>OV656840.1:0-10000000 GCA_927399475.2 Acleris emargana
GTTCGGGCCGGCGGTCTGTAGGTGCTGCTGGATTCTGGAGGCCAGGATTCTCTCGAGAATCTTCCCGGCCTCATCCAGCAGCACAATGGGGCGATATGCGGACGGACAGTCCGGGGGTCGACCCTCCTTCCGGAGGAGGCAAAGCCTCCCCTCCTTCCACACTCTCGGGAACCGTCCCTCCCTCAGGCAGTCGCTCAACAACTGCCTGAGTCGGTCCCCGAGGTGCTGTAGGGCGATGTGGAGTACCCGCCCTGGTACTCCGTCGGGCCCCGGGGCTTTATTGCAGCCCCGGAGCCGGTCCATCGCCCTCTCGAACTCGTCATCGCTTACCGGTGCGATGACGAGTTCGGGTGGGTCCTCCAGGTCCCCCGGTGGCTCGGTCATCACCGGGGGAACTATCGAAGGGGCTGCCGGAAACAGCCCCTCGATGACCCTCCTGAGGAGAGGGGGCTCCAGTGAGTCCATGGGGGGGGCGGTGCGCATTTTGTTGCGCACCACCCTGTATGGCCGCCCCCACGGATTCCTGTCCAGCGTGGCGAGGAAGGACGACCATCCCTCCTCCTTGGCCACCGCGATGGACAGGACCAGGGCCCTCTTGGCTTCTTGGAGGGCCCTGTGGAGCCCCTCCTCCTCCTCCCGGGTGTGCCGCCGGCGCCTGCAACGCTGGTAGGCGTTGCGGGCGCCGTTGCTGGTGGTCCGCAGGGCCGCGATTTCGGCGGACCACCAGTATACAAACCGGCGGGCGAAGAGGCGCCTCGCCCGGGGCATGGCCGCTCCGCACACCGACTGCAGCGATGTGCGGAACCGGCGTGCCCTCTCCTCCACCCCCAAGGCGGCGGGTGGGGCGTCACACCACGCCTCCACCAACGCCGCCTCGTCCGCCCTGGCCCTGTCCAACTGGGACAGGGACCACTTGGGGAACTCCCCCCATCTCCCCCCCCTACGCCCCCCCCCAGGGACTGGTGGTGGCTGGCCTGCCCTCGTGGAGACCCTGAACCGTATGTTTAAGTGGTCCGATAGGGTCTCCACGTCCTCCAGGACGCGCCAATCGGTGGCGCGTGCGGCAATGGCGGGGGTCGCGAACGTGATGTCCACGATTGAACCCCCCTGCCGCCGCACGCAAGTATTGGCGCTGCCCTGGTTGAGGACAACCAGGCCCTCCACCACCAACCAATCCCTCAGCACGCCCCCGCGCACATCCGTAACGGGGGAACCCCACGCCGCGCTTTTGGCGTTGAGGTCCCCCAGGATTATTATTTGGCGCGGGGCCACCCTCCTGGCCACCCCCCCGAGGGCCTCGAGGAAGGCCTCAAAGGCGACCAGCGGCCTATTGGGGGAGAAATACACCGCAATCAGTGCGGTGTCGTTCCCCCATCCGGCCGCTGCGTACCCTGGACCCACCTCGAGTTTTACGAGGGGGGGGCCGTCGCCGATCGCCGGCACCACCACGGCAGCCCTCTCGTCCCTCGACCCCACCCAATTCGGTAGGGGAGGGACGAAGTAGGGCTCCGTCACCGCGACCACGTCAATCTCCCACTCCGCCATGACCTGCATTAGCAGGTCCTGCGCTCTGGCGGAGTGGTTGACGTTGACCTGCAGGAGCTCTAGATGGCGTGCTGGCATCTATTGCTCCATGCAGGTCGTCTCCTCCTGGGCCACGGTCGCCGTGGGGGCTACGGTCGCCGCGGGGGCTGCGGTCGCCGCGCGGGCTGCGGGAACTGGGCGGGGGCGCTGCGGCCTCATATCCCTCCCTCTTGTGTGGGGGGGGCAACAATTTGTCCCCCCCATCCGATGGTTGGCTGGGAGTCTGGCCTGGTGGCACACGGCACACCACGCCTTCTCCCAGCACTCACTCATCCTGTGCCCCTCCCTACTGCACCGGAAGCAGGCATTGCTCCGGTCTTCCTTGGAGGGGCACAGCTCCCGTGAGTGGCCGACACCGTAACATCGGTAACACCGCATCGGTGTCGGCCCCATCGGCGTGACCCTGGCGGAGGCCCATCCGACCAGGATCCTTCCCGCATTCCGCAGCGCCACCGCCGCCTGCACGGGGCACTGGACCAGCACTGATCCAGTGCCGTCGTAGGAGGAGCGGACGGCCCCCACCCTGACCTGCCCTGGCAGACAAAACCCGGCTGACGCAACCGCCTGCGCCACCGAGTCCTTCGTGGCCGACTCGTCAAGGCCGGCCAGCTGGATCTCGGCCATTTTTACCGGGCGGCTGACGTCAGCGACATCCCCAACCATACCCTGGAGTTTTGCCGCCAGGGTGTCCGCCACCTTGTGCCCATCCTCACCGGGGACCTCAATGACCCGGGAACCCGTCATTGAGGTCCTCACCCTGACGCTCTGCAGGCCCACCTCACTGAGCCTAAGGCCGTTAATGGCCTTGGCCATGGTGGCCTGCAGAGTGGTGGCGGCCCCCTTCTTAAGGGTGACCACCACTGCCGCCGTCTTAGGGACAGACAGCTTCACCGGTCTGGGCGCCGCCTTTCCGGACTTCGGGGCTTGGGGAGGGGTGGCCTTGGCCTTGCCCTTCCCCTTTTTGCGTACCACCTCCGACCACGCCATCTGCGCGGGCGGGGGTGGCATACGGCCCGAGGGGCCGGGTTCCCCCTGCGAGGGCCGAGCGGCTCTCGGGGCAGGGTCTGCTACCACCAGTTTGCTTGGCCTCCTGGAGGGGGGGCTGAGCACCGGCGACATGGGTGTGGCCACCACCTTCTTGGCCGCCTTGGGCTTCGGCCTCCCGTCACCCAGTCGAGCCCTGGCGACCGGCTCGAGCCCCACCACTGGGGTCCGAGATGGAGCGGCAGCCGCTACGGCACTCCTCCGAGGAGGGGGGACAGGGACAGGGGGGGGGACGCGCTTGGCGGCACGCACCTCGTGCGCCAACGGGGGGCGGAGAACTGGCTCTGCCGGGAGACGCCGGTTGACATCGTCAATACGGTCGTTCACCATCCGACCGAGGCTCAAAAACAGGTCCCGCTTCATCTCCTGTATGGCCTCGGTCAGTTCGACCGTGCCAAATTGGAGAGATGAAGCCACCGGTGCAGCCGGGATCTCCCTTTCGCTAAAGGCGATGCGGAGCGCCTTTAGTTCCGCGGAATTGAGCGCAAGTTGCTCCCGCATTCTCTTATTATCCGCCTTTAATTTGCGGATCTCCTCGCTCTCAATCTTGTCCGCCTCCACCGCATCCATTGACGCCAAGATCGTTCTGCAGGCCCGGTTCATCTTGCCCCAGAGAGACCCCTTCAGGTTCCCGGATGACCGGGCCGCCTCCAGGATGTCCCTTGCTGCCAGGCGGGTGGCATCAACAGGGTCCGACTCCCCCAGACACGACAAGCCCTCTAAGGGCTCAGGGGAGCGCGATGTCGAGCGGGAGCGCACGTTGCCGACCGCTTTCCCCTTTATCCCCCCCCTGGGGCGGAGCTCGGGAAACTCCCTCTGATACTCGGCCACCGGATCCACCGGATCCGAGTCGGTATCAGCCCCCTCCGAAAATTGGGGCGTGAGTTGGTACAATTTCGCCCTTAGCCTGGCCGTGGCCAGCCCAGTATATGCACCCCTGGGCTTCCCCCGTATTGCCGAGCTCACTTTCAGAGGGGGCTTGGGGTCCCCCTCCTCCTCCTCAAATGCCCTCTTGGACGTCGAGGGAGTAAGATCCCCGACATCGCCATCGACATCGATAAATTCCTCCGGCTCAGAGTCGGAACTCGAAAGAGTTCCTCCCCCCCCCGGTGGATCCCCCCAAAATTTGGTAGGCGAGGTCATGGTGACCTCGTCTACCTAAACCCAAAATTTAGTCCAAATCCGACCGCTAGGACCGGACTTACGACCTAACCTAACCTAAAAGGTCAAGTGCGAGTCGGATTTGGCTAAATGTATGGAGAAGTGGGTTGAGCGCCTGATTTGAGACTCTGAGCAATGTCTCAAAATCTTTCGCCCCTAATTCGACCCACTTCCCGAGGTCGTACACTAATGAAACAAAAACTAAAAGGTACCTCCCAATAAACACTAAAAAACAAAAAGCAAAAAACACAAAAAAGGTTAACAGGTTAAAAGAAATCAATTTTACAAAATTATACAAAAACGATAAGTTTGTAAAATTTAAACCTAAGAAAAACTAACTCTACCAAATATTATTTAAAGTGCAATAACTTTTGACCAGATGGTCAAAAGGTTAAAGCGTGAAAACAAAAAATTTAAAGAATTAAATAACCTACCTTAAACTAATAATTCAAAATTTATACAAAGACTACAAACTAATGAAATACTACACCAAACACAAAAAAGTAACAAAAAATTTACCCTGAAAATTTCAAATAAAATTTGAAACTTTCAAAAATAAAAATCTTAATGCTAACTAAACAAAAGCCAAATGCAAAAAATGCTATAATAAGCGGGACCGTT
This sequence comes from Acleris emargana, assembly GCA_927399475.2. Taxonomy (NCBI): domain Eukaryota; kingdom Metazoa; phylum Arthropoda; class Insecta; order Lepidoptera; family Tortricidae; genus Acleris; species Acleris emargana. The sequence continues at coordinate 4,411 of OV656840.1, forward strand.
GCCAGTACTCCCGCCCAAAAACTGGGCAAGGTGGGATAGTGGCAACACCGACAATATTACAACACAAAAACCCCCTAAATCTAACACGAAATAAGGGAAAATTTACAAATTGGCAAAGCCAATAATTTTGGAACCTAGGTTCCGAAAATTATTTGACCTTAACCCACAAACACAACAAGAACTCCGCAATCTTCTAGCCCTGAAAAGGGCTAAAAAAGACGCAAGACAACAAAACCAGAAGAAAAACAAAAAAGTGCAAAACCGAGCAAAAAATGAAATTAAATTACCAACCGCAAATACATAAACTTTAATAACAATAACAAATAAGAAGATAGAAAGGAAAGAGAAGCAGAAAACGAAAGAGACGAAAATGTAGTATTAGGAATCCGAAAATTGCACTAATCCACCCAGAAACACCCAAGATTCGACTTCAACCTAACCTAACCTAACCTAACCTAACCTAACCTAACCTAACCTAACCTAACCTAACCTAACCTTTTTTTTTTTTTTTTTTTTTTTTTTTTTTTTTTTTTTTTTTGTCAAGGTGAAAAATGCTTTACGCATTTCCCCCGCCATGGGAGTGGCGGGAGGGTATGTGGGACTCAAGTCCCCTCCCCCTCTCTGAAGGAGAAGGAGCGGGGAAATGTTACCCACTAAAAAACACCTTGGCGTACCCAAACCGTCCGGTTTGTATGGACACCGTGTTTCCTGCTAGGCATCCCCACGGTGTCCACCGGATGCCCCAGCCATTGCCGGGGCTTCCCGCGCCAAAGGAGAGAGGGGCCGAGCACGCCTGGCCCCCCTCCCAGACCGCCAAGTGACTAGCCTACGGCGGGCAGGGGACTCCCATCCCCCACCCGCAGTCACTAAGGGTAAAGGCGGCGGGCAAAACGCCGCCGCCTAAACCCCTGCCGTCTACGCCGGAGCGGATGCGCGTGAGGAGACTCCTCGCGCTCGCGCTCCGAGGCCTCCTTCTGCGAGATGACGTTCTCGCAGAAGGTGGCCACAGCCCTCCAGGACCTGTCGCTGCACAGCATCGAAGACACGACGCTGTGCAGGGAGAGGTCCCATTGCCCGATGGCCAGTGCCATCGTGCAGCGCTCCGCACTCCAGCGACTGCACACCGCGAGGGTGTGCTGTGCCGTGTCGCCCGGATCGCCGCACTCATGGCACTGCGGGCCGGGCTCCCTCCCAATTTTGTGCAGGTAATGACCGAAGCATCCATGTCCGGTCAATACCTGCACAAGCCGGTACGATGTGGCGCCGACTGCCCTCCCCAACCAGGTGTCAAGCGACGGGAGGATCGCCCCTATGGTTCGAACTCCATAGGGGGCGTCCTCCAGGCTCGCTTTCCACCTGTAACCTAACCTAACCTAACCTAACCTAACCTAACCTAACCTAACCTAACCTAACCTAACCTAACCTAACCTAACCTAACCTAACCTAACCTAACCTAACCTAACCTAACCTAACCTAACCTAACCTAACCTAACCTAACCTAACCTAACCTAACCTAACCTAACCTAACCTAACCTAACCTAACCTAACCTAACCTAACCTAACCTAACCTAACCTAACCTAACCTAACCTAACCTAACCTAACCTAACCTAACCTAACCTAACCTAACCTAACCTAACCTAACCTAACCTAACCTAACCTAACCTAACCTAACCTAACCTAACCTAACCTAACCTAACCTAACCTAACCTTTTTTTTTTTTTTTTTTTTTTTTTTTTCGGAGAGGAAATGCATTACGCATCGTCCCCCCAGGCTAGGGCAGCCATAAAGGGGGGGTATGACGGACTCTCAACCACCTCAGTCTCCTGCGAGAGCTGAGGTGGAAGCATACCGTCTAAAACCTCTCCGGTGTTAACCTCCAAAGACTGTTAACGGGGGCACCGTGGGCTGATTGCTATGCTACCACTGGGTGCCCCCCAGCCGCCCCAGCTTATTGCTGGGGCATCCGCGCCAATGGAGGGAGGGTTCGGTTAACACCCCGAACCCTCCCCCAGACGTGTAGGACCATATTGTGGGACCCTATCCCCACGGTCCTACTAGGGGTTCAGGCGGGCAGCAAACTGCCTCCGCCTTCGCCCCACACGTCTACGCCGGAGCGGGTGCGCGTCCGCGTCCTCCTCGCGCCCCCGCTCCGCCGCCTCCTTCTGCGAGATAATACTCTCGCAGAAGGAGACGACCGCCAACCACGATCTCTCGCTGCTCAGCATGGCCGACACCACGCTGTGCAGCGAGAGATCGGAGAGCCCTGTGTCCGCAGCAAGAGCGCGGCGCTCCGGATCCCACTTCGAGCACACCTCTAGTGTGTGCTGGGCCGTGTCGTCCGGGTCGCCGCACTCATGGCAAACCGGACTGGGCTCTCTCCTAATCTTGTGCAGGTAATGACCGAAGCAACCATGCCCGGTCATCACCTGCACAAGACGGTACGTGGCGGTACCGTACCTCCTATCCAACCAGCGGTCGAGCGACGGGAGGAGTGCCCCTATGGTGTAAACTCCATAGGGGGAGTCCTCCAGGTCGCTCTTCCACCGGTCCCTCAGGCGCCGCTCCGTCATTCGACGGGCCCCTTCCATCCGCTCCGAGTCCGGGCGCTCTCCTCTCGCCCGGAACCCGGCCCTCCTCCGGTATGTCTCGGCCTGCACCTGAGCATCCAGCTCCCACGGCGGGGTGCAGGCCAGGACACACGCGGCCGCATGTGCCACCGTCGTATAGGCCCTCACTATTCGGAGGGCCACCACCCTTTGGGGCCTCCTTAGGAGCGCTTTATTCTTGGCCGACAACGTGTCGGCCCAGATCGGCGCTCCGTACAGCGCCATGCTACGCACGACGCCTGCAAACAGGCGTCGGCATGGCGCTTGAGGCCCTCCCACGTTCGGCAACATGCGACCCAGAGCCGAAGCGGCGCCTACCACCCGGGGAGCAAGCTGGCGGAAATGCTCCCCGAAATCCCACCTCCGGTCCAGGATGAGGCCAAGGTACTTAATGTTGGCCTTCACCTGGACCGCTTCCCCCGCCACAGGGATGGTCGTCCCAATACGGGGACGCCATCTCCTCCCCCCGAAGACAATAGCGTCTGTCTTCGGGAGGGACACCTCCAGACCCAGCTGTCGGATGCGGCCGACAACCAGGTCTGCCGCCAACGCCGCCCTTCGGAGGGCCTCCTCCAGCTCACGTCCCCGCACGGCCACCATGGTATCGTCGGCATAACAAAGGGTGGCCATGCGGGGAAGGAGCGCTCCGCGGATCACCCAGTCGTAGCCGATGTTCCATAGTAGAGGGCCTAACACGGACCCCTGGGGAACACCGCACGACATCGGGTGGGCGATCCGCAGACCTCCACGATCGTAGAGCACTACCCTGTCGGTCAGGTAGTGCTCCACAATCCGCCGCAGATACCCGGGCACCCTGTGGTAGCGGAGGGCCTCTTTGATGACCGGGAAGGGCAGGGAGCCAAACGCGTTGGCGATGTCTAACGACACCGCCACGACTCCCTCACCCCTCTCCTCCGCGTGCCCACAGTAGTTCCGGAGGGACGATAACGCGTCCATAGTGGACCGTCCCTCACGAAACCCGTACTGCCGGTCCGAGATGTTGGGCCCCACGTCCTCCAGATGTTTGACGATGCGACGGGACAAGATGCGTTCAAGCATCTTGCCCGTCTCATCTAGGAGGACGATGGGACGGTGACCGGCAGGGGTATCAATCGGCCTTCCCTCCTTCCGAAGGAGGACGAGGCGCCCCTCCTTCCAGCACCTCGGGAAGCGCCCCTCCTTGATGCAGTCGTCAAAGAGGGTCCGCATGCGGTCCCCGAGGTGCTCCGCCACAATGTGGAGGACTCTCCCCGGTACCCCATCCGGTCCCGGCGCCTTCCTGCAGGACCGGAGACGGTCGACGACGCTCTCCATTTCATCGACCGTCACGGGAGGGGGATCAGCGTGATCAACCTCCTCAACCGTGGGGCCCACGATGCCGGGCGGCTGAAAAGCCGGCGTGGCCGGGAAGAGTGCCTCCACAATCCTCGTGAGGAGCTCTGGCTCAAGGGAGTCCATGGGGGGTGCGCAACGCATTTTGTTGCGCACGATTCGGTAAGGCCGCCCCCATGGCTCCCTATCCAACGTGGCCATGAACTCCTCACGCGCCTCGTCCTTCCTGCGAGCTATCTCCACAGAGAGCGCGTCCTTCGCTGACGTCAGCTCTCTGTGGAGATGCTCTTCCTCCTCCCGCAGGTGTCGCCTCCGCCTGCAGTGGGTATAGGCACGGCGGGCGGCGTCACTGGTGGTTCGCAGGGCCGCAATCTCCTGCGACCACCAGTACACCTGCCTCTTCGCGGGCAGCCTTCGAGCCCGGGGCATGGCGGCGTCGCACACCGACGTTAGTGTGACGCGGAATCTGGCTGCCCGCTCCTCCACTCCCAAGGTGACCGGTGGGGGCGCACACCACGCCTCCACCATGGCCGCCTCTTCCGCCATTCCCCGGTCGAGGCGGGCCAGGGTCCACCTTGGGAAAGCCCCTCCACGTCCTCTCCCACTCCGCCCTCTTGGGCTGGGTGGCGGTGCCCTCGGTGAGGTGCCGACCCTCATTCTGATATAGCAATGGTCAGAGAGGGTCTCCACCTCCTCCAGGACGCGCCAGTCCGTGATTCGTGCGGCGATAGTAGGGGTCGCGAACGAGACGTCCACGATCGACCCCCCATTTCGCCGCACACACGTGTAGGCGTCGCCCCGGTTGAGCACCTCTAGCCCCATTGCCGCCACCCAGTCCTCGAGGACCACCCCTCTCGGGTCCGTGATGGGGGAACCCCATGCCGCGCTCTTCGCATTGAGGTCCCCCATCACCACCACTGGCGCCGGCGCCGCACCTCCGACGACTCTCCCCAGCCCTACCAGGAAGGTTTCGAATTCCCGCAGCGGCCTATTCGGGGAGAAGTATACTGCCACCAAGACAGTATCTCCCCACTTGGCCACTGCGAAGCCCGAACCCCCGGCCATTCCCGATAGGGGGGGGAGGTCACCCATCGCCGGCACCACGATGGCAACCGAGCCATCCGTCGCCCCGACCCAGTTGGGCTGGGGGGGGACGAGGTACGGCTCAGCCACCACCAAAACACCAATGCCCCACTCCGCCATGACCTGCATGAGCAGATCTTGGGCGCGGGCGGAGTGGTTGGCGTTCGCCTGGAGGACCTCTAAATGCCGGTGTGCTGGCATTTAGAGGTCCATGCGTTCCTCCTGGGCCGGTCGCACACTCGCCGGTGGCCCCGGTGTCGTCCCTTGCCCAGCCCCATTGGTGGCTTGCCTGGCGGGGGGGGGCGTGGGCGTTTTGACCTTGCCCCTGGTGTGTGGCGGGGCACACCGCCATCCCCCCATTACGTGTTCCGCCGGGCGCCCCGCACTATGGCATACTGCACAGTGTGGTGCGGCTTGGCAGGCGGCCCTCCAGTGGCCCTGCCCGCTGCATCGGTGGCACATGGTGGAGCGATCCACCGTCGAGGGGCAGAGGGCCCCGCTGTGTCCGATGCCTTGGCATCTGAAACACCGCATGGGTCTCTGCCCCAGTGCCACAATGCTGGCGGACGACCACCCCACCAGTAGTCGTCCTGCAGCCGCCAGCGTGTTCGCCACGGTTACGGGGCACTGAGCGATGACCGCTCCGGATCCGTCATAACGGACCCGGATGGCTCCGACTTTGATCTGGGTGGGGGAGCACCCAGTCTTTGCCGCCATAGCCTCCGCTATTTGTTCCGGGGAGATGGTCTCGTCGAGACCACCTACCCGGACTTCCACCATCTTGAAGGGCCGGTAGACATTGGCCACGTCACCCACCAGCCCTTCAATTTTTTCGCGGAGCTTCTCCGCAGCCGCGGCACCATTTGCTCCTGGAACCTCAATTAGGCGTGCCCCCGTTTGGGTTTTCCGGACCCGGACGTGCTCGAGGCCGACCTCCACCAGCGAAAAGCTCTTCATGGCCTTGGCCATGACGCTGGCGTAGGTGGCCTCGCTGCCCTCCTTAATGGCCACTACCACAGCAGCCGTCGAGGGAGCACGCATTTTTCTCGGGCCCGGTGCCGGCCCGTTATTCTTCGCCAATTTGGGTGGGGGGGCAGCCTTTTTCTTCTTCTTCCCCCTTCTTACCACCCTCGCCCAGGACTCATTGCTAGGAGGCAGTGCCTCTTGCACTGCCTGCACTACCGGGGCGAGCTCGCGGATTGGAGGGGGACGGAAGGGTACCGCTTTGGCTGGGCGAGCGCCACGGGCCGGCTTAGAAGAAGGAGCCGCCTTGGCTGTAGGAGCCGTTTTGGGAGGAGGGGCCTGCCGGGTAGGGGGAGCCAGTTGTGTGGTGGGAGCCCTCTTTGAGGAGTGAGCCTGCCTGGAAGCGGGAGCCAATCTGGCGGGAGCAGCCGTCCTGGCAGCAGGGGTTTCCAGGTGAGGCTGGGATGCCTGTTCATCCCTCCTTCGATCTGCCGCCAGTGGGGGTCGGACAATCGGTCCAGCGGGGAGAAGGGCCCGGACTTCCCCAATCCGGACGTTAACCATCTCCCCGATGGATACGAAGAGGTCCCTCTTCAAGTCCTCCCTCAGTTCTAACATGGCCTGCCCCAAAGCTTGAGGCAGGCCGTCCTCAGCGGCGGGAGACTGTGAGGGCTGCTTCTTCCGCTCGGAAAAGGCAGTCCTTAGGGCCTTGACCTCCTTTTGCATGAGGGCGAGCTGCTCCCTCATGCGCTTGTTGTCTGCACGCAAGGCCCTAATTTCTCCGTCCTCTCCTTCGTCCCTACTACCGAGGACGTCTGCGGCCGCCAGAATGTCGTTGCATGCCTCATTCATGCGGCCCCAGACGTCTCCCTTCAAGTTTCCGCACACACTCACTTCCGCCATAACTTTCCGTGCGGCATTGCGGACGACAGCGACGTATCCCCCTACGTCGCACTCGTCTTCGTCAGTGGGGCTGCGGTCCCGCGGGACTGATGAGCTCCGCCCTCCTTGGTTTTTCCTATGGGTTTTCCTCCCTCGGGTTACTTCGAGCTCCCCACACTCGGGGAACCTCAGCACGGTCACCTTGCTGCCGCCAGAAAGTCCTCCCTTGGTTGCGGGGCACTTCCCCCTTCTGGCCGTGTTGACTTTCGGCTTTACTGCCGGTCCGGTCAACACCTCATCCTCCCCTGCATGAGGCCTCTTCACTGAACGGACGTGAACTGACGGAAGAGATGAGTCGGTGACATAATCTGCCTCCATAATCATCTCCTCCATCAGTTCCGTCTCTTTCAGTCTCGCAATCTGCATCAGGTGGTCGTTCTCTTCATCGGTGTCCATATTTCGTTTGCTTGGGTCGTGTTCACGAAGGCCAGCAGCACTGTGCTGGCCTACGACGTGGCTATTGCCCCCCCCAGAATACAGGGGGCAGCCCGTGTCCGTAGACACGGGGAGGGATTCTCCCGTTAGGGTACCCTCCTGGGGTAGTTTATTTTTGTAGCCACTCTTTTCCATCATCCATTGCGTGCGTTTTAGGCCCTGCACCAAAGGCCGTAGTTGGATTTTTTAGAGAGGTTGTCTCCTCGCGGCCCTACGTGACGGCCATCGCCCCGGACGCCTACGGGTCCGGATTGCGACTTGACCGACGGAAGCCTAAGCAAACCGCCGCTCAACGACCTCCAAGGTCCATCTGCCTCCAAGGCGTCCTCTGAAAACAGAGGACGCAGTTGCACTCCACTGGGTACTCTCCGAGGAGAGTACCCGGGAGCAACTTTCACCACCTGTGCGCACTTTTGGGGAGTATTTAGTTCCCCGGGCCCGCGCTGGCCCAGAAAGTGGATATACCGCCACTGGTTCGGTAACCCCCCCCCCCTTTGCCGGATATTAGCCATGGGCTGAAAGAATCTCCCAAAAGGAAGAAAGTCTCAGCCAATGCCCAGGGTGCACCAGCCCAGATGCTGCGTTCTCTCCGGATCGAGATCAAGAGAGACTGCAACACCCAAGCCAACGTGGAGGAATCCGGCCTGCACCCCAACCTAACCTAACCTAACCTAACCTAACCTAACCTAACCTAACCTAACCTAACCTAACCTAACCTAACCTAACCTAACCTAACCTAACCTAACCTAACCTAACCTAACCTAACCTAACCTAACCTAACCTAACCTAACCTAACCTAACCTAACCTAACCTAACCTAACCTAACCTAACCTAACCTAACCTAACCTAACCTAACCTAACCTAACCTAACCTAACCTAACCTAACCTAACCTAACCTAACCTAACCTAACCTAACCTAACCTAACCTAACCTAACCTAACCTAACCTAACCTAACCTAACCTAACCTAACCTAACCTAACCTAACCTAACCTAACCTAACCTAACCTAACCTAACCTAACCTAACCTAACCTAACCTAACCTAACCTTTTTTTTTTTTTTTTTTTTTTTTTTTTTTTTTGTCAAGGTGAAAAATGCTTTACGCATTTCCCCCGCCATGGGAGTGGCGGGAGGGTATGTGGGACTCAAGTCCCCTCCCCCTCTCAGAAGGAGAAGGAGCGGGGAAATGTTACCCACTAAAAAACACCTTGGCGTACCCAACCGTCCGGTTTGTATGGACACCGTGTTTCCTGCTAGGCATCCCCACGGTGTCCACCGGATGCCCCAGCCATTGCCGGGGCTTCCCGCGCCAAAGGAGAGAGGGGCCGAGCACGCCTGGCCCCCCTCCCAGACCGCCAAGTGACTAGCCTACGGCGGGCAGGGGACTCCCATCCCCCACCCGCAGTCACTAAGGGTAAAGGCGGCGGGCAAAACGCCGCCGCCTAAACCCCTGCCGTCTGCGCCGGAGCGGATGCGCGTGAGGAGACTCCTCGCGCTCACGCTCCGAGGCCTCCTTCTGCGAGATGACGTTCTCGCAGAAGGTGGCCACAGCCCTCCAGGACCTGTCGCTGCACAGCATCGAAGACACGACGCTGTGCAGGGAGAGGTCCCATTGCCCGATGGCCAGTGCCATCGTGCAGCGCTCCGCACTCCAGCGACTGCACACCGCGAGGGTGTGCTGTGCCGTGTCGTCCGGATCGCCGCACTCATGGCACTGCGGGCCGGGCTCCCTCCCAATTTTGTGCAGGTAATGACCGAAGCATCCGTGTCCGGTCAATACCTGCACAAGCCGGTACGATGTGGCGCCGACTGCCCTCCCCAACCAGGTGTCAAGCGACGGGAGGATCGCCCCTATGGTTCGAACTCCATAGGGGGCGTCCCCCAGGCTCGCTTTCCACCTGTCCCGCAGTCGGCGCTCCATCATCCGGCGCGTCTCCTCAACCTCCTCAGGGTCCGGGCGTTCACCCCTCGCCCGGGCCCTGGACCTAACCTTATAGGTCTCAGCCTGCACCTCCGCATCCAACTCCCAGGGCGGGGTGCAGGCGAGGAGGCAGGCCGCGGCGTGGGCCACCGTCATGTAGGCCCTCACGATACGGAGGGCCACCACCCGCTGTGGCCTTCGTAGCAGGGCCCGGTTCCGGGCGGACAGCTTGTCCGCCCAGATGGGGGCCCCGTACAAGGCCATGCTCCTCGTGACGCCAGCATACAGCCGGCGGCACAAGGAGCCCGGCCCACCCACGTTCGGCAAAAGCCGACTCAGCGCCGAAGCGGCGCCCACAACCCGGGGAGCCAACTGCAGAAAGTGCTCCCCAAAACTCCACCATCGGTCCAGAACAAGCCCCAAATATTTGATGTGGGGCTTGATCTGGACCGGTTCCCCCACCAGGGTGAGCGCCGCGCCCGCCGGCAGCCTCCACCCCCGCCCCCCGAAGACTATAGCCTCAGTCTTCGGGAGGGCCACCCTCAGGCCGAGCAGACCAATCCGGTGAATGGCCAGCTCGGCCGCCGCTTCCGCCCGGCACAGCGCCTCCCTCATGTCGGTCCCGCGCGCGGCCACCATGGTATCATCTGCGTAGCAGATGGTGGCCGTCCGCGGGAGCAACTCCCCCCTGATGGCCCAGTCGTACCCCAGGTTCCATAAGAGCGGACCGAGCACGGAACCTTGGGGCACGCCGCAGGCCATCTCCGTCGACCCCCGTCGACCGTCCCTCTGCTCATAGAGCACTACCCTATCAGAGAGGTAGTGCTCTATGACCCGCCGCAGGTAAGGAGGCACTCGGTGGTAGATGAGTGCCTCCCTAATCACCCCATAGGGGAGGGTGCCAAAGGCATTGGCGATGTCGAGCGACACCGCCACTACTCCCTCCCCTCTGCTCGACGCGTAGTCGCAGAAGTCCCTGAGGGACTTCACCGCGTCGAGCGTAGACCGCCCCTCCCTGAACCCGAACTGTCTATCACAGACGTTCGGGCCGGCGGTCTCCAGGTGCTGCAGGATCCTGGAGGCCAGGACTCTCTCCATCATCTTCCCGACCTCATCCAGCAGCACAATGGGGCGATAGGCGGACGGGCAATCCGGGGGTCGTCCCTCCTTCCGGAGGAGGCAAAGCCTCCCCTCCTTCCACACCCTCGGGAACCGTCCCTCTCTCAGGCAGTCATCCATCAACTGCCTGAGTCGGTCCCCGAGGTGTTTTAGGGCGATGGGGAGTACTCGGCCCGGTACTCCATCGGGCCCCGGGGCTTTCTTGCAGCCCCGGAGCCGGTCCACCGCCCTCTCGAACTCGTCATCGCTCACCGGTGCGATGACGAGCTCGAGTGGGTCCTCCAGGTCCCCCGGTGGCTCGGCCATCACCGGGGGAACTATCGACGGGGCTGCTGGAAACAGCCCCTCGATGACCCTCCTCAGGAGGGGGGGCTCCAGCGAGTCCATGGGGGGGGCGGTGCGCATTTTGTTCCGCACCACCTTGTACGGCCGCCCCCACGGATTCCCGTCCAGAGTGGCCAGGAAGGAAACATTGCCCTCATCCTTGGCCACTGCAATGGACAGGGTTAGGGCCCCCCTGGCTTCTTGGTGGGCCCTGAAGAGCCCCTCCTCCTCCTCCCGGGTGTGCCGCCTGCGCCTACAATGTTGGTAGGCGTGGCGGGCACTGTCGGCGGTGGTCCGCAGGGCCGCAATTTCTGCGGACCACCAATACACACACTTCCGGGCAAAGAGCCTCCTTGCCCGGGGCATGGACGCTCCGCACACCGCCTGCAGCGATGTGCGGAAATGACGCGCCCTCTCCTCCACACCTGAGGCGGCGGGTGGGGCGGAGCACCAAGCCTCCACCATTGCCGCCTCGTCCGCCTTGTCCCTGTCCAATTGGGACAGGGACCATTTGGGGAACTCCCCCCCCCCGCCCCCCCCTAGGGACTGGTGGTGGCTGGCCCACTCCTGTGGAGACCCTGAACCTGATATACAGGTGGTCAGACAGGGTCTCCACGTCCTCCAGGACGCGCCAATCTGCGACGCGCGCGGCAATGGCAGGGGTCGCGAACGTGACGTCCACGATAGACCCCCCCTGCCGCCGCACGCAAGTGTTGGCGCTGCCCTGGTTGAGGACAACCAGGCCCGCTACCACCAACCAATCCCTCAGCGCGCCCCCGCGCGCATCCGTTACGGGGGATCCCCACGCCGCACTTTTGGCGTTGAGGTCCCCCAGGATGATGACTTGGCGCGGGGCCGCCCTCCTTGCAACACCCCCCAGGACCCCGAGGAAAACCTCGAAGTCCACCAGCGGCCTATTGGGGGAGAAGTACACCGCGACTAGCACGGTGTCGCTCCCCCATCCGGCCGCCACATACCCCGGGCCTCCCTCGATTTTCACCAGAGGGGGGCCATTGCCTACCGACGGCACCACCACGGCAGCCCTCTCGTCCGTCGACCCCACCCAATTGGGTGAGGGAGGGACGAAGTAGGGCTCCGTCACCACGACAACGTCGATCGACCACTCCGCCATGACCTGCATTAGCAGGTCTTGTGATCTGGCGGAGTGGTTGACGTTGACCTGCAGGAGCTCTAAATGTCGTACTGGCATTTAGGACTCCATGCAGGCCTCCTCCTGGGTCCCGTCGGCGGCAGCTGCGGCGGGGGCATTACTAACTGGAGCGGGGCGGGGGCGCTGCGGCCTCATGCTCCTCCCTCTGAGGGCGGGGGGGCAACAATTTGTCCCCCCCAGCCGGTGGTTGGCTGGGAGTTTGGCCTGGTGGCAAACGGCACACCACGCCTTCTCCCAGCACTCCGCCATTTTGTGCCCCTCTTTGCTGCACCGGAAGCAAAGATTGCTCCGGTCAGACTTGGAGGGGCACATCTCCCGCGAGTGGCCAACACCGAAACACCGGAAGCACCGCATCGGTGTCGGCCCCACCAGCGTAACCCTGGCAGAAGCCCATCCCACCTGGACTCTGCCAGCGTTCTTCAGCGCAATCGCCACCTGCACCGGGCACTGGATCAATGCTGACCCAGTGCCATCGTAGAGGGTGCGGATGTGGGCCACCTTGACCTGAGTCGGCAGGCAAGTCCCCACTGCGGCGACGGCGTGAGCCACCGACTCCTTGGTGGCCGACTCGTCCAGGCCGGAAAGCTGGACTTCGGCCATCTTTACTGGACGGCTCACGTTGGCGACATCCCCCACTATCCCCTGCAGCTTAGCTGCAAGGGTGTCCGCCACCGCCTGTCCGTTCTCACCGGCGACCTCGATGACCCGGGAACCCGTCATCGAGGTCCTAACCTTTACATTCTGAAGGCCCACCTCACTGAGGCTAAGGCCGTTGATAGCCTTAGCCATGGTGGCCTTCAGGGTGGTGGTGGTCCCCTCCTTGAGGGAGACAACCACTGCCGCCGTCTTCGGGACGGCCAACCTGACGGGTCTTGGCCCGTGCGCCGCCTTGACAGCCTTAGGGGGTGGAGGGGGGGCCTTGGCCTTGCCCTTCCCCTTCCTACGTACAACCTCCGACCATGCCATTTGCGCGGGCGGGGTTGGCATATTGCCCGAAGGGCCGGGTTCTCCCTGCGAGGGCCGAGAGGGTCTCGGGGCAGGGCCAGAATCGACCAGCTTGGTCGGCCGCCTGGAAGCGGGTACCGCAGCGGGGGCCGGGGCCGCCGCCTTCTTGGCCACCTTGGCCTTCGGCTTCCCGTCGCCTAGACGGGCCTTCGCTACCGGCTCCAGGACCTCCATCGGGACCGGAGGGGGCAAGGCAGAACCTGCAGCCTTCCTCTGGGGAAGGGCCGCCGCGGCAGGCTTAGCGGCCCGCTTGTCGTGCGCTAACGGGGGGCGGAGGATGGGCTCCGCCGGGAGACGCCTGTTCATCTCCTCCAACCTGACATTTAACATGCTCCCGAGGCTTTGGAACAGGTCATTCTTCATCTGTTCGATGGCCTCGGTGAGCTCAGCCGTGCCGAACTGAAGCGAAGCGGCCACGGGAGCGGCCACCGGAGCGGCCACCGAAGCAGCCGGGCTCTCCCGCTCGCTGAAGGCGACACGAAGCGCCTTCAACTCGGCCGAATTATGAGCGAGTTGCTCCCGCATCCTTCGGTTGTCCGCCTTCAGGATGCGGATCTCCTCGCTCTCGGACCTGGCCGCTTCGACCTCGTCCATCGAGCCCAGAATGGTACGGCACGCCTTGTTCATGCGGCCCCATATCTCTCCCTTTAGGTTACCGGATGCCCGGGCCGCTTCCAAAATATCGCGCGCCGCCATGCGCGCTGCGTCCAACGGGTCAACCTCTTGTTGACACGTTAGCCCGTCTACGAGCTCGGGGGAACGCGAGCCGGAACGGGAGCGCACGGAGCCCCCCGTTTTCCCCTTTTTCCCCTTCTTGGGGCGGAGTTCAGGGTACTCCCGCTGATAGCTGGCCCCCGGATCGGGCTCGGCTACCCCGGCCACCTCGGCAAATTCGGGCTCGAGCTGAAAAAGCTTCGCCCGCAATCTGGCCGCAGCCAAACCAACGTAGGAGCCCCTAGGCTTCCCCCTCACCGAGGAGCTAACCTTCGTAGGAGGCTTCGGGTCATCCTCCTCGTTTTCCCCTTCATACGCCCTTTTAGGGGCCGACGGAGCGTGCTCCTCCACATCAATAAAATCATCGTCCATCTCGGACTCTGAACTCAACTCAATTCCACCCCCCTCCGGTGGATCCTTCCAGAATTTGGTAGGCGAGGTCATTATGACCCCGTCTACCTAGCTCCCAAATTTGGTCAAAAACCGACCGCGACGACCAAAGTTAGGAGCTAACCTAACTTAAAATCGTCAAGTGCGAGTCGGTTTTTCTTTTTCCCATACAAAACTCGTTTTAGCGCCTGAATTGGAAATCTGGGCAATTTCACAATTTCTTACGAGCGTTTTTTGACACACTTCCCGAGGTCGTAGGAGGTTGGAAACAACACAGAAAGATGCTTCCCGCTAAAGCCTTGATGGCAAAAGCGGAAAAACAAATAAAAGTAATAAGGTAAAAAGGTTATGGAATTTACAAATTTCGACAAAAAGCTTAAGTTTGTAAATTTCAAAACTGTATCTGCCAAAAACTACCATAAACAATAAAAACACTAATAACTTTTGACCCAGAGGTCAAAGAATTAAAAGGTTCAAACAAAATATTTAAAAAACTAAACAAACTATCCTACCTTATAGATTAAATATTTTACATAACACTAAATCTAATTTAAAAATAGACACAAACACAAAAAAGTTAGAGAAGTTTTTCTGCAAACTTTGGGCGAAACCGCAAAGCTTACAAAAATTAAAATTAAATAACTTAACTAACAATACCTAAACCAAACCTTAACTATAATTAACTTAACCGTTGCCGGTACCCCCGCCCAAAATTTGAGCAAGGTGGGATAAAGGCAACACAGACTAAATTAAAAAGTAAAAAGGTAAACAAACAAAATAATTACGTAAAATTTCAAGGTCAAACCTATGAAATTGCAAGGCCAATAAATTCGGAAGTTGCGTCCCGAAAAAATTGAACCTAAATCTACGTATTAACCTAGTGATCCGCTATCTTCTAGTCCTGAAAAGGACTAAAAAAGATGCAAGATGAGCGAGATACAAAATAGAGAAAAAGCGAAAAACCGTGAAAAAATTTACAAAAAATGACCAAAAATTTACCAACCGCAAAACGAAAAATTAAGAAAATAAGAAAACTATAGAAGATAGTGAAAAACAGAAAGGAGCAAACTAATGAGGAAAAAATGTAAGTTCGGGAACCCAAAACTCGCAATAATCCACCCAGTAGTGTCCAAGATCCGACCTCAACCTAACCTAACCTAACCTAACCTAACCTAACCTAACCTAACCTAACCTAACCTAACCTAACCTAACCTAACCTAACCTAACCTAACCTAACCTAACCTAACCTAACCTAACCTAACCTAACCTAACCTAACCTAACCTAACCTAACCTAACCTAACCTAACCTAACCTAACCTAACCTAACCTAACCTAACCTAACCTAACCTAACCTAACCTAACCTAACCTAACCTAACCTAACCTAACCTAACCTAACCTAACCTAACCTAACCTAACCTAACCTAACCTAACCTAACCTAACCTAACCTAACCTAACCTAACCTAACCTAACCTAACCTAACCTAACCTAACCTAACCTAACCTAACCTAACCTAACCTAACCTAACCTAACCTAACCTAACCTAACCTAACCTAACCTAACCTAACCTAACCTAACCTAACCTAACCTAACCTAACCTAACCTAACCTAACCTAACCTAACCTAACCTAACCTAACCTAACCTAACCTAACCTAACCTAACCTAACCTAACCTAACCTAACCTAACCTAACCTAACCTAACCTAACCTAACCTAACCTAACCTAACCTAACCTAACCTAACCTAACCTAACCTAACCTAACCTAACCTAACCTAACCTAACCTAACCTAACCTAACCTAACCTAACCTAACCTAACCTAACCTAACCTAACCTAACCTAACCTAACCTAACCTAACCTAACCTAACCTAACCTAACCTAACCTAACCTAACCTAACCTAACCTAACCTAACCTAACCTAACCTAACCTAACCTAACCTAACCTAACCTAACCTAACCTAACCTAACCTAACCTAACCTAACCTAACCTAACCTAACCTAACCTAACCTAACCTAACCTAACCTAACCTAACCTAACCTAACCTAACCTAACCTAACCTAACCTAACCTAACCTAACCTAACCTAACCTAACCTAACCTAACCTAACCTAACCTAACCTAACCTAACCTAACCTAACCTAACCTAACCTAACCTAACCTAACCTAACCTAACCTAACCTAACCTAACCTAACCTAACCTAACCTAACCTAACCTAACCTAACCTAACCTAACCTAACCTAACCTAACCTAACCTAACCTAACCTAACCTAACCTAACCTAACCTAACCTAACCTAACCTAACCTAACCTAACCTAACCTAACCTAACCTAACCTAACCTAACCTAACCTAACCTAACCTAACCTAACCTAACCTAACCTAACCTAACCTAACCTAACCTAACCTAACCTAACCTAACCTAACCTAACCTAACCTAACCTAACCTAACCTAACCTAACCTAACCTAACCTAACCTAACCTAACCTAACCTAACCTAACCTAACCTAACCTAACCTAACCTAACCTAACCTAACCTAACCTAACCTAACCTAACCTAACCTAACCTAACCTAACCTAACCTAACCTAACCTTTTTTTTTTTTTTTTTTTTTTTGACGGAGTGGAAATGCATTTACGCATCTTCCCTGCCTGGGGTAGGCGGTGCAATGGGAAGTATAACGGACTCTCGTACGAACGAACTACCGTTTAAAACCACTCCGGCGTTTAAACCCTTGCCGGTGGTGAGGCGCCGCGGTACATGCCTAAGCTTTGGCCACTGACGCGCCTCCCGGCTTGCCCAAAAAGGGCCCCCCCAATCCTCGCCAAAGGAGGTGCCGACTGTGAACAGCCCACGATCAACACCCCAGACCGGTAGAGCCGTGCAAGGTGGGTCCCCAACCCACTGGCTCTACAAGGAGTTCGGGCGAGCAGCGAACCGAAGTCCACTGAGTTCGCCTTCCCTCCAACGATCTGCCTGCGGTGGATGGTGCTTTCCGGATACCAAGTATCCTTCAAACACGCCCCACCGCAGCTGTCCCCTCAATAACTACAGTGCCCCCCGGGATTCCGAAAGGCACGTAGAGGGACCCGCGGGTGACATGGGAGTACGACGCAAGGGAACGCGCAACGCATCTCTGCGATGCCGTCCCTGCCCATAAACCCAGTCACCAACCACCAACTGACAGAGGCAGCTGTCCAGGATGGAAACCACCCTTTTCAACCACCCCCGCCAAAGCCCCCTCCAGGCGACTGGTTAAGCTTTCCGGACCAGAAGCGGCAAGCACCAAGTGCACTCGCAACTGACCCTTCAAGCTACCCCAGCCACCAACCGTCAAAAATGGCGACAGTAGGAAGCTGTCCGGGATGGAAGCGAAAGCGCACACAACCACCCCTTCCAACGACCTCTGCCACCACCCACCAAGGGTGACGAGAAGACTTTTCTAACGAAAAGCCTCTCGTCACCAAACCCTCCCCAGGTGACAGAGTGAACTTTCCGGGGCAGAAGCAGCCCTAAGGCACGCGACCGCAACCCTTCCAGAACCCCCTGTCACCTCCCCAGAGTGCCGCTCTTCGTCTGGACCCTCACCACGAGCCTTTCCGGTATGGGTAGCCCTGTCCGGTATAGCCTCGCAGATCATTGAGACACGCAAGCCCCCCCACCACGGCAAGGTGGCAGCACTATCGGGGGGGGAACCTAACCTAACCTAACCTAACCTAACCTAACCTAACCTAACCTAACCTAACCTAACCTAACCTAACCTAACCTAACCTAACCTAACCTAACCTAACCTAACCTAACCTAACCTTTTTTTTTTTTTTTTTTTTTTTTTTTTTTTTTTTTTTTTTTTGACGAAGTGGAAATGCATTTACGCATCTTCCCTGCCTGGGGTAGGCGGTGCAATGGGAAGTATAACGGACTCTCGTACGAACGAACTACCGTTTAAAACCACTCCGGCGTTTAAACCCTGCCGGTGGTGAGGCGCCGCGGTACATGCCTAAGCTTTGGCCACTGACGCGCCTCCCGGCTTGCTCCGAAGAGCCCCCCCCAATCTCCGCCAAGGAGGTGTCGATTGTGAACAGCCCACGATCGTCACCCCAGACCGGTAGAGCCGGTGCAATGTGGGTCCCCAACCCACTGGCTCTACAAGGTAGTTAAGGCGAGCAGCCAGGCCGGACGACCGAGCACCCGTAGCCTCGGCTGAGTTCGCCAGCCCTCCAACGGTCTGCCTGCAGTGGATGGTGCTTTCCGGATACAAGTATCCTTCAAACACGCCCCACCGCAACTGTCCTGTCCCTTCAATAACTACAGTGCCCCCCGGGATTCCGAAAGACACGTAGAGAGACCCGCGGGTGACATGGGAGTACGACGCACGGGAACGCGCAACGCATGCCTGCGATGCCGTCCCTGCCCGTAAACCCAGTCACCAACCGCCAACTGACAGAGGCAGCTGTCCAGGATGGAAACCACCCTTTTCAACCACCCCCGCCAAAGCCCCCTCCAGGCGACTGGTTAAGCTTTCCGGACCAGAAGCGGCAAGCACCAAGTGCACTCGCAACTGACCCTTCAAGCTACCCCAGCCACCAACCGTCAAAGAGGCAACAGAGAGTGAAGCTGTCCAGGGCGGAAGCGGTCCTCAACGCGACCACCCTTTCCAACTTCCTCTGTTGCCGCCCACCAAAGGATGGCGAAGAAACTTCGCCACCCAACCCACCCCAAGTGACAGAGGCAAACTCGAAGGGAGAGGAGGTCAACTCTACCCAAGCCTCCGAGCCACCCCTGTCACCACCCCAGTGTGAAGGTGATAAAGCAGCTCTTCTTCGGAAAGAAGAGCTGCTCTGTCACCCTCACCAAACCCCCCCAGGTGACAAGGGAATCTTTCCGGGGCAAAAGCGGCCTGTCGCGGCAGGCACGCAACCGCAACCCTTCCAGAAACCCTGTCACCTCCCCATGGCCGCTCTTAGTCTGGCCCCTCACCACGAGCCTTTCCGGTATGGGTAGCCCTGTCCGGTATAGCCTCGCGGATCATTGAGACACGCAAGCCCCCCCACCACGGCAAGGTGGCAGCACAGTCGGGGGGGAACCTAACCTAACCTAACCTAACCTAACCTAACCTAACCTAACCTAACCTAACCTAACCTAACCTAACCTAACCTAACCTAACCTAACCTAACCTAACCTAACCTAACCTAACCTAACCTAACCTAACCTAACCTAACCTAACCTAACCTAACCTAACCTAACCTAACCTAACCTAACCTAACCTAACCTAACCTAACCTAACCTAACCTAACCTAACCTAACCTAACCTAACCTAACCTAACCTAACCTAACCTAACCTAACCTAACCTAACCTAACCTAACCTAACCTAACCTAACCTAACCTAACCTAACCTAACCTAACCTAACCTAACCTAACCTAACCTAACCTTTTTTTTTTTTTTTTTTTTTTTTTTTTTTTTTTTGACAAGGTGAAAAATGCGTTACGCATTTCCCCCGCCATGGGAGTGGCGGGAGGGTATGTGGGACTCACGTCCCCCCCCCTTCTCCGAGTGAGAAGGAGTGGGGGAGTGTTACCCACTAAAAAACACCTTGGCGTACCCACCTCTCCGGTTTGTATGGACACCGTGTTTCCTGCTAGGCATCCCCACGGTGTCCACCGGACGCCCCAGCCATTGCCGGGGCTTCCCGCGCCAACGGAGAGGGGGGCCGAGTACGCCTGGCCCCCCTCCCAGACCGCCAAGTGACTAGCCTACGGCGGGCAGGGGACTCCCATCCCCCACCCGCAGTCACTAAGGGTAGAGGCGGCCGGCAAAACGCCGCCGCCTAAACCCCTGCCGTCTGCGCCGGAGCGGGTGCGCGTGAGGAGACTCCTCGCGCTCCCGCTCCGAGGCCTCCTTCTGCGAGATAACGTACTCGCAGAAGGAGGCCACAGCCCTCCAGGACCTGTCGCTGCACAGCATCGCAGACACGACGCTGTGCAGGGAGAGGTCCCACTGCCCGATGGCCAGTGCCATCGTGCAGCGCTCCGCACTCCAACGACTGCACACCGCGAGGGTGTGGCGAGCCGTGTCGTCCGGATCGCCGCACTCATGGCACTGCGGGCCGGGCTCCCTCCCAATCTTGTGCAGGTAATGACCGAAGCATCCGTGTCCGGTCAATACCTGCACAAGCCGGTACGATGTAGCACCGACTGCTCTCCCCAACCAGGTGTCCAGCGACGGGAGGATCGCCCCTATGGTATAAACACCATAGGGGGAATCCTCCAGGCTCGCTTTCCACCTGTCCCGCAGTCGGCGCTCCATCATCCGGCGCGTCTCCTCAACCTCCTCAGGGTCCGGGCGAACACCTCTCGCCCGGGCCCTGGACCTAACCTTGTAGGTCTCCGCCTGCACCTCTGCGTCCAACTCCCAGGGCGGGGTGCAGGCGAGGAGGCAGGCCGCGGCGTGGGCCACAGTCATGTAGGCCCTCACAATGCGGAGGGCCACCACCCGCTGTGGCCTCCGTAGCAGGGCCCGGTTCCGGGCGGACAGCTTGTCCGCCCAGATCGGGGCCCCGTACAGAGCCATGCTCCTCGTGACGCCGGCATACAGCCGGCGGCACAAGGAGCCCGGTCCACCCACGTTCGGCAGAAGCCGACTCATCGCCGACGCGGCGCCCACCACTCGGGGAGCTAACTTCTTGAAGTGCTCCCCGAAACTCCACCATCGGTCCAGAACAAGCCCCAAATATTTTATGTGGGGCTTGATCTGGACCGGTTCCCCCCCCAGGGTGAGCGCCGCGCCCGCCGGCAGCCTCCACCCCCGCCCCCCGAAGACTATAGCCTCAGTCTTCGGGAGGGCCACCCTCAGGCCGAGCCGACCGATCCGGTGAATCGCCAGCTCGGCCGCCGCTTCCGCCCGGCACAGCACCTCTCTCAGCTCGGTCCCGCGCGCGGCCACCATGGTATCGTCTGCATAGCAGATGGTGGCCGTCCGCGGGAGCAGCTCCCCCCTGATGGCCCAGTCGTACCCCAGGTTCCATAAAAGTGGACCGAGCACGGAACCTTGGGGCACGCCGCAGGCCATCTCCGTCGACCCCCGTCGACCGTCCGCCTGCTCATAGAGCACTACCCTATCCGTAAGGTAGTGCTCTATGAGCCGCCGCAGGTAGGGAGGCACTCGGTGGTATATGAGTGCCTCCCTTATCACCCCATAGGGGAGGGTGCCAAAGGCGTTGGCGATGTCGAGCGACACCGCCACTACTCCCTCCCCTCTGCTCGACGCGTAGTCGTAGAAGTCCCTTAGGGACTTCACCGCGTCGAGCGTAGACCGCCCCTCTCTAAACCCGAACTGTCTTCCACAGACGTTCGGGCCGGCGGTCTCTAGGTGCTGCCGGATCCTAGAGGCCAGGACTCTCTCCAACATCTTCCCGGCCTCGTCCAGCAGCACTATGGGGCGATAGGCGGACGGGCAATCCGGGGGTCGACCCTCCTTCCGGATGAGGCACAGCCTCCCCTCCTTCCACACTCTCGGGAACCGACCTTCCCTCAGGCAGTCACTCATTAACTGCCTGAGTCGGTCCCCGAGGTGCTTTAGGGCGATGGGGAGTACCCGGCCTGGTACTCCATCGGGCCCCGGGGCTTTCTTGCAGCCCCGGAGCCGGTCCACCGCCCTCTCGAACTCGTCATCGCTCACCGGTGCGATGTCGAGTTCGAGTGGGTCCTCCTGGTCCCCCGGTGGCTCGGTCATCACCGGGGGAACTATCGACGGGGCTGCCGGAAACAGCCCCTCGATGACCCTCCTCAGGAGGGGGGGCTCCAGCGAATCCATGGGGGGGGCGGTGCGCATCTTGTTGCGCACCACCTTGTACGGCCGCCCCCATGGATTCTCGTCCAGCGTGGCCAGGAAGGAGACATTGCCCTCTTCCTTGGCCACCGCTATGGACAGGGTTAGGGCCCCCCTGGCCTCTTGGTGGGCCCTGTAGAGCCCCTCCTCCTCCTCCCGGGTGTGCCGCCTACGCCTGCAGTGCTGGTAGGCGTGGCGGGCACCGTCGGCGGTGGTCCGCAGGGCCGCAATTTCTGCGGACCACCAATAGACACACCTCCGGGCAAACAACCGTCTTGCCCGGGGCATGGCCGCTCCGCACACCGTCTGCAACGATGTGCGGAAGTGGCGCGCCCTCTCCTCCACTCCTGAGGCGGCGGGTGGGGCGGAGCACCAGGCCTCCACCATCGCCGCCTCGTCCGCCTTGGCCCTGTCCAGAAGGGACAGGGACCACTTGGGGAACTCCCCCATTCCCCCCCTACGCCCCCCCCTTGGGACTGGTGGTGGCTGGCCCAGCCCTGTGGAGACCCTGAACCTAATATATAGGTGATCAGACAGGGTCTCCACGTCCTCCAGGACGCGCCAACCTGCAACGCGTGCGGCCATGGCGGGGGTCGCGAACGTGATGTCCACGATTGACCCCCCTCGCCGCCGCACGCAGGTGTTGGCGCTGCCCCGGTTCAAGACCGCCAGGCCCGCTACCACCGACCAATCCCTCAGCGCCGCCCCGCGCGCATCCGTTACGGGGGAACCCCACGCCGCACTTTTGGCGTTGAGGTCCCCCAGGATGATCACTTGGCGCGGGGCCGCCCTCCTCGCAACGCCCCCCAGGACCCCGAGGAAGACCTCGAAGTCGGCCAGCGGCCTATTGGGGGAGAAATACACCGCAATTAATACGGTGTCGCTCCCCCATCCGGCCGCCGCATACCCCGGGCCGACCTCGATCCTCCCCAGAGGGGGGCCATTGCCGACCGCCGGCACCACCACGGCAGCCCTCTCGTCCGTCGACCCCACCCAATTGGGTGAGGGAGGGACGTAGTAGGGCTCCGTCACGACCACTGCGTCTATCGACCACTCCGCCATGACCTGCATTAGCAGGTCCTGTGATCTGGCGGAGTGGTTGACGTTGACCTGCAGGAGCTCTAAATGTTGTGCTGGCATTTAGTGCTCCATGCAGGCCTCCTCCAGTGGCCCGTCGGCGGCAGCCGCTGCGGGGGCATTGCTTGCTGGGGCGGGGCGGGGGCGCTGCGGCCTCGTGCTCCTCCCTCTGAGGGTGGGGGGGGAACAATTTATTCCCCCCATCCGGTGGTTGGCTGGGAGATTGGCCTGGTGGCACACGGCACACCACGCCTTCTCCCAGCACTCCGACATTTTGTGCCCCCCCTGGCTGCACCGGAAGCAGAGATTGGTCCGGTCAGTCTTGGAGGGGCACATCTCCCTCGAGTGGCCGACGCCGAAACAACGGAAGCACCGCATCGGCGTCGGCCCCACCACCGTGACCCTGGCAGAGGCCCAGCCTACCTGGACCCTGCCGGCGTTCTTGATCACAATCGCCGCCGGCACTGGGCACTGGATCATTGCTGACCCAGTGCCGTTGTAGAGGGTGCGGACGTAGGCCACCCTCACCTGGTCCGGCAGGCAGGCCCCGGCTGCGGCGACTGCATGTGCCACCGTCTCTCTGGTGGCCGACTCGTCCAATCCGGAGAGTTGGAGTTCGGCCAACTTGACCGGGCGGCTGACGTTGGCGACGTCGCCCACAATCCCTTGCAGGCTGGCTGCAAGGGTGTCCGCCAGCCTTGGCCCGTCCTCGCCGGCGACCTCGATGACCCTGGAACCGGTCATCGAGGTCCTGACCCTGACGTTCTGAAGGCCCACCGTACTTAGGCTAAGGCCGTTGATGGCCTTTGCCATTGTGTCCTTCAGAGTGGTGGTGGCTCCCTCCTTGAGGGAGACCACGACCGCCGCCGTCTTGGGAACGGCCAGCCTGACGGGCCTGGGCCCGTGCGCCGTCTTGGTATTCTTCGGGGGTGGAGGGGGGGCCTTGGCCTTGCCCTTCCCCTTCCTTCGCACCACCTCCGACCACGACGACTGCGCGGGCGGGGGCGGCATACGGCCCGAGGGGCCGGGTTCGCCCTGCGAGGGCCGGACGGCTCTCGGGGCAGGGCCGGAGTTCACCAACTTGGTTGGTCGTCTGGGGGCGGGTGCCGCGGCGGGAGCCGGGGCTGCCGTCTTCTTTGCCGCCGTGGCCTTCGGCCTCCCGTCGCCGAGACGGGCCCTGGCGATCGGCGCTAACGCCTCCACCGGGGCCGGGGGGGGGAGGGCCGGTCCTGCGATCTTCCTCAGGGGGGGGGCTGCGACGGCGGGCTTGGCGGCTCGCCTGTCGTGCGCTAGCGGGGGGCGGAGGATGGGCTCGGCCGGGAGGCGACGGTTGACCTCCTCCATCCGGGCGTTGATCATGCCACCGAGGCTTACGAAGAGGTCATGTTTCATGGCCTCTATGGCCTCGGTGAGCTCAGCCGTCCCGAACTGAAGGGAGGCGGCCACGGGGGCGGGAGTAGGCGGACTCTCCCGCTTGCTGAAGGCGACACGAAGTGCCTTCAGCTCCGCCGAGTTTTGAGCGAGTTGCTCCCGCATCCTTTTGTTGTCCGCCTTCAGGATGCGGATCTCCTCGCTCTCGGACCTGGCCGCCTCGACCTCGTCCATCGAGCCCAAAATTACCCGGCAAGCCCGGTTCATTTTGCCCCAAATCTCCCCCTTGAGATTCCCGGACGCCTTGGCCGCCTCCAGAATATCTCGCGCCGCCATGCGGGCGGCGTCGAGCGGGTTAACCTCCTGTATACAGGCAAGGCAATTCGCTACCTCGGGGGAGCTCGAACCGGGGCGAGAGCTCGAGCGCGAGCGCGAGCGCACGGAGTCCCCGGTTTCCTCCCTCTTACCCTTCCTGGAGCGGAGCTCCGGGTACTCCCGCCGGTAGCATTCCCCCGTATCGGGCTCAGCCGCCTCGGCCGCCTCGGCAAATTGGGGCTCTAGCAGGAACTGCTTCGCCCGCAATTTTGCCTTGGCCAACCCGGCGTAGGCGCCCTTGGGCTTCCCCCGCACCGCTGTATTAACCTTAAGAGGACGAGGGTCGTCCTCCTCGTCCTCATGCGCCCTTTTAGGGGCCAACGGAACGTTGTCCTCGACCTCGATGAAGTCCTCCTCCATCTCGGACTCCGAGCTGAGGACAACTTCCCCCCCCTCCGGTGGATCCTTCCAAAATTTGGTAGGCGAGGTCATCGTGACCTCGTCTACCTAACCCCCGAGAAAGGTCAAAAACCGACCGCGACGACCAGAGTTATGAGCTAACCTAACCCTGAATCGTCAAGTGCGAGTCGGTTTTTACTTTCTCTATACGAAAGTGATTTCGACGCCTGATTTGAAAAAATAGCAACGAAAAAATTCCTTTCGGAGCCCAATTTCACCCACTTCCGGAGGTCGTATGCGGTCCAAAAGGGAAAAGAAGATGCCTTTCGCAAGGGCCTAAATGACCAAGGCGAAAAAACAAATAAAAGTTAAAAGGTGAAAAAGTTATACAATTTACAAACTTTCGCAAAAAAGCTTAAGTTGGTAAAATTTACAACTAAATCTACAGAAAACTACCTAACACTAAATAAACGCTAATAACTTTTGACCTAGTGGTCAAAAAGTTAAAAGGTCAAAATGAAATATTTAAAGAACTAAATAACCTACCCTACACTATAGCTTAAATAATTTACAAACTACTTAAGACTATTTAAAAATACAACCAAACACAAAAAAGTAAATAAAGTTTTTCAGAAGCTTTGCGCGAAAACGCAAAGTTCTAAAAAATTAAAATTAAATACCTAAACTAACTAAACCAAAACCAACACCTAACTATAATTAATTTAACCGTTGCCGGTACCTTCGCCCAAAAAATGGGCAAGACAAGATAAAGGCAACACGGAAAAAATTAAAAAGAAAAAATGTAAACAAACCCTAAAAACACAAAAATTACAAATAAAAAATGTACAAAATGGCAAGGTCAATAATTTCGGAACTTGCGAACCGAAAAAATT
This sequence comes from Acleris emargana, assembly GCA_927399475.2. NCBI lineage: Eukaryota > Metazoa > Arthropoda > Insecta > Lepidoptera > Tortricidae > Acleris > Acleris emargana. Next base: position 30,292 of record OV656840.1, read on the forward strand.
AAGCCTAAATCCACAAACTAACCTAGGTTTCCGCTATCTTCTAGCCCTGAAAAGGGCTAAAAAAGATGCAAGACTAAACTACCAGAAAATAAACAAAAGTACCAAAAACCGTAAAAAATGAAGAAAAATTTTAACATAAAATTACCAACCGCAAATAAAGAAATTAGAAAAATAAGAAAACTAAACAAGATAACGAGAAAATGAAAAGAGAAAGCAAATGAGGGAAAATTATAAGCTTTGGAAATCCAAAAACCACAAAAATCCACCCAGACACACCAAAGTTACGACCTCAAACGACTTCAACCTAACCTAACCTAACCTAACCTAACCTAACCTAACCTAACCTAACCTAACCTAACCTAACCTTTTTTTTTTTTTTTTTTTTTTTTTTTTTTTTGTCAAGGTGAAAAATGCTTTACGCATTTCCCCCGCCATGGGAGTGGCGGGAGGGTATGTGGGACTCAAGTCCCCTCCCCCTCTCTGAAGGAGAAGGAGCGGGGAAATGTTACCCACTAAAAAACACCTTGGCGTACCCAACCGTCCGGTTTGTATGGACACCGTGTTTCCTGCTAGGCATCCCCACGGTGTCCACCGGATGCCCCAGCCATTGCCGGGGCTTCCCGCGCCAAAGGAGAGAGGGGCCGAGCACGCCTGGCCCCCCTCCCAGACCGCCAAGTGACTAGCCTACGGCGGGCAGGGGACTCCCATCCCCCACCCGCAGTCACTAAGGGTAAAGGCGGCGGGCAAAACGCCGCCGCCTAAACCCCTGCCGTCTACGCCGGAGCGGATGCGCGTGAGGAGACTCCTCGCGCTCACGCTCCGAGGCCTCCTTCTGCGAGATGACGTTCTCGCAGAAGGTGGCCACAGCCCTCCAGGACCTGTCGCTGCACAGCATCGTAGACACGACGCTGTGCAGGGAGAGGTCCCATTGCCCGATGGCCAGTGCCATCGTGCAGCGCTCCGCACTCCAGCGACTGCACACCGCGAGGGTGTGCTGTGCCGTGTCGTCCGGATCGCCGCACTCATGGCACCGCGGGCCGGGCTCCCTCCCAATTTTGTGCAGGTAATGACCGAAGCATCCATGTCCGGTCAATACCTGCACAAGCCGGTACGATGTGGCGCCGACTGCCCTCCCCAACCAGGTGTCAAGCGACGGGAGGATCGCCCCTATGGTTCGAACTCCATAGGGGGCGTCCTCCAGGCTCGCTTTCCACCTGTCCCGCAGTCGGCGCTCCATCATCCGGCGCGTCTCCTCAACCTCCTCAGGGTCCGGGCGTTCACCCCTCGCCCGGGCCCTGGACCTAACCTTATAGGTCTCAGCCTGCACCTCCGCATCCAACTCCCAGGGCGGGGTGCAGGCGAGGAGGCAGGCCGCGGCGTGGGCCACCGTCATGTAGGCCCTCACAATACGGAGGGCCACCACCCGCTGTGGCCTCCGTAGCAGGGCCCGGTTCCGGGCGGACAGCTTGTCCGCCCAGATGGGGGCCCCGTACAGAGCCATGCTCCTCGTGACGCCAGCATACAGCCGGCGGCACAAGGAGCCCGGCCCACCCACGTTCGGCAACAACCGACTCAACGCCGAAGCGGCGCCCACGACTCGGGGAGCTAACTGCAGAAAGTGCTCCCCGAAACTCCACCATCGGTCCAGAACAAGCCCCAAATATTTGATGTGGGGCTTGATCTGGACCGGTTCCCCCACCAGGGTGAGCGCCGCGCCCACCGGCAGCCTCCACATCCGCCCCCCGAAGACTATAGCCTCAGTCTTCGGGAGGGCCACCCTCAGGCCGAGCCGACCGATCCGGTGAATCGCCAGCTCGGCCGCCGCTTCCGCCCGGCACAGCACCTCTCTCATTTCGGTCCCGCGCGCGGCCACCATGGTATCATCTGCGTAGCAGATGGTGGCCGTCCGCGGGAGCAACTCCCCCCTGATGGCCCAGTCGTACCCCAGGTTCCATAAAAGCGGACCGAGCACAGAACCTTGGGGCACGCCGCAGGCCATCTCCGTCGACCCCCGTCGACCGTCCCTCTGCTCATAGAGCACTACCCTATCAGTCAGGTAGTGCTCTATGACCCGCCGCAGGTAAGGAGGCACTCGGTGGTAGATGAGTGCCTCCTTAATCACCCCATAGGGGAGGGTGCCAAAGGCATTGGCGATGTCGAGCGACACCGCCACTACTCCCTCCCCTCTGCTCGACGCGTAGTCACAGAAGTCCCTGAGGGACTTCACCGCGTCGAGCGTAGACCGCCCCTCCCTGAACCCGAACTGTCTATCACAGACGTTCGGGCCGGCGGTCTCCAAGTGCTGCAGGATCCTGGAGGCCAGGACTCTCTCCATCATCTTCCCGACCTCATCCAACAGCACAATGGGGCGATAGGCGGACGGGCAATCCGGGGGTCGACCCTCCTTCCGGAGGAGGCATAGCCTCCCCTCCTTCCAAACTCTCGGGAACCGACCTTCCCTCAGGCAGTCACTCATCAACTGCCTGAGTCGGTCCCCGAGGTGTTTTAGGGCGATGGGGAGTACTCGGCCCGGTACTCCATCGGGCCCCGGGGCTTTCTTGCAACCCCGGAGCCGGTCCACCGCCCTCTCGAACTCGTCGTCGCTCACCGGTGCGACGTCGAGCTCGAGTGGGTCCTCCAGGTCCCCCGGTGGCTCGGCCATCACCGGGGGAACTATCGACGGGGCTGCCGGAAACAGCCCCTCGATGACCCTCCTCAGGAGGGGGGGCTCCAGCGAGTCCATGGGGGGGGGCGGTGCGCATTTTGTTACGCACCACCCTGTACGGCCGCCCCCACGGATTCTCGTCCAGCGTGGCCAGGAAGGAGACGTTTCCTTCGTCCTTGGCCACCGCTATGGACAGGGTAAGGGCCCCCCTGGCTTCAACGTGGGCCCTGTAGAGCCTCTCCTCCTCGTCTCGGGTGTGCCGCCTGCGCCTACAATGTTGGTAGGCGTGGCGGGCACCGTCGGCGGTGGTCCGCAGGGCCGCAATTTCTGCGGACCACCAATAAACACATTTCCGGGCAAAAAGTCTCCTTGCCCGGGGCATGGACGCTCCGCACACCGCCTGCAGCGATGTGCGGAAATGACGCGCCCTCTCTTCCACTCCTGAGGCGGCGGGTGGGGCGGAGCACCAAGCCTCCACCATTGCCGCCTCGTCCGCCTTGGCCCTGTCCAATTGGGACAGGGACCACTTGGGGAACTCCCCCCCACGCCCCCCCCTCGGGACTGGTGGCGGCTGGCCCACCCCTGTGGAGACCCTGAACCTGATATACAGGTGGTCAGACAGGGTCTCCACGTCCTCCAGGACGCGCCAATCCGCGACTCGCGCGGCAATGGCAGGGGTCGCGAACGTGACGTCCACGATAGACCCCCCCTGCCGCCGCACGCAAGTGTTGGCGCTGCCCTGGTTCAGGACAACCAGGCCCGCTACCGCCGACCAATCCCTAAGCGCGCCCCCGCGCGCATCCGTTACGGGGGATCCCCACGCCGCACTTTTGGCGTTGAGGTCCCCCAGGATGATGACTTGGCGCGGGGCCGCCCTCCTCGCAACACCCCCCAGGACCCCGAGGAAAACCTCGAAGTCCACCAGTGGCCTATTGGGGGAGAAGTACACCGCGATTAGCACGGTGTCGCTCCCCCATCCGGCCGCTGCATACCCCGGGCCAACCTCGATTTTTGCCAGGGGGGGGCCATTGCCCACCGACGGCACCACCACGGCAGCCCTCTCGTCCGTCGACCCCACCCAATTGGGTGAGGGAGGGACAAAGTAGGGCTCCGTCACAACCACGGCGTCGATCGACCACTCCGCCATGACCTGCATTAGCAGGTCTTGAGATCTGGCGGAGTGGTTGACGTTGACCTGCAGGAGCTCTAAATGTCGTACTGGCATTTAGGACTCCATGCAGGCCTCCTCCTGGGTCCCGTCGGCGGCAGCCGCGGCGGGGGCATTGCTTGTCGGAACGGGGCGGGGGCGCTGCGGCCTCATGCTCCTCCCTCTGAGGGCGGGGGGGCAACAATTTGTCCCCCCCAGCCGGTGGTTGGCTGGGAGTTTGGCCTGGTGGCAAACGGCACACCACGCCTTCTCCCAGCACTCCGCCATTTTGTGCCCCTCTTTGCTGCACCGGAAGCAAAGATTGCTCCGGTCAGACTTGGAGGGGCACATCTCCCGCGAGTGGCCGACACCGAAACACCGGAAGCACCGCATCGGTGTCGGCCCCACCAGCGTGACCCTGGCAGCTGCCCAGCCCACCTGGACTCTGCCCGCGTTTTTTAGCGCGATCGCCGCCTGCACTGGGCACTGGATCAATGCTGATCCAGTGCCATCATAGAGGGTGCGGATATGGGCCACCTTGACCTGGGTTGGCAGGCAAGCCCCCACTGCGGCGACGGCCTGAGCCACCGACTCTTTGGTGGCCGACTCGTCCAGGCCGGAAAGCTGGACTTCGGCCATCTTCACCGGGCGGCTGACGTTGGCGACGTCACCCACTATCCCTTGCAGCTTGGCCGCAAGGGTGTCCGCCACCCTCTGTCCGTCCTCACCGCCGACCTCGATGACCCGGGAACCCGTCATCGAGGTCCTGACCTTCACGTTCTGAAGGCCCACCTCGCTAAGGCTAAGGCCGTTGATGGCCTTAGCCATGGTGGCCTTCAGGGTGGTGTTGGTCCCCTCCTTGAGGGAGACAACCACTGCCGCCGTCTTCGGGACGGCCAACCTGACGGGTCTTGGCCCGGGCGCCGCCTTGACAGTCTTAGGGGGTGGAGGGGGGGCCTTGGCCTTGCCCTTCCCCTTCCTACGTACAACCTCCGACCATGCCATTTGCGCGGGCGGGGTTGGCATATTGCCCGAAGGGCCGGGTTCTCCCTGCGAGGGCCGAGAGGGTCTCGGGGCAGGGCCAGAATTGACCAGCTTGGTCGGCCGCCTGGAAGTGGGTACCGCAGCGGGGGCCGGGGCCGCCGCCTTCTTGGCCACCTTGGCCTTCGGCTTCCCGTCGCCTAGACGGGCCTTCGCTACCGGCTCCAGGACCTCCATCGGGACCGGAGGGGGCAGGGCAGAACCTGCAGCCTTCCTCTGGGGAAGGGCCGCCGCGGCAGGCTTAGCGGCCCGCTTGTCGTGCGCTAATGGGGGGCGGAGGATGGGCTCCGCCGGGAGACGCCTGTTCATCTCCTCCAACCTGACATTTAACATGCTCCCGAGGCTTTGGAACAGGTCATTCTTCATCTGTTCGATGGCCTCGGTGAGCTCAGCCGTGCCGAACTGAAGCGAAGCGGCCACGGGAGCGGCCACCGGAGCGGCCACCGAAGCGGCCGGGCTCTCCCGCTCGCTGAAGGCGACACGAAGCGCCTTCAACTCGGCCGAATTATGAGCGAGTTGCTCCCGCATCCTTCGGTTGTCCGCCTTCAGGATGCGGATCTCCTCGCTCTCGGACCTGGCCGCTTCGACCTCGTCCATCGAGCCTAGTATGGTACGGCACGCCTTATTCATGCGGCCCCATATGTCGCCTTTTAAATTACCGGAAGCCCGGGCCGCCTCCAAAATATCACGCGCCGCCATGCGCGCGGCGTCTAACGGGTCAGCCTCCGGGAGCTCGGGGGAACGCGAGCCGGAGCGAGAGCGCACGGAGTCCCCCTTTTTCCCCTTTTTCCCCCCCTTGGGGCGGAGTTCGGGGTACTCCCGCTGGTAGCTGGTACCCGGATCGGTCTCAGCCACCCCGGCCACTTCGGCAAATTCGGGCTCAAGTTGGAACAACTTTGCCCTCAACCTGGCCGCGGCCAACCCAACATAGGAGCCCCTTGGCTTCCCCCTCACCGAGGAGCTAACCTTCGTAGGAGGCTTCGGGTCATCCTCCTCATTTTCCCCATCATACGCCCTTTTAGGGGCCGACGGAGCGTGCTCCTCCACGTCGATGAAGTCGTCGTCCATCTCGGACTCCGAACTCAGCACAACTTCCCCACCCTCTGGTGGATTCTTCCAGAATTTGGTAGGCGAGGTCATTGTGACCTCGTCTACCTAGCTCCCAAAATTGGTCAAAAACCGACCGCGACAACCGAAGTTAGGAGCTAACCTAACTTAAAATCGTCAAGTGCGAGTCGGTTTTTCTTTTTCCCATACAAAACTCGTTTTAGCGCCTGAATTGGAAATTTGGGCAATTTCACAATTTCTTACGAGCGTTTTTTGACACACTTCCCGAGGTCGTAGGAGGTTGGAAACAACACAAAAAGATGCTTCCCGCTAAAGCCTTGATGGCAAAAGCGGAAAAACAAATAAAAGTAATAAGGTAAAAAGGTTATGGAATTTACAAATTTCGACAAAAAGCTTAAGTTTGTAAATTTCAAAACTGTATCTGCCAAAAACTACCTAAAACTATATAAACACTAATAACTTTTGACCCAGAGGTCAAAGAATTAAAAGGTTCAAACAAAATATTTAAAAAACTAAACAAACTAGCCTACCTTATAGATTAAATATTTTACAAAACACTTAATCTAATTTAAAAATACACACAAACACAAAAAAGTCAGAGAAGTTTTTCTGCAAACTTTGGGCGAAACCGCAAAGCTTACAAAAATTAAAATTAAATAACTTAACTAACAATACCTAAACCAAACCTTAACTATAATTAACTTAACCGTTGCCGGTACCCCCGCCCAAAATTTGAGCAAGGTGGGATAAGGGCAACACAGACTAAATTAAAAAGTAAAAAGGTAAACAAACAAAATAATTACGTAAATTCTCAAGGTCAAATCTACGAGATTCGAAGATCAATAAGTTCGGAAGTTAAGTTCCGAAAAAATTGAACTTAATTCTACCAACTAAACTAAGGATCCGCTATCTTCTAGTCCTGAAAAGGACTAAAAAAGACGCAAGACAAAGAAACCAGAAAATAAACAAAAGTGCAAAAAACCGTGAAAAATGAACAAAAAATTTACAAAAAATTACCAACCGCAAAACGAAAAATTAAGAAAATAAGGAAACTATAGAAGATAGTGAAAAACAGAAAGGAGCAAACTAATGAGGAAAAAATGTAAGTTCGGGAACCCAAAACTCGCAATAATCCACCCAGTAGTGTCCAAGATCCGACCTCAACCTAACCTAACCTAACCTAACCTAACCTAACCTAACCTAACCTAACCTAACCTAACCTAACCTAACCTAACCTAACCTAACCTAACCTAACCTAACCTAACCTAACCTAACCTAACCTAACCTAACCTAACCTAACCTAACCTAACCTAACCTAACCTAACCTAACCTAACCTAACCTAACCTAACCTAACCTAACCTAACCTAACCTAACCTAACCTAACCTAACCTAACCTAACCTAACCTAACCTAACCTAACCTAACCTAACCTAACCTAACCTAACCTAACCTAACCTAACCTAACCTAACCTAACCTAACCTAACCTAACCTAACCTAACCTAACCTAACCTAACCTAACCTAACCTAACCTAACCTAACCTAACCTAACCTAACCTAACCTAACCTAACCTAACCTAACCTAACCTAACCTAACCTAACCTAACCTAACCTAACCTAACCTAACCTAACCTAACCTTTTTTTTTTTTTTTTTTTTTTTTTTTTTTTTTTGACGGAGTGGAAATGCATTTACGCATCTTCCCTGCCTGGGGTAGGCGGTGCAATGGGAAGTATAACGGACTCTCGTGCGAACGAACTACCGTTTAAAACCACTCCGGCGTTTAAACCCTGGCCGGTGGTGAGGCGCCGCGGTACATGCCTAAGCTTTGGCCACTGACGCGCCTCCCGGCTTGCCCAAAAAGGGCCCCCCCAATCCTCGCCAAAGGAGGTGCCGACTGTGAACAGCCCACGATCAACACCCCAGACCGGTAGAGCCGTGCAAGGTGGGTCCCCAACCCACTGGCTCTACAAGGAGTTCGGGCGAGCAGCGAACCGAAGTCCACTGAGTTCGCCTTCCCTCCAACGATCTGCCTGCGGTGGATGGTGCTTTCCGGATACCAAGTATCCTTCAAACACGCCCCACCGCAGCTGTCCCCTCAATAACTACAGTGCCCCCCGGGATTCCGAAAGACACGTAGAGGGACCCGCGGGTGACATGGGAGTACGACGCAAGGGAACGCGCAACGCATCTCTGCGATGCCGTCCCTGCCCATAAACCCAGTCACCAACCACCAACTGACAGAGGCAGCTGTCCAGGATGGAAACCACCCTTTTCAACCACCCCCGCGCAAGCCCCCTCCAGGCGACTGGTTAAGCTTTCCGGACCAGAAGCGGCAAGCACCAAGTGCACTCGCAACTGACCCTTCAAGCTACCCCAGCCACCAACCGTCAAAAATGGCGACAGTAGGACGCTGTCCGGGGTGGAGGCGGCAAGCACCAAGTGCACTCGCAACCACCCCATCTAACGACCTCTGCCACCACCCACCAAGGGTGACGAGAAGACTTTTCCGAGGAAAAGCCTCTCGTCACCAAACCCCCCCAGGTGACAAGGGAATCCTTCCGGGGCAGAAGCGGCCTGTTTCCGGCAGGCACGCGACCGCAACCCTTCCAGAAACCCTGTCACCTCCCCATGGCCGCTCTTAGTCTGGCCCCTCACCACGAGCCTTTCCGGTATGGGTAGCCCTGTCCGGTATAGCCTCGTGGATCATTGAGACACGCAAGCCCCCCCACCACGGCAAGGTGGCAGCACAGTCGGGGGGGAACCTAACCTAACCTAACCTAACCTAACCTAACCTAACCTAACCTAACCTAACCTAACCTAACCTAACCTAACCTAACCTAACCTAACCTAACCTAACCTAACCTAACCTAACCTAACCTAACCTAACCTAACCTAACCTAACCTAACCTAACCTAACCTAACCTAACCTAACCTAACCTAACCTAACCTAACCTAACCTAACCTAACCTAACCTAACCTAACCTAACCTAACCTAACCTAACCTAACCTAACCTAACCTAACCTAACCTAACCTAACCTAACCTAACCTAACCTAACCTAACCTAACCTAACCTAACCTAACCTAACCTAACCTAACCTAACCTAACCTAACCTAACCTAACCTAACCTAACCTAACCTAACCTAACCTAACCTAACCTAACCTAACCTAACCTAACCTAACCTAACCTAACCTAACCTAACCTAACCTAACCTAACCTAACCTAACCTAACCTAACCTTTTTTTTTTTTTTTTTTTTTTTTTTTTTTTTTTTTTTTTTTTTTTGACGGAGTGGAAATGCATTTACGCATCTTCCCTGCCTGGGGTAGGCGGTGCAATGGGAAGTATAACGGACTCTCGTACGAACGAACTACCGTTTAAAACCACTCCGGCGTTTAAACCCTTGCCGGTGGTGAGGCGCCGCGGTACATGCCTAAGCTTTGGCCACTGACGCGCCTCCCGGCTTGCCCAAAAAGGGCCCCCCCAATCCTCGCCAAAGGAGGTGCCGACTGTGAACAGCCCACGATCAACACCCCAGACCGGTAGAGCCGTGCAAGGTGGGTCCCCAACCCACTGGCTCTACAAGGAGTTCGGGCGAGCAGCGAACCGAAGTCCACTGAGTTCGCCTTCCCTCCAACGATCTGCCTGCGGTGGATGGTGCTTTCCGGATACCAAGTATCCTTCAAACACGCCCCACCGCAGCTGTCCCCTCAATAACTACAGTGCCCCCCGGGATTCCGAAAGGCACGTAGAGGGACCCGCGGGTGACATGGGAGTACGACGCAAGGGAACGCGCAACGCATTTCTGCGATGCCGTCCCTGCCCATAAACCCAGTCACCAACCACCAACTGACAGAGGCAGCTGTCCAGGATGGAAACCACCCTTTTCAACCACCCCCGCCAAAGCCCCCTCCAGGCGACTGGTTAAGCTTTCCGGACCAGAAGCGGCAAGCACCAAGTGCACTCGCAACTGACCCTTCAAGCTACCCCAGCCACCAACCGTCAAAAATGGCGACAGTAGGCCGCTGTCCGGGATGGAAGCGAAAGCGCACACAACCAACCCTTCCAACGACCTCTGCCACCACCCACCAAGGATGACGAGAAGACTTTTCCAAGGAAAAGCCTCTCGTCACCAAACCCCCCCAGGTGACAAGGGAATCTTTCCGGGGCAGAAGCGGCCTGTTTCCGGCAGGCACGCAACCGCAACCCTTCCAGAAACCCTGTCACCTCCCCATGGCCGCTCTTAGTCTGGCCCCTCACCACGAGCCTTTCCGGTATGGGTAGCCCTGTCCGGTATAGCCTCGTGGATCATTGAGACACGCAAGCCCCCCCCACCACGGCAAGAACCTAACCTAACCTAACCTAACCTAACCTAACCTAACCTAACCTAACCTAACCTAACCTAACCTAACCTAACCTAACCTAACCTAACCTAACCTAACCTAACCTAACCTAACCTAACCTAACCTAACCTAACCTAACCTAACCTAACCTAACCTAACCTAACCTAACCTAACCTAACCTAACCTAACCTAACCTAACCTAACCTAACCTAACCTAACCTAACCTAACCTAACCTAACCTAACCTAACCTAACCTAACCTAACCTAACCTAACCTAACCTAACCTAACCTAACCTAACCTAACCTAACCTAACCTAACCTAACCTAACCTAACCTAACCTAACCTAACCTAACCTAACCTAACCTAACCTAACCTAACCTAACCTAACCTAACCTAACCTAACCTAACCTAACCTAACCTAACCTAACCTAACCTAACCTAACCTAACCTAACCTAACCTAACCTAACCTAACCTAACCTAACCTAACCTAACCTAACCTAACCTAACCTAACCTAACCTAACCTAACCTAACCTTTTTTTTTTTTTTTTTTTTTTTTTTTTTTGACGGAGTGGAAATGCATTTACGCATCTTCCCTGCCTGGGGTAGGCGGTGCAATGGGAAGTATAACGGACTCTCGTACGAACGAACTACCGTTTAAAACCACTCCGGCGTTTAAACCCTGGCCGGTGGTGAGGCGCCGCGGTACATGCCTAAGCTTTGGCCACTGACGCGCCTCCCGGCTTGCCCAAAAAGGGCCCCCCCAATCCTCGCCAAAGGAGGTGCCGACTGTGAACAGCCCACGATCAACACCCCAGACCGGTAGAGCCGTGCAAGGTGGGTCCCCAACCCACTGGCTCTACAAGGAGTTCGGGCGAGCAGCGAACCGAAGTCCACTGAGTTCGCCTTCCCTCCAACGATCTGCCTGCGGTGGATGGTGCTTTCCGGATACCAAGTATCCTTCAAACACGCCCCACCGCAGCTGTCCCCTCAATAACTACAGTGCCCCCCGGGATTCCGAAAGACACGTAGAGGGACCCGCGGGTGACATGGGAGTACGACGCAAGGGAACGCGCAACGCATTTCTGCGATGCCGTCCCTGCCCATAAACCCAGTCACCAACCACCAACTGACAGAGGCAGCTGTCCAGGATGGAAACCACCCTTTTCAACCACCCCCGCCAAAGCCCCCTCCAGGCGACTGGTTAAGCTTTCCGGACCAGAAGCGGCAAGCACCAAGTGCACTCGCAACTGACCCTTCAAGCTACCCCAGCCACCAACCGTCAAAAATGGCGACAGTAGGAAGCTGTCCGGGATGGAAGCAAAAGCGCACACAACCACCCCTTCCAACGACCTCTGCCACCACCCACCAAGGGTGACGAGAAGACTTTTCTAACGAAAAGCCTCTCGTCACCAAACCCTCCCCAGGTGACAGAGTGAACTTTCCGGGGCAGAAGCAGCCCTAAGGCACGCGACCGCAACCCTTCCAGAACCCCCTGTCACCTCCCCAGAGTGCCGCTCTTCGTCTGGACCCTCACCACGAGCCTTTCCGGTATGGGTAGCCCTGTCCGGTATAGCCTCGCAGATCATTGAGACACGCAAGCCCCCCCACCACGGCAAGGTGGCAGCACTATCGGGGGGGAACCTAACCTAACCTAACCTAACCTAACCTAACCTAACCTAACCTAACCTAACCTAACCTAACCTAACCTAACCTAACCTAACCTAACCTAACCTAACCTAACCTAACCTAACCTAACCTAACCTAACCTAACCTAACCTAACCTAACCTAACCTAACCTAACCTAACCTTTTTTTTTTTTTTTTTTTTTTTTTTTTTTTTTTTTTTTTTTTTTTTTTGTCAAGGTGAAAAATGCGTTACGCATTTCCCCCGCCATGGGAGTGGCGGGAGGGTATGTGGGACTCAAGTCCCCTCCCCCTCTCTGAAGGAGAAGGAGCGGGGAAATGTTACCCACTAAAAAACACCTTGGCGTACCCAACCGTCCGGTTTGAATGGACACCGTGTTTCCTGCTAGGCATCCCCACGGTGTCCACCGGATGCCCCAGCCATTGCCGGGGCTTCCCGCGCCAAAGGAGAGAGGGGCCGAGCACGCCTGGCCCCCCTCCCAGACCGCCAAGTGACTAGCCTACGGCGGGCAGGGGACTCCCATCCCCCACCCGCAGTCACTAAGGGTAAAGGCGGCGGGCAAAACGCCGCCGCCTAAACCCCTGCCGTCTACGCCGGAGCGGATGCGCGTGAGGAGACTCCTCGCGCTCACGCTCCGAGGCCTCCTTCTGCGAGATGACGTTCTCGCAGAAGGTGGCCACAGCCCTCCAGGACCTGTCGCTGCACAGCATCGAAGACACGACGCTGTGCAGGGAGAGGTCCCATTGCCCGATGGCCAGTGCCATCGTGCAGCGCTCCGCACTCCAGCGACTGCACACCGCGAGGGTGTGCTGTGCCGTGTCGTCCGGATCGCCGCACTCATGGCACTGCGGGCCGGGCTCCCTCCCAATTTTGTGCAGGTAATGACCGAAGCATCCGTGTCCGGTCAATACCTGCACAAGCCGGTACGATGTGGCGCCGACTGCCCTCCCCAACCAAGTGTCAAGCGACGGGAGGATCGCCCCTATGGTTCGAACTCCATAGGGGGCGTCCTCCAGGCTCGCTTTCCACCTGTCCCGCAGTCGGCGCTCCATCATCCGGCGCGTCTCCTCAACCTCCTCAGGGTCCGGGCGTTCACCCCTCGCCCGGGCCCTGGACCTAACCTTATAGGTCTCAGCCTGCACCTCCGCATCCAACTCCCAGGGCGGGGTGCAGGCGAGGAGGCAGGCCGCGGCGTGGGCCACCGTCATGTAGGCCCTCACAATACGGAGGGCCACCACCCGCTGTGGCCTCCGTAGCAGGGCCCGGTTCCGGGCGGACAGCTTGTCCGCCCAGATAGGGGCCCCGTACAGAGCCATGCTCCTCGTGACGCCAGCATACAGCCGGCGGCACAAGGAGCCCGGTCCACCCACGTTCGGCAACAACCGACTCAACGCCGAAGCGGCGCCCACGACTCGGGGAGCTAACTGCAGAAAGTGCTCCCCGAAACTCCACCATCGGTCCAGAACAAGCCCCAAATATTTGATGTGGGGCTTGATCTGGACCGGTTCCCCCACCAGGGTGAGCGCCGCGCCCACCGTTAGCCTCCACCCCCGCCCCCCGAAGACTATAGCCTCAGTCTTCGGGAGGGCCACCCTCAGGCCGAGCAGGCCAATCCGGTGAATGGCCAGCTCGGCCGCCGCTTCCGCCCGGCACAGCGCCTCCCTCATGTCGGTCCCGCGCGCGGCCACCATGGTATCATCTGCGTAGCAGATGGTGGCCGTCCGCGGGAGCAACTCCCCCCTGATGGCCCAGTCGTACCCCAGGTTCCATAAGAGCGGACCGAGCACGGAACCTTGGGGCACGCCGCAGGCCATCTCCGTCGACCCCCGCCGACCGTCCCTCTGCTCATAGAGCACTACCCTATCAGTCAGGTAGTGCTCTATGACCCGCCGCAGGTAAGGAGGCACTCGGTGGTAGATGAGTGCCTCCTTAATCACCCCATAGGGGAGGGTGCCAAAGGCATTGGCGATGTCGAGCGACACCGCCACTACTCCCTCCCCTCTGCTCGACGCGTAGTCGCAGAAGTCCCTGAGGGACTTCACCGCGTCGAGCGTAGACCGCCCCTCCCTGAACCCGAACTGTCTATCACAGACGTTCGGGCCGGCGGTCTCCAGGTGCTGCAGGATCCTGGAGGCCAGGACTCTCTCCATCATCTTCCCGACCTCATCCAGCAGCACAATGGGGCGATAGGCGGACGGGCAATCCGGGGGTCGTCCCTCCTTCCGGAGGAGGCAAAGCCTCCCCTCCTTCCACACCCTCGGGAACCGTCCCTCTCTCAGGCAGTCATCCATCAACTGCCTGAGTCGGTCCCCGAGGTGTTTTAGGGCGATGGGGAGTACTCGGCCCGGTACTCCATCGGGCCCCGGGGCTTTCTTGCAGCCCCGGAGCCGGTCCACCGCCCTCTCGAACTCGTCATCGCTCACCGGTGCGATGTCGAGCTCGAGTGGGTCCTCCAGGTCCCCCGGTGGCTCGGCCATCACCGGGGGAACTATCGACGGGGCTGCCGGAAACAGCCCCTCGATGACCCTCCTCAGGAGAGGGGGCTCCAGGGAGTCCATGGGGGGGGCGGTGCGCATTTTGTTACGCACCACCTTGTACGGCCGCCCCCACGGATTCTCGTCCAGCGTGGCCAGGAAGGAGACGTTTCCTTCGTCCTTGGCCACCGCTATGGACAGAGTAAGGGCCCCTCTGGCTTCGACGTGGGCCCTGTAGAGCCTCTCCTCCTCGTCTCGGGTGTGCCGCCTGCGCCTACAATGTTGGTAGGCGTGGCGGGCACCGTCGGCGGTGGTCCGCAGGGCCGCAATTTCTGCGGACCACCAATAAACGCACTTCCGGGCAAAAAGTCTTCTTGCCCGGGGCATGGCCGCTCCGCACACCGCCTGCAGCGATGTGCGGAAATGACGCGCCCTCTCCTCCACTCCTGAGGCTGCGGGTGGAGCAGAACACCAAGCCTCCACCATGGCAGCCTCGTCCGCCTTGTCCCTGTCCAATTGGGACAGGGACCATTTGGGGAACTCCCCCCCACGCCCCCCCCCAGGGACTGGTGGTGGCTGGCCCACTCCTGTGGAGACCCTGAACCTGATATACAGGTGGTCAGACAGGGTCTCCACGTCCTCCAGGACGCGCCAATCTGCCGCGCGCGCGGCAATGGCAGGGGTCGCGAACGTGACGTCCACGATAGACCCCCCCTGCCGCCGCACGCAAGTGTTGGCGCTGCCCTGGTTCAGGACAACCAGGCCCGCCACCACCAACCAATCCCTGAGCGCACCCCCGCGCGCATCCGTAACGGGGGAACCCCACGCCGCACTTTTGGCGTTGAGGTCCCCCAGGATGATGACTTGGCGCGGGGCCGCCCTCCTCGCAACACCCCCCAGGACCCCGAGGAAAACCTCGAAGTCCACCAGCGGCCTATTGGGGGAGAAGTACACCGCGATTAGCACGGTGTCGCTCCCCCATCCGGCCGCTGCATACCCCGGGCCGACTTCGATTTTTGCCAGGGGGGGGCCATTGCCCACCGACGGCACCACCACGGCAGCCCTCTCGTCCGTCGACCCCACCCAATTGGGTGAGGGAGGAACAAAGTAGGGCTCCGTCACAACCACGGCGTCGATCGACCACTCCGCCATGACCTGCATTAGCAGGTCTTGAGATCTGGCGGAGTGGTTGACGTTGACCTGCAGGAGCTCCAAATGTCGTACTGGCATTTAGGACTCCATGCAGGCCTCCTCCTGGGTCCCGTCGGCGGCAGCCGCGGCGGGGGCATTGCTTGTCGGAACGGGGCGGGGGCGCTGCGGCCTCATGCTCCTCCCTCTGAGGGCGGGGGGGCAACAATTTGTCCCCCCCAGCCGGTGGTTGGCTGGGAGTTTGGCCTGGTGGCAAACGGCACACCACGCCTTCTCCCAGCACTCCGCCATTTTGTGCCCCTCTTTGCTGCACCTGAAGCAAAGATTGCTCCGGTCAGACTTGGAGGGGCACATCTCCCGCGAGTGGCCGACACCGAAACACCGGAAGCACCGCATCGGTGTCGGCCCCACCAGCGTAACCCTGGCAGAAGCCCAACCCACCTGGACTCTGCCAGCGTTCTTCAGCGCAATCGCCGCCTGCACCGGGCACTGGATCAATGCTGACCCAGTGCCATCGTAGAGGGTGCGGATGTGGGCTACCTTGACCTGAGTCGGCAGGCAAGCCCCCGCTGCGGCGACGGCCTGAGCCACCGACTCTTTGGTGGCCGACTCGTCCAGGCCGGAAAGCTGGACTTCGGCCATCTTCACCGGGCGGCTGACGTTGGCGACGTCACCCACTATCCCCTGCAGCTTAGCTGCAAGGGTGTCCGCCACCGCCTGTCCGTTCTCACCGGCGACCTCGATGACCCGGGAACCCGTCATCGAGGTCCTAACCTTTACGTTCTGAAGGCCCACCTCGCTGAGGCTAAGGCCGTTGATGGCCTTAGCCATGGTGGCCTTCAGAGTGGTGGTGGCCCCCTCCTTAAGGGAGACAACTACTGCCGCCGTCTTGGGTACGGCCAACCTGACGGGTCTTGGCCCGGGCGCCGCCTTGACAGTCTTAGGGGGTGGAGGGGGGGCCTTGGCCTTCCCCTTCCCCTTCCTACGTACAACCTCCGACCATGCCATTTGCGCGGGCGGGGGTGGCATATTGCCCGAAGGGCCAGGTTCTCCCTGCGAGGGCCGAACGGCTCTCGGGGCAGGGCCAGAATTGACCAGCTTGGTCGGCTTCCTGGGGGCGGGTACCACAGCGGGGACCGGGGCCGCCGCCTTCTTGGCCGCCTTGGCCTTCGGTTTTCCGTCGCCTAGACGGGCCTTCGCTACCGGCTCCAACCCCTCCATCGGGACCGGAGGGGGCAGGGCAGAACCTGCGGCCTTCCTCTGGGGAAGGGCCGCCGCGGCAGGCTTAGCGGCCCGCTTATCGTGCGCTAACGGGGGGCGGAGGATGGGCTCCGCCGGGAGGCGCCTGTTCACCTCCTCCATCCTGGCGTTAATCATGCCCCCGAGGCTTAAGAACAGGTCGCGTTTCATGTTCTCTATAGCCTCGGTGAGCTCAGCCGTCCCAAATTGAAGCGAAGCGGCCGCAGGAGCGGCCACCGGAGCGGCCATCGAAGCGGCCGGGCTCTCTCGCTCGCTGAAGGCGACACGAAGCGCCTTCAGCTCGGCCGAATTTTGAGCGAGTTGCTCCCGCATCCTTCGGTTGTCCGCCTTCAGGATGCGGATCTCCTCGCTCTCGGACCTGGCCGCTTCGACCTCGTCCATCGAGCCCAGAATGGTACGGCACGCCTTGTTCATGCGGCCCCATATCTCTCCCTTTAGGTTACCGGATGCCCGGGCCGCGTCCAAAATATCACGCGCCGCCATGCGCGTGGCGTCCAACGGGTCAACCTCCGAGAGCTTGGGGGAACGCGAGCCCGAGCGAGAGCGCACGGAATCCCCCTTTTTCCCCTTTTTCCCCCCCTTGGGGCGGAGTTCAGGGTACTCCCGCTGGTAACTGGTACCCGGATCGGGCTCAGCTACCCCGGCCACTTCTGAAAATTGGGGCTCGAGTTGGAACAAATTGGCCCGCAGTCTAGCTGCGGCCAACCCAACATATGAGCCCCTAGGTTTCCCCCTAATCGAGGAACTAACCTTAGGAGGAGGCTTCGGATCATCCTCCTCGTTTTCCCCTTCATGCGCCCTTTTAGGGGCCGACGGAGCGTGCTCCTCCACATCTATAAAATCGTCGTCCATCTCGGACTCCGAGCTCAACTCCACTCCACCCCCCTCTGGTGGATCCTTCCAGAATTTGGTAGGCGAGGTCATTGTGACCCCGTCTACCTAACTCTCAAATTTGGTCAAAAACCGACCGCGACGACCAAAGTTATGAGCTAACCTAACTTAAAAATCGTCAAGTGCGAGTCGGTTTTTCTTTTTCCCATACAAAACGGGTTTCGACGCCTGTTTTGAAAAAATAGCAATCGCAAAATTTTTTACGAGCGTTTTTACACCCACTTCCTGAGGTCGTACGAGGTTCGAACAAACACTAAAAGATGCTTCCCGCTAAAGCCTTGATGGAAAAGGCGGAAAAACAAACAAAAGTAAAAAGGTTCAAAAGTTATTGAATTTACAAACTTCGGCAAAAAGCTTAAGTTTGTAAAATTCTAAACGAGATCTACCAAAAACTACCTAAGAATACAAAAACACTAATAACTTTTGACCTAGCGGTCAAAAAGTTAAGCGGTCTATATGAAATATTTAAAAAACTAAATGAGCTATCCTATTTTATAGACTAAATATTTTACAAAACACTTAATCTAATTAAATAATCAACGCAAACACAAAAAAGTTAGGAAAGGTTTTCCGAAAACTTTGGGCAAAACCGCAAAGCTTTAGAAAATTAAAATTAAATACCTAATCTAACAATAACTAAACCAAAACTATACTATAATTAATTTAACCGTTGCCGGTACCTTCGCCCAAAAATTGGGCAAGATAAGATAAGGGCAACACGTACAAAATTAAAAAGTAAAAAGGTAAACAAACCTTGAAATTAAGAATAATTTCAAGGTCAAGTTTATAAAATAACAATGTCAATAAGTTCGGAAGTTTCCTACCGAAAAAATCGAACCTAATTCTACGAACTAACCTAAGGATCCGCTATCTTCAACCTAACCTAACCTAACCTAACCTAACCTAACCTAACCTAACCTAACCTAACCTAACCTAACCTAACCTAACCTAACCTAACCTAACCTAACCTAACCTAACCTAACCTAACCTAACCTAACCTAACCTAACCTAACCTAACCTAACCTAACCTAACCTAACCTAACCTAACCTAACCTAACCTAACCTAACCTAACCTAACCTAACCTAACCTAACCTAACCTAACCTAACCTAACCTAACCTAACCTAACCTAACCTAACCTAACCTAACCTAACCTAACCTAACCTAACCTAACCTAACCTAACCTAACCTAACCTAACCTAACCTAACCTAACCTAACCTAACCTAACCTAACCTAACCTAACCTAACCTAACCTAACCTAACCTAACCTAACCTAACCTAACCTAACCTAACCTAACCTAACCTAACCTAACCTAACCTAACCTAACCTAACCTAACCTAACCTAACCTAACCTAACCTAACCTTTTTTTTTTTTTTTTTTTTTTTTTTTTTTTTTTTGACGGAGTGGAAATGCATTTACGCATCTTCCCTGCCTGGGGTAGGCGGTGCAATGGGAAGTATAACGGACTCTCGTACGAACGAACTACCGTTTAAAACCACTCCGGCGTTTAAACCCTTGCCGGTGGTGAGGCGCCGCGGTACATGCCTAAGCTTTGGCCACTGACGCGCCTCCCGGCTTGCCCAAAAAGGGCCCCCCCAATCCTCGCCAAAGGAGGTGCCGACTGTGAACAGCCCACGATCAACACCCCAGACCGGTAGAGCCGTGCAAGGTGGGTCCCCAACCCACTGGCTCTACAAGGAGTTCGGGCGAGCAGCGAACCGAAGTCCACTGAGTTCGCCTTCCCTCCAACGATCTGCCTGCGGTGGATGGTGCTTTCCGGATACCAAGTATCCTTCAAACACGCCCCACCGCAGCTGTCCCCTCAATAACTACAGTGCCCCCCGGGATTCCGAAAGGCACGTAGAGGGACCCGCGGGTGACATGGGAGTACGACGCAAGGGAACGCGCAACGCATTTCTGCGATGCCGTCCCTGCCCATAAACCCAGTCACCAACCACCAACTGACAGAGGCAGCTGTCCAGGATGGTAACCACCCTTTTCAACCACCCCCGCCAAAGCCCCCTCCAGGCGACTGGTTAAGCTTTCCGGACCAGAAGCGGCAAGCACCAAGTGCACTCGCAACTGACCCTTCAAGCTACCCCAGCCACCAACCGTCAAAGAGGCAACAGAGAGTGAAGCTGTCCAGGGCGGAAGCGGTCTCCAACGCGACCACCCTTTCCAACTTCCTCTGTCGCCACCACCCAAGGATGACGAGGAGACTTTTCCGAGGAAAAGCCTCTCGTCACCAAACCCCCCCCAGGTGACAAGGGAATCTTTCCGGGGCAGAAGCGGCCCGCCCGGCAGCAGGCACGCAACCGCAACCCTTCCAGAAACCCTGTCACCTCCCCATGGCCGCTCTTAGTCTGGCCCCTCACCACGAGCCTTTCCGGTATGGGTAGCCCTGTCCGGTATAGCCTCGTGGATCATTGAGACACGCAAGCCCCCCCACCACGGCAAGGTGGCAGCACAGTCGGGGGGGAACCTAACCTAACCTAACCTAACCTAACCTAACCTAACCTAACCTAACCTAACCTAACCTAACCTAACCTAACCTAACCTAACCTAACCTAACCTAACCTAACCTAACCTAACCTAACCTAACCTAACCTAACCTAACCTAACCTAACCTAACCTAACCTAACCTAACCTAACCTAACCTAACCTAACCTAACCTAACCTAACCTAACCTAACCTAACCTAACCTAACCTAACCTAACCTAACCTAACCTAACCTAACCTAACCTAACCTAACCTAACCTAACCTAACCTAACCTAACCTAACCTAACCTAACCTAACCTAACCTAACCTAACCTAACCTAACCTAACCTAACCTAACCTAACCTAACCTAACCTAACCTAACCTAACCTAACCTAACCTAACCTAACCTAACCTAACCTAACCTAACCTAACCTAACCTAACCTAACCTAACCTAACCTAACCTAACCTAACCTAACCTAACCTAACCTAACCTAACCTAACCTAACCTAACCTAACCTAACCTAACCTAACCTAACCTAACCTTTTTTTTTTTTTTTTTTTTTTTTTTTTTTTTTTTTTTTTTTTTTTTGACGGAGTGGAAATACATTTACGTATCTTCCCTGCCTGGGGTAGGCGGTGCAATGGGAAGTATAACGGACTCTCGTACGAACGAACTACCGTTTAAAACCACTCCGGCGTTTTAAAGACCCTGGCCGGTGGTGAGGCGCCGCGGTACATGCCTAAGCTTTGGCCACTGACGCGCCTCCCGGCTTGCTCCAAAGGAGCCCCCCCAATCCTCGCCAAAGGAGGTTTCGAAAGTGCACAGCCCACGATCGTCACCCCAGACCGGTAAAGCCGTGCAAGGTGGGTCCCCAACCCACTAGCTTTACAAGAAGTTCGGGCGAGCAGCGAACCGAAGTCCACTGAGTTCGCCTTCCCTCCAACGATCTGCCTGCGGTGGATGGTGCTTTCCGGATACCAAGTATCCTTCAAACACGCCCCACCGCAGCTGTCCCCTCGATAACTACAGTGCCCCCCGGAATTCCGAAAGACACGTAGAGGGACCCGCGGGTGACATGGGAGTACGACGCAAGGGAACGCGCAACGCATCTCTGCGATGCCGTCCCTGCCCATAAACCCAGTCACCAACCACCAACTGACAGAGGCAGCTGTCCAGGATGGAAACCACCCTTTTCAACCACCCCCGCCAAAGCCCCCTCCAGGCGACTGGTTAAGCTTTCCGGACCAGAAGCGGCAAGCACCAAGTGCACTCGCAACTGACCCTTCAAGCTACCCCAGCCACCAACCGTCACAAATGGCGACAGTAGGAAGCTGTCCGGGATGGAAGCGAAAGCGCACACAACCACCCCTTCCAACGACCTCTGCCACCACCCACCAAGGGTGACGAGAAGACTTTTCTAACGAAAAGCCTCTCGTCACCAAACCCTCCCCAGGTGACAGAGTGAACTTTCCGGGGCAGAAGCAGCCCTAAGGCACGCGACCGCAACCCTTCCAGAACCCCCTGTCACCTCCCCAGAGTGCCGCTCTTCGTCTGGACCCTCACCACGAGCCTTTCCGGTATGGGTAGCCCTGTCCGGTATAGCCTCGCAGATCATTGAGACACGCAAGCCCCCCCCACCACGGCAAGGTGGCAGCACTATCGGGGGGGAACCTAACCTAACCTAACCTAACCTAACCTAACCTAACCTAACCTAACCTAACCTAACCTAACCTAACCTAACCTAACCTAACCTAACCTAACCTAACCTAACCTAACCTAACCTAACCTAACCTAACCTAACCTAACCTAACCTTTTTTTTTTTTTTTTTTTTTTTTTTTTTTTTAAGAGGGGAAATGCTTTACGCATACCACCGTACCAGGGGAAGGCACGGTGGTTATGTGGGACTCACCCCCGACCCCGACCCCTGCGGGAAAGGGACGGGAAGCATACCCACTAAAACCCCTCTGGTTGCCATCAGCGTCATTGTCCGCCGGGATGAGGGCACACTATAAAGCAATCTTCTACGTCCCGGTGGTGACTGGCTCTACGCCCCTTCGTGGTGTTACGGGTTTGGTTCGCCCGTTTTAACCTCCTTGTTCGCGCGCGAGATGTTCGTGCGCGCCCTCTCAGACTTGTGGTGAGTGATGGGCTTCCCCTAGCCCGTCACTCAAGTCTAGGTTAGGGTGGGACGGTTAGCGCGTACGCTCTCCTTCTCCTCCCTGTGCGGCGGCTTCGGATTGAGTTAGGGGCATTTGCCTCCCTAAATCTCTCCGCCTCTTCCTTGACCTTCATGACCGCCTCACAAAACTTTTGGGCGGCACCCCAAGCTCGGTCGGTCTCTACCATAGACTTTACTGCGACCGGCAATGAGAGGTTGCCGCCCACGGCAGCCACGAGCTCCCGGCGCTGTTCAGCCCATTCAGGACACTCTTCCAGCGTATGCTGGGCGGTGTCTTCGAGACACCCGTCACAGTGGTGACACACCGCAGTCGGCTCCCTTCCGATCCGGTGCAGGTACTTGCCGAAGCAGCCATGCCCCGTAAGCACCTGCGACAATCGGAAGGTGAGCACCCCGTGTCTCCTGTCCAGCCACTGTGCGAGGACTGGACGAACTGCCTCTATGGTCCTAGCACCAGCACGCGATTGTAAGAGGTTGCGTTGCCACTTCAACACAGCTGATGTTCGCTGTTCTTCCCTCGCAGTCTCGACTTCCTCCTTTAAGGGTGGGAACCGGTGTACTGCGATCTCATTCTCGCGCCATGTATAGACGGACGCGAGAATTTCCGCTTCCAGTTCCCACGGCAGGGAGCCAGCTAGGACGCACGCTGCGTCGAAGGACACCGTGCGGTATCCACGGGCGGCTCTGATGGCCATTGCCCTCTGCGGACGATGCAGAAGGGCAATTGTCCGGGTATTCAGAGCGCCATTCCACACAGGTGCCCCGTACAGTGCCATTGAGCGCACAATGCCCAAGTACAGGCGCCGGCAGGCCGCTTTCGGGCCGTTGACATTCGGCAGAAGACTACCGAGAGCAGCCGCCGCGCGCAGCAGCTTGGGCACTAACCTTTGGAAATGGTCCTCAAAGGTCCATCGGCTGTCCAGCGTGAGCCCCAAATATTTCATTTGGGGCTCGATGTTAATTCTGACTCCACCTACAACTATGTGCGATCCCGAGGGTGGCTTGTTCCGAGGCCCGTGAAAACACAAAGCCTCGGATTTGTGCAGAGCCACCTCGAGACCCAACGCCCGGATCCGCCTCACCACTTGAGCCACTCCAGCTGTGGCGAGAACTGCGCTCTCTCGGTGTGTGCTTCCCCGGGCAGTCACAAGGGTGTCGTCTGCATAGCACGTGACACTCACACCGCGGAGGAGAACGCCCCGTAGCACCCAGTCATAGCCAATGTTCCACAGAAGTGGCCCGAGGACCGACCCCTGTGGAACACCGCAAGACACCGCATGATGACACAACGCCTCTCGACTCCTGTACGACACGGACCTACCTGATAGGTAGTTTGCTATTGTACGTTGGAGGTAGTTTGGCACCCGGTGATACCGGAGTGCCTCCCTAATGCAACTCCAGGGCAGGGTATTAAAGGCATTAGCAATGTCCAAGGACACCGCCAAGACGACCCCACCCTGGGCAACTGCTTCCTCCGCCATCTCCTTCACACGCAAAATTGCGTGCACAGTTGACCTGCCCACTCTGAAGCCGTACTGTTTGTTGTCCAGGTCCGGGCCGACTCTCCCCAGATGCTTGACGAGGCGATTGGCTATAATACGCTCGAAGAGCTTCGCTACCTCGTCTAAAAGCACGATCGGGCGGTACCCCGAGGGGGAATCGACCGGACGACCTTCTTTCCTCAGGAGGACAAGTTTGCCGACCTTCCACAGCTGTGGAAAACGACCTTGGTCGAAACAGGCATTAAAGAGTCCTCTGAGCCTCTCCTCGTACGCATCCGCGGCAAGCACCCATGCACGGCCAGGAATACCGTCTGGGCCTGGAGCCGTCTTCTTGGCACGCAGCCGAAGAATTGCAGCCCCAAATTCACCAGACGATACCGATGGTATATCCTCAGTCACGGCTATGGCCTCATTCCTCTCGTACAGTGCCATAGACGGAGGCGTGTGTTCCTCTCTACATGGGAAAAGGGCTCCTACCAATGCTTCCACTCGCTGAGGCTGGAGACTCAGGGTCAAAGGGGGTGCCCACGGCCGAAGTTTCCCTCTAACCATGCGATAAGGGCGGCCCCATGGATTTACATTCAGAGTCTCCAGCATCTCCTCTCTCCCTCCGTCTCGTGCTTCGCTGATGGCGATGCGAAGCGTGCGCTTTGCCGTCTTGTAGGCATCACGCAACGCTGACTCAGCGGGTTCGTCTCGGCGTCTCCTTCGTCGTTGCCTCAGGTACTGGCGCCTTGCAGCTACGCACGCTATGCGTAATACCGCAATGTCGGCAGACCACCAGTACACTTGCCTCCTCGGTGGTTGAGGTCCCTGGCGTGGCATCGACGCATCGCAGACGCGAGTCATTGACTGGCGTAGCAATATAGCCTCCTCATCTACGCTTAGTGTACTGTCTGGGGGCATCCATGTTTCGACCAGGGCAGCCTCATTGAGGATATCCCTGTCAAGACGCTTCACCACCCACCGTGGACTGTCACCATTCAACATCGTGCGTCCTGTTTGAATCGGGACCGCGGAGGACGCAGATATGCTGAATCGAATGTAGAGGTGGTCTGACAGCGTCTCTACGTTCTCCACCACTTCCCACCCGTAGACTCGGCGTGCTATCGTAGAGCTTGCAAACGACAGATCCACAATGGAACTGCCCTGTGAACGAACGCAGGTTGGTTGCGAACCCTGGTTCAAGAGAGAGAGTCCCGCCGTCAGCGCCCACTCCTCTAGTACTGCGCCCCGTGCATCAGTAGCTGGACAACCCCAGGCTGAGCTTTTGGCGTTGAAATCACCCATTACCAATACAGGACATGGGTGATTTCTGCCGATAAGGGTCTCAACTTGGCCAAGGAGACCCTCGAACTCTGCGAGGCTTCTGCTTGGGGGACAATACACGCCGACGGTGAGAATTCCTCCCACCATGGCCGCAACAAAACCACGACCTTTCTGCGTGTTTTCCAGGGTCAGGAAGCCAGTAGACCTCGGCACGACTAAGGCAACTAAATCGTCCTCGTCACCTGCCCAATCATCCCTGTTGGGTATAAAGTAGGGTTCCGCAACCACGGCCACCTGCGTCAACCACTCAGCCATGCTCTGTAAGAGCAGATCCTGAGCTCGTGCACAGTGATTAGTGTTGGCTTGAAGAAGTTGTAGGGCCATTGTTGGTTGGATTTATTGGGTCCGTCTCCATAGCCAGCTCTACTGGTAGCTGGCGTGTCGGTTGTGACTGCAGTGCAGTCTTTCTCCTTGAAATTTTGGGGGCTGGTGCTGCACAAGCTTTGCCCCCCAGCTGATGGTCCGCCGGTTTTTTGGCTGCAGCACAGATGGAGCAGTGCGGTTTGGCCGAGCACTCCTTGAATTTGTGGCCAGCTATTCCACAACGAAAGCAGTCTTGGCTTCTATCAACTTCCGCACTGCATTGAGCTCTTATATGCCCCTTCTGGAGACATCTGAAGCAACGCAGAGGCCTAGGCTCCAGAAGTTTTACAGAAGCCGACACCCACGACAGAGAAAGACGACCTGCTGCAGCAATGCGTTTTGCAGTTGCCACCGGGCATTCGACCCAGATGTGCCCCACGCCAAATGGGTCTTTAACAACCCCGCCACTTTTGAGACTGTCTTTGAGACAGCTCCCTGCCTCGGCAACCGCAATTAAAACTTCCTCAGCCGAGATTGAATCATCCAAGCCGGAGATTTTGACTTCAGTCGTCTTAACCGGCCTGGAGACGCGGGCTGTATCCCGGCTGAGAACCTCTTCCAGTTTTTTAGCCAGCTCGTCGGCTTGCGGGCCGCTGTCCGTGCCCATCACTTCGTACATCCGCGCTCCCGAGGCACACACGCGAAAACGCACCCCTGTAGAGATCCCAATATCAGGAAGCCTAATTTTGGCCTTCGCGTCTGCGATGACTGTGTCGTAGGTTACTCCTTTATCGATGGCCTCCGGCGTAAGGGTAACTACAACCGCGGCTGACTTTGGAGGCCTGAGTCTTGCCGGTCTTACTGTGGAAGTGGCAGTCTTACCCTCTTTAGCCTGCTTCTTCTTCTCCTTCTTCCTCAGCCCTTTCTTTACAACTTCATTCCATGGCAATTCCTTCGGCTGGGTGAGGCTCGATTGCTCCATGGGCTGCGACGCTGTTGGCAGGTGTTGGGGTTCTGCTACTCTCTCGCGAGGAGTTCCCACTGAGCTTTTCCCCTTAATTTCCGGCTTGTTGTTTACCTTCTTCTTTTTCGCCTTTACCGGCTTCGACTTCGAAACTTCCGGTCCGCTTGAAACAACGTCTAACGGAGCAACCGTCTTTCTTTGGCCTATCGCAGTGGCCTTGGTTGGGGCAGTTGATGGCCCAGGAGAGATCTCAAGGAGGTCATGAGCCCGCCTGTCCGCTGCCAATGGAGGGCGGAGTCTCTTCTCAGGCAGCAGCCTATCTTGGAGTGCCTCAAACCTGGCATTTACCATCGTGCCCACCTGGCAGAGGATGGTGCGTACCAGGTCTTCGGTATCCAACGGTTTTTCAATCGGTTGAGTGGGCAGAACCACAGCAGCCTGTTGGTGTGGCCGATCAAGGCGCTCCCGCATATCCGCCACCTCCTTGCGGAGCAGGGCGACTTCCGATTGCAGGCGGGCGTTGTCCGCCTGCAACCCTCTTGTTTCCTCCGTGGTACAGCGACTCTGTAAGATCAGAGCGACTTTGCCGATCTCGTCCGCTGCATCCTTCAAAGACTTAACGAATCCTCCTTTGAGATTTTTGGAGGATCCGGCAACCTTCTTGATGATATTAATGTTATCGTCAATTGTACGGCTCAGTGAGGTTGCCGTCTGGAAGTCGTCTGCGTTGGATGACGACTCCGATAGAGTGAGAGCCCTGGTACGGGCCCGGGCCTCTCGAGAAGCTGACAAGACTTCCGCCTCAGCTCTCGCCTGCTCCTCCTCCCTTTGCGCTTCGACAAGCGCCAACTTTGCCTTGGCAAGACCTACATAGTGGCCTGTTGTTGGTGGCCGACCTCGCCTTTTCCGCAACGTTGGGCTCGCAACCCCATCCAGACTTGTTTCCGGGTCCGAGCCTCCATCAATAATACTCCGCCGTTCATTAGTCCGAAGACTGGTATCCGGCAGTGACTCAACGCTAAGCATCGAGTCACTATCTCCCTCATCACTACTCTCCTTCGACTGTTTGGTTTTTGTTTGTTTTTTAAGTTTATCCATTTTGATTCCCACGATTAGGGTCGAAAAGAAGTCCGCCCCCGGGTGACGCCCATCCCGGAAGTAAGGCTAGTTACTGCAAAGGTCGCCTGGTGTTTGCAGGTTTTAACGACTTCACTGTCGGGTTTTATAGAGTTTCCTTCTCGCGGGCCGGCCAATTAAGGCAAGCCCTCCGTTCCAGTGTCTGTCGACTACCCCATAACGCCGCTAGATGGGGATGGTTGAAGACAGACAATGGAGTACGGTGTACTAGAGGAGTCGACGTGCCTCCCCTATTGTTGGGCGGTGAGTGCCCGACGGCATTATAAGTGCACGCCGAGCCCGCCCCCTAACCTACCCCTCCCCAGTGGTTGCATCCACAGCGCACTCTCCGAAGTGAGTGGCCGGGAGCAACTCCCCCCCCCCCTACTCCCCCCCTTCCCCTCCCTATACACTCCCCCCCGCCAGATATTCGCCATGGGCTGAAAGAATCTCCCAAAAGAGAGAAAGTTTCAGCCGATGCCCAGGGTGCACCAGCCCAGATGCTGCGTTCTCCCCGGATCGAGATCAAGAGAGACTGCAACACCCAGGCCAACGTGGAGGAATCCGGCCTGCACCCCAACCTAACCTAACCTAACCTAACCTAACCTAACCTAACCTAACCTAACCTAACCTAACCTAACCTAACCTAACCTAACCTAACCTAACCTAACCTAACCTTTTTTTTTTTTTTTTTTTTTGTCAAGGTGAAAAATGCTTTACGCATTTCCCCCGCCATGGGAGTGGCGGGAGGGTATGTGGGACTCAAGTCCCCTCCCCCTCTCTGAAGGAGAAGGAGCGGGGAAATGTTACCCACTAAAAAACACCTTGGCGTACCCAACCGTCCGGTTTGTATGGACACCGTGTTTCCTGCTAGGCATCCCCACGGTGTCCACCGGATGCCCCAGCCATTGCCGGGGCTTCCCGCGCCAAAGGAGAGAGGGGCCGAGCACGCCTGGCCCCCCTCCCAGACCGCCAAGTGACTAGCCTACGGCGGGCAGGGGACTCCCATCCCCCACCCGCAGTCACTAAGGGTAAAGGCGGCGGGCAAAACGCCGCCGCCTAAACCCCTGCCGTCTACGCCGGAGCGGATGCGCGTGAGGAGACTCCTCGCGCTCACGCTCCGAGGCCTCCTTCTGCGAGATGACGTTCTCGCAGAAGGTGGCCACAGCCCTCCAGGACCTATCGCTGCACAGCATCGAAGACACGACGCTGTGCAGGGAGAGGTCCCATTGCCCGATGGCCAGTGCCATCGT
Organism: Acleris emargana; assembly: GCA_927399475.2. Classification (NCBI taxonomy): domain Eukaryota; kingdom Metazoa; phylum Arthropoda; class Insecta; order Lepidoptera; family Tortricidae; genus Acleris; species Acleris emargana. Next base: position 59,107 of record OV656840.1, read on the forward strand.
GCAGCGCTCCGCACTCCAGCGACTGCACACCGCGAGGGTGTGCTGTGCCGTGTCGTCCGGATCGCCGCACTCATGGCACTGCGGGCCGGGCTCCCTCCCAATTTTGTGCAGGTAATGACCGAAGCATCCATGTCCGGTCAATACCTGCACAAGCCGGTACGATGTGGCGCCGACTGCCCTCCCCAACCAGGTGTCAAGCGACGGGAGGATCGCCCCTATGGTTCGAACTCCATAGGGGGCGTCCTCCAGGCTCGCCTTCCACCTGTCCCGCAGTCGGCGCTCCATCATCCGGCGCGTCTCCTCAACCTCCTCAGGGTCCGGGCGTTCACCCCTCGCCCGGGCCCTGGACCTAACCTTATAGGTCTCAGCGTGCACCTCCGCATCCAACTCCCAGGGCGGGGTGCAGGCGAGGAGGCAGGCCGCGGCGTGGGCCACCGTCATGTAGGCCCTCACAATACGGAGGGCCACCACCCGCTGTGGCCTGCGTAGCAGGGCCCGGTTCCGGGCGGACAGCTTGTCCGCCCAGATGGGGGCCCCGTACAAGGCCATGCTCCTCGTGACGCCAGCATACAGCCGGCGGCACAAGGAGCCCGGCCCACCCACGTTCGGCAAAAGCCGACTCAGCGCCGACGCGGCACCCACCACTCGGGGAGCCAACTGCTTGAAGTGCTCCCCGAAACTCCACCATCGGTCCAGGACAAGCCCCAAATATTTGATGTGGGGCCTGATCTGGACCGGTTCCCCCCCCAGGGTGAGCGCCGCGCCCGCCGGCAACCTCCACCCCCTCCCCCCGAAGACTATAGCCTCAGTCTTCGGGAGGGCCACCCTCAGGCCGAGCAGGCCAATCCGGTGAATGGCCAGCTCGGCCGCCGCTTCCGCCCGGCACAGCGCCTCCCTCATGTCGGTCCCACGCGCGGCCACCATGGTATCATCTGCGTAGCAGATGGTGGCCGTCCGCGGGAGCAACTCCCCCCTGATGGCCCAGTCGTACCCCAGGTTCCATAAGAGCGGACCGAGCACGGAACCTTGGGGCACGCCGCAGGCCATCTCCGTCGACCCCCGTCGACCGTCCCTCTGCTCATAGAGCACTACCCTATCAGTCAGGTAGTGCTCTATGACCCGCCGCAGGTAAGGAGGCACTCGGTGGTAGATGAGTGCCTCCTTAATCACCCCATAGGGGAGGGTGCCAAAGGCATTGGCGATGTCGAGCGACACCGCCACTACTCCCTCCCCTCTGCTCGACGCGTAGTCGCAGAAGTCCCTAAGGGACTTCACCGCGTCGAGCGTAGACCGCCCCTCCCTGAACCCGAACTGTCTATCACAGACGTTCGGGCCGGCGGTCTCCAGGTGCTGCAGGATCCTGGAGGCCAGGACTCTCTCCATCATCTTCCCGACCTCATCCAGCAGCACAATGGGGCGATAGGCGGACGGGCAATCCGGGGGTCGTCCCTCCTTCCGGAGGAGGCAAAGCCTCCCCTCCTTCCACACCCTCGGGAACCGTCCTTCCCTCAGGCAGTCATCCATCAACTGCCTGAGTCGGTCCCCGAGGTGTTTTAGGGCGATGGGGAGTACTCGGCCCGGTACTCCATCGGGCCCCGGGGCTTTCTTGCAGCCCCGGAGCCGGTCCACCGCCCTCTCGAACTCGTCATCGCTCACCGGTGCGATGTCGAGCTCGAGTGGGTCCTCCAGGTCCCCCGGTGGCTCGGCCATCACCGGGGGAACTATCGACGGGGCTGCCGGAAACAGCCCCTCGATGACCCTCCTCAGGAGGGGGGGCTCCAGCGAGTCCATGGGGGGGGCGGTGCGCATTTTGTTTCGCACCACCTTGTACGGCCGCCCCCACGGATTCTCGTCCAGCGTGGCCAGGAAGGAGACGTTACCTTCCTCTTTGGCCACCGCTATGGACAGGGTTAGGGCCCCCCTGGCTTCTTGGTGGGCCCTGAAGAGCCTCTCCTCCTCCTCTCGGGTGTGCCGCCTGCGCCTACAATGTTGGTAGGCGTGGCGGGCACCGTCGGCGGTGGTCCGCAGGGCCGCAATTTCTGCGGACCACCAATAAACGCACTTCCGGGCAAAAAGTCTTCTTGCCCGGGGCATGGCCTCTCCGCACACCGCCTGCAGCGATGTGCGGAAATGACGCGCCCTCTCCTCCACTCCTGAGGCTGCGGGTGGGGCAGAACACCAAGCCTCCACCATGGCGGCCTCGTCCGCCTTGTCCCTGTCCAATTGGGACAGGGACCATTTGGGGAACTCCCCCCCACGCCCCCCCCTAGGGACTGGTGGTGGCTGGCCCACTCCTGTGGAGACCCTGAACCTGATATACAGGTGGTCAGACAGGGTCTCCACGTCCTCCAGGACGCGCCAATCTGTGACGCGCGCGGAAATGGCAGGGGTCGCGAACGTGACGTCCACGATAGACCCCCCCTGCCGCCGCACGCAAGTGTTGGCGCTGCCCTGGTTTAGGACCACCAGGCCCGCTACCACCGACCAATCCCTCAACGCAACCCCGCGCGCATCCGTAACGGGGGAACCCCACGCCGCACTTTTGGCGTTGAGGTCCCCCAGGATGATGACTTGGCGCGGGGCCGCCCTCCTGGCAACACCCCCCAGGACCCCGAGGAAGACCTCGAAGTCGACCAGCGGCCTATTGGGGGAGAAGTACACCGCGATTAGCACGGTGTCGCTCCCCCATCCGGCCGCTGCATACCCCGGGCCACTCTCGACCATCGCCAAGGGGGGGCCATTGCCCACCGCCGGCACCACCACGGCAGCCCTCTCGTCCGTCGACCCCACCCAATTGGGTGAGGGAGGGACGTAGTAGGGCTCCGTCACGACCACCACGTCGATCGACCACTCCGCCATGACCTGCATTAGCAGGTCTTGTGATCTGGCGGAGTGGTTGACGTTGACCTGCAGGAGCTCTAAATGTCGTACTGGCATTTAGGACTCCATGCAGGCCTCCTCCTGGGTCCCGTCGGCGGCAGCTGCGGCGGGGGCATTACTAACTGGAGCGGGGCGGGGGCGCTGCGGCCTCATGCTCCTCCCTCTGAGGGCGGGGGGGCAACAATTTGTCCCCCCCAGCCGGTGGTTGGCTGGGAGTTTGGCCTGGTGGCAAACGGCACACCACGCCTTCTCCCAGCACTCCGCCATTTTGTGCCCCTCTTTGCTGCACCGGAAGCAAAGATTGCTCCGGTCAGACTTGGAGGGGCACATCTCCCGCGAGTGGCCGACACCGAAACACCGGAAGCACCGCATCGGTGTCGGCCCCACCAGCGTGACCCTGGCAGAAGCCCAACCCACCTGGACTCTGCCAGCGTTCTTCAGCGCAATCGCCGCCTGCACCGGGCACTGGATCAATGCTGACCCAGTGCCATCGTAGAGGGTGCGGATGTGGGCCACCTTGACCTGAGTCGGCAGGCAAGCCCCCGCTGCGGCGACGGCCTGAGCCACCGACTCTTTGGTGGCCGACTCGTCCAGGCCGGAAAGCTGGACTTCGGCCATCTTCACCGGGCGGCTGACGTTGGCGACGTCACCCACAATCCCCTGCAGCTTAGCTGCAAGGGTGTCCGCCACCGCCTGTCCGTTCTCACCGGCGACCTCGATGACCCGGGAACCCGTCATCGAGGTCCTAACCTTCACATTCTGAAGGCCCACATCGCTGAGGCTAAGACCGTTGATGGCCTTAGCCATGGTGGCCTTCAGAGTTGTGGTGGTCCCCTCCTTGAGGGACACAACCACTGCCGCCGTCTTAGGGACGGCCAACCTGACGGGTCTAGGCCCGTGCGCCGCCTTGACAGCCTTCGGGGGTGGAGGGGGGGCCTTAGCCTTGCCCTTCCCCTTCTTACGTACCACCTCCGACCACGACGTCTGCGCGGGCGGGGGTGGCATATTGCCCGAAGGGCCGGGTTCTCCCTGCGAGGGCCGAGTGGCTCTCGAGGCAGGGCCGGAGTTGACCAGTTTGGTCGGCCGCCTGGGGGCAGGTACCACAGCGGGGGCCGGGGTCGCCGCCTTCTTGGCCACCTTGGCCTTCGGCTTCCCGTCACCTAGACGGGCCTTCGCCACCGGCTCCAACACGTCCATCGGGACCGGAGGGGGCAGGGCAGAACCTGCGACCTTCCTCTGAGGAGGGGCCGCCGCGGCGGGCTTAGCAGCCCGCTTGTCGTGCGCTAACGGGGGGCGGAGGATGGGCTCCGCCGGGAGACGCCTATTCATCTCCTCCATCCTGACGTTAATCATGTTCCCGAGGCTTTGGAACAGGTCATTCTTCATCTGTTCGATGGCCTCGGTGAGCTCAGCCGTGCCGAACTGAAGCGAAGCGGCCACGGGAGCGGCCACCGGAGCGGCCACCGAAGCGGCCGGGCTCTCCCGCTCGCTGAAGGCGACACGAAGCGCCTTCAACTCGGCCGAATTATGAGCGAGTTGCTCCCGCATCCTTCGGTTGTCCGCCTTCAGGATGCGGATCTCCTCGCTCTCGGACCTGGCCGCTTCGACCTCGTCCATCGAGCCTAGTATGGTACGGCACGCCTTATTCATGCGGCCCCATATGTCGCCTTTTAAATTACCGGAAGCCCGGGCCGCCTCCAAAATATCCCGCGCCGCCATGCGCGCGGCGTCTAACGGGTCAATCTCTCGTTGACCCGTTTGCCCATCCGAGAGCTCGGGGGAACGCGAGCCGGAACGAGAGCGCACGGAGCCCCCCGTTTTCCCCTTTTTGCCCTTTTTGGGGCGGAGTTCAGGGTACTCCCGCTGATAGCTGGTCCCCGGATCGGGCTCAGCTACCCCGGCCACCTCGGCAAATTCGGGCTCAAGCTGAAAAAGCTTCGCCCGCAATCTGGCCGCAGCCAAACCAACGTAGGAGCCCCTAGGCTTCCCCCTCACCGAAGAACTAACCTTCGTAGGAGGCTTCGGGTCATCCTCCTCGTTTTCCCCCTCATACGCCCTTTTAGGGGCCGACGGAGCGTGCTCCTCCACGTCAATAAAATCATCGTCCATCTCGGACTCCGAACTCAACTCAATTCCACCCCCCTCCGGTGGATCCTTCCAGAATTTGGTAGGCGAGGTCATTATGACCCCGTCTACCTAGCTCCCGAAATTGGTCAAAAACCGACCGCGACGACCAAAGTTAGGAGCTAACCTAACTTAAAATCGTCAAGTGCGAGTCGGTTTTTCTTTTTCCCATACAAAAGTGAGTTTGGCGCCTGTTTTGGAAATTATAGCAATTTCACAAATTTTTACGAGCGTTTTTTGGCTCACTTCCCGAGGTCGTAGGAGGTTGGAAACAACACAAAAAGATGCTTCTTGCAAAAGCCTTGATGGCAAAAGAAGAAAAACAAATAAAAGTTAAAAGGTTCAGAAGATATCAAATTTACAAACTTTACCAAAATCCTTAAGTTTGTAAAATTTTTATCTCTAATCGCCAGAAACTCCCTTAAACTATATAAACACTAATAACTTTTGACCCGGAGGTCAAAGAGTTAAAAAGTTAAAATGAAATATTTAAAAAACTAAACAAACTATCCTACCTTATAGATTAAATATTTTACAAAAGACTTAATCTAATTTAAAAATACACCCAAACACAAAAAAGTTATCAAAAAATTTTGTAAACTTCGAGCCAAAACGCAAAGTATACAAAAATTAAAATAAAATAACTAACCTAAGAATATTATAACCAAACCTAAACTATAATTAATTTAACCGTTGCCGGTACCTTCGCCCAAAATTTAAGCAAAATAAGATAAGGGCAACAAGGACTAAATCAAAAAGTAAAAATGTAAACAAACCCTAAAATTACGAGAAATTTCAAGGTCAAAGTTTACAAATTGCAAGACCAATAAAATCTAAAGTTACGTTACGAAAAAATCGAACCTAAATCTACGTACTAACCTAATGATCCGCTATCTTCTAGTCCTGAAAAGGACTAAAAAAGATGCAAGATGAACGAACTAGAAAATGAAGAAAAAGTGAAAATCCGACAAAAAATTAACAAAAAATTACCAAAAATTTACCAACCGCAAAACGAAAAATTACGAAAATAAGAAAACTATAGAAGATAGTGAAAAACAGAAAGGAGCAAACTAATGAGGAAAAAATGTAAGTTCGGGAACCCAAAACTCGCAATAATCCACCCAGTAGTGTCCAAGATCCGACCTCAACCTAACCTAACCTAACCTAACCTAACCTAACCTAACCTAACCTAACCTAACCTAACCTAACCTAACCTAACCTAACCTAACCTAACCTAACCTAACCTAACCTAACCTAACCTAACCTAACCTAACCTAACCTAACCTAACCTAACCTAACCTTTTTTTTTTTTTTTTTTTTTTTTTTTTTTTTTTTTTTTTTTTTTTTTTTTTGACGGAGTGGAAATACATTTACGTATCTTCCCTGCCTGGGGTAGGCGGTGCAATGGGAAGTATAACGGACTCTCGTGCGAACGAACTACCGTTTAAAACCACTCCGGCGTTTTAAAGACCCTGGCCGGTGGTGAGGCGCCGCGGTACATGCCTAAGCTTTGGCCACTGACGCGCCTCCCGGCTTGCTCCAAAGGAGCCCCCCCAATCCTCGCCAAAGGAGGTTTCGAAAGTGCACAGCCCACGATCGTCACCCCAGACCGGTAAAGCCGTGCAAGGTGGGTCCCCAACCCACTAGCTTTACAAGAAGTTCGGGCGAGCAGCGAACCGAAGTCCACTGAGTTCGCCTTCCCTCCAACGATCTGCCTGCGGTGGATGGTGCTTTCCGGATACCAAGTATCCTTCAAACACGCCCCACCGCAGCTGTCCCCTCGATAACTACAGTGCCCCCCGGGATTCCGAAAGACACGTAGAGGGACCCGCGGGTGACATGGGAGTACGACGCAAGGGAACGCGCAACGCATCTCTGCGATGCCGTCCCTGCCCATAAACCCAGTCACCAACCACCAACTGACAGAGGCAGCTGTCCAGGATGGAAACCACCCTTTTCAACCACCCCCGCCAAAGCCCCCTCCAGGCGACTGGTTAAGCTTTCCGGACCAGAAGCGGCAAGCACCAAGTGCACTCGCAACTGACCCTTCAAGCTACCCCAGCCACCAACCGTCAAAAATGGCGACAGTAGGAAGCTGTCCGGGATGGAAGCGAAAGCGCACACAACCACCCCTTCCAACGACCTCTGCCACCACCCACCAAGGGTGACGAGAAGACTTTTCTAACGAAAAGCCTCTCGTCACCAAACCCTCCCCAGGTGACAGAGTGAACTTTCCGGGGCAGAAGCAGCCCTAAGGCACGCGACCGCAACCCTTCCAGAACCCCCTGTCACCTCCCCAGAGTGCCGCTCTTCGTCTGGACCCTCACCACGAGCCTTTCCGGTATGGGTAGCCCTGTCCGGTATAGCCTCGCAGATCATTGAGACACGCAAGCCCCCCCACCACGGCAAGGTGGCAGCACTATCGGGGGGGAACCTAACCTAACCTAACCTAACCTAACCTAACCTAACCTAACCTAACCTAACCTAACCTAACCTAACCTAACCTAACCTAACCTAACCTAACCTAACCTAACCTAACCTAACCTAACCTAACCTAACCTAACCTAACCTAACCTAACCTAACCTAACCTAACCTAACCTAACCTAACCTAACCTAACCTAACCTAACCTAACCTAACCTAACCTAACCTAACCTAACCTAACCTAACCTAACCTAACCTAACCTAACCTAACCTAACCTAACCTAACCTAACCTAACCTAACCTAACCTAACCTAACCTAACCTAACCTAACCTAACCTAACCTAACCTAACCTAACCTAACCTAACCTAACCTAACCTAACCTAACCTAACCTAACCTAACCTAACCTAACCTAACCTAACCTAACCTAACCTAACCTAACCTAACCTAACCTAACCTAACCTAACCTAACCTAACCTAACCTAACCTAACCTAACCTAACCTAACCTTTTTTTTTTTTTTTTTTTTTTTTTTTTTTTTTTTTTTGACGGAGTGGAAATGCATTTACGCATCTTCCCTGCCTGGGGTAGGCGGTGCAATGGGAAGTATAACGGACTCTCGTACGAACGAACTACCGTTTAAAACCACTCCGGCGTTTAAACCCTTGCCGGTGGTGAGGCGCCGCGGTACATGCCTAAGCTTTGGCCACTGACGCGCCTCCCGGCTTGCCCAAAAAGGGCCCCCCCAATCCTCGCCAAAGGAGGTGCCGACTGTGAACAGCCCACGATCAACACCCCAGACCGGTAGAGCCGTGCAAGGTGGGTCCCCAACCCACTGGCTCTACAAGGAGTTCGGGCGAGCAGCGAACCGAAGTCCACTGAGTTCGCCTTCCCTCCAACGATCTGCCTGCGGTGGATGGTGCTTTCCGGATACCAAGTATCCTTCAAACACGCCCCACCGCAGCTGTCCCCTCAATAACTACAGTGCCCCCCGGGATTCCGAAAGGCACGTAGAGGGACCCGCGGGTGACATGGGAGTACGACGCAAGGGAACGCGCAACGCATTTCTGCGATGCCGTCCCTGCCCATAAACCCAGTCACCAACCACCAACTGACAGAGGCAGCTGTCCAGGATGGAAACCACCCTTTTCAACCACCCCTGCCAAAGCCCCCTCCAGGCGGCTGGTTAAGCTTTCCGGACCAGAAGCGGCAAGCACCAAGTGCACTCGCAACTGACCCTTCAAGCTACCCCAGCCACCAACCGTCAAAAATGGCGACAGTAGGCCGCTGTCCGGGATGGAAGCGAAAGCGCACACAACCAACCCTTCCAACGACCTCTGCCACCACCCACCAAGGATGACGAGAAGACTTTTCCAAGGAAAAGCCTCTCGTCACCAAACCCCCCCAGGTGACAAGGGAATCTTTCCGGGGCAGAAGCGGCCTGTTTCCGGCAGGCACGCAACCGCAACCCTTCCAGAAACCCTGTCACCTCCCCATGGCCGCTCTTAGTCTGGCCCCTCACCACGAGCCTTTCCGGTATGGGTAGCCCTGTCCGGTATAGCCTCGTGGATCATTGAGACACGCAAGCCCCCCCACCACGGCAAGGTGGCAGCACAGTCGGGGGGGAACCTAACCTAACCTAACCTAACCTAACCTAACCTAACCTAACCTAACCTAACCTAACCTAACCTAACCTAACCTAACCTAACCTAACCTAACCTAACCTAACCTAACCTAACCTAACCTAACCTAACCTAACCTAACCTAACCTAACCTAACCTAACCTAACCTAACCTAACCTAACCTAACCTAACCTAACCTAACCTAACCTAACCTAACCTAACCTAACCTAACCTAACCTAACCTAACCTAACCTAACCTAACCTAACCTAACCTAACCTAACCTTTTTTTTTTTTTTTTTTTTTTTTTTTTTTTTTTTTTTTTTTTTTTTTTTTTTTTTTTTTTTTTTTTTTTTTTTTTTTTTTTTTTGTCAAGGTGAAAAATGCTTTACGCATTTCCCCCGCCATGGGAGTGGCGGGAGGGTATGTGGGACTCAAGTCCCCTCCCCCTCTCTGAAGGAGAAGGAGCGGGGAAATGTTACCCACTAAAAAACACCTTGGCGTACCCAACCGTCCGGTTTGAATGGACACCGTGTTTCCTGCTAGGCATCCCCACGGTGTCCACCGGATGCCCCAGCCATTGCCGGGGCTTCCCGCGCCAAAGGAGAGAGGGGCCGAGCACGCCTGGCCCCCCTCCCAGACCGCCAAGTGACTAGCCTACGGCGGGCAGGGGACTCCCATCCCCCACCCGCAGTCACTAAGGGTAAAGGCGGCGGGCAAAACGCCGCCGCCTAAACCCCTGCCGTCTACGCCGGAGCGGATGCGCGTGAGGAGACTCCTCGCGCTCACGCTCCGAGGCCTCCTTCTGCGAGATGACGTTCTCGCAGAAGGTGGCCACAGCCCTCCAGGACCTGTCGCTGCACAGCATCGAAGACACGACGCTGTGCAGGGAGAGGTCCCATTGCCCGATGGCCAGTGCCATCGTGCAGCGCTCCGCACTCCAGCGACTGCACACCGCGAGGGTGTGCTGTGCCGTGTCGTCCGGATCGCCGCACTCATGGCACTGCGGGCCGGGCTCCCTCCCAATTTTGTGCAGGTAATGACCGAAGCATCCATGTCCGGTCAATACCTGCACAAGCCGGTACGATGTGGCGCCGACTGCCCTCCCCAACCAGGTGTCAAGCGACGGGAGGATCGCCCCTATGGTTCGAACTCCATAGGGGGCGTCCTCCAGGCTCGCCTTCCACCTGTCCCGCAGTCGGCGCTCCATCATCCGGCGCGTCTCCTCAACCTCCTCAGGGTCCGGGCGTTCACCCCTCGCCCGGGCCCTGGACCTAACCTTATAGGTCTCAGCGTGCACCTCCGCATCCAACTCCCAGGGCGGGGTGCAGGCGAGGAGGCAGGCCGCGGCGTGGGCCACCGTCATGTAGGCCCTCACGATACGGAGGGCCACCACCCGCTGTGGCCTGCGTAGCAGGGCCCGGTTCCGGGCGGACAGCTTGTCCGCCCAGATGGGGGCCCCGTACAAGGCCATGCTCCTCGTGACGCCAGCATACAGCCGGCGGCACAAGGAGCCCGGCCCACCCACGTTCGGCAAAAGCCGACTCAGCGCCGACGCGGCACCCACCACTCGGGGAGCCAACTGCTTGAAGTGCTCCCCGAAACTCCACCATCGGTCCAGGACAAGCCCCAAATATTTGATGTGGGGCCTGATCTGGACCGGTTCCCCCCCCAGGGTGAGCGCCGCGCCCGCCGGCAACCTCCACCCCCTCCCCCCGAAGACTATAGCCTCAGTCTTCGGGAGGGCCACCCTCAGGCCGAGCAGGCCAATCCGGTGAATGGCCAGCTCGGCCGCCGCTTCCGCCCGGCACAGCGCCTCCCTCATGTCGGTCCCGCGCGCGGCCACCATGGTATCATCTGCGTAGCAGATGGTGGCCGTCCGCGGGAGCAACTCCCCCCTGATGGCCCAGTCGTACCCCAGGTTCCATAAGAGCGGACCGAGCACGGAACCTTGGGGCACGCCGCAGGCCATCTCCGTCGACCCCCGTCGACCATCCCTCTGCTCATAGAGCACTACCCTATCAGTCAGGTAGTGCTCTATGACCCGCCGCAGGTAAGGAGGCACTCGGTGGTAGATGAGTGCCTCCTTAATCACCCCATAGGGGAGGGTGCCAAAGGCATTGGCGATGTCGAGCGACACCGCCACTACTCCCTCCCCTCTGCTCGACGCGTAGTCGCAGAAGTCCCTAAGGGACTTCACCGCGTCGAGCGTAGACCGCCCCTCCCTGAACCCGAACTGTCTATCACAGACGTTCGGGCCGGCGGTCTCCAGGTGCTGCAGGATCCTGGAGGCCAGGACTCTCTCCATCATCTTCCCGACCTCATCCAGCAGCACAATGGGGCGATAGGCGGACGGGCAATCCGGGGGTCGTCCCTCCTTCCGGAGGAGGCAAAGCCTCCCCTCCTTCCACACCCTCGGGAACCGTCCTTCCCTCAGGCAGTCATCCATCAACTGCCTGAGTCGGTCCCCGAGGTGTTTTAGGGCGATGGGGAGTACTCGGCCCGGCACTCCATCGGGCCCCGGGGCTTTCTTGCAGCCCCGGAGCCGGTCCACCGCCCTCTCGAACTCGTCATCGCTCACCGGTGCGATGTCGAGCTCGAGTGGGTCCTCCAGGTCCCCCGGTGGCTCGGCCATCACCGGGGGAACTATCGACGGGGCTGCCGGAAACAGCCCCTCGATGACCCTCCTCAGGAGGGGGGGCTCCAGCGAGTCCATGGGGGGGGGCGGTGCGCATTTTGTTTCGCACCACCTTGTACGGCCGCCCCCACGGATTCTCGTCCAGCGTGGCCAGGAAGGAGACGTTACCTTCCTCTTTGGCCACCGCTATGGACAGGGTTAGGGCCCCCCTGGCTTCTTGGTGGGCCCTGAAGAGCCTCTCCTCCTCCTCTCGGGTGTGCCGCCTGCGCCTACAATGTTGGTAGGCGTGGCGGGCACCGTCGGCGGTGGTCCGCAGGGCCGCAATTTCTGCGGACCACCAATAAACGCACTTCCGGGCAAAAAGTCTTCTTGCCCGGGGCATGGCCTCTCCGCACACCGCCTGCAGCGATGTGCGGAAATGACGCGCCCTCTCCTCCACTCCTGAGGCTGCGGGTGGGGCAGAACACCAAGCCTCCACCATGGCGGCCTCGTCCGCCTTGTCCCTGTCCAATTGGGACAGGGACCATTTGGGGAACTCCCCCCCACGCCCCCCCCTAGGGACTGGTGGTGGCTGGCCCACTCCTGTGGAGACCCTGAACCTGATATACAGGTGGTCAGACAGGGTCTCCACGTCCTCCAGGACGCGCCAATCTGTGACGCGCGCGGAAATGGCAGGGGTCGCGAACGTGACGTCCACGATAGACCCCCCCTGCCGCCGCACGCAAGTGTTGGCGCTGCCCTGGTTTAGGACCACCAGGCCCGCTACCACCGACCAATCCCTCAACGCAACCCCGCGCGCATCCGTAACGGGGGAACCCCACGCCGCACTTTTGGCGTTGAGGTCCCCCAGGATGATGACTTGGCGCGGGGCCGCCCTCCTGGCAACACCCCCCAGGACCCCGAGGAAGACCTCGAAGTCGACCAGCGGCCTATTGGGGGAGAAGTACACCGCGATTAGCACGGTGTCGCTCCCCCATCCGGCCGCTGCATACCCCGGGCCACTCTCGACCATCGCCAAGGGGGGGCCATTGCCCACCGCCGGCACCACCACGGCAGCCCTCTCGTCCGTCGACCCCACCCAATTGGGTGAGGGAGGGACGTAGTAGGGCTCCGTCACGACCACCACGTCGATCGACCACTCCGCCATGACCTGCATTAGCAGGTCTTGTGATCTGGCGGAGTGGTTGACGTTGACCTGCAGGAGCTCTAAATGTCGTACTGGCATTTAGGACTCCATGCAGGCCTCCTCCTGGGTCCCGTCGGCGGCAGCTGCGGCGGGGGCATTACTAACTGGAGCGGGGCGGGGGCGCTGCGGCCTCATGCTCCTCCCTCTGAGGGCGGGGGGGCAACAATTTGTCCCCCCCAGCCGGTGGTTGGCTGGGAGTTTGGCCTGGTGGCAAACGGCACACCACGCCTTCTCCCAGCACTCCGCCATTTTGTGCCCCTCTTTGCTGCACCGGAAGCAAAGATTGCTCCGGTCAGACTTGGAGGGGCACATCTCCCGCGAGTGGCCGACACCGAAACACCGGAAGCACCGCATCGGTGTCGGCCCCACCAGCGTGACCCTGGCAGAAGCCCAACCCACCTGGACTCTGCCAGCGTTCTTCAGCGCAATCGCCGCCTGCACCGGGCACTGGATCAATGCTGACCCAGTGCCATCGTAGAGGGTGCGGATGTGGGCCACCTTGACCTGAGTCGGCAGGCAAGCCCCCGCTGCGGCGACGGCCTGAGCCACCGACTCTTTGGTGGCCGACTCGTCCAGGCCGGAAAGCTGGACTTCGGCCATCTTCACCGGGCGGCTGACGTTGGCGACGTCACCCACAATCCCCTGCAGCTTAGCTGCAAGGGTGTCCGCCACCGCCTGTCCGTTCTCACCGGCGACCTCGATGACCCGGGAACCCGTCATCGAGGTCCTAACCTTCACATTCTGAAGGCCCACATCGCTGAGGCTAAGACCGTTGATGGCCTTAGCCATGGTGGCCTTCAGAGTGGTGGTGGCCCCCTCCTTAAGGGAGACAACTACTGCCGCCGTCTTGGGTACGGCCAACCTGACGGGTCTTGGCCCGGGCGCCGCCTTGACAGTCTTAGGGGGTGGAGGGGGGGCCTTGGCCTTGCCCTTCCCCTTCCTACGTACAACCTCCGACCATGCCATTTGCGCGGGCGGGGTTGGCATATTGCCCGAAGGGCCGGGTTCTCCCTGCGAGGGCCGAGCGGCTCTCGGGGCAGGGCCAGAGTTGACCAGTTTGGTCGGCCGTCTGGGGGCAGGTACCACAGCGGGGGCCGGGGCCGCCGCCTTCTTGGCCACCTTGGCCTTCGGCTTCCCGTCGCCAAGACGGGCCTTCGCTACCGGCTCCAACCCCTCCATCGGGACCGGAGGGGGCAGGGCAGAACCTGCGGCCTTCCTCTGGGGAAGGGGCGTCGCGGCAGGCTTAGCGGCCCGCTTGTCGTGCGCTAACGGAGGGCGGAGGATGGGCTCCGCCGGGAGGCGCCTGTTCACCTCCTCCAATCTGGCGTTGATCATGCTCCCGAGGCTTAAGAACAGGTCCCGCTTCATGTTCTCTATAGCCTCGGTGAGCTCAGCCGTACCAAATTGGAGCGAAGCGGCCACAGGGGCGGCCACCGGAGCGGCCACCGAAGCGGCCGGGATCTCCCGCTCGCTGAAGGCGACACGAAGCGCCTTCAGCTCGGCCGAATTGTGAGCGAGTTGCTCCCGCATCCTTCGGTTGTCCGCCTTCAGGATGCGGATCTCCTCGCTCTCGGACCTGGCCGCTTCGACCTCGTCCATTGAGCCCAGTATGGTACGGCAGGCCTTGTTCATCCTGCCCCATATTTCGCCTTTTAAGTTGCCGGATGCCCGGGCCGCCTCCAAAATATCGCGCGCCGCCATGCGCGCTGCGTCCAACGGGTCAACCTCTTGTTGACCCGTTTGGTCCTCCGAGAGCTCAGGGGAACGCGAGCCGGAGCGGGAGCGCACGGGATCCCCCTTTTTCCCCTTTTTTCCCCCCTTGGGGCGGAGCTCGGGGTACTCCCTCTGGTAGCTTGTACCCGGATCGGGCTCGGCTACCCCGGCCACCTCGTCAAATTGGGGCTCAAGTTGGAATAACTTGGCCCGCAGTCTAGCCGCGGCCAACCCAACATAGGAGCCCCTAGGTTTTCCTCGCACAGATGAACTAACCTTTAGAGGAGGCTTAGGGTCGTCCTCCTCGTTTCCCACTTCATACGCCCTTTTAGGGGCCGACGGAGCATGCTCCTCGACATCAATGAAGTCGTCGTCCATTTCGGACTCCGAGCTCAAAATAACTCCACCCCCCTCCGGTGGATCCCCCCAGAATTTGGTAGGCGAGGTCATTGTGACCCCGTCTACCTAGTTCCCAAATTTGGTCAAAAACCGACCGCGACGAACAAAGTTATGACCTAACCTAACCTTGAATCGTCAAGTGCGAGTCGGTTTTTACTTTTTTCATACAAAAGTGAGTTTTGCGCCTGAATTGGAAGTAATAGCAAACTCCCAATTTTTTACGAGCGTTTTTTCGCCCACTTCCCGAAGTCGTAAATACACCAAACAAGAACCAAAAGATGCGTCTTGCAACAAATTATAATACAAGAAAAGAAAAACAAATAAAAGTTAAAAGGTTCAAAAGATATAGAATTTACAAATTTCGCCAAAAAGCATAAGTTTGTAAACTTATAATCTCTATCTGCCAAAAACTCCCCTAAACTATAAATACACTAATAACTTTTGACCCGGAGGTCAAAGAGTTAAAAAGTTAAATTAAAATATTTAAAAAACTAAATAAGCTATCCTACCTTATAGATTAAATATTTTACAACACACTTAATCTAATTTAAAAATGAACCTAAACACAAAAAAGTTAGTAGAGTTTTTTGAAAGATTATACGCTAAACCGCAAATCCTTCAAAAATAAAAATTAAATAACTAAACTAACAATACTTAAACCAAACCTTAACTATAATTAACTTAACCGTTGCCGGTACCCCAGCCCAAAAATTGGGCAAGGTGGGATAAGGGCAACACGGACTAAATTAAAAAGAAAAAAGGTAAACAAACCAAATAATTACGTAAAATTTCAAGGTCAAACCTATGAAATAGCAAGGCCAATAAGTTCGGAAGTTTCCTACCGAAAAAATCGAACCTAATTCCACGTATTAACCTAATGGACCGCTATCTTCTAGTCCTGAAAAGGACTAAAAAAGACGCAAGATGAGCGAGATATAAAATAGAGAAAAAGCGAAAAACCGTGAAAAAATTTACAAAAAATGACCAAAAATTTACCAACCGCAAAATGAAAATCAAAGAAAATAAGAAAACTAAGATAGATACCAAAGAACAGAAAGGAGCAAACCGTAGGGAAAAAAATGTAAGTTTCGGAACCCAAAACATGCAAATATCCACCCAGTAACACCCAAGATCCGACTTCAACCTAACCTAACCTAACCTAACCTAACCTAACCTTTTTTTTTTTTTTTTTTTTTTTTTTTTTTTTGACAGGGTGGAAAATCCTTTATGGATTCCCCTCACCATAGGAGTGGTGAGGGGATATGTGGGACTCACCCCGTCACCCCCCCTCAGAATGAGAGGGGGCAAGGGAGCGCAACCCACTAAAAACCACCCTGGCGTACCCTCCTGCCGGTTGGTGAGGCACCCTGGTTAACCTAACCTAACCTTTTTTTTTTTTTTTTTTTTTTTTTTTTTTTTTTGACGGAGTGGAAATGCATTTACGCATCTTCCCTGCCTGGGGTAGGCGGTGCAATGGGAAGTATAACGGACTCTCGTACGAACGAACTACCGTTTAAAACCACTCCGGCGTTTAAACCCTGGCCGGTGGTGAGGCGCCGCGGTACATGCCTAAGCTTTGGCCACTGACGCGCCTCCCGGCTTGCTCCAGAGGAGCCCCCCCAATCCTCGCCAAAGGAGGTGCCGACTGTGAACAGCCCACGATCAACACCCCAGACCGGTAAAGCCGTGCAAGGTGGGTCCCCAACCCACTGGCTTTACAAGGAGTTCGGGCGAGCAGCGAACCGAAGTCCACTGAGTTCGCCTTCCCTCCAACGATCTGCCTGCGGTGGATGGTGCTTTCCGGATACCAAGTATCCTTCAAACACGCCCCACCGCAGCTGTCCCCTCAATAACTACAGTGCCCCCCGGGATTCCGAAAGACACGTAGAGGGACCCGCGGGTGACATGGGAGTACGACGCAAGGGAACGCGCAACGCATTGCTGCGATGCCGTCCCTGCCCATAAACCCAGTCACCAACCACCAACTGACAGAGGCAGCTGTCCAGGATGGAAACCACCCTTTTCAACCACCCCCGCCAAAGCCCCCTCCAGGCGACTGGTTAAGCTTTCCGGACCAGAAGCGGCAAGCACCAAGTGCACTCGCAACTGACCCTTCAAGCTACCCCAGCCACCAACCGTCAAAAATGGCGACAGTAGGACGCTGTCCGGGATGGAAGCGGCAAGCACCAAGTGCACTCGCAACCACCCCTTCCAACGACCTCTGCCACCACCCACCAAGGGTGACGAGAAGACTTTTCTAACGAAAAGCCTCTCGTCACCAAACCCTCCCCAGGTGACAGAGTGAACTTTCCGGGGCAGAAGCAGCCCTAAGGCACGCGACCGCAACCCTTCCAGAACCCCCTGTCACCTCCCCAGAGTGCCGCTCTTCGTCTGGACCCTCACCACGAGCCTTTCCGGTATGGGTAGCCCTGTCCGGTATAGCCTCGCAGATCATTGAGACACGCAAGCCCCCCCACCACGGCAAGGTGGCAGCACTATCGGGGGGGAACCTAACCTAACCTAACCTAACCTAACCTAACCTAACCTAACCTAACCTTTTTTTTTTTTTTTTTTTTTTTTTTTTTTTTTTTTTTTTTTTTGACGAAGTGGAAATGCATTTACGCATCTTCCCTGCCTGGGGTAGGCGGTGCAATGGGAAGTATAACGGACTCTCGTACGAACGAACTACCGTTTAAAACCACTCCGGCGTTTAAACCCTGCCGGTGGTGAGGCGCCGCGGTACATGCCTAAGCTTTGGCCACTGACGCGCCTCCCGGCTTGCTCCGAAGAGCCCCTCCCCCAATCTCCGCCAAGGAGGTGTCGATTGTGAACAGCCCACGATCGTCACCCCAGACCGGTAGAGCCGGTGCAATGTGGGTCCCCAACCCACTGGCTCTACAAGGTAGTTAAGGCGAGCAGCCGGGCCGGACAACCGGGCACCCGTAGCCTCGGCTGAGTTCGCCAGCCCTCCAACGGTCTGCCTGCAGTGGATGGTGCTTTCCGGATACAAGTATCCTTCAAACACGCCCCACCGCAACTGTCCCTTCAATAACTACAGTGCCCCCCGGGATTCCGAAAGACACGTAGAGAGACCCGCGGGTGACATGGGAGTACGACGCACGGGAACGCGCAACGCATGCCTGCGATGCCGTCCCTGCCCGTAAACCCAGTCACCAACCGCCAACTGACAGAGGCAGCTGTCCAGGATGGAAACCACCCTTTTCAACCACCCCCGCCAAAGCCCCCTCCAGGCGACTGGTTAAGCTTTCCGGACCAGAAGCGGCAAGCACCAAGTGCACTCGCAACTGACCCTTCAAGCTACCCCAGCCACCAACCATCAAAGAGGCAACAGAGAGTGAAGCTGTCCAGGGCGGAAGCGGTCCTCAACGCGACCACCCTTTCCAACTTCCTCTGTTGCCGCCCACCAAAGGATGGCGAAGAAACTTCGCCACCCAACCCACCCCAAGTGACAGAGGCAAACTCGAAGGGAGAGGAGGTCAACTCTACCCAAGCCTCCGAGCCACCCCTGTCACCACCCCAGTGTGAAGGTGATAAAGCAGCTCTTCTTCGGAAAGAAGAGCTGCTCTGTCACCCTCACCAAACCCCCCCAGGTGACAAGGGAATCTTTCCGGGGCAGAAGCGGCCTGTCGCGGCAGGCACGCAACCGCAACCCTTCCAGAAACCCTGTCACCTCCCCATGGCCGCTCTTAGTCTGGCCCCTCACCACGAGCCTTTCCGGTATGGGTAGCCCTGTCCGGTATAGCCTCGCGGATCATTGAGACACGCAAGCCCCCCCACCACGGCAAGGTGGCAGCACAGTCGGGGGGGAACCTAACCTAACCTAACCTAACCTAACCTAACCTAACCTAACCTAACCTAACCTAACCTAACCTAACCTAACCTAACCTAACCTAACCTAACCTAACCTAACCTTTTTTTTTTTTTTTTTTTTTTTGTCAAGGTGAAAAATGCTTTACGCATTTCCCCCGCCATGGGAGTGGCGGGAGGGTATGTGGGACTCAAGTCCCCTCCCCCTCTCTGAAGGAGAAGGAGCGGGGAAATGTTACCCACTAAAAAACACCTTGGCGTACCCAAACCGTCCGGTTTGTATGGACACCGTGTTTCCTGCTAGGCATCCCCACGGTGTCCACCGGATGCCCCAGCCATTGCCGGGGCTTCCCGCGCCAAAGGAGAGAGGGGCCGAGCACGCCTGGCCCCCCTCCCAGACCGCCAAGTGACTAGCCTACGGCGGGCAGGGGACTCCCATCCCCCACCCGCAGTCACTAAGGGTAAAGGCGGCGGGCAAAACGCCGCCGCCTAAACCCCTGCCGTCTACGCCGGAGCGGATGCGCGTGAGGAGACTCCTCGCGCTCACGCTCCGAGGCCTCCTTCTGCGAGATGACGTTCTCGCAGAAGGTGGCCACAGCCCTCCAGGACCTGTCGCTGCACAGCATCGAAGACACGACGCTGTGCAGGGAGAGGTCCCATTGCCCGATGGCCAGTGCCATCGTGCAGCGCTCCGCACTCCAGCGACTGCACACCGCGAGGGTGTGCTGTGCCGTGTCGTCCGGATCGCCGCACTCATGGCACCGCGGGCCGGGCTCCCTCCCAATTTTGTGCAGGTAATGACCGAAGCATCCATGTCCGGTCAATACCTGCACAAGCCGGTACGATGTGGCGCCGACTGCCCTCCCCAACCAGGTGTCAAGCGACGGGAGGATCGCCCCTATGGTTCGAACTCCATAGGGGGCGTCCTCCAGGCTCGCTTTCCACCTGTCCCGCAGTCGGCGCTCCATCATCCGGCGCGTCTCCTCAACCTCCTCAGGGTCCGGGCGTTCACCCCTCGCCCGGGCCCTGGACCTAACCTTATAGGTCTCAGCCTGCACCTCCGCATCCAACTCCCAGGGCGGGGTGCAGGCGAGGAGGCAGGCCGCGGCGTGGGCCACCGTCATGTAGGCCCTCACGATACGGAGGGCCACCACCCGCTGTGGCCTGCGTAGCAGGGCCCGATTCCGGGCGGACAGCTTGTCCGCCCAGATGGGGGCCCCGTACAAGGCCATGCTCCTCGTGACGCCAGCATACAGCCGGCGGCACAAGGAGCCCGGCCCACCCACGTTCGGCAAAAGCCGACTCAGCGCCGAAGCGGCGCCCACAACCCGGGGAGCCAACTGCAGAAAGTGCTCCCCAAAACTCCACCATCGGTCCAGAACAAGCCCCAAATATTTGATGTGGGGCTTGATCTGGACCGGTTCCCCCACCAGGGTGAGCGCCGCGCCCGCCGGCAGCCTCCACCCTCGCCCCCCGAAGACTATAGCCTCAGTCTTCGGGAGGGCCACCCTCAGGCCGAGCAGGCCAATCCGGTGAATGGCCAGCTCGGCCGCCGCTTCCGCCCGGCACAGCGCCTCCCTCATGTCGGTCCCGCGCGCGGCCACCATGGTATCATCTGCGTAGCAGATGGTGGCCGTCCGCGGGAGCAACTCCCCCCTGATGGCCCAGTCGTACCCCAGGTTCCATAAGAGCGGACCGAGCACGGAACCTTGGGGCACGCCGCAGGCCATCTCCGTCGACCCCCGTCGACCGTCCCTCTGCTCATAGAGCACTACCCTATCAGTCAGGTAGTGCTCTATGACCCGCCGCAGGTAAGGAGGCACTCGGTGATAGATGAGTGCCTCCTTAATCACCCCATAGGGGAGGGTGCCAAAGGCATTGGCGATGTCGAGTGACACCGCAACTACTCCCTCCCCTCTGCTCGACGCGTAGTCACAGAAGTCCCTGAGGGACTTCACCGCGTCGAGCGTAGACCGCCCTTCCCTGAACCCGAACTGTCTATCACAGACGTTCGGGCCGGCGGTCTCCAAGTGCTGCAGGATCCTGGAGGCCAGGACTCTCTCCATCATCTTCCCGACCTCATCCAACAGCACAATGGGGCGATAGGCGGACGGGCAATCCGGGGGTCGACCCTCCTTCCGGAGGAGGCACAGCCTCCCCTCCTTCCACACCCTCGGGAACCGTCCCTCTCTCAGGCAGTCATCCATCAACTGCCTGAGTCGGTCCCCGAGGTGTTTTAGGGCGATGGGGAGTACTCGGCCCGGCACTCCATCGGGCCCCGGGGCTTTTTTGCAGCCCCGGAGCCGGTCCACCGCCCTCTCGAACTCGTCGTCGCTCACCGGTGCGACGTCGAGCTCGAGTGGGTCCTCCAGGTCCCCCGGTGGCTCGGCCATCACCGGGGGAACTATCGACGGGGCTGCCGGAAACAGCCCCTCGATGACCCTCCTCAGGAGGGGGGGCTCCAGCGAGTCCATGGGGGGGGCGGTGCGCATTTTGTTACGCACCACCTTGTACGGCCGCCCCCACGGATTCTCGTCCAGCGTGGCCAGGAAGGAGACGTTTCCTTCGTCCTTGGCCACCGCTATGGACAGGGTGAGGGCCCCTCTGGCTTCAACGTGGGCCCTGTAGAGCCTCTCCTCCTCGTCTCGGGTGTGCCGCCTACGCCTACAGTGTTGGTAGGCGTGGCGGGCACCGTCGGCGGTGGTCCGCAGGGCCGCAATTTCTGCGGACCACCAATAAACACATTTCCGGGCAAAGAGTCTCCTTGCCCGGGGCATGGACGCTCCGCACACCGCCTGCAGCGATGTGCGGAAATGACGCGCCCTCTCTTCCACTCCTGAGGCGGCGGGTGGGGCGGAGCACCAAGCCTCCACCATTGCCGCCTCGTCTGCCTTGGCCCTGTCCAACTGGGACAGGGACCACTTGGGGAACTCCCCCCCACGCCCCCCCCTCGGGACTGGTGGTGGCTGGCCCACCCCTGTGGAGACCCTGAACCTGATATACAGGTGGTCAGACAGGGTCTCCACGTCCTCCAGGACGCGCCAATCCGCGACGCGCGCGGCAATGGCAGGGGTCGAGAACGTGACGTCCACGATAGACCCCCCCTGCCGCCGCACGCAGGTGTTGGCGCTGCCCTGGTTCAGGACCACCAGGCCCGCTACCACCAACCAATCCCGTAGCGCACCCCCGCGCGCATCCGTAACGGGGGAACCCCACGCCGCACTTTTGGCGTTGAGGTCCCCCAGGATGATGACTTGGCGCGGGGCCGCCCTCCTCGCAACACCCCCCAGGACCCCGAGGAAAACCTCGAAGTCCACCAGCGGCCTATTGGGGGAGAAGTACACCGCGATTAGCACGGTGTCGCTCCCCCATCCGGCCGCTGCATACCCCGGGCCACTCTCGACCATCGCCAAGGGGGGGCCATTGCCCACCGCCGGCACCACCACGGCAGCCCTCTCGTCCGTCGACCCCACCCAATTGGGTGAGGGAGGGACGTAGTAGGGCTCCGTCACGACCACCACGTCGATCGACCACTCCGCCATAACCTGCATTAGCAGGTCTTGTGATCTGGCGGAGTGGTTGACGTTGACCTGCAGGAGCTCTAAATGTCGTACTGGCATTTAGGACTCCATGCAGGCCTCCTCCTGGGTCCCGTCGGCGGCAGCCGCGGCGGGGGCATTACTTGTCGGAACGGGGCGGGGGCGCTGCGGCCTCATGCTCCTCCCTCTGAGGGCGGGGGGGCAACAATTTGTCCCCCCCAGCCGGTGGTTGGCTGGGAGTTTGGCCTGGTGGCAAACGGCACACCACGCCTTCTCCCAGCACTCCGCCATTTTGTGCCCCTCTTTGCTGCACCGGAAGCAAAGATTGCTCCGGTCAGACTTGGAGGGGCACATCTCCCGCGAGTGGCCGACACCGAAACACCGGAAACACCGCATCGGTGTCGGCCCCACCAGCGTAACCCTGGCAGAAGCCCAACCCACCTGGACTCTGCCAGCGTTTTTAAGCGCAATCGCCGCCTGCACCGGGCACTGGATCAATGCTGACCCAGTGCCATCGTAGAGGGTGCGGATGTGGGCCACCTTGACCTGAGTCGGCAGGCAAGCCCCCGCTGCGGCGACGGCCTGAGCCACCGACTCTTTGGTGGCCGACTCGTCCAGGCCGGAAAGCTGGACTTCGGCCATCTTCACCGGGCGGCTGACGTTGGCGACGTCACCCACAATCCCCTGCAGCCTGGCCGCAAGGGTGTCCGCCACCTTCTGTCCATCCACGCCGGCGACCTCAATGACCCGGGAACCCGTCATTGAGGTCCTCACCTTCACATTCTGAAGGCCCACCTCGCTGAGGCTAAGGCCGTTGATAGCCTTAGCCATGGTGGCCTTCAGGGTGGTGGTGGCCCCCTCCTTGAGGGAGACCACAACCGCTGCCGTCTTAGGGACCGACAGCCTGACAGGTCTGGGCCCGTGCGCCGCCTTGACAGTCTTAGGGGGTGGAGGGGGGGCCTTGGCCTTGCCCTTCCCCTTCCTGCGTACAACCTCCGACCATGCCATTTGCGCGGGCGGGGGTGGCATATTGCCCGAAGGGCCGGGTTCTCCCTGCGAGGGCCGAGCGGCTCTCGGGGCAGGGCCGGAATTGACCAATTTGGTCGGTCGTCTGGGGGCAGGTACCACAGCGGGGGCCGGGGCCGCCGCCTTCTTGGCCACCTTGGCCTTCGGCTTCCCGTCGCCAAGACGGGCCTTCGCTACCGGCTCCAACCCCTCCATCGGGACCGGAGGGGGCAGAGCAGAACCTGCGGCCTTCCTCTGGGGAAGGGGCGTCGCGGCAGGCTTAGCGGCACGCTTGTCGTGCGCTAACGGAGGGCGGAGGATGGGCTCCGCCGGGAGGCGCCTATTGACCTCCTCCAACCTGGCGTTGATCATGCTCCCGAGGCTTAAGAACAGGTCCCGTTTCATGTTCTCTATGGCCTCGGTGAGCTCAGCCGTACCAAATTGGAGCGAAGCGGCCACAGGGGCGGCCACCGGAGCGGCCACCGAAGCGGCCGGGATCTCCCGCTCGCTGAAGGCGACCCGAAGCGCCTTCAGCTCGGCCGAATTGTGAGCGAGTTGCTCCCGCATCCTTCGGTTGTCCGCCTTCAGGATGCGGATCTCCTCGCTCTCGGACCTGGCCGCTTCGACCTCGTCCATCGAGCCCAGAATGGTACGGCACGCCTTGTTCATGCGGCCCCATATTTCGCCTTTTAAGTTGCCGGATGCCCGGGCCGCCTCCAAGATATCACGCGCCGCCATGCGCGCGGCGTCTAACGGGTCAACCTCCTGTTGACCCGTTTGATCATCCGAGAGCTCGGGAGAACGCGAGCCGGAACGAGAGCGCACGGAGCCCCCCGTTTTCCCCTTCTTTCCCCCCTTGGGGCGGAGCTCGGGGTACTCCCTCTGGTAGCTTGTACCCGGATCGGGCTCGGCTACCCCGGCCACCTCGTCAAATTGGGGCTCAAGTTGGAATAACTTGGCCCGCAGTCTAGCCGCGGCCAACCCAACATAGGAGCCCCTAGGTTTCCCTCGCACCGATGAACTAACCTTTAGAGGAGGCTTAGGGTCGTCCTCCTCGTTTCCCCCTTCATACGCCCTTTTAGGGGCCGACGGAGCATGCTCCTCGACATCAATGAAGTCGTCGTCCATTTCGGACTCCGAGCTCAAAATAACTCCACCCCCCTCCGGTGGATCCCCCCAGAATTTGGTAGGCGAGGTCATTGCGACCCCGTCTACCTAGTTCCCAAATTTGGTCAAAAACCGACCGCGACGAACAAAGTTATGACCTAACCTAACCTTGAATCGTCAAGTGCGAGTCGGTTTTTACTTTTTTCATACAAAAGTGAGTTTTGCGCCTGAATTGGAAGTTATAGCAAACTCACAATTTTTTACGAGCGTTTTTTCGCCCACTTCCCGAAGTCGTAAATACACCAAACAAGAACCAAAAGATGCGTCTCGCAACAGGTTATAATACAAGAAAAGAAAAACAAATAAAAGTTAAAAGGTTCAAAAGATATAGAATTTACAAATTTCGCCAAAAAGCATAAGTTTGTAAACTTATAATCTCTATCTGCCAAAAACTCCCCTAAACTATAAATACACTAATAACTTTTGACCCGGAGGTCAAAGAGTTAAAAAGTTAAATTGAAATATTTAAAAAACTAAACAAACTATCCTACCTTATAGATTAAATATTTTACAAAGGACTTAATCTAATTAAAAAATCACCCCAAACACAAAAAAGTTAGAAAAGTTTTTTGCAAACTTTAAGCGAAACCGCAAAGTTTACAAAAATTAAAAATAAATAACTTAACTAACAATACCTAAACCAAACCTTAACTATAATTAACTTAACCGTTGCCGGTACCCCCGCCCAAAAATTGGGCAAGGTGGGATAAGGGCAACACGGACTAAATTAAAAAGAAAAAAGGTAAACAAACCAAATAATTACGTAAAATTTCAAGGTCAAACCTATGAAATGGCAAGGTCAATAAGTTCGGAAGTTTCCTACCGAAAAAAACGAACCTAATTCCACGTATTAACCTAATGGACCGCTATCTTCTAGTCCTGAAAAGGACTAAAAAAGACGCAAGATGAGCGAGATATAAAATAGAGAAAAAGCGAAAAACCGTGAAAAAATTTACAAAAAATGACCAAAAATTTACCAACCGCAAAATGAAAATCAAAGAAAATAAGAAAACTAAGATAGATACCAAAGAACAGAAAGGAGCAAACCGTAGGGAAAAAAATGTAAGTTTCGGAACCCAAAACATGCAAATATCCACCCAGTAACCAACCTAACCTAACCTAACCTAACCTAACCTAACCTAACCTAACCTAACCTAACCTAACCTAACCTAACCTAACCTAACCTAACCTAACCTAACCTAACCTAACCTAACCTAACCTAACCTAACCTAACCTAACCTAACCTAACCTAACCTAACCTAACCTAACCTAACCTAACCTAACCTAACCTAACCTAACCTAACCTAACCTAACCTAACCTAACCTAACCTAACCTAACCTAACCTAACCTAACCTAACCTAACCTTTTTTTTTTTTTTTTTTTTTTTTTTTTTTTTGTCAAGGTGAAAAATGCTTTACGCATTTCCCCCGCCATGGGAGTGGCGGGAGGGTATGTGGGACTCAAGTCCCCTCCCCCTCTCTGAAGGAGAAGGAGCGGGGAAATGTTACCCACTAAAAAACACCTTGGCGTACCCAACCGTCCGGTTTGAATGGACACCGTGTTTCCTGCTAGGCATCCCCACGGTGTCCACCGGATGCCCCAGCCATTGCCGGGGCTTCCCGCGCCAAAGGAGAGAGGGGCCGAGCACGCCTGGCCCCCCTCCCAGACCGCCAAGTGACTAGCCTACGGCGGGCAGGGGACTCCCATCCCCCACCCGCAGTCACTAAGGGTAAAGGCGGCGGGCAAAACGCCGCCGCCTAAACCCCTGCCGTCTGCGCCGGAGCGGATGCGCGTGAGGAGACTCCTCGCGCTCACGCTCCGAGGCCTCCTTCTGCGAGATGACGTTCTCGCAGAAGGTGGCCACAGCCCTCCAGGACCTGTCGCTGCACAGCATCGAAGACACGACGCTGTGCAGGGAGAGGTCCCATTGCCCGATGGCCAGTGCCATCGCGCAGCGCTCCGCACTCCAGCGACTGCACACCGCAAGGGTGTGCTGTGCCGTGTCGTCCGGATCGCCGCACTCATGGCACTGCGGGCCGGGCTCCCTCCCAATTTTGTGCAGGTAATGACCGAAGCATCCATGTCCGGTCAATACCTGCACAAGCCGGTACGATGTGGCGCCGACTGCCCTCCCCAACCAGGTGTCAAGCGACGGGAGGATCGCCCCTATGGTTCGAACTCCATAGGGGGCGTCCTCCAGGCTCGCTTTCCACCTGTCCCGCAGTCGGCGCTCCATCATCCGGCGCGTCTCCTCAACCTCCTCAGGGTCCGGGCGTTCACCCCTCGCCCGGGCCCTGGACCTAACCTTATAGGTCTCAGCGTGCACCTCCGCATCCAACTCCCAGGGCGGGGTGCAGGCGAGGAGGCAGGCCGCGGCGTGGGCCACCGTCATGTAGGCCCTCACAATACGGAGGGCCACCACCCGCTGTGGCCTTCGCAGCAGGGCCCGGTTCCGGGCGGACAGCTTGTCCGCCCAGATGGGGGCCCCGTACAAGGCCATGCTCCTCGTGACGCCAGCATACAGCCGGCGGCACAAGGAGCCCGGTCCACCCACGTTCGGCAAAAGCCGACTCAGCGCCGAAGCGGCGCCCACAACCCGGGGAGCCAACTGCAGAAAGTGCTCCCCAAAACTCCACCATCGGTCCAGAACAAGCCCCAAATATTTGATGTGGGGCTTGATCTGGACCGGTTCCCCCACCAGGGTGAGCGCCGCACCCGCCGGCAGCCTCCACCCTCGCCCCCCGAAGACTATAGCCTCAGTCTTCGGGAGGGCCACCCTCAGGCCGAGCAGACCAATACGGTGAATGGCCAGCTCGGCCGCCGCTTCCGCCCGGCACAGCGCCTCCCTCATGTCGGTCCCGCGCGCGGCCACCATGGTATCATCTGCGTAGCAGATGGTGGCCGTCCGCGGGAGCAACTCCCCCCTGATGGCCCAGTCGTACCCCAGGTTCCATAAGAGCGGACCGAGCACGGAACCTTGGGGCACGCCGCAGGCCATCTCCGTCGACCCCCGTCGACCGTCCCTCTGCTCATAGAGCACTACCCTATCAGTCAGGTAGTGCTCTATGACCCGCCGCAGGTAAGGAGGCACTCGGTGGTAGATGAGTGCCTCCTTAATCACCCCATAGGGGAGGGTGCCAAAGGCATTGGCGATGTCGAGCGACACCGCCACTACTCCCTCCCCTCTGCTCGACGCGTAGTCACAGAAGTCCCTGAGGGACTTCACCGCGTCGAGCGTAGACCGCCCCTCCCTGAACCCGAACTGTCTATCACAGACGTTCGGGCCGGCGGTCTCCAAGTGCTGCAGGATCCTGGAGGCCAGGACTCTCTCCATCATCTTCCCGACCTCATCCAACAGCACAATGGGGCGATAGGCGGACGGGCAATCCGGGGGTCGACCCTCCTTCCGGAGGAGGCACAGCCTCCCCTCCTTCCAAACTCTCGGGAACCGACCTTCCCTCAGGCAGTCACTCATCAACTGCCTGAGTCGGTCCCCGAGGTGTTTTAGGGCGATGGGGAGCACTCGGCCCGGTACTCCATCGGGCCCCGGGGCTTTCTTGCAACCCCGGAGCCGGTCCACCGCCCTCTCGAACTCGTCGTCGCTCACCGATGCGACGTCGAGCTCGAGTGGGTCCTCCAGGTCCCCCGGTGGCTCGGCCATCACCGGGGGAACTATCGACGGGGCTGCCGGAAACAGCCCCTCGATGACCCTCCTCAGGAGGGGGGGCTCCAGCGAGTCCATGGGGGGGGCGGTGCGCATTTTGTTACGCACCACCTTGTACGGCCGCCCCCACGGATTCTCGTCCAGCGTGGCTAGGAAGGAAACATTGCCCTCATCCTTGGCCACTGCAATGGACAGGGTAAGGGCCCCCCTTGCTTCTTGGTGGGCCCTGAAGAGCCTCTCCTCCTCCTCTCGGGTGTGCCGCCTGCGCCTACAATGCTGGTAGGCGTGGCGGGCACCGTCCGCGGTGGTCCGCAGGGCCGCAATTTCTGCGGACCACCAATAAACACACTTCCGGGCAAAGAGTCTCCTTGCCCGGGGCATGGACGCTCCGCACACCGCCTGAAGCGATGTGCGGAAATGACGCGCCCTCTCCTCCACTCCTGAGGCGGCGGGTGGGGCGGAGCACCAAGCCTCCACCATTGCCGCCTCGTCCGCCTTGGCCCTGTCCAATTGGGACAGGGACCACTTGGGGAACTCCCCCCCACGCCCCCCCCTTGGGACTGGTGGTGGTTGGCCCACCCCTGTGGAGACCCTGAACCTGATATACAGGTGGTCAGACAGGGTCTCCACGTCCTCCAGGACGCGCCAATCTGCGACGCGCGCGGCAATGGCAGGGGTCGCGAACGTGACGTCCACGATAGACCCCCCCTGCCGCCGCACGCAAGTGTTGGCGCTGCCCTGGTTCAGGACCACCAGGCCCGCTACCACCGACCAATCCCTGAGCGCACCCCCGCGCGCATCCGTAACGGGGGAACCCCACGCCGCACTTTTGGCGTTGAGGTCCCCCAGGATGATGACTTGGCGCGGGGCCGCCCTCCTCGCAACACCCCCCAGGACCCCGAGGAAAACCTCGAAGTCCACCAGCGGCCTATTGGGGGAGAAGTACACCGCGATTAGCACGGTGTCGCTCCCCCATCCGGCCGCTGCATACCCCGGGCCACTCTCGACCATCGCCAGGGGGGGGCCATTGCCCACCGACGGCACCACCACGGCAGCCCTTTCGTCCGTCGACCCCACCCAATTGGGTGAGGGAGGGACGAAGTAGGGCTCCGTCACCACGACAACGTCGATCGACCACTCCGCCATGACCTGCATTAGCAAGTCTTGTGATCTGGCGGAGTGGTTGACGTTGACCTGTAGGAGCTCTAAATGCCGTTGTACTGGCATTTATTGCTCCATGGTGTCCTCCTCCTGGGTCCCGTCGGCGGCAGTCGCTGCGGGGGCATTACTTGCTGGAGCGGGGCGGGGGCGCTGCGGCCTCGTGCTCCTCCCTCTGAGGGCGGGGGGGCAACAATTTATCCCCCCCATCCGGTGGTTGGCTGGGAGTTTGGCCCGGTGGCAAACGACACACCACGCCTTCTCCCAGCACTCCGACATTTTGTGCCCCTCTTGGCTGCACCGGAAGCAAAGATTGCTCCGGTCAGACTTGGAAGGGCACATCTCCCTCGAGTGGCCGACACCAAAACAACGGAAACACCGCATCGGTGTCGGCCCCACCAGCGTAACCCTGGCAGAAGCCCAACCCACCTGGACTCTGCCAGCGTTTTTCAGTGCCATCGCTGCCTGCACTGGGCACTGGATTAATGCTGATCCAGTGCCGTCGTAGAGGGTGCGGATGTATGCCACCTTAACTTTTTCCGGCAAACAAGTCCCCACTGCGGCGACGGCCTGAGCCACCGACTCCTTGGTGGCCGACTCGTCCAGGCCGGAAAGCTGGACTTCGGCCATCTTTACTGGGCGGCTCACGTTGGCGACATCTCCAACTATCCCCTGCAGCTTAGCTGCAAGGGTGTCCGCCACCGCCTGTCCGTTCTCACCGGCGACCTCGATGACCCGGGAACCCGTCATCGAGGTCCTAACCTTTACGTTCTGAAGGCCCACCTCGCTGAGGCTAAGGCCGTTGATGGCCTTAGCCATGGTGGCCTTCAGGGTGGTGGTGGTCCCCTCCTTGAGGGAAACAACCACTGCCGCCGTTTTCGGGACTGCCAACCTGACGGGTCTTGGCCCGTGCGCCGCCTTGACAGCCTTCGGGGGTGGAGGGGGGGCCTTAGCCTTGCCCTTCCCCTTCTTACGTACCACCTCCGACCACGACGTCTGCGCAGGCGGGGGTGGCATATAGCCCGAAGGGCCGGGTTCTCCCTGCGAGGGCCGAACGGCTCTCGGGGCAGGGCCAGAATTGACCAATTTGGTCAGCCGTCTTGGGGCAGGTACCACAGCGGAGGCCGGGGCCGCCGCCTTCTTGGCCACCTTGGCCTTCGGCTTCCCGTCACCAAGACGGGCCTTCGCCACCGGCTCCAATACCTCCATCGGGACCGGAGGGGGCAGGGCAGAACCTGCGACCTTCCTCTGGGGAGGGGCCACCGCGGCGGGCTTAGCAGCCCGCTTGTCGTGCGCTAACGGGGGGCGGAGGATGGGCTCCGCCGGGAGACGCCTATTCATCTCCTCCATCCTGACGTTAATCATGCTCCCGAGGCTTTGGAACAGGTCATGCTTCATCTGTTCAATGGCCTCGGTGAGCTCGGCCGTGCCGAACTGGAGCGGAGCGGCCACAGGAGCGGCCACCGGAGCGGCCACCGAAGCGGCCGGGCTCTCCCGCTCGCTGAAGGCGACACGAAGCGCCTTCAGCTCGGCCGAATTGTGAGCGAGTTGCTCCCGCATCCTTCGGTTGTCCGCCTTCAGGATGCGGATCTCCTCGCTCTCGGACCTGGCCGCTTCGACCTCGTCCATCGAGCCTAATATGGTTCGGCAGGCCTTATTCATCCTCCCCCATATCTCTCCTTTTAAATTACCGGAAGCCCGGGCCGCCTCCAAAATATCACGCGCCGCCATGCGCGCGGCGTCTAACGGGTCAAACTCTTGTTGACCCGTTTGCCCATCCAATAGCTCGGGGGAACGTGAGCCGGAACGAGAGCGCACGGAGCCCCCCGTTTTCCCCTTTTTGCCCTTTTTGGGGCGGAGTTCAGGGTACTCCCGCTGATAGCTGGTCCCCGGATCGGGCTCAGCTACCCCGGCCACCTCGGCAAATTCGGGCTCGAGCTGAAAAAGCTTCGCCCGCAATCTGGCCGCAGCCAAACCAACATAGGAACCCCTAGGCTTCCCCCTCACCGAGGAGCTGACCTTCGTAGGAGGCTTCGGGTCATCCTCCTCGTTTTCCCCCTCATAGGCCCTTTTAGGGGCCGACGGAGCGTGCTCCTCCACGTCGATAAAATCATCGTCCATCTCGGACTCTGAACTTAGGACAACTTCGCCCCCCTCCGGTGGACCCGACCAGAATTTGGTAGGCGAGGTCATTATGACCCCGTCTACCTAGTTCCGAAATTAGGTCAAAAACCGACCGCGACGACCAAAGTTACGAGCTAACCTAACTTAAAATCGTCAAGTGCGAGTCGGTTTTTCTTTTTCCCATACAAAACGGGTTTTAGCGCCTGAATTGGAAGTTTGGGCAATTTCACAATTTCTTACGAGCTATATTTGACCCACTTCCCGAGGTCGTAGGAGGTTGGAACCAAGACAAAAAGATGCTTCCCGCAAAAGCCTTGATGGCAAAAGCGGAAAAACAAATAAAAGTTATAAGGTAAAAAGGTTATGGAATTTACAAATTTCGGCTAAAAGCTTAAGTTTGTAAAATTTTAAACTATACTTACCAAAAACTACCTATAACTATATAAAAGCTAATAACTTTTGACCCAGAGGTCAAAGAGTTAAAAAGTTAAATCTAAATATTTAAAAAACTAAATAACCTAGCCTACCCTATAGCTTAAATAATTTACAAATTACTTAAAACTATTAAAAAATCACCCCAAACACAAAAAAGTTAGCGTAGTTTTTTGAAAATTTTACGCGAAACCGCAAAACGTTCAAAAATTAAAATTAAATAACTTAACTAACAATATTTAAACCAAACCTAAACTATAATTAACTTAACCGTTGCCGGTATCCTCGCCCAAAAACTGGGCACGATAAGATAAAGGCAACACTAATTAAATTAAGAAGTAAAAAGGTAAACAAACCTTGGAATTTAGGAAAATTTCAAGGTCAAATTTACCAATTTGCACGACCAATAAGTTCGGAAGTTTCGTTCCGAAAAAATCGAACCTAATTCGACGAACTAACTTTAGGATCTGCTATCTTCTAGTCTTGAAAAAGACTAAAAAAGACGCAAGATGAGTGAGATATAAAATAGTGAAAAAGCGAAAAACCGTGAAAAAATTTACAAAAAATGACCAAAAATTTACCAACCGCAAAATGAAAATCAAAGAAAATAAGAAAACTAAGATAGATACCAAAGAACAGAAAGGAGCAAACCGTAGGGAAAAAAATGTAAGTTTCGGAACCCAAAACATGCAAATATCCACCCAGTAACACCCAAGATCCGACTTCAACCTAACCTAACCTAACCTAACCTAACCTTTTTTTTTTTTTTTTTTTTTTTTTTTTTTTTTTGACGGAGTGGAAATGCATTTACGCATCTTCCCTGCCTAGGGTAGGCGGTGCAATGGGAAGTATAACGGACTCTCGTACGAACGAACTACCGTTTAAAACCACTCCGGCGTTTAAACCCTGGCCGGTGGTGAGGCGCCGCGGTACATGCCTAAGCTTTGGCCACTGACGCGCCTCCCGGCTTGCTCCAGAGGAGCCCCCCCAATCCTCGCCAAAGGAGGTGCCGACTGTGAACAGCCCACGATCAACACCCCAGACCGGTAAAGCCGTGCAAGGTGGGTCCCCAACCCACTGGCTTTACAAGGAGTTCGGGCGAGCAGCGAACCGAAGTCCACTGAGTTCGCCTTCCCTCCAACGATCTGCCTGCGGTGGATGGTGCTTTCCGGATACCAAGTATCCTTCAAACACGCCCCACCGCAGCTGTCCCCTCGATAACTACAGTGCCCCCCGGGATTCCGAAAGACACGTAGAGGGACCCGCGGGTGACATGGGAGTACGACGCAAGGGAACGCGCAACGCATCTCTGCGATGCCGTCCCTGCCCATAAACCCAGTCACCAACCACCAACTGACAGAGGCAGCTGTCCAGGATGGAAACCACCCTTTTCAACCACCCCCGCCAAAGCCCCCTCCAGGCGACTGGTTAAGCTTTCCGGACCAGAAGCGGCAAGCACCAAGTGCACTCGCAACTGACCCTTCAAGCTACCCCAGCCACCAACCGTCAAAAATGGCGACAGTAGGAAGCTGTCCGGGATGGAAGCGAAAGCGCACACAACCACCCCTTCCAACGACCTCTGCCACCACCCACCAAGGGTGACGAGAAGACTTTTCTAACGAAAAGCCTCTCGTCACCAAACCCTCCCCAGGTGACAGAGTGAACTTTCCGGGGCAGAAGCAGCCCTAAGGCACGCGACCGCAACCCTTCCAGAACCCCCTATCACCTCCCCACAGTGCCGCTCTTCGTCTGGACCCTCACCACGAGCCTTTCCGGTATGGGTAGCCCTGTCCGGTATAGCCTCGCGGATCATTGAGACACGCAAGCCCCCCCACCACGGCAAGGTGGCAGCACTATCGGGGGGGAACCTAACCTAACCTAACCTTTTTTTTTTTTTTTTTTTTTTTTTTTTTTTTTTTTTTTTTTTTTTTTTTTTGACGGAGTGGAAATACATTTACGTATCTTCCCTGCCTAGGGGTAGGCGGTGCAATGGGAAGTATAACGGACTCTCGTACGAACGAACTACCGTTTAAAACCACTCCGGCGTTTTAAAGACCCTGGCCGGTGGTGAGGCGCCGCGGTACATGCCTAAGCTTTGGCCACTGACGCGCCTCCCGGCTTGCTCCAAAGGAGCCCCCCCAATCCTCGCCAAAGGAGGTTTCGAAAGTGCACAGCCCACGATCGTCACCCCAGACCGGTAAAGCCGTGCAAGGTGGGTCCCCAACCCACTAGCTTTACAAGAAGTTCGGGCGAGCAGCGAACCGAAGTCCACTGAGTTCGCCTTCCCTCCAACGATCTGCCTGCGGTGGATGGTGCTTTCCGGATACCAAGTATCCTTCAAACACGCCCCACCGCAGCTGTCCCCTCGATAACTACAGTGCCCCCCGGGATTCCGAAAGTCACGTAGAGGGACCCGCGGGTGACATGGGAGTACGACGCAAGGGAACGCGCAACGCATCTCTACGATGCCGTCCCTGCCCGTAAACCCAGTCACCAACCACCAACTGACAGAGGCAGCTGTCCAGGATGGAAACCACCCTTTTCAACCACCCCTGCCAAAGCCCCCTCCAGGCGGCTGGTTAAGCTTTCCGGACCAGAAGCGGCAAGCACCAAGTGCACTCGCAACTGACCCTTCAAGCTACCCCAGCCACCAACCGTCAAAAATGGCGACAGTAGGACGCTGTCCGGGATGGAAGCGGCAAGCACCAAGTGCACTCGCAACCACCCCTTTCAACATCCTCTGCCACCACCCACCAAGGGTGACGAGAAGACTTTTCCAAGGAAAAGCCTCTCGTCACCAAACCCACCCCAGGTGACAAGGGAATCCTTCCGGGGCAGAAGCGGCCCGCCCGGCAGCAGGCACGCAACCGCAACCCTTCAAGAAACCCCTATCACCTCCCCAGAGTGCCGCTCTTCGTCTGGACCCTCACCACGAGCCTTTCCGGTATGGGTAGCCCTGTCCGGTATAGCCTCGCAGATCATTGAGCCACGCAAGCCCCCCCACCACGGCAAGGTGGCAGCACTATCGGGGGGGAACCTAACCTAACCTAACCTAACCTAACCTAACCTAACCTAACCTAACCTAACCTAACCTAACCTTTTTTTTTTTTTTTTTTTTTTTTTTTTTTTTTTTTTTTTTTTTTTTTTTTTTTTTTTTTTTTTTTTTTTAAGAGGGGAAATGCATTACGCATACCACCGTACCAGGGGAAGGCACGGTGGTTATGTGGGACTCACCCCCGTCTCATCCCCCTGCGGGAATGGGACGGGAAGCATACCCACTAAAACCCCTCTGTTTGCCATCGGCGTCATTGTCCGCCAGGATGAGGGCACACTGTAGTAGCATTCATCTACGTCCCGGTGGTGACTGGCTCTACGCCCCTTCTTGGTGTTGCGGGTTTCTTGTTTACCCGGGTTAGCCTCCGTTCGCGCGCGAGATCTTCGTGCGCGCCCTCTCAGACTTGTGCTGAGTGATGAGCTTCCCCTAGCCCATCACTCAAGTCTCGGTTAGGGTGGGACGGTTAGCGCATACGCTCTCCTTCTCCTCCCTGTGCGGCGGCTGCGGATTGAGTTAGGGGCATTTGCCTCCCTAGTTCTCTCCGCCTCCTCCTTGAGCTCCATGACCGCCTCACAAAACTTTTGGGCGGCACCCCAGGCTCGGTCGGTCTCCACCATAGACTTTACTACGACCGGCAATGAGAGGTTGCCGCCCACGGCAGCCACGAGCTCCCGTCGCTGTTCTGTCCATGCAGGACACTCTTCCAGCGTGTGCTGGGCGGTGTCTTCGAGACACCCGTCACAGTGGTGACACTCCGCAGTCGGCTCCCTTCCGATCCGGTGCAGGTACTTGCCGAAGCATCCATGCCCCGTAAGCACCTGCGACAATCGGAAGGTGAGCCCACCGTGTTTCCTGTCCAGCCACTGTGCGAGGACTGGACGAACCGCCTCTATGGTCCTGGCACCAGCACGCAATGGCAACAAGTTGCGTTGCCAATTCACCACAGCTGATGTTCGCTGCTGCTCTCTCACAGTCTCGACTTCCTCCTTTAAGGGTGGGAACTGGTGTACTGCGATCTCATTCTCGCGCCATGTATAGACGGACGCGAGAATTTCCGCTTCCAGTTCCCACGGCAGGGAGCCAGCCAAGATGCACGCTGCTTCGTAGGACACCGTGCGGTATCCACGGGCGGCTCTGATGGCCATTGCCCTCTGCGGACGATGCAGAAGGGCAATTGTCCGGCTATTCAGAGCGCCATTCCACACAGGTGCCCCATACAGTGCCATTGAACGCACAATGCCCAAGTACAGGCGCCGGCAGGCCGCCTTCGGGCCGTTGATATTCGGCAGCAGACTACCGAGGGCAGCCGCCGTGCGCAACAGCTTGGGCACTAACCTTCGAAAGTGGTCCTCGAAGGTCCATCGGCTGTCCAGCGTGAGCCCCAAATATTTCATTTGAGGCTCGATGTTTATGTGGACTCCACCTACAACTATGTGGGATCCCGAGGGTGGCTTGTTCCGAGGCCCGTGAAAACACAATGCCTCGGATTTGTGCAGAGCCACCTCGAGACCCAACGCTCGGATCCGCCTCACCACTAGAGCCACTCCAGCCGTGGCGAGAACTGCGCTCTCTCTGTGTGTTCTTCCCCGGGCAGTCACAAGGGTGTCATCTGCGTAGCACGTGACGCTCACACCACGGAGGAGAACGCCCCGCAGCACCCAGTCATAACCGATGTTCCACAGAAGCGGCCCGAGGACTGACCCCTGTGGAACACCGCACGACACGCTATGATGGCGCCACGCCTCGCGACCCCTGTAGCAGATGGACCTACCTGACAGGTAATCAGAAATTATGAGCTGGAGGTAGTTTGGCACCCGGTGATACCGGAGTGCTTCCCTAATGCAACTCCAGGGCAAGGTGTTGAAGGCATTGGCAATGTCCAAGGACACTGCCAAGACGACCTCACCCTGGGCAACTGCTTCCTCCGCCATCTCCTTCACCCGCAAAATTGCGTGTACGGTAGACTTGCCCACTCTGAATCCGTACTGTTTGTCGTCCAGGTCCGGGCCGACTCTCACCAGATGCTTTACGAGGCGATTGACTATAATACGCTCGAAGAGCTTCGCTACCTCGTCTAGAAGCACAATCGGGCGGTACCCCGAGGGAGAATCGACCGGACGACCTTCCTTCCTCAGAAGGACAAGTGAACCGATCTTCCATAGCTGTGGGAAGCGCCCTTGTTCGAAACAGGCATCGAAGAGGCCTCTGACCCTCTCTTCGTATGCATCCGCGGCAAGCACCCATGCACGGCCAGGAATACCGTCTGGGCCTGGGGCAGTCTTCCTGGCACGCAACCGAAGAATTGCCGCCCCAAATTCCCCAGACGATACCGATGGTATATCCTCAGTCACGGCGATGGCCTCACTCCGTGCCATAGATGGAGGCGTGTGTTCCTCCCTACGCGGGAAGAGAGCTCCTACCACTGTTTCCACCAGCTGAGGCTGGAGACTCTGGGTCAGAGGGGGTGCCCACGGCCGAAGTTTCCCTCGCACCATGCGATAAGGGCGACCCCATGGCTCTCGATTCAGAGTCTCCAGCATTTCCTCTCTCCCTCTGTCTCGTGCTTCACTAATGGCGATGCGAAGCGTGCGCTTGGCCGTCTTGTAGGCATCACGTAACGATGCCTCAGCGGATTCGTCTCGGCGTCTCCTTCGTCGTTGCCTCAGGTACTGGCGCCTTGCAGCTACGCACGCTATGCGTAATTCCGCAATATCAGCAGACCACCAGTACACTTGCCTTCTCGGCGGTTGAGGTCCCTGGCGTGGCATCGACGCATCGCAGATGCGAGTCATCGACTGGCGTAGTAATATAGCCTCTTCGTCTACGCTTAGTGTTCTATCCGGAGGCATCCAGGTTTCGACCAGGGAAGCCTCAATGAGAAGTTCATTGTCGAGACGCTTCACCACCCACCGTGGACTGTCACCGTGCAGCATCGCGCGTCTCGATTGAACCGGGACCGTGGAAGACGCAAATACGCTGAATCGAATGTAGAGGTGGTCCGACAGCGTCTCTACGTTCTCAACGACTTCCCACCCGTAGACTCGGCGTGCTATCGTAGGGCAGGCAAACGACAGATCCACGATGGAGCTGCCCTGTGAACGAACGCAGGTTGGTTGCGAACCCTGGTTCAAAAGAGAGAGTCCCACCGCCAGCGCCCACTCCTCTAGTACTGCGCCCCGTGCATCAGTAGCTGGACAGCCCCAGGCCGAGCTTTTGGCGTTGAAATCACCCATTACCATTACAGGATGTGGATGATTTCTGCCGATGAGGGTCTCAACTTGACCAAGGAGACCCTCGAACTCTGCGAGGCTTCTGCTCGGGGGACAGTACACGCCGACGGTGAGAATCCCTCCCACCTCGGCTGCAACAAAACCACGACCTTTTTGAGTATTTTCCAGGGTCAGAAAGCCAGTAGATCTCGGCACGACTAAGGCAACCAAATCATCCTCGTCACCTGCCCAATCATCCCTGTTGGGGATAAAATAGGGTTCAGCAACCACGGCCACCTGCGTCAACCACTCAGCCATGCTCTGTAAGAGCAGATCCTGAGCTCGTGCGCAATGGTTAATGTTGGCTTGAAGTAGGTGTAGGGCCATTGTTGTTTGAAGTTACTGGGTCCGTCTCCATAACCACCTCTGCTGGTAGTTGGCGTGTCGGTTTTGACTGCAGTGCAGTCTTTCTCCTTGGAATTTTGGGGGCTGGTGCTGCGCAAGCTTTGCCTCCCAGTTTATGGTCCGCCGGTTTTTTGGCTGCAGCACAAATAGAGCAGTGCGGTTTGGCCGAGCACTCTCTAGATTTGTGGCCAACTACTCCACAACGGAAGCACTCTAGGCTTCTATCAACGTCCGCACTGCATTGAGCTCTTATATGCCCCTTCTGCAGACATCTGAAACAACGCAGAGGCCTAGGCTCCAGAAGTTTTACGGAGGCCGACACCCACGATAAATTAAGGCGACCTGCTGCAGCAACGCGTTTTGCTGTTGCCACCGGGCATTCGACCCAAATGTGTCCCACGCCAAATGGGTCTTTAACTACCCCGCCACTCTTGAGGTTGTCTTTGAGACAGCTCCCTGCCTCGGCAACCGCAATTAACACCTCCTCAGCCGAGATTGAGTCATCCAGGCCGGAAATTTTGATTTCCGTCGTCTTAACGGGCCTGGAGACGCGGGCTGTATCCCGGCTGAGAACCTGTTCCAACTTCTTAGCCAGCTCGTCGGCTTGCGGGCCGCTGTCCGTGCCCATCACCTCAAACATCCGCGCTCCCGAGGCACACACGCGAAAACGAACCCCTGTGGTTATCCCAACCTCCGGAAGCCTGATTTTGGCCTTTGCGTCTGTGATGACTGTATCATAAGTCACGCCTTTATCAATGGCCTCCGGTGTGAGGGTGACAACAACGGCGGCTGACTTGGGAGGCCTGAGTCTCGCCGGTCTCACGGCGGCAGTGGCAGTCCTACGGGGACCCTCCTTTGCCTGCTTTTTCTTCTCCTTCTTCCTCAGCCCTTTCTTTACCACCTCGTTCCAGGGTAACTCCTTCGTCTGGACGGGACTCGGTTGGTCCACTAGCTGTGATGATATTGGCAGCTGTTGCGGCTCTGCTACCCTCTCGCGAGGAGTTCCAAGCGAGCTTTTCCTCTTCTTTTCCGGCTTGTTCTTTTTTGCCTTTTTCGGCTTCGGAGCTTCCGGAACGCCGGAAACGGCTTGTGACGGAGCAGCCGACTTCGTATGACCTTTCCGTGTAGTCGGGGCAGTTGATGGCCCAGGAGAGATCTCCGGGAGATCATTAGGCCGCCTGTCCGCTGCCAATGGAGGGCGGAGTCTCTTCTCCGGCAGCAGCCTATCTTGGAGTGCCTCAAACCTGGCATTTACCATCGTGCCCACCTGGCAAAGGATGGTGCGTACCAGGTCTTCGGTATCCAACGGTTTCTCAATCGGTTGAGTGGGCAGAACCACAGCAGCCTGTTGGTGTGGCCGATCAATGCGCTCCCGCATTTCCGCCACCTCCTTGCGGAGTTGCGCGACTTCCGATTGCAGGCGGGCGTTGTCCGCCTGCAGCCCTCTCGTTTCCTCCGTGGTACAGCGACTCTGTAGAATAAGAGCGACTTTACCGATCTCATCCGCTGCATCCTTCAGAGACTTAACGAATCCTCCTTTCAGATTTTTGGAGGATCCAGCAACCTTTTTGATAATATTGATATTATCGTCAATCGTACGGCTCAGTGAGGTTGCCGTCTGGAAGTCGTCTGCGTTGGATGACGACTCCGATAGAGTGAGAGCCCTGGTACGGGCCCGGGCCTCTCGAGAAGCCGCGGTAACTTCCGCCTCAGCTCTCATCTGCTCCTCCTCCCTTTGCGCTTCGACAAGCGCCAACTTTGCCTTAGCAAGACCTACATAGTGGCCTGTTGTTGGTGGCCGACCTCGCCTTTTCCGCAACGTTGGGCTCGCAACCCCATCCAGACTTGTTTCCGGGTCCGAGCCTCCATTGTTTCTATACCGCCGTTCTTTAGTCCGAAGACTGGTATCCGGCAGTGACTCAACGCTAAGCATCGAGTCACTCTCTCCCTCATCACTACTGTCCTTCATCTTGTTGGTGTTTGTATTATTTAAATTTTCCATTCTTATTCCCACGATTAGGGTCGAAAAAAGGTCCGCCCCCGGGTGACGCCCATCCCGGAAGTAAGGCTATGTACTGCAAAGGTCGCCTGGTGTTTGCAGGTTTTAACGACTTCACTGTCGGGTTTTATAGAGTGTCCTTCTCGCGGGTCAGCCAATTAAGGCAAGCCCTCCGTTCCAGTATCTGTCGACTACCCCATAACGCCGCTAGATGGGGATGGTTGAAGACAGACACTGGAGTACGGTGTACTAGAGGAGTCGACGTGCCTCCCCTAGTTTTGGGCGGTGAGTGCCCGGCGGCATTATAAGTGCACGCCGAGCCCGCCCCCTAACCTACCCCTCCCCAGTGGTTGCATCCACAGCCACTCTCCGAAGTGAGTGGCCGGGAGCAACTCCCCCCCCCCCCTACTCCCCCCCTTCCCCTCCCTACAGTACCCCCCCCCGCCGGATATTCGCCATGGGCTGAAAGAATCTCCCACAAGAGAGAAAGTTTCAGCCGATGCCCAGGGTGCACCAGCCCAGGTGCTGCGTTCTCTCCGGATCGAGATCAAGAGAGACTGCAACACCCAAGCCAACGTGGAGGAATCCGGCCTGCACCCCAACCTAACCTTTTTTTTTTTTTTTTTTTTTTGGCATGGGGAATGCATTTACGCATACCGCCGGGTCAGGGGATGAGCCCGGACGGTTATGTGGGACTCAGGGCTGAACCGCAGCCCTCCTACCCACTAAACCCCATGGTGTCCTCTCACCGGAAATTTGCTGACGGGTTACGGGAAACAAACGTCCGCGACCCCGCAACCGGGTATCCTGGCTAGGATTCTGTCTCTGTGGAAGCGCTTCCGGGACACTAGGTCGCGCTTCCATCCGTCTCGGGGAGCCATCAAGCATGGGCGGGAACGTCCCCGTGTTCGCCGCCCGCTGGCTCATGTCATGGTGGCAGGTTCCGCTCGTGGGCGGCACGCCTGCGACCTATTCGGCGGCGGCGCATTGGATCAGCCTCGACAAAGGCTTCCCGTTCGCGCTCTGCCGCCTCCTTGTCCGTCATAGTTTGCTCACAAAACGTGAGCATCGTCTCCCAGGCTGTTTGGCTGCCCAGCATTGCCTGTACCACAGCAGGCAAAGACAGGTCTTGCCCTAGCTGGGCAACCAACTCCTGACGCTCCTCTCCCCAGGCCGGGCACTCGGCCAGAGTGTGCTGGGCCGAGTCTTCGCTGGCTCTACACTCGTGGCACTCCGGGGTCGGCTCTCGCTGCGCGACTTTATGCAAGTATCTGCCGAAACAACCGTGTCCCGACAGCACTTGCGTCAGCCTAAATGTTAGTACCCCGAAGCGCCTTTCCACCCAGTCACGGAGGACCGGGCGAAGAGCTTCTATGGTGCGGGAGCCAGCCCTCGGCCGTTCCAGCCGATGCTCCCAGACTTCCATCGCCTCCTCTAGCAGCTGCGTACGCCGCCCTTCCACCTCTTCGGGTGCCAACAGGTGGCCTCGAGCT
The DNA here is from genome assembly GCA_927399475.2 of Acleris emargana. Lineage (NCBI taxonomy): Eukaryota > Metazoa > Arthropoda > Insecta > Lepidoptera > Tortricidae > Acleris > Acleris emargana. Next base: position 101,167 of record OV656840.1, read on the forward strand.
CGCGCCTCCCTGCACCACTGGTACAAGGCCGCAAGGGCCCTCGCGTCCAGGTCCCAGGGCCGGGAGCCAGCCATTACACATGCCGCCTCTGCGCTCACCGTCCGGTACCCTCGGATTACCCTCAGAGCCATCGCTCTCTGCGGTCGCCGCAATTGAGCGATATTATGGCTGCTGAGGGCATCCGCCCATATTGGGGCACCGTAGAGCGCCATCGACCGCAAGACACCAATATAAAGGCGGCGACACGAAGCCTTGGGCCCCCCCAAATTTGGGAGTATACGCCCAAAGGCTCCCGCAGCGCGCAGTAATTTGGGCGCCAGGCGCTCAAAATGCGCTTTGAAGTTCCATTTGCTGTCAAGTACGACGCCGAGGTAAAGCAGCGTCGGCTTGACAGCAATCGGGACTCCTCCCACCACAATCTCTGCACCAGCTGGAGGATCTCTCCGTGGCCCGTAGAAGCAGATGGCTTCGCACTTCGTTAGGGCCACCTCCAGTCCAAGCCGTCGAATTCTTGCGACAGAGTGTGCAACTCCTGCTGTCGCCAGGATGGATGCGTCGCGGTAACTGGGTCCCCGGGCCATCACGAGCGTGTCGTCGGCGTAGCACACGACTTCGACTCCACGCAAGTTTGCCCCCCGTAAGACCCAGTTATAACCGATATTCCACAGGAGTGGACCTAGGACCGACCCCTGCGGAACTCCGCAGGCCATCATACTCCTCCCCCAACCCTGACTTGCTGGCCAGGTGATGCATCTGTCACTGAGGTAGGCCTGTATGATGCGGTACAGGTGAAGGGGTACCTGGTGGTACCGCAGTGCCTCCAATATAGTGTCCCAGGGCAGGGTGTTAAAGGCGTTGGCAATGTCTAACGACACTGCCAAGACGACTTCACCCCGGGACACTGCTTCCATTGCGGTCTCCTTCACTCGACTGATGGCGTCGACGGTTGAGCGGCCCCTGCGGAAGCCAAACTGGCTGTCCTCCAGTTCAGGCCCCTCGCGCTCCAAGTGCTTGATGAGGCGAGCTGCGATCACCCGCTCAAAGAGCTTGCCCACCTCATCAAGCAGGACTATCGGCCGGTAGCCAGAAGCAGAGTCCGCCGGCCGCCCCTCCTTCCGGATCAGGACTAGTTTCCCGGACTTCCACTCCTTCGGGAAGCAACCCTGCTCCATACACGCCGTCAATAGGCGCAGCAGCCTCGGCTCCAGGGATTCCATGGCCAGAACCCAAGCACGGCCCGGAATGCCGTCAGGCCCGGGGGCCGTGTTCCTGGCGCGGAGCCGGTCGACCGCCACGCCCAGCTCGGCTGGAGTAACAGCTGGGACGTTCGTCTCCTCCCTGGGTCTCACCGCTGGCGGCGCCATTGATGGTGGTTGATGGGGTCCCCTTAAAGGGAAGAGCGTCCCCACCACGCGGCCTACAAACTCCGGTTGGAGCGTTTGAGTGAGCGGGGGCGCCCAGGGGCGCAACTTGCTCCGGACTAGCTTGTATGGCCTTCCCCACGGGTTGGCATTGAGGGTCTCCAGGAATTCGGCACGACTCGCCTCAATTGCCTCCCCTATGGCCAAGGAGAAGGCCAATTTGCACGCTGTAAATGCCTCGTGCAAGCGTCGCTCCTCTTCTTCATCTCGCCGCCTGCGCCTTCTTTGCCGCATATGCCGGCGTCGCGCGACTATGCAGTCCTTGCGCATCTGCGCAAGTTCGGTGGACCACCAGTACACGCATTGTCGTGGTGGGAGATTCCTGGCCCGGGGCATTGCCGCGTCGCATATTTGCGTCATGGCCTCCCGGAACCAGGACGCTTCGGTCTCTACCACCACGACTCCTTCTGGTACGGGCAACCAAGCTTGCACAATTGCCGCCTCCTTGATGAGTTCTCGGTCGAGCTTGGTAAGGGACCACCTTGGGCCACTGGCGATCGGACCAATCCGGCTTGGGCTGTCCGGGGACAGTGAGGGTGCGGAGACGTCAAACCGGATATACCGGTGGTCTGACAGCGTCTCCACCCCCACCATGACCTCCCAGCCCTGGACACGGCGCGCCAGGGAGGCACTCGCGAACGTGATATCCACGATAGAGCCACCCTGTTGCCGCACGCACGTGTCTGCCGTTCCCTGGTTGATGACCACCAGGCCCAACACGACCGCCCACTCTTCTAGGACTGCGCCTCGCGCATCCGTTGCCGGGGAGCCCCAAGCCATGGATTTGGCGTTAAAGTCCCCGGCAACGATTACAGGGCGCGGGAGGAGCTGACCGACTTGAGCCCCTACTTCGTCCAGGAACCGCTCAAAGTCAGCCAGAGGTTTGTTTGGCGAGAAATATACTGCGACGTACCAAATGTCGCCAGAGAGTGCCGCCACATACCCCTTCCCTTTTATGGGAATGGTCAACGGTAAGCCACCAGTCCCTGTCCGCACAACCAGTGCTACAGAGCCGTCCACATCTCCTACCCAGTCATCCCGGGGAGGGATCGAGTACGGCTCTGCAACCACAGCAACGCTAATCAACCACTGTGCCATGGACTGAAACAGCAGGTCCTGGGCCCTGGCACAGTGGTTGAGATTCGCCTGGAGTAATCGAATGGCCATTTTATTCTATGGCCATTTGATCCTCCCTCTCGTGCACTTCCGCCCTGCTGGTGGACGGCTGATTAGGCTGGGATGATGCCCGGGCGCCGGTCCCAGCCCTTTTCTTTGTTCCCTTTGGACCTGGAGCTTGGCACGCCTTAGAGCCCAGTTTGTGATCCGCCTTTTTGCCCGAGTTCTCACACATTGGGCAGTGTGGGGTCTTGGTGCAGCCAGCCGCTTTGTGGCCTGGTTGGCCACATCGGTAGCACAAGCCGCTTCGATCAGCGTCACTGGTGCATTGTGCCTTGACATGCCCCTTTTCAAGGCACTTGTAGCACCGCATGGGACGCTGATCAAGGAGCTTCACGGCGGCGCGGACCCATCCAACCTTCAACCTCCCACGGTCGGCTTCGATCACCTTCTTCGCTGCCCCAACTGGGCAGCGAAGCCAGATAGTTCCGAGGCCGGAGGCATCTTGACGAATTTCTCCGGCCTTTATCTGGCTATGGCCACAACCGCCAGCCGCCGCGACGGCAGCAACTACTTCGGTGGGTGTCACTGAGTCATCAAGTTGCGAGAGGCGCAGCTCAGCACACTTTGTTGGCCGTGACACCCAGACACAGTCTTCTCCGAGCTTCTCAGCCAGCTCTTTGGCCAGTAAATCGGCCTTTTCGCCACTGGCTGTTTCAGTCACCTCGAGAACCCTGGCGCCGGTTGCCGCTCGTCTAAATTTTATCGAGTTGATGCCATGGCTCTCAAGGTTCATGCTCTCCTTCGCCCTAGACATAATTTGCGCGTATGTCGTGCCCTTCTCCACGGCCTCCGGCCTCAGCGTCAAAACAACGACTTCCGACCGAGGAGGGCGGAGTTTGCGTGCTTTGGGCTTCTTTGTTTTTCGCCCCTGCGGCTGTGGCTGGGAAGCCGATGGAAGGTTTGCCGCCTTTTTCTTTTTCCGCCGCTCCACGACTGTAAAGTCCTCGGACGTGGAGGCCAGAGGCAGCGGCCGAGGAGTTGGAGTTGGAGTTGCGAGGAGAGGAGTCGTCGAGGTCATTTTGACGACTGAGCGAGGCGCACTCTTCTTTCCTTTCCCCTTCCCCTTTCCCTTGTCCCCTTTTTGGGGTTCCACCGTAAGGTTCGGGGGACCTCGCTTGAGAACCGGTTTAGGAACTGGCTTGGCAGCCGACTTAGGAGCCCGCTTAGGAGTGAGCTCGGGGTCTTGGGTCTGGGGAGCCCCCGGCGTAGGTTGTCGTCGCCTGTCAGCGGCCAATGGAGGCCGCATTATTTGGGCCGGCAAGAGCCTGCCCTCAAGCTCCAGGGCTCCCAGTCTAGCATCGAGCATCAATCTCATCTGTGCCGTCATGGCACGCACCAACTCTTCGGCATTCAGCGGTCCAGGAGCCACTCTCTGTGAGCTACTGGCAGGCTGCGTCTTCTCCGGTAATGGGACCGGGGACTTTCTCGTAACTTGGTCCCGAAAGTCTGTCCTCAACTGGGCCATTTCAGTGCGAAGCTCTGCAAGCTCCGCTCGCAGGCGGTTGTTTTGAGCCTGAAGCCGCCGCGTCTCTTCTGAGGATGTGCGCTGAAACAATTCCTCAGTTGCGCCTTTAAGCGACGCGACGGCTTCGTTCAAGACCTTTACAAAGGTGCCCTTCAAATTACTGGACTTATTGGCCACAAGGCCAATCGCCTTTAGGCTGCTCTGTACACTCTCGTGTACAGAAGCTGCCGTAAGCTCGTCGTCAGCACCGGACTGGCCAGGCACTGGCTGGCTACAGCAAGGCTGGCTGCGGGTGAAAAGTGACCGCGCCTGGCCAGCAACCTCCTCCTCCGCCCTAAGACGTAGCTCTTCTCGCTTGGCGCGGTTCAGCTCTTCTTTCGCCAAGGCCAGGCCAACATACTTCCCCGTGGTGGGTGGGCGACCACGTCCTCTTTTCTGCACTTTTGAGGTCCCCTCGGACTCCGACGAGTCGGAAAGGTTCGGCTTCCTCTTTCGCCAGAACCTGCTCTTTCCTTGCTCAACCGAGCTACAGCTCATAGCTGAGTCTGATTCGCCTCCTCTCAAACCTGGCCCGGAGTGTACCGTTTCCAAGGTTCCGGTGTCGGTATCAGACAGATCTTTGGTCTGATCTTCCAGGTTTGCAACATTCTCCTCTCTTTTCTCCTCCGCCACCGGCTCCGGCACCCTAGGGCTCGCCGACCGTGGCCTGAGCGCCATCCGCTCTAATCGGACAACGGGGGTTTGCACCCGCGTCCTTCCATCTCCAATACCATTATCACTAGTTTGGCCCTGAGAAGGGCCGTTTTCAGGTTGGCCCTGAGAAGGGCCGTTTTCAGGTTGGCCCTGAGAAGAGCCGTTTGTTTTGGTTTTTGGTTCATTCATTTTTGTACCCACGATTAGTAGGGATAAGGGTCCATCCAGGAGGTGCCCGTGCACCTGGATAAGCCTAGCATTCCCGTCAGAGGGTCGGCAGGTACTCTGACGGGGCAAAGCACTAACAACTGACTACCTCTCAGCCATGCATCCCCTCGCGGTGCTGCGCCACTTGGGATTGAGGGATTTTTTATTGAGGTTTACTCCTCTCGACCCAGCCAGTTAAGGCAAGGTCCTTGGCCCGTCGGAGCCGCGAGACGTGATCCACGACACTCCAGACGGGAAACGAGTTGGTCCGACGTCGGCTAAGGCCGAGTGCACCTGGCACATCGTCGCACCCGTTGTACCTCTTTCGAGGACAACCCCACAAACAACCCTCCCCCCCACAATGTTGCATCCACAGCGCACTCTCCGAAGTGAGTGGCTGGGAGCAACTCCCCCCCACTATTCCCCCCCTTCCCCACCCTATACACCCCCTCCGCCGGATATTAGCCATGGGCTGAAAGAATCTCCCAAAAGAGAGAAAGTTTCAACCGATGCCCAGGGTGCACCAGCCCAGATGCTGCGTTCTCTCCGGATCGAGATCAAGAGAGACTGCAACACCCAGGCCAACGTGGAGGAATCCGGCCTGCACCCCACCCCAACCTAACCTAACCTAACCTAACCTAACCTAACCTAACCTAACCTAACCTAACCTAACCTAACCTAACCTAACCTAACCTAACCTAACCTAACCTTTTTTTTTTTTTTTTTTTTTTTTTTTTTTTTTTTTTTTTTTTTTTTTTTTTTTTTTTTGACAAGGTGAAAAATGCGTTACGCATTTCCCCCGCCATGGTAGTGGCGGGAGGGTATGTGGGACTCAAGTCCCCTCCCCCTCTCTGAAGGAGAAGGAGCGGGGAATTGTTACCCACTAAAAAACACCTTGGCGTACCCAACCGTCCGGTTTGAATGGACACCGTGTTTCCTGCTAGGCATCCCCACGGTGTCCACCGGATGCCCCAGCCATTGCCGGGGCTTCCCGCGCCAAAGGAGAGAGGGGCCGAGCACGCCTGGCCCCCCTCCCAGACCGCCAAGTGACTAGCCTACGGCGGGCAGGGGACTCCCATCCCCCACCCGCAGTCACTAAGGGTAAAGGCGGCGGGCAAAACGCCGCCGCCTAAACCCCTGCCGTCTACGCCGGAGCGGATGCGCGTGAGGAGACTCCTCGCGCTCACGCTCCGAGGCCTCCTTCTGCGAGATGACGTTCTCGCAGAAGGTGGCCACAGCCCTCCAGGACCTGTCGCTGCACAGCATCGAAGACACGACGCTGTGCAGGGAGAGGTCCCATTGCCCGATGGCCAGTGCCATCGTGCAGCGCTCCGCACTCCAGCGACTGCACACCGCGAGGGTGTGCTGTGCCGTGTCGTCCGGATTGCCGCACTCATGGCACTGCGGGCCGGGCTCCCTCCCAATTTTGTGCAGGTAATGACCGAAGCATCCGTGTCCGGTCAATACCTGCACAAGCCGGTACGATGTGGCGCCGACTGCCCTCCCCAACCAGGTGTCAAGCGACGGGAGGATCGCCCCTATGGTTCGAACTCCATAGGGGGCGTCCTCCAGGCTCGCTTTCCACCTGTCCCGCAGTCGGCGCTCCATCATCCGGCGCGTCTCCTCAACCTCCTCAGGGTCCGGGCGTTCACCCCTCGCCCGGGCCCTGGACCTAACCTTATAGGTCTCAGCCTGCACCTCCGCATCCAACTCCCAGGGCGGGGTGCAGGCGAGGAGGCAGGCTGCGGCGTGGGCCACCGTCATGTAGGCCCTCACAATACGGAGGGCCACCACCCGCTGTGGCCTCCGTAGCAGGGCCCGGTTCCGGGCGGACAGCTTGTCCGCCCAGATAGGGGCCCCGTACAGAGCCATGCTCCTCGTGACGCCAGCATACAGCCGGCGGCACAAGGAGCCCGGCCCACCCACGTTCGGCAACAACCGACTCAACGCCGAAGCGGCGCCCACGACTCGGGGAGCTAACTGCAGAAAGTGCTCCCCGAAACTCCACCATCGGTCCAGAACAAGCCCCAAATATTTGATGTGGGGCTTGATCTGGACCGGTTCCCCCACCAGGGTGAGCGCCGCGCCCACCGGCAGCCTCCACCCCCGCCCCCCGAAGACTATAGCCTCAGTCTTCGGGAGGGCCACCCTCAGGCCGAGCAGGCCAATCCGGTGAATGGCCAGCTCGGCCGCCGCTTCCGCCCGGCACAGCGCCTCCCTCATGTCGGTCCCGCGCGCGGCCACCATGGTATCATCTGCGTAGCAGATGGTGGCCGTCCGCGGGAGCAACTCCCCCCTGATGGCCCAGTCGTACCCCAGGTTCCATAAGAGCGGACCGAGCACGGAACCTTGGGGCACGCCGCAGGCCATCTCCGTCGACCCCCGCCGACCGTCCCTCTGCTCATAGAGCACTACCCTATCAGTCAGGTAGTGCTCTATGACCCGCCGCAGGTAAGGAGGCACTCGGTGGTAGATGAGTGCCTCCTTAATCACCCCATAGGGGAGGGTGCCAAAGGCATTGGCGATGTCGAGCGACACCGCCACTACTCCCTCCCCTCTGCTCGACGCGTAGTCGCAGAAGTCCCTGAGGGACTTCACCGCGTCGAGCGTAGACCGCCCCTCCCTGAACCCGAACTGTCTATCACAGACGTTCGGGCCGGCGGTCTCCAGGTGCTGCAGGATCCTGGAGGCCAGGACTCTCTCCATCATCTTCCCGACCTCATCCAGCAGCACAATGGGGCGATAGGCGGACGGGCAATCCGGGGGTCGTCCCTCCTTCCGGAGGAGGCAAAGCCTCCCCTCCTTCCACACCCTCGGGAACCGTCCCTCTCTCAGGCAGTCATCCATCAACTGCCTGAGTCGGTCCCCGAGGTGTTTTAGGGCGATGGGGAGTACTCGGCCCGGTACTCCATCGGGCCCCGGGGCTTTCTTGCAGCCCCGGAGCCGGTCCACCGCCCTCTCGAACTCGTCATCGCTCACCGGTGCGATGACGAGCTCGAGTGGGTCCTCCAGGTCCCCCGGTGGCTCGGCCATCACCGGGGGAACTATCGACGGGGCTGCTGGAAACAGCCCCTCGATGACCCTCCTCAGGAGGGGGGGCTCCAGCGAGTCCATGGGGGGGGCGGTGCGCATTTTGTTCCGCACCACCTTGTACGGCCGCCCCCACGGATTCCCGTCCAGAGTGGCCAGGAAGGAAACATTGCCCTCATCCTTGGCCACTGCAATGGACAGGGTTAGGGCCCCCCTGGCTTCCTGGTGGGCCCTGAAGAGCCCCTCCTCCTCCTCCCGGGTGTGCCGCCTGCGCCTACAATGTTGGTAGGCGTGGCGGGCACTGTCGGCGGTGGTCCGCAGGGCCGCAATTTCTGCGGACCACCAATACACACACTTCCGGGCAAAGAGCCTCCTTGCCCGGGGCATGGACGCTCCGCACACCGCCTGCAGCGATGTGCGGAAATGACGCGCCCTCTCCTCCACTCCTGAGGCGGCGGGTGGGGCGGAGCACCAAGCCTCCACCATTGACGCCTCGTCCGCCTTGTCCCTGTCCAATTGGGACAGGGACCATTTGGGGAACTCCCCCCCCCCCCGCCCCCCCCTAGGGACTGGTGGTGGCTGGCCCACTCCTGTGGAGACCCTGAACCTGATATACAGGTGGTCAGACAGGGTCTCCACGTCCTCCAGGACGCGCCAATCTGCGACGCGCGCGGCAATGGCAGGGGTCGCGAACGTGACGTCCACGATAGACCCCCCCTGCCGCCGCACGCAAGTGTTGGCGCTGCCCTGGTTGAGGACAACCAGGCCCGCTACCACCAACCAATCCCTCAGCGCGCCCCCGCGCGCATCCGTTACGGGGGATCCCCACGCCGCACTTTTGGCGTTGAGGTCCCCCAGGATGATGACTTGGCGCGGGGCCGCCCTCCTTGCAACACCCCCCAGGACCCCGAGGAAAACCTCGAAGTCCACCAGCGGCCTATTGGGGGAGAAGTACACCGCGATTAGCACGGTGTCGCTCCCCCATCCGGCCGCCACATACCCCGGGCCTCCCTCGATTTTCACCAGAGGGGGGCCATTGCCTACCGACGGCACCACCACGGCAGCCCTCTCGTCCGTCGACCCCACCCAATTGGGTGAGGGAGGGACGAAGTAGGGCTCCGTCACCACGACAACGTCGATCGACCACTCCGCCATGACCTGCATTAGCAGGTCTTGTGATCTGGCGGAGTGGTTGACGTTGACCTGCAGGAGCTCTAAATGTCGTACTGGCATTTAGGACTCCATGCAGGCCTCCTCCTGGGTCCCGTCGGCGGCAGCTGCGGCGGGGGCATTACTAACTGGAGCGGGGCGGGGGCGCTGCGGCCTCATGCTCCTCCCTCTGAGGGCGGGGGGGCAACAATTTGTCCCCCCCAGCCGGTGGTTGGCTGGGAGTTTGGCCTGGTGGCAAACGGCACACCACGCCTTCTCCCAGCACTCCGCCATTTTGTGCCCCTCTTTGCTGCACCGGAAGCAAAGATTGCTCCGGTCAGACTTGGAGGGGCACATCTCCCGCGAGTGGCCAACACCGAAACACCGGAAGCACCGCATCGGTGTCGGCCCCACCAGCGTAACCCTGGCAGAAGCCCATCCCACCTGGACTCTGCCAGCGTTCTTCAGCGCAATCGCCGCCTGCACCGGGCACTGGATCAATGCTGACCCAGTGCCATCGTAGAGGGTGCGGATGTGGGCCACCTTGACCTGAGTCGGCAGGCAAGCCCCCGCTGCGGCGACGGCCTGAGCCACCGACTCTTTGGTGGCCGACTCGTCCAGGCCGGAAAGCTGGACTTCGGCCATCTTCACCGGGCGGCTGACGTTGGCGACATCACCCACTATCCCCTGCAGCTTAGCCGCAAGGGTGTCCGCCACCGCCTGTCCGTTCTCACCGGCGACCTCGATGACCCGGGAACCCGTCATCGAGGTCCTAACCTTCACATTCTGAAGGCCCACATCGCTGAGGCTAAGACCGTTAATGGCCTTAGCCATGGTGGCCTTCAGAGTGGTGGTGGTCCCCTCCTTAAGGGAGACAACCACTGCCGCCGTTTTAGGGACGGCCAACCTGACGGGTCTGGGCCCGTGCGCCGCCTTGACAGCCTTCGGGGGTGGAGGGGGGGCCTTAGCCTTGCCCTTCCCCTTCTTACGTACCACCTCCGACCACGACGTCTGCGCGGGCGGGGGTGGCATATTGCCCGAAGGGCCGGGTTCTCCCTGCGAGGGCCGAACGGCTCTCGGGGCAGGGCCAGAATTGACCAATTTGGTCTGCCGCCTGAGGGCAGGTACCATAGCGGGGGCCTGGGCCACCGCCTTCTTGGCCACCTTGGCCTTCGGCTTCCCGTCACCTAAACGGGCCTTCGCCACCGGCTCCAACACATCCATCGGGACCGGAGGGGGCAGGGCAGAACCTGCGGTCTTCCTCTGGGGAAGGGGCGTCGCGGCAGGCTTAGCGGCCCGCTTGTCGTGCGCTAACGGAGGGCGGAGGATGGGCTCCGCCGGGAGGCGCCTATTCACCTCCTCCAACCTGGCGTTGATCATGCTCCCGAGGCTTAAGAACAGGTCCCGCTTCATGTTCTCTATAGCCTCGGTGAGCTCAGCCGTACCAAATTGGAGCGAAGCAGCCACGGGGGCAGCCACCGGAGCGGCCACCGAAGCGGCCGGGATCTCCCGCTCGCTGAAGGCGATACGAAGCGCCTTCAGCTCGGCCGAATTGTGAGCGAGTTGCTCCCGCATCCTTCGGTTGTCCGCCTTCAGGATGCGGATCTCCTCGCTCTCGGACCTGGCCGCTTCGACCTCGTCCATCGAGCCCAAGATGGTACGGCACGCCTTGTTCATGCGGCCCCATATCTCTCCCTTTAGGTTACCGGATGCCCGGGCCGCCTCCAAAATATCACGCGCCGCCATGCGCGCTGCGTCCAACGGGTCAACCTCTTGTTGACCCGTTAGATCCTCCGAGAGCTCGGGGGAACGCGAGCCAGAACGAGAGCGCACGGAGTCCCCCGTTTTCCCCTTTTTCCCCCCCTTGCGGCGGAGTTCGGGGTACTCCCGCTGATAGCTGGAGCCCGAATCGGGTTCGGTTACCCCGGCCGCCTCGTCAAATTGGGGCTCAAGCTGATACAACTTTGCCCTCAACCTGGCCGCGGCCAACCCCACGTAGGAGCCCCTAGGTTTCCCCCTTACAGAGGAGCTAACCTTAGTAGGAGGCTTCGGGTCGTCCTCCTCGTTTTCCCCTTCAAATGCCCTTTTAGGGGCCGACGGAGCGTGCTCCTCCACATCGATGAAATCGTCGTCCATCTCGGACTCCGAACTCAACACAACTTCGCCACCCTCCGGTGGACCCTGCCAGAATTTGGTAGGCGAGGTCATTATGACCTCGGCTACCTAGTACCCAAATTTGGTCAAAAACCGTTCGCTACGATCAGAGTTACGACCTAACCTAACTTCAAAATCGTCAAGTGCGAGTCGGTTTTTCTTTATTCCATACAAAATGGGTTTCGACGCCTGTTTTGGAAGTTATAGCAATTTCACAAATTTTTACGAGCTATATTTGACCCACTTCCCGAGGTCGTACGAGGTTGGAAACAACACAAAAAGATGCTTCTTGCAAAGGCCTTGATGGCAAAAGAAGAAAAACAAATAAAAGTTAAAAGGTTCAAATGTTATGAAATTAACAAACTTTGCCAAAAAGCATAAGTTTGTAAATTTCAAAACTGTTTGTGCCAAAAACTACCTTAAACAATAAAAACACTAATAACTTTTGACCCAGAGGTCAAAGAATTAAAAGGTTCAAATGAAATATTTAAAAAACTAAACAAACTATCCTACCTTATAGATTAAATATTTTACAAAACACTTAATCTAATTTAAAAATACACACAAACACAAAAAAGTTAGGAAAGTTTTTCTGCAAACTTTGGGCGAAACCGCAAAGCTTACAAAAATTAAAATTAAATAACTAAACTAACAATACCTAAACCAAACCTAAACTATAATTAACTTAACCGTTGCCGGTACCCCCGCCCAAAATTTGGGCAAGGTGGGATAAGGGCAACACGGACTAAATTAAAAAGGAAAAAGGTAAACAAACCAAATATTTACGTAAAATTTCAAGGTCAAACCTATGAAATTTCAAAGCAAATAAATACGGAAGTTATGATCCGCAAAAATCGAACTTAATTCCGCCAACTAACCTAATGGTCCGCTATCTTCTAGTCCTGAAAAGGACTAAAAAAGACGCAAGATGAGCAAACTAGAAAATAGACAAAAAGTGAAAATCCGTGAAAAAATGAACAAAAATTTACGAAAAAATTACCAACCGCAAATGCTAAATTGTGAAAATTAAGAAAACTACAGAAGGTAGAAAGGAAATGAAAGAAGCAAACTGTAAGGAAAAAAATGTAAGTATTGGAACCCAAAACTCGCAAATATCCGTCCAGTAACACCCAAGATCAGACCTCAACCTAACCTAAACCTAACCTAACCTAACCTAACCTAACCTAACCTTTTTTTTTTTTTTTTTTTTTTTTTTTTTTTTTTTTTTTTTTTTTTTTTTTTTTTTTTTTTTTTGACAGGGTGGAAAATGCTTTATGCATTCCCCTCACCATGGGAGTGGTGAGGGGATATGTGGGACTCACCCCGTCACCCCCCCTCAGAATGAGAGGGGGCAAGGGAGCGCAACCCACTAAAAACCACCCTGGCGTACCCTCCTGCCGGCTGGTGAGGCACCCTGATGCCTGCCGAAGCTTAGTTCAGGGTGCCCCCCGGCTGCCCCAGCCATTGCCGGGGCTACCTGCGCCAAAGGAGAGAGGGGCCGAGCACGCATGGCCCCCCTCCCAGACCGCCCAGTGACTAGCCTACGGCGGGCAGGGGACTCCCATCCCCCACCCGCAGCCACTAAGGGTAGAGGCGGCCAGCAAAACGCCGCCGCCTAAACCCCTGCCGTCTGCGCCGGAGCGGATGCGCGAGAGGAGACTCCTCGCGCTCACGCTCCGAGGCCTCCTTCTGCGAGATGACACTTTCGCAAAAGGAGGCCACAGCCCTCCAGGACCTGTCGCTGCACAGCATTGCAGACACAACGCTGTGCAGGGAGAGGTCCCATTGCCCGATCGCCAGCGCCATAGTGCAGCGCTCCGCACTCCAGCGGCTGCACACCGCAAGGGTGTGCTGAGCCGTGTCGTCCGGATCGCCGCACTCATGGCACTGCGGGCCGGGCTCCCTCCCAATCTTGTGCAGGTAATGACCGAAGCATCCGTGTCCGGTCAATACCTGCACAAGCCGGTACGATGTAGCACCGACTGCTCTCCCCAACCAGGTGTCCACCGACGGGAGGATCGCCCCTATGGTATAAACACCATAAGGGGAATCCTCCAGGTCGGCTTTCCACCTGTCCCGCAGTCGGCGCTCCATCATCCGGCGCGTCTCCTCCACCTCCTCAGGGTCCGGGCGTTCACCCCTAGCCCGGGCCCTGGACCTAACCTTGTAGGTCTCCGCTTGCACCTCCGCGTCCAACTCCCAGGGCGGGGTGCAAGCGAGGAGGCAGGCCGCGGCGTGGGCCACCGTCCTGTAGGCCCTCACCATTCTGAGGGCCACCACCCGCTGTGGCCTCCGTAGCAGGGCCCGGTTCCGGGCGGACAGCTTGTCCGCCCAGATGGGGGCCCCGTACAGAGCCATGCTCCTTGTGACGCCGGCATATAACCGGCGGCACAAGGAGCCCGGCCCACCCACGTTCGGCAGAAGCCGACTTAGTGCCGACGCGGCGCCCACAATTCGGGGAGCCATCTGCGAGAAATGCTCCCCGAAACTCCACCATCGGTCCAGAACAAGCCCCAAATATTTGATGTGGGGCTTGATCTGGACCGGTTCCCCCCCCAGTGTGAGCGCCGCGCCCGCAGGCAGCCTCCACCCCCGCCCCCCGAAGACTATCGCCTCAGTCTTCGGGAGGGCCACCCTCAGGCCGAGCCGACCAATCCGGTAAATGGCCAGCTCGGCCGCCGCTTCCGCCCGGCAAAGCACCTCCCTCACGTCGGTCCCGCGCACGGCCACCATTGTGTCATCCGCATAGCAGATGGTGGCCGTCCGCGGGAGCAACTCCCCCCTGATGGCCCAATCGTACCCCAGGTTCCATAAGAGTGGACCGAGCACGGAACCTTGGGGTACGCCACAGGCCATCTCCGTCGACCCCCGTCGACCGTCCTTCTGCTCGTAGAGCACTACCCTCTCGGTGAGGTAGTGCTCTAGGAGCCGCCGCAGGTAGGGAGGCACTCGGTGGTAAATGAGTGCCTCCCTTATCACCCCATAGGGGAGGGTGCCAAAGGCATTGGCGATGTCGAGCGACACCGCCACCACACCCTCCCCTCTGCTCGACGCGTGGTCACAGAAGTCCCTAAGGGACTTCAACGCGTCGAGCGTAGACCGCCCTTCCCTGAACCCGAACTGTCTATCCGAGACGTTCGGGCCGGCGGTCTGTAGGTGCTGCTGGATCCGGGAGGCCAGGATTCTCTCGAGAATCTTCCCGGCCTCATCCAGCAGCACGATGGAGCGATATGCGGACGGACAGTCCGGGGGTCGACCCTCCTTCCGGAGGAGGCAAAGCCTCCCCTCCTTCCACACTCTCGGGAACCGTCCGTCCCTCAGGCAGTCGCTCAACAACTGCCTGAGTCGGTCCCCGAGGTGCTGTAGGGCGATGTGGAGTACCCGCCCTGGTACTCCGTCGGGCCCCGGGGCTTTATTGCAGCCCCGGAGCCGGTCCATCGCCCTCTCGAACTCGTCATCGCTTACCGGTGCGATGACGAGTTCGGGTGGGTCCTCCAGGTCCCCCGGTGGCTCGGTCATCACCGGGGGAACTATCGAAGGGGCTGCCGGAAACAGCCCCTCGATGACCCTCCTGAGGAGAGGGGGCTCTAGTGAGTCCATGGGGGGGGCGGTGCGCATTTTGTTGCGCACCACCCTGTACGGCCGCCCCCATGGATTCCTGTCCAGCGTGGCGAGGAAGGAGGACCACCCCTCCTCCTTGGCCACCGCGATGGACAGGACCAGGGCCCTCTTGGCTTCTTGGAGGGCCCTGTGGAGCCCCTCTTCCTCCTCCCGGGTGTGCTGCCGGCGCCTGCAACGCTGGTAGGCGTTGCGGGCACCGTTGCTGGTGGTCCGCAGGGCCGCGATTTCGGCGGACCACCAATACACAAACCGGCGGGCGAAGAGGCGCCTCGCCCGGGGCATGGCCGCTCCGCACACCGACTGCAGCGATGTGCGGAACCGGCGCGCCCTCTCCTCCACCCCCAAGGCGGCGGGTGGGGCGTCACACCACGCCTCCACCAACGCCGCCTCGTCCGCCCTGGCCCTGTCCAGCTGGGACAGGGACCACTTGGGGAACTCCCCCCTTCCCCCCCTACGCCCCCCCCCCTGGGACTGGTGGTGGCTGGCCTGCCCTTGTGGAGACCCTAAACCTGATATTCAGATGGTCTGATAGGGTCTCCACGTCCTCCAGGACGCGCCAATCGGTGACGCGTGCGGCAATGGCAGGGGTCGCAAACGTGACATCCACGATGGACCCCCCCTGCCGCCGCACGCAAGTATTGGCGCTGCCCTGGTTGAGGACAACCAGGCCCTCCACCACCAACCAATCCCGAAGCACACCCCCGCGCGCATCCGTTACGGGGGAACCCCACGCCGCGCTTTTGGCGTTGAGGTCCCCCAGGATGATTATTTGGCGCGGGGCCACCCTCCTGGCCACCCCCCCGAGGGCCTCGAGGAAAGCCTCAAAGGCGACCAGCGGCCTATTGGGGGAGAAATACACCGCAATCAGTGCGGTGTCGTTCCCCCATCCGGCCGCCGCGTACCCTGGGCCCACCTCGAGTTTTACGAGGGGGGGGCCGTCGCCGATCGCCGGCACCACCACGGCAGCCCTCTCGTCCCTCGACCCCACCCAGTTGGGTAGGGGAGGGACGAAATAGGGCTCCGTCACCGCGACCACGTCAATCTCCCACTCCGCCATGACCTGCATGAGCAGGTCTTGCGCTCTGGCGGAGTGGTTGACATTCACCTGCAGGACCTCTAGATGGTGTGCTGGCATCTAGAGGTCCATGATGGTCTCCTCCTGGGCCGCGGTCGCTGCGGGGGCTGCGGGAACTGCGGGAACTGGGCGGGGGCGCTGCGGCCTCGTATCCCTCCCTCTTGTGTGGGGGGGGCAACAATTTGTCCCCCCCATCCGATGGTTGGCTGGGAGTCTGGCCTGGTGGCACACGGCACACCACGCCTTCTCCCAGCACTCACTCATCCTGTGCCCCTCCCTACTGCACCGGAAGCAGGCATTGCTCCGGTCTTCCTTGGAGGGGCACAGCTCCCGTGAGTGGCCGACACCGTAACATCGGTAACACCGCATCGGTGTCGGCCCCATCGGCGTGACCCTGGCGGAGGCCCATCCGACCAGGATCCTTTTCGCATTTCTAAGTGCCGCCGCAGCTTGCACGGGGCACTGGACCAGCACTGATCCAGTGCCGTCGTAGGAGGAGCGGACGGCCCCCACCCTGACCTGCCCCGGCAGACAAAACCCGGCTGACGCGACCGCCTGCGCCACCGAGTCCTTCGTGGCCGACTCATCAAGGCCGGCCAGCTGGATCTCGGCCATTTTTACCGGGCGGCTGACGTCAGCAACATCCCCAACCATACCCTGGAGCTTTGCCGCCAGGGTGTCCGCCACCTTGTGCCCGTCCACTCCGGGGACCTCAATGACCCGGGAACCCGTCATTGAGGTCCTCACCCTGACGCTCTGCAGGCCCACCTCACTGAGCCTAAGACCGTTAATGGCCTTGGCCATGGTGGCCTGCAGAGTGGTGGTGGCCCCCTTCTTGAGGGTGACCACCACTGCCGCCGTCTTGGGGACGGACAGCTTCACCGGTCTGGGCGCCGCCTTTCCGGATTTCGGGGCTTGGGGAGGGGTGGCCTTGGCCTTACCCTTCCCCTTCCTCCTAACCACCTCCGACCACGCCATCTGCGCAGGTGGGGGCGGGATTCGGCCCGAGGGGCCGGGTTCCCCTTGCGAGGGCCGAACGGCTCTCGGGGCAGGGTCTGCTACCACCAGTTTGCTTGGCCTCCTGGAGGGGGGGCTGAGCACCGGCGAAAGGGGGGTGGGAGGGGGCTGGGCTGCCACCTTCCTTACCGCCTTGGGCTTCGGCCTCCCGTCGCCCAGCCGAGCCCTGGCGACCGGCTCGAGCACCTCCACTGGGGTCCGGGAGGGAGCAGCGGGCGCAACGGCAATTCTCCGAGGAGGAGGGGTGGGGACATGCCTGAGGGCACGCACCTCGTGTGCCAACGGGGGGCGGAGAATTGGCTCCGCCGGGAGACGCCGGTTGACTTCGTCGATACGGTCGTTCACCATCCGACCGAGGCTCAAAAACAGGTCCCGCTTCATCTCCTGTATGGCCTCGGTCAGTTCGACCGTACCGAATTGCAACGAAGAAGCCACCGGTGCGGCCGGGATCTCCCTCTCGCTGAAGGCGATGCGGAGCGCCTTCAGCTCTGCGGAATTGAGCGCCAGTTGCTCCCGCATTCGCTTGTTATCCGCCTTTAATTTGCGGATCTCCTCGCTCTCATTTTGGGCCGCCTGAACTTCGTCCATCGACCCTAAAATTGTTCTGCAGGCCCGGTTCATCCGGCCCCAGATCTCCCCCTTCAAATTCCCGGATGACCGGGCCGCCTCCAGGATGTCGCGCGCCGCCAAGCGGGTGGCGTCCACCGGATCCATCTCCTGTGTGCACGTCAGCCCATCCATGGGCTCAGGAGAGCGCGATGTAGAGCGGGAGCGCACGTTGCCGGCCGCTTTCCCCCTTATCCCCCCCTTGGGGCGGAGTTCGGGGAACTCCTTCCGATACTCGGCCACAGGATCCGCCGGATCCGAGTCGGTATCAGCCCCCTCCGAGAATTGGGGCGTCAGCTGATACAGCTTCGCCCTTAGCCTTGCTGTAGCTAGCCCCACATACGCCCCCTTGGCCTTTCCCCGAACCGCCGTGTTGAACTTTGGAGGAGGTTTGGGGTCCTCCTCCTCGTCCTCATGCGCCCTCTTGGACGTCGAAGGAGCACTCTCCACCACGTCACCATCCACATCAATAAAATCCTCCGGTTCGGAGTCGGAACTCAAGCGAGTTCCTCCCCCCCCCGGTGGATCCCCCCAAAATTTGGTAGGCGAGGTCATAGTGACCTCGTCTACCTAGTCCCAAAATCTAGTCCAAATCCGACCGCTAGGACCGGACTTACGACCTAACCTAACCTAAACGGTCAAGTGCGAGTCGGATTTGGCTAAATGTATGGAGAAGTGGGTTGAGCGCCTGATTTGAAACACTGAGCAATGTCTCAAAATCTTGCGCCCCTAATTTGACCCACTTCCCGAAGTCGTACACTAATAAAACAAAAAGAAAAAGGTACCTCCCAATAAAGACTAACAAAAGAAAAAGAAAAAACACAAAAAAGATGAAAAGGTTAAAAGTTATCAATTTTACAAAAATATCAAAAAACGATAAGTTTGTAAAACTGAAACCCAAGAAAAACTTACTCTACCAAATATAATACAAAGTGCAATAACTTTTGACCAAGTGGTCAAAAGGTTAAAGCGTGTATACACAAAATTTAAAGAATTAAATAACCTACCTTAAACTAGCAAATCAAAATTTATACAAAGACTAAAAACTAATGAAAAACTTAACCAAACACAAAAAAGTAACTAAAAAATTTCTCTGAAATTTTCAAATAAAATTTGAAACTTTCAAAATGAAAAATCTTAAAGCTAACTAAACTAAAACCAAATGCAAAATATGCTATAATAAGCGGGACCGTTACCAGTACCCCCGCCCAAAAACTGGGCAAGGTGGGATAAAGGCAACACCGACAATATTATAACACAAAAAACCCCTAAAACTAACAAGAAATAAGGGAAAATTTACAATTTGGCAAGGCCAATAATTTTGGAACCTAGGTACCAAAAATTATTTGACCTTAACCCACAAATAGAACACGAACTCCGCAATCTTCTAGCCCTGAAAAGGGCTAAAAAAGACGCAAGATAACAAAACCAGAAGAAAAACAAAAAAGTGCAAAACCGAGCAAAAAATGAAATTAAATTACCAACCGCAAATACATAAACTTTAATAACAATAACAAATAAGAAGATAGAAAGGAAAGAGAAGCAGAAAACGAAAGAGACGAAAATGTAGTATTAGGAATCCGAAAATTGCACTAATCCACCCAGAAACACCCAAGATTCGACTTCAACCTAACCTAACCTAACCTAACCTAACCTAACCTAACCTTTTTTTTTTTTTTTTTTTTTTTTTTTTTTTTGACGGAGTGGAAATGCATTTACGCATCTTCCCTGCCTGGGGTAGGCGGTGCAATGGGAAGTATAACGGACTCTCGTACGAACGAACTACCGTTTAAAACCACTCCGGCGTTTAAACCCTTGCCGGTGGTGAGGCGCCGCGGTACATGCCTAAGCTTTGGCCACTGACGCGCCTCCCGGCTTGCCCAAAAAGGGCCCCCCCAATCCTCGCCAAAGGAGGTGCCGACTGTGAACAGCCCACGATCAACACCCCAGACCGGTAGAGCCGTGCAAGGTGGGTCCCCAACCCACTGGCTCTACAAGGAGTTCGGGCGAGCAGCGAACCGAAGTCCACTGAGTTCGCCTTCCCTCCAACGATCTGCCTGCGGTGGATGGTGCTTTCCGGATACCAAGTATCCTTCAAACACGCCCCACCGCAGCTGTCCCCTCAATAACTACAGTGCCCCCCGGGATTCCGAAAGGCACGTAGAGGGACCCGCGGGTGACATGGGAGTACGACGCAAGGGAACGCGCAACGCATTTCTGCGATGCCGTCCCTGCCCATAAACCCAGTCACCAACCACCAACTGACAGAGGCAGCTGTCCAGGATGGAAACCACCCTTTTCAACCACCCCCGCCAAAGCCCCCTCCAGGCGACTGGTTAAGCTTTCCGGACCAGAAGCGGCAAGCACCAAGTGCACTCGCAACTGACCCTTCAAGCTACCCCAGCCACCAACCGTCAAAAATGGCGACAGTAGGACGCTGTCCGGGGTGGAGGCGGCAAGCACCAAGTGCACTCGCAACCACCCCATCTAACGACCTCTGCCACCACCCACCAAGGGTGACGAGAAGACTTTTCCGAGGAAAAGCCTCTCGTCACCAAACCCCCCCAGGTGACAAGGGAATCCTTCCGGGGCAGAAGCGGCCTGTTTCCGGCAGGCACGCGACCGCAACCCTTCCAGAAACCCTGTCACCTCCCCATGGCCGCTCTTAGTCTGGCCCCTCACCACGAGCCTTTCCGGTATGGGTAGCCCTGTCCGGTATAGCCTCGCGGATCATTGAGACACGCAAGCCCCCCCACCACGGCAAGGTGGCAGCACAGTCGGGGGGGAACCTAACCTAACCTAACCTAACCTTTTTTTTTTTTTTTTTTTTTTTTTTTTTTTTTTTTTTTGACGAAGTGGAAATGCATTTACGCATCTTCCCTGCCTGGGGTAGGCGGTGCAATGGGAAGTATAACGGACTCTCGTACGAACGAACTACCGTTTAAAACCACTCCGGCGTTTAAACCCTGCCGGTGGTGAGGCGCCGCGGTACATGCCTAAGCTTTGGCCACTGACGCGCCTCCCGGCTTGCTCCGAAGAGCCCCCCCCAATCTCCGCCAAGGAGGTGTCGATTGTGAACAGCCCACGATCGTCACCCCAGACCGGTAGAGCCGGTGCAATGTGGGTCCCCAACCCACTGGCTCTACAAGGTAGTTAAGGCGAGCAGCCGGGCCGGACGACCGAGCACCCGTAGCCTCGGCTGAGTTCGCCAGCCCTCCAACGGTCTGCCTGCAGTGGATGGTGCTTTCCGGATACAAGTATCCTTCAAACACGCCCCACCGCAACTGTCCCTTCAATAACTACAGTGCCCCCCGGGATTCCGAAAGACACGTAGAGAGACCCGCGGGTGACATGGGAGTACGACGCACGGGAACGCGCAACGCATGCCTGCGATGCCGTCCCTGCCCGTAAACCCAGTCACCAACCGCCAACTGACAGAGGCAGCTGTCCAGGATGGAAACCACCCTTTTCAACCACCCCCGCCAAAGCCCCCTCCAGGCGACTGGTTAAGCTTTCCGGACCAGAAGCGGCAAGCACCAAGTGCACTCGCAACTGACCCTTCAAGCTACCCCAGCCACCAACCGTCAAAGAGGCAACAGAGAGTGAAGCTGTCCAGGGCGGAAGCGGTCCTCAACGCGACCACCCTTTCCAACTTCCTCTGTTGCCGCCCACCAAAGGATGGCGAAGAAACTTCGCCACCCAACCCACCCCAAGTGACAGAGGCAAACTCGAAGGGAGAGGAGGTCAACTCTACCCAAGCCTCCGAGCCACCCCTGTCACCACCCCAGTGTGAAGGTGACAAAGCAGCTCTTCTTCGGAAAGAAGAGCTGCTCTGTCACCCTCACTAAACCCCCCCAGGTGACAAGGGAATCTTTCCGGGGCAGAAGCGGCCTGTCGCGGCAGGCACGCAACCGCAACCCTTCCAGAAACCCTGTCACCTCCCCATGGCCGCTCTTAGTCTGGCCCCTCACCACGAGCCTTTCCGGTATGGGTAGCCCTGTCCGGTATAGCCTCGTGGATCATTGAGACACGCAAGCCCCCCCACCACGGCAAGGTGGCAGCACAGTCGGGGGGGAACCTAACCTAACCTAACCTAACCTAACCTAACCTAACCTAACCTAACCTAACCTAACCTAACCTAACCTAACCTAACCTAACCTAACCTAACCTAACCTAACCTAACCTAACCTAACCTAACCTAACCTAACCTAACCTAACCTAACCTAACCTAACCTAACCATGCCTAAATAAGGCAAAGCTCCACCTCGGTAACTCAAGGAACCTTAGGACAGACATCAAGCTAGAAGTCACACAGGCAATCGAGAGATTGTACCAACTGGTCAAAGAAGCGGAAGGGGTAAAGAGGATGGACAGGACGGAAAAATCAACGGAGAACGAGACAACTCTACCTCTACCTGACATGACACAGGGAAGCCTTGACTTAAAAAAGTCAATGGAAGAACACGCCAAGCTCCTGAGAGATAACAGCGAAAGGATAAATAAGCTGCAAGAGTCCATAGACAAGCAACAGGAGGCAATGGCGCGAATGACATACGCCAGTGTAGCTGCGGTTCAGCCCCAAAGACAACCTCGGGACCAAACCGCGCTACACTCGGTAATAATATCATCTAAAGACGAGACCGAAACCGGAGAAGAAGTCATCTCGCATATAAGGAAAGCCGTGAATGCAACCGACGGCTGGATCACAGTCGACCGGATAAGGAAAGCCAAAGATAGGAAGATAATAGTGGGATGCAAAACTCTGGAGGGCAGAACCAGGATACAGGATCGACTGAAAAGTGTGGGAGGGCACCTGACAGTGGAGGAGATCCAGAACCAAGATCCAATGCTTGTACTCAAAGACGTACTGAACTGCAACACCGATGAAGACATCATCAGAGCTCTGAGAAATCAGAACAAAGAGGTGTTCCGCGGATTGGAAAGTCAGGAAGACAGGATAGAGATGAGATATAGAAAGAAGACGAGAAACCCCCACACTTCCCACGTAGTAATAAGGGTATCACCCCGCATATGGAACCGCATATTAGAGCAGGAAGCGGTCCATATAGATATCCAAAGGATAAAAGTGGCTGACCAATCCCCGTTGGTGCAATGCTCGATGTGCCTAGGATACGGCCATGGCAGACGGTTCTGCAAGGAAACAATCGCGAAGTGCAGCCACTGCGGGGGCCCTCACATGAAGACAGAGTGTGCCGACTGGCTCGCTGGAGTAAACCCATCGTGTTGCAACTGCAGGCACGCCAAGCTGGACATGACGGAACACAATGCGTTTAGTTCAGAATGTGCCATACGGAAGAAATGGGAGGCTCTAGCTAGAGCAAAAGTAGCATATTGCTAAGGTGGAGCCAACCGTCAATCCAGTAAGCAATCACACCAGAGGATATGCAGTGGCTCAGGCAAACCTCCAAAGAAAGGAACTGGCGACAATCGAACTCTTTTTGGAGGCAAGTAAGCGTAAGTTCGCTTTCGCACTCCTCCAGGAGCCATATGTGGGTGGGGCAAGGAGAATGAAGGCATACCGCGGGACGAGAGTCTACCAGTGTGCGGATCAAGGAAGCGGGACCGTGAAGGCAGCCATAGTCGTCTTTAATGATGACTTGGAAGTCATCCAGTGCCCAGAACTCACTACAAACAACATCGTTGTGGTGAGGATCCGGACCGGCGCCAGGGAAATTGTAGCGGTGTCCTTCTATCTCGAGCCAGACCAACCCATAGAGCCATACTTGGAGCAGTTGAGACAAATAACAGTAGATCTGGGCCCGAGAAGACTGCTAATAGGCGGAGATTGCAATGCCAAGAGTACCTGGTGGGGCAGTGCAATAGTAGATCACAGAGGGGAATCTATGTCCGGAACTCTGGAAGAGTCAGGCTTGCAGGTGCTCAATATAGGTAATACTCCGACTTTCTATACGGTGCGAGGAAACACTGTATATAGCAGCCATGTAGACATCACGACTTGCTCCGAAGACCTTCTCGACTTAGTCGAGGACTGGAAAGTTGATCAAGGTATCACAAGCTCGGACCACAACACCATAACCTTCAAAATAAAACTGCACCGGACCAAGGGCACTAAAATACAAAGAACTACGAGGATCTACAACACGAAAAAGGCAGATTGGAGCGGGTTTCGTGAGAAACTGGCACAATCGAAACAGCAACACAACATCAACGCTGAAAAAATGCATAACATCTGCAACAAAACCGAGTTAGAAATGGCAATAGACAGGTATACATGCATAATAACGGAAGCCTGTAAAGAAAACATACCCAACAAGAAACACGTAGAGACACTTAACATGCCTTGGTGGTCCGAAGATCTCGCTGCGATGAAGAAGACAGTCACCACGAAGAAGCGCCGCATCAGGTGCGCTGCACCAACCCGAAGAGCGAAAGTCGTTGAAGAGTACCTGAAAGCAAAAGAAGAGTATGAGTGTACAGCCAAGAAAGCCCAGATTGACAGCTGGAAAGAATTCTGCAGGAAACAGGATAGAGAAGGAGTCTGGGAGGGTATCTACCGAATTATAGGAAGGACCGCCAAGAGACAGGAAGACTTGGCCCTGAAGAGCGATGGTGCATACCTGAACCCGGCGGAGTCAGCAGCTCTGCTCGCGGAGACATTCTTTCCCGAAGACACGGAAGAAACGGACAACACAGAACACAGGCGCACCAGAGAAGCCGCCGAGCGAGTAAACGAGCGTACACATGCTGAGACTCATGACCCACCGTTTACTGCGCTGGAGCTGAAAACCGCCGTTGAAAGTTTCAACCCAAAGAAGGCTCCGGGAGCAGATGGCTTCACAGCAGACATCTGCAGGCAGGCAATCTGTCAGGATCCAAAGACATTCCTTACCCTGGCTAACAAGTGTCTTCAGCTGGGACATTTCCCGACCACCTGGAAAGAGGCCACAGTCGTGGCATTGAGGAAACCGGGAAAGGATGACTACGAACTACCAAAGTCCTACAGACCAATCGGTCTCCTGCCCGTCTTGGGGAAAATCCTGGAAAAGATGACAGTGACAAGAATTAAATGGCACTTGGTACCAAAACTCAGTACTCGCCAGTACGGCTTTATGCCCCAAAAGAGCACCGAGGACGCCCTCTGTACTCTAATACGACACATACAGAGTGAGTTGAAGCTAAAAAAGCTCATCACCCTGGTGTCCTTGGATATAGAGGGCGCCTTCGACAGCGCTTGGTGGCCGGCCCTAAAGGTCAGACTGGCCGAGGTACAGTGCCCGGTCAATATTAGGCGGTTACTGGACAGTTACCTAGACTGCAGGAAAGTCAAAGTAAGGTACGCCGGGGGGGAATGCATTAAGAGCACAAACAAAGGGTGCGTCCAGGGGTCAATAGGTGGTCCCATCCTCTGGAACCTTCTTTTAGACCCACTCTTACAGGAGATGGAGAGGGAGGGCGTGTACTGCCAGGCGTTCGCGGATGATGTCGTGCTGATTTTTAGCGACAAAACGGCAATGGAAATTGAGAGGCGGGCCAATGCTGTCCTTGCCCATGTTCACGAGTGGGGTGTCAGAAACAAGCTGAAGTTTGCGCCGCATAAAACGTGCGCTATGATACTGACCAAAAAGCTCAAGTACGACACTCCACGACTGACGATGGCTGGGGTCAGCATTGACATGTCCAGGGAAATTAAAATATTAGGCCTCACAAT
This sequence comes from Acleris emargana, assembly GCA_927399475.2. NCBI lineage: Eukaryota > Metazoa > Arthropoda > Insecta > Lepidoptera > Tortricidae > Acleris > Acleris emargana. Next base: position 126,474 of record OV656840.1, read on the forward strand.
TGACGACAAACTCGCCTTCAATTCCCACGTAGCGAACGTCTGTAAAAAGTCGCTAAACTTCTATAAGCAGTTGTCAAGAGCCGCGAAGGCAAGTTGGGGACTGCATCCGGAGGTGATCCGTATATTATACACCGCGGCAGTGGAACCTGTCATTATGTACGCAGCCGGCGCCTGGGCACCAGCCACGAGTAAGATTGGTATAAGGAAGCTGCTTGACACGGTTCAGCGAGGCTTTGCTCAGAAGCTCTGCAAGTCTTACCGCACGGTTTCTCTCAATTCGGCACTGGTACTCTCCGGGATATTACCTTTGGACCTCAGAATAAAGGAAGCAGCCGCCCTGTATGAGGCTCGTAGAGGGACGTCCAGGCTGGTGCTAGGAGATAGGGAGACAGAGCGTATGGTGCAATTCATAGAGACACCGCACCCAGCTACGCATATGGACCTGAGGTTTATTAGTCTGGTGGACCAAGAGCTCGTAGACAAGAACAATGTACAGGCGGTGCGTATATTCACCGACGGTAGTAAGCTTGAGGGCAAGGTCGGCGCAGCTTTGTCTCTGTGGAACAATGAGGCGGAGATCAGCACCCTCAAGTTAGGCTTACCATCGTACTGCACTGTCTATCAAGCAGAACTGCTAGCCATCTGCAGATCGACGAGCATAGTCCTCAAGCGCAAGGAGTCGAGCTTTGGCGTATACAGTGACTCAAGAGCAGCGCTGGAGTCAGTCACCAATCATAGCTCTTTCCACCCCTTGGCAGTTAAAACCCGCCAAAACTTGCGGGAAGCTCTGAACCAGAACAAAGATGTCTCTTTGTTTTGGGTCAAAGCGCACGCAGGACTGCCAGGGAATGAGCGTGCTGACGAGCTCGCGAAGGATGCGGCACTGTCGCTACGGAGAAAACCCGACTATGACTTGTGTCCGGTTTCATTCGTCAAGCAGCAGCTTCGTAAAGAATCGCTGGAAGAATGGAATCGAAGGTATCAGTCGGGTGAGACAGCTTCCGTAACAAAAATGTTCTTCCCGGACGCAACTGCAGCATACGGAATTGTAAGGCGGCTGCAACCGACAGGCATCCTTACACAGCTTCTGACAGGGCATGGTGGGTTCGCCGCGTATTTGGCTAGATTCAAATGCAGGGAGAACCCATCATGCATCTGTGAAGAAGGAACAGAAGAAACGGTCTCACACATCCTTTTCGAATGCCCCTCCCACCATGTAGATAGGTATGAACTTGAGATGCACACAAACACAAAATTATCAGCACAAAACATACACGATCACCTAAAAGACAAGAAAATGCGTGAAACAATATTAAAGTATTGCGAAAAAAATTGCGCCTTGGTAATAAATAGAAATAAAGATAAATAATATTACTAGGTTATATATTATGCATATATAATATTAGTAATAGAAAAAGTCAGCGTTATGAAAAAAGTATTTAAGCAATAGTATTAAGAAGGATATTAAAACAGAAACAAGAAGTGTTAAGAAGAGGTATGTAATAGGATACTGAAAGTTAATATAAGTATGAAATGATATAGAGGATGTTAATATAAAAAAGTATAAAATAAGGAATCCCGTAAACAGATTCACAAAAAGTGAACTTAATAGATAACATGTACACTGTATGATATTGTTCAAATTGTAAATACTGTATAGAGTAAGTAGCACATAGAAATGTAACATTTAAAATTAACCTGTATATTTTCAAACATAATTAAATAAATAATCCCTTCACTATCAATCAGAGCAAGGCAAACCAAAAATTAAAAAGATATGCCATGTCAGTTATACAAAGTCTCTGGCCCATGTCAGAGGAATGTTAGCAATTATTAAAAAAAAAAAAAAAAAAAAAAAAAAAAAAAACCTAACCTAACCTAACCTAACCTTTTTTTTTTTTTTTTTTTTTTTTTTTTTTTATAGAGGGGAAATGCGTTGCGCATACCACCGTGCTATTAAGGGCAAGCACGGTGGTTATGTGGGACTCTCCCCCCGCCCTCCTCCCCTAGTGGGAAAAGGGCAGGAAGCCTACCCACTAAAACCCCTCTGGGTATCGTCACGTGCTTTTGGGATTGGCCGCTGTGGGAGCTAAAGATTCTTCCACAGTGGCCAAAGCTACCCTTGGATGTTATCCGGGCTCATCGTGCCATCGGCAAGTGGTGTTAGTAACACCACCACCCGCAAGCGAGGCTGTGCAATGCAGGCCAAGGATGCCCTTCCTGGCCCGCTGCCTCACGAGGGAAAAACAGACCCTTTCCCTTTTTCTCAGAGCTGTGCCGCAAAATGTCAAGACTCCGACATTGCGTCGGCACTTAAAGCAACACTGCAGTCGCTTGGTGGTGCAGCCCGTGGTGTTGGCACCGGATTCGTCCTCTTCTGTGGAGGCCTGCAGTGTTTCCCACACATAATGTGTCCTGCCGGTCTTTTTGCGTAGGCGCAAACTGCACAATGTGGTTTGGCCCTGCAGCCGGTGGACATATGGCCCTCTTCGCCGCATCGGAAACAGACCGAACCACGGTCAATTTCCGATGGGCACGCTGCCCGTACGTGGCCTATTCCCATGCACTTGAAGCAGCGCATGGGTAAGGAATCCAGTAGCTGGATCCGGGCTGATGACCAGCCCACCAACAAACGACCTGTCTCGGTTAGGGCTTTGGCAGCCGCTATCGGACACTTAATCGTCGCAGTGCCAGAACCTTGTGGTCCTGTGCGAATCCTCCCAATTTTGACTTGGCCAACCTCGCAGCCAGTCGCTTTCTTTACCGCCAAGGCAATGTCTTCGGGCTCGATAGCCTCGTCGAGGCCAGACGCGCGAAGAGTGGCAGTCTTGATTGGCCTTGTCACAACTGCAATTGTGTCCAAGGCCTCTCGAATACTTTCCGCCAGTTTGTCAGCCTTAGGGCCGCTGTCAGCCCCAGGCACCTCCAAGACTCTGTCTCCTGCCGCAGTTTTCCGGATTCGGATATGCTCTAGGCCAATTTCGCTCAGTTCGAAACAGCTTTTTATTTTGCAGATGGCCATCGGGAAGTCGATACCAGCCTTGGACGCCCGCGGTAATAATTTAATTACCACCGCAGTCGTCTTGGGGGCAATCAACCTCGGCTTCCGCTTCCTCCTCTTCTTCTTCTTGCCCTTACTCCTCTTAGGTTGCCTTTTTTGGGCAACGGGTGTCCTTTGCACAGGGGCAGCCGCCATAGGCTGGCCAGATGAGTCCAAGCGGGCCTGACCTCCTCTGGCCACCTCCGCATAGTTTCGGCCAGTGCCATCACCGGGCCGTGCCTCCGAAGTAGCCAAAGCCACACCAGCTTGATGCCGGGGCGCGGTTTTCGGCTTAGCCGTCTTTGGTGTCGGCTTTTTCGTCTGCTTTGGCCTCGGTGTCGGGGCCGCAGCGGGTTGAGTCCTGGTTGGGTTTGCCCCTCTTCCATCAGCAGCCAGCGGAGGCCGCAGTGTTGGTTCGGCTGGAAGACGCGACTCAATGTTTCCAAGGCGGGCATTTATCATGCCTCCGAGAGACACAAGTAAGTCACGCCTTACCCCTTCCACTAGGTTGACAATACTGGCCTGGGCATCCAGTTGCTGAGCTCCACTAGAGGAGGGTTCGGTAGTTCTGGCACGTTCTGCAAGAGCAAAGTCGCGCAGGGACCTCATCTCAGCTTTGAGGACATCTACCTGACGTTGGAGACGCGCATTGTCGGCCCTAAGCCTGCGCGTCTCGTCGTCCCGGGTAAATATCCCCAACTCCTCCGCCGCTTCTCCAATCGCTTTGGTGGCGATGTTGATTTGCTTGCGCACTGTGCCTTTTAAATTCCCAGATAATCTCGTGGCCTCACGGATGTTGTGGGTTTCCGCGAGCACGAGTTGGACGAGCGCATCCTTGGTCGGCCTGTCCAGACGCGACGGCGACTCTGTCTTGTCTTTGTCCGGTTCCACTACCTCGGGGTTTTGACATGCCGTTCGATCCTTGGTCGGACCCTTCCCGGATGTCCCCGGCTTTCTTCCACCACGGCCCCTGTTGGCCGTTTTAATCTTAGATGCTGAACATGGTCCAGCATCAAAATCCAGTTCGTCTTGAGATATCTCCAGAGGCCTTTTGACCGCAGATAAGGTCGTCGGTCTTACCGAAGGAAGGGAGGAATCCGACAAAGAGTCGATCTCCTCGCCTCGATCCGGCTGGACGCGTTCTCTTATCCCGTCCGTAAGGTCCATTTCGATCGTCAAGAGGTCATCATCAGAGTCCAGTATGGGATTGCGTACGTCGTGTTCTCGAAGGCCAGCCTTGCGCTGACCTACGTCGTGGCCTTTGCCCCCCCCAGAATACGAGGGGCAGCCCGTGTTGTGAGACACGGGGAGGGATTCTCCCTTTCGGGTACCCTCCTGGGGTAAAATCTTTTTTAGACCACTCATTCCATCTAACTTGCGTGCGTTTAAGGCCCTGCACCAAAGGCCTTGTGTGGATTTTTATAGAGGTTGTCTCCTCGCGGCCCCACGAAGCGGCCATCGCCCCGGACGCCTACGGGTCCGGATTGCGATTTGACCGACGGAAGCCTAAGCAAACCGCCGCTCAACGACCTCCAAGGTCCATCTGCCTCCAAGGCGTCCTCTGAAAACAGAGGACGCAGTTGCACTCCACTGGGTACTCTCCGAGGAGAGTACCCAGGAGCAACTTCCTCCACAGAAGCGCACTTTTGGGGAGAATTTAGTTCCCCGGGCCCGCGCTGGCCCAGAAAGTGGTTATACCGCCACTGGTTCGGTAACCCCCCCCCCTTGCCGGATATTAGCCATGGGCTGAGAGAATCTCCCAAAAGGAAGAAAGTCTCAGCCAATGCCCAGGGTGCACCAGCCCAGATGCTGCGTTCTCCCCGGATCGAGATCAAGAGAGACTGCAACACCCAGGCCAACGTGGAGGAATCCGGCCTGCACCCCAACCTAACCTAACCTAACCTAACCTAACCTAACCTAACCTAACCTAACCTAACCTAACCTAACCTAACCTAACCTAACCTAACCTAACCTAACCTAACCTAACCTAACCTAACCTAACCTAACCTAACCTAACCTAACCTAACCTAACCTAACCTAACCTAACCTAACCTAACCTAACCTAACCTAACCTAACCTAACCTAACCTAACCTAACCTAACCTTTTTTTTTTTTTTTTTTTTTTTTTTTTTTTTTTTTTTTTTTTTTTTGACGGAGTGGAAATGCATTTACGCATCTTCCCTGCCTGGGGTAGGCGGTGCAATGGGAAGTATAACGGACTCTCGTGCGAACGAACTACCGTTTAAAACCACTCCGGCGTTTAAACCCTGGCCGGTGGTGAGGCGCCGCGGTACATGCCTAAGCTTTGGCCACTGACGCGCCTCCCGGCTTGCCCAAAAAGGGCCCCCCCAATCCTCGCCAAAGGAGGTGCCGACTGTGAACAGCCCACGATCAACACCCCAGACCGGTAGAGCCGTGCAAGGTGGGTCCCCAACCCACTGGCTCTACAAGGAGTTCGGGCGAGCAGCGAACCGAAGTCCACTGAGTTCGCCTTCCCTCCAACGATCTGCCTGCGGTGGATGGTGCTTTCCGGATACCAAGTATCCTTCAAACACGCCCCACCGCAGCTGTCCCCTCAATAACTACAGTGCCCCCCGGGATTCCGAAAGACACGTAGAGGGACCCGCGGGTGACATGGGAGTACGACGCAAGGGAACGCGCAACGCATTTCTGCGATGCCGTCCCTGCCCATAAACCCAGTCACCAACCACCAACTGACAGAGGCAGCTGTCCAGGATGGAAACCACCCTTTTCAACCACCCCCGCCAAAGCCCCCTCCAGGCGACTGGTTAAGCTTTCCGGACCAGAAGCGGCAAGCACCAAGTGCACTCGCAACTGACCCTTCAAGCTACCCCAGCCACCAACCGTCAAAAATGGCGACAGTAGGACGCTGTCCGGGGTGGAGGCGGCAAGCACCAAGTGCACTCGCAACCACCCCATCTAACGACCTCTGCCACCACCCACCAAGGGTGACGAGAAGACTTTTCCGAGGAAAAGCCTCTCGTCACCAAACCCCCCCAGGTGACAAGGGAATCCTTCGGGGGCAGAAGCGGCCTGTTTCCGGCAGGCACGCGACCGCAACCCTTCCAGAAACCCTGTCACCTCCCCATGGCCGCTCTTAGTCTGGCCCCTCACCACGAGCCTTTCCGGTATGGGTAGCCCTGTCCGGTATAGCCTCGTGGATCATTGAGACACGCAAGCCCCCCCACCACGGCAAGGTGGCAGCACAGTCGGGGGGGAACCTAACCTAACCTAACCTAACCTAACCTAACCTAACCTAACCTAACCTAACCTAACCTAACCTAACCTAACCTAACCTAACCTAACCTAACCTAACCTAACCTAACCTTTTTTTTTTTTTTTTTTTTTTTTTTTTTTTTTTTTTTTTTTTTTTTTTTTTTTTTTTTTTTTTTTTTTTTTTTTTTTTTTTTTTTTTTTTTTTTTGACGAAGTGGAAATGCATTTACGCATCTTCCCTGCCTGAGGTAGGCGGTGCAATGGGAAGTATAACGGACTCTCGTACGAACGAACTACCGTTTAAAACCACTCCGGCGTTTAAACCCTGCCGGTGGTGAGGCGCCGCGGTACATGCCTAAGCTTTGGCCACTGACGCGCCTCCCGGCTTGCTCCGAAGAGCCCCCCCCCAATCTCCGCCAAGGAGGTGTCGATTGTGAACAGCCCACGATCGTCACCCCAGACCGGTAGAGCCGGTGCAATGTGGGTCCCCAACCCACTGGCTCTACAAGGTAGTTAAGGCGAGCAGCCGGGCCGGACGACCAAGCACCCGTAGCCTCGGCTGAGTTCGCCAGCCCTCCAACGGTCTGCCTGCAGTGGATGGTGCTTTCCGGATACAAGTATCCTTCAAACACGCCCCACCGCAACTGTCCCTTCAATAACTACAGTGCCCCCCGGGATTCCGAAAGACACGTAGAGAGACCCGCGGGTGACATGGGAGTACGACGCACGGGAACGCGCAACGCATGCCTGCGATGCCGTCCCTGCCCGTAAACCCAGTCACCAACCGCCAACTGACAGAGGCAGCTGTCCAGGATGGAAACCACCCTTTTCAACCACCCCCGCCAAAGCCCCCTCCAGGCGACTGGTTAAGCTTTCCGGATCAGAGCGGCAAGCACCAAGTGCACTCGCAACTGACCCTTCAAGCTACCCCAGCCACCAACCGTCAAAGAGGCAACAGAGAGGGAAGCTGTCCAGGGCGGAAGCGGTCCTCAACGCAACCACCCTTTCCAACTTCCTCTGTTGCCGCCCACCAAGGGATGGCGAAGAAACTTCGCCACCCAACCCACCCCCAGTGACAGAGGCAAACTCGAAGGGAGAGGAGGTCAACTCTACCCAAGCCTCCGAGCCACCCCTGTCACCACCCCAGTGTGAAAGTGACAGAGCAGCTCTTCTTCGGAAAGAAGAGCTGCTCTGTCACCCTCACTAAACCCCCCCAGGTGACAAGGGAATCTTTCCGGGGTAGAAGCGGCCTGTCGCGGCAGGCACGCAACCGCAACCCTTCCAGAAACCCTGTCAACCCCCCATGGCCGCTCTTAGTCTGGCCCCTCACCACGAGCCTTTCCGGTATGGGTAGCCCTGTCCGGTATAGCCTCGCGGATCATTGAGACACGCAAGCCCCCCCACCACGGCAAGGTGGCAGCACAGTCGGGGGGGAACCTAACCTAACCTAACCTAACCTAACCTAACCTAACCTAACCTAACCTTTTTTTTTTTTTTTTTTTTTTTTTTTTTTTTTTTTTTTTTTTTTTTTTTTTTTTTTTTTTTTTTTGACGGAGTGGAAATACATTTACGTATCTTCCCTGCCTGGGGTAGGCGGTGCAATGGGAAGTATAACGGACTCTCGTACGAACGAACTACCGTTTAAAACCACTCCGGCGTTTAAACCCTGGCCGGTGGTGAGGCGCCGCGGTACATGCCTAAGCTTTGGCCACTGACGCGCCTCCCGGCTTGCCCAAAAAGGGCCCCCCCAATCCTCGCCAAAGGAGGTGCCGACTGTGAACAGCCCACGATCAACACCCCAGACCGGTAGAGCCGTGCAAGGTGGGTCCCCAACCCACTGGCTCTACAAGGAGTTCGGGCGAGCAGCGAACCGAAGTCCACTGAGTTCGCCTTCCCTCCAACGATCTGCCTGCGGTGGATGGTGCTTTCCGGATACCAAGTATCCTTCAAACACGCCCCACCGCAGCTGTCCCCTCAATAACTACAGTGCCCCCCGGGATTCCGAAAGACACGTAGAGGGACCCGCGGGTGACATGGGAGTACGACGCAAGGGAACGCGCAACGCATTTCTGCGATGCCGTCCCTGCCCATAAACCCAGTCACCAACCACCAACTGACAGAGGCAGCTGTCCAGGATGGAAACCACCCTTTTCAACCACCCCCGCCAAAGCCCCCTCCAGGCGACTGGTTAAGCTTTCCGGACCAGAAGCGGCAAGCACCAAGTGCACTCGCAACTGACCCTTCAAGCTACCCCAGCCACCAACCGTCAAAAATGGCGACAGTAGGACGCTGTCCGGGGTGGAGGCGGCAAGCACCAAGTGCACTCGCAACCACCCCATCTAACGACCTCTGCCACCACCCACCAAGGGTGACGAGAAGACTTTTCCGAGGAAAAGCCTCTCGTCACCAAACCCCCCCAGGTGACAAGGGAATCCTTCCGGGGCAGAAGCGGCCTGTTTCCGGCAGGCACGCGACCGCAACCCTTCCAGAAACCCTGTCACCTCCCCATGGCCGCTCTTAGTCTGGCCCCTCACCACGAGCCTTTCCGGTATGGGTAGCCCTGTCCGGTATAGCCTCGCGGATCATTGAGACACGCAAGCCCCCCCACCACGGCAAGGTGGCAGCACAGTCGGGGGGGAACCTAACCTAACCTAACCTAACCTAACCTAACCTAACCTAACCTAACCTAACCTAACCTAACCTAACCTAACCTAACCTAACCTAACCTAACCTAACCTAACCTAACCTAACCTAACCTAACCTAACCTAACCTAACCTAACCTAACCTAACCTTGGCGTACCCTCCTGCCGGTTGGAGAGGCACCCTGGTGCCTGCCGAAGCCTTGGCCAAGGTGCCCCACCGGCTGCCCCAGCTATTGCCGGGGCTACCCGCGCCAAAGGAGAGAGGGGCCGGACACGCGTGGCCCCCCTCCCAGACCGCCCAGTGACTAGCCTACGGCGGGCAGGGGACTCCTATCCCCCACCCGCAGTCACTAAGGGTTAAGGCGGCCGGCAAAACGCCGCCGCCTAAACCCCTGCCGTCTGCGCCGGAGCGGATGCGCGAGAGAGGACTCCTCGCGCTCACGCTCCGAGGCCTCCTTCTGCGAAATGATATATTCGCAAAAGGAGGCCACTGCCTCCCAAGACCTCTCACTGTAGAGCATTGCCTCGACAATGCTGTAGAGTGAGAGGTCCTCCCGCTGTATGGCTAGTGCCATAGTGCGGCGCTCCGGACTCCAACGACTGCACACCGCGAGGGTGTGCTGAGCCGTGTCATCCGGATCCCCGCACTCATGGCACTGCGGGGTAGGCTCCCTCCCAATTTTTTGCAGGTAATGACCGAAGCATCCGTGTCCGGTCATTACCTGCACAAGCCGAAACGACGTAGCGCCGACCGCCCTGTCCAACCAGAGGTCCACCGACGGGAGGATCGCCCCTATGGTATAAACACCATAGGGGGAATCCTCCAGGTCGGCTTTCCATCTGTCCCGCAGTCGGCGCTCCGTCATGCGGCGCGTCCTCTCCACCTCCTCAGGGTCCGGGCGTTCTCCTCTCGCCCGGGCCCTGGACCTAACCATGTAGGTCTCAGCCTGCACCTCCGCATCCAACTCCCAGGGCGGGGTGCAGGCGAGGAGGCAGGCCGCGGCGTGGGCCACCGTCACGTAGGCCCTCACCATACGGAGGGCCACCAACCGCTGAGGCCTCCGTAGCAGGGCCCGGTTCCGGGCAGACAACTTGTCCGCCCAGATGGGGGCCCCGTACAGAGCCATGCTCCTTGTGACGCCGGCATATAACCGGCGGCACAAGGAGCCCGGCCCACCCACGTTCGGCAGAAGTCTGCTCATCGCCGACGCGGCGCCCACCACTCGGGGAGCCATTTGCGAAAAATGCTCCCCGAAGTCCCACCGTCGGTCCAAAACAAGCCCCAAATATCGGATGTGGGGCTTGATCGGGACCGACTCCCCCCCCAGGGTGAGCGCCGCGCCCGCTGGCAGCCTCCACCCCCGCCCCCCGAAGACTATCGCCTCAGTCTTCGGGAGGGCCACCCTCAGGCCGAGCCGACCAATCCGGTAAATGGTCAGCTCGGCCGCCGCTTCCGCCCGGCACAGCACCTCCCTCATGTCGGTCCCGCGCACGGCCACCATGGTGTCATCTGCGTAGCAGATGGTGGCCGTCCGCGGGAGCAACTCCCCCCTGATGGCCCAGTCGTACCCCAGGTTCCATAGTAGTGGACCGAGCACGGAACCTTGGGGCACGCCACAGGCCATCCCCGTCGACCCCCGTCGACCGTCCTTCTGTTCATAGAGCACTACCCTGTCATCGAGGTAGTGCTCTATGATCCGCCTTAAGTAGGGAGGCACTCGGTGGTAAGTGAGCGCCTCCCTTATCACCCCATAGGGGAGGGTGCCAAAGGCATTGGCGATGTCGAGCGACACCGCCACTACTCCCTCCCCTCTGCTCGACGCGTCCTCACAGAAGTCCCTGAGGGACTTCAGCGCGTCGAGCGTAGACCGCCCCTCTCTAAACCCGAACTGTCGATCTGACACGTTCGGGCCGGCGGTCTCTAAGTGCCGCTGGATCCGGGAGGCCAGGATTCTTTCAAAAATCTTCCCGGCCTCATCCAGCAAACCTAACCTAACCTAACCTTTTTTTTTTTTTTTTTTTTGTCATGGGGAATGCATTTACGCATACCGCCGGGTCGGGGGATGAGGTTATGTGGGACTCAGGGCTGAACCGCAGCCCCACTACCCACTAAACCCCATGGTGTCCTCTCACCGGTAATTTGCTGACGGGTTACGGGAAACATACGTCCGCGACCCCGCACACCGGCTATCCTGGCTAGGATGCTGTCTCTGTGGAAGCGCTTCCGGGACACTAGGTCGCGCTTCCATCCGTCTCAGGGAGCCATCAAGCATGGGCGGGAACGTCCCCGTGTTCGCCGCCCGCTGGCTCATGTCATGGTGGCAGGTTCCGCTCGTGGGCGGCACGCCTGCGACCTATTCGGCGGCGGCGCATTGGATTTGCCTCGACAAAGGCTTCCCGCTCGCGCTCTGCCGCCTCCTTGTCCTCCATTACTTGCTCACAGAAGGTGAGCATCGTCTCCCAAGCTGTTGCGTTGCCAAGCATTTCCCGTACCACAGCCGGCAAAGACAGGTCTTGCCCTAGCTGGGCAACCAGCTCCTGCCGCTCCTCGCCCCAGGCCGGGCACTCGGCCAGAGTGTGCTGGGCCGAGTCTTCGCTGACTCCGCACTCGTGGCACTCCGGGGTCGGCTCTCGTTGCGCGACTTTATGCAAGTACCTGCCGAAACAACCGTGTCCCGACAGCACTTGCGTCAGCCTAAATGTCAGTACCCCGGAGCGCCTTTCCACCCAGTCACGGAGGACTGGGCGAAGAGCTTCTATGGTACGGGAGCCAGCCCTCGGCCGTTCCAGCCGATGCTCCCACACTTCCATCGCCTCCTCTAATAGCTGTGTACGCCGCCCTTCCACCTCTTGAGGTGCCAGCAGGTGGCCTCGAGCTCGCGCCTCCCTGCACCACTGGTACAAGGCCGCAAGGGCCCTCGCGTCCAGGTCCCAGGGCCGGGAGCCAGCCATCGCACATGCAGCCTCTGCACTCACCGTCCGGTATCCTCGGATTACCCTCAGAGCCATCGCTCTCTGCGGTCGCCGCAATTGAGCGATATTGTGACTGCTGAGGGCATCTGCCCATATTGGGGCACCGTAAAGCGCCATCGAGCGCAAAACGCCAACGTAGAGGCGGCGACATGACGCCTTGGGCCCCCCCAAATTTGGGAGTATACGCCCAAAGGCTCCCGCAGCGCGCAGTAATTTGGGCGCCAGGCGCTCAAAGTGCGCTCTAAAATTCCACTTGCTGTCAAGTACGACGCCAAGGTAGAGCAGCGTCGGCTTGACAGCAATTGGGATTCCTCCCACCACAATCCCTGCGCCAGCTGGAGGCGCTCTCCGTGGCCCGTAGAAGCAGATGGCTTCGCACTTCGTTAGGGCCACCTCCAGTCCGAGCCGTCGAATTTTTGTGACAGAGTGCGCAACTCCTGCTGTCGCCAGTATCGATGCGTCGCGGTAGCTGGGTCCCCGGGCCATCACGAGCGTGTCGTCGGCGTAGCACACGACTTCGACTCCACGCAAGTTTGCCCCCCGTAAGACCCAGTTATAGCCGATATTCCACAGGAGTGGACCTAGGACCGACCCCTGCGGAACTCCGCATGCCATTATGCTCCTCCCCCAACCCTGGTTTGCTGGCCAGGTGATATACCTGTCCCCGAGGTAGGCCTGTATGATGCGATACAGGTGAAGGGGTACCTGATGGTACCGCAGTGCCTCCATTATAGTGTCCCAGGGCAGGGTGTTAAAGGCGTTGGCAATGTCTAACGACACTGCCAAGACGACCTCACCCCGGGACACGGCTTCAGTTGCGGTCTCCTTCACTCGACTGATGGCGTCGATGGTTGAACGACCCCTGCGGAAGCCAAACTGGCTGTCCTCTAGGTCAGGCCCCTCGCGCTCCATGTGTTTGATGAGGCGAGCTGCGATCACCCGCTCAAAGAGCTTGCCCACCTCATCAAGCAGGACTATCGGCCGGTAGCCAGACGCAGACTCCGCCGGCCGCCCCTCCTTCCGGAGCAGAACCAGTTTCCCAGTCTTCCACTCCTTCGGGAAGCAGCCCTGCTCCAGGCACGCGGTTAGTAGGCGCAGCAGCCTCGGCTCCAGGGCTTCCATTGCCAGAACCCAAGCACGGCCCGGAATGCCGTCAGGCCCGGGGGCCGTGTTCCTGGCACGGAGCCGGTCGACCGCCACGCCCAGCTCAGCTGGAGTAACAGCTGGGACGTTCGTCTCCTCCCTGGGACTCACCGTTGGCGACGCCATAGATGGTGGTTGATGGGGCCCCCTTACAGGGAAAAGCGTCCCCACCACGCGGCCCACGAACTCTGGTTGGAGCGTTTGTGTCAGGGGGGGCGCCCAGGGGCGTAGCTTGCTACGAACCAGCTTATATGGCCTTCCCCACGGGTTGGCATTGAGGGTCTCCAGGAATTCGGCACGACTCGCCTCAATTGCCTCCCCTATGGCCACGGAGAAGGCCAATTTGCACGCTGTAAGTGCCTCGTGCAAGCGTCGTTCCTCCTCTTCATCTCGCCGCCTGCGCCTTTTTTGTCGCATATGCCAGCGCCGCGCGACTATGCAATCCTTGCGCATCTGCGCAAGCTCGGCGGACCACCAGTAGACGCATTGTCGTGGCGGGAGAGCCCTGGTCCGGGGCATTGCCGCGTCACATATTCGCGTCATGGCCTCCCGGAACCAGGACGCTTCGGTCTCTACCACCACGACTCCTTCCGGTACGGGCAGCCAAGCTTGCACAATTGCCGCCTCCTTAATGAGTTCCCGATCGAGCTTGGTAAGGGACCACCTTGGGCCGCTGGCGATCGGACCAATCCGGCTTGGGCCGTCCGGGGACAGTGAGGGTGCGGAGACGTCAAACCGGATATACCGGTGATCCGACAGCGTCTCCACCCCCACCATGACCTCCCAGCCCTGGACACGGCGCGCCAGGGAGGCACTCGCAAACGTGATATCCACGATAGAGCCGCCCTGTTGCCGCACGCACGTGTCTGCCGTTCCCTGGTTGATGACCACCAGGCCCAACACCACTGCCCACTCTTCAAGGATTGCGCCTCGCGCATCCGTTGCCGGGGAGCCCCAAGCCGTGGATTTGGCGTTAAAGTCCCCGGCAACGATTACAGGGCGTGGAAGAATCTGACCGACTTGAGCCCCTACTTCGTCCAGGAACCGCTCAAAGTCAGCCAGAGATCTATTTGGTGAGAAGTACACCGCCACGTACCAGATGTCACCACAGAGTGCCACCACGTACCCTTTCCCTTTTATAGGACTGGTCACCGGTGAGCCGCCAGTCACTGTCCGCACAACCAGTGCTACAGAGCCGTCCATGTCTCCTAGCCAGTCATCCCGAGGAGGGATCGAGTACGGCTCTGCGACCACCGCAACGCTAATCAACCACTGCGCCATGGACTGAAACAACAGGTCCTGGGCCCTGGCACAGTGGTTGAGATTCGCCTGGAGTAATCGAATGGCCATTTTATTCGATGGCCATTTGATCCTCCCTCTCGTGCGCTTCCGACCTACTGGTGGATGGCTGAATAGGCTGGGATGACGCCCGGGGGGCGGTCCCAGCCTTCTTCTTTGATGCCTTTGGGCCTGGAGCTTGGCACGCCTTGGCGCCCAGTTTGTGGTCCGCCTTTTTGCCCGAGTTCGCACATGTTGAGCAGTGTGGAGTCTTGGAACATCCAGCCGCGTTGTGGCCTGGCTGGCCACATCGGTAGCACAAGTCGCTTCGATCAACGTCACTGGTGCATTGTGCCTTGACATGCCCCTTTTCAAGGCACTTGTAGCACCGCAAGGGACGCTGATCAAGGAGCTTCACGGCGGCGCGGACCCATCCAACCTTCAGTCTACCACGGTCGGCTTCCATTACTTTTTTCGCTGCCCCAACTGGGCAGCGAAGCCAGATAGTGCCGAGGCCGGAGGCATCTTGACGGATTTCTCCGGCCTTTATCTGGCTCTGGCCACAACCGCCAACAGCCGCGACGACAGCAACTACCTCGGCGGGTGTCACGGAGTCGTCAAGTTGTGAGAGGCGCAGCTCAGCAGTCTTTGTTGGCCTTGACACCCAGACAGTATCTTCTCCAAACTTTTCAGCCAGCTCCTTAGCCAGTAAATCGGCCTTTTCGCCACTGGCTGCTTCGGTCACCTCGAGAACTCTGGCGCCGGTTGCCGCTCGTCTAAATTTGATGGAATTGATGCCATGGCTCTCAAGGCTCATGGTCTCCTTCGCCCTGGACATTATTTGAGCGTACGTCACGCCCTTCTCCACGGCCTCCGGCTTCAGCGTCAGAACGACGACTTCCGACCGAGGAGGGCGGAGTTTGCGCGCTTTGGGCTTTGTTTTTCGCCCCTGCGGCTGTGACTGGGTTGCCGGTGGAAGGTTTGCCGCCTTTTTCTTCTTCCGGCGCTCCACGACTGTAAAGTCCTCTGACGCGGGAGCCGGAGGCAGCGGCTGAGGAGCTGGAGTTGCGAGGAGAGGAGTCGTCGAGGTCATTTTGACGACTGAGCGAGGCGCACTCTTTTTTCCTTTCCCCTTCCCCTTTCCCTTGACCCCTTTTTGGGGTTCCTCCGTTAGGTTCGGGGGACCTCGCTTGAGAGCCGGTTTTGGAACTGGCTTGACAGCAGACTTAGGAGCCGGCTTAGGATTCGGCTCGGGGTTTTGGCTCTGGGGAACCCCCGGCGTAGGTTGTCGACGCCTATCAGCGGCCAGTGGGGGCCGCATTATTTGGGCTGGCAAGAGCCTGCCCTCGAGCTCAAGGGCTCCCAGTCTGGCATCGAGCATCAAGCCCATCTGAGCCGTCACGGCACGTACCAACTCGTCGGCACTAAGCGGCTCAGTGGCCACTCTCCGGGAGCTGCTGGCAGGCTGCGTCTTCTCCGGTAATGAGACCGGGGACTTTCGCTGAAGTTGGTCCCGAAAGTCCGTTCTCATCTGAGCCATTTCAGAGCGAAGCTCTGCCAGCTCAGCTCGAAGGCGGTTGTTTTGCGCCTGAAGCAGCCGCGTCTCCTCTGAGGATGTGCGGTGAAACAACTCCTCAGATGCGCCTCTGATCGACGCGACGGCTTCGTTCAGGACCTTCACGAAGGTGCCCTTCAGGTTGTTGGACTTGCTGACCACAAGTCCAATCGCTTTTAGGCTGCTCTGTACACTTTCGTGTACAGAAGCTGCCGTAAGCTCGTCGTCAGCACCGGAATGGCCAGGCACTGGCTGGCTACAACAAGGCTGGCTGCGGGTGAAAAGTGACCGCGCCTGGCCAGCAACCTCCTCCTCCGCCCTAAGGCGTAGCTCTTCTCGCTTGGCGCGGTTGAGCTCCTCCTTCGCCAGAGCCAGTCCAACATACTTCCCCGTGGTGGGTGGGCGACCACGTCCTCTTTTTTGTACTTTAGAGGTCCCCTCGGACTCCGACGAGTCGGAAAGGTTCGGCTTCCTCTTCCGCCAGAACCTGCTCTTTCCTTGCTCCGCCGAGCTACAGCTCATTGCTGAGTCTGACTCGCCTCCTCTCAAACCTGGCCCGGAATGTACCGTTTCTAAGGTTCCGGTATCGGTATCAGACAGATCTTTAGTCTGATCCTCCAGGTTTGTACAAATCACCTCCTTATCCTTCTCCGCCAACGGCTCCGGCACCCTAGGGCTCGCCGACCGTGGCCTGAGCGCCATACGCTCTAGTCGGACAACGGGGGTTAACACCCGCGTCCTGCTATCTCCACTACCATTGTCGTCATTTTGGCCCTGAGAAGGGCCGTTTTCAGGTTGGCCCTGAGAAGGGCCGGTTTCGGGTTGGCTCTGAAAAGAGCCGTTTGGATTGGTATTTAACATATTCATTATTAATCCCACGAGTATTAGGGAAATACAGGTCCGTCCAGGAGGTGCCCTTGCACCTGGATAAGCCTAGCATACCCGTCAGAGGGTCGGCAGGTACTCTGACGGGGCAAAGCACTAGGAACTGACTACCTCTCAGCCATGCATCCCCTCGCGGTGCTGCGCCACTTGGGATTGAGGGATTTTTTATTGAGGTTTACTCCTCTCGACCCAGCCAGTTAAGGCAAGGTCCTCGGTCCGTAGGAGCCGCGAGACGTGATCCACGACACTCCAAACGGGAAACGAGTTGGTCCGACGTCGGCTAAAGCCGAGTGCACCTGGCACATCGTCGCACCCGTTGTACCTCTTTCGAGGACAACCCCACAAACAACCCTCCCCCCCACAATGTTGCATCCACAGCGCACTCTCCGAAGTGAGTGGCCGGGAGCAACTCCCCCCCCCTACTCCCCCCCTTCCCCTCCCTATACACCCCCCCCCGCCGGATATTAGCCATGGGCTGAAAGAATCTCCCAAAAGAGAGAAAGTTTCAACCGATGCCCAGGGTGCACCAGCCCAGATGCTGCGTTCTCTCCGGATCGAGATCAAGAGAGACTGCAACACCCAAGCCAACGTGGAGGAATCCGGCCTGCACCCCAACCTAACCTAACCTTTTTTTTTTTTTTTTTTTTTTTTTTTTTTTTTTTTTTTTTTTTTTTTTTTTTTTTTTTTTTTTTTTTTTGCCGGGGGAAAATCCTCATGGATACCACCACGTCACGGGAAAACGTGGTGGTTATGTGAGACTCTTACTCACTAAAAACCCCCGGGTGTTCCTCTCTCCGCCATGTGGCAGGGTATGAGTATCGCTTTCGCCTGCTTTCGATACCCTGCCAAGCGGTTGTCTGCAGACCGCAGACCCTGCACGGGAGACATCTGTCCCCTATCACCGTTTGTGGCGTGCCGGGAACACTTGGCACGCCACCCAACTCAAGAACCCTAGTCCGTTCGGCAATAGAACGTCCCCGTTTCTATTGCCCGGTAGTCCTCACTATGGCGGCAGGCGACGATCGTGAGCCAGTCGCCTGCGGCCCACTCTCTTTCGGCGTTGTTGGGATGCCCCTTCAGCGTCCTCTCTCGCTCGTTCGGCGCTCTCCTTCTGTGACATCACATCCTCACAGAAAGAGTGCGCCGCTCGCCATGCCTCGTCGCCCTCGACCATCGCCCTGACTACACTGGGCAGCGAGAGGTCGTCCCCAATAACCGCGACCAGGTCTGCGCGCGGTTCCACCCAAGCTGGACAATGCTCCAAGGTGTGCTGAGCATTGTCTTCGGCCTCGCCACAGTCGTGGCACTCCGTCGTTGGCTCTCTTCCGGCTACGCGACAAAGGTACTTCCCGAAACACCCGTGCCCGGTAAGCACCTGTGCAAGCCGGAAGGTCACCTGGCCGTGTTTACGGTCAAGCCATAGTGGAAGGATTGGCCGGATAGCGACCACTGTGCGAAGGCCCGCACTTGGTGCCTCTAACCTTTCTTTCCAACTTTGTACTGCCTCAAGGCGCAGTTCATCGCGTTTCGCTTGAGTCTCTCGGGGTGCCGGCCAATGGCCCCGGCCTCGTGCGTCCTCATGCCAGGCATGCACTTCGGCAAGGGTTCTTGCCTCAAGGTCCCAGGGTATTGAACCAGCCAGGACACAGGCCGCCTCTGCGGATATCGTTCGATAGCCTCGTATGGCCCTGATGGCCATCGCCCGCTGCGGTTTTAGCAGCAGGGCAGAGATCCGGCTATTCAGGGCATCCGCCCACACTGGGGCTCCATACAAGGCCATCGATCGGACCACGCCTAGGTACAGCCGCCTGCAAGAGGTCTTGGGCCCTCCCAGGTTTGGGAGTATACGCCCAAGAGCAGCAGCTGCACCTAACAACTTCGGTATCAGACGCTGGAAATGTGGCAGGAAGCTCCACCGGCTGTCCAGGACAATGCCTAGGTACCGCATCGTCGACTCGATGCCGATTGTGACACCCCCCACCACGATGTGCGCACCCGCTGGAGGCGCTCTTCGAGGGCCATGAAAACAGATGGCCTCGGACTTGCTTAAGGCGACCTCCAGCCCCAGTCGTCTGATCCTGTCGACCACCTGCGCTACGCCCGCCGTCGCTAGTATGGCCGCCTCCCTGAAAGTGGACCCCTGAGCAGTCACCAACGTGTCATCAGCATAACAGGTTACGCCGACTCCACGCAGGCGAGCGCCCCGGAGCACCCAATCGTATCCGATGTTCCACAGGAGCGGGCCAAGAACCGAACCCTGTGGAACGCCGCACACCATCTCCTTTTGACTCCACTCCCGTTGTACAGGGTAGGTCACGAACCTATCAGAGAGGTAGGAGTCAATTACTCGGCTCAGATACCGTGGAACCTGGTGGTACCGCAACGCCTCCTGTATGCACTCCCAGGGGATGGAGTTAAAAGCGTTGGCGATGTCTAAGGACACCGCCAAAACCACATCCCCCTGGGAGACAGCGTTTTGTGCTAAGCTCTTGACTGCCAGGATCGCACTCACCGTCGCTCTACCTGTGCGAAAGCCATACTGGCAGTCTGCCAAGTCCGGGCCAACGTTGACGAGGTGCTTGACAAGACGAGCTGCTACTACGCGCTCGAAGAGCTTGCTCACCTCGTCAAGCAGAACGATTGGCCTGTAGGCTGATGGGGAGTCCACTGGGCGACCTTCCTTCTTCAGGAGCACGAGCCTGCCCGTTTTCCATTGTTTGGGAAAACGGGCCTGCTCCATGCATGCGCTGAACATGCGCCGGAGCCTGGGCTCGAGTTCTCCCATCACCAGAACCCACGCTCGACCCGGTATGCCGTCCGGTCCAGGAGCTGTGTTTTTCGCCCGTAAGCGCAGGACGGCTGCTCCCAGCTCCGCTTCCGAGACTGCTGGCGTGTCCTCTCCCTGACTAGAAGTCTCCTCCGTCGTAGGCGCCATAGTTGGTGGTTGATATTCTTCCCTGCGAGGGAACAGGGCTCCTACTACCTGGTTGACAAACTCCGGCTGCAAGCTCTCAGTAAGCGGAGGAGCCCAGGGCCGGAGCTTGTTCCTTACCATCTTGTATGGCCGCCCCCAGGGTTCTCTGTTTAGGGTCTCCAACAGTTCTTCCCTCGAGAGATCAATGGCTTGGCGAATGACGGCCTTGAGCTCTTTTTTAGCCTCCTTGTAAGCTCCATAAAGAGCGGCTTCCGCCAATTCATCGCGAATTCGCTGTCGCCTCTGTCCCTGGTACCGGCGCCTTGTCGCTACGCATTCCTCGCGAAGTTGCGTTAGCTCCGCAGTCCACCAGTACACGCGACGCCGTGGCGGTTGGCGTTTGGTCCGGGGCATTGCTGCGTCGCAAATTTGCGTCATTGCGTTCTGGAACCATTCCGCCTCATCCTCGACCTCCACTGTGCCCTCGGGTACTGGGAGCCATGACTGCACGATGGCGGCCTCTTTGAGGAGCTCTCTGTCCATCCTCGTCAGTGCCCAACGGGGGCCTTGCAGGGATGGCGCACTCCGGCTTGGGCTGTTCGAGGTCATTGAAGGAGCGGAGACCTCAAATCGGATATAGCGGTGGTCCGACAATGTCTCCACATCCAACATGACCTCCCAGCCCTGGACACGGCGCGCCAGGACACCTCCTGCAAACGTAACGTCCACAATGGAACCACCCTGCTGTCGTACGCACGTGTCCCTCGGCAAAACGCCGCCGCCTGAACCCCTGCCGTCTGCGCCGGAGCGGATCCGCGAGAGGAGACTCCTCGCGTTCACGCTCCGAGGCCTCCTTCTGCGAAATTACATATTCGCAAAAGGAGGCCACTGCCTCCCAAGACCTCTCACTGTAGAGCATTGCCGCAACAATGCTGTAGAGTGAGAGGTCCTCCCGCTGTATGGCTAGTGCCATGGTGCGGCGCTCCGGACTCCAACGACTGCACACCGCGAGGGTGTGCTGAGCCGTGTCGTCCGGATCCCCGCACTCATGGCACTGCGGGGTAGGCTCCCTCCCAATTTTGTGCAGGTAATGACCGAAGCATCCGTGTCCGGTCATTACCTGCACAAGCCGGAACGACGTAGCGCCGACTGCCCTGTCCAACCAGAGGTCCACCGACGGGAGGATCGCCCCTATGGTATAAACACCATAAGGGGAATCCCCCAGGTCGGCTTTCCATCTGTCCCGCAGTCGGCGCTCCGTCATCCGGCGCGTCTCCTCCACCTCCTCAGGGTCCGGGCGTTCACCTCTCGCCCGGGCCCTGGACCTAACCATGTAGGTCTCAGCCTGCACCTCCGCATCCAACTCCCAGGGCGGGGTGCAGGCGAGGAGGCAGGCCGCGGCGTGGGCCACCGTCACGTAGGCCCTCACCATACGGAGGGCCACCAACCGCTGAGGCCTCCGTAGCAGGGCCCGGTTCCGGGCGGACAGCTTGTCCGCCCAGATGGGGGCCCCGTACAGAGCCATGCTCCTTGTGACGCCGGCATATAACCGGCGGCACAAGGAGCCCGGCCCACCCACGTTCGGCAGAAGTCTGCTCATCGCCGACGCGGCGCCCACCACTCGGGGAGCCATTTGCGAAAAATGCTCCCCGAAGTCCCACCGTCGGTCCAGAACAAGCCCCAAATATCGGATGTGGGGCTTGATCGGGACCGACTCCCCCCCCAGGGTGAGCGCCGCGCCCGCTGGCAGCCTCCACCCCCGCCCCCCGAAGACTATCGCCTCAGTCTTCGGGAGGGCCACCCTCAGGCCGAGCCGACCAATCCGGTAAATGGTCAGCTCGGCCGCCGCTTCCGCCCGGCACAGCACCTCCCTCATGTCGGTCCCGCGCACGGCCACCATGGTGTCATCTGCGTAGCAGATGGTGGCCGTCCGCGGGAGCAACTCCCCCCTGATGGCCCAGTCGTACCCCAGGTTCCATATTAGTGGACCGAGCACGGAACCTTGGGGCACGCCGCAGGCCATCCCCGTCGACCCCCGTCGACCGTCCTTCTGTTCATAGAGCACTACCCTATCCGTGAGGTAGTGCTCTATGACCCGCCTTAAGTAGGGAGGCACTCGGTGGTACGTGAGTGCCTCCCTTATCACCCCATAGGGGAGGGTGCCAAAGGCATTGGCGATGTCGAGCGACACCGCCACTACTCCCTCCCCTCTGCTCGACGCGTGCTCACAGAAGTCCCTGAGGGACTTCAGCGCGTCGAGCGTAGACCGCCCCTCTCTAAACCCGAACTGTCGATCTGACACGTTCGGGCCGGCGGTCTCTAGGTGCCGCTGGATCCGGGAGGCCAGGATTCTTTCAAAAATCTTCCCGGCCTCATCCAGCAGCACGATGGGGCGATAGGCGGACGGACAGTCCGGGGGTCGACCCTCCTTCCGGAGGAGGCAGAGCCTCCCCTCCTTCCACACCCTCGGGAACCTTCCCTCCCTCAGGCAGTCGTCCAAGATCTGCCTGAGCCGGTCCCCGAGGTGTTGTAGGGCGATGTGGAGTACGCGGCCTGGTACTCCGTCGGGCCCCGGGGCTTTTTTGCAGCCCCGGAGCCGGTCCACCGCCCTCTCGAACTCGTCATCGCTTACCGGCGCGATGACGAGTTCGGCTGGGTCCTCCAGGTCCCCCGGTGGCTCGGTCATCACCGGGGGAACTATCGAAGGGGCTGCCGGAAACAGCCCCTCGACGACCCTCCTGAGGAGAGGGGGCTCCAGCGAATCCATGGGGGGGGCGGTTAGCATTTTGTTGCGCACCACCCTATACGGCCGCCCCCACGGATTCCTGTCCAGTATGGCCAGGAAGGAGGTCCACCCCTCCTCCTTGGCCACCGCTATGGCCTGGACAAGGGCCCTCTTGGCTTCTTGGAGGGCCCTGTGGAGCTCCTCCTCCTCCTCCCGGGTGTGCCGCCGGCGCCTACAGTGTTGGTAGGCGCCGCGTGCCCCGTTACTGGTGGTCCGCAAGGCCGCGATGTCGGCGGACCACCAGTACACACTCCTGCGGGCGAACAACCGCCTCGCCCGGGGCATGGCCGCTCCGCACACCGACTGCAGTGATGCGCGGAACTGCCGTGCCCTCTCCTCCACTCCCGAGGCGGCGGGTGGGGCGTCACACCAGGCCTCCACCATCGCCGCCTCCTCCGCCCTGGCCCTGTCCAAAAGGGACAGGGACCATTTGGGGAACTCCCCCCATCCCCCCCCCCTACGCCCCCCCCCAGGGACTGGTGGTGGCTGGCCTGACCTCGTGGAGACCCTGAACCTAATGTTCAGGTGGTCCGAAAGGGTCTCCACGTCCTCCAGGACGCGAACCTAACCTTTTTTTTTTTTTTTTTTTTTTTTTTTTTTTTTTTTTTTTTTTTTTTTTTGACGGAGTGGAAATGCATTTACGCATCTTCCCTGCCTGGGGTAGGCGGTGCAATGGGAAGTATAACGGACTCTCGTACGAACGAACTACCGTTTAAAACCACTCCGGCGTTTTAAAGACCCTGGCCGGTGGTGAGGCGCCGCGGTACATGCCTAAGCTTTGGCCACTGACGCGCCTCCCGGCTTCCTCCAAAGGAGCCCCCCCAATCCTCGCCAAAGGAGGTTTCGAAAGTGCACAGCCCACGATCGTCACCCCAGACCGGTAAAGCCGTGCAAGGTGGGTCCCCAACCCACTAGCTTTACAAGGAGTTCGGGCGAGCAGCGAACCGAAGTCCACTGAGTTCGCCTTCCCTCCAACGATCTGCCTGCGGTGGATGGTGCTTTCCAGATACAAGTATCCTTCAAACACGCATCACCGCAGCTGTCCCCTCAATAACTACAGTGCCCCCCGGGATTCCGAAAGACACGTAGAGGGACCCGCGGGTGACATGGGAGTACGACGCAAGGGAACGCGCAACGCATCTCTGCGATGCCGTCCCTGCCCATAAACCCAGTCACCAACCACCAACTGACAGAGGCAGTGTCCAGGATGGAAACCACCCTTTTCAACCACCCCCGCCAAAGCCCCCTCCAGGCGACTGGTTAAGCTTTCCGGACCAGAAGCGGCAAGCACCAAGTGCACTCGCAACTGACCCTTCAAGCTACCCCAGCCACCAACCGTCAAAAATGGCGACAGTAGGAAGCTGTCCGGGATGGAAACGAAAGCGCACGCAACCACCCCTTCCAACGACCTCTGTCACCACCCACCAAGGATGACGAGAAAGGCTTTTCAAACGAAAAGCCTCTCGTCACCAAACCCACCCCAGGTGACAAGGGAATCTTTCCGGGGCAGAAGCGGCCCGACAGACGGTCGATCCAGGCGGTGCCCGTGCACCTGGACAAGCCTAGCATGCCCGTCAGAGGGTCGGCAGGTACTCTGACGGGGCAAAGCACTAACGACTGACTACCTCTCAGCCATGCATCCTCTCGCGGTGCTGCGCCGCTTAGGATTGAGGGTTTTTTTAGTGAGGTTAACTCCTCTCGACCCAGCCAATAAAGGCAAGGTCCTCGGTCCGCCGGAGCCGCGAGACGTGATCCACGACACTCCAAACGGGAAACGAGTCGGTCCGACGTCGGCTAAAGCCGAGTGCGCCTGGCACATCGTCGCACCTGTTGTACCTCTTTCGAGGACAACCCCCACAATGTTGCGTCCACAGAACACTCTCACAGGAGAGTACCCGGGAGCAACTTCACCTCAGGTGCGCTCTTTTGGGGAGAATTTAGGTCCCCGGGCCCGCGCTGGCCCAGAAAGTGGATATACCGCCACTGGTTCGGTAACCCCCCCCCCCCCCTTGCCGGATATTAGCCATGGGCTGAAAGAATCTCCCAAAAGGAAGAGAGTCTCAGCCAATGCCCAGGGTGCACCAGCCCAGATGCTGCGTTCTCTCCGGATCGAGATCAAGAGAGACTGCAACACCCAGGCCAACGTGGAGGAATCCGGCCTGCACCCCAACCTAACCTAACCTTTTTTTTTTGTTTTTTTTTTTTTTTTTTTTTTTTTTTTTTTTTTTTTTTTTTTTTTTTTTTTTTTTTTTTTTGACAGGGTGGAAAATGCTTTATGCATTCCCGTCACCATGGGAGTGGTGAGGGGATATGTGGGACTCACCCCGTCACCCCCCCTCAGAATGAGAGGGGGCAAGGGAGCGCAACCCACTAAAAACCACCCTGGCGTACCCTCCTGCCGGCTGGTGAGGCACCCTGATGCCTGCCGAAGCTTTGTTCAGGGTGCCCCCCGGCTGCCCCAGCCATTGCCGGGGCTACCCGCGCCATAGGGGAGAGGGGCCGGACACGCGTGGCCCCCCTCCCAGACCGCCCAGTGACTAGCCTACGGCGGGCAGGGGACTCCCATCCCCCACCCGCAGCCACTAAGGGTAGAGGCGGCCGGCAAAACGCCGCCGCCTAAACCCCTGCCGTCTGCGCCGGAGCGGATGCGCGTGAGGAGACTCCTCGCGCTCACGCTCCGAGGCCTCCTTCTGCGAAATGACGTATTCACAGAAGGAGGCCACAGCCCTCCAGGACCTGTCGCTGCACAGCATCGCAGACACGACGCTGTGCAGGGAGAGGTCCCACTGCCCGATGGCCAGCGCCATAGTGCAGCGCTCCGCACTCCAACGGCTACACACCGCGAGGGTGTGCTGTGCCGTGTCGTCCGGATCGCCGCACTCATGGCACTGCGGGCCGGGCTCCCTCCCAATGTTGTGCAGGTAATGACCGAAGCATCCGTGTCCGGTCAATACCTGCACAAGCCGGTATGATGTAGCACCGACTGCTCTCCCCAACCAGGTGTCCAGCGAGGGGAGGATCGCCCCTATGGTCCGAGTTCCATAGGGGGCGTCCTCCAGGCTCGCTTTCCACCTGTCCCGCAGTCGGCGCTCCATCATCCGGCGCGTCTCCTCAACCTCCTCAGGGTCCGGGCGTTCACCCCTAGCCCGGGCCCTGGACCTAACCTGGTAGGTCTCCGCCTGCACCTCTGCGTCCAACTCCCAGGGCGGGGTGCAAGCGAGGAGGCAGGCCGCGGCGTGGGCCACCGTCACGTAGGCCCTCACCATTCTGAGGGCCACCACCCGCTGTGGCCTCCGTAGCAGGGCCCGGTTCCGGGCGGACAGCTTGTCCGCCCAGATCGGGGCCCCGTACAGAGCCATGCTCCTTGTGACGCCGGCATATAACCGGCGGCACAAGGAGCCCGGCCCACCCACGTTCGGCAGAAGCCGACTTAGTGCCGACGCGGCGCCCACAATTCGGGGAGCCATTTGTGAAAAATGCTCCCCGAAATCCCAACGTCGGTCCAAGACAAGCCCCAAATACTTAATGTGGGGCCTGATAAGGACCGACTCCCCCCCCAGGGTGAGCGCCGCGCCCGCAGGTAGCCTCCACCCCCGCCCCCCGAAGACTATCGCCTCAGTCTTCGGGAGGGCCACCCTCAAGCCGAGCTGACCAATCCGGTAAATGGTCAGCTCGGCCGCCGCTTCCGCCCGGCAAAGCACCTCCCTCATGTCGGTCCCGCGCACGGCCACCATGGTGTCATCTGCATAGCAGATGGTGGCCGTCCGCGGGAGCAACTCCCCCCTGATGGCCCAATCGTACCCCAGGTTCCATAAGAGTGGACCGAGCACGGAACCTTGGGGTACGCCACAGGCCATCTCCGTCGACCCCCGTCGACCGTCCTTCTGCTCGTAGAGCACCACCCTCTCGGTGAGGTAGTGCTCTATGAGCCGCCGCAGGTAGGGAGGCACTCGGTGGTAAATGAGTGCCTCCCTTATCACCCCATAGGGGAGGGTGCCAAAGGCATTGGCGATGTCAAGCGACACCGCCACTACACCCTCCCCTCTGCTCGACGCGTGGTCACAGAAGTCCCTGAGGGACTTCAGCGCGTCGAGCGTAGACCGCCCCTCTCTGAACCCGAACTGTCTATCGGTGACGTTCGGGCCGGCGGTCTGTAGGTGCTGCTGGATCCTGGAGGCCAGGATTCTCTCGAGAATCTTCCCGGCCTCATCCAGCAGCACGATGGGGCGATATGCGGACGGACAGTCCGGGGGTCGACCCTCCTTCCGGAGGAGGCAAAGCCTCCCCTCCTTCCACACTCTCGGGAACCGTCCTTCTCTCAGGCAGTCACTCAACAACTGCCTGAGTCGGTCCCCGAGGTGCTGTAGGGCGATGTGGAGTACCCGCCCTGGTACTCCGTCGGGCCCCGGGGCTTTTTTGCAGCCCCGGAGCCGGTCCATCGCCCTCTCGAACTCATCATCGTTTACCGGCGCGATGACGAGTTCGGCCGGGTCCTCCAGGTCCCCCGGTGGCTCGGTCATCACCGGGGGAACTATCGAAGGGGCTGCCGGAAACAGCCCCTCGACGACCCTCCTGAGGAGAGGGGGCTCCAGTGAGTCCATGGGGGGCGCGGTGCGCATTTTGTTGCGCACCACCCTGTACGGCCGTCCCCACGGATTCCTGTCCAGCGTGGCGAGGAAGGAGGACCACCCCTCCTCCTTGGCCTCCGCTATGGACAGGACCAGGGCCCTCTTGGCTTCTTGGAGGGCCCTGTGGAGCCCCTCCTCTTCCTCCTGGGTGTGCCGCCGGCGCCTGCAACGCTGATAGGCGTTGCGGGCGCCGTTGCTGGTGATCCGCAGGGCCGCGATTTCGGCGGACCACCAATACACAAACCGGCGGGCGAAGAGGCGCCTCGCCCGGGGCATGGCCGCTCCGCACACCGACTGCAGCGATGTGCGGAACCGGCGTGCCCTCTCCTCTACCCCCAAGGCGGCGGGTGGGGCGTCACACCACGCCTCCACTAACGCCGCCTCGTCCGCCCTGTCCCTGTCCAACTTGGACAGGGACCACTTGGGGAACTCCCCCCATCTCCCCCCCCTACGCCCCCCCCCTGGGACTGGTGGTGGTGGCTGGCCCGCCCTCGTGGAGACCCTGAACCTGATATTCAGATGGTCTGATAGGGTCTCCACGTCCTCCAGGACGCGCCAATCGGTGACGCGTGCGGCAATGGCAGGGGTCGCAAAAGTGACGTCCACGATGGACCCCCCCTGCCGCCGCACGCAAGTATTGACGCTGCCCCGGTTGAGGACAACCAGGCCCGCCACCACCAACCAGTCCCGAAGCACACCCCCGCGCGCATCCGTTACGGGGGAACCCCACGCCGCGCTTTTGGCGTTGAGGTCCCCCAGGATTATAATTTGGCGCGGGGCCACCCTCCTGGCCACCCCCCCAAGGGCCTCAAGGAAGGCCTCGAAGGCGACCAGCGGCCTATTGGGGGAGAAATACACCGCAATCAGTGCGGTGTCGTTCCCCCATCCGGCCGCCGCGTACCCTGGGCCCACCTCGAGTTTTACGAGGGGGGGGCCGTTGCCGATCGCCGGCACCACCACGGCAGCCCTCTCGTCCCTCGACCCCACCCAGTTGGGTAGGGGAGGGACGAAATAGGGCTCCGTCACCGCGACCACGTCAATCTCCCACTCCGCCATGACCTGCATGAGCAAGTCTTGCGCTCTGGCGGAGTGGTTGACATTCACCTGCAGGACCTCTAGATGGTGTGCTGGCATCTAGAGGTCCATGATGGTCTCCTCCTGGGCCGCGGTCGCTGCGGGGGCTGCGGGAACTGCGGGAACTGGGCGGGGGCGCTGCGGCCTCATGTCCCTCCCTCTTGTGTGGGGGGGGCAACAATTTGTCCCCCCCATCCGATGGTTGGCCGGGAGCTTGGCCTGGTGGCATACCGCACACCAAGCCTTCTCCCAGCACTCACTCATCCTGTGCCCCTCCCTACTGCACCGGAAGCAGGAATTGCTCCGGTCTTCCTTGGAGGGGCACAACTCCCGTGAGTGGCCGACACCGTAACAGCAGTAACACCGCATCGGTGTCGGCCCCATCGGCGTGACCCTGGCGGAGGCCCATCCCACCATGACTCGGCCCGCTTTCGTCAGCGCGACCGCAGCTTGCACGGGGCACTGGATCAACACTGACCCAGTGCCACCGTAGAGGGAGCGGATGGCCCCCACCCTGACCTGCTCCGGCAGGCATGAGCCGGCTGCCGCAACAGCCTGCGCCACCGAGTCCTTTGTGGCCGACTCGTCAAGGCCGGCCAACTGGATCTCAGCCATCTTCACCGGGCGGCGAATGTCGGCGACATCCCCGACTAACCCTTGCAGCCAGGCTGTGGCCATCCTCCCCAACCTAACCTAACCTAACCTAACCTAACCTAACCTAACCTAACCTAACTTAACCTAACCTTTTTTTTTTTTTTTTTTTTTTTTCGGAGTGGAAATGCGTTACGCATCATCCCCCGGCCTAGGGTTGGCCATGCTATAGGGGGGGTATGACGGACTCTCTCCTCCCCCCACTCTCGCACGAGAGTAGAGGGAGCAGCCTACCGTCTAAAACCACTCCGGCGTTTACCTCCGCTGCTGTTTTCGGGGGCACCATGGGATGCCGAAGATGCGACCATTGGGTGCCCCCCAGCCTTCCCAGCCTAATGCCGGGGTACCTCCGCCAAGGGAGGGAGAGGTCGGCAAACGCTGCGACCCCTCCCCCAGACGTGTGTAGGACCGTGCAATGTGGGCCCCTAACCCACTGGTCCTACAAGGGGTTCAGGCTAGCAGCGTACTGCACGCGCCTTCGCCCCCTCCGCCTGCGCCGGAGCGGGTGTGCGTTGACATCGTCTTCGCGTTCCCGCTCCGCCACCTCCTTCTGCGAGATGACACTCTCACAGAAGGAGGATACCGCCTTCCACGATCTGTCGCTGCCCAGCATGGCCGAGACTACGCTGTGCAGCGAGAGATCGGAGACACCGATTTCCGAGACCATAGTGCGGCGCTCCGAATCCCAGCGAGTGCACACCTGGAGGGTGTGCTGGGCCGTGTCGTCCGGATCGCCGCACTCGTGGCAGATCGGACTCGGCTCCCTCTTTATCTTGTGCAGGTAGTGACCGAAGCACCCATGTCCGGTCAATACCTGCACAAGTCGGTACGTGAGCGCACCGTGCTCCCTCTCGACCCAGTGGTCAAGTGACGGGAGGAGTGCCCCTATAGTGTAAACTCCATAGGGGGAGTCCTCCAGGTCACTCTTCCACCGGTCCCTCATCCTTTTTTCCGCCATTCGGCGTCTTCCTTCGGGGATCTCGGAGTCCGGGTGCTCACCTCGGACCCCGGACCCCTGCCTCAGACGGTATGTCTCAGCCTGCACCTGAGCGTCTAGCTCCCACGGCGGGGTGCAGGCCAAGACACACGCGGCCGCATGTGCCACCGTCATATAGGCCCTCACTAATCGTAGGGCCACCACCCTTTGGGGCCTCCTTAAAAGCGCCTTATTCTTGGCCGACAATTTGTCGGCCCAGATCGGCGCTCCGTATAGTGCCATGCTACGCACGACGCCTGCATACAGGCGTCGGCATGGCGCTTGAGGCCCTCCCACGTTCGGCAACATGCGGCCCAGGGCCGAAGCGGCGCCTACCACCCGGGGAGCAAGTTGGCGGAAGTGCTCCCCGAAATCCCATTTCCGGTCCAGAATGAGGCCAAGGTATTTTATAGTGGCCTTCACCTGGACCGCTTCCCCCGCCACACGGATGGTCGTCCCATTACCAGGACGCCATCTCCTCCCCCCGAAGACAATAGCGTCTGTCTTCGGGAGGGACACCTCCAGACCCAGCTGTCGGATGCGGCCGACAACCAGGTCTGCCGCCAACGATGCCCTTCGGAGGGCCTCCTCCAGCTCACGTCCCCGCACGGCCACCATGGTATCGTCGGCATAACAAAGGGTGGCCATGCGGGGAAGGAGCGCTCCGCGGATCACCCAGTCGTAACCGATGTTCCACAGCAGGGGGCCTAACACGGACCCCTGGGGAACACCGCACGACATCGGGTGGGCAATCCGCAGACCTCCACGATCGTAGAGCACTACCCTGTCGGTCAGGTAGTGCTCCACAATCCGCCGCAGATACCCGGGCACCCTGTGGTAGCGGAGGGCCTCGATGATGACCGGGAAGGGCAGGGAGCCAAATGCGTTGGCGATGTCTAACGACACCGCCACGACTCCCTCACCCCTCTCCTCCGCGCGCCCACAGTAGTCCCGGAGGGACGATAACGCGTCCATAGTGGACCGTCCCTCACGGAACCCGTACTGCCGGTCCGAGATATTGGGCCCCACGTCCTCCAGATGTTTGACGATGCGACGGGACAAGATGCGCTCAAGCATCTTGCCCGTCTCATCTAGGAGGACGATGGGGCGGTGACCGGCAGGGGTATCTACTGGCCTTCCCTCCTTACGAAGGAGGACGAGGCGCCCCTCCTTCCAGCACCTCGGGAAGCGCCCCTCTTTGATGCAATCATCAAAGAGGGTCCGCATGCGGTCCCCGAGGTGCTCCGCCACAATGTGAAGGACTCTCCCCGGTACTCCATCCGGTCCTGGCGCCTTTCTGCAGGACCGGAGACGATCGACAACGCTCTCCATTTCGTCGACCGTCACGGGAGGGGGATCAACTTGATCGACCTCCTCAACCGCGGGGCCCACGATGCCAGGCGGATGAAAAGCCGGCGTGGGCGGGAAGAGTCCTTCCACAATCCTCGTGAGGAGTTCTGGCTCAAGAGAGTCCATGGGGGGTGCGCAACGCATTTTGTTGCGCACGATTCGGTAAGGCCGCCCCCAAGGCTCCCTATCCAACGTGGCCATGAACTCCTCACGCGCCTCGTCCTTCCTGCGAGCTATCTCCACAGAGAGCGCGTCCTTCGCTGACGTCAGCTCTCTGTGGAGATGCTCTTCCTCCTCCCGTAGATGTCGCCTCCGCCTGCAGTGGGTGTAGGCACGGCGGGCGGCATCACTGGTGGTTCGCAGGGCCGCAATCTCCTGCGACCACCAGTACACCTGCTTCTTAGCGGGCAGCCTACGGGCCCGGGGCATGGCCGCGTCGCACACCGACGTAAGTGCGACGCGGAATCTGGCTGCCCGCTCCTCCACTCCCAAGGTGACTGGTGGGGGCGCACACCACGCCTCCACCATGGCCGCCTCCTCCGCCATTCCCCGGTCGAGGCGGGCCAGGGTCCACCTTGGGAAAGCCCCTCCTCCTCTCCCACTCCGCCCTCTTGGGCTGGGTGGCGGTGCCCTCGGCGAGGTGCTGACCCTCATCCGGATATAGCAGTGATCGGAGAGGGTCTCTACCTCCTCCAGGACGCGCCAGTCCGTGATTCGTGCGGCGATAGCAGGGGTCGCGAACGAAACGTCCACGATCGACCCCCCATTTCGCCGCACACACGTGTAGGCGTCGCCCCGGTTGAGCACCTCTAGCCCCATTGCCGCCACCCAGTCCTCGAGGGCCACCCCTCTCGGGTCCGTGATGGGGGAACCCCATGCCGCACTCTTCGCATTGAGGTCCCCCATCACCACCACTGGCGCCGGCACCGCACCTCCGACGACTCTCCCCAGCCCCACCAGGAAGGCTTCGAACTCCCGCAGTGGCTTATTCGGGGAGAAGTACACTGCCACCAGGACAGTATCTCCCCACTTGGCCACCGCGAAGCCCGAACCCCTGGCCATTCCCGATAGGGGGGGGAGGTCACCCATCGCCGGCACCACAATGGCAACCGAGCCATCCGTCGCCCCGACCCAGTTGGGCTGGGGGGGGACAAAGTACGGCTCAGCTACCACCAAAACGCCAATGCGCCACTCCGCCATGACCTGCATGAGCAGGTCTTGGGCGCGGGCGGAGTGGTTGGCGTTCGCCTGGAGGACCTCTAAATGGCGGTGTACTGGCATTTAGAGGTCCATCTGGCTTCCTACGTCGGTGCTCGCCGCATTGGCAGAGCGTCTTGTGGGGGGGGGCGCTGATTGGCCGGCCTTACCCCTGGTAGGTGGCGGGGCACACGACCAGCCCCCCATGACATGGTTCGCTGGTCGTTTCGCTTGGTGACAGACAGCGCAATGCGGCGCGGCCTGACAGGCGGCCCTCAGGTGGTCCTGACCGCTGCATCGGTGGCACCAATTGGACCGGTCCACCGATGCGGGGCAGAGGGCCCCACTGTGTCCGATGCCTTGGCATCGGAAACACCTCATCGGCCTCCGCCCCAGAACCACTACGCTGGCGGACGACCACCCCACCAGTAGTCGTCCTGTTACCGCCAGGGTGTTTGCCACCGTCACGGGGCACTTCACATATGCCACTCCGGATCCGTAATACCGGACCCTGATGGCACCAACCTTGATTCGGGTGGGAGGGCACCCTGTCTTGGTTGCAATGGCCTTCGCAACGTCCTCCGGGGAGATGGTCTCATCGAGACCACCTACCCGGACTTCCGCCATCTTGACGGGCTGGTAAACATTCACCACATCGCCCACCAGCCCGTCAATTTTTTCCCTCAGCGCTTCCGCAGCCGCTGCACTGTTCGTGCCCGGGACCTCAATGAGGCGGGCCCCAGTTTGCGTCCGCCGGACGCGCACATGTTCGAGGCCGACCTCCGCCAGCGAGAAGCTCGTCATGGCCTTGGCCATCACACTGGCGTAGGTGGCCTCACTGCCCTCCCTCACGGCTACCACCACGGCAGATGTCGATGGAGCCGGCAATCTTCTAGGGCCCGGAGCGGTCCTCTTGTCCTTGGCCGTTTTAGGTTGAGGGGCAACCTTCTGCTTCCTCTTCTTCTTCTTGCCCCTCTTCACCACATCCGACCAGGACATCTGCCTTGGAGGCAGTGTCTCCTGCATTGCCTGGACCGCCGGGGCAGTCTCGGGTATTGGAGGGGGACGGGAGGCAACGTGGGGCCTTCTCGTCTTGGCCAGGCGGGCAGGACGGGCCGGCTTAGCGGGAGGATCCGCTTTGGCTTGTGGGGCCACCTTTGCCGGACGGACCGACCTAGGCGGCTGAGCCGACCTCGCAGGGGGAGCTGCATTGGCGGGGGGAGACAGCCTGCTGGGTGCCTGCCCATCCGTCCTCCTTCGATCCGCCGCCAGAGGGGGGCGAACAATAGGACTAGCGGGGAGAAGGGCCCGGACTTCCCCTATCCGGACGTTCACCATCTCCCCGATGGACAAAAGGAGGTCCCTTTTGAGGTCCTCCCGGAGCTCTAACATTGCCTGCCCCAGAGCGTGTGGCAGGCCGTCTTCGGTGGCAGGGCCTTGTGAGGGCTGCTTCTTGCGCTCACTAAACGCAGTTCTCAGGGCCTTGAGCTCCTTCCGCATGAGGGCAACCTCCTCCCTCATGCGTTTATTTTCGGCTTGCAAGGCCCTGATTTCCTCGCTCTCGCCACCCTCCCTTCCATCAAGGACGTCTGCAGCCGCAAAGATATCGTTGCATGCGATATTCATGCGGCTCCAGACGTCCCCCTTCAAATTGCCGCACTTTCTGGCTTCCGCCATCACCTGCCGTGCGCCATTCCGGACGATGGAGACGTATCCCCCATCGTCGTCGTTCTCCTCTAGGGGGCTGCGGTCTCGAGGGACCGAGGAGCTCCTACCTGCTTTGGCCCTTTTTATGGCCTTCCTCCCACGAGTCTGAGGCGGCGAGGAGTTACGGTTAACGCGGTACTCAGCAACCGCATCCGCCCCCGCCTCAGACTCCTGGAACCCGTGAAACCTCAGTACAGTCTTACCTGTACTGGGGCACGAGTAGCTTCCCTTGCCTCTCCTTGCGGTGTTGACCTTCGGCTTAATAGCCGGCCCGGTCAACACCTCGTCCTCTCCGGCATGTGGCCTCTTTACAGGTCCGGTGGCATGAACCGGTGGAAGAGACGAGTCGGAAACATACTCTGCCTCCAAGATCATCTCCTCCACCTGCTCTGCCTCCTTCAGCCTCGCCATTTCGTGGATCCTATCGGTTTCGTCGGTGTCAGGTATGAGTTTGCTGTGGTCGTGTTTACGGAGATCAGCACCGGAGTGCTGACCTACGAGGCGTGATTTGCCCCCCCCAGAATACGAGGGGCTGCCCGCGTCCGAAGACGCGGGGAGGGATTCTCCGGATGAACCGGTACCCTCCTGGGGTAATACTTTGTTAATCGACGCCATGCGAGCTACGTAAAGCCTAGCCCCGGCTGTTTGCGGTCTACCTACCACATTCTCCCTGCAGACGCCGCGCACCTACCGTCTACAGGGGGCGCACTTTTGGGGAGTATTTGGTTCCCCGGGCCCGCGCTGGCCCAGTGAGTGGATATACCGCCACTGGCTCGGTAAACCCCACAACGTTGCATCCACAGCGCACTCTCTCCTAGGTGAGTGGCCAGGAGCAACTCCCCCCCCTAATCCCCCCCTTCCCCCCCTACCGTACCCCCCCCCCCGCCGGATATTAGCCATGGGCTGAAAGAATCTCCCAAAGGAAGAAAGTCTCAGCCGATGCCCAGGGTGCACCAGCCCAGATGCTGCGTTCTCTCCGGATCGAGATCAAGAGAGACTGCAACACCCAAGCCAACGTGGAGGAATCCGGCCTGCACCCCAACTTAACCTAACCTAACCTAACCAAATGCAAGGAGAGTCCATCATGCATCTGCGACCCAGAAGAATCGGAGACAGTGCCACATATATTATTCGACTGCCCCGTTCACGAATTAGACCGATTCGACTTAAAACAAAAAAAAAAAAAAAAAAAAAAAAAAAAAAAAAAAAAAAAAAAAAAAAAAAGCTGGATGTGACACAACACAATATGCAGGAATTGATGAGTTGTAAAGATTGGAAATTATTTATAGAATATTGCACCTCTATTGTAAAAAAGGTTATACAAAGAAACAAAACGTAAAAGGAAATATGTTTTCCGGATATAGTAAATATATTACAGCAAAGCATAATAAAATAGTATATTAATGAATAAAGCTAGAATTGTCAACAAGAGGTCACTGTTTTTAATAAATAAAAATTTTATAAATTAGACCTAAGGATGTACAAATGTCATTTTTACTGTACTGCATTGTATTATTAGAATAAGATTTAGTAAGATAAGATAAAATAAGACACTTAGATAAAATGTGGAAAAATTCCTGTACAATAAAAAACACCCCTGGCGTTCACCCCCTAGACTAAGAATCCCCTAAATAAAAAATCCCCTGTGATTTAGTCCCTCAAAAATAGAATAGGTAAATAGCTTAGAGTAGATTTAGATGATATGAGAAACTTCTCATATATGATAAAGGAATAAATGAGATGAATGAAAGAAAGATACAGTATGAAGAATAAAAGTACGAGAAGCATAATTGCGAGAACTGGTATGTATGAAACAAGACCAAGCATAGACTCCGATTACGTTGGAGGTAGAGAATTAAAAAAAAAAAAAAAAAAAAAAAAAAAAAAAAAAAAAAAAAAAAAAAAAAAAAAACCTAACCTAACCTACCGAAGGTAATATTTGGTTTACTTTACACAATATTGAGTGACCAGTATTTTGAGGTACTACACTTGTGATCTGGCTGTGCGACATGTCAGGGGAACCAACGATTGCGCGATTTACCCGACGGGTGCTGCCATTAAATTTGTTTAGTTTTTGGGTATTTCATGATTCGAGAATCTCGTGATTGTTTCATTTAGAGAATCTTACCATCGTAAGCGATTATCAAATTCTATCGTCAACTCAATATTTATTTGTTTAGTTCTGTTATGTTGCTAACATAATCATGCTGATAATAAATAATAAATGAATGCAAATTAGGATGATCAGTAAGGACTTTCCTCTACAGTGTTACTCAGCTTCTCAAAGTATTGAATATCATGCAGCCTGTATTTTGCCTACCCCTCCGAGAATGAAGGCGTGAGTGTATGTATGTATGATTATTATTATTTATATTTATAAATTATTAGTTATTATTATTTGTATG
The DNA here is from genome assembly GCA_927399475.2 of Acleris emargana. NCBI lineage: Eukaryota > Metazoa > Arthropoda > Insecta > Lepidoptera > Tortricidae > Acleris > Acleris emargana. Next base: position 162,914 of record OV656840.1, read on the forward strand.
TTTTTACCAATCACGGGACTATGGGAGTCCCAGACCTTTGGAAGGCGTACATGGAGCCGAACCCAACACGCAGAGGCCTTTTAGACAATTTTAATTTTGTAAAGTGATGGGACACCAACCGGCGATTGTCCCTGAGTTCAAACTATAGAAGTATGCTCTCACGCATAACCAATGGACAAGGCTCTTTGAATGGACAGATTACAGGATTGGTGAACTAGGTTATTGATGAAACTACGGCGCCTGCCTGGCCAGTGCTAATTACTTTGGTTGAAATGGCAGGCGGTGACTCGCCAACTCAATGGAATGAGCCTCCCAAAATAGCCTCATATATACTTAACAGCAGGGAGGTAACAGTTCCAAAGGGGCTAAGGGTGGAGAGGCGCTTCTGGACTTTAAACGACCATAAGGTACCCAACTGCCCACTCGCCTCTTATGCAACACATCCGCCCTTCGAGCATATAGCTCTTGCGACTCCACTCTGAACGGCCATAAAGGCAAGCCAGAGGTGAGGGTCTGTTGCTGGTCATTATACACTCCGGCCGGCCGACGAGGGCAAGCGTGAGGTGAGGAACAGGACCTATCCTCGGGAGCACTCAGGTCCGTGGTGTCGCCACTCACCAATAGCTCGCCACTAGCTGCTCTGCGGCCAATGATAATTGTTATTATTATTTAGATATTCATTTAATTTTCTATAAATTAGGTTTTTTACATATAAAATAACAATACCGATACAAAAAAAAAAAAAACGTTATCCGTATCGAGGAGTACTGCCTTCTACACTCATGGACAAATTTAGAGGAACGCAAAAATACAACTAGACTAATAAATCGTATTGTATACGTTGTAAGTCAGATTATGAAAAAAGGTTGGGTCATGTAAATAAAAGGGTTATTATGATTACCTTAAAATTGATGTTTTTAATTGTTTTTTAATACTTCATTTGTTTTTCTTTTGCATTAACTTTATGCGATTTTTCGGAAAATTTGAGTTTGTGCAACATAAATTGTATGTTTTTTAAATAAACGAGTATTTTTTGTTATAATTGTTATAAATGCACATATTAAAGAAAATAAAACAAAAAATATTGCCGCAGAAAACGACAACAATAATCCAAAAAAAATACAGCATACTTAAACGGATAGTCATTTGTTTTTGTTCATTTTATGTTTACTGTAACGATACAAAATAATCTTCTGAATTAATTAAAAAATAAAAGAAATAAAAATCATGCTTTATTGTTATAAAATTATTACTTCTTCCCGTTCCTCTAATTTTGTCCGTGAGTGTATATCTGGCCCTTGATCCAGCCATCTAGCGAGAGTCTCTTGAGGTGTTGTTTATTATTTTATTATTATTATTATTTTTAACGCCTCAATAAAGTCAGAAATTGTTTTACCCCAACCTATTTGTTCGCATTGGGTTTGTTTAAAAATAAACAAAAAAAAAAAAAAAAACTTACTTTGACACCGGTTTTTCTGGCGATTTTTGTCAAATTTATGCCTTCACTGTGCAAAGCAATTATGATCTTTTGACTAGGTCAATATTGCAACGGGAGGTCATTTTTCAAGGAAATTTCGACGAAAATAACTTATACTAAAAGATAATAATGTATTATATTGTATTGATTTTATTATTATTGGTGTACCCTTATTATGCAGTCAGTAATTTCGGTTTGTTTCACAAAAAATAATCACGGAACATATACTTTCCCACGTGTTTTTATACTACTTTTATTGAAAAAATATTACATTGTCCAAGCAATATTCTTTAAAAAATAATTATATTCTTTGATAAGTTTGATAAATGAAAAAAAATAATTATAAAATTCATTGAATTGATTTTCTGTGGAATATGTTTCATTCAAGTAAATAGTTTTAGAAAAAAAAAAAATATTCGAAGCAAAAATACAAGAACCAAATAGTATATGAAACATTTTCTATGAAATAATATTCTGAGAAATTTCTGTCTGTAAATAAGGGGACACCATAAAATTATGATAGCTAACGCCATCTATGACTCTCAGGTGTAACTAACATTGAAACGTAAATTCAGTTCTTTAATTCTAGTGGGTGCCAATTTACAATGATCATTTTAATCATTTTCAAATATTTCACTACTAGGACGAAATTTAAGACTCGAAAACAACGAAATGTACCAAATAAGTTTGTTAAATTACTGTGTGTATTCATGGCGTATTCCTTTATAGAGTATGGTTGCAAGTAAAGGAGTTGAACATACATGGAACGTCATTTAGATCAATCATCGTTTAGAAAATGATCGCATTCTTTTTCTAACATCAATTTTGTATGTTTAAATCAGGACCGCTAACGCCATCTATGTTTTTGTGATGGAACTAAGGTTTGATGGTAAAAAAACTCCTAAGTGCTCCTAATGTTAACCTAAATCTTGCACAAACAGCCCGCAAAGTTCTGCGCACCAGTCCACAGGAAAATAAATATATAAAAAAAAAAAGATATTGACCAATGGAATGGAAATATGTATAAAATGGGATCGAGAGCGAGACTAACATGATATATCTATCTGACGATAGATGGCGTAAGCTGTACTCATTTTCGATATGGCATTCAAGTATTTTTTAAGGCAGTTAGTCGTGCCAGTGCCATTAAAAATTTGAATTGAAGTTCAATTGCATTCTAGCGCTGACGATGCAAGTGCAAGCAGAAAAAAATATAATAAGGCAACGGAGTTAAAGGTTGATGTATTTAATATTGTATTTAATACAAACATATTATCCATAAGCCAGAAACTAACCAAAAAATCCTTTTTGTAATTATACATATTAGGTAGTTTGATCTGAAGTTCAACTGCATTCTGGCGCTAAACTTGGCAAAATTTCCATATGAATCAAAACAAAACTGTTGTTGACGAATTTAATTAAGCTGTTTGACGACAGATGGCGCAAGTATTACTCGTTTTTAATATTATGTTATTAAAGGATTTTTTACGGGTACGAGTGCGGCTACCGCCTTTGAATTAAAGCTACATTTAATTGTGGAGCGATGCATTTCGAAATTTCCATATGAATGAAATAAAACATGATTGTTAACGAATGTGGGTAATTTAGCTACTCGACGACAAATTGCGCAAGCTAGACTCATTACCTACTCAACATTTAAAATTGGGAAATATTAAATACAGGACCCCCGGTGCGCGAGGTCGACTAACACTTATGTATCCACCCTTGCAGCGTATGCAGTGAAGTGAACCCGACAGCTTACAGACGTCGAGACGACGAGACTTCTGGAATTTTGCTGTGGGCAAAAGCGGCGGACGTGCAGGCCGTCTTCGTATTACTAAAAGCTAAGTAAGTGTACTTTTAATTTATCAACTGGAGTCTCGGGTCTTACTCAGAGATAAATGTAAAGAAATTATCATACCTACCCCTAGATTCATAATAAATAAGGAATGTACGTGCCAAATTTGGAATCTCGAGAACCAGCAGTTTAGGTTGTGCGTTGATTTGTCAGCTAATGACTCAGTCAGTTTCTTCTTTTATATATTTAGATTAATTGTGGCTTAGAACACTCTGAGGGCCTATTATGCCTATTATGGTCGTATTTTCGATGTGGATAAAACTTCGGTCACTTTCTAACTAGTAGGTATGTAAGTGCGAGTGACGGATACTTACTACGGGGCCTGCAAGTGTTATTTGCAAAGAAATGTGGACAGCATCGTTTGTATTAGTCGAGTGACAACAGCACATGTAAGTAGACTGTAACCGTGTCGTGTTATATCGTCCTTCCTCTAGCGGAGCCCGGGGCTCGCCCGCCTCGGCGCTGCGCAACTCTTAATACCTAGTCTTGTTTTCTTACTTACTTCACCTAGTACACACAGCAACACATCTAGCTATACACTTCAGAAATCTGAAATATTGCATGAAAGAGTCGCACTAGAATGCATAGAAGTTGACATAATACACATATATATACATCTCTTTCTTTTTCTCTCTGCTCTGTCTTTAATGGTTAGTTAGGTGTGATGTTGTGTGTACGTACTATTAACATCAGTATCAGGTTGTAACAGAGAGAATGCCATGCTTTCATTCATAATGAACAAGGTGGCGCTGTGAGTCAAACCAGGGGCTCCGATCTACTCGGAAAGTCCAATTGTTTTGCTATAGCATTGTCAACGTTATGGTAGCTCTTATCTACTTGCCAGTAGTGGCGGCCGGGTCAGATAAATAATACGAGTACGTGTCAAAAGCAATCCAGTCGCACCACGTACAGCGAGCCTCCGGTCGGCGCACGTTCCGTGGCGCACATTGAATGTTCCAGTGTTATCAGTCCGCGCCCTCCCGCCCACTGCTCACGTAATGTTCGTGCACGAGGCACCCGGGCAACGTCAATGTGACCAGCGGTGGGCGCCTTACTTAAATTGAATATACTATAAGAACCGAGTTAGACACGCTGGCGCTGCGCTGGCGACGGCGCAGCCTCGCAGGTTTCCTTCATGTCAAAATATTGAATTGAACGCAAATCAACCAAAAAAAAAAAAAAAAAAAATTCACCATACGCAAAGTCATAAAATGCCTTTTAATTTAAAATTCACTATTATAATTGGAAAAATAAACAATAGTTACGACATTGCCAGTTAACATTTTGTAAGAGGCTTGAGAGGCTACTCTACTATACTAGTCCTGAGCTCCTGAAGCCTGGACTGATGCGGGTAGTTCCCGCCGGCCGCAGGTGCGGGGCAGCGCTGCGCGCGCGCCGCACGCTCGATCGGCAGAGAACTATATCTCCCACATCTTTTAAGATGTAGGGTAAAACGCCAGCGTTTCACGATTTCGGTATTAAGATAAATTATGTCACGTTAGAGCGTAAGGTAAGGTAACGGGCACATGAATAAAACAAGTGTTGGTTTGTAACTCTCATAGAGTTTATTAATTTGTTCTTAGAACGCAACACCAGGCCGCCCGCGCGCTCCTGGTCGGGGCCGCGCCGCGGGCGGGCGGGGCGGGGCCGCTCGCTTGTTCCTCGTTAAATTAATATCACATTGTGGTTTGGGCACAAATTCAATTATTCAGTAGGATTTGATAATAAAACTCAATAGAAAATACTGATTCAGTCTTCACAATATCTGTGATTCCATCAATAAGGATTATACAAAGTTAAATTTTATTAATACAATAATAAACACGGGGTGATCCCATGACCACCTGCTCATTCCTGAGACGAGAAGTTGGAACTGTGACCAGCCAGGAAGGAGTGCGGGAGAGTGGGGGACGCGTCGCGTCGAGCCGGCGCGGGCGGTGCTGCGCCGGCGCCGCGCCCGGCTCGCTCCTTTAGGCCGCTTAAAGCTTTACAACTTAAATTTACTAATTTAACACTAATTCTAACTTGTACTTTATTTTATCTACGAAATAAATAGATTGACACGACGACTTTATAAATACGTAGGTAGGTCTCTTATCGAATCGAGTCTCGCAGTTTGACGATGATATAAGAAGAATATATTTCTATGGTTACGCTACTCGAAACAATTTAATATTAAATTAGACATGTATCTGTTACGAGCTAGAATCACAAGGAGCGCGAGGCGCGTTACTTCTAACTACGAACTCCCCGGTACAGCGCTTACAAAAATATCTTCCCCCTGCGCGCCCCGGCGCCCCCGCGGGAGGCGGGGGGAGGGGGGCGCACGTCCGCTGCGCCGGTCACTCCGTTACACTTCTAACAAAATATAGCTATCCATATATCTACTCTCTGTAAGTACCTGCCGCCGCCTCGGGGCGACTTCTTTGTTTTACATCGACGCTATCACGCGTCGATCATTTCGGAGCTCACTCTAGGAAACGTATTTACAGGATCTAAATATGTTTTTTATAATAGATTTAGTAGCAATAATATGTCTCTGTTCCTAATTATCACTCGCGTTAAGTTAATGGCAAAACCGTCGTCCGGGTAGGCGCGGGCGGCGCTCAGACCTGGCCGGCGGGCAGCGGCTTGCGCGGCTGCAGGCGCTCGTCGGCGGCCAGCAGCCGGTCCAGCTCCTCGTCCTCGTAGAACGCCACGAAGTGCTCGGGCTTGGCCACGGCCTCGAACAGCGAGCACACCGACGGCTTCACGTTGTAGAAGTACAGCGGCTGGCGGCGCGCGTGGAAGTCCTCGGTGAGCTGCTGGATGCTCTTGGCGGCGGTGTAGTCCGCGCTGTAGATGTGCGTGCACTCCAGCACCACGGGCAGCGGCGCGCCCGCGCCCGCCGCGCCGCCCGCGCACTTCGTCACCAGCCGCTTCACGTAGTCCACGGACGGGAACATGAGGCAGCGGTCCGGCGTGATCATCAGGTACTCCACGCCGAGCTCCGTCTGAAACAGATTACCTGTCAATGCACTACGAGCGTATCATAAATATTACGACGTGAATACCAGTCGAGTGAACGAAAACAAAAATAGGGTAAGGCTAGCGCCCTCGCAGACTACGGACTGAATTGTCAGCCGACTGATTATCATCTTCCTAAATTTGGTAAAGAAACGGAGAACTCTGCCCCGGGTCTCACCTTGAGCATCTCGACGGAGAACTTGGGGCGCGCGGCGTGGTAGAGGATGAACACGATATTGACGATGACGCCGGTGAGGATGCCCATCTCCAGCGGCAGCGTCAGGCACAGCACGAACGTGCCCACGCCCGGGATCAGGTCCAGCTCTGCGATAGGCGGAAAAGAAAAGTCATAATAACACTCAGCTAATATTGCATGCCCTATCTAAAGTATACCTTTAAGACTGCACTGTGGTTGTGCCTCGTCGAACGTTTGATTACTATACTATTGGAATATGGGCGCCACTACGAGTATACACTATGGTTGGTGCAATCTTTAGTGGGATCGTTAAGTAAATAAATAAATAAAACCCGGAATCAATGACAGGAAGAAGAGAGGCCGCCACGTTCGATCGTTAGACAGAAGGCCTTCTTTTAAGGACGCCGTTTTAAGAAAATAACACCCCAGATAATATAGGTGAATAATCGAAACCTCCGCATGTAGTCGTCACCTGTCACCTGTCACCTGTCGGCGTCGTGTTTGTGAAATAAGGGGAAGAGTTAGTTTTGTACAGATAAACAATTGAATGAGATAGACATTCATACCCTTGCGGGGTTTCAATATCCAGCCCCGAAAGAAGTGAGATTTTCAGCGTAGGTACAAAATAATGCAAAACTTATCAAAATATTAATTTCCAAAAAAATCAAGAATTGCATGCACTCACTCTTGGCGCGCCACATGGGCTTGATGACGTGGTACTCGACCATGAACAGGATGGCGGAGATGATGACGGCCGCCAGCGCTGCCTTCGGGATGAACTCGAAGTACTGCGTGAAGAACTGCAGCGCCAGGATCACCATGATGCCTGCAACGATCAGGGTGAGCGGTCAGCGCGGGCGCCGGCGGCGCGAGGGCGGGCCAGTGTCGCGATCACAGTACTATTTCGTCACAGGACCCGGGGTGGTCACAACTGACACACACTGACGCTTCTATGATCTGAGCTAGTTTGAGTCACAGCGGTGCTGTTTGCAATCACTTCCAGAAAACTTCATTTTACTATCCGTTTTAAATATGATTTCTCACTAAAAGCTATGCGAAAGAAGAAACAATAAGGGCACGATTATGTTTCCTCGAAAATTACTCGCATGAGACTACACTAAAACTTTAACGAATCTCTTCCTTCTTTAAAACAGTTCTCAAATTTGTTTTTTTTTTATTAATAGGTTTACGATTGTCATGTTACAAAACCGTTATAAAAGCGGGTGAGAGCATGTTGGCCCACGCTTAGTGTATGGTTCCGAAGGCGTTCCTACAAACACCAGAAACTATCTGAAATAAACTTATTAAGCCCACTTAAACTATAGCTGTGATAGTTAACTAACCCATTTGGCTTCGTAATACATATGTATGTACCAGATGTACCTACTACTATACTACCGTGAATTGTTTCACATATTATTAACAACTTTTATGTAGGAGGGAGCGAACCTGTAACTCTAACAAAAATTAGCACTTTAAAACTTAATAAGTATATCACAAAAGGATCCCGGAACGGAACCAAAAAATAACATCGCAAAAAGTAACTTCTTTTAAAATGGTAGGTACAGGTCAGTCCGACTGAAGTTGGCGACTGAAAATATTTTTACCAAAAGCCGACTGCTATGCTACAATCTTCTTATCTTCCACCTTAGAAGAGAATCATGGATTCCCTGTCGTTCAAGGTTTTTTAGAAGGCTATTATGGCCAATCAGATGAAAAGTTTTACTAAAATTAATATTGATTGCATGTACCTCTTTTGAGTTATCCAAAACATCGACAATATCACTGCCAAAGCTGAATTAAAAAATTAAATAAAATCGGTTGTAGGTACTTGACTTTCGCGGTAAACATCCGTGTTGTGCTTTGCTGAGTCTTTCTCTCGCGTACCAATATACCTACTTTCTTTTGCACAATCGACTAGAGAACTTTTCCAGCTGAAGGTATGATAGACACTACTGGTATTAGAGTATAGTCTAAAAATAATCTACCTAATAACCTATACATATATACTTAAGTTTTAAAAGATACTTAAACCAATCTGTACGACTTCTGTGCCATGTGGTAACAGTGAATAAATGAATATGAAATAAACTTAAAAACACAAAGAAATAATTGCTCTGAATTGTTTTTGTGTCCAATCAATTTTCAGTGCGAAGGTTAAATTCGATAAACCACTATAAATAATCGATTTTCCGCTAATAACTGTTGCATTCCATAAACACAACTCGGCCTTTCATAAAAAAAAACCACTACCTATTTAAAATGAAACTATTTATGAGTACCACTACTTACAGTGCGACTTTTGAGGGAGTGGGTTTGGCGGGGTGGGGCCGAGGGGTGGGGGGGGGGGGGGCACTCACCGGTGTAGATGCCGTTGAAGGGCGTGCGCACGCCGGAGCCGTTGGAGACGACGGAGCGCGCCAGCGAGCCGCCGCCCGGGTACGCCTGCATGAACGAGTTGGCGATGTTGGCGGTGCCAATCGCGATCATCTCCTGCGTGGCGTCCACGGTGCGCCCGTCAGAAAACGCCTTGCAGATGGCGATGTCCTCCAGCAGCACGATCAACGGGATCACGAGCAGCCCGGAGCCCAACTCCGACACCATGGCCACGAAGTCCGCCGTGCTGTTGTCTGCGCGCACGTAGCTGAACGGCGGCAGCGCCGGCATCGGCACCCCGGACGGGATCGCACCTGCACACACACGAACACACGCGTCACAATGGGTCACGGGGCCACGGCCACGGCGACGGTGACGTGATGACATGAACACGCTACTGAACAAAGGTGCAAGATGAATGACGAGACAGCTACTGTTGGATCGTGATCGAAGGTGAGATGTTCATGAGAACTAACTCGGATGAACTACTAACCGCCGCGGACGTTGTCGGCTGAAGTGAGCATAAAAAGAAAGAAGGGATCATTTCACATTGAGCATAAATCATATGGTAAGTTAAGGTACAATAAAAACAATCGCAACATATTGTCGCTTTTTCCTAAAATTAGACATTGACGTCACTTTCGACTTCACTATTGCAAACTGGTTTATTAATTTCTTCAACAATACAAAGGAGGAAAAAGCATTACCCATAAGCCGGACGGGCGAGGCGCCCTGAGAAGCGACGAACCAGAAGCCGAGCACGCCGGAGCAGATGACCACCACGGCGTTGCGGCACGTGCCCAGCAGCCAGCAGCAGCGGTTCACGGCGCGCTGCCGCGTGCTCGGCTCCGCGCCGCCCAGCTTCACCATGCCGATGCGCTGCGGAAGGACACACGTCACACACGTCACACAGGGCGCACGGGGCGCACGTCACGTACGGCGAGACTACTGCTCGCAGCGACACTTACCCGCATGGAGAGAAGCAGCGCGATACAGGCAAAACCGAGCACAGGGTCCCAGAGCGCGGCGGCGTGGATGTTGCGGAACACGGAGATCCACTGCTGCAGGAAGGTGTTGCCGGTGACGGATATGGCGAATAGGTCCTTGACCTGCGAGGTGGCAATCATGAGGGCCACGGCCGAGGTGAAGCCGGAGGACACGGGGCCCGACACGAAGTCAATGAGGAAGCCGAGTCCCAGCACGCCCATGAGCAACTCGATGAGCCCAGTCAGCAGGTTGAGCAGCACGGCCTTCTGCACCACGCCGCCCGCCACCTGCCACGTCAACAGCGAGGCGATGGCCGTGGGCCCGGCCGGCACGGCGCGGCAGCCACCCAGCACGATGTACACGAAGCAGCCGAGGAACGAGCCGTACAGCCCGTACTGCGGCGGCAGCCCCGCGATGTTGGAGTAGGCCAGCGACTGCGGGATCACGGTCAGCCCCACGGTGACGCCGGCGATGAGGTCGCCCACGGCCTGCTCGGAGGAGTAGCGCGGCAGCCACGCGGTCACGGGCACGCGCTTGTGCAGCGTCTTGCGGTTCAGGCGCCGGCGCAGCGCCGCGCGCCATCCCTCGCTGCCGCGGTCGGACCCCGCCGACACTGCGAAACCACCGAATCAACGGTTAATCATTTACGTAATCCGAAGTTCCAAAGGGTGCCTCTGACCTCTGGGCTTTAAATGCAACTATAGATTCTACTCACTAAACTGAACTACTTTTGTTCTGCAACATTAAAAAAATACTAAAGTTTAGATAACTACTTGATGTTAAAGTCTAACTGTAAAATCAGTGTATTCAGTATCTCGTGGTACAGGGGCTACCCTTCCTTAGTACGAGGGCTAAAGGAAAATGGAGAATAACAATAATTTATTTACCAAAAGAGTTCCTTATGTCTAATTTACAGCGGAGCCCGAACTAGGCCGAGCCTGTGTCTCGGGCATCCCGGGAGTTAAGCTGTCACGTAGGCGTTAAACATTTTACATTGACCATACTGGATCGCGTACATTGTAAATTACATTTAACTTGTATGAAAAAAAATAAGTTGGACATATCGTTTATATTTTCAACAACTTACAGAAAAATTGAGGTTCAGTTTTAGGAGTAGAAACGATGTATGCATTTAAAGCCCCAAGGTCAAAGGGACCCTGTATATTATACTCGTAGTCTCTCGTTATTGTTAATTATTTTGTCAATTATTGTGTTCATTCCTGAGACCTCGGACTCTTGAGCTCATGCTCGGATTCGTTAATAATGTAAATAAAGTAGCAGTTATCTGAGCGCGTGACAGGCTGACGGTGGCGGGCGGTAGGTACATACCTGTCTGGTCAATTTAAATAAATCAAATGGTTCGTACCAGTCACATGATTTGGCATAAATAAATAAATTCAATTGATCAGAATGAGCGAACGAGTAGGTATTAAAGTTACCAGCACTATAAATTGACACGCTTATTTTTTCCACGAGTTAAACGTTTTATAATAGTCACCGGTCACACCGCGCGCTCCCGGGCGGCCTGATCTTAAATAGTGCTTTTATCACTAGAATTTCGTGGCAATGTTCGTGAATGGCTAATTAAGAGCTCTCCTTCGCTGTCGCGGAGGAGGCAGCCCCTGACTTGATATTAATGGTGGCCGAATTAAAAACTATATCATAACATGTCAAAAACAATAAGACCCCGGGCGTCGTCGGTTTGCGTGCGGAATTCAGTTAGTGTCCGTCGTCGGAGCGCGCTCGAGGCGCCGACTTGTCCACTAAACACCTTCATAAACTTTCACATTCGCAACTCCGTGGCTCTCCGCGTGTCGAGGAGCAGCGGGCGAGGTACCTACTCTCTAAAGCAAAGCAACCAAAGCAGCATTCCATGTCGGCCCCGCGACTCTTATTGCGGGTTCGGACCCAGGGATCAAAGACGCTGATTCTCCACAAGAAAGGTATCCGGCATCTTTTGAGCAGTGCTTTAGTACAAGGACCATACTTAATCCGTATCCGGCGCAATTACTTATGTCGGTTTAAAAAAATTATACCCATGTAGATATTGCATTACGCTTGTTCCAGCGACAAATAGGTCAATTCGTTAGCAGCACTGAACAATAATAGACACATGAAAAAGTGCATAAATCAACAAATTAACAAATAAGTTTACGCGTTCACCGCAAACAAAATCTATTTCATCCGACCTATTTCGGCTCGCGACGAGAGGGAGCGCACGCAGACAAACCGTTACCTACGTATTTAGATGACTCCCGGCAGTCCCGGCGAAAGTTAAGACTTGAAAAGAGAGTACAGTTAATGAACTAAACCCAGGCTACTTACTACACGGAGTACTCGTTGTAAACCCCGCCAGCGGCTGCCCGCGCGGCACTGGCCAGTGTCCTATGAGGGCACGCACGGTCGGTGCTGAATTTCATTGATGCAGCCACTCGTGCTCGGTAATGAGCTCGGTTGACAGATTTTATTATACTAGAGGACGCCTGCGAATAATTAGTGTCTCGCTTCTTAAGGAAACAGGAATTTCTTCCCTTCGGGTATCTACCTAAGAATTATCCTCTCTAAAGTCCATCGATTTAAGCTGTACGTTGTGTGTGAGTCAGTCACAGGAGATTTATATGTATGTTTATAGAATAAGGATTTCCAGGATCTATTTAGATAAGAGAAAAGAACTGCTTATTATTATGCTAAACCGTACAGACCTACAGAAGTTAAGGCATGGGCTGTAACGTCGGCCTCTGCTTGCGACCAAAACACATGTGAGTGGAAAGAAAATGGTCACGTGTTGCGGCAACCGGTCACGTTGAATGACCTTTCTTTCCCTAAATTTCTTAAGAAATATCATGTTACGGTGTGAACTTTGCGTTAACATTATTTGTAAAGTTTTATACGCGTTTTGAACGGTTTCACATAACAATGCTCGGTTGGCAATTGAAGAAATTGAAAAAAGGGCAGATTGCTAAACGAAATCCTTGCGGCTAAAAAGCAGTAATGAATCCTTCTTCTTGTTATAACTGTTTTGAAATTCATACCTAATATATTCATTATTTTTCTAACACGTCATGTTATCTACATTTTTTGCTTTATTCATTAGACTACAGGACGCCCGCGACTTCGTACCCGCAGAATTAGTTTTCCACGACCCCTCCTATTTCTTCCAGTTGGGGGTCGATTTTAAAATAATTATTTACTAGTCCACCCCTGGGGCACGAGGAATATTCCCTTCAAGCTTCAAGTCCCTATAACATCTGACTAACTGACGGACCGCTGACCTATAGGTAGGGACTTATACTCGCGCTCGGTCGAGCTGATGATTCGCTTTACTCAAAACACTCGGCAATTTATGTGTTGGTGATTGTTCTAAAGTGTTTGTTTCCGTGCATGCAGCACGACGAGATTTAAATGTTAGATAAGAGTGGTGAACCATTAAGTTCGGTAGTGAGGTGTTAAGTGCGCTGTTAATGTCGGAGCCGCGCGGCGCGCCACGGCCGCGGTGCGGGCCGACCCTGAACTTGGCCGCCGCTTCGACCCGGCGGCGCCCGGCCTGCGGCCCGCGGACAGTCCGAGCCGCCGTAAGGAACAGTTAAACGGCCGCAATCCGATTCACCTCGGATACTCGTAAATCGGTCTCGCGATATGAACGAGTGAGAGGCGTGCGACGTGCAGATTATATGTCGACGGTGAGAGGCATGTGACGGGTGTGGTCGGCAGAAGCCGGAGCTGGCGGTCGGCACCGGCCGCCGTGGCCGCGGCGGGGTTGGTCGGCGGTACTCACGGATGTAGTCGTTGCTGGCGGACTTGTCGTCGGGCGCCGGCAGCGAGCCGGAGGACGCGTTGTGCTTGCGCCGCGGGATCATCCTGCCGAAACACAAGCGACGTTTAGCATAACGTGCAGCCGATATAGACTTTTCTTATGGGATTTCAGACACCTCTGACGCACAGCAGGTCTTCCGTTACCTTTTGAAGTGTGTCGATATGTATATTTATTTTATTTTATTTATTTATTAGGTTCGCCAACAGATATAACACCATTAACTTTAAAATTATATGTACCTACAGGGAAGAGTGACAGGGTGTTTACCCAATTATAGGCAAACTCAGCTTGCGTAAAACAATCGCATTTGTGCCGATGCAGCTCAATAACATACTAACACATTTAGCAGGCTAAGTACTAGGCTAAAAAAGGAACTATAAAGTCGGCTGTAACCATGCTGTGCATAACATAACATAGGGGCACATACGAAACCAAACCAATAAATCTTTTGTTCTTAAAAAAAAACAGATTGCCTTTAAAATATAGTCTATTTAAAAGTTATTTATCTACTGACTTCTTGGAAAATTCATATATTTATATGTCTCCTCCTGAAACAGGATTACTAGGACCTATAGTTGCCCTTGGAGGAAGTAGGTCAGACAGGCCGAGAGTTGAACTGTTGACCTCAATCCAAGAAAGTAGTAACCAATAACCACCTCGCATTGCCTTAAAAATATATGTGTTTACGGCGACCACCGCTTAATATATCAAGATAAATGCCAAGGTCCTTTCTGATAGCAATCAATAACGGTCTTAAAAGAGTTAACGACAAGTTTTTTGAAGTATTATTCAAAATGGCAGTCGTTATCTTTGTTTTATCAGATTACGTAAATCATCTAGTAGCTTCTGAAAACAACGGTTTACTCGTAAAGCGAAGTTTAGACTAGAGCAACAAAAATTACAGAAGAAAGTTAGAAAAAGACAGCATAATTGTGCTCTACAACTAAAGTTAAAGTAAGACAGCAATCAACGTCTGCAATATGTATTGCTCTAGTCTCTGTCGCCCTTAAGGACACAGACGGGCGGCCGGGCGGCCTGGCCTCGACTCCGGTGACTCGATTTTAGTGCGAACAACAAACCACCGCAGACAGACAACACGGCGGCCCCGCGGGCCCGAGGGTCCGGCCGGGGCATGGTTGGGCATGCGTATGTACTTAGTATCCGTGAGTCAACATCGCGACAAGTGCTACGATAACATGTAATATATCCATCAATTTTCATGTTCAAAACTTGATTAACATTTTTTTATATAGGTTAAAAATTCGCCCTTATAGACTAAAATATACGAATAGCTTTCGTCGAACTAATGGCTCGCGGCGCTGCCGCCCCCCCCACGTGGCGCAGGCCTTGTTTACACGTGTTTCGTGATTTACAGCGAACCGAAGACTGATGGCTGCCAGGAGAGCTTTTTCAGCCGATCCGATTAAATCTCAGTCAAACCATTTGTAGCACAATAGGCTATTTTAAAATTTTCCTCGATTATGTACTTATTTTAATATTTTTATCTAGGGCCTTTTTACAGTTCCGTACCCAAAGGGTGGTGCCGGGACCCTCTTAGTACCGATGGACAACGGAGGTTCTAAGTCCGTATCTACCTCTGTCAGCGGGGTGAATCGTAATAGGTAGACAGTTGAACTTTTCACAGTTTGTAGGTATTTCCATTTCCGCTGTAACATACAAACAGGCGTGAATTAATGTATGTATGTTACAACTTCTGAATATTAAAAATTATGAATATCAATTTTATGAAACAAAATGATTATGCGCTCCCATTTTCGGGAGTTACGGAATTAAACATTTACGGGACGAGTGTGGCTCCCGCCGTCCACAATACGAATGAACGTTAAATTTAAATGCAGAACCCTCGGTGACTTGACTTTTTTACAATGTAAAGTTAAACGAAATACTTTTGGACGCTTTCTAAATCAGTTCGCGTCATAAGATTATATAATTACGCTTATGGTGATTTTAACAATATTAACATCATTACCTAATACTTTATTGTAAAACGACATAAAATAATACAACCATAACTAAATAAGACTAAAATTAAATAAGACTAACTCTAAATATATAAATTAACTAAAACATTAAATCTAAGAATGGCCCCTGCGGCATTGTACCAAAGATGCTGGCAGCATTTCCTCGCTGGATGGTTAAACTTATAAAAAAAACTAATTAATAATAAAAATTGCATTAAGTACAAATTAATTAAATAATAAGGAGTTATTGATATTAGTCGCTATGTTTGTGTGGACATCATTGTTCGCATCGTTAGATCACGAGGAAGACTTAAGTTTCTTATTAATTGATAACTAGCTAGAATAGAACCGCCCCGAGGCACCTACGGTCATTCGAAAATCATTAAACCTTAAAATAGCCATTGCCACTTACTCATCATTAGTTCTTTGTAATATTTGTAATGTGTTAATTTATTATTTATTAGCAAAAAACAATCTAAGATAGATGATGCGGTCATCCACAAAATACACGAAGAACATTAACTTATTAAAAAACCGGGCAAAAGCATGTCGGACCTCAGGCAAATCAGGATAATCGAAGTTGGGAGTTAAGTTAGCTCCGTCCCTGTCACTCGTCATTCAAGACTAAATCAAAAGAAAGGGACACAGCTAAATGTAGTGGATCCCCCGATCCATAGCCCACGGGTCCTCGATCGGGCGGCGCCCGGTCGGTGCGTGCTGGCCGCCGCCGCCGCCGCCGCCGGGCTGGTCTTTGGCGGCGTATTGGGAGCGCGAGTTAAGATCGTTTTCCCGTTCCCGCTCTGCCGCTTCTTATAGTGACATTACTGCGTCGCTAAAAGTTTCCACCGCCTGCCATGCATTTTCGTTTTCGACCATGGCTTTATCGATGGTCGGTAGCGTTAGGTCTAACCTGTTTTTTTTGGGCGTCTATTCTATTATTAAGGTTATTTGGAAGAGATTGTAACTCTCCGTGTTGAGCAATAAAGATATTGTATTGTACCTATTGACAACCCAAGTGACATTTTCTCCAAGTCTGTAATGTGAGGCGCCGCGACCTGCACTAGCAAAAAAATACCAGGGGACAATCTCACACAAATTGACCTAGTCCCACATTTAGCTTTAGGCTTGTACAGTTATTTAACTGTACTTTTGTTATTTAAGTTAGAGATACGAAGACTAAAAGAAATACTCGCGCTTAACACACAAATATTTGCCAGTATCAACTAGCCCAACTGTGTAAATAAATAAATATGATCACCGACGTGAGCTCCGCGCAGCGTGGTCCACTCCAGCTCATCGGCAGTCAGCGGCGCGGCGCACTCTCCCTTACACTACATATGTAAACGCAGGTGCCGGTGCCGGCGCTATTAGCAGAATTAACAATCAGCTGACGCGACCTCCGTCCCCCTCATCCATACCCATTAAACAACTTAACGATGTTCGACACGGGCGGCCTACGGACACGAAACGAGTAATTCAATCTATGTGCACCTTTGACGATCTTTCCTTGCGTGTCACATACCTAATTAATTAGATACAACAATCAGTAAAATCTGTGTTTCTTCCTACATTGCTTGTCTGCAACCCGAAACATTTCCGACTTTAAGCAATGGGACATTGGACCAGTAGGGCAGGGTTAGGATCGTGTCAAAGACTTGATCACGTGACCCTATGAGAGGCAATGCTGGCCTGCCCCGCGGTCCGTGCGCCCGCGCGGCCCTCCCCGAGCCGGTCGCCGCTGCTAACACTTGTACGTAGGCACAATCGTGGTAAATAACAAATTCAATTCAGTATAAAGAACCTACATTATACCTATTTATTCCCAAATTCTTGAGGTTATTCAAAACCAAACAGCAAATTTCTTCTGATATAAAACTGAAAAAAGTGGTTTTCTATTCAATTCTTAATCCTTCGTTTGCCAAGTGATGTATTTGCCAAACTTTCATACGTTCGAAAAGTATATTCTGAAACTTTTTCACTAATGGGTATTATATTAAAAAAACACGCAAAATAACCATTATCATTATCTAAATATACAAAAAAAGAAACTGACTGACTGACTGACGCACACGCAGCCCCAAACGCTGGACCTAGGGACTTGAATTTTGAATTGGCCAATATTCCTTGGATATCCTAGGGGTGCGAAGATGCGATAGCTGCTTGGCCGTAGGTTAAAGGTAACGATGGTGGAGATCCGGACGGACCCTGCGTAAGGTCTGACCACCACTATCCCTGGTCAAATGGGCCCTGGTTAGTCTCGCAAATTATAAATTGTGGTTAGAAATCCGTTTAAGAGAAACTTACGGAAATTGGGCAAATGCAACAGTTGGGAAACAAAACTTAAGACTCGCGATTAAGTAGGTAACCGATAAAAGTAACCCAATATAAAATGACTACAATTAAGTTGACGCTCACTCTTATTTGGAAGAAATGGTGGAGGCAGTCCCTCGAGATGGTGCAGCGAGACCTGCGAGGGCAGAGGGCGGTCTCCTATCAAGTACCAGTGGCGGTACTGCCATATAAGCCCAAAAGCCGGGTTTGCCTTGCCTTACAAAAATAACTATTCATTAAATCCACGTAATGTATTAGATAGGTATTTCAACTTCGCGCGCCGCGCGCTCTCACTAAATTCTTCAAATCAAATTACATGCAACAGTAGTACCTACTAAATTTTACCGCGCACCGCCGGCCGCCACCTACGCAGCACAGCGCTCAGTGCGGCAACCAGTCGAACTATTCATGACGCGGCTAGCTCGTATCTCGCTCGCACGTATTGGCTTGCAATCGGGCTTTCATATTCTCTGTCTTACCCACCGAAACGGCATATGCCCAAATACGACTGTTCGTGTATTAATATGGCAAATAGTATGAGAGTAAAAAGCCCTGATTGCGTATGAAGTTGTACACGAGTCCATAGTAAATGCGAAATTCGCTTTGCGCAGGCGCGGAGCGCGCGTTGAGCCGCGTTAGCGGGCAACTTCACTTCATTGCTATTTGTTGACAAATGCTTTTATTCACGTGTTGAATAGTTTGTTTAGGCGTTGAGCGGCGCGGCGCGGTCAGTGCAATAATAAGTTTTTTTTTGTGGTGTTGTGAGTTGTGAGTCAATTAGATTGACAATGGAGGAAGTCCCGTGTGACTGTGATATTTTAAAGTGTGCACAAACTTTGCTTGTCGACGGAAAAGTAAAATGTTTGGACTTTGCAGAGAAAAAGGTACTTATTTCTTCGGCAAAACCTACGCCTGACTTGTGTATTTCTCAGAGTAGTAAATCGCACAAAAGACAGTTTAACAGGTCAGTGTACAAAACTCATTGGATTGTTGGTTGTTCGCACTCTACTCTAATAAGTTATATTGCTGGTGTTGTATTTTCTTTTCTAACGACAAAAACGTGTGGAATACATCTGGTTATGACGATTTAAATAATTTAGCTGGCGCCATTAAAAGACACATGAACTCTCGAAAACACATGAACGCGGTAATTTATTTTAGTGATTTTGGTAAACAGCGAATTGAGACATCTTTATCGCGCCAATTATCAAATGAAATTACAAAACAACATGCGTGTTGATAACAATAGTAGCGTTTTTCAAAGATTAGTCGATGTTGTTTGTCATTTAGCACAACAAGAACTTCCCTTCAGAGGTCACGATGAGTCTAAAACTTCATTGAATAAGGGTAACTTTTTAGAGCTTGTGTCGCTACTTTCAAAATAGGTACGATGGCGTTTTAGAAAAACACATTCGATGTAGGTATACAAATAATAATTTAAATTAACTATGTTGTGTAATATGTATGTAATTTTTAGATAGGTAATTGAAATAAAAGTAAGTACTTATTGCTTTCTCCCTAGGCAAGCAAAGTTAAAATAAGAAGTTGAACCTTTATTTTATTCTCTCATACAAACCAAGCGGCTTTTTTCAAGGCCACCGAAAGTATGCAATTGTTGATATGTCTGTAAAATTATATCTAGTGGTAACATGTCTTCAGGGTGCTTTGGTGAGCTCGTCCACGTAAGCAAAATGCCTATACAACTGCAGAGTGAAGTGAAGATTAATCAGTAATGTGGTAACAAGATAAATTTATCCATAATAACCGTAAAAACTACAAAACATATCTCTCGGCTTGCCCTATTCTGAAACCCTAGGCACGCCACTGTCAAGTACTGACTTGTCTGGACTCGTCGCGTAAGGGCGCGGGCGGGGCGGCGGGGCGGCGCGCGCGCCGGCTAGCGGTCCCGTGACCGCGCACAAGGAGCCTTGTCTCGCTATCGGCGGTGATCGGTAATCGCTTGACGCAACCGCACTGATTGGCGCTTTCTCGTCAACTCTGACCGTCTGCGCCGCTCGTGCGCGATCGGAACCAGCCAGTGGAAAACTAACGCGACGCTTGGCAATTAGTCGGCTTGTTGGTGCGATGCAGGCGCGACCTTGAGTGGCGCTTTCCTATGCACGTGTTTCAATAATGGTATTTAAGTAATTATATGCATAAAGTTTATCCATTATGTTATGAGGCGGCCAATCAGCTAATGGAATTAAACTAGAAAAGTCAACGACGCGCGGCCGAGGCAGCGACGACCCCGCGGAGGAGCTGCTGGTTCGCGAGAATCGCGAGCCACACACACTATTATTAGTAGACATGCCACGAATAGTGAATTGGCCGAATACCGAATACCGAATATTCGGCAACGCTGTCGGCCGAAGCGCCGAATATTCGGCCGATCCTTACAAGTGGTGGTCAGCAAACGAAAAACAATACCCGAACCTTTCGAAATTTGCAAAAGTTTATCTTTCTTCGCCTGGAAGTAGCGTTTATAGTGAGAGGTTATTTTCTGAGGCTGGTAACGTTTACGATGAAAAGCGCAATCGTTTGCTACCAAAAAATGCTGAAAAGCTCGTTTTTATCCATCACAACTTACCACTGATTAATTTTAAGTACTAAAATGTTGTAATTTGGAAATAAATTCGTAATTTTGAGTAAAATAACGTGTCTTTTTTTACATGATTTGCTATTCGGTATTCGGCCGAATACCGAATAGCAAAAAAGTGGCCGAATAGGCCGAATACCGAATAGTTGCCGAATATTCGTGGCATCTTTAATTATTAGTAGTTTATATAACTGATACATAATGCGAGGTTTTAAAGTTTGTTTTAAGGCCTGATTACAGTCATTTCCTATGTATTTACTACAGTTGCATACATTATTTTATCAACACACATTTTATGAGTAGCTAATCTAAGACGGGTTCATAATCCGAAGGCAGCTGAACCGTATTGCAACCAGTGCTACCTGTAACATATTTCATATTTATAGGTGTTACTAAAATCCAAGTGATTCAAGTCCCACATCAAGATGGGACGCTACTAACAGACTGTCACCACTATCAGCCGAGCCTGGCCTTCTTGACCTTCGTCGCACCAACTAACTCTGGGTAATGGGGCACACCACCCAACGCCAGGGTGAGGCAGTAACAGCATACACTTCGAAGCTCTTTACAAATAAAAGCGAGTGCATTTATGTATACGAGTTTAGGATGGCTCGTAATGGTTGAAGCATGTATATGTAGTGTTTTTCTTAAAAATAAAAGAAGTATGACGATTTTATAAGAAAACAAAACGGTTTGCAACATTTGTATTCTGAACGCATTATAGAGGACTTATGATACGTGTGTTGATAAAAAATACACGTACTGCCCGGGCCGAGGTTCTAGTTCCAGGCGGTAAGCCATATCGCCCTGGACCTGTTGTCGCGCTGTCAACGTTTTGATAGCTCTTATTTGTTGAGAGTCGCCGCCGAGTCCAAAACAATAACAACAGATCAAAGACGATATCGCTTTAACCGCCTAGAACTAGAATAGAGGCAATGATGTCCAAAGCAATTAAAGGTTTCAGTACGTAGGTTTCCGCGGGGAGCCGGGATTTCTAAAGAATTACTTTTTTTAGGCTTCTAACTCTACGGCGTGAGTTGGAATTTGAAGACATGCGGTACATTTTGCCAAAATCTATTTATAACTTTTTTTGGTGTTACTTATGAGCTAACGACAGCCAGCTGCTCGTTTGGTCGGTCGGGAATTCCTGTTTCCACAAATTCCGCAGCCCGGCCCTCCCCGCGGCGGGCCCTCCCCGCGGCCCGCGGCCGACAGGCGCGGGCGCAGGTAGCGCAGGTACGGCGTGACTCAGCGCCGCCGCCGCGTCATCACCATCACTACTGAACTATTGACCGCATTACACTCGTTCTCAAATTAACGATATTAGGAACGATTTTTACGTCTACCTTTTAAGATAAGTATTTAAAACATTTAACTATGCCGATAATGGCGGCTGTCGCGTAACGAACCGAAAAACAATGGAAATATCTTCGCATGCCTAACGCAATGACAGCACAAGGAAGAGAGCAGAGTCATCCCCGCGTTCCCCCGACCGCGGCCGCGGACATTCCAGAATGCGTCTTCTGCGGGGTGAGAGTGACAGGTATCTCGATCTATTCCCTGAAAGGGGTTTTACTAGAGATAATTTGCAATATTTTTGTCCCAGTTAACATTTAGGTATAATGTTTCCAAGCTATTGAACTTTTTAAACATTTTTATTTGTATCTGTCTTTCAATCTAAAACTGTCGATTGTGAAAAATCTACTTTACCCTAGAAACTGAAAATATACCCTTCTCTAATAGCTGGCGAATAAGCAAATGCTTCAAGCAAAAACACCTGGCTAAAATTACAAAAACTACAGAAATAAAAGATTCTTAAATCAAACTTGGTTTTATGTATTTCGTTTTTGTAGAGGGGAGGGGATCACTCCGAAAAAACATCACACTTGGTGTAAAAATCACGGAAATAACTTTTTCAACTCTTAAACTTTCCAAAACGGTGCAAATGTTGTCCGCTGTATAACATGTTTGAAAAATTAAGCTTATTAAACGAGCAGAAGGCTCGATATGAATTTAATTCAGAAAGCTCTTGGTTTCGTTTATTGACATTACAAATATTTAATTCGTTGGGCTTTGCTTGAAGCTAACGTGTGTTATGTGCTTGAGGCATGGGGTCTTAATGGCTCGGGTGGTAAGCGGCCAGCCGGCTTAACGCTGGTTGGGTGGTGCTTCAGCACTGTGCATCCTCGCACCTCAGCCGCATGATACGGAGCGGAGGTGGCGCGGCTGGAGGTGCTGCAAGGCTAGAGCACTCCAAATACTCAGGGCTCAAGGGTGGATTAGTTTGTTCTGGTAGCGGTAGAGTAGAATTAGTGATCTTTGGTGCGTCGAGGTCGACGTGGGACAGCGATTTTTGTTGGAAATAGCGTGGAAATGCTGCCAGTACCTATTGAAACCTTTGAGCCAGGTGCGACCCGAGGTGGGGAATAAATTTGTATGGACACTGTTGATGAATGGTCGAGATGTCCTGGTCCCTTGCCTCTACGCACCAAGGAAAACTGATCTCGGCCCTCGCTACCGGAACAAACTCATACACCGGTTTGAGCTCTGGGTATTTGGAGTGCTCAAGTGCTCGCTGCTTGGAACTTGAAATTATACCAGGCAACTCGAAACAGGATAACTTCGAAATACTACTTTTGTTTCGATATTACCTACAATACTGGAATTAAAAGGTAAAGTATCGGATTTACGTTATTGATAGGCCCAATATCTGAATTAATTTCGATATTGAAAGTGTTCCGGTTTTGCTCAGTCTAATCTCAGAATTGTAATATCTGAAAAATTGTTCCGAGAGTCCGAGATCTCGGAATACATGCGCTAGCCGGGAGCGCGCCGGCGGCTGCACGCGGCGTGAGTCAGCGCGGCGCTCTCCGCTTCAGCTGCGCAAACCTGTCCTGGCTCTGAACAATAACAAGCCTATTTACTTTTCTACGTATTTGCTCAAGCCATGAGTAAGTAGTCAAATTAAATAAATTCAATCGCGATGGTTCAACAATGGGTATTTGTTAAGCTGTAAATAATAGGCAGGTCGTTGTGGGGACCGTTGCGAAAGACGCTCGGCCGCCGCTGGCGGAAGAATTGCGGCATCAGAGCCGCAGCGAGCACGCCGGGTGTCCGCGTTCTATGGAGGGACCACAACCTTGCGGAATAATAAGTCAAACGTATGTACAAAATTTCAGCATTTGCCGTTTCCCCTTATAAAGTTTGAAGTTAAAAGCGATAAGTATACATGTGGTGTATGTGTGTGTGTAGGGTTGCCAGGTCGCCAAACTTAATAGCCGGACAGACCGACCAGTTTGGCCGGACATTTGGGTAAAAATGCCGGACACCCTAAAATCCCTACATTATTGAGGATTTTTTTCCTATCGAGAGCGACCGACAGTCGACGTTCGCCTGCGCTCAGCCACGCTCGGCGGTCGCTTGTTTGCAAAATGTAAAAAGCCGAACAAGCCGGACACCGTTTATTTTGGCCGGACACACAATCAAAAAGCCTAACTATGTCCGGCTTTATCCGGACGCCTGGCAACGCTATGTGTGTGTGTGTGGGTTCTGAACCAGGTGCTCGAAAAGGAGATTGTTTTGTTTCGTTTGAACCCCTCTGCCGAGGCGTCGCGGCGGCCGTGTGCCCGCGCGCGGGCGGCGGGCGGCGCCGCGTGGTCCAGCGGCCGGGGAGCCCTCGCCGGGGAAATTACCCCGACCTTGAATTCGAATCACGCCGATTGCTTTCCGGATTTCCCTAAATAAATATTCATTCTAATAGGTTGTCTCTATGTTTACGTTACCAGTGTCACAACTGCTGCTATGTTCTGCCCGATACGTCTCAGCCGGCTGCTTTGTTTTGTTTGGCTTCTGTTAAAAGCACGCTTAAGTAAATTGGCGCCTTCAACTACGTGACAAAAATGATGCAGTTGTATGGTTCCGTCGCGGTTCTGACTTTGGAGCAACGTGTCAGGTTTGCGTTTCCGTACGAACGCTGCAGAGCCGCGACCGCGAGCAGCTCCCGTCCCGTGCGCGCCGCGCGGGTCTGCTGCGACGGCGGCTCCGCGGCTATTAATAAAGGGCCTCGGCGAGGGCGCAGGGGCGCGCGGGGGGCGCGGGGCGCGCGCAGCGGGGCGAGAGGCGGCTGGATCTACTCCGTTTGAAAAAGTTTTATTTCCCGAATTTAAATCAGGAATAATCTACTTAATTTTCGCGACTTTACGTAAATCGCTTTTGAGTTTGGAAAACAAAGATTTAGCAAAAAGTCCCCTGTACTCGCTTATAATATTTTTCATGTTATTGGGTTAGTGACAGATTGAAATTTTACAATACACGTGGACGTTGCTCTAACCCATAGACCAGTCAACTAACTTTAAAAAATAAGTACTTAGTTACATATATAGTAGGTAACTTTCGTTTCAAAAACCATAATGATTGTTTTCTCAAATATGTTCGGAAATGTATGCGTTAATATCACGAAATGAAGACATGAAGTTTCTTTTTTATGGCTCCTTACATTACGTAGATTTAGTACATCACCTAAGAAATGAATGCAAAACCTAAGAAAAACGATTATTGTCCGCTACTACAACTTTTTAAATTTTCTTACTAACATTAAACTGACAAAGGAAAAATGACATTACTCACTGCCAGTCACCGCGACACTCTGTAACCAGGAACACCTTACATTTCCGAGCTTTACACTGGAGCAATTTTAGATTAAATGCATTATTTACACTTGACTCTAACCAAAAATTAGCACTGTAAAGCTTAACATTTCATAAGCGGATCCCATTGTAACGAGGTTGCTACAACCTCTTTTGTTTGAGTTCCTGGCCACTATTACATTTCGATCTAAATCTTCCAAATTCAAATTCATTAGATTATTTTCCGCTATCGATCCTTGGATCATTCTCTATATTTTTACTAAAAGAACTAGACACGCGTACGCGTGTCTCACCATTATTGTACTTTCATTAATTTACTATATTATTTGGTATTCAGTTATTATAAATTAATTATAAAATATATTCAAGAAGTGTTTCTTTTATCTTCGACACAAAACGTCTCAGCGATACTTACCCTGTACCGTCAGAAATGGCTCTCCGGCGGGGAATCGAACATAAAATTTCAACGAATTAAAGTAAACCAACCATCTTCGAAAAAATAAGAAATCGAAAAGTTGTTCCACAAGCCCCCTATATTCTTTGAAGACCTATCCAACAACACCCCACACTATGGGGTGGACGAGAAAAAAAACGACCCGTAAAGGAGACGTTAATTAAAAAAACAATTTTTCAAGATTTTTTTTGACTAACATGTATATATTCATGCCAAATTACAGCTTTCTAGTACTAAGAGTTTGAGCTAGGCTGCGAACGGACTAACGGATGGACGGACGGACGGACGGACATGGCGAAATTGTAAGGGTTCCTAATTTCACTACGAAACTCAAAAAAGCGGCAAATAAAAAAAAATCACTTGATTACGTGGTAGTTATTTTAATTTTAATATTTCCTCACATATTGATTGCTTGTGACAAGCACTATTGAATCCTCGGCTGGGTTGCAGGACTCGTTTTATCCAATCGACTACCACAAACTCGTCCAGCAATCCCTTACTTCACGGCGTCGACAGTAATGTACTATTTAAGAATTTTAAAACAAATTACGAAAAAATATGCAGATATTTCATGGAACTAAAAACAAATTAATTAACTAATATTTTTACTTCCTACATGTAAAACGGACCATTAATAGTGTTGGACATAACGTCGTTCTCCGACCAAATCGTTCGTTGACACGATTTTAATTAGGTAGTCATTGCGTTTTATTTTTCCTCATAAAAACACCTTTGTATAACTTTACCAATACGGCGGCAACATTCTAGCGCGGTTCTGGACGATTTATCAACCCCTTCAACCATTACATTAACTTAACAATTTTATAAGTTATATTATAACATTTATAACGGAATACTAAATCGATTACATTTTCCTTTATGAATAAACCTTATCAATAATCGAAAAAATGAATGTTGTAACACCCAAATCATATTGCTTACCGTCGACATCTGCCGTCCAGTGGCGGTACTAATCATCTCGCCAATATATATAGCTTACTAGCGACATCTATCATCCGGTAGCGGAACTAACCAACCGCGCCCGTTATTTTCCCTAGATGGCGCTGGGATCGAGTTAGATCGCACAATCGTTTGTTCCCCTCAGATCGTTAATATACCGGCCACTGAAATTAGTTGTGTATCGAATCCTTAGGGCCTTGATATGCACGCTGAGTCGCTTTCACCCTTGTTGAGACGGCTAAGTGTCATCCCCTACTCCACATTGATTTCGGGTACTTCCACCTCTGCTGGGATATCCTCGACCAGTGTGATATTTCGTCATTAATCTGTAAAGTTCTCTCTCACCTACCTACTTACTTGTGTAATATAAAATAATTTCATCGTATCTCGTCATCTTCTCATTTCGTCGCCCCCCCCTGCTATTCCCGAGTTACAACTGGCGCCCTACACGTGAGGCCTGTCGACGTGACGTCAGCAACCGCTACGAACTTCGGGTCTACGTTGCTACGCGCTTCGGTTCCTGGTTCTACGCTACGAGCTACGCTATACGTCAGACGACCTACATAAATTGAAGTTTCATGACTGGGAGAAGTCTTGGGAACGCGAAATTAAATAGAAGCCCAACCTTCGTGACGCGCTCCGGACGTCAGACGACTGTCAAGATCAGGAAGAAACCCAACATGTTGTCGCCCGAACAGTTTCAGCAACTCCTGGACAGAATGCCTGCTCCACGGCCGACAAAGAAGGGGACTTTCACGACATGCGCCTATACCTACGAGGGTACGAAGAACGCTGAAGTGGTGGAAGCGTTTCTGTCTGCGGTGAACATATTCAAGCGTTCGGCCGACATCGGTGATCGGACTGCGTTAGATGAGCTGCCCGTTTTGCTGAAAGGTGAAGCTGGTGTTTGGTGGCTAGGTGTCAAGAACGACGTGACTACGTGGCAAGATTTCGAGACACGCCTGCGGGAATACTTTGCTCCGGTCCGCGAACCTTTTTTGTTGTACTCTGACATAACTCAAGTAAAACAGCTTCAGGAGATCTCAACTGAGGACTTCATAAGACGCAAGCGGATGCTGTTCTCCCAATTACCAAGCCCAGGTCACACAGAGACTCAACAGCTGGACATGATATATGGACTGCTACGCCTAGACATTCGAGAGAAGATACCACGTGCTGAAGTAAAGGATTTTAAAGAACTACTGAAGGCTGCTCAAGCTGCGGAGCAGGTCCTTAAAGAAAAAGAGGTAGTAGTACTTACAAGTGAAAGGAAAATAAGTGAACGCAAGACAGATATTCAGCCAGCGACCTCGCGGAAGATGCGGTGTAGGTACTGCAAGAACTTCGGCCATACGACTGAAAACTGTAAAAAACTGGCAGTTCGTAAGGACGCTATACCGAATGTGTCTGCCAAAACGGATACAGCGGAAGCACTTATTCAGTTCCCATCACCATCTACACCTAAATTCAAATGTTACGGTTGCGGTGCTCCCGGGGTTGTTAGGAGTAACTGCCCGACATGTCATACGAATAAGGCTCAACGCCCCGCACCAGAGATTGGATTTTGTGCAGTCGATACAACCACCGATGCCAGAGATCGTCCGATCATATATGTTGAGATTGGTGGAATAGCTGGTGCAGCATATCTGGACAGTTGCGCTAAATCAAGTATCGCTTCATACTCTTTATACTGTGAGTTACGTAGACAAGGATACGCGTTCAAAGAGTTAAGTGTCGGTATAACCTTAGCTGATGGTATTCAGAAACGGCAGAACGTACTGAGCACCCAGGCTCCTGTTAAAGTTAATGACCGGACAGTGTGGACAACCTTTTTGGTCCTACCACCGGAGTCACGCAGGAACCGGACACTCCTTGGAGTTGGGTTTATACAAGATGCCCATATAGTGCTCAATTTACCCCAATGCACCTGGCACTTTGTAGAAGAACCCTTTCAAGAGTTTGAACTCTACGAAGAGAGTTTCGCAAAATTCGAAAAGGTAGCAGTAGCTACCATGACAACTGACGACGTTTCATTATCTCCCTCATTGCCAGAAGAGAGCAACACCGAGTCCTGCCTCCCACGTCCTTATGGCCCTCTCATAAGGCTAGACGTCCCATCACCTCCCAAGAAACGGCCCCATACCGAGTTTGGCCATAACTACTCCTCGACTATAGATGCGCTTTATGAAGATGCTAGGAGGAGCCTGCAAAATTATGATGAAGATGGTGATTTGGATGACGTCGACAGTAGGCTCTTTCCAGCAACGTCAATATTGTCAGTTGATGTCAAACAGATAGAGGATTTTTTGGACAGGAACCAAGACGTGTTTAAGCCTAATGGGAAGCCCGTGAAGGATTTTGAGCACACAATAGACACGGGAGATCATAAACCCATTTCGGTTCCACCATATCGCCTATCTCCTATGAAAACCGAAGTCTTGAAGAAAGAGCTAGGTAAAATGCTAGCTGAAAAGATCATAGAGCCCTGTTCATCCCCGTGGGCCGCGCCTGTAGTAATGGTACCCAAAAAGGACGGAAGCACAAGAGTATGCGTCGACTACCGACAACTTAACGCTGTTACAACACCTGATGCATATCCCTTACCCAGGATCGACGACTTACTTCACAATGCCAAGCCTACGCCATACATGAGTACGATAGACCTCCGCGCTGGGTACTGGCAGATGAGTGTCAAAGAAGAGCATCGGGATAAAACCGCTTTTGTTACACCATTCGGGATGTACAGATTTAGAAGGATGCCCTTCGGGCTACGCAATGCTCCAGCAACGTTTCAGCGGATGATGGATCGTTTTCGCATCTCCTTGAGCCATATCAAGTTGATGGTATATTTAGATGACCTGATCGTGATGTCTGCAACATTCAAGGAACACCTTAAGGACCTGCAGGATGTCTTCAATAAGCTAAAGGAATACAACCTGACAGCAAATCAAGATAAATGTAATTTTTGCTGCCAAAAGATAAAGTACCTAGGACATTATATCACCGCTGATGGTCTGCAGCCTGACCCTGATAAAGTCAGTGCTATATTGAGTATGCCAACTCCACGAAATCTAAAACACCTGATGTCTTTTATTCAAATGTGCTCATGGTATAGAAGGTTTATGCCCGGTTTCGCAAAAGTTGCAGAGCCACTCACGCGCCTGACCAAAAAAAACGCCGTTTGGAAATGGGAAGAAGATCAAACAAATGCATTTGTAAAGCTTCGAGAGCTTTTGGTGTCTTCCCCAGTTCTCGCCCAAGCCGATGAAACAAAGCCTTATACAATCAAGACTGACGCAAGCAGCTATGCTCTCGGTGCGGTTCTGGTGCAGGGGGAGGGGGAAGCAGAGCACCCCGTAGAGTACGCTAGCCGACTTTTGACGAAGCCCGAGCGTAACTACTCCACGACGGAACGCGAAGCCCTTGCAGTTGTGTGGGCAGTTAATAAATTCCGAGGCTATATTGAAGGTGGTAACATAACAATCATGACTGATCACCAAGCCCTTAAATGGCTTATGTCCTTAAAATCACCAACTGGGCGATTGGCCCGGTGGGCTCTACTACTGCAGCCATATGACATTAACATTAGGTACATTCCTGGAAGAATAAATGTCGTTGCTGATTCTTTATCACGTCCCAGCTGTGAACCTGAAACAGAGGAAGACTGTGGACTTTGTACAGTGGTAGTAGACATGCCTGTAAAAAGTAAGGAAGTCATTAGAATGGAACAACACAAAGATGAAGACATTGTAAATATAGTACAAAGTCTAGAAGATACTGTTGAAGAGAAGGCCAGATACTGGAGTAAGAAAGGATACGTAATGGAAAATGGTCTGTTGTATCGTTACAGTCAGGACACAGATGCTGAAAGCGCTCAGTTAGTTATTCCCAAACAGGAGCAGGCTAGCATTATTACTACTTACCATAATGAAGCAACTGCCGGACATTACGGGGCAGACAAAACGCTTGATCGTATAGCAAAGCGATTTTTTTGGAAGGGAATGAGAGGACAGGTAGAAAACTATGTCCGAAATTGCCTGCAATGTCAACGCTATAAAGCTTCTAATCAGAAACCTGTCGGTTTACTCCAGACTACAGCCCAGAATCAACGTTTTGAAGTAGTCGCATTTGATTTGTTCGGGCCTTTACCCCGGACTGCGGATAATTACAACTGGATCTTCATTATTGAGGACGTTGCTTCACGTTGGGTAGAACTATTCGCGTTAGAACGAGCCACTGCAGAAGAATGTGCCAAGATACTGCTTGAAGAGATAATACTGAGATATGGTACACCTCGTCGATTCATCAGTGATAACGGTACGCAATTTGTCAGCAGTGTCATGCAGCAGTTGACGTACTGTCTTAACATTCAACACGGATTTACGCCCGTATACCACCCGGAAACAAATCCAGTTGAACGAAGAAACCGTGACCTGAAGACTCAGCTGGCTATTTTGGTTGAGGACAATCATACAGCGTGGGCAGAGAAACTGCCTAGTATTCGCTTTGCCATGAATACGGCTAAATCGTGCGCCACTGGTTATACGCCCGCATATTTAACGTTTGGCCGTGAAATGAGGACTCCGGATGAAGTAAAATATGACCTTCGGGAGGTAGTGCAGAATGACAACTTCATCAAGGAAATCACTCCGCGCCTGTTGACAATGGCAAAAACTTTGTTTAGAGCACGGGAGATACAGGAGATTGGAGAAGAAAAAAGGAAGAAGTATGTTGACAAGAAAAGACAAGCCTGTCCCGACTATCATCCTGGAGACCTCGTGTTAGCTACTACTCATGTATTGAGCAAATCCAGTCAAGGCTTTAGCTCCAAATTGGCTCCACGACGCGATGGACCATACATTATTGTACGTCGACACGGTCCTAGTTCATTTGAAATCGCAAGCACCGACTCTAATGCACCTGTTGGCATATATCATGCGTCAGCCTTAGTCCGCTACAGATCCGATGGAGTTACGGTACCTGAACCTACACTACCAATTAGGAAAAGGGGAAGACCAAAGAAGACCCATGCTGCCACAATAACTAGGCCCCGTGGCAGACCAGCAACAAAGGCTCGCAAATAATACAGACGTCCCTGTCTCACTCGTCGAGTCGACTTCATGGACAGAGGGGGAGAGTTGTAACACCCAAATCATATTGCTTACCGTCGACATCTGCCGTCCAGTGGCGGTACTAATCATCTCGCCAATATATATAGCTTACTAGCGACATCTATCATCCGGTAGCGGAACTAACCAACCGCGCCCGTTATTTTCCCTAGATGGCGCTGGGATCGAGTTAGATCGCACAATCGTTTGTTCCCCTCAGATCGTTAATATACCGGCCACTGAAATTAGTTGTGTATCGAATCCTTAGGGCCTTGATATGCACGCTGAGTCGCTTTCACCCTTGTTGAGACGGCTAAGTGTCATCCCCTACTCCACATTGATTTCGGGTACTTCCACCTCTGCTGGGATATCCTCGACCAGTGTGATATTTCGTCATTAATCTGTAAAGTTCTCTCTCACCTACCTACTTACTTGTGTAATATAAAATAATTTCATCGTATCTCGTCATCTTCTCATTTCGTCGCCCCCCCCTGCTATTCCCGAGTTACAATGTGATTTTAATTAAAGCATCACTAAATTTACCAAATGACAATTGTTACACTATTACTTATTCTGTGGTTACGGGCCCAATAAGATTCGAAAAATATTTCAATATTTACTTTGATTTCGTAAACGATGAGATTAAGCAACATTAAAATTGATTCTATACCTGGTACTTGTACACAGTCCACCTCAAAGATATGTACCTATATGGTATGTAGATGTAGACATGTCATGTTTGACTTCGACCATACTAGGTACCTACCCGCTGCCTACCCTTGAAAGTACCTACCGAGACTACCTAAGCTCCGGTTTAAGCCGAGACAGGCATCAACTGGCCATAAGGAATGGCCCCTGAATTGGATGTCAGTTGGGTTAGGTTAGGTTAGAGTACGAGTATGTCAGGCGAGCGCGGCGCGGAGGCGGACGGATCGGCCAAGTTCATGGACGTGATGACTTGATGCGCGGAACGGGTGCGCTGTTTGTGTTGGGAGGTGTGGTGCGGCCGGACGACCCGCGGCGACGACGCGCGGACGGTGATCAGAAAGTACTTGTAGGTACCTAATGACACGACATATAGTGTGCAACAAACTTTTCGGGCTAAATGTTTCATACCACGGCTGTGCAAATGAGACCGGCCCAACAGTTGGTGAAAGGAGTTCCTACACTCGGTACACTTGACGCATGACACATAACATAAACCTATTCATATTTATTTTTGTCAATTGTAATATAAAATATAAGTAACGCTATGTTCGAAGAATGTAGGTATTAATAATGTACTCGTATACGTAAAACGTATTTTCGTATGTTTCATATTTGTTTTAAGTAGGTAAATGTAATTTAATCGAATTCTTTATAGGAATTTGTGCATTTTCTGCGACTAATGTGATAAATGTTCGACGTCTCTCTGGGTTTCGAAGCTTAAACACTAAACTTTAAATTAGGTAGGTAGCTTAGGTACCTAAGTTTACGATGCAACACCAGGTGTTTCAGTAATTCATTGTTTGAAATAAACATGTTGTTAAAAAAATAAACGATAAGAGTGATGGCACTCAAGGAGGCAGTACAGGCCTGTTAATAAGCGCTGCTGCATTGCCCGCGGGCTCCGCGACGGCGGCCAGGGCCGGCGCTCCCGTCCCTGACCAGCTCCTGGTCACGAGGTTTCTGAACTTATTAATCGTAGTTTTTAAGACGTCTGATTAAACAAAACACTCCTCCTATCCTACCCCTCTAATCTAACCACTCCAGGATGCTTCATTAAACGAAGATTATGTTATAGGTAATCATCAATACGGGTAATTTAAATGATGAGATGTCCCTTAACTAATCTCGAATGAATGGCACGGTCCGGAGGAGGAGACTCACCTGCGAGTGGTGGCGGCGGCGGGCAGGGGCCCGGGCTCCGGAGGGTCCGGGAAGGGTTCGGGAGGTCTCGCGCGCGGAGATATCTGTCAGCTGGCGAGGCACATGCCGTGCGAGAGGGAGCGGACGAAGGGCGCGGCGGGCGGTCGGCGGCGCGGTCGGAGCGCGACTGACTGAGCGAGCGGCGCCGCGCGCGGGCCGGCCGCGGAGGCTGCGCCGCCCCGCGCCCGATAACGCGCTGTCAGAGTTATCAGAGTGTGCGCGGCGAGTGCGTCACGCCGGCCCGCACCTGCACCCGGCCACCTACCGGCTTCTTAAATTAGGGAATACCACGATTAAATACAACTTACCACAAGTTCGTCGCACGTGTTAGTGTGTAGGTAAACGTAGCTCAAACTAATGCTAGCTGTCCTCTGCGCGGGGCCGGGGTCGGGGGCCGGGGGTCCTCGACAGCGGGGTGCATGCGATTGATTCGGCTGCAGCTATAAATACTCGCATGTACCTAATTGTTGCGGCTCCGCGGGGACAGAGCAGTCGCGGTACGACGGCCGACCTGTGTGTAGGTACCTAATTATCGATTGGCCCAAGACAGCAGCCGCTTGCGTGTTCGCAGGTTGTGACGGTTTGCAGAAATAGAAAGCTCGGCGTCGGTGCTGAGGCGAGCCTCGCGGCGACCTTTAGCCGAAATACAGGCAACGTGGCGAAAACGCATGTTTTTGTTGGCATCTGCGTAGTTGTCGTTTTTTTAGAGCGCCGGACACCCCCACTTCTACCTAACGAATCTACGACTCTACGTACAGCCGAGTTCATAAACACGTGTACACCTGTAACTGTACCTAGTCACTTTAATCGCTGACACACATGACATTAAACGCGGACAAGGTACTAAACTGTACACATGTTAATGAACTCGGCTGTACCCATCTTCCTCAAAATAAGACACATTTTATCCTAACTAATCTAAGCCTCAAATAACGGTAGGTACAATAGGTAATAGAGATACTTACACACAAACCTACTACTACACGTAGGTAATTTAAAAAAAAAATTATAGGGGTCTTTTACACGTTGGTAAAGCCCACGATGCCCCTTGCTATATATTTTGCATCACAGGCATTAATTTTTTCAAAGGTTTGTGATACTGATATGGGTTTCACGCTTCGATATTCCATAAGTTTACCAGTTTTAATCCGCGAGGGCTCGAGGTCGCACCCCACTATTTACTCGCATACAAGTTCATACGCATCATACAACGCATAATTGAGGGTCGGAACTTTGTAGATTGCAAACATCTCCCCATATGTGAGCGGTAGCTGGGCTGCTGCAGGGCGCGGGCGGGCGGCGCGCGTTGAACTCTTCCGAGCGCGCGTCGGATTGTCTGCGCGCGCGCCGACCGGGATCCCTTTGTCGCCGCGCGCGGAACCTGCTCGAAGCTTTGAATACATTTCCATAAATAAACAAGTGCCTGCGCCCCGTCCGCAGCTACTGCATAAACATGGCGGCGCGTGGCGCTGGACCTCGCGGAGGTCGCCCCCGCCTCCCTCCCGCCGCCTGCCCCGGCAGGTGATAGCGAACTCTCCAAGCACGTGACTGGCGCCCTACATACACACACGCGCGCGGCACGCACACCGCGCCGGCGCACGCACGCTGGCCCGCTCGTGGCTCGTTACGTCATGTCAATATTATTGAGCGGCCTGCAGCGCACGCCGAATGCGCCGGCTCAGGCTGGAGCCGCGCGCCGGAGGTTACATAGATCCCATCAAGAACAAAAAAAAGCCAAGTTCGTCACGATTAAGCTAATAAAAGGAGTGAGATCTAACTAGAAATCAGTTTTATCAAAACTCCTTTGATCACAGTTACTGCATGCATATCGTTGAAATGTTAAAATGATGTGAGTCTTTGAGTCTGGGTGCAATGTAGTATGTCGTATATCATTGGCAAAGATCTAGTCAAATACTCGAATAAGTGTGTCGAAATAGAGGAATTCAAAAAGAAAAAACTTGTCAAGTTGCACTATAAAGTAGCAAATAACAACAAATCATTTTAACATTTAAACGTTGTGCACGACAGGAAATGAGATCTAAGGAACTTTTGAAATAACTTGGTTTTCAGTTAGATCTCACTTCTTTTATTAGCGAAACCGTTTACGACCTTAACATTTTTTCACTTTTACGTTTTTGATGAAGTATAATATTATGTTTTCCCGCATGAGCAGGCGTCGTCGGCAGTTCTGCACGGAAGCGATTTACTCCGGGACACTTCGCACCTTCAGAACAATAGTGACCTAATTCGAAATTTCAGCTTTAAAATTGCAACTCATAAATTTATTATTATTGAGACATAATTCGAAAATTAAAAATTCTGAATTAGCTCACTGTTGTTCTGCAGCTGCGACTTATAGAAAGCGCGCAAAGTACCCCCTCCTGGAACGGGAACAAAAACCCACTTTAGTATATGTATTTTATTAAAAATTCACTACTTTTAGATTTTTTCTTTGTATACACATACTTGTTTTTATAGTTTTAAAGATAACAATGTATAAGAAAGAATATGGTTAGATTTAGGTTAGGTTAGGATATGTAGAATAAGTTTTGTGTTGCTGTGCCCTAACAGGGTTTATTCTGGGACGTATTGTATGCTTTTTTATTATTAAGATCTTGTAAAACCCATAACTGCAATGAATAAATGAATTATGAATTATAATTAACCAGCTGGACGCCAAATTTCAACTTTCTAAATCATTTGGAAGTAGTGGTTTTTGATGAGTGAGCGAGCGAGTCAGTCAGTGATAAAGATGCCGATTTGTAGACTTTAATTTCCAGCAATTGCTTGAGCTGTATTTATGAAATCTGGGGTTCTACAGTGAGGTATTCTGAGAGATCTTAATAAATAAGCTAAATTTTAAGTGCTCATGTTAAATGGATTTCGAGTTATTAGGGGGTCAAAAGTGGCCCGAAATGGTTCATGTAATGTAGCGCCAGCCGCTGCCGGTGCGTCGCCTACTTATTTGCTTTGCGAACTTGGCTGACACACCGGCTGCCTATTTAATTTGCATCAAATTTGGATGCACGTAGGAACAAGTTTCACAGCCGAGCTTAAAGCAGGTTTCTAATTATTAACTTAACGATGTATATTATATAGTATGAATGTAGGTATTATTTGTATTAGGTATAAAATAATTTTTTCCTACTCCTGTACTTTTATCTGTCATTTATATAGTCACGAACACTAATATAAGAATATAGATAATATGTCCGCAGAACATTCCGTAGAAAAGTCTATCTAGTCTATTCCCCTTAACAGCACTTGTGCTTTTTTGAGCCAAAACGATATGCCTAGCTGCCAAAGCTACCAGCTACAGCTGCTTTGACCAATCAAAATAATTCACCAAATTAAACCACCAATCACAATACATATTGACTGTCAATCGGAACGTTAGGTTCTTTTTGGTATGTAAACTCTTTTACTAAAACTCTTTAAAAAAACATTTTATTTGGTACAACCAACCAGAACGCAGCTATATTAAAATCGACCAATCAGGTAAAAGAATTCATTTCTCAAATCATTAGGTGTTTTTTAGTCCCTATTTCACAAGTTAAATCGATTGTGCAACTTTTAAAAAAAATATGAAACCTGGCAAGTGCACATCAATTTAAAAACAAAGTTAACCATAGACACATATTTTGTTGTTTTCGAATGTTTCTCGCTCGTTTGTTGTTCTGTGCTTCGTTCGTTCGTATTCTAACCTAGGTATATTAATTTAATTTTGCATTTTATTTGAAACCTAGTCGTAGAAAAAGTATTGTATGCAACGGTGAATAACTAAGTCAAAAAATACTCGTGGCGTCTTGCTTTACGATGTTCGCCTGCGGCTCACATCGTAACCACACCACTCGTCTTTTTTGACCTCTCTTATACAACTGTTGCATAAACTACTATTACGACACTGGCTGCACGCTGCTTTTATACAATACTGCTACAACTCAAAAAATTATGACGTTTTAAAGAAAACTTTAAGTAGGAAGTATTCTGAATTTAAATGCAACAGCAACTTATTTTGAGTTGTAGCAGTATTGTATAAAAGCAGCGCCTGCAGCAAAGAGACGGATTCTTGTTGATGACTGCTCGTTGGTCCCGGCGCCGGCCGCGGGCGACTCGTGTCGTGCGGTCGGCCGGCAGGAGAGAGCCGCGTGGTGCCGGCGCGGGCGCAGGGTGCGGGTCGTCGACCGCGGCGGCGGGAGTCATGTGACTACGCGGGGGCGGGGGAGGGCCGGACCGGTCGCGAGTACGCGCCCATTGAGCGCCCACCCCGCCGGCCCGCCGGCCCGCCGCGCCGGGTGCGCCGGCGCCGCCGCTCGAGAAATAATAGCAACTCGGTGACGAGTGACACATTCGGCACATTCCTCAACCATGACTCGATGACCTATCGCAATCAATAAACACGGGACCAATTGAACATGGGCACATGTACCTATATCATATTCTTTTGACGCGATGATGGTCGACAAGCTAAGTATAACAACACTTTTCGAGTCGCAATACCCGCATTCAATGGTCGATTATATGTAGGTATTTGATTACAAAAACTATGGAACAAGATTAAATACATATGATACTAACTTCTGCCCTCGACTTTGTACGCGTAGCACTCGTTTTTAATCGTTATATTCCCAGGGAACCTTGTGTTGTGCGAGATGAACAGTAACCCTATGACCTTCCACGAGCTTAGCAACTAAAGCAATGAAAATAATTTGAATCAGAAAGACATTCAACGTTGCCGTTCTCCTGTAACTCCATCATCATCATAGCAGCCGGAAGACGTCCACTGCGGACATAGGCTTTCCCCAAGGATCTCTACGACGGCCGATTTTGTGCCACTCAGCATCGAGCGACCACCAGTTCGTTTCATTTTCCCGCGATTGTCTCCACGGAACCCGTTTTATTTCCTACTATTTATATTTCACTACTTTTTAAGTTGAACTTCGAATAGGTAAGTAATCTCTGTTTAGTAAGATAATTTTTTAACGTTACAATATAAGCTACTTCCCATATGTTTATAGCTTCAGCGGTATGATTTGTGCGCTGAATACCTTATTACCTGAACCTTATTAGTTTCAATATAGATTTTACATGTGTATGCAGTATGCTGCCCTCCTACGGAGAAAAGGCGCATGTGCAATTAATTCATAGAAGCATATCCAACTCTCATGGGTTATAATAAGGTTGGATTTTCAATACAGTTCATATAGTAGATACGCCTTTTCTCCTTAGGAGGGCAGTATGAGCACGCAGAGTGGTCGTCTCAGCTCAACCCTCGTAAGCGCGAGGCGTCCCGCATCTAGCAAAGCTCGCCCGCGCCGGTCCCATAGCCCCGCGGGCAGTCTCCCCTCGCGGCAGACTGGTCGGAAGCCTGTGTTGCTCGAAGGTCGGCCTCGAACTCGCCATTGGGATACCCCTATAGAATACCCCAGTTTTAATGTATGTTTTCATAGACCATCTTGTTTTTCAATAGCTCCATTTTATCTCTCGTTTGTAATATTTTCCTAAGCACGGACGTGTGATGTTTTTTTTGTATAATAAAATAACTTAAGGTCAAATCAAAATAAAGTTGGAGTGGAATAATACGAATACGTTGTCTACAAAAAATATTTATCTTTTATGGGAGGTACAAGTTTTATAACAACATTGTCGGCGTAATGTAAACGTATACCTACCATGTAAAACTGACAAATAATTGTGGCCTTTCTGCCCTCCTGAGCTAATACGCACTAAGTCAGATAAAACTCCTGTAGCAATATCAACCTTATCACTAAGAGAAGAGAACTAAAACTGCTTTGGTTATTGATTTTGGGATACTGCTTATTTGCTTAGGAAGGCAGAATTGGTCTAGTATTTTTACCCGACTGCGTCAGAAGGAGGGTTATGTTTTTGACGTAAGTAGTAGGTATTGTTGCCGGAGCGGCCGTGCGGCCGGGGCGCGCTCCGCAGCGGCCGAAACAGAATCACGAGACCGAAACAACAACGCGTCATGACGTGCGTGAGATGATCAACATAATAATAACATAATACCTTTGCGTAAACTAGTTACATTTTTTTTAATTTATGTATTCAAATTGGTGCGTCGCGTCGTTGATTTCTTTAATATGTTTACTAAACTGTAAACAAACATGAATCCTCATAAAAACCGTAGGAAGAATAACTGGAACGGTTTGGCTGGCTCGGGGCACGGGCCTGAGGGCTGCCCCTTGAGGCCACCTCACAAGCTAATATACCGGGTAGGATCCGCACAGAACGCGCTGCAGTTGCAATTATAGCTGCAGTAGTCTCCGGTACAGTATAAAGCCCATTTACGGCAAATATTTTACTTTGACCAAAAATAAATACGAAAAAGTGTTGGCTTATAATTAAATCATAGTCATACTTACTCGTTTTAAAACACATCGCAATGGAACAAATAATTCATTTTCATATTTCAACAACAGTACCTGATATAATTTGTAAAAACCGGGCAAGAGCTTTTTGGAGTCTAGGATCGGGCGACAATTTATCGTCATAGATCTTAGTGCGCGGTATAAATCTATATGTATCTCTATATATATGTATGTGCATCAATTTTCAGTTTTGTAAGTTTGATAGTTTCTGAGAAAATGTGAGTGTGATATACAAACGGAATGGAATAGAATAGAAATCTTTATTTACTAGAATACTCGACAGCATGGCCTTAAGATGAATAACAGAATCAGCAGCAGCAACTCGCAAAAATGTGTGCAGGCAGACAGAAAGACGGACATCACGGCGGAACTACAAGGGCTTGGCTCCGGAACCCCAACAATAAGCCTTGTTACGTTCACGATCCGCCTTAATCTTGATTGCCTTCAGAACAATGAGCAGATAAGGTGCAGTGGAGTGCGCCATTAAAGTATTAAGCGTTATATTTGTCAATGTCGTTATCAAGAGCGAGGATCCGCTCGCTTTGCGCGCGTCAAATCACGCTTCTCCTGTTTGTTCTCATATCTAGAGCCCTGTAAATCAAATATTGTGGCTGTCATAACAAACCGCATGTGTATACGGCATTGCGTCGCATTCCCGCAGTGTGCGGGCTGTGGCTGTGGGCTGCGTGGCAACCGGCTGGTAGAGCCGGGCCCCGCCGCGGAGGGCGCGCGGCGGCACGCGCCAGGCGCGTGGGGCGCACGTGCCGGCCCTCGCGCGCCCGGGCTCCCCGGTGCCCGGCGCCCCGCGGCACCTCAGGGGCTGCGTTCAGCATGCTCAACTTTTCTTATTGTAAGACTTTATCTTTGGCTTTCCTTCCCTATGTTCTCCAAGCGTGACCAAACGGCCGTGTAGAAACTGATCGGTCACGGAGTAGCTGAACAACCCGACAACCCTGAGCGGCCGCGCCGTGAACAAACACCTGCTACGGGGAACTCGGTAATTGGCATCGAACCAATTAATTTCTATAGTGGCGTTGCAAAAACGTTGCAAGTGAACAGCACACGTGCGCGCGCGGCCCGCGGCGACGGATTTCTAACAATCATAATTTCTATTGTCTATTGAATGGCGACTGCTATGGTTCTCACGGGATTCAGGTGCTGTCGAAATTCGGGCAAGCGACATTAGGTCAAGAAGTACTTATTATGATAAATAATCATTAGGACAAACGATCATTAGTTAAAAGTCATAGTTAGGATAAATTAGTATTCCAAACTTATGAATTATGATATAAATTAAAGAGCTATAGGCGGAGTGACGTGCCGCGCCGCTCGCGCCGCGGGCCGCGCCGCGCGGACCCTCGCCGAGCCGCCGACACAACTCAATAGCTCTGTTAATTACTGTTGCTTCTCCATTTAACTCGTAAATTGGAAACCAATTGTATCGCTGCCGACATTGATATAAATAGCGAGACGTGGACCGATTGCTCCGCAATTGCCAGCAGCTCACTTTGGACTTGCTTCTACGTACCTATTTATATATATACTTACGTAATTTGTTGCAGTAGGAACTAAGAACTGACACTAATACTCATCGCGAATTAAGACTGTTAAGTTAGCATCCTTGACAAATAAAATGGATTGATAAAAAATGTAAACATGATATGTATAGGTACTTATTTGTAACTGTTCACCTGATTAGAACTGACGTAAACACGAATGCCCATCGCGAAACATAAAATAGGTACTTATTTGTA
The DNA here is from genome assembly GCA_927399475.2 of Acleris emargana. Taxonomy (NCBI): domain Eukaryota; kingdom Metazoa; phylum Arthropoda; class Insecta; order Lepidoptera; family Tortricidae; genus Acleris; species Acleris emargana. The sequence goes on from OV656840.1 coordinate 204,756, forward strand.
AATATTTGACCCGATGAGATCAGAGACAGTTTTCTGTGGATCATCATCATCATCATCATTATCAGCCGCAAGACGTCCACTGCTGGACAAAGGCCTTCCCCAAGGTTTTCCACAACGATCGGCTTCTGCTGCTGTCATCCAGCGGTTTCCCGCGACCTTTATCAGATCGTCAGTCCACCTTGTGCAAGACCTGCCGACACTTCGTCTCCAGGTTCGCGGTCGCCACTCTAGCCTTCCCGCACCAACGGCCGTCGGTTCTACGAGCAATGTGCGCCGACCACTGCCCAATTCGTTGAACTATGTCAGTTACTTTAGTTCTCCTGCGGATCTCCTCATTCCTGATTCGATCTCGCAAGGAGACACCCAGTATAATATAGTTCTTTCCATTGACCTTGAGTATTATGATTAGATAACCCGACTGCATGATTGTTGCCTTCTGCATCACCAATGCTAAGAGAATGAAACTAAAAAAAAAATGTTTACCTCTGCTTCATATCTTTGAAACTAAATTAATTTTAACCAATAAACCCTTAAACCCAGAAGATTTGGCACGCAGTACCTTAACAGCATTTAAAAAACCTATAATACTCCTTGGACAAGTGATTCACAAAGAAACATGGACACTACCTTCATACATTCATATACTCACAAAAAAGTTGAGTAAAAAACAAAGACGGGGCTGAAAGTGATCGATTGACAGACAGACGTCCTGAGCCACTGCGGACGGCCGCGGGGGGCGCCCTGCTGCGCTCCTGATTGACCCCACTTGAATGCATTATCTTGTGGACGCGTGCGCCGCGTCTCCTGAAGCCGGTGTTGCTCGGTTTTTCAAAATGAAAGAGTGGACGAGTAACTGTAGCAGCCATCGACATCGCAACTCCAAAAGCTTATTTAAAGGCCCCAATATCATACTTAATTCGAAAATATCGCATAAGTAAAAGGAGTTGATTTGATACGAACGAAGTAAAATATTTACATCCGATCCTTTGTTGATCTACAAAATACTTAGGTTACCGCAGAAGCGCCGAAAACGACACGCGCCAACATGACGTTGTGAACATATTTATTCCTAATGAATATAATAATTAACAATAATTGAGTGAACTTGTGAGCCAAAACTGGGTATTATGTTGTCTAAGGCCAAAACAGACCAACAACGTGATGAGATTTTATGGACGCAGAAAATTGGATCGTTGAAGAGTGAAAAAGTTAATCCCGGAACTGGCGCAGTGGCCGGCGCGGGCGCACGCAAGTAGGAGTCAATTCTATTGATTGCTCGTAATTTAGAATAGTAAACTGCGACGACAACTATTGATTTCCTACTGGTTAAATGTATTGTTAATATTTCGACCGCTTTATTATTGTTTCCGATTAAGCTTTGAGTTACGATTTGAATGAAAATAAATACAATATTCTGGCGTATTTAACCGAATCATGGGTAAAATGGTTTAGCGCATTACAACACAGAATTGGAGATGCAGCGGAGAATGTGGGGTTTTAAAGGAGTTGGGGGGAGGCAGTATGCGTTTTTGAAATCGCTATACAGGGTGAAATAGGGGTCGTGATCCCAACCATTTTTTTCTGACTCAGGAAACGATTGCGATGTTACCTGTATATATTTTAATTGAAACAAAGATGGTTCGGTATTTACTTATTTTAATTAAAAAAACGTTAAGTAACTAAAATGCGTGGTCACCCTACTTTTCCAATTACAACCTCTTTGAAAACAAACAACAAACAAAGGAATTTTTCTTATCTGTCTATCAGTATCGTCATAACAACCTCTTTACATACTTACTGCGATGATTGTTAAGTACATGCACTTGACATAAGTTTTCTTGGGAAACAGAAGGGTGACCATGATCTCAAATCATCCCAGTTTTTTTTATTATTTGCTGTACTGACTTAAATAACTAACTTTAATAACTGTTAGTCCTAACCTATCGTGATCCTTAGGTGAAAGTAAGTTAAATGCGTCTTTCTTGCTCCACGACCCCTATTTCACCCTGTATACCTAGGTCTTATCTACTTTTAGGATAAGTAGTTTAACGTGCCGTGAAGGGAGAAAACTCTAGGTTTCTGTTAAATATATATAAATACTAGCTATTGCCCGCGACTCCGTCCGCCTAGAAGTCGTTTATTGCTGCTCCCTCGAGAACTGTCTAATTTTCACTAATATGTGTGCCATTGGTTGAAGCGTTAAAGACAGAAAAACATACACACTTTCACATTTATAATATTAGTATGGATATACTTACGAGTAATACAGTATGACTTCCCGCGGCCTTGCTTGCGGCGAGCTTGAAATTTGCTAGAGTTTTTATTCATTGCCAAGTGTTACATACTTAATAGCATTTTATTATGATATGATCACTACAAATTAAAAATAAATGTTTAAAATACCCATGAACAGTCGTCAAAAAGGAAAATTAACTCCCATTCAAATGATAATTGAAATGATAATGATAAGTCGGTCAAGCTGGAGCAAGACAAAAAGTGAGTAAGTATGGTGTGTAACGTCGATAAATAGCGAGACAACGCCGCTGCGACACTGATTAGTGCTCCCGTCTGCACGGGCTCGTTTCTCTCCGCATTGTTCCTCGGATGATCTCTGACTAATTGGCTAGCTGTAGTAACATGAATGGTTGCATGACGTGCGGTGCGTGGCGGCCGGTGCGTTGACGGCTGGCACGAGAACTGTGCGATGAAGTCACCGCGGGGCAAGCCGGGAGCCCGCGAGGAAGGTTGTGACGCGAGGACCGAGGGTTCACTCTTTCAAATTTCCTTCATGAGACAATACTGCGGCTCGTGCGCAATCGCGGTCAGCTCGTAATTAAAGGCAAACGCAACCGCCGCGCGCGCTGAGTCATGGCGGCGATCCCGCCGTCACCAGCAAATAGCTTCATTGTTTCGTAGTAAAAAGGTAAAACCTAAAATGTATGTAGTCATTAAGCATTTAATTTAAAGTTATACCACGATTTGATGAATTGATAATTTACAAATCACGTAGGTACGATTAGTCATTGTATTGTATGTGTAAAGTAATTAATAATTTCTCAGAACTGAATTGAACGATTTGACTAATATCGAACTTGTCCAGAGACACACTGCCGTGCCTAGATTAACCTTCATCCCTTGCGCGAAGATCATCCACAGTTGTTAAAGGATGAACGCCGTTCATGTGTGATTGAATAACCAACAAGCCAACATCACCTCAGTTTCTCATTTAAAAAAAATGTCGGGTATTTTCTTCTAAAACCCCTGGCATTAACGGTAAACGATAGGGAAGACTTTTTACAGCAGCAGAGAGTATTTAGAAGTCGATCGTGTTTATGTTTGCGGCTCCTTAATCACCTTCAGCGAGCCGGCTTCAACGTATTATAAATAACATGCAACGACTAATGCCCGGTTCCTATATTCAAGAAACGGTTCACTAATGTTTGACCAAAAAATGATTGACAAATGGTCATTTGACAAACAACGTTTCACCAAATGATCATTTGGCAAACGAGACATTTGACAAAAGTATCATCTTACAAAAACTCACTTAGCAATTGATCATTTAGCAATTAGTTTACCTATTTCTGGGCAGAAAAAAAAACAACCTTGAAGGCCAAGGCGGGAGCCAAGCTCCCGCCTTTGCCTTCTAGCCTAACCTATCCGAGTCGGTTATGCCCTGATTCGTCTTCCTCGTAAAATGTAAATTTAACTGTTGATCATTTGGAAAAGTAAAGTCATTTGTAAAATGACTAGTAGTAAAATGATCAATTAACTTAACATTTTTTTGCAAAACGTTGTTTGTCAAGTGTAATTTTGCCAAATGACATTTTGTCAAACGGCAGGACATCCTCAAAAACTGATCGTTTTTTTTACGGGCAGTAGCGTTATGACATTTGCTACGTACAAAATGTGTCAAATTTTAACGAGACGTTACAAGTGTCACAAATCTACCAACGGTTTTGAATATAGGACCGCACCATAAGTCGCTCCGTGTTAGGCATCCCGCGCTTGCCTCTGGCGCCTGGTGACATTACGTAGTGAGCACACATCGTGCCGACGCAGGGCGCCGGGCGCGGCGTGGCTCGCGAGCTTCCCTAATGAGGGTGATAAGCGATAACACTTAAGGCGCGACCATTTTATGACCCAGCCATAACACTCGCCGCCGAAATAATTGGGAACGTAAACGCTGCGGGAGCACGCGGGAGCAGCAAAGGCGCGCGGGGACGCGGCGTATTACTTTCGTCATCAATGATACCGTTAAAGTCCCTCAGACTGACAGGGCCAATATTTATCGTTTTAAAACACAATACTAATAAATAAACAAACAATCCATATATCTACAGGATCTTTTAAGGTACGACGGTCCTTTTACTCAAATTGCACGCGTCTCGGCCGCCTCATAGCCAAATCCGCCAGTCAACCACCAACTTGGGAATTCAATTTAAGAAATGCTTCCTTGGACTGACAGCTGAGTTTGGATTTTACAAGTTTTCAGTTTATACTTATTCGTTTATATTAAAGCGATACGGTATTATTAAACCGTACGAATCTCGCGTGATAGTAAGAAAACTCAGGCCAATGCGGTGGGATGATGACCACGCTCGACTTCCTGCCCGCTGTCGTACCCTGTTCAGTTCGGAGGACCTGGTCCCGCTGGTCCCGGCGCCGTCTTCTCGATAATCACGCGGTAATGTTCAGAAGTCGGGCGAAACCACACCTTAATCCAAGTGGTGGCTTAGTCACTTATCATCAGGCCCGTGGGCTCGGTCGCGTTCTCCTTGCCATTAAATATATAAAAGCGCCGCTTGCTCGCCGAGGACCTCTCAGCCAGCTCTCAATAGCCACGACAGCAGCCCACAGACCCGCTAGCGGATAACCTATCTATAATTGCCATTGCCTAATGGTGCGTTCCTATATTCAAAACCGTGGATAGAGTTGTGACGTCTCGTTAAAATTTGACGTTTGCTACGTACAAAATGTGTCAAATTTTAACGTAACGTAGCCCTGTCTAGCCACGGGTCGAATATGGGAACGCGCCATTAATCTCTGCGTGGAGCGCACGGCGGAGGCTGCTCCGGCCGGCCTGTGGCACTCGTAGGTATGCGAGATCATTACAGTTTATGGCGTTGACACTCGGTTGATGTTATTGATATGATTGTTTATGGTGATTGCAATTACATTGTTAAAATTATTGAGTATCGATTTATGTATTGACGTAAGTTTTATTGCGCATGAAAACTAAACAACATATTTACTATTGAGGTTTTGTGAGAGGATCCATGTAGTCTCGCATGACTTCTATAAAAAATACTGATCTCTGCCCGCGACATCGTCCGCTTAGATTTCAGTTATCGTTATTCCCTCAGGAACTTCAAAATTATTCCGGGATAAAAATAGCCTATCCCTTTTCTAGGGAATAAGCTGTCTTCAATTCAAATTTCATCTAAATCCGTCCAGCCGTTGTAGTATGAAGGAGTAACAACAAAACTTTCACATTAGTGCGATTAAGTAGGATTTCGTGGCTAGATTTTTAGCCAATTTTCAACAAATTTGCCAAACTGTTTAGCGTTTTAATCGAAGTTCTGGCGAGTCTTGTAACGTAGGTACATAGGTATGCGCAAGCTGCGATAACCGATGAACCGCGGTGAGAATCCCAGAGCAGGTTACTGAGAGAATGTCAAAAGAAAAACAAGTTGGGGGCCGCTGAACACTTTTTGCTCCGTAGACACTTTATCAAATTCACCAAACCCTGTCAGATGCAAATAGTAGTGAGTGGGTACTTACTTATATCGGTATTTGTTGACGCGGCGGGCGGGCGCGGCGCGGCGGGCCGGCGGCGCGTGCTCGGGGCCCGCGTGCGCCCGCGCCGGCGGCCGGCTGCGGCGGCCGGCGGGGAGTGCGGCCGCGCGCCCGGCCTCGCCGGCTCCGAGACAAGATGTTTGTACTAACGGCATCATTTGAAAACACTCGTGTCTTTTGAATCGCGGATCGAAAGACATAACACTCTCGGGTTCAGGTAAATTAAAGCGATTTTTAAACAGTTGTTCGACTCGGTCAACGGTGCATTGTGAAGCGAGAGTGATCGCTTCTGCGAAGCCGGCGACTCCGGTGGCGGCTCGCGGTTCCACGTACTCGCGCGCGCCCGCGGTCGCGGCACAATGCTGTCGGCGATCAAGACCGACACCGAGCCGCCGAAGGGACGTTGACCAACGTTAAAAACTTCCTATTTGTTGTGAAAACATCTTGTTGCCAGTTTTTTTATTGCAAAAGAAAGGCAAACAGGCAGGTTCACCTGATGGAATCTATTCAAAGTCACCTTCGAACATCGACAATACCACGGGCTTTGCATTTGCGTTACCATATAACACTCATTTATAAAACGTGGCGGAGTTGGAAAATCTCGGCGGAAAGTATATTTCTTACACTCCAGTAAGTTGGCGATTGAAACTACGGGTAGTTTGCGTCAAATTCGGTAGTTCTCATTTTTTGCAGACTTAAATCTAATAATCTTAATTCTTAATGAATAATCCAATTTTGTGAAAATTGTGACCTCGAGCGCCAAACGTACATTTGAAAAAAAACTGCGAAAATTTCGGTAATTTTTCAAATTTGGGCGATTATAATTCGCGATTTTTTTATTTTTGACAATGTTCCTTTCGGAGCTCGAGGTCACAAACTTGGATTAGATATTCAAATATTCATAAACAAGTTTGCAAAAAATCAGAACTTTCGGATTTGACGCAAACTGCATGATGACTAAAGTTACTGGAGTAATATTCCAACCCTTCTCGTTTACTCCGCATAGACAATAAAATTCCTCGGGAACCGCCGCGTGGGTCAGTCCGGAGAGGTGAGGACGGGGCGGGACGCGGAGACGTCTAGAGTCTCCAGAGTCTAGGTCTAGGTGGTCCAGTCAGGTAGGCACTACTCCTAGGTCACTGAAAGGTACGATCCTCCCTTCCTTATTTGACCCGGTAGTATAAGAGGCGTTGCTTTTTATCGATCAAGTATGATATGAAGCTATTAATCTTTTTTTCACTTCTCATGCTCTTAAAATGCTACTTAAATCTCTGCGAATCGGGACTAAAGCTCCTTATTAATCTCTAGGGATTAAAGTAATTTTTTTTTAATTTACTTTGGAAACCCCTAAACAACCAATCACGGTGTTTGTGAATGGAGGATTATCGCCATTTTCAGTGATTGTGTATGGACCATATTTTTGGGTGTCGAAATAACCTCAAAATGACAACTGTGCATATTTGCAGAGAGAAGTTTTTAAATCAATTTGAAATCGTCTATGACTTTTGTTTTTTTTTTTATACTTGGCGAAACTTTAATCTCATTTTATTTTCCTCATTTTGTCATAGCTTTAAGGGCCCATATTTTTTTTTAAAGCACTACCTATGGGTTTTGGTTTTGTTTTAAAATAAAACCATTATCAGAGCATGATTTAAAAAAAATGGGCGGTTTCAGTTACTTAGGTATGTAATTAAGAAGGTTTAAAGGTAAAATTTTGGGATATTTTCAAAAAAACGGAAAAAAAAATATTAAAAAAAATCTATCAACTTTAGCATAGGGGTCACTATGGCAAATGTGTTCCAATTGGACCCAGGTATTTCCCATTTTCGTTTGTCGAACCCGCTACCAAACACCCTGTATATACTTATTATAAAAAACCTAATTTGAAGAAAATTAAATAAATATCTAAATAATAATAATATTTATTGGCCAAGTAACAATACATTACATTTAGCAAGTCAGGTTTGGTACATAATTCCCTTAAAAGTAACATGCATCTATATCTATTACTTTATCTTATAACATTTATAGCTCTAATAAACATTTACTTCTAAGTAGATCCATGTATTCGTTGATGGAGTAAAATGGGTTTTGTTGACAGAATACTTTCATTTTCTTTTTTCCTCGCATTCAAAGTGAAAAGTAGAGTGTTTAACGCGAGACTAAACAACCATAATGACACTCGAACTACAGCCACCCTCGCTCGCAAGCTCGCTCGCGTGGCTAAACATCTCGTGTCATTATGGCTTGTTTTAGTCCCTTGTTGAACAATCTACTATTAAATCATCCTGGTTATGGGTTCAGGTTATTCATGCCTGCAACGATGAACAATGAGGTTTGACCGCGGAGCTCGCTCGTCGGCCTACAGGCGGCGTCTACAATTTTTTTAAACAGCCACCTGCAAGAGCACCCACTTCAAAGATAAGTTTTTCTAGGTACCTGCATAAAATATCAGGGATGACCGCGCGGGGCGGGAGCGGAGGAGGCAGTCGCGACTCGCGAAATTTCTTATTGTCAAATTTTCGAAACTTAGAGGATTCATAACATTCAATCAATTTTATATTTTTTGTTTGTTTTCACTTTGTTATCAACATTTCCAGTTTTTCAATCCATATTACTAGATCTAATGTAGGTAGTAAAGTTTAACATGAATGAGTCAACATCCCTATTGCGTCCAAAGAGGAAAATGATTGCGCGGGAAACCAAGTTGTTAAGTTCAAAAATAGATTGTAGGTGTTGTAGGTAAATAGAGAACCGAGCGGTTATTACTTCAACCCCGTTTAGTAATTATCTTAAGTTTTTATAGCGTCCATAGATACATACGTAATAGTTATAGTATCTATGTACTCCCAATGTATTGAATGAAACAGGATAGCTAAGAGAAAACAGAATTTAGGGCGGATTCGACCAAACGAGACTAAGGTCTTATAGTTACTAGTTTTCATTTTAGTAAAATCGTTATTAGGACAGATACAATCTTTCTTTTAACTGACTTCTCCCTCGATTGTCGACCCATTTTGAAAATATTTTTTTTGTTTCATACGGTAGCGAAAGTATCATTTGGTGAAGTGGAACTGATGATGAAGACTACAGATATCCACCGGAATTCCTCAACGGTACTTATTTCAAGGGTGGCGATAAGATATCTCGATTAAGATAGTAAAGCTACTCTGACGAAACAGGTTTAAATATATGACTATGACTTTCCCACGACGCTTCTTGCGGCGAAATTGAAATACCCAATAGTTTCTTGTTAATTGAGATATAGGACTACATCATAGCACGCGAGTCACCGACTTCAGTTTGACTGACCGACGACCATTTAAAAGAAGATATTTTTTGTGTTTTTGACGGGAGCGGTTTGTTGTTTTAATCTTTATTTTATGTCATACTCTTTAGTGATGTGACGTAGTTGTGAAGCGCCGTCGACCACCGGCCGCGTCCGCTGGAGGTCCCCGCGCCGAAAACCACACTTTAAGTAAGTAATTACATTGTGACCGCATGAAAAATAAGAACCGACCAAAGCAACGGCCGCGCCGCGCTGAAGGGTCCGAAGTTAAAACGATACGATAACTCGTAGAAATCAATATCGTTCTACCATGTTGAATACAGGCCAGTATTAGCGTTACAACCATAATTAATTATCCTACTGTTTTTTATTTTCTAACAAGGTTTTTCATCGTAATATACCTATCGTAAAAAGATAACATTCTTCTCATAGAACATGTCCTCATTAGTTAGTCACTTATTAGCAGAATGTCACCTGCTGCTGTATCAATTTAATTTATCGAATAAGTTTATAAATATTCATTATGTGAGCGCCTACTGCTCAAACACTCTAAAAACAAGTGACTGCGACATACAGATGAAACCGATCGAACGCGGCGGAGGAACTACTGCGGGCTTAGACAAGTATTCATCCAATATACCTATGAGTCAAAAAGTATACATACATACATAGACTCATGCCTTAATTCCCAGAGTGGGGTAGGCAGAGCTAAAGAATTACCAACAAGTCTTAAAACTTCTTGATAATTCTGTAACCACATTTTGCACAAGTAGGCTAAGATGTTTCCCAGTGTATTAGGGTGAATCAACTTTTAAGGTACTCCTTTTCTTTTGCGGTATCAAAACTTTCCCGGTGACTTATCATTAATAATAATGTATGAATATTAATATCAGACCACCAAATTTACAGACCTTACACGTTAAACACCTCAAATATTTTTTAATCTTCGAAAAAACCTGGTAACTCAGGGGAAAATGCACATTACTATATTATACTACAACTATATTATTATTTCAAACTGTACTATTTTTAAATCAAATCATTTCAAATGCTAGCCTAATTGTCTGATTTAATAAGCGTGTAAGCTACGTCGTTGGCAAATATATAGTTTTTCTAAAAACATATAATTTGTGAAACATGTCGAAAAATGGGGAGTACCTAAGAAGTTGATTCACCCATTAGTGACAGGTGGCAAACCTATCGCCTAACAGTACTACAAGCCTTTAAAAAGCGTCAAAAAGTATGGAATTGAATAAAAAAAGAAAAAAAAAACCCAACAAACGGCAGTTTACGTCAATGCTATAGGTACCTACATTTTCGGGGAATGCATCTCGTCGAGGCCCACGGGAGTACCTATTGGGGACCGACGCCTCACGCGTATTTATGTACAGTGAAGTGCGAAAATATACATCGAAAGAATCCTCTTGTAAATATGTTACGAAGTTCTTAGTACACTGGAATAAGGTGCATTAGGACATATTTTTGAGATGTTGCGGTCCCCCATATGTTTATACTTGACTGTACCTATATATTGGTAGGTACCATGCACCACTGTGCCACTGTCAAGCCACAGTCGGCGCTGTCGCCCGATCGCAAAGTTAAGTTCGCATGTATGTATATACTCGTATAAGAACAACTTATAAACATAATCAGCTCGATTCAACCGGTTATTGTTTGTTTTTGTAAGTGTTTTACCGGGGGGGGGGGGGGGGGGTTACAACGACTTTTTCCTGCTTTTAAAGTAGCAGCACAAAAAGTTGTCAGAATTAACGATGGAAGTATGTTAAAACCCAACAAAGCTTCCGTTTGTCGTTAATCTAATGGGCATCTTAAAATACCTTAAACGTAAGCAATGAATGCAATGCTCCACAACACGTGTCTAACGGAGTCATTGTTCCGAGAACAAGCGACATCACACCGCTAGCGCCTTAAACATAATAAATGTTTTGCACATATCGTTGCTTAAATACAAAAGCGACACAAAACAAAATGTGTTTGTGTTGCATTTAAATTCGGAATGCTTTATACTTAAAGTTTTAAATCAAACTATATTTGTTTTTGATTTGTGGCGCTTTTGTATTTAAGCAGCGATATATTTATCAGGCAACAGTTGTTGTAATTTTATTTTATGTAAGCAGATACTAACTATATCCAGCTGTTATTCCAACGGAAATTGATACAATTTTGGAAAGAACTTAGTACTTACTCGTATAAGTATAACCCTCTGCAACTGAGGTGACTTTTTAGAAACATTCTACTGATGTGGTCTGTCAGACGTAATTTTTGATAAAATATAGAAAAAATACTAATGGTTCAATGATAAGTACTGTTTGTTTAGTGCATAGCATGATTGCTTAATTTTAATGCGGAATTTATAATAAACATGTATATGGGCTTTTAAATGAAAAAAATGTAATTAACTTGAATAAGGTAAAAAAATAAGGTATTTTTAATGAAGGTTATCTTATACCTAATGGCCCGAGTCGTTAGAAGGACACAGAGCTATTTATATCTCGGTGTACGGCGATTTTTTTTGGCGACGCCGACGTCTGATAGTCGTCACGTTAGTCGCAGAGGGATAAACAAAATATACTTACTAAAAAGTTTATTAACAAAAAACCGCCTTCAAAAACGCAAAAACGACTTCTTTATATAATATATAAAGAATGGTGACGTCAGTCAGAATGAAGTCGGCTGAAGTTTAAAAATATTGTGCGCTGCCGACTTCGTTTGACTGATCTATTACTATTTTAAAATAAGTTATTTATTGCGTTTTGTAAGGCAGCTCTTTGTTTTTTTTCCTTAATCATAATAATATTATGCTATTATGTAGTCCCACTTCCCAAATAATAAGAAACTATAGAGCTATAATAAAAAAAACCCGCCGCAAGCTAAGGGGACTTTATAGTACACATGTACATACAATATACATATAGGTATATTTAAGCCATTTCAATGTGTTTCGTCATAGTCGCTCAACTATCTTAATAGAGATACTTATCTTAACGCCACCCTTGAAGTAGGTACTCCTCAAATATTATAGGCACACATATATCCAGCATTTTCATTCAGAAAGTATCACTTGGTGGAGTTGAGCTGATGATGAAGACCACAGGTGGTCACCGGACCTCCTTAACGGTACCTATTTCAAGAGTGGCGATAAGATATCTCGATTAAGATAGCTAAGCGACTATAACGAAGGACATTTAAATGTTTAAATATGACTATGACTTTTGTCCTGCTTTACTTGCGGCAAGGATGAAATGTCTTAAAGTTTCATATCAACAAAGAAGTAGGACTAAAAAGTATAAAATAAAATAAATGTTCTAAAAAACCAAAAACTGCCTTCAAAATCGCAAACAATAGCTTTTAAAATAGTAGGTACTTACTTAATAAGTCAGTCCAACTGAAGTCGGCGACTCACAATATTTCCCACCAAAACCCGACTTCAGGCCTGACCTACCATTTTAAAAGAAGTTATTTTTTGCGTTTTTGAAAGCGGTTTTTTTTGGTTTTTTTAAACTTGTTTGCCAAATTTAAATAATATACGCCTCACCGTTTTGTCGTGAACGGTGTCAAACAAACGAGCAAACAGAGCTACTTTCGTATTTTAATATTAGTTAGTCTTGACTGTTGTCAGTTATCATCAATAAATACAGTATCTGTACAATAATGTTACCTACTTCTTTTTTTTTTTTTTTTATGTCAGAGAAGGCAAACGAGCATACAGACCACCTGATGGTAAGTGAATCTGTGACCCATAGACATTCGCATTCACAAGACCGCAATCCTAAGACTGCAAATGCACTGCCAACCCTGAGGACTAAGATGGAATGCCTCTATGCTAGTCATTTCACCGGCTGTCTTATCCCCAAACCGGAACACATCAATGCAAACACTGCTGCTTGGCGGTAGGTTAATGGATAAGATGGTGATACCAACCCGGACGGACCCTGCACAAGGTCCTCCCACAAGTAAATTTTTCAAGAACAAGTTCCACAAGTTTATTATTCAAGACCTCTTTCTTCATTTCTTCTTCATCTAAAGGTCATCATCACTTTTTGAAAATCTATTTTTGCACTGAGGTGCATAATAAACAAAAACGAGCTACGTGACGGAAATGCGTGTGAACGTAATACCTATCTCTCCACTCCAGCCGGCTTAGTCCGTTCGATAAGATCGATATCCACGGAAGGAACGACAAGTTAATGCCGAGTTGAAGGTTTGGATTAATGGATAAAACTATAAATGCCAATAGTCATGCAACAAACATAGCATTGTACCTATTGTGACGTTTGATATTTGTACTGCGATAGCTCTTACAATAACTTTCGGGATGGTACTTCTTTCTCATTCGCTCTCGTGCGCTCTCATGCGGGTCCAGCCGGCAGTTCCCAAACCCGGAACACTTGTAGGAGCTGCGCACTGTTACTGAATTTGTTAACACAAATAATGGAATTCATTTATGTCATTTGAAGAACAAGACAACAAGCGGCTTTCATATACTCCCAACTAAGTTATACTGTGTTCTAGCAAATAATTATACAGGGTGTATTGCAAGTCGTGTGCCAAATGAATAGGGTGGGTAGCTGTCACTTGCAACACGTTTTGGGCTAATTAACACTCATCCTACCCACGGTGCTTTTCTTATTTTTTTTTTGAAAAAATCTCGGAATCTTCCAAAAGTTAACCATTTTGTACACCTATCTTTTTTTTTAAATGTGACAGCACAAAAGTATTTGTAGTTTTTTTCTCTAATGTTTGCGCATTCTAATGAAATGTTATTTTTATTCATATAGTAAACAAATGAAAAAATATTAGCCAACAAAGTGTGAAGGACAGAAAATAAAAAATCGTCACGGTCAACTTTACGGCACAATTAAAAAAAATGTAGAAGCTCCTCAGATCTTCCAACATCATAAAAACTTCTCCAGTTCCTGACAATTCTTACGGTAGGTATACCACATGTCTAGAATCACGTTCAGTTTTTGGTCAAAATATGGTTTCAATCTAAAATGGTGGTTTTATTCGGTCAGTAGATCCAGCCAGTTAAATGGGCTAAATGCACAATACAAAACGCAATACGGTTAAAAATCATCTTTACTTTAATAATTACTTAAAATTTTGTTCAAATGGTCTTCCTCCACAATTTATACATTCGCGACACCTTTTTCGTATTTCTACAGTAGTTGTTGTACGAAGTGTCTTTGACTTTTACGTCTGGGGAAGGGCCAAAGAGCTAGTGTACGCAACACAGGTAGAGAGCAGATAGCATCTGATCGCAAAAAGACCGCAGTGTTTGAAGTCAAAAGTTGGTTGTATTTTTTTTCTTCTATATAAACTACCGCAGGAACGGAACAAGTTAATAATTATTATTAATAATTCGTAAGTATTTTACTTACGTAAGGATAAGGAAATTGGTTTGGGTTTCGCCACTGCAGCGCCGGCTCGCATTGCTTACCTGCAGTGACACATCAATGATAACGTTAGGACGACGGAGTACGTCCACGTTGTGGATCGCGTGCGGGCTGATCACTGCAATCTCGGAGCCTGCAGCGGAGCGATTACGCTGCATTACGCTGCATCACGATGCATCACACCGCGCGGCCGGCCCCCGCCCGGCGACGCTTTACTGCGATGATGGTGCCGTTTGTCTAGGGCAATTATCATTTCAACTGGTACCGGTACTGGCGAAAAAAAAAACCCGGTTCTTCGGTTCCTTCGGTACTGAGTTTGTGACTAGACTAATTGTAATTTTTTCTTTTCAAAACTACGTGCGGTCCTGGTCACGCTTTCCCCCGGCGGATTCGCACAAGCTCGGTTTTATTCGGATGCGATATGAGATCGGCATCGCTCGGCACGGCCCACCCTTCGACCCGACGCCTCGACCTACGACCCTCGTAGTCAGGTAGTCAGAAAGATAGCTGTTCTGATTTGGTAAACTCGTGCTCTGGATTAAATAATTAATAATTATCACTTAACTGGTATCTTATTTAAAAAATTACTTTTAAACAAAAAAAAAATACAATTAATTTACTCAGTACCGAAAAGTACAGAAATCCCGGGAATTCCCGGTTCTGACTCAGTACCGTAAATCTAAGCCCCGGTTCCGGGAATGGTACCGGTACCGCATGCCTTACGTTTGTCCCAAGCACGAGGCACAAAAAACAATATAAGTATTAAAAAAAAAACTCCGCCCTTTTATTGGAAATATTGGAATTACTTGTGGGAGGACCTTGTGCAGGGTCCGTCCGGGTTGGTACCACCATCTTATCCATTAATCTACCGCCAAGCAGCAGTGTTCGCATCGTTGTGTTCCGGTTTGGGGATAAGACAGCCTGTGAAATGACTAGCATAGAGGCATTCCATCTTAGTCCTCAGGGTTGGCAACGCATTTGCAATCTTGTGAATGCGAATGTCTATGGGTCACAGTTTCCACTTACCATCAGGTGGCCTGTGTGCTGGACCAAAAAGCTGGGCACAATAGCTCACTCAATTAAATTTTCTATTAAACTTTTCTGTTGTGACACGAAAGTTAGCCATACAATTGTAGGTATAATTTTCGTCGCACAACGGAACTTTTTTGACTTCGTTGTTTGTATGGTTAACTGCGCTTAACTGTGGTCCAACTTTTTGGTCCTTACCCATTAACTCTGTCGCCGAACCTGGGAACTAATACGAGTATGTTATTATCTCCCTGCTGATAATTGTCGATGCCGATGCGCGCGCGCGCGAAGCGTAATCCGCCCCTCCCCGCCGCTGTCAGCGCATTCCGACGCCCACTATGGCGCCCACAGGTGTTGATATAATCCTTTCCCATCGTTTTTTGTCGGATAAGTTCGTATATCTTGCTTTCTCAGTTCGCTTATTGAAGGGTACTGAAGCTAATTGAGAAAGCAAGATAAGTACGAACTTATAGGACAAAAAACGATGGAAAAATTCACTACCACCCTGTACAGTCAGCGTCAAAAGTAACTGGTCACTTCAAGCAACTTTTGTACTTTATCGCATTAACACATTAGATAATCTTGTTTGACATTGCTTATGTGACAGTAAAGCGACAAGGTATTTAAGTGATCAGTTACTTTTGACGCTGACTGTACATATACATCCCACAATCTCTACCTACATTTTATGTTTTACCTTTTTTCGGCAAAATATGTTTGCCAAATGTATCGTGTCCCAACTTTTCATTTGCCAACCCGCTTTGTTTTCTGTAACTGTAAATATTTCAGGATTTTATAAAAACTAACCGAACCGAACCGAAATAAATTCTGAAAAAATTATATAACATTGGGTTGGCAAATGAAAAAGTTGGGAAATGATACATTTGGCAAACATATTTTTGCCAAACGGTAGGCTGCCACATTTTATACGTTAAATAGATTCCCTAGAAATATTGAAATTATTTAAAATATCATTAGAAAAATAAAATGCATAGTACGGTAAAGTCACCAGTGGTCAGCCAGATACCTGCAGTCGGCCTCTGCCTATACTTTGTATGAGTGGGGAAAAGAACGAAATATATATTTCCCACTCTTCGAACTCATATAAGGTCGACTACTGGTCTCTGGCTGACTACTGGTGACTTTACCCTATTAAGGAATTAATATATCACGTAATTTATACAAAAATAGTTAATATTGTAATAAGTACCTACCTAGTGCTATAAATTAATTATGGGCTAAAAGAAGATGTAGTGACTAAGGTTGAAATGGGCATGATTTAATGATTCGGTTATTTGGAAAGGATGGATGAAAGAAGATTGATGAAAGAGATATACAGAAAGCGAGTGGAAGGGTCGGGAAGGAAGAAGCGAAAGAGATTTGTTCGGGCCGTAGCAGGGCGATAAAAGTGGTATCTGCCTAGCCCTCTGGAAAACAGGCGTGATTTAATGTATATCATAAACAGTTTTAATTTTTTTTTACCAAACTACTTACACCCCGCACCCGCCCGCGCCTGCGTCTGCTGTCTACTTGTCTAGCCGTACCTACTCGTGATAACGCACGAGTACAATCTGTTTGTCTCACAACTCAAGCGGGCCTGAAGTGAGGTGCAACTGTAACACTCCTACCCCCAGGCTACATAGAAACGATAAAATATCCTACGTTGTGTAATTAAATTGACTGGCCAAAAATAAAACATGTGATCGTCTAGTTATGATTATATCTATCTAAATTAGGATCGTCTACGTTGTGTTAACGAATATTGTGAAAAGGGATAACCCTAAACCTATTTCAATTGATAGGCAAGCTAGAAACCATAAATAAACATAATATACCACAATCACGGTAATCACGAATAATAAACAATGAATGGAAGTTATTAAATGGGTACGACTCACCGGAGATCTTCTTAGATACCTGCACACTCGGGAGTATATTTCGAGAGTATATTTAAAATTTCCCTGGCTGCCTGCTCGTGGGGCCTCCGTGTACCGGAGTTCGTGTTGTACAAATATATGTATATAATTATAAAATAAAGTAATTAGAAGATGACAATATATAATAATGTTCCCTACCTAAACCCCTACCTTATTACGCGGTCGGTTACAGCGAGAACCTTTTTGACCCTAGATTCAAATTTACTTCCTTAAGTATTTGTAATAATAAATCGAAAAAATTAAAACGGTCCTTACTTTGGATGGGGTCTGACCTCAATAACACTACCTGCCTCGCTATCCTTCTATTCCTATCGCCCCTAATAAAACTACTCTAAAATAAAATATACTTAAGCACGCTCATGCAGTTATGCTACTTGCTCATGCTATGCTCTTAAAACTATGACTACGCGTCCCTAATCCGAATTACGCAGCCGCGCTTTGTGACGACGACTAAGGGATGTTGTCGGGTTTGTTCAAGATAGTCTGAATACCATTGAGATGAGTTTAACAATTACTGCGTGACCCCATATCAAAGGTTGCACACTGACCAAACTTCACACTAGCGCGGGCGGCCGGGTCGTAGGGTCTACCTACACCTCAGGGCCACTAGTATAAAGTTATAAACACCTAAATGGCCCAGGTCTTGAGTGACTACCTAGTGCCTGTGAAGAGGTGTGACGTAAAAGGTGCGTTAACTAATGCAAGTTGTTTGAAGTTAAATCGTGGTAATAAAGTGTGACGGCAAAAGATGTATTTCTAGCGTTTGCAGTGGAATTAGACAACCAGAGTCGCAAGGCTGTCAAGCCGCTATCTGGGCTGACCCCACGTGTGCTGCTCGTGGGTGTTTACAATAAATGCATGTTCAGTTAACCACAAAATAGTTTTTTTGTTATTAAACCTTAGCTCGTCACAAACATGACTAGTGATGTGCCGTTCCCGGGAATATTCCCTAGGTGGGAAAATTCCCGGGAATATTCCCAGGAATATTCCCACACAAAGGGAACATTGGGGAATTTTGAAAGTGTATAGGTTGACATATTGTGTGATTGAGGATTTTATCAAGACGTTATTCATTGAACTATTTACCGAGACATTAAATAGTGTAACTCACTTGCGAAAGTAAATTCCCAATTTTCCCGGGAACATTCCCAATATTCCCGGGGTATATTCCCAATGTTCCCAGGAATATTCCCATAATTGCTAGGAAAGTTGAATAAAACATTTTTTGAAAAGTATTTTTTTATTAGCAATAACTATACAAATCATCACAGTTTCACTAAAAATCACAGTATTTAAATAAATACACAGTATTGTAGTATTTGCAACAAAACGTGACTTTAAAGATAAGAATAGTGAAATGTACAAACACTACTTTTCGGTCTCATGACTCAAGCACATCTACGCACGTGTTGATAGCACCAGATACGTTAGAAGACTGAACAAGTGCAACGAGTTTTATGTTTTTAGAGGAAGGAAGACAGCCATTGAAAGAAAGAAACAGAAACATAATACTCAGAAACGGTACCTATCGCAAAAAGAGAAACGATTTTGTGATCGAAACCAAAGCTTAAATTTTATTATATAAAACATGAATTACGTGTATCTAGTAGTATAAAACGAGGTTTTTAGCAAAAGTCATTTAATTCTGCTGAGTACTTCATTATTAAATTAACTAAATTTAATAAATATAATATTTGCCCAATCTGTATTGCAATATTCCCCTGTTTTGGGAATATTCCTGGGAATAAAGGAATATTACCGGGAATATTCCCCATAGGAATATACCCATTCCCGGGAATATTCCCACGGCACATCAGTAAACATGACACAAAAGCTTAACTTAATAAAGCGTTATGACACACTCAATAAAATAAAGGTAAAGCAGATTAAAGATAATGAGTGAGATAGAACTGCTTCTCCATCTATTTTATAAAGCCTGAAATAATGAAGCTTATAATCTATTAAGCAAGCAAAACTTAATAATATAATATTTACCAAATCTAATTTAGTCACTACAAATAATTCATGCAGACATAACTATTCACCTTCACAGTCTGTTTATCGTTCCCGTGTAGTTGCCGGGTTAGAATAGTGCCACTCCATGTCATCCCGTGGATGTCGTAAGAGTCGACTAAGGGAATAAAGGTTTGTAGTACTGTTAGGCGATGGACTTGCCACCTGTCACTAATACACTGGGAATCATCTTAGCCTATTTGTGCAAAATGTGGTTACGGAGTTATCAAGAAGTTTTAAGACTTGTTGGTAATTCTTTAGCTCTGCCTACCCCACTCTTGGAATGAAGGCGTGAGTTTATGTATGTGTATGTGTACTAACCCTACAAGTAATATCAAATACACAAAGTATAGGAACCCCTCCGCCCCTAATACTGGAAAGACATAAATTATCTAAAACATAAAATCAAATAAAATATATAGAATAGATACAACCGTGTATAACACTGAATCTTAATAACTATCTAGTAGTTAGCAATCACAATCCACACACAAATAAAGTCCTTTAAACTAAGTCCATAATCACACCAACCCGCCTACAGCGATACAAAATCAACACTCTAATCAATTACTTAAATCAAGTAACATGGAAATTTAGATCGAAAGTAGGAGATCTGATCTTACTCGCGCCCCGTAGCTGACTGTCCTTGCTCATCTACAAACCCTACCTCGTTACATCTTAGACCCTCTCTCCCGAATCTGAATTTACTCCATCTCCTAAAAGTAGGCTTGGCTACTACCACCCTTGACCAATCGGTGACCAATACCCTTCTTTAATGTTAACGCCCAGGCCCTATTGTCACGATATTTTTCTTTGTTAAAGTTATTGAGAAACGGTTTACCCCGAGGAAGCAATAAATATTTGTTTCGACTTTCTTATTCCTAGTAAAACAATAGGTCCGAAACCCATTTGCGCAACATGTTATGTTGGGAGAGATAATGTTCCTTGTTAATGCCGAATACCTACTACTGTCATATAAAATGCAACGAATCTCTTTATGGCCGCCTAGCAGATTCGTAGAAACGAGAAATTGCCTTTGGCGGTATTTACTGGGAAAGTCCTGCCATACAGTGTTAATTATTTAACACTATGTCTGTTTTTAACAATCTAGCAAAAAAATATAAAGACAAAAGCGATTCGTCTAAATGACCTGCAGCTGTGAGTTAAGAATCCCAAAGCCGCCTCTTTGTCTGTAACGTATCATTGTTATAGGTAATTCTAACATTTCGAATTATATAAAATGTTTATTACATTTTTATATATTAATGTATAGCGGGTAATATACACGCGTTACACAACCAGGCCAAACCACTCACGGCCAGGACTTCTCATGTTTTTCTTCATGGTGACTCTCGACAGCAAATGGCTGGACAATTTAAAAGAAATAATAAAGAAGTTGGAGCTTGAGAGGATGACCATCACGTCTCCAATTTATGAAGCAATATGGCAACATGCAATTATTATGACAATTAAAATGATGGTAACAACGGAAGACCAGCGCTGACTTTAATGCCAGCATTACGCTGAGTTGGGACCATTTCGTGGCTACTTTCTTCTTGTACTTATTTGTTAATCTGTTCTTTGGTATGCATGTCACGAATAAATGATTTTCTTTCTTTCTTTCTTTCTTTCCAAAAAATCCTCAGAGTCGCTCCTACAGCGCAAGGCTCATCCTTCCCAGCCATATTTATGTATATAGAAAAAATGAAGGCATGAATAAGTTCATAGAGACCTTACACTGAATTTATGTAGATTAAGGTAAGTACGAGTACAGAATACCGCGATTCCCGGAGTGAAAGTTCTGACGTAGCGCACCGGTGGATGCGCCGAAGTGGCTTGCGGGCGGGAAATGCCAGCTCCTTTATACCTGCATTACCATCAACAGCGTTCGTTTCTTCAGCTGCTTGGCAATGTAAAGCGTTAAATGAACAGCAATTTGATCTGAATTACACTCAATAAGGTAGAAGATATTTTTTTTTATTAAGATGCAGAAGCAGGTCTTGTAAAATATTAGCCTTCAGGTAGAGGGAGTAAGTTGGTTAGAGCCGGACGGAGCTGGCTGCGCAGTGGCTCGCCCGGGTCGTCGACCTCAATCCTCGCAAAAACCCTCTTTACCGCAAACTTTTTGCCGTCCGCCGCGACCTGCCAACTTCTCGAGATCGTTGTTATTCAATGAATACCGGTATATGAGTCGGGGAGATGTGTGTGTAATGATCCCCCTAAGAGAAAAACTGTACTGTGGTCAAAGTTCAAGATAAAAACGCAAGACTTAAGTTGTTTACGAGTGGTTTTTTGTTTATAAACTCGCGGCATGATCTGCAAAAAATAAAAATGGTTTGGGTAATAGTATAATCATAATATTATGATCCCAGGATGATTTTAGACACACGAAGAGGGATCGTTTCACTTCAAACACCAAATTTTAAGTCATCGATCAAAATATAATCTTCATATGCAACATGCGGTATTCAAACATCGCGCATCGCTTCGAGTATAGCTGAGCATCACTGACATCCGTAAAACCACATTTCAATAAAACTCAACATGCAGAAAATACCTAATGAACTTTAAAATAGGTCTATTATAGATTAGGATTTAGGACCACAGTTATTTATTTATTTCAAAAAAAATACACAAAGGGCTCTCACTGCCATGCCGCTCGGAGAGGCAACTGGCAGGGCCGCTAGTGGTTATTCGGATACGATGGGGAATCATTTTACCTCGAGGGATCATTAAGTACGCACGTCTCCCCTACGTGAGCCGAAAACGCGCGCCGAAAACGCACGCTCACACGAGCTCGCGAGCACAAATCAATTTCAAATTGGACTCAAGGAATGCGAGTCATTATGTATACTTATTTGAGTTGTGATTCTGCAAGAAATTATTATAATTATCTGTACCTATATAATCGGAGGCGTCGTTAGTGTACTTTATATAAACAACATTAAGTATAGAAGCGTATTTGTAGAGGTTATCTCATGGATGGCTCCTTACCACGCCGCTCCGGCGGCGCTCGCGCACGGCCTGCCTCAACGGTCCCACGGCAGCGCTCCCGCCCGACGCCCGCCGGTGGCTATTAATTATTCAGCGAAGGGCGCAGCACGCACGGGGCCGCGTGCTCTCGCGCCGTCGCTGATCCATGCCCCGGCAGCTGCCTACCCTAAATCTCACGCAGCATTATCGATCTCACGCGACTGACTACCTTGACCCCCGTGACCATAGAGAGCCTGGTTCAGTGAAGCGAGATCGATCTAATGAGTTCGAATTATTGGTGCGTACGTGTATACCTACTGCATAGATGACGGATACCTCAGCAACCAAGTACCTATCCCTGAGGTACAATTTTCATAAATTGTTAAATAACTTAATCCTTTTTTAAGTGAGCTAAACTTCTGTATACCTAGTACCTATATACCTATGAAACAAACGATTTTAATAAAAAGTAAGCGGGTGGCGCAACAAATCGATCTACCAAGTTGCCGTGTCACCTTCGGGAAATTCGCTTTCAATTTTAACTTCAACCATGCTTGGTCACCCAAGTACTTATGTACTTAGAGTTAGCCACCTTTATATTTTATTGAATTTGGTTGCGGATTTCACAAAGTACCTACAGTGTGGTCGGTCGTCCTTCTGCAAAGTGACCGAGTCATGCGCAGCGCCGATCCGCGGAAGGGCAGCGATGGTGTTCGCTGAATGGTGTTTACATTGAGCGCGGTCATGTGACAAGATTATCCCGCTTGCGAAACGTTAAGTAACAAATATATTTCCGTAAAAAAAACTCCGCTTGATCCAACGAGTAATTAAAACGCCGCAATCGGCCGCAGCTACCTTAATTGTTCGCGGCAACAATCGCCCGTGTGACCAGACACACTCACAATTAGCTCCGAATGATAATGGCATCGCAGAAGGGCCGTCACCGTCGTCGGTCGTGGGCGTCGTGGCACGGTTGTTAGTTATATCGCTGTGAGATGGTTTCTTGTTCGATTTCCTCAAAACCTGGGCTTGCACCATCATGTAAAAGTTGCGACAGAGCCGCCACAGCAGCTTTATTAGAAGAAGGTGGTTATTCTTCACCCGACTACGCACGCTGAAACGCTCTGGTGCACGGGCCAGATCCGACTTTGCAGCTTTAATATGTTAATTAGTTAAACCAAGTAAATAAAAAGTCATTGCCTCTAATCGGGGTTTCTCGGGGTTTCTCGGGGTTTCTCTGCGTGATAGAATCAGAAATGATGATATCCGCAGTAGAACTAAGGTTACCGACATAACCCGAAGAATAGCTAAACTGAAGTGGCAGTGGGCGGGGCACATCGCTCGCAGGACTGATGGCCGATGGGGTCAGAAGGTTCTTGAGTGGCGTCCGCGGACCGGGAGACGAGCTGTAGGTAGGCCTCCAACAAGATGGAGTGACGACCTTGTAAGGATCGCGGGAACGCGGTGGATGCGAAAAGCACAAGACCGGTCTGAGTGGAAAGCCTTGGGGGAGGCCTATGTCCAGCAGTGGACGTCTTTCGGCTGACATGATGATGATAATGGGCTTAATAAGATCAAAAACCCCATGGGTATTATTAGGGCCCTACGGTTGACTTCGCGACGCGCTCGCCGCGAGCCTGCTGAGTCACTGCTGCGCCGTGACCGCGCCGAGGGCCTTTCCCTGGCGCCGAAGGCCAGGCCGCGGTCGCTCGCTGCACACGTCAGTCTGTGGGGGAATTCTGTAATTGGTATAACTATCGCAAGGGATCCAAATATTCTCGATTAGATTTAGCCGATCTTGATCATCGATTTCGCACATTACAAGAATAAATCTAAGCAACTTCTCAGTTAGTCGGTGAATCCAACTTTAAGAGTAGCGCTGTTCTTAACAGCATGAGCACCTCGACCACATGCATCAGAAGGCCTTACACCAGGACCTCCTCGCCCACGCCCAGGAGGCCCGTCAGCCTGCTGCGGTTGTTACCGTCTCTGATGCGACAACACGTGTCCATAGATTGAAATTGAAGTGATGCCCACTCCGAGTAGAGAGGAGAGGGTTCCGTTAACGTTGTTACCTCGTTCAGCGCCTGCAGCTGCTGCTGATGGATGTTTATTCTACTGGGTACAACCATATTGTCTTTGAGATATTATCGTATGGTTTTTAACTCCACCGCCATTACTGTCAACGTGGAGCGTCCTAAGTGCGCATCATTGTTACAGGTGCACTACTGTAATAGTCATAGAGATGCCAATTAATTGACTTTATTTACGTCAAGCGCTCGACGAGTCGAGAGCTATCGTTACGTTGACAATGCAATAACATAAGACCTTGGTCAGCCGATATGAAAAGCTTTATTAAGGCTCTGTCATCCTGGCTCATAGACACCTCCGGAGATCCTAGAGCTAGTGCTTACCTCTCCCAAAGGATTGGGCTAGCTATCCAGAGAGGTAATGCAGCCAGTGCCATAATATCAAGAAATTTTAAGACTTGTTGGTAATTCTTTAGCTCTGCCTACCCCACTCTGGGAATGAAGGCGTGAGTTTATGTATGTTATGTTTTGTCATAGGGACCATGCCGCGAGCGGACCTGCTAGAGTGGGTGTTCTTTTTATAGCGGTGATTATTATTTACATCTTTAATATTTGAGTAGCTTAGTTTGATTTTTATTTGTGTAGCTTAGATTTATTTTAATTTAAATAAGTTTAGTTTTAACTTTAAAAAAAAAAGAAAAAAGATGTTTATTCAGTAAGTAGGCCGCACTGGCACTTTTACACGTCAAAAATCTACCAGCGCTTCGGAAGAGACCACTGCTGAGAAGAAACGCCGCAAGAAACTCAACAGTAAGTCGTTTTTTAAATATTGCTAATGATATTATACAATAATAAACTTAACCTAGCATTATATAAAACAATGAATCTCACATAACACCAAAAATGTATTCATGCGTAGTTGAGCAGGAAAACGTGTCAAAACTCAGAATTGTCACAAAACTAATAAGCAACAGTAATATAAAAAAAAAATATATATAGAAAGTATACAAGTTATACTTACCTGTGCAAGACCACATGCATAAAAGTTTCGATACATTCTCCTACAGAAACCGTGTCCCCTAGACAATAATACAATATTTACATATTTTTAAGACTAATTTAAATTATTAAATTATTTAGGTGTTGGCCAAGCATTTTTATCTGTTAGATAGTCTTCGACCCTATAGTAAGCTTTAGACATCAACGACTTTTTCAAGTAAGTTTTAAGTACTGGAAATGGTAACTTTAAAACAACGTCAGGTAATTTATTAAAGAAAAGGATGCATTGACCTACAAATGATTTATAAACCTTACGGACACGAAATTTTTTAATAGCAATTTTATTTTTATTTCTCGTATTCAAATTATGTACATCACAATTCTTAACAAAAGAGTCTTGATTTTTAATGACATAAATAATATTCTCATAAATAAATTGTGATGCTACTGTCAAAATATTAATTTCTTTAAATAGTACTCTTAAGGAATCACGGGAGTTTAGATTATATATAGAACGAATGGCTCTTTTTTGCAACACGAATATAGTCTGTATGTCAGCAGCTTTTCCCCAAACCAGAATACCGTACGACATAACACTATGAAAATAACTATAATAAACTAAGCGAGCTGTCTCAACATTAGTAAGTTGCCTGATTTTCCTAACAGCATAAGCTGCCGAACTTAATTTACCTGCTAGTACTGCTATATGGGGACTCCATTGCAAGTTTTTATCTATAGTTATCCCTAAGAAAAGCGCCTTATCTACCATTTCCAATCTCTCATTATTAAGAAATATACTAGATTCTACCGGTCTAACATTAGGCAAAGCGAACCTAACACATTTAGTTTTCGTAGCGTTGAGTAGCAAATTGTTACTAGTAAACCAATTAAGTAATTTACCTAGTATGGTATTTATCCTACTGTAATCGACGGATTTTCGGTCTACCTTGAAAATTAATGATGTATCATCAGCGAATAGCACAATATCACAAAGATTATCTACTGTGCGTGGTAAGTCATTAATATAAACCAAAAATAAGAAAGGACCTAATATAGAGCCCTGAGACACACCTAACTTAACAGGGGCTCCAATAGACTAGACTTGGAAAGGTCACAAAAAAATCCTATAGCATCACAAGATTTCTCCCAAATATTGTATATATATTTAATGAGCACAGATGCTGCATCAGTAGTGGATCGTCCTCTGGTGAAGCCAAACTGATTACTGTTAAGCAGTTTATTTCTATTGAAGTGACCTACCATATCTTTTAACATTAACTTCTCAAAAACTTTACTTAAAACAGGTAGAATAGAAATGGGACGGAAATTCGTTAAATCACTCATATCGCCCGATTTAAAAAGTGGTATGACTTTACTATATTTCATAAGATTTGGAAAGACCCCCTCTGAAATGCAATTATTGTAGATTAAAGCTAAGTGCGGTGCAATTATATCTATGACATGATGGATGACTTTAACTGATGTTCCCCATAAATCCTCAGTTTTTTTTAAACTAAGCGATTTGAATACCTTAACAATTAAAACTGAATCTACGTGGCTAAAATCAAAGCTTTCGTTACATTTAGTAACATTAGCACAAAGTAATTTTTGAGCTTCAATCGCAGATGATTGAAGACATTTCGTGGTATTAACGGCTATTGTCGAGAAATAATCTTCGAACGCTAAGGCCACGTCTTTGTTTGACTTGATTTGTTTGTCACCCTTGTTAATGGTTACTTGATTATCACGAGTTTTAGATTTACCCGTTTCTCTATTTATTATTTTCCACACGGTTTTAACCTTATTGTCAGAAGCTTTGAGCTTAAGACTTAAAAAGTTTGACTTAGCAGTCAAGCAAACTTGCTTGAAAGTCCTTGAATATTTCTTAACATAAACTAAGAAGTCTGCGTTCTTGTTCTCCTCCCTCTCTCTATATAGTTCATAAAGCCTACTCCTACTTCTATGAATGCCTACAGTAGCCCATTCACTAAACTTAGTTTTTGACCCAGAAATAGTTTTCATTTTAAAATTATTATTAAATTGATGATGAATTATTCCAAACAAATCTTTATAATTACTATTAGAATCATTATGTGAAAAGGATAACCCACAGAGATTACTCTGAACTTTATTTTTGTATAATTCCAAACGATTGCTAGTTATGGGTCTGTATGTTATTGTCTGTGGTACTTGATGAAAATATTGCTTTATCCAAACATTCGCAATTACAAAAAATTTTGTCTAAACAGATAGCACTTGAAACACCTATCCGTGTAGGTTCAAAGAACAAATTACCTAAATTAAAAGATTTAAATAAACTTAAGATCTTAATAGTATTAATTGACGATTCCAGTAAGTTAACATTAAAGTCTCCACAGACAATAACATGCCTTTGAGTTTTGCAGGCTAATTTTAACACATTTTCCATAGTAGATTCAAATGTGTTAAAATCGGCTGATGGTGGTCTGTAAACGCAAATAATTGTGTAATTTTCTACTTCTATGCAAGAGATTTCTACAAGCCTCTCTAGAGATAGCCTAACAATATCTTTCCTTTCTTTGGTTTTTAAGGTATTTTTCGCAATTATTAAAGAACCACCATGAATGGCGGATTTCCTGGCAAAAAAACTAACTAATTTAAAATTAACAAAGTCAAAAATTAATTGATCTGGTCTAAGCCAATGTTCAGTAACACACATAATGTGTACACTTTCCGTATCTAAAAATAATCCTACTTCTAATTCTTTGCTGGAAAACCCTTGAATATTTTGGTGAATTATATTTATATTCAATGGTGTTTCCGCTGTCCTATACTTTAGTTTAAATTATTAGGTTTGGCATTTGTGCCACTATTGTATCCCTTTGGTTCTATGTTAAAGGCCAAAAGATCTACCAAAGTCAATATATATTTCTTTGGCAAATGAATTTTTTCAGCTGTTAGCGTGAGGCGCTTTATAAATTTATTTATGTCGAAGAAATGATATCTGCCATTATAACATGTAGCATTATACATTAAAGAATTTAATTGAGCTATTTTACTATTATAATTATATGGCATATTTTGTGAATATGGTAAAGCACAAAGTATAATTTTACCTATTCCTTCCTGTTCAACAAGGTTTAATGTTGATATTAATCTGTGTATACTTGACTTATCTATACCTAGACTGTTTCCTACTACAATCACTAGAGTAGTAGAACTGTCAAAACAACCCTTTGCTATTAAATTGCATAATTGCATGAGGCTCGCATTATGATAACAATAATTTGTCACATTTTGTGTCAATTTATTTCTAAGCATGGAACCCATTCCAGACCCTATCTGATCTGAATAAATAATTGTTTTATTATAACTAATTTGTCTAGGGGACCCATCTAAAACTACTTTAGGGGCACATGGCTCAGAAATATCAAGAGCCACATCTGGATGAACCACAGTAGTTGGTGAAGTTCCTAAACAATTACAATTGGCAATGCCATTATTAACCAAAGAATTAAATCGCTCCTCATTATCTTTACTACTTTCCAGCAATTGTGTGAATGCCAGCATGTGCTCCTTGATTTCACTTTGAGCCGTTGAGTATTTTAATGACATATCCTCAAGTTTATTTCTTAATCTACTTATCTCAGCATTTAATTTGTTAACACTCAAAGCATGAGCAGTCATATCTGAATCTAATTTGTCATTACATTTTTGCACCCTATTTTTCATAACTGATAACTCTAATTTCATTTTAGAATAATTTTTGATACAATCCCTACTTTTAATTAGCTTCTGAGTACGTCTTATGTACTTGTTTATATTAACATATTTCTTTAACTTATTATTACTATTAAAAAATACTAAGTTCTTGATGTTACTGTCCTTAATATCCTTATTAGCTATCATCTCCTGATACAAATTTTGTGTAATAGAACTGTCATAACACTCACGTTCTTTCCGTAGGTAATTTAACTCTTCATTAGCAGCACCGAGTTCTTCTTCAAGGTTAATTATACGGTTTAATGCAACTTCATGGGTAGAAGCACACTGGTTGAAGTTATCTACTAGGGTCTGCAGCTGATCCACCTTATCTTGAGAATCAAGCAGCCTATAGTCATACTCAACAAGGTCATTCCTTAGCACTGTGTTTTTGGCCAACATTTTCTTTTGCTCTTCCTCGCAATCTTCCCTTTCCCTTAGTAGCTGGTCATTTAAGGTGTTGGCAGCTTGCAGCTCTTTCAAGGTAGCTTTTAGTTGCATCTCAAGCTGGCGTGTAGTGGCTTTGCGCGATTTAATGTTCGATGCAGCCATGGTTTCAGTTGGTGTCCTGCCGTTTGACCAAAAGTCGTTTGGCAAAATTACACTTGACAAACAACGTTTTGCAAAAAAATGTTAAGTCAATTGATCATTTTACTACTAGTCATTTTACAAATGACTTACTTTTCCAAATGATCAACACTTAAATTTACATTTTACGAGGAAGACGAATCAGAGCATAACCGACTCGGATAGGTTAGGTTAGAAGGCAAAGGCGGGAGCTTGGCTCCCGCCTTGGCCTTCGAGGTTGTTTTTTTTTCTGCCCAAAAATAGGTAAACTAATTGCTAAATGATCAATTGCTAAGTGAGTTTTTGTAAGATGATACTTTTGTTAAATGTCTCGTTTGCCAAATGATCATTTAGTGAAACGTTGTTTGTCAAATGACCATTTGTCAATATTTTTTTGGTCAAACATTAGTGAACCTTTCAGTTACTCCACAATCACACTGAAAGATATTAAACTAGTGAGCAAGTGGTGGGAGAGTTTGATAAGCTGGTTGTTTTATGCAAGGATGTGTGAATAGATATTGGTGAACAGTGTATCGTGTAAGGCAATGTCTGTGGCAAATGTGACTTGTCTCAGCTCCACTTCCACTGTATGTCAAGTAAAGAGAGATCGCACGGTGCCAATGTTTGTATTTGACGTCGCTCACGGCTTCAGCAATGAGCAGAGAAAAGTATGAATGTAAACACAGTGTTAAAAAAATACAAGAAATTAAAAGAAATACTCCCCAGGTATCCTGAATGAATTTGAAATTTTCCGTTGACGGTTGTCAGGCGCTGTTGCGAGCGGCCTGTTTTTAGTTTTCTTAAGGTTTTATGGGCTTCTCAATTGTTGTCACTAATATATAGACTAAAGCAACGTTAACTTTAAGTATATAAACATAAATTACTTTAGTTTAAAATATTTATTAATAAGGAAACACGGAGGACAAAAATTTGACGTCTTGCAGCTGTCAGTCTGTTTTAATTGTTACATGTCTAAAGCAATATGATTTTTCTGAGAAGAATAGAAACCCAGGTGTCTATTCTACCGGGTGAAGGAAAAACCATTGTTTGACATGTTATTGTATTCGCCATTACTGTTAAGAATGTAAGTGCTATCTTTAAGTTGTCAATAGGAAAACATGCCACAGGGGATACATGGCTTTGCCCATGTACGAGTAGAATAGGGGCCCGGGGGGGTTATTATGACAACTATGCAGTTCAGCTTTATCATAATAACCCCCCAGTAGGTAACTCGCTGGCGTAGCGCGGAGCTCGACACGCGGCCTGCCCCTGTCGCCGCAGTTGAGCTGACGCGATCCTGCGACAGGCATGACCAAGTACATAATTCCGCTTGCACGTGCATTTCGGCCGCGTGCGCGAGGCTCCTCCGCGAGTGTACACTCCGCGACGAATCGGCTCGCAGGAAAACATGAATTCGTCGCGAGAACGAGAATTAACCAGCTCTCTATAAACATGCTTGGTTATTTACTTTAAGTATAAGTAACATTTTCCTTCCTCTTAAACCAACCTAGTGTTGCGTAACTAATACATGTCTGAGATAAGGAAAACCGCACGAATTGAACCCGTTTATTAGATCGCGGCCCGTGACAAACGGTCGTAAACAGTAATCGAGCCGCGGCGCGGCCGCGTACGGGTAGACCGTACACGCCGCTGCTTGCTGGCCGCGGCCTTGGCGGCGTCAGGAGCGCGGCGCCGGGCCGATTGTTCCGAAGATGAACTGATAGCCACTATAATAAATAATAACTAAATACTCTTATGAATACGTACTTAACCCTATTCTTTATTATGAAGTATCTTTTGCCCGCAACGTCGTCCGGATAAAACTGGTTTATAATTTAATTTCAAATTAATTCTATCTAATTTCTGTTATCCTAATTTACGTACCTACACGCTTCCTAATTACTTATAACTTATTGTGTCAAGTTATAATTAGGAAGCATGTCGCTTATCAACCTATTTTCTCTTGACATACTTGGTTTTTATCGTAAACGACCAATATTGCCCGTGTGGTTGCCGGGTTAGAATAGTGCCACTCCATGTCATCCCGTGGATGTCGTAAGAGACGACTAAGGGAATAAAGGCTTGTGGTACTGTTAGGCGATGGGCTTGCAACCTGTCACTAATACGCTGGTAAACATCTTAGCCTATTTGTGCAAAATGTGGTTACAGAATTATCAACAAGTTTTTAAGTTTGTAGGTAATTCTGTAGCTCTGCCTACCCCACTCTGGGATTACAGGCGTGAATATATGTATGTATATAACGACCAATATTACCAATAAACTACTTTATTGGTAATATTGGTCATAGTTCGATAATGCTGAGTTTCTCCGAGAATCCTTTTACAGAGTGCCAGCAGGTCGGTCTTTGATTAATTTTGGGCAATCGTATGTATAATTTTATTGGACACTGACAAATTTGTTATATTTCCTTAAATGTAAGCAATCAACACGTAGTTCTTGAAAGGTTAGTTAACTTGGTGGTATCTCACAAGGTATGAGCTGTCTCGGAGACAGGCGCCTCCGATTGTGTCAACAATTTATGGCAACGACGTGAGAGTGTTTGCGAATGTTAGTGTTTGAGTGCGTGTGTGTGTGTGTGTGTGTGTGTGTCTAATACTCATTTGACGTTCGCGATAAATTCGTTACTGAATAAATAGGGGAGTCTCTTGATCTCGTTACGCCCCCCCCCCCCCCCCTCCCCCCGGTAGGGAACCGGCAGTTGGTTCCGCCGGTGTCTTGTATCTTATAACATGTTCGAACATGTTCGAGTAGACGACAAGGGAGTACGCAGCCGCTTGATGCCCGAAGCCATGGCCGTGTGCAAGCGCATCATCGCAGGTCGTCGCCAACCCTGAACCACCTGAGCAGGTGATGGAACGCCTCGCCAGTAAGCCACGAGTATGCTAGTCGGTCCAGTGCCGACCGGTCTGCGAGGAGCTACCGGCCGGTGATATAGATCTCGATTGACTTACCTAATGAGTAATGAATCACGAGTCGCAGCGCTTTGTGTTTGTTTTATTTATTCAGTATTACGCTGAACATGTGCAAATTACGAAGAGATTGTTTAAGTTGAGATACGGTTAAGACGAAGAACAAATAAACAGAGTCTTAAGAGCGTCGTCATAGTGACGACATAATAACTGACTGAACTGGAAATTTCAGGCAAGATAGGTATTATTTATTAATTAATGACTAAGTAGTCGCGGTTATTCCGTATATTGTTTACATAATACATTATGTCCGCCATTTGTACTTTTTTTTGTGCAATAAAGATGAAATAAATAAAAAAATGTTTTTTCTAAAATCCTTATTTGGTGACTGTACTTCTAACACTGACCATAAACTCTCTATCGAAATAAAAGACGATACTCAAATGAACATGTGCAGGAATTCCTGTGGCCACTATCATCTCCATCATCATACCGCTCGCTCGATGGTACCATAAAATATTGAAGTACTTGTTGTCATTGGAATTGCATAAATAAGTGCCTATCCGACAATTAGAAGTAGGTATTTTTTTTGTTCAAAGATTTAATTACACCGTCTACGCGTCTGTTAGTTAGGTACAAGCGAAGCTAATGCAAGTGTGTTAAAAACTATACGCGCTTCAATCGCATCAGGAGGCCCGCAGTTTGCAAATGTATGCACGGTTTTTATGTTCAATTGGCTTCGGTATTATACATACGTTTACTCGGAGTACTCGTTTAATTCATCTTCGTTTTGCTGATCTTTTATCTACGTATTATACGAGTTTAGATGACTTATGTTACGTCATACCTTCTTTTAGTATCGACGTGGAGTTGGTTAGTCGATTGCATGTGCTTAATCACGAGACAATCGGGCAAGAGCCGCGCTGTCGCCGTTTTCTCGGTCGGGGTTGCGAAACCCGTTTTTACTTTGATATGCCTTTATTAACAACTTACGGCCGCGGCTGGTCACGTGGACCGCTGAACTTGACGGGACGGTGGAACTTGGAGGCCGCGTGCATTATGCGTGTTTACTGTTTATTAAAATTGCACTTGGGCGAAACTTGACATTATGTAACAGACGCTGCGCAGGAGGGGGAATAAAAGACTGGACGAAAATTTTATGAATTCTATGCAACCTCCTGCTAGTTGCTGGACATTCTTTAAAACTGAATGTTTTTACGCTTTCCATGGAATAACGCCTCTCACCCAGTACCAAAAGGCGAACCGGAACCCTATTTTGCCGTGACACTGTTTTCCGTCTGTCTGTTTGCCAGTTTTCTATCTCTTAAATAAAATGGGTTAGGCACGGGTTATCTACACATTTAAATCTTTCGAAGATGTCTAAGTCGCCAATATCGAATATAAAATTAAAATAATATAATCTTTATGGTATTATGAGAACTTACAGCCAAAACCTCCGAACCATAGGACTTCACTTTTAAGGTAATATTCCATGGGTGCGCTATATGATAGAAATTATGGAAAATCGTCCCCCAGAGGGAAGAATAGGAGGAGTAGCAATGATGGACAAAGGATACTTGTTGTTGCGATGCCTAACAAGCACAACAACAATCATTATGACCAACCAAGAACAACAAGAACAACAAGAACAACAGCGCAACACAAGTACAACAATAACAAGTACAGAACAAGTACTCCGGTTCGGGTGAAGTCGGTTAGACGCGCTCAAGGGCTTGTACAGCGAGTGACAGAGAAGTACAAATGTACTTACGTACACCAACAGTTGTTAAAGAAACATTACAAGTGGAATAATGGCTGGTAATTGTAAAGATTAGTGAGAATAGCAGCCAAACATGGCGTTGCAAGGCGCACGGCTATTTTAGAATGTAGGAGCTCCGGCAATCAAACACGAACGCGGCGCGTCGGCGGCGCGGCGGCGACGTCGGAGACCGGCGCCGGCGGGCAGTCTTCCCCAAAGCAGCGGGCTTTGCAACAGGGTCATTAAGTAAGGTTTTTAAAATGCAGAAGATCATTCCAAATCAAATACGTATATTAACGGTGTCCCTAAAAACAGCGCCAAAACTAAAAGGGCTGATAGAGGAGCTCACAAGCTAAAACAAATAGGCCTATAACCTTTATGAAAATTGCGTAGTTTTCGAGATATTTACACTTTTAATTATAATAAATATTACATTATGTAGAAATCGTGAATTTTGATACGTACAACCAGTTTTTCGGGGGCTATGACTGCAAATTTAAATAAGTACTTTGGAAATCCGTTTTGTGCACGGTGTTGCCAAGAAAATGTCCTATCTAAAATAAGTGCGATTTTTAGGTTCTAAAAAATGTTACTGAAGTCTTGATCATATTTTATTTAAGGAATGTACTAAGTAAACCAACCTGACAAATAAACGTAAAAAAATAGCAAACTCATTGTCGTTTTTACACCATGTGCTTATTTACGCAGTAGTCTATGAGATAAGAGATTGAATTAACAGAATTATCAACAAGTTTGTGGAGTTCGGAGGAACGAAGGCGTGAGTTTATGTATCATACATACGTACATTAAATCACGCCTGTTTCCCAGAGGGGTAGGCAGAGACCACTTCTTTCCACTTGCGACGATCTGACAAATTTCTTGCGCTTCTTCCACATTCATATATCGAGTCATGCACGGATTCGGCCCTTTCCAGTATTTTTCCGATTTATGTATGTATGTAATACAAGCCGGTCTACTGGGTAAAGTTTTTTTTTGTAATTTCAGTCTGTACTTCGATAATTTGTTTCATGTGCATCCCAAATCACGAGCTTTATAAAAGTGGAAATGTCTCGAAAACTATTTTTTTTATTATTTAATGTCAAGTGGGCTTAATCTTACAGCTAATGAGCTCCTCTATCTCTTAGTTTTGGCGCTGATTTGAGGGCCACCTGTATATCGAAGAATTCAGAACACTAAGAGGCAAGTCAAGTCATTTAAGATATTAGGGAATTGGAATATAAATAAAAAATAATTAATTTCACACAAGCAATCCCAAATTCAGCTCTAGGTTTTTACTATGGGTACTATAGGTGTAGCTGCCGGAACCCAGACTACTGACGAGAGGATTTCCTAACAGCTTTGAAATAAAATTCTATTTAAATGTACTGTATTTTAATAGGTACTGGTTGTGTAGAAATAGTGCCTAAGCAGATCGAAGGTGGTGAGGGAAAGTGATTTGCATAATTTTGAAGTTAACAAGACGTTAAATTTAGTGGTAGGTTTAAATTAATGTTACGTTAAGATCTGAAAGGTTATGAGTTTTATGGTAGTAAAATAATGAAATGAATTCACATGAAAATTAAATATAAAAATTATAAACCTTTTTGGAACAATTAATAACTACATTTTAAAGTTATACACAATAAATGTTGCATACGCAACAATAAGTAACAATAATCACAATTATAAATAAAGAAAACTCCCAAGATTCATAAATAGACACTCGCGCTCATCACACAAATATAATTTTGTTCTGACAGGAATCGAACCCGGGAGCGCCAGCTTCGTGGGCAGTGCGACTGCCAACTAGGGTACCCGCGTCGTCGAGCTAAAAAGCTCCAATCCGAACTCCAGCTCCAAACTGGCTACGTGTGATTTAGGTGGCGGTTTTTTTTTATCCTACGGAGCTCTAAAACGGTTGTACATTTTACGTAAACAGCAAAAAAATCAAAACAGTATGCGCGAGTTACAATCGGTTAATTAGGAATTGGGTAAGTAGATAATCAATGGTATAACCCAAAAGTTGTTTGGCGGGATGAGAATGCTAATGGCTTCCCGACATTTTCTCCAGATCTTTTATGGCGTATTTTGCTTAATAGAAGATGCGAGA
Organism: Acleris emargana; assembly: GCA_927399475.2. Lineage (NCBI taxonomy): Eukaryota > Metazoa > Arthropoda > Insecta > Lepidoptera > Tortricidae > Acleris > Acleris emargana. Next base: position 241,349 of record OV656840.1, read on the forward strand.
ACCCGCGCCGGCGCACGTTGCGGGGCGCGTACCAATTGCGGGTAATCAATTGGATGGTTATACATTTTAATACAATGTAATTGCTTTTAATTGACAACTTTTAAAGAAACCAAATTTAACGTTGGTGTTGTTGTGGCACTTCTTCCAGCAACGACGGTCCTTCGCGCGGCCGCCGGCCACTTGTCCGGGCTGCGGGTTCGACTATCGAGATGGTTCGTCAGTATTTTTTCCAAATTCTCTGCTGTCAGTCTATTTCTTTTTACATCGAAAACATACTTAAGTGCTGAGAAACTCCGCTCGCAATCCACTGATGTTAATGGGGCAAATTTAAGTAGTTTTATAGGAATATTATCATTCCAGCATAATTCAGAGTTTACTTTCAGTTGTAAGTTCTGGGCAATAACCTCAAAATCGGGATTTCTGTTAAGTACGGCTTTCATTTTAGCTTGCAAACGGTTACCTACTGCTCCTGGTATACTGTCCAGATTATTTAGTATAGTTGTTATTCCTGCAAAAAACGAAAATATATTTAATTTTCTGCAAACTTGTTTGAATTAATATCACTATATTTATAGCAATGCGCATTTGTATACCATTTCCACGTTGTATTATGTTCATTTCTATTTTTGCCATTAATTCGTTTTTAAACTGGCGATATTCAGTACCCATCAGGATAGATTGTATAGAAAAAGCCATTATTTAATATTACTGTACTACCTTTTAGATATCTAGGATAATTTAGGTACGATAATTATGACTAATTTGGCAACTATAAACGTCAAAATATTTATATTAAGAAAAAGTGAACCTACAGAGGTTTTATACCTGTAGAACTAGAAAACTTCTTCGTCAAAAATAATAACTATAGCGTAATATACCATGTAGTAGTTATTGGGTATTATTACTAGTGTAAGTAATCGTGTCAGTTTAAAATCGTTATTTATTTATTGTATATAAATATTTACGAAAACGATACTTATTTTAAACACGAACGTAAAAGAAAGAAAAAACGACTGTCTGCCGAAAATGTAGAAAAAAATACTGACCGTTTGCCTTAATAAATATACTTTAACAAAATGTTGTACTTACTGACTAGCAATGAAATATATGTCAAGTAAGAAATTAATTAACTGAATAATATTTTAATTAATTTTGAAGTCATGTCCACACTATTGCGAACAATGTCGCAAATTTGTGCGGTCTCTGCTCATAACTATTTGACGTCGATGTACAGGGTGCCTCTGACCTTGGGACTTTAAATGCAAGGATCGTTTGAATTCCAGAAACTGAACTTCTTTTGTTCTGTAAGTTGTCAAAAATATGTCCATCTTGAATTTTATTTTTTTCATACAAGTTAAATGTAATTTTCAATGTAGGTACGCGATACAATTCTCCATTTTCCTTAAGCCCTCGGACCAAGGAAACATCGCCCCCGTACCATGAGATAGTGATTATATGGCCATGATTGAATACACAGATTTTACAATTAGACTTTAACATTAATTAGTTATCTAAACATAAGTTATTTTTTAATGTTGCAGACCAAAAGTTCAGTTTAGCGAGTAGAATCGATCGTTTCATTTAAAGCCCCACGGTCAGAGGCACCCTGTATTATTAAAAAATAACATATGGTAAAAAAAAATGCAACACTATCTCCTATGACCAACGTAATCGCCTCAATCACTTCTATTATTATGAAATAACTGGATTCCAGTTAATCTACATGAATTAGGTATTAGATCGCCCGAGTTAGTTAGTCTTCAATTGTTTTTCTTGGAACAAAACTGCTATCTGTAATGAGCGTTGCAAATTGTTCAGCGTTTAAACGTTTTGCTCATAGACAATTATTTTCTCATTAAAGTAACTAAATGCCATTTAAAAACATCTCGTCACTTGTTTATTTCGCTGCGCCGCAAAAAAACTGTTAATTCACCAAATATTAACAATACACGACGAACCGGTTCGGCGTGGTCGGACCAGGCTCAGCCACGTTTGTAATTTATGTAACGTTGCACGGCTGGCGCTGCTCGCAGGACTTCGCGGTGTATCAGCTCACAGTGTATACATAATGTTCACCCAGATTCACTATTAAAAGCTGTTTCCTGCCTGAGTCATAGTAAAGCGTGGTGTGGAGAAGGGCCATCTTATCTTACTAATATTTTAAATCAGAAAGTTTGGATGTTTGGATGTTAATTACTCAATCAAGCTTCAGCCCTGCACACTGATCGGGTCGGGATGAAACTTGGCACACATATATAGGTTAAGTCCTTGAATAGAACATAGAGGCTACTTTTTATCCCGATTTTTTTTTTTTTATTCCGAGGGAATAGTAATAATCGATATCTACGCGGACGCAGTCGCGGGCAAAACCTAGTAAAGGTATAATTCTAATGTCGGCGACCACGACCAGCTACTGTGACCGGCAACTGCGACCATGTCGCGCGACCCACTGTTTAGTACGAATTTATGTAGACCGCGGACCAAACCTAGCGACCGCCACGTCGCGCGAGCGCGACCGAAGCGCTTGCGATGGTCACTTGGTCAGTGCTCCGTATTCATACATACTAAACAATGGGTCACGCGACATGGTCACCAACAAACTAACCTCAAGATAAACCCCCTTGTTTGTTAAGTTTTGAAATCCAGATAAAATAAGTTTCTGTCAGAAGAGATAATGACAGATTAGGTTGCCGACTGTACTGTTTACACAGTCATCGTTTGGTTATAAAACTAAAAAAAAGCGTTCCAATTCGGTGGGTCTGAGTTAAAGTACTGTAATAGATACAAAGTTTGGGGTTGTATCTGTAAATAAAAAGAACTTGTTTTTCTAATTTCAGGAATATCTTTTATTCTGTTTTCCGTTATCTTTAATAATACATAGCCGTGCGCACTCGGCGCCAGGTAACATGCGACTCCCAAAAATTATACAAAATAAACAGTCGCTGTTCTATCGAACCATTTGATTTTCAAATTGAATAATTAAAAGCAAATGAGACATTGCATACAATGAACAATACAATAAGGTTTATTTTAAGGGTTACAACCTTATTGTATTACATCCCTCGTCCCTCTGGGAACAAGGAATGAATCCTACCTATCCCTACTTCCTACCTATGCAGGGAAAAATAACAGGACAATCGCCAGCTCTTAATGAAGAGTAGCTTGCCGTGAGATTCATTTATTTATTTATTTATATTTATTTACTTATTAATTACTTAAAGGTGATCTCACAGCGAGCTTCCGCTCCATGAAAAACCTGCAAAAAAACGGAGCGGCTGGCACAAAATAGCAACCTACCTGCCTAACCCTACAAACCAATTTATGACAATCCCTGCATTGAAGATGCGGGGTTGCCTTACATTCTCAATGTTTACCACGGAAACTAAGAAAATGCGGGCCCGGGTGATTTGACATACACCTGTCAAGTCACACTCAGAATTTTCCGCTGAAGCTAATGAAAACTTTGGACCTGTGTCCCCTTTCATCCGTCAGCGATTTGACCTTTGTCACGTCACTCTCGGACTCAAGTAGCTGTAAATTAATTTTATTAATCCTACCTAATTTTTTTTTTTATTTAAGCTTAGGCTACTTAAATTTATTTACATTGCATTTAAATAAATTTGCTTCAGTCAAGACTGTCACATATCTCGGCCTGAGATATGGACACATCGTCTTCGCTGAATGATGATGAACTGCATTTCTTCCTGATCATCCATCAGGTGATCGCAGCATCATCGAATTGCCTGGCACAATCTCAGATTGGGCAGACTTCTGACTTCACAGCTCAGCATCGTTCATGAAATATAAGAAAATCACACAATAAAACAAGTTACAGACAGTCAATACAACCTGCAATTAATAAGCATGAACAAGCATCCAACTATCCCAACTATCACGCCTTAACATGGAATGCATGACACATCTGCCATGAAGGTACCCGTGCACCATGGGATATGTGAGGTGAAACCAAACAAGTTTCTTCCAACCTTACAGGCTTAAAGGAAATCTCACAACCCCAGGCACCCTGGACCCATAGAGATATGACCACATCATGTTCTTTAATACAATAAGGTTGTAACCCTTAAAATAAACCTTATTGTATTGTTCATTGTATGCAATGTCTCATTTGCTTTTAATTATTCAATTTGAAAAGCAAATGGTTCGATAGAACAGCGACTGTTTATTTTGTATAATTTTTGGAGCATTAAATAAAAAAATCAGAATGGATTCATACCCCGCACCTCCACCATGTAATAGATACAAAGTTTGGGGTTGTATCTGTAAATAAAAAGAACTTGTTTTTCTAATTTCAGGAATATCTTTTATTCTGTTTTCCGTTATCTTTAATAATACATAGCCGTGCGCACTCGGCGCCAGGTAACATGCGACTCCCAAAAATTATACAAAATAAACAGTCGCTGTTCTATCGAACCATTTGCTTTTCAAATTGAATAATTAAAAGCAAATGAGACATTGCATACAATGAACAATACAATAAGGTTTATTTTAAGGGTTACAACCTTATTGTATTACAGTACCTACCTATGTCGAAAATCCTGTCTTTCAACTCCATTATCATCAGATCAGCTCTTAGATACCATGATATGCAATAGCGTAGTTATCGATGCACATACACATCTCAAATTTCGTCAAATTCCACTACCGGAATCTAGTTGAAAATTTGTTTACAACATTTGACTCAAACACGTGGAGTTAAAATAACAGCTTGTAAGAAGCAAGTAAACAAAAACTGGATTAAATAAAACCATAGGTATTTATTGACGATTATATATTTACTGCGAGCGCCAGCTCCGACCGGCGCTCGTCACAGTCGGTCGCGGGATCACAGAGGCATATCGATATCGACTGAAGCGATAAGCTGAAAGTTAGAGCTCTTCGTAGGACTCGATCCTACGGTTGGGTTTCCAAGCCAAAACAAGAGCATTGCCATTCACAATACACCCTCTTGGTGTAATTCGTTTGAGGAATCGGTGACTGATAGGAGGAGGAATAAAAAAACAAGGTTTAATTTCGTAGCTGTCAATATCGAACATATTAGTTATGTCACGATGAACTCAACGCGAGTCATCTCCGATTCGTCACTGACCCGACTGTGACGGGCGCAACGCATTGACGTTTGTATGGGACAATACAGTTTGCATGACACAATGTATTGTCCCTTTGGTCACGGCGTGACGCGCCGCTCCAGAGTAACAGCTGACACTCGGTCTGGGTTTACTCCCGTTTTAGGTGCTGTATGCCTTTTGTTGTTTCAATTGTTTCTTAAAGGGGTTGCAAATTGGTCAGGTGTAGACTTATGGATTACTGCATGACTAATTTTAATGCGCGGTATCGCTGAAGTGGTCTTCAGTAACCCACGGCGTCATCGTCATTGGCGACCTTTTAAGCTTGATATACACATATGGACTGACCGACAGACATATTTTTTTACCGTACCCTAAAACACACGGTAATGAACTTTAGCCCTTTTGTTTCTATATAATAATCTTATTTTCATCTCACTAGCTCGGAAAGCCCTTTTTGTTTGTTTGATATCTATTGAGAAAATCGGTTTTTGTCCACAAGTGAGGGAAGAGTTTTGACATTTGAAGGCAGATTAAGTGATATTTGACAGCTAACCAAACGTAAAACCTTACAAGTGCTGAATTTTTAACATCACAATTAATGAATTGCATCGAGTAAAAAACACTAAATACAGTCTTACTACTTTATTTTAATTCATAAATATCAGCATTCAAAATTAACCTTCATTCTTGTTTTAAAAACGGATAAAATGTTCTGACAGTCCAAATAAGTCGATGTGCAAACAAAACGCATCCGAAATAATTAAAAAAAACTTACGTCAAAAGTTTTCTATTAAGCCGTCAACGTTAAAATATTCGCATGTTTTTCTAGTTTGTTTTGTTATTAAAAATGAGTGATTCGAGTGATAAAGACGTATTAACACCTGTGGAATTACAGAAAACTGTGCAAAATGCGGAACTGAGCTTACAGTACTAACCCTTTTCTTAGTTTCCTCGCTGTAGTGAGGTGAAAAGTTTTGTGTTATACTTTCACGGGTGAAAAGTTATTTTACGTCTCGTGTCTTGAAACACTTGCTACGCTCAGGATTCTATTTTTGAACCACTCGCTTCGCTCGTGGTCAATCATAGAATCCTTTCGCTAGCTCGTATTTCAAATGAACACTCGCAGGTAAAATACAACTTTCCCCACTTGTATAACAAATAACTATTTTATACGCGCTCTTACTCTCGAGTGAATAAGAACTACCATAACGTCATCCATGATATTACAATGCAAACCGCAGAACCCCGAAAAGAACGTCAGGTCACAAAATCACAGTTAGTCATTAGGGTATTTTATGGAAAAACTTACTCTAAGGGCAGCCGGTGATCAGCCTAAGGATAGTCAGGAAGCTACGGAGAGAATCGAGTTACCCGAGGGCTTCTTTTGTTGATTGTTAAGTTAAGTGTTAGCTAGTGGAGCCCCGGCTCCGATCCGGGGCTGGTAGAGCGCCCAGGCCAACGCCAGTCCTATGGAACTCGTCTACAGACAGTTCTTTCCTCTATCGCGCTCCTAGAGACCTTGAAGCTCTGGGGCAATCCCAGAGGGATTCAGCTATCCTTGTAGTTCTGTAAACTACAGTCAAAACGAGGGGTCGGGAGGAAAGGGACCCTCAAGTTGAGTGCGGGAAATATTTTATAATTTTCAATTAACTCTGATTTGGAAGACCAACACATTGTTAGGGTATTTCTACTAATAGCCAAAAAAATAGAATAGAATGAAGGGAGACGGAGTAGAATGGAAGTTGGCGAAAGGAGCCTATGACCCGGGAAATCCTGGGATAAACCTTCTGATCTCTATCTCCTTGCGTCATTCGCTGAGCAATTAAGTACCTAACCCTGAACTCTTGGGCTTTGCTTGAGACTCCTTTGTTACCCCATAGGAATGACAACTGTCTTGAGCAATCCATGGTTGTGAAGTGCGCATTGTAACGCATTAATCCCGAGGGAGGAAGATAGTGACTAAGGGATAGCGTCCATCAAGACTTGGGTCTCTCTCTAGACTTCGAATCAGTATTTGTTGTACGAGTGTGGAAAACCGAACAATAAGTCGAACAAGTTGTTGTGACTTTTCAGCAGAGAAATATCTTGAATTTAGTTATATTAATTGGGGTAATAGCTAGACGAATCACGCTAGTAGTCGAGCAAATTCTCTCTACTAAACAAAAAGAGCTGTGGATAAAATACTATGCTAAGAAATCCACCCCGTGTGTCCCGGTTGCCCAGTGCGTGCGTGTCGTCGCCATACGCGTGGCAAAGTTCAGAGTATAAATACATTATGACGAGTAAGTGACTATGTTTCGTAAACTTTTTATATATGGATACTCGTTGTCAGAAGCCTTATTATTGGAGTCCTACACATAATTTATTGGCTAACAAAGCTATAATAGAATTTTGAACGTATGATTACGTAATCCTGCATATTTAATTTTCATGTCTATTTCATTCGCCAGGAAAATTTCTAAATATTTCAACATCTTCTTTCACTCGGTCCTTTTAGGTTCCGAGGGTCCGCTGTTGTTTGCCGACCACCAAATCGGATAATGTTTCGCCAGCGGCCGGCGTGGGCGCCCCGGCTCGGGTTGTGACCCGGGGCCGCGGGGCTCCCACGCGGCGCGGCCCGTCAAGACGCGTCTCGTTATACTTGCTAATGGCATCCTTGGGCTGGTGCTGGTCACGTGGCGCGATCGTGGCGCGGCCGTGTCGGCACGCGCACGACTAATCGCCGACGAGCCGCATTAACGGCCATCTGCATAATAACGCGGGAAATGCTTTGATCGCTGCCGCTCGTTCCTGTTGCATTAAGTAATCAGTGCGCGACGTAGCTCGTCTACGGACCGTCTACGGCGTAGCGGCGCGGCGATACGGCGTAGAGGCGCGGCGCGGGGACGCTACGTGTAGTCGGGGGGCAGGGAGTCGCCGGAAGTAGTCATTAAGGGAGCACGAGCGAGCGGCCGGCCGGGGGACTCGTTCGCGCTTCCCGATTTCCTTTGACAAGTTTTTAATAACGTAGGTACTACCAAGTACTTGTATGGACAGTTTTGAACAGTCCGTCACTGACGGACGTTATCGTTATCGAAAATGTATAGATTGACGTTAGCTGCCGGATAGGCTTGTCGAGCACTTATCTTAATTCCATACATTTTGGCAGTTTTCGATAATCGTTTACGTTAGCGTTATGCACCTTGTCTAGGGCCACGGGGCACGGGGCCGCTTTGACCGTTGCCCGCGTGATCGTACCGTCAACGTTTCGATGGCTCTTGATTACTTGACAATATTGGCGGCGCAGTTTAAAACAATTCCCTAAGACGTCATTAAGCAATATTGTTTCACGTCGAAGAAAAGAGGCCCAGGGCCACTAATTCAGCGGTTACGCAGCAAAACGACTAAAATCAAATGTTATAAACTTGATACACATACGTCTAGAATGCCGAAAGCCTAAATGAATAAAGATCGTAATCAAATAAATAACGTTCGAAATATATACAACACGACTGGTCGAATGAATATAATATCGAATTACAAAATGAATAAGATTATTTGACATAAACTTGATACACATAGGTCTTAGAATGTAGAAAGCCTGAATTAATAATGTTCTAAATCTATAACTTTTGATATTATCTGGCCGCGATTAGAGGGTAGATTCTTGACGTGTAAAGTGCCCGTGCGGCCTACTTACTGAATAAATGTCTTTATCTTTATCTTTATCTTTATCTTTATTGGAGGTGACAGTTTTACCATACACTTACGTCAAAGTGCATATGAATTGACAGCTATTCCAATCCCAAACTAATCGCGGTTTCATAATACACATACAATACATTACATACAACACGACTGTACCTCTGATACATTCCGTAAACGTGCCTACTACTGATCAAATGAATATTTGTGTAATAATACAAAATATTGTATGGTATGAAAAATTATTTTTCATCACACTTGCACGTAAACAGTATCTAAGCATACAGGTTAACTTGGCCGCATTGCCCCATATAAAACCCTCGACCTTTCTTTTTACCATGACCCAAGGTCGGTAAGTAATTTTTTTTTAATTTATGGCACAGCACACAGGTCATGCAAGTTCAAGCAAAGAGTTTACACGCAATTGAAAAATTGTCTTAAAATGTTATTTAAACAGGAATTTCATAGCAATCTCGCTACATGTTACTTAAATAATAAATGTTCTTAATAGCCGATTTTAATAGTTTTCTGTATCAAAACGTCGTTTTTTTTTTACACTCCTTCAGGGCTGTATGTATAACTACGTAAGTATTTGCCCTTTCTGAACGAAACATTTTTATAATCTGTGGAGTACGCCAGCCATCCGCTTAAAAAAAGTTCAAGTAATTCGTAATAATAGTTGTGCTGACTTGTGTATTTATTTACTCGCAAATGTGATGAAAAATATTGTAGGTATGTTTCACGGGCGGTACGGGAATTACGAACCTCGACTCAGAAAGCCCTCAGTCTTCGACTTCGGGCTTCTACTAGAGCCTCGATCGTAATTCCTTACTTACCGACCTTAATACACAATGTACTATAAACTTAAACTAAAACACGGTACTTATTCCTTTCATTACAAAACAAACATTTCAAAGTAAAATCACAAATTGGCAGCAAAACTCTTTAAAAGGTCGAAATGGCTGTATTCGTGTATTTTTGTAATAATATTAGCTATTTTACAAGAATCATATTTTTAAGATAATTGATATATTGATAGCCTGATAACTAGTTAAGAGTAATTTGCTGCACGCATTTGGTATTTGCCATTTAAATTAGTTATAAAGGGTGATGGGCAATTTTGTATGGACCCCGTCCCCACCCTCCAACAGTCACGGGATGCATGTTTATATGTTCGTTAGGACCCAAAACCAGACAAAATAACTATTTTAGTAGCTAAATCGATGGGATTTTTTCTATAAAAAAAACCTTTCAAGAGTCATGCAATGCGAGAATGTGTTCATTTTTAAACCAATTCCATACGATATGATAATGGTTTTACAAGAAAACCCCATACATAGGACGATCGTCGTCATAGTAAAAAATCATCAGGTTGCCAAGATCTATCAAATGAGATATGTTTCGTTTCTGTTGGTGGGTGGGGACATTTTGCCCATTGTCCTTTCGTACGTTATGTAATTTGTCTTTATGTATTTTGTACGGTATACATTGTCAGCAGTATAGATAGTAGACATTTTAAACTTATGATAAATGATGTTATTGATGTCGTACGTTATGGAATTTCACTTTATATATTTCGATCGTATGAAAAACGAACTTATACCTAATATTTGATTTTAGACGTTTTGCTACATTCAACACGGTAAAATAGTATTTTTCACAATCGTGTTATAATAGAGAGCTTTTTAGTCGAGTACCGTGTTTAGGCCACGAAGCTTGCTGAGTGGCCTAAGTAAGGTACGAGATTAAAAAGCTTAATTATGACACTATTGTGAACAATACTTTTTGTACGAGTTCATTAAAATTAATAATTTAAGTCATTAATACGAGTATATAAGAAAACTAAATATCGTAAGTGTTCTACTATCCGACTTTTTTGACACAAGATAATTGAAAAGTAGATTTTTGACAGATGACGCGACGCTGCTTTCCTAAACGCCACAGATTGGCAATTTTGTATCGGATCGAGTCTCCTTAAACAAGGACACACATGGAAATCCGAAGTTCTATTTTCAAATTTTTTTCGGTTGTCTAGAGCGTATCGAAATAGTTATTTCGGTTGTTTCGGAAGGAACATCGATGAAAAGAGTGACGTTACAGTATTCTCTATGAAATCTTAATACACAGATTTTAATCGACGAGTATAAAAACCATATTGTGTTTGAGCTGTTATCGTTTTGTCTCCGTTTTGATAGCTCTTATTTACCTGACAGTAATGGCGGCTGACGTCAGAACAACACCATAACAGGTCAAAGACGATATGTTAATTACCGTAGGTAGGGGCCCTGGGCAGGTACAACGAAGGTTTCAAGGTTTCAATAGACGTTTACAGGAACTAAGGCTTCTATTCTACTGGGTACAAACCATATTGCCTTTGACAGGTTCATCTGTTGCCAACGTTACATAGCAAATTGTTTCACCGAGTTGAACAGAGGCCCGTCGATCGACACGAGTTCAATACCTAATAGTTGGCGGCGTTGGAGTTCTATGGTTATTTAGCTGTAGGTAGCTGTTGATACTGGCCGTCGCAAGTTTTCAGCTTACAAATTTCATTGTTGTTATTATCCCGAACTTCATCCGTCCAGAAAACGTTGAGTTTACCGCGTGTTTGTTAGAGTGAAGCGATAATTTTAATAGGAATGAAGATAAGGGTGAATGTTGAACTTGACCGACACACTAATTATCGTCATTTGCGATTTAAACCAATTAACGCGCGGTAATCCGGGCTGCCGGGCTGGACGAGCCCCTCCCGGCCTTGACGCTGGGGGTTACATAATCCCTTTACCCGTTTGGACATGTTAATCTTTTTTGGCTAAACAACATAAAACCCCGGCGAGGTCAGCTGTATCCGCGAAACAGAAACTGCGCAACAGACGACCAGCGGCGGTCCTATTAATCAACACAAAAACAAGATTTTTTGGGTCGATCAGCTGATTGGTCGCTCGCGCGTCCTTCGCTCGGGGGCGACACGGACCTTACCTACTTATCGAATTCGTTTCGTTTTAGGAAACAGGCGCGCCCACACTCAACAATCATTCGGTCGGTGTTAGATATGTTCATTTAATTAATAATAATGTGTAAATAACGCAACAACAAACTTGAGCAACGTGACTGCCGAAGTGCGAGTCGGGTTCAAATGTGACTGGAATTGTTTTACAGTTTTATCCTCGTAATACCCAGTGTGCAATAGGATGTACATAATCAAGGCAATTTACTTTGAACTCTGTTGCAATAGGAATAAGGTTTATTTTCCTATGTTCATAAACTGAAAATGGCATTTTCGAACTATCGCAATTGAACTTTATTCCCTTGATTGTAGATTCAAAGTCCCAGTTACGAAATACTCCCATTTTGCAGTATGGGGGGCCTTACGACGTTATATTCTTCTGGGCAATTATTCTATTTGAATTCTGAAATGAATTCATAGGTTTACCATATTTTTTGTAGTAACAATAGGAAACAATTTAATTTAAAAATAAACATTACTCATTTATTTTAAACGCGTTGCATTATCAATAAAAATAAGAGATGGAGTTTCCTGGTACGTACCTAACCAGTTGCATGTGCCTCGACCGACCGACCGACGGACTCGCTCGCGAACAGCGTTATTACCTAGATACATAAATTGTCATTTCCTATGCAATTAAACTCTATCTCTGTAATTAAACGAACGAAGATGTGGTTTTTAAGTAAAAATCAAAAATCATCGTCCACATACTGTGTCGTATGATCTTATTTTTTCGAGGTGTTTTTGAGAAAATCGATTTGAAAATAGGACAGTCAGAGAGACGGACGGATACCACGTTGCATACTAGATCGAGTTGAGTCAATCCATTTAAAATTACAGTAACGTCAGCAAATCACGAAGGATAATAAAGAAGTGAGCGATTTGTCTTGTTGACAGGAGGAAAACCAAGCAATATGCAGTTATGAGTCATGGCGAACAACTTATACGTAGTGAGTGGTCCTTGGACTGGGGACTAACGGAATGGCGCGGTGGGCAACCCCGTCTAGTGGACAACCAACCCATCCGCCCTGGGACTTGTTTTCGCACGGGTCATTATAATTACCTACGTCATTACGTGTATAATTCGTGCTCTCACAACATATCTTATTTTTTCTGTTCTTTTATTTATTGCTAAGGGAAACCTACAGCAGATATATTACAACTAAAATAACAACTGCGCGTAAGCCTATAGTTTCCACTTAAAGTTAACACATTCATTTTGCTCAAAGAGTCTCTGCTCGAGTGATCCTTATCTCGATAGAGTTTACTTAATTAGTGTTTTAAATGTTTTTTATTGTCATCGACTACATCGACAGACAAACAGGCAGATGGCCCACCTGATGAAAAATGGTCACCACTGCCTATGGACATAAATAGATTTAACAGAGAAAAATACCGGTCAAGTGCGAACAGGATTCGCGAACCGAGGGTTCCACACCACCCGAACCAACTTGATGTGTTCGTTATTGGCTGTCGATTATCTTAGCGGCTGTAACCTACGGTGTTAGTCGCTGTGTTGGAGTTGGAAGTGAACGTGTGAGTTGGATCGGCGGCGGCGCCGCGACCGCGGCTGACCCGGTCCAGAGTTCAGTTATACTCGCACTCGCTAAATACTCGCCGATGACGTCATGCAAACATTGTGATCGACGCGTCGTCACGCGTATCGGTTCCTGCTTATATCTAGGTGGCGTGAAGTGAGTACTGTAGACATACCAATTCGTTAAATATTTACAACGGCGCGGACTGTTGGAAGCATTATTGATTCATAGCTACACACGTACACTGAAGGACATAATTTATTCAATTAGTTAATTTACGTTAATGGCCACCACACCGCGACTATTTCCACTAACCCGCGTCCATTACCGTTCAACATACACATAACTACCTCCAGTTCGTGTCGCAGTTGGTAACTCTTCATAGGCCCCAATAGAATTGAATGAAATTAATAACAATCGGTAACTGAACAAGCTTTTAAAAAAGTATCTATTCTACTGACTGTTCGGGGAGTGGGCTGTCTCCTTCCAACCATCGGACTTCCGGAAGCACCGCGGGATACCATCCGTAAGTACTTGGTTGAAATTCCGCCTCTTCGAACGAAGCGCTTTGCATCATCTTTCATAATGCGTAGTGCAAAAGATGGAATGTGCTTCCGGCGTCTGTATTTCCGAGTGCATACTATCTGAACCCATTTCAAGCTAGGGTTCGTCTTCCAAGGGTAAGAGAGAGCAAAACCATTGTCAATAAAAAACACACAAGTTTTACAAGAACGGAAACAACCCTACAACGCAAGTAATCCCAACGCCTGCGGTAAGCGCGCGGCAATAGCTATAATAGGCTGCGGCTGTGATCAGGGGCAGACTCGTGGTCACACCAGGTGGTCACACCACTGCTATTCGCTTTGGTCGGAAATTCGACAGAAATCATTTTTATTCCATAAAAGTAGGTAGGTTAGGTTCGTTAGGTATCTTTAGATGCCCGAAGGGCAAATCGCTCAGAAATAGGAGCCCTGCCTCAGGCAGGGCTCCGTCGAATAGTAGCGGTGTGACAACCTGGTGTGACCACGAGTCTGCACCGGAATGATCAGTGGTTATAATAATGTGATAGGTACTTACCATAGTAAAATCAATGCGGATTATTTACATTAAGCACCTACTCGATAACTGAGAAAATATTGATGGAATCGATGCCGAGCCAAATCTGCAACTGTTGCTCTTTACTCCCGTCTGGTGTTCTACCGAGATTCAATTCAAGGTAGGTACCTACCGATTGAATGGGTTCTGCCAGCACGGTGGAACCGCAAACTCTTTCTGTTAAAGAGTTGCGATTCCGGTCCCTATACCGGCAGGTTGGTACAGGAACCGGATGTGAGAACTTGGTAGTCACTAAGACTACTGTGAAAATCGAAGATTTCAGTTACGCGGGCTCTATATACACTGTCCTTATGTTTTTGTGTTGAACGACGGAAATGACTCTTGCAAGGGGTGAGGCATCCCATGTTTCGAGTTTAAGCTGCAAGCTCGACGTGAGCCGGCGCGGCGGTCGCACACACAGCGGCGCCTCCGTTCGGGTCCACGCAATTGTAGCCTAAAAACTAGTTTTAAATGTATTTGTAGGTGCAAGTAATTATACTAATCTGTACAAAAATTACAACAACAGACGTGTCGTGAGTGGCAGCAGAAACCTTAAAAATACTAGCCTAGTCCGGATACGGCCGAGCGTGACCCATAGATACCTACCTATAGACTGTTTTTCCATTTCCTTTCATTTGTTTTCCGGGTGCAGTATATATGTTTACTTAAGGCGCGTGCGGAAATGGATGCCAGCGATGGATTTATGATTGCACTCTCATAATCATGATAATCGACAAGTGGCTGTTCACCTACTCCGTGAGGCGGGTTTGTTTGCGCGCGACGAGGACGCCGCGAGGCCGGTGCGCGGCGGACGCATTCTTGTCAGATCACTTGAAAACCGCCTGCCTTTCCAAAATCTTAACCCTGATTGCACTAGGCATTTTGTATAAACGTTATGAGAAACAAATCACTTGGAAAATAATAGCATAACATAACCCCATGTCATAAGGGACTCCCTGCAGCACCCACGGAACAGGGCCGTTCAGGAAATGTCGGGGTTTTTTCTGCAATGACTGGTTGGGATTTTGCAATGATAACCACTCCGTAGTGTGACTGAGGGAGGGGGGATTACCATGAATTCACATTCGAGTATGTTGCATAATCGACATAGAACCCCGGTGCCATTAGGTCACATTAAGCAAGGGTTATGCGGTAGAAGGTACATTAAGTACATACATACATTTCCTTGGCTGTACAGCCACTAGCAATAATATATATTATACAACATTGCTCCCACAAATATCTGACACGCTCTTATGCTCTAGTAATAAAGACGTTCCGGATATTTATGCGTTCAATGTCGAATTATGTAAGTAATATACTTGTCGTAAACATCGTCGATGTTGCTTGTCAAATAAAACACAATAAAACTGTGAAAACCCTGTATTTACAATACTATTAAATAAACTTAACAAATGGAGCAGAGCTCCGGCGGCGGTGGGCGTCGCTGCGGATTATTATAACTAGCTTTTGCTCGCGACTTCGTCATCACATTTGTTAATCGCTATTCCCTCGGGTATTGTTCGATGTTGCAGGCTAAGTACAGATGTAGTGAATAATCCTTTCCCATCGTTTTTTGTCGTATAAGTTCGTATTTATCTTTCTTTCTCAGTTGGCTTATTGATGGGTACTGAAGCTAATTGAGAAAGCTAGATAAATACGAACTTATCCGACAAAAACGATGGGAAAGGATTATTCACTACATCTGTACCATATTATGTTATGACTCTGTATCAAGAAATAAATGAATTATGAAATCTGTATTTTCATACCGATCAGTTAAGACGAGCCGTGAAGATTAAATAATCAAACTTGTAAATAGGCAAGGATAAAAATTCCGAACCAGGAGTGGACCTGATAGCCTTATTCACCCGTGGCCGGCGACCAATCCCGACGTGTTCCCAGGGGACGCGTCCGGAGCCCGGCCGTTAATTACTTTCTAAATTAGAGTCCCTCCGACAGCGTTGGCGCTGCACGGTCACATCGTATCGCTCATATTAATTGGGAGCGATCGCCTGTCAAATTACAATTAGGGATAGTCTCGAACTCTGGGGCGCAGGGAGCTTTGTTAACGTCAGACGATTCAACAGCAAAACGAAATTGTATTAACCCGAAATAGGTTTTTTTTAATTATGCAGTAAGCGAACGAGCACACCGCCCACCTGATGGGTACGTGAGATCTTTGGCCATAGACATTTGCATTCTTAAGATGGAATGCCTTTCTGATAGTTATTTCGCCGGTTGTCTTACCCCCACACCGAAATACAACCAAGCGTTCTACTCAAAGGATAAGATGGTAGTAGCGTTCCAGACGGACCCTGTAATACATAGGCATTTAGGCACCACCAAAACTACTACTCCTGTTTTAAAAGCAGAAGAAAACATCCTTATCCCTAATTTGGCTTCAGGAACAGCCACGTCGCGGCAACAGAGTGTCGTCAAAAATCAGACAAACCTTTGAAAACATAAGAATACTGCTCTGCCGTTTTCCTAGACATCCAAGAAGCGTTTGACAAGGTTTGGCACTTGTTTGACAAAGTATAAACTGAATAATTTAATACCACACCCATACTACAGCTTCTAGAGCATGTAGAAGCATCATACCTGGGTGATACGTTGTTTCGTGTAAAATATGGAGAAAAATACTCTAAAATTTACATTATTGAAGCAGGAGTACTCCAGGGGTCCGTCTTAGGATCGGTTTTGTACGCTCTATATACGTCTTATATGCCAGTCTCAGCTAACACAGCGGTTGCCACAGTTGCAGAGGATACCACCGTCTTATCAAGCAACAAGCATCCTAATACAGCAACGAGAAGAGTTCAGAATGCAATAGATGTGCTGAAAGATGAGGTTGGATAAGTGGACCTTCACACTCAACAGAAATAACTGGCCGGCAGTTAAACTTGGATTCGTACCTTGCCCCATTTTGTTACAGTTAAATACCTGGGAGTCTATCTTGACAGCAGGTTAACATGGCGAAAGCACATCCAAAATAAACGGGACATACTTAAACATTATCATCATCACTACGCTTCATTCATTTCATTACTACGCTTTGGGAAGACAATCCAAGATGTCACTTGAATACAAGCTGCTGATATACTAAGTGAGGCCGGTATGGACACACACAATTGAGCTATGGCAAATGGTTCGGCAAGTCATTCTAATTTAGAAATTCTTCAAAGATTTTAAAACAATGTCTATCTAACAATAAAAAAAGCACCTTGGTTAAACAAAACAAATGAAATCATGAGTAATTGCAAATTCCCACAGTAAAACAAGAAATGACCACAGTAAGCATGAGGGACAAAAGGCTGGATAGGCACTGCAATGAACTCGTCCAAACCCTGTTAAAGGACCAATGTCTAGGTCGTCTGAAGAGGCGACCCCTAATGCTTGCTAGGGACAAATAATGAAGAATCTGCAGACACTGGAATTCAGATCTCCAATGCCAATAAGCTCACAGAGAAGATTAGCTTATAGTCCTTGGACTATGTACTTGCAAACTGTTCTATTGACTGTTGATGTGATGAATAAGCGAATAGGTTTTTTTGTTGTCTGTCGTCGTTATATTAACTCTTATAATATTTTTACAATCCAACGACGTGAACGGTGCGGTCGACCGGGGCGTGTAGGCGATCCACAAGAGCTGCCGCGAGTGGACCTACAGCACTTATGCCACCTGTGGCTGTGTGAGAATCGTCCTTTTAATCGTAATTCGAATTAAGAACTCAAGATATGTATTATTTTGATTTTACACAAGTTTATTTTCATTCGTCTATGCGTCCATCCACGGGAGCTCTTCGGAATCAACCTGGGCACCCGATGCAACGGAGGCGCCATCTAGAGATCATTTTGAATGGCGGCGCTCAACACGTGCACACGAAGGCGGCCGGGACGGGTGTTCCCTGGTCAAGCGTTTTTAAAATAAGGGGTCAGGGCTTGGCGTGTCGTGCGGCGGCGGCGCGCTGCTTGTTGAGGTCGCGGTAGGCGGCCACGGCGGCCAGGCGCGCGCGCTCGCGGCGCTCCAGCTCCACGGCCGGGGCCGGCGCGCTCGCGCCGCCCGCGCCGCCGCCGGGCGCGCCGCCCAGCATGCTGGACAGCAGCAGCGAACGCCGGCCCGGCTGAAACCGATCGATGCCCGTTCAAATCAACAAGCTAGGTAGGGGAAATCGCTCCACCGCAAACATTTATCGAGCGTTTATCTCACGCGAATAGAGCATTTGTGTACATTTTTAAACATTTTTTTGTGGTGTCACCCGAATGATCATGACGTGAGCCTCACCCGCGGCGCGCCGTCGGCGGCGGGCGCGCGGCGCGGGCGCGGCAGGGCGGGCGGCGCGGCGGCCACGGCGCCGAAGGGCACGCGCTCGTAGCGCAGCTCGCGCGCCGCCGCCGCCAGGGCCGCCGCACTCTGCAACACCGGACACACATGAGACTACTTTTACACATTTGTCAATCAATACCATGTCCACATTTATGTTTTCATTATCTAGTAAAGAGGAAAGATTAGTAATTTTATATGTTAAACTCAAAAACTACTAGACCAATTTCAAAAATTGTATCACCTTAAGAATGCTACATTATCCCTGAGCAACAAAGGCTACATTTTACCCCGGAAAAATAAATGGATCCCTTAGGATGATAAAAATACGAATTTCACGTAGATGAACTCGCTGGCAGAAGCTTGTACCATAATCAATTATTATCAGAGTCATTACAATTTACTTGGGCCATTTGTCAGGTGAAAGGTCATCTCTATCCTCCCTACGAGCCTGCCCACCTCTGCCTCCTTGGTCTTCTGCTGTTCCTTCTTGAGCAGGGCTCGGCGCTGCGCCTTGGTGAGGCGCTCGGCCGCGCGCCCCCCGAGGACCTGCCCCCCCTCCCGCGGCGGCCCCCCCTCCCGCGAGGCGGCGGCGAGGGCCTTGCGGTGTTTGCGCTGCCGGCGCTCACGCTGCGCCGCGATGTACTCCCCTCTGTTATCTGTATCTTCTAAGTCTAACTGAAAACAATACACGGTCAATTTCTATAAGGCTCTCATTTAACATGCTGTGATATTCGCTTTGCCTGATCAGGGGTAATTCAAGTATTAGATGTAAGCACAAGAGACGTGGGAAGGGAGGTTTGTTGCTATCTTTTTATCATGGTGTAAAATGGTCAAAGATTTACTTAGCAGACTTGAATGGCCCCTCAATTGTTTCATCGGCCCAGAAAATCTTTCTCTTCCAATCATCCCTATCAGCCGCCATTTTAGTATTTACTCCCATGTTTTGATATCACTCTTTACATTACGCAGTCCATCCATCTCTTCCTGGGTATTTTCCACTAAAGCTCTGCACATTCATACAAACCAGTGCAACAGTTAAAATACTCTATCACTATCAAAATGGCTTTTCAATTAGCTTTGGTAAAATCATTTTGTAAGACACACTTCAAGGCTAAAAGGGTAATGTGGATAGAGAGACAAACTGACTGGGTAGTCCTGGTCGTCGGGGTGGTGCAGCGCGCGCACGGCGCCGTTGATGCGCAGCGAGAAGGCGCGCGCCGCCTCGCCCGGCAGCCGCCGCAGCGCCGCCACCGGGTTGCCCGCGCGCCCGCCGCCTCCGTGCTCTACCAACACAACCGCGTCACTTGCAAAGATAAGTACGTAGAAAAAAAACAACAACAACACAATGTAAGTGTTTAAAAAAACTTGATGGAGATTCCTTTGGTATCACTAACCGGCAGGCCGTTTGGGCTTTTTCTTCCCAGAAGCGCGCGCGGCGAGCGCGGAGGGCTCCTGGAAGGCGAAGAGGCGCTGCAGCGAGCGCGGCACGGGCTGCTCGTCGGGATCCACGGGCGGCGCGTTGATCTTGTGTTTGATGCTGTAATACGCCACGCGCGGTCACAACACGCATTTAACGATCTACACACATACACAGTAAAAGTGCACCTTCATACCTTTGGAAACGTTGGGCCTGCTGCTTGATGGGATCCTTGACACCACGGTGCTTTTTAGCTGGAATTTTACGACCCATTTTATGGAAATCTCACAAAAACATAACCTTTTACAATGTTTACTTTACGTTCGCCCGTATGTTTTGACATTGACGTTTCTCCGATTTGACAGGCCGGAATAAGATACAATTATAGCCAGGTACAAAAATCTAAGAAAAAGGAATAGGAAAGGCAACATTAATATAAATTGACTAATAAAATACTAAATGTCAGAAGTTGTTCTCATTGTGGTTTTTGTGGCTCTACTTAAACTATTATCATTTGTATGAGTTTTATAGTATAATATATTGCGAGCGCCCTGCCAACCTCTACCAAAGAGGTAATGTAATAAGTGTATAAAATTTCCTAATATTCAATGCACTCTATGGCACAGACCACAGATAATGAATGAATGGTTCTTTAAGGATGCGTTCATGAATACGGACAATTTTATATTGTGGCTTGCTTTAACTTAAGTTATTCTGGCTTTTTAACATAGTGAAATAAAACTTATTATGGTTTATATGTACTTGTAATTATGATTGAAATTTCAAAATATTTTTATGCCTTATTCTTGCGCAATGAAAATAATTCGCAATATAATTTTCGATCGATATCCTTGACAATAAGGAAATCGTACTCAGAAGTGTCAGTGGTTAGCGCATCAACCAATCGGAAGCGATCAGATGATCGTGCTGCAACTGGAGGGGACGACTGAAGGCAAGGCGACTGCCATCCGTCGCGAGCGGAGGGAGGGGGCTTGTTTTTAGCAGCAAGGTCGTTCTTTGTGTCAAAAAATTCTTACTTCTGTTGTGACGAATACTCTGTTCATAATAATATAGTGAGTGTTTGTGTTCCGTCGCAAAGGTCGTCGCGCGCGTATGTCGTCCGTAATCAATAGTTATTAATCCGACCCGTACACTTCGAACGTTCCAATGAGTCTGGGAGGACAGAGCACAGATGGATCAAACGCAGGAGGAATATTCGTCCAATTTAACCAGGATTGCACGTAAGTGTTCGACCATACGTTAGCTCGGGACGCGGAAGGAGAGCGCCAGGACTGCGGTGGCGCCCCGAGCCCGGGCTCGAGGCCGAGGGCGCGGGCGCGGGCTCGTTGCGACAGCGCCAGCGCCCGCTGCCGCGGTGATGCAATATGTCATTGCCAGCCGTGTCGCAACGGAGGGCTGCGACGCGTCCTCTGCCATAACAAACGTAGTAAACAAATATGGCGTCTTGCAAACAAATTGGTCGAGTGGGTCAAGCAGCCGTCCACGGGCCCTCGCCCACCGCCCGCCTCGGGTGGCGCATCGAGACCCCTTTGGACGACGACGTGAGTATGGTGGCTGGCAGGTCCACTCCAAACAGCTGATTGTTGTTTTGATACTGCCTTATCTATGATCTTGAATGAGTAATTGTGTTATGAATGATCTATACAGTGTTCATAGATACACTGTACATAGCTTGGCAGCTCATATCTGTGAGGCTGCTCTGGCCCGAGAGTGCCACCCGTGTGATTGCGGCTTGTTATGAAACTTGTGATAACAGCACAATACCTATTTAATTACATGCATCACAAAGCCCTATACATTATTTCTCAATTAATGTGATATTTCAACATAGTTTTGTTAGATAAGTATAAACAATAGCGACAGTCAGAACTATTATATTTGTGTCATAAATCCATTGCTTTTTATTTATAGTTTCATCATTTAACAAATTCAATGCCAAGCTGCCTGATTTCTATACAAGTCTGACCCACCAGGGGATTGTTGGAGCTGAATCTTTAAAATAACAGGCCCATGGTATTAATAGTGCATTATTTTAATTAGGGCAACTTGAAATAGAATGCAACTACCTATCACTAGAGTTGTATTGCTCAATGGATTCCATTTCCATAAATGGGTTTTGCTCCCCTGCTCCTCAGTGGGAGGTTGACTGTGTGGTTCTGTATTACTTGAACTACTGTACTGTTATTATGTCTGTATAATTGTTGGTCCGTCTGCTGTTTATCAAGTTTGTGAACTTGTAATTTAATCTGTACTGTATTGTAATCAATGCCAAATGCCAATAAACCTTGGAGTAGTTAAATCAACAGTTGAAACAATTCAAGCTTACAGCTCTTAGTAAACATTTAGTAATATAGAGGTCATCTTTGTATTCCAACCATTAACTGTTCCTGTTCTCAGCTGGTCTACAATTACAATTAGGGCAACATTCTTACTAAACATAATATAGAAACTTGGGCAGTTGGAGATGCTAAATTCACTTGTGATGTTTTTAATCTTAATTAATTGCTTTTACTACTTAATTTTAACATGGTGCATTTCGCCAATTTCAATTTTTAGACAATCACCGTGAGCTTATCAGAGCACTAAATCCATTGATATCACATGCGAGGACAATGGTTTAGTTTAAGGATTTTTACCATGGTGCACTAAACAGAATCACATGGTGTTAGCCCCACACTCTTCTGTCAAGTACAACTTGTGATATTAATATTTTGAATGTATTTATTTATTTATTCAGGTATTACATTAAATCACTACATGCATACAGATTCAGATTTTAAATTTAAATTAATGGCTGCAGCTTGCATTTACGCTTTTTGATTGCTCAGATTTAATGGAATCATTTTTTTTTTTTCAAATAACTTACTGAAGTTGACATGTATGGTGAAAATCACTTTTTTTTATGAGTAGCAGTCAGCTCTAAATCACTATGTGTAAGTAATGTAATCTTTTAACATAGTTAGGATTTAGCGACCTCACAGAGAGGTGTAAGAGGTGAAGTTTTTACATTTATAAAACTTACAAATATGAGTAAATTAAAGTACGAAATGTCAATGACAGGTTCTGACTGATATTTAAGAGTCATTTGAGACAAAGTGTTAAAGGGCAGTGAACTGCCTGTGTGAATATTATTTGTTAAAGATAAAGATAAAAGATAAAGATATATTTATTGTAAAAACTGTGTAGGTACAATCGGTGTTATATATAATATATCAGACTCAACAGTTTGCCCATTTCGGACGTACAATAGTTTATAAGGTAACTTAACTTTAAGATCTAAAAAAAGTAAAAAGTAAGTAAGTAAAAATTTGTGTCAATCATTCATACACAAAAATATTCATTTAGGTTGTAGAAACATTTCGATATTGAAAGAAAAAGTATTTATCCTTATCTTTATTTTCTTTTGGCAAGCAACTTGTGCAGTTTGCAAGTTCACATTTTGTGCAGTGTGATGGAGAGGTTGGTTGTCGCGCCGCAGGTCGCTGGTGGCGGGCAGCAGCACCGGCTACCACCTGTTCGCGCTGACGCAGGATGACGGCGTCGAGGAGATCTACGCGTCGCGCTCCGGCCAGGACACCTGCCTCGTCGACCGGCTGTTCAGCTCGAGCCTCGTCGCCGTCGTCACCGTCGCTGCGCCCAGGCCAGTCTAGACGCACACACACACACACACACACACACACACACACACACACACACACACACACACACACACACACACACACACACACACACACACACACACACACACACACACACACACCTTGCACCTTCCTAATCAATGCATACACTGACTGACAGACGTTTCTTAAATGGATGGCAACGACGATGAGCGAATCGGTAGGAGTGTTAGGTTGAACTGCGACATACAATGATTTGCTGGAGTTTTAACGACCTTTGGGCGACCTTATGTCCTATCATAAATATAGTACAAACGATTATGAAAATGATATGTAGGATTACAATCGTTATTACAGAAATTTGAGAGCCAATCAAACACGTTCAGCAAATTCTGGTAATCATAAAAATCAGATAAGTAGCCAGAAATGTCCAGCAAGTTTTAATTAGTACCAGTATGTATGCATATGTACCAGGTGACATATGCATACATACATACGATACGATGTATTTATTAAGAAACACAAATAGTGGAAGCGTGCAGAGCACGAGCAACCGGTGGCGCGAGTGGACGCAGATGGCTTTGAATGGCTTCCTGAAGTCAGGTGCAAGTTCCTATTTTCATAAAAGTCATTTTTATGGCATGCAACCCTGAGGACTTAGTTGGAATGCTAATCGTTTCACCAGCTCTCACTCCAGCACTGAAACATCAGTCCGTTAGATCCTCGTTTGACACAGTGCAAGTTATCTTCAGCATCTATCTCCGGGAGGGTGAGCTTGTGCGAGTGTCAGCGCTTGGCAGGTCCAGTGCGGCGGCAGTGGCGTCATTCCCGCGTATATTTTGGGTTATTTCCCAACAGTTTGCGCGGCGGTGAAGCGTTTTGGCACTTCACCTATAGCGCAGTCCAGGACGGAATGCTGACGCTGATGTAACAATCACCTCTGGCTGTCACGTCTTGTGACTAGTTTCTTGGGATTACGTTCGAATAGAATTTCGAACGGATGTAATGACGATTATTATTAAATTACAATTTGTTGAAGTCGTTAATGCTCGTCCAAACCGAGGAATCATCAATGTCGTCAGCCTCGGGTGGGCTGGGTCTCGTTGTATATCCTAACTATTTATTTATTTCTAACGAGAAATTATGTACTGTTGTTTATGTTTGTTATCTATATGAAGAATGACCAGAATTTCACAAGTATTTTGATTTGTCATGTCATTATCAAGAAACGCTATTGCTACGAGAGGTGTTTGATGGTGTGTACGCAATGGCAATGATAATTATCTGCTGCTAGCGCGGGCCACTACATATTAAGTTCGGGTGGCCCGGGAGCCCGGTGGGCGGCTGGCCCGTGCGTCTCGAGACTCGTATTGTTGTGGAGCGCGTCGCCGCGCACGCACGGGTTGCGTCACGATGCGCGTGCTCCACTAACACGCAATTTACAATACCAATTAATACTAACTACTATCTGCGCTACTTCCACGAGCCGCAATCGAGTTTGATTTATTCGCCAGAATGAACGCTCTAAGTAAATATGACGCAGGTTACGAGCGTAGTGGCCTACTGCGGTATCGTAATTGTATTGCGAGCCAAATTATGTTCCGGAACTGTGGCCTTATCGCGGAGCGCGACCGCTCGGAGCAGCGGACTCGGTCGGCGCTCGTCACAGGTCGCTGGTAGACTTCGACCGAGCTGAAGCTGAAGCCGCGGCCGGAGCAGGCTTGCGGAGGCAGTGGGTCAGCGAGCCGGCGCGCTTCCGGCGCGGGTCGGTGCATCGTGCCGCGGGGGGCGACGGCTATTTCGGGCGGCGGTCGCGGCGTGAACTTGGCCGTGGCTCTCTCTTACACAACCGTCCTCCGTCCAATTGTATGGTCGGCGGCGCCCGCGCTCCCTCGCTGCGCGCCGGGTCCCGCGGCGACCGCGACATTGGGCCCGACCTCGAGCTAGCTATCGCGTAGGCGATAAATAAAAGTTTTCGATGCAAGTATCGTGTCGTTATTTCGGTATCGTTTCGTTATTTCGGTATCGTTT
Organism: Acleris emargana; assembly: GCA_927399475.2. Taxonomy (NCBI): domain Eukaryota; kingdom Metazoa; phylum Arthropoda; class Insecta; order Lepidoptera; family Tortricidae; genus Acleris; species Acleris emargana. The sequence goes on from OV656840.1 coordinate 267,176, forward strand.
CGATGCGGAGAGGTCGCGGGCGCAGCTGTTGTTGTCGTGGCGATACGCCACGCTGAGTCACGCCGCGCTGACGCCGCTCGCGCGCAGGCTACTGCGTATACGCCGCGTCACACGCACCCTTGCTAACACCTTTAATTCATTTATTTATGCCGCATTAATTAAACGAATAGCGGCCGGATTGGCACGCAAGTTACAGAATAGGGAATGTGTGTTGTTTTTGCGATTAATTCGCGAGGTGAGTGGCGTGACGTCACGCGCGCGTCACCGCAGTAGCAATTGGCCGCTCCTCCTGAATGCTTGGATGTGCAGATGATAGCGGCGATGCGCGCTGCGCGGGCGCCGATAACGCTCGCGGCCGCGCGCTTTGTTTCCAAACAAACTGCAGCTCCGCGCGCGACACGTGCGCTCGTGTACCTACATAATATTATGTTACGAAGAATTACGCGCGTCAGCACAAAATGACGCGCTAATCCGTTGCGCTCCAAGGTGAACGCTTTGTTTTAAAAGCAATCAGGTTGCTGGAAGTAATATAATATTCCAGGAAACAGTCCCTGCTTTTGTTTCTAAGAAGGGTCCGGTTCATCAGCGCCCGGTGTAATCGGAGCGCATATCTCCGCTATGATTCACGCGCAAGGAAACTATTATCAAGTAGGTACAATGGGTTTTGTCCATTTACGTTCCTCGTCCCCGCGGCATTGTTGTGCGAAGTAAATAACACGTGGAACAGTTATCGGCGCGACTCGTCACACTCATTATCGCGATATTCGATAGATACCAAGCGGGTTGCCTTTTCATAGTCTTAGTTACATTGTAATTATTTATTTATTTATTGATAGGAAATCCAACAGTTACAAATACAACATATGGAACAAGAATAGAAAGCACAAAACCAATTAAAGGATTTCACGTGTAGAGATTGAGTAGCAAATTTAAAGTTTAGTACAAACTCAAAGGTACACGCACTTACACAAAAACACTACCGCAAATTAAAGGTACAATTAAAACTACTGCTAACTACCAGCCAGCGGTAGATCGCCAAAAAGTTATCTTTCCTATGGTACACAAAACATGCTCAAACAATACATTTCGCTATCAAACTTCGCCTCACGGAAGGGATTTTGCAAATATCGATATCGATATCCAGCTTATTCACCCAACTATTCAAGCCTTTACCAGCACGCGTCAAGGAACTGTTGTGTCTGTATCTAGAGGATGCAAATCTAAGCGATATAGGGGGATAATTCCTTTTAGACCGAGTGGGAATACTAAACGAAACGTTAGATAGCAGCTCAGGACTATCAACGAGGCCGCCAGTAATATTTAGGATATAAGTAATGTCGGCTATTTGTCGGATTATAAATAAGATAAATGCATAGCAAGGGACAGTGTCTATGGCATGTACTATGGAATACTAAACAACGATATAAATACTTAGAGAAATATATACTTAAATACATAGGAAACATCCATGACTCAGGAACCAATATTCGCGCTCATCACACAAATATCTGCTCTTACCGGTATTTGAATCCAGGACCGCTAGCTTCGTAGGCAGGGTCACTACCAACTAGGCCAGCACGTTGCCAAATTATGGCCACATATTCAGCTATGCCAGTCAGTTCTGCGTCCCAGAATAACGGTGTGAATTTAAAAAGTATATTTTTAGCATGATGTTGGATTTATTTAATACACTCACAAAATATAATGCAAAATAGCCAACTAAGAAAGATTTTCTCTGATGACTACTTATATTACCTAGTTAGTGTCAATACAGCACTTTACGCGACGTTTGTTGTCAAAGATGTCCCCGGTCCCCGACCTGTAATTATTATGTTATGAGTTATGATCAATGAAGAAGCATGAAGTATCACATTCCTGTAACAAGCCACATATATTCAGCGAGTGTTATTCGATTTAATCAGTACCTATATTGTAACCGTGGCCCGCTCGGGTTGCAGGAAGCTGATCGTGTGCCACTACAAGAAGGGCACGGAGATATGCAACTACAGCTACAGCAACACCATCCTCGCCGTCAAGCTGAACCGCTCGGTGAGTCCCTTTAAATTTTCTCCCGAGCTCTCGATATGATTTTGGAACACGCCCGGCGGTCATTTTCTTTAAACGACTCCTCTCAGTAGACTGGCTTGAACTGGATAGTCTTCCAGAACTGGATTTTCTTGTAGTATTTTTTTTAATAAGTAGTACGCTAAAATAGTATAAACCGTGCTTGGACTTTCACTCCTTGCTCCACGACCTTCGTTTTCGATTAGAGGGGATGTGTATCGAAGAAATTACAAACGGTTTAGCGACTCTTTTTTAGATTGGCCAACGTCCTTATTTGTTGTAATTATTGACAGATGACATGTTAAGCAAAATAAAACTCAACTTTGTACTTTTTAAAGAATTTAATATTTTAAACAGAGGGTCAAACTTTGTCCAGATTTCACTCCGCATACGTTAGCCTTATCACATAGCTATTATAATATTAGCGCGAAGCTATTCCTCTCGCAGGTACCTACACCCAATTAGTTCAAACAAAACTTTATTTGTTTACAGTATTTGACCTGCTGCAGGCATTTGTTTATCTCCCAACTAGGGTCACATTGTCCTAAACCTGTACGCCCCTCTTACAGTACAATCGAGAACAAAGAGATGTATACACTTATCACATTCTTCCATTGAAATGACTGCTGAATGGCTATTGACCCTTCAATACTTAAACGTTTTCTAAAAGGTCGCCTCAAACCGAAAAAATAATAATCTGTCCAAAAAAGAACTATCCAACGATACCTCTGCCAATGTTGAGGAATTAATGTATCCCGAAAATATTATAAATACTTATCAGTGATGGGAAATAGGTGAGCTAAAATACCTATTATTTGCAAGAGGACATAATATGGAGTGGTTACAACCGGATAAAAGTATATATTTTTTGGATTCCGGGTATTTGATATTTATCCGGGCACTGCGAATACTAGCCGTAATGTTGAACATACATTCTTTTCCTTATAGAATGTTTGTAAAGTTTGTAGTAAAAATGGTAACATTCCTGCCATAAAGTTAAAATTATAAGTAATCCGAAAATGTGAACGCCCATTTGCAAGTCATAAACAAACAATGCGTGGGAAAACCCATATTATTAGTCCTGCTACTACTTTTTAGAAATCTTGTACATTCCTTCTTTTCTCTAGCCCTTTTTACTAAAAACTAACATTAAACATGCCGTACTTTAAACAAAACATGTCATGTTTTACATTACGATAATTACCCGAATAAAAATCGAATACCCGAAACAGAAAAAAAATAAAAAAATTATCCGGTTGTAACCACTCTATATTATGTCCTCTCGCGAAGAATAGGTATTTTAGCTCACCTATTTCCCATCACTGATACTTATGCACGACCAAGGACAATTATATCTTCCTAGTTAATTCCATCTTTGTGATTAATAATTCAGACAGACAGACACCAACCATCAAATGTACCTTTATTTTTATAATTATCTTTTCATTCGACTGTATTTACTCAAAACAATGACCACGAAGTAACAAAACTAATGAAGTCGTGTTCATTTGCGATAGCGGCCACTGTATAATTTTAGCGCTAATCAGCTCTCATTCTTGTTGTAACCATAAAAAAGATCCACCTCCAGAGTTGATGTTCATCTATATTTGTATTACAACGTTATAAGTGCATTTATTTATTTATTTCAAATAATCTTTTACAGCCTTAGAGATAATACCAAAATTATACTAAAGCTTAATATATTAGCTGGGAGAAAATGAAAAAAAAACACACCGATTACAATACTACCTGCCAACAAGTGGCCGCACGACTGTCATTTAGGATCTATTGGAGGATTGTTATTATACGTGTCAGCGGAAACACCTCTGCCGCTGGACGATTTGAAATATGGAATCGCAGCAAAATTAAATCCAATCCGTAATTGATGATATCCCGACGGACGCGGCAGAAACTCACTCATCCGGAGCTATCGTAGTGCGAATGTTGCGCGTGCGACGATGAATCGTATGCGCGCAGTCGTGTGCAGGTTTACAGAGACTATGTGCTGTCCGGAGCCTATTTCACAAAGTTACAAAGACAGTTGACAGCTGGCAATTCGGTAAACATCGCCTGCAGTACGAGTAAATAATGAAAAAAAAAAAATTACTGTCACAAAAAAGAAAACATTAACTCAGTTTAAATGTGAACACTTTACGGTAGGGATATACATTTTTGTGACAACAGGCTCAGGTCTCAGCATATGCTGCGAGCTGGGTCAGCTGCACAGCGCTGGTTTTCAGCCTGCACCTAGCTCTCGGCTACATTTCAGCAAGTTACAAGGGAACATTACGCTACGCTGTAACTACCTTTAGTAGCTTAGCTATGGTACGAGGCACAGTTATGCAATACTCGTAAAGTTTACGATTACTGATCGAATTGTCACTTACATATCACCTATCACAGGTCGTGGTCACGTTTGTGAAATAGGGGCCTGAAATAACAAATTCCCGTTTCTGCCATCGCGATTTCTGCCGTCGCGGTTTCTGCCGTCGCGGTTTCTGACGTCGCGGTTTCTGCCGTTCTATATATTCTTATTAACATTAGATGACTGATGCTGCGCTGAGCAGTGACGCGCCGGACGCGTGAGCGAATCGAACTGAAATGACGCGCTGCTCTGAGAGCGATCGGAATGCGGTGCTTAAGCTTTCGTAGATGCACCGGCGGTCGTGGTGGTTTATAAGATTCATTTATAGGTTTAAGATTTGATTATAGGTAAACCCCCTTGCAAAGAAAAACGGGAACTTTCGATTTTTTCAAGTAGTTTATTAGTAGCAAGGGGGTTATTAGGAACATGTTATAGTTTTAGTTTGAATCACAAGCCTCCCTTTTAAGGGTGGGGGCCAACGAGCACAATTTTTAGGGTTCCGTACCAAACTGCTAAAAGGAAAACTTTACGTGGAGACTTCGGTGTAGCCCACTGTCTGTCTGTAGGTACCTACGTCATAGCGGTTTATCTTAGTAGGTAACTACAGAAACTTAACTTTTTTATAACTTGATATTGACAAAGGGGTCTAAAATGGGGACTTGAAAACTAAAGTGAATTCATTACTGTAAGGGGGGCGTTATACGAAAGCGCATAATATGCACTTTTTAAAACTAGGTATACATTTTTGTTTTTTTTGTAAGTATCTAACGTGCGTTTTGATTTATACCCAAAATCTTACGAAATAGGAGCGTTCCCCTCCTCCCTCTTATCTGCAAAGATTATGAACCGAATAATGTGCAAAGTCCTGACGTATAGACTTGGCTGTTGCCCGGGATTCCAACCGCGGAGAAGTCGTTTACCCCGACTTGAAATAGGCAATTTGCAACTCACAACATCGCGCTCGTTCGGCCTCACCCCTTCGCTGACAGATTCGGGCAGCCACTTGGACGCACCCACATCACGTCTAATACTCCTAAGAGCGGCATCGACTAAAACTATGGCTCATTAACCTTTGATCGTCACGGCCGATTGCAATTTGCGTACAATGAATTGCCGAGAGTCGTTGCCGCGGCGTTCAATAGGTCAATGAGCGGCTCGTAACGAACGCTGTGCGCGCAGCGGCTGATCGTGTGCCTGGAGGAGTCGCTGCACATCCACAACATGCGGGACATGAAGATCCTGCACACCATCCGCGACACGCCGCCCAACCCGCGCGGGCTGTGCGCGCTGGCGCCGGACGAGGAGCGCTGCCTGCTGGCCTACCCGGGCTCCAGCGCCACGGGCGAGGTGCAGATCTTCGACGCCGTGCACCTGAACGCCAAGTGCGTGCTGAGCGCGCACGACTCAGGGCTGGCCGCGCTGGCCTGGTCGGCGTGCGGCCGCCGCCTGGCCACCGCCTCCGAGCGCGGGACCGTCATCCGCGTGTTCGCGGTGCCGGAGCGCGCGCGCCTCTTCGAGTTCCGGCGCGGCGTGAAGCGCTGCGTGTCCATCGCGTGCCTGGCGTTCAGCGCGTGCGGCACCTTCCTGGCCGCCTGCTCCAACACCGAGACCGTGCACGTGTTCCGGCTGGCCGAGCCGCCCGCCGCGCCGCCGCCGCCGCAGGACCAGGGACAAGGTACACCCGCGCACATCACACACACACACACACACACTTACAATCACAATCCACTGTACTATTTAATCGTCCTAGGGTCCTAATCAAGATGAACAACTCTTAACAGAGCGATTTTCGACAAAATATGTAGGATTGACGTAAGCTCCATACATTCGAGTCATTGGAAAACACAAACGCTAAACGCTTTGCAGCTTGGCAAGGCCTACTAGTGTCATTTAAAATTGGTTTCTTCAAGTATAATTTACCTTGACTTCGCTCGGCGTGTTACGGAAAGAGTGATTGGAGTCTCTCTCAAAGATTCAGAATGAAGTGATCCACCGAAGCACCATAGTGAGAACATAGCTCTTTAAGGTGGGTCTGTACGCGATTTGATCAGGTGAATAACAGATTTCCGTTTGCAGAACTCATCTATACAACCCAAAGGTTGATTTTATAAAGGAAGTCGTTAAAATCTCCCGAGGCCCTCCACTTTGTCTAAATGTGTAAATTAGATATCAAAAAAATAATTACTCATCACTCATCTCATGCTGAGTCACTCTCATCTGAAAGGCCGGCAACGCACCTGTGACTCCTCTGGTGCTGCAGGTGTCTATGGGTGACGGTAGTCGCTTACCATCAGGCGATCCGTCTGCTCGTTAGCCTCCTATAACATAAAAAAAACACGAAAATAAAATAAATTTAAAAGAAATAACTGCTTACAAAAACCCGACTGCGATAAAAAGACAATTGAAAAGCACAAAATAAGCTCTGCAATCTATAGAAAGTTGTAAGAGCAATGTTCCAGGCGGGGACAGCTATCTCAAAAGTTTTTTGTTTTTCATTGGTTCTGTAATTCATTGCTTGTCTCCGCCTGCAAAACGATTTCCAATATTCAAGTCATACGTATATAATAGAATAGTATAAATGGTATTATTAAGTCGGTACTCAATACTCAATCATTTATTGCATTGCACAATTAGCTACATTATTTATTTTATTTGGGTTTATTTTTTGCTTTGCAATTGTTTTTTTATCGCAGTCTTGTTTTTATTTTTTTATTTCACTTTTTTTTATCTTATTATTAATAATAGAGTGGTTTAATTAATTATCGCAAGTGGAACTGTCTTTCTAGCTAAACGAGGTCTATTATTTTTTAATTTTCCAGTCAAAATGGTAGCATCAAAGTATTATAATGTATAATATATCTGGAATGGGCTATTGACTAGCTTTCATTTGAGACCCATATTGTTATAATAAAAAATACTTTTATTATTCCCTCTATTTTTATTTCGCGGTCGCCATATTGAAGTATTATACAGGGTGTTTGGTAGCGGGTTCGACAAACGAAAATGGAAAATACCTGGGTCCAATTGGAACACATTTGCCATAGTGACCCCTATGCTAAAGTTGATAGTTTTTTTTTAATATTTTTTTATCCGTTTTTTTGAAAATATCCCAAAATTTTACCTTTAAACCTTCTTAATTACATACCTAAGCAACTGAAATCTCCCATTTTTTTTAAATCATGCTCTGATAATGGTTTTATTTTAAAACAAAACCAAAACCCATAGGTAGTGCTTTAAAAAAAATATATGGGCCCTTAAAGCTATGACAAAATGTGGAAAATAAAATGACATTTAAGTTTCGACAAGTATAAAAAAAAAAACACAAGTTATAGACGATTTCAAATAGATTAAAAAACTTCTCTGGTTAATACTTTTCACAACGATATGCCATTTAAAAGAAAAAACACAGAAAAAAAATACGCAGTACATTGAAATTTCCTCACGAAGATTTATTAAAGAAATCACTTATACCACGGTTATGAATATTGGTGAATACGTTAGAGTTAATAATCGCTGGTAAATTACCATTAATAAAAAACATTTTAAGAGTAATAATAAAATTGAAAACAAAACACTTTTTAAATTTTGATCACAAAGGTTTAAAAAATTCTTTGAGCTTCACGGGCGTTATTGCGAGCTCGACCATACGCTAAACAAAACACTTTTTTAAATTTTGTGATCACTTGATCAGGAATACATTCCGTACATTTTCGTCGCATTTGCCAAATTGATTTGAAAAAAAACATTAAGCTAAATTAGCTTTTTAATCTGTGTCTTAAATAGCTTGTAGTTCTTTAAAAGAAAAGTACACTTTTTTTTTAAAGGCGGCAAATTGTAATTTTTTTTCAAACAGAAAGACTTGTAGAAAAACACGTTGATTTGTATTGGTTTTTGAAACTTTCATTACAATGGGTGAACGTACACCATTTACCAATGAGTACGCTGATATTATTTTAGCGTATGGTCGAGCTCGCAATAACGCCCGTGAAGCTCAAATATTTTTTTAAATTTTGTGGTCAAAATTTAAAAAAGTGTTTGGTTTTCAATTTTATTATTACTCTTAAAATGTTTTTTATTAATGGTAATTTACCAGCGATTATTAACTCTAACGTATTCACCAATATTCATAACCGTGGTATAAGTGATTTCTTTAATAAATCTTCGTGAGGAAATTTCAATGTATTGCGTATTTTTTTTTTCTGTGTTTTTTCTTTTAAATGGCATATCGTTGTGAAGAGTATTAACCAGAGAAGTTTTTTAATCAATTTGAAATCGTCTATGACTTTTTTTTTTTTTTTTATACTTGGTGAAACTTTTATGTCATTTTATTTTCCTCATTTTGTCATAGCTTTAAGGGCCCATATTTTTTTTTAAAGCACTACCTATGGGTTTTGGTTTTGTTTTAAAATAAAACCATTATCAGAGCATGATTTAAAAAAAAATGGGCGGTTTCAGTTGCTTAGGTATGTAATTAAGAAGGTTTAAAGGTAAAATTTTGGGATATTTTCAAAAAAACGGATAAAAAAATATTTAAAAAAAACTATCAACTTTAGCATAGGGGTCACTATGGCAAATGTGTTCCAATTGGACCCAGGTATTTTCCATTTTCGTTTGTCGAACCCGCTACCAAACACCCTGTATACCCTATGTCACTCCGACAATCGAATGACACCTAGCATGTTAAAATCCGTCAAGCTGTTTATGCTGTAGAGCGTGCCCAGGATTAGACATACATTAGTAGATTGATAACCAAGGGTGGAAAGTGACCCAATTCACCCGAGATATTTCTGGCGCTCGAACGAAGTGAGAGCGCCAATAGTTCGAGGGGAAATGGGCAATTTCACCCGAGTTGACACTCTACTTTTCATTTCGACTGTGAGGAAAATATATTTAATCTTGTTTCCCGCTTTTTCTATTGCAAACTTTTTTTTCTATATTCAGATAAAAGTTAAAATACTCATACTGCCAACATTAGACAAGTTTAATCGAGGTCACGACCAAGGAGCCAGCAAGGAGGTTGAACGCCGCGCCGAACGAAAAAGTTTTACCTTTATTACGTATTTAAATATTCCATCTCTTTCTTTCATATTTTCACAAATGACTTCCACCTCATTCTTACCCTAACTAAAGAAAGAGATGGAATATATTCGTGACGTAATAAATGTCAAATTTCTTGTTTCGAACGGATGTTCAGCGTTCAACCTCCGTGTTGTATCCTCCGTGTTGTGTTGTATTGCTCCTTGGTCGTGACCAACTCGATTATTTTTTCTAATGTTGGCAGTGTATTTTCAAGACGGCCAAGCCGAACCGTGAAAAAAAAATTGTCATGCTATGCTATCATGGCATTATGGCGGGCAGCAGAATATAAGAGGAATAATTTTAAATGTTGATTTTTTTGTAATTGCGAAAAAAAGAGACCAGTCGTAAAATGATTTTAATATGATATTGTAATAAATACGTCGTTTAACGTATAGTCGAGTTTAGATATATGAATGATTTTAATATGACGTAGCTCAATTATCATAGACTCCATGGCCAATCGTAACTATTAAAAAAAATTACTTTCCACCCTAGAGGGGAAAACGCAATTTTCCACCCGGCTATCTACCCATTCAAATTAAACTTTCCGAACAGGAGAGATGAAAAAATACATACTTGTTTATGTATGTATGTGTATGTAAATACATGTACTTCCTTCTGACGCAGTTGTTTAAACATGATATTAATAAGCTGTTATGCAGGCCCACTTCTTATATGATATAAAACTTTAAGACATTTCAGGCTCGCCGCAAGCGACGCGGTGGGAAAGTCATAGTCATATCTAAATATGTCAATGTTCTCCTTTATAGTCGCTCAACTATCGTAATCGAGATATCTTATTGCCACCCTTGAAATTTGAAATAGGTACCGTTGAGGAGTTCCGTTGGTCTCATCTGTGGTTTTCATCATCAGTTACACTTGACCAAATGTATACCATTTTTTTTGTATACGAAATCGTTCTCCAGAATGTAAAAAATACTTTTCACTTCTCATGCTCGTAAAGTCCTTCTTTATGCTGGGTATAGGCTGCATAAAATCGCATTTTATGCTCTAGTGCATAAAGTAATTTCTTCTTTTAAGACTAAGGCAATAAGGCCTTACAGCCGCATTACACAATACACCTTCATTTAATTGATATATTTTTATGAGATTTAGGTTATATCTTATTTTAATTACGACATATGTAATACTATCTAAATACTTTAAGATTAATACGGGCGTGCATTTACGTAATAAAAAATATAAGTAACGCAAATATTTATAATAACTTGGCATTAAGGCTCAAACCATAGTGTCCATAGTCAAACGTCACATAGTTGAATATTTTTTTTTTTTTAAGAAAAATTGTGTAGCGGGAAGCTAATTATTCGTCAAACAAAATTAAAAACTAATTAAACAAACTAAATAATTAAAAACTTGCGGTTGAAAATTCAATAAATTATTCGTAAGTAATTGAACAATGTCTTCAAGTAGTGTCTTCAAGTGACGATCAAAAAATGATTTCGCCTGAGACTTTAATGGACAGAAGTGCGAAAAATGTAATTGAGCAGATATTGCCGCCTAAATCGAAGAAAATCTATCTCAGCACATGCGAAAGTTTTATGATTTGGAGGAACCAAAAAAGCGTAAACACGTTGACGGAGTGTGTGTTTTTTAAGCTGATTTGACGAACTGTCGAAGAAATTACATTATGCGTGATAGAACATAATAATTACATTACAAAAATTAAATAAAATTTTCATGTTTATGCTTAATCGTTGTTTTATTTCCTTGCAATGTAAGTGAAAAGCAGAGTGTAAAACTCGAGCATAAAACCCATTTTACCCTCGACGTGACCATCCACCCTCGCCGTACCGGCTCGGGTGGCTATATGCACGTCTCGGGTAAAATGGTACGTTTTATGCACTTGTTGTACAATCTACTATTTCTGAAAACCGAATCAAAATCGGTTCAGCTAAACGCGAGATAATCGTTGACAAAGATACATACATATATACAAACGTTCGGTTCAAATTGAGATCCTCCTTTTTTAACTGACTTCAAAACTGGTTCTCAGTTTATTAGAATCTTAATTCCTCGATTACTCTTAAAACGGCTGGACCGAGGTCAAGATTTGATGATGGGATCCTGGAGAAATCAAGGAAACCTTTCAAATCGGTAGCTATTCGGGTTTATTTTTATATATTTGTCTCCCACATTCTCGGAAATGTTAACTTTAATGTTGTAAAATCAGTCCGCGAAGTTCCAAGTTCCAGGCCCAGGAAAAAAAAAATTACCAACGGCAGCGGTCGCGAAAATGTATGAAATGTCATCACGTATATGTGTATTATACCTGGTGTTTTACTTTTTGAAAACATGTTTGACTATGATAGATGAATAACTCCGAGCAGCCCAACCCCCGCGCCTTTAAAATTCTTAGACTAAACAGTTGACCTTTTCAAACAGCTTTTGAAGCGTATTTAAAAGTGTATCAAATATTTTTTTTTGGAGTCGGAGAAACTCCGGTGTGATGTAGAGCAGGAGCCGTGTTGACGTGTGGTGTGTGAGCAGGAGCGGGCGCGGGCGGCGAGGGCGAGGCGGCGGGCTGGCTGGGCTGGCTGTCGTCGGCCGTGGCGGCGGGCGCCGGCCTGCTGCCCGCGCAGGTGGCCGACGTGCTCGCGCAGGGCCGCGCCTTCGCCGCCGCGAGGCTGCCGGCCGCGCCGCGCCGCGCGCAGGTGGCCGTCGTGGGGTGAGTGCCGTGAGTGCCGCCCGGGAGCCCCGCGCGCCCCGCGACCCCCGCTAACCGCGCGCCTGTTGCAGCGTGGGCCGCGCGCCGCGCCTGCTGGTGGCCACGGGCGCCGGCGAGCTGTTCGTGTACGCGCTGGACGCGGCCGAGGGCGGCGACTGCGCGCTGCTGCGCACGCAGCGGCTGCTGGAGCCCGCGCCCGCGCCGCCGCAGGACCCCGACGGTGAGCCGCCGCCTGCCCCACGGGCGCCCGATCCCTTCTCACTCGTGTCCTTGGCCGCGATCGGACCTTCCAGAAACGGCCCAAATAGAAATGATGACTTCCTTCAATTTCATTATTACGCCTCTGATAACCAAATACACGAAAATGTCGAGCCGGGGCCCTGAACTCCCTATTGCGTCCTTTCCTATTTTTTAAATAAACTAAAACAATAAAGTGTGTTGTGAAGTCATCGTTTCCTATTTCATATTAATATTAGTAAAAACTATAATTTTGATTCTTAAGACGATTACCTTTTTGATTTGAATTTTTTACTATGGCAATCCTATTACTGTGTTAAATCGCAGATACTGTAACTACAGCAAACGGTAGGGTTCGGGCGCCTGGCAGGCCCTCATGTAGAGCGGCCCGGCGCGCCGCGCGCTGGCGGCACGCCGGGCCGCTCGCCCCTCGTGTGACCTCGTACTCGCCACATTAACCGGCCGGGCGACCCGCCGGGCCCGCTGGCCCGCGCGGCAGCCCTCGCCGCACATTGCGTCCCGCTCGCACCCCCGCTCCCGCCCCGCTCCCCGCATCGTACCTCTTCTCTCCGAAGCCTCGTGCAAGTCCTGACCGACTCGAGTCTGCACCCGCGTCGACCGACTCACTCTTGTATCTATCTCCCTCATCATCATAATTTAATTAGTAACTACCTATTTTTCTCCTCTTACACGAATAATATTCAATCCAGAAATAATATAACCCCGTATGATATATATTTAAATATGCTCATGTTGTATCTGTATAAAATGTATTACGTATTGTTGTATATCGAATGTGAGTGTTGCGAATCGCTCGAACGAGCGTGAGGCCGGGCGCGGTTCGAGCCCGCGCGCCGAGGGTTCCTGCCTCGAGAGCTCGGGTGAGAACGTTCCAAAGTCGCACCTGTCATGTTCAGGATCCGTCCCGAACGTGACACGTCTGACGCTTGTCTCGGTTCTCGTCACGGTTGTCGAACATTTTCGGCCGTTTAGAAGCCTTCATTTTATATCACCACGTATTTATTTACATACTATATTTAAAAGAGATCAGTCTTTGCCCCTATATATCTAAAAGAAGCCCACTTAAAATGAAATATAAATGGAGCCCCTGCGCCGGTCGCGGCCGGCCCGGGCGGCTGCCTCGTGTAACGCTCTTGTCGGTGCAGCTCCGGCGGGCAACAGTTACGCGGGCGCGCTGCGCGGCCGGGACCCCGCGCACATGACAGGTACAGTCCCCCCCCGCTTGGCCCATCGACCGCGACTCGAGTTCCAAATTGACCTCCGAACCCTTCACGGGCGTCCTCTTTGGCTCGATCCCCTCCCCTCCCCGGTGAGTACCGCTTGCCTGCGAGCCCGCCCGCTCGCGGCGACCCATGTCGCCGGGAGCGGCGCCCTGTGTTAGCGTAAGTGTGCAGCGAGGCCCCGGGGCCCGGCTCGAGTGACGCTCGTGTTCCGCAGGGCCGGGGGAGGGCGCGCGCGAGTAGCGGCGCGCCGGGAGCCGCCGCACGGGACCAGGACCGCACTGTACATACACATTTTATACCAAATATATTCCTATGATAACGCTTCGTGTGATGTTTTCATTCGAGTCCGGGTCCGTCCCTCCAGTGTCGATTCGGACGATCAAACCGAGGTCGCCGTTCCTAACTATATGGGAACCGGCGCCGTTGGTAGTAGGCGTAGATTCAAATAATAATAGTGCCCTGGAAGCTTCGCACGTTTTGTTCATGTTGCGCCTGCATTGGCGCAGACGAACCGAATAACTAGTTGCCCCGCGGCCCCGCCCGCGGAGCCCTAGCGCGAGGAGCGGCCCCGGAGGAGCCCCGGTGAGTAGTCGTGCCGTCCGCGCCCTCCCGCACTCCCCGATTCTCACTAGAACACCTCATTTTGTTTAGTTTCAATATGTTCTCGGTGCGGGCATGGAACTAATATGGTCCGGGATACCGCTTACTTTTTGAATTTATATTTACACAGATTTCAATTTATATCTGTGTGCAGGAATAAGATATTTAGTAAGACGCCTACCACAGTTTAAACGGTGTTTTCTGTAGTCCCCTGAGTCATGACCTCGTTGCTCGCGGCTGGAGGAGAGGTGACATCGCTCTTTTCCAGGCGTCAGCTCGAGCACTCCCGGGATATCCGCATTTGTATCCCACTTTAGAGATTTTTGATTAGTATCTATAGATCCCGTGCATTTCTTGACATGACATGTGGTTCCCAGTAATACTTCTTTAAAAGTGATGACCTTCCCTAGACATTGTTGAATGAAAATTGGCTTGCCTTTAATTTGATTGCAATGGCATTGCCTTGTGGGAAACTTTTTAATGTAGCATCTTCAAGATGGAAACTAGAGAACGCTGTGAGACTAGTCCGACGCCGAGAGACATTGACCCCGCCGCGCCCCCCTCCCCGCTTGGGTTCTCGTCGCACTCCGCCCACGGCGCCGCCGCGGGTCTCGCTCGCCTCTGCTTTCAGTGTGTCTGCCTTCTTTGTGGGAACTGCGTTCGATTTCACGAACTACACGTTTCAACTAAATCAAAGAGCAAATATTTTTGTTCATAACTTTCTAAGATATCAATAAATATAACAATTGCTTGGACTGGTTTAATCATTTCTTAAAATCATTTATTTCTTGAAGCGTTGATACATTCGCGATTTCCCGATTCATGAATTTCATCATACGCATTTATTCCTTTTCTTTTCTCTCTCTTTTTTCCCTATCCATGATTACCACACGTATGTATTACATTGTAGCTTCTTCCGAGTGACATGTTCGTCCATATCAAATATACATATATTTTACAAAGTCGATTAAGATCCTATTTCTGGGTGCATTGGCCCTTCGGGCCTGCTGCAAAACTAACACGCTCTAAACCTACTTATACGTCCCGAAAAATTCACAAAAGAGCAAACATGCGACTCGGAACAAGTTACGTTATAAGTTCGTGTGGCAAAAATTATGAATGGGGAAAAATGCGAATGGAAAAATAAGGAGAAGAATAAATCAGTGTAATGAAATTCATGAACGGGGAAAAGTGCTAATGGAAAATACAATATAACTGGGCCGTGTCTTCTATACAGGGTGGTCCAAAGACTGACGTCTAAAAAAAATATTTAGATGCCTCACATCCGGGGCTATCCGAATATACCCCATGTATGTTGGCCAATTTTTTGTTGTTTTCGAGTAATTAATTTTTAAAGATTTTTTCAAGAATTTTCGGGCCGAGCCGTTTATTATCATGTAACTTTTTTAAGTTACGTTTTTTCTGGATGTTTTATTTTGCGACATTATCCTCACAAACTGTACTTTCACACATACAATAATCAGCTTCCCAACCTTGACGCAAGTTACAATAAAATTGACCGAAAGTGAAAGTTTTACCTTTGAGCAAATCGAAGTTTGATTTTGTAAATTAAAAAAAAAACCAAAAAATCTTAGAAATCAAAGACCAGAAGTAATTTTAAAAACTTTGCCTGTCTCTAAACTTTCAGAATAATACAAAAAAAGTGACACTTAATAGGTCATAATTTGCTGGATTCGACTTTCAAACGTACTAAGGTAGAATGTGTAATAAAGAGTCTGTAACATAAAAACTGTTTATTATTTGGTCGAACCTAATTTGGTACTGGCCATCAATAAAGCTATGTAATATTTTTTATGAACAAATAAATTTGTTCTTCCTTTGTCTTAAGAAAAGAATCACGTCTTTTATTGTGAAATAACTAATAGTTACTTCTGCTCTCGTTACGTTTAATTTCTGAATTCTTCTCGCTTTGTTAACTGGACTCTGATTGATTTGCCTTACGACCGACCTGTGCTTGTGTTTTGGACTTTTGAACTTAGCCTAGTGATTGAATTTACTTTCGTGTAGCAACATGAACTACACTCTTAGTGAATATGCAGAGATGCATTATTATTATGGTGCAGCTCAAGGTAATGGACATTTAGCGGCAAGGCTGTATGTACCGGCAACGATTGGAGCACCGGGAAGCCCCAAGGCAGCATTACCCGGACCACAGAGTATTCATAACCACACATTTGACACTGATGGCTGGACGCCATCCTGGCCATCCAACTCAAGAAAGAGTTCCCAGAGTGGATCCAGATAGGAGAGATGAAGTCTTGGCAGAAATCCAAAGAGACCCGTCTACAAGTTCAAGGAGGATTACTAACAGAACTAGAATACCTCGTACCTCGGTCCTAAGAGTTCTTAAGTCAGGTAAGTTTAATTTGCGGCGTTAACGTCAATTTGGCAATTTGGCAGAAGCCTTTTAACAATAAACCAAAATCTCTAAATTTCTCAGGTTACACTTTTAGTTAGAAATCATGATTATTGTATGTTTTTTCTTTCAGAGCGGTACCACGCTTACCACGTAAAAAATATTACATGGCTTTATTGATGGCCAGTACCAAATTAGGTTCGACCAAATAAAAAACACTTTATTACACATTCTACCTTAGTACGTTTGAAAGTCGAATCCAGCAAATTATGACCTATTAAGTGTCACTTTTTTTGTATTATTCTGAAAGTTTAGAGACTGGCAAAGTTTTTAAAATTACTTCTGGTCTTTGAATTCTAAGATTTTTTGTTTTTTTTTAATTTACAAAATCAAACTTCGATTTGCTCAAAGGTAAAACTTTCACTTTCGGTCAATTTTATTGTAACTTGCGTCAAGGTTGGGAAGCTGATTATTGTATGTGTGAAAGTACAGTTTGTGAGGATAATGTCGCAAAATAAAACATCCAGAGAAAACGTAACTTAAACAAGTTACATGATAATAAACGGCTCGGCCCGAAAATTCTTGAAAAAATCTTTAAAAATTAATTACTCGAAAACAACAAAAAATCGGCCAACATACATGGGGTGGGTATATTCGGATAGCCCCGGATGTGAGGCATCTAAATATTTTTTTAGACGTCAGTCTTTGGACCACCCTGTATAAAGGACATAATACATTTTGAGAAAATGATCTAACCAGGCATTGTTATAGATCGTTTTTCTGGAAGCTCGGTACGGAACCCCAATTACGGCATGTTGAAGTGGAATCAAGCGCAGGACCGTCGGTGTTGTGAACCTTGAACTGGACCGCCCGCACCGGCCGGCGCCGCCGAGACCGGACTCGCACCATTATTGATTTGGACAAAGGACACCATTATTATTTGGTTTCATGCTGTTGTTTCCCTTTTTACATAATGTTGACAAATGCCACTGTTGCTGACAGTTCAGTGACACTAATCCTTTTGAAAGATTACTCAACATGCATGAACTTAGCAATTAATCTTTAAAAAAAAAGTTATCAAGATCGGGAACATCTAAGTCATGAAATATTTCCTGTAGACCTGGCTAAAATAGCACAAGACAGAAAAATATGGTCGAATTAAAGAAGTTCCTCACGGGCGTGGTGTCAAGGTTACCAATATGTATACACCACAGAGTCTCAAAAATATGTACACAGACCTAATTACTACGGCAACAAGGTCTATGCGTACATATATTTGCAACTCTGGGTGCATATTTATTTTTAACTCTGACTGGACACGTTCACATGATCAATGAGCCGGGGCTGGGATTATAAATATTATAATACATTATAATCAACATTGTTAAATGAAATTAATTGTACTCGGCATACCGTCAGCTTCGAGTGAACACTGTAGCAAAGGGAAACAAGGGCAGGAGTCGAACGGTCGGCCAGTATTGTCCGGTCGTCCGGGACGGTCGACCGGCGGGGTCCCCCCGCGGTCCGGTCTCGCCGGCCCGGGCGCCGCGGTGACGTGAGGTGACGAGCGTGTGGTGCAGAGTCGGAGCGCGCGCACGAGCTGCGCGCGGCGCTGGAGGGCTCCCCGGCGCGCGGCCCCTTCGACCTGCGCGACCCGCGCCACTTCCCGCCCATGCGCGCCGCCGCGCCGCCCGCCGAGTAGCGCCACCCGCGCGCCCCGCCCGCTCTTCAACTGGTAATTTGACTTTAACTTATCAAAAAGGTCATCTTCCTCGATATTGTTTTATGTTTACTTCTTCTTTTCGAGGCGCTGAATCTGTCAGCCGATTCCCTCTGTCCATCAAAATTAAAATTCGTCGCCGGAACTGAAGCTGGGTTTATCATGGTCGAATTGACTTCAGTATTCCATAATTTAAGACTCCCGTTGATACGCTTCCTCGAGTGAAGGTGACTCGGGGAGATGCAGCTTTATTGCGGTGAATTTGTTATGCATCCTAATATTTGATCAGAAATGAATCAGAGGTAGTCGGTTTCCGAGACTCGCGATTACATATTGTCCGCTGTCCAGACGAGGGAAGGTCCTCGGGGTCCCGCTGTCTCGCTCGCTCCCGTGCGCTCGGATCCGGAGTCTAGTCAGTTTTACCCGACCCCGACGGTCTCGCTGCGTCTGG
Organism: Acleris emargana; assembly: GCA_927399475.2. Lineage (NCBI taxonomy): Eukaryota > Metazoa > Arthropoda > Insecta > Lepidoptera > Tortricidae > Acleris > Acleris emargana. Next base: position 286,002 of record OV656840.1, read on the forward strand.
GCGGCGCGTGGCGCGTCTCTCCGACGGCCCGCTCGAGGTGACTTTTGAGACGTAAGCGAGAAAAATGTATTATGTAGGAATTCTTTTTTTATTTTAATTTGTCATAAGAGCCCCCTCCCTATTTGTTTAAATTTCTGTCCTTATTATCACGTTTTACTGGCCCCGTCTTCAAAGTCACAACAATTATTTTAGCGCCCCCATGTTGCAATTTAGTTGAGAATGGACCAGTCGGACTGTTCCCACTAATTGGATTTTTCTCGCAGTTGTCCGCACTACGAATAATAGAAAAAATATTCCCACTAGTTTGCACCCTCAACAGGAGTGCGGACTAGTAGGAATGTATATTCCCTCCAGTGGGAAGAGCCCGTCTAGTCGAGCACGCGACGGCGGCGCAGTCGTTTTGTTTCTCTCTGTCTCCATTTAGGAGTTCCGCTATGAAACTCTGTGTGAATGAGCTCCGCTTTGAAGGTACCCGCTTTTCGAAATACTTTATTTGTTTATACCTTGTCGGCTCATATTTATTTGAGTCCTTAATTGTTTAGTCTACAGTAATAGTAGTAAGAGACGGCAGTTAGTTTGCTGAGCGGGTACGGGCAGAGCGAAGTCGCGACTAACCTCGCTCTTTTAACCACCGACATAGTGAATAATCAAACGACATCAGGTTTAGCCGGGTAATGCTGTTTTTATCCTGCTTCATCAGTCAGTTCGTCCTCGTTTTTACGAACCTATTCGATAAAAATAGAATGTCCTTTGATTTTTTCCTATATCTGGTATGGTATTTCGTTCGTTATTATCTATATATGGTATTTCGTTTCGGTTTGACCATTATCCACTTAAGGAAAACAATATACTGCGTTTCAACAAAGCCATTGTATTAACGCGACACACAACAGGAGCGTACGTCATAAGAAAGACTGTAACTACCTTGAAATCTCAATATATTATTAACTGTCTTTTCTTTTAGTGCATTTTCAATCTGCTGTATATACTCTGATAGAGTCAATAATCTAGGGAACTTTGCTTGTAATAGGTACTTACCTTTATTTCTGCGTGATCTTAGTGATGGTGGTATTGCTTTGTTCCGGTACAATATATTATTTACCTTAAATGAGCGCGGTCAAATTAAAATGATTAAATACTTTACTGACGTATGTTTTGTAAGAACTCCGCCGCCGTCGAGAAAAAAAACAAAATGTAAAATTTTAAAATAATAGTATTAGCATAAGAATAAAGACACATAAGAAGTGAGACGCAGTAAAGTTATCAGACGAGGGAGGTACTTGGTTTGATATTTAAAAAAAGTAGCTTTCGTGTGTTATTATTTTATTTTCGAGGTAATCTCAACGACGCTCGACACACTTGCCCCAACGTTTCTTCATCTTCTCAATGCTTTCACGAAAACTAGTTTCTTTCAGATCTTCGAAATACGCGTTAACTTCCAGTACCACCTCCTCATTCGAATTAAAATTGTGTCCTGACGGGAAATTTTCGAGTTTCGAGAATAGGTGGTAGTCCGAAGAAACTAAATCCGACGAAAAAGTAGGTTCCGGAAGCAGTCCCAATCCCAATCGGTCAATTTTTGTGCAGAGACACTTGCTTGAACGCACCGGAGCATTATCATGATGAAACAACTCCTTTTTTACCATTTCCGAAAGTTTCCCCGCTATTGCCACGTTCAATTGATCCCAAAGTGATGCATAGTAGGCCCCAGTTATGGTTTTCCATTTGTCAAGTTAGTCAATAAAGAGGATTCCGTTTGCGTCCCAAAAGGCAGATGCATCACCTTCCCAGCAGATGGAACGCACTTCGCTTTCTTGAAGCTGACACACCACGATTAATCCATTTTCTGGAGCGTTGTTTGGTTTCTGGTATTTAGTAATGAATCCAGGTTGCATCCATACGCAGTAATCGTCGAATAAACTGTTCAGGATTCATCACAAACCCTTGCAAATTTTCCCTTTCAAAAAATAATAATTGAATCGGACCACGAATTCAAATGTTCTCCATTTTACTGCGTTACTCCAATCTATTTCCATTTCACTACTGTGAAATAAAAAATTGGCGCTACAATAACATGACTGCCACAGATACTCAAAAAATACACAGGTGACGCTTACCCCATCTATTTAAATCCGAACCAAGTTACTTGTCAAACCGGCCTCGTACTCGTTGACTATTTTTATCTAGTTTCTTTTTGGAGAATTTTACAAAAAACACCTTTTAAAATTGACAAAACTTTTATAGATATGCCAATTGCCACCGAATGCACTCGCTGTGTCAATTCGTTCGTATGTGTCTTTGAACTTATGAAGTTATGATACTAGATGTAAAATAATTGAAAAAAAATAAAAAAAGATGCTTTAAGACATTGTATGTATACTTAGCTAATTAAAGATGCAAGCTAGGTGAAGTGTTGCGGAACCGGAATGTACAATCAGCAAATTGAAACCCTGACCTGCCATAGAACGGTGGCAGTTTGTTAATTCTCACGATTTGTAACGTCACGGTGACGCGGTTTTGTGGTGGGTAACAGTTGCATTTTTCGAATTGTGCAAGATCTCGCGAACAGATCGGCGAGATATTCTCTCGGCGGCACTTCCCCGAGTTTGCCGCCTTCAGCATCCGAAGGCGGCATTTATACAGCAGGAAGTGTGATCTCTTGCGGTATAAATGCCGCGCGGGCGCGCCGCTCATGCGGACTTGACAGCTGTTGTATTTATAGTGAGTTAGCTGTGACTGTTTGCGAGGTTATACAATGTAATGTTCGTGCAATAACGCGTTTCAAAGTTAATTGTTAAAGTTTCCCCAAAAAAAAGTATCTTGTAGAATCACCGTTAGATTCGTTTCGAAGAACCCGCAACCTGTCAGCTCGGTGCCGAGCTTGTATCGATGTAATTAATGTACCTTTCAAATTCAAAAACGCACTCGTGTTCATTGTATATAGTACTCGTATATATGATTCGAATATGCCGTGTTAAATGATAAGTGTAGAGTTATGAGCCAGGCCCGCCCGCGGGACTAAGCACTGCCTCGGCAGCTCCCGGCCGCCGCCACCCGCCGGGCCCGCCCCATCAAATATATAAAACAGTGTAGAACACCGCCTCCTCAGAGGAAGGCTTGCAATCGACGAGACCATTTTGCCAGAAGTACATCAATACAATAAGTAGTTTATTTTTTGTTTTTTGTTTTATGTTTATATCTTGCTTTGTTTATGGTAGGTATGGTAGGTCTTTTAGCCTCATAGTGCCGTATAAATTCCTGGTCCTTGTGCCTTGGAAATTATTCCACCTAGGCACCCTAAGGGAAGGTATCCAAGAGATGTGCGAGGCAGCGGAGCGGTGCGCGAGGAAAAACTCCACCAATAGGATTACTTAAGCCTCGCTCAGCGCAGCCCTCATATTGGAGGATTTTTACTCGTTCACCGCTACCATTGGAGAGCCTAGACAGAGGCTTTTTTAATACCTACTGCAATTATGTTGCAAAATGCGACAACGCAGTTTCCGCAAACATATTTTAAAAAATATTCCAGAAACTTATGTTCGAGATAAATAAACGTTAATCCTAATTCAATTTTGGGGAAGATAGAAAAGCAAAGGATTTTTTCAGTTTTTGAAGCACTGGGTAGTCGCGCTGCATCATTTCCGGTTTAACTCCGTCTTTAAGATTGTACTTCGGTTTGATTGTATTTCTCGAAATGGTCTGGTCCCGTCAGGCAGCTGCTCTCTCACAGCAGTTTATTAGTGATTTGTCAAGACCCTGAACAGGTCCGAAACCATTCCTGGCGCGCGACCAGCCAGGCGCGGCGCGGCGGCGGCGCGGGCGCGTCGCGCGATGTCGCGTGACGTCTAGTTACTAAATTGTGTACATATTGAATAAATATTTTTACAAAATCTAATTTCAATTGTTTCATTAAGTCCAAAAGTTCAACGAACAACAGCATGCAGCGGAAGTGTCGAGCCACAGGGGAGTCCCCGAAGCGGATGGTCTTTATGATTCTGTGATCAACCAAGAATTAACCCTTATAGTTTCGCCATGTCCGTCTGTCCGCGGTTTAACCCTGAGGATCGTGGTTCTACAACGCTGTAATTTTGCATAGTTATAGCCTTTAAAGATAATGTTAACCCTTAATCAAACGGGACTTTTTTTATTATTTATAGTTGAAAATACAAATTAAGTGGGAAATAGTTTCCCAATATTTGATTAAGGATTAAGGGTACCTTTTGTACAAGTAAAGCAACGGTAAACATGTATTTTTATATTATGACATCGAGTGAGGTGTCGCTGCATAGCTCTTAAATAGTAGGTAGTTTATACGACAAAGAAGTATGAAGGTTACTAAACCGAGTGAGATTATATAATAGCTACACTTACAAAAGAAATAAAAATTACAAAAGTTACAAAGAAATTCACAAGAATTTTAGGGCGCCGTACAATTTCCACGCTGAAAGAAGTTATAGAAGGTGAAGACGCCCCTCTAGACTAAATAGATTTTCATGCGATATAACTACCCTGACAACGGTAGCCGCTTACCGCGTACCTAAACTGTGACACCTATACCCCAGAGGTGCGCATTATACCCGAATTTGAGGTTTAATGAACACCTTTTACTAGGGTCGTAAATACTAATTATACACACCTACTACGAAAGTCTTGTATAATAGTTTTATTGCGTGGTTAACTGGTTTTGCAATATTGAAGCTGCCAACTTAAACCAGGCATCTTATACACGTTTAAATTTTTCGTCTAACCAGCCGTTAGTTACAATGGGCCAGTGGTTTAGTAGTAAGACTGTCGAGTCATGTGTCCCGGGTTGTAATCCTCGTGTTAGGCGCTTTTTGTATTTGTATTTTATATTTTTTTCACGCCACTGCTCGGAAATATGGCCAAAGAAGGATCGAAATCAGAATAGAAAGTTGCTCTTAGTAGTACAACACAAAAACAGTCCAACAATGTTGAGTTGCAAAGTAAAATGGAGTGTTTTTAGACCAGTTTACTTTCTACTCTGCTATTGGTCGGTTATTTATGACTAGACTACAAATACGGTTCTATAATCAGAATTATTAAAAGTCGACGCCATTTTGAACTTTTTTGTTACTGGTCCAATTGCCCTGAAAATCGATATCTGAGGGTCCCTGGGGACTAAACAAACAATTCCAAAATTAGAATTGTTAAAAGTGGACGCCATTTTGAACTTTTTTGTTACTGGTCCGATTGCTCTGAAAATCGATATCTGAGGGTCCCTGGGGACTAAACATACAATTCTAAAATTAGAATTGTTAAAAGTGGACGCCATTTTGAACTTTTTTGTTACTGGTTCGATTGCTCTGAAAATCGATATCTGAGGGTCCCTAAAGACTACAAATACGGTTTCATAATCAGAATTGTTAAAAGTCGACGCCATTTTGAACTTTTTTGTTACTGGTCCGATTGCCCTGAAAATCGATATCTGAGGGTCCTTGGGGACTACAAATACGGTTCCATAATCAGAATTGTTAAAAGTGGATGCCATTTTGAACTTTTTTGTTTCTGGTCTGGTTCTGATTATGGAACCATAAGAACCATTGTAGTCCCCAGGGACCCTCAGATATCGATTTTCAGGGCAATCGGACCAGTAAAAAAAAAGTTCAAAATGGCGTTGACTTTCAACCATTCTGATTATGGAACCGTATTTGTAGTCTTTAGGGACCCTCAGATATCGATTTTCAGAGCAATCGGATCAGTAACAAAAAAGTTCAAAATGGCGTCCACTTTTAACAATTCTGATTATGAAACCGTATTTGTAGTCTTTAGGGACCCTCGATATTTCAACATTTCCTTGTCATTCAGCAACTGTCCTAATGCTAATATCAATATTACTTTTAATTAAACTGTGTATTATGTCCTAACCTGTTTTATTTCCTTACATTAGGCGTGAAAAGCACATAGTATTGCCTCGGTAGAAAGTGCAATAGATGGACTCGTATCTTCGCGGTCCTCACCTGCGGCTCGGCCCGCGAACTAACTCGTCCATCTATTGCTTACTTTCTGTACCTGGGCTACAATGTACTATTACTGTCCACCTCGCAAGGTACACCTCAGGGATAGACTTGACGTTCATTTTTTTTTATTGAAGCAAATTGGGCATCAACCTCATTAGTTTTAACGCGTATCTCAACTAGGTACTTTAAAAAAGAGTTAGTTGCATATTTTGTTTGACCTCTAATACATTCAAAATAAGGTTCAGTTTTTTGTGTCCCGTATTTTTGGCTACTCTGGACGTTGCTGTACTAACGGCGGCTTGAATGTTACCACGTATTAGGCGTTGTGGGTGCTCCGGTATATTTGAGCTGTGTGGATGACCTGAACAATTTGATACCTTAGGCTGCGTCAATGTTAATGAGCACTCTGGATGTTTCCAACTATTTGGTGGTCTTGACTGCTACGTACTTTATGACGCTGACTGTATCTAAGTATTTTATCTACACACTTATCATAGCTACTCTAAGATGGGTTCAGAAGCCGACGACTTGACGACAAAAATGGCGGCAAAACGAACTCGAGATTAACTCATGTCCAGGGGTCGGACTTTTGGTGCCGATGACGTTAATTTGCATACAGGATGATTAAAAATGAAAGACTACTATTGAATGGTTGAAATTTGGTTCGAGAATCGCCGAACAAGTTTTCCAAAGCCCTGAGTACATTAAGATGGACAGTAACAAAAATGATCGAGTAATATTATCAATAGAACACTATTTTTATGATGTAATAAAAAATTGTATGATTAAATTGTCATAAATACCTACTATTCCGGTATCGACATTCATAAAAGAAAATTGACTAACTTTAGTAATACGTACACATACATAAAGTCACGCCTTAGTACCCAGAATGGGGTAGGCAGAGATACAGAATAAAAACTTGTTTTATAATTCTGTAACCACATCTTGCACAATTAGGCTAAGATGTTTACCAGCGTATTAGTGACAGGTTGCAACTGTTGCAAGCCCATCGCCTAACAGTACTACAAGCCTTTTATTCCCTTAGTCGCCTCTTACGACATCCACGGGAAGACATGGAGTGGCACTAATCTAACCCGGCAGCCAGCCACACGGGCACTTTAGTACTAAATGGTTGAAAAAAAATTGTCTGTATTTTGACTGCGATTAAGTTGTATTTTTAACTCAAATAATTTCCGCTTTAATCATGATTTCGCACTGCTAGATCAAGACAGCATCAACTCAAAATCATTGTTAGTTTTATTTCAAGCTCAAAGACGTTGTATTAAAGTTGATTTTAAAATACAGTTGTATTTTGAGTTACTACACTTTTGATCTGGCAGTGCGATTTGTTTATTTGTACCTGTTAATACCTAAACATTTCCTAATGAAAACAGAGCATCCCGTGTGTAAAATTACGTCATTTTGACGTCATCGGCACCAAAAGTCCGACCCCTGCTCATGTCACTCGAGATTATAAGAAAACATACTGAATTGTCGTTTCGTATCGATAACTGTTTTAATATCTATGGATACTAGAATAGAGACCCTTTTGTCTTTTGACAGCTGTTCCAAATTTAACTCATAACGTAACCTTATAAAAGTCGATATTGTATTAACATTACAGTACAGATTTTATCTACTACCACAGACAAGTTCTCATAAATAGGTTGTTATAATGCTGGTCATTTCCTACGGTTTCTGAACGCATTTTAGAGCACTAATGATATGTGCGTAGATAACGTACTTTACATACAAACAACATAATTATACAAATACAACTTTTCACAATCCTACTTTCGTAACAGCAAACAAATGACAACAATAATGGCGGCGATTCGATCCGTCAAGACGAATGTTTTTGTTTAACTCTAAGTCTGTGTTTGTTTAGGATCCTGACAAGACCGTCGTATGTGTGTATGTTAAGGATCCTTATCATTATCATTACTACTTCTGCCTATATTTGCGAGTCTATGCCGTATCTATTTAAATATAGGGTTCTAATTTGCTTATAGAAAAATCTTGAAAAATCAATCTTTCATAGATAACATTCAGTTGTTCGAAAGCAAAAGAGTCGAGAGCCGTAGGAAGGTTTAAACTCGGTCACGTCACAGCGATGACGTCATAGTCACACAGACGATGGGTATAAAATAATGCGAGGCGCCACAAACGAGGGGTTAACCATAGACAAACGAGTCCCCATTCTCATGTCACCTGAGATCATGAAAAACATGCTGAATTGACGTTTCGTATCGATAGCTGTTTTAATATCTATGGATACTAGAATAGAAACCCTCTTTACTTTTGACAGCTGTTCCAAATTTAAACCTATACACAGGGTGTCCCAGAAACCGACGTCAACCCGCCTAGGGCTGATAGAGCAGCTCATAAGCTATCGATTTAACCCCCATGTATGTTCAGCAATTGTTTCAAGGTATTAAAACACTCGTGGGATACTATTAAGAACCTCGCCTAGCGGCTCAGTTCTTAAACACACACTCGTGTTTTAATACCCCTCTTTATGCAACAATTTCATAAACTACTATTATCTACACACATCATAAGCATAAGTCCTCTAAAATGCGTTCAGAAACCGTAAGAAATGACCAGCATTATTACAACCAATTTTACTATGAGGACTTTCTTGTCTGTGGTAGTAGGTAAAATCTGAACTGTAATGTTATTCGTATTTCAGCATAGATTTTTGTAACGTTATGAGTTTTAATTAGGAAAAGCTGTCAAAACTCAAGAGGGTCTCTATTCTAGTATTCATAGACATTAAAACAGTTATTGACTCGAAAAGTTAATTCAGTATGTTTCTTTAATATAAACCGCACGACACATTTTGATGTCGAGTGACTTGAGAATAGGGACTTCATTCGTTTATCTATGTTTTAAAAAAAATATTCCTCTTGACGGAGGATCGAATTGCCGCCATTATTGTTGTCAACTTGAACTTGTCATAAATGTTGGTTTTTTGCTGTTATGAAAGTAGGTAATTCTAAACTTATGATATGTGTGTAGATAAAGTAGTAAATATATGCAAATTTACATAAAAAATAGGCCTTAAAACACTACTTGTGTGATCCTATTATGAAACTCGCTGACGCTCGTTTCATAAAACCACACTCATGCTTTAAGGCCTCTCATTATGCATCAGTTACATAAACTAGGTACTGTATGCATACTTAAAAGGCACGAGTATCTTTAAACAGCTAAGCTCGCTAATTCAGCGCCAACGACCCGTTAGTCGGGTAGATACACTGTTCGTAGCACATTTTCGCTACATAGCGGGTAAATGCTTCGAAGGGCTACAACGCAGCACTCGGGTGGTGGCTGGCGGTGAGTGTCTCGCCCGCCAGTAACTACTATCAAGTGTTCATATCGTTGAACCAATGAAGTGTATTTAGTCGTGATTGTTGCCTCTTAGGCACTTGTCCCACCGCCAACGATGAGCGGGAAGCGAGTAGTGCCTGCGATTAATATATATGCGTCTCTTTTGTTGAGACGGGATCTACATATTTTGTTTCGACTAATTAAGTGAAGTGAGTTCTCGCCGGCAGTGTGAACAGCCAGCGATCAACTATCAATACTCGTATATCTCTAATTGACACGGGATTTACATCTTTTGTTCGTTTCTTGAGCGCGAAAATAATAGATAGCTAATCGCTTGTTTGTACAAGGAAGAGGAATACCTCTTTCTTTCCTTTTTCTTTCCACGCCAACGAATATTAATAGAAACGGTAGAGTGGTACTATAATGAATCGAAACGTCGCCTGAAACTAGAACATTGAATAAAGCTTAATCTGACGAAATATTTTTTCCTCATTTAATACCCAAAAAAACTAAATGATACAGACCATGTTTTAGGGATACGAGATGCAGGCTAAAGTTTTTGACCTGGGCTTCTATACTAGGCGGTAAAACCCATATCGTGCTTGCCCTGGTGTCGTAATGTCAACGTTTTGATAGGTCTTTTTTACTCGAGAGTACTGGCTGCCGAGTTGAAAACGACACCATACATAACAGGTCAAAAACGATATTGTGTTTACCGCCAAGCATACAGACCCTGAGATATTTCAGGTCAGTCGAAAATTGAACGGTCAACCAGGCCGGAAACTTCGGCACCGCATCAGCTGTGAAAGGGGGAATAGGATGGCGTAAATAAAACTTATTTTCTTCCTTTCTCTTTGTATTTCAGATTTTTTCCGCTCTTCTCTCGTATATAAAAGTCGCCGCCGCGCCGGCTGCTTCTCGATAAATAAAAAATTAGCGTATCTTAATTACGGTCCTCCGCCTTCGGCCTCCTCCATATTTACATCGCGTCCCCCCTGCAACCAAACGACCACGTTACACTGCTCTGCTGATCCCATTGTATTTTTTATTTATATTTTATTTATTTATTAGGTTCGCCAACAAATATAACACCATTATCTTAATTTTAATATTATATGTATAGGGGAAGAGTGAGTAAGGTCAATGCATCCTTTTCTATAATAAATTACCTGACGTTGCTTTAAAGTTACCATTTCCAGTACTTAAAAGTAACTTGAGAAAGACATTGATGTCGAAAGTTTAATATAGGGTCGAGGACTATCTAACAGATAAAAATGCTTGGCCTAAACTAAACACCTAAATAACGTAATAATAACTTAGTCATTAAAAATATGTAAACATTGTATATTGTCTAGGGGACACGGTTTCTGTAGGACAATGTATCGAAACTTTGGGTGCAGACTCGTGGTCACACCAGGTTGTCACACCACTACTATTCGACGGACCACTTCTATCCTATTTCTGAGCGATTTGCCCTTCGGGCATCTAAAGATAACTAACGAACCTAACCTACCTACTTTTGCGGAATAAAAATGATTTCTGTCTAATTTCCGACCAAAGCGAATAGCAGTGGTGTGACAATCTGGTGTGACCACGAGTCTGCCCCTGAAACTTTTATACTTTATACTTTAAACTTTTATGCAGGTTGGCTTGCACCGTCACACGTAAGTATAACTTGTACGAGGGCTGCCTTTTAAGTTGTGTCGTTTGAAATAAGTATAGACAATCTAATAGATTATTACCATTTATTGTTTTTCAAAGAATTCGCCGCGATATTTAATACACTTTTGCATGCGTTCAAACCAGTTTTTAAAACATTTATTCCACTCCGAAGTGGGGGTAGTCAAAATGGCCGATTTGTATGCGTCAACAGCTTCTTCGGGTGAGCTGAAACGTTGACCACGAAGACTTTGCTTAATTTTGGGGAACGTAAAAAAATCGTTAGGGCTTAAGTCAGGACTGTAAGGCGGGTGATCTAAAATTTCCACGTTTTGGGTGTTCAAAAACATCTTTGTCTGGCGGGCGGTGTGCGAACTTGCATTGTCATGGTGCAGTATCATACGACGTTCCGAGTTGTTTTTTCGAAATTCGGTGATGACTTGTGGCAAACAAACAGTGGTATACCAGTCGGCGGTAACCGTCTTGCGATCTTCTAGTACAATAGTGGCGACGTGACCACCCTTTGCCACAAACGAGGCAACCATTTTTTTTGAAGTGCTCCGAGAGCGTATGACTTTGGTCGGTTTTGGCTCGTCCTGGAAGACCCAGACAGTTGACTGCTGTTTTGAATCTGGATCGTAAGCATATATCCAAGACTCGTCACCACTAACCACATCATAAACATGTTTTGACTCTCCTCGGCTGAATCGCTTCAGAGTTTTGCGACACCAACTTACACGGGCTGTTTTTTGGTCGTCGCTAAGCAAATGTGGTATCCAACGAGAGATCAACTTTTTTACAACAAGTTCTTCGTGCAGGATTTTTTGGACAGTGGTCCCTGAAATGCCCACGGATGCCTCTATTTCACGGTATGTCACATGACGATCTTCGAGTATTAGCTGCCGCACGGCTTCGATATTCTCTTGCGTCATGGCGGTTTTTGGACGACCTTCACGAAGCTTATCACTGAGGCTAGAGTGCCCACGTAAAAATTCTAAGTACCAGCGTTCTACAGTCCTAAGACACGGTGCTGCATCACCAAACACAGATGTGATCTCCTCAAAGCACTGAAGTCGCGATAATCCCCTTTTAAAGTTGTAGAAAATTACCGCACGCAAATTTTCCTTAGACATTTCCATTTTTACAACCGACTTGTCACCTTTGAATAGACGCTGTAATAAAACTATTCGACCAATTTGAAAACATTCTTTTGTTTTCGAGTTCTAAATTCAAAAGGATGAAAATGCCATATGTTTTTTTTTAAATAATCGCGGGAGGTTGGCAAACGACACAACTTAAAAGGCAGCCCTCGTATAGTTTCTATTTTTTTATTACTACCTATTACTTATTAGTTTTGTGACAATTCTGAGTTTTGACACATTTTCCTGCTCAACTACGCATGAATAAATTAATTTTTGGTTTTATGTGCGATTCATTGTTTTATATAAAACTAGGTTAAGTTTATTATTGTATAAAGTAGCAATATTTAAAAAACGACTGACTGTTGAGTTTCTTGCTGCATTTCTTCTCAGCAGTGGTCGCTTGCGAAGCGCTGGTAGATTTTTGACGTGTAAAAGTGCCCGTGCGTAATACTGAATAAACATCTTTTATCTTTTTTCGCTTTATCAGGTAGAGAGATAGTTATTTCACTGAGCCGCCGTCAATTTATGTATCGGGCGTTTTATTTATTTAATGGCATAGGAAGGCAATCGAGCACACAGGCCACCTGACGGTAAGGGGAAACTGTGACCCATAGACATTCGCATTCACAAGACTGCAAATGCACTGCCAACCCTGAGGACTAAGATTGAATGCCTCTATGCTAGCCATTTCACCGGCTGTCTTATCCCCAAACCGGAACACAACAATGCGAACACTGCTGCGTGGCGGTAGGTTAATGGATAAGATGGTGGTACCAACCCGGACGGACCCTGCACAAGGTCCTCCCACATGCAAGGTTTTCTCCGTGGGTTGAAATGAGTGGTGATGCGGGCCCTGCGGGGAGCGTACCTGGGCATGGCGCACATCTCGCAGGCGTCGCGGCGCGGCGAGTTGTGGAAGGTGCACAGCGCGCACGTCCACACGCCCTCCTCCGGGACCACCTCCTCCGCCCTGCGGGGGGGGGACTAGCTTCAGACACGGCTCGGGACAGGACCAGGGGGCCGATTTTTGACTTTCGAGCTTTCGAGTGGTCCACACCATTCGTTTTCAATTCTCCCGCTCGTATTTCAAAAAACGGTTTCACAGATTTTGCTCACTTCCGAGTGAGACTTTCGAGCGCTCGAAAGTCAAAAATCGGCCCCCGGGTATTTTGTATTACAGGTTATTACCTAATAATTAAAATAGCAAGGTTCTCACGGAATCTTAAAATTCTTGTCAGCTAAGTTTACAAAAATCTAATTAAGATATAGCGGTAACTACATATTATTTTCTGGTTATACAGGGTTATTGGTAAGTCGATCTATTCCCCTCTAGGAGTTATGGTGGAGATCATTTGAAATAATTTTGGTCCTATAATACCCAACGCAAAAGTTAATAAATTTTTCAATTTATGTCATTTATGTTGGATAAACTGATAAAAAAACATGTTTTATGCATGTACTCGTATGTGTTTATAAGTTTACAGATAATTCTTCTTTTAATATTGCATAAGAACAGAAATTTTACCTTGTACAAAAGCTATAAAAAAAAATATTTAAGTGCTAATTATTTTTTTGTAAATTTTTGAAGATGCGTTGCTTATGAGTTATGACCTATGTTCCTGACTTATGTACCAAAAAACTTGAATTTAAATTATCTCAGAAATGGTTCACTTTTGCATAGGGTGTTATGGGACCGAAATGATTGCAAATGACCTCCCCCATAACCCCTAGAGGGGAATAGGTCGACTTACAAATAACCCTGTATACATAATTACTGTGGCTAAGAGTGTTACATATTATTTCTGAATCATATAATGATGATGATGATGATGGTGATGATGATTTGGTAATGATAATGATGGTGATGGTGATGATAGTGACGTTGATGGTGATGATAATGATGATGATGAAGATGATGGTGATGAATGTGTTGATGATGGCGATGGTGTTGGTGATGGTGATGATGGTGGTGTAAGTGATGGTGATGATAATGATGATGATCATGGTGATAGTGATGATGGCGATGATGATGACGATGATAATGATCATGGTGATGATGATGATGATGACGATGGTGTTGGTGGTGATGATGATGATGATGGTGATGATGATGATGATGGTGGTGATGATGATGGTGTTGATGACGATGATAATAATGATGGTGATGATGATGATAATAGTGATGATGGTGATGATGATTATGATGATACTCGAGATCACGGGCTCCCCTGAGGTCATCATCATCTAGCGAGAGCACCGTTAATACAGCCAGTCAGGATCAGGCTGGCGATTATTACGCACATAACAATATTTATAAACCTATAATTTTTATTATTCTCTCATGACCTAGGGATCTCATAAAAATTACCTAGCTAACTGAAAATGATAAAAAGTAATAATAAGAATAAAATTAGAAACAAATAGAGAGAAAAATCTGCGAGTAGAATAATTGATTTTGAACAAGATGTCGGTTTCTACTTTCTAGACGCGGCAGGGAGGACGGCTTTAATTTTGAGGATGACATTATTAAGATAAATTAATTAAAATTGATTGAATGTAGTCCTGCACGAAGCTCAGGGTAGTTCGTTGAGATGAAGATAACCCGTTAGAGTGTAGGAGTGGGAGCACTCACGGCGCGGAGTCGGGCGCGGCGCTGGCCGCGGCGAGGTGCTCGAGCGTGCCCCAGGCGGACGTCTCGGCGCGCCACCGCTCGGCCGCGAGCTCGTCCTTGTCGCGCACGGCGCGCAGCAGCGGCTCCAGCGTGTCCAGGTCCAGCGGCAGCGCCTCGTTGCTGGCCACGTACAGCAGCACGTGCAGGTCCGACATGGCCTCCAGGAAGCTGGGCGCCGCCTCCAGGTGGCGGTGCAGCGCCGGCAGCGTCTGCAGGTGCGCGGGCAGCGGCCGGTGCGCGGGCGGGAAGGCCGCGGCCGCGCTGAACGTGGGCGCCGCGCCGCGCGCCGACACGCCGCACGGCACGTCCACCAGCAGGTACGCCACGGGCACGCTCTTGGCCGCCGTCGACACCTCGTTGCCGTACGCGTCGCGCTCCTGCCGACAACCAATACTCTACATGTGGCGCGCATGGTGTACACGCGTCTCACGCGTCACACGCGTGGCGCTGCCGAGAGCGCAGACGGCTCTAATAATATACATGCCAGCATCAAAATAAGTAATTCCAAAAAAAAGCTTTTTTCGTAAAGCTGTTCACCCACAGCGCATTTTTGAAAACGCGTTCGTTTGGATTCGTTCTATATTTGTTTGCATTCGCGTCACCAGGCGCGTTTATAATGAGTTCACCCAACAGACCCAGCCCCTCACATGTACTAAAGCTATTCCATAAACCCATTCGTCATGCCTCATTCATTCACGATCCACGTTTTATCCCCGCTACTTCCACAATCGCTTCCATCTCTCTAAGCCTTCTCCGACCCCCGGACACTACCTGCTTGTACTATTACTTATTCTGTGCTACCTGTTAGGTACAATTTTATTGATTTTGAACTTCGCATAGCTTTTAAATAATAGGCGTAAATTAAAAGGTAAATTTAATGTGTGCATGATTTTGATGATCTTAAATTGCCCCCTTGCATGATAGATAAAGTAAGAGAGTATTTAAATTCGCGCAAAATGTATCCTGCGCAGGATCGGCGGCCGGCGACAGACGTCCCCCGCGCGACCTCGGCGGCCGTGAGATGACAAAACAAAAATAGGACTCTTCTATCATAAAGGTCCTAAATTGATTTATTTGGTTTGCCAACAGATTGAGCAGCATTAACTTAACACTATATAATAGGTACGACGGGCCGTAGAAAAAACAATACAATCTTTTATTTCTTTGTAACAGGGCTTTACACATACAGACGCTCACGATCTCAGCGAGCGACCAGCAGGCGCTCACACATGAAATGATAATGTCTACGAAATGGTAATTAAACATTCAATTCAATAAAACAACTAGATATTACCGTAAAATTATTTGATTGTTAGATACTTTAATTCCAAGAAAGCCTAGCCCGGGGATTGCGCAGGCAGCCTGCGTGGATGCGCTAGGAGCCCGCGCCGGCCGCCGGCGACCTAGATGCGGCCATCGGTCGGCCGCCCGCCCCGACAACCTTGTCACGCCGTACCGCGCTCACAATTTAACATACACAAATCAAATCTAACGATCAAAAATATCACTACATTATTTTGATATTTTGTAGTTTGCGACACATTGCAAAATATCAAAATAATGTAGGGATATTTTTGATTGTTAGGATTTTTTAGACGTGTGTATAAGGAACGTATTCGCTGGCGTTCATTTACGCGTCTTGTTCCAGGTGCGGTGTAGCCCGCGGCGGTAGGTACTGTTCAACAATATTATGATTCACGCAGTTCGCTCCGCGGTCTCGTATAGCGATCCCGTAACAGGACAGGATACTGGAGTTTTAAGTGATCTTAGTTGTCTAAAATGTTGGGGCCGCGGAAGTCAAGGTTGTCCTGTATTGTACCAAAGTGTACACTTCTAACAACGCATCACAAACATGGATTTTTAAAATTCATGTTTATATTTTACTAGCGACCCGCCCGCGGCTTCGCCCGCGTGGAATGTATTGTACATATAAACCTTCCTTAAGAATCACTCTATCTATTAAAAAAAACCGCATCAAAATCCGTTGCGTAGTTTTAAAGATTTAAGCATACATAGGGACAGACAGCGCAAGCGACTTTGTTTTATACTATGTAGTGATACGGTAGCGATATTAATTCTACATTAAAACGAAATTTCCAAAGTTAGGCAACTACACGCGTAGTCTAAAACAGGATGGGTGACCGCCTAATACATCATCGTGTTGATAAAATCAGTTTTGTCACGGAGTCACTGAGTCGTAAACTAAGAAAATTAGACTTCAATTTAAACTTAAAATAGCATCAAAATAAGAAGCCATGATAAAAATACAATCCGTACAAAAATGCTAAAGCAAATTGATTATGTTTTTTGTATATGGGGCCGTAATTTTAAACGATAGATTTTATAATATACATACATACATACATACCATCACGCCTTCATCCCAGAGTGGGGTAGGCAGAGCTACAGAATTACCAACAACTCTAACAATTTGTTGTTAATTCTATAACCACATTTTGCAAAAACAGGTTAAGATGTTTACGATGTGTATATTAGTGACAGGTTGCAAGCCCATCGCCTAACAATACTACAAGCCTTTAATCCCTTAGTCGCCTCTTACGACATCCACGGGAAGACATGGAGTGGCACTATTCTAACCCGGCAACCACACGGGGAACACATATTCGGTGAAAATTTCAACTAGCTGCTTATTACGGTTAAAAAGATGTACCTGATGGCGATGGCCCTGTAAACTTACTCAATCATATAAGAGCCCGTACCGCTGTTAAAATATGACGTCACTCTAGCAAGATGGTCCCCGCGCGTTTTAATATTATTGACCCAAATTCTAAACGTTCGTAGAATCAAAACTAATGGGTCTATTTGAATGAAACAAAAAGTAGTATACTTTACTTTTACAAAGTTTCAAGCGATTTGGCGTACCTACTGACATTCTTAATTCCGTCATAAATATTATTCGTATTAATTCAAAGTGGACGTCCGCGCGAGGTCACAGCGCGCGCCGGAAATCTGTCGCACGGCGGCGTCGCGAGACGCACGTCAGTCAACATCGATGCGGCGCCCCGCGCCGCGGACGCCTCAGTGTCAGTCCCCTGCTCAAACGGGGGCCGCGGTGACCGGTCCACGCAGAAAATGTGAACGAATGGAACGCTTCAGTGAGCGGGTGGACATGGCCAGCGCGTTCTCGGCGCCGGAGCCGCCGGGCTCGCCGGCCGGCGCGGCGCGCGCGCTCGCGGAGATCTACGAGGTGGCGCGCTGCCCCTGCTGCGCGCTGCCCTTCGATGCCGACGAGCGCGCGCCCAAGCTGCTCGCCTGCCAGCACCAGGCTTGCCTGGCGTGCGCGGGCGCCGCGCTGCTCGTGGGCCCGGCCGTGCGCTGCGCTGTGCGGCGCGCGCTCCGCCCCGCCGGCCGGCCGCGCCCGCGCTGGCCCTGGCCCGCCGCCCGCCGGCGCCCGAGCCCCCCCGGAGCTGTCCCGGGCACGCGCTGCCCTCGCTCTGGTGCGTCTGGGGCGCCGCGCCCGCCTGCCGCGCCTGCGCAGGCCACTCGACTCATGCGCTGCTCTCGGCGGCCGAAGCGCGGACCGCGCTCTCGGGCGAGTCGCACGCGCTGCACCGCGACCTGCTGCGCCTGGACTTGATGCACCGCATGCCCACCGCGCCGCGCACGCAGGCCAGCGGCGACTCGTCGGCGGGAACAGCCCGAGCGCGCCGTGCCGGCGCCGCCCGGGCCGGGCCCGCGCTACGTCCTCGAGCTGGGCGTGGTCGGCGCGCCGGCGGGCCTCGTGGTGGTCGCGCTGCGGCCGGACGGCGCGCTACTTCGCGGAGCTGGCCACGGGCGCGCGCGGCGCGGGCTACGCGGGCTGCGCCGTGTTCCAGTGCTGGGACGGTGAGAGCGTGATCACGGGCGACGTGGAGCGCGACGACGGCCGCGGCGCGCTCGGGCTGTTCCCGCCGACGAGTCGCCGCTGGCCTGCGTGCGCGGCGCGGTGGGCATGCGGCCTCGCGGGCCTGGTCGGCTCGCAGTTCCGCATCGTGCTGCAGGACACGCGCCGGTTCTCGGCCGTGTTCGGCGCCGTGGTGGACGGGCTGCCGCTCGTGGACCGGCTGAGCCGCACGGGCGACTCGTCCGGCAAGCCGGCGAACCGCATCATCATCGACCGCTGCGGCCAGCTCGACTAGATGCCGCTCTCTTTTCCGAAATTTTTTCGTCTCCGTCGGACTGTTCGTCCTCGCTCCGCCTATTTTTGTACGAGTAGACTTTTGAATCATTTACTCGTCGTTACGGAGCTCCCAGCTCGCGCTTCGCGGAGTCAGGTTCGATTGCAGTGGCCTA
Source organism: Acleris emargana (assembly GCA_927399475.2). Lineage (NCBI taxonomy): Eukaryota > Metazoa > Arthropoda > Insecta > Lepidoptera > Tortricidae > Acleris > Acleris emargana. The sequence continues at coordinate 305,081 of OV656840.1, forward strand.
TCGCGACACGGTCTCCAGTGTCTCTACGAATGAATATATCTATATATTTGAAATACTGTGTGATTTCCATTATTTTGACATATATTTGTACTAAAGTTTCAAGCAATATTTTTTGTAGTGATGGGTTTTATTATGTAGTATAGTTTACCAAAAAATCAAATTAATCGCAAAGACCGAATTCAAGAAAAAAATTAAAAAGTGAAAAAAAACAAACCGCCATATTACGAAAACTGACAAGTGTACATGGCTCTTCTTTGGGGAACAGACCTTTGCCTACAAGGAGTATCTAAAAATAAAATTACTAGAACATTTGACAGAAAGGCAAATTTTGTATAGAAACACGGCTATAGCCTTTGTCCATATTTTTGGGTAGTGGTTAAATCAATTGGCAACTTTGTGATGACGTAGAAATGTGTCCCTTTCGGAAGAGAAGACCTTGTTTTATTAGACCGTGGAGGCGTGAAGATATTTTTGACGACTAGGGATGACATACTAGATTGTTCGACCAGGAACTAAAACAAGCCATAATGACACGAGATGTTTAGCCACCCAACGGAGCGAGGGTCAGTTTGGTCGTTTAGTCTCGCGTTAAACACTCTACTTTTCACTTTGAATGCGAGGAAAAGATACGACGTTCTATACAAAATTACAATATTGATTATAAATAACAAAGTTTCATACAAATTTGTTATGCGGTTTTTTGTTTTTGGAAAGTTAGTGAGGTTTAAATGCTAGCATATTTAGCCAACAGGTTCAAACTCGATTTTTTTTTTTTAAACTATTTGGATCATGCATAATAAACAGAGCTCGACTGGGGTGAGCTGTTTTCAGAGTTTGCATAACATTGACATACCTTGTCATTCAATGGCAGACGTGGCGTAATTTAATAACTATTGAAATTATTTATCCATATGCTACTATAAAAGTTAATCAAGTGATATGCTATCAAACCTCTCTACATAGGTAATAAAACTGTTTAAGAATGCCTATTCAACCGAGTCAAATATCATGATGACATATCAATATTCTATTATTCTGTTGTCTTATTTTATAAGCAGCCCCTCTACTTGAAGTAAGCGAATAAAAATAAATAATTAGAAGAAAGATTATTCCGATTTCGAGTAGGCCGAATATTTTTAATTTATTTATATTTATTTTTAAGGTGTATCTATATTAATATCTACACTTGACATTAATGACGTATAAATGGCTCACCCCCGCCGAGCTCTGATAAAAAATGAATTAATTCTTAATATAATTAAATAGTTAGTTTTAGGACTTGTTGGTAATTCTTTAGCTCTGCCTACCCCACTCTGGGAATGAAGGCGTGAGTTTATGTGTGTGTGTGTATAATTAAATAGATTCATATTCGTAATCATTAATCGCGTTTCACGAAATATTTTTTTCGCACTGTTGTAATTTTGAAATTATTTCCGCGCCCTAAAAGTTGTCCATACACAATAACTGAAAATGGCGATAATCCTCCATTCACAAACGCCGTGATTGGTTGTTTAGGGGTTTCCAAAGTAAATTAAAAAAAATACTTTCATCCCTAGCTAGAGATTAATAAGGAGCTGACTAAAGTAAACTCTCTGTGTAAAACAGTAGAAGTGACCAGCCCGCCTGGCGGCAGGGTCACGGGCCGCCAGCCCCTTCGGAATACCTTTCAAATACATTTCGACGGTATTCTATGTGGATTGTGGAAACATGTGGAAGAACTGAAATAGCATGAATATTGTGGACCCATAATCATCTCGCGTAGCGTTGCATTTGCAAACAGTCGAAAGGATCGGGGAATAAAATGTGCAGCAGAAAATAATATTTTATTTATCATGTTACATTATGAAAATATTTGTACACGCTTTAACTTCTTAACGATAGACTTAAGTTTCGAGTAAGATTTGTTTGAACCACTTACCTGATTCGATATATTTAATGGGCAATATTCTAAATAGTAAGTGCGACAGTATTGTATACTACATAAATAACCATTCTTCATGTTCGTCATAGAACACTATCTACCTATGAAAAAACCGGCTTCGGCTGAAAAAGTACAACACGCAAAATGCTAACAGCCCGCATAATGTGCTAACTGTCAAAATGTACATACGCAAAATCTACATCATGATACATTTCCAGTACACGAAATGTACAGTACGCAAAATGTACTTACGCTGAAAGCACATAACGCAAAATTTGTAAAAAGAAAAATACACATTTCACGAAATGTTTAATGCAAAAAGCATAATACACAGAATATTCCAAAAGCAAAATGCTCAATCGCCAAATGTACAAAACATAAAATGTACAAAACGAGAAATGTTCAAAACGTAAAATGTACAAGCAACATGGATAATAATGGTCAGTACGCATTTTAAATTGATCATTTTGAATAACAGACATTTTAAGCCCGAGCCTTTCGTACTTTGGACGATCCACGTGAGTATCCGAGGAGCATATCATAGAGCCTGGCCAACGTCAGTTGAACCTCGTAGTTACCTGATTGGCGACACTTATCTCTATGTGCGTCTATCTGAGGTGTCATGTCGTATGTAAAATAGATTTTTTATCTGAGAGTATTGGGGCTTTATGAGTGACACTGTAACCGTCATGATTTTTTGAAATTGCCACGTTTTTCCTGGTTCGGCTTTCGTTGGCCAGACTCTACAAAGTATGTTCATTTTGCGTATTGTTATTTTTTCGTATTGTACATTTGCGTGTTGCTCATTCTAATTTTGCACATTTTTGTGTGGAACACATTTTGCATATTGTACAATTGTCATATGTATATTTATTTGTTAATACATTTTGCGTACTGTACGTTTCGCGTATTGTACATTTTGCGTACTGTACGTTTCGCGTACTGTACATTTGTCATGATGTACATTTTGCGTATGTACATTGTGACTGTTTGCACATTATGCGTGCAGTTAGCATTTTGCGTGTGGTACATTATCAGCCGAAGCCAAAAATCCGCATGGCTAGGGCACTTCAATTGCCATCAATGTGACCGCGATCATATACGCACTGCTAGATCAAGACAGCATCAACTCAAAATCATTGTTAGTTTTGTTTCAAGCTCATGGGCGTTGTTGTATTAAAGTTCATTTTATAATACTGTTGTATTTCGAGTTACTGCACTTTTGATCTGGCAGTGCGATATATGCAATCAGGGCCCACCGTGTTTTGAATCGACGCCGGCGCCCCGGCCTCGAGCCGACGGCGCTGCTGCGGCTGCGTCGATGTATGAACACCGGGCCGGGGCATGTCGGGACACGCTCAGTGTAGAGTTCCGTCGCCGTAACAACCAACATAAAACAATACCTACCTCCTAAATCCACCACTAGCATAAGCTTATGTTCTATATAAAGTTATTTGGTGCTATCTCAGATGATTTTCAGTAGGAATATAAACTATAGTCGCCTGAAACTCGTAGTCGTGATTGTTTAAGTTTTAAATTCGGTATTTTTATTTATAATAAATACACTCAGGGACAAAAAAAAACGAGTCAGAGTGCGTTTTTCATACTAAAGAGGCTTTTTCGAAAAATTGGTTCCTCACCAGGGGATGCTTTTAATGAAATCTGATGATGGATACACCGAGCATCGATACAGGACTTCCAGAGTGCCTAGGATACCAAACTGAATGAATCTGTGGCTAACGCCGGAATTGATCATGTTCAGAAAAACATCTAAAATGGCAATAAAATGTAAGGAAATCCAAATGCTGACCCAAACTATCTCGCTGTGGTGTTAACTGATTGTGCGATAAGTTAGGTATCTTAAGAACATTTGACCTTCTCTAGTGAACCTCGGAGTATCTATCATTAAACCTCACTCAAAACAACCCCTGGTCAGGAATCAAGGCTTCAAAATAGCCTCGTTTGTATGAAAAACGCACTCTGATCCGTTATTTTTGTCCATGAGTATATTAATAAATTTTCCACTTTTTTACACAAGTTGTTTTGACAGTAGGGCAGGTCAGGACACTTATACTAAAAAACCTAATTAGATTCCAACATACGTCAAAAAAGTGTTGCCATTAAAATGACATATTAGGTGGATCGGTAAATTTTCACTTCTGTAAATGTTAAAGGTAGCTGTTTATTTTATTTATAATATTAAAGGCAACATTTAATTATCCTTCTTAAATAAACAATCTTATTTAAATACTCGTCGCAAAAAAAGATATTTAATTAAATTGTTTTATAGGAGAAAAGTTTAAATAACAATGGCAATAACTCAGGGTTTAATAACATTTGGTACCAATTATTATTCTCATTATGTGCGATTACATTTTTAGGAAAAAAAATCAATCATATTTTTACGTACGTCTTCAAAACTTGACCAAAATCTTCAAAAAATCTTCAAGTCTTCAAAAAATTATCAGTTGATCATGTGTGGTAGTAACCTTTATGGTGGACATGGTGGTTCTGTGGCGGCCATAACATCTATTGTCACTTCATTCGACATCTGACGACGTTTTGATAGCTCGCATGTTTTCTGTACCTATTCGGCCCGTGGTGATTTCCATTGTTAAGTTTTTGTTTTCCGTTAAGTTTTTGTTGTTTCATTTCGATATTATTTTGACCTTTATCATATTGTAGAAATAACTTATATTGTTTCATTTTAACATAATTATTGTACCAAAAGGTTGGTTTTTCCTGAAACGTCACAATGATGATGACACGTGTAACTGTGACATTTCGCCATCTTTGGTAGTTTTTTTGACGTATATTGGAATCTAATTAGGTTTCCAAGTATAACTCTAGCGAAAATTGCACTTTTGGATTTCAAATATTCCCTAAACGAACACTTATAAAGAACTACCCAACCATAACACACAGGATGTTTAAGAATAGAAATCGCCCTGGCTTCACATTACTTATTTCATGATTGGGCTTCGTGCGCGATATACATATCTATTCGCATAACAATTGTCAATTTTATGACGGACAGTTTCTGAGCAAAGTGAGTGCGACTACGGAACCCAAAAATGGAATAGTGATCTTTAGCCGTGAGTAAATAAAGTCGCAAACCTCTGGCCTCGAGAATATACATCGCACAGCTTAAACTACCACAACAAAACAATAAGCAAGTGTCGCCGACCACTGACAAAGTAAGCTTACAAAGCACACATATTTGAGCATTTCTAAAGAAGTTTGTACTTTTCATTTACGACTTCGATTGCTCATTTCCCTATTTCTAAAGAATGATGGGCAAATTGGCCCATATGACCAATACAAATCTCATGTATACTACGTGAAAGGTAGTTATATAAGCTTCATTTTCTAATACGGGGACAAGCTTCAAAAACCCCGGAGAAGAGAGTTAACAGCCTTCAAATATTTATACACACATACACACACACACACAACGTTTATTACTGCACTAGCTGTGCCCCGCATGCGTTACAATGCTATTTCCCGTATATCCGACTCACGCTTGACCGATTTTTTTAAGGCTTAACTATTTCTCATGAAACTGGCTATCATGTACAAAAAGATTTATTCCAATCCGACGGGTAGTTCGAAAGATAACCCGTTTAAACAAACACACAAACCCACAAACAAAAAACTCTTCTGCTTTATTATATTAACGGGTGATAACAAAAAAATGAGAATTATTTGCAAGGGTGTAAAAAAATAATTGTGTAACATTTTATAATTTTTTTATAGTAAGGGTTATAATACACATTTAACTATTTACAAAATTATTAATGCACGTTACGATAGCGCCCGTAATCAGCTGTTCGACGCAGTTTTGACATAATGCCCGAACAAGACAGTTGGATGGCATATTTGTCCATTTTTCGCACACAGGTTTTGATTATTTTTATCAGTTGGGCACAATTTTCTGCTTCCCAATTACTTTTGTAAACCAAACTGCTCAAAAAACCAGAAAAATCTTCGATCGGCCGACATTGTGGAAGGTTTTTGGGATTTCGGATTTTCGGTACAAATGGCACATTATGGGAGTTTAGGAATTGCAATGTTTTTTGGCGTAATGCGACGATGCCTTATCTGGCCAAAACACATATTCTCCATCAGGGCGATGTTGGCGATTAAATGATATAAGTATTTTTTTCAAGCATTCACTCTATGAGAGTTTAGGATTAACTGCTAAACCACTAGGTTTGAACCACAGTTTTGACACACCTTTATCGGAAAAAGCCACATAAAGCATAACTTTCTGCTCAAACTTGTGCTTATACTTGTGTTTTATATTGTCTGGTGATGTTGAAATGTTGCTGGTATAGTACCGATCATTTCCAGGTATATGGGTTTTGCTCAAAGGGAAATAACTTTCATCATCCAAAATAAACGATTTTTCTTTGTAATTTGTAACCAGCCAGCGGCATTGTGACATAATGTTACATTTTTGCTGATCGGTGTATTACGGTGCCCTTATCTTCTTGCGGCACTCCAAACCCACCTTTTTTAAAGACCGGCAAATGTACGGTTGAAAACATTTAAATATTTTCGGGGCATCTCGTTGGCTCATGGAATCACTATCATTGAAAGTGATATGGAGTGTCTTCAGTCTTCCCTTGGTCATTATTTTAGCTGGTCGGCCGCTACCACGTTTGCGAGTTGTCGTCAAGGATGCAAGAATTCTATATATAGTAGAAACTGTTACATTTTCTTTGGTAAAATGATCTACTGTGTACTTTTTCCCCATGTTTATATTTTTATTATAAAAATGTACAACGCGTTTTCGCAGAGCTTCTTGTTTCGGCGTCATTTTGACAATTATAAATGATTGAAAAAATGAAACAAATAAAAATCAAGAATATCAAAAGAGGTACAAATAACATCTTGAACAACTTTTTGTCTATGGCAATAGATATTTTTTTAAGACTACTGAAAATGATTCTCATTTTTTTGTTATCACGATCATTAGTATAGATTTATTCTTAAAAATAAAAACAATAGCACTAATTAAATAGTTGCAAATCAAATCTTCAACATGTGCCATAGCACAGAGTTAAGAGCCTTATGGAAAGAGAGATCAGTCCATCATAACATAATTGCTGAATGTGAGAGTTTGTCCTTAACACATACCCATAGAGTTGAAAGTTACCCACGTTGTCATTCCGGGTCTGTACGAACTTAAATATTTCATCATAAATTATCTCGATTCTCCCAGCCTGCACAGTCTAGTCGTCATAATAACAATTACAGCAAATAGTGGGATCAATAAGCCTACATACGTTATATATAATACTATTGGTGTTTGGGCTGGGTTCCATACATTTTTGCCCATCATTCTTTTGAAACTAGGTCTGACCTTATAACTGAGTACTGCGGTTTTCATCAACACTGCACAAAATAGCAGACATCTCATAAGCAGACCTAGGAATATACTTAAATGACAGCTAGGGATTTTTCCATATACTAGTGATCGCTCCAAGTTTTTTAAGTTAGCAACATAATTATGGTTATTCTTTATTTTAAAACAGGGCTGCCAGATGTACGATTTAAATCGTACTCCTACGATTTTTTGGCATTTCTACTCATGTACGATCGCTAGACGACGATCGTACGGAAAGAGTTTTATTGCATTATTTTTCTAATTCTGAACAAGTTATTGTCATTTTAAATAAACTTCTAAGTTGTACGATCATTTTATTTCAAAATTTCCTTGGAATACGATTTTTTTGTAGTTGACGTGCCTTTTTTTCATCTGGCAGCCCTGTTTTAAAAGGATTTTTTAACCTTCACTAATCATCATCATATAATTTTTCCTTATTGCGTATTTCAGAATGATTGTCTCATTGAATTTACTATTGTTAAAATAAACGATCAGATAAATAAAATAATATATGATGATGATGTAAAACTTTAAAAAAATCCTTTTATGATAAAAAATAACCAGAATTGTGTTGCTATTTTGTTTCATTTGCATATTTTCAATAAAATTTCATTTTACAAACAAAACTTGTAGCCATCACTAGTATACGGGAAAAGCATCGATTATTAAGTTTATCGATATAAGCAATCACTAGCTGTCATTTAATTTTGCCCCGTATATTCCTAGGTCTGCTCATAAGCAACAAACATTGTCCATATCAGTTTCACATCGTTCGCTCATGCAGCACGACTACAATATGCCATTCGTACTATTATTGTTTTTTTAAATACATTTGTGTTTATACAAACACACCCCTGTGATTACCGTGGATGTCGTAAGAGGCGACTAAGGAAATAAAGGCTTGTAGTACTGTTAGGCGATGGGCTTGCAACCTGTCACTAATACGCTGGTAAACATCTTAGCCTAATTGTGCAAAATGTGGTTACAGAATTATCAACAAGTTTTTAGAGTTCTAGATAGCTCTGCCTTCAGCACTCTGGGAACGAATGCGTGAGTTTATGTATGTATGTTAAATACATTTAAAAAAAAACTAACAAGGAATTAATTCCGATTAGTTAACGACGTACAGTCAGTCGGCTGCAAACACATGGTAGCGTCATACGTAAAGTGTACCCCCACGGCCCCATGGGTAGTGTGAAACGATTTTTAGATGTTACTATTATTGCGGTGCCTGCACGTATTCAACTTTCATACAAAGATACCTGTATTCAACTTTGGTATCTCGCTTTATTGGATTTCATTGTACAACACAGCGAGATATGGAGTAGAAATCTTAATATGGATACAAATATAACCAAAATCCCGGGATCTGGTTCGAAAATAAAATGCTATTGAGAGTTATGATTTTACTTAAGGCGTGAAAAGAAATCTAAAAATTGACAATTAAAAATATTGAGAGAATAATTGTATGCTATTTCAATTTTATATAACTTATTAAAACATAATATTAATTGTGTTTAGTGTTGTAATTTCATTCTACCTTGATAACAATCTCCAATTAAGTTGTAAACACCGTAATATAAATTTTATTTATATTCATACCCAAAGGCTATTTGGCAGATCACTTTAAACAGAGTAATTAAAACAAACTTTTAAATTGAGAGAAAATATTGATTTCAAACGTTAAAATGTTATTATTGTTAGTTAATTTCATGCGATAACGTCAGAAGCATTGTCCTCCGTCAACAGCGTCAGCCCCGGAATCCCGGCTATTATACATATTAGCATAATCTTGGAAGTCATTCACCCCGTGTTGCACCGGGAAATGCTATCACTGCTTCTTAATGTAATTTTTTGTTCTCAGTGATTAAAAATAATTGCGTAAATAGAAGTAACGTATATATGATGTTGGAAATTAAGGAAGATTTCAATTTTTATTAATACAGGTATCGATCCCTGAGGGAACACAAGACATTGTTCACCGTTGCCTAGCACCCATAGTACAAGCTTAGTTTAGTTTGAGACTGGGTCAATTTATATGATATTGTCCCCGGTAAGTATTTATTTATTTAAATTTAACCGCCACACATAGACACCTAAACACATAAACTTATTTGATTTGATTTGTCTTGTAGCGCATAAAAGTTGTCTTTCCTGTGGCCAATTGTTAAAGGCTTGTGCGAATATAAGTAATGTTTTTATTTACTAGGACTAAAGTGACGCCGCTTATGCGGATATAGGTTCACCCAGAAAATTAGGCCTTGAAAACGTTAACTTTGTGCATGTCCACAGGAAAGACGGTAACCTAAATCTGTGTAAGACGCTATTAAAATATATTTTAGTGTGTAATAAATATCCAAAAGCCAGATCACTTGAGACGTTTGTCACTTGCTCTTGATGAGAGTTGTTGGATTCACTACCACAACCCTAAATTTGGCCGCGTAATGTAGTAGGCCACGTTTGCCCGGTTCGAGCAACCAAGAGTAACAGTTAACCTTTAATTGACGACGTGGTTTTAGAGCACTCTCAAAGTAGCCCTTAGGCCATGGCGACAAAGTTCAAAATAATAATCATGACGTCTATGAGACGTATACCACGTCAGTTAAAGGTTAAATCCTATTTTAGCCCATACAGCCTCTTTATCTGTGAAAAAAACTAATTCATAAGTTCAAATCGCTCGCCATCAGCTTTAATAACTTGACGCATTCTTCCATAGAATGCATTGCACGCGGCACGCACTACCTCGTCTGGTATTTCATCCCATATCTTGACTAATCGATGCTTGTATGAGTTTAGATTCATGCCCTGTGTGCTCCCAATCTTGCTCAGCATGTAACCCCATATCGAAAAGTCCAAATCATTCAAATCCGGCGATGATGCAGGCCATTCTTGCCAAGGTATAAAATCTGTCAAATTTGTTCTACACCAGTCTTGAGTGCGTTTAGCTTTGTGAGATGGGGCACTATCTTGTTGGAAGCAGTAATAGTCGTTTCCATATATTTTTTGAGCATTTTCTAGCAAATGACCCTGTAACACGTTCTGGATGTAATAGTCTTGGTTAATTTTGACACCTCGATCAATAAACAGCAGCGGTAACTTGCCTCTAGGCGATATCGCACCCCATACCATGACAGCTGATGCACTCTGGAACCGTTGTTCGGATAATTTGTCCACAGGAATATCCTTCAATGAAGCACCATAGACACGATCGTTTTGTTGGTTGTGACTGTCTTGTAACTGGAACATCTTTTCATCGGAAAAAATAATATCATCGCCGTCGTGCCACGCTAGCAATTCCCTACATTTTTTCACTCTAGCTTTTTTCTGGGCCCAAGATCATATTTTAAAATACGACTCATTGTTCGACGGGATATTTTCATATCTTTAGCAAGTTTGCTTGCACTTCGAGCTGGATTTCGTCTAATACGCTCACGAATATTTTTAATGATGTTTTTGGTGCGAACAGATGGCTTTCTCCTAGGTTTGGGCCTGATTTGTGAAGATCCCGTTTCTTTGAATCGCTTGACGGTCCGCGATATAAACCTTATATTGATATTTAAATGTTTCAGCGTCTTCAATATCTCACACGGTCGGTATTTTTTCTGGTACAAATCGCACACGAGCTGGCGTTTCGCGTCCATTGTTGAAAACAATATAAAAACAAAATATATCAAGCTGACGTGTAGAAATCATATAGAAGGTTAAATTGTCAACAAAAAAAAAATACGAAGTGAATAAGAAGTTTAGTTATATTTAAGTAAAAAAGCCAACTAGGACACTTAATCTGCCCAACCCTGTAGTTCATGTTGCTAGTGTAACTTGTGATAATAGTGTTCCCCGTGTCATTCGTGTCACCCATGTAGCTAGAGTTATTCATGTTACTAGTGTAACTTGTGATAGTAGTGTTCCCCGTGTCATTCGTGCCACCCATGTAGCTAGAGTTATTCATGTTGCTAGTGTAACTTGTTATAATATTGTTCCCTGTGTCATTCGTGTCACCCATGTAACTAGAGTTATTCATGTTGCGACTGTAACCAGTGATAAAAGTGTTCCCCGTGTCATTCGTGCCACCCATGTAGCTAGAGTTATTCATGTTACTAGTGTAACTTGTGATAATAGTTTTCCCCGTGTCATTCGTGTCACCCATGAAACTAGAGTTATTCATGTTGCTAGTGTAACTTGTGATAATAGTGTTCCCCGTGTCACCCATGTAGCTAGAGTTATTCATGTTGCTAGTGTAACTTGTGATAATAGTGTTCCCCGTGTCGTTCGTGTAGCTGCCGGAACCCAGACTACTGACGAGAGGATTTCCTAACAGCTTTGAAATAAAATTCTATTTAAATGTACTGTATTTTAATAGGTACTGGTTGTGTAGAAATAGTGCCTAAGCAGATCGAAGGTGGTGAGGGAAAGTGATTTGCATAATTTTGAAGTTAACAAGACGTTAAATTTAGTGGTAGGGAGAAGCCCACATCTGCGTTTAATTATTACATTCTGTTACGTTAAGATCTGAAAGGTTATGAGTTTTATGATAGTAAAAGAATTAAATGAATTAACATGAAAATTAAATATAAAAATTATAAACCTTTTTGGAACAATTAATAAATACATTTTGAAGTTATACACAATAAATGTTGCATACGCAACATTCGTGTCACCCATGTAACTAGAGTTATTCATGTTGCTACTGTAACTTGTGATAATAGTGTTCCCCATGTCATTCGTGTCACCCATGTAAGTAGAGTTCATCAGTTCAGTGCAGAATCATGTTGCTAGGGTCTCCCGTGTAAACAGTGTTCCCCGTGTCAATAATTTCACCCGTAATACTAGTGTTTGTCGTGTTATGTGTATAGTGTTGCGGGTGAGTCCGGCGTGCGCGGGCGTGGCGTACCGTGTAGTAGAGGTCGGGCACGTAGCGGCGCGGCGAGGCGGGGCGCACGTGGCCCAGGTCGGGCGCGTCGCGCGTGGGCAGCAGCAGGTCGGCGCGCTGCAGCGCCTGCGCCTGCACCGACACCTGGTAGCCCTCCAGGTGGATCTGGTTCGTGTTGTCACCTGGACACACAACACCAACCAATCGACTTCATACATCACACGCCTCACATTTTCATATTCTACCAGGAGAAAGGTTTTAGAGCAGAATCATTTTTGAAGAAGTAGAATGCAAGAAGCATATTATGTAACAGTTTTGACTCTGCTGATTACGGATCTGCCTGTCGTCATTGCGAAATTTCAACCGGAAGTACGGTACGGTATACCGGAATAGGAGAGGCGCATCAAAAGAAATCGACGTATTTTAGTAAATAATTGTTTAGGTAAAAGAGGTCCGATTGTTATGGTTTTTTGATTTTTTAGGACAATGTAGTCATGGTAAGACAAATTTTTTCGCCCCTCCAGCTCTGTATCTTTCTCGGCCATCTTGGAAAAACTGTAATTTTTTCAGGTTTTTGCCTCACTAGAGAGCTCTAATCATGTTCTACGATATTATAGATCACAAAATTTCGCAATATTTTTTTCCCGACTTTAGTGCCCAATTTTAGTGCCCGTGTTGCCTACTTACTGAATAAATGTCTTTTATCTTTTTTGATTATTAGTTGGTAAGAATTAAGCTTTTAATTTTTATATATTTTGAAATTAAAAAATAAGCAGAACTTATGTTTTATTTGACTAAATCTTTGTGACAGAAATTAAGGACCGACTAGTTTTAAAGTTTTAGAAAATTTTGTGATCTTCATTGGTAAACATCTTAGCCTATTAGTGCAGAATGTAGTTACTGAATTATCAACAAGTTTTTAAAGTTGTAGGTAATTCTGTAGCTCTGCCTACCCCACTCTGGGATTACAGGCGTGAAGTTATGTATGTATGTATGTGATCTTCATATAAAATTGTCAAATTCCCATTGCGCTAAAATGCACTAAAACGCAAATATGGGAGGAGGTCTAGAAAAAAAAGAGGTATCTCCTCATATACTATTCCATATATTTTTCTAGGGTTGTGGAAAAATTTATAAGCCCAAGAGTTTTAGCAAATTTTGTATTTTATACTCTGTATCAAATCGTAATTACCAAAGATGTACACAAACTAGTAATGTTTGACACATAAACCTGTAATTTTCATCAGAGATGTTTTTATTTAAAATAACATATAATTAATCGTTTTTTAATCTTAAACTTAATGTAAAAGTAAAGAGCAAGTGTATAAATCGTTGCTAAGACCTCACTTGATCTTTAAAATCACGTGATTATCGAGTAGGTATGGTAAATTGGTTCGTTTGGTTGTGTTTACATATTTGACAATTTAAAATGGCACAGACTATACAATATTGCAGAACCATACATCATCCAGATGTGTGCCATCGATTCTCGAAGAATTAAGGACCAATGTTTTGTGCTCAAATAGCCCCCTAACTGTTACTTACAGCGATTGGAGGGGCTTTTGATGTTTTGCTCGGGGACTGTCTGCGGTCCAGTACCTAACGGCAATTTTGTATATTGAGGTAAGGATTAAAGTGAAAATGGGCTTCGTCAGAAAAAATAATACTGTCATAACTCCGGAAGCGCTCAACTATTGCTGTTAACGGTGTAAATCCTGATCATTCGGCTTCAGATCGAGCACTAATTGATTGTTTGTAGGGGCGCAAGTTTAGACCTTTCGTCGAAATGGGACGCAAAGCCTAGGACTAGGATCAAAACGCTAGAACGTAGAACGCTACGGAAGTTCTAACTTCTTTAATTATTTTCTTTGTTCTGGTTGACCTTGGACGTCCCGAAGGTTTCTGATACGACTACCTATGAGAAACTTTCGGGAAAGCAGTAGGCTCGTATTCTCTGATCCACGACCGAATCACACTTTTACGGGGACTTGGACTGAAATAATTGCCGAACAACAGCACACAAATCACCATTTTGATACTATGTCTAAAACAGAAAGTACGCTGCGCCCCCGTGAAGCTCTTTTGAGTTTTTTTATCGCTTGTAAGTTTTGTCAAATTTTATTACAATTTCTTTGTTGGTATTATAACCTACCCGAACCGCAGGTGATATTGAATAAGCTAAAAAAAGACCGTAGCGATGGTCTGTGTGTTGGTTGACTGACCGGTGACGCAGACGGTGACGAACTTGGAGCCGTAGTAGCCCGCGGCGGCGTGGCGGCAGGCGCTGGGGTTCAGGTTCTGCAGGTGCGCCGCCATGATGCACTCCTGCGCCGACAGGAAGTGCGTGTCCACGCCGCTGCAACAACGCGCCGGTCAGTACTGCCGCGCAGCATAACATAACCTCCCCAGGCGTCGTTTTTGGGTAGGACGCCCTCGGTTTCTAACCAGTCTTTGAATCAAATATAGCAGATGCCCATTTATTGTGATCGTTTTATGGATCAATTCGAGGAAGTTGATACAATGTTCAGCAGTTTTTATATGCAAAGAAAAGGCAAACGAGCACACATGCCACTTGATGTCCAACCATGCCCCTAACACCCTGTATACTGACCGGGTGCACTGCACCTGTCCCTGCTCGCCGGACAGCGGCAGCAGGTCTGTGAACAGCCAGCCCACGCGGCGCAGCCCGAGCCGCGCGCACAGCTGGTCCAGCAGCTCTATATACTGACCGGGTGCACTGCACCTGTCCCTGCTCGCCGGACAGCGGCAGCAGGTCTGTGAACAGCCAGCCCACGCGGCGCAGCCCGAGCCGCGCGCACAGCTGGTCCAGCAGCTCTATATACTGACCGGGTGCACTGCACCTGTCCCTGCTCGCCGGACAGCGGCAGCAGGTCTGTGAACAGCCAGCCCACGCGGCGCAGCCCGAGCCGCGCGCACAGCTGGTCCAGCAGCTCTATATACTGACCGGGTGCACTGCACCTGTCCCTGCTCGCCGGACAGCGGCAGCAGGTCTGTGAACAGCCAGCCCACGCGGCGCAGCCCGAGCCGCGCGCACAGCTGGTCCAGCAGCTCTATATACTGACCGGGTGCACTGCACCTGTCCCTGCTCGCCGGACAGCGGCAGCAGGTCTGTGAACAGCCAGCCCACGCGGCGCAGCCCGAGCCGCGCGCACAGCTGGTCCAGCAGCTCTATATACTGACCGGGTGCACTGCACCTGTCCCTGCTCGCCGGACAGCGGCAGCAGGTCTGTGAACAGCCAGCCCACGCGGCGCAGCCCGAGCCGCGCGCACAGCTGGTCCAGCAGCTCTATATACTGACCGGGTGCACTGCACCTGTCCCTGCTCGCCGGACAGCGGCAGCAGGTCTGTGAACAGCCAGCCCACGCGGCGCAGCCCGAGCCGCGCGCACAGCTGGTCCAGCAGCTCTATATACTGACCGGGTGCACTGCACCTGTCCCTGCTCGCCGGACAGCGGCAGCAGGTCTGTGAACAGCCAGCCCACGCGGCGCAGCCCGAGCCGCGCGCACAGCTGGTCCAGCAGCTCTATATACTGACCGGGTGCACTGCACCTGTCCCTGCTCGCCGGACAGCGGCAGCAGGTCTGTGAACAGCCAGCCCACGCGGCGCAGCCCGAGCCGCGCGCACAGCTGGTCCAGCAGCTCTATATACTGACCGGGTGCACTGCACCTGTCCCTGCTCGCCGGACAGCGGCAGCAGGTCTGTGAACAGCCAGCCCACGCGGCGCAGCCCGAGCCGCGCGCACAGCTGGTCCAGCAGCTCTATATACTGACCGGGTGCACTGCACCTGTCCCTGCTCGCCGGACAGCGGCAGCAGGTCTGTGAACAGCCAGCCCACGCGGCGCAGCCCGAGCCGCGCGCACAGCTGGTCCAGCAGCTCTATATACTGACCGGGTGCACTGCACCTGTCCCTGCTCGCCGGACAGCGGCAGCAGGTCTGTGAACAGCCAGCCCACGCGGCGCAGCCCGAGCCGCGCGCACAGCTGGTCCAGCAGCTCCTCGCGCGCGTCGGGCGCCAGGGTCACGTGGTCGCGTGATGACGACTGTGCGGGCTCGTAGATAGCCGCTACA
This sequence comes from Acleris emargana, assembly GCA_927399475.2. Lineage (NCBI taxonomy): Eukaryota > Metazoa > Arthropoda > Insecta > Lepidoptera > Tortricidae > Acleris > Acleris emargana. The sequence continues at coordinate 321,353 of OV656840.1, forward strand.
CGCGCTCGGATGCCTGCAAACAAAACGCCATTTATGTAACGGGTGTCCCAAAATTAACGCAAGATTTAAATGAAATAGGAAACACATTTGCATAGACTTTTGACTTCAAATGTATGGGGTTACGCATAGAAAGAAATCGAATGGTGTTTAATCACATGATCTAGGGGCCAATTCTGATCACCGAAACGAAACAGTACACGGCCAGGAAATATCTCATACAGTAATTGCATTGTTTAACCGCCTGTATGGCATTGTGCACCGTCTTGTTGAGACCACATTATGTCCACGTCAATACCGTTCAATTTTGGAAGTAGGAAAGAACTCGACCTCGACTATCTACTCGCGATATTGAGCACCTTTAACAGTCACTGACTGACCAGCCTTATTTTCCTCCAGCTCAAAATCAGCACCAAACAGCGACACGTTGCTGATGCATTTGTTTTTCGACGGGGGCACAAGGGTTTTCTGAACCCCAAATGCGGGAATTTTGACGATTAACGAAGCCATCAAGGCGAAAATAAGCTTCGTCGCTGAAGGTGATTTGGCTCGAAATTTGCGAACTGTTGCAGCTAAATTTTCATTATTTTTGATATTTCAATAAAAATGCGTTGTTCTCTCGTGTAGTGCTCCATTTTTAATAACCCTAAACTGGCAGGCGGTTTTTTTTTTTCATACAAAAGGAGGCCAATTCAAATTTTGCGAATGGGTCACACCACACAATATAACGCACCCCTCTGTCCCTCTATCTTTCTTTCCACTGTCTTTCAAAACCTATCTTCCACTGCCTCTTCCAAAACGTATCTTTTAATGACTGACGATGGAATTGCCGTGCCGCCATAATGCAGGTATTTATAGCCAGCAGAAATCATTTAGCCACATCTGATCCGCTCACTGATCTGCCCACACCTAAAATAAAAAGGCACATGAACTCCACGTTCCATGCTAGCTCCATGTTACCTAGCGGCACGTCAGGGTGGTGCTCGTACTGGCCGATGAGGTAGCCGACGCGCTGGTGGCCCGAGGCGCGCCAGTAGGCCAGGAAGCGCTCCACTGTGGCGGGTGACTCGACCAGAACGTTGTCGACGAAGCGCCACGGCTGCCGCGCCAGCGTCACTGCCGAGGGTTGACACTTGGAGCAGATGCCGCGCGGCCACGGCGGGTGCTCCGTGCAGCCTACGCACACACACACACACAACAGGGTAATAGTGAGATCAACAAACCAACAACAACAAGGGACTATTCTTAATCTAGTTCATGTAACACTTGTTGAGTCTGTGAACTGACCTGGTTTAATAGTAAGATTGGGTTCACTGAGTGATATGAATTTGCCCGAGGTTGTCTTGCGCAGGTACGAGTGGAACGACATGTGCTTGATGTTGTGGTCTTGTAGGTAGGTCACGTCCCACGGCTCCAGCGGAGAGCAGTGCACGCAGCAACCCAGTGAGTTGTGGCGGCATCTGTAATGCCCACACAGCACTCACCAAACAGTAAACTATACAGTGTTAGCTGTAAATAGCAGGTGTAGATATCCTTCGGTCCACTTATAGCTTTTAGACAAGTAATCTTTCAAGGGGCATCCTACCCTACATGGCTGAATTCAGATCAAGCCAAACTGATTAGTTTATAGCAAAATTGTTCTTATCAACTATACTATCATTACATAAAGGTCACTGTGAGATAAGCAATTCTTTCTAGAACTGCAATATATTAACCCTGAGGTCGCTGAACCAAGTATCAGTGTTAAATACCAATTTAATCACTACATTATAAAACAAAAGTCACACCTTCTGCTCTATGTTTATAAACTTCAGAACTTATTTTCATACAGTTTTTACCATTAGTTAGATAAATTTTACAGAAGGTTTTTATGTACAATAAATTCTGGTTTATGTATGGGTGTTACAGAAAACTTGTGTAAACCGGAGCCAAGCTAAGGTGAGTCGCGACTCCCATAGTCAACATTAAAATATCATTTGAACAACTCGTTGACTTGATTTCTCAACTTCGATCAAATCAAATGCTTTGCATTCACAGTTAAACTCCCAGCAACATTTATTGATACATAAAATAACGCACAGTTTTTCATCTCGTTGCCTCTGGATGAGGCCTGACATCTGGTATAGCTCTAGATCAACTGCATCTTCCTCAGGTTTGCTCGCTGCTACTGGTGCTGGGGCTGTGTCCATTGCAGAGGAAGGACCTGCTTCCATTTGACTTTCTTCATTTTCTGTTGGCTGCAATAGACAAACAAATGAATAAGGTCCTTTGTTTATAACCTACCTGATACTGACACATTATAATTAAGAGTATTTCTTAAATGTAGTTTGAAAGACTACTAAAATAAAGAATAATATAAGACACATAGTGGATGTTAAAAAGGGGGTAGGTGAACATACCTTTGGGTCCACCGTGGCGTCGAAGAGAACGGCGCCATTGACGGGGGTGAGGTAGAGCATGTCTCCGTGCTGCAGGCCAGTGTCGGCGAGGCGGCGCGCTTTGCTGGCAGACAGCTCGTCGCGGCGCGCGCGGTCGCGGTGAAGCGCGAAGGCGCGCGAGCGCAGCCGCAGCGCCGCATGCACACGGTCGAACAGCGACGCCATGGAGTCCGAGCCCGAGGCCTCCACGCGCACCGTGCCCTCCGCCGACTGCACCCGCAGCGTCTGTACAACGAGACACCTCCATCGACAACCAGCTACGGTCTCGAAAACGCACCGTCATCCCCCGCTTAGCAACGCTCTCGCGAGCCGGCCGGATACGCGGGACGACCGTGAGTAAACGTATCCAATACGAAATCGAAAAGAAATCAGAAAAGGACAAAGGAAACGCAGGGAAATTTCAAAAAAGTTTATGCAAACGTTCAGGTCTAATAAAGCCGATCGGCCACGGTTTGGACTAATGAAGACAGAGACAAAAGTGTTCGCCGGATAAAGGGAAAAGGTTTAGGAGAATCGGATACATAAAAACGTAATTTACAATAAAGAAATATTACCATTTTATTTGAACCTGACATTTTGTTCTACACATACACACTCAGCAATCACATAGTTCTGACATTTTCTTTTTTTTTATGACGTTCATAATGCTTTCCATAAATACGATAGCTTCTAACATATTTTTTATTCAATTTAATCCCAATATAGTATTAAAGTATTCCAGTTTGAATTAAAATAAATAATGTTGATAAAAAGGTGATAAATTTAACTTATAGTCGGTGTCCTTTTTGGTAGCAATTAGGAAAGACACGTTTTTTAAATAAACGACATAAGGTATTTGAACAGAATTAAAGATACTTGCTCATTACACTGTCTTTATTAAGGGACGCGTTCAAGATAATAAAAATACAGTAATTTATTTTACTTTATTTTAATCCTGATATTTTTTTAATGTTCCTGTTTATAAATATGGTTTCGTAGTGGTTATTTTTCGAGAATAATACGCAATGAAGACGTTTTTCTAAGTCTCAAAATAAAAAAATATCTCACGTGAGCAAGCTGTTTTATGTCAGTTTGACGTTTAGGAATCTCAATTTGGTAATGTCATGATTGTCATGTTTGTAAATTGTATTAAAAAAAATCATAATCGTCATCATCCGTCTCCCGAAGAAATAGAAACACAAACATTGTTTAAAAACACGATTGATATAACGGAACCATACAAATTGTAAAGGTAACTTAAATGGAACTTTTTATGGTGGCTGTATGACTTAGCACGCCAGCTCTTAAGTTAAAGGTGAGAAAATAATAAATTATAAATAATAATTTCCAAAAGTTTTTCTGTTACATCATCCCTTATTAGCCATGTTCCAGCGAGTTATGAGAGCTTCCACGCTCGGAGAAAAGTGGCGTGTGTCGACCACCGGTGGCGTATTAATACTATTGTATTTTGGGGACAGAATCTCAGAAGTTCGAACTATGCGTAGTCTGTAGCCGTCCGCGGCGTCCGCTGCCGCTTCTTGCTTCCCTACGCTCGCGTTTGCGGGAACTACTCGATCTTTGAAAATTAATTTCGTTAAATAATTATTAGGAAAGAAAATAAATTCATTGAATTGTATTTTTTTTAAGTTGGTGTAAAGTGTGTGGTGCTTCCCCGGCGCGAGTCGGTCGCGAGATGTCGTCGAAGAGCTCGAGCACGGACGGCGAGCCGGTGGACCTGTACATCTACGACCTGACGCAGGGGCTGGCTGCCGTGCTCTCTCCGGCTATCATAGGTACCTATCTGGTTTACCTGTGCCATTCTATATGTTGCGTTGTTGGTCTAGTTGTTCAAGCTCAAAGATTACTTTATAAATTATAATTATATTATAGATGGTTTTGTCCAGAAGTTAGTTATTAGAGTATGGATTTACTTTACGTGATGAATTTGGGAGAATGATGGATAAGTAAAGTTTTATTGATTCTTTTTTTTCCTTAAATGAATTAAGCAGAAGATGCCTACAAGCATACCTCGTAAGTCCTGTGTTTTCTTAATAGCGGTAGTACCAAGTACCGAATGTACTTTACCAAGTACATATTAAGAATAATGCTTTAGTCTTTTAATTAGTGCTTTAAAGTTCAAAATATTTTATACGATAGTAAGTAGTCAGGTCTGAACTACTATCATTAATTTGTACTTGTACAAGTATGCGGGGACTTACGAGGTTAATAAAATAATGAAGTAGGTTATTGTTACAATGTAATTACATACCATTATTAATTTTAAGAATTTCAAGGGCTTAAATAACAAAAATGTTGTACGGAAGTTTGTTAAGATCTTCTCGAAACTTTACACAGCCGGTGTCGTTTCCTGAACCTGTAATCAGTAGACTATAGCTAGAGTAGAAGAGTTGAGTAAACTGCACAAATGGTTGTAATACTACATATGATCAAGAAACACTTACCTTGTTATTAAAATCTGACAGTTCAGCAGGGTTGCATCAATGTATAAATAAATATATAAATACTCATATGTGACCTCGTACCCAACTGTTTTTATTTGTCTGCAAATTCATAGAAGTTGACATGCGCTTTTTGTAATCCTTTATTTTTTAAAAAGTTGAAATAGATCCACTTTTACAATCTATACGTTAGGTTAGATTGGTTTCAAAACAATCCTGAAAAGTTTAACAGTTTCAGAATAAATACATCTTTAAACAAACATGAAAAAAAGTATAAAAATACCTGAGGCAGTTTTAAATACAATTATATTAACACCTGTAATCCCGAAAGCCCTTGACAGTTACCTATACCATAAATGCTCTTAACACATTTAAAACTTGCGTGCCCAGTGCTGCATCCTCACGCCGCAAATTCCAGCACGCACTACTCCTGCTCGCGTTTCTTCCTCCAACAACCAAAACAGAATAGGGAAAGAAGTTGTGGGCCTATGAAAAATATAATCAGTGTCATTAACTTTGTCGTCATACAAATCCGATGAGAAAGGCCATTAGCTGACCAGTCTTTTGTAAGAAAAGACATCCAGCGCTTTACGCTTGTTGTCAGGAACGGCGTGTAGCGGTCGAGTGAGAAGTGTAAACGGGTGAATCAACTTTTAAGGTACTCCCCAGTTTTCGACATGTTTCACAAATTATATGTTTCAGAAAAACTATATATTATCCATTGAAGTAAATTACACGCTTTTTAAATCAGACAAATAGGCTAACATTTGAAATGATTTGATTTAAAGTAGTCCAGGTTTAAATAATAATATAGTTGTTAACGCAGCTGACAGCGTTGTCCCTAGGTTTTGTATGGAAAATGAGTATCTTACCCCGAGTTACCAGGTTTTTTTGAAGATTAAAAAATATTTGATGTGTTTAACATGTAAGTTCTGTAAATGGTGGTCTGATTTTAATATTCATACATTATTATTAAAGTTGTAGGTAATTCTGTAGCTCTGCCTACCCCACTCTGGGATTACAGGCGTGAAGGTATGTATGTATGTATGTTTGTATTATTAACATAGCTGGGCACCGTTACTCAAATAGTTAACTTCGTTAATCGTTAATCCGCTACAAAAAAAGTTAGCTTCGTTAAACGTTAAAGCGTTATATTTCGGAAGAATTAACGCAAGTTAACGTTAATCGTTAATCCGTTAATATGTGTAAAAAAAATGCATTTTTATATCGTTGCGTTAGTGAACTTATAAAACCTGTTGGTTTAGGTTCTGGAAGTTAACAGGATAGGAACAAAACAAAATACAAAAGGGCATAAGGTGCATATTCCCCTTCATGAACATTAACATGTTGAAGTTCTCGACTGAAAGCGAGGCTCGTTTTGGAGTTAAAATGTCTTTACCCGTGGAAAACAGACGTTCAATTGCAGCGCTTGAGGGTATAGTATAGCAGTATTGTATTTAATGAATAGATTTATGAATATCTGTTCCCCGAGGAATGCAGCATCTTTGAACGAGTCTTTCGATTTCATGTCCAGCCACATTTTAACGAGACTTTGCGCTTTACTCTTTAAAGAGTTGGAGCTCTTTGGTTTTTCTATAGACTGGGTGACAGAATTGAAAAAGTCTTCCTTGTCATCATCGTTGTTACTCACACTACACACTCGCTGCCCCGCGCCGCCCGGCACTTGTCGTTTCAAACTTGTCTGAACCCGTTTTTCGCGCCGCGCCGCGGTGCCGTGCGGTAAATAGTAGGCATTGGATTAACGATTAACGGACTTCTGCATATTAACGGAAGTTAATGTGTCCGTTAACATTTTTAAAAGTTAACTTGAAAGTTAATGCCCAGCTATGATTATTAATCATAAATCACCAAAGTCAAAAGTTGATTCACCCAAATACGAGAGAGATGTGTTGGGATACGGGTGGCCGTCTGTTTGCATAACAACTATTGTCATAATTTCGATTGTCATAAGTTCATAACACATTACGCATAAAGTTGATGCTCATATTTTTTTTCTGGCATAAACTGTACTATGGCATAATTGTTCCCTGTCATAATTATACGGAGTCATAATTGGTTTAACCATAATGTAGAAAGTCATACATTTACTTAGTCATAATATTAATATAATATAAAGTTAGTGGCAAAACCGATTTGAATCGCGGATAGGTTAGGGTTATTTTTTTATAAAAGAGCGGAAAAACTTTATGACCATTATAAAGTATGGTTAAATAATTTTATGCGCATCAAATTTATGCGCGTTACACAATATGTTTTTAAAAATTATAATTAAAAACGTTATGCGCATAAATGTATGACAATTTACAGTTATGCGTAATGATGAGTATGACGAATCCACGTGTGCCTATCAAAATTATGACTTGAAACTTTATGCAACCCGACCCCTACCCGTTGGGATACATCTTACGAATTTTATTTCGGTGGATCGCTCGCCGCTAATTTATAATTTCTAATGACAAGTACAAACCACCAAATGCTCAAAATTTTCTGTTTAGTGGTTTAAAAGAGAAAAATGGTCTTACGACTTGACAGACCGATGAACCGACGGCCAACTCAGTCATCTCATAGCGGTTCTGTTTTTCAGTATTTGATATGGAACCATAATAAAGTGTGTTTATTGATAAGTGAAACTTGACACTGGACATATCCCGCTCCCCAAATCCACCCTGTCTGATACCGCGCCGCCGGCGACCTTGTGATGATGTCCCTCGGAGCCCCTCGCTCGACCACCCGGCGGCGCCCTAGTTACCGGCGCCGCGCACCTCGCCGGATCTGTTTCAAGGACTATGTTGTTGGACTACTTACTACCTATACATAGACGCTTTGTCACTCGCGGTATAAAACGACCGGGGTAATGAAATACAAGTGCTCCGTTTGCGTTGTCAGAGTCCGACGTGGCGAGATGAGTTCAACATTTTGTGGTATTTGAAATAAATAAATAAAGAGAAAGGGAAAATCTCACACGAATTGACCTAGTTCCAAACTTAGCTTTAGGTTTGTAGATACTTATTAAAGGAAACAGCAAACAAATACTCGCGCTTATCAATAAATACTTGCTCTTACCAGAAATAAAACCCGGTACCGGTAGCTTCGTAGGCAGGGTCTTAACAAAGTAATCTATCTATATTGGACATACGTACATACATAACTTCACGCCTGTTTCCCACTGGGGTAGGCAGATACTATGGAACGCCAGGTGCACCGATCTAAACATACAACTTTCAGTTCCTCTACATTCATCAATCTCTTCATGCACGTACGTCGGTTTCGGGTGCTTTTTATTTGGCCTTTATTCAGTACATCGCGTATCTGACCGTACGTCCGTCTTGGACGTCCCCTACCGACATCTCCGCTCACTCTCGCTTGCCATATATCTTTCGTAACCCTTCTTTCATCCATTCTTTCTAAATTACCAAACCATCTTAGCATGCCCTTTTCAATTTTAGTCTCTACATCTTCTTTCAATCCGCATCGTTCTCGGATCTCGCTATCTTTCTCTATCTATCATCCTAACTCCAATATTGGAGACTTTTTTTTTTTTTTATGGCATAGAGAAGACAAACGAGCACACAGGCCACCTGATGGTAAGTGGAAACTGTGACCCATAGACATTCGCATTCACAAGACTGCAATGCAATCCTAAGACTGCAAATGCGTTGCCAACCCTGAGGACTAAGATGGAATGCCTCTATGCTAGTCATTTCACCGGCTGTCTTATCCCCAAACCGGAACACAACAATGCGAACATTGCTATTTGGCGGTAGGTTAATGGATAAGATGGTGGTAGCGATCCGGACGGACCCTGCACAAGGTCCTACCACCCGCTATTTTTTGTTATATTTATACAAAGTGACTAGCAGCAAAACGTTTTGTCTGACCATAATGATTTAAATCTCCATTCCGTCGAATCGTTATTATGTTATTAACCATAATCTAAATAGTCATATTACGATAAAGTGCAAAATAAACTTTCTCATTTCTGAAGTAAAACGTGTTCTCTCAGATCAAGATGTTTCTCAATTGTTAATTCGAGTGATGTAATTTTTAGCTCCAACAGTAAAGCAATAAATCGTCTCGCATTCCTGCGTTTAGGCATTGTTTACGCCACGAGAATACCGCGCAGGCGCGAGGGCAATCAGCACCTCCTCGTCTCGTCGAGGTGTAAGTAAGTCGTTGCTGACTGGCCGAGAATTTCGGCACATCAGTCAACCCCTAGTGCCAGCAGGGACCGGAACCGCTTACCCTTTAAAAGGTTTTCGTTAGGGTATATAATTGACTGGTTTTTACAAACCCTAACGATGCGATAAGCATATCTTCGACTTACCCCAATGAAGAGCTATCCCATACGATACAATTAATTCGACTAAGCGCTTACCAATTCCTTAAAACCCTCGTTAGGCTTTCCCTATGAAGTGTTTATTGAACAGCTTCAAGCTATTTTAATCTCTACGCGCAGTCCATACAAATTATTTTTGCACTACTTAGCAATTGATTGGCTATCCACACACAGGCTTGAAACCAACCAATCACACGAATCTGCGAAACAGAGTCAACGGAGAGGGAGAATTAATAGGGTAACACTAACGTAATGCTAACTGCTTAAATCCGAAACCCTTACGAAACTGGTAACCTCAATGGTTAATCATTCATTAGGGTAAGCCTAACGATAGGGATACGCTAACGTTTGGGAGAGCATATGATGTAGTTACCCGATCGATAGACTTAGTCGAATAAAGGGGTTTTCCGGTCCCTGAGTGCCAGACGGTCACTGTGGAGAGCTCACCCTCATGCCATATATTTCTCGGAGTCTGTTAAGGATCTCGGTCTCGTTGTGATCTCTCGGCTCTCCTGGGATGACCAGATGTCTGAGGTGAGCCACAAAGTCACGGATACTCTACTTGTGCTTAATCTCCCGGTTTGTACCAAAACGTTACTCGTGCGAGAACTGGTGCTGCCGATAGCAAATTCAACCAGGCTTCCCTCAATTGTTTAGACTGTCTCCCCAATAATGGTATAGGTTTATTTTTGGTTAATACGATTATGGTTCTTTTGCCGCTGTCAACTCAATTGGCTTCCCATTCGTCAACTCAATTGGCTTCCCATTCGTCAACTCAATTGGCTTCCCATTCGTCAACTCAATTGGTTACCCATTCGTCAACGTAGGTCTTAAAACATGTTGTGCTCTCTCTTCTCTATTCTGTTCGCGGCCTCTGCTCCAGAATATAATTTCGATTCCCTACGCCCATTGCTGGGTGTGAATTGTGTTCCCGAAGACTCAAAATTCCTCTTTACCATACTGGGTTTATGTCCAACTCTCTAGCTTTTCAGGCAATCCGTCTCTGGAATGCGCTCCCACTTGAGATATGACAGACGTTTTTTCATTTTTTTTAATCCATAATGGGTTTCCGTTTGACCTCAGTCTCACCTGATCTTAAGTGACGACGAGGTCGAAGGTGGTGCACGCTTACCCAAAAAATGCCTATTCAGTCTTGCCTTGAAAACACCAAGGTTATATGATTCCGGGAATACAGACGCAGGGAGAGCGTTCCACTCCCTAGCAGTGCGAACAAGAAACGACGCAGCAAACCACTGCGTGCCAACCATTGGGTATTCTACTACATGTGGATGGAAGCCCTCCCGGCGTCTTGAAGACCGATGTGAAAAAGTAGAGAGTGGGATGAGGTCAAGTAGTTCTTCATTGACATTCTACTCAATATTACTCAGTATTTTAGTGTTTTAATTAAATATGTTTTTAAAGTTGTAGGTAATTCTGTAGCTCTGCCTACCCCACTCTGGGATTACAGGCGTGAAGGTATGTATGTATGTATGTTTTTAATAATATCCATAATGAGTCCTAGGTTCAAGTCCCGGTAAGGGCAGATATTAGTGTGATGACTGATGAGCGAGAATATCTGTTTCTTTGTATTTATATCGTGCCCATAGTACAAGGTGCAATTGGTGTGTGACAATGTCCATTGATATTTATTAATATTATTTTATTATTTTTTATTTATGCAATAAACTATTTCGCATATTCGCATCCCCGTCGAAGCTAGAAGCAGCCTGGTAAAGCGGCAATGACACTAATGCAGCCGCACCAAGCGGCCGGCCCGGGCGCCGCTCACGCGCGCACGCTACTCTCAACCGTATAGCCATAATGATTGACTTGTTCCATTGCACTCTGAGCGAATTCAAAAACGCGGCCTTAAATGTAATATGCTTTAATAATTAAAGGGGTTTGGTTGGCCTTTTCTGTCGCGTTAGGTATTTAATCTGTAATTATAGAATAAGTACACATACATACATAAACTCACGCCTTTATTCCCAGAGTGGGGTAGGCAGAGCTAAAGAATTACCAACAAGTCTTAAAACTTCTTGATATTTGTTTAACCACAATTTGCACAAGTAGGCTAAGATGTTTCCCAGTGTATTAGTGACAGGTGGCAAGCCCATCGCCTAACAGCTACAAGCCTTTATTCCCTTAGTCGCCTCTTACGACATCCACGGGAAGACATGGAGTGGCACTATTCTAACCCGGCAACCACACGGCCAATAATAAAATAAGTAGATGATAATAAATACTTTAAATAAATAAATAATAATTATGGCTTCATTGAATTAGATTTAAATACTCATTAGATATTTTAATTAAGTTAAATTCGTCCAAAATTATGTTTTAAACTACAAGTTATTCACGGAATTTGTATACAGTAACCCTTTTGACGGACAACGACGCCTTTGTCAGGTTAATGACCGTCCACGGGTATCAGTTTTGACTGACTAATTATTCCTAATGATGCGAACAGTGCATGAGGTGAGGTGGAAAGTTTTTCGGATTCGGGTAAATTCTGTTAGACTCGCATAAAAATAAAAAGCCTTTAAAATGTTTGTACCACACAAAAAACTTGCCACTTTTTTAAATGATGCTCTTTGGCCCGACGGAGTAACATGTCGGCGGTTTGTTTACATTAAAAACAGGAGCTCGCCGTACCGCAAGAACAGAGGAGAATTGCCGATAACACATAATACGTTTAATGGATAATTACGACTACGATACAACCTTTATTAGTTTCAACTGCAGATCCGTTACCAGATCGATGGAGTGTGTAAAAGATCTTTGTAAGCGAGCTGATATTGTTTGCCTTCAAGAAACATGGCTACTCCCGCACGATATCCAATGCCTAGGATCGATTGATTTGGATTTTGCCTTCACGGGCAAGTCGGCTGTGGACACCTCGACGGGCATTATTCGTGGCCGCCCGTACGGCGGAGTGGCGATTCTATGGCGCAAGTCAATTTTTACTGCGGTATCGGTCATCGAGTGTAAGAACGTCCGTTTAGCGGCTATAAAAATAGTGCACCGTGATAGGTCGTTTCTAGTATTCTCTGTTTACATGCCGACTGACTCAACGGAGAACCTTGTGGATTTTGTTGAGTGCTTAAGTGAATTAACAGCAATTACCGATGAAAGTGATGCGGCCGCGGTGTTCATTTTGGGTGATTTTAACGCTCACCCTGGTTCTCGTTTTGGTGTTGAGCTGTTGAACTTTTGTTGTGAACATAAGTGGGTCTGTGCTGATATGGAACTACTCGGACAATCGTCTGAAGTATACACTTATGTAAGTGATGTACATGGCACGGGTAGATGGTTGGATCACTGTGTGGTATCACAGGCTGCGCGACAGTCTGTAGTTAGCGTAAATGTCCTTTATGACGTCGTGTGGTCCGACCATTTTCCCGTTCAGTTACGCTGCAAACTAGATATTTTAAGACCTAATATATCTATCTGTAATTACTATCGTAGTGACATAGCTTGGGGTGAAAGAGACGCCTATCAAAAATCTTTGTATACTAATTATTGTAATAATAATTTGAAAGATATTGATTTCCCATCTGCCCTTGGTGAGTGCAGCGATAAGTTATGTAATAATGCCGTCTGCAGGAATATTTTAGATGGCCTATATAAATCTATTGTGTGTGTATTAACTGACGCAGCTCTTTTAAGTTGTACTTGTACACGTAAAGTGAATAAACTTGTTAAAAAGCCTTATGTGACGGGTTGGAACAAACACGTAAGTGCGTTTCACAGGGAGGCTCGTCTTAGCTTTCAATATTGGCTCTCTTACGGTAAACCTAATTCTGGACCTATCTACCTAAAAATGTACGAAACCAGAAAAGTCTTTAAAGCAAAGTTAAAGTGGTGCCAAGACAACAGGGAACAAATTAAAATGGATTTACTTGCATCCCACCACTCTGATAAGGACTTTTCAAGTTTTTGGAAAGAGACCAATAGACTGGGTCCTAGGTCGAGCCTGCCAGCGAGTGTCGAGGGAGTGAGCGAGCCAGAGAAAATAGCTGAATTATTTAAAGATCATTTCAGAGTGGAGTCCTCTCTGGGGTCTGCCGAGAGTAAACCCTATCGCTGTCAAACGCACTCGCATGAACGACACATTTTATTCTCAGCAAAGGACGTAGGAAAGGCCATTAGTGGTATGACTCGTGGAAGGTCTACCGGTCATGACTCCCTCAGTGTTGAGCATCTCCAGCACGCGGGCGTACACTTGCCGAGAGTGCTCGCCTTATTATTTTCTTTATGTATAGGTCACTCTTATTTACCTAGCGAGTTAATGAAGACATTGGTAGTGCCTATCATAAAGAATAGGGGTGGCGACGCCTCAAATATCGGCAACTATAGGCCCATCTCTCTCGGAACTATTATAGGAAAGGTATTGGACAGTATGCTTGAAAATCAACTAAATGCGCACCTTAAATTACACGATGCGCAATTCGGTTTTAGAGCAGGGTTGTCCACCGAAACTGCGATTTTGTGCCTCAAGCATACTGTTCAATACTACACCGACAGGAATACACCAGTGTATGCATGCTTCCTGGACCTGTCGAAAGCCTTCGATCTTGTTTCATACGACAGGTTATGGGCAAAATTGGAGGCTGAAACTAGGTTTCCCAGGGAGCTTATCAGCGTGTTCAGGTACTGGTATGAGCATCAAAGCAATTGTGTCAGATGGGCTGGCTCATACTCAAGCATGTACAGGTTGGAGTGTGGAGTGAGGCAGGGCGGGTTAACCTCACCTAGTCTCTTCAACTTGTACATGAATAGCCTGATGGATGGACTTAGCAGCGCCATGGTCGGATGTTCGATTGACGGTAAAATGGTCAACAATATTAGCTACGCGGACGACATGGTGCTGCTGGCCCCATCCATCAGTGCCCTTGAGAAACTGGTGCGCATTTGTGAGAGGTACGCGGAGTCCCATGGTCTAAGGTATAATGCCGCCAAGAGTGAGCTGCTTCAGTTCAAGGCCGGAAGCAAAACCTACTCTATTCCGCAGGTAAAACTGAATGGCGCTCCTCTGAGGCAGATCTCTCGCTTTAAATATCTTGGTCATTGGGTCTCCGAGTCTCTGTCTGATGACCTGGACATAGAACGAGAGCGTAGGGCGCTGGCGGTCAGATGCAATATGGTGGCCCGCAGGTTTGCAAGGTGCTCTTATAACGTGAAATTGACGCTTTTCAGAGCCTTCTGTCAGTCGTTCTACACCTGCAGCCTGTGGGTTAACTATACGCAAAAGGCTATCAGTGCCTTACGAGTTCAATATAATAATGGTTTTAGGATGCTGTTGGGGCTGCCACGATTCTGCAGCGCATCAGGGATGTTCGCAGAGGCACACACTGATGGCTTTGCGGCCATTATGCGCAAAAGAGTTGCATCCCTCGTGCGGAGGATTCGGGGCAGCCCAAACAGCATACTCTGCACCATTGCCGACCGATTCCAGGGTCGTTGCCAGGAGCACTGGAATAATGTGCACTGCTTACATTAGAATTGACATGTTTTTTATTTATCATTACTTATTATTTTCTGTACTAACATTAGACTTAAGCCAACTATGTGTATAACTAACAAATATGGACATGTTTCTGAAATAAATTATTTGATTTGATTTGATTTGATTTGATTTGATAAAAGCGAGTGCGAGTGGGAGAATAAACCAAAAGGCTGTTTCAAGAGTTACCTAAAAAAGTTGGATGGGTTTGTAAATTGAATAAAACAATACATTCCCGTTTTTTATATGGCACGGAGAACGCGGACGAGCTAATGATTCACATGACATGATATACATTTTTATTCTGAAGACTGCAATCCTAAGACCGCATAGCGTTTCCAACCCATAGGACTAGGATGGAATAAGATGCCTCTATGCTAATAATTTCTCCAGTTGTCTCATCCAACATCTAGTAGTCATAAGATAGTATTAGTTCATTTTTTCATTAAATAAATCCCTACCCTGGAACATAGCTGCTGCAGATTTGTTTGTCATGGACTGTATGTTTGTGCAGGACGGCAAATCGAGGGCGTGTGGCACACGTCGCTGGTGGTGTACGGACGCGAGTACTACTACGGCGCCGGCGGCATCGCCTGCGAGCCCATCGTGAGTGCCCCCCCCCCCCCCCCCCCCCCCCCCCCACTCACCACCAAACACACGCACCGCCCGCGAGTCGACCACATCTAGCCCCTCTGTCTTACTGCCACGTGTGTTCATACCGGATGGCTAAAATGGCCGACGTTCCAGGGGCTAGAGACAACGGCTCTACACGAGTACACGACTCGACACTTCACACTTCACGACGACACCTAAACACGAAACAGCAAAACAAAACAACACTTACATCTGTAGCGGTGATAGGAATACATAAACATAGACTACTGTCCCAATTACGCGCTCGGTGTACGACGCCAAGCTACGGCAGCTCTATTATACGCGGGGTTCTTTACCATGTAAACAAAATAGATCCTTGTTAATTTACTTTCGAAGCTATTAGTAAACACTAGGGCATGCAATATCGGACGGTTTTCAATTCCGGAATTGATTTTCGAGATTAGCCTTCAATTCCGGAATTCCGGAACTAGTTCCGGAATTGATGATTTCATTGCTTTTTTGTGATTCTTTCAATGAAGGGCAAAATAAAACTAAAAATTGTAATCAACATTTATGTACTAATAATGAACAGACGTAATCAGTCGTTTTTTTCTTAAAACAAAATTAATAATCACAAACATTTTCACTCAAACAAAACATAAAGTTATTATAATAATTTACAAAAGTTTTGACGACGCGCTGGCCTAGTTGGTAGTACTTGGTAGTGACCCTGCCTACGAAGCTAGCGGTCCTGGGTTCAAATCCCGGTAAGGGCAGATATTTGTGTGATGAGCGCGAATATTTGTTCCTGAGTCATGGATGTTTACTATGTATTTAAGTTTATATTTCTCTATATAAGTATTTATTATATGTAGAGCTTAAATTGGGACTAGGTTAATAGGGAATATGCATGTTTTTTTTTTTACAGCTTCAATTGAAGCTGATTCATGTAACAAACAGATCACAAAAATCATTTTTTGAATAACTATAAAAATAACTAAGATAATTATAAGCCAACAAAGATTTGTTCCTATCTCTTTCTAGAAAAACGGAATTTTACATGGAGTTTATATGGCCACAGTGCACAATGACGTCACGGTGCACATCGGATCTCTCCGTCTCAGTGGCGAAGCGTCACGTAAATAAATAGGCAAGCCGGAGCAAAAAAAAGGTGTATGGCGTGTGTGCTTGTTTGCCCCTTCCGTGACATAAAAAAAACATACCTTAAAAAATGGATGTCGTCTTTCTAGTTCTCAAAAAGCAGTGCTGAAGTGTCGCGTGCGTTAAAAGTGCGCGGAAAGGCAATTCTTGCTTTCCAAGTAGTACAGATATATTCACGAGAGTTGGCACGAATGGATTGAACGAGTGAATGAAAATGTCTATGTGTGCATGACATAATTATTAAATACAGGTTGATGCAAAAAGTAATTACGATAATTGTGTCTAAGAAAATCTGGCATACCCGCCAAAATAAGAAACCTTTGGAAACCAAGAACACCTAACGTAGTATACTGCAGTGCCACGCAAACCATCCATGAAGATAAATCTAGTAAACTAAGGTCTACTTTCATCATGAATAAAATGTATGAAAAATCTTTGACAACGTTGTCAACGGGAGTTGCCTTCTAAGCAGCGGTCCTGGGATTGATGGGTTTGATAGATCTATCAGTCTTAAATTAAAACAACACCATTAATGTAAATACTTTATCCTCATATGTACAAATGCATTAACCCACTTAGCCCGACTAGGTGTTATAACACCGCTCAAATTGATAACCTATTCGGGCTACGACACCTAGTCGGGCTAAGTGGGTTTAATCAATTTGAGCGGTGTTATAACACCTAGTCGGGCTAAGTGGGTTAATTGACTGTGGTTTATGTGCAGTCAGCGTCAAATAGTTTGTAGCAGTGAAAGTGGTCAAATAGTTTGGTATAGGATACATTTAGTATGATGTACCGAACTTTTCGACCACTTTGACTGCTACAAACTATTTGACGCTGACTGTACAGTCGAGTTCATAAATATGTGTACCCTTTTTATCTAGTCGAATGCGTTTGCAAACTAATTGTTAGCGACCGCATTCGAGTAGGTAAAAAAGTGTACACATATTTATAAACTCGACTGTACATACATATGCATAACCTGACTATAAAATTTATTTATAAAATTGTTAATCCGACTCTGCATCACTTGAACTACTAGATGTTGAAGATTCTTCGTCCTCGCTGTCACCTATATTAACAATGAAACCATCAGTAAGGTCGTCTAGCCGGTGTTCCATAGACTCGTACGAACGCTCTGTTTCTTGGGCCTTTCTCCAAGTATCATGAAACGTTTCTGTTTTAACGGCATGAACTTCATCGATGAATAGTTTTTGAACTTCGTTCATATTAAAAGTGACGTTCCTTGTCCCTACTTTACCTTTTATAATCCCCCACAACATCTCAATTGGGTTTAAATCTGGATGGTAAGGTGGAAGACGTAGTACAGAATGACCGTGGTCTCGCAGTATTTGATCTAACTTGTAAGTTTTCTTTGTGTCTTTATGTTTCTTAATTATTTTGTACAGAACGATTTTAGTATTTCTTTTTGGGTATGATATTTTATTTTTATCTAACCAGGTCAGCATCTCTTTTTTATTTGAGTTTTTTACTGGAGCTCGATCCACCTGAACGTTGTGATAAGGAGCGTTATCGACGACAAGGACGCTTCTGGGCTTTAAATTCGGTAACAAATATTCCTTCACCCATTTTTGATAATTTATAGCATTCATATTACTGTGGTAATCTCCAGACTTCTGGTTAGATTTGAATGTCAGCAAAGCATTTTCTACAAAGCCTTCCTCTGTACAAGCATGAACCGCTATAAGTCTTTGCCCTTTTGATATGGGAACTCTGATGCCACTGTTGCTGTTGTCAGTCCATGCGTTTGGCGTAGTATGAGTGCTATGCACGTAGGTCTCATCGGTATACACAATAGGCCGTTTTTGGTCTCTATATTCTTGTAATTTTTGTAAATACATAAATCTTTTGTAACGAATGTGGTCATTTTCAATTATCCGCATCCTGTTGTTCTGAATCTTCTTCCACCGGAATCCCATTTTATGTACCAGTCGTAATAAAGAACTGACACTGCCAGGAAAATCTATCGACTCCTTTAAAACTTTGTGTAATGTTTTAATAGTTGGTAGTGTTTTGTGTATTTTGTGAAAATCGTAAATACACCTTCGGATGACGTTTAAATCAAAATTGTCCACCTCCGATCTTTTCGACAAACGTGATCGTTTTTCACCGGGTGTCACGAACACATTAGAAGTCGATCCCTCAGTCGCATTTTTGCAGATACAGTTAACGATTCGCTGTACACTTCGTTCTGATGTCCCAGTCGCCGCAGACGTTAATTTGTATAACTCTTGAATTTTTAGAAATCCACCTTCAGCATTTTTAGTTTTTTGTTTAAAATAATTAAAAACGTTAAAAATTATTTCTCGAGACTGTCCCGATAATGTTTTTCCTCGTCCAAAAGTAGGTGTAGTCATTTTGAGAATAAGATAAAATTACATTACGGTATAAGTATTGTTTGTCGCTTATATGACAGTAAAAAATGAGTGAAGTGTCATTCTAATAAGAAGGTTATCAAGCACAATGTAATCTTATCTATGTAAGTTCTTACTTCGTAATCTAGCCTGCATTTTGCATTTTACAAATTAATAAAATATAAACATTTTTCATGCGTAATGACGATGTCGTGAAACTTTTTGCCATTATTTTGTTAATTGCGGCGTCGGTATGAAAACAGGATAAGACAGTATATTATAAATAAATTTAAAACTCTGTTGACGACGGACTCCTCGGTCTGATCCTTTTTAGATTATTTACTATTCGAACACGCCATCACCTTTCTTCACAAATAAAAATATTTATGTTTTTTTTAAATACAATGGACTTCAAAAATTACTAAAAGGATTAACATTGATACTTGGTGCAGATTTTTTTTTTTTCCTTAACAACGAGAACGTGTTAGGTACGTGTTTACAGAATATAAGGAGGCCCCTGTATAAGAAAGGCACTCACACTGCCACTCACAGTGACAAGTGACATTACTTTAGGTCAATCCATTCGTGCCAACTCTCGTGGATAGACCTGTACTACCGTATCAATTAAACGTTTCAATAAATTTCGATTACGTTCCACTTACGATTGTGGGCCTCAAAATTATTACCAAAAAAAGTTTAAATTCTACTGTTACCAAACTCATGTAATAATATACAACTCCGTATATGTTTCTCGCTTTGAGCATGTTTTCTAGCTGAATTACATATAGAAAATAGAATAAGTTTTTTTTTCTTGCCTTTTTCGTGCTTATTAAGATTAAATCTTAGAAAAAATACAAATTTATTTCCCTATTTCTGGGCGGTTTGCCCTTCGGGAATATATAAAAACTAACCTAACATAACCTATTTTTTTTACGTACTTTAATTCAAACCGTAATGTTTCAGTAATAATTGATTTTAGAGAAAAGTTTGTTTAAAAAAATATGCTTGTTTTAGTATATTCTAAACAATTAAATCATCATAAATAGACCTTATATTGACATAATTTTCAAGCATCAAAATTTTCTAAGTCCCTGACGCCTTGAAAATGACCAACATTTGAACCCCTATAACTCGGCCAATTTTGATTTTAGAGAAAAGTTTTTCAAGTAAAACATGCTTATTTCAACGTGTTCTATACGATAAAATCATTTAAATTAGGTGTCATAATGATACAATTTTGGCGAAATTTTTTCTAAGTCCTGCGTCCCCTAACTGAATTATATAAATTGTGAATATCTGCAAAACCTGTTCGATTCCAAACACTGCTAGAATCGGAAAACAGCAAAGATGAATAGCAAAATAATTTGTTTAATTTGCAGCTGCCAGTCAGCCAATTGTATTTGTAATTCGCTGTGGAAATGTTTGAAGAATCCATCTCTACGCCTATAATCAATTTTTATGTCTGGGCGAGCGCGTCCTAATCCTACTTAATGACATGTTTCTTATTTCCAAAGGATAACTTTGAAAAACATGTTTGTTCATTAAGTAGGTAATCTGTAAGATAACACTCAATTTGCACCAATGCGGCCGTTTGTACTTTGAGTACAGGCAAAAATATTTAAAAACTAAACCACGAATATAACCTAAAATAGATCGAAGCAAAAATAACAATATTTAGGTACTTAACGAAATATAAACAAACCTCCGTTGTCGCCACGAATCTGCAAATAACACAATCCAAACAGAAAAACATTCACAGAACACTAAACAAGCTAAATTTCACTAGTTGAGTCTCATAAAACACAATAAGTTAAGTAATAACACAAATTTACCTATAAATCAAAACAAAACACCGCGTATTAGCGCGAGGACGCGAAAGTAATGGCGTAATGAAAATCAAAAAAGTAGTTGAAGGTCGTGAGGCCAGGGGGGAGAGAGACGGTTGTTGAGTTGAGTGTCCTTGGGAAAAGAAAGTTAACGCATGCACTTTAAGTTCAAAATTGGATGCAATAAGCCGTAGTTCGTCGGCCGGACTTGCGTGCTTCTCCCTCTTGCGTGCTCACACAGGTGCCGCTGTGTCTGTGTGCGAGTTTAAAGCTAATGTAGCGCTATAATATTACCATTTGGTTTGAATTTGTTAGTGAGGTCCGGCGCCGAGTTACCGGCTTGTATGGCGGTTTTAATTGTGGGTGTAAGTTCGAGCGCGCGTAGTGAAAGGTAACTGAGCATGTGTGCGTGTATACGAAAATATTGTTCTTGTTTCTTTCTAGTAATATAGGTTAGTGAATGGGTGCGAGCGAGTGATAGATTTCGGCTTGGTAAATAAATAAATTTGAATTGCGGCGTTAGTGCGTGTTCATTCATCGTATTATGAAGCAAGGTAAAGCTATAGTACACCGGGTTACTTTCGGTTTTACGTTTTGTTGTTTGTATACCTAGTAGGTACCTACTCTATGCATAGGAATTTTTAGGGAAGCCGCTGGGAATCGGGTTGTATGGACGCTTCGCTACTGCTCTGTCTAATTAGAAGTTTGAAATGCTTATAACTTCCGTATTTCTTGACCGATTTTAATTTTAATTTCCGTTTTGGTGATCTCTTTTACGGTATTTTCATATTTTGATGAGAAATGCGATTTTTAAAATCCATGCATATTCCCTATTGGTGTGGTGTGACACTGTCCCCTGATATTTATTATTTATTTATTTAAAAGTGTTAATATTAGGCAAAACTAATCAACATAATTACGATTAGGTACATATTAAATAAGTAGCTTCGTGAAACGGGCCCCAGGACTCGACAGCATTTAATTATTTTTAGTTTTATTTACTTAGATACAGACCCTACAAAACATCATCATCAAACAATCGAATATAATATACAGTGTGTGTTGTGTAATACTAATAACACATGCAACTTAGATTGACTACAGAAATCGTCAGTAAGGAAATATTTTAAATGCTATACAGGGTGTCTGGAAAACCTTCGGAGAAATTTGGGGGGGTAATAGTTGGCACGATTCTGATCACGGGGGTATGGTTCATTTTTGTTTCTGTTAATGTAAAAAAAAAAGAAGGATTAATTATATTCATTTTGTTACTTGATGTATCGCAGCCGATATCTCGACCTTGACATTTTGACGTTGATAGTATACTACTCCAACAGTTCGTAGTATCTTACGTCAAAATTCAATGTCAGAGGTCAATGACCTGAGACCATACGTTGTCACATGGTATGTAAACAAACAGTTCGCTCCATGTAAACAAACAGTTCGCTCCATGTAAACAAAAATCAAGGTAGCATTATAATAAAAATAAATGAGTAATTTTAGTGCAACTTACTGTATTTTCGTTTTTGCAATTTGAACACTAATTGGTTTTAAATGTGAAATCACTAGGTCTCTTGTTCATGTTTTGCCGAGACTGATCATATCGTCCGTCTTTTACTGTCGAGATCTAACCATTTACCATTGTTTTCTGCTCTAAGGTAGCCCATATAACTGATTTACAGCAAAAATATTGAAGACGTGAATATTGAAAATAACATAATTTAACACTGACATCTAATGACAGCCATAAATTCATAGACTTCTCAAAGTTCAAATAGACGGATTGAACGATCCGATTATTGCTCTCCGTATTGAAGAAAAAAAAGAAAATCGTTTATTGGTGCAAACCACAGAAAAATAATAATCAAATTAAATACAGTGAGAAAATAATTTAAAACAAAACCTTAAAACTATTTTATAAAATAATAATGCACCAAATTGGGTGCTACTCAGCATCATAGTGTCAGACATGCCGTGACGCTGCACGCGCTGATTTTCAGGGCAACCAGACGGGGAGAAAGCGCTGCTGGCTGCTGGTTCTTTCCTTTTGATCCGCATGGTATTTGTGGCAGTAGCCAAAAGTCCAAGTGCAAAACATTTTGTCGATGGATATAAAGGTCGTCGCATAATTGATTATAATAGGCTATTTGACAACATTGAAAATATACTACAAATTGTGGTCATCCTATCTGATACTAGCGTAAAATAACGTATTTCACTTTATTTCACATTAAATTATGTCTATTTTTTTGGAAATTACACGAAATAATAAGGATTTTTTTTGAAATTTAATCTGTGGCAAAAACGCTATGTGATGTTAGAAATACTTTATAACCTGTGAGTGTGATGTGAAGTCACATCACATGCAAGTAAACAAAACAAACCCCAAACCAAACATCGCTTCGCTTGTGACATCGCTTCCTTGACTGATTGTGATTATCTTGTAGTCCACGTTTTATATTTTCTGGGTGTTCCTTAAGCCGGCTACTCACACACCTGCTGCAGGGGCAATACCGGTCGCACGGCGGTTGGACCAATTTTAGGCTGTTCTCTACACATTAGCCTGCCGTTCAGTGTGTAACTGATAGTCCCGCTGAACGCACGTCCACGAGAAAGCCTCCTGTATTGTCGAAACACCAGAGGATTGGTATCGCCTTGGCATTTTCTGTGGTGCTACCAAAAAAAAAAGGAAGAGAAGATATTGGGTGAAGAATTGGTTGCAGAAACGAAGCAAATTGTGCCACATGAATATTATGAAAGAATTGGAAGTATATGATCTTAGAAACTTATTGCGAATGGATATTGATTCTTTTGAAGTGCTCCTGGCTATGGTAACACCATTTTATCCATTTTTGTCCACTCCGCTCGGTTGTCACCAATGAACTGACTGGAATTGCCCCAATCCTACTACACACGCAGCAACCTTGCAGGGCGGTAGACACAATCTAGGGAGCTAGGAAGGTCTTGCGCCCCTGCCGCCCTGCCGCAGGCCCAATCTAAAAATTGCTCCTGCTTGCCTACACACATCACAATTAAGGAGGCAATCAAGGGTCCAATTCCCATATTGCCCCTGCAGCAGGTGTGTGAGTAGCCGGCTTTAGTGGCCTTTTTCTTTTAAGGGTTTTTACCACAGAGTGTAATCACGTCGACCTCTTCTTACAAAGCAATCCTATTTTTCTCTTTCTTCTATGATACGAATATCTATATATATATTTGACGACGCGGTAGCCTAGTCGGTAGTAACCCTGCCTACGAAGCTAGCGGTCCCGGGTTCGATCCCCGGTACGGGCAAATATTTGTGTGATGAGCGCGAATACTTGATCCTGAGTCTTGGGTGTTTTCTATGTATTTAAGTATGTATTTATCTATATAAGTAAGTTTATCGTTGCCTAGTACCCATAGTACAAGCCTAGAGCTTAGTTTGGGACTAGGTCAATTTGTGTGATATTGTCCCCTGATATTTATTTATTTTTTATTTATTTTATTTTTATCTAGCAATAACATGTATGATGCCAGCTTTAAATGTAATTTTGATAAAACGTAACGTGTAGGTAGGATTTTTTGTTTACAAATGAAACCTAAAACTCTTTTCATAAAGAGTTTTAATGGTCCAAGATTTAAAAAGATAATATGTCAAATTGTCAATAATTAATTATTGTGTTTTTTATTCGTCGGAAGCCCTGATAGTGGTACAAATCAATGAAATACAGCCATGATTCATGATCTCGTAAAAGAAGTAATGTGCCTACGAGTGCAAGTGCTATTTTAGCCGTGTGAGTGTGAGAAAAGTGTGAGTAAAAATCACAATCGTAAGTTTCAGTTTTAGATTATTTCACATAATAGCCCTTATCAGACACCGTCTTTTCATTCACATTACAGGATAATGTGTCAGTTTTCTAAACTCCATGGAGCTTTTGACCATGATTGGAAACATTGTTCATAAGGAACAACTTGTTTATTTACATTACGTTGTGACACATATCGTCGGTGAAACTGCAAAACCGCGTAAGTGACATTTTAAGTAAGGAGCAAAATGCACCTTTTTAATAAGACCGTAAGGTTTATTTTGCTCTATCATAAATTTGTTAGTTACGCGGTTTTGCAGTATCACCGACGATATTATGAATGAATCAGTTAAGATGGGGCTCACTGAGAGCATCGTCAGGAAAGTCGATGATAAATCTGTCTGTAACTCAGTCAAATATTAACTTAAACAAAAGTTACCAATATAGGGATGATCCAAATCATCCACCCTATCTACAGTTAAAATTTCTCCGAAGGTTTTCCAGACACCCTGTATAGTTTAAAACATAATCATGCCTCAATAAATAAGTAGTTACAAAAAAATAACGGTTTTGCAAATAATCAAGGTAAATAATTCTTACATTGTTCTTTGATGCCGCACGCATGTCACACACACTTAAAATATGAAATACTCTCGCAACTGTGACGAAGCCACAAGTCACAACCTTACAACACAACTTTCATTAACAGGTTTGCACTAGGAACTGATTGTATTTATTATTGTTTAGGTGAAAGAACAATGTGAGACAGAAATAGGATTTTAACGGGTTCTAATGATTTCGTCTCGCTCTGACTTAGGGCCATAAAACATTACCTGAACATTAAGCGGAGCCGAAAATAAAAATATTTGCAATTGAACTACTTTTTGTTGTGGTTATTTCGTAAAATAATGATTTTAAATAAACATCTAATACAATTAAAAGTATTAAAACTGTCTTTGTTCAATTCCGGAATTTCGATATTGAGTGTAGCTCAATTCCGGAATTGAAATATCGAAAAAAACTCCGAAATTCCGGAATTTCGAAATTCCGGAATTCCGGAATTCAAGCCCAAGTAAACACATTAGTAGGAACTCCTTCGGAAACGATTGTCTCACTTCGCAAAAAATATACAGACTTCGCCTTTATCTAGCGACCGCACTCGCTTCGGGATGTGCAAGTTTTCTGAAACGCCGTACATAAACCAGAATGTATTATCATGAAAAAAACAGTTGAAAATTATACAATGATGTACGGCGAAAACCGCATCAAAAGTTAGTGGATATACAGACAGACAGACTTATGATATTGACATGGTTGGGTTCACTAATGTTTTACCAAATCATCATTGGACAACTATATTATTTTACAAACTTTCATTTCGCAAAGAGATACTAACAAAAGGGGTCAAAAGTCTAACCTAATCATATTTATTTAATAAGCCCATGTAGCTTATGTAATATATAATGTTTTGAGCACAAACACGTTTTTGCGAAATGAGAGTTTGTAAAATTATATAGTTAGTCAAATGATGATTTGGTAAAAAGTCAGGATACCACACAGATGTGGATAGAAAAATGTGCGCCTTACACCAAATGTAGAATCAATACGAAACTTAATTATGGGTCAAATTTATTTTACCATCGTAATTGAAATATCAATTGGTCGATAACCCACAAACGATGTATCCAACGCGAGGGATGCCTCCCTGCCTAGGAAACTGAACCACAGCCACGAGTATTTCTTGGAAATTGTAAACGAGTTGTAGCTGACAATGTAGGCACCATTCCAAGAACGTTGTTTGTTGGTTGCTCCAGTCTGTCCGCGCCGGCGAACACGACGCAGTACTATTATCGATACCAACGCCGCATGTCTAACGGACGGCAGTTTGTTCAATTCGTTACTGTCGGGGTCATATCACACTCATTTAGGATATTAGCATCACTACTAGACGACTGTCAGCTTTTCGACTAACTCTTCATTTTATCAGACTGAATAATCAGTTTGGAAGGCAAATCAAGCCCGTTACTATATTAAAAAAAGGTATATCGATTGGTTGATTGAAAGTTTTTCTTGAATACCTGAGCAGGGCTTGGATCCTTCCAAACTATATGGTTTACGATAGTTTTGTATGTTAGCCTATTGTTTAACCTTTTTTTGGAAATTTAAGAAAAGGTTACATGAGTACAAGCATGATAAAAAAAACGATCAAAAACATTATTTTTCTAAGGCATCTCAAATACGGCTCTCTTATTGTGTGTATTACAAAAAAAAGGTTTTTTTTTAATTGTTTTGTCTATAATGGGTTTGCGTTTGACCTCAGCCTCAGCTGATCCATTACTTATTACTTACTTAGGGGGTAGGGGTCGGGTTGCATAAAGTTTAAAGTCATATTTTTGATGGGCATACAAGGATTCGTCATACTCATCATTGCGCATAACTGTAAATTGTCAGACATTTATGCGCATAAAGTTTTTAATCATATTGTTTAAGAACATATTGTGTAACGCGCATAAATTTGATGCGCATAAAATTATTTAACCATGCCTTATAATGGTATGGCTTTATAAATAAACTTTTTCCGCTCTTTTATAAAAAAATAACCCTAACCTATCCGCGATCCGAGTCGGTTTTGGCACTAACTTTATATTATATTAATATTTTGACTTAATAAATGTATGCCTTTCTACATTATGATTAAACCAATTATGACTCCGTACAATTATGACAAGGAACAATTATGCCTAGTATAATTTATGCCAAAAAAAATATATGAGCATCAACTTTATGCGTAAAGTGTTATGACAATCGATATTATGACAATAGTTGTTATGCGACCAGACCGCCACCCTTACATAGGTGTAACTTAAATTACTACTGTGCTTAGTTCAACAACATTATGTGTTGTTTTATGCACTGATTCAATACTCCGGAGTCCAGGACCTTTTGTCCAAACACTCTCCATACATGTTATTACATGTCGCCCGGCAGCTGCATCACGTCGCCGACGATGCTTGGCAGCGCGCGCGCCGCGACTCGCCAACGCGCCTCGACCACGAGCTCGCGCGCGCTCCGACGCATGGAGCCCGGTGGAAAATGTGGGCGCCATCGTTTCCCAATTCGGCGCTTTAACGAGTCCACTGTTTCCATAAACAACGTGTTTATTTCATTAACCTGTTCGAGCAAGTACGCTTCAGCGGCCCAGATCTTTGTGGATCATGTCTTTCACATAGCTTGCGGAATTTATATCGCCGTTGTCGCCGTTTAGATGTTTTTGAATCATTTTAAACATCGTAAATAAAGTTACTGTAAGAAATTAATAAAAATAATACGAAATGTTTTTTAACTAAATAAAGAGATTATTTTCATATCAAATGTTCATAATCATGAAAATTGATTCGAAAAGTGATCGAAGTGTGCAATCTCTAAATACCAACTAATTTTATTAAAATGTTGATTACTGGTCTTTTAGATAATTAGGAACAAGAATTCGAGCGAATTCATTAAAAAAAAAGTGTGGAAAATGAAACACCATGAAAATGACAGAACAACAAAACTATTTTCTTAGGGGCGTTGAGAGTGATTTAAATGATAAACTTAGCGTCTGTCTGATATACGACACACTCGTCAAAACTGCATATTGGTCAAGCAATGCAAAACCCCTATGTTTACTGTCTGCTCGTCAAGTGTGTATGATGAACAAAAATCTAAATGATGATTGCATAATCCCCTGTAATTCCAATCTTTGTTTCCTTGAGCTGATTCGTGTAGAGCGACAACTCCGCAGTTCCGCCCCTCCAGCGCGAGCGGGATCCAAGCGCGCCCACGCGCGCTCCGCCGCAGGCATGTGCCCCTGACTTGGCGCTTTATCGGCGGCGCCATCACACTCCGCTCTGAATGTCTTTGATACATCGTCAATCCTCCATAATGTTTAATAAAACCTTTTTGGTTGTGAGAATTGTTTTATGGCATGGATCACGCAAACAAGCATACATGTCGCCTGATGATATTGATAAGTGGGCTCTGAGTTTGAGACCCTGGTTTGCAATTTCATGACTGCAATCTCAATGTTGCGAATATGTTACTAGCCCTATGGACTAAGAACAATTGCGTCCTTGCTGCTTGCTCTATTATGATGTGGTACTAATTTGTTTCGTTCAGTTGAATTTTGTATAACGTTATAATACACTTGCTGTCAAATAAGAGTGCGTTTTTCATACTAAAGAGGCTATTTAAAAACCTTGGTTCCTCGCCAGGGGATGCTTTTAGTGAAATCTAATGATGGACACCCGGAGCAGCGATACAGGACTTCCAGAGTGCCTAGGATACCCAACTGATTGAATCTGCGGTTAACGCCGGAATTGTGCGTGATCAGAAAAATATCTAAAATGGTCTCTCGCAGTGGTGTTAACTGATTGTGCGATCAGTTAAGTATCTTAACCACTTTTGACCTCCTCTTTTGAACCTCGGAGTATCCACCATTAAACCTCACTCAAACCAACCCCTGGTCAAGAGCCAAGGCTTCGAAATAGTCTCGTTTGTATGATAAACGCACTCTGACCCGTATTATTTGGCCGAGAGTGTATTTTGACACCGTGATCTAGTTCATGACTTTTCCGGAATCATGGACAGTGTCTGCCCGTACGCTCGGAGGCGCTTCTGATGTTCAGGGCAGAGCCGTGACTGGACAAGAAGTCGGAAAAGTAGAACACTAGCATTCATAAATTAACACAGTTCAGTGCTCCATGCTTCCTGATTTTGGTATAACGTGGACTTGATTATTATCATAAAATGTATCATATTACCATAGAAAGAAATTCAAGGAGAAAGTAAACCTATTACGTGGAAAAAATCCTTAGCGAACTATTTTCGTCTTGAAAAGTGTCGCCTATTCTTCATAGGTTTCTGAAATCAATAACCCTGATAGTTCCGCCATGTCCGTTTGTATGTCACGCTCACTTTTTCTCAGAAATTATCAAAGTTCCAAATCTGAAATGAGTACACATAGAAATATTTTTAGGGTACCTCCCCTATTTGTAAAGCAAGGGTAAAATGTCATGTATGGTTTGATAGAAAAGTAATAAGAATAATAAGCAATAATACTTTTTGTTTTTTGAGATAGTAATTGGTGTTTGCGGCGTCGGAACCATACACTGAGCTTGGTCCGACATCCTTGTGTCCGGTTTTTTGTCCTTGTCATACATACATACATACCATTCCCAGAGTGGACTAGGCAGAGCTTACAGAATTACCATTCTGTAACTATATTTTGGACAATAAGGCTAAGAACGCCAAAGCGATGGGGCAACGCATTATATTCTATTCTATTCTAACGCGGTGGATGCGAAAAGCACAAGACCGATCTGAGTGGAGAGCCTTGGGGGAGGCCTACGTCCAGCAGCGGACGTCTTTCCGATGACATGATGAAGGCTACGATGTTTACCATGTGTATGTTGGCTTCTCACTTGCAGTCAAAGCGGAAGGGTCCCCACCTAGGTGCGTCACGCCGACGACGCCGCGCGGCGCGATCGCGTCCCACTCCCACCTCGTAATCGCGCTATTCCTGTCACGCAGTTATCACAATCACGCCTATTTATAGCGACCGCGCTATGTTTATCTTCGTTTTGGCTAAAATATATCTCTACCGATCGACACATAAACGTGCTTTATACTTTCGCGGTAAGGTATGATTTCGATTGGGATCTTCGGTCGGTATTTTTAATGATATCGAAGAGGCGTGTTTACCTTTTTACGGGTTGTTAAAGTTGAATTATATATTTTTAGATCTTTGTGACATGCGCAGTTTAATGTTATGCGCCGGAGTTGCACCTGTCACTGAATCGTATAGCAGCACGACTGACGCGTGCACACCGGCTGTGCAGCCGGAGCTGTTGTGTTTGGTGCATGTGCACTGGGTATGGTGGTGGGCCCTTTGGAGTTGAATACATTAAGAGTTACTTATTTTATAAGTCTAATGTCGTAATATTTGCTCAATATCTATAATAATTTCATTATTTATAACGTCAATTAGCAACGAAATGTATTTTCGCTCGTTATTTTCGCTGGAGAAATTCCGCATGCGTTGACCCGTACAGCCCGCGATGCATGTTTTTTTTTACATTCAGGGGGTTTTTTCTTGTCCGTAAAACCATATTGCTTTTAATATGTAATTGTTTTTTTTAACGTTTGTTAGTCGTATACCTCGAAATCAAAAAATCCTTGTAGCTTTTAACCTATTCGCATTTCACCGTGATAGCGTTTTTTGTTGTAGCGTGTAATATCGGTAGTATATTTTGTTACTAGCATATATTTTTAACAGATTTTTACAACAGTAGCAAATTTCGGTGTAGCTGGTATTATCTATAGCCTATTTATTAAGCCGCATATATTTTGAATAGATTTTTACAACAGTAGCCAATTTCGATGTAGCATGTATTATCAATAGCCTATTTATTAAGCCGCATATATTTTGAATAGATTTTTACAACAGTAGCCAATTTCGATGTAGCATGTATTATCAATAGCCTATTTATTAAGCCGCATATATTTTGAATAGATTTTTACAACAGTAGCCAATTTCGATGTAGCATGTATTATCAATAGCCTATTTATTAAGCCGCATATATTTTGAATAGATTTTTACAACAGTAGCCAATTTCGATGTAGCATGTATTATCAATAGCCTATTTATTAAGCCGCATATATTTTGAATAGATTGAAAACTGGCCCGCTGACCATCAGCGGATCCCGGTTCAGCTTCCATCTTCTGATTTTAACTGGTCTAATCTCACGGGTCGAGAATATAATAAGTGGTCGAATTGACATATATCACATTTGCACTTGATTGTTTTCGTGACAGCATTATATGTCTATTAATTTATTAGTCATATCAGTGATATGCACAACGAGGTTACATATAACCAGGAGATAAGCTACAAGTGCGAAATGCATTTACAAAACAAAACTATAGAGGTATAGAGCTTAAAGGAAATATCGCGATATCGTCGGTGATACTGCAAACCCGCGTAAGTAACAAATTTCTGATAGAGCAAAATAAACCTTACTGTCTTATTATAAAGGTGCATTGTGCTCCTTATTTAAAATGTTACTTACGCGGTTTTGCAGTTTCACCGACGATATGTAATAACGCATTACAAACAAATATCTATCGAGGTGAAAAGCGACTACAGTGAAGACAGGCAGGAAAGTAAATCTGCTATGTTTTTTTTAGACAATTAGCTATCAAAAATCATACTACAAGAATAAAAATCTATTCAGATATTTTGAGATCGCGGCTAAATGCGAAAAG
The DNA here is from genome assembly GCA_927399475.2 of Acleris emargana. Classification (NCBI taxonomy): domain Eukaryota; kingdom Metazoa; phylum Arthropoda; class Insecta; order Lepidoptera; family Tortricidae; genus Acleris; species Acleris emargana. Next base: position 353,136 of record OV656840.1, read on the forward strand.
GTGAAAAGCTACAAAGATTTTTTGATTTCGAGGTATACGACTAACAAACGTTTTTTAACATGTCCTCAAATATTGACAGTTAAATAAAATCGTATTGCCAACGATACGATAACTTGTCAAAGCAATATGGTTTTCGTTGCTTAGAATAGAGCCCCAGTTTTCTCTTCAACAATATGATTTGATGATTTTGGTAATGGACAATCTGAGCTCTGGTTCGGTTGAATAAAAAAAAAACCATAGATTTATAATGTTACTTCAGCTTTGAAACGATTTAATTTGAACAATATAAATCGCGTGAAATGTCCTATCGCCATCTCAAACAAGAATTCACTATTTTACTGTCAATTTAAACATCGTTTCACAAACGTAAAACGAGAATCAAGAGCGGAAATTGCGCCGCAGACAAGCTTGGCTCTGTCCCGTCGACATTTATCTGTTTTACAACGATTTAGGTGGAAATATAAGTCATGCTCCTACAAACCAACGATTTAATTGTAAATTTCGCAGTGACTGTGCCAGTGCAGTAAATTGCGTGCAATATAGTGCAGCTCACGGTTTCCTCATTGCCCCCCCTCCTCCCCGGTCCTCGCCCCCCTCCCCTTCCGGGGCCTGCGCCTGAAATACTTGACCCGGTCGAACTCGCAATAACTTAGCTAAATCACCTGTGCCAGTAAAAAGTGCATTTTATTTTGTTTCTTAGCCGCTTGATTTTTAACTAAGAGGTGATTTCCAAAATGTGTTCGTGATTCTCAGATTCGTGTACAGGGTTTATCGTAAGACCCGCCACAAATACGGCCACGAACGTTAAAAAAAATGTGACCCATTTAAAAAAATGCTTGTTGTCAGTGTCATTAATCATAGATGCTAAGTCATTGGTAACTTATAGGAAACTCAACCTTATTGCTGTAGAATGTCAGGATTGACTTTAGACCTAAGGTGGGTCACAAAATTTAAGTCTCAGTCTACAGCTAGTCGAATAAAAAGAGTTTAAACTGGTGTGAAAGAGCATAGTTGTATTGCTAAGTAAAAAAGCCAAAGGAAAACCTTGTAACTCAATAACTGCAGGTTGATTTAGGTCAGTTTTATTATGTTATATGTATAACTACCTTCTGCCAGCGCCGTCGTCCGCGTAGAATGAAAGCTTATGTTACCCAGGACCTATAAATGAAAAAAAATCGAAATAGGTCCATAGTTTTTAAGTTTATTTTTTAAAAACATATACAAAAAACGGGTGGCCGTCCGATCGCGAAACAACTATTGTCATAATTTCGAACGCATAAAGTTGATGCTCATATATTTTTTTTGGCCTAAATTGTACAATGGCATTATTGTTCCTTGTCATAATTATACGGAGTCATAATTGGTTTAACCATAATGTAGAATATCATACATTTATTTAGTCATAATATTAATATAATATAAAGTTAATGGCAAAACCGACTCGGATCGCGGATGGGTTAGGGTTTTTTTTTATAAAAGAGCGGAATAACTTTATGACCATTATAAAGTATGATTCAATAATTTTATGCGCATCAAATTTATGCGCGTTACACAATATGTTCTTAAACATTATGATTAAAAACGTTATGCGCATAAATGTATGACTATTTACAGTTATGCGTGATGATAAGTATGACGAATCCACGTATGCCTATCAAAAATATGATTTCAAACTTTATGCAACCCGACCCCTACCCACAAAAAAACAAATCTTTCCTCTTTGTAATGATATTAGAGTAGATAAAACAAATCAAAATAATTTATTTCAGCCATCTTTGGACCATAATATTATTATAGTGTTAGTAAATTAAATTAAAAATTTAACCTAATGTTAGTAATATTTTTACTTAGAAAATCAAAAAATCTCAAAAAAATAAAATAACTTATAAAATCGTTGCGCCTTGAAGAATAGCTTTGCTCCTGACAGTGATTGGCTTCTGGCTCTGGGAAGCCTACTTGCTCCGGCCTCGGCCCGGTGGAGTCGATCCAGACTCCGCGATTCCCGCGATTGTCTCTGGAGCTAGGTCTGTTAGGTAACAGTGCATCGTTCCTGATTCGCGGCCCACTCCCGAAATACCCGTGCACTCGTCTCGCTCGCACTGTTGCGCTCTTACAAGTGGGGGCTGAGATATGAGATGCCGGTGTCCAGCAATAAGTGGCTTGAGTTCGAGAGCCGGCCGCTCGAAACCTTACCTCGTAATAATACAATACTAAATTGAAACATTCTGGTGACCAAACGAAAAAAACATTTGTTTAATTTAGTTTTTCTTTCTTCATATCTTGTCCTTCATACGTTAGTTTACTAACACGCATATTTGCATCAGTTTTTACTAAATGTACTGCAATGCATTATGAAAGTTTTTTTTTTTACCTACTTTAAATATTTGGTGTCTAGGTAGGTATGCCGTGTATCTGATCGAAATGTGGCATAAAGTAATCAGGTAAAACCTGCTTCTTTAGCCAGCTGGATGCAATGAAATTGAACCAGAAGACTTATTAATTTGTCTAGTTTAAAAATATTTTGTACATTCAAAATCAAAATCCGCAGTTTTCCCGCGGCACAATGCTGAGAGGGATCCTGTTCAACGTACCTAGTTAATGTCTTCTTTTTACTTTATATTTTTCTACTGTATTTTTGTGTGCGTTGAATAAATATGTTGGGTGGCTATCTGATCGCATAGCAACTATTGTTATAATTTCGATTGTCATAACACATTACGCATAAAGGTGATGCTCATATATTTTATTTGGCATAACTTGTACTATGGCATAATTGTTCCCTGTCATAATTATACGGAGTCACAATTGGTTTACCCATAATGTAGAATGTCATACATTTATATAGTCATAATTTATGACTAGCGTCCGTATAATTATGACAGGGAACAATTATGCCATAGTACAAGTTATGCCAAATAAAACTCATAATATTAATATAATGTAAAGTTAGTGGCAAAACCGACTCGGATCGTGGATAGGTTAGGGTTATTTTTTTTATAAAAGAGCGGAAAAACTTTATGACCATTATAATGTATGGTAAAATAATTTTATGCGCATCAAATTTATGCGCGTTACACAATATGTTCTTAAACATTATGATTAAAAACGGTATGCGCATAAATGTATGACTATTTACAGTTATGCGTAATGATGAGTATGACGAATCCACGTATGCCAATCAACAATATGACTTCAAACTTTATGCCACCCGACCCCTACCCAAATAATTATGTTCTATTCTATTCTATTCTAATATTTTGGGCATTTCAAATGTCCTACTATATCTCCGTACGGTTTTGACGCAGCAATAACTACTTACGAGGTAGGATTTTCAGCGGCCGGCGCTCGGCTCCCGGTCGGCAGGAGTCCTCTCGGAACGCAAAGGTGACTTTGTTTATTTTCGAAGCGGCGGCGGAAGCGGCGTGGCCACGCGGCGCCCCACGTGGGCCGGGCGCGACCAATTTATTACGTTTTTACGTTTAAAAATATTACACTTGAAAAGTGTTGAATCGGCCGGTGCGGGGTTTCGCTGCAAGCACTATTTAGAGGCTGCAGTTGTTTTCGATCTTTAGATTTAAATATACGTTTAGGTGTTTCTGTTGTTTTTCAGGGTCCTATAGCGTACCCAAAGAGTGCTAGACGAGATCCGATTACCAATGGCTTTGTAATGGGCTGTAATTTTCAACCGTTATAGATTGATTGAATTTCTTAGAAAGTTAATTTAGATATGAAACCCGCACTTCTTCCGAGCAGTGGTCTCTTCTTGAGAAGCGCTGGTAGATTTATGACGTGTAAAACTGCCCGTGCGATCTGTTAAAAAATAAACGTATTTTATCTTTTATCGCAAGAGCATTTAAGAACTAAAACACTTAATAACACAAAAAAAGCAATACACAACAATATCGAGCGAAGTAACAATAAGAAGTAACAATAGTAAGTAGCAATGATTGAAATGAATAAATTTAAATTTCTAATCAGTTAATCACCAAGATAACAATATACTTAAACTAATTTAGTATTGAGTTAAATTGATTTAATACTAAACTAGAATTTGAATAAAATTGCATACGTAATTTTTAAGCGCCTACAATTTCTTGGAGGATTTTGTTATCTTCATTGAGCTGCGTCATCGTTCGGGAAACGTCATAAAATTTTGTATTTTTTCCGTCCCTTATCGCTGCAACGTCTCATTGAACTGATTAACGATTTTTTTTTATCGCTACAGAAGTTTCTCCCCGGAAGTTTGCTGCCAGTGCTAGCGCTACTGGCATTGATGTCCAAAAAGGATGCGTGTAATTATAACCGGGTACTGTGTGCACAGGGCAGCACGCTGGCGGGCCGGCCGCTCGAGATCCAGCGGCTCGGCGTGACGCAGGTGCCGCTCCCCGTGTTCCGGGAGTACCTGCACGGGCTCGGCGCCACCACCTTCTCGTGAGTGCACCCGCAGGAGCCGGATTCGGCACCTCGTTGTCAAAACAGATCCAAGCATGTGTGCTGTATATATAATTGCCAATAAGTTTATCTTTGCTTATGCAGGGGCTCCGCGTATCAGCTGCTGTCGCACAATTGCAACCACTTCACGGACGAGGTGGCGCAGTTCCTTTGCGGGGCGCGCGTGCCCAAGCACATCGTGCGGCAGCCCGACACAGACCTGCCGCCCGCGCTGCGGGCCGCGCTGGCCGAGCTGCTGGGGCAGGCGGCGCCGCGCGGTGGACAGGTAGCGTATCACACTCGCGCACGACGCGCATGCTCAGCTCACGCAGACCTGCCGCTCGCGCTGGCTGAGCTGCTGTGGCAGGCGGCGCCGCGCGGTGGACAGGTAGCGTATCACACTCGCGCACGACGCGCATGCTCAGCTCACGCAGACCTGCCGCTCGCGCTGGCTGAGCTGCTGTGGCAGGCGGCGCCGCGCGGTGGACAGGTAGCGTATCACACTCGCGCACGACGCGCATGCTCAGCTCACGCAGACCTGCCGCTCGCGCTGGCTGAGCTGCTGTGGCAGGCGGCGCCGCGCGGTAGACAGGTAGCATATCACACTCGCGCACTAGGCGCATGCCCAGCTGACGCAGACCTGCCGCTCGCGCTGGCCGAGCTGCTGCGGCAGGCGGCGACGCGCGGTAAACAGGTAGCATGTCACACTCGCGCACGAGGCGCATGCTCAGCCGACACAGACCTGCCGCCAGCGCTGGCCGAGCTGCTGCGGCAGGCGGCGCCGCGCGGCGGACAGGTAGCTCGCCACGCTCAACCGACAAAGACCAGTGACTTGCCGCCTGCGCTTTCGTCTATATAAATAAAAATGTATCGCCGAAATGTATGTACGCTTATGACTTCTGTACTGTACGACTGCAACAAATGGATAATTATTGTTTTTTTGTGTTCGTTATTGTGAGGAGAACGTTTGTATGGAAGAATAAATTAAAAAAAAGGACGATGAAGAAATCGACGTCTAAATTTTACGTTGAGTATTGTTCTTCAGTTGTAAACTAGATAGTTAGCTATTTAATCTAAACTTAATAAAAACGTACTTATACGGGAGAATACAAAGGGTAGACGTGAATGGAAAACGATCACCTGGGTCTTTGGTCAAAATGGGCGTACCACAGGGCTCAATTTTGGGTCCTTTTTTTTATTCCTCATTTACATAAATGATTTACCATACCTTATAAAGGACAAACATGATATAGTATTGTTTGCTGATGATACCTCACTCGTATTTAAAGTCAAACGACAACAGGAGTTTAATATCGATGTAAACAATGCTATATCAGAAGTAGTAGATTGGTTCAGTGTTAATAATTTATTACTGAATGAGAAAAAGACTAAATGTATTAAATTTATGACTACAAATGTGAAAAATAGACAAACTACTGTAACTATAAAAAATGATAGATTAGACCTAGTTAATGATACAGTATTTCTTGGAATAACGTTAGACTCCAAACTCCAATGGGGTCCTCATCTGGCTAAATTAGCGAATAGACTAAGTTCTGCAGTTTTTGCAGTTAATAAAATTCGGAATATAATAGACTTGAAAACCGCTCGATTAGTTTATTTTAGTTACTTCCATAGTATTATGTCATATGGTATTTTACTATGGGGTAGTGGTGCTGACGTAAACAGCATCTTTGTTCTACAGAAGAGGGCTATTCGTGCTGTTTACAAGATGGGTCATAGAGACTCGCTTAGAGATAAGTTCAAAGAAACGAATATATTAACCGTATACAGTCAATATATTTATGAAAATATTATGCATGTTCATAAACACATCGGTAGTTTTAGAAAGAACTGTGACATACATAATGTTAATACCAGGAATAAACATAAGCTCGCAGTGCCCTTTACACGGCTTCACAAAATAAAAAACTCATTCATGGGTAATTGTATAAGGTTCTATAATAAGCTCCCAAGTAGTGTTACTCATTTATCAGTAAATAAATTTAAGAGTTACGTTAAACGTCAACTAATTTCTAAAGCGTATTATAGTATTAAAGATTATATAAATGATGACAATGCTTGGGACTGAATTATTTGTATTACAATTATTAATGACCGTGGAGACTATATACATCTCCTTGTATGCTTATTATTTTAATTTGACATCTGGAGACTCTTTACATCTCCAAAATTGACCGTGGAGACTTTCTACATCTCCCTTGTTTGTGTTTGTTGTTTTGTTTTTTTTGTTTAATTACCTACTTACCTATACCTATTTAATTTTAATTTGACATTTGGAGACTCTTTACATCTCCGGAATTGTATTATTATTTTAACCTGACATTTTTATTAATTTCATTATTATTACTACTGGGACCTGTACATCCCTGTGACATTTAAATTAGATAGCTTATGTTTAGTATTGTAATAAGTTCTTTATTTAAAAAAATGGCTTACTGTTGAGTTTCTTGCGGTGCTTCTTCTCAACAATGGTCTCTTGAAGCGCTGGTAGATGGTAGATTCAGACTTGTAAAAGTGCCTACAGGGCCTACTTACAGAATAAATGATTTTTTTTTTTTTTTTTTTAATATAGGCATATATTTTACCTGTAATTATTATCTTTACCGGATCTCTAACTTCTAACAACTGTTAAAAAAATATTAAGGTACCTGCGCCTAAGATGGGGACCCCGTACGCGTAACGTGGGGATGTATTTATTTGCCTCGTCTACCCCATAGTGCGGGGTGTCGTTGGATGGGTCTTTCAAAAATATTGCGGGGTTGTTGTAACGATTTTTTGGTTAAGGGATCCATTTATGAAATATTAAGCTTTAAAGCCCTAATTTAGGTTTGAAGTTACAAGTTCTCACATGTATAGTGTATTTCCTTGTCAAATTTGTAATCTTCTTTACCTAACCTCGTAAGTCCCCGCGTCCTTGTACAAGTACAAATTAATGACAGTAGTTCAGACCTGACTAGTCACTATCGTATAAAATATTTTGAACTCTAAAGCACTAATTAAAAGACTCTAAAGCATTATTCTTAATATGTACTTGGTAAAGTACATTCGGTACTTAGCACTACCGCTATTAAGAAAACACAGGACTTACGAGGACAAAAAAAAAAAAGTTTTTATTCCTTATGCCCGGAATGTAATTAAGGGCCTATTAAGCTTTGGGTTTTTGTTTCTTAGTTTCCAATTATATCTCTCTTTTTTTTCTTACTCCCCTAATAAGGTCCAACGAAATGGTTGATAATAATGATAATATTTTTATTATTGCGGGAACGCGGTGGATACGAGAAGCACAAGACCGGTCTGAGTGGAGAGCCTTGGGGGAGGCCTATGTCTAACAGTGGACGTCTTTCGGCTGACATGATGATGAATGATAATATTACTTTTGTCAAACTATGTAAATAAAACATTGTGTTTACTAAAATTTATTGTTAGAATAACGGCACAAATATGATATTAATTGAATTTATTTAGACATTTTTGTTTTGTAGTTAGATTAAGCTTAAGATGGCCCACCGTACAATTTAGGACCAAAATAACTACTGGTGTGGTTGCCGGGTTAGAATAGTGCCACTCCATGTCTTCCCGTGGATTGCGTAAGAAGCGATTAAGGGAATAAAGGCTTGTAGTACTGTTAGGCGATGGGCTTGCCACCTGTCACTAATACGCTGCTGGTAAACATCTTAGATTAATTGTGCAAAATGTGGTTACAGAATTATCAACAAGTTTTTAGAGTTGTAGGTAATTCTGTAGCTCTGCCTACCCCTCTCTGGGAACGAAGGCGTGAGTTTAAATAACCACTGAAATAGACTGATTACCTGAATCTGACATGCTAGGTTAAGTTTAGTGTAATATAGGTATGTATATTTTTTATACAGTTTAAATAGTACGTAATTAATATTTGTCTAAGATAATAAGAACATTATGTTCCTAAAGAAGCCCACTTTATAAGTTTTTAAAAACAATTGTTTTCTTAAAGAAATTTTATCAAATACGTTGATATTGTGATAAAGTTTATTATCCTAGCCTTACAAGGCGCAAGTACCTCTTATATTCGACTGACAGTTGAAGCTCTAGGGAAACATTGTGGCATAGAATGTACAGTCGAGGTCTTAAATATGTCAACACTTTAGTACCTTGTCTATTTAATGTCATGTATAGACTGCCGTATATTAATTGTAACAGCGATTAAAGTGACAAGGTACTAAAGTGTACACATATTTATGAACTGGACTGTACCTACCTAGTTGATGTAGGGTTTCCTACCAAAAGACAGCTTCACTGCTACTTTTGTTAATTCGTCAGTAATCTGTCACCGTCGCGGTAGGAGACGGAGGTAGGTTGATCGCAAGCTGACCGCAGCTGCTTTTGCAGAACGTGTCGCCTCGGACGACGGATCACACCAGAGGTCCCTCGAATGACTCGCCCGGGCGACCCGTAACGCGGTTCGCGGCCATGGTACGTACGTAGCTGGCGCTGCCGGTGGTGGTGGCGCGTAGATCCGTAGCCGGTCGTCGGGGTGTCATGTTACGTTAGTCACTCTTGAGTTCGATTGGAAATTATGGTGTTGCGGTTTTGGGATTGCAGTCTTGGGATTGCAAAAGTGTATGATAATCACAGTCCACCTGTGGGGTTATTCCCACCTGTTACCACCAATTTGTTACCACTGGTAACTACTGGGAATCACCAAATGTTGTAAGTATAGTTATTACCAAATATTTTAGTGGTAACAAATGTGAAAAATATTCCCACTTGTTACCACCGCGTACTTTAGTGGTAACAGGTGGGAAAAAAAACCCAGCTGTTACCAGTGGTAACAAATTGGTGGTAACAGGTGAGAGTAACCCCACCTGTGCTAACAGCTGGCTTGTGTACTCGATTGCTTCCTTCATGCCGTGAATGTCAAACTAGGATGGTATCGGCTGGCGAAACTTGCATTTGGTCGCTATTCGCTTCGTGCGTGTTCGCCAGAGACGAGGAAGAAAAGGATTCACAACAAACAAGTCGAGGGCAAATGAAGCTGGGCCCGGTCGTCGCTCTGCGGGTCCCTTGTTCCCTCAGCCTGTAAATAGCGATCCACAAGCGATTACTTTAAAAAGCACTACTTGCCCCGGTCGGCAACAATTGAGGCATGGAATTTACAAATGGGCTAAGTGCCAGAAAAAGCAAAACTTAAATTTTACCTTTAGCTAATGCATTTTGATTCAATTTCTCAATAATTGTATTTTGGCACTTAGCCCATTTGTAAATTCCATGCCTCAATTATAATTCGAATGGTTATACGTAACATGACATTATACACAAAAATATTATGCGAATCATATAATTTTGCCTCGGGCCTCGAGATCGTATAAGTGATATGAAGAGCAGGCTTAATTCGCTAAAGGAGTTATAGGGATCATGAGTCGAGTCGATTTCGTGAGCTGAACTGATCTTTATAGATCGGCTAAGCTTTTAGAGTTTCGTCCACGAAAGGGCAACATTGCGTATTATCATACCGCGATTAGAATGGGATTGAGCACATAATGTCGTTTTTTAATTAATACATGAAATTACATTGTCAATGGGGTAGCCCAAGTAACACGTAACCTGTATATTAACCAAAGTGAATATGGATTTATGTCCTAAAGTCCGAATAACACTTTTAATTGGCATTGGCAAAGATAAAATAGTTTTTAATAGCATTTGGTTCGTTTCGAAATGCTTAAAGCTATACTATACTCTTAAATAAAGATTAAACTCCTACTAAAGCATCGGGTATTTATAATATACAGCCACTTAAATAGCTTTTACACTTACACAAAGGTTAAAGTCTTATAATAGTAATTTGAAAAGCCCAATACATTAAATAAGCATGTTATTGTATTATATGTATGCGTGTTATATTTGTCGCCATGGATAAAAACGATTGGAAAAAAACTAAAAGAACAGGCGGAATCAAAATAAAACTTTGGTTAGTTTTACCAAATGATTTGCGATACCCTAATAAACACGATAGTAACTAACCACTATGGTGTATAATGGCAGCAAACATTATAATGTGCGTATGAAGTGTTGCAATATACCTGAACACTATTATTGAGTGTCTTATACTTTGGCAAACAGGCTCAAAGTATTTTGTTTAGCTATAAGTAAGATTAACAGCATTATTATACATTCGTTGAATGCTTATATTATCTGACGCCATTTGCTTTCTGTTTCCCCTTCTTACGGAAACAATTAAAGTGATTAAAAGTGTCTAAAATCTGATTAAAAGAGCACTTTCTATAATTTTACTTTATGCGCGGTGCCTATAGAACCCACTTTATTCATTAAACTGAGCTAAGAGCTTATAATTTTACAAAACATATGAAGAGTCGATTATAATTTTCTATATTTTTTATAATAAAAAGCACTATCACGAGGGCGCGTGGAAATATTACCACAAAACGTAACATGTTTTCACAGTAAACAACAAAGAATTTCACCAAATAACAGAAAATAAAGTTTACTTATCATTCAATATTAATTTTCACAATAATTTACTCGCGAATCTTCATGCTCGCCTGCACCAAACTCACAAGAAATACTAAATTTAACATAACTTTTTTTAAATCTATTGAGAAATTCTTTTCTACAAAGGAAATAAAACAATTAGCATTTGAATATGTTCCCATTTAGAGATTGTATATTAATAAGGTGTATATTGGCTGTACTATGGTCGCAATAAATGCTTTAAGTCTAGTGATTTGTTCTTTACCGACTTCAATGATAACTTTATGCAATCATTGTAATGCTACTAAGCAGCCTTTATAAAGCTCAATGCTGTATAATTTGGGGCCCAAATTGCTCTTAAAAAAGCTGTAGAAAAGTATATACAGCTAATATAGGACTTGCATATAATGCTTTGCGCGTCAATTAGTGCTGTTGTATGTTTTTTATAATGGTGTTTTGTGTTACTTGGGAGAGTATCTAGATAAATGAAAATACTTGACCCACACGGCCAAGACTCGTCATACCCCCAACAAGGAGACAAGGAGAGGTCATACCCCCAAAAGATGGAAGATGTCTTCAAGGCTCTGGACTGGGCAGGGCGTGGCATCAACGTTAACGGCTAGTACATCACACACCTTCGGTTTGCAGGACCTCAGTGTTATGCTCGATGACCTCAGTGGAACCTCCGATCAAGTCGGTTTTAAAGTGAACATGGAAAAGACGAAGGTCATGTCGAATGCCCATGTCGTGGCAGCTCCTGTATTGATCGGGCACTACACTCGAATTTGTTAACGAATATGTATACCTGGGACCAACTGCCCGGTTAGTTAGGTTCGTCGAATCTGACTCGGCTGGACAGCGTTCGGGAAGCCCCGCAACATCTTCTCTTCCAACATACCGCAGTGTCACAAGACGAAAGTCTTCGATCAGTGTGTGTTGCCAGTGAGGACTTATGGTGCTGAGACGTGGTCGTTTGCAATGGGCCTCATAAGAAAGCTCAAGGTCACTCAAAAGGCACTGGAGAGGGCTATGCTCGGAATATCTCTGCGTGATAGAATCAGGAATGAGAAAATCCGCAGGAGAACTAGGGTCACCGACATAGCCTGAAGAATTGCCAACCTGGAGTGGCAGTGGGCGGGGCACATTGCTCGTAGAACTGATGGCCGATGGGGCCACAAGCTTCTCGAATGGCCACCACGGGTCGGAAGAAGCAGATTAGGTAGACCTCCCACGAGATGGTCCGACGACCTCGTGAAGGTTGCGGGAACGGGTCGTTGTTGCGATCCTTGGGGGAGGTCTATGTCCTGCAGTTGACGTCTCGACGCTGAAATAAACAATGAAGTTTTAAAGCTTGGAAAAGAACATCAAATTCAGTATATTATTTTTAAATAAAAACAAATATAATAAAATACAAACGATAAACGATGTTGTAATTACTTTTAGAAACACTATCAGAAAAATCCCATTCTAAACGAGGTTTGATAATAAAGTTACTCGGTGACGTACGAGTATACATCTTATTCATAAACGTTTGCTTATATACACGCAAGAAAAGGTTACAGGTAAGGCATCTGTATGTAGAATACAAGGTACATTGGGGACACGTTTAAATCAAGGTTTACCAACCTTTTTTGCTTCGAGCCTTCCCGGAGAGTAAATAATATTTTCATGCCCCCTTTTAAGTTTTTTTCGTGACAAGAAACAACATAGACCTTTGTGAAACATAGATAATTCTATAATTAATATAATTAAACAACAACAAAAAAAACGCATTTCGCGCTCCCCTTGCCATGCCAAGCCCGGGTCTAAATAATACTGATTTCAGTCAACTCTAACCTTACTTTTATTTTGTACATTTACGCCAGCATAAATGAAAAGTTAAGATATGGGGTGGCTTTTTGTTAGTAGAAAACACTACATTGCCCTAACGTGGACGAAACGTTTTCGTGAGCGTGTAGAGGCCCCATAGCTCGGATATACCCATCCCGTAGTGAGTATAGTATGAATCTTCCCAGGTGAATTTTTCGCTTCGAGCCCAAATCTTTCAAACAAAGGCCATTGTCTCTATTATCCCAAAGCGGCTAGCTACCGACATGAGTGCCGTATTGCCTCGGGGTGGTCTATCGTCCTACACTACCGAAACGTAATATCTATAATATCAGTGACATTACATTTGAACCTTAATGCTATGACGATACCGTTTGTTTTTCAATATGAATGTTGAAGTGGCACTTGCTAACTCGGTAGCTAGCGGCTTTGGGTTAATAGAGACAATGGCCTTTGTTTGAAAGATTAGGGCTCGAAGCGAAAAATTCACTTGCGAAGATTCATACTACAACGTGGCGTGGTCCGCAGGGCCCGAGCTCGAGCGCGCCGCCGGACCGGCAGCTGCAGTAGCGCCGCTCGCTCGCTCGCTTGTAAGTTGCCTAGCTTACGTCTCGCTGCCAGAGTATCGCCTTAGTAGGTGTAGGCTGATGTTACGACGTGCCCCGTTCATCAAAACTCACACGTCTACACGTTCAAGTTATACTTTACAAGAAATGTTTTGACAAGTTCGTGTATACTACGTTTATGAAGAAAAATCCATAAGACTTGTAAACTTATTCGCTTCGCTTGTAGTATCATACTTGTAGCTGGAGGTAGGCCTCCAACAAGATGGAGTACCGATCTTGTAAAGATCGCCGGAACGCGATGGATGCGAAAAGCACAAGACCGGTCTGAGTGATGTCCAGCAGTGGACGTCTTTCGGCTGACATGATGATCATACTTGTAAGGTTTAAAACCAATATTGTATGCCGGTATTTTTTAAATTTCGTTAGCTCATTATGGTCTACATAAACGCACGAACAACCGTTCGGTATTATCTTTGCCCACTGTAAACGAGAAAGTAAAAAAGAAATCAGCATAACAGTTTTTAATACATGGCTGGTAAGTTTTGATAAACAGGGCACTGCTCATGATTACATATACTTATAATTTATACGTAAGACCTCGTGGACCACGCCTGGAGTAGGTTGCGTAGAAAGAGTTGAACGTCATTTAGCTTGCACTTAATGATTCAAACAACATCGTTTCGTACACAATCGCATCGGTGGCGATGAATATTTGGATTACCAATAACGCAGGGTAAGGTGGGTAAGGTCGTATTTGGTGCCACTTTTGGAATGCCAATAGCGTATCATGCAAAAGTTAAATGTTGAATAGCATTAAGCTATTTTGTAGACTGTTGTTTTTTTACATTTTTTCAGTGATTAAACCTATATCTGTCTGCTTAATTGTTGAAGAAAATAGTCAATTGATATGCTTAATGTAATTGATATTTAAGTGATTATTATGCATACATAGTTAAATCAAATTAAATCATTTATTGTGTAAACTGCCCATATTAGAAAATTGTTCTTTTGACAATTCGGTAATCTAGGTAATAAAAAATGGTTTAATACGTAACTTTAGCGTTGAGTGGATAAAAATAACACATATTCCAAGAATAATTCAGTTAAAGATACTGTGGCAGGACTTATCTCTGGGCTCATTGCTCTGATACTGAGCCCTGAACTGATAGGTGGTTGTGTTGCAGCCGATCGGGCCCAACGGCCTGGTGCGGCCGGCGTTCGACCGGCAGGACAGTCCGGAGTACCTCACGCTCAACTCGCAGATCGAGGAGGCCAGGTAACCACACCCACGTGGCGGATCCACTGAGCTCACCTGGCAGGATCCCCTAGGCACAATAAATCATGGTGTTAACTCGAGGGTTCTGTCAGGTGAACCAGTGGACATCGCGACCACACGGCTCGCACGCTTACCGCCAACAGTTGTTTTGCTTCTGCACGTTTCGCTAATTTTAAGGTCACCCCTTTTTTTACTAATTTTGTGGGATGTAAAAAACTATGATTTGACCGTATTTTTTTTGTACCATATAATTATACAAAAATCAGCACAAAGTTAGGAAGGAAAGTGTTCGTCTCCCTCTCTACCTGTTTGTCTCTATACCCTATCCAGACGCACCGATGACCACAATGGCAGAACGAGGCGAACTTAAAATGTAGAACTTTTTACCATTTCAAAGGGAATCTAAAAATCGTTCAAAAATACCCTGTTACTCGGCGGCAGTCTGGATGGGGTACAGTCAACTACAAAGTGATGTATCCACTATTGAACCTTATTACAATGCAATAAGGTGAAAAAGTGGATACGTCGCTTAGTAGTTGACTGTACAACAGCGCCTTCGAGTCGGTGCCGCTTTATCGCTCGCTGACGCACTCCATCACAAGTCCAACTGACTGTACAAAATATAAGTGTACCCAATAAACGCAATCCTATAAATGTATTGAACCAATAAAACTTTATTATTATAAAATATGCACTATTATTAATTAAATAGATGAACCGATTATAGCCTTGTGTTCCTCAGATACAAGTTTAAGTATTTTCCAATTATAAAATAATAGTACATATAGGGTAAAGTCACCAGTGGTCAGCCAGAGACCAGTAGTCGACCTTAAATTAGTGCGAAGAGTGGGAAATATATCTTTCGTACTCTTCCCACTCATACAAAGTATATGCAGAGGCCGACTACAGGTCTCTGGCTGACCACTGGTGACTTTATCCTAGTAGTCTACGATTATTTTCGAGCTTGATCTAATTAAATTAACCGACAATGTAGGATTGGTTTATTTACAAAATATGAATTGTTTTTATTTGTCCCTTCTGCTTATTATTAGACGTAGAGAAAAAGGTTTGATCGCTTAGATATCAATAACAGCATGATATACTTTACAATAATGCGGCTCGTCTAGTCGGCAGCGCCTGGCGGAATCCGACGAGCGCATCGTTTCGCGTGAGCTCTGCTGGCGCTTTGAGCGCAGGCGCTGAAACGCAAATCCTGTGATACAACGTCGAGATTTAAAGATATATTCATTTCACCTCAGCACCTTAAAAACGCAGGTTTTGCTGTTTAAAGACAGAGGACAAAATTTTGCGATGAGGAGCGTGAGATGAAGTAATTGTTTAATAAAAAATGTAATGGGTGGGCGGCTGGATCGGTTAATACGATTAGGTACATGTGGTTGAATTTTTTCCATGTTGTAATATTTTTAATTGTTCAGTATTATGTTTTCGCTGTTGAGGTGATAAGTTGTATGTGCAACACGGGATTAAAGTTAATTGCTACTCGTGTCTTTGATTTTCTCGCTGCGCGTTGGATTTTAACTTAGAATCATTCGCTTCGGTCGTGATGTTTTGTAATAGAATTGTTCCCACATTCGCAGCAAAACTTAACTTTGCTCTCTTGTTGCACAAATAACTATGTTTGGTCCGATATTTTAGGAATAGGCCTCACCAAAGGTTAGGTCCACTTTTATTTGGAAAGCGAAGGTTCGAAAACTGGGGGGTCGTCGACAAAACAAATGAAATTTGTTTCGAGTCCCCTTGCGAATTTTTTATTTTAGCAGAAAAGGACGAGTCTGGTTCGAGAACTGGAGGGCAGGAACTGATAGGGCTGAAGTATTTTGATCCGGCTAGGGTCTGGTACGTTTCGCAGGATGCGGTTCCGGGGGGTGTACCACAGGTTGTTGGTGAGCGTGCTGCGCTCGGCGTTCCGGCTGCGGCTGGGCGCGGCGCGCGGCGCGGGGGGCCCCGCGGGGGGGGCCGCGCGGGGGGCGGCGGGGGAGCGCGCGCGCGAGCTGGCCGCGGCCGCCGTGCGCCGCGCCGGGCTGCTGGCCGGGGCGCTGGTGCTGCGCGCCGCCGCCGGGCTGCGCGGGCTCTACCGCCGCGACCCGCCCGTGCCGCGCCGGTGAAGCGGCGAGGCCGAGTACTCCGATGTGAGAGAGGGAAATAACTTCTGCGCGCCGACTTTGAACCTCGAAGCGAAGATATAAAGTTTAAACGAGGAACCTTATTTATATACGCGAGGCCCGGCGACGAGATCCTGCCGGGCTCCCGAACGGGAAAGACGGAAGCATAGACCGGGACAGACCTCCAGAAAAACTACGCCTGATTCTTATTACGACCTCAAAATAAGCTTTGTATAGGTTTATATGCATCACCGAACCCGACCGTCGAAGACATTCCAGATGCCATCCTGAAAATCCGGGCCCTGCTACCTGATGAGTGAATGAATTCAAATTCAAATTCAAAATTCAAAATCTTTATTCAACAAAAACACGTAAGCGTAAGAATTACGAGAGCCTCTTTTCTATTTTTTCAGCAAATATTACCTTCATCTAGTTGACGTTTTGGTAACTCTTATTACCTCGACAATAAAGGCTGATTACGATATTAAAACAAAAAGCCCCGAAAAATAAAAATAGAAGCCAAGTTTAAGTGTACCTAGTAGTCAGCCGACAACGGCGCGTGACGCAGTCGCTTCTAACTTGTTACAGTGTTTCTATTTCTTCGCAGAATAAAAGATGTATTTTTCTTCCAACGTTTTATTTGTATAAATTGTAGGGACCATTACCAAAATTTAAGTTTGTTTCAAAAATAAAATAATGCTTTTAGGTACCTATACACGAAATCAGCCCACATAAGAAATGAAAATTTGTTAATGACTTACATAATAATGTAATCTATATATTTCAATATTTAGCAGATTAACACAATGCCTACGTTAATTTGGCGCGCTATGCACGCACATTCCAACGTAACGAAACTATTGTCACGTTAAGAATGTATAAAACGGCTAATTTATATGTGGTGTGTAGGGAGACCCCTGATAAAGATTCAAATTCCTCGATTGTACCTACTTACAGTACTTACATTTGGAAATGGTCCTTTCAATCATTATTAATATACGAGAAGCGGTCGCGAGGCAGCCGTAGCCGCGATGATACTCGTAAGCGCATTTTAATCCGACTTATATTTAGATTTCGCCTAGTGGCGATGTAGTTCATAGTTCATTTACACGCAGTGTCATTAAGTCATTTTGAATTAATTTGTGATCACCTGGGGAAGGTCGACTGTAGGCTGCGTTTCTGGTTGTAAGACAGGATTTGTGTTCTCGCGCTACAGAGCTCTGGCCATATACACCGTGTTTTTTTTTATTTACGATAACTTCGCCATATTAGTAGGTGAATCCATAGAAAGTAAGTGGTTGATTAGATTTTTAAATATAGCAAAAAAAAAAAACTATTTACAAAAAAAATATTAAATGTTGTATCTTTGGTCATTCTAAAAGGGCCTTTAGAGTTAACTAATAGTCAGTGTCAAATACATCAATGTTGGCGTGACATACACACACAATTAAGAGCCGTTTACACCAGTTCGACGTGATTAACTGATTAAATTTAAAAATTTAA
This sequence comes from Acleris emargana, assembly GCA_927399475.2. Lineage (NCBI taxonomy): Eukaryota > Metazoa > Arthropoda > Insecta > Lepidoptera > Tortricidae > Acleris > Acleris emargana. The sequence continues at coordinate 371,351 of OV656840.1, forward strand.
TATCTTTAAAACCGTAAGAGTAATAATTTGTCTGTCTTCGGGAAATTAACTTTATTTGACCTAGACAACGTTCCTTTTAAAGTTATCGTAAATAAAAAATACCGATAGCGTACTCGTGTTGCTGGCTGCTTGTTTTGTTGGAGTAGTTTCGTGTTAATTCTCGTGACGAAGAGGAAGGGCGTGTGTTTAAGCCTCTGGCTGGATACCGTCGATCTTCCTAATCCTTTATTCTAATGCTAATGTAATATAAGTGCATTAACAGAAACATTTTAGCGTTTATATCGGTATGTTTCATATAGTTGGTTTTCGTTTAGAGAATTCGTGTAGGTACTACAGCGTGTAGAATTATTCTTTCCGAATCGAAAAAAACATTTCTATTGAAATTTATATTTTTCGGAGGAAAAATGACTACTATTTTCTGTATAATTCAGTTATTCCAAGTTATTCCAAGGAGACATTATTTTACGCTTTTTGGTGACGGTTTTTGGTTGGCTGACGTTTTTTGGTTCGGAAATGTCAAATCGCTAGCTCAGGTAGAGTCAATGCATGTAGTGGTAACTTTATGGGTTAAGTGATGCCTCCGAGCCCTTACCGGACCGAAAGTTAGATGAGGCTGAAGAATGAAAAAATTGTTTATGGGCTCGGGAACGGCTGGCAGATGTTGGCGTTGGGTCTTTGCGCCTGATCTGCGTTTGGCCAAAATTTGTTTTTGGCAAGCCAACCGACCGTAATATTTGCTTTTTAAAAAAAAAATACAATTGAAGAAAAATATTTTGGCCAAACGGCAGGCTCCCAAGCCCAAGTGAATGGCATGGGATGATAATGATGGTGATCGGACGCAGGGTGCAGTCGGCGGAGCTGGAGCAGCGGCGCAGCACGCTGGCTGACAAGCTGGCGCGCAAGGAGCGGCGCCGGGAGAAGAAGCGCCGCAAGCAGGGGCTCGAGGACCAGCCGGACGGTGAGTGGGACCCCTGGGGGTGACAGTGAGCTGATGCGCATGCAGTAGAAGGGGTTGTATGGCTTGTATGCAGACGCGGTGTGCAGTCGGTGCTCAACCCTCGCGTGGCTAGTGATTCAGGAGGACACCCAGACAGTCAGGGTAGCCATGTGTAAAAATCAATATTCTGACATCTTTCGAAAAGTCACGAGAAGGTCTCCTCCGGAAGCGCTCTTGTTGTCTATAGGAGGATAACGTAAGTGGTATTTGAACGTTTGCAAAACTTAACTATTTACTCGCACCTCCCTAACCAGGAAGTTATAAGGACATTACAAATGTGCCCCATCACTTTCACTCATTCGCGGCATGAAATGAAACTATAGCTTAATATTCTGACATACTGGGAACGCTATTCATTCTTCACTAAATGAGTCTGTAACTATAAAGTAAACCGTCAGTAGGCCAGTTGGTAAGTCACGCACTACATGTGCTGTGACCACGAGCCGAGCCTTGGGGCCAGTATGATCTCGTAATTTAGCAGCTTTGAGGTACCTAGTCATTAACTAAATATTCCTAAACAAAGACGGAAGGAGGTTTGTTTATTTGAATTTTCTAATGGAAAAATGCATGCTCGTAAACTTTTACTTCTGTTCGCTTCCGAGATTAAACCAATTAGCGTTTTTATGCCCGGAGCAAGACGCGTATGTATTTATTTCAAGCGTAATTTATACCGTCCCTAACGATTCGGCGTTTTCCGGCACATCGCTCCTTACTCACGACTTAAAATAACGACAACAACGGCAAAAGAACCCGAGGCGTCATTTCGGGATTCAAATTGTGCTAACGAGTGGTGAAAACTCGGGCGGTGACCGCCGGGCTATTATTGTAGACGGAGAGCACGCGCGGCGCTCGGCACGTGGGGTCTGTCGCTGGACGAGTCCCAGATGACTATGATTTTCAAATGTTTCCAACGATTTTTTATCGTCTTCTCGGGGGGAAAGTTCCCAGTCAGGTAGAGGCTATGGTTTGTGGGATCGGAAGCCGTGTCGGGCGGCCGGTGGCCAGCGGCTCCGCGCGGGCCGCGGGCGCGGCGCGTGTATTAATACCCGCGCTCCGCGTCCTGCGGGCGGCCATTCCCGCCGCGCCGCTCACCCGCGCAGCACCGCCGCTCCAGCCGCTCCGCCGAGTCCTCCGCCGCAGCGTCGGTGTCCAGTGCTAAATCCGACTCGCGCGCGCAACCAACCTGAAGTTGCGAAACGACCAGTTTTATTTTGTAACGTGATCGGATTAATTGTGTCGGTTAAGTCTATCAATAGACGAGTGAACTTTCGCGAGCGGCACGTGTCGACGCCAGCCGCCGTCTCTGGGACCTAGATCCCCGAAAACTTTGGACTTGAGTGAGCCGTTCCAGTCAACAAGTGAGTCACCGCCGGCTCCGGTTGCCTTTATAGCTGTTTGTTTACCAACATCCTCGCCGGCCATCACGCTTTACCCATAAGACTTAATAGTCGTAGCACAGGCTGAATTGCAAATTAAAACACTTTTCAAAAACAATTTCGCGCTCGAATAAGGTGAATTTTCTCTCTATAAATTGTAACAACACGCGTTGCCCTCATTCATTGTTTATTTATTTAGTTATTGAAATGCGAAGTTGCCTTGTGTGTTACACGTATTAGTGTTTATTTCTCTTGCAAAGGAATTTGAGAAATGTATTTTTTGTAATACCACGCGCTTTGCAACATTGCTATTTTTTCGCGCAGCAATGCAGAATTCGTTAGAGAGGTCTTCCACGAACCGACCCTCCTTGACCTCCTCAGATATCGCACACAAACTCCTCTTTGGTGAGAAAAGATATACCACAGACAGAAGACGCCCCAAGTCGATTGTGAAATAACCTCGATCGGAATAGGGGGTGCCAACCCTAACTTACAAAATGAAATAGGAAAATAAAATACAAAATGTTTTGAGCTTGCGATTCTGTATCCCAACAAAAATTCCATACGAAATAGTAGAATGAACGTCAATATCTTACTAAGTTGTCGAAATATAAGGAAGAGTGTAGCCGATTAGTAGGTCCGAAACACACGTCATTATTGCGGGAGCAAAAACAATTTGACATTACTGAAAGATGACAAATCAGCAATCTCAGAAGTGACTCTCGTATTGAGAAACGTTATACCTATAAGTTCAAAATGTACCTATCAATTTTCCTTCTAATATCTTACCTCCGTACCCAACTTGATAAGTAGTATATGTTTAAAAAGATTAGCTACGCAATCCTAACGTCAACCTCTTTAGTCACTTTTCCTGCTACTTTAGACATTTGTCATTCTTGATTGATTTGATATGTACAAAAAACGTTCAAAAATATGTCTTTTTTATTTTTATAGTTAAGCGTTTACTCACTGTAAGACAAGTTTGATTGACCTTTTCCAGCGTAAAACTTTGTGCTAAATATGAATAACTTCTTAGAGGTTTATAATGTATAGGCAGAATATTCCGTTTACACTACATTCTGTTATATGTGTTCTTTAATACATTTGTTTTTGCTCTTGCGGTAACGACGCATGGTCCGAAACGACACGGGTAGTAATTCCGAGTATATGCAATATTCGTGAAACAATTATTATGTTCGTCTAGAGCGTGTCAACGTTCATCTAGGTTCTGTAAATAAGTATTGCGGGTTTATTACTAGTCGTAAAGAAACAGAGCATTGGCCATTATACATTTACGAGTATGTCGCGTTTACTAGGGCAAAAAAGACGTAAGAAAAGTTGAGATTGTAGTTAGTCGAAATAATACTGACTTCTTTGGCGCTACGCTTGGTGTTAATGCGTTGTACTGTCTTATTGGGATTATATTGATGATAAGGTTGTTATATTTTATGTTGATGTTTTCTGTGTCTTACTTCTCCTAGTCCAAAACTCTAATATTGAGAAATTCTTAGATAACATACAAGACCCAAAAAGAAAACTATCACCCAAATATGAATCGAACCCGAGACTGCGAGCTTCGTAGGTAGGATCAATAGGTACAGTCAGATGCAGAGAAAAGGATAGCCCCCCTCCTGGTAAGGATCGATTTGTTTCAAAAACCTGTAGTTAAATTTATATGATTTTTAGGTGAATTGAAGATTTTACTATTGTCTACACATAAACTCAAAATCACTTAAATCTAACCACGGGTTTTCGAAAAAAAACTTACCAAGAGGGGGGTTATCCTTTTCTCTGCAGATGACTGTACTAACTCGCAAAATGACCACATCGCTTGTAGTTTACATCTCATGTCTGAGTCGTAATACCACATTACTTTTTTTAGTTAGCAAAGTTGTCGGCTCCAATTCTTGGGCAATTGGCCCTTCAGCAGTCACGATGACAGTCCATAGTAGCCTAGGATGTTTGTAACAGTAAAAGAGGGTGTCACTGGTTTAAATATACTATATGAGCAGAGCTTGGAAAGGGTGTGCTATTCTTATGTCATTAATGTCCTGTGAAGATATTAATATTGGATACACCCTGAGATTAAATAAATAAAAAAACAAAACATTTAATTTTGATTAAACTAACTCGAATCCACCAATAATGTTAGTTATGTTGTTTTTGTAAACATTTCTTTCAATCGAGAATGTATAAGAGTCTAGATTGACATTGACTTTGAAGTATAAATCAAAGAGAAAAAACTGCAAAGTCACGTCCATGTGTGGATATACCTATATTATGTATAAAGTAAAAAGGTCTGCTCTCATATTAAAATCGGGGTCAATAGGAATGACAAAAGATGTAAACAAAAGCAAACGGACATATTTAACATTATTACTCCATAATCACGCGTACTTTTGGACATCGCGTGAGGTATTTTAATGATGTACACGCTTGATTGTTACTTTTTCATCCTGTTTAGAGATTAAATAACTATTACCTACCCGTGTGGTTGCCGGGTTAGAATAGTACCACTCCATGTCTTCCCGTGGATGTCGTAAGAGGCGACTAAGGGAATAAGGGCTTGCAGTACTGTTAGGCGATGGGCTTGCAACCTGTCACTAATACGCTGGTAAACATCTTAGCCTATTTGTGCAAAGTGTGGTTACAGAATTATCAACAAGTTTTAAAAGTTGTTGGTAATTCTGTAGCTCTGCCTACCCCACTTTGGGAATAAAGGCGTGAGTTTATGTATGTATGTATGTACCTATACGTTTTTTAAATCAAAACTCGTTTGAAGAAATATTGAGGTTATGTGTCAAAGAGTACTGATTTCTTTACATCCTTTGTAATTTCCACTGACCCCGACTTTAGTTAAAAGTATCTTCTCACTAGAGCGGACTGCAACAGAGCTGTGCAAAATCGACCAATCACATTCCGTAGATCCTAATTCACTTGTATTCGTTTTGACGGCGGCAGGGTATGTCCATGTTATGCAAACGCTCTAAACAGCTCACGCTTTCAGAGCTCTGTGTATGAGTGTAGCTGCGTTTTAACCAACGGTTGGAAATCATCCGTTCAGGAAAAATCCTGCTGGAGACTAATTTGTAATATTTATAGTAAAATATCATCAATATTATATATTTATTACACCATAATTTGCGGCAGGAAGTTTCCATTGTATGGGACAGGGTATATACGTACCTTGTCGCAGCTGTTCGTCACACATTTACTTTTGTATAATAAATTTACTTGCGTATGTTTGTTTCCACATATCTGGTTACTGGATATCCTTCTGAATCAATATTTTTAAAATTCTGTGGTTTTGAGGAGTACATGTTTGTGAAAGACGCGCCGTGCTGCCAGTAATGTTTACACCGTCGCGAAGCCCCGCTTTATTATGCTCAAAAATAGTACAATGTTTATTTTCGAGGACGCGATATCGCGTTCACCTTAACGTATCATAATCGTAATACTGGGATTATTAATACATACAGTGGCAATATAATCATCATCATCATCATCATCATCATGTCAGCCGAAAGACGTCCACTGCTGGACATAGGCCTCCCCCAAGGCTCTCCACTCAGACCGGTCTTGTGCTTTTCGCATCCACCGCTTTCCCGCGATCCTTACAAGGTCGTCACTCCATCTTGTTGGAGGCCTACCCACAGCTCGTGCCCCGGTCCGCGGACGCCACTCAAGAAACTTCTGACCCCATCGGCCATCAGTCCTGCGTGCGGTGTGCCCCGCCCACTGCCACTTCAGTTTAGCTATTCTTCGGGCTATGTCGGTAACCTTAGTTCTCCTGCGGATATCATCATTTCTGATTCTATCACGCAGAGAAACCCCGAGCATAGCCCTCTCCATAGCCCTTTTAGTGACCTTGAGCTTTCTTATGAGGCCCATCGTTAGCGCCCACGTCTCGGATCCGTAAGTCATCACTGGCAACACACACTGGTCAAAGACTTTTGACTTCAAACACTGCGGTAATTTGGACGAAAAGGTGCTGCGAAGCTTCCCGAACGCTGCCCAGCCGAGTCGGATTCGACGAGTGACCTCTTTCTCAAAGTTGGACCTACCTAACTGGACCGTTTGTCCCAGGTAAATGTAGTAGGTATGGCAATATAATGCATCATGCTAATATTTAGCTACAAAAATACCGGTCTAGTGCGAGTTGAACTCGCGTACCGAGGGTTCCATGTTTAAGATAATTTTATGATTAATAACTGCAAATGAAAATACTAAATTTGTTATGAATACTACTTTTTATTTAACACCCCGTCATCTTACCTACCGCCAAACAGTAGCGTTCGCTTTGTTGTGTTCCGGTTTAGGGACAAGACAGCTGGTGAAATGAATAGCATAGAGGCATTCCATCTCAGTCCTCAGGGTTGGCAGTGCATTTGCAGTCTTAGGATTGCGGTCTTGTGAATGCGAATGTCTATGGGTCGCAGTTTCCACTTACCATCTGGTGGCCTATGTGCACGTTTGCCTTCTCAAGGCCACACAAAAAAACAAACTATTTTAATTTTTCAAGTTTATTTTTTATTTTTTTACTAAATACAAATGCGAGCATGCAAGTTTTACAACTATGCCAAATTTCAAGTTGATAGCATTTGTAGTTGCCGATAAAACTTGCTGTGACATACAAATAGACGGACAGACAGACGGACGTCGAAGTCTTACCATAAGGGTTCCTTTTTTTCCATTTTGGTACGGAACTCTCATATAGGCTTGAAGTCGTCAATGTCATTAATTATTAGAGATGTCAAATCATTTGAGACTTATAGGAAACTCAACCTTAGTGTTGTAGGTCAGATTTTGGACCTAAAGTGGGTCCCAAATTTTAAGTCTAGCCTGTACAGGGCTGTCTCACAGGAACTTGTTTGCGCGGGACCGGAATATGAAATGGTTCTCGACTGAGAGTACCCGTCTCAAGATACGTTAAAGTGAAGTGATACGAACTTGTCATTTGTATGAATTCTGACGCGTGTTATGGGCATCTCGATCACGATCAGTTTGTTGACGCGGCCCTGGGTGATGACGCTAATGGTACCCATGTCCGGGTTGTGTTGGCAGACATGGCCGAGGCAGCAGAGGCGGCGGCGCCGGAGCCGCGCGCGCGCGCCGGGCCCAGCAGCGACGAGCTGGACGAGCGCCGCGCCGAGGAGCTGCGGCGCCGCGCGCGGGACCCGCCCATCACCTACAAGGACCTCGACGTGAGTACCGACCTACCGCCCCCGAGGGACTGCCCGACACGGCACAGACACCAGCCTTCGCTTGTCTACTGCGGAGCCGACTTTGACTTGAGTGCTATTGTAACTGGATCAAAAAGTAAAGGAACTTCTTCCCATAGACTAATCAGTGGCATAGCAAACATACATACATACATTAAATCACGTCGTTCCACTTGCTACGATCTTGACAAATTTATTTCGCTTCTTCCACATTCATACATCGAGTCATGCACGTACGTCGGTTTCGGGTACTTAAGATTCGGCCCTTTTCCAGTATTTCTCCGATTTGATTCGAAAAAGTACGCCTAGGGCGGCCCCTTCCGACCCTTCCACTCACTTTCGATAAAACGTGCCGTTAAGTGCAGGTTCGTTCACAATTTGACGGTTTCAATTGAACAGATTATAAACTATCGAAAATATATACTTTACAATACAATAGTAAGCGGTCTTTATTTTATACCGACCGAATTGTACGGAAACCCACCATCCTCAAAAAAATACAGTAACCGATTGTAAGTTAGCTATCCAAAACGTATCAGTTGTAATACTGAAGCGAGTTGCCCCGAGCACGAAACGGTTTACACGGGCGACTCGGCTCGTGCCTAAAGTAAAACATCTTGTTGTAAGTTTTAGGTTTAGTTTCGACTTAGAAGTCGTTGATGTTTAGAAAACAGAGAAATCATGATAAGTTCAAGCCGTTCAAGCGTGAAAAGACAAACATTTGAATAATCTAAATATATTTTGAAAGAAAGAAAGAATAACATTTATTCGTGACATACATAACAAAGAACAGATTAACAAATACAAAAATAAAGTAGCCACGAAATGGTCGCAACTCAGCCAGCCAGCTTGGAGCCATTTTAAAATTTGGACATCCGCAGAACTTAACCAAGACGTACATTAATTTTGCTTTAATTGATAAAGGACTATGATATAGAGACATATTGCGAAACTGTAAATTTCCTTACTTGATTACCAAACCAATAAAAGCCCGACGTATACCCGACAGAAAAAATAAACTTCGATTGCATTTCTGTCGTTTATCCGTCTAATAAATGAGGTCACGTCAAACTGTCGACAGCCGTCGAACACGGCCTGTTAGTAAACAGCGCCGGCGGCCGGCCTGCGCGCGAGTTGAGCTCTTGAGCGGCTGCCAGCCCGCTCGCTCGCCGCCCACGCCGTCTGTAACAATTACTTCCAGTCCTTGGAAACTATTAGGCTAAGCGCGTACCACGATTCTAGTCTTTGCGACACGATTTTAGAATCGCGTTGTAAAATATCGTAAAAAATTCATTGCGCGCACTGCGATGAAAAAGTCGATGGATTGTTCATTCTCAACATGGCTTTCGTACCTTCAAGTTGCTCGTATTGCCCTCCTCCGGAGGAGTAGAAGGAAGAAAAATAGAAAACAAATATTGGAGTCATCCTTCAACAGCTCAAAGGTTTTTTTTTATATGAAATACAATGATATTCGACTATATCCCAAGAATTTCTTTGGCTATTGTAGAATGTAGATTCAAATATTTGACAAATTACTGAAAATGGTTGGACCTCTTGGCGGCGCCCGGGGTGCGATTTTATAATCGCAGTGCGCGCGGGGCCATACGGGGCCGTATGATGCGATTTACTTTTGCGATAATCGCGTCGCGAGCCGTCGCGGCAAAATGTGACAAATCACAATTTTAAAATCGCTGCGATGCGCATTGACATATAATATACATTGCATTTCTGCGACAAAATTATCGCGCGGCAAAAAATCGTGGTGCGCGCTCAGCCTTACGACGGGAACTTTCGCACGTGGAGACTCCCCGCGCCTCACGCGACTTGGGTATTTATAGTAACTGGAGAAGTTTGGAAGTGCTTACGGGTTCACATAGATATTTTTAAGGGAAAATCAACAAATTACTACCTATTAAACGGACAAATTAACGGGTAGAATCTAGTTATTCATAAAGAAGTATCTGAGGCAGCAATAATAGAATGAACCGAAGCTATATTCATACCTATTCTCTATCACTGAGGGTGCTCTCCGTCTTTAATATAGTGTTACTTTTATTTTGTAAACGGCTTGACTTTGAAGTCTTTGTTCGGATATAATACAAATATCACAATTTAATAATTTTATCTCAAACATGACTTCATTATTTCCAGAGCCAGTTTCTATTACTCATAACCTGCGTAAATTAAGAATGATGCAATCTGTTTCCAGCCATTTTCTTGGCGGATGTCTTCATTCCTAGATTTTGCGCACTACTTCAATAGTGGAACGTATCTAGTCTCCAGTCCATAAAGTGGCTATATTGTTGGAAGCCAAAAGTCGATAATACCCCGGTGACCGCGCCGCGGCCGCGCCGCCTGTTTTAGCCGCGCCGGAATGTTCCCCCGCTCGCGAGAGTGGGAGTTCGATGACACACTCCGCATAAATTCACTTGAATTCTATCAATTTCTAATGTATTCTGGGCTCTTCTTGGGGCCAATTTCAAGTCTAATTAGTCTAAAAGCGTAAACGTATAAACCGCGCCAACTATTCCGCGGGACGGGTCACAATGTATGTTTGCATTTCCGTTATTTACGTAAGTCCACATCTGCTTCTGTGAACTCAATGTCGGCCTGCATTCGTCTAATAGATGAACTAAGGAAAACGTAAATATTTGCTTATTCATTTGGCAAAGAAAATGTTAACCAAACATGTGGCCGCGTGCGCGCGAGTCGACGTGTGGTGTGACGTCACTGGCGGGGCCGCGAGGAAGCTGTAATGAGCTTCCGACCCTCGCTGCTACTCGTGGGGGGATAATGGACGTGACGACGCGCTGGCCTAGTTGATAATGACCCTACCTACGAAGCTAGCGATCCTGGGTTCAAATCCCGCTAAGGGCAGATATTTGTGTGATGAGAGTGAATATTGGTTTATGAGTCATGGATGTTTTATATGTATTTCTCGCGCTCCAAAAAGCCAATCGAACGGCTTTTTCAAGTCAAAAGGATATGGGTATCACACAAAATATAGCGCTTTACAAAAGCAAAATCGAATAAGACTTATGCGAAACGTATTTGGATAGTTAATCCTTCCGAAATACCCATTCCAAACCCTTATAAATAGCGTTTAAAAAGCAAATCGAACGCGTTCGCGTATCGCGATACGGCTTTTCTAAATAAATCCTTATAAAAACCTATTCGAATCCCTTGGATAGTGGGCCCGTCCCTGGTTTTGACGTATTCATAGAAAAGTTACCGTTGTTAATTTTAGTAGTCGTTAACTGTGAGAACCATTTTTGAAAAACGCCCTAATCCCTTTTTGAAAATAAAAACACCTTTACCGGTAAGAACGAAACTACCATTTGTTGTTGGACTAATTAGTTCCCTTTTTTTAGGTTATAGACCAGCACAACAATCAAATTAATCATTAGAAAAAGGAAGAATTTGCATTTTAATCTAAACAATTTTTTCATTAGGATGTGTACAGGTTTGCGAAGCGAAGCCGTGTTTTATTTTATCATCATCACCATTTTACCAGCGAGAACGTTTACTGCTGGACATACGCCTTTCTCGAGTATTGCCACAACGATCCGTCTCGCGCTCGCAATTGGTGTAATGGGCGTTCCACGCTAACAATCCGCCGGTCAAAGTAATTTATTTTAGCCGGTCAGTTCGTATTAGAAAAGAGAGGTATATAATTTTCTCATTCTAAAATATAGCTGCATCCCTTTTTGTGTGTTAGTTTGGGAAGCTCAATATTACGTGAACCTTTACCACGTCGCCGGAGCTCCTTAAAGCACCGCATGGGTTAACACGAAATGCGTCTTATTCGGTAGGGCGCGCAAGAGTTCGCAGCGCTGACGGAAGCCATCGGCAGCCTGACGCTGACCCCTGAGGAACACCAGTCGCTCGGTGAGCTGGAGCAGTACCTCGTGCACGGGGAGGGCAGCTGGGCGCTCGGGGACGAGTTCCTGGCCTTCATCGGTGAGCATACTCATTACTTAAGGATATTTAGTAATAAATTAGTCATTTCATATCAGCCGAAAGACGTCCACTGCTGGACATAGGCCTCCCCCAAGGCTCTCCACTCAGACCGGTCTTGTGCTTTTCGCGTCCACCGCGTTCCCGCGATCCTTACAAGTCAAGGTATAGGTTAGGTTAGTCATTCATTAAACAATTATGCAACGAGTAAAAGAGAAGCATTTTGTAAGGAATAATTATGGAAGAAGTGAAATGATTACATTTAGTACTTCATTTACAAGTTTTGTTCAAATTGTGCACCTCTCCCACGGATGCACGCCCTACATCTTCGTCACATTCCTGTAGTCGTGACACGCAGCAGAGTCTCTTCGTTCATTATTGTTAAGCCCGCATTGATTGTTTCTATTAAATCCTCGTTACTGCTGATTTCATTTCATTCTTACAAACGAGCTCTTTGGCACGGCCCGGACATAAAAATCCAATGGAGCAAGATCTGGAGAACGTGTCGGCCATCCGATAGGGTCCAGCCGTCCTATCCATTCATTAGGAAATGCGTTGTTTAGATTTTGATTGACAGTTACTTTATAGTGTGCCGGACCATCATTCTGGAAAATAATGGGCATATCTTCTTCAAATATCGGAATCCTTTGTACGTGTTGGAAGGAAATATGTTCCGTAATATTAGGGGATGCTTCTAAAACAGGCTCTGGAGCTGTTCTTGACTCCTATATTGTAGAAGATTCATGCCGTGTTTTTTGGGCGAATGAGCATGAGTGTAGCAACGGTTCCGTGTGCTCAGGGCGCCTGCTGGGCCCCGCCAGCTCGGAGCCGGCGCGCGTGGCGACGCTGCGCTGCGTGGGCGCCATGGCGCTGCGTGAGGACGTGTCGCTGCTGCTGCACCAGGACCGCCGCGACCACGCACTCATGAACTACGCGCACGGCGTCGAGCGCCTGCCGCCCGCCGAGCAGCTGGCGCTCGCCACCGCGGTGAGGGGCGCGCACACACACGCGCACACTCACACACACGCACACACACACACACACACACACATTCTCACACACCCACAGACATTCTCACACACACGCACACACACATTCTCACACACACACGCACACACACATTCTCACACACACACGCACACACACATTCTCACACACACACGCACAAACACATTATCAGTCATACACACACGTTCTCACTCATTCACACACACACATTCTCACACACACACACACACATTCTCACAGACAGACACACACACACACACACACACACACACACACACACACACACACACACACACACACACACACACACACACACACACACACACACACACACACACACACACACACACAGGCACACACACACACACACACACACACACACACACACACACACACACACACATTCTCACAGACACACACACACTCTTATACACCGTGTTTTTTTTTTTTACGATAACTTTAAGGTAACGTTATTTAGGTCAAATAAAGTTAATTTCCCGAAGACAGCAAATGATAACTGTAACGGTTATAAGATATTTAATTTTTAAATTTAATCAGTTAAGCACCTTGAACTGGTCAAAAAGGCTCTTAACTGTCTGTGTATGTCGTATTGACGTATTTGACACTGACTATGAGTTAACTCTAAAGGCCCTTTTAGAATGACCAAAGATACAACATTTAATTAGGTACTTTGTTATGAACAGAAACTAAAATATTTTTTTGGAATATTTAAAAATTGAATCTACCACTTAGTTTCTATGGATGTACCTAGTAATATGCCGAAGTTATCGTAAATAAAAAAAAACACGGTGTATAAAGAAACGTGTACTGATTTCTTGATGCAATAACCGCCCAAAGACTAAATATCTTGGTAATAAGATGATGAGGGAATGTAATCACGTTGCAGCTGTGCAACCTGTTCGAGAACATCTCCTCGTCGGAGTGGCTGCTGTACATCAGCGAGTGGGAGATGAACGGGCAGCCCGTCTCCAACATCCGCGTCACCACCAAGGTCAGTCCCAATGCCTTAGCAAATATCGTAGCTTTTCACCTGATCACCTTGTGCTATTGATGCCGTTACATCATTTTCTTTAGCAGATTAGATACCTCTGATTCACGCACACCCAATAGCTAGTGTGCCTGAAACATAATGCCCTTATTTGGCAGAAAAAGACAAAGTATTCTTTAACTAAAATAGGTTTTAAGTGGGATCAGTAAGCAAAAATCATCTTATCCCTAAAATTATAATTTTGACAGAAACATATTTTCATTTACTAATTTACTTTAAAAACTGACCGCTCGGTTACATTTAACCATTTCTAAATTGAAGTCATGGTTAGTCGCGATCGCTAAAAGCCGTCCTAAGCAGTATGCTCGGTTGTCCGCTAGGTGGCGGTGCACGCGACGCTGAGCGAGGTCGCGGAGCTGCGCGAGGTGGGCACCGCGCTCATGTACAACATGGCCACCAAGGAGGTAAAGACTGTGGTCTGTATCGCTCTCACTCTCACTGCCTACCCCTCTCCCTCTCGTATTTAGCACAATTATCCGAAATGCTTCTCAATATAGTATTTTCTATCTGCGTACGATGTCTCAGACGTGACCAAAATAAGTAAAAAACATATTCTGTGATTTTTATTCTCAATTTGATGCACAAAGTGCAGTTACACAGCGTCGGCCAGGCCTTATCTCAGAACAATAAATCTGGTATGTTATGTGACGCGGTCGGCTCCTTTCGCAAAAATAAAAACTGTTATTTATTTTTAAAAAGCATCAATGCTACACAATTGACAACATTTCAAAAAAAAAGCGTTATTGATTTTTCGCGTTTATAATAGCTGGTTAAAAATTAGACTACCCGTATTTCTTGGTTTTTCTTTATTTTCCTTAAATTTGTCGTTAATAATTTATTAAAGAAATAGTCATTAAAAAGACCGTATATCCAAAGTTAGGAATACTGATGTCGTGATCTTAGCATGACATAAAATAAAAAAGTAACTTTAAACAGATACAGAACTGACTGTCATGTCATGTCACTCACTTGTCAATCATTCGCTGCCGTTCGTTCACAAATTTGTTATTTTGCGTAATTTAATTAATTACATAATTTGTAGACGCCATTAAAATAAATAAACTATTTTGCGTTTACTGCTTTGCATCTGCTTTGAGTTTCATTCGTCAGACAGATAAAAAATGAACATGACAGTTGTATATTTTTCTTTTAAATAAATGGACTAAGGGCACTATAAGTATATTCCTAACATTCACAATCCAACTTTTTTAAATGTTTTTCCTAAATATAAAAAAAACTACTGCATAAAAAAATCCAAAGATATTTTTACTGTAATCAGCAGTGTAAAATCTAGAAACGGTATTTTATTTTACTACCTTAGCACAAAATGAATTGTTGTCAATTGCTGTCAAAAAGTTCAAAACGTGGTCAAAGCAAAACTGCCGCAACTTCGCAGCTGCGTTTGTACGACTTTTCGATCTGTGTTAATCTAAACTAAACTCCTTTTTGTCGACATTATAGAAAAAACTATCTATATTTCCATATATCTCCATCAAATCGACGGCGGTACTTTAGCGACTTCTTGTAAGCACTTGCCGCGTGTTGACAGCAGGAAGCCTCGCGTCGAGCTGTTTGAGCAGGCTTTACCGCCGAGTACACTCGCTGTCACTGCGCACCCACGCGTGTCGTGACTTGCGCGCAAACCGCTATCTGCGGATCTCGGCGTAATACAGTCGCAATCACTATCGTGCGATTTGTTTGTACAGAGATAATTATTATATACAGCAGAATATTTTATACCTTATACACTAGCAATACTAAGTATGTGAGTGGATAGTGATCAAAGTGTCTTAACAATAATGTATTTTCTTCGGTGTGTTAAGATATTTTTCTTAGAAACTCATTGCATGTAGATTTTCCTCATCGTAAACTTTATTTTGCCATCTTATTTTTATTTAATATATCTTTCTGCATGCTTTTATCTAGTTGATATATTATATTATATTGCGTAGTTTTTTATTTATTCTATGACGGTGTTTCACAACATTCGCATTTGGTTAATATTATTTTGGCATTTGTTGCTTTGGGAGTTATCTTTAAATAAACGACACGGAGCGCCGTGTCAACATTTTTGACTCGTTAGAAAAACTAGGAAGTAGGAATATGAGATGATAATTACATTACAATTACATATGTTTGCTATACACGTGGGGAATCTGAATTCTGCTGGAGTTTCTTGCAGCGCTTTTTCTCCGCAATGATGGTGTTGTCCGAAGCGCTAGTAGATTCATGGCCAATTTACTGAATAAATATTTTGAATTTTGAATCACTTACAAACTGAATGCGTTTCATTGTTCACCAAAAAAAAGTGTATATTTCATTTAATTTGGTGTAAAAGGAACGAAGATGTTCCTTTCGAATGTTTCGACCGGCCGTAGCAGCGGCCTCTGTAGGGTAGGGGTAGTCCCCTAGCGTGTAGCGAGGCGTGCGGCTGCAGAGTGTGTGTTGCAGCGGCTCGGCGCGACGCGCGCGCTGCGGGCGCTGCTGCCGCGCGCCGCCAAGTCCAAGGTACTCCCGCGCGGGCCCGCAGCCGACACAGGAGCTCCACCACTCTTCTCTCAGCTGGCCGCATTGCTTGTTTGTTGTTCAATCTTCAATCGCCCCCCGTCATTCTTATGATAGCCGCGCGAGTTGTGAGAAAGTTCGAATTAGCGAGAACTCAGCATGCTGTATTTATCCGACCACGCTAACATATAATTTAGCTGGCGTATAGCTATAGGTGCCGGGCCGGGCTGCATGACCGCCGCGACCGAGCGACGCTCCTGTTTGGCTTGACTTTACTTCTCTTCATGTCGTGACCTCATCACCTCCTGGACATATACAACTCTTCGTCCTGAATGAAACGCATCGTTATGATCCAATTTGACATATTACATGCATTTTAACAGAATTAACTTATTATTTTTCGCTTCATTAACATAATATATGTATGTTTTATATTTTATGTTTTCCTCGATAATCTCATGAAAAAAAAACATAGATACAGTAACACACCTAAAGCTTGAACACAGTAAAATGTGGGCACAAGTAAATGATTATATATTTTTATTTATACAATATGGAAACTTCTTAGTATTATAAATAAAAACTATTTGATATCATGAATAAAAACTTTTATGACAGCGTTCCACTTTGATCATTTGTTTTCACGATGGCGAGTTATGAACACAAGAAACGTGAAATTATTTTGCGCAAACATACTGAAAATCCCCATTTAAGTTATAGGGCATTAGCAAAACTTTTAAAATTACCGCAATCTTCCGTATGTTTAGTTTTAAAAAGGTTCCGAGAACGATTGACAGTAGATCGCAAGCCGGGAAGTGCAGGTAAGCAAGGCGCAAAGGATAAAAAAAAAGAAGCCCATGTCTTGCGGCTTTTTACAGCGAATCCGAAGTTATCGTCCCGTGATGTCGCAAAAAAGGTCAAAATGTCGCAGTCATATGTACAGAAAACTAAGTCTAGAGCTGGATTAAAGTCGTTCAAAGCACAAGCTGCACCCAATCGCGACGCTAAGCAAAATCTGTCTGCAAAACAGAGATCACGAAAGTTGTACGACAATTACTTGACAAAATTTGGATGCGTTGTATTGGATGATGAAACATACATCAAAGCAGACTTCCAGCAGATACCGGGGCAAGAATTTTATACTTCTAAGAATCGTAAGGATGCCCCAGAAGATTGCAAGATAAAAAAGAGATCGAAGTTTCCAAAAAAATATCTTTTATGGCAAGCTATTTGTAGTTGTGGTAAAAGAAGTCGTTCATTCGTAACAACAGGCACAGTAAACGGTGAAATCTACAAAAAAGAATGTTTGCAAAAGCGTCTACTGCCCTTTTTACGCAAACATAGCTCACAGCCATTATTTTGGCCAGACCTTGCGAGCTGTCACTACTCTAAAGCAGTAGTTGAGTGGAATAAACATAACGATGTCGCAGTGGTACCTAAAGAGTGCAATCCTCCAAATTGTCCTGAACTGAGGCCGATTGAAGAATATTGGGCAATTATGAAAGGGATTCTAAAAAAAGGAGGCGGAGAAGTTAAATCGGCAGCTGAATTGCAAAACAAATGGAAATGGGCTTGCAAAAGATATCCTGACAGTGCTGTGCAAGACTTAATGAGCCGGATTCGACGCAAAGCACGCAGTATGGCATATAGAAAGCAAATTAAATAATTGTATATATTTGTAAAAATGGTTATTAGTCTAGTAAATAAATGCAATAAAAAATTCCTTGAAATATGTTCCATATTTTCAGCCCTGTAAGTTCAGATTCAATAGTCAAAGTATTTAAATCGCTTAGTTTGAAAAAGACTGAGGATTTGTGGGGTACATCAGTTAGGGCCACTTGCATCAAAATTTTAACACTGGGTTAGGACACTAACTCGAGTTAAAATGACAGTTTTCGTATGAATCTGACGTTGACTAACTCGAGTTAGTGTCTTAACCCAGTGTTAAATTTTCTGTGCAAGTGGCCCTTAGTGTACTTTTTCATATAATAGATGTAATTGCACCCCATCTAGCATTAATATACAATAATTGCATATCAGAGGGGATCTTTCCAGATCTAATGAAATATAGTAAAGTCATTCCTCTTTTTAAATCGGGTGAGATGAGTGATATAACGAACTTCCGTCCCATTTCCATACTGCCCGTTTTAAGTAAAGTATTTGAGAAACTAATTTTGAATGATATGTTAGGTCACTTTAATAGAAATAAACTACTTAGCAATAAACAATTCGGCTTTACCAGAGGTCGATCAACTATTGATGCGGCTTCTGTACTCATTAATTATATATATAACAGTTGGGAGAAATCTTGCGATGCAGTAGGAATATTTTGTGATCTTTCTAAAGCTTTTGACTGCGTTGTTCACACAACCCTTATTTTAAAATTAGAACATTATGGATTGTCCAATAAAGCTATAAGTCTTATGTCTTCTTATCTAAGTGATAGAACTCAAACAGTTGTTGTAAACAAAACGCAATCTGATGGAGCTACAGTAAAAATAGGTGTGCCTCAAGGCTCTATTTTAGGTCCTTTTCTATTTTTAGTTTACATAAATGACTTACCACCAACAGTAGATAAACTTTGTGATATTGTACTTTTTGCTGATGATACTTCATTAATTTTCAAGGTAGACAGAAAATCCATAGACTACAGTAGGATAAACACCACTTTAATTAAAGTACTTAATTGGTTTACTAGCAACAATTTGCTACTAAATGCTAAGAAGACTAAATGTGTTAGGTTCGCTTTGCCTAATGTTAAACCGTTAGATTCTAGTATTTTTATAAATGACGAGTGTTTGCAAATCGTAGAAAAGGCAGTTTTCCTAGGCATAACTATAGATAAAAATTTGCAATGGAGTCCCCATATAGCTGTACTGGCAGGTAAACTAAGTTCGGCAGCTTACGCCGTTAGGAAAATTAGACATCTAACCAATATTGAGACAGCTCGCCTAGTTTATTATAGTTATTTCCATAGTGTCATGTCGTACGGTATTCTGGTTTGGGGTAAGGCAGCTGACATACAAACTATATTTGTGTTACAAAAAAGGGCCATTCGTTCTATTTACAACTTAAATTCCCGTGACTCGCTGAGAGAACTTTTTAAGGAAATTAATATCTTAACTGTAGCGTCTCAATTTATTTATGAGAATATTATTTATGTTATTAAAAATTTAGATTCTTTCACAAAAAATTCTGATGTACATAATTTCAATACTAGAAATAAAAATAAAATCGCTATTCGCAAATTCCGCGTTCGTAAAGTATATAAATTATTTGTTGGTCAATGCATTCATTTCTATAATAAATTACCTGACATAGCTTTAAAGCTACCCTTTCCAGCACTTAAAAATTACTTGAAAAAGTCGTTAATGTCTAAAGCGTATTATAGGATCGAGGACTATCTAATAGACAAAAATGCTTGGCCTAAACCCGAAACTTAATATTTTTTATTTTTTTCAAATTCAGTAACTTTGTCTTGTCTAGGGGACACCGTTGATGTAGGAAAACATATCAATCTTATGTGGTCGTCTTGCAACGTCTTATATACTTACACCTAGGTAGGTGTTCTCTTTTTTTTCTTCTCCCTCTATCTCTCGCAAGATTTTGGTGTGTTTTCCTGCTGAAACTACGCAGCTTATTTAATATATATTTTTAATTTAATATTTATAGATTTATATAATGCTAGACTAAGTATACCATTGTAACATTAAATATATTAAAAAAATGACTGACTGCCGAGTTTCTTGCGGCGTTTCTTCTCAGCAGTGGTCTCCTCTTGTGAAGCGCTGGTAGATTCTTGACGTGTAAAAGTGCCCGTGTGGCCTACTTACTGAATAAATGTCTTTTATCTTTTTTTTATCTTTATCATAACATTTTTATTTTTGTTACTTTATGTGCCCATGTTTTACTGTGTTCAAGCTTTAAGCCACCAATTTGCCTTCAGTGCTATTTTGAAGTAAGAATGTGAGAACTAAATATTATCAGCTGACGTGAACTGGGGGTGCTAGGGATTTGATATCAATAAATAATACGACGATATGTATTTAAAAAAAATTACATGTGCTCATTGGTTACGATACTATTAAAAAAACTTTTTAAATCACAATATCATGCATCAATCAGAAAAAGGCTTTGAGATATTGTAAATATTTGAAGACCTTTGACCACTGTGGAAGCGAAAGAACGTTTTATAATTAAAAGTGGATATTTTCATCTAGACGGAAATCCTTTTTACCGAGAGATATTAAAAAAAATATAGATTGTTTACTCTGAAAACTATTTAAAAATATATATATTTAAAATGTAGAGAGGATAAATAATATTGATTAATATTGAATAATACCTTGATCTTGACGTTTACATCGATATGTTTTGTTGTGACAAAAGTATTGTTCTATACCAGTTAAGTACTCGTGGCCCGAGTTAGCTCATCGAGTCAGATCAGATCATATTAAGGAATTTACCACATGGTGAGTTATGTACCCCTAAAATTCAGTTGGAATTCACCTGTCATCTCGACGACGCGACGTGTGTAAACCGTGTTCGCTCTATCAACTATACGATGTTTGTTGAAGCAGACTATTTGCCTCCAGATAAATTTGGCAATCGAGTGACCTTTCTCTTCCCCCTGGAGATTGCGATTACATAATAGATTGCGTTGTTTAGGTAATGTTACGACACTCAGAAGGAATTAGTTTACAAGAAGTCGCTAACTTTTGGTTCTTAATTACTTATACGAAATTATAAATTGTCCTGCGATTGATGGTCTTTGAAACAATCAGACCAAAATAAAATAATTAAAGAAGTATTTTAGGGCTCGACTCAATAAAATACCTGTTCTGTATTAAATACCTACTGCTCTTAGGGCCGTCGTAGTTGTCGAATCATTTTTTATTCCAACGTATCTTTGAACTGATAGTTAGTTAGTTTGCCGAAGTGAAGACGAGACTGTCTATGTCGGCTGACGATCACCGGCTGATAGAGAAGTCGCCCAATGCGAAGTCGAGGTAGCGGCGTCGCTGCGGCCGAGGCCTGCTCTTTACAAAGACTCGTGGCGCGGGCGGCTATCCTTTGTTTAGTTCGAAAACTAAATGACGGAACAGCCTCGCCGGCCACGCCTGAAC
This sequence comes from Acleris emargana, assembly GCA_927399475.2. Taxonomy (NCBI): domain Eukaryota; kingdom Metazoa; phylum Arthropoda; class Insecta; order Lepidoptera; family Tortricidae; genus Acleris; species Acleris emargana. The sequence goes on from OV656840.1 coordinate 392,611, forward strand.
CTCGACGCTGCCTAGTCTGCTCGACTGTGAGCCGGGTACTTCCATATAAAACCTCGATGATTCGCCCCGCACTGCGACGCAACGGCTCTCGATTGTTTGAGCGACTTGCCGTGGTCGGAGGTGGGCGGCCCCGCCAGCGGTCTGGTCGCTGGCCCGCTCTGTGCTGACCGTGTGTGTGCAGGTGTTCGACGACGTCAGCGTGGAGCTGGCCATGGCGCTGCTGCAGCTGCTGCAGAGCGCGCCGGCCGAGGAGCTGCTGTTCCGCGCCGTGGCCGCGCTGGCGCGCCTCGCGCACCACTCCGCCGACGTGGCGCAGCTCGTGCCGCTCGTGGGGCCCGTGCCCACCACCTTCAGGTAACTCCACCCGCAGGAAGCCCGCAGGAGCTGCTGTTCCTGATACTTTCAGAACGTTAAAGAAGCGTTCAGTCTGGTTTGCGAAGCTCCGTGGCTCGGGCATTATGTTTTAATATGGATGACGACGACGGTGAATTTGTGAGAGGTTTTTCCCCGCCTGATAAAATAGCAGCTTCGGAACCATTCGCGGGACTCGATCACGGAAGTAACTTCCACCTAGTGCACTTGCTGTTGCTGACGTCCACAGATGGCGGTGTCCACGTTCCATGAGATGGACCGATTACCTGTCAAACCAGATAACACAAATATAATTCGTAATTGACACATGAGGAGATGAGAACCATAACGTAACTTAACGTTAACGCTAACGTTAACAAATTTCGAGAACTGTCAAACGTAACGTAAACGTAAACGTGTCGAACGTAAGCAGCCGTCGAGATAGATCGTCGAAGCTTACCTCAATCTTATACATTTTGTCAGCTTTCGAAAATCGCTCACGTTAGCGTCTTGACCTTGTCAGACAAATATTTTTTTCTCTTTTTGTGTAGTTTATGGAAAATTAATCGGAATTTTATTTTGTTGATTTGACGACGCGCTGCCCTAGTTAGTAGTGATCTGCCTACGAAGCTAGCGGTCCTGGGTTCAAGTCCCGGTAAGGGCAGATATTTGTGTGATGAGCGCGAATATTTGATTCTGAGCCATGGATGTTTTCTATGTATTTAAGTGTATGTTTCTCTATATAAGTTTATATCGTTGTCTAGTACCCATAGCACAAGCCTAGAGCTTAGTTTGGGACTAGATCAATTTGAGTGACATAGTCCCCTGATTTTTATTTATTTATTTTATTTATTAAATGGCCGTAGCCAGGATGTGATCGGCGATGTTTACTGTTATTTTACGTGAGTCTGGTTTGGTCGCAGGGGCACGAGTCCGCGCTGCGACGAGAAGATCGACCTCATCATGCAGAAGGTCAAACTTAGCGCTTAGGCTCACCTGATGTAATATTAGGACGCATTTTAATCGAGTATTCTTCCTTTCGTTGTTTTGTTATATTTCAAAGGCCTCTTGGTGCTTGGATTTTTTGTTGGTTTTGTAGCGTGGTGCCTGCTGTACGCTTAGACAAATATCACGCGTTTAAAGAATATATCTTAATATCGTGCAAGTTACACTCTAGTCTTATATAATTATCTTGTTATTCACTTTACAAATTACGAGTTTCGTATAAAGCAGGCGCCGCGGGATATTAGCAATAAATTAATTGTAAATAATGTGCGGCTAGCAAGTCGGATCTAGTGTAAGTACCTGAGCGTCAGGAGTATTGTACTGTTGTACTAATGTAAAGATGTTACGTTATCGGCGCAGGCGCGCTGACTGACAATATATTTATGAATTTTATTTTGTTGTATTATTTCCGGAAAAAACACTAATCAACAACAAAACAACATGGAAGCTTGTCAAAACCCCTCCGGCGTTGAAAATAATTCTCGCAAAATATGATATTCTCAAAAATATCATAAATGTTTTGCGAGGCGCGGACGGATGGCTTCCATGCCATCATGCGCAAACGCGTCGCGTCTCTGGTAAGGCGCCTGCGCGGCAGCCCGAACAGCCTCCTACAGACCGTGGCGGCGCGCCTAGATGGACCCTTTCTGCTCCATTGGGACAACTTGCACAGGGCGTCTAACTGATAAGTTGTACCCATTAGTAATGTAAGACTACCTAACATAGATTTAAGACTCATTGTTACTAACATATTATATGGAAATTATTCTGAAATAAATGATTATTATTATTATTATTATAAAAGCAAAACATCATATTCGCAAATCATCATAGTAGTAAAACATCATTATTAGTAAGACATGAATTAGCCGGTGTCGACGGATAAACCTACCTATGATTCTATAACCAAACTCCGAATATTTGTAAATATCATGTTATGCGAATATCGTGTTTTGCTAGTATGATATTATGTGTATGTGATGATTTGCTAGTATGATGTTATGCGTATAATATGATGTTTTGCTAGTATGATTTTATGCGTATAATATGATGTTTTGCTAGTATGATGTTATGCGTACATGATGTTTTTCTAGTATGATGTTATGCGTATATGAGGTTTTGCTAGCATGATGTTATGCGTATACTATGATGTTTTGCTAGTATGATGTTATGCGTATATGACGTTTTGCTAGTATGATGTTATGCGTATAATGTGATGTTATGCGTATATGACGTTTTGCTAGCATGATGTTATGCGTATATTATGATGTTTTGCTAGTGTGGCGACCTAGCTACATCTAACGGAAACTTGTATCAACCAACTCGCTAGCGCCACCAGTGTCAGACAGCGGAACAAAGAATCCTACATCGCGCTAACGAAGTTTCGGCAGCCGGTTGACATATATACCACTTCCAACTTCATCCCAATGGACTTCGGTCCCCAGGCATAACACCCGCCTGGAGAGAGATCTCTCTATTGTCCTCTCTTCTTACCCTAGTATGATGTTATGCGTATATGAGGTTTTGTTAATATGATGTTATGCGTATATGAGGTTTTGTTAATATGATGTTATGCGTATATGACGTTTTGCTAGTATGATGTTATGCGTATACTATGATGTTTTGCTAGTATGATGTAATGCGTATATGAGGTTTTGTTAGTATGTTTTGCTAGTATGATGTTTTGCTAGTATGATGTTATTCGTATAATATGATGTTTTGCTAGTATGATGTTATGCGTATATAAGGTTTTGCTAGTATGATGTAATGCGTATATGACGTTTTGCTAGTATGATGTTATGCGTATACTATGATGTTTTGCTAGTATGATGTAATGCGTATATGAGGTTTTGTTAGTATGTTTTGCTAGTATGATGTTTTGCTAGTATGATGTTATTCGTATAATATGATGTTTTGCTAGTATGATGTTATGCGTATATGAGGTTTGGCTAGTAGTAGTATTCATTTTCAGTAAAAAAAAAAAAAAAACATCCGATTCAATAAACGATCAAATAACGTCCCAGTATCACAGATAGAAGCAGTAAAGTACACAGACTTTATAATTGACGCTGAACTAACGTGGGCCCGCCACATAAACTCGGCCTGTGATAGGTTGGCGTCGTTTTAGCTTGTCAGTGGAAAACCTTGAGACGGCTTATTACGGATACTTCCCATCAATTATTGCTCAGGGTGTCGATCTCTGCGGTACAGCGGCCGACCGCGACAGATTATTCAGAATGCAAAAACACGCCCTGCTCATAATTGATGGGAAACCCGACGACCACCCAGCGCAATCCCTATTTAAAAAACAAGATACTGACGTTACCTTGCATATATATAGTATGCACGTCAGAGAAAATATTAAATAGCTGTACAAGGAAATTGATTCCTAAAGTCGAGTCCGGAATTAGGCGAACTAACTTGACAGTTCATTGTACACTAATGTTGCCACAGTTTGGCTAGTGCTGTTAATATCGATATTTAAAAAGTCTAGTTTATCATTATTATTGTGTTTGAAATCTAACTAATAATTTGGAAGCCACCTATAGTCGAGTCCGGAATTAGGCGAACTAACTTGACAGTTCATTGTACACTAATGTTGCCACAGTTTGGCTAGTGCTGTTAATATCGATATTTAAATAGTCTAGTTTATCATTATTATTGAGTTTGGAATCTAACTAATAATTTTACTAAGCAAAATAATAATAATAAAAATTGGTTGGATTTAAAAATACATCGAACATCGTTTTAGACATCGTTAACGACGCAGTCCGCCATTTTGTTTTGTTGACAGTTCGGACCATGCCTAACAAACAAAGCAAGCAAGCCATTCGGCTTTCTGTCATCCTATGATTGATTTTTTTGGTCAGATTGTAACCTAGCAACAATACGTATTAGCGTATAAAATTAATTAAATCGAACACATAACGGATTTGGAATTGTCATCGACGATAAAATCGATCGATCGATCGAATAGCGTTTGTCTCTATCGCATTTTCATATTTGCCAGCAAGAAAGGAATGAATGCTATATGTATGGTACTGATGGTACATGAAATGTACCGTACTAGCCCGACGGAAGCCACCTAAAAGGATCACAATGGCCTGTTGTTATTTTTGTATTTTATTCCTAATTTGAGGAGTAAGTATCGTAAATATCCGCTTTAAACCGTACATCCTTCAGATCATATTATATAGTAAAAATTGCTGTAGTTTTTCCCTATTTGGCAAGTATGTATGAGTGAGAAAGTTTCGACGACAATTACTTGATAAAATATAAATATAATCAGATTTATAGAAGGCACAAGGTTATTATCGACATATTTGTGTCGACATAAACCTATCACTATTTATTTTTTCCTATGTCTGGCAACATTTTCGGCTGTCAAGTTAGTTCGCCTAATTCCGGACTCGACTATAGACCATTTTGAACTATGTCGAAGTGACACTGTAAATAAAAACGTAAGTAATCTCTTACGTTTTGATTTACTACGTCACTATGACATAGTCCAAAATGGTTTAGGAATCAATTTCCTTTACTGTACATAACCCACGTATCGACCCGCGACAGCCCAGCCGCAGCCCCAGGCGGGCCCTGCTGGTCCCCGCGGCGCCGGCTCGCAAGTCTCGACGGTCGCTGAGCATCATTGTGGGAGGACCTTGTGCAGGGTCCGTCCGGGTTGGTAGTGTTGGTACAGTCAGCAACGAAAGTCCATGAACACATCCAAATTTTCAAAACACCTGCACACTGTTCAGGTTCATATGTAACTGAACAGGCTGTTGTACAAATCTCTGTAGACATTTGGGAATACCAAAGGTCGATGTACATTATTTTTACAAAAATTGCTGAACATGTTCAATTACATAATTAGCCTTATCTGTAAAATATCAAAATTAGCTGAACAAGTCTGACTACATAAATCCACTGATATGTATACTACTCAAAACTTCCTGAACATAATAACGTTCAGGAAGTTTCTGGATGCCGGTCCGGCGACAAATTTATACATATCAGCGGATTTATGTAGTCAGTCATGTTCAGTTGTGATATTTTACAGATCAGGCTCATTATGTAATTAAATATTATTAAAATTATAATAAATTACCTTAAATTACCTTTTAAAATACTTAACTTTTTTGTAAACGTAATATTTTAATGTTGTAATTAACTGACTATACCTTATTTTAAATTTGTAAACTGACGTGTACATTTTTATTGTATTTTTACCAATAAATTCTGTATTCTGAAGCAAATATTAAGAGTATTTACAAAGTTAATCGAAATGGTTTGCAACTTACACATACCTAGCTAGGTACTTTTAGCCTTGAATTTGCATACTTGCATGGATATATTTCTTTACCTGTCACTACAATTACATAAGAACATAATTATATTATTGCAAAAAAATATGTTGGTGAAAGCCAGAATCACCAAAGAGGGTCGTGTTTTAGGGTGAATGTATTTTGTGTCCGTATTTCTTGGAGACCTCCTGCTGGAGGCTCAACACTCAACACCTTGAAGAATTTTAAAGTGCGTGAGTATCGTTGGATGGTCACCCCAGCGTGTCATAGGCTGCGGTAGAACCACATCACTCCTGATGTTGCAGGGCGAGTCGGGTTTTAAAGCTTGCTTGTTGTCAGACTTGTTTACGAAAAAAGTGGATTAAGTATGTGAATGATCTAAGTCAAATTTCATTTGTCACGCTCGGACAAAAGAAACTTTAACGTTATTATTATGAATAGACGACGTGCGCAGGCGGCCAGCGCCGCCGGCTGGGTCACGCTCGACTGGTCAAAACAAAACATCTGCTACGTTATAATATTGTATGTTACATATTATAATGGTAAATTAAATTTAAAACCGAATCTGGTACCTTCTAATAAACAATAACTCAGTAGCGAGTCTTACGCCTCGCTGACAAGAGAAGTTGGCAATCCGCCGCGGACGGTGAACCTATACGAGAAGAAGTCAGAACATTTAATCCATTCAGTGGAAGAGCCGGGAGACAGCGCTGTTCATTTCGATTCTACCCCTCGTGTCTGAAGTATTAAAGGGTTAGGTTATCGGAAATCTCAAAATTAGTGGTTTTAGTAGTTATATTCCGGAGGCTGGAACAACCAACAGCATTACCCACAGGTGAGTACTTTTATGGCAAACCAGCTTTTGATCGCGACTCCGTCCGCTTAAAACTTCTTAATCTCTATTCAAGCCTATTTTCTGTACCCAAACTATGTCTATACCAAATCGCACGACGAGGCTTTAAACCGTGAAGGCTAAACGAATAAACTAGCACGCTACGCATTTAAAATAGTCGTAAGGACTGGGTATACGTATGGTATGTATTTATTGGGAACACAAATAGTAATTTACATATATCTTATTAGATTAAAAAGAAAATGCTTCATTGATGAACAGTGTTCACAGGTGTGGCAAGAGAATCGCAACATTCGCAGTCTAATCCACACATAGAAAACCTTTCACACCGAGAACTTTTCCAATAGTGTTTGTTACAGGTTATAGTTGGTCAAGCTTGAGCGCGATTGTCAGGTCCCGCGCCGCGGAGCGATAACGGAATCAACCTCCGGCTTCCACCAACTTCTGTCTCCCTGTGGGCCGGCCGGGCTCATGCTCGACCGTACAGACAGACGCTCCAAAGATCAGACGTGATGAAGGAGCAGCTCCTCGACCTGGGCGAGGAGTGGGTCCGCGCGGTGGAGCGCGCGGGAAGCTCCTCCACCGCCGACGACCAGGAGATCCCCGGTTCAACCGTGCAGGGTGAGTACAAAGTACCTACTACCAGCAGTTTACACGGCTTTTCAACCTTAAGTACCACTTCAATGGGGTGATCCATAATTTTATCGAATTGGACTTCATCATAGTATCATTTCATAGAACGCTTTTTTCTACTGAAACCAATCATGATGCTTTTAAGATGTCTTACACATTAATTAAGTAGGTTAGGTTACACTGGTAAATACCAAAAAACTTATGCGGTTTGAAATTCCTTCAGATGAAATGGAAATTCTGCGTAAATGATACATCCGTTCAAAGGTGCGTCGATAAAATAATAGGCATCCCTTCAGTAGATGACAGTTCACCACATTTGCACTTTTTGCGGAACTATCTACCACAGTTCTGTGGAACCAGCTCTTATCGCAACAGTATATTCGAAATGCGAAGAGACATACATGTTCTATTTCTGCTCAATAAATACAAGCAATTATCAAAACAACCGAAACAAATCCGTATCTTGAAGATATCGCGGAAAATGTTTATAATATATTTGCACAGTCGATGACGCGGAAAATTTGCAAACAGTTAAAACTTCTTGGAACCGTCGAGGCGTAATTCGGAGCGTTGTTGCTAAACTGCCGGCTACCGAGTCGAATCTTACCTGTTTTCCGGCTATCGCGAGTTCGCGAGATGCACGGCTGTGTGCTCGCCGAGGTCTAGTAATATTTATACAGGGTTATTGGTAAGTCGACCTATTCCCTTCTAGGAGTTATGGGAGAGGTCATTTGGAAACATTTTGGTACCATAATACTCTATGCAAAAGTGAACCATTTCTGAGATCTAATTTAAATTTAAGTTTTTTTCTAAAAAAAGTCAGAAATATTAGTACTTACTTTAAATAAAATAACAATAATGGCTTTTGTACATGGTAAAATTACTGTTCTTTTGCAATATTAAAAGTAGAATTATCTGTAGGTACACGTTCAAAAATGCGAGACCAAAAATTAAAAAAAAAACAGTTTTTTTATCAGTTTACCCAACATAAATGACACAAAAACAGTTTTACTAACTTACATACATACATACATACATAAACTCACGCCTTCATTCCCAGAGTGGGGTAGGCAGAGCTAAAGAATTACCAACAAGTCTTGAAACTTCTTGATGATTCTGTAACCACATTTTGCACAAGTAGGCTAAGATGTTTCCCAGCGTATTAGTGACAGGTGGCAAGCCCATCGCCTAACAGTACTACCAGCCTTTATTCCCTTTATTATACAGTTTTACTAACTTTTGCGTCCAAAATGACCAAATGGCACCAAAATGATTGCAAAAGATCTACCCCATAACCTAATAAGTATGTACCTGTACCTATAACTTAAAAAGTAACTACACCTTAGAATTCCCGTAAGGGAACACTTCAAAAAAGTTAGAACAGTCGGCTAAATATGGGCGTAAATAGTACATTGTGCATCAAGGGCGGTAAGAAGAGGATTGCTAACCACCAAAGAAGCCCGACGCCGAAGGCGGAGGGCTTTTAATGACTCGAGTTTGCAATCTCCTTACTGCCCATGATACACACAATGATTTTCATCACATTAGCGAGGAAATAAAAAACAAATAGAAAAAAAATCTTTAATAAACAAATTACGCTTCGGAAACAACAATCAAACAAAATTAAACGAACTCGATTCGCTAAGCTAAAAGAGTTAACCAACTTTTTTTTAGTCTTCCACAGATAATGCTTAGAATTGCTTTTTTTTTAAACTTGACAAATACAGGCCATTCTGCCAGATTGTACAAATTTTCAAAATGAAATTTAATAAAATAATTGCGAATGTCTCTGAAATAATGGTAAAATAGAAATATAATGCAGACAAGACAGTGCCGTATAAGTTTACACCGTGTCCAATAAGTTCGAATACACATCTTTTTGCACTAACCCTAAAGACATACATACTACAGGCCATCGAATTCTTATTTTAATTTATAAAGTATGTTGTCGTTAACTAAATACAATCGTTTCAAACGTCAAGCTTTTGTAGTTTGCTTTTAATCCACGATGAAACAGTTTCGTGAAACGATTATCAGAAAATTTAGCAATGGCGACAGACCAGGTGCTATCTTCAAGGCCTTAAAACCCCTTGGAATTAAACGCAATCTATTTTACACCACAATCAAAAGGTATAAAGAGACCTCCTCAGTAGAAGACAGGAAAAGATCCGGTCGGCCACGTTCAGCTAGAACCGATAGAATAGTAAAGATTGTGAGAGAGCGACTTCGGCGGAAAAAACACCGTTCTATCCGAAAATTGGCTGCTGAGCTGAAAATTTCAAAAGGATCGGTACACAATATTTTGAGGGTGGATCTTGGATGCCATGCCTACAAAAAACGGAAAGTTCATGGCATTTCCGAAGCGACCAAGAAAAAGAGAGTACAAAGATCCAACATAATACTTTCTTGGCACGCAGGGGATGAGTTTGTATTTTCTGACGAGAAACTGTTCGTTTTAGAACAGCCTCATAACGCCCGAAATGATCGATTGTGTGCACCAATGATAGAAGACATTCCGGACAACCAGAAAAATGTTCCTAGGTTCCAGAGCTCACCATCGGTGATGGTGTGGGGTGCAGTTTGTAAGCGGGGTAAACTACCTCTAGTATTTATCGATAAAGGCGTTAAAATCAATGCTCAATACTATAAATCCGAGGTTCTGGAGAAAATTGTTGCTCCAAATTTAAAAAGGATGTTTGAGAACGAATATTATGTTTTCCAACAAGACGGAGCTCCTTCACACACGGCAAACGCTGTTCAAGCTTGGTGTCAGGCTAATTTGACCGATTTTCTGCTGAAACATGAATGGCCACCCAGTTCTCCGGACTTGAACGTATTAGATTATTTCGTGTGGTCGTACATGCTCTCGAAACTACATGATTATAAAATCGCAAACCTGGATCATTTGAAAAAGGTTATCGAGCATATTTGGGACGAAATACCAATGGAAGCGGTGCGTGCCGCGTGTGATTCATTTGAGAAACGTTTGAAGCTAGTAAAAAAAGTTAAAGGTTGAGTTATTCCGAAACATTTGTTGTAAATATTGTACATAAGTGTGCCATTAATAAAATATACTTTTTATTGTATTAACTGTTCGTACATTTATTTTATTGAGAATCTAAACTGTATGCAAACTTATTGGACACGGTGTAATTAAACAGTAAAATTGGTTTGTAGCCAAGTTTTGAATATAGGAAATAAACCTTGGCTGATTTTACACCTCCTTGGTCTGAAATTATGTACAAGTGGATTCTATATTTTAAAACTAAACTCATAACTCCCTAGGGAGTTATGAAAATCTATAACTCCCGCGGGAGCTAAGTCGGCTATAACTGCCCTAAACGCCTGCGTGTTATAAAACCCTTTCCGAGCAAGTGTGATGAAAAGAATATAGTCAATATGAGGCCTGTCAATTTCAGGGAGATTTCGGCGCCTTCCGTTTTATTGTTTGTTAGGTGTGAACTAAAATTAGAAGGCCATTTATTTGGCCGAAATAATTATGTTATGAATAGGTTAAAACAAGTTAAAAATTCATATTCTGCTAGGAATGAAAATGTATCGTAGTAATCGTTATTTTCGCCATACAATTATTGGCCTGGGCGTGCAATGGGAGAGTCCTGTGTCCAGCAGTGGACTGACGAAGACTGGAGCCATGTACACGTTCAAACAAATTGTCCTAGTAGTAAATATTTATTCTAATACATAAATAAATACCTAAAAATGTACTTATAAAAACCTCCTTGAAGTTATTTGAAATACGATTTGGAAAAGAACATCATAAGGACTTTACTATGCTTCCGTTTGTAAATCATTTCTATTTTCGTTCGACTCGAGATCGTCTCGTTTATCTAGCCCTAGGTGTGCACAAGTACTGGGTCTAGGTCAATCACTATAATAAGTGAGATAACCAGCGGTTGTTTGAAAACACTTTCGTAGCCGCCCCCTCGCGGCGTATGCATTTTCGGAGTTATAGAACGCTAAGAACGTTTGTTAGTACTTTACCTCAAAAGCATAAAATCCTTGTAGCGATTCACCGGTTCGCATTTCACCTCGAACGTATATTTAATTATCGCGTTGTATCTAGATCGTTTAGGTACTTTTTTAGTCGCTATAAGTTTTAGTCGCATTTCTTCTCGATCGTACATTTAACTATAGCGTTGCGTCTCAATCTTATTTTTTTTAGTGGATATTAGTTTTTTTCGCATTTCACCTCAATCGTTTGATAAATGATCGTTTTGTATCCTAATCGTGTATTTCAGTATTAGACAGTATCTTTACTCGCAATGTACTTGTTTTGCTTTTTTTAATAGCATATCATCGTGAGCATTTAATGTCACAGTTCGCCAAGTAGCACTTTGTCTCTACAACAACATTTTAGGCTGATGTATATCAACCTACGACCTACATGTTCAAATGAAACGTTAGACGGGTTTTCATTGGGATTATGACTTAATAATGACATGAAACTATAGGTACAAAACAAGTTTTAATAAAAATGTTATGGAATTTTAGTGCGAACATCAATTAACGCGTCAAATTAAATAAAGTCCCAAACAAACATCGATCGCGACGAAATGCGTCAAGGGTAAAATACTACACGAAAAATGAAATGCAAGAAATAAAACTATCGAGGTTTATTTCAAAAAGCAATTAACGCGTCAAATAAAACAGCGTTCCAAACAAAACTCGATCGCGGTGAAATGCAATTATGGTGAAGCACTACTCAGAAAATAAGATGCTACAAATTAAATATACTAATGTGACCAGCCACACGAAAAATTGCTTCCAAAAAAAAAGCTATTGAGATTTTGTACAACCAACCGAGGTGAAATGCGAACCGGTGAATCGCTACAAGGATTTTATGCTTTTGAGGTAAAGTACTAACAAACGGCTAAGAACGTTAATTTATTTAATTCCGTGCTTGACCAAAATACCTGAAATTAAATTAGTATAAAATACGGTGAGGATAGCTAACTCAAGTGAGTGGCATTTAGGATTTCGAAGTCAGCAAATTTTAGCCAAGTATATCTGTCTGTCCGTTTGTTTGTATGTTACAGTCGTTTTATTCAGAGACTATTAAGATAAGCTGCTGCCGACTAAGTATCTACGTTAAAATAGGAATAAAACCTCAAGAACCACAAAATAATGGCTAGGGAAGGGTCTCGTTGCCAAGTTAAGTTAGATCAAGAATACATATATTCGGTATACAGCATGTCGAGTCCTGGTGATGTGCCTCTCCTCATGCTCGAGCTTTGCCGAATGTCTCCTTACCGAATAGGTATGTGTAAATTTATTAATTACCTAACTTAAAATTAATAAATAAACAGGTGAATTGCTCCATCCCCGCATAATCCCTCGTTAAACAAAGCAGCAATAACAGTTCACCTGATACTTCTGTGTACCGAGTTACGTCGGGAGATAACTCCGGGCTGCGCGCGCGCCGCCCGGGCACCAGTCGCGGGATCCCAGCCGGTCGCGACTGACACTATCTTAATTAATAAAGAGCGAATAATTGATGCAAAACAACTGTTGGCGTTAACGCCCTGTACATCGTTAGCAGATCTCCCTACCTAGTTCATAAAGTTTAAACCTCCGCTGACCCGGAGCCGTTCTCTATATTGTGGGTGTAGCAACTGCGCAAACTCCTGATCGTTGTAATAATGGATCCAGAGGAAGGCACCCCGTTCCCGACGCACAAGGCGGGCGGGGGGTGGCGGCGCGCGGTGGAGCGGCGCGTGCCCATCGTGTCGTGGGCGCCGCGGTACACGCGGCTGGCGGCGGCGGCGGACCTGGTGGCCGGCATCACCCTGGGGCTCACGCTGGTGCCGCAGAGCATCGCCTACGCCGCGCTGGCCGGGCTGCCGGTCCACTACGGCCTCTACTCGTCCTTCATGGGTACTTATCTAAAGATTTCTTACTAGATATATGATATCGTTGAGGAAATCCACGTCTCTATTACTGTCAAAACATTTCACTGCCACCATTTGACTACAAAACTTGGTCCGTCTATATCATTGCATAAGACCTCAACGGGAAGATAGAAATAAATAAGGATTTTTTATTGAAATGCTAGCCTTTTTTGTAGAAGGGTGGTTTTCAGCAAAATTTCTTGAACATAGCTTGAGCCAATTAGAAGTTGCCATCCCTAAAACGATGCCGTGAGCTCTCGTCGGAAGTGATTTATAAATTTATTCATAAAGACCTTAGATACGGATAGTTTGAGCCACCAAATGTGTCATCATTATCCAAACAATAATCATACATTTAGTTCCGATAAAACAAAAAGCATGAAATTTAATTTAACTGTACAACCATAATAATAAAATAAATAACGCTAAATATGACCACGGAAAGAAGTGTCTTTAATATCTCGCACATGTTGCAGTCAAATTGTTCGTCTGCTGCAGATGTTACAGGCCAATAATGATGGTAGGGCTCCACTACTCGCCTAACAAGTTAATTATGTTAATAAGGTTAAAGGCTGCTCTCGTGTTCCCCTCTCTTTCTGCTCTTTCGACACAAATTTCAATCACAGTCTTATCTCTCGCGCGACCTTAAGTGATAGAAATACGACGCGTCGTAGCTCCGGGCGAGCCCTCCGCGGAACGCAAACACAAAGTTTCCACAACAATATTATTATCAGGCTGTTTGTTTTGTTCATTAATTTTAAGTGTGGCAGGAACAATCAATGAGCTAATCGCTATTTTGCCGTGTCTGGCAAACAGAAGTCTTTCTTCTGTGTTCTTTCTATTATGGATCTTTCACATTTACGAACTAAGATACCAATTAATTTCGCTGGCCCCATAACTTGATAAGGCTCATTTAAAACGTTTTCGGAACCACAGCGGAAGAAAGCAAATCCCACTCTCACAGAATGCGGCAAGAACCCAGACTTTGACAGCATGGGTTATGAATGGTCCGCCAAACGACAGTATTGAGTCCAAGTTGTGAAAAGAAAGGGTGCCCATCTAGTCGCATACAAACTATTGTCATAATTTCGACTGTCATAACACATTACGCATAAAGTTGATGCTCATATTATTTTTTTGGCATAAATTTTACTATGGCATAATTGTTTCCTGTCATAATTATACGGAGTCATAATTGGTTTAACCATAATTTAGAATGTCATACATTTCAATATTAATATAATATAAAGTTAGTGGCAAAACCGACTCGGATCGCGTATAGGTTAGGTTTTTTTTTAATAAAACAGCGGAAAAACTTTATGAACGTTATAAAGTATGGTTAAATTATTTTTATGCGCATCAAATTTATGCGCGTTACACAATATGTTCTTAAACATTATGATTAAAATCGTTATGCGCATAAATGTATGACTATTTACAGTTATGCGTAATGATGATTATGAGTAAACTACGTATGCTTATAAAAAATATGACTTCAAACTTTATGCAACCCGATATTGACCCAAAGAGAAAAACCTATTTGATACTTACCCTAAAGTCGTTTTTTAAAATCAACTAATTCTTTTACCTCCAACGTGCGTCACATGTCCTCGTGCCGAGGACACCGCGGCGGTGAATGTATCAGGTTTAGAGACCACCGCCTGGTCGTGAAGTCTCTACACCTTGTACAAGGACTCCCTGCGGTGTCTGGCGAACTGGGCCGCTCGGCGTTTTCATTGCCTTTGCGGTAAATCGACAACCAATTTACAAGCAAAACGAAAACTAAAAAATACATGTTTTTTTATCAACGTGTAATCTGCACGCCAACTGTATTGGTAAATTTTTCTGTTTTCGTATAATTTATGTTGGAGTTTGATAAAAAAACATGTATTTTTTAGTTTTCGGCCTCGCATTCTCAAACGTGTACAGATAATATTTTTTTTAATATTGCATAAGAACAAAAATTTCATCTTGTACAAAAGCAAATAAAAAAAGTGGATTTAAATTTGGTATTTTTTTTAATTTTAATTTTTTAAGTTTCATTTCTGACTTTAGTTTAGTTGTAAGACGAATTTCCGCCCGCTTCCTTTGTGATGATTTTTTTTCAGTTTTTTTTTAAGTAAGTTCCTAGTTGTTATGCATTTTTGGAGAGCTAAGAAAACAGTTAAGTTTTTAAAATAATCTGCAAGCCAAGTTTTATAACGTTTTCTTAGTTTTTAAAGCATTTTAGTGGAAAGCGATCGCAAAAAAATATTGAAAAATTTTCGTTTTCCGTCTCGCTTGTTTAAATTTGGACCGATAATTATTGTTTCAGTATTGACAAATAACCAATGTTTAATAGTATTTTTAAATCAGACAAAAAAATAAGATTTAAATTGATACTTTTTTTGTAATAAATTTTTCAAGTTGAATTGCTGACTAATTTAAAAAAAAACTAAAAAACGCGATAACTCAAAAATGGTTCACTTTTGCATAATGCATATGAGGGTCAAAATTATCGCAAATAGTCACCCCTATCACCTCCTAACGGGAATAGGTCGACTTACCAATAACCCTGTATATCTAATTCCTCAGCGCACTTGTAATAGTATCTAACTAAGTAACGAGAGAGTCTGATAGTAGTGATCGTTGCAGGCACGATGCTGTACATGATATTCGGCACGGTGAAGGAGGTGAGCATCGGGCCGACGAGCCTGATGGCACTGCTGGTGATGCAGTCCTGCCACGGGCTCCCGCTGCAGTACGTGGTGCTGCTGGCCTTCCTCTCGGGCTGCGTGGTGATGCTCATGGGCCTGCTGCGGCTTGGTAAGACTATTTTAAGTAGACTCTGAGCTTGGACACCTACTAGTAATCCCTTGATTGCAAATGAGTTGCCAACCCTGAAGGCTAGATGATATGCTTCTATGATAATGTAATCAAATCATATTATTGTCACGTTGGCCAGAACTTATTGAAATCCCTTTTATTTTCTGTTTATTTGTGATTGAATCACAAATATGAGAGCGATTGTATTTGTAAGAAAAAAAAATACAGTAAAGTATCTAGTAGGTAGAGATGTTTTATCTCAGTAGAGGGTTTGTACCATATTAGTAAAAAGTAAACAGTTAAGTACGGTAGGATGTTTTTGTTTACTTTTATAATGTTCCTACTATCACGTATTATTTACCTGCAAGAACTCGCCATTTTGTTTACTGAGTGCCAAATTAGCAACACAGAAACAGTTGAGCCGTCAGTCAACTCGCTTCTTGACGTAGACGGAGAGAATATTTATCCCGATTGATAAAAAAACGGTCAAGTAGGAGTTGCAATCGCGGCCTTAGGGGCCCGTGCTATTGAAATGCTTCATTTACTAGGTACCTTTATTGTGTAGTTCAAATCTAAAAGTTGAATACCTACTCCAAACGTAAATAATTTTACTCCAGGGAAACACTAACCTCTACTAGTATTTCTGTCGTAGGCAGTGCTTGACCGGTGCGGTTATTATGCGTCGTCGTCGTCTGTGGGGTTCGGTCTGTTCACGCTTGCAAGGACCTGTTTTCCAATTAAGTTATTTTAATTATCGTTCCTGACGTAGAGACCTCGTCATGTTGTTCTCTTAATCATTATTTTTTACTTTATTTTATTGACTTTACATTTATAAGGATTTTATTTGTGTTAGTTTTTAAAAATAATTATTTATTACTTTAGTTCCTTGTAATGTAACTTACTTTTAAGTATTATTGTACCTAATTAATAATTGAAAAAATGACCTTCTGCTGGAGTTTCTTGCGGCGCTTCTTCTCCGCAATGATGGTCTTGTCCGAAGCGCTAGTAGATTCACTCAATATTACCGACGTGTAAAAGAGCCCTCATGTAGCCAATTTACTGAATAAATATTTTGAATTTTTGAATTTGCGTGAAAACCTTAGGGCTTTTGGCCATCGGCCATAGGAAACGGGAATAAAGATAACATATCTCCAAGATGTTTTGTTAGGATCTCCCCAAATCTAGCGATGCAAAATCGCTCAGAAAAAATCGTCCATGCGAGCCAAAATCACATGTATCTCGGCGATAAGTAAGTGAGAATAGACGTGAACATTGGGAATGAACCCTTCATTCGTATTGTTAGAGAATGACATTGAACCCTAATTAGATGTTATTGGCTGTTTGCACTCGCGAGCATCTTGACTGACGTTTAAAGTTTCATATTTGTCCGTAAATAATGACACAAAGATAGCGGGATTGTTCTTACACGGCGAAGTAATCGTGAATGAGTGGCGGGAGCAAACACGCTTCGGAATTTTTTCAATTAACAGCAGAAGTCTGTGTACTTTTATCGTAGTATTATTACTTAATGCTTCTATCTTGTCTTGAGCTATATGTAGTAAGATATTATAGCAACCTAAATGAACACGGGAAAATCTGGTAGCGTACGGTCGAACTCGGTGGTAGTCGCATAATTCATACCACGGTCACTTTAATACGTTACTGTACTACGATTCTCTCAACCCTGTGAGACGTAGTTTAATAGTTTTGTCGTAGTCTCGTGCTGTTTTAAACTTTAAAATATTTGTTAATTCTATTTTTATATTTTCTTTGTAATTTTTGTGTAATGTGATAAATGCCTAGTTTTTAGTTTATTGATCCCTGACTGTGCTAATGCTGTTGCACACCTGTAATTGGTGCACAAACAGGACTAATATTTTTGAATCTTTTGTACACGCATTTGTTTGTGCTACTGTTGGTGTGTCTAATTTAATAAATAAATAAATAAATACTGTGACAAGGAACTAAAATGTACAGCTACTTCTGAGTTCGACTTTAAACCTATACAATACAGCTCGAGCGCATTTTGGCATTACCCACACGTGACGTGACATCTCACTTAAATTGTAGCACAACCAAATAGGGGTGGTTGACGCCGGGGTTTAGTTCATATAGAGAGTTCATTGGTTCGGAGCCAGAAACCTCATAGCATCACACACATGGACTGGACAATGTATTGCTGAACTCAGGCGCACGGGTAGAAGTTATCGGGAGTCCACGGTCGCGCGAGTTCAGGGGTCAATTTACATTGGTGCGTCGTAAAGTTCTTTGACGAACTATTACTACGTTAACTTTAGGACTGTATCTCCTATCGGCAACTAGGAACCGTCACCCACCATAAATCTGGGACACAGTTATAACAATAGGCGGGTCAGGGTTTCTTTTGGCCTATTGTACATAAAGTGGTGGTGAAACTTCGGTGTCGGTCTGTCTGTGTATCACAGCAGTTTGTTTATGTTGAGGTGCCTAGTCTAGTAATAAGGTCCTGTAGTAGGTAGGTAATAAAATAAGAGTAGCACCGAGAAAGTCGTGAATCATGTCAATTACATTTCTGAAGTACATTGTTAATTGACTTGAATATGTAGACTCATTGATTTAATTTATTTTGCAACCACCGCGGTTAATAATAGCCACCCTTAAATAATTTTCCGCAGCTGATAGCCGCGGGTCGCCACCCGCACGTAAATAGATTAATTAATTTATGAATGGCGGCGATAAGACGCTGGCCGCGCTGTGCACCGGGCGGTTTGTTTACTATATGTATTAGCACGTCTTTTTTTATAGTGTTTGCACTGTTGGCGCAACCGCTTATAGGAATAGTATAATACGGCCGTGGCTCGTGACTATCTAGATTGGAAAGTGAAGACCTAGGTGGCATTAGTCGTAACTTCATCATCATCAGCCCGTTGCAGTTCACTGCTGGACATCGGCCTCTCCGAAGGAACACCACAGAGCCCGGTTTAATGCTTTATGCATCCAGTCGCTGCCGACCCTCTTATGCAAGTCATCCCACCACCTGGCCAGAGGGCGTCCCATGCTACGTTTGCCAAGACGCGGTCTCCACTCCAGAACACGCTTACTCCAGCGGTTATCCGGTCTACAATATACGTGACCAGCCAATTTCCATTTCAACCTACTAGTAAATACAGTGGAAACTGGATAAGTGGAATCGCAAGGGGCCGGCTGTTTAGTTCCGCTTATCCAGTTTTCCACTTAACCAGGTTCAAATAAAACGTTTTCTCACTTACAGAGGCTAACAGAGGTTGTGGATGGTAGTAACGTCGCTTATAGAGGTCACGTATATGGTCAAATAAAAGATCAAGACTTAAATGTAGAAAGATAGAACAAAAAATAGGTTAGTAATCCTGACTTTAAAAAAAGCAATACTGTAAATAATCTACAGTACTCGTATACAAAAATAATATGTATCTGTCCTTTGTTATAAAGTAACGTATATTTAAACAAAATCACTCCTAATATTTATTTGTGCAACAGAAACCAGTAAGTATGGTTAAATAAATCAATGTACCGATTGTACTTTAATGAAAAAAATCCGTCATTTTGGTTTGTTGACCTGAGTCACATTTTATCACATTTCTTTCAATATCGAGCTAGCTTTTCCACTCATAGAGGTTTCGGAGACGGCTGCTTCCAGTTAGAGAGGTAAAAATAAGAAATTTTCGAAAAAATGGATTCCGCTTATAGAGGTCCCAAAATTCCACTTATAGAGGTAATTCGTTGCCAAGGGACTGGAACCGAGAACTTCGGTCCACTTAAAGAGGTTTTCCACTAACCCAGGTTCCACTTATCCAGTTTCCACTGTAGTCGAATTGCACCCTGGAAGTCTTCATGGGTGTCCTCCTACGATTGTAGAACGAAGCTTGCAGAAAACAAAGTACCTAATGAGTAATATCGATTCCTGAATCTTCTGATCAAATAACTGACGACGTCGTCCCCAGGTTTCCTGGTGGATCTGATCTCGCCGTCGGTGACGAGCGGCTTCACGTCGGGCACCGCCGTCATCATCGTGATCACGCAGCTCAAGGGGCTGCTGGGCATCAGCTTCACGGCGGAGTCCATTACCGATAACATCTCGCTGATCATCGAGAACTGGTCCAAGGTGCAGATACCCGACGTGCTGCTGAGCGTCGTCTGCTGCACCGTGCTACTGCTGCTCCGCGTAAGTATACTCCTTTGTTTGATCTTCCGAAGATATGCGGGTTACGGAGAATGTCTCTGAAGTGGTTCAAGTGCGAGCACCCAACATGCCACGCGTTGGATCTTCTAAAGTGTTCTTGTCTTACGGAAAATATCTCCATGAGATGAGAGCTGTAAGTGACACTCTAGTGCCCTGCTGCTTCATCATGCATCATCATCCATGTCCCCACACGTCTTTTGTAAACGGAGGAATCAGGGCATTACCGAGTAGCCTAGTACCCATTAGCACCACCCTAGAACTTAGTCTTAAATATGTGTTGACCGTAGAATCTGCTGCACACCTGTGTGACATAAAGCTTAACCTAAAAATAAATGTAATAAACTTACTTAGATAACAAACATAGATCCTAATAGAGATTTTATATAAAGTTATATGAGCTGTACTTACCAGTAACGCCATCTATCGCGACTTTATTGTTCATTCATTCATTCATTCATTCATTAAATCACGCCTGTTTCCCAGAGGGGTAGGCAGAGACCACTTCTTTCCACTTGCTACGATCTTGACTTTCTTTATTTCTTTATTACTTTATTGTTAACTGTTGATAAGCTGTTTTTAAGAAAAGGGTATGCATGTGTGGCTGGATTTCGGATAGACGCCATTACACCTTGACAGCGAACATACTTACCTCTCTCGCTCATATTTTTACTGAAAATAATAATATTTGGCATATTTCTACTGAAACTCTGTGTTTTTTATCTCCCGCATGATCCATCAGTTACAATTTTTGTGAGATTGTTCCCTGATATATATTTATTATTATACCTTTGGAAACTGAAATCTAAGGCCCGTTTACACTTGCATTCTCAAGACAGCAAAAATGCGTTGCCAACCCTGCGGAAAGATATATATAGTATAGAGGGTAGATTATAATGCCTCTATGCTAGTAATTCTACCTGTTGTTGCACACTACGCTTGGCGGAAAGTGGATGTCTGTGTTCATGGTCACCTCGGCTCTTGTGCTATTGTACGTCGTGGTCGTCGTTACAGAAGCTGAAGGACGTGGAGGTGGGCCCGAAGCGCGCGGCGCTGCGGCGCGCGGTGTGGCTGGTGTCCATCAGCCGGAACGCGCTGGTGGTGACCGGCGCCGCCGTGTTCGCCTACCACGCCTGCGACCACGACAAGCCCTTCATCAAGCTCTCAGGTACATTTACTTGTCTACTGGAACATTGGCAACTTCTGGGCCACGACGTATCCATAGGTACACGAATCTAAGGCGCAGGACAAATTACCTACCGTGTTGAATTTCCTAGGAAAATATTGACGTGATCATTCCATTAATTAAAAAAATGGTTTTGCTTACCTTGATTTTGCCTTAAGGAGGTCACCGTTGGTCTTATAAACCTGTGTGAACAATTATGCTTAACTCTGTGTGTATCTATAAAAACGCTTTCATAAAACCAGCGTTCAAACACACGCTCAAGCATGATTGTACAAATTTGATTGTTAATGCAGGCTTGTCTTTACCTTACTGTACCTTACGTTATACTTATATTTTTCTTATTTTTACTCTCAATTGTATAAAAAAATATACAGTGTGTGACATCCATAAGAACATATATTTTACGTAAAGATAGCTTTAAGGCCCACTTGCACATAAATGTTAACTCCAGGTTAACCCAAGGTTAACAGGTTAATTCGTTAAAATTGACAGATCTCGTATGAATCTGACATTCGTGAATAAATTAACCTGGGGTTAACGTAGGGTTAAATCTACGCGCAAGCGGGCCTTAGTGTTGTTAGCCGTTTAAAGACGGAGTTAAGTTATTAGCTAAATTACATTTAGTGTAATTCATTTTTAAAGGGTACAACGAGCAGCAATGTATAACATTAAGTCTAAGTTGATTGCAAGTTAATTGAGGGATAATTGAGCTATGTCTGATACATTGCGTGGCAAATTAGTTAGTATGAAAAAAAAAGTACAACTTATGTTAACAAAACACTTGTTTTTATGATAATTAGGATGCATATTAACTGTTGTCAAAATATATGTTCGTATGGATGTCACACACTGTATTGTTGGTAGTGTGATAGATAAATACGTTTTGATAATAGGTTATTTCTAAGTTGCATGGTAATATATGATAGTTTTACGACTCCAGCTACCGAAATAATAAAAATGCGCGTCTTCTACTACCATTGCTGTGCGGGGCTTAAGAGCTCATGTTCCTACAACGTATAAATGTAATGAATAATTTGAATTTGAAAGTACTATGATTGGCTCCAGGGCGCGTGGAGCCTGGGATGCCGCCGTTCTCGCTGCCGCCGTTCAGCGTGCCCTCCGGGAACGGCACCGTGGGCTTCGTGGAGATGGTGCAGGAGCTGGGCGCCGCCGTCGTCATGATGCCGATCGTCATGGTGCTCGCCAACATCGCCATCGCCAAGGCGTTCAGTGAGTTGCCGGCCCACTGTTGCTCTTGTCAAGCGCTAGTAGATTACCTTCATGTAACTTTCTGTAAAAGAGCCTGATGTGGCTTATTTGAATGGTATATTATTCTCGTC
Organism: Acleris emargana; assembly: GCA_927399475.2. Classification (NCBI taxonomy): domain Eukaryota; kingdom Metazoa; phylum Arthropoda; class Insecta; order Lepidoptera; family Tortricidae; genus Acleris; species Acleris emargana. Next base: position 415,189 of record OV656840.1, read on the forward strand.
CGTAATGAGTATTTTGATGATCAATGGTATTTTGTGAAGCTGTAAATATCAGTATATAGTTTTATTGATGAGTTTAATTGTAAATGTAATTCCGCACTGTGGAGGTGTAGCGAAGGCTGTCCTAGATTTGCAGCTTCGTTGTGTTACCGTTATAATGATGGGTGATGTCGTGTCGACAGCGTCCGGCGGCCGGGTGGACGCCACGCAGGAGATGCTGACACTGGGCGTGTGCAACATCGCGGGCTCGCTGGTGCACGCCATGCCCACGTGCGGCGCCTTCACGCGCTCCGCCGTGTCGCACTCCAGCGGCGTGCAGACGCCCGCCGCCGGCCTCTACTCCGGTACGTTATGACGTCACGCCGCGTCCGGCGGCCGGGTGGACCCACGCAGGAGATGCTGACGCTGGGCGTGTGCAACATCGCGGGCTCGCTGGTGCACGCCATGCCCACGTGCGGCGCCTTCACGCGCTCCGCCGTGTCGCACTCCAGCGGCGTGCAGACGCCCGCCGCCGGCCTCTACTCCGGTACGTTATGACGTCACGCCGCGTCCGGCGGCCGGGTGGACCCACGCAGGAGATGCTGACGCTGGGCGTGTGCAACATCGCGGGCTCGCTGGTGCACGCCATGCCCACGTGCGGCGCCTTTACGCGCTCCGCCGTGTCGCACTCCAGCGGCGTGCAGACGCCCGCCGCCGGCCTCTACTCCGGTACGTTATGACGTCACGCCGCGTCCGGCGGCCGGGTGGACCCACGCAGGAGATGCTGACGCTGGGCGTGTGCAACATCGCGGGCTCGCTGGTGCACGCCATGCCCACGTGCGGCGCCTTCACGCGCTCCGCCGTGTCGCACTCCAGCGGCGTGCAGACGCCCGCCGCCGGCCTCTACTCCGGTACGTTATGACGTCACGCCGCGTCCGGCGGCCGGGTGGACCCACGCAGGAGATGCTGACGCTGGGCGTGTGCAACATCGCGGGCTCGCTGGTGCACGCCATGCCCACGTGCGGCGCCTTCACGCGCTCCGCCGTGTCGCACTCCAGCGGCGTGCAGACGCCCGCCGCCGGCCTCTACTCCGGTACGTTATGACGTCACGCCGCGTCCGGCGGCCGGGTGGACCCACGCAGGAGATGCTGACGCTGGGCGTGTGCAACATCGCGGGCTCGCTGGTGCACGCCATGCCCACGTGCGGCGCCTTCACGCGCTCCGCCGTGTCGCACTCCAGCGGCGTGCAGACGCCCGCCGCCGGCCTCTACTCCGGTACGTTATGACGTCACGCCGCGTCCGGCGGCCGGGTGGACCCACGCAGGAGATGCTGACGCTGGGCGTGTGCAACATCGCGGGCTCGCTGGTGCACGCCATGCCCACGTGCGGCGCCTTCACGCGCTCCGCCGTGTCGCACTCCAGCGGCGTGCAGACGCCCGCCGCCGGCCTCTACTCCGGTACGTTATGACGTCACGCCGCGTCCGGCGGCCGGGTGGACCCACGCAGGAGATGCTGACGCTGGGCGTGTGCAACATCGCGGGCTCGCTGGTGCACGCCATGCCCACGTGCGGCGCCTTCACGCGCTCCGCCGTGTCGCACTCCAGCGGCGTGCAGACGCCCGCCGCCGGCCTCTACTCCGGTACGTTAAGACGTCACGCCGCGTCCGGCGGCGCCGGCGCGGGCGACACATACACACCCACAGCGACGAAAAAATATAACGTCATTATTTAAATTTACCTCCTTCCTTTCTTACCGAATTTCAAGGGAGCTGTAACTTAGTTATATAAATACGGAATGTGGATGTTGTCATTGCTTATTCTTTAATAATTAAATAAAAAATATTTCCAGGAATCATCGTGCTGCTGGCTCTGCGCTTCATGACGTTCTACTTCAAGTTTATTCCCAAGGCTTGCCTGTCGTCGGTCCTCATCTGCGCTGTCATATTCATGGTAAACGAGCTTTTATTGTCACTAATTTAACATGAAGACCTTTCAATCTTGCCGTTTTAATTAGTTTGAGCTGCTCGACCCTCCATCTACGAGGGCAGAGTGAAAAGTCTGGAAAAAATTAAACATTTTTTTTTTTTTGGCCAAGTAAATATTTATTTTTCAACGTAGTCCCCATGTAACTCAATACACTTGGTCCATCGCTTTTCTAGCTTTTCGATTCCCTCCGTATAGTACGATTTCTCCAACCCTTCAAATTACGCATTGGTTTCTGCGATGATTTCTTCGTTGGAACCAAATCTTTTTCCACCAAGCCATTTCTTTAAGTTTGGGAAAAGAAAATAGTCGCAGGGGGCTAAATCTGGAGAATAAGGCGGATGCGGGAGAGACTCGTGGATTTTAGCCATAGCAACTGCACAAGTGTGGACCCGTGCGTTGTCTTGGTGAAAAATGATTTTCTTTTTCGCCAAATGGGGTCGTTTTTCCATGTAAACTTCATGAAATCGCTCTAACAAGTTGGCATAATATTCGCCGTTAATCGTTTTACCTTTCGGAAGGTAATCAACATATATTACACCACGAGCATCCCAGAAGACAGTAGCCATAACTTTATTCGCCGATAAAACTGCTTTGGCCTTCTTTGGTGCAGGTTCACCTGAAGCAATCCATTGTTTTTACTGCTCCTTGGTTTCTGGTGTATGATGTTGAATCCAGGTTTCGTCAACAGTTATGAAACGACGCAAGAAGTCCTTTTCATTACACCTAAACTTCGCCAAACATGCCTCTGACAGGGTCACCCTAGTGCGTTTTTGATCTACTGTGAGCAATCGCGGCACCCAACGGGCGGAGAGCTTCTTCATATCCAAATAACTGTGAAGGATATTACGAACCCGTTCGTCTGAAATGCTTACAATATCAGCTATCTCACGGACCTTTATTCTTCGGTCGGTCAATACGATGTCATGGATTTTGGTGATCATCTCTGGTGTAGTGACCTCAACTGGGCGTCCGGGTCGGTCGGCGTCAGCAGTGCTTGTACGGCCACAACGAAAATCCGTAAACCACTTGTGGATCATTTTAATCGATGGAGCAGAGTTCCCGTAATATTTGTCTATTTTTTTTTGTATCCGTAATGGTTTTTTTTCGCAAAAAATAATGTTTAATCAGAACACGAAACTCACTTTTCTCCATGTTTGCAAACACCGAAGTGATTGTTTCTTTTTCATAGCTGACAAAAAAAAACTAGTCGTGTGAACTGGCTGAAAATATACGATTTACCTCCAAAAAGGCTGCATCACAAATTGACATTAATGAATTTGTGAAGAAAATACCTTTAATATGATTTTTACCAGACTTCTCACTCTGCCCTCGTATGATATTCCTGCTGTCTCGACTCAATAAACCACAGAAATAATAAACAATATAAGTTTCTACTTCACCGTGTATGATGGTTCCAGGTGGACCTGGCCACCGTGAAGCGGCTCTGGCGGACGTCCCGTCCCGAGCTGGCCGTGCTGCTGCTGACCTTCGTCGTGTGTCTCGTGTCTAGCGTGGAGCGCGCCGTGCTGGCCGGCGTGCTGGCCGCCACGGCCGAGCTGCTGCGGGGAGTGATGCGGCCCGCCGTGCACCGGCACTGTGTGCAGGTGAGGGGGTCTCGGGTCCAGCGCGGAGCGTGCCCTGCTGGCCGTCACGGCTATACATCGGCACTTCTTATAAGTGAATGGAGCATAATGAACGGTTCTGGCTAGGAAATGCAAGTGTATAAATGTCCGAATTGTTTTGAAGTGTGTGTAGTATCTTTCAGAATTGTTGGTTGACGTAGCGTTGTGTGTGTCGCAGGCGGGCGGCGCGCCGGCCACGCGCGTGCGGCCGACGCTGGCGCTGATCTTCCTGAACGCGGAGCACGTGCTGGGCGCGCTGACGGCCGCGGCGCGCGCGCACCCGCGCCGCCCGCTGCTGCTCGACGCGGGCGCGCTCTCGCTGCTCGACGACGCCGCCAAACAGGTACCCTACTCGCGACACACTTCTGGTCACTGCCCTGACTATTTATTTCGAACTTCAGAAGGGTTGACGACTTATAATTACTGGTGACTACGTAAAGGATACTAATATATACTCGTGATGTCTCCTATATGCGAAGTAGAATTGAGATAAGTAGACTTAACTTTATGAACCGTAAAGAAGATTTTTTTTAAAGCTACGCGATTCTTGCGTTAACAGTCTTTTTAAATGGGGGATCTAAAGACCTCAGTTATATTAAGCCATGAAGTCGTATCCCATCGTTAACTTTAGTGACGGTAGCGGTAGAAAGTAGAGTTTGACAATTGTATGTACGACCCCCGTGTTCCCCAGGCCCTGGCGCGGCTGGTGAAGAAGTTCGCTCACTCTGGGCAGCGGCTGGTGGTGTACAACGCGTCGCCCGAGGTGGAGGCCGCCCTGCGCGCGGTCGAGGGGCTGGACGCGCGCGCGCTGAGGGTCCCCTCCGCCGCCGCGGCGCTCGCGGCCTGCGCGCCGGGAGGCCGCGCGGGGGAGACCACGGAGCTGCTCGCCAAGGCCTAGCCTGGAAAGGCTCTTTGTGATAGACAAGAACGTTGGGTGAATGAAGGATTGTGATGTAGCGACCTCTATGAAGTGGGGCGTTCAATCGATCAATAAAATTGATGGATAATTATGAAGTTGCACTTAGACATGGAATTTTATGAGCAATAATTGCTCGAGTACGAGTATGACAGCTATTGCTGACAGTCAATTATTGCCCATTATATTGCAAATGACAGGTCTTAAAATACGTGAGTATTTTAAGGCCTAATTTTGTACAGTTGCATTCACTACTTTATCGTCACACAATATATCATAAGTACTCTCAGGTGGGTTCAGAAGCGGACGACTTGACGACAAAAATGGCGGAAAATCAAACTTGTGCTGCGTCAGTGTCACGAATACGTTTTTTTTTTTATCATAGACAAACGAACGAATTCTTTATTCTAATGTCACTCGAGATCAAATGTCGTGCGGATTATATTAATAAACATACTAAATTGACTTTTCGTATCGATAACTATTTCAATATCTATGGATACTAGAATAGACACCCTCTTGAGTTTTGACAGCTGTTCCAAATTTAAACTCATTTACATCAACATTACAGTACAGATTTTACCTACTACCACAGACAAGAAAGTTCTCATATTAAAATTGGTTTTAATAATGCTAGTAATTTCCTACGGTTTCTGAACGCATTTTAGAGCACTTATGACATTATGTGCGTAGATAAAAGGGTTTTAACCAACATATAAAGACACTATATTTTTCATGGAATAACCAATTTAGACAAATAGATAGCTCTTAATTTTATTTGCGAATAATTGAAAAGTGTAAAGAAATATTAGTGCAGTCTATAACAAAAAATATAGTACTTAGCCAATAAAGCTTTCACAGTAGGTATACCGTTCATAACCTCTTAACATCAGTATTGGGAGGAGATATTTTTGGAACTTTGACCGCAGCCATTTTGTCGTACTTGCGTCCAAAACTTAGGCACCAGTTCAGTTCCAGTCAAACCTAGTCAAATTTGTTAATGACAGTTGCGTTTATCGCATGATACATGTGGAATAAGCATCCGTCACTCTCGTACTTATATACGAGTCAGTAAGGGACGGATGGGATGTTTCATCCACATTTGTCACGCGTTAAGTGTGACTCGATTGAAGAACGTGGATAGCTTAATACCCCTTCGGATTCTGTAATCAGTTAATTACTGTTGCGGTTGTGAAGGTAAAATAATGTTGATATTTAAAAAAAATCCGTTAAATGTAATTTGTATAGTCTATTTTTCCTTACTTGAGCTAAGTAGTAAACAAATATGGCGTCTCCATAAAGTTTGACAATTCATAGTGTTGGGAATCGTAGAGTGAATGTGTGAATTTATTTAGTGAATGAATGAAATGAGCGTAATACATACAGTGTGGGACACATAATTAGAGACAACCCCTAATTGATCACAATAAACTTGATTATGGTACTACAAATTGCCAAAGTAGGTATTAAATATATTTGTTACTAAATCATACATATGACGTTGTATTCTTAAAATGAGAGACAAATATCATATAGGTTGGGTTCTTCAGTACGATTGTTATAGTGAATTTCACAGACTACTATAATGTAAGTACTCAATAACACAACACGCTTTATTATAAATATTTTATTCATTCAAATAGTTTGTGCTTGTGTTGTCATAACAAAATTTAAATAGACTACCTTATACACATATTAACACTTACTAACTACCTATATAGTTTCAAAAAGATAATTATATTAATTTATGTTCGGAATATTGTATACTAAAACTGCCAAACAATTGAACCGTTACAAATCATTAATTCATTCACTTCATCCCATCCCTACAATGAAATGCCAAACTGACATTCAGTTTTGATAATCTGTGACCGGGAGTTTTATGGAAATTATTATTTGGCTAAAATATGTTACTTGCAAGGATAATTTAAAGCTATTATTAGTGCAAATGAATGCGTTTGTGTTTAAAATAATGTCTATCACTTATTGTGGTAACTTTTATTGAGTGATTCTTACGGAATTTCGTGATATGCGATCGAGTGATGTTTGTTTACTACTTAGCTCAAGTAAGGAAAAATAGACTATACCTCGTGTTACTGAAACCTTTTTTTGATCCGCAAAGTATTTTTTTATTTCTTTTTAATAAATTAGTTAATTCATTCAACAACTTTAACTCTCGAGCCTCTTTAGAAATATGTCGTAGAAACCAATTATTTCTCGTACCTTGACGGTGTCACCAGTGGCGGATTTACTAGCAGGCTGAGTAGGCTCGAGCCTAGGACGGCAAATTTAAGGACCGTTTTTTATTTTTTTTACGTTATAGAAATCAAAAAGATTTTTCCATGACGGATTTCAGTTGTCAATGAAAAATAATATATGATATGACAATTGTAGAGGAAAGGGCGGCAAAAACTATACAGCCTATACCTTGAAAATTTGTAAATTCGCCACACGGTTGTCACTGTGACAGTAATCTATTGGAAGCGCAACATTTTGTTGTTGACCGAACGAGTAGTCAAGTTAGACGCGAGGGCGAGTGAGAGAGCAATATGCAGCCGATGGTTAAAAGTCATGGTAGTACCGTAAGTTATTTGTACAATATCAGTTTGTGATAGTAAATAATAGTATACCGACATGTCGTTTATGAGTTAATTATATGTAAAATGGCTACGAGTACAAGAAACGCTATTTCGTCGATGAAACTGCAAAACCGCGTAAGTAACATTTTAAATAAGGAGCAAAATGCACCTTTTTAATAAAACAGTAAGGTTTATTTTGCTCTATTATAAATTTGTTAGTTACACGGTTTTGCAGTATCACCGACGATTTGTATTCCGAGAGGAACAGCAGGCCTATTGTCTAACGCACTCGCAATCGCAATCGTTTTCATTTTGACAGTCCGAAGGCGAGTCTGCGTAGGCGTTCTAAGCTTGAATTTAACTGTATTGTCTGGGACCCTATGGAAGCCAAGTACACTCTTATGCTGGAAAGGGTACAACGGAGATTTGCTAGGTATCTATTTAAGAGGATGTACGGGTATTACCCGTTTCTATATCCCTCTCTCTTTGTGCTGGGCATGGTCGGGCTATACACACAGACGCTCAGACGGAAAACGCATTTGTTAGTGCACTATTGTCGTCTTCTGCGTAACAATCCGACTACTCTTGAGCAGCTCCGCTTGTTCGTTCCCGAGCAGTACGTGCGGCACCCGCTGCGCGCGGCGCTGCCGGGCTCCAGCCGCGCCGCGCCCGGAGCTCCCCGACCGCCCGCGCGGTAGAGCTGTTAAACGTGCTACTTGCCGAGCTCCAGGATACCGACGTGCTAGCCGACCGCTGGCACATTTTAAAGCATAGTATCTGTACGTTCTTGTGTAATTCGTTTACGTTTTTGTAAATGGAAAACCCTATTTATGTACTCGTCTACTATTTTTTGTTCCTTATGTTATAAAACTTAATTATTTTATATCTGTAATCCTTAGGTATCTGTATACACACACACACACAAACTCACGCCTTCATTCCCAGAGTGGGGTAGGCAGAGCTAAAGAATTACCAACAAGTCCCAAAACTTGTTGATAATTCTGTAAACCACATTTTGCACAAAGTAGGCTAAGATGTTTCCCAGTGTATTAGTGACAGGTAGCAAGCCCATCGCCTAACAGTACTGCAAGCCTTTATTCCCTTAGTCGCCTCGTACGACATCCACGGGAAGACATGGAGTGGCACTATTCTAACCCGGCAACCACACGGTGAAGGTATCTGTATAATATTCTATAATAATTGTTAGCTAACATGATAGGCGATTTGGATAAAACTGTAAGCCTATTATTGTGGAAATAAATAAATAAATACAATATGAAATCAATTTTTCCACCTTGACGTCGATTACGATTGCGATTGTGTTAGGCAATAGGCCAGCGGGATTGGCAGAACCGTAGCGAATCATAATGTGATCCCCACCCTAAACGAACGGCCCAACGCGAGGAGCGCTGTGATCGCATTGTCAGTTTGAAATAAGAATAGTAGACTTTCATGTCTGAACAATAGTCGTGCCGTTCTAAGAGGCCCCAAGTGACAGGTGTCAACTGAGTACAAAACATGCGCACTGCTAGATCAAGACAGTATCAACTCAAAATCATTGTTAGTTTTGTTTCAAGCTCATACACTTTGTATTAAAGTTGATTTTACAATACAGTTGTATTTTGAGTTAGTAGGTACACTTTTGATCTGGCAGTGCGATGTGTTTAATTCAAGAAACTGGCAGAATTGTCCCACTGGACAGTAGCCATATATCAAAGAATTGAACTTGAACTTGAAGGCAAGAAGCTTGTACAACTATGGAGACGCAGAGCAAACTTTACATTGAAGCTGGAAAATATAACCTTGAATTACGTCACGTATGTTTTCCATCTCTCTTCTTAGGAATGAAGAAAGGGGATGCAAGATATTATTGTATATTTTCTTTCTTCATACATAAGATACCTGATATAATTCATTGATTATAATTATAAGCTTCTTGTTTTGAGATATGTTTGAGCTTATCTCATTTTAATTAACTCCGGTTTGACCGTAAGGCTTCCGGTTCGGGGCAGGCCCTGACAGGTTTGAACTCCTAGTGATGGTTAACTGAACGCCATCATCTGAATGATTTTCAAATTAGAACCGCTTTAGCTTCGTCAAGGTTATATTTTGTATGTCCTGCTTTGATAGCTGTAAAATCAGGCCTCTTAAAACGGTGCGACTATAGCTGTTATAAATTAATAAATAGTCATCGTTAACTAGCAACTATTATTACGAAATGTAATGTAAGGGATAATAAACCAGGTTTGTACATATTTTATGTTTGTTAATGCGCCTTAGTTTATACTGTGTATTGCGTTTTGAAGTATTAAGATCGCTTAGAACCGTGAAATCTTAGTTACCTACTTGTAGGCAATAAATAAATAAGTAAGTTAAGTTTTAAATGTAAGTTAATTTGTATATTACGAATTATCAAATACTTAACGTTCAATAAATATCCTTTCAAATCGTTTTATTTAGATTTCTTTAAACTTGTACGATTATCAGATTATCACACAATATTGTACTTAGTCGGTCCTAAAGTTCTGTCACTGGCACATTATTTTTTAATTTAGAACATAATTTTAAGAAAATGTTTTTGTATTCCATTTTTGAATGTTTAATGAAAATGAAAATGAAAATGAAAATATTTATTCAGTAAATTGGCCACATGAGGGCTCTTTTACACGTCGGTAACATGGAGTGAATCTACTAGCGCTTCGGACAAGACCATCATTGCGGAGAAGAAGCGCCGCAAGAAACTCCAGCAGAAGGTCATTTTTTCAATTATTAATTAGGTACAATAATACTTAAAAGTAAGTTACATTACAAGGTAATAAAGTAATAAATAATTATTTAAAAAAAAGCAATACAAACAAAATCCTTACAAATGTAAAGTCAATAAAATAAAGTTAAAAATCATGATTAGGAGAACAACATGACGAGGTCTCTACGTCAGGAACGATAATTAAAATAACTAAATTGGAAAAACAGGTCCTTGCAAGCGTGAACAGACCGGACCCCACAGACAGCACCCGTTCACGAGTATGACGCGTATCTCAGCCATCGCCTCCCTCAACCATGTGTTCGGGAAGGTGGCGACCCGATCAACGACGCCGCCGTAAGCAAAGACCTTTAAGTGAGCATGACATGCTCATGCTGCCGGACAAAGATAACAATAAAAAAAAAAGTATCTGTCCGGCGAGAAACGTCATAATGTGTTCTCAATTCTAAAATGTCTTGTGCACACAAGAATTAATATATATATTTTTTTTACAAAAAAAACAATAGGTAAATTTAATTTTAAAAGTGTACATCATTGGCTTAAAGGCATTTTGCAATAAGCGCTGCCCAGTGCTCAGCTATAATTACAAAAGACAAAAATAACCCTAACTTCAGTAAGCTCACACTACTTAAAAACGTCTTTATCATTTAGGAAGTCATTAACAGTATAATATGCCTTACCCAGCAAGCAGCACTTAATGCGAGACTTAAATTTATTGAACGGCATATTGACAATATCAGTAGGTATCTTATTGTAGAAGCGTATACAGTTCCCTGCGAACGATGTGCTAACTTTACGAAGACGGTGACATGGGACTACGAGTTTATTTTTATTTCGCGTGTTAAACTTGTGAACGTCACGGTTATGTCTGAAGTGATGTATGTGTTTGCGTGCATACATGATATTTTCAAAGATATACTGCGACGCGACAGTAAGAATATTAATTTCTTTAAATTTATCTCTGAGAGAGACCCGAGAACCCAGTTGATAAATAAAACGTATAGCCCGCTTTTGTAGTACAAAGACGGCCTGAATGTCAGCCGCTTTTCCCCATAACAAAATCCCATAGCTCATAACACTATGAAAATAACTATAATACACCAGTCTCGCCGTCTCGACGTCTGTAAGTTGTCGGATTCGCTTTACTGCATACGCTGCAGAACTAAGTTTTCCCGCAAGGGTGGATATATGAGCATTCCATTGCAGTTTCGAGTCTAAAGTAATACCTAAAAATACTATTTTGTCTTCGAATGACAGCGTCTCATCCTTTAGTCTAATACTAGCCCCATTCACTCCTTTCACATTTGACAGAGAAAATTTCATGCACTTGGTTTTCTTGGTATTTAAAAGTAAGTTGTTGGCTGTAAACCAATCAACAGTTGTAGACAACGTATCATTAATGTCATTGAAATTTTTCTGTTTTCTATCTACCTTGAATAAAAGTGAAGTGTCATCGGCAAACAGGACTATTTCATGTCTATCGCGCACAACGTAAGGGAGATCGTTGATATAGATCAAAAACAAGAATGGGCCCAGAATTGAGCCTTGGGGCACTCCCATAGCAACAGCTGATCCAGGAGATTGCGTTCTGTTTATGTCCACCCGCTGAGTTCGGTGAGCAAGGTAAGATTTGATAAGATCAAGGGCTCCATTTTTAATTCCATAATAACCTAGCTTCCGCACTTAACAAGTTTGTTAAAACAAAAAACAGTCATTTGCTGCTATTTCTCACGATGGAGTGGACATTGAAAGAAAACCGAATAGCTGTTTTAGCGTTGCACCGCTGTGGGCACTCGCCAAGTACCGTTTTCAAGTTGCTCAAAAAATTAAATATAACGCTTAGGTTTGTGTACCGTACTATTGATAGGTACAATGAAGTCTCTAGTGTCGAGGACAAAAAAAGAATTGGCCGTCCACGCTCCGTAAGAACACCAGCAGTGATCAAAGCGATCAAGGCCCGTATAGCAAGAAATCCTGTCCGAAAACAGAAGTTGATGGCTTTGCAGATGGGTGTCAGTAGGATAGGAATACCGTCAAAAAGATTTTAAACGAAGATCTTAGTCTACGAGCATACAAAAAAAAGTGTGGACACATGCTCAGGCTTAAAAGATCCCGAAAGTTGTTAAAACAGTACGCGAAAAATCGACACCGCGATATCCTATTTACAGACGAAAAAATTTTCGATATTGAAGAAAAGTATAATAAACAGAATGATAGAGTGTACGCTAAGAGCTCTGAAGAAGCAAAAAAACCGCTCCGCGGGTGCAACATGGGCATCATCCATCATCAGTGATGGTTTGGTTGGGAGTATCTTATTACGGGCCAACTGAGGTTAATTTTTGCGAAAAAGGGGTCAAAATCAGTGCAAAAGTGTACCAAGAGACGGTTTTGGATCAGGTTGTCAAAGATCTGCCCAACACGCTATTTTCAGGACATCATTTTGTGTTCCAGCAGGATTCTGCACCTGCACACAAAGCCAAGACCACTCAAGCCTGGTTTGAGCGTCAAAAAATCGACTTTATAAGACACGAAGATTGGCCTTCCTCCAGTCCGGACCTTAATCCTTTGTGGTGCCAATAGTGAAAAGCAGGGCGGGAGATGCCTCGGACATATCCAATTACAGGCCCATATCACTGGCTACTATTATCGCCAAAGTGCTGGACAGTTTGCTTGACAAACAACTCGCTGAGCACATCAAGCTAAATGATTCTCAGTTTGGTTTTAGACCGGGAATGTCCACTGAGAGTGCGATTTTGTGCCTCAAGGAAACTGTGCAGTACTACACCGACAGGAAAACCCCTGTATTTGCCTGTTTTTTGGATTTGTCTAAGGCCTTCGATCTGGTTTCCTACGACGTGTTATGGAAAAAGCTTAGATGTGAGACCATGGTTCCTTCTGAGGTCACTTCCTTGTTTCGCTATTGGTACAGTAAGTAGATGAACCGGGTTAGATGGGGGGATACGCTGTCGGACGAGTATGGATTGGAGTGCGGGGTGAGGCAGGGTGGATTAAGCTCAGCCCGGCTCTTCAATCTACATGGACCGGCTAAGCGGTGAGCTCGGTAGCGCCAACGTCGGCTGCAATATAGATGACGTTTTCATTAACAACATTAGTTATGCGGACGATATGGTGCTGCTGAGCCCATCCGCCCGTGGTTTAAAAAAGCTCCTGGAGATTTGCGAGTCGTATGCGGGGGTCCATGGACTCAGATACAATGCTAAGAAGAGCGAAGTGATGGTTTTTAAGGCGGGCTTGAAAACGTACGCGGATTTGCCCAAAATCATGCTTTGTGGTACACCGTTGTGCTGGGTAACCAAATTCAAGTATCTGGGTCACTGGATCACCGACGACATGAGAGACAACTGTGACGTGGAAAGGGAACGCAGGTCGCTGGCTGTCCGGTGCAACATGTTGGCTCGCAGGTTCGCACGCTGTACACAGCCAGTAAAAGTAACGCTTTTTAAAGCCTACTGCCAATCATTTTACACGTGCGGACTGTGGGTCAATTTTACGCGGAGGGCAATCAATGATCTGCGCGTCCAATATAACAACGCCTTCAGGGTGCTGTTGGGGCTGCCTTGGCGATACATCGCCGACGCGCGCACGGATAGCTTCGCCGCGATTATGCGTAAACGGTGCGCCTCCCTCCTGACGCGGCTCCGAGCCAGCCCGAATAGGATCCTGAATGTGTTCAAGGACCGCTGGGACTCTGCGCTGTTGCATCGGTGGATGCAATTGCATATAGCGCACCGGCGTGACAAATAGTCTTAAGTTGATGTACTACTAACACTAGATTTTAAGTTTATATTATTGTAATTGTAATTAACCTATGTTTATACGATATGGAGTAATCCGAATTAAATTATTTGAATTTGAATTTGAATTTGGACTACAAAATTTGGCAGGTCTTAGAGGAGAAGGTCTGTGCTAAACCACATACAAATTTGGAGAGCCTGAAGTCATCTATTAGAAAAGCAGTCGCTGAAATAGACATGAATATGGTGCGTGCTGCGATAGACGACTGGCCGCGGCGTTTATTGGCCTGGCCTGTATTAAAAACAAGGGAAGTCATTTTGAATAATTTTAAGTTATATTAATTCTCTATTAAATGTACTTTAAATTGGTATATAAATTATTAAAAACTGATTGGTACTTTTGTTTGTATCATTATTCTTATTTGTGACAGAACTTTAGGACCGACTAGGTAGTTAACGGTGCATGCTGTGGATACCTATAATTAATCAAACATTATGTGTTTGTTTCGACTGTAGGCCTTAAGGTGCTTGCTACAATGTATCACTTGTAACCCTCAATAAAAAAAACTGGATTAATATAATATAAAATATAAAAAACTTTATTTAGCAAAAACAGTACAGTATAGCTACTTATAAATTTAGTTACAATGATATTTATGGTATGGTGCTTATTTATAACCATTTCGTTAATGATTGGTGTATACTAAAGCAATAATAATGAGTAAGTTTCCTCTGTCCCCCGTACTAGTAATAACTGTATCACGGTGGGACAGGATTCACCGTCCTCTAAATTATTATATGTTATACAGTTCAAGTAAGTAATATTAACTACTAATTGAGACAAAGTGCGGGTATGCCAATATTCAATATCGGTTGCTAAGACGTAAACAAGTAGTATATGCAAAAATACTGGATCCCCTTTGTTTTATCAGATTATGTTTGACAAATTATCACTTCCCAATATTTTTTTCGTAAAATTTCATTTGCCAAATAATTGTTTTCCAAATTAACTATTCACAAATAATAGTTACGCAAACCTAACGTTTGGCACATGAATGTTTAGTCATTGACTGGCTTACCAACTGGACATTTGACTAAATTTCATTTAGTCAAATGTTTTAGTTGGCATAACATATTTTACGCAAAACAAAATAAGGCAAATGATTTGTATGGTATAAAAATGGTGAATTTATTTTGGGGGTCGTTTTAACCTAACTTAACCTAGTTTACTGGTAGAATTTGTAACCTATAACCTACTTACCTGGCAGCAGTTGCGTTCTGGCGCTTCGCCGGCCGCTGCCGCGGCACGCTCGCTTTGCTCGCTCGGCTCGCGCGCTATTATGGTCGCAGTTCTAACCTAACCTAACCTACTGTTCTTGTAGCAGTTCGTTTTTGTTAGGGGTCTAAGTTCTAACCTATCCTTACCTACTTACCTGGCAGCAATTCGGTAATAAATTCTTATTGTTGTTCAAAATTATGACTTAAACTTTAATTTTTTTTCAGACAAATTCAAGCACACATAAACTTACAAAAAACGATAATGAGCATTGCAACAAACTTAAAGTTGTAAGTTACAAATGCAGTTGTAATACACAAATAAATGTATTTGTGAAAATAGCAGTGCATTTTGTATATATGGGATCGTGCCGTTTTACCAATATTATATTATTTAAACAAACTCCGATTTTTGTCTTTATATGTATTGTCATATCAATTCATTTGCTTAAATGTTTATTATGTAATGTTTTTTGCCTTAATAAAGCATTTGCTAAAAGACCAAATGCCTAAATGTCTGTATCGGAAGTTAAACTCTGCTTAATGAAAATTTGACGAAATGAAAATTAGCGTATTATAGTTATGCCAAAGATTGCATTGGCAAAAAAACAGTTGCGAAAATTTATTTGGGTAATGAAATTTTACCAAAATAATTTTGTCAAAACAGCAGGATCCCAAAAATACTACATCAAACTTAACTGAATGTGATTAGGAACTAGGTACATAATATAAACTAAGTATAAATTTAAAGAAGGGATAAAGTATGAGACTGCGTGTGTGTGTGTATGTGTGTGTGTGTGTTTGTGTGTGTGTGTATATGAGTGCCAATTTTATTTTATTAGTTGCTCTGTATTTTCATAGTTAAGCGTCTTAAGATATTTTTCTAATGTTTTTTTACACAAATATGGTGAAAGTGACCTAAGATTTAGGTTTTTACTTAGTTTATTGTACAAGATGGGTCCACGGACCCTTAAAAATTTACTAGCAAACTTACTTTTGTGGTGTCGTGTTATGTACACGATGTCGGTTCTCCTACGTGATGTAGGATAATCAGGCGGGTTTTTATGTTGCTCCAATAACAGTTGTTTAATTATTGTATTAGATTTAAATTCAACATTATTAGTGTGGTTGCCGGGTTAGAATAGTACCACTCCATTTCTTCTCGTGGATGTCGTAAGAGGCGACTAAGGGAAAAAAGGCTTGTAGTAGGTACTGTTAGGCGATGGGCTTGCAACTAGGGAATGTCAACCGGCTAACCGGTTAACCGAAAAACCGATTAACCGAAACTTTTTGATCTCGGTTAAAAACCGGTTTTTTATAACTTTCGCCGGTTATTAACCGAATTGGATCTTTTCCTTAAAATACTGTTAATTGCCTTAAATAGATACCCCAGAATATTGTTCAGACTATAAAATGACAAATATAGCGGGGAAACGTATTTTTATTTTGTAAAAAATAAGAATACATACCCGATGTTTTCGTGTAGCGAATAGCAAGAAGTTTTATTAATTAAATTTCTTCATGAACGTGCTGAACGACCACACGATGACAAGGATGACATACCTAGTGTCTATTTTAGTGTCGTTATTGGGCAAAAGTACCAACTATACTGCTATTACAGTGACAGCCCTTGACCCCTCACCAGAAACGTCGCAAAGTTCAGAAAATATTGAACCTGTTCCGTCTACATCTGGTTTATCTGGAAGTTCTATGTCTGCGAAAGATTTATTAAGAGAAGAGTTGAAACAGAAATCATTGACGAGACGTGAAGCAGAAAAGACCCATATGGAAGTCCTGCAACAACAGTTGTGTCCTAACGTGATGATCGTGACAGGTCGAGATGGCACTGCATGAAAGTGGCGGAACCAGAGGGTGATATTTAGAAATGGCATACAGCTCAAAAAATCACCAATAGTAACCAAGTATAGTAAAACTATCGTCTAATACTTCGATTTCAAATAGTTTGCAAAAAACCGGCAAAAAACCGGTTAACCGGTTTTGAATCCGTCGAGGCGGTTATTAACCGGTTTTTGATTTTCACCGGTTTATACATTCCCTACTTGCAACCTGTCACTAATACACTTGTAAACATCTTAGCCTAATTGTGCAAAGTGTGGTTACAGAATTATCAACAAGTTTTAAAAGTTGTTGGTAATTCTTTAGCTCTGCCTACCCCACTTTGGGAATGACGGCGTGAGTTTATGTATGTATGTATTATTAGTGGTCACGAGAAGACCGGAAAGAAAGAAAGAAAGAAAGAAAATCATTTATTCGTGACATGCATAACAAAGAACATATTAACAAATACAAGAAGAAAGTAGCCACGAAATGGTCCCAACTCAGCGTTATGCTGGCATTAAAGTCAGCGCTGGTCTTCCGTTGGAACCATCAGGTGAAACCACGAGAGCCGATCGCTTGGTCTTGTTTTTGTTGATTCGAATAACGTCGCTTTACTTCAAAGTCGGATATCTCCTTGTTTGGTATACGAATATAAAACTTATTTGTTTGAAAAAAGATGCAAATTCTGTTGTCCCTTCGAATGGATTTATCCGAGTTTTTGAGCAGAGCGCTGGATGCCGCGATGTCAATTAATTTATTATATTTTATTTCAACCGCTTCACGTCAATTCTTGAGTAGAAATGTCGTTCCGTGTAGAGGATTTTAGGGCTATAGAGCTCGATCCGATGGTTTTTGTCTCGATTAGCCATGTTTGGTTAGCCATGGCGGACGTGCATCTGACGGATGTTTTATTTGCATTGATAGGTACCTACTTAAATTATTAATTATACCTGCAGCTTCTCTGGTCCTCTATTCCACTTTTTCCAAGGCTCCAAGCCTATTTTGCTTCTGCATCGTAATCATATCGTTACTGTTAGTTATGTTATGATAGGATTTATTCAATTGACAGTACCTAAGGGCTGCTACTTAAGACGTGAACAAGATGATTACGATATAGAAGCCAGAAGGAAAGGCTAAAACAAATTGGTTCCCCTATGAAATCTCTTATCGTCATTTGTCCTAATGCATCGTTTGTCCGAATTTTTGTTTATCCTTAAGCCATTTCCGCCTTATTATCAAATAGACCTGACCTTTATTTTTTTCATCTCATAGATAAGATTACAAATTGGTGATATTGGACAATATCCGTTGCGTGAGCGAACGGTATTGTGCGTTTCGTTCATTCTCTCTACAATCTATGGTTAATGTTACCAGTTATCAAATAATCCTTGGATCCCTGCGAGGATAAATATACACCTTAATGGCAGAAAGGATACAACGGAAATTAGGCAGATATTTATTCAAAAGAAAGCACGGATACTATAGTTTTCTCTATACATCAGCATATGTACCGGATATGATCGATCTCTTACACTTTAGAGTTTAGGCGCAAACCTTTTTTTCTCATCCACTAAACTCGGATTCATAATTAGATTCCATCAAATCTACCACGATGTTGCCGGTGAAATGAAACATTCCAAAATTAGTAAAGTACCTCTTGGAGAAAGACTGCACGTGCAGACGTAAGTAATTAAATAGTAATTTTAAGAATAACATTTAATTGCTCTTTTTAAATAAGAATGGTATGTAAAAATCAGTCGTAGAAATATTCATATTGCAATCGTAAAAGTTCAGGTCTCGATAACATTTGGCAGATACCAAATGTGAATTATTAAACCTTTGATATGAATTATTAAACCTAAAATACGTAAATTCGAAAAAAGTCGTATTGGCTATTTTGAAGGCGATTATACGTTATCCTAACTATATCATCCTAACTGGAGGGGGGGCGCTAAACCATCTCACTAATTTTAGTAAAAAATTAGGATGCCTTTCACTTAGAATTTAGGAATGTATAAATATTGCATACATAAAGAAATGTTTACTTCCATACATAACAAACATCTAAGAATCAAAGTAATATACATATAGGCGACCAACTTAACGAAACCCCTACGTTTATGTAATTGTATAGTATCTTTATACAGAAAACGGAGATTATATTTGAATTTGGACGTAAAATCCCTTAATTCTCTAAACCACTATTCCAAGACAGGCATTTCGTTAATTTTTTCACCTGCAGTGAAATAATTATATTTTTTATTTTTAAGAAAACATTGGTGGCATCTGGACCGTCTTACTGACATTGACAGATGTTATTGTGACAGTGACATTTCTTGGTAGATTTGATGGAATCTAAATATGAATCCGAGTTTATGGTTTAATACTGAGATGAGAGGTCAGCTCGACTCGATATATAAGAGAGGATACGCATTTTTGTCCCTCAACGTTTCTTGCAAATAGGAGTGCGACGGCGACTCAGACTGTTCACTTTTCCTACCGGAATTCGCACACGACACGCGCTTTACGCTCTTACACCAAAAGCTTAAAACCTCTTAAATGGTCTTCTAGACAAAGTCCAGGATACTGATATTTTTACGGCTAAGTGGCATGTCTTCCAATGCAAAATAGATTTGCGATTTGCGAGTGTTTTGGTATTTACGGTAAATTCACTGTGTTCTTTATAAATAAAAAAATAATCAGTTTTTTGTGTTTTAAGTTACAAATTGTTCGACTTTCGTATCTTATCCGACACATTCGATTAGGGCCTACGTGATTGGGCCGCCGGTACCAGCGCTATGACCATCAGTATCCTTTTCGTCATTACGTAATTAGACCCCTGAAGGGTCGCCATACTTGGTACAAATGACCGGAAATTTTATGTTAGTATCTTTCCGTCTATTATCTATTGCTGATTAAAAGATACATCTCTCTAAAGTTTTAATAGATGGTCTTAAAAGGAATTTACATGCGTAAATAAACAATTCGGGACTACAAACAAGTACCTACCTATAAATGAATGGCTCAACAAGGTTCAAAGTTTTTAAACGTTTGAATATATTATGATGAATATCTGAATATATTACATTATAATTAAAAACACCAAGGTATTTTGAATGAAATGCCATTACAATTACGAACGTCTCAAATGCGTGTAGTAACATTTAAATTAGTCAAAACATCAAAATCCCATATAAAAATAGGGACTTTTATAATATTGTATGGTATCACAGAATGAACGAACTATTCCGGAGAGGCGAAGAGCGAAACCGGTCGTTGACGTTTGACAAGACAACCGAATCAATTTCTCTCCTCTCGCTCGCTCGCTCGCGCGGCGAGCGCCCAGTATATTACACTACTCTTTGGCGAGCGCTGTTCGTTCATTTCATTTCAGTCAGTTCGGCTCAACCATTCACTCTCGCTCGTCGCATCGACCGCCCGGACGAGTCGGTCGCGGCCCGACTTTATATTCCGAGACAAAGGGATCTCACAAAAATATGTAAATCGTAACATAAAGCGCGCACAAAACACGTTTTAATACACAAATACATGTACAACAGTCAGGAGCGCAGTCAAAAAAGGATCCCCACCGGGCGGTATCGACCTAGTTCCCTAGTGTTTATGTTTAGTAAAGTGGGTATCTTTCGGTGTTTGTTTTGCAAACAGTGAGATAAACGAAGCTTTAAATCGGGTGGCAGCCGGTGCGGTGTGTTCGGCAGGGTTGTTATGTAGTGGTTGTGTTGAATAAAGTGATAATGATGTGGGTGGTGGCGGCACTGGCGGTGCTGGCCGGGGCGGGCGCGGCGACGCCCGGCGGCGAGTCCTTCCTCACCAACATCAGCCGGACCCTGCGCTCCGAGATGGAGGACGTGATGCAGATGGCGCACGTGAACTACTCCTCGCCGCAGATCAACGTGACGTACGTGGCGAGCGTGCAGTTCGACATGCGAGCTATGGGCCCGCTCTACAACCACACCGACCTCGTCATCAACGCCATCGCCAACAAGCAAGCCTATCCTGAAGGTAAGAACCCGAAACCTAGCGTACCTACAGGGTCGAGACTCCGAAGAGGTTTTTTTCTGATAGGTAGGTATTCCTTTTTGGATTATAAAAGGGTTTTTTTATGACTAATGGCTTTGTTTCAACCATTATTAGGTACTTTACCACATGTAAAGCCTGCAAAACAAGTTTAATTAGGTTATTCAAAAACTAATTTCCTTATGCATGTAATGCAAGTTTCACATGCAGAATTATTTCATAACTTCAATGAATCACAATTGTTGATTATTAAAATGACTGGAATCATTTTTTTTGTTAAATCCATTAAATTGTTATATAAGTGTAATAATGTATGTAATTCTTGGCAATTTAATATTATTACTGAAAACTGAAACATAAAGAATAAATTATCATAAGTTGCTTATTTATATAAATTTAAACCTATCCCATCAACACCTGCCACAATGGATAAATGAGATGAGTTTGTAATGTGTTAAGTATTTGTTTATAAATAAACTAGGGGTTGCTGAGGCGCACACAAAAATAAAACATTGGGTAAAGTCACCAGTGGTCAGCCAGAGACCAGTAATCGACCTTATATGAGTGCGAAGAGTGGGACATATATCTTTCGTACTCATCCCACTCATACAAAGTATAGGCAGAGGCCGACTGTAGGTCTCTGGCTGACCACTGGTGACTTTACCCTAGCTTGTATTGCTCAGGGATAATGTATTTAGCATTCTAAGGGTGCGGCTCCACTGAGGCGGAGACGAGAGGAGCGGAGCGGAGCTGTGCCAATATTACCCAATAAAAGGCGCATGCAGTCACGTCGAGCGCGCCTTGCGCAGATTCCATTGGTTAATATTGGCACAGCTCCGCTCCGTTCCTCTCGTCTCCGCCTCAGTGGAGCTGCACCCTAATGGTGAAACATTTTTTGAAATTGGTCCAGTCGTTTTATAATATAAGTGTACAAGACTACATATCGCTCATTGAATACAAAACGGAGACATTCTAAAATGATTTTCTCTTGCATTGAAAATCTTATATGAATAGCTTCTAATTTTAAAATACAACTCTGACTGATTTTGGAATGTGTCCGCTTTGTATTCAATGAACGATATATTTTTACAAGCTAGAAAATAAATAATGAACTGTTGTGTCACTAATCCCATAGTTATTCAGGACAAAGACAATTTACTTTAACTTAGCAACAAAGGCTATTACAATCATTCCTGTCATAGCACAGGGGATTCTGGTCCTTGTTATTATAGTTGGTTGACTGGTAGAGAATGCTATAAGGCATTAGGTCTGCCATTTGTGCTTTTCTTATATTGTGCAATAAAGTTTAAATAAATAAATTATAAATTATACTAAACAAAGGACCCAGCCTCAGCTCCGGTGAAAAAAGGTGATATTAGTAAGGCATAATAAAACTTCCTATATTATTAAAAGAATTTTTAAATCTGTTTGTAGTTATAGAAATTACCCCGAACTTAAAAACAAACACAATTTTAACTCTTTATAATTTTTTAATTATGACCTTTTGCCATTAAAAAGAAAAGTGGATTGCATTGATTATGTGAGTATGTGTTATTTAATTGTTTGTTCTGTCTTCTCAGTTTAACAACTTCATTGGTTGGTTGATGCCGTATTTGGCATAATTATAGTTTATTGCTTGGAGTCAGACATACAGAACTTAAAAATAACTGTATTTAGATAGCCTCGTATGTATCATTATTATTGTTTTGTTTCTATGGGACTAACTATAACTTTTTATTTTTATTACGAACTGCATTACACAAACATCTTGATATCCTAATTTCAAAACCACTTTGTGTATTACATATACGCATTACCTTATACAGGGTGTCTGGAAAACCTTCAGAGAAATTTTAACTGTAGATAGGGTGGATGATTTGGATCATCCCTATATTGGTAACTTTTGTTTAAGTTAATATTTGACTGAGTTACAGACAGATTTATCATCGACTTTCCTGACGATGCTCTCAGTGTGCCCCATCTTAACTGATTCATTCATAATATCGTCGGTGATACTGCAAAACCGCGTAAGTAACAAATTTATGATAGAGCAAAATAAACCTTACGATCTTATTAAAAAGGTGCATTTTGCTCCTTATTTAAAATGTCACTTACGCGGTTTTGCAGTTTCACCGACGATATGTGTCACAACGTAATGTAAATAAACAAGTTGTTCCTTATGAACAATGTTTCCAATCATGGTCAAAAGCTCCATGGAGTTTAGAAAACTGACACATTATCCTGTAATGTGAATGAAAAGACGGTGTCTGATAAGGGCTATTATGTGAAATAATCTAAAACTGAAACTTACGATTATGATTTTTACTCACACTTTTCTCACACTCTCACGGCTAAAATAGCACTTGCACTCGTAGGCACATTACTTCTTTTACGAGATCATGAATCATGGCTGTATTTCATTGATTTTTACCACTATCAGGGCATTCAGGGCTTCCGACGAATAAAAAACACAATAATTAATTATTGACAATTTGACATATTATCTTTTTAAATCTTGGACCATTAAAACTCTTTATGAAAAGAGTTTTAGGTTTCATTTGTAAACAAAAAATCCTACCTACACGTTACGTTTTATCAAAATTACATTTAAAGCTGGCATCATAATGTTGTTGCTAGATATTCGTATCATAGAAGAAAGAGAAAAATAGGATCGCTTTGTAAGAAGAGGTCGACGTGATTACACTCTGTGGTAAAAACCCTTAAAAGAAAAAGGCCACTAAAGCCGGCTACTCACACACCTGCTGCAGGGGCAATATGGGAATTGGACCCTTGATTGCCTCCTTAATTGTGATGTGTGTAGGCAAGCAGGAGCAATTTTTAGATTGGGCCTGCGGCAGGGCGGCAGGGGCGCAAGACCTTCCTAGCTCCCTAGATTGTGTCTACCGCCCTGCAAGGTTGCTGCGTGTGTAGTAGGATTGGGGCAATTCCAGTCAGTTCATTGGTGACATGACAACCGAGCGGAGTGGACAAAAATGGAAAAAATGGTGTTACCATAGCCAGGAGCTCTTCAAAAGAATCAATATCCATTCGCAAAAAGTTTCTAAGATCATCTACTTCCAATTCTTTCATAATATTCATGTGGCACAATTTGCTTCGTTTCTGCAACCAATTCTTCACCCAATATCTTCTCTTCCTTTTTTTTTTGGTAGCACCACAGAAAGTGCCATGGCGATACCAATCCTCTGGTGTTTCGACAATACATGAGGCTTTCTCGTGGACGTGCGTTCAGCGGGACTATCAGTTACACACTGAACGGCAGGCTAGTGTGTAGAGAACAGCCTAAAATTGGTCCAACCGCCGTGCGACCGGTATTGCCCCTGCAGCAGGTGTGTGAGTAGCCGGCTTAAGGAACACCCAGAAAATATAAAACGTGGACTACAATCACAATCAGTCAAGGAAGCGATGTCACAAGCGAAGCGATGTTTAGTTTGGGGTTTGTTTTGTTTACTTGCATGTGATGTGACTTCACATCACACTCACAGGTTATAAAGTATTTCTAACATCACATAGCGTTTTTGCCACAGATAATATTTCAAAAAAAATCCTTATTATTTCGTGTAATTTCCAAAAAAATAGACATAATTTAATGTGAAATAAAGTGAAATACGTTATTTTACGCTAGTATCAGATAGGATGACCACAATTTGTAGTATATTTTCAATGTTGTCAAATAGCCTATTATAATCAATTATGCGACGACCTTTATATCCATCGACAAAATGTTTTGCACTTTTGGCTACTGCCACAAATACCATGCGGATCAAAAGGAAAGAACCAGCAGCCAGCGCAGCGCTTTCTCCCCGTCTGGTTGCCCTGAAAATCAGCGCGTGCAGCGTCACGGCATGTCTGACACTATGATGCTGAGTAGCACCCAATTTGGTGCATTATTATTTTATAAAATAGTTTTAAGGTTTTGTTTTAAATTATTTTCTCACTGTATTTAATTTGATTATTATTTTTCTGTGGTTTGCACCAATAAACGATTTTCTTTTTCTCCTTTTTTTTCTTCAATACGGAGAGCAATAATCGGATCGTTCAATCCGTCTATTTGAACTTTTAGAAGTCTATGAATTTATGGCTGTCATTAGATGTCAGTGTTAAATTATGTTATTTTCAATATTCACGTCTTCAATATTTTTGCTGTAAATCAGTTATATGGGCTACTTTAGAGCAGAAAACAATGGTAAATGGTTAGATCTCGACACTAAAAGACGGACGATATGATCAGTCTCGGCAAAACATGAACAAGAGACCTAGTGATTTCACATTTAAAACCAATTAGTTAGAACTGTTTGTTTACATACCATGTGACAACGTATGGTCTCAGGTCATTGACCTCGGACATTGAATTTTGACGTAAGATACTACGAACTGTTGGAGTAGTATACTATCAACGTCAAAATGTCAAGGTCGAGATATCGGCTGCGATACATCAAGTAACAAAATGAATATAATTAATCCTTCTTTTTTTTTACATTAACAAAAACAAAAATGAACCATACCCCCGTGATCAGAATCGTGCGAACTATTACCCCCCCAAATTTCTCCAAAGGTTTTCCAGACACCCTGTATATTCGCCCTTTTTATGTACGTAGTTCTGATGGTTATCTGTGGTCTTCATCATCCATTCCAACTAGAATGGTACTTTGTGAAAGCAAATGCACAATGATCTATAAAAAATACCCAATTCGCTATAGGTCGGTAATTGGTATAATATTTTAAAAGGTCTCTCGATTTATCCAGGATCCCATCGTCATATTCTGACATGATAACAATGCCTAGGAACAACAAAAAATATTTATACAAATCAGTCCAGCCTTCTTCGAGTAATCAGGGAACGTACATAAAAAAAAAACCAACGAACTGAAAGACTCCTCTTTTGTAAATATACCTTTTTCCTTATACTTATTTTATTGTGGTTGAAACATTTCTCATTCTCCGAATGCCATTACTGGAAAGTGTGGTGCCAATATTTTGTCGTTTTCCTGGTAGGACGTAGGTATGCATTTAATAGTTGAGCCACCAATTAGATCCTTGTTATAATGCCAGGCCAGGTGCAAGCCAGGTCACGAGAAAGAAAGTTCGTTAAAATTACCTATTGACTTTCTGCGACTGGGATCTATAGTGCCCCAACAATGAAATTGAAGACTGTACAGACACCTGTGCAAACCCAAGGATTGTGATCGTTATGGGTAGGTACAGCATTCAAAGATTTAAATCTAGTTTTTTTTTTTTCTGGTATGGGAAGGCAAACGAGCACACAGGCCACCTGATGGTAAGTGGAAACTGTGACCCATAGACATTCGCATTCACAAGACTGCAAATGCGTTGCCAACCCTGAGGACTAAGATGGAATATGCTAGTCATTTCACCAGCTGTCTTATCCCCAAACCGGAACACAACAATGCGAACACTTCTGCTTGGCGGTAGGTTAATGGATAAGATGGTGGTACCAACCCGGACGGACCCTGCACAAGGTCCTTCCACAAGTGTAGTGTTTTCGGGTTGACCGTTCAGTTTCTTATCCCGCTTGACTGCTCTGATTGAGGGTTTGTTTTTTTATCCCTTAATGTCTCCTGCTGTTGACTGTTTCCGCCGCTGCCTCGCTCTGCGATAAGTAAAACGACGAGGCAGACCTAACCCGGGGGGCGCGGCGGATGTACGCAAATAGAGCTCGTCTTCAACACTCGACGTGTGGAGCAGGGCCACTCGCACGCACTGACAGTTATGGCTGGTATGCCGTGCACCATTTCCCGACCAAGTTTCTAGTTTTATAGAACACTTGTGGGAGGACCTTGTGCAGGGTCCGTCCGGGTTGGTACCACCATCTTATCCATTAACCTACCGCCAAGCAGCAGTGTTCGCATTGTTGTGTTCCGGTTTGGGGATAAGACAGCCGGTGAACTGACTAGCATAGAGGCATTCCATCTTAGTCCTCAGGGTTGGCAACGCATTAGCAGTCTTGGGTTGCGGTCTTGTGAATGCGAATGTCTATGGGTCACAGTTTCCACTTACCATCAGGTGGCCTGTGTGCTCGTTTGCCTTCCTATGCCATAAAAAAAAACCCGTACATGATCCAGAATCTACCTTTCCTCTTGAATCATTCGTATCTATTGATGAACACCGTATTGCAATCCGTTGCGTAGTTTGTAAGATGTGTACGCTTGCAAATAACCGGTTATCACTGGTTTTAACCGGTTATTTTCATACAAAAACGGTTAATAACCTTATATTATGTATATGTATACCTACTAGTGTAAAATGCCTGCCAAATAAACTTATTTTCTTTCTTTCTTTCTTTCTTTCTAATAACCGGTTATTTGCATTCCCTAAAGCGTACGTACAGAGGGAGAGGGGGCGAGAAGCGAGTTTGTTTTACACTATGTAAAGGAGATTGAGATGGCTAACGAACTGATCGATCGTGTGTCAATCAGTCAGCTGCAGTTATTAGAATAGATTGATCGACGATTGACGTTATTGTTGTGACTACTGTTTGAGCATCGCATTTGGAGATGGAAACTCAATTATCGTAGGTATCACTTGGCTAAAATGAGAAATTTGACTTCATTAGGTCATCATACATTATTTCCTAGCGCTGTCGAGTGTTAGGAGACGGAGTTATCTTTAATGGATTTTCCCTTATGCTGTGTTTCCCGTATAACAGGTACTGATGTGCCAAAGGAAACTTTCCAAAATTGCGGAAAATTTCATGTAGGAAAATTTCGGAAACTTCTCATAATTTTGTATGGGGATTGAAACTTTCCGTTTCTTAAATTTAAATTTCCTATATTTCTTGTGAAAGTTTCCGGAAATTCCTTGCAACTTTTCCAACTTTTTGGAAACTTTCCGCAACTTGCACATCAGTAATAACAGGACACAAATAATATAACGCGCGGTTTAAGCAATAATGGACTCTTGATCAACAGCGTAAAGTGCATTGACGCGATCTAGATCTAGATTGTACCCGGCTATGTATTGTTTAACGCTATTTTGATGAGAATTTCCTCTTTGTGCCGATAGTTTTCAGTGTTAATAAAGTAGCGTGATGTTAGTTTTTTTATTCAATCCAAACGAGCACAAGACGGAGAGACAGGGGCGAGTGTATTGCCAATCCTGAAGATTTTATGTTACCCTAGTAATTTCATCGACTATTTTGTCTCCTTTACCGGATCAATGCGAACACTGCTGCTTGGCACATGAACCGTAATTACGCAGATGTGCCAGAGTAAACACGAGTAAATAATAGATAGAAATTACCTAGTTGTTTAGGTATAGCTCGCTCACTACGATAACATTTCCAAACACTACCCTCGAGAATTGGATATGTTCGCTTTGATGTTCATGAATCAGGTGGTTTTAGGATAGACTAGCTATCGTATGCATTAAATTTATTACTATTGTATATTTATAATCAATGCCAGCTCGCTTTTGTCGATATGACTGCAAAATACATCTAAATATATTAAAAGAAGAAACAGACTGAGTGACTGACTGACATAACAACGCACAGCCCAAACCGATGGGTCTAGAGATTCCATATTTGGCACGTAGGTTCCTCATGAGGTCTAGGGGTGCACTAAGAAAGGATTTTCCGAAAATAGACCCCCAACGGGAAGAAAGAGGGGGAGTAGCGGGAAACTAAAACTACGCGTACAAAGTCGTGGGCGTTCACCAGTATACTTATAAGACGACTTTTAATTAAACAATCAGCTCACTACTGAACATATGAGTAAGTTGCTAAAATACAGGACATGTAAAGATAATGATAAAGACTTACATACATACATACATAAACTCACGCCATCATTCCCAGAGTGGGGTAGGCAGAGCTAAAGAATTACCAACAAGTAACACAAGTAAAACTTCTTGATGATTCTGTAACCACATTTTGCACAAGTAGGCTAAGATGTTTCCCAGCGTATTAGTGACAGGTGGCAAGCCCATCGCCTAACAGTACTACAAGCCTTTATTCCCTTAGTCGCCTCTTACGACATCCACGGGAAGACATGGAGTGGCACTATTCTAACCCGGCCACCACACGGGACGGGACGGGATGATAAAGACTTAAAGACATTTATTCAGTAAGTAGGCCACACGGGCACTTTTACACGTCAAGAATCTACCAGTGCTTCACAAGAGGAGACCACTGCTGAGAAGAAACGCCGCAAGAAACTCGGCAGTCAGTCATTTTTTAAATATATTTAATGTTACAATGGTAGGGTAAAGTCACCAGAAAGAGACCAATAGTCGACCTTATATGAGTGCGAAGAGTGTGAAATATATCTTTCGTACTCTTCCCACTTATACAAAGTATAGGCAGAGGCCGACTACAGGTCTTTGGCTGACCACTGGCGACTTTACCCTATACTTAGTCTAGCATTATAAAAATGTATAAATATTAAATAAAAAAATATATCAAATAACCTGCGTAGTTTCAAGACTATTATAATCAGAATAAACTTTTATGTTCAGGGAATCAAATTTTACTATCATCCTAAGACCACTCATTGCTGGTCATTGCTTTGGCAGCATTAGTAACTAAAGTTATTAAGCCTGGCCACAGCCATAAATCAGCTGGGCATTTGTCGCGCAAACATGTGATCGGGCGCAGCTCGCAGGGCGACTGCGCAGGCGTCACGGGCGCGAGGCGCGGCCGACGACCCGTCTGCCGTCGCTCCTAGGGCTGCCTGCATCTAGTGTTCAACTTACTTTAACCCACAAGTTCCTCAGTATATTCGTGTGACGATATTTCCTTCAAATACGTAGCCTAGCCTATATCATTATTTGTCTAGTAGTTAGTTAACTAGTTATTTACCAAAGTCTCTGTACAAGAAATTTGTAATTTAATGTGTGTTGCTTTTACTCATGTGGCGTACATGGTGTTTGGTAGTGGTACCACTACAGCACTTAATAGAGAAAACATACTTCTGACGGCCTCAATAGGATTTTTGACATGCCGTGCAATCTATACTGAAGCATTACAGTAGTATAATCTGTATCTGAATCATGGCTAAGATCGTTGGTGGCTCGCTGCTCTGGTTGTTCACCGCAACCTAGTCAAGCTCTTGAAAAGGCACTCGTTCATGAAATGGTAAGTGATTTGTTATCACTGTTATCAGCCGCATGAGAGCCCTACTCGTTCCACTCGAGCCTCTACCAAAACATGAATGCGGGGTACTTAATGGTGTAGCGGTATATCAACGGAAGTCTTTCAAACTGCTTTATTTAGGACATACTAACTAATTGACGTTTTAAGTATCTAATTGGATATGCAATTAATTATAAAAAATATTAACGGCATACCTTTAAATTATAAAAGAGTTTAAAAAAAACACATAATGTTACTGGAAACCCTGTTGCACACAATGGTAGCTCTTTTTCCTTATTGGCTGCGTGCGCGCAGGGCGGCGCGTCGCGCTCTATTTTTTATTGTTCGCGGCGCGATATGCCAGCCGCCCTTTTAAGGATCCATTCGTTACCCGACCATCTGCACAAGACAACGATTATAATTATCATTATTTTATGGGCCAATAAACGAAGAAATTACCACCAAGTAATTATATCTCGGTAATAAAGTTTTAATAACAGATAGATTTCGAAATGCGCCGAAACGAGCAACGTTTCGCAAACCGGCCAAAGCTGTAAACTTGATTAATGTAGCCGGCCAGTAGCTCGCGTCGTACGGTGTGCCGGCGAACGCTTGTAAGCCGGTATAGTATACAGCTAGCCGTCTAACTGCGAGTCAGCTGCATAACGGTCCGTTCGACCTGTTCTCGTGTCGACCAGCTCTGATTTGTCGCCTTTAAAGGACGACTGCCCGGCCTCCGCCACCTGGGCCGACCGCCTTTCCTTTCGAATACGCGCATGACTAACACCAGTTATCGCTACCATTGTTCCTGTCCTGCTTCACGCAACCGCCACGTGTGGCTCACATCTCACTCGTATATATATCGATGGTAATCGAGGTCAAAAAATCTCACCTTCTCAGTATGTACCGGTTTACCGAATTAAAGGTTTGACATTTTTGTATGTCTACTGTACATAGGTTTGTAAGTTGTACTTGAGGGTTTGCTCGTTAAGAAAGTTCTTGGGTCGTATAATAAACTGGTTGGAAAATGGAAATCCACGCGGGTTGCATCTTGCCATTCCAATCCAAACACGACTTAGCTTGACACAGGGAATAAAAACGTTTGCAAGTCCAGTCTCCAGCGTGTAGGAGGACGAACGTCGAACACACTAGATCTAGTGTTTGTGGAACATCAAAAGCCAGTATTTACGATCTGCTGAGTAATTGAGGAAACTGGAAACTATAAAACTTCAAAGCTGTGGAGCGCCCTGGCGTTTTCGGAATGACATTAAAATAAACAATTACCGTTTATTAGTATTTAATGATGGTAATTGTGCACTTAGTTTAAGTACAAATTTCTGCTTATGGGCAATTAAAAGGGCGCTTTAACTATCAACACCGTTCGTTCCGGAAAGTGCGGTTGGTTTTTGACTCGTCTATTAAATTATACTAACCGTACCGCGACTCCGTCGGGGTGGAAATCGTTTATCGTTTTTCCCTCGAAATAGTAGTTTATGCATAATGAGAGGCCTTAATATACGAGTGGTTTTATGAAACGAGCATCAGCGCGTGTACAGTTGCATACACTACTTTATCTACTATCTCCAAGTACTATCAGATGGATTCAGAAGCCAATGACTTGATGACAAAACACAAAAATGGCGGCAAAACAAACTTGTGCTGTGTCAGTGTCACGAATACGAATGTTTTTTAAATCATAGACAAACGAACGAATTCCCTAGTCTCATGTCACTCTAGATCAAATGTCGTGCGGTTTATATTCAAAAAACACACTGAATTGAGGTTTCGTATCGACAACTGATTTAATATCTATGAATACTAGAATAGAGACACTCATGAGTTTTGACAGCTGTTCCAAATTTAAACTCGTACCCTTACAGAAATCGATACTGTAATAACATTATAGTCAGATTTTACCTACTACCACAGACAAGAAAGTTGTCATAGCAAAATTGGTTGTAATAATGCTGGTCATTTCCTACGGTTTCTGAACGCATTTTAGAGCACTAATGATATGGGCGTAGATAAACTTATTTATTTGCCAGTAATGTGATTACAGAATTATCAACAAATTTTTAGAGTGGTTGGTAATTCTGTAGCTCTGCCTACCCCACACTGGGAATGAAGGCGTGAGTTTATGTTATGTATGTATGTGTATGTTGCCAGTAATGGCGGCCAAGTTGAAAACAATACGGGAACACGTCAATGGCTATGTTGTTTTACCGTGAAGAATAAGAGGTCGTGAATAATAGCTGAGAAAGCGTAAGAAACAGTTACAATCGCATTACTAATATAAGTGGATGCATTAAAAATTCGCACCATCAGAACAATAGTGACCTAATTCAAAATTTTAGCTTTGAAACTTGGAGTCATAAATTTATTATAATAGAGACCTAATTCGAAATTTAAAATTTCTGAATTAGGTCACTTTTGTTCTGAAGGTGCGAATTGTTCTGCAAAATCACTTAACATCCAGTGTCCATGTAAGTTTGGACGTTTGTATACAATGGCATGTATTACTGAAAATATATGTTTAAACGTGTTCCAATTCCATTCCACGGGTTACAGCCTGCGGGATACAATAGAAGCGCACAAAGATCATGTCAGCCGAAAGACGTCCACTGCTGGACATAGGCTCCCCCAAGGCTCTCCACTCAGACCAGTCTTGTGCTTTTCGCACCCACCGCGTTCCTGCGATCTTTAAAAGCTCGTCACTCTATCTTGTTGGAGGCCTACCTACAGCTCGTCTCCCGGTCCGCGGACGCCACTCAAGAACCTTCTGGCCCCATCGGCCATCAGTCCTGCGAGCGATGTGCTCCGCCCACTGCCACTACAGTTGCAGTGCACAAACATGAATAGTGCTAATAAGCTGTCATAAAATAAACACAAAATTTAATGTACATTAAAACTTATCAGGCTGTCGGTCGAATCTGTGCGAGTTTCTCACGCAGATCCAGTAGCGGTTCTCATATCACGGCGCCAGTTATTGTAGAGCGGTTCGATTCCCAGCGCCCGGCGAAACGGCCGCGTTGTTCCTATCACGTAGGCGGCTCGTTCCCATGCACGTGCTGACATCTTATAATGAGTAATTAAAGGTTTTATATCAATGAGAGGTATCTGCTTATTTTATCCTAATTGGGATAGTTCGAACAAAATAACTCACGGTTTTTACATTCTAATTCGAAAGAATTGATAATTTTATGAGAACAAATTCATTAATTTTGTATTAGACCCAATAGTTTTGTTTTAATATCTTTATTTATTTAGCAGATATTTTATGGATGACATGACTATTTTAAATTTGGGTTGACATTTTCTAATAAATTACAACAAGTAAATGATGTCTAATGATAAAAAGTGATTGTAATAGTGTAATAAAACATACCTACTATTTCAAGCGGCTTTCGCCTAACTCGTAAGATACACCTAGGAGGGCTTCAAGCCGAAAACGAGAGTCAAAGAAAGGTCAAATATACTTTTGTCGAAATGTTCGAAATAGATAAATATTTCAAAAACATAATCATGCAGAACGGCTTTAAAACCCTATTCCTCGAAATGGTTTTCAAATTAGAGTAATTTAAAAAATATGAACAATCCCAATAATGGGTTGGGTAAAGTTTTTCCCTCAGGTGGTTTTTCCTGTGCCGGTCTCAAAAATACCAGTTCATTAGTTAAGTCTTGTACACTAATCAGAAATAGTCATTTAGAAATATTTAAATTCAATGAGTTTCAGACCAGTGGAAATGGGTATATTGCAGTATTGTAGATATTGATTCTGGAATGAGATCGTAAAAACATACATATTGGATAAGAAATTGTACGCTTTTAACGATGGCAATTCAGTATTATCAGCAGCAACATAAGCAGTCATAAACACATAAATGAACAAACAAGGGAAAAACAATATCATCGTAGGTATTAATTTAATACATTTATGGGAAAATCGGATGATTTTTAGTAGTAGTTCCTTTTTTTGCAGTAGGTAAGGTACCTGAAGGAAACATGGTTACTATTTTCATACTAAAAGGTACCACTAAAGGAACTGAAATTTATATTGTTATTAAACCAATTAATTAGCACTAATCTTGACTTATTTCTGTTAAACCTCTTGGTTGACTGCTACAAAATGTCTTAAGGCATTAAGTTTTTGTCCGAAAAAAAAACTCGCCGGAGTAAATTAAAAAAATATGTAGGACAATCGGTTGTGGTTTCTAGATAATTCCATAATATTCCGCAATATTTCCCCTTATCAGAGCATAGTCGCGAGGGTTTAACCAAGGTGACGTCGACGTGTTCCTTATTATGTAAAGTGATGTCAACGTCGTGCTGCGTGCGATCCCCTCGTCGAGTCCGCTTGGGTGACTCGACGTAAATACAACCTAACATTTACATCAGATGTGTTGGGTGACTCACCTAAACCTTTCACCGAAGCATCTGTTTAAAAGATTGCTCTAGAAGGCAACTGATCAATAAGTGTTAATGAGTTTAGGGATTTGATTTGAATAATTAAATGTTACGAATCTATTGCGCGGTTCACCATCGTTGAAGCACCCGTATAAGCAGCACCGCAGTAGCAGTGTAGGAAGTTGTAACTGTTAAGTTTCTATGATTGGCCATTGAGTTCTCCGTCGATAATTAAACGTTCAGTATTGATAATTTATTTACACAAGCGTCAGATGGAGATTTGAATCTAGCGCGGTGTTGCAACGTCACGCTAATACAAACGGTCCAACGGTTGCTGCAACCGCGTCGAGAGACCCCTTTGTGCGTTTGATTGCATTGCATTCTTGAGATCATGAGGCTGGTGTCGACACCGTATGACGTGACAGACAACAGAGATTGGGCAGAAGTTCTTGGCCTCGTCGGTTCTGTTCCCGACTAAGCATTTCGCACAACTCATGGCTGTCAGTTCCTTCCCTTACGGTGCTGTTAATTAACTAAGTAGCCGCTTTCTACATTCCTTGCCTTGTCGGGAAATTGAAATTCGCATCCATCACTGCCTGGTTGGTTTTCGGTTAAGAAACATTGACGGAGGAAATGAAATTGCCTTTTAATTACGCCGACTGTGAAGTTACAAAAATTAAAAATTTGGCCGGAGTTTGAGCAATATTTTTTGTAAAGGATGCCATATAAAAGTTGCGACACGCGCGTGTTTCGACAGAGTTGATCCCTCATAGGTACTTTCACTTGCCTTTTGTCCTTTAGCACGAATCAATAATGTACATTGGGCGTGTTTGCACAAGGTTTAATTTCTGCCGGTTGTCGAACGGCTCCACAACATGTGCCCACTGTTCCCAGTGGCGTTGTTGCAGTGATCCGTGAAGCCGCTGCTTTCGCGCGACCTCGCACGTGCAGAAAGATCAACCCAATGTTTAAACCGTTTGTCGCTTTCACTTACATCTGCTAAAGTCGGAATACTCCCACGGTCTTTGTTTGTCATACAACTAAACTATGAATAAGAATTCGTATCGTTATAAGTTATGGAGATTGAGGCACTATTGGCGACGATTTTCGAGGATTCTTTTGTGGTACAGTTAAAGGTTAGCAACTATGAGGCTCTTCTCATTTCATAACATTATGGTTTTAGTTATGTGCCGTGTGGTTGCCGGGTTAGAATAGTGCCACTCCATGTCTTCCCGTGGAAATCGTAAGACGCGACTAAGGGAATAAAGGCTTGTAGTACTGTTAGGCGATGGGCTTGCTACCTGTCACTAATACACACTGTTAAACATCTTAGCCTAATTGTGCAAATTGTGGTTACAGAGTTATCAACAAGTTTTTAGAGTTGTTGGTAATTTAGTAGCTCTGCCTACCCCACTCTGGGAATGAAGGCGTGACCGTATGTATGTATTGTTTTAGTTACATCGCCAGATATTTATTGTACATCACATCTTTAAGTTACTACTATGGAATGATTACTTGAGACAGCATGAGTGATCATTTTCCGCGGCGGTTGACCCGCTTGAGTCATCGACGTGTGATACGTCAGTACCCGATCAGCCATTAGTGATCGGCGATGATGCCGCGCTGCGTGCACGGCTGGCTTCGAATTTAGGCCAGTGGGTGTTCAGGCTTTGTGCCAAGGCTGTAATAAAATGGCTTCGCCTATTGTGCGGATGAAATGTGAGCTACATTTTTGATTGCAGTAATTGCCGGAAAACACGTGATTTGTGAAAATAGAGGTGTATAACTCGTATCTGAGTATAATAATTAATAACAGACGTTTGGTGCAAAGTAATGAGCTATACATATTTATTTATTAAACGTACGTAACGGTTCTAGCTGCTTATCATTTAGTTAAATAAAACAAAAACCATTAAAAAGGCCTTATAAATGGAGTCCTATTTTCAATTAATTTTACTAATTGCACGTCGTATATTTTATTTAAAATTCAGATTTGATAGTCGAATAACGATTAACGTTCGAGTCAAATGTTCAGTTTTGTGGTTTTCCTAGAGTTAGTCGGAGAATAGTTGGTGGTTGGTGGTCACCATTGTTAGAATGTGAAGGTAATATAATTCGTTTAGTCTATTCAATAATCTAGTCAAAAAACAAAAAAAAACAGTGGCATTTTATTATCATATAAATTTAAGCTTTGTGGCTCTAACGATTCGGGTTTTTAGAAATCGTTAAATCTTCTTTGTTGTCACACCGCATCTACTCATTAATTACTAATAACGTAATAACCATAAATACTTTCAAATAACCAGAAGTAGTTAGTCATTATTTGCACCCGAGCCCTCATTAGCTGTTTAGCGATAGTGGTATCTGTGAAACGGCTTTCTTGTCGGGCTACTGACGGCTCCTCCACATGTGGGCGGCCGACCCCGAAGCTGACGAGATAAACGCAGTGTTCCTGATTATTCACGAATTGCTTCCGCCGGGGAAAATTAGCCCGTAATACCGCCTGTTAAGGGTCAATGACGTGGAAATATCTGGTGATTTTAGCATGTGGTATTAAAGTATTCAAGAACTTGAATGTCTTACGAAAAGTCACATCTCCATTTGTAAGTGTGACTTCATATGTAACAACTAGGAAGAGCTTAAATTTCTTCATCAGAATAAGAATAAGAAGTATTTATTGTCGTCCAAAACCAGTAAAAAAATACAAAAAAATATATTTTATAGTAATGTAATTATTTAGTCTGTCCCTTTTCGCACTCAGTCTAGTTTAGCACAATTTAGCAGGTAGACCAGAAATGGTATACTCGTTCAATTTACCCATCTATACAGTCTTAGACTGACAAAATAATTACAAAAATCAGCTTCAGTTTTTATTTGCATAAAATGCATTTTTACCGTTTAAGTTTTTTTTCACGCTTGATACTATTTTAGGTAGAAGTTTGTTGTTACGTCCCTTGAACTTGTGTTTTGATAACCACTACCACGTAACGGCTTCTCAGTGCTATGTTTAGACACCTGGCCCCGGTTATGAGGCGTTAATTGACTGCCCACACGGTATATTATCGTGCGCCAGAGCATGATCTCGCCACATCTTGAACCCCACATCAATTTAGAAGGGTGTCAAGTGGGGAACTGTGGAAACCACAAACTAACTGGCGTTAACTAAAATGCCAACTGTGAATTATTTGACAGTGATTCATCGCGCATTTTCTCGTGCATGTTCCTAATTCCTCAAGGGTTACGCGACTCCTTAAGGTGGGTACAGACTGGTGAAACGTAACATGCAATGTGTCATGAATTCACCGTACACATTGCTGCAATGTATCATGAAAGGTATAGTCTTTATTATTTCTACTGAGCCGATCTTCTACACAAAGGCCATTGTTTGTAAACAATACCATTGTCTTTCTTTGTGTCCGTAACACCAAGCCGATTACATAAAAAAAAGTTAGAACTACATTGAATGTACTTTGAATTATCAACCCTACTCTCTTAGTCAGTAGGTTTAAAATGTAAAGTGTCAGGATACAGATATAAGTCTTTATTATTTGAACTGTGCTTATTCTTTACACAATACTATCATCTACACAAAACTTATATCTGTATCCTGACACTTTACATTTTAAACCTACTGACTAAGAGGGTAGGGTTGATAATTCAATGTACATTCAATGTAGTTCTAACTTTTTTGTATGTAATCGGCTTGGTGTTACGGACACAAAGAAAGACAATGGTATTGTTTACAAACAATGGCCTTTGTGTAGAAGATCAGCTCAGTTCAAATAGTAAAGACTATAACACACTTTGTACGGTGAATTCTTTCATTGCATGACACATTGCATGTTACGTTTCACCAGTCTGTACCCACCTTAACACCGGCTGATTGATGCGCCGGCGCCGCATTATGTTACACGTGTATTGGCAGCCGTAAAGATAAGACACTCAAAGAATTCAGCTCTGTTCCCCGACTGTATAAAACTGTTTAGAGATTAAAGTTATTACGTTGGAATTTGTATGGCGTATTAAAAACGGGCGTTTAAGCTAATTGGTCTTGGGAATTACGGATAAGATTCTACATTACATACATACATACATACACATACATAAACTCACGCCTTCATTCCCAGAGTGGGGTAGGCAGAGCTAAAGAATTACCAACAAGTCTTAAAACTTCTTGATAATTCTGTAACCACATTTTGCACAAGTAGGCTGAGATGTTTCCCAGTGTATTAGTGACAGGTGGCAAGCCCATCGCCTAACACTACTACAAGCCTTTATTCCATTAGTCGCCTCTTACGACTTCCACGGGATGACATGGAGTGGCACTATTCTAACCTGGCAACCACACGGGAAGATTCTACATTATTTTATAGTAAGAGTATATTATTTAGTTGCGGACGCTTGTTGCGCGTGGGTCGTCGCCCGTCTTATCGAGCTTCCGGCCCAGCATCTGCTATTCAGAGAGTCTCCGACGGAATTGACTCATTAAACCCTCCGTGAGCGTCCCGCAGGATGTCACTATTTGATACACCATTCTAAACAGTTCTTTTAATGTTATGTGTCCTTTATTTGGTATTTGTACGCAGTGATTGCTGAAACAAATACCGTGGCTGCGCCGGATGTTTGCGGCCCACTGTGCCTTTATCACTGTTTGTTCACCTTCACATTGAGGTAATTGCCGCGCGGCCGTGGCGCTATTGTTATAAAACTTACTCTAACCAAACATTTCGTAATGAGTGTGATACACAATTACTCATTACGGAGTTTAAAGATGCCATTTTCAACGCATGAGGAAATTTATGTTTTCACATATTAGTATTGACATTAACAAACGTTTGCTTTAATATTTATTTATTTACTAAGGATATCAACAGCACATAACAATTCATTAATTATATTCTGTTTTTTAAACAGTATTCAGCCACATGTTATTGTTTGTTACCCATGTCCCACCCACTGTTTTTTTTTTACCGTGAAGCGTCTGCCGTAGGCTTAGTATAAAAAGATTTCAGTCTATTAATAGTTACTTTTTAAAGCGCTGTACAGTTTTGGACGTGCACCTGAGATAATATTTGTAGGCCGAAGCACACATAACGTTGCGCGTGGTGTGGCTCGCCCTGAAGAGTGTGCAGCGAGCGTGAACTCTACAATCAAATGCCACTTAACCGGCGTGTTGATTGTTAATACGAGTAGTCCCTCTTCAATGTATTGCTATTGTAATTTTATCTGGATTTGTTCTTAGTCGCAATTTATGCATAGTAATTATTATAAACTTCGGCAGCCTGGCATCCTTGCAATATTGATATTTTGTTCCACAGTTCCCAGATAGTATGGCAAAAAATGAAAAAAATACGTTTATTTAAATTTCACCTAATTTGCCTAAAGTCACAAATTCCGCTGAAATTTGTGGAAATTTCATAAAGTATACTAGGCTTTCATAGACAAGCAGCTGTTCGTGTTGTGACAGGAATTGTTTCGCTCGAGCGTCGTTGCAGATAAGTTATCGGCGCCGCTGTAGTTAGCACAGATGCGGCGCGACGTCACGATAAGGCCGCGTCCCCTCCCGCACGCTTCCCCCCGCCCTCCGACGCCATCGTTGATAACAATGACTGCTCGCCACTCATGCTCGCCTAGTACATTTTCAGGAGCTACGTAAAGGAAAGCGTTTTTCAGTGCGTCGTCATCGCGTAAAAATCGCAAGTAAACGTCATAGCTGTAAAGTTTCATTCGTTCTTGAAATTGAAATTTATTCTCATAATAATATTTTTTCTTATTGTTTTGATAAATTGCAGCACTGGGTTGATTAATCACATCTTACTTTCGATATCTTCAACAGCCGTGCCCTATTTCATCCTATTTAGCCAATGTAAATAAATAATAATGTAGAATTCCCCGGCAATTTACGTCAGATTCATGTATTCACGCGTCCGCGGGCCGAGCGCGTCGCTCATTAGTCGGCGACAGATTGCCACACGCCGAGTTGACGAACACGTGTTAGCGGTTCAACTGCATTGTACCCGTAACTTCAGGGCAGCTTTACTCTCTGGGAACAGTGCAGAGCGCTGACCCAATTACATTTCATTAGAACGGGTCAGTGCGCTCGTACTTGTGAGTTTCCGTCGTCCTTAGGTGCTATGTCTCGAAACCAAGAAAACAAGTTTCTTAAGAACATAGGTATTTCAAAACAGAGTTATGTGATTTCCCACTGATAATGATGTGTGACACTTATTGTTATCTAATAGAGGATTGCTATTGTCAAAGTCATCAAAGACAATAGCAATACTTTATTCCTGCTTCATGGTGGGAAACACTACCCGAAGATGGCTGACTTCTTCGTAATACATAATGTTCTAGGAATTTGCGTTAAACGCGTGGGGTCACCATAGCCCTGCAGCAAGGTGGAAGGCTTACCCTGGCCCTGGCTGCGATCTGGGGCGCACCTGCATTGCGACGCCGCTCCCTCTCGACCTCTTTCGTGGTCGATGCACTTTTCGGCAATGCTGATGCCGCGTCCAAATGATAACTACCACCGCTCCCTGCGGTTGCAAGCAAAGTGTATGAATATTCGTATTCGTAGAATTAGAATTGTTCATTTGTTTTGAAATGAGGGAGTATGAAGTTGTTGTATAATTTTGTGTAATGCATGACTCACAATTTCAACACGCTTTGATTGACTTCGCCTGTAACTTCGTAATATTGTAGCAAAATGTTACATTTACTTTTTACGTACTTACTTCTAAACGTCGAATCGAAGTCTTTTGCATACTTATGCAATTCTACTGATATTCGATTATCGAGCCGCCGGTATAATAATGGAGGTGGAAATCGGGAACGTGGCTAATATAAATATATTTTGGATTTTGGAACTTTGTTATTAGTGGTACAAGTAGGTCAAAGAGCTTGTCATAAAAATAAATTTAGCAAAGGGATCAATCGGAAAAATGTTGTAAATCTTAGGAAAATTATGGGCCCCGAAACGTCGAGGGATTTTTTGCTTTTTGCACGACTGTCGAACGACAAGGGTTATTTTTCGACCTCTTCGTTTGTTTGTATGTATGTATGTATGTGTTAGTTAGTTAGTTCCCTTCTAAAGCCTCAACGGATGGCCCGATTTCGAGAAGCGAGGGTCGTTAGATTCGTGCGCCGCAGTGGTCAAAGGGTACTTAATGTGAAATTGGCTAAATAAAACATACACTTATAACTAACATTATATTGACGACATCATCCAAACAGCAGTTGGGATTTAAAAACTTGTTTTTATCATTGTCGTAGTCTCTTAATTTGTAGACTGTATAGTAAATGAACGTATCTGTAACGTCCTGTTTGGTGGCAGCGAGTTAGGAGTATTTGAAGACATGAAGTCCGCGCGTAACCTGCGCTCCGCTAAACTGCCGGCGAGGGGAGCGCGGAGGTCGAATCAATTGCACCAACTGCCACTACCGGCACTGATTCTATTCGCGCAGGGATTGGGGTTGCCGCGTCTGCCGCGTCAGGTTATACCTACTTATATTCGACTTTGCTGAGGCCGAGAATATTGGAACTGGCATGGAATGTTTCTATCTGAATATTTAAAGTATTATTATTTTGCTGTGTGGTTGCCGGGTTAGAATAGTGCCTCTCCATGTCTTGCCGTGGATGTCGTAAGAGGCGACCAAGGGAATAAAGGCTTGTAGTACTGTTAGGCGATGGGCTTGCAACCTGTCACTAATATACACATCGTAAACATCTTAGCCTGTATGTGCAAAATGTGGTTATAGAATCAGCAACAAATTGTTAGAGTTGTTGGTAATTCTGTAGCTCTGCCTACCCCACTCTGGGATGAAGGCGTGATGGTATGCATGTATTCGGTAGGTTGCTTAGGACTCGCAAATAGATATGAGTTCGCTCGTTGACCGACCGCTCGACAAGCAGCTATTTAAGATAACACCTATGAGTGACAGTTGCCAATGTCATTAATTTGGACAAGCGAATGACGAACGGCGTACGTAACCACCGACGTACAAACAAGGCCGATTGGCTACACCCGCGACACCGTTCGATAAGGCCAACCGATAACCTTTCTTGCGTCTTTACCGCGTTTTAGTTGGTTATTGTTAACGTATAAAGTTTATCACTATTAGGGAATGTAAACCGGCTAACCGGTTAACCGAAAAACCGATTAACCGAAACATTTTGATCTCGGTTAAAAACCAGTTTTTTTATAACTTTCGCCGGCTATTAACCGAATTGGAACTTTTCCTTA
The DNA here is from genome assembly GCA_927399475.2 of Acleris emargana. Taxonomy (NCBI): domain Eukaryota; kingdom Metazoa; phylum Arthropoda; class Insecta; order Lepidoptera; family Tortricidae; genus Acleris; species Acleris emargana. The sequence goes on from OV656840.1 coordinate 457,693, forward strand.
AAAGACTGTAAATTGCCTTAAATAGATACCCCAGAATATTCTTCAGACTATAAAATGACAAATATAACGGGGAAACGTATTTTTATTTTGTAAAAAATAAGAATACATACTCGATTTTTTTGTGTAGCGAATAGCAAGAAGTTTTATTAATTACATTTCTTCATGAACGTGCTGAACGATACAATACAATACACGAGCCACATGATGACAAGGATGACATACCTAGTTTCTATTTTAGTGTCGTTATTGGGCAAAAGTACCAACTATACTGCTATTACAGTAACAGCCCTTGACCCCTCACCAGAAACGTCGCAAAGTTCAGAAAATATTGAACCTGTTCCGTCTACATCTGGTTTATCCGGAAGTTCTATGTCTGCGAAAGATTTATTAAGAGAAGAGTTGAAACAGAAATCATTGACGAGACGTGAAGCAGAAAAGACCCATATGGAAGTCCTGCAACAACAGTTGTGTCCTAACGTGATGATCGTGACAGATCGAGATGGCACTGCGTGAAAGTGACGGAACCAGAGGGCTATATTTAGAAATGGCATACAGCTCAAAAAATCACCAATAGTAACCAAGAATAGTAAAACTATCGTCTAATACTTCGATTTCAAATAGTTTGCAAAAAACCGGCTAAAAACCGGTTAACCGGTTTTGAATCCGTTGAGGCGGTTATTAACCGGTTTTTGTTTTTCACCGGTTTTTACATTCCCTAATCACTATCGCTGAGAGTGGTTTTCCTCTGCGATTTTTCCCCTTGATATCTTACATTTTTATTTGCATTCCGTCTGACTAAAGCTGTTTTAATTTACCTTATTGCCACGTAATTATACCATCATGCCGTATGATTATTGTTGAATACTAACTCATATCTGATAATCCCGTGGTAAAGTCTCGTGTACATTAGTTAAGTGTTATTGCCAGGATAAAGCTAAGACCTTTCTCTAGGAAATGCATTACCGGCAATGCAAATTACTCAGCCTTATTTAGTCATAGTCCTCGTAACCTAATCTCGGAGTCAGTTGGAGCGAGTTTCGTAGTTTATTTCACCACCACAACCCGATTCTGCAGCAACAAGACGCAACCGTATTCAATTACTTACGATATTGACTATAAAATCCTACCTTATCAAACGAAATACTTGTAACTTGTTTGTTTTAAATGCAAACCAATATCAACGAGTAAGTCGTCATAGTCAGTATTTGTACGTATTTGATCTACACACTCGTAAAATGCTCGGCTTTGTAGCTCTTTGTCTAACAATTTCTGGAGCCTGGTTCTGTATGCGTTAAAGACGTTTGTGCTCGCACGGGCACGTAGCGTCCGATTGACAAACGGTGTGCTTCGCTATCCCAGCTGGACGCGCCTCGCCGCCGGTTCTAAACGCTGCTATCCAGGGCATTGTGATCTTTGTTGTGAAATGTGGGTCACTGCGATGGGGTTCACTGGTATGTTGTAACTTTAGACTGATCGAGTTTGGTTGAGGGTTCGATGAGGTGGCGAACATTCACCTTATTGCGCAGCTTTGGTTCTTGATTGGTGGGGAGAAAACTTTTTATCCCATGTAGGAAACAGGTAATTACCACTTTGTTAGTCGTCCCAATTTTATTCAAGACTAGTGGCCCGCCAGTGGCTTCGCCCCGCTGCAAATTTCTGACTTCCTCGGTGGATTTTTCAATTGTTTTCTGTCATACAAACCTTGTGCTGGCAATGACGAATACAACAAAAAAGAAATCAGTCAAATCGGTTCAGCCGTTCTAGAGTTTTGCGCTTAGCAACACATTTAGCGATTCATTTTTATTATATAGATTTCTGTCCTCTATGTAAGTCAGTCCAGAAAACATTACTCAGTCGGTACATACCCACACGAATTAATATATAATAATACAAATAAACCTAATTGAGTTTGTAGGAAGTCGTTAACGATGATGCCCGCTTTCTTCTTGCATCACATTGTCCGTCGTGATCTACGGCGCCAATAAATCCATACTTGAAGCAACTGGGTCGCACTTGCACAACTCCGGCGCCGCCACGACCCTTCAGGGCGTTCTATTTTTGAAAATAAACAAACAGCACGCCTAGCATAGCACAAATTTGTAACTGTTAGTAAATATTGTTTGGAGCGTCTCAACGTAGAGCATTCACGCGTAATGAGCGGTTGTCATAGAATCATCTAGCGATTCTAGCGCGTTAGTGCCGAGCTGAGCATTTCATAGATACTTACATGGCTTGTACAAGATAAAAAGATAAAAGATGTTTACACGTCAGAAATCTACCAGCGCTTCGCAAGAGACCACTGCTGAGAAGAAACGCCGCAAGAAACTCGACAGTCAACCGTTTTTTAATAAACTTAACCTAGCATTACTTATATAAAATAATGAATCTCACATAAAAACCAAAAAATAATATATTCATGCGTAGTTGAGCAGGAAAATGTATCAAAACTCAGAATTGTCGCAAAACTAATAAGAAATAGTAATATTTTTTTTTAGAGATTATACAAGTTATACTTACCCGTAACAAGCACATGTCAGTCAATTTGGCGTTGTAATAAGTAAAGAAAGACATGCAAAAGCATGAATTAGCTTGCTAACGAGTGTTCGTTGCTCGTCCGCGATTGTTCGATTTCGAATGCTCTCGTGACTCGTGCGAAGTGCCTTTACGGGTTATTGGTTCTTTCATTATAAGGCACTTTAGTCATCAAACGAATTCGGTCACTGGATCATCCTCTAAACACTACTCGTGGGAGGACCTTGTGCAGGGTCCATCCGGGTTGGTACCACCATCTTTAGCCATTAACCTACCGCCAAGCAGCAGGGTTCGCATTGTTGTGTTCCGGTTTGGGGATAAGACAGCCGGTGAAATGACTAGCATAGAGGCATTCCATCTTAGTCCTCAGGGTTGGCAACGCATTTGCAGTCTTGTGAATGCGAATGTCTATGGGTCACAGTTTCCACTTACCATCAGGTGGCCTATGTGCTCGGTTGCCTTCCCATGCAATAAAAAAAAAAAACTAGTTCTCTCGTCTAGTGTCCCATTCAATACTAACGACTCCATACCAAGCCCAGTTTCGTATGTAAATAGGAGACTGGCATTCTGTGCCCAGTGTTTAGCAACTGTTTGTCGCGCAGTCATTCTTTCTCTTGTGATCATGCAATTTTGACCGTTCTTATCACCTTTGTATAAAGTCGATTATCTCTGTAACCCGTTATAAACAAGAAGAAAGAGGCGTATTGCCAGCCAGTGAGTCATCTGCGTTTATAACACTGCCCTCCTTAAAACGCTTCTGTTATGAAACCTCTGATGCACATGCAACCTTATTTCTATTGATATATGTTTTAATATTACTTGGTTCTAAAGTTGTAGATATGATAATGTGTTTTAGGTGAGTAAACACGTGTATAGATCGATTGATTATCAATTTTACAACGCTTGTAATAGGGTTTGGTTTTTAACGGGCGTTGGTATGCGTAAACTGTTCACTAGGTAGAGTCCGGTTGAGACCGCGAGACCTGTTTGGGCAGAAAGTACGAAATGGAGGGCCTTGGGAATGGGGCTTTGCACTTGGTCTAGCTAGCCAATACAAGATATTACGAATAACTTCACGTTCCTATGTTACAAGTTATTGGCGAAAGAAGATAATAAAATCGGAGGCATCATACATTTTTTTAATGAAATACACGCTAAATCTTTATTTAAAAATATTCTCCGATTAAGAGCATGCATACACACAACGGTAAAAACTGTTACAGTTCCGTAGATAGTAATCGAATGTTTTGCTCTATCGGGCAGCTGGCATGGATTAATCAAGATAGGACGAGAGGCGGAAAATACACGTAACCCTGCACCGGCCCGTGAGACGCGATAACATGGTCCTAACTTCATAAAATCATAACGAAAGTGCGTGTTGCGAACACAATATAAAAAGTGGTAAAAATAAAAATACAAAAAGTTTTCCCGTACCGGGAATCGAACCCGAGCCTCCTGGGTGAAAGCCAGGTATCCTAGCCACTAGACCATACGGGAGTTGACGATGGAGACGAAATTAAGCGTCTAATTATTAAGATTGACGTGTTGATATCGTGTGAATATTTTTTACATGTGGGGCTCTATTCTACTCGGTAAAACTATATAGTTTTCGACATGTTATCGTATCGTCAACGTTACGGTAGCTCTTACTTGACATTAGTGGACGCCGAGTTAATAACTAGGTAGGTATACAATAACTAGACATTGGTATCAACTAGGGAGTGCAATCCGGATTCGTTTTGTATGGGGAAATCCGGATTAAATCCGGATTTCCATACAAAATAAATCCGGATTTGCAATCCCTAGTATCAACGTTCAAATTTCATGGCAATGTATTAATACACTTAGTATTTTAAACCTTTATTTTGTATAAGTAAAAAATAACTAAAAATGTAAATAAATATAAAATCAGGATATTGTGTTGAGTCCATTATCTCAGTCTAACACGGAGTTTGATTGGGCATTTGTCATTAAAGCTAATTTTCAGTTATGAAACTTATGAATTATGAATGTTTCGATAAATTATTATTTGACTTTACAGATTATTTTGCATGACAGTTAAATTGACATTCGTTGGGAAATTTAACATATTGTTTTATTTTTCGAATGCGAAATGAGTATTGAGGTTTTATGACGTATTTAGAATATCAACCTCTTTTAGTATATTTACAGTTTACCGCAGTGTATGAGTGTAAAAAAAAATAAAAAATTAAACGTTATTATTCAAATATTCAAATGTATTTATTTATTTTACTACCCTTACCGAGTGCCATGAAATTTGAACGTTGATACCGATGTATAACAATAACAAGTCAAAAGCGATATTGTTTTACCGAGTAGAAAAGGGCCTCTATTGTACAGCGTGAAACGTGACGTGTTTTGGTATTTTTTTTACCTCTGTCGCCAAGTCAAGTAAATAAGAGCTATGAAAATAATACGTCGACAATAACTCGGCCCAGCGTTTCAAGAATTACGTAGGTAGATATGTGTTTATTTTTATGAAACTTTCTTTTTCGCATTAAACAAGTGGCGAAGGTCGCTGACATAATTCAGCGGCGTTAGTCATAATCACTTTACAATTTAAATGCAGAAAATGACCTACCCATAAACTATAATTACCTGTTTCTGTAGAATTCTTGCATAATGTGACCTTCGCGTTTTTTTTTATCAGAACTTCTTGCACCTACGAAATAACTATGCATAAACGATCAGACATTCTTTATGAATAAGTGGTGACTAATATTATTTATATTGAAAAGCGTTGGTGGGTCACTGCTGTGGCATTTGTCTCTTTCTTACAAATAGCTAAGAATGAGGTGGACTATTTACAGACGTTGTAACCCCAGGGCGCAGTCGTGTTCCGTTTGCAATGCTGAGGGGTGCCCGGGGTAGTTGTCTCCCGCGGGTCGCGAAATTGGGACAGTCTATTGAGTCTAGCACGGTCAGGTCATACAGTCTTATTGACATTTGAAAACTGACACACTTTCGCTACATTGTTAGCCCCGTCTTTTATCCGGGGGGTTACCCGAAAACGGAAGATTCTTCGCAGTTAAAATATCACATAAGTAGGTGTTCTTTTTTTTCCTTTTCTCTCTTTATGTCTCTCGCAAGATTTTGGTGTGTTTTCCTGCGAAAACTACGCAGGATATTTGATATATTTTCTAATTGAATATTTATAGATTTATGTAGCGCTAGACTAGGTATACCATTGTAATATTAAAAAATGACTGACTGCCGAGTTTCTTGCGGCGTTTCTTCTCAGCAGTGGTCTCCTCTTGTGAAGCGCTGGTAGATTCTTGACGTGTAAAAGTGCCCGTGCGGCCTACTTACTGAATAAATGTCTTTATCTTTATCTTTATCTTTATCTATATTGCTGATATGAACCTCGTCAGAGCCACGTCTAATTTCGTTAGTTCGAAAATATAAATGTGGTGGCAGCCAACTAATGTTTAATTAAAAGCACAACTTAAGTGCAACGTTGTCCTCGATATTTTTCTTTATCGTGCTGTTTTTGGGGATGGGGTAATTTTGTGTTGTACTCGACACAAAAGTATTCTAAAAGTAGTCTAAAAATTCAAATTGTCACTTCAATGCAACGATGATTTATTATTTTATACATTTTTTTTTCTTTCTCTTCCAAATTTGCCGGCTTTCTCCTGCAGTTCATAAATGTTATTATTAAATAAAATTGTGCTTATCACGCTTTTATCTCCTCTGAGCATAAATTGTGCTATCTAGTAGTGAAAACTGTTTTGGCTCGTGTATTATCCATATTATTTTATAGTTTTTGTAATATTTAAGCTGTTTGTTTTCCAATAAATAAATCAATAAATTATTTGTAATGTTAGTAAAAAATATTTGTTTATTTACAAATGTACACCTAACAGTTAAGTTAAACTAACTAGTTTAATAAGAGTTGACAACAGTTGGTAAACAAAGCGCGAGCGCAGAATAAATATTATACCGTTTCGACCATGTTCCTACTGTAATTCTTACACGTCATTTAGGTACTTTGGACAGAAATTATTATGCGAGCTAAAGCTGATAGTAAAAATACGACGAATGGTAATCGACCGAGAATCTGCCGTAAAGTCCACTAAAACAATTAGCATAAAAACCAGCTGCTTGTCCCGTTGTAGCCGTTATAGATCTACGATCGAATGGAAAGTCACGGTACCAAGTTCATGGTTCTGTGGCAGTGCTTCTGGACCAAATCTTGTGGAATTGTAATTAACCCAGGCTCGAACAAACTCCGTCATAGGTTGAAATGCTTGGTACACAAGGCATTGTATGTTTTAATTATCTGTTATGTGCTCGAATCATTAATAAACAACATCGTTAGTGAACATCGCTTCCACGCGTTTGAGAAATGTTTACTCTGATACTAGTTCAATGTTTAGGTAAAGAGACTACTTACTTACGACGATGTACAGTCGTACAGAGGTTAGTTCACTGTACAGTAAGCTAGCGAAAATGTTGAACACTTTAGTCTCGTCAATCACTGAACACCAAGTGACAAGCGTGGCAATGACAATCACAATCGCAATGGCAAGTCTGTTTATGCATGTCATGAATAAATGATTTTCTTTCTTTCTTTCTTTCTTTCTTTCTTTCTTTCTTTCTTTCTTTCTAAAGAATGCTCAACATTTATAATGGGTTACTGTTATACTGTACAGCTCTGCCCTGCTAAGCTAATACGCAGTATGTCAGATAAAATTCCAGTAGCAATTTCAACCTTATTACTAAGAAAAGAGAACTAAAACTGCTTTGGTTATTGATTTTGGGATACCTACTCCTTATTTGCTTAGGAGGGCAGAGCTGGCCCATTGCGGTGCCTAACGCACACAATCGTAATCAACTTCAAAGTGTAACAATTGTTTTCATTTTGTACGCAGACTCGCCTTCGGACTGTCAAAATGAAAACGATTGCGATTACGTTTACGTTAGGCAATAGGCCTGCGGGGGCGACTATGTCCATGTTAATTCAGTGTTCAAGTCATTACGACGCGCTGGCCTGGTTGGTAGTGAGTTAGTGACCCTGCCTGCGAAACGGGCGGTCCTGGGTTCGAATTCCGGTGGGGGCAGATATTTGTGTGATGAGCGCGAATATTTGTTCCTGAGTCATGGATGTTTTCTATGTATTTAAGTATGTATTTCTCTATATAAGTATTTATATCGTTGTCTGGTACCCAGGGCTGGGCAGTATTTGAATTACTTCTAATTGAAATACGTATTTAAAATACAAATACGTATTTAGTATTTGTATTTCAATTACTACCTAAAAATGTAATTTGTATTTAATATTTTAAATACCCGACGCCGAGGTATTTTGTAATTAGTATTTCAAATACTTATTGCATCAAAATACATTTTAACAAATACATTTAGCGATCTTATTATAAATGATAAATTGATAATAAAAATTAGCTGATTCGTACATAGACTATAAACACTAGCAGTCTAGCACCCAGAGCAGTTAGGCCTTATTCCCACTGACGTTGCACCAACGCCAAAATGCGCACTAGTGTCAAATTGCTGCTAGTGCTATGTGCTACCTGATTGGTTGAATTGGACACTAACGCACGTTTTCGCGTTGGCGCAACGCTCGTGTAAATGAAGCCTGACGTAGGCTCAATTGTCAATCTCTACTCTATAGTTGGCAACTCTGAACTATACGTCAATTGTCAAGTACTGTTTCGCGGTATTTATTTTCGTTCGACATTCCGTTAAAAAGATATCCGTATTTTTAAAAATCTAGTGTTCATGAAAGGAAATTCTTCTTTTGCTGCTGACAAATAAGGCTGAGCTGGATTAGTTCTATTAAAGGCTGTGAATGTATTTTGTATTTTTGTAATTTTGTATTTTAATTAAAAATGGTTAAAATACTGTATTTTGTATTTTATATTTCAAATACCCGTCTAAAAAATATTTTATATTTCGTATTTTAATTACATGCGAAAAAGTAATTTGTAATTTGTATTTCAATTAAAGCAAGGTGTGTATTTTGCCCAGCCCTGCTGGTGCCCATAGTACAAGCCTAGAGCTTAGATTGGGACTAGGTCAATTGGTGTGACATTGTCCCCTGATGTTTATATTTATTATTCTACATTTTGCCCTCGCGGCCATCGCCATTCGTTCAACTCGTGTCTTTCCCTTCGCCGGGGGTTTTTTACGCAATGAAGGCTAACAATAGAACGCTAGTAGCCAAGTTAGCGACCTCCGTTCTCCCCTTCGAATCCAGTTAAAGGTTACTATGTATATAAGGCTGAGGCAGGGTGACTCACACAGGTGGCTCGTAATCTGATGCATGACTCTGGAATGGCAGAGGATGAATACATTTGAATTTTTTGGATTTCTTTGTTTTCTAATCAAGAAAATGGTGGTCCCTTGTCAAAACTGTTTAAAGTCTTGATAAGGGTTTTGTGGCAACATGTAAGTGCGGTTAAGTCTGCGGTATTTTTCCGTAGTGTCTGGAGGTTACAGAGATTACGCCTGTTTTCAACGCAATCATATTAGCTTTATTTGTAACTAATTGACTTACTAACCATGTAACCATGTAAACAATTCTAAGAATCCAATTGTATTCATCGGATTGACTTGATCACGTATGCTTATTCGATTTCTCTAATATGTATAGGTATAACGGGTTGGCTTAAAGTAATGAGAATTACAAAAACTGTTTTTATTTTTATTTTTTCACTTGTTAGGGTTATATAGCTTTTTATTACATAAAAACGAACTAAAACCAATATGATAATCAATCATTCCTATACAGCAAAAAGTCTCGCATCTTAAATTTTTCGTAGCTTTCTTCTTACCGTTTTCATCATACGTTGGACAACATCTATTTTTATTTTTTTTAGATAATTAGTTGTTTTTGTACCTTGCGCTTCAACTGAGTCTGTAATTTTGCTTCCCGCCTATCACTGTAAACTAGTCTACTGAGAATTACCAAATAATCCTCTATTGGACGAGCTATAGGGACGTTCGGATGGTTTGAATCCTTCGGTACGAAGTGAACGTCACGCTCTTTTAGTCAATTCTGGCTGCTCCCTGCATAGTGATACTTTCTCCGCAACTTCCTGCACTTCTTTGGAATATCTTCAAGCTGTTTGTTGGAATATTTGAGTATTTTTTGACATTTTAACTGTTCAACATTGTATTTCTCTAAAATATTCCTTATTCGCCCACGAAAAACATCATATTTTACAGCTAACTTATCTGGGACTGACCCACTTTGTTTTGTACAAACGTTGCCACCTACTTTCGGTCTCGATCATTAAGAATGGGAGGTCTTCCCGTTTTTGGTGAATCTTTAGTCCTAATACCAAGTTCCCACCGCTGGATCAAACATTAAATTGTAGAAGGAGGTACATTTTCAAATTTGTGATGAGAGACCACTTCAGATTTTCACGCCGTCCAAGTAGGCGATAGACACGTTCACGTCATAACTTCCTCGCGGACATTTTTTATTAAACCAGTTAATCTTTTTTTGCCTTATTAACAAAATGTATATATTATTATTTTCTATTGATTATATCTGTCAAAATCCTTTTTGTATTTTTTTATTGCCTGCTATTGTTAATTGAATACATTTTCATTACTTTAAGCCAACCCGTTAGATTTATAAGATTATATATTATATTGTTGTATGTGATAGATTAGGTTATTTCTAAGTTGATGTTATATGTTTTAGTAGCTTTACGACTCTACCTTCCTAAATTTAAATTTTTCGCATTTTCTATTAGGGTCTATATCGGAATCCATAATGGTCTTTTCGCATTATGTATAATTTCGCATAAAAACGTTTGACATTATACATTAGGCCAAACGATATTATGGATCGCGAATGACACCCGTTCTACCCCTATGCTATGCCCCTGGGGGGTTTACGTTGACGCTAGACTTACTTACTTTAAGACTTTATGTATTTAATTTCAACGTAAGATACAATAAATAATTTCAATTTCAATTTCAATTCCAATGACGCTACAATAGTAACGGGACTAACAAGTTGGTGCTGTTATGACGGTGAAGACGGAAGGTAGCCATAGGAATTCCTTACTTGCTAATATTAGATCCGTCTAGTTTGCATTCGTGTAACTGGTGTTTTAATAGTGATTATCTATTATCAGTGGCAAGAGTACAGTCGGCAACAAATGTGTGTTGTTTACCACGTTGTTATTAACCGTATTTGTTTGACCGTACGTTGGTACAAAAATCACAATTAACAACAACAGCATCCACAAATTTATGGGAACTTAAAATTAGCTCAGAATTGGATGATAATTTAATAACATCGAACCGAAAGATTTTTTCCGAGTGTTCTAATCGCCGGGTGCATTGCTCAATACCGTTTCACCTAATTATTAGTGATAGAGTCACTGCTGACAATGTAAATGCTGATAAGCGCACAGCCCCATAATGCCCAGTATACATGTTGTGTGGATAAAGCATTTAAGTACTGTAAGAAAGTGACAGATGTGCTTTATCCTCGTTTATCCACATCATCGATGAACACGACCACAATACGCCCGCAGGCCTGTCTTCTGGTTCTTCAGCTTTTGTTTTGAATCTTCGTTCGAGATAAGCGCTACGCACAGATCCTTGTAGTTTTATCAAACAACATTCGACCTCTGACCTTTTCTGACATGTCCCTGTCTTCGTTTATTATTGCCGTTTGCGCGTATATTTATAGAAACTATTATTGTGTAGCGTTTTGTGACCGTAATCTATAAGCTAACGTTTACCCAAGATAAACAGTTTCCTTGACGCCGACTAACAATTGTATGTAGTTTGAACATAATTATGAAACAAACAAACTCAAACTCACAACATAATCCTAGAGCAACATCAGCGCTTGAGCGGATGTGTTATAGGTACCATACATCCCTTGCCAAATACACCGTATTGAGTCACTTTTATATTTGAATAAAGAGGACTGGCAATCTTTAAAGGTCGTCGACGACCGACGTTATACATTTAAATTGGATTGTAATCGTTTATGAATTCAGGATAACCCTGACTATTGTGTTGTCTTAGACGCATTTACGTATTATTCCAGAGCGTGCAACTAAAATGGGATGTTACTGTTTCTCAGAAACGTTTTCTGCGGTACGATTTGTGGCGTTAAAATGCGAATGTGTAAGTAAGATATATTCATTCCAGTCAGCTGAGTCAGTGTTAAAGAGGTTTCGCCATAAATTCTAGTTATTAGCACGTTGTTAACTTTTTACAATTAATTTAGATCAGTGAGTGAGCGGGATCGGATAGCGGATCGATGTAATTGTATTAATTACCGCGAGCAGCTTTCGCCGAAGCTCGCGCGGCTTGAAAAGTTCGTTATTGGTGGAAAGTTCCCGGGAAAGTGAGCTTCGGAGTGGTAATGAAGTTTTTAGCTTTCTAGCCGCGTGCGCATTGTGGAGATGCCGAAGGAGAGCGTTAATAGGTTAGGTACTTGGTGCACTTGAGCGGTGCGGCCGTAGGGGTGCGGCCAACGGTTCTAAACAGCTTGTGCTTGTATAAGATTGAATGTCATTGTTGTACATTGTAAGCGGTTAAAAAGTACTCCGGGTAAAAGTCAAGTCTCTAGACGCGGCTAAGATTGTTATTGTGTATCTCGCCTTCTCGCCTATCTGTACAATACAATACAATACAAATACTCTTTATTGAACACCAAAAAAAACAAAACACGGAGATGTTATGAGATTTTGTTTGATATTTCGTGTTATATTATAATGCTAAATATCTATTAACCTGGGGTCCTAGTGAAAAAGTCTTCTGAAGATCAAGTGAAAAAGGGTACAAGTGTAGTATACTCCGTTCACGTTTGTACCCTTTTTTATTAATAAATATTATTATGAGTGTATGAGAGCAAGTGATAGAGAAGTTTACACCCGATGACCCGATTGTCCTTTTCAAGAGCTGTTGCACAACTTGCACAGTACAAGCTTACGCACACGTTAACACTTGCAAAGCTATAAAGCACTCTATACAGCACTCTATGCCGGCGCCGGATTCGCTTTGTCATACAAAATAGGCTCTTATATGTTTCGATGTTGGGCTCTCGGCATAAAATGTATTTTAAGAAAAAGTTATAGTAGGTACGCTCTCGGCTTTCGCAATTTTATGGTTTTGCGATGAATACAAAATTGACTTGGAGAATTTCTAGTTTTATGACTTTGTTACTATGAGTGTAAAACTAGTCTATTATGGCTTTCCCTGTGGCTTTCTGGTCTCCTAAACCCAAAATCCATTCTTGATGAATATTTTCTAAAACCAAAGTGTAGACGAACTCTCTTTCGTGTTTACATTTTTAAGGTTAAATAAACATCGTAAACAAACACAAATGCCTAGCTATCTATGGTTCTTTATACCCGTATGATATTTCGTTTCCGTATGACATCTTACTTTTTGCAAACACTTAGCCAACTGCAGAGTGATTCCGGTACTTGTCCAACAGGTAACACAAACGGAAATATTTCAGACGGCTGGTTGCCAAACCGAAAGAACCTTCTGAATTTACTGATTTCAATCTGAGCAAGCTTCAGCCTTTTATCGTTCGTGAATGCTCTGCGGGCCTATTAAAGTCACACATCTGTCACTCTCTAACCGGTGCGTAGGTGCGAGAGTGACGGATGATTTATCTACCGCGATAAAGGCTACCGTAATACGGACCCTGTTCTAAATCTTGAAAAAAAAACTCTAAATATTAAACATGAAGAAGCATCGTCGACTTTTAGACTCGAAAAGTTATTCTTTACAACTGAGACAAGTACCGTAACTCTGGTCAATAACTTACACGATGTAAAACGAGAAAATATTCGTGGCCTATCGATCGGTCGCAGTGAATATGATCGGCCTAACGAGGCGGTTCAAAATGCCCATCACCCGCGGCCGAGCCCACTGGGCTGCGACGAGGGCCCGACCCTCGGCGGCCCGCGGAGGTGTTAACTCGTTGCCAAGGACGGGGCTCCGTGATGATTTACTCCGGTGGCATGGCAACCAGTATTGATTGCTTGAACCGTTATACTTCAATTTACTAGTTTGTAGAATATTCTATTATCGAACGATCGATCTAAGGAAAATATTAATTACTAGCGGCCTTCGCCCCGCTGCAAATTTCTGACTTTCCCGGTGGATTTTTCAATTATTTTCTTTCAAAAAACCTTGTCGTGACAATGACGAACACAACAAAAAAGAAATCAGCCAAATCGGTTCAGCCGTTCTCGAGTTTTGCGCTTACCAACACATTTAGCGATTCATTTTTATTATTTACATTGTTTATTCTTTCATACAATCAGTCTCCCTCTTGCAAACGGATTCCCAACGTGTAGTATTGTCTGTTACAGTAGTAAATAACAAAAATAAATAAGTGTGTTGTCCAGTAGTGCAGTGGTAGGTACTAATTTTATTCATCCAATTGATGACAAATTTGATGTAGAAATATAAAATAGAAATCATTTTTCCTAGGGATACTGGTTATATCTAATTAATCTAATTATAATGTGACCAGGTAGATATAAAAAGGTCGCTGGTGCAAAAAGGAAACGTGATTTGGAAGATAATTGCAATCCCTTTCCTCAAAAATGTTAGAAACAACCGATAAAATACACTTGGTATAAAGTATAATTATCTATTTTACTATTGCCGATAGTTTTAATGATGGGCGAGGTCGTATAGAATTCGCTCAGTAAGCGAGGCTTCACGTAGACAGACGTGTTGTATACGTTCCTAAACATGTGTGTCGAGCGTCCAGAACGTCGCGTCGAGGAGTTTATGAGCAAATAACAAAGCGTCTCACACGCGACATCTGCTCCTATTTGCCCTGCAAGCGGAGACGATATTTATCTAGGGAGGCAATACTCAACCTTCCTCGTGAACGGGTGCTGTTTGTCGGGTCCGGTCTGTTCACGCCTACAACGACTTATTTTCCAGTCCGTTATTTTTGTTATTGTTGTTGACGTGAGACCTCACTGCGTTTTTCTCCTGGTTTTTAGTAATATTAACTCCATATGAAGCGTGTTAAAGAGTCCTGATGTGGCCATTATACTCGTAGTTCTTGGATCGACTTGAATTTTTGAATACTTGTACCATTTTGATGACAATACGATCGATAGTATCATCCAAATGACCCAAAAAAGTTCCGGAAATAAAACCTAATCAGAGCGAAATTTTGACAGCAGCAAGTCAATAGATATAGTCAAAAGATATTGTTAATGAGTACATATATCACAAAAAACGTCTAATATTATCCTCTGCACGGCAACCAGCTCGGGTTCCAACACCGGCCCATCGAAAGAACAATGAGTTTCTGGGAACGGCGGATGAACTCGCGTGCAATGGCACATGCATCGCATTGTGTCGGCCAACCGCACTTGTCTGACACCGCTCGCGTAGCGCAGCTGACATTAGACGGTGCTTCTGTCTGAGTACCCGACTACTCCCACATGTAATAAAGAAATACCGATGAAGAACGAGGTGTGAGGACGTATGGTGGCCTCACAACGAATATGGTGAATCGACTAACACAAATTTATCAACCCAACTTTGCTTTTTCATCATTCAAGATTAAAAATATCACCATTGTCAACAACTTCAATTGTTAAGCTTCACTCGTTTTGTTTAAACTGACATACATGGCATTTTTTATGAAAATGTTTTGTTATGTATAATCTACATAAATAATCACAGTAAAGTTATTTTTTTGTTGTATAGTTTTGCCGTGGACATATTGGATTAGATACAGTTCATTCATAGAGACGTTAATAAGCTGTATATGTTATTTTTTTTTTATTTTTTTTTAGCCTATTTTGGTTTCAGCAATGCCAGTTTTGGAGCGCAGTTCGGTGTTTCTGATCTTTTCAGTTCTACTGCTATATCTATGCTGCGCTCCATTGCTCGCTGGCAAATCTTGAGTCGGGATTTTTGGGCTTCAGTCAATGACCAAGTTTGGGCACCGTAGGTTAGGATGGGAAGAATACAAACGTCGACGAGTTTGCGCTTTAGTGAAAGTGGAAGGTTGCCCTTCATTAGCGCCTTCATGGACCAGAAGCTCTTCCAGGCGTTTTGGATCCGTCGATCAATTTCCTTAGCCTGCCTGTTGTCGAAGGATACTATCTGGCCCAAGTAGATATACTCGTCAACGTATTGTATATCTTGCCCATCTACCGTGACCCTAAGTTTCGTGCCATTGGTCATCAGCTGGGTCTTCATCCTATTTATTTTGAGTCCGACTTCAAGACTTGACTTGCTCAGTTCTTAATCATAATTAATAATGTTATTTTTGTCTTTTCAGGTAATAATAATGACCAACTTATTTTCTGCATAGCTGCATCAATAAGGTAAAACAACAGGGAAATCCTTAATATTGCCTGTAAAATAAATAAATATAAGACGGTACCGTGACGCAGTATTCACTGTTTCATTAGTAATACATTTTGATTTGATTTCACTATAGTTCTTTAGAATAATTGTTAGTTTTGTTTTTAATATTATAGGAAAAAATGGTTTTATTGGTGTTTCCCTCGTTCAATCAAGACAATATACGTTGGAGGACTTGGAGGTCAGACTCAAGGAAACAACAAGCATTTTATCACTGAATCAAGCCCTTAATAATATATGCCAGACTGTTAATTAAATAAATACATAATAAATACCAAACCAAGGGACAATGTCAAACTAATTGATCTATTCCCAAACTAAGCTCTAAGCGTATTAGACTAGACAACGATATAAATACTAACATAGATAAATATATATGTAGGTACTTAAATACATAGAAAACATCCAAGACTGAGAAACAAATTCTCACGCTCATCATCACACAAATATTTGCCCATACAGGAATCGAGTCCGGGACGGCTAGCTTCGTAGGCATGGTGACTACCAAAGTACCAACTAAATGCGTTGTCTGAGCAAATAACAGAGTTTTTTTGGAAAAGAGCGAACTTGTTTTCCGAGTGATTTGCAGATATTACAACAGAGTTAAATCTCCATTCAGCATCGCAACACATTTCTTCCTTACCCAGTGGTTAGTTAGTCATTCCGCCGCCTCGACACTTGATACAGAACTCGATAGCTGCCCTTCTCAGAAGTGAGACTGCTTATCAACCACTCGGCCGAGATCCCCGATATCCCTTTCAGTGCATTCAAGCATCCAAGATAAGAACGGCTCTTCTTGCGCTGGCTGTTTCAGTTCTGATTTACGCGCATTGCTGGGGCTAGATGCAAAGTAAAATGACGTAAGATTGTAATGATTCCATACCAATTTGAAACTTGGACGTGCGTCGGTAAAGTTTTTGTTTCTAAAGTTTAATGGGTTCCCATATGAAATGGCCCCAATATTAGTAGGTTCTGTTGTTACGTATTAATATATTATTAATTAAATAGGTACCTACATATTTTTTATAACAAAAATAAATCGCTAAATTTGTTGCTAAGCGCAATACTCGAGAACGGCTGAACCGATTTGGCTGATTTCTTTTTTTGTTGTGATCGTCAGTGTCAGGACAAGGTTTGTATGACAGATACTAATTGAAAAATCCACCGGGGAAGTCAGAAATTTGCAGCGGGGCGAAGCCGCTGGCGGGCCGCTAGTTTTTTTATAAAAGTTTAACTGTTAGTGGTATTTCCATACCATTGCCAATAGAATTAGTTGTATAATAAACCAGAAACCACACGTGAACAAGGATTAGATTTAACTCTCAACGAGGATCAGGATAAAACCCGCTGGCTATGAGTATTGAATTAGGCTAGATACGTGTAGTTTGTGTCGCAATGCATTTAATAGACAAGAGCGTGTAATAAACAATTTTGTAATTATAATTAAACAATTGTAAAGCGTATACGGTTACACGCTCGTTAAAACTACGGTTAGTTGGCCGCGTCGCAGTCGTTGGACTCGCCGGGGATAATTACAGGCTTCTATAAGATTTGAGATTAAACGGGTCGTTCTTCTTTTTTACCGACAATAAACCGTCGATTTTCGGTTTTTTCGATTTTTGAACTATCAATAACTATGGTTTCAGTGTTCGATTTCAAAAAAAGTGGCATTCATTCTTTATTAAAACTAATTAATGCTTCCTGTCCTGCATTAATATTTTATTATTTTTAATATGGTTTACCAGAAACACTGACAGAGTGGCCGTTTTCAACCGAGACGAGACCTAGTATTAGATGACCACTCTGTCACGGCATTCTACGGAAAACCATATTATTAAAAAAAACGTGGTTTAAAGAAAGAGCACAATTATTTGGTACTCTTACATAAATAAAAGTATGGACGTATATTAAACACGAAAAACATAATTATCCATACTCTAATGAGACGCTTAATAAGATGAGAGGCAGGCTATTGTCGGTAAAAAAAAAGAACGACCCAAACGCAGACAAGGGACCCTCATGAGGCGAGCATAGTTACATACTCTTTTCTTAACGGCCGGCGATGCATCTGCGGGGCCCTTCTTGGTGTTGCGGGGTTCATGCGTGGCGGTGGTCACTTGATCCGCTGGTGACTTTTGGTGACCCGCTGGCAATACCGTCTTTACCATAAGGGCACACCGGGCCCGTGCCCAGGGCCTCGAGGGACATTTATTCTCAAATAGTATCTACATTGTTGCCTAGGCGCGGAAAGTAAGGGTTTTCCTGACGAGGTGGTTAGCAGGCCGAGCAACAGCGAGGCCTGCTAAAATACGAGTCAGGAAATCCTCGTTTCCGCCGAGGCATACATAATGCTTTTCTCAAACATGTAAGGAAATAATACAAATACATTTCTAAAAAGCAAGTAATTTAATTTCCTTAGATTTAGCGGGAAGCAGGTTTTGCCTAACCGAGGCAGCTTCAGATTTTAATATAGGCGGTGTGGTACCTATTTCGTCGCTTTCGTCGCTTGAGCTCATTTTTTATAGTATTTCACACAACAAATAGTTTAATATTCGGTTTCACAATTGGCTACTTGACAGTTTTTAGAAAAGTATTTTAAAATGTGCGTTTGCTTATTTTATACATCTCACAATATTTTTTTTCTAGAAAAAATGTATAATTATTAGAAAAAACACGTATATAACGAAATTAATTTGAAATACGCGCGTAAACGGTAGGTCACGTGACTTTTGTCGTTGGTGACGTCACTACACATAAAACAACGAACCGAATTATTATAAAGCCAACTTAAGCGAAAGGATAAAGTTTTAAAAATATGTTTTGTGAAAATGTCTAATTATAAGACGTGTGCCGTACCAATACTGTGACGATCAAAACTCCTGAAAAATCATTTATACACGTTCCTAAAAATCCTAAACATCGAAAGAAGTGGTTGCAGTTGGCAGTGGCACGTCGAGATTAGAAGTTAACATCTGTCCACTTTTGGCAGATTTGCACTATCTGCCTTTAAATATCCCGCCTCCATTTAGTGCAACTTCTCACGAATATTATGGTAAGCTTACGAGTCGTTTATTTTGACTACGGAGATGTTTGACAACTTTGTATTTAGGCTGCAGTGACGTCACACGTAAATCAGTCATGGCCGCTAGCGTTTGGGTTCATTGGAGCCACAGGTAAAAAACGACGATGTTATTTTCCAAAAATAAAGTACTTATCATATTTTTTATTGCAAATCAAAATATGTGCAGTTATTTTTTTAGTGTAAACTACCATATTCAACACTTTTTATATTTAATTATAACAACTGTCAAGTAGCCAATTATATTATGCAGAATGAACGAATGTTACCGACTGTCAATTGTTTTTAAATACTAACCATAGACATTGGAATGCAAATTCAAAAAGAAACACACGCACTGTGCTAAAAAAGCGAGCAGTTACCTTGGCTGTTTGGAATTTTTGTCTTGGTCCTTTTGATTTTGTATGCAAATTGACAGCATTTTTAAGAAATATATGGACATGGACGGAAAGTGTTTTCATATGGTTTTTTTACTCCTAGGAGTAAAATGAGGCTCTTTCCGTCCTTGTGTTTTAATCGGAAAACCGTTTTTTCCGAGCTTGTTTGAGAAAACATTTTTGTCGAACACAGTAACAGCGAGCTCCCTGGCCCCAAATTCCAGTTCCAGCATAGTTTAAGATGGCCTTGCCCGCTGACTCTGCTCATTCCCGGAATACCAGTAACTTTTATTTGAGTTAAAGAATCAGAGTTTTAAAATACCAAATGTCAATATACTGGAATCCCGTAACAAAATATTAAAATAAAGATATTCTTTATTATCTTTAGCCAATTTGGGATCTGTTGTTTTGGAAATCTCATAAAAACAGTTTGAAAGCGCTCTACCATATACCATGTTCCTGTCTTTGTCCCACACTAGGTGGGTCGGTGCCACATGTTTTTATCTTCCACTCTCCTCTATCTACGTGCTGTTAAATCTGCACTCACACCTTTCATATACATGTCATGCTTCACACAATCCATCCAAACCATTCTCGGTCTTCCTCTACCCTTATATCTATCCACTTTCATTGTAATCACTTATATTCATGTTTCCTTTGTCCCTCCTTATTAACATGTCCATACCATGCCTATCTATTACTCCTCCTCCACCTCCTTTGCTTACGATAGCGAAACAAAATCTCGTACCTAAAGTAAAGAGTACCCTTATATACCTACCCAAGGCAATAAGACAACTATTCTAAAATCTCTATAGTTATTAGAAGGTCATCATCATTAACTTAAGAGCTATGCTCTAGTCGGTGGAGTAATATCCATTCTTCCCTGTTCCAAGCCTTCTCTTTAACCCACTGATACGGGATTAGAAGGTAGGAATGTAAAAATGCTTTTGGTGACTCAATAGAACTAGCGAGTGCGAGAAATTCTACCACAAGCCTGGCGAGAACATTGCGGTAGAGTAGATGGTGCTATGGTATTAGCGCGTATTTGTAAATGGCAACCTATGTAGTTTTGCACTTCGTTTAGTTTAATTCAAACATGACCTTAAAACATTGAAACATTGGTTTGAATGTAGGGATTTCAACAAAATTTCATGTCGTTTAAAAATCATTAGGCATAATGTATGTACATTAGCGACCTAACTACAAAGTTAGGCTTTTAATGACTTCTAGACACGCACGTTTAACAATATTGTGTGACTAAACATCATTACATTCATTATTACCCAACATGTTGATTTGAGTAAAACGACATCCTCCTTGCTGGCCATGGGCTGTTCTTTGAAAGTGACCTATAAGGTTGGCTACGTGTCCTGCGACCTCGAACCCGCTACCCGCCGTCCCGGGGGCGGGCGTCCCGGCCGTTCCTGCGCCGTCTGCCTGCTATTGATCGCTGCACCGCGGGGCGCCCCTCAATCGGTTCGCATCCAACGCCACCAGTGTAATGCTTTGCCAATAGAGGTTTCTTTCCTGTGACAGACAGGTTGAGAACTTTTAGAGAGTATACTTTTTTCTGAGAAAGAGCAAGCTGTATTCAACTGTGGACGATGTTAGTTAGCTGCGTCCCGTTTGTTTTATTTAAATTTGTTGTCTCCCATTTGGTACACAAAAGTGATGGTGCAATACCTCAGGTGTCGCAGATGTTTTTAGGGGATGGAAATTACTACCATTAATTTATCTTCTTATTTTTCTTCAATTATAAGAATAATAAATATATACAAACTTTTGAGAGTCGTCCCAGTTTACTCCAATGAAACTACGTAAACGTTTGATGCTAATGTGATATTAAGAGCGTATAATACTGGGGTATTATTGGTATTACCTAATTAAATGACAGTATCATTTAAGCTAAACAAATGTGAATTTAAATATTGGAGTGTAAATAACTAAGCCAGTTAGGTACAGGTAACTTAAGAATTATGACTCCGAGCTTCGAAGCCACGCAATGAATGGGCCACAGACACCATAAACAATTATAATGCTTCCCATGTACAAGCTGTAATTCATGAATACAAAGTGGTGTCAGTAGCGAGGCGGCGCGGCTTGCAGCGGGCTCGCAGGGATCGGGGTTCGACGACCGCCGTTTGGACCGCGACTCCGCGACCCGTAGATTAGGATGGCAGATTATTGTTGGTACAGGAGTACTTCTGCAGGACAATCGGGTAATATTCGCGGGTGCAACCTATTCGTATAGATCAAGAATTCCCTTCTTCGATACAAGACCATTTTTAATTAATTACATACACACATACATACATTAAATCACGCCTGTTCCCAGAGGGGTAGGCTACGATCTTGACAATTTTCTTTCGCTTCTTCAAAATTCATACATCGAGTCATGCACGCACGTCGGTTTCGGGTACTTAAGATTCGGCCCTTTTCCAGTGTTTCTCCGATTTGATTCGAAAAAGTACGCCTAACATCCCTCCCCACTTACTGCAGCTTAATGCAGTTACTATGCTAATTGAAAATGTGAAATGTAGTTTCTGTCACCAAATTGAACTTTTTTTTAACAAGTTGTAAAGCAGAGCTGTTGGTTCGATTATAACTTGCATTCCTTTTGTTATTATGTTAAGGGTATTTTAGAATAACCGTCAATAGTACTTTCGTGGGGTCTCTCAAGAGCCCTGCAGGCCCTCGTGTAAGGACGCGGCCGGTAATGAGGGTTCCACAGCCTCGCGTCTGAAGGACACTCCAAGTTTATTCTTCTCAAATAAAAGCTACGTTTCTTTCCTATTGAGCCAAAAACAAGAGTTCATTTTGACCCTGACCTGACTTTCTAACGTTTTGTTCACAGTTAAATAATTTTGAACAATTCTGCTCAGATTCGAAATACAAGTACACTGAAACAATAGTATGAGGGATTAGGTGCCTACCTAGATAATGCGCTGTTTTGTCCGTTATTTAAAGAAAGGCTTAGTACTTGACCCTGGAAAATTGACCTTGTTTGCGACGACATTTTTTTACGGATGCCTGTGAGTGCGGTTTCGGAGCTGCACTAGTACCTACACTGTCTGCATTGGTTAAGATTTGGCTGTTAAAATATAAAAGAATGCCCTTGGCTTCGTAAGCTTATTTCATCCTACTGCGCCTCCATCCAAACTTTACGCTTATTATGTTCCGTAAAGCGAGTTTATGTAGGAAAATAAACGACGTCAAAATGTTAAGCTCCTTTCTCTAATTGATTCATTCAAGATCAGTGAGCATAATTATGTTTTAACATGATTATAACAATCAGCTCAGCTTCAAAGCTTTGGTAATGTCACGTTACGTCATGATATTTCCGTCAATTCGATCGAAGTACCCCACAATGGAATACTCATTGATCGCAACATAAAAGATAATGAGGAGAGTATCTAGTTCAATGTCGATGTCAGCTATTACAAAATCGCCGGTGGGTGAGCAATTCAGAGCGTAAACACGGTTAACCATTTTAGAACTCGCCTGCGAGTGATGCACTAATACAAGAAAACAGATTTAATTATATAAATAAACACCCAGAATGTTTGATGAATGATGACCTTCGTGTCCAAAAATTATCTCATCTGGTCATGAACTCGTGGCTCGCCGGAAATGTCAGAATTCAGATGCCAGAACATGCGGAACATGCAGATAACATATTATTTTTATCTCCCATTTGCATTGACAGTACAGCGCGCCTACCTTTTTTGCCACCTGATGGTAAGTGGAAACTGTGACCCATAGACATTCGCATTCACAAGACTGCAAATGCACTGCCAACCCTGAGGACTAAGATGGAATGCCTCTATGTTAGTCATTTTACCGGCTATCTTATCCCCAAACCGGAACACAACAATGCGAACACTGCCGCTTGGCGGTAGGTTGATGGATAAGATGGTGTTACCAACCCGGACGGACCCTGCACAAGGTCCTCCCACAAGTAAGTGATTGGAATTACTTGTCAGTTAAGCCTTAAAGGTATTCGGAAGCTATCAATTGGATTAAAGTCTTAATGCGCTATCGATGGCGCTTAATCCCGTCGTGACACTCTTGATCTGGTTGCGTTGGTCTAGATCGTCACCGTGTAGATACAAACTTATCACACACTTACGGCAAAAACTACAATATCAATTAAATGTAATTTCACGCTTGTGATTTGATAGACGTGTATTCACTCAAGGCCCTCAAAAAGTCATGTCCGTGATGGCAGAAGCGCTCTTGTGGTAATCATCACATCAGCGCCGCCGAGCGTGACGCCGCAGGGCCAAGGTCCTCTGAGCTGGTGCACCGGTTTCCATGGTTCGTTTGCTCGTCGTACTGCTGCTCACATGAGCACCCACAATTTTGGCCCCGGAACACGCACGGAAGTTGCTCTTGCGAGACTTTAAATGAATTAACTTGCGCTGCGGTTATAAATTGCAATTTATTGCAATTTGAAGCTTACTTTTTTGATTTGTAATTTCACAAAAGAAATTGTTTATAAGGCTATTGTTTTTTCTGTAATAGTTCGACTGTGTACAAATTGCGGACTTACTGCCTTGAGGCCTAACAATCAGACCAGACAGGATTCTTAGACAAATTTAACTAGTATGTTTAGAGTGACTAAAATATCATTACCGTCTAGGAACCTCGATCTATGCAATAACTGAAACGATGAGTACTACGTCTGGCTGATTCAAATTCTTTATTGAGTCTTTAATAATAATAAGTCATGAAATTGGCCTGATCATTGAATGAGTTATCTGATTATTTTTAGAACCGGTTCATTGTGATGTAGTCCGTTGAGTGGCCGTTGCGTTATGACATCACCTTCGTTTTCTATCTTTAGACTTTAATTGAGTTGAAGAATCTTGCATCCCAATTCTTATTAGTTTATGTTATCCTGAATGAAATCTCCGGGCGTATAATGATTATCGTGTTGCGCGTGATTCTTTGTTTGGTTTCCTTGACACTCATAGCGCACGCGAGGATCGCTAAAATCTGATTGTTTTCTGACTTCGCGGGGTTATTTTGTTTTTTTTTAGCAAATTCTTGTAACGGAAGTTGAGACGTGCGTGGGAAAAAGATTACTTGTTATTTATTATTAATGAACGCCACGGTGTTATAATGAGAATGTATCGAAGATCTTTCGAGTCATTGTATATCGTTTGTACGCGAGTAAATCCCCAAACAATGCATGTACAAAGGAGGCTGTCATTCTACTCACCACGTTCTTATTTGCATTGCGTCTGTTACAGCGATGATTAAATAGTACAGTTATAATTATTAAGTATACATTATTCATGTTTTAAACCACGCCTGCTGCTACTTTTTAGTATGAAACTCACATTTACTACAAAACTTGCCTGTAATGTTTTGTATTCGTTTGTTCAAGGCATTTAAGAATACGTACTCTTATAGTTGACTCATAAATTAAACAACAGTTAACCTAAAATCAAACACAATTTATCTACTTCTCAATCAATTAATCTTCTTTATTGGTGGTCTCTATTTATATCTACTACTAATCTACTTATTAAAGTAGGTAATATTGAAGGCTGTTAGCCGAGATTTACAGTTACCTGTCCGCCGTCCAGTGCCAGGCTAAGGTCAATGCGAACGCGGACACGTTAATTAATTGCCTGGATTCATCGGTAATGGGCTACACGTCAGAGTTATTGCTCTAATAACATTCTATTAGCGGTCTAATATGTTGAAGTGCGGAAATGTTCGGTTGCTACACCTGGCCCTCTATTCTACATACATACATACATACCTTCACGCCTTCATTCCCAGAGTGGGGTAGGCAGAGCTACAGAATTACCAACAACTCTAAAAAACTTGTTGATAACTGTGTAACCACATGTGATGTTAAACAGTGTATATTAGTGACAGGTAGCAAGCCCATCGCCTAACAGTAACTCTCCATTCTACTGGGTCAAAATAAGTCATTTTCCTTTGACATGTATTGTATGAATTGTTTGATACGATAGTTCTTATTACTTGATAATCATAGGGGCCAAGTTAAAAACAATACAATAACATGTCAAAGGCAATATGGTCTTACCTAGTAGAATAGTGGCCTTGTTTACTTTGGCAGTTGTTGTGATGCGTGACAGGGGACAGGGCGTTTACCCCGACGCAGCGGGTGCTTCCAACCACAGCCAACGTAATAATAATGAGAGGAAAACGAAAAAACCACAACGATGGTCTTTCTTGACGTTTTAAGATTTCTGAGCAAGCATGAAAAAAGTTTTTTTTTTGCTTTTATATTAATTGTAAAAGCGGATTGTCATGCTAATAAAGTACATACAAAACTTATGTATAAAAAAAAAACAAAAAGTTGTTTGGGCTCGTCCGGGATTTGAACCCGGGACCTCTCGCACCCTAAGCGAAAATCATACCCCTAGACCAACGAGCCGGTGAATACTTTGTTGAAATATCGTATCGGCTGCCGCACGTGTTGGCATGACGTAATGACGAAATTAACTTTCGTTAACAAGTTAATTTAAACAAGAACGGAACGTGTTTACCAAATACACACAATGAAGTAATGGAAGCGAGCAAGATTATTTTCTAATGTTTGTGATTTTATATTATGTTTAGGTATGTCACAGTTTGAAAAGGTTTTGTGTAAGTAGGTACCTACCTATTTTTTGTATGTACCTAACAATAATAATAATAGGTTTTTGAAATAACATTTTAGATTATTTTTTCACAAATTCAGATTAAGTGACGTTATTTTGAACTTTTTCTAGTAAACATGTAGCCAAGTTCTAAAAGTTAACTAACAAAATTCATATACCTAATATGGTCAACAGCCTGAAGTTTTTAGGAAATTGTTCTCAATTCAATCTAATACAATTTGTTTTTAAATGGAACATGTGGCACTGTTATAAACGGATCGAATGGGACGCAACATGAATCAGCAGTCACTAGCCCGTTGTCCGAATAGATAGTTAACAGCAGCACTAAACGGGACATTGCCTAATAAACACACCGCTACTCGTTAACGACCTTAACACTTATCGCGTAAAGTTCACTTTACAACCGCAACATGATGCAGCCTTGATGAGATGCAATTGGAGACTTGAGATACCCGTAAGTATTAAGTAGTTAACGGTCACTGCTCGGTTATTATTATTACAGAACACGGGTCAATCTTCTGTAGAGCTGTGTTTAATACTCGATAGCGATGTGTTGAACCTCAAAGTGACAGAAATAAGACATTGAATTTTGGAATCGGTAGGTACCTATCTATCTAGCGGCATGTGTCATAGATTTTGGTAAAGTTGTCGCCACAATCCGCCTTGTTACTTTAACAAGATTGAAACCAGACGAAAAAGTTTAACGAGTGAATGAAACAAGCTATCATCTACTTATGACATCGACTTCCTACTATAACAAACAAAATACGTATATTTATTTTAATTTTATTGTAAAAAAATTAAAATAGTGTACAAAAGGCTAAGTTGCTACATTCTCTACCAGTCAACGTATTCCGTCTAAGAACTGAACATCTAGTAGGTACGGTAAAGGAAATTGATTCCTAGACCATTTTGGACTACCTATATCATATAAAAGTTGCCCATGACGCATATGTTACAAAAGTGTCAAAAGAACTATCTAAGAATCCAGCTAAGTTTTGGGAATACGTTAATACTCTACGTGTTAGAGGGGGAATCGAGCACAAAGTAAAGCGCAATGACACTGAATACCACGGAGCTGATACTGCATCTGCATTTGCGGCCCATTTTGAGTCAGTGTTTTTAGATGACGAGCCAAATCTTGACCCATCTGAGGCAAGCGCTAGCAGCGATTTAATGAGTGGAAGATATATCGACGTACATACTTTTAGCGCGGAGGATGTAAGTCGAGCTATCAAGAAACTCAGGCCAAATACAGCTGCAGGACCAGACACGATTCCACCTTACATTATCAAGGGATGTTCCGATTCGTTGTTACTACCAATTAAATTTATATTTAACTGCATTTTAGCTACTGGAGAGTACCCAACTTGTTGGAAACAATCACGCGTGACTCCAATCCCCAAAACGGGAACGAAGGATAAGGTGGAGAATTACAGGCCAGTCGCAATTCTCTGTTCTCTAGCGAAAGTGTTCGAAATGGCATTACACTCTAGCGTCTTGCCACAGTGTTTGCCACACATCACGACCGCACAGCATGCCTTCTTACCTAAGCGATCGGTAGTTACAAATTTAGTTACGCTTGTCAACTTCATGTCACAGGAAATGGACAGAAGGCATCAGGTAGATATAATTTACCTGGATTTCCAAAAAGCATTTCATAGGGTTGACAACGACGTGCTTCTAATGAAACTGGGTCTTATGGGTCTCACTCCGAGACTCCTCAAACTGTTTTCAAGCTATTTGCGAGGTCGAAGACAGTTTGTCAAATATGGACCCTACGAGTCGAAGTCTTTTCCGACGCGGTCTGGAATAAGCCAAGGTTCAAATTTGGGACCTTTGTTATTCAACATTTTAATTAATGATCTGCCTGATATCGTCCGAGAATCAATCGTATTACTATTTGCCGATGACGTGAAGTTGATAAGGGTGGTAAAGTGCGACAAAGATTGTGAGACGCTACAGGAAGATTTAAATGCAATTTATAGATGGAGTATAGTTAACAAATTGTTCTTCAACCCAGGAAAATGCGAGATGATGAGTTTTACGCGTTCGCCGGTACCGATAAATCATACATATTATATCGGGGGTGAAACGGTACGGCGACAGTCACTGGTGCGTGATCTCGGTGTCATTTTTGACTCCCATCTGACATTCCGTGAGCAACATCTTCAGGTTGCGAAGAAGGGTGCTCAGAGATTGGGATTTATTTTACGTAATTCACAATCTCTCACACCCATAGCCCTTCGTTCTCTTTATGCAGCCCTCGTTCGTACTGTGTTAGAGAGTAGTGCGGAAGTATGGAGTCCTTATGAACGGAAATATGCTATGATGTTGGAGCAGGTGCAAAAGAAATTTCTTAGGACCTTATACAGGAAGATCTACCGCTACTTTCCTCAGCAGTACCCGACCTTATTCTTGCAAGGTCAACTAGGATACGACTCGCTCGAGATGCGCCGTTCGCTGGCAACAGTGAAATTCACTTTGGGTGTCATGCACAATAAAGTTGACTGCATCGACTTAGTCGACTCGGTGGTGCGGCTGTTCGTGCCTGACTCACGGCGCCGGCTGCGCGCGCCGCGACTGCTGGCGCCGCCGCGCGCGCGCACCGCAACCTACCGCAACTCTCCGCTGCAGCGGGCACTCCTGATACTCAACGCCACGCTCGGCGCGGCGCCACACTGCGATGTGTTCGCCTCACGCATTTCAAAAGTGGTTGATGAATGCAAGAGAGTGATTGAGAGTGAATGAATGGTATAGACTTAAGATTATTGTAGAAACATGTTTAATTAAGTTTTAGGTTAAGTTTGTAATGCAATGGATCACTCTGTAAATTACAAATTGATTGAATAAATAAATAAATAAATAAATATCATGGTGAGGTAATCAACCATAACGTAAGTGACTTCTTATGATTTTCTTTACAGTGTCACATTGACATAAGTAGTCCAAAGTCCAACTCTAGGAATAAATTTCCCTGTCTGTACCTACATTAAAAATAATGTAAACGTCATCATTTAATACCTAATATTATAGACCTATTTACCTCGTATTTATAAACGTCATATATTATGAATTCAAGGAATTGGTATCAAGAAATGACGAACCGCCCTCATTATGTTATAATTTTTTTCCTGTGACCACGCTTCAATTCAATGTGAAGTTTAAACTGTCTCACTGCTGGAAATAAATATGTTCATTACATTACGTATTTACTGCTGGAATGAATCGTAGTTAACAGCAAAAAACTGCGGTGACGGATAATTGTATATGAAGTTAAACAACTTTAAGTTTATTACGAAAAATAAATACCTATATTAGTTGAGTTTGGCTTAAAAGCTACCCTGCTAAAGTTACCTACATGAAGCCTGTTTATTAATACGTTTAGTTATTGATAGGTTAGTAAATCAGAGTTAGGATAAAAATAAGGAAACTTTTCGAATGAATCCAATGCTAATTATTACACTTTAAGGCTGAAGCCAGACGAGCGTATTTTTTGAGTTGTGAGTCGCGTAATTTCTGCTCCTCCATTCAGTTTCATAGTAGTAGCAGTAGTATGATGAATGGAGGAGCAGAAATTACGCGACTCACAACTCAAAAAATACGCTCGTCTGGCTTCAGCCTAAAACTTTAAACTCTTTTTTGTCAAACTATACGCGAATCCAATGGACTTGGCGGGGCACTGCCGTGCCCTGTAAATTATCAGCGTCGTTATCAAATTGGCTTGCATAGTATTTCAATATTGTTGACGTATCGTTTTTTTTGTTTTCTATCATGAATGAAAATAATAAATGAGATTAAAAACAGTGCCACAAATCTCCAATATTCTAATCAGGTTTTTCCATTTAAATTGGTATTATCACTACATAGTATAAAACAAAGTCGCTTGCGCTGTCTGTCCCTATGTATGCTTAAATCTTTAAAACTACGCAACGGATTTTGATGCGGTTTTTTTTAATAGATAGAGTGATTCTTAAGGAAGGTTTATATGTATAATACATTCCACGCGGGCGAAGCCGCGGGCGGGTCGCTAGTTATAATATAATTTAAAAAAATTACACGCCTCTTTGGTTAAAAATGTTGCGGGACACCGACTTCAGTTTGAATGACATTTGATAAGGAGTTATTATATTGCATACATGATACATTACATATTGTTTACTCTTTGAGGCGGTATAGATTATTTAATTAATTATTTATTTCTTGCTTTGAGTGGATCGATTTGTAATGATTTAAGTTATCCCATACTGTATCTAAATTGAGGTGTTTGTGTGTTCAGGCATCGTGTCGGTGTCGGACGGGCACGTGGAGCTGGCGCCGGCGCGCGAGCACTGGCGGCCGCTGCTGGCGCACTACGCCGGGCCCGCGGCGCTGCTGGTGGTCGCCGCGCTGCTGGCGCCCGCGCTGCCGCTCGCCGGGTCAGTCACTCACCCCTACCAGCTATTTTTGAACGAAGACAATTTATATGGGTCGCTTCCAGACGTTACCCGTCGTAACGCACAACGGTGAACTCGAGAGGGCATTATATACTCAGGGACAAAAAAAACGGGTCAGAGTGCGTGTTTCATACAAAAAGGAACCAAGGCTTCGAAATAGCCTCTTTAGTATGAAAAACGCATTCTGACCCGTTTTTTTGTCCCTCAGTGTAGTATTCACCCGGGGGCGCCTGTGCCCTCAACGACCCCTCCGCTGCACTCTCGGGCTCACTGCACAGCTAGCGCGATTTATACTTGGTGTCTGTTGCTGGGATCGCCTCTTACTTTGTTAATGATCGCAGTTAGTCCTTTTAGACACAGCTTTAGACCAGGCTTTCCCAACCAGTGAGGCGCGCCACCCTGAGTTGGCGTAGAAAGATAGCAACGGGGGCGTGGAATGCTTAAAATTTTCGAAAAAAAACTTCAATTTATTTTTATATTCACACAAATACAAAATAAATAATATACCTAATAAAATATTGATTGTGATACATTCCGTGTCTGTGTAAACAATGCAACGCCGTCGGTCGATGTTGGTAACGGTATGTACGTTTAGGAAACCCTGCTTTAGACAGAGCCACGGACAATTCAATTCAATTTAATTTATTTTCTGAACCGAGGGTAACTGAGGTCAGACAGTCCCAAATTTGTATGCTATATTCTAGTATTTTATGTTTCGACTTGACTTTGTTATTCTTTTTTCCTCTCGCGTTGTATGCCGCTAATGTTGATTTTACGAAAAACTTTGTTGTTTCCTTTGTATCGTATGCCGCGGTACATACCTAATCAGTTTAAAGTTACTCGTTCTCTAACTTCGGCACTTGTACCTTAAGAAGCTATTAGTTATTTGTTCACTGTAATATATCCGGTCAGTAGTATCTACTCCCATCCACATACTGCGGCCGTTACAGCGTGGCGGGACGTCGGCGTCGATCCTATGACTCCATTCAGTACGACAACAATACATCGTCGGCAATGTATGGGAGCATTCGGCAACGTACATTACTTAATGGCTCAAGTGAATAACTTAGCAGTAGCACAGTAGCTTCACAAATACAAAGGGTTATTCCCAATATTGTATTGCATTACCTTTGAAGGTTTTGATTCATTGTTGTACTCATACCTATTTATGGATGGATGAACATGCAGTCAGAAATAAACGTAATTCCCATTTTTTTTAAATCAAACTCGTTCATAGATTGATAGATATTGATTGATATATTAGACATACCTACAAGCACTCCAAAACCGACAAAACTTGACTTGTTTCTGTTCTCGTCTTTATGTCCATTAATTTGTTGTGACTTTTACACTAAGCTGATTTCCTTGATGACTACGACATGATTTTAGCTCGAACTTCCTCACCAAGGTCCTGCCTACACTCGTTATTCAATCCCGTGGTACATCAATGAACAATAAACCTTATGTAATTAACAGTGAATCATTTAAAATTGTTATATTATTGTTAACCTTTATTCTGCAACACTGCACATGCTAATACACATCTGAGTCAACCAGCGGTTCTCAAGACCCACAAGAGAAGTGCAGCATAACTGGAGTCCAAGTGAAAAAGGATATAAGTTGACTTAACTCGTACTTAGTCAGAGTAAATTTATAGACTTCAACTATTTTTCACTTGATCTTCAGGAGAGTTATACCATTTTTGACCAGGACCTCAGCATTCTCATAGAGGTCGTGTCGTGTTTGCAGGTTGTTCTGGTGTTGCTGCTACTGGTGCCGCGCGGGCCGGCGCCGGCGCCCCTTCGACCGCAAGTACGACGCCTGCCTCAAGGGGATGCTCGCCATCCTGCTCATCGCGCTGCTCACGCTCTTCCTGTGAGTAACACGTTGGATGCTGGGACAAGCCTAGACCAGCTCAACTGTCCAGGCTCGATTACTTCTGATACTTTGAGTTGAAACTTGAGGGCTGGCGGCATCGTGCGGGACTTGTTCACCTGTATTCATTTGCCTAACCTTATCATTATTTTTAACCCCCGACGCAAAAAAGAGGTGTGTTATTAGTATCCTGATTGATATTGTGAATAAGAAAGTGTGTTTATATGGTCGTATCGTTTTCACGATTAAACGCTTCAAACGATCGACGTAAACTTTTGTACACAGTTAATAGCCTAATGTCCTGCAGAAGCAAGTATTATACTTATTTCCCGAAAACTTATACAGTCTCCGAGGAAATAGCCATGAAGGTCGTGAGGTCGTGACGGAGTAGGGGAAAAAATGAAGTTAATTGTTCGTCATGTATGAGCAGTTAAAATTATAGGGCCGTATTAATAAACTGATCTCGACTGTAATGCTTCCTCTCAAGACGTGTCAAAAATGACAACTTTGACTTCAACTTTGAAGCTTGACGTTTAGTTTGACGTATCTTGTGACGGGCATCTCAGCTAGGATGAGTTTATTAATACGGACCATAGATACGCGTAAAGCCTTGTGTTAAGCGTTGAAACAGCTTCATGATTGGTGAAATTTATTGGCATGACAAAGGATAGTGTTAGTGATCCCGGGTGTGTGCGCAGGTTCGGCGTGGTGTGCGCGTTCGCGACGGACGAGCAGCTGGAGCGCAGCGCGGCGGAGGCGCCGGGCGCGCTGCGCGCCGGCCTGCGCGACGCGCGCGCTTTCCTCAACGCCACGCAGGCGCACATGCGCTGGCTGCTCGTCATCAACTACAACGAGCTCGAGCAGAAACTCTACGCGCTTCTTGACAGTGAGTCTGACCTCTCATATACAGATGACCAAAACCTTGTGCTGTTGAACATTATCATATGTATATCCAATACCCCAGAGCTGCTGGCATATCTTGCGTTATTCAAGAGTCTAGCTAGTATAAAATGGAGTAGCTTCCGCTATCTGCTCGCTAAGATCTTATAAACTACCTATATTCAATCCTTTTAATGCAGTTTTCAGAACGATTTGCTGTTACAGTTTTGAAACGGCTCATAAAATCCTTCTGCCTCATGGTTTCAGGTAGCGGCATGACGATATCGGTCCACCTGGGCGAGTTTACGCGCGCGGTGTCGGTGACGACGCTCAACAAGATGGTGCAGCAGCTGGACGCGGTGCAGGCCGACCTGCGCACCGTGCACAACGTCACCAGCACCCTGCGCTACAACGCCCAGCGGCTCAACAGCGGTACGTACCAGCAGTGGACCATGACGGAGCAGCGGACGTCCCCGGCTTGTTTACTGCTTCATTAAAACTGATGCTTAGTGATTCCTACCTTAGTCGAATACTACTTCTTACAATGTTCTGATTAAGGGGTTCCTCTCTGATCAAGTTTCAGTGAAATCCGTCTATTATGTCGCTTAATATTTTGATACGCTATCCATGGACTTTTACACCTGCATAACTTCTTTTGCGAGAAATGTCTGACAGTGGCTTGGCATCACTTGCACACCGCTCTAATTTCTCTCTCAAGACTGTCACTCATTTCTCGGAGTTTTTTTGCAGGTGGTAATAAAGGCAACCCTTCCATAGTGACTTATCATAAGGAATCAGATCTCACCATGACATCTTGCAGTCATTAATTAACCCCGTATCGTGACAGGTCTGCGCAAGGTGAAGGCCCAGCTGCTAGCGACGTTGGCCAAGTGCGAGCAGCCGCAGTGCATCCGGCTGCAGGAGAAGTACAAGATTGGACAACTAGACACCGAGATACAGTACAACAAGGTCAGTCAGTCCGGGAACCAAAATGATATTAATATTTGGGGGATTATGGCAGATTATATCGGTGGACATTGCGCTACACAGTAACTGTCGGGTACAGGATGTTTGGAGAGTTCTTCCAATGGATTAATGACTGGGTAATGACTGATTGATGTATGTATGTTCGGTGTTATACCTCGTAAGGCCCACGCCAAATTTCGTTAGTTAGAAAATGAATCTTGTATCAGTCGACTAAAGTCAAAAGTCACTTTGACAAATGTCCTAGATTTAGGACGTTGGGCCTTACGAGGTTAAAACCTACTCTCTGTGTGCTGCGTCCGAGGTCTCTAATAATATATATGTTTTAATGATGTTCTTGTCTATTTCACGCAACGTTTGGATCAGATGCTCGATAAATACTTCCCTACGGTAAGTTATTAGTTGGTAAGATTTAAAGATGTGAAGATTTAGTGTTAGATGGGAAGATGCTATTAACTTTCTTTGTCAGATTTCTTTCATTATCTGTCATAACAGGATAGTTATACATACATACATACATACCTTCACGCCTATAATCCCAGAACGGGGTAGGCAGAGCTACAGAATTACCTAAAACTCTAAAAAGTTGTTGATAATTCTGTAAAGGACATTTTGCACAATTAGGCTTAGATGTTTACGAGCGTATTAGTGACAGGTTGCAAGCCCATCGCCTTTATTCCCTTAGTCGCCTCTTACGACCTCCACGGGAAGACATGGAGCACTATTCTAACCCGGCTACCACACGGAGATAATTATAATTATAAGTATCCTCGTCAGTCAGTGAAACAAGGGCACAGGAGGACTACCTTATAAAACTAGAGCTTGATGAACATTATTTCCTTAGTTACAAGCTCAGGGTTCTACTTGTAAACTTAAATCAATTTGTACTATTCCTGACAATGTATAAAAATTGTATTTATTCTCCATTAAGAGTATGCCATACACACTTTTGATTTTAAATATCTATAAGCCTTTGTATCTTGCATCAGTTGGCCTGTGTGCTGGTTTGTTTCCATGCCGTTAAACACGCGGGTGTTGATGGTGCAATCTTGCTGTGCGCAGATGCCGGACGTGACGGACCTGCTGAACAACGTGACAGCGCTTCTGGACAGCGACATCAAGTCGGACGTGGCGGAGGGCCAGCAGGTGTTCAGCTCCATCCAGCGCGGCATCCAGCGCTCCGTCGACGAACACATCCCCGCGCTCAAGCAGGCTATCGCTGCCACCGGTAACAACTAAAACCTTCTAGCTATTACCTCCATGAAATGATTCGGCAAAGTATTAATTTTGGGGGATAAAGCTGGCTTTCGAGTTTAGCCCTTCAAATCAACTGAGTACTTTTAAAGGAATATTAAAATAAGTTTTTTACTGTCAAACTCTCTACTCTTTATGGATTTAGATAATTTGAAAATTATAAAAAATATTTTCCAAAACAGCACAATCTTGAAGTGACAGTTGCTGTCAAAACACCGAAAATAAAAATTGAAAAAATGAATGTATTGCATACATTTTAACGAGTCTAAAGGAATTCGTCTAGTCATTTTAATTGCTATGTCAATTCCCAGTACTAACGAGGCCCAATTTTCTAGGTCGACGTTTAGCAGCCGTAGCAGATGAGATCACGGCTCAAGCTGGCAACGCGAGCTTGAAGCTGCAGCAGCAGGCCGGCGCGGCGGACACGCTACAAGATTGGTACACGCAGTACGGGCCGTATCGCCGCCACGCGGGCCGCGCTGCCGCCGCCGCGCTGTTACTGGTGAGGAGCACGACTGCATGCTCGCAGATGCTGCATTTCATACATACATACATACATACATTAAATCACGCCTGTTTCCCAGAGGGGTAGGCAGAGACCACTTCTTTCCACTTGCTAACACCACCACCACTTGACAAATTTATTTCGCTTCTTCAACATTCATACATCGAGTCATACATACATACATTAAATCACGCCTGTTTCCCAGAGGGGCAGGCAGAGACCACTTCTTTCCACTTGCTAACACCACCACCACTTGACAAATTTATTTCGCTTCTTCAACATTCATACATCGAGTCATGCACGCACGTGACGATTCGGCTCTTTTCCAGTATTTCTACATTTCATAGTCTTTTAATTTAAGCAACCTACTCCTACACATTACTTACGATTTAATGAAAAAAAAAAAAAACTATTTTGACTATTAGAAAATGCAAGTTTTATTAATGTGCACATTTTATTTCGAGGGCAGCAAATTATATTTGGCTAAGTAGCCATACAATACAATACAATACATATGTATTCCTTGTTTTAAACAGATCACATGTTTGATGGCGTGGGGGTTGATGTGCGGGGTGTGTGGCAAACGCCCTGACGTGTACGGTGCTAGTGACTGCTGTAACAAGGGTGCTGGGTCGCGTTGGTTACTTTGGTGAGTTTTTTTTTACTACAAACAACATGTGAAACAAAACACGACATCAAATTATTATGGTGCCGTCACCAGGATGTTTCGGTGCCGTGACCAGGATTATTTAATTTCTGTCTTACTAAAAATATCTTATATTTGATTGTTATTTATTTTAGTGGCATGGGAGTGATGTTCTTGGTGGGAGGCATAGCGGCTATAATACTG
This sequence comes from Acleris emargana, assembly GCA_927399475.2. Taxonomy (NCBI): domain Eukaryota; kingdom Metazoa; phylum Arthropoda; class Insecta; order Lepidoptera; family Tortricidae; genus Acleris; species Acleris emargana. Next base: position 494,491 of record OV656840.1, read on the forward strand.
GCACTATACTTCGTGATCGGCGTGGCTTCGCAGCGCTTCATCTGCGATCCGCTCACGTAAGATTCGTTTGTACTGATACTATTTGTCTGTCATAATATGTTTCTTGACACCAATATAAAACTGCTGCAGACTATTTTTGTTAATTAGCAATAATAGTCGGGAGTCCGAGACGTAATTACTATATCAAATTCTAAAAATATAACTAAGATTCTGTATAATTATTATTTCCTCATTTTTTCCGCAGGTCACCCCAAGGAAATCGTCTCTTCGACGATCTGGAACGCATAGTGGACTTAGAACGCGCTTTGTTCAACGAGCGACGCGACCCAGAATTCAATATGTCGCGCGTGCTCTCCTACTGCCACCGCAACCAATCGCTTATGGAGGTGAGGGCTCGGAGGGACTCGCGGGACGCCTTCTGCAATATTTAATATGAAATCCACTATGAGTTTGCACCTCCGCGGTACATTGTGTGCATTAAAGCGAGATGAATGTTTGTGCGGGCAGACGCTGCAGCTGCACCGGCTGTACGACCTGGAGCGCGTGCGCGCGCAGGTGGCGGGCGAGGTGGCGGCGCGGGCGCGCGCGCTGCGCCCCGCCTTCCCCGCCGCGCCCGGGCTGGCCATCCTCAAGCCGCAGGCCAAGGCCAAGCTCGAGCGGCTCGCCGAGACCGGCCTCTCCGACTTCGACTTCGATAGGATTCTGCATGCGGTCAGTATTCTTGTTCATCAATTTTCATTCTGCCAATTTTTAATTGTTTAGACTTGGCACGGTTGAACTTACAACTGAACTCTTTTTTGTCCCAGCTGGAGACGAACATGACGAACCTGTCGCTGGACGCGCTGGCCAGCCAGCTGGACTCGACGGCGCACTCGCTGGCGTCGCGCGCCGGGTTCGCGCGCGTGTCCATGGAGCTGCGCGACGCGGCCGCCATGCTGTCCGCCTACCACGCCGACATCGTGGTGCCCATGCTGGAGCACACCCGCCAGCTCAACGTGAGTTCGACATGCCTTAACACCCGACTCTGCACCAGATCAGCATTGCTTCAACCGTTTAAGCACAAGCTGAGTGCACGGCACGAGCGGGTCGTGTGGATCTCGCTGTGTTCGCGTTGACGTCTCGTTGGCGTTTACTCACTCGAAAAATTCTGCCATCGTCGACGGTCCCCTCCCCCTAGGTGACGTCGCGTCGTCGTCAACCAGCCTTCGCCCAGCCGTTAGCGAAAACCAGCCTTCGCCCAGCAAGGCTACAGATATCTACGAGTATAATGGTTACGTTACACCAACTTATGTTGTTCTGTTCGGGTGGCGGTCTGGTCGCATAACAACTATTGTCATAATATCGATTGTCATAACACTTTACGCATAAAGTTGATGCTCATAATTTTTTTTTGGCATACCTTATACTAGGCATAATTGTTCCTTGTCATAACTGTACGGAGTCATAATTGGTTTAATCATAATGTAGAAAGGCATACATTTATTAAGTCAAAATATTAATATAATATAAAGTTAGTGCCAAAACCGACTCGGATCGCGGATAGGTTAGGGTTATTTTTTTATAAAAGAGCGGAAAAAGTTTATTTATAAAGCCATACCATTATAAAGTATGGTTAAATAATTTTATGCGCATCAAATTTATGCGCGTTACACAATATGTTCTTAAACATTATGATTAAAAACTTTATGCGCATAAATGTATGACAATTTACAGTTATGCGCAATGATGAGTATGACGAATCCTTGTATGCCCATCAAAAATATGACTTTAAACTTTATGCAACCCGACCCCTACCCGTTTTGTTCCTATAATGTACATTATTAGCTGACTTCTACCTTCTTATGTTTTTCGGTTTGTAAATACGTACATAAACTTACGCCTTCATTCCGAGAGTGCGGTAGGCAGAGCTAAAGAATTACCAACAATTCTTAAAACTTCTTGATAATTCTGTAACCACATTTTGCACAAGTAGGCTAAGATATTTCCCAGCGTATCAGTGACAGGTTGCAAACACATCGCCTAACAGGACTACAAGCCTTTATTCCCTTAGTCGCCTCTTACGACATCCACGGGAAGACATGGAGTGGCACTATTCTAACCCGGCAACCACATGGCCATATTTACCCTATGAGAACCGTGCCCGCCAGTAACGAGCATGTCGGTCCCCAGATGACGGCCATGAAGCTGCGCGACGGCCTGCGCTTCAACCACTCCTCGCTGAAGGACGCCATCCGGTTCCTCATCCACGAGACCTCGCAGGCGGAGGTGTTCCTCAACACGCAGGGGCCCGACCTTATACAGAACGTGAGTCATCTCTTTCTTCCTTTACACTTATTACATGTGAAATTAATCTTTGATCCACCATAGAACTCTGTCTTAAAGACATCAAATAACAAAACCAGTAAGTAAATGCTTAATAACAGGCCACTTTTGAGAATGACATTTATTTTGTACAATGATACTGTCAATAATTAGAATACTTAAAAATAATTTAGGTATTAATAGTATTGGGTCTAAGTAAGTAAATTAAACTGTATAAACATCATCACATTCCCTATTTTCTACGTATAAATCATTCTGCGATCTATATGACAGTTAATGTTTGTGATCTTACCTATAAATTCAGTTCAACCAAATGGATATTTGGTCGGGTCGACCTAGGAATTACATAATATCAAAGTTACACTAAGTCTATTCATAAAAAGTCTCATCATACTATGGATTGATTGTCACGTCATAAATTCGTAGCCGTGAAAGTTAATTTTATCAGTGTTGCACATCCTTTAGCTGCCGTTAGTACTGATGAATGGCTGACCTGAATGCCACTGCGGTTCCGTTACAGATGACCCGCGACTTCGCCGACGTGGTGGCCCAGATGCTGGACCAGTACCTGGTGCTGGTGATCCGCGCGACCAAGGAGGACGTGGGCCGCTGCGGCCCGCTCTCCAACGCGTTCAACGCCACCAGGGATGCCGCCTGCAAGAAAATACTCATGCCTGTGGTGAGTGCAACATATAGTTTTAATTTCCACGTGTAGGTCGGTTAATGAGGCAGTTGGTACTAAATAAGATAAAAAAGTGGCGTACCTGAGGTATTTATAGCGATCTGAGGTGATAGGCATTAAGTCAATAAGTTAAATTTGGGAACCACATTAGATCCAAAGTCAATCTGACATTTTCCTATAAGTTACAAATGATTTGGCATCTCTAATGACATTGACGACTTTAAGCCCATTTTTTTCAGCAACAAGATGTTAAAATTTAAAAGTATCTTCGAAGTTATAACAAGTATCTTCGAAGTTATATTACTAATAATAATTTCTGATTCCATATTGACGTCATATTGCATAATATTATCAATAAATGAGTACGAGTACTTTCAGTCAGTTAAATCTTTTACTCGTGCCTGTATTCATTAAAAATCACGTAATAAAAATAATAAAAATCCATACATATAATTAGTCTCAAAATTAATTTTGTTTTCAATATACGTAATCGCAATTTGTATTAAAATATTTTGAACGTTTTATTATACAAATTAGGATATCAAGTGTTCACTTAACCATGGTAATAACAATGCTTTAATAATTATTATAGAACTGTTATCACCATGGCGACGCTCATTATAGAATCGTTTTCCCACTTCGGGTACGCTATAGGTGGTACATTGATATTGGATTCCGTCCCTTTTCTCGTCGTGTGTGGACGTGTTTTAAATATTGTGATTTTACCTTAGTCGAAATTACTTTTGACTAATTTGTGATTGGTCAAGAGCTGACTTTCTAATTCCTTGTCACTCTTGAAGTGTTTATATGTGTAAACTCCGCCCAGTGGGCAGTCCTAGAGCGGGATAGAATTCATGTGAACGCTTCGCCTGTTGTGGTGCCACGAATTTTTGTATCTTTTTTTTTGGTGCGCTCAGCGGGGATCGAACCGGCGTCGACATCTTTGTGGTAGCTGTCGGAACCACTAAGCCACAGAGGCGAGTTCTCGCCGCGGCGAAATAGGCGACAACTAAATTCACTGCATCGTCTACGACGCGTCATCGTGTGCTACGAGCTACGGAACGCTACGCCGGCCCGCTACGCGCGCTCTCTAGATCACCTTATCTGCTACGTCACTTGTTTGGCTGTGAGCGCTCGAGCGACTAAAGATGAGTTCGCGCGTTGATTCGGAGTTGAACAACAGTATGCTCTGCAATGCGTGCCGCTCGGAGCTTCTGGTGGGTGACGAATATTTGCAGTGTATGGTCATAGCTTGCGCGAAGTCATACCATTATGATTGCACTAATAAAACGCTTTCCGAAGTTGAAAAGGCCACTTGGATTTGCCCGGAATGCGTCTGTAAAGCCAAAAAAGTCGGACCTAACTGTAATACTCCAGTGGGTACTCCGACCAGTATTAAGAATGTGACGCTAAGGAAACCCTCCATTGTCCCGGCCCCCCTGTCTTCGCAGCGCTCTCCTGAAAAGGATATACCTATCTCCATGTCGATGACTACCGAGATGGAATTGCAGCTACTTCGGGACGAAATTACCTCTCAGCCGGCGCCCCAGCCTTCGGATGGTGCGGTATCCATTTTGCATGATCTGCAGCTTACTCGGGATCAGATGGCCTTGCTGACTCTTCGACTGGGTAGTGCGATTTCGACTATTGAGCAATACCACGTTGCTCTTGCTGAAAGCTCTAGAAAGTTCGAGGCAGTTAATCAAAGACTCATGAAGCTTGAATCTGCATCGATGTGCCCTTGTAGGTGTTATGAAGTTTCTGGACATCTTGCACGCACAAACGCCCCGACCTCGAAACCAAAACCCAAAGGTAAACATGAGAAATGCGATGCAGCACCTTTGTCAGTTATTGTGGAACCAAACGTAAATTTGATATCACTGGAGGAGGAGGCGCCAGTGTTTTCTTTGCCTAGTTTGTTACCTGTTGCATCGCCCAGTGGGAACATTAATTGTAATGTGGTGCACGACAACATTGTCATTGAAAATGAGTTGACTACTGATGAGTTCCAAGAGGTTCGTTACCGCAAAGGACGTCTCACGTCTATGCGTTGTACTGCTGGTCCTGATGTGACCCCGCTTAGGGCTGTTGAACATCGTCGATATATCCATTTATGGAATATGGTTTCTGGAGTTGACGAAATAAAGGCATATCTGCAATCACTGGATCCGGAGGGAACGTACACAGTTGAGGAACTTAAGCCTAAAGGAGATTATAAGTCCTTCAAGATTGGAGTTCCTCCATCAAGGTTCGAAAATTGCATCTCTGCCGCTATCTGGCCTGATAACGTAAGAGTCAAGATGTGGTTATTTCGAAGATCGCAAAACTACGCTAATCCAGCAAGGCGGGCGTAAGAGCAATACGAAGTTAAGACATAAGCCAACATTGCACGTCTTGTACCAGAATGTCCGAGGACTCAACACGAAAATTAATCACTTTAGAGTACACTTGTCATCCTTAGATTGTGATATAGTAGCTGTAACTGAAACGTTTCTCACAGATGCTATTGAAGACGAAGAGCTCTCATGTTGTGGCTGGAGTGTGACGCGTCGTGATCGTGCTACTGGCGCGCGCGGGGGCGGAGTGATGCTTGCTAGCCGCCCTGGTCTGGAGATGCAACGACGGCGAGAGCTAGAGACTCGCATTGGGGAAGACCTGTGGGTGTCGTTTTCACTAAGACATGTCGTATATAACCTGTGCGTGGTGTATATTCCTCCTAAGGCTTCGGACGATGTGTATATGCGCTGGTTCCAAGGTGTTGAACAAGTGGTGGATTCCTTACATGGAATAGTACTAATTGTGGGTGATCTTAATTTGAATCCGTTGTATACGTCTCATACCATATTATGTTATTATAGTTATTTTTTAAATGTCTGTGGCCTGTATGAGACGAATGAGGTGACGAATGCGTATGGTGGTAAGCTTGATGTAGTGCTGATGTCTGAGCGCGTTCGTGGTGTCACTGTTTTGGAAGTTGAAGGAGGAGGTTTAGTACCCCGACGTGATGCATATCACCCACCTTTGGACATCTCGTTTTCTATCGGCGAAGCGATCATGCGATCCACCTCCAATAAAATAGCCCCTAGTAATGTAGACTTGCAACAGGATTGGAACTTCGCGAAGGGTGACTACGAGCTTCTCTATAAACTCATGTCGGAAGTTAGTTGGGAGGAAGTTCTGCAGTCCGAAGACATCGACTTAGCAGTGAGTTGTTTTTATAAGACAATTGGTTCCATTTTTGATGCGAGTATTCCTAAAAAGATCCGGCCAACACGGGTGCAGAGATGCTTTCCAATATGGTTTACTGCTGACCTTATCTCTGATATGGCTTTAAAAGCAAATTACCATCGGAAGTGGAAAGCAACGAAAAACCTTGGTATGTACAGGGAATTTGCTAAACTTAGAACCGACATTAAAAAACGGCTGTCTTTGGCCTATAAAAATTACATTGAACGCATTCAGGATACACTTAAAAGTAACCCTCGCTGTTTTTGGGAACATATTAATAGTATTAGGTCGAAGGGCGGTTTTGTCTCTGATGTCATGTATGAAGGGAGAAAGATGGCAGGTCCAGAGGTCGCAGATGCATTTGCAACTTTCTTCTCCGGTGTGTTTTTGCCGAACATCCCAAGTCTTGATGTTAGCTCTCTGAACTGTAGTAGACTTAGCGGCACTGCCCGCCTTGTCCATGTGGATTGCATCTCTATGCGTGAAGTGGAAGCGGGTATAAGGCGACTTAAACCTCGTAGCTCTGTTGGCCCTGACAATCTTCCCGCTTACATCGTCAGGGGGTGTATGGAGCACGTTAAAGTCCCTATACACTTCTTGTTGAACTTGGCATTATCAACTGGTGTATATCCGCGTCAATGGAAGCTCACAAGAGTGAGACCCATTCCAAAATCCGGTGATAATGTTAATGTGGAAAATCATAGGCCTATAGCGATTCTCTCAACGTTGGCAAAGTTATTTGAGTCTATTTTGCACCGTCAAATATGCACACAAATGAAACCCTCGTTAGGCGATGCACAGCATGGCTTCAGAGCAAATCGTTCTGTCGACACAAATCTCCTGGTCTTGGTTGACATCATCTCTGGGTATCTTGATAGGGGTATTCAGGTTGATGTTATTTACTTTGATTTCAAGAAAGCTTTCGATCGTGTAGATAACGACATCCTGTTGGATAAACTCAATGACGTCGGTTTCTCTCCTAGGCTTCTTAAGTTGTTTGCAAGTTATCTGCGTGATCGTCAGCAGTATGTACGGCACGGACACTTCGTTTCGAAACCATATCATACTCGGTCGGAGGTCAGCCAAGGATCCATATTAGGTCCCCTATTTTTTGGACTATTGGTTAATGACCTGGAAACAGCTGTAAACCATGCTAAGTGTCTGTTGTACGCTGACGATCTCAAGCTGGTTTATGGTGTGGAGCATCAGGCGGACTGCGTCACTTTGCAGGAGGATATTGCTTCGGTTTTTGACTGGAGCATTCAAAACAAACTGTTTTTTAATACAGATAAGTGTTTTGTTTGTACATTTAGTCGTGCTTTTGCGCCCATTAAGGCGCAATATTTTCTCGGTGGGAAAGTCATTAGCCGCGTTTCTGCGGTGAAGGATCTCGGAGTTGTATTTGACACACGCCTTTCCTACCATGATCACATCAAAACTCTTGTTAGCAGTTGTTTTAAACGGTTAGGATTCGTACTTCGTAATGTTAGAGACTTTCATGACCTTGGAGCTATTAAGGTTTTATTTAACGCTCTTGTGCGTAGTAAACTGGAAGCGTCGTCCATCATATGGAATCCATACGAGTCTACTTACGTCTTACTTATCGAGAAGATACAGAAAGCCTTTCTCAGGTTTATGTATAAAAAAGCCTATGGGTATTACCCATACTTATATCCCACGAAGTTTTTACTCGGGACTCTTGGGTTTAATTCGCTTGAGGTAAGGCGTAACAACAAATTGCTGACAACAATTTGTGGCATTTTGCGCGGTGAGTCCGATTGTCCCGAGCTAGTGGAGCGGGTTGTGAGGCTGTACGTGCCGCAAGTGCCCACTATATGTCTCCGCCCTAAGCCGCGGCCGCTGCTGGCGGTCCCGGCGGCGCGCACCGTGGCCCGCAAGAGGGCGCCGCTGCTCCGAGCGCTGACGCTCCTTAACGCGCTCCTGGCATCGGCACCTGAATGCGATTTGTTTGATTGGAGATGGAATTATGTGTGCCGAGAATGTTTGCGATTTTGTGAGAAGATGGATGATAGGCAATCCAGTGTACTAATATAAGTTTAAACTACTTTTTTTTTATTTATTATTATAGTAAATGTATCGATCTGGTTTTTCGCGGCGCAATGGAATGCTGTAATGCCGTGTAAAATGAATTTACAAATAAATAAATAAATATTGTACCGATATCAATATTATCGGTTTATGGTACGCGAGGAGAAAAAATAAGATAAATGCATCGTTATCTCGATGTAGAACGGCTACTGGATGTCCCTGTCGTGGTGCGTGCTGCTGTTCGTCCCGCTGATGGTGGTGGCGCAGCGCCTGGCGCGGCTCTACCTGCAGGTCGACCCCTACCCCGGCCCGCTCGTCGAGGCGTACGTACATACACACACACACACACCCACCTACGGGGGGGGGGGGGGGTTGGGAGCACTCAGTGTTTACAGCCGGGACCGACACATCTAAAACATCAGTCAGATATATCTCTTAAATTATAATCATGTGGAGTATACACTGCCTCGATCCTTGATTAATTTAAGTCAGCCGCTGACTGTATTAAAATATAACGGTGTCATAATGATCACTTGCAACGCACGCAGATATAGTCTTAAATGTTTCGTGTTCGGTTTGAGAACCTGAGTATCCCCCCCCCTATCCCTGTGACTGAATAACTTGAACTTTATTGAAAAAGAAACTGGCATCGTAAATAATACTATCAGAATGATTCTATTAAAATTGCGACAGATTTGAGTATTTAAGAGTCGGCTTCTGTCTACGAGGAATCCTTTGATATTATTATTTGACGACATGCTTGAAAAAAATCTATACTCAAAAGTTCTAAGGAATACTTTATAATATTTAAATGTCATTATTTTAACTTTTGGACACATTACTTTATCTTGAATATCGTTTTGGATATGCCTATAACAAATTCTCTTTCTTTGTGTGTATACTAAATTGAAGTATGAACTTATAATCAAAATCTTAATCAGTTTTTCAATTAAAGAAAGTAGGCCTGCATCGAAATTAGTTGAATAAAATTATTTATTAACATACAGACAAACAACCCTACGTATAATATTATTAAATAATTTTGTTCGACTCATAACATATTATTATGATATTATATTACACACTGCGAGTCAAGCATCAAAATTTCAAATTTACTTTTAACAAAGGCATACAGTTTTTTTGTGATCTTCGTTAACTTTGTACAAAAGTGACAGTGAAGGCTTGACCCGCAGTGCGCCTCGAAATAATTGAACCTGACCGACGTCACCCATCGACACCGAACTGGTCGCCTCCTCAGCTTCAACGATTTCGCCCAGTTCGCCGATTCTAACCGAACATCATTCATCTTTCATCGTTTTTTTGGAACTTGTTGTACAACCTACAATCGGTTCCGTTTATTTATTTCATTTTGTTTCCGTTTACTAATTTTGTATGATTTCCTTTGGTATCTTCCGTGAGTTTGTCGATGTGTTGTCTGATTTGGGTTTGTTGTGCACTTCATCCCCGTATTTAGTGGATTGCTGACCGGTGAACTCGGACGCGACTCTGATACTTACTGTTAGTCGGCTGAGTTCATGTTGCATTGGTTATGTTAGCACGACTATGTGATCGAAGAGCCTGTCCATACACACATACACTGCAGCGTTACGTTGTGTTGGTTAAAAAAGTAGGTGCCGAAAACACATTAACGTTTTTTTTTACACAATATATTACGCTTGTATGCTGTGCATTACATCAAAAAAATCATTAAAAGACGAAGCACACAACTGTACAGATAGATTTATTGATTTGCGCTTGTTGAAAACTTAGCTGTTTGTTTTTGTTAAGTTAACTTTTCAGTTGTCACTCACCGCCATCAAGTCACGGGCGCGGGTTCGACCCCCGCGTCCACTGCGTGTATTTCAGACACTTTTCATAATAAAAACCATTACTTATTGACAATAGTAAAGTAAAGTGGGGCAGGGCTAGGGTTGTTAACGTGTGGGGGTGTTGTTAACAGCGACTATGAGCCGATGGGCAAGCGCGGCGGCTGGGGGCGATGACCCTCCGCGCCCGCAGGTACCCCGCCGGCGCGCCACGGCCGGCGCGCGTTCGCTGACAGTAGTCGTTAGAGTCGACTCGTAGCTCCGGCTTTGGCGCGTCGCCTTCCTGACGTGTGCTCTTCGAACCCATAGCGGCTTGCACGATCTCCGTTGTCCCCTGGAATGCAAACCTTACAAGACACGAGGGCCATCTCCAGCGAACAATTGCTCGGTGTTCCTTCCGTGTCGTCCTTGCTTGCGGTCTGCACCCAGTTTGCGATGTATTGCTCGTATAACCCGCAGTGTATTGTACCGAACTTTCTCGTAGACGAGTTGCGATCTGTAAATATTTAGAGCTAGATTATTTAGTGTCTTTTTTATTTGTTATATTTGTTACTTCAGTTGGTTTTCCATCGACATCCATCATTAGGAATAGTCAATCGATGTATAATATAAGTATTAGGTTTTATTGTAAGAAATAAGCACACGTAGGACGATCGATGAATTTTGATTTTGTTTTTAGAGGCTTAGAGGCGCTCTTGATATTATTTTGCCCCGACCTTTTCGATAAGTATTTGTTACTCGAATGACAAAATTGGTCCCGCGGCAGGGAAACGTTCACAACATCTCATTCTCAGTACCTTTGTGATTCCCCTTCACTTGTGTTGTGGACGTGTCCCCTCTTTACTCAAAACGTCCCTTAATTGAAAACTCAATGCAGATCATGACAATAGCCCGCAAAATGATTTTAATTACTTATAAAGTTAGTAAATATGTGATATAAAACCTACTGTATTAGATAATTTATAATCATAGGGTCGTAATAATACATTATTGCCTAGGCAGTGAAGCAGGCAATTGCGGGCCGAGAATTGGTTTAAACTAGGGCTCCTGGTCGTGTCCGTGTTTCGTGTACCCGTAGCCGAATCTCCGTTACCGAGTAACACGGCAACGGAGATCCGGCCCGTTCGACACGTGAAATTCGGCTACGTGTAATTAAGATACGTAGCTCCGTGTTACACGTAGATACGTTTCTTATTTACACGTAGATCCGATGCGCCCGTGACCGTGACGTTTAATGAAGATTTTATGTGTGTCTTCAAGACCTCCGAATGTAATGCGATAGTCGTGTTTTTGATTTCAGTTTCTTTGCTTTTGCATTTAAAATTGGTTTAATGAGTCATTATATAAATATAAATATTTTGTTGGAGGCTAAAATAATAGACCAATACAGATTGCAAAAGATGTATATTCAAATAATTCAATAACCGTGCGGAGCGGAGCCGGAGCCGAGATCCGCAGATACGTAGCCGAACGCAGACACGGATACGTATCTTGGCGTGACCGTGTAGTTCGGGAACTTAGCACCGCCGGTGCTAACATCACGGAGCTACGGTTCCGCGTGTAACACGGATATCAGGACCGCTAGTTTAAACGGACGAGCTTGAGAGTCCGTTTAAAAATACGAGGCCCGCAATTGCCGTTCCTGCCGAGGCATAATATAGTGCTTTTCTCAAAAATCGAAAGATACAAATCGCATATAAACAGAAACTTCACGTGAAATAACATCACTCTTTACCGCCTTTATTTTTATGACAAGGAAAAACGCAAGTTTTTTTGGGAAAAAAAACTCAAGCTATTCCAGACACAGATAAAAAAGTTGCGTTTCGAATAAAATATGGATGTATAGGACTTGTGCCCTCATTTTACTATGGCCGTTTTCACTTTAACAAAAGTTACAAACTAGATAACAATGAAATTTGTATGCAACATTGCGGGCTTGTGTAGCGAGCACGCAATGTTTTTTTTTTTAATTTGGGAACTGTCTGTAAACTATGTACTTCGCGTCTCAGTATGCAGTTAGTAATGTCAACTTTTCCGGTCATATTTGAGTAAAATAAATTATTGGTTTACTTGACCATAGAGGCATTGCTTGCATTTTAATCTAGGTACTTTTACATTTTAATTATTGTAATCTATTGATAGAAACAACTTCGACACTTCTTGTTGTTTCAACACAATCTTCTTACTGCCTTGTATAAATCAACACCAATCTATAACAGACAAAAATTCATGACAAATTAGGCTCGTGGTAGGTATGATCAAAATCGTGCACAGCAAGGTAGTAATTATGTCATTGTAAACATACCAATTTAAGAATAGCTTAAGATTACTCTTGATTTCCGATTAATAAATATTTATCAACGAAGAATAAGATTCTTAGTGAATGATATAGGGAGATAGAAAATAAATCAAAAGGATACTGTCGATGAGGTAGGTTTTTTATATTCCATATCATGAATATTATTGGTATAGACATCTCGTAGCGGGCTGTTGTTATAGACCTCTGATACTGGGGACGTTTTGAGTGTGTGTTGGCGCGCTCGGCTGACGCGTGTGTTGTCTGTTGCAGCGAGTATTTGTATGACGCGTTCGCGGACCGCGATAACGTACCCCTCGCCAAGTAAGTGCCCCACGGACACCTTAGCGCCCCCTAGCCACCTTCCGCCAGCTTTACCCCGCCCCAAAAACCCGCCCGGTGTGCTCGCGGCTTTATAAAATACCCGACCGATCAGAGCGCGACGCCGCCTGTGATAAAAATCAGATAGATATAAAGTTGAGGGCACACTCGCTGCATGAACGCTTTTTTTTTTGGTTTAGGTTTATTAATTTTCCACTAGGAACTCAAAATGTAAATAATATACGGTTTAGGATCGTAATAATATTGTAACAGAGAAAGTTTAGTTTACTGTAAACTCCTAGTAGCATGGATCAGCATGTCTGGACTGACGCACGGCCGCATGTCGACGACGGACCCTTCTCAGTTCTTTCTGTTTGGTTACGTTACTGTTATGTTCAGTAGGGCCCATGTTAATCAATCGAGGCGGGAGGACTCCGGCCGAGATCGTTCCGGCCGGACCGACCGGCCGAGCCGAGGCGATCGGAGGCGGGGTCCCGGGAGGAAGGGTCGAAACGCTCCCGGGTTTGGGACCGAATTTCCATATTTTCTTCCTGGCTCGAGATTGATGCTTTTCTAAACGGGATCGCGGTTCCTTTTCCTCCGGGGACTCGACAGACAATTTTAAAGTCTAGGGAGAAAATAGGACGATAGAGGCCCGGAGCGTTCTCGCGCTTCCTCCTAACGACCGGTAATGGCGGCAGCGGGTCGAAGCGGAGCACCCTGGACATCGAGGGCAAGCTGGCGGAGTGGCGCGGCCGCGCGCCGCCGTCCGCGCCGCCCGAGCCGCCCGCGGGCTCCCCGGCCGCGCGCACGGCGCTGCTGCTGGCGGGCGGCGGCGTGGTGTGCGCGCTGCTGCCGCCGCCCGGCGACGGGCTGTGCGCGCTGCTGCCGCCGCCCGCCGCGCTCCTCGACGACCTCAAGACGCGCCTCGACACCAAGGACGAGGACAACGAGTCCGGCATACACGACGCCGAGTGAAGCGGCGGCGCGAACGCGGGGGCGGGTCGAGCCTATAACTTGACATCTTAAATTTACTTTGCTCTCCTGAATATCGAAGATATTAATAACTAGTCGTGGTGTCACCCCGGCGTTTTGAGTGGAATTTTGCACTTCAATGAAATTTTTCTATGCTCGTTGTAAACAAAAAGTACAGTCTCGTTGGCACTCAAAAATACCCGCCCCTCTTGTTGAAGCGACCGATTTTGGTATCTTTTAGATATTTTTTCGAGTGTTTAGACTGTTTACAGTCAAATTTTTATCATAGTTATAATTTTTAACGTGACCAATTTTTTGTACATATCGTTGTCACCGAATCCGAGCGGTATTCTGCCCGATTTCATTTGGTCTTCCAGTAGTTCCAAAAGGCTTCCACAAGATGCCAGACGAACTTTTAGTTAGTTTTACTTATAATACTTTCATTATAAAATAATCGAGTTAGATAAATTACGTACTTTAAATTATTAATAATGAATTGTTGTAAATTTAACCGCGTCCAATATTTTACACCTAGTCTTTGGTTAGTATTAGTCAATTGACGGCCATGTTGAACACTAGTTTCCTCGTTTCGAACGTTTGACGTTTCGTGCGTTAACTATATAAGGTATCGTTAGGGGATCACTCGGCGCTTTCGCTTGCAACACGACACGTCCATTACTACCTTGTAACCGCTTGAGCCTCGCTGTAGCGTTACGGGATATTTGGACGAATACTGGACGCACATGTACGGACATGTACAAACATGCCCAGTGCACATTTTCCTTACAATTCATTTGTTCATCTATGAATAGCTTGTGCTTACTTAAAAACCAATTATTAAACTTTTATATTAACCAGGAGTCTAATATTCGACCAAACATGCCGAACAACCATAAAACTAAACCGTAACGCTGGTACAATTTTTGACAGTAGCCATTTATAAAAAACATATAAATTTGTATATCCATACTGTAGCGTCATATATCGTAAGTCATTTTGAACAGTATTTAAATAGTTTTGATACTCACATACGGTAGCTTTTGGATGGGAATTTGTATGAACTTAGTTATAAGTAGGTAAGAGGAAGTTTTCTGAAGTTTTGGAACATATCTATGTAGAACACAAAACGATAATACTGGTAAAATTTCATTTGTAACACAAACCTTGAGTGTAAATAATACGTTAATAGCCCTTAAATGTATCTTATTGTGTACCTTATAAATAAAGACAAATAAGGTACATTCAGCGTAACCCATATCTTAACCCAATCTGTAAAATAATTAATGTAAAACAAAGAACGTATTAAAAAATCTTTTGTGATTTTGAAATGTTGAAATGTTTGTCCGTATTATCGTTGTGTTTATAAAACGAATATCAGTATCTATATCAATATTATGAAATTTATGAGCTAAGTGCAATGCAGTGAATTGATGTAGTTCCGAGTGCACCGCGCCACGGTACCGCGTGTCGCGTGATGTTTTTGGATGTTTTACACTTATACCTACATTGTAAGGTAACAAACCTAGCCTGAGGTGCCCTCGGGGCCCTGCTATTTGCCTATTTAATTTAGTGACATGATTAGAAAAATAGCAGGAATTGATGCGAAGTGTGTTTTTGCACTGCATTTGAGACCTTACCGTTTCAGATTACCATCGCCATGATGCCTGATATTTTTCACTCATGTGGCATTTGTAAAACTAATGTTTGTAAATCTGCCCTCCTAAGCTAATACGCAGTAAGTCAGATAAAACTCCTTTAGCAATATCAACCTTATTGATAAACAGTGATCGGATTTCACGGTGCAACACTGCGGGATATAGAGTAGAAATCTTAATATGGATATGACTAAAATCCCGGGATCTGGTTCGAAAAGAAAATGCGATTTTTGGGATATTTATAAATAGGCATTAGGATAGGATTTTACACGTGTAAAGAAATCGATTAAACATATAAAATATTGCGAAAATAATTGTATGCTATTTCAATTTCATACAAACGAATAAAATATAATATACAGTGGTGGACATATAATTAGAAACAGTACATAAAACTTAGGTAAACACAGAATGAACTATCGTTATGAGTAAAAATTATATTGATTAAATCACTATTGACTATGCCAGAATATAGCCAATGAGTTAAAAAACTCATAAAATATTTAAAAAAGTAAATCTGTTCTATCTTTAATTATTAAAAGATTTTAAAAATCATGATAGTTGAATTTCTATTACTGGCCGCTTGGACAACTAATTAGAAACAGGATCCATGGTTCGTTCCATTTTTGAAACTAAAAAGAAAACCTCTTTTTACGCTTTTTCTGTTGTTTCGGCGGCAATTAAACGTCAATTTGGAAAATTACGTGAATAATAAGTATTGTTAAAAATGCGTAAAAATAAGAGTTGTGACGAGTCAACCAGGCAATTAATCGTTAAATTACATTTAGATCGAAAGTGGACTTATAGAAGAATTGCTAAACATCTAGAATGTTCTGTGAAGAAAGTTTTCAACGCTATTGCTCATTATAAAACTAACGGAACTACTAAAAGTGTTGTTAGAAAGGCTCGTCCAAGGAAAACATCTCCCCGGGAAGATTCGCAAATAATACGTGTAGCTAAATAGGACCCGTTCAAAGGCTCCAACGAGATTAGAAATGAAGTTTTTTCACCTGATGACCCAAGGAACATTTCCTCGAAACTGGTACGCCGCAGATTAGTGGAAGCTAAATTGTTCGGGAGGGTTTCTCGAAAGGTACCGCTTCTTACCAAGCAACACCGAGAGAAGCGATTATTATTTGCAAAGAAATATCTTAACTGGACCGTACGAGAATGGAAAAAAGTGTTATTCTCGGATGAAACAAAAATAAATATGGTGAATTCAGACGGCAAACGCTACGTTAGACGTCCAATAAACCATGCTTTTGATTATAAATACACGAGGAGCATAGTCAAACACGGCGGTGGTAATATTAAAGTATGGGGATGTTTTTCTGGTTGCGGAGTTGGACCCGTCCGTAAGATTGAAGGTATAATGGATCAATTTCAATACATAAACATCTTAGAAGAGACAATGATTCCCTACACCGACGACCATTTGCCTGTGACCTGGATCTTTCAGCACGATAACGACCCAAAACACGGCCCGCAGTGTTAAATCCTTTCTTAGTGAGCAACGTGTTACCATGTTAGACTGGCCTGCAAATAGTCCCGATTTAAATCCAATTGAAAATTTGTGGTACGTCGTTAAAAAAAAAGTCTCCGTTAAACGTAATTCCAGTCAAAATGAACTTTACGAAGCCTTTGTTGAAGCATGGAACTCGATCCCACTCGATAAATGTATGAAATTACTTGAATCAATGCCACGTCGTTGCAGAGCCGTCATTAATAACAAAGGCTATGCAACTAAATATTAATTGTTAAGAAATTTAGTAAACCAAACATTATTTTACATAAATAATTTGAAATTGTTGACGTTGACACGTTAAAACTTTGATTTTTACCTCATTTCTTTAGTGTTTCTAATTACTTGTCCATGACGGATGGTACTGCAAATGTCGTTTAGTTGTTTGTACGTAACTAAATATCTAAATGGTAGTTGTAAACTCGGATATTTATTTGTTTTTTAATTAATTATAAGTTGTTGAACGTATTCTATGCATTTTGTTGTTTTATTTCCAAAAACAAAAGTTTTACGGCAATGTGCCTTGTATAATGTGAAATACGTCGCAAGTGTTTCTAATTATATGTCCACCACTGTATGTGTGTAGTGTGGTGAACTGATAATGCGTACCGTATTATATATTTTATTTATATTCATACCCAAAGACTATTTGGCAGATCAATTTTAAACAGAGTATAATAAAAACTAACTTTTTAAAAAAATTTACATACCTAAATTACTTTTATCAAAATATTTATTTTACACGTTTAAATTTTATTGAAATTTATTTGAAGTCATAAAATCAGAATAATTTTTAACAACAAGTCCCGGAACCCCGGGGCATATCCATATTAGCATAATGTTTGAGGTCATTCACCCCGTGTTGCACCGGGATATCCGATCATTGTTGATAAGAGAAGATAACTAAAATTCTTTTGGTTATCGAGTTTGTGATACTCCTTATTTGCTTAGGAGGGCAGAAATAGCAGGGCAATAGACGATAAGCTATGTTAAGGTAGCGTAAGCGGCGTTAGGGCCGGAGTCCAGCGGAGCGCGGCGGCCGGTAAATCATCCACTTGTTTGAGATCGCTTTGCAATGCTATACGGCCGCGGCGAACAACAGAATATAGCTTGTGCTTTGGAAACACCTTTACAAAGATAGCAGTAGTAATGAAGGATAAGCCATAAATGATTTTACTACAGCGAGAAATGAAATGCTTTTTTAAGTGCTAAAAACGCATATCGTCGGTGAAATTGCAAAACCGCGTAAGTAACATTTGAAATAAAGAGCAAAATGCACCTTTTTAATGATACAGTACAGTTGGGTATCCTAGGACTCTGGAAGTCCTGTATCGATGCTCGGTGTATCCATCATCATCAGATTTCACTAAAAGCATCCCGTGACGAGGAACCAAGGCTTCGAAATAGACTCTTTAGTATGAAACACGCACTCTGACCCGTTTTTTTGTCTGTGCGGTGTATAATTAATTTGTAAAATAGGGGCAGATATTTACGGAATAAGTGCATAGTTTTTGTCGTAGTTCTATATGTACGTATATGTATGTTTGTTCTACGTACTTGATTTTTGGTGTGTAGCTTTCAATTTTAATTTTCAAAAACTCGTTTTGTTAATGATTTTTCATGTTTAAGGCGTTTCGTTAATTTTAGTTGTTCGTCGCGCGCCGCTCCCGCGTTTCTGTTCTGTTGCGTGGCTTGTGTTGTGCTAACCTTTTCTATGTGTTATTAATGTTGGTTCGCTCTCTAGGCATGATACACCTATTATTTAGTCAAGTAATGAAATAACCTTAAAGTCACTAACGTTTTCAATCTTCTCTTATTAAAACTAAATTTAATTACTAATGACAAAAAAAAGGCATGATATTATTGATTCAATTGTGAGATATTTCTCTCTATTTCAAAATTATTTCCGTTTCGTACTGCACTTTGCCAGCACAGCCTGAAGTCGTTAGTCTAACGACGACCAGTGGTGTCTAGTAACGTGCAGTCTCACGCTTGACTCCTCAGAATTAGCGCACGTAAGCTTGTGTCGCGTATATCTATTTAAAAAAAATGGCGTTTCTGAAATGTTCTTTGCCTTGTAATACTAAATTCTGGCCGTTTGTATAGTTTCGACAACTCTAAAAAATAAAATTCTTTTCGTGACTTAGACACTGTAGCTAACGCTTCGTTGAGTTTCTTAGGTCATATAATGTTTGTTCGGGAAATGCCGTTAGAATCACCCACAGTTATTTTATCGGGTGATTCTTCGGCGTATTAACCGCCGTCATTATTGTCTTGTCTTGTCTACCTACCAGACCACATTAACAACTTTTTAGTTATTTTGAATTGAAACGAAACTATCCTCGGGTCTGCTGTTTTCTACATCAAAAGAGGCTAGTATGCATCATTATTTTCGACAATATAATGAAGATAACAATGACGGCGTTTGAAACACCCCAATATTAATCCTATCATTAGATCAGTTAAACACGAAATCTATTTGAAGTCACGGTGTACTTAAAAAAAAAAAGATTTTACATTGTCACTTACGTAACATTACGTTCGTAAAACGGGAGCCACCTTGTGGACGTCCCCAGATGAATATGGTTGTTAAATTATCGGAGATTTTTGGCAAAGAACATTTCGGGCACGGCAACCGTGAGGCGCGTGCTGAGTGTTTCATGTGGTTGTAGCGCCTACAAGGCAGAGAAGCGCGCGGGGCGCTCCGGGCGCTCGGGGCGCGCGGGGCGAGCCGGCGCCGGCGCGCGGGAGGAGGCGCGCGCCGCCTCGCTGGCGCCCGCCGCCGACGCACACCACGCGCGCAGATATAATGATATGGCGCCAAAGTGAGTACCCAGTGTACCCACCCACGGGAACATTCCCACACGCACACGAACATTCGCACACGCACCTTTCGCTATTATGTTCCTGTTTAAGTCTTCAGTTTAACATACATACTTTCACGCCTGTAATCCCAGAGCGGGGTAGGCAGATCAACAGAATTACCTCCAACTTCGAAAACATACATACATACGTTCACGCCTTCATTCCCAGAGTGGGGTAGGCAGAGTTACAGAATTATCAACAACTCTAAAAACTTGTTGATAACTCTGTAACCACAATTTGCACAATTAGGCTAAGATGTTTAACAGTGTAAATCTTCGAAAAGTGGTTGGTAATTCAGCAACCACTCTTTGCAGAATCAGGCCAAAATTTTAACCCGTAGTGACAGGTTACGTGACACCAAAATAGGCCTTCAAGTCGTTTTTGTGGTAATAATATTTATTGTGACATAAAACACGATTAACACACTTGGCATGTTCACGACAACAGCATGATCACCGGCACTGCGGACCGAGGCGGCCTCCCGCGTGCTAGTCGGTTGTATTCAAAACGGATTTTAAACTGATGCTAACCGACAATGATGGGTCAGGTAGAATGACCATTATTTAAAAATCAAATACTTATTGTATATTTATACAAGTTATGATACCCAAATTCCATTGTCAATTATGATTTTAAATGAATTCACAAATTTTAAGCAAAAGATGATATCTTTTCCCAAGGAGCTCAGGGCTGCCTCGGTCCGCTTTGATGTGTAGATAGAGTTGCAGCACGATGTATGTTTCGTTGGGCTATTCCCTACTCCACCATTGCCATTTGCTCCCACTAGGCAACCACTGGAAGGTTCTACTCTCTGTTGTTCCTATGAGGTAACAACTGGGAAGTCATACTCACCGTTGTTACCAATAGATAATAATAATACATACATCGTTATCGCGGGAGCAAAAACGATTTGACAGTAGTTAAAGATTATGGCAAATAGGCAATAACAGAAGTGACACTCGAATCGAGAAAAGTTTATGCCTAAGACTTCAAAATGTATCCATTTTCTTTCAAATGTCTTACCTCCGTACTTGACTTGATGTAGTACATATTTAAAGAGATTAGAAACGCAATCCTAACCTCAACCTCTTCAGTCACTTTTACTACTACTTTAGACATTTGTCATTCTTGATTGATTTGATATGTACAAAATATATCTTAATTAAATACGAAATATATTTAAAGAAATTAAACTAGTTTCGGACAAAAACATTTCACATTTTATTTTATTTTATTAAGGTTGACACGTTGACTTATGAAAGCGTTTACTCAGTGTAAGACAAGTTTAATTGACTGTTTCCAGCGAAAATTTCGTGCTAGATATGAAGAACTTCTTATAGGCTTGGAGTGTATAGGCAGAATATTATACTAAACAGACATTCTGTTATATGTGTTCTTTAATACATTTGTTTTTGCTCCCGCGATAACGACGTATGAAATAACCGAGAGGTTCCTCTCTTTGTTGTTGTCAATAGGTAACAACGGGGAGGTTCTACTCTCTGTTGTTCTCTATAGGTAACAAACGGGGGGCCCTACTCTCGGTTGTTCCCCGTGGGGTCCTAGTGGGAATAGACGGGAATGGTTGCGTTGCGTGTTGCAGGCACTGGGAAGAAGGCCCGCCCCGCTACCACGGGCCCGCCACTGAGTACGAGCGGCCCCCTCCCTACTACTATCCCGGACCAACGTGAGCCGATGATTCTCTACTTTACTCTCGAAAGTCACCTTCGCTGCTGTTTTTTTCTTCATAGACAAAAGTATCGATATACATATACTTTTTAATTGTTACTGTTTAGTCGTTGAGTTTTTTTGCTGTTGGAACACTACGAATGAGATAAAAAATAACGATGCTATTTCTTGCTCCCGGACAAACTCCGACAAATTACAACGTTGCCGCACTAAAATAAAATCACACATCTTTTATAAAATAAAATAAGATTAGGTGTGTGTATATGTAGATAAATAGCAGCGAACCTGGCTTGACCTTTAATATCAACATTGATAAACCCCTACTTTTTCTACAATAATTCATAATGACCCTGTTGTATTAATTTTCTTGCAAACAAGCTAATACTCGTAACACCTTAACAAAATAACAACTACCCCATCGGTGTACGTTCAGGACCCAAACAACCCAAGTCCCATAGGCTCCCCGCACGACGACCAGCTTG
The DNA here is from genome assembly GCA_927399475.2 of Acleris emargana. Taxonomy (NCBI): domain Eukaryota; kingdom Metazoa; phylum Arthropoda; class Insecta; order Lepidoptera; family Tortricidae; genus Acleris; species Acleris emargana. The sequence goes on from OV656840.1 coordinate 516,400, forward strand.
GGTCCACGGCGCTTGCCAACGCTTTGACACGGTGGTGGTTAACAGTGTTGCGGGCTCTGTACCTAACAAGTATCACCCTCCGTGCATCTAACACGAGACGAGACCGTCTTGAGCCGCAGTAACACGCCTGTTTACTTGCAGTGATAGACAGTAAACTGGCCCTCACGGAGCTTGACGACGACCTGCTGAAGTACTGAGACCCGCAACGCAGCGTGTAACGCGCATCGTGCAACGCAACGTGCAACGCGCAACGAGCGCCGCTACGTACATTGTAACGCATAGAGTATTTTTCCATTATTGTTCAAGCCTTGCGAGATGATTTTGATTTTATTGTGTCTTGATCGAGACGCAATAAAATCAAAATTAACGATGGCATTCCACTTAGATCTCCCTGTAGATGGATGAGATGAACTATAGTAGATTTCAGACTATCTACATGTCTATAGTAACGTATAAGTAAACTATACCGTAATTTGTAGCTCTGTAAGTGCGTTTATCTAGACAGGAATAAGTAAAAAGTTAATGTAATTTATTTCTGTATGGAGAGAAGTGTACTCTGCCAACTAATGTGATGGACAGAAGTTCGAACTTTATTAATATAATTGTAGATTATCGAATAATCCTGCACGAGGAGTCTCAGTCACAGTAACTGCCATATTACGACTGTTCATTTAGTGAGTTTAGATTCATTTGGTCGGGAGTTAAGGCTTTAATTTCTTTAACAGCGCAGCGGTGGTTATAACAAATAAATAAAAAGTTAAACAGATTTTTTTGTGACCTGCCGTCCCGGGAATGAAGTATCGTTTAAACTTGCCTGATCTCCACAGCTGCGCTATCACCCGGACGGCTTTGCCGCACAAACATAATTTCGAATACCTTTTATCAAATATTATTTAATAATTAATCTAATTTGTTATGAAAAAGACAATATCACTTTCATACCATTAGACATTTGCACCGTGGCACCTCTTTTAAATATTAAGATACCAAAGAGCACTTATCCACTCGCCACGTTAGCCAAAAGCATTTTATTTTTTGAAATAATGCTACAGTTGTTGCTATAGCAACCATGATACTTAAATGGGTGTTAATGTTTGAGCGAGATGCCGCGGTGGTCGGACATGCGGCAAGAGATTCGATGCATTTATTACTAAGCCTAGTGTTACGAAGTCGTATGCATACTCATTTATCCTTTATTCTTAAGCTATACACGTGTTGACGGCCATTGGATCGATACAAATGTCACTGCCCCATTGGGAGGCCATTATTTGGCCATTTACCTGATTTAGATTTTTTTATTGTTTTTAAGGTGCTAAGGCACGAATTTAAATCCAATGGCCATCAGCCAGTCGCTAGAAGTATGCGAATTAGTTGGTACTTCAATTGGTCGAATAATATTTCGCGCGGAGTACGAGCCGCGGGCGAGGACTCGACTGAGAGTTGAGAGATCTTTTATTATTATAATTTGAGCGGGAGCTAGTTAAATCCAATTTAGTTAATTATTCGGTGATTATCCATTAATGTAAGTAAGTGATTTTTTTAATTGTTGACTCGGTACGAGAGAAGTGCAAATTTTTATTTAGATGTATGAATTGTGTCATAGTGTCGCGGGATAATGTTCTCATGTAATGCCAAATATGTCGGTGCCGCGTCTTCCTTCGTGGCCGCGGCCCGCGGGCTTTCTGCTCGGGCCCTGTACCCGACTCTAGTAGCCTGGCTGACTGACATTCGTCGACATGACTGACCTGATGTGTGTCTAAGTGACTAAGTACGATTTTAATAGCCGATTACGGATTGAAACTGAATATTGTGTGAGACTGACTCATGTCAGTCGGTCACGTGCTACTTGGTAATTGTTATTGCGTATGTGAAATTCGCCTAACAGGCTGCACATACTGTAGGTCACCTACAGGTTGCAGGGAGCCCGCCCGTCGCGCCACCCTCTACCTGGGCTCTGTCCCTGCTCATTTTTCCCTAGAAAATGAACTCTAAAGAATTTAAATTGTGTTTGTTTTTGATATCTGCTCAATTGTTCTTTGTAATGGGTGCTATGCGATGCACCGTCGGTTGGACTGCGAGCCTTTTGGTTCCGTTTGTATGTAATGTCACAAGTAGTCGTAAGTTAGGCGCGTGGAGTAACTTGACAGTTTAACTTTATATTGTAATCGTCAATTTTGTCTATAAATATAACGAATGGCGAGTTGTCACTGCACTGCACTGAAGGCGTTGTCATTTAGAACAACCACTGGTTCAAATCGAACTTTGTTCTCCAAATTTTGTCTTGAATCTGAGACTTAGAATTTGAAGTTTGAATTTAGAGGATACTGTTTCGAATTGTCACTAGTGCATTGGTTGATAAGATAAAGTAGTCAAATTAAATGGAGTTCATACGATTACTGGTAAATAAACACTTATGACGTCATTTATCTCTAAAGCATAGTATAGGTACGTACTTTAACTTGATTTAAATTTGACAGAATAGATGATAGTCAAAAATACTAACATACGGAAGATCGCTAGATCGCGAAGTTAAAGTATTATGCTCAGAGGTAGATGACGTGGAGGTGTGCCGGCATCGTATGGCCGGGGTTGACCGTGCGGCCCGGACGGTGGCCTCCACGGTCTCGTTTGCGCCGCGCGGGCGGCCCGCGAGCACCTGGAACACCTGGGATGAGCGACCGGGCTTTTAGAATCCTGCTGCATCATATTAAAATCACATTGAACTTTAATTTAATTAAATTTCCAACATTGTTTAACGAAATTTCGCTTTTGCTTTGCGAAGACATACAGTACGGTAATAAAGGGTATCTTGGAAGGTATTCAGGTTTTGAGTGATAGTAAATTAAGTAAATTTGACATTTTGTTGCACCTGAATATATCCAAGTTCGTTATTTGGGTTTAATTAGACGCTAACTCTAGATACGGGTTATGATCATTTGCTTAGCACAGTTCACTGAATCTGTTTATCTGTTACTTTAATTCTAGAGATAGAGTTTTCGGGCTAAACCTAGATAGATTCCTGGTCACCGAGGGCTGGTGAGGGTACCGTGCTGAGGGTGGTTGATGCAGTAGGAGCGGCCCGGCGCGCAGTACTGATAGAGTAGTGTAGTGTAAGTGCAGGCAATTGTAATAAATACAGTTCATTATCTCCAACCATGTGTTTTATTTTTGTTTACAATGTGTACGTTTTATAATCCCCGGAGCCAAATCCATTTGCTCTAATATGGATAATTGAAATGGGATCAGCGCTGTGTACAATTCCCCTAAGGCTACCAAAAAAAGGCAGGGTTTTTTGTCTCTGTTGTTTCTGTTTGCCTTCTCTTGCTCTCATCGTCACATCTAACGTTGTCAGACTTCACGAAACCGAAAAAGGTGCTTTTACTACAAATTTTCTGCAGTACGGTCGAACTTAGAAGTAGCTTTACTAAATCTAAATCACCGTCACTTTACGTGCGACATGGTATTAAAATGTATACCTACTTCAGAGTTTAACTGTAGGCACTATCAGCCTGATGGAACCCTGACCCACCAGAGAACGTTGTCACAGTGACAAAAAACAATTTGTTTAACACATCTTATGACTTGATTCATAACGCCACTGTGACAGAGTTCTATGCGGGTTCAGGGTTCATTAGCACTCATGATAAACTGGAGAACGTCAAATGTTTCCAAGCCATAATAAAGACATGGCGCCTGCGTGAATTTATTAGCATTTCTACAGATTTAGTGAATAAACACACATCGTTTTTAGTTGGAAAGGTTCGTATTGATTTATTCTGCGTTCTCAGTCTGCTTATGTTCCCCGCAAATCACTGTCGTATGATTAATAACTACCTACGTCGGGCATTCTACTCGGCAAAATCATATTGTCTGTGATATGTTGTATCGTTGTTGTTCCCGTGTGGTTGCCGGGTTAGAATAGTGCCACTCCATGTCGTCCCGTGGATGTCGTAAGAGGCGACTAAGGGAATAAAGGCTTGTCGTACTGTTAGGCGATGGGCTTGCTACCTGTCACTAATATACACTGTTAAACATCTTAGCCTAATTGTGCAAATTGTGGTTACAGAGTTATCAACAAGTTTTTGGAGTTGTTGGTAATTCTGTAGCTCTGCCTACCCCACCCTGGGAATGAAGGCGTGAAGGTATGTATGTATGTATGTATGTTGTATCGTTTTTCAGTCGGCCGCCATTATGGTTAAGTTAATAAAACACACATGTAGCGTGTAACGTTGGCAATACGAAAACATGTCAAAAGGAATAGTGTTTAAGGAGGCTTCTAAACGAGCAACATTTCACGGCAATGTGTGGCCGGCAACTATAGGCATCTTGCTCTAACATACGAAGTAAGAGTAAAACAGCACTAGTTACCGGCCACAAATTGCAGCAAAACATGGCCCGTTTAGAAGCCCCATAAGTACCGCCATGCACACTTAAAATGCCATATCGTCGGTGATACTGCAAACCGCGTAACTAACAAATTTATGATAGGACAAAATAAACCTTACACTCTTATTAAAAAGGTGCACTTTACTCCTTATTAAAAATGTTACTTACGCGGTTTTGCAGTTTCACCGACGATTTTAAACTTTATTAATCATTAAATTAGGCAAGGCAGCACTATCTTCACGCCGAACTTCGTTTGGCGTATACTTTTTCGAATCTAATCGGGGAAATACTGGAAAAGGGCCGTATCCGAAACCGAAAGAAGTGTGGAAAAAGCGAAAGAGATTCGTCAGGATCGTAGCAGGTGGAAATAAATCGTCTCTGCCTACACCTCCGGGAAACAGGCGTGATTCAACGTATGTTAACCCTTTCAACGCCTTTGACAATACAAACGTCGTCCTCACACGCCAATGACGGCTGAAAACCACAGCTAATGTCATCCTTACGTCACAAATACTCGGATCTATTTTGCACTGATCTGTGACCATTATTGGGGCGTTCCTATATTCAAAACCGTTGGTAGAATAGTGACGTCTCGTTAAAATTTGACACATTTTGTACGTAGCAAATGTCATAACGCTACTGCCCGTAAGGGAAACGACTCGTTTCTTGAATATAGGAACCGGGCTTATATGGGTCGATGGCCTCGTAGGCACGACGGTACGCGACCACTGTAGTGGTTCTTGGCGTTCAAAGGGTTAATAAGGCCAGCAGAAGTGTAGGTAACTCCTCAATTTTTGACCCGATACTCTTACAACTAAATGTAACAATTGGAAAGGAAACAAAACGAGCTAATATCAACGTCGTTTATTACTAGCGGTCAAAAACAGTCACTCTCCACACTACGCTACGGTAGGAGCGGCGCGCGGCGGCGCCATAAATACACGGAGATCAGGCGCCTTCACTCTGGAAACGAGAGGATACAACGTTAATAATAGTGTTGAATTAGTTTTGAGGCTGTCAAAGAGTTAAGGAAAATATATAGGTCTAATTTTTACCCGGCTGCAGCAAAGCCCAAAAGGAGCGTTATGTGTTTGACTTGTATATACATATCCGACTCAATGTCCGCTCGTCTGATTTTAATAAATTATACGTGGTTAGATTCGTCTTCACTACTAGAATGTCATACATAGGCTATATTAAAAATTTAAATATGAAATTGGAGGAGTAAAAAGTACATGCATTATAAGTAACATTACTTTGACGACATTATCCAAATATCAGTTGGGGTTTTTTGTTAGACTTGTTGTCAAGCCATACAAAGCATGGAATAAACCAATTAAGTTTCTGTGCCGTTGATTTAATAGTGCTTGTCAAATATTAGGTATGTACAGGGTTGGGCAGACTAAGTGTCCTAGTTGTGTATGGCTTTTTTACTTAAATGCGTACTCAAAATGGGGAAATGAACCTAACCATAAAATATGTTAAAGGTGTACCAAAGATCGTCCAAAAAAACTAACTTCTAAGACACCAAACTATCATGAAAATACAAACCAAAAAATAACACACCAAATTGTACACAATTATGATGACATTACCAAAACTAAAAAGTCACTGTCTATTCTATACTTGAATGTTCGTAGTTTGGTACAGCCCGGTAAACTAGACGAAATAAAATGCATAATACAAGCTATTGGAAAAATACATATTCTGGCCTTAACTGAAACTTGGATACAATCAGAATGTGAAGTAAAAATGCTACAATTGTCTAACTACACGCATTATTATAACTTCCGGACGCACTCAAGGGGAGGTGTCTCCATTTTCGTACACAACGATATAAAACATTATATTATAGACGAAAAATGTGACGACGACAACCATTTTCTCTGGGTGCACGTTGAGAAATTTGGCTTAGATATCGGTGTAGTATATAAACCTGGACGTACAAACTCGGTTAAATTCTTGGAATCATTCTCTGAACAGCTGCAACACAGAAAGAGAACTCTAGTGTTCGGAGATTTCAACTTTAATTTACTGGATACAGCAAAAAACACTATTGAATACAAAATGCTACTGCGTGGAAACGGATTCACTATTCTTAACAAACTAAACAAGAACTATTGTACTCGGGAAACGTCAGAAACAAAATCTATCCTAGATCATGTATTGTCGAACGTTAAAGGTCACGAATTCCACATGGCCATTATTCAATCCAACATGTCTGACCATAAACAAATTTACGTTGAAATTAAAGGATGTCCACGAATCCCAGTACAAAGAGTGGAATATGATTCTGTTAACTATGGAAACCTATACAAATCTATGGAGTCCATTAAAGATAATACAATGCATAATTACGAAGACCTTGAGAAATTCTTAAAAATCAATATTAATAAAAATAAATCAAGGAAACTAAAAATAGTTAATCCACCCAAAAAAGACTGGATAAATAAGAACATAATTAACGCAATTAACCAGCGCAACATCCTATGGAAAAAGACCCACGAAGAGGCAGATGGTGAAAACTGGAAAGAAAAACTACGGAGCGAGAGGAATAAAGTTACAAATTTGATACAATCATCTAAAAGTGAATATTACTTAAAAGAATTTAAATTGTGCAAGGGGAAGCCATTGAAGATGTGGGAATTAATCAATAATCTTTCAAATAGCAAAACAAAATCGGACTATACTCATCTCAAACTGAAAATTGGAACGGACATAATTTCAGACGATCAAGATGTTTGCGAATGTTTTAATAACTACTTTGCTAATATAGGGACTATACTAGCAAATCAAATACCTCAGGAATATCATAATAACTAAATCTATGAGAGTGTAACTAAAAGCAAAGGTCTCACTGAATTTAAAACTGCAACTACCAACGAAATTATAAAAATAATCGATCACCTTAACCCTAACACAGGCTCAAGAATAGATGGTATCACAACAAAAACATTAAAATGCGTTAAAAATCTAATTAGTGCTGACCTTACAAGATGTATCAATAAATGTATGCAGGACGGTACATTTCCTGACTCTCTCAAGGTTGCTAAAGTAAGACCCATATTTAAATCTGGTGATAAATTAGACCCCGGAAATTACCGACCCATATCAGTTCTCCCAGTGATATCAAATTTTTTTGAAAAGATTCTCCATCAGCAGCTGTCAGAACACCTTGTTTCAATCAATTTCCTTTCTGACAAACAATATGGCTTTCGTCCTAGATCAAATACCTTATCGGCTACCGCTGACCTACTTACAGAAATAAAAGTTAACATAGATAGCAAAAATATTGCACTTGGTATATTTATCGATTTGAAAAAGGCTTTCGACACGGTAAGTCACTCTCTATTATTAACAAAAATAAATTCTTTAGGTATCACTGGAAACGCATTAAATATTTTAAAATCATACTTAACAAATAGAATACAAATCACTAAAATAGGTAAAATAAAGAGCAATGCCCAAAAATCGCTTACGGCATCCCACAGGGATCTATTTTGGGACCGTTGTTGTTCCTCATTTATATAAATGATATGCATAACATAGGCTTAAAGGCACACTTAACACTATATGCCGACGATACCTGCTTATTCTACTTCGGGCCAAAAATGGAAACTCTGATAGAACAGGCGCAAAATGATCTAAATACACTCCATAGATGGCTCCTTTGCAACCTACTAACAATTAATGAATCTAAAACCAAATATATCATATTTTCCGCAAAAAATAAAACTATACCAAACTACGAACCCTTAACTATAAATGGTGTCACTCTGCAAAATGTTAAACATGAAAAATATCTGGGTCTGACTCTTGACGAAAAGTTAACGTGGAAATCACATACTGATGTGCTCCGATCTAAAGTCACATCACTGACGGGTGCGTTGCGGGGGACCGTTCGTTGCCTGCCAATTAAAGTTCGTTACACCATTTATAATTCACTCGTTAAACCTCACCTGGACTACTTGGTAGAAATATGGGGCTCTGCTGCTAAATCTAACCTAAAAAATCTACAAATCTCACAAAATAAAATAATAAAACTATTATTCAATTACAAGTATCTAACCCCAACTAACACAATATACAAAGAAACTAAAATATTAAACATCTCACAAACATATATATATAACACATGCATTCTAATAAGAAAAATAATAAATAAAGACATTCACAGCCACATAACATTTACGAAAAGATCACAAGTTCAAAAACGACTCACTCGACAAGCGAACAATATTGTACTTCGTCCACCCAGAACATTATATGGGAAAAGGAATATAGTATACGAAGGAGCGCAGCTGTATAATAAATTGCCAAAACATGTAAAAGATGCAAAATCAATCGTGGTATTTAAAAAAGCACTAAAACAACATATTCTAAATAAATAAATGCACCAGTATTCCATAAAATCATAATTAAAATAAAATACAGAGCACACAAAAAACATATAATAATAATAATAACATAAATAAAAATAATATATAAAAATATATTAAAAGCATGTGCTTATTTTATTATAAGGAGTAAATTAAAATACTTAAATCAACTATCAATTCTCACAATTTTAATATTAGTGGTACTAATAGACCACTAAACCATCTTTAAGGGTTTCCCCTAAAAAGGTCGACATAATATTAATATAAAATGTACTTAATATGTATTTAAGTTAATAATTATTATCTCAGCATTGAAAGTTAAACCGCTCGTATGTAACCAATAGTTAACTGATGTAACAAAGTATCATGGTTTAACTGGCCTGTAAAACTACAAGCTAAGGTAAATGTCCCCTATTTCGGCATGTTAAGACTCTTCAGAGTTTGTTATTTTTTCTTAATTTTCCTAAACGTGATAGTACTTTGAAAGCTTTTTAGTGATGGATATTGTTATTTTGACAGTAATTTAATGCATTAATTATATCATTACAGATCGAACTTTTTTTTATATGAATTTATTTTTGAACCTCTTATTTGGCTCCTATTTCGTGATAAAATTTGGCTCTGCTCCTAAGTTCGTGAATTCGTGGCTCCTGGTTCGGGATAAAGTTTTCCAGTGTAAGCTATGTTAATTTCTTGATAAAAAAAACAAATAATTAACGGATTTACTTAAGTAAGGACAACTTAAGAGTATTATTTAAATAAAAAAAAGATTTACTTGAAAGTGAGATCAATCTTACAGTTTTTATTGGTGCTTAGGTAGGTAATTATAGGTATAAGGTAACTTAGTCATTAAAATTAACCAACTAAAACTTTAACTTCCAACAAATAAAAATAATTAAACCTCTTTTTCATTTACTAAACAAAATAACACAAAATACTTAATATTAAAACGTAAATCTCTGTCCGATATTTAAAGATAAGATATTGCACTACATATCTGGTACTGAATAAACACCTCGTTTATTGAGTGGCACTAGGTTTTTTTTTTCTTATAATAAGTATGCTCACGTAGGGTCACGTTCAAACTTGTTTTATGAGAATTGTAGTGAACAAAACATATACCGAAATTAGCTCAAACGAAACTTAATTAACCAAGTTATATATTTTTCAATTCACATTAAAATAACTTTAGTTTTTTATAATAATATATAAGCAATCTAAATGTTTTAATAAAATCCTTAATTCGGTAGTGTCACGAAATAAGGGACACACGAAAAATAACTTGTCCGCTACTTCGTGAGTCGAATTATTGCAATTTTAAGGGATTTCTATGCGTACATACGATATTTTCTTATGCCAAATTGATTCTGTAGGAACCCATACAAACACTGTTAAAAGTTTGATTCAAATGGACTTACCTTTGCTTTTCCATAAGCTTACGAAGTCGGAGAGTAAACCTTACGTCCGCGCGGAATACGCGCACACCGCTCAACTGTTTATGGCCGACTGACAGTTTGGAGGGTCGTATTAATTTCAGTTTTGTCACTATAAAATAGGTACTTAGTTTCTTAAATAGATTAATAGACAGAGATTTAGTACTTATTTTTAATTAAACTAAATAATATTTCAGTTGCTTATTTTTTGCGCCAGAAAAAAAACTAACGAAATTACGTACTAGCACGAATTAGGGGCCTTTTACCTTAAATAATTGTTGCATAGCACTCATTGTCTCCGACTACCCGTTTTTATGCTTTTGTTGGTTGGCATTTGGTCTACCGTTCTTGCATGCTACCCTCTCTTACTTAGATTTAAGTTAAATAATATTGTTTCTCAGTAAGTGATTTATGTAAATCTTATGAGAAATAAATATCTTAAACCATAAATATAACTAAACTTCTTATTCACTTCGTTTTTTTTTTGTTGACAATTTAACCTTCTTTATGATTTCTACACGTCAGCTTGATATATTTTGTTTTTATATTGTTTTTAACAATGGACGCGAAACGCCAGCTCATGTGCGATTTGTACTAGAAAAAATACCGACCGTGTGAGATATTGAAGACGCTGAAATATTTAAATATCAATATACCTAAGGTTTATATCGCGGACCGTCAAGCGATTCAAAGAAACGGGATCTTCACAAATCAGGCCCAAACCTGGGAGAAAGCCATCTGTTCGCACCAAAAACATCATTAAAAATATTCGTGAGCGTATTAGACGAAATCCAGCTCGAAGTGCAAGCAAACTTGCTAAAGATATGAAAATATCCCGTCGAACAATGAGTCGTATTTTAAAATATGATCTTGGGCTAAAAAACTAAAAATTCATGGCTTAACAGATGCCCAGAAAAAAGCTAGAGTGAAAAAATGTAGGGAATTGCTAGCTTGGCACGACGGCGATGATATAATTTTTTCCGATGAAAAGATGTTCCAGTTACAAGACAGTCACAACCAACAAAACGATCGTGTCTATGGTGCTTCATTGAAGGATATTCCTGTGGACAAATTAGCCGTACAACGGTTCCAGAGTGCATCAGCTGTCATGGTATGGGGTGCGATATCGCCTAGAGGCAAGTTACCGCTGCTGTTTATTGATCGAGGTGTCAACATTAACAAAGACTATTACATCCAGAACGTGTTACAGGGTCATTTGCTAGAAAATGCTCAAAAATTATATGGAAACGACTATTACTGCTTACAACAAGACTGGTGTAGAACAAATTTGACAGATTTTATACCTTGGCAAGAATGGCCTGCATCATCGCCGGATTTGAATGCTTTGGACTTTTCGATATGGGGTTACATGCTGAGCAAGATTGGGAGCACACAGGGCATGAATCTACATAAACTCATTCAAGCATCGATTAGTCAAAAGTATAGAGTACGCTAAAAATAAAACGTGATAAATTTTAAAAAAATCTGTCTTGTTTTAATTTTATGGCTCTTTAACTAGGACACTTAATCTGCCCAACCATGTAGGTACGTCGTAAATAGTAATGTCTCAACAACATTATTCGGCATTAACTGACAACTGTGCGGGTTTGGAGTTGGGGAGCGACAGCACGTCACCGACGTCATGGAGTCACAGCTATACCTAGGTAGTCTGTACAAAAAAGAGTTGCCCTGATTTATACTCCTAGAGGCAAGTCCATACGAAGTAACAAATAGGTAATAGGAGTACCTAACCGCCAAACTCGCCGACATTGTAGTTACTATAATTAACTGGGTCCTTTTTCAAACTTGTATAAAATCGTCACTAAGGAATGACATCAGTAATCGTCATTAACTAACTCTTGAGTGCGGCTGGATGACTTTCACATTTCAAAGGGGAGTCTCGATGTCTCGGGATAACGTTAAACGAGGTCTATACGGAAGGAATCACTGACAAAACCTAAGTAGTTTAGGATGGTTTAGGTATATTATTAGTAAGAGTACAGATTCGCTCGAAGCACCAGCTTTGTCACTCACCAGACATCTCTGACTGACGGACTCGTATACTGCATCACGTGAGATAAGTTTCAAGGGGGAATAAAGGCGACTCACACGAAGCCTGCGGCGGAGCGGGCGGCGCGAGGGGCGCGCGCGGCGCGACGCGGCGCAGCAGCCGGTCCAGCTCGGCGCGGCACGACGCGTGCAGGAACGAGCGCGGGCGCACGCCGCGGAACACGCCCGCGATCGACGGCTTCACGTTGTAGAAGATGATGGCCTGCCCGCGCGCCTCGAACTCCTCGATCAGGGACTTGATGCCCTGCACACGGAACACCATGAGTTTCTTAGCTAATGGAAATATGGATGAGTGGGATAAAACACGATGTAAGAGAAAGTGGTGACAGTGCTGTAGTGATAAATAAAAAACGTAGTATTTGACTGTTATGGTCACCTATGCTATACCTATGTATGTCATTACATGAGGAAGAAAGGAACTCATTCACAAGTAGTTATAACTACAAGATGAGTAAAGTATAAACCTACTAGCTGACCCGGCAAACGTTGTTTTGCCATGTATGTAAAATTTACCCTTAACATTTAGGGGGATGAAAAATAGATGTTGTCCGATTCGAAGACCTAACCGATATGCACACAAAATTTCACGAAAATCGGTCGACTATTTCGGAGGAGTTTAATTATATACACCACACCGTGACACGAGAATTGAAGATGTATAGAAAAGAGCTATTAAATAGATAAATGTCGTAGTTTTTTGAAACGTTACTTACAAGATTGAACCAACCAAATACTTGGCTATAGTATTAGTTCAATTATTTATTTCAATAGGGCAACACTTCTGTAACAAATGCAATAGCGTCTTTAAACATATTTATCTACGTATCTACTCTAACACCGGTGAGAGAGAGAGTGTGCACGCTGCGCATGAGTAGCATGAAACAAACGCGCAACCCTTACTAGAGGTATTCAGGCAACAAGGCTGATATTTATTTATTTTATTTACTGTTACTATGTGGGCGGGGGGCTGTTTGTTACCTTGGCGGCGGTGAAGTCGGCGGCCTGCACGTGCGTGGCGTCGAGCACGAGCGGCGCGGCGCGCGCGGCGTCCGCCGCCTTGCGCAGCGCGCGCCGCACGTACTCCGCCGAGGGGAACGCCAGCGAGCGGTCCACCACCGCCACCAGGTGCTCCACGCCGTCCGATGACTGCAACACCACGAATAGATATAAAATCATGTATTATTTAGTTCAGCTTATGGCGAATGAAAGGAACAACGTTCATTGCCTTAAAATACCGGCAACGGACCGACAGACAACCCGTTGCCAGTGACCATAGGCAGTGCTGATTATGACTACCCATCGGGTCAACTGGGAGCTAGTTTGCCGCCTTCTCAAAGGAAAGAAACGGAAGGACTGAAAGGAATCAATAACTTTTAAGCCATCCTAGTTAGAAGTGGTGAATGGGAATTAAATCAGTAAAATTGTTTTGCCCCTCTGATGCTTGTAACTTGAATGGTGTAACTACCTTACTGATAATAATATCTAAGTTCTGAATTCCTGCTCTACAGAAGTTCCAGAAGTTCTATACGACTGTTTTTCACGTAAACAGAACTGCTTTTCGATGCTACGACTGCAAACCATAGGAAACGTAGGTAGGTACATCACGAAGAAAGCAGAACTTGGTCAAGGGTATTCTGATTGGAGGAACAGCCACAACTTAGTAGTAAAAATAACAATGACTATGTACTCACAACAGCTCTAGTTACTCGAACGGAGGGTCTCGCTGAGGCATACAGAAGGAACAGCAGGTTGACGGCGATGCCGATGACGATGCCGAGCTCCAGCCTCGTCAGCAAGCAAGCCGCGAACGTCACCACCGCCGGGATGATGTCCAGCTCTGGATCAACAATAATAAGCTGAAGGATTCTGAAGTAAAACAATGCTTTTAGAAAATAAAATTTCCAATTAGTTATATTTAATTTTGTAACAGTCACAAAAGGTGGCCATCTTACTGCGGACTGCAGTTATTATCATATTTTGTATAAACTCTCCGGAAACCGTCATCACGGTGGCCACTATACCGCCCGCAGATCCGTGGCCGCGTTTAGTGGCTGTCACAAGTGGCCTCTGTTTGCGGCGATACTAAGCAAGATAACCTACAATCCTTTCAGATGGTCTCACTCTCTCAGTATTGCCACAGAAAGTGAGTGTAATGCTCAGATAATTTTAAAGACAACCTTAATAAATTTAAAAATTAGTGGAGAAATTGCCTTTGGGATAGTTACGAACTAAATAGACTAGATACTATTTAGAAGTAGATTTATAAGATCTAAACACGGTAGGTACGTGAGGGTAAGTATCTATACCTAAGTCATGAAAGTTTACATACAAAATGTGGGTAAGTAAACGGTGAACTCACTCTTAGTCCGCCAGATAGGCTTAAAGACATGCAGCTCCATCATGAAGACCACGGCCGCGATGATCACGGCCGCCAGCGACGCCTTCGGGATGTAGAAGAAATACGGTGTGAAGTACTGCAACATTCAAACCATTTTTTAAGTCAAGGAAAAGGCAAACGAGCACACAGGTCGCGTGATGGTAAGTGGTATCTGTGATCCATACAAATTTGCATTCTCAAGACTGCCAATGCGTTGCCAACCCTGAGGACTAGAATGAAATACCTCTATTCGTGTTGAACTATAAGATCCGGGGCCTCGGGCCTAGCCAAGTTGAATTGTACCAAGGTGAATACACAAGACAAACCTTATGAACAGGAAGTCATGATGTTGTGTTGCTTTCTACACCAGAAGGGGAGAGATGGTTTATAAAAGAGACGGAACTTTGCAGCGAGTAAAGAAAGAACGCGTGAGAGAATACCCCGAGAAATAACTCTGAACATCTTCAGAGCTTCTGTCCTTTATGCCGCGAGGCGGTGGGCCATTGGTTTGATGGTTACTGCAATACGGTCACGGAAATGATAAGAACCCATTAAAAAAAAACTGCATGGAGTCTTCAATGTCATTAGAGATGCCAAGTCATTTGAAACTTCCAGAAAACTCAACCTTATTCCTGTAAAATGACAGATTGATTTTGGACCTGAGGAGGGTCACGAATTGAAGTCTTTGAGTGTACCTGCAGCGAGAGCAGCACCAGCACGCCGGTGTAGACGCCGCCGGCGGTGCTGGCGACGCCGGACGCGTGGTTGACGGCGCCCCGCGACAGCGCGCCGGACACCGGCATGGACTCCACCAGCGCCGACGCGATGTTGCACACGCCCAGCGCCAGCATCTCCTGCGTCGCGTCCACGTACTTCCCCTCCGCTGGAAACGATCAATCAAAAAATGGAGATTTGCTTTTGGAAGAATATACAAAATACATACGTAATAAGTCGCTAGTCTATAATATAAATAGGGTACCTACCAGAATTAGGGCCTCATACGTAGGATTAATCTAACCTATCATAACTTACGGCTGACTGCCGAGTTTCTGGCGGCGTTTCTTCTCAGCAGTGGTCTCCTCTTGTGAAGCGCTGGTGACGTGTAAAAGTGCCCGTGTGGCCTACTTACTGAATAATTGTCATTTTATCTTATGGATGTCTAAATAATTATTAGTACCTATCATTTTATTCGATTTGTGCTCAGCAGTGGGTTTATAAATCTGAGTGTATCTGCGATGGATAATGTCGGAGGCGTATTCCCACCTGTTACCAGCCAGCGTCCTTTTATTGTTAGTTTATTCATCAGTAATAAACCAGCAAAATTGTGCAGATAAGAATAACTCATTTCGAATCTTTTGAATAATCTCTATCAAGCTGCCAAAAGATATAATTGAACTCAAGCTTTCTTCCAAATCCACTAACTTACTGACATCAGCAACAACACACATTTTCTTGAAAAAATCATTAATTAAGAACTTAATTTTTATCGTGTAAGTAAAAACCTATAGTAACTTACAGAAGACCTTAGCCAGCGCGATGTTCTCGAGGATGGAGAGCAGTGGCACGACGAAGATGGCGGAGCCCAGCGTGGAGGTCATCTCCACGAAGGTGTACGTGTGGTTGCCCACCGTGGCCGAGAACGGCGGCGGCGACAGCGCGGGCAGGCCCGGCTTCACCTCGCCTGCGACACATCACGAGGGTCACACGTGGGAGAATGAAGCATGAAGACTTAATAAAAGTTTCAATCAGTCTAAAGGTGTTATCCTTAGAGACGTCCAAGGGAAGTTAAACGAGCACACAGGCACCTGGTGGTGAGTGGACTCTGAGACCGGCAACGGTATAGTCGTCAAGATATTGGCATTATTTATGTTCTTTGCAAATAATGCCAATTGGGCAATAGCAAATAATCACATCATTTTAAATGCAACAATGCATCATCCATCTAGTCTATTTACTTAGTATCTCACACTTGTCCATCATTAGTATGATAACGTATGTGAAAATCAGCAGTCTACACTACCATGGCGATCATTTGTGACTGTTACAATAAGAAGTAACATTCAAAATTGGATCATCTTATCATTTCACCGGTCGTCTTACCCCCACACAGAAACACAATAACTGCTTCTCTTTGTCAGGTAAAAGAAGATCGCACTAACTTTACTACCAAGTTTCTGCGGTAATCGACTTATGTAATGCATTGGCGACTTTGTTTTCAAAAGACGACTCGTACTGACCTGTGAGCACAAATGGCGTCTGGTGGTTGGTGTCGAAGTAGTACGCGAGTGCGGCGCACACGAGCACTACAAGGATGTTGCGCGTGGTGGAGAGGAACCACAGCGCCTGCGCAGCAGCGCGCGCGCAGCGCCCGCCCTCCGCGCCCGCCGTCTCCGCGCCGCGCACCTTGATGTCCTTCACTTTCTGAAACAATTGGCCAGTTGACAG
This sequence comes from Acleris emargana, assembly GCA_927399475.2. Taxonomy (NCBI): domain Eukaryota; kingdom Metazoa; phylum Arthropoda; class Insecta; order Lepidoptera; family Tortricidae; genus Acleris; species Acleris emargana. The sequence continues at coordinate 533,490 of OV656840.1, forward strand.
TAGTACATATCTTTGATTCATCCCAACACTGACCACCAAATTAAACCCGCGAGATAAATTATTTTACTGTTATAATTTTGAAAACCGTTTGGCCTGGCAGTCTTCATCTCTATTATCGTTATTCAAATCAATAGTTATGCTCGGTGGTATCGTTTGCAGCAAGGTCATTAATACAATCTTGACAATTGCTGACTTGAGTGACAAAAGGTATGTAAAACCAATGGAGCCAAAGACACACAATGGTGACCAGGGAGCGGGACGAGCTCGCAGAAGTCCCCGCGAAGATCGATAGTGGTCCCCTTTTCCTCTACCTCCATGTGAAGTTTTTTCTTAAATATTGGTATTCAGGACCTCTATTAAAGATGATAAAACAATATTGCTTTTGAGGTGCTATCGTATCGTTTTTAACTAAGCCGCCATTAATGTCAAGGAAAGGAAATAAGAGCTATGAAAACGTTGGCGATATGGTTTGCCGTTGTGGAATAGAGGCCGTTCCTTGCGCCCCGTGAAATTGCCGCCTCGGGAATGGGTCCCTACCATGGCTGAGCGAGAGCTAAGAAAAAGTTACACATATTTAAAGACGCTGTCATATTAAAGTCTAGGACAATAAGAATAAACTACCAGCCTCGCTTGGTTTAACACAGCGGTAGGTAAAGCTGGACGATGGGTTATCATTTGCTAATGACAGACAAACATCAAGATTCTCGACGTTCCGGGCCTAGATAAAACCAGATATTTATCTAACGACCCATCTGCTACTAGATAATTACCTCACCCTACCACAGCCCACATAAGGTTCATATTCCCTTGGACAGGAAGCACGCAAATCATAAATGCATACTGTGCTGTGTAATTTTCACACGATATTATTTAACACAGTGCTAAACGGCGATCTCGGATGACGCGCGTCTTGAGTAAGTATGCATAAGTACCCAATTAAGAACCAAGGTAACTTTATATTCCAAAGAATAAAACATTACTGAACTTATGTGATAAGGATTGAAGAGTTCTTGAAGGAGTCGATTGAATAAAATAAATAAATACATGTCACAAGATCACCTTACATACATTTTCCTAGTCTCATACTTACTGAGCTCTAGGCTTGTATTACGGATACTAGACGACAATCAATATACTCTTAGGTAGGTATATATCATGTATAGTTTATATAAGATTGACAAAAGAGATATACAGATCGAAAGTTAGTGGAAGGGTCGGAAGGGGCCGTCCTAAGCGTACTTTTCCGAATCAAATCGGAGAAATACTGGAAAATGGCCTAATCTTAAGTACCCGAAACCGACGTGCGTGTATGACTCGATGTATGAATGTTGACGAAGCGAAATAAATTTGTCGAGATCGTAGCTAGTGGAAAGAAGTGGTCTCTGCCTACCCCTCTGTAAAACAGGCGTGATTTAATGTATGTATGTAGTTTATATAATGATCCAGCCGCTCTGTAATCAAAATTGAAGTTACGTTATTCCATCACTTCCTTTCAATTTAGTCCTCAGTCTGGGAGAAAGATATTTGACTCACCCTGAGCAGGAGCAAGACCACGATGCAGGAGACGCCCAGCACCGAGTCCCAGAGGCGCGTCTCGCCGATGTGCTCGTACAGGCCGGTCCACACCTGCGCGAGGAAACACGTCAGACATGGTTTACTTGTGGGAGGACCTTGTGCAGGGCCCGTCCGGGTTGGTACCACCATCTGATCCATTAACCTACCGCCAAGCAGCAGTGTTTGCATTGTTGTGTTCCGGTTTGGGGATAAGACTGCCGGTGAAATGACTAGCATAGAGGCATTACATCTTAGTCCTCAGGGTTGGCAACGCATTAGCAGTCTTAGGATTGCGGTCTTGTGAATGCGAATGTCTATGGGTCACAGTTTCCACTTACCATCAGTTGGCCTGTGTGCTCGTTTGCCTTCCTATGTCATAAAAAAAGGGGGGACCGGAGCCTGCAGGCACGTGTGCAGGTGAGCGGCTTTATGGCAAGGAGACGGCAAATACTGCTGGTCATTACGCATACCTCTATCTATTTGTTTAGGAACGTGACTACGAGTCAATGTAAAGAAACTAAACCATGCAGCTGTGTTAACAGTCAATCAAAACTATAACAATTTTCAATGGAGCGTTGACGTATCTGTGTTTTGTTACTAGTTATTGGCTGACAATTAGATCTTGGGTTTATGTTTTTGATTTATCAAGTACTTTCCTAGACAAACAGGGCCCCTATTCTAGACAGTCAAAACCATATTGTCTTTGACGTGTTATGATAATGTTTGTAACCCGACCACCAATACTGTCCAGTAAATAAGAGCTATCAAAACGTTGAAAATATAATAACAGGTGAAAAACAATACGGTTCTTACCACCTAGAATCTATGCTCTGGAGTAAAGATAATGCAATCTTAAGTCTGCACATGCGTTGCAACCCCAAGGATGGAATGCCTTTATGCCAGTCATTACGCAGGAAGTCTTTCCCGCAGTGGAAAATACTATGCTGGTTCGCAGCACGTTAACGGATAAGCTATTCTTTACTTTTCAGTTACGAGTATCATCCCCCTAAATATTTAAAAATATGCTAATAATCATAATTAGAATACAGCCTTGACGGTGCTCGAGAATTCAAACGATTTCCACGCCGGCATCTGGAGCACTTCGCAATGATTGCGACGGCCGTTCGGACGAATACTAATCATTGTTTGTCGCAAAAACCAAGGCCGATAGAAAGCAGCCATTACCGACTGGCAAAAACTCTCGATTATGTTTGTGTTGTTAAAAAAGATATGCAATTAGAGATGTAAAAAAGCAATAGATTAGTGTGATGTGGGCTTGTCATTTGGGTGGTTAACCACCCGTTTATTTAGTTACCTTGGCGGATTTGAAAAAGCTGTGTTCACTTGATATATTTATTTGTTTTTTAATCAAGGAATGTGGCCAGTTTTGCAGACCCAAGTCGAGGCAAGTGCGGGACCGTACAGCTTGGCGAAAGAGAGAGAGAGTGAGAGGAGGCAGTCCTGCAGTAGGTTACTGTCAGCTGACTAGATAGATGGATTGGGAGATAAACTATAATACATAACACTTAAACATTAAGATCATCTTTTTATTATAGAGCACAGTGATCAATTAAAACTGAGTAAGGTTCAATTGTACATACGGGTGTAAGGGACGGCTCACCGAAAACTGAAACCAACGAGAAATTTTTCAATTTCCCGGGAAAATTTCCACTGGATTTCAGTTCAGTACAATGGTCTGAAGTTATGGTTTCAGTTTTCGGGTATAGCGAAATATTCCATGTACACATACGGACAAACGTAATATTGTGTCAATACTACAAGCGTTGACTACTTTTGTTCTGTATCAGTCTCACACAAAAGTAAATAGAAAACTGATTATTGTAAGATTTATAATATCACCAAAAGAATACCACTGGCTTCTGATGTATCCGGTGAATAATATTACAATTCAACATAGTTCGTGCTCCTTAATTGTAACTATGTGATTTGTGAAATAAAGAAATATTCTATTCTATTCTATTCTATTCTATTCTTAATTAAACCGTACACTTACGTCCGGTTCCTATATTCAATCCGCGGACCGATAGGCTTACTTCTGATTAAAATTTGACACATTTTGTATGGGCAAATGTCAAATTTTAACCCGAGGTAAGCCTTATCTATCCTCGGTTTGAATATAGGGTTCGGCTGTTAGTGTATCTGGCAAAAAGGACTAAATCGAAACAGTCTTTTAGACGTCACGCCAGATCGAAGAGCTGTCAATTTCCAAAACCAACATAGTTCGGTACAATTTGGCGTGTGCCATTCTTAGAATGAAGTATATAATTTAGTTGGGGTTTCTCTTGGGTGTTTTGACAAGATGGTGTCGCTGTCTTAATTCTTTTTGTATTTTTTAGCATATTTTGTTATTTAATGAATAGTAATGAATTAATGATGTATTAATATGCATTAAATTAACATTGAAATGTGTAGTATAATGAAGAATTCAAGTTTGAACACGTATCGCCTTTGGAAGGATTGCTCCAAGAAAATCCCATCTGGTCTTCGTAAAGTTTCACTTACATCGCTTCACGGAGGCTAGAGGATCACCGTACAACGTTGCCTTTTGATTTTTTTATATGTAAATGTAGGTACATACACACACTTGACAATGGCAGAAATGGTTGCTCGATACTGCGACCGGCATCCATTAAATAAATAAATTAATGAATGAATCATTTAGTTCAATATCGAAGTGGTATTTTAACCTTTTATCGGGGAGGTTACCTGCAGGAATTTGCCCCCGGGGAAGCTGAGCCCCAGGATGTCCTTGACCTGCGTGGTGGCGATGATGATGGCGGCGGCCGATGTGAAGCCCACCGACACCGGCCCGCTGATGAAGTCGATCAGGAACCCTGGAACAAGCAGACGTGATCATTGGAGGACGGTGCACCGAGTTCGAACCTCAGCGGTTATCATGTCCAATGCCTCGCACGAGCATGTACGTAGGGGAACTTAGATATCCCATATAAATAAATAAATAAATATCAGGGGACAATCTCACACAAATTGACCTAGCCCCAAACTAAGCACTAGGCATGTAGTACTATGGGTACTGGGAAACGATAAACTTACTTACATAGATAAATACATACTTAAATACATAGAAAATACAGTCAAAGGAACAAATACTCGCGCCCATCACACAAATATTTGCCCGTACCGGGGATCGAACCCGGGCCCGCTAGCTTCGTAGGCAAGGTCACAACCGACTAGGCTGTCGCGTCGTCAATATATTTTGATATCTTGCTTAATACTTGGATAGAAACAAACATATAAACAGAAACTCATAATTAGTCCGACATCCGAGAAACAATTTATTTTTAAATAAAATACGTAGGTACATAGATAAATAAATACACCAATATATACTCCCACATACGTAAATTGCAATTACGAGTGGAGTCACATCTATCAGCACCGATAAAATAGTTACGTATGCATCAATTCTCCTTTCACATGCGTACGAATCTTCATACAAAACAGCCATTTTCTATAGATAATATGCGAATCGGTGCTGAAAGATGTAACTCCACCCTTAAACCTACAACAGAGTTCAGGATCCACCCTCAGTCGGTAAATTGAAAATTCTGCGCGGGCTGAGTGATCCTTTCCAAGAAACCATTGTGAGTCATGGAGGGCAGCCTGCAGGCGCTTAGTTTTCTTAGAAACTACCGCTTTCATGTTATTGTTTCGTCTCCGAGAAGGCCGAATTAGTTTTAATGAAGCATGCTCGGTTCTCATCCATCGTTTAGCGTCATACCATGACAGCTCACTATCAATCTCAGAGATCATGCGACGATGTTCCCAGTGGCTATTAAATTAATTAAACAATTCGTGCAGAAATAGACAAATGAATGCATACTTCAAGCACTTAATAACGCTCATGCAATCGTTAACTCTCTTGGATCACTTGGTTTATAAATAACATTTATTCAAACTGATGGTGTTATGGATTTTGCCATTTCTTTGGTTTAACGTTTTTTCAATTCTATACCTTGACGAAGAAGAAGCAATAAAAGACAAAACATACCTAAAAATGGAATAGCCAACGATTTTCTAGAGCCTAGACGCTTATTTCTGATTCCAGATAAAACAAACAAGTAGACCGTAGACTCATAGTCAAGGCGCTGAAAACTACGCGATGACGTTATTCTAACTGTTGTATTACCGACACAGCCCGGGAACACTCACGCGTGAGTACGTCACATTGCTCGAAGAACGTTATGGCCAACTTGGCAAAGGAGGTTTTGATTAGCGATCGTACTGATCAACACCAACAACCAACGGTGAACGTCAAGACAATCCACTGGATAGGGATGCGGTGCAGGGCTGCAGACCCAACCGTAGTGATCTTTGTTTTAATAAGACCCCACGACTCAGGAGTTAGTTTTGGTATCGCATTAATTTGCAGTCACAGGATTCCAGTCTTAATATTGTAGTCTTTAGAATACAAATGTCTATGGTTCGCAAATCCCACTTACCATCTAGGGCTCTGTTCCCAACACATTAGCTCGTTATTTACTCTTTCGAATAGCTTTGAAACGTGCCCTGGGGTGGCGTCGAAAAGCCATGAAAATTGCATAACATTGTAATAAAATAATAATCAAATCGGAGAAATACTGGAAAAGGGCCAAATCTTAAGTACCCGAAACCGACGTGCGTGCATGACTTGATGTATGAATGTTGAAGAAGCGAAAGAAATTTGTCAAGACCGTGGCAAGTGGAAAGAAGTGGTATCTGCCTAGCCCTTTGGGAAACAGGCGTGATTTAATGTATGTATGTATGTATGTAATAAAATTATTCCATCAGTATTCGCACCCATCCACCTGTTTAACTTGGACGATATGCATCTGGTGGGAGAGGAGGGAAGCCGGTGTTTAACGGACAATGCCAGGAAATAATGATTCAAGTAGCTCCAGCAGCGGATATCTGTCGGCCATCGCGCTCGGTTATCCGATGAGTCAAGTGATCGTCCTAGGCTGATTGTGACGCTATAAAATCACCCATCTAGCAAAGAGGTGTTTCATTTAGTTAAATGGAGTTGGGCAATTACCTACGATAAATTTCTGCATAACGTTTGGAAAAAAATAAAGTTCGTGGATGGATTCAGATTCACATTCAATATGTTCAGCATTGGATGTTCGGTTATGTGAATAACTGGTACCCCATCTAAAGATCGAATTGTTTTTTGTCCCATTTATTCAAAAACTATGATACGTTGGGGCTGTTTTCATGTTAATACCATAATTAAGTTACATAGAAGTATGATGTAGATCTAATTAAAAAAAATGTTACGAAAAACTTTTTAATACCAATAAATTGGAAGCCTGCATGTGTTCTCTTTATCCCGGGAACCGTAAAAAATTCAGAACATCTTTAATATTACGTGTAAATAAGGCTAGGTTATGTTATTGAAAAAAACCGTTATGACTTGTGATACTTATAATTACGACACATTATAACTAAACATAATTATGTCAAATAAATAGACCCCAAAAACCATTTCAGTATTATCAATGGTAAAGTCACGATTAGTAACGGTTGTGTAAGAGAGTGAGCTACTTTACTCTACGGCGACGACGATGGTGTTGAAGGTCCCTTACAGCGGTCACGGTGAAGGCCGGCCGGCGCCCGCGCACAATTGACGTCACAGAAACAGCTGTGAAATGGCCCCGTCCTTACGTCATGAGTATAACGCCCATTATTGCTTGATGCGCAAAAATTAATGTGGTTAGTAAAAACATCTACCCCCTTACTTATAAACGTGGAATAAGCTTGGAATAGTTTATGCCATGCTTTGTCACTTTCTGTCAGATGCAAATGTCACAATTACAGATAAAGACAAAGCATGGCATAAACTATTCCAAGCTTATTCCATGTTTATAAGTAAGGGGGCTAGAATGGTTCTTTCATAATTCTATAATCGATGTTATGGTGATCGGGGTTCGGTCGGGAACTTGGGATAGTTTCTAAATAGAAAAGGAGCGCTTGAAAATGTTTTTCTGTTTATAAACTACTGCGTGAACCAGCAGGGATAGAAATGTTTGTTCGTTATCGTTTTAGTGATTATTGCTAAGTATAAATATTATATAGTATCGAGGCAGTGAGTTTGAGATCACGATACCAAATAATTTGGCAAATGCCAAATGCGCCGTCCTTGGGCACAGGAGATGCGTTGCCAGCAGTTAATAAAAAATAACGCTCGTTTCTTATTGTCCTTTAAGTTTATACAAGCAAGACATAAATAGGCATTACTTTTTTTTTGACATCGATGGGGCCATCGTTCAGGGAAGCCAATTGGCAATTGAGATCTGAGATTCATAGATAACTGCATTCTAAATATAAAATCAGAAGATAGCCATCGTAAGATGTTGCAATAGGGAACAGTTTTATTATTTAACAACAACCAATAGTCATCCAAATATATGAGTCCTTCTTTATGCTATCTATACGCTGCATAAAATCGCATTTTATGCACTAGTGCATAAAGTATTGTCGTCATCTAGACCAAGACAATTAAGCCCTACAGCCAGACAGACGAGGTGACTGCATTAAATAAACTTGTTATTTGAATACATTTACTTTAATTTATTTGCCTTCTATGTTGCATCTAACAAAAAAATAAAATAAAACTATTAAAAATAAACATTAATAACAAAAATATTACAAAATCAACACGCGTCACTTGGCTTATGCAGATAATAATAAAAAAAAACAGTGGCGGAAAAGAAGTTTTGTCTCGTTTTGTACTATTAATTAGTTGTTTTCTTTGCGCAACTTGTTGTTTTACGGAATTAACATTATCATTGTTTCATTTCCTCGTAATCGAAGTGAAAAGCAGAGTGTATAACTCGGCCTTAAAACCTATTTTATCCTCGACTTAATTATCCAGCCTCGCCTCGCCTGCCGGTTCGGATGGATACCAATAAGCCTTTCATAAAATGGTTTGTTTTATGCTCTTGTTGTACAATGTACTTTTACTTTACTTTGATATTTTGCAATATTTTTAAGCCTAGACATGTGTCATGTGTATATGTATGAGAATTCACTCGTATTGTGGTTCAAATGACTTACAAAAACAATCAACAGAATAGGATAAATAAACGTACTGTTTATCCCAGTGTACTGGAAACCTGAGAAAAAGGAGAAACCACAAAACCAGGGGTCTACTTTGTTTAGTTAATCTCGTCTTATCAGCAGAATTATATTGCAATTTCTCGACACAAGTCAAGCGATTGATTACGAATATTACGAGCAAATCCTTAATGATTACAAATGCTGATTCTGTGAAGTTTGTAATGTCGTAGTACGGCCAGCACAAGTGGAATGTTCTCGCGAGTCGTTTGTGAGTCTCTTTTACTGTAGTAGTAGTAGTAGTACCTTGGTTCCAGAAAATCAGGACTCGTGAGCCTCTCGATGGTTCTAAAATAGATTTAACGCGTTAATCTTCGTACGTAGTCTTCTATTAATTAAATGGAGATCTTGCGTTTTTCTTCGATTTAAAAAGGGGGGTTATTTATTTAACTTGTATTTTTTTCTCACAGTGTCGAGATCGATTCAATATGAGCGCGTTTCCACAATATCGTTAGCATAAATTTTGCCCAAATGGTAATAGTAAAATACCTAATACCTACTTGATTACCTCGGCATAGATATTATGCTAATCGGTTGACACACCTAGGGTTGCCATTTTTTATAGGAAAATAACGTATACACCTGTCTGACGAGTATTAAATAAAAGTATTGACAAAATAAAAGTATTCTTCAAATTGATTTATTAATTTGTGTGAAAACATAATTTTTTGTGCTCTTAGCACACTGTACTGTAATGAAACTTCACGCACGTTCAGAAATTTCGCAGAAGGGTTGATTCTGCGTTTCGGTCATCAATGTCGATCCATTCCACGCATAAGTCTGAAATAAAGTACTTGCGATACTTCTTAACGACACCCACCACCGTTCAGAATTACTGAAAACAAAAGAATACCGTAGTCTTTCAAGTTAGCTACTATTGTATAACTATAACTGATCTAAAACTACATCCTTTTAAAACTATATTTCCACGTCTTAGCATTGTCAAGGTCTGGAAAGTTTTGTTAGAGTCGTAACTAGTTGCAGGAAGTAGAATATGTTAGCATGACAATCGTCCGCGGCGGTTGTTTGTCACAACAGCGATTGTCGCCGATCGCAGGAGACACGGCGATGCGACACGGTCGCGCGACAATGCTACACAATAGCTCTTGTGTTTCCAACAAAAAGTTAATAATGAGCGTACACAGAATGTATTAAAGGGAGGAATGTAGAATGACATTGGCATTAAAGCGTTCCACTCTGTACAAATTGTTTGTTTTGAAGATGAATTAAATGCATAGCTATGATTATTAAGTATACTGCATAGAATCGTAAATAAGTCAAACAGCGGTACCTACGTAAAAAAAACCACCTACTGAACTGAATTTAGAAAGCAGCACATGCTGAGCTGAGCCTTTTTAACGTCGCAAAACCATAAACCTAATAATACCGAATAAATATTCTTGTTAGTTCAATGTTTACCTACGTTTAATGTTTTATTGTTGTTATTTGCGTGAACTTTACTTATTTTCTTTTTATTTACAGGCCGAACTCCTTATATCTTTTACCATCCTGTTATGTGCCCATGTTCTCGCGAATAAATAATTTACTTACTTAGGTACTTCATTATATTCAACTATCTTGGTTATGGTTAACGTGGGAGAAAATCTTTTGTAAGATAAATCTACCTATGCGAAAGTGCCCTTTGTCAATGAATTCCCAAGAAGTTAAATAAAAATACATATTGTATTTCTCAGATGATTGGGCATTGTGAACCGAGCCTTAAATCCCAAACAAATCGTGAATACCACAGTTTTATTTAAGTTTGAACTCGTTATATAAATCTCTATGACAATTCAAGAAAATGAAGCGACACCGCAGCAATTGGTTGTCAGAATACTGTACATATAAGTAAGAGTATTTTTTTTACAGAATCTATTAGTTAATGTTAGGCGACAGACATCCAACACGAATTTTAACCCATCGTCGAACTTTACTCGTAGGTTAGGTAGATGAGGCGAGGATATTTTTGTGCCACATTCATTGCCACTTGAACTCTTAAAACTTACTCATACGAATACCACCTATACAGGGTTATTGGTAAGTCGACCTATTCCCCTCTAGGGGTTATGGGAGAGGTCATTTGCAATCATTTTGGTCCCATAATATCCTATGCAAAAGTGAACCATTTTTGAAATAATTGAATTTTTTACCTGAAAAAGTCAGGAACGCATCTTCAAAAATTTACAAAAAATAATAATTAGCACTTTAAATAAAACAAAAATATCTTTTGTGCAAGGTAAAATTGCTGTTCTTATGCGATATTACAAGTAGAATTTTCAGTACACGTTTAAGAATGCGAGACCAAAAAGTAAAAAATACTACCTATGTTTTTTTATCAGTTTATCCAACACAAATGACACAAAAACAGAAAAATTTACTAACTTTTGCGGATTGCAAATGATCTTCCCCATAACCCTTAGAGGGGAATAGGTCCACTTACCAATAACCCTGTATAATAATTGGCTCATACTGACCACCGATTAGATAGCTCGACTACATCATTGCACCAAGAAGTTACTGAGACCCGAGACGAAGAACGCCAGAGGAGGCCCTAATCCACAGCAGTTAATAAAATAATTAACACTAACTTTTTTTATTTTTTTATAAATATCAGGGGACAATGTCACACCGTTTGACCTAGTCCCAAACTAAGCTCTAGGCTTGTACTATGGGTACTAGACAACGATATAAATACTTTAATAGAGAAATGTATACTTAAATACATAGAAAACATCCATGACTCAGTAACAAATATTTGCGCTCATCACACAAATATCTGCACTTACCGGGATTTGAACCCAGGACCGCTAGCTTCATAGGCAGGGTCACATCAACTAGGCCAGCGCGTCGTCAAGACATTAACGTCAAGATTACCAGTTATGCTGAGAGACTTACCCAGCTGCAGTATCCCCATCAGCAGCTCCACGCAGCCCGAGAGGAACGCTAGCAGCACCGCGAACTCCGGGCCCAGGCCGTGCAGGTTCTCACGCGTGAGGATGGCGGCGATGGCCGTGGGCCCGATGGCCGAGTCCTTCACGGAGCCGAACACCGTGTACACGAAGCACGCCATGAAGGAGGAGTAGAGCCCGTACTGCGGGGGCAGGCCCGCCACGCCGGCGTACGCGATGGCTTGCGGGATCACGGTCAGGCCGACGGTTATGCCTGTGGGAAGTAACGATGGGTTGATAAGTTTGTAGAAATAAACTTCTAACACGAAATGGAATGACAAAAATCTTATTGCTGTAGGACACAATTATTACAGATTTTATGACATAAGTAAGTGCAGAAAATTTAACTATAGCAAAAGGAACAATGCCAATGTGGTGTGCCATGTGAGAGGCCTATGTCCAGCAGTGGACGGAAATGGGCTGATGATGATGATGATGATGTTGTTTTTTTTTTTTATAGCTTGCGAAGGCAAACGAGCACACAGGCCACCTGATGGTAAGTGGAAACTGTGACCCATAGACATTCGCATTCACAAGTCTGCAAATGCGTTGCCAACCCTGAGCAACCCTGAGCATGATGATGAAAGGAACAAGCTCAGCTGTTGCTGGGCGCGGTCCTGCAGGACTGCAGCGCAGTGCAGGTTTCTCAGTTTTTTTCCCCTTTTCTACCAAATATTGATAGACGAATAAAAGTGGCAAAAAGTGGTTTTTACTAGCCAAAGAAAAATGCAAAAGTACCGACATGTAGGTATGATGCATGACATATTTTTTTTTTCATTTTTATAGGTTGATGGCTAAAGTGGTTTAGCAATGATTAACCGTTTCAGTTATTGGTTAAATGTATATGCGGACATCTTTTTTCTCAACAATGGTTCGTGGTGGTATGTTTCTCTTTTGTTTTTTTTTTATGGCATTGGAAGGCAAACGAGCACACAGGCCTCCTGATGGTAAGTGGAAACTGTGACCCATAGACATTCGCATTCACAAGACCGCAATCCCAAGACTGCAAATGCACTGCCAACCCTGAGGTTTAAGATGGAATGCCTCTATGCTAGTCATTTCACCGGCTGTAATGACGTTATGGTAGGTAGTATCTTACTGTTGAATAAAAGTTCGACCCTACATCCAGCGGTTTATTACCTAACTAAACTAAATGAGTAAGACTCAAAAATCGAAAATGTGGCATTGTTATATATAAAAATGTTTTTCATTTTATTACTAACATTAACCATTAATCCTGTTAAGTACCTACGGGTGAAACAACTCGCCCTTAGTCAGTTAATCGGTCACGGAGGAATTTATTATTACGTATCAATTGTAAATTAGATTATTCAGAAAATTTATACACTATTAAGTACTTAGGTTAGGATTTTAGGAATGCAGCAGATTTGATGACGTCATCAACACAGATGATCGAGCGAGGCGCGCGTGCGCCGCGTCCACGCGCCGGAACTGGCACAATGGACGAGCGACCGACCGAGAGCTGCTTCCGAGGTCTGGAGCATTGGATGCGCTAATATTCCACCGTTTGTTTTCATCGTTTCTTTTTCACTTGTAGTTAATTAAGAAATGTAAATAGTTAAATAGAGTAATCTCCATGGTAAAATTAAAACGAACTCCACCGTGAAAGTCTGAATTTGCAGCAGGGCGAAGTCGCTTGCGGATCATTATAGGTAGTAAATAGACACATATTTAAGCATAAATGCGAAGTACAGTTGTAAGACATTTCGACAAAGAAACTAGGACAGTGCACAAGTAAGTTAATGCCTATGTTATGTATATGTTATTAATCGTTTCATCGTAATACGAGTGTCAGTCTCATATGGTCCATGCAAAAGACAATCGTCATTAGTTTGAGAGGTAGGTAAATGCAAATCTTTCGGGTTGGAGTAACGTCGGTTAAACTCGCATAGGAGCGTGTGTGAGAGATATACTAACCCGAAGGCCGTTTTAAAAGGTAGGTTGGACTTTAGGTATAACTCCCGTTTCCTTGCTCTATGCCATAAAATAATGTGCTATCATCAAATTTTGACAATACCATGAAATATAAGCATACCATGTCTTCCCGTGGATGTCGTAAGAGGCGACTAAGGGAATAAAGACTTGTAGTACTGTTAGGCGATGGGCTTGCAACCTGTCACTAATACGCTGGTAAACATCTTAGCCTAATTGTGCAAAATGTGGTTACTGAACTATCAACAAGTTCTTAGACTTGTTGGTAATTCTGTAGCTCTGCCTACCCCACTCTGGGAACGATTATGTATGTATAAGCATACAAACTCAAACGCCTTTAAAGCTACTCGCATTAAAAATGCAGTTGATGAAGCATGAGTGCCGGAGTCATGTTCCCGATGGTTTATTCGTCGTCGTTCTGACACAAACACGTGGCCGGGCGACGCCGAACGCTGACGAACATCGGAAAATCAACAAACCGAGACGTTTCTCATGTTATGATAACTGCTTTCAATGATAACAAGTTTCATTTTAAACTAAGTTAAGGCTACTTCAGCTGACTCCGCTAGCGTAGTTATTTAATTTCCTCATTCTGGGTAGAATGTAGTGTGTCAGTGTACCAAATTTGATCAAAATCTATTTATTTATTTTATGGCATAGGAAGGCAAACGAGCACACATGCCACCTGATGGTAAGTGTTAACTGTGACCCATAGACATTCGCATTCACAAGACTGCAAATGCACTGCCAACCCTCAGGACTAAGATGGAATGCCTCTATGCTAGTCATTTCACCGGCTGTCTTATCCCCAAACCGGAACACAACAATGCGAACACTGCTGTTTGGCGGTAGGTTAATGGATAAGATGGTGGTACCAACCCGGACGGACCCTGCACAAGGTCTTCTCACAAGTAAATCCGTTAAATCCTTAGCAACTGTCAAATTAAAATATTAAAATAATTATAATAATATATTAATAATAATATTCCCCGTGTAGTTGCCGGGTTATAATAGTGCCACTCCATGTCTTCCCGTGGATGTCGTAAGAGGCGACTAAGGGAATAAAGGCTTGTAGTACTATTAGGCGATGGGCTTGCAACCTGTCACTAATACGCTGGTAAACATCTTAGCCTATTTGTGCAGAATGTGGTTACAGAATTATCAGCAAGTTTTTAAAGTTGTAGGTAATTCTGTAGCTCTGCCTACCCCACTCCAGGATTACAGGCGTGAAGGTATGTATGTATGTATGTAATAATATATTTAAATAATATTGTATTGTTATTAATTATAGTACTTACTACTTAATATTAAAGCTTAAGTATTTTTTTTTTGGACACTTTCTTCTTGGCAGTAATGGTATCTTGCATAAAGCGCACTGGTAGACTTTCTTTCATATAAAGACGTGAAAAAAAACTACCCGACTTGTCCACGGTTTTAAATTTGGGTCATCTCTTCCTACCATCACTTTTAAAACTTTTTTTTTTTATAGCAAGGTAAGGCAAACGCAAATTCTTCTCTTAAATTAAATCAAGATTACGCTTAATTTATCTTGAACTTAATATCTGAAAAACCAATAGTTTTTTTTTATAAGTACCTACCCATGTTTATAAAAAAACACATCATATCCCAGGGAGACGCCTGCTTTAAAAAGCTACTTAATTAATATTTTTTATCAACTTTTGATTTCTCGCAATAATTTCCAGCATTTTTTGTCCCGGAGCCAATCAATTTAATTGCTTATTACAGCCTCGATCGCCGCGAGAGTAGTTTCAGTAATTACGCATTAGTTCTACTTCCACCGTTGACGTCACTGAACAAGTACAGTGAAGGGAATTATTCCCGTGCCGGCGGGCCCCGTGGGGCAGGCAAGAGGCCATGTCATGACGACGCAAACAGAGGGGTGCTGAGGGGAAAACCGAGGGGAAAATAGGGCGCATGTCTCATAGAACCGCGCATGTTTAAATGACCTTATTTCTCAAGGTAGGGGTTATTTTTTTATTTTTTTTTATGACATGAGAAGGCAAACGTGCACACAGGCCACCTGATGGTAAGTGGAAACTGTGACCCATAGACATTCGCATTCGCAAGACTGCAAATGCGTTGCCAACCCTGAGGACTAAGATGGAATGCCTCTACGCTAGTCATTTTACCGGCTGTCTTATCCCCAAACCGGAACACAACAATGCGAACACTGCTGCTTGGCGGTAGGTTAATGGATAAGATGGTGGTACCAACCCGGACGGACCTTGCACAAGGTCCTCCCACAAGTAATCTTTGGCTATCAAATTTCGCATGCGTTCTTTTTATTTACAAGGGCAGTATAGCACTAATATGGTGTAACGTGTGTCTGCGTCTCGGAGTGTCGTCGTAGCGCCCAAACCAATGAACCGATTTTGATTTATATAGAGCTAGTTAAACTGGGGTGGTTTTAGCCAGGTTTCAAGAAAATTGTGGGAGGACCTTGTGCAGGGTCCGTCCGGGTTGGTACCACCATCTTATCCATTAACCTACCGCCAAACAGCAGTGTTCGCATCGTTGTGTTCCGGTTTGGGGATAAGACAGCCGGTGAAATGACTAGTATAGAGGCATTCCATCTTAGTCCTTAGGGTTGGCAGTGCATTTGCAGTCTTGTGAATGCGAATGTCTATGGGTCACAGTTTCCACTTACCATCAGGTGGCCTGTGTGATCGATTGCCTTCCTATGCCATAAAAAAAAAAATATTGTTGGGCCGTTTAAGAACGGGTTCCCGTGGTAAAAGCGATAGAATGAGAGTTCTAATCCATTACTGGAGTTCCAATCACACCAGCCTAAGACAAGCCGAGGACAGAAACATGTGGAGTTAATCGTCAAGGCAGCAAAGACTTTCGAAAATGGACCACACTCCGTTATAAAAAGCACGACGAGATACAGTCCAGATAACTATAAAATGGTTACCTTCTTAAATTCGAAAAACTTTTGTACGCTGTTTCGTTTGTCAGAAATTTTCATTTCTCCGAAAGTCCTTTTTCACTCAGACTGTTTAATTTTCCTGGAGTTCTATAAAACTAACCTAACATAACCTATACATACATGCTCTGTTATAAATATTATCGGCCACATGAAAATTTCGGAAAAACGAATGAAGGTTAACTGGTAAAGAATCATAATCATCATGTCAGCCGAAAGACGTCCACTGCTGGACATAGGCCTCCCCCAAGGCTCTCCACTCAGACCTTTCTTGTGTTATTCTCATCCACCGCTTTCCCGCGATCCTTACAAGGTCGTCACTCCATCTTGTTGGAGGCCTACCCACAGCTCGTGTCCCGGTCCGCGGACGCCACTCAAGAACCTTCTGACCCCATCGGCCATCAGTCCTGCGTGCGATGTGCCCCGCCCACTGCCACTTCAGTTTAGCTATTCTTCGTACGAAAGAAAGAAAAGAATGCCTAACGAAATTAAGTTCGCCTTTTGTATATTAATTGTATTCTTTTGCGTAATTAAGATTAAATGAATAAATAAATAAACGAAACAGCCTAATTCAGAACTACAAATCGACGGTGAAACTGCAAAACCGCGTAAGTAACATTTTAAATAAGGAGCAAAATGCACCTTTTAATAAGCTAGTAAGGTTTATTTTCCTCTATCATAAATTTATTGGTTACGCGGTTTTGCAGTTTCACCGACGAAATACCGAAAATTCGTTCCCTCTCTTCCTGTTGGAACTCTGAATAGAATATTAGCAGATACTCGTACTTGTGTTTCTCAGGGATAGTTTTTTTCGTGCGACAGCGAGGGAAACGTACACTGAGTGTGGTCCGACATGCTCTTACCCGGTTTTTCAACGCACATTTTATTGATTCCTTTTCACTAGGAAGGAAATTTTAAGAATGCATGTAGTTTCAAGTACAGTACAAATCCAGTTGTGTGGAGCTATGAATTTTGTATTTGTGGATAAAGCAATTTAAATGCCAATTTTAATACAAGATAATTTTCATGGTCGTCACTTGTTTCTTTTTAGCATAGAGAAAACAAACGAGTACACAGTCCACCCGATGGTAAGTGGAATCTGAGACCGTCGACATTTTCATTTTCAAAAATTACAATCTTAAGATTGCAATCTTAAGACTAAGATGGAATACCTCTCTGCTACAAATTTCACCTGTTGTCCTTTCCCTAGCTATGCAGTTCATTTTACGGCGAGTGTAAGGGACAGAGCTATATCAGTTATATAGCTCTGTCCTTTTCTCTCAGCGTAAACTGAACTGTATTGCTATGTCATAACCAAAGAGCGGAATTCTTCATAGCAAAAATCAAACTGTCAGAGGGATTGACCTAACTGTTTTATCGACTTATCGATGTTACGGAATAATATCGCATTAGGTATCCATAATCAACTTAAAAGATTATTCTGTAACATTTGACCTCTTTGATAAGTAAACCTAGATATTTTTCTAGCACAATGCTAGACTAAGTAGTACCATTGTAATATTAAATATATTTAAAAAAATGAAAACTGCTGAGTTTCTTGCGGCGCTTCTTCTCAGCAGTGGTCTCCTCTTGTGAAGCGCTGGTAGATTCTTGACGTGTAAAAGTGCCCGTGCGGCCTACTTACTGAATAAATGTCTTTATCTTTATCTTTATCACGAACGATAAGTTTGAAGGGAAGACGAAGAAAACATATTTAGTACAGATTTAGATTTCGACTTTGTTATTTTGAATGAAGATTAGTTACCTACTCTTAGCAATATTTGTTTTTAATTTTTAATGATAAGTTTCATATAGAAAATTAAAAAAAAAGTATTTTCTGTTTTATTCTTTACTATTATACTAAAATACAGTGACGGTCAGCTAATTAGGGACACCGTTAATTTGTTTGTATGTATATCCAAAAGCCTGATTTCATTACTTTAACTTTGTTTCGTTAAGTGACAAATATTTATCGATAAGTCGATAAAACAGTTAGGTCAATCCCTCTGACAGTTTGATTTTTGCTATGAAGAATTCCGCTCTTTGGTCATAATAACCCCTCAGAACAGAACATAAAAATGCGAACATGCTGCCTGGCAGAATTTAATGGTTAAAGGATTATTGGTGGTAGCTGTAAAAGGTCCTACCACCATTGTATCCGGGGTCAAGTATGACGAATATCCGTTGGGTCAATCAAGATTTTTTAGTGTTAAATCGAACCTCAGTAATAAGTAATCAATCAGTAATTTTCCTGTGTGGTTGCCGGGTTAGAATAGTGCCAATCCATGTCTTCCCGTGGGTGTCGTAAGAGGCGACTAAGGGAATAAAGGCTTGTAGTACTGTTAGGCTATGAGCTTGCAACCTGTCATTAATACGCTGGTAAACATCTTATCCTAATTTTGCAAAAAGTGGTTGCTGATTTAATCGCCAAGCGTAGGTAAAAAAACGGTTGGCCGTAAAATATGCATATTTTGCTATAATTAATAGGTAAAATCAATCGATTTGTTCGATTTATAGCACTGTCTCCGAGGCCACGTATAAATAATCCTTCGATCCTCTTTATGCAAAAAAGGAGGGGGGAGGGGGTTATATCCCATTTGGGCGGAGTATTTTGGCCTGTCAATTCAACGTACGGAACCGACCTGAGTCGCGAGGAACAGCGAGACAGGGCGCAGCGAGCGTTCGCTACCTTCTCGCCCTACCTCGGCGTCCATAACGCGCAGGCGCACCGAGTTGGGCCCCGTTCGTTCCTTCGTTAGCGCGGCGCTGTCTTCTTCCGCTAGTCAGGAAGGATGGACTAGTGGAAGAGGTTAGCGGAAATTATGTACCCAATTGACAAGATTTCATATTTTCAAGACTTTAATTTTATTCGTTTTATAGATACTGTTTGGAAGGAGGAAGACACTAATAGTTTTATTTTTTCTCTAGGATGTATAATTATTTTATTATTAATTTATTAAGATGTTCTTATTCTAAAAGGGCGTAACTTCATTTCTACGACACAATGGACATATTACGTTAGTCCAATCTGTATAAAAAAAAAGTTTTTCTTTTTAATAATGGCGGTCAACCGATCTCAAGTATCTATCCATCTGTCAATAGTGTCAATGTCAAACTTGAAGTATGGCAGCTTTTTTTCTCGTGAAAAAGGCAATGGTATTATATCTATTCAGGCATAGTATTGGTAAAACTCGATTTTTTTTTAACTTACTTGTAATTTTGTCAATACAGAAAAATAAATCTAAATAAATATTTTGCCGTGTTCAGGAGGCAAAACCCTTTCGATTCGTATAGTAATTTGCAGGTGTCACCAAAATGAAATGTTGTCAATTTAACATGGCTACCACTAAATTAGTTATACATTTAAGGGTGGGTAAAGTTACCTGAGTTTACGGACCATCTATTCATTTTGAAAATCGAAGGTTTGCCTGCTTACAAATTTAAAACAATTATTCCACTTTCAGGCCGACTGGATTGCGAGTGCGCTAGACAATAGCGACGCCGGTCTAAGACATTAGCTTCCCTTTTCGATAGTTAGGTTATTAGCAGGGATCGGAAATTCGGATCGATATTTACCTAAAGTTGGCAAAATCCCGGAAAAAGATAGGCAAACATGGCGTCGGCTTCTTAAAAATATTATTTTAATAATATAAGTTCCGGGATTCTGGGATTCTACAAAATTTTAATATAATAATTACTTTACATATAGGATAAATCATTAATTTTTGCTCCTATAAATTCGTTAGGTTAATGAGCAGGGATCGGAAATTCGGATCGATATTTACCTATACTTTCGCACCGGCTTCGTTGTTCAGTTGTATGGAGGCGGACTCAATCATAGAATTCATTACTAAAATTTCTGGGATTTCAAAATAAATAAATTGCACCGGCATTAATTCATAATCAATTATTTATATTAACTGTAACGATTGAGTCCGCCTCCATACAACTGAACAACAAAGCCGATGCGAAAGTATAGGTAAATATCGATCCGAATTTCCGATCCCTGGTTATTAGCGCCCATTATTCTTACTGAATCAGTAACGGGAGACTGAGCTTAATAATAACTTCGGTGCCGTTATCGATAACCACTTGATTGCTTTTGCAAAGTTGGTCGACCTTATTTATAAGCAAATAAGGGCTGTCACTGGTAACTATGGTTGCACAGAGCACGTGAGTGGTTATACTCAATTGTTATATCATTTTAGAACCTCCATTAAACAGGCCAAGTTTTAGGAAAGCAGCACTACAGGTCTTGGTACATTTTTTTACACCGTGCGATGTTAACTTGCCGCAAGAAAAACTCAGATTCCTTAACTTTAAAATTTGTATTTGCTTTTTTTTAAACTGTTATACTTCCATTAATTTCGTTGATAGAGTCTTAAAGCAAATTTAATCAGCTATCTTGTCTATGTTTATTTAAGAATGTCTTACGTTGGGTGGGGTATTTTGTATTTATTTTATTAGTATCATTTAGGGCTTCTTGCATCAAAATTGAATTAGTCTTATTAACACTGTCAGTCCCATATATTTTGACATAGGTAACTAAAGTGTAGGATCTTATCACTAAATGAAGATTCATCTCTTGGCTACCAGCTACAAGTGGCCCGGTGTAGTTTAGAACGGGGTCAGATATTTTTTTCTGTTCACTGCTAACACAATTGAATTTTACAATATTGTTACGTGTCCATAATTTTAAGGAAGATGATAAAAATACCTAAAAAGGATATAATTATAAAGACAATGACAAAAAACCTCATGACTATTAATGATTACGACCTTAACTGGTGTCGTCTTAGACGACCATCCGAATGAAAACAAAGAGCGACCTAGGAAGTCGGCTGAGAGGACAATTAACATTCAAAACTGCACGGAATGCTCAAGAATACGCGTAAATATTCAAATACCAGCTAATCGAGTATTAAACAACTTTTAACGTAAAGCAATTAAGCACTGTGTTTAAACCTTCACCTATTTCCTGAATATTTAGCATCTTGTGTCGTCCATGTATTTTTGTAAATACACCGGCAATTTAGATATTTGCGCGTTTTGGTCAAAATTATGCGGTAATATTTTAAACTTAACGTAAATTACACACAGTTTACACCAAAATCTGTAAATGAATGTAAGAAACGTTAAGAGAGAATGATAGGTTCGAGTAGTCTATGTTCTAATAAAATTGTCTGATAGGCAGTGGTTTTAATATAAGAATGTATCGTCGTTAAGATTATTAACTAACTTAAATAGACGACAGTATTAAGCCCTTTAGTTAATGTGTTTTTTTTAAAGCTATTTTTCTTGTACCCAAGCGGTACTAAAGGGATCCTATTACTTGACCTCCGTTGTTCGTCTGTCCATCGGTCTGTCACCGGACTGTTTGTAACAGTCAGACAGACAGTTGATATTTTCCTACAAGAATTGTACGAAATACTTCGTGCGCGAGTCCGACTCGCACTTGACCCGTTTTTTTCATTATATGTATATGGTTACTGCATGAAACAACAATGTTTGTTCACGTGCCGTTAGCATCATCATCATCATCCTAGCATTCAGTCCGTATACTATATGACGAGTAATGCCGAATACCGAATAATAGCGAGTATTCGCGGCAACTCTAGTGACGACCTTGTAAAGATCGCAGGAAAGTGGTGGATGCGAAAAGCACAAGACCGGTCTAAGTGGAGAGCCTTGGGGGAGGCCTATGTCCAGCAGTGGACGTCTTTCGGCTGACATGATGACTATATTATTTAAATTCACTCGTCCAGTTACTAGAGCGACTGCCATTATAAGTAGAACCAGATAAATGATAAAGTATCTTTGCGACCGATATATGATCTGAGCACGCCGTCGCGCGCGGAGGACAATCGACGGAACGGTCGCGCTCCACCGCGCCTGCGCCCAGCCACCCAGCCAGCCACTCAGCCACCACTGCGCATGAATGCACTTCTGCGGCAGGATGGTAATAGACAGGCAGGAGATCTATTGGTAATTATACCGAGGTAAATAATTCACCGAGCAGCACAGGACTGACCTTGGTGCAGATCTTTGGCGAATAAGATAGATAGCTTGAAGCCTAGGAAATGACATAATGTAACTAATTTTAAATTTGATACGTCCTCCTGAGCCGGAGGAGAAAACTACCAACGAGTTCCATTCAGATGAATCACTGGGAAATCTGGAATGGTGACTGCGCTTAGCCAACACGAGGTGGACCGACGACCTGATTAAGGTGACGAGAATCTGCTAGATACATGCCGCATGCGACAGCATTGTGGCGAGCAAAGGGAGGGGTATGACCAGCAATGGACGGACGTGTTTCAGCTGACGATGAAGATGATGATCATTAATACGAATAATAGATATCTAATCACTTGCGAAACCACTTTTCACAAACTGATCCCTTTCACAAACATATAATTTTACAAAACGCTTTTTTCTGAAACTACACATTTACACATTTACATTTTATGGTTGCCGGGTTAGAATAGTACCACTCCATGTCTTCCCGTGGATGTCGTAAGAGGCGACTAAGGGAATAAAGGCTTGCAGTACTGTTAGGCGATGGGCTTGCCACCTGTCACTAATACACTGGGAAACATCTTAGCCTACTTGTGCAAAATGTGGTTACAGATTTATCAAGAAGTTTTAAGACTTGTTGGTAATTCTTTAGCTCTGCCTACCCCACTCTGGGAATGAAGGCGTGAATTTATGTATGTATGTATGACACATTTAAGGGTTTATATATAATTAAATAGGTGAGGTAAGTTTTTTTTTCGTGAAAATTGTAATTTGTATTTCGTGAAATGAATCAGTTTGTTAAACGTTTTTTAGCAAATGATACCAAACCGAATATCTATGGGACCGTTATACAGCTATAAAAATGAGATTTCCCTACGGCACGATTATTCTCGAGGACAGCACATCTCACGTGCGTACGGCTGAAATAGTTATGATGATGAAACACATTGTAAGGTATTGTTCAGCGGACTGACCAGCAATAATGTCCGCCAGCCCGCTCCGCAGCGAGTAGTCGGGCAGCCAGGCGAGGATGGGCAGGCGCCGGCGCAGCGTCTTGGCGGAGCAGAGTGCGCGCGCGCGCCGCGCCGCGCTGCGCCGCCAGCCGCCGTCCGGCGCGGGGTACACGCTGTCGGGGAACGAGCCTGATTCTGAAAAACAAATGATTATTTTAAACTAAAATACGAATATAATTACAGAATAATGTTGCTAAGTGAATATTGAAAACGCGGTTACATCGATAGGTAGTGACCACGCCCACAAACAAAGCTGACATACTAGGGTACATTCGAGTTCATAAATATGTGTACACTTTAGTACCTTGTCTATTTAATATCATGTTTAAACTATGTGAATTGTCACAGATATTAAAATGACAAGGTGCAAAAGTGAAGGCAAGGCAAATATGCGTGTATTCCTCTAGAAATAAGTACAGCGTAGCTTAGATGTTTATATTATATAATAAATCATTGAACGTTATTTTTTAACCATGACGCATTTATTAGTTGTTGGCGTTTTTTTGTAATATTTGTATTCTGTATTATTTTTATGCTGAGACTGGTGTGGCATTAAATGTATTTTCTTTCTTTCATTCTATAGATCCTTGCCATTAGGCTATTAAGCCATACAACCAAGCTAAAGCTTCGTTAAGGACTAAGTCAATTTATGAGATGCTTCCTCCGCTTCGAACAAACTGACAAAACCACTTCTTGCCCACATGCGACGTATAGATGATGCTCTAGATACATACCAGTAGGGATTCCAACCATAATCATGTTGGTTTGACGTCATACTAGTATTCTTGTCGATAAGGAACTAATTCGGTCACGTGTACGTCGGAGCATGCACATGTGGGGTCCGTTATAATTAACTAAATAGTTATTACGACGAAGCGATTCGGTTTTATGGTATCTCTCCCTTATTTTTGAGATACGAGTAATACACAAAGGGGTTAAGGTGAGATGGCCATTCGATAAAGTGGTATATTATAATAGATCTATTTAAAAAACACAATCACAATAAACATATCTTGTTACATAATTTACTCTTAAGATGGGTTTTATGCAGCATGCACATGACCCAACCTTAAGTGCATCGGTGTAAGTAATTGAAATCATTCGAGGGGGCTGAAAAAAAGACAGTTCGGTTGATACAAACTAACCCAATGCCCTTTATTAAGTCATGAACGCAGGTCATTTTCAACAAGAAGATAATCTGTTGGTCATGAGTTTCCAAAAAGTATTTATTAATTTCGATGAAAAACTATTTCGATTGTTACACGTAAGAGCTATATTGATTTATCGTTGATATTAATTGATTGTTAATTATACAAATACAGCGACAAGCACACTCAAAGTCACGGGTATAAGCGATTTCAGTTTGTTTATTTTGTAAAGTAGGCGACCTAGAATAGAACCTTGCGCGACTCTCTCAACAAAGCGTAATCAATAATACTTCATACAAGACAAAAGGCCAACCTGATTTTTTTTTTGTGTCTTTAAATACTACGCATTGTTTTGTATGCATTATAAATCGCGAGTCATGACACATGTGGCCACTATTTACTGAAGTTAGTAGTTAGCTTACCTATGTCGCTTGGAATGCGATGCTAACTGAAAAACCAATGATTGTTGAAAAGCCATAAATAATATACTAGTATCGATAATGTTTACTTTATCGTAATATGTATGTATACATTTCGTTCGCACCGCCTGTGTACACATTATAGTGCCTGTCACATATTTTGCTAGTGTGACTAAAACTCTTATTCTGTTTAAAAAATCCTCGATTATACGTCAAACCATATCGGGTTTTGTGAAGCGCCCTTGACCGAACTAGATAGAAGCAAAATCTCCAGCTTCCGTGAAGGAGCTCCCTCGTGCTGTGGATAAGGAGGAATTCACATTGGTGCAGCACAGCAAACCACGGAGGAAGCCTTATAAGACTCGGTGTGGTACTGCAGTAACGGACCCGAGTTCCGAGCTGAGCAGCAGAGCTATACCGAAACACGGCGCTCTACGTGTCTCGCCGTCCGTCAGAAGGTTGGATGCAGTCTGACGTTGTTCCAGCTGCGGTCGCTTCGCTACATGCACTTCGGTTCGATTGTAGTGCGCGTGCCGCGGTTTATGCTAGGAACCGTCGAGTGTCCTGACTTCTAGCGGAAAGGTGTCGTGTTCCAGCGGTTTCGGGGCAAACTACTGGCAACGACCACCACGCCAAGTTTGGCAAAACAGAACCACGCTGTGCTGTCACCTCGGTGTTAGTTTTTAAGTTTTATATTGTTATGTATGTTAGTCTACATATAAGGTTTTTGTAACTATGGGCCTCGTTGCTCGAAATAAACCAAAGTTCGTCATTTTATCCCGAATCAGAGAGGGGTAAACAAGCACATTGTAGAAGTTAAACAAGTAAAGCTTTTACTTTATGGTTTATTTGGTAAAAAAATAAAGACTGGTGGTTAGATAAATAATGACGACCCCCGGTTTTTTTTATGGCATAGAGAAGGCAGACGAGCACACAGGCCAACTGATGGTAAGTGGAAACTGTGTCCCATAGACATTCGCATTGACAAACACCGCAATCCTAAGACTGCAAATGCGTTGCCAACCCTGAGGTCTAACATTGAATCCCTCTATGCCAGTCATTTCACCGGCTGTCTTATCCCAAAAGCGGAGCACAACAATGCGAACACTGCTGTTTAGGATTAAGGTCTATGCAAATAATCGGTTACCAATTATATTATCAAAACACCTTTCAACGAACGTAACAGAATTTTCATTAGGTACATCGAAAGGCATTTCTCGCCGTAGGAGTGAAATTTTTTGGTAGTCACAAATCTAATCTAACCCAACCTATGTAATTGCTGCTTAAGATAACTGATAACATTTTGCAGAAAATACCTACCGTTCGCTGAAAAGACTAAATCTTCAGAGGGCTTCTGTTACATATTTCTAAAATAATTTCAATGCATGAGTCCAACTCGCATTCGACTAATGGTCTACGGGTATAGACCAAACACTTTTGTTGATTTTCATGGACTATTTTATATTATTTTTATCGATTCAGGCTACGCCGGTCCGCCGGTCGCGCGACGTTTTTTGTCAACACACCTGACCGCGACGCTCTTATCCAAATTAACTGGTATGCTAATGTAGTTATTAATATGCAATCATATAAGTACAGGAGGAATCAGAAACACCAATTATTTAAGGAGAGTTTGTTCTAACTTTCAGAAAATAATGCCCTTTTAGTAATGATCATACTTTTAAAGGTCTCAATCTATCCTCAAACCAAAATCACTTGTACATTTTGCATTACTATATCAATCAAGCAAATTCAATTTAGCATTTAAGTAGTCTTTAGAATGTTGAATATTGCACTGGGTGTATAAGAATATGGTTTCATGTTTGGCGATTCATATTTAGCACTATTCTAATCACGAAATGATAATTCGCACTGTTAGATCAAAACAGTATCAACTCAAAATCCTTGTTAGTTTGGTTTCAAGCTCAAAGACGTTGTATTAAAGTTTTTTTTAAAATACAGTTGTATTTTGAGTTACTACTGTAATTTAAATTGCATCCTAATTACCCTGCTCAAGCATGGACCTAACACTAGTTTGTCTCAGATATTAATTACTATAAGTTCTTGTTACTGCATTCTAAAACTATCAACTTGACGTTTGTGCTACAACAGTCGTGGTCACAAGAAGACTGGCGGTACTGGTTTCAGATTGAACGCGATTTCTGTTAGGTTTGTAGCAAATCATTGCCTTAGTTTTAGTTAATGAGTTATTAACGCCAAGGTAAAGGTATCTATTCACATAAAGACATAAAGGCCTCAACGGTGCTCCGTCATAAAGATTTGAACTTTTTGTCATTCGAATTAAGGAACATAACAATGTCCGTATCGAATCAGAAGGTAAAAAGGCTTAGGAGGTTTGAGAAAACGGCAATAAGTTTACCTACGAGGAGTACGAGGTAGGGCATGCAATATCGGACGGTTTTCAATTCCGGAATTGATTTTCGAGATTAGCCTTCAATTCCGGAATTCCGGAACTAGTTCCGGAATTGATGATTTCATTGCTTTTTTGTGATTCTTTCAATGTAGGGCAAAATAAAACTAAAAATTGTAATCAACATTTATGTACTAATAATGAACAGACGTAATCAGTCGTTTTTTTCTTAAAACAAAATTAATAATCACAAACATTTTCACTCAAACAAAACATAAAGTTATTATAATAATTTACAAAAGTTTTGACGACGCGCTGGCAGTTGGTAGTACTTGGTAGTGACCCTGCCTACGAAGCTAGCGGTCCTGGGTTCAAATCCCGGTAAGGGCAGATATTTGAAGTGTGATGAGCGCGAATATTTGTTCCTGAGTCATGGATGTTTACTATGTATTTAAGTATATATTTCTCTATATAAGTATTTATATCATTGTCTAGTACCCATAATACAAGCCTAGAGCTTAAATTGGGACTAGGTTAATTGGTGTGGTGTGACATTGTCCCCTGATATTTATTATTTAAGTATTTATTTAAAAGTGTTAATATTAGCCAAAACTAATCAACATAATTACGATTAGGTACATATTAAATAAGTAGCTTCGTGAAACGGGCCCCAGGACTCGACAGCATTTAATTATTTTTAGTTTTATTTACTTAGATACAGACCCTACAAAACAATATCATCAAACAATCAAATATAATATACAGTGTGTGTTGTGTAATACTAATAACACATGCAACTTAGATTGACTACAGAAATCGTCAGTAAGGAAATATTTTAAATGCTATATAGTTTAAAACATAATCATGCCTCAATAAATAAGTAGTTACAAAAAAATAACGGTTTTGCAAATAATCAAGGTAAATAATTCTTACATTGTTCTTTGATGCCGCACGCATGTCACACACACTTAAAATATGAAATACTCTCGCAACTGTCACGAAGCCATAAGTCACAACCTTACAACACAACTTTCATTAACAGGTTTGCACTAGGAACTGATTGTATTTATTATTGTTTAGGTGAAAGAACAATGTGAGACAGAAATAGGATTTTAACGGGTTCTAATGATTTCGTCTCGCTCTGACTTAGGGCCATAAAACATTACCTGAACATTAAGCGGAGCCGAAAATAAAAATATTTGCAATTGAACTACTTTTTGTTGTGGTTATTTCGTAAAATAATGATTTTAAATAAACATCTAATACAATTAAAAGTATTAAAACTGTCTTTGTTCAATTCCGGAATTTCGATATTGAGTGTAGCTCAATTCCGGAATTGAAATATCGAAAAAAACTCCGAAATTCCGGAATTTCGAAATTCCGGAATTCCGGAATTCAAGCCCTAGTACGAGGGTATATCAGCTTTTAATAAGAATGAAAGATTATGCTATGACGGACCAGTAATTTGAATTTCGCTGGATGTCGGTAAAGCAGGTCCTGTTATTCCGGTGAGTTACATTTTCCACCAGCAGTGAAC
Organism: Acleris emargana; assembly: GCA_927399475.2. Classification (NCBI taxonomy): domain Eukaryota; kingdom Metazoa; phylum Arthropoda; class Insecta; order Lepidoptera; family Tortricidae; genus Acleris; species Acleris emargana. The sequence continues at coordinate 562,535 of OV656840.1, forward strand.
ATGAACACACTACTGCCAGACCTGATGATGATGAAGTTGTTGATATAATATAGAAGAACTCTCAAAATGCAGCGGAAAAAGTAAATCTTTTTGTAATTCCTGGTGTGGAAATGAAACCAAGTGACGTTAGATAAAGTAGAGCGATGACAACCACTATCCTTTTGGAAGGTTAAACTATAGACCATGTCAAATTAAAATCACCAACTGATAGAACAATCACTGTGATTGTCATATCAGTCAGAGATCGTCAACAGCTGGTCAAATACGTCACCCAAACATCGTCCGGTAAACAAAAAGTAACGAAAATTGACAACAATTCATTATGTGCTAAGGTAGTAAAATAAAATACCGTTTCTAGATTTTACACTGCTGATTACAGTAAAAATATCTTTGGATTTTTTTATGCAGTAGTTTTTTTTATATTTAGGAAAAACAGTAAAAAAAGTTGTATTGTGAATGTTAGGAATACACTTATAGTGCCATTAGTCCATTTATAAAATAAAAAAAATATACAACTGTCATGTTCATTTTTTATCTGTCTGACGAATGAAACTCAAAGCAGATGCAAAGTAGTAAACGCAAAATAGTTTATTTATTTTAATGGCGTCTACAAATTATGTAATTAATTAAATTACGCAAAATAACAAATTTGTGAACGAACGGCAGCGAATGATTGACAAGTGAGTGACATGACATGACAGTCAGTTCTGTATCTGTTTAAAGTTACTTTTTTATTTTATGTCATGCTAAGATCACGACATCAGTATTCCTAACTTTGGATATACGGTCTTTTTAATGACTATTTCTTTAATAAATTATTAACGACGAATTTAAGTAAAATAAAGAAAAACTGAGAAATACGGGTAGTCTAATTTTTAACCAGCTATTATAAACGCGAAAAATCAATAACGCTTTTTTTTTGAAATGTTGTCAATTGTAAGCCTCTTAATTTTACAAGGGCACCATTATATTCACGACTGCATGCTAAGTCTTAGTAATTTCTAAAACTTTAATCACCTCCATAAAGTCTAGCTACACAATGTTTATACTAATACAACTCCGGCGCGAAAGATCACGATATCACACAATATTAAATCATGACAAATGTTTAATGAGCGTGCAACAATAACCATTTTTAAAACCAGGAAAATGATGCTAATAACTGCTATTCATTTCTGCCTCTAATTGCATTAATTCAATAAATTTTCTTAACTGCTTATTGTATCCTTAGCGCGTGACTTCTTCTCCCTCTGACACTGACTGCGGTCACGCATAGCCTTAGAAAGCGGTGCGATTAAATTAATCATTGATAATTACTCAAAAAAACCTACATTGTTTAAATTCCAAACTAGGTTCAGAAGCGGAAAAGGATACTGGAGGTACTGAGTGCTCTCTCACGAGTCAGTTTGGTAATTATCTCATAGTAAACCATGCGCTGAGTACAAATGCTGCGTGGTTACCCAGCAACCCTTACTGAGCTCATGTTTTACAGGGGTGCGTCTCACGAGATATAACAACAAAATCTATAATTTCATGTTAATAACGTTTACAAGATATATAATAAACGTTAACTATAATAACAAAATCAATATTTTCATAAGGAATAACGGTCAATTAACATAATATTCATTTTATATAAGGTTTTTGTCTATAATACTCACATTGTCTAATTTAAGTTCATATAACATACATGACATATAACGATCATAATACATAATATATTTTAGTATAAGGATTATAAGATCTAATATCGTATACTATACTCAATGGGTGGGTACTGTAAGGAGCGGGTACAGTCGAGTTCATAGATATGTGTACCCTGTAGTACTTTGTAATTTTAATCGCTGTGACAATTCATATACTTATGGCAGTTTAAACATGACATAAAATAAGTAGACAAGGTACTAAAGTGTACACATATTTATGAACTCGAGTCTACCAGAACGGTCTTGCTGTAATTTGTTTTAATTAACCAGAAAATGCCACGAGCATGACAAATCAGGTCAGAACCGACTCGGTTAGGTTAGGTTAGAAGGCCTAGGCGGGAGCTTTGCTCCCGCCTAGGCCTTCGAGGTTATTTTTTTTTCTGCCCAGAAAATTCAGACTGCTACCAGTAAAGTTAGTAAGGTAAGGTTGATTGTTAATTAAGAAGGTCACTTAAACCTGAAAATAGAATTTAATTTCAAATAACATATGCATGTTTTTATATTATATGTTTATTATGTTTTTTGATGTTAGATAATTTGATTAATATATATTTTAAATCTTAGGTGTTATGAACGTTATACGTTTTAATAGTTATATAAATTGATATTATATATTAATAACGTTATACACTATGGAAATAGATATTTTGAAATTATATCTTCCGTTCATTATATCCAGTGAACGTTATACTAAACGTGTTTATACAAAGTGAGCGTATACATATATTATGAGTGTTATATTATCAGTTCTTATATCTCGTATTACTTACCCGTTTTACAGCATTCTAGGCCGAGATTTTAGGGCGGTAAAAACCATCTTTCAGCCTTTGACCCTAACGCCTATTGCCTCGCAATCGACTTCAATGTTTAACTATTATGACCATACATCGGGGTTTTCGGTGCGGGAATGATTTAAGAAAGAGTAGATATCAACAGATAGGTAATCTGAGAAAATATCATATTATGCCTAATGACTAACTACCTCTCTGCGAATTGCTTACACTATGATACAAGTTTATTTTAACTCATGTAGTACTTTAGCTTTACTACCAAGGCTATAATGATATGAGGTAATAATAAAATTAACGTTAATTAATTACCTGCAGTAGGTAAATTTAGTAGTTGACACGATTTTCAAAATAAACTATTAATGTTTTTTCAATATTTGGAACAGTTCATCTGCGACGCCTTGCTGTAAATATTATCCATTTCAATGATTTGAACGATCTCTCTAAGTCGGCAGTTGTAATAGGAGCATATTTAATTTTTTTCGATCGCATTTCTATTTCCTTGTAAAAATTCGTTCATAGTTTTTCGACATTTTCTTTTATAAAATACTTTTTTTTGTTCAATTAATTTTTCATTAGGTAGAAACCTAAGCGTTAGGCAGTAGCCCCCCCCCCCCCCCCCCTGTTACCGTATTGTCAACTTTTGATAGCTCTTATTTTGACAGGAATGGCGTCCGAGCAAAAACAATGGGGTCCGTTCATTTGACCGAAATACGTTTGGCCGAATGAGTCGTTTGGCAACTGTTTCATTTCCCAACCCGCATATATTTCTGTAACTGTGAATATTTCAGGATTTATTTTTGTACCATTGTGTAGATTATAGGTTAGGTTAGGTTAGCAATTTTTTTTTTAATCTGAAATATTTACAGTTACAGAAATATAAGCGGGTTAGGAAATGAAACAGTTGCCAAACGACTCATTCGGCCAAACGTATTTCGGTGAAACATTAGTGAACCAAAAACAATAGCATAACAGGTCAAAGACGCTATGGTTTTTCGGCCTAGAATCTCTCAGAGGTACCGACCCGTAAGATAACTTGGGTCCTTAGGCACACACATCTGCATGCATCGCAAAAACGAAGCTCTTTGTGGATGGTTACACGTTGCAGAGCCGCCAATGATGTACCTCCGCCCGTCACAGTCTGATCAGTGACGAATCGGGACAACTCACGTGAAGGGCACGTGTTATGTTCGATATTGACTATTGATAAGTGATCTCATGTGTACGACTCGTATCTACATCTTGGTATCCAATTTCTAATTGACAACATTTCAAAAAAAAAGTATTATTGTTTTTTCGCGTTTATAATAGCTGGTTAAAAATTAGACTACCCGTATTTCTTGGTTTTTCTTTATTTAACTTAAATTCGTCGTTAATATTTTTTTAAAGAAATAGTCATTAAAAAGACCGTATATACAAAGTTAGGAATACTGATGTCGTGATCTTAGCATGATATAAAATAAAAAAAAGTTACTTTAAACATAAACAGAACTGACTGTCATGTCATGTCGCTCACTTGTCAATCATTCGCTGCCGTTCGTTCACAAATTTGTTATTTTGCGTAATTTAATTAATTACATAATATAATTTGTAGACGCCATTAAAATAAATAAACTATTTTGCGTAGAATCGAAAGCGTGTCGTTAGAATCAAGTAATCCGTCAGACATAAAAAATGAACATGACAGTTGTATATTTTTTTCAATTCCTTTGGTAATAAATGGACAAAGGGCACTCACTATAAGTGTATTCCTAACATTCACAATCCAACTTTTTTTACTGTTTTTTTCTAAATATAAAAAAAACTACTGCATAAAAAAATCCAAAGTAATTTTTACTGTAATCAGCAGTGTAAAATCTAGAAACGGTATTTTATTTTACTACCTTAGCACATAATGAATTGTTGTCAATTCTAATAACAGTACAATTACTTTAAATAATAGTCACCAACTAAAAATCGTTATAAATCCTAAATAATCATTCGAAAATGAAAAATGATGAAAGAAACCAAGAAATTCTTTTTAAATACCTATTTATTGATACCCCATATTATGGGGTCGACGACTTTTTATTTATTATTTTTTACAATATGGCGTCTGACTGCCGCCATATTGAATGTTGATTTCTGTCATTATCTTTAGCGAAACTCACAAGATTAAAACAACGATTGACGTAAGACTCATTAAAATCGGTCCACGCGTTTAGTTTCTAAAGCGCCACAAACGAACAAACATACATATATAAGCTGATAAACACATTAATAGTGAAGCTGACTAATTGTTGAAAATCTTAACTAATGGTTCAATCACACAGAAATGTGTCAAATTTTCGATTCTTTTTTCAAATTTTAACAATTAGTTGAGTTAACTACTGATCAAACAACAGGGCCTTAGTTGTCACTTCTGTCAATATCGAACATAATAGTTATGTCACGATGAACGCGAGTCATCTCCGATTCGTCACTGACCCGAGTGTGACGGGCGCAACGCATTGACGTTTGTATGAAACAATACAGTTTGCATGACACAATGTATTGTCCCTTTGGTCACGGCGTGACGCGCCACTTCAATGACTTCAGGTGTCATTCGATCCAGGTTTACTTCCGTGGTACTAATATACCCTTAGCTTACGTAAACTTTGTTATTATATGAAGGTTATTAAGGCTCTGTCATCCCGGCTCATAGACACCTCCGGAGATCCTAGAGCTGGTGGAGAAACCTCTCCCAAAGGATTGGGCTAGCTATCCCGAGAGGTAATGTAGCCAGTGTCAATAGGGATCATGCCGCGAGCGGACCTGCTAGAGGGGGTGTTCTTTTTATAGTGGTGATTATTATTTACATCTTTAATATGAGTAGCTTAGTTTTATTTTAATTTAAATAAGTTTAGTTTTAACTTTTAATTGTAGTACCGGTTACAATTGGTCAAGTGCGAGTCGTATTCACGCGGGTACCTGAACAGCGGTACCTTCCACTCGGTTAAGGTAAATTGTGGACTATCGTTACTTTGTATTTATTTATCTATATACGTAAGTTTATCGTTGCCTAGTACAATCCTACAGCTTAGTTTGGGGGTAGGTCCATTTATGTGAGATTGTCCCCTGATATTTATTTATTATTCATTTGTTCTTTTTATACTTATTTTCTTTTAACTTTTGTGGTGTGTCCTCCCAATTAATTTTGTATAATGGCACTGACAGAATGTCCCCAATGAGGTGCCACTGGTAATTTGAGGCCTCTTGTTTTTCATAATCGTCTTTATGTGCGAGTTATTCGTTTGTCATTGGTTTTTGAGCGTTTAGTTCAACTTTTTCCTATTTTTAACAAATTAGCCTAGAAGGACTAGGCAATGATAAACATATTTATATAAAGAAACTAGCTGACCCGGCAATCGTTTTTCCATGTATGTAAAATTTAGGGGTAGACCACCCTTAACAATTAGGGGGATGAAAAATAGATGTCCGATTCGCAGACCTGACCGATATGCATGTCGCATATGTTGATATGCATGCATTAATTACAAACACCGGGACACGAGAATTTTATATGTTAGAAAAGATAAAGATTGAATACATATTAAACATCTAAAACTCAAGAACAAAACTCGCGCTCATCACACAAATATTTGCCAATACCGGGAATCAAACCCTGGACCGCTATAGCTTCGTAGGCAGGATCACTATCAACTAGGCTAACACGTCTTTGTTTCTAAAGATGTTTCCAGAGATCGTAATAGGCTAACCAATATAATCTCTACAGGTAAACCATAGGCCTGGGTTCCTGACCCCTGCGTCCTCAAATTCGTCTCATCAATTGGGATAGACCAATAAATATAACTCACGGTTTATACATTCTAATTCGAAAGAATAGGTAATTTTAAGAGACCAGTTTCGTTTTGATATCTTTATTTATTTAGCAGAAATTTTATGGATGCCATGATTATTTTAAGTTTGGGATGGCATTTTCAAATAAATTATAACACTTTAAGTGACATGACGCATAATACTACTAGGTACAAATCTAAATAGCTGGAGTAACTGGTTTATTAGGCTCCAATTGGGATTATACAAAAAATATATACTCCTGGTTTTTACATTCTAATTCGAAAGAATAGGTAATTTTAAGATTCCAATTTCATTAATTTGTTATTTGATCCAATAGTTTTTCTTAATTATCATCAATTATTTAGCAGGCATTTTATGGACGACATGATTATTTTAAACTTGAGTTGGTATTTTCTAAAAAATTAAAACAATTAAATGATATCTAATGATAATAAAATATTGTAATAGTGTATTAAAACATACTATTTCAAGCGGTTTTCGCCTAACCGGTAAGATCCACCTAGGAGGGCTTCAAGCAGAAAATGAAAGTCAAACAAAGGTCAAATATACTTTTGTCAAAATATCCGAAGTCAATAAATATTCACAAAAATTAATAATGCATTACGGCTTTAAAACCTTATACCTCGAAATGGTTTTCAAATTAGAGTAATTTAAAAAATATGAACAATCCCAATTAGGTTCAAATGAGCGCCAGCCAGTGTCCAGCGCTGCCGGTGGCGGGACCGCCGCGCCGGCCGCTGATTGGCTTCCGTAGGGTGCGCCGGCGCACGGCCGGCCGGCACCGGTTCGACCGCAGTTTATTATGTAGTGAGTTATGAGTTAACCCTGAGTTTGACCAATGTTACATTACAGCTGCAGCACACGGAGAGCGGGGGCGGCGCGTGGAGATTGTTTAAAATTAAAGCGCCTCTTTAAGAACCCTATGTCCTTCTTCGGGCCCTAAACTTCAATGGCAATGGATGATTTTTTATAAAGCTTTAGAACAATTATTCTCAAAGTGTACCCCCCGGAGCCCTAAGGCTCAACGTAACATTTATAAAAAGAAAACAATAGAGAACCTAGAGGATTGTAATATTTTAGGTCTTCGTAAAATTAACTGTTTAGGGTTCCGTCGCTAAAATGTTTGTTACCGCTTTAAGAAGAGTTCTTTACAAATACGAGAAATCGTACTAACCCGGCAACCACACGGGCCCCAAAAACGTAAACGTATAAAACAGTTCTAAATTCGAATTTGACGTTTGACGTGCCATTTTGCAACAGCCGACGGGTGCAAGTGTGCGACCACAGGTGGCAGCACTGGCAGCACTTCTCTTTAGTAGAGTGACCGGCAATTATCGGGCCGCGCGGCGCCGGGCCGAACCGGGTCCCGGCGGTGCGCGGACCCGCTCGCCCCTGCCCATTACTTAGCCGCTGCAACATTGTCATGGCCGCCGTACTTACACATTGGGCCTATGTATTGAGCCAAGGTATTGGATATCGGATCACGTTGACACATTGGCGTATTGATCACTGCATTGGCGCTATGATAAAAAGATCCTTTTGATGTGTGCACGAAGATCTAATGATACGCCGACAATTATTACGCAAACGTGTCGTTTCGCAGAATTTTCAATTTCGTAGAAAGCTATATTCAGCTGAAACCTTATTGTTTTCAGATTAATTTTTAGCGTTCACAGGTCTTAACTAACCTAACCTACGTAACCTATTATTAAAATAACCTGAAACAATAAATTTTCAGCAGACACTTTTGATGAAATGATAATTCTGCGAAGCAAATGTTTGGTCCGGCCGGCCCGTGTTGGTCGCCAACTACAAACAAACCAATAGCGTAACAATGTAGTCCGTGGCACGTTGGTCCCATACCGTGGCCCATTGGCCTAATGTGTGCATCGGTCATCAGATTTACTGCCGGATGACCACTAGATTACCGGTGATAAAAATAAAATGGCGAGGAATATTTTATGGGTGTATTTTATTTGTTAATAAATGCTTTATATTATAAAGTAGTACGTTACCTTGAGTCGAAGTCGAAACAGCTAAGGAAACCGAGACTAATAAGTTTACGCGTGTGCAGCCACGTTGGGCTAGCCGGCGACTTCGTTGATTGATATTTAAGAGTTCATCACAGCAACGGCAGCGGGCGGTCTGTGAATTCGTTCAGACCTCGCCGGTGTTCAGCTGTATCGTACACACCGTAGTTAATTTAAGGTTAGTTTATCTTAAATCGTCAACATTCTCTCAGACATCCTCTTCTGGGTATACATAGAACTTTTACCAAGCCCTGGTTGCTAACCTGGGTCTTTATTTTAGGTGGTGAAAAAAAACATGTTGTCTGTAACCTGGGTGTCTATTCAACACGGAAAAAACCATATCGTGTTTGAGCTGTATTGTATCCTATTGTCACCGTTTTGACAGCTCTTATTTACTTGACAGTAATGGTGGCTGACGTCACAACAATAACATAACAGATTAACTCTAAGTATATAGTTTTTAATGACTAGAATACCGGCCCTGTTATAGTATTGTTATTAGTTAGTTAGTAAATAAGAGCTATCAAAACGATGACAATACGGTAACAGATCAAAGACGATGTAGTTTTTAACGCCTAGAATCTTGGCCCTGACTGTGATAGGTGAAAACTGTGAAAATGACAATTCGGTATGCATCGTAAGGTCGACGAGATCCTACATCACGGCTCTTCATTTAAACTACGCGATGAACACTAAATTGTCACTTACTAGTATCACCTTGTCAGCGGCTTTAAAAACCTTTTTTTTTATGGCGTAGGAAGGCAAACGAGCACACAGGCCACCTGATGGTAAGTGGAAACTGTGACCCATAGACATTCGCATTCACAAGACTGCAAATGCACTGCCAACCCTGAGGACTAAGATGGAATGCCTCTATGCTAGTCATTTCACCGGCTGTCTTATCCCCAAATCGGAACACAACGATGCGAACACTGCTGCTTGGCGGTAGGTTAATGGATAAGATGGTGGTACCAACCCAAGACCTTGTCTTAATCTAGAATAACGACACAACCGAACAAGACTTTGTTATTGTTAATTACTCGTATTTTGAAGAAATCCGTAATTTTCACCGCACAATGGGTGGCCAGCGGACCACAGTGTCCATTGTGCGACCCGACACGGTCGCGTGTATTTGTGATATGGGACCTGTTTACCGAATCCAGCGAGACAATGAGGTATTTACTTACTTGTCTTGTTTATAATACGCACGTGCCTTTTCTTTGTTAAACAAATTGATACGAAATTGCACAACGAATAAAAGCGTCAAGTTTCAATGATGAAAATGTAATGCAATTTGCTTTCACAGCTTTTCCACGACTTGTTTATCGGTCTAATATCTGAGTAGCACTGAGCGAGTGGGTAAAGAGAAGCTGTGCTAGCCGCTCTGGTCAAGTCCCAGCAGAACAGTTGGTATTTATTATAAGACGGACATAATTTTGGTTGCCTTTGTTTGTCATACGCAAGCAATTACATAAAGGTCAAACTTAATTAGCTGAAAATGACAATTTATATCTTTGAGCATAAAAAATATTTACCAATTGTATTTCTTGTCCTCCCAGCATTCTAAGAATTATAGCAAAATGAAACATAATCGAGACCTGATCCATATTACTTGATCAAGACCGGCATATAATGTGGTAGTGATAATAAATATACGCTCGCAAAATTGCTTTCCTGGAACACGCCCACTTGTTTTCGCGTAAATACACAAGTACACGGTTTTATTAGCGGAATTATCTTTATTAATATGTTATTAGGTGTGCCGTAAGAAGTTTGTTGATATACTTTTTCAGGCTGATGTCTAATATTATAACATGACGCATACTACAAATATAAGTAGCTGGAGTAACATGTTTTAAGTAATGTTGTACTGGGCTCCAATTTGGATTAACTCATTCATTAAATGTAAACACCAACATGCGAATCGTACTTCAAAATATTCAAGCTATCGGGCTAAACAAATCAAATCAAATCAATTTATTGCTCGAAATAATGTTACATGGATCTTAAAAAAATAGTTAATACCTACAGTTCATTATTTTGCCTTTAAGGCATGCAATTTGTAGTCATAGGTGTACAAATGTATCTATTAAAAAAAATCATAAGGTACATTAAATCATTTTTAAAGTTAAAAAAATCTAACACAACGATTTACATTTCATAAAACAATCATCAAGTGAATAAAATGCTTCCTCAATTAATAATTTAGTAAGTTTAGTCAAAAATGCATTGTTTGTTAAATATGTCCATACAATAGGAAGATAATTTTATATTTTGATTGCCATCTGATAACAGTTTTTACGACAGAGCTTTAATTTACATTTTGGAGCTAATAGAGCCCTGTGGGTAGTGGTACGGAGTGGTAAGGATTTAATCTTCATTGTTTTTTTATGATTCCTCGAGTCCTTACTCCATTACATTACCTGGAAGTGCTTTATATAAAACCACCCAATGTCGAGTTGTAATACGTCACTCTGCCTCAGCACAGCCATTGTCCAGAGGCAGTGTAACAGGGTCCCGCATGCACTCTCCGGGTGACTGGCGACTGACAACACATTCCAATGGGTTCAACGACAAAAACCATTCGAAAAACAATAGCCACTTAAGGAAGCCGCACTCGAGCGGCTGCCTTGAGCGAGCAATTAGGTGAAAAAACTAATTAGTCGCCAACCTTTCCCACTGTAAGGAAATTGAAATAACGTAAAAACGGGAGGTGCTTCTATTTGGAGACGGTGACGACAGACGCTGGCGATGCGGGGGTGGGAGGGAGTGGTCGCAGATGCCGAGTGCGGTGGTGGAGATGCTGAGCTATAAGGGGATCGGAAGTTGTGGCCGTTTTTGTATTTAAAAAATACAAGGTTGGTTATGATGGCGCTTACGGTGGTGAGTTTCAGAGGTATTAGTTCCTTTAGGTCACCGGATGTATGTATGTATGTATGTATGTAAACACTTTATTGTACAAAAGAACAAACAGAACAATACAATTAATATAAAAATATGTACAAAGGCGAACTTATCCCTTTAAGGGATCTCTTCCAGCTAACCCTTGAGAGATCATGTGACAATTGAAAATTACAAATACGGGTGGATATCTCGCTCAATGTAAGAGTTGTCATTTAAAATCTCATATTACGTTTAAAAAACATAATAGACAGCCGAACATAGTGAGGCCTCCTTTTTAGAAGTTAAAAGAGGAAAATATTTTTGAGTGAATTTGACTTTGGGTAAACAATTTATAGAATAATGACCGCAAAGCGTAAAATAAAAAATTGGTCAGCTTACGAACAACGCATGAAAGGAGCGCTATTTCCGATTTCCTTCCGGGTTGACAGATTTAGATCATTTTACAGCAATTTAACCGTAATTTGACAATTTAAATGTAATTTTGCTTGACAGTTGGGTGGGCCATTGTTAAATCAATGCTTATTTTGCACTTTACAAAAAAACATGTAGGTAGGTGTATTTAATTTCCTTCCATTTAGATATTAAATCTGCATGTATCTCTTAAAATGTATTATTTTCCACTCATTTATGTCGAATATAATTATACTTATTACCTAGGTAGGTATGAAATCTAAAATAATAATTGTTTATATCGTTCTGCTCCTCCCATACTCAAAGAAAGATTCATAATTTCGATTTAAAGCAAATAAATAATCACATTAAAACAACCAAATCTATAGGTACAAAGTAAATAAAATAGAATAGAAATAATTTGATCAACGCATACACACATTTTAAAATCAGATGACCAACAGAACAAAACATTTAACATGGCTTTGAAACGGGCCCCTCTTTGTGCCAAAGCGAGCCGCGGCGCTGGTTTTCAGAGGGACCCTGACTTAAAAACTAACTTAAATATCTAAAACAAATACAAAACACAACAAATAAGTACCTAAACTAATTGGGTACTTTATTGTAGCCAGGGTTTTAGGCACGACCGGGAGTCGTGTGGCAGGTAGTAGTTCAGACGATATCTGTCCATAATGTACTTGTACTTAGTAAGTATATAATATATATATAAGTATATTTATTTTAGCGCATTATAACCTATAAAAACAAAATAACCCAATCTCAATTTCAAATGGTGAAAGAATCTCGTTTGTTCATGTATTTTTTAATGTTTCTTTTTATATTTACTGTTTATCTTTGTACAAACGGATTATTTGCAACCTAACACTAATGAGTGTATGGCTCATCCATTTCCCTGGAGCTTTTTGCCCGTAGATGTCAAAACATGATTTATGCAGACAGCTTTCACGGACGTCGACCCGACCCGGGGATTGGACTGGAAAAGTTCAAAGCCCATGCTAATGAACTTGGAAATGCATTGAACTGATGGGAAGGTTTTGTTTTTTTCGAGCTTTAATTTCACATGTTTATTTGTTTTACCGTGTATACCGTGATATAGTTCTGTGTCGCTCAGTGTCTCCCTCTATAGACTCGTGGCATTATAAGTTAAACTTTGTTAAAAATACCTGACTTTTTACCTTATTCAAGTTAATTCTATTTGTTTTTATTAAAAAACCCATATACATGTTTTTTATAAATTCCGCATTAAAATTTAGCAATCATGCTTCGCACTAAACAAACAATACTTATCATTAAACCATTAGCATTTTTCCTATATTTTGTCAAAAATGACGTCTGACAGACTCCACCTCAGTAGAATGTTTCTAAAAAAGTCACCACACTTGCAGAGGGCTAACGTAAGTAGACCCGCAGAATTTGAACTTTGATTGTGCTGCAAAAGGACACTTGGTAAAACAGCTTGTCTTTCAAATACATATAATAGCACACAGAGTCCCTATCCTAGATTGTCACATTGGATACTTACTTAAAATTTGATGGTTTCCGAGGGAAAAAATATAGGTAAGTACCAAAATAATTTAGTACAATTTTATTGTAATAAAACTAATATGCTACCATAACCAAATAATACACCGTAAATTAATTAAACAAAAACGTAAGTATTACTTTAATTTGAAGTGGTTTATTGTTATACTGCACGTGTATTGTATTGAACAAGAAATTAAACTTACCTAAAATGTGACTTAATAGAAATTACCCTGACGGATTTTTTAAGTTTAATTCAATTACCCAAAAATGTGGACTACATTGTGTTAAATTTAGTTAGCTATGCTACCTATCTCTTTTTTTTTGCAATTTGGCGTCTCTATTTCTCACACGAACAAAACAAAAAAATGTGAGACAACCCGGGAGAAGTACAAATAGTCACTGCATTCTGATTTTAGCATGAATATTCATCGTCAGTCACGTGTAGAGAGCTCCGGTCGAATAAAGCCGTAACATTACATTATTGTGTGTTTGTCACTATGACGAGTTTACTTTATAAGCCAACCTAATTTGAAATGTCATTTTTTTGTGTAATAATGTATCGTTTAAATGGTTTGCCCAAAATGAATAATGCTTTGTCAAACATTTTTCTGCAAGAAGGCCCAGTCTCACAATATTTTTAACCAATAACCGACTTTAGTTGCATAGACTTATTTTAAAATAATATTTTTTTGTGTTTTTGAATGCGGTTTTATGTTTTTAAAACATTTTTTTTTTCTCTAAGAATAAGTAAGAGCAAGACGGGGAACAGTGATATAATATAACACTCCGCGATCCTGACGCCCATCCGTATGAATTAAATCCATTATAGCCCGAGAGCCAATCCCTCATTGAAGCCGATCCTTTTCAGGTTCCGAAACCTCTTAGTTTGTAGAGTGATTGAACACTCATCTGTGATCCTAAGGCCAGCTAGAACGTGAAATAGGTAATTCAAGGCAAGTTTAAGTTGTCCCGTAGAGCGGACCAACAACACTGTAGAATTTCTATTAATCGGTCATATGGAAAGGATGGATGAAAGAAGATTGACGAAAGAGATATACAGATCGAAAGTGAGTGGAAGGGTCGGAAGGGGCCGCCCTAGGCGTACTTTTTCGAATCAAATCGGAGAAATACTGGAAAAGGGCCGAATCTTAAGTACCCGAAACCGACGTGCGTGCATGACTCGATGTATGAATGTTGAAGAAGCGAAATAAATTTGTCAAGATCGTAGCAAGTGGAAAGATGTGGTCTCTGCCTACCCCTCTGGGAAACAGGCCTGATTTAATGTATGTATGGATGTATTAATCGCATATTACACAATGGAACAGGTGAGTTCATCATCATCATCATGTCAGCCGAAAGAGGTCCACTGCTGGACATAGGCCTCCCCCTAGGGTCTCCACTCAGACTGGTCTTGTGCTTTTCGCATCCACCGCGTTCGCCTCTTGTTGGAGGCCTACCTGCAGCTCGTCTCCTGGACTGCGAACAGGTGAGTTAAGTTATTACTGATAAATTAGCTAACTTAAAATAAAACTCACTCGTATGAATTGACTTGCTCAATCGACCGTCCAGTCCCACAATATTAGAATAAGTACAAAGTTTTAAGAAAATCAACGCCTGCGTCCAATACAACCCAACGGCCGCTCCCTCAGTCTAGTTTATAGGCTTTATGTTATGATGCTCCGTTCTTGTAACTTGCGTTTACAATAGAGTCACAACTCAGACGATTCTCTTAAGGAAGAGCCTAAGTGATCATGTTAGAGCATATTTTACAGATTGGTGATTTTATTTTGATTAAGCCGCAGGATGAACACCTCATAGTAACCTGTCTCACGCGCATGCGAGCGGGGAAACTATAATTAGAATTGAAAAACAAGTTGCTTATGAGCTGCATAGCGGCGATTAATCGGCGTAAACGTAAACGACTCATTGTAGCTAGTAATGTAACGTTTCGCAGCAAATTACGCGCCAATTCACCAGAAAGATGACAACGCGCTGGCCTAGTTGGTAGTGACCCTGCCTACGAAGCTGGAGGTCCTGGGTTCAAATCCCGGTAAGGGCAGATATTTGTGTGAGGAGCGCGAATATGTGTTCCTGAGTCATGGATGTTTAAGTATATTTTTCTCTATAAGTATTTATATCGTTGTCTGGTACCCATAGTACAAGCCTAGAGCTTAGTTTGGGACTAGTAACATGACATTGGTGGTGTGACATTATCTCCTGATATTTATTTTATTTATTTATTTTATATTAAACTGCACACTATAAATAAATATGACAGGAAAATAACAATCTAATACGAATTAACCTAGTCCCTAACTAAACTTATAAGGGCCTGTCCACATCACCAAGCACACAGGCTTGGCTTGTACCATGGATGGGTACAAGACAACCATGAACCTCTAACACTGGACTGGACTGGACTAACATCATTTTTCAAAAAATAAATTAGGCTGCGTGTTATAAATCTATTCAAAGAAAGTCCTAATTTTAAAATTACTAAATGTAATAATGTATAATTTAAGAGAGTATAAAAAACAATGCCGTGTGGTTGCCGGGTTAGAATAGTGCCACTCCATGCCTTCCTGTGGAAGTCGTAAGAGGCGACTAAGGGATTAAAGGCTTGTAGTACTGTTAGGCGATGGGCTTGCAACCTGTCACTAATATATATACATCGTAAACATATTAGCCTGTTTGTGCAAAATGTGGTTATAGAATCAGCAACAAATTGTTAGAGTTGTTGGTAATTCTGTAGCTCTGCCTACCCCACTCTGGGAATGAAGGCGTGATTGTATGTATGTATGTATGAAAAAACAATGACAAATAAAACCCCGCCAGGTACGTTCTGGTTAAACGGACAGAGATATTCAATGCATATGCTACACAAAGGGGCTGTGTCTGACTGGGCCGTCGGCGGGAGCGTCTGCGACCGACAGCTCACATAATGAGTACCTACTGTTTACTATAATATATATACATTATAATTATAATATAAAATGACACGTGACCTCAGTTGGTATTTACTCTTCCTACAAATATTTATGTGATCACCACAAGTATTTGTTTTTGAGTCTTAGATATAGGTATTCTATTTATTTAAATATTTGATTCTCTACTAACATACATACATAAACTCACGCCTTGGTTCCCGGAATGGGGTAGGCAGAGCTACAGAATTACCAACAATTCTGAAAACTTGTTGACAATCAATTCCGCAACCATATTTTGCACAATTAGGCTAAGATGTTTACCAGCGTATTAGTGACAGGTCGCAACCCCATCGCCTAACAGAACTACAACCATTACGACATCCAAGGGAAGACATAGTGGTACTTTTCTAACCCACCACACTATATAAATAAAATAAAATACGGCTAAATATAATATGTATTATTATTTTTAATGGAAAAGATAGTAAGGGTGTCGTTCTTCTTTTTTACCGACAATAAACCGACGATTTTCGGTTTTTTACATTTTTGAACTATTAATAATAATCTTAGCCTATTTGTGTAAAATGTGGTTACAAAATTAACAACAAGTTTTTAAAGTTGTAGGTAATTCTGTAGCTCTGCCTACCCCACTCTGGGATTACAGGCGTGAAGTTATGTATGTAATAATACTGGCTTCAGTGATCGATTTCAAAAACGTTGCATTTATTCTTTATTAAGACTAATTAATGCTTCCTGTCCTGCAGATAATGTTTTGTTCTTTTTAATGTGGTTAACCAGAAACACTGAGCGGCCGTTTTCAGCCGAGACCAAGTTTTAGATGACACGGCATTCTACGAAAAACAAAAGTATAAAAAAATTATGTGTTCAAGAAAGAGCACGATTATTGGGTACTTATAAATAAATAAAAGTATGGACGTATATTAAACACGAAAAACATAATTAGCAATACTCTAATGAGAGACAGGCTATTTACGCCTAAACGACAGAACGGATTTAGATAAAAAAAGGAGATAGGTCTATAGATAAGTTACAAACTAACATGAAAATAGTCTAATTTTCTGAGATTAAGTTAGCATATTGTTATAAGTGGCGGCAGGAGTTTTGTGGGTGGGAGGACCTTGTGCAGGGTCCGTACGGGTTGGTACCACCATCTTATCCATTAACCTACCGCCAAGCAGCAGTATACGCATTGTTGTGTTCCGATTTGGGGATAAGACAGCCGGTGAATTTACTAGCATAGAGGCATTCCATCTTAGTCCTCAGGGTTGGCGGTGCATTTGCAGTCTTAGGATTGCAGTCTTGTGAATGCGAATGTCAATGGGTCACAGTTTCCACTTACCATCAGGTGGCCTGTGTGCTCCATTGCCTTCTTTATGACATGAAAAAAAAAATAAAAAAAAAGGACCTTTAACCTGCCGCCGGGGAGCAGTGTTCGTATTGTGTACCTAAGGTTCCGGTATTGTGTATCTTAGTTCTCAGGACTGGCGGCGCATTGGCAGTCTTCGGATTGCAATCTTTTAGTAGTTATCTAGAGCTATCTTTTCCATTAAATGGCAGAGAAAGGAGCAAATACTTTCGCATCTATAATTATTTGGTTAAAAAACGCGAAAGCGTCGTTGTTTGACTTTTTAGTGAACACTCAGCAATAGATCTTCGTAATTTGCATAGAGAAAGTGGCAGTGTCTCAGAGTGACAGGATATTCCGGATGTTAATAGAGAAAAACTAGTCTACACGGATGAAGAGGGGAAAGCAGATGTACGAGATTACTTTTTAACCCCCGATGCAAAAAGAGGGGTGTTATAAGTTTTACCTGTAAATGTGTTTTCTAGCGGTGGTGGTTCTTAGACATGTTTTATCAAAATCGGTTCAGCCGTTTTTGAGATATTGAGCTTTTAGGGGTTAATAGCCCCCGATATAACGGCGACACCTACTTTCAGAGCTGTTATCTCTTAAACAGCCAAGTCGATTTTCATTAAATCGTGCTAAGAACCATCCCGATTAATGTAGCTTTAGTAATAAAGCCTGCGTCCGAATCTGATCATGCGTGTGGGAGCTACGATGCCACAAACAGACACTCAGATACATAGACAGAGATAAACGTTAACTTTTAACACCCTTTTTTTATTGACTCGGGAGTTTGTTCATTACTGACTATTTTATTACATAACCCCGATCGACATTGAAAAATTCAATGCTATTCCAAAATCACCTATGAGGATTATGATTACAATTAAATAAACAAACAACACAATAGTACATTGTGTATTAAGGTCGGTCGGTAAGTAAGGAATTACGATCGAGGCTCTAGTAGAAGCTTTCTGAGTCGAGGTTCGTAATTCCCGTACCGCCCGTGAAACATAAAATGTTTTTAATCACATCACATTTGCGAGTAAATAAATACACAAGTCAGCACAACTATTATTACGAAATACTTGAACTTTTTTTAAGCGGATGGCTGGCGGACTCCACAGATTATACAAATGTTTCGTTCAGAAACGTTAAGGGCAAAGACTTACGTAGGTATACATACAGCCCTGAAGGAGTGTAAAAAAAAACGACGTTTTGATACAGAAAACTATTATTAAGAATTTTAATTGAGTATTTAAGCAACATGTAGCGAGATTGCAGTGAAATTCCTGTTTAAATAAAATTTTAAGACATTTTTTCAATTGCGTGTAAACTCTGCTTGAACTTGCATGACCTGTGTGCTGTGCTATAAATTAAAAAAAAAATACTTACCGACCTTGGGTTTCATGGTAAAAAGAAAGGTCGAGGGTTTTATATGGGGCATTGCGGCCAAGTTAACCTGTATGTTTAGATACTGTTTACGTGCAAGTGTGATGAAAATAATATTATACAAACACAGTATTCATACAGAACAGAGGGGTTATTATGACATAACTATGCAGTTCCCTTTACGCTGGGAGAAAAGGACAGAGCTATATAACTGCTATAGCGCTGTCCTTTACGCTCAACGTAAAATAAACTGCATAGCTATGTCATAATAACCCCCCTGGTCAAACACAGAACCTAAGTTTAACCAGTTGGTTATGTAAACAAGTAACATTACATTATTGTTTTCGACCCAAAGCACCTCAGGCTGGTGAAACGTGGTAATCGCTTATCAAGAAGGCGCAAAAAATACCGCACAAATTCCACTGGCGCAAAAAGCAGACGTCGATTCGATTAGGATTAACTGTAATTTAATCTGAAGTCAATTTATACAAGAGTTTTTATTGGGATTGGATAATCACGAACAGTGCTTTGGTGTCATTTGCTTAGTCGAAGGGTGTATTATAATTCAATTATTGGAATAAGTAATGCAATTTGGGGTTAACCTCAATATCATTATAGATTTTTGACATGCTAGTATATTATTTTTTCAATAAGAATCGATTTTTTGGAACCTGTTAATGCATAACCACTCCACCAGCCTAAATACTAACGGAATTTAAATAACTGCTATAGTAAATAACTATGTTAAAGGACAATTTGAGTATGTAAAAATCATTGATATTTTATATGTAGATACATTATGCTCATACTACATGCGTTCAACACTCACACTCAACTCACAGTTCCTACTTTAGAAAGAGATAAATAGTGGTCTCAAATTGCGTACCCGAATATTGCGGCTGGATGCAATGGCCGCCATTTTGTCACTCATCATGTAGAAAATATTGAAGGTACTTATTGAACTGTCAATAGTTCAACCGTTATACTTATTTTAAAATGAGACATTCTTTCTTTTAGTATAATTTCTGCAGCCTCAAAAAACACAAGACTACATTTTTTATGAAATAAATTTGTTACTTTTTGGTGATAATTTTTTATTGTCTTTGACGCGTGAGTGGCAGCGGCCGCGGCGCCACTGAACTGTAAGGTAATTTGCCTTCCTTTTCTAGAAACGCTTTTGCGGACTGATGAAGTATCTTAATATAAAATATCATTGGTAAAAAATTTCGTTACAGAATTATCAACATTTTTTTAAAGTTGTGGGTAATTTTGTAGCTCTGCCTACCCCACTCTGGGATTACAGGCGTGAAGGTATGTATGTATGGTAAAAATGATGTGTTTCAAAGATTCTCCACTGGTGACGTGTTGACTACACGGCTAAGTGGTTTGACACTTCATCGCGGCTATCGAGCATGATTGGTCGCACTGCGAGAACCCATTAATCATCACGAAATGATATGCGAAAAAGGAAATAAGTTTGTGATTTAATGTATGTATGTATGTATGTACTTCGATGTGAGACCAGCGTCCCAATATTTCCACTATTTTATTTATTTATTATATACATCCATAAACTCACGCCTTCATTCCCAGAGTGGGGTAGGCAGAGCTAAAGAATTACCAACTAGTCTTAAAACTACTTGATAATTCTGTAACCACATTTTGCACAAGTAGGCTAAGATGTGTCCCAGTGTATTAGTGACAGGTGGCAAGCCCATCGCCTAACAGTACTACACGCCTTTATTCCCTTAGTCGCCTCTTACGACATCCACGGGAAGACATGGAGTGGCACTATTCTAACCCGGCAACCACACGGTATAACGGTTTATTTATTATTACAAACTAATTGCAAAGTATATCATTTAGAAAACCAAGGCACTGTGAAATTATGGCTACTTACAAATACTTACCGAAAATAACAATAAAATACAATAAAAATACAATAGAAATTTCACATTAGAGAATGACGACACACGCACATTCATACTCTCGCATATAAGTATCTACTTTTGAAACTTATTACTAGACCTAGATATTTTCCTAGCACGAACGACGTGTTGTTAGTGCTTGACACAATAAAACCATCGACAATCCTGTTATCGATAATTACTACTTCAATATCATAGAGTGAATTTCACTGATTTATGTAAAATATTAATTATTAATAAATTTATAGTTTTGATATTAACTTATCATTCTTATTCTAATTTTTAAAACGCATAACATTTTTATATGAATCATAAGACATATGATTGTATTTCTTTTCCGGTTAGGTACGTCAATGAGTTTTAGGACATTGTGAATATTTTCTTAATAACTATCATACTCGTAATGATGTACAATTATTTCCTCTATGAAGTTGAAGAGGTTGTTACCGATAACAGGATTGTCGATGTTTTTTTTGTGTCAAGCCCTAACAACACGTCGTTCGTGCTAGGGAAATCTCTAGGTCTACTTATTACAATGCAGTAAGGTCCAAAAGTGGGTAAGTACATCTCTTAATAGTCGACTGTATTATTCATCTTCATAGTAGCATTTAATGTGAGGTTGAATCGAAAAGAAAAAACAAAATCTCTTATACGATGGACAATGGGAACTTTTGATCATATTTTAGTGTATTTATTGTATAAATTTTATGATAATATTTTCAGTTTTTAGTTCTTATCTCTGTCTCTCATCATTTTCTGTGGCACTATGTACAATAAAGGAAATTGATTCCTAGACCATTTTGAACCATCTCATAGTGACGTAATCAATCAAAACGTAAGAGACTTCTTATGATTTTATTTACAGTGTCACTTTGACTTAGTCCAAAATGGTCGAGGAATCAATTTCCTTGATTGTACATTATATAATGTCATTAGGCATTAAGTCGGCCATTTGGAAAAAAGCTGAATCTGCGGAAAAACGGCCGGAAACATAGTCTGACTAATACAAACGTGAGGAAAACGTGTTAAGACAATACACTTGTTATTATCTTTCATTCATCCATTCATTGGATCATTGGAATAAGCCCTCAGTGTGCACCGACGTGTCTGGCTGCAGCACGAGTGGACGCCAGTAACACCGGCCGGCCACAGACTCCGCATATCATAAAGACCCTTGTTGGGTATTAATAGACATCACAACAATGACTTAAAACAAGACTATGCACTCAAGGACTATCATAGTTAGGATAACTTAGAGCTGAACTGGAAGCAAATGAACAATCTAGAAGAAATTAATCGATTCCTAACCAATATTGAATACACCGTGGCTCCATAGCGTCTGAATAAATCTTTACACAACCAAAGCATATCGGCGTTTGTCGGGAGCTCACTTCTTTCCGGTGTAAGTTGTAACATGTGCCTCCATTCTGCTGGGTAAATCCATATTGCCTTTGAAATGTAATCGTATTGATTTCAACTCGGAAGCCGTTACTGTCAAGTAAATAAGACGTTACGTTACATTGACGATATGATAACATGCCAAAAGAAAACACTGTTTTACTATACAGGGTGTCCTAGAAACCGACGTCAACCCGCCTAGGGCTGATAGAGCAGCTCATAAGCTATCGATTTAACCCCCGTGTATGTTCAGCAACTGTTATTAGTTTCCGAGATATTGATCATTTTAATCGGAATTTTTGTCATTTTTCCTTATGTCCGTGCTACGAAAAATCCCTAAACACATGTATTAATTCACTTTTTTTTTAGTGTTTTCTTGCATGATTAGAATCACTGTAAAATAAGGAAGTTTTTAAAGCTACATGCCAATTTCTTTTTTATTACAAATGTTTGAGTAAACGCACAGAGTTACTTTCTCCATACTAAGAGTTTGTTTTTCACCTAGTATGGAAAAACAAACTTTGTGTGTTTACTCAAAAAGTTGTAAAGAAAAAAAAATTGGCACGTAGCTTTAAAAACTTCCTTATTTTACAGTGATTCTAATCATGCAAGAAAACACTGAAAAAAATGTGAATTAAAACATTAATTTAGGGTTTTTTCGTACCACGGACATAAGGAAAAATGGCAAAAACTCTGATTTAAATGATCAATATCTCGGAAACTAATAACAATTGCTGAACATACATGGGGGTTAAATCGATAGCTTATGAGCTGCTCTATCAGCCCTAGGCGGGTTGAAGTTGGTTTCTGGGACACCCTGTATATAGAATTAAATGCTCCATATTGACGTGAAAATCTTTATAATTAAGTAATAAGTTTTACACTGAAAAAAAGAATTGCTCGCTTCTAACAATATTGTGATTGTTGTTCATAAGCATCTTTTATTCCATACGAGCCTGAGAACACCATAGATACATCAACTAAGATGTTAGATACGTCGACTAAGCTGTTAGTTGAATCACTAAATAAATTTGCTGTTGTTATTATCAGCTTTGGTTGATATAACTAATATCATAACTTCATAACATAACTACTGATTAATTTTTTGTCAATTAAGAGAAAATCGCTCTTAGTAGGTTCTCATTTTATTTAGTGTATAATCGTCAATTTATTAAAATAGATACTTACCAAATATATCTACACTACTTTCGTCAAAAAATATTCATCCTATTACCCGGTATACCGATAAAAAGGAACAAACAAAACAGTAGACCTAGACCCCAATACATACTCCTTGATTATTCAGGCAATCGTTTAAAAGCGCAACCTTTTTCACAAGTGTCAATGAATATCTCACACGCCTGCACTTGACACAGGTTGCCAAAATGCAGCTTACGCCATAGACGCCTCGGCTTCACTGTTCCCCAGATTATGTACACTGGTATATGGCGGCTCGAAGTCGTTATTTATTTATTTGCTATTACTATTACGCGTGTCGTCGAACCTGCGACGAGGTCGCATTGCGAAATAAGCGAACAGTGGTAATTTTTAATATAAATTATAATACGAGTAAATAAATAAATATCTGGGGACTATCTCACGCAAATCCCAACCTATGCTCCAGACTTAAACTATGGGTACTATACGATCCGCAAAATAAAGTGGCGAGTCGGTTCATTAATCATCGGAATCATGCTGCCTCTTTTTCACCTGCACGTAGGGTTGCCAACTTTTTTTACAAGAAATAAAGTATATTCAGGTCTATGAAGAATATTAAACAGTATTTTAGAAAAATTAACAGTATTTTATCTATTCATTGTTTTAAATACATATTTTTCAGAAACTCAGTGTGATTTGTTTGTTGCTGCGCTGCACTGAGCAGTGAGCGCCTTCTGACTAAATAAAAACAAATTTATGTGAGCGTCTAAGTATAACACATAATAATGTGTTTGCATTTTGATGCTAAAAACAGTATTTTGTGTACTTTATTTTTGTTCAACAGTAAAAAGTATAATTTAGTGAAAAACAGTATACACACATACATACATACCTTCACGCCTTCATTCCCTAGTGGGGTAGGCAGAGCTACAGAATTACCAACAACTCCAAAAACTTGTTGATAACTCTGTAACCACAATTTGCACAATAACACTGTTATAATACTGTTTAAAACAGTATAGTTGGCAACCCTACCTGCACGGCCTTATGGAGAGGGCCGTGCAACAATAGTGCAGGTAGCGGTAACTGACGTTTATTGCCAGGCTCTAGCCACTTAATTTTGCGGATAGCATAGACAACCACGTATTTCGGTTATGGGCAATCTCCCGCCAATCGCGCTGAAAGGCTCCAAGCTCATCTTGCCATCATAACAAATACTCGCGATCATATCATAACACAAACATTTCATCGTTAATACTGCAAAACCGCGTAACTAAAAAAAATATGATAGAGCAAAATAAACCTTACGCTCTTATTAAAAAGGTCCATTTTGCTCCTTATTTAAAATGTTACTTACGCGGTTTTGCAGTTTTACCGCCGATTTGTCAAGACCGGGAAACAAACCCGGGTCCGCTAGCTTTGTAGGCAGGGTCACCGCCGACTAAGTAGGCTCACCCAACGACGACTATTACACCTACCTAGAATTCTAATATTTGACAATAATGACGATATTTGACGACACGATTAGCTTAATGTTAGTAGTTAGTGACCCTGCCTATGAATGAAGCCAGCGGTCTCGGGTTCGATTCTCGATTCAATTTGGAGTGAATTTGTGTAAGATTGTCTCCTGATGTTTTAGATGTTTTTTTTTTTTTTTTTAATGATGTTGATGATATAGCAGTAATAGATATAAACGCCTTCTTTGGAAATTTTAACTGTATACTTCTTATGGCTTATGTTTTCATCCAAATGAGGAGAATAAATACGTAAATGACTACAAATATCCAAACGTTCTTACTAACTTTTACATTCAAAATAATAATAAATATCGCCTTTTTTTATTTAATTTATATTGTTAAACTATCTATTTACAATATTTACATGGCCGATTCACCAGTTTGGACATTAATATAAATACTATAATCGATCTCTAGTAAGGTTACATATTATTACAACTACCTATTTTATTTGACCAAATTTTTCATTCGTGAATATCTATTAAACCATATAAATTTACACAATTGTTATAAAAGAAACCTAACCTAACCAGCCTAAATAGCCTATAAAAGGTATCAAGTAAAAAAAAATGGATTCAGAAAAAAATGCAATTATAAATTTCAAACAAATGAAACACTTGGGAACGAAGATCAGTCCTTATGATAGGTTACCCTTTAGTAAACATTTCAGTTACTTCATCCTATTATTTATTACGCAGATTTTCTAGATTGTGAATTCATTTATGACTAACATCATAAATATTAAAATAGTAACATTAGGTTCGATAGTAAGATCTAGACGCTGCGCTGGTAGAATAACAGATCTACTCGTAGGTAGATATTTTTAGAAGATTTTAAACTGTACATAAATACATGATATGATACATTTGCAGAAAGCAATGTGAGTACCTACTATGTCGTTAGTAAAACTGGGCAATGTTTAAAGATAAGTGCTACACAGCCCATGTCCACCTGAAAGAAATCTTCTGCGAGAAATGTCTGCCAGTGACAGCTCCAACAGTAATGTACACTTTAACTTCCACGATGTCGGACATTTCTCGCAAAAGTTTATTTACGTGTTTTTACGGCCTGTGAAATTGTATCAGTAAGTAAATATAACAGCTCCATAGAAAGGTAGTTTTAGCTATCGCGATTATTTCTTAAGTAAGACTGCATTCAAGCTCAAATATGATAGCTTGACAAACTTCACAACTTCTGATAAGTGTAGAACTTGTGATATGTGTGTGTAAATATATAAACCATCCAAATAAAATTAAACTTCATAATAGCTCTGCCTAGCCCACTCTGGGATCACAGGCGTGTATGTATGTAATTTTAGTGTTATTTATTATACATTCAACAAATTTAGAATTCCAGAATACGGTTGAAGACTCTATTTTTATCGGTGACCCTCGATCTGAGCCTAAATTATATAAGTAGGCAAATTAAATTATGCATACAAAAACTACAAACAGGTCTCGGATAAGTGAAAATACCTAGGTTTCAAATTGTACCATCAACAACACAGTTAACTGTCCATTCGTAAGTCATGTCACCTTACAATAAGTTCACTAGTGGTCAGTTAAGTGATAAAATGAACTACTTACTTGAGTAAGGGGTTGCGCAGGAGCCGTTGCAAGCCGGACAGTTCCCCCCCCCATCCAGCCCCATCAGCGTCGGCGCCAGCGGCCTCGGACACAGCTTGCACCCCCCATTGTACACCTCGCACAAGCACACATCCTTCCCCACCCCCAACTTAACCTCATCCAGTCCGAATCCATTATACTTATTAATATTTAACTTATCCGCCTGCAAGTACTGGCACGCATGCGGGCACACGTGACACCCGAAGTTCCTATTAGTCTCGACAGCATTGTCATTCTGGTTAGAATCCAGGTCCATCTGGTAAGCGTCTTTTTTAATGTCCGTGCTGCCTGTCATGTAGGAAGTCAACGTCACTTCGGAGGCAGACCGCTCCGTGTTGTTCAGTTTGTATTTAGTCATTATAGCACTATAACTTTAACATTACTTTGAAACACAGTTGTATTGTTTTGGCACTACACTTGTTTTTGCATTTTCGAGCGGTTTGCAGAGGTGCGTCCGCGGCGCGCGGCGGTGGCGGAATGGGGCCTGGAGCCGCCGGCAGTGTGTTGTGGTCGAGGCATTGCAAAGGCTTTGGATTGATTAAGTTCCTGAAATATCTTTGGGAGTGTGATGCCCTGCTTTCTATTGGGCGTGTTTAGTTTTTTATGTTTTGGAAGTGTTATTCTGTGAATTGTGAAGGTAATCGAATATAATACGGTAAAATGCATTTTACGTTGCGTGGGTTTTTTTTTAATTCACTTTAAATAAATACCATATTCATAATTCTATAATTTTATTTTTAAAATTATTTAAATTTCGATTTATTTACAAAAACATGACTATAATAAAATAATAATTCTGCACAAAAATCATGATTGAAAAAGTAGACATGTATTAAAAAAAGAAAA
This sequence comes from Acleris emargana, assembly GCA_927399475.2. Lineage (NCBI taxonomy): Eukaryota > Metazoa > Arthropoda > Insecta > Lepidoptera > Tortricidae > Acleris > Acleris emargana. Next base: position 589,895 of record OV656840.1, read on the forward strand.
AAATACAAAAAGTTTGGCCGCCCGAACAGGGACTTGAACCCTGGACCCTTGGATTAAAAGTCCAATGCTCTACCGACTGAGCTATCCGGGCTACGTAAGCGACAACGAAATAGTGCTATAGATGCTTTAGTATGATATTGTTGGTCTCGAAGGTTGCGGTCCATCACTTGTGTTGATATAATGTTATTGTTTTTAATGATTTATGCAAAGTAGATAATAATTAATACAAAAATAAAAATGTGGAGTATTTAATCACGCGACAAGTTCGTGTTCGTGTAGTATTTTTTAATATTCTTTTTGGGGTTTTGTACTTACTCAAAAAGTACCAACGGGATCCTCTTAGGTATTATAGGTACTAAGTCTCCGCTGTCCGTCAGTTCGTCCGACCGTCCGTCTGTCTGTCCGTCTGTCTGTCAGTCAGCATACCATGAAATGACTTGATGATGTGTATCTCATGAAATGTAATTTATAGATAGATAGGTATTTAGTTGAAATTTTCACCAAGCGCTATGGCGCTATAAGAAATAATAATAAAAATATCACTTACGCTTCAAATAATTTTATGGAATAAATACGACTCGCACTTGGCCGGTTTTTTATGTCCTATGCCTTGGTATGTAAGAAATGAAATCATCAAATCAGTTTAGACCAGTTGTATGACCCTGGTAGCTAGATTGTGAATAAATATATTTCAAGTGTAAAAAACCAAAGTAAATATCAAATATTGACTGTGTTACTGTGACGTTAAAGTTCAATTCAAACAATCAGTACTTTTTGAAGGCTACCAAAATCAGTTTTTAACATTCCATTTGAAATTTAGTATACCTACTTATCTACTAGACATAGGTAGGTACAGTCAGCTTCAAAAGAAACTGATCACTTAGATACCTTGTCGCTTTACTGTCACATAAACAATGTCATGTCAAACAAGATTGTCTATGTGTTAATGCGATAAAGTACAAAAGTAGCTTGAAGTGACCAGTTACTTTTGACGCTGACTGTACATGTATATATTAAATACTTTTCTTTAATTAGGTAAGTTCCAATATGTGTACCCGAAGGGTAAAAACCGGGTAAGAAAGAGCATGTCGGACCATGCTCAGTGTAGGGTTCCGAAGCCGTTACTATAAACAAATCTGACCTCGCGACAAACTTAACTTTGCCGTTGGATAACTGTTATCCCCATACATCGACAGGTCGCGGTCAGTATACCAAACTGCAAATAAGTTTTCGGTAGGTATAAACATTTAAACCGTTTGTAATTCAATAACCACTGAAGTCTACGTAGTAGTGATAGTTTTCCCATTAAATTCATTATATGTGCTTTTATTTAAGTTATTTTTCAGATTTTTAGTATTTGTAGTTTTCACAAAATGGTCACCATTTTAATAAACTATGGGGTTAATTGTTTAAACTGACAACTATCTATGAGCTTCAGATCCCATTCAACTCCAGGTGGTTGTACCTAATCCCCACCAACTAACAGTCAACCTGCTGTCCCTGTGTGCGGCCTGACAGTCCAGAATCTGTGAAGAAATGTATAAAACCTTAAGAGAAACCGACAGGCTAAAATCGACCGACAGACTGTTAGTCTGTAGAGTTAATTGACAACAGGGACCTTTTTTAAATGTTTTCTGAAAAAAAAACATGCTGCTTATAGAGGTTACTCTTAAATTAATCGTTAATTTTTAATTTTGCTTAATAATCTCTGAGAAAATAAATAAACATTCTGAAATAATCATGGCGAAAGAGTTTAAGCGCCACATGGTCTTTTCTACGTCACGGCATTCACGGTTAGTCCTGCTACGCGGTTACAAACAAAATTACATAATTTGGACCACTAGTCCAACCTTCCAAAGCGTAGCAAACACCTATAATATAAAAAACTGAGTAAATAATAATAAAAAAGTAATGTAGTCAAACCTGTGTAAGCTTGTTTTGTTAGAACACCGTTTAAATAAGTTCCTGTGGTCAATTTAGATTAGAAGATTAAATTGCCGAGGGGGTGTCAGTAGTGACTTCCTCAAGGCTGGCCGCGGCGGCGCAGTTCTGCGTCATCGCGGCACGAGCAATTAGTTGACGAAGGGAGCTGCGCAGACCGTAATAGGGTAATGTTCGACCGAGTTCCACCGTGTTCTACAGTGTTCCACCGAGGCCCAACGGTATTGTAAACGAAATAAACAAAAAATTGCATTCAAAAAGAAAAAACATATTTTATTAAATAAAATGGTAGGTCAGTCCAAATGAAGTCTGCTTTTTTTTAAACATTCGTTTTATTTTATACTTATTAGTGATCATAATTATGCTGTTATGTAGTCCCACTTCTCTTATCTTATTCTCTCATTCTTTAGCCGCCTGTATTTTAAGAACCAACCAAGTCTACTTATTCGTGATAGATTTCTTTTAAATTCGTTAGTATAAGTATATGCTTTCATTAACAATATTTTCAGATTTGTATTACCTACTTATGCTATATGCTGTATCGACACGCAACTCGAGCCACTTGCGAAAATGACAGAGTTCTATTCTATATTTCCATAACGTTCCTCCCAAACTAAAAAAAAAACGTATACATGTACATATTGTATTTTTAGGAGCTGTCCAAAGGTAGGTACTCCATGTTAGGTACCTATAATTAAAAAAATTGGTCATACTTTTGCTTTACATGCATGGAATGTACCAAAAACTTTGTCGTCGTAATTGTTTTAACTATGCCAAATAACACATCTCTCGTCGGCGGACGGACGGTCATGGCGAAATTCATTATAAGGGTTCTTTTATGACTGTAGAACTCTAAAAGTAAGATCATGCGTATTTGAAACTAAGGGTCTCCCCAGACCTATCGACGCCGAATCGGCTTGAGCCGGTAACAAAAAGTTAAATGTCCATGCAATAAGAGCGAAAACGACGTCGTTACGTTCGCAACGCCGAATCGAGCCGAGCCGAGCCGAGCGACGTCGTTTTCGCTCTTATTGCATGGACATAAAACTTTTCCTTACCGGCTCAAGCCGATTCGGCGTCGATAGGTCTGGGGAGACCGTAATCTTCTCTTCTATCTCGGTCCCTCACTGCTGAGGATCGCGACCACAGGTTATGTTATGCCAGTCTGTGCGATTGTACGCCGAGTGCGCCGCCCGGTGCATGCTGCCGCCCACCGCCTTCTTGATGACGTCAGACCATCTTGCTGGTCAGGTGCTCTGCCCTGAGCACGCTTTCCATCCACCGACCGTAATAGACCCATGAAAATTACAAGCAAATTGGAGGGGCCTTAGTTTAAAATTAGACGGTCTCTTCAACGTTATAACCCAGTTGTCGTTCTTCGTTTAGTTTGAAGTTTGTTATGACAAGGGACGGCGTAGCTCGAGCACAAACATATTATTTCAATCATTCGTTGTTTTCAAGACGTCAACGCTATTCGACAACGTGAACTATACGGAATCTATCCGTATTAAAGGTAAACTTTAGGCTAGCTATCCAGAGAGGTACAGTGCATTCGCATTGTTGTGCCCCCGTATCAAAGACGACTGACGAAATTAATTGTATATACATATATCGTTTTTATTTTTTATTTTGAATTCTACCTTAGTCTTCAGGTTTGGGAACGTTTTTGCAGTCTTAGGATTGCGGTCTTGAAATTGTAGAAGCAAATGTCTCTGGGTCTTGAATCTCATTCACCATCCTCCACCATGGGATGGGCTGTGTGCTCGTTTGTCTACTCCTTGTTTTCAGCAATTTATAAAAAGGCACATCACAGGAAAAAAAGTAATGAAATGTGCAGATTGAGCCCTTTCATGTCATATTTAACCCCAATTCTACAACCATTTTCAATAATTAAAAAAAAAAATTTTTTTTTACCAAAAACCGCAAGCAAACCAGTTGTACAACTATGGCAAATGTCAAGTTGATAGCATTTGTAGTTGCTAAGAAAACCTGCTGTGACATACAGACAGACAGACAACGAAGTCTCGCCATCATAATGGTTCCTTTTCTACCATTTGGGCACGGAACCCTAAAAAAAAGAACTTTCTGGACGTTTTCCGCAGTTCTTATTCGTCAATAAATAAATAAATATCAGGAAACAATCTCACGCAAATTGACCTAGTCCCAACTAAGCTCTAGGCTTGCACTATGAGTGGGTACTAGACAACGATAAACATACTTATATAGAGAAATATTATATAGGGGAGACCTGTACAAAACCGTATACCAGGGTAAAACCGTTATGGTAGCCTTGTTCTTGTCAATAATTCAAAATAACCGCGCACAAACCGCTCATTGGCGCCCGCCAAGGGGATCTACTTGTCAACAGAAACTGGTCGCTGCATGCACCCGCCGCATTGAAATATTCCATTTTAATTGATTGAAGCTTGAAACGATCTTCTACACCAAAAAACACAAAATAAACAAAACGTGCCAGTACTGTAGAAAAAGTAACGAAGAAAAAAGTAAGGACAAACGCTAATGAGAATAATTGTCTCTACTGTCTCGTGTGGGCTGTAAACGCTGAACTCATGATGGCTGCACCGGCTACGACTTGGAGGAGTTGATTGATTTTATGGGAGGGCATGCATGGTGGCTCAGTGACTTCCGGGGCAATATCGTACACAGTATACGGTTTTGTACAGGCCCCGGGGCAAAATCGGAAAGGACAATAGTTTTGTTTTTTGCATTTAATTTAATATTCTATTACAACTATCCAAATTTTGATGATGTCATTGTTATCCTCATTAAACTTATTAATTATGAGGGTTTGTTTTATATATTTGTGATTCAAAATGATTTTTTTACATCCCTACCTAAATACTTAAATATAGGTCATAGAAAACACCCATGACTCGGGAACAAATATTCGCGCTCATCACACAAATATCTGCCCTTACCGGGATTTGAACCCAGGACTGCTAGCTTCGTAGGCAGGGTCACTACCAACTAGCCCAACGCGTCGACAAAAACAAACAAATTGAATGAAACATGATACCAATGCGAAAGTAATATTCGATCGCTGGTAAGATCTCATCGTTGACGTAGACCGAGATCTGGAAGCCTTCGTGAGAGACTGTTCGACGCTTCGCACGCATAACAGAAACCTGAAGCTTGTGATGATTGCGACGATCATTAAGTTATAGTGCGATACTTGTGAGAATTACCTTCTTCAGGAATTATTTCATTCACTTTTTCAATGTTTATCAACAATTGGAGAGTGAGGTAAAAGCAGACAGATCTAAATACTGAATCATATCGACATATGCTATCTGTTACAAGAGACCTATTTTTTTGTATGGCATTTGAAGGCAAACGAGCACACAGGTCACCTGATGGTAAGTGGAAACTGTGACCCATAGATATTCGCATTCACAAGACTGCAATCCTAAGACTGCTAATGCACTGCCAACCCTGAGGACTAAGATGGAATGCCTCTATGCTAGTCATTTCACCGGCTGTCTTATTCCCAAACCGGAACACAACAATGCAAACACTGCTGCTTGGCTGTAGTTTAATGGATAGGATGGTGGTACCAACCCGGCCGGACCCTGCACAAGGTCCTCCCACAAGTAAATCTAGATTCAAAACCGAAACTTACATTTCAAAATAACTGTATCCGTCTGTGGCATCACAGCTCCTACACGGATGGACCCATTTTGCTGTTTTTTTTTATTATATAGCTAATTTCATCGGAGAGGCTTTTAGCTTAGTTTGATGAAAATCGATTAAGCTGTTTAAAAGTTATCGCCTCTTTAAGTACAGGTCACACAGTTACGAGTATCTAGCTATAATAACTAACGTGATTCATTTGTAAAAAGTAACTATAAAGTTAGAGTGGTACAAATGTAATGAACAAATTTGACTCCATGAACAAATTCTCACTAAGTCACGTTACAATAAAATACTGAGGACTGAAAATGAACTGCACGACAAGATATTAACCATAATCAGACAGTGACTTGCACATAATATATAATGTGACAGAGTACAACAAGTACAAATAATACAATAACTTAAAAATACATAATAAAATAGTATCATATATAACAGAAACAGTAAAACAACACTTCAACAAACAAGTAAAGAAAAGGAAAGCCTTTTTCATCGGCATGACGAGGACGCGGCTTTAAAACAACAGGTGTGATTCTATGGCAATACAAACAAATACCAGGAACTGAAACGGTGTAATGTATATTCTCCCTAAATAAATATTATAGGATCGAGAACTATCTAATCGGCAAAAATGCTTGGCCTAAACCCGAAACTTAATCAATACAATAATATGTGTGGTCGTCTTGCACTGTCTTATATACAAATAAGTAGGTGTTTTATTTTCCTTTTCTCCCTCTATCTCTCTCTTAATAATTTGGTGTGGTTCCTGCGGAAACTACGCAGGTTATTTGGTATTTTTTTTAATTTAATATTCATAGATTTATATAATGCTGGACTAAGTAGTACCATTGTAATATTAAATATATTTAAAAAAATGAGTGACTGTTGAGTTTCTTGCGACGTTTCTTCTCAGCAGTGGTCTCCTAGAGTGGTAGATTCTTGACGTGTAAAAGTGCCCGTGCGGCCTACTTACTGAATAAACGTCTTTTTCTTTGTCTTTGTAAAGTCAAATTTAGGTCGGAGGTGAGTAAAATCTTCACATACAATTTTGCCTATGTCAATATTTAAAAACTTCATTGTACATACATGTTTTTCACGTTTGTGTGTTACATATCGTGTGGTTGCCGGATTAGAATAGTACCACTCCATGTCTTCCCGTGGATGTCGTAAGAGGCGACTAAGGGAATAAAGGCTTGCAGTACTGTTAGGCGATGGGCTTGCAACCTGTCACTAATACACTGGGAAACATCTTAGCCTACTTGTGCAAAATGTGGTTACAGAATTATCAAGAAGTTTTAAGACTTGTTGGTAATTCTTTAGCTCTGCCTACCCCACTCTGGGAATTAAGGCGTGAGTTTATGTATGTATGTATGTGTTACATAAGGGCGCGTCGGCCAGCATTTGTGCGTGTCCTAGACAAGTGAAACAATATTTTTGATCTAGTTTTTATGTTAGATATCGCGCTTATTCTACTAAGAATGGGTGATGATGACATTGATACCCCACAACGTTGGCTATGACAGTAGCCCTCCGGTATCATTTGTAGCGCGTTCCACGTAACTCGACGCTTGCTGGAAGCAGCTAATGGCCAGTTTGGCGAACGTCACTGTATCGACGCAAGATTGCCGGCATCCGACCGTTCCAGGTACAGTCTTAAGTGGTTTATGGAAAATTTATTGGACCAGGCCGGTTCGTGGCCAGAGATCGACGGAGATCATGTTTCAGTCAAATATTCAGTTATGGATAAAGGTTATGCTAAGTTAGGTGCTTACTAAAAATCGCGACAGTTATTTTATTAGTGAACTTTCAGTTTCATTTGCATAATTATCTTCTTAATTGCTTGATGAGAGCGTATCTCTGATAGATAGTTGTCAGTTTCATATATGGTTAAACAAGAATGGATGATCGCTACTTTCACGGGAATTATGTCAAAGCTTCCTAGGCGTACTTTTTCGAATAAAATCGGAGAAATACTGGAAAAATCTTAAGTACCCGAAGCCGACGTGCGTGCATGACTCGATGTATGAATGCTGAAGAAGCGAAATAAATTTGTCAAGATCGTAGCAAGTGGAAAGAAATGGTCTCAGCCTTCCCGTCTGGGAAACAGACGTGATTTAATGTATGTATGTATGTATGTAGAATATTAATCTAGCATACGCTAATATTAAAGCGACATAGTACGGACGATGTTGAATTAAGAGACCGGTATCAAAGGACTGATAGTTATTGTATTGTTTTGTACTTGACTAATCTGCTGGCTTAGCTTGCCTTTAGTGACAATGTGATAAAATCATTCAGTGCTCTTTTGTATAAGAACAATGAAATCCATACAATAAATAGTAAGATAAATTTGTGCAAATTGTGGTTACTGAATTGTCAACAACTTTCTGAAGTTGTAATTCTGTAGCTCTGCCTACCCCGCTCTCTGGGATTACAGACGTGACGGTATGTATGTATGGAAATAGTAAGATAAATTGTATAACGCTATGTATTATCGGTAAGCTCTTTGGGGTACCTCAAGGAACTCGTCTCGGCCCAGCACTGTTTATTATTTTCTTTAAAGAGCTGATAAATGTGGGTGCATATTCTACATTCATTTTAAAAATACTAATGTCTCGTAACGCCTATCCTAGAGTTATTGACTAAAGCGCTTTTTACACTTTTACACTTTTAGGAAGTAATAGGTATAAACATTACAGACTTCCGTTAGAACAGGACGGGCAATGTTTATGGAAAATTCCGACAAATCAATAAAGAATGTTAACAATCCTGTATTTTATTAACTGTTATTGTCAACGCGTTCTCGGACAGTGTTTGCCGGAAGAGTCATTACAATAGTGTTGATACAAATAAAACTAGACAAGTCATCGGTGTGCGCACGCGCTGCTGGAAAGTGCAGTCACTATTGTTCGTATATTATACATTAAACTTATTTCTAACGTGATCAGATCACTTTTGTATGGGAAACGGTAAGCCATTTCCGCTTTTAATATCGGCTGAGTTCCAGTACAAACGAAAGGGGTAGTAATATGAAAGTCATCAGTCATGGACGGTTAAGGTTTTAACGTCGGTCCTAAAATTAATAAACGAACGTGTGGTTAAGGTTAAATAATTACGGTTAGCTACACATGATCGCCGTGACCCCTCCTTTTGCATAAAAAAATACTCGCGCATCGTTGGTCATCAGTGTCATTGTAGGGTGAGGGCTAGGAGCTAAGTGAAAACACTGTGTATCGAAAGAAGGATGATTTATTACTGCCTCATTATACATTGGAGATGATTACATAAATATGCTTACTACTTATACCTATATAACTATATCCAATACTACATGACATCATCACACTCAACATAAACTCTTAAATGCAGTAGAAAACGTTATAATAACACGATTTAATCCAATAATATGATGTACTACCGATCCCTATATTATTGGCCTTAGCTTTGTTTACGTTGTTTATTGGCGTTAGCGATGTTTTTTTAATACAGTGACACAGTTGCCCTAGAGAAAATGCTTGACGTAAAGGATTTTCGAAAACTATTAATATAACCACAGATATACTCCGTGGTTAAAATGTATGTATGATATAAGCTCCTCGCATCCGTTTCTAGGGCCACTGTTTATAGTAGGCTAAGGACGCCCTCACTTCGGTTCGTTTTATGTGAGTTTTCTGTTACATGCGAACATAAACCAGAATACATCCTCAGCCTGTTTCCCAGAGGGGTAGGCAGAGACCACTTCTTTCCACTTGCTACGATCTTGACAAATTTCTTTCGCTTCTTCCACATTCCTACATCGAGTCATGCACGCACGTCGGTTTCGGGCACTTAAGATTCGGCCCTTTTCCAGTATTTCTCGGATTTGATTCGAAAAAGTACGCCTAGTGCGGCCCGTTCCGACCCTTCCACTCACATACAAATACATAAAAACCTTTTTATTGAATCACTCTATGTAATCTATTGATGAAAATTGCATTAAAATCCGTTAAGTAGGTAGTTTAAAAGATTTAAGCGAACAGACAGCGGAAGTGACTTAATTTTAAACTATGTAAAGATTAACAATGTTGGCATAGTTAGTTGCCTGTTATAATTTTTTAAACGTTTTATGTTTTAAAACAATGATGCGTTTCTTTTAGTAGGTAGGTAGGACGTAAACGCATAAAACAGTCCTTATCATGTACGTAGTTCCATTATATACATGATAATCTTTTTTTTATTTATTTTATGGTTATCTTCAACTAGTCAATATATACAATGCGATCCTTTAGGATCTTTGTGCAATTACCACACACACACACAAACACAGCTGTTCGAATGTGCTGGTTTTCTCAGGATGTTTTTCCTTCACCGTAAGAGCATCGGGTAAGTTAAGTTAGAAAAACTCATTGGTTCATGGTGACCGCGGGGGTTCGTACTCGGTAACTTACGATCACGAGTCGACCCCATAAGCCACTAGACCACCGACGCTCTCAGTTAAGAAGTTAAGTTTACGACGACGACGCGCTGGCCTAGTTGTTAGTGACCCTGCCTACGAAGCGGTCCTGGGTTCAAATCCCGGTTAGGGCAGATATTTATGTGATGAGCGCGAATATTTGTTCCTGAGTCGTGGATGTTTTCTATGTATTTAACGGTGAGACTTTTATTGCTATGAATATTCGGAATGTAATTAGAGAAAAAACAAATAAAGTAAAATACAAAAAATAACACTATACATAATATACACTATACAATATTAATTATAATAATTAAGAAAGTAAACTATTATCTTAGTGGAGACTCTGGGACCTTGGTCAGCTGACATGAAACGTTTCATAAAGACCCTGTCTGCCAAGCTCATCGACGCCTCCGGGGATCCCAGAGCTGGCGCTTACCTCTCCCAAAGGATAGGTTTGACTATCCAGAGAGGTAATGCAGCCAGCATCATGGGTACAATGCCGCGTACCGATTTGCTAGAGGGAGTATTCTTTTTGTAGTTGTATTTAACTATTTATTTATCTATTTATATCGTTGTCTTGTTGCCATAGTACAAGCCTAGAGCTTAGTTTGGGACTAGGTCAATTGGTGTGACGTTGTCCGTGATATTTATTTATTTATATAAAGTTTATCTCGCCAAAGGTGTTCTGAACCGTAACCATCCTTGAATGTTCGCGTGTTTACAGACTACGCATACTGTTGTCGTTATTTGTTTCCTTGTTGAACAGTTCACACGCCGCTGCTGCTTCATCCATGCCGCATTCCTTTATTTCATGGTTCCGACGGAAGACCAGGGGGCCCTGCCAATATGCACTACGCCAACTAGCGTTTCTATTCGTTTTGTTTTTAAACCAATCGCGTCGCTAGTAGATGACGTGATACGAAAAGTCACGTGATCTACCAGTGACGCGATTGGTTTAAAAACGAAACGAATAGAAACGCTAGTTGGCGTAGTGCATCTTGACAGGGCTCCCAGCGCTGACTTTAATGCCAGCATTACACTGAGTTGGGACCATTTGACTACTATCTTTTTGTATTTGTTAAACTGTTCTTTGTTATGTATGTCACAAATACATATTTTTCTTTCTTTCTTTAGCTCGTTGCTTCTTCCAAGCAAGCCTCTGAAATAATTAGGCTCTTCTTATTTAGCATAACAATACAATACAATGCTAAACTCTTTATTGCATGGCACAAGATTATAATTTGAAAGAAGCCCAGTTTGACGGGAGCAATTGTGTACTGACGTCTCAATAGTGCGAGGACACATTTATAAATCGATAACGATAAAAAAGTATGATGTAGTGTACCACCGTTGTCATTCCAAAGCATTTTCAGTATTTTTCGATTTTAAACTTCAACTTCATTTCAACTTTTGGACGATATTCGAACTGGCAGGCCAGTCCAGGCTTAAATTTTGGTTTTACATACATACATTATATCACGCCTGTTTCCCAGAGGGGTAGGCAGAGACCAGTTCTTTCCACTTGCTACGATCTGATTACATTACATTTACATTGGTTCTATTTTTTTCCAAATAAAATTTCACCTTGATCTTCTAAACATTATATTATAATCAGCGTACGTCATTTCTTCTTGCGTGGCATGTCGGCTCGATAATTATAGTAAATTAATAAACGTCGTAGGATATTTCAAAGACAGACATAATGACTGGAGTCAATGTCAGATAACGGTCGTTTATAATTGCGAAAAGCATAAATGAAAGAGGTTTGCAAGTATTGTTAAAAGATCCATATAGAATTGGTGCTCGCGATTTATAATTACGATCATTTACAATTCGTTTCATATGGATGTCGATAGAAGAGTCGATATTTAATTAAGCACTAGCAAAATTGAATTTTTGTTCCCGTCAAACCGGGGTTTGAATGTGACATGGTAAACAACAGGCGGTCTTATCGCATTAGTGATGCAATGTCCTCCAGTTCTCTGTTTTCATTACCATTTTTTTTATTTTATTTAAATTTATTTGATATAAAAATTTACAAAACATTAAATCAAATGTAACATAAACCATGCAAGGTTTTTCTGTACACCTGGATCGTTGAATGCATCATAAATATTAAAGTATTTTCTGCAAACCATTTCGTATGCGACGAGACGGCCATTTCCCGTTCTATTTGATTCGTGTATCTAATTATTGGTCTTCCCCTTTAAAAGATTTCCTTCTATGATGTTATTTATCAAGCCGTCATACAATACATAGGTACTGTTTGGTTTTCCTTGCATAATCAAGATCGATGAAACGACTTCTGTAGTGAACATAAAAACAGGGAGATTTCGAGTCCTATCCATATTATCTAATACAGCTTGCACTCTTATAATATCTAAACTGTGTGTATTAAATTCCAGCACTTCTCAATTATTTTCGTTCCGAGATCTTTGAGATTAAAATTAATCGTTTTTAAATTTAAAAATAAATAGACTAACAACTTTTTAGAGTTGTTGGTAATTCTGTACCTCTGCCTGCCCCTGGGAATAAAGGCGTGAGTATATGTATGCAATAGACTAAAAAATGGATTAACTATTGCGTGGTATGGTGTATGGTGTGGAACGGTGACTATTGTATCAAAGCTATCCGGCCTTTGTTAATCTTTTCTTTTTTCCAACCATATTTCCTTTTACAAAAGCAAAATTTTCAAATATTTTAAATTTACCAAATTTAGTTTGCAGTATGCGTCCTACCAGTTTTAACCTACGGAGCCGAAACGTGGAACATGACAGTCAAGTTGGCCCACCGACTGCACGTCACTCAGCGTGCTATGGAGATGGAGAGGTCTATGTTGGGGATCTCATTAAGGGATAAGATCCGGAACGAGGTCATACGACATAAGAGTAAGGTGACTGATATTGTCCAAAAATTTAGCAAGCTGAAGTGGCAGTGGGCTGGCCATGTCTGTCGCAGAACCAACGAGAGGTGGAGCAGGAAGGTTCTCGAATGGAGACCACGCTTAGGCAAACGTAGTGTAGAACGCCCCCCAGCTAGATGGACAGATGACCTGAAGACGGCAGCTGGCAGTGACTGGATGTAAAGGGCGGGAGATCGTGCGTTGTGGCGCTCCTTGGGGGAGACCTATGTCAAGCAGTGGACTGCAACAGGCTGATATGAAATTCAGTTCAGCAGTTCTGTTTTTCTTCTCACTTAAATTCATTCAAATCCATTCTCACTCTGCGGTGCGGCACACACGTCCCCTGCTCCTCCTTTAACTATTACTGTTTACTAGGTTCAAGTTCCCTTGCAGTTTTTAACTGCAATCAAATGCATCATAAGGTCATATTTATGGATTTCAAATGATTTCATCGTCAGGAAGGCACAAATTAAGTTTACGTATCAATAAATCACAAGCCAATTTAAAGTGTTTTTTTTATGGCATAGGAAGGCAGACCGGCTCACAGGCCACCTGATGGTAAATGAAAACTGTGACCCATAGACATTCGCATTCACAAGACCGCAATCCTAAGACTGCAAAGGCACTGCCAACCCTGAGGACCAAGATGGAATGCCTCTATGCTAGTCATTGCACCGGCTGTCTTATCCCCAAACCGAAACAACAATGCGAACACTGCTGCTTGGCGGTAGGTTAATGAATAAGATGGTGGTACCAACCCGGACGGACCCTGCACAAGGTCCACCCACCTGAATATTTTAAATAAAATAAATATCAGGGGACAATCTCACACAAATTGACCTAGCCCCAAACTAAGCTCTAGGCTTGTACTATGGGTACTAGGTAACGATGAACTTACTTATATAGATAAATACATACTTAAATACATAGAAAACACCCAAGACTCAGGAACAAATACTCGCGCTCATCACACAAATATTTGCCCCTACCGGGGATCGAACCCGGGACCGCTAGCTACGTAGGCAGGGTCACTACCGACTTAGTTGTCGCGTCGTCGTCATTAAGTTATCTTATAATATATGCATTGTTACGGGTGCCTTCAATATTTATAAAAATAACCTGCCTCACTACCTACCACACGTCTGTTATACATTGTTTCTACAACTACATTGATTGTCGCATTGTAACGCTATGACACAAAAAGGAAAATATATTCTGAAGTCATTTAAGATGACTGCTGTGATGGAGAGGACAAGCTGGACGGAAAGATTAACCAGTGAAAATATATACATACATACATACTTTCACGCCTGTAATCCCAGAGTGGGGTAGGCAGAGCTACAGAATTACCTACAACTCTAAAAACTTGTTGATAATTCTGTAACCACATTTTGCACAAATAGGTGGATAGGCTGTAATGTTTACCAGCGTATTAGTGACAGGTCGCAAGCCCATCGCCTAACAGTACTACAAGCCTATATTCCCTTAGTCGCCTCTTTCGATTACGATTACGATTTAAGTCGCGTTACAAATGATCACCTCTGTGTTCTACCCACAAATATGAACAACTTTTACGATGGGACTAAATCTGAAATCACGAAAAAAAAACACTACCAGACTGAAATGTATGAACCAGCTAATTTTTTATCGTGACTTCAGAGTTGGTCTCATGATGAAAGTTGTTCATATACGTGGGTAGAACACAGAGTTGATCGTTTGTACTGCGACTTAAGCTACGAGTAGTGCTGTACCGACTATCTGTGACTTGACGCTGATTTTCAGCTTGCCCTAATCTTGGATAGGAGTGACGCAGGCAATCTGAGGTCCTAAAAAATAGTGCGAGGAAGGGGGCACGAATAAGTTGAAGAGTCAATTATTGATTGGGTGCCGCTGTCGTGTCGTATTCAGAGCTAAAGGAGTTGGCAAAGATAGAGAGAAACGGTGAATGTATCATTAACACATCAGCGGCCAAATCACTAGAGCGTCCTCTTTAAACCGAAGAGGATTTTCTCAGTTTGCAGAATAATTCGGATTATGTAAAAAAGTTTTTTTTTTAATCCTTTACTTATTTAAATAAAAAAAAAATATTTAGTCAAAAAAATATAAAAATAACACCCCCTCTAGCAGGTCCGCTCGCGGCATGGTCCCCATAGGGACAGTGTCATAACACTGGCTGCACTACCTCTCTGGATAGCTAAAAATATATTTAAAATTATAAATACTTTGTAGCACAAAATTCACATAGTGATCATCAAGTACCTATAGTTCATTTATTTTAGGATGAGAAACCACAATAACATTATATTGCGTTTGGTCAACTATTTATTACCTAGCAAATAGTACAGTACAGTCAACGTCAAAAGTAAGTGATCAAAATTAACATTTCAAAACATGTTCAAGCATGACGCCCCAGATAAAACAGATTATAACAAAGTGTCATTTTTAACTGAATATTTAATTAGTCAAAAGAAAATGATCATAAAAGATGCCATAACTGTCTCTTTACAGAACATTTCAAAAAATAATTATTATTTATTTTACTTAAGTGTCAAGACTGTCAAGTGTCCAACAAGATAAAGTCAAAATTACAAAATCTCGAAATGAAAACTAGGGTAATCACGGCAGTAAAAAAGGATTTATTCTAAATGTTGCAAAAAAAAACAAAGCGAAGTAGTAGGAACTTATTTCAACCCTTGACGGAAATGAGAGGTGTTATAGTTGTTTCGCGTGTTTGTCTTACGAGTATAACCGACGTTAACCGAACGTCTGACTAGTATTCCGAAGTGGTCTTGAGAAGACATGAAGGCCCAAACATTCATATTCACTTACATGTGATACTTTGGTAGTATTACTGACTATTGCTATTTTTGAAAATCAGTTTAATTTGGAACACTCAGTAATGACTTTAACTGTTTGAATGGCATGTCACTTACTTATGACACATTACGAGCTAATTTACTTATGCTAAACTACAATAATCAGAGACATCTGTCTTAATTTATTGTATATACTATTTTGAGACCCTATTTCATCAGTTTCTTTTGCTGTTGACTGTACAATAGTCTGGGAGCCGCCAAATAAAATTGTTTTAATGTCACTTTATTTGCGTGTCGTCAATTGTTACTCCAGTACAAATTGTAAAGAGATTACAGTTCACGAGCCGCAATATAATGTTGTTGTGGTTTCTCATTCTAAATTAAATGAAGTATAGTAAACGAGTTCTGAGTTAAACGATTTTGTCAATATTTATTTACTTATCAATTGATCTAGATACGTACCATCTACTTTTCACGCCAAAAAATCAACGTTGATATTGATTGAAGTCATGGGCGCCAGCTAGTCAAAACTAAAGGCTGGGAGCTCCGCAGATATAGCGAATGTTAAATTAGCTGTTTGGTGGTCACCGTCGTTTTTCGGCATTAATCTGGTCCGGTCGGCAATGACCGAGAAATGTCCGAGTTCGTTTCATTTACTTCGTTTAGTTAAGGTCGATATTAATTTGGCATTTTGTTTTACCTAGATAAAAAACATTGCAACATTACTTACTTTGTAATTGTACAGAATGAGATATATTTTTTTCATCTGAACATGAAAAGTACCTATCAATAAAAGACCTTCGGCCTAGTACAAACGGTTTAAAATCAGAAACCAAATCTATGCTGGTTATTTGATTTGGTCACAGTTTTTTCAAATTACTTAGAATATGAATCAGCGATTTCAGTATTGGTCGTTGAAAATCAGAAATTTGGTTTATAATATAGTAGATGCAAAAATTGGTTATTTAGAACACATTCAATTTTTTACTTATCCTACATAGAAACATAAGCTAAAATGGCGGCGCTAATGCCTAATAGTAATATTAATTTAAACTTTATTGCTCAACAGAAAAAAATACTTACTACCTACAAATGGCGGATGAAATTTCTCTACTACCAGTCAACCACTAGACCAAACCGAAAATAGTTGAGGTGGGTGAGGGTATTCTCTACCAATCGACCAAAATACAAAGTAAAGTTAATTTATATTTAAAAACGCACTTTAGTTCCGCAAATTCGAATCATTAACATTAAAAAATAAAGGTCAGAAGGTTAGCAACTTATGACATTTGTGCGATTACTGTTCATATTGAGGCGACAATTACGCGGTCGAATAAACAACCAACATAAAAACAAACATCTCCGAATGAGTTTTTCAGATCCTTGATTTATTATGTTGCAGAATTTTCATCAATTCATTCATTCATTTTCGTTTGAGGTATCTACAGTTAACAACTTTAATTGCTGAGCCACTACGATATTATAATTGTAACCCTTTCATAATGACAGCATTAAGTCACGGCTTTCTCCTATTATTCTATGTAGGAACAATTACTAAGTTCTGTTTATCACTACATAGTATAAAACCAAGTCGCTTGCGCTGTCTGTCCCTATGTATGCTTAAATCTTTAAAACTACGCAACGGATTTTGATGCGGTTTTTTTTAATAGATAGAGTGATTCTTAAGGAAGGTTTATATGTATAATACATTCCACGCGGGCGAAGCCGCGGGCGGGTCGCTAGTTTGTATATAAGTGAGTCTTGAAATAATTGGAAAAACATAACATGGTAACAAATAACAAAATTGTAGGTTTGGTTGGTAGGTTATCAGTTAAACTATAGACCGTTAATACCAAATCTGACGTGGGGTTCGCGAGAATGTCTATACGCACCAGTATCATATGGGCTCAGATTAGCTGCCGCTATCAACGACTCCCTTTGGGCGCGATTCAAGCTACACTCCATCAAACGGTAATTTCTAAAAATCAAACCATCTACGTAATTAATGTTCAAAATATCCTGAATTCCCCGTGTGGTTGCCGGGTCAGAAATGTTAGAATAGTGTCACTCAGTCTCTTCTCGAGGATGTCGTAAGAGGCGACTAGGAGAATAAAGGCTGAAAGTACTGTTAGGCGATGGGCTTGCAGTCTTGCACTAGCAATTGTGCAAAATGTGGTTACAGAATTATCAACAAGTTTTAGAGTTGTTGGTAGTTCTGTAGCTCTGCCTACTACACTCTGGGAATAAAGGCGTGAGTTTATGTATGTATGTATATCCTGAATTTAGTTCAAAATTAGATTTGGTAAAATTACATCTGTTCTCAGCCCCTGCATCCCAAGTTCCAGAATCGGGCGGGCTGACGGACCCTGTGCTGGGTCCAGTAACGTGTCGCATCGTAACGATGATGACCTGAAAACACAAATATTATGCACCACGACATTACATACTAGTCCTCACATTGCAGTCCTGAGATTGCCCTATGAGCCCGCTACCATTAGGTGGCACGTGTGCTTCTTTATGTTGTAAAGAGAAGCCTACTTAAAACCATTTTCGTAGGTACGTGTTTTGTGACTTTGGATAGAGATAAGTTTTGTCGATCGTCTGTGGTTTTTCGGTCATAATGCCTAATTCTGCGATAAAATTCGCCGGTGACTTTGCCGGTGAATTGTTTTAGAAATGTTTCTCAACTGTTTCGTGAATTATTTCTTTGTTCTTCTTGTTCTTTTTTCCCTTTCTCTCTTAATCTCTCTCTTAAGATTTTGGTGTGTTTTCCTGCGGAAACTACGCAGAATATTTGAAATATTTATTAATTTGCTATTTATAGATTTATGTAATGCTAGACTAAGTAGTAACATTGTAATATTAAATATATTTAAAAAATGACTGACTGCTGAGTTTCTTGCGGAGTTTCTTCTCAGCAGTGGTCTCCTCTTGTGAAGCGCTGGTAGATTCTTGACGTGTAAAACTGCCCGCGCGGCCTACTTACTGAATAAAAAATGTCTTTATCTTTAAAGTAACACGATTACCAATGATGACGGATTTGTGTGTATGTTTGTTTGACCCGGCTCCGCTCGAATCCGCGTCGTAGGAGCGGCGCGACGCGGCGACGCTCGGTTCCCGCGTTTTTGCGCCGCGCGGAAGCCGCGAGGCCGCGCGCGCTTCCGGAGGCGTCACAGATGAGCTCTGTGTTGCCACGTTAAAATAATAAAAAGGTTAGGAAATGGGAAGAAAGTATATTGAAAGATATTATGTACTGATCTTCAAAAACGGCGTGGAAGTCAGACTCAGGCGTCAATCGGTAAAAAAAATATGAAATATGTTTATTCAGTAAGTGGCACGGGCACTTTTAACCGTCGGAAATCTACCAGCTTACCTACTATTTTTGTTTGAAGTAAAAAAATTAAATGACCATAGTACGTACCATGTCGCTTTTACATTCTGTTTCAACTCTGCCGTGTCATGACAAAATGATGTAACTATAGATACATGAGTTAGTGGTAACAGGTCTCTATAGTATTTATTTGGTCATACTATTCGCCCCGTACAAATATTTGGCCTTGAAAAACTTCTTATTAGAAGAAAAGTGATATTACCAACCCATGTAACTTGAAATTTCCCCGGTGTTGTCCTGGCTACTTATTGTATCATAAATTACCTGAGGTAGGCGTGACCGAAAGCTCGCTAAATAGACGCGTCAATTTGCTGTATCTCGCAGTTACATGAGTTGTCCATACATCGACCGTACATCGAGTGGTTATCTGCACCCTCCCCCGCGGGGGCCTGTTATTTGACTTACCGCGGGGGCGGCCCATGATCTTGTTATTTTAGATAGATGATTTGCATTGTTTACTTGTTTCTAACTAACTCTCAAAAACGGGTTCCGTTTGAGAATAATTTTCGTTGACTGTATTTATTAAGCTTTACCTTTGTGCTTTGATTTATATTGTTTGTTTAAATATAATGGGAGGGGGGGGGGGGGGGGCAGTTCATGTAAATTTCGGAACGTTTATTTATTAAAAAAACGCCTAGAAATCCTGTGTTTTTAAAAGAACTGTCGAATTATATGAAACGAGATGAAGTGCCGCCCCTAGAAATATAATTTATATTTGTTATAACTAAACTACCAAACCAAGTGTCGGGGCCATACAAGACACAAAATACTTCAAAAATCACCAATATACTTACTTAGATACATCCTATAATATTTGAGTAAAATGCCTGTGAGATGCAGACGTGCGGACGGACATGACGAAACTAAAAGGGTTTCGACTTTTCTATCTTGGGTAAGGAACCCTAAGCGACCGGCCGAGTGCGGATCGGACGAAGGGTTACTCACAATATTAAGATAGGTACCTACAGCCTGCTGACAGACAGATGGACAGGTAGAGGCTTAGTGATAGCATCGAGGAAATAGAGTCCCGTTGGCACCCTTTGTGTACGTAATCATTACAGTACGTAAGCAGTGTTTTTTTTGGGTTAATAGTTATAGCGGCAGATAAAGGATATTCAGCTTTTATCCTCTGGTACTGCTTTTTATGTTATAAGAGTTTTTAACATTTTTAGTACTTCTACGCCATCTAGTTAACATTACGTAGTACTAAGCTGTGACTATTCAACACAAGATGGCACTAGTTGATAAAATCATTTCCTTTTTTTCAACAGCATTTTTTAATGAAATTCATAAAAGTGGCAATTAATGAACTCATTTAATAAATTTCAATAATTTTACTGAGCGAATACTTATACATTATAAGCCAATTAATACTAAAGCTGTTTTTTTGCGCCATCTAGTGAGCAGTAGCGGCACTATCTCACAGTATGGCTTTGCGTCCCGCTATAACGTTAGCAGTTACTTGCGTGTTTCTATTGCTCAATAGAGGGCATTGTAAAAGATAACTTTTTCATGAAATCTAAGACTCGTGTGATAATAAGTACATTGAGTGTGATTTTATTAAGCGTTATAAATGACGTTATAATATTCAGTATTCTCATTTTATACTCCAACAATATCGAATGCTTGCATCATCTTCAATTAAAACTATTAGGTGCCAAGCCACAATTTGCAATTTGCAACCGATTGAAGTCAAAACAACTCATTCTTCCATCGACGGGTCTTACGAAGAGCTTCTGTAAATCATCCATCACTCATCGGATCGCGTCTTGCCGCGGACTGATGTACTGCAGGATTCGTTGCAAGCAAATCAATATTAGCGGAGTGGAATCAATAATTAACTCTGTGGCTCAAGTGAAAATGGATACAAGTCGAATTATCTTTTAATACCTAAACGATATGTACAGATTTGAAATACAATTTGGTCGACTTGTAGGAAGGTACAGTCAGCAGCAGTATAGGTGGGAAGTCGAAGAAAATTATCTACATACACATACATACATTAAATCACGCCTGTTTCCCAGAGTGGTAGGCAGAGACCACTTCTTTCCACCTGCTACGATCTTGACTAATTTCTTTCGCTTCTTCAACATTCATACATCGAGTCATGCACGCACGTCGATTTCGGGTACTTAGGATTCGGCCCTTTTCCAGTATTTCTGCCTAGGGCGGCCCCTTCCGACCCTTCCACTTTCGATCTGTATATCTCTTTCGTCCATTTTCTTTCATCCATCCTTTCCAAATGACCGGACCATCGAAGCATACCATCAAATTATCTATATCTACAAGATTATATTTTCAAGAGAAAGGTAGGTTTTTAGGTATCTAATACCTAATATAGATAATTTGGAGCTGTTCGACTGTCCACCTACTACTGCTGCTGACTGTATGTATCACTTGTACAACTGGTCAGCGTTTTCGTCGCTCGGTCATACCTCTCTACCAAGTTGATTATAAAGGAGACACTCTAAACGACCGTTTTTACGATGCACCAAAAATATCAATACCTTGAAAATAAAGTTTATTTTTGGTTCCCTTTATTTAACTAAATCCGACGTAATAAAACAAACTCTAAAAAAACACCAAAGATATAGCTCTTTGAAGTAAGGACGGGCGGACGGACGGACAGCGTAGGCCAATTAATAGTAAAGTGTCCCGTTGGGGTCCCTTTGATAAAAGATAATGATAAAGACATTTATTCAGTAAGTAGGCCGCACGGGCACTTTTACACGTCAAGAATCTACCAGCGCTTCACAAGAGGAGACTACTGCTGAGAAGAAACGCCGCAAGAAACTCAGCAGTCAGTCATTTTTTAAATATATTTAATATTACAATGGTACTACTTAGTCTAGCATTATATAAATCTATAAATAGCAAATAAACAATATTTCAAATATCCTGCGTAGTTTCCGCAGGAAAACACACCAAAATCTTAAGAGAGAAAGAGAGAAAAGGAAAAAAGAACACCTACTTATGTGTATATAAGACGGTGCAAGATGACCACATAAGATTGATATGTTTTCCTACATCAACGGTGTCCCCCAGACAAGATAAAGCTTTTGAATTTGAAAAAAATATATATTATTGATTAAGTTTCGGGTTTAAGCCAAGCATTTTTGTCTATTAGATAGATGACTAGCATAGAAGCATTCCATCTTAGTCCTCAGGGTTGGCAGTGCATTTGCAGTCTTGTGAATGCGAATGTCTATGGGTCACAGTTTCCACTTACCATCAGGTGGCCTGTGTGCTCGTTTGCCTTCCCACGCTATATAAAAAAAAAAAAAAAAAAAAGTCCTTGATCCTATAATACGCTTTAGATATTAACGACTTTTTCAAGTCATTTTTTAGGGTACGGAACCCTAAAAAGATAAGTGTCCGCGTGAGTTTTATCATTTCTTGCTCACTCTGTAACGAGGTTGTTACAACCTCTTTTGTTTGAGTTCCTGGCCACTATTACATTTCGATCTAAACCTTCCAAATTCAAATTTATTAGATTCTATTCCGATATCGATCCTTGGATCATTCTCCAGATATTTTCTAAAAGAACAAGACACGCGTACTCGTGTCTCAACAATATTATACTCTCATTAATTTATTATTTAATTTGGTATTTGGTTAAAAATTATAAAATATATTCTTTATACCTCAAGCAGTGATTCATTTATCTTCGACGCAACGTCTCAGAGATATTTACCCTATATCGTCAGAACTCTATAATCTAAGTATGTGTATAACCTAATAATTACTTAAGTGTATTACAGTTTTCATATCTTATTGTGAATGTGTTAGATAAAAAAATTACATTTCACGCCAAAGTTGGTGTAACTAATTGAGCAACTTTAAAAAACACGTATCTATATAGAAAATTTGTTTCTAATAAATAATAATAATTGATTAACGTATTTTTTAAATCAAATCAACAAAAAAAAAAGACGTGTGGCACTCGGGGACTGCCGCGGTAAAGCTATTGCATGTCGTACAAACGCACACAACGCCGTGTCGAAGACTGCCGAACTGAAACGACGTTAGACGATGCACGGCCTTCAAGCCACACCTCCTTGCCCGTCGGAGTGGGGAGCGTGAGGTTTTTTCGTTACGGAATTTCTGGATTCGGTCCCCGCGCTCAAGGCCCGCGATAGAAGCTATGCAATAGCTTAAAAATTAAACTACTTTACCCCTACATCCCATATGCGAAACGGATCGGTCGGTAATAGTGTATGACAATACCCTCTTTCTTCGACCAAATCGATTCGACAATACGATTTGAATCATTTACCGTCTCTGCGTTTTATTTTATCACCTAAAAACATTTATCTAGACTCTAATATAAGATGGCATTAGTTCTAGCGTGAAGTTAGACGATTTATGATACCTTATTTTATATTAGGTAGGTAGGGTAAAACCGGGATAGATGCCGCAGTGGGATAGGTGCCTCGTTTTCTAAAACTCATATTTCCGAAATAGCTACTTATCATTTAATAGGTTAAAACGGGAGCGCAGACGCCACACACCTCATTCGTGAGCAACTGCATACGCCGCCTTCCACAACTAACTCTTCACGGACTCGACATCAAGTGGTCCCCGGTAGTTAAATACCTGGGGATCACTATAGACAAGAGACTTACCATGGGTCCCCACACAAAGACCGTCGTCGCCGCCGCCAAAACAGCCAGAGCATTGCTGCGTCCAGTGCTCCAGTCCAGCCTCCCTCTGCGTGTGAAGCTCGGGGTCTATAAGTTTAACACGCGAAATAAAGATAAACTCGTAGTCCCATGTCACCGTCTTCTTAAAGTTAGCACATCGTTCGCAGGGAACTGTATACGCTTCTACAATAAGATACCTACTGATATTGTCAATATGCCGTTCAATAAATTTAAGTCTCGCATTAAGTGCTGCTTGCTGGGTAAGGCATATTATACTGTTAATGACTTCCTAAATGATAAAGACGTTTTTAAGTAGTGTGAGCTTACTGAAGTTAGGGTTATTTTTGTCTTTTGTAATTATAGCTGAGCACTGGGCAGCGCTTATTGCAAAATGCCTTTAAGCCAATGATGTACACTTTTAAAATTAAATTTACCTATTGTTTTTTTTTGTAAAAAATATATATATATTAATTCTTGTGTGCACAAGACATTTTAGAATTGAGAACACATTATGACGTTTCTCGCCGGACAGATACTTTTTTATTGTTATCTTTGTCCGGCAGCATGAGCATGTCATGCTCACTTAAAGGTCTTTGCTTACGGCGGCGTCGTTGATCGGGTCGCCACCTTCCCGAACACATGGTTGAGGGAGGCGATGGCTGAGATACGCGTCATACTCGTGAACGGGTGCTGTCTGTGGGGTCCGGTCTGTTCACGCTTGCAAGGACCTGTTTTTCCAATTTAGTTATTTTAATTATCGTTGCTGACGTAGAGACCTCGTCATGTTGTTCTCCTAATCATGATTTTTAACTTTATTTTATTGACTTTACATTTGTAAGGATTTTGTTTGTATTGCTTTTTTTTTTAATAATTATTTATTACTTTATTACCTTGTAATGTAACTTACTTTTAAGTATTATTGTACCTAATTAATAATTGAAAAAATGACCTTCTGCTGGAGTTTCTTGCGGCGCTTCTTCTCCGCAATGATGGTCTTGTCCGAAGCGCTAGTAGATTCACTCCATGTTACCGACGTGTAAAAGAGCCCTCATGTGGCCAATTTACTGAATAAATATTTTCATTTTCATTTTCATTTTCATTTTCATTTTCATTTCATTTTCATTTTCATTTTCATTATAAAACATACATACGCCCCCGCCTCACGTACGCCGCACCATCTTGGTACGCCCTCCTGGCCGCAGGGCACAGAAAAAAGTTGAACTCTCAACAAAATCTGTCCCTGCGAGCCGTCACAAATGCCCCCCGCTACGTGAGGAATGCCACCATTCAGAGGGACCTCAAGATCGAGAGCCTGGACGACTTTGTCGGACGCCTTGCCACGTCGATGTTCGCGCGAGCTGAAAAATCGCGCTTCCCCCACCTGAGGGACATCGCACCGCAGCACGCGCGACCCCCCGACGGCAAGGCCTACCCTCGCGACCTCGTCAAGGCGACGACGACACCCCCGTGAAGACCCATGAAGACGCTGCTCTGCTCGTAGGTCGCTAGCCGGGCCTCCCCCAACGGGGTTTCACCCGGCTGGCTCGACCTCGCGAGCAGCGTACACCCGGACATGACGCCCCCCCCCCTCCCAATATCCACCCCCTCAACCAAATTCCCCCCCGCCGCCGGCGCCGTCGGCGCCGGCCGCTCACCAAGGACCCGGCCGTATTCTCGGCCGGCGCAGAGTTCCCCGGTAAAGAGCCCACAGCTCGACACCGGCTCCTCGTCCGCCTTTCAGGCGGACCGAGAAGACCGCCCGATCCACACACCTCAGTCCCCGCAAGTGCGTCGTTCAAAGTGGATATGTATCGCTCGTGTGTGCAATAATCTCCGCGGCGAACGTGTCAAACAGCTCGGACTTTTTTCATTTTATATTTACAGCTTCATAACTTTACAAGTAGTATTTAGTTCCATACAATTTTTGTTATATCAGTACACAGGTTATTAAATTACAAATCCATATTCATATAGTTGTTGTTTTGTGTTTATTTTAATAAAAATATAAAAGGGCATCTATCCATATCAAAAAGGATAGTCGCCTCGACTTTTCGCGGTATAGGTGCCCCTAAGGGCGTCTATCCCTCATATCCTTATACATTATAAATTAACATATTTTCTTAATGTTTTATGTCCTTATAATTTTCATTACATTTAATTCTTATATTTATTCGATTCTTAGTGATAAATTTTGTGGGTTCTTTGGGGCATCTATACCTAGGTGCCTAAGTAGTACTAACTTGTTACAGTGTTGTTGTTGTGTTCATTATTTTGGTTACATTCTTTATGATTATATTACTTGAAGATGATTAACATAACTTGTTGATTGATATGCCTCATTAAAACAAATTTTAATAATGCATATTTCTATTATTTTATTCCATACGGCATCTATCCCACACCAAAGGTATCTAACCTCCTTAACATTTTCATGGCTGGGCATCTATCCATATAGGGTAGGCACCTATCTTCAAAAAATGGGTCTGCAGAAACTAATTTTTTGCTTAACCAGTAATTGCTAGGCCATCTAAAATAAGCCGTAATGTAAGATGAAAGACCAAATTAGTAATATTGATAGTTTTCTTTTACGGTATATTAGTAGATTAGAAATAAAGAGGTAATTTCAAAAAGTGAGGCATCTATCCTGACTTTACCCTAAATGGAATTATACTTACAAAACAAAAGAATATGAATCTATGAAGTTTCCTCTATAAACCTCCATATCCCTATAAAGTCACCAGTAGTCAGCCAGAGACCTGTAGCCAGCCCATGCCTATACTTTGTATGAGTGGGAAGAGTACGAAGGATATAATTTCTACTCTTCGCACTCATATAAGGTCGACTACTGGTCTCTGGCTGACCACTGGTGACTTTACCCTATAAGTAATAAAAAAATACCGGATGAGTCGGACTCTCTCACCGAGGGTTCCGCACAACTCGGTTCCTTGCATGTTACACCCCGTTTTTTTGTGATTTAATTAAAAATGTATAGTTTTTCGATTTTTCCCTATATTGGTAGTATAAGACGGACGGACGGTCGGTTTACTTGTGGGAGGACCTTGTGCAGGGTCCGTCCGGGTTGGTACCACCATCTTATCCATTAACCTACCGCCAAGCAGCAGTGTTCGCATTGTTGTGTTCCGGTTTGGGGATAAGACAGCCGGTGAAATGACTAGCATAGAGGCATTCCATCTTAGTCCTCAGGGTTGGCAACGCATTTGCAGTCTTGTGAATGCGAATGTCTATGGGTCATAGTTTCCACTTACCATCAGGTGGCCTGTGTGCTCGTTTGCCTTCCCATGCCATAAAATAAAATAAATAAATAAGCTACTTGCCAAATTTCATAGTTCCAGTTACCCTATGTAAGGTTTCATTAAATAAATGCTAAACAGGAAGTTGAAAGTAGTTGTACTGACTATTCTGGTGACGGAAGCAACGAAAATGGCGGGACTTGGCGCCAGAACTCACTCTGGGTCGTGCGGTGAAACCGAACGGAACGTATTTTGGTGATTGTAAAATTCTTCGAATAAGCTCGTTATATTTACTGTTGTGAACAAAATATATTCTTAAATACTTTGCTGTGTTGGTTATTTCTGAGGTTTTACATCTCAGAAGTGGGATTACAACTCAAAATTTCCGTAAGTACTCGCCTACACTTATTATTGTAACGCAGGTTTTATGGTGAACAATAACGGTTTCTTTGTTAGGTACTAAGATGGACTTGCATTTAGCCCAAGTGCCCTCGGGTACCCCATGTACTGTACATTTCTATCTATATTATACAATAGCAGCCCCGGTTTTGCACGAGTGGATAAAAATGTTATACGAGTAAAAATTCCAATTCTCTTTACTCGAGTGTAAAACCGAGCTGAGACTACCTTATAAATAAAATGACATAGAACAAAATACTGTTCTTCCGTAAAAACAAATAATAAAAAAAAAAAACTATTGCTGTTTTTTTTTGTGTTTGTGTAATTCTTGTCTCGTTCTTTAACCCTACCCTACATTAATTAATTTATTAACGTATTTTAATGGGGTGAGTTTCAGGAAATGGATGGAGAAGATGGAACCCGTCGGAGTCTAGAAACTCCGCGACGAGACCGCTCTCGCTCTAAACGCAGCCACACAAGCGCGCGACACAGAAGTCGTAGTCGCAGCCACAGCCGCCGTTTATTAGAACGGGAACTGGCGTTGAAGCGAGAGCAAGAGCGGGTTAGACGAATGGAGAAGGAGCTGCAAAAAGAACGAGATGCAGGTCACCGCTCGCGAAGAAGCGAACGTCGCAGCTCGCCGAGTGCAAGGACGAGCCGCGGGCGCCGCAGTCGTAGCCGAGCCCCGGGTTCCAGAGCCAGCCGCGACCCGCGCAGTCGCAGCCGCGAACTAGGAGCCAGGACGATGCGCGACGGAGCTGGAAGGGACTCCACGAGCGTCGATCGTCGCACGAAAAGGTCATGTAGCCCTACTTTTTCTTCTAAAGACATTATTCAAATAATTAAATCCATTAAAGACGTCTTGCCATCCCAACCGTCAAACCAAAGCCAAGTTCCAGTTAATAGGAGTCTAGACCACAAAAATATAATACCTGAATTCAATCCGTCAGAAAAAAATCAACGTGTTCATGTATGGCTCAAAAAGGTTAATGAGTGTGCAAAGGTTTACGGATGGGATGAGAAGACAGTGATACATTTTGCTATGCAAAAACTGACCGGTCTAGCTAAGACCTGGTTTGAAAGCCTAAATACTATATTGTTTACCTGGGATGAGTGGCAGGAGAAACTAACTAACGCTTTTCCTTCTGAGCAAAATTATGGGCAACTGATAGAGGATATGTGCAAACGTAAAAATAGGCCTCAGGAAGCGATTGAAATTTACTTTTACGAAAAGTTAGCTTTACTCAACCAGTGTGACATTACGGGAAGACGAGCCGTCGATTGCATCATTCACGGTATCGTCGATAGGACGATGAGGTCAAGTGCATTAGCGCTGCGTTGTGAAGAGCCCCATCAGTTACTAAAGTTCTTGTTGAGTAGTAATAAAGAATTCTCCATCCCATTTCCTACGCTTAGAGATAGGAATGTTACTGGGGGAGACGATAAACAAAATAATAGAACCAATACAAAAGTTAATCCAAACTTATATTGTTACAACTGCAGGGAGAAGGGACACCCATATTCTAGGTGCCCCCGACCTCTGATTAAATGTAGTTGTTGTCAAAAGGTGGGCCATAAGGCTGAGGCGTGTAGACTTAAATCAGACCCAGGATCGGCGAAGGCTGACACAGTGGCGAAAACCATGCGCATATCAGGCTCTAATCCATGTGACAAGTTCTTAAAACCAGTATGCGTCAATGGTGTCACACTGGAAGCGTTCGTCGACCTTGGCAGCGAGGTCACGCTAATCAGAGAATCTAGTTTTGCGATTCTTGGACTTAGTCATGATAGTGTTTCCACTACAATGAGGGGGTTTGGAAATAGTCTTGTACAGTCCCTTGGCTCTGCCGAGTTAGTGTTGACAATTGACGGCGTCACTGCCACCGTTACAAGTAGGATTGTAGATGACTGTATGCTCGAAAAGCCCTTGCTTGTAGGTCAGACTTACTCCGAGCAATCACATATCATTGTTTACAAAGACGCGAACAAATTGCAATTTTTACCTATTGGTACCGAACTACCACCTAACTTTCATGACGTGCATAACGCAGACTTAGAGAGGGTAAGGATTTTAGCACGTAGTGAGATATATGGAGCCGCTAGTGTAAGGTCCGCCACGCAGACTGTGTTTACCGGTAGCGTATTTTTAAATACAAAGGTCGTAGGGAAACCTAACGAGCAGTATGTAGTGTGCGGTGGAGTTTACGAGGTGAAACGAGGTTATCTTTTTGTGATGATAATACCGTGTACCGTGCCATGTTGTTTACAAGCAAGTTTTGTGTTTACGCGAGGGGAACGGGTCCAAGCTGTTTATAGGCTAGCGGGGGTAGGAGCACCATTAGTCTCTAGCGAAGAAGCTAAGAAAAACCCAGCCCCACGGTTTGATGTGAGCCAAATCCGACTAGGCGATGACGTGTCTGAATGCGACAAGGCTAAACTTGTCGAGCTTCTTGAGCGTTATGACGATTGTTTTGCTTGTGACTTAGCTAGTTTAGGTTGCACGAGTTCTACCGAAATGAACATTGAGCTAAATAGTGGAAAGCCGGTCGTTTACAGACCTTACAGATTATCCCACCATGAACGAGAAAAGGTTCGGTTAATGATAGATGAGATGTTACGGGCGGGAATTATTAGGGAATCAGTGTCTAATTACGCCAGCCCCATTATACTTGTGCAAAAAAAAGATGGCGGCGTACGCCTTTGCGTGGATTATAGGTTACTAAATTCGATCACCGTGAAGGAACGATACCCTATTCCTGTAATAGAAGATGAAATTGCTCGCTTATCGGGGCAGGCATGGTTCATCTCGCTCGATCTGATGTCGGGGTACTATCAAGTACCCATTTCGGAAAATAGCAAACACTTAACTGCGTTTGTCACGCCGGACGGCCAGTACGAATATAATCGTATGCCGTTCGGCCTGGCAAACGCACCCGCAATATTTCAGCGCATGATGAACCATGTCCTGGGTCCCGCTCGATTCGATAAGGCCACCGTTTATATTGACGATGTCTTAATCTTTGCCAAAACCCCTAGCGAATGCTTAGATCGACTAGAGGAAGTCCTCATCAAATTAAAGAAAGCCAATCTTAAACTAAATTTATCTAAATGTAGTTTTCTACAAAATAAAATTAATTACTTGGGCTTTGAGATCAGTTCGGTAGGTATGCGCCCCGGAATGGCGAAAATACAGTGTGTTGTTGATTTTCCTCGCCCTGAAAATGTACACGGGGCCCGCCAATTCCTGGGACTAGTTAGCTATTTTAGGAAGTTTGTACGGGGATTTGCGGAACTGGCACAGCCTATTACGAAATTGCTTAAAAAGAATGCCGTGTGGGAGTGGACTGCTGACCAAGAGAAATCTTTTCAAACTTTGAAAAACCATCTAGTCGATAGGCCCATTTTAGCTATCTACGATCCTTCTGCCGAGACCGAACTCCACACGGACGCAAGTAGGTTAGGCGTCGGTGGAATCCTTCTTCAGCGCCCCGCGGGGAGTGAGGGTTCTTTTCATCCTGTAGCGTACTACAGCCGTCAGACAACGCCGGAGGAAAAGAACTTTCACTCCTACGAATTAGAGACGTTAGCCGTCATATGTGCGCTTAAAAAGTTAAGAGTGTATTTATTAGGAAAGTCGTTCAAAATAGTCACCGACTGTAGTGCACTGCGTTCCACTTTTGAGAAACGCGATCTTATTCCTAGAATAGCTAGATGGTGGCTAGCATTGCAGGAATTTGAGTGCTCTGTTGAATATAGGGCAGGTACTAAAATGGGGCACGTTGATGCTTTATCAAGGAATCCCATCGTCGACACCGAGACCATATGTCCTGAACAATACCCCTCTGTCATGACCATTACTGACGACGATTGGCTTCTTACGTTACAATTAGGAGATTCGGAATTGTGTAGGATTCGCGATATCATTGGTAGCAATCTAGACCCTAAAGGCGTAGAATATATTAAGTCTAATTATGTGTTGCGAGACAATAAACTATTTAGATGCGTGGGCGGCGATAAAGAATGTGTGAGGTGGGTAGTCCCGAAGGGTGCAAGGTGGCAGATATGCAAGCGTAATCATGACGATATAGGCCACGTTGGTTTTGAGAAAACTTTTAATCGAATTAAAAAGAATTATTGGTTCGCAAAAATGAAAAGGTTTATAAAAAAATATGTCGGAGCCTGTATCGACTGCGCATACGCAAAAAGGGCCACAAATGCACGCGAAGGGCTATTGCATCCCATAGAAAAGGTCGAAAGGCCTTTTCATACATTGCATATAGATCACCTTGGACCCTTCGTGAAGTCAAAGAGAGGACACACTCACATATTATCTGTTGTGGATGCGTTTACTAAGTTCTTATTTATCAGACCCGTCAGGAATACAAACACACAAAATGTAACAAAGGCACTACAGGATATTTTTGACACATTTCGTGCACCTGGGCGACTTGTCAGTGATCGGGGCTCCTGTTTTACATCTCATGCGTTCAGAAGATTCTGTCTTGACCGCGGCATAAAGCATGTATTAAATGCAGTTGCTAGCCCAAGGTCAAACGGTCAAGTCGAGCGATACAACAGGACTATCCTCGACTCACTGACAGCACAAAACCTTAGAGGGGACGAAAAGGACTGGGATGATAAGTTAGGGAGAATTCAATGGGGACTTAACAATACGGTTCAGAAAACAATAGGTAGGGCTCCAGCGGAAGTCATGTTCGGGGTGGGAATGACAGGCGAGTATAATCCGGCATTAAATGAGGTAACGGACGAAACGGTAAACGAATCCTGTCTCTCTTCCATCCGCAGCGAGGTTAAGGATAGGATCGATAAGGCTCAAGCCGCACAGAAAAGATATTACGATCAGGGCAGGCGACCAGCGCGATCCTACCATAACGGCGACTTGGTCAAAATCACTAAGGTGGCTTTCCAAAATAATGGTAAAAGTACTAAACTCATGCCCTCATATGAAGGCCCGTATAAGGTCGTGAAAATGTTGGGTAACGATCGCTATAAAGTGGCTCCGATCGCAGGGTTTGAGGGCATGAGGAACAAGCGAAAGACTACCGTAGCCGCGGACAGGATGCGACCGTGGATCCACGTAGTCTCCTTGGAAATTGATGATGATAGTGATAACGATGTTGGGGAAAATGCAAACGATGACAATAATTTGGAAGAATAATTAGTTAATTTACTGTGTTGAGGTTACTAACATACAGATATTTCCTATTCGTTATTTATAATGATGTAATACATATGTGTTATTTTTGTCGTTTCAGGTCAAGCAACGGAAAACGTGAAAATGGTTGGCGTTCCTAGCTTGACCTGTGACGGGAAGGTTAGAAAATATAAAATGGTTGATATCACTAGATCAACCTCGGAAAGGGTTGGTTTACATATCATGGTTAATTGGATACATGGTTAGTTGGATACATGGTTAATTGGATACATGGTTAATTGGATACATGGTTAATTGGTTATATGGTTAAATGGTTAATTGGCTATTATGGTTAATTGGTTACACGGTTAATTGGCTACTATTGTTGGATAAAAATAATATGGTTACCAGGATCATAGGATATAATGGAAAAATTGGATATGTGGTTAATTGGTTATACATACAGTTAATTAGCTATATGGTTAATTAAGATATACATGTTAACTGAATAATTATAATTGTAAGTTTAATTAGATATTGGAAAAGTGTTACTTTGGTGATGTTAAGAAAATTATTTTTAGGTGATAAATCGTTATAAGTCTATAAAAGGTGTAATAAGGTACATAGGCAGTAGATACTAGCTATTAGAGATAAGTAGGTATTCTTGTAGTTACCCTTGATATCATGTATAGAGAACATAATTGTATATCATATTTTGTTAGTATTACTAAATAGGTAGAGTACAATATTATTATTTTGTTCTTTTTACTGGGTATCTGGGTATGCCCTATTTTGCCGAGTGTAAGGTTTCACCAGATCGTGCCTGAGGACATGCACGTCATCAGGATGGTCGAGTGTAAGGTTTCATTAAATAAATGCTAAACAGGAAGTTGAAAGTAGTTGTACTGACTATTCTGGTGACGGAAGCAACGAAAATGGCGGGACTTGGCGCCAGAACTCACTCTGGGTCGTGCGGTGAAACCGAACGGAACGTATTTTGGTGATTGTAAAATTCTTCGAATAAGCTCGTTATATTTACTGTTGTGAACAAAATATATTCTTAAATACTTTGCTGTGTTGGTTATTTCTGAGGTTTTACACCTATAAATTTTGAGTGTCGAAATATACGTTTTTCGCGGCATAAACGGCCGTATGTTTATTTTACCTAGAAGTTTGTATTTTTTACAGCTTCAAGGGACTGTAGACTTTTGTATATGGTTTTAATTTCTACTCGATAACTCGATACCTTTACGTGTTCCGGAGATAAAGGGTCGTGACAGACGGACAACAAAATTATCCTGTAAGGGTTCCGATTATTCATTTGAGGTACGGAACCCCAAAATTAATGCGATTTTAATTAGAAAATGAGATCTGTTACAGGCTCAATTATTATGGGTACTATTATTCAAAATAGCATAAGCCTTTTTTGCCAAGTAAACCAGTAAATTGCCGTCCTAAACAGAAAGGCAGAATAAGAGTATGAAATCCATATACGCAAAGTGCCTTTTGACATTGGGCAGCAGTCTGTTAGCTCGACCTTGCGTCCTTTGGAAACCGGCGCACGCGCAGGTACCAACACCAATGTCAATTTCAACACAAACGCATCGTCATGCCAGTTGCGAATACCGAGTTGTATAGCCCGGATGGTATTGATTATCGATCACCAACACCACGTTAGTGCTTAAGTATTGAACAGGAGCGCTACAAATAAGAAAATACAATGTTGCGCTAAGTTTGTTTCTTTATTTTAACTGAGTATCTAAAAACCGGCCAAATGCAAGTCGGACTTGCATACGACTAAACGAAAAACCCGTTTCTAGTATGGGCCTTAAATTTTATTTTCACTTCTCATGCTCGTAAAGTCCTTCTTTATGCTGGGCATAGGCTGCATAAAATCGCATTTTATGCTCTAGTGCATAAATTAATTTCTTCTTTTAAGACTAAGGCAATAAGGCCTTACAGCCACATACACAATACACCTTCATTTAATTGATATATTTTTATGAGATTTAGGTTATATCTTATTTTACTTAATTACGACATATGTAATACTATCTAAATACTTTAAGATTAATACGGGCGTGCATTTACGTAAAAAAAATACAAGTAACGCAAATATTTATAATAACTTGGCATTAAGGCTCAAACCATAGTGTCCATAGTCAAACGTCAGATAGTTGAAATTTAAAAAGAAATAAGAAAAATTGTGTAGCGGGAAGCTAATTATTCGTCAAACAAAATAAAAAACTAACTCAATTTGTTGTGTTGCGGTTGAAAATTCAATTAATTATTCGTAAGTAATTGAACAATGTCTTCAAGTAGTGATAGTGACGATCAAAAAATGATTTCGCCTGAGACTTTAATGGACAGAAGTGCGAAAAATGTAATTGAGCAGATGATTGTAATTGCCGCCTAAATCGAAGAAAATCCATCTCAGCACATACAAAAGTTTTATGATTTGGGGGAACCAAAAAAGCGTAAACACGTTTGCAGAGTGTGTTTTTTTAAGCTAATTTGACGAACTGTCGAAGAAATTACATTTTATGCGTGATAGAACATATTAATTACATTATAAAAATTAATATAAATTTTCATGTATATGCTTAATCGTTGTTTTATTTCCTTGCAATCGAAGTGAAAAGCAGAGTGTAAAACTCGAGCATAAAACCCATTTTACCCTCGACGTGACCATCCACCCTCGCCGTACCGGCTCGGGTGGCTATATGCACGTCTCGGGTGAAATGGTACGTTTTATGCAGTTGTTGTACAATCTACTATTTGTACTCTGTAAAAAGTCAAGTGTCTTGCTATTGAGTTCAAGAGATGCAAATAACCCGGTGACAGACAGACGGACAGTGGAGCTTTAGTAATAGGATCGCGTTGGCACTTTTGTGGTACGCAAACTTAAAAACAAACAGAAAAACATTTGTAACATAAAACCGACTTATTGAATACAACCGTAAAACGATTTGCATCGTTATTACTATGATCGAATTCCTACGGACGTTATATTTTGGGATATTTGAGCCCACACACGCGCAAACTTCGTACTAAAACTGGATAAAATGTAAATCCAGCGTTCATTTCAATGAAACCTCCGCGTGTTTATTTTTACTTAAAATTACCTTATTAGTCAATACAAATAAAAAGACAAACTTTTTTTTTATCGCATATGTAGGCAAACGAGCACACAGGCCATCTGATGGTAAGTGGAAACTGTGACCCATAGACATTCGGATTCACAAGAGTGCAAATGCACTGCCAACCCTGAGGACTCAGATGGAATGCCTCTATGCTAGTCATTTCGCCGGCTGTCTTATCACCAACCCGGAACACAACAATGCGAGCACTGCTGCTTGGCGGTAGGGTAATGGATAAGGTCAAACAAAAATATTAAAGATGTAAATAATAATCACTACTATAACAAGAACACCCCCTCTCGCAGGTCCGCTCGCGGCATGGTCCCTATGATGCTGGCTGCATTATCTCTCTGGATAGCTAGCCCAATCCTTTGGAAGAGGTAAGCACCAGGTCTAGGATCTCCGGAGGTGTCTATGAGCCCACCAAGGTCCCATGGTCTTGACGGCAAGCGCCACAAATTTATAATTATTTAATAATGATGAATATTTGCGGCGCTTGATGGTTTAGGCCTGATCAGCTGCTGCACCGGCCCGATTACGGGTTGACTGGACGTGGGAAAGGGCGAATGTGTCAACACACGTTCGCTTCCCACACCAGTGCACCACCAGTGTTCCACGCCTCTATGCCAACTTGCTGGTTCTATGACAGCTGATACACAGGCAGTGGCAGGCGAACGACGGATCAGATCATTAATTGTGCCGTGTATATATTTAGTTTTCCCAAAATATTACCTAGGTATTTGTGATACATTGGAATTATATCTAAGCCAAATAAAATGTCTGATAATTTAACTAACACTCATAGAGACAAACAGACAACAAATTGTCGCTATAATATGAATATGTTATGTACCTACTCGTATACTGATGAAGTTAGTCTAGTACACATAGTTTTATTTTTAAATTTATTGTCAAACCGGTTAATTCTTCCGATTTTCAATCGCATAAACTCAAACTCAACCGCATTACTTAATAATATATTTATTTTATTTATTTAGAACACTAACAATAATATTTAAATGCGGTAGGAGTACTTTGACAAAAACACTGCAACACAACAGACAAAGTCCAAAAAAAGAACAAGATTAGAGGAAATTAAGAAACGTTGCACTGCAGTGTGAAGTCGAATAGGACTCGGCTATTTTTTTCATTACGATAGTGTTTCTTACTATGTTTTACTTCATACCACGTATCATCGTTAAGTAGGTATGATTGTATTTTATGATTAAAAAATTACCTTGTGGAGTTTCATGCGGCGTGGCTTCTCCGCATCAATCACCATCAAGACCATCATCTTGTCCGAAGCGCTAGTAGATTCACTCCATATTACCGACGTGCAAAAGAGCAATTTAAATTTTAAAGTTTTGTATCAGTCCTAATGTGGCACTGTAATCCCAGGATTAGTTTGTATGCAATACCGAACGATAGGTATTAGTCAAGTTCAAAGATATATATTTTAAGGATATTTTGAAAAGGCTAATAGAAACAACCGGAGACTACAGAGCTGGCAGCTTCCTCGGGCAGCTCATTAGCATTGCTATTCAACGAGGAAATGCTTTTTTAGTTTAAATTTATATATATATATATATACATATCTATATATATATATAGTCTTATTTAGCATAGTTATAATTAGTTTTACTTTTAATAATTTAGTTTTTATTTATGTGACAATGTTTTTTTTTTTTGTAATTGTATTATTAAAATTTATTAATTGTTTTTAATATGTTGTAGGTATGTTGTAGATATATTATATAATTTTTGACGTTATTTCAATACAAAAGTATATCTTTTTTCGACTGCAGCAGTTCCGGTAATGCATACATAACATGCAAATATACTTTTGGAAAACTTAAAAAGTGATCTGACTCGGCTGGAAATCTGTTTACAAAGATAATTCGGATTGGTGATAGATAACTGTAGTTACAAACGGAAATAATTAAGAAAAAATAATGAGCTCCTGCCCATAGCGTTATGGGTACTTACCTATTAATAATGATAAGAATATACGATAAAGACATGAACAGTAATATAGATAAAGACATAGTGGTAGTTGTAAATATTGAACATGTTCTGTTGAAGAAACAGTTGCACTAGACCAGGGACCGGAAAACCCCTTTATTTGATTAAGTCTATCGATCGGGTAACTACATCATATGCTCTCCCAAACGTTAGCGTATCCCTATCGATAGGCTTACACTAATGATATGGAAACTGCTCCAAAATTGTTAACTAAAACCATTGAGGTTACTAGTTTCGTAAGGTTTTAGCATAGCATTACGTTAGTGTTACCCTATCCATTCTCCCTCTTCGTTGACTCTGTTTCGCAGATTATTGTCGTATGGAATAGCTTTTCATTGGGGTAAGGCGAAAATATGCTTATCGCATCGTTAGGGTTTGTAAAAACCAGTCAATTATGTACCCTAACGAAAACCCTTTAAAGGGTAAGCGGTTCCGGTCTCTGCACTGGACAAGAACGGATTTAAAGAGCTGACTGCTTCCTTCAGTAGATAAAGAGGCAACAAAAGAAGAAAGAAGGAAAAGAGTTGGAGTTTGCCCGGGACGAGATAGTTAGAATATCTACGCATTTGTAGTCGTAGGATTATCGTCTTGAAAATGCATATGTCTCAGCCCACTCACCATCAGGTGGGAGGTAGGTGGGTTTCGGGTGGGAGGACCTTGTGCAGGGTCCGTCCGCGTTGGTACTACCATCTTATCCATTAACCTACCGCCAAGCAGCAGTGTTAGCATTATTGTGTTCCGGTTTGGGCATAAGACAGCCGGTGAAATGACTAGCATAGAGGCATTCCATCTTAGTCCTCAGGGTTGGCAGTGCATTTGCAGTCTTGTGAATGCGAATGTCTATGGGTCACAGTTTCCACTTACCATCAGGTGGCCTGTGCGCTCGTTTGCCTTCCCTATGCCATAAAAAAAGGTGGTTTTTGTGCTCGTGCGTTATCTTCACGTCATAAAAATAAAGCTTCAAACGAGAATTTGATCGTTCAGCGACGAAACGCGTCTCAACAATTACGAGTAACAAGGGCTCATTTCTCCTCGGAAACATCGTATAGTTTTGAACACGTTTTCGTATTGTTTTTATCTCGGCAGCCATCACTCACTGTCAAGTTAATACCAGCTATCATAATGTTGACGATACGATTACATGTCAAAAGCAATATGGTTTTACGTAGTAGAATAAAGCCTGCTGCACAACCTTTCGCACTTTGAGCACTTTCCACCTTCACAACAATAGGCAGTTGCACTAAAGCTCAGTCGTCAAGTCAGTCAAAAAAGTAATAGGGTTTCATTGATAAATAAAAGCAATGAATAGAAAATAGAAGAGGATACGTTTATTTCAAGTAACGAGGCCTATTATTTACAGTCAGGTAAACTTACACAACAATCAACAAACCCTTTTTGGTCGTTTCTTCATGAGGAAGACTTACTTTATTTTGAACAAACCTGGAATAAAGGGAGGTTATAGATATTTATTATAAATCATTAAAGCATTAAATACTTTGGTTTACTTGTGTGTTTACTCAATCAAATTGATATTGGCGTCTTATTTAAATTGGATAAATATAAATAAATAAATATCAGGGGACCTTTCCCCAAACTAAGCTTTAGGCTTGTACTATGGGTAGGTACTAGATAACGATAAAAAACCTTTTATAGAGAGATAGTTATATGCTTAAATACGTAGAAAACATCCATGAATCGGGAACAAATATTCGCGCTCATGACACAAATGTCTGCCCTTACCGGGATTTGAACCTAGGACCGCTAGCTTCGTAGGCAGGGAACCAGGCCAGCGCGTCGTCCAATTAAAAGATTTAGCATCTTAAAAACGGTTATTAAAAACATGACTTCCAATTACTGATGTGCCAAAGGAACACAACAATCAACAAACCCTTTTTGGTCGTTTCTTCATGAGGAAGACTTACTTTATTTTGAACAAACCTGGAATAAAGGGAGGTTATAGATATTTATTATAAATCATTAAGGCATTAAATACTTTGGTTTACTTGTGTGTTTACTCAATCAAATTGATATTGGCGTCTTATTTAAATTGGATAAATATAAATAAATAAATATCAGGGGACCTTTCCCCAAACTAAGCTTTAGGCTTGTACTATGGGTAGGTACTAGATAACGATAAAAAACCTTTTATAGAGAGATAGTTATATGCTTAAATACGTAGAAAACATCCATGAATCGGGAACAAATATTCGCGCTCATCACACAAATGTCTGCCCTTACCGGGATTTGAACCTAGGACCGCTAGCTTCGTAGGCAGGGAACCAGGCCAGCGCGTCGTCCAATTAAAAGCCTTAGCATCTTAAAAACGGTTATTAAAAATATCACTTCCAATTACTGATGTGCCAAAGGAAACTTTCCAAAATTGCGGAAAATTTCATGTAGGAAAGTTTCGGAAACTTCTCACAATTTTGTATGGGGATTGAAACTTTCCGTTTCTTAAATTTAAATTTCCTATATTTCTTGGGAAAGTTTCCGGAAATTTCATGCAACTTTTCCAACTTTTTGGAAACTTTCCGCAACTTGCACATCACTGCTTCCAATATAGTTAATGATCGGGAACCTTAACTTTTCGCCCATTAAGAGTCACTGTAACACAAGTAGAGTCAAGTTTAAATAAAACAAATTTCTGTATTAACTCCTTTGAGTATTCATTCGCGGGTCCAAACCCATTTTTTATAGCATATCGACGGTGAAGTACCATGAACTCCTAACTGACATTTTGACGATAGTTACATTTTTATGTAGATACACTTTAAACATAATCTGGCATTATTACTGAAGACACTGGTTTCATACTCATTTAATTTCTTCTTTTTTAATGTCTTCAGTAATGATGCCAAATTAAATTTAAAGTATATATATATAAAAATGTAACTATCGTCAAAATGTCAGTTAGGAGTTCATGGTACTTCGCCGTCGATATATCAGTTTCTTGCCAATCTCTTTAGCAGCTACTGCGTCACCCGAGTGAGGAGATTCCGCAATTCGTGATGGTCGGGATTGGTTTATAATTTGACGACTGTCCGTGTCAATGGACGTGAAAACCCCGACAAAAAACCGAGTTAAACAGAACTTGTAATAGACCAAAAATGTGGTAATTTATTTATATGCTTAGTAACACTGGTTCTGCATACTATTTTTTAGGAAGGAACTGGTAAATGAAAATGAAAAATGAAAAAAAATGAAAATGAAAAGTATTTAATCAATCTCACACACAGCACCATCACATCACCAACTTAACCATATAATTTAATTATTATTTAATGTTAACATTTAGGGTGCGGTAGTGTGACATCGATATGGGTCTTCACTCAGCATTGTGTTGCGACACTTGTCAGTGCTGCGACGCTGGTATTCCGTGAAGCCCAGATCGTGTGCGACAGCAACCGATATGTGACGCCTATGCCTAGAAGATACAATAAGTAGATTTAAAAAAAACTTACAACTATACTACAGTCTACTACTACGTAAATATACTAACATAAGTTGTAAGTACTTCTGTAGCTCTGCCTACCCCACTCTGGGATTAGAGGCGGGAAGGTATGTATATATGTATATACTAACATACAATACTGATACATATATCTGATATATATATCCATACACATAATATATAATATATCTATAATAAAATTTATACTTATCAATATATCCCAAATGATAAACAAGAAAAATATTATTAAATGAGCTCACAAGCTTTCT
This sequence comes from Acleris emargana, assembly GCA_927399475.2. Lineage (NCBI taxonomy): Eukaryota > Metazoa > Arthropoda > Insecta > Lepidoptera > Tortricidae > Acleris > Acleris emargana. The sequence continues at coordinate 631,364 of OV656840.1, forward strand.
GTAGGTGATCTAAGATCCATAGACGTTTGTAGTCCAGTCTAAGGATTGCAGACTGCAAGTTGCCAACCCTGAGGACTATGCTGCCCTCCAAAGTTAATACGCAGTATGTCAGATAAAACTCCTGTAGCAATATCAATCTTATTACTAAGAGAAGAGAACTTATACTGCTTTGGTTATTGATTTTGGGATACTACTTATTTGCAAAAGAGGGCAGTATGTTGGATTGCCTCAATGTGACTAATTTCACCGGCTGTTTTTTCCCTGTGTCGGGACGTGCTGCATTTTTTTAAGTTTGACGACGCGCTGGCCTAGTTGGTAGTGACCCTGCCTACGAAGATAGCGGTCCTGGGTTCAAATCCCGGTAAGAGCAGATATTAGTGTGACGAGCGCGGATATTTGTTCTGAGTCATGGATGTTTTCTATGTATGTATTTAAGTATATATATCTCTATATAAGTATTTATATCGTTGTCTAGTACCCATAGTACAAGCCTAGAGCTTAGTTTGGGACTAGGTCTATTGGTGTGACACTTTCTCCTGATATTTATTATTTATTTATTATTTATTAGGTACGTTAGGTTAGGTTACACTTGTGATGCAGCGAGAACTGCATTTCAAGGAAATCAAAATTCTGTGTAATTATGCGTTGTTCGTTGGAATGTGTTTCGTTAAAATAAAAGGTACCCAAGCCCACGATCTCATACATTTTGTCAGTGTAGCTCCAAGATGTAAGCGCTCCAGATTAAAAAAGCCTCTCTGCCACTGTTAGGACAAAAACGCTAGCCATAGTCAATGGTTGTCTAGAAAATTCGTAACAATTACAATTCCGGAGAGGGTAGCCCGAGGCATTGAGACCTCTCATTGCAAGCGCCTCGAGCTGCGACGAGGCCTCTAAGAGGCGTGCCCGCCATAGCAATGAGCCGGCGCCGGCGCCGAGGCCGGCCCCAGCCAATGACAGTTGACGAATATAGGATTTTTCTAGATCTATCTTTTATTCTACGGTTCCCTTCTTGTTTTTATAATATAGGTGATACAATTAAAAGTTAAAACTCAAATTAAAGTAAAACTAAGCTACTCTAATAATCACCACTATAAAAAGAACCCCTCTAGCAGGTCCGCTCGCGGCATGGTCCCTATGACACTGGCTGCATTACCTCTCTTGTTCTTGACAATTATGATAAACTTTTCTCTTAAAGTTGAACTCTTAAAATGTTATTTTACTTTAGAATAAAACAACCGTATTTTTTTTAATCCCGCAATTTTTCATGGTACCTAAAATAGTTCTAGTAATACAAAATCAGTAAGCCTATTCAAAGAGGCAGACCTTCCTTCACGCCTGTAATCCCTGAGTGGGGTAGGCAGAGCTACAGAATTACCAACAACTCTAACAACCCGTTGACAATTCTGCAACCACGGTTTGCACAATTAGGCTAAGATATTTACGAGCGTATTAGTGACAGGTTGAAGAGGCAGACCAACTGAGTATTTTAGCTTTTTTATTTAAACGAATAAAATAACCAGGGAAAAAATATTGATTAAAATACTTAGCCTTTGTTAGTAAAATATTAAAGTTAATACGAGTATGTGCCGTAGAAGTGCGAATGCAGTTTCAATGCTACATTATAGTGCAGACACGTGTGGTCCAAATTAGTCGCAGGAGGCTGATGGGACTGTGGGAGACTGTTGGAGACTGTTGTTTTTTAACAGCCTGATTTTTGCAACTTGAGGTGATGCGCCTATTTTTCGTGGGTATTGTAATTAGAACCATCAAATTCTAATTATTTATATTCTTATTAATGAGAGATACCATGAAGCAATTGGGTTTTTTCGAAAACCTTTACATTATTTGCACATCAGTTACATCCTAAAATCAAAATATAAGGATACTTACACTCGTCTCCAGATTTTCTGTATTCATCATTTATGTTCTTAGAACTTATTTTTCATAACTCTGTCCCGTTTCGCTATTTTTTTTTAAACAAATCCACTTTTAATTATTCATTTTAGATAACTCAAGTCATAGCTTAAGCCATTCGCAATAGCATAGGTTACAATCAAAGCTAAAATGAAGTCATTCACAAAGAAAGTGTACGAGTGTACTCTATAATTTATTCAATTATGTTGTATTCTCGGGTTGCTGATTAATTTTATTATAAAGTTTACTTAACCGCATTGGAAAGACTTCGATAAAAACCAAGAATGAATCAGCTGATGAATAATGCGTACATGACAACCGAGGAGTAGTCTGCGGCGGTCGTAACCTTTTCAGTGACAGGACTCGAGTATTACATGACCTTATAATAAAGTCATAGTACCTACCTAAAGCCAGTTTTCAGACAACTATGGCAAAAAGTTTTTTTTTTTTAATATCTTAGGAAGGCAAAGGCAAATGAGCACACAGGCCACCTGTTGGTAAGTGGAAACTGTGACTGTGACCCATAGACATTTGCATTCACAAGACCGCAATCCTAAGACTGCAAATGCGTTGCCAACCCTGAGGACTAAGATGGAATGCCTCTAGTCATTTTGCTCGTCATTTCACCGGCTGTCCTATCCCCAAACCGGAACACAACAATGCGAACACTGCTGCTTGGAGGTAGGTCAATGTATAAGATGGTGGTAGTCTTTATTATTTCTAGCGCGCCGATCTTCTACACAAAGGCCATTGTTTGTAAACAATACCATTGTCTTTCTTTGTGTCCGTAACACCAAGCCGATTACATAAAAAAAGTTAGAACTACATTGAATGTACATTGAATTATCAACCCTACTCTCTTAGTCAGTAGGTTTAAAATGTAAAGTGTCAGGATACAGATATAAGTCTTTATTATTTGAACTGTGCTTATTCTTTACACAATACTATCATCTACACAAAACTTATATCTGTATCCTGACACTTTACATTTTAAACCTACTGACTAAGAGGGTAGGGTTGATAATTCAATGTACATTCAATGTAGTTCTAACTTTTTTTTATGTAATCGGCTTGGTGTTACGGACACAAAGAAAGACAATGGTATTGTTTACAAACAATGGCCTTTGTGTAGAAGATCGGCTCGCTAGAAATAATAAAGACTATACCAACCCGGACGGACCCTGCACAAGGTCCTCCCCCAAGTAACTTTTGTGCCACACACATTTTTATCTTTCATGATCTTTCTGGCACAGTGAAGGCTTCTCTTAATTTTTGAATTAACTGCACCTCCTGATCTTTACTACATATAATAAAACAAAGCTCCCCCCACATCTGTCTGTATGTTGACGATGATCTCACAAATTCCTGAACGGATTTTCATGAAGTTTACACCATCAGTTACATAATTTTTCAAGGAAGGTTTATATGTATGATAAATTCTATCTAGGTTTATATGTATGATAGATAAGTACGGGCTTCAAAGAAAGAAGCAAGTATCTTATATTTTACGAGTGTAATATTAATCAGATCAGATACGGTGATCAGATTTGCGATGTACTGAAAACGTCCAAATTAAAAGCACCGAAACCGAAGTACGTGCATGAAGAGGTGGATGAATGGAGAGAATCAGATGCGCTATTTATTTTTAAATACCCGTAGCGGAGTGTGTAGGGTACATGCTTTTCATTCATTGTACATATTTGAGTTAATAATAGCTACACGATGGTTACTCGAAATCAAACTTTGTACCTTACGATAAAAAGTCGACAACTGAAACCTCAAGCCACAATGCCGACGACACTCTTATCTCGATCATTACGTTTCTACAATGATTCATGCACTCCAAACACCACTACGATGCGAAGGTGTAAGTCCGTCATGTCCTCTCGACCAGCTGATCGGTCAGCTGTGACGACGGGGCAGGAAGGCACGATATTGTCCGCCTGGGAAGGAAAGACGTTTTCCTGTGGACCTTCCTTCCTTCATTCCTTTTTGACGTAAGTTTTCGTTATGTCAGCAACAGCTGTTGTGCAGCGGTTAATATCAAACTAGCACTGACACAAATTGGCATAACAATATTTCAGCCCATCTCGGTTCTATATTGTTACCACATTGTTGACGTTAAAGTAGCTCTTGTTCAAGTTAATAATCGACTTAGTAATGCAGGATGGGCTGAAATAATATAAAATAGAGATAGGAGTGTGAGGAATTACGTGTTTTAAAATTGACTTTTTAAATGAATAAACGACGGGGTCCTAGACGAGTTGACTTAAGAATTTAAAACATTAATTATGTTATGACTGTTTAACCCGCTTTTATGTTGAAACAGAGAGCAACGGATTGACAAGTTTTTTCCGTAATAGTTGAATAATTTTCCATGAAATTTTACCACAACCATAAACGATCCAAAGCGTCAAAGAATTAAACAAAGAATTCAAGGCAACTCAACATATGAAAAAACTAACTTTTACTCGCGCTACTCTTGGTAGTGGTAACCACCGTGGCTTGCCACGAGCTACAATTACCATACTCGATATAGAGTCGAAGGTTGTGTCCCTCACAGTAGGTTCTCTATTGTATCGCCGACAATTTTATTAGCGAATTTCACTTCCCAACCAACGTTTGGCCGAATTTCATTTTGCCGATGATTCATGGCAACTTGTTAAAATGATTAGTTTCATTTCCCAGCCTCACGATTGCCAACTCAACGTTTGGTTTTTTTTATATAGACATTTATTAAAATGTCATTTTTCATATAGCCAAATGGTTCACTCACACAGAATAATATACAAAAAAAGTCGGTGCTGTAGGGTCGCAATTCTACCTAACACTCCTCGCTACGCTCGTTGTCGTCCCTAACTGGTCTCTGTGGATATGTGACGGCTTTCACTAAACTCATTTCTTCTTTGTTTTAAGGGTTTTTCGGTCTAGTTTAACATTTGCCATGTGAAAAATATCCAAAAGTTTAAAGTCAAAATGATATTCGTCTTCATAATAATTCGGCCAAATGAGAGGTAGGCATACAAAAATTTACCAATAAGTAGTTGTCAAAGTGAACATTCGGCGAAATGGTGGTTGGCAAATTAAATTCGACCAAAAAAAAATCGGCGAAAAGGCTGATCACCCTCACAGTCTTATAGAGCGAGGGAGATAGAGTGTTCGACTCGCTAGCGAGTAAGTACTGTAATTGTATCTCGTGGTAAAGGTACAGCAGTATAATAGCACTATTACCGCAACGGTAATAGGTTTAATATACCTAACTGTTTAGTATTCTGCGCTCGCGCGGGAAGGTTAACCCCCGGCGTGCGTTTGCGCCGCCGGCCTCAGGGATTTTCGTGACGTTCTTATTGTTATCTTGAAGTAGCCACAAAAAAACGAGATGGCTTGATTATATTGATGTAATTTTGAACTTCCAAGAGTTACTCGTTTAATTTATAACAATAATCAAGCGGACGAAACAGATGTTGATTTATTATTTGTATAGCGTTTATATTTCGGGTTATTTGTGTAAATTTTAAGAAGAATAATAGCTACACTTTAGTGGCAGTGGGCGTGGCACATCGCTCGCAGGACTGATGGCCGATGGGGGGTCAGAAGGTTCTTGAGTGACGACCTTGTAAAGATCGCGGGACCGCGGTGGATGCGAAAAGCAAAAGACCAGTCTAAGTGGAGAACTGGAGAGCCTTGGGGGAAGTCTATGTCCAGCATTGGGCGTCTTTCGGCTGACATGATGATAATGATGATGATGATGATGATGATGTGTAAATTTTATAAAATAAGTAAGTAACATTTAAAATAATTTCGAGGAAGGTTACTTTTTAATAGTCATTAAATACTCAGGTACCTATGTGTATACTTATTTAGTTTTGTTTTATGTGTGTTTTTTTGTAATTTTATTCGAAGATTCCAATGTGAATGAAAAAACTATAAATATTATTAAATACCTACTTAGTTAACGTTCCCATATTAACATTATTCTTAATAAAAAACTACTAAAATAAAATCGTGATGGTATAAAAACTGTGATAAAAATATAAATATTTTATAAACAATGGGACATCTAAGGAGGGTGTTTAATCGATCTCTTTAGGCGTGATTTAATGTATGTATGTATGTATAATCGCGCAAATTTCATAAATTAAATAAATAAATATCAGGGGACAATGTCACACCAATTGACCTAGTCCCAAACTAAGCTCTAGGCTTGTATTATGGGTACTAGACAAAGATATACATACTTATATAGAGAAATATATACTAAAATATACATAGTACACATCCATGACTCAGGAACAAATATTCCCGCTCATCACACAAATATCTGCCCTTACCGGGATTTGAACCCAGAACCGCTAGCTTCGTAGGCAGGGTAGGCCAACTAGGCCAGCGCGCAGTCAATTCTGTGGTCCTAGTGAAAAAGGGTGTACGTCTTCTGAAGGTCAAGTGAAAAAGGGATTAAGTCTAGTGCTGTCCGTTCATGTATATACCCTTTTTTATTCCGAGTTAAGTCGACTTGTACCCTTTTTCACTAAGACCACAGAATTATTAGGCTACTTAGTTAGAAATATTCAATGAGTAGTAGGTACGGCGCTCCACAGACGTTGCATGATAGTATCGCATGCAATTAGCACTAAATCACCGCCGAGTCACCGTCTCAAGCTCCAATTGCGGTTTTTAATAAACTAATTCATTGATTCTTGAAGAAAATGGGTTTTTTTCAACTGACCACAAATGTTTAGCTAAGTACCTACTTAATTGTAGGCTATAACAATGTCAGTACCATTCGTCACCATCTTCATTATTGTTGATGGTCAATGGCGTACAAAAGAATAAATTAAAAAAAATGGTCAAGTGTGACTCGGATTCGCGCACTGAGGGTTCCGGGGTACTGTTAGTGATGGGCGGCTTGTAAGTTTCAAAAGTAAAACTTTCGCTTTTTTTGCAATTCTCTGTAAGTTTCAAAATTGAAACTTTCACCTAAAATTTCATGTAATATTCCGAAATTTACCAAATCGTTTAATTTCTGAAAATTACTACAGTTTTGTATTGTAACGTAAGTAACGGATTTTTTTCGTGAAATTTAAATGAAATTTACTTGTGTCAGAATAATTTCTATCTAATTGTGTAACTTTCAGAAGCTGTAATTTTCGCATTTAAGGAAAGTTTTGTAATGTTTCAGAAATCGCTCATCACTAGGTACAGTAGGTATTATAGGTATTCAATAAAATAAAATAAAATAAAATCATTTATTCTGTAAGTAGGCCCTGTAGGCACTTTTACAAGTCTGAATCTACCATCTACCAGCGCTTCAAGAGACCATTGTTGAGAAGAAGCACCGCAAGAAACTCAACAGTAAGCCATTTTTTTAAATAAAGAACTTATTACAATACTAAACATAAGCTATCTAATTTAAATGTCACAGGGATGTACAGGTCCCAGTAGTAATAATAATGAAATTAATAAAAATGTCAGGTTAAAATAATAATACAATTCCGGAGATGTAAAGAGTCTCCAAATGTCAAATTAAAATTAAATATAGGTAAGTAGGTAATTAAACAAAAAAAACAAAACAACAAACACAAACAAGGGAGATGTAGAAAGTCTCCACGGTCAATTTTGGAGATGTAAAGAGTCTCCAGATGTCAAATTAAAATAATAAGCATACAAGGAGATGTATATAGTCTCCACGGTCATTAATAATTGTAATACAAATAATTCAGTCCCAAGCATTGTCATCATTTATATAATCTTTAATACTATAATACGCTTTAGAAATTAGTTGACGTTTAACGTAACTCTTAAATTTATTTACTGATAAATGAGTAACACTACTTGGGAGCTTATTATAGAACCTTATACAATTACCCATGAATGAGTTTTTTATTTTGTGAAGCCGTGTAAAGGGCACTGCGAGCTTATGTTTATTCCTGGTATTAACATTATGTATGTCACAGTTCTTTCTAAAACTACCGATGTGTTTATGAACATGCATAATATTTTCATAAATATATTGACTGTATACGGTTAATATATTCGTTTCTTTGAACTTATCTCTAAGCGAGTCTCTATGACCCATCTTGTAAACAGCACGAATAGCCCTCTTCTGTAGAACAAAGATGCTGTTTACGTCAGCACCACTACCCCATAGTAAAATACCATATGACATAATACTATGGAAGTAACTAAAATAAACTAATCGAGCGGTTTTCAAGTCTATTATATTCCGAATTTTATTAACTGCAAAAACTGCAGAACTTAGTCTATTCGCTAATTTAGCCAGATGAGGACCCCATTGGAGTTTGGAGTCTAACGTTATTCCAAGAAATACTGTATCATTAACTAGGTCTAATCTATCATTTTTTATAGTTACAGTAGTTTGTCTATTTTTCACATTTGTAGTCATAAATTTAATACATTTAGTCTTTTTCTCATTCAGTAATAAATTATTAACACTGAACCAATCTACTACTTCTGATATAGCATTGTTTACATCGATATTAAACTCCTGTTGTCGTTTGACTTTAAATACGAGTGAGGTATCATCAGCAAACAATACTATATCATGTTTGTCCTTTATAAGGTATGGTAAATCATTTAAGTAAATGAGGAATAAAAAAGGACCCAAAATTGAGCCCTGTGGTACGCCCATTTTGACCAAAGACCCAGGTGATCGTTTTCCATTCACGTCTACCCTTTGTATTCTCCCGTATAAGTACGTTTTTATTAAGTTTAGCGCAGTACTTCTAACTCCATAATGGTGTAGCTTCCTGACCAATGTGTCATGGTTAACGCAATCGAAGGCCTTGGACAAATCACAGAAAATACCTAAGGCATCATGTGACCCCTCCCAGGCTTCAAAAATATGTTTAATTAACTCAACACCAGCTTCGGTTGTCGAGCGACCCCGAGTAAAACCAAATTGTTTGGTGTGTAATAAATTATTATATTGAAAATGTTCCATTAATTGTGATAAAATTAATTTCTCAAAGATTTTACTGAAAGTGGGTAGTATGGAGATCGGTCTAAAGTTAGTGGGGTCAGAAGTACTACCCGTTTTGAATAATGGAATTATCTTGCTATGTTTCATAAGATCAGGAAACTCGCCACAGTCAACACAGTGATTAAATATGACCATTAAGTCAGATGCTATGACTTCCAATAAGGATTTAAGGACGTGAACCGACACCCCCCAAAGGTCATTAGTTTTCTTTATATTAATTGACTTGAATGCCTTAATTACATCCAAGGCAGTAACGTGCTTGAATTCAAAGTGTATACTGCATTCAGACACGTTATCTTCTAATAATAAAATGGCAGACGCCGGCGAAGAGTTCAGACACTTAGTCGTTGACACTGGTATGTTGGTAAAATAATTTTCAAATTGAATTGCGACATCTAAATTCGACTCTAGGATTTTACCATCTACTTTTAAACGAAAGTCATTAATTTCCTTTTTCCGGCGACCTGTTTCTTCATTAATTATTTTCCAAGTCGTTTTAATGACATCAGAGCTATTCAAGATTTTATGACTTAAAAAGTTTCGCTTAGCTATACGGCAGTCTATCTTGAAATTCTTAGAATACTCTTTGACATGTTCCTTAAACTCTTCACTAGCGTTAAACCGTCGTTCCTCATATAGTTGATACAGTATTGTTCTTCGTTTATGTAAGTCCGCAGTAGCCCAGTCACTGAAAACCTTTGCGCCACCGACCATGACCGATTTGGATGTAAATATCATGTCAAATTGTTTCATGAATGTGTGAAAGAATGAGTTGTACATGTCATTAGGGCCCTTATAAGTTGTTAAAAAGGGCAGATTATACGTTAAATTATGTCGCATTCTTTCCACACGGCCTGCAGTAAGCGGCACAAAAGTTATTTCCTTTTTCGCAATATCATGCGATACAGACTCGAATTTAATTAATTGACCTAGATGATCCGATTCCAGGTTACTAATCAAAATCTTACTGATTGGAATTATATCAGTAAAAATGTTATCAATACACGTGGCGCTAGTGTCAGTCACTCTAGTCGGCTCCATAAAAGTATGGGCCAAGCCGAAAGATTTGAAAAGATTTATTAATCTGTTGGTGAGCGAACTATTTTCTAAAATATTAACATTAAAATCTCCACATATAATAACTTTCTTACTCAATTGTGATAAATTGATTAAGACAGTTTCCATGTTCTTTTCAAAAATTTCGAAATTACCTAAGGGTGGCCTATATACACAAACTACTATGAATTGCTGTAATTCTATTGCAGCGAGTTCTAATATACGTTCAACAGATAAGGACACAATGTCCTTACATTCTTTAAATTTAAATTTATTGTTTAATATTATTAGCGACCCGCCATGTATCGAGCTATTTCTTGTGAACAGACTGCCGATCTGATGGTTATTAAAATTAAACATAGCTTCGTTACTATTTAACCAGTGTTCCGTTATACATAAAATATCAATATTATTACTATTAAGAAATAACTCAATTTGGAGGTCTTTACTTCTTATACATTGGATATTTTGGTGAACCAGAGTGATATTATTAGATACTTTGCTGCCAGATTTGGCCTTACATTTATTACGATTTAGATTGCTAGAGTTGACGCCCTCTGTTGTCGTTTCATTTAATTTAAATGATTGATGGTATTTGGAACGGATTCCAGGTGCATTTTAGGTTGCTCAAAAGAAGCAGGAGCCAAATTATTGGCTGAAATATCAAATAAATAAGATAGCGACATAGCTATCTGTCTTTTAAGATAATTAGGAATGTAAAATTTTCCTTTTCTCAAAATATAATTATTACTAATATAATTATTAGTATCAATAATGTCAATTTTATCATTATATGTACACATGTTATATAATGTCATATTTAGATTGTGTCTTATATCATTTTCTTTCTGTGACAACTGTTTACAATAAGGGAATGTAAACAATATGATTTTTTTCACAACAAGATTATTCATACATACATACATACATTAAATCACGCCTGTTTCCCAGAGGGGTAGGCAGAGACCACTTCTTTCCACTTGCTACGATCTTGACAAATTTCTTTCGCTTCTTCAACATTCATACATCGAGTCATGCACGCACGTCGGTTTCGGGTACTTAAGATTCGGCCCTTTCCCAGTATTTCTCCGATTTGATTCGAAAAAGTACGCCTAGGGCGGCCCCTTCCGACCCTTCCACTCACTTTCGATCTGTATATCTCTTTCGTCAATCTTCTTTCATCCATCCTTTCCAAATGACCGAACCATCGAAGCATGCCCTTTTCAATCTTAGTCACTACGTCTTCTTTCATTCCACATTTCTCTCTGATTTTTTCATTTCTAACTCTATCAATCAGTTTCACACCACACATACTACGCAAAGAACGCATTTCAACTGCATTTACACGACTAACATGCTTGTCCTGCCACACCCAACATTCACTACCATACATCAGGGTAGGGGCTAGCACTCCATTGTGAACAGCCAGCCGGGCTTTTTGTGAAACGCCCTGTCTGCTCACAAAGGAGTGCAGGGCCCCATTAATTTGATTCCCCGCATTCACCCTCCTCTCGATATCCTTCTCACACTTACCATCTCTTGTAAACATACTTCCCAGGTACACAAATTCGCTCACTTGTTCTACTAATTCACCATTTATATTTATCACGCACTCAGTCATCTCCTCATCCTTCTCTATCACCATGACCTTGGTCTTGGCAACATTTACTTTCATCCCCTTTTTCTTAAATCCCTCATTCATTACTGTCACCATCTCCTGCAACTCAAGTACCGATGAGGCAAGTATAACTTGATCATCGGCATATAAGAGGCATTTGATTAGCAACTCTTGCATACGCAAACCCTTATCATACTCTTTCAAATCCCACATACAACTGTCCATGAATAGATTGAACAGCCATGGTGAGGCAACACAGCCCTGTCTAACACCTTTAGAGATATTAAACCAGGCCGAGTATGCCCCATTGATCCTGACACAGGCTCTGGAGCCCTCATAAAGGGACCTCAAAGCCTGCACCAGGTTGCTGCTCACTCCATACATAGACAGCACCGTCCACAACTCCTTTCTATCTACCCTATCATAGGCCTTTTCCAGGTCCACAAAAGCACAGAAAACCTTTTGGTTCACAGCCAAGAACTTTTCTGTGATGGACCGTAGTGAAAAGACCTGATCCGTACATCCCATTCCCTTTCGAAATCCCGCTTGTACATCCCAGATTTTGTCATTCGTAACATTCAATACCCTTTCTATTAGAATCTTCGCATATACTTTGCCGACAACACTAAGGAGGCTGATACCGCGGTAGTTTTTGCAGTCTTGCTGTGACCCCTTTCCTTTATACAGAGGGACGATAACGGCCTTGACCCAATCTTCTGGGACTCGGCCGCTATTCCAACATGCATTGAAAAGACGGTACAACAGACTACCCACCAGGCCATCTCCTCTCCTCAGCATTTCTATCGACACTCTATCACAACCTGCTGACTTTCCCGCTTTCATACTTTTTAAAGCTTTCATGATTTCACTCATACTAATCACACTTTCATCTTCGCTACTTGCATCTTTACTCATGCTTTCTGGCTCACGACAAATATCTTCGCATTCAAACAAGCTTTCAAAATAAGTTTTCCATCTATCAAGCATTTTTTCTTCCTCACATATTAAGTCTCCAGACTCATCCCTCACCGCGCTTAATTTAGTTTTCTCTGATTTCCCCCGAGCCGATTTAATCAAGCTCCAAAAGAGTTTAATATTCGACCGGAAGTTGTCAGAGAAACTCCTATCATACTTTTCATTCAGTAAATCTTTCTTTCTAGCCACAACTTCTTTCACTCTTTTCTTTGATCTATTATACTCTTTTTTCTTTCTGTCGCTTAGATCTTGTCCTGGATCTACAGCTACAAAATCCAACCAACACTTTTTCTTCTCTTTCACGACATCATCTACCTCTCTATCCCACCATTCCGGACGTTCATTCTTACTTTTTCTTCTTTTTACTACACCGCATACTTCAGTGGCCGATTTGACCATGCCATTCTTCATAATCTCCCATACATTATTTACATTATTCTCGACTTCACTGTCATTCATTTTATTAACACATTCAAAACGATCTTTCAGCTTTCTTACGTATTCATCTTGTATAACTTCGTCATTCAGTTTCTCTACTTTTATCCTCTCTAACGCAGTTGTCGGTACGGGAACACGATGGCGCCAACGTGTGAACAGACCCCTTACTCGTGTTACCACTAAGTAGTGATCTGAACCTACGCTAACTCCTCGAAATGCTCTGGTATCTACAACTTTGTTACGCAACCGTTCATCCACAATCATCAAGTCTATCATAGACTTCTCATTCTGACGTCTCCACGTATACTGATGAATCTCTTTGTGATCAAACAAAGTGTTTGTCACGCAGAGATTCTTAGCCAAACATACATTGAGAAGGCATTTGCCATTCTCGTTCACTCGCTCATCACCATACTTACCCAGTACCGACTCATAACCATCCCTTTGCACGCCTGTCCAACCATTAAAATCGCCTAGCAAAATAATCCTCTCATTCTCCTTGCATTTTGTTGAAACCTCATGCAAACTTTCCCAAAACTCCTCCCTTTCTTTTTTAGATTTATTCGTATCTGGGGCATAAGCCCCAATTACGAATAAACGGGTGAGACCTACCTTGACTCTCACCCAGAGAAGTCTTGGGCTCACACATTCATGCTCTTGCATACATTCAGCCATTCGCTCTGTGAGTACGATACAGACTCCCTGACGACCGTGCTCGGATTCCGGAACTCCGGACCACAAAGCCGTCAAGGTTCCGTGTGTGGACGTACTCACCCCTTTTTTCTTCGTCTCAGTCACACATAGAATATCCAGCTTTCTCTCATTCATCATCATACATACCTCATCTAATTTATGTTCCATCCCTCCACAAACATTCATCGTAGCAAGGCGGCTTTCAGCGGCCCGCTTTTTGCCAACCCCCCTGCGAACACAGCGTGACGCGTGGCAAACGGCATCGCCGCCGTTCCGATCCCCGGAGGGATCCGAACATACGCGCACTATTTTGCCCCCCCCAGAGTACGAAGGGCTGCCCAGGCTAGGCCTAGGGAGGGATTCTCTGGCATTGCCAGTACCCTCCTGGGGTATAAACTTTTTAAATGGTGCTCGCATGGTCCATTATGCAGGGTCGGGTTTGAATTTGGAGTTTTCCTTCTCCTAGATAGGTAGCAGCCCAATGCTAACGACGCCTATCCCGCCGGGTTTGAATTCGGAGTTTTCCTTCTCCTAGATAGGTAGCAGCCCAATGCTAACGACGCCTATCTCGCCCGGAGGAGATCTTTCCTATGTAATAATCCCTTAATCGCCTTCTACGATACCCGCGGGAGGATATGGGGTGGTGCTATTCTACTCTACCGGCACCACACGGCAGAGATTATTCAATGTTTGAAAAAATGAGATTAATTGATTTTTGTTTACATTCCCTCTATTTCCTATAAGAATAAGCAAAGTTGTGTCTATATTAATATGTCTGTCCTTAATAATTTGATTTTGGATATTATCCAAGCTGCTTAGAGGTAAACAATTGCTGATCACACTATGTCCCTTAGTGTATGAGTTCAATAATGAGCCCATATTATTACCAATTTCATCGCTGTACATAATTATGTTAGGTTTATGTTTATATGTCAATATGTTATTACTGTCCTTATTTACTATAGGAAGTGTAGGAACACTAAGCGCAGGAACACTCAGTGTAGGAACACTGAGTGCAGGAACGCTGACACACAGGCTCTGCTTCAGTCCGCTGGTGGCTGGACAGACACTCATGGTTTGACAGACACATGTGTGGTTGTCCGCCAGTGACTGAAACAGCTCTAAATTATAGTTGAGCTCCCCTATTAGGTCATCCATTCCTAAAGAATACTCAGCTATAATTTTTTTTGAATTGTCTTGCAAATTATGTAATGTTTGAATCGACTCCTCCAAATCCTGTATTTTTAATTGTAACATTTGTGTGTCAGTGTCATACTTTAATTTATTACTTCCTAACATATTAGCATATATATTTAGTTTGTCAACTAGTTTTACATTTATTTTATTTAGTATCAATTTTTTTGAATACTGTTTATTCTGTGTTAACAACCTTTGACATTTTCTTATATATCTATTTATTTTTATATGTTTTTTTAGTTTATTCCTGCTACAACTTCTTAACCTTGTTGTGGTGGAAATGTCATTAGTTAAATCTATGGTAACCACGGGATTGTCGGTTGAAGCAGGAATCAACTGAGGGTCACTCGCTACCAATTCCTCAAATAATGACTGAGTGTGTAACTCTGCAGTGTTTTGCTTGGCCTCTTGAAGCTCGTAGATCCGTTCATGGGCATCATGCAGCGCTCTCTCCAGGGAGTCGACTTCCTTCAAGGCCTGCTCGTACAGTGCGGTACACTCAAAAAACTTTTCTACTGTTTCTTGAAGCTTGACCCGTTCCATGTTTACATCATTATACTCACTTTCTAATAAAGAGAGTTCTTTTTTTAACTTATCCCTACTGTCTAGAATTGGTAGTAGTTCCCTCTCGCTGTCCTCTCTCTCACTGAGTAATTGGGCACACAATTCCTTGGATTTTTTTAATTCTAACAACGTTATTTGAAGCTTGTCATTTTGCTGCTGACGCGCAGCGACAGCAGCTGCCCTTCGGGTCATCATTTTTATAAGGCTTTGATTAATTTAGATCGTAAAACAAGAAATTGTTTGTCCAAAGAATGCGAGTTTACTTACGTAAATATAGTAGCGTTACTAGCGTCTACACTGCACTATAATTATATTATATTAACCAGCGGCTACCACAAGCAGTATTTATAATAAATAGTGCCAAAAACAAGCCGACAAGTATAAGATGCAGACACCGAATTCAAATTTATAACCTATAACGGTTACAAATTTAAGATGTTTCGGAACACTATTAGACGTCACTAAAACACTTGAAATATATAACTAAGACAATACTAAACTTCTAAACTGTCTATTTAACAACAGTTACGCTCAAATATACAATTAATATAATTAAAATTAGAATATTTTATATGGACATAGCGGGATCAGCTGCTTATTCTTTGACAGCTACCACAGATATTCAATTCTGATTTGAACTCCATTTCGAATCGATCTAGCGTGAGCCCAACTCACACTTCGCACTGCTAGAGTCTGACCAGCGAGTCGCTGCACAAGCATTTTTTCAGAATTCTATATATGGCAACAATTTTATCTGTCAAACTAATTGTCAATCACAGTTTTTACATAACCTAAAATATAGCATCAGTGTATCTGTTACGGAAGTATTATCGTGTTATAATGGCTAAACCGATCAGAAGCAGTGCAAGAAGCATGTTATTTTCTATGATCTCTAACTACAATCATGTTAGAAGTGACGAAAATGAGAGATTACTGAAAAATAAACGAATATTGGATGAAATCATTCAGACGACCGGTAAGTTATTGTCAAACAATGTTGATGCTTTTAGTGGCACTCTTTCATTTACATAATAGGAACGTTGGTGTTTTTGTATTATAATACCGTACGTAATTATTTATTTTGATTCTAGCTGGCGTGCGTGATGAAAACATTAAGCAAACTATTGAAAAGCTAGTAAAAGAACTGAAGATGGATATTGATAACAAAGAATCAGAATCGAGTTATTTGGCAAAAATATCCATCATGACAGGTAATAAACTATACTTATTTGCTTGTCAAGATTTCTCAATATATGAATGTGTTGATTTCCTGGACTAAAAATGTCTCCTTTTTCAGGTGTAAGCATTAGAACGCTACGTACAATAAAAAAAGAGGGTTCTACTAACCAAGGTGAATGGAATACGCCAGGGAAAAAACGTCCCCGTCCATCTACTGTGTCAAAATTAGACAATTTTGATGTGACAGCCATCCGTAATAAAATTAACGAATTTTATTGTGTCAAAAAGCAAGTTCCTACTCTAAGAACATTACATGCAGAATTGAAAGAATCTATAGGATTCTCAGGATGTTGTGAAACACTGAGGAAAATATTACACCAGAATGGATTTCAGTTTAAAAGAAATAAAGAGGAACGCTCCATTCTCATGGAAAATTTTGAAATATCTGGATGGAGACAAAGATTTCTAAGAAGTATACACAAGAAACGACAAGAAGGAAAATCGATTGTTTATCTTGATGAAACATATGTCCATCAAAACTATAGACCAAAAAAGTCATGGCAAGGGCCTTCGACTTCCGGTGTTGTTGAAAAAATTTCATCCGGCAAATCGCATATTATAGTGCATGCTGGATCAGAGCAAGGATTTGTGCCAAATTCTCTGCTTGTATTTAGCACAAAATCCAAAGCAGCTGATTATCATGATGATATGAATAGTGTAAATTTTTTAAAGTGGTTACGTGAAAGGTTGATCCCAAATTTGACGGAGCCGAGTGTGATTGTAATGGACAATGCAAGTTACCATGTCACACAAATAAATAAGCCTCCAACCATGCACAGCTTGAAGGCAGACATTCAAAAATGGCTAAGGGAAAATAAAATCCCATACGAAGAGTGCTATAAAAAAGAGGAATTGATGTGTCTTGTTGAGGAAAATAGAGTTGGTCCTGTATATGCAGCAGAGGAAATATTGAAGCAGCATGGACATGAGGTCCTTAAATTGCCCCCATACCATTGTGACTTAAATGCAATTGAACTCATATGGAGCCTGGCAAAGCGAAAAGTAGCTAGCAGAAATTTGGGACTACATGGTTCAGAAACTGAAAACTTGATCAGAGAATGTTTTTCAATGATTACACCAGCAGATTGGAAAAAATGTAAGTCTAAGGATAACATTCTTGACACTGAATTGGCTCCATTTATAATACAAGTTCGTGAAAGTGATGATGAAAGTGATGATTCTCTATCAGGTGTTGAATTTTTGGAATCTGATTTTGATTATGACTCATGAATAAATGGCTTTATCATTTTATAAATTTGTTTCAATAAAAAATTCATTAGGTATATTAATTTATTATTGACTACTAAGTACTACCTACGTAAACTAAACAGGTATGTTACCAGTTTAGTTTATATAGTACCTACAGTCGAGTTCATAAATATAATTATGAGCAAATCCAAGGCTTCAAAAATAAATGAGCATAGAAAAGTACATATGAACTGATCAAATTTACCAATCAAAAATATGTACACACATCATCTGTCATATTTATCTGAGCATATCACACAATAATATGTAAGCAACTGAAAACTGATAAATATCTGTACTAAGTACTATTTTTCAAAATTATTTAATCAAGGCAAAGTGCACAAATATCTATGCAAAAGTTCTTTCAAATATTTATAAACATGTAGTGGCACAAAAATATCTGTACTGACGTTTTACAATGTCACAGTATATAAATAAACCAGTAAAGAAACTAGGCCTACTTTTCAAGATAAATACCTACGCTCCAATTGAGCGTAAGGGTTGTCCACTAACATTCTGTAAAATTGAATAAAAAAACTTAACTTGTTATTGTATCTCAGCTAGTTAGTGCAAAATCGATACGTGTGATCTGCGACAACAAATCCGTTGCAGATTGAGAAAAAGTAGCCGCCATCTTTAATTTTTTAGTTATTCAACCGATTGCTTCCAAAATCGATATCTGGGGATGTGCGTGGTCTCCAACAACGAATTTGTTGGCAGAATGAGAAAAAGTAGCCGCCATCTTTAATTTTTTAGTTATTTAACTGATTGCTTCCAAAATCGATATCTGGGGATGTGTGTGGTCTCCAACAACGAATTTGTTGGCAGAATGAGAAAAAGTAGCCGCCATCTTGAACTTTTCAGTTATTCAACCGATTGCTTCCAAAATCGATATCTGGGGATGTGCGTGGTCTCCAACAACGAATTTGTTGGCAGAATGAGAAAAAGTAGCCGCCATCTTGAACTTTTCAGTTATTCAACCGATTGTTTCCAAAATCGATATCTGGGGATGTTCGTGGTCTCCGACAACGAATTTGTTGGCAGAATGAGAAAAAGTAGCCGCCATCTTGAACTTTTCAGTTATTCAACCGATTGTTTCCAAAATCGATATCTGGGGATGTTCGTGGTCTCCGACAACGAATTTGTTGGCAGAATGAGAAAAAGTAGCCGCCATCTTGAACTTTTTAGTTATTCAACCGATTGTTTCCAAAATCGATATCTGGGGATGTGCGTGGTCTCCGACAACGAATTTGTTGGCAAAATGAGAAAAAGTAGCCACCATCTTGAACTCTTTTGTTATTCAACCGATTGCTTCAAAAATCGATATCTGGGGATGTGTATGGTCTCCGACAACTAATCCGTTGATAGATTGAGAAAAAGTAGCCGCCATATTTATTTTTTTAGTTATTCAACCGATTGCTCCCAAAATCTATATCTGGGGATGTGCGTGGTCTCCGACAACGAATTTGTTTGTTGTTGGTTGTTGTTTTTTAGCTTCTGAAAGATCCGATTTTAGTTTTCTTTTCCGTAGTGAGTTCGATGTAAGAGATTTGGGTGTTTGGTTTGAGCACTGTGGCTCGCTAAAACTGTTACGTTTTCTTCCGTCTGTGTACATATTTCTTTCAACATCGGAGTTTCAGTTGTCGTTTGCACACCTTTTTTTTGTATATCTGGTAGGTGGAGAGATGGTAATGAACTCGTTTTGAGTTTTTTGCGATGCGTTCCCTGCAAAATATCCTTAGCGTCAAAATGTGTTTCGCAAACGGTATAGTTTTGCGGCGGCTTGTTCAGCAATTCTTCTCGAGATATTAAGCGAAGCCATTTGGAACGTCTGAAAAAGATAACAAGATATCATGTATTTACAATAAAAGCCGGTGAATAAAATATAAGAATTGAAAGCTTACAAACTAAATCTTTTAATTTAATTCAAGTCTCAAACTCTTTTAATTTAATTCAAAAAGTTTTAATTCAAGTGTCAATTTCGAGAGTTAGGACCACACAGATTTCCCGATATCGATTTTGGAAGCAGGCTGTCGAATAATAAAAAAGTTCAAGATGGCGGCTACTTTTTCTTATTCTGCCAACAGATTAGTTGTCGGAGACCATACACATCCCCAGATATCGATTTTGGGAGCAATCGGTTGAATAACTAAAAAATTAAATATGGCGGCTACTTTTTCTCAATATATCAACGGATTAGTTGTCGGAGACCATACACATCCCCAGATATCGATTTTGGAAGCAATCGGTTGAATAACTAAAAAGTTCAAGATGGCGGCTACTTTTTCTCATTCTGCCAACTAATTCGTTGTCGGAGACCACGAACATCCCCAGATATCGATTTTGGAAA
Organism: Acleris emargana; assembly: GCA_927399475.2. Lineage (NCBI taxonomy): Eukaryota > Metazoa > Arthropoda > Insecta > Lepidoptera > Tortricidae > Acleris > Acleris emargana. The sequence goes on from OV656840.1 coordinate 651,656, forward strand.
CAATCGGTTGAATAACTGAAAAGTTCAAGATGGCGGCTACTTTTTCTCATTCTGCCAACAAATTCGTTGTTGGAGACCACGCACATCCCCAGATATCGATTTTGGAAGCAATCGGTTGAATAACTAAAAAATTAAATATGGCGGCTACTTTTTCTCAATATATCAACGGATTAGTTGTCGGAGACCATACACATCCCCAGATATCGATTTTGGAAGCAATCGGTTGAATAACTAAAAAGTTCAAGATGGCGGCTACTTTTTCTCATTCTGCCAACTAATTCGTTGTCGGAGACCACGAACATCCCCAGATATCGATTTTGGAAACAATCGGTTGAATAACTGAAAAGTTCAAGATGGCGGCTACTTTTTCTCATTCTGCCAACAAATTCGTTGTTGGAGACCACGCACATCCCCAGATATCGATTTTGGAAGCAATCGGTTGAATAACTAAAAAGTTCAAGATGGCGGCTACTTTTTCTCATTCTGCCAACAAATTCGTTGTCGGAGACCACGCACATCCCCAGATATCGATTTTGGAAACAATAGGTTGAATAACTAAAAAGTTCAAGATGGCGGCTACTTTTTCTCATTCTGCCAACAAATTCGTTGTTGGAGACCACGCACATCCCCAGATATCGATTTTGGAAGCAATCGGTTGAATAACTAAAAAATTAAAGATGGCGGCTACTTTTTCTCAATCTGCAACGGATTTGTTGTCGCAGATCACACTTATCGATTTTGCACTAACTAGCTGAGATACAATAAACAAGTTTTTTTTAAATTTAAACGGAAATTAAACGATTTTTATATTTTTACTTTTGCAACACGTCATCGCTGCCGTGCTAGTGTAAAAGGCGATCATTCGACATTTTGACCAAATTGAGTTGTTATGACCATCGTGATATGGAGAACAAGCCGCGTCGACCCATCTTACCCGTTTGTCGATAAGAGGCTTGGTTGCGAAGATACGATAAGGAAAAAGGCCGTATAACAGACTATTTTCCAGCAAATACTAATCAATAAAGCGGTAACTACACAATACTACATTAGAATGACGTAAAACAAGACACTCTGCATTATTGTCTGGTGTAGGTTTTATTTATTAATAAGTTGAACTACTCTATAAGGCCGTAATTGCAGATTACTAAGTAAAAAGAACGAATAACATATTTTACCGCCTTTTAACTTAGTATTTCAAATGTTTTTTCTATTTGCTCATAATCTAAATAAACGTAACAGAGTTTTCTAGACAAAAAGACCGTATGTCAGTATTTTGCGGTATTTTAGTCTAGCTAATGCCGAGTTTTAAATAATAATAAACTTGTTTAAAAAAACGTTTATTTTGTGATACGGTATTTTTACTTGGGACAGAGGTAGTTTTTAACGCTAGATTACTATTCGAATATCCACAGTCGACCCATGCTACTTAATAAAACCGTATAATCCCCAATCTCCTACATACCCCCCGCGGACGGGAGTGCCCGCGTTCGGGCGCCCTTCAGTTCGGTGACGTTACGGGTAATGAAGGTGCGTGTGCGCTGGCGCCCGTTATCACGCGAAAAGACGAGAACGACGAATTGACGATAAATCATAAAACTGAGTACATAATACCATTCTAAATATTTGTTACCTGAGTACAGTAAAAATAAATAAAATAAACATATAAATTAATATAATTATGATATATTTTTTTGGAGAACTAACATAATTGGGATAGACCGAAAAAATAACTCACGGTTTTTATAATCTAATACAAAAGAAAAGGTAATTTTAAGAGACCAATTTCATTAATTTTGTATTTGACCGAATAGTTTTGTTTTTATATCTTTATTTATTTAACAGACATTTTATCGATGAATTACATGATAAGTTACGATAAAAAGTGATTGTAATTGTATAATAAAACATACTATTTCAAGCGGTTTACGCCTAACCCGTAAGACACACCTGGGAGGGCTTTAAGCCAAAAACGAAAGTTAAACCACACGGTCAAATATACTTTTGTCGAAATGTCCGAAATAAATAAATATAACAAAAACTTAATCATGCAGAACGGCTTTAGAACCCTATTCCTCGAAATGGTTTTCTAATTAGATTAATTTAAAAAATATGAACAATCCCAATTATGAATTATATTAGTATCTAAGAAAAACATGAACAATAAAAAAAACTAGAACATCAATAGTTAGCTTAAAGAAATAAGTCCTTTTTTTATAATGCATTTATACAAATACATACATACACACATACCTTCACGCCTTCATTCCCAGAGTGGGGTAGGCAGAGCTACAGAATTACCAACAACTCCAAAAACTTGTTGATATCTCTGTAACCACAATTTGCAAAAAAACAAATACAAATACACAAATAAATAATAAAGTTTTTATGGAGAGAGTTTTATGGAAATAAAGCAAATCTAGAATATCAATAATTAGCTTACAGAGATGGTTAAGTCCTTTTATAAAGTGAATATTTTATAGACCATAAAACAAATATATCAGTAAATGATAAAGTGACTATAGTGACATTTGTCTGTTTACTTTTCATAATATATTTTACTAACATGAGGACTCAATCTAGCTAGAAGACAAAATGACTTCTGTTTCCCACTGTTTTACTATAAAAGTTAAACATGGATACTTAGTGAAATTGAACATCTCATTTAGTTATATAAAACTCAAGTCAAATATAGACTTAAAGGTGAAGCAAGCAATATCAATCTTGAGTCACAATATTATATGATATAAAAATAACATAGTATAACTATCGCTTTATTGAACGATAAATAATCTACTGTATAATTGAGTTTTTAAACACTCAATTTATATTTTGACCGTTTTCTTCCCTTACTATACGACTGACTGACTAATCGTACATATTGGCAAGGAGTCTGACCTGTCTATGGAGGATGACTATTGAGGTAGACTTAGGTCTAGGGATAGCGATCCCAGAGCGTATGGAGGAGATCTCCTTATTTTTTCTATGGCATAGGAAGGCAAACGAGCACACAGGCCACCTGATGGTAAGTGGAAACTGTGACCCATAGACATTCGCATTCACAAGAGTGCAAATGCACTGCCAACCCTGAGGACTAAGATGGAATGCCTCCATGCTAGTCATTTTACCGGCTATCTTATCCCTAAACCGGAACACAACAATGCGAACACTGCTGCTTGGCGGTAGGTTAATGGATAAGATGGTGGTACCAACCCCGACGGACCCTGCACAAGGTCCTCCCACAAGTAAAGGTCCTCCTTCCCTAAGGGGGCCACAAAACCTTTAAATTCTTAGATTTGCTTTAATCTAGACTTCGGTTTCATAAATTATATCTACTATAGGTACATATTAACTTTATCTTTAAAACTAATTCACTTAGTACCTACGTAGGTTGTATTTCAAGTGGTTAGGAGTCATTAAATAAACTAGGGTAGTGTTAGATAAGTTATAAATTATAGTCTACATACATACATACCTTCACGCCTGTAATCCCAGAGTAGGCTAGGCAGAGCTACAGAATTACAACTTTAAAAAGTTGTTGATAATTCAGTAACCACAATTTGCACAAATAGGCTAAGATGTTTACCAGCATATTAGTGACAGGTTGCAAGCCCATCGCCTAATAGTACTACTAGCCTTTATTCCCTTAGTCGCCTCTTACGACATCCACGGGAAGACATGGAGTGGCACTATTCTAACCCGGCAACCACATATTATTGTAAATATTAAGGTATCAATATTCTAGAGAGTATTAGTAGAGCTAGGACTTAAAACAAAGACTTAAAGAATTCTAGGGTTACTATAGGTTCACAACTATTGGGTTATATTAAATTACTTGACGATCACATGCCAAAACTAATTTACTTTTAAAATAGGTTGTTAGGAATAGGAAGCTTATAGACTAGGAATGTTACTTATGGTGACTAAGTTATTAGGTTAGGTAGATAGATGTAGTAGGAATTAGGTAAAAATAAAATAAAAATAAAATTTTAGCTATTATAATTGGTTCCACGAGGACCAGGATTTGAGTAATTCTATTTAAAGGTGCTTAGGCTACATTAGGGTTATTGCAAGGAGAATATATTGAGTTTAATTTTAGTAAAGAAACATTTACCAAAGTAAAAGGAAATCGCCCGATGCTTTCATCGCACACTCACTTCCGAGGGATAGACAGACGCAAGTCGAAAACAGAATTTAGTACGTAAACTAGGTCCATTAATGCCTGCTCTTAGCTTGAAAATTTGCGAGGACTTGCCAGAATTCAACCAAGAAAATGTCGATGAATTATAGGTTAAGTATTTTTAACCTATAATTCATCGACTTTTTCATGGTTGGATTCTGGCAATTCCTCCCAAAATTGCAATTCAATTACTTTATGAGACTGATTATGTTTAAATTAAAATATATGTTGTTGTGTTGTGTTATGTTATGTTATGATTAACAGTGCGTCATACAGACGAATCAAAGAGTATTATTGTTAATTTATTGAATAAGTAATAACACGACACCAATCTTAGAAGAGATAATATTTCCTGTGATTTAACTGTTAATTTTTGTTTATTTCAAATATATTTGTACCGAATTTATGATGGTTTTAATTAGCAATTAGTCTAACCTTTCATCGTAGTACTAGATTAAAAAACCGTATTTCGTCTGACTTTTGAAGACATACGTTTTTTTAGACTAGTATATAAATATAAAATGATCGATACGAAAACAAACCATATTTTTTTTATTTGCGTACTAGACAAGATAAACGTATTTTTGTTATTCGGCGTTATTATTTAGATCAGAATTATTCAAAAAATATTTTGTACCAAGCAATAAGGCGGTATGTTGCAAATACGTCTTTTTAATTAAGCATTATTGTGATACGTTCAAGCCCTAGTTTAGTATGAAGACGTATGAAGGAAAATCAAGCCTATAAGGCGGTATAGTGCTCATATACCGCCTTTTTGCTTGTTTTTCAGTGGCAATTATTAATCGGCAACTAAACAAAAAGGAAAAAATGCGTGTAAAAAAAAAACTGTAGGTAATAAAAATACATTACTTATGTAGAAAACTAGTAAAACACAATGTCTATTCGACACAAAAAGTTTCATTTCAATATCTGTTTAAATTACCTAGAAATATGAAAATGAAGATTTCGGTCACTTTTTTGCGATTATCTCGAAAGTGTCTTTTGTCGAAAAGTCGCCTTTTACACTAGCACGGCAGATCGTATTATAAAAAGCATTTTATTTATTCTTACCTTTCTTTGAAGAAGCCGAATTCAAACAACCGTATACCACGCAATACTTTTGTGGCATTTTTCTCAAGAACGAACGTAAAATGCGAAGGAGCCCATTCGTCTCGACGCGACACACGCGACTGACAGCACCGCCAAATCCTCTTAGCGGTCTCGTAGAGGCGTGCGTCTGTGTGAGTGCGTCGTTTCGAGCGTTTGTTCGTAGCTTCTTTACTGGTTTATTTATATACTGTGACAATGTTATGTGAACACGTTGCTGTTCATAAGTATCTAAACAAACACAAGACTTAACAATTTGACAATCATCGAAAAGAGTACCGTACTGTCAAATCATACATTTGTCTCTTTCCCTTTCAATGTGACTTCATAGAAGTGTCATTAGTGTTTGCTTGCGGTTTCTAATATAGTAGTACAGATATTTATCAGTTTTCATTTGCTACTATTCTAATAACGTAATAATATAAAATATAATTACATCAAGCATCAAATAACTTTTATCACTCTATACTTTGTGTTACCAGCTAAAGATTTTTTGAATTTGCCGCTTTTTTTTTGTGCAACGACTCACTGGTCAGACTAGATCCAGACAGCGTCAACTCAAAATCATTGTTAGTTTTGTTTCAAGCTCATAGACGTTGTATTAAAGTTGATTTTAAAATACAGTTGTATTTTGAGTTACTACACTTTTGATCCGACAGTGCGACTTGTATTTTTTTTTCTTCAGGGTTTGTAGGTACTACAATCATAATAAATTTGCGCTTGTATGTTATATCGTTTTTACGACACAATAAAAATAACAATAAGTACCTTGAAAAAAAAAAACGTTTCTTGTATTACCCCCATTGCGTATCATACATACATACATACATACATACCGTCACGCCTGTAATCCCAGAGCGGGGTAGGCAGAGCCACAGAATTACCTACAACTTAAAAAAGTTGTTGATAATTCAGCAGCCACACTTTGCACAAACAGGCTAAGATGTTTACCAGCGTATTAGTGACAAGTTGCAAGCCCATCGCCTAACAGTACTCCAAGCCAACATTCCCTTAGTCGCCTCTTACGACATCCACAAGAAGACATGGAGTGGCACTATTCTAACCCGGAAACCACACGGTTAATTGCGTATCATCTATTATAATATGGTATAGGTTATGGTACGTATTAAATTAATACGTATTTTATCTGCTAGCGCAGTAGGTACCCATATTGTATATTTATCCTATTGTTAATCATTCGAATGCTTATACGAGGATAGAGATAGAGTAATGTGGTTTGCAGATAATGTTAAATAAAAAAAACGTCAATTTAATTACATAGTAATAACAAACATGTACAAGCCTATTAAAAAAGTATCATGAGTGTAATTAATTAGCTTACAACAAGACTTAAACAGTCTTTGTAAATAAAGTGGCATTAACCAAGCCAATAACTAAGGGAATAAATTCTTGTAGTACTGTTAGGTGATGGGCTTGCTACCTGTCACTAATATGTACACTGTAAAACATTTTAGCCTAATTGTGCAAATTGTGGTTACAGAGTTGTCAACAATTTTTTAGAGCTGTGGGTAATTCTGTAGCTCTGCCTATCCCACTAGGGAATGAAGGCGTGAAGGTATGTATGTAACCAAGCCAATAGGGAATATGCATGGATTTTAAAAATCGCATTTCTCATCAAAATATGAAAATACCGTAAAAGAGATCACCAAAACGGAAATTAAAATTAAAATCGGTCAAGAAATACGGAAGTTATAAGCATTTCAAACTTCTAATTAGACAGAGAGATCCGATGTGCACCGTGACGTCATTGTGCACTGCGGCCATATAAACTCCATGTAAAATTCCGTTTTTCTAGAAAGAGATAGGAACAAATCTTTGTTGGCTTATATCTTGGTTATTTTTATAGTTATTCAAAAAATGATTTTTGTGATCTGTTTGTTACATGAATCAGCTTCAATTGAAGCTGTAAAAAAAAAACATGCATATTCCCTATTAGTGAGAGCAAAACCGGCCAGGTGCGAGTTGAGCTTGCGTGTGGAAGGTCCCGTACATAGGTTTTTTGTTGTTGTTGATAGTTTTTCTGTAATCTACAAGCAATGAAGTATATTTTGTATTTTCAATTTTCGTCTTCTTTCACGAATAAAATCAAAACTATTTATTTGTTCGTATTTAAAAACACGTTTACATACATACATAAACTCACGCCTTCATTCCCAGAGTGGGGCAGGCAGAGCTAAAGAATTACCAACAAGTCTTAAAACTTCTTGATAATTCTGTAACCACATTTTGCACAAGTAGGCTACGATGTTTCCCAGTGTATTAGTGACAGGTGGCAAGCCCATCGCCTAACAGTACTAAAAGCCTTAATTCCCTTAGTCGCCTCTTACGACATCCACGGGAAGACATGGAGTGGCACTATTCTAACCCGGTAACCACACGGGCAACGTTTATATTAGATTTATTAAATAAGCCGTACTTTAGGACATTTTTATAACGGTTAGTTTTTTTAAATTATATTAACTAATGACTTGCCTTACATTAAAATTAGTTCATACGTTAGGGCCCTATAGACAGGTTATTTTATTATTACAGATAAACAGACCGGCACATACTTACCACCAGGTTCAATTCGTGTAAAGGTCATCGCACACTGCAACACCCCGCCACCAGATCAATACCGCCTCAGCTCAAAGTGAAACATTGAAAATTGGGCTTTGGTCGTTGTTAATACGATACATTTTTCAGTGGACGAAGCGTGGCCCGCGCTATCGCAATCGTACCCAAAGGGTGAAAACGGACCCTATTACTAAGATTCCGCTGTCCGTCTGTCCGTCGGTCCGTCTGTCTGTCACCAGGCTGTATCTCACGAACTGTGATAGCTAGACAGTAAAATTTTCTCAGGTGATGTATTTCTGTTGCCGCTATAACAACAAATACTAGAAACCGAATAAAATAAATACTTAAGGGGGCCTTCCATACTTACAACAAACGTGTTTTTTTTTAGATAATGGTTAGGAACTCTTCGTGCGCAAGTCCGACTCGCACTTGGCTGTTTTTTTTTTTACTTTAACTTGAAAAATATATCGTAGATACTAATATAAGGCAAAGCTCACTTCTCAGTGTTTCACTTTGAGGCGGTGCTGATCTGGCGCCGGGGCGGTCAAGTGTGCGATGTCCGGAAGTGTGATCCAATGTCATTAACCGCAGTGTTTCTTAATTCCAAAACCGGCTGTACACTTACTGTATGATTCCCAGATCCAACTGTCTCTCCTCTTACGTCCGGTTCCTATATTCAATCCGCGGACAGATAGGCTTACTTCGGATTAAAATTTGACACATTTTGTATAGGCAAATGTCAAATTTTAACCCGAGGTAAGCCTTATCTATCCTCGGATTGAATATAGGAACCCGATATTAGTGGACTATCATACAAATATAAAAAAAAACTATTTTTAAAAATATAACTGAAATGAGCGCGAGTACCTATTTGTTCTTGAGTCTTGGATATTTATCATCTATTTATTTATGTTGTCATCGTATTGATGCATTTAAAAATAATGTTTATCGTGGTCTAGAACACAGAGTCTGGGACTAATGCCCGGTTTCTGAAGTACTTTTATCGGTGGTTTATCTGTCCGTAAACGCTATTGGTCCGTTAACTTTGACAACTGCGTTTCCGAACAACGACTCAAAGATAAACTCCGTTTAAACTAGGTTTAACTTAACTGACCAAATTATTATTTTTACAAAAATCAACCGGAATTGATGTTGAATTAAGGCATTAACAGCAGTCTACGTATGACAAGCTATTAAGATCCATCTAGCGGCAGCGGAAGGAACTATTGATCTGTCAATAGTTATCGAACTGTTCGTAGAGCACTCAGAAACGCACGAAGAGATAAACGTCGTTTAACCTAAACATAACTTTAACGGATCAATAGCTATTAAAGGTTTAAATAGTGACTTCAGAAACCGGGCATTAGTTAACTGTAGAGTTATCCACTGGTAGTATTTTAATTTTATTAATTTCAAAGCGCGAAACGCCATATTGGGTATGTTATTTATTTATCAAAACTATTAATAGGTATTCTGCAATGCATGTACAACTGTGTCTGGAAAAACATATGCGATAATCGTATTTACTTGAATACATTATTAATTGGTTAAGCGTGACCTCGGGTGATAATGCTATGTATAAATACCTATTTATTATGTATTTGTGCTTATAAGTTCAAATCGGCTTTACAAGCATCATCGATTCGTTTATTACGATCCGAAAAATTAACTGTCAAAAAACGTGCCACTTGTCAAATTGATGACGCATCTAGCCGAGGTGGTGCTAACACTGCCTCAAAGCTAGCGGTTACGGGTTTGATGCCCGATAGTTCCGGTACGCACAAATATTTGTACGTAGAAGTATTTGGTCTTAATTATTTTCTATGTGTGTATTTTTCTATATACCCAAGTATAGAGAGTAGTAGAATAGTGCCACTCAATGTATTCCCGTGAATGTCTTAAGAGCCAACTAAGGGAATAAAGGCTTGTAGTCCTGTTAAGCGATGGCTTGCAACCTGTCACTAATACGCTGGTGGACATCTTGGCCTATTTGTGCCGAATGTGGTTGCTGAATTGTCAGCAAGTTTTTGAAGTTGTGGGTAATTCTGTGGCTCTGCTTACCCCACTCTGGGATTACAGGCGTGAAGGTATGTATGTATGTATGTAATCGGTGTCTAGTATACCCAAAGCGCAAGCCTAAAGTTCGAGACTAGGTCAATTTGTGTGAGATCGTCCTTAAAAAAGAAGGGCACCTCAGGCCTCAGGTTGACACCTCACCTGCAACCTCAATTCCTCAGTTCTAGTCTCTAACGTAAGCAAGCGGCCTTTAAAAGTTATCACTCACCCCACACTAAGGCTGCCCGTCCACTGCAGCGGAACGAAGCAGAGAAGCGGCGCGCGAGGAAAAAAACCACCAATAGGATTACTTATTTTTGCTTGTCTTGCTCAGCGCAGCTCTCCTATTAGTGGACCATTGCTTGCACACCTCTCCACTGCCTCGCTCCGCTCCGGTCCATCCAGTGGACAGGCAGCTTAGGAATAACATGCGTACAAAACATTTTGTGTGAGATCCCTTATATTTATTTTATTTACCTATGCATGACTCGATGTATGAATGTTTAAGAAGCGAAATAAATTTGTCAAGATCGTAGCAAGTGGAAAGAAGTGTCTCTGCCTACCCCTCTGGGAAACGGGCGTGATTTGGTGTATATGTATGTATTTACCTATTTATTTATTTAAGAGCGCGTGCGCTGTTCAAGAATAGCTACAGGCCTTATTATTAAGAGAGACTGATAATCTGTGTTCTAATATTACCTACTGATGAGCCAATATCGCCCGGCAGACTGCTCGTGCTGCCTCTTAAGTAAACACGACTGGCGATAATAGTGTCTATAAAAAACGGCATCGCTCTAGCATATCACTATTTCCATAAAATGACCCAAATGTAAAACAGGATAACAAGTCGATAGTTGAATCGTAAAAAATAATCAGCCTGCGGATGGTACGTAAAAAAAAACGGCCGCGACGAAAAAGTCAAATGTTTGCTCGTAACGAATGAATGCATGAGTTATATTTATTATCCAAAGTAAATCACAGTATGCATTGCATGTTATGACAAAGTACTAGAAATAACATTGAAATGATCAAAAATATACAAAACAAAAAGGCAGGACATCAATAATAACAATATTAATATACAGGTTGAACTCTAAATGGTAAAACAAAAAAAAAACAGCTGCTTCATACATTTTGGTCGAGTACCTATTGAAATTTTCTATGAGACATCTGTTTTTTTTTTCGTGATTTCAGAGTTGTACCCATAGTGAAAGTTGTTCATATTCGTGGGTAGAACACAGAAGTGATTGTATTACCATTTAGAGTTCACCCTGTAGAATCGGATCGATGGATCGTTTTAAAAATAACATGCAACCGAAGTAGTCAATTATTTGTATAAAATATACAGCATAACAACATAATAACGTAACATTTAAATACAAAAATAAAGTAAATAAATAATTTAATATTAGGGGGACGATCTCACCTAGTCCCAAACTTAGCTATAGGCGGTACTATGGGTACTAGGTATGTTCTAGATAACGATATCAATACTTATATAGATAAATAAATACTTAAATACATAGAAATCATCCAAGACTCTGAAATAAATACTCGCACAAATATTTGCCCATCCCGGGAATCAAACCCACCCCGCCCAACCCACCGGCCAACGCGTCGTCAAAACTCTTAATAATTAGAAAATAGTGCAACATATTTAAATTATGCACTGCATTATATATTATTTAATTCCACAGCTTTATCAATGTATGCAGAACCGATAACCGCTTAAGTTATCGCGTTCTTGAGTGGAGACCGCGAATGGACCAACACGGCACTTACGTAGGTTTTTATAATAAGAAAAGGTATTATAGAGTCCTACAATATTATAAACACGAAAGTCCATTAAAAACTTAGACAAACCAAAGATGTTTCTTGAACAATTAAAACTATATCTTATTAATAAATGCTATCATAACTTAAATGATTTTTTTAACGATAAGTAGTACTTAATTTATATTTTATCAACCCTAGTCCTACTTGATAAATAATTTATTATTATTGTTAAATTTTATCTTGGGATCTTATCCTAGAGTCATTTAGTATTTCAGTTATCTGTATTAAAATACCTAGTTAATCCTCTAAAATTGCTGTGCCCTTGCAGGGCGTCACATGGATACCTATTGTTTATTTTCCACCTCATAATATATGTAATGTGATATGCAATAAAGATTTTGATTTGATTTGATTTGATCTCTGATTGTTGGTTACGAGGTTTTCACGTTATTATCTATATATATAAAAATTACGTGTCACGTTGTTTGTCCGCGATGAACTCCTAAACTACTGAACCGATTTTAAATTTGATTTGCACACCGTGTGCAATTCGACCCAACTTGAAAGATAGGATAGCTTACATTTCAATTTATAGTCGCAATATTATTTTATTGTAAATTATTTGTCTTTATAAGGCAAAACAACGTTTGCCGGGTCAACTAGTCTACTATAATACTTAAACTAAACTAAACTAGCTTAAAGAAAAAAAACGAGAATTTTAAAAAACAAATGCCACTGCCATCCGTCAACCTCGCAATGGGTGTAATGTTTAGCATAAAAACAAATGGTCTAATGATCATTTTACACCTGCCGTAGACTCAATTCACCTGGGTTAATTCACCTGGATGAACTAAGTGCACTGATTAGTAGACGTAATTCACCAGTATTGTTTTTAAAAGTACAATGTTTTATTATCAGTATACATAATTCACCTTGGTGAATCCAGTATACTAAAAGTGTACTTGATGCTCCAATTCCAGCGATAGTGCATTAGTGCAATGATTCGATATGCGATCTTAACGCATTTTCGTTCCTGGCCACTTAAACAACCAAGATAAAGTGAAGTAGGTACATTATAATTACGTAAATCCAGTAGTCAAATCAACGATAAAATAATCCAAGACGCTCAAATGGAATTGTTATATGGGGACATTAGTGTGGGTCATTTTTTAGAGATGTTACGATAAGATATGTCCATAAATTGAACTTTACTAAATGTCATTTAATAATTATATGTACTTTAATTTATCTTGGTTGTTTAAGTGGCCAGAGGCTATTATACTCGCATTTATCAACGTGATAAAATGTGGACAAAACAATCATCTTTTTCTAACAAGTTGGTAAGTGCGAGAGTGACGGTTGTTTTATCCACACTTTATTGCGTCGATAAACCCGACCATATTAGGCCTGCAGAAACCTGTGTGAAAAGATCGCATATAGAATCATTAGATGTATTAAGTAGACAAAGGGTATACCTAATGCACCTATCGCTGGGAAGTGGAGCATAAAGTACACTTTAAGTATACTTGATTCACCTGTTGGGTGTATAAAGTAGAAAAAGAGTACTATTTACAAGCGTCAGGGTATTAAAGTCTACAAATTAGTGTACTTAATTAACATCAAATCACCTATGGGTATTCAAATCTACTAATTAGTGCACTTAGTTCATCCAGGTGAATTAACCCAGGTGAATTGAGTCTACGGCAGGTTCCTTTCAAGGATTAAAATAGCCTTGACTGCACATTTCATAAAAAAACTTGTAAGTATCTACGGAACCCTAAAAATAATTAAAAAATCGGAACCCTTATAGGATCACTCGTGCGTCTGTCTGTCTGTCCGTATGTCACATCAAATTTGCTCCGAAACTACTGGACCGATTGAGTAGAATTAAAGACCCAAACACAGATGTGCAAAGTTTTTTTTTAAGTAAGTTTCTTTTTCTGGGACAAATTAAAAAATTTAAACAATTCAACTCGCACTTGGCCGGTTTTAATATTTTCTTTATTAAAAATAATCGTGGTACCAATTCTAGACTCTTCAACTAATCTGTACGATACACGCTGCACCGAAGTGACCTCGAGCCTATGTTGTGTTTTTTTTTTATTATCCTGTTGTTATTAAGTTATTACATAATGTGTAGTACAACCGGGAGTCCTTCCTTCCTTATGACGAGAAGGAAAACTTGTTTTTTAAGGAAAACTTAAGAAATTTTGAGGATATAATTTGTATACGCCCACTGATGTGCGACTCAGTATCATCACATCACTAGCATACGTTTGACTCGTGATTGCAGGCATGCAAGCTTTAAGGCACACCAAACGCGTGGCAGCAGCGCTTTGAATACGTGCACGCGCGATTTGTAAAACAGCAAAACAATAGAATCCGGCACATCAATATTGGTTCGTTTTCCCGTGTGGTTGCCGGTTTAGATTAGTGCCACTCCATGTCTTCCCGTAGAAGTCGTAAGATGCGACTAAGGTAATAAAGACTTGTAGTACTGTTAGGCGATGGACTTGCAACCTGTCACTAATATACAGTAGCCTGATTCTGCAAATTGTGGTTACAGAATTAACAACATGTTTTTAGAGTTGTTGGTAATTCTGTAGCTCTGCCTACCCCACTCTGGCAATGAAGACGTGAGTGTAAGTATGTATGTTAATTTTGAAGCTAGCGACCCGGGGTTCGATTCTTGGTAAGAGTAAATATTTGTGTGATGTATATTCTACTCATTAAAGTAAGATTTTTAGTTAGTGCCTAGGTTAGATGTCCCCTATATATAACATTTACTAAATTAGTAAAATACATTCTGGTGAGGCTGCCGTGTGCACGAGCCTATAAGCTTTCAATTTGAAGGTCTAGTTGCTATCGCTTGCTCGTATTTTTAGTAGATTGTTGAAATGAGGAATAAAAAAAGTGTGATTTCAACAAGGCTCATTCATCATTTTATCATTTTCTTAACAAAATGTCTACAAATTTTATGGAAAGAAAATTGTGAAATATTCTGGTAGTAAACTTATTTAAATAAACAGACATTTTTAACAACTGGCAAAGTCGTATGTAGGCACGATCAAATGGTCATTATTGCATACAAAGTAAAGTAAAAGCTTTTACCATTCCATTGAGCCTGATTTTAGCGTTCTATCTCAAATGCGCAGCCCTCGTTGTGCGGGTTCTCGCACCTGACCGGTTGTTTCAACGTAACGTTATAAAGTAACGAGGCTGTTTCGATCTTCAATACATGGTAACATTTATTATTAACATTTATTACAAACCTAATTACCATTGTATTTAATTGGCCATGACAACCAAACGAATACCAGTAATTTATTAAATTAAATATTGCGTGTTATTATAAATATTTTCCACAATTATGCATGTTATTGTGTTTTTCCTCATGGAGGAAACTTTAACCGAATATTCCCAATACCTACACCATGGATTTGTTATATTCTGTATAAACGCTGTTAATAGGTAATAAGGATATAACATATTGAAAAAGTTAAGTTTAACGTGATGCATACTTAAGTTTTTTTTTATGGGATAGCAAGGCAAACGAGCACACAGGCCACCTGATGGTAAGTGAAAACTGTGACCCATAGACATTCGCATTCACAACACTGCAAATGCACTGCCAACCCTGAGGACTAAGATGGAATGCCTCTATGCTAGTCATTTCACCGGCTGTCTTATCCCCAAACCGGAACAGAACAATGCGAACACTGCTGCTTGGCGGTAGTTTAATGGATAAGTAGGTGGTACCAACCCGGACGGACCCTGCACAAGGTCCTCCCACAAGTTAAGTTTTTTTTTTTTGGGTACCATATACTAAAAACAGAACCTTTTTAGGATATCTTCAGTGCTTATCTATCCTAGAGTCTGTTAAGACACTTTTCAGCTGAAGTCGCTTAAGCTATTCAGCTAAAATTGGAAATCTAGTATTCATTTTCAGAGTTCCTAAGCAGATTTAATTATTGCAAATTTAATAATATTTGTTAGGGCAGCAAAGTGAGAAGTACCGAAAAATAATTGTTTAAAACTGCGGTTATCCCTAAATGCGGGTAATTGTTATTATTTTATTTTAAATGGGCATATTTGTATTTGTTTTTGAAAGATACTAAGTACGAGTAATTCTACGAAATTTAATTTAATTTAATTTAATTTGTTTATTGCAAAGGGAAACGGAATACAGCAGATATATTACAACTAGAATAACAACTGAGCGTAATTCATAAGCCTAAACAGTTCATATTAATTTAATAACTTACTACTAGTAAATAACTAATTAGAAAACACAAAACTAATACAATTTTGAAAAATAAATTGTAATACAAACGATAGTGAAACATGCCTTAATATTTAAAAATTATTCTATTTTCTAATCAGGGTTTTAAGTGGCATAGCGAACAAACTTGTCCCGTCTCTATTAATTCCCAAAATAAATAATATTATTTTATATATGGATATTTTATTAATTTAAAATTCTAAAAGCTAAAACCAAAATCAACCCGTGGGCCGTGACGACTTGTAAACCTGTTTTATAATATTTTGCGTTATTCTAAGACAATTTAAGTAAACAATATTTTCGAAAATATGGTATATTATTAAAAACAAATAATGCAAATGAGGTATGTTAAATATTATGATGGCAATATCTAAGCTAATTTGCATGTTTGATGACACATATTATGTAAAACACCTATTTTGAAACCATTTTGAAAACAATAAGCGACATAATACAGTTTTGTAATAAATTATTATTTAATTCTGGCAAAATAACTCATTTTCAATAATTCAACTAATCAAAATGACGTAAGTCATAAAAGCTGCCTTTTAATTTTAACCCTAAAACAATTCCATTGAATCTAAAATAGCGAAGGTTAACCTCTGACCGGCCATCCCGTTTTGACGCAGCGATAAAACCTACATGGGAATATGTATTAAAGCACAAACAAACAATACCGTGCGAATAATGATGTAAAGGACATAAATGTCAATTGCTGTACCAACCTAAACAATTGTAGAATAAAGATAAATTTTCAATGGTGTTTTAAATGGCACTTAACACCATTTTAAATTGACATGTAAGCATGGTGTTTCGATGTTATTTCTTATCTGGTTGTACATACGTCATTAAGCCGCAAAGCCCAGATAATATTAATTAGCTGGTTATTCAATGTTATACGTTATTATCGTCAATATTTTATTATTTGAATTATTACTTCTGTCAGAACTATAAACGTAATGATACCCCCAATAAATGTAACGTTTTAGAATAAGGACAATGCAGGTCATAACATAATCGAACAAATTAGAGTTAAAAATAATTATTACTTACTATCAAAGAAACAAATAAGTATGAGGTTTTCATGAAACCTAGGTAATAACCACCTCCAGAAAACCTGCTTTTAACCCTTAGCCAGGCAGTGCTCACCTTGGTGATAGATTTAAAAAAAGCCAAGACATTACTTTTTTATAAACCTTTTTTATAGACATTCTGATTGAAATGCATGCCAATCATTACCCACAGTTCCTGAACCCGTCATAGAGGATTTGCAATATGGGTATACATAAAGTATTGTACGCGACTCTGCGTACCTAATTGGCATTATGCAACCGTCACGCAAACTACAGTTAAATCTTGCTGTAATTCATAGTGTAAGTGGCATGGAACTAAGCTCTCTGAAATAAACAAAAACCAGGTATTTAGCAATTAAAAGAGGACAATGCTTGGTTTGATTCCATGCTACCTGTGTTTATTTTTTCATTACTTTGATACATACAGTCAATCAAAGAAACTTCAGTTTTTTGTGAAATCGGTTCGTAAATAGTATTTTATTCAACAAGGGACTAAAACAAGCCATAATGACATGAGATGTTTAGACTCGCGAGCGAGCGAGCGAGCGAGGAAGGGTGGCTATAGCTCGAGTGTCATTATGGTTGAAGAATTAAAATTATAGTATAAATATATTAATTAAGAGGGTTTGTTCATTTAGAGAAGATGGATTTAAGTAGAGTTACAAAAGAGACATGGCGATCCAGAGTGAGTGTGTGGAGATGTCGGTAGGGGTCGCCCTAGACGCACACACAATGATCAGATTCGGGGTGTACTAAATAAGAAAAAAATCACCAATCAATCAATCAAAGCATTTAACCGTCGACTAATGAACCATTTTGTTTTATTTTTATTGCATAGTACGGCAATCGCGCACACAGGCCACCTGTTGGTAAGTGGAAACTGTGACCCATAGATATTCGCATTCACAAGACTGATAATGCACTGCCAACTCTGAGGACTAAGATGGAATGCCTCTATGCTAGTTATTTCACCGGCTGTCTTATCCCCAAACCGGGGCGACTAAGCGAATATAGGCTTGTACATAATACTGTAAGGCGATGGTCTTGCAACCTGTCACTAATACACTGGTCTGGTAAACATCTGAGCCTAATTGTGCAAAATGTGGTAACTGAATTATCAACAAGTTTTTAAGGTTGTAGGTAATTCTGTAGCTTTGCCTTCCCCATTCTGGGATTACAGGCGTGAAGGTATGTATGTATGTATGTAAATTCTTTTACTTGTGGGAGGACCTTGTGCAGGGTCCATCAGGGTCGGTACCACCATCTTATCCATTAACCTACGGCCAAGCAGTAGTGTTTGCATTGTTGTGTTCCGGTGTGGGGATAAGACAGCCGGTGAAATGACTAGCATATAGGCCTTCCAAACAACGCGCTGGCCTAGTTGGTAGTGACCCTGCCTATGAAGCTAGCGGTCCTGGGTTCAAATCCCTGTAAGGGCAGATATTTGTGTGATGAGCGCGAATATTTGTTCCTGAGTCATGGATGTTTACTATGTATTTAAGTATATATTTCTCTATATAAGTATTTATATCGTTGTCTAGTACCCATAATACAAGCCTAGAGCTTAAATTCGGACTAGGTCAATTGGTGTGACATTGTCTCGTGATATTTATTTATTATTCCATCTTAGTCTTCAGGGTTGGCAACGCATTTGCAGTCTTAGGATTGCGGTCTTGTGAATGCGAATGTCTATGGGTCACAGTTTCCACTTACCATCAGGTGGCCTGTGTGCTCGTTTGCCTTCCTATGCCATAAAAAAAAACAATTCATGAAAATCGGTAAGGCTCTTTTAGAGATATCAGCTCTGAAAGAAAAGATGTCAGAGTCTTTGCGAGTCGATGGCGACGTGTAGGATGGCGTCAGGGCCTAGGATATTGCGAGGGGGTGCGCTTCAATCAGTATATATAAACATTTTGTATAATTTTATGTAACTAATCTCGAAAAGCATAATGAACGTTAACATAAAAACCAATTCATCATCATCAACATCATGTCAGCCGAAAGACGTCCACTGCTGGACATAGGCCTCCCCCAAGGCTCTCCACTCAGACCGGTCTTGTGCTTTTCGCATCCACCGCTTTCCCGCGATCCTTACAAGGTCGTCACTCCATCTTGTTGGAGGCCTACCCACAGCTCGTATCCCGGTCGGCGGACGCCACTTAAGAACCTTCTGACCCCATCGGCCATCAGTCCTGCGTGCGATGTGCCCCGCCCACTGCCACTTCAGTTTAGCTATTCTTCGGGCTGTCGGTAACCTTAGTTCTCCTGCGGATATCATCATTTCTGATTCTATCACGCAGAGAAACCCCGAGCATAGCCCTCTCCGTAGCCCTCTGAGTGACCTTGAGCTTTCTTATGAGGCCCATCGTTAGCGCCCACGTCTCGGATCCGTAAGTCATCACTGGCAACACACACTGGTCAAAGACTTTTGACTTCAAACACCAATTGTATAATTTTATCTGGCATACGATCGAATAACAAATTATGAATTGAGTTTTATGCATCATGACTATTATATTGATTATTTATTATTCAGATCGAATTTATGCAAATCGTGTTATGTAAAATCCTGCCGTAGACTCAATTCACCTGGGTTAATTCACCTGGATGAACTAAGTGCACTAATTAGTAGATTTGAATACCCATAGGTGATTTGATGTTAATTAAGTACACTAATTTGTAGACTTTAATACCCTGACGCTTGTAAATAGTACTCTTTTTCTACTTTATACACCCAACAGGTGAATCAAGTATACTTAAAGTGTACTTTATGCTCCACTTCCCAGCGATAGGTGCATTAGGTATACCCTTTGTCTACTTAATACATCTAATGATTCTATATGCGATCTTTTCACACAGGTTTCTGCAGGCCTAATATGGTCGGGTTTATCGACGCAATAAAGTGTGGATAAAACAACCGTCACTCTCGCACTTACCAACTTGTTAGAAAAAGATGATTGTTTTGTCCACATTTTATCACGTTGATAAATGCGAGTATAATAGCCTCTGGCCACTTAAACAACCAAGATAAATTAAAGTACATATAATTATTAAATGACATTTAGTAAATTTCAATTTATGGACATATCTTATCGTAACATCTCTAAAAAATGACCCACACTAATGTCCCCATATAACAATTCCATTTGAGCGTCTTGGATTATTTTATCGTTGATTTGACTACTGGATTTACGTAATTATAATGTACCTACTTCACTTTATCTTGGTTGTTTAAGTGGCCAGGAACGAAAATGCGTTAAGATGGCATATCGAATCATTGCACTAATGCACTATCGCTGGAATTGGAGCATCAAGTACACTTTTAATACCTATACTGGATTCACCTGTTGGGTGTATAGAATAGACGAAGAGTATACCTAATGCACCTATCGCTGGAATTGGAGCATCAAGTACACTTTTAGTATACTGGATTCACCAAGGTGAATTATGTATACTGATAATAAAACATTGTACTTTTAAAAACAATACTGGTGAATTACGTCTACTAATCAGTGCACTTAGTTCATCCAGGTGAATTAACCCAGGTGAATTGAGTCTACGGCAGGGAAAGGAATGGAACCGAACGGAGTTTAAAAAAAATTACTCAACTCCTTCGATTTTCTCGCTAACTGTACATTTTATCAGAAATCTATAAATGTCGTTTGTCATCACTTAAAAAGTTAGTAAAGGTCTCCTAAGACCATTTTCGCGTGGCAGCAAGGGATTTAGTAGCTGCCCCTACTGCCCCATCTCAACTTTCCACCTGTATATTTGTAGTTGAGCAGCAAAACGTGTCAAAACTCAGAAGGTTTAGTTTGAGACTTATGACAGATTGTGCCCCGATACATACATACATACATAAACTCACGCCTTCATTCCGAGAGTGGGGTAGGCAGAGCTAAAGAATTACCAACAAATCTTAAAACTTCTTGATAATTCTGTAACCACATTTTGCACAAATAGGCTAAGATGTTTCCCAGTGTATTAGTGACAGGTGGCAAGCCCATCCAAAAATTAAAATTAATTTAAAAAAACTTGGGGATGTTATTTATTGAACAAAATTGATAATGTTAAACAATTCACAAACAATACCGTGTCTGGAAAAACCATACGCGATTATGGACTTCGGTAATGTGTTTATCAGCCTATGTATGTATGTTTGTTACTTTGTGGCGCTCTAGAAACTAAACGCGTGGACCGATTTTGATGAAACTTATGTCAATCTATTTGTCTTAATATTGTTATTTCACTAAAGATATAACAGTAATTAAAATTAACGTAAAAAAGAAAAATATAATAATTATTGTTAGAGCCAAGTCTCCCTACAGCCAAAACTACAAATACGAAAAAAAAATTAAATATTTAAAATGAAAGCACATATTATAATGAATTTAACTAATAGAAAAACTATCACTATTATTTAAGTAAACTTCAGTGGTTCTTGAGTTACTTACATACGGTTTAAACGTTTATACCTCATCATCATCATGTCAGCCGAATGACGTCTACTGCTGGACATAGGCCTCCCCCAAGGCTCTCCACTCAGACCGGTCTTGTTTGAATGTTAATACCTACCGAAAACATATTTGCGGTGTTGGTAAACTGACCGCGACCTATGTCGACGTATGGCAATAACAGTTGTCCAACGGCAAAGTTAAGTTTGTCGCGAGGTCTAATTTGTTTGTAGTAACGGCTTCGGAACCCTACGCTGAGCATGGTGCGACATGCTCTTGCCCGGTTTTTGTTGTTATTTTTATTAATTTTATTTTTACTGAAAAGGGTAAGGTCGTAAATCAAAATTTGTTAATTAATTGTTTTCTTATACGTCACTGGTTTAACCCCGACCACGTCCATATTTAAAAGGTTTGAGCTATAAGAGCTTCCTCTTTAATGTATAGTTCGACAAAATTAATTGCCCGTATCGCGGGTAACGTGCACGTATATACCCATACCTACTTTTTTCGGGATAGGATCATGGGGTCTAAAAAGCAACTGGTCTATACAGGTAATTCTCATGTCGTCTAAATTGCAAATGGTCTAAAACGCAGCTGGTCTAAGTAGCAAGTGGTCTAATTATCATAAATATGAGGTAGGTTTAGGTTATGTTAGTTTTGCAGCAGGCCCGGAGGGCCAAACCACCCAGAAATAGGAGCTCCGCGTAAGCGGAGCTCCGTCGACACTCTCTAATTGTTTTGAAGTAAGAGTAAGAGTGTCGACGGAGCTCCGCTTACGCGGAGCTCCTATTTCTGGGTGGTTTGGCCCTCCGGGCCTGCTGCAAAACTAACATAACCTAAACCTACCTCATATTTATGATAGTTAGACCACTTGCTACTTAGACCAGCTGCGTTTTAGACCATTTGCAATTTAGAGAGTTGCGATATATACGAGTTGCTAATTAGACCCCATGATCCTATCCCCTTTTTTCGACGTTATAGATAATGCTAGATAAAGTAGTACCATTGTAATGAAAATAAATTTAAAAAAATGACTGACTGCTGAGTTTCTTGCGGCGTTTCTTCTCAGCAGTGGAGCGCTGTGAAGCGCTGGTAGATTCTTGACGTGTAAAAGTCCCCGTGCGGCCTACTTACCTACTGTATAAATGTCTTTATCTTTATCTTTAACATAGATAAAAATGTAGCAGGGAAGCACAAATGTGAACTTATCATTTGAAAGGATCTCAGACAGGATTGCAGTTAACCTTTGAGCGATTGGGGAATAATAATTGCTTTAAATATGAATAAATATATAAATAAAGATATGTACAATAAACTAAAATAGGTACATAATATTATTATATTAACATACATCATTAATAAACAAGTGTGAAGCAAGAACTTCAGTTTAGTTTTGCAAGAATCTTCAGACTGGGATTACCTAACTTCAGTAGATAATTGTGCAATCAGTTATTTTTACGTTTTATATATAATAAGCATGAAGTCTAGAATGGAGCTCGCTGGTTCAGTAGAAACCTATCCACTCTCATTTGACCTACCTCTAGCCTTTTTCAAAGTTCCTCTTAAATACTAAAGGATAGAAAAAACGTTTATTCACATAAGTCTAACAAAGTTACAAGAACAATAAATAGTACATTATTGCCTAGGCAGTGAAGCAGGCAATTGTCGTTCTTGCCGAGGCATATATAGTGCTTTTCTCAAAAATCGCAAGAAAAAATTCGCATATAAACAGAAACTTCACGTGAAATAACATCACTCTTTACCGCCTTTATGTTTATGACAAGGAGAAACGCAAGCTTTTTTAGAAAAAAAAACTCAAGCTATTCCAGACACAGATAAAAAAGTTACGTTTCGAATAAAATATGGATGTATAAGACTTGTGCCCTCATTTTATTATGGCCGATTTCACTTTTTAAAAAAAGTTACAAACTAGATAACAATGAAATTTGTATGCAACATTGCGGGCTTGTGTAGCGCGCACGCAATGTATTTTTTTTTTAAATTGGGAACTGTCTGTAAACTATGTACTTCGCGTCTCAGTATGGAGTTAGTAATGTCAACTTTTCCGGACATTTTCGAGAAAAGTAACATTGCAAAACGGTTCCAGCTCAGCATGTTACTGGTTTTTAGGGTTCCGTCCAAGAAATAAAAAACAGAACACTTATAGGATCACTCTGACAGCCAATTTGCTCCAAAACTACTAGACCGATTGAGTTGATATTTGATACACATTTGTAAATTGATGACCCAAACACAGATGTGCAAATTACTGTCATTTTCGAGAGAAAAATCAGGAAATTAAAAAGTTTGTGTGTTACTGTGTCTTAGTGTGTTTTATTTTTATAATTAAGGTAAAATACGACCCTGATCTCCTAAACTACTGAACCTAAAAAATTAAATAATAATTACAAAATGTTTGTCATTGGTTGTAGATTAAAGGAGAACCTATAACAAATCTATCAAAAAAACGTATTTACGGAACCCTCTCCACACGAGTTCAACTCGCACTTGGCCGGTTCTTAGGCCAGAGCTGCTCTTTCGCAGGAACTATTTCATGAAACCACTACAGGTCACAAAACCAGAAAACCCACAACACTAAATAATATAAAAGCTACTAAAAATGATGTCATCGAAATTACCAAAGCACAACTTCAATATATCATTGACAAATGTTGTAGAATTTCCAAAATTAAAAAAAAAACCTATGCTATCATGCTCGTTTCGGACTTGAAGGAAGGTCCCATAAATATTAACCCCCAATATAAAAAAGGGATACGTGTATCTGTATCATGCAAGCACACAAAACGCTCGTGCTTGAGTGCGTTCTTGCGTGCGTGCGTGCGTCCTTTCGTGCATGAGTGAGTGCGTGTGTGAGTGAGAGAGAGAGAGAGAGAGAGAGAGAGAGAGAGAGAGAGAGTTAGTAAGTATGTTCCTCCGACACACTGTAACAGATGATGATTGTGCTGAAATTTTGAATCTTCTTCTTCTTCTCGTGTGGATGGGTCCAACTTTCGTCAGACTGTGTGTATAGCTGACGGGCCACGTGATGGTAAGCAGTCACCGTCACCCATAAACATCCGCAATGCCAGGGGCACAGCGAAGTTGTTGCCTTATTTGTTGGTGTTGAATACTCTTTTTAAGCCGTGTTTAAAGGAGGAAAGGTCCTAGTGCTGAGGAAACACCGTGGCGGGAAGTTCATTCCATAGTTTTAAGGTGTTAATATAAATTGGTCAATACAATGTCTAAAATAAATAAATAAATATCAAGAGACAATGTCACACCAATTGATCTAGTCCCAAACTAAGCTCTAGGCTTGTACTATGGGTACTAGACAACGATATAAATACTTATATAGAGAAAATATATACTTAAATACATAGAAAACATCCATGACTCAGAAACAAATATTCGCGCTCATCACACAAATATCTGCCCTTACCGGGATTTGAACCCAGGACCTCTAGCTTCGTAGGCAGGGTCACTACCAACTAGGCCAGCGCGTCGTCAAAAATGAAACCTTTTAGTTTTAGCGGTGAGGACCCCTACAAAGAGTGTTAAGTATGGCCCAAGCCGCCTCCGCGGACCCGCTACGAGGAAAATAGGGCGCCAGTTCGAGGAACGGAGTGCGGAAGGATTTCCCACTCCGTCATCGGAACGCGTTCATTCGATGTTATAACATAACAATTGTTTTAGAATTGTTATGTTGTTGTTGTATTGTTTTAGATTTGTTGTTGTATTTGTATTGTTGTTGTCCCCGTATGGTTGCCGGGGTAGAATAGTGCCACTTCATTTCTTCCCGTGGATGTCGTACGAGGCGACTAAGGGAATAAGGGCTTATAGTACTGTTAGGCGATGGGCTTGCAACCTGTCACTAATGCGCTGTTAAACATCTTAGTCTATTTGTGCAAATTGTGGTTACAGAGTTATCAACAAGTCTTTGGAGTTGTTGGTAATTCTGTAGCTCTGCCTACCCCACTCTGGGAATGAAGGCGTGAAGGTATGTATGTATGTAATTGTTTTAGAGTGTGATCATTATTTGTTGATTGGCTTTTGCCCGAGACTTCATCTTACAAGTACTCGAGTGTTTTGTTTACGCAAATCTCCCCTTGTAGTTTTGCCATGTTCGTCCGTCTGTCCGTATGCAGCCTAGCTCAGAGACACTTTGTACTAGAAAGCTGTAATTTGGCCTGAGTATACATATTAGTCACGTCAACAAAGTAGTAAAATAAAATCTTGAATGTATTTTTTTTATACCTACCCTAAACGTGACGAGGGTATGTATTTTATTTCTTATATACTCTATAGTGTGGGGTGTCATTAAATAGGTTTTTAAAAAAAATTGCGGGTTTGTGGAAACAATGTTTCGACTAAAGTATCCTTTTATGAAATATTCAGCTTTAAAGCGCTATTTTTTCTTAGAGCCAAGTGTCCACCCCCCTCTACAGCCGAAACGACCATCTCCTCACATCTTTCCCGCGAAGGCTGATCATTATAGCCCTGGGAGTCTTCCTGGCTATCTTGGCCTTGATTGCCTTGGCTCTGAGCCCCTGGATCTGGTCCACCAGGGAATCCACTTGGGTAGCCAATATCGTTGTCACCTTCAGAGAACCTGCCAGACCCTTGGGTACCACCACCCGGGCCTCTGTTGCCTATTATGAAAATTCAGTAAAAATAATAATATTGTACAATCAACAGAAGAAAATGCATGCTGGAAAGGTAAATGATTTATTTACAAGCCGATATATGACATAGTTAGACACCTCCGGAGATCCTAAAGCTGGTGCTTACCTCTCCCAAAGGATTGGGCTAGCTATCCAGAGAGGTAATGCAGCCAGCGTCATAGGGACCATGGCGCGAGCGGACCTGCTACAGGGACTATTTATTATTTATTTATTTATTTATTTAATCTTTATTGCACAAAAGAATACACTTTGTATACAAAAGGCGAACTTAATGCCGTAAGGCATTCTCTACCAGTTAACCTTTGGGCAAAGCAGAGATTGTGGTGGCGGTGCAACATAGGGTCTAACATATATGTTGCTTAAACGTAATAATATATACCTACATACCAATATATTAAAATAAATATAAATACATAATATAAAAAAATATATAAAAATGAGGATAAGCACAAAACATTACAGATAACACCATCAGAGAAACAAGATGATGACTATTCTACCTACAAAATGAAAAAAAATCGCGAACTTTCTTTTTAAAAGCAAACTTGTTCGGAGCTTGCTTGATATCAAGGGGAAGGTCGTTCCAAAGTCGTGCTGCTTGAAGTGCGAAAGAGCTGGACATGAAGCCTGTGCGGTGAAGAGGGATGGATAGTGTGAGATTGCCAGAGGATCGTAGCTGACGGAGGTGGGTGGAACCAAGAAATTTAAAAAAATATTTTAGATAATCAGGAGATTTAGGATCGTACAGGATGTTATATAGGAAACAAAGTAATCGCATTTTGCGACGTTGACGAATAGGAAGCCATTTAAGTTGAGAGCGGAAGGAAGACACATGATCATATTTACGAAGACAGAAAACAAAACGAATACAATTATTAAGAAGGCGATCCAACTTATCCAGTTGTCCCTCGCTCAGGTCCGGATAGCACACGTCACCGTAGTCAATGATGGGGAAAATTAGGGACTGCACAAGGGATACCTTGGTCTTAATAGGCAAAAAGTGTTTTAATTTATTAAGACAATGAAGAGAGCCCATGACCTTACGACTTACTTCGGCGACATGTGTTCTCCAGCTGAAGGAGTTGTCGATGTAAATACCGAGATCCTTGACGCTGGAGCTAAATGGGATATCAATGCCATTAAAATTTGGTGGCTGAACAGCATCGAGGTTAATTTTATTCAGCTGGCCTGAACTACCAATGATAATAGCCTGACACTTGGTAGGGTTAACGAACAAGCCAAACTTTTCGGACCACTGCAATATATGTCGGAGATCGTCATTAATCTTGTCGATGGTAGATTGTAAGTCGGTCACTTTACAACAGTCATACAGTTGGAGGTCGTCGGCATACAGATGGTGGGAACAGCCAAGATCGGGTGTGATGAAGTTAATGAAGGTGGAGAATAGCAAAGGAGAGAGAATACCTCCTTGTGGCACGCCAGCAGCTAAGTCACACCAATCGGAAAAGGACCGATCGACTCGAACCGCCTGCTGACGCCCCCGGAGATAAGAAGAAAACCAAGTAAGAACAAGAGGTGAAACATTAAGATACTTAAGAAGTGCTAGGAGAATGTCGTGGTCAACTGAATTAAATGCATTGGAGAAGTCAATAAGAATGAGAACTGTTACCATACCATCCTCCATGCTCTGTCTAACATCCTCTGTAACCTTGAGCAACGCTGTACAGGTACTGTGGCTAGGACGAAAACCAGATTGATAGGCACTAAGAATATTCTGGGAATGGATAAAACCAGACAGTTGTTTATGTACAACCGCTTCCGCAATTTTAGATACAAATGGTAAAATAGAAATTGGCCTGAAATTGTTAAGGGACGTGGGATTACTAATTTTGGGTAGGGGAAGTACGAAGGCTTTACGCCAGAGCAAAGGAAATTCTCCGCTGATAAGGGAAAAGTTGATAATGTGAGTAATTATTGGGAGTACACAGTCGAGGACCATCACGACCATGACACGACTCACATCATCACACCCCACTGCCTTGGATTTGATGGCAGAGATAATTTTCTTTACGTCTTCTTGAGAAACGGTGGAAAAAGAAAAGGTCTTATATAAAGAAGGAGGAAGTGAATATAATTCTGAAAGGGTGATAATTTTAGTGTTTGGGTCAACACAGAGAGCAGAAGAAAAATGCCTATTCAGATCATTAAGAGAAAACGACGGGGAACTAAAGGGATTTGCAGATTTACCAATGCCCAGTGTTTTAAGAAATTTCCAGACATCAGCCATGGAACTAGAGGTCACATTATCGTGTATATATCGTCGCTTGGCTGCCCGCACCATCTGATTACATCGGTTCCGAGCAGTCTTAAACAGCTTCCAATTATCGTCAGTACGGTCGCGTTTATACAGTTTGAATGCCCGGTCTCTCCTCCTCATCGCCATCCGAACGCCGCTAGTAATCCACGGTGCAGGTGGTCTTCGGACTCGGACTGAGCGCAAGGGAGCATGTTTATTGAATACTTGCAAAATTGTATTGTTAAACGCAGACACCATACTGTCAGCAGTCGTTGCTTCTGTCACAGGAGACCAATCAATATTAGCAGTGTCATTCAATAGAGCGGCGGTATTAATTTTTGCAAAACTGCGCATCTGGACCACGGTAGGCCTAACTTTAGGTGGCTTGATTCGATATGAGGCAAAAATAAGGTCGTGATGTGAAAACCCTGGAGCTGGAACCTGACCGTGCGTTATGATATGAGTAGGAGATGAAGTAAGGATAATATCTAGCCAGGTATCGGAAGATGAAGAATGGTGGGTTGGGTCTAACTGAAGAATTGAAAAATCTACAGATTGAATAATATTAGTAAATTTTAGACTACGGGGAGATTTTTTGTAAAGATCAGTATTAAAGTCGCCCATGATTAAATGATGAGCGTAATCCGAACTAAGCGACTCCAATTTTTGTTCAAGTGAAGAGAAATAATCGATCGAAGGAGGACAGTACACTACACCAAGAACGGCCTTGACCCCTCTGACATTCACCTCAAGGAATATAAATTCTGCAGCGCCTGAGTAGAGAGAAGGGGAGGCATCAATAATTTTATACGGAATGTTACTTCTTAGGTAAATAGCCACACCACCACCACCCTTTCCAGTGCGGTCATTCCGAACCAGAACAAACCCAGGAAGAGAATAAGATGTCGAGGGTAAAGTAGGTTTCAACCAACTTTCTGACACCAAGACAGCGTGGATGGAATCTGATTGAAAAGTATCTAAAAGATCGCTAAAATGAGACGGAATACTTTGGGCGTTGATATGGCATACGTTCAAATTATTAGAATCCGGTAATTCCCGAGATAGCAGCGAATTCAAATCACTAGAAGAGTTGAGAGAATTAATAGATAAAAAGGCAGAATTGTCATCATCTGCAGAATAAAAAGTATCATCATCTGACATAAAATATATATAAACTTACAACATAAATAAATAAAATATGTATATATATATTATAGTCGATATAAAGAGATAATAAAATTTATAAATGATCTATTATTGTAAAAGTATAAAAAAATATATATATATTAGAAAAATGCACAGGACAACTCACAAACGTGCTCATCCTGCCGGGTAACAAAATAAAGTTAACAGAACCATACAAAACTAATAAAATAATTGTTACAAAATACAATTATTACAAACTCACAAGGAACAAACCCGCATACTCTAAGAAACAAAAAAAAAAAAAAGAAGAAGTGTAAATACGCACGTTGTAACTAAACGCTCGAACATTTATAGTGGTGATTATTATTTACATCTTTAATATTTGAGTAGTTTTGTTTTATTTTAATTTGAGTAGCTTAGTTTAATTTTAATTTAAATAAGTTTAGTTTTAACTTTTAATTGTAGTACATATATATGAATGAGGATTTTTTTCTTCGAGAATTCTTCTCTTTCATCTCTTTTCTCTCTTTCTTCTTATTCTTTTTAATTAAATGGTGGTCACCTTTCCAGATTTCGCCAATGTCAAGTAGATAAAAGCATAAAGCAAACAAACAGCAGTGCGTCACATGGATACCTATTGTTTATTTTCCACCTCATATAGTTATGTAATGTGATATGCAATAAAGATTTTGATTTGAAAATTAAAAAAAAAAAAAATAGAACTACCAAACGCGAAATTTGCTTCCATTATTCAGCTAATATGACTGGTTTTCTATAGTAATTACCTATGTGTAGGGCATTTTCAGAAACTACTAGTACCTACACTATCAAGATATCCGTAACATCGTGCGACCAGCAACCTATTTTATTGTATTTTTCTGCTCTTGGGGTATATTTCCACAATTATATCCCATTAGTATTCGAACCAGGCGACGATTCACGTACGAAGGAAAACACCTATTAACAGTCCGGAGTCGAAATTTGCAAAAGCCTTCACTTGTACGTACGTGTGCGATCGGCGCCTGCGCAGCCCGCGTCCCTAAACCGAAACCTGTTCGCAGGTACCTGTGTCACTCATATGAATAATATCTGTGATCATGAGCTTTATTGTTTTTATGACTTGTCTTTTTAAGTTTTATTAATTTGCGCTGCTACCTGCTGTTTACATTTCATGTCTCGATTTATTCCTTTTTCGTTTAGTTTTTGGTTCTGGTGGCAGGATCCGTCTAGATCAGGGGGTCCCAAACTTTTTTTTCTCATAGACCACTTTCAAATGTGGACTAGTTCTGGTAGACCCCCTACACCACATTTCTACCATATTCCCAAAACTCGGCAAAAAATGTGAATATTGATTGCTTGTCGAACAGCTCGCTCGCGATTTGTTGCAGACTTGCAGTCGACAAGTTTTGGAGGCAAATGGTGTAATTTTTATAAAATGTCAGTTTAATTTTTCGAATTTTTAATCGAGGAGCAGCGTAATAAAGCTATCTTGTATTTATCAGTCATCCAGGCTATAAAAATAGCACTAAAAATAGTATCTGTTTTCGTTCTTTACTATCGAAACCAGATACATTTTCGTGGACCCCCACTTACGAATTGTGAACCCCCATTTTTTTGTCACGCCAACGTAGACCCCCGTCGAGTCTCCTGTGGATCTCTGGGGGTCCACCTGGACCACTTTGGGAACCCCTGGTCTAGATCTTCCACGATAATTACCGGCAACAACCAATGTTTCACCGAAGATGCGCTAGAAGATAATTAAAATTATGTAAAACAAGTCTCAAATCAGCATTTGCATTCAGAAAGTATCTTTTGCTCAAGCGGTAGGTACTGATGATGAAGACTACAGATGGCCACCGGAACTCCTCAACGGTACCAATTTCAAGGGTGGCAAAGTGATATCTTGATTAAGATAGTTGAGCGACTACAACGAAAAACATTTAATTGTTTAAAAATGAATATGATTTTGCCGCGGAGCTTGAAATGTCTTAAAGCTTTATATTTTATATATCACCAAGAAATGGAACTACATAAGCTTATTGTGATCACAAAAAGTGTAAAATGAAATAAATGTTTTTAAAAAACACAAAACCACCTTCAAAACCGCAAAATATAACTTAAAATTAAAATTAATTAAAATTAAAATTATAATTATAATAATAGGTCTAACTGAAGTCGGCGACTAACAATATTTTTTAAACAAAAGCCGACTTCATTGGACTAACCTATGATAGTAATGCATTTTAATAATAGTAGATTGTACAACAAGTGCATAAAACGTACCATTTTACCCGAGACGTGCATATAGCAAGTGGAAAGAAGTGGTCTCTGCCTACCCCTCTGGGAAACAGGCGTGATTTAATGTATGTATGTATGTAATATGTTCTATCACGCATAAAACGTAATTTCATCGACAGTTCGTCAAATTAGCTTAAAAAAACACACTCCGCAAACGTGTTTACGCTTTTTTGGTTCCTCCAAATCATAAAACTTTCGTATGTGCTGAGATAGATTTTCTTCGATTTAGGCGGCAATATCTGCTCAATTACATTTTTCACACTTCTGTCCATTAAAGTCTCAGGCGAAATCATTTTTTGATCGTCACTATCACTACTTGAAGACATTGTTCAATTACTTACGAATAATTTATTGAATTTTCAACCGCAGCACAACAAATTTAGTTAGTTTTTAATTTGGTTTGACGAATAATTAGCTTCCCGCTACACAATTTTTGTTATTTTTTTTTTTAATTTTCAACTATGTGACGTTTGACTATGGACACTATGGTTTGAGCCTTAATGCCAAGTTATTATAAATATTTGAGTTACTTATATTTTTTTTACGTAAATGCACGCCCGTATTAATCTTAAAGTATTAAGATAGTATTACATATTTCGTAATTATAATAAGATATAACCTAAATCTCATAAAAATATATCAATTAAATGAAGGTGTATTGTGTATGTGGCTGTAAGGCCTTATTGCCTTAGTCTTAAAAGAAGAAATTACTTTATGCACTAGAACATAAAATGCGATTTTATGCAGCCTATACCCAGCATAAAGAAGGACTTTACGAGCATGAGAAGTGAAAAAGTTATTTTTTGCGTATTTGAAGGCAGTTTTTTGATTATAAAAAAAAAAGATTTTTGCGTGAAATAGTTTGTCTTTTTTTGCCCTCATCGGTGTGCCAATGATGGGCACTGGCCTCTCTTTTTTTCCTCCATTCCTCCGATTAAGTGTATACTTGTATTAATTATAGGCCAATGTTTCCAGTAGCCACACTGATCTCTAGTCTTTCCTCTTGTGACGCCGCAGCTCAGTCCTCCCTGGGTGACGCCTCCGTCTCAAGGTGCCGCCGGTGAGGTGCTTTACATGTTCCCCACGTACTGATCATATCTCTGGGTCACGGACGCTGTTGTTTCGGCCGAGGCCAAGGTAAGCCCGTGGATGATATTGTTTGTTTAAAGAAATGGTGGAAAAATACTAACACTGTCACGTAAGTACCCAGATACACTTGCAAAATATAATGATATTTGGAATAAATTAAGGAGCACAAAGCATAGTACCGAGAAGTAACTTCATTGTGAAAGTTTCTTATGAGAAATTCTCGGAAATTTCTAAGAATTTTCTCAAATTTTGTTTGGAAAGAGATCATTCTCAATTCTCCCAAATGTTTCCGATAATATCGTCGCTGGAAAGCAATAATGCTGTAACCCGCACCTCCTACCAAAATCGTTTTTTTTGCATATTTTTACTTCATAATTTTTTCTGCGTCGAATGGTCTATGTCTCGTGTTTCTACGATGAAAAATAAAAACTTTACAGCATTAGTTATTTGTGATATTTAGATTATCGGAAAACAAATAAATGTACCCGCTTAAATTCCGGTATTTTTTGTCGAAATGAGACTTACAGCAATACAAGGTAAGAAACTTGATCTCTGGAACATTGTACAGCGTTTTTGCTTTCCTAACTAATTTGGTCTTAATTTTTTAAATCAGTAAGTAATTTCGGACCAAAATTGTTGTAGTGGCTGTTATTTAGTTACAGCAATTTAAAACGCCCTTTCATTTGGTTTTTAAATTACACCACCACATTTCCCTTTTGGGTTACAGCATTCTTTAGGGGAAAAAAAATGAAAAAAAATGCTGTAACCTGCAAAAATCACCCTTAACCCATTTTATATCAAATTTGAGTATTCAGTTTAACAAAACTATTTATTTTAATAATATTTCCAAAATGGGACCGAAAAGCCTCCTGCCGTTTAGAAGTTATGATTTTTTTATTATTTTGCCTTTGTAATTTGGCTCTAGTATAAAGTTTGGTTTTTGAGGGTTACAGCATTATTGATTTCTAGCGACGATATTATCAGTAATTTCTTGAGAAGATTTCTTAACTTCTGAGAATGTTCTGCAACTTGTACATTGCTGGGTGCCAGAGAGACAGTCGAGTTGTAGTGTATAATGTAGCGCTTCTTTTGGTCGCAAAGCTTGTCTTGTCTTATTTGAAATAAAACCTCATAGCCATAATTTGCGAAAATCAAATTTTATTGGTTGCTGAATTTCTATTTCCATTTTTTTTCCGATCTTAATTTTTCAGGCCTGTTTTTTCACAGGCTCGTTTTTATCTGATGCATTTTTACCATTCCAGAAATTAATTTGATAGTGTCAACGGAGCTCCGCTATCGCAGAGCTCCTATTTCTGAGCAGTTTGGCCCTTCAGGCCTGCTGCGAAACTAACATAACCTGAACTTACCTTCCTTTTTGACCTAATTAAAAGTGGAAAAAATTGCTATTGGGTGAAACTATGGGTAACCCTCGCCGTTTTTAAGAGAATAACACCCCAGTCGGTCCAAATTGCTAAATTAGAGGGATGCCACACGAGCGTTGCCTGTGCCTTGCGTCGCCGCTGCGACGTTCTACATATACTTAGATTAGGACGACATGCCGCACGATGCGTAGAAACACTTGCGTCGCTTTGTCACAGCGTTGCGACGACGCACCGCACCGACAGCGCAAACCTGCCGCCAATCAGTAGTGTTCGCATTGCAGTTTCTTGCAGCGCTTCTTCTCCGCAATGATGGTCTTGTCCAAAGCGCTAGTAGATTCACTCCATGTTACCGACGTGTAAAAGAGCCCTCATGTGGCCAATTTACTGAACATTTTTTTTTTTAATTGTGTTCTTTTGTGAAGTAACTGTCCAGGGACCTTTCATCTTGGTATTCAGGGCTGGCGTCTGCAGGTTGCAGAATTTAGATTGAGGCTCAGTAATGTTACAGTCCTGTCTTTTAGGTATGGAGCCCTTAAAATTACTGCGGAGGAGAGCGTCAGCTCAACCTAAAAAGCTCTAGTATATACTCCTTTGTTGTGTGTTAGGGAAGTCGTGTTATAACATATCATCATCATCATGTCAGCCGAAAGACGTCCACTACTGGACATAGGCCTCCCCCAAGGCTCTGCACTCAGACCGGTCTTTTGCTTTTCGCATCCACCGCGTTCCCGCGATCCTTATGTGTGAATTTCAATCAACCATAGACGGAAACAATACAAATTTTCTTTAATTAACTTTTTGATGTTTCATATTTTTTATAATTATTATGGATAACGTCCGGACTCAAACGCACGTCCTACGCCTTGTAACCACAAGGTCAAGACGTACTCATATGATGTTTATACATTGTTGACCGGTTCGAAAATCCTGCAAGGTCAACCCAAAGCCAAAAATCGACCAAAACATCACTAGTCAAATAATAAATCATAAGTCAAATAAAAAAAACACTTCAATAACAATCTTAAACTGATCATAACAAAGTTTAAAGCTTCAGTTATCTCACCTCGAGTTATGACTTTTTGTAACTATAAACTTATGAATGGGTTAAATCTCGACTCTCGATTTGCACATATATATCTTCTATACAATCAAGAGAGCTGTTTGTATGTGCTGTAAGATATATTTTACAATGTTTGTGGTTTTATGCGACTAATAGACTTATAAGGAACGATTATCAATCGACTCAATGTGCGATTTCTGAGAATGCGGAACGTTTCTAAGACATGAATGAGTTAATACGAACGTAGTTACAATATTTATTAGATATAGGTGTATTTTATTTACAAAGGCAGAACTTGAACTTGGTAGAACTTGTTTTGCCTCACAGTAATAAAAATAAGTAGGTAATAATCGCTAATAGCTAGGCCAATAATCGGGCGCAAGAAAATAATTTATTTCTTGTGGCGATAATGCAGTAGCAATTGTTTACAACTTGGAATGAAAATATACAGACTAGGGCATCATGCGGTAAACAGCGAATTTTATGTATACGTTGATGCATGGTTGCATGAATTTACTTAAAATTAAATACTCTTATTTATTTAGGGTACACCTTGAAATTCCGTTTACTTTTCAAATATTAATTCGTCCCAATTTTTTTTTTCCGAAAGCAATATTAAGCTCAATTTCAGATTCAATGCATAATTTGTTTGCTTTCCTTAAAAAAAGGTCGCTTCTAACAAGATTGTGATTGTTGTCACAGAACTATATCTCGATATAGTTCTGTGATTGTTGTGCTAAAGCGTCTTGATTCCATACGAGCCTAACAACACCATAGATACATCAACTAAGACGTTGTTTGAATCACTAAATGAATTTGCTGTTGTTACTAGGCATCAGCTTTGGTTGATATATCATAACTATTGTATTCATTTTCGTCTCAAAAGAGAAACTTTCTGAAAAGGATAGTGGGCAAAATACACCCAGCCCCGCCAGCCATACAGGGTGTCCCGTAAGTACCACGTCAAACTTAAGGGGGAGGTAGGTGAGCAAGCCACCTACCTAACATGGAAAAATCGCCTTAGTAAAAGTCGCACGGTTTTCGAGATATTTGAATTTTTCTGATTTTTAGAAAAATGTAAACCCGCACTGAGTTTTTGATCTGTGGTATTCGGAATTTATTATTTTTTAATTTTTATTTTATTGCAAAACAATCTTGAATAGTTGTGTTATCAAATGGTAAAAACCATTGAAAAGTAACTATTGTAGTTTTTTTAATTTTTTAAATTTAATTTAAAATTTGTCTCTTCCGTTTTATTTTGGTAAAACTTTAGCCCCTCCTGGTGAAATAAAAATACATGACCACTGGTTAGCCAATTAGATTAAAAACATGCTCGTTTAATGGGCATTTAAAAATAATAAATATTTTATCATCAAAACACTAATAAATATTTTTTTTTAAGAAAAGCGTAAAATACACCGCAATTCACGTTAAGCCAGTACTGCCACCCAAGCTTACTTGCGACGCGAGCTGTATCAGAATTCCATTCTAGTTTCATTCAGCAGCAATGCAAAACTAATCGAACAAATTAAAATCTTTAAATTTCGCTTAATTTATAAAAAAAAAGTTATAAAAAAAAGTTATAAAACTTTTAATCTGCGATATTCCAAGTAGATAATTATTCGATTTGGGCTTACAACCTGCATAATGCCAAACTCTTTATTTTTAAAAAAAACTGTCCTAAAACTCTTCGAACTTCGTTCGAAATTTAAAAATAATTTTTTTCCTCATTTATTTGTTTATTGTCACATTTGAACCCAATCTTACTGTTTATTCGGTGTGTGGTTAAAATCTAATTACTTACTTTTGTGATTTGTCGTTTATGTTTGATGTTTTTCGGACTAACTGTTTTTGCTCGTATTTCGGACTCTGATTTGCTTAACGATTTGGCCTTTGTGACAATTGTGACTGTGGATTAAATCACAAAAGTAAGTAATTAAATTTAACTACACACCAGTCGAACTTAATTAATTAATTTGAGCTTAAAATCTTTAAATTTCGGTAACTTCGTTCGACTGGTGTGTGGTTAAATTTAATTACTTACTTTTGTGATTTAATCCACAGTCACAATTGTCACAAAGGCCAAATCGTTAAGCAAATCAGAGTCAGAAATACGAGCAAAAACAGTTAGTCCGAAAAACATCAAACATAAACGACAAATCACAAAAGTAAGTAATTAGATTTAACCACACACCGAATAAACAGTAAGATTGGGTTCAAATGTGACAATAAACAAATAAATGAGGAACAAAATTATTTTTAAATTTCGAACGAAGTTCGAAGAGTTTTAGGACAGTTTTTTTTTAAAATAAAGAGTTTGGCATTATGCAGGTTGTAAGCCCAAATCGAATAATTATCTACTTGGAATATCGCAGATTAAGTTTTATAACTTTTTTTTTATATTTTTTTTTTTATAAATTAAGCGAAATTTAAAGATTTTAATTTGTTCGATTAGTTTTGCATTGCTGCTGAATGAAACTAGAATGGAATTCTGATACAGCTCGCGTCGCAAGTAAGCTTGGGTGGCAGTACTGGCTTAACGTGAATTGCGGTGTATTTTACGCTTTTCTTTAAAAAAAATATTTATTAGTGTTTTGATGATAAAATATTTATTATTTTTAAATGCCCATTAAACGAGCATGTTTTTAATCTAATTGGCTAACCAGTGGTCATGTATTTTTTTTTCACCAGGAGGGGCTAAAGTTTTACCAAAATAAAACGGAAGAGACAAATTTTAAATTTAATTTAAAAAATTAAAAAAACTACAATAGTTACTTTTCAATGGTTTTTACCATTTGATAACACAACTATTCAAGATTGTTTTGCAATAAAATAAAAATTAAAAAATAATAAATTCCGAATACCACAGATCAAAAACTCAGTGCGGGTGTACATTTTTCTAAAAATCAGAAAAATTCAAATATCTCGAAAACCGTGCGACTTTTACTAAGGCGATTTTTCCATGTTAGGTAGGTGGCTTGCTCACCTACCTCCCCCTTAAGTTTGACGTGGTACTTACGGGACACCCTGTATATTGAATATGACTCCAAACATCTAACAAAAATAAAAAAAGTATATCGTAATGATTATTAAACACTGTTAAATAGATTTTTTAGTTTATAACGTTATTATTGAGTTTATTTTGTAAAAAAAAAGGTTTAATATGTTATGCTTGTTTATAATGCTCAGTAAGTTAAACCTACAGTTACAACCCATGTACAGAATTTGATGCACATCCGTACGGAAGTACATAACTTTGATACCATCCAAACAAAAGTAGTCTAAGCCGGGGCGGACTTGGGTGTGCCGTCCAAACATTTTTGCCCACTATCCTTTATCTTAGTTGGCTCTAATTTTTTTGAGTGTGGGACTATGACAATGCGTGAAGGCTCAGTTTCATTGATCCATAGCCCGCATGCTTTTCGTGATAACGACAAAACAACTCGTCAATGGATTGCTACAAGCATCCGGGCCTTTCGAGACTGTTCCATGGTTCATTAAAAAGGTATACTTTCCTACCTGACATAGTATTATATGTCAAAACCCACATGAGCAACACGGAAATGCCGCCTTCGCTAAAGGAAAAATATTACACAATATTTCAACTTGAATTCCTCCACGATTCGTCGACGAAGGTTTCCTCAACTCAGCGCGCATCTAGTAGTGATTGTGGGAGGGGAGGGGGGGCGATTTGTGAATGATTTGATTTGTACAGGAAACTGATTTAACTGTACGCTGCAGTCAATGAAGTAATTGGAAAAGAAGGGAAAATTAATGAAGAAACGTGTAATTAATTAAATCATGCTTATTTGTTTATACAAATTGCAAATGATGTATTCGAATTGCTTCATTGTATGGAGTGTTACGCTCCAATGGGAAAAGGGAGCATTAACTGATCCTAGGACTGAGCCTAGGAAAAACGTAGAAATTTATTTCAAATAAAAAATAAATTGTAACCTAAAGATAGTTTATTAAGAATAATTATAGGTGTCGAAAATAGACAATTGCGACAAAGATTGGTATAAAAAAAAAAATAGTAACTAGTTTAGGTGAGGTGACGATAATATAATAACAAACAAATTTAGAGGTTAGTAAAGACGAAAAATTAAGGATTAACACAAAAATTTAGAGATAAAAAGGTATTCCAAGAATGATTTAAGTTCCGTTTCCGAATATTGTCCGAAAAAGAAAAAACGTTCATGGAGCGCGCGGGCTCTTTTAGAATTTGGAGAAGAATGCACGACAGCAATAATAATCAAAGGGGCCCTAAAAATATGCGCATATTTTTTGTATTGAAGTTCGGAGATGGGAATTTTTAATTCTTAAATCATTAAGAAATTTAACATGTACGCAAATATAAAAAATATAGAAAACAGTTTCTATTTTTAAAAAAAAAATACAAAAAAATTTGAAATTATGCTAAGCTTATCTTGAAAAAAAGGTCTCGTAGCCGAAGTCTCCGGAGTCACACGCGTGCGTTGTACACAACGCGTGTAAGTATATGTGTCTCGCTATACGCGTGTGATTGCACAATAATCGTCCGCAGTTCGCGTTTAGTGGACTACTTCTTCAGGGGGTAGATGGACTAGAATAAAAAGTACCAATAAGAAACGAACGACAAGACAAACAGAACGGGGCGTAGAGGGGAAAGATCTTTACTGCTATTGATCTTAATAAATATCAACTTACCCGGAACAAGCCGGTATTATTTGGTGCGAATTCCACTAGGAAGTTCCTTCCTTTCGCTCAGCAGATAGAGTGACCGTGCACCCAACTATGCGAACTAGGTCACTGTTAAAACTGCAATTGTCCTTGTAATTGCAAATGTACGAAGTCGAGACCAAAAAATATATCCCTTCGGTTATGAGACTGAAGCACCAATGTCAAAAAAAAAACATCTTACATCCATGCCGAACAATCTGACAACACATTCAAAATTTAAAATAATAATCGAAACCATCAACAACGCAGGCCAGCAACACTAACACACAAAAGAGTTCGACACCTAAAAAATAAACAAAATAAACACACAATATTTGAAGCGAATTTCACGCGATTTTGTAGCGGTAACGCTACAATTATCCTCCCACTACAATAAAAAAAAAAAAAAATTGACTTCCCCAGAATTAAACAAAAGGCACAACCCTACATATTTTACAAGAGGCAACCCTAACCATTACCATAAGTAACAACCCTATAATTAAACACAACTAAACACTAAGACAACAATTAACACCCTGTAGCATCAAGGTCAAATTCACAAAGTATCGCCAACCCAAAACATCTTGAGACTAGACTAAATTAACCTACGAACAAAATTAACTAACCTAAACAACCTAATACCGATAATCTGTACACCATCACAGCAGTAACCGTGACCGGTTAACAACGTAAACCATAGCCAATACTTATGGTGGAAGTCTATATTCATTAGAAATCCTAACTTTAAAATCTACAATTAAATGACACTCAAAAAAAGAAATATTGTTATCATCGATGCAGCAAAAAGATGAACTTAGGCACACAAGAGTGCACAAAGTTAAAGAAACACGAAGAACAATTGGGTTACTCTATTTTAAATTCTCAGGCACTAACACTTAAACAAAGGTACACCTCGTGCACTAAGTTTGCTGACCAACAACCCACTACGATACTAAAATCACTGGTTAAGCAGTTTGCGCAAACTACCTATCCGTTGATTCAGTAAGATAGCCCGACAAAATCTCAAGCCAACCTGAAAAATTCAACAGAGTCTCGAAACAAATATCAAGACCTACCCAACACGCTATAATAGACATAACTACGCGGCGAGCGTAATATGTAATAAAAAACAAATGACTGGTGTTATGTGATAATGATAAGAGATTGAGCGCCAAAACCATATTTTAACGAAAGGTACAAAGTACAGTGCGACCAAAAAAATTAGAAATGTCTACCGAGACCAGACCAACGTATGGCCTACTGGGAAAAAATCTATGATATACAAAAAAATTATGACCAGAAGATGAATCGAAAAAAGAAACGTTGACACATATGGGTCTTTTAGAATTTAGGAAAAAAGGTGTACCAAAAATACGAAACAAAAGAACAAGGTACAAGGAACAACTTTTAATCTGTAAAAAGTACATTTCTAACTTTTTAAAATATCTTTAACGTGGTAGGTTCCCGTGTGAGACGTCTCTACGTCGGCCAATTCATAAACTTGTGGTGAAATAACACGGCTAACTGTACATTTTATAAAACGTGGCGCAAATTTGCCACCGAGAAATTCATCCTGACCTGATCGCGCAAAATTACGCCTCCAAACTGAGTCACCAACTCGATAGTGAACCTGAATCCTATTACGGTTAAATCTGACAGAATTACGTTGGAAAGCCAGACTTATTGCGTCAGACACCTTAGCATAGACTTCTTGAAGTGTCACAAGAGACGCAGCGCGTTCATTCCGACTGTGTTCCACACCTGGGTCCACAGTCTGAACGTTATTACGCTCGTGAGATGAGAGAACTTCGCGTCCATACATAAGGAAATTGGGAGTATAGGAAGTCGCAAGATTCATACATGAGTTCAAATATAGCGCAACCTTGGGAAGCATCTTAGCCCAATTTCGATCGTCATCCGCCAAAAGTATGCTAAGGGAGGTAATTACACTCTGATTATACCTTTCGACAACGTTAGCCTGAGGCGAGTAGTAAGGTGTAAAAATTGGATCGGGAATGCGATAACTCGTCAAGAACCTTGAAAACTCGGAACTATGGAACACCGATTATCGCAGAGGATATATTGAGGTGTACCATATCGAAGAAAAACCTCAGATTCCAGAGCTTTTGAAATATTCTGAGCGTTAACGATTTTTAAGGGTACCAACCAGACGTATTTGGTAAAAACATCAACCATGGTTAAAATATAACGGAAACCATAATAAGTGGGAGGAAGAGGTCCGATAAGATCGATAGAAAGCAGATCGAGTGGTGCATTTACCGACCTGGGATACAACCTAAGACCATGTGGTGTACCGTTAGCAATTTTGTAAGCTTTACATACTTGACACTCAGACAAAATAGAAGCGACTGAACGATACATCGAGGGCCAATAATATATATCCCTTAGTTTACTGTAGGTCTTCATGACACCAGGATGAACATTAGGAAAATTACTGTGAATCTCGAGAACAGCCTCCCTGACCTTTTCAGCCGGTAGTACTATACGCCAAGCATTATCTCGCAAAGGATTGTCGACTGCCATTTTACGTAAGAGGACACCGTCGCGTATACAATACGCATGAAACATCTGGGGGGACTCCAAAACGCCATTAAAAACACGCTCATACCATGGATCGGAAGAGGGATTATTACCACGACAGAAGGAAATAACACCAACTTGGGCTCTAGAAAGCGCATCTGGAACCACATTAAGAACACCACGCCTATGAACAATCTTGAAATTGAACTGGGAAATGATCGTTGCCCAACGAGCCAATCTACCGCTTGGATTATCTAGTGTCATTAGCCATTTCAAGGCGATATGGTCTGTAACTATAGTGAACTCCACACCATCAAGGTAACCGCGAAAGTGTTTTATTGAATCCAGTACTGCAAGAAGCTCACGCTCTGTAGTACTATAGTTTCTCTCGGCTTTAGAGAAAAGACGTGAATAGTAGGCTATTGGGTGCTCTACACCAGCTATCTCCTGGACAAGAACAGACCCAAGGCCCGAGAGACTTGCGTCGCATTGAAGAATGAACGGAAGGGTGAAGTCAGGACACGACATGACAGGTGACTCCATAAGAACCGCCTTCAACTTAAGAAAAGCAGAGTTAGCGGCATCATTCCACTCGATAGGGTCCTTACCCTTCCTTTTACCAATCAGCGCGGTCAAGGGTGCGATGATAGAGGAGAAGTTATCTACGAAGCGTCGATAATAAGATGCCATACCAATAAAACCTCTGAATGCTTTGGCTGTTGACGGTACTGGGAATTCATTAATGGCTTCAAGCTTCTTTGGGTCGGTCTGTAACCCACGTTCATTAACAATATAACCAAGGTACTTTAGCTCTGGTTTGCAGAATTCGCACTTTTTCAAGCTAACCGTCAAACCGGCTTCCTTGAGACGATCGTGAACCTTGCGTATGAGGCGTAGATGACTATCAAAGTCTTTGGAGACGAGGATCAAATCATCGACATACCCGAAGACAAAGTTATCCGAGTCTGTCGTGTATTCAAAATTCACGATGAGATCCGTCAAACGCTGCATCTCAGACGCTGCGTTAGTAAGTCCGAATGGCATACGGGTAAATTCAAACAGACCGCGTTGAGGAACAATAAATGCAGTTTTCTGGCAGCTTGCGTTATCAGCTAAAGGAATCTGCCAAAAGGCACTCCGAAAATCGAGGGTTGTTATAAACCTAGCTCCACGAAGGTTGTCTAAGATATCTTGTATTCGTGGCAACGGGTAGGAATCACGGATAGTAACACTATTCTGCTTACGACTATCGACACAAAACCGAACAGAACCATCTTTCTTGGTAACCATAACTACTGGACTAGCCCAAGCTGACCTGGATGGACGAATGACACCCATTTCCAACATCTTATCAATTTCCTCATTAAGGATTTTCAATTTAACGGGTGAAAGTGGGTAATACCTCTGCCTAATCGGAGGTCCTTCGGTAACTATTTTATGGGATAGCCAAGACGTACACCCTAAACCTTTATTATCAGACGAAATATCATTAAACTGTTCGATGACCGATTGTAATCTAATTTCCTGGTCGGGAGACAATGTCCAACGAGGATGTATATAACGAGTTCCTAAAGAACCTATACAAGGTTTACTATAAGTTTCGACGGATGGAACAAAAAGAGTTTCGGAATCATCACATTCAAAGGCACGAGTTATTAGGGCTGTTAATCCAAAATAATTCCAGAACTGGATACCTAAAATTAACTGTGTCGGTAAATTCTTACTAACAAGACAAGGATGTTGAACCCACATTCCTCTAAAAAAAATAGGAAGGTCAACACTGCCAAGTATCTCGATAGGTGAACTATCAGCTGAAATAACAGTAGGTCGCAAATGGGAGTTAAAAGAAATCTCCAACTTATTTAATAATGAAAGATCGACAAGGGAAACTTGTGCACCACTATCTAGTAAAGCTTTAATACGAGAATTAGATAGAGTAATCTCTAAAAAAAGACAATTATCCAAAGAATTAGTTACGATGACAGGTGATACGTTAGATGAGCACGTATCACCTTTTACAAGTTTTTTTTGAGGTTGGGGATTGCAACTGGCGCAATCACGGGTGATAACACCTGGTCGCTTGCAACCAAAACATAAGGTACCAGGGATAGTTGGACAAGCGCGGTATTGATGCCCAGAAGCATTGCACTTTAGACATAAAGGAGGCATTTGTTGTGATGAGGCGGCTACATTAGCCGAGCTACAGACAGCACAAATTGAATTTTGGGGTTGGAATGCCTCGAAATTTGATGTTATGTGC
The DNA here is from genome assembly GCA_927399475.2 of Acleris emargana. NCBI lineage: Eukaryota > Metazoa > Arthropoda > Insecta > Lepidoptera > Tortricidae > Acleris > Acleris emargana. The sequence goes on from OV656840.1 coordinate 696,573, forward strand.
AAGAGTGCATCTAGGTCGATAATCAGGTTGGTAGCTAGACACGGATGATACCGAGAGTGAAGACCATACTTGACGATGGTAAATAGGTCAGTTTCCTGAATAGGATTACGGAGCTTGGAGTTGAGATCACGAGCAGAGATTATGAAATCCCTAGCAGTCTGAGTCGCACCCTGTCGCAATTGTCGAAGTTGACGTTCAACTTTAAAGTCGTAGTCAATAACGTCGAAGGTACGTAAAAAAGCGCCTTTCACTTGAACATAAGACAACCCAGGAAATTTAATTGATCTGAAATACTTGAGAGCACTATCTGAAAGGAGCTCATGAAAACGGCGAACCACGTAATCATACCCGACGTCTCTAGCTTCCGACTCTTCCTCTACGCGCTGAAAGAAATCTCGTACACAACCTTGTCCGTCGAAGGTGATTCCCCATTTGCTTAAGGATTCCTGTTTTAAACAGCGTCGACTTGTGAAAGCCGGCAACGGAGTAGGTTCAATCCCACTCTCGCTGTCGAAGAATTCATCGGGATTCTTAATCGGAGGGTTAGGCGGTGTCAAACGTTTTGGGGTCTCCATTACGGGACAGGGATGGTCAGCGGATTCCATACTAAGAGAGTAACAATTCCAAGAACAAAATACCACAGGTAACTAAAAGCTATAAGAAAGCGTGCGCTAAACGAAAAAATATATGCCTGTGAACAAACACAAACACATGGCAAAAATAATTACCTGTCCAACGAGACTTACCTTAAAAAGAACCTGCATACAACACACTAACAAAAGTCTATACTATGATCATTAAAACACAGATTTCAACTTTATTTGAATTGAGAAAAACAGTTTTAGAAGAAATGGTTTAAAATTATTTTTAAAGTTATGTAACAATTACAATTCACCACATTAAAATAATCACCGTCGAAGGGGGAACGACCCGACGAAGTAAGCGAGCGAGGTGAAACAAACACCTCAACACAACAGGAAGTTCAACGGGGACGCAAACCTAGAACACAACGTGAAGAATTAGTAGAATGGGTAATTTACTATTGGTCTTCTAGACCAAGCTCACCACAAAGGACACAAAAAAAAATCATTAAATATAACACGAAAAACAATGAAAAAACTTACTTCGGGCGCCATTTGTTACGCTCCAATGGGAAAAGGGAGCATTAACTGATCCTAGGACTGAGCCTAGGATAAACGTAGAAATTTATTTCAAATAAAAAATAAATTGTAACCTAAAGATAGTTTATTAAGAATAATTATAGGTGTCGAAAATAGACAATTGCGACAAAGATTGGTATAAAAAAAAAAAATTGTAACTAGTTTAGGTGAGGTGACGATAATATAATAACAAACAAATTTAGAGGTTAGTTAGACGAAAAATTAAGGATTAACACAAAAATTTAGAGATAAAAAGGTATTCCAAGAATGATTTAAGTTCCGTTTCCGAATATTGTCCGAAAAAGAACAAACGTTCATGGAGCGCGCGGGCTCTTTTAGAATTTGGAGAAGAATGCACAACAACAATAATAATCAAAGGGGCCCTAAAAATATGCGCATATTTTTTGTATTGAAGTTCGGAGATGGGAATTTTTAATTCTTAAATCATTAAGAAATTTAACATGTACGCAAATATAAAAAATATAGAAAACAGTTTCTTTTTTTAAAAAAAAATTACAAAAAAATTAGAAATTATGCTAAGCTTATCTTGAAAAAAAAAAGGTCTCGTAGCCGAAGTCTCCGGAGTCACACGCGTGCGTTGTACACAACGCGTGTAAGTATATGTGTCTCGCTATACGCGTGTGATTGCACAATAATCGTCCGCAGTTCGCGTTTAGTGGACTACTTCTTCAGGGGGTAGATGGACTAGAATAAAAAGTACCAATAAGAAACGAACGACAAGACAAACAGAACGGGGCGTAGCGGGGAAAGATCTTTACTGCTTTTGATCTTAATAAATATCAACTTACCCGGAACAAGCCGGTATTATTTGGTGCGAATTCCACTAGGAAGTTCCTTCCTTTCGCTCAGCAGATAGAGTGACCGTGCACCCAACTATGCGAACTAGGTCACTGTTAAAACTGCAATTGTCCTTGTAATTGCAAATGTACGAAGTCGAGAACAAAAAATATATCCCTTCGGTTATGAGACTGAAGCACCAATGTCAAAAAAAAAAACATCTTACATCCATGCCGAACAATCTGACAACACATTCAAAATTTAAAATAATAATCGAAACCATCAACAACGCAGGCCAGCAACTCTAACACACAAAAGAGTTCGACACCTAAAAAATAAACAAAATAAACACACAATATTTGAAGCGAATTTCACGCGATTTTGTAGCGGTAACGCTACAGGAGTCACTATTCCAAACAATACAATTAAATTATTTGTTCATTACTCCATAGTCACTGGTCAAAAGACACAATAAATAGGTACAATATTTATTAAATAACACCTGCGTACATATCGATTACAGTACCTTTTTGTAAGAAATAACTTAGTTAATTTCGTGACAATATTATTACTCGTATCGTAGCTAACGCTAGGTAATCATAATTAAAAAGCAAATTACCTATATTGTACAAACACTCGAACAGTGGCAAAATAAATATGCGCTCCGTAGCTTAAATGATAGCTTTATCAATTTTGTTTCTTGGGTTTGCCTTTGACCTCGGTCTCACTTGATGTTAAGTGACGACGAGGTCGAAGGTGGTACACGGTTACCCAGAAAATGCCTATTAACTCTTGTCTTGAAAACACCAACATTGGTGTGACATTGTCCCCTGATATTTATTTATTTATTATTTATTTATATGATTCTGGGAATTCAGACGCAGAGAGAGCGTTCCACTCCTAGCAGTGCGAACAAGAAACGACGCAGCAAACCGCTGCGTGCGAACCATTGGGTATTCTACTACATGTGGATGGAAGCGGGTGGTCACGCTTACCCAAAACTCTTTTCACCCTTCGTTGAAGGCACCATCATGCCAGCCGAAAGACGTCCACTGCTGGACATAGGTCTACTTCTTTTCGCATCCACCCCGTTCCCGCGATCCTTACAAGATCGTCACTCCATCTTGTTGGAGGCCTACCTACAGCTCATCTCCCGGTCCGTGGATGCCACTCAAGAACCTTCTGGCCCCATCGGCCATCAGTCCTGCGAGCGATGTGCCCCGCCCACTGCCACTTCAGTTTAGCTATTCTTCGGGCTATGTCGGTAACCTTAGTTCTACTGCGGATATCATCATTTCTGATACCCCCCCGGCGGCCCCGCTATTCCTGGCTCCGGTAACGGCCATGGTAACGTCGGGGCGGGGGGTGCTTTATGTAATCTCCGGCAGAGACCCAGCTACCAGAATCGTTGAAGACACCAAGGTTATAAAATTCCGGGAATACAAAAAAACACGAAATAACCCACGGTGAAACCCATGTTGTGAATAATGAAGAAAGTACCAGTTTCTAGAATAATACTGCGATTCGATGAAAATGACACGGCCCTGCCTACGGTATTCAGGTCGTCGACCAGCCGTGGTCGGCGCTGGCGACGTCATGCGTTGACGCAGTCATTACGGCATTTTGAACTTATTATGAAATTCCAGATTCAAAGTATGATTCTTGTTTAGTGGTTTCCAATCGGCGATATGCCAGAATTTGAATTTCCACAGGAGAGTCTAAGTTTCCAAGAGTGGTAGGCAGAGACAACATCTTTCCACTTGCTACGATCTTGACAAATTTATTTCGCTTCTTCAACATTCATACATCGAGTCATGCACGCACGACGGTTTCGGGTACTTAAGATTCGGCCCTTTTCCAGTATTTCTCCGATTTGATTCGAAAAAGTACGCCTAGGGCGGCCCCTTCCGACCCTTCCACTCACTTTCGATCTGTATATCTCTTTCGTCAATCTTCTTTCATCCATCCTTTCTAAATGACCGAACCTTCGAAGCATGCCCTTTTCAGTCTTAGTCACTACATCTTCTTATATACCACATTTCTCTCTGATTTTAACAATGTTATATAATAATGTACGATAAACTATTGTGTACCTGTCAAGGTCACGTTACTTCGCTATGATTACTACAGTTAATTACGGTTAACTACGCACATAGGGACTGCTGACTAAACTGCGACGTCAATTTCACGTCCTTGCCTGACCTTCTCAACAACATATCTTTACCCAACTGCCGAAGAAGGAAGGTAATGGTTTTGAATTTATGTATTTATGACCTTGGACCGGGAGGACCTTGTGCATGGTCCGTCCGGGTTGGTACCACCATCTTATCCATTAACCTACCGCCAAACAGCAGTGTTCGCATTGTTGTGTTCCGGTTTGGGAATAAGACAGCCGGTGAAATGACTAGCATAGAGGCATTCCATCTTAGTCCTCAGGGTTGGCAACGCATTTGCGGTCTTGTGAATGCGAATGTCTATGGGTCACAGTTTCCACTTACCATCAGGGGGCCTGTGTGCTCGTTTGCCTTTCCATGCAATAAAAACAAAAAGTAGTTTGCTCTCGGAACTGTTAAATTTTCCGTGATAAAAATTACGTGTCCTTTCTCGGGATTCAAGCTTACTCCATACCAAATTTCACTGAAATTGGTTCAGCGGTTTAACCATGAAATTGTAGGAAACGAACACACAGACTGATCAACACAATTACTTTCACATTTTTTTTAACAAGTACATATGTGTAGTGTGGTTTACGAGAATTAAATATAAGGATATGGAAGGACTGTAAAACTGTTGAAAATAAATTAATCATTGTCAAATGCATTGGTCTTCATACTACAAAATACGTTGCATCTCGGGTCGATGCACTGCTGCACCGTTGCACCCATATTGCCAAACTAGAGCTCAGTGGAAATGCGCGGCGGTATTCCCACTCGGGAAATCCCACTGACTGGCCAAGCGGTAAAATGGCGCTTACGCAGCCTTATTTAGAATAGCCAGTTTGTATAAAACAACATACATACACACATACATAACGTCGGCGATACTGCCAAACCGCGTAACTAACAAATTTGTGATAGAGCAAAATATACCTTACCGTTTCATTAAAATTCCCAAAGTGGGGTAGGCAGAGCTAAAGAATTACCAACAACTTTTAAAACTTGGTGATAATTCTGTAACCACATTTTGCACAATTAGGCTAAGTTGTTTCCCAGTGTATTAGTGACAGGTTGCAAGCCCATCGCCTAACAGTTACTACAAGCCTTTATTCCCTCAGTCGCCTCTTACGACATCCACGGGAAGACACGGAGTGGTACTATTCTAACCCGGCAACCACACGGGTAAACGATATAACGATCGCTAAATAAGCCTTTTTGACGTAACTTTTTGCACAACCATGTACCCTTTAAATGTTTATCTAGACTCTAACAGAACAGCGTTCAGATTTCTACCAAGACAGACTCTAAATTATGACGTTAAAACAGAAAATGGGATGTATAACCACTCGATCACTGGAGAAAAATATTATTTCAACATAGTAAGCTCGGTTTTAAATTCTAGACTATAGTATAGATCTAGAATTCTAGTTATGCTAGACAGGACAAACGAGCCAGCCTAATTGTGCAAATTGTGGTTACAGAGTTATAAACAAGTTTTTAGAGTTGTTGGTAATTCTGTAGCTCTGCCTACCCCACTCTGGGAATGAAGGCGTGAAGGTATGTATGTATGTATGTATGTATCTATCCTTTCCCGCCGTCTGTCCCTCTGTATGTACGTTTAGATCTGTCAAACTACACAACGGTCAATGCAGTTTTCATAAATGGCGGGTCGCTAGTAATTACAATAAATATTACTTGTCTGTTGAAGCGGCATTTTAGCCAGGTGCGGCGCACGCGACTAAACCAGTTTCCAACTCGAACACGTCTCACAGATTTACCCGCAATCAAGCGCCGGGTAGGATTGGGGTTTTCGATTGATTCACTAGTAAAAAACACAAGAGATTTGAATAATGTCAGTCAGTAAAAATTTACAATTATACATATTTCAATGCGTAATTAGTGTAATAATGAAGGTCATTTAGAAATCTGACCTTCACCTTGACATTTGAAGGTTAAGGTCACAAAAATACAATTCTGCCCTGCTGTTAAAAAGCTGCATCTCAAAACTCCTGAAGCAATCACATTTTTATTACTAAGAAGAAAGGATATTATCTACTTTGGCAATTGAATCTGAGATACTCGTAATGTTAATTTGCTTAGGAGTGGAGAAATGATTGGGAATTTAAAAAAAAGTGAGTGCCTCTTGTCTTGTAGGGGTTAAAGTCATTTTTAACAAGCTTATATTCCTATTCTATTGACGACGCGCTGGCCTAGTTGGTAGTGACCACTGACCCTGCCTACGAAGCTAGCGGTCCTGGGTTCAAATCCCGGTAAGGGCAGATATTTGTGTGATGAGCGCGAATATTTGTTCCTGAGTCATGGATGTTTACTATGTATTTAAGTATATATTTCTCTATATAAGTATTTATATCGTTGTCTAGTACCCATAATACAGGCCTAGAGCTTAAATTGGGACTAGGTCAATTGGTGTGACATTGTCCCCTGATATTTATTTATTTATTCTTTACTTACAAACCATGTGAACAAACGCAGGAAGTCTATTACAGTAAATTACTTTAATTCATCGGTTTGACATGAAATTCATGCTTATTCGATTTAGATGACGATGACGACGACACGTAATATCCTATTATCAAACTGTTATAATCATTAAGATCCGTTGAACTTGGATTACCATAAGAAGTACAATGGGTAATGAATAGTATTTTTTTTAACAATAAGAAAGTTTACCCGTGTGGTTGCCGGGTTAGAATAGTGCCACTCCATGTCTTCCCGTGGATCAGGGACCGGAAAACCCCTTCTTTTGATTAACCCTATCAATAGGCTTAGCCTATCATTCGGTTAGCCAATCGATGTGCTTAGCTATGATTGAGTCACCTTAACGTTAGGGCGAACCCCTTTGAAGTAGTTAACCGCATCCAAAGAGTTTACCCGGTTCATTAGGGTTTCGGTAGTTTAATATTTAAGCGCTTAGCATTGACTGGGTATTACCCCATCGATCGCCTCTCTCTTTTTTGCGCATTTGGGCGAATTCTAGCCGTCTCGCTTAAGCGGCTACTGCCTGCCGCCACCCTATCAATTGTTAGGTAATTCAATAATACGTCTAAACTCTTGCGCATAGAGAATAAACCAGCTTGAAACCGTTCGAATAAGCTTGACTAAGGTGACAGACAATAGGGTATTGGAAAAGGCTTAGCGCTTAGTCGAATTAACCGTATCGTTTGGTTGCCCTTTCTTTGAGCTAAGTCGACGATGAGCTAAGCGCATCCTTGGGGTTTGTAACAACAAGTCTATCAAAAAGCATATCGAAAACCCCTTTCACGCTAAGCGGTTCCGGTCCCTGCCGTGGATGTCGTAAGAGGCGACTAAGAGAGTATAGGCTTGCATTACTGTTAGGCGATGGGCTTGCAACCTGTCACTAATACGCTGGTAAAAATCTTAGCCTAATTGTGCAAAATGTGGTTACAGAATTATCAATAAGTTTTTATACATACATACATACATACATAAACTCACGCCTTAATTCCCAGAGTAGGGTAGGCAGAGCTACAGAATTACCAAGCACTCTTTAATAAGTTGTTGATAATTCTGTAACCACGTTTTGCACAAATCAGGCTAAGATGTTTACCAGTGTATTAGTGACAGGTTGCAAGCCCATCGCCTAAGAGTACTAGAAGCCTTTATAATTCCCTTAGTCGCCTCTTACGACATCCACGAGAAGACATGAAGGGTCCACGGAAAGAACATGTCTAGTCACATTAGTAACTTTTTGAGATATCGCGATTTGAAAGTTAGGAACCATGTCATTTTGTACGTAATTTTCGTGTAGCGGTTTTTTTAAGAGTGAAAAGATACAAGTTATATGAAGATTTATATCTGAATGTGAGTGGATTTTGTCCTCTACATTTTGAGATTCAAAACTCATTTTCAATAAAAAGTGACTTGTTCTTTCCGTGGACCCTTCATATGTAGTGGCAATATTCTAACCCGGTGACCACACAGGTTTTTATAGTTGTTGATTACTCTGCATCTCTGCCTACCCCCTGAAAATGAAGGACAGAGTTTATGTACCTATGTATGTATTTAAGAAAGTCTCTGTAACTTCCTTTAAAAATATCGATGCTTTTCAATAGGTTTTTTAATTATTTTATCAAATATTGTTTATATAATTTATTAAAAATCCTTATCTAACTTCATTATTTCTAAATTAGGCACCTTATCAACGAACTGAAGTTATAACAGTATAGATCATTAACTTGTAATTGGCGTAAAAAACCGCGCCCGCGCACGCGTGGCGTCTTGGAAACCAAGATGGCGATTTGAGCGATTAAAGTATTATTATGTCGACTTCCTTGTACATTTACATAATGTATTCAATAAATTTAACAGCTGCGGTGTTAAACTGTTAATTTCTTGTAATTTTTTTATGTGTGTTTGTCACAGGGTCAATGTTACTTTATGGTTATTTGCAGAATCGGCTACCACATGCTTTTTTAAACATAAAATGGTTTGGTTTTGACGCTCGTTGTAGCCCAAGTCTGGTCAAGTTCGACGTCGTAAAAGATATAAAATATGCAAAATGTTCATTCAGTAAGTAGGCCGCACGGGCACTTTTACTCGTCAAAAATCTACCAGCGCGCTTCGCAAGAGACCACTGCTGAGAAGAAACGCCCCGCAAGAAACTCAACATTCAGTCGTTTTTTAAATAAAATAAATAAATAAATAAATATCAGGGGACAATGTCACACCAATTGACCTAGTCCCAAACTAAGCTCTAGGCTTGTACTATGGGTACTAGACGACGATATAAATACTTATATAGAGAAATATATGCTTAAATACATAGAAAACATCCATGACTCAGGAACAAATATTCGCGTTCATCACACAAATATCTGCCCTTACCGGGATTTGAACCCAGGACCTCTAGCTTCGCAGGCAGGGTCACCACCAACTAGGCCAGCGCGTCGTCAAAAACGTCGTCAGCGGTTCGTCGTAATATTGCTTATATAATAATAAACTTAACCTAGCATTATATAAAACAATGAATCTCACATAAAAAATAATAATAATATAAGTATTCATGCGTAGTTGAGCAGGAAAATGTGTCAAAACTCACTAGAACTAATAAGTAGTAGTAATAAAAAAGAAATAAAAATTTGAAATTATACTTACCAAGACAACCCACATAAAAAGTTTCTATACATTCTCCTACAGAAACCGTGTCCCCTAGACAATATAGACAATGTTTACATATTTTTTATGACTAAGTTATTATTAAGTTATTTAGGTGTTTAGTTTAGGCCAAGCATTTTTATCTGTTAGATTGCACAAACTTACCTATTAGGCCTACTTTTGAAGGACACTTGACCATCAACACTAAACTGCAGTGATCGCACTGTTGTGTTCCAATGTATGGGATAAAACAGCTGTGAATGACTAACATATAGGTAGAGCCATTCTGCCCTCCTAAGGGGAAAAGGCGTATCTACTATATGAACTGTAATGAAAATCCAACCTTATTATAACCCTTGAGAGTTTAATATGCTTCTATGAATTAATTTTACAACCTTAGTTCTCTAGGGTAGGCGTTGGCGTTGTATGTATATGTCGTTTAATAAGAACCTACTTTGAACGTATTAGCTAATGACCGAATTAATTTATGACCGGTCCAAACTTTTCAATTTGATGGTATGAATTTATGTAAACTTTAATAGTACACACACGTATTCAAGTTTAGCCCACCGACGAAGACCAAAAACTCAGGGGAAAAAATAGAGTAAAAGCAAATTTTGACATAATTGTAGGGAATGGTGTTTTATACCACGTACTAAAAGCACTTATGGGGTGGAGCAAACGATGTCCAATAGCAAAAAAATGTTCCATTACATAACTAATTTACAGAGTTTTTTTTCCAAACAAGATTCAATAAACTTTTTTCCCTGGCATCTATATTTAATGAGATATAGAAGGAAGAAGATGGACAGCAAAAAAAAAAATTTTTTTGTAAACAATTTTATGTAGATTACTTATGTATTAGAGCGTTTTTTGCTATGGGCCACCGTTTATGACTTATTTACGAAAAATTAAAAATGGGACCTTAACCTACCCACCCGTTAGCTTCACCTCCACCCATCAGTACTTTAGTATGTGGTTTAAAACACCATTCCCTACAACTATGCCAAAATTCGCTTTTACACTTGTTTTTTCCCCTGATTTTCCTTCGAATGATAGGTTAATTATTTTTATTGCAGCCATGATTTTTTATAGTTGTGTTTTACAAAACACAGGGTTTAAAAAATATTTGTAACGTTTGTAGTCGACAAAACAAGGATTAAAAAGTAACATAATCTGAAAATGTTGAAGCGTATCAGTGTCAAAACAGGAAGTTCAATTGTGCAAGTGTAAAAGACGTTTGAAAGTTAAAAATTATTTTTCCAATAGTAATGATAACGTTATCATGTTTTTTAAATTGCATGGAGAAGGCAAATTAGTCCACATGCCTCGATGGTGAGTGGGTGACACCCATCAGAATTTTCAGTCTCAAGATAATATGAGCATGCATTAAAAAAAAAAAGTAAATAAGGGCAAGGTCGCAAGGCCACAACATTGCGGTGTTAAGTCTCATTGTAACACAGACGAATCACAAAATGAAAGTCGACAAAGCCCGCGAGATGACATAACGTTGCAATGAGGTGAGACGTCGCAGGGCTCTATATTAGGTCCTTTCTTACTTTTGGTTTATATTAATGACTTACCACCCACAGTAGATAATTTTTGTGATATTGTGCTATTCGCTGATGATACATCATTAATTTTCAAGGTAGACCGAAAATCCGTCGATTACAGTAGGATAAATACCATATACTAGGTAAAGTACTTAATTGGTTTACTAGTAACAATTTGCTACTCAATGCTAAGAAAACTAAATGTGTGAGGTTCGCTTTGCCTAATGTTAGACCGGTAGAATCTAGTATATTTCTTAATAATGAGAGATTGGAAATGGTAGATAAGGCGCTTTTCTTAGGGATAACTATAGATAAAAACTTGCAATGGAGTCCCCATATAGCAGTACTAGCAGGTAAATTAAGTTCGGCAGCTTATGCTGTTAGGAAAATCAGGCAACTTACTAATGTTGAGACAGCTCGCTTAGTTTATTATAGTTATTTTCATAGTGTTATGTCGTACGGTATTCTGGTTTGGGGAAAAGCTGCTGACATACAGACTATATTCGTGTTGCAAAAAAGAGCCATTCGTTCTATATATAATCCCGTGATTCCTTAAGAGTACTATTTAAAGAAATTAATATTTTGACAGTAGCATCACAATTTATTTATGAGAATATTATTTATGTCATTAAAAATCAAGACTCTTTTGTTAAGAATTGTGATGTACATAATTTTAATACAAGAAATAAAAATAAAATTGCTATTAAAAATTTCGTGTCCGTAAGGTTTATAAATCATTTGTAGGGCAATGCATCCTTTTCTTTAATAAATTACCTGACGTTGTTTTAAAGTTACCATTTCCAGTACTTAAAACTTACTTGAAAAAGTCGTTGATGTCTAAAGCTTACTATAGAGTCGAAGACTATCTAACAGATAAAAATGCTTGGCCAACACCTAAATAATTTAATAATAACTTAGCCATAAAAATATGTAAATATTGTATATTGTCTAGGGGACACGGTTTCTGTAGGAGAATGTATCGAAACTTTTATGCATGTGGTCTTGCACCGTCACAGGTAAGTATAACTTGTATACTTTCTATATATATATTTTTTTATATTACTGTTGCTTATTAGTTTTGTGACAATTCTGAGTTTTGACACATTTTCCTGCTCAACTACGCATGAATATATAAATTTTTGAGATTCATTGTTTTATATAATGCTAGCTTAAGTTTCTTATTGTATAATATCATTAGCAATATTTAAAAAATGACTTTCTTTTGAGTTTCTTGCGGCGTTTCTTCTCAGCAGTGGTCTCTTGCGAAGCGCTGGTAGATTTTTGACGTGTAAAAGTGCCCGTGCGGGCTACTTACTGAATAAATATCTTTTTTTTTTATCTTTTGTCGCCCCGCAGGTGTGGAGTCGCAACACAACCCTTAAGGATTTTTTTAAATAATTGCCCAGTGACAGTACAGACGTCTACCAAATTAGAGCAAGGACACAGGCAAGGCAGCCGATGCCGAGGGGCGAGATTCCAGGCGAAAAAAACCTATAAGTTACAAATATTATATCATACTAAATTGATCTGTTTCCTACATTACGTTATTATTTCATATTAATTTATTCCTTTCCTTTTTATTATTATACCTTTAAAAATAAAAGCATGGCCAAACATGTTATGTTCCATCGCTCCCGAACAATAGGTAGGCAGGCGGGTAAAACCGGCTTATCCAATTTATAAAAAACGAAACAAATATATATTTATTTTTACCTTATTATGAACTTTGCGGCTTTAGATTTCCCCGACTAAAATAACTCGTACCAGGTCGGTCAGTGTGCCTTTATTGCGGTAGGTAATCAAATCATAGAGTTCGGTAGGTGAGGTCACTAAAAAGACTGAAATGGTAGCTATGGAGTCTGAAAAAGGACAGAAAGGGTAGCTTGAAAGGGTAGCTATAGACAGACAGGGTAGCTATAGACAAAAGGGCTGCAAAGGGACTGAAATGGTAGCTAAATACAGATAGGGTAGCTAAAGAGACTGAAAGGGTAGCTATAAACAGACAGGGTAGCTATAGACAAAAGGGTTACTAAAGGGACTGAAATGGTAGCTAAAGACAGAAAGGGTAGCTACAGAGATTAAAAGGGTAGCTATAAACAGACAGGGTAGCTATAGACAAAAGGGTTGCTAAAGGGACTGAAATGGTAGCTAAAGACAGATAGGGTAGCTATAGAGACTGAAAGGGTAGCTATAGAGACTGAAAGGGTAGCTATGGAGACTGAAAGGGAAGCTATAGAGTCTGAAAGGGTAGCTATAGAGACTGAAAGGGAAGCTATAGAGACTAAAAGGGAAGCTATAGAGACTAAAAGGGTAGTTATAGAGGCTGAAGTGGTAGCTGTAGAGGCTGGAAGGGTAGCTAAAGAGACTGAAAGGGTAGCTATAGAGACTGAAAGGGTAGCTATATATGCTAAAGGCTTAGCTATAGAGACTGAAAGGGTAGCTATAGAGGCTGAAAGGGTAGCTATAGAGACTGAAAGGGAAGCTATAGAGACTGAAAGGGTAGCTATAGACAGACACGGTAGCTATAGACAAAAGGGTTGCATAGGGACTGAAATGGTAGCTAAAGACAGATAGGGTAGCTAAAGAGACTTAAAGGGTAGCTATAGACAGAAGAAATAGCTTTAGAAACTGAAAGGGTTGCTAAAGAGAATGAAAGGGTAACAGCCATTACTAGGTCACGTGAACCGTGTCGTAACGTGGAAGCGAATTAGGGCAAGGCAAAGGATAGGAACGTAGAGTCCCCGTATCGTAGTCGCCTTTATCGCCGTGAATACATGAGGATAAATCACACATCACTCTCACACTTATTTTGCGGGTGGAAGGACCTTGTGCGTGGTCCGTCCAGATCGCTACCACCATCTTATCCATTAACCTACCGCCAAGCAGCAGTGTTCGCATTGTCGTGTTCCAGTTTGGGGATAAGACAGCCGGTGAAATGACTAGCATAGAGGCATTCCAACTTAGTCATTCAATCTCAGGGTCGGCAGTGCATTTACAGTCTCAGGATTGCGGTTTTGTGAATGCGAATGTCTATGGGTCACAGTTTCCACTTAACATCAGGTGGCATGTATGCTCGTTCGCCTTCTCTATGCCATAAAATTAAACTTATATACTCGTACGGTTGAAGACTTAAATTTGTGACCCATTTAAGTCTTAAGTCAATCGGATATACTCTAGCAATAAGGTTGAGTTTCCTTTAAGCCACAAATGCCTTGGCAAAACTAATGAAATTGACGACTTCACGCTTTTTTTTTTGAAATGGGTCCTTAATTTACGTTCGCAGCCGTAACCTCTGGGGCAGCGGCACGCAATGGAGTAATTATAATTGCGAATGAATTCCATAACGCCTTAATGATTATCTGGACTAAACCTTGAATTTATTTGGTCCCATGTTTCCTCAAACTCAGATAGTCTTATTCTTAAAATAACGGATATAGTTTAATAATTTTGAATTAAAACATCTATTTTTATAATTCTTAATACTGGTACGACGGAATTTTAAAATGACTCCGAGTACAATCCAAAATATACACACTGCTAGATCAAGACAGTATCAACTCAAAATCATTGTTAGTTTTGTTTCAAGCGCATACTCATTGTTTTAAAGTGGATTTTAAAATACAGTTGTATTTTGAGTTAGTACAGTCAGCGTCAAAAGTAACTGGTCACTTCAAGCTACTTTTGTACTTTATCGCATTTACACATTAGACAATCTTGTTTGACATTGCTTACGTGACAGTAAAGCGACAAGGTATTTAAGTGATCACTTTCTTTTGACGCTGACCGTACACTTTTGATCTGGCAGTGCGTATATTAACAGCAAATAAATATTTAAACAAAATTGAGAACGTCAATGGTCAAATTGGCTGCCAGGCGTCAGTCTGTCCAGTCGAAATCTCCGGGCACCTGCAATTTAAAAAAACGTCAGTGCTGTAAGAAATTCTGATAGTCTGTGTTGTAATCCGATATACTGACAAGCTACTATTGGTCGGCAGACTGTTAGAATTAAAAAGTTAAAAATAAACAGTAATCAGACCTTAAAAAAAAAACAAGTAGCTTTTTTAAAATGATAATAGGTCAATCAAACTGAATTCTGATTGATTATTTTGTCGACTGGTAGAAATGCCATAACGCATTAGGTCAGCCATTTGTACATATTTATTTGCAATAAAGATTAAATAAATAAATAAATAATTCGACTTTTATTTAAAAACATTGCGGGCCACCGACTTTAGTTTGACTGACCTATTACCATTTGAAAATAAGTTTTTTTTTCTTTCTTAAAGCGGGTTTTCTTTACGACTCTTTATTTTTACTATTATAACATGTTATGTAGTCCCAAATCTCAATTAATATAACACTAAGTATAGGATATTTAAAACTCGCCGCAAGCAACTTTGTGGAAAATTCATAGCGTAACATTCATACATAGGTATATTTAAACCATTTGTATGTGCTTTGTCATAGTCGCTCAACTATCTTAATCGAGATATCTTGTCGCCACTCTTGAATAGGTACCGTTGAGGAGTTCCGGTGGCCATCTGTGGTCTTCATCATCAGTTCCACTTCATCAAATGATACTTTCTGAAGGCCAATGTTAGACTTGATATTGAAAATACTAACATCTCTAAAGAGAATCTAAATCATGGCTACCTTTCTTCATCTTATTTGTATGTTCGTCAACAAGCTCTGCCGTTAGTGTTACACGGCTAAACTACATTATTTAATAGGGAATATGCATGTTTTTTTTACAGCTTCAATTGAAGCTGATTCATGTAACAAACAGATCACAAAAATCATTTTTTGAATAACTATAAAAATAACCAAGATATAAGCCAACAAAGATTTGTTCCTATCTCTTTCTAGAAAAACGGAATTTTACATGGAGTTTATATGGCCGCAGTGCACAATGACGTCACGGTGCACATCGGATCTCTCTGTCTAATTAGAAGTTTGAAATGCTTATAACTTCCGTATTTCTTGACCGATTTTAATTTTAATTTCCGTTTTGGTGATCTCTTTTACGGTATTTTCATATTTTGATGAGAAATGCGATTTTTAAAATCCATGCATATTCCCTATTGCTTTTAAATAAACTTTTGCAGTGAATATATTATAAACAGAGTCAATTTTCCTCGTAACAAGGCGTATAGTAAAACCGAACCGCAATGACTCCCACGTTGTATTAACCGATTCTACCTTCAACTCTTACTATACGGAGTGATTTGAACCCTGAATCATATACGTAAGGTCACAATTGCAATATAATATAACATGAGGTACGTCTTTCTACCTAAAAATGTCAGATCTCTAAAGCCACAATGTCCTATGTCCCGTTAAAACCTTACACAATTCTAGAGCATGACGTATTAGCAACTGTGGCGTTAATCGCGTGTGGTTGGAATAAAATGGACTTGGGGCATTATGGCTCTAAGGTATATACTATAATTAGTAGGCATGTATAGCAGAACAATTGTGCCCTGCTAAGCCAATAGGAAGTATCTCAAATAAAACTCCTGTAGCAATATCAACCTTATTGAAACAGTAGAGAATTAGAAATGCTTTGGTTATTAAATTTGACATACCGCTTATTTATTAGGGCTGAAATGATATGGTTCTCGTAAAAGCGCTTACGCCTTTGACCGAGAGTAGTTAATTGCTTAATCCGCGTGCCATGTTGTTTGTCCTTCTGTAATAGGCATATAAATGGTTATTGTGAATAACTCGGCTTCCCTGTGACGTCCAGACAGGGTGACGACGGCCGTGGCTTGATCAAGTATGAAAACATACTTGAAATATTAGGTCATTTTAAAGATGGCTCTGCGCAGTTACGAGTATAAGCTGCGGTTAGTTCGCTGGTCTTCAGTTTTGATCAAAAATAAAGGTAATTAAAATAAAATAAGCATAGTTTGACGACGCGCTGGCCTAGTTGGTAGTGACCCAGCCTACGAAGCTAGGGGTTCAAATCCTGGTAAGGGCAGATATTTGTGTTTTGAGCGCGAATATTTGTTTCTGAGTCATGGATGTTTTCTATGATATAAGTATCTATTTCTCTTTATAGGTATTTATATCATTGTCTAGTACCCATAGCGCAAGCCTAGAGCTTAGTTTAGGACTAGGTCAATTGGTGTGACATGATCCCCTGGCATATTTTATTTTATTAATTGATATTTTTTCTCAATCATGCATAGAAATATTCGTATTTTTGACACATTTATAAAATAGCGGACAAACATACAGACACGGGCTAGTACGAGTCGGACTCGCGTAACAAGGCAATAAAGATCATTAGTTTGGGAAACGCAAAAGAAAATACTCATTTTGCTATGAACTTTATTATCATATGCAATAAAGCATTTGGATGAGCTTAAAGGACCATGGGCAACTTAGTATGGAGCTTGGACCCAGAACCAACACAGCTGAGAGTTAGGTCATTAAAAGGATCTATAAATATACTTCATTTTGTTCTATAGGCACCAAGTTGTATTCTATTGCAGAACCGAGATATTCATATTTCAGTCAGTGTGTATGTATAAGGTCTATAAACGGGTTTCTCTTAATGACAGGCTACCATACCAAGCATTAATCGATAGGATAACAATATAAAAGCGATACACAGAAAATAATAAGTAGGTACTAAAAGGAAAAGGAAGATAACAGGCGGTCTAATCGCTAAAAAGCGATCTCTTCCAGACAACCTTTAGGTAGCGGAAAAAAGTTAAAATGACATGACAGAACCGAGCGTTTGACGTTTGATTATTTTATTTATTAATATAATCAGTATTTACAGCAAGTTAATGTTATCTTATTATTCTCATTATACATTAATAACCAAGTCATTCAAATGACCTGCAGGATGATTAAATGGTATATGCCTGCCTAACCCTAAGTACCATATTCGCACCTTCGGTAGGACAAGGGCACAATTGCCCCTACAATCATATAGTACATTATGCCCTTGTTCTACCGAAGGTGCGATATAATGGAAATAGTGTGAGCACAAGAGCCTATTGTGCGTCGTCCAGTTAAGCAAGAACAGTAGTAATGAGGGATGGCATCTACGCCATTTTGATTTCTATCCAATGCTACACTGATACACTACGAGTATAACACTTGAAAATATTATAGGTATAAGATAGCGTAGATAAACTACTTCAAACGTCTTTAAATGCGTTTATGTAGATAATTAATCAAGATATTTCAAAAAATATGACTAGTTAACCCACGACGAAGACGAATGTAGTTCACGCCATGTTCGGTAGCAATACCTTCATTATTACTACATATATTGTTTGTTACCTACCCTCCAAAATGTTAAATACCCTAGCCACAGATTCTTCATAGTTCGTTTTCACTCTAAATTAAAAAATGAATATCTCAGTTCTGCAATGGAATTCGACTTTGTGCCCATATAATTAAATGAAGTAGATTTAAAGACCTATTTAATAGCCCAACTCTCATGTCTGTTGGTTCTGGGTCCATTTTGACGCATGGTCCTTTCAATACAGATTTTAAAAGCTTTTTATAATATACACATACATACATACCTTCACGCCTTCATTCCCAGAATGGGGTAGGCAGAGCTACAGAATTACCAACAACTTGTTGATAACTCTGTAACCACAATTTGCACAATTAGGCTAAGATGTTTAACAGTGTATATTGACGACGCGCTGGCCTAGTTGGTAGTGACCCTGCTTACGAAGCTAGAGGTCCTGGGTTCAAATCTCGGTAAGGGCAGATATTTGTGTGATGAGCGCGAATATTTGTTCCTGAGTCATGGATGTTTTCTATGTATTTAAGTATATATTTCTCTATATAAGTATTGATGTCGTTGTCTAGTACCCATAATACAAGCCTAGAGCTTAAATTGGGACTAGGTCAATTGGTGTGACATTGTCCCCTGATATTTATTATTTATTATTAGTGACAGGTAGCAAGCCCATCGCCTAGCAGTAATACAAGCCTTTATTCCCTTAGTCGCCTCTTACGATTTCCACGGGAAGACATGGAGTGGCACAATATTTCCAAAACTTTAAAATGAAGTTGTCAAGATCGTAGCAAGTGGAAAGAAGTGGTCTCTGCCGACCCCTCTGGGAAACAGGCGTGATTTAATGTATGTATGTATGTATATAAATAATTATCTTTGAATCAGGAATTTTCCGAATTTTTGGCTCTTGAACTTTGGAGATAGGGAGGGGACTTTAGTAACTTTTCACTTCAATTGCTGTGACTATTCATATAATGGCAGTTTAAGCATGAAAATAAATAGACAATGGTACCTAAAGTGTACACATATTTATGAACCCGACTGTCCCTATATTTTAATTGTTAAAAAATAAGGTAAGTGCCCATTTTTTTTAGCATGGCGGAGTATTAGTAGGATTGAAAACATTTCATAGTGCGTTCATACATACATACATACAGAACTTCACACATGTCTCCCAATGGGGTAGGCAGAGACTATGGAACGCCAGGTGCACCGATCTAAACATACCACTTTCGCTTCCTCTACATTCATCAATCTCTTCATGCGCGTACGTTTCACGTTCGCACGCATGTACTTCATAGTGCGTACTGCGTTCCTATATTAAAAACCTGAGACATTTGCTTCGTACAAAATGTGTCAAATTTTAACAAGACTTCACAAGGGTAGAGCCCACGGTTTTTTTTTTTAATTTATTCGGATTAACAAACAGTCAGAACAAGAAGTTAAATTACAGAAACAGACAAAGAATAAGATGACATTTGTGTGATCAACACCCTTCATTTACATATTAGCTGAGCTTTTCGGAGTATTACAGTGCCTGTACTAAAGTATATTTTTATATAGTATACTAACCCTCCCATTCATAAACGCGTGCGATAGTTAAAGTATGCTGTAAATTGGGTTTGGCCTTATCTTTAATTGCGAATTTTGAATTTGACAGAAAGTGATTAAACATACATTAACCAAAACAGGTTCATTGTACCTACTCTTATGAATAGTAGTGTATATCCATAGGAAGTTACACGAGTACATACATACATACATAAACTCACGCCTTCATTCCCAGAATGGGGTAGGCAGAGCTACAGAATTACCAACAAGTCTTAAAACTTCTTGATAATTCTGTAAATACTCTATCTTGCTTCTCGCTTACATAATCGCACGACGCGACGCGTACAATTAGTGGCTCGCGAGCACAATCATAGATAAATATAGATTTAGATTTTGAATATAGGAACGCACCATAACACTCTTTACGGTAGCACTTAAGGTCGTTATGGTCGTTTAAAACGTATACTGTTCTTCCACTGCGATCAACTAAACTAACCAACTAAACCACGTCAACTTTTTTTCTTTCCCAACACGGGTCAACTATATCAAATTGAACAAAGTCGACGGAGCTTCGCTACCGCGGAGCTCCTATTTCTGGGTAGTTTGGCCCTTCGGGCCTGCTGAAGAACTAACATAAACTAAACCTATCTCATATTTATGCTATGAGACTGGCAAAAGCGATCTATTTGGTTGGTTTGATAGGAATAAATGGCTCCTCGGAGCTACATTCTGTACGACTGGTTGGTCAGTTTAGTGGATCGGAGTGGAAGACGCCGTTTCTTAGTGACGACTTTTCATAATTACACAAGTTTGAAAACGAAACGAGATAATTGTCTCTAAAGGGTGGCAAAATAAATATTCGTTCTCGTCGCTCAAATATTAGCCCTTGGCGGGATTGGCATCGCACGATACGAAACGACTGTTGAATTTAATTGATTTGGAGGAACTTGGAGCAAAAAGTCAATGAATTGTTTGACGTCATCTCTTTCGCGAGATTTAATGTGAGGTTACTGCGGCAGGGAATCTAAACCTAATACCTTTTAGTTAATAAAGATTATAACATTAAATACCCCAAAAATATTTTTTTATTTTTTTATTTGCCTATAATAATTAATATTACATTTTATTTTTATATTTGACGACGCGCTGGCCTATTTGGTAGTGACCCTGCCTACGAACGAAGCTAGCGGTCCTGGGTTCAAATCCCGGTAAGGGCAGATATTTTGTGTGATGAACGCGAATATTTGTTTCTGAGTCATGGATATTTACTATGTATTTAAGTATATGTTTCTCTCCATAAGTATTTATATAGTTGTCTAGTACCCGTAGTACAAGCCTAGAGCTTAGTTTGGGACTAGATCAATTTGTGTGACGTTGTCCCTTGATATTGATATTTGATTTAATTTATTAGTGTGTTGAAGAAAGTATCATACGTATAAATAAAGATGAACTGGGCCTCTATTCAAAACTTTAAAAACCATATCGTTTTTGAGCTCTTATTTACTAGACAATAATGGTGGCCATAATAGGTCAAATACAATTTGGATTTTACCGCCTTGATAGAGGTTGAACAACGCCTTATGGCGTAATAATATAAGAATTAGAATAACAGTTGAGTGAGTCTTTTTGTGCAATGCTTTTTGTTTTTTTACTTGTGGGAGGACCTTGTGCAGGGTCCGTCCGGGTTGGTACCACTATCTTATCCATTAACCTACCGCCAAGCAGCAGTGTTCGCATTGTTGTGTTCCGGTTTGGGGATAAGACAGCCGGTGAAATTACTAGCATAGAGGCATTCCATCTTCGTCCTCAGGGTTGGCAACGCATTTGCAGTCTTAGGATTGCGGTCTTGTGAATGCGAATGTCTATGGGTCACAGTTTCCACTTACCATCAGGTGGCCTGTGTGCTCGCTTGCCTTCCTATGATATAAAAAAAATAAAAAAAATAGAGATTAATGAATAAATATAAATAAATAAATATCAGGAGACAATCTCACAACAACTGACCTGGTCCCAAACTAAGCTCTAGGCTTGTTTTAAAGGTACTAGACAACGATATAAAAACTTAGGGTGTGATTCAATCAGTATAAAAACATTTAGTATAATTTCATTTAACTAATCACGAAAAGCATAAAGAACGTTTACCATAAAAACCAATTATATAATTTCATCTGGTATACGATCGAATAACATAACACTCATTTAGTATAACTATCATTTTCTTGTTATCATGCATTTTAAGTCAATTTCTTCTAACTCAGTTAGGTTAGATTAGAACTGTGACCACATTAATAATAATGAAAGCCGTTAGAAATTTTTATTTTTTAATTTACAAACATTAAAGTTCTTAAAACTATGCACTTGGTTTTATGCCTCATGATCATGACTATTATATCGATGGTTTATTATACAAATTGAAATTATGCAATTCGTCTTATGTAAAATGATCATTAAGACCATTTGTTTTTATGCTAAACATTACACACCCGTAAAAAGTACCCTTTTGTCGGCGGTACTGCAATACCACGGAACTAACTAATTTTTCCCCGTATGGTTGCCGGGGTAGAATAATGCCACTCCATGTCTTCCCTTGGATGTCGTAAGAGGCGACTAAGGAAATAAGGGCTTGTAGTACTGTTAGGCGATGGGCTTGCAACCTGTCACTAATGCGCTGTTAAACATCTTAGCCTAATTGTGCAAATTGTGGTTACAGAGTTATCAACAAGTTTTTGGAGTTGTTGGTAATTCTGTAGCTCTGCCTACCCCACTCTGGGAATGAAAGCGTGAAGGTATGTATGTATGTATGTAACTAATTAAATACGATACAAAATACAGCTTAGCTAGCAACCTAATAAGGTACATTTTGCTTCTTATTGAATTTGTTATGGTTTAAACTATGTCCATACCAAACCTCCTAATCGGTTCGGTGGATAGCGGTGAAAGCATACCGATAACAAAAATTATGTGCAAGACAGAGCCGCGGGAAACCCTTGTTTCCAAATGTTCATGAAAGTATTTCGTAGGCTTTTACCGATCTTTCTATTGGCTACGTCGTAGCACCTGTAGCGCTACGTCGCGTAGACACAGACTAGTTGAAATGTGTCGTTTTAATATTACCCCCTTAATAATTATAAACGTGAAAATTTAATAAGCTTGAAATAGATTATGCCTTGTTTTGTCTTTATCTGTAATTGTGATATTTGCATCTGACAGAACGTGACAAAACATCGAATTAAAATATAATATTAGGAATAGCCATACGTTTACAAGGTCACTTCAATTTAGGTTAGATTGGAATTATTTTCAAATTTATTATGTTTATGTGTTTTTTCGGTGAATTTGAGGGACGTCTTCATAGGGAAATGGAGTCAAACATTGCTAAAATGGTATTCGTTACTAGCTTCTGGCCGCGACTTCGTCCGCGTAGAATTAATAATTTTGCCATCCCACGGGAACACTGATGTATTTCAAGATTCAAGGTAGCCTATGTGTTAATCCAGGGTATAAGCTGTCTCCAATCCAAATTTTATCCAAATCCGTCCAGCCGAGCTGTATTTAGAAGTCCAAAATCAACCTGTATATACGTATTTAAATTACCTACAAGTCTTGTAAAAGCATCACGGGTTTTCTAAAGATTTCCATAACTTGAATAGTCTAAAATGAACTACATACTTAACATACATAAACTCACGCCTTCATTCCCAGAGTGCGGTAGGCAGAGCTAAATAATTACCAACAAGTCTTAAAACTTCTTGATAATTCTGTTACCACATTTTGCACAAGTAGGCTAAGATGTTTCCCAGTGTATTAGTGACAGGTTGCAAGCCCATCGCCTAACAGTACTACAAGCCCTTAATTCCCTTAGTCGCACGGGAAGACATGGAGTGGCCCAATTCTAAGCCGGCAACCACACAGTAAATTACAACCGAACAAATCAAAAACGTGTAAAAAGTAAACAGCTCACAGAGAGCCTTCAGCGATACCAATAATTGCAGTCCTAGGGCTTGCTGCATGAGTAAGTAAACTATTAATGCTATGATGTTATTCATTTCAGATTAACAACACGCCTATCGTCCCCGCCCGTCTTAGCAGGTAGAAGATTCCATTTTTCACAAGTGCAAAAAAAACTCGGACATTACCAATTGAAATTGAAAATTAATTCATGAAAACGATTGTTTATCAAATGGTTTTTTTTTTTTTTTTTTTTTTATATCATAGGAAGGCAAACGAGCACACAGGCCACCTGATGGGAAGTGGAAACTGTGACCCATAGACATTCGCATTCATAAGACCGCAATCCTAAGACTGCAAATGCGTTGCCAACCCTGAGGCCGAAGATGGAATGCCTCTATGCTAGTCATTTCACCGGCTGTCTTATCCCCAAACCGGAACACAACAATGCGAACACTGCTGCTTGGCGGTAGGTTAATGGATAAGATGGTGGTACCAACCCGGACGGACCCTGCACAAGGTCCTCCCACCTCCAAAAATTTACTGTCATTTAGGTTAAAAGGAAAACCGTCCTCCTGAAATAACCTTTCCGACGCTGGATCAAAATGCATAGAATGGAAAATAAATTTAAATCGGTCAGTAGTTTTTGAGTTTATTAGTTACAAAAATACAAATCTTGCCTCTTTATAATATTAGTGTAGATGTAGATAAAGCGCATACGACGAGCAATCTTTGTAATTCCGCCGTACTCGTAAAGCTTGTCCTAGTAAAAAATGTCGCTTATAAACTTTAAAAAAATCTGTATTAAATATTAAAATTCACCAAATTTTCTGATACCGTTTTATTTGATATTCCTTTAAATATTATTATTTACGCATAAAGACCAGTTTAGGATTAGTTCATCCAGAAACTTCTTAATTTTCCCTTGACCCCTGCCATCAAAGTTTGTACATCGTCATCGGTGATCAGTTTGGAAGCTTCATTCCACTTCCGCTTGAAGTCTTGAACTGAAGTGGCATTACTTTTATGTTTTAAAAGCTTCTGATTCACACGAGCCCAATATTTTTCAAATGGTCGTAACTCCGGGCAGTTGGGAGGATTGAGAGTTTTTTCAACAAAATCGTCATTATTTGCTTTGTACCACTCTATTACTTCCTTCGTGTAGTGACACGTGGCCAAATCAGGCCAGAACAGGACAGGTGAAGTATGCCTCTTAATGAATGGCAAAAATCGTTTTTTGAGGCACTCATTCGGGTATATATCACCATTTATGGTTCCATTAGCAAAATAAGGTGTACTGCGTTTGCCACATGAACAGATCGCCTGCCACACGAGAACTTAATTTGCAAATTTATCCATTTTGATAACCTTATACTCTTCACGTACTACTTTTCTGTCGGTCCCAGAATAATAGTGGTGTCCTGGAAGTCATTTGAATTCAAGTTTGCAGTAAGTTTCGTCATCCATAACTGTACAATATTTTTTCTTAGTCATTTTTGAATAAAGTTTTCTAGATCTCGTTTTAGACTCTTTTGACTGTTTTGCATTTCGGTTGGGCACTTTAGTTTGTTTAAACGTTGTTATAAAACAAATTTTCTTCACTCGTTGCACTGTAGATTTCGAGGTTTTAAACTTCTTGGCCAAGTCTCGTACAGAGTGGGTAGGTTTTTTCCGTAAAGCTGTTATAATCTTCTTCTCGATATTCTGGTTTACGAACCCTGGTTTACGTCCACTTCCAGGCCATGGCCGTATACCACCTGTCTCCCTGAACCGTTTTAAAACCGTTTGAACGGTTCTTGTAGATGTTTTCAGCTCAGATGCCACTTTCTTCGCAGAGATGCCTTTATATTGAACATATTTGTACAAAAAACAATCGTGTAACTTTTCTTGCACCGACGTCATCGTTGAACATCTAGTACTGACAACTTTTTTATTAGTTTTTATTTATACATTATAGAGCATCCTAACAGGAAACATAGTTTTCAAACCTCTTTAGATTTCGTCCTGATATACAACCCCATCTAATAATGAGCGACATTTTTTTCTGGGACAAGCTTTATTTAAACGAAGTAATGTTAGGAAATCATAGACTTATTTGCTACAGCATCGCAGCAGCAACGTGTAAGGTTTTCTCCTGTAATTTGTTTATTTATTTGATTCGCACACCCTTGACATGTTTACGGCTTCCCTTGTTATTCCAGTAAAACTATTTATTAGCTTGAACAATAACCGCGACGAGTTTTCTTGAGGCCTGAGGCTGACCTAGTGAAGTTTGTATGATTATATCTTTTACGCCTTTTTTATGAGGTCGGCCGCAGTTATCATTGACATGCTGATATTAGTCACCAGGATCAGTTATAGGCCTTCTGCACTATTCTGCAGCTCTAGTACATTCAACTGCATAAACAAGTGATCATTTCTGTACCTTGTCGCTTTCAACCGTGTCGCAATATTGTATAACATTTCAAACAAAACTTTAAAGTGACTAGGTACATTAATGATCACTTATTTATGCTGTTGACTGTACATACTCGTACATTTAAATGAAAAAAGGTAAAATAAAATCCCACTCCAAATTGGGATTGACCAAAAAAAATAACTCACGGTTTTAACATTGTAATTCGAAAGAATACGTATTTTTAAGAGACCAATTTCATTAATTTGGTATTTGACAAAATGGATTTTTTTTTAATCTTTATTTATTTGGCAGATATTTTATGGATGTCTCATGACATGAAAGACAATGTATAATCCTTAAGGAATAAACAATAATTAAAAGTATGATTTATACTTTTCTTACCTAAAAATTACATAAGATTATTTAACAGTGGTCTCTAGGTAGATACGTCAGTTAATTTAAAATGTATTTTGACTGAAAACTGACACGTACAATATTATTGTAATGTTTTTTTTTTAATTCAATCTAGTTAAAAAATAAATTGACCCAGTTGAATAGAGCCCTGCGTTATCGCGTGACAAAATGTGGTTAATACATCCGTCACTTTCTAACACGTATAAGTACGAGAGTGTCGTGGGGGCCGAAGAAATATTTCTCAAAGGTGTAGTAACAATTACAATGCCAATGCATTGCAATTACGTCCGTTACGTTAATTACGTTTTCAAAGGATCATGGGCATTTTTGTATGGAAAATGGGTGTGGCACCAACAGAATTGAAACCTTTATATTTAAAATGAACTTAGTGAAATCATAATTTCTTATTATGGCCGCAAATACCTAGCTCACCGGAGAACAAACATATGATCACTTGAAAACAAGACAGTCCATATAAACTTTAGGTAATATACATTAACAAACTGAAGTATTTTCTTGAAATGGAGTTTATTTGCCGTACAGATAAATACACCATATATTTAAATACCTTCATAAAAAATAATTCGTGTAATTTTTTTCAGTCAAGTAACTTAATCGAAGGCTATGTTGATGATAGAGTTCTACGAGATACTTTGTAATCTTGCGAGTAACGTATGGTTACGAATATTTTTAAATATACTTTTTTAGACAAGTTCTGGAGAAGCACGAACACTACAGTTTACATATATTTGTACATCAAATACTCTACACGCAGTTCTATAATAAACTGTTACAATTATACATTAATTAGCCGAAGTTTCTACGGACGATATATCTTGTTTTCATTTGCCCATATTTTTGCTCTCCGGTGAGCTATATATTTGCGGCTATATTAAAAAAATATGCTTTAACTAAAACATTTTTAATGATATAGGTTTCAATTCTTTTTTCTATCATTTTGTTAGTTATGCGGATTTGGAGTATCACCGACGATATGTGTGTCGATAAAAAATCTTACGATATCCTATCCATAGCACGTACCCCTGAAACAGATTGGTATGTCTCCATACACTACTTTAAGTGCCTACACCTTAAAAGATTTAAAAAAAGATAAAAGATGTTTATTCAGTAAGTTGGCCGCACGGGCACTTTTACACGTCAAAAATCTACCAGCGCTTCGTAAGAGACCGCTGCTGAGAAGAAACGCCGCAAGAAACTCAACAGTAAGTCGTTTTTTAAATATTGCTAATGATATTATACAATAATAAACTTTACCTAGCATTATATAAAACAATGAATCTCACATAACACCAACATTTTATATATTCATGCGTAGTTGAGCAGGAAAATGTGTCAAAACTCAGAATTGTCACAAAACTAATAAGCAAAAGTAATAATGAAAAAATAATAATAGAAAGTATACAAGTTATACTTACCTGTGACGGTGCAAGACAACATGCATAAAAGTTTCGATACATTCTCCCACAGAAACCGCGTCCCCTAGACAATATACAATATTTACATATTTTTATGACTAAGTTATTATTAAATTATTAAGGTGTTGGCCAAGCATTTTTATCTGTTAGATAGTCTTCGACCCTATAGTAAGCTTTAGACATCAACGACTTTTTCAAGTAAGTTTTAAGTACTGGAAATGGTAACTTTAAAACAACGTCAGGTAATTTATTAAAGAAAAGGATGCATTGACCCACAAATGATTTATAAACCCACAAATGATTTATAACCTTAACTTCTCGATTAGTAAACGAAAGTCAACATCAATGTAATAAATTACCTGAGGTAGTATTAAAGTTACCCTTTCCAGCACTCAAAAATTACTTGAAAAAGTCGTTAATGTCTAAAGCGTATTATAGGATCGAGGACTATATAATAGACAAGTGCTTGGCCTAAACCCGAAACTTAATCAATAATATTTTATTTTTTATTTATTTTTCAAATTCAAAAGCTTTATCTTGTCTGGGGACACCGTTGATGTAGGAAAACATATCAATCTTATGTGGTCATCTTGCACCGTCTTATATACACATACGTAGGAGTTCTTTTTTCCTTTTCTCTCTTTCTCTCTTAAGATTTTGGTGTGTTTTCCTGCGGAAACTACGCAGGATATTTGAAATATTTTTTAATTTGCTATTTATAGATTTATATAATGCTAGACTAAGTAGTACCATTGTAATATTAAATATATTTAAAAAAATGACTGACTGCTGAGTTTCTTGCGGCGCTTCTTCTCAGCAGTGGTCTTCTCTTGTGAAGCGCTGGTAGATTCTTGACGTGTAAAAGTGCCCGTGCGGCCTACTTACTGAATAAATGTCTTTATCTTTTATCTTAATGTCAACTCGCGAGGAAAATTTTTAACTAAATATGGACACGGGGGTCTGATTACAATCGCCATACAAGTTTTATCGACGACGTTACCTTAACGTTACTTAAGTACTCGATAGAAGAAAAATACTTGTCAAGTGATACTCGGACTCATTAGTTGAGGGTAGCGTACCGCCCCTGTAAGTATTTTTATATTTCGAATTGAATGTTAATTATGTCTTTACAAAATAGAAAAATATTTCATTTTTATTTGAACATCGCACGCAGGATCGTTTTATTTGAACATGGCTGATGGGGTCAGAAGGTTCTTGAGTGGCGTCCGCGGACCGAGCCACGAGCTGTGGGTAGGCCTCCAACAAGATGGAGTGACGACCTTGTAAGGATCGCGGGAAAGCGGTGGATGCGAAAAGCACAAGACCGGTCTGAGTGGAGAGCCTTGGGGGAGGCCAATGTCCAGCAGTGGACGTCTTTCGGCTGACATGATGATGATGATGATGACCAAATGAAAAAATAACGCGATTCCAGTCAAATTGGAATGATTTTTATCGTTTGTTGTTTTATTTTTAGACACAACAAAAATGATAACATGTTAAAAAAACATTTTTGTATGAAGACTCCTTTATTTGAAAAGTTTTTTACAATTTTAATTTGTTAGGAAATGCACCGTAATAATACATATTTTGTCAAAATAACACTATCTCTTATTATTACGGTTTATTTTAATGCGATTATGTAAATAACAAGCATTTGGGTACGTAGGTACAATGTTTAAAACTTTACGCATGCCTTTAAATCTAATCAAAGGTTAGGTTATACTAAAACCATCATCGCAAATGTTATCAGCCTTCCTTATCTCGTACTTAAATCTAATTTCAGACAAATCAACATGCTAATTGCAGTGTATTTTAGCAATGCCAACGACCGCAGTATCACGCATTACGTCATCACAATCGGTACTGTGATCTAGCAATTGCACCTAATTTGGTCTAACTAGGTGTGTCACCGGCGTCGAACATCTTATCTATAGCATCGAAGGAGTATCACAAAAACAAAACACGCGCTTGTAAACAAACTCGAGCCAAATAGTATTCATAAAGCGAGCGGGCGCCGCGGCGCTCACTCCGCGCCCGGCCGTCGCCCCGCACGCACGCCTCGCGATGATAGACTTCGCGCGAACCTACGACCCGAACATGTGCGAGATCTACCTCCCCCCCGCCGGCCTCGCGCCTGCGCCCGCGCGCCTCGACGACTTCAAACAAGTCTTCAACAAGGGACCGGCCTCCTACATCTACGGAAACTACTATTCCAACCCTTCCTACGACTCCTATGAAGAAGAAACCTCCGCAAACGTTTACCACAACCTCGTCACCCGCGAGTACCACCGCGATGACTGGAAGTACAAGTTGGTCGTTGATTGGAATGCAGAAGACACCGTCTCTTGGATTCTGGATACAGCATACAGCATGGGTTTCAGTGAATATGACGTAGCGTTCTACAACTTTAAGATCACAGGGCATGAACTCCGAAGCATGAAGAGGGAAGACATGCTGAGTCGGATTGCGAGTCCAAATATAGGCGATATTAATCTGGCCACGAGGATCGGCAGTGCTTTTTATGACAAACTCCAAGCGCGCATCAACGATGAGCTGTTGCGGCAGTCTTCTGTGTTCCGGTACGCGGAGAGTGATCCCTACCAGCAGCAGGACCACGCTCCCACGATGTTGGACTTGGATATGGATCACAAGAACAGGTTATACGCCTCGGATTACAAGCCGAACAACAGCAGCCTGCTTCAGGCTTGTGACTCGAGCGACGACGCTGAAGACATATATCGTAACTCAGAAGCAGCATCCCCTGAATGCTCGTACGGGAGTGACGTGAGCAAGTCCGGGGACGAGGACGACAAGAAGAAGCCGTTCAAGCGGCCGCCCGGCCGGCCGAAGGGCAGTGGGCGGAAAGTGTGCAAGCGCCCTCGGAGCGTGTCGGTGCCCGAGTTCCTCAGGAACCTCCTCTTCGACCCGGAGTATTGCCCGTCGATAATCAAGTTCGAAGACCACAAACAAGGCAAATTCAGGTGAGTCTTAATTAACTTGGATGTGCAGTAAAAACTGTGTCGTGACTGAGATGTTTCCTCGCAGCTGTATACATATATTACTTATGTTCCGTTCCATTATTTATCACGTCCCAGGCACGTGGCCGGTCACACTTGTTTTACGGCTGCACTATTACAATAAGCCGGCCATTGTTGAGGCTTTATTGTCGTGGTCATTGGTTGAAGCTTCCAATAAAGCCGTTGCCAATTTCCATATTATGTGAAAATGTATAGTTAGACATTTTCTTAGTAATCTCGCTTTCGTAACTGAAATGATTTTTACTTCTGCTTCTGAAAAACTGATTCAGTTTTTGGGTACTTACATTTGGCATTATTCAAGTTGTAAAACATTTCTACATATAAGTAAAAGTCTCGAAAACATTTCCGAGCTACTCGTAGTCTAGATAAGTTAAACAATTTGAGAAGTGTCTTGTCGGTACGCGTAGTTCACTTATTTTGCCATATGCATATTAGCGCCTAGAAAAAATCAAGATAGTAATTACACTATAATTACACTTCTCCTTGAATCGAAGCCATCGATTGTGATGACCAATTACTGCTTCAGAGTGATTAGTGGTCAGTCGTCATGAGACGGCTCTGATGACCTTATAGCTCGCTCCATTTGTCAACAGAATGCAAATAACGTGCATTATAAACGACTACTAAATACGTTGCCAGTTTTAAAAATGTATTATATGACGTTGTTTGTAAGGTATTAACTAAATTGATTGTCGACTGAGCTTCTTGTATACGCATCAAATCATTTGAAGATATAAAAATACCTTTAGAAGATTGATCATTTGCTTTGGATTTATGTAAGTTTGCAAGGCAACAACCAAAATTCAACAAAACAAGTAAATCCTTAAAGAATCGTCGAACCAAATGCTTCAAGTGATAATTATGTAAAATTGTTTTAAGCCGGTTTCTCACATAACTGTGTGTATATCAACAAGTTCCACAGAGACATAAAAAATGAATTGAAACCAGAAAAAATGCCGTCAGCTCGAGTAAACCGGATGGATGTTTTTTCGTTTGTTTTTTTGCAACTCACCTCGAGTTTGTTAAGATTTGCTATGCAGATTTAAATAGTGTCTGCGAAGCAAATCGATTTTTTCGAAAATAGACGAAGACCAGTTTTAACCGTCGTTTTTTTAATGTCAAATCTTAAGTAGAAACTACAAAAACTAAATTTTGGAACATAAATTTACGCCGTATTTGTTCTAGAGTATGGTGACCTATTTTTTTGCTTCCTTGACCTCTTTGTAGTTACGGTGGCTGAGGACTGCGAACAACACAAACATGATATATTTAAACGGTTTCGTGGGAAATAGCTCAAATTTGATTACTTCTCCTTCTTCCTAATCAACTTGTCATTTTCCATTATCTTCCGATATTGTATCAATAATATCTTCATTTTTTTTCTCCATCTTTTACTATTGTTCGTCAATCAAGTACCTGATTTAGTTTTAGTATTTCTCAAGTCTTGCCTTAACCTTGTGCGCTGTCCTCGTCCAATGCTTCGCATGTTGACATTGCAACCTTAACACCTTCATCTCTGTTGACACTTAGCACGACTTAATAAGGGTCATTTTGCACCAGTCTGAGTGCTTTCTCAGCTTGTGGTGATGTAACAATTGCAATCATTGTAAGTCGTAGCTTCTTTGCGTTGCTATCTCGGATGATGAAGGATTTTGTAACTTCTTTTCAAAGGAATAAGTATATTTTCAATCTTATCAGATCTTTGAAATGCTAGATATCATGGGCAATGATATTGATAAGATAATTATGGTATTATCGTTTATAATGGCTGTGCAATTTTAATCATATAAGATATAATATGACCCTGGAAACCTTACAGTGTAAAGTTGTATTTAAATGCATTAGCTGACAAAATAACTACTTATTAACCCAGCACGATTGAATAAATAATATTTAAATTTTCAACGCAAAAACCTGTAGATAATTGTTTGAATACATCAGCAGAAGAGCACAACATGGCCTCTACCTGGCCCGCCTGTTTTGTTGAATCCACCGCAGTACGTTATTGTTATTTCCATAAAAAAGATGAAATATTTGATAACCTTTTTCGTTTAATAAAAAATATGTTTTATTGGAAGATTGGAACCTGTTTGCGAGCAGTAGGTATTACGCCCAGCGCCGGGTTTGGCTTGATGGCCGCTGCAGCATTCTGCAACAAGGTCGCCGATGCAGACAGACACATGTAATGCAGTTTTTAACCGTCAAGAGTCTTGGCTCAAGAGTTCTAGTATCTGTAGTATGCGTCCATTGGAATATATCGTTCTTGTTTAGAAATATAAAAAAACATAGTTACAGTAAAAAAAAAAAAGATGTAACACATTTAACTCTGCTCTGAATGTTGTTTTTTTTCTAAACTTCAAAGCATATTATTTTTATACAATGACACTATATTTTAGATTTTACATTTGCAAAACAAACTCATTTTGAATATATTTGCATTGAAATTGAAATAGGTAAATACTGATACTCGTTATTTTGTTCATAATATTTAAACATTTTTTAAACAAAAGTCTTTGTTTTTTTTTAGAATAACTAAGACTAATAACTTAAACGTTATAAGAATACAAGATAATTTCTTGTATCTTTAATATTAATTATACACGTTATTGTCTTTACGACATTAACAAATTCATTAACGATAGTTAGAGGCATACATTAGCATAGTCATTAATTTACTATTATCGGTACTAAATAGAGGATTTTAGGGTTCGGTTTCTGTACCATTATAAACAATTAATTTATGAAGAACAAAGAAAAGTATAATTTGACATGACTTTTGAGGCATTGCAACCAATAAGTGCATGATATGGCAATATTCTTTTAACCAGATAAGAAAAAAATTGTTAAATTAACTAAGAAAGTAGTTTTGATGCTGATATAATAAATTATAAATTTAATCAATTTTGTTTTGTACTGTTAATAACGAAGAATCCCTATTATTTCATAAAACAAGTAAAATATGCGATTTGGGTACCTACCTACCGTCTGAGACTTATGCGAAATACGAAGGGCGCAAACGTATTTTATTCCCAGTGTTTTTATATAATAATTATTCTGTACATACATACTCGTATATATAAACGCAACAAATCACGCTTGACTTTTTTACACATCACTCCGACAGCGCACGAGTCGAACCGGTTGTATAATTCACACTGTTCGCAGAATCGCCTTTATTTACAAACATTACAATGCACATAGATACACGGAATTCATAAAGTATTAATACTTGTACAAACTTATCTTCGCGGGCAGTCTCGCGCAAGCGTCGAAGACCACTCGTCAATTTTGTTCGCGTTTATGTTGTTTCCATTTAGCCATAGGTACGCTGTGAATAACCTTGTAAATTCGACTGATTGCCGGTATTTTTAATCGGTTATAGAACACTTTTAAATTTGGTTTTTCGTTACGATTAATTCGGTTTAATTACTTTAACCATTGGTAACCGATGATCGATTAACAGGTACTGTTGATCTGTTCCTAGACAAGTATTAATGGACTTTGCTGTTAACTATATACAAAGATGGCGCTAATATGTTATGGAAAATTAAGTAATATATTGATATTGTGAACTGGTGACTATAACCATTTTAAACAAAATGTAGACTTTTGACAGCTGTCAAAATATATTGTTTTGCAGCTGATTAAGATTTAAGTCTATAGTTAGCTTTGTCATGCCAATTCAACGTAACAGATCTTTACGTCGTTTTACGTGTCATCCACCATTACATTTTTTTTATTCCTTAACATAGTAAACTCAACCACATAACCTTGGTTTTTATAATAAGCCAATATCATCTAAGCAGAGACACATGTAAACAAATCGGAAACGTTTTTCTGCTAGTTTTTAAATAGATTTTTTGTAGTTTTGTTTTTGTTGGCCGTCTCCCTCGTTGTGAGTGGCCGATGACTTGTATCATTCATCGAATTTAAATCGATTTGGCAGGTAGGACAGGCATCTAAGTCTGTCTACGAATTGCAGGTATAAAATATATTTCGACTTAAGCGGGATTTGTACCTTTACCAATATTAATAACTAATTCGGAATTGTAATTGTTTAGTTTTTCAGAATCTAAAACTAGTTGGAACCGCGGGAAAAAAAACCATGGGACTTTCATATCACATTTTTTTTAAAGTCCGTATGAAAGAACTATAAATGACTTCCACGTAACTAAAATCTAGTAGGCAATATTTCACCCCAGAATAAACAATCGCTAAGAAAACAAAACTCTATGCTAATAAAGGTCACTAAAACAAAAGATAAAAAAATTACATACATGTAAATTTTAAAAGGATTTTCTGGAGTAAAAAGAAGCAAAAACTTCTCATCTATGTGTATTTATCGTTTTCTAGCATGCATAGAACAAACTTAATTTAGGAGTAGGTCAACTTCAGTGAGGTTGTAGCCTGATATTTATTTATTTTATTACAAGAGTAGCAACGACGCAATATTGCAAAGTCGGATATTGTGGCCCTTATCTACAGAAGTCGCGGTGTTCTTATGTTCTCAGAAAACGATTTATCGGTATTATTGTACGCATTACTCAGGTTTACATATTTTTATATAAAATGGACTACATACAGAGGTCTTAATACTGAATGTGGTTGACTTTACATGGACCTTTGGGCATAGCATGCAAGGAGAGGAGAATACGTCAAACGCGATTTGTGGTCACATTTGTCTATTCCGTGTATTGTATTTTGTGGGACTCTAGTCTTTTTATTACTAAGCATCTTAAAGTGAGAGTTAATATCATATTTTAAGTAATTTTTCAGTATTGTTAGAAAAACGATTTTTTCAAATCTAACAAGAAATTTTAGGTTGAAACCCATATAGCAAAGTTTAGTTAATAGTCTAATAAGAAAGAAACAACTTATTAGGAACATAGATAGAGAAAGATAGCTGGCGCAAAGTTCGTTTTATAGTCCGGCTTCTTTGCTATGGTTCTTATTATAAATTGAATTTTATTTAACTAGCAACTTTATATTTATGATTATGACTCTAGATACCGCGTAGCATACTGCCCACCGTGCATACTAATACTAATGCATTTTTTTTATGGCATGGACAAGGTACGCGAGCGTACAGGCCGGATGGCAAGTGGGATCTGTGAGTTCTGTGACCCATGGAGATATGCATTCTCAAAACTGCAATTTAAAGACTGCAATCGTATAGCAAACGCGTTGCCAACCGTGAGGACTAACATGGAATGTCTGTATGCTAGTAATTTAACAAGTTGTTAAGACTACCATATAAGTCCTGACACTGGAACACAACAATGTGAACACAGCTGCTTGACTGTAGACTAAGGGATATGGTGAGGGTTATTATGACATAGCTATGCAGTTCACTTTACGCTGAAAGAAAACGACAGAGCTATAGCATTTATATAGCTCTGTCCTTTTCTTCGACGGACTTTGCACAAGGTCCTTCCACCATTTAAATACCGTCGAGGAGTCACCGATCATTTAAACAACAATGAGGAGTGTTTCTTTTCTTAAACTACTCTCGTTTTAATTAACCAGCGACATTAGGTAGCCCCGCGCGTTCGTAGGCACGTGAACCAAAGTTAAGAGCCTACTACTCGTGCTACCACTTTGGCCGACCTGCTTTAAAGATGAGCCTGCGAATAAAGTAAAAATACACGCATAATAACGTTATTTTTAAGCTGTGACGGCACCACTTTAACTCACCGGGTAATGATTCGGTTACGAATATAATTAAATAATCGAAATACAAAAAACATTATTCTTTATCTTATACCCAATAGTAAGGTATAATCGACGGTGAAGTACCATGAACTCCTAACTGACATTTTGACGATAGTTACATTTTTTTGTAGATACACTTGAAACATAATCTGGCATTATTACTGAAGACACTGATTTCATACTCATTTAATTTCTTCTTTTGTAATGTCTTCAGTAATGATGCCAAATTAAATTTACAGTGTATCTATATAAAAATGTAACTATCGTCAAAATGTCAGTTAGAAGTTCATGGTACTTCACCGTTGATATGTTATTGTTGTTAGCCTTTCGTTTCGTCAATAAGTTTTTGCCAAACTGATTCATTTCCCAAAAATATCAATGTCGTGTAGAACCCTACAGGTTGGGCCAGGTTAGTTTTATAAAAATCCTGAAATAATTACAGGTTCGGAAAAA
The DNA here is from genome assembly GCA_927399475.2 of Acleris emargana. Lineage (NCBI taxonomy): Eukaryota > Metazoa > Arthropoda > Insecta > Lepidoptera > Tortricidae > Acleris > Acleris emargana. The sequence goes on from OV656840.1 coordinate 733,596, forward strand.
AAGAGTTTGTGCAAATGATATATTGTTAGCTACATACTTAATCAACTGCTGTTATCTTCAAGTTAAATTTTGTTTTCCAAAGTAAATTGTTAACTGTCACTATTTTAAAATCTTCTGTAGTAAAATCCTTCATTTTACACCACTACTCCGTCCGCGGGAACAAAAAACCACTTGACCCGACTTTCCCCGAAAACTATTATTTTTTAATGATTCCATTAGGAGGGCGGGGTGCAGCCGCGTATAGATTTTTCTTTTTTCTTTCTCCCCCGTTGCTACGCGCCCAAGGCCACTTCCGTTACCGCCCTGTTTTTCGAGATTCCCCGAAAACGTACGAAAAAGTGACATTAATTAATTTGGATCTTAATTAAGGGGCCCTTAATAAAATGTAATTCGCTGAAGAATGCTGCAAAAATTCAACGATATTTTTTGGAGAGTTTTCCAATAGGATTCTAGGAAACAAAAAACGTGTACAAGTACTTGTGATACACTTTCATATGGCAACCGATATCGTACAAAGTAGTGAACGCTTAACATCCTATATACACAGACATACACACACTCAAAAATATATATTTTAAACCGCGATTGCGAACCCCACTATTTAATTTAAATTACATTGAGGTATCTATACGCAATGTATAATTGAGTTGCGGAGCGTGTCATGGATTGATAACGCTATTCGTACATGTAGGTGTGTAGGAGTAGGTTGTCCAAAATCTTTTTGCATCGCAATCTCTAAATTATGCATATTACATTAAATCAAAATATTATAAACATTTATTAGGTATCTAAATAAAATCAGCCATTTGTCAAGATATTTGCACAAAATAATGTTAACATACGCAAGTAAATATTGAACTACAAATCATGTTTTTGCTCTAACCTGACCTTTATTTTTCGACGTAGATCGGAGTAATAGTCGTTTGCGCCATTTATAACTTAAGGTTAAAGTTGAATACGGCTTTATTCTACACACGCGTAATTCGGTAGGAAACACCCAATTGGCTTGATTCCGTAGCCTCATTCAATGTTAACGACTGGTTTCATTTGATATGTTATTTGTGTTGCCATTGGAAGACTATCACTCGTTATATATTTAAATACATTTTCATTTTTAAGTCTGCCACTATAAAGGGTAAGACGATTGGTGAAGTGATCAGCTTTAAGTATCGTCTTAGTTTTTAATGTTGGCGGAGCTATAACGCTTATATTATAATATCCCTGGACGTTTCCTACCTGGAACTTGTCAGGGTTTGACAGTTCATAAAAGGGCAACTGGCCTGCCCACTCACCTGCTTTGTCCGAGTTGTTATAAAATACTTGAAAAACTAATTCCATCGATCTGTTTTCCATTTGTAAGCACAAAAAACGCCCTTTTTCGCTACCGTTATTGGAAAGGAGAGGACGTCATCAAAGAGAATTAAATAAGGAAGCTGCAACGAGTTCCTTTAATATCGCACACAACTGTGTGTGAAACTGAAAAGTGTTTTCAACACAAAAAAAATATAGCACATAATTATAATTATTTTTTGAGTAAACACTTTATTGTACAAACAAAAGAGATAACAATAAAAAATAGAAAAAAATATAACAGGGATGTAGAAAGGCGAAATTATCTCTTTAAGTGATCTCTTCCAGTTAACCTTTGAGCGATAAGTCTGTTTCTTACATTAGCTAAATGCTATTTATTCTCTGTAGAACCTGAACTTTGGTTTCTCATTATCTTAATTATCATTAAAATCGGAATACAATAATTATTACAATCTTTGTAACCTAACCTAACCTATATATTTCAGTACCTACTAGTAATAATGTGGAGAGCCTTGGGGGAGGCCTATGTCCAGCAGTGGACGTCTTTCGGCTGACATGATGATGATGATGATGATAGTAATAAGTTTTAAATAACATTGTTAAGTATAATTACGGTAATATTGCAAGTTTTAAAACCAACAAAGCAACATCAACAGTTCTATCGAAACGTTCGCTAACGAATTAAAGAAAATACAGCGGAACAAAAACCGTCTGCATTTGGAGCTAAGAAAAATACGTAGTACGTTGCGACCCCGCCGTCGCCATGGCAACCCCGGGAAGCCTCAGTCACGTGTCACGGGCATTTCCGCTCTTTTTCTCGCGTTTTTTCCCCCCGGGGGGCGGCGCGCGGGGTGGGGGGAGGGCTCGTGTACGCGACTTAATTGCGTCTGTGAGTGTGGTGCCGAGAAATTAGAGCGCGAGTAGTGAACATACAGAGAGAGCTGGGTGTGTTAAGGTTGTTACGATTAGGTTTTTCCTGATTGTGTCTGTATGGATTATCGTTGTTTAATTGGGAATTATTATTTTCTGGGACTGAAGTAATTTAACTCTTCACATGGCAACGAATTTTTTTATTTTTAAATATCCTAATTTATTGTTATTTCGTCGTATCTAATCCTATCACGGATCACTTCAGTAAGTAAGTTAATTCATTATTTATACTCATTAAATTAATGTAAACATTTGCAATTATAAATTATTATAAAAGCTCACAAACTAATTTTAGGTGTTTTTTACATTTCATGATTTTTCACCATAAAAATATTTATACATACAAATATTTATTACACGTTTAAAAATAAATATGATCTCGTTTGACCTACTGCACGTGTTATAAAAAGAATATAATTTATTATTGAAATACAGAAAAACAATTAAATATGTCAAGTAACATTAAAGGTCATTTATATAGCTAATTACAAGCTGAAGCGATAAGCACCATGCGCGCTTGTGATTGTTTACAAACGTCACCCAATTAGCGTTCACCAACTCATTAAATTGTACTGCTGTGTTTTAATTGAGTGTGTTTATTACATTTTGGATTAGCAAACAAGGAAATATTAAGAAGAGTTTGGTCGTCTATTTAGTAAATATTTTTTTGTGTAAAAAACTATATACATTTTATCTTTTTCAATTAAAAAATATCAACTAAATAAATAACGCGCTAAGGGCGGATTCGACCAAACGAGAATAAGGTCTTATAAGGAATTTGTATAGACAATCTCGGAGTAAGTCTTATACCAGTTTTGTAAAATCGATGGTAAGGACCTAGTGATCGTCACACAAATGTTTGCCCTAACCGAGGATTGAACTTCTGTCCGCTAGCTTTGTAGGCAGGGATAAAACTTCAAAAGTTTTTTAATCAAAAGTTTGCCATAAGCTAATCTACTTATATATTCAAACGCTTCAGTAATGCGTTATTAAATAAAAGACAACTATCCAAACATCCAATTACCCTCATAAAAATAAACAACACAAAAGCACGATAAAAACACCCAGAGCTCTCTGTATCGCCGCTACTCTGCGCGGCTTGCACCAGAGTCCCTGTAACATTTCTTTTTCGTGAAAATCTATTTATAACTAGAACAGCCCGTGTTTAAGGTTACTCAACCCAAGCCCAATCTTACGCCGTACCAAATAAAGTTGATTCTCTCTTGAAACATGGAACTGCGTAGTATCGTATACATTTTTTTCTCATAGTGGCTCTATTATATTGATTAGTAAGCCCCCCCCTGTAGGGGGGAGTGTCTTTTGTGCGATTTTTCTCAGCTTTCCTTTGTTTTTCATCTCGTATTTCACTTGTAAAGAGAAAACGTGAATGAACGCGTGTACGGTACACGTGTAAATTTAAAAATATTATTGAAATTTTAGCTTCTGTCAGCTGTTTTTAAGAGTTTTAACCGACGGCGAAGAATAACAAAGAATGTAGTGTGTTGACGTAATATGTCCCTACATGTATTACAGGGTGATTTTTAACCGCAGATTCGAAATCTGGTATAAATTAAGTATGCAGACAAAAGCTTGTTTTTCGATAGTTATGTTTAGCTCGACACTTAGACACATAATTAAAGAGTAAAAACACTAAAAACCCACTTTCTCAAATGAGTTGCGTAAAACTACGCAAGTTTCAAGCGATTCTCAATTTCGCAATATAGTCGTCGATATAATATACAGGGTCGGCCAAATGCAATAATAACAGTAATAATCTGCATGTTTCATGTCTTGTCAAAATACTTTCTGCCGTGCGTGATGTCATGTTTTTTTTAACAAGTGGCCACTACCAGCACAATTTAAGTTTAAAACTAAAAAAAAAATCGCGCAAGTGGCCCTATTGGTAGAACTTAACTGTGTAAATTGTTTTTTCTCAGCAAACTGTGTTTATTACTAAGCCTGTGTTTATTACTAAACAAATTACTTACTATTAAATTACTTGTGGGAGGACCTTGTGCAGGGTCCGACCGGGTTAGTACCACCATCTTTGGATAAGATGGTGGTTCCTACCGCCAAGCAGCAGTGTTCGCATTGTTGTGTTCCGGTTTGGGGATAAGACAGCCGGTGAAAAAACTAGCATAGAGGCATTCCATCTTAGTCCTCAGGGTTGGCAGTGCATTTGCAGTCTTGTGAATTCGAATGTTTATGGGTCACAGTTTCCACTTAGGTACCATCAGGTGACCTGTGTGCTTGTTTGCCTTCCTATGCCATAAAAAAAAATTGGCTTAACATTTAAATAAAACATAGTTTAATTGAGTCAACGTTGGGCAATTCCAAACATTCGTAGCAAAACAATCTTTACCCCCAAATGGTCGGAGAACATTTTTATCATCTCATTAAACACTATCTAGAGACATCAATGACTTGGACCGTGACCTCGATGATATTTGCGCGGCGGGATTCCCCAGTAGAAAACTCACACATGCGCGACGCACACAAACAGGTGCTATAAATACGCATGCGCGGGGGCATTCGCGAGATCAGATTAATTACGAAACGGCTAGATTATTGCTTGATCTTTGTTGAAAAAACGCCTAAAAACGGAACGTAATTTGTTAGTTTAGTAATAAAGCCTAATGTTACATAGACACATTGTTTTTTTTTTTAAAGAAAAGCCTAGGTGAATGACCTTAGTCTTGTTGGAATCTAAGAAGGCAATGCTTTCTCTTTCCAATATAGGATGAAAAGGATAAAGAGCATCTTTATTGTTACGTAATATGACTATTTCATTCGAATGTAGGTCACGTGTGTGTCACAGTGTGGATGAAACTTTAGGTTAAGTCTAGTGTTAGAGGTCGTTGACCTTTAAATTAGTTTTTTTTAATCTGTCCCTTTTTTAAGTCATTTAGATTGTAACCGTAGAACAAGTATTGAAAGTAAGTTAAGATTCCAAATCAACGCTATTTATAGCTATAATAGTCATTATTGCTGTCCTTTTCACTGCCTTGGACTTGTCAGGATTAGGGTTGCCAGGCCATAAAATGCAAAGGCCGGACTGCGCCCTATATAAGGCCGGACATTTTGCCCTAAAAGCCGGACATGTTTTTTTTATTGCCAAACATAATGTTTTTACAGCTGGGTTATTGAAAAAAGTATTTATATAGGTGATGTAAAGTAAGGATGAGATCGAAGATGGAGTGTACATACCAGATATATGCATATTCGATATTTATTTAAAGATGGACATAATATTTATAATAAAAACCGTACGAATCGCTATAAAAAGCCTGACAAAAGCCGGACAGGCCGAACACGTACATATTTGGCCGGACGCGACCGCAAAAAGCCAAACATGTCCGGCTAAAGCCGGACACCTGGCAAGCCTAGTCAGGATTAGTCAGGAATCAGCTCATAATATAATAATATAGATGCAGTTCAGTTTACGCTGAGAGAAAAAGACAACTGCTATAGCTCTGTCCTTTGCACTCGCCGTAAAATGACCTGCATAGCTATCTCATAATAACCCCGCAGTAGTCACAATGACAATTTTTTGGAGGTGGGAGGACCTTGTGCAGGGTCCGTCCGGGTTGGTACCACCATCTTATCCATTAACCTACCGCCAAGCAGCAGTGTTCGCATTGTTGTGTTCCGGTTTGGGGATAAGACAGCCGGTGAAATGACTAGCATAGAGGCATTCCATCTTCGGCCTCAGGGTTGGCAACGCATTTGCAGTCTTAGGATTGCGGTCTTATGAATGCGAATGTCTATGGGTCACAGTTTCCACTTACCATCAGGTGGCCTGTGTGCTCGTTTGCCTTCCTATGATATAAAAAAAAAAAAAAAAAAAAAAAGATAAAACTGTAAATAAAATAAACGATAAACGAAACGCAGTCGTATTGGATTCCGATAAGATCTCCTAAGTGTCTGTGGCGTGACGTCACAGCTGCGCCGGCGCCGCCAGAGCGCTGTGCACACAGCTGACTGGCCAGTTATATAAGTACTTACAAACGTTTATTGATATCGAACAAAAGCTATCTTTAGCTCAATATATTGAGTTTTAAGGTTGTAAATCGCGAGTGTATACTTTGGAGATAATATTTTTTAGAACTGAGTATATTTTCAGTATTCATTTTAAAATGAAAGTATGTCACTTTGAACTTCGTATTTAACTTTATATGTATTGTATACGTCATTTATTTATAGGGTTTTCATGTGGTGTGTATTGAACCTAATAGAGAAAGGGTGTAAGCGTCATTTTTGTTACATGGGAGTAAAGATTGTTGTAACTTTACTTTCGATTCTGGTATATATTTTAATCATCATTTTCATCTTAACATCATTAAAAAAAATTTTTTTTTAAAGAAATTATTATTATCTGCGGCGGCGTTTATATATCACAGCCTAAGCCACGCCTATCTACTACGAAAAAACACGTCAGCCGTATAATTATATACTATGCGAGAGCGAGACAGCTTGAGGATAACGTGAATATAATTGTAAGATTTAAGTTATACGTTATCTCTGAATCAGCCGATTGATTAAGTAACTATATCTACATATATATGTATATAGGTGATTAATTATATGTAAATATTCATATCTATTGTATGTAAAAAACTGGTAACCCGGCCTTGCTTAGCTTTATAAATATTATTAATACCAATCCTGCAAGATATCAAAATACACGAAAATTTGAGTCCTTATAATTTGTCTTAATTCCTGAAATTGTCTATTCGAGACAAAAATACAAAAAACCGGCCAAGTGCGAGTAAGACTCGCGCGCGAGGGGATCCGTACACACAGCAACACATCTAGCCATACACTTCAGAAATCTGAAATATTGCATGAAAGAAAGTCGCACTAGAATGCATAGAAGTTGACATAATACACATATATACATCTCTTTCTTTTTCTCTCTGCTCTGTCTTTAATGGTTAGTTAGGTGTGGTGTTGTGTGTACCATTATCTATAAAAAATCACGTTTGTTGTATGGGAGCTCCCCTTAAATATTTATAATATAAATATAATATTAATAATAATATTAGAATAATATTATTATTCTGTTTGTTGCTATTTGTTGTTATAGCGGCAACTGTACATCATCTGTGAAAATTTTAACTGTCTAGCTATCACGGTTCGTGAGATACATCCTGGTGACGGACAGACGGACAGCGGAGTGTTAGTAGTAGGGTCCTGTTTTAACCCTTTGGGTAAGGAACCCTGTGAAACAAAAATGGTAATGAAATTACACCCCCATACTTTAATTTTATTCATTATCAGACCTAGGAATATACGGGGCAAAATTAAATGACAGCCAGGGATTGCCTATATCGATAAATCATATCATATGATCATATTTTATTTACTCCTATCAAATTCTGATAGTTTATTTTAACAATAGTAAATTCAATGAGACAATCATTCTGAAATACACAAAAAGGAAAAATATATGATGATGAGTGAAGGTTAAAAAATCCTTTTAAAATAAAGAATAACGAATATTATGTTGCTATTTTGTTTCATTTGCAAACTTTCAATAAAAAAATATTTTTTCAAACAAAACTTGGAGCGATCACTACTTTATGGGAAAAGCATCGATAACTGAGTTTATCGATATAAGCCATCCCTAGCTGTCATTTAATTTTGCCCCGTAAATTCCTAGGTCGGTTCATTATAGATAAATATGACATTGTATAAACTAAGGAGCAAACTTATATCTTGAGACATGACCAGTTCTTAATTATATATGCAGCATGAATTGACATATTACAACGATACAGATTATATATGTGTATATGGCGCGAAGCTGTGTTAATGTTTCTGAGAATTAAAACTGGTTGCTGGGACTTTTAACGGCGATACGTGAAGTGAAGATTAAATATAGCTTGCAAATATATAACACATATATGTTCTTATATAAGCACTGCTGACTGCACTGGTGTCGGACTGTTACTGCTACGTAATAAAGTTCATTTTCGTTACACTTAAAAATAGGTACTTATGGTAATTGTAAAGTTTTGTTTAATTTAGTCTTTAAAGCTTTATTAGTGTGTAGTTGTCTAAACAATATTGGTATTTTTAGGTTTCTAAATTGCCTTTTTTATTTATTCGCTATAAAATATGGTTCATTCAATCAATTTTGCATGAATGTTATTTCGGATCGATAAATCCAATATCGTCGATAAGTGGCATTGGGCTTATCAGAGCGATGGTATTGACACTTGCTATCTTTATTGACACTTCGGTTTGTTGTTATTTATGAGGCAAGGGCGAGAACTTGACGGTATTTCTCCCACAAATACTAACCTAATAAAAAAAAGCCTTGAAAATTGATATATTTTCATATGCTCGCTATATAGAATTGAATAAACAGCCTACGTTTAACAAAGTCGAGCTGTACCCCTCATTACTACTAGCAAGTTGAGTGCTCTATCGCTTTCACTCCAAAAGAAAACTGTGAGGTCTGCGAGGGACAGAGCATTCTCGCTAGCGATTACATTAGTTGTAACTCATGGTAAGGGTAAAAATAATGTTAGGGTTGTTTAACCAGACCAGTAGTCGACCTTATATGAGAGCAAAGAGTGGAAAATATATCTTTCGTACTCTTCCCACTCATACAAAGTATAGGCAGAGGCCGACTTCAGGTCTCTGGCTGACCAATGGTGTCTTTACCCTACATACCCACTTGAAGTAACCTACAACAAAGGTAAAGAATACTTAAACCCTTGTAATTGAGAATGTTTGTCATCTAATGTTCGCTAAAGTGCATAACATTTTCGTTGAAAAACCGGGAGGTTATTATGACATACCTACCTAGCTATGAAGTACAGTTTACGCTGAGAGAAAAGGACAGAGTTATAGTGTTAGTTGTGTTATTACTGTTATGTTTTTATACTGTGAAAAGAGTTCCTTGAAACTAGCACCTGTAGATTTCTAAGATATTAAAATATTTAACTGGAATTTTATGTTAGTCCCTATAAAGTCAAACATGATTTAAATAGAAAATACCTAACAATAGTTAACATTATTATTTAGCTAAAATGTCACTAACATTTGCGCGCCGTATTGTCGGTAGAATTATGCTGTACTCATTGTTATGTTAACACCACCTGTAATTACCACATTCTTGCAAATAAATAATTATTCTATTCTATTCTATTCTATAGCTCTGTACTTTAAAAAAAACTCCGTAAAATCAACTGCAGAGTAACGTCATAATAACCGCCTTATACGCACATCCATGAATACATATCAAAAGTATTGGGTAGTGTTGCAACTACAAAAAATCCTTAACGATTAAATACTAGGTATTTATTTGGTACTTTCTCTTTTAGTAGTAACAATGCAAGTTTACTAGACTGTAAACAGCAATAAAAACACTGAAAACATCATATACTTACGAAGAAAGAGGCATTTTGGTCTTCCCCCGCCGACACAGTAACAGGTTTGAAATGAAAACGTGTATTTATAATTTAAATGCGGGTGCGCAGCTATACTCACCGTCATAACTAGATGATCGCTTGTGTACAGTTGGATAAATGAGTTTTAAATTTTGGTACAACTTTCTATTAAATAAAAATATCGTTAGTAACCTTTTAAATCGAAAGATGCATCGTACCTAAAAAGTTTTTTTTATAATGCGCAGAGAAAATATTTGGCTGACTTTACTTAGTCGCTTCCACTAGATTGACAAGAGGCACAGTTTTTAAAATTGGCCTTCGCAATAATTTCGCACCGTTACATTTCACACATACACTTTTTGTTTGATGTTTGTATTAAAATTTATTATTAAAATTTCGTTGCACAAAATACAATAAAGTACAAACGTTGGACTTAATGCCCAATGGCATTCTCTACCAGTCAACCAGTACGCGAAACACAAAAAAATTCAAGGTCGGTGCGAAGAAAAAATGATCTAATAAAATATATACAAAATACGGGTAAACAAAATATAAATATACGTAAATACGTAATAAAAATATAATAATACATATAAAATATATAAATAAACAGATAAGGCGATATGTGTGTTAAATCGATTTCCGTCTTTGCTTGTTCCATGCGCTTGACGTATCTATTTATAATGTAACTTGACCCTAAAAATGTTAAAGAATGGACTTTATATGTGTCGACGCTTCACAAAAACAGTTTCTTATTTGTTTCTTCAAAAATTTCTCCGAATACCTTGAATCGCACGCGGTGTGCATTTAAAAAATAAACGGCTCTCCAATCAATTGTGTGTTCAAACACCCATATTCAGAGTCGATTATCAACTGCAGAAGAACGAGTTATATGTGGGTATTTGTGATGCGTGCCAATTTAAGAATACAGAAATATGTGAACGCACGGTGCATAAGCAGATGGCACTTACGTCGGTCTTTTAAAAACTTTCTTTAAAATTAAATTACGAGACAGAAGCAAAAGGCGTAAGTGCCTTGATATTTATGGGTTGCCTCAGGATGGACACGTCAACTCACTTCGATGACGCGTTTGTTTTTAACTAAATTAGTGATTGATGAAAAGTCTTAAGATAGGTGGACCGGTAGGTGTTTAGTTAAATCCTCTCGTAATATTTATCATGAAGTCTTGATTGTTTTGCCAAAAAAACCCGAACACAATTGTATTTAAAAAATAAGTGGTGTCTCAAACACGACGAGCATGTTGCATAACAATATAGAAAGTAAAAATAAAATTAAAGGTTACATAAGTATCGTTCTATCTAGGAACCAATTACATTCAATCAACAATAAAATTAAATATAGGGGCTGTCACAAATATAAATAAAACTACAACTCGGCCAAATTTCATTCATTTCTTTACGCATTAAAATTTAGTATTCTATACATTAAAAGTTTGTATAAAAAATATCACGAGAAATTCACGTACATGACATGTCATACATTCAGTACTTTAGGGGTGCATTTTTGTGTATAATGGTTTTATCAACACAACCACAATGCAAACGCTTACATTTCTAAAGTGATTCTACAATAACCCCAAAACTCTCTCTTTTTACGTAACAAAACGATACTCACAATAAAAGCTAGGCTAGCGCCATCTATTGGCGAGTAGAAAAACTACAGGTCTGGCGATCCGGTTGGCCATGTGCGGTTGGCATTATGGTACGATACAAATTTTAAACTCTCATCAAAATAATATTCTCGATAATTTAATTACTCCACGTTAGGTCAGTGTACATTAAAATTTAAGTGCCCAGAGGGCCAGTCCTGTGCGATATGACCCGTTAAGTACCCACTACTGATAACGCGTTATCAGCCATCACTGGAGGAGGGCGCAAAAGGGCACCTATTACTAACGCCATTAAGGTTAAAAGGGTTTGCACTGAATTACCCTCCTTGAAAACGAGTAAATCTGTTATGTGTGCAACTTTATAATTTGTCTGAAGGTTGAATTATCTGTATGTATTAAATTGAGAAGCCAACTATTTTTAAACTGCCTTGTCGTAAGGTTATGTTGTGGTGTGCAAATAAAAAAAATATTGCCAATTGAAGACTTTACGCATATCGTACTTAGGTCATTGAAGTCCATTGCTTTGATTTGAGCCTTTTATATCTTGTGAATCATAGGGTGGTTTATAAATTGGTTGTTAATAATAGAAAGTACAACATATTCAGTCATTTCTAGCGTACAAATATGTAATTTAGTCATTAATTTTAAGGTTGATACATGTAGTTACCATGTTACGATTGGCAGGAGATTGCCCATAACCGAATTACGTGGAAAACTGGGAAGGAAGCCTTTGCCCAGCAGTGGGACATTTCGGGCTAGTAATAATAATAATGAATAATAACATGTTGTTAAGGATAATTTAATGAAATACGGGACACACAAACATGTAAATTATGAAGTAAAATAAAGATATAATACAAATAAAATAAAGTGTGGCGGCCGGGTTAGAATAGTGCCGCTCCACGTCTTCCCGTGGATGTCGTAAGAGGCGACTAAGGGAATATAGGCTTGTAGTACTGTTAGGCGATGGGCTTGCAACCTGTCATTAATATGCTAAACTAACATATTTGTGCAAATTGTGGTTACTGAATTATCAACAACTTTTTAAAGTTGTAATTCTGTAGCTCTGCCTAGCCACTCTGGGATTATTTACAGGCGTGAAGGTATGTGTGTGTGTGTAAAATAAAAACAGATTCGTTTTTATTTTTCTCTTGTTTTGCCAGAGAAAATAATGAACCAACTGACAGACACACAGACCAACAAACTTCTTAGGTAAAACTTATATATTTAATCAATGATTACAATATATAAACCAACATACAAACAAAAGCATATGTAAATACCCACATTGACGCAACTCCAACCGCATACGTATTAAAAATAAACCATCTGCAATCCCAAGTGCAATCACTTGACGACCGACACACATTAAACCACAGGATCATTTCGCCCGCATGCTTGTAGCAATCCATTGACGGGTCGTTTTAACATTTTTAAGCCGAGAGCTATTGTGGCGACGCAATGTATCACGAAAAGCATGCGGGCTATCGCGCAATAAAACTGAGCCTTTAGACGAGCGGCTTCCAACTAAAACGAGCAATATGGCAGCCGGCGCATGCACTGTTCTGTATTATTTAATCCAACTATTCAAAGGAGGACCGTAATGATTTTGAACTGTATGTATGTACTGGTAAAATACTGCATGCTTAGTTCTTTGTTCCCTCTTACTCTATGCGAATGACCCGTTTTCGACAAAGATCTGCGAATTATAAGAAATTACAAAAATGTGGGAAACTATACCTGATGTGCCTAAAAAACAAAACTAACTAAACAATCAATCAATCAATCAATCGTTTTTGGAAGTCGGGCCATGCGTTATTCTTTACGAGAACAATAATGAACCATACAGACCATAGTGTATTGTATACATACTCGGACATAATGGTCAAAACATAACCCTTCTTAAGCAGTTGAGTGAAGATACATAACGTCTCTTAATATTTGGACGGTGACTTGTACACCTACATATTGTTATGTATACGTGTGTCACATGTAAACAACTCGAAACCTGTTGCAAGTTCTTTCCTCCCACTTAGGCCCCACAGGTCTCCCTAAGTTAAAACGTGACTTTGCAGATGGTAAACAAGTTTTTGTGAGCTTTTTTCGAGACTTACGGCAAACGCTTTGAATCTAGATATGATATGACTAATTGATGTAAAGTTTTTGGTTGTGTGATAATGTTGAAAATTATTTTATACGGTTGGAGGGAAAGGTGGTCATATTTTTAAATGATTCTTCTTCTTCTTCAAGTGCCTCTCCAACTAGTGAAGGTTGGCTACTTACTTCTGGAATGGTTGTCTGTCCTTAGCGAGTCGAAACAGTTCAGATGCGCTCGCTGTTCCAGACCACTCTCGGATGTTGCGGAGCCACGACTTCTTCCTCCGACCAACTCGCCGTTTACCGGCAACCTGATAATGATACCGACGGTTACAAGTAACTACTGTCAAGGGCTAGATATTATTCTGATCTAATCGTGATCTGAAAAGGGATATTTATACTTTTTTTTAAAGATGGCGGGTTTCGGCCGCTGTACGTCATTTGGGCATTTTGTGCGTGGGGTGGATCGTAGAAAAACAATAGAATAGAGGTCACGCTTCACAATGTCTCTATTGTCAAATAACTGCCCTATGGTTTCCAGTTTGGTTTACTTGTGGGAGGACCTTGTGCAGGGTCCGTCCGGGTTGGTACCACCATCTTATCAATTAACCTACCGCCAAGCAGCAGTGTTTGCATAGTTGTGTTCCGGTTTGGGGATAAGACAGCCGGCGAAATGAGTAGCATAGAGGCATTCTATCTTAGTCCTCAGGGTTGGCAACGCATTTGCAGTCTTAGGATTGCGGTCTTGTGAATCCGAATGTCTATGGGTCACAGTTTCCACTTACCATCAGGTGGCCTGTGTGCTCGTTTGTCTTCCTATGCCTATATAAAAAAAAAGTTTTTAAAATAACTCGAAATTTAATCAAGCCTATATTGTGTAAAGTCTGGTGCCCCATTGTTGGCAGCCTACCGATTATGGGCCTCATGAACATGTCGCGACGTAGACGACATAATTCAACAATCAGTAGGTGGTATTTTAGATGCCAGTAATTGGGTGTTTTTCCCTATATTTTCTTTACTACTGGCAAAACCTCTATAATATTGGACGAAGACTTTTTATTTATTGGGGAAGTACAGTCAGTTACCAAAACGGGGTTATCTACTTATGGGTAAAATGCTGTTTCTCATAGATATAAGGTAGTATTAATAACTTTAATAATTAAATTTTAACCTTAAAATTTCAACGAGGAATAAAACTTTTAACGTAAGTAACCTTTAATTTTGACATCATACAGTTTTAGCCAAACCATAGCAGGTAATAAATAACAAATGAACCATTATACCAAATTACGTTATTTTTACATGCCTATTAAATTGGGTAAATTCCTATCAATTACAGTAAAAAAGGTATGAATAGTTTCAACTACTTACCCAAACTAAAGACTCCAAATGGTGTCACAATTTTAAACGAATCAGAGACTCGGGCTCTGAGCTTTTTACCGAATAAGGACACAATATTAGAATAAGCTGGTTACAGCTTATCAGGGCGAGGAAAAAGTTAAACTGACCGTTGGTTTTCCCGCCATGGATGCGGTTAGTTAGCTGTAATTAACCACATATAAATATATATATGATGATATTGTGACCTCTATGGTATGTCATGGGGTTACTGAGGGACGGTACCTACCATCCGTATTGATTAATATTGTTATTGTAGGTGTTATTCCATGGTTGGCTGAAACATGGCTCTTTTAGAATTGTTATAATGCGGATTCGGGATGAAATTTGGTGTCTTCTGTCAAATTCTAACCTGGATTAACCATCTCCGTTCTGTATATTAGAACAGAGCATAATATAAATTAGTTTCAGCTGGTTTTTTTTCAGAATTTTATTCTTAACCGAAACTGTTAGTTTGTACACATTTTTGCCAAAATTAGAAATTGAATACAAGTGTACCTTTTACAAGTAATTAATATCAAGAATTAGAATATTAAAAGTAAAAAGTTTTTCGTTTTTTTTAGCAATAAGCTAAAGAGAACGTGAGCTTATTTGACGGTTATTATGAAGTATTATTACATCGAAGTATAAACGTGAAAAACGAAGTATAGTGGATATTATTAAAATAATTACAACAACAACTGAAACCAGTTTAGAACGACAGAAAATCGCTGGACATAAGGTGCACAGCAGTCAATCACAAATAAATGTATTCACTTTTGCACCTTATCCTATTGAAATAAGGTCCCAAAGTGGACATTTACCTTTGTAGTCGACTATACATAGGAGTCAACTATACATAGGAGATAGCTCTTCACGACCTCCATCTATCTCTCTACACTCTATGTGCCTATTATCATTCTAGTACTAAGAATAAGCTTGAAGCATATTTTGAAATTAGGTTGACACAATGGTTCCAGATACCCTTATAAGCTTTCATAAGCTCATTGTGACCCAAGGGTCACTAGCGACGCGAGCCCAGGAGCGATATAGGTCGGATGCGGCACGTAGATCCTTGGCCGGCGCACGCGCAAGGCCGGCGCGGCCTCGCCCGGACGCGGCGCGCATCCAAATTCGTGAATCAGTGGTTTTAAGGTCGACGACTGTGTGACAATGCTGGGTGAAATTGGCTAAGGATCATTTTAAAATTGTTCGTGAATTCAAATCAATTTAAAACTACACATTGTCCGCAAATTTCCCACTAGTGTTTGTCTGCGTCCTCGTCTGTGCTTAATTGTTTGTTTTTTATGGTCCCTCTTAGGTATAAAAAAAACTAATATTTCTGTATCTATCCTCACCTTTACCTCGTCGTCACTTAACATCACGTCAGGTGACACTGAGGACAGACGCGAGCCTTTTAAACAGCAAAAAAAAAACCGAAAACAACAAGGCTCGTAAATGCCATGCGTAAAACCGTGAACTCAAAACAATCGATAAAACAATTGCACTCTCGCATTTATACTTAGGCAATTAATTTATTAGAATTGTCTTAGTGGATGCAGTTACTTTTAATGTCATAATATCGGCAAGGATAAGATCACATCGTATGAGTCCGTTCCCAATATACATACATACATACATAAACTCACGCCTTCATTCCCAGAGTGGGGTAGGCAGAGCTACAGAATTACCAACAACTCAAACATATTTTCTTCTACTCGCGTTCTATAAAGTGCTAATATTGATATCGTTAATGGTATCAGAATACCACCTATTGCGTAAGCGAGGTGTGAAAACTATTATCTAATGAGCGTTCCCATGGTAATAACCGTTCTATAATATTTATTATAGCATTGTTATTACCATGGTTACTAAAAATAGATGATAATATCCATCGATTTGTTATTTGGTTTCCATAGTTACGTTCATGTCATTATAATTTTAAGGTTGCAGAAAAATATGGTAGCAACGCTACATAATTATCTCTAAAGGTACTCGTGCCTCTTATTAGATCTCAGCCTGATGAAGCTTCATTATGTACCAGTTACCACCATAAATAACTATAGCATTCGTCTAATGTCGTACTGTTGTTTAAAACTATAATATAAGGTATGAATTTGGTACATGAGCGTTTGGCAGTCAACAAGCAATTTAATATTGTTGTTTATTGCTTTATTTATTTATTTTTAAGCTATCACGCAATTGTATCGTATCACGCAAAATGCAATATCATAAACATTGCAAGAGATCTTCAATGACGACCAACTAACTGTTTAAACGTTGTCGACTAACTCTATGTATTACCAATCTATCTGGATCCCTGGCGTAGTAACAAATACTAAACCAGCGTACCAGACACGCGTCGCTAAGCATTCCTTGAACGTGCCGGTGTCAAGATAAGCTGGTACCTCATAAAGTTACAGAACAAAAAACAATTGCAAGGTTGCGCGCGCGACTACAAGCCGTTAAACTTTACGATCTAAGGTTGCTCACGCGCATGCCATCCTAGTGTGTTGTAATAAGGTTGACAATGCAATGATTTAACGCGTTTGTGAAACGCAAGAATAATAATGGCTGTAAAACGAATCATTTATCGCTCAGGACGGAAATTAAATACGAAGTCAGTGGAAGTTAGTGGACTGTCAAAGCTATTAAATCGCTTACCCTTGCATTTGTCTAAGTATGCGTAAGCGTGTACAAATAGATGCCAATTATCACTCAAATACCGTGATGTGTGCGCCAGTTTTATTCTAGACTAGCTTCTGCGCGCGACTTCGTCCGTGTAGATGTTGACTATCGTTATTGTCATGGGAACTTTTTTTATTTTCACCCTTATCCGTTAGCCGTTACAGCGTGAAGGAGTGAGAAAGAAACACACCAACTTTTGCATTAAATGATATGAGTAGGATATTTTCACGTGTATGGGTAAGGACCAAAAAGTTGGACTACAGTTAAGCGCAGTTGGATGGCGTACATGGAGCCGAAGCCAACACGCAGAGTCCCTTTAGACAAGTTTAATTTAGTAAAGTGATGGGACACCAACCGGCGATTGTCCCTGAGTTCAAACTATAGAAGTATGCTCCCACGGACAACCAACGGTTAGTGTAGGACTATTTAAGAAGGATGGAAGTATTAAAATAGGCTCTATGAATGAACAGATATGGATTGGTGAACTAGGCTATTGATGAAACTACGGCGCCTGCCTGGCCAATGCTAATTACTTTGGTTGAAATGGCAGGCGGTGACTCGCCAACTCAATGGAATGGGCCTCCCAAAATAGCCGCATATATATAGCAGCAGGGAGGTAACAGTTCCAGAGGGGCTAAGGGTGGAGAGTGGATACAAACAACGAGCTCGATTTTTTTCCGCTGTGCGACGAAAATTATCCCTACAATTGTATGGCTAACCTTCGTGTCGCAGCGAAAAATTGCGTGCGTGCAGCGTGGCCAACATTTTGGTCCTTACCCGTATGTCAAGAAATGAAAAAATTAAAAAAATTAAGAATAGGGGCAGTAAGTACAGAAAAATGATTAAAGTCTACAAACGACCAGCAGATCCCTTAAAAGGATCCCTCTTAACCTTAAAGACATTAACATTGCAGCAAACTGCCAATCATAATTGTTCGCAACATAGTTGTTTAGTAATTAACATGTTTATATGCGACTGTTGTTGGCCAAGGAGTCGACAGAACACAGCAGTACGCCTTGTTAGATACCTATAGTATCTGACCAGCCATCCATATATTACTTAATGTAAAACTTATATACCTACCTATTAATTACGAAGACCTTACCTTACCTACCTGTATTATTTGGATGCGAAAAGCACAAGACCGGTCTGAGTGGAGAGCCTTGGGGGAGCCCTATGTCCAGCAGTGGACGTCTTTCGGCTGACATGATGGAACTACTAAAGGCGACAACCCATACGTTAATCTATTTTGTCAACAACTGCGAGTACAAAATGGCTATTATTATAAAGACATCGTTATGTCGTGTGGTTGCCGGCTTAGAATTGTGCCACTCCATGTCTTCCCGTGGAAGTCGTAAGAGGCGACTAAGGGAATAAAGGCTTGTAGTAGTACTGTTAGGCGATGGGCTTGCTACCTATCACTAATATACACTGTTAAACATCTTAGCCTAATTGTGCAAATTGTGGTTACAGAGTTATCAACAAGTTTTTAGAGTTGTTGGTAATTCTGTAGCTCTGCCTACCCAACTCTGGGAATGAAGGCGTGAAGGTATGTATGTATGTATGTATGTACATCGTTATGTGCAATAGGTCTTAACAAACTCGGAATTTTTTCGCCAAACGTAGAATTTTAATTATATCGACAGGCATTTCTCGCCGCGTGAGTTTTGTTCTTGGCAGTCACAAGTCTAACCTAACCTACGTAAATAATGTTTAAACTATCCTAAAATTTCGATCCTTCGATAAAATGAGATTCGATGGGTTACCCTGAAAGGGACCTGCAGCGTTGTATTGTCTCTCCCTCACTCTCGTACGCTCTTATGCAAGTATTTTCTAAAGCTATTGCACTTTTCATGTTATGAGAAGAGCCATTCCAGTGTTTGGTGCAACATTGTACCGAATCTTCTCAAATTGTAAAAGAATCTTGTTAGAAATTCTCGGAAAGTTCAAAGAATATTCTTAAATTTTGTCTCAAAAGTTTCCAATAATATTCTCAGAAATTCCTTGAGAAGATTTCTTTACTTCTGAGAATTGTCTGCAACTTGTACATTGCTAAATAGAGATGATCTGACCATGAGGTCAATAGGCAACATAATCTTTGCTGAAGTAAATCCCCGGGGAACGGTCTCAATGATATAATAATGAATGAGGGTAGAAAAGTCTTATTTGTATCAGATAAATATATCCAAAAACAGTACCAGCCAGATAAGAAAAACCTCAAACATTGCAAAAGCATAAAGTTCCATAAGGAGTAAAACACGCAGTAAATAAGTTTAGCATTGTATTGCTGCTGTCATCGTTATCAATATTCATAAACTTCATGGTTGTGAAGTGTCTCAGGATTGGCTTATTATCTGCGTAGTACTATGAAGCTTCTACCATTCCAACCCAAAAATAAAACACATCTTACTGCTTCAAAAGATGTTCCTCTTCTTACAACATGCGTTAATTCTTCTAGGTCACATTACCGAGTGGACTCTCTGCTCTGATAGCGACAAGTAATCCTTGGCTCCGATAGCGGTATCTTAACACTTACTTGACACAGTTGTATGTACTTATGTATGAAGTTTAACGAGAAAATTACACGAAGAGCCATGTTATTATAGCTTCTGGTTGAACTTGACTCGGTTGGAATTGTTTATGAGCACATTTGAGGAGTAGGCATAGTGAAGATTGTTGGGTTAGGAACTTGGAATTTAGATTTAGCCGTGTTATACGAAATTCAAATTGACATTGCATCGATGAGATAACATACTAACTTGATCCTTGAACTCGTAAGCAACGGTTGTGATCTGGACCAAGTAATGGTATATGAGTTTATGTGCTCTCCTGAACCTGCGTATTATGGTTAGAGTTGACTTGTACCGACTAGGTGTCCAGCCCAACTGGTCTCTCAGTATTTATAAAATTAGAGAGCTTAAATTTCGGCATTTTATGCCTAAAATAACTAGGCCTTTATCAGCCACCGAAGATAATATCTTTAAGAGTTTGCATATTAATATTAATTCAAAAAGTACCAACTAACACCATTTGCCTAAATGGATGGTGAGTATTTTATTATAACGCGATGAAGTAACGTCTTGTTTGATAACCGAATTATTTGATAAGGTAATAAAAATACCACGCGTCGTAATTTGCCTACTTTATCTTCAATCTATTGATTGACGTTAACCGACTAATTATTTAATTCTAGTTTGGTTAATATCGCGTAGTTGAAAGATTACCATTGTATGAAGTCAGTAGGATTTCCTCTGATAAGGCTTTTGTGAATAATACCAAAAGAACTTCTCAAAGAGTTTCTTGAATATGCCGACCACTAATGTAGAAAAAAGAACCAACGTATGGAAATGACGCCAGCTAATGATTTTGTTTAGATTACCTACGTAAATTCCACACATTTTTTTGTTTTCTATCGATTATACTCGTATGTATCTATGTAAATTTACCTATTTAATCGGTACGATTTTAAAAATAAAGCGAGATACCGACTTATTTGTTGTTAGAGTTGTTGGAGGTACTATTAAGAGTGTCGACAAAAAAGAAATCTGCTGAGAAATAAATCTCAACTCAAGAAGATGAGAATTTGTTGCGTCGCTACTTACGAGTATATTGATGTCACTTTAAAAGGCTCTGGCGCCATCTGAAGGATAACCTTTCCACATTAAATTACATGAGAGTTACAAGCCTATACTTTCCTTTGCTATCGCAATGATCTAACCAATCTTTTCTTTCTTTCCAGGTTCGTTAAACCAGACGAAGTGGCTAAACTTTGGGGCAAGCTCAAGCAGAACGAAAACATGACCTTCGAGAAATTCAGCCGTGCCATGCGGTACCACTACCGACAGGCCGTCCTGGTCTCCGTTCCTACTGCCCGCCTGGTCTACCAGTTCGGCCCCAAAGGCCCAGACTTCAAGACCGACAACCCCAACTTTGCAAGCAACAAGCCACAAGTCAAATATGAACTGGAAAGTTACGATTCTTCGGCTTACACGACGTATTCTTAGTTGAATGATGCTCAGATAGGTTATCGATCAAATGCCTGAGTGCGCTAGGTCCGTTGTGATAGCTTACGAACGATGGGAGCTGCTGGCTTCATCAGATCGCCTTTCACGATAAACGAAGACTTAAACAGCGTTAATTGATCAGGTGAATTACTTATGAGAATGTTCCTAGTAAAATGTCTATATTTAGTAAGATAATCGGCAGTGAAAGAGAAAAAAGTGGTTCAGTAGTAAAGTCTGCAGATATGAGTGTAGGATGTGCCAAGTATTATTATCGTGAAGGGTCCTGGTGGCCATGGGGCGAGCAGCGTCCCCTAGATAGGTGTTTTCGGAATGTCTTGGGTGTGTTAGAGGTATCGTTGTGCGACAGTTTGGTTGTCGTCAGAAAAGCGGTTTGCCCGTCAATTAATAGAAACGAGTTGTTGACGTGTCCACATTATTTTTACGTACTTATTAAGTATTTTTACTGATGTTTATTAAGGAGCTTCGGTGGTTCACGAAGGTTGTTCAAAACGAATTTTTGATAAAGTATTTTTGATGTTTTGATTGTTGTTACCATTTATGAGAGATAGTTGTAAGTCGCGTTGAACAAGTTCGAACATTCCGTTTTTATTTATACTTTGATGTAAGTTATTTATAAGCATCCAGTTTTTTTTTATTTTAGTTGATGTTGCCATAATTAGTTAGTAGGTAATTGAATGTACTTAATTTTATATTTCGTCTCTTTTTCGCGTGGACTTCTTAAGCATAATAAATGTTCACGTTGGAGTTCTTTGAATCGTTGTAAGCTTTCTTCTCAGTGTTTTAGATAAGATATTAAAAATAATGTTAATTTAAAATCGCCGTCGTGCAATAAGGAAATTATGACAAGAATAAGATCTGCTAGCCAAAGATTAGGTTTGACAAATTATTAATGTTTTAAGGTTAACAGTAAAATATATTTTTTTGACAATTTTAACATTATTAGAGTTAGTTTTACGATTTCAGGCGATTGCTGTGATGTAAGATAAAAAACTGAATCATTTTCCTGTAAATAGTCCTTTTCATTTCGATTTCCAATGATGTCACAACTTATAATCTCTCCACACTGTCATTCGGTATCATCCTTCTAACAAATTAAATTATTTCACTAGACTTAAGGTCTCTTTGTTCTCGGTGTAGTTGATTCGTTGTAACTGACAGTACAAAACTGTGTCTTTACAAGCGTAAGTACCATGTATTGTGAAGTGTCACACGCCTAGTTCAAATATACATTACAAAAAACATAGCTTAAGGAAATTAAATTGTTTTTTGTCGTTGAAAGAACTGGGCTCTTGTAATTGATAAGTAGGGCATTCTGAATTATTATTACGTTAATAATGTGTAACAACGTTAATGCGATTAGCATCAATAAAAACTGGGTAATGCTCAACTACTTTGAATTTATGTTGTCTTTGCGTTTAAATAACAATATAAGACTTAACAAGGTAATGTAAACGACGATACAACGATAGATTAAATTTGAAAAATTGTAAATTTAATCATTTATCACACTTTTAAGCTTCCTTTAGCTTATAAAAAGTAAATTGTTTGATGTTTAAAGCTTTGTCGTATAGTTAAAGTATTAAATGACCATTTTATTGACGTCAGCTACCACATATTGACCTCTTTGCTCAAATGTACGTCATTCGATTACAACGTTACTAATAAAATATGAATTATTGAATCATTAAACGCGGAGTTAGTCACCTTTCTAGTTTGTTTCAAATGTTTCTACTATTAAAAACGTTTTATTTTTATTTTGGATGAAGTAGACTACAGAATTGTCGTCAATATTGTTGTCAATTTTTCGTTTTGCTTTCATTTATTTTTCATTATTATTTTTCCAAACGGTTAAAATAATAAAGAAAATTAAGTGGTTAATGCCAACATCAATTGGACTATATTTTCACTGTGCAAATAATAAAAATGAAACTAACTTGGTTCTCGCGACTTTACCTGTGTCAAAATGATTGACACTAACATAGTCATAATCTGGGTAATTTTACACGTTAATAACCAGGTGGTGATGACGTTATGGGTAATTTTAATGACTTGGAGTAGAAAACCTAAGGATCATTAATGATACACCCACACCACATTCACCATTCTCCAGTCTCTGTCTGACTACTTCGGAGTGCCTGTACTCTTGAGAGACATGTGCCTAGTAGGGATATTTATGTCATTTAATCAAAACAAAAAACGTCCAAAAATTGACTGCGACAGATATACTTAGATAAAAAAGCGAGATTTACTTTTGGGGTGCACTGCAATGGTCAGAGCGTATTCGAAATTCGGTTCAAGAGGTTGTCACGAGCTCTCAAATGCGGTCTAAAAACTTGAACAAACACGTAATTATAAAGCGTTTTGTATTAATAACAAGGCTCAAGAAAGCCGCCCTTGGGGTTGACAGTGCCGCAGTGGTGTAGTGTATGGAGTAGGTATTATAATTACGTACATACATACATACATACCTTCACGCCTGTAATCCCAGAGAGGGGTAGGCAGAGCTTCAGAATTACCTAGAACTTTAAAAACTTGTTGATAATTCTGTAACCACATTTTGCACAAATAGGCTAAGATGTTTACCAGCGTATTAGTGACAGGTGGCAAGCCCATCGCCTAACAGTACTACAAGCCTATATTCCCTTAGTCGCCTCTTACGACCTCCACGGGAAGACATGGAGTGGCACTATTCTAACCCGGCAACCACACGGAATATAATATTTGTAATTAATTATTCAGAGTAAATTTGGTGCACATTATTACTTGTATTAAATGGTATTGTCACTTCGCACCTCACACTTGTGAATGCACTGAGTGACTGCGCTAATCACATTTGTGTTTCTTCTATTGTTACGTGTTTACGGTAACTGGCTTGTTTATTTCATTGTACTTATTGATACAATATATCATCCAAAATAAATAAGACGAAGTATTGGTACTCTATAAACGGTTGTAATGTTGTTTTGGACTGTTGTTTAAACTTTAAGTTAGATATAAGTGTCTGCTGAGAGGTATGTATTATATGAATTAAAAAAAGAAATTATACGATCTATGAATGTGAATTGATACTTTTGTTTACTTGTTATAACCCTTGGAAATCTAAAAAATATAAATCACTAAGGTAATGCTGATTAGTGAATTACCTTTAGAGATGGATTCCAGAATCTGATAGAAGACGTTCACTGGTTTAAGAGTCACTTGAAGAAGACCTTTTAAATAAATAATGCTTCATATAACACCAACGATTTTTTTTTAAAAATTTAATCTAATAACATGATAGTCTATTTTTGGTATTAAAGAATAAAATCATGGGAGTCAAAAAGCAGCTTAGCGAGCAAATCATGCCTTTAATTTATCTCGAAGCCTAACAGTAAAATCCGTTTCCTAAAAAGAGATTTTCAGTGTTCATTTTTCCATGAAACACGAGTCATTAATATTATAATCAGTTGCTAATGAGAGTGTGAAAGCTGTCTTATGGATAAAACGCAACTACTAGCGCCATCTAGTTGAAAGATATGTAAGTACTGAATATTATGAGTGCCAGTGGAACTTATTTTCGATTTCATCGTTACAATGGTATTGAAAATCATATTTAACTATTTCATTTATCTTCTTGTAGTTAACGTTTTAAATAAACATTTTGTAAACAAACAATGGTACTACACAACAAGCGACCTCCTGCTATTGCATCTTTGAAAAACTTAATTAAGTAAGTAGTTAAGCTACTCATCGCTAGATGACGCTAACACTAGCGTTTACTGGTGCGGCGTAGTTCTTTCTCTCATTTTATAACAGATGGCGGTGTTCCAGCGTGTCAATGCTTACATCAGGTAAATAATGGTAAAAACCAGGAGGGTTTTTTATTTTGATCTGGTAATGGGAACTATTGGAGGACCTACATGCATATGCAATTGCACATACACACACATACACACCCGAGTGAAGTTTGGTATAATTTCGTTACGCTTATCATTAAATTTGTTTCATGGAGTAGTCGTTGGTGGGAATAAAAGCGATACGCAGAGTTACGATTACTCGATTGTTTCAGTTAACCATATAAAATCGCCAACAAAAAAATAACTGATTTTAATGACTATACATACATACATACATACATATCGTCACGCCTGTAATCCCAGAGTACTTAAAAAGTTGTTGATAAATCAGTAACCACTTTTTGCAAAATTAGGATAAGATGTTTACCATACAGTTATCAAAATTTTGGAGCGACGATGAGCGTCAGCGAGGAGTGTTTTTTTTATGTGTTACGTAGAACTGCAACCAACAACAAATAAAAGTTAGTCTTATTTGCCTCGAATTTGCTATTTCCAATATTTAAGGTATTTGCCGTCCATGTTTCATTTGGTTTTTCTACCCTGCGGGGCTAGACCAGTAGCCATCAAATACAAACGCCAGCGTTTGGTGATCACTGTTGCTTTGCGTAGTCATAGAAAAATGTATGAAATTGACGTAAGTCAGGTGATATATCACCTCGGTAAAACCGACATTTTTCATTTTTGACAAAGCATATCGGGTGATATATCACGTGGCTTACGTCAATTCCATACATTTTTCTATGACAACCCAAAGCGTTTGTATTCGATGGCAACTTGTCTAGCCCCACTGTATGTTTTAAAGTTAACATGTGCTAAATAACTGCCCGTTCCAATACAGGGAACTGGATCAAAATTCACTTACCAGATTCAGAATGATCTAACTCACGAACAAATAAAATTGTGAAGTGAAATCAGGCTGTAACACCCTGTAAATAAGGTTAGGTTTAAACTATGAGAAATACTTATCGAATTTGGGGACTTGAATCATATATTTTTCGCCTGCACCTTGTATGACCATATTCCCTTTTTTGAAACCTAATTTCCTAATTTATTTTTTCATGTCCCATTACCTACAAATATGAATATCCTACTTTCTTCTCTTGACCCTTCTATTTATTTGTTTATAATAATCTTTTATACATTGTAACAACATTGAAATATAATATTTATTATTTTTTCCCATACTTTTATACATATTGTAATCTATTTATTCTGTTATATAATATAACCAACTACTGTACTGATCCATAGTTTCTTATCCTTCCCGTTTTTTAGTAGTAAAATATTCCGCGTTAGTTTCCCTTCCCTAATTTTGGTTAATATTTTTAAAAAAAAGCGCCACAAAATACTGGGTAAGCATTAGTGCGGGTCAAGGGTTTTTTTTTAATTTCAATTCGAATAGAATAGAATAGAAATTAGAAAAGCTATAATTTTTTCTATATTTAAAGTGCAAATATATTTTTAGTTAATTTTGTTGATGCGTTCCTCAGACCGGTCTAGTGCTTTTCGCATCCACCGCGTTCCCGCGATCCTTACATTAGATTAGATTAGATTAGATTGTATGTATATCAAAATAAATCAAATCAGACCCCCCAGTTAGGTACCTTTCCTTGTTAGTTTAGGAGTTATTTAGGGTTTAATGATACTGAAAAGAATGCTACCTTGAGTTACACCTTTACCTACTCCTAACTAAAAATACCTGTTGTTTGTAATTCTAAAACTTGACGTCTTATGCTGATTCACGTTGCAATGTAATGATAAACACCATAAGTCCTAAATTTCTCAAACAAAAGGCAAATTATCTCAAATGTTAGCGACGTTATTCAAGATTTGGAAATCGTGCAACAAGTAGTACTTAATGTGGGGAAAAATGAAGGTACATCTAGCATGTGACCTTGGTTAAATTTTGCACTTGTTCCAATATACTCAGAGTTTGAATTAGACAGTACTGAAGGGCTATTATGGCATAGCTATGCAGTTCTTTTTACGTTGAGCGTAAAGGACAGAGCTATAGCAGTTATACATATAGCTCTGTCCTTTTCTCTCAGCGTAAACAGAACTGCATTGATATGTCATAATAACCTGATCGGGTTTACTAATGAATCGGGGAAAATTGTATCGCAAAGTATCACTTCCCAATCAATTTATACGTTCTTTTCATTTCATGTTAATTATCATTTGGCAAAACAACTATTTGCACTTTAGGTTTTCGCAACTAAATATTTTGGCAAACTGTTGCTTAGCAAAGATTTACTTGGTAATTTTTCAATATGCCATTTATATTTTCGGCGAAGGTTTCGTCTGGAGTAACCCCTATTCCGTGTAAATGGGGCAACAAGCGCCTAGACACAACTCTAACCCAATCTAACCTAGCAACTCGTTTCTGTTGTGGGCACGGTTCTAACCTTTTTTTTTTTTTTCGGAGAGGAAATGCATTACGCATCGTCCCCCCAGGCTAGGGCAGCCATAAAGGGGGGGTATGATGGACTCTCAACCACCTCAGTCTCCTGCGAGAGCTGAGGTGGAAGCATACCGTCTAAAAACCTCTCCGGTGTTAACCTCCAAAGGCTGTTAACGGGGGCACCGTGGGCTGATGACTATGCCACCACTGGGTGCCCCCCAGCTGCCCCAGCCTATTGCCGGGGCATCTGCGCCAAAGGAGGAACACCCCGAACCCTCCCCCAGACGTGTAGGACCATACTGTGGGACCCTATCCCCACGGTCCTACTAGGGGTTCAGGCGGGCAGCAAACTGCCTCCGCCTTCGCCCCACACGTCTACGCCGGAGCGGGTGCGCGTCTACGTCCTCCTCGCGCCCTCGCTCCGCCACCTCCTTCTGCGAGATAATGCTCTCGCAGAAAGAGACGACCGCCAACCACGATCTCTCGCTGCTCAGCATAGCCGACACCACGCTGTGCAGCGAGAGATCGCAGAGTCCTGTGTCCGCAACCAGAGTGCGGCGCTCCGGATCCCACTTCGAGCACACCTCTAGCGTGTGCTGGGCCGTGTCATCCGGATCGCCGCACTCATGGCAAACCGGACTGGGCTCTCTCCTAATCTTGTGCAGGTAATGACCGAAGCAACCATGCCCGGTCATCACTTGCACAAGGCACATCCAACCAGCGGTCGAGCGACGGGAGGAGTGCCCCTATAGTGTAAACTCCATAGGGGGAGTCCTCCAGGTCGCTCTTCCACCGGTCCCTCAGGCGCCGCTCCGTCATTCGACGGGCCCCTTCCATCCGCTCCGAGTCCGGGCGCTCTCCTCTCGCCCGGAACCCGGCCCTCCTGGGCACGGTTCTAACCTAACCTAACCTAACCTAACTTTGAATTTGTGAAGTATGAGAAAAAGGATCATGCGTCAAAATGGTCCAAAAACAAAGATGATACTTCATTTCGTTACATATTCATATTTTAGTCAGAGTGGATAGGATCTTGGTGCCCACAGAACCAAATCAAGTAGATTTGAAGATCTATTTAATGACCTAATTCTCATCTTTGTTGGTTTTTGGACCAAGCTCCATACAAAGTTGCCCGTGGTCTTAGTAATAATTTCAGAAAAATAATAATTGCAATAGATAATTAGATAACTTTAGTTAAACTTTAGTGTTTGCTAAACAACTAATTGTCAAAAAGAAAATTAGCACATATAATAATTTTACTAAATGATAATTTTATTAAATGTGCTAAAGATCGGTTTGCAAAATTAAAGAACTGCGATAAAATTATAGTGATGTCTTTGCGAGAATTATTGTTTTTTTTTGTTTTTATGGCATAGGAAGGCAAACGAGCACACAGGCCACTTGATGGTAAGTGGAAACTGTGACCCATAGACATTCGCATTCACAAGACCGCAATCCTAAGACTGCAAATGCGTTGCCAACCCTGAGGACTAAGATGGAATACCTCTATGCTCATTTTACCGGCTGTCTTATCCCCAAACCGGAACACAACAATGCAAACACTGCTGCTTGGCGGTAGGTTAATGGATAAGATGGTGGTACCAACCCGGACGGACCCTGCACAAGGTCCTCCCACAAGTACGTACGTTTTAATACGAGTACGTGTATCCAGTGCACTTGGTTAAACCTAAGACCGATATTGTTAGTGTACTAGAAAAAAATACTAAAAATAGAATAAAATCAATATTTAAATTCCCATACAACAAACGTGATTTTTATAGATAATGGTACAAGACCCTACTTGGGCGAGTTTGACTCGCACTTGGTCGGGTTTCTTAAATGATCGCGATTCAATAATGTTTATAGTGGAATAAAATTAAAAGTTGCCTCGAATAGAAACAGAACCACTTCACGTCAGGGTCAGCTGGTCCTTTAAGCTGCGAACGCAGCAGTCTCAATAGATCTGTCGATGATACCATACGCTACTATAATATTGTAAGATGTAAGGTGAAATGGAACGTAAATGTATGAAAGAGACCGAATGCTTAATATGCTGATGAGTGAATGAGAAGAAAAGAAATGTTTATGAAAGAGATGGGCATGGTATTTTGAGGATGTTAGAATAAGATAGAAAAATAATAATATGGCGTTTATCCTTATTAAAATTCTTACTCGTATCGTATGCCATTTTGAGACAGTTTCTTAGAGTTCTTTGTTCGGGTTTGTGCTTCTAGTAAAACACATAATGCTTGTAGTTATTAACTTCAATACAATGTATTTTATTTTAATTTTATTCATGTGTCACATTAACACCGTAATAGGTAAGTCTTTTTAATCTGTAATGGTGTATGACCAATGACGAGTTATGTATAGACGTGGCCGTTATTAGAGAAATAAGTCCGTGGATATCACACTGGACGACAACTGTTTGGTAATAGAGTATTTTCTCTACCGGACTAAACAATACCCTTAGGCTGAAGCAAGACGAGCGTATGCTTTGAGTTGTGAGTCGCGTAATTTCTGCTCCTCCATTCATCATACTCTTGCTACTACTATGAAACTGAATGGAGGAGCAGAAATTACGCGACTCACAACTCAAAAAATACGCTCGTCTGGCTTCAGCCTTACCATGAGTTACAATTACCATACTCGCTAGCGAGTCAAATGCTCTGTAAATATGAGTCAAAAGCACGATAGTTTTTTTGCACGGGAGGAGTAAATACAGTCAGTCGGATCTGACTGCAAGACGACGCGTTGGTCTAGCTGGTAGTGACCCTGCCTACGAAGCTAGCGGTCCTGGGTTCGAATCCCGGTAAGGGCATATATTAGTGTGATGAGCTCGAATATTTGTTCCTGAGTCATGGATGTTTTCTATGTATTTAACTATATGTTTCTCTATATAATTATTTATATCCTTGTCTAGTACCCATAGTACAAGCCTAGAGCTTAATTTGGGACTAGGTCAATTGGAGTGACATTGTCCCCTGATATTTGTTATTATTATTTATTAAGACTCCACTAGGAATGGTGCCCATTGGCCTACGGACTAAAACCTCTTCCATGGGTAGTGTATTGATTCAGGACGTGTGGTGCTAACGGTGTCTACTTTGCTCCTGGGTCTGTTGGAATGTTGTTTGTGTATACATTTCGATTTTAATTTGAATTTAAATTTGTGTGCAATATGGGAATGTTATTTTTGAAATAAATAATTTTGAATTTTGAATTTGAATTCGAATTCACGCCTTCATTCCCAGAGTGGGGTAGGCAGACCTACAGAATTGTCAACAACTCTAAAAATTTGTTGTTAATTCAATAACCACATTATGCACAACCAGGCTGAGGTGTATACCATGTGAATATTAGTGACAGGTTGCAAGCTCATCGCCGAACAGTACTACTGTAGTAACTGGCTGTAACAGGCCTTCATTCCCTTAGTTGCCTCTTACAACTTCCATGGCAACACAAGACATGGAGTGGCACTATTATAATCCGGTAACCACAAAGTAAATCTACGCGAATAGAGTGCGAGGGATAGAGATAGGTAATTGTAACTCATGGTCAGGGTACAGAAGCACATGGGGTTAGCTTTACGCGCTTCTGTCAAGTCATATACTGTAATCGGTAAGATCATAGTAATGTTCTCAAATAACTCACCAAATACTTACTTACGTTACTTGTCTGTAAATGTCTCAAATGAAATAATAATAATAATAATAAAGCGGGTGCAGACTCGTGGTCACACCAGGTTGTCACACCACTACTATTCGACGGAGCCCTGCCAGAAGCAGGGCTCCTATTTCTGAGCGATTTGCCCTTCGGGCATCTAAAGATACCTAACGAACCTAACCTACCTACTTTTGCGGAATAAAAATGATTTCTGTCGAATTTCCGACCAATGCGAATAGCAGTGGTGTAACAATCTTGTGTGACCACGAGTCTGCCCCTAATAAAGCAGCAGGGCAGCTAGTGGCAAGTGGCGACACCACGGACCTGAGTGCTCACTAAAAGGTCTTTGTTTACGGCGGCGTCGTTGATCGGGTCGCCACCAAATTGGAATAATTTAATTTACTTGTTTATAATATTTTGTACATTGTATTTTTGAAAATCCTTAAATTAAGTTTCTATGTTATAAACGGAGAATAAAGCTTTGATATTTTTAATCACGTAAATTAATCGACGGCTCTCAAATATGGATTTAAAGAAATACCTATAATTGGACTAATTTAATAATTTCTTAGTTGTTTTAACTTTAATAGAGAAAACCTCAAATGGGTAGTTTAATTTGTTACGAAGAGTAATTATACAAAGTTTCAAGTGGCCAGCTCAATCCGGTAATTTTTGTCGATACTAACTTTGACTCCTCTTTCCCCCCCTTTTACTATCATATCTTAGTTTTTATTTATTATATATAAACCTGGTCACTGTTGGGAACCGGTTACACATACGCGCGGGTGGAGACGCGCGGGAGGACGACACGTCGACGTCACGACGAGCCGCAGCGGCGAGCCGCAGCGACGTGGCTGCCACTCGCCTTACGATACTCCACCGCGGTCGGACGACTACTCAATTTATTTTATATTAATTCATTTTACAACGAGACTGAATAATTGTATAAGTACGGTGGATTAAATCAGCCCTATAAAAGTATACAGTCCACTAGTTTCATTTAATTCACGTCCCAGGACTCTAACAGTCACCTTTTAGTGAAAACCAGATTAACATTGGTCCAGTGGTTTCGAATTGATCCGAGGAGAAACAAAATTAAACAGACCAACAGACACCAACTCGAAATATTTTAGAAACGTGTTTTGCTGTTCATTCTGAAGCCCCCTCGATTTTTACCGATTTTTCCCGTCTGCAATTTTATCATAGGTATAGACTATAGATTAAGCAACAATGGGGCTGACATAACCTCTAAAAGTAATTCTACATACATAACCAACAATTCCAAAAACTTGTTGATAACTCTGTAACCACAATTTGCACAATTAGGCTAAGATGTTTAAAAGTGCATATTAGTGACATGTAGCAAGCCCATCGCCTAACAGTACTACAAGCCTTTATTCCCTTAGTCGCCAAAGTAATTTTAAGTCCCTAAAAATAAATGAAAAAAAAAACATTTCAGGACCTATTTCCGGTGGTCCTCCAGTCATGATAGAAGAAGTCTTAGACAGGGGCCCTGATCCAGACACAACCCTGTTTGACAATGGAGGGCATGCGCTGCAGTGGCATGTTGGTATTTACTTAAAAAGCTTTGCCCCTTACCAACAAATCTGTGGAGGAACTTTGGTCACGATGAATGCTGTCATTTCAGGTAAGTGATGTACTTTATTTAATTTTGGTCTTAAAATAACTATGGAAACCTGTCCTAGAACCGGCAGCTTGCAGTCGATGGCAAGCGACCAGACGGAGCTACTTTGGTGCCGTGGAAACTGGGTAGGGCACTGGTATGGGACGCGACGTGTATTGACACATTCGCCCTCTCCCACGTCCAGTCAACCCGTAATCGGGCCGCAGCAGCTGATCAGGCCCAAACCATCAAGCGCCGCAAATATTCATCATTATTAAATAATTACGAATTTATGCCACTTGCAGTGGAGACCATGGGACCTTGGTCAGCCGATATGATAAGTTTTATTAAGGCTCTGTCATCCCGGCTCATAGACACCTCCGGGGATCCTAGAGCTGGTGCTTACCTCTCCCAAATGATTGGGCTAGCTATCCAGAGAGGTAATGCAGCCAGCGTCATAGAGACCATACCGCCAGCGGACCTGCGAGAGGGGGTGTTCTTTTTATAGTGGTGATTATTATTTACATCTTTAATATTTGAGTAGCTTAGTTTAATTTAAATTTAAATAAGTTTAGTTTTAACTTTTAATTGTTAACAGTGAAATAAATATGTATACTTATAATGAAAATAATATAAATACCAATTAGTTGTTAGATAAAGCATTAAACTATGAAATAAATATAGGTGATGATGGAGGTGATGATGATGAACACCTCAGATGGCCTCCGGATCACCGCAACAAAGGGGGCCATAAGATAATATCTCGATTAAGATAGTTGAGCGACTATGACGAAGCACATTTACCTGAGTGTTTTAAATATATGACTTTGTCTTTCCCGCGGCTACAGTTTCTTACTAACAGAAATGGAACTACATAAGAGCATATTATCACTAAAAAGTATAAAATAAAATAAATATTTAAAAAAACAAAAAAACGCCTTCAGAAACGTAAAAATTGATTTGAACTGACCTACCATTTTAAACAAAGTTATTTTTTGCGTTTTTGTATTTTTGTTACATTTTCTGTAGTTTTTTTTTAATTGGGCACTGTAATTTCGGATTACTGTTGGTAATTTATTTATGGATAAAATGAATTTCAAATTCTCACAACAATCCTTTTCTTTTTGTGATATACTTAGTCCGCAGATCTTTTATTTTCTAATCTATCCCCAAAAGTGGCCCTCATGTTTTAAATTAAGTACTCATCCGTCTTTGGGTCACCGATTTTTCGAGCAAATTGGCTGTGATACACGGACGGACAGACGAACACGCGAGTAATCCTATAGGGGTTCCGTTTTTCCCTTTTGAGGTAATGACCACTTCCACTTTGGTATTCTCCACGACCTATCGCCGACGACGACAAACTTGAAGCTTCCACTAAAGTGACCAAGGCATAATCTTTCTTATCACTTTTCTTACTAGGTAATATTATAACCCCCTTACTAATAATGGTTGTATAGTGGTGGTATGCTATACAATGTTTTGTCCTTATCTGTCACTGTGACATTTGAATTTGACAGATAAGGACAAAACATTGTATAGCTATACCACCACTATACAACCATTATTAGTAAGGGGGTAAATGAGCAAGTTTGGATATTTGGATGCTTGTTACTCAATCACACTAGAACGAATGAATGGATCGAGATGAAACTTGGCACACATATAGGTTAAATCCTGGAATAGGACAAAGGATAGTTTTTAGCCCTCTAAGTTTGACAGTTCCTGAAGCAGCGGCGATAAACGACTTCGTGGAAAGAGCTGTGGCGACCTAGCGACATCTAATGGAAACTAGTATCAACCAATTCGCTAGCGCCACCAGCGTCAGACAGCGGAACTACGTGTTCTACAACGCGCTAACGAAGTGTCTAAAGTCGGTTGACATATATACCACTTACAACTTCATCCCAATGGACTTCGGTCCCCAGGCAAACACCCGCCTGGAGAGAGATCTCTTTATTAACATCTCTTACCTACATTGGTGACCCTCGACAATGGACAATTACGCAACCTGACGACCTTCAAGCACATGACGCAGTTTCACAGCAAGCCAGACCAACCCGCACTGTGCACCACTAGCATTCTGTCATATGTCTATGCCTGGTGCCTACAGTGTGCACACCCTACTCTCACTCAACAACGCGACTCACTGCGTCTTACAACGAGTACTTCACGAGCAGGTACTAGTGTTCCATAGGACTCGAGCCTTTTTAGCCCGAATTTGAAAGCTCCGGAGGTCTTTTTAGAGCTGGCTTAATGGAATGGGTTTCCAAGAGCTATAGTGACTTTAATAAGACCGTAGCTTTAAAAAAGGCTATAGCCTTTTTTTTTAGAGTTTTAGCTTTTTTAAAGGCTTAAGCCTTTTTTTTAGGTTGTAGCCGCTAACTTGAGCCGAGCTTAGCCTTATAAAATGTTTAACTTTTATGAATGCAGTCGCGGTTCGGATCATATTAGTAAAAATCAGTTGTGTATTTCTGTTGCCGCTATGATACAACAAATAATTAAACTCAAAAAAAAATAAAAAAATTATAAACTCAAAAATATTTTGACAAGGACTTTAAGTCTAAAAATATATAGCCTTTTATTAAGGTTACGAGTTCCGAGAGTCAAGGCTGCCGAATATAACAAGGCTTGTGGGCTAAAGAGCTTTATAGGCTTTTAGCCCTGTAGGCGTCAAAATCGAAGCCAGGCTTAAAAAAAAGAGCTAAAAGGCTCGAGTCCTTTGGAACACTAGCAGGTACACGACTCACTGTGTACTCCACTCCACTCCTCTTCTCCTGCTACGCTCGCCAACGCGGCTC
Organism: Acleris emargana; assembly: GCA_927399475.2. Taxonomy (NCBI): domain Eukaryota; kingdom Metazoa; phylum Arthropoda; class Insecta; order Lepidoptera; family Tortricidae; genus Acleris; species Acleris emargana. The sequence goes on from OV656840.1 coordinate 769,379, forward strand.
TGAGCACTATTTGAAACATCCACTGGCACTTGCAAGCGGCAATTCGACGCACAGACTGCACATCATCACATCACCATCAACCTCCGGTCTCAAAGGGGGGCTGATGTGGCGACCAAGCGACCTGTAACGGAAACTTGTATCAAACCAATTCGCTAGCGCCACCAGCGTCAGACAGCGGAACTACGTGTTCTACAACGCGCTAACGAAGTTTCTAAAGTCGGTTGACATATATACCACTTCCAACTTCATCCCAATGGACTTCGGTCCCAAGGCATAACAACCCACCCGCCTGGAGAGAGATCTCTCTATTAACATCTCTTACCTACATTGGTGACCCCGACGTGATCGTCTTCCTACAGAGCCGATGGGCAAAATTCATCAATAAATCTGCCACAAAGGTCAAAGTTGTCATGTTTCAGCGGCGCACTGCTTCTGGAATGACCAGAAGGGGGCGGCTATGCCTGCGGAACAGTTCGCCGTCGGAGCCGGCAAGCTGTACAGAAGCTGGTCTGCCCCCAACGATACATACAGCCAGACTTCTGATGTAAGTTAAATGCACTCACTTCTAATCGCGGCTTTTATACCTAGTCCAGCCATAAGTTCTGTTACTGAGATGTATTACTTTTTATTACCGATCCGCTTGTACACCGGTCAATCTTCATGTCTCATTAAATCGACCTTACGATTTCATATCAATTTGCAGCAATGCGAAAATACACCAAATCTCTTGCTTCTTATGCTGGATTTGAGTGCCGTTGAGAAACATAATGGTGGTCTCTACACATACCCAGAGAGGAGAGGCTTCACAATATTAAACAAAAAAGTTCCTTGCTAAACAAAGATTAACCATTAAAGGATTTTCAATAAACTAAATTATTTAAATAAAAACAAAAAACCCGACTGCAGTAAAAAAAACAACTGTAAAGCGAGAAACAAGCTATATAATCGATAGGTAAATACTTATAATGTAGGGGAGACCGGGGACAATTGAAACACGTCATGACTGAAACAAGTCAAATTTCTCAAAAACTATAATACCTACGAGTATGACGCAACACTCAGGACTCCGCCGGCCATATCTTAACCTATGGTCAGTAGCGCGCGAGCGACCGAGCAACGCAGCGGTGTCACGGAGCGATTTAATTTTTTCGCGGTCAAAAGTAAGTATTTCTCATCTTGTATATTTGTTAATAACTTTGTTTGTTCTTGTATTTTAACTGATTTAACTATTTTAGCGTGATTGTGATAAATTAACGAATGTTTATTATTGCCAATTATCAGTGTTCAAGTTGTTTTTGCATTTAATATTTGACCTTGAATTAAAAACTGATTTGGGGATGGTAGGAACAACTTGCGTGTGGACGATTGAAACGTTTCATTCGTCCTGGCGTTTTAATCGTCCCCAAATGTAGTCGCCTTTAAATATGAGGAGGTTCTGTATTTGACGCATGTTTTTGTTTAATAAATGTGAAAATGAATTTGCGCAAATGGCTTCTTTTTTATGATGTTTCTTTCATGGTCAATAATTATTATACCTACACTAACTTTTGCCCGTGATTTGGATAAATAAACCAATAGACAGAGTTACTTTATTAATATTAATATTATAGAAGTATAGATATAGGTGCCACTTTTGGTATTAGTCCGGTATGTGTACCTACTAGTAGGTATCATTCTGACGAATAGGTGAAAAACTTAAGTAACGCTCCTCTTGCATGAAGTTGTGTACAAAACTAGAATGGAATTTATGTCAAATTTCAAATATAGAATGTCGAACAGTCTATACAGCTGATGTGTTACAACTACATGCAAGAGGAATTTTATTTAAGTTTTTTAACCATATCCTTACTAATATTATAAATGTGAAAGTGAGTTCCTTTAATTTTTGTTACGGTTTCACGTCTAAACCGCTAAACCGATTTTGATCAAATTTTGATACCTGGGGCCTTCTCCAGGACAACAATTGTATAAGAAATTTTTTACTTGTGGGATGTATGAATGTTTGTTATTCTTTCATACAAAAAGTACTGGACAGATTTTGATGTAATATATAATCTTCTTTAACGACTTCTATGCGGATGAAGTCACGGGCAAAAGTAATATTATATGTAAAATTTATTTGAAGCCAGGCGATTATTTCGTACATATGACAGCTAGATATCTGAAAACTTAAGAGTCTAAATACGTTTTTGATTTTATTTTAATTCGGCATATAAGTAGCCGTGGTATTATTTTTATTGTAACTGTTTTTGTTTTATAATAAAACGATCTTAACCGATTATATTGTGTATATTATTTAAAATCCCGACGTTTCAAGTTTATCCATTCATTAAGTTATGATTGAAACACTGTTATGATTGAAACAAGCATTTTTGTATGTAGTATAATTATGTATTTTTAACACAATTCCATATCATTATAGCTTATTATAACATTAAAACTATTTTCTATTAAGCTTTATGTATAAGGTAGCCAGCAACAAAGAAAGCTACAAGTCATATATATTTTTTTATCTGCGTTTGATGATCGAGATTTTCTGATGCTTATAAATGACGATATGTTTATGTTATGCTTGTGAACTTTTGATGGTCGTATTATATACCAATATAGCAATGGAAACGAGTAGGACTGATAACATTACTTTCATTGTGTCAAAGATATTACGGTGTTTCAATTGACCTTACATAGTGTTTCAATTAACAACGGTGTGAGGTCAATTGAACCACATTCCCCCATTCTCTTTATTACATTATTGTAAAATAACTATTAATGATAGACTTACCAAATATACTTTATTTAGGAACCAGATAACTAACCTTGTAATAATTATGGCAAACATCTTTCTAACTTTAAAAATAAAACGGCAACAGGCAGTCAAAGTCAAATCGTTTCAATTGTCCCCGGTCTCCCCTACCATGCAATGATTTTTTGTTTGATACCTCGTTAACAAGTAATGCAATTTATACCAATATACATACAACTTGAATAGTGGAAAAGGTTTTCCAGGCGGGGACAAGCTATTAATCCAAATGTTTTTTGTTTCAAGAAAATACTTAAGTACATTTTATAATTCATTGCTTGTCCCCGCCTGCAATACCTTTTCCACTATTCAAGTTGTATGTATATTGGTATAAATTGCATTACTTGTTAACGAGGTATCAAACAAAAAATCATTGCATGGTACATTATAAGTATTTACCTATCGATTATATAGCTTGTTTCTCGCTTTACAGTTGTTTTTTTTACTGCAGTCGGGTTTTTTGTTTTTATTTAAATAATTTAGTTTATTTCACATTTTTTAGTTTTTATTAATAAAATAGTGGTTTTATTAATATAACCAAACGTTAAATGAGCTCTGGAGCTCGATTTTTTAATGTCACGAAGCTATAAGTAACAAATTACAAGCGGAACTCTCCTTTTAGCAAAAGAAGCATCGTGCATTCAAAAATCGATCCCCAGTAGTAACGTAAGATTAGTTCATTTGGTTAGATGGAGGCCGATCGAACAGATTGTAGATACCTACTTAGGCCGAGAAATTGAAGTAGGTATAAATCAACTAAACTTCTCTTAATCTCTAATAATTCAGTTCCTCAACGGTCAGTACGTCATACGTGTACCTGGGTACTAGACTAAGCACCTACATTGAGGTTACCTATTCCGTGTATCTTTACTTAAATAAACTGTCCATGCGTAGGCAGGATGGCGCATTAGGTAGGTATTAGCCAGCAATTTATACTATAACATCAATGTGCATTAATCAAGTATGTAGTAGGTATTCGTGAATTATTAATTATTACACTACTTTCTTAATGGTTTATATTGTAGGCGTTTACAGCTCAACAAGAAATATTTATTACTTAACAATTAACGTCCTTTTTGATTTCCCTGTCTAAATGGTAGCATCAAAGTATTATAATGTATATATATTTGGAATGGGCTATTTACTAGCTTTCATTTGAGACCCATATTGCTATAACAAACAATTTTTTTTTTTTTTAAGACCCCCTCTTTGTTTTTGCAGACGCCATTTTGAAATATTATATACCCTATGTCACTTCGGCAATTAAGACGAATCGAATGACACCTAGTATGTTAAAATCGGTCAAGCCGTTTAGGCTGCAGAGCGTGCCCAGAAATAGACATACATACATACATACATACATACATACATACATACATACATACATACATACATACATACATACATACATACATACATACGCTCGAAAAACATAACCCTCCTTCTGACGCAGTCGGGTAAAAAGTGAAATTTGCAAAAAGTCGTACGTAATTTTATCGATGCCGGCCCTGAATGTTAAAAGATCGCATCGAAAATTGCGGAGACTATGCGGAATGATTAGTAGTTTAAAAAAAATACATTGTTTAAGCGTTTAATTTTTATTTATTTTGAAATTAAAAAATAAACAGTAGCTACTTTAATTTCATTAACACTTTGTAACAGAACTTATGGCTGGTCTAGTTAAGTGCACACTTTTGTACCTTGTCGCTCTAACGCCTTTGATTGCTCCTCTTCCCTATCGGCGATCACCGACGCCTACGGGTGTGCACGATCGCGAAGTGGGCATCTCTGCTGTCGCTGACCATCGTCTATGATCGCCAGCGACGCGCGAACGGTCGGTATTTTGTTGATGTGAAAAACCGTGCTTGAGTGTCGTGCATACAGCGGGCTATGTCAAGCAGTGGACTGCTATAGGCTGATGATGATGATGATGATGATGATGATGATGATGATGATAATGATGATGTTACTGCTACTCATGTTTTGTGTTCAATTAATTATGTGTGTGTAACCTTCCGAGGTTTCACCTGATGGTTCCAACGGAAAACCAGCGCTTACCTTAATGCCAGCATTACGCTGAGTTGGGACCATTTCTTGGCTACTTTCTTCTTGTATTTGTTAATCTGTTCTTTGTTATGCATGTCACGAATAAATGATTTTCTGTCTTTCTTCTTTCTTTCTTTCTGATGATAAGAGTCTGATTGCTTTTGACTGTTTTATGTACCCAAAAACCTTTTCTTTAAATCCTATACTAGATTAATTTCAGGTTTCAGCGATTCACATCCCGCCACGGTTCTACGGGTCGTTGACTCACTTCCAAGAGGATATTGCCGTGGTGCAGCTGACCCTGACTCTTACAACGAGCCCCGCGGTGTTCCCCACCTGCGTTTCCTTTGACGAGGGCCTGGATGAAGAACAGCTTGCAAACGGGAAACCTGGAACGGTTAGTGAAATCATGATTTCGTTACAACACCATTCTAAAGGCTGTTACTGAACCAGCGAACTCCATCCTCAACTTTATCGTCACTAAGGCTGAAGCCAGACAAGCGTATTTTTTGAGTTGTGAGTCGCGTAATTTCTGCGCCTCCATTCAGTTTCATAGTAGTAGATGAATGGAGGAGCAGAAATTACGCGACCCACAACTCAAAAAATACGCTCGTCTGGCTTCAGCCTTACCATGAGGTGAAGTCAGGAGGCCATTTATCGTATTCTCTACGTTTAGGTGCGGCGCTGTAGCAACTCTAAGAATGCATACCGTCGGTGAAACTGCCAAACCGCGTATGTAACATTTTAAATAAGGAGCAAAATGCACCTTTTTAATAAAAAAGTAAGGTTTATTTTGCTCTATCATACATTAGTTACGCGGTTTTACAGTATCACCGACGATACGTCATGAGTAAGTTAGGATTTTGGTGGCAATTCGTAGTTTTAGAATCCATGGAGCCGCTATTTCCTAATTATTATAATACATGACACTTTAATTTTGACCCTCAGTATGGTCATATTTCAAAATGAACTAATTACTTTTTATTTTGGTTTTTCCGTCCCTACTTATATTTGTTTGTTTGTAACGCTTTCACAGCAGAGATATCCTCCATACCAAAATTCATTTCAATTGGTTAAGCGGTTTAATACTCAAATACTGAAAGTTTATTGCATTCCACAATGTGTTGGCAGTTGACAGGCTAACTTAAGCTATTACAGTAATTAATATATAACTTAATTATGGACCCTGTTGGGCAAAATCAAAGTGGTATGTATCACAATAAATAGGAAATAGCGACTCCATGGATTCTAGAACCACGATTTGCCACCAAAAGTCCTAACTCTAGTCATGCAAAGAAAATTTATACATTCTGAACTCGTAGGTATAAACGTTTCTCGATAGGACTGTCACATCTACATACATACATACATAAACTCACGCCTTCATTCCCAGAGTGGGGTAGGCAGAGCTAAAGAATTACCAACAACTCTTAAAACTTTTTGATAATTCTGTAACCACATTTTGCACAAGTACCTAGGCTAAGATGTTTCCCAGTTTATTAGTGACAGATGGCAAGCCCATCGCCTAACAGTACTACAAGCCTTTATTACCTTAGTCGCCTGGCGAGTGGCGTATGACACGAAAGGTGTGTCATTTTAAAATCGATTAAAACTTCTTCAAGTTAAGTTTCAGAAGGGTTATTATGACATAGCTTATGCAGTTCAGTGTACAGTTAACTGCATAGCGAGACGTCATAATAACCTCCCTGATATTTCTTCTCCACTTCGCTCTGTCCTCGACTTGAACACAACAATATGGCTATAATTTCTGCTTATACTTACGTGTTAATCAGTTCTTTGTTATGTATGTCACGAATAAAAGATTTTCTTTCTTTCTTTCTTCTTTCTTAATATCATTATCCGGAGAGGAAGCAGGGGTTTCCGTTTGTAGTTATATAGACTAAACGCCGTATGCGCATCCTCTTGAAAAATAACACCTGTGTAAAACGTAAATATTCCTTAACGACATCCAAAACTAACAATCAACACGTTTGTTTGATTTGAATGGATTCGATTCGTTAGCTGAAATATGAGTTTTCCGATATATTATAAAAAAAAACCCCACGAATGCAACAGGCAATCGTAATTCGTCAGGACTAGCTAAACTTATATCTTACTTGGGAAGTCTGTCTAAAACTGATGAGATGATGATGGTTTTCCAGGTGATGGGCTGGGGTCTAACGCAGCAGGACGGTCGCCCGTCCAAGGTTCTTAAGTACACAGAGCTGCCTCCAGTACCCTTGGATAAGTGCTTTGAGCAATCAGGCCCTGCCTTCGCTCCGTACATCACCAGTGATAAAATTTGCGCTGGCATTGCAGGTAACTCACAATATTTTGACACAGATTAATCATCTTGGCTTGACCAGGATATGAACGATATTGACTAAGCAGCGTAATGTAACCTTCTGCTGCACTTCTTCTCCACGGCCAAAGCTGCGATCCTATGGCGTTTTATTTCACGGGCTGCACCATGCAAATACGTAATTATAACCGTGAGCAGCCACAGGTGGCCCATGGAGTCACAGGTTGTTGGACCGCTGCTTATGTCGCCATTGATTAAGTATGTTCATGCGCGATTGAGGATAAATAACGAAAGAGGACACGACATATTATGTCATTCTTGCCAATATCAAACATAAGAAACGAGTATATAACAGGAAGTTACAAAGTGGCGTCATTGAGAGAAAAAATTGTAGAGCGCTTCTTCTTCGAGATCGCGTTATTCGTGTGATTCCTGTGGCACTTTTTATTTTTCCCATTTGACAAATAAGTGCATACTCTGCTAGAAGTAGGCGTTTTCACAAACATAAATATAACTTAGGCCCTATTTTTAACAAAGCTGTTCAAAGGTTATAATGCCATCAAAATCAGAAATAGATGATAGAGGAATCAGAAGTTGGTCAAAAGTATAGTAGTTAAATGTAAAATGGTAGTGCAGTGTAGTGATGGGTCGTTACCGGGAATATTCCCATGGCGGGAATATTCCCAGTAATGTTACCAGTAATATTTCCAAGTATTGGAAATTTAGGGAAATATAGAAAAACTGAATTATAAAGTAATATTTTTTTTGTGTTTTATGCTTATTTGGTGAACATTGGCACAATTTAGAATAAAAAAAAATACGGAGCTCCCCCCCAGAAAGTAAATTCCCAATGTTACCGGGAATATTCCCAAAATTACCAGGTATTTTTCCAATGTTACTGGGAATATTCCCATCGTGTAATTATGGCCAAGTACACTTTAAATCACGGTAAAAACATCTTAGTTTCGATCGAAATGAAAGAAAATGTCGGAAAATCAGTTTAATTATACAAATACACACGGCGTCAAAAAAATCGCACCTTTTGAAATTTTGATTTCAAGCGAATAAAGCTCTTAACTTATTTATTGTACCCTACCAATATTAGTATCATTTGAAAGCACAGTTAATCAACTTTAAAAACGCGAATCGTTCTTTTTCGTAAAAACAATGATCACGACTAGGGCTTGCAATTCGAATATTCGAATATTTCGAATATTCGGTTCTATCTGATATTCGAATAATGCGGTGAATAGTATTCGAATATTCGAATATTTATGGTTATTTGGACAGGCGGATGTAAGATGTAACATCGCCCAGGGATGGTCGGCTGTCTCTGTCTCACTCCCCCATCCGATATTGATGACGATACTCCATTAATCAATACCCGTAGTCAAATACAAACTAATATTGAGGATACAAAAAACACAAGTTAGGCAAGAAAGTCAAGAAACAGAAGAAATTGAAAAAGGATTAAGTTTAAAGGAACAACTACAAAAAACTATCGATGATACTATGTTTCCAACTGCCTCTACATCCTCCAACACGGTGAATTTAACGAATGATGATGAGTTCGAGACATCAATCCGAATGGAAATGGCATTATTTGATAGGGGTGGCCCAAGACAATTACATTTGAGTCAGGCATATGACTTTTTGCTGTGTATTCCACCTAGTGATGGGTCGTTACCGGGAATATTCCCATGGTGGGAATATTCCCAGTAATGTTACCAGTAATATTTCCAAGTATTGGAAATTTAGGGAAATATAGAAAAACTGAATTATAAAGTAATATTTTTTTTGTGTTTTATGCTTATTTGGTGAACATTGGAACAATTTAGAATAAAAAAAAATACGGAGCTCCCCCCCAGAAAGTAAATTCCCAATGTTACCGGGAATATTCCCAAAATTACCAGGTATTTTTCCAATGTTACTGGGAATATTCCCATCGTGTAATTATGGCCAAGTACACTTTAAATCACGGTAAAAACATCTTAGTTTCGATCGAAATGAAAGAAAAAGTCGGAAAATCAGTTTAATTATACAAATACACACGGCGTCAAAAAAATCGCACCTTTTGAAATTTTGATTTCAAGCGAATAAAGCTCTTAACTTATTTATTGTACCCTACCAATATTAGTATCATTTGAAAGCACAGTTAATCAACTTTAAAAACGCGAATCGTTCTTTTTCGTAAAAACAATGATCACGACACGTTAGGGTCTTTAAAAAAAAGTGATGGAAAACTCATTAGAGGACTCACTACTTGTGCCACCCTGAACACGAATAAAACGGGGGGGTAAAAATTAATTATGGGTAATTTGCTATCCAGACATCACAGAAGTCACACCAGAACAGCTCCAGTAAGAGAAAACTCTGAAAAATGGATATCACGGTAGAAGAAGTAGCTAAAGTGGTAACACTACTGCAATCAGGACTACGGCAGGTTGATGTTGCTCGACAACTCAACATAAGCCGTTTCTGGGTGAAACGAGTATCCCAGCGGTTCCAGGAGACTGGAGGCTACATCAGGAAGCATGGATCTGGGAGACGACGTTTCACTTCCGACAGAGACGACCGCTATATTGTGTCAACGTGTTTGCGTAACCGATTCTCCAACGCTGTTGAGGTGCAACAGCAGCTCCGAACAGCTCGGAGGACGTCGGTGAGCGTCTCCACAGTAAGAAGAAGATCCTGCCTCGTAGGGCTGCTACGGGCCCCAAATTGACAGCAGAGCATAGGCGAGTCAGACTTCAGTCTGTCCTCTTCTCCGACGAGACGAGGGTATGCCTTTTCTGCAACGATAGGCGTAGAAGAGTGTACAGGAGGCAGGGAGAACGGTACTCACAAGCCTGCTTTGAAGAAACCGTCAGCTACGGAGGAGGATCCTGCATGTTCTGGGGCGGAATTTCAATCCAGGGCAAAACCGACCTTGTGTGCGTCTCCCGCACTGGAGGTGGACGTGGCCAGGGGTCCCTGACTGCTCATCGGTACATCACAGAGATCCTGGAGGACCACGTGGTCCCGTATGCTGGTTTTGTCGGGCTTGAATTTACATTCATGCACGACAACGGCCGCTCTCATACGGCGTTGATTGTTCGGGACTACCTGGATCAGGTTAGGATCCCCGTGATGCAGTGGCCAGCGAGAAGTCCTGACCTGAACCCCATAGAGCACCTTTGGAATGATCTGAAACGCCGGGTGCGGTCTCGTGATACTGCCCCTGCTACCCTTGAACAGCTTCGGGACGCCGTCGTCGAGGAGTGGAGTGACATTCCTCAAGAACGAATCGCGACGTTGGTGAGGTCAATGAAGGATCGCATGGAGGCTGTAATTAGGGCTTGGGGAGGTAACACTAGCTTTTAAGTTTAGTTTTAAGAATTTGTTTTACTGTATTTTTTTAATTTTGTTATGTTTTTAAATTGTGTAATTTTGGCGTGAATAAATGTTTTTCCTCTTTTCATGAAAAACGATTTTTTTAAGCTTAGTAATCATTATCACATTTTTCACAATCATCACAAAAAGCACGTGCATTGAGTCGAGTCAAGGGCAAAACTAAGTCCTTTGTGTTTGTGCCATTTCAGAGAAGAAGTTTGTGTGAAAGAGAAAAAAGGTGATATGTGTAAAAGAGAAAGGAATATATATATGCATATTGCTTATTTAACTAACTATATAATCATTAAATCTCATATAAATCACCAGTATAGTATATTCCCACCTTTTGGGAATATTACTGGTAACATTAGAAACTTACTGGGAATATTCCCAAACGGAAACTTACTGGTAACGGGAATATTACCGCGGCCCATCACTAATTCCACCAACCAGCGTAGAATGCGAGAGAGTATTTTCCTCAACGAAATACATAAGTAATCATCTAAGAAGTGCATTAAAAGATGATTCTATCGATGGTCTTAGCTTCCTCAGGTCAGGTCGTACTATCAAGGAAATCGTCATTGAAATCATTTAGTTCAATTTGTTTATTTTAATTACATTGTGTTTATTTTTATTGTAGCAATATTTAGTATGTGATATTATTATGTGATTTGATTTATGTATGATCTCATGATTATTTTTGTTATAACAAAAATAATCAACCAAGTGATGAAAACTTGGTTGATTATTTTTGTTTATTTGATTAGATTACCATTTTAATGACTTTTTTGTTGTTGTTGATTCTGTCTTTTTTATTTAATTATTCTAAATCGTTGCTATTTGTAACTTTAGTATATTTTCTGAAGAATTATCTAAATTCAAGTTGTTTTGATGATTTATGATTCACGATTTTTTTACTTATTTTAATCACTTCGTTGATTACTTTTGTTACTTTGTAAAATTGTATTGTAATAGTGTAGTCTAGTTTGAATGTAAGGTAGCAGAGAGAATTCACAAATATCATTATTGTTTCGTGTTGATTACATTAATAATTTAACACATAGGTACATATATTACGCGTCGGTAATTATTTTCTTTTAATTTTGTTGTTGATTCTGTCTTTTTTAATTGAAGTACATAATCTTTGTGCAATTGATACTAAATCGTTGCTTTTCGTACATTCAGTTGTTTTTAACACAATAATATTTAAATTAAAGTTTTTTATTCATTCTATAAAGCCAAGGACGTATTATTTATTTAAGATATTTGTTGATTTTTTGAGCTTTCAGACTGATAATAAATGAAAATAAGCATTTAAGCCTGTTTTTTCTTTAATTTTTAGGATTATTCGAATAGTATTCGAATTATTCGAATATGTCCAAATTAAAAGTCGAATATTCGAATTTCTGAATCTATCGAATAATTGCAAGCCCTAATCACGACACGTTAGGGTCTTTAAAAAAAAGTGATGGAAAACTCATTAGAGGACTCACTACTTGTGCCACCCTGAACACGAATAAAAGGGGAGGTAAAAATGAATTATGGGTAATTTGCTATCCAGACATCACAGAAGTCACACTTGAACAGCTCCAGTAAGAGAAAACTCTGAAAAATGGATATCACGGCAGAAGAAGCAGCTCAAGTGGTAGCACTACTGCAATCAGGACTACGGCAGGTTGATGTTGCTCGACAACTCAACATAAGCCGTTTCCGGGTGAAACGCGGTTCCATGAGACTGGAGGCTACATCAGGAAGCATGGATCTGGGAGACGACGTTTCACTTCCGACAGAGACGACCGCTATATTGTGTCAACGTGTTTGCGTAACCGATTCTCCAACGCTGTTTAGGTGCAACAGCAGCTCCGAACAGCTCGGAGGACGTCGGTCAGCGTCTCCACAGTAAGAAGAAGGCTGCGAGAGAAGAAAATCCTGCCTCGTAGGGCTGCAATAAATTGACAGCAGAGCATAGGCGAGTCAGACTTCAGTCTGTCCTCTTCTCCGACGAGAGGAGGGTATGCCTTTTCTGCAACGATAGGCGTAGAAGAGTGTACAGGAGGCAGGGAGAACGGTACTCACAAGCCTGCTTTGAAGAAACCGTCAGCTACGGAGGAGGATTCTGCATGTTCTGGGGCGGAATTTCAATCCAGGGCAAAACCGACCTTGTGTGCGTCTCCCGCACTGGAGGTGGACGTGGCCAGGGGTCCCTGACTGCTCATCGGTACATCACAGAGATCCTGGAGGACCACGTGGTCCCGTATGCTGGTTTTGTCGGGCCTGAATTCACATTCATGCACAACAACGGCCGCTCTCATACGGCGTTGATTGTTCGGGACTACCTGGATCAGGTTGGGATCCCCGTGATGCAGTGGCCAGCGAGAAGTCCTGACCTGAACCCCATAGAGCACCTTTGGGATGATCTGAAACGCCGGGTGCGGTCTTGTGATACTGCCCCTGCTACCCTTGAACAGCTTCGGGACGCCGTCGTCGAGGAGAGGAGTGACATTCCTCAAGAACGAATCGTGACGTTGGTGAGGTCAATGAAGGATCGCATGGAGGCTGTAATTAGGGCTTGGGGAGGTAACACTAGGTTTTAAGTTTAGTTTTAAGAATTTGTTTTACTGTATTTTTTTAATTTTGTTATGTTTATAGATTGTGTAATTTTGGCGTGAATAAATGTTTTTCCTCTTTTCATGAAAATCCTTTTTTTTTTAAGCTTAGTAATCATTATCACATTTTTCACTATCATCACAAAAAGCACGTGCACTGAGTCGAGTCAAGGGCAAAACTAAGTCCTTTGTGTTTGTGCCATTTCGGATAAGAAGTTTGTGTGAAAGAGAAAAAAGGTGATATGTGTAAAAGAGAAAGGAATATATCTATGCATATTGCTTATTTAACTAACTATATAATCATTAAATCTCATATAAATCACCAGTATAGTATATTCCCACCTTTTGGGAATATTACTGGTAACATTAGAAACTTACTGGGAATATTCCCAAACGGAAACTTACTGGTAACGGGAATATTACCGCGGCCCATCACTAGTGCAGTGTGATAGAGGTTTAATAATTCAGAAAGAAAAACGTTTCATTATCAACGTGTATTCCTATCTAAACCACTTCATCCTAAAAAAAAATACTAAAAATAAGAACATAATTCAATTTGCCCTTTGGCTTTATGAACAGAGGAATGAGGGATAAGGGAGTCAGAAAATGAAATAAAATGCCAATCACAGATCATACCAATGTTACGGTTATCGTACATAACCAGAGATCGGAATATGGGTGTCATTACTCTCAATAATGTGGGCATGACTCCAAAGATTTTAATTAAACAAATTAAATTACATTCATTGATTACTTACCCTAAAAATAATGCATAGAATATTTAATTTGTTTAATAATATTTTTTCCGTGGTCAGTTTATTCCTTTTCAACGTTAAAATAAACTTACGAGGTGAAAAGCTTCTTTTGCAATCCACGGATGTTAATGGAGCAAACTTAAGTAGAGCGACATGGATATTGGACATATCGACACCAGACCTCCTAAGTATACTGATGCAAGTGGTCTTTTTGCGATTTTAGTTTTTTTGCATTTTTATGATTATAATACTTATATTTACCTCCCACAATTTTTTTGTGCTGAAATTCCTACTACTTTCTGAAATAAAGTGACGTATACCAATGCAAGTAACACTATTTTGTAAATCGGTACGTTGTATACTGAGTCAAGCCGCTTGCACCACAGTACGCGGGACCGATTCCGTGAAGGGGCTGCGTGTGAGCGGTACAACTGACAGTTGGCTCAGTATGCTCGCAAACCATTAACGCGAGCGGACGTTGGCTCAGTATGCTCGCGTCTGTGGCGACGCAATATAAGTGTAATGTACCTACTAAGTTCGGGTTTAAGTTTAATTTAAATATTCAATACTTGTGTTGTCTCTAATCAGTAATTTGTTCGTTTTAATTAATGATAATAAAACAAGTAACAAATCAAAATGAAGCGAACCCCGTGTGGTTGCCGGGTTAGAATAGTGCCACTCCATGTCTTCCCGTGGATGTCGTAAGAGGCGACTAAGGGAATAAAGGCTTGTAGTACTGTTAGGCGATGGGCTTGCAACCTGTCACTAATATGCTGGTAAACATCTTAGCCTATTTGTGCAAATTGTGGTTACTGAATTATCAACAACTTTTTAAGTTGTAATTCTGTAGCTCTGCCTAGCCCACTCCGGGATTACAGGCGTGAAGGTATGTATGTAGAGTTTCGTACCCAAAAAAATAAAAACGGGACCTACCTAAGTACTAAGACTCCACTGTCCGTCTGTCTGTCTGTCACCAGGCTGTACCTCATGAACCGTGATAGGTAGACAGTTGAAATTTTCACAGATAATGTATTTCTGTTGCCGCTATAACAACAAATGCTAAAAACAGGTTAAAATAATAAATATTTAAGGCAACAAACGTGATTTTTTTGCCGTTTTTTGTTCGATATTAATAACGGCAACTGGTAGAGTGTCTAATGTTGTATAGATAATGGTATTGAACCCTTCGTGCTCAAGTCCGACTCTCACTTGGCCGGTTTTTATTTTATAATGACGTAGGTAGTGACCCCGCCTACGTAGCTAGCGGTCCCGAGTTCAAGTCCCGGTCAGGGCAAACATTTGTGTGATGAGCGCATGTATTCGTTTCTAGTCTTGGGTGTTTTCTATGAGTATAGTGTATCTTGGTCTTAGTGGATAGTGCCTACACCAGCCCCAAACTAGCACTAGCACTAGGGTGCAGGGTCAGTCCTGAGAGGTGTGGACGGTTTTTTATTAGAGAAAGCTAGGGATAGAAGATATTTGAAATTAATAGGTTTCGGGATGGAGCAAGGAAGAATATCATATGAAGGAACTGATCGGTTAGGACAATTGAAAAAAAATGTGGCCAGTGGAACCATCCTCAAGGCCACATGCAAAAGTAGGGGATTGAATACCCTGTGGTGTGAAGTCTCAAGCTGTCTTACAGCCCTCGAGACCGGCTCAGAGACGGGTAACCTAGTATCGAAAGAGGTCTATTGTCTTGGATTCACTGCACAGAAATTAATTTCAGAAAATAGCTCTTTCGTTTTCTGATAGTCTCTGCTTTAAGGCTCTTAAGTGCAGTAGGGGAGTCGAGGTTTTTATGAACGAACCCATCAAGGAAATGTAATGTACATTAATAACGTTACGCCATTTTGTTTAGTTAACGTTTGCATAACAACATATCATATATATACTTTAACCCTAGGGTAAAATTTACCCATCTTTAAAACTGTTACTATTTTAGTGGTAACCATTTTTAAATTGGTTAAATAAATGTATAGCTATAAAAGTAGCTTAGTCCTGATGTAGCATTTAATAGAATGATTAAATATAAATATAGTTTTTGGCGTTGTCAATGTTGTGTGTGTGTGTTTACTAAGTCATTTATTTTTAGATAAGTATTTTTTTAATGGGAAATTAGCAGATAAATCTAGAACCTATTGCCATTAGCATTCTTAAAACTATAATCTGAAGACCGCAATCGAATGCTCTTTTGCTAAATTATAATCCGTATGCCAAGAGAGATAAACGTAATTACAGATCAAAATGAAATTTTCAAGTGAAAATCTTTATACTCTGTATTTTTTATAAATAAATATTGATAATGTGGTTTTTAGAGTCTATTACTAAGACTCCGCTGACCAACTTTTTGTTTTGTTTTAAAAAAAAAAAAAAAATTATTAGGGTTAATTGAACACATTATGAATACCAAAATGATCAAAGACTTTCTTTAAAGATAATTTAATTAAGTTCCTTTATTTCCCTTACTACTAGTAAAGAGGTAAAAGCATTTGTTATATTCGTTTCTATTACTTAAAATAATTATGGCTGTAATAAAAATGGTAAAGTAAGTTTATACCAGAATAAAACCGTTATTTTGCATATTTCTATCTTTTCATTTAAACAACACAAGTTAAAGCATATTTTTAAAAGTCAACTCCTATTATTTTTATACATAAGACATGAAAATATTATAAAAGTATACTGGTTCAAGTGACATGACTTTTATTTTAAACTGGTACAAGTGATTATTAATGCCCTAAAAATAATAATAAGGGTAACAGAGCAAAGCAATATATTTATTTATAAAAGATATCACCCATAATCACTTAATTACCTATAAAAATAATGAATATATGCTAAATTGTGATAATTGCAACAAACGATGTATACTGGATCAAGTGTTAGTTAGCTCAGTGTGCTATAAATGGAAACACACGTGATACGCGTATACTAGTTTATCTGAGCTTTTCTAAAAAACTACCAAAGATATTTAAATTCTATTGATGTAGAAAAAAACGTAGCGCTTTCTTTCATTAGGATAAATCTAAAATTTCATTGCATTATCTTTAAAGGAAAAAAAGTTAAACATGTATTTACCTTTGCACGGCTCTCCTGGAAAATCGTGATTTTGCACTTGCATCAGTATACTTAGGAGGTGTCGAATGGTCGTCTTTCATTTTTTTTATTGAATCTAACCGAAAATATTTTGCCGTGTGGTTGCCGGGTTAGAATAGTGCCACTCCATGTCTTCCCGTGGATGTAGTAAGAGGCGATTAAGGGAATAAAGGCTTGTAGTACTGTTAGGCGATGGGCTTGCCTCCTGTCACTAATATACTGAGAAACATCTTAGCCTACTTGTGCAAAATGTGGTTACAGAATTATCAAGAAGTTTTAAAACTTGTTGGTAATTCTTTAGCTCTGCCTACCCCACTCTGGGAATGAAGGCGTGAGTGTATGTATGTATGTATGTAACCGAAAATAAAAAGGATAAGTACCTAATTTTAAACATTTTTTGTTTCCTGTTTTTTTTAAATATAAGTTTCTAATAATGGCCACTCCTCGCGTCTTTGTATTATTTATTTATTATTGACCTGTAAAGGATCAAGATTAAGGATCAGGTAACAAATCAATTAATGTAATTTAATTTGTTTAATTAAAATCTTTGGAGTCATGTCCACATTATTGCGAGTAATGACACCCATTTGTCCGATCTCTGCATAACACAGATAAGAATAACCGAAAACATTTTAATCAGCTTTACTTTAATTGTTTACACCCTATATAACATAAAAAAACAAAGCAGAGTAATCATAAACCGACCAGAACCAAGACCAGAGGAATCAAATATTTACCTCAACAAGTTCGGATCGACGCAGACCAAGCACGTTTCGCACAATCTACTAATGACTCCATAAGATAAGAAGTTTAAACTGAAAAAACTAGTTGTTAAAAATTAATCCCCGGACATCGAAAATCTGGGCTTTGAAAAATTACCGAATATATTGTTATGGTATGGGCATTTTATGAGGATGAATGAAAGTCATAAGGACTAAACATGAATGTGGAGGGCATTAGTGGAAGGGAGAAACCTAAGAAGAGATGGATGGAATGTGTGAACAGTGATAATTATGCAGAACAAAGAAGGGGGGGGGATAGAGATGCTTGGAAAAAAAGACGTGCTGCGCCGACACCGAATGATTGAGATAAGGGTGAGATGATGATCTGTTTTTTTCCCCCTCTCCTACCAGGTCAGGCGCTTTGCCGCGGCGACAGCGGTGGAGGACTCGTATTTATAGAAGACTCCTCCCCCCCCGTGCCGTATCTCCGCGGCGTAGCGTCCAGTGCACCAAGGAACGAACATGCTTGTAACGCAGCTGCAATCACTTCGTTCACTCACTTGCTTCACCACCGCGCGTTCCTGAAGAAACAGTTGCCGCAGCTAGAAAGTGTCTGCCAGCACCGCTATCCGGCTGCCATACTGGAACAAAAGAACTCTAAACATACCCGGGTATCCGGAACGATTATCTCTTGCGATTGCTACTTTAACTAGTTTGACTTGGGCAGGCACGGCTCACTCCGCGATTTTCGTTCATCGTTACAAGCCGGTTACCCATCTGATGGGTACTATTCAGGGGCTGCCACCAATTTAATACATAATAAGATATTGCATGAGTGCGATAAAGATGGGTAGCTAATTGGCCACCATGATAGATACGCATGAGTGCGATAAAGATGGGTAGCTAATTGGCCGCCATGACAGATAGGCACCATATAGGCACGCCGCGTCATTCGGGTCCGTAATTTGAAATAACTATTTATCCCTGTCTAACAATTAGCGTTCGCTACGGATTGTCGTCTTTATCTGCAGAAATATGGTAACGTAGCAACTGTCAGTAATTGGTGACAAACTTTGAACGCGTTTAGTATGAGCATATTAAAATTATTTTATTTTTAATCGTTGACAGCCCTCACTATCGGCGACGCGGCGAGTGAGCCAATTCATTTTCACCGTTCGTACACAGCCTTAACGTTCCATTTGGCTTGCGCTGGAGTCAACAATGACAGAGGGCCATAAATAATAATGTTTTAGTTAAGAAAAAGCGGCTTTTGTAAAGATCAAAGCAGTGCGCCTTCTGTACTTGTACTATTATCTATTCTGTGACTTGGGTTTTAATTCGATCAACGAAGAGTAAATTCAATATATTCATTCTACATGTAACATGTATCTGAGGTATTCGCGAATTTGGAGTGAAACACACTATCGACTCGAATTTAAACTCTGTGATTACTGACGCGGGGCGCAGGCGCGTCGCCATAGCACAGGTCAGTATGTCAGATAGCTGTTAGTGCCCCGCGCCGCGTCGCCCAAGTGTTTTTTTATACAAATCATCTCCTGAAAATTTCAATCACAACAGCTTTTTTTTATTTTCGGTTTAGTCTTCCTCGAGTTTTTGTGCTTACGCACGGCAATTGATTTTATTTTATTTTATATAAATATATAGTACATACATTATAGTTTAAGATATTATTTTAATAGTGGTGTGTGCACAATAATGAATCATAATCGTTAGTTATATATTTGTTGCTTAATTGAATTGAATAATGGGCAGGGCAAAGGAGAGGAGGAACTTTCACTGACAGGCCATCTACTTATTGAAAATGAAGTTGTAACCGTTGAAACTATGGATTTTTCTAAACACTTTTATGCCAAGCTATATTGTAGTAAAAAATTTGCCCACAATCTAATTTAAAAGATAAATTATTCACCAGATGTTTCGACCTTTAACCCAATTTGAATTATTAATTATTATTACAAATGTGGTAGATTATAATAGGAAACGACTATTACTGTATCATCTTATGTGCCTATAATCATACAATAAATGAAATTTGATTTGATTTGATTTGATTTAAAAACGAAAGAAAACAAATTAGTCGGTGGGCACAGAAATAGTATTCTCATAGAAAGAGTTATAAAATAAAAAACGATAAGACAATAGCTGTCATATTCACTCTAAAGGGAAATTGAATATGCTAAAAAGAGAACACTATATTATATCTAAAAAAAGTAAGGTTGCACACGGTTTTCTTTTGATTTGGAGGAAAACTGACACATTTGTCAACAGTTGACATTACGTAAACACGGGCTTGACTACTCTAGACATGGGACAAGTCAAAATGTCGATATCGACTATACCCGATTGCGACTTGGTTATAAATAAGCATGTTTCGTAGAACTGCTGTTTTTTTATATATTTGTCGATTAAGTCACAGTACAAAATAGGAGTACAGTCACCAGCAATAATATATAATCCAACATTGGGCGCCAAAACATCTGACACATCTTTATTACAAGAGGTAGTATAAGAGCGTGTCAGATATTTTTGCGCCCAATGTTGGATAATATAATATTATCGCTGGTGACTGTACAGCAGTAGTACTATTCCAATTTGTTTTAACACATTTAATTTTAAGGTATACAATAGCTCGATTTTGTCCGTATAGATAAACCGCTGTTTCCTCGGGAACTGTCCTGTTTTATAGATCAAATATACCCAATGCTCTTAGGTACGCGGGTTTTAGGAATAAATAAATAAAAAAGCTATTTCCATACCAACCAAATTTTATTAAAACGGGTTCATTTGTTGGTTGGAGGCGTAACAAACAAACCAACGCAGAGTTCCTTCACTTTTATTATAATTATAAGTACAGGTATGGAATGAAGGATAAGAATCCATAAATCAGCTTGCATGTAGCTGTGGGACTGGACAAGTTGCATTCTGCAAAAGCTAACGACTTAATGGGTATAATTTACTTGACATACGGAAGCTTGTGTCAATCCTTGTATTTTACCCCCTGACAAAAAAGAGGGGTGGGGGCTATTTGCAACGTTAAAAGATGGCGGACGTGTAATTTGTTTTAGACTTTCATTTTTGGATAATTAGGTGTTCAATAGTACATTGTTGCAGAGGATAGAAAGTACGAGATTTTTGGACGAGTCATATAGTGTACGAGTCCATAAATTGCACTTTCTACCGAGGCAGACATAGTGCTTTTCACAACTACTGAGAGGAAATAAAATAAAAATTCATATTCAAAACTCAAATTTTAATTCATGTTAATGTGAATAGTGTTAGTCAAATGGCGTCGGTTTTTCAAAAGTAGAATAGAAGCTGTATGTATTATCGCCAATTTTACCATAGATAACTTTTTTTTAAATCTGGACCCCTATTCTCGTTGCTTTCGAGATTAATAAACTAACATTCGAGATGAATATGTCAACTCCATATAAAATTGTATTTGTTTCGCCTTATCTCCCATGTAATTTTATCTCTAGTGGTTCGAGATTAGGGGCCAAGTTTGAATTACATAAAAAAAAGCAGTGACATAGTTTTTAGTTTGTGTATCTTTTAGCAAAAATACACCTAATATTTTACGAAACAAAATGGTGTGTTATGATTGGTCGATTCCAATTTTTCATTTTAAGGAGCTATGACACAAAAATTTATTGATTGATTTTCATTGGTTATTAAAGTTGGACAACAATGTTCTCGACCAATCAGCAAATGCCGACAAAAACATTCTTGGTCTGTCCTTATAAGTGACGTTTTGTGATCCCAAACAAGAGCATCTATGGCCATATTTCCGAGCAGTGCTGTGAAAAGTTCTTTTCTGATAGTGATTTGTACTTTTTATGCCTTTGTGTCGCACAGTGATTGAAGACTTGGACTTATTTCGTGTATCTGGCATCTTTCTTCTCGTTTCAAGTGGATTCGCAGTGGTGCAGAGGTTAAAACTATCTTGACCTCTGACCAACAAATCACCGTACAACGTTGCCCCCCAATCTTCCTAGAGAAGATTGGATTGTGTTTTATTGCTATATTGATTTATACTTGTATATACTTGACACTGGCGAAATCACTTCACGTGGAAACGCCATATCCCCGCGGTAGTAGCTGTTCAAGTCGCCGCGGGGGCAAAGAAAGAAGAGAGAAAAAAGAGGGGTGTATCCGCGTGTCTGCGTGGCGCCTTAGCTCTCAAACAGACAGACCGACTTGCACGCAGTTTTTCTCAAAATAAAGCTATTTTAATCGAGATGGTTTTAAACTAGTTTATCATTGGTTGGATTGTTTAAGAAATACTATCTCTGGGACACGGGATCGCTATTGCATTCAAGGTGTTTTTCTTAAAAAATATTCGGTTTCTATGTTTTGGCGATTGAATCTTTTGTACAATGCAACTTGCTGAGGCCCACTGGACAAAGACTTTCGTCTTAAATCCGCCTGCTCATCCTCGAAGAGTCAGCCGTACCCATACGCCCTACTTGTTCCGAAGTGCTATGGTGGAGGAGCTCAGTTGTACGGTCGAGCTGGTCTTCTCACAGCGGGACACCTCCACGTCTCGCAGCAGCTGATAAGCTAACAGCTTTATCACATAGATGGCGAACCTCGAACCTGTAGCAGAATAGTTATTTGTTATACAAGTGGTGAAAGTTGTATTTTACCTGCGAGTGTTCATTTGAAACACGAGCTAGCGAAAGGATTATATGATTTTTGGTTGGTTCAAAAATAGAATCCTGAGCGTAGCAAGTGTTGCAAGACACGAGATGTAAAATAACTTTTCACCAGTGTATAACACAAAACTTTTCACCTCACTGCAGCGAGGAAACTAAGAAAAGGGTTTGTACTGTAAGCTCAGTTCCGCATTTTGCACGGTTTTCTGTAATTCCACAGGTGTTAATACGTCTTTATCACTCGAATCACTCATTTATAATAACAAAACAAACTAGAAAAACATGCGAATATTTAACGTTGATTACAGCGAGGAAACTAAGAAAATGGTTTGTACTGTAAGCTCAATTCCGCATTTTGCACGGTTTCCTGTAATTCCACGGGTGTTAATACGTCTTTATCACTCGAATCACTCATTTTTAATAACAAAACAAACTAGAAAAACATGCGAATATTTAACGTTGACTACAGCGAGGAAACTAAGAAAATGGTTTGTACTGTAAGCTCAATTCCGCATTTTGCACGGTTTCCTGTAATTCCACGGGTGTTAATACGTCTTAATCACTCGAATCACTCATTTTTAATAACAAAACAAACTAGAAAAACATGTTAATATTTTAACGTTGACGGCTTTGACGTAATAGAAAAGTTTTGACGTAAGTTTTTTTTTTATTATTTCGGATGCGTTTTGTTTGCACATCGACTTATTTGGACTGTCAGAACATTTTATCCGTTTTTAAAACAAGAATGAAGGTTAATTTTGAATGCTGATATTTATGAATTAAAATAAAGTAGTAAGACTGTATTTATTGTTTTTTACTCGTTGCAACTCATTAATTGTGATGTTAAAAATTCAGCACTTTACGTTTGGTTAGCTGTCAAATATCACTTAAGCTGCCTTCAAATGTCAAAACTCTTCCCTCACTTGTGGATAAAAAGCGATTTCCTCAATAGATATCAAACAAACAAAAAGGGCTTTCCGAGCTAGTGAGATGAAAACATTTTTGATATCAAGCAGAGAGTTGTGAAACCGTTTTGGTTTATGCTAGAGTGGCCAAACGAGATAGCGGATCATTTGAGAGCACTAGAGACCCACCCCCACTTTGTTCCGGTTACGGTACGGATAGCCTACTTCTATATTGAATAATTTAACTTTAAAATAGTTAGTAACATCTATCTATACATAGATATAACAAAGATGTAGAAGGAAAAAATCTTTACATTCAAAATATGAACAAAATACCATAGGGGCCTCAGAATGAGCAGCGGGGTTGGTCTAAAGTCAATAAGGAATTTCAACGGCTACATAAACAAAGAACATATCGTCGTTGGAAAGGCAAAACTACTAAAGCGCCATTATGGTCAAAATGAGTTATACATACAGTTCGACTGCTTTTTTTTTTCTGCATCGATTGGTCTGGGTCTCGTGGCGATCGGAGCATGTTTTTGGCGCTTTAGTAGTGAAAATTGGGACAAAATTTCAATAATTTCTAAGGATTTTTTACTAACATCCGACTCATTTAGACATATTTTTGAATAGATGGCGGTTAAGTATTGTGCTTGCTGTATCTAGCCATTTCAAGCTTTATTAGTAATTTTAGATAACGTAACTGAGGATACTCGGTGGTGATTATGTAAATTTCGCTTCTATTAAATATTAAATGTAATGTCTCTTAGTCAATAACGTTTACACAATAACCGTCATTTGTAGTAATTTTGTATTTTTTCTCTATTGAAATCATATGAAGTCATGCTTGTTAGTAAATAATCTTATAACAGGAATCGACAATTGTGGCGCTTTAGTATTTTTGCCGTACTCAATAAACAAAGTAAAAGGATATTAGTAAATTTCAATGCGGGACCTCTATCTGTTACAACTGTTAAGAAACTTTGCACTATATACTTTAAGAATATTAAGTTAAATTAGTAATTATTAAGTTAAAAATAAAATTAGAAAACTATAGGTAAGGCGTTATGCGATTCATAAAGTTGTTACATATTCGACCTTTAGTCTATTTCTCAAGCTAAATTTCAAGGCAAGAAGCAGGGGAAAAAGCCCTCCAAAGGCGGAAACAGCGCGCCTGTGGTCGACGCTCCCTCAACTTCCTCCGCAATTGCTACCACCACCTCTACTGCCGCCGGTCCAGCTGCCACTAAAGCTGCGCCCCAGGCCACTATTGCCCCTGCACAAGGGCCTGGTCTGAGTGGTGCAAACTCAGGGAAGGCGGACACGGTCAAGGTGGCCCTGGAGATTCTCCAGGAGGTACCGGCGCAGACATTGTCGCCATAGTCCTCAGAGGGATCACTCGGCTGGTTTAATGGACCCTCTGAGGATTATACACTGGAACGCCGCGAGCCTAAAAAAGAAGACTTCGCTCCTCATGGAAGTCCTCCAAGATCAGAGGATACACATAGCCCTGATCTCGGAGACCATGCTGTCTCCGGCCATCAAGCTGAAGGTGCCTCACTACCACATCTACCGACAGGACGAGGAAGGGCCAAACAGGGCCTACCGAGGACTGGCCGTCCTGGTCCGTAGAGGAGTAATCCACCAACCGCTGCCGCAAATCCGCCTGGGCTCTTTACAAGCCCTACGTGTGGAGATCCTGGTCGCCGCCGCCCGCATGCGAGTCTACGCCGTCTACAAGCCCCCGCACACCCGTCTCGACCTTAACGAGGTCAGGGCTCTGCTGGTCTCGCCGCTGCCTACCCTAGCGGCCGGCGACTGGAACTGCAAAAACCCGGCCTGGAACTCCTCTACGTTCAACCAGAACGGACGCCGACTCCTCCTGGACGCTGAGGCCCACGGCTACTACGTGGACGGTCCGGAGACTCCGACGTACTATCCCAACAACAACGCGTTTACTCCGGACGTCCTGGACATAGCCGTGCACCGCGGACTCCAGGGACAGCTCCTCCAGGAGACCCTGGACGATGAGGTCCAGTCCGACCACCAGCCGGTACTCCTCGTCCTGTCTGCGGCACCTGCAGTCTCCACCCCGAGAACTCCCAGACCCGTGACAGACTGGGAGGAGTTCTCGAGGCGCATGGATGCCCCAGTTCCTCAGCAGAAGCTCACTGATGCAGCGGACATCGACAGATTCTCGATGGACCTAACCAGTCGCATCCGAGAAGCTCTGTCCGCTGCATCACACACCAGGAAAACGACCAACAGGCTGCCTTCACTGCCAACGCACATCGCCAAATTGATAGGGGACAAAAGGCATCTCCGAAAGCGTTGGCAGATCATTCGCTGTCCGGGGATGAAGACCCAGCTGAACGCCCTGACAGCGAAGGTCAAGGCAGCCCTAGAGGACCACAGGACAGAGCAATGGGAAGAAACGCTAGCCGGCGCGGCGGACGATTGGAACTCCATCCGTCGTCTATGCCGCCGACTTAGCGGAGCCCCCACACCTGTCCGACCCCTGCTACACACCGATGGTACCCCTAGGTACCAGGCCGAGGACCGGGCCGAAATATTCGCCGAGTGCCTGGAGCGTCAGTTCCAGCCGAACCCATCCGACGAGGCAGACCACATAGCCGCAGTTGAAGAGCACCTTCGAGTTTACTTCGAGGCGCCGATAGCTCCTGAAGAAGACCCCATCTTCTTTTCCCCGGGCAAAGTGAGGCAGTGATCGCGAAAACAAAGCCCAGAAAGGCCCCCGGTGCGGATGGCATCACTAACGCCACCCTCCGCCACTTACCGCCTCGAGCGATCGCGGCGGTAACCCACCTCTTTAACGCCATCCTCCGCACCGGCCATTTCCCAGCCAACTGGAAATCCGGACATGTGATCATGTTGCCCAAACCGGGGAAAAACATCCTGAAGCCTGAGAGCTGTCGGCCCATCACCCTCCTCCCGTGCATCTCGAAGGTGCTCGAAAAACTAATGCTGACGAAGCTGGTCCCGCACATCACGCCTCGTCAAGAACAATATGGGTTCCGCTCGGAACATAGCAACACGCTCCAGTTGTCCAGGGTGCTGCACCACATGGCGGTCGCCGCGAACAAGCGCGAGCACACGGCCGCAGTACTCCTGGACATGGAGAAGGCTTTCGACCGGGTCTGGCACTCAGGCCTGGTCTACAAGTTGTCACTGTCCTCGGCCCCCCGCAGACTGACGAAGGTGGTCCAGTCGTTTTTGACGGACCGCACCCTCAGAGTGGTTGTGGAAGACGCCATCTCCGAAGATCGCCCCATCGCAGCCGGAGTCCCCCAAGGCAGCTGCCTATCGCCGGTATGTTACGGCCTTTACACCGATGACATACCGGTTGTTGACGGATCCCACCTGGCCCTGTACGCTGATGACGCGGCGTACTATGCCTCCTCTTACAAGCCAGAGTACGCCGTCATCAAGCTACAGCGACAACTAGATGCCCTACCAGCTTGGCTCTCCAGGTGGAGGCTATACGTCAACGTTGCGAAAACCCAAGCGATCTTCGTGAGCAACTGCATACGCCGCCTTTCACAACTCACTCTTCTCGGACTTGACATCCAGTGGTCCCCGGTAGTTAAATAACTGGGGATTACCATCGACAAGAGACTAACCATGGGTCCCCACACAAAGACCGTCGTCGCCGCCGCGAGAACAGCAAGAGCTTTGCTACGTCCAGTGCTCCAATCCAGTCTCCCTCTGCGTGTGAAGCTCGGGGTCTACAAGACATATATACGCCCCCGCCTCACGTACGCCACACCATCATGGTACGCCCTCCTGGCCACAGGGCACAGGAAAAAGCTGAACTCTCAGCAAAATCTGTCCCTGCGAGCCGCCACAAATGCCCCCCGCTACGTGAGGAATACCACGATCCAGAGGGACCTCAAGATTGAGAGCCTGGACGACTTCATCGGACGCCTTGCCACGTCGATGTTCGCGCGAGCTGACGAGTCGCGCTTCCCCCACCTGAGGGATATCGCACCGCAGCACGCGCGACCCCCCGACGGCAAGGCCTACCCACGCGACCTCGACAAGGCGACGACGTCGACACCCACGGAAGACCCATGAAGACGCTGCTCAGCTCGTAGGTCGCTAGCTGGGCCTCCCCCAACGGGGTTTCACCTAGCTGGCTCGACCTCGCGAGCAGCGTACACCCGGACATTGAAATTTCTATAAAGTATTTTTGACTTTTAGTATTTTCCGCTTATGATTAACATATTTTTTGATACATGTAAGTATTTTTTTCTCAAGAGAAAGTAAAATGAGACAAATCGTACGTATTTATTGACTCCTTACCTAAAACTTTAATGTGGAGGTTAGTAATTTTGTCTTACCAGCATTTTTTTAGAATTGAGAGCATTAATGCTAAAGCGACACGTAACTCCGTAAATATTGAACACATGTACAATACGATAAATGATTCGTGCAGATAAAAAAAGAACATGATGTTTCATTCCAAAGAAAAAAAGTTATGACAGTGTAAAGACAAAAAAATCCATTAAAAATGCTTTTTCTCGAAATGACCCTTTTGGAGGTTAGTAGTTTTGCTTTTCCAGTGACGATATTTAAATAGTTAACATTCGTTGTCTAGTACCCACATAGTACAAGCCTAGAGCTTAGTTTGGGGCTAGGTCAATTGGTGTGACATTGTCCCCTGATATTTATTTAAGTATTTATTTATTTCTTTCTTTGCTACAAATAATAATATACCAAGTAACAAAATGGTTTTTAATATAATTATTGCGTTTTAACTTTCGATAGATCAGAAAACAGCAACAAGATCTTCCGGTTACATAACACAATAATGTTGTGCTATTTATGTGTGTCGGTTGGTCTGTTATCTGGATCGGGCTGATAGGCCTAAAAGGATGCAGATATCTATTACTTATAAATAAATAAATAAATAAATTAACCCCGAATGCTTGACAGCATGTGCTATTTAGAAGTTCTCCGATTTGAAAGCAGGGTTGCAAATAGCCTGGTGAAAGTTTTGTCCCTGTCAGTCGTCAACATACATACATACCTTCACGCCTGTAATCCCAGAGTGGGGTAGGCAGAGCTACAGAATTACCTAATACTTTTAAAACTTGTTGATAATTCTGTAATCACATTTTGCACAAATAGGCTAAGATGTTTACCAGTGTATTAGTGACAGGGTGCAAGCCCATCGCCTAACAGTACTACAAGCCTATATTCCCTTAGTCGCCTCTTACGACATCCATGGGAAGACATGGAGTGGCACTATTCTAACCCGGCAACCACACGGGAAACACACGGGGTCAGTCGTCAAATTGATTTTAAACTTGGTAATCGTCAAAATTGGTAAAAAACAGCCTTAAAAGAGTCGTTGTGAAAAACGCTTTAACTTACAGATTGCAAGCTCCGATGTCACGCCGAGAGGCACTCGAAGAAACCGCGCGGGACGTGTTACACACAATGTAGTTGCGAATTTCGCGCGGATGAAGTCGCTATCTAATTATTGGTTACATTTTGTAAAGAGGACCGGGGTTCTTTGCCGTAAGAATAAAGAACCGGTTTCAGAACACGATCGATTTCTCCAGCTGAGCTAAAACTTCTCGTAGAGGATAACTCTCTATTTGACAGGTCTTCGAGATCATTATCAAAAGCAATGAGATTGGTAAACAATGACAATGTCTTGTTTACTATTCGTTTCAAATGAAAAAAAAAAATTATAGCCTTGCACTGCTCGCGACATGGACTGTCATGAATGACTTTAAATATCAGAAATTATTCTAGAATCTGATAGTTTCACTAACCTATGCACATTCGTGGGCCTATCCCGAATGGACTGTACGCAGAGGCTGGTATTTTGTGGCGATTCTCCCTGGAGAACCGCTCCGGATCGAACTTGGTGGGCTCCGAGAAGTACCGAGGGTCATACTGGACCCCCCTCATCGGGATGTACAGTCCTTCCCCTTTACGGATCTGGAATGAGAGTAATTATATTTCTGTTTGTTACCAAAACAATAATAAAGTAACCTGATAGATAACTGTTACAATTTCAGAGCTGATTAAGTCTTGAACTGTCAAACCGATTTTCATCAAATATGGTTAGAAAGGATGATGAAAGAAGGGTTGCGAAAGATATATGGCGAGCAATAGTGAGCGGAGATATCAGATTCGCGATGTTTTTTTTTTTTTTATAGCATGGGAAGGCAAACGAGCACACAGGCCACCTGATGGTAAGTGGAAACTGTGACCCATAGACATTCGCATTCACAAGACTGCAAATGCGTTGCCAACCCTGAGGACTAAGATGGAATGCCTCTATGCTAGTCATTTCACCGGCTGTCTTATCCCCAAACCGGAACACAACAATGCGAACACTGCTGTTTGGCGGTAGGTTAATGGATAAGATGGTGGTACCAACCCGGACGGACCCTGCACAAGGTCCTCCCACAAGTAAAATGTACTGAATCCGACGTACGTCCATGAATAGATTGATGAAGTTGTATGTTTAGATCGGTAGACGTGGCGTTCCATAGTCTCTGCCTACCCCATTGGGAGACAGGCGTGAAGTTATGTATGTATGTATAGTTAGAAATCACCCAAGTTTAACCGATGATATCGTTTCACCCGTTCGGAAGCTACGATGTGACAGACAGACACACAGATGCACAAGCTAAGCTTATAACTACCTTCTGTCTGAGTCGTGGGTTAACAATAAACTTAAAAGCTTCGAAGTAGGTTGATAATAAACATCGAATAAATAGGGGCAGACTCGTGGTCACACCAAATTGTCACACCACTGCTATTTGCTTTGGTCGGAAATTCGACAGAAATCATTTTTATTCCGCAAAAGTAGGTAGGTTAGGTTCGTTAGGTATCTTTAGATGCCCGAAGGGCAAATCGCTCAGAAATAGGAGCCCTGCCTCAGGCAGGGCTCCGTCGAATAGTTGTGGTGTGACAACCTGGTGTGACCACGAGTCTGCACCCGAATAAATAACGTTGCCTCTGGTCACACTAACCATCAGGTTGGTGCTTGTTTGCCGGCAGCAGGCCATAAAAAAACATTAACCCACTACCTAAAATAAACCTTATCTAGGTTGACAAGATTGAACTAAACCGAAAATGAATAAATAAATGTATTCAACGCAAATACTCACAATATAATCCTGGGTGGCAGAGTCGTTGGGTCTACCTAAATTGTAGTCCTTGGTACACATTCTATCTATGGCGTTGTTTGACCACATTCTCAGCGATTCTGTCAAGCATTTACCAGGCATTGTAATAGGGTGCGACTGGCTTTTAGAGGACAATCGGACCAGTTTTAAGGACAAAGTTTTTGTCTAGTTGGCCTTTGCAAGTAGCATTTCGTGATCGACTACCGAAATCAAAGAAAATGTATGAGATGACTTAAGCTGCTGGACTGTTTGTGCTGGGCGCTAAATAAGAACATACACACATACACATATTGTCAGTTTCTGTCATTCATTAGCGTTCGCAAAATGTAATTTGTTTTTTTTTTATGCAGAGTTATGCTACTTGATTGACAAATTGTTATACATACATTATAACACAAAATTAAAAAAAAGCTTTGTTTTTGTTAATTTTTTTATTACTTGTAAATTTTATTTTAATTCAACTCCTTCATCTGTCACCATCTCAATCTATCTGCCTTGGTTTATTTCCCCGCAACATTTGTAATAGCCTACATCTGTATCTCTTTCCGTCTCTAAGATGCCAGTCTAGAACTGTTTCAGTCCACTTTTCGTCTTTTGTTCTTACTATTGTGGCCAGTTCCACTTTAGCTTAACAATTTTGAGGAGTACATTGACTTGTTTCGTTTCGGATCTCATGTCACTAGCCCGGACCCTACCAACCCCACGAGTTGACGAGTGTGACGCGTATCCACCCCATCCCCCCTCAGTCATGACGCCATGACTCAAGTTCACGAAGGTGCCGGCTTATAGTTTGGTCTGGACGAAGGTTTTATTTAAAATGAAACAATATAAAAAACGTACATTTTAATTTTAATCAAAACTTAATCGTCATATTAATGCAATAACATTTTGTTAATGTTTAAAGTCAATGTGGAACAGTGTTACTCGCGCATTTTGAAACGTAGCCAATTGCCGCCCTCCACAGACATTCTGAAGCCGTCTTTCCTAGAGAGCCGGAGAGGGATCCTGGTCTTCTCGCTTGGGGACACCTCAATGTGCTGCAGCAGCTGGTAGGCCATCACCTTCACTTCGCACAGGGCGAACCGGGAGCCTGTCACAGAAAGAGTCTGGGTGAACTGACTGTATAGTTTTTTTTTTTTTTTATGGCGTAGAGAAGTCAAGCGAGCACACAGGCCGCCTGATGGTAAGTGGAAACTGTGACCCATAGACATTCGCATTCACAAGACTGCAATGCAATCCTAAGACTCTGACTGCAAATGCGTTGCCAACCCTGAGGACTAAGATGGAATGCCTCTATGCTAGTCATTTCACCCCCAAACCGGAACACAACAATGCGAACACTGCTGTGTGGCGGTAGGTTAATGGATAAGATGGTGGTAGCGATCCGGACGGACCCTGCACAGGGTTCTACCACCCGCAAATACATATTTCATAAATAGTTAATTAGTATTGGATATTAGTATATGTATCATGAACACTTAATATTAGGATAAAACTTAGAACTGGTGCCGAAACCCCCATAATCTAGGTATCCTGTTGCCATACATTCATTAAATTTCATATCGCCTTAAGTCGTTTGCTCTGTTTTGGTGAATAAGAAAGAACCAAAAAAGGTTAAAATACGGTTCCTAAATTAAGCCATGACACCGTTCATGGTTATCATAGCTCGCAGAACAGATGGTCGACAGGGGTCGATGAGTTCTCGAGTGACTGACTGACTGATTGACGTGACTGTTGCGGAAGACCGATAGATGATTGTGGCAAACCTTAAAAGAGGCCTGTGTCTAACAAACAAATAATGATGATGAATCGAACATTAATGCAAATAAACGTTTATGCAACTGAGTATTTGCCAGATGGTATGCTGCCTTTTTGACCGAAAATTATTTGGCAAATTGTCCGTTTCCCAACAGTTTTATTTTCATTTTTATTTTCTTGAACTGTAAATAGTTTTAGGTTATGTTAGTTTTTATAAATCCTGAAATATTTACAGTTACAGAAAAAAAGCAGGTCGGCAAATTAAATGGTGGTTAAAACGAAACATTTTGCCAAACATATTTCTGCCCAAAGGCAAAGAACCCTGCCGGTATAGAGGTGAACTATTCTAGCTTGAAGAAAGAAAGTAAAGCGTTAGCAAGTATCTATTTATTATTTGTTTATGGACCAGGGACACAATTATTATTGTTTTAGTACCAAAGCGTGTAGGGGAGACCGGGGACAATTGAAACGATTTGACTTTGACTGCATGTTGCCGTTTTATTTTTAAAGTTAGAAAGATGTTTGCCATAATTATTTCAAGGTTAGTTATCTGGTTCCTAAATAAAGTATATTTGGTAAGTCTATCATTAATAGTTATTTTACAATAATGTAATAAAGAGAATGGGGGAATGTGGTTCAATTGACCTCACACCGTTGTTAATTGAAACACTATGTAAGGTCAATTGAAACACCGTAATATCTTTGACACAATGAAAGTAATGTTATCAGTCCTACTCGTTTTCATCGCTATATTGGTATATAATACGACCATCAAAAGTTCACAAGCATAACATAAACATATCGTCATTTATAAGCATCAGAAAATCTCGATCATCAAACGCAGATAAAAAAAAATATATGACTTGTAGCTTTCTTTGTTGCTGGCTACCTTATACATAAAGCTTAATAGAAAATAGTTTGAATGTTATAATAAGCTATAATGATATGGAATTGTGTTAAAAATACATAATTATACTACATACAAAAATGCTTGTTTCAATCATAACAGTGTTTCAATCATAACTTAATGAATGGATAAACTTGAAACGTCGGGATTTTAAATAATATACACAATATAATCGGTTAAGATCGTTTTATTATAAAACAAAAACAGTTACAATAAAAATAATACCACGGCTACTTATATGCCGAATTAAAATAAAATCAAAAACGTAATTCCTCTTGCATGTAGGTAGTTGTAACACATCAGCTGTATAGACTGTTCGACATTCTATATTTGAAATTTGACATAAATTCCATTCTAGTTTTGTACACAACTTCATGCAAGAGGAGCGTTACTTAAGTTTTTCACCTATTCGTCAGAATGATAGTAAGTAGTAGGTACACATACCGGACTAATACCAAAAGTGGCACCTATATCTATACTTCTATAATATTAATATGAATAAAGTAACTCTGTCTAGTGGTTTATTTATCCAAATCACGGGCAAAAGTTAGTGTAGGTATAATAATTATTGACCATTAAAGAAATCATTATAAAAAAGAAGCCATTTGCGCAAATTCATTTTCACATTTATTAAATAAAAACATGCGTCAAATACAGAACCACCTCATATTTAAAGGCGACTATATTTGGGGACGATTAAAACGCCAGGACGAATGAAACGTTTCAATCGTCCACACGCAAGTTGTTCCTACCATCCCCAAATCACAGTTTTTAATTCAAGGTCAAATATTAAACGCAAAAACAACTCGAACACTGATAATTGGCAATAATAAACATTCGTTAATTTATCACAATCACGCTAAAATAGTTAAATCAGTTAAAATACAAGAACAAACAAAGTTATTAACAAATATACAAGATGAGAAATACTTACTTTTGACCGCGAAAAAATTAAATCGCTCCGTGACACCGCTGCGTTGCTCGGTCGCTCGC
Source organism: Acleris emargana (assembly GCA_927399475.2). Lineage (NCBI taxonomy): Eukaryota > Metazoa > Arthropoda > Insecta > Lepidoptera > Tortricidae > Acleris > Acleris emargana. The sequence continues at coordinate 803,492 of OV656840.1, forward strand.
GCTCTACTGACCATAGATTAAGATATGGCCGGCGGAGTCCTGAGTGTTGCGTCATACTCGTAGGTATTATAGTTTTTGAGAAATTTGACTTGTTTCAGTCATGACGTGTTTCAATTGTCCCCGGTCTCCCCTACTCACAAAAAGTATAAAGTTTTAAATATAAATGTTGGAGGGCTGTAGCAGAAGAGGGAGACCTGAGGAGAGATGGAAGGGATATGTGAAGAGCGAAATGAAAAACAAGGGAGTGAATACTCAGATGACGGCTGATAGAGATGTTTGACGTTCTGCGTCGATTAGAATAAGAGAAGGGACCGGAACCTCTTACCATATAAAGGGTTTTGAACCCTAATGATGCGGTAAGCATATCATCGACTTACCCCAATGAAAAGCTATCAAATACGAAATAATTAATTCGACTAAGCATTGACCTACCAATTGCTTAAAACCCTCGTTAGGGTTTCCCCGTGAAGGTTTTATTGACCGGCTTCAAGATATTTAATCTCTACACGCAATTCATACTACAAAATTTTATTTTCCACAATTGAAATCTCAGTAAGGCTGGAAATCAACCAATCATACCAATTCCGCGTTACAGTGTCAATGAAGAAAGAGATTCGATAGAGTAAGTCGAACATAAAGCTAAGTGCTTAAATCCAAAACCCTTACGAAACTGGTAACCTCAATGGTAGAAGTTAAATAGATCGAAGCAGTTTCCATATCATGGGATAGGGTAACCCTATCGATATGGATACTCTAAAGTTGAGTGACCATAAAATGAAGTAGTTATTCAATTGATAGTCTTAATAAATTACAGGGTTTTCCGGTCCTTGGATAACGGCAAGATCTGTTGATGATGATTATATGCACCTACTCACCAATGCAATTCCTAGGTCCAAGTCCGAAAGGCATGTACACGAAAGGGTCAATGTTGTGCTTGTTAGCCTCGGAGAAGCGTTCAGGGTCAAACTTCTCAGGGTCAGGGAAGTGCTTGGGGTCACGTTGGTATGCCCAGAGCGGGATTTGAACTGCGTCACCTCTGCTGAGCTGGAAAACAACCGAATATAATAAAGTATTGGGAACTGATATTTACTTAAACGATGATGTCTAACACTTACGATAACGTCTTTTGTGGCGTTTTTGTTCGGTTTTCCCAAGTTGTAGTCTTTGACACACATTCTGTCCACCACTGGGGCCCCGGGCCACTTGCGGAGCACCTCTGTAAATATATTCAATTAACCTCCTAAGGCCATACGAACAATTCAGCATGTAGTCGCTTCGACCCGTAGTCCTACCAGTAGTACTTTTTTTTATATCATAGGAAGGCAAACGAGCACACAGGCCACCTGATGGTAAGTGGAAACTGTGACCCATAGACATTCGCATTCACAAGACCGCAATCCTAAGACTGCAAATGCGTTGCCAACCCTGAGGACTAAGATGGAATGCCTCTATGCTAGTCATTTCACCGACTGTCTTATCCCCTAACCGGAACACAACAATGCGAACACTGCTGCTTGGCGGTAGGGTAATGGATAAGATGGTGGTACCAACCCGGACGGACCCTGCACAAGGTCCTCCCACAAGTAAGTAAGTATTGTTTTATACTCATTCAGACCCAAGTACTTAAAAGACAAAATGGCGGTTTTTCTATTTAGTCCTAGGTAGGACCGTGGTACGCTATGACTACACAACTGTCGAAGGAGCTGGGTCTGAATGACAAAGTTAATAAGTACTATGGGTAGGACCTTGGCCCTAAGGACGTTAAAAGAACAAAAGTAAACGATACTTTGTCAAGAAGAGGAATTAGTTTCTAAAATCGATGTCACTACCTACCTAGTAGTCGATTTTTATCTTAATTACGACTACACGAAATGTATGAAGAAAATCATCAATCAATTTGAATTTGACCACTATTATTGACATGATTCTGTATGGCTTATTTTTTACTGTCATAAAATACTGAAAGGCTCGTTAATCATCTGTTTAATCAATGAAAGCGGTAGTCCTAACTACCAACAACCCAGAGGGGTTATTATGACGTAACTATGCATTTCATTTTACGGCGAGTGTAAAGGACAGAGCTATATCAGTTATACAGCTCTGTCCTTTTCTCTCGGCGTAAACTGAACTACATATCTAGGTCATAATAACCCCGCAGTACATACTAAGAAAATGGCTTCAGCCAGAGACGGGAACGGTTTTCATTTGTTTAACTGTAGAAGCTAATACCTTTTTATTTGTATTTGTTCTATTGTACCTATGTGGTGTATCTAAAATACTTCATTAAGAAGGAAATTAGGACAAAGATTTTGTACCAAAGTGAGTAGTCAATGTATTACTCGTAGAAGTACGCGAGGATTTACAAGGTTAAGCCCGCCATTTTGAATTTAACTGATAGACCAAAATAAAACGCATAAATAAATACCATCTAAGTCATCTAACCTGACACAACCATGTCCAAGTAGCTCATATGCTGCACAGAGTTGTAGTCGAACTTGCCAGCGTTCTTCTCCTCGTTCTCCCTGATCTCTTGCAGCAGCTTCTCCTGGCAGTCAGGGTTGACAGCCAGCTCGTACAGCAGAAAGGCCATTGTCGTAGAGACGGTCTCGTAACCAGCGAAGAGGAAAATCACTGCCTGTGCCACCAGGTCAATGTCAGCCCAGACTGAAGAATAGATGCAGGGGGGTTATTATGACATGGCTATGCATTCCATATTACGGCGAGCGTAAAAAAAAAAAAAAAAATGATTTATTCGTGACAAACATTAATGAACACATAAAAAAAATTAGAAACATGCACAGTTTGTCACGAAACGGTCACAACTCAGCGTGATGCTGGCAGAGCCAGCGCTGGTCTTCCGTTGCGATCATGGAAAGGACTGAGCTATAACAGTTTTATAGCTCTGTCCTATTCTCTCAGCGTAAACTGGGGGGTTACCACGACATGCTAAAGCAGTTCAGTTTAGGTCGAGAGAAAGGGACAGAGCTATTATAGCTCTGTCCCTGTTCTTCCTAAGTCATGGTAACCCCCCTGAACTGCATCGCTATGTCATAATGACCCAGGATTGCAAGTTCCAGATAGTCCTTATTTTGAGCTGTTGTTTTAAACTGAAAATATGCTATGGTTGAACCAGCGAACTCAAGGAGCTTGGAGCCTGATGTTCTTATCTTATCTTACATATGATCCTTTTGGAGCTTTTGTTCAATTACTTTCTTAAACACTCATATGTTAGATTATATTTCGTCGCTTCATTCTTAGATATAAATATAACAACAATGTAGTACTTTTATTCTACTGGCAACCTCGCACAAATTTAAAGACACTGTTTTGACCGGATCTTTAAAATTTTAATTCCTCTTTGGCGCCCTCCTGCCATCTCCGGAGCGCACTACAGTTGATATCGTCATTCTTTTATTGTGCGAGGCAACGAACGCACAGGCTCTTTGAATATATTTTTATTATTAAAAGTTGAAAAGAAAGATGTCACGAAGAAGTTCCGATGAGCAAGGGCCACCAAGAAAAAGACGTCGTGTAATTATATATTCTGATTCTGAAGATTCCCAACAATCAGGTAAGTTAAATTAAATTGCTTTTCAAAAGTACCTACCACAAAGTGCCATTATTTAATGGGATTACGCTTGGGGGTTGACCGTGAGTCAACACGATAGCATTAATTTACCTGGGGGTTGTCCGTGAGACAACACGATGGTGTTTTACATCTTAACCGAGAAGTTGATTTAACGGAGGTGTTACACACGTCTGTTTTCGTGTTTGTTATAACAATTAGTATATTGGTTGCGGCCGCGAGCGCACACTGATAAAATATTTTTCTCTTTTCTCCATATACCTACCCACAAAAAATAATAATATTTTTTAATTATTGTTCTAGAAAATGAACAACCACAGAATAATGAAGACGGCGGGGTTGAAAATAGCGAACTACCCCCGGCAAGCAATAACCCGGATGGTTCTCCCGTAACAGATGATCAACCAAGGGATTCTGCGCCTCATCAGACCGAACCGCTCGCGGAACTTGATGCAGAGCTTTTAGCAGCGTTGGGCGATCCGGTGGAGGATATACCCACATATGGAGAAAAAATTCAGCAGGACCTGGCTCAGCGTTGGTTACCCCTGCTATACAAAGGTATTCCTAGTGATAAAAAGGAAACTCTTGTAAAGGAATATACCATACCAGAGAATTGTAAGTTTTTACGAGCCCCCACTTTGAATGCTGAAATTTCAGCAGCGATTTCTGACATAGCTAGGGCTCGAGATAAGAAGCTTGAAATTAACCAGAACCAACTAGGATTGGGAATTTCTGCAGTCGGTAAAGGATTATCTTCACTGCTTACCAATGACGACAAACATAAAAAAATCCAGGCCATAAAATCCATTTCTGACGGGTGCAGAATGTTAAACGACCTCCATTATAATAACACACAAGTTAGAGTAAAACTCCTAACCCCTGGATTGGACAAGGCATTCTTACACGTGATTCAGGATGAGAAGAGAGACGAAACTCTGTTCGGCGAGAAGCTTTCCGAAAAAATAAAAGCGTCCAAGACCATCGAGAGACAAGGTCTCCAGATTAAGAAAACTCCAGCTCCCCAGAAGTTCACCGCAGGTGGAGCTACGCAGCCCCAGCCGTCGACCTCTCGACCACGCACCCAGGGAAACTGGTCGAGCGCCCCTCGCCAACTGTTGTCGAGAAGAGGGGGGGGGGGCGCGGGACGGCGTACAGATACGGGACAACACCCCGCAGGCCGCCGCCTTCCACCACGACGACAACCAGCAGGGCTCCCATGGCGACCAGCAGCAGGCCACGTGCCCCAACGCGTCATTAAATGAGGTACAAGTACACGCCGGCAGGTTGCAGGCATTTTATAAATGTTGGACATTAATTACGAAGAATTCCATGGTATTGAAATGGATTCGAGAGGGGTTTCCAATCCCTTTACTTAATATTGTACGACAATACATTGTACCTACAAATTCTTTTTCACGAAACGAATTAAAAGATATGAATTTAGCAATACAAAATTTATTAGTTTTGGGCGCGATAGATAAATGTGAACCCTTATCTGACCAATTTATCTCAAAGATATTTCTAGCCCCGAAATCAAATGGTGGTAAGAGATTTATTTTAAATCTTAAACCACTCAATAAATTCATTGAAAAATCCCATTTCAAGATGGAAGATTATAGGACGGCTATAAAGTTAATTCCTAAAAATGGTTATATGGCTACAATAGACCTAAAAGAATCTTACTTACTTGTGCCTATTAAGCCTTCAGACCGTAAATACCTAAGATTCGTATTTAATGCTGATAGTTTACGCGAAGGCATCTTATATGAATTTAAAGCTATGCCATATGGTTTATCTATCGCGCCTAGAACTTTTACAAAGATCATGAAGGAAGTAGTGTCATACCTACGTACCCAAGGGTTTACAAATGTCGTTTATTTAGACGACATTTTGTGTATTGGACACGATTACGATGAATGTTTTCGCAATGTTACTGAAACTTTACGCCTACTGAAATGCTTAGGTTTCATTATCAACTATGACAAAAGTTCAATTCAACCACAACAATGTTGCAGGTACTTAGGATTTATTTTTAACTCGACGGAAATGACACTATCTATTCCAACAGAAAAACGTAATAGTATAGCAATTTTAACACAAAAATTTAAATCATTAAATGTTTGTAAAATAAGACATTTAGCTCAATTTATTGGTACTTTAACGGCCGCATGCCCCGCCATACAGTACGGGTGGATGTACACAAAACGTCTTGAAAGACTAAAGTTTTTAGCATTACAAAAACATTCATCTTATAACGCAAAAATGATTTTGCCACCCGATATTTTATCTGATTTAAATTGGTGGATTAATACTATCGAAACTGCGTATAATACAATCGCAGATTTAAGCTTCGATATTGAGATATTTTCAGACGCTAGTCGAACGGGTTGGGGCGCTTTTTGCGATAGTCAACGTGTACACGGGGGATGGAAAGAGGAGGAAACGGTATTTCACATTAACTATTTAGAATTGCTCGCAGCCTTTTTAGGCTTAAAAAGTTTTGCTCGAGACAAACATGAGTGTGCTATATTGATGCGTATAGATAATACCACAGCCGTAAGCTACATTAACAGAATGGGCGGAATACAATTCCCCCATCTGAATGATATCACTAGAAACATATGGCAATGGTGCGAAAAGCGAAAGATCCAGCTTTATGCTTCATATATTAATACAAAAGAGAACAAGGAAGCAGATAAGGAGTCCAGAAGAAAAAATCCCGATATTGAATGGAATTTAACGAATAATGGTTTCCAAAAGATCACCCAGCAATTAGGTCAACCCGATATAGATCTCTTCGCTTCTCGCATCAATGCTAAATGTAAGCAATATGTTTCATGGAAACAGGACCCTGACGCTTTAACGGTAGATGCCTTTACACTTTGTTGGTCTTCATGGTTTTTCTATGCGTTTCCTCCCTTTCCCCTAATTCTTAGGTGTTTACGGAAAATAATTACCGATAAAGCGGAGGGAATTTTTATATTTCCTTACTGGCCGTCGCAGCCCTGGTTCCCGTTAATAACCCGTTTAGTTAATTCAGAAATTATTTTTCTTGATGCCGATAATGATTTTCAATATCGTTCTTTTAGGGGTCAACAAACGTCTACCCTGGCTGCGGCGACGCTCTCCGGCTCGCGTTCATCAGACGCGGGTCTCCACCAGCAGCTTTAGATCTCATGGTAGCGTCCCTAGCGAAGAGCACTTTGTTACAATATAACGTGACGTATAAATTATGGTGGAGGTTTTGTTCGGATAGCACTCTTAACCCCCTCGAGGGCTCAGTCTCCGACGTTTTATTATTTTTAACTGAGAGATTTAATATTGGAGATTCATATGGTTCATTAAACTCTCATAGGTCCGCAATCTCCTTGCTTTTAGGAAGCGATATTTGCGCTAACGATCAAACTAAGAGACTTCTTAAAGGTGTATTTAAATCTAGACCTACCGCCCCTAAATATTGTGAAACCTGGGACCCTCAGATTGTACTAAACTACATATCTAAGTGGTACCCTAACATTAATCTTCCATTAGAGAGAATTACAAAGAAAACGGCGGTTTTATTGGCGTTATGTACCGCACACAGAGTGCAAACATTCTCGCTATTAAAACTCAATAACATCAAGATCGGCCCCAGTGGAGTTAAGATTGCTATCTCGGACATTATCAAAACATCAGCTGTAGGTAGAGAACAGCCTGTTTTAGTTTTACCTTATTTTAATGAAAACCGCAACATCTGCCCGGCGACGGTCATACAAGATTACATCGATAAGACTAGGGAAGTCAGAGCTAGTTCACAAAAACTTTTTCTGACTTTCAAACGACCTCAAAGACCTGCTACTGCTCAAACCATCAGTCGATGGATTAAGCAAGTATTAGGTGAGGCAGGGGTGGACGTGTCGGTGTACGGCGCGCACAGCACGCGTCACGCCGCCACGTCCGCTGCACATGCCTCCGGCATCTCCCTCGACCTCATCAGGAAGACCGCCGGGTGGACAAGCGTATCACAGACCTTCGCAAAGTTCTATCATCGTCAACTATATGACGAAGGGAACTTTGCAAGTACAGTTTGTTTTCCTAGCAGTAATTAGAAAAGATTTTTTGGGTTTTTGTTCAATGTATCAATCATTTAAATGTTCAAGATTAATAAACATTTCTTATTTCTAATATGTCGTTTATTTACTGAATAATTTATTGCAGGCATTTTACAACTAACACAAAACTTTCAACTCTAAACATCTACATTGTTGTTATATTTATATCTAAGAATGAAGCGACGAAATATAATATAAGATCAAACGAGCTTCGCAAGCGAAGTTCGATCGATATTATATGAGTACGCTTCATTCGATGATATAAATCCCCACCCACCCTAACCCAAGATGAAAGTTTCGTTATCTCTAAAAGAATGACGATATCAACTGTAGTGCGCTCCGGAGATGGCAGGAGGGCGCCAAAGAGGAATTAAAATTTTAAAGATCCGGTCAAAACAGTGTCTTTAAATTTGTGCGAGGTTGCCAGTAGAATAAAAGTACTACATTGTTGTTATATTTATATCATCGAATGAAGCGTACTCATATAATATCGATCGAACTTCGCTTGCGAAGCTCGTTTGATCTTATAATATATATAGATTACCTTATGATGTTTTTCTTTACCGTACGAGGTATCGAGTAATGTACTAAGTTATATAAAAAACTCATGTTATACATGGCCACCACTGTGGTTCGAACCTGGTACCTCTCTTACAGGGACAGCAGAGGAAACCTGCACATGAGTGTGTAAGAGGGTGATTGGGTAGATTCGATGCAAATAAGTGCCTCATTTGATAGGTAAAGTGCGCCAGAGTGGCAATACCATCCCGAAACATATAGCACTTGAATCCATACACTTTTCTGTATTACTGAAATATCTAACATGTAGATAGGGCTAGGTTACCTGGGCAAACCTTACCTGGTTTGATTAACAAAAATACTGAAAAAGTAACGGTTAAAAAAAAACTTATGACTTTTGATAATTGTGACACATTATACCGATACATAATTTTGACAGAAAATATACATTATAAGTACCCACATGCATAGGACAGCTGGTGCAGAGACAGGAGGTGGAGAAAAAGACATCTTCGGTGTATATTTTCTTTCAAAGTAAATTCAATAAATCCTATTGTTAAAACCCATGAATTACAGCGCCACCAGTGACAGTTACGAGGAACTAAATAGTAAAACGTCATGATAATAAGATAGCTTCGAACGTAGTCCGACCTTAAGTAAGCAGATGGCGTTAAAATCAACAGTAAAGTTGACTTTATTCCATCCTAGATGGCGTTGTTAGTGATAAACCGTTTAACAAACTTACGTACATGTAGGTATGTCGTGGCAAAAGTGAACTACAGTAGGGACACCGAGTGATGGCACTTGACACATCTGACAATAGTGTTGTGAAACGTACGTTAGTTAAATACGGTCCACGCTAACGGTACCTCTGAAGACTCTTCTGCCAATCACACAATCGACTCACGAAAACACTCGATTTAGTTAGTTGTCACAACACTATTGTCAGATGTGTCAAGTGCCATCACTCAGTGTCCCTACTTTAGTTTTGAGCTGTTACCTGTTTTACTTTTGGTTCGCCCGACTTCAGATTCTTCGACGGTCGCAAATCCAGCATGGTCGTCTTTCGTCGTTTTAGAGTCGCGTGACAAATGGCCTGGAATAAACATATTAACTTGACAAATAAGCAAATATAAATATTTTCTATTCTATTCTATTTTATTCTTAAATAAGCAGTCTCCCAAAATCAATAACCAAAGTAGTTTTAGTTCTTTCTCTTAGTAATAAGGTTGATATTGCTACAGGAATTTTATCTGACATACTGCGTATAAGCTTAGGAGGGCAGTTCACTTTCTATACATTACAAAATATATTGTATACATTCGAAACGGTATCCCCTTAGTTACTATAAAATAAATGGCTATAATATCACTTTCTCTAAATTTATTTGCTATAACCAGTCACATGCTATACATTCAAATGCTATTCGAGTTTTTTTTATCTGTCATAAAAACCTAATACGTAGCACACACAGACAGTTTGAGAGATAATAAATAAAGGGAGTTTTATCAATAAGGAAGGAAAGGACGTAAATATTCTAGATTTTGAATATTGGGTAAAATAAACTTTATAGAAAATAAATATTATAAAACGAAAGAAACTTTACCCGGCCCGGCGAACCTTGATCCCTATGACAGTTTATGTTAGTGATGGGTCGTGTCGATGTAACTTAACTTTTTTATAGGCAAAGCCGTGACTTGCATTCAGCCACGTTGGTAAACGTGTGCTGTGTGTTTGAAGTCCGTTATTCGAACTTCGTCTATTACTATCTCTTTTGCTCTCGACGAGTAACTATGAAATAGGATATAGATAAATATATAAATAAATGATCGCTGAACAGGTTTTGTTTTATTTGGTTTTGTCCTATGGTTATTTTATTTTATTTTATTGGGTATACAATCGTGAGTGTATGTATGCTGCGCTCCGTTCTATTCAATAGAACACACACACACACATCACACATGAAAACTGATACATACTAATAAAACTTAATTTTAAATAAAACAAAAACTGGTGTCCCCAGAAATAATTATAAATTTGAGTGAAATAAAAACAATTTCATGTAACTTTTTTAACATTCAGCACCTATAACTTAAATGATTATAAATTATGTACACTCGTTTCCATTATCGACATTTATTTATCGATACTTTCCGCACTTGTCGATATCTTCCAAACGGAGTAACTTTTGCAGGACGTTAACGTAAAGTCTGATTGAGATAATTTCTCGTAAATGTTAAGAATTGTTATAATTCCAACGGAATATCATTGTAATGGCATAAATCTACCTAAATTTAATAAATGCCATTTTTAGAAGCCTCCAATTCGATTCTAATGTAACGGTGACGCCACTACAAGGTTGTGTCGTAGGAATAACTGTCAATGTCATAGGGATCAAGGTTCGCCGGGCCGGGTATAATGCATGATGAACATTAGTTTCTTTCAAAGTATAGTAAATACACATTATAGAAAATGGTTATTATAGCAAATTAATTACTAAAGCAAGTGATTTTATAGGAAATGAATTTATAGCATCAAATTTTATGACACTTGATTTTATAGGAAATATGTATGTATGTATGTAAACTCTTTATTGCACAAAAATATAAATATTACAATATAAATATTAAAGTAATGTACAAAGGCGAACTTATCCCTAAATGGGATCTCTTCCAGCTAACCCTGAAGTTAATGAGTAAGGACAATGCATAGGGTTGGACACATACAAGTTTGCACAAAAAATATCAAAAACAGATGATAATACTAATAATTAGAAGAAAAAAAAAACTAAACGAATAAACGACTCAGGTACTCAAGGTAGGTAAGAAACATAAACTTAGGTACCCACATATAAAATACACATATAATATAATATATATATAATATATATATGTATATATAATAACTATAATCATTATAGGAACTCGGCTTCACGACTCATTCAGCCACAACGTTTTTAAATTTCGCTTTAGAGCGACTACAGTAGGTGATTGTCTTAAGGACAACGGAAGCTCATTCCAAAGTTGGACAACACGGACTGTGAAGGATTTGCCATAGAAATGTGTTTTATTAGACGGAACCGCAAGGGAAAGATTGGCACTGGAACGCAGGCGATGACCGCTGCCGCAGGCTAAATAGCTAAATCTTTCAGAAAGATAGGGAGGAGAAGAAGAATGGAAGAGGACATTGAAAAGAAGTGAAAGTACATGTAAATCTCTACGGCGGCGGATAGGAAGCCATTTCAGCTGCGCACGAAACATCGACACGTGATCGAACTTCCTCAGGTCAAAAACGTATCGGATGCAAACGTTCTGCAGACGCTCCAGTCTGTCAAGCAGTTCCTCCTTCAGGTCCAAGAACGCTATATCGCCGTAATCTAGAAGCGGGAATATGGCTAGAAATATGGTAGACCCCTTCGAAACGTTACCCGGTCCCAATAACGCAAGCTTTCCACTAAATTATGCTCCGTAAACTACATACCCAGCAAACATTTTTGGTAAAAAAAACGATAAAACCACCTATTATAGGTCGCAAATATGACAGTGACCAAAATGAGTTACCATATATCTGACAGTGACCATAATCGACGTGGAATCCACCAAAGTGGAAAAAAAAGCACGTGCCGGCTACGTCGATTCCACATAAATTTAGTAATTGCGACCTAATGGTTACTACATACTTAGGTGATGTTTGCGACGTGGATTAAACGTCGCCACGACGTGTCATGTGGTTGCAATGTACAAAATTGGTAAGATTTACCATTTTTCAACATGATTTCAACGTGTTTTTTACCATTTATTTACTCAGAAAGGTTATTTTTTATGAAATATCATGTAGAGAAAGAGACCAATATATTACGAGAGTATTATCTTTTCGCTTACAAACAAAATGTCTAACTAAAAATCAATCTTAAGTTTTGCAACGAGAATGGCGGCCATTACTTAGCGTAAAATAATTATTTAGGTCGATTACGCAGGAATTATAGGATAAAATCTTGTGCGCTGAAAATTTTCTCGTGCAGTATGTTAGGTTTTTATTCAAAACTACTGATGGGCTTTCGAAATACTTAAGTATTACTTTTTTTTAAGCTCATAAGTAGTATATATTGCTTGTAATTGGGGTTCGTAAATTTGTGTTCCGTGTTTGTAAAATATTGACTTTATATATTTTTTCATGTAAATGAAAATAAATGTACCATTAGATTTGATTGTTATAGGTATTACAATATACCTAAATTATGCAATTTGCAATAACACGTCCTAATTATAACAAAACAAAATGTCGGCTCGACCAAGAAGTTAAAATTTACCTAAAAATACGACATACTGGTATTTAAGTCAATTTTACGTAATATATACTTAATTCTGCGACCTAATGGTGCAGAGTAACCGTTCAAAGTCGAAGCGACCGTCATCACAACGTCGCTGTGTCCGCTTTTTCAGTAATTGTTTGACAGCGCGGGCGTAGGTGGTGTGCTTACGATCAGAGGTGCCAAATTTCAGAAAGTGCACCAAACTGTCTATTTTATTAGGTCTTCCATAAGTTTTATTGATTTCATATCAGAGCAGTCTTCATTTCTAATGTACTCATATCCAGAGTCTTCATTTTCCGATTCTTTGTTTGCACCGATTTCATAGCCATCTCTCATCTCATCTATATTATCAGATATTTTATTTCCTAATTCATTATAATACGAATCCATATAATCAAGATATTTGCCTGTGTGTGTCATTGAAACGGTATCAGTATCAATACTATCAGTAGATTGACACAAAGTTGAATATTCATGAAAACTGGATTTAGAAGGTAATTCACACTTTTGTTCTTCTTTTAATATTTCACTTTGAATTTTCATATTTGCCTTACACTTCCTATAGTAACTGCTGGAATGTCTATATATTTTTTTGTCCTTGGCCATTGTAAATCCAACACTACTTTTGATTTAAAAACGAAATAACTATTGGGTAAACACGTCCTATTTCACCGAGAAATGACTTATTTGTGAGTAAAATAAACTTGACCTGAAGTCGCCTCTCAAACTTCAACTTATTAGTTATTTTTAGGGTTAATTTGACTATTAGGTTATGTAAATGAAACCTTATGGTATTTTTAGTACCTTACAAGTGTTTATAACTTTGTTAGTCTCAAGTTGGTATCTATGGAAGGTAATATTTACTACGAAATTGGTAGCAAAAGCTACTTAAATCGTTGACCTAAAGGTCCCCAGTGTAAGAAAAATATACTGTTTCTGACTTTATGGTTTACTGGTTAAGGGAAATTTACGTTTTAAAGGCTCTATATTTTTACCCGGAAGTATTAATGTACGATATGTGAATTTATGTGGTGCATATGATGTAATTTTTACCTAAATTAGTAATATATTCTAGAGCCTGGGAAAAAGCACTTAGAATGTTTGCTGGGTAAATAGTTGCTATCTTAATTGGATTAATTGTAAAATAATGATAAATGTCATGCCTTTCTTCGCCTCCATTAGCAGATGGATCATGTCAGGCCTGTAGATATGCATTTCTTCTCGTTGCTTCATCGCCCCTAGTACCACATCGCTGTAGAAGTCCCTCACCCTCTTAGGGAACAAGGCGATGCTAAAAAACTGAAAATTAAAATATCTGTGAGAATAATAAAAAAAACAGGGGACAAAGTCACACCAATTGACCTAGTCCCAATTTAAGCTCTAGGCTTGTATTACATAGTAAACATCCATGACTCAGAAACACAATCATATTCGCGCTCATCACACAAATATCTGCCCTTACCGGGATATGAACCCAGGACCGCTAGCTTCGTAGGCTGGGTCACTACCAACTAGGCCAGCGCGTCGTCAGAATGTAAAAACTCCCGATATATAATGGTGACCCCTTCTTTCAGAGTTGATTAAACCTAGGTAGAAACCACTGCTAGGTAACATGTTTTTTTTTTAAACCGCATCCAAATCGATTCACCCGTTCAAGAGCTCCGGTGCCACGGACAGACACACACACAAACACACATAGCGGTCAAAGTTATAACACCCCTCTTTTGGCGTCGGGGGTTAAAGAAGGTAATCATGGGGAACGCCAGGTGCACCGGTCTAAACATACAACTTTCGCTTCCTCTACATTCATCAACCTCTTTATGCATTTATATAGGTTTCGGGTGCTTTTGATTTGTTCCTCATTCAGTACATCTTGAATTTGATCACTGTATGTGCATATAGGTGTCCCCTACCTACATCTCCGCTCACTCTCGCTTGCCATACCTCTTTCTTAACTCTTCTTTCATTCCATCCTTTAAAAATTTACCACCCATAGCATACCCTTTCGATTTTTGTCACTGCATCTTTCAATCCACATCGTTTTCACATCTATAAATAAAACCTACACTCATAATCCACGGCATGATCCTGAATCCAAGGAACTTCATCGTCGTCTTGAAGTCAAAGGTGGTGATGTCCCTGCTCATGTTGTAGAAGGAGTTGTCCTCGAACTGTGAGTTGACGTCCAATCCGAACGCGCAGGACGCTATCACGTCATTCGCGTAGCGGGTTGCCAGGGTCTTTGCATCCAGATCGACGTAGACTGCTGAAAACAATTGAAAACAAGGTAGAATCTCACACAAATCGACCTATAGGTACTATCCGGCTGTAAAATGACTAGTAGTAAAATGATCAATTGGCTTAACATTTTTTTGCAAAACGTTGTTTGCCAAATGACTTTTGGTCAAACGGCAGGACACCCTATATAACCTATTAGCTGCACTGGTATAACAGCACATTTTGAAGAGTTCATGACTTACATGCAAGATAAAAAAATGCAAATACACGTTAAAGTCTTACCTTTAGACTGTTCAATCTTAGTCTTGAGCGAGCGCATCATCTGGTCTCCAACGTCCACCATGAACGGTACCATGTGCCGGATCTTAGAGCTGGTGAACATGGGACTCAAAGCCGAGCGCATGTCTTTCCACTCCTCACCTGGAAGAGAACAGCTGATCATCACCGGTCTTTTTATCAACAGAAAAACAGTATGGCCACCCCCACCGATAGTTGATTTGGGGGGTTATTATGACATAGCTATGCAGTTCTATTTACGGTGAGAAAGGACGAAGCTATAGCAGTTGTATAGCTGTCCTTTTCTCTCAGCGTAAACTGAATTGCATAGCTATGTCATTATAACTCCTCTGTGGACGGTTTTATGTAGGGGTTTTTTTTAGAAAACCTTGGAAAAGTGTGACATACATAGGTACATACCTTCACGCCTGTAATCCCAGAGTGGGGTAGGCAGAACTACAGAATTACAACTTCAAAAAGTTGTTGACAATTCAGTAACCACAATTTGCACAAGGCTAAGATGTTTACCAGCGTATAAAAGCGTGAAACACAGCGTAGCGTGGAAAAGTGTGAAACTAGTGTTATTTTGTTATACTAATCCTAGCCACGACTTGGGTCTCTATTTAGTACTTTTGTTAGCTCATGTTCGCAGCACTATCCATGTAGAAGTCTTTTATGGTTCTTCCCTCGGAAAACGTACGCTTTTCCGGGATTAAAGTAACGTACATAGTATGTCTATCTCTTTCCCAAATTTTGGTCTAGATCCGTTCACTGGCATGATTGAGTGACACAGATCCATCCATCCAAACTTTCGCTTTTAAAATAGTAGTAAAAACCTTCACTAACAGACTTATTATAATACTTAAGACCAATAAGCATTCTTTCACTTATGTCAAAGATAAACATATTTGAGGTATTTCTGTGATCGTTCTTTTGTCGGTCGTTTTTTTGTAATAGTTTTTATATGTATTAATAAGGTTATAATATTAACTAACTTTATACTAAAAAAATGTAACTAACTTATTTATGATCCCAGTTAGTCGAAATCAATGTTTTGAATTTGAATTAGAATTACCCTCTTTCTTGGACACTTGTGAAAAGACATGTCATTCACATTGTGTTCAAGATTAAAACGATGTTTTCTTTGATAATAATGTCTGTAAATAACACCGTATCTTGATAAGCAAAGAGCATCTTCAATTTATTGTTGTAAGTGTTGATAAGGTAACCACTTATCCTCAAGTCTCAAAATTTCAATTTCAAAACATTAATATTGCTGATGATGTGACTTACGATGATGCTGAGTAGATCTTCTATATTGATCTCTTTATTGATTTCAATTCGCGATGGCACTCTCGCTCTGGTCAAAGTGAAATGTCACTTGTCACTCATTGCACTTTTTTGTCAATGAATGATAAGTGAAGCACTGAGGTTGAATTTCTTGGAATGAAAACACTGTGCCTAATAATAATAATACAAGTGCAAACAAATGTTAAAATGCGCACTTTGTAGGAGTACTATGCTTATAACCCTCTTATAAACTACTACGCTTATATTATAAGCGTCATGGCGTATGCCATCACTCCTAAAGCGCTGAAAACCGTATAGTCTCAATTTTTTATGTTATATCAGCATTTAAGACTACACTGTACAGCTAATATAAGCTTACCACTCCTACTATAGCCATGGATAAGTCAGAATGCGCTAAATCATTTAGTGTTAGAATTTAATCTCATATCAGCATTTAGGACAATTCTGTACAGCTAAAAGCTATTTTAGTCTATTTGAATTAAGAGAGGTCAGTGGCCTATTACGAGTAAATCATACTGCCATCCTTCTAAAGTTGGGAGTTTCTCTTAAGGATCGGATCCAGAATGAGGTGATCCAAAAAATAATTTAGCAGCGAATTAGCAGCTTGAAGCGACAGTGCACTGGTAATTTGAGCCGTAGATTTTATAATCGCTGGAGTTATCGTATTCTTGGGTGGAGACCACGCATCGGCAAACGTAGTGTAGGACGCCCTCAGATTAGGTGGAGCGACGGTCTTCGCAAGGTGGCTGGCCAGAGCTGGATGAGAGCGCTCACGAATCGTGCTGGCGTGCAATGGGAGAGGTTTATGTCTAGCTGTAGACTAGTATAGGCTGATGATGATGATGATGATGATCCTACTAAAGAAGGCGGGTAAT
Source organism: Acleris emargana (assembly GCA_927399475.2). Classification (NCBI taxonomy): domain Eukaryota; kingdom Metazoa; phylum Arthropoda; class Insecta; order Lepidoptera; family Tortricidae; genus Acleris; species Acleris emargana. The sequence continues at coordinate 820,700 of OV656840.1, forward strand.
TACAAAATAGTATTTGAACTATTCTATACTCTATTGATATAAACATTAAATTTAAAATGCTTAAAGTATTACTATGTAGTTAACCGCCTTTTATGTCAGAACAGCAGCATAGCAAGGTCACCTGTCAAGGACACCAGGTTTCTGCCGAACAGAGGCTCGGTTTTGGGGTCCACGATGATTCTTCGGTCGACGAAATGCTCGAAGTCTTTCACTGTGATCTTCTTGAGCAGTTCAGGGTCTTTAATCATCACGAAGGGCGTGGTGAACTCGTAGCGTCCTACAAACCTGCGAACAAGGGAAAAAACTATAATTCTAAGACCGCAAACGCAGTGATAATCCAGAGGTTTTTTTTAAAGTAATCAACGCGTGGTTATCTGTACTACGAGTAGTATAAACTGTATCGCAGGTACCGGGACCTTCCATTTTGCTTAGCAATTTATGGAACCGACGTGTTAGCGTTTGCGTACGTGCTTGCGTGCGTGTGTGCGTGCACGCGTGCGTGTATATGTGTTTTATATGTGTGTGTGTGTTATGAGATGAAATAGAGGTTGTAGCCACATACATACTTTGGATTGACTATGTAGGATCAACTCACCGGTCATCAGGGAAGCGGTTATAACTCCTCTCAAGCACATCAACCATGTGCTCTCGTCGCAGCATCACATTAGTCATGTCCCCCAGCAGTGGAAAGGGGGGGGCGTGCTTCAGCCCCAGCCGGGAGAGGTGCGTGTAGACCCTCCATAGCCACGCGCTGAGCGCGCAGGCGCCGATCGCGAGGAGGATTAGGAAGAGCATTGCTGGAAAGGTTTAAATACAAGTGAGGAATCATTGCCATTCTAAAAGTGCATAGTAGTATTTTTTTCTGATTGTTGGATATCGTCGGTGATACGGCAAAACCACGTAGCTAACAAATTTATGATAGAGCAAAATAAACCTTACCATCTTATTAAAAAGGTGCATTTTGCTTCTTATTTAAAATGTTACTTACGCAGTTGTGCATTTTCACCGACGATATTTTTTATGTAGGTATTTAAGTATTTATATAGTATTTCATATAAATATGTTTATCGTTGTCTAGTAGCCATACTTAATACAAGCTTAGAGTTTCGTTTGGGACTAGGTGGATTTATGTGAGATTGTCCTCTCATATTTATTTATATATTATTTATTTATTTACCCTTCCTGGGAGTCCAACCCAGGACACTACGACTTGACTGAATGAATTGAATTATTCCACACAAAGATTCACATGCAAAGTGGACTGTGTATCACATTAAGTTTTTCCAGCAGAAAAGAGAACTATCTATAACAATGTCTATAAGATAAGCCGGTCACCGCATCTGTTTGTATGTCTGTCTGTATTTGTCTTTATCTTCGTAGCTTCTAAAGAATTTAACGCGCATGAATTCAATGCCGGAACTTTACAACCAACCCAGCCTGTCTATTAACCAGTCTAGTATAAATTACTTTAAAGACATGCCTAGATCTAGTCTATGCCCTAGATCTTACTTCTACTATCGACTATAATTACTTCACTTTCAAGTTACCTCTAAACTGGTATTTTCCAGAAACCTAATAAGGAAAAGATGCTAGCTTAATTAGAAGACAAATAAACGTGTAATATACCTAAGCATAAATGTACGTCCGTCAACACAATGGATGATGTGACCAAAAAGTTTAGAAGCGAAATTACAGGAAAAAAAAACTGGTGCTGTGCTGTGAGCAGTCGACGTAATAAATTGTATAGTCGAGGAATTTGATTGTTTTGTTTGAGGTCATTCGTCAATTTGCCGGGTTATACAGGTGTTATTAATCGTGTCACGTCGGGAATGTATAAAACGGCTATTTCACGTATTATGTCAAACTGCTGAAAAAACTATTTCCTTGACCACGCGATACAATATTAAAAAAACAACACACTTTATGAAATAAACATCAAACACAAACCACTGAAAACAGTACATTAACAAATATACTCAGGTACAACCGGCAGACTCATCGCTTAATAGTGATCTCTTTCAGACAACCTTAAAAGACGAGTAACTTTAGTTAATTTTTGTGTGTCTAAGTATGTAACATTTTTTATTGTTCAAACAGGAAAATAACAAACGACTAAATAGTAACACAAAAGGCAGGTATGTGCAAAGGTGAACTTGCACATACCTGCCTTTTGTGACTATATATTGACGGCCGCAATGTATGGCTAATTTTCGTCACAAAACAAAGTTAAAGTTCCTTAATTTCAGTCCTTAATTGGGTACACTTTTTAGTGAAAACGCCCCTTCCGTTTAGCTTGTTTGTTTTTGTAGATTATTTATTTTTAAATGATCATTTTATTTATTTTATTTAATCTTTATTGCACAAAAATATCAATTTGAGTAAAAAAAGGTGAGCTTAATATATTTAGCTAAAATAAAGCAAAGCAATAAATTCCTGCAACTGTCACAGATATACAGACAATGAAGTCTCGTTGATTCTCATCAATGTTACTCGGTTAATAGGGCTCATGTGCAATTAAATAACTAAAGAAAATTCAACCTTGTACAACTGTAACAAGGTCTAATTTGTATTTTTCTGTTTTCAATTCTAGAATTGAACTGACCGCTATATTTTTCAAGGTTGATTTGATACGGCTGTAAATTGTGTTTTTTTTTGCTATCATACATTGACTTCATAATTGGCTCTAGTAAAGGCGTTATCATATATTTAATTATTATTAGGAATAGTAGCCGGAAAATATTTGTATTTTTTTGTGTAAATTATCATTTTACCCTAACCATGTTAAATAGTAAAAAACGTCAAAATAATATCAAATAAGAATAGACTTCAAGAAGCAAATGTTTAGATTTTTTCAATGTAAATGTAATTAAATCGGACCATTGGCTTTTTAAAGGTAAGGTGTTTTAAACAAGTTAGGGGAGGTAAAAAACAGAGAAAAGGAAAGGTTAAAATAACATTTGAAGTGAGTCCGAGAATACATTGATACTTTTAGCATTTTTTATAAGGAGGAACCGTATAGCTACTAACTAACTAGGTTGTTGTACTGTGTCACAATGCGGTCCAGAGGGCAGAATTCTCCCACATTCGTTCTTGAACTCTTAAAGGAGAACAAATTAAATGCCGTTGGCCTATGCAGCCTAGAGGGAGCGCGGATTGCAATATCTAACAACAAGTGCGGGGCTTCCAGAGTGCCGTTCACAATCTTTTAGAGTTATTTAGTAAACAATTTTACACACATACATACATAAACTCACCCCTTCGTTCCCAGAGAGGGGTAGGCAGAGCTACAGAATTACCTACAACTCTAAAAACTTGTTGATAATTTTGTAACCACATTTTGCGCAAGTAGGCTAAGATGTTTACCAGTGTATTAGTGACAGGTAGCAAGCCCATCGCCTAACACTACTACAAGCCGTTACTCCCCTAGTCGCCTCTTACGACATCCACGGGAAGACATGGAGTGGCACTATTCTAACCCGGCAACCACACTTTTATAACTTCAAAATGCATCGCTATTGTCTAAATCGGCCGTTTTCTGGCGAATAAACAAATATATAAGTACCATTAAGTACCATTTTACATCATTTTACATCAAGAATGTTTTTTTTATGACAAAATAGTAATTTTAGGCGAAAAGGGATTATTTTGAGGTTATAAAAGTGTTTACTAAAATAGGGCAAGTCAGTTGGTATGGAGTATAGGTATCATAATATACCACATACATAGTTAGACCTCGTGAGTTAAACAAGTTGTATGAAAGAGACAGACAAACGTCGAAACGTAGAGACATTCCATCTTTAGTCCTCAGGGTTGGCAAAGTATTTGGGGGTATTAAGATAAATCTCAAGATTGTAATATTAAGATTGCAAATTAATAATGGATCACGGATCTCACCATCTCACGTTGTTTGTGTCCTCGTTTGACTCCGTAGCAATAAGAATATGACGATGGGTTAACTCATACTGTAGAATAAGCAAACCTGCTTAAAGCCTGTCTAACGTTAGGATGGAGCGCATTCCAGAGACGGACCACTTAAAGGTCACTAACGTCAGCCGCAAAAATATGGTGGTATCAAAAGTTTCAAAAGTAAATTACCAATAATATCGTATTTTTTTAGTTTTATTTATTATGAAGCCTTTCCCGAAGATAACAACTTCCTCAGATCGTTTTTTTTCCATTTCACCATTTTCATTAAAATCAATGTCTCCTTTTAAGTACACAATAGTACAGAGTGCAGTATACGTATTTTGTTTTGACATGTACCTACATGGTTTTTTCTGGATGCGCTTCAATCATTATAAAATCGGTTTGCATAAAAACCAATTGTTATAATTATATTTGGCATACGATCGAATAACATATTATTACTCAGTATAACTAAATTTTTCTTGTTATTATGCATTTTAAGTCAATTTCTTCTAACTAGGTTAGGTAAGATTAGAACTGTGACCACATTCATAGTAATAAAAGTCGATTTGAAATTATGCATTTAGTTTTATGCATAATGACTATTTATATCGATGATTTATTATGCAGATCAAAATTATGCAATTCGTGTTATGTAAAATGATCATTAGACCATTTGTGTTTATGCTAAACATTACACACCCGTTTTTCCAAATTCTTCACATAGTATAAAAAACTTCGCTTACGCGTCTGTAGCGTCTTGAAAATAAATTTACATGGTAAGGTAATAATTGAAAATATTTGAGTATCTCTCATAGCTTCCTACAATATAAATTGATCACTTATAAACAACCTTTTTACACTAATTCTGATTTGATTACACGATGCACACCAAACAATAACAAACACTATAGTAAAAAAACAACAACACAGAACCAAGGTCAATCATTAAAGTTAACTTTTAAACATCAATGAACTCTTCACTTTTGTAATAAAGTTTAAAATCTCTGCTTACCGTTTATTTGATTACTTAGTAAATAAATGACTGACGTCAGTTCACATCCGTCGTTGGACGCTTACTGACGCATCGTCGTTTTTATTGGTAGTTTACCTTGGAAGACTGTAGTAGTAGTGTAGGTCCAAGTTTGTTACCACATTTCCCTGGGATATACCTTATAGTTTAAATCCTAGGAACGCCTAACAGACTTTGAAATAACAAGAACCTACGTTCCAATTTTAACTAACAACATTTGCGGCGGGTGTGACGATGTTAAGTAATATCTGATTTAACGACGGGATAAGTTAAGCAGGTGCTGCCCTGTAGGTTTATCCTTCCTACTAACCTGGCGGTTTCAGGCTAGATCTATTGATATCTAGGGAAAATATTTGCGTGATGAGCACGATTTTATACTATCTATTTATGTTCATTTTGTAGTTGATAGAGTTTTGGTGGCTTAAAAAAACTATTCCATGAAGAGAATTAATATAACTAAGTTCTAGAATTCTCGTGTTTGAAATAGGAGAGACTTGATGTTGTCACTATAGGTATTGCATTCTTCTCTTCTTCTTCTTCTCAGCATATAGTCGTCCACTGCTGAACATATGCCTCTTCCATGGATTTCCATGAAGTCCTTGATGCTGCGATTCTGGTCCAGGTCGGCCCTGCCGTCTTCTGGATATTGTCCAACCATCTGGCTGGTGGTCTTCCTTTGTTTCGGCTTCCGGTTCGGGGTCTCCAGTACAGCGTTGTTTGGCTCCATCTGTCGTCATCTAAGCGACAAAAATGGCCGGCCTATTGCCATTTAAGTTGCGCAACTCTTTTACCGATATTGCATTATTGCTGGTATTGCATTAAAAACGGGTTAGAATAATGCCCGTCCATGTCTTAAGATGTCGTAAGAGGCGACTAAGGGAATACAGGCTTGTTAGTACTGTTAGGCGACGGGCTTGCACCCTGTCGCTAATACACTGGTAAACATCTAAGTCTTATTGTGCAAAATGTTGTTACAGAATTATCAACAATTTTTACGAGTTGTTGGTAATTCTGTAGCTCGGCCTACCCCACAATGAGAATGAAGGCGTGAGTTTATGTATGTATGTATGCATTATAAACTTAAATTTCAACCGTGATATTTGTCTTATTCTTGTGTTGTCTTATCTTACGCCAGTTGATAAACCGGTTTCGAAGGACTTGGCTCCTTTTTTCCTCGAGCCGTTTTAGCTTGATATCAATTTCACAAAGTTGGCGGCGGCAGCATCAGGTATTGCGTTTGACGAACTTACTTAGCATGACGAAATATTATATTATAACATGTAGTATAGAAGTCTATTTAACATAATATTATTTTCTTATAAATATTGTCAAAAAGGTTTATATTGTTAAAGGTTTCAGTGTTCAAAACTCGTTTTAAAAAAAAATCGTCATGATAAAATCTGGGGAACAAGTCGACAAGTCGAGTTTCAGTCAAGGTCCACTGGGGCTCTATTCTACTCGATAAACCACATTACTTTTAACATGTTATGACGACCTGCGCGCGCTGGCCTAGTTGGTAGTACGCATTCAGGGTGCCTACGAAGCTAGCGGTTTCGGGTTCAAATCCCGGTAAGGGCAAAAATATTTGTGTGATGACCGCGAATATTTGTTATTTTTTTTTATTTATAAAATTAGAGGTACAATAATCGTTATGTTGACGTGGCCCTGGATAATAGTTGACACGATACGACAAGAGGTTTTTTTTTTCATTTTGTTCCCTCGAAAACTAGGCTTGGCATTTGCGAACGTGTGCAAATACAATGATGTCCTTATTAAAAAAAGGGCGTATGTCCTCATTAGGGTTCAATTTGCTTTGACTTTCGAATTGCGCATGCGTACTTTTCATTTAGAAGGGCATAATGTCGCGCCCTTACCGGGATTTGAACCCAGGACCGCTAGCTTCGTAGGCAGGGTCACCACCAACTAGGCCAGCGCGACGTCATACTAGACTCGGAGTAGCGTGCTAGCTATTAAGGCGCTCATTATTTCTTCTTATTGACTAATTACTACCTAACTGAACGAAATTGTAGTTACTTTAAAACGTAGGTAATTTTTAAGTAGCTCAAGCGATCTTGCTAGATCTAATTGGCCTAACTCAACGCTTATCTCCTTGACTTAAAACATTTTATTAAACGTCTTCAAAGTGTAATATTATCTATACATACATACATAAACTCACGCCTTCATTCCCAGAGTGGGGTAGGCAGAGCTAAAGAATTACCAACAACTCTAAAAACTTGTTTATAATTCTGTAACCACATTTTGCATAAACAGGCTAAGATGTTTACCAGCGTATTAGTGACAGGTTGCAAGCCCATCGCCTAACAGTACTCCAAGCCTTTATTCCCTTAGTCGCCTCTTACGACATCCACGGGAAGACATGGAGTGGCACTATTCTAACCCGGCAACCACACGGGTCAAAAGCACAATCATATAACTGCTATTCCATCCCCGGTAAAAACCTGACCTGGTTATTATGACATAGCAATGCATGCAGTCTGAACTTATGCGTAAACTGATTTACGCTGAGAGAGTAGGACAGAGCTATACAACTGCTATAGCTCTGTCCTTTACGCTCGCTATAAAATGAACTGCAAAGCCATGTCATAATGAGCCAAGATGATCAAGGGTCGTCTCGGCCCCCTTATCAACCGACGCAGTAAACTCAGCACACACAACAAACTAACGCTATACAAAATATGTATCAGACCGATTTTCACATATGCCAGCGTGGCATTCGCACACGCCCACGACTTACACATAAACACTCTACAGATATTTCAAAACATACTTCTCCGATCGGTCGCGGGGGCCCCTTGGTTTGTTCGCAACGCGGACCTTCACAGGGACCTCGGCGTCCCGTCGATCAGACACATTATCAAGGACGCGTCTAGGCGCTTCTTTGATAAAGGCTCACACCACCCCAACCCGCTCATCGTCCGTGCCACCTCCTACACTCCCAAACTCACCCCATCCGATCCCGACGTGCTCGCTGCGCTCGAGGCACCCATCAGGCGCCCCAAGCACATCCTGCTCGATCCCACCGATCCCATCCAACTCGCAGTGGATGAGGGCACTGAAGACCGGAAGAAGCTCCGGCGCCAGGGACGACGTGGCCGCCCTCCCAGATCCGGACCTGAGCCCGGACCGGCCTGACACCCGAGGGAGGCACCCCTCCAGAGGTGCGACCACCACCGCACCTCTAACTTAGGGTTCAGCATGCCCCCCCTTGGGGCATCGCTACCCGTGCCCGGGTGAAGTAGTCATGGTATGAATACCAACTACGTAGTCAAACATAATAATAATAATAATGTCATAATGATATTTTATGGTATTATTTTTAACTCAGACACCATTGCTGTTAAAAAAATAAAAGCTATCGAAACGGTGACAATACGACACCGTCAAAGACGATATCATGGTTTTGTCCGTGTTGAGTACAGGCGTAGGGGCCTCTATTCAACACGTTACAAACCATATCGTATTTGAGCTGTTATCGTCTCGTCTTTCTTTGCCTCCGCGGCGACTTGAACAGCTACTACCGCGGGGATATGGCGTTTCCACGTGAAGTGATTTCGCCAGTGTCAAGTATATATAAGTATAAATCAATATAGCAATAAAACACAATCCAATCTTCTCTAGGAAGATTGGGGGCAACGTTGTACGGTGATTTGTAGGTCAGAGGTCAAGATAGTTTTAACCTCTGCACCACTGCGAGTCCACTTGAAACGAGAAGAAAGATGCCAGATACACGAAATAAGTCCAAGTCTTCAATCACTGTGCGACACAAAGGCATAAAAAGTACAAATCACTATCAGAAAAGAACTTTGAACACCTAATTACCCAAAAATTAAAGTTTAAAACAAATTACACGTCCGCCATCTTTTAACGTTGCAAATTGACCTCCAGCTGTTATCGTATCGTCACCGTTTTGATAGCTCTTATTTACTTGACAGTATTTTATTTTTTTTAATTTTTTTATTTTTTTGTTTTTAGGAAGACTTACAGACTAATACAGGAAAGTAAGAATAAGGTATATATGACAACTGTAAATTGCTGACGACAAGTCTCCGCATATTACAAGCTATATTACAAGGATATACTATTTACTCAAGATGATTCCAAAACAACAATTTTTACATAACTAAAAGACATTTGACAACATCATTATTTAACTAATTAAAGAAAGCATTACTTAGTTTTCTGGTAGCTGCATGAGCACTAGTGCAAAACAAATCAATGTCAGTAACCGAAGACACCTCGTTAAAATATTTGGCACCACTCAGCAAAAATGAGTTTTTCCTATAATTGGTATTTGCAAAGGGTACATGTAGTAGTGGCCTTGGCCTGAGACCTAAAGGAGGCCGCAGGGATAGCTTAGATAATATCGCTGGACTATCTATACTGTTATTTGCAACTTTAATTCAGAGGCAGACGTCATTAATATTACGCCTAGTTTCCAACGGCAGGAAGTGATAACGCATACAACGGTGCACATAACTATTTGACCACTGCTGAGTTTTATATTCTAAATGCCTTAGAAACCTCCTTTGAATGCCCTCAATACGATCAATGTATACTTTATACCGAGTATTCCAAATTTGCGATGCATACTCAAGCAGGCTACGTACGAAAGAACAGTAAAGAATTTTTAAAGATTTCAATTGACGGAAGTCAGCCGACGTTCTCATGATGAAACCCAACGCCTTAGATGCTCTGGTAACAATGTGGTCAATGTGACAGTCGAAGAGTAGTTTGCCGTCGTGAATGACGCCGAGGTCACGAATCTTATAAACCCTGTCGATCTGCTCATTAGCGAGTGCATAACCTGTACCAATGGTTGTTAACTTACGTGTATAATTAATATAAAAACATTTCGACACGTTAAGTTCTAGCTTATTTAGTGAACAATAATTGACAAAAGTATCTAAGTCAATCTGAAGGTCCCTCACATCTTCAGAGTGATGTATAAATTTAATAATCTTCATATCGTCGGCATATAAAAGTATATGAGAGTGTTTAAAGCATTTTTTAATATCCATTAAAAATATAACAAATAGAAGGGGCCCCAGAATCGAACCTTGAGGCACGCCAGAAGGAATAGGCATCCAACTGGATTGATGGCCATGGAGAACTACAGCCTGAGTTCGGTTGTCTACATAAGAAGCAAACCAACGATAGAGATCTCCATGTATACCTACCTCCTGTAATTTTTGCTTTAGTATATGATGGTTAATACGGTCGAAACATTTACTATAGTCCGTATAAATTACGTCCACTTGCAAATGACTATCCATCCCACTTGAAATCAGTTCATTAGATAATATTAAATTTGTGACAGTAGAGCGATTTCTAAGAAAACCATGCTGTTCGTCACCAAATACACACCGCAGCTCAGAATACACAGCTCTGTAAACCATTTTTTCCAATATTTTTGCAAACCGACAGATCTTTGAAATGGGCCGGTAATTCTGGATCTCAGACCTGCTACCTTTTTTGTGTACAGGTGTGACAAATGCAGACTTCCAAACACTAGGCACTATACCTTCAGATAATGAGCGTCGATACAGAATACCCAACGGCAAAACTAAACTCTCAGCACAGTTCACAATAAATAATGGAGGGATTAAATCTGGGCCTCCAGACTTCGTCAGATCCAGAGATTTAATCATTTTCAACAGGACATCTGGGGGAATATCTACAGAGCTGATACTGCTGATAGAAGTTGAAATTGAACTCCGCAATGAATAATTTTGGTCTAGGTCCAGTTTTTGAAATGTAGAATGGAAATATTCAGCGAATAAATTACTAACATCCTTGCCGTCATCAGCAGTTATATCATTATACGTCATGGTATTAGGGAAACTAGAACATTTGTTTTTGTTTTTACTTTTCACATAGGACCAAAAAGACCGGGGGTTGCTTGCAATGGAGGATTCAATTCTAGCAATATATGTTTCAAAACATTTATTTTCTAGCTCAACAGCTCTGGCACGCAATAATGAGAATGAAGCATAGTCCGACAAGTTTCCATAAATCTTGAATTTACCATGAAATTTTTGCTTCTCTTTCAAAGTTTTAATTAATGCAGAAGTAAACCACGGTGGATGTGAACAAGATTTGATGGATTTCACCGGAACATAAAGATCTCTAATCTCATACAATTTTCTATAGAAAAAACCTATGGAGCTTTCTAAAGACCCAGAATCTAAATATTCACACCAATTCACCTCATTTAAGGCTGTTGTTATAGCAGAAAAATCACCACGGTTATAAAGATACTTTTTACATGGCGCTACCTTCAGATTAGTAATTTCTGCAAAATCTATGCTAATGGTTAACGTTTTGTGGTGTGCATCTATTGGAAGGGCCAACGACTCACTACACTCCTGTACTACAATGGGACTATTTGAGAAGACTAAGTCCAATAAACGACTGTTACAATTTCTTTTGCTATTATACTGAGATAAACTACACATGTTGATGACGTCAAAAAAGTTTAACAATAAGTGATTACCATTGCACTCCGGCATTAATTCAATTGAGCCGTCGACATGGCTCCATTCAACATTACTACCAAAATTAAAATCACCCAGTATTATAAATTTGTCAAGTGGGTTGGCAAAGAGTAAATTCTGTAAATTATTATAAAAAAAATCTAGTTGAGACGAATGAGTATTCCCCCCTTTCTCATCGCACAAATAAACAATACAAAGGTGAACACTTTGGGGTCGGGGGTGTTTCAGTGAGATACTTACCCATAAGTCCTCCGCCGAGGTGCACCACTCATTCATTTGAGTTACCTGTAGGTCGCGCTTAACCGCAATTAGGACACCACCGCCGAGCTTCTGTGATGTGCGGGCATAATCACGATCACGTCTAAACACCAAATACCGACCGTCGAACAACTCATTATCACTAATACTATCGACCAACCATGTCTCAGACACCGCAATAATATCATGGTTATTCAACAACACACTTCGTAAAAAATTACTAGTCTTCGTACGCAGCCCACGAGCATTTTGATAATATAAACTAACAGGCATTGTAAGATATAACTATAACAATATAATTTAACACATATAACATGAAAGCAATATTGATTTTTATATGATTTTGTACCGCAAATATTATTAAGAGGCAAGTAGCGGGTGGTTCAAAAATTATGAACAGAAATAACTCGTACACTAGTGTGCACAGTTGTCCATTGTGTGCAAATTCCGAGTTAACGAACACTAGTTCTTTAAGAATAGATTCAAAAGGCTCAAAGATGGTTAACACGTTACAAACCATATCGTATTTGAGCTGTTATCGTCTCGTCTTTCTTTGCCTCCGCGGCGACTTGAACAGCTACTACCGCGGGGATATGGCGTTTCCACGTGAAGTGATTTCGCCAGTGTCAAGTATATATAAGTATAAATCAATATAGCAATAAAACACAATCCAATCTTCTCTAGGAAGATTGGGGGCAACGTTGTACGGTGATTTGTAGGTCAGAGGTCAAGATAGTTTTAACCTCTGCACCACTGCGAGTCCACTTGAAACGAGAAGAAAGATGCCAGATACACGAAATAAGTCCAAGTCTTCAATCACTGTGCGACACAAAGGCATAAAAAGTACAAATCACTATCAGAAAAGAACTTTGAACACCTAATTACCCAAAAATTAAAGTTTAAAACAAATTACACGTCCGCCATCTTTTAACGTTGCAAATTGACCTCCAGCTGTTATCGTATCGTCACCGTTTTGATAGCTCTTATTTACTTGACAGTATTTTATTTTTTTTATTTTTTTTATTTTTTTGTTTTTAGGAAGACTTACAGACTAATACAGGAAAGTAAGAATAAGGTATATATGACAACTGTAAATTGCTGACGACAAGTCTCCGCATATTACAAGCTATATTACAAGGATATACTATTTACTCAAGATGATTCCAAAACAACAATTTTTACATAACTAAAAGACATTTGACAACATCATTATTTAACTAATTAAAGAAAGCATTACTTAGTTTTCTGGTAGCTGCATGAGCACTAGTGCAAAACAAATCAATGTCAGTAACCGAAGACACCTCGTTAAAATATTTGGCACCACTCAGCAAAAATGAGTTTTTCCTATAATTGGTATTTGCAAAGGGTACATGTAGTAGTGGCCTTGGCCTGAGACCTAAAGGAGGCCGCAGGGATAGCTTAGATAATATCGCTGGACTATCTATACTGTTATTTGCAACTTTAATTAAGAGGCAGACGTCATTAATATTACGCCTAGTTTCCAACGGCAGGAAGTGATAACGCATACAACGGTGCACATAACTATTTGACCACTGCTGAGTTTTATATTCTAAATGCCTTAGAAACCTCCTTTGAATGCCCTCAATACGATCAATGTATACTTTATACCGAGTATTCCAAATTTGCGATGCATACTCAAGCAGGCTACGTACGAAAGAACAGTAAAGAATTTTTAAAGATTTCAATTGACGGAAGTCAGCCGACGTTCTCATGATGAAACCCAACGCCTTAGATGCTCTGGTAACAATGTGGTCAATGTGACAGTCGAAGAGTAGTTTGCCGTCGTGAATGACGCCGAGGTCACGAATCTTATAAACCCTGTCGATCTGCTCATTAGCGAGTGCATAACCTGTACCAATGGTTGTTAACTTACGTGTATAATTAATATAAAAACATTTCGACACGTTAAGTTCTAGCTTATTTAGTGAACAATAATTGACAAAAGTATCTAAGTCAATCTGAAGGTCCCTCACATCTTCAGAGTGATGTATAAATTTAATAATCTTCATATCGTCGGCATATAAAAGTATATGAGAGTGTTTAAAGCATTTTTTAATATCCATTAAAAATATAACAAATAGAAGGGGCCCCAGAATCGAACCTTGAGGCACGCCAGAAGGAATAGGCATCCAACTGGATTGATGGCCATGGAGAACTACAGCCTGAGTTCGGTTGTCTACATAAGAAGCAAACCAACGATAGAGATCTCCATGTATACCTACCTCCTGTAATTTTTGCTTTAGTATATGATGGTTAATACGGTCGAAACATTTACTATAGTCCGTATAAATTACGTCCACTTGCAAATGACTATCCATCCCACTTGAAATCAGTTCATTAGATAATATTAAATTTGTGACAGTAGAGCGATTTCTAAGAAAACCATGCTGTTCGTCACCGCAGCTCAGAATACACAGCTCTGTAAACCATTTTTTCCAATATTTTTGCAAACCGACAGATCTTTGAAATGGGCCGGTAATTCTGGATCTCAGACCTGCTACCTTTTTTGTGTACAGGTGTGACAAATGCAGACTTCCAAACACTAGGCACTATACCTTCAGATAATGAGCGTCGATACAGAATACCCAACGGCAAAACTAAACTCTCAGCACAGTTCACAATAAATAATGGAGGGATTAAATCTGGGCCTCCAGACTTCGTCAGATCCAGAGATTTAATCATTTTCAACAGGACATCTGGGGGAATATCTACAGAGCTGATACTGCTGATAGAAGTTGAAATTGAACTCCGCAATGAATAATTTTGGTCTAGGTCCAGTTTTTGAAATGTAGAATGGAAATATTCAGCGAATAAATTACTAACATCCTTGCCGTCATCAGCAGTTATATCATTATACGTCATGGTATTAGGGAAACTAGAACATTTGTTTTTGTTTTTACTTTTCACATAGGACCAAAAAGACCGGGGGTTGCTTGCAATGGAGGATTCAATTCTAGCAATATATGTTTCAAAACATTTATTTTCTAGCTCAACAGCTCTGGCACGCAATAATGAGAATGAAGCATAGTCCGACAAGTTTCCATAAATCTTGAATTTACCATGAAATTTTTGCTTCTCTTTCAAAGTTTTAATTAATGCAGAAGTAAACCACGGTGGATGTGAACAAGATTTGATGGATTTCACCGGAACATAAAGATCTCTAATCTCATACAATTTTCTATAGAAAAAACCTATGGAGCTTTCTAAAGACCCAGAATCTAAATATTCACACCAATTCACCTCATTTAAGGCTGTTGTTATAGCAGAAAAATCACCACGGTTATAAAGATACTTTTTACATGGCGCTACCTTCAGATTAGTAATTTCTGCAAAATCTATGCTAATGGTTAACGTTTTGTGGTGTGCATCTATTGGAAGGGCCAACGACTCACTACACTCCTGTACTACAATGGGACTATTTGAGAAGACTAAGTCCAATAAACGACTGTTACAATTTCTTTTGCTATTATACTGAGATAAACTACACATGTTGATGACGTCAAAAAAGTTTAACAATAAGTGATTACCATTGCACTCCGGCATTAATTCAATTGAGCCGTCGACATGGCTCCATTCAACATTACTACCAAAATTAAAATCACCCAGTATTATAAATTTGTCAAGTGGGTTGGCAAAGAGTAAATTCTGTAAATTATTATAAAAAAAATCTAGTTGAGACGAATGAGTATTCCCCCCTTTCTCATCGCACAAATAAACAATACAAAGGTGAACACTTTGGGGTCGGGGGTGTTTCAGTGAGATACTTACCCATAAGTCCTCCGCCGAGGTGCACCACTCATTCATTTGAGTTACCTGTAGGTCGCGCTTAACCGCAATTAGGACACCACCGCCGAGCTTCTGTGATGTGCGGGCATAATCACGATCACGTCTAAACACCAAATACCGACCGTCGAACAACTCATTATCACTAATACTATCGACCAACCATGTCTCAGACACCGCAATAATATCATGGTTATTCAACAACACACTTCGTAAAAAATTACTAGTCTTCGTACGCAGCCCACGAGCATTTTGATAATATAAACTAACAGGCATTGTAAGATATAACTATAACAATATAATTTAACACATATAACATGAAAGCAATATTGATTTTTATATGATTTTGTACCGCAAATATTATTAAGAGGCAAGTAGCGGGTGGTTCAAAAATTATGAACAGAAATAACTCGTACACTAGTGTGCACAGTTGTCCATTGTGTGCAAATTCCGAGTTAACGAACACTAGTTCTTTAAGAATAGATTCAAAAGGCTCAAAGATGGTTCGAGATAAGAATGAACAACACAAAATATATTTGCTAATAGCCGACAAAAACAATTCAATCCCTATGCGTGTAGCAATAAAGCTCATTCTTACAAGATAATTAAATAGGCACTCTAATGCACAGTGCAATTGGTGTTGGAAAACGACATGCTCGTCGCAATAGCCTAAGATACTCAAACTGTAGGCACCAGTATTAATACTTTCTAATAAGTAAACATTAAATAATAATTGAAAATAAGCAAAAAACACAAAAAACATACTAATCACAATTAAAAAAATTTAGACAAGTCCTGTTCCGATCGGATGCATATAATGTGAGAAGTCTCGTCCCTCCTTACGTATATTTTGGCATGCTTTACCCACTTGTAGAGAAACCCCTTATCGTTTGCTAACTTCTTGGCTTTGGACAATAACTCTTTATTATATTGGGTAAGGTGGTCATTTAAATAGATCCTTTGAATGCCTTCAAGTCCTAAGTTTGCTCCAGTGAAGGTCACTGTTTTAGACGCCATTCTAGCCGCAGGTATGGAATTCTCCTTCACATATCGATTGTTAAAGCATGCAATAATTGGTTTGTCTTGGTCCTGCACACGCGTCGGAATCCTGTTAATGAAGTTAATTTGCGCCCGGTCAATCGGATATTGTATCTTACTTCCAATTTTGGTAATGACTTCAAACAAATTCTCATTCTTGGCCTGCTTCACTCCCTTTATTTCAACATTATTCATTCTAGACCATTGATCCTGCTCCCTGGAGTTATGCTCTAGTTTGTCCATCCGAGTTTGTATTAAATCGACCTGATCCTGAACTTTCTCCAATTGTACAAGACGGGACTCAAGACTCGTAATTTTGTTGCTAAATGTCTTCATAATTTCATTAGCGCTGCTAACAGAAGCTTTTAGCCCCTGAAACTCATTCCGGAGAGCTTGTATCTCATCTTTTAATGCTTCCAAAGGAGTGAATCTCTCCGCTAGAGCCCTTATCTCGAGCAGAATGCGAGATGATGAATCGAGCTCCGGTTGCGGCGATAGTGGCTGACCAGCTTGTTTCTTGCAAGTAGCACAACGCCATGTCAACTTCCGGTCACCTAGCTTCCGGTAGCCCCCCTCGGTAACGCCTGCGCATTGAAAATGCAGTTTCCGGTTACACGCATGGCAATGCACTCCCTCCGTCAGTGCATCTTGACAAATGCCACATTTAAATGTATCCATATTGAGAAAGAGCTTTGAGAACCACTGAGTTTTGTATATCTTAGATAACAGGTCAAGTAAAAACGCGACCGATGGCCGTTGATCGACCGCTGCAAATGAATAATAGCGACTGACGTCATAACAACACCAGAATACCGGCCCTGTAGCCTGACCATGACCTAGGAAAACATATCAATCTTATATGGTCGTCTTGCACCGTCTAACATACACATATGTAGGTGTTTTTCCTTTTCTCCCTCAATCTCTCTCGTAAGATTTTGGTGTGTTTTCCTGCGGAAACTACGAAGGTTATTTGATATATTTTTTAATTAAATATTTATAGATTTATACAGGGTTACTGGTTAAGTCGACCTAGATCCTTTAAGGGGTTGTAGTTTATATTATTTCTGACCACTTTGACTAAGAAACACCATATCCTAAACTTAACCGTTTTCAAGATATTTAACTTTTAAGATAATTATTCTTAAATACCGATTTATTGTATATTGCAACATTTTTTTTGGAATCCTTTCATTTAATTTGTTTGTTTATACAACAATTATGTAGCAAATAAGTTGCTTCAACTTTATCGACACTTGAATTGCCATTAACTGAACAAACCGAGTAGTAGAGTATGAATGATAGCTAAAGAAGGAAATAAACTTTCACAAAATATTTTTTTCTTATACCAATATTTAAAATAAAGTCTATGGCAGTAATACTCCAGACAATCTTAAAAATATCTACATTTCTTCAGCTATCCAACGAGGTATAGCAATTTTGGTTATTATCAGAACTAATTGAAAAATCTTAGTTGAAAGTCTCCCAGGTAGTACTTATTTAATAAGAATATATTTTTTATAGAGGAATTACGTATTAAAACTTAGCATTGCCAATATGTTGCAATGGCAGTTATTATTCATTAATCAGACGCGTAAGTAACTTACAGGAAATAAATATTGTGAAATATTAAGAGTGAATTACTAAGGTGAATGTTCATTCTTCAGCGTATTACCCACCGACGTTATGGTTTTCGTTTGTTAATTTTTTAGTTTATTACTCTTAGATACATTTGGTTGAAATTTGAAATGGAGACAGCTTTATACCCTGAATTAACATATATTTTTCATCCACAAACGTTTTAAAGTTCCCGAAAAAAAAAAGATAATGACGCTTTTTCCAGATTGCGGTACGTAGCTCGAAAAAATTAATAAAAAAATAAAATGCTATTTTTTTATGCTTTAATCTATTTTCTGAAAGCTTAAATGTCAGCAATTTAAGAAATGTAATGACCAAAAAATAAACACATAATGCTAAATTTCAAGTAATTTAATAAAACTCCAATAAAAATAAACAAAAAAGTAATTTAATAATTGTATGACATGCAGTGTACAAATAACTGGAAAAACTTATTTGGGTTACTAGCTATCTAATAAAATACAATAATTAACAAAAACAAAAGTACATACGTAAAAAGTTAAAGTAGTAGGTACATGACCTTATTGGCTCTAAATGAGCTCTACTATGCCTCCTTTAAAGGTTTGTATCGAATATCCAGTCACCCTGTATGTATACATATCATTTATAACAATAAACGACCTCAACGAAGCTTATTATACACAAGCTCTAATACATTCTACCTAATTTTAAATCAAAGCATTAAACCTGGGCCTCCAACAAGATGGAGTGACGACCTTGTAAGGATCGCGGGAACGCGGTGGATGCGAAAAGCACAAGACCGGTCTGAGTGGAGAGCCTTGGGGGAGGCCTTTGTCCAGCAGAGGACGTCTTTCGGCTTACATGATGATGATGATGATTAAACCCGAGCTGCCCACGCAGCGCCTCTCGTGGGTCACCATCCATTTTGAAATGAAACACGTCAACAATCCAATACTGACAATTACTGCAATTAGGTGAATCGAAGTTACGCACCATGAAGGCAAATGCTACAAAGCTGTTAGATGTAATGTGACTGGGGCGAAGTCAATTAAACTCTTTTTTCTAACCGCGTACTATAAACCGCTAATATTGATATCGTTAATGGTATCAGAATACCACCCATTGCGTAACTGAGGCGTGAAAACAATTCTATAAATCAAATCAAATCAAATCAAAATAATTTATTTGTCAGAATACAGTATTATAAGGTGTTATAATTATTTTTGCACTTGTATTCAGCATGCAAGCATGAGCATGAGCATGAGGGTGTCCATGGTAATAACAGTTCTATAATAATTATTATGGCATTGTTATTACCATGGTTTACGGTCATTCCGGATATCAGTCTGGGCGTTTAGTGAACACTTGACATCCTATTTTTAATAAAAAGCCGTTAAAAATATGTTAACCCCAATTATAATTACGTATATTGAAAACATTTTTTTTACACTAAAAGTTTGTTTCAATCTTTTTTTTATCAAGTTACTAAATAGTCTATATCCTTCGATTTGTTATAATATGGTTGCCATGGTTTCGTTAAATATGGTTATCAACAAAATTGAGTTTTTTATGATAAATTGTCACAACTGTTTTAGTAAATAAGTATTAAAATTTTCATGAAATTTGTAATCATACAGCAATGAAATTCACTAACTATTAACACCAATCGAGGAAAGTATACAAGAAAAGGTAACGAGTTTTGTCATTACCATTTTAAGCTTGTAGTTATATTGTTATCGTTACCACTATAAAAAAACTATTAAGGATTCTGTTGTTATATAAGTTGAAGATAGATGGCATCAGTATGCGGACTTTACGGAAAAAGTTTACTCAAACTCGAGTCATGTGCGTTCAGAAATATTGGTTGGTATAATACCTAGTTGTTCTTCTAACAATTAAGCATCCCGATAGATGGCGCTAGCAGTAGCAAAGATAGGTACATTTGTGGAAAGGGGATCTATTTCATCTCGTGTTATTATCTTAGTGGTTTTTAAATGCTATTGTATTGTCAACGCTATGATAATTCTTATTTACTTGACAGCAAGGGCAACCGGGTTAAAAAAAAAGGGTAACAATAAGTGTAGAGGCTAGTAGTAGGCCCCAAGGTCAATTGTTTCTGAGTCTTGTATGTTTTCTATGTATTTAAGATCAGGAATGCAGCTTCCACCCATTTTGAAAGCGCTCTTCGGAAATGGTTACTTGGACAACGTTCTACAGTATCGACGAATATCTTACGCTGCCGATCACATAGGCACTGTGTTTGTATGTTGAAAATTTGTTGGAATCCTCCGAGGGTCTCGATCAAGAAATCTATGAAAATTAAAACTTTTTTTAATTTACATGCCAGGTGGAGCTTGTGGTTATAAACCGTTATTTATATAGGAATGCTACACTGGCTATTGTGATTAAGTTAAAGGAAATATTTCTGTGTCAAAAAATAACTTAGTTCCCAACTAATTCGTTGTTGATTGTGGACTTTATAATAAAACATGACTGACTCATTTATATTATAACTGCCTTAGAAGGCAGCATGGAATAAAAGTTCATACACATCAGTTGCATACACTACTTTCTCTATACAAGTGTAAAAGCCAACGACTTGACGACAAAAAATGTCGAGGATTAAAATAATTGTCGTGCGGTTAATATTAAAAAACTGAATTGACGTTTCGTATCGACCTCTATGGATACTAGAATAGAGACCATCTTGAGTTTTGACAGCTGTTCCAAATTTAAACTCATAACCTTACAGAAATCGATACTGTGTTACAGATTAATCTCTAATACTGTTATTTTTAGTACCAGTGGCGACATCTTTGGACAACAGGAGGTAACACTTCGACTTCTCGCTAAAGGTTTAGTAAGCTATTTCTTCTGCATTTTATTAAATGTCTGTTATATCTTTAGGAAATCGTTTTTAGCGATATTATTTATAATTAGATATTGTTAAAATCTGTTTCTTCTTATTTTAACTTAATCTAAACATCTGATCGAATCATCAATCGATATGTTTAACTCTAGGTTTGGTTATGGACGCATGTCTATGGTAGGAGCGACTTGGATTTAGCTTGTCACTCTCGCAACCGCTACAGATATGTAAGCACGTCAAACTTACTCTGTGTGTGGGAGTCACGCTACGGCCGTATGGCCATCTTTTAACTTAGCTTCTTAATGCGCAATGCATCCTTGTGATATCTGGTGATTTTTCATGTAAGTATTTCGTGAGTGCTAAGACTTGGTCTACATTTTCGTCAGGTGCTTTTATTTTTGTGATTTATGGTTTTTCCTTGTTGTAGAATGAACATGTAAAATCTAAGAAATGACGTTTCCTAAACTTAAGGCGAACATCGTTTAACGCATGGTAAAGTCGCCGCAGCTTTAGAACTTCTATAACCGGGTAAGTGTGCTTTGCCTATCTAAAGGCCCCAGGTCTTGTTTTACGAAGCGTGTCGATTACTTTGTGTCTCTCGTTTGCTTAAACTTCCTATTCGCAGGTATAAAACGTGTGTTTATGCAATAATTCTAATGCCAACAATCTTTGCAGCCAAAACAGCCGGTGCTATGCTCTGCTCGGTACTTTGCTGTGTCTGCTCAGGGCTCTCTGCTCTCTGCTCTCTGGGTGTATGGACGTCTGTGCTCTCTGGGCCCCCTATCATGCCATGCTCTCTGACTGGGAGACCGTCTGTCGGCTCTGAGCACGTGTCTGTCCGTCTCTGTGCACGTGTCTGCACCTGCCTGCTTCTACTGGGTGTTCTTGCCACGCTGCCTGGAGATTGCGCGGTGTTGCTGCGGTCCATGCTTTCATCTGGACTTGTATGCTGTGCTTCTTCTTCTTCATCTTCATATTTAACTTCAGGTGAACTCGTTTCATACTACTCACACCTTCACTATACTCAAGGAGCAACGCTCGATAAACGTAGGGAAGTATGATGTAAGTGCACTGTCACAGTTACAGCGCATTAGTGTGTAAGGAGCAATGCTCGAATTAGGGAAGTATGATTTAAATGCACTGTCGCTGTCACAGCGCTTTAATATGTAAGCAACGCATGACATACAGTAGAGATGTATGATTTTAATAACCCTGTAAATGTGCAGTGGTATCTGTCTAAATGACGTTTCATGAATCTTAACTGACAAAAGGTTAGTTTGTATAACTTTTACATTTACTCTCGGTGTAATGTACATTTTTGACGTACCGTAAAGTGGTATGATTTTAATAACCCTGTAAATGTGCAGTGGTATCTGTCTAAATGACGTTTCATAAATCTTAACTGATAAGAGGTACTGTACTTTTATTATAGTAACGGAAAATAAACTGTTGACAAGGTTTCTTTGTTTACTTTACATTCTTCTCTACTAAAATAAAATTTAAAGAATGTACATTTGGCGGCCCAACGCTTGGGGCTCAGCTTAGTTTTACTAAGTGTTGGTGAAAGCAACTTATTGTACCTGTTTCTTAAATAATTATTTTATGAACCTTGACAACGGGATTTCTTTTGCTGTATTTTTATTTACACTTATGTTCAAATAACTGACTGTATTCTCTCTTTACATTTATTTGTGGACTTAAATAAGTGAATTCTGCTTTTACTATTAACCTTTACTTTGAACTTTTAAAACCAAACAGTGAAGTGAACTGAGTCATACATACATCTTAAGTTTGTCTCTTGACAATGAATTTCAGATCTGCAAAGAGAAAGTTGAGGCGGTGCTTCAGGCTGATCACTCTTCGTCGTCGAGTCGTCGCAGGTGTCTATCCAAGTTGTCGCACGTCATATTAAGGTTGGAGAAATTTCATTATTTGACAGCTGAACAGCAACTTGCAAAGATAGCTCTCGTCTCACAAGCATAACAAGCAAGTGAAACTCAAGTGTAATCAAACTCTGGGTCAATCTTCTCAAACTGTTGTGAGAGAATTTGTTGAAATGGCTCCTTCAAGCTCTTGTTATAAACGTGCTTCTCAAGTTCTTAAGTGGAATCTTATTTATGATGGTCAAACACCAGTTCACTATTTTATCTTTCGATTACGTGAATTGAAACACTCCTCAGAGATCACTGATGGTGAACTTTTAAGGAATTCTGTTCATTTGTTTTTCTGGTGAAGCTCTAATTTGGTTTAGAACTAATAGGTCTAATAGGTATTGTCCTTGTTCAATAAATATAGCTTCTAACTCTTCTAGTACCTCTGACCGGTACACTCAAACTAATTTGACTATGACAAATTTTTATGACAACAATGATTGTTCACCTTTTATTTAAAGGAAATGTGGGCGATCCTAGAACATTTCTTTCTGTAGGTATCTTAGGACTGGAGTGTAATGCATTGGCTGACAGTGGAGCTGCCGTGTCGTGATTAATAAGCGAGTGTGCCTACTCCTTATTGCAAAGTGAAAGTTTAAACTTTCCCTTGCAGACATGCGATACAGAACTTGCTGTTGGAAATGTGGCATCTCTGGAAGTCTTGGGAAAAATAGAAATTACTGTTTCATATAAACACCTTCTACATTATATTAATTTCTATGTTTGTCGTGATGTTAATACTCCAATTATATTAGGGGTATATTTCTTAACTGGATCTCGTCTCTGCTCAGATATTCTGAATACTAAATGGTCGATTGAACCATACTCTGTTCTTAGCTTGTTAAAGGATCCTAATATCCATTAGCATGACTTGGAAGTTATTTTGGTTGTGTGCGATTGTTTCACTAAGTACACTTGTCTATTTCCTATGAGAAATTCTTTAGCTAAAACTGGTGGAAGTAAATCAAACACAATATCTTGTTGAAACACGGTATCCCTCAGTGTATAATAATGGATAATGGTCCATGGTATATTTCTAGAAATATGCAAGCACTGAGAGAGAAATATAAGATACCTAAACTTTTCTATAATTGTAGATTTACTCCTCAGAATAACCCTGCTGAAAGAGTTGATCGTGTGGTGGTTACTGCCGTAGCATCTTATGTCGGCAAGAATCATCGTACGTGGTCTGACGAATTGAGTGCAATTGAATTTGCAATTAACACCGCTGTGCATGAAGTGACTGGATATAGTCCATATTTTATGAATAATGGACGGGAGGCTATTCTCTCTGGCGAATGGTATCCATCAGCACCTCTGCAAGGTGATGAGTTGAAATTCACTGACTGGAACTTATATACTTCCATGCTGACTCATTTATGAATTTCTGAATGCAAGAAATCGCTAGGTATTTGGCATGTCAAAGACATTCTAAAGTCACAACCTACGAATACTTGAAGTAGTCTCTTCATTTTTTTTTCGTTTGGTCACAAAATGGCTAGACCTACTTTAAACTTGTTAGTTTTACTCATTTACTTAGAACATGCGTAGACATGCCTACTCATGTTTATAACGCTGTTATGGTGAATGCTTCTTTTACTATTTCTCTAGTATGCTCTTTTGGGATCTATAACTGTCGTTAGGCAGGAAACTAGGATCTGTCGGATATTGCTAACCATGTTTCTTTATATTCTGATTCTTTTAATAAAAGAACAGGTGACACCTCACGTTTCTTTGTGCAGTGTTTGATCGGGATAGCAATATTTTTTTTTTTATGTGTCAAATAGTTTTAAAATTGCAAGCATGGTAATTCATAGTTGATAATGGTAGTGTTAGATCGTATAGGTAGATATAAAGTGGAAAATAGTTTCATATGTGAGGTTTGTGTCATAGGTGGTTCCCTTAACTTATGGTGATATGTCTAGTTCTAGATTCGTAGAGTTATAGTTATTGTTGTGAAAGCTCTGCATAACTTATTTGATAGATAATCTTTATGGTGTAGGGTAGGATAAAGAGATGGATGTATAAAAAAAAAAAATATTTTTTTTTTACTAAAGTAGAGAGGTAATGTTACAGATTAATCTCTAATACTGTTATTTTTAGTACCAGTGGCGACATCTTTGGACAACAGGAGGTAACACTTCGACTTCTCGCTAAAGGTTTAGTAAGCTATTTCTTCTGCATTTTATTAAATGTCTGTTATATCTTTAGGAAATCGTTTTTAGCGATATTATTTATAATTAGATATTGTTAAAATCTGTTTCTTCTTATTTTAACTTAATCTAAACATCTGATCGAATCATCAATCGATATGTTTAACTCTAGGTTTGGTTATGGACGCATGTCTATGGTAGGAGCGACTTGGATTTAGCTTGTCACTCTCGCAACCGCTACAGATATGTAAGCACGTCAAACTTACTCTGTGTGTGGGAGTCACGCTACGGCCGTATGGCCATCTTTTAACTTAGCTTCTTAATGCGCAATGCATCCTTGTGATATCTGGTGATTTTTCATGTAAGTATTTCGTGAGTGCTAAGACTTGGTCTACATTTTCGTCAGGTGCTTTTATTTTTGTGATTTATGGTTTTTCCTTGTTGTAGAATGAACATGTAAAATCTAAGAAATGACGTTTCCTAAACTTAAGGCGAACATCGTTTAACGCATGGTAAAGTCGCCGCAGCTTTAGAACTTCTATAACCGGGTAAGTGTGCTTTGCCTATCTAAAGGCCCCAGGTCTTGTTTTACGAAGCGTGTCGATTACTTTGTGTCTCTCGTTTGCTTAAACTTCCTATTCGCAGGTATAAAACGTGTGTTTATGCAATAATTCTAATGCCAACAATCTTTGCAGCCAAAACAGCCGGTGCTATGCTCTGCTCGGTACTTTGCTGTGTCTGCTCAGGGCTCTCTGCTCTCTGCTCTCTGGGTGTATGGACGTCTGTGCTCTCTGGGCCCCCTATCATGCCATGCTCTCTGACTGGGAGACCGTCTGTCGGCTCTGAGCACGTGTCTGTCCGTCTCTGTGCACGTGTCTGCACCTGCCTGCTTCTACTGGGTGTTCTTGCCACGCTGCCTGGAGATTGCGCGGTGTTGCTGCGGTCCATGCTTTCATCTGGACTTGTATGCTGTGCTTCTTCTTCTTCATCTTCATATTTAACTTCAGGTGAACTCGTTTCATACTACTCACACCTTCACTATACTCAAGGAGCAACGCTCGATAAACGTAGGGAAGTATGATGTAAGTGCACTGTCACAGTTACAGCGCATTAGTGTGTAAGGAGCAATGCTCGAATTAGGGAAGTATGATTTAAATGCACTGTCGCTGTCACAGCGCTTTAATATGTAAGCAACGCATGACATACAGTAGAGAGGTATGATTTTAATAACCCTGTAAATGTGCAGTGGTATCTGTCTAAATGACGTTTCATGAATCTTAACTGACAAGAGGTTAGTTTGTATAACTTTTACATTTACTCTCGGTGTAATGTACATTTTTGACGTACCGTAAAGTGGTATGATTTTAATAACCCTGTAAATGTGCAGTGGTATCTGTCTAAATGACGTTTCATAAATCTTAACTGATAAGAGGTACTGTACTTTTATTATAGTAACGGAAAATAAACTGTTGACAAGGTTTCTTTGTTTACTTTACATTCTTCTCTAACTAAATAGAATTTACAAGGTACATTTGGCACACTATCTCCATCTTTCTGTTGGTTTAGATTAAAACAGATGGCGCCCTTTTCTTTCTTAACTCTTTAAATTACTGCACCAAATTTTGTGTGCATTAATACTGTTGTAAGTTGTTTTCATCTTGAACTAGCTCAAGAATCCACGACCCTCAATAAGTCAATCAGCCACGGCCCAACACCAAGTGTGGACAGAACTTCTGTCAAGTTACATACACACATCTGTAATCACGAAATAGACTTAAAGGTGTTTCAACTGTAATAACATTACAGTGCAGATTTTACCTACTACCACAGACAAGAAAGTTCTCATAGTCTAATTCGTTGTAATAATATCTATTGGTTTTTCTTACGGTTTCTGAACGCATTTTAGAGCACTAATGATATGTGCGTATATAAATAATTTTGAACTATTTCCAATTCTTTAATCAAAAATTAAACGATAGAAAGCATCCAAACGCCGGCTTAATTAAACAGTTTTCTAATTACCAAACTTTGGGGCACAGGACGTTGTAGTCCCGTTCCAACTCGTGGTGCGGGATAAGGACGGCTAGATATATTTGTCGGGTGGAGTTTGTGTTGAGTTGTTTAATTAGAAAATGGCTGTAAACGTCTGTTAGGAGATTCTTGGGGAAAACTTGACCGAGGCGTTTTTGAGCTTGAACTATTAAGTAGGGCAAAAAATCCGAAATAAAAGGTTTTTTTTTGTCTATTACATACAAACATACATAAACTCATGCCTTTATTACCATAGTGGGGAAGGCAGAGCTACAGAATTACCAACAACTCTAAGAACTTGTTGACAATTCTGTAACCACATTTTGCACAATTAGGCTAAGAGGTTTACCAGTGTATTAGTGACAGGTTGCAAGCCCATCGCCTAACAGTACTACAAGCCTATATTCCCTTAGTCGCCTCTTACGACATCCACGGAAAGACATGGAGTGGCGCTATTCTAACCCGGCAACCACACGGGGACCCTATGTCTATTGCATTTACAAAAATATTTTCGTAACTCGTGTTGTTTTTTTTCTCTTGTATAAACTATCTGGCTGCTATAAATCTCATCCTTTGTTTTCATCGTACCGACGATAAACTTCTGAAACTGGAAAAATTGGTTATGATGCTTAATTTTTGTATGGAAAGAGAACATTTTTAATGCTCACATTTTTTTACAAAAATTTGGGAGTTCGTCAAAATCCCTAATAATGTTTGTCCTAACGGTTCGTTTGTCGAAATTTATGAGTCGGATAACTTTTTAAGCTTTCCAAATATTAGGTTAGGGTTGTATTATAAAAATATTAAAATGTTTTTCAATTCAAACGGAAATTTTACGGTTGGTAGGACCTTGTGCAGGGTCCGTCCGGATCGCTACTACCATCTTATCCATTAACCTACCGCCAAACAGCAGTGTTTGCACTGTTGTGTTCCGGTTTGGGGATGAGACAGCCGGTGAAATGACTAGCATAGAGGCATTCCATCGTAGTCCTCAGGGTTGGCAGTGCATTTGCAGTCTTGTGAATGCGAATGTCTATGGGTCACAGTTTCCACTTACCATCAGGTGGCCTGTGTGCTCGATTGCCTTCCTATGCCATAAAATAAATAAATAAATAAATAAAAGCTTTTGAATCCAGACGGAAATGGCTTTACGATAACCGAAAATTTTGGACAAACGGTAGGTAGATTAGGACAAATGATGATTTCAATGTATACCCAATTTTTTTATTTGTAACTTATTTAAAATGCTTCCTAGCTTCTGCGAATGTTCTGCAACGGGCACATTGCTAGCCTTCGTTCATTTTTGTCAATAAAACTCTCTGTCCTATTTAAGATAAATAAAAAATTGTATGGCTGAATGGATTGACACATGAATTTTAAGTCCATGTCCTGGATTAGCCACTTTCAAAATAAAATCGCAAAATATTTTCTAGATTTCTTGAAAAATCAATAAACTAGTTGTATGCGAACAAAATCGCAGGCAAAAGCTACTAATATCAGAACTGCGAAAGTTTGTGTGTGTTAGTTTTTTACTGTGAAATTTGAAATGGAGATAGCTTATACACTGGATTAACACATAGGCACATGTACTTTTTATCCAAGAAAATTGAAAAGTTCCCAAGTGAATAACCATAATCGAAATCTACGCGGACAAAGTCGCGGCCAGAAGCTATTAAATAATACAGGACATACATCAAACGCCAAATCATTCTTTATACAAAACCCAACCATTATCAACAACACGTTCACTGCCACCAATTAAACACTGTACATAACTTGAACACGCCCGGAGTGTCGTTGGCAGCGAATTTGTTATCGTAAATCCCCGCCTTACACCACGTGCGCCGTGACGGAGTCGTGTCGCCGTGTCGTGTCGTCGTCGTGTCCGAGCAGTCACGCACGCGCGCTGTCGCCAGCAACGCCCACTTCTTCAGGCTTAGTACACCCCGCTCGAGGAAATGGGGTGCGATGAATTGAGTCGAATTCCGTGCCTTAGTATACATATTTCCCAATACCAATTAATTTCCCAGTTTTTTCGTAAGCTTTAAGACGTATCGAGAACTTTAAAATTCAAATTCTGATTCATTTATTTCGCCAACGTAGATTAAACTTTAAAAAAACTTTTAACTTTTGTTTTTTCCCCTTTTCGGTTACATTGAATGCAAGATTACATGTCATTGTGAAAATAATCTTAAAGTGTGTTCCTTCAAAATGTATGGCTATATGAATACAAATTAAATAGGTAAAACTAAAAATAATTTATTTGGCACTTGGAAGCTCATAATGGCACAAATTAATATTGAAAAATCTTAACCGTCCTTATGTTTTAATTCACATAACCGTCCGCTATCATCATTTTGCACAGTGGCGTCAAAGTACGTTAAATTAAGTAAGGCAGCGCAACTTTTTAATTAGTAAGTATTACTTATTTCAAGTACCTCTTTCATTCTTGCGGAAAGGCATAATGATGTTTACAAATGGTTTTGTAAGTATCTTTGAATTTCTCTTTTGGCAGATTAGTTTTGAATTTTGTTTCACTTCCATCCGTAATTTTCCCACATTGAACAGATTTCAAACTTTTCCCCCAATAATTTCCCAAACACTCAACGCCATAAATAAACAATCAACGCACTCCAATTCCCCGCGCCGACTGTCCCGGCTCTCAGCTCCCGTTCACATCCCAGCTCAACTCGAAATCATCAGACTCAAATCTTTCCTGTCCTCCCTCTTCCCCAACCGCCCCTCAACTTAGGAGTAAAAAAGACAACATAATAAAAAAATACTTTTTGCCCTGTAAGCGTACGGAGTCTGCGCAAAACTAGGCGGGATTCCAATTCATGTTCAGACCAGCTGTTCAAGACTGAATGTGCCGCGCCCGCGACGCTGTTATCGATTGATACCTGTCCCGGTATCCAGAAAAACAAATGGCAACCTATCACCCTCTCTCACTCACTCTATAGCCTTTGAAAGGGGATGGGGCAGGTTTAGTTTAGGGGTTGAGGGTGTAGTTGGTTCTGGTTTGGGCCACGTGCGGTGCAAACAGTCAGTAGCGCCCAGACCGCCGGCCGACCCGCGCGCGTTTCGGCGGTTCCTTCCACCGCTTACATGTGACAGAACATGGATTGCCGGAGGTGACCACTCTGCGGGACCTGTCATCCATCGGTGAGGTTACATTTTTTAAATTATATTTATATGGTTATTTTATTGACGGTGACCATGCGGCTGCGCGCGGCGATGTTTACCAGCTACGTTCGTTACCGTTTTCTTTTTCTAAAGGAATTGTTATTGTTATCGATCGATCCGGGCATTTAATACGTAACCAAAGATTTGGAAAAAAATAATAGATGAAATTAGAACAGTCTAAAAGCTTAGCTTAACCTTATCTTAACTTTAAAATCCAAAAAAAAAATCTAATATATTTCTAACCTTTAAGATCCCCCAATCTTTTCATATTTACGTTATATGCCGCGTTGTTATGAAATATATACATTTTTATAATTATAAATAAAATTATATTTTAATATTTTTTAAGAAATTGCTGTTGACAATAGCATAAATATATCTATACCTATTTGTACAAATTAACCAATATATATTTTTTTACATATTATCGAGACACTCAAAGCAAGATCAATCGTCAAACATTCCTGTGGTATTTTGCGTAAACTACGATTCGATGATCTTATAAATTAAATTATGACTACTATTTCCAATAAGTAGGTATATTTCCAATATAATTGGACCTCCATCGATGATATACTTACCTTGATGAACCAGAGAGGCTAGACAAGATGCATAAAAGTAACGAAAACGATATTCGAAAAGTGTAAAAATGTATGGAATTGACTTAAACGCTCTACGCAACCGTCCGGCAACTTACGTCAATACTATTTATTTTCCATAATGATAACGTTATCGGAACGCATCTTGTCTGGGTCACTGTCAAAACATATTTTCAGTAATGACAGCTTCATGATAAGGAGATAGAAACCGTGGCTGCTGTCCTGCTTTACCCAATAGCGGCATCTCCTTCTAAATATATGTAGTATGAGCAACGTTATTAAAAACGAGAGAGAATCGAATCTGCTTTACATATTGTATGTGAGATAACACCTTTTTAAAATAAGCTTTGTATACAAGTATCGGCTTTCTTTTAACCCCCGTCAGAGAAAGAGGGGTGTTGTAAGTATCTGTGTGTGTATTAATGTAGGCCCGAACGGATAGACTGATTTCGATGCGGTTTCTTAAAATGAATGCTAGTTTAACGGAATGGTTTCTAATTTGATTTCCTTAAAACCTGTATAGCCATTTCAGAGATATCAGCTCAGAAAGAAGGAAAGGAAGGCATTATAAATGGGGGTTTAATCTACACTCGCGGTCAAATAATACTGGTCACAGTGCGTTTTTCATACTAAAGAGGCTATTTCGAAGCCTCGGTTCCTCGCCAGGGGATGCTTTTAGTGAAATCTGATGATGGACACCCCGAGCATCAATACAGGACTTCCAAAGTGCCTAAGATACTCAACTGATTGAATCTGCGGTTAACGCCGGAATTGTGCATGTTCAGAAAATTATCTAAAATGCCAATAAAATGTAAGGAAATCCAAATGCTGGCCCAAACTCTCTCGCTGTGTTGTTAACTGATTGTGCTATCAGTTAGTTATCTTAAGCACTTTTGACCTCCTCTATTGAACTTGAGAGTGTCCACCATTAAACCTCACTCAAAACAACCCCTGGACCTGGTCAGGAACTTTGAAATAGCCTCGTTTGTATGAAAAACGCACTCTGACCCGTATTATTTGACCGAGAGTGTACCTTTATTAAATTGTTCTATATCAATTTGTTTAAGTACCTATCTTATCTGTGATACATTTTGGATAAGTATAACGAATGCCAAATGCTTCATGCCCAGGGCCTACATACATACATACCTTTCTCACGGTATAGGGTAAATATCGCTGAGACATTGTGTCGAAGATAAATGAATCACTGCTTGAGATATAATGTATGTATTTTATAATTTATAACTAAATACCAAATAAAATAATAAATTAATGTAGGTACAATATTACCGAGACACGAGTACTCGTGTCTGGTTCTTCTGGAAAATATCTGGAGAATGATCCAAGGATCGATATCGGAATAGAGTGTAATAAATTTGAATTTGGAAGATTTAGATCGAAATGTAACTGGCCAGGAACTCAAACAAAAGAGGTTGTAACAACCTCGTTACACCTTCACGCGTGTAATCCCAGAGTGGGGTAGGCAGAGCTACAGAAATACCTACAACTTTAAAAACTTGCTGTTAATTCAGTAACGGGGTCATACGCTGAGTTAGGTTCGCGTCTTTCCTGTGGACATACCCGAAGTTAACGTTATTAAGGCCTAATTCTGGCTGAACCCATATCCGCATATACGGCGTCAGGTCTACTTTGGCCCGATCAGATAAAAACATATCTTATATTCACACAAGCCTTTAACTATTGACCACAGGAGAGACAACTTTTGTTTTTTGTGTGCGTTTAACCCAACGACATTTTGCCCAGGGCCTGTTTACTAATATTGACTTTCCTGTTACTCTCTTTATACTTAGGACCTTCATTATTTAAGTGCACTATAACCCTAGTCGATTCCGCAAAGTGCAGCTGACTGTCCGCCTGCATTACCACTGTATTACATTAGTGTTAAAACGGTACATTTACCAATCAAGCAGCCAACGTGATTAATTTAATTAAAATAGTGACCCTGCATACGAAGCTAGCGGTTCTGGATTTGATTCCTGGTTAGGGCAAATATTTCTGTTAAGCGAGAGTATTTTTCCTAAATCTTGGATATTTTGTGTATCTCTTTATAAATGTATTCTTTATAAGTTTAGAGCTTAGTTTGGGACTAGGTTAGTGCAAGTGGGCTGGAATTGTTACATATTTTTTATTCATTTTATATACAGGCTGGATCAAATCAAAATGGGGTTCCTATATGTAACCTTCATGTGACTAATCGTTAACCTAGTATATATTATAGAGACCCCGCCTCCGAAGGTAGCGGTCCTAGGTTCGAATCCCGGTAAGGACTAAGGACATATTTTGTGTGATCAGCGCTAGTATTTATTTCTGAGTCTTGTTTATGCATTTCTCTATATAAGTAAGTTTATCTTGGTCTAGTACCCATAGTACAAGCTTAGAGCTTAGGTTGGAACTGGGTCAATTGGTGTGAGATTGTCCTCTGATATTTAATTTAATTGGCATGAAGACTGGAGTATGATCACGTTAGAATGTTATGTTCGTCAAAAATCGTTAATAAACGGGAATTTTGTCATTTTCCGGGATAAAAATAAACGTAAATATTACGGAAGAATTGAACATGAATAGACATTAATAAATGCACTCAAGAAATTTGAGCTAACCAAGAGAGGTTTTCTCTTAGTTGACATAAAATGAATACAATATTCATGATATTAGTTACATCAAACAAAACTGAGAGTAATAACAAAAAGCTAGCTTTAGAAACCTGACTTTTGCTAACCAACTTTAAATTAGTATAAATTCTAAATTATCACTCAAAATTAAAAATTATGACAGAAACCTAGCGATGATTTTTAAATTCCTATTCTACGATACCTGATTTGTCATAATTAGTCGACTTTTCTTTCTTTTTTACAATATGGCGTCTGGTTGGTCTATTCCCACTATTTCTACTGACAGTTCTATTAGCCAAAGGACTTCAGATACTAGAACTGGGACTGTTTTTTTTCCAGTAGTTTTATTGGAATTTTATTAAAAAATAATTTAGTCTCACTAATACCGTTAATGAAAAAATTGCATTCAATAATAATCAGTGATCGGAATAGGTAGAGTTTTTTACCTACTATTCGCAAAAGGACATATCGTAGAGTACAGTCACGGGCATCCCCGGTCGACCACCTCTAGGGTGATATTCGTTTACGACCTAAGTGATGTAGGATTAGCTAGTTGCAACGAACAAGCCAAAATTTTCTTAAATGGACGACCGCGAATGTCCCTGACTGTACCTAGCTGCATTATTATTTTATACATACGAGGGGTGATCCATAAGTTTTGAGAATCAGTATGAACCATGCACATAATGATATTTTTTTAATATAGAATATACCATGGCACTAATCAAACTTAAATTAGAGAAAAAAAAAACTATATCGACGCTAAAAAGCGTAAACGCTGTAACCCGCAAAAAGCAAACTTTACACCAGAGCCAAAAAACTTTTGAGATTTTAGAAAAAAAATCATAACTCTCTTTATATTCCACCGATCGGTGCGATTTTTATACCACAAACCTATTTTATAATTCTCTATCAGATCATCTACCTGCCATGTACTACAAGTGACTGTGTTTCTTTTTAATGTCGGTTACAGCAATCCGACATTTTTTTTTAATACGATAAAACGCTGTTAATGATTGCGTGAAATGTATGGACAGATGAAAATCAGTGTTATTTCCAATAAACGTAAACGCTGTAACCTCCACTCTTTAAATGTTTTGGAGTGCCTAAATTGAGGTAACATTGTGTTATTTGTTTCTTTAAAATGTCATAAATGTATTAAATGATACATACCAAAAACGAATACTAATATTAAAATGAAGTAAGTTTGTGATCACATTTATTTATCATTATTTTAAAATGTCACCTTATATAATCATTAAACATCTTGAATTTAAATCCAAGATTTTTAAGGATTCTTTCAATCATGTTTCAATAATAAAACCAGGAAATATAAAAAAGTATATTATTAAGTGGAAAGAAGTGGTCTCTGCCTACTTCTCTGGGAAACAGGCGTGATTTAATGTATGTATGTATGTATATTATTAAAAAAGTATTAACAATTTTCTTTACATTCAAAGTTCTCAACATAATTCGTTCTTTAAATATTATTTTTTTAGCTTATAACAATCAGCCTTATGATGAGCAACTAAAAATAACACTATTTTGCTAGTAGGAACTTAATTTTGCGCAAGCAAACACCGTCAGGGGGTGCTTTAGGTAATCTCCGGCAGAGATCCGGCTAGCAGAAACGACGATCTTTAGCTCTGGCAACATACAACTGCCGAACATTGCGGACCGACGAAAAGTTGCTGTTACTGGAGGAGGAATTGAGCAGGTTACGATGGGGAATCATAGGGTTGTCAGAAGTCCGTAGAGAGAGGGAGGTCATGATAACCCGGTAACTTACTCTATTTCCGGGAGGGCGACTACCAGTCCCGTATTTCGTAATTTAAGTTTTTTTAGCGAAATACTTTCGATGCGGTATCGGGTTTATCGTCCACAATTCCCCTGTGACCAACGTGGTTAATATTGAGAGCGTGTCGACCAGGGTAGCGTACCTTGTACTCAGAATGACCCAACGATATTCGTTGAAGGTCATACAGGTATATGCTCCGACCTCGACACACTCCGACGATGAGGTGGAGGCTACGTATGAGGATGTTTCCAAAGCCATTGCATAGCTCCAAAACTCACTTCACGGTTGTTATGGGGGACTTCAACGCAAAGTTGGGCAAACGAGACGGTGAAGAGCAGAAAGTGGGGATTTTTTGAGTGGGGATATGAATCACAGGGCCACCTCCTAGCCAGTTTCATGGAGAAGGAGGGACTCTATATGATTAACTCCTTCTTCAGATAATGTGAGCATAGAAAGTTGACTTGGATGAGCCCTGATGGTGTAACGAGGAATGAGGTAGACTTTATCATATCGAAGAAAAAGCACATATTCAATGATGTCTCCGTCATTAGTGCGGTTAAAACCGGGAGTGATCACCGTATGGTACGAGGCTGATTGAATATCCAGTTCAAGCTTGAAAGGTCTCGACTGATGAAGTCTACGCTCCGCCCGGCATCCGCTCAGCTCCAAAACCCCGAGAGCTCTCAGTTCGAACTTCAAAACCGTTTCGAGTGCCTTGGCAGCAACGTGGACGATTACAACGACAACCCGAACACCCGTCGAAAATGTAGCTAAAGACCCGAGGGCTAAATTAACCCGACACTATACCGAAGATCTCCCCGACGTCAGCCTGTAGGAGATAAGTATGGCCCTCAAACAGCTTAAGAATGGCAAAACCCCAGGTGAGGATGGAATTACCGCCAAACTCCTGAAGGCGGGTGGAAAACTCATCCTTAGGGGCCTTCAGACGCTGTTCAGCTCCGTCCTCCACGAAGGGAGAGGTGTGGTGGTTCACTCCTTCAAAAAAAGTGATACAACCTTACTGAAGAATTATAGAGCCATGTTTACAAGCTGTTTTCGAGGGTCATCACAAATCGTCTCACGCGTAGGTTTGATGATTTCCAGCCTCCCGAAAAAGCCGATTTCCGAAAAGGCTATAGTACCATATACCACATACATGCGTTGCGGCAGGTTATACAGAAGAATGAAGCCTTGCATTTGTGGACTACGAGAAAGCCTTCGATTCGATCGAGACATGGGCTGTGCTGCAGTCTAAGTGCCAAGTTGACTACCGATATATCGAAGTGTTGAAGTGTCTGTACGAAAACGCCACTATATCCGTCCGACTACAGGACCGCAGCACGAGGCCTATTCCTCTGCAGCGGGGAGTCAGACAATTAGATGTGATCTCTCCGAAGCTGTTCACCGCTGCATTGGAGGATGCTTTTAAGGTTCTGGACTAGAAAAGACGAGGCATCAATATAAATGGTGAGTGAATCACACCTTCGATTCGCTGACGATATCATAGTCATGGCTGAGACCTCAGTGCAATGCTCGCTGACCTCAATAGAGTTTCCGACTGAGTTGGCTTGAGAATGAACATGGGCAAGACGAAAGTCATGTCCTATGTCCATGTAGAGCCGTGAGCGCTAACAATGGGCCTCATAAGGAAGCTCAAAGTCACTCAGAGGGCTATGGAAAAACCTATGCTTGGGGTTTCTCTGCGTGATAGAAACAGAAATGATGATATCCGCAGTAGAACTAAGGTTACTGACATAGCCCGAAGAATAGCTAAAGTTAAGTGGCAGTGGGTGGGTCACATCGCTCGCAGGACTGATGGCCAATGGGGTCAGAAGGATCTTGAGTGGCGTCGTTGGCGGACCGGGAGACAAGCTGTAGGTAGGCCTTCAACAAGATGAAGTGACGACCTTGTAAAGATCGCGGGAATGCGGTGGATGCGAAAAGCACTAGACCGGTCTGAGTGGAGAGCCTTGGGGGAGGCCTATGTCCAGCAGTGGACGTTTTTCGACTGACATGAACGCCGTCTGAAAGTCAGTCATAAAATTTAAAAAGTATTGTAGAAAAAGAAGGATTAGATATCTGAAAGAATTTTGCAAATCGGCGCAGTACTTTTTGAGATAATCGTGATGATACAAATATACATTCATTAATTCATATAGACGTAAGTACAAATATACAAACCAAACAACATACATACATACAACATACATACATACAACAGTAAATTCATATAGATCAGACGCAGAACCTTATTTTAATTTAGTCTGTAAAAAATAATATAAACAGAAAAACATCAATGTGTAACAAAATGAAACATCGATGTTTATTTGTGTAAAAAAGCTACCATATACCACTTTCGAAAATATGACATTTCAAAATTATAATCATACAACCTTTCACGAATTTAATCATTCGTAAATGTCCTTTTAATTCTATGTACCTTCAGGAAACACTAAACTCTACATAATTATGTGTCGAATTCGACACAATTTAGTAAAGTAAGAATTAATTACAATAATAATAACTAGCCACTTTATTTGCACTATAAGACTGTAAAATATGAATTCTTACATTTTAACTTTCGTTGTCACGCGGCGAAAGAAGGTTACACCTCACTCAACTTGTCCCGATGGTGCGACCGACCGACTGATCAAGGCTGTAAGCCGTTATCCACACCTAGTACGCGCGTGTTTAAAATAGCGGTAACTCCAAGCGACGTCTAATAAGTCATCTTTATAGAAATGAAGTAAAGGCAAATAGTAATTAAATGTATCACTTCATAAATGGTGTAACTGGTAAGTATTCATATTACGGCGACTCATTATAACGTAGTAAGTCACTGTCATCTGAATATATTTTACAAAAACGTAGTAAGAGTAGTTCCACATTTTTTTCCAATAAGCGTAAACGCTGTAAACGACGGTAGAAATAGTTTTATGCACGCTGTAACCTACCGGACTTCAAACTTTTGTAAAACCTTAATTGGTGTAAGTGCAAATGGAAAATAATGACCTACTTATTGGCTATTTACTGCAATTAGTTTTGCTATGTGTTAAAAAAGTACATACAATTCCAACGCTGTACAAAATTTTCTAATCGTCGTAGCGCCACGGGACCCGGACCATTCGACGCAGAAAAAAAATCTGATTCCGAATATGTAAAAAAAATATTTTAGGTACATTGCGGGTTACAGCGTTTACGCTTTTTAGCGTCGATATTGTTCATTTGTTTTTCTGTGATAGCTAAACAAAAAACATCTGTATGAATAATTTTACAAGACGGTAAAATAAGAGTTAGTTTTGTAATAATTTGGAGCGGTGTGGAGAAAATTCTGGTACACTAATAAAAAATATTGTTTTTGAAAATGAAACCTTGATTTATCATTATGATTTAAACGATAAATAAGTTATCATTGCAGTGGATTTTTTATCTCCAGCTCTGTCACCAAAATTTAGGGTAGTTTTTTCGGCCTCGCCCAGGATTATTGAGGCCTACAAATAAATACTTTGACATTCGTTTTTAGCAATTGTGTTTTAATAATCTAGGAGAGTTATATAACATTATTCTATCATAGTTATGGGAAAATATTAAAAATAAGCTCAAGAAAAAAAATACGAATTTGCGGCAGGAAATGTGCTTCAGAGCCTTCTAATTGACAAGGGTGCTGCTCATCTACTAAAGATCAGAACTGAGAACCGCTCTCCCCGTTATTAAGCCCTAACTTTCGACTACTACTTCTCATTCACTAATGTTAAAAAACAACTACATAAAAATCACGAGCTGATGATGACTTAGTGAACGTACAAAATATGACCATTTTGACCTCCTAAAGTAAAATTATTTTTTTAGTGGTAAAATAAAACAATTGAATGACGTTAACAAGTGTTTGCAAATATAGAAAGTGTGCTTATTTCAATTAAAATATAACGATTGACATATCTCCCATTTTTAATACCGATTATCAAAACTTATGGATCACCCCTCGTATGTATATATTTAAAGTAAAAATATTTTGTGCTATGAAAACACATTGTTCATGCACAGTTTTAGTGAGACTAAATTTTTTTTTAAATTCCAATAGAACTACTGGGAAAAAATCTGTCCCACTAGTTTTCTAATCTGAAATCCTTTGAATTAGAACTGTCAGTAGAACTTGTGGGAATAGATCGTCTGGTTGCCTCCATATTGAATTTTAATTACCGTCATATCTTTAGTGACACACAACATTTAAGCAAATCGATTGACATTACATTCATAAAAATAGGTTCACGCGTTTAGTTTCTAGAACAAACATCCTCCATCGGCAGTCGGGTAATAAAGGCAAGTTCTTTAGCAATGCAACTGACATCTTAGTTGATGCGTTTTACGTGTACTTAGGCTCGTATGGAATCAAGAAGCCTATGCACAACAATCATTATCTTGTTAGAAGCGACCAATTATTTTTTTCAGTGTGCATCAACTTGTAGAGATAGATACGTATTAAATACTTAAGGCTATGGAATGACATTAGCACAAACATTTATGCTCATCACACAAACCGTGACCGCCAGCAGTTAATTCGAAGGCGAGGTCACTAACAGGCATAAAGGCCTTGCATCTTTAGACCACACTCCGATTTGGAGTCTTAGGATTGTCTTAAATTTAGCCTTGAGATTGTAAATTTCTATGGGTCTTAGATATCAATTGGCCTGTACGCCTACCCATGCTATTAAAAACGATTTTTGAATATTAGTGTTGTTTTGACGATGCGTTGGCCTAGTTGGGTGGGAGTGACCCTGCTTACGAAGCCAACGGTCCTGGGTTCGAAACCCGGTAAGGGCAGATATTTGCGTGATGAATATTTGTTCCTGCGTCATGGATGTTTACTATGTATTTAAGTATATATTT
This sequence comes from Acleris emargana, assembly GCA_927399475.2. Classification (NCBI taxonomy): domain Eukaryota; kingdom Metazoa; phylum Arthropoda; class Insecta; order Lepidoptera; family Tortricidae; genus Acleris; species Acleris emargana. The sequence goes on from OV656840.1 coordinate 860,937, forward strand.
CTCTATATAAGTATTTATATCGTTGTCTAGTACCCATTGTACAAGCCTAGCGCTTAGTTTGGGACTAAGTCAATTGGTGTGTTATTGTCCCCTCATATTTATTATTATTATTATTTATTTTGAGTAATATGATAATGAAGTCTCGCTATGATTTTGTTAATGATACGTTAAATTATAAATGCGGCCATGTTGATTAGCTGTAACACCAGGTTTTAAAATCGATGCCTTAAGCCCTGAAAAATCATTATTGAATCTACTATTGGGCTTTATATTCGCTAATCGTGTTGCACTCATCCGACATCTGAACCATTCCGAACGCTGCGTCCTGCTTCCTTGACCTAACCGACGGGCTAAAACCGGGTCGCGGAACGGAATACCAAACACCCTGTATGATCCACTTACACGAACGAACTGACTTATACGAACACCCTGTATACTTGCATCTGCTGAGACTTACGGGTACCCTGACTTTAAAAAAAAACATTATTTCACAAACTATATCATTTTACAAACATTCATTTTGATGGTCTTCCCGTAACATACGGGGAGGGAAGATAGCCGATTGAAAAATGCCAAGATTTTAATTTTGTTAATTTTGATTTACTGTTCTATTTACTGATTATACTCACTGACACCGGTGAAATCACATTGTGGACCGCCATTAATTTAAAGAAGGAGTTGGAACTTTCATTTTCACCATCATCATCATGTCAGCCGAAAGACGTCCACTGCTGGACATAGGCCTCCCCCAAGGCTCTCCACTCAGACCGGTCTTGTGCTTTTCGTATCCACCGCGTTCCCGCGATCCTTACAAGGTCGTCACTCCATCTTGTTGGAGGCCTACCTACAGCTCGTCTCCCGGTCCGCGGACGCCACTCAAGAACCTTCTGACTTTCATTTTGCAAATTCAAAATATTTATTCAGTAAACTGGCCACATGAGGGCTCTTTTACACGTCGGTAATATGGAGTGAATCTACTAGCGCTTTGGACAAGACCATCATTGCGGAGAAGAAGCACCGCAAGAAACTCCAGCAGAAGGTAATTTTTTCTATAATTCTTAAAAGTAAGTTACATTACAAATTAATAAAGTAATAAATAATTATTTTTAAAACGAACACAAATAAAATCATTGTAAGGTCAATACAATAAAGTTAAAAATAATGACTAGGAGAACAACATGACGAGGTTTCTTAGTCAGGAACTATAACTGGGAATGTCCAACAAAAATAACTCCCTTAATTTTGTATTTTACCCAATAGTTTTGTTTAAATTATCTATATTTATTTAGCAGGCATTTTATGGATGACATGATTAATTTAAACTTGGGTTGGAATTTTCTAAGAAATTACATACAATTAAAGGATATCTAATATTAAAAAAGTGATTGTAGGTAATAGTTTATTAAAACATAGCTGGTAGATTTATGACGAGTAAAAGTGCCCGTGCGGCCTACTTACTGAATAAACATATTTTATCTTTTTTTTTTTATTATACAATTTCAAGCGTTTTTCGCCCAACCCGTAAGATACACCGAAGAGGGGCTAAATGCCGAAAATGGAAGTCAAACAAAGGTTGAATAAACTTTTGTCGAAATTTCCGAAAAAAAGTAATATATCAAAACCTTAATAATGTAGAACGGCTTTAAAACCCTATTCCTCGAAATGTTTTTCGAATTAGAGTAATTATACAATTATGAACTATCCCAATTAAAAAAACTAAATTGGAAAACAGGTCCTTGCAACCGTGAACAGACCGGACCCCACAGACAGCACCCGTTCACGAGTATGACGCGTATCTCAGCCATCGCCTCCCTCAACCATGTGTTCGGGAAGGTGGCGACCCGATCAACGACGCCGCCGTAAGCAAAGAAAAAAAACAAAACGTGTTTGTGCTCAAACCATATTACTTAAGTTAATGGGCCTGATAAATAAAATAGGTCAGGTTACATTTTTACCGCAAAAATTGTTAAATAATGCGGCGGGAAGTATTTCTTTGGTAAATGTATTATCATTAATGAACCGAGACTTACACTGTAGAGTAGCATTTGTATGCGATCTAGTAATTTTGCAAACTTGAGTTTTTACATAAATACATTAAATGATGCGTGTTTCCCAGAAGGGTAGGCAGAGACCACTTCTTTCCACTTGCTACGATTTTGACAAATTTCTTTCGCTTCTTCCGTGGTTCCGGGTACTTGAGTTTTTTTATGTCATAAAGAAAGCAAACGCGCACACAAACCACCTGATGGTAAGTGAAACTGTGGCCAATAGACATTATCATTCACAAGACCGCAATCCTAAGACTGCAAATGCACTGCCAACCCTGAGGACTAAGATGGAATGCCTCTATGCTTGTCATTTCACCGGCTGTCTTATCCCCAAACCGGAACACAACAATGTTAACACTGCTGCTTGGCGGTAGGTTAATGGATAAGATGGTGGTACCAACCCGAACGGACCCTGCACAAGGTAATCCCACAAGTAAAACGCCATGATGATGATGATGATAAGTGGGGACGCCCAGCCGAAGCAGGCGGGCAGTCGATTCGGTCAGCCGTTCATTCTGCCCTATTCCCCTCAGTCGTGCCTCAGGTTACTGGCACGGCGGCGCTCCCATCCAGCATCGATCCCATCTTCCTGTCTTCCTACAGAACAACAGTGCGTCCCGTAGGTTGATGCTTTTGAGATCTTCTGTGGACAAAACGTCCTCTCCGAATGTGTGGTATCTCAGTGACGAGTACATGACACACTCGGCTAGGACGTGTTGACTAGTTTCCTCTTTGCCACAGTGTGGGCATTGAGGGTTCTGTTTAATACCTATTACTGTCAGATGTCTGTTGAGCGGACAGTGTCCAGTCAGAATTCCTGTTAGTATGCTTAGGTTGTACTTACCCAGGTTTAGAAGGTACCTTGTTCTGTTTTTATTAACCCTTCCTATCATGAGTTTGGATTGTCTGCACCCTTGCGTCATCCCCCATGCCTCATTTGTTTTCTTTTCCATTCTTCTGGCGATAACTCCTTTGGTTACCATCTCCGATATCGGTAATACCGGTTCCGGGCCTAGGTACTGTTGGTCCGCACCTGCTCTGGCTAGTTCGTCTGCCTTCTCGTTTCCCACTGCTCCACTGTGTCCTGGCACCCACGCCAGTGTTACATGGGATGTGGTGCCTAGAGTGTTCAGTTCATTCCTACACTCTTGCACTAGAGATGATTTGATCACCAGATTGCCTAGTGCTTTGAGTGCCGCTTGGCTATCTGAGTATATTATAACGTGACTACCCGTTACATTGCTTTTTTCCTTGAGGCTCAGGGCACACTTCATGATGGCAAAGACTTCTGCCTGAAACACACTGGTGGAGCCCCCTAGTGGTATCGTCGTGTGCTCATCTGATTCTTGGCTATATATGCCCGCTCCCGCTCTTTTGGTTGAGGATTTCCATGAACCGTCTGTGAAGCATGTCACTTTGGGTTCTGGTATTTCTCTCTCCCAGCTGTCTCTCTCTCCTATGTGGATTCTGTATTTCTTGTCGAACCTCTTCCTTTTCTTGATTAGGTCATTGTTTACCATGAGCATATCCATGTTTGACATTGACTCTTTCTGTATGCTTGCGTGTCTCTTGTCCATCTCGGACCCGATCCACTCCCTGCTCGCTTTTATTCTATACCACTGTTCTGTGGCTCTCTTCTCCACCTCTATGTGTACCGGGTTCAATCCTAGCATGATCTCCAGGGCTTGTGTAGGTGCTGTTCTCATTGCCCCGGTTGTCATAAGACATGCTATTCTTTGAACCTTTGTTAATTCTTTGTCTATATCTTTTATCTTTGCTCTGTGCCACCACACGATGGCTCCATATAGGAGTCTGGGTAGGACCACCGCTCTGTATATCCATTGCGTTATCCTTGGTCTTAGTCCCCATCTCCTTCCTATGGCTTTCCTGCATTGCCTGCATTGCCTATGGCTTTCCTGCATTGGCTATAGTGGCTCTTCTGCATTGCTCCTTTACATGTGTCTTGTATAGCAGCTTGCTGTCTAGTACTACTCCAAGGTATTTTATTTCCTTGAGTGTTTCTATCTCTTCACCTTTTATTTTTATTGGTGTTAGGACGGGCAGCTTTCTTTTGTTGGTGAAGAGTACTATTTTCGTCTTGGTCGGGTTCAGGTCTAGTCCCCTGTTCTGACACCAATTTAGTACCTGTTTTATCCCTCTTGTCATGACTTCTCTCATTACACTGAGGACTTTTCCCCTCACTAAGAGTACCCCGTCATCCGAATACGCTTGCATGTGTATACCTCTTGTGTTAGTTTCTCTTATGAGCGAGTCTAGTAGGAGACACCATAGGAGTGGTGACAGACAGCCTCCTTGTGGGAATCCACGGCTCGTCTTTATCCTTATTGAGTCTCCCCCCAGTTGTGCTGTGATCGCTCTCTCTTCTAACATGGCCATTATCCATCTCCTAACTGCGGGGTCTATGTCATCCCTCCGTATACATTTCTTTATTGCACCAAAAGTAGCTCTGTCGAATGCTCCCTCTACGTCGAAGAAGCATCCCAGTGCCAACTCCTTGTCTTCTAATGCTCTTTTTATCCTTGTAGTCAGGTTGTGCAGAGCTGTCTCTGTTGATTTACCTTCCATGTAGGCGTGTTGATGCCCGTGTAAGGGTAGTCTACCACCTTGCATGCTTGTCCTTATCTGTGTATCTATGATCTTCTCCAATGCCTTCAAAACAAATGATGAGAGGCTTATGCTTCTGAAGGATTTAGCGTCCTTGTAGTTTTTCTTGCCTGGTTTAGGTAAAAATATTACCTTTACCTCGCTCCAGATTTTCGGGATGTGGCCTAGCACCAGACTTCTTTCATAAATTTCTTTCAGATGGTTCCAGATGTATTTCCAGTAAAACGCCATAACCCAATAACGATTAATCCGGCCACCTCATGGTAAGTGGGAACCAAGGCCCAAACCAAAGGCATCTAAAGAATACAACCTTAAGACTTTAAATGCATTGACAACCCTGCGGATCAAGATAAATAAATATCCGGAGACAATCTCGCATAAGTTGACCTAGTCCCAAACTAAGCTCTAGGCAACGATAAACATACATACATAGAGAAATTAATACTTACTCGTATATCCAGAGAAAACACCCAAGACTGAGAAACAAAATACTTGCGCTCACTATACAAATATTTACTATTACCATCATGTCAGCCGAAAGACGTCCACTGATGGACATAGGCCTCCCCCAAGGCTCTCCACTCAGACCGGTCTTGTGCTTTTCGCATCCACTGCGTTCCCGCGATCCGTACAAGGTCATCACTCCATCTTGTTGGAGGTCTACCTACTCGTCTCCCGGTCCGCGGACGCCACTCAAGAACCTTCTGGCCCCATCAGCCATCAGTCCTGCGTGCGATGTGTCACGCCCACTGCCACTTCAGTTTAGCTATTCTTCGGGCTATGTCGGTAACCTTAGTTCTACTACGGATACCGCATTATTTCTGATTCTATCACGCAGAGAAACCCCGAACATAGCCCTCTCCATAGCCCTTTGAGTGACTTTGAGCTTCCTTATGAGGCGCACGTGTCAGATCCGTAAGTCATCACTGGCAACACACACTGGTCAAAGACTTTTGACTTCAAACACTGCGGTAATTTGGACGAAAAGATGCTGCGAAGCTTCCCGACCGCTGCCCAGCCGAGTCGGATTCGACGAGTGACCTATTTCTCAAAGTTGGACCTACCTAACTGGACCGTTTGTCCCAGGTAAATATAGTCGTCAACAACTTCAAACTATTACCAACTATAGGCTAAATGTGTCGCTAATCGAAGGCTTAGGTAGAATGCCTCTATACTAGCCTGCATGCAACCTAACCTAACCTAACCTAACCCAAACCGAAACAAAACAAAGCGAATACAGCTGCTTGGTCATTATTTTCCTGTTTGAATAATAAAATATTTTACATTCATATACTTCATACAATACATACAACCCTCATCGTTCACGTGTAACGCAATTGTGTCGGAGTTTTGCATAAATTGAGAGAGGTGATAATTGATGGAATGGCTTTAACGAACGAATTATCGGGAAATGCGTATTTGCGGATCAGTTCCGATGGCTTTTAATGCAATTAATGGTTAGGAATATGCATTAATACCTTGCCCACATAATAGACAATAATATCGGGCGTTAAGTTTAGTAGAGTGTAGGGGTTCGAGTTTACAAATGATGGAGCATTTTGTTTTATTAAATGTAATGTAATGTAACCCGGCAACCACACGGCATAATTTTAATACCTTCCAAAAAGTGAATAAATATATTAATTTCAAATTGGCTTAAATATTTGAATTCCCCTCGAAATATTCCGATTGTGCGGGAATTAAGCGATTATCCCGGTCCCCACGACGGGAATAACGGGATTTCCCGCAAAACATAAATTTCCTTTTAGGATTCTGTAGCTCAGAAGCAAAGCCTTGCGTGCGTGACCTTTCTACTTTGCACTGAAACGATATATGGTATTACTTAGTAAAATAGTTTCTTGTCATGAGTTAAACGTACTTATAAAAGGGTAAAATCCTACCACAAAAATAGATTTCGTATTTTAATTTTCAAATTCCGGTTGTCCCAGAACTTGCCTTAAATATTAAGGCAGAAAATAGCCTCTTTAATATCGGAATGTAGTTTTTAACTTTCCAATAAGTTAATTAGTTTAGTTAGGGGTTATTAAGGTTTAATATCCTGAGGTAAACTTTTGGAGCCCTTTCATAAAGATATCTTTATTTTTTTATTACATTTCATAATATACAAAAATACAAAATACAAAATATTTATTCAGTAAATTGGCCACATGAGGGCTCTTTTACACGTCGGTAACATGGAGTGAATCTACTAGCGCTTCGGACAAGACCATCATTGCGGAGAAGAAGCGCCGCAAGAAACTCCAGCAGAAGGTCATTTTTTTTTTCAATGTTTAAATACAATAATACTTAAAAGTATCTAAATTACATTACAAGGTAATAAAGTAATAAATAATTATTTTTAAAACTAACACAAATAAAATCATTACAAATGTAAAGACAATAAAATACAAATAAAATACCTAATGTCTAGGAGAACAACATGACGAGGTCTCTACGTCAGGAACGATAATTAAAATAATTAACTGAATAACAGGTCCTTGCAAGCGTGAACAGACCGGACCCCACAGACAGCACCCGTTCACGAGTATGACGCGTATCTCAGCCATCGCCTCCCTCAACCATGTGTTCGGGAAGGTGGCGACCCGATCAACGACGCCCCCGTAAGCAAAGACCTTAGAGTGAGCATGACATGCCCATCCTGCCGGACAAAATATATCAATAAAAAAGGGAACTGTCCGGCGAGAAACATCACAATGTGTTCTCATTTCTTAAGTGTCTTGTGCACAAGAACCAATAATAAAAAAAAAATACTAACAAAAAAGGATTCATTAGGTAAACTTAAATGTCTACATCATTGGCTTAAAGGCATTTAACAATAAGCGCTGCTCAGTGCTCACATATTAGATATATTTCTACTCAAAATGCTTAAAATTAACCACAATTTCAGTAATAGCTCATACTAGTTACTTAAAAGCGTCTTTATCATCTACGAAGTCATTTATAGTATAATATGCCTTACCCAGCAAGCAGCGCTTAATGCGAGACTTAAATTTAGTGAATGGCATATTGACAATATCGGTAGGTATCTTATTGTAGAAGCGTATACAGTTCCCCACGAATGATGTGCTTACTTTACGAAGACGGTGACCTGGGACTACGAGTTTATCCTTATTTCGCGTGTTGAGCTTGTGAACGTCACGGTTATGCCTAAATTCATGTATGTGTTTGCGAACATACATGATATTTTCAAAGATGTACTGCGACGCGACAGTAAGAATATTAATTTCTTTAAATTTATCTCTGAGTGAGACCCGTGAACCCAGCTGATAAATAAAACGTATAGCCCGCTTTTGTAATATAAATATGGCCTGGATGTCAGCCGCTTTTCCCCACAACAAAATCCCATAACTCATAACACTATGAAAATAACTATAATACACCAGTCTCGCTGTCTCGACGTCTGTAAGTTGGCGGATACGCTTTACTGCATATGCTGCAGAACTAAGTTTACCCGCAATGGTGGATATATGCGAATTCCATTGCAGTTTTGAGTCCAAGGTAATACCTAAAAATACTGTTTTATCTTCGAATCCCATTGTCTCATCCTTTAGTCTTATATTATTCCCATTCACTCCTATCACATTTGATAAAGAAAATTTCATACACTTGGTTTTCTTGGCATTTAAAAGTAAGTTGTTGGCTGTAAACCAGTCAACAGTTGTTGACTCGTTGACAAGTCATTTATGTCATTAAAATTTGCCTGTTTTCTATCTACTTTAAATAAAAGTGAAGTGTCGTCGGCAAATAGAACTATTTCATGTTTGTCGCGCACAACATAAGGGAGATCGTTGATATAAATCAAAAACAAGAATGGGCCCAGAATTGAGCCTTGAGGCACTCCCATAGCAACAGCTGATCCCGGGGATTGCGTTCTGTTTATGTCCACCCGCTGAGTTCGGTGAGCAAGGTAAGAAATAATAAGATTAAGGGCACCGTTTTTGATACCGTAGTAGCTTAGCTTCCGCACTAACGTAACGTGATCAACACAGTCGAACGCCTTGGATAAATCACAGAAAACTCCAATGACATCTAGTGATTTTTCCCAGGCATCAAAGACGTATTTAATTAGGGTCGAACCGGCATCTGTAGTTGACCGTCCCTTGGTAAACCCAAATTGACTATTATGAAACAACTTATTCTTACTAAAATGTGAGGATATTTGGTTGAGAATTATTCTTTCAAAAACTTTACTCAGTGCTGGCAGTATAGAAATTGGTCTAAAATTTGTGGGGTCTGTTCTTGCCCCAGACTTAAACAAGGGTATAATCTTACTATGTTTCATCAGATCGGGAAACACTCCAATGTCGACACACTTGTTAAATAATGCAGCCAGATATGGTGCAGTTAATTCTATGACAGACTGTAGTACTGTGATGGAGAGGCCCCAGAGATCTTCAGTCTTTTTTAGATTAAGTGACCTAAAAGTTTTAATTACAATTTTTGGAGAGACATGACAAAAAATAAAAACATCTGTGCATTCCTTCACATTGGATCTTAATAATATTTCAGCTGTATCAGGAGATGATTGTAATGATTTAGTGGTATCTAAAGGTATATTTGTAAAGAATCGCTCAAACTCTTTAGCTACATCTAGGTCCGAGTTCACCACAGTACCTTCAACGTGCAGGCTGTAGTGCGGGTCTCTAACTCTAATTCTACCAGTTTCGGTATTAATTACATTCCAAACAGTTTTAACTTTGTTATCTGAATTACGGATTTTGTTAGAAAAATATTCAGACTTCGCGGCGGCACAAATCTGTTTGAATTCTTTAGAGTAGTTTTTGACGTAATCTAGAAACTCTGGCCTATGATCGATAGCTCTTGTAGCATATAACTCATATAATTTATACCTTTTTGCGTGAATTCTGGTGTAGCCCAATCACTAAACTTCGTACCTTGCTGACCTTTCACCTTTCTCAAACTGAAGCAGGCATCAAATTCCTTGACAATACAATGAAATAATGAAGAATACAAACTATCCGGATCATCCCGAGTACACGTCATATAATTTAATTGTTTGCTGACCTTAGCATTAAACAAGTCCAATCGACTTTTAGAAATTGGCCTGAATATGAAATCTTGAGGAGCATTATTAGTGTTTCCCTTAAAAGTATAATTAATAACGAAGAAATGTGCTGCACTGGATATCATCATAATGACAACATATGAAAATTGTGAAATAATCCTGTAGGTACTTTCCACGCCACTGTATTTTTTTTTAAATTAAATAAATACCAAGTTTTGCCGTGTGGTTGCCGGCTTAGAATTGTGCCACTCCATGTCTTCCCGTGGAAGTCGTAAGAGGCGACTAAGGGAATAAAGGCTTGTAGTACTGTTAGGCGATGGGCTTGCTACCTGTCACTAATATACACTGTTAAACATCTTAGCCTAATTGTGCAAATTGTGGTTACAGAGTTATCAACAAGTTTTTAGAGTTGTTGGTAATTCTGTAGCTCTGCCTACCCCACTCTGGGAATGAAGGCGTGAAGGTATGTATGTATGTAAGTAAATACCAGGGGACCATCACACACAGTGCCCAAACTAAGCTCTAGACTTGTACTATGGGTACTAGGCAACGATAAACATACTTATATAGAGAAATAAATACTTATATACAAAGAAAACATCCAAGACACGTAAACAAAAAAAACAAATAAGCACTCTCGCTCATCACACAAATTTGACCTGACCGGGAATTGAACCCGGGATCGCTTCGTGGGCACAACCTACTAGGGTTTATTCAACAACTTTGAAAAAAAAGTGATCTAACTTCGGTTATATTTCACACCATCTGGATCCTTCAGGTTTCAATCTCAGGGGCATCTCGGGGTAGGATAAAACAAGGATTACAAACACACACACCACAGGATAGACAAAAATGCTCAAGATTTAAATTGGCTGTAAAAATAAATACTGTCGAAAACCGGAACCGAAATTAGCTGTCTTCGAATAAAAACTGCTCTTATTTTGTGATTTGTGTATTATTAGTTGAACGATTAGGTACGTAAAGCAGTCCAAAAAAAATTTTTTTTTTAAACTGAATTTCGAGCAAAGGCGTTATAGTATAAAAAAAAACAAGTCTCAAACTTAAACTGAGCCTTATCTCTAATTTCAACTCTTTCGTTAATCAAAGTGTGATCAACGAACTTAATAAACGAATTTCCATTTTTTTTTTTACCTACTATACGATGCTATGCTCTTACCCGCCACGTTTTTGATGTTGAATTTTTTATTACAAAGCAATTAGCAGAAGCCTGCAAAGCTTGTGCTTTAAGTAACCTACTGTAATATGTAAACCACACAAGTATCAAAAATGTTCGTAAATAGAGGCAAAGTTGGATTTAGTGAGGAAAACCGTAAGCTGAGGTTTAACTAATCCCTCGTTAAAAGAGGAATTTATAAACCATAAGCCTCTAATATTGTTCCATTTTAAGTTAAAGATCAGAGAGCCGATTTAACGGAGAGATAAATTGTTTATTAATTTACCGTTGGAGTTGGGAGGTAATTTTACATTTTATGACGGTCTGTTTTAACAGCTGGTAATCAAATATAATAAACAATGATAAGGTCTATGTTGGTCAAAAAAGGCTATCAACTAAATAATAAATAAATATCAGGGGACAATGTCACACCAATTGACCTAGTCCCAAACTAAGCTCTAGGCTTGTACTATGGGTACTAGACAACGATATAAATACTTATATAGATAAATATATACTTAAATACATAAAACACATCCATGACTCGGGAACAAATATTCGCGCTCATCACACAAATATCTGCCCTTACCGGGATTTGAACCCAGGACCGCTATCTTCGTAGGCAGGGTCACTACCAACTAGGCCAGCGCGTCGTCTATTGACATATTGTCCGGTATCCATAGTTAAACCACGGATAGGTGAGGAAGGAAACTTTGGGTTAATGTTAGCTATTTGGGGTTAAATTTTGGGAAAGTCATTCCTTATAGTGTACCCCTAGTTGGTTGGTTTGGTGGTTGGTGGGTTGCTTGGTTGACAGTTGGGAGGCTGACCCCTGAATCTACGAAACTCATCTTATATAAACTTTTACTTCGCCGACTTTTCATTTCATCGACAGGCATTTACATGTGCAGGAGGGTTATTATGACCTAGCTATGCAGTTAATTTTACGGCGAGCGTAAAGGACAGAGTTATAGCAGTTATATGTTATATAGCTCTGTCCTTTTCTCTCAGTGTAAACTGAAATGCATAGTTACATCATAATAACCCCCCAGGAGTTATAATTTTCAGGTTGTCACGGGTCCAACGTAACCTTAGTAACCTATGCTTAAGATAACCTAAAAACAATAAAGTTTCTGCAGTAATTAGGTTTCCAAATGAGTGTAGATGTTTCAAGGTGATCCCAGTTGGTAGTGACCCTGGACACAAAGCTAGCAGCCCGATTCCGCTTGAGGCTAATGGCAATTTGTGTAGTGACGAGCGCAACTATCTTGATCTGGAGTATTTAAAGATTTATTTGTATCTTTAAAGCATGTTTATTGATTTTTATTTGGTATTGCGATACATATATACTCTAACAGGTCCTCCTCCTCCCCCTCTAGCAGGTCCACTCGCGGCATGGTCCCTATGACACTGGCTGCATTACCTCTCTGGATAGCTAGCCCAATCCTTTGGGAGAGGTAAGCCCCAGCTCTATGATCTCCGGAGGTGTCTATGAGAGTTGTTTTTATATAAATTTATTTAGACATTTAATGTACAGAGCAATAAAGCACAAATTCTAACTACGACGTACGATGCCAAACGGCACCTCTAGCCTATAATGAGTTCGTTAAATGTAAAGAATCCAGCCTATTATAACAGGTAAGCTCATCATTTTTTTTTTAATTCTATACAATATCGAAGGACAACACTAATGACTTCTACGACCTACATAAACTCATAATTCGGATACATTAACAATACATCCAGAGGAAAAAAGGCAGTCAAGTAGTACAAAGTTCACTACATAATGCCTTTTGGTTCTTGAGGGCAGAATACGTAGTCATACTCTACGTTTTTCAATAAGCGATTTGTTATTGATTAATCTAATGGTGTATTATACATAATAGTGTATTAATAGTGGATCATACTTCAGTAAATTAACAACTAGAAATTTTATGCCGGTTATAGAATTTGAAGTGGTGACAAAATTTTGTGCAAGGTTCGTATTAAAAAAGCATTCCACCTTAGTCCTCGTGGTTCGCAACGCATATGCCGACTTAGGATAACAGTTTTGAGACGACAAATGTCTATTCGCGCTCCTTTGCCATAAAACATATTTTTACTCCGACATGAATTCCCCAATATTCATTTTCTAAGTAAGTAGTCTTAGTTTTAGTAAGTAGGTTTATGTTATTTTGTGATAGTTCTGTAGTAAGCCCGAAGGGCCAAGCACCCAGAAATAGGACCTCCGTGTTGGCGGAACACGTCGACACTATTAAATTGATTTCTGGAATAGGGAAAATGTGCAGGAAAATATGTAAGGAAATAAGACGACTGTGTAAACTTCAATTCGATGAAAACGCGAATAAAAATTGTGTTACTTACTAAGAAATAACTATTCTACTTACAAGCATTACTTAATAATGTTTTATAATGTTGAAACCTTAAAATAAAACTATTATACGTTATTGTAGGACCTGGATGGATGACCTGGTACTATCAATTCTCTAAGTTACGAAATTTGACAATGGCTTGATGATTGCATAGTTTTAGTTCTTCCAAACTTTTAGCATTTAAGTACTAGGGTATGAGGAAAAGTAGGAGGTTGTCCGCCGCAGGTCAGTGGTAGGTGTGATGAAAGGTTCTACTTCAGATGAATTGCAATTTGAGTTAGAGCATTCCTACATTTTCTTTTACATTTCAACTGAGAGAAGTACCTTTTTATGTTTTGTTTACATTGTGACAAGAGCGAAAATGGTACGTTTGTATGTTTTAGTTTAGCTTGTAATTCATTACGTAACAGAAACACTTGTAAAAGCAACTCTGATCCTATAGCGATCGGGGAGATATCGACTCGACGTGAAAACAACATTGTCCAATAAGAAACAAGCTTAAACTACAGTACATAGTTTGACATTATAAAAAACAAAACAACATACCTACAACTAAAATTGCTGCAAATGTGTACATTCCTGATTGTTTTATCGATGACATTAGACAATACAAATTAAATTAATAAAAACTTGTATGTAGTAGTGGTAATGTTGTCTTTATTTGTTATAAAGTGAACTTGTTATTAAAAATAACACAATGAATTGCCGTTTTTTTCAGTCTATGAGAGTGCAGTTCAGAGTAAAATTGGCCTCATAATCCAGAATATCACCCAAAAACCGCTGGTTACTCGTTAAGTGGTGGTTGAGGACATGTCGCTCAACCTATCACTGCATTTTATTGTTATTCCTTTTTCCCAAACTATACTGGTCATTAATTTCTAACGTAATACTTCGTCATGTTGTTCTCCTAGTCATTATTTTTAAAGATAGTTGTTAACAATTTTATTTTTGCTACTTTTAATTATTATTATTTATTTATTTATTTATAATGTAACTTAATTTTAATGTATTTTGGGTGTTTTTTGCGGCACGCTTGCTCGGTCTTTGCGGCTGGAGCTGGAGTCCTAATGTATTTTTACGCATAACCATCGTAAATCATAAAGTGTTTTTAACTGAAACTGTTTTTATTTCAGGATTTTTATAAATAGAAACCGTTTCAGAAAAAAAACACTTTATGAGTTGCGATGATTATGAGATTTATGAGTATTACATTCGGACTTCAAATTTTGATATCAGCGTATATGGACTCCTTTGCGGCACTTGTCAACCGAGTCACTTCATGATCTCAAGATTAATAACGATGTATACCGTGGTAGTTGTACCGTGTAACTCAAGCGGCAGATAAACTGAATTCAGTCATCGCCCGCTACTCCTGTAAGATGCATTCGGCGTTCGATATCGTTACTAAAAATGTCCGAGTATCTATAGGTTTGACGTCAGCCCTCGGACGGTCGCGTCGGGCGCCTACATTTTGTAAGTTTTCGAAAACCATTAACGTCAGCGTCAAGCAACTTGTTACTTATATATGAGTAGGTATGTTATAATTGGGATAGATCAAAAAAAAAAAAACTCATAGTTTTTACATTCTAATTCGATAGAAAAGATAATTTAAAAAGTAGTTTTATTTTAATAAGTATCTATTTATTTTGCATACATTTTATAGATGTCATGGTTATATGAAATTTGGGTTGGCATTTTCTAATAAATTACAACAATTAAATGATATCAAATGATAAAAAGTGATGCAATAAAACATACTATTTCAAGCGGTTTTCGCCTAACCCGTAAAATACACGTCGAGCTTCAAGTCGAAAACAAAAGTCAAACTACATAAATATTTCAAAAACGTAATAATGCAGAACGGCTTTAAAATCCTATTCCTCTAAATGGTTTTACAATTACAGTAATTGTAAAAATATGAACAATCCGAATTATGTAAAGAAATAAATAAAAACAATTGACAGGCAGGCCCTTTATTTATTTTACTACGTTTTAACTCTTTTTGCAATCGTAACTGTTTTATGACTCCGCCTTTACTGTCAACATTATAAGAGCTATAATTATGTAAATAGTACGATAACAATAAGGGAAGACAGAGTGGAATATTCCCATGATCTGTGAAAGGAACGCAAAAACAATTGGTTCCGTCTGCGGGCGGATACAGCCGCTTCCAATCTTCTTTTGTGAAAGTGACCACTTTACCTACTCAAAGGGATGTCACAAGGTTTTGCGACCATTTGAAATGGGTCAACTGCTTCCTTTAAAATGGGTAATCGTCTTTTATTTTGAAAGTAGATATAATCGGTCGGTTTTTAATATTTTGTTTTAAATGATGTTTATTTCCCGTGTGGTTGCCGGGTCAGAACACAGCCACTCCATGTCTTCCCGTGGATGTCGTAGGAGGCGACTAAGGGAATAAAGGCTTGTAGTAATGTTAGGCGATGGGCTTCCAACCTGTCACTAATACAATGGTAAACATCTTTAGCCTATTTGTGCAAAATGTGGTTACAGAAAATTATCAACAATTTTTTAGAGTTGTTTGTAATTCTGCAGCTGTGCCTACCCCACTCTGGGAATAAAGGCGTGAGTTTATGTATGATGTTTATTTGTTTTTTACTTAATTGGGATATGTCATGTTAGCGATATTGAGAGTAGTATAGATTAATTTTGTGTTGTTTTTTATGGCATAGAGAAGGCAAACGAGCACACAGGCCACCTGATGGTAAGTAGAAACTGTGACCATAGACATTCACATTCGCAGGACTAAGATGGAATGCCTCTATGCTAGTCATTTCACCGGTCTTATTCCCAAACCGGAACACAACAATGTGAACACAGCTGCTTGGCAGTAGGTTAATGGTTAAGATGGTGTACCAACCCGGACGGACCCTGCACAAGGTCCTCCCACCCGCAAAAATGATCTATGGCACATCTCCCTCTACTGCGTGCTCCAACACCTGCACGAGGTGGGACCTTTATGACACCACTATCAAGGACGTGCCAAAATACTGGTTAGCTCATATCTTTTTTTTTTTTTTTGTAACATGGGAAGGCAATCGAGCACACAGGCCACCTGATGGTAAGTGGAAACTGTGACCCATAAACATTCGCATTCACAAGACTGCAAATGCACTGCCAACCCCGAGGACTAAGATGGAATGCCTCTATGCTAGTCATTTCACCGGCTGTCTTATCCCCAAACCGGAACACAACGATGCGAACACTGCTGCTTGGCGGTAGGTTAATGGATAAGATAGTGGTACCAACCCGGACGGACCCTGCACAAGGTCCTCCCACAAGTAAGTAATCCAATACTAACATGTCGTTGACATGCTAAGAAAAAGAAGAACTGAAAGATTTTAAAATTATCGAAAACCATGACATGTGTCACAGGTCAACTACACATACAAATCCACAAATACTTTAATTGGCTGTTCCGACATATCACAAAAACCTAGTAGGTGTCCTTTTTTCCTTTTTTCTCTCTATATCTCTCTTAAGATTTTGGTGTGTTTTCCTGTGGAAACTACGCAGGTTATTTGATATATTTAGTGGCCTAGTTGGTAGTGACCCTGCCTACGAAGCTAGCAGTCCTGGGTTCAAATCCCAGTAAGGGCAGATATTTGTGTGATGAGCGCGAATATTTGTTCCTGAGTCATGGATGTTTACTATGTATTTAAGTATATATTTATCTATATAAGTATTTATATCGTTGTCTAGTACCCATAATACAAGCCTGGAGCTTAAATTGGGACTAGGTCAATTGGTGTGACATTGTCCCCTGATATTTATTTATTTTTTAATTTACTATTTATATATTATACTATTTATATATATTTATGCCCGTGTGGTTACCGGGATAGTGCCCGTGTGGTTACCGGGATAGAATAGTGCCACTCCATTTCTTCCCGTGGATGTCGTAAGAGGCGACTAAGGGAATATAGGCTTGTAGTAATGTTAGGCGATGGGCTTGCAACCTGTCACTAATACGCTGGTAAACATCTTAGCCTGATTTTGCAAAATGTGGTTACAGAATTATCAACAAGTTTTTATAGTTGTTGGTAATTCTGTAGCTCTGCCTACCCCACTCTGGGAACGAAGGCGTGAGTTTATGTATGTATGTGTATGTATGTACTATTTATAGATTTATATAATGCTAGACTAAGTAGTACCATTGTAATATTAAATATATTTAAAAAAAATACTGACTGCTGAGTTTCTTGCGGCGTTTCTACTCAGCAGTGGTCTCCTCTTGTGAAGCGCTGGTAGATTCTTGACGTGTAAAAGTGCCCGCGCGGCCTCCTTAGTGAATAAATGTGTTTAACTTTATCTTTATCTTAATAATTTGACAATATTCCATTTTCTTCCTTCCATATTTGGTCTATTTCGAGCAATTGGATGGCTTGCATTCATTTTGCCGTGTCATTCATACTGTGTTATTTTAGCGGAGAAAGGACCATGTGCAGGGTTTGGATTACTACCACCTTCTTATCTATTAACCTACCTACCACCAAGCAGCAGTGTACACATTGTGGTGTTCCAATGTAACCCATTGGTGAAATGATTAGCGTAGAGGCATTGTATCTTAATCCTTAGTGTTGGCAATGCAATTGCAGTCTTTTCTCGGTCTTGAGATTCCAAAAGTCTATGAATCACGTTACCGTCACATCGCCTGTAGAAATTCTCAACATTACAAAAATGAAAAGTAAATTATAGCGTTGTTGGGTGCAATAAAATGATACGTCTGGGGTTCGATTTCCGGTTTGCGAAAGGTTCTTGAGTGGAGACCACGACCTGGCAAGCCCAGCGTGGGACGACCGCCTGCACGATGGACAGCTGACGCAATAAGGTCGGTGGATGCAGGCCGCATTGGCGGTTTGGGCTAATATTTGCGTGATGAGCACGAGTATTTGTATTTGTAGTGGGTCTTGGATATTTTCCACGTATATGTATTTATTTATCAGAGAGGTAACGAAGCCAGTGTCATAGGGACCATGCCGCGAACGGAGCTGCTGGAGGGGGTGTTCTTTTTATAGTGGTGATTCTTATTTACATCTTTAATAGTTTAGTAGCTTAGTTTTATTTTAATTTAAATAAGTTTCGTTACAACTTTTAATTGTTACCTATATTTAGTTTTGATTTAGTATTTATTTCCTGTAATATTAAGTATTTTTTATATAGTGCCCATAGTACAAAACTGGAGCTTAGATTGGGACTAGGTCAATTGGTGTGAGATTTTCCCCTGATATTTATTTTATTCTGATATTTTTTTTGGATCGATCTCACTAGAAATCAAAGAATCTATGTTCAGTAGTTAACGACTACGGACTGAAATGATGTATCATGGATGAGCGCGAGTATTTGTGTCCAAGCCTTGGATATTATCTATCTCTATATAACTATTCTGCCCTACTAAGCTTAATGATAATATCTCAGACAAAACACCTGTAGAAATTGCAACCTAGTTACAAACAGAACAGAGTTGAATCTACTTTGGCTAATGAATTTAGATATTGCGTTTTTGCTTAGGAGGACGGCATTTATAGTAAAAGCCTAGAGCATAGTTTAAGACTAGGTTAAAAGTTGTGAGCATATCCTCAAAAAAAAAAAATTAAAATCGATGTAATTCGATGAAATGATGGGTTACCTACTACTGCCGTCCTAAGCAAATAAGAAGCATTCCAAAATCAATACCCAACGCATTTTTAGTTCTCTGCCCTTAGTAATAAGGTTGATATTGCTACAGGAGATTCATCCGACATACTGCTAATTAATTGCACATCGCACGCAGGACTGATGGCCGATGGGGTCAGAAGGTTCTTGAGTGGCGTCCGCGGACCGGGAGACGAGCTGTAGGTAGGCCTCCAACAAGATGGAGTGACGACCTTGTAAGGATCGCGGGAAAGCGGTGGATGCGAAAAGCACAAGACCGGTCTGAGTGGAGAGACTTGGGGGAGGCCTATGTCCAGCAGTGGACGTCTTTCGGCTGACATGATGATGATGATGACTGCTAATTAGCTTAGGAGGGCAGACTAACTCAAGTATGAAGAGATTTCCCAGAGTTTTAAGTGGAACTCAATTAAAGGATCATGGGCAAATTGGGTGTGCCACCAACAGAATTGAAACCTATATCATTAAAAAGGTTTTAGTTAAAGCATGATTTCTTAGTATTGCCGCAAATATCTAGCTCACCGGAGAACAAAAATATGGGCACTTGAAAACAAGATATATCGTCCGTAAGAACTTTGGCTTATTAATATATAATTGTTATAGTTTATTATAGAACTGCGTGTAAGGTATTTGATATACAAAAATATGTAAACTGTAGTGTTCGTGCTTCTCCAGAACTTGTCTAAAAAAGTATATTTAAAAATATTCGTAACAACACTTTACTCGCAAGATAACAAAGTATCTCGTAGAACTCTATCATCAACATAACCTTCGATTAAGTAACTTAACTGAAAAAAAATACACGAATTATTTTTTTATGTAGGTTTTTAATGTACCTACCTTATAAATGGTGTATTTATCTGTATGACAAATAAACTCTCGATTTCAAGAAAATACTTCAGTTTGTTAATGTATATTACCTAAAGTTTCTATGGACCGTCTTGTTTTCAAGAGATCATATTTTTGTTCTCCGGTGGGCTAGGTATTTGCGTCCATAATAAAAAATGATGTTTTCACTAAGTTTATTTTAAAAATAAAGGTTTTAATTCTGTTGGTGCCACACCCAATTTCCATACAAAAATGCCCATGATCCTTTACCTAGCTACCTACAAGTTAAACCCAGGACAGTCGCAGAACGAGTTGTAACTATGTCGCGCTGCCAGGCACATCCCTGGAACTTGTATGAGATATTACAATTTCAACATACCTCGGTAATATACCGAGTGGGATTTAGGGGTGACTCTCTTCTGCAAGCGGAAACGTAGCCTCATATTATTTAAATTCAAAATCATGTACTAACTTCGGGTCGTCAAATACATACATTAACTTCACGCTTGTCGCCTGTGAGCACCGATCTACACATACAAGTTTCGCTTCCTCTACATTCATCAATCTCTTCATGCATGTATGTCGGTTTCGGGTGCTTTTTATTTGGCCTTTATTCAGTAGATCACGAATCTGATCACCGTACGTCCGTCTAGAACGTCTCCTACCGACATCTCCGCTCCTCGTTCGCTATATATCTTTCGTAACCCTTCTTTCATATTATTTCTAAATGACCAAACCATCTTAGCATACCCTTTTCGATTTTAGTCACTACATCTTCTTTCAATCCACATCGTTCTCGGATCTCGCTATTTCTTACTCTATCTATCATCCTTACTCCACTCATACCTCTTAGAGCTCTCATTTCAACTGTATTAATCCGGCTTGCGTTCTTCTTCTGCCATTACCCAAGATTCACTACCATACATTGTTGGGGTCAATATTCCTTGAACAATAGCAACTGAATTGAAAAAAATCGTTAAATATCACTTTCAAAACAAATTTTAGCAACTGTATTATTGCCAACTCATCTCAACCAACCAATTTCAATCGATTGCTAAATAATGGTTTACTTAAGCAAATAATTATTAGTCGATAAAAGATACTATAGTAAAAGATAAGCTAATTATTTACTTTTTATATGGATAATCATTTTTGGTTACCAATTTTTTTCCCATAATCCGTGAAATAAGTAAAAATTAATTTAAATATCAGGGGGACAATGTCACACTAATTGACCTAGTCCCAAACTAAGCTCTAGGCTTGTAGTATGGGTACTAGACAACGATATAAATACATATAAAGAGAAATAGATACTTAAATACATAGAAAACATCCATGACTCGGGAACAAATAGGTATTGGCGCTCATCACACAAATATCTGTCCTTACCGGCATTTGAACCCAGGACCGCTTGCTTCGTAGACAGGGTCACTACCAACTAGGCCAGCGCGTCGTCAAATACCAGCCAGATGCCAGATGCGTGTGGCGAGTGGCAAAATATTTTTTACATTGCCATTATTTATATGCTTGTATAAGCAGGTAAAATATAAGAACGTAATACGTATACGGTAATTAACCCAATAGGAAACATACACTTGAAGTAAAGCGTCTTATTTCATAACATAATTATTCTATATACCCCCAATGTATGTATATGTATGTACCAGCTGATATTTCTTGAACGACCCGGCTGATTTTAATGAAACTTAGGGTAGAAACATCGTGCTTACACTAGCTATCCTAACTTTTTTTTAAATACCGTCTCTCCGTCCATCCGATCATCCAGACTCACAGATAAACCAACACACACATACACAACAACACATTAAACTTATAGCACCCCTCTTTTTTAGTCGGGGGTTAAAAAATGAAGCCGCTGTAACTCCCGCCACAGCCCCAATCTAAGGTCATGACCCAAATCCAACTGCAGTGGCACTTCCGACGTTTATCTTCCGACCTGTGTAACTTCTCTTAGAAAATATCGTCGTTCACTGCGTCGCAGATTTTGCCTCGCAATTATAATTTGGCTATCAAGCCTGTAGTGTATTTAACCGGTAGCGTTTCATCGACGAATTCACAGAAGAATCATTTAAATTAAATAAATACTTAACTAAATATCAGGGGACAATGTCACACCAATTGACCTAGTCCCAAACTAAGCTCTAGGCTTGTATTATGGGTACTAGACAACGATATAAATCTTATATACAGAGTGACTGGAAATTCGCCGTATTCCTTGAAAGGGGTCATTCTACAGCTCATTTGTAACGATTTAAGTCCAGTCAACCAGGGGTCAAAACTCATTGGTTATCGAGTTATTCAGGTTTTTAGAATTAAAAAAAAATACCCGCCTTTCGACCTAAAACTAGTCATTGTGTAAAAACTTCGTCATTTAGAAATAAAAAAAAGCTTTTTTCAAATAGCCAATAATTTACTGATTACGAAAAATAATAAAAAATGCCAAAGAAATGCAAAGTTTTGCAAATAAAAGGATTTGAAGTTGAAAGTTCTAGTAATAATTTTCCAAATTTTGTAACATTAAAAATTTTGTAAAGCATAACTAAAAAAAAAAGTACAACATTTCGCGTACAAATGACAGGAATAGTTTGCTCAATTCATAAGCTTTCTAAAAAGGTACAATTAATGACATTTTAAAATTAATTTTCATTTAAAAATTAACAATTAATAATAATAGCAGAAATGTTCGCGGTTAAGCTCCATCGTTTCAACCAAAAAACGCGGGATCGTTATCGTTTTTAAATTCAGCTAATCGTGTTCTTTTAAATTTGCTTTTTAAAAACATAAAGTGCGTTCCATTTTTAACCGAAAAACGCCGGAAGTGTTGTAGTAAAATGAAGAGAACATCGTTCTTCTTTTTACCCGACTGCGTCAGAAGGAGGGTTATTAAATTCAGCTAATGTTGTTCTATTTTTAAATAAATTTGCTTTTTAAAAACAAAGTGCGTCCCATTTTGAAATTTCGAGCATCTCAAAACTTAAGAACACGATAAGCTGAATTTAAAAACGATAACGATCCCGCGTTTTTTGGTTGAAACGATGGAGCTTAACCGCAAACATTTCTGCTATTATTATTAATTGTTAATTTTTAAATGAAAATTAATTTTAAAATGTCATTAATTGTAAGTACCTATTTAGAAAGCTTATGAATTGAGCAAACTATTCCTGTCATTTATACGCGAAGTGTCGTACATTTTTTTTTAGTTATGCTTTAAAATGTTACAAAATTTGGAAAATAATTACTAGAACTTTCACCTTCAAATCCTTTTATTTGCAAAACTTTGCATTTCCGTGGCATTTTTTATTATTTTTCGTAATCAGTAAATTATTGGCTATTTGAAAAAAGCTTTTTTTTATTTCTAAATGACGAAGTTTTTACACAATGACTAGTTTTAGGTCGAAAGGCGGGTATTTTTTTTTAATTCTAAAAACCTGAACCAATGAGTTTTGACCCCTGGTTGACTGGGCTTAAATCGTTACAAATGAGCTGTAGAATAACCCATTTCAAGGACTACGGCGAATTTCCAGTCACCCTGTAGAGAAATATGTATTTAAATATATAGAGAACATCCATGACTCAGAAACAAATATTCGCGCTCATCGCACAAATATCCGCCCCTACCGGGATTTGAACCCAGGACCCTAGCTTGGTAGGCAGGGTCACTACCAACTAGGCCAGCGCGACAAATTTGAGAGTGTCAAATCTTTTTGTAGCTTGTTACTCACTCGTTCTAAGATCAACTTGTAAGGTCATAAAGTGCTTGTGGCTATAAGTATTACACACTGGTAAGTATCTACGATTTCTACTGATAATCCTTTGAACACTTCTTTTAATTTCACAGTGATTATAGTTTTAAATTAATTGTTTGAAAAATATTTAGTGATTGTAAATACTTGTCGCGGGGTAGTGCTTAAGCTGCACGAGACGAAGGTTATGACGGATTGCATCTGTTTGACATGAATCCGATTGTCCGAAACATTTATCTGGCATAACATTAGCGTAAAAGTTTTGTAACGAATGTTTACGTCGCAGGAAGCGTACTCGTATTTAGTAAACGATAACTGGAACATAATGTTTGTTCCAATTTTAAACAGCATACTATTTATAACAAGGCAGAATTTTATCATAGTATAAATAGAAAAGTAGCTCGACTCCGGCCCTTTAGGAGATTCTGATAACAATTGCCGCTCGGGCGTCAGGGTTGTCCAAACTTGTTTTTCAATTTAAGTCACCTACTTGGCCATACTTTCTATGATTTATAAGAATATTAATTTTCATAAATTACACAAACTTAAAGTAAGTAAGTATAAATATTGTTAGGTACAGTACCCCAACGAAAATGTTAAGCACTTTAGTGCGTTGTCATAGTAAATTTCAAACAGAACATCAAATTACACACATGACAATGACTATGACATTCACAATGACAAGGTTCTAAGTATGCTCAACATTTTTATTGGGTGACTGTACCTAAGTACCAAATTTAAATTATTTTACTTATATAATTTTATCTGTTGACACTAAATTATATATTTATAGGTATGTGATGGATGTGATATGTAAATTCCTTTTTGACCTTTTGATAATGCCGCTCCATAAAGCTCCGGATTATGTATACTATTATTTAGACATCCGTATACAAAACAATATTTACGTCTTTTCGGCAGCGACATTGTATTGTCGCTCGATAGCGATAGGTAAGTACGCGCACTGCCAACAAAACGTAACCGAGCGCAAGGACGCCGCAGCCCCGACTAATGTACACTCGTAGTATCCTGAGATTTAGTATAAAGTGGGAGTTTAGCCCCGCCCACCGCCGCGAGCCGCGCGATGTACCTTTGTTTGAAGACGTTCTACTGTTCTTATACTGTGATTTTATGATGAATTATTTTGTTAAGCAAAATGCTTGTCCTTGTTAAGGCCTCCTTTTGTACATTATTTAAATTTTATGCAATTAAATATTTTAAATTGCCATTTTGCATTATAACGATCATGTTTCCATAATATTGTAACGCAAAATTGAGTGTCTAATTAACAGAAAACGTAAACAGCAATAAGCGAGCCGCGAACAATATGGGTCAGCGCACTTCACCTCCGATTTGAGTATAAATCCAAAAATATTGATAGTGGAGTAAAAAAAGTGCGAGAACCAAAGTTGAAGAAAATAAAATTCCACCCATTACGA
Source organism: Acleris emargana (assembly GCA_927399475.2). Lineage (NCBI taxonomy): Eukaryota > Metazoa > Arthropoda > Insecta > Lepidoptera > Tortricidae > Acleris > Acleris emargana. The sequence goes on from OV656840.1 coordinate 885,904, forward strand.
TTTTTTTGATAAACTTGATAGTATAACTCTGCAAATATTGACCCTAGCGTAAAAATGATAATGACCAAACTTGTGAGAAAATTAAATTTCCAACAACTTTGTTTGAGTAAACGTGCGTAATGTTGAATACGATAATGCTGTAACATTATTCTGCTTCGGATCATCAATGTCAGGCATAAAAAATATTCGGCTCTCGGATTTACGCGGAGTGAATGTTTGCAAAACTTAACTATCATAACCCTTAACTAAATTTATGAAAAAATATTTAGTGGAAGTCGTAAGAGGCGACTAGGGGAATAAAGGCTTGTGTAGTACTGTTAGGCGATGGACTTGCTACCTGTCACTAATATACACTGTTAAACAGCTTAGCCTAATTGTGCAAATTGTGGTTACAGAGTTATCAACAAGTTTTTGGAGTTGTTTTTAATTCTGTAGCTCTGCCTACCCTACTCTGGGAATGAAGGCGTGAAGGTATGTATGTATATATATTATAATTAAACATATATGCTTCTTCGATTCTGTTGAACAGAATTTTAAATTAACCCATGGTTATTTTTTTATATATTTTTAAAAACATGACTATAAAAACACAAAATTGGATATAACTTTTTCATCTTGGCGTCAATTGATATGGAAACTACATCTAAGTCAAAGTCAAAGTCAACAAAGTCAAAGGTACGCAAATTAAATATTTATTGTTCATTAATATATCTATTAAATCATCGAAAGCTTTTTTTTCTAAAGTGAGAAAATATGGAAAAAGGGCAAAAAAATACTTTTTTTTAGTAAAAATTTCAAACCTTTATATCATGAATTCCGATATCACTGACTTATAGGACAGCAGTGTTAATGCAAATAGGCTTAAACAACAACTGAAAGTTTAGAGCTTCAGATCGAATGTCATCTGCCCATGGTAGCCCCTTATAAAGAGTATAGTAGACTTAAACCATTTTTGAGTGGCGTCCGCAGACCGGGAGACGAGCTGTAGGTAAGCCTCCAACAAGATGGAGTGACGACCTTGTGAAGATCGCGGGAACGCGCTGAATGCGAAAAGCACAAGATCGGTCTGAGTGGAGAGCTTTGGGGGAGGCCTATGTCCAGCAGTGGACGTCTTTCGGCTGACATGATGATGATGAAACCCTTTTTCACTTGATCTTCAGAAGACTTTACCCTTTTTCACTCTAACCCCAGAAATGTACTCGTCGGTGTTCCATCCACGACAGGTTCTTCAACAGAATAACTTCCTCGAGGAATGTTCTGGCACCGCCGCCATTTAGTTTGCAATGTGCCGCCGCATGCTTTGTCAAGATGAAGCTTTGTCACACGGACGTGACCACATTTTGTTTAAAATTGGGCAAGTTGGAAGTAGGAAGAACGTGAGTGCACTAGTTTGAACCAGTTTTGGATAGATGAAATAGTAAGATAAAACTTTAGCTATTTATAAGCTACAATACAAATCGGTACTCGCTTTTATGTACATAAACTCACGCCCTCCTTCCCAGAGTAGGGTAGGCAGAGCTACAGAATTACCAACAACTCTAAAAAACTTGTTGATAATTCTGTAACCGCATTTTGCACTGTTAGGCTAAGATGTTTACCAGCGTATTAGTGACAGGTTGCAAGCCCATCGCCTAACAGTACTACCAGCCTTTATTCACAATATTTATTACAAACCTTTACAGTCTTTTTTTTTTAAAAGCTAACTTAGTGTTTTAAGTTTATCGTGTATCTGTATATCTGTCTGTGGCTTTCTAGCTCCTACATTGATAGTCCAATTCAGATGAGTTTTAAGAGTTTTTTAAATTGAAAGCTAGTTTCACCGGAGTGGTTTTTGCAAATCAGTTGTCCAATTGTTTCGGGTTTTATATAAATAATAGTTTAAAAAAATAAAGCATTAGTCATAATTATTGCAAGTTATAAAGTATTTTGTAAGAAACTGCTAAATTTTTAGGATTATTATAAATCAAATCTAACTTAATCTATCGACACGCCATATATCTAAGAAATTCTGAAAAGTAATGCGATAAGACCTAAAAAAATATATGTAGCAACGGGCTCTCCATTATAATACATTGCTTAACAGAAAAACACAACAATCACAATAACAGTTCCATTGCGCCATTTGCTTCAATAACTTCGAGTTGGGAAAACAACTGTGTTACTAAGGGCTATTGTTTTTTATATTATTTATTATAATTAATTTTACAGCTGACTAGTGACCTTGGGCTTTTATTATATAAAGGGTGTAAGGGACGGCTCACTGAAAACTGAAACCATAGCTTCAGATCATTGTACTGAACTGAAATCCAGTGGAAATTTTCCCGGGAAAACGAAATATTTCTCGTTGGTTTCAGTTTTCGGTGAGCCGTCCCTTACACCCTGTATAGGTATATATACAGGGTATAAGGGACGACTCACCGAAAACTGAAACCATAGCTTCAGAGCATTGTACTGAACTGAAATCCAGTGGATTTTTTTCCGGGAAAACGAAAATTTTCTCGTTTTTTACGTGAAAATGCCGTTTTCACAGTTTTTTTTACATAATGAGCTACAGTATGTCATAATATGTTGTCCTAGATCAATTTATATGCAAAAACATGGAAAAAAAAACGAGAAAATTTTTGTTTTCCCGGGAAAATTTCCACTGAATTACAGTTCAGTACAATGGTCTGAAGCTATGGTTTCAGTTTTCGGTGAGCCGTCCCTTACACCCTGTATATTAAAACCATATTATTATTGCCTGTGCCATGTTATCGTATTGTTATTAACACGAACACGAGAATTCTGCGTAACGACCACCAAACTGAAACGATTTTTATTTCAGAATTTTTGAAATATCTAGCTGGTAAATAATGGAGGCTAGGGTAGGTTTGATTTCCAAAAACCTTGAAATAAAAATCGTTTCAGAATAAAACATTTTATGACTTTCGATGATTATTAGTAACAATACAATATGAGGGTGGTAGGACGTTGTGCAGGGTCCGTCCGGATCGCTACCACCATCTTATCCATTAACCAACCGCCAAACAGCAGTGTTCGCATTGTTGTGTTCCGGTTTGGGGATAAGATAGCCGGTGAAATGACTAGCATAGAGGCATTCCATCTTAGGCCTCAGGGTTGGCAACGCATTTGCAGTCTTGTGAATGCGAATGTCTATGGGTCACAGTTTCCACTTACCATCAGGTGGCCTGTGTGCTCGTTTGTCTTCTCTATGCCATAAAATAAATAAATAAAAAATAAAATACATTCGGACTATATTTTTTATATGAGCCAATATGGACCCCAATCGTAAATCCTTCGTTTCCACGACTTGTTAGAGGTTCGGATCAAGTTCCTTTATTTCTCCTAACAACAAAGTTACGTGTGGTTTATGATGTTTCGCGGTTGAGCGCGCTGGTTAGGTAACGAAGCAGAACCCGATGCACCGGCAAACCTAATCAACTAAAAGCGTCGCGTTTTGTACTTGTGTAGTTGTTAACGTATTGCGATCGAAATATATGGCTTTAGAAGCAATTAAAGCATTGCTGATTAATTGATTCCAGAAAATTGTCAGTAATGATGCGACCGAAACGGTAAATAACATTAGTTTTAATATGTTTGCTTTCGTTAACGTTTGCATAGTGCAACTCGTTTAGGTCCACTCGCTCTGAATAAGTCAAGTTACCGAGAATAACGACTCGTCTTTAGCTTTTGATTGTGTAAACCAGGTAATCCTAGGATCTTTAGTATCTCAACTGCTGAAAACCGCTGAGAAGGTTACAAAATATCATGCCATGCTTTTTCAGTGTGTGCAATCATATTTAGTTAAATAGGAAAGAGGCATTACACTAATTAGAAACGGTGTCCCACAAGGTCCAGTACTTGGACCCATGTTATTGATGCTATTCGCTTCCATCTATCTACTTTAATAATGACAGACTGTTGGCAGTGTCAGTTGCTTCTACTTCACCTAGAAGTAGTCCCAATAATCGACCACTCTAAACACAGAACTTTGTTACCACATTTTGCACAAGTAGGCTAAGATGTTTACCAGCGTATTAGTGACAGGTTGCAAGCCCATCGCCTAACAGTACTACCAGCCTATATTCCCTTAGTCGCCTCTTACCATCTATTGGAATCCATAATAGTTCATTCGCATAATGTATCATATGGCATAAAATCGTTTGACCTACAACGGTTTTTACAATAGAAAGGATTTTATTTTAATAATTTAAATAAAGTAACCTAACCTAATCTACACAATAGACGTGTATTAATTTCTGCAATGTCAGCCTAAAAGGATGTTATGCAAAATGACACATAAGAACAAACGATATCATGGATCGTGAATGACCTCCTTGTTCGTACCGTACCTGCACTGTACAAACTGTACATAGTACTGTTAGCAAACTCTAATAAAAAAGTTGGCCAGAGAGGACATCAGATCTCTAGGACCTAATTAATCAAGTCTGCTAAGATCCGTTGTTTACTCCAAGTACAGTCTAGTTCGTAAATGTAAGTACGTTTGTGAAGGTTCGAAAACACCATGAAGGGTATCTTATCAATCTTATCATGCTATGTTTTGACACTGATGTGACAAGGAAATTATTTTGGACAAAGTTTTTTAATTTATACTTCATTATCAATCAGTAAATTACTGTTAATAAGTCGTTTTGTACAATAGATGTTTGCTTTATTATAACTTATAGAAGCTCTTTTAGAGCGTAGGTTTTGGTTAAAAACAACTAAATTAAGTATAATCAAATAAACAAAATTTTTATAGCACTGTTCGGAAGACACTTGATGAAAAACGATGTGTACTTTAACATTGCATGCCTAATAAAATAAATAAAATAAATAAATATCAGAGGACAATGTCACACCGATTGAACTTATCCCAAACTAAGAGAACGATATAAATAATTATACCGTGAAATATAATAATACTTAAATACATAGAAAACATCCGAGGCTCAAAAACAAATATTCGTGCTCATCATACAAGTTTTGAACTCAGGACCGCTAGCTTCGTAGGCAGGGTCACTAATAATCGAATTTCATCTAAATTAAGGTAGAACATAAGCAGATGCTGTTCCACGAAGATCTATACTATACTATTATATAGATAAATACTGTATTCTAGCAAAAAATGTCTGTCTATTATTAAAAATTATATAAAAATAAATAGAACTATAAAGAGCAAAGTAATGTCCAAATCGATTCTAACGGTTTTACACAATAACATTTATGTGTTGAACTCGACTGTACCATTTGTAAGTGAGGTTGACTGTACTATATTTCTTCTTGCCTAATGAAATAAGGGAGCGATCGGCAAAGATGAGATTGCCTCGGCTGTTACTCAGACAACATATTTCATAACTTTGTAGAAAGTAACGAATATGCCAGTTATACTGCGTAGGTATTACTTGTTAGGGAAGTAACTATCTTAGTCGCCCAGCAATCGATACGCGTTTCACATTTTGACTCATTTCTGAATTTTGCTGTAGTGAATTTGTATTTTGGTTACTTAACTTTTTACCAATTACTTTGAAGAACACTTTATTGGTACGAATAACAGGAGCATCGTTATTTATTTTTGAAAAAGGAATTTTCAACAACTGTTGTCAAATTTTAATTAACGACTGTACGCGATAAATCCGGGCATGCATGCTCTGGTGTATCTTTGCAACGAATGCATATTTTCAAGCAGTTTTTTTTTTCATAGCTTGTATAGTTATATTACTATATAATAAAATAAAATCATATCACATAATGTATGGGTATGTGTGAGTTTTCGTCGAATATATTCTATCATACCTTTCCACTTCTGTCCAGCGTTTTTTGACAATCTTCACTCGCTTCCTGCTACAATGTCACAACTGTATTTATATTTTTACAAGCGGTTTTACTCACATTAGAATGTCGTCTTACCAAAAAAATACTTTTTCTAACTCATTTCTATTTGTAGTAGTCAGGAAGACTTTTTACTTCAACCACTGAAGGTTGTTTTTGTATGGGAGGCATTTATTTGTCAAAAAGTCAAATTCGACAAAGTTAAAAAAAATCAGAACTATCTCAATCTCAATACAATGAGAAAAGTTTTAACTACTGTGAAAAGATAATGTAATAAGGTATAATTTGGCTTGTACAATTAAAAATAATAAAATGTTTTTAACACGAAAATTTAGTAAAGACTGTCAGAAGACCGCGTACAAAAAAATATTGGTACTGCGGATTATATAATGGTCTAAGTCACAGACGCTCTAACATTTTATTATGATTGTATTTTTATTATGTCGTTTCATAACCACTGACTATTACAAAAAAGTGCTGCTTGAAAATTAGCATTCATTAAAAAAATACACCAGAGCATGCATGCCCGGATTTTATCGTGTACAGTTTAAATATGTGGAATAATTGAATTTAATAACAATTAAAAGTTAAAACTAAACTTATTTAAATTAAAATAAAACTAAGCTACTCAAATATTAAAGATGTAAATAATAATCACCACTATAAAAAGAACACCCCCTCTAGCAGGTCCGCTCGCGGCATGGTCCCTATGACACTGGCTGCATTACTTCTCTGCATTACTGTTGTCTATTCTATCTCACTTGAAAGCAAGTCATGATAAGGCTGATCATAATCTGTATTCTAGGGAATCTGGGACTCTATTCTTATCCGTAAAACGATGTTGCTTATGACATGTAAATCGTAATGGTTTAACTTGGCCGCCATCATAACGTTGATAATACTACATGTCACAATGAATACATGTTTTTTTAAATTATTTTTTACCTCTAGAGGTAAACCGTTTCGCTTTTACATTAACATTATTACAAGTAGACGTAAGCGTTTACAAATATCACAATCACAACTAACGGTAATTTCTTGGAAGTACTGGGACCTCTGTTGATCAATTTTGTCTGAATCAGTTTTGTTGGCAACTCATCATCATGCCGGCCATCCATCCATGCCAGCCATCAGCCGGAAGACGTCCACTTCTAGATATAGGCCTCCCCCAAGGCTCTCTACTCAGACCGTTCTTGTGCTTTTCGCATCCACCGCGTTCTGCGATCTTTATAAGGTCGTCACTCCATCTTGTTGGAGGCCTACCTTCAGCTCGTCTACCGGTCCGCGGACGCCACTCAAGAACCTTCTGACCCCATCGGCCATCAGTCCTGCGAGCGATGTACCCACTCACTGCCACTTAAGTGTAGCTATTGTTCGGGCTATGTCGGTAACCTTAGTTCTACTGCGGATATCATCATTTCTGATTCTATCACGCAGAGAATAGCCCGAGCATAGCCCTCTCCATAGCTCTTGGTGACTTTGAGCTTCCTCGTGAGGTCCATTGTTAGCGCCCCGAGGCCATTAGAGGCCATTTGTTGGCAACTACTTCTACCACCGTACCCGTGTACCCGTTACCGTGTGGTTGCCGGGTTAGAATACTGCCACTCCATGTCTTCCTGTGGATGTCGTAAGAGGCGACTAAGGGAATAAAGGCTTGTAGTACTGTTAGGCGATGGGCTTGCCACCTGTCACTAATACACTGGGAAACATCTTAGCCTACTTGTGCAAAATGTGGTTACAAAATTATCAAGAAGTTTAAAGACGTTGGTAATTCTTTAGCTCTGCCTATCCCACTCTGGGAATGAAGGCGTGAGTGTATGTATGTACTTCTACCAAAAAGCGCAAAAGATTTTGCTGTAACATTGCATTGTATCCAAGAGCTTCAGTAAACATCAAACTGGTTAAAAGCGCTGGGGTCCTAAGTAGGGAATGCAAGTAACCGGTTACAACCGGTTATAACCGGTTTTAACCGGTTTTTTCATACAAAATCTGTTAATAACCGGTTAAATTGCATTCCCTAGTCCTAAGTACCTTGCAGTCATGATTCAGTAACGTAAGCCACTCGGGCTCTCAAAGAAACAAGGGAAGTAATAAGAAACTATTATTTTGTCGTTTATTTACCCATAAATCCTGAGCGATTGATCTGTCTTTCCACCCTGAGATAACGAGAAATCGGTATCAAGTTTGATGGATGAGCGTGTTCCACTGTTGTATTCTCTGTCAAAACGATATGGCAATGCTATGGTTTTGCGCTTTAATTTTTTCATACGTGATTGTTTTACTTAAATAAAGTTGCATGGACATTGTATAATATAATATGTAAATGTATGCTTGTTATATTTTTTTTTTTTTTCGGTACTTTAAAATAAATGAAAATTACGGAAATTAAATAAAAAGGTTCAAATGATGTAGATGTAAGGCTTGCAACCTGTCACTAATACGCTGATAAACATCTTAGCCTATTTGTGCAAAATGTGGTTACTGAATTATCAACAAGTTTTTGAAGTTGTAGGTAATAATTCTGAAGCTCTGCCTACCCCACTCTGGGATGACAGGCGTGAAGGTATGTATGTATGTATGTAGGTTCAGATGTAGACAAAAGTTTAGACGGCTAATCCAAAAAAACAATTCAATCATACCTACATTTTTAAAGTTAGTTTTATCTGTTAAATTGTTTGATTTTATCCGTCGTGTTGCTGCAGTGTGTTGTTGTCAAATAAATGATGATTATAAAAACGATATCGTAGTTAACCTGTTATGGCATTGTTATGACGTCAGCCGCCATTACTGTCAAGTAAATAAGAGCTATCAAACGGTGACAATACGATAACAGCTCAAACACGATATGGTTTTTAACGTGTTGAATAGAGGCCTTGAATCTTTGTCTACCATACACAAAGATCACAGCCCTTAAGTGATTTGCTAGAATACTTACTTTGAATACTAAGCTCTATTTTTATAATATCTAGACTCACTATCGAGTTCATGGCACACACTGTGTTTGCTGAACCTTAGTGTCACCAATAAACCAATCATATTGGCCTTTCGACACGTAGAAATAGTTTTCAAATTGAAATTCAAAATTCTTGAATATTAAAATATGGTACAATAGCTGGTAAAATATGAAACAATTCCAGTATGAAGACATATTTTGCCACAAACTAGCATGCAAGATACTTAATCTTAAAACTACATACATACATACATTAAATCACACCTGTTTCCCAGAAGTGTAAACAGAGACCACTTCTTTCCACTTGCTACGATCTTGACAAATTTCTTTCGCTTCTTCAACATTCATACATCGGGTCATGCACGCAAGTCGGTTTCGGGTACTTAAGATTCGGCCCTTTTCCAGTATTTCTCCGATTTGATTCGAAAAAGTACGCCTATCTTAAAACTATGTAGTGTTTATTATAAAAAATACATTATGTTGAGTTCATGTTGAAGAGGGCATTTGTCGAATAAAACATCTGTTCTTTGAGCCATCGATAAAGCTTACTTTTATACAAGTTTAAAGGCAGAGGCTTAAAGTCGTCCGGAATTGCGTTACGAATTGTTATGCACATGTAATAACTGTTTTTCATGAAGAGAGCACTTTTAGGAACAACTAGTACAAGTCTGTTTGGATTTCTCGTGCTTCTTAGGTATACGTCAATGGTTTTTTCGATAAGCTGAGGATGTTTTTTTACAAATATGACCGCCTCTAAAATATATAAAGATAAAGATAAAGATAAAGAGACATTTATTCGCAACAATACAAAACCACATTAGGTACATAGATACAAAAAAAACAAGACAGAGAAACAGTTGCGAAATGGTCCCAACTCAGCATTCGCTAGCCGTAAAGCCAGCATTGGTCTTCCGTTGGAACCGCTTGGTGAAGTGACGGATACTGACACACTTAACACAAAATAACGTAAAATTAAAAACATGAAAGATCAGAATTAAAATCATTTGTTACGTTAAAATCGCAAGTTTTTTTTTAATATGGGTTAACATGATTCTTGAGAAGTAATGTCAAATAATGTCCTTAAACATTTATTTTGTGCTATAAATGCCTTGCCGATGTCAGTAGAATTGCCCCATAAAAATTGTTTTAAAATTGATATCTTCACTTGCTGGTTTATAACTAGCTAGATTACCGACATAGTTTATCCCCAATATCGAACCTGTTGATGTTAGTTTTGCGAAGGAGAATACCTCCGGTTTCTAACTGATTTGAAAGAACTAGTAAGGAATGAACACGCGATTTCGTATCAGTAAACTAACTTCCTTTTGGTAGTTTTGCTTGATAGGCGTGTTATACTGATTCAGATGTTTAGGAAATAAAATTTAGCAACTGGGAGTTTTTTTGGAAGTTTTGTCCGCGAATCACGTTGTTTTAAATAAATTTGAGTTGTTAAAATTTCATAAAAAACCTGAATGCTGAGATGGAGAAAAAACTTATGCGTCACGTTTTTAACGCATGCCGTCCACACCAACCGTCCGTCAAAATGTCACGTCAATGCGTTTACGGTCCGTCATGTTATTTTTCATCACACTTGCACGTAAACAGTATCTAAACATACAGGTTAACTTGGCCGCAATGCCCCATATTATAAGACCCTCGACCTTTCTTTTTACCATGAAACCCAAGGTCGGTAAGTAATTTTTTTTTAATTTATAGCACAGCACACATGTCATGCAAGTTCAAGCAAAGAGTTCACACGCAATTGAAAAATTGTCTTAAAATGTTATTTAAACAGGAATTTCATTGCAATCTCGCTACATGTTACTTAAATACTCAATTAATGTTCTTAATAATCGATTTTAATAGTTTTCTGTATCAAAACCTACGTAAGTATTTGCCCTTAACGTTTCTGAACGAAACATTTGTATAATCTGTGGAGTCCGCCCACCTTCCGCTTAAAAAAAGTTCAAGTAATTCGTAATAATAGTTGTGCTGACTTGTGTATTTATTTACTCGCAAATGTGATGAAAAACATTGTATGTTTCACGGGCGGTACGGGAATTACGAACCTCGACTCAGAAAGCCCTCAGTCTTCGACCTCGGGCTTCTACTAGAGCCTCAATCGTAATTCCTTACTTACCGACCTTAATACACAATGTTCTATTGAGCACAGGTGTAGTCAAACCTCCGACGCAAAAAGAGGGGTGTTTTAAGGTTAACCGCGATGTGTGTGTCTGTCTGTGGCACCGTAGTTCTTAGGCTACGCGCGCACTACGGTACGGCGAGTTGCGGTGCGTTATTAAAATCGCCACGGAAAAAAAACCGTGTGTGTCCAGTACGCGCACAGCGGTGATATATCCGCACGTTTTGCCATTCTAGCCCCAACTCAAGTCAAGAACGGACGTATGGACTATCACACCAAAATGCAGATCTGTTTATATTTACTGTCGCGCAAAAAAAAAAAGAACCTAAAACGTTATTGGGTACATCCGCTCGTGGCATTGCGGCCTATTAAAGGATTTTTTTTCATGAGATACAGTGACTTGCGTTTGTTTCCAAACAAATTTTTCGGCTCCGCACGGATTTTTTTCCGCAGTGCGCGGATTTACTCAATAGTCCATAGGATGCAGAAAATTCGTGCGGCGCCGCACCGCAACCAATCTGCAGCAAACCACAGATTTTTATCCGCAAACGGATTATTTTCCGCAGTGCGCGCATTTCAAGGAGGTTCCATACTTCACAGATTTTGCGGAAAAAAAACGCACGGCAAAAATCCGTAGTGCGCGCGTAGCCTTAAATGGGTGAAATGATTTGGATGCGTTTTTTTTATTTGAAAGCATTTTAAGCGGCATTTTAGCGGTAGTTTTTGGTTATGTTTCATGATAATCGGTTGTTTTTTTTTCCAGACGTGATTTTACAGTGGAAATACTGTATTTCTACAAGTTTTAATACACAGCACGAAAGATAAATTCTAATTTTATCGAATGTATGAGCTACTTTTCTGTTTTCACTATTTTATTTTGATTAATCGACCTGCCACTGGCGACTGTTATGTGAATTTTGCTGGAAGAGGTTTAGAATGTCACATATTCATGAACCGTTTTGACGTCTAAACGGTATGAAAAAGTTACAATGTATTGCTGTGAAAGTCGTCTAAAGAATTTATGAATTACTTTTTACCACTTTCAAATATATATGAAATAGCGACTCCATGGATTCTAGAACCACGATATGCCACCAAAAGTCCTAACCCTAGTGATAATATAATAGTAGTTTATGCAACAGTTGTATAAGAGAGGTCAAAAAAGACGAGTGGTGTGGTTACGATGTGAGCCGCCGGCGAACATCGTAAAGCAAGATGCCACGAGTATTTTTTGACTTAGTTATACACCGTTGCATTCAATACTTTTTCTACGACTAGGTTTCAAATAAAATGCAAAATTAAATTAATATACCTAGGTTAGAATACGAACGAACGAAGCACAGAACAACAAACGAGCGAGAAACATTCGAAAACAACAAAATATGTGTCTATGGTTAACTTTGTTTTTAAATTGATGTGCACTTGCCAGGTTTCATATTTTTTTTTTAAAGTTGCACAATCGATTTAACTTGTGAAATAGGGACTAAAAAACACCTAATGATTTGAGAAATGAATTCTTTTACCTGATTGGTCGATTTTAATATAGGTGCGTTCTGGTTGGTTGATACCAAATAAAATGTTTTTTTTAAAGAGTTAAATTAGTAAAAGAGTTTACATACCAAAAAGAACCTAACGTTCCGATTGACAGTCAATGTGTATTGTGATTGGTGGTTTAATTTGGTGAAGTATTTTGATTGGTCAAATTAACCTAGGTGTAAGCTTTGGCAGCTAGGCATATCGTTTTGGCTCAAAAAAGCACAAGTGCTGTTAAGGGGAATAGACTAGATAGACTTTTCTACGAATGTTCTGCGGACATATTATATATTCTTATATTAGTGTTCGTGACTATATAAATGACAGATAAAAGTACAGGAGTAGGAAAAAGTTTATATAACAAGGTGCTACAGGTTCAGTAACTGAGGCAGTAATACGAACATAATCAGTATAATTAGCGAAAGCTCCGAATAATAGCCTTTATTACCTACACCACATGTTATATTTTGCTTTGTATCACAGATTAGGTTGCTGTTCCATACATAATGAATAATTCATAGTAAACACATACGGCCGCTAATTGCGTAGCAAATGAGTTGGAAAATTGGTAACACAATGCTAATATTTTGTAATGTGTTGCTGAAATTAAAAAAGTATCAGTAAAACAGGGCAGGGGGTTTATATTTGTAGTTGAATAAATAAATATCACAAATATTATAGATAAATGCAAAAGTTGTGTGCTACTTGGTTACGGCTTTAAGTTCCAACAGCTGGACGGATTTAGATGAAATTTGGAATATACATACATACATAAACTCACGCCTTCATTCCCATAGTGGGGTAGGCAGAGCTAAAGAATTACCAACAAGTCTTAAAACTTCTGGATAATTCTGTAACCACATTTTGCACAAGTAGGCTAAGATGTTTCCCAGTGTATTAGTGACAGGTTGCAAGCCCATCGCCTAACAGTACTACAAGCCTGTATTCCCTTAGTCGCCTCTTACGACATCCACGGGAAGACATGGAGTGGCACTATTCTAACCCGGCAACCACACGGACCTAAATTTGGAATAAAGATAGCTTATACCATATATTAACATATAAAATACTTTTTATCCCGAAAAAAAATTGTTCCTGAAGTGATATCGGTTTACAAAATCCCCGGCAACATGGGATCGCCGAATTCGCGTAACTATGCGTTGTATGCGGACAAAGTCGTGGGCAGAAGACAGTTAATCATATAATTATAATAGGTATTAATTATCATCATCATTCAGCCAATAAACGTGAACACATTTAAGTGTAATATACACTTAAAAACGGCTCTCTGTCTTACGGTCGATCGAGCAAGCGAGAATTCCTCGAAATTATTCGTTTGCAGGACTACGTAAAGTTAAAAAAACCTGCCAAAAGCGAATCAGACTCGCGTATGAAGGCTTCCGTACGGCAATCTATAATAAAACCACGTTATTTTATTGTTTTTAGTATTTGTTCTTATAGCGGCAACAGAAATACATCATCTGTGAAAATTTCAATTGTCTAGCTATCACGGTTCCTGAGATACAGCCTGGTGACAGACAGACAGACGGACAGCGGAGTCTTAGTAATAGGGTCCCGTTTTGTGTACAGCACCCTGAAAAAGTACTGCCATGTATAGGTATTGGTCCCACCAAGGGCGAGGAAGCGATTAGCTATCGACTATTTCTCGCTCAAGAAACGAACAGAAGATATATATTCCGTGTCAATAAAAGAGACACGTATATTAATAGTTGATCGCTGGCTGTTCACACTGCCGGCGAGAACTCTTTCCACTAGTTTGTCGAAACAAAAATATATAGTTCATGTGTCAATAAAAGAGACACAAATATTGATAGTAGATCGCTAGCTGTACTCGCTCCCCGCTCATCGTCGTCCGTGGGACCAGTGCCATAGTATTTAACTGCATTATATCAAAGTTTTTCTTACCTTTTACCCGTGTAGTTGCCGGGTTAGAACAGTACCACTCTATGTCTTCCCATGGATGTCGTAAGAGGCGACTAAGGGAATAAATTCCGGTAGTACTGTGAAGCGTTGGGCTTGCAACCTGTCACTAATACGCTGGTAAACATCTTAGGCTAAGTGCGCAAAATGTGGTTAGAGAATTATCAACAAATTTTTAGAGTTGTTGGTAATTCATTAGCTCTGCCTACCCCACTCTGGGAATGAAAGCGTGAGTTTATGTATTTATGTATGTTTTTTTACCTTGCCGGCTTAGAATAGTGCCACTCCATCTCTTCCCGTGGAAGTCGTAAGAGGCGACTAAGGGAGTAAATGCTTGTAGTACTGTGAGGCGATGGGCTTGCAACCTGTCACTAATACGCTGGTAAACATCTTATCCTTATTGTGCAAAATGTGGTTACAGACGTATTAACAAATTGTTAGAGTTGTTGGTAATTCTGTAGCTCTGCCTACCCCACTCTGGGAATGAAAGCGTGAGTTTATGTATTTATGTATGTTTTTTTACCTTTTATAACCGTGTTTGGACGAGGGAAATCAATTCAGAATAGTCTCATATTTAAATATGTTGCTTTAAGGAAATGCAGAAATATTTTTTCTCGCATCGTTGGAGAGAAGTATACAAGCCATAGCCGTAAAGAGCGAATATAGCGCGTTTATAACTCATACGAGTTGTGCAACCGCTTTGCTAAATTAAACTATGCCCGAAATTTAAATAAACACAAATTGAATATAGTCTTATAATATGAATATCAAGCCATGAGGTGGCCCGCGAGCTAATTTGCCTTCTACATGAATAAAAAAACTTAATTCATTTTACTTGGTTATAGAATTAACAACAACTTTATATAGTTGTTGGTAATTCTGTAGTTCTGCCTACCCCACTCTGGGAATGAAGGCGTGAGTGTATGTATGTATGAATCAAGAATTTCTTAATTAAGAATGACCTCATTTTGTTAGTATGTCTCTCGAAACATAAGAAAGTCCATTTCTGTCCTTATTACATGCAAAAAGAAAAAGCAAGCAATTTAATTCAGAGGATATTATGCAAAAACATCGCGGATGATTGTGGGCGATCAGTGGCCCTGCTGATCTGGCTGCGGGCAGGGTGGCGGCCGGAGCGGGCGCTGGAGCGGAAGCTGGAGCGGGAGCGGGAGCGGATAAGCAAAGACCGTATTGAAAAAAAAACAAAACAAGGACAGAACTTGACTCACAGCCATTAAAAGGGCTTATATTAGGTTTATCGTATCATTTGTAGTTTTGGTATATAAGAAGATTCATATGAAATAATAATTGGGCAGGTTGTGTTCCTATATTCTTAACGTACATACATACATACGAGGGCAGAGTGAAAAGCCTGGAAAAAATTAAAATTTTTTTTTTTTTTTGGTCCAAGTAATTATTTCTTTTTCAACGTAGTCCCCATGTAACTCAATACACTTGGTCCATCGCTTTTCTAGCTTTTCGATTCCCTCCGTATAGTACGATTTCTCCAACCCTTCAAAATACGCATTGGTTTCTGCGATGATTTCTTCGTTGGAACCAAATCTTTTTCCACCAAGCCATTTCTTTAAGTTTGGGAAACGAAAATAGTCGCAGGGGGCTAAATCTGGAGAATAAGGCGGATGCGGGAGCAATTCGTAACGCAACTCGTAGATTTTAGCCATAGCAACTGCACAAGTGTGGACCCGTGCGTTGTCTTGGTGAAAAATGATTTTCTTTTTCGCCAAATGGGGTCGTTTTTCCATGAAAACTTCATGAAATCGCTGTAACAAGTTGGCATAATATTCGCCGTTAATTGTTTTACCTTTCTGAAGGTAGTCAACATATATTACACCACGAGCATCCCAAAAGACAGTAGCCATAACTTTATTCGCCGATAAAACTGCTTTGGCCTTCTTTGGTGCAGGTTCACCTGAAGCAATCCATTGTTTTGCCTGCTCCTTGGTTTCTGGTGTATGATGATGAATCCAGGTTTCGTCAACAGTTATGAAACGACGCAAGAAGTCCTTTTCATTACACCTAAACTTCGCCAAACATGCCTCTGACAGGGTCACCCTAGTGCGTTTTTGATCTACTGTGAGCAATCGCGGCACCCAACGGGCGGAGAGCTTCTTCATATCCAAATAACTGTGAAGGATATTACGAAACCGTTTGTTTGAAATGCTTACAATATCAGCTATCTCACGGACCTTTATTCTTCGGTCGGTCAATACGATGTCATGGATTTTGGTGATCATCTCTGGTGTAGTGACCTCAACTGGGCGTCCGGGTCGGTCGGCGTCAGCAGTGCTTGTACGGCCACAACGAAAATCCGTAAACCACTTGTGGATCATTTTAATCGATGGATCAGAGTTCCCGTTATATTTGTCTAATTTTTTTTTTGTATCCGTAATGGTTTTTTTCGCAAAAAATAATGTTTAATCAGAACACGAAACTCACTTTTCTCCATGTTTGCAAACACCGAAGTTGTTTCTTTTTCATAGCTGTCAAAAAAAAAACTAGTCGTGTGAACTGGCTGAAAATATACGATTTACCTCCAAAAAGGCTGCATTACAAATTGACATTAATGAATTTGTGAAGAAAATAGCTTTAATATGATTTTTACCAGACTTCTCACTCTGCCCTCGTACATTAAATCACGCCTGTTTCCCAGAGGGGTAGGCAGAGACCACTTCTTTCCACTTGCTACGATCCTGACAAATTTCCTAATTCTTAACGTTATTGCCAATAATACAGTTATAATGGGTTTTTTTCTGTACAGCCGTATTATAGCGTTTGATGTATTTTTAAAATGTGTTTGTTAATATCTATTACTAACCAAAAATACAAAAATACCCTTTGACAACCGGTCGGAAGGAAAAGCTGTGAACGGTTGTTTAGAAAAGGAGGTACATGAAGAGAAAGATTGTCATTTTATTGCACTTTTTGATATATTTACGTTTCAAATTAAGGTTGACTGATAGAAAATGCTTTTTAGCATTAATTTAGCCTTTTGTACACTATTTAAGTTTTGTACAATAAATTGTTTCAATAAATAAATACACACCACTAGCACTCCTTTAAACGATGCTTAAAAAAATTATTCACTGAAAGGCAGCAACTTCGCTATGCCCCTGGCGTTGCTGATGTTTCCAGGCGACGGTGACTGTTTACCATCAGGTGGCCCGTCTGCCCGTTCGCCTTCTACGGCTTTATAAAAAAACAACCCTACATACACTCTAACAAACTGAGACTGCAGCAAAATTTATATTCTGAGGACCTTCAATCAATCAATCAATCAATCAATCAATCAATATCATTTATTTGCAGAATACAGTACAGTACAAGATGTTACAGTCAATTTTAAATAATAAATAATGTCCAATGTATCCAGCTTGCAAGCAAGCGTGCAAATATTATTTATGGTTTACCCTTTTTTCGCCGAAAATTATTTAGTAAATTCTTAACTCGCCAAACTACGTATCCCATATTTTTATTTGGTCAAATTTTTATTTCCCAACTCAACGTTTCGCACTGATATCAATTCCCAACTAATGATTTGATAAATTATTGTTAGACAAATTATTACGTGGGATTTTTTTAAGATGTCAATTATGTTTTCGTCAAATGTATTGATTGGCATACTTTGATTTAGCAACATATTGAATGGCATTATGAAATCTAACCTAGTTTGTTAGAATGCAAGGTTCAATTTGCAGTATGATTTTATTGCATTAAGCGGGTAGGGTAATGCACCGTTCAGCTAAATTAAGAGGGTACTTTTGTTTACATACTTTATGGCTCAAAATAGCAATTCATTCTTGAGTTATCGTTGATAGTTAATGTATTGAGTATTGAGTATTGAGTATCTCTGGGAGCAGTTTCGTTTTACGGGTCATAAAAAAAATAACCTTAACCTACCTATCTCTGGGAGCAGTTTCGGTTTTAGAGTCATAAAAAAAATAACCCTAACCTACCTATCTCTGGGAGCAGTTTCGTTTTTAATCCAATTTATATTTGTTTCAGACAAGTTCAAGCTCAAGGTAACGCAAAAAAGTACGCAGCTGATATGACTTTCAATAAACAAGTAAAATGCTTACTAGCACTCAGTTATTTGCCAGAGGCTGACATAATTATTTGACAATATGTTATTTGCCTTAGCAAATCATTTGCTACACAATTATTTACCATATAAAATTTGACAATATGTTATTTGCCTAAGCAAATCATTTTGCTACACAATTATTTATCACATAAAAATTTGACCTAATAAAATTTTGCAATATAAAAATGTAGCGAAATAAAAAAATTACGAAGTAAAATAATGCCAAGGATTGATTTGCCAAATAAAACTTCGGCGAAAAGTTGATTGCCAAATGAAATTTGACGAAACATAATTCGGCAAAAAGGCAGTACACCATTATTTATGCAATAAAAGAAATTTATTTGTTACAATATTTGGTAAGTATCTAATAAAATTCAATAAATAACAATAACAATACACATTTAAATTATAGATAAAAAAGTCAAAATTCATAAAATATTATTATACCATGCCATTAATCATACATTACATTGCTCGAGGAAGTCCTTAACACTATAAAAACACTTATCTAGGAGCCAGTTTGACAATTTATTCTTAAATCTATTTCCCTGGAGTAGCTGTATCTCATCAGGTATGGCATTATAGATTTGGATGCACATATTGTATACATTTTTGGTGTATATGGCCTTGTGACAAGTAGGTTTATAAAGGCGGTTCATAATTTTGGCCCTTGTATGCCGTTGGAAAACTTCACCACGCCGTTTGAACAATGAATTTTGCGATTTAACAAAAGCACATATCTCCTGTATATACAAACACGGCAGTGGCAAAACATGGAGTCCCTTAAATAATGGAACACATGTTTCATCGACCCGAGCACCACAAATGACTCTGACACACTTCTTTTGCACCTTAAAAACTCTGTGTACATCCACCGAGTTACCCCACAGGATGAGACCGTAGCGAAAAACGGATGACACATAACCATGATAGGCTGTCAATGCAGCCTGAACCGAAACCGTATCTCGCAATCTCCTTAGCGCATACACAAATCGGTTAAGGTTTCTGCAGATTTGATCAGTGTGCTCTTTCCAGTTCAAATGCTTGTCAATCATGATCCCAAGAAACCTAAAACATTCAACCTCGTCAACCACCTCATCGCCAAGTCTGACCGACAGAGGCACTAGGTTACTATTGTAGGATGCAAATTGCATAAACTTAGTTTTGCTGGTATTAATGCATAGATCGTTTACGACCATCCAGTTGGCAATCTCCAGCAGTGCACAGTTAATCTCCTGCTCAAATGATCTCCTGTTATTGCACTTTACAACCAATGTAGTATCATCGGCGAACATAATGACTTTATGGGATGAAATATTGGGTAAATCGTTGATATACAGGAGGAAAAGTAACGGTCCCAAAATACTGCCCTGGGGGACGCCTTTGATAATTTTGCCAAACTGGGATCTTTGAGCTTTTTTATAGACGACACCTTTAGATTCAGTGGTTTTGCAGATTTCGGTACACTGCATCCTTTCGCCAAGATAACTCTTTATCCAGTCAAGCGCTTTTCCCCTAATACCATAAATTTCAATTTTATGGAGAAGTTTAGTATGGTTAACTGAATCAAAGGCCTTTGTCATATCGAGAAAGACTGACATAACAGAAGCCTTGTGGTTAATGCAATCTGTAACATACTTAATTAGATCGAAACAAGCTTGTGTGGTTGATCTACCTTCACGAAAACCATATTGTTCAGAACAAATCACTTGGTATTTCGTTAGGAAATCGCTTAATCTGCTATACATTGCCTTCTCGAATATCTTAGATAATAATGGGACTAATGTTATTGGCCTGTAATTCACTGGATTCAGCTTATCCCCCTTCTTGAATAGTGGCTTAACTACACATATTTTTAGCTCTTGTGGAAATACTCCATCGACAAAAGACAAATTTATAATATGTGCTAATGGGCAGCTTATAATTAACGCGCATAGTTTTAGGATCTTGGTGGTAATATGGTCATAACCACTAGACTTGCAGTTCCGTAAGGACAAGATAATTTTAATTATTTATTTTTCATCAACCGGATTTAAAAATATACAGGGTGTCCCGTAAGTACCACGTCAAACTTAAAGGGGAGGTAGGTGAGCAAGCCACCTCCCTAACATGGAAAAATCGCCTTTGTAAAAGTCGCATCGTTTTCGAGATATTTGGATTTTTCTAATTTTTAGAAAAATGTACACCCTTACTGAGTTTTTGATCTGTGGTATTCGGAATTTATTATATTTTAATTTCTTTTTTATTGCAAAACAATCTTGAATAATTGTGTTATCAAATGGTAAAAACCATTAAAAAGTCTCTGTTATAGTTTATTTTATTTTTTGAATTTAATTTCAAATTTGCCTCTTCAGTTTTATTTTGGTCAAACTTTAGCCCCTCCTGGTGAAAAAAAAATGCATGACCACTAGTTAGCCAATTAGATTAAAAACATGCTCGTTTAATGGGCATTTAAAAATGATAAATATTTTATCATCAAAACACTTATAAATATTTTTTTTTAAAGAAAAGCGTAATTTACACCTCAATTCACGTTAAGCCAGTACTGCCACCCAAGCTTACTTGCGACGCGAGCTGTATCAGAATTCCATTCTAGTTTAAATCAGCAGCAATGCAAAACTAATCGAACAAATTAAAATCTTTAAATTTCGCTTAATTTATTAAAAAAAAGTTATAAAACTTTTAATCTGCAATATTCCAAGTAGGTAATTATTCGATTTGGGCTTACAACCTGCACAATGCCACTCTTTATTAAAAAAAAATACTGGCCTAAAACTATTCGAAATTTAAAAATAATTTTGTTCCTCTTTTGTTTATTGTCACATTTGAACCCAATCTTACTGTTTATTCGGTGTGTGGTTAAATATTATTACTTACTTTTGTGATTTAATCCACAGTCACAATTGTCACAAAGGCCAAATCGTTAAGCAAATCAGTCCGAAATACAAGCAAAAACAGTAAGTCCGAAAAACATCAAAAATAAACGGCAAATCACAAAAATAAGTAAGTAATTAAATTTAACCACACACCGAAGAAACAGTAAGATTGGGTTCAAATGTGACAATAAACAAAAGAGGAACAAAATTATTTTTAAATTTCGAACGAAGTTCGAATAGTTTTAGGACAGTATTTATTTTTAATAAAGAGTTTGGCATTGTGCAGGTTGTAAGCCCAAATCGAATAATTACCTACTTGGAATATTGCAGATTAAGTTTTATAACTTTTTTTTTATAAATTAAGCGAAATTTAAAGATTTTAATTTGTTCGATTAGTTTTGCATTGCTGCTGATTTAAACTAGAATGGAATTCTGATACAGCTCGCGTCGCAAGTAAGCTTGGGTGGCAGTACTGGCTTAACGTGAATTGAGGTGTAAATTACGCTTTTCTTTAAAAAAAAATATTTATAAGTGTTTTGATGATAAAATATTTATCATTTTTAAATGCCCATTAAACGAGCATGTTTTTAATCTAATTGGCTAACTAGTGGTCATGCATTTTTTTTTCACCAGGAGGGGCTAAAGTTTGACCAAAATAAAACTGAAGAGGCAAATTTGAAATTAAATTCAAAAAATAAAATAAACTATAACAGAGACTTTTTAATGGTTTTTACCATTTGATAACACAATTATTCAAGATTGTTTTGCAATAAAAAAGAAATTAAAATATAATAAATTTCGAATACCACAGATCAAAAACTCAGTAAGGGTGTACATTTTTCTAAAAATTAGAAAAATCCAAATATCTCGAAAACGATGCGACTTTTACTAAGGCGATTTTTCCATGTTAGGGAGGTGGCTTGCTCACCTACCTCCCCTTTAAGTTTGACGTGGTACTTACGGGACACCCTGTAGTATGGTGATTCATGTCCGGCAGAGTTGATTTGTAAGATAAATTATTGGTGGGTGGTAAATTAATTTGAGTTGTTGAGTCAATAAAATAATCATTAAAGATATTACTTATAGTTTTTGGATCGGAATATATGTCATTATTAATTTTTATTTTACTTATGTCATTTTCATGTAATTTATTTGATAATGTTGATGAAATCACGTTCCAAGTAGCCCTACATTTATTTTTGTTGTTTTGTATGTAAAGACTATTTTTATTTTTTTGCGCATCGAGTAAACATCTTTTTAAAATAGAATGGTATTTTTTGAATTTAATGCGGTTTAATTTTTTGTTGTCCCTTTTTAAATTAAAATAGAGGGTGCGTTTTATCCTGCACGATTTTTTCAGGCCCTTGGTCAGCCAGTTACTGCTTTTAGATCTATTGTTAACTTTGACTTTAATTATTGGGAAGCATAGGTTATAGAATAGACACAAATCACCATAAAATACCTGAAATGCTTGGGTTGCATTTTTTGAAGTCAGGACGTCCGAAAAGGAAAGACTGGCCATGCAATCACAAAACTTGCTAACATTGTTCGAGCAGTAATCACGCTTATGCTCGAACCATCTTATGAATGTCTTGTTTCTTTTGACGGTCTGTAATGTTATGACTTGCGCTGTCTCGTGGTCCGAAAGTCCTAGATATAGTATTGATGAGTTCACTTTTTTTATATTACTCGCTATTTGGTCGATACAGGATCCGAGTCTAGTTGGCTCTAAAATATGTGGAATAAAATCATAGTTTTCTAAGATGCTACGCAGGTCCTTAGAGGCACTACTCTGTTTTAGAACGTCAATATTCCAATCCCCGCATATAACTATTTTCTTATTTTTATGACTAGTTGTTAAATAATTTAGTAATGTATCGAGTTTCCGAAGGAATATGCCTACATGTGCCCTTGTCTGCTCTGGAATTCTGTAAATGTTTACAACAATCAACGCCACACCAACAATCTCGATTCCACAACATTCAAAATAATATTTTGTTGATAATTTTGAAACATTATGTAGGTTTTTAAAATCTAAATTATTCTTTAATAAAATGCACGTGCCCCCTCTAGATTTATCACGGCAGTAGCACGGCTTGTGCAAGGTCCGTCCAGGTTGGTACCACCAAGTTATCCATTAACCTACCGCCAAGCAGCAGTGTTTGCATTGTTGTGTTCCGGTTTGGGGATAAGACAGCCGGTGAAATGACTAGCATAGAGGCATTCCATCTTAGCCCTAAGGGTTGGCAGTGCATTTGCAGTCTTGTGAATGCGAATGTCTATGGGTCATAGTTTCCACTTACCATCAGGTGGCCTGTGTACTCGTTTGCCTTTCTATGCCATAAAAAAGTACGTTTCCGCGCCCGCTCCGCTTGTCCCTGTAACATCATCCTTAAATATCATTAATTCAGTCCCACGGAACAGCCTATTACCTACGTTACGGCACATCCACTGTTTCGCCGACATTAGGATAATGACGTCATAGCCCGGAATAAGGGCTTTGGGTGATAATGGCACACTTTTGAATTACAATTTGTACTATTAAGTTTATTTCGGTACAGGTGGAAATGGTAATGCGATTTTTTATAAATGATAATACATAGGTTAGGTATGGCTACGAGTGCATAGGTGTGTTGTTATTATGTATATTTTTCGATTCGTGTGCAATATTTTATCAAAATCCGTTTTGCCGGTTACGTTTTATTCGGTCCTTATTCCTCGATTAATTTCTTCTCAATTCCATTATTCTTCTTTGCTTAACCTTAAATTGTTTACGGTTAACTTTTTTTTTAATATTAAAAAGACATACATATAATTTATAAGAAAAAACCTTTAAAGTGGCTAAAAATTTTACTAGGGCTTAGGTAGGTAATTTTTTTGGGACGTCACATTTTGTGAAATACGTGTTCCTATATCTTTTATACATCATTTTGCAGTCAATCGTTTTGGGTTGGTCGATTAAACGCAATTTTTTTTTTTTTTATAAAAACGGAAAGTTTATGGTTAACGTCAATGAAACGTATTCTTTACACTTTATTATTGAATTAAGGTGCAAAAATGTAAACATATCTTTGACATTGACTACAGAAATACAGACTCTTTGTCGTTACGTCATTATGTCAAAATTTGTAAGACTGGAGTCCTAGCAAGAAAGGGTATAAGTCAACTTAACTCATACTAAGAAAGGGTATATAATCAGAGTATACTAGACTTAAACTCTTTTTCTTTTGAACTTCAGGAGAGTTATACGCTTTTGCATTAGGATTTCTACTGACTCCTACAAATTACCTACGTAGGTACTAACCTTTTGACCTTATTATAACGTAAACATCTTTGTCCTTGTAAAAAAACAGGGTCGCCGTGAAAAATTATGCAATGGGCCATAAAACTCCACCGAAAATATTAAACGAACCAGCAGCGTGGTAAAGTACCGAATATTTATACATGGAAATAAGCACCACTTAGCTCCAATGTCCTATAAAATAAAGTCTTAAATCGAGCGTCACTCCATTTCGCAGCCGCAAAGTGAAAATGGTTTGTTGTTTATCATTTATTCAGTGTGTTGTCATACAACACACGAGCGTTTTGGACATTAAAATATTCCTTATTTGTTTTCGCAGGGCTCGTATAAGGTGACACTGACACAGTTTTGCAGTTTACGAATCTAGTATTTCCTTATGAGATATTTTTTTAACAATTACCGATTCAGGAAAACATAGCAATCTAAATTATGTGGTCTGTACTAATAACATCTCTTTTATCCAAATTTTATATCCAAATAGCCAATTACTGTCTAACACTGACAGCTTTACTAAAAAACAAAACACGTTGCGCTTCCAATTTCAAAAAGCCAAGTGTTCTCTACTCGAGAGAGCTAAGCTGAATTGAACAAAACGCCCCAACAGCTCTTTACGTGTAACGACGCATTCAAAGTCTATGCAACTTGAAACACGCCCCACGTTGTGCTTTTCAAACTCATTAACGTTAGAGCATCTGAAAAACGCTTTGTAGAATGGAACGATTGGTTGTCGTAGTCTGTTTTTATTTCGAAATGCCATTGTGGATAATGTGTAATTTAATAGTGGCGTGTGCTGCTATTATTTTAGCTTCTCGTCATTTAAAAGAGCTGAGTAATATGCAATAATATTTATTATGGTGTCTCAGAACTGATCTCATGGTGGAATAATAAGGTAGCAACGGGATCAGAACCCGCCGACTCTGTTTTTTTTTTAAATTGTTCTCTGTAAATTACTGATAATTGTGCAAAAAAAGGATTTACTCCTTTACACTATTTTTTTTGGATACGCCGTATTTATAGTTTTTTTTTACAGTTTATTTATATTCCACATAGGAAGAACTACAGAATTACCAACAATCCTAAAAAATAACTTGTTAATAATTCTGTAACCATATTTCGCACAATTAGGCTAGTTTTTTTTTACCAGTGTATTAGTGACAGGTTGCAAACCATTACTACAAGCCTTTATTCCCTTAGTCGCCTCTTACGACATCCACGGGAAAACATGGAGTCCTCAATATTAGCATACGATTTACAGCTTGGAGTTGCAAGTCAGTAGATATCAGAGCTCACTTACCACTAGGTGGCTGTACAAGCTAGTTTAACTACCTAATTGAGAATGCACGCTCTGAAATGTTGTTAGTATGCTCTGACGGGACATCTTAAGCTCACCGATTAATAATACGTCCATCGAGTTGTAAAGCGAATTGTTTAAGCTTCGGCGATTTTCGACTTTTATACGTTTAGTATGGGTTTAAGAGCCACCCCTACCAGTTAGCTGCAAGGGGTGCGCCAAATTTCAACTAATTATTTGTAGTCCAAATATTCCTAATCATCGCAACTCGCATCAAAACCGTTATTATTTCAGGATTTTTCAAGTATCTAACTAGTACGAGTAGATAAGGTTAGGTTAGGTTAGGTTTGTTTTATAAAAACCTTGAAATAAAAACCGTTCTAGTAAAAAAACAGTTTAGGAGTTAGGTACGATGATTAGGAATAAAATAACATTCGGACTAAAAATTTTTAGGTGAGCCAATATGAACCCAGCTGTAAGATAATGTACTATCAGCCCATTGGAACCATGACCCACCAAAGAACGGTGTCACAGTGACATTATAAAACAATTTGTTTGAGACTTCTTACAACTTGAATCATAACGTCACTGTGGCAGAGTTCTATGGTGGGTCACGGTTCCAATGGGCTGATAGTACCTAATACCGGTATAACATGCATTACAGGTAGTAACCGAGTGTCTTCTCCAGACCATTAAAGTCTATGTTTATATTTAAAGCTCTACTATACTAGCTCAAAAATACTATACTAGCGACTAGCTCAAAATGTGCCAAATCAGGGGAGTTATTGTGACCTAGCAATGCAGTTCATATACGGCGAGCGTGAAGGACAGAGCTATAGCAGTTATATAGCTCTGTCCTTTTCTCTCAGCGAAAACTGTACTGCATAAATACGTCATAATAACACCGCATCTTCTGATATTTATCTCCTAGTCATGAGCATTTAAAAACATCAATTAGGTTTTTTTTTTTTTTTATATATTTATAAGAAAATAAACAGATAACGTACAACTCAAACTAGCGGACCATATGCCTTTGGTACCTTACAAAAAAGGGCAAGTAGACCCATTACTTACCTAATTTTGCGATAATTGCCAGTTTAGCTATCGTCTTTGTGGCCGATGGCCGTGACGTCATCAGCCGGCAGACCGAGTAGGGCGCACCCTGGTGACCTTAGGGGTTTGGGTTCTAAGTTTGGGGAGGCAGCGGGGTTGTTATTATGTAAGAGGATATAAGTCTGTCATGTGTTTTTTTATATATTAGACACATTGCGGGCAGAAGCTAGTAGTCCACGATTATAAAAATGAACCTTTTTAATGCCACAAATTATGCATTTTATAGTTTTTTGGCATGTAAAACGTTTCCTTTATACTCATTAATTTGATAATATTTGAAAAACAATACACAAAAAATCATAACAGATGTTCTCTTGTAGTCGTTTAGCAGTTTTTATGAACATTAAAATGCTAAATGGTTGTCAGGAAACATTTTGGAATAACTGGTAAATACTTGAAAATATACTGTATTCATTAAATTCATAAATGCTAGGTAAGAAACGGTTTTATATTTCAATATAAACTTTTTCTCTTAATTTGCCATAGTTTTAGTTTTAGTGATGTTAACAACTACAAGTTATAAGTAAATTTATTAAAATTAAAATAAAACTAAGCTGCTCAAATTATAAAGATGTAAATCATACTCACCACTTTAAAAAGAACACCCCCTTTGGAGGTCCGCTCGCGGCATGGTCCCTATGAGCCCAATTTTCTCATCCAATATTTAAAAAAAAAAAGTTTTTTCGTATCACGACAGTGTGTGGGTCATATTTGTGTGTAGATGCACGTGCGTGTTGGCATTGAGCGCGTAATCCGTCGTCGCTCAGCGTCGCCGCAGAGTGGTGTTACAACTACGAGTATTGCCCTCCCGCTTTCGTGAGATAAAACAACTGTACCATTGATTTAATAAAACGAGATCGCAGTTAAGACTGTAAAATACGTTTATTACTTTTACTTTACTGTTTTGGAACAACATAATCACCAGATTTCATCAAGGATTTTTCTCTTGTAATTAGCTTTTCCTTCTAAACATACAAACAATTGCAGTACACGGAATGACAACGTTTTTTAAGACAGCTTGAAATACGGAAGTACAATTATTTCGACGCCATTATTATAATGGAAACTTTATATCGTCGTTGGAAAGGCAAAACTACTAAAGCGCCATTATGGTCAAAATGAGTTATACATACAGTTCGACTGCTTTTTTTTTTCTGCATCGATTGGTCTGGGTCTCGTGGCGATCGGAGCATGTTTTTGGCGCTTTAGTAGTGAAAATTGGGACTAAATTTCAATAATTTCTAAGGATTTTTTACTAACATCCGACTCATTTAGACATATTTTTGAATAGATGGCGGTTAAGTATTGTGCTTGCTGTATCTAGCCATTTCAAGCTTTATTAGTAATTTTAGATAACGTAACTGAGGATACTCGGTGGTGATTATGTAAATTTCGCTTCTATTAAATATTAAATGTAATGTCTCTTAGTCAATAACGTTTACACAATAACCGTCATTTGTAGTAATTTAGTATTTTTTCTCTATTGAAATCATATGAAGTCATGCTTGTTAGTAAATAATCTTATAACAGGAATCGACAATTGTGGCGCTTTAGTATTTTTGCCTTACTCAATAAACAAAGTAAAAGGATATTAGTAAATTTCAATGCGGGACCTCTATCTGTTACAACTGTTAAGAAACTTTGCACTATATACTTTAAGAATATTAAGATATATTAGTAATTATTAAGTTATAAATAAAATTAGAAAACTATAGGTAAGGCGTTATGCGATTCATAAAGTTGTTACATATTCGACCTTTAGTCTATTTCTCAAGCTAAATTTCAAGGCAAGAAGCAGGGGAAAAAGCCCCCCAAAGGCGGAAACAGCGCGCATGTGGTCGACGCTCCCTCAACTTCCTCCGCAATTGCTACCACCACCTCAACTGCCGCCGGTCCAGCTGCCACTAAAGCCGCGCCCCAGGCCACTATTGCCCCTGCACAAGGGCCTGGTCTGAGTGGTGCAAACTCAGGGAAGGCGGACACGGTCAAGGTGGCCCTGGAGATTCTCCAGGAGGTACTGATGGCCCTCCATACCGGCGCAGACATTGTCGCCATAGTCCTCAGAGGGATCACTCGGCTGGTTTAATGGACCCTCTGAGGATTATACACTGGAACGCCGCGAGCCTAAAAAAGAAGACTTCGCTCCTCATGGAAGTCCTCCAAGATCAGAGGATACACATAGCCCTGATCTCGGAGACCATGCTGTCTCCGGCCATCAAGCTGAAGGTGCCTCACTACCACATCTACCGACAGGACGAGGAAGGGCCAAACAGGGCCTACCGAGGACTGGCCGTCCTGGTCCGTAGAGGAGTAATCCACCAACCGCTGCCGCAAATCCGCCTGGGCTCTTTACAAGCCCTACGTGTGGAGATCCTGGTCGCCGCCGCCCGCATGCGAGTCTACGCCGTCTACAAGCCCCCGCACACCCGTCTCGACCTTAACGAGGTCAGGGCTCTGCTGGTCTCGCCGCTGCCTACCCTAGCGGCCGGCGACTGGAACTGCAAAAACCCGGCCTGGAACTCCTCTACGTTCAACCAGAACGGACGCCGACTCCTCCTGGACGCTGAGGCCCACGGCTACTACGTGGACGGTCCGGAGACTCCGACGTACTATCCCAACAACAACGCGTTTACTCCGGACGTCCTGGACATAGCCGTGCACCGCGGACTCCAGGGACAGCTCCTCCAGGAGACCCTGGACGATGAGGTCCAGTCCGACCACCAGCCGGTACTCCTCGTCCTGTCTGCGGCACCTGCAGTCTCCACCCCGAGAACTCCCAGACCCGTGACAGACTGGGAGGAGTTCTCGAGGCGCATGGATGCCCCAGTTCCTCACTGATGCAGCGGACATCGACAGATTCTCGATGGACCTAACCAGTCGCATCCGAGAAGCTCTGTCCGCTGCATCACACACCAGGAAAACGACCAACAGGCTGCCTTCACTGCCAACGCACATCGCCAAATTGATAGGGGACAAAAGGCGTCTCCGAAAGCGTTGGCAGATCATTCGCTGTCCGGGGATGAAGACCCAGCTGAACGCCCTGACAGCGAAGGTCAAGGCAGCCCTAGAGGACCACAGGACAGAGCAATGGGAAGAAACGCTAGCCGGCTCGGCGGACGATTGGAACTCCATCCGTCGTCTATGCCGCCGACTTAGCGGTGCCCCCACACCTGTCCGACCCCTGCTACACACCGATGGTACCCCTAGGTACCAGGCCGAGGACCGGGCCGAAATATTCGCCGAGTGCCTGGAGCGTCAGTTCCAGCCGAACCCATCCGACGAGGCAGACCACATAGCCGCAGTTGAAGAGCACCTTCGAGTTTACTTCGAGGCGCCGATAGCTCCTGAAGAAGACCCCATCTTCTTTTCCCCGGGCAAAGTGAGGCAGTGATCGCGAAAACAAAGCCCAGAAAGGCCCCCGGTGCGGATGGCATCACTAACGCCACCCTCCGCCACTTACCGCCTCGAGCGATCGCGGCGGTAACCCACCTCTTTAACGCCATCCTCCGCACCGGCCATTTCCCAGCCAACTGGAAATCCGGACATGTGATCATGTTGCCCAAACCGGGGAAAAACATCCTGAAGCCTGAGAGCTATCGGCCCATCACCCTCCTCCCGTGCATCTCGAAGGTGCTCGAAAAACTGATGCTGACGAAGCTGGTCCCGCACATCATGCCTCGTCAAGAACAATATGGGTTCCGCTCGGAACATAGCACCACGCTCCAGTTGTCCAGGGTGCTGCACCACATGGCGGTCGCCGCGAACAAGCGCGAGCACACGGCCGCAGTACTCCTGGACATGGAGAAGGCTTTCGACCGGGTCTGGCACTCAGGCCTGGTCTACAAGCTGTCACTGTCCTCGGCCCCCCGCAGACTGACGAAGGTGGTCCAGTCGTTTTTGACGGACCGCACCCTCAGAGTGGTTGTGGAAGACGCCATCTCCGAAGATCGCCCCATCGCAGCCGGAGTCCCCCAAGGCAGCTGCCTATCGCCGGTATGTTACGGCCTTTACACCGATGACATACCGGTTGTTGACGGATCCCACCTGGCCCTGTACGCTGATGACGCGGCGTACTATGCCTCCTCTTACAAGCCAGAGTACGCCGTCATCAAGCTACAGCGACAACTAGATGCCCTACCAGCTTGGCTCTCCAGGTGGAGGCTATCCGTCAACGTTGCGAAAACCCAAGCGATCTTCGTGAGCAACTGCATACGCCGCCTTCCACAACTCACTCTTCTCGGACTTGACATCCAGTGGTCCCCGGTAGTTAAATAACTGGGGATTACCATCGACAAGAGACTAACCATGGGTCCCCACACAAAGACCGTCGTCGCCGCCGCGAGAACAGCAAGAGCATTGCTACGTCCAGTGCTCCAATCCAGTCTCCCTCTGCGTGTGAAGCTCGGGGTCTACAAGACATATATACGCCCCCGCCTCACGTACGCCGCACCATCATGGTACGCCCTCCTGGCCTCAGGGCACAGAAAAATGCTGAACTCTCAGCAAAATCTGTCCCTGCGAGCCGCCACAAATGCCCCCCGCTACGTGAGGAATACCACGATCCAGAGGGACCTCAAGATTGAGAGCCTGGACGACTTCATCGGACGCCTTGCCACGTCGATGTTCGCGCGAGCTGACGAGTCGCGCTTCCCCCACCTGAGGGATATCGCACCGCAGCACGCGCGACCCCCCGACGGCAAGGCCTACCCACGCGACCTCGACAAGGCGACGACGTCGACACCCACGGAAGACCCATGAAGACGCTGCTCAGCTCGTAGGTCGCTAGCTGGGCCTCCCCCAACGGGGTTTCACCTAGCTGGCTCGACCTCGCGAGCAGCGTACACCCGGACATTGAAATTTCTATAAAGTATTTTTGACTTTTAGTATTTTCCGCTTATGATTAACATATTTTTTGATACATGTAAGTATTTTTTTCTCAAGAGAAAGTAAAATGAGACAAATCGTACGTATTTATGGACTCCTTACCTAAAACTTTAATGTGGAGGTTAGTAATTTTGTCTTACCAGCATTTTTTTAGAATTGAGAGCATTAATGCTAAAGCGACACGTAACTCCGTAAATATTGAACACATGTACAATACGATAAATGATTCGTGCAGATAAAAAAAGAACATGATATGTTACTCTTTACAGCTTCCGTTTTCATTCCAAAGAAAAAAAGTTATGACAGTGTAAAGACAAAAAAATCCATTAAAAATGCTTTTTCTCGAAATGACCCTTTTGGAGGTTAGTAGTTTTGCTTTTCCATTGACGATATGTAACCGTTTGGACAAACAATGTCTAATTTAAAAAAAGTCATCTATATAAATCGGCTATTAACAAAAAACA
Source organism: Acleris emargana (assembly GCA_927399475.2). Classification (NCBI taxonomy): domain Eukaryota; kingdom Metazoa; phylum Arthropoda; class Insecta; order Lepidoptera; family Tortricidae; genus Acleris; species Acleris emargana. Next base: position 918,337 of record OV656840.1, read on the forward strand.
CAGGAAAATGCAACGGAGTAAAATCACGAATGGGGAAAAATGGCACCTGGACTGGAAATGTTGCTACGCGGGATTATTGAGTAATGGAGTAATGGAGGATGTGTTTATCAGCCTATACATATATGTATGTTTGTTCCTTTGTGGCGCTCTAGAAACTAAACGCGTGGACCGATTTTTATGATTCTTATGTCAATCGATTTGTCTTAATCTTGTGTCACTAAAGATATGACGGTAATTAAAATTCAATATGATGGCAACTAGAAGCTTTATTGTAAATAAGAAAAAATATAAAGTAGACGAACTATGACAAATGAGGTATCATTATCAATAGCTATTTAAAAATCATCTTTAGGTTTCTTATAGTATTTTATGTAACTGGTACATAAAGAGGGTCCTTAAAACACGAGTGTTCGGCTCGTTTCATAATAACATCACACGAGTTTTTTAAGGCCTAATTATGTACAGTTGCATACATTACTTTATCTACACACATATTATAAGTACTCTTTCCGGATTTTAAAAACAGGCGGCAGAACAAACAAATGGCGGCAAAGCTAACCTGTGTCACGAATATGCTTTTTTTTTTAAATCATAGGCTAACTAACAAAGTCCCTATCCTAATGTCACTCGACATCAAAATGGCGTACGACAGTTTACTTAAAATATACCGAGTCAACGTTTAATAGATACTAGAATTGACCCCCTGTTTGAATTGTGTTGGTTTTGGAAGATGTTCCAAATTTAAACAACATTACTTTATCAAAAGTTGTATCGTAATTTTAACTTTACAGTACAGCCTACAGATAAGAAAAAATATCATAGTAAAATTGTATCTTGTAATGATGGTCATTGTCTACGGATTCTGAACGCATTATAGAGGACTTATGATAATATGAGTGTAGATAATAGTACATTGTGTATTAAGGTCGGTAAGTAAGGAATTACGATCGAGGCTCTAGTAGAAGCCCGAAGTCGAAGACTGAGGGCTTTCTGAGTCGAGGTTCGTAATTCCTGTACCGACCGTGAAACATACAATGTTTTTCATCACATTTGCGAGTAAATAAATAAAATTATAGGACAGAAAACACTTATAATACTTACACAAGTCAGCACAACTATTATTACGAATTACTTGAACTTTTTTTAAGCGGATGACGGGCGGACTCCACAGATTATACAAATGTTTCGTTCAGAAACGTTAAGGGCAAATACTTACGTAGGTATACATACAACCCTGAAGGAGTGTAAAAAAAAACGACGTTTTGATACAGAAAACTATTAAAATCGATTATTAAGAACATTAATTGAGTATTTAAGTAACATGTAGCGAGATTGCAATGAAAATCCTGTTTAAATAACATTTTAAGACAATTTTTCAATTGCGTGTAAACTCTTTGCTTGAACTTGCATGACCTGTGTGCTGTGCTATAAATTAAAAAAAAATTACTTACCGACCTTGGGTTTCATGGTAAATAAAAAGGTCGAGGGTTTTATATGGGGCATTGCGGCCAAGTTAACCTGTATGTTTTGATACTGTTTACGTGCAAGTGTGATGAAAAATAATTTTTAGTTTTGTACGATTCAAAGTTGGTTAGTAACAACAGTTGGGTTTTTCAAAGCTCGCTTTTTGATGTTATTAACAAATAGTTCTGTGTGTATATGCTTATGTCAGTGTGTGTTATGTTGTGCTATTATTTTTACTCCATACGCTATAGCTTGTGTTTTAATACAAACATTAATTCATTTACGATTATAGAAAGCCATAACTCGTACCCAAAAGTCTTTCACTTTACTCAGCGAACATAAAACTAACAGTATTTTGGTTGATATTAAACTTATCCCGCGACTTTGGGCGTGTAGCATTAGTTTTTTGCTGCTCCCCTATTTCCTTCCATTAGGGGTCAAATTTCTGAAAATCCTTTCTAAGTAAGGTACCAAAGGCATATTCCCTCCAAATTTGAAGTCCCAGGTCCGCTAGTTTGAGTTATCTGTGAATTTATTTTCTTTTAAATATATTTAAAAAAAACCTAATTGATGTTTTTAAATGCTCATGTATAGAAGACTAGGAGATAAATATCAGAAGATGCGGGGTTATTATGACTTATCACGTATTTATGCAGTTCCGTTTTCTCTGAGAGAAAAGGGCAGATCTATATAACTGCTATAGCTCTGTCCTTCACGCTCGCCGTATATGAACTGCATTGCTAGGTCACAATAACTCCCCTGATCTGGCACAAACCTGACCTAGTCCTAACTAAGCTCTAGACTTATGTTTTGGGTGCTAAACTATACAATTACCTATGTTATTATAATAAATTATAAGTATACTTACCAATTCTAATTATACTTTTCCATCCTACACTAATAAATTATGTAAAAACGTTGCGTGTGTACAGATCATTACGTTCTTTTACCCCATCGGTTTTTTTAAATCATACATTATTAACGTCCTATGTTATAGGAACTTGACAATTTATTTGTCAACATACATACTTACATACATATTTTCACGCCTGTCTCCTAATGGGGTAGGCAGAGACTATGGAGTACCAGGGGCACCGGTTTAAATATACCTTTTTCGGTTCCTCTACATTCATCAAACTCTTCATGCACGTATATCGGATTTAATGTATATTGCGCTATTATGCGACTGTGTCAAAGTGACGTAAGCCATTAAAACTTTAGAGTAGGTACCTATGTTACAATTTTACAAATTATGTCACGTTGATATAGTTCCATAGTGGCTCACAAAACTACAATTATCAAGTCAAAAAAATCCGACTGTTTCGACCAAAATGTATGAAGCAGCTGATTTTTACCGTTCCGTACCCAAAGGGTAAAAACGGGACCCTATTACTTAGACTCCGCTGTCCGTCTGTCCGTCTGTCCGTCTGTCTGTCACCACGCTGTATCTCACGAAACCGTGACAGTTGAAATTTTCTCAGATGATGTATTTTTGTTGCCGCCATAACAAGAAATACTAAAAATAAAATACAATAAATATTTAAGGGGGGCTCCCATACAACAAACGTGATTTTTATAGATAATGGTACAAAATCCTTCGTGTTCGAGTCCGAGTCGCACGTGGCCGGCTTTTTTTTATTTCAGATTTAGTCCCATCGTAAAAATTGTTCATATTCGTGGGTAGAACAAAGAGGTGATCATTTGTCTTAGATTTCACCCTGTATACGTGTCAAATGTGACGGATTTTTTATCCACATTTTGTCACGCGATAAACGCCCATACTAGGTCCGCTGAGTGAGAAAGCAAGATAGATACAAAAAAAATCGACCTAATTCGAGGTCGCATGATTATAAGGTAAGCCTCCAACAAGATGGAGTGACGACCTTGTAAGGATCGCGGGAACGCGGTGGATGCGAAAAGCACAAGACCGGTCTGAGTGGAGAGCCTTGGGGGAGGCCTATGTCCAGCAGTGGACGTCTTTCGGCTGACATGATGATGATGATGATGACTTCATAAATATTTGAAGTTGGTGTTTCTTGCACTCAAAATAAAAACTTGAGCTACTATTTAGACCACAGTGTATACAAATTTTACACCAAGTCTCGGAAGAAGGCATTTATTTAAAATAAAAACCTATTTCGAACCTGCCCGAATTCCGCAGTCGTTTGCATGACCTAGTATTTTTCCAGCGCGGAGTGTTTACGGAAACGGTTGTTTTTTGGTGATTTTTCCAATTCAACGCGTTGCTTTATTGAAAATAAAATGGCAGTACTTTTGGAGTCGTTTAAATAAATGTTATAATTAGTGCTTGTCTAGCCAAACACGCGTAGAGTTCTTAATCATTAAATTAATACGTTATCTCTTATGGATATCAATGAATAACATCCACTTACTCCGTCAACAGCTTTCACTGAGATATATTAACATTTTGTTTGTTCTACACTTACCTAAACTAAATTAAAGTAAATTCCATCATTTGGAAACAAAAAGACTATTATAACATACATACATACATACATTAAATCACGCCTGTTCCCCAGAGGGGTAGGCAGAGACCACTTCTTTCCACTTGCTACGATCATGACAAATTTCTTTCGCTTCTTCAACATTCATACATCGAGTCATGCACGCACGTCGGTTTCGGGTACTTAAGATTCGACCCTTTTCCAGTATTTCTCCGATTTGATCCGAAAAAGTACGCCTAGGGCGGCCCCTTCCGACCCTTCCACTCACTTTCGATCTGTATATCTCTTTCGTCAATCTTCTTTCATCCATCCTTTCCAAATGATCGAACCAATAAAAAAGAAAACAAAACATAATACTTTACTTACTTTACTTGTGGGAGGACCTTGTGCAGGGTCCGTCCGGGTTGGTACCAACACTGCTGCTTGGCGGTAGGTTAATGGATAAGATTCCATTAACCTACCGCCAAGCAGCAGTGTTCGCATTGTTGTGTTCCGGTTTGGGGATAAGACAGCCGGTGAAATGACTAGCATAGAGGCATTCCATCTTAGTCCTCAGGGTTGGCAACGCATTCGCAGTCTTGTGAATGCGAATGTCTATGGGTCACAGTTTCCACTTACCATCAGGTGGCCTGTGTGCTCGTTTGCCTTCCCATGCCATAAAAAAAAAAAAAAAAAAAAAAAAAACAAGAACAAAAAATAGGCACAATAACATGTGAGTTACTGGGCAGCAATGATAAGCACCTAACCACATCGCAACTTCAGAACTATAGTGACATAATTGAGAAATTTTGATTTTCGAGTTAGGGCTCTATCATAATCAATTTATGACTTAAAGTTTGAAACCTGTAATTTAGAATTAGGTCACTATCGTTCTGAAGGAGCAATCATGTTGTCACACATTGTCAGCCATCTCCCTCACCAGTACACATCAAAAATTAAAATGTTTATGTTCAGTATTTCACAGTTAAGTTGAGCTAGTTTTATTTAATGCGGTTGGTTTATCAACGTGTTTGTTTAATGTATGTGTGCGTAATAATCGCCAGTCTGGGGGGTTATTATGACATAGCTATGCAGTTAATTGTACGGCGAGCGTGAAGGACGGAGCTATATAAGTTATATAGCTCTGAGCTTTTCTCTTAGTGAAAATGTAACTGCATATTTATGTCATAATACCCCATAGATCTTGACTAGCTGTATTACCGGTGCTCAGCTCTCGGTGGTGGTTGTTGATTGATTTTTCTCAAGCCGACGATGCCAGGTTCGAAACGTCGCTGTTGACTCTTAAGACGTTGAAATATGAACAAAACTTGACTTTATTGGTGTTAACAATTAAAAGTAAAAACTAAACTTATTCAAATTCAAATATATAAAAAGAACACCCCCTCTAGCAGTCCGCTCGCGGCATGGTCCCTATGACACTGGCTGCATTACGTCTCTTAAAGTTGACTTGAATTAACTTATTAAATTCACAAATGAACAGTAAAAACAAGAAATACAGTACTGAATGAATAAATGCATCCGCACACTTCAAGTTTGGCGACAGACACCACAAGGTGTTGAGACATTACATACACATACATACCTTGTACGTGTATGTGTATACGCCTGTAATCCCAGAGTGGGGTAGGCAGAGCTACAAAATTATCAACAACTTTAAAACTCGTTGATAAGTCAGTAACCACATTTAGCACAAATAGGCTAAGATGTTTACCAACGTATTAGTGACAGGTTGCAAGCCCATCGCCTAATAGTACTACAAGCCTTTATTCCCTAAGTCGCCTTTTACGACATCCACGGGAAGACATGGAGTGGCACTATTCTAACCCGGCAACCACACGGCAAAACATACACAATGATATGAAATAAAGAAAAACATGTTAATTTTCCGTTAACATTATGATTATTGTTTAATTTGCTTAGTATAGATACTGTTTTAAGGTAACTTGGGTATAGGTAAAGTATTCTATGTCAATTTCTGCCAAATTTAAATGTCACTACGACAGATAAGGACGAATCTTTGAAGCATACTTTAGCAATTGCGCATTTATGAATAACAGCCTCACGCATTCTTTGAAAAGGAAAAAAGCCCTCCATATTATATTTTCTTAAGTGTGAAACAGGCTTTGTTAGGCTTTTTATATCGAAAGGAAAATTAAGAGAAATATGAACGCTACGAGAATGATACGTTTCACCGCCCCACTAATTGACTCGCTCAAAATAAAAAAGTCTTATATGTGATTTTTAGCACAAGCAAAATTTAACTTTACTCCACTAAACACACGGTTGCATCTCGAGAAACTTTCAAATGGAATATACTGCTTTATGAAGCTGAGATGTGTTCGAGCTTAACGAATCGCTTCTGGGCTCGTATTCGAATTACAAACACATATACTTTTTTAAATATCGCCGCTAGTATGTGGTTGTGGTTTTATTTATTTTAAGCCTCAGCCTTTCATTTTTAACCTCCAATGGAGAAAGAGCGTTATGTTATATGTTTGACCGCTATGTGTGTGTGTGTGTTACATCAGGGAGGTTATAATGACATAGGTATGCAGTTCATATAAGGACAGAGCTATATAAATGCTATAGCTCTGTCCTTTACGCTCACCGTAAAATTAACTCCATAACTATGACACCCCAGCTCTGGAATAATGGGTCGCCTGGGTATTAATATCAGAGGTTCAAAATCTGTCGCATTACTTCAAACTCGGATATCTCCTTGAAATTTGGTATACGAATTTGAAACTTAACTTGTTCGAAAAAAGGCGCAAATTCCGCTGTCTTTCTGAATGGATTTATCCGAGTTTGAAATGAAGCGACTCAAATGCTAAACCAATGGGTATTTATTTTCACTAGTTCTATTTTTAGAACCATAATAGTTCCGGGTAATATAGTTATTTTGATCGAACTAGTGAGAATCTCGTTTTATTTAAATATTATTTTTAAATCTACTATTGGTGGCTATTGCGACATTTGTTCTATAGTGTCAGTGAATATTTGGCCCAAAAGGAGTGGTAAAATTAAAATATGCTGATCGTTAAATAATAATATACTTTACGTCGATTAATTAACTATAATTTTTTGACGTTAATTTACTAACATATTTATTGATTTTATTTGTCAAACATAGAATTAGGACTTCTATGCATGTATCATAGTCTTTGTTTTTGTGCTGCTTTTTTAGTAATATAATATTGTAGTGCCCTTGCAGGGCGTCCATGTGGAACTGATTTAATCTAGAATAACAACACCTTTTTCTTTTCAATGTATGTTTTTGCCGTGTCGTTGCCGGCTTAGAATGGTCTTCCCGTGGAAGTCGTAAGAGGCGACTAAGGGAATCAAGCCTTGTAGTACGGTTAGGCGATGGCTTGCTACCTGTCACTAATCTACACTGTTAAAAATCTTAGCCTAATTGTGCAAATTGTGGTTACAGAGTTAACAACAAGTTTTAAGAGTTGTTGGTAATTCTGTAGCTCTGCCTACCCCACTCTGGGAAAGAAAGCGCGAAGGTACGTATGTATGTGTATGTGCCTCTATGTGATAACAATAAATGATTGATTGATTGATTGATCCCGACGCAAATAATGGGGTGTTGTATAAGTTTGACCGCTATGTGTGTGTGTGTCTGCGGCACCGTAGCTCATAAACAAGCGAACCGATTTCAATGCGGTTTTTTTTATTTGACAGTAAAATTTCTAGCAATTTTATTTTGTAAATGTTAAAATTTAACTTATTTAAATAAAAATATAACTAAGCTATACTCAAATATTAGAGATGTAAATAATAATCACCACTATAATAAGAACACTCCCTCTAGCAGGTCCGCTCGCGGCATGGTCCCTATGACACTGGCTGCATTACTTCTTTGGATAGCTAGCCCAATCCTTTGGGAGAGGTAAGCACCAGCTCTAGGATCTCCGGAGGTGTCTATGAGCCGGGATGACAGAGCCTTAATAAAGCTTTTCATATCGGCTGACCAAGGTCCCATGGTCTCCACTGCAAGTGCCACAAATTCGTAATTATTTAATAATGATGAATATTTGCGGCTCTTGATTTTAATTTCTAGTTATAGTTTTAAATAAAAAATCATGGAAATCGGTTGAGTTGTTTAATAGATATCAGCTCTGAAAGAATAAAACACCATTATAATATCAGGGGGTTTATCTGTCCCTAAAATGTTTCTACGTGTGGCAGTAATAAACAGTTAAATATTGCTCTAAAGCTTGAAACCATAGGGGAAGAGGAAACATCGTTATTATGTATTTTTATAAGTAATTAATCTTACGACGTTAAATTTTCCTATTTCAATCAATATTGCAACAGGGACCAGTGGATGATGCATGCACTAATGCAATCGTTCAGCTGTGACGTCATGATATGTACCATTGGATGATTTGACCAGTGGAATAGGTTGAGAGAAAGGGAGAGAGCTGTAGCATTAATACAGCTCTGTCCCTTTCCCTTGACCTTAGGTGAACTGCTTTAGTATGTCATGGTAACCCTACTGAGCTCATTATTTTAATGGAAAGAAGAGACAATACACCGTGTTTTTTTTTATTTACGATAACTTCGGCATATTACTAGGTAAATCCATAGAAACTAAGTGGTAGATTAGATTTTTAAATATTGCAAAAAAAAAATGTTTTTCTGTTTAGAACAAAGTAATTAAATGTTGTATCTTTGGTCATTCTAAAAGGGCCTTTAGAGTTAACTCATAGTCAGTGTCAAATACGTCAATGTTGGCGTGACATACACGGACAGTTAAGAGCCTTTTAGACCAGTTCAACGTGATTAACTGATTAAATTTAAAAATTAAATATCTTTAAAACCGTTACCGTTATAATTTGTCTGTCTTCGGGAAATTAACTTTATTTGGACTAAAGAACTTTCCCTTAAAGTTATCGTAAATCAAAAAAACACGGTGTACATGGTAATAATATAGGGTTACAGTATAACTTAGTAAAAAACCGGTCAGACAGACATACAGAAGGTATTATTATATTCCGACTTGAATTCGATTTTGAATACAAAATGATCATTTTCACCATTTGTCGTTTATATTAAGTGTTTTGCACTACAATCATACTAAATTTGAAGCTGTTATGTTTTCCCGTTTTAACGATGAGTACGACAGCAAAAATACGTTAAAAAACATTTCTTGTGTTATTATTTCACTTTCTTTATTATATTTTATTTGTTAGTAAATCCGCCGTCACAATGTTTTAATATTTATTAGGGTACAAACGGTACAATATGGCTAATACAATAAAAATCTTAAATTATTCATCAACCAGTAAAGTTACCACAGTTAAATATTGCATAATACAATGTCAAAAAACAAAAATAAAGATAAAGATGCGTTACGCGACATTTCATAACTAAGTACCATTTTTCTCTCTAACTAGGGCCGTAAACTCTTGAAGATATGAGTTAAATATATCAACTTCAGAAAAACTGGAATTATAATACATTTTGCAAACTCTATTATTTTTATTTTATTTTATTTTATTTATTTTATTTTATTTATTTGGGTAAACAAACAGTGATCACAATTTATTCTTATCACTAATTTAACTTAAATAACAATAGGTCATTGTGTCACCAACACCGTTAACCACACATTACTACTTTATTGTTGATTAGTGGTGGTGCAATTGTACATGATATTGACTATTTATTAACAAATAAAGCAAAGCATAGTACATTACCATTGCATAACATAACATCGTAGTTATCACTTTTAAACGGTATCGGTAATGATAATACTGGTAAGTGCCGAACGCAACAGATCCGCGGCGCTAGGCAGTCCGCAGTATCCTCATTACCTCCCTCTTAAACATTCCAACGCGAGTGGCCATGATATCGACTGATACAAATTGATTATTATAGGTATTGACCATTCGGTATAGAGGTGAGCGTTTACCGGCATTAGTACGGCAAGAGGTAATTGCAAAGACGCGGCATTGGTTTCGACAGTGTGTTCTGTGGGGAACTTTATAGCACAGTCTGTTATTAAGTGCAACACAATCATACTTATTTTGGCATAAGTCATATAACAGCATTATTTCTAGTTGTTGACGTCTAGCTATAAGCGGTAGTAAAGTATATTTACTTAAGAGTTCATTATATGATAATCTTCCGTGAAAACACTTGTAATGCATACATCGGAGGAACTTAGATTGAACAGTTTCGAGTGCATCAATATATTTGTTGTAAAATGGATTCCATACGGGCACAGCATACTCTAATTGAGACCGGATAATAGATTTATAAATATGAAGAAAAGTCGACGGTCGGACAAACTCTGCACATGAACGCATGGCAAAACCATACATCTTATAGGCTTTGCTTATTATGGTGTCTATATGTGAATTAAGATGCAATTTACTATCAAGCTCAATCCCAAGGTCTCTTATTGTATCAGCTACGTCGAGAATGGAACCCAATAGTGTGTAAGTATGTTGTGTGTGATTTAGTTTTTTGGTAAAAGTGATAGATTTGCATTTGTTTAAACTAAGGCACAATTTATTTTTAATACAGTAATCCGAGAAACGGTCCAAATCCTGTTGAAACCTATAATAATCATTATCGCTTTCTATAGTGTGAAAAATTTTGATATCGTCAGCATATAAAAGAAAATTACAGAAATCAAAACAGGAATAGACATCGTTTATAAATATTATAAAAAGTAATGGCCCCAGGATTGAACCTTGTGGCACCCCGGAGGTGACAGAAACAGGATTAGACTCATGACCATTGATGACTACTTTTTGGGTGCGATTAGTGATGTAAGATTTGAACCAGCGCAAAAGGTTACCCCTAATACCATTATATGCAAGCTTTTCGAGTAGTATCCTGTGATCCACTCTGTCGAAGGCCTTTCTAAAGTCTGTGTATACGCTGTCAGTTTGTTTGTTTGCGTCAAGACTTTCAAAGAGGTAGGTGGTGTATATTAAAAGATTGGTCGTAGTAGAACGACGCTGTACAAAGCCGTGTTGTTGTTCGATTATAATATTATGTATTGATGGATAAATAATATTGTGTACTAGTCTTTCGAAGACCTTCGACAGAGTGGGTAAAATAGATATGGGACGGTAATTCTCAATATCCTTCTTGGAACCTCCCTTGTATACAGGAACTATACGAGCCGTCTTCCAAATGGTGGGAAAAACGCCTTCAAACAGACATAGGTTAAATATATGTTGCAGCGGTTGACAAAGAGAGATTGCGGTGTGCTTGAAAAATACCGGAGGAATATGATCTAGACCCGAGCCCTTCGACGTATCCAAGGCACGAAGTTCATTGTATACATCATCCTTAGTTATATGTACGTTATTAATTATTAGATCTGACATTGAGTTGGTATCGGGGATATCGTTTACATTAAAGTCGCTGGATATTGTGGATGGCTCGAATACTGAGTGAAAAAAGTTCGAGAAAAGGTTACATATTTCAGTTGGGTCGCTTTCGGAAGTATTCTTAAAAGTCATATAGCATGGGATATTTGCTTTATTTTTATGGTTATTTATATAAGTCCAAAAGTACTTCACATTATCACGTATACTATCCTCTACTGCGGTAATATATTTTTTATAACATTTAGGTGATTCGATCTTAAATCTCTCTCTGAAAATGCAAAATTCTCTGTAGTCACAGTTATTTTGGTATTTTTTCCATTTGACCCAATATTTGTTTTAATTTTTAAAAATGTGTATTAGTGAAGGTGAAAACCACACTGGGAAGTGGGAAGATTTAACTACTTTGGTCGGTATATGTTTTTTTATTATTGAAAAAATTTTTTCATATACAATTGACACTGCACCTTCAACATTTTTTTGGTATAGAATACTGTTCCAGTCAACGCCCGTCAGCTCAGTATTTATTAACTCGTAGTCCACTTTATTGAAGTTATATTGCAAACGGGGTTTGACCGGAACATATTTGATACCGCGGTTAGTGGGCACCAAGACTTGGAAAGGGGGGTGATGGTCGTCAGGGGGAACTAAACCTACAGTGACTGGGGCTGCGCTACAAACATCGATATTAGTGAGAAAAAGATCAAGATATCGTCCACGCACATTACTAAATTTGTTTATCTGTGTGCAATTAAGTAGTGACATAAAGTTAATTAAACATTTATTAGGCGGACAGTAGTCGTTTCGTACAATCGGTTCCATGTGGGATTGATGTTCCCGCCATTCCATAGTGGGTAAGTTGTAATCTCCGACTATAATAAAATGATTCACCTCGAGTGATTGCAGCATGAAGGTTAGGTAACAAAAATATGAATCATAAATGTCTGGAGTTACATTAGGAGGTATATAGGTCGCGGCTATAACGCAGCAGTAGTCGCGCGAGCGCAGCTCGATAAACAGGCAGTCCACGAGGGGCGAAGGCAGCGGGGGCGCGGGACTAGCGGCGCCGCGCGGCACGGCGGCCAGCTCGCGCCGCACCGCCACCAGCGCGCCGCCGCCGTCCCGCCGCCCGCTGCCCGCCCGGTCCCGGTCACATCTAAATACTCGATACCTAGAATCTATGTATTCGTTATCACCAATGCCATCGTACAACCATGTTTCCGTCAGAATAATAATATCGTAGTTATTAGACAATATATTCATGTACAGAGTGTGCAACTTCGTTCTGAGACCCCGACAATTCTGATAATAAACAGATATTTGGTGTTTAGCCATACTAAATGACAATGGGGTAATAATCTATATTGCTATCCGTGGTATCACGAGAAACAATCGGGTTCAGAGAACAAATAATAACTAATACGTTCATATTCAACTGTGCACGCAGGGAATCCATATAAACGTCCATAAAAACCGGTTCGCTATCCGCATGATAACATTGATAACGGACTCGCCGCACTGAGTTCACAATACTTAAGCTATTTTTATACCTATAACTGTTTTGACGCGCCATACATAATGAATTATTTAGATAAATGCCTTTACAATACAAATGCCATACAAGTGAGGGTGTTTTTAATATATTTTCTTTTGCTTGATATTTACTCTCATACATATTTATGCAATAAGGATGCACGCAAGGAAATAACAAACACTTATGTGAACCTAGTAACAATTTCTTGAACCGTGCGAATGGCAATAATGGGTGACGTGTCCGATTTGCGGGCCAGAATTGTGCCGTGTTTGACCCACACATATTTGTACTCCTTTTTTTTGGCGGTTTCGCGGCACTGACGAAACAATAGCTTATTCTTAAGCGTTAGGTGTTCATTCACGTAGATTATGTGTGGGGGACCAGATATAGCTAACTTGGTCGAGTCCAGACCTCTGTTAGCGCGGAAGGCAGATAATATGTTATCACGGAGAACTCTAGTAGTTAATTTCACGATTACATTTTTTGGTCGTGGGCTTCGTTGATCGGCATGGGGCACACGGTGAATTGACACTATATTTGCCACATGGATTGGATGTTTGGTCTCGTGACACAATTGCTCGAATATATTCATGAGGTTTTCTCCACGCTTCTCCGGTAGGTTAGATATCTCAAGGTTACACTGTCTGGCCTGCTGTTCCATCATGTCGACCTTGTTCTCAAGCCCTTGTAGGTGCATTTGTACGGCGGATGATTGAGGAGTATTATTTTCGAGTGATTTTATTCTAGCATCGAATGAATCCTGACGGTCTGATGAAAAAGAGAGGGCTTTGTCCATCTCGGCCATTCGTGATTGGGTCACTGAGAGAGCTTTGTTTATCTCGATATTATCCTCACTAAGCTTTTGTACATTCGTATGAATAGCGACTAGGGCACTACTAATCTTTGACAGCTCGGACGACAAGGCCGCGTTAACTGCTGTTGATACGCAGCTTGTTATCTGACTGGAGATTTTTTCATCCCATTTCTCCAGCTGATGATTAAATTTTTGTTCGAATGAGGCCACTAAATCATCAACGTCGGGCATCCTGCGCCTGCGGGTGTTTACGTATTTTTCACCTTCTACCGACATAGAAATGTCGGAGGTAGACGAAAACTTGCTCGGCGGAGTGTGATGCATTATTTTGCTTATTTAAACGCCTCTTTACCTTACGTAAGACAGGGATAAAAATATTGTTGCTATCTTTTATCCCAGAGGAGGTGCGGTGAGGACGCCCCGCGGCTACGACCTCCACCAGCGATGCGAGAATGCGACAGATATATTTCACTCACTATAATCACTTAATATGCACTACTGTGTGTACAGGCAGTTTCAAAACTAAGGTGCACTAACCATAAGGTCTATTATACCTTGCACAAAAACTATAATTATTGAAAAAAAATTGCTACACTACCACTAGCAACGAGCTCTTAGAGAGGAAATATTAACAAAAGAATTTTTAACATAATTAGTACGTATAACCGGGACATAAAACAGATTATCAGTATGCCGAGACTTGGGGCGTGGTACTCTAAAACTTAACTTATTAAGAAAGTAAGGGGAGTCAATTTTATTATAACGTACGTACATAGAAAAAATCCGCTATCTATGACAGGTTCAAAACATACCGCTCTTTAAAGTTATTATGGACGGACGGACCGTGTACTGTGGCATAATAATAGGGTCCCGTTAGAACCCTTCGGGTACGTAACCCTACAAACTAAACAACTCCGCGTATACACGAACATTTTAATCATAAAGCACACACACACCTACAATAACATTAAACGCTCTATTAGCGTATTTCACGTGCCACGTCCAGTGAAAGTGACATCTTGGACGTGGCGGGCGGCGGTACACCCGCGGCGGGGCAGGGTGGCGAGCGGGGCTGGAAGCGGAGCGGATTTAAATTTAGTTTTTATTTAAGCCATACATACATACATACATACATACCTTCACGCCTGTAATCCCAAAGTGGGGTAGGCAGAGCTACAGAATTACCTGCAACTTTAACTTGTTGATAATTCTGTAACCACAAATTTGCACAAATAGGCTAAGATGTTTACCAGCGTATTAGTGACAGGTTGCAAGCCTATCGCCTAATACAAGCGTTGTCGTTTAATTTGTGTGAATTTTCCTGTGATATCTATTTATTTGTCGACTTAACTCAGGTAAATGTATTTTAAGAAATAGCCGCATTTCAGGCGCATTTTAATCAGGCTTACACAGAACTGCCGATGAGTAACAAAAAAGTACTCAACCGAAGTGATTAACTTGGCTTGACTGGTAAGTGTAGCAAACTAAATCAAATCAGACTGTTACAACTAGTTGATTCTATTTTGTTTACTTACTCAATAAAAATTCAATGCTTAATATAAAAACCTCGGTAAAAAACTGGAAGTTCTTTTCATCTTAACCTCTTTGCTAAATGATTCTTTATTTTATGAAATCTCAGTGTAATAACTAACCAGTTCATTTCAACGACAAATTGTATGTCTGAACGTGGAAGATGCGCTTGAGAAGATTAATGGAGCAATTAAGCCGTTACAGCCGCTTAAGATTACAATTAATCAAGGCCTTTATTACTTTACGAATAATTATACGAACATATGATATGTGACAATCATAATCATAATAATAGATTTATAACCAAAAAACATGATTTCAAAAACATTTGTATTCATTTTTATTTGCCGAATAGATCTAATTTATCTGGTAACCCATGGATACTGTTTTTATTTAGAATTAAAAACATTAAAAGGCAGACAAAGAACTGGTTATGCATAATGTTTGAAGAATATAACCTCTTTATAGAGTGCAAAGTAGGAAATTAAATTTTAAAAGCATAAACAAGTCAACGACAAGTCAATCACACAAATTGCCCTTTTCACAAACAAAGCTCTAAGCTTGTTTTATGGGTACTAGAAAACGACGAAAATACAATTAAAGAGAATTACATATTTTAATAAACAGAAAACATACAAGCACCTGAAACAGACGTACGTGCATTAAGAGATTGATGAATGTAGGGGAAGCGAAAGTTTTATGTTTAGATCGGTGCACCTGGCGTTCCATAGTCTCTGCCTACCCCATTGGGAGACAGGCGTGAAGTTATGTATGTATGTAAAACATACAAGGCTCAGGAACAAACACTCGCGCTTGTAACCTAGATATTTGCCATTATCACGAATCGAACCGAACACCGCTAGCTTCGTAACAAGGGTCACTGCCAACTACATACATACATACATAAACTCACGCCTTTATTCCCAGAGAGTGGGGTAGGCAGAGCTAAAGAATTACCAACAAGTTTCAAAACATCTTGATAATTCTGTAACCACATTTTGCACAAGTAGGCTAAGATGTTTCCCAGTGTATTAGTGACAGGTGGCAAGCCCATCGCCTAACAGTACTACAAGCCTTTATTCCCTTAGTCGCCTCTTACGACATCCACGGGAAGACATGGAGTGGCACTATTCTAACCCGGCAACCACACGGAAAACTACCAACTAAGGTTATTAACCGTTTTTGTATGAAAATAACCGGTTAAAACCAGTTATAACCGGTTATTAACATTCCTTACTACCAACTACCTAACTACCTACCTAGGCTAACCAGATCGTCTATGAATTATCATCTTAAACTAACCCTAATCCAACAACCTAGAATCGCGAACTACAACTCAAGTTAAACAATATACAAGTTAGTTTCATGTTTCGAGCACTATCAGATTCAGAGGCGAGGCATGTTTAGTTTCAACGGTATTCAGTAGATCAAAGAGCGACGGCGTTACGGTACTCTGATTTGAAGCATAGCCTTACAGTTGGTCGATGTTAACAACTTAACTGTTTGTATTTTACTCTTCTAAAGCTTTAGTTAAATATAGGAAGCTACGACGACGACGCGCTGGCCTAGTTGGTAGTGACCCTGCCTACGAAGCTAGCGGTCCTGGGTTCAAATCCCGGTAAGGGCAGATATTTGTGTGATGAGCGCGAATATTTGTTCCTGAGTCATGGATGTTTACTATATATTTAAGTATATATTTCTCTATATAAGTATTTATATCGTTGTCTAGTACCCATAGTACAAGCCTAGAGCTTAAATTGGGACTAGGTCAATTGGTGTGACATTGTCTCTTGATATTTTATTTATTTTTTATTTATAGGTCGGTTTTGAATAAGGTCTATACGTAAGTTTTTTTTTCTTTCCATGTCTGGGGACTTATTATGACATAACTATGCAATTCAATTTAAGCTGAGAGAAAAGGACAGAGCTATGTAACTGCTATAGCTCTGTCCTTTACGCTCACCGTAGAATGAACTGCATAGTTATGTCATTATAACCCCACTGATATTACATCGTGATTGCGCTGACCGTTTTATTTCGAAAACAATAAGATTTTAATTCAATTTAAAACATTAGTTTGAAAATGTGGCTCAATATACGTTTTCCTAGTTCCACACTAAATTCTGAGCTTGTACAGTACAAATAGATGTATCCACTTTTGCAATAAGGAGAAAAACTGGATACATGTCTTTATTAGTCGGTTGTTTGTTTGCCGTGTGGTTGCCGGGTTCGAATAGTGCCACTCCATGTCTTCCCGTGGATGTCGTAAGAGGCGACTAAGGACATAAAGGCTTGTAGTACTTTTAGGCGATGGGCTTGCTACCTGTCACTAATACACTGGGAAACATCTTAGCCTACTTGTGCAAAATGTGGTTACAGAATTATCAAGAAGTTTTAAGACTTCTTGGTAATTCTTTAGCTCTGCCTACCCCACTCTGGGAATGAAGGCGTGAATTTATGTATTATGTAGTCGACTGAATTTGTATTTAAAAGCGGGCTGGTTTCTGTAACCTGATGTTTCACTCCTATTTAGCGTGTGGGATCTATACACTTTTATGGAGAAGTAATACGAAAATATATAAAAAATATTTTTTCCCGAAACTTATTAAAATAAATCGTATAAGTTTCAAATTAAATTCTTGAAAGTTTAATATTTTTATTGTGTACATGTTAACGTTAATGGGAATGTCTTATTTAGTTAAACGGTTTATTTAACTGAATAATTAATTCACTTTTAGTTATTTTAGTTAATCCATATTCACATCATGAAGTTTTAAATTTGTCATTTAAATCGTTTCATGTACTTTAAATCAATGAATATTTGCAGCATAAACCGTAACACAGTTTTATTAGCTACAATACGACAAAATAAAAAACACATCAAAAAAAAAAACTTAAATCGCTCCGCTTACCGCCCCACTCGACTCCTATATGACTCCACCTTATATTGCACCGCAGCGCTGCCAACCGAACGGTAATTTGCTGCCTCAATTCAACAACGTCCTAAGCGTCATTTCAATTGTTTTTAAATTGCACCCTTTTTGGACTTAATACAAAGTTTAGTTTTGTACAAACAATACATACAACATCGGTGTTTGTGAAGGTGAGACCATAGATTGGCGGTAATAGACGGGTGGAGGAGGTTTATTTGTTTACGTGAATGGGACACGGCTCTACATTAAATACCTTAGAATGGAAAGCTTTAGGTATTGTTAAGTTTCGTGATAAATAGTAAATGCAATGAAAAACAAAGTAAATGTATCTTTGATAATAGCATTAAGTTCAGTAAATTGGCCACATGAGGGCTC
This sequence comes from Acleris emargana, assembly GCA_927399475.2. Taxonomy (NCBI): domain Eukaryota; kingdom Metazoa; phylum Arthropoda; class Insecta; order Lepidoptera; family Tortricidae; genus Acleris; species Acleris emargana. The sequence continues at coordinate 936,807 of OV656840.1, forward strand.
TTTTACACGTCGGTCATATGGAGTGAATCTACTAGCGCTTCGGACAAGACCATCATTGCGAAGAAGAAGCGCCGCAAGAAACTCCAGCAGAAGGTCATTTTTAATTATGAATATAAAAAATACTATACAATTATCGTTAGAAAGTATCAGGGTCGTCGTCGACTGAAAAAAAAAATGTCTTCAGATCTTGTAAGCATGCCTAACTTTATTTTGGAATATGAATCAAATATTATCGATAGATGGTAATAATAAAATAAATTTACCATTTTCAATCATTTCATTATGTATACGAGGACGTTAATTCGATCATTTGCATAAGCACCTCCATAACTACAAATATACACATATGCTATGCACATAGCCTAGTTGGACTGCTTATATGCTAGCCATCTCGTTCCTGAGACCTCGTCATGTGGTTCTCCTAGTCATTATTTTTAACTATATTTTATTGACCTCACATTTGTAATGATTTTATTTGTGTTAGTTTTAATGTATTACTTTATTACCTTGTAATGTAACTTACTTTTAAGTATTATTGTATTTAATCATTGAAAAAATGACCTTCTGCTGGAGTTTCATGCGGCGTGGCTTCTCCGCAATGATGATCTTGTCCGAAGCGCTAGTAGATTCACTCCATATACCGACGTGTAAAATAGCCCTCATGTTGTGGCCAATTTACTGATTTAATATTTTAAATTTTGAATTTTTGAATTTCGAGTTCGATTTCCAGTATTATTTCGTAGTCTTAGAGGTTTTCTATGTACCCATTTAAGTTCATATTTCGCTTTACATATAATTATCTATGTTTGTTTTAGTAGTAGTATGTATATCTAGTACCCATAGTACAAGCCTATAGGTTGAAACTTGGCAATTTGTGTAAGATTGAACTAAAGCATAACGAGAAATAAACAAAAAATTTAAAGCTTCACGTCATTGGGTATACAAATCACATCAATACTAGTATAGATTATATTAGGTCGTCGCCCTTTGCAAGTAGGTCAGTCCCCAGGCCAATGCACTGGCAAATGACAAATCACTCGGAGTTTCAACGACTGAACTTACTGGAATAAACCAACGATCTAGCAGGGTCGAGATTCTAGGCGTTAAAAACCATTATTTGACGTGTGATCGTATTGTCATAATTTTGATAGCTCTTATGTAATTAACAGTACACCACATACATACATAGCCCGAAGAATAGCTAAAACTGAAGTGGCAGTGGGCGGGGCACATCGCTCGCAGGACTGATGGCCGATGGGGTCAGAAGGTTCTTGAGTGGCGTCCGCGGACCGGGAGAGGAGCTGTAGGTAGGCCTCCAACAAGATGGAGTGACGACCTTGTAGGGATCGCGGGAACGCGTTGGATGCGAAAAGCACAAGACCGGTCTGAGTGGAGAGCCTTGGGGGAGGCCTATGTCCAGCAGTGGACGTCTTTCGGCTGACATGATGAATTAACAGTAATGACAGTGCCATAATCCAACGTGGTAAAAACCATATCGTTTTTGACCTGGGAGGTATATTATCACATAGCTGTGGAGGTCATTTTATGGAGAGTGTAAAGGACGGAGCTATAGCTGTTATATAGCTCTGTTCTTTTCTCTCAGCGTAAACTGAACTGAAAAGCTATCTCATAATAACCAGGCCATACATAGGCCAGGTTATATATTCTGATTCTAATATCTGTCTATATTTCCGATCAAAAATAATAAAATTTTAAGACAGAAATCCTAAGACCGCAAATGCTTTGCCCACCCTTTTGACTAAGATGGAATATATGCTACTAATTTCACCAGTTGTCTTATTACCACACCGGAACACAATAATCCAAACACAGCTGCTTGGCCGTAGCGTAAAGGATAAGAGAAGAGGTAACGGTGGTTGTTTTTGACCTTCGTTTGTTTTTTGTTCCCTTGTAAAAGTCTTAACGGATGAGCAGATTTCGATAAAACAAGGTAATCATGGAAAACCGTATAGCCCGGAAAATTAGTCAGTTTCAGAAAAGTGATACAAGGAAAACAGATAATTCTACCAACAGCCTGTTTCACAATCGACAAATAAAGCATATTTGACAGATAAATTTAGCCCTTTCTCTTTCTTACACTTGTAAACGGACAAAGAGAGAGCCAACTTTAAATGTCGGATAAATTTACTCGTCGATTTTGAAACAGGCCCTAAATCTAAGAATGTTGTCGTGTTATAAAATATTATAAAATGGTTTCATAACCGCAGTGTAGTAGCAACATAATATGAAATCGTAAACTTGAGATAGTTATCGAAGCAAATAGGGCGAGGCAGCGCTCAGCCGTTACTCTCAACTGCCGATAGATGTCGTTAGTAGTCGCGTTTCCATCGGTTATCCACCCCTAGCTACGGTTATATAATACACTATTATATAGGGTGCCTTTGACATTGGAGCTTCAAATGCATGGATCGTTTCTACTCCTGAAACTGAACTTCTTTTTTTCTGTAAGGTGTTAAAAATATGTCCAACTTAAATTTTATTTTTTTCATACAATTTAAATGTAATTTTCAATGTACGCGATCCAATGAGGGTTTCCGCGCATCAGTTTTATCACTAGATGGCGCCTCTGGGAAGTAAGGTCTTTTTGACAGTTGATTTTAAAATATATGCCTAGAAGAAAACCAAACTAATGACAATTTACTTTTTCACTTGATATATACACATTTCAAATATATAGGTGCATTTATATTTTGTACGTGTTATCAACTGTCAAAAAGACCTTACTTTCCAGAGGCGCCATCTAGTGAGAAAACTGATGCGCGGAAACCCTCATTCTCCATTTTCCTTTAGCCATCATACCAAATCTCTTCATCTCTTTGCTTACGGCGGCGTCGTTGATCGGGTCGCCACCTTCCCGAACACATGGTTGAGGGAGGCGATGGCTGAGATACGCGTCATACTCGTGAACGGGTGCTGTCTGTGGGGTCCGGTCTGTTCACGCTTGCAAGGACCTGTTTTTCCAATTTAGTTATTTTAATTATGGTTCCTGACGTAGAGACCTCGTCATGTTGTTCTCCTAATCATGATTTTTAACTTTATTTTATTGACTTTACATTTGTAAGGATTTTGTTTGTATTGCTTTTTTTTTAATAATTATTTATTACTTTATTACCTTGTAATGTAACTTACTTTTAAGTATTATTGTACCTAATTAATAATTGAAAAAATGACCTTCTGTTGGAGTTTCTTGCGGCGCTTCTTCTCCGCAATGATGGTCTTGTCCGAAGCGCTAGTAGATTCACTCCATGTTACCGACGTGTAAAAGAGCCCTCATGTGGCCAATTTACTGAATAAATATTTTGTTTTTTTTTTTTTTTGAAAGAAATGTCGCCCCCGTACCATGAGATACTGATTATATGGCCAGTATGTAATACACTGATTTTACAATTAGACTTTAACATCAATTAGTTATCTAAATTTAAGTTATTTTTACCCGACTGCGTCAGAAGGAGGGTTATGTTTTTCGAGCGTATGTATGTATGTATGTATGTATGTATGTATGTATGTATGTATGTCTATTTCTGGGCACGCTCTGCAGCCTAAACGGCTTGACCGATTTTAACATACTAGGTGTCATTCGATTCGTCTTAATTGCCGAAGTGACATAGGGTATATAATATTTCAAAATGGCGTCTGCAAAAACAAAGAGGGGGTCTTAAAAAAAAAAAATTGTTTATTATAGCAATATGGGTCTCAAATGAAAGCTAGTAAATAGCCCATTCCAAATATATATACATTATAATACTTTGATGCTACCATTTAGACAGGGAAATCAAAAAGGACGTTAATTGTTAAGTAATAAATATTTCTTGTTGAGCTGTAAACGCCTACAATATAAACCATTAAGAAAGTAGTGTAATAATTAATAATTCACGAATACCTACTACATACTTGATTAATGCACATTGATGTTATAGTGTAAATTGCTGGCTAATACCTACCTAATCTAATGCGCCATCCTGCCTACGCATGGACAGTTTATTTAAGTAAAGATACACGGAATAGGTAACCTCAATGTAGGTGCTTAGTCTAGTACCCAGGTACACGTATGACGTACTGACCGTTGAGGAACTAAATTTTTAGAGATTAAGAGAAGTTTAGTTGATTTATACCTACTTCAATTTCTCGGCCTAAGTAGGTATCTACAATCTGTTCGATCGGCCTCCATCTAACCAAATGAACTAATCTTACGTTACTACTGGGGATCGATTTTTGAATGCACGATGCTTCTTTTGCTAAAAGGAGAGTTCCGCTTGTAATTTGTTACTTATAGCTTCGTGACATTAAAAAATCGAGCTCCAGAGCTCATTTAACGTTTGGTTATATTAATAAAGCCACTATTTTATTAATAAAAACTAAAAAATGTGGAATAAACTAAATTATTTAAATAAAAACAAAAAACCCGACTGCAGTAAAAAAAACAACTGTAAAGCGAGAAACAAGCTATATAATCGATAGGTAAATACTTATAATGTACCATGCAATGATTTTTTGTTTGATACCTCGTTAACAAGTAATGCAATTTATACCAATATACATACAACTTGAATAGTGGAAAAGGTATTGCAGGCGGGGACAAGCAATGAATTATTAAATGTACTTAAGTATTTTCTTGAAACAAAAAACATTTGGATTAATAGCTTGTCCCCGCCTGGAAAACCTTTTCCACTATTCAAGTTGTATGTATATTGGTGTAAATTGCATTACTTGTTAACGAGGTATCAAACAAAAAATCATTGCATGGTACATTATAAGTATTTACCTATCGATTATATAGCTTGTTTCTCGCTTTACAGTTGTTTTTTTTACTGCAGTCGGGTTTTTTGTTTTTATTTAAATAATTTAGTTTATTTCATGTTGCAGAACAAAAGTAGTTCAGTTTAGCGAGTAGAATAGATCGTTGAAATTAAAGCCCCAAGGTCAGAGACACACTGTATATTATTGTTTATATGTATTATTTGATTGTGATTTTGAAAGCCAGTAAAGGCTCTTGTTAAAATACTCGCACCCACCTCAACCATTCTGTTTGGCCTAGTGGTTGACTCGTAGGAAATGCCTTAAGACATTAAGTTCGCCATTTGTACTTACTTTTTGTATTAAGCAATAAAGTTTAAATAAATAAATAAATAATAATAGAGGCGATTTATCTTGGTCCCGAGGGTTGGCAAACCATTTGCTATCTTACGACGGCCGTTTTAAGATTGAAGTCTTGAGATTGGTAATTTTTAATTGGTCTCAGAGCCCGATGGCCATCGGCTGACTTGTATGCTCAATTACATTAATCAATTTCCATCAAAACAAATATCAACGTCGTCTAAACTAGCTTAAAAAACCACATTGAAACTAATTATTCCGGAACCTACACTCAAATGTAAATTGAATCTAAACTCCTTAAAAACCTGTTGAGCAAACTACGTTTTAAATAATCAATCACCTTAGTACCTTGTCACTTTAATATCACGATTCAACTGGCAAACAAAATCGTAAAACCACTCAAAGTGACACAGGTTAAAAGTGATAATCTAATGTCAACGTGCTTTGCTAAGTCTTACCCCTTCCATACAATATTCATTTGAAAATTGAACGTTTGCCGTAAGGGTTATAATCGCGTGGTATCGGTACCTAATTGAGGGCTGTCGATAGACACGGACATCGTGTTGACACCCCTGACCTGTTGGGCGTGGTGCCAGAGAGAGCGGGTAATTGAAATAAATTAGGGACCTATTTTATTTGATTGATAAATATAGAAGAAGGTGCTGTTTGCGTGGAGTTGTTCAATCAATAGTTCAATATTTATTAATTTGAACTTTATTGAACAATTAAAAAATAAAGTACAAATGGCTGACTTAATTCCCTAAGGCATTGTCTACCAGTCAACCACTAGGCCAAACAGATAATAGTTGAGGTGGGTGCGAGCGGTAATAGTAGGCATTATTAGATCAGCAAAATACATTTTAACCTTGATATAAATTAAATGATACAGACTTTGATGGATTTATTACCTAGAACTGAGAAAACTTACCACAATATTATATCGATGCATTGGTAAACATTAAACATGAAATTGTAATTTACAGCTGCTAGGGTTTTTAAACTAGACCGCTGTTTCTGTAGTAATTTAGTAGTGTTATAACAGTATCAGATTTTAGTTTTTTTATTAAATAACTTATCTTTTTAACGACTATTACATAACTGAAAACCGTAATAAATCCAATGATAATAATAGACCACGCACCTATGTGATGCCAATCAACAAAAATACAAACATACCTTCACGCCTATAATCCCAGAGAGGGGTAGGCAGAGCTACAGAATTATCTACAACTTAAAAAAACTTGTTGATAATTCAGAAACCCCATTTTGCACAAAAAGGTTAAGGTGTTTACCAGCGTGTTAGTAACAGGTTGCAAGCCTAACAGTACTGCAAGCCTTTATTCCCTTAGTCGCCTCTTACGACATCCACGGGAAGACATGGAGTGGCACTATTCTAACCCGGCAGCCACACGGGAAATACATTGGTAAATTTTGACATTTCCAAGTAATATTTTAATATGACTTCTTTTTAAGAATACGTTTTAGACTTCTGCAGAAAGTTCTCATATCATTTAAACAACTAGGACCATTTTCTACTCTCATAATCATCTGCTTCTCCCGCTGTTACTCCGACCGCGCGTCATTCGATGATTTATGATGTGTGGCAACCCTGCTAAGCCTTGTGTGAACAGCGTTAATTTTGAGGTGCACAGGCGGGGTAGGGGGTATGAGAGGTCAACGCTTTGGTTTCTTGCCCGACCGTCCAAGAACATAGCTGTTTTTTTTTTTATTAATATTTATTTTGTTGGCATCAAACTTTTTATTCCGCATTCTTTACGTAATCTAGCTGCATAAAAATCTCCGCAACCGTACAAAAGGTTTGTTGAAATTTCGGTGTCTGTCTGTCTGTCTGTATGTCGCAGCAGGTTTTCTCAGCAACTATAAAATAAATAATTGGAAAGGGGTCTAGAACGGGGGGTTAAAAATGAAAGTGGTTTGTTTAGGGCAAATGAGGTGTTATATGAAATAGTTCAATCTGCATATTAAGTAATAAATATTTTAAAAAAACCGCCTTGAAAAACGCAAAAAAATAACTTCTTTTAAAATGAGGTACCTAATAGGTTATTCCAACTGACGAGGCGGTTTTTTGTTTTTTAATACATTAATTTTATTTTATTTTATAGTTTCTAGTGATTATAATACACTGTTATGTAGTCCTACTTCTTAGTTGATATGAAACTTTGTTATTTCAAACTGGCCGCAAGCAATGCCGCGGGCAAGTCATAGTCATATTTAAACAATAAAATGTTCTGCGTTGTAATCGCTTCAACTATTTTAATCGAGATATCTTATCGCCACCCTTGAAAAAAGTACCGTTGAGGAGTTCCGGTAGCCGTTTGTGATCTTCATCATCAGTTCCATTTCACCAAATGATAGTCTCTGAACGCAAATGCTAGAGTTGTTACTAAAAATTAACAAACGCACTAGTCGCCACGAGAATTTTCGAAGGATCCCCTCGATTTCTTTGGGATGCCATCATAAGAAGCATTCTAAGTATAACCACCACCACACCACACGCTACCACATGCTTATACTGTTACTATGCAGTTAGCAGCCTTTTTAGGGTTCCGTAGTCAAACTAGGAACCCTTATTAGTTTCGCCATGTCTGTCCGTCCGTCCGCAGCCTAGCTCAGAGACTCTTAGTACTAGAAAGCTGTAATTTGGCATGAATATACATATTAGTAACAAAGTGGTAAAATAAAATCTTGAAAAAAAATGGTAACGTTAAGTTTGTCGCGAGGTCAAATTTGTTTGTGGTACCGGCTTCGGAACCCTACACTGAGCATGGTCCGACATGCTATTGCCCGGTTTTTTTAACACGGCAGTATGGACTATGAGTCACTAAATTATAAAGAACAGTACTAAAAGGCCGTAACTACCTAAGTCTCAAATTAACGTCTGCTTTAAAACAATCTGCAAATAATCATCCAAACGGAAATAATATTTATGAAAAATTTGGCTTCATGCTCTCGAATTTCTGCACACAAATATTCATTTTCTATGTAAAGATGGAGTGACTGAGCTACCGACATTGATTGACGCGCAACAACAAAGAAATGCTGCAAACTTTTAACCAAGCCGTTAGCCGAGTCTAGTCCAATATTTGGAAGAATAGAATTATTAAACTAGAATTTCCCGATGAAAATCGTTTGGTCAAGGTTTTCCGTTTTTTTTGTGTTAGGCTTTTATGGTTTAGCTTGACTAAGTGAAGCGATTTATAAAGTACATATTTATTTATTTATTTGAACTTATTTGCACTTAATACAATAAAGTACAAATGGCGGACTTAATGCTCAATGGCATTCTCTACCAGTCAACCAGTAGGCGAAACAGAAAAACCGTTTAAATAAAATATATACAAGATACATGAAAAAATATTAATAAACAGATATGGCGATGTATGTTGAATCGATTTACGACATAATCATAATATTATTTTAGTGACATCATTTTTCATAATTAATTCTGAATACGTCCGTTTTTCATAAAAAGATGAACCGACAGACTAACACAAGGACTGGAAGAAATCTAAAGTTATTCGTTTTTTCGATTGGCTGATGAAACCTTAAAATTTTAACGAAATAAAATCTAAATTTGTTTTTATTTTTAAGGCAAATTTTAAAGGTAGCCCTGAGGCTATTTTCTACGCAAAAAAAAACATAACGCTTTTGAAACATTATCGATTTATCAACGTTATCATAGTTCTTATAAAAAATTTACTTGACACTAATGGCTGCCTGGTAAAAAAACAATACGATAACACTTCAAAAGCAATATATTTTTAACGAGTAGAGTGGAGCTGTGTACCCTTTTAACATCGTAAGTCCCATCATACTGAGAAATGGGAGTTTTCTGTAATGAAGGGAATAATGTTCAATTGCAATTGTTCGAAAATGCCATTTTCAGTTAATGAACATAGGATAATAAACCTTATTCTTATTGCGACAGAGTTCAAAGTAAATTGCCTTGATTATGTACATCTGCACACTGGGTCTTACGATGTTAAGTACGAGTAGGTAATTATATCTCTTATTAACGCCCACGGACCCTTTCGGAGGTGTTAATTAACCTGCATTATTAACGTGACAGCAGCTTCATTACGGCTCATTAATGTTAGCCCGTCATCCATCCATTTAAGATTCTAATTGCAAAGCGACGGGTTAACTAAATCACTTAGGCCTTGCGTTTCTATAAGTGTGTAACAAATAAATTAAATATCAGTGCCCTTACCATTTTACAATTAACGTACTCGCTAGCGAGTCGAATGCTCTGTCCCTCGCAGACATCGTATTGTTCTTATAGAGTACAAGGGACGGAGAATTCGACTTGCTAGCGAGTACGGTAATTATAACTCATGGTGAGGGTGCAGGGGACAAATTCTAACGTATTCACCTGACTTCAAACTAAGCTGTGAGACGAGACGCTTGACGTTATCGTCAAAGATTTTCGAAAACTGACCAAATGTATGGGATTGTCGCAGGCGCTCGACGCGACCGTCTGACAGCTTACGTCAATACCTACTACAGATTTTGGATGATGATAACGAACGCCGAATGCATATGTATTGTCTAGGGTCTCAATACGCTTGTATTAGACAACTCTGAACTTTATTTTCTAGTGTTTTACAAAGTAAATCACAATATCAAACATCCATGACTCAATAAAAGACTCGCGCTCATCACACAAACATTTGTCTTTGCTGGGAATTGAATCCGGGCCCTCTAGATGCGTAGGCAGGGTCTCATCTGACCAGACTAACCGTATCATCGAAATAAATGACATTGCCAATTAAGGGCCGTGATACTATTAAAAAAAACATGTGTCCGTATTGTTTTGGATAAATTATTAACCGGCAGAATTAAATGTCTCGTTAGACTTTTCTAACATTTAAGTACGTGTATTTTCAATTTGGTTACTTAACACCTCGGTCAAAGCCGTATAGATACCTTACTCTGTCCGAAGTGCTTACGACCGCGCTGGGAAACTTATAGGTATTCCGGTTTGGCTTGGCTTAATTCCCTATAAAGAACAAAGGATATTTTTTATCCCAGAATATTTGAAATTTCCAATATCTTTATCTTCAACCTTCCTCTTTATGCTCCCGTCCTAAGCTTGGATCTTTTTGACTATTTTGCCTTCAACCACTTTCTACGGTTTAATTTTTAGCTTGCTGCTGATCTGGCTAACTGAGGTTCGGCCCAGCTTCTACGAAGTTCACCAAAACTTTATTACTCGGTCTACCTCCGATAAGGTAGCGGCGCCCTATACTTCTTTTATTATGTTAGAATAGATCCACACATTCCATCGCCCTAAGTGACACGAAACTAATCATTATGGAAGAAGACGCTGACGTCCTCACAACTACTGGCCTTGTGTATCTAAATTGGCTAGTGAATTGTAAACCTTGCTCTCCCGATGGATCGAACTATTAGTGATATTGCATTTGGGGACACAAGGAGAGTCAATGGCGGCTAGCTTTCCTCCACCACCGGAATAACCCAGTGACCCAGGGCTGTCAGACCAGCAGCCCCTCAGTAACCGTAGTCATCCGGTTGAAAGCCCACCAATTCGTGTGTGACCCCGCAACACCAGTCCTGGGACAAGCCCCAATGCCTTCTTAGGAAGCCCAACGAGGGTTTAAAAAGTTAAAGTTATCTCACTCATCTGACATCCTCACGCCCTATGATTTTACTGTAAATTGTCCCAATAACCGTGTATATTTAATTAACTAGTTTTAACTCCATTTTTTTATCATTTACTTACCTGCGTCTTCAACAAGTTTATAGTGTTATTGGTAATCCTGCAGCTCTTGCGCTTAAAGCTTAATATTTAATAAAAAAATACCTACCTTAATTAAAAAATTGTTTTCACAAACCCGCAATATCTTTGAAAGACGTGGGACGTTACGTGTAGGAGAGGTACAATAAAACATTTTTCTTCATGGTTTTATTTTACCACTTTGTTGGCGTGATTAATATGTATGTATATTTATGCCAAATTCCAGCTTTCTAGTACTAAGACTCTGAGCTAGGCTGCGGACGGACGGACGGACGGACATGGCGAAACTATAAGGGTTCCTACTTTGACTACGGAAACATAAAACGAACACATTTTTCTGTTTTTTGCCTATACTGTCGTTGAAGTTCATTCTAGTGCTAATCGTAGTTCGGCAATATTGTAGAGTACAAAGCTTGCTAAAACTTGTGGGTTCAAAAATTTTTACCACGACCCCTAGGGACGAAGATGCACAAAATCTCACTCTGGGAATGAAGGCGTATATGTATGTATGTACCTACCCGGACCTCCCCAATAGAACAGCAACAGTGGCTATTAGAGGTTGCTATTATTGAGTTCCCCGTGTGGTAGCCGGGTTAGAATAGTGCCACTCCATGTCTTCCCGTGGATGTCGTAAGAGGCGACTAAGGGAATAATGGCTTGTAGTACTGTTAGGCGATGCGCTTGCAACCTGTCACTAATACGCTGGTAAACATCTTAGCCTAATTGTGCAAAATGTGGTTACAGAATTTATCAACAAGTTTTTAGAGTTGTTGGTAATTCTGTAGCTCTGCCTACCCCACTCTGGGAATGAATGCGTGTGTTTATCTATGTATGTACTCGTATTATTGAGTTCTGCTATCGAAATCTTAAAAAACAAATATTCCCCGCAGTTATTCGTACTTCCGAAATTTCGATTGACGAATGAATTCCTGTTATTAATTGCTTGATTCATTCGTGTAACGTGTAACGAGATTCTGTGACGAATGCCGCAGTCGAATTTGATAACTCGATTGAGATGCGCGCGTCGAATCAGCGCTATTCATCGTGTTCAACTGCAAATAATATTATACATACATACATAGATAGATACCTTCACGCCTTCATTCCCAGAGTAGGGTAGGCAGAGCTACAGAATTACCAACAACTCCAAAAACTTGTTGATAACTCTGTAACCACAATTCTGCAATTTGCACAATTAGGCTAAGATGTTTAAAAGTGTATATTAGTGACAAGTAGCAAGCCCATCGCCTAACAGTACTACAAGCCTTTATTCCCTTAGTCGCCTCTTACGACTTCCACGGGAAGACATGGAGTGGCACAATTCTAAGCCAGCAACCACACGGCAAATAATATTATATTTGAGGTAAATTTTCACTTGTAATAGTACATTGTTCAAAGGACTAAAACAAGCCATAATGACATGAGATCCACACAAGACACAAGAAGACATGACACAAGCCACGTGAGCGAGCGAGAGTGGCTATAGTTCGAGTGTCATTATGGTTGTTTAGTCTCGCGTTAATCACTTTTACTCTTCGCTTTGAAAAGCGAGGAAAAAAAAACGACGTTGTATACAAATTTACAATATTTAACTGAAATGTAACAAAGTTTCTGACTAAATTGTTTCGTGGTTGTTAGTTTTTGTAAAGTGACACTTTCAATGCTTGCATATTTAGCCAACAGATACAACCTTGAAAACTATATAGACTACTTTTTCGAATCAAATCGGAGAAATACTGGAAAAGGGCCGAATCTTAAGTACCCGAAACCGACGTGCGTGCATGACTCGATGTATTCAATGAATGTTGAAGAAGCGAAAGAAATTTGTCAAGGTCGTAGCAAGTGGAAAGAAGTGGTCTCTGCCTACCCCTCTGGGAAACAGGCGTGATTTAATGTATGTATATTTATACAAAGTTATATACGAGTTTGACTCGTACTTCCTGTTTTTTTTTAATCCCCTTTAGGTTTGTTTGTGCGCCAACGAGGCAGCGGTACATCGCTGAGAATAACGACGTCCTCGTGAACACTGATTTATTCTGTACTATTTACATACATACATTAAATCACGCCTGTTTCCCAGAGGGGTAGGCAGAGACCACTTCTTTCCACTTGCTACGATCCTGACAAATTTCCTTCGCTTCTTCAACATTCATACATCGAGTCATGCACGCACGTCGGTTTCGGGTACTTAAGATTCGGCCCTTTTCCAGTATTTCTCCGATTTGATTCGAAAAAGTACGCCTAGGGCGGCCCCTTCCGACCCTTCCACACACTTTCGATCTGTATATCTCTTTCGTCAATCTTCCCTCATCCATCCTTTCCAAATGACCGAACCATCGAAGCATGCCCTTTTCAATCTTAGTCACTACGTCTTCTTTCATTCCACATTTCTCTCTGATTTTTTCATTTCTAACTCTATCAATCAGTTTCACACCACACATACTACGCAAAGAGCGCATTTCAACTGCATTTACACGACTTACATGCTTGTCCTGCCACACCCAACATTCACTACCATACATCAGGGTAGGGGCCAGCACTCCATTGTGAACAGCCAGCCGGGCTTTGTGTGAAACGCCCTGTCTGCTCACAAAGGAGTACAGTGCCCCATTAATTTGATTCCCCGCATTTACCCTCCTCTCGATATCCTTCTCACACTTACCATCTCTTGTAAACACACTTCCCAGGTACACAAATTCGCTCACTTGTTCTACTAATTCGCCATTTACATTTATCACGCACTCAGTCATCTCTTCATCCTTCTCTATCACCATGACCTTGGTCTTGGCAACATTTACTTTCATCCCCTTTTGCTTAAATCCCTCATTCATCACTGTCAACATCTCCTGCAAACTCAAGTACCGATGGGGCAAGTATAACTTGATCATCGGCATATAAGAGGCATTTGATTAGCAACTCTTGCACACGCAAACCCTTATACTCTTTCAAATCCCTCATACAACTGTCCATGAATAGATTGAACAGCCATGGTGAGGCAACACAGCCCTGTCTAACACCTTTAGAGATGTTAAACCAGGCCGAGTATGCACCATTGATCCTGACACAGGCTCTGGAGCCCTCATAAAGGGACCTCAAAGCCTGCACCAGGTTGCTGCTCACTCCATACATAGACAACACCGTCCACAACTCCTTTCTATCTACCCTATCATAGGCCTTTTCCAGGTCCACAAAAGCACAGAAAACCTTTTGGTTGACAGCCAAGAACTTTTCTGTGATGGACCGTAGTGAAAAGACCTGATCCGTACATCCCATTCCCTTTCGAAATCCCGCTTGTACATCCCAGATTTTGTCATTCGTAACATTCAATACCCTTTCAATTAAAATCTTCGCATATACTTTGCCGACAACACTAAGGAGGCTGATACCGCGGTAGTTTTTGCAGTCTTGCTGTGACCCCTTTCCTTTATACAGTGGGACGATAACGGCCTTGACCCAATCTTCCGGGACTCGGCCGCTTCTCCAACATGCATTGAAAAGGCGGTACAACAGACTACCCACCAGGCCATCTCCTCTCCTCAGCATTTCTATCGACACTCTATCACAACCTGCTGATTTTCCCGCTTTCATACTTTTTAATGCTTTCATGATTTCACTCATACTAATCACACTTTCATCTTCGCTACTTGCACCTTTACTCATGCTTTCTGGCTCACGAGAAATATCTTCGCATTCAAACAAGCTTTCAAAATAAGTTTTCCATCTATCAAGCATTTTTTCTTCCTCACATATTAAGTTTCCAGACTCATCCCTCACCGCGCTTAATTTAGTTTTCTCTGATTTCCCCCGAGCCGATTTAATCAAGCTCCAAAAGAGTTTAATATTCGACCGGAAGTTGTCAGAGAAACTCCTATCATACTTTTCATTCAGTAAATCTTTCTTTCTAGCCACAACGTCTTTCACTCTTTTCTTTGATCTATTATACTCTTTTTTCTTTCTGTCGCTTAGATCTTGTCCTGGATCTACAGCTACAAAATCCAACCAACACTTTTTCTTCTCTTTCACTACATCATCTACCTCTCTATCCCACCATTCCGGACGTTCATTCTTGCTTTTTCTTCTTTTGACTACACCGCATACTTCAGTGGCCGATTTGACCATGCCATTCTTCATAATCTCCCATACATTATTAACATTATTCTCAACTTCACTGTCATTCATCTTATTGACACATTCAAAACAATCTTTCAGCTTTCTTACGTACTCATCTTGTATAACTTCGTCTTTCAGTTTCTCTACTTTTATCCTCTCTAACGCAGTGGTAGGTACGGGAACACGATGGCGCCAACGTGTGAACAGACCCCTTACTCGTGTTACCACTAAGTAGTGATCTGAACCTACGCTAACTCCTCGAAATGCTCTGGTATCTACAACTTTGTTACGCAGCCGTTCATCCACAATCATCAAGTCTATCATAGACTTCTCATTCTGCCGTCTCCATGTATACTGATGAATCTCTTTGTGATCAAACAAAGTGTTTGTCACGCAGAGATTCTTAGCCAAACATACATTGAGAAGGCATTTGCCATTCTCGTTCACTCGCTCATCACCATACTTACCCAGTACCGATTCATAACCATCCCTTTGCACGCCTGTCCAACCATTAAAATCACCTAGCAAAATCATCCTTTCATTCTCCTTGCATTTTGTTGAAACCTCATGCAAACTTTCCCAAAACTCCTCCCTTTCTTTTTTCGATTTATTTGTATCTGGGGCATAAGCCCCAATTACGAATAAACGGGTGAGACCTACCTTGAGTCTCACCCAGAGAAGTCTTAGGCTCGCACATTCATACTCTTGCATACATTCAGCCATTCGCTCTGTGAGTACGATACCAACTCCCTGACGACCGTGCTCGGATACCGGAACTCCGGACCACAATGCCGTCAAGGTTCCGTGTGTGGACGTACTCACCCCTTTTTTCTTCGTCTCAGTCACACATAGAACATCTAGCTTTCTCTCTTTCATCATCATACATACCTCATCTAATTTATGTTCCATCCCTCCACAAACATTCATCGTAGCAAGGCGGCTTTCAGCGGCCCGCTTTTTGCCAACCCCCCTGCGAACACAGCGTGACGCGTGGCAAACGGCATCGCCGCCGTTCCGATCCCCGGAGGGATCCGAACATACGCTGTGCTGTACTATTTGGTTCACAAAATCATTAATCCGGAACAAGCCTCGTCAGAACTCAAGTTCTCGTTAGCTACATGCTTCGTCGAGAGTCAGTATAGTTAGCCCAGTAGTGATTTGAGGCCCCGGCTACGAAGGTAGCAGTCACGGGTTTGATACCAGTATTGGAAAATATTTGGATTCGTGGGAGGACTTTGTGCAGGGTCCGTCCGGGTTGGTACCACCATCTTATCCATTAATCTACCGCCAACCAGCAGTGTTCACATTTTTGTGTTCCGGTTTGGGGATAAGGCAGTGCATGTGCAGTCTTATGAATGCGAATGTATACGGGTCACTGGGTTTATAAATGACACAAAAACCAAAAAAAAAAACTAACTTTTGCGTAGGGTATTTATTATGGGACCAAAATGATTACAAATGACCTCCACCATAACCCCTAGAGGGGAATGGGTCGACTTACCAATAACTCTGCATAATATGGCTTAAAAAAGCTTTTGTTAAACGTCTAGAATATAGTTTTAACTTTATAACGTGGTTGTTAGTTTCGGAGTCAGATTTAGATTCAGATTCAGATTCAGATTTTATTACTCAATATAACACAGTATAAATTACATTGAGGTCGTCAGAAATAGAATTAAATGATAATAGTAGAAAGTCAACACAATTACAGAGTACATTAAAAAAAAAAAAAAGTCAATCCTATTTATAAGTCAAGTTCCATATACTCATTCACGGAATAGACTGGGTTATCCAACAAAAGATTCTTAAGCCGGCGCCTAAACATGTCGTCAGATGGTTCGCGTTTGAGTTCGGCGGGCAGACGCTCGTAGTAGGTGGGACCGATGACGCGCGGGTTCTTACCTGCAAGTGCCATGCGACGAGGAACAGTTCTCAAACGCCCTGTGTGGCGGAGTTGTTTGCCGACGACGTTTACTGTTGGAAACGAAGATATATTTGATCGGACAAACATAATAATTTCAAATATGTAAAGTGAATAGTGCGTCATTATGTTTTGAAAAACTGTCAAAATAATAACACACACATTACGTAACGAATAAGTCGAGAGCTCCACTGAGTGAACGAATGAACGTATAATTGTCGTCCTCCGCTTCGTACGGCATATGAAACGCCAAGAATTTCTAAAAGCGGCCAAGTCGAGACGCAATATTACCACTGCCGATATTGAGGTAGCAGGACGGAGCAATAGGCTTTTCTTCAATGAGAGGCTTACCACAGAGAACAGACGTTTATTTCGTGAAGCGAGGCAGTATAAATCAAAGCATGGCTACAAATACTGTTGGACTTCTAACGGACGCATCTTCATGCGAAAGAGGGAGGGCGGTCCCGTTATCGCAATACGTGGAGAAGCGGATCTTGAAAAAACTAGCAAAACGGATCAAACTTCGCCCCCTGTCAATCAGGCCTCTCCGGCATCTGCTACTCCTGGCATTCTTTCTGATGTTCACCACTCGACGGATTCCACGGCCTGCGAGACTTTTCGCGTCGACGATTGTTAGCTATTTTTATTACAATTTTCTTTTACAGCTTAATAAGTTTTATCTAACAATGTTTTTCTTAGTAAACCTTCACTTAGCTATACGCACATTTTTAGTAGTCTTAGTAAATAGTAGCGCTGCCAGCATGCACACACACCCACACCATTACCTCGCACTTGTAATGTCACACATATGTCCATACACACTAGCCTCATATATAGTTTCAAGAATTGTGCCTGTTTCATTGCTGAGTCATTTTGTCGGAGCACTGACTTTATGGTCTAGTCTAGAAGTTCAACCTTTTCTTAATGTTTTAATTATCTATGGCGTCGCGTGACATTGAAATTGATATTGATCAAACCGTTGCCATTAACTGTCAGAGACTCGAATCTATCAGTCAATGTAAGCCTTTTTTCGCAAATGTTAACTCTTTGAAGTTCATGACGCTCAACATCAGAAGCCTGCAACGAAATTTCGACGCATTCGAAGTAGCCTTACAGCAAATGGACACCGTTTTCGATCTAATTGTACTTACCGAATGCTGGTTACACGAATGCTCAGTAATTAACCGTCTTTTAGGATATAACGCTTACCACACATCCAAGCATATTAACAAAAGCGGAGGTATAGTCATATATGTTAAGGAAGCTCTCAATGTCTCTGTTGTCGAACCTAGATTTGACGACGCAAATTGTCTTGCAGTGGCTTTATCTGATCAACTCAAAATCTTTGGAATTTATCGTTCCCCTTCGTTCCACAATAGTGACAATTTTCTTAGCTCTCTGAATCTGGTACTTGGTGAATCTAAGGGTTTTCACAACTTGGTGGTTATCGGAGACTTAAATATTAATATATTAGATTCTTCACATAATCAATCTTCTGACTACTTGCACCTTCTGGCGATGCACGAATTTCTCCCTGCAGTTACCATTGCAACAAGAAACGGCTCGTGTTTGGACCACATTTTTATCAAATCTAAATCTAGCTCTGTCGGTGCCGTCTGCCAGTGCTCTATTACTGACCACGACATTGCTATGGCCGCAATTGCTGCTCCTTGTAAACCTAAACAACGGCAACGCTGGATTATAAAAACTGATTTTGTTGCTGCAACCGTAGATCTACAGAAGGCTGACTGGTCTAAGGTAACTAACTCTGATGATGTGAACGACGCGGTCACACTTTTTGACCACATTATATCCACTGCAATAAACACTAACACCCATAAGATAAAGGTGAGCCGATCTAAACTAAACCTCAAACCCTGGATCACACCCGGCCTGATAAAGTGTATGAAGCACAGAGATAGACTGCATAGCAGAGCAAGAGCTGCACCTAACGATCATGTCCTTCAGACCATTTATAGGCGATATAGAAATTTCTTTGACAACTTACTGTACAACTTGAAAAACCAACACCAAAGTAAACAACTGACAGAAGCTCGGGATAACCCAAAGAAATTATGGCAATCTATAAAAAATATCTGTCACTATAACAATAGTATGAATTCCGCAATCGATCTGACAATTTTGTCCAATTCTCCAAAAGATTCATTGAACATATGTAATCAGCACTTCGCATCGGTCGGTCAGAGCTTGGCTTTTGATATCTTGTCCAAACTTTCTGAGACTCAATCATCTTTAGCATCAAAGGTAAAATCAAGTAATTCAATTGCAAACTCCTTTTTTCTCCGTCCTACAAATGTCAATGAAGTGGATACAATTATTTCTAATCTCAAAGCTGGCAGTGCACCGGGTCCAGATTTTGTCAAGCCACTGTTCATAAAAGAAATCAAAGATTTAATTCTAGAGCCACTGACTCATATCTGTAATTTAAGTTTGATATCTGGTTGCTTCCCCGATCTTTGGAAATTGGCTCAAGTGTCTCCCATTTATAAAAATGGATCCAAAAATGATCCCAACAACTATCGTCCAATATCCCTGCTCTGCGTTTTTTCTAAAATCTTAGAGAAAATAGTCAATTCTCGTCTTACGGTTTTCCTTGAGAAAAACAAAGTTCTTTCAGATAATCAGTTCGGCTTCAGAAAAGGAAAGTCTACGGAAGACGCAGCAATTTATCTATCGAATACAATATCCAGCTATCTTGATCGTGGTGGTAAATGTGCGGGAGTCTTCTTGGATCTTTGTAAGGCGTTCGATACTGTGTCTGTGAGTGATATCCTACTTAGTAAACTGAATGCCTCAGGCATAAGAGGGGTAACTCTAGAGTGGTTCCGCAGTTATCTAACCAACACATGTCGGTGAGTACATAAGTGATGAGTTACCAATCACTTTTGGAGTGCCACAGGGTAGTATCCTCGGCCCCACGCTCTTCCTTATCTATGTTGACGATATCCTTAGACTTGGGCTGGATGGAGCGGAGGTACTCTGCTATGCAGACGATACTGTGGTGTTGTTTCACGGATCGACATGGGAGGAAGTTTTTAGCCTGGCGGAAAGAGGGTTGTCAGACATAAGTGCGTGGCTTGATAGCAATTTACTTACCCTCAATGTGAGTAAATCTACCTATCTTGCTTTTTCAAAAACGTCTGTTTCTCGTGCTTTCCTTGATAGACATCTACCAATACACTCAAGCAAATGTCACAACCTGGTCCTTGGCTCCACATCGTGCGCATGTAGTTCTATAGTCAGATCTGAAAAAGTTAAATACCTGGGACTTATTATTGATGAGAATCTTTCCTTTAAACAGCATATTGCTGCTCTATTTAGCAGAGTCAGGAAGTGTATCTATATAATGAAGAAACTCCGCCGCTGCACGTCGGAGCAAGTACTTCGTATTGTTTACTGTGCGCTGTGCCAATCAATATTGCAATATGGTGTGACGGTCTGGGGCAGCACCCCAAAAAGTACGCTGCTGCTACTGGAGAGGGCGCAGCGCGCAGTAATTAAAGTGATGTTGCAGAAGCCCTTTCTTTCCCCAACTGACGCTCTTTATCGGGATTCGAAACTCCTGAGTGTAAGGCGGCTGTTTGTACTAAAAGCTGTAGGTCGAGCGCATACGGGGCTAACAAACTTACCAAACTACACCGAACTATTGGCCAAACGCATATTCAGGGTCCCCCTGCCAAGTTACAGATCAGGTCTCGCGAAGCGTTCACCAGACTATATGCATCGACGTATTTATAATAACATCTGCAAAGTGCTCAGCATCCAACACTGTGCAATTGGTAAAGCCAAAGTGACTGTGAGGAAGTGGCTACTGACTTTATCATATCAAGACACAGAGGCCCTTCTACTTGCCAGCTAATGTCAATTCCTGTCGGTGCATATTCAGCTGCAGAGACAGACACACTCACATTTACACACACACACGCACACAGCACCATAAGGCGCGTGCGCTTATCTTATCACTCTGTAATATTAGTTAAACCCTTGCCTTTGTAATTTATATTGTACTAGCTTTTGCCCGCGACTTCGTCCGCGTAGAACTCGTTTATCGCAGTTAAGTACATTCATAGTTTAAAGTAATTTAATAGTTAGACGTCCTCCCTGGCCAGAATTATATCGACATAGCTTTTGCCCGCGGCTTCGCTCGCGTTAAGAAGTATTATTATTAATTATGTATAGTTTTTGCGGCTTTACTTTTTTTAGCGTGTGTAAAAAAATAGGGCCTTCAAATCTTCTTTATACACAACTAGCTTTTGCCCGCGACTTCGTCCGCGTAGAACTCGTTTATCGCAGTTAAGTACATTCATAGTTTAAAGTAATTTAATAGTTAGACGTCCTCCCTGGCCAGAATTATATCGACATAGCTTTTGCCCGCGGCTTCGCTCGCGTTAAGAAGTATTATTATTAATTATGTATAGTTTTTGCGGCTTTACTTTTTTTAGCGTGTGTAAAAAAATAGGGCCTTCAAATCTTCTTTATACACAATATTCTTAACTAATCTGTCATTAGGCGCTAAAACAATCAAGCTACTGGGTGAACTTACTCGAGAGCAAGCAACATAAAACTGTCCATGAGAGAAGCAATGTTCTCTCTGAGACTTGTTTATTGTCATGGCAAAGCAGACTTTTAGGGGAAACTGTAATCGTTTAAATTCACCCAGTTAATATAGTGGCTTCCACTATATTGCGATGTAACGCTTTCACTTGCAGTCTCGTACCGTTACAAAGTTTTGGTGGTTTTAAATTTCTCAACATCATAATTGGAGTGCCCACATGCAGAACAGAATAAGCTTATGATAAGGCAAACCTGGCGGTTTCAATGAATTTAAAAATTCTACAGGGTAATTAGTAGCGTCATCTGTATTAACCACAGTATCAATCGAAGTATAGACCTTTTCTTCGCCCTCAAACGACATGAGCAGTATATCGTTGATAGCTGCTGCTTGATCGTTCTTTGGAGTAAGAACGGCACGCTCACATAACCATTCAATAGGCTTGTCATGTATATGAATAATGTCTGGATAAACTTTAGACAGTAATTCTTGAATCGTAGTAACAACTGTGCACAATTCTTCCGGGATGGTTATCATTCCATCATACGATGGAAAATCACCATTACCGATGTTAAGAAGGAGATCTGAAAATCTACCAGCAGACTCATCCCCGCCCAAATGTGCTCTCATAGTTTTAGAGAGCTTAGGAATATTAACCTGGGGCCACAAATTAGTTAATGCACGACTTTACTTCGTCAGCTCGGGTTCCTTTTGGCACCTCTGGTAGAGTTTGCCGAAAGTCTCCGGCCAGCAAAACTGTTACTCCACCCATTAATTTTGTATCACCCCTTATATCTCTTAGTGATCTGTTTAAGGCTTCAATACCACCTTTATGAGCCATCGTTATTTCGTCCCACTCGATTATTTTTGTACTCTTACTTCAGCAAAATTACTTTGTTTGGAGATGTTGCAAATGGGAGTCTCTGCAGTGATTAAATTGAGTGGTAACTTAAAAGTAGCATGAGCAGTTCGATCACCTTCGAGTAATGTAGCAGCTATGCCGGACGACGCCACAGTCAGAGCAATGCCGTGAGTACTTCTTACTTTCGCCAAAGTAAATTAATAAGGAAGGTTTTACCAGTTCCACCTGGTGCGTCTAAGAAGAATATTCGACCGTCATTTGCGTCTACACTTGTGATAATAACTGTAAACTTCCTGTTGCTCGTCATTCAAGGATGCTTCATTTTGTCTTACTGCGTCTTCTAAGGCCACTGTATCGTAACTGGTCTCCTTCATGTATACTCTCTATTTCCAAATTGTATTGATGGAATTGGCTGAGGTAATCCATACTCTTTAAGAGGACGGCCGCCTAATGATAATACGGCATCCTCTAATACCGACAGGCATTTGTTAAATATCAGGTCCGATGAGTGCTCTACATCCACGTCACCTTGCCTTTCCAGTTGTTTTTTAAAGTCCTCAGAAAGGTATTCTTTGTATTTTTCCCAAAGACATAAGGGGTCGGAAACCTGGCAGAACAATAAAATTATAGCAAAAAGCTCTCGAATCATATGCGGTGTTTGACAAAGTGCTGCCTCTTCAAGAGCTAATTCCAAATGACGATCATCTTCGAGTAGACCTAGAGCCTTGCACGTGGATTGGAAAGTGGGATGTAAGTGACCATCTACAGCTTTCAACGCTTCAAATGAAATTGGGCCTCTGATCTCATGTAGAAGCATTCGAAGGTGGTAGCATTCTGTATTGTTTGGATGAACAGTATAAACCCTACCTAAAACGAACGAACGAACGTGTTCTTTTTTGACCCCTGACCATCCTTCAACATTCACTCCTCTCTTCCTTTTCGTTCCATTAGGTACTGATAGGTTCAAATTAATACATTTACATCCTCCATCATCCCTTATTTTATCCCCATGGGGGTTGAATTTATCAAAATCCTATTTAAGCGGACGTCTTCACCAAAGTCGCTCCAATCTTTAATTTCAGTTCAATCAGTCGAAAATCTAAGAAGATTTATACAAACTTTCATCCCCTTTTTATCCCCTTAGGGGTGGAATTTATCAAAATCTTTTCTTAGAGGATGCCTATATCATAGTAGCTATATGCATGCAAAGCCTCAGCCCGATCTGTTTAAAATTGACAAAGTTTCATACAAACTTTCATCCCCTATTTTATCCCCTTGGGGGTAGAATTTATCAAAATCCTATCTAAGCGGACGTCTTCACCATAGTAGCTCCAATTTTTAATTTCAGTTCAATCAGTCGAAAATCTAAGAAGATTTATACTCATCCCCTTTTTATCCCCTTAGGGGTGGAATTTATCAAAATCCTATTTAAGCGGACGTCTTCACCATAGTAGCTCCAATCTTTAATTTCAGTTCAATCAGTCGAAAATCTAAGAAGATTTATACAAATTTTCATCCCCTTTTTATCCCCTTAGGGGTGGAATTTATCAAAATCCTTTCTTAGAGGATGCCTATATCATAGTAGCTATATGCATGCAAAGCCTCAACCCGATCGGTTTAAAATTGACAAAGTTTCATACAAACTTTCATCCCCTATTTTATCCCCTTGGGGGTAGAATTTATCAAAATCCTATCTAAGCGGACGTCTTCACCATAGTAGCTCCAATCTTTAATTTCAGTTCAATCAGTCGAAAATCTAAGAAGATTTATACTCATCCCCTTTTTATCCCCTTAGGGGTGGAATTTATCAAAATCCTATTTAAGCGGACGTCTTCACCATAGTAGCTCCAATCTTTAATTTCAGTTCAATCAGTCGAAAATCTAAGAAGATTTATACAAACTTTCATCCCCTTTTTATCCCCTTAGAGGTGGAATTTATCAAAATCCTTTCTTAAAGGATGCCTATATCATAGTAGCTATATGCATGCAAAGTCTCAGCCCGATCGGTTTAAAATTGACAAAGTTTCATACAAACTTTCATCCCCTATTTTATCCCCTTGGGGGTAGAATTTATCAAAATCCTTTCTTAGTGCACCTCTACGGTACCTAAGCTACGTACCTTCCAAATTTCAAGTGCCTACGTTTAGCCGTTTAGGCTGTGCGTTGATATGTCAGTCAGTCAGTCAGTCAGTCAGTTTCTCCTTTTATATATTTAGATAATTAATTAATTAATATGTTTCACAAATTGCACTCCAGGGTCCCAAGATACAGGCTCAGCCTAGTTTGGGGTCCGCCAGATATGTATTTTTATGTATACACGGTGTTGTTAAGCAAATAAATATTTTTGTATTTTGTATTTTTTTTTTGTAATTCTGCCTAATTGAGAAATACACGCGCTAATTTGTGTTTTGATCGCTCTGACGGGACTACTTAAACTCGCCGATTAATATGGAGCTGCGCTCAGTGAACGTTTTTTTTTTTTTTTGATGGCATAGGGAGGCAATCGAGCACACAGGCCACCTGATGGTAAGTGGAAACTGTGACCCATAGACATTCGCATTCACTGCAAATGCACTGCCAACCCTGAGGACTAAGATGGAATGCCTCTATGCTAGTCATTTCACCGGCTGTCTTATCCCCAAACCGGAACACAACAATGATGATGCACTTAAGTGAATTACACCCCAGCTTACAATGACATTTTATATTTAGATACTTTATGCTCCTACTAAACGCATTTAAAACCAGTCGCCGTTGCTACGTTACCATATTTCTACAGAAAAAGACGGTAATTCGTAGCGAACGCTGTTGTTAGAGAGAGACAAATTATAGTTCCCGCTCACGGCCGCCTTAGCTACCCGTCTTTATCGCACTTATGCGACATCTAATTGTGTATTTCATGTTTCACGGGTGACAGTGACGCCGGTGCAAATTATAAAAAAAACATGGCGTTATTTTTTTTATTTTTTTTAATACGATACTTACGAATGAATTGAGATATCCTTTCTTCCTTTTACAGAAACAGTATAACTTTGAAAGCATCGAAAAATACAAGAACGCATTATTATTTGTTACTTTTTGGTAGTAAAATTGTAATGCCTTTGATACGTGCGTGTCAACGGTCACGGCGCAACTAAACAGTAGTAAGGTAATTTGCCTTCCTTTTTGAGGAACGCTTTTGCGCCCAGGTGACGTATCTTAATATAAAATGTAATCGCTAGTGTACGTCAATCCCATACATTTCGTTAGTCTTGAAAAATGGCTAGCGTTAGCGTAATGCATGTAGACAGAGCCTCCAAGAGAAATAGCGTCAAAGAAATACTTCGCAAACTCGGTCGACAGGAATATCTGTTTTATAATAAAAATCTAACGAGCGACTTTGTCCTGGTAATCCTATTAAACTTTAGCACCAATTTACTCTCCGATACTTTCTTCAGTTCCAATATCGTACTAATAAAACTCGATATAAACCTTTGAAAAGAAGCAATTAGAAGGTTTAGCGTCTTACTTTAAATCAATAATTATTAAGGGACAATCTCACACAAATTGACCTAGGGTGATGGAACCAGTAATGGGTAAGGCACCAATAATGGACATTGATTCTTATTTTACAGAAGATAAGGGTTATTCATTTGTTTTGCAACAATAAATTTAGGATCGCATGAAATTTGAATTAAGAGCGAAGAGTCCATTACTGGTGCCTGTCAGCTAAAAGTGTCACTCACTATATGGGCTAAAATAAGGCCAACCAGACGAGATAAATAATGCATATACAAACCTAACCTACCGCCAAGCAGCAGTGTTCGCATTGTTGTGTTCCGGTTTGGGGATAAGACAGCCGGTGAAATGACTAGCATAAAGGCATTCCATCTTAGTCCTCAGGGTTGGCAGTGCATTTGCAGTCTAAGGATTGCGATCTTGTGAATGCGAATGTCTACGGGTCATAGTTTCACTTACCATCAGGTGGTCTGTGTGCTCGTTTGCCTTCTCTATCATATATAAATATATATATATATATAAATATATATATATGACGACGCGCTGGCCTAGTTGGTAGTGACCCTGCCTACGAAGCTAGCGGTCCTGGGTTCAAATCCCGGTAAGGGCAGAAATTTGTGTGATGAGCGCGAATATTTGTTCCTGAGTCATGTATTTAAGTATATATTTCTCTATATAAGTATTTATATCGTTGTCTAGTACCCATAATACAAGCCTAGAGCTTAAATTGGGACTAGGTCAATTGGTGTGACATTGTCCCCTGATATTTATTTATTATAATTATTTATATGAACATGCTTTCAAAAGTTAAAACCATTTTAAAAAATATTTTTATCGGATAAACACCTGGGTGAAGGTCGGCTCCCATTGGGATCCCCTACGGGATTTGTGGACTTAGTCGTGGGTCGCTGTTTTATTTATTTAGTTGTAAGAACTCTATAAAGTATCAATAAGCAGTAAGTGCCCTTGTCTTTCGCCGTGTAATACTCGTATGGGCTTGGATTGCAGCCAGCAGCATCTAAGCCGCAAACTCAAGTTCTGTCAACTCCCGCTCAGCAGAGTTTCTTTTTAAACAACTCTTGTAACTTATAATTAGCGTTGGCTTTTTACTTATTTTACTGGCTTTATATGTCGTGAATAACTTAATAGCAGTTATAGCAGGAAATGTTATAGTTATTGTAGAAAAGCATATCAATCTTATGTGGTCGTCTTGCACCGTCTCATATACACATAAGTAGGTGTTCATTATTTCTTTATCTATATACCTCTCTCGTAAGGTTTTGGTGAGTTCTCCTGCTGAAACTACACAGGTTATTTGATTATATATATATTTTTTAATTTAATATTTATAGATTTATGTAATGCTAGATTAAGTAGTACCATTGTAATATTAAATATTATTTAAAAAATGACTGTCTGCTGAGTTTCTTACGGCGTTTCTTCTCAGCAGTGGTCTCCTCTTGTGAAGCGCTGGTAGATTCTTGACGTGTAAAAGTAACCGTGCGGCCTACTTGTTTGTTTGTTTGTTTGTTTGTTTAATGGCATGGGAAGGCAAACGAGCGCACAGGCTACCTGATGGTAAGTGGAAGCTGTGACCCATAGACATTCGCATTCACAAGACCGCAAATGCGTTTCCAACCCTGAGGACTAAGATGAAATGCCTCAATGCTAGTCATTTCACCGGCTGTCTTATCCCCAAACCGGAACACAACAGTGCGAACACTGCTGAAATAAATGCCTGTATCTTATCTTTATCTTTAGCATACGGATGGAATCGTATCATTATACACAAAAAACATATGGTAGAAATCATGTCAACCCTCGTAAGCTGTCACCTCAGTCATACAACTTCCATGACTAAGATGTCAACTTACTGACATTTTATTTTTATTTTTATGGAGTTTTTTGTTTCATGCGGTATATAGATCAAAATACATCTTTCTCTCTCTCCTTTTCAACCTGTCGCCACCCAATGCTCAAAATACATGACGTGGCATAATATTTGATGGTCAAAATACATAGGTTTTATTTCTATACCCGTTAGTTTGTTAGATCTTTTTTAAAAGGCCTTTGTATAGGACCCTGAAATGTTTACGGTTTCAGAAAAAAAACCATTTTTATATATTTTGACCGTTGTATATTTTGAGCTTTATATACAGGGTGTAAGGGACGGCTCACCGAAAACTGAAACCATAGCTTCAGACCATTGTACTGAACTGAAAATCAGTGGAAATTTTCCCGGAAAAACGAAAACTTTCTCGTTATTTTTTCCATGTTTTTGCATATAAACCGATCTAGGACAACATAATTATGACATACTGAAGCTCATTATGTAAAAAAAACGGTGAAAACGGCATTTTCACGTAAAAAACGAGAAAATTTTCGTTTTCCCGGGAAAATTTCCACTGGATTTCAGTTCAGTACAATGGTCTGAAGCTATGGTTTCAGTTTTCGGTGAGCCGTCCGTTACACCCTGTATATAAATACCTATACAGAGTGTAAGGGACGGCTCACCGAAAACTGAAACCAACGAGAAAAAAATCATTTTCCCGGGAAAATTTCTACTGGATTTCAGTTCAGTACAATGGTCTGAAGCTATGGTTTCAGTTTTCGGTGAGCCGTCCCTTACACCCTGTATAATGATACATACCCCTTCGGATATTATTTAAGATATAACGTTCTTCATGTTATAAGAAAGTGTTAAGTGTATAAAAAGATTGAGTAAACATTTTTGCTTACATTACAAATCGATTGTGTGAATATCCGTCTTCATTTATGTCAGAATAGCGCATCAACTAAACGTAATATTCTGTATAAAAATAAATGGGCAGCAGTTAAAATATAGTCAAAAACTTGGTTTATTAATGGCAATGTCAATGGAACTAGTGGGAAATGTCATTCCGATAATGGAACTAGTGGGAATATTTTATGCCAGGAGTTCTATTTTATTTTAAAAAAAGTAGTCTCACTAAAACCGTTAACAAAAAATTGCTTTCAATAATAATTAGAGTTAGGACTTTTTGTAGCACATCGTGGTTCTAGAATCCATAGAGTCGCTATTTCCTAATTTTTATAATACATATCACTTTGATTTTGGCCTTCAGTATTTAATAATATTTCAAAACTCATTTTCTTATTTATACCGCTAAACCAATTTAAATGAATTTTGGCATGGATGATGTCTCTACTGTAAAAGCGTTACAATTACAAACAAGCAAATGTTAGTAGGTTTAGAATAACCGAACTAAAAATTGATTTAGTTCATTTTGAAATATGACCATACTGAAGGTCAAAATCAAAGTGTCATGTATTATAATAATTAGGAAATAGCGACTCCATGGAATCTAGAACCACGATTAGCCACCAAAAGTCCTAACCCTAATAATAATATAACATAAAATATTCACAATTTAAAAAAAAATTGTCATTTTGTTTAATTTTTTAATAAAATGGAACTACTGGGAAAAAATAACTCCCACTAGTTCCATCATCTGAAACCTTTAAATAATGGAACTAGTGGGAATAGACCGAAAACTGTCCTTATACGAGTATCACAGAAGAACAGCAAAAGAGCAGAAGAAATCGTGTTACAAGCTATTTATGCTATCAAAATAAATATAATACTGAAATCCAAATAAAATGCCGTGTGGTTGCCGGCCGCCTAGAATAGTGCCACTCCATGTCTTCCCGTGGATGTCGTAAGAGGCGACTAAGGAAATAAAGGCTTGTAGTAGGTACTGTTAGGGGATGGGCTTGCAACCTGTCACTAATATACACATAGTAAATATCTTAGCCTGTTTGTGCAAAATGTTATTATAGAATTAACAACAAATTGTTAGAGTTGATGGTAATTCTGTTGCTCTGCCTACCCCACTCTGGGATGAAGGCGTGATGGTATGTGTGTATCCAAATAAAACAGTTGCCATAGGAAAATAATACTATTATAGAATCTAGTTTTACTATAACTATATTGCTACAAGTACTCAGTTAAACAGTGACTGCAAGCGTAATTACTTATTAAACAAGGTTTATACTTCGTTATTTATAACTTATAACTTAACAAACTTGAGCAAGCATAACTCCACTTGCTGTCAAGTTACTTGCACACTTTGTTCGTTGTTTGTCAGGTTCTGAATCTAATTTTAATTATAGTAAGTAAGGTATATTAAATTATATGTTAGGTTTATGATATTGTTTCTTATATCGCTTGTTAGAATCCTGTCTCAAAAATGTAATAAAATACATAAGTCTTTTGGCAATTTGGTCGATTCATTTGAATGTCAGTTTCTCAATCGGTCTCTCAAAGTGCAACATGCATAATTAGATCGGAATTCCTTAAATTTGACATTGGCGAAATCATAGTGGGAACACAAATTACCACAAAACAAAGATATCTATAAATATATATATATCTGGGAATGAAGGCGTGAAGGTAAGGTATGTATGTATGTATGTATATCTAGTTTTAGGTATTACTTATCGATGGGCTAAGTTTCGAGGCCGAAGTTTTATAGCAGGGCACTTGGCCGGTTTGATTTTACCTTGTATGGCTAATTTCAACGATCGTTTTTTTTTTGCTTCATTATGTTATTGTTTTCCGAAAACTATGTTATTATTCAGCTAGTTATTTTAAGTTTAAGCTCGTTTTTAAATTAAATAATTGTGTTGGATGAGTGAAATCAGGAAAATCAAATGAAATGGGTTTATGGTATAATTAAACGCGCATCAAAAAAAACTGGAACCTAAAAAAACTGAACGGCGCAGCAAAAAATCTAGTGTTTATCGAAATCATAGTTTGGTCTGCGTTTAATTTTTTTTGCTGTGCTGTTCCGTAGTTTTTAAGCTATTGCATAGCTTCTATCGCGGGCCTTGAGCGCGGGGACCGAATCCAGAAATTCCGTAACGAAAAAACCTCACGCTCCCCACTCCGACGGGCAAGGAGGTGTGGCTTGAAGGCCGTGCATCGTCTAACGTCGTTTCAGTTCGGCAGTCTTCGACACGGCGTTGTGTGCGTTTGTACGACATGCAATAGCTTTACCGCGGCAGTCCCCGAGTGCCACACGTCTTTTTTAATTATGCGTTTTTTTTTTTTTGAGCAATTAATTATTTATCAAATAAGTACGCAATCATGAAAATTTTAGATTTCGCCTGTTTTAACATATTCTTCGGAATCATGTACTCAATTTTGTTTAACGTTACTTTAGATCGGCCTTAGCTTGAAACATAATGCATCAATTTCAAATTTGAAACCAATTCAAGTACGCGCGCAAACATGGCGGCCGGTGCTTAAATATTAACAGGCATACTCGGTTGTGTATACTAGCGAGATTGTATATCGTCGGTGATACAGCACATTCGCGTAACTAACAAATTTATGATAAAGCAAAATAAACCTTACCGTCTTATTAAAAAGGTGCATTTTGCTCCTTATTTATAATGTTACTTACGTGGTTGTGCAGTTTCACCGACGATATCCCATATAAAAATCAATAAGTTACTTAAGACAATTAAGGGAGTTTATTGCGGCGCTTCTCCGCAATGATGGTCTTGTCCGAAGCGCTGGTAGATTCACTGAACATTTCCGACGTGTAAAAGAGCCCGCATGTGGCCAATTTACTGAATAAACATTTTGAACTTTGAATTTTTTTGAATTAGAAATAAGAACTTTTATCGAATACACACACATATATAATTATATTTTAAAACTGGACAAGACTTTAAAAAAATGAGGTTCTCCGTTCCTCGGTTTTATTTAAAGCCAGTATTTAATATCTCTTAACCGCGGCCTAACCTATTTTCATGAAATCTAGCAAAGATATATCCCCATTGAATTAACTTTCTTCAAAAAAACCACCTCAAAACCAGTCCACCAGTTTAGGAGCTACAATGGCACAAATAGACACGCAGATACAAAAAAAAAAGATAAAAGATGTTTTTTCAGTAAGTAGGCCACACGGGCACTTTTACACGTCAAAAATCTACCAGCGCTTCACAAGAGACACCACAGCTGTGAAGAAACGCCGCAAGAAACTAAACAGTCATTCGTTTTTTTTTTAAATATTGCTTATGATATTATACACTAATAAACTTAACCTAGCATTATATTTATATAAAACAATGAATCTCACATAAAACCAAAAAATATATATTAATGCGTAGTTTAGCAGGAAAATGTGTCAAAACTCAGAATTGTCACAAAAACTAATAAGTAATAGTAATTAAAAAAAACACGGACACACCCATACACAAATACATAAATAAATACAAATATACACAGATACATTAAACACAAACGTTACACCTGCAACACACCTCTTTCGTCAGAGGTTAAAAATATAACTCTCACCTGTCCCCCATTTCACACAAACGACAATAACAGATGACAATTCGAGATACACTGCAAAGCAAAGTCGACAAGTTCCCATATCACTGGCCTTCATATACATCTCGCAATGTCCTATATATTGTCACCTGTCACATGTCACCTGTCCCCTGACTCTGTGACTGTGACCTGGGACGTGAACCAAACTTTTTTTACAGCTGGTTTTCGCTTTCGTTTTTCCTTTTCCCTAGCCCCGCATGAAAAGGCCGAATTTTTAAAACCGCACTCTTTACCCGCGACAAAACCGCTAACAAGCCTCTTGCCTTGAGCTTTAACAGCTCTAGGCATTCCAAATTCAAACGCTCAGCTTTTCCCGACAGTAAGCTCAAAACATTTACACGTCAAAATAAACTAATCAACTGCAATTTTCAGACACCACAATCATTATTTTTCCCGTGTGGTTGCCTGGTTAGAATAGTGCCACTCCATGTCATCTCGTGGAAGTTGTAAGAGGCAACTAAGGGAATAAAGGCTTGCAGTACTGTTAGGCGATGGGCTTGCCACCTGTGACTAATACACTGGGAAACATCTTAGCCTACTTGTGCAAAATGTGGTTACAGAATTATCAAGAAGTTTTAAGACTTGTTGGTAATTCTTTAGCTCTGCCTACCCCACTCTGGGAATGAAGGCGTGAGTTTATGTATGTATGTATGCACAATCATTATTTTGTCACACATACCTCCAGAATAAACGGCATATGTTAGCAAGTTTATTGGTTAAACTTGCTAACATATGCCATCATAATTGAATCATTTCACTCTATACACCACACTGCAGCCAAATTACACACAAACAATGCAACTATGACAACTGTGAAACTAAAATGAACTTTAATCTTGTGCCAATAATGACTAATATTGCTTTAGTTCAATGTAAGTCCCCGAGGGAGAGCTCCGGGGGCCGGTGGCTCTGTAAACCAGACAGGGGATTGACTTCTAGCAGTTAACTGCTTTAGTGTCGTGAGCCAAACTAACTGCCGTTAATGGAATATTATGTAACTGGGCCCATATCACTAGATGTAGTTTTTGGGACTGGCGCAGTCGGTAGGATTAAGATGATGTGAAATTGTGAAAATAATGTTTATTTCTTTCGAATATAATTGTCTTTTCTGTTTTCAAAGGTAAAGGTTCAAAGGAAAAAATTAGGTCTATAATAGCGTTTTTGGATTTGACCTCGATCTAGAGTAAATATTTTTGCTGATTCAAAGAGATCCTGAGCAGAAGATCTAAACCTTTTTTTTTTTTTTTTTTATGGCATAGGAAGGCAAACGAGCACACAGGCCACCTGATGGTAAGTGGAAACTGTGACCCATAGACATTCGCATTCACAAGACCACAATCCTAAGACTGCAAATGCGTTGCCAACCCTGAGGACTAAGATGGAATGCCTCTATGCTAGTCATTTCACCGGCTGTGTTATCCCCAAACCGGAACACAACAATGCAAACACTGCTGCTTGGCGGTAGGTTAATGGATAAGATGGTGGTACCAACCCGGACGGACCCTGCACAAAGTCCTCCCACAAGTAAAATATATTTATTTTATGGCATAGGAAGGCAGGCTCCGGCTGTCGGACATGCTGAGCTGAGTCCCTTTTTTTTTTTTTTTTACTGCGTTGGAAGTCAAACGAGCACACAGGCCACCTGATGGTAAGTGGAAACTGTGACCCATAGACATTCGCATTCACAAGACTGCAAATGCACTGCCAACCCTGAGGACTAAGATGGAATGCCTCTATGCTAGTCATTTCACCGGCTGTCTTATCCCCAAACCGGAACACAACAATGCGAACACTGCTGTTTGGCGGAACTTTTATGAATCTAAAAATATTACAATAAAACGAACATTACTATATTAGTCTCTGAATTTACAATTATTGTTGTCAAGCTCTTTGCTACTTCAATGTTTAAAAACATTTTTCGTCACAAGGCTTGACCAAAAAGTACATCGTAAAAATACTACACTGGTGTCCAAAAGAAAAAGGCAGTATAAGAGTACGAAATCAACGCGCATACTGCATTTTTCCTTTGGTCGGTATAAAGGCCAGCTAAATTGTGAAAGCAAAGGAACAATTGCATTTTGTAAACGTTTTCAGGATTTGACCTTTTCTAGTTTCGGAATTGAATCATGTTCCAGTTTTCCCGTTCGCGTTTACAATATACGGAACAGGTTGATTACGAACAAGTAACTGTTAAAAAGTACTTGTTACTTATTTTTACATTTGTTTAGATTTTTTTTGTTTAAGTATGAGGTGGAAAATTAAAAGGTTCCGTAAACGCAAAAAATGGCCTAAGGAGACTTAACATAACTTTGTAAGTCAACCTATAATGACAGGTGTTTTTTAGGTGTCAGTTGTCAAAAAATACATCCGTTTTTTCACGTCAACTAAAGGACCTCCACTGCTGGACATAGGCCTCCCCCAAGGCTCTTCACTCAGACCGGTCTTGTGCATTTTGCATCCACCGCGTTCCCGTTAATAATTATACATTTGATCTCATTTCCATCAAGATTGAAAAAAGTATTTGAGACCTTCTCCGCTCAGCCGACCCTGAAGGAATTACTGGAGTACACACGTAAGGTTTATAGACTAGAAATACTGATATTACATTAGAATTTTTCCTTTTTTAAAACCTAAAAAGTCACAAAAACCAACTCCAAAAAGTATTAAATACCTGTTAATACACGCGTATTTCGAGTATTATTTTAACAACGATGTTCTTCGGGACAATGCGGCGAGTACGTTCGTGTATTCGCGTTGCTTTTGTTGAAGCCCATTTGTTAGCTCGTTCCACTCGGCCATTTCACTTCTGTTTTGTAAACGATTGTAGTTTTGATTTGTAACTTTATTTTTTTGCATGTAAAAATGTATAAAAATACACACATACATACATAAACTCACACCTTCATTCCCAAAGTTGGGTAGACAGAGCTAAAGAATTACCAACAACTTTTAAAACTTGTTGATATTTCTATAACCACACTTTGCACACTTAGGCTAAGACGTTTACCAGCGTATTAGTGACAGGTAGCAAGCCCATCGCCTAACAGTACTACAAGCCTTTATTCCCTTAGTCGCCTCTTACGACATCCACGGGAAGACATGGAGTGGCACTATTCTAACCCGGCAACCAGACGGCAAGAATGTATAAAAATATTTTGTAAATAACAGAAGATTTCACGTAAGTTATTATTATAATTAAGAAAAGGGTTCTACGGGTAGTTAATTAACCCAATTAATAGTTAAACAAAAGATTAACTCTGAGCAAAATCATATTGTTGATGCCAATTTTTTTTATACGTACTTAACTACGCATAAATATTTATTTTTTGTTTTATGTGAGATTCATTATTTATATATTGTTAGGTTAAGTTTATTATTGTATAATATCATAAGCAACATTTACAAAACGACTGACTGTTGAGTTTCTTGCTGCGTTTCTTCTCAGCAGCGGTCTCTTGCGACGCGCTGGTAGATTTTTTACGTGTAAAAGTGCCCGTGCAGGCCGAATAAACATCTTTTATTTTTTTTAAATCTTTTTTTAACTCCCTTGGGCATTTACGACTATTCTGAGTAGAATTGTTTCTGAAGACTTAAATGTTTTATCTATGCTAAAAAAATATGCTCCAAAAATCTAAATTGCCCGTTTCTTCCAACAATATCTGTATAAGTCCAGTAAAGGACGGATTAAAAAACTCCCTTCGTGACATTACTTGCATGACTAGATTTGTTCGGTTCAACTTCCAACTTGGCATTGCTATTGTCTAACGCACTCGCTATCGCAATTGACTTCAAAACAGAACAATTGTTTTCATTTTGTATGCAAACAAGCCTTCGATTTTCAAAATGAAAACGATTGCGTAAGGCAATAATAAAAGCCTCTCAGGTCTTCAGTCCACATTGTATGAGCCATCTTGCTCCTATGATGTTATTATATTGATGACGTTATGACAAATTGACTTGACAGTAACGGTTGTTACGTCATCAGTGTGTTTACGATAAATAACAAGAAAGAGGCTCTGGGTTCAGGGTTAAAAAAAACGCCTCTTATCTGTCATATTAATTTTCCACATTTGCACCCATTTTGATAATCTGTACACAACTTCAAGCATCAAAATCTCACTTAAACGGCTTTATGTGGATAGGTTAATCAAGCGACCGAGCTGACTCGACGGTTAACCTAGCTAATTAAGAATGCACGCCCTTAAATTTTGTTTTTTCGCTACGCCGGGACAACTTTAACTGGCCGATTAATATGTCGTCTGTAGAGTTAAAAAGTGAGTTTCTTAAGAGAATTACATGGCTGGCTTCACGATATCTTGGATCCCGGCCAACTCGGTTGGAAGCCCGATCGGTAATGAGACGGGCCTGATGCTTTTCTAATTTCCTTCGACACACGACAAAGAATTGATAGATTTTTTAAAAGAGATTTAAATTTTATTTATTTGTATAGTGGACGACTTTTGACAGATATGGTTATAATAAAGTAAATACTAGTAGCTGCGCGGGATTCTTTTAAACCTTTTTTGTATGAAGGATTCTGAAACTTGGGTGTTTTCAATGTATTTAAGTGTTTATTTATCTGCTTTCTCTTCTGTTTATTGCTGTTTTTTTAAGTATGTTTATCGTTGTCTAGTACGCCTAGTAAAAGCCTAGAGGGTTATTATGACATAGCTGTCCGATTTTCCAACCGGAATTATCGTCAAAAACAGCTTTTTACTGTGCCATTACGCAAAACTAACTACGCTAAAAACTCTTATGTTCTACGTACATGTGATTACTACAATAGATACTTCAATAAAATTGATATATTTAATACAAGTGCAGCTTCATAAGTAGTATAAATACCGTGTTATACAAGCCACAATAAAGGGCAGTTTACTTTTAAGCTCTTTTTTATAATTTAATTGGTTAGTGTTCTACTACTTAGCACCCTGCCTCAGTAGGTTAGGAGGACTGTTAATATTATGTTTGTCATGTCAGCCGTGAGCACTGTGTGTCGATGATCGATTGTACTTGATAATAGTTTCTGAGAATTGGGATAGACCAAAAAAATTTACTCACGGTTTTTAGTTTTTACATGCTAGATAATTGGAAAGAATGGGTAATTTTAAAAGACCAATTGTATTTGACCCTATAGTTTTTTATTATTATATTTATTTATTTAGCTGAGATTTTATGTTTGACATGATTATTTTAAATTTGGGTTGTCAAATTTCTCATAAATTACAACAATTAAATGATATCTATCGAACCTATTTCAAACGGTTTTCGCCTACTAAAACTTAATAATGCAGAACGGCTTTAAAACCCTATTCCTCGAAATGGATTTCGAATTAGAGTAATTGTAAAAATTACAACAATCCGAATTATGTTTGTGACTGTTTGTGTTCCTATAAATAAATAAATAGCTATGAAATTAATTTACGGTGAGAGTAAAGGACAGAGCTATTAGCAGTTATATAGCTCTGTCCTTTTCTCTCAGCGGAAACTGAACGGCATTATGCCATAATAACCCTAGAGCTTAGTTTGGTCCTAGGTCAATTCGTGTGACATTGTCCCTCCATATTTAAAATAACTAACTACCGAAACCCTAGATTGTTCCATTTTAAGCACCTTAAAAATCTTTAAACTTGGCTACCATATGGCAAACTTTTTATTCTTTCTTCGTGGTCTTTGATGACGCTTCTTAATGCACTGGTCCCTTGCCAAGCCGTTAACCAAGGCATTTGGCCCCGCATTACACTTTCATTACCACGACCGAAGTCCAACTGGCGGCGTTTCAACAGGCCAAACCTGTTGGACTTAAAGGATTAAGTGTCGTCGTTTTTGTACGAACAAGTTTTTAATTATGTCTTCCCGTGGTTGCCGTGTGGTTGCCGGCTTAGAATAGTGCCACTCTATGTCTTCCCGTGGATGTCGTAAGAGGCGACTAAGGGAATAAAGGCTTGTAGTACTGTTAGGCGATGGGCTTGCCACCTGTCACTAATACACTGGAAAATATCTTAGCCTACTTGTGCAAAATGTGGTTACAGAATTATCAAGAAGTTTTAAGACTTGTTGGCAATTCTTTAGCTCTGCCTACCCCACTCTGGGAATGAAGGCGTGAGTTTATGTATGTGTGTAAGTTTTTAATTGATTTGGTAGTGAGTACACTGGGCCGGTATTTTAGGCGGTAAAACGATATCGTAGTTGACCTGAGGGGTTATTATGATATGACTATGCAGTGGGAACTATATACATCTCCTTGTATGCTTATTATTTTAATTTGACATCTGGAGACTCTTTACATCTCCAAAATTGACCGTGGAGACTTTCTACATCTCCTGTTTTTTTTTTTTTGTATAATTACCTACTTACCTATATTTAATTTTAATTTGACATTTGGAGACTTTACATCTCCGGAATTGTATTATTATTTTAACCTGACATTTTTATTAATTTAAATATTATTACTACTGGGACCTGTACATCCCTGTGACATTTAAATTAGATAGCTTAAGTTTAGTATTGTAATAAGTTATTTATTTAAAAAAAATGGCTTACTGTTGAGTTTCTTGCGGCGCTTCTTCTCAACAATGGTCTCTTGAAGCGCTGGTAGATGGTAGATTCAGACTTGTAAAAGTGCCTACAGGGCTTACTTACAGAATAAATGATTTTGATTTTGATTTTGATTTTTTGAGTACACTTTACGCTGAGAGAAAAGGACAGTGCTATGTAACTGCCATATGATTAGCTCTGTCCTTAACACTCGTCGTAAAAGAACTGCATAGCTATGTCATAATAGCCCCCCTGCTATGGTATTGTTTTGACATCAGCCGAAATTGACAACAATTCATTATGTGCTAAGGTAGTAAAATAAAATACCGTTTCTAGATTTTACACTGCTAATTACAGTAAAAATATCTTTGGATTTTTTTATGCAGTACTTTTTTTATATTTAGGAAAAACAGTAAAAAAAGTTGGATTGTGAATGTTAGGAATACACTTATAGTGCCCTTAGTCCATTTATTACCAAAGGAATTGAAAAAAAAAAATGACTTGACATGACAGTCAGTTCTGTTTCTGTTAAGTTACTTTATTTTTAATTTTATTTCATGCTAAGATCACGACATCAGTATTCCTAACTTTGTATATACGGTATTTTTAATGACTATTTCTTTAATAAATTATTAACGACGAATTTAAGTTAAATATAGAAAAACCGAGAAATACGGGTAGTCTAATTATTAACCAGCTATTATTAACGCGAAAAAACAATACTGATTTTTTTTTTGAAATGTTGTCAATTACTGTCAAGTAAATAAGAGTTTTGGGGGAGACCTATGTCCAGCAGTGGACGTCTTTCGGCTGACATGATGATGATGAAATAAGAGCTATCAAAACAGTGACAATTCGATAACAGTTCAACCACGATATGGTTTTTACCGTGTCGAATAGAGGCTCTGGGTCTGTGTTCTACGACGTTAAACAATATAATTTTTGACGTTTGACGACGCGGTAGCCTAGTCGGTTGTGACCCTGTCTACGAAGCTAGCGGTCCCCGGTTCGATCCCCAGTATGGGCAAATATTTGTGTGATGAGCGAGTAATTGTTCCTGAGTCTTGGGTGTTTTCTATGTATTTAAGTATGTATTTATCTATATAAGTAAGTTTATCGTTGCCTAGTAGCCATAGAACAAGCCTAGAGTTAAGTTTGGGGCTTGGTCAATTTGCATGAGAAGCCTACCCAACCCGCCTACGAAGCTAGTGGTCCCCGGTTCGATCCCCAGTATGGGCAAATATTTGTGTGATGAGCGCGAATATTTGTTCCTTAGTAATGGATGTTTTCTATGTATTTAAGTATATATTTCTCTATATAAGTATTTATATCGTTGTCTAGTTCCCATAGTACAAGCCTGGAGCTTAGTTTGGGGCTAGGTCAATTCATGTGAGATTGTCCCTTGATATTTATTTATTTATTTACGTTATACAAGTAGTCTAAAATTTAACTCCGCCGCCATTCTGCCGTGCTAGTGTAAAAGGAGACTTTTCGACAAAAGACACTTTCGAGATAATCGCAAAAAAGTGACCGAAATCTTCATTTTCATATTTCTAGGTAATTTAAACAGATATTGAAATGAAACTTTGTGTCGGATAGTCATTGTGTTTTACTAGTTTTCTACATAAGTAATGTATTTTTATTACCTAAAGTTTTTTTTTTACACGCATTTTTTCCTTTTTGTTTAGTTGCCGATTAATAATTGCCACTAAAAAACAAGCAAAAAGGCGGTATAAGAGCACTATACCGCCTTATAGGCTTGATTTTCCTTCATACGTCTTCATAATAAACTAGGGCTTGAACGTATCACAATAATGCTTAATTAAAAAGACGTATTTGCAACATACCGCCTTATTGCTTAGTACAAAATATTTTTTGAATAATTCTGATCTAAATAATAACGCCGAATAAAAGAAATACGTTTATCTTGTCTAGTACGCAAATCAAAAAAATATGGTTTGTTTTCGTATCGATCATTTTATATTTATATACTAGTCTAAAAAAACGTATGTCTTCAAAAGTCAGACGAAATACGGTTTTTTAATCTAGTACTACGATGAAAGGTTAGACTAATTGCTAATTAAAACCATCATAAATTCGGTACAAATATATTTGAAATAAACTAAAATTAACAGTTAAATCACAGGAAATATTATCTCTTCTAAGATTGGTGTCGTGTTATTAGTTATTGAATAAATCAACAATAATACTCTTTGATTCGTCTGTATGACGCATTGTTAATCATAACTTCTTTTTTAATTATTTTTATTTAAACATAATCAGTGTCATAAAGTAATTGAATTGCAATTTTGGGAGGACTTGCCAGAATCTAACCATGAAAAAGTCGATGAATTATAGGTTAAAAATACTTATCCTATAATTTGTCGACATTTTCTTGGTTGAATTTTGGCAAGTCCTCGCAAAATTTCAAGCTAAGAGCAGGCATTAATGGACCTAGTTTACGTACTAAATTCTGTTTTCGACTTGCGTCTGTCTATCCCTCGGAAGTGAGTGTGCGATGAAAGCATCGGGCGATTTCCTTTTACTTCGGTAAATTTTTCTTTACTAAAATTAAACTCAATATATTCTCCTTGCAATAACCCTAATGTAGACTAAGCACCTTTAAATAGAATTACTCAAATCCTGGTCCTCGTGGAACCAATTATAATAGCCCTAAGCTAAAATTTTATTTTAATTTTATTTTTACCTAATTCCTACTACATCTATCTACCTAACCTAATAACTTAGTTACCATAAGTAACATTCCTAGTCTATAAAGCTCCCTATTCCTAACAACCTCTTTAAAAGTAAATTAGTTTTGGTATGTGATCGTCAAATAAGTAATCTAATATAACCCAATAGTTGTGAACCTATAGTAACCCTAGAATTCTTTAAGTCTTTGTTTTAAGTCCTAGCCATACTAATACTCTCTAGAATATAGATACCTAAATATTTACAATAATATGTGACTGCCGGGTTAGAATAGTGCCACTCCATGTCTTCCCGTGGATGTCGTAAGAGGCGACTAAGGGAATAAAGGCTTGTAGTACTGTTAGGCGATGGGCTTGCAACCTGTCACTAATATGCTGGTAAACATCTTAGCCTATTTGTGCAAATTGTGGTTACTGAATAATCAACAACTTTTTAAAGTTGTAATTCTGTAGCTCTGCCTAGCCTACTCTGGGATTACAGGCGTGAAGGTATGTATGGATGTAGACTATAATTTATAACTTACCTAATACTATCCTAGTTTATTTAATGACTCCTAACCACTTGAAATTCAACCTACCTACTAAGTGAATAGGTTTTAAAGATAAAGTTAATATGTAACTATAGTATAATTTATGAAACCGAAGTCTAGATTAAAGCAAATCTAAGAATTTAAAGATTTTGTGGCCCCCTTAGGGCAGGAGGACCTTTACTTGTGGGAGGGAGGACCTTGTGCAGGGTCCGTCCGGGTTGGTACCACCATCTTATCCATTAACCTACCGCCAAGCAGCAGTGTTCGCATTGTTGTGTTCCGGTTTAGGGATAAGATAGCCGGTAAAATGACTAGCATGGAGGCATTCCATCTTAGTCCTCAGGGTTGGCAGTGCATTTGCAGTCTTGTGAATGCGAATGTCTATGGGTCACAGTTTCCACTTACCATCAGGTGGCCTGTGTGCTCGTTTGCCTTCCTAAGCCACAAAAAAAAATAAGGAGATCTCCTCCATACGCTCTGGGATAGCTATCCCTAGACCTTAGTCTACCTCAATAGTCATCCTCCATAGACAGGTCAGATTCCTTGCCAATATGTACGATTAGTCAGTCAGTCGTATAGTAAGGGAAGAAAAGGGTCAAAATATAAATTGAGTGTTTAAAAACTCAATTATACAGTAGATTATTTATCGTTCAATAAAGCAATAGTTATAATATGTTATTTTTATATCATATAATATTGTGAATCAAGGTTGATATTGCTTGCTTCACCTTTAAGTCTATATTCGACTTGAGTTTTATATAACTAAACTAGCGGCCCGCCAGCGGCTTCGCACCGCTGCAAATTTCTGAATTCCAAAAAAAAATTAATTAATTTTTCAATTATTTTCTTTCATACAAACCTTTTCCTGACAATGACGAACACAGCAAAAAAGAAATCAGCCAAATCGGTTCAGCCGTTCTCGAGTTTTAGCGAGACTAACGAACAGCAATTCATTTTTATTTATATAGATGAGATGTT
Source organism: Acleris emargana (assembly GCA_927399475.2). Lineage (NCBI taxonomy): Eukaryota > Metazoa > Arthropoda > Insecta > Lepidoptera > Tortricidae > Acleris > Acleris emargana. The sequence goes on from OV656840.1 coordinate 979,803, forward strand.
AAATTTCACCAAGTATCCATGTTTATCTTTTAGTTATAGTAAAAAAGTGGGATACAGAAGTCATTTTGTATTTTAGCTAGATTGAGTCCTCAGTAAAATATATTATGAAAAGTAAACAGACAAATCTCACTATAGTCACTTTATCATTTACTACTATATTTGTTTTATGCTCTATAAAATATTCACTTTATAAAAGGACTTAACCATCTCTGTAAGCTAATTATTGATATTCTAGATTTGCTTTATTTCCAAAAAAAACTCTCCATTAAAACTTTATTATTTATTGTTATATTTGTATTATGCATTATAAAATATATATTCTGAGAAAGGACTTATTTCTTTAAGCTAACTATCGATGTTCTGGTTTTTTTATTGTTCATGTTTTTCTTACTAATATCATAATTGGGATTGTTCATATTTTTTAAATTACTCTAATTAGAAAACCATTTCAAGGAATAGGGTTTTAAAGCCGTTCTGCATGATTAAGTTTTTGTTATATTTATTTATTTCGGACATTTCGACAAAAGTATAATATTTGACCGTGTGGTTTGACTTTCGTTTTTGGCTTGAAGCCCTCCCAGTCGTGTCTTACGGGTTAGGCGTAAACCGCTTGAAATAGTATGTTTTAATATACTATTACAATCACTTTTTATCGTTACTTATCATGTAATTCATCAATAAAATGTCTGTTAAATAAATAAAGATATAAAAACAAAACTATTCGGTCAAATACAAAATTAATGAAATTGGTCTCTTAAAATTACCTATTTTTTTGTATTAGATTGTAAAAACTGAGAGTTATTTTTTTTGGTCTATCCCAATTATGTTAGTTCTCCAAAAAAATATAGGTATCATTTATATTAATTTATATATTTATTTTATTTATTTTTACTGTACTCAGGTAACAAATATTTAGAATGGTATTATGTACTCAGTTTTATGATTTATCGTCAATTCGTCGTCCTCGTCTTTTCGCGTGATAACGGGCGCCAGCGCACACGCACCTTCATTACCCGTAACGTCACCGAACTGAAGGGCGCCCGAACGCGGGCACTCCCGTCCGCGGGGGGTATGTACCGTATGTAGGAGATTGGGGATTATACGGTTTTATTAAGTAGCATGGGTCGACTGTGGATATTCGAATAGTAATTAAGCGTTAAAAACTACCTCTGTCCCAAGTAAAAATACCGTATCACAAAATAAACGTTTTTTTAAACAAGTTTATCATTATTTAAAACTCGGCATTAACTAGACTAAAATACCGCAAAATACTGACATACGGTCTTTTTGTCTAGAAAATTCTGTTACTTTCATTTAGATTATGAGCAAATAGAAAAAACATTTGAAACACTAAGTTAAAAGGCGGTAAAATATGTTATTCGTTCTTTTTACTTAGTAATCTGCAATTACGGCCTTATAGAGTAGTTCAACTTATTAATAAATCAAACCTACACCAGACAATAATGCGGAGTGTCTTGTTTTACGTCTTTCTAATATAGTATTGTGTAGTTACCGCTTTATTGATTAGTATTTGCTGGAAAATAGTCTGTTATACGGCCTTTTTCCTTATCGTATCTTCGCAACCAAGCCTCTTATCGACAAACGGATAAGATGGGTCGACGCGGCTTGTTCTCCATATCACGATGGTCATAACAACTCAATTTGGTCAAAATGTCGAAAGATCGCCTTTTACACTAGCACGGCAGCATTATTGTCAAGGGGGCTATTAAACGATGACGGCCCGGTAACAAGTCATATGCAATATCATTTTACCCAGCTGAGTAGAGGCCCTGGAAATATAACTTGAATATTAAGTTTGTTTCTCGTCTAGACTAAATAAAATCTTAATTATTCACTGGTCAACCCTTTGGTGAAAACCTTTCATATGTGAATATCACATTCGCAAAAGATCATACTTGCAAAACATTATATACGCATAACATCATACTCGCAAAACACGATATTCGCAAAACATGATATGTACAAATAGTCGGGATTTATTATAAAATCGTAGGTAGGTTTAGGTTATGTTAGTTTTGCAGCTGGCCCGGAGGGCCAAACCACCCAGAAATAGGAGCTCCGCGGTAGCGGAGCTCCGTCGACACTGTCTAATTCATGTCTTAATAATAGTTATGTTTTGCTACAATGATGATTTGCGAATATGATATTTTGCTTTTATGATATTTTTCGGAATATCATGTTTTGCGAATATGATATCCAACGACGGAAGGGGTGAAAAGTGTCATAGGGCATTAAGTCCGCAATTTAAACTTTATGTGTAATAAAATGAAGCTGCAAGTGTCGACATTATAATTAATTAATAAGTATAAAATGAGTGCTAGATAATGCCAAACTTACTTATATAGAGAAATATATACATAAAAAACCCCTAGATTTACGAGATTATTCCCATTAGTTTATTTTTGCAGGGGGGTTAATATGACATAGTTATGCAGTTCATTTTACGGCAAGAGTAAAGGACATAGCTATAGCAGTTATATAGCTCTGTCCTTTTCTCTCAGCGTAAATTGAACTGCATAGTTATGTCATAATAACCCCTCAGTACGTTTTGAAGGTAATATGACGTCCTTTTCTATACGAAAAGGTACTGTTAAGCGGCTACTGCAAATAAGAGGTTCCAGGAAATAACGCTCATCATACAAATATTTGACCACACCGCGAATAGTTCAATAATAGTACATTACTACAGACGCCGGGAAGTAGGTGGTTGCAGGCCGAGTTCATATAGACGGCCGAGCGAAGCGAGGTCGGATAGTTACGAGGCTGGCAACCCCTTTTCACGGCGAGGTATGTATAGTGCTTTTCTCAAACATATGCAATGAAATTAAAAAAAAACATCACTCAAAAAACATTTGTGTAATAGGCATTAACGCGGATATTTTTGGTCCGAACCACACAGATACAAAAAAAAAAACGATTTTCAGCTATTCAGCCTGTTCATAAAACTAGCTGTCATGGCCATATTAAAATTAAAAAAAAATTACTTCCCTGCCTAGGCCTTCAATTTTGTATGAAATTCCTTTACAGTTCTCTCGAGTTGTTCCGTCGGGAACGTGGCACTTTGAAGCCTAAAATAACTGACATAACGCAGACATTACATAGCATGTTTGAGAAAATAAATTAAATAGGTCTCAGGACAATCTCATGCAAATTGACCTAGACCACCACTAAGCTCTAGGCTTGTACTATGGGTACTAGACAACGATAAACTTACTCATATAGAGACCGAGGGCACAGTGATAACCAGGGTTCAGCTGAAAACCAGCGGCGTGGCTCCGGCTGTAGGACATGCTGAGCTGAGACTCTTTTTTTTTTTTTTTATTGCATGGGAAGTCAAACGAGCACACCGGCCACCTGATGGTAAGTGGAAACTGTGACCTATAGACATTCGCATTCACAAGACTGCAAATGCGTTGCCAACCCTGAGGACTGAGATGGAATGCCTCTATGCTAGTCATTTCACCGGCCGTCTTATCCCCAAACCGGAACACAACAATGCGAACACTGCTGCTTGGCGGTATGTTAATGGATAAAGATGGTGGTACCAACCCGGATGGACCCTGCACAAGGTCCCACCAGTATTTGACACTACAGCGCAAAGATTCTAATCCTAAAGTGCTTATATTTTCAACTGAAAAAACATTACAAAATAAACCAGCGTAATACTTGAAGGCGAGAACTTTCTACGATAAAGGGGAAGTGTTAACAGTAATTACTGGGCTAATTTGCACATGTTTTTACAAACGTCTTTCTTTCACGAACTGTTTACTTAAAACCTTCCGTGTAGTTTATACTCTGCTTAAAATATCGCTGTGGTTTTTTTTTATTGAAACGGAAGACTTTATGTTTTGAGTGTGTATTGTAAGTTCTACAACTATATCAAACTTAATTTAAATTTTTTGACTTAATTTTCTGTGAAATATGTAATTAGTAACTGAATTGGGCATAGATGGGTAACATTTGACATAATTATAAGCAAAAAAAAGTGGTCACTACTTTTAGATTTTATTACAAATCATCAGTTTTTAATACCATTGTTAATAGCACAAAATTTTGTGTAGGATTTCAGTATAGTTTCAAAGAATACAATATTACACTCAGTGTTATAAAACAATTAAATTATTTGATTTCTTGGAAATTATCAACTTGGTATTCTCGAAATCTACATATTAATAATGAATAAATATCAGGGGAAAATGTCACACCAATTGACCTAGTCCCAAACTAAGCTCTAGGCTTGTACTATGGGTACTAGGCAACGATGTAAATACTTATATAGAGAAATATATACTTAAATACATAGAAAACATCCATGACTCAGAAACTTACCGGGATTTGAACCCAGGACCGCTAGCTTCGTAGCCATGGTCACTACCAACTAGGCCAGCGCGTCGTCAATTTTAAAATTTACTTAAATCACTTTCTATTTATTACATTTAAATACCAAAACCAACTTATACGCTGTTTATAAATGATGTAAGGAATTTACAAGCTTAAAACTAAATCCTTTAAAAAATATACGACTCCATTATCCATAGGACTTACCATTATTCTAAGCTATGTTCACATTTCTTACACCATCTACAGTAAAAAAGGCCGTAAACGCATATGGACTCCATATTTAAAAATTGCCCTTTTGAATTGAACAGTGGAATAGCCGCTTTACAAATTACATTTGAGACCTTGAGACCTTTTGTATTTAAAGAGGTGGCATCTACACTCACGGACAAAATTAGAGGAACGGGAAGAAGTAATAATTTTATAATAAAAAAGCATGATTTTTATTTATTTTTATTTTTTAATTAATTCGGAAGATTATTTTGTATCGTTACAGTAAACATAAAATGAACAAAAACAAATGACTATCCGTTTAAGTATGCTGTATTTTTTTTGGATTAATGTTGTCGTTTTCTGCGACAATATTTTTTGTTTTATTTTCTTTAAAATGTGCATTTATAATAATTATAACAAAAAAATACTCGTTTATTTAAAAAAATATTATTTATGTTGGACAAACTCAAAATTTCCAAAAAATCGAATAAAGTTAACGCAAAAGAAAAACAAATGAAGTATTAAAAAACAATTAAAAACATTAATTTTAAGGTAATAATAATAACCCTTTTATTTACATGACCCAACCTTTTTTTATAATCTGACTTACAACGTATACAATACGTTTTATTAGTCTAGCTATATTTTTGCGTTCCTCTAAATTTGTCCATGAGTGTAGAAAAAAGCAGACGGTAGAAAAGGGCTATAAATACCGACTAGGGGTTGAGCGGTTAAGTAGTGCAGCAGGTGGACTGCGGAAACGGGGTCGCATGTTCGGTTTTATATTAATTAAAATATTCATTATATATGTTAAATTGTGAATGTTTTTATGCTGTTTGCTCTTCTTTAATGGATATTAAAGTTTGTTAATCTGAGAGCTGATGACGATATGATATTTATTGCTAAAAGCTAAGTAAAACAAACTTTTAGAAAAAAAATGAGAGCACATTTCAAAATGGATTTGGCGTGATAAAATCTATAAAAAACACAGTTGCTTAAGCGATCAATTAATTTTTCGTGAATAAAGTATAGTAAACCTGCATTTTGTCGTCAATCGTCGTTCGAAAGTCATTTTTTAATCTATGCTATTAAAATACAGAATGTTCATTTTATCATACATAGATACATTAAATCACGCCTGTTTCCCAGAGGGGTAGCAGAGACCACTTCTTTCCACTTGCTACGATTTTGACAAATTTATTTAGCTTCTTCCACATTCATACATCGAGTCATGCACAAATACTTAAGATTCAGCCCTTTTCCAGTATTTCTCCGATTTGATTCGAAAAAATCGATTCATTTGAAAACTCCGTTGTCTCAAACGAAAATGGTCTATTGAGTACATTAGGAAGTTTCTCTTCACGCGACGTTAGTCCCACCCATAATAAAACTGGATAGGCAGTCCAGTAGACTGATACGAAAATTCCCAAGGTTGAACCTGAATCTCCATATCGACAATTGCGTGTCTGAGTCTTATACCAATAATGAACGAAAGAACTTGCAAAATCAGTGGAGGGTAAATCAGCGTGATAAAATCTATAAAAACCACAGTTGCTTAAGCGATCGATATTTTTTTTGCATTTGCAGACTTGTGAATGCGAATGTCTATGGGTCACAGTTTCCACTTACCATCAGGTGGCCTGTGTGCTCGTTTGCCTTCCCATGCTATAAAAAAAAAAAAAAAATTGTCGTGAATATGGAATGGAATATTGTAAACCTGCATTTTACATATCGTTGTTTCGTGTTCTCTTTTTAATCTATGCTATTAAAATACAGGGTGTTCATTTTATCATATTTGCAAAAATCGATTCATTTTAAAACTAACTAAAATGGTCTATTGAGTACCGGTACACTGTGGTTACTTTAAACATTGGGGTAACATTGACCACGCTTAAAACTATGACTATTTTAGTGGTAAACATCTTTAATTGTTAAAATAATTTTAGAACAATATAAATAGGTGGTTTTTGATGGAACATTTAAAGGAATTACATTTAATTCTGTAGCTCTGCCTACCCCACTCTGGGAATGAAGGCGTGAAGGTATGTATGTATGTATGTATGTATTTAAAGGAATAATTACATTTTTAAGATGATTTTTGGGGTAGTCAATGTTACCCCAATGTTTAAAGTAACCCCAGTTGACGGTACTTGAGGAAGTTTCTCTTCATGGCGTTAGTCCCACCCTAAATAAAACTGGACCGTCTAGCAGACTGATACGAAAATTCCCAAGGTTGAACCAGAATCTCCATATCGACAATTGCGTGGGGTGCGTCCCACGAGATATAACTACATAATAACTATTTTCATGTTACTAACGTTTACGAGATATAATGAACGTTAGCTATAATAACAAAATCAATATTTTTGTAAGGAATAACGGTCAAGACATATAATATTCATTTTATATAATATTTTTTAATATAACACTCACAATGACTAATTTCAGATCGTATAACATACATGACATATAGCGATCATAATACATAATATCTTTTAGTATAAGGATTATAAGATCTAATATCGTATGCTATACTCAATCGGTCTCATAAAATAAATAGACAAGGTACTAAAGTGTACACATATTTATGAACTCGAGTCTACCAGAACGGGCTTGCTTGTAATTTGTTTTAAATAACCAGAAAATGCCACGAGCATGACGAATCAGGTTAGAACCGACTCGGTTAGGTTAGGTTAGAAGGCCTAGGCGGGAGCAAAGCTCCCGCCTAGGCCTTCGAGGTTATTTTTTTTTCTGCCCAGAAAATTCAGACTGCTGCCAGTAAAGTTAGTAAGGTAAAGTTGATGGTTAATTAATTATACTATACGTGTATTATGTTTTTTGATGTTAGATAATTTGATTAATATATCTTTTAAATCTTAGGTGTTATGAACGTTATACGTTTTAATAGTTATATAAATTGATATTATATATTAATAACGTTATACTTTATGGAAATATATATTTTGAAATTATATCTTCCGTTCATTATATCCAGTGAACGTTATACTAAACGTGTTTATGCAAAGTGAGCGTATATATTATGAGTGTTATATTATCAGTTCTTATATCTCGTATTACTTACCCATTGCGTGTCCTGACTCTTATACCAATAATGAACGAACTTGCAAAATCAGTAGAGGGCAAATCAGCGTCGCGTGCAGTTCGATCGCAGAGGCTAGGCGCGGAGGAAACGTCAGAAAAATCGAATTTCGTGACGGCAGTCGAGGTAGAGGCGGCGAGGCGGCAAGACCGCATGAAGCGAGCCGCGGGGCCGGAGCACCCACTCGCGGCGGCAAAGTGCTCAGTGTTCAAAAAAAAACCGACAGTCACTTGTTCCAATCTCCTTCAAGATGTAACGAGGCGTGAATTCCACTTAGAAATTGTGTTTAGTGACGTCACCGATCTAATTAGTGTTTTTTTTTGGAATATTGCATTGTCTCACATTGTAAGGTTATTCGGCAAATTAACCTTGAGTTATTGATTGGGTTACTATTGTTATTTTTACTTGTATGATTGTATTTTCAATTATTTGTCATTTATAAGTGTAAGAAAGTTGTGGAGTTTGCATAGTTTGTAATAATGGAGTTTTTAACGAGGAATGTAAAACTTTGGCTGTTACAAAGTGGTAAACTAGAAGTTTCGGGAAACCTGAGCAGAACTAGTTGTAAGTAATTGTAACATTTATTATACAAGTTACTTCATTAATCGTTAATTAGTTTAATCTAATTGTTATCAAGCAGAACCATAATTAAATGTAGCGTGTTTGTTTTTTCAGATTAGAATGCGAAAGACTCATACAATATAAATAAAAATACGATTGTGCCTCCGTTAAGTTATTATTAATAAGACTTTAAATATTGTTGTTTTTAATATTACATACGTTATTAAAAAAAACGTGAGTCAATTTGTCCTTTCTTATTCTAATCTGAATGAAACGAAGTAAACAGTAGGGCAATGAAATTGTCAATCATATTTAAACTGTGTTATTGAGTAAACCGTACACTCGTCGTTCTTGTTTGGTTTAAAGTTTAAAGGTTATTTTATTTTACAAGGTACTAAAGCGCTTAACATTTTCTTTCAAGTAACGAACAACCAATGTTAGACATTATTCAATAACAATTAAACTATTAAAAGCAGTTTCAAAACTAACTGCTATAATAAACTTTATTATTTTGTTCTACTACTTTTTTAAAGTCAATTCTGACCTTCAAATAAAACAATAAGACTCTGCTTTGAAAGTACTCTTTTACTAAACCAAACACAAAAAGATCCCATCATTAAAACATTCAGTGCCAATGACCCGATTGCGGGTTTAATGTTCGCATCAGATTTTCTCTACATAGCGTAAAAATGCTGCTACAGGCTACGGCGTAGCACTCGTAGCATTAGCAGGCGGTAAATTTATAAACTTCTACGTACTAAACACATAAAATAAACTTTATTTTATGAACTTCATTGTAGAAAATATCAAATCTAAATAATTCAACGCACTGCGAATAATATACTATTCCATTTAACTTTGTTAAATCGTCCTAAAAGCTACGCGCTGGTCAGTAAATATTCCACCGTTTTTTTTTTGTGAGTCTAGACATCTTGACAATACAATTAAACTTGCTTTTTAACTTGTTGAAAGTAGCTTTGAAGGATATTATGTATGTATATGAAAATAACGTAGTATAATCACCAAACCCACCCAAACAGCCAAAATCAGATATATTTTATATGAACGTTCTCAAGACGTCAAAAATATCTGCCCGCCCCTAACAATAAGTTTTGTGTCTACATATATTTGTCGCGATATGTCTATAGATATTCATTGATTTCGGTTATACTCCGTGGAAACGACTGAAAAACAAAACTAGTAACTTATATTATTGTGGTCTAAAGTGCGATTATATCTTTAAAATGTTACTGGGTTATATTATTCGGACAAAGATACACAGTATTTGTTACAATGTATGATCGACATTACATGATTTCTTTGCTCTTAGGTAAAAAAAATATATAGTTACGTAGTCGAAACGTTAAAATTCAAATTTATTATTCCTATACATTGATATTTTTTTTAAATATGTTTTTGCAATAAGACAGGTTCACTGTTGGTTCGCATTTTGTTTTCGCAAAATGTTTCTTTAAGCATACAATCGTTTGGCTGAAAACGGTTTTTACAATAGAAACAGTTTTATTTTAATTATTATAAAAAACTAAGCTACCCTAAGCCAATTTACACAATAGACGATTATTCTGCAATGTCAGCCTAAAAGGATAATATACGAAAAGATATATTGCGTAAAAAAAATATGCGGTCCAAAGGGATCCTGTTCAACATTTGCTTAATGTTTACTTTTAAAACATAAAAGTCTCAGTTATACAAAATAAAAATAAAAAATATCCTGAAATGTACTAATTTAATAATGCAATGCGACAAGATAGCAAACCTGGTTTTAGCTGCAAGCGTTGATTTTTAATGCCGAACAAGCGAGGGGTTCTATAATTGAATCACGAACGTAGCGAGGGGTTCTAGGTTAGAATCCTGAGCGCAACGAGGCATTCAAAGACACGAGATGCAAGTAACTTTGGTTTCGTGTTGCCCATATAACTTTTCACATCAGAAGCGAAAATATAATCTAAAGGTAAAAAACCATATTGTATATACCCACTTAGCCAGTCTTCTATTTCGATTGATCAAGCACTACTTTACTTGTGGGAGGACCTTGTGCAGGGTCCGTCCGGGTTGGTACCACTATCTTATCCCATTAACCTACCGCCAAGCAGCAGTGTTTGCATTGTTGTGTTCCGGTTTGGGGATAAGACAGCCGGTGAAATGACTAGCATAGAAGCATTCCATTTTAGTCCTCAGGGTTGGCAACGCATTTGCAGTCTTAGGATTGCGGTCTTGTGAATGTGAATGTCTATGGGTCACAGTTTCCACTTACCATCAGGTGGCCTGTGTGCTCGATTTCCTTCCTATGCCATAAAAAAAAACTACTGTTGACGGGTTTTTTTTTATTTAATTTAAAAATTACTTCGTTTCGCGCTAGCAGCTAAATAGATTTTTGCCCACCATTTTTAAACAGCAAAACCTGCCTTACCACCACCTTTTAAGATCCTAAAGAATAATATTTTCATTTATCCCAATTCTTACTATCTGTCTTTATCCTGACCTCTGTACCATCCAAATAAGCCAACTCAATTAATACAAGTAGGTACGTCTTTGTAGATAAAGCCTTTCGACGGATATATTAAAAGATAGGATGTACAGGCTAGACAATATGTCTTAGCTTTTGGATTAATTTATTTCTTCCCCTTGGAACCATGTCAAAGGATATATTTCTAGAACCTTCACGTTCTTTCCGAGTTCCAAATTAGGTTGAGGGTTTTGTTTGTTATTTCTTATATATGTATTAGTTATATGAGTATCTATTTGATTTTCATAACAAAACCGTTATTGAAGTTGAAAGAATAAAGCTAAATAATGAGTTTTTATTCATAACTTGCGAACAAAATTCAACCTTATGCCCAGTTGCTCAAACGTTTAATTAATTTAGTGTCACTATTTACTTTGGCAAGTTAAAAAGTGACAAAAGGTGTGATAAATATAGAAAAATATGAGAAGACAATCTCATAAAAATTGGGATAGAAAAAAAAATTACACGGTTTTTACATTCTAATTCGAAAGAATATATAGTTTTAAGAGACCAAATTCATCAATGTTGTATTTGATCCAATTGTTTTGTTTTACTATCTTTATTTATTTAGCAGACATTTTATGGATGACATACATACCTACATACCTTCACGCCTATAATCCCAGAGCGGGGTAGGCAGAGCTACAGAATTACCTACAACTTTAAAAACTTGTTGATGACATGATTATTTTAAATTTAGGTTGGCACTTTCTAATAAATTACAACAATTAAAAGATATCTAATGATTAAAAGTAATTGAAATAGTTTATTAAAACATACTGTTTCAAGCGGTTTTTGCCTAACCCGTAAAATACACCTAGGAGAGCTTCAAGCCGAAAACGAAAGTCAAACAAAGGTTAAACATACTTTTGTCAAAATAATCGAAATAAATAAATATTTCAAAAACTTAATAATGCAGATCGGCTTTACAATCCTATTCCTCGAAATGGTTTTTGCATTAGAGTAATTATATTATGAATAATGCCAATTGCCTCGATCCTAAACTTTACTCTATGCTTGTACTATGTGTACAAGACAACGATGAATATAGGTAGGTAATTATTAGACCTAGATATTTTCCTAGCACGAACGACGTGTTGTTAGTGCTTGACACAATAAAAACATCGACAATCCTGTTATCGATAATTACCACTTCAATATCATAGAGCGATTTTCACTGATTAATGTAAAATATTAATTATTAATAAATTTATAGTTTTGATATTAAGTTATCATTCTTATTTTAATTTTTAAAACGCACCACATTGTTTTATAAATCATAAGACATATGATTGTATTTTTTTTCCGGTTAGGTACGTCAATGAGTTTTAGGACATTGTGAATGTTTTCTTAATAACTATCATACTCGTAATGATGTACAATTATTTCCTCTATGAAGATGAAGAGGTGGTTATCGATAACACGATTGTCGATGTTTTTTTTGTGTCAAGCCCTAACAACACGTCGTTCGTGCTAGGGAAATATCTAGGTCTAGTAATTATAAAAATAAATACATAGCAAATATGTATCCAACACTCAGAAACAATAATCCTAGCAAAAAGCAAGCTTTAAACCCGACTGTTGCAAACCTACTTTTGAATTGTTATAAATCCTAAATGATCGTTTAAAATGAAAAATGATGAAACAAAACCTTAAGATGAAACGATAAGTTTTTTTTTTTTTTCATGGGACAATATCACACCAATTGACCTAGTCCCAAACTAAGCTCTAGGCTTGGACTATGGGTACTAGACAACGATATAAATACATATATAGAGAAATATATACTTAAATGCATAGTAAACATCCATGACTCAGACACACATATATTCGCGCTCATCACACAAATATCTGGGATTTGAACCCAGGACCGCTAGCTTCGTAGGCAGAGTCACTACCAACTAGGCCAGCGCGTCGTCAAATTAAAAAAATACCGATTCAACTATACCCCTTTTGTCATTGTCATTGACTTTTTTTTCTTCTTATAACTTAGCGTCTGGTTGCCGCCATATTTAATTTAGGTTACTGTCATATCGTTAGTGACACTCACAGATTAAGACTAATCGCGCGTTTAGTTTCTAGAGCGCCACGAAGGAACAAACATACATATATAGGCTGATAAACACATAACCCTCCTTCTTCGACAGTCGGGTAAAAAAACTCACGCTGACTATACAAATATTTGAAATACTGGGAATCGACCCCGGGACCGTAAGCTTCGTAGGCAAGAAAGCCGAGTCACGATATCATAATAACTAGGCATCGGAACATTGTCATTTTAATGCCCACCTAAATCGAATGCGCATTATACCATCTTCTATATGTTCATACTGCAATAATAACTGCATTCAAACTCTGGATCACATCTTTTTTGAATGTGCAGCATTCAACATTCAGCGACTCTCATTATCCGCTGACTTGCTAACTGTTTATGGAAGACCTGAAAACATCCCGCGCTGCATCCAAGACATTTTAAAGAATTTTGGAGTATATTCTTTCATCTTCGAATATATTCGTGATACTATTATTGACATTTGACCTTTTCTGGACTACGATCTATATTTGACGCTCTTACTGGATTTTACGATTTTCATCGGACTTTTCAAGACAAGTTTTTACAAACTTGTCTTTATTTTTGAAGACTCGGCTTCGGCCTCACATTCCAGGATTTTACTGAATACACCTAATTAAGACATGGCTTCGGCCTTAGAACTCAAGATTTAAGGATAATATGGACTACGAAGACTTGGCTTTGGCCTTACTTGAAATTGGAATATGAAAACCCTACTAAGACTTGGCTCCGGCTTTACTTTAAATTGAAATACGAAAAATATACAAAGACTTGGTTTCGGCCTTACTTAAAATTGGATCATAAATATTGGAAAAATATGACAAGGCTGTATGGATTAATGTCCTTTGCCTTTCCTTATGGGATAAATCACAAGAAAAAAAAAAAAACTAGGTGTCGGAGTTTTTGTCGCACGGTAAGACTAATAGCAAGCTATGGAGTCGTCATTTGCCATAAATCTAAACTCTTATTCATATTCAGACTCATTTATTTATTTAATTAATTAGGTTTTTTTTTTATAATCAAGTACAACAACGTTGACGAGTTCAGAAACGATTATTTAATGCTATATTTGGAAAATAAATATTACAATAAAAAATAATTACCATTTTTATATTGATTTAATTACGAAAATATATAAACAAACAAAAGATACATAAAAACACGGCAGAAGGGAATGGTTAAGTCCACACTAGTGGCGAATTGTATGTTAAAATAGTTCAAGTTATGAATTTATAATCTAATAGAAAATTATTTTTTTATATAACTTGACTAATATAATTATACACGACCGACCGCTATGGAGGCATTTTAAGATAAATTAAATAAATGAGTATGAATATGAATAAGAGTTTAGATTTATGGCAAATGACGATTCCATAGCTTGCTATTAGTCTTACCGTGCGACAAAAACTCCGATGCCTAATAATAACTTTAAGAAATACAGGGTGTAAGGGACGGCTCACCGAAAACTGAAACCATAGCTTCAGACCATTGTACTGACTTGAAAATCAGTGGAAATTTTCCCGGAAAAACTAAAATTTTGTCGTTTTTTTTTCCATGTTTTTGCATATAAACCGATCTAGGACAACATATTATGACATACTGAAGCTCATTATGTAAAAAAAACTGTGAAAAAAACATTTTCACGTAAAAAACGAGAATATTTTCGTTTTCCCGGGAGAATTTCCACTGGATTTCAGTTCAGTGCAATGGTCTGAAACCAACGAGAAAATTTTCGTTTTTCCGGGAAATTTTTCACTGGATTTCAGTTCAGTACAATGGTCTGAAGCTATGGTTTTAGTTTTCGGTGAGCCGTCCCTCTCACCCTGTATTATTATTTTAAACAAACTAATTAATTTTATAAAAATATTCGATTTCCCCCAAAACCCTGAAATAAAATGTATTATTTGTCAATAAGTCTACGTGAAAGGCAGCCGTTTCTCAATTAAGGAGTAAACATCCAAATTAGACCAACCGTAAATAGACATAAGGTTTGTTTTAGTCTTAATGGACTCAGAAATGGGAATGACCGCCCAAGCATGATGTATATAGCTATAAGAGTACATGCATGAATGTACGAAAATTAAAATACCAGGTCAGCACGCAACATGCTAAACCTCACTCATGTTTATATCTCTCACTAATTTACATTATGAAAGTTATAGAATCGTTGGTTATTTCTATTTATTTTTATAAATCCTAACGTACGTACGTAAACCGTTCACTAGTTTTTGTTGAATTATCATAGTTGATACAGTAGAAATTTGGAAATAACAGACTTAAATGTTAAATACGTTTTTTCATGGCACAAGAGTTTCGTTTCAAAGTTTGTTATTGTGTTCTATATTGAAGTCAAAAACCTAGTGTAGGGCTGTATACTTAAGCAAGATGAGTTGGGTAAGTAATTTTTAAATATGTTATTGCTACAAAATTTGGTCCATTATCATAATTGTTCATCACAACGTGTGTTTAAATCAATGCTTTTTACCCGGCTGTCGAAGAAGGAAGGTAATGGTTTTGACCTGCATGTATGTTATATTGATTAGGTATTTCTTACCCCGTAGAGGCTGAATTGTATCTAACACACATAAATAACAGTACCTATATAACACATTGTTATTATATACAAATTGTTATAACTTTTGGATTTTCTAGAAATAAAAATAAAGATATCAAAACATGCCGTCTAGTTTCTAAAGCTTGCTTTTTAGCTACCGACAAAAAAGAGGGTGTATATGTTTGTCTGTCTGTAGCATCATAATTCCCAAACTAAGAGACTGATTTGGACACGGTGTTTTAAAAGGCTAGTGTAAACGGGTGGTTCTTAGCGAGGGCCGTTTAAGAATCAGCCCTCAAAGAATGGGTCACTATTATATCGTTTTTTTTTGTAGTTATTGTTACCTGTATTAATAAACTTCAAGATCTTGGACTACTAATACATACATACATAAACTCACACCTTCATTCCCAGAGTTGGGTAGGCAGAGCTACAGAATTAACGACAACTCTAAAAACTTGTTAATAACTCTGTTGCCACATTATTATGCACAATAAGGCTTAGATGTTTACGAGTGTATTAGTGACAAGTTGTCCAGCCCGTGGGACTAATAATTATAATATAAAATTAAATTTGTTATTATAATTAGTCACAAAACTTGAAATTAATTATAGGATATGAAAGCCTATTCTATACCGGTCCTGAATATAGTTATAACTTTCCGATTTGTTAATTAGTTTAGAAGTTTTTAAAGTTTTAATAGTAGTGGTAAAAAACGCTACCTACAACTTCTAAAATAATTACCATATCGGAATGTTACCACTTTATTTCGAACAGGGGGTTATTATGACATAGCAATGTAGTTCAGTTTACGTTGAGAGAATAGGACAGAGCTATACAACTGCTATAGCTCTGTCCTGTACGCTCACCGTAACATGAATTGCATAGCTTTGTCATAATAACCCCCAGGTGAAGAAAGGGCCTTCTTTTGAAGTTTACTTGTGGGAAGAACTTGTGCAGGGTCCGTCCGGGTTGGTACCACCATCTTATCCATTAACCTACCGCCAAACAGCAGTGTTCGCATTGTTGTGTTTCGGTTTTGGGATCAGACAGCCGGTGAAATGACTAGCATAGAGGCATTCCATCTTAGTCCTCAGGGTTGGCAGTGCATTAGCAGTCTTGTGAATGCGAATGTCTATGCGTCACAGTTTCCACTTACCATCAGGTGGCCTGTGTGCTCGTATGCCTTCCTAGGTCATAAAAAAAAAATATGTTTACGGCTGGGACACCATTATTATCATGTCCATATTCCAATCACTTGGGGTCGGCGCAGCACGTCTTTTTCTTCCGTACATCCCTATCAGCTGTCATTTCAGTATTCACTCCCTTGTTTTTCATATCACTCTTCACACATCCCATCCATGTCTTCTAAAGTCGCCCCCTTCCACTAAAGCCCTTTACGTTCATGTTTAAAACTCTTCTCGTCACATGATTTCCATTCCTTCTCATAATTGCCAATACTATAACAATCTATACCCTTCCATTTTTAGGGTCCCGTACCTCAAAAGAGAAAAAACGGAACCCTTATATAGGATCACTTTGTGGTCCGACTGTTTGTCTGTCAAGAACCTTTACCCCGGGAACCCGTAGAGGTATTGAGTTGAAATAAAATCCAAACACTCCGGTCTATAGTCCCTTGAAGCTGTGAAAAAATCAAACTTCTACAATAACGTAAAACTAAGATACGGCCGTTTAAGCCGCTAGAAACATGCATTTCTACGCTCTCGAGGGAATCAAATAGGGCTTAGAACTATGACATTTGGCAAGTAACACCGTCTTTTACGACAAACATAGGAAACATATGAAGTCTGTACATTTTTAATTGAATCACAAATAACAGGGTGGTCCAAATTTTGAACTGAGTTAACCGTGTCATGTGCGTGACCCTCAGTGGGCAATTCCGACTCGCACTTGTCCAGCTTTTCTTACCGGCGCAACATTTAAACTTCCTCTCACGTCAAGTTCTGGAACATCCTGTGTATCCATATTCATATTCTAATCTCACCCACTAAAACAATCTCTGCGCTATCGATCACAGCCATTAGCCAGGCGGAGGGTGCAACGGTGTTATTAAACTCACATTACCGCCCGGGCGACAATCTAGTCGATAATGACACAAAAGTGGGTGTCCGAAATGTTACTTAACTTTATGAAGTGTGTAACATTCGTATCATAACTGTGAAAGCTTTTTAGAAAATCATTAATGTTTACTTCTTATATACAAGGCCTCTATAAAACACGTTGATTATTCAGTAACCACATTTTAGACTTTAACGTAAATAAATATCAGGGGACAATCTCACACAAATTGACCAAGCCCCAAACTAAGCTCCAGGCTTGTACTATGGATGGGTACTAGGCAACCACAAACTTACTTATAAAGATAAATACATACTTAGAACTTTGCCGTGTGGTTGCCGGCTTAGAATTGTACCACTCCATGTCTTCCCGTGGAAGTTGTAAGAGGCGACTAAGGGAGTAAAGGCTTGTTGTACTGTTGGGCGATGGGCTTGCCACCTGTCACTAATACGCTGGTAAACATCTTAGTTATCAACAAGTTTTTAGAGTTGTTGGTAATTCTGTAGCTCTGTCTACCCCACTCTGGGAATGAAGGCGTGAAGGCATGTATGTATTGAAACACTCACGGGGTCTTCGTAAATGGAGATGCTGGTTCTCAGAAAAACTGCACTTAGTAACTCACAACACGTATATTCTTAAAAACAACAACTTATTATCAGCCATTAACCAACGAATGTCCGACCATATCCCAACGCTGTAAACAAGTCCGTTCCTTTTACATTATTATGAGGGTAGCTCGGTGTTGCCAGTTACGATGATAACGTTCCGTTACAGTCGGCCATCCGTCACAAAACGAGTCCCCTCGTTTTAAGTTAATAAATTAAACAATTTTAACCAGTTTTTTTTTTTCACATTTTGTCAAAATATTATCAATATCAGCACCAATCTGTTACAATTTATATCATATTCTCTTAAATTATTATAATTGTACGTCATTATCAATCCATCCATGCATATACATCATCATTAATCCGTATCATCATTAACACATATCATCACTAATCCATAATTGTCATAGTTACTCCATATTATCATCATTAATCCATATAATCATTAATCCATATCATCATTAATCCATATCATCATTAATCCATATCATCTTAATCCATATCATCACAAATTCATGTCACCATTGCAAGTCTATGGTTAAGCATTAGGGGTTACTTCCTTCACCGACTAACGCATTAACCGCAATGTTTCATCACTCATGGGCGGCGAATCGTTGCCACTCCTGCCCCATGATGAAACATCCTCAGAATTACTATAACATCAATTAATACTATGCATTATACTTTGTATATTTAATCGTTAGTCAAAATTATTTGTATAATTATTACTTTGATTTAGTATTATTTTCATTCAAGATAACTAATTCAACATCAATTAACATCCATATCAAAGTTTTCCATGTGAATATTTTTTTTAAATACAATTCTTTATAGTGATATCATACAGTTAATCTAGCATACTAATCATTATCACTTCCTTCACTGGAAGTGCAAGCCGGTCTGTCAAAACTCGTCCACGGGAATATTTTGTCCAAAGAGACTACGTTTTCGTAGGGTTTTCCCTTCCTAGTTAGAGGAGTGTCAACTATAATGAACCTATCATTCGGAAGAACCGCTTTAATTCGGTACGGACCCTGACATTTTGACTCTAGTTTTCTTGATTGACCCGTACCACCTACAATAGCTCTCCTAACCCTAACGAGATCACCCTCATTATATGATGTGGGCGGTTTGCGATGCTTATCAAAACTATTTTTGCTCCGTTTTTGATGTCTATCAATACGTTCTTTAGCCTCCGCTCTTATTTCATCTATTGTTTTATTGTTTGCGTCAATGATATCGTCTGTAATCGAGTTAAGTAAACCTTGAGAAGGATTGCCCGGTTTACGCCCAAATAACATTTCCGTTGGAGTCAACTTTGTAACGTCATGAACGGCAGTATTGATTCCTAATTGCACCTCAGGTACATAGGTATCCCAAGTGTCGCTACCTTTGTCATGAGTCATTGCACCCAAGGAGGCTAGGATTGTGCGGTTGTACCGCTCAACCTGGCCGTTAGCTCGTGGGGTTGCCACGGAGTTTAAGATATGTTTGATTCCTACGGACTGTATAAATGTTTTGAACCTTTTACTGGTAAAGCTGGAACCTCTATCGGTGATTAACCGCATTGGATTACCAAATAAACTAAAGAATACCTGAAACACCTTTATACTTTCCTTGGATTTAGTACTTCGAACAGCTGAAAGATACACGTACTTCGTAAAGGAGTCAACGACTACCAGGAGATATGTATTTCCCCGTTTACTACGCGGGAAAGGGCCGAGGTGATCCGCGTGTACGGTGTGCAGTGGAATATCTATTTTGGGTATAGGATGTAAGTATCCTTCCTTTGCACCCGATGGAGCTTTGTGATGTGCGCATTCAAGACACGAGCCTACATACTTTTTTATAAACTTGCGCATCTTGGGGAACCAAAACGTCGATCGAATTCTTTGCAAAGTTTTGTCAAACCCAAAATGTCCCACGTCATCGTGGTTAGCCTTAAGAATCTGCCACCTTACTCCTCTTGGAACTAACCACCTAAGAACTTCATGATCACGGTCAAGGACACGATACACTCGACCATTCTTGAGTCGGTAATCCATATGAATCGCTGCTATTTTTGAGGTGTTTGGATCCTCTAAGATATTCTTAATTCGTTTTATCTCGTCATCTGCTGATTGCACTGTCGATATCCAATCATCAGCACCCACAGTCAGGACATCAAGTGTGAGTATGGGGTCAGAGGTTGATGCAATAGGTCCACGACTTAACGCATCCACATGGGCCATTCTTTCGCCAGGGCGATATTCAACACTGCAATCATATTCCAAGAATTGGATCCACCACCTGGAAATACGTGGTACGAGGTCTCTCTTCGTGAACGTCGAGCGTAATGCATTGCAATCTGATACAATAGTAAATTTTATTCCAAGCAAGTATGGGCGAAATTTGTTTAAGGAACTTATGACTGCCAGTGTTTCTAATTCGAACGAATGCAGTTTTTGTTCGTCCGAATTTGTTTGGCGACTATAATAGGCAATGGGTCTCCATTGCTCAGACCCTGATCTTTGCATCAAGATACCTGCTAGTCCTAATTTGCAGGCATCTGTGTGTAATTGGGTCTCTGCTTTATGGTCGTAAAGCGCTAATACTGGTCTCTCAGTTAGTAGCTGCTTGAGCGTGTTAAAGGCGCTTTGTTGAGTCACACCCCACGACCATGGGACATCTTTTTTCAGGAGATTTGTCAAGGGACTGGCTATCAATGCAAACTGTTTGACAAACCTTCTGAAGAATCCTGCCAAACCTAGAAATCTTCTAACCTCGTGTTGATTACACGGTTCAGGGAACTTTGTTACGGCTTGAGTTTTCTGTTCTCCCGGGCGAATCCCAGTTTTATCTATTTCGAAACCTAAAAAGTTTATATTCTCCTGAAAGAAGTGACATTTTTCCATTTTTAGCGTAACCCCTCCTTCATGTAATAAACGAAAAACTTCTTCCAGGCGTTGTAAACCCTCATCAAACGATTTGGATGGAACCAAAATGTCATCCATATAAATAACTACATACGGCACTTTAGTTTTATTTAAAATCTTATGGATAGCCCTCTGAAAAACTGCAGGTGCGTTTGCCAGTCCGAAGGGCATACGATTATACTCGTATTGCCCATCGGGCGTGACGAACGCTGTCTTTTCCTTGGATTCCTCCGCAATTGCAATTTGATGGTAGCCCGACGCTAAGTCGAGCGTAGTAAATAGGGTTTGGCCTGTCAATTGATCTAATAAGTCTTCTATACGTGGTAGAGGGTAGTGATCCCTTTTGGTACGACTATTGAGAGCCCGATAGTCAACACATAAACGCTTCTCGCCCGACTTTTTCTGTACCAGGACAATTGGACTCGCGTAAGGTGAGTTGGACTCTCGCACTATACCACTTTCCAACATTTGGTCGACCAGACCACTGACGTACTGACGTTCAGAATATGATAGACGATAAGGTCTATATACCACCGGTGTTGAATCTTTCAATTGGATTTCCATCTCTGTTATTGCCGTATAACCCAAATCGTGAAGACCATATGAGAAACAATGTTTATATTTCGAAAACAAATCCATGCATTTTTGTTTTTGAGTAGAGCTTAACTGCTCACCACAATTTACTTGAGGAGTCAATAAAGTTTTCGTTTCTTGTGTTATGTTAAGTACATTTAATCCAGACCCGATAGCTGTAGCTCGTGAAATGAGAGCTCCTATCCTAAATTGCACAGTTCTAATACCTACGTTTTGTACAAGAAGACGACCTTTGCCATGAGTAACTTCATACTCCCCGGGTAACAGGTAATATTCCATTCCAGAATGTCCCCTTATTGATCCCCCCACGTAAACATTGCCGCTGTAATCCTGATTTGTTATAACTGAGATAGTTTTTAGTTCACCTATTTTAAGGTCTAAATCATGAGAGGCGCTAAGAATAATCTTTTCTCAAACATGCTCGGAAAAAACGGTTTTCCGATTGAAACACAAGGACGGAAAGAGCCTCATTTTACTCCTAGGAGTAAAAAAACCATATGAAAACACTTTCCGTCCATGTCCATATATTTCTTAAAAATGCTGTCAATTTGCATACAAAATCAAAAGGACCAAGACAAAAAGTCCAAACAGCCAAGGTAACTGCTCGCTTTCTTAGCACAGTGCGTGTGTTTCTTTTCGAATTTGCATTCCAATGTCTATGGTTAGAGTATTTAAAAACAATTGACAGTCGGCAACATTCGTTCATTCTGCATAATATAATTGTGAAACCGAATATTAAACTATTTGTTGTGTGAAATACTATAAAAAATGAGCTCAAGCGACGAAAGCGACTAAATAGGTACCACTCCGCCTATATTAAAATCTGAAGCTGCCTCGGTTAGGCAAAACCTGCTTCCCGCTAAATCTAAGGAAAAATATAACCGAACTTATGACCAACTTATGCTGTGGAGGGCAAACAAAAATGTAAATTAAATTACTTGCTTTTTAGAAATGTATTTGTATTATTTCCTCACATGTTTGAGAAAAGCATTATGTATGCCTCGGCGGAAACGAGGATTTCCTGACTCGTATTTTAGCAGGCCTCGCTGTTGCTCGGCCTGCTAACCACCTCGTCAGGAAATCCCTTACTTTCCGCGCCTAGGCAACAATGTACTATTTCACCACTTTTCGAACTTACTCGCTCAAACTGTAACTCATTTGCGGTCTTAATAATTTTTATACGAGGCCTCTCCGTGAAAGTGTGGCCCAACAACACCGGAGTGTTTATAAGATTGTCTTCAACCACCAATACTTCCACATTAGACTCAACAATACCTTGGACGTCAACGGTAACTAAAGCCTTACCCTTCGGTAAATAAGGCACATTTCCTAACCCTCTCAAGAGCGGAGCATCTCCAGCCACCCAGGTAAGGCCCAACTGACGAGCATCGCATTCCCGAATCGATGTCGCTTGACTCCCTAAATCAACCTGACATAAAATCATAGCATTATTAATTTTTATTAATATTTTATATTTATCATTGTCATTATCATTGCAAATTACTTCTAATACATTTTTGATCTTATTTGGATTACCACTATTTGAGTTTTTCCTAGGACATTCAGTAGAATTATGACCAAAATAATTACATTCTAAACATTTGTTTGGGTTTGGGGCATTTGAAACTAGGATGTCCCGATTCATTACAGTTAAAACAAACAATTGGGATAGTTCGCGGTCGAGTCTTTGTCGTATCATTATTTCGAGATGAAACGCTATTTAAATTCATTGGCGTATTACTAGGTAATCGTTTATCTTTATAATTGCTGTCTCGTCGATAGTCAATAAAGTCCCTATTCTGAGTTTTAACAGTTTTGAAAAATTGTAACGTCTCTTCAGGTTTTGCATACTTTCCAGCCTGTGCACTTAAGCGGACTGCCTTATCATCTACTCCAAATATGATGCAGTCAACTGCATTTTTTCCAAAAATCTTACATCTATTCAGTAAATTGATCTTAGAAAAATAGTATAACTGAAGAGATTTACCAGGGCGTGTCCTTCTAGTAAGCATCTCAGTCAGCAACTCTGCGTAATTTTCAGTGGACGGAAATGAATCTCTCAGGAGTTGTTTCCAATCTGACCATGAATGCTTAATAGAAGGCAAGCCCTGGTACCAAGTTTTAGCGTGTCCAGTCAATTTAGGTAGGGCATAGTGAACCGTTTGCTTGTCACTCCAGCTATAAATTTCCGCACTTTCGTCCACTTTGCTAATCCATACATCAATGGTTTGCTCTTTGGATAACGGATCGAACTCCGGTATAACATTGTTTAAGACAGGAAACGATTCTCTATCCCCTCCCTTAGCTTTAAAGAAATTAGCAAAATGTTGAAATTGTTCAAAAAAATCACTAGGGTCCGGTCGAGGCTTCTCATTTTGAAATTCTTTGTCAGTATCAGGTAAAGGTGCACAGTGCGGTACCAAAGCATTTTGATTAATGTTTTGGTCTTTTGGCACTTCAATAAATCTAGGTTCAATATTATTAGCCTCAATGCCTAACCGTGTTTTCATCAAATCGCGTTCCCTACCTACTTCTTCTTCCAGCAGTCTAAGCCTTACGTACAAGTCTGCTGTTTCACCTCTACTACCGCAACGACTACGCCTGTCAACAACCCTTCCACTATGACTACGGTTATCGCGGCCACTATGACTACGCCTCACTGACGCCCGTCGACTACGACTGCGGCTATCACGGCTAGTCTTACCTCGTTCACGACTGTGGTCACGGCTATAGCGACTCCAACGACTCACGTGCTTGTCACGACTGCGGCTGGGCCTATGTTCTTTCGAGTGTCGACTATGTTCTCGTACACGAAGTCTGCTACGAGAACGACTGATCTGTCGCTGGCCGCTCCCTCTCTTCGTAAGACTTCGTCCCCGACGCTCACCTCCGTGATTCTCGCGTCCACGATGCTCGCGTCCACGATGCTCGCGTCCACGATGCTCGCGTCCACGATGCTCGCGTCCACGATGCTCGCGTCCACGATGCTCGCGTCCACGATGCTCGCTGCTGCGTCGACTGGTTCTCCGGCTCGATTCATTTCGACGCACAGTTTCACTCGCCGGCGTCAAAGGCGGCGTCTCTCGTCGTCGTTGTTCAACGTCGTGATCATCACCCGCCATTTCTGAAACTCGAACACAATATCCAATATGTAGTTGTTCTACATCATTGCATCAAACGAGAAAGACTCGTATAATGATTTATTAAAACCACGATAACGATCTATTCAAATAAAAAAAACTTCTTGTATTTGGTTCAAATCCGTTTCCATCCGTTTCAGAATTAAATATTGCATACAATCAATAAATCGAATATTTGTAAGACATTGTGCTTGTTCTAAAAACACTCTTATTTCAATTGAATTCAATTTAATAGCATACAAAACAACAACAATGCAATGCAATGCAATGCTAGGTTGTGGCACTGGTATTGCACGTTTAATTGAAAGTTAAAAAACAAACAGACATGATTAACATGTTATTACATTAAATTATGGTACTTTATCTGATTAAAAATAATAAATAAGAAACGTAATCAGTTTCCATCTGCATATGTGGTTACCAAAACATTGTTTTGATCATTGAAATATGTTCTAGTTATCATGTTTATCATTAATTAAATTATATTTCTGAGGCAAATATGTCGTCAGTATATTATTTCAATTATTCTACAAATATATTACAAACCATATGTACCTTGTCAATACGGTGGGCGTTATAAAAACGTTACGTTTTCACGGTTAATCCCACTTCTGAGCTGAAACACTCACGGGGTCTTCGTAAATGGAGATGCTGGTTCTCAGAAAAACTGCACTTAGTAACTCACAACACGTATATTCTTAAAAACAACAACTTATTATCAGCCATTAACCAACGAATGTCCGACCATATCCCAACGCTGTAAACAAGTCCGTTCCTTTTACATTATTATGAGGGTAGCTCGGTGTTGCCAGTTACGATGATAACGTTCCGTTACAGTATGTATGTAAACATCTTAGCCTGGTTGTGCAAATTGTGGTTGCAGAGTTATCAACAGGTTTTTGGAGTTGTTGGTGATTCTGTAGCTCTGCCTACCCCACTCTGGGAATGAAGGCGTGAAGGTATGTATGTATGTATGTATGTATGTACATACTAGAATACATAGAAAACACTGAATACTCAGGAACAAATACTCGCGCTCATCACACAAATATTTGCCCGTACCGGGGATCGATCCCGGGACCACTAGCTTCGTAGGCAGGGTCACTACCGACTAGGCTACCGCGTCGTTAAACGTGTCAAAAATAAAATTCTTTAACGTCGTAGAACACAGGGCCAGAGCCTCTATACAACACGGTAAAATCCATATCGTGTTTTGGAAACGGTCAATCAAACTTGTTTTGCACTGAGTAAACGCGTCAACTAGTCAAATTTAATATTTAATAAAAATATTTGTCAATTCCAGTATTTTTCTCCATAAATAGTTTTAACTTTTTAAATATATGTTTTCTATTTGTACTCATATTTAATTTAAATATATTTTTGTATGTTCCTGTACATATCAAATCAATCAAGAATAACAAATGTCTAAAGTAGCAGGAAAAGTGACTGCGACGTTGACGATATGATTGCGTAGCTAATCTCTTTAAATATGTACTACTGATCAAGTCAAGTACGGAGGGAAGATATTTTAAAGAAAATTTATACATTTTGAACTCGTAGGTATAAACGTTTCTCGATACGAGTGTCACTTCTGTTTTTGCCTATTTGTCATAATCTTTCACTACTGTCAAATCGTTTTTGCTCCCGCGATAACGATGTATGGTCATAACAATACCATAACAAGGTAACTGCGATATCGTTTTTACCGCCCAGAACACCGGCCCTAGTTAACGTATGTTATTTTACCTGACAGCGCCATTAGGGTTTTGATTTTCGAGTGTATTGTATGCATATCATCTACTTCTGTGGCTCGATGTGGAGCATAAAGGGCTTCATGGGTTATAATGCTCAAGGTGTTGTTAAATCCGTTTTGGTTGTGGAAATGACATAAGCTATATTTTAACCAAAGTAATAAGACTGGGGGTTATCCCTGACCCTCAACAAACCAATGATGGTTTAAAGTCGATCATAGTTAGTTTGTGAACATTTCGTTTAAAAACATATAACAAAAATAAATCTTATGTACACAAAACATTATGGAGGTATTCTGGATTTTTTTTCCTGATTTATTAATAACAGAACCATTTAGAACTTCTGTAATGTATTCGTTTGTCAAGATATTAAGAAAATGTTGGTTATTAGAAGGGTAGGGCGGGACTGAAAGGGCCATTTTGCGTATATTTCTTAATAACTTCTTACTCATGTTTCCTAGAAAGATTTTAATGGCAATGGACAGCGTAGTCCTTCATATTTTAGTGCCGATAGTTAAATATAACCAGTTTTTAACCCTAAGCCACATATTGATTATTAAGCAGCGTGTGACATCGTGTGTCCTTTTTACTTATCAAACGTGGACAGCTGTTTGACGTTGCCAACAAATATTGTATCCTATCTCTTCCTAGCAAAACAGAATTTAAAATGGAGATTATATTGCCGACGTGTTACATGACGTCACGTATTTTCATATTTCGTTAAGAAATGCAATTTAAATAATCCATTACATTCCCTATTGACGTTCTTTTATTTCGATACCATAAAAGTATTAATGTTCGTCATGTCACTGGAAAGAAGTGGTCTCTGCCTACCCCTCTGGGAAACAGGTGTGATTTAATGTATGTATGTATGTCACTGGTTACCTTACCCTCCATACTAGAAAACAACAGCTCGAGTAATATACTACCACTACCATCGTTCGTCATTAATAAAATGAAATAAATAATATCGGGTAATATCTCACACAAATTGACCTAGTACCAGACTAAGCTAAGGCTTTTACTGTGAGAACTAGGCTACGACATTAAATGTTTAAATACTTTATTTTCAATTAATAAATAAATATAATGTGACAATATCACACCAATTGACCTAGTCCCAAACTAAGCTCTAGGCTTGTACTATGGGTACTAGACAGCGATATAAATACTTCAATAGAGAAATATGTACTTAAATACATAGAAAACACCTAAGACTCTCTCGCGCTCATCACACAAATGTCTGCCCTAACCGTGAATCGAACCCTGAACCGCTAGCTTCGTAGGCAGGGTCACTACCAACCAGGCTAACATTCAGCGTTGTCAAAAAATACGGGAAAATCTTTTATTATATTATTATTATTTCTCCCTAAATGATATTAAATATCAGCTTTACGTGTAAAAAAACATACTGGGCACAAAAATTAAACTTCCTAAAAACATAAAACCACGATAAAAGCGGAAAGCCAGTTACATTATAATTATACAGTCACGGAATGTAACACGAATTATAAAAATATAACAACGAATAGTCAACTATGATTTCGTTCAGCGCCCTTGTCAGGTATTTGTATGGAATTATGACGCTCTTGTGCGTTTTCGGTGAATGCGTCAATGTAGAGTCGTCTTTTAAACAAACCGCTTTGATAGACGACTTAATCCACCTTTAAAAATGCATGTAATTCACGTAAACGCGACCGTTCGTAACTTTACATTAACCCTATACGAGTAGGTGTAGGTGTGAAGGTTCTTGAGTTGCGTCCGCGGACCGGGAGACGAGCTGTAGGTAGGCCTCCAACAAGATGGAGTGATGACCTGGTAAGGATCGCGGGAACGCGGTGGATGCGAAAAGCACAAGACCGGTCTGAGTGGAGAGCTTTGCGGGAGGCCTATGTCCAGCAGTGGACGTCTTTCGGCTGACATGAATGAGTAGGTGTTCTCGCAATGCATCTTGTCTAAGATTTACAAATAAATATTTTTCGTGAGAGATAAAAGGTGAACTTCGTGAATTTGCGGTTTTCCCTAATATTTTTATAAGAATAATATGTTAATAGGGAAAATTCATAACTTTTTTTACAGCCTAATTAAAGCTAATTCATGTTATAAACAGTAAAAAAATCTTTTGAATAGTGATAAAAAAAACCAAGATATAAGCCAATTCAATGATTTGTTCCTATCTCTTTCCAGTAAAACAGAATTTAATATGGAGTGTATATGGCCGACCTGTTATATGACGACGCGCTGGCCTAGTTGGTAGTGACCCTGCCTACGAAGCTAGCGGTCCTGGGTTCAAATCCCGGTAAGGGCAGATATTTGTGTGATGAGCGCGAATATTTGTTCCTGAGTCATGGATGTTTACTATGTATTTAAGTATATATTCTTCCGTTGTCCTTAAGACAATCACCAACTGTAGTCGCTCTAAAGCGAAATTTAAAAACGTTGTGGCTGAATGAGTCGTGAAGCTGAGTTCCTATAACGATTATAGTTATGTATATACATATATATATATATATATATATATATATATTATATATATATTATATTATATGTGTATTTTATATGTGGGTACCTAAGTTTATGTTACCTACTGGTTTATTCGATTAATATTTTTATTTTATTTTTCTAATTATTAGTATTATCATCTGTTTTTGATATTTTTTGTACAAACTTGTATGTGTCCAACCCTATGCATTGTCCTAACTCATTAACTTCAGGGTTAGCTGGAAGAGATCCCATTTAGGGATAAGTTCGCCTTTGTACATTACTTTAATATTTATATTGTAATATTTATATTTTTGTGCAATAAAGAGTTTACATACATACATATTTCTCTATATAAGTATTTATATCGTTGTCTAGTACCCATAGTACAAGCCTAGAGCTTAGTTCGGGACTAGGTCAATTGGTGTGACATTGTCTCCTGATATTTATTTATTTATTTATTTATAATGCATACCGGATTTATAATTAATAATTAGCAGTTTAAAATACTTGTGTCATCCGTATGTGTTGGCCGATTTTAATTTTAATTTCTCTTTTACCTATTTTTCTATTTGATTGAGAAATACAATATCGGGTAGAATTTAGGTACCAACGTCAGGGAGGTTATTATGACATAGCAATGCAGTTTTCTTTACGCTTAGAGAAACAGACAAAGCTATATAACTGCTATAACTGCTATTGTTTTAGATAATGTAATTTATTTGATTAAATTTTGTACGCCAGTCCATTGGCAAATTGTGGAAAGCCTATGTTATATTACTTAAGACCATGATGTACACCCACTTTTGACAAATAAACTTATTCATTCATTCATAGCTATGTCCTTTACGCTCAACGTAAAATGAATTGCATAGCTTTGTCATAATGACCTCTCAGATCAGCCTGTGAGCTCGGTGGCTGCTCTAAGCTAGAAAAAAATATAAAAAAAGTTTATAAGATACTAGCCGCCCACGCCCACGATACGCCTATTGCACCTTTCTCATGCAAATACCGGCGGTGCTTCCAATACCGGCGCGCGGCAGGGTCCGTAAAACCCGGTAAGAATTGTATTAGAGCTATAACGGCGTTGTTTAGTTGAACAATAAGTATTTTTATCCGACTACCCAAGAAACTTAGGTATCTAATATTATTCGTTTGTATGGGTTAAAGTAACCAGTGGTCAGCCAGAGACCTGAAGTCGGCCTCTGCCTGTGCTTTGTATGAGTGGGAAGAGTATGAAAGATATTACCAACTCTTCGCACTCATATTAGTTCGACTACTGGTCTCTGGCTGACCACTGGTGACTTAACCCTGTATGTAATCAAATATGTTCAGTTGAACTGTTACTTCCAGTAAGCTACATGCCTGGACGGTTTTTTTTCGGATTTGTATCCATTTTGAGAGCTGATATATCTTAAACAGACCCACCGTTTTTTTATGAAATATATGTAAAATCCGATTCGACAAGCGTTTATTTTATCACAGATAGACACACAGATACACAGACATACACAGGTACACACGTACAAAGCACCCCTCTTTTATATCAAGGGGCCATTTGTGCTGCATAATTTTAATAAACAATAAACAAAACCGTTGCCCTAAAATAATGAAATTAATTAAGAAGCAAAAGGAAACTATCCGAAAATAGTTAATTTGTATATTCTTACTTATATTATAAATGCAAAAGTTTGGATGTGTGTTGTTCAATCTCGCCAGAACGGCTAAACAGATTTGGAAAAGTTGACCGGTTTCAGTTTGTCAGCTTAGTTGGAGAGGAAGAACAGAGGATTTCTATAATAAATTTATACAGGCGAATGTACATGGTATGACGAGTTTGGACTATGACGAATCTAGAACATGACGAAAATGGAAAATTACCAATTTGCGGGTGGTAGGACCTCGTGCAGGGTCCGTCCAGATCGCTACCGCCATCTTATCCATTAACCTACCGCCAAACAGCAGTGTTCGCATTGTTGCGTTCCGGTTTGGGGATAAGACAGCCGGTGAAATGACTAGCATAGAGGCATTCCTTCTAGTCCTCAGGGTTGGCAACGCATTTGCAGTCTTAAGATTGCATTGCAGTCTTGTGAATGCGAATGTCTATGGGTCACAGTTTCCACTTACCATCAGGTGGCTTGTGTGCTCGTTTGTCTTCTCTACGCCATAAAATAAAAACTAAAGTAACGAATGTGCAATAACGATAATTCAGGAGATGACGAATTAGGAACAATAATCTGATAAACGATATCTACATGGATGGAGTGTAAAAGCTAGTTAAATATACAACTCGTACTTGTCCAGTTTTTCGAGAACAACCCCCGTGTCTGGGCTCGACCTGCACCCTCGCTGGTGGGATTGCGTCACGCCATTTAACCTATTTTTGCGTCACGCAGCCGGGCGCGATCAAAGAGGTTTAAATAGGGGACATTTTGCTAGCAGTCCCTCTGTGACCGCAGTTACTATTTCAAATCATTTACTTATGCCCGGTTTCTGAAGTACTTTTATCGGTGGTTTATCTGTCCGTAAACGCTATTGGTCCGTTAACTTTGACAACTGCGTTTCCGAACAACGACTCAAAGATAAACTCCGTTTTAACTAGGTTTAACTTAACTCACCAAAGTTTGCCGTTTATCGGCTCCATAACTATTTGACGTTTTTTACGATTGAAGTTTTTGTTTTTGAAGTATCAACTGTCAATTTTTGTTCATACAGCCACTGGCAAATAAACTAGGTATTTTAATTTTCGATATCATTTATTTATTAATTACTATAAAGTGGCTAAGTTTTCTCAAATTATTATTTTTACAAAAATCAACCGGAATTGATGTTGAATTAAGGCATTAACAGCAGTCTACGTATGACAAACTATTAAGATCCATCTAGCGGCAGCGGAAGGAACTATTTATCTGTCAATAGTTATCGAACTGTTCGTAGAGCACTCAGAAACGCACGAAGAGATAAACGTCGTTTAACCTAAACATAACTTTAACGGATCAATAGCTATTAAAGGTTTAACTAGTGACTTCAAAAACCGGGCATTAGTCGGATTTAAATATCACCCTTTTTAAGGACAGAATTATATACCGTGCTTTTTTTGATTTACGATAACATCGCCATATTACTTGGTACATCTATAGAAACTAAGTGGTCGATTCGATTGTAAAACATAGCAAAAAAAAAACCAAGCCAAACCAAGTAATTAAATGTTGTGTCTTTGGTCCCTTAGAGTTAATCCACAGTCAGTGTCAAATACGTCAATGTTGGCGTGACATACACAGACAGTTAAGAGCCTTTTAGACCAGTTCAACGTGATTAACTGATTAAATTAAAAAGTTAAATATCTTTAAAACCGTTACAGTTATCATTTGTCTGTCTTCGGAAAATTAACTTTTCTCAAACATGCTCGGAAAAAACGGTTTTCCGATTGAAACACAAGGACGGAAAGAGCCTCATTTTACTCCTAGGAGTAAAAAAACCATATGAAAACACTTTCCGTCCATGTCCATATATTTCTTAAAAATGCTGTCAATTTGTATACAAAATCAAAAGGGCCAAGACAAAAATTCCAAACAGCCAAGGTAACTGCTCGCTTTTTTAGCACAGTGCGTGTGTTTCTTTTTGAATTTGCATTCCAATGGCTATGGTTAGTATTTAAAAACAATTGACAGTCGGTAACATTCGTTCATTCTGCATAATATAATTGTGAAACCGAATATTAATGTATTTGTATTATTTCCTCACATTTTTGAGAAAAGCATTATGTATGCCTCGGCGGAAACGAGGATTTCCTGACTCGTATTTTAGCAGGCCTCGCTGTTGCTCGGCCTGCTAACCACCTCGTCAGGAAAACCCTTACTTTCCGCGCCTAGGCAACAATGTACTATTATTTGACCTAAAGAACGTTCCCTTAAAGTTTTCGTAAATCAAAAAAAAACACGGTGTATAATTGCTACGTATAGCTCAGTCCTTTACGCTCGCCTTAGAATAAACTGCCAAGCTATTTCATAACAACTCCTCTGTGGAGTAAGCCCGTGAGTTGTAAAGGATGATATTTGTGCGCGCATAAAAACACCCGGAACATAAAAAAAAAAATGGACGGAAAAAGAAATGTTCATCAAAAGTGTAGTTTAGTGTGCGTTTGGTTGTTATTGCAGTTAAGTATTTTTTGTAGTGCGGTTTTTATTTTTTTTAAAAAACACGTCCTCATTTCTTAACACGACTGTATAGCCCCGCTAAAACCGCGAAGCTTTCAAAAAAATCCATACAAGCTCCGGCCGTTAACGTTTCTCACCCCCTAAATCAAGTCCGATTTCCACGATTTTTGAATGTGTTGTAGTTATTATAAAGAACTAGGTCTTTGTTTCGTGCTTAGAGGTATTTTTTGTGGGAGGACCTTGTGCAGGGTCCGTCCGGGTTGGTACCACCATCTTATCCATTAACCTACCGCCAAACAGCAGTGTTCGCATTGTTGTGCTCCGGTTTGGGGATAAGACAGCCGGTGAAATGACTAGCATATTCCATCTTAGTCCTCAGGGTTGGCAACGCATTTGCAGTCTTGTGAGTGCAAATGTCTATGGGTCACAGTTTCCACTTACCATCAGGTGGCCTGTGTGCTCGTTTGCCATCCCATGCCATAAAAAAAAAAAAAAAAGGAAAACGCGCAGACATATTTTTTCATGATATCTACAACATATTCAAAAATCGTAAAAATTGGACTAGGTAACCGCATTATGTATGCAAATTTTCAGCTTTACAATTCTCTTAAAGCCGCCATTCATTAATTCGTCAACGCATTGACAGATGAGTAGTTTGGGAGAAACGCCTAGCTTGATTTTGTTTTTATTGCGCGGTATTTTTTCTCATTTCTTCGACAAAATACACAAGCTATAAAATGGTCGTTAAACGTAAGACATTTTTTACCTCACGGGTAATCAATCAAGTCTTTGTTACTTGCTTTTGTCCTGCTGTTTGGGGAATTTAAACCTTAATGTCACTGATACTTCACATTAATATCAACTTTTCGCTTTAATGGTTTTGTAGACAATTGTACTTAGTTTCCTATCTTTTAGGGTTAGCCTAGTTGGAAATGACCCCGCCTACGAAGCTAGCGATCCTGGGTTTGATTCCCAGTCAGGGCAAATATTTGAATGATGTGCGTTTGAAATATGTTTTCTACGTATTTTAGTATTTTATTTATCTTAATTTAGTTTGGATATATGTCAATTCAAGTGAGATTGTCCCTGTTTTTATTTAAATCAATTTATTAAGATATAAGTACAGTTGAGTAGCCAAACTAAATATTTAAAACAA
The DNA here is from genome assembly GCA_927399475.2 of Acleris emargana. Lineage (NCBI taxonomy): Eukaryota > Metazoa > Arthropoda > Insecta > Lepidoptera > Tortricidae > Acleris > Acleris emargana. The sequence continues at coordinate 1,014,072 of OV656840.1, forward strand.
ACACTAACGTCTGCAGCAAATCAATAATATCTTTTGAAATCATTGTCATTCTGAAATCAATAATTTTATTACTTAATTAAATTTAGATAAATCCAAGCTGAGCCTCTGTTACAAGGTTCTTACATAAAATGTATAAAAAAATATCAATTCTTTGCACTTTTTGGACTAACCTAACTAAAATAGAATAAAAAAAAGAACTAGCTTTTGGTTGTAACTGTGTTTGCCGATGCAGTGTAATTAAAATTCGTAGCAAAACCGTAGACAACTACGCCGTAGCACTGCTACGAAGCAACTCTACAAGTATGAAGTTTTTTTTCTTTTGTGATGTTACAGAAAATGTTGTTAGCTTGTTTGTATGCGGAGGGCAATCTCTAGAAAACCATATCGCCTTTTTCGTTTGTAAATTCTTTACCCCCGTGTGGTTGCCGGGTTAGAATAGTGCCACTCCATGTCTTCCCGTGGATGTCGTAAGAGGCGACTAAGGGAATAAAGGCTTGCAGTACTGGTAGGCGATGGGCTTGCCACCTGTCACTGATACACTGGGAAACATCTTAGCCTACTTGTGCAAAATGTGGTTACAGAATTATCAAGAAGTTTTAAGACTTGTTGGTAATTCTTTAGCTCTGCCTACCCCACTCTGGGAATGAAGGCGTGAGTTTATGTATGTATGTAATTCTTCAACACAAGTAAAGTTAATAAAAATAATTGTAATAATAAACTTTTATTTAGAGCAACGAGGCCCATCGTTACAAAATCCTAATAGACTAACATACTTAACAATATAAAACTTAAATACTAACACCGAGGTGACAGAACAGCGTGGTTCTGTTTTGTAAAGACGGGTCGTTAGTGGTTAATCAATCAAAATAATAGATAAATTAAGTATTTTTAATGATATTTACATATTTTTATTTGTCTTACTGCCGCACTCAGAGACGTCAATTAAATTTAATGCTGGTTTAGTGACGTGTTGTCTTACTCTATTGCTGTATCAAAGAAAGTGACAGCAGCAACTTTAAGCAAGCATTAAATTTAATTGACGTCTCTGAGTACGGTGGTCAGTAAACGTTCGACTTAACGCTATTACTGATTACTCACCAAGAGATACTTAACGCCCTTACTGTTAAAGAAATAAGAGCTATCACAACGTTGACAATACAATAATATGTCAATATGGTTTAGAAAAGCTCCAGCATTATCAATCAATTTCCAGAATACAGTACACAAGATGTTACAGTCAATTTAAAATAATAAATAATGTCCAGTGTATCCAGCTATAATAGCTATAATAGCAAGCAAGCGGGCAAATATAATTTATGCAATAAAGAAATATATAAAAATAAAAAAAATGTATGTGTAATTACAAATATAAACATTAAAAATAATAATATTTAGTTAACGTCAACAATCACAAAATGATGACATTCATCAACGCATAAGTCAATCAACCTCAATGAATTATCTCTAAAAGAAACGAAGTAAACAGCTTTAAAGGAACACATCAATAACCAACAACTATGACGCGCATTCGTTTTATTTATAACTACACGACATATTACAATAAAATCGTAACTCAATAACGTTTATCGCTTAAGGAGGGTTCTCATTGCATGAGAGTTGGGAAATACAAGGAAGATGTATTTAATATTAAAAAAATAAACTTACTTCACTTGTGGGAGGACCCTGTGCAGGGTCCGTCCGGGTTGGTACCACCATCTTATCCGTTAACCTACCGCCAAACAGCAGTGTTCGCACTGTTGTGTTCCGGTTTGGGGATAAGACAGCCGGTGAAATGACTACCATAGAGGCATTCCATCTTAGTCCTCAGGGTTGGCAGTGCATTAGCAGTCTTGCGAATGGGAATGTCTATGTGTCACAGTTTCCACTTACCATCAAGTGGCCTGTGTGCTCGTTTGCCTTCCTATACCATGAAAACTAAAAAAAACTTCAACAATGTCGTTTATGGCTCTTCCTAAATCTATCCTGATATTTATACAAGATTTTATAAATAAATCGGGACAATTATCACACCTTCAAAACAAAAGTGATAAAATTAAGAAATTTTAAATATCGAGTTAGGTCTCTATAATAATAAATGTAAGACTTGAAGTTTGAAAGCTGAAATTTTAAATTAAGTCACTATCGTTCTGGTGACTGTTAGTGCGTTATGTTGGGAGGAAAAGTAATACTAATAAATCTCTTTGCTAAATTTCACAACTATCAGTTAAGGCTTTACGCTCTGAAGATCGTACAAACCAACACACGTTTACATGTTTAATACACTCGCGGTCAAATAATACGGGTCAGAGTGCGTTTTTCATACTAATGAGGCCATTTCGAAGCCTTGGTTCCTCGCCAGGGGTTGCTTTTAGTGAAATCTGATAATGGATACCCCGAGCATTAATACAGGACTTCCAGAGTACCTAAGATACCTAACTGATTGAGTCTGCGGTTAACGCCGGAATCGTGCATGTTCAGAAAAACATCTAAAATGGCAATAAAATGTAAGGAAATACAAATACTCACCCAAACTCTCTCGCTGTGGTGTTAACTGATTGTGCGATCAGTAAGGTATCTTAAGCACTTTTGACCTCCTCTATTGAACCTCGGAGTATCCACTGTTAAACCTCACTCAAAACAACCCCTGGCCAGGAACCAAGGCTTCGAAATAGCCTCGTTTGTATGAAAAACGCACTCTGACCCGTATTATTTGACCGAGAGTGTATTACGTAAGAATTTTAGGAGGTTTCATTATTAGTCCAGCAGTATAAATGTGTCATGTGCGACGCAGTTAATGGGAAGCCACCTTAAACAGCCATCATTGGGAATTTGTTTTACGGCCGCGGCTTAGTTCAAGGAACGCCACGATCATGCGATATGGCACGCGAATGTTTCGTAACCGAGTGGTTAGAGTAGCGAGTAAGAGTGGTCAATGAACAGTGGGAAAGGAACCTAAGGCCGATTACTATATTCAAACCGCGGACTAAAAACAAATTAAAATGTGTCGCATTTTTTTTTATGGCATTGGAAGGCAAACGAGCACACACGCCACCCGATGGTGAGTGGAAACTGTGACCCATAGACATTCGCATTCACAAGACCGCAATCCTAAGACAGCAAATGCGTTGCCAACCCTGAGGACTAAGATGGAATGCCTCTATGCTAGTCATTTCACCGGCTGTCTTATCCCCAAACCGGAACACAACATTGCAAACACTACTGCTTGGCGGTAGGTTAATGGATAAGATGGTGGTACCAACCCGGACGGACCCTGCACAAGGTCCTCCCACAAGTATATATGGTCTCATAGTATAAATACATTTTGTATGGGTAAAGGTGATTTTTTACACGAAATAAGCCTTATCTATCCGCTGTTTGAATATACGGTTCGGCCGTTAGGGTGCTTGTGACCGTGTGGTACCGAGTTCGAACGCCAGTGGTTTCAAAAGGATGGAAGAAGATCAAGAATAATGTCGTGAAAAAAGCTGCACATTAAAATAGCTGTATTTATAAGTGGCACTTAAAATCTTAAAAGATCTGTGTTTAAAAGAGGCTATCAGTCCAAGATAAGATAAGATAAGAGTGGTTAATGGGATATGGGTCGTGTTATGTTACACGGCGTCCTACGTAGGGAATATTTTCTTAAATACCTACCCCGCTTTTTAATTGATCGATAAGGAAAGGGAAATCGTCCATGACCGCATAACAAAGCGGCATTCAATCTTGGTCCTTAAAGTTGGCAAGGAAAATGCAGCCTTAAGAATGCAAATTTCAATGCGTCTCAGATTACACTTACCATCATGCGTGTGTGCTCGTTTGCCTTCCCCTATTATATATAAAAAAAACAGATTTTGTAATTTACGTAGTTACTACGTATCAATTTTACATACTGACGCCGTTAATGTTTTGACAGTAATAATCCTGGATGTAATTATTCTGGTTTATATATTTTGTTTTACACATATTATTGCAAAATGGCTATTACTGGAGGATGGCTTGTAATAGACGATTTATCCTAATAACAGGAAAATAAGAAAGAAATGAAGAAAACAATTTATTCAAAGTAAATTATAGCCGATTTCCGGTTTAGTAGTCAGTCACGTTAGGCATTGTAAGATAGGTTCCTATGTAAACGAGTCTCAAATAAACATCCTGTGTCCCCCAGGGGTACCCATAATTTTTTAAGAGCAAACAAAAAGGTAGGTTCATTTTGCTTGATCGCATCTGCACCAATTAAACAATCTTTGGTAACTCGATTAACCTTTCATAATCTTCCGATTGAAAATAAACCTTAACTTGAGCGTAGAGGGCTGTAAACTGTACGTCGGGAGAACTATTCTATAGAGGATGTACGATTTCTTTTCCTAACGACCAATTTGCATGCAACGAAAAGATGCTCTATTCTTTTGAAGACGTAATATATTCAGGAACAATGAAATGGACCAGTTTTCTAACAAAATTATATACAGACTAGCCATTATTTGAGCACGGTTAACATACTTATATAAAGAAATAATAATAATAATAAGCCTAGAGCTTAGTTTGGGACTAGGTCAATTGGTGTGAGATTGTCCCCTGATATTTATTTATTTATTTATTCCATATTTCTTAGGTGCATTTCAAAAAATTGTTTATTAGTTGTTAGTTAGTTTATTTAAATTATTGTTGTTTGTATTATAACTATTGTTAGTCTTCTTTAATTGAAATATGGACCCCTAAATGGGTAAAGGCCTCCCTCCATCTTCTTCCATGACTCTCTGACTCTCTGTCCTTGCCTGAGTTAATCCAGTCTTTTCCTGTAACCTGTATGATGTCATCAGCCCACCGTTTTGTTGGTCTAACTACATTCCTTTTTCCCTGTGGTCCTTTCCATTGTGTAGCTTCTATGGTCCATATATTATCTGTGTAGCGTGTGATGTCCCCTCCACCTCAAAACAAAAATCGAAAAGACAAAGAAACAACCCTAAAAATTTGTACTTACAATGTAAGATCCCTATCATCAACAGAAAGGTACCTGGAACTGAATAATGCCCTTAAAACATATAAAGAAATATACATACTAAAATACATAGAAATGTTGATATATACAACTTTTACCTAAACTAAGAATCAAACCCGGTACCACTGGTTTTTTCAGGTACCAACAAGGCTTACATTGTCAAAATACTCCCATGACCTCTGCATTGACCTCAATAAATCGTTTATTTAGATCCACTTAGCCCCCTGGTGATACGTTATTGCTTATTCCATTAAATTTGTCTCTGTTCTAACCCTGAGCTTAGTAAACTGTGAACTAATTTACATATTATATTGGGTGTAGTGCCGTGTTTGGATTTTTAACCAACACTTTAAAGGTCAAGTTAACTTTGAAGTAAATAAATATCGGTTCGTACTTTAAAATTCCACAATTGCTTTAAAGCCAACGAAAACGGTTTTGGTTATCAAATAACAAATATGTTACATGGATTGGGGTTGAAGAAACCAAATTACACTTCAATAATAAAGGCCCCAGCAAAAATCAATACGATATCACGTCAAAGGCGATAATAATATGATTTTTCCGAGTAGAATAGAGGGCCAGGTGACCGGCTAGCTCGTTTGTCTCTTCTAGCATAAAAAAGTAGAAACTCATCAATGGTTCATAGTGATTAGTCGAGTTTTAAGTCCTCTTTTGATAGCCGTTGTATATCAGTTAGAAGTACACTCGGCATAGTAATACACTCGGCATTTTTACGTGTGGGAAGACCTTGTGCAGGGTCCGTCCGGGTTGGTACCACCATCTTATCCATTAACCTACCGCCAAACAGCAGTCTTCGCATTGTTGTGTTCCGGTTTGGGGATAAGACAGCCGGTGAAATTACTACCATAGAGGACTTCCATCTTAGTCCTCAGGGTTGGCAACGCATTTGCACTCTTAGGATTGCATTGCAGTCTTGTGAATGCGAATGTCTATGGGTCACAGTTTTCACTTACCATCAGGTGGCCTGTGTGCTCGTTTGTCTTCACTATGCCATAAAAAATAATTATGGTTGTCGAGTTTTGACTCCTCTTTTGATAGCCGTTGTAATATCAGCATACATCGGGGTTTTCGGTGCGGGAATGTTTGACATAAGCCAAAGATTAAAAAACAGAATTTTACTCTAGGTTTCTACCTAATGAAAAATTAATTGAACAATAAAAAGTATTTTATAAAAGAAATGTCAAAAAACTAGAAACGAATTTTTACAAGGAAATAGAAATGCGATCGTAAAAAATTAAATATGATCCTATTACAACTCCCGACTTAGAGAGTTCGTTCAGTTCATTGAAATGGATAATATGTACAGGAAGAGGTCGCAGATGAACTGTTCCAAATATTGAAAAAACATTAATAGTTTATTTTGAACATCGTGTCAACTACTAAATTTACCTACTGCAGGTAATTAATTAACGTTAATTTTATTATTATCTCATATCATTATAGCCTTGGTAGTAAAGCTAAAGTACGACATGAGTTAAAATAAACTTGTATCATAGTATAAGCAATTCGCAGAGAGGTAGTTAGTCAGTAGGCAAAATATGATATTTTCTCAGATTACCTATCTGTTGATATCTACTCTTTCTTAAATCATTCCCGCACCGAAAACCCCGATGTATGATTATCAGTGTTAGAAGTACACTCGGAATAGAATGTGTGATCAAACTAAAAAAAACTTTTGAACCTTTTACCGACTTCGCATTAGTAATGATTGGATTGTGTAGGTGTACGCGAATAGATGAGGAGACGGCGGCACTGGCGCGCTGTGAGGCGACACCCATGCCCGCTGGCTGAGCAGCGCTCGGCGGCGGTGCATGTACGCGGCGGCGGGCGGCGCCTCGCTCGCGGGCCGTAAGGTAAGCATTACCTATGTTAGGTAAACTCTACATACGTCAGGTAAACTTTACCTATGCTAGGTAAACTTTGCCTATGTTAGGTAAACTCTACATACGTCAGGTAAACTTTACCTATGTTAGGTAAACTTTACCTACGTTAGGTAAATTTTGCCTATGTTAGGTAAACTTTGTCTATGTTAGGTTAGGTTAGGTTAGGTTAGCTTTGTTCGGTAAACTTTACCTACGTTAGGTAAATTTTGCCTATGTTAGGTAAACTTTGTCTATGTTAGGTAAATTTTGCCTATGTTAGGTAAACTTTGTCTATGTTAGGTAAACTTTGCCTATGTTAGAATTTTTTTGCCTATGTTAGTTAAACTTTACCTATGTTAGGGTAAACTTTGCCTATGTTAGGTAAACTTGGTCTATGTTAGGTAAACTTTGCCTATGTTAGGTAAACTTTACCTACGTTAGGTAAAACTTATCAAGTAGTTTTCTTTTTTACAAAGCACACTCTAGGAAATTTGGTAGTTTAAGCGCTAGCATGAATATATTTTTTATGGCGCGTTTAGCATAGTTTATAGTGACCCTGCCTTCGATGGTAGCGTCCCCAGGTTCAATTCCCGGTATAGGTAAATATTTATCTACATAATAAGCGCCAGTATTTTGTTAGTTTTTTAGTTGTATATTTAGATATTGTTAATAGCGTAATAATATAATTAGTTTGAATATGAGTTGAGTTACTTGAAATAATAGTACATTGTTGCAGAGGATAGAAAGTACGAGATTTTTGGACGAGTCATATAGAGGGCCGAAACGTAGTTGAGGCCCTCTAGTGTACGAGTCCATAAATTGCACTTTCTACCGAGGCAGACATAGTGCTTTTCACAACTACTGAGAGGAAATAAAATAAAAATTCATAATCAAAACTCAAATTTTAATTCATGTTAATGTGAATAGTGTTAGTCAAATGGCGTCGGTTTTTCAAAAGTAGAATAGAAGCTGTATGTATTATCGCCAATTTTACGAGGTGAGGTCCAAAAGTTCGCGGAATGGAGGTAATGGGGGTGGGGATGACTATATTTTTTAGTATAGTACTAATGGCCAACTCATTAAGAGTATATATACCAACTTTCAGCCTGAAGAGCTCATTACTTTACAAAATATCGTCGAGCAAGCAAGTCAATCTGGATAAATCCTGGAAGTATGGAGCAAATTGAGTATCGAGCCATCATCAAGTTCCTGACTAAGCAAGGAAAAACTCCTCAGACCATCATGAGTGAGATGTCAGTAGTTTACTGTGATCATTGCCCTGGAAAAACAATGATTTACAAATGGCACGGTCTTTTTAAAATTGGCAGAGAGTCCATTGAAGACGACCCTCGCCCAGGACGGCCTGTCGAGGTCACCACATCAGATACCGACGGAAAAGTTGAAAAACTAGTATTAGAAGATGCTCGCCTGAAGAAGAAACAGATTTCTGCATTAGTTGGAGTATCTGAAACCACTATTTTGCGGATTCTACATGAACACCTCGGCATGATTAAAGTGAGTGCAAGATGGGTGCCGAGAATGCTTACGCCGCATCAGCGACAGCAGCGAATCGACGCGTGTAGCAGTTTTTTAGAACGGTGTGGAGAAGAAAGTACGTCGATTTTGAAGCGGATTGTTACTGGAGATGAAACTTGGGTTCATCATTTTGAACCTGACTCTAAACAGGAGTCGATGCAATGGCACAAGAAGGGTACCCCCCCACCTAAGAAATTTAAGGTGTCAGAATCGGCCGGAAAGTTGATGGCTACGACTTTCTGGGACTGCCAAGGAATTTTGATGATCGATTACAAAAGCAAAGATGTCACAATTACTGGAGAGTACTACTCTAGGCTACTGGAGCAGTTGCGGGAAGCTATCAAAGAAAAAAGGCGAGGAAAGCTGGCTAAGGGTGTGCTGTTACTTCAGGATAATGCTCCAGTTCACAAGAGTCGTATTGCGATGGCTGCCCTGAACAAATGTGGCTTCGAAGAATTGGTTCATCCCCCCTACAGCCCGAACCTGGCCCCCAGTGATTATTATTTATTCCCAAATTTGAAGAAAGAGTTGCGGGGAAGAAAATTTCACACCGATGATGAAGTAAAGGACGCAATTTTGGCTCATTTTGACAGCAAAGAAGAAAATTATTTTTATGTGGGTTTAGAAAAATTAATATCACGATCTAACAAATGTATTAACCTTAAGGGAGATTATATTGAAAAGGAAAAATAGTAACGTCTTTTTATTTAATTATTTAGCCCTCCATTCCGCAAACTTTTGGACCTCCCCTCGTACCATAGATAACTTTATTTTTAAATCTGGACGCCTATTCTCGTGGCTTTCGAGATTAATAAACTAACATTCGAGATGAATATGTCAACTCCATATAAAATTGTATTTGTTTCGCCTTATCTCCCATGTAATTTTATCTCTAGTGGTTCGAATTAGGGGCCAAGTTTGAATTACATAAAAAAAAAGCAGTGACATAGTTTTTAGTCTGTGTATCTTTTAGCAAAAATACATCTTATATTTTACGAAACAGAATGGTGTGTTATGATTGGTCGATTCCAATTTTTCATTTTAAGGAGCTATGACACAAAAATTATTGATTGATTTTCATTGGTTATTAAAGTTGGACAACAATGTTCTCGACCAATCAGCAAATGCCAACAAAAACATTCTTGGTCTGTCCTTATAAGTGACGTTTTGTGACCCCAGACAAGAGCATCTATGGCCATATTTCCGAGCAGTGTTGTGAAAAATAATTTTATTCTTTAGCAAGTCTATTTTGAACCAGTATGCAACATATGCAAGTCCAATGAAAATGCAATATTATGTATGTATGTATTACCTAAGAGCTTATCAAATGATGGAGTCACATAGTATTTTTTGGACCCATTAGTATAGTCTTGATAAGCAGATAACAACTTTACAAAAAATCTACTTTCAGCAACAAAAACTGGTTTCAAAAATGATTTTTTTGACGATTTTGTTTTGTTGTAGGCGCGCCAGCACGGCCGCCAGCCCGCCCCGCCGAGCCCGGGGCACTCCCCCGCGCACGTCGCGCCGACCGGCGTCCGCGCATACTCCTGCCAGCACTGGGAGGCGCGCCTCCTCGCCCCCCGCCCGCCCTCCGCCGCCGTCTCCGAACCCTCGGCGTGCGATGGCGTGGAGGTATAGCCTGTATGCTCCATGTGTGTAATAGTTAAGCATGTTTGATATAGCAGTAGTAGTGACAGTCGAATTACTAACTTGTTTTTCCTTATTGCAATGTGATTTGATTTCCAAAAAAAATACGTTTGGAAGTTTAAATATATCAGACTGAGAAATTCTTAAATGCGTGTACAAACTATTACTGTTGAGTGTTACGAGGGTTAAAATATCACTCGTTTTTTAAAAGCAAAATAATAGTAACGTTGTATATTTTGTGCGCGTTTTTTTGCTAATTTAGTCTCATTTGGAAATGTGTGAGGAAAACTGTCACTAAAACTGCTTGAGTTGAGCCAGATAAGCAAAATAACTTTCGAATAATCATTATTTTTGAGAATCTAAAGTAATGTAAAAAATCTTTCAATGCTCAATGTGTGATTAATCGAAAGTTACTAAACATAAATAGTTAGTTCAATGTTTTTGTTCGATGTTTTGAATGTATTAGGAACCGTTAAGAATGTCAATGCTTGTCCGTGTTCAGTGTCATTAGGTAACTTCAACTAAATAAGTGTTAGTAGGTAAATGTAATTAGCTATTATACGCATGCGTATGTGTTATATGTGAGACAATGCAAGTGTTTAGCGTTTTTAGATCGGTGACGTAGGCAGGTCTTACCTTGGGTAACCAATGAGGTAGGCCTTACCTTGGGTAACCAATGAGGTAGGCTTTACCTTTGGTAACCAATAAGTCAGGTTTTACCCTGGGTAACCAATGAGGTAGGCTTTACCTTGGGTAACCAATGAGGTAGGCTTAACCTTACTTTTTTTTTTACCTTAGTGCGGTTTTAGAGAATCCAGTATGATCCAAGAAGTGTTTATTAATAAAGTGACAAAGGGACGGCCATGAACCTACGACTGGTGGAACCTTGCGACCGGTGGAAGCTGTTCAAGAACCGGAGACTGCGTCTCGACGTGCGGAACGAAACATGAGAGACAGAGGAATAAACAAACTGATAAACAAATAAACGCCAAATTGCGCTTGCTTCCATTAATTTTTCACTAAACATATCGCTACTTTAAGAATCGACCAGTAAAGATCAATTACTTATAATAATAATATAGTTTCGCCTTGCTCGTGCCTCTATTCTAAAGAGTTCTTAAAGTGAGATAATTAGGATCAAACCTGTGATGGGACTATAAGAGTGATTGTGGTGTAAATATTTCCTAATCTATTTACTAAATAGTAAACTAGCATAGTCGCGCTAGACGTAGTGTTAGTGATATTGCTCGTCAATTAAAAATATAAGTGAATAAACAATACAGTGAGTGAACGGTCCACGTCCGAGTGACCCCCAGTCCGGTTTAGCGTATACGTACAGCCATCCAGAAAACTGGCAGGGATGCAGGCAGCGCTTATGCTAAGAAGCAAATCGCGGGAGAGAAGAAAACAGCGTTTAAAGCGAGGAATAAAGCACGACCTGCCCAGCAACATAGCGACCAAGTCCATCGCTCCTTTCCCCAGATATCCACCTGCTTCTTGGGTATGTACGTAGAATATATTCCTGTTTCACTAATGTTGGCCAATGAGCGAATGATTTACGCAGATATTGCCATGGTTTATTCTGTATATGGTAATGGAACTAGTAATAGACAGGGACCAATGATTGACACTTGATTCTTATTTTACAGAAGGTAAGGGTTATTCATTCGTTTTGCAATAATTAATTTATGGCCGTATGATCTTTGAATGTGTCAATGAGGTGTCAATTACCATTGCACATTCCATATACGGCGGCGCGCTCCACCTATCCAATTAATGTTGCATGGTTGCATCAATGTATGAAAAATCAAGTAGTGAGGCAGGACTTATTTCACAGAGTGTGTATTTTGATGAATTCTTATTTGGTGATATTAACAAGTCTAATCTTATCTTACCATACTTAATCATCTTCAGGACTCCCGGAAAATAAAAATAAACAGTAGAAAATGGCGTTTGGTGCAATTATAATTGTATTAAACGATTTTTGTTAATAACCCGGTCCCCGTCACTATCTTTTTTTTAAATTTAAAATGTGGCAGACGATCAAGCGAGACAACTGATGGAAAGTGATCATCGCGACCCATAAACATCGCATGCGCTGCGGGCTTTAAGAAAAGAGTAGGCTCGTTTTTTCAAGGCCCCGAGTCGTATTGCTTCGGAAATAACTTACTTCACAGTCAAGTCCACTTTAACTTCAAGTGCAATACAATTCAATGCTCTTTATGACTGAAAACAATACAAATTATGTGTGATATTTTACAATGTGGGTACCTATTGTAACGCAGCAGTAGGCATCACATATTATAATAATGTAACTACTTATAACAATGCTTATTATTTTTCCCACATTTTTTTATTTTAATGTGCAAGTTTTTATTTAAATACTCTTCTAGCACGTTAATAATTTCAGACATTATCAATATTGTCAGTATAAATAATGTCAGGAGCTTTTTGTTAAGCCAGTTGGAAATTATATTCTTATACGGATTATCATTTCTGTGTAAAAAACCGTTTTAATCGAAAGGACTTTTAAGGCAGCCGGCGGTTACGCCGTTCTTATAACCCTTACCTAATGATTTGTATAGTTACAAGAATAAAACCAGCGTAACCATCAGCCGCCATAAGGATGCTTTTGATTTTAATGGCCATATTTTGATAAAATATTAAAGCGTAAACTAGAATGTGCAATGTTTTATACTAAATCCCAGAAACCAGACCACGTTTGGTTATTGTTACGTCATGTGTTATTATGCTCTGTGTTATTGGATTTGCATGCATTGTTTCGAGTTTCGTGGTAGCTCAGAGCTAAGAGCTTGTGGGGCTTACCTACCATTGTGTGGAGAGCTGCGTATTGTTCCGTCATAGATTTACCATATTTCAGTAGTGTTATGTTCTGTGTTTAATTAAATACGTAAACAATGGGCCGATTGTTTTTGTTTAGGCAAGTGGTCGTTCATTTGATTGTCCTTATAGGCTTGCGGACGTGGATTCATATACAGTTGTTTTATTTCGCGAAATCGGGTTTGTCATTTTGTGTGTTTGTGTGTGTGTGTGTGTGTGTGCGTGTATGTGGTAGTGAGCGTGTGTGTGTGTGTGGGTATATGAGTGTATGTGTGTGCGTATGCGTGTGTGTATGCAGTGTATGTGTGTGCGCGTGTGTGTATGTGTGTGTATGTGTAGCTGTCGTCGCTAAGCGATGCCGTAATGTGCGTGTCTATACGTGTTACAACTACAAGTACCTAAGGCTTACCTAAACCCGCTTGGTCGTGAGATAAAACAATATCTTTTGTCTTATTTTAAAATAGAAACATTTATTTCGAGTAAATTTACACCCATATATTGTTAGTAGTTCATTAATCCTAAATGTTAGTAACAATTTACAAACTTACACTAATTGTAAGGGGCGTGTAGCCCACAACAATGACGCATGTAAGGGCAGTCTACTCTGCCCCCTATCATGCTGAGGATGATATTGGGGCTGGCCCGCACGCGGCGCACCAGGGACGCGGCCCGCTTGCGCATGGTAGTGTGAAAACAGTCGACCCCGGCGGCTGCGAACATCCCTGACGCGCTACAGAAGCGAGGCAGCCCCACTATCACCCGGAACGCATTATTGTACTGGACACGGAGGGCTCCATAGGCCCGTTGCGTGTATTGCATCCATAGGCTGCACGTGTAAAGGGGTGTACAGAATGCTCTAAACAACGTAACTTTTACCTAACTTGTACAGCGCGCAAACTTACGAGCTATCATATTGGCCCTAACTGAAAGAGCCCTCCGTTCCCGCTCAACGTCCTTGTCATCCTTGAGGTCGGACGTTACTAAATGCCCAAGGTATTTAAAGGCATTTACCCTATCAAGAGACGCACCGTTAAGGGTAATTGGAGACAATACAGCTGTACGACTACGTCCGACTTCAAACACCATATATTGGCTTTTGACCACATTGTATTTTAGGCCGTGGGATTCGGTATAAGATTCGCACACGCTTAACAATTTTTGTATACCGCAAACTGACGCGCTCAGCAGAACCATGTCGTCCGCATAGCTTAAATTGTTGACACAAACACCGTCAATATGACAGCCGACACGCATTCTGCTGAGCACCTCGATAAGCCCATTTATATACAAATTGAAAAGCGTGGGCGAACTCAACCCCCCCTGCCTCACGCCACACTCCAACCTGTATGGATCAGACAGTGTGTCCGCCCACCTAACGCTATTGACCTGGCCTCCATACCAGTACCGGAAGATTTGTATAAATTCGGGAGGGAGTTTTATGGCTTCCAGTTTTTTCCATAAAACTTCATAGGAAACCAGGTCAAAAGCCCTAGACAAATCGAGGAAACAGGCAAACACCGGTGATTTTCTAGCAACGTAGTATTTGACAGTGTGCTTAAGACAAAGTACAGCACTTTCCGTGGATAATCCCGGGCGAAAACCGAACTGGTTGTGACTTAGCTGCACGTACTTGTTTAACTGTGTGTTAAGCACACTATCGAACACCTTCGCTATGACAGTAGCAAGAGATATTGGCCTATAGTTATTGACGTCTGACAAGTCTCCCGTTTTATTCTTGACTATAGGTACCACTATTGTTTGCATGAGATCATTAGGCAAGAAAACCTAATGATCTCATGCAAAAAAAAAAAAAAAATTAATTAAAGAACAAAAAAAAACAAAACGAAAAAAATAGGGTGATTTTCTGTTCATTAACATATTGCATGATTACAAGAATTTAGCCGTAACAAAGCAATTTAATTTGTGATCTACCATTTTATTGGAATTTTCTTAGTCAGTTGGTGTATCAAACGTCTTCTTACTCTTGTATTTTAATTCTGATGAAAAAATCAAACAGTCTGTGAAAAGCAACCAAATTATCCATAAAAAATAACAAAATATATTTAGACACCAAAACTTTAGAATGGTTTGAACGCATACAATTTGTCAAAGATATTGTGACAAACCGACAAATAAATGACACAAACATCGCGCTACATTATTCGAGATACTTAAACTATATTTTGTTAATCTTGCTGTTGTTAAACTTTACAATAACAATAAAATAGCTTAAAAATAATCCCAAACAAATTACATACATACATAACCTCAAACCTTCATTCCCAGAGTGGGGTAGGCAGACCTTAAAAATTACCAAAAACTCTAAAAAAATGTTGATAATTCTGCAACCACATTTTGCACAATTAAATAGGCTAAGATGTTTACCAGCGTATTAGTGACAGGTTACAAGCCTATATTCCCATACGACATCCACGAGAAGACATGGAGCGGCAATATTCTATCCCGGCATCCAAACTAATTACTTAAGCCCATTTACAAGAAGGGATACGTGTCCTTGTGGGCAGTCATCCAATTTCCCGCAATTCCACTCACAATCTCAATTGCATTTTCATTGACGAGAAAATTCTGACTGCGTTCGACTCAGTCACGAGGGAGTTACCTTTCGTTAAATATTTATTTGGGGACAGCGGTGTTGGTACTGATAGTAATAATATAAATATTAAGTAATATAACGTAGCATGATACTAAAAATGTTGGACTAATATTCATAATCGCGCAATAGCTATAGCTTGATTTAAGTATATATATATGCTTTGTGTTTATCTGTCATTGTGGCATTTGAATTTGATTAGTACATATAATATACATACATTAAATCACGTTTGTTTCCCAGAGGGGTAGGCAAAGACCAATTCGTTTTACCCGACTGCAGCAAAGCCCAAAAGGAGGGTTATGTGTTTGACTTGTATATATGTCTGACTCAATGTCCGCTCGTAACTTCTAAATTAATATATACATGATATATGGCAGTTGGGTTTTTTTTAAGCTTTCTTTTTGTTAAGACTATTTTAGTGACCTATACATGGTTTCTGAATAAGCGGGCTAAGCTAAAAAGACGTCAGTTGAAAATTGTTAAATCAAACTATCATTAAAATACTAAAAAGAGAAGAACAAAAATCAGACGAGACTCAGGCAGGTTAGCTTAAGATTATTTTAAAGGGTGTTATTTAAACACATTTAAAATAATAATACCATAGTAAATATATGGTTTTTGAAACTAGTTAGATTGTAGACTAATATAAAAATTAATAACTTGAATAGAAACGTTGTTTTTATGATTTGTAGGCTCAATTACTTTATGTGCTGACTATACAATTGTTATTTTCACAAATCTAGGCCTTGTTAACCAACTTTAAAAGGTTTTATGTTCCACTGTATAAAAATAAAATATTTGTATTTTCACCGATTAATTCGTCAATTATGGATAGATTGGATTCATTGTCACAAAATCTAAATCTGATGAGGGGATCCGTGAGGAATTGGTAGATAACTCGTCAAATATTGAAGCAATTTTAGTATTTTTAGTAACAAGTCCAGCATTTGCATTCAGAAAGTGTTATATGGTGAAGTGGAACTGATGATGAAGACCACAGATGGCCACCGGAACTCTTCAACAATTCCTATTTCAAGGGTGGCGATAAGGTATCGATTAAGATAGTTAAGCGACTACAATGAAGAACATGTTTAGATATGACTATGACTTTCCCGCAGTGTTGCTTGCGGTGAGCTTGAAATGTCTTTTAAAATTTCATATCAACTCGGAAGCGGGACTACATAATAGCTTAATATGGTCACTAAAAAGTATAAAATAAAGTAAATGTTTTGAAGAAACAAAAAACCGCCATCAAAAACATAAAAAATAACTTCTTAAACATCAGAAGTAATTTTTTGTATTTTTTAAGGCGGTTTTTTATTTTTTTAAACATTTATTGTATTTTGTTTGATTTCTAACCAAACAAATGTATTCTTAGTACCAAATAACGTCTTATTTGCAACATAACGAAACTAATTTTTTGCCTGGCTATAATAATGACGTATATTAAAGTACTCCGAAAGACGCAGGAAAATATGGTTAAAGGACTACGCTTTATGATTTATTTTGCTTCTTTACTGATTAACTATTCTTGTTTTTTAAATAATTTATCAACAATGAGAGAAGAGGTTTCACAACTGAAATAGGAGAATAGAATTTTACAAATGACGTCAAAATGGTATATTAAATGATAGATTCTCCCTCTCCATAGTTGAAAACTTGGATTCTTGTCAACACATTAAAAACCACCTATTTACTAATAAATCAGTGCAAAAATTCCTACGAAAAGAGCTATCAATATACGTAAACCTTTATTTAAGACAACGATTAAAGGTCTGGTCTTCTCCCCCCCGAGTATGCCGAGTGAAGCCTTGTTTGGAGATGTAGTTATCGAGGAGTTGAAGACTCTTAACTTGGTAAATATTTGTCTATTCCACCATAACTAAGCGAAGCAAAGGCAGGTCACTAGTTATATTACAAACTGACGACATTGTAGCTTAGTTGGTTGTGATCTGGCTAGACTTGGGTTCAAGTCCCGGTAAGGGCAATGATTTGTGTGACGAGCCGCGGAGTATTTGTAATTCTTTGTACTTGTGCAAAATGTGGTTACAGAATTATCAAAAGTTTTAAGACTTGTTGGTAATTCTTTAGCTCTGCCTACCTCACTCTGGGAATGAAGGCGTGAGTTTATGTATGTATGTATGTATTTATTTAAGTATGTATAAGCATGTCATTACTTTATTGATGTTAACAATTAAAAGTTAAAACTAAACTTATTAATATTAAAATAAATCTAAGCTACTCAAATATTGAAGATGTAAATAATAATCACCACTATAAAAAGAATACCCCCTCTAGCAGGTCCGCTCGCGGCATGGTCCCTATGACACTGGCTGCATTACCTCTCTGGATAGCTTTATGTGTGCGTTTTTATATCGATGTCTTTACCCATCCATAGTAGAAGCGTAGCTTTGTTTGTTTGGATTGTTCTCTGATATTTATTTATTAATCTATTTAAATTTTTTAAAACATATTTGACTCTTAAATGTGGTATTAGTACTAATTCCATTATTATTAGTATTCATAAAGCTATCACTTTAAGAAATACATAGAAAGGCATAGTTTAACAGCAATTCGCGATTAAAATAAAAATGCAACCGGTATGATTATATCCAATACACATTGACAATCGACGGTAAAACGTGACTGCACTGAGCGTGCAAGTTAATTATGAAATTGTTTTCTGGAAACTGTTGCATTTTAAAATGCACATAATAAAGCATGTTATTGCATTGTATAACTGAAAATATTCACTGACACACGAATAAATCATTTTCCAACATTACTCGTATTAGTAATAATTTATTTTATGTGGGTATAGTTTTTTTTACTTCTACTACTATTGTTTAGTCTTATAGTTTTTTATTCTGTAAAACCATTAATTATAATAACCACACCGTCAAATAAGGATAACCTGTAAGGAAAGTACCATAAATGTAAAATAAAAATTTATAAATTTATTAAATAGTGATAGCACAGTACAAGCTGCTTTAGATGAGTAGATTTAGAAAAGGTTAGGTTAGGTTAGATATCAGGCTCGAAGGGCTAATCTACGCAGAATAGAAGCCCCGCGCAGTACGAACATAACTTCATCGTATCTACTTTCAATACAAATTTCAAGTAAATTTATTAGGGTTGTAAGCTTAGAGACAAAGCAAATCATTTTCCTCATTTCATTTTGCGTTAAATATGTTATGCTAACTGAAGCATTTCACTACATGAAATTTATTTATTTATACCATAATTTGATTGAAGTTGTTCTGACTTATAATTTTTTGCCAAATGATAATTTGAGTAAAATAGTTAGGGGTGTGATACTGCGAAATGTTTTTTTCCCATACATTAGTAAACCCTCGAGACATATTTAAATATATCCGTTTGAAAACATCTTTATTTTAGATGCTTTTTACAACAAAGAACATATTCATATCTGTTTCATATAACGGATGGGTAAACCTCCTTAATGTCCCGATTTGGCCACGTTTACGATGTCACACTGATGTCACATAAACCTCCGGATATGCATGAGAAGTAAAACCAGCCATAACACATGTCGGATATCTTCAAAACAAAGTGATACGTACGTATGTTGAATGCTTACTAGGGTATGCAAATAACCGGATATTACCGGTTTTAACAAGTTATTTTCATACAAAAATTGTTGATAACCGGTTTAATTGCACTCCCTAATGCTTACTTTGAATACCAAACGAAGAACCAAAGAAACTGTAATGTTAATGCGACTCTTTAATAGACGGCGAAAAGTCCAAATTGATTTAGCAATTAAAAGGCATATACGTTGTTTCTAACAAGGAATCAAACGTGTGATTACTTCAGCTTTCACGCTGCACGCTGGTGTGAACATCGCTTATTATAGTAATAGCTTCGATTATACTAAAGATCGGTTATTAAATAACGGAATGAAACGAGTACCTAGGTACGGAAATAAATTCTTGGGTCTGAGTGAAAAAGGGTTTAAGTCTAGTATACTCCGTTCATGTATGTATCCTTTTTTATTACGAGTTAAGTTGACTAATCGACAAATTACATACAAATCGACCAATCGATATATGCAAAACCTGTATCCTGCAATACCACTATGTCTCCATAATGCACTAGGTGCATATGCAAGTGAGATGCGCTGCATATTGCATGAAGCGGGTAATTAATGTCGGCTTCTGACGGAGCAATAATGACGTGCGTATGGGGTGATACGTTCTATAATGTTAACTAGCTATACAGAGTGTGCAAGTGTGGATCACATCGAACAGGTCATTTTCAATCAATTTAAACTGATAAGTGCTGATTCAATTATTGACGTTGTGAATGTTAAAAAGGCCTAGTTACAAAGGAAAAATTTGCAACTGGGAAAAATCCAGATTGGTGAATTAAGAATTGGGAAAAATGCGATTAGGTAAAATAACGAAATGGAAAAATTGTGACTGGAAAAATTGCTACGTGGAATAATCGGGTTTGGGAAACAGATTGATACACCCCTTGGCTGTCCAATCCTGTCATCTATCACATCCTCTCTGACGTCTGTCAATGTATATGTTATACTTATATAGCACAGAGAGTAAAAGCGATAAGCTGGTCTTACCGTACCATCAGGATCATGTCATAATGACAGCGTCAAGTGACGCGATAGAAATTACGTAGGAATTATTCGTTGGTTTTATACGACAAGGTTCTATAGTGGTTCATCACTTGAATTCCGTACCCAGTCTAACATTACTTACGTTGCATACATTTTTTTTTGTTATGCTTAACACATATACTAAAAACCAGCTAACGTCAAACGTCTTGTAACACAGTTAAAGTATTTTCAAGACGTAGAGTTGCTAAAAATAACAAGATATTGTAAGTATATTACCTAAAGTTACCACCTGAAAGCTCTGGGACGTTAAAAATATCTCAACTTTATCGAAATATTCATATCACGTTGAAATATCACTCGATGTTTGCTGCTTTATAAAGCTTAAAGCTCCTCGTCACCCGTTCGACTATCATGCGGAAGCTATTACCCCCCTCCCACCCAAAACGCACCTTCCCTTCCACAACCTTATCGTTACCACCAAAAACGTAATCCCTTTCAACCTCAAATCGTATCACGTCCATATAAGGTTTACATTTGTAAACAATGCATTGTATACACACCAATGAATGGCACAATGATGCGACTAAAGTTTCACTTTCGGTTTCGATAAGTTGCCGGAAGAGACGTAATTTGACGTCTCGCTGATATTAGGAATGAAGATTTCACGCCGTCATTTTGACGTTTCGATTCGTAATCGACGACGTATTTAAACGAACATTTACTTTTACGTCTATATTCACTGATGATGATGGACAGATGAAATACATGAAAGGCTTTAAATAAACAATAAGTACTGACCTAGTTTTATGCTTATATTTATTGCTAAGTAGCTTATTAATCTCGTAGTAGTTTTTAGTATGCACCGAATCAATAAGAACAGTTCTAAGATGATAGAACCAGTAATAGACAGGGACCTATGATTGACACTTGATGCTTATTTTACTGAAGGTAATAATTGTTTGGCAACATTCCATTTATGACCCTATGAGCTTCGAATTTAGAGTAAAGTGTCCATTATTGGTGCTTGTGATATAAAAATGTCCAATACTGGTGCCTGGTTAAAACAACTTCATTGAATTTGTTTAGTTACATACACACACCGTCACACAGACAACTAAGAACACATACATACACACATACAAAAACTTACGCCTTCATTCCCAGAGTGGGGTAGGCACAGCTAAAGAATTACCAACAGCCCTAAAAACTTGTTGATAATTCTGTAACCACATTTGTTTAAAACCACCGCCGCAAGTAGAGACGTAGTTTTAGTTCATATTTTTTAGGTATCTGTGTGTCGGTATCAGTATCTGGTGTCGTAGCTCCCAAACTAAGTATATAAGCTTTAGTAGACAGGTCTTGATTATATCAGAGAGTTTTATCTACATAATTTATATTGTAAGAGGCGCCTAAGGGAATAAAGGCTTGGAGTACTGTTAGGCGATGGGCTTGCTACCTGTCACTAATATACACTGTTAAACATCTTAGCCTAATTGTGCAAATTGTGGTTACAGAGTTATCAACAAGTTTTTAGAGTTGTTGGTAATTCTGTAGCTCTGCCTACCCCACTCTGGGAATGAAGGCGTGAAGGTATGTATGTATGTATTTATATTGTAATAGCTGTTGACCACGACTCCGTCTGCGAATAAGTCATTTATTGCTCTTTCCTCTGGAACTGTCTAATTTTCCGGAATTTAATCAAGCCATTCTGATACCAAATTTCTTAACAATATCGTCATCGGTTAAGCCATGAAATCGTAGCAAATCGACAGACAGTTTCACAGTTATAAAATTAGAATGGATTAAAAAAAAAACCATTTGTATTAAATATTAATATTTAAGCAACAAAAACGACGGGTAACTTTGTAATAAAATCAGTACAACAGGACTTTTTTTCGTAATATAAGTGACGTTGACAGCTGTGTAATTTGCAACTCTATCGATGAAAAGAAATGTTCCAGTCAATTATCGACAAGTCATCGCGTCGTCACTATTACGGTGTGCATCGATCGTGCTCATCGATATCTGCATAGCGCAGACCTTGACACGGCGGCCTCGGCACAGCACTATCGTGTCAAACGAGGACAAGTTTTTAGAATAAAAGTTTAATAATGATAATTAAACCTCATCAGCTCATCACGCACGTTTGACAGTAGCTTTTATACATTGCGGTTCGGGTTGAATATTAGTTTTGGCTGCGAGTCAAAGCACGCAATGAACGATGGACAATATGTACACGCTACGAAATATATTTTAGTTCGGATTGCATGTTATTGTTTGCATGAAAACTATTACTAATAGATGTTAATATACCTACATGTCGTAGTTAGCGAGGGAGTATGTTACAATTTAATTTAAATAAAAACTTTCAAGACAAAAAAATACCCCCGATATCGGCGTTCCCTACTTTTAGATCTGATATCTCTTAAACGCCCCAATCGATTTAAATGAAACCTAGCTTAGAATTATCCTGATTTATTTATCTTTCTTAAAAAAAAACATCTGAATCGGTTCATCAGTTTGGGGACTACAACGCTACAAACATACACACGATACGTCAAACTTATAACATATTTTTGCGTCAAGCAATTTATCATGAAAATAACACATTTTGTTTTAACCAATTTTACAAAAGGAAAGATTAATAATTCGCTTTTATGTAATAATAGACCAACTAAATTCAGACGCCAACACAAAAATCAAACGGCAAAATGCGACGGTCTGTTTTCTTCCTGAAAATATTTTTACGAGCTATCAGAGGACGTGTTCATTATTTTTATGAAGGGTTAACATCTTGTAGCGATACAGTAAATATAAAGACGATGTTGCCGAGTGGAAAATGATGGGCCGTATAGAGATTATGCTCGCCTATCATAAAAAGTAAACTGCCGACCAGCGAACGATGCGAAGTGTGCTCGGAATACAGATCATTTTGTTGAGTGAAACACGAAATTACTCGACTAGTAACCTTTTTTAGTTCCGTACCTCAAAGGGAAAAAGGGAAGTTTTTAACAGAAACGAAGATAAAAAACTAAATGTTTTAAAAAGCCACGGATTGCGTATAAAAAAAGTTGAAGAGAAAATTCTTTTCAAATAGTACTAAAAGTCTGTGATCGAATTCGAGATCAAAAATGTAAACATACAATTGTCAATGTCAAAGTGACATTCCAGGGGTATACAATCTTGTTTTACAAAATGTTTTTTTTTAATGTATGAAATTAAATCAGAAAATATAAATACCGATACCTACATGCTTTTCAGTAAGATATTGGATGGCAGACTTTTGGACACCAAAAGTTAGTCTATTCATAATATATATATATGTAATTTAAAAAATGTTTTTTTTCATATTTTTTTTTCATAATTCATAATTAAATTATTTATTGATCTCTTTACAAATGACATACAAAAAAAAAAAAGAACATAGTTTGCACAGATTAGAGAGATTTTACGCTTACCCAATACAAAATACAGTGGTTCCTACACTAGGCACAGCATGACTGTGTCGTAGGTAACTTGGTAACCAATTGCTGTTTGAGTTGCCAAAATGATGCGAAATGAGAACAACAAATAATAAAAATGAAAGAAGTTTGGAAATTATATAAAACAAACAAATACTAAAGAAGGCTGTTTAAGTTAAGGTTATAGATTTTTATATTAAAAATGTGAGTGTGTTGTGTATGTGTATATGTGTGTGTGTGCGTGTGTGTGCATGTGTATGTGTGTGTGCTTATGTCCATCTAGAACATCCCCTTCAAAATCTCTTCTGTTTCCTCATATGTGAGAGTGCTTAACCATGATACAAGATTACATTTGAGCTCTCTGTTAGAGTAATTTTTTTTTTCTCAGTCACTTTTCTGTATACCGTCGTCACCGCAAAAATGCCAAGAACATCGGTAAATTTATTGACACAACCACCTAAATACCAATACTTTAATTAAAGCCAATTTTTGTAGAAATATTTATAGGCTTTCATCACCATAAGTTTCTCACTAACGGACATAGCACTGCGTTGACATTTCTTTGGCGATGAGAGGTTGTCCTTTTTATTTGAAGGGCCCGACTGAGATTCCATAGTTCTTAATTTAACAACAGAAAGCAACGATACCAAAGGATAAACGATATGCCGTATTGCATTAACAGTACAATTATTATAATTACGAACCAAATGTTTAAAACTTCTTACCATTGCCAGTAGCATAATTTAAAACTCCATATATTTTATTCAAACAACATAAATACGGAATAAAAAAAAGTATAATTAAAGTTAGCCTAAGTATAATATTTTTAACTCTTCACACAATATTATATTGACCCTGATTATTATTATTTTTATTTTTATTTCAATGATTTTAAACTAACCATCACTTGGATTTGTTTTTTTATGATGGCAATCCGTTTGCTTACACTTTTGATCTCGAATTCGATCACAGACTGTAGGTCAGTACAACTGAAGGCAGCGTCCCACGATATTTTTTATCAAAAACCGACGTTCGTTTGACTGACTTTTACTTAATCATTCGAAAATAAGTTATTTATTACTTTTTAATTTTATTCTTCTCAATGTAGTTTATTCAAATATTATTTCAAACTCACCGCAAGCAACACTGCGTGAAAGTCATGACCATTGAAACCATTTAAATTTGCTTCGTCATAGTCGCTTACACTTAGCTACATAATTATAATAACCACTATTCGCTATTTCAAGGGTGGCGATGAGATATCGAATCATTAATTTTAATTACCTTTGAAATAGATGCTTTTAAGGATTTCCAGGAGCCATGTGTAGTCTCCTTCCTTAGTTCCACTTTACCAAATTATACTTTCTAATATGCAAATGCGTTGAATACCAAAAGACTTTACGTTTAATACCAAAAACCTTATGGTATTCTCATAATAATCGAAAAGTTCCCTAAATTTTAATAGGATCACTTCGTATGATTCTGACCCCGATGTACCATAGGACCAACCTTTAAATCGAAACAATAATTTTGCAAGTTAAACCAGCCATCTTAGAGTAATAGGGCCTGGAACATAAATAAAAAAAAGGTTCTGACTCATTGAGTTCGTTTTTGAAAGGTTAGAAGGGCCAAAAAGTTGACCGCGCTATCTCACTCATTTAAATGTTCCATGAAACTTTCGTTGTGACACGAAAATTTGCTTTACAATTGACAACAATTCATTATGTGCTAAGGTAGTAAAATAAAATACCGTTTCTAGATTTTACACTGCTGATTACAGTAAAAATGTCTTTGGATATTTTTATGCAGTAGTTTTTTTTATATTTAGGAAAAACAGTAAAAAAAGTTGGATTGGGAATGTTAGGAATAAACTTATAGTGCCCTTAGTCCATTTATCACCAAAGGAATTGAATAAAATATACAACTGTCATGTTCATTTTTTTTCTCTGTCTGACGAAAGAAACTCAAAGCAGATGCAAAGCAGTAAACGCAAAATAGTTTATTTATTTTAATGGCGTCTACAAATTATGTAATTAATTAAATTACGCAAAATAACATTTTGTGAACGAACGGCAGCGAATGATTGACAAGTGAGTGACTTGACATGACAGTCAGTTCTGTTTATGTTTAAAGTTACTTTTTTTATTTTATATCATGCTAAGATCACGACATCAGTATTCCTAACTTTGTATATACGGTCTTTTTAATGACTACATACATACATACATAAACTCACGCCTTCATTCCCAGAGTGGGGTAGGCAATGACTATTTCTTTAATAAATTACTAACCACGAATTTAAGTTAAATATAGAAAAACCGAGAAATACGGGTAGTCTAATTTTTAATCAGCTATTATAAACGCGGAAAAACAATAATGTTTTTTTTTTGAAATGTTGTCAATTGTAGGGATACTTTTCGTTGCACAACGGAATTTTTTTCGACTTCGTTGTTTGTATGAAATGAAATGAAAGGACCAATGGTAATTATACCTTAGGTTTGTTATCATTATTAAATGTTACCATTTGAAATCATAATTTTGTTTTTTTCATAAACGTTTTTGGGTAAGGACCAAAAAGGTGGACCATAGTTAAGCACACTTAACCATTTAAGTGTGCTTAACTATGTTAAGCACACTTAAATGGACACTTAAACTTAACTTCATTTGTTAAGCTTGTTACTCGAAAACAGCTATCAATATAAACACATTTTCTTGATAAAAAATAAGTTTTAAAGATACATAGAGTATTTCCAGTAGACCATTTTTACAGTGTTTAAGTAGAATCACTTTGTTGTCTGTCTGTCTATTTGTCAAATTGTCAAATCAAGACCTTCTACCACTATGTTAAAATTATCAAGTACCAAGTCTACAGTCCGGAGGTGTAAAAATTCAAGCTTAGTCAACGCAATTTGGAAGGAAGCGAAATCTCAACCATAATAATATTTAAAGGAAAGTAATAAATACATTGCAAATAGTAAAGCAAGATGTACCTACTCAAAGCTTACCTATGTACATTTCCTTTTTTGCCTGAAAAACGATTTTCTTCTTCTTATATTTTTCGAAACAAATTGGAGAAATACTGGAAAAGGGCCGAATCTTTAAGTACCCGAAACCGACGTGCGTGCATGACTCGATGTATGAATGTTGAAGAAGCGAAATGGTCTAGATAAAGATAGAAAAGTAAAAGATAGTCTATGGAAAGAAGTGGTCTCTGCTTACCCCTCTGGGAAACAGGCGTGATTTAATGTATGTATGACATACATACTCTTATCTCTTATATAATCTTGTAATTTGCAAACTATAATTGTGCAGTATTCATAACATTCTTCGTCCGCGAAGAACTAATAATTCGCTACACCTCCCGTTTCATTGACCATCCCACGGAGAACAGTCATTATTTTCGGGATACATACATAAACTCACGCCTTCATTCCCAGAGTGGGGTAGGCAGAGCTACAGAATTACCAACCACTCTAAAAATTTGTTGATAATTCTGTAACCGGGCGTTTTCACTAAAAAGTGTACCCAATTAAGGACTGAAATTAAGGAACTTTAACTTTGTCAGTTTTGTGACGAAAATTAGCCATACATTGCGGCCGTCAATATATAGCTAATTTTCGTCACAAAACTGACAGAGTTAAAGTTCCTTAATTTCAGTCCTTAATTGGGTACACTTTTTAGTGAAAACGCCCAACCACATTTTGCACAATTAGGCTAAGATGTTTACCAGTGTATTAGTGACAGGTTGCAAGCTCATCGCCTAACAGTACTGCAAGCCTTTATTCCCTTAGTCGCCTCTTACGACATCCACGGGAAGACATGGAGTGGCACTTTTCTAACCCGGCTACCACACGGGATAAAAGGTAGAATATGTTAATACAGGGTATAATAATATATCTGTGGAGAAGACGAGGGGCCTAGTAAAGTACCTTTAGTCCTAGGCGAGCGGCTCGCAAAACCGAAGGAATATTAGAAAACCGGTTTTACGGTTATGATTCAGTGTCAAAACCGGATTTCCGGTTTTTCGGTGATTTCGATTATTTTTAATATTTTTATGTAAATTTACACCTATAGTTCCTGTTTCCTATAAAGATACAAAGTTATTGCCAATTCTTCTAAACTATTTTGAATAGATATTTGAGCCTATTTGTCTAGAATTTTATTATTGTATTTTGTAAATAAAACAAGTTTTTTTTTAGAAGAAGAACTTTAATATTCAGTCTTTAAATTAGCAATCAGTCAATCAACTTACATGCAAGAAACAGTTAATACAATATTACAGAAAAAAAACTGCCATTATTCTGACAATAAAATAAACAATTATAATGAAATAACGAAATTTGTAACTTGTAAATAAAAATAAGGAACCAAAGGAAAAGAAACATTACTTAAATGTGTAGCAATAATAACTTGCAATATTACATATGAGGCACCTATTTAATTTAAACTATAGTTTTCGCAGCAATTAGGGAATCAAAATGAATAATTTTATATTTACTGGAAACTTCTTAATATAGACAAAACGCTTTTGCATTAATTTTAAAGCCAAACAAAATGCACATTTTTGAGGTTAGGTATAGAAATAGAATGAACAATAAAGATTATAATTACGAAATAAGTTTAAAAAAAGGGTATAATTAAAGCCATCCCATACCCCGCCTAGTCTAGCCTAGCAAGTAACAATTTTATTAATGTTTCAAACCAATTAATGTGTCAAATTATGTATCACTGTTCCGTGTTTGGTTTTTTACGCGGTAGGTAAATAAAAATAACATTGACATATCGCACCCAGCGTTACCAGTGTAAATATTTAAAAGATGCGTTCTAATTAAGCTTAAGATGCGTTCTAGTTTAGCAAATCAAGTATAGGCGAGTATCGTAATGTACAAATGTGTAAAACCGTAAACGTTGAAAAAATCGGGTTTGCTTTATTTTAAAACCGGTTTTGGAAAATGATGGTAAAACCGGTTTGGCCGGTTATTTCGATTTCGGTGAAACCGATTTTGTGACCCCTAGGCGAGCCCAAAGGGCAACCGCTATTGGGGAGCTACGTTTTGGCGCTAAAGCGGTCCCGTATAGGGCTCGCGGTCGTTTCCGTGTTTCGTGTACCCGTAGCCGTGCGCCCGTTTCCGTGTTACACGGCAATGGTTTTATGGCCCGATATTGGCACGTGCAATTCGGCTACGTGTAATTAAGTCACGTGTACCCGTGTAGATCCGTGTACGCGGGTTCACGTACGTTAAGTACACATAAAATGCATCGTGAAAATGCATCGTGAGTTTTTATTCGTAGCTCTTTATTCCGTTTCATTCATTTATTTTTACAACATGGACTTTTAAATATTTGGTGAGTAATAAAAAGCAAACCAACATTAAATATTATAAATAGGTAATAAAGAAACTAAGCGGGGGCTAAAATAAAATGACCGAATAATATATTAACTTAAATCCACATAGAAATAAACCCGTTCTTCCCGTACTAAGTAATAATTAGTAATTCATTAATAATCCTTGTTTGTTTTTATTTTAACTCCAACTGGCGGCGGCTGTACTGCCCTGCAGAGCCTAAACCGCAGTAAGTGCAAAAAGTTCATTTCGAGAAAACGTAAAAAATGTCTTTGAAGTGTAATTTTTCTACCTTTCTAATGTTTTTTGTGTTAATGATTGACTTTCAATAAAGAGTAATAAGCACGAAAAATATGATTATGACAAAAAAAATGCTTTGAGTGTGTCATTAGCTAAAAAAAAAGGTTTTTTCTAAATTTAGAGCCGTTACGGCACTCTGAGTTTTCCCTAAAAAGATGAGATATACTGACTAAAATGCCGTAAAAAAACCAAGTACTGCAAAAACGTGTGTTATTTTTTGTCAATTGCAAGCTAAGATGCAGTATCAGAGTCATTTACACTGCATTTAAGTCAGTATCGTGATTAAAGTGTATGTGCTACGAACTCCAGGTACTGCGTTTTCACATAAATGAAATGCATATTTTCGAGAAATATAACTTTTATTTAAGTAAACCTTATTCTATATATATAAAAATTACGTGTCACGTTGTTTGTCCGCGATGAACTCCTAAACTACTGAACCGATTTTAAATTTGATTTGCACACCGTGTGCAATTCGACCCAACTTGAAAGATAGGATAGCTTACATTTCATCTATATATATAAAAATTACGTGTCACGTTGTTTGTCCGCGATGAACTCCTAAACTACTGAACCGATTTTAAATTTGATTTGCACACCGTGTGCAATTCGACCCAACTTGAAAGATAGGATAGCTTACATTTCAATTTATAGTCGCAATATTATTTTATTGCAAATTATTTGTCTTTATAAGGCAAAACAACGTTTGCCGGGTCAACTAGTAGTTTTATAAAAAATAAAGGACGACCGATAATCACACTAATTTTGAGCATATTCTTATAATTATTCTTTGTATTGCAGCTTGACCTTTTCATTGGTACAAATATAACCGCTAATGACTTTGCTGCATAATTAAACTAACACGATTGAGATCAACATTTGTTATAACAACCCAACTTAAAACTGCTAGAAATAAAACTTAGTTACTACGTACTACCTAAAATGCTTAAAAAAACCTTCTAAAATACAAAAAAAAACAGTACTTATTGAAATAAGATACTTATTAATCAGACATTTATAATGACATTTATCACACAGTTATTATAGTCTCTTAATTATTTGCATCGCATTAATTGCTTAACATTGTTATTGATAGAAATATCATCGCTAAGTACTGTGGCTTTGCCACAAAATAACTCAACTGAGATCAAAATTATGTTATAAAAACCTAAATTGAAGCAGCAAAGCTGCTAATAGTTATGTGTTAAAATTAAATCATTATAAAAACTAATTCTATGTTAATTATTAACCACTTGTTTTCAAGTTATTAAGGAGATCACACACACCGTCCGGGTCACTCACGTAAATTTTGTCGAATAACGCTTGAAATGTTTTACTTTATAATATCTGGGAGACAATCTCACATAAATAGACCTAGTAACAAAGGAATCTCTAGGCCTGTACAATCGAGTTCATAAATTTTTCACTTCACTTTAGTACCTGGTCTATTAAAGTGACAAGGTATTAAAGTGTACATATATTTATGAAGTGGACTGTAAGTACCATCGATAGGAAGCACTGATAAACAAAACGACAAATAAACTATTTAGGTTTTTATAACATAATTTTGATCTCAGTTGAGTTATTTTGTGGCAAAGCCACAGTACTTAGCGATGATATTTCTATCAATAACAATGTTAAGCAATTAATGCGATGCAAATAATTAAGAGACAATAATAACTGTGTGATAAATGTCATTATAAATGTCTGATTAATAAGTATCTTATTTCAATAAGTACTGTTTTTTTTGTATTTTAGAAGGTTTTTTTAAGCATTTTAGTACGTAGTAACTAAGTTTTATTTCTAGCAGTTTTAAGTTGGGTTGTTATAACAAATGTTGATCTCAATCGTGTTAGTTTAATTATGCAGCAAAGTCATTAGCGGTTATATAAATATAGATAAATAAATACTTAAACTTAAGTAAATGATCTCCTGCTGCTATATTTGAAATTTGACGTAAACGAAAACAATAAGAACAAAACTAACACTAAATACCTAAAGTAACGATCTGTAACTTAGAACATTATGAAGTTAAAATCGGAACTACATAGGTATCATAACATTAACTAAGTCAATCGGATAACTAGCAGAGAATCAAAATTGGATTGCATGAAAAGCTTTGGAATCATTGGTTGAAAGTTAAAGAAACGTAGGCATTAGGTATACTATTTTATCATCGACCATAACCTAGTCCGCTCACTAAATAAGTAATACCTAATATGAACACTAGCCTTTTCAAAAAACTAAAATATGTAAATCAATGTACGTTAATTACGAGCCTATCCATCGCCGCGGTATAATTTTGATGTACCTACTTACTTGAAAAACGGCGTCTAGGACACGACTGACTGAGCAACAAATACAGACTAAGGCGCAGTAAAGGACAACACAACCATGGTACAACTTTAAGAAATTTATTGAATTGCCATCTAAAGGGCAGTAAATACAGACTGACACTGCACTTTAGACAGTAATTTGGTTTCTTAGTAACTAATATGTTACCGGTTAAACGTTAGTAAAAAGTCTTGCTACTGCGGTTTAAACAGTAATTACTAAGGGACTTAGATAGAGATGAGCCGACTAAAATTAAGTATTAACTCCTAAACTGCACTTTAGTTAGTAAACACAATGTCAAGATTTGTTAAGAATACTTCTTAAAACTCACTTTCCGTACATCTTACTGCAGTTTAATAAGGAAATAATTGATAAAATGAATAAAATGAGGAACGCAGTTCATGATTTTTAATACAAAAATCTGTTGCTGCATTTTAATAAGTTACCTCATGAAAGAATTGATGGTTGCCGTAAAGCTAAATTGCACGTAAAATAACACACTTACTGTGTTTTAACTAGTAAACCTTTGGAAAACTGAAGGTGAAAGGCCAATTGCGGCGTTTTAGGTGGTTTCAATAATATGGATTATTCATTGAGCACTTGTACGTACTGCAAGACTATGTTTTTTTTAAATATATTTCCCGTTGTCTGAATCACACACCGATTAGATATACATATGCGTATTGATCTCGTGATTAAAAATAACGAAAAAATTTTTTTTATTTTTTTTGCAGTTACTGCGGTTTAGGCTCTGCAGGGCAGTGTATTAGTCCGTGCAAGTCGGACAGAACCCGTCCTTGCCCCCGTCGGATCGGGGCTGCACAGGCTACCCCAAAACAAAAAAGGGTATAATCTGTCTACATGATAATGTTTATTTAAATAATACAATCCATTTCGTAGTAAATGATCACTTATATTTTATGCATAATATCAACTATTTCTTACTTTACTCAGTCATTGATATGATCTAACACGCGACTAACCGTGCTCCGTATTTTTATTCTCGTATACATATTTAAAGTGCGTTAATTGGACAAAAAACTGTTCCCTCCTGTTGTGACTAATCTTATCTTCAATTTATAAACAATTGTGAATTAAATACCTAAACCTTAGCTTGTAAAATAGCAGCGAAAACTTACGAACTTAGTGCAATCATTTTTGTGACTTTTGTGGGTGCGCGCATAAAAGGTGTTCGGTCCGTCGCGTCGGCTGGAGCGACCGCGGATCGGCCCCCGTACCAATTAACTGTTTGCGCGGCGATTACTGTCGCTTAGTGACCTGCCCATGTATGGAATCGATAAAGTGATCGCGTAAACAATTGTCTCGTGGTACCGGTGTGTTGATTGAAATCTTAATAGATAATCATATACCAAGATGGTTAATTGTGCGTCATATGACAGTCCCGTGCTTGTCACGCAAAAGAGAATTAAATGTTCGAATGTGAACTGTACTCATGCTTATCACCTAGAGTGTGTAAAATTCTCGAACGATTCTCCTACAACACGTTCAAAGTGGACTTGTCCACCGTGTGTAGCATCACGATCCAAGGGTGGAGACAATACTAACGTTAAAAACAGTAATATGCAATCTGCTGGGCCCATGGCTGTGTCCTGCTCCCTCGATGACGTCAGGAAATTGTTTAAAGATGAAATTCTGTCAATGAGGACACAATTGGAGTCATCGTTCAAACAAATGTTCCGTGATGAGTTGAATCAACTAAAAACGGAATTGCAGGGGCTTAAGGAATCGATATCTTTTGTCGACGCAAAATATGATGAATTTGTGAAGAGATTAGAAAATGTAGAAACCCCCATATAGCCATTTTTGGTAGCCGTTACGTAAATTGTCGACACTTATGTGTAGACACTGATTGATTCTAGTAAGACGTTTGGTAGCAGCTTCGTATCTGCTACGTAACCGCGACTAAAATTGGGGAAGAGTCGACACAGTAACTTTTGGTTTCATCGTTCCGTCGCTGTGTGGTAACAATGTTACGAGTTTGAAACCAGTTCGTCAGAAACCATTCGTTCATTCACTCTTTTAATGGAACTCGTTGAAGTGTCTGATGACGTTTTATTGTGATTTAAAAATATAAGAAGAGAAGCCATTACAAAAAAGTTTGATGACGTAAGTATTTGGTTTTAGTGTTTATTCATTATGGTTGTGTTCAAATCTCAATGGGAAAATAATTTCATCGTGTAATTTGATCATATTGGTTGAAATTCATCAACGCGCCATCATAATATCATAATTTAGCCAATTTAGCGAAACACATGACTGTACTGCGTATTATTTCATTATTGAATAAGTTTATACATTTAAAGATCTCTTGAGTTTGATACACAGAATAATATATTTTATCAATAACAATAAATATAAAAGCAAGAATAACCATAAAACTTATTAATTATGATATAAATATGTCTTTATGATGGACAAACATTGCAGTCACAAGTGGTCACACAGTTACTAGATTGTGTCGACATGTGTCGACGTGTAACTTAAAGTAGTAACAAAGTTACTGAATTAACAAAATGGTCCCATGTACTTTTTTATTTACAGAGATTCTCAAAGTTTCACGAACATCGTCAATCATGCCGTTTTCGGTAGTTTTAACAGAAGAAAACTCGCGAAAGTTTATCTCATTAGTTCCGAGTAACTGGGTTCAAGGTAATATTCTGTTTTGGCCTAATACAAGAAAAACGCCCGAAATTGATCGATTCAGAAGAGAGCAAAGAGCACCTACCAAGGAATGGAAGAAAATGAAATGTGTAATTAAAGCACACGGGCTCGAAACCTTTGCAGAAGGGATGCAAATAGAAAATTTATTTGCTTCCTTTGAAGATACGGAGGACGAGGATGAGGCATTTAAGTCATCGCCACCAGAAACTATAATATTTTTTCCTTGATTGTCACTCGATGAAGACGATGAGTTTGTTGAATGACCTGGAGAAATAATTAAAAATTTAATTTGTCATGTTCCTTAAATTATTAATCACAACAACCAGCTAGTAATTCAAAAACTACTAGGTATTAAGTGTAATAACGCGTGACTAATTAAAGCTATTTATTAGGAATTAAGTCCTACTTACTTGGGATTTTGTTGTGTACATTCTTTAATTTTGCAACTTTTCTGTAGAAGTCCGATGAGTGTCTGTATGGTTTTGGTTTTTTCCTTTCGTTTGGTTCACTCATGATTAAACGCAACTTTTGCTATAATTATCACATGGCAACGTTAACTATGGGGAAATGGGGACAGTATGTTGAGAACCTTTGGATTTTATGAAGCCTTTTTGTTGTCATTTACCGTTACAAAGTTCCGAAACATTTACGTAACATTACTACACTTCGCGTTTATTGTTTATAACGTGGTTACAGAGTTACCACACGGTTACTACACATTATTTCCTAGTTTGTAGACTAGTCACAAACTAGACGCAAAGTGTATAAAAATGTGTGATACAAATGTTTACGTTATGTGTGGACGCAACGACTAAACATAGTTACTAGAATTTTTGTGGTAGCATTGTTTATCAACTGTTACTACACTTAGAAACCAAGCCCTTACACAGTCACAATGTGCCGGAGCAGTTACGAAACTGTTGTGACTTGTTACTGCTTTGAAAAGTCTGCGACCAAAAATGGCTATATAGGTGAAATCATTAAATACCTCGAAAGCTGAGTTTAAAGATATTAAGACATCAATTTGTAATCTGGAGCGCAGTTTAGACTCCAGGGACCAATGGGCCAGACGCTCAAACATTGAAGTGTTGGGTATTCCTGAAAGGAAAGGTGAAAACTTGCTGCAAGTTTTTAGCGAGATTACCAAACTCGCGGGGGCCGCCGTCGACACCGAATCAGACATCGACTTCATAACTCGCGTGGCTCCTATGAAGAATGACAACAAACAATCGAAAGCGATTGTCGTTCGCTTTTTAGCCCGCTATAAAAAAGACGATTGTCTCACCCGCCTTAAGAAGTTAAAAAACCTTAAAGCCTGTGATATGGGCTACGCGGGGAATAACTCAGCGATATACTTCAACGAGCACCTTACGAGTCTTAATAAGAGCCTGCTAAGAGAAGTAAAGAAGCTTGCCCATGACCACCACTACAAATACGTTTGGATTAAAAACTGCAGCATCCTAGTGAGGCGTGATGACACCGGCCCGATTTTGAATATTTCCAGCCATGAAGATTTAAAAAAGATCAAATAAGTGTTTTGTATTTGACATTCTATGTTAATCTTCTAAAGGATAAGACTCCTTATTTTTTATTGAAACTGATGGTAAATTCTTATACTCTTATTATATGGCGAGGTGCTATAACTACAATTGTTATTATGATACTTGTATCAGTCGAGATTTTTTTGTTAAATTTATTTTTGTATTCTGAAACAACCCAGGGGGCTGAAAATGTAGAACAATGCTTACATAATATCTATCATTTATATGACCTTAAAAGGAGTCAATTTTTGTTATATCATTTAAGAAGTATATATATTTTTTCAAATAACAATGAACAAAAGATGTTGTAAATTATCTGTTTACTATCAGAATGTGCGTGGTCTTCGAACAAAAACAAATACTTTTTATAGAAACGTTCTTAATTCTTGTTATGATCTGATATGTTTAAGTGAAACCTGGCTCCTGCCCGGTATCTTGGACTCCGAACTGTTTGACTCTCGTTACACAGTTTACAGGTGTGATCGAGATTATTCTACAAGGGGAGACACAAAAGGTGGTGGAGTGTTAATAGCAGTCCGATGTGGGCTCCAAGTGACCAATGTTACCAGATTACCCTCTCCGAATGCGGCAGCCGAATTGCTGTCAGTATCATTATCAACCCAAAGCGGTCCCACTAAAACCCAATGTCGTATTTTTTGTTGCTATTTCCCGCCCTGCCCTTTATTAAAAGATGCACAGCTAGAATTTTACGAACTTGTATCTAAATCTATTTTAGACAACCCTAATGATTTTTTCTTTATAGTTGGTGATTTCAATCTTGGATGTGCCCAATGGAATTGCTCGCAAGGCCATGCCGAATTGCAAAATATTTCTACTTTGACCCCTAGTATAGAGTACTTACTGGCGTTTTTGGCCTTTAATGATTTAAAACAGTTTAACTTAATTCGAAATGCCAATGGAAGAATTTTAGATCTTGTCATTTCAAATTTGCAGTGCTCAGTCAACGGCTCGTCCTTACCTTTTGTTAACGAAGACAAGCATCACCCGTCTCTCGATATTACCATCTTAAATACCGCGTCTCTTTCTTTGAGACAGCCAAAGCGTACAGTTCGTCTCTTTAAAGCCGCTGACTATACAGTAGTCAACAACGCACTAGCAAATATTGATTGGGAGACTCGTATCAACAGCAATGACATCGATACTGCCGTGGGCATTTTCTATGATATTGTAAACAAGGTCATTTCTGATCACATCCCCTCCAAAGATATTTACAACAATGATAAGTATCCCGTTTGGTTCTCAAGAGCTCTGATTAAGATAGTTAAGGAAAAATTGAAGTTTCATAAAAAATGGAAAATTTATGGTAACATTCATTATTATGAAACTTTTACTACCCTTAGGGAAAGACAAAAAAAGTTCAAGATGTTTGTTACCGGAAATATGTAGCCTTTGCTGAATCAAAAATCAGGGAAAACTGTAAATATTTCTGGCGTTTCATTAAATCGAAGAAAAATACCTCTGCCTTACCGGACTCCATGTATTTGGGCGATGCAACAGCATCTAATGGAACTGCGATTTGCAACCTTTTTAATAAATATTTTCACTCTGTGTTTGAACCACCGTCTCATGCTCCTTTTACTATGCCCGCTAGCCACGTCTGCCTCTCGGCAAGTATCGGTCATATTGAAATGTCTTGTAGTGAGGTCTGTTCTTATCTTAGAAAGTTAAACGTGAACAAGGGTGTGGGTCCGGATGGAATACCGGCCTTATTCCTACGTGAATGTAGAAGTCAATTATCTCAACCCATTGCCGTTCTATTTAATGTCTCTGAAAAAGGGTGTCATGCCCAGAGTCTGGAAACAATCCTTTGTGACACCTGTGTTTAAGTCTGGAGATTGTCATGACATCTCTAAGTATAGACCTATTTCTAAATTGAGTACCATTCCTAAATTATTCGAGAAAATTATACACTTACTACAAAATTATATTATTATAGACATAGTCTTCCCCATCTTTAGGCCTCTTATTATTAGTGAACACAACGGTTTCGTCGACAAAAAATCCACAGAGTCGAATCTGTGTGAATTTATAGATCAAGTTTATGATGCCATGGGAGAGGGACAACAGGTGGACGCCGTGTACACGGACTATTCTAAAGCTTTTGATAAAATTTCACATAGCGTTTTACTTATGAAGCTTGAAATGGCTGGTGTACACGGCGACCTCCTACGTTGGATGGAGTCGTACTTGCGGGATCGTTCTCAGGCCGTTGCCGTTAAGGGTTGCTGTTCCAGTTTTGTCCCTGTGCCATCCGGAGTCCCTCAAGGCTCGCATTTGGGTCCGCTTTTTTTCATAATTTTCATTAATGACGTTATCACCTATTTAAGATCAACTAGTTGTTTATTATATGCAGACGACAAAAAGATATTTAAAGTAATTAAGTCACTGGACGACTGTTACAAGATGCAAAATGATCTTAATAACCTTTCTAAATATTGTAAAGAATCTCATCTGCACCTAAACGTCCAAAAATGTTTTATAATTTCATTCAGCAGAAAAAAACAATTGATTAGTTATAATTATACATTAAATAACGAAATAGTTCAAAGAACGTCTACAGTTAAAGACCTGGGTGTTTACATGGATAATAAACTTGTATTTTCTGACCATATCATGAATATCACTAATAGAGCCTATCGACTTCTTGGCTTTATACTTAGAGTAGGTAAAGAATTCAAGGATGTCTCAACGATCCTTATTCTTTTTAACTCTTTGATCAGACCCGTTTTAGAATATGCATCCAGCGTATGGAACCCGCAATATAATATATACATAAATTCCATAGAACGAATACAAAATAAACTAATCAAGCATTTAAAATATAAAGCCACCTTACAGCGTCAAACATTTAATTTTAATAATATTGTTTCACTTCGAAGTCGACGCACAGTAAAAGACCAAATACTGCTATATAAAATTATTAATAATAAAATTGACTCCCCTTACCTTCTTAATATGTTAAGTTTTAGAGTACCACGCCCCAAATCTCGGCATACTGATAATCTGTTTTATGTCCCGGTTATACGTACTAATTATGTTAAAAATTCTTTTGTAAATAGAGTTTGCAAAATGTATAATTCCAGTTTTTCAGAAGTTGATATATTTAACACATGTCTTCACGAGTTCACGGCCCTAGTTAGAGAGAAAAATTATACTTAGTTATGAAATTTCACGTAACGCTTTTTGTTTTTGTTTTTGTGCCTTTAAAGGTATCCTTATGATAATTTTTTTTTTTTTTTTTAAACTAATTTCACATTTTCATGTAAGTACTTAATACCATATTGCTCGGTTAGTATTTGTATTATTTAACTGTGGTAACTTTACTGGTTGATGTATAATTTAAGATTTTTTATTGTATGAGCCATATTGTACCGTTTGTACCCTAATAAATATTAAAACATTAAAACATTTATATTATTGTTCGCGGGAATTCAACCTTGCCCGCCTCCGTTACTTAGTATACTGCTATTATACTATTTACTGCACGTGGCATTCCTTAAGGGGGAAAACTAAAGTTCCCACGGGAAAAAAGCTCTGTAACAATGCCAGCTGCAGGTGGCGGCAAGGGCTTTTAGCATTTAATTATGCAAGTAGTTTTAATTCAGCTGAAATTGAAGGTAATAGTAGTTTATAAATTCCTAAACGGCTAGGACAAGTTGTATTGAGTGGCTGGTCGCTCAGTGCGTGGCTTTTCATAGACAGATTACAGAGGGAGTCGTTGACAGATAAATTGGTGTTAGTTGCCGTAGTTGTAGTAGTTATTGGGTGAATAGTTAATTGACGCATAAACACACACACGCACACACACAAACCCACATACACGCACACTGACGTACACACACACACATACACGAACACGCACATACATACACACATTCACACACGCACACACACACACACACACACACACACACACACACACACACACACACACACACACACGCACGCACGCACGCACGCACGCACGCACGCACGCACGCACGCACGCACGCACGCACGCACGCACGCACGCACGCACGCACGCACGCACGCACGCACGCACGCACGCACGCACGCACGCACACACACACACACACACACACACACACACACACACACACACACACACACACACACACACACACACACACACACACACACACACACACACACACACACACACACACACACACACACACACACACACACACACACACACACACACACACACACACACACACACACACACACACACACACACACACACACACACACACACACACACACACACACACACACACACACACACACACACACACACACACACACACACACACACACACACACACACACACACACACACACACACACACACACACACACACACACACGGTTCAAACGGTTCAAACGAGTTAGTTTACAAGGACAGACTCTTAGTTAAGAAGCTTTTAGTCTCCTTTTACATACTAAAAAAACAAAATTGCTTCACGCCATTTGTAGCATTATCTCCCGCTGTATGAAGGTACGCTTAGGTCTTTTAAACTAAAGAACTTTGGTTTTCATCAATAGATGAATGATTCAAGAGACAGGATTATATTATAAGTATCCGAGGAAACGCGAGGGGGGTTTCGCTTGTTACAAAAGGACACATGCGTAACTTCTTGGTCAAAGCAAATTTAACTCCCTATCTTTTGAAACAAGGTCACTTATACATACGCGGTCACTTAGACAAGCGCCAGTTTCTCTAACGAGGGCAGTATGCGTGTGGTTCTTGGTGACCAAAAATTCAAAACACTTTTTCTTATTACATACATACCTTCACGCCTGTAATCCCAGAGTGGGCTAGGCAGAGCCACATAATTACAACTTGATAATTCAGTCACCACAATTTGCACAAATAGGCTAAGATGTTTACTAGCATATAAGTGACAGTTGCAAGCCCATCGCCTAACAGTACTGCAAGCCTATATTCCCTTAGTCGCCTCTTACGACATCCACGGGATGACATGGAGTGGCACTATTCTAACCCGGCAACCACACGGGGGACTTTTATTATTTTGTAGAAAAACATAGAAACGATAAGTCTGCAGTTCGTTTCAAATACTTAGCTAACGTATTTAAAATTACTATTAAATAACCACCACTTTGTTATTACGCGATCATTTTTGACTTCAACGCACGCTCTCCTAGTAATGAATTGCTTGCGCTTGAAATATCGACACGATTCATAGAATGGTGGTTATTTTTGGGTGTGATGTAAGTTGCGTGAGTCCGTTAAGTACAGGCAACTTAGTACTAGTGACAAACAGACATATATAAAGTAACAAAATTTTGACATAGAAAAAAGGCCTGGTGTTACGAAATGGTTTAGCGAAAAATTGAAAATTGAAAAGGATGGCCATCTAGGCATGTTTTTTTTGGGCAAAGTAAACATAATTGTTGTAACAATTATAACGGCTATTATATTATTAAAATAAACCATCAACCTTACGTCCACTTAATTCCTTATAACTAGATTTCATTGTAATCTTTCCTATTTTCAGATGTTATGAATCTTAATAGTTTATCCATCAAATTTGCGTTAAAAAGATCAAATTCTTAAAAGAGCTTTAGGAATTTAATAAAAATCTCTGACATGTTATTTTTGTATCTCATTATATTTTATAACCCCAAATTTCCAATTTATCACTAAAATAATTTCCTCCTTTATCACGCCATAATATCCAAACTTTGCCAATGACCACGGAATATTCGACGAAAGTTATTTTAGTCACAAATAACGTCATCCAATTAAGGTTAGAGCCGTATCGTAATTGAATCAGACATTAGAGAAAAATGAAATCATAAAATACGAAAATGAATTTTTGTAAGACGCTGACAATTACGTGTTGATCTAAAATTGAAGTTATAAATAAATAAATAAATAAATATCAGGGGACAATGTCACACCAATTGACCTAGTCCCAAACTAAGCTCTACGCTTGTACTATGGGTACTAGACAACGATATAAATACTTATAAAGAGAAATATATACTTAAATACATAGAAAACATCCATGACTCAGGAACGAATATTCGCGCTCATCACACATATATCTGCCCTTACCGGGATTTGAACCCAGGACCACTAGCTCCGTAGGCAGGGTCACTACTAGTGATGGGTGATTTCTGAAACATTACAAAACTTTCTTTAACTACGACAATAACAGTTTCTTAAAGTTTCAAAATTAGATGGAAATGATTCTGACACAAGTAAATTTCGTTTAAATTCATAAGAAGTTTCCGTTACTTATGTTACATTACAAAACTTTAGTAATTTTCAGAAATTAAACGATTTCACTTTCAGAATATTGCATGAAATTTTAGGTGAAACTTACACTTATGAAACTTTCAGCATATTGCAGAAATTAAAGTGAAAGTTTCACTTTTGAAATATACAAGCCGCCCATCACTAGTCACTACCAACTAAGCCAGCGCGTTGTCAATAAGTAAGTAAATTATACGCATCATTGTTTGTGTACCAACAGATGTCATAGATGGAGAAGACGAAGATGTCGATGTAGAAGACCGCTTATCTCTCCTCTCTCCTCCCCCTTACTAAAGGGTCAGCAAAATATCACGAATTACGAGTATTCCTCTAATCTCGTCAGGCCTAGTGTCCAGATGTACATAATCAAGGCAATTTACTTTGAACTCTGTTGCAATAAAAATAAGGTTTATTTTCCTATGTTCATTAACTGAAAATGGCATTTGCGAACAATCGCAATTGAACTTTATTCACTTGATTGTAGATTCAAAGTCCGAGTTATAAACAACTCGCATTTTTCAGTGTGGTGGGATACGAGGCTAAGTACAAGAGTGGCTGGGTAACCAAATACGCCCTGAAATATGGGGTTGGAAGCGAGGAGCTGATGGAACCCCCGAACCAATTACCACCACTGATCCTCCAGCTCCTGACGCCGTACCTATATTTTATTTCCTTGTTAACTGAAACACCCCGTAGCTCCTAAAGTATTAATCTCAGAGTGAAAAGTAATATAACAAATTTTGTAGAAAATTGTATGAAAAACTTTTGTCAGAAGTAATCATAATTATATTTGCACAGGTATTCGAGATATTATGAGCAAAAATCTGAAAAAGTTATCTTCAACAAATCCGTTTATTCGTTCTTGAGATCGCGTATAGACAGACGGCGGGAAGTGACTTTTTTATACTAAGTAGAGATATAATTATAAAGTGATGGAAGGACCTTGTGCCGGGTCCATTCGGAGTGCTTCCACCATCATACTCTTTGACCTACCGCCAAACATTAATATACTCATTGTTGCCGTCGCTATATGGTAGCTATATACGTATTTGAAATAATAATCTTTCTTTTCTTTCCAACGAACTTTGATAAGTCAAAAGCAACCAGGAGCACAGGAAAGCTCAAAATCACATTTTAAAGACCGGCTAAAACTTCGAAATCATTCTTAGGAAATTGTATAGCATTCTACAATAAAATTCAAAAAAAAAAAACTGAGCTGACTCTAAATTTAAATGTCATAAAACAAAAACTAATTTCCCGAGCATATTAAAGAGTAAACGATTATATCATGGATAGGGATGTTTGGCGGTGAGTCGTGCATCCTGCATGAGTAATCTACACTTAAATCTACCAACGCTTAAAAAAAGTTCACCTACTGTGCAATAGTATATTGTGATATTGTAAACTTATGAATGACGTAAACTTTATTTTTTTAAATACTACCTTGCCGTTTCTTACGCCAGTTGACAGACGGACAGACAGACGGACAGACAGACGGACAGACAGAGCGGAGTCTTAGTAATAGGGTCCAGTTTATACCCTTTGGATACGGAACCCAAAAAAAGGGCCAAACCATCAATATGCAAAATATAATCATTTAAAAATATTTTTCCGACTACTAAATGTGCTATGTTGCTA
Organism: Acleris emargana; assembly: GCA_927399475.2. Taxonomy (NCBI): domain Eukaryota; kingdom Metazoa; phylum Arthropoda; class Insecta; order Lepidoptera; family Tortricidae; genus Acleris; species Acleris emargana. Next base: position 1,057,800 of record OV656840.1, read on the forward strand.
TCTATCTATCTTTACTTGTGGGAGGACCTTGTGCAGGGTCCGTCCGGGTTGGTACCACCATCTTATCCATTAACCTACCGCCAAGCAGCAGTGTTCGCATCGTTGTGTTCCGGTTTGGGGATAAGACAGCCGGTGAAATGACTAGCATAGTGGCATTCCATCTTAGTCCTCAGGGTTGGCAGTGCATTTGCAGTCTTGTGAATGCGAATGTCTATGGGTCACAGTTTTCACTTACCATCAGGTGGCCTGTGTGCTCGATTGCCTTCCTTTGCCATTAAAAAAAAAAAAACTATCTAAAACCTTTAAGTAAACGAGCAATTCTTGTATATAACTGAATCTCAGAAACGGCTCCAACGATTTTCGTGAAATTTAGTATGCAAGGGGTTTTGGGGGCAATAAATCGATCTAGAACAACACTTTAAGAAAACGTACCAAAAAAATATATTATCCAGTCATCAAGGTAGGTACTGGTTTAAATACGATTATCATACCACTACGTCAATTATATCACATGAATTTCATCTTACTTTACGCTTATAAGCCTATCTGTGCTAATTTCAGCCTTAAGACTATGACAGTACGTTGCCCATTTTTATAAACATAACCACTGCTAACAACCACTCTTCTGCCAACCAACCTTCCTTTGACACTTCAACCGTGAACATTGTCGCATGAAAATTCAAATTTAACCTCGTTGCCAAAATGAAATTGAAGTTGAATTTGATTGCTTTCGCGTTGCGTTTTTGAAAGCGGTCTGGAACAAACGCCAGAGCCCCGCACAGAGCAATTAACCTAGTTGGTACCTTACACAAGTCGGATACGGCACGATTACTGAGGTTGCATTTGACCAAACTGGACTTAGGTTTTAAGGTAATTGTATAGACTTATCTCGGAGTAAGGCCCTCTCCCCAGACCTATCGACGCTGAATCGTCTTGAGCCGGTAAGAAAAAGTTTTATGTCAATGCAATAAGAGCGAAAACAACGTCGCTCGGCTCGGCTCGGCTCGATTCGGCGTTGCGAACGGAACGACGTCATTTTCGCTCTTATTGCATGGACATAAAACTTTTTCTTACCGGCTCAAACCTATTCGGCGTCGGTAGGTCTGGGGAGACCCTAAGTCTTACTTATTCAAAGTTTGGTGGAATTTATTTATTTATTTTTAATTATTTATTAAGGACATCAACAGCACAATACAGAAAATATAAAACCGATAACACCAAATAGCAAACAAAGCCAATTATAGATATCCACAGATTAACCAGATAACATATTTAACAACACTGGTGCGATTAAATAATAAAAAGAGTTGACTGTGCTCATGCAAACCACAGGTCAGGCAAAAATAAACTTGAGTAAACTAACAGTAAACAGAAAACAGAAACGGCAAAAAGCCAAAAGCCGCGCTAGTATGTCTATATGTGTGTGCGTGGGTGTGTGTGTGTGTGTGAGTGAGTGTGTGTGTGTGTACTACTACACTAATTTATGACGTGCAACATTTAATTACTGCTGTTTTAAAGGAGGATTTTGACAACGAAAATGGGTCTAAATGACTAAATGTTTTATTATATGTGTTAGCCAATCTTAGCAATGGCGAGTTCAGGGCGTATTTAGTGTGAGCAAAGGGGACATGGAACAGTATTCGTTTTGCGTGACGCGAGCGGAAGGTTGGTGTGCTATAAGACAGCTCCGCCGTGAGCTCGGGGCTATCCAGTCGGCCGTTTACGATATCATGCAGCAGGCACATGTCCATTAATTGACGACGCTTTTGCAAGCAGAGGAAACCATGCCGCTTGCAAGCAGTTTCATATGCAAGATTTAAATGTCCTAGCCCAAGCCTAAAATTTAGATGGCGGATAAAAATTCGTTGAATACGTTCAATTCGTTCAATGTGAACAATATATTGAGGTGACCAGACAGTGCTCGCATATTCTAGGACGCTACGGACATAAGCAGCATAAACTGCCTTAAGACAATCGAGGTCTTTAAAAGGCGAGCAAATACGCATAACAAAACCTAAATTCTTATATGCCCGATCAGCCACAGTATCAACGTGTTTTTCGAATGTCAATTTAGAGTCCAGGGTTAGACCTAGGTCACAAGTTGAATCGACACGTAACAAAGGATGTCCGTCAATATTATAAATAAAACTTAGCGGTCGAGGACTGCGGGTAAAAGATATCTGGACGCACTTGGAGACATTAACGGATATTCTGTTTAGTTTATAATATAACGCAAGTCTATCAAGATCGTATTGAATTGCTAAGCAATCCTCTATAGTGGTGATATGTGAGTATTGAAGCCATCACAAATGTCAGGCCCATCGGCATAAATGTTACCATCAAACTCTAAAGACCGGGGGTACGAGGAACCCTTACGTCTAGTTTTTACAAAAGCCCAGAAGTGCTTTGGATTTATTTTTATGCTAGACTGTACCTTATCTAGGTAATTAAGGTAACAATCGTTTTCAACTTTTTTTTGTCTTTTGCGTAATAAGGAGAACTCTTCGTAATCACGTGGATTACTATAGCGTTTCCACCTTGAATGTGCTTTGGCTTTCTCTTTGGTTATGTTAATTAGCGCCTGATTAAACCACGCCGGATATGACTGATTATTTGTATATCGCTGAGGAACAAATTTTATGATGGCTTCATTAATTACTTTATAAAAAAGTTCAACATCCATATTAATGGTCTGACTAGTCAGAATTTCCGACCAGTTGGTTTGATCTAACACGGCGCAAATCGAAGCATAATCTCCTTTCCGGAAGCAAAACTTCGGTATATTCGCTTCTTTAAGGGGCCCCGAGAATATATCCATAACATTTAATTCAAGTGAGGGGTGATACAAATCTTCTTTTAGTAAAGGTGGAACTGATCTTCGTATTTCTAGAGAGAAGTTACTGAAAATTAGGTCCAAAGTGTTGCCACTGGTATTCAGAATTTTATTAAACTGATTAAATTCTAAATAATTAAACTCGTTAGTCAGTTTATAAGCCGCGTCCTGCACCTCAATGGAGCCACGCCGTAAGTGCAGCGGACCGTCGGCCGTCCATTTAATGCACGGCAAATTAAAATCACCAGCAACTAAAAAATGAGCGTCGCAGTCCGCTTCTCTGGCTGTAGATACACAGGAAATAATATTAGCTATATGAAGTGATAAGTTTTTGTCAGGTGGAGCATAAGCAGCCGCAATGTGCAGGTTTTGGGCAGAGCCACGTAAAGAACGAGACGGAACTGTAACAAAGAGACATTCAGTGCCGGAGCGACACCATTCGGAACGCAAAAAGACCCCAAGCGAACGCCGGGCCAGTATCATCACGCCGCCTCCGTCCGCCTTCCCAGAAGTTAGTCTATCGCGATCGAGCCGAATAACGTCATATTTATCGTTGCATAGTTCCGAGTCTAACACGCCATCGCACAGCCAACTTTCGGTTATTATAAGTATGTCATAAGTACAACTCAGAACGCTATTATAGAAATCATGGGTTTTAGATCTTAAACCACGAGTATTTTGATAGTAAATGTATAAAGATTTATTTATATTGAATGTGGGTAGCATTGATCCGAGAATTAATTATTAAGTCATCAGGTATAAATAAAACCACTCCGAGACGCGAATAAATCAGAATAGCAATAGCAGCATGGTGCGTATGGTTGCAGTGTACATACAGACAATAAGTGAATAGGTTTGTGTATAGTGAGTGTGTAGTGTAATGAGTGAGTACAAGCGGTGGTGCGGGCCAGTTGTCTAAGGTAATCACGTCAAAAGTAGTTTTATAATCTTTACTAAACTGTAAACTAACCTCTTTACTTAACGTTAATACATTGAACAAATAACATAATCCGTTACTCGAAAAAGTGTACAAAAGAATAAAAATGACAGCAATACAAGGAACCAGGCTAAGATGAGTTATTAGACTATCTTTATTAAATCTGACTGAGTTTTTATATGAATGTAAGGACTCGTGTCGTTTTTTCGCACGTAAATGTTGCAGTTTTTTACCCAAAAGTATTTAAAACTCTTTATTTTGCACAAGTCCTTACAAGATTTAAGCAGTTTCTTGTTTTTTGGAGTCAAATGATCGTTGACATAAATTCGCCGCGAGTCGCCCACCATGTTTATGTCACTGGATGAAATTCCTCTGCGCCTGCGAATGCCAGCGATGATGCTATCCTTGAGAGTCCGCTGTTTCAACTTAACAATTATGTTCTTGGGGAGGCCGCTGGTCGACTGCGCTGGTTTTACGCGGTTGACGAATTCTATGTCCGCTTCACGTAAACCTACCCCGGCCTCTTCGGCAACCCGGATCGCCAAGTCAGTGAGGGACTCATTTTTTAGTTCAGGGATGCCAGAAATCTCTAGGTTATTCATTCGGAGCCACTGCTGATGAGCATCAAACTGAAATTCCAGCTCCATTATGCGTTGTTTAGATTCAGTAAGGTCACTCTCAAGTTGATTTATTTTCTCAACTTTACTCTCCAAAAGGGCAGTTTTTTCAGCTAATTGTTCCTGAAATGACGTAATGGCTGTTCCGATCTCCGATCTTATCAGCTGAGTGATTTCTTTTTTCAAAGATTCATTGCATTGGATGATAAGAGAGTGGAACTTAGCCTCAATGTCAGGTGGAGGTGTCGAGGAAGCCTCTGGACGCTTAGGAGATGCCGCCGATGGTGTCGACGAGTTAGAGCTAGATGGCTTCGCAGGCAGAGCCTTTTTTACAAATGTGTGTGCGCTATCGATGGTAACTTTGATCGGCGTATCGTTATTATTACCTCTAGGTAGCTTTGATATGCAGTTAGGGCACTTCCAGCCGTAGGGCTTAGCACAATCAGCGCCCAGGTTAACACATAGGGAATGAAATGAGGTTTAACAAGACTGTTCGGAGCATACGATGCTTTTAGAACCCATCAAGATTTCACCACATGCATTACAATAATCTGAAATACAGCTCGGACATGTCCACTGAGCTGGTTTCTTGCTAGTGGGAACACCCGCACATTTGTAGTGAAAGCGATTTGGACAATTTTTGCGAGAACAAGTTAAAGCACTGGCGTCAGACACCGTGCGATTGCATTTTTTGCAAGTGCTCATTTCGTACGGGCAATAATGTAGTTTACCCACAGAAGTACTCTAAGCAGTGTGCGAACAGGCAGAGTATATTAAGACACACGCGCGAGTAAGCGGGACGGGGCAACTGATAAGCCGCACGGAGATTTACGCGAAAGCCTGCGGTAGGTGACTCGACGTGTGGTCTTAATTGCCGATGTTTATGCTTATAACTCACGGGCACGTAGTCGTCCAACAATCCCAAAATATCAGACACGAAGCACAAGAACTAAGCTACACAACGGAGTAACTTTCAAGTGTAAATAATGTAGCTATACTCAAGAAATTAAATATAAAACGCGGAGTGAAGTTTAACTGAGTCGACAGCTACAGGTGGTTTTTTTTTTTTTGCGAATGCGGCCTTAACGATGAAGATATCATAATATGTTTTACATTACATCTTTGACTTTTTTTTGACATTTATGATGATATGTTAGCCTAGTTGGTAGTAACCCTGCATACAAAGCTACTGGTCCCAGGTTGACATCCCGGTAAGGGCAGATATTTAAATATCAAAATAAATAAATATCAGGGGACAATGTCACACCAATTGACTTAGTCCCAATTTAAGCTCTAGGCTTGTATTATGGGTACTAGACAACGATATAAATACTTATATAGAGAAATATATACTTAAATACATAGTAAACATCCATGACTCAGAAACAGATATACGCGCTCATCACACAAATATCTGCCATTACCGGGATTTGAACCCAGGACCGCTAGCTTCGTAGGCAGGGTCACTACCACTAGGCGCGTCGTATTTGTTTCATATATTATATTTATTGTCCAAACGCATCGCGAGGCCGAATTATCATTTGCCATTAACTGGATTTCAGACAAACTACTATTAAATTTTCAAAAAATACATGCAGGACGGCAGATATGGCTTTTGGATTAAAGTACCACATCCCAATCTATTGTGCTCAAATTATCATTTGGCTAAACAACTTACAGCAATTTAATAGTGAGCAATTTTTTAATTGGCAAATTATTCTGTAACAAATAATTACTGTTTCATTTTACCAAATTTCCTATTGTCAAATGTTTCAGTTGGCATAACTGATGCAAATGATTTGCATCATTCCTAAACTAACAACCTTAAAAAACTAACTCGATATTTGTTTTTATTACTGGAATTACATACGATGGAGGTGTTTCCATGACACAGGGCTTCTATTCCATTTACATTGGCCCTTCGGGACTCGTGAACTCTAACCTAACCTAAACCTACTTACCTAATTTGAAACTAAACTAACCTTACTGGACATGCTATAAATTGAGTGTGCAAAAGTGACATTTTGAACAAACATTTATTTTGGAATATAATGTTTGCCAAAGGAAACCGCTTCCTGTTTAAACGTTTGTCGAAATGAAATTGTGCTGAAGATTTGTTTGGAAAATGAAATTACTGGGATAAGTTTTAGGGAATTGAAATTTGGCGAAAGATATATTGCCCGAAGGGCAGTACGCCACAATTCGGACTAACAATGCATTCGAACAAATGACAATTAGTATTTTCAATAGACCCGCTACAGATTAGGTGCGGCTTTAAAACTATTTCCTATTAGAATTCAATTTGAGTTTCCTCTTTGCAACTAGAGGGTAACGTAAAGACGTTGACTCGACACGACCGATCGTCACCGTGTCGCATTCGTCTAATATAACGCCTGCCCCCTTGCTTAGATAATGGATTCCTCATTACTGCCTGAAGTCAGGCTTACGGCTTGCATGCGATTTGCACCAGTAATACGCTCCGCCGACGCGGCCACGTGATAACGAGTTAATAGCGCTGCCGTCTACTTAGCATGCTATTGGTTACAGCTGCGGACTTTTACTGCATGTCACAATTAAGGGGTAAAAAGTTTCATAGCTCATTGAGTAAGAAAAAAAAAAAAAAATCAAAATCATTTATTCTGTAAGTAGGCCGTGTAGGCACTTTTACAAGTCTGAATCTACCATCTACCAGCGCTTCAAGAGACCATTGTTGAGAAGAAGCGCCGCAAGAAACTCAACAGTAAGGCATTTTTTTAAATAAATAACTTATTACAATACTAAACTTAAGCTATCTAATTTAAATGTCACAGGGATGTACAGGTCCCAGTAGTAATAATAATAATAATTATTAATAATAATTAATAAGTATTATTGTACCTAATTAATAATTGAAAAAATGACCTTCTGCTGGAGTTTCTTGCGGCGCTTCTTCTCCGCAATGATGGTCTTGTCCGAAGCGCTAGTAGATTCACTCCATATTACCGACGTGTAAAAGAGCCCTCATGTGGCCAATTTACTGTTTTTTTTTTCCGGTCCCAAGGGCGATCCCTGGTAGAAGCTAATATCATGAGTTAAACAATATGCCTTTTGGGAGTAGAATAAAGCCCTAGGGCTCTTTTATGGATCTACCAGCGATTTTGACACTATGATGTGTCCAATTTACTGAAGAAATTATTTTATACTAGCGGCCCGCCAGCGGCTTCTCCTCGCTGCAAATTTCTGACTTTCCCGGTGGATTTTTCAATAATTTTCTTTCATACAACTTTTCTTCTTTTCTTTAATACTGACAATGACAAACACAACAAAAAAGAAATCAGCCAAATCGGTTCAGCCGTTCTCGAGTTTTGCGCTTAGCAACACATTTAGCGATTCATTTTTATTATATAGATTGTCATTTCATGTCACTGTCATGTTTAGTAACTAAGCTATGCTCTAGGCTTTTGCATGTGAGTTTAAGTTTTATTAATATAAAATCCAATAAAATTATACATTGGTCAATAATCGATAATTCAATCACCGTCATATTTAAAATACTTTTTTTCCACACAAAATTTCCCAATTTGAAACAAAAATAAAAAAAAATCCCTGTTCTGTCGATTCCGGTTCATTACAGCCAAATATCATAATGCCCTTTTACATATTTTACTAAATATCAAATTGTCTTAGTTCCAAAATGCCTTAATTCCCAAATTGACTAATTTTCAATACAATAAAATGTCATAATAACATTTACGCATTACATCCGATATCGAAATTGTATAGTTGGTAAAATGAACAATAACTTTAAATACCGAATTATTATTAAGACTGAAAGTGAAAATGCATTAGTTTCAAAACTACCAAAATTCAAAAATGCCTTTTGTTGACAGGACCAAAGACCAAAATGACACTGTCTCATAATACCTAAAAATTTAATCAGGCAGTATTTTAGTACATCATCATCAGTATTCGAACCTCCAAGCAGTCTTACTAATGAATTCTCGATTGTACAGAATAAAAATAGTAAAAAGATGAAAATTAGGATGCCGTTGATAATTAATTTAATGAGGGTTTCCGCGCATCAGTTTTTTCACTAGATGGCGCCTCTGGGAAGTAAGGTCTTTTTGACAGTTGATGTTAAAATATATGCCTAGAAGAAGACCAAACTAGTGACAATTTACTTTTTCACTTGATATATACACATTTCAAATAAATAGGTTCAATTTATATTTTTTACGTATTATCAACTCTCAAAAAGACCTTACTTCCCAGAGGCGCCATCTAGTGAAAAAACGAATGCGCGGAAACCCTCATTACTCATTGGTTAAAAACTGTAAACTTCAACACAATTTTAAATATTTTCCATATTGAGTTTTAGACATTTTGGGAAATGGTTTATTTGAAAATTCATCAAAACATGATCAAGTCAAGTTTTAGACATTTTGGGAAATGGTATAATTGGAAATTTATCAAAACGAGATAGAGTCTAAATGAATTATAGTCATATTAAGAATACGGTAATTTAAGAAGTAGGCGTAAGTCATTTCGATCTTTAGACATTATGAGAATAATCTGTTTTGACATTTTGATATTCTAGGAACACGTTATTATGATATTTGGCTGTAACGAACCGGAATCGTTCTGTCCGCCATTGATTCCTCGTTGCACCAACCAGATCGCACATGAGTCAATTTCCCACGGAAACCAAGCATTTCCATTTCCCTACGCCAGCCTGACGTGCCAGTTGAAAAAGCATCTGAGCCCAGAAGATTGATCTGTCTGAGAGAATAAAACATTGACTGCATTCTGGAACAGATGGGAGGGATTAATCTATGCACTCGGTGAGAATTCTAGATAGATCGGATAGGCTGGGCTAACGGATAAACTATGTAATTTTAGATTGGCGTGAAGAGATAAAGATAAATACATTTATTCAGTAAGTAGACCGCACGGGCACTTTTACACGTCAAGAATCTACCAGCGCTTCACAAGAGGAGACCACTGCTTAGAAGAAACGCCGCAAGAAACTCAGCAGTCAGTCACTTTTTTTAAATATTTATAGATATAAATATTAAATTCCAAAATTAATCAAATACCTAACCTGCGGAGTTTCCGCAGAAATACACACCAAAATCTTACGAGTGAGATAAAGGGAGAAAAGGAAACAAAACACCTTCTTATGTGTATATAAGACGGTGCAAGACGACCACATAAGATTGATATGCTTTCCTACATCAACGGTGTCCCCTAGACAAGATAAAGCTTTTGCATTAAAAAACAAATATTGATTAAGTCTCGGGTTTAAGCCAAGCATTTTTGTATATTAGATAGTCCTCGATCCTATAACGTTTAGACATTAACGACTTTAACAAGTATTTTGTAAGTGCTGGAAAGGGTGAGTTTAAAACTTCGTCAGGTAATTTATTATAGAAATGAATGCATTGACCAACAAATGATTTATACAGGGTGTCCCAGGAAGTAGTGTCAAGCGGAAGTCCAGAGGTAGAGCACCTCAAGGGGCATCTGAATCACCCCCATGTATGTTCAGCAATTGTTATTAGTTTCCGAGATATTGATCATTTTAATCGGAATTTTTTGTCATTTTTCCTTATGTCCGTGCTACGAAAAATCCCTAAATTCATGTATTAATTCATATTTTTTTTTGTGTTTTCTTGCATGATTAGAATCACTGTGAAAAAAGGAAATTTTTAAAGCTACATGCCAATTTCTTTTTTATTACAAATGTTTGAGTAAACGCACAGAGATACTTTCTCCATACTAAGAGAACCCCGCGTTTGTTTTTCACCTAGTAAGGTAAATGTCCCAGTGGACGACAATGTACCAATGTATGACAGTTTCGCAAATAATTTGAAAGAATAAGAAAAGTTACATTCAAAAATCTCCAAAACCCTTTTCAATGTATACCTACTAAAGGCATCTATCATTTAAGTTTAAAAAATAAAAAAAATCACGCATAATTTTGCAATTTGGTGACAGTATTTACTAACAGGTGATACGCGTCGGTTGTGCGTCGATGTTACTACGCAATTCGTTAAGAGATAAAGTGGTTTAAGTGAACTTAGTTGCTGTATTATTGGATTTTGTTGGTAAGTATTGATTATAACCATTAGATAACAGTATGAACAATTTTTTTTGTGTATTTTAAATGGTGTATCTCATTAATTTAATTGTTTTTGGGGCATGTCAAACATTGGCACAGAATTTTAACGTTTAGTAGTGAATGACACCCCATGTCATACACTCGCTAAAATTAATATTTTTTTAAACGTAATTTCAACCACGTGGTAAGGTTTGAGAGCATTGCGGTGTATTACTCTGTCAGTATCAAGTTTCTATTCAGTGTTTGAGTAATGTTTGACATGGGTGTCGAACATTACTCAAACACTGTTTTAATGATAAACCCAATATTTGACAGTCGTTTATTAAGGTGACAAACACTAGGCCATGACTAATGTCATACATTGGTTAGCAAAATCAGTGATCCCATTCCTTTATTAAATATTAACCCAATTGATGATAAGATGATACAACATAACACAATGGGGAAAAAAAAAGATTTCAAAAAAGGTATAAAAGCTGGAAGGAAGTATTTTCATAAAAGAGGATTCTTCTAGTGAGTTCGAATATGAAGAGTGGCAAGAGTCAAGAGGAAGTACTAATGACGCGTCATCAAAAAATGAAAATATTTTATAATCTGACTTAGAAATATTATAATTACTTTTTATTTCGAACTCTTAAGTATAATTTCATTTTTGTTTGTTTTTTGTAATTTGATTGTACTTGCAAATAAATACATTTTGTTTAATTGTGAAACTTGGTTTTTTTTCGGTATTAACTAGGTATAGACTTTGTTAAACAGTTTAAAAGTTATGAAGCTAACTAAAACGCTATGTCAAATACTGGTACTCAGACCTCATTTTGTCATAGTCAATTATTGGGAAATTTGAGAACTGAGCTGTTATTCACTGGTACAATTTTAGAGGTTGAGAAAAAGCTAAATATTTTATTAAAGCAATATTGAATATCATTTTTATGTTGGCGTAAATATTAAACACAAACCCGTTCATGTCATCAATTTTTTAAGTAGTTCATATAACTAGTATTTAAGCATTTTTTTTACAAAACATGTGATTTTCTGTCTAAAAGCGTCGACCACTGGGACATTTACCTTATGGAAAAACAAACTTTGTGAGTTTTCTCAAAAAATGCCCCTTGAGGTGCTCTACCTCTGGACTTCCGCTTGACACTACTTCCTGGGACACCCTGTATACTTAAAAAATTAAAACTGAAAAAAAAGTCGTATTGCTTTGTTTATAGTTCATCGATTTAAATGTTCATGGTTTATTTATGGCAAAAAGGTTGTTATGAATTGTGTGCAGCCCTCGTGATATTATTATTTTCGACATTAAAAACCTACCAGCGAACTTTTATTTTGCAAAAATATGCCACACCACTACACTCACGAGCAAGAAAATCGACTCAAGCTGCACGTTTGGGTTCTCCGCCCAGTAAATCTTGACATATTCAGAATATCTTAAAAAAAATGGTATCAAATGAAAGCTGATAATGTAACAATTTAAAAAATAATAATTTTCAGTCATGCCATTTTCCACAAGTGACAGGAGCCAGGTTTTGCAGAGATGCATGAAAAAAACAAAAAGAAAAGAAAAGGGAAATCGTAAAATAAAAGGCATTTTAAGGAAAATAAGGTTTTATTTATTCATTAATACTTCGTTTTTCCACCCCTGGCCCTTATCACAGCATTCAGGCGGTTTTTCATGGATCTTATCAGCTTTTTGATAAGCTCCTGGGGGATGGCATCCCACACCTCCTGCAGAGCTGTCCTCAGCTCCGTAACATTTGAAGGAGCTGGATCCCTCTTCCAAATCTGCCTTTTCAGGTAGTCCCAGAGATGTTCAATGGGATTCAGGTCCGGGCTGACGGCTGGCCAGTTCATGGTGGGAATGCCGACCTCGGCAAGGTAGGCCCGAGTGATCCTTGCGGTATGACAAGGGGCATTATTCTGCATCAGGACGAACCCCTCGTCATAAAAACGGGCGTAAGGAACAACATGCTCCTCAAGGATGTCAGTGATGTACCTGGCAGCGGTCAAACCACCGCCACGGCCCCCACCAGGTACGAAAACGAGCTCTGTACGCCCTTCGATGGAAATGCCCGCCCACACACTGACGAAACCCCCGCCATAGGCAACTGTTTCCTTGAAACAGCATTGTGCATACCGTTTTCCTGGCCTCCTGTAGACTCTTCCTCGTCTGTCACAGCCATTCAAGCACACCCTGGACTCATCACAAAAAAGAACTGGGGTCCATTGCTTAATGGTCCAATTTTCGTGTTGACGAGCAAATTCCAGGCGTGCTTGGCGGTGACGCGGGAGCAGTCTGGGGCCCGTGGCGGGCCGATTTGGGATCAGGTTAGCTTCCTTGAGTCTTCGTCTTACTATCCACTCACTGGCAGTAACCTCTCGTACATCCCGAAGATGCTGATTGACAGTAACGGCGCTCTGGTGCCGATTTCTGAGAGAGGAAGTGACGATAAAGCGGTCATCCCTCTCAGATGTGTACCTCCGGCGGCCAGAACCTGGTCTTCGTGTCAAGGCCCTAGTCTCCCGAAGCCGTCGGTAAACTCGGGTTACTGCTGACTGGCTTAAATTCAGCTGGTCACCCTCGAAGCGTTGGTTGTGTCCCTGTTCCAGCAAGGCCACGACTTGGGCGGCTTCAGTCATGGTGGTATCCATTTCTTCAGGGTTTCCGAGTAAGGTCGTCAGCAGAGATGTGTAACGGTCAACTTCTGATAAGTGACTGATGACATTTCCCCCTCCTACCCCATATTTATAGGGGTCAAAAGGGGCACACCTCGTACGTTTCGGAACGAGTAAATGATCCACATATCGGGAAATGAGAAATAACTTGGAAAATCCTGGGCGGATTCCCAGGGTTCTTGTTTTTTTTAAATCGTTACATTATCAGCTTTCGTTTGGTATCATTTTTTTAAAGATATTCTGAATAGGTCAAGAGATACTGGGCGGAGAACCCAAACGTGTAGCTTGAGTCGATTTTTTTGCTCGCGAGTGTACATACGTTGTGTTGCGTTGCGTTTCTTCTCAGCAGTGGTCTCTCTTGAAAAGCGCTGGTAGATTTTTGATGTCTAAAAATGCCCTTGCTGAATAAACATCTTTATTTTCATACTATAAAAGAAAAAAAAAAGATGTTTATTCAGTAAGTAGGCCGCACGGGTACTTTAACACGTCAAAAATCTACCAGCGCTTCGCAAGAGACCACCGCTGAGAAGAATCGCCGCAAGAAATTCAACAGTCAGTCGTTTTTTAAATATTGCTTATATAATAATAAACTTAACCTAGCATTATATAAAACAACGAATCTCACATAAAACATAAAAAATAATATATTCATGCGTACTTGAGCAGGAAAATTTGTCAAAACTCACAAGAACTAATAAGTACTAGTAATAAAAAAAATAGAAATTTTTGATTTTTTTTTACCTATGACGGTGCAAGACAACCCACGAGACACGAAACCTGCCTTTTGATACTCTCGTTTTACATTTTGATAACCCACCAAAGTAAAAAATAATATTCTATAAATTGGCTCTTTTATACATCGGTAATATAGAATTAATCTACTAGCGCTTCGGATGCAATCATCATCGAAATGCATAAATCATGATGCATTAGGCCTCTTCAACTCAAGAAACATGAAACAAAGACTCGTATTATACAGGCTGTCCCAGAAACCGACGCCAACCCGCCTAGTGCTGATAGAGCAGCTCATAAGCTACCGATTTAACCCTTATGTATGTTCAGCAATTGTTATTAGTTTCCGAGATATTGATCACTTTAATCAGAGTTTTTGTCATTTTTCCTTATGTCCGTGCTACGAAAAACCCCTAAATTCATGTATTAATTCACATTTTTTCAGTGTTTTCTTGCATGATTAGAATCACTGTAAAATAAGGAAGTTTTTAAAGCTACATACTTGGTGAAAAACAAACGCGGGGTTATCTTAGTATGGAGAAAGTAACTCTGTGCATTTACTCGAACATTTGTAATAAAAAAGAAATTGACATGTAGCTTTAAAAACTTCCTTATTTCACAGTGATTGTAATCATGTAAGAAAACACTAAAAAAAATATGAATTAATACATGAATTTAGGTTTTTTTCGTACCACGGACATTAGGAAAAATGGCAAAAATTCTGATTTAAATGATCATTATCTCGGAAACTAATAACAATTGCTGAACATACATGGGGGTTAAATCGATAGCTTATGAGCTGCTCTATCAGCCCTAGATGGGTTGGCGTCGGTTTCTGGGACACCCTGTATACATATTAGAGGTCAAATAGATTACCCTCGTTCTTAGGCAGTGTTCTAAAGTAAAAACAGTATTTACAGGCATAATGATAGCTCAGAGTATGCAATTTGCAACCGCTTCAGTCATGTAAACGGAGGTATCGACCCTGGCCGAGCGCCCTCCGCCGCTCCATGAGTATTGCCGGGTCAGTGGGGCTGCTCAATACGATACGCTGCGCTGGCTACGCATTGAACACGACCCATAGGTTATTAATCGATATGCTTTCATTCTGCCCTCAATTGTTTCTAAATAGACAATGAGTTAGGTATTCAATCAATATTAAGGTACAGTCTCACACAAATTTAACTAGTTATAAACTAAGCTCTAGGCTTGTAATATAGGTATTACACAAAAGTAATGTCACACAAATTGATTTAGTCCCAAATTTATCTTTTTTTAGAGTATATGATTTAATTTAGTAACGATTGACCTATGAGTAAGTAACTCTTACTACATGTATTTAAATACTTAAAAAGAGACCGTACCAAACACTGTAAAAAGGTTGTATTACTGCATACATACATACCCTCATTCACACGCCTTCATTCCCAGAGTGGTATAGGCAGAGCTACAGAACTACCAACAACTCCAAAAACTTGTTGATTACTCTGTAACCACAATTTGCACAATCAGGCTAAGATGTTTATCAGTGTATATCAGTGACAGGTAGCAAGCCCATCGCCTAACAGTACTACAAGCCTTTATTCCCTTAGTCGCCTCTTACGACTTCCACGGGAAGACATGGAATGGCACAATTCTACTAAATCGTCAATTTACGGAAAAAATTAGACACCTTTATTCCCACAGTAACTTTAAAGATTATTAAACCACACACATTTTGTATTCATTTGAACAACAAATTATAACCACTCTTCGTTTTCAAGACTAGGCTTTTAGCTCATTAGAAAACAAATAACTGTAATAACGGCGCCGTGCCTAGTGATGGGCGATTTCTGAAACATTACAAAACTTTCCTTAACTGCAAAAATTACAACATCTGAAAGTTACATAATTAGATGGAAATGATTCTGACACAAGTAAATTTAATTTAAATTTCATGAAAAGTTTCGATTACTGACGTTGTATTACAAAAGTTAAGTAATTTTCAAAAATTAAACCATTTTACTCTGGTAACTTTCAGAATAATATATGAAATTTTAGGCGAAAGTTTCACTTATGAAACTTTCACAATATTGCAGAAATTTGAGTGAAAGTTTCACTTTTGAAACTTGCAAGCCGCCCATCACTAGCCGTGCCACGGGACGCTCAGTGCAGACTTAAATGCACATATTTAATACTATAAAAAAAAAAAAACCTAGTCCCAAATTAAGCTCTAGGCTTGTACTATGGGTATGGTTATGGGACAACGATATAAATACTTATATAGAAAAAAATATACTTAAAAACATAGAAAACATCCATGACTCACGGGATTTGAACCCAGGATCGCTAGCGTCGTATCCAGGGTCACTATCACTACCAACTAGACCAACGCGTCGTCAATATATTCTAGAATCAAACATTTCATTTATAAAGATGAGTTTCCATACCAAGGTATGAAACAATATTTTATTTGCATTAACTTCAACTTGGACTACTACCCTAACAAAATGTGTCATGTACGTGTGAATATCCCTACGGGGCACTGTTAATGCTATAACAAGGCCACTGTGCTAATTAATACGGTAATTTGATAATGCGATAATTGGTAATTGAGTGGTGTGGTACTTAGGATGTCGAGGGTCTAGCTTAGTGATAGGCGATTTCTGGCACTTTGCAAAACATTCCTTAACTGCGAAAATTACAGTTTTTGAAAATTGTATGTATTTATGTATGTATGTAAACTTTTTATAATATAATGCACAACAACATAAATATTACAATATAAATATTAAACTAATGTACAAAGGCGAACTTATCCCTAAATGGGATCTCTTCCAGCTAACCCTGAAGCAGATAATAATAATTAATAATAATTGTATACCTAAAGTAGCGGCACCGAGTGATGGCACTTTTGACAACTGACAAATAGTATCGTGAAAAGTAGGAATATAAAAAAAATATATTAAAGAAATAACGCATGATAATAAAAAGCCATTTTCCATGATTAACGTATTTATTTTATTGTATTATCCGATTCAATAATCCTTGGAGAACAATCATCACTGTTATATGCTACCTATCATCACGCGAATTTCTTTTTTTTGAGATGCTTTTTCTTAATTCGAAAAAAAAAACTCAAGATTAAGCTAGTTACGAAATGCGTTTCGGTAAATTACAGCCCGAGCGGTACATCACTATTCCGGAACCTGCAACAATGAAGTTTGACATGTTCTTTCGCTGTCAATATTTAGGAACTTCATCAGCGAGCAAACGTCAAAAGTGCCATCACTCGGTGCTGGTATTTTAGACCATGACAACCTATTTTATTACCTTCCACTTTTCTATCATTGGCTTCTGTATCCGTGGTCAGATTGCATTGTTAGATCAATCTGACCACGTCCACTGTTTTGTATCCTTGGTCAGATCGATTGATTTATTAGTATCGTAAATATGAGGTAGGTTTAGGTTATGTTTGTTTTTCCGCTGGCCCGGAGGGCCAAACCACCCAGAAATGGGAGCTCCGCACAAGCGGAGCTCCATCGACTTTCTGCGAAAGTGTATAAAATGCGAATAAATTAATCGATCTGACCAAGTATACAAAAGAGTGGACGTGGTCAGGTCAGATTGATCTAACAATGCAATCTGACCACGGATACAGAAGGACTGATTGTCGCCGTTTACAAACTTTCACTTACATACCTACTCGTTTCTTATCCTATCCATTCTTGTTAGATCACACATCCATCTCGTTAACATTACCTTCTCTATTGAAGGAAAAAGTTTGGGTTTAAAATCTGTTATAACATCGTGAGCCAAGTTCTTTACACAAACATTTCACATTTAAATGGCGACAAGTAAAACACCTAGATAAGGTGAATGACTTCTTTTGACGGGTAGACGAAAACTTACAAGCAGTTTGCACGCTATACCTTTGTCTCATTTAAATTCACTAAATACATAGCAGTATTTCTATTGAATTAAATAGCTTTATTTCTAGGGTGTATTAAATAAAAATATTAACATATTGCAAATGAAGAAAGTAGGTTTGAATAATGTTAATGAACTAGCTATTGACCTGACTCTAATTGCTATTCCCTCGGCAACTGTTAAATTTTCTGGCAAAAAAAGTACCTTAATTTACGCTCTCTTTAGTTTTATGTAGAGCTACTATGTTAGAAATTAAGGGTCTGAGTAACTATTGAGAGGCATCTACCAAGAACTAAGATACCAGATTTGCTTTTTTTTGAGGTTCGCAAAAAAGTGCACGTATTATTTTATCCCTTGGCTTTGCTTCAGTTTATGTGAGTACCACCCGTACATAACCCAGAATTTATTATATTGTTCGTTCAGTAGTTTTCGAGATCATCGCAAACATACAGACAATAAGACAGACGTGTCAGGGACTTAGTTTTATAATATTATAGTGATTCTTGCTATAACTACTTTCATTTGATCCTCAATTAAACGTTGATGCTATTTTTTTTTTAAATAAAATATATATATATATATTTTTAAATATATTTTTGGTTTATTATTGATTAAGAATATGATACCTAGTCACTTAAATGAAGTGAAGTACAGAATGATTATAGCATGCAATTTTAGAGCAAATAAATTCAGGCCAAATATAGACCTAGGTTGTAGCTAGGTTATCTAAACTGTTCCAAACAGTGACGTTTTTAGCCGGTAGCTTGCTTCCTTCCTGCCGTCTCACGAAATGCGGCAAGCGGCCACAAAGCGGATAAGGTAACGGCGCCTATTACCGTGGTACTTAAGGAAGTTTTCAAATAATTCCAAAAAATTAAGGTTATCAAAGCTCCTTAGCGACCCAAAAAATTTTTTTTATTTAAGAGTGTTTATTGAACTTTTAGCGTCGTAACTTTTTGGAGTCATTTTACTTTATTATACAGGGTGTATTGCAAGTCGTGTGCCAAATAAATATGGTGGGTAGCTAAGGTCACTTGCAACACGTTTTGGGCCAATTAACACTCATCCTACCCACGGTTTTTTTTTTATTTATTTTTTTTGAAAAAATCTCGGAATCTTCCAAAAGTTAACCATTTTGTTCACCTATCTTTTTTTTAAATGTGACAGCACAAAAGTACTTATAGTTTTTTTATCTTTAATGTTTGCGCATTTGAATGAAATGTTATTTTTATTCATATAGTAAACAAATAAAAAAATATTAGCCAACAAAGTGTGAAGGACAGAAAAATAAAATCTTCACGGTCAACTTTACGGCACAATTAAAAAAAAAGTAGAAGCTCCTCAGATCTTTCAACATCATAAAAACTTCTCCAGTTCCTGACAATTTTTACGGTATACCACATGTCTAGAATCACGTTCAGTTTTTCGTCAAAATATGGTTTCAATCTAAAATGGTGGTTTTATTCGGTCAGTAGATCCAGCCAGTTAAATGGGCTAAATGCACAATACAAAACGCAATATGGTTAAAAATCATCTTTATTTTAATAATTACTTCAAATTTTGTTTAAATTGTCTTCCTCCACAATTGATACATTCGCGACACCTTTTACTCAGACCCTTAATTTCTAACATAGTAGCTCTACATAAAACTAAAGAGAGCGTAAATTAAGGTACTTTTTTGCCAGAAAATTTAACAGTTGCCGAGGGAATAGCAATTAGAGTCAGGTCAATAGCTAGTTCATTAACATTATTCAAACCTACTTTCTTCATTTGCAATATGTTAATATTTTTATTTAATACACCCTAGAAATAAAGCTATTTAATTCAATAGAAATACTGCTATGTATTTAGTGAATTTAAATGAGACAAAGGTATAGCGTGCAAACTGCTTGTAAGTTTTCGTCTACCCGTCAAAAGAAGTCATTCACCTTATCTAGGTGTTTTACTTGTCGCCATTTAAATGTGAAATGTTTGTGTAAAGAACTTGGCTCACGATGTTATAACAGATTTTAAACCCAAACTTTTTCCTTCAATAGAGAAGGTAATGTTAACGAGATGGATGTGTGATCTAACAAGAATGGATAGGATAAGAAACGAGTAGGTATGTAAGTGAAAGTTTGTAAACGGCGACAATCAGTCCTTCTGTATCCGTGGTCAGATTGCATTGTTAGATCAATCTGACCTGACCACGTCCACTCTTTTGTATACTTGGTCAGATCGATTAATTTATTCGCATTTTATACACTTTCGCAGAAAGTCGATGGAGCTCCGCTTGTGCGGAGCTCCCATTTCTGGGTGGTTTGGCCCTCCGGGCCAGCGGAAAAACAAACATAACCTAAACCTACCTCATATTTACGATACTAATAAATCAATCGATCTGACCAAGGATACAAAACAGTGGACGTGGTCAGATTGATCTAACAATGCAATCTGACCACGGATACAGAAGCCAATGATAGAAAAGTGGAAGGTAATAAAATAGGTTGTCATGGTCTAAAATACCAGCACCGAGTGATGGCACTTTTGACGTTTGCTCGCTGATGAAGTTCCTAAATATTGACAGCGAAAGAACATGTCAAACTTCATTGTTGCAGGTTCCGGAATAGTGATGTACCGCTCGGGCTGTAATTTACCGAAACGCATTTCGTAACTAGCTTAATCTTGAGTTTTTTTTTTCGAATTAAGAAAAAGCATCTCAAAAAAAAGAAATTCGCGTGATGATAGGTAGCATATAACAGTGATGATTGTTCTCCAAGGATTATTGAATCGGATAATACAATAAAATAAATACGTTAATCATGGAAAATGGCTTTTTATTATCATGCGTTATTTCTTTAATATATTTTTTTTATATTCCTACTTTTCACGATACTATTTGTCAGTTGTCAAAAGTGCCATCACTCGGTGCCGCTACTTTAGGTATACAATTATTATTAATTATTATTATCTGCTTCAGGGTTAGCTAACAAAAAGAAAAGGTAACTGACGTTTATTGCCCGACTCGCCACTTCATTTTGCGGATAGTGAAATTAACTTTTTTTTTACGGCATAGGTAGGCAGACGACACACAGACCCCCTGATGGTAAGTGGAAACTGTGACCCATAGACCTTCGCATTCACAAGACTGCAAATGCACGGCCAACCCTGAGGACTAAGATGGAATGCCTCTATGCTAGTCATTTCACCGACTGTCTTATCCCCAAACCGGAACACAACAATGGAAACACGCTTGGCTGTAGGTTAATGGATAAGATGGTGGTACCAACCCGGACGGACCCTGCACTGCACAAGGTCCTCCCACAAGTACCCCACTGCCGCCAATGAGGCCCTACTTGATATCAACTATTGATATCTGTGTCTCCTTTATTGACACGGGATCTATATTTTCTGGCCGGCAGCGTGAACAGCCAGAAATGAACCAAATTTAATATGTACCTCTTTTCTTGATGTGGGATCTATATCTTTTGGTTCTTGAGCGAGAAGATAGTCGATAGCTAATCGGTACCTCGCCGGGTGGGACAAGACAGGTGCCTAATTTAACAATTTTATTAATTGAAGTTATTTGAGGTGGGCCCCTATTTATAACTAATGGGCGGCTGACGAATGAAATTTGGTGACGATGGAATAGGGTGGATAAGACTGATTACGATTACAATGTATGTACTAAAATGTTTGCAGGTATTGTTACTTATATGATGTATCAATACTTATTGTAATATCATTATGTATTTGATACTGAAACCACCTCCAAATTATACAGTTAACAATCCCAAAACAATTGCCGAGGTAATCGTGATGATACCAACAAACGCAATACATACAAGCACATACCCTTCTTTTCTGTCTGTCAGTCAATAATTTGGAAACATTGATGGATACCGCTCTCTATTTCACCATCCTGACTATGATAGATGACGGGTAACATTTTGGTTTCCACTGAAAAGTTAACAAGTTTTCACATCAGTGGGATTCATATGAGCCGTGTCATGTATGAACACTAGGATGTGTCATTTTTTTTAAACTGTGAAATTCGAGACGTAATGCCACTCAAAAGTTCCTTTTTTAAATGTAATTAAGATTTGCATTTACAGATTTAAGATTTATTAGTACTTTTGGCTCGCTCATTGACCTTGAAGTTTGGTAAAATTGGAATAATACGAGGTTTGTTGAATCTGTTTTTTTTTTATTACTGTAAGTATAGTTAATACATAAACTATATTTAATGTTTGTCTTGTTTAAGAAAAACATTAAAAGTTGACATGTTTTGATGTAATCAATAAATTGACATGTCTGCTAACGCACGCAGTTAAAACGTTTAGTGATAAGAATGCTTGTTTGATTATTTTGTGCTATTTATGTAATTTCCCAAGTTAAAAAGTTATTTGTGGGATACGAACCCGATTAATTGGTGTTGTAAGAGTGTGTTATACTAGGAACTGAAATATTTATTTTAAGTTCTTAGCATGGAGATCCAAAAACTTTACCTCAATTGAGTGAGCCAAAGATGTCAAAAAAAACCTATTTTTGTTACATATTTTGTTATTTTAGATCTCAATGCATCTTTTGATTTCTATGAGATGAACAAAAAAACAATTTTTTTTTTTTCCATACCATGGTGACACACCCTAATGAACACGGGCTCTGGGCCGATATTCTACGCGGTAAAAACCATATCGTCTTTGACCTGTTATCGTCTTGTCAACGTTTTGAAAGCTCTTATTTACTTGGCAGTAATGGCGACAGAGTTAAAATCAATACCATGACAGAAGGGTTATTATGACATAGCAATGCAGTTCTGTTTGCGCTGAGAGAAAAGGATAGAGCTACATAACTGCTATAGCTCTGTCCTTTACGCTCAACGTAAATGTACGCTTAGCTATGTCATATCATAATAACCCCTCAGATCAAACACGATACAGTTTTTTCCGCCTAGAATATAGTATCAGGTGATATGTATGACCATTGAGCAAAATAACCATGTCAACTATGTTAAATGGTCATAATCAGAGGTCGGAATTTTCGTAGCACTTTTGAGCTGTCATAGGGACTTCTCGTTTATCGACTCCGGATAAACATATTTTATCGATACATTATAGAACACAACATATTAAAGAACATTAAAAGAAGAGGTAAACAACAGGTGGTATTATCGCTAAAGAGCGATTTCTTTCAGATGACTTTCGAGTAATTGAAAATGTGAAATAGAGATTTGCAATGAAAATAATGAAAAGTTAATAGTTAACATTTTAATCAGTTCAGTTCAGTGTTATCATTTATGAATTTCATGTTCAAAGTCTGTTTTAGTGCTAAGAAGACTAAGTGTTTCATCATTAGTTTTTCTATAAAAGAAATAGATAGATAGTCATTATCTGAAAGAGATCGCTCTTTAGCGATAAGACCGCCTGTTGTTTACATCTACTTTTAATCTTCTTTAATATGTTGTGTTCTATAATGTATCGATAAAATATGTATATCCGAAGTCGAAGTTGGTCTATCCCGATTAGGACCATTCGTAAAAATACATAATAAACGTCTTTTACATTATTATACCACGGTACTTATTTAATACGGTCTCGGATAAAGCCTGAATAAAATCGTGATATTTAACCACGTTGACAGCTAACAAAAAGTAATGCAAAAAAATGCAACTCGTTTGCTACCGTGAAATAACTTCGTAGCATGACTAGAATGGGAAACGTTCGTGGTGGAAATAAATCTTTAATTCTGCATTTCGTTTTGCATTGCTAACTTTTAGTTGGCTTATCAAAATGTAGATTTTGGTGGTTTTTAAAACGAACGAAATATCTTAATCTTGTTTGTTATAAGCCTCTTGCCGTAATTTATTTTATAATGCTTTATTTATGTATGTGTCTTAATTATTTATTTACCTGTCTGCGTTGAGGTCGTTTATTATACATGCATACATACATAAACTCACGCCTTCATTCCCAGAGTGGGGTAGGCAGAGCTACAGAATTACCAAGCAGTCTTAAATAAGTTTTTGATAATTCTGTAACCACGTTTTGCACAAATCAGGCTAAGATGTTTACCAGTGTATTAGTGACAGGTTGCAAGCCCATCGCCTAAGAGTACTAGAAGCCTTTATTATTCCCTTAGTCGCCTCTTACAACATCCACGAGAAGATATAGAGTGGCACTATTCTAACCCGGTGACCACACGTAAATTCGTTTATTATTATTTCGGGAAAAGAGTCTTGTTTGATAATAATCTATTTTTGTACGATATTTCACATTAAATCACGCGTGTTTCCCATAGGGGTAGGCAGAGACCACTTCTTTCCATCTGCTACGGTCCTGAACAATCTCTTTCGCTTCTTCCACATTTAGGCATTAAACAGTCTTAGTTAAGTTTAGTTTAGTTTATTTATTCATCAATGTAATATTACAATACAAATTGCATTACATGTCACAAAATACGAAATTACATTGAGATCGTCAAAACATACATACATACATACCTTCACGCCCTCATTCCCAGAGTGGGGTAGGCAGAGCCACAGAACTACCAACAACTAAAAACTTGTTGATAACTCTGTAAATACAATTTGCACAATTAGGCTAAGATGTTTAACAGTGTATATTAGTGACAGGTAGCAAGCCCATCGCCTAACAGTAATACAAGCCTTTATTCCCTTAGTCGCCTCTTACGACTTCCACGGGAAGACATGGAGTAGCACAATTCTAAGCCGGCAACCACACGGCATAACATAAATACTAATAATCAAAAAATACAAGAATATTTAATAATAATTAATTAAATTAAAACAACAATTATATATCGAATAATGGTCACTCGTCCGATGTCAATACATATTTATAATGATTAATAAATTTCAACACAATAATAAATTTACATGTCAAGCTCCATATCCATCCACGGAGTAGGTATAATGGATTATCTGGACCTGTTATTCAGTTAATTATTTTAATTATAGTTCCTGACGTAGAGACCTGGTCATGTTGTTCTCCTAGACATTAGGTATTTTATTTGTATTTTATTGACGTTACATTTGTAATGATTTTATTTGTGTTAGTTTTAAAAATAATTATTTATTACTTTATTACCTTGTAATGTAATTTAGATACTTTTAAGTATTATTGTATTTAATCATTGAAAAAAAAATACCTTCTGCTGGAGTTTCTTGCGGCGCTTCTTCTCCGCAATGATGGTCTTGTCCGAAGCGCTAGTAGATTCACTCCATGTTACCGACGTGTAAAAGAGCCCTCATGTGGCCAATTTACTGAATAAATATTTTGAATTTAGAATTTTTATCCAATAAAAGGTTTCTTAGCTGACGTTTTGTCACATGCGCGTTGCCGACCCATTAAAAACCTTTTTACTCCTCTCCTTAAGAACTCCATAGGAAGAATCTCAGCATTGAGCTCATTCCACAATCGGAGCGTAATTGCCACAAACAAACATGCATAAAAAATATCATTAAAGGTTGTAAAACAATGATGTAAGTCACTCTTTCTGTAAAAATCACTTTTCAAAGTAAAATAATTGCGAATACTTTTTTGTTTTTTTTTATGGCATAGAGAAGACAAACGAGCACACAGGCCACCTGATGGTAAGTGGAAACTGTGACCCATAGACATTCGCATTCACAAGACTGCAATGCAATCCTAAGACTGCAAATGCGTTGCCAACCCTGAGGACTTAGATGGAATGCCTCTATGCTAGTCATTTCACCTGCTGTCTTATCCCCAAACCGGAACACAACAATGCGAACATTGCTGTTTGGCGGTAGGTTAATGGATAAGATGGTGGTAGCGATCCGGACGTACCCTGCACAAGGTCCTACCACCCATCCCATACTTAAACAGTATTCGCAATTATTTCCGAATAATCTGATCAAAATATAAATCAACCAATAACATACAATATTATACGGCCACTAACATTACCCAATATTTTTAAATGTGAATCAAGTGACTTACGCCATTTTTGTATGGCGCTTAATTCTAATTTCTACTCTGCGTCGAAACGAACACTTCCTGGTTTGGACCTATTCTGAAATTACACAAGCGTAAAACGCTTATGTTCGACACGCCAACTTTGGTTAACTTCGATAAACGCCCTATGTAAAATAACCACCACTATGGCTATATTACTGGCTGTCGTGACCCAAATCGCCGAGAAACAAATTTATTTCACGTGAACTACTGCATTCGCGTAATAAACGAAATTTCTTATACAAACTCGTATCTTAAAAACGTGAAGAACGGAAAACGTTTCTGTAGGAATTAACATAGCTACAATTTTGTTTCGTGGATGTTGATATAACTTTGGGATATATCGACGGTGGAAAGGCAAAATCCCTTAAACGAGCATTTATACTTATAATCACCATGTTATTTGAACAATAACCGCCTTTTTAAACTTAATCTGTTGACGTACAATTTGAATAGAAAATCACTTAACTTGTCACTGTTTATTAACAAGTGCGCTTAAGTGTTATTTTCCGATAAATGCCTACATAATTAATAGGCTAATAAGGCGCTTCGACGTCCTCTTGGAAGCAAAGCGTGACAAACTATAACTATTTTAACGTGCGTCACTTAAAAGAATACGAGTACCTTCGGAAAGTATTTATCAGTACCTAATTTCAGTTAAGCGACAATTATTTGCAATATTTATATTATTCATTGTTTAGAAAAAAACATTTACATGGTTATTGAAACCTTTGAAAAAATAACTTTTGAAATGCTGACCTATAAAAACCGCATAATGTCGCTTATGAGGTTTTACTTTCCCTCCGTCAATATAATTCCAACCACCAATTACGTGAGGTTAGCCACTGGCAATTTACATGAAATCGCTTACTTGTTAAAGTTCATGTTCGTTCCATTATGAGCCTTAAAGAATGCAGTAGTAGATTTTTGGCAACGTTTATGGTTCGCAGACAAACGATCTGAATTTTGTTAATATTTTGAGAATTTTATTAAATTCATGAACACGCACTAGCTAAAGTGTGCTTAATTTTTTTTTTTTATTATTTGTGGTGGTCATTTGAATTTGGTAGAAAGTGACAAAATTATTAAAGATTTAACACGTCAAAAATCTAAGAGCACTTCGTGAAAAAATGCCGCAAGAAATTCAAAATACTTTAACCAACATAGCTTTAAACTTTTAGACAACTTCCTTTGACATAAAGATGTCGCTACAGTCAACATCTACTTTAATCCTGATAAATGCATCTTAGCGATTTTGTTTATGACGCGCAAACGAAAATCAACCTGAAGGTGACAGATAAATTATTTGGCCTACCATACAGGTAGTTAAAAGGAAATTGATTCCTAGACCATTTTGAATTATGTCAAAGTGACAAGTCTCTTACATTTTGATTGATTACGTTACTATGACATAGTCCAAATGGTCTACGAATCAATTTCCTTGACTGTACCTATCTAAGGGGCACTTGCAGGAAAAATGTTAAATCGAGATTAAGCTTAAATCTATATTTGAGACTGACAGTTCCATACATTTTGACATAGCTAAACTGAACTTTAGCATTAATCTAGATTTAAATTTTTGCTGCAAGTGGCCCTAAGTTATTTTATATGTAAGTCGGGGTCTAGTACAAACTTGGTTTGCCACGTCATGACATGACTGCAGTTGTAAAAAAACGTTCCACGAAACAAATAGGTATACTCTACTGTCATATATTGATATTGAAACCATAACATATAACAGTTTGTTCTTTTATATTTCCCACAAACATTTGCTTTGCCGAATAACTTCCGATATATTTGTTGAAATGAACACACAATTTACATTTCACTACGTTCCGGATTTTATTTGCTGCAAACAAAAATAACTCCATTGAAAATATAAATTCGTTTATTCAATATCACGAACGTGACCATCGTACATTCAATAAAATAACCAGTCAAGTTGGGCTCAAGCACCGAGGATTCCGGTCCTGCGTCTTAGATAAAGATAAATACATTTATTTAGTAAGTAGGCCGCACGGGCACTTTTAGACGTCAAGAATCTACCAGCGCTTCACAAGAGGAGACCACTGCTGAGAAGAAACGCCGCAAGAAACTCAACAGTCAGTCGTTTTTTAAACATATTTAATATTACAATGGTACTACTTAGCATTACATAAATCTATAAATATTAAATAAAAATAAAAAAACCATTTATCAAATTGATAACCTGCGTAGTTTCCGCAGTAAAACACACCAAAATCTTACGAGAAAAATAAAGGTAGAAAAGGAAAAATCAACACCTACTTCTGTGTATATAAGACGGTGCAAGACGACCACATAAGATTGATACGTTTTCCTATATCAACACGGTGTCCCCTACACAATATAAAGCTTTTGAATTTGAAATGTTTTTAATGTGTGAAATGTCAGAAACCCCAATAAAGTCCTAGCGCTGCTTGTTATCATTATCTTTAAGGTTTTTTTAGTGGCTTGGACACGGCAAAAGAACACACAGGATCTGTGACCAATAGACATATTTTTTGCAATCTCAAGACTTCAATCTCAACACTGCAATCTCAAGACTTCAATCTTAGTACTTAAATGTAACGACTATAATCTTACGTCTGCAATGTTTAGATCGTCCGGGGATCGATACCATCTTACCCTTTAACCTTCCCCCACAGCCAGCAGCAGTGTTCACATTATTGTGCTCCGGTGCGGGGTAAGATAGCCGGTGAAATGTTACCGTAGAGGAATTCAATCCAAGTTATCGTCAGATTGTAAAGATAAAGATAAAGATAAAGATAAAGACATTTATTCAGTAAGTAGGCCGCACGGGCACTTTTACACGTCAAGAATCTACCAGCGCTTCACAAGAGGAGACCACTGCTGAGAAGAAGCGCCGCAAGAAACTCAGCAGTCAGTCATTTTTTTAAATATTATATTTCAAATATCCTGCGTTGTTTCCGCAGGAAAACACACCAAAATCTTAAGATAGAAAGAGAGAAAAGGAAAAAAAGAACTCCTACGTATGTGTATATAAGACGGTGCAAGATGACCACATAAGATTGATATGTTTTCCTACATCAACGGTGTCCCCCAGACAAGATAAAGATTTTGAATTTGAAAAAAAACAAATAAAAAATATATTATTGATTAAGTTTCGGGTTTAGGCCAAGCATGTTTGTCTATTAAATAGTCCTCGATCCTATAATACGCTTTAGACATTAACGACTTTTTCAAGTAATTTTTGAGTGCTGGAAAGGGTAACTTTAATACTACCTCAGGTAATTTATTATAGAAATGAATGCATTGACCAACAAATGATTTATGTACTTTACGGACGCGGAATTTTCGAATAGCTATTTTATTTTTATTTCTAGTATTTAAATTATGTATATCAGATTTTTTTGTGAAAGAATCCAAATTTTTTATAACATAAATAATATTCTCATAAATAAATTGTGACGCTACAGTTAAGATATTAATTTCCTTAAAAAGATCTCTTAAGGAGTCACGGGAATTTAAGTTGTAAATAGAACGAATGGCCCTTTTTTGTAACACAAATATAGTTTGTATGTCAGCTGCCTTACCCCAAACCAGAATACCGTACGACATAACACTATGGAAATAACTATAATAAACTAAGCGAGCTGTCTCAACATTGGTTAGTTGTCTAATTTTCCTAACTGCGTAAGCTGCCGAACTTAGTTTACCTGCCAGTACAGCTATATGGGGACTCCATTGCAAATTTTTATCTATTGTTATGCCTAGGAAAACTGCCTTATCTACGATTTGCAAACACTCGTCATTTAGAATAATACTAGAATCTAACGGTTTAACATTAGGCAAAGCGAATCTAACACATTTAGTTTTCTTAGCATTTAGTAGCAAATTGTTGCTAGTAAACCAATTAAGTACTTTAACTAGTGTGGAGTTTATGCTACTGAAGTCTATGGATTTTCTGTCTACCTTGAAAATTAGTGAAGTATCATCAGCATAAAGTACAATATCACAAAGTTTATCTACTGATGGTGGCAAGTCATTTATGTAAACCAAAAATAGAAAAGGACCTAAAATAGAGCCTTGAGGCACACCTATTTTCACTGTAGCTCCATCAGATTGTGTTTTGTTTACAACAACTGTTTGAGTTCTATCACTGAGATAAGAAGACATAAGACTTATAGCTTTATTAGACAATCCATAATGTTCTAATTTTAAAATAAGGGTCGTATGAACCACGCAATCAAAAGCTTTAGAAAGGTCACAAAATATTCCTACTGCATCGCAAGATTGCTCCCAACTGTTATATATATATTTAATGAGAACAGATGCCGCATCAATTGTTGATCGACCTCTGGTAAAGCCAAACTGGTTATTGTTAAGTAGTTTATTTCTATTAAAGTGACCTAACATATCATTCAGAATTAGTTTCTCAAAGACTTTACTTAAAATTGGTAGTATGGAAATGGGACGGAAGTTCGTAATATCACTCATCTCACCCGATTTAAAAAGAGGTATGACTTTACTATATTTCATAAGATCTGGAAAGATCCCTTCTGAAATGCAATTATAATGTAATCTTGAGATTGCAAAAAAAATCTATCGGCTTCATAGGTCCACCATGTAGCTTGTGTGTTTGTTTGTCTACTCCATGATATGAAAAATAAGAAAAAACCTCCGGCGCCCTACCCAAGATGCATTACACTTACTAGCGATTCTATTCGTTTCGTTTTTAAACCAATCGCGTCACTCGTAGATGACGTGATACGAAAGTCACGTGATCTACCAGTGACGCCATTGGCTTAAAAATTAATCGAATAAAAACGCGCGATGCATCTTGGCAAGGGCCTCTGTACCCTTACCATGTTACAATTACCGTACTCGCTAGCGAGTCGAAGCTCTGTCCCTCGCAGACCACGCAAGTATTGTTATAGAGTGCGAAGGACAGAGCATTCGACTCGGTAGCAAGTACGGTAATTGTAACTCCTGGTAAGGGTACAGATCTCGTGTTCAGGTCTTGGGAATAATGGTGTGAAAAAACCGGTTAGTTATGGTTCATAAAAGATAACGCTAACGAAATAGATTTGCTAGCGTTATCATCGCTCAGATTAACCTAAGCGTAAAGGGCAGAGCTATTGCAGTTATATAGCTCTGTCCTTTTCTCTCAACGTAAACTGAACTAGCTATGTCATAATAACCCTATTGGCTTGCTTGACTATAAGCTGAGCAAGTTGAAATGCTACTATAGCTAGCTATAAATGTAGGGAAGACAAGAGGGTGGTGGTGGTGGCGGTGATCGATCGAAATTAACCGTTATTTTGACCAAGAACAGTTTTATTTTTCTCTTTGATCAAAACCGAAACAATATCGATTCTCTTCGAGGGGACTCGAAATGAAAATCCTCTTTTTGCATTGTATATGGTTTTAAAAGAGCTGGTTACAAAAAATCGGTCAAGTGCGAGTTTGACTCGCGCACCGAGGTGAGGGTTCCATATAGGGAATGTTAATAACCGGTTATAACCGGTTATAACCGGTTATTTTCATACAAAAACGGCAAATAACCGGTCAAATTGCATTACCTAGTTCCATACCGCTGCACTATAGGTTCCGACGGGCTACCCCTCGCCTAACCATGTTTCCGAGCCTGTCTCATGTTCTACATTCGAACTTCCAAACTTTACGTAGGTTAGCTCGGTATAACCGAATAATACTTGTTTTAACTAGATCTGGACAGGTGAAGTAAAGGTTGACGCACACATAACCGCTCGGCACCGGATCGACACCACCTCAACTCGAGCTGTTCAGTATCGTATGAAACTCCATACTGTAACGCACACTAAATTAGTATTGACATCGGAACGGCAACGCCTGCCCTCCGCACAAGACAGCAGTCGTCCACTGAAAAATGTATCGTACTACTTACTCATCATTGCAAAGAAAAGAGAAAGATGTAGCCCGAAGAATAGCTAAACTTAAGTGGCAGTGGGCGGGGCACATCGCCGATAGGGTCAGAAGGTTCTTGAGTGGCGTCCGCGGACCGGGAGGCGAGCTGTAGGTGAGCCTCCAACAAGATAGAGTGACGACCTTGTGAAGATCGCGGGAACGCAGTGGTTGCGAAAAGCACAAGACCGGTCTGAGTGGAGAGCCTTGGGGGAGGCCTATGTCCAGCAGTGGACGTGTTTCGGCTGACATGATGACTACTTACTAATACAGACCAAAGCTCATTATTCAACGTCTCACTTCGAGCAGATCCGGTGTCGAGCGGTTATGTCTGCGCCAACCTTAAGGGATCCAATTAGTCAAATCTCGTTACCTGGGTCCTACTGTAGTTACCCAAAGTCCTTCGTTTAATTCAGTAGTAAACTTCAAGAATTAACATAATAGTACGACTTATCTTTGAATAATCTTAATCCTTGGTACACTTAGTGAAAAGTAGTCGCGGTGTATGTTAATTTGTACGTACAATGACCCGTTTTAATTATAATAGAGCATAGAAAGACTTAATCTTGAGGGTTTCTGTTTATTTTAGGAAAAATGCAGTGATTTAAAAACAAGATTATGACGTATAAAAAGCATCAAAAGTCCTATGTTACAAATCAGGCGAACAGGTCGATGTGATCTTTGCGCTGGGTGCTAAGTGATACAAAAACGATCACAGCGGGAGAAATAGCTGACATATTTAACAAAAAGCAAGCTTTAAAAAACCTGACTGTTGCTAACCAACTTTAAATCGTTATTCAAAATGAGAAATGAAGAAATAAATCTAAAGATGATTTATAAAAAATACCTATTCAATGATATAGTTGTGATATTTTGTTAGTCAGCTTATTTTAATTTTATTTCTCAATATGGTGTCTGGTTGCCGCCATATTGAATTCTGAATGCGTTTAGTTTTTGAGCGCCACAAAGGAACTCATAATACATATATAGACTGATAAACACATTATCCTCATCCTTCGTCAGTCGGGTAAAAAGGAACTATTCCAAGACGACGAAATGTCAATGGTAGTCGGTAGGTATATCTGAGTTTCTTGCGGCGCTTCTTCTCAGCAGTGATCTTCTCTTGTGAAGCGCTGGTAGATTCTTGACGTGTAAAAGTGCCCGTGCGGCCTACTTACTGAATAAATGTCTTTATCTTTATCTTTATAGTGTAATAATTTCCTTGAAATTACATAAAGAAAGTAAACATTGGTCTGAACCTCTGTTTACCTCCGCCTTCTCCTCTCTTTATGAGCTCTTTTATACTAGATAAAACCGTATTATTTTTAACATGTTATCGTATTGTTAATGTTGTTATAGCTATTATTTACTTGTACAGTAATAGCGAGCATGTCATAAGCAATATCGTTTTACCGAGTGGAATAAAGCCCAGCTCTTCAGCCATATCGCTTGTCTGGTTATACACGTCAGGAGCTTCGCTAGCAACCGTGTTGCCTCTATAAATAGCTGAAAACACGTAGTTCTTAAATATAAAATAAATTTTATATGCCATGGCGTGCAACAACGCCCCCGTGTACTTGGTTTTTTCACCGTATAAATCACTTACGTTAATTGTGCAAGTGATTACCATAGCCCAGTGACTTTCAGTGTCAGAACACTCATAGTTGCATGCACTCTATGCATTTATACATATTTTATGCTTGAGATATATACGGCGCGAAAAAATTATACTCGCTCGTTTGATAAAAAATATGTTCTGCTAAAATAATCGAAATACAAGTTTGTAAAAATGATCGATGATGAGTTCCACAAGAAAATCACGTTTCTTTTATTATTTACTTAATTTTTGTATTTTTTTATTTTTTGCGCCTAAACAAACTTTATAAAAAATCACGGTTTATGGGATACATATGACAGACAAACGGATGGACAGCGGAACCTTAGTAATAGTATCCCGTTAGAACCCTTTTTATTACGGAATCCTAAAAAAGCAGCCAAC
The DNA here is from genome assembly GCA_927399475.2 of Acleris emargana. Classification (NCBI taxonomy): domain Eukaryota; kingdom Metazoa; phylum Arthropoda; class Insecta; order Lepidoptera; family Tortricidae; genus Acleris; species Acleris emargana. The sequence continues at coordinate 1,091,507 of OV656840.1, forward strand.
GTTAACTTTAAGCAACTTATAGAGAAATAAACTCTTATAATAGTGTTGAATGCAATTAAACTTCGCCTGTTAAGTTCATTTAAAATCCGATTGCCGGGAATTAAAAACTAGCTGAATAAGCGTCGTAGAGAAGACTTTAATTACAACCCTTTTTACTAGCTTTTATTTAATTTGCTCTGCTTAGATCTATATTATCTGCCATGGTTGTTTTTAGTCATAATTAGGCTTGGGACTTTTGGATGCTCGCTATGGTTTTAGATTCCACGGAGTCGCCATTATGTTAAAATATAATTTTTCGAAGTCAAAGTCAAAGTGTAAAAATAAAACATGTTAGATTTACGCTGTTATATCGATTGGTAATAACCACGTTATTATGACTGCAATTAATTTTATCATAAGATTTATTAGTTATTACACACACATGTCACAGTTCACAGGTGACGCGATATGCAAATATAGGTACGATTTACTTAATTATGCATCCTCTTTGATACTTGCGTTGTGACAGACTACTGACTGACATCTATTTTAGCAATTAAAAAAACACTTGATTAATAAATTGTCACTTGATTAAACACGGTTTAAGCAATTTCTGATAAAATTTAAAATTACATCAACGAATTTTACCACAACGCACCACAAAGATGACGAATCGGCAAAAATTCTCGAGAATACAACTTTAACATCAGTGGACGTGGAGAGATCTTTTTCAACACACAAAAGAGTTTTTGATAGGTCCAGAACTCGTTTAACCCCGCAAAATATAGAAAAAATAATAGTGATCCATTCTTACTACCATTTTAATGATGAACATGAAATAGTAATAGATGATGATTATGATGCACTGATTCAAAAAGCCTGTACCTCAACAAAAACTTAGAAGTGGCGACTAATATTAGATTGAAAAATACATTTTTGTTATTGTTACTTAAATTTTTTGTTTTAGTTTATTTTGTTTACTAGCAATAGAGTATTTTATTATTGGTAATTATATACATACAAGTTGTATGTACTTATCCACTTTGACTTTGACTTCTAAAAAAATATTTTAACATAATGGCGACTCCGTGGATTCTAGAACCATAGCGAGCATCCAAAAGTCCCAAGCCTAGTCATAATATATATGTTTTAGGACTTAATTCGGGGGTCCTAGTGAAAAAGGGTAAAAGACTTCTAAAGCTCAAGTGATAAAGGGTTTAAGTATAGTTTAATCCGTTCATGTATAAATATGATCTTTTTTATTACGAGTTAATCAATTTTTAACTTTTTTCCCTCATCGTAATTTATTTGGAATTCATAAGTAAACCCGATGGAATAATTGCATATTAAGGTTCCACATACTCTGTTTGTTAAGCTACTTAAAAAAATGTAAACATTGAAATGTGAAACGATGACAATGTGAAGTTTCTAAATACGCTCTTCGCATCGGGACCAGACTGCGATGTTTTTGCTTGTAGGCGGACGGTTTTGAGTGAACATTTGAGGTTCTGTGAGGTGTGGATGTGCATCTATTTTGAAATACACAAATAAATTTTCCCACATTGTGCACAATAATGTGAACACTGCTAAAGGGTATGTAATGGTGGTATCCCCGGACGATCTAACTAAAGATTGCAGTTTGAGGTCGTTTACCTTCTCCGTGCCAAAAAAAACTTATTTTCTTCTTAAATTCTTTAATATAATACTCATATCACCCTTCTAACCAATTCATTTCAAATCCGATAAACCGTACCTAGTTTACTACGGGTTTAAGAGGGATTTTAGTACCCATTGTGTTTCTTGTGATATACCGAACGAGCCAATATGGCGTCCGACCGGCTATTGCTTTCTGGCCGTAAGTCTTCATTTTCTGTATATTGAAATCGTGACTGGTTTGAACAAATTTTCAAAATGGCTTTTTAACAAGATTGTTGTATTGTTGAGATGTTATTTAGTTTGTTTTCTTCGTAATGCTGTTAGTTTGTAGACAGAGTGTTCGGGTTTATTTTTCTAGTGATAAGACTGATAAGTTACGTACAGTATTTATTTATTTTAAAGTTAGTTATTGACAACTCTATTGACTATACAGCAGACGTTTAGGTACTATTATTTGTGTTGTTTTCTTAGTATAACTCGTATCATGTTGTTATTAGGTAAACTTCTTTGTATGTTACTTTATAGGAATTTATTGGAATTTATCTGAATTTGAGTTTATTGAGTTCCAAAATATTATAAACTTATTTGACCTGGAAAGGTTTTTAGGATTTTTCTCCCACCGTTGAAGTCCGAATTATTAATAGGTTATTAAATAGATTAAGAAATAATACCTATATTATTCCTATTTTGGTTGGTAGGTACTTGTACAATGGTTTGAGTAAAACAACATAAGTAATCTGAGCATGTTTAGCAAAAAAAATATGAAAATCAAAAAGGGTTTAAGTACCTATTTCATTGAGAAATTCTTAAAATGTCAAATATTTACTATTACTTATAGGTATGTATAATATTTCATGAAGTTTTAAATCTTCAAACACGGGCAAGCATTAAATTATTCTTACAAAATAATTAAACTTGACAACAGCCCGCATATTTGATAATAATAATGAAAATTCATTGCATAGACTTTTTTAAACGGTGCATTCGTCATAGATAAAAGTGCCATCATTATAACAGCTTTAAAGTAAATTCATTGTATTCAGCTTAATAATAGGAACCAGACAAATACATTGTAATTTGTACAAATTATACACTGTCTTAAGAAATACTACAAGGCAAAGATGGCAACATTTCACACCAAGCCATTAATTTTCCCTTCTCATTTCCCCGTAATTTTACCTATAGGTTATAGGTTGCAACGGGCTGTTTTCCGCAACTCGACGACTCAATAATTGCGCCTTTTTTGCGTGCTGGGTTGTTGATGCTACTCCTGCCATCCCAGTTCTACCAGGAAGCCTAGACCCTTGATTCTAACTACTAATGATCCCATCTCAATTCCAGTGCGCAGCCGGGCGCGCAGCATGGCAAGAGGCGGCGGCAATGTCGGTGGGCGGCGGGGGCGCCGGCGCCGGCGGAGCGGCGCGGCGCTGCTCGGTGCTGGGGGACCACCCGGGCGCGCGGAGGGACCAGCGCGGCAAGTGGCACAGAAACAATCGGGTAAGCTCTTCTTTATCCAAATAGCTAATTTTTGTGATTTTTTCACAGCTTTCATTAAAAGCGCATTCATGTTCGACGACGCGTTGGCCTAGTTGGTAGTGACCCTGCCGAAGCTACCGGTCCTGGGTTCAAATCCCGGTAAGGGCAGATATTTGTGTGATGAGCGCGAATATTTGTTCCCGAGTCATGGATGTTTTCTTTCTATGTATTTAAAGTATATATAAATTTCTCTATATAAGTATTTATATCATTGTCTGGTACCCATAGTACAAGCCTAGAGCTTAGTTTGGGAGTAGGTCAATTGGTGTGTCATTGTCCCCTGATATTTATTTATTTATGTATTATTTATGTAACAAACCGTAGAGAAAAAATACATACATACATATTTAAACTCATTTCCCGTGTGGTTGCCGGGTTAGAATAGTGCCACTCCATGTCTTCCCGTGGATGTCGTAAGAGGCGAGTAAGGGAATAAAGGCTTGTAGTACTGATAGGCGATGGGCTTGCAACCTGTCACTAATATGCTGGTAAACATCCTAGCCTATTTGTGCAAATTGTGGTTACTGTATTATCAACAACTTTTTAAAGTGGTAATTCTGTAGCTCTGCCTACCCCACTCTCGGATTACAGGCGTGAAGGTATGTATTTATGTACATAAACTCACGCCTTCATTCCCAGAGTGGAGTGGGCAAGGCTACAGAATAAACAAAAGGCCAAAAAAAAAAAAACCTGTAACCACATTTTGAACAACTAAGCTAAGTTGTTTAGCATTGTATCAGTGACAGGTTGCAAGCCCATCGCCTAACAGTACTACCAGCCTAAATTCCCTTAGTTGCCTCCTACGACATCCATGGGAAGACATGGAGTGGCACCATTCCATTATTTTTCGAATAGATATAAAAATAACCAAGATATGAGAAAACAAAATTTTTGCTTCAATCTTTCTATAAAAACAGAATTTAACATAGAGTTTTTATGGCCGTCCATGTTACACGACGTCACTCTCTGTCTAATCGCTATCTAATTAGCAATTTAAAATGCTTGTATCATCCGTAGTATATATACATACATACTAGGGAATGTAATTTAACCAGTTATTAACCATTTTTGTATGAAAATAACCGGTTAAAACCGGTTATGATCGGTTATTTGCATTCCCTAATACATACATTAAATCACGCCTGTTTCTCAGAGGGGTAGGCAGAGATAACTTCTTTCCACTTGCTACGATCTTGACAAATTTATTTCGCTTCTTCCACATTCATACATCGAGTCATGCACGCACGTCGGTTTCGGGTACATAAGATTCAGACCTTTTCCAGTATTTCTCCGATTTGATTCGAAAAAGTACGCCTAGGGCGGCCCCTTCCGACCCTTCCACTCACTTTCGATCTATATATATATATATCTATATCTCTTTTACGGTATTTCATATTTTGTTGAGAAATGTGATTTAAAAATCCATGCATACATATTCCCTATTATTATTTTATTTGGCATCATGGCTTGGAGGCAACAGAAGCCTACCGAGTGAGCGTTAAGGCCCTAGGCACTTGCAAATAAGAGAGATAAAGTTTATCATCCCCTAAATCAAATCCAATTTTTACGATTTTTGAATATGTTGATGACATTATGTAAACCTAGGTCTGGGCATGGGTCTTTATTCTACAGTTTAAATGTTTTTACCTACCGAAAATTTATTTCCGGTGTTTGTAAACTGACCGCGACCTATGTCGATGTATGAGAATAATTCGTTTGCCCTTAAGGCGACCCGTCTCTGGAATGAGCTCCCACTGAGCATCAGACAAGCCCCAAGGAAGTTAGCTTTCAAGCGGATGCTTCATAAGCATCTACTGGAACAAGCGCAGTCGTAAATCGATTTAATACACATCGCCATATCTGTTTATTTATATATTTTATATGTATTATTATATTTAAGTATATTATGTATTTATGTATTTTGCTGTGTGTTTGCCGGCTTAGGATTGTGCAACTTCATGTCTTCCCGTGGATGTCGTAACAGGCGACTAAGGGAAAAAGGCTTGTAGTACTGTTAGGCGATGGGCTTGCAACCTGTCACTAATATACACTGTTAAACATCTTAGCCTAATTGTGAAAATTGTGGTTACAGAGTTATCAACAGGTTTTTGGAGTTGTTGGTAATTCTGTAGCTCTGCCTACACCACTCTGGGAATGAAGGCGTGAAGGTATGTATGTATGTATGTATATTATGTATTTACGTATATTTATATCTTATATACCCGTATCTTGTATAAATATTTCATTTAAACAGTTTTTTATTCAACGCTTTTGCTGTTTCGCCTACTGGTTGACTGGTAGAGAATGCCATTGGGCATTAAGTTCGCCAATTGTACTTTATTGTATTTAGTGCAAAGAAGTTTAAATAAAATTATTTAATAATAAATAAATAACAGTTTTCCCACGGCTGGGTTAAGTTTGCCGCGAGGTCTAATTTGTTTGTAGGGACGGCTTCGGAACCCTACACTGATGGTTCGACATCCTCTTGCACTCTACATGTCATCAAAATCTCAAATATATTAAATGCAACTAACATTATAACTTCCCTAATAAAAAAATCCGTTTCCCTACACAATCTACAAGTACAACCAAAGTCGAGTAGATTTATCAGAACATCAAATCGCGGAGTCATGGCAGGCTGTAGAGCCACTTGTTTCGCTCGGCGGCTTCGGCCATCAATCATCGCTGCCGAGCGGCAAGTGTCTGGCTGAGAGTTCTTGAGATCCACTGGACGAAGGACCTTGAGTCTGTTTTCTTATGATGGTGTTAGGTACTTTATGCATTCTTCGGTATGATATTATCATTTTGTTTAAATAGTATTTAAAATTTCGGACAGTTCCATTTTATGTTAATAAATAACGATTTATCTGGAAACCTATTTTAAAATGAATACCTTCTTTAAATTAAGAGCACAAAGAGCATTAAAAAAAATCCAATAAATAATTATTTATTTACTAAATTTTAATCGCACCATAGCAAAGTGTGCTTTGTCCTTATTTGTCTGATATACATACAGGGTGTAAGGGACGGCTCACCGAAAACTGAAACCATAGCTTCAGACCATTGTACTGAACTGAAATCCAGTGGAAATTTTCCCGGGAAAACGAAAATTTTCTCGTTTTTTACGTGAAAATGCCGTTTTCACCGTTTTTTTTTACATAATGAGCTTCAGTATGTCATAACATGTTGTCCTAGATCGGTTTATATGCAAAAACATGGAAAAAAAAACGAGGAAATTTTCGTTTTCCCGGGAAAAATTCCACTGGATTTCAGTTCAGTACAATGGTCTGAAGCTATGGTTTCAGTTTTCGGTGAGCCGTCCCTTACACCCTGTATACTCAAATTAACTTACCAGGTGCTCAGTTTTATACACAACTAAAGGTTAAGAAAGAAGGCAGTCTTCACAAAGACTCACTTTGTTTGTAAAATTAAATTATTAAAATTATTTGTCTTAAATTCGAGCCCTCAAACCTGACCTTTTAAAAAAAACTAGCCAATTGCGCGTCGCATTCTCACATAAGTACATTTTTATTTATCTATCAACAATTAAAACAAACAGACTAAACGCATTTGATATAATGAGAAACAGAAGCTACTCTCTGCCGATTGAAAATCCCCCTCTTGAGAGGAAAGCATCGGACATTTTTATTTATGCTTACATATTTTTTTGCTACAAAGGCAATAGAAATACATACACACATACATACATAAACTCACGCCTTCACTCCCAAAGTGGGGTAGGCAGATCTAAAGAATTACCAACAACTTTTAAAACTTGTTGATAATTCTATAACCACACTTTGCACAATTAGGCTAAGATGTTTACCAGCATATTAGTGACAGGTTGCAATAGAAATACACACTGAAAATTTCGATTGTCTACCTATCACGGAATGACAGGAGAGGCTAAGTAATAATTTGCTCAATAGCCCTAAAAAAGAAAGCCACAATTTTTTTATTTATTAACATTTAATAACCGTGTGGTTGCCGGGTCAGACTAGTGCCACTCCATGTCATCCCGTGGATGTCGTAACAGGCGACTAAGGGAATAAAGGCTTATAGTACTATTAGGCGATGGGCTTGCAACCTGTCACTAATACGCTGGTAAACATCCTTAACCTATTTGTGCAGAATGTGGTAACAGAATTATCAACAAGTTTTTAAAGTTGTAGGTAATTCTGTAGCTCTGCCTACCCCACTCTGGGATTACAGGCGTGAAGGTATGTATGTATGTATTTAATAACCAAAAATATATAAAATTTCAGGTTCGGGATGCATCATGCGGCTCGTCATCAGACTCGGACGGGGAGGCGGAGGGGGCGAGCGGGGAGCCGTGGGGCGTGGCTCGCCTCCTATACGCGGGTCTCGGCACTCTTGCGCTGGGTTTGGTCGTGTACTTCGTCGGCACAGGCGACAAGGTCAGCGATAGCCTCTACACTGTTTTAACAGCATTTTTTATGGTTATAAGATCGAAAATAGGATCTAACGATATATCCTCATCGTGTTCTTCGACCAATACTAAGGAGGGAAAGGGTCAGAGATACCCTCTACCTACTCTCTACAGTGAAGAGCTTTGTTGCTCGCATGTATATAAAAGATCCGCCATCGCCCGAACCATCCTCGGTACAGTCAAGGGCATAAATATATATACGTTCCCAAGACGTCAAAAATATCTATACACCTTTATGCCACTGGCAAAAAAGGTCCGTGTATACATATATTTGACGCGATGGCTGTATAGATAATAATGCCCTTGACTGTACATCCAATACAAATGTAGGTAAAAGGGGTAAAATAAAAAATATTTTTTTTATGGCATAGGAAGGCAACCGAGCACACAGGCCACCTGATGGTAAGTGGAAACTGTGACCCATAGACATTCGCATTCACAAGACCACAATCCTAAGACTGCAAATGCGATGCCATCCCTGAGGACTAAGATGGAATGCCTCTATGCTAGTCATTTCACCGGCACGTTCCGACACGTTCGATCAACCGATGAATTCAAACTTGTTTAGTTTTCGTCAAATGAATAGTCCAATAGCCGGAAAGTTCATACGCAAGCGTATGTATTTATGAGATTATGTGTTCGCTAATCTGTTTAAATTTAAGTATTTTTTAAATGGCAATACGAACTTTCAGAATGTTTTTTTATTTTCCCTTTTATCCACGTCTTTACTTTTACTCATACATACATTAAATCACGCCTGTTTCCCAGAGGGGTAGGCAGAGACAACTTCTTTCGACTTGCTACGATCTTGACTACGATTTCTTTCGCTTCTTCAACATTCATACATCGAGTCATGCCCGCACGTCGGTTTACTTTTACTCATTGTCATTAAATACCAGTAGTCGGTTTACTTTAATGTTAATACACATTTTATCTCCAGGGTTTCAAAACGCCCGCGTTGCGGCTGGTGGGTCCCTCGCTCATCTTCGCGGGGCTGGCGTGCTGTCTGCTGCGCATCCTCTTTTGTATATTCGCCAAGCCGTGCTGTCGACGGCGGACCAACTACAAGGAGAGCAGAAGGTGACATGCATTTTATTACCCTTATTAATAAACGAAGCGATGCTTTGTTCTTATATTATTATGTCGAAGTCACAACGACAGATAAGGGCAAAGCATGGCTTAGCTACTTTACGGTAAATTTTTCCGAATCTGGCTGACAGACATTGCACAACCTGAACTGCTGGACCTAGGGACTTGAAATGCATACATACATACATTAAATTAGCCTGTTTCCCAGAGGGGTAGGGAGACCACTTCTTTCCACTTGCTACGTTTTAAAATTTGGATGGAATATTCCTTAGGTTGGATAATGGTGTCCGCGGACCGCGAGACGAGCTGTAGGTAGGCCTCCAACAAGATGGAGTGACGACCTTGTAAAGATCGACGCGAAAGACGCGGTGGATGCGAAAAGCACAAGACCGGTCTAAGTGGACGTCTGTTGGCTAACATGACGATGGTGTGATGATTCCTTAGGTACCCTAAAAGCTAAGACAAAATATTTAGAAAATCAACTCCCAAGGGGAAGGATTTGGGATCGTACAAAGTTGCTAGTCTTATAATAAAATTCTCGCTAATAAGTGTCATACAATCATCAGGTTTTTGTCAGGTAGGGGAGTGTTATCGTGGACGTAAAACCTTGGACTACGTAACATGCATTAGTATTGTATCGCATCCATAGGTCACCGGTTTGAAGGACCAATGTCGTGAGTCTGGACTGTATGCGTTGTTTCCTGTTAGTCAATTTAAAGACACTATTTGTAATTTAACGAGTTGATTTGTAACAGCACAACTGGTAGCTTAATTATACTATGCTTTCGACTAGACGACAAGATGGAAGGAGCAGTGAATGCGTTGAGACGCGTACAAGTTCAGACCAGAAATTTATAAGTAGTTTACCAACATGACAACTTGAACTTTGTGTTGCCAACCAATGACTCACTGGTGTTTATTTTTACATGACTACCCAAAAAAAGGAGTGTTATATTTTCAGGGTTCATGTATGTATGTATGTACGACTCTTTATTCCGAAATAACTTCTAAACGCCAGAGCCGATTTAGGTGTGTGCAGTATCGTTAGAATCTTTTCTCCATCCCAGGTGACATGGGATACCTAAACTGTTAAAATTAGAATAACAACAATAGTGAAATGGCAATTATAAACATAGGTAAATACATCGACCACCGCATAAAAAATGCAGTCGCTTTTCATTAATATTATTTGTCATTTTTCCTCAGACTGTCCGGATACGGAGAAGGCGAAGAGATGCCGTTGGCAGGCGGCGCGCGCACCGGCCCCGCGCAGTGCTCCCCCGCGCGCCGGCTGGACGCGTCCTCCTGCGACGTGTCCAGCCTGTCCAGCGGGGAGGAGGACGAGCGCCTGCGCCGGTACCGCACGGCGGAGCCCCCCGGCGCGCCCCCCGCGCCCCCCGCGGCCCCGCACGCGCCCCCCGCCCGCCCGCCGGCCTCGGCGCCCGCAGCCCCGCGCCGCCCGCCCCCCCGCAACGTCTCCTTCGGCCCGAACTTCACGGAAGGCGAGCTGGTCCTCTCTCCTGCGCAACTCCGCTCGTAGCACACCAATAATGCGGACTCTCCATTACTCTACGATTATTTGCACGTTTGAATATATTATTGCAAGCTAAGTAAATAATATGATAGTTTTAATTTTGTAAGGTAAGGAAGGATTGGTTTGAGGCGATTTAACATGAAACACTAGAGTACTAATATTTGCCATTACCCCAGCCTCTTACTCTCTCAACACTGCTGTTCCAATGCGCAGGATTTCACAGTAAGGGTAATTACAACAATATTGATATAAGAACACAGGCAACAGGGTTTTCAAATCTGGCTTTCTTGCCGGGGTAAGGATGAGGTGCGGGGGTGAAGTACGAAAAATCCCACCTCGTCAACATTTCCCTCTCCCCGTGTCTCATGCATACCTCGGCTCTCAATAAAGTTTTACGTCTATAGCAAGATAGTAAGCTAATATTTCATGGGATATCGCTAAAAAACTGTTGTTATGTTCGCAGCAGGACTGTTACTCATATTTTTAAAGCATTGTCCGTGGAATTGCTTGACCAAAAAGGGTGTTCTGTGTTATTGTTCAGTAACTAAGGTGCAGTAATTTTTAAACGTTTTCAGCGCTTTTTTTGGCGAAAGATGTGTTACCTAGGAAAACAATGTGCAGTGACTTGTTAAAACCTAGCAATTTCAAGTAAGTGAAAGGTCGATACGAGTCATATATCTCTGTCCTTTACTCTGCCTGAAACGGGTCAGCTCGTGATACGGCCTCTGGGCAAATGGCAGTGAATACAATAACAGTAACAGCGACTTATTAAGACAGAGAGATTGTTTTTTGTTTAAAACACAGTTTATAAGCCTATATCGGGGCTCTTCTATAATAAAGGCAAATATGAGGATGTGTGTCTGAGTCAGAAATAAACATAATTATGTATCTCCTCACGATCCAGTGGTTAGACGGTGCCGGTACAGACTATCAGACGAAGTTGAATAGGAACTCTTCTATTAAGGCTTTTGACAATAATCATTGGCTGCCATAATCTGTACATACTCGTGTCGTGCCCCAAGTAGGTTCGAACTTTAACGTTCTACAGACTAAGTAACGTTAAAGTATTAACATCAGGAAATTGTGTATTGAGATTAATATAAACGCCACATTTCTGCATTTATATTGTTGAGTTGGTCTATAGCCAGGTTTGATGTCATAACAGTTTTAGATAACCAAGCTGTGAAAGAGAATAGGTTAAAAACTCAAGTAAATTACCTCTTGCATGTAGTTTTAACACATCTGTATAGACTGCAATTCAAGAGGCCATTTTAGTTACGGTGGTCCAACTGCTCTTTTCAACTGACCAAAATTAGAATCATAAATATGAGGTAGGTTTAGGTTATGTTAGTTCGTTAACCCGGAGGGCCAAACCACCCAGAAATAGGAGCTCCGCGATAGCGGAGCTACGTCGAGCCTGTTAATTTGATATTCAAATGGAAATTATTGATCAGTTGGACAAAGTAGTTGGACCACTGCCCCGAAAGGATTTACCTAAGTTTTACACCTATAGAGTTCGTGTTTTTTTTAAGAGTATTTTGTGTAATATATTTTCGTGTGAATGCATGTATTTGATTTGACTTAACCATGGAGAAGGCGAGTTTAAAATTTACTGCACCTTCGTTTTTGCGTTTGATGTTTCTTAAATGTTCTCTCGACATATTTCTAAGCATTTAAGTGAGTGCTTTAGCCAAAAGTGGATATGTTCGTTCCATCCACCTTGAAACCTTCGAAAACTGCATTACAAGCGATTCATTTGAGGTTTTGACGAAAAACTAGTACCTACCTAAACTATATTTTAACGCTACTATAGATCGATCTCTTGCTGCTAGTGGACCTTAAAGTTAGTTAAACCGTTTAGCTAACTTGTTAATTTTGTCGTGTTAAATGTGACATTGAATATACACGTTGTTTATTAAGTTAAAATTGAATATTTATATCCAAACTAACTTGAAACGGTGATTTTCAATATCTTGACTGAGATGCCCTGATCAAGATACTTTCAATCCAATCACTGCCAAGCAGCGTAGGTATTCGAAATTTGGTGTTCCGGTTAGGGGATAAGGCAACCAGTGATATTACCAGCATAAAGGCGTTTTTCATCTTCGTTCTCAGGGTTGGCAACGCATTTGAGGTCTTAGGACCGTATTAATAAACTCATCTTGACTGAGATGCCCATCACAAGATACGTCAAAGTAAACGTCAAGCCATAGAAAACTGTCATTTTTGACGCATCTTGAGACTGGCATTAAAGTCGAGATCAGTTTATTAATACGGGCGTTAGAATAGCAGTCTTAAGATTGTAGTCCTGAGAATGCAAATGTGCATGGGTCCATAGACAAACACCGGATTGACGGGGGCAAAAATGTACAAGAGCTAGTGATTCATTAAATGTCGACTAAGTTTATCGACATCGATAAAAAGTAATTTTTAATCATGATCATAAATAATGGCCAAGTTTGAACACCTTTTAATTAAATAAATAAATAAATAAATATCAGGGGACAAAGTCACACTAATTGACCTAGTCCCAATTTAAGCTCTAGGCTTGTATTATGGGTACTAGATAACGAAATAATTACTTATATAGAGAAATATATACTTAAAATACATATTAAACATCCATGACTCAAGAACAAATATTCGCGCTTATCACACAAATATCTGCCCTTACCTTAGTAATTATGTGCAAACATCATTTATTTAAACAATCACCGTTATCTGACGTCAACTCTGATCTCGAGTCACATTTGACGGCCATCAAAATTACATTGAGTAACAAATTAATTCAGCACAACAATATTATTTAACATTTCGACGAATTGAGAACTTTTTGTTTTTTAAGTCGGTTAAGAATGTCTCGAAAGAAAAAGATGAAGATAAACGATCTTCATGGAAAGCTGATCATTCAGGTATAGAAGATAAAGGTACGACTTACTTTTGCAAGAAATGTAAGATCCATATGTCACGAAAAAAGTCGTCGATAAAATAAGTCGATATTTAATGAATCACTAGCACTGGTACATTTAACATTAATCCGGTGTATGCTGATAGATCACACTTACCATCAGGTGGCCTTATGCTCGTTTGACTTCTACAGGCCATAAAAAAAAGTTTTTGATTGACGTTTAGGTAGTTTGAGGCGTCTTGAGACGGGCGTCTTAATCAAGTTTATTAATAGGTACTACGGTTATTGTATACGATTATTAGATTCAAAATCAAATTATTACAAGACCTAGTCGAAGAGAGAATATTATTATTGTGGAGTTACGTCAGTTTTTTTCTTGACTAAGCAGTTTCGTTTATACTTACGTAGATACTTTGTATCCCAATATTACATTAGATGCTACTTGACAGTCCAGAGACACCATAGTATCCAAAGCAATGCGGTTGATAAAATAACAACTGTGTTCTATTGACAATAGACTTACATAAGGTTCAAAGTTACATACATACATACCTTCACGCCTGTAATCCCAGAGTGGGGTAGGCAGAGCTACAGAATTACAACTTCAAATTCCCTTAGTCGCCTCTTACGACCTCCACGGGAAGACATGGAGTGGCACTATTCTAACCCGGCAACCACACGGGGGAGGTTCAAAGTTAAATGATTTTTAATCACCTTCGCTATTTTTAAACTGGACTGTGAAATTGCTACACTACAATAATTTTAAAATGCGACAGCTTTATAATATTTGACAAAAGTTCCATTTTGTTTTAAGTATTTAACGAAATAATAATTTTCCTTATGCAAATGTATGATACTTCAAACTATGATAAAATATATGTTATTAAAAGGCAAGGGAAAATTATTTTGACGGTCTTGGTTTAATTTGACGATATAACACGCTTGGAATATTTAAATAGAATGAAATATTAGGTATTAAAATGTGAAAAATGACCGCTAGTTACGAACACCCCTTACATTAGCATTAGAGGCATTAAATGAATTTTAACCTTTTTAAATTATGTCATATACGAGCCCAGTGGATGAGGCGACAGATAATACGAGAGCTAAATGTCAAGCTTGCTTTATAGACACTCAGGTCTATTTTGAGCTGGCAATCATGATGGAAATATCCGGCGTTGGCATTGAAACAGTGCACAGTGGTGCGGATATCTTCGTCAATAATGTTAAAAAGGTTAAAAAATAAACAAGAAATTAATTGTCTTGTCCCTTCTTGGGGTTGACGTAACTAAATGCTGTTGGATAAAGACACTTGATTGTCAAATATAAACTTTTGTTTGATACAATAAAACGTAAAAGTCATAAATTTTCGTCAAAACCGCACTCCTCGCTAAGCTAACTAATATGTACCTAAACTAAACAATTGTTTTAAAACTGCCTAATACTAGATGCGAATTTATATTTAAATATAAAAGTCATAAAAATAGATTTATAACTGACAATAATGATTGTTAACTGATATGTAAAGTGTTACGGCGTACGTGCATTCTGCCGTCCAAAAGAAAAAGGCGGAGGAGTAAAGTCCTATGCATATGCACATACTCCCTTTTTGGTTTGGATGGCAGCGCTGTTTTGTTATGTTACGTTACGTTAATTATACGAGTAGTTAAAGCGCCGATATAAGCATTAAATTGTATAATTTTATAATTACTAGGCAAATTATATATACATGGTGTAGATATTTGATATTATTGAAAGCAAATATTAAAACCTGTGAATAATTTTAATGGCGTATGAACTACGTATAAACACCAAAGATTGCATAATGAGATACTTAGCTACAATAAAAGTTGGTGTAAAAATAGTGCGTGATACATACTGTGAGACAGTCATGTTTTTATGTGTAGATAAGTATGCAAGGTAATTTTAAAATACATACAAGTGTGTTGCGTGCATTATATACTGCACAATATAGCGAATACTGTTTATAATATTAAATATACTATATATTTTAGAAATATTTGCACCTTTAGTAGTGAATTATTACAATGTATATCTGCAGAATATAGAATATATTATGATGACAAGTGGTTTCGAGTTAAGTTTCTATGAGACGAAACTACAAAATTTTAACTTTAAAGTAATTTTCATTCGTTTCTGTCAATTAAACCCCTATAATCAAAGCGTAGTTATTTTGGATTATTTAAATGTAAGAGTGGTCAATTACTTAAATGTTATTTTTGGGTAAGATTTGCAATTTTGCTTAGTTGCTTACTTATTTACCAGCGAGAAATAATATATTAAATTAAAAAAATTAAAGGTAGATAAGAAGTAAAACCTGACATCTGTTATTCGAGTACAAATGAAAACTTAAATCCAAGAAAAAGTTTTAAATTGTACTCTAATTGCAGGCGTCAGGACTAATTTCTTAATATTGCTTTCACTATAGTAGAATCAATTATCAAAAGTTAATAAACATAATACGCAAGGTTTCTGATTGCTTATGTTATACAAAATAAAAACACCATCAATTTAGGTATATTTATACCCATGAACTATGATCAAGTTCATAAATATATCTTATCTACACGTTTGAATGCAAAGGCAAAAACTAATAATAAAATACACAAAATAGTTCCAAATTGAACTATAATAATATTAATAAAACAAAATAAGGTTGCAACGCTTTTCTTTTCATTTATTTTTATTTTTAAAGTTACTTTATCAAGAATAGGTTGTTTGTTTATCTGTAAATGAGATATGGATTTCGAAACACCCTATAGGTAGATATTGTTTAAAATTACCGCATACCTACCCGTATATTTTATTACAAAGTGTAATTATTTTTAAGCTATGAAGATACATAAGGGAAAAACCTGTAACCCTACGATTATTAACTTACGTGTTACATTATCCCGTAAAAATAGGAAAAGTTTAATTTGAATATACAGGTTGTTACTAAATTAGCGGTGGAATCTTTTAAAATAGTTTAATATTGTCATGAAAATAATTTTATCAAATAATTATGGTTTTCATGTATAACATTTGAAGTAAAAGGTATTTCCAATTTTTCAATATTGTTAATTGTTATCGGTAGACTCTTAATATAATAGGTTCCTATCCGCAACTAATTTATTCCTATCCTATTGGACTAACTTACAAGTCAACTACTTATAATACCAAGAATTTTGTTTTATACGGCAATATGCCTATATTATTCCTAATTTTCAGGAATATGTTTGTAAGAGGGTTAGACACCAATGTAGATAATAATAATAATTAAACCGTCTCATTGACTTTGATCATTAAATTTACATTTTAAATAAATAACGGGGTAATGTATCCATGTAATTGACAAATTGTAGGTATAAACAATATTACCTGTACGGAGACTTTAAAACCCTTAAACTACCTACTAACGTTTAAGCCCTTGTTAAGCACAGACGTATGAAAGACACGATCGAGAATTCGATTATTAGAAGGTTAAAGTGAAACGTTTAGCTATATTTGACGTGAAAAAATTAAACACCAAAATCTGAGACATTCATTAAATAGATGTTAAGAAAAAATGAGCTTCATTTAGACTTACTGGCTTGTGTGACAATGTTGTGTAACAAGTAGGTGTCCATCATATCACTATGCTGGTTCCTTAATGGTCTCATGTTGAAACAAATCACTAGAGGGTGCACCTTTTGTGCATATATACAAGTCCAAGGGCTTACTCCGCCCCATGTTTAAACCCATTTTCGGCTTGCAATCGCCACGATACTTATGTCAGATTGGATTTAGTTGCGATTGTAACCTATCGTGTGCAAACTCAAAACCGAATTGATTTAAATTTTGAACATTATAATCTGAAGCCGACTATTTATTCAAGTCTGTTTAGAATTATTTAAACACCCTGTATTTAACGGCTATTGTAGCAAATAATCGGTCACGAATGAGTCATAAGATAAGTTAACGTGTGTAGAGAATAATAATTGTTATGTTTTAATACCTACCATTTTCTTGTATCTTACGTAGGATATTATCTGCACCACAGGTTTACATATAAATTTAAGTCATAGAGAGAAGGCAACAATCAGGACTAAAATGAACCTCTATGGCCTATATGCTAGTCTTTTAACCATCTTATCACCATGGAATACAGCAGGTATGTGCATTTAAATATTATTCCATTTATATATTTGTTCTCAAGTGGAAAGAAGTGGTCTCTGCCTACCCCTCTGGGAAACAGGCGTGATTTAATGTATGTATGTATGTATATTTGTTCTCGACATGACAAAATTATCGAATCAGCATTGTGGAAGTCAATCATGACCTCACATTACTCATAAATTTATATCCTGTTATATTCACTTAACATTGATTTTTTTAAACTCATGAATATTTTTATGACACGAAAACTGTAAAAACATGTAAGCGCACATAATACTGGTAACAGGGTTATTTTATTTTTTCTAAACATAAAATTATTCTCCTAAATGAAAATTTAACCTAAAATTTAAATGCTTATTACTTATAAAAAGCGCTTTAGTGTTAAAGTCTAATTTTATTTTATACAACACTATGCTCCGTACGATAAATCCAAAAAAATATATAAATCTGTTTGTAAACATATTTTTGTAGAAATCAAACCTATATAAGCATCTAGGTTTTACCAAACGTATAACTCCTCATTTTAAATTTACAAAATCATAGATCTGCCTTTGAAAGTTGCAATATTTGTTATATTTTTTTTAGGAAATAGGACATACTGTATTGTATAGTTTTAGTGATTGTGAGGCTTCAAAAGTAATTTAGACTTAAATAAAACTATTAGGAAACCAACTATAATTCAGACTATTACTTAAATAAGTGGTAACGGGAAATATTGAATTGAGTTCCTGGAATGATACCTACGCTATAAATCTGTTAATTGTTTCATAATTTGTGACTATATTTATTGTAACATACTACGAAGTTGCCAGTAAGTTCACGTCAAGTTAACCTTTATACTTAAGGAGTTTCGATAATCGATTGGATGACGTAAAGATACTTTCGTATCTTAGCTAAACTAAGCAATAAAAAAATTAACACCAAATATGTAAGACTTAAGGAATTGTCGATTTATTTACCTTTTTTCAGGAAAGTTTATTTTGAACCTTAAAATGATGACACTGATGACGTGAGCTAACTGGCGACTCTTACATGTTGTACTAAAATAGAAAAAAGGTTAAAGGTTAAAAAACTTCATTTTCAATTGTAATTATTATCAAAAGAAATAAACACCAAAAACTGTTTTCACATATTATAAGACTTAAATGCTTGTTCCTTATTTAGTGTATATTGTAGTTTAATTTAATAAGGGGATATCTAGGCCTAACAAATGTTTTCGAGGGTACCTATCTGCTTCCATTGTAAACTTGAGCTATTGTTTATATGTGAGGTCGTACTCGTAACCTATGAAAACAAATCAATCATAGATACACTCGCGGTCAAATAATACGGGTCAGAGCGCGTTTTTCATACTAAAGAGGCTATTTCAAACCCTTGGTTCCTCGCCAGGGGATGCTTTTAGTGAAATCTGATGATGGACACCCCGAGCATCGATCCAGGACTTCCAGAGTGCCTAGGACACCCAACTGATTGAATCTGCGGTTAACGCCGGAATTGTGCATGTTCAGGGAAAACCTATAAAATGGCAAAAAATGTAAGGAAATCCAAATGCTGACCCAAACTCTCTCGCTGTGGTGTTACCTGATTGTGCGATCAGTTAGGTATCTTAAGCACTTTTGACCTCTTCTATTGAACCTCAGAGTATCCACTATTAAACCTCACTCAAAACAACCAATGCCCTAGAACCAAGGCTTCAAAATAGCCTCGTTTGTATGAAAAACGCACTCTGACCCGTATTATTTGACCGCGAGTGTAGATCAACACTTTGTCAACTAAACTCCAATTTTTATAAGACTCAGTAAAGTGACAGTTCATGACTCGTTAACTTGGTGAAAATATCTTCGTAATTTAAATAATCCTATTGCAATAAATTCTCTATAATTTTTTTTTTGCATTTTTGTATAATTTTATTTTAATTTTATCTTAGGAGGCCTTTGCCCAGCAGTGAGACACAATATTGGGCTAATAATTATAATTATTTATGTATTTTTTAAAATAACTATTTAAAATAATATGCTGATCTATGAACTGTCATCACCATCAGTAACTTACTCAGTCTCATAAAATAGTTATTCAATTTTAAGCTTACATCTGATGAATGTTTTATCATAACATCCAACCAACCAACTCAGCTTCAGCTACCAAGTTTTCTCAAAATATAAATTCCCTACTAGGCCTTTCGGATCCAATTTGTTGTTTATATAATTAGCATGGAATGAGAATGGATTTAGTTTTTATAAATAAGACCTTCGTAATATAAGTTGCGCCGACCAAAATACGAAATAAGTTGTTTATTAAATTGGAATAAGCCATAAGATAGGTAACTTTAGTTGTTAAAATATGAGGTTCATATGAAGCGGTTGCGACAAATGACATATGTATGAAATAATTAGTTATTTTTAAGCATATAGGTAATACAATGTTTTTTACGTGAGTTTCTTTATAAATTCAATGTACAGTTAGAAATCGTTCGAACACCTGTCATTTTTAAACTCGCAGACACAATTAAGTATAATTTAGGGAGTTTATTATAAGAATATTGAAATTTATATAATGTGAAGTTTTAGGCGATCGTAAAATCAGCAAATATTTATTACATCGAATATTATCACAACATTTTTGGGAGGCAATTTAAATTTTATTGCGATAAAATTTGATTATTTTATTAAAAGTAACGTTGTAACAATTACACTGTCACCGCGCTCAACAAAATATAATAAGAGTTTTGGGAAACGGAGCCAAGTATGTAATGTTGAATTATTATTTTTTGTAAATACTTGTTTGTGATCATTCGTATGTTCATTATCGTTTGTATAATTTATAGGCATTGGTGCATATCATGTGTATAGCGGACGAATAATCAAATAAATTAGAACAAAAAATATAGTTGATTTGTATGTTTAATTTATTTTAGCATCCTATTTCCCCAAGTTTTTTAACCTTTTTTTTGCGCTGTGCACAGGCCCGAAACGTTTGGCTTAAAAACGTATCCATTTTTTATCTGTATTGCCCTTAGAGGCTGCTAAGTTTGTTTAATGGCTAACCCAGTAACGTTTTTTTTAAACGCGCTTCTGGTCATAGAATGAC
The DNA here is from genome assembly GCA_927399475.2 of Acleris emargana. NCBI lineage: Eukaryota > Metazoa > Arthropoda > Insecta > Lepidoptera > Tortricidae > Acleris > Acleris emargana. The sequence continues at coordinate 1,111,904 of OV656840.1, forward strand.
CAAACAGTGCTCGAACTTTCTTTGCTAATAACTCAAAGCACTCAAGTGGAGGTTTCTCAAAATACAAAACATACACTGGCAGATTCATAAACAGCACCAGTTTTTTTTATTTTTTTTATTGGAGTTTTATAGATTAGATTCATTTAACGCTACTCAAGGCTAGATATGATATCTGTTTTAAAACGAAAATTGATGATGATGATTTGATTCTGATATCACTATGTTTGTGATTGTGTGGGTTCTCTTTGTTTTTTTTGTACTTTTCATATCAAACGTATCCATAAGACCAATTCAATTGGTTTGGTACGCAGGTCTCGTATGGATAAGTAACTTTTGTCTGCCATATCACACAGGTGGCGCTGTGTCATTCGCGGTTAAAGGGTTAAAGACATCCAGTAATTAAATATAACCTTTTATGATAGAATTTACTATTACCGAAACACAAGTGATTATGAAGAGGTGGTTCATAAATAAAACGTCTATATAAATGTAACATTCAATATAATTCCTTTCAACTACATTTCCTTTAAATGAACATAAAAATACTATTTACAACATTATTTCAAGTCTTAAATAAAATCACAACAAAATTTTGACGACCTTTACATACATACTTTAAATCACGCCTGTTTCCCAGAGGGGAAGGCAGAGACCACTTCTTTCCACCAGCTACGATCCTGACAAATGTCTTTCGCTTCTTCCACAATAATACCACATTCATACATCGTCATGCACGTCGGTTTCGGGTACTTAAGAGCCCCCTCACACCTAGCGTCTTTGGAACGTCAGCGTTTAATTAACGCTCGCACAGCGTCGACGCCACGTTCTTGCAGCGCCGCCGAGACGCAGTGGTGTCTATAGAATGTCAGAACGTCTTGTCAACGCCCGTGCTGCGTCATGCGAGAACGTGGCGTGTCGACGTTGCGCAAGCGTTAATGATGCTCTTTAGGATTCTAAAACCAATACATATTTGATTTTTGACACGTTTTTATCACCTAAATTATATGCAGACATAGGAATATTTGGGGCTAAATTAAATGACAGCTAGGGATTGCCTGTATCGATAAACTAAATTATCGATGCTTTTCCCATATACTAGTGGTCGCTCCAAGTTTTGTTTGTAAGTGTGTATTTTTCAATGAGGTTTTACCCCTACCACTTCCACAGACATTCAAAAGGCTTTTAGCTACCTGAAATGGATTCATCAATCGAGACGGAGAAAATTAACGCTCGAAAATTTGGAACAAATTCTGATTGTTTACTTTAACAATAGTCAATGGGACAGTAATTCTGAAATACACAATGAGGAAAACAGTATGATGATTATGAGCGAAGATCCAAAAATATAAAATATAACCAGAATTTGGTTTCTATTTTGTTTTATTTTCATACTTTTAATGAAAAAAAAAATACAATCAAAACTTGGAGCGACCACTAGTATAATAGGAAAAGCATCGATAATTTAGTTTATCGATATAGTCAATCCCTAGCTGTAATTTAATTTTGCCCCGAATATTCCTATGTCTGATTGTATGTATAGACATGAGATGGGTTATTCTTGTATTTGCCCCTTTGCTTAAACTCTCTGTGTGAGCAAAACGTTTATACAATCCCAACGCCCATACATATACTTATACACAATTATGAGGAGGGTCACGTAAATACTTAAAATATAGGAATTAAAATTATTAACGATCAAAAAAATACAATTTATGAGTTTCTCGACGTTTCCAGCCTTTTTCCGGAGGTTCCCTCATTTTCGCCGAAACTTTTTACTCCGAATGTATAATTAATTACGCCTAATTTTGTTTTAGCATAATTTTTCTCCAGCTCACAAAGAAATTATTTTTTTAAATTCAGCAGAATACCAAATTATGCAATATTACTATTCTGCGAAATCATACATTCGGACAATTTATGATTATGCGTAAACAAGGGGAACCTTTTTCCAGGTGTTTTCGTTTTTTGCGGAACGAAGATGTGTCTCTTATAGCAAAAGTTACTTTTTTAACCTTTTGACTACAGTTCTCTGAATATAATTCAGTTCACTAACTATTTAGCTCATTTTGGCGAGATCTTATAATTTAGACAAAACGGTACCTATTACGTGTATTTGTAAGAAAACTATTTTATGGTTTCAAGGTTGTTTAAAAAGGTTAAATAAAAGGTCGTTTAAAAAGGTTTAATAAGAGGCCGTTCAAAACTTTAATTTGCTTATTCTGCTTCATCATTTTATTTAATCGCACATTGTAACATTTTGTACGGTACAGTAGCGATATAAAAAAGTAAGTCATTTTTCACCCTTATTTAGATGCTACCAAGGTGCAAAGTACCGCGACTATAGATAGTACCGATGCATTTTTTAAATGCGAAACTTTGAGACTGTTGGTTCTATAATAATTACATTCCCTTTTTATCAATGTCTAGGGATATCTATTTATTTTACTGAATGTGGACGTAACAAGAGATCCATTAAGTAATTACAAAAATACTTTAACTATACTCGATTCTATCCAATATTGATTTCATCTCAACCAGTAACAATAAGTAATAATTAAAACTAAATGGTAATTCTAGATCTAAAATATGAATCGTCAATGCACTATGACACAAATAATGTTTTTTTCTTAACACTTTAACTGTCCCTAGCTTCCATCAATGGCCTGGCTTGGTACGTCCATGCATTACATGTAATGCACGACTGGGTAGTGTTTTACATACGAGTATATACGTGGACGTGCCGAGCTAGGTCACCAGTGCATTACATGTAATGCACGGACATACAAAGTGTTAATTTCATTCAGACGCGAAACAAACATTGCTTGAGTAATTCGAATTTCGTAAATAGAATTCTGATTTCTCAAGGAGCATAGAACTAAGTAATAATATAAAATGCCAAGAAGCCTAAATACTATGGAGAATGCATTGAAGCTAAAAACGATGTCCTTGAATTATTTCACGTGTCTTGCATCTCTTTCCTTAGAAGTGAAAAAGAGATGCATAATATTTATTGTACCTGTCCTCTTTCCTGGGGAAAGAGCTGCAAAACAACCGTATTTTGTAAGTTCATATTTCTATCTTCATTTTGTTTGATAGTCGTGCACTCTTCCCTTATCTTTAAGCTTCTTGTAAAATACAAAGAGATTGTCCCTGGTCAAGAACCTAATAATAACGTTTATTTACAAATATTATACATAACAGCTTCTATCTAAAAGATTGTCACGTTCTATTCAATGATATTTTATATTAAGATACGTCATCGGCGCGCAAAAGCGGTCCTTAAAAAGGAAGGTATTTTGCCTTACTACTGTTTAGTTACGCCGCGGCCACTGAAACGCACGCATCAAAGGCATTCAAATTCTACTACCAAAAAGTAACAAATCAATTTTATAAAAAATGCCGTCTTGTGTTTTTCGATGCTACCGAAATTATACTGTAACTGTAAAAGGAAGAAAGGATGTCTAATTTCATTCGTAAGTACTGTAAATATTTTTTACATTTTTTTTTATTTTATCGCCTTTATTTGTTTAATTTACATCGGCGTCACTGTCACCTGTGAAACATGAGATACACTTAGATATCGCATGAGTGCGATAAAGACGGGTAGCTAAGGCCGCCGTGACAGAGCACTTGTCTTGGCGGGAATGGCGAGCAATTTGAAACAACTATTTATCTCTTTCTAACAAAAGCGTTCGCTACTGATTGCCGTCTTTGTCTGTAGAAATATGGTAACGTAGCAATTATCAGTAATTGGCGAAGGGTTTTAAATGCGTTTAGTATGAGCATAACGTTATAGGTAATTCTGTAGCTCTGCCTACCCCACCTTGGGATTACAGGCGTGAAGGTATGTATGTATGTAGTATGAGCATAACGTATCTAAATATAAAATATCATTGGTTCTATCTTTATTAGATAAATTCAAATATCGGAACATATAACCTCCTTTTTTGAAGTTGGTTAAAACTGGCTATCATTTCACTCAGCAACATTTATGAAAGAAGTTTTTTTAAATGTATCCCTGATTTTTTTAGCTGCTTCGTATAGCACAAGATGACTTCACCCACATTCCTTTTTTGTCCCTTTCTTTTGTCGTCCACAATGCCATATGGACCACTGTCCTGTATCTAAAGTTTATTTTTCACTAGTTGCGAGCCCAAGGTCAATCTTTGTGGCGAGCCTTGGGGAGGCTTATCCCCAGCAGGAGTCTTTCAGAGCGATGGGAAATTTAAATATAGTTAGAAATGCATTTTTTCCAGTAACCAGTTTATTCCAGATTTTTCGGTTTTTTTGTACGCATAAAAATCTATCCAGATATCGCGTCGCACGTATTGTCAGGGACATAGAGGCGAGGATCGCAAGGCGCAGGCACAGTGCATTGATGCGTAGTATGTAGGATCGTATGTTAATGCTTTGAGTTATGAACACCATTTTAATAGTATTTTTGTGTTCATTATAGCACTGTTTCGTTATGTTGAAAGTTACTTTATATTTTTTCTTTTTATGTTTAAAGGCGATCACGCTTGGCCATATCCTTGTGAGATCCGTAACATAGAAGATACATAATGAAGGCAATTCTATTTAAACTATATTTTAATGAGTGTAAATTTCATTTTCATCAAATTTGAAAATTGCTTTTAGGAGAAAAGGTTACTGAACTTTATTTCCTTGGTAGTAAATTCAAATTCCCACTTACAAAAATTAGGAGGGGCACTCACGAGGGTAAGACAGGCTATCACCACCACCATTGAACCAAGCAACTCGGTAATCCCTCTCTACCTAGTCTGTAACGAAAGGGACACACTGACCAAATGTGCTTGCCATACAGAAGGGCTGTCGGTTCGTTGATCTAACCCACCCTGTCGGCCTAGAGGTCGTAGATTTGATTCGCGGTAGTCATACACGTGTAATACATATTTATCTAAGGGTGTGGCTGTCGTTTTTGTGGCAAATTAGTTAACTTGGATTCTAAATTAAATATAGTCATAATTCGACATATCGTCATACTGCTTAACCGCGTATGTTACAAATTTATGTTCGGAAAAACCAAAATGTTACTTACGCGGTTTTGCAGTTTCACCGACGATATTACAGTATTGTCAGTTTGTCTATTGTACGTCGTTCGCTCTAACGCCACGTATTGTAAGTAAAAGAAAAAAAAACCAACAAAGATAGCTTTTCACAACACTGCTCGGAAATATGGCCATAGATGCTCTTGTTTGGGGTCACAAAACGTCACTTATAAGGACAGACCAAGAATGTTTTTGTCGGCATTTGCTGATTGGTCGAACACATTGTTGTCCAACTTTAAAAATCAATCAATAAATTTTTGTGTCATAGCTCCTTAAAATGAAAAATTGGAATCGACCAATCATAACACACCATTTTGTGTCGTAAAATATTAGGTGTATTTTTGCTAAAAGATACACAGACTAAAAACTATGTCACTGCTTTTTTTTTATGTAATTCAAACTTGGCCCCTAATCTCGAACCACTAGAGATAAAATTACATGGGAGATAAGGCGAAACAAATACAATTTTATATGGAGTTGACATCTTCATCTCGAATGTTAGTTTATTAATCTCGAAAGCCACGAGAATAGGGGTCCAGATTTAAAAAAAAGTTATCTTTGGTAAAATTGGCGATAATACATACAATTTTATTTTATTTTCTCTCAGTAGTTGTGAAAAGCACTATGTATGCCTCGGTATGATCTCTATATGACTCGTCCAAAAATCTCGTACTTTCTATCCTCTGCAACAATGTATAGACTTACCTGTGTGTACAGTCACACCGACAATATCTGACACGCTCTTTTACCTCTAGAAATAAAGACGGTTCAGATATTTTTGGGCACAAGTTTGATAATATATTATCGCTGGTGACTGTACGCAAGAATATTATTAAATTGATCTCGTTATGATCTCAAATATCACTTCAGCCCTTTGCATAATTTAGCTGGGTTACTTTTCTTTGCATCTGAGTGTACTATCAAAATATTAACATGTTTAGCTTACGTAAATTTACCGGGTTATAATCTTTTCCACATAATCGTGTCACGTTGGGGAATATATAACACGGCTAATTTGTTTATTAAGTCAAACTGCTAAACATACAAATTCCTATGTTTCTTTTTTTTTTTTTTTTGCCCCCGCGGCGACTTGAACAGCTACTACCGCAGGGATATGGCGTTTCCACGAGAATTGATTTCGCCAGTGTCAAGGTATATATGAGTATAAAATAAATCAATATAGCAATAAAACACAATCCAATCTTCTCTAGGAAGATTGGGGGCAACGTTGTACGGTGATTTGTAGGTCAGAGGTCAAGATAGTTTTAACCTCTGCACCACTGCAAGTCCACTTGAAACGAGAAGAAAGATGCCAGATACACGAAATAAGTCCAAGTCTTCAATCACTGTGCGACACAAAGGCATAAAAAGTACAAATCACTATCAGAAACAAATTACACGTCCGCCATCTTTTAACGTTGCAAATGGCCTAACTAGCGTTTCTATTCGTTTCGTTTTTAAACCAATCGCGTCACTGGTAGATCACGTGACTCTTCGTATGACGTCATCTACAACGAAACGAATAGAAACGCTTGTTAGCGTAATGCATATTGACAAGGGCCTCAGTATATCTTTCAATTGTAAAATAATGAAGTAATTTTCTTTTAATTTGTGATCTTAATTGGTATTACAAATGAATATTGACCTGAGATCAATTATGAATTCGACGAGCCGAGTATTTTTTTTAAATTCAATTTTATTTGTTTGTCAATGTTTTTTGTTCAAATCTTGCGAGTAATAAACCAGCTCCGTTTTTAAAATCACTCGATGGGTTTAAATCCAATGACAATGCAATATGATTGTTTATGATGGGATGAGACCAAGGCAACAAGATCTCCGACAAACCAAGTTTGAACCTGCACCCGTCTCGAAAAGAAGTTTTAATCACTGTGAAACAAGAGCCTCCATTTAGAGCTTATTCCATTACATTCCAGTATCAATACTCTTGGTACAAATACATTCATTTTTGTATTGATTGGTTTCTGTATACCTCAAGGTATTATTTAATATCAAATGGTTTCGACGATGCCCTTGCGCTTCGGCCGCGGCTCGCCCGATATGAAGGAGGTCTCTTCGGAGCTGGTCGGCGCTTTCGGCGCCTGCGCCGATGTACTTGGTTGGATCTGTAATAAATAGTATTGTTATACATACATACATTAAATCACGCCTGTTTCCCAGAGGGGTAGGCAGAGCACTTCTTTCCACTTGCTACGATCTTGACAAAGGGTCTGGCCGGTCTGCTATAGTAAAATCGCCCCTGGCCCTGGCTGAATATGAAAACTGAATAATATGCACGTTTATTTGCCTCATTGTCAAATATAATTTTACTGAATATTAAGCCTTAAATACTTACGATTGGCGAAATATAAAAAAAAAAAAACAGTTTTTAATTTATATTGGCCAAACTACTTTATCGATTCACACGTCCTTCGAATATTTTATACATGTATTTAAGATACATTTAAGTTACATTTACCTGCACAAAATACAAAAATCAAAATATTTATTCAGTAAATTGGCCACATGAGGGCTCTTTTACACGTCGGTAACATGGAGTGAATCTACTAGCGCTCAAAATTTGACAATGACCCGTATATTATATCCCACCAAAAACATAAATGTAAAAAAGGAGAGCCAAGTTCAATACAAAAATTATTCTCTGCTGTGGGCTTCGCCGCAAAAAGAATGGAGATCTGAGATTGAGTGCCAAGTTCTATGCAAAATCCAAATATGTAGTCTAAGGGCTCACTTGGCTGGTTTTCCCATACGAATTATTATTAAGTACCTACTTTTACACAGTCATGGAAGAGCCTTATGTTCGATGGGTAGTTTCTACCAGCAAGCCAAATTTTCGGAATAATAAAATAAGAACCGAAAGGTAACAGGTTTAGAACATGCGAAGGCTATATAATTAGTATGGGAAAACCAGCCAAGTGAGCCCTTAGACTACATATTTGGATTTTGCATAGAACTTGGCACTCAATCTCAGATCTCCATTCTTTTTGCGGCGAAGCCCACAGCAGAGAATAATTTTTGTATTGAACTTGGCTCTCCTTTTTTACATTTATGTTTTTGGTGGGATATCATTACTTTTTGTAGGTAAGTACATATCCTCGTAACGCCGTGGGTCCTTTTAAAAGGACAAATTCAAAACTAAAAGTAGACTTTATAAATGTAAAACAATTGCATTGCCAAGCCCACAGCAGAGAATAATTTTTGTATTGAACTTGGCTCTCCTTTTTTACATTTATGTTTTTGGTGGGTACCTACCTACGTAATAAAAAGATAAAACTATTTGCTACTATCAACAAGTTCTCAAACTCAGAGTTAAGTAGGTATATACACCTACTTACTTTTAACTATACTTAACTTACCTACTTACTAAAAAATACAATTATTATTTATTTAAACTATTGCCTATACTATACTAAACCTACGTACCCACTTATTATAGGAATTGTAATAATAATAAGTATATACACCTCCCTACTTATAACTATAAAATTATTATTTATTTAAACTATAGCCTATACTATAATACTATACGTACGTAGGTACCAACTTATTAAAGAAATTGTAATAATAATATTACTACAAATTATAAGTTTTCCTTAAGAAAACTTGGCAATTTCGCAGCATAAATTGCAACCTTATAGGTCAGATATCGAGAGACAACCGGACGGACAGCAAGCCGGCGCTCGCGCTTGTGAGCGCGGCTGCCGCTCGCTCGGCCACGTTCGCGTCAACGGTTCGATTCGATCGTCACAGCGCCCGCGCCGCTCCGGCGTCACTCGGCGCGCGCGCGTCGTGTATATACCGAAAATCTAAATGCCTATTATTTTATCATTATTTATGAGTAGGTAATGATTTTACACTATTGATGTGCGCTAAATATAAAAATAATAATTAATCCCAGTTAATAACGTAGGTACCCTAAGTAATATTAGGTATTTATGTTAAGCGTTCATAATAGAATCTAATTATTTAAAAATTGACAGTTTTTTATTTATTCCTTTGTATTCATCTAATTACCTATCTGCATACCAAATTTTAACTCTCTAGGTCATCTGGAACTGGGTTAGAGTTTTGGTCTATAGGTCAGTCAATGATAAAAATGAGGAATTTTGGACATTAATATCTAAATAACCGTTTGAGATAAGCTTATGAAATTTAGAACACATATGTATCTCGCAAGTCTCAATATATGAGCAAAATTTGATACGTTTATGTAAAATAGTTTTTGATTTATGAGGGGGTCAAAAGTGGCTCCAAATGGTTCGTGTAATATTACACACGGTGCGCCTCGCCAGTTCTGTTTCTTGAACTTGGCTTGACACGCTCCCGCGTGTCTAGATCAAAATATGGTAGGTGTCGCTAACTTGCAAGTAAAAAAAAAAAAAAAAAAACTAAAACAGACAAAAATGTTGACTTTAAAAAAAGCTAGGACTTTAATTTTTTTTTATAAATGTATCTTAAATACATGTATAAAATATTCGAAGGACGTGACAATCGATAAAGTAGTTTGGCCAATATAAATTGAAAACTGTTTTTTTTTTTTTTTAATATTTCGCCAATCTTAAGTATTTATTAAGGCTTAATATTCAGTAAAATTATATTTGACAATGAGGCAAATAAACGTGCATATTATTCAGTTTTCATTATCAGCCAGGGCCAGGGGCGATTTTACTATAGCAGACCGGCCAGACCCTTTATTTCGCTTCTTCAACATTCATACATCGAGTCATGCACGCACGTCGGTTTCGGGTACTTTAGAGCGGCCCTTTTCCAGTATTTCTCCGATTTGATAATCGTTAAGTGAGATCTGTTATATTAACGGAATATTCGCCTGGCTACACTTAACTTTACTAATATGATATTTAAAAAAAATGAGAGTGTAAAATAACTAAAATAACCCTTCTTCGACCAGTTCGATTTCCGGTTAAGGCCGACAAATTTTCAGAAGCCTACAAATGCAGGTTATTTTTTTCAAAAATAAAAGTTAGGCTACTTTGAGTAGAACTTGCTATTTCCAATATTTAACCCTTTTCCAGGCCTTGCTAAAGGAAGGACACAAGCAAGAAATGGAACAGAGCAACGAATTCGTAGCTTCCTGAAGATACTGATCCATGAAGTCATATTTCAGGGAAGTTCAATTAAATTTGTGTTAGAAAATGTAGGCAGTTAAGTTCAATTTTGCGTTTCGTCCACTTTCATAACTAAGATTTCATAACTGGTTATGAATAAGGATTTTTATTCACTGTGTCATAACCAGTTATTAAACAAGACTTTTTTTCCATTTTCATAACCAGAACCTAGATACCACTCTTATTTCAAATCAATTGGACAGTGTCGACGGAGCTCCGCTAACGCGGAGCTCCTATTTCTGGGTGGCTTGGCCCTCCGGGCCTGCTGCAAAGCTAACATAACCTAAACCTACCTAGTTTCTGATTATGTAAATGGAAAAAAAAGTCTTGTTTAATATACTGGTTATGAAACAGTGAATAAAAATCCTTATTCATAACCAGTTATGAAATCTTAGTTGTGAAAGTGGACTCAACCCAATTTTGAGCGACATGAATGTGGTCGATGAGATGTAATATTATGCCTGGAAAAGGGTTAAGGCCTTTCATGTGGCGTTAGTTATTTCCACCGTTCATACTTATAGAACGTTGTAGGTGTACCTGTAGAGCGGCGGCGGGCTGCGCGGGCGCCGCCCGCCGGCGGATGTCCTCGAGCGGGATCTCCTCGGAGCGCGCGCGCGGCGAGCCGTCGCGGGACGCCTGCCCGCTGCTGCCGCGCGAGATACTGCTGGAGGATTCAATAACTCATTTATAAACTTGGTCGCATATTCATAAACTTATAGTTCGTTCGTTCAAATAGTGTGCATTGCAACCCTTTGAAGTCACCTACATCTGAAAGAGGTCACTCGTCGAATCCTACTCGGGTGGGCAGCTTCCCGAATGGGAAGCTTCGCAGCATAATTTCGTCCAAATTACGGCAGTGTTTGAAGTCAAAAGTCTTTGACCAGTGTGTGTTGCCAGTGATGACTTACGGAACTGAGACGTGAGCGCTAACAATGGGCCTCATAAGGAAGCTCAAAGTCACTCGGAGGGCTATGGAGAGGGCTATGCTCGGGGTTTCTCTGCGTGATAGAATCAGAAATGATAATATCCGCAGTAAACTAAGGTTACCGACATAGCCCGAAGAATAGCTAAACTGAAGTGGCAGTGGGACTGATGGCCGATGGGGCCAGAAGGTTCTTGAGTGGCGTCCACGGGAGACGAGCTGTATAGGTAGGCCTCCGACAAGATGGAGTGACGACCTTGTTAGAATCGCGGGAACGCGGTGAATGCGAAAAGCACAAGACCGGTCTGAGTGGAGAGCCTTGGGGGAGGCCTATGTCCAGCATTGGACGTCTTTCGGCTGACATGATGATGATGATGATGACACCGCTTGGGGCGCACCGCGGTAGCTTCTTTTTGTCGTAGTCACTTAACACCTGGTGAGACTGATGTCAAACGCTACACCATTATTGATTTAAAAAAAAGTGGCGGCACGTCAAAACACGTAAACTATTTGAACGAATGAACTATACAATAAACCATTTTAATTCAAGTTTGCTGTCAAATTCGCAGTGAAGTATAAAGGCACACCATAATTTGTTGATTTGAGTGTTTGAGGAACTTGTCAGAAGCGTTGTGTATGTATATCTACCTCTCCCGGCTAGTGGTCCGTTCGCGGTACACGACAATGCCGTCCTTCAACACGTGGCCACTCGGCCTGCGCAGGCGCCTGTCTTCCTCACCCTCCATGCCTGGGGACAATCGTGATGTCAGCATAGATAGCCAGGCAAAGCGGCCAATGTATATATGAGGGAATCAGTCAACGAATTGAATAATAGCAATACAATTGGTCAACTAGTTGTTGATTGGTTGTCAATTTTGGTGAGTCACATTTGTAGGTAATCGTATGAGATGTAAGTACAAATATGATAATATTATTTGCCGGTACTGTACCTACGTACGTCACATACACTTAAAGTTAACATTGACAAAATAATATTATTATGTATAAATTGTTCTAAAGACCATGCTTGCTCGTAATAAAAATGTGATCATACATTTGATATATGATGTTTACCTATTCACTTTAATAGCCATCTCGTAAATCGTAGCATCTCAACCAGTTCACTAAATAGCGTTTGAGCGATTTTACAGTTTTGACACTACGGACATACCGGCCGGTAGGTAATTATAACGCGGCAAGTGATGGATCTGTAATGCATTAGCTAGTGTATGAGTGGGCGGCGAGGGGCGCACCGTGGCGGCGCGCGGCGGACAGCCCGGGGCGCGCGAACAGCGGCCGCGGGCGCTAGCTAGTGTATGAGTGGGCGGCGAGGGGCGCACCGTGGCGGCGCGCGGCGGACAGCCCGGGGCGCGCGAACAGCGGCCGCGGGCGCTAGCTAGTGTATGAGTGGGCGGCGAGGGGCGCACCGTGGCGGCGCGCGGCGGACAGCCCGGGGCGCGCGAACAGCGGCCGCGGGCGCTAGCTAGTGTATGAGTGGGCGGCGAGGGGCGCACCGTGGCGGCGCGCGGCGGACAGCCCGGGGCGCGCGAACAGCGGCCGCGGGCGCTAGCTAGTGTATGAGTGGGCGGCGAGGGGCGCACCGTGGCGGCGCGCGGCGGACAGCCCGGGGCGCGCGAACAGCGGCCGCGGGCGCTAGCTAGTGTATGAGTGGGCGGCGAGGGGCGCACCGTGGCGGCGCGCGGCGGACAGCCCGGGGCGCGCGAACAGCGGCCGCGGGCGCTAGCTAGTGTATGAGTGGGCGGCGAGGGGCGCACCGTGGCGGCGCGCGGCGGACAGCCCGGGGCGCGCGAACAGCGGCCGCGGGCGCTAGCTAGTGTATGAGTGGGCGGCGAGGGGCGCACCGTGGCGGCGCGCGGCGGACAGCCCGGGGCGCGCGAACAGCGGCCGCGGGCGCTAGCTAGTGTATGAGTGGGCGGCGAGGGGCGCACCGTGGCGGCGCGCGGCGGACAGCCCGGGGCGCGCGAACAGCGGCCGCGGGCGCTAGCTAGTGTATGAGTGGGCGGCGAGGGGCGCACCGTGGCGGCGCGCGGCGGACAGCCCGGGGCGCGCGAACAGCGGCCGCGGGCGCTAGCTAGTGTATGAGTGGGCGGCGAGGGGCGCACCGTGGCGGCGCGCGGCGGACAGCCCGGGGCGCGCGAACAGCGGCCGCGGGCGCTAGCTAGTGTATGAGTGGGCGGCGAGGGGCGCACCGTGGCGGCGCGCGGCGGACAGCCCGGGGCGCGCGAACAGCGGCCGCGGGCGCTAGCTAGTGTATGAGTGGGCGGCGAGGGGCGCACCGTGGCGGCGCGCGGCGGACAGCCCGGGGCGCGCGAACAGCGGCCGCGGGCGCTAGCTAGTGTATGAGTGGGCGGCGAGGGGCGCACCGTGGCGGCGCGCGGCGGACAGCCCGGGGCGCGCGAACAGCGGCCGCGGGCGCTAGCTAGTGTATGAGTGGGCGGCGAGGGGCGCACCGTGGCGGCGCGCGGCGGACAGCCCGGGGCGCGCGAACAGCGGCCGCGGGCGCGGTGCGGGCGCGGGCGCGGCGGGCATGCCCGACACCTCCAGCAGCCGCCCGATCTGCTGCATCTTCTTCTGCCGCGCCTTGGTGCGGCCCTAGAGAACGAGACAACACATGTAGGACCAGACCATATCGCAATGATGTGCTGAGACCAGTAATCTTACCACTTCGATCACAAATTGGTCAAGATTTTATACTCATGCATGATAATGCCCGACCACACACGGCTCGACTCGTGAATAAGTGGTTAGAAGAGCACAATGTCGCAGTCCTAAACTGGCCCGCCCAGTCCCCCGACTTAAATCCCATCGAGCACGCATGGGCAATGCTCTAGCGAAGGTCTTTGAGCAATTTCCCAGACAATCTCAGGACGGAAGATGAACTCTTTGAGCACCTCCGCCGCATCTGGAGTCTTATCCCACAAGAAGACATCGATACCCTAATTTTAAGCATGCAGAACCGGTGCCGATGTGTGATTAATGTCCGCGGTGCTTTTACAGATTACTAGTGTTATTTTTTTTGCATAAATATAATGTTCACAACTTTTGTTTTTAATTAAACCACCAAAACATAAACAAAAAATAACAGATGTTTATTTTATTTTTTTATTCTAAAAAAAACCGACCGTCGCAAAACTTGTCCTGTTGTTGTGTTATGTGTATGACCTACATCTGTCACCAAATTAACTATCCTTGTACAAACATTGAACCAGAACCTAAGCAACAAGCACTATGCTGATAAAAGTGATAAATGAAACACACCACATAGAATATGAACTGTATTTTTTCTCAAACATGCTCGGAACTGTAGGCGTTCATGTCACGAAATGAAGACATGAAGTATCTTGTTTATGGCTCCCTACAATTGCCTAATAATATATAATTATACTGGCCGCTGCTCTAACTTTTTAAATTTGCTTTAGTACATTAAAATGTCAAAGGAAAAATTACAGACTGCCAACCGCCACTAGCCGTCGTAAGATTGCTGCAGTCTTGAAAATGCCATCGTAAGATTGCAGTCTTGAGATTGCCACCGTAAGATTGCAGTCTTGAGATTGCCATCGTAAGATTGCTGTCTTGAGATTGTCATCGTTATATTGCAGTCTTGAGATTGCCATCATAATATTGCAGTCTTGAGATTGCCATCGTAATATTACAGTGTTGAGATTGCCATCATAAGATTACTGTCTTGAGATTGCCATCGTAAGATTGTAGTCTTGAGATTGCCATCGTAATATTACAGTCTTGAGATTGCCATCTTAAAATTGCAGTCGTAAGATTGCAGTCTTGAGATTGCCACCGTAAGATAACTGTCTTGAGATTGCCATCGTAACATTGCAGTCTCGAGATTACCATCGTAAGATTGCACAGTCTGGGGATTGCCATCGACACATTGCAGTCGTAAGATTGCAGTCTTGGGATTGCTATTGTAACATTGCAGTACTTTTAAAAACAACTGAAAACCGTGGCTGTTTTTGTCGATTTATCAGCCGCCTACGACACAGTGTGGCGCCAAGGCCTTAACTACAAACTGATGAAAGCAGTCCTGTGTCGGAAAATTACAGCTCTGATAAACAATATGCTCAGTAAACGTGAATTCACTGTCCATCTCGGAGACAAACGCAGTCGTGCCAGGAAACTCAATAACGGACTCCCCCAGGGATCAACACTGGCGCCACTGCTGTTTAACCTGTACACACACGATCTCCCCGAGACGTCATCCAGAAAGTTTGTTTACGCGGACGATATTGCTTTAACCCACCAACATGGCACGTTTAAAGAGTCAGAAAAACAACTCACAAATGACCTAGAGATGTTGCAAAAGTACCTTAAAAAATGGCGACTGGTTCCAAATGCCAGTAAAACTGAGGTGTCCACTTTCCACCTGAACAATAAACTTGCTTCGTACATCCCCGAAGTAATTTTCGACGGCAGAGTCCTTCAGTACAACCCACGCCCGAAGTACCTTGGAGTCACGCTGGACCGCTCCCTAACTTACGGCCCTCATCTCGAAAAGCTAAGTAAGAAATTGGGTACCCGCAACAACATCATGCATAAACTGACCGGTACCACTTGGGGAGCTGGGGCTGATGATGTCTTACGCACAACAGGGCTTAGTTTAGTTTACTCTGCTGGAGAGTACTGTGCGCCAGTGTGGCTGAATAGCGGTCACACGGACAGGATTGATGTGCAATTGCGCAAAACTATGCGATGCATCTCAGGCGCAATCAAATCCACTCCTATACAATGGCTACCAGCTCTAAGCCACATACCTTCGCCACATTTAAGAAGACAACAAGCCCTTCTGCATGAAAGCAACAAGATAGCCAGCAGACCAGAATTGCCGGTCTTCCACGAGTTCTCTTCTCCCCCGCGGCATCGTCTAAAATCTCGGCATCCTCCTTACCAGACAGCTCAGAACCTCCTTGCCTATCAACCTACGATCAAAAATCAATGGAGCGAAGAGTGGAAGGCTAATCCGCCTATAGCCTCACTCTCAAGCTATGATCCAACCAGGAAACCTAACGGCTTTTCTGCCCCAAGAAGAGAATGGTGCCAGCTGAACAGACTGCGAACGGGACACGGGCGAAGCGCCGATTATCTGTTCAAATGTGGATGGAGAGATTCACCGGCGTGTGACTGCGGTGCCCCCGTGCAGACTGTAGACCACATTATAAAGGATTGCCCTATCCGAAAATATGATGGAGACCCACAGGATCTGTTCACCCTTACTGATAACGCGGCCCAATGGGTGAAGAATTTAGATATAAAACTATAGTGCATGTGCGTGACTCGGCTTAATAAAGCCATACGATTAAATAAATAGTACTTTTAATATTCACATTGCTTGAGAAAAGCACTATAAAATGCTCAGCCGGAACAGGGATTGAAGGACTCGTTACCACAAACTCGTCCCTAAATCCCGGACTTCACGGCCTCTGCAGTAATGTGCTATTAATTAAACGAAGTAACTTATGTCTTACACGTCTTGGTATCTTGCTACGGCCGCTGTGATTTAGCGACTACTTTCCCCTGGCATTCTTGTGTGCCTTGTGACACACACGCATTTTTAAATGAATAGGTATGCGTCATAGCTTACCTTGGCCAGCCTCTGCTTGGCCGCCATGCTGCGGATGTGGTCGTCGAACTTGAACTTGGCGCGCAGCAGCACGGTGCGCGGCAGCGCGCCGCTGGCGCCCACGCGCGGCTTGTGGATGGTCAGGTGCAGGCAGCGGGGGTCTTCCTTGTCGCCCGTTATCTGAAACAAATTGGGTTTTATAATAACCGTTTTTGGGGTTCTTTATTCAGTGGAAGCTTTCGCTGTCTGTTCATAAGTCATAACTTAAAAAAATATATTAGATGCGTTATATTATAACGGACCCCGTGTGGTTGCCGGGTTAGAATAGTGCCACTCCATGTCTTCCCGTGGATGTCGTAAGAGGTGACTAAGGGAATATAGGCTTGTAGTACTGTTAGGCGATGGGCTTGCAACCTGTCACTAATACGCTGGTAAATATCTTAGCCTGATTATGCAAAATGCCGTTACAGAAATTATCAACAAGTTTTTAGGGTTGTTGGTAATTCTGTAGCCCTGCCTACCCCACTCTGGGAATGAAGGCGTGAGTTTATGTTATGTTATGTTATATTATAACGGCGGATCTTCTATCAAATTATGAAAAAAAGTAAAGGGGAGGATGACCAGATATTAATTATCTTCTGTCTCAACCAATTGACTGACTACTTAGAAAATATGATGGTTAGTTTTGCAACGATAAGGTTCTTGCTACTAACCCCCACTAAATGGGTCCTTGATTTTTAACTCATTAAGCCAAGGTATTATTGGAGGAAGAAAGATGTTTGGTGACCTGTTACGGCACGACGAGTACATTAAGATGATGATTGAAGGAAAAATAGAAGGAAAAAGGAAAAGAGGGACACCAATAAGAACTTACCTAGACCAATTTAAAGAAAAAGTAGGCGTCGTGTCGAATCAGTGTGTTAAAGAGAAGGCTTGGAACAGGCAATAATGGAAATTACTCCGCCGACAAGAGCATAGCTCTCAAGTAAATAATGAAGCCAAGGTACATCAATGTGTGTACTTGTGGGAGGACCTTGTGCAGGGTCCGTCCGGGTTGGAACCACCATCTTATCCATTAACCTACCGCCAAGCAGCAGTGTTTGCATTGTTGTGTACCAGTTTGGGGATAAGACAGCCGGTGAAATGACTAGCATAGAGGCATTCCATCTTAGTCCTCAGGGTTGGCAGTGCATTTGCAGTCTTGTGAATGCAAATGTCTATGGGTCACAGTTTCCACTTACCATCAGGTGGCCTGTGTGCTCGTTTGCCTTCCTATGCCATAAAAAAAAACTGCAGACCTCCCTCGAGCTTGGCTTGTAAGGCCCCTACATCGAAGTCTCACAAGCATGACTATCAAATGACCACTCGTCAGGTTATTCAAAGGTAACCCTCTCCTGACCCTCAGAAAAGTTACCCCCTGACTTGAGATGATAAGCCCCTAAATGCTTATCCCCGTGACGATGCCCCCCTAGCCGCACCTCGAGGTCCTGCAGCGAGCCGACGAGCCGCGCGCCGCCCCAGCCGAGGCGCTGCTTGTCCGGCTCCACGAGGATCACCTGCTGGTTGTCCACCGCCAGGAACCGGTGCTGCCACGACCCGTCCTTCTGGATGATGTCGCACGATATCAGGTCTGAGTCGTCTGGAACAATACAGCTGGGTATAGGTACCTATCAGTGGCGAAGCGTCACGTAAATAAATAGGCAAGCCGGAGCAAAAAAAAGGTGTATGGCGTGTGTGCTTGTTTGCCCCTTCCGTGACATAAAAAAAACATACCTTAAAAAATGGATGTCGTCTTTCTAGTTCTCAAAAAGCAGTGCTGAAGTGTCGCGTGCGTTAAAAGTGCGCGGAAAGGCAATTCTTGCTTTCCAAGTAGTACGACCGTATCAATTGATTTCGATTACGTTCCACTTTACGATTGTGGGCCTCAAAATTATTACCAAAAAAAGTTTAAATTCTACTGTTACCAAACTCATGTAATAATATACAACTCCGTATATGTTTCTCGCTTTGAGCATGTTTTCTAGCTGAATTACTTATAGAAAATAAAATATAGAAAATAGAATAAGTTTTTTTTTCTTGCCTTTTTCGTGCTTATTATGATTGAATCTTAGAAAGAATACAAATTTATTTCCCTATTTCTGGGCGGTTTGCCCTTCGGGAATATATAAAAACTAACCTAACATAACCTATTTTTTTTACATACCTACTTTAATTCAAACCGTAATGTTTCAGTAATAATTGATTTTAGAGAAAAGTTTGTTTAAAAAAATATGCTTGTTTTAGTATATTCTAAACAATTAAATCATCATAAATAGACCTTATATTGACATAATTTTCAAGCATCAAATTTTTTTAAGTCCCTGACGCCTTGAAAATGACCAACATTTGAACCCCTATAACTCAGCCAATTTTGATTTTAGAGAAAAGTTTTTCAAGTAAAACATGCTTATTTTAACGTGTTCTATACGATAAAATCATTTAAATTAGGTGTCATAATGATACAATTTTGGCGAATTTTTTTCTAAGTCCTGCGTCCCCTAACTGAATTATATAAATTGTGAATATCTGCAAAACCTGTTCGATTCCAAACACTGCTAGAATCGGAAAACAGCAAAGATGAATAGCAAAATAATTTGTTTAATTTGCAGCTGCCAGTCAGCCAATTGTATTTGTAATTCGCTGTGGAAATGTTTGAAGAATCCATCTCTACGCCTATAATCAATTTTTATGTCTGGGCGAGCGCGTACTAACTTAATGACATGTTTCTTATTTCCAAAGGATAACTTTGAAAAACATGTTTGTTCATTAAGTAGGTAATCTGTAAGACAACACTCAATTTGCACCAATGCGGCCATTTGTACTTTGAGTACAGGCAAAAATATGTAAAAACCAAACCACGAATATAACCTAAATAGATCGAAGCAAAAATAACAATATTTAGGTACTTAACGAAATATAAACAAACCTCCGTTGTCGCCACGAATCTGCAAATAACACAATCCAAACAGAAAAACATTCACAGAACACTAAACAAGCTAAATTTCACTAGTTGAGTCTCATAAAACACAATAAGTTAAGTAATAACACAAATTTAACTATAAATCAAAACAAAACACCGCGTATTTTAGCGCGAGGACGCGAAAGTAATGGCGTAATGAAAAAAGTAGTTGAAGGTCGTGAGGCCAGGGGGGAGAGAGACGGTTGAGTTGAGTTGAGTGTCCTTGGGAAAAGAAAGTTAACGCATGCACTTTAATTTCAAAATTGGATGCAATAAGCCGTAGTTCGCTGGCCGGACTTGCGTGCTTCTCCCTCTTGCGTGCTCACACAGGTGCCGCTGTGTCTGTGTGCGAGTTTAAAGCTAATGTAGCGCTATAATTTTATACCATTTGGTTTGAATTTGTTAGTGAGGTCCGGCGCCGAGTCACCGGCTTGTATGGCGGTTTTAATTTTGGGTGTAAGTTCGAGCGCGCGTAGTGAAAGGTAACTGAGCATGTGTGCGTGTATACGAAAATATTGTTCTTGTTTCTTTCTAGTAATATAGGTTAGTGAATGGGTGCGAGCGAGTGATAGATTTCGGCTTGGTAAATAAATAAATTTGAATTGCGGCGTTAGTGCGTGTTCATTCATCGTATTATGAAGCAAGGTAAAGCTATAGTACACCGGGTTACTTTCGGTTTTACGTTTTGTTGTTTGTATACCTAGTAGGTACCTACTCTATGCATAGGAATTTTTAGGGAAGCCGCTGGGAATCGGGTTGTATGGACGCTTCGCTACTGGACTACCTATACAACTGCGGAGAAGCAAGACAAGCCACCAGGCTAAGTTCTAAGAAATCCTTCTATTTTGTAAGATCATGTGCAGGGTCTTGCTAACACCATCTTATTCCTCAACTAAGCTCCAAATAGCAGTTCGCATTGTTGTTCCAGTGTAAGGCACTGGTCCCACCGACGAGGAGCGGGAATCGTTATCAGCCAGTGATCAAATATTAATATTTGTGTCTCTTTTATTGACACGCGATCTATATTTTTTGTTTCGACAAACTAGTGGAAAGAGTTCTCGCCGGCAGTGTGACCAGCCAGCGATCAACAATTAATTTACGTGTCTCTTTTATTGACACGGGGTCTATGGCGTTTGTTTGTTTCTTGAGCGAGAAAATAGTCGATAGCTAATCGCTTCCTCGCCCTTGGTGGGACCAGTGCCTATGGATAAGACAACCAGAAATTACTAGCGCACAGAGGCTTTTCACCTTAGCCATCAGGGATGGCAACGCAGTCTTTAGATTGAAGTTTTGAAAATACAGTTGTCTATGGATTTCAGATTCCGCTTACCATCAAAAGGCCTATGTCCTCATTCGTCTTTCCCAAGCCAAGCCATAATAGTAGTTTAAGCAACTGATGCATAATGAGAGCCTCAAAATACGACGACGACGACGACGACGACGACGACGAGTATGGTTTTAGGATCACACGAGTGTTTTAAGGCCTAATTATGTACAGTTGCATACGCTACTTTATCTACACACATATCATAAGTTTAGAATTATCCTACTTTCGTAACAGCAAAAAACCAAGAAACAAGTGACAACAATAATGGCGGCAATTTGATCCTCCGCCAAGAAAATTTTTTTTATCATAGACAAACGAATGAAGTCCCTATTCACAAGTCACTCAAGATCAAATGTCGTGCGGTTTATATTTAAAAAAACATACTGAATTTACGTTTCGAGTCGATAACTGTTTTAATATCTATGAATACTACGATAGAGACCCTCTTGAGTTTTGACAGCTGTTCCAAATTTAAACTCATAAAACCTTACTAAAACTACAGTACAGATTTTACCTACTACCACAGACAACAAAGTTCTCATAGTAAAATTGGTTGTAATAATGCTGGCCATTTCCTACGGGTTCTAAACGCATAATAGAGGGCATGATATGCGTGTAGATAAAAATATAGATAACCTCTTTTCTGCTTAACTACAACCGCACTCACTTAAGTCCAGTACGTCTCCGACTGTCACGAACGGTGCAGGGTTGGCGAGCGGCAGCTGCGTCTCTGGTTTCCCCGTCAGCTTCAAATACAAGTCCCGGATGAGGAAGAAGGTGCGAATAGCGCGACGAGCTCTCTCCATCTGTAAAACAGTACTATTGGCTAAAAAAAACTTTCAAAACTAAAGTTTTTACCGCAATAAAAAGATGGCTGTGACCGTGTTCTACTTTGTCTCTACATGCATTGTTATAGACAGTTATCGTATTACTTTTAACTTAGCTGCCATTACTGTCAGGTCAATAAGAGCTAGTATAACGTTGACGTTTGAACCATGCGTTGATGATAACCAAAGAGCGGAATTCTTCATAGCAAAAATCAAACTGTCAGAGGGATTGACCTAACTGTTTTATCGACTTATCGATGTTACGGAATAATATCGCATTAGGTATCCATAATCAACTTAAAAGATTATTCTGTAACATTTGACCTGATATGCTGATTTTATAGAAAAAAGTGATTACAGCCAAAACACCGTTATCGAGTACTACAAATATGCTCCTGTTACTTCAACTGAGGTAGAACGCTCGTTTTCATCTTATAAATCTACAATGAATAAAAGCACTATTTTATTAATAAAAACTAAAAAATGTGAAATAAACTAAATTATTTAAATAAAAACAAAAATCCCGACTGCAGTAAAACAAACAACTGAAAAGCGAGTAACAAGCTATATTATCTTTTTTGTTTGTATAATAAAGTGTTTACATTCAAACATACATAGGTAAATACTTATAATGTACCATGCAATGATTTTTTGTTTGATACCTCGTTAACAAGTAAGTAATGCAATTTATACCAATATACATACAACTTGAATAGTGGAAAAGGTTTTCCAGGCGGGGACAACCTATTTATCCAAATGTTTTTTGTTTCAAGAAAATACTTACATTTTATAATTCATTGCTTGTCCCCGCCTGCAATACCTTTTCCACTATTCAAGTTGTATGTATATTGGTATAAATTGCATTACTTACTTGTTAACGAGGTATCAAACAAAAAATCATTGCATGGTACATTATAAGTATTTACCTATGTATGTTTGAATGTAAACACTTTATTATACAAACAAAAAAGATAATATAGCTTGTTACTCGCTTTTCAGTTGTTTGTTTTACTGCAGTCGGGATTTTTGTTTTTATTTAAATAATTTAGTTTATTTCACATTTTTTAGTTTTTATTAATAAAATAGTGCTTTTATTAATGTATAACTAAACGTTAAATGAGCTCTGGAGCTCGATTTTTTAATGTCACGAAGCTATAAGTAACAAATTACAAGCGGAACTCTCCTTTTAGCAAAAGAAGCATCGTGCATTCAAAAATCGATCCCCAGTAGTAACGTAAGATTAGTTCATTTGGTTAGATGGAGGCCGAATGTAATATTTTGCATTTAGTTTATAGTATTTAAATCTCGAAGACGTTGAAGCTCTTTTAAAGAATTTTATTGGTATCATGTGGTCGATTTAACAACTTTTTGGGATCAAGGACACTGATAGCTAACCCAGCTAGTGTTTTTACTCGGCTGAGAGCAACGTAAGTTTGACCCTTTGCAAAAACATGTGAGCTGAGGTCCACAACGGCCCTATCGAGAGTGGTGCCTTGTAGCTTATGGACAGTTACAGCCCAGCAAAGTATTACCGGCAACATCCTTCGTTCAATTTTTCCTTGTCCCCTAAGCGCATCAAAGTCGATGGTGCAGGGCTCAATCCGTACACCTATTCCTGGTATAAGCGGATTGCTTTGCTAAATTATAATTCGAACAGATTGTAGATACCTACTTAGACCGAGAAATTGAAGTAGGTATAAATCAACTAAACTTCTCTTAATCTCTAACAATTTAGTTCCTCAACGGTCAGTACGTCATACGTGTCTGGGTACTAGACTAAGCACCTACATTGAGGTTACCTATTCCGTGTATCTTTACTTAAATAAACTGTCCATGCGTAGGCAGGATGGCGCATTAGGTAGATATTAGCCAGCAATTTATACTATAACATCAATGTGCATTAATCAAGTATGATACGGAAGGCGGTAGGTATTCGTGAATTATTAATTATTACACTACTTTCTTAATGGTTTATACTCTAGGCGTTTACAGCTCAACAAGAAATATTTATTACTGAACATTTAACGTCCTTTTTGATTTCCCTGTCTAAATGGTAGCATCAAAGTATTATAATTTATATATATTTGGAATGGGCTATTTACTAGCTTTCATTTGAGACCCATATTGCTATAATAAACATTTATTTTTTTTAAAACCCCCTCTTTTTTTTGCAGACGCCATTTTGAAATATTATATACCCTATGTCACTTCGGCAATTAAGACGAATCGAATGACACCTAGTATGTTAAAATCGGTCAAGCCGTTTAGGCTGCAGAGCGTGCCCAGAAATAGACATACATACATACATACATACATACATACATACATACATACATACATACATACATACATACATACGCTCGAAAAACATAACCCTCCTTCTGACGCAGTCGGGTAAAAAAGGAGTAATTTGAAAGGTGACAATGTTGAAAAAATAATGACTATTTTCTTTTACTACAGGGAAGATGAAGAAAACATATTTAGTACAGATTTAGATTTCGACTTTGTTATTTTGAATGAAGATTTGTTACCTACTCTTAGCAATATCGAGGGTTGCGTGGTCAAACCCAATAAGTCGATATAACTTGTTGTGTCAAAAAGAACACTAATGAAAACATCAAAACAATTCAAATTTCAATAATCAATTATTTCGATTTATCGGATTTGACCAAGCAACCCTCGATATTTGGTTTTTAATTTTTAATGATAAGTTTCATATAGAAAATTTTAAAAAAAGTATTTTGTTTTATTCTTTACTATTATACTAAAATACAGTGGCGGTCAGCTAATTAGGGACACCGTTAATTTGTTTGTATGTATATCCAAAAGCCTGATTTCATTACTTTAACTTTGTTTCGTTAAGTGACAAATATTTATCGATAAGTCGATAAAACAGTTAGGTCAATCCCTCTGACAGTTTGATTTTTGCTATGAATAATTCCGCTCTTTGATGATAACGTTAACAACACGATAACAAGTTCAAATTAATCTCCTTTATAAATACAAGACTGTTTTGTAATACTCTATACTTTATAAGGATTATATTTCAAGTTTTTTTTTATTGTGTTTAGTTGTATCTTTCGAGTATTCCATAAGGTTTTAGTAACATTAGTATGTTTACTAGTAGTAGTTATAAGTACATAGCTTAAGTTTGTGTAAATTAATAAACTTGTAAATTGCTGTGCCCTTACAGGGTTTATGTTGGACTATTCTAATAATTGTAACACCAATGTAACACATAAATGCAATAAATGATATGACTATGACTATGACATACATACATAAACTCACGCTTTCATTCCCAGAGTGGGGTAGGCAGAGCTACAGAATTACCAACAACTCTAAAAATTGGATGATAATTCTGTAACCACATTTTGCACAATTAGGCTAAGATGTTTACCAGCATATTAGTGACAGGTTGCAAGCCCATCGCCTAACAGTACTAAAAGCTATGACTATGACTACTTTATATAATTTATTAATTTAAGATCGGATTTTTATTCCCACAGAAAAAATGTAAACAAAGTTAAGTCACTGTCAAAGTGACATTTCAGGGGACTTCAAAGTTTGTACCAGCAAGAAATGTAATATTAAGTTATAATTTCTCTCAAACCATGATATAAAAACGAATTCGAGAAATAATTGAAATTAAAATCGCACAAATGAGTCACTGGAAAGCGATTACGACACGGGAGCACGAATTGTGAAGCGAAGCGAGTGAAGTGACGTCTCACAGTCCCACATCAATCAAGCGGCCCTCAACTTGTTGACACAGGTGTATCGAGTCAATGATACCAGTGCAATAAATAAATTAAGCACACATAAACAGTTTTCTCGTTTTAAATTAATACAATAAAGTTTATATCGAAATAAAGTTTGCCATTAACAAATAAAATTCTTCAATCTTGATTACAATACATGTTTTTTTTATAGAAAGCCTTATAAAGGTAACCAACCAATTGTATTTTAATTCAAGGTAAAACAAAAAAAAACGTGTGATAAAGTTATATTACCCTCTAGACAATACCAAAATACAGCATTTAACTTTGGTAAGTATGCTAAATCCAAACACAAACTCAATGCCTATTTTAGCAACGTTGCAATTTTGTCGAGCTACCCATGAGACCTTTTATTTTTCGTATTACCTTAGTATTATTTGAACGCGATGGATGCGAAAAGCATAAAACCGGTCTGAGTGGAGAGCCTTGGGGGAGGCCTATGTCCAGCAGTGGACGTCTTTCGGCTTTCATGATGATGATAATGATGATGACTTAGGGCCTCAGGAGCTTGTTAATAAACTCGAGATAAATACCTCTCCCCCGGGTAATCTCTTGGCAAAAGCGATCCCAGACATGGGCGTGCGGGTGGGCGGCAGCAGTATGGCGGCGTCCATGCACAGCCACTCGACGTTGAGGGGCCGCTTGCTCATCTCACAGTACCTACAAAATAATAAACAAATAAATAAATAAATACACATACATACATACCTTCACGCCTTCATTCCCAGAGTGGGGTAGGCAGAGCTACAGAATTACCAACAACTCTAAAAACTTGTTGATAACTCTGTAACCACAATTTGCACAATTAGGCTAAGATGTTTAACAGTGCATATTAGTGACAGGTAGCAAGCCCATCGCCTAACAGTACTACAAGCCTTTATTCCCTTAGTCGCCTCTTACGACTTCCACGGGAAGACATGGAGTGGCACAATTCTAAGCCGGCAAATAAATAAATAAATATCAATAATATCAAGGGACAATATCACACAAATTGACCTAGCCCCAAACTAAGCTCTAGACTTGTTCTATGGGTACTAGGCAACGGTATAGTAGATTGATAACCAAGGGTGGAAAGTGACCCATTTCACCCGAGATATTTCGAGGGGAAATGGGCAATTTCACCCGAATTAGACACTCTACTTTTCATTTCGACTGTGAGGAAAATATATTTAATCTCGTTTCCCACTTTTTCTATTGCAAACTTTTTTTTCTATATTCAGAAAAAAGTTAATATACTCATACTGCCAACATTAGAAAAGTTTAATCGAGGTCACGACCAAGGAGCCAGCAAGGAGGTGGAACGCCGCGCCGAACGAAAAAGTTTTACCTTTATTATGTATTTAAATATACCATCTCTGTTCTTTCATATTTCACAAATGACTTCCACCTCATTCTTACCCTAACTAAAGAAAGAGATGGAATATATTCGTGACGTAATAAATGTCAAATTTCTTGTTTCGAACGGATGTTCGACGTTCAACCTCCGTGTTGGTCGTGACCAACTCGATTATTTTTTCTAATGTTGGCAGTATGTGTATTTTCAAGATGGCCATGCCGAACCGTGAAAAAAAATTTGTCATGCTATGCTATCATGGCATTATGGCGGGCAGCAGAATATAAGAGGAATAATTATAAATGTTGATTTTTTTGTAATTGGGAAAAAAAGAGACCAGTCGTAAAATGATTTTAATATGAACCTATAGATCGTAATAAATACGTCGTTTAACGTATAGTCGAGTTTAGATATATGAATGATTTTAATATGACGTAGCTCAATTATCTTAGACTCCATGGTCAATCGTAACTATAAAAAAAAAAACTTTTCACCCTAGAGGGGAAAACGCAATTTTCCACCCGGCTATCTACCCATTCAAATTAAACAGGAGTGATTCTGTGGAACAGGAGAGATGAAAAACTTATTTACATAGATAATTACATAGAAAACGCCCAAGACTCAGGAACAAATACTCGCGCTCATCACACAAATATTTTCCCGTACCGGCGAGTAAATCCGGGACCACCACTTGTATAAAAAATTATTATCTACCTATAGTTAAACATAAGGGCCAATACTTATTATTATTTGAGTTTTTGGAGGATTTTTACTGACTGTTTTGAGTCGGAATTTTTTAATTATTTTTTTATATAATCAGTAAGAGATCAGAAATTATTTGTATGTCCTTTTCATGAGTATGATACTATTATTAAAGGAAATGTCTGCGAATTAGGCTAAAAATATTGTATGTTATTATTGGGTTGTTTTGGGTTTTGGGTTGTTACTCACGAATAAATAAGGAAAGTGAAATAATGAAGGGATTTTTATGTTCGTAGTGTCGTAAAACTGAAGAAAAACCACAAACACAAAAAATGGTCAAGCGTGAGTTGGGCTCGCGCTGATTTGATTCGAAATCGTAAAAAAAACGCTGTGCAGCGGTACGTAACCCTCAGTGCGCGAGTCCGACTCGCACTTGACTGGTGTTTTTACAAATGTACTCACTCGTCCTCGAACATGTCCAGGAAGATGTCGTCGCACTTGTAGAAGTTCCGGGCGAGCGCCGCCGCGCGCGCGCGCAGTCCCTCGGCCGCCGCCGCGTGCCGCGCGCCCCCCCCCGCCCCCCGCGCCCCCCCCGCCCGCGCCGCGCATGGCCACGGCCGCCAGCGTCACGCTCAGCTCCAGCGTCACCAGACGGACCTTCGACTCTGGAATATATTACTTATCGACATGAGTGGGAGAACTCATAACACCCTGTTAGGGTAATGCAAAAAATTAATACGAAGTATACTAGTGATTATTAACAAAGTACATGCACTGCCAACTCATATACCGTCTTAACCGTCGAGTGACCTGACTTCTGGCCGAAAGATGTTGTGTTCTGGCGGTTTCGGGGCAACCTACTGGCAACGACCAGCACGCCAAGTTCGGCAAAACTGAACGTCGCTTGTGTGTCACCTCGGCGTTCGTTTTTAAGTTTTAAATTGTTATGTATGTATGTTAGTCTATAAGGTATTTGTATCTATAGGCTTCGTTGCTCGAAATAAAAGTTTATTATTATTATTATTATATCCCACGAGCTTGTATTGTATTTACCTTATTTTGATTTGGGTAAATACTAGATTTAAGGGTAGATACTTGTGTTCATACCCTACATACAATTACATTTTGATGAATGATATGATATTAAAGTCT
The DNA here is from genome assembly GCA_927399475.2 of Acleris emargana. Taxonomy (NCBI): domain Eukaryota; kingdom Metazoa; phylum Arthropoda; class Insecta; order Lepidoptera; family Tortricidae; genus Acleris; species Acleris emargana. The sequence continues at coordinate 1,140,753 of OV656840.1, forward strand.
GTCGATAAAATGACCTGCAACTATATGCCAATTAACTGTTTACAGAGCTGATAACTTTGTTAATACAAGAACTTGAAAACCTTTTTCAGGGTTCCGTATGCACCGCTGTCCACCCGTCTGTCACAGGGCTGTATATAATTTGACCCGTAACAGCTAGACATTAAAGCCTTTAGAGTGATTATTACTCGTACCTACTGTAGCCGCTATTACGTTTTTTTATTCATAAACTAGAAACGTTTATTTATTTTCTATGATAATTATTATGTGAATACACCACGTCATTCATTCATTACTTACAAAAAAAACGGTGAATTTCTATGTCGAACTCGCGCACGAAGGGTTCCGTACCATTAGCTATAATAAAAACACGTTTGTTGTATGTTGTTGTTTTTTTTTTTAATTGGTGGTAATAGCGGCAACAGAAATACATCATCTGTGAAAATTCCAACAGTTTGTCTACCTATCACGGTTCGTGAGATACATCCTGGTCACAGACAGCGTGACAATGAAGTCATAATAATAGGGTCCCGTTTCTACCCTTTGGGTACGGAACCCTGAGAACTGAGTAACCTAAGGCCGCTTCCTGACTTGGCGGTATGCTTGCAGTAAAACATACTGTCGGCATAAATACTGCGCGTTGATTGGTGGATGCCACTAAACTCAACGCCGTATTTAGATTCCAAAAAAACTACTCATGTGTTGCCACTAAAATGAAAAAGTTTTGCATTGGTAAAGTTTTAACTTTTCTAAATAATGTACATATGTAATTTATTTATATATAATTGTAAAGTTAAAATTAAATACAACCGCACAAATAAATAATTTAATGTAAATATTAATTTCACCTACATATATTTAGTTGAAACTGTTTTTTAGAAGAAACGTTCATATTACAGTGGTAATACTTAAGGGATTAACAACCTTTGGATACTATTTTAAACTTATAATTTGCGTATATACTATTCATAAATATTTTTGGTATGCACATAAAAATATTGATAGCAAATCACGTATGGCAAACTTTATGGTGGCCACAGGATCACCATGACATGACATCTGCACACTTCATTCGGCATCTGACTTTTGGATTGATTAAATGGTCTCTATATTCGTGGTAATTTTCGTTGTTGAGTTTTTGTTTGCTGTTATTTTTTCTGTTAAGTTTTTGTTATTGTGTTTTGTTCGTGGCTTTTGCGTTTACATGTCTGGTATTTCACGACATTTATTGTGTGTAACCTAATTAACGCGACCGAACTCGCTAGCAAAAGTTAGTACTTGGGTACGTAATTAAGTATTTGAGCTGGTACATAGAAAACATCAAAAACTTGGGATAATCTTGACACTTAAATAACAACAAAATATTATATGACTACCTATTTTTTATAAATGTGCATGGGTTGGTTACATCTGGAACGTCACAATGACAATGACACTTGTGAATGTGACGTTTGGCCGTCTTTGGTAACTTTTTTGGAATCTATATACGGCGTTGAGTATAGTTGCCTAGCAACACTTACCGTTTCCGTGTGTAACTGCAAGCATACCGCCAAGTCAGGAAGCGGCCTAATAATGAACGAGTCAGAAACATAAACCCTCACTCACCTCTCTTACAGCTCGAGCTAACTATAGTCGTAAGTTTCGAGATAAGCAAAGCGTTGTAACTCTGCGCCGTTCTCTTGGGAGTCGATGCGCCTTCAGACGCGTCGCTAGTGGACGCTTGTTCACTCGAACTCATCGAATCCTTCTGCTCTGGACATAGGAGAGTATCCAGCAACTCCGTGTTGACACCTAGAACACAGAAGAATATATCATAATTGAGTCGCTTAACGTCAAACTCGGATAGCTCCTTGAAATTTGGTATACGATTTACAACTTTACTAGTTTGAAAAAGGACGCAAATTCCGTTGTACTTTTGCATGGATTTATCCAAGTTTGAAGTTAAACGACTCAATTGTAAAGTCAAGAGTAATTAGCGTATTTTTGAAAACAAAAACCAAGTCATTCTTACCAACTAACGTTCCAGGCGAGCAAATAAAAAGACAGAAACAATTAGAGCAACAACAACAATCACAATCAACACTGATCGATCACCTTTACTCGTCTTATTACACGTTTCTTATTAATAATGGGCGGACGACGCATGCAAATTACGTCGAAATAATGTCAAACGATATCCATAATATGGATATGACTACAATTGATAAAAAAAAAATAACATTACTCCAAAAAAAATATTATACAATTTTATGGTTGAAATAAATAATCATATTTTTTGTTTATAAGGTATTTTCAGTACATTGCTTTTATAGTTTACTAAAGTCTAATTTTATGGAACTTGATAACTATGATAACAAACCGCCATATTGAAATTGTCTCTGAATGATGAATTTACTAGTGATTGGCAATACTTCTTTACTTATGTCAAACCATATCGAATAATAAAATACCGAAAGTAAAAAAACAAGTATTTACTTATTTCTAATTTGTTTAATCACGATCTGAAGAAAAATCGGTACTTGAAGATGATATATCACCAGTATTTATTATAAAAGATGCCGTTATATCATCTGTGGGTGTGATCAACGTGAGTTGGGTAATGTGTAGGGGCCTTAATATATCGCCAACTTTAGCCACAACACTACCCATCATAGACAATTGTAGAATTTAAAAGAAACAAAAACGTCATTCCATTAGGTCCTAATAACCTAACTTATGAAACCATTTAAACTTTTAATGAAATATCCAAGATAGAGTTATATATTTGGTGATTTTGTATTTTACAGTAACGACCATTTCAATAGTGTATGGTTTCAATGGTGTTTGATGAGGCGGTGTGAAAATTCAAGTAGAAACAATGACAAAACAAAGTTTAGTCTTTTGTTTACATAGTTAGCAAGTTCCATAGAAATACACTATATCTACTTATACATATAGGGAAAATGGCCTCTCCACATCTACAGACGTAGCGCAGGGGCGTATTCGTAGTGATACTTCAGTACTACCTTAATATACAAAATATGTATCGATTTATAGCAAAAACTGCATATATTTTCACACATAAATAGTACTCGAAATTTAATAAAAGTCTTATCCATCTTGTGCTTTCGTCACCATATTGCATCCGTCGTCCGCCATTACTTATAAGACCACACCATTACCTAAGAATAAATACACCCAAACTAATCAGACTAAAGACAAATCAATCCAAATGGGTGCGCTTCAATCAGCATAAGAACTTTTTGCATAATTGAATTTAACTAACTACGAATTTGATAACATGATAACAAACGTCCAGTAAAAATACAAAACCATGTATATTTTTTTGTTAGCATAACAGTCACATATTAATATAACACTCATTTAGCATAACAACCTTTTGTATAACATTCATATGGAATAATGCTATCTGATATACTATAGATTTAATATGATTATTAAAAATTATAAAAACATTTGCAATAATGATGAGGTGTTATAACTACTTATACATTATAATATGTTTTAATGAAGGTCATGTAAACCAATCTGCTAAGGTCAATCTCGGTATTACTTATAGGTTAGGTTAAGTTAGAGTCTCGTCAAGGCGCGAAGTTCCATAATTACGCGGAATAGGAGCTCCGCGCAGCGAAGCTCCGTCGACTGGTTCGTACTCTTCTTTTGAAGATACTATAATACTATTTTTCCTACTCCTGTACTTTTATCTGTCATTTATATAGTCACGAACACTAATATAAGAATATAGATAATATGTCCGCAGAACATTCCGTAGAAAAGTCTATCTAGTCTATTCCCCTTAACAGCACTTGTGCTTTTTTGAGCCAAAACGATATGCCTAGCTGCCAAAGCTTACACCTAGGTTAATTTGACCAATCAAAATACTTCACCAAATTAAACCACCAATCACAATACACATTGACTGTCAATCGGAACGTTAGGTTCTTTTTGGTATGTAAACTCTTTTACTAATTTAACTCTTTAAAAAAAAAACATTTTATTTGGTATCAACCAACCAGAACGCAGCTATATTAAAATCGACCAATCAGGTAAAAGAATTCATTTCTCAAATCATTAGGTGTTTTTTAGTCCCTATTTCACAAGTTAAATCGATTGTGCAACTTTAAAAAAAAATATGAAACCTAGCAAGTGCACATCAATTTAAAAACAAAGTTGACCATAGACACATATTTTGTTGTTTTCGAATGTTTTCCGCTCGTTTGTTGTTCTGTGCTTCGTTTGTTCGTATTCTAACCTAGGTATATTAAAGAGTAAAAATCTATAAATTAAATTTTGTTAATTTAATTTTGCATTTTATTTGAAACCCAGTCGTAGAAAAAGTATTGTATGCAACGGTGTATAACTAAGTCAAAAAATACTCGTGGCGTCTTGCTTTACGATGTTCGCCTGCGGCTCACATCGTAACCACACCACTCGTCTTTTTTGACCTCTCTTATACAACTGTTGCATAAACTACTATTAATGAAGGTCATGTAAACCAATCTGCTAAGGTCAATCTCGGTATTACTTATAGGTTAGGTTAAGTTAGAGTCTCGTCAAGGCGCGAAGTTCCATAACTACGCGGAATAGGAGCTCCGCGCAGCGAAGCTCCGTCGACTGGTTCGTACTCTTCTTTTGAAGATACTATAATACTTTGGGTCATTAGGTCAGTAGGTGTATATGGGGAAAAAAACTAACTATTATTTTTACAACTGTTCAGCGTTATTATCTGCGTTATTTTGTTATACATACGTTATGTACAAAGAGCGGAATTCTTCATAGCAAAAATCAAACTGTCAGAGGGATTGACCTAACTGTTTTATCGACTTATCGATGTTACGGAATAATATCGCATTAGGTATCCATAATCAACTTAAAAGATTATTCTGTAACATTTGACCTCTTTGATAAGTAAACCTAGATATTTTTCTAGCACGAACGATAAGTTTGAAGGGAAGATGAAGAAAACATATTTAGTACAGATTTAGATTTCGACTTTGTTATTTTGAATGAAGATTAGTTACCTACTCTTAGCAATATTTGTTTTTAATTTTTAATGATAAGTTTCATATAGAAAATTTAAAAAAAAGTATTTTCTGTTTTATTCTTTACTATTATACTAAAATACAGTGGCGGTCAGCTAATTAGGGACACCGTTAATTTGTTTGTATGTATATCCAAAAGCCTGATTTCATTACTTTAACTTTGTTTCGTTAAGTGACAAATATTTATCGATAAGTCGATAAAACAGTTAGGTCAATCCCTCTGACAGTTTGATTTTTGCTATGAAGAATTTCGCTCTTTGGTTATGTATTTCGATATTATAGAAAATGACTGTTATAATATTAGTGTGCGTTACCTATTTATATCACCAATTTGACGACGCGCTGGCCTAGTTGGTAGTGACCCCGCCTACGAAGCTAGCGGTCCTGGGTTCAAATCCCGGTAAGGGCAGATATTTGTGTGATGAGCGCGAATATTTGTTCCTGAGTCATGGATGTTTACTATGTATTTAAGTATATATTTCTCTACATAAGTATTTATATCGTTGTCTAGTACCCATAATACAAGCCTAGAGCTTAAATTGGGACTAGGTCAATTGGTGTGACATTGTCCCCTGATATTTATTTATTTATTAATTATGCTCAATTGCATACTCATAATTAAGATTCGAGGCATTATTAATTTTGTTTTTATGTAATAAATCATTATACAGATCAGAATTATGTAATTATCACTAATACGCTGGTAAACATCTTAGCCTATTTGTGCAAAATGTGGTTACAGAATTATCACCACGTTTATAAAGTTGTACGTAATTCTGTAGCTCTGCCTACCCCACTGGGATAACAGGCGTGAAGGTATGTATGTATGTAATTATGTAATTCGTGTTATGCAAAATGAAAATTATACCATTTATTTTTATACTAAACATTACACACCCCAATCCAAAGAATAAACACGTAAAAAAAAGTTTATGCGAAGAAGAGCCAAGCTCCATGTACGACTACACATTGAACACTGATGCCCTACGTAGAGTAACCATGGAGCGGCTAAGCTAAGCTTGGTCCTTATCTGTCAAATTCAAATGTCACTACGACAGATAAGGATAACGCGTGGCTTAGATACTCCACGGTACTCCACATAGGTTAATAAGGCTGTGAGAGTATCATCTAATTATAGTAAACAAGCCGCTTTTAGGATTTTATATTGTTTTGTACTTGACGATCTTATCGTGAATTCATTATAATTACGAGTACGTGTCGAAGTATAATGTAATATGCCAGAGACCAAGTAAAGATGGACTAAGTGACTCATACAGCAAGCTGACGGTTTATACAAACAAACACTCACCTTTATTATTAATCAACGCAAACAGCAAACACAGCGCGAACAATGCCTTGTAGTCATTCTCACTACAGTCCAAAGAATCTAGAATAGTCTTCAAAAATGGCCTCCTTTCAATATCTCTGTGCTCTCTATCCAAGATACTCTCCAAAGACGCTGTAGTCAAGGCCGGCGAATCAGGAGGCCCGCCAAGCATTTTCTGCTTCTCCTCATCAGTGATATTATATAATTCTGGACCAGATTTCGATGAGCTACATTCAATGCCAGAATCTGGTAGCGGTGAATCAGGCATGTTCTGTTTCGCCAATGTTACAGCACTGGAAGACTTGGAGGTTTGTATTTGTGTGACCAGATCTTCGGTAGAATCGTGAGCGACGCTTGAGGACTCACTTATATGCGACGTGGACGGAAGCGAGGTCGAAACTAATTCAGGGTCAAGATCGCAGCTAGAATGATCAGTGTCATACCCAAAAGTCTTCGGACCACTATATTCTGGGGTAGTATAGTCTCTCTCCTGTCCTGACGAACACTCTAAAGCTTTCTCCAAACTCAACTGAGGTTTTGAAAACTCAAGTTTGACGTTAGACTTAGAATTGCTAACGTACATCTCCAAGATCTTCGTGGCACCCTCCTCGAATACAGACAAATTTGATTGCAATATGATCCACGCCAGAGAATGGACGATAGGACCATGCGTTATTATCAAGAATACTTGTGATAGTAAAAATAGAGAGACTACGCATGAAACGGACGGTTTAAACTCTTCTTCTGACTCCATCCTTTGTCTGGAGAACGTCATTCTGGAAGGAGACATTTCAGCACTCTTTCCTTTAAGGATAGCTTCGAGATTTCTCGTTATTACTTCTATGCTTTGAATATTATGGTCTTTGTTGTAAGGTGAAGAATTAGAACGTCTAAGAGAGTCAGATGTCAAGGAATATATGTAGAGAGGCACAAGTAGCTTATGTAGTAGGTGCTCAGTCAAGACGTCATTGAGATCGGGGATGTTGAGGCAGAGAATATCGTTGATATAGTGTAAATGGTCCAAGTGCTCAGCGACTAGGTCGTCAAGTTTCTGTTGCGACTGGTGACTGGAATGTGGATAACAATAGATTTGAAATATAAAATAATTATTTTGTTGCAACCTTATTAGAAACCTGGCCAAAATTATAACCAATGAATGGGAATACTACGTTAATCAGAAGAATTATAATGCAGAATTGATCCAGATCCCGAAAATTACGTTTTTCTAAAAGCCCAAGGTGACCTGGAGATGTCGAAGGTTAGGCGATCGTGATTCAATAAATATATCCGTTGATCGACTCTCAAATGAAAATATGTTACATAGTAAGTACAAATTCATACTGCAACAGTTTAAGATTAACGTAACCTACTTAAACACAATGCAGAATACGGCGTACTACTTTAACACATAGTGTTGTCAAACATGTATAAAATCAATAGTGATGAGGATTTAGTATTGAAAAACTATGACAACAACACATGATTAAAAAGGCTTGCCTTTTTCCCATAAAAATCCCATACAGTGACAACCTTTGTAAATCAGACACGTACAGGTAATATAATAACTTGGTAAAGCAAGCCCTAGCCTGTTTTTTTTAATCTAATACAAAAACTGCCCTTACTATGGCAATACTTTTGGCTTTTCTTTCATAGCCAATAAATACTGAATAATCAGCATAAAATAATTCTGAATAAGTATTTTTTCCAAAACACTGTGATTAATATTGTGAGTAATAAAAAACGAATTAAGTTAATAATAGAGTGTACTTCGTATATTTATGACCAGGCCGTCTAGATAAAGTACAGGTACTTACTCCAAGTCGTTCCGCACGCACGCGTCCAGCTCTAGAATATGCTTGCCGATAAACCAAACGAGGTTACTGAAATATGGGGCAGCCGTCCTAGAAACAATATTGAACTTCAAGCTTTTACTTCCTCAATAGTATTGATTCAAAGATCAAAAAATAATGACTTTTATAGCCATTGTTGGGACAATTCTTGTTTATTTCTCAGTATTCTAATGTGAACAAGTAAGCATTGACAGTATTTTTGATATGCTTATCGTGAATCAATGCCGCAAAATGGCATTAACTAAACAGAAGATCACATATCCACAGATTAGAAAATTGATGTAGTATAGTATAGTTAGGTCCAAAGTCAATCTGACATTGTACAACCATAAGGTTGAGTTTCCTTAAAGTGATGACTTGGCATCTCGTATTATGACATCGACGAATTCAAGCATATTTTGTTTTTTAAGGTTCCGTACTCAAAGGGTAAAAACGGGACCTTAAGACTCCGGGCTCTCCGTCTGTCAGTCCGTCTGTCTGTCAACAGACTTTATCTCACCAAGCGTGATAGCTATTCAGTTGAAATTTTCACAGATGTATTTCTGTAGCTGCTAAAACAACAAATACTAAAAACAGAATTTAATATTTAAGGGGGGCTCCCGTACCTACAACAAACGTGATCTCTTGCCGTTTTTTGCTAATGTTGTATAGATTTGTTTTTACACTTGGCCGTTTTGTTTTTATTCAAATTTGAGCTTTGTGTCTGTATTAAGCTTACAATTTCCTAGCACGTTAACATTCACTTTGACTTTCGTATCGACATCAAGTCGTAAATGGGTGGATCAACTTTTTTTGTTGTTATTTTGTCCCGTCAGCCAGGAGACAACAGTGGTAGAGTTTCTTAGATTTTTTTTTATAATATATACTTCCAGAACACTCAGGAGAAAGACCATAAAAGACTGGGTGTGTAATTGCCAATAAAACAGTTTTTTAGTGGACTTATATCCTTTGAAATCATAGTTTTAAAGAGTGACCCAGGAGACGTCACCATGGCAACGAGCTACAAAGAAAAGTTGATTGACCCAAATGTAAAGTTTCCCAAAATAACGTATGGACAGTCAGCTGCAGAGAAAAGTTACCCCCCCCTCATGATAAGGATTGTTTTTTTTCGAATACCTATGGTTAGATTATAATGATTTTGAGTTAATGTGTAGACAATAGTAAAACCTTCAATTCACCGAAAAAACATATAAATTGAACCACAGGTTTTTGAAAAAAATCTATCCTTACCAGGGGGGGGGGTACCTTTTCTCTGCAGCTGACTGGACACGTGAATTTGTTTCAGGGGTCCGAGCTAAACGGATCTATTCCGTTAATGTAGGTACACTCCACGTTTTCGAATATGGAAGGCGATTCGAAAACGGGATTCATGAAAATGTTGGGGCTACAGCAGCAGCCCTACCTGTCTCTGATGAAGCGTAGCATGCTCGCATCTTGGACCCTATACACATTCAGTGTCAGCGTCCTGACGGCTATTCTGACCATAGTCTCCGAGTGGTTGAAGAATTTGATCGCTTCTGTGTATAGAGGGAAGTCTTTCGTGTGCTGAAAACGAGCAATAATTAAAATTAAAACGAACAAACAATGGCAGAACAATTTTTTACTTCTTTTGAAAACGCCAACAAAGGATCATGGGTAAATTGGGTGTGCCACCAACCGAATTGAAACCTATATTTTTAAAAAGGAATTAGTTAAAGCATAATTACTTAATAATGCCGCAAATACCTCGCTCACCGGAGATCAGAAATATGGACACTTCAAAAGATATATCGTCCAAAGAAACTTTGGCTAGTTAATATAATATTGCGACAGTTAATTATAGAACTGGGTATTTGATGTATAAAAATATGTTAAACAATACTGTCGTGTTCGTGTTTCTACAAAACTTGTCTAAAAAAGTCATTTAAAAACCATCGTAACAACACGTTACTCGCAAGATTACAAAGTATCTCGTAGAACTATATCATCAACATAACCTTCGATTAAGTAACTTGACTGAAAAAAGTTACACAAAGGTCGATTTTTAAGTATTATGTATATTATAAATTGTGTACCTACTCTACGACAAAACAACTCTCGATTTCAAGAAAATACTTCACTTAATTATACATATAGGTATTAGCTAAAGTTTCCATGGACTATAATATGTCTTGTTTTCAAGTGACCATATTTTTGTTCTCCGGTGGGCTAGGTATTTGTGGCCATAATAAGAAATGATGTTTTAACAAGTACATTTTGAATATATAGGTTTCAATTCTGTTGGTGCCACACCCAATTTCCATACAAAAATGCCCATGATCCTTTAAAATATAGTTGCGTGACGCATGCGGGTAATACTTATCAAAGACAATGTAAGTATGATTTAATGCCTTTCAACTTATGACAAAAACATTTTTCGCTAGAAAGAACAAACGTTTGAGTATGGAGATAAACGGGTTTTGTGCGATAATACACCTGTTTCAACGGAATGCATAATTAAACAGTTTTCGTAACACAAACTTTAAATGAGTTGACTCTATGCAGAAACTGGTTAAAAAATAAAAATAATGTGGCATGCATTTCAACCAAGATAAACATATCTCTTCAATTTTCCACCGAAATGTGTATAATAATAAGTTTAATTTAAAAATTGTTAAATATAATAAGTCATGTCAATGCGAAAGGATTCTTCGTGGGTACACAAATATTTTTCCTTAACTGGTACTTGGTAAATACCCATTTGGCTGATACACAAAGGTGGGAAATTACTAGAAGAATATAGAATATCTTTTACACAATTTACTGGTTAAATTAAGAAATATACGGAGTACACAAGTATTTACCCAAAATCAAGGTATTTACCTAAACACATACCCTGGGTGTATTGAGTATTTACCTTGGGTGGGTTTATTTACATACATACATACATACATACATAACTGCACGCCCGTCTCCCAATGGGATAGGCAGAGACTATGGAACGCCAGGTGCACCGATCTAAACATACCACTTTCGCTTCCTCTACATTCACCAATCTCTTCATGCACGTACGTCGGTTTCGGGTGCTTTTTATTCGGCCCTTATTCAGTACATCGCGAATCTGATCACCGTACGTCCGTCTTGGACGTCCCCTACCAACATCTCCGCTCACTCTCGCTGGCCATATATCTTTCGTAACCCTTCTTTCATCGATCCTTTCTAAATTACCAAACCATCTTAGCATACCCTTTTCGATTTTAGTCACTACTTCTTCTTTCAATCCACATCGTTCTCGGATCTCGCTATTTCTTACTCTATCTAACATCCTAACTCCACACATACTTCTTAGAGCTTTATTTACCTCATTATAAAAGAAGTGTATCGTGTGGCTGTTCAGCTTGAAGCTGAGGGTCTTGAGGAACGAGATGTAGTACGCCATCACCTCCTCGTCGGAGAAGTCAAACTTGTGCACTATTATTGAGTTCACGTGGTTGTTACTTAGCAGGTAATCTGAAAACAAATGATTTTATTTATTACATACATAAACTCACGCCTTCATTCCCAAAGTGGGGTAGGCAGAGCTAAAGAATTACCAATAACTTTTAAAACTTGTTGATAATTCTATAACCACACTTTGCACAATTAGGCTAAAAAAACAAAAAACCAACTCCAAATTATTTAGGAGTTCGATTGCCTTTCCATGGATTTCATGTCCAAAAAGGGACCACTCTTGAGATATAGGTAAATAAATTATAAATTTAAGGATCATTGTGAAGCTGAAAATTTCCTTAAACCTAGTCCGAAACTATGATTTCAAAGGATATAACTCCACTAAAAAACTGTTTTATTGGCAATTACACACCCATTATTTTGTGGCCTTGCTCCTGAGTGTGGTGGAAGTATATATATTAACATTTTTTCTAAGAAACTCTATCACTGTTGTCTCCTGGCTTACGGGACAGAATAACAACAACAAAAAGTTTCAAAGACGTGGGTTCAATGCGTCTTCGTACTCGCATGGGGCGGATCTTGAATTTGTGGGGCTCTGGGCTAATACTGCTTAGGCGCCCTACCTAATTACTCAACCAATTGCCATTTTGGCAAAAAACTGTTTTCTGTAGTGATGTAGGTACTATATAATTATAATATAATATGTTAAGTACAGGAAGAAAATAGGACCACAAAATATTGTATTTATTTATTAAAACATTATTTATTGCAAATAAAACTTAAGGTTATTAATGGTTAGGTATGTTATATAAATTATAAAACAACCTTTCTGTATTTTTATGCTACAAATTCTTTTATTTAGTCATCGCACTGTAAGTCCTTTGTTAAATCGCAATTTATGGAAAGAACTGTTAAATGATTTAGTCGATAGTTCGACATTGTTGTCCTGTATTTGTTTTCTATATACGACATCCTGGAGAAAGAGCAGAAGTCCCCAGTAATAGACAATACTCAGAATACACCGACCGAAAACAAGCGACGGGGAATTCCCCGTTCCGTTTGATAGGTGCGCACATGGGTTGATTGATCGCAGTGTTGCCAACCATATGATCGGTTTTTTTTTAATTCTAGATAATTTTTATTATTGGCAATATCGTCTATTGTTTATAGTGCCACTCCATGTCTTCCCGTGGAAGTCGTAAGAGGCGACTAAGGGAATAAAGGCTTGTAGTACTGTTAGGCGATGGGCTTGCCACCTGTCACTAATACACTGGGAAACATCTTAGCCTACTTGTGCAAAATGTGGTAGGTAACAGAATTATCCAGAAGTTTTAAGACTTGTTGGTAATTCTGTAGCTCTGCCTACCCCAAACTGGGAATGAAGGCGTGAGTTTATGTATGTATGTGTGTCGTCTATTGTTTTCAGTTCAGGTTGGGGGCCCTCTGTATGCACGGGGCCCTGGGCTGCAGCCCAAAAAGCCTTTAAGTAGATCCGCCCCTGCCACAGTCGCCTTTGCCTTTGCCCCAGTTGACCTTAATACAAAAGAGGGCGCTACTTCACTGGACGATGATCAGCATATCGTTACTACTTTAAAAAAAACTCGAATCAGATATTTTTAGATGTATGAAATTGAACTTAATTTTATTCAGGTTTAAGTTTAAAATCGTACGTCACGATATATGAGATACGAGGTTTTTTCAAAGTAATGACGATATGGTCTTGGTTGGCGCAGTTTTAACTTCAACTTATTATCTCACTTCGTAGTCATCCTCATTAATGTTGCATTCCTTCTAAATTTCTTATCAATAATTAAGGCTAACTAATGGCGCCTGAGTCACATTGTTTGTGTGAATGGTGCAATCGTCGAGGAGTAACTAACTCCCGATGCACGTGCTAGCTCGCACTTGTCTATTATATTTAACCCCCGACGCAAAAGGGGGGATAACTAAAACATGTATATCTGTCTGTCTGTGACACCGTTACTCCAAACGAAAGGATGGTTTTAGGATAGAAAGCTCTAGTTTAATAAGGGTGGTTTTTGGCTAGATTTGGTGAAAACCGGTTGCGCCGTTTAAGAAATAATCAGCTCTGAAAATTATAGTTTGTTATTATATCGGTTTGTTTTATCTGTTCATCTTCCATCCAAAATCTTTCCATACAAAATGTAGCTGCGGGCGAAAACGTTTCTAACCTAAATCAAGTACGAATTTTGAATATGTTGTAGATATAAAACAAAACAAGGTTTGACGTATCCGTTTGTTTTTTTTTTTTTTCCATTTGATTTTTTTATAGAAAGGAAAACGTACAGACCTTTTTTTTATAATATCTGCAACATATTCAAAAATCGTAATAATCTGACAAGGTTTTCAGGTTACAAAATGCGATAGCGTTTTTCATTGTAGGGGAGGGGGGGGCATAGCGGGGTAGCGGGGCATAGCGGGTTAGCGGTACTTTTTGGCGAAGGACGAACGGCATGGAAATTTGAATAAGGCTCCGTGATTGGTGTTTAGTCAGCGCGTGACCTCCGCGAGCTTCGCAGGCAGCCGATTGACGCCGGTAAGAAATATTTAAAATATTTGCAAAACCTGTGTAATCCTTAAAAATATTGTTGATATTTGATTCACGTTCATTCTGTACCTTTATACTGTAGTCGTAAAGGTTTTTTTTGTGATTTGCGGCGGATCTGAAGGATTTTATATTTCAACAACTAAGTCTGCTTATAAACAAGGCAAGATGGCGGTCGTTAATGTTTCGATGTGACAGCACGTAGGGGCAAAGTGGGGTTAAAGTGATGGGGCATAGTGGGGAACAAGCTTAATAGGTACCCCACTTTGCTCCCTAAGTTTGCTTGATTTACCTTATGTGTTATTAATGGTGCCTACCGTCGTTTGTTTCAGCTAAAATGGTTCGAACATATAAAAAGACGACGAATCAACACTCGTGGTCTTTAAAGCCAATCTCTGTGGAATGTATGTTAATGATTCGTTGGGATTTAACGTTAAATTTAACTAATGATCTCCACAGTTACTGTTAGAAGTGATATTCTTTGATAATAAAGATTTAATTCGTTTATAATAGTTGTTATAATTCACTACGCCACTAAACCCCTTCTCAAGCCCCACATTGCCCCTTTTCATACCCCACACTGCCCCATTTAGTACCCCACAATGCCCCTTATGCTGCCCCACTTTACCCCAATATACGGGGCATAGCGGGACGAAACCCACTTTTGATAAAATTGATCATGTACCTAAATTTAATTATATTCGAACAAAAAATAACATGCAGTATTATACCTTAGATACCAATAGTTAATTTAAGTTGGATTGCGTGTAAGTTATACAGATGAATCCGAATCTAACTCCCTCTGTTCCTTAGCTTCCCCGCTTTGCCCTCCCCTCCCCTAACTGTTGTATAACAATCAAAATATGGACTATTTACCAATTGAACTTTCATACATGGAAAACGTTCAAAGTATGTTAATACACTGAGGGGCAACAATAATGGGTCAGAGTGCGTTTTTCATACAAACGAGGCTATTTCGAAGCCTTGATTCCTTGCCAGGGGTTGTTTTGAGTGAGCTTTAATGGTGGGTACTCCGAGGTTCAATAGAGGAGGTCAAAAGTTCTTAAGATACCTAACTTATCGCACAATCAGTTCACACCACAGCGAGAGAGATCGGGTCAGCATTTTGATTTTCTTACATTTTATTGGCATTTGAGATGTTTTTCTGAACATGCACATTTCTGACGTTAGCCGCAGATTCAATCAGTTGGGTATCCTAGGCACTCTGGAAGTCCTGTATGGATGCTCGGGGTGTCCATCATCAGATTTCTCTGAAAGCATCCCCTGGCGAGGAGCCAAGGCTTCGAAATAGCCTCTTTAGTATGAAAAACGCACTCTGAGCATTTTTTTTTGCCCCGGAGTGTATAATAACCTCCCAGTCATGAAAACAATGAAGTCATTACTGTGTTGACATGTTTTATTATGAGTATCAGATTACAGCATGACGGGTCTCATACAAGCATTACTCATGAAATAATACCAACTCTTTCTAATACACGATGACCGTTTCTAATGGGTATGAAACAAGACGCGACATGCAGGTTCTGTCAGGAGACAGAGGAGACGGCAATGCACATCCTCTGTTCTTGCTGACCACTAATGCGCTACAGAAGTATCCAGCAAGGGCGACATATAATGCACCTACATGAGATACAACTGCTCACTGCCCAAAGCATCTGGAAATTCCTGGACGCAACGGGCCTTTGCGGTGAGCTCTAAACAAAGGGCTCCTACAAAAGATCAGCAATGGTCGAAGTGGCACACAAGGCCCATCTCAATCCTCCAATAATATATGACGGATGATGAGATGTTTCTTCATTGACACTCATTTTTATGGATAACAATTTTAATGCCACATCTTTTGCCACTTTCATTTGATACTGAACTATTAACTACTTTATAATAGTCTTAATTGTCTTTACGCTGGTGTACCCTTGTTTTGTCGACAACCTTTTCATCGAATATTATTTCATCGACAACGATTCATCGAAACTTTAGTACTTGTAATATTGTTTGGCGTTATATTATTTCAACTACTATTTATTTAAATTTATCTTACTACGTGGAAATACTAATCAACGAATACTAATTAATCGCTGATTTGTTTCAAATTATTTTAATTGGTACAACTACAAAACATTGCAATTAATTTTTTCGACGTATTACTTTAATACAATTTTATATACAAATATGTATAATAAAACTAAGAATTACTTTTGACTCTTCTGAAAAATAAATTAATAATATTATTGCATAACTAGTTATATCAAGAAATAGAACTACGAGGCTTTCAAAGTAGGTTAGGTTAGGTTAGGACTGCGACCCCCGAGAAAACGAACTGTTGACAGAAGTGGGTTAGGTTAGGTTAGAACTGCGACCCCTAAGAAAATGAACTGTTGACAGAAGTGGGTTAGGTTAGGTTAGAACTGCGACCCCCAAGAAAACGAACTGTTGACAGAAGTGGGTTAGGTTAGGTTAGAACTGCGACCCCCAAGAAAACGAACTGTTGACCGAAGTGGGTTAGGTTAGGTTAGAACTGCGACCCCCAAGAAAATGAACTGTTGACACATAGCTATAATCGCGCAGAGTGAGTGATTGCGTTTAGGTTTTATAGCAAAATATTATCAATTGAAATAATTTTATGCGGAGTAAATATTATTACAAGAATTATTATTATTATTATTATTATTAGCCCGGAATGTCCCACTGCTGGGCAAAGGCCTCCTTCTCACAAGAATAAAAAAACAAATTAAAAATACCCGAAATGATTGGTCATGACATGAGTTTTATTGAAATAAGTCAACTACTTATTAAAAGACCTCGGTTCAAATTACCTAGTATCGAGTCCTCGACGCGATGACTTGTCGATGAAGTGAAAATACTTGAAACGTTGTCTTTGAAATAATATTCGATTAAAAGTCTGTCGGCAATTCAATGGTAAACCCTTGACGCTACTCAATCATGAATTTAATGGACACTACGAAACGTGGGTCAGTTCCTCGGCACGCGCCTAGCTTGGGCTCGATCCAGAATTGAACTGCGACTCCCTCTGTGGCCGCCCGAGACTCTGCCGAAGCATTACATAGCTAGATGTATGTGCTGCTTGCGTTTGTAGTACCATCAAGTTACATGACCTCTCCGACATATATAATAATACACGATGACACAGTTAGCCTAGTGGGCCTGTCTTCAAAGCTAGCAGTCCAGGTTCTGATTCCCAATTAGGGAAAATGTTTGTGATGAGCGCGAGACTTGGCTGTTTTTCCGCGTATGTACATGTATTTTTTCTGAGCTTAGCTCGGGACTGGGTCAATTTGTACTATCTCATCTTATCTTACAGATGGGCTCGTTCGGATGCATTTCGACCCTTTAGGATCTTTTGTGCATCATCACTACATAGTATAAAACAAAGTCGCTTGCGCTGTCTGTCCCTATGTATGCTTAAATCTTTAAAACTACGCAACGGATTTTGATGCGGTTTTTTTTAATAGATAGAGTGATTCTTAAGGAAGGTTTATATGTATAATACATTCCACGCGGGCGAAGCCGCGGGCGGGTCGCTAGTTTAAAATAAAATAAATAAATATCAGGGGACAATGTCACACCAATTGACCTAGTCCCAATTTAAGCTCTAGGCTTGTATTATGGGTACTAGACAACGATATAAATACTTATATAGAGAAATATATACTTAAATACATAGTAAACATCCATGACTTAGGAACAAATATTCGCGGTCATCACACAAATATCTGCCCTTACCGGGATTTGAGCCCAGGACCGCTAGCTTCGTAGGCAGGGTCACTACCAACTAGGCCAGCGCGTCGGCAATTACCCTCTTACACACTCAGCTGTCCGAATGTGCAGGTTTCCTCACGATGTTTTTCCTTCACCGTAAGAGCATCGGGTGATGCACTTAAGTTAGGAAAACTCATTGGTACATGGTGACCGCGGGGGTTCGAACTCGGTACCTTACGCCCACGAGTCGACCCCCAAAGCCACTAGGCCACTAGCCACCGACGCAGAAATACATTCTTACATACATACATACATACCTTCACGCCTTCATTCCCAGAGTGGGGTAGGCAGAGCTACAGAATTACCAACAACTCTAAAAACTTGTTGATAACTGTGTAACCACAATTTGCAAAATTAGGCTAAGATGTTAAACAGTGTTATTAGTGACAGGTAGCAAGCCCATCGCCTAACAGTACTACAAGCCTATATTCTCTTAGTCGCCTCTTACGATTTCCACTTCTTCAATACATACTTAAATACATATCTAGAAATCATCCAACACTCCATACCGGGATTTGAACCCAGTATCACTAGATTTTAAGGCAGGGTCACCATCAAATAGGCTAAAGTATCGTAAAAGCTAGTATTCGTATAATGATATATTATCGATCACCACGTGTATTTTATCTTAATGTGCAACATATTACTGACTGGGTTAGGTATCGTTTACTTATAGCCTTGTCACTAACTAACCCACTTCATCGCAAACAATATTTAACCTACATATTGAAATGATATCCTGCTTTACAGACTTAATATTAATTAATCAATAACTTTTTCTTCTATATACTCGTACAGGGTAAATAATATTGTAAATAGCAAATTCTACGCATTTTACTTTTATTTTTGATATCATTAAATACTGTATTTATGGATTTTTGGAAATTCATCTCCCTTAACTGGGACCAATTCAATGGTTGAATATGACAAAATAATACAGTAGGGTTTTTTACGGTCTTTATTTAGCTTAAAGGTGTATGTGTTGTAGATATAAATGGTCACTATCAATGACCAATTTCGATCTGTATCATAAAACACGACTTTATTGTTTTGTCATGTTCAAACCACTTGTGGGAGGACCTTGTGCAGGGTCCGTCTGGGTTGGTACCAGCATCTTATCCATTAACCTACCGCCAAACAGCAGTGTTCGCATTTAAGCATTTAAGTTAGATGCTGTCCATGTGATATTCGTTTTTTCCACTCCATATATTATATAAATGAAGAAACTGACTGGCTTATCAATTAATATACAGCCAAAACTGCTGGATATCCCAGTGGTGCAATATAAAGGGATTTATGGATATTCATCCCTTAACGGGTAAACACTGGTAAACATCTTAGCCTAATTGTGCAAATTGTGGATACTGAATTATCACCAAGTTTTTAAAGTTGTAGGTAGGTAGGTGTACTCACACAATGACGTCTCATTCCTGATGTTCTCGAACAATATGTTGAGTGTCTGTAATAGCTGCACGCACACATACGAGGAGCCGCCGCACTTCTGCCGCATTATCTTGAGGAAGTATGACAGCATATTCTTCTCGAGGAAAAAACTGTAAGATACCAGGATTTATTAATATCATGCATAATAAATAGTAAATACCTTAAATGTTATTTTTGTACTTTTTTATTTAGATATTTATTTAATTTTCTGCAAATTACGTTTTTTATAATAAGTATATATAAAAGTAAAATAACAATAGTATAACAATACCCATACAAAAATATAAACATTATAAAAAACCTAACCTACGGGTGCCGCCGGCAGCGGGGCAGGGCTCAAGCTACCGGTGGTTAGGGCTGCAGAGAGAGGAACCTCCTCACAATGCGTGCCGTGTCGAGGAGTACTGCCTTCTGTATCTGGCCCTTGATCCAGCCATCTAGCGAGAGTCTCTTGAGGTGTTGGTCGAGACTCTTCGCTATAAGACCGTTTGCCGAAAAAACTATCGGGACAATGATCGTCGAGTCAACATCCCACATGGTGGTCACCTCGTGAGCCAAATCAAGGTACTTGCTCAGCTTATCCTTCTCGGCCGTCACGAGGTTCTCATCATGCGGGATGGTGACGTCGATGAGCACTGCCTGGCGTTGAGATCGATCTGTCAACACGATGTCAGGTTTATTGGCGACAATAGTCCTGTCTGTGATAACAGATCGATCCCAATAGAGCGTAGCACGACCATTTTCGAGAACTGGCGCCGGTGTGTACTTATAGTACGGCACTTCAGACTCAACTCTCACAACTGTACTTTTTTATTATTATTAGTAATGCAAAGGACCTTAGTGTAATTTTAGATTATTCAACATTCTTTACAATTTATGTTGTAACATTTAAGTAAGCAATAAATAATCTATATCTCTTTCTACCTATGTTTGTCAGGAGGTTTAATTATATTTGAGACAAAACTAAAATATAATTATAATCCATTTTATTTACATATTAAAAATATAGTCTAGTAAGCACGTAATGGAAAAAAAAAACAGTATTTAATCTGATGAAACTCATTAAGTATGAAACTAGACTTATTCTCAGTTATTAAATGTCTAGTCGGTAGTGACCTCCCTATGAATGTAGAATGACAAAGAAAAATATTTTTTGTTTGAAATTCATTATTATTTTAGTAAAAAGGGAATTGCAAAACAACAACACACATGGATGCATATCTAACATTTATTTTAAACTAGTGGTTGTTCAAATAGGGCTTAAATACAAATCAATTTTATCCATGAATGTGAAAGTATGAATAATGAAGAAGCGAAAGAAATTTGTCAAGATCGTAAGTAAGTGGAAATAAGTGGTCTCTGCCTACCCCTCTGGGAAACAGGAGTGATTTAATGTATGTATGTATGTTATTTTTAATCCATTAAAGAATATGTGAATTAATCTTTATATACCAATACCAAAAAGCTTGCTAAATAAATAAAAATAAAACTATATTGCTGCTACTAGGATAACAACTATTAAAATCATTTTAATTAGGAAAATGAAAATCAAATAGACTAGCCACCATTCTTCTCTACACTCTTGACATTATGATAATAGAAGAACAGTTGATATTTGAAAACTGGCATGGAACAAAACAAAAACCATAAAGTGGCATATTACTATCATTAAGAAAAGGCAAAACAACATTAAAACTGGGCCATTTGCAACGTTAAAAGATGGCGGATGTGTAATTTGTTTTAGACTTTAATTTTTGGGTAATTAGGTGTTCAAAGTTCTTTTCTGATAGTGATTTGTACTTTTTATGCCTTTGTGTCGCACAGTGATTGAAGACTTGGACTTATTTCGTGTATCTGGCATCTTTCTTCTCGTTTCAAGTGGACTCGCAGTGGTGCAGAGGTTAAAACTATCTTGACCTCTGACCTACAAATCACCGTACAACGTTGCCCCCAATCTTCCTAGAGAAGATTGGATTGTGTTTTATTGCTATATTGATTTATACTCATATAAACCTTGACACTGGCGAAATCACTTCACGTGGAAACGCCATAATATCCCTGCGGTAGTAGCTGTTCAAGTCGCCGCGGGGGCAAAAAAAAAAAAAAAAAAAAACATTAAAACTATTACTAAAATGAATGCAACTTACTCAAACACCGAGCTATCATTCTGGTCACCCCAAATCAGTATCTCTGCTATACACCTCAGCGACTCCACAAGTGTTCCACGATTACTTTCCGACACTGTAGTGTTTTTACACAGGATATTATGTAAATACTTCAAACGTTCTAAAGAATGGGGGTTCTTAGGACGCCCCCAGCCACCCCCAAACCAACTTTTACTTCTGAACATGTTTCTCGTTGTTATATCACGGGTCAAACACAAATAAACTGGCCATTACGCATTTTGTATGGTCAATAAAGCACGTCACAGAACAATTAGCACAAGGTTTTACACCGTTTCCGATTGCGTTTACACGTCTCCAAATAAGTCCTAGGTGGTTATACACTTGGTTTGTCTATCAGGTTATGTTTTCTCGAGACGTGGTACTGTAACTGTGGTGCAGCTTTGTTTTTAGGAGTTTTTTTAGTTTTCCAGGCAGACCGACCGAGGTCGAGGAGATTTTTGACTTGACTGTCATGTCCTCATGTCAAACTCGACATGACGTTTTAAGCAGCTGTCACCTTAAGTTTCGTTATTGCTTAGTTTGTGTTTAACTGTTTTATACTTTGATGGAAAACATCATAATGTATCATTAGTACAATATTATAATATTCAAAAACTTGTAAAATCTCGGTCGGTTTGAATTATAAAAGCTAAAGTTGGAGAACCCCACAAACTAAGGCCCGTTGTTTGATCAGTAATTAACTCAACTACTTACTTCATTGTCAAAATTCGAAAAAATAATCGAAAAGTTGTAACATTTCCTAGAGATGAATTAACAGTTAGTTTCGATTTTTACGATTAAGAACAGGCCCTAACTAATAACTGAAGTCAAATTAAAAATAGATAGGTTTACATCTCGGCGCATTGTTTTATAGGTAGCTTGCCTGAATTGCCCTGCCTACAATTATTGTTGAACATAGCCAATTTTTATGGTATTTTAAAAGTTTTAATATTCTTTAAAAATAAATCCTTATTTTGTGCTTGGCAAAATGATATAGAAGTGTATCAAAAAACCTGGTACTTCATATTGTGGTAGTAGCTACACTGACTACTTAAGAATTATATCGTGGTTCTACCAGTGTCTACCTGTTAAAACTGCATCACACTTCTTTCGTCTTTTCTTTGGTTCTACTTTATTGACATGGTGTGGGTGTTTTCACTAGCGATTTGATTGCTTGTGCAAATTCGATCGACCTTACTTATAAGCAGGGGTTGTGCTTTTGATGCCGATGACTTCAAAATGACGAAATTTTACACATGTATACGGTGCTCTGCTTTCATTTTGGCGGGTTTAGGTAAGTACCTACCTACGTATTAACTGGTACCAATAAAAACCGGGCAAGAGCATGTCGGACCGTGCTCAGTTTAGAGTTCCTAAACCGCTACTATAAACAAACTTAACTGTTAAAATGTGACCCTAGCCTCCTGAGGTTCCTTGTACTAAAAATAGTACATACAGGGTGCCTCTGACCTTGGGGCTTTAAATGCATAGATCATTTCTACTCCTGAAACTAAACTTCTTTTGTTCTGTAAGTTGTTAAAAATATGTTCAGTTTAAATTTATTTTTTATCATACAAGTTAAATCTAATTTTCAATGTACGCGATCCAATTCTCCATTTTCCTTTAGCTCCCGTACCAAGGTAATGTCGCCCCCGTACCATGAGATAGTGATTACATGGCCAGTATGTAATACACTGATTTTACAATTAGACTTTAACATCAATTAGTTATCTAAATTTAAGTTATTTTTTCATGTTGCAGAACAAAAGTAGTTCAGTTTAGCGAGTAGAATCGATCGTTGAATTGAAAGCCCCAAGGTCAGAGACACACTGTATACGGCCATTGAAATAAAGATCTAGTGCAAAGGAAGAAAAGTAGAGTTACTTTTGTTTTAATGACAAATTGTCAAATTAGAAAATTGACTTTTCACCTCAGCAGCTCAAACAAGCAGGTTTTGCTGCTTAAAAACAGTGAGCAAAATTCAATTTTGCTGCAAGCGAGAGGCAAAGTAGCTTTTTAATTATTTTTTTTAAATGCCGTGAGCAGTGCTGGGGCTACTCACAACATTCGAAAAAATTGAACTTCACTTTGTTCTGTCACTTTCACTTCAATAGGAAAAAAGCGAGAGATAGAAACAACTTGTTTCGAAGTTCGATTTTCAAATTCCACACATAGTAGGCCCAAAAAGAAACGCACGTTCGGATGCACACAACCGTAAAATTGCAAATAAAACTGTTAAAGTTTGAAATGTGTTTATTATAACTATTTTATACAGTAGGTACAATCATTTTTTTTATTTAATGTTTTGAAGACAAAATTAATGAAAAATAAGAAGTTTATCATGTATCTACATAATTTTGTTATCGTTGTAACAATCTTTAATTTCGTGACATAAACCGCGGGGGCAGTTTCAGAACGCATTTCAAAAATAGCGGGATTATTGTAGCCAATAGCCATAGACAAGGCCTAGTTAGGTTTTTTTTAAAGCCACAGACTACATAAAGCTGTATAAAGTTGTGTTTGCACTACGGAATGATCAAGTTGAGTGACAGGTTTTATCTGTTTCATGTTTATTTTTTCCACTTTTTATTTTATTAGTATTTTGCAAAATTGCTTGTGATTGATGCATATGCTATCGTGTCGTTATTTAGTCGTGTATTCACCAAATGGTCACAACGGAAGACCTGCGTTGGCCCTACCAGCTTCACGCTGTGTTGTTCTCGCTGCTGAGGTGAAAAGTTGTATGTCTCACACGAGACCAAAGTTTTTTACGTCTCGCATCTTTGAATCCCTCGCTACGGTCAGGATTCTAACCTAGAATCACTCGCTACGCTCGTGATTCAATAAGAGAATCCTTCGCTTACTCGGGATTCAAAATCATCACTCGCAGCAAAAACCAACTTTGCTCTCTTGTTGAACAAATAACTATTAATTAATTCACAATAGATTCATATTCCTTTGACGAATTTCGTTGTATGGTGGGCCTTAGGAGGCTAGTCATTCTTTTTTTAAACTGAAGTAGTTTCAGACATTACCACAGGACATAACCATAGCTGGGCACCGTTAATCAAATAGTTAACTTCGTTAATCGTTAATCCGCTACAAAAAAAGTTAGCTTCGTTAAACGTTAAAGCGTTACAGTTCGGAAGAATTAACGCAAGTTAACGTTAATCGTTAATCCGTTAATATGTGTAAAAAAAAATGCATTTTTATATCGTTGCGTTAGTGAACTCATAAAACCTGTTGGTTTAGATTCTGGACAACAAACAAAACACTTGTCACTCTAAGCACCGGCGCTAAGTAATGAAATGATCAAACGAAGCCAATATATTCGCAGTTTTCTCACTCGCACGCGCCGGCAAAATATATCTAGTTTTGTTTTTGTTTCACTCGTTCCCACTCGCCGCCCGGCACTTGTCGTTTCAAACTTGTCTGAACCTGTTTTTCGCGCCGCGCCGCGGTGCCGTGCGGTAAATAGTAGGCATTGGATTAACGATTAACGGACTTCTGCATATTAACGGAAGTTAACGAGTTTGTTAACATTTTTAAAAGTTAACTTAAAAGTTAATCCGTTAATCAAAATGTTAACTTCATTAATTAACGATTAACGGATTAACGAGTTAATCCCCAGCTATGGGTTTAGGTAAGAACCAATAAAAACCGGGCAAGAGCATGTCGGACCGTGCTCAGTTTAGAGTTCCTAAGCCGCTACTATAAACAAACTTAACTGTTAAAATGTGACCCTAGTCATTATTTTTTTAAACTGAAGTAGTTTCAGACATTACCACAGGACATAACAGACAATTTTACAAACCCCTTTTTAGTTAGATAAGCTTCTTTGCTTTATTATTTCTCTAGGCGTCCCACAGCAATCAAATAAATGGGGGATAGGGCAGAGGACTTTTGGTCGTAATTGCCAGTTGGTACTTAGATACTCAGGTACCCCAGTCGGTAAATTAAGTATAGCCTGACCAGAAAAAGCTCAAGAACAATAAAAACCTCGACCTACTTTTCTGATGTATCTTTCTTGAATTGCAATAGAAATGACACTTCATATAATTTCCGCAGTATGGCGAGGCTTTTTTTTTTCTGGTCAGGCTATAACTCCCCTGGGTCCGTTCGGATCGCTACAAAAATCTAAACCTTTAACACACCACCGTTCGGATTGTTGTGTTGTGTCTGTAGGCATTCCATCTTAGTTCTCAGGGTTCGTAATGCATTTGCAGCTTAAGGTTGCAGTCTTGAGTTTGATATCTTGAGGGTAGAGTTATGGTCCAATTTGTTCTCAATTAAATTAACGCTTGTTAAAACTACACACATAAATTAAAAAATTAAAAAACCCGCGGTCTAAAACAGTTTGTAAGAAACCTTTAAAAAGTAAAAAATAATAAGTATTGGCTCTATAAGTTTAATTATAAGTAGGTAATAAATTTTGATACAAGTGTCGACACGTTGGGGGACTGCTAAAGTAGCTGGGTTAATTTATATTATTTATTTTACTTAGCGGTCCCCCGCCGTGTCAACCTACCTATCATTTAACTTGCCGGCTTAGAATAGTGTCACTCCATCTCTTCCCGTGGAAGTCGTAAGAGGCGACTAAGGGAATAAAGGCTTGTAGTACTGTTAGGCGATGGTCTTGCAACCTGTCACTAATATACACTGCTAAACATCTTAGCCTAATTTGCAAATTGTGTTTACAGAGTTATCAACAAGTTTTAAGATTTGTTGGTAATTCTGTAGCTCACCCTACCCCACTCTGGGAATGACGGCGTGAAGATATGTATGTAGGGCCAAAACTTTTTATTTTTTACTTTTAGAGGTTCTTTTACTGACTGTTTTTAGACGGAAGCTTTTTTTTTTTTTTTTTTATTTAACGCTTTTTCAACGTACTTAATAATACATAAATTAACAATACGTCTAGGTACAGCAGAGCTAGCAACGTCTCTTTAAAGACATGAATAATGTTGTACGTCGTCGTATTACATAAATAAATAAAAAACAGTTTGTAAAAAACCTTTAAACATTTAAAAAAAGTATTGGCCCTATAAGTTTAATTATAAGTAGGTTATTTTGATGCAAGCGTCGTTCCGTAGGAGTAAGGGCTGATTGTTTGATAAGTAGGTAGTTAACTGAACTAATGGTTATAAATATTTTTTCCTACAAGTGCCACGTCGGGGGACCAGTAAGGTCAGTCTAATTTGGCTATGTAATGCAAATCGAATAGCTGTCAGCCAGTCGTTGACATCGGTTATTGAATACACGGCTAAATTACGAACGATGGCAAGTGGCTCAACAATCCCTTTTCGTGACTGTACTACCTAGTAAACCTTACATTTGTAATAATGTTACTTTTGCTAGTTCTAAGAATTTATTGTTTATTACTTTATTACCCATCCCCGTATGGTTGCCGGGGTAGAATAGTGCCACTCCATGTCTTCCCGTGGATGTCGTACGAGGCGACTAAGGGAATAAGGGCTTGTAGTACTGTTAGGCGATATATGGGCTTGCTACATGTCACTAATGCGCTGTTAAACATCTTAGCCTAATTGTGCAAATTGTGGTTACAGAGTTATCAACAAGTTTTTGGAGTTATTGGTAATTCTGTAGCTCTGCCTACCCCACTCTGGGAATGAAGGCGTGAAGGTATGTATGTATGTTTGTACTTTATTACCTGATTATTGCTTAATGTAACTTACTTTTAAGTATGGTTAAGTTTTCATGATTGAAAAAATGACCTTCTGCTTGAGTTTCTTGCGGCGCTTCCCCGTAATGATGGTCTTGTCCGAAGCGCTAGTAGATTCACTCTACATTACCGACGTGTAAAAGAGCCCGCATGTGGCCAATTTACTGAATAAATATTTTTTCCAAAAGGGTAATGTTTAAAAGGTGACGGGTCAAGGAGCGAATACTCACCGACGGTTTTTTTCTAAATACAAATGCAAAAGCAATATGAAAAGGATATTGCAGCTCTACTTTATTGCCGGACGTAATAAACTTCATGGCCTATCTCTACTTCCAAGTACTGTAAAGTGTAATGACTTAATAAGTTTACTTTAATAAGGCATAATGACTTTAATGACACACCTCAAGTACAAAGGGTAATAATAAAATAAAAAAGAACGGATAAGAGCGAGTTGTTGTTGTGCCATGATGGTTCCGTATCTTTGATATAAGTTTATTATAATCAACAAGGATATCATAATGACTATTATGACATATGATACATCACATACATACAGTTCAACGTAACAGAATGTTACCTAAGGCTGAAGCCAGACAAGCGTATTTTTTGAGTTGTGAGTCGCGTAATTTCTGCTCCTCCATTCAGTTTCATAGTAGTAGTAGTAGTAGTATGATGAATGGAGGAGCAGAAATTACGCGACTCACAACTCAAAAAATACGCTCGTCTGGCTTCAGCCTAACTCTAATTACAAGGATGAGATAAATGCCATATTCATAGATACAGTCAACCCAATAACCACCACACTGCTGCTTAATATATGGAGACGGTACGGAATCGCAGTGACGCATCGTACCCGTACCGTTTTTATCGCATGCCCTCAACACCGTTGCTTAAAATACGGAGTCGGTACGGAATCGCAGTGACGTGCCGTTAATGTCAAGGTTAAGTCGAGACGTGTCTCCGTAGTTTAAGCATCGATGGGGTCAAACCTTAACACCCTTGACGGATTGGTGCAGCAGTTTAATATGACGTTACAGTAACAATGCAAGAAAGAGTGCAGATATATCGTAGAACTGTGTCTCGTGAACTTTTGTTCAGGAATCCATACGATTTCTTGTATAAAGTCACTGTGACAGTTGTATGGTGAGTCAGTGTTCCGTTTGGTCGATTGCATCACTGCATATTATAAAACGAAGTCCTCCGTGGCGTCTGTCTGTATGTTCGTGTTAGATATTTTTTCATGGAAGGTTTTTATGTACAGATGTGATACAGAAAACTTATATTTAATAAACTGAACCGAATCCAAGTCGGGTCGCTAGTAACTCACTACAATTCTTATACGTTAGAATTTAAACAAGCAAGAAAGCGTACAGTCAAAACCACTCATCATCGTCATCGCGACAACGACGCGTTGGTCTATTTGGTAGTGACCCTGCCTACGAAGCTAGCGGTCCTGGGTTCAAATCCCGGCAAGGGAAGATATTTGTGTGATGAGCGCGAATAATTTTGTTCCCGAGTCATGGATATTTTCTATGTATTTAAGTATATATTTATCTATATAAGTATGTATATCGTTGCCAAGTACCCATAGTACAAGCCTAGAGCTTAGTTTGGGACTAGGTCAATTTGTGTGAGATTGTATCCTGATATTTATTATTATTTTATTATTATCTATAAGGTCATTGCGCTAAATATTGATTAACATAGACCTTATTATCAGTAGCATAGAGACGTAAAGATGTTTTGAAAGCCTTGGTTACGTATACACATATTATATTTATGATTTTGACCAAATAAAAATTGGTATGGGGGGTGACTCCCTAATAAATAACTATTTTACATACGTTCACTGCTTTTTTACATTTGTTGCTTGGTTAACGACACATTGCTGAGAGATATGTACCTACCTAATTACGTTGTATTCAGGAAATAAAATAAAACAAAGGTATATGTATAAAATATTTAATCTTTCGTTTTCAGTTGATCGAAGACAAGATTTTTAAATAAGAACCTATTAATCAAAGAAAATAAATAAACTTGGAAGAAATTCTTGATCTGTCTGCTAATACAAATTTCTTATCTATTATTATTATTGTCGGCTTTTTTTAATAGGAATTAATTTATACAAGCATTAAAAAGACACATTTCAATTGTGTTAGGTAGATACAATTAATGACAATTTAATATTTACCTATTTACACGCCATATATAATTTATTAAAAGCTACAGTTTCTCAAAAAATATAATTAAGCTTAAATTAATGAAGGCTAACGCTGCGAAAATGGAGCCTAACAATCACGACATTAACCCCCTTACTTATAAACTTGGAATAAGCTTGGAATAGTTTATGTCATGCTTTGTCCTTGGGCCCTAGACAAGATGCATTACGCCGAGTCGCTTTTCTATTCGTTTCGTTTTTAAACCAATCGCGTCACTGCTAGATCACGTAATACGAAAAGTCACGTGATCTAGCAGTGACGCGATTGGTTTAAAAACGAAACGAATAGAAAAGCGACTCGGCGTAATGCATCTTGTCTAGGGCCCCTTATCTGTAATTGTGACATTAGCATCTGACAGAAAGTGACAAAGCATGGCATAAACTATTCCAAGCTTATTTCAGGTTTATAAGTAGGGGGTAAAAGTGCAGGATTTATTCACAGTTTGATTTACGCAACGCCTATTTTGAGCTGCAGTAATAAATAGTGTTATTAAATAATTTAACCTCAATTAAATATTTAATAGATATAAATAAGTTATAATAATTACTAATGGACGGACCGATACTTAATTTGTACGTAATGTAATCCGAATTAAGTATTAAAAATAAATACTGAGCAAATGTGATTAAGAATATAAATTCAGATTGACTTAGAATCTACTTAAATTACTTTAGGCTTTTAAGGTCTTTACCGTATCCCGACACTAAGTTCTGAGTAAGAAAATAAAAAAAACCAGTCAGGTGCTTATCAGATACGCGCACCGAGGTTCCCGTACAGAGGATAGGATACACGATTTGTTGCTTGCCTTGCTCTAACAATAACCTATGCGTTATTGTTAGAGCAAGGCTTATTCCACTCGGCAAAACTATATTGCTTTTGAAATGTTATCGTATAAATAAATCGCGTTAGTAAAATATTATACATCTTATTTTACCTGACAGTAATGGTGGTCGAGTTTAAAACAATACTATAGAGTCCCAGTAAAATTTCTTTTAAAATATTTCGGGTTCGGGTAAAGTCGGTTGAACTGGCATATAAGTGCGTGAGAGCGAGTGAGAGAGAAGTACAATGCCATCGTTTTTTAAAGCTATCGCACTATATGTCGGAGTTAAGGACAGGTTCACAAAGTATACAATCGCAATAAACATTGAAACGTTAAAGTATTATTTTTATCCATGTAAAAATACTAAAACAAAAGTACGTAGTTAACTTCTCAAGCATTAAAAACTAGTTATATTACCTATATTCAAATCAAGACTTAATTATGGTAATATAAATTCATCCTAACTATTTGTCTAAGAATTTTAATACGATCACATTGCAAAATTATACAAATTAAATAATAAAAAGCAATTATAAAAGTATAAAAACGAGTATTGCATTTTTAGATGGAAAGATGACTGTGGCTGTTTATTGATTGACAATAAAAAAAAAATATATATAAGTATGTTTTTACAACAATAAAATGCTGGAATGACACCAATAAATGCGGTCGGCGCGGCATTTACTCAACATGCCCTAAAGGATAATAGTTTGTTGTCGCTTTCTTTATCCTTACGCGAATATGTTAAGTCCTACTATATCTATGCCAAGAATACATTTTTTTTATAAATAGAGATAATAGAGCAATGTAAAAACTTTTAGATACATAATATTTTACAAGCAATTTGCATTAGGCTCTGTAATTAAAATGAGAAGAAATGCCCTTTTACCTACTTTTAAAGAAATGCCCTTTTACCTACTTAGGTAAAAGGGCATTTCTTTAAAAGTTTGTACTTACCTAGTTAAGGACTAAAATTAAGAAATGTTAACTTTTCCGCTGAGTTACGAAAATTAGTCGTACATCTATATACAAATAACAGTATCTCATATTCAATAAATGAAGTAGATTCAATCCTCACCCGTCAGTAATATGCTTGCACTTGCTACAGGAGTTTTGGCTGCGATACCGCCATTTGTCTTAATAACAGTATAGTTAATTTTCGTAACTCAGTGGAAAAGTTAACTTTTCTTAATTTAGTCCCTAACTAGGTACAAACTTTTAAAGAAACGCCCAAAATCGTCATGATTTCAAAAGTACACTGACCTAATCAATAACTAATTAATTAAATTGCAAAGTGTCCGACTTAATAAAATTACGGTCACGCTTTGATACTCTCAAAATTATTGTTCAAAGCTATTCTGTGTGCAGTAAATAGCTATGATACTACGGAATTAAGCGCATATAGTGAAAGGTAAGTAGTCAATTCTGATATTTATCATAAAAGTACAACATGTCTTTTACCAATTTTTTTTGAGGTTATAATTTGTACTAAAATGACACGTGTCAGTATTGGCGTCCTTTTACTATAATTAGCTGATGAATTAGGGTTCTTAATCTGGATTTATGTTTAGCAATGACAACCCTAGCCGTTCGTGGAGTAGTTGCACCATAATAATCTTTATCCAAATTATGAATTTCTGAAAACTTCAAACAACGTCCCGTCACTTGGACCCTGTCGCGCTTACACATATTGCCTTCTCCCTTACAAAATTTTCAGACTCTAAACTTTAGATGTGTTCTTCTACTTACATCGTTTGTTCATTATTTTTAATAGCTCGATACGAGCCAGCGTTTACAATGTTTTCTTAAACTTAAGGGTAGAAGTTCTGGAGAGCATCCGAGTAAATAGAGTTGTATGTGTCTCTTAGCACATACACGTTGTCATTGGGCTTTCCATTAAACATGTACTGTCCCTTCAAGTTAGTCACCTTGGAGTTAGAAGGAGGTTTTGGCTTGGGGTTATATGAAGGCACGCTGTTATACGTTGGTCTTTGCATGGGGATCATGGGCTGAGGACCATAACCGTAAGGATCTACTTGAGGCATCTGTGGTACTTGAGGATAGCCACCAGCTCCGTTCCATTGGTAAACGCCTGTAGGTTTCCCGTTTGAAACGAAGTCCAAAGGTAAGTTGATGAACGGGTCTACTTGAGGAGGCATGCTCTGCGGCATGGGCTGCATCGGAGGACCTAGGTTAGGCGGCTGGGACACGTAACCCAAACCAGGCACAAACATGTACGGAGTAGGAGGCAGCCTAATGTAAAAGATGGGAGAATTGTCATACTGAAGCGAATTCAAGTTATCATTCTGATAGCTATCTCTGTCTTCATTGCCGTTCTTCTTTTTGTTCTGCTGTCGGCGCCTCGACGGAATGGTCCTAGATAGATCATCATCGTCAAAACTGTCATCGTTCACGGAAAAAGTGACATCATCTTCGTCATCTTCGTTGTAGTCTAAGCCTGATGAGAGGAATGATGGGAAGTAGCCGAAGAGGTTCAGCGCTTTGTTTCTTCTGTTCGTTGGAGCTGGTGCGCTGGTCGTGGCTTCTTCTTTGTATTCTTCTGTGAGCTTGCTCTGGCGGCTGGTTTCTTCTGGAAGGGAGGAGGCGCGGGACCTTCTAGAGGATGGTGCGCCTTGGCTGCGCACTGCTAGCCCGAAGAGTATGAACGCGATGATTAGGTCCTTGGAGTACTTCATGGTTGTTCTGGAACAAGAAAGAAACTCACATTAGGTTGGAGCGTAATGAAGCCAAAGAACTGTTTCTAATACGTTTCTTATTTTGCAATAGAATGTTTCCATCCAGTTTTTGGAGTTGTTGGTAATTCTGTGTATGTACATACATACATACATACCTTCACGCCTTCATTCCCAGAGTGGGGTAGGCAGAGCTACAGAATTACCTACAACTTTAAAAACTTGTTGATAATTCTGTTATCACATTCTGCACAAAAAGGCTAAGATGTTTGTATGTATGTTTCCATTTATGATTTTTAAAAGATGCTTTGAATTTCCACATATACTTTTTTATTTAGTCGCGTACAAAATTAATAATTACAATATAATAATTAATTTATAAGATCATATAAAAAATGAAAGCAAAAGAAAAACGTTTTTTGCAAGTTGATTGTTCAAACTCTTTGAAGTTTAGTCTTACGTTATTTGGCATCTAATACATCACTATATTCAGGACTAAAAGACACCAGAATAAGTTCATTTTTTAGTATCTCGAGTGGCATAACAAAGCATGTAATTAACCCTTAGAACAAATATGCTAATTTACTTAGCAAAAACCAACACAAAAAACCTCCACCTTCAAACAATTTCTATAAACCTAGAGTTCATGATAGATTGGCTAGATAGTAATTTCCTGTGAAATTTGACGCTCTATCCCAAGAGCATAATTACTTTAGTATTTTTATGCAAGGTTCCACTTAGCACAACATACATTAAACGCTTGTTAATCGATGAAGCGAGCCATAAATCTTTTGTGAGGCGAGTAAAAGTAGTAGTAAAAAGATGGACAAGTGGAAGTCGAGCTCGCATAATGAGTGTTCCGTATATTTGCTTTTATTTGCTTTTATGCGAAGGAAAAAAAACAATAAAAACATCAAAAAAAAATGTATTGTACGCTTCATTGTTTTGTGACTATTTGACAAATTCAAATGTTCTTATTCAAGATCAGGACATCGTCGGTGAAACTGCAAAACCGCTTAAGTAACATTATAAATAAGGAGCAAAATGCACCTTTGAATAAGACAGTAAGGTTTATTTTGCTCTATCATAATTTTGTTATTTACGCGGTTTTGAGGTATCACCAACGATATAGCATAGTGTGTAGCTACTGTGCGTTTATAACCATACGTGTGCTAACTCGGGGCACGTTTTAGGGATTTGATATCGATAAAAAAGATGTAGATATAAGTACATGTGCTCATTGTAAATTCTCGATTACTATAAAAAGGTTTGATATCATAAAAGTATGCGGATGTCATTTCAATCAAAATGAACATTTATTGTCAGTGCCATTCATTATAAATATTATAATTACATACATAAACTCACGCCTTTATTCCCAGGGTGGGGTAGGCAGAGCTACAGAATTGCCAACTCTAAAAACTTGTTGATAATTCTAAAACCTCATTTTGCACAATTAGGCTAAGACGTTTACCAGTGTATTAGTGACAGGTTGCAAGCCCATCGCCTAACAGTACTACAAGCCTTTATTCCCTTGGTCGCCTCTTACGTACGACATCCACGGGAAGACATGGAGTGGCACTATTCTAACCCGGCAACCAAACGGGACGGACCACGGGATATTATAATTAATTCATTACAATTCCGCTACAATAGTTACGAAGCCGAAAATTATAATGTCTCCCAAGAAAAACCAACGCCCACGTGAATATTATATTAACTCATGGATTAGTGAATATCCTGACATACAACTACGTTAGTCAAAGTTATTTTGCCTTAAATGCAATATAAGTTTTCAACCGAAACAATATAATTTCACGCGTCACGTCAAATCAAATGCTGAATGAATCTGGTGTTGAATTACATTTAGCTGTTGACAGTAACATTAATAAATAAAAATGCCGATAAAATATTTTGCTACATCACTTTAGTTTAGGTGCCGCTAGTTAGCAATATCGCGCTGCTAGATCAAAACAGTAGTAACTCAAAATACAACTGTATTTTAAAATCAACTTTAATACAACTTTTATGAACTTGAAATAAAACTAGCATGGATATTTAGTTGACATTTTTTTCATCTAGCAGTGCGATATGTTTATAACAAAGAGAGGGTAACGGCCGTACTCAGAGTCAGTTAGTTCATGACGATTAAGTTGTCCCTTAGTGTCTATTTTTACATGAGCATAAGATTGAAGAGTTCACTCGCAACTGTCAAACAAATTCCTCTGATTGGCGGTTAAACATTTAAAACACGGACGCACGAGCGTCAAAGGAAGTCTTTGGCACAATTTGTAGGTAAGTTATTTTTCCCAGATTATTCCCGTGTGGTTGCCGGGTTAGAATTGTGCCACTCCATATATGTCATCCCGTGGATGTCGTAAGAGGCGACTAAGGGAATATAGGCTTGTAGTACTATTAGACGATGGGCTTGCAACCTGTCACTAATACGCTGGTAAATATCTTAGCCTATTTGTACAAAATGTGGTTACAGAATTAATAATAAGTTTTTAAAGTTGTAGGTAATTCTGTAGCTCTGCCTACCCCACTCTGGGATTACAGGCGTGAAGGTATGTATGTATGTATGTAAATTTGGCTACCTCGTTGGAAATAACATGCACGAAGAAAACCCTTTAGATGCGGGACCCTAAAACCGCTATGGGAATCAACCAACAAGTGTAATGCGTGGTAATTATTTACACATTTAAAGGTCTTCAATCTTGCGTGGGTAAATTAATTTTCTCTTAAACACTTATCACGAACAGCTGACAAGTTAAACATATTTTGTTGCACCTTCGAGATGGATGCTAATAGAGAAAACTGTTAATTCAGGGAGTTAATTCTCCTTTTTTATTTATTGGCATTAAGTGAGGAGAGTAAATCAGTAGACAGAATAAATCAATAGTAAAAGCCGGACATCTTAAAATCGGCCATCTTCTACTTTTCATCATCTCATTCTTCATCTACTTTTGATTTTTTGATTTTTGATTATGGGTTTGCTCTTGACTAAACTTTGCCTTTAAAAAGATAAAAAAGACAAAAGATGTTTATTCAGTACGTAGGCGCATATTACACGTCAAAAATCTACCAGCGCTTCGCAAGAGACCACTGCTGAGAAGAAATGCCGCAAGAAACTCAACAGTCAGTCGTTTTTTAAATATTGCTTATGATATTATACAATAATAAACTTAACCTAGCATTATATAAAACAATGAATCTCACATAAAACAAAAAATAAATATAATCACGCGTAGTTGAGCAGGAAAATGTGTCAAAACTCAGAATTGTCACAAAAACTAATAAGTATAATAAATAAACTAAATTATTTAAATAAAAACAAAAATCCCGACTGCAGTAAAAATAATAATTGAAAAGCGAGAAACAAGCTATATTATCTTTTATGTTTGTATAATAAAGTGTTTACATTCAAACATACCTACATAGGTAAATACTTATAATGTACCATGCAATGATTTTTTGTTTGATACCTCGTTAACAAGTAAGTAATGCAATTTATACCAATATACATACAACTTGAATATTGGAAAAGGTTTTCCAGGCGGGGACAAGCTATTAATCCAAATGTTTTTTGTTTCAAGAAAATAAGTACTTACATTTTATAATTCATTGCTTGTCCCCGTCTGCAATACCTTTTCCACTATTCAAGTTGTATGTATATTGGTATAAATTGCATTACTTGTTAACGAGGTATCAAACAAAAAATCATTGCATGGTACATTATAAGTATTTACCTATGTATGTTTGAATGTAAACACTTTATTATACAAACAAAAAAGATAATATAGCTTGTTTCTCGCTTTTCAATTGTTTTTTTTACTGCAGTCGGGTTTTTTGTTTTTATTTAAATAATTTAGTTTATTTCACATTTTTTTGGCTGTAGTAATTATATTTATTACTTAACATTTAACGTGCTTTTTGATTTCCCTGTCTAAATGGTAGCATCAAAGTATTATAATGTATATATATTTGGAATGGGCTATTTACTAGCTTTCATTTGAGACCCATATTGCTATAATAAACAATATATATTTTTTTAAAACCCCCTCTTTTTTTTTGCAGACGCCATTTTGAAATATTATATACCCTATGTCACTTCGGCAATTAAGACGAATCGAATGACACCTAGTACGTTAAAATCGGTCAAGCCGTTTAGGCTGCAGAGCGTGCCCAGAAATAGACATACATACATACATACATAAATACATACGCTCGAAAAACATAACCCTTCTTCTGACGCAGTCGGGTAAAAATAAAGGAAATCATACAAGTTATACTTACCTGTCTGTGACGGTGCAAGACAACCTGCATAAAAAGTTTCGATAAATTCTCCTACAGAAACCGTGTCCCATAGACAATATACAAAGTTTACATATTTTTTATGACTATGTTATTATAAGGTTATTTAGACTATAAAACCAATTTGACTTCTTCAAAATAAGGAGCTATTTACCGCTATACCCTTGGAAACTGTACTTAGGTGTTTTTTCCGGGATATAAAGTCTGTACCCTATGTCCGTCTCGGGGATATAATCGATCTTTCTTAAGCGTTGAACCGAGAATAATAAAGAAACAAACACACTCGTATATAAAATATTCATTTGTAAAGTATTTTGGTAAATATTACAACTTGATTAAACCCAGAACCATAATAATATTCATCATATTAACGGTATGAACTAAATATCGATAATAATAAGCAAGAATGTATTAAAAAAATAAAATTGCTAGGACCTTGTGCAGGGTAAGGTCCGTCCACCACTACCACCACCTTATCCTTCAAACCTACCCCCAAGCAGCAGTGTTCGCGTTGTTGTGTTTCAGTGTGAGGATGAGACAATCGGTGAAATTAAACGTTGGCAACATATTTTAGATGGCGCGCTGTCCTAGTTGGTAGTAACCCTGCCTACGAATCTAGCGGTCCTGGGTTCAAATCCCGGTAAGGGCAGATATTTGTGCGATGAGCGCGAATATTTGTTCTTGAGTCATGGATGTTTTCTATGTATTTAAGTATATATTTCTCTATATAAGTATTTATATCGTTGTCTAGTACCCATAATAGTGCCCTACTAAGCATATAAGTAATATCCCCAAATCAATAATCAAAGCAGCTTTAGTTCTCTTCTCTTAGTAATAAGGTTGATATTGCTACAGGAATTTTATCTGACATACTGCGTATTAGCTTAGGAGGGTAGAATACAGGCCTAGAGCTTTGTTTGGGACTAGGTCAAATTAGTGTGACATTGTCCCCTGATATTTGTTTATTTGTTTGTTTGTATTTACTGTCTTCGGATTGCAGTCTTGAGAATACAAATGTGGATGGGTCACAGATACCACTTACCAAAAGGTGTCCTGTGAGCTCGTTTGCTTTGTCTATGTAATTTAAAAAAACTCTACTCCAAGACCGCTTAAAACTTTTTCTTATTATTTTCAGCATCATAAGTATGAAAAATATGAACGACACCTCTTAAATTCACCTGCGTTTATTATCTGCACAATTTACGAGCCATACAGTAATATTATTCATTCAAAGCTGTACATTAATATTCCCTTCATCAGGCTACTACCTTACTTGGATCTTCTATACATGACATTATGTACATACATACAACATAACCTCAAGTCTTTATTTATTAACCTTAACGCGTATAAAATAGAGTCGTAATTTACATGATCGGATATTGATTTATCCCTCAAGGAATAAGATGTCTGCACGTAATAAACTTGCGTTGACGTAATAATTTGTCTTCACTTTCCATTATGGCAATACCCATTATAAATTGACCTTTATGTTGGTAGTATTTTTTTGTAATCAGAGGTCAAGATAAACTGGATTAATGTAATGTCCAAAATAATTTGATATCTGATTTTAAACACGTATGAAAGCATGCAAAGGTCAATGTAAAGTGGTTATTCAAAAACCTCCGTTAAGATAAAACCGATTTCGCGAGAAAAGCTGCAAATCGTGTTGGACGACGCGTTCATTTCCTTCATGATTGGACATGCAATGATTTGCACCGTTAAAACAATCATATTGATTGATCGTAAGATGAGATCGATAATCTAAGAACTGATCTTGATTTTCTTATACATTTTAATACGTTAAGCTTTTAATTGCAAATTACAACTGCAATAATTCAAAATGAATTAAAGATTTAAGACGATAGTTGTCTTAAGCTATTTTATGTATACAAATTATTATAAGTACTTGTACTTACTAGCGAAATTATCAAAACGGTGCTAATTTTGCGTGAATAGGCTTCAATATGTTACTAAAACAAAATTACTACGTTTTTACGATCGAAAGCGAACTGAAAGTGTAATTTAATATCACAGTTGTAGTCACATTAATTTATTGCTTTATGTTATATATGAGGTCTTAAAAATACAGTAGGGGCTGCAGTAAGACACAATAATAATATGTCTATTTAGGAAATTACATTAGCAAGTAGGTACATTAACTAACAAATATTTTTTTTACCGCAGCACCTCAATTAGGCTGGTTTTGCTGTTTAAAGTGAGTGGCCAAAAGTCGAACCCACTCTGGGAATGAACGCGTGAGTGTGTATTCATATAATTGTTCTTAGGTACTATTTAAATAATATAATTATTGTATTTTTTGGGTGTTTTTATGTAACGTCTTTTGGGAGTAAAACTATTTAATTTTATTTTCATACCTTGTTCTACCTTACATGCCTACGAGCGCGCGGGGCAACTTCACATTACCTGCTTATTGTCGACATTTTGAAAAGTAAGTAAGTAAACAAAATACCACCCTCCGGTCCTATCCAGAGAGTATTATCCTCTTAAAACACTTCAGTAGACAAGTGGAGCAAGTGGAGATTCCTCAACGTTGCAAAACCGACTAATTAAAAACTTACTATTCTTGTTTAACCGGAGAACTACCGTTTAATCTCGCCTTTACAATACTACTTACAATTACATGATTACTTATTAGGGAATGTCACTCCCCTAGTCACCAGTCGTGTCGCATGTCCTCACTCATTGTAAGCAGCCATGCTATTCTTTGACAAGTAACCACGTCGATTACTATAAGTTCCACGATGTAACCTACTAGCCTGTAATATCTGCAAAATGGTTTACCTTTATAGTGTCGACAGTAATTTCATAGAACGTATAAATTCGCAGAATGTTCATTTTATCGACACGCGTATTTTATGCGTATTGCGCAAAATAGACTACTTAGCAATAAAAATTGCAGAAGTCGATAGGTGTCTTACTTTAACTTCAGTTCTAGAGTAAGAAGCACAATTGGACGCAGTTAAACGAATAGGCGTGAATCCACCGTAAATTGCACTCTAGTAATTTGCAGTTTAAAGTTCAGGGAATATTTCTGTGCCTCCTGTGACAAGTGATACAACTCGAAAAACACGATTTTACAGGAGAGCAAAAACAAGTTTAAAAAAAATACTGCTTTTAAACGAATACGTTTTTTTGAACATTTCTTTCGATTTTTATAACATGTAATATCACTTTATTAACTGGTTTGACAAAAATAATGATACTAGTTATAGATTTTAAGATATTTGAAGAAACGTCCGAAATGTATCATTTTACATTTCAGATTAATCTATTTAACTCGTGTATGATGATACAACTCGAATTGTATTACTTAACACAAAAAAGTGTAATCAAGGAGCTCTGGTGATCACTGATACAACTTTTTTTTTAAAGCTTAATTTTTCTATTATGTCTTGAGTTAGAGGTCTAACCTTTATACACAAGTTGTAGGGAATTGAATAAGTAATCTTTCTGAAAACGAACGGGTGTAATATTAAGGATTTTAGTGAGTTGCATCATTAATCACAAAAAATAATCTTAATTTAAACCGTGACTAATGTTAAATATCGAGTTATTGTTAGGTCTGGTAACGAAAAAACTTCTGTCAAATAATACAAGTAATTGATCAAAACAAACGATTGCAATAATGATAATTTTGTTTTTTTAAATATAAGGAATAAAGGAACTAAACATGAAATTAAATCACTGAGGAAACAAATTAACTTATACTCCTTCATTTCAAAGCAAAATTACGATTTTGCAACGATACAGGAGGTAAATTAACCAGTGCATATTGCCATCCAAAACAAAAACTAAATAGGCACCTACACAAAAAAACAAATAACAATTCTCAATCATCAGCATAATCTAATCACCTACAAAACATGAAAATAATGATAACTAAATCTCAGGTAGGTAAGATATGAAGAAAGTTAAATTAAGCTCGCCGTCAGTCGAAGTAGAAAGTACTCGACGAATAGGTAGTTAAGTGACATAGCGCATGGTCCACCTGAATTTCATCTTACTGAATTTGATACAATAATTTAAGTCACCACAGAACGGTAGCATTTACTAACCTGCCACTTCACAAAATAAAACGTGTTGGTTGGTAAATAACTATTTCTTTCCGTCGCGAGATTTTTACCGTTTTTATCTTCTGTCATAATATTTTACACAAATAACTAGTTCCATACACATGTAGATCATAATATTGTATCGCAGCCATAAAAGGATATTAACATTAAGTTACCTACAATAGAAATCAACCTTACGCGTCGGTTCAGGCCACAGCGAGCGTGTGCTCCCACCCTCGATGACAGGGTGACCATAGCTATGAAGAAAGAGACCAGACTCATTTTTCGGAACATGAGTTAGCTATGCCATCGTAAACTAGATTTTTTAAACTATGTTATGTTGAAAGCGACCTATTTTAGCACGTCAATTCACTAAATTATACATAAACTTATGTATAAAACCGCCAATAACGAAATGTGCGTTCTATAATGTCGAACGCAGCCAAAGTACTTGATTTAGTCTATTTTGTCCGTTAAAAGATGATACTTTTAATCTGCAAAACACAGCCAATCGTCAATTAGTCGGATTATACAATATTTCTATATAAATACTATAATCTAGTATTTGTAATTAGCATGAGACAACTAGGGTAATAGCATATAGCACTTTTTATAACAATACAAGAATTCAATTAATGTATGGTAGTGAATCTTGGGAATGGCAGAAGAAGAACGCAAGCCGGAGTAATGCAGTTGAAATTAGAGCTCTAAGAAGTATGTGTGGTGTTAGGATGATAGATAGAGAAAGAAATAGCGAGATCCGAGAACGATGAGGATTGAAAGAAGATGTAGTGTCTAAAATCGAAAAGGGTATGCTAAGATGGTTTGGTCATTTAGAAAGGATGGATGAAAGAAGGGTTACGAAATATATGGCGAGCGAGAGTGAGTGGATATGTCGGTAGGGGACGTCCTACACGGACTACGGTGATCAGATTCGCGATGTTCTGAATAAGGGCCAAATAAAAAGCACCCGAAACTGACGTACGTGCATGAAGAGATTGATGAATGTAGAGGAAGCGAAAGTTGTATGTTTAGATCGGTGCACCTGGCGTTCCGTAGTCTTTGCCTACCCCATTGGGAGACAGACGTGAAGTTATGTATGTTATGTATGTATGTAAGAATTTAATATTGTAATCGGTATAAATTGGCTAAAGAAATTGTCACTTTCGTAAAATTACGATTGAAAGGAGGATAGCAAATATTATTATTAGTTGTATATAAAACATCCAACTACATCGTTTTTTAAAAAACCTACGAATACTCCAGTTAATTTGTTTAAAATGTGCTTAATACACTGCATTATACTTAGTTCTAACAATTAGGGTTTTTATAAGAAAACATACTAGGAAGTAATAAATATATTTTTTACCTAAAAACGGCTGTATCTCGATACCGAATTTTTATTATTGGTCTCTTTTGCGTAACTATTAGAGATAAACCATTTTATTCTCAACCTATAAAAACTCAGTCACAAGGTAATATTAGTAGACCTGACGATTTAAATATTACACTGTATTATGACACGGTTCTATGGTAAGTATCAATAAATTTGTTTAGATATATTTTTAAGATTTGTATGTATATATGTATGTAAACACTTTATTGTACAACAGAAAAACCATTACAATACAATTAATATAAAAATATGTACAATATGTTTATATTTTTCTATATAAGTATTTATATCGTTGTACTAGACAACGATATAAATACTATAACCAAAGTACAAGCCTAGAGCTTAGTTTGGGACTAGGCCAATTTGTGTGAGATTCTCCCCTGATATTTATTTTATTATTTTATAGTAATTGTATCACTATGCACCAAACGTTACAAGTTCTAAATGGTCGTAATATTCTCACATTTTTGATACAACTGACTTATACATTTGCAAAGATTAGGAAATATTTGAAAACATTTGATATAAATCGAGTTGTAACAGGTTTAATTTTTGATCTAACTCAAGTTGTAACTTTCGAAATACGCAAAACTCTGGTGATAAATGATATAACTCAAGTTATATCAAAAGACACAGAAATTTTTAAAGGTATAAGAACCGTGATTTATGATACATTTTGAGATATATCATCTGGCACGAGAAAAAAAATTTGTCATGGTTTTTTGACGTGGTTTAACTAGAGAAATAGCATTAAACACGAAAAATCAGAAAAAAAAGGGTCAATTGTATCATTTTACAAGAAAGTATCTTCGAAACTAGAAGGCCTAGGAACACGGGAGTTGGAGCAAACGATGCGTTATTTTTTTTAAGGTGTTTCATGAAAGAAAACGAAAACTTCTATAACTCGAGTTGTATCACTTGTCACAGGAGGCACAGATTTAAACAACACTTAAGTACACAATGACAGATTGATTTTACACAAAATTATACTTTGGAGAAAATGAGCGAAAAATGTTTTTCTTTATG
Source organism: Acleris emargana (assembly GCA_927399475.2). Lineage (NCBI taxonomy): Eukaryota > Metazoa > Arthropoda > Insecta > Lepidoptera > Tortricidae > Acleris > Acleris emargana. The sequence goes on from OV656840.1 coordinate 1,184,579, forward strand.
TACTAATAGAAATAATTCCCAGTTTTTCATTAGGTACTTTTCGAGATAATGGGACTTAGGTGGATTGTCCGTTTTGAGAAAAATGGTTTTGTATGACACCGGTTCTAGCTAGTTGTCAGAAGTAACAATCCAATTTTATGGATGGGATCGTTTTTCCTATCTAATATATTATCCCTGCCAACGATATGGGTTGGTTCCTGTGTGAATTTAAAATAACTTGCCGGAATAATTTTTGCGGATTGATCGTGGCATACATAACTCCACTTCCGATGGTTTCGTGGATTGAATCCTTTTCGTTTAACTACGTCCAATTTTGCTGTGTTTTCTTCTTCTTTAAAGTTAGAGTAAGACAAAAGCGAGCTTCTGCAATCTGCGGCGAGTTTAAATAGTCCCGTCAGCAAACACATTTTAGGGGGTGCATTCTCAATTAGGCAGCCTTATACGTACCGAATTAAATAAAAATAAATAAATAAATATCGGGGGACAATGTCACACCAATTGGCCTAGTCCCAAATTAAGCTCTAGGCTTGTACTATGGGTACTAGACAACGATATAAATACTTATATAGAGAAATATATACTTAAATACATAGTAAACATCCATGACTCAGGAACAAATAATCGCCTTCATCACACAAATATCTGCTCTTACCGGGATTTGAACCCAGGACCGCTAGCTTCGTAGGCAGGGTCACTACCAACTAGGTCGTCGTCGTAAATTGAAACTGCACGCGCTAAAATGTGTTCTGTTCGCTCTGACGAGTCTATTTAAACTGGCCGGTGCGACATTCACTCGTTCGTCCGACTGACCGCCGTTTTTGAGAGAATCACACCCCAGTTGTTTGATCAGGAGTTTTGCTAATTGTTAAAATCCGAAAAATGTATCGAAATTTTGTCATATTTCCTTGAGATTTGACCATTACTTACACGCACTTTGTGTTAAGGTAGGTTAAGCCGTTTTAGAGATATCAGCTCTAAAGGAAGGGATCACCATTACGTCGGGGGTTTTTATCTATCTATAGTAACTTATAATACCCGAAACCGACGTGCGTGCATGACTCGATGTATGAATGTTCAAGAAGCGAACGAAATTTGTCAAGATTTGGCAAGTGGAAAGAAGTGGTCTCTGCCTACCCCTCTGGGAAACAGGCTTGATTTAATGTATGTATGTATGTTTTACTTATAAATGAGTAGATTACACATAGTAAAATATATATTTCATACTAGATACTTGTACTGTCACCTCTCAAATAAGTTAACATACAGATGGACATACAGAAATCCTCGAACTAGCCGTGGTTGTAAAATAATAACCCCAGCTCATATGTTTCTAAAATAAAACAAACTCCAGTTACTCGTGGTCGCACAAGGCCGGTCTTTACCCCGCGCAGCTACATTATTTATCATACTTTATTATTATTTATTAGTTACTAGCTTTTGCAAGCGACTCCGTGTAGAAGGGTGAGGGAGGACCAACAATTTGGGCATGATCATTCAATTGGTAATATTTTTTTAATTACTCTAATTTTAAAACCATTTCGAGGAATAGGGTTTTAAAGCCGTTCTGCATTATTAAGTTTAAAATGCCAACCAAAATTTAAAATAATCATGCCATCCATAAAATATCTGCTTAATAAATAAAGATATAAAAACAAAGCTATTGGGTCCAATACAAAATTAATGTAATTGGTCTCTTAAAATTACATTTTCTTTCGAATTAGAATGTAAGAACCGTGAGTTATTTTTTTTGGTCTATCCCAATTGAAATATTCTATGAAACTTACCGTTTGTGATACGCTTAAATATCCCTAATTGAGTTTTACGTTTTTGGTCGTGATCCAGAAGTTTATCGTTATTCCCTCTGGGACTATCTAATTAACCATGATAAAAAAGCCTATGTGCTATTCTAGAGTATAATCTATCTCAGTGCCAAATTTCATCCAGATTAGTTTAGCCGTTCTGGCGTGATAGAGTAACAAACTTTCGCATTTATAATATTACTAATCTTACCTTGCTTGAAATATCAATTAAGCTAATTTAGAGTTATCAGTTTTTAATCATTAATCACTAGATTCGGAATTCAGGATGGCCTATTACTTCACTCCTCATACATTCAATTGAGAAATGGAGCTAACGTAATTTGGTTATTGTTGATTCTTGAAGTAGATTTCCTGAAACCAGATTGTGATTTCAATCGAGTTTTTTTTAAGGTATTTTTTTCTGGTTTGCCCTTGTTCCGCCGAAAATTATTTAGCAAATTCTTAACTCCCCAAACTACGTATCCCATATTTTAATTTGGTCAAATTTTGGGAAAAGTTGATTGCTAAATGAAATTTGACGAAACATAATTCGGCAAAAAGGCAGTAGTACACTTTTTTTTCTTTTACTAGTCTGTTTTGGTGTCCCACTACTGGGCAAAGGCCTCCCCTCTCTTTCGCTACTCGTCCTTATCCAGAGCGCATTCCTGCTAATCCCTCCCAAAGTTAATTAAACAACATAAATGATTAAAATTAGTAATAGGTCTGGCATTAAATTATAAACTTCTAAGGACCGGGAATCGTTACGGTTACAGATAGATAACTTTATTTAATCGAAAACTCGTTATTGGTTTCGATTAACGTTGCTATCGATATGCGAGTTAATCAAGACATTTTTAATTCATCTTGGTAATAAAAATATGGATTATCCCAAGACACGGCGATGTTCTGTCTTAAGATTTTATTTTTATTTTAGCAGAATACATACAGAGATGATATAGGGCCATTACATCTTGTCCTCTGGGTTTGGAATGTATTTGCAAATGTTTATAAGGTTTGGAATTCACATCATCAGGTTTAGCTGGGTTACTTACCATAGGGTCGAATTTTCGCTGCCAACTGTTTCGATTATAAAATCTAGGCTTGTACTATAGGTACTAGACAACGAGAAACATTTATGGAGAAATACCTACTTATTTCTTATTATATTAAACATCTAACACTCATTGCATTCAAACAAAGGATAATTATAAAATATCCCGATTCCCGATATTCATAAGGACACCGCACGGAAAGTATGGAAAAAAAAACATCGGTGAATTTTGATAACTTAAAAACCAAACTCTTTTTTAAATAAGTTTTTTCGATGAAGTTGATCAATTTAATGGTTTCTAAAACATATATTTTTTTCGTTCAAAACAGAACACTTTTTTTTACTTCATACATTTTTCTATGGAACCAAATCCCCTTGATTTTTCACTAAATATTTTTTTTGACAAAAACTAGTCATAGGATTTTATTGCCCTCCAAGTATTTCTATATATTGATCAAGGCGCGTAACATATATTTTTTTTATCAAAATTCACCGATGTTTTTTTTTCCATACTTTCCGTGCGGTGTCCTTTACAAGAAAAATGTTAATCTATTCAGAAAAAATGGCGGACAATCACTGGTATTTTATATTCCTCTTTGCAGCCATAAAATATCATCCAACGCCTTCAAGCCACAAAATGCAAACATAAACATCTACTTTTTTTTCTTTACTAAAACTATTTTGCCATGGAACAGGTTTTCTTTTAATAACTTCCTAATGTCGCCCGCGGCGGGACAAACGATAAGAATGATTACGCATTGCCTTATACAGAGTTGTTCCAGTCTGCATTATACATAAAGGCATTGCCATAACAATCTTGTAGCTTTCTGGGCTTGAAAAGTTCGAGAAAAAGGTGTATTGAATCCCTGGCCCTGTAGGCACTTTCACATAAATAAATATCAAGGGATGACCTCACACAAATGAAACTAGTCCCAAACTAAGCTCTGCGCTTGTATTTTGGGTAGAAATAAATAATTAAATACATAGAAATCATCCAAGACGCGATGGCGATAGCTTAGTTGTTAGTAACTGCCTACGAAGCTAGCTTTCCCAGGGTTGATTAACAGCAAATATTTATATTTAGATAAAAGTAAGTAAATGAATAAAAATCAGGGGACCATGTCATACCAACTGACCTAGGCTAGTCTTGAACGAAGCTCTAGGCTTAATACTTATGTAGAGAAATACATACGTACATAAACTCACGCCTTCATTCCCAAAGTGGGGTAGGCAGAGCTACGGAATTACCAGCAACTCTAAAACCTTGATAATTATGTAACCACATTTTGCATAATTAGGCTACGGAGTTTAACAGCGCATTAGTGACAGGTTGCAAGCCCATCGCCTAACAGTACTACAAGCCCTTATTCCCTTAGTCGCCTCTTACGACATCCACGGGAAGACATGGAGTGGCACTATTCTAACCCGGCAACCACACCAGAAATATATACTTAAATAAAATGACACAAGAACAAATACTAGTGCTCATCACACTAATTGTCCATACTGGGTATCGAGCCCGGGACCGCTAGCTTCGTAGGCAGGGTCACTGCCAACTAGGCTGGAGAACGAGTAAATTACCAGAAGAAACACCGCAAGAAACTCAACAATCGGTTTTTATTTGCCCCGTGTGGTTGCCGGGTTAGAATAGTGCCACTCCATGTCTTCCCATGGATGTCGTAAGAGGCGACTAAGGGAATAAAGGCTTGTAGTACTGTTAGGCGATGGGCTTGCAACCTGTCACTAATACACTAGTAAGCATCTTAGCCTAATTGTGCAAAATGTGGTTACAGAGTTATCAACCAGTTTTTAGAGTTGTAGGTAATTCTGTAGCTCTGTCAACCCCGCTCTGGGAACGGAGGCGTGAGTTTATGTATGTATGTAATCTCTAACTTCAATGTTATAACTTAAATTTAATACAAAAAACAGTCCTAATTTCATATTCGTTATATTTCGGCAATTTCGTGCCGCTGCTGGCTAGCTAACAGTGCGAAAGATGCTTCAGTAGATATAGTCTGCAAGGAATTTGTGAATATGGGCCTTGATATCTGAAATAAAGTTTATCTATTTTATTTTATTCTATTCTTAAACGATCTATCAATTATAGTCCAAATAACTTTGGTATAGTATTAATAGGGATCGGTTTATAGTTTAGTAAATGTTCGCTTTAATATAAATTAGATGTACTTAGCAATTTGGGCGCCTGATTCATAAGCATACCATTATCGGTATCATTACAGATACAAAAACACCATCGGCAATCATGTCGTCTACGTAGTTAGATCTTAAATGCTATAATAATGCGGTATTATAACGTCTCATTATTTAAAGTAACGTTATGTCAGAGATCGTTGACCTGGAGCTAATAATAACAAGGTTTAAAAAGAAAACAGTATAAAATAAAATATCCTTATTTTTAGACAATATTGATCCATTGGTTAGTAGACAAACAGAACTTAAGTAGCCATGAGGCCATTCCAAAATTAAAATTAATGAAAAATACAGCTCGATAATGACCATAGTATATACAGGGATAAGTCGACCTATTCCTCTCTAAGAATATGGAGGAGATCATTTGCAATCATTTTGCCATTTTGGTTCCATAAAACGCAAAACTTAGTAAAATTTTCTGTTATTGTGTCATTTATGTTGGATAAACTGATAAAAAACATGTTTTTTTTCATTCTTGTTACATATAATTCTAATTTTAATATTGCATAAGAACAGCAATTTTACCTTCTACAAAAGCTATTCTTTTTTAAATTAAAGTGCAATTATTATTTTTTGTAAATTTTTGAAGATGCGTTCCTGACTTATGTACCAAAAAACTTGAATTTAAATTATCTCAGAAATGGTTCACTTTTGCATAGCGTGTTATGGGACCGAAATGATTGCAAATGATCTCTCCCATCATAACCCCTAGAGGAGAATAGGTCGACTTACCAATAACCCTGTATAATAAGGGGATTATAAATGTTAGGTTTTCGTACGAATAAAATCAAAGTTAAAGTTTATTTTTAAATTTTTATTTACCATTCAAAATGTTGATTGAATAGTTTAGATACATAATATAAAACCACTCACTTCTTTATAAGAATCCTCGTTTCAATTTTCCCACTCTCATACCTTTAATAACGCTTTAACGCCTCCATTAAATAATTCACTTAATTAAATTACCTATCTTTTAAACCTAAACGCGCGCAATAATCCTGCATATATTATTGTTTTAAATTATAAGGCACATTACTGCAGTAATAAGGTACACAGTCATTTCAATTTAATCAGGGTTTGCAAAAAAGTTAAACGCTAGTTAGCTAAGCATCGTTTAATGGATGAAGTGCGATTAAACTGTTTTGTACCGACTCCCATATCTGTGATAATGGTTTTCGATTAATTTTTTGCTTTGACTTTCCTAGTTTCTATTCTTGGTAATATTTTCAGGTTCTATAGACAGGTAGTTAGACCACTTGTTTGATTCTCACTTAGTTACCATCAAGTCAAATCACGTGAAATATGCGGTCTTTATGTGTAGCGGTAGATCAGTATGCCATAATGACACACAGACAAAAACGGGTAAGAGTATGTTTATGTATAAATTTAAAATAGGTTGACGCTTATTTTCCGAAAATAAAAGTGTAAGTAGCATTTCTATACGTCCATAAATACTTTTATATGACCTTACTCTATCAAATATAAATCAGTATTTAGGAGTTAATCAGTAATTAACCCTAAATGAATACCGGTCTCAATACTAAGTAACTCATGACTTTATTTAGCCAAACACATCTAACACGTGTATTTCCATACGCCAAACATGATTATCAGATACCTAATCAATATCCAAACAGTTTTTACACTCTTTTTTTATTACAAACAACAGTTCATTCTGGTTTCACATTTCATCCAGGACATTATACCTTGTTTATCGCATTCTTTTTTGTTGAAGGCTACGTATATTTTTCAACATTTAGTATCGACCATTTGCCATTGAATTAAAGATCATTTTAACAGTTAAAAACGGCGCATACTCATGTTCTGGGAGATTAATCTGCCTGTCAGTAGTGTTGGCAAGATAATCAATAATTTTCTTTATGATCTTTACTCTACTGTCAACGGTAGCCGGTCCGAAACGACTAAAAAATACAAATGGAATTGTAAAAAATCATAAAAAAACGCGTTGTTTCCATACCAAAGTGATAACTATACTAATATTATAAATGCAAAAGTTTGTGTGCGTTTCAGTGTGTGTGAGAGTTAATATGTTTATATAACTCCTTGCTGTAATGGATGACACAATTTAAAATCAAGAAACTTTAAACTAACGCATAAGCTACCTTTTATACAAAAAAATACTTATCGTACCCAGACGAAGTCATGACTCTGGTATACCAAAAACTATTAAAGTTTTTTTGTAGATTATTGTTCGTTTGTTTCATTTTAACAATACAAAACCTCAACTGATCCCTGTGAAATTTCGTATATTGGTGGTTTATACTTGGAGGCAAACGTCGGATATTTTTTTTCTAAGAAAATCTAACAATCACCAATAAAAAGCTATAAACAATGAGTGGATGGAGTAGTAAAAAAATACTTATAATAAAATTGTCGCACCTCTAGATGCTTGTGGGCCTTTTTATGTCAATTTCAATTACTATAATATTGTTAAATATACTTATACACCAATCTAATGCTTGCTGTAGCCTTTACCATAATTGTTTGGAAGTGGACTCCCGGATATTATTAGTACAAACGGAACGTAAAGGATTTAACATTAATATGCTAAGTTAGTAATAGTTTCTCCCTAACGCTACCGATTAAAATGTTAACTAGTGTGACAGCCCTGAACCCAAGGCCAAGAATTCCACCCCTACAACCCAAAAGAGCACAAGCGTGCTTTACCTGCTAAAGATAAATCAACCATATCTAATTGAAATAAAGTTGAATTTTCAATGCAAGATTGATGGTGTATGTGCTCTTTTACAGTTAGAACGCCAAGTTTTCCTATAGAGACAGCAAGCTGTCACTCAATGGTAAAGCGAGACAGGGACAATGGGACTTTTACTGCGAGGACTGTGACACCACAATCTTGGGCTGGATATGGATAAGTCGCGGAAAAATGTCGAATCAGACTTTCTGATCAAACTCACTGTACTTTTTCTCCGGGCATCATTGCTTATAATAATATTATATGTTATGCTTTGACGTCACGCTGGCGTAGTTGGTACAAAACTAGCAGTCCTGCATTCAAATCCCGGTAAGGGCAGATATTTGTGTGATGAGCGCGAATATTTGTTCCTGAGTCTTGGATGTTTTCTATGTATTTATATCATTATCATCATTGTGTAGTACCCATAGACCAAGCTTAAGAGCTTTGATTAGGACTAGGTCAATTGTAATATTCATCATGTCAGCCGAACGACGTCCACTGCTGGACATAGGCCTTCCCCAAGGCTCTCCACTCAGACCGGTCTTGCGCTTTTCGCATCCACCTCGTTCCCGTTATTTCGGTACCTAATCTGGTAGACTACCGAAATAACATACGAAGTAAAATAAATGAATTATTACTTGGAAAAAATGTAACATAATATTGACCTAATCCCAATTGAGGCCAATTGTAACATTGGTTCAAATTATGAATAAATAGTTTATATTTTAATTTTAAGTTGTAGGATTCCTTTCCTTTCCTAAATTGAGCTCATTAAAAAGGGTTGATTCCAAAACAAACACCGCGTTAGTTTTCCAATTTTTACACTTAAAAAAAATCCCTTAATTCATGTGACAAATGCCGAATAAAGACGAATCAGAACTTTGTTGACAAAGATGTGAAGTATAAATAAATCTAGGCATTTCCCAATTCCCCATTAAACTAGTATTACCACAAGCACCAAGGTGTCGGGACACATCGACTTAGCAAGTAATGGCTGCAATTTATGTCACCCTAGTGAGAAAGCAGACAGACGGTCACGCGAGTCGAACTGACCACAATGCCCAGTTTACACTAGTCTAGTACTTGCATTTAGTACTGTACCGCTAGCTCGACCATAGAGCTATGGGGACAATTGTTACTCGCTTTCGCAACTTTGGTAGTGTCCCATGGGTGGTGATAAAGAGTAACAAGCCTTATAGTGAAAATAGGTAAGTATTTGAATATATTGTAATATTGTTGAGATTTTACACGGTAAACCTTATTGATTTTGACGTGTTTTCGTATTGTAACGTTTTGATATCTCTTAATAGGGTGATTCTTGAAAGGGTCAATTTACAACGTCCAGGGGGAAAAAGTACCCGTACAATAAAAACAATTCACTTCACTAAAAAATTTTCATTACATTACCTCTTAACCTACCTAGGGCACGTGTTTTTTTTTGTTTAAGGTAATTAGAATTAGCCGTAAAAAAATATTAAACCCCTAAAAAATCATTCCCTTGGCGTGTCCATTCGCCATTTTGGGAACAAACTACCCTGAAAAGAACAAGATATGGATTGAAATCAAGTATTGTATTGAGTTCAATTGTAAGCATATAAGTTATTGATTTGAAAGAAAAAATACGGTTGCTGTGCTTATCATAGTTTTTTTTTAAATCTATATAAAAGGTTTGTCCGGAGCTTACCTATCATTCCCTTGTTGCCTCACTAAACAATGTGTACATCCCTACTTAAACGCGTTCCGACGCGTTGTGCCCGCCGTGCTTAGCAAGCGTCAGTAGCGCTTCCAACGCCGTGAGAACAGGACGCGACTTGTCGCTGGAGTTCTGAGCTTTAAAGGTAAATATAACATTCCCCTGTCTTTGGTTCACTGTGATTATCATTACCTTGAATTTTCATATAAAATTTATTTCCTGCAATTGGCATACAGTGTTTAGTGAAAAAGAGAACTACATGAATGCTTGCATGTGTTGATTTAATAGTTATTCCTATATTAATAACAGTTTCGGTATAATCGACAAGAAACACACTTTTTCTCATTCCCTGGTTCCCATTCCCTTGACTTTTTGAACAAGGTAATGATAGTTTACTAAAGTTGCCTAGAAAAAAACGATAATTTTCCTTTGATTCGCATTGCATATCGTCCCTTCCGAGGTAAAACGAGTAAAGCGCCATTCCAATTGAGTTGAAATCACTTTGCTAATATATACTTCTTTACCGACTTGAGTGCTCGTGCAAATTTTATCGACCTTATTTATTGGCAAATAAGGGCTATCTTGTGCAACTCTCGTTGCACAAAGCAAGTGAGGGCATATTGGATAAAAGGAACGGAAAATAAGCTAACAAACTAAGGTGTTTAATAAAATTTTACAGCGTATAAACCTGAAAAAAAGCTTATGGATTAAAGTGTATATTATGCATTTTAAATGTGTATAAACCTGACACTGGACTAATTGTGGGTATTTCTCCAGACCGAGCCATTTTGCGTGACTTCGGTGGCCGTTTTTTTTTTGAAAATTCTTATTTAATGTAATACTTTTTTGAACTAGCTTAAATTTAATAATTTTAGGTGGCAATTTGCCTCGGATCGGCCTTGTGCAGCCCGAGATATTAAATATTTAAAATAAAACTGCCACCGAAATCAAAAAAGGACCCACTGAGATCAATATCTCAATAAATTCCACCACCGAATTCAATACTGCGTCCATCGAGATAAACATTTTCAATAAAAACAAAATAAATTTGACCGATCTTTTTTATTTTTTGATATTTAGGATTAATAGAATGATTAATACTTTAATTATTTAGTTGGACCCATGTCTGATCACAGACAGAAAGTTTTTTTTCTAAATCTTCTCCTGATCAGCTGACCTACATATTTTTCTATAAGTAGTAATTTATTTGGTTAGAGTTTCGAGACCAAAATACATCTCGAAACTCTAACCAAATAAATAACTTCTGATTAACAACGCACATGATCAAATATTAATAATCACAATAAAATAATGTAACTAACAATAAATATTTACTAACTTACATTTAATAACTATTTATTTTGGTTTATTACAATGAGATCAACAATCAACGTAAGTGGTTTTTTAGGTGGCTTACCCCAAAAGCGAAATTAATTGCAGTTCTCGATTTAGTAAAATATTTCATTATAGTGCAAACAAAACATTGTTTTACTATTGGGAATGTTAAATGTAACACTGTTTGTTTACACACAATAAATTGAAAACTGTAAGAAAATGCTTAGGGTGGACATTGCCTATCCTTTTCTTTAAGCAGTTCGTAAAGCGTGGGGTCACTTTTTATTCTTGCTTTCCGAGCTGGTTGGCATTATTTTTTTTCAAGTTTTTGTTCTTTTGTGAGCTTACCCATTTTTATATCTAAAACAAATGTCGTAGGCGTTAGGTTGGCGTAAAAATCAACAAAAAATATTTTCTTGTATTTCGTAAATAATTGATTTCCATGGATGTAATTTGAATTCGGTAGTCAAAAAGACCACCGAATCCACGGAGATCACACCCACCGAGATCAATATATAACGATTTTTAACAATTATGAGAAGAAGAAAAATAATAGAATATTGAGGTTTTTAATTATAAAACTCATCCCTTTGGGGGTATTTCTCATCTGGTTCACTTTTCACAAAAACTAGAAATTCTACAAATAAATCGCTCCACCGAATTCACCAATCACCCTATTCGAAAACCACCGAGCGACGAACTTACCTCGGTAAAATCTGCCCAAATGCCGCGAGACACGTGGGCTCCCTCCAGCAATGGCGGCGTGACTAAATGCTTCCCGACAAGCGGGCAGCGTAGTACCTAACATTTTTCGGAAGAGGTGTGCGTATCGTTTTGTAAATGCCACTGTAATCAAGCACTACTCTCGGACGTATCGAAATATACGATACTGCTCTTAAACTGTTCTCATTTATTTATTTTGATATATATAATGTGAATTGTTAACTATATATACACATGTGAAATAATATTAGATATTATTATTTTAGCTTAGATGTTGCTTTTCGAATTATTTTGCGAAGAAATCTGCATTGCGGACTCTCCACCGATGTCAAGTTTCAGCACTTCATTTTTTTTTCCTCAATTTCATAAATAGTTACAACAAGCTTTATGTATGCTCCATTTAGCTTAAAGTTTATAGCATATGCATATTTTTTTGTGAAAACGTACGGTTTTAAATTCAAGCACTTTTTGCCCCGAACTCGAAAAAATTATGATCTGGAGAAATACCCTTGTGATGTTTTATTACTAAGGACTGTTCAATTTACTAAGCGGACATACTTAATTCAATATTAATCCTTCAACTAAAAAAATACTGATAGGCAGTGGCTGGTTATAAAATAAACGTAGACAAGTCTATCAAGTGTCGTATTTTTTTTTTTAATTGTCTAAATATTTTTCACGATGGAGCGAATTAATATTAAAGAACGCAAATTAATCTTGCAAAAATGGTGTACAGGCCAATTTTCACTGCGAAAAATTGCGAATGAGTTTAAATTTTACAAGTCATCCGTGTTTCAAATCATAAAAAAATTTGGAGAGCATCATACGCTCGACGATTTACCAAAATCGCGGCGGAGAAGTGGCCCGGCAAACCCAAATGTCGAAGAAAAAGTCGTGCGGCTGTTAAAATCAACAAAGTACATGTCCGTTCATGAAATTGCTAAAAAAGCAGGTGTTAGCGTAGCCACTGTACAAAATATCAAGAAAAGAAATAATATACGGACATATAAGAAGCAAAAAATGCCGAAAAGAAGTGCCGAGCAACAAATACGGTCCAAAAAAAGATGCCGCAATTTATACGATATTTTTCTGCAAAATAAATCTCGATGCATTCTCATGGACGACGAAACGTACGTGAAATTTGACACCAGTACGTTACCGGGGCCCCAGTATTACAATGCGGCTGTAGGAGAAATTGTACCCAATTCCGAAAAAAACATTAAAATTTACAAATTCGGGAAGAAAGTCCTTGTATGGCAGGCAATTTGTTCCTGTGGCCTCAAAAGTACGTCTTATTTTGCAACTGGAACTATTGGTGGCGAAATTTATAGAAAGGAATGCATCACAAAACGGTTACTTCCTATATATAGAAAGCACAGTATTCCCCCTTTGTTTTGGCCTGATCTAGCGAGTGCTCATTATGCTGGTGAGACTGTGGTGCTATTAAATTAAAAAATCATCGATTTTGTTAAGAAAGAAGACAACCCACCAAACTGCCCGGAGCTGCGCCCCATCGAGCGATACTGGGCCATTGGAAAAATATACTTGAGGAAGGATGGCCAAGAAGCTAGTACATTGGCAGAATTTAAACGCATGCGGTTTGCTGCTTGTAGAAAAGTATCCAAAAGCGATGTGCAAACACTTATGCGACGAATCCGGGCTAAAGTCCGAAATTTTTACCCTTGTAATTAATTCTTTTTTTCTTGTGTTATATATTACTTTATTTTAATATTGTAAATAAATATTCACCGTAATAAAGATATATTTGTTATAAAAAATCCGTAAATGAACCTATTTTTGATGTCCGCTTAGTAAATTGAACAGTCCTTAAACCTATTATCATTGTGATCTTAGATTATGTTAAAAATGTTTAATGCTTCATACTAGGCTTATGATTATTAAGAATAAAAAACTTATTATTACTGTCTGGAGGTTGTGAACTTGGGCATATATGGTTAAATAAGTAATTAAAATTACGTCCCTGTTACGTTCTCATGAGAAGAAAGAATTATATATTTTTATAAGTATTTTTGCAAGTAATGCAAATGGGAATATTATAGATGATTATGACAATAGTTTATTAGATGTTTAAAATATAAAATACCAATTAATGCTACCAGAAGACTGTGAATTTTAATTTTTTAGAATTTTTTATTCGTTTTTTTATTATATGATTAAGAAAATTTACCAATTATAGCTACCAGAACACTGTGAAATTGTTAATTTTTTATTTAATTTAATAAAACATCTAATCTCAATACTACTAAAGAAATCATTCCCTTGTCGTTTTTATCATTCCCTTGTCAATTTTATCATTCCCTTGTCATTTTTATCATTCCTCTGGAAGCTAAATTTTAAAGTGGTATATTTCTGTACCTAATTAACACGTTCACTGCGGGTTGAGGCAAAACCGCCTCAAGCTCGACGATACGTCGGTGCGGGGCTAAAAGTTGTGATATCTCTCTCGTGCGGGAGCTGTTGCCGTTTACTTACAAGGCGTATGATAAAGACAAATATACATTTATTTATGTTTCTCAAACGCTGACTCTTTTATACAGAAAAAAGGTTAGAGGTCTAAATAAGCCTCGAACGCATTGGGTATATAATTTTTTCACACAGTGCGGGTTGAGGTTAATTTAGCCTCAAGAAAGTTGACCTCAAGGCCGCACGGAGCGGGGCGCGGGCGACGCGGGAGTTGACCGCTTGACGTCAGTGCGGTGATAGTTATCGATGCTGAACCACGCGTGTTTTACGTAAATAATAGGTATTGAATACGTAAGTGATCGTAACCGATCGATAGTGTTTGCTAGATAGTTATTGTTTATAAATGTGAATAATTATTGTGTTGTTATTTTATGTGTAGTGTGTTTTATAAAGTAGGCATAAGTGTACACACATTTTATAATTGACAATTATATACATTTAAATAGAAATAGAAACATTTTCCCATTATTATAAGGAACAAAATTTACTCTACACAAGTAAATCTGGAGACAAGCTTTTTTATCATACATATGTATAAGTACCTGCACTGTATAATGTTATAAATGAATGGGTTTTATTTACATAAACCAAAATTTATTTTCTTCCTGTTAGAGCATTTATACAAACCTACCTCTAAACTAAGCAAAGCTTGTACTATTGCTACTAAGCGGCAATTAACAAATGTATGTATAGATAAATAAATACTTATTTAAATAAGCAACCATGACCCAGGAACAAATATTTGTGATAACACACAATTAAACGCCTTTAAAGATGCTCGATAAGATGATCATTCTTTCATCGATAATTTAGCTATAAGTGCCATTCCCTGCTCTAGTCTCAGATAAAATTTAGTGCGTTTTGAGGGCTAAAAGACCTCAAAAATTCTTTAGGTATTTTTTCTTAAGCCAGAGGTCAGAACCAAGGGCGAAGCTAAGTGTATATTAAAACATTTACTGAGCAATGACTACAACACAAAAAAAACCCCTGGTCCTATTCTTGGCAAAGTTATGAAGTATTTAAGTAACTACTGAAATTTGAGAGCGATTAGGCCTCACCCGCACTGTAAAAGAGTTCCGGTTTGGGCTGATTCGATCTCAACCGCACCAGCCAAAAGTCCTTCAAGTTGAGCCCCGCAGCGAACGTGTTAACCGAAAGTGATGCCTATTCGATAAATATGCTTATAATGAATTAAAATTTCATATTTTATTGTAACTAGTTAAAAATTTATTAAAATAAAAAACGGCAGGGGAATGAGATGAATAATCCAATTCTCAAGAATGACCCAATACTAGAAAAGGGCCGAACCTTAAGTACCCGAAACCGAGGTGCGTGCATGACTCGATGTATGAATGTTCAAGAAGCGATAGAAATTTGTCAAGATCGTAGCAAGTGGAAAGAAGTGGTCTCTGCCTACCCCTCTGGGAAACAGGCGTGATTTAATGTATGTATGTATGTATGATATCTCCTATCGGGCGAGTTTTCGAGGAGGCATTTCCTTGGTACAAGTGCTAAAGAGAAATGGGGAATTGGATCGTGTACATTAAAAATTACATTTAAACTGTATGAAAAAAAAAAAGTTGGACATTTTTTTAACAACTTACGGAACAAAAGAAGTTCAGTTTCAGAAGTAGAAACGATCCATGCATTTAAAGCCCCAAGGTCAGAGGCACCCTGTAGTGTAATGGATTGCCGTACGATTAAATAAGAATAAATAAAGAAATGAGATAGACGGTCATTTGAGTCGCGAACTAACCACAAAACCAAGTACCTACTTGCATTGATTATTTAACTGCTGGTCGGTTTTTTACAAGGGACGACCGCAGGCGATTGGTAAAAAAAAACCCTATACGAAAGCACGGTACCTACTGCCGCCCACTTTTGTTGTAGTTTCATTTTAATTTTCAATTGAAGTTTTCGAGCGCTCCAGTGTGTCCTAGACAGGATGCATTTGGTGAACATTATCGTCATCAATATGTAAAGGATTGACGTAAGCAACTGCACGGTTGCATCTATGTGAATTTCATACATTTGTCAGATTCAAGCATCTAGTCTTTACCACTAACATTAGAAATCAAAAAAACATATACATACTTTTAACTGTGCTAACTTTAATTATGGTAACTAAACTTCACCGTCGCATGAATTGGCATAATGTTGCATACTTTTCAAAACCATGCAAACAAAAAACCTACAAGTCAAAGTAACAAGTACTAAACCCGTGTAAACTAAACACTGGGCAACGGCATCTTGGTTACAACCACATCTGCAACTTGTTCATCAGTCAATGCGTCTTTGTCCACATATTCTATAAAGAAAGAGACGCAGTGTGATAAGAGAGAAAATCCAAGTATTAGTCCAGGAATGTAAATTGGTTCTATTATCCGAATGCTATGCTCACTGGAATCTGCATTGACTGACAAAATGTGCGCAAAAAATGTGATCGTGCTTCCGTTGCATATTATAGATAGAGATACTTAACTATTTTACGGTATTGGTGTGGTTGCCGGGTTAGAATAGTGCCACTCCGTGTCTTCCCGTGGATGTCGTAAGAGGCGACTAAGGGAATATAGGTTTGTAGTATTGTTAGGCGATGGGCTTGCAACCTGTCACTAATACACTGCTAAACATCTTACTGCCGCTGCCGCACTCAGAGACGTCAATTAAATTTAATGGTTCTTTAGTGACGTGATGTCTTATTCTATTGCTGTAGCAAAGAAAGTGACAGCAGCAACTTTAATCAACCATTAAATTTAATTGACGTCTCTGAGTGCGGCAGTTAGACTATTTTTGCAAAATGTGGTTACTGAATTATCAACAAGTTTTTAAAGTTGTAGGTAATTCTGTAGCTCTGCCTACCCCACTCTGGGAGTACAGGCGTGAAGGTATGTATGTATGTTTCATGCTTTATATACTGACCAGTCCTATAACATACTACTACGTTGTTTTTAGGGTTCCGTAGTCAATAAGGCCTAGTTTCGCTATGTCCATCAGTCCTTGACCTGATTGGTTATTGAGATACAGGTGACTATACAAACGTGTTTATACAAACTAATAACATCAAAGACACCAAATAACTTTAAAATAGAAAATTCGATCGGTTCTTCGAGAACGATTATTGTGTTTGTAGTAATAGGCTAAACTCATATAGACATTTCTTTAAAAATATTCTATTCTCACGCTACCCTGTATTTATATTTTGGACAGTTGCATCTTTGTTTACCAAAATGGCGATTTGTTTTATAAAGCAAAGGCAAAGTATAAAAATCCCACCAGGTCACAATATAGGAATAAATTATATATCCCGCTAACCAAGTCAGCACTAGTAGCTAAAAACAGTTACATGATGTGCATTAGGATTTTTAATAATTTACCTGACGCCAAGACTTAAATTTCACTAGGTTTAAAATACATTTAAAAAAAATGGCTGGCAGAGAAATGCTTTTATAGCATACAAGAATATTTAAATTATAATTAAGATATGAATAGAATTATTATTAGAAATGTAAATAGAAATAAGAATTCAATTTCGCATGCCTTGTATGGCAAATTTTAGTGATACCAAAATTAAATTATATTATGTCATCTTATGTACCTAACATTTAGTGAAATAAAGTAATTTGAATTTGAATAAAGTCATAGTAAAAGTTTCAATTTAGGCATAATATAATGCACCTATGAATGTCAAAAAGCATTACCACCGGGTCGAAAAATAAAACCTTTGCCCCGAGAAGAACCGGTGTAATTTTTGGTAAGGTATAATTTTTTCAAAAATGTTTACGTCATACATAAGTTTACAATATCACAGAGGTGCACTTTTTTGAAGTGTAGGTAGATTTTAGCGTAGATTACTCACGCAGGATGCACGACTCACTGCCAAACGCCCCTATCCATGATATAATCGTTTACATTATAATATGTACGGGAAATTAGTTTTTGATTTTATGACAGAATAGTCAGCTCAGTTTTTTTTTTTTTTTTTGAATTTTATTGCAGAATTTTATACAATTTCCCAAGAATGATTATTAAGTTTTGGCCAGTGTATAAAAAGTAACTCTGGCTGCTTTTGTTTTATAATAATCGTTGGGAAATTGTGTAAATTCTTCCTAACAAATATTATTTCAACGTCGTCGGAACCCTACACAACATGGTCTGACATGCTCTGGCCTGGTTTTTTTATGAATTATGACAGAGAAGGCAACACAGGTCACCTGTTGGTAAGTGAGATCTGACCCAAAGTTATTTGCATTTTCAACCCTGAGGACTAAGATGGAAGGCCTCTATGTTAGTTATCACCGGGTTGTCTTATCTCCACACCACATCACAACAAAGCGATTTTTGCTTGGTTAAAGGTTATAATGGTGGTAGCGATCTGGAAGAACCCTTCCGCTGAAACATTTCGTTTTTCTATTCGTTATCGGATTTTTCACCTGCGATCCCCATCTGCACGGCTAGCACATTCCCAGGACTTGTTTGTCGCTCGGATCTCCCTTTCTTTCTAGCATGTAACGATAGAGACGCATTGAGCGACAGGCGAGAAAATACAGCTGGTGCTACACGTGCTGGGCCTTTATACTTTTATGTTGATGACTTTATCCAAACAGCAGTTCGCTTTTTAAAGGTCGCTTTTTGTAAGACTTGTCTTAAAATAGTTTCTTACCGAACGTTCGATCAAGTGAGTGAAATGTACAAGCGAATTTTAACTTTCTGACGAGGATGAGAGCCTTAAAAAAATATTTGTACGCTCTGACTTGATCATTTAAAGTCACCGTCCGATTGTAAATACCCTACCGCAAAATTAAACATGCATACATACATAAACTCACGCCTTCATTCCCAGAGTGGAGTAGGCAGAGCTAAAGAATTACCAGCAAGTCTTAAAACTTCTTAATAATTCTGTAGCCACATTTTGCATAAGTAGGCTAAGATGTTATGCCAAAGGCAAGGCAAAATTATGACTACTGAAATTAAGGCAAGCATTTGCAAACGCATTTGAGGAATGACTCGACTAAGCATGCCAGTAGAAGTACATTGCGTCGTTACAATAGCTCACGCCTCAAACGTGAAAACCAACTCATCAATGTACCTATTTCTACTGGCATGGACCAATGTAAATCAGCCATGACTTTGTGGTAGAGAAAAAGATACCCCCCTCCTGGTAAGAATCGATTTTTTTCAGAAACCTGTGGTTAAATTTATATGATTTTTCGGTGAATTGAAGATTTTACGATTGTCTACACATAAACTCAAAATCATTTGAATCTAACCACAGGTTTCGGAAAAAAATCGATCCTTACCAGGAGGGGGTATCCTTTTCTCTGCTGCTGACTGTACGTGTTTCTGACTTCGACAAGTAGTAATGGCGACGTTCCATCAACGTTTGCGAGTGTCCGAAACAATTTGCTGCTTATTCAATAATCCAGTTTGCTATTAGCTTGCAGGCATGGCTATTTAATACAATGTCTCTTACATATTTGTTCCCTGGGTTCCGTTAGTGAAGTTATTTTATTTCGGTTGGCCTTGTTCTTTATTTTTTAATTTTAATTATTTGCTTGATGC
The DNA here is from genome assembly GCA_927399475.2 of Acleris emargana. Lineage (NCBI taxonomy): Eukaryota > Metazoa > Arthropoda > Insecta > Lepidoptera > Tortricidae > Acleris > Acleris emargana. The sequence continues at coordinate 1,204,150 of OV656840.1, forward strand.
ACATCGTAATTTCATCCATATTAACATGTGAAAGTTACTGTTTTTTGAATGTTTATGCTTTTACGGCTAAGCCGCTAAAACGATTTTAATGAGTATAGAGATATTTATGGGCTGGGAAAGGACATTTAGAGTGCTTTTTGTTCCGAAAAGGACTTCTATGCGAACGGAGAATATATAAATCGCTTTTACAAGGCTTTATATAGCTCCTCATATTGGTTTTTTTCATGTCAATATTAAACCTCAATTTTGATTTAGTTCAAAAACGTCTTAAACACTGAGGCCGAATTATAAAGTGGCAAAATCTGCCAAGTTTGAAAGTGACAAAGGGACAAATTAAGTTACAGCAGTGACATAGCTGGTACCCTCCTAATTTTTGATTTCACTTGTTCGAAAATTTATTAGTTAATATTTATCTTCTAAGAACATTTTTTTTTATTCTTTAAAAATATGTTCCTACAGAATCAGAAAAAATATATAAAATATATAAATATATAAATATACCATATAGCTCTGTCCCTTTAGAACCTGTTGCCTGGAATTTTCCAGTTTTTAAGAAGATTGTAAAGCACCGCTAAAATTGAGTAGTTCTCAGAAAATTCCATGCAAATTTAGCTCTGGTCGTTTCTCACCCCCCACGATTTTTGAATATGTTGTAGTTATTATAAAGAACTAGGTCCGTACGTTTCTGTTTTTTATTTTTCAAAATTGTTTCATTCTTAGAAGTACTTTCGTGGAAAGGAAAACGTACAGACATAGTTTTCAAGATATCTACAACATATTGAGCAATTGTAAAAAACGAACTCGGTTTAAGAGGAGAATAACGTTTTCGCATTTTATATGGAAATTTTTAACTTCATAATCTTCTTAAGCGTTCATCGTGGTTCACTAATGTTTGACCAAAAAATTATTGACAAATGGTCATTTGACAAACAACGTTTCACCTAATGATCATTTGGCAAACGAGACATTTGACAAAAGTATCATCTTACAAAAACTCACTTAGCAATTGATCATTTAGCAATTAGTTTACCTTTTTCTGGGCAGAAAAAAAAACTACCTCGAAGGCCAAGGCGGGAGCCTTGCCTTCTAACCTAACCTATCCGAGTCAGTTATGCCCTGATTCGTCTTCCTCGTAAAATATAAATTGAACTGTTGATCATTTGGAAAAGTTAGTCATTTGTAAAATGACTAGTAGTAAAATGATCAATTGACTTAACATTTTTTTGCAAAACGTTGTTTGTCAAGTGTAATTTTGCCAAATGACTTTTGGTCAAACGGCAGGACACCGTTCATCGTACCTCAAACTTGTACTAAGGATCTCTAACAATAAGTTTAAAGCGTTTCACGCCAAAGAACTTTAAGTACAGCACAAGTTTATGTTTTAAATGTTTCTTTTACTACAACCAGGCGTCTCGTGTAATTATATTTATTCGCGTCCACGAGCAGTCAGAGTCCAGACGCAAACACAGAGAAGACTTGTATGTTATTATGTTAAAATGGCATAATTTAAAGTTGGCGAAAAAAACATATAAAAAGAACTTGGCTTGCACAGGACATTGTATTATAATGTTATAAATACCACGGTGTCTGCCTACGATTTTTTTTATAAACAAGTGAAGATTGCTAAAGGACGTAGACTTTTTACTATAAAGTTTTAATATTAATAAATAATAATAATAAATATCAGGAAACAATCTCACACAAATTGACCTAGTCCCAAACTAAGCTCTAGGCTTGTACTATGGGTACTAGACAACGATATAAATACTTATATAGGTAAATACATCCTTAAATACATAAATACATAGCTCTGCCTACCCCACTTTGGGATTGAAGGCGTGAGTTTATGTATGTATGTAAATACATAGAAACCCTGACTCAGGAACAAATATTCGCGTTCATCACACAAATATCTGCCCTTACCGGGATTTGAACCCAGGACCGCTAGCTTCGTAGGCAGGGTCACTAACAACTAGGCCAGCCCGTCGTCATATGGCTTTTAACTTTGTTCTGTTCGTGTTGTTTTTAACTCAGAAGCAATTTACTGTCAAATAAACAAGAGCTATCAAAACGTTAACTATACGAAAACACATCAAAGGCAATATGCTTTTGAATAGTAGAATAGAGGCACTGATCACTTAATTATTATAAAAAAAACACAAACGGTCACCAACCTTCACACTTTTTGCCTCGACCGCTAATCACTCAGCGCCGTATGCGCAGTGGGTGTAGACTTTAGTTTTTACCGCGCTAATCCTGCGATAGTCAGTTCATTAGCGCTCATAATGAGCATTATCTATAGCAAGTGCCAATCAAAAGTGTTATTGATCTGGCATTTGAATAAATATAACTAGATTAAAATGATGCGATGATTATAATGGCTGATGGGTTTTAATTAAAGCCTCGTTTGACAATTTATTTTTTAGTTAGGAAGAAGATATACCTGGTCTACTTAAGATAAATAGATATAAAAAGAACAAGACATAGAGAAATAGTTGCGAAACGGTCCTAATTTAGCATTCGCTAGCCGTAAAGCCAGCACTGGTCTTCCGATGGAACCGCTGAAGAGACGGAAAGTGACACACTTAACACAAAACAACATCAAAAGAAAAACATACATGGATTAAGAAATATAAAATTTTGAAACTCTACACTACTGTGTAAAATAACAAACAAACAGCCTACAAAGTGACAAACGGACAGCAAGAAAAGGAATAAGTACCCACTGGGTACTTAATTTTTAGTACCTACTCCTTACTTTAAAAAATACATTTGATTTTAAAGTAAGATATCAAATTACTACAGTGAGCTTTTTTAATAAAGTTTTTTTTTTTTAGTTTTATATTGACTAAGGTATTTATAAACTAGCTTCCACCTGAGGTTTCACTCGCCTTGAATTAGTAAACCCACCAATCCACCGGAACAGTCCACCTTGTTTTACAAAGAAGTAAAGCGAGCCAGAGGCGATGTGTGAACAGCGACCTTTATTTAACGACGTGACGAATTTAACAATAGACGAACGTCGACTTTTTGTCGATGGTCGGCGATGACCACAAATTAAGGAAAACATTAAGTTCCATTGTCATCCTACATTTAATGTCATTGTAATTAAATATAAAAAACTAAGTAGAAGACATAGACGTGCAGCAAAATAAATGGATGAGTCACTGTAGAACCTTGTTGCAGATAGGCAATGATTGCTTTTGACGTAACTTCTTTCTCGTGACTTAACGCCGTCATTATGACAGCGTCCTGTGGTGGCTTAGTAGTTAACGTTATTGGCCTAACTAAAAGTATCGGTACCTATTTACATTTATTGTTTGTTTATTTATTTAATCAGACTGCTGCATTAAAATATTAATACGTAATTACTAGTTTTTACCATGTAAAAATACCATGTATAATGTCTTTGAAAGAATAAGCTTTTACTCATTATTAAATATGGTCGACATTTTTTTTAATTACCTATTGCTTTTGACCTCTATATTTTATATAGAATATTATGAATGCGTCCGAAATGAATATTAAAATATTTATTAGACTTAGATAATCATTTATTATTATTGAAAAACTAGGGTACGTAATTTTTTCTAGATGTATTACAACTGACCAGGATTTTCAGGTTTCATTAATTTTTCATCTAAAAACTAAAACTTTACATTAATTTATATCCTTTACCTAAATAACTTAGTAAACTCTTAACGATTGCTATAACAGTACAAAATCAAGCCAACTCCTTCACAGATGCCGAGCAATAACTAATACCTTGGACTCATTAGGAACCAAATGACAAACTATCTAGATCACAGGTCATTGCTAATTTGCAGGCATAATTTAGAACACTGTCCGGCGAGAAATACTGGAATACATACTCGCTAAATCAAACGACGTAACTGCAAAATCAGCTGAAACATTTTCAACTTTACCACCTTGTATTTAAGTTAAAGTACATCTTAAGCGGTTTTGATGACATACTTCGTTTTGCAAAGGTTTTCTGTCTGCTCATGTGTTATGGCTCTTTTGATGGCAGTGAATGATTTTGTGATGCAAAGACTTTGCTTTCCGTGTCTCTGTACGTTATCGATGTGAGACGATTTTAAATTGCATGATAAATATGTTATAGAGCTGTAGAATGTATCCTAAAGTGTCACAACTTTACGATATACTAGCTTCTGCTCGCGATTTCGTCCGCGTAGATTTCGATTATTGTCAGTTCCTCGAGTTACTTAAAATTTTCTGGGATGAAAAGTAGCCTATGTGATAATCCAGGGTATAGGGGAAGATGGGGTGGCTTCGTACAAAGGGAGCATTCGTACAGGGTCATATCTCGACTATCCATCATGCTGAAGTGTTCATATTTATATGCGTGACTGCCGCTCATATGCATAGGCTACCCTCCAAAAGTGATGGCAGTGCAGCAGCATATTTCGACAGAAATAATTAATATGTGTTTCCGCGACCCAAAAGTAATTTTTGGTTCTCCTTTAAATGCGTCTGTCTAATAAGTTTTACTTGAATCAGAAAAAAACTTTGTATACAGTTGGTAATTAAATGTTTGAGATTAATATGTGAACAATGGTTTTGCGATTACTTTAACGGTTATTTTCTATTTCGATTATTTTTCTGATCGTTTTGGTTGGGGTACCTTCGTACAGTCAAAATGTATGTAATTTTATACCGTACGAATGCACCCCACATAAGTTAAAAAATTGTATATCAAGAATAATTATAATTACAAAACCAGGTCAGTAAGATATGCCTAAAAGATGACTAAAACAGGTGAAATTGCTGAAAATCCAATGAATCCTGGGAAAAAACGAATAGTGTATGAAGGCACCCCACGTATGGGGTGCATTCGTACAATTCCCATTTTTTGGGAAAACCATTATATCTTGGCAAAGTTGCTTTGTATCAAAACTGAAATACAAAATTATTATAGCCAAATAAGTAGACGATGAAGTAGCATTCATCTCATATTGAAATAGCGGTTAGTTTTTTTTTACACGGCTTTGAGTAAAAAGTGTACGAATCCACCCCATCTTCCCCTAAGCTATCTCCATTCTAAATTTCATTTAAATTCGTCGAGCAGTTGCGGCGTGAAGGAGTAACAAACTGACACACACACACACAAACTTTCACATTTATAATATTAGTAAGACTATGCATAGAGAATTAAGATTGTTGTCAAATTCATATTCAGATTCAAATTCATTTAAGTATTTGACAGAATACAAGTAATATACGATCTTAGTTATAAAATTAAAGCACTTGTATTCAGCATGCATGCAAGCAAGCGTACAAATATTGTAAATTAATATTATTTTTAAATACTTTCCAATTTCATAAATTCTAGCCAATATAATAAAAAATTAAAACCTCTACATTTTAATGACACTGTAAAAACCTTTCTCCATAAGCCATTTGGTCAAGTTAAGTTTACACATTTTTCCCGACAACATTAAAAACTACGATGCTCATCATCACTATCACTACATAGTATAAAACAAAGTCGCTTGCGCTGTCTGTCCCTATGTATGCTTAAATCTTTAAAACTACGCAACGGATTTTGATGCGGTTTTTTTTAATAGATAGAGTGATTCTTAAGGAAGTTTTATATTTATAATACATTCCACGCGGGCGAAGCCGCGGGCGGGTCGCTAGTATTAAATATAGTTCTCTTGTACAAATCCTTGCAACGGGGAGGTTTCTACAAAAGAGACATAATACGTGCCCTTGTCTGCCTTTTAATGACTTTACTTCGTTTCATAAAATATTCTGGGTGGGAGTTGACGAAAATACATACGTCTCTTATGTACACGCACGTTAGTGGTAAAATGTTAAGTTTTATAAACGGGACACTGCTGTCTAACCGAGCATTACTCATCCACCTTATGCTCTTTATTTGAATTTTAAATACTCTATCATATTCCACTGAAATTCTCCACAGAATCAAGCCATAACATGTCATCATATACAGTATTCAGATTGTAGTTTTAAGAATGCGATATTAAGTAGAATAGAATAGATTTTTTTTATTCAACGCACACAAAAATACAGTAGAAAAATATAAAGTAAAAAGAAGACATTAATTAGGTACGTTAAACAGGATCTCTCTCAGCATTGTGCCGCAGGAAAACTGCGGCGCTGATTTTCAGAGGGACCCTGACTTCATCTACATTAAACAAAAAGACGGGTAACAGTAAACAGGTAACAGGTATATTAAGACTCCAAATGCCCACCCTGAGGACTAAGACGAAATGCCTCACTTTTGACCAGGTTTGGCTAAATACGGTCAGACTCATGAGAAGACATGCGAGCGAATAAGAGAGATAGAAACCCAAAGTACTTTGTAAATACTTCTGAATAAGAGTTTTCCATTGGCTTTTCAATTTCAAACTGCATTCTACTTTGTCAGCAGCCAGTTTCGTTTGTAATATCTGGCGTGGTTCCCGGTCGCGTCGGCGATACCAATATAAATCCACAGCATTCTCCTCTCATTGCGCTTTCTATTTGTATTATTTGAGCAAAATTATCGCTTGCGTGAAAAAGCATTTCAAAAGGGAAGGACTAATTTGAGAGACCATGGAGATTGCGTAAAAAACTTTGCGCTAGTTTCGTGCGGATCACTATCACCATCTTCTATCTAAATATAAAGATGAAAAACTGACATACAACGCACAGTCCAAACCGCTGGAACTAGGGACTTACAATTTGAAGGGAATATTCCTTGAATATCCAAAGGGTGCACTAAGAAACGATTTTTGGAAATTCATCTCCTAAGGGTTTAAAATAGGAAGAGTAGTGGGACAATAATTCTACGCGTCCAAAGTCGCTTCTAGGTCCAACACTATGGACTATAGTGTTTAGTGCGGACTTATATGGATTTAATGACCTTTGATCCCAAGAGATATGATAAGGATGATGCTGTTCTATTTTTGGTCAAGGCCAATATAGGTGAACATCTTAGGTAAGGGTCATTCTTGAGAATTGGATTATTCATCTCATTCCCCTGCCGTTTTTTATTTTAATAAATTTTTAACTAGTTACAATAAAATATGAAATTTTAATTCATTATAAGCATATTTATCGAATAGGCATCACTTTCGGTCAATTAGGTACAGAAATATACCACTTTAAAATTTAGCTGCCAGAGGAATGATAAAAATGACAAGGGAATGATAAAACTGACAAGGGAATGATAAAAACGACAAGGGAATGATTTCTTTAGTAGTATTGAGATCAGATGTTTTATTGAATAAAATAAAAGTTTAACAATTTCAGTGTTCTGGTAGCTATAATTGGTAAATTTTCTTAATCATATAATAAAAAAAAATCTAAAAAATAAAAATTCACAGTCTTCTGGTAGCATTCATTGGTATTTTTTCTTAAACATCTAATAAACTATTGTCATAATCATCTATAATATTCCCATTTGCATTACTTGCAAAAATACTTATAAAAATACATAATTCTTTCTTCTCATAAGAACGTAACAGGGACGTCATTTTAATTACTTATTTAACCATACATGCCCAAGTTCACAACCTCCAGACAGTAATAATAAGTTTTTTATTCTTAATAATCATAAGCCTAGTATGAAGCACTAAACATTTTTAACATAATCTAAGATCACAATTATAATAGGTTTAGTAATAAAACATCACAATTAGTCCAGTGTCAGGTTTTATACACATTTAAAATGCATAATATACACTTTAGTTCATAAGCTTTTTTCAGGTTTATACGCTGTAAAATTTTATTAAACACCTTAGTTTGTTAGCTTATTTTCCGTTCCTTTTATCCAATATGCCCTCACTTGCTTTGTGCAACCAGAGTTGCACAAGATAGCCCTTATTTGCTAATAAATAAGGTCGATAAAATTTGCGCGAGCACTCAAGTCGGTAAAGAAGTATATATTATTAGCTAAGTGATTTCAACTCAATTTGGCCCAAAATGGCGCTTTACTCGTTTTACCTCGGAAGGGACGATATGCAATGCGAATCAAAGGAAAATTATCGTCTTTTTCTAGGCAACTTTAGAAAACTATCATTACCTTGTTCAAAAAGTCAAGGGAATGGGAACCAGGGGAATGAGAAAAAGTGTGTTTCTTGTCGATTATACCGAAACTGTTATTAATATAGGAATAACTATTAAATCAACACATGCAGGCATTCATGTAGTTCTCTTTTCACTAAACACTGTATGCCAATTGCAGGAAATAAATTTTATATGAAAATTCAAGGTAATGATAATCACAGTGAACCAAAGACAGGGGAATGATATGTTTACCTTTAAAGCTCAGAGCTCCAGCGACTAGTCGCGTCCTGTTCTCACGGCGTTGGAAGCGCTACTGACGCTTGCTAAGCACGGCGGGCACAACGCGTCGGAACGCGTTTAAGTAGGGATGTACACATTGTTTAGTGAGGCAACAAGGGAATGATAGGTAAGCTCCGGACAAACCTTTTATATAGATTTAAAAAGAAGCTATGATAAACACAGCAACCATATTTTTTCTTTCAAATCAATAACTTAAATGCTTACAATTGAACTCAATACAATACTTGATTTCAATCCATATCTTGTTCTTTTCAGGGTAGTTAGTTCCCAAAATGGCTAATGGACGCGCCAAGGGAATGATTTTTTAGGGGTTTAATATTTTTTTACGGCTAATTCTAATTACCTTAAACCAAAAAAAAAACGTGCCCTAGGTAGGTTAAGAGGTAATGTAATGAAAAAAAATTAGTGAAGTGAATTGTTTTTGTTGTACGGGTACTTTTTCCCCCTCGACGTTGTAAATAGACCCTTTCAAGAATCACCCGTAAATGGCCTCTTGCATGTATTTGTGTATAAAACTAAAATAGAATTTACGAAAATTTTCAAATATAGAATGTCGAACGGTCTATACAGATGTGTTACAACTATTATGCAAGAGGTCATTTACTTACTTGAGTTTTTCACCTATATTTATCTGAAGTGCGTAAGTAAGTTTTCCATTTGTTAAAGGTTTTTTTATATGTATTACCTTCTAATTACGCGCGGAGAATTGAGGACATACCTACTACCATAATATCAAAGAAGGTAGCTAACTGTAATGTAGTAAATAAGATGAATCATACTGTACTCCAATGGTAATCACATTAAAATGCTTTTACTATTACTATAAATTTACCCACCTTCTTTAAACGTTAAAAAAATACCTTTGTCAAAAAAAGCCTAAATTTGACGGCAAGAAAAAAATATGTATTTTCTAAATTTCAAGAACCAGCGCTGCGATGTAACTGCATAATAAATTTTAACATCATACAGAGATTATCTAACATAAATATTAAAAGTCATTAACATTATTAATTAAACGATGAATTAAAACTATGTAGGATGACAAATAATGTGTTTTACGCTTTTACCGACTACAATCTCGGCCCTTGAGTAGGGTAAAGTCACCACAGGTCAGCCAGAGACCTGTGTAGTCGGCCTCTGCCTATACTTTGTATGAGTGGGCAGAGTACGAAATATATATTTCCCACTCTTCGCACTCATATAAGGTCGACTACTGGTCTCTGGCTGACCACTGGTGACTTTACCCTACCTGCAGTAGCCTTGAGTACCTTTTTCGAGAGACTTAATTAAACAAGTGGAAAGTCCCGTAGCCCTCATCAGCTACCGGCATTGTCGCGATAAACTTGGTTGATTTAGCCGCTGCGCTAGATTTATTCCAGCGCTGCTGGTATTATTCGCTACAAGCGTTGATATCGCCATAGGCTACGACCACACTAGAAACTAGACAGTACAAGTATATTTTTCTGAAGATCAAGTGAAAAAGGGTGTAAGTCTGGTATATTCCGTTTATGTTTGTACCCTTTTTATTACGAGGTAAGTTGACTTGTACCCTTTTTAACTAGGTCTCCAGATTTGGAACCTTTGAGCCAGGCTCTACCCGAGGCTGGGAATAATAGTAGATCAATTGATGAAACATATTGCTGATTCATTTATATACGCTGTGGACTAAGCAAATTGTTGTTGTTTAACTATAGTAAACTCTTGACGAAGCATGTTGCTAATTATTCTTGATACATACGAGTATCTGACAGAAATCTGATTTGATTTAGGGGACGAGAAACGTTATTGCCAGAATCTATTTTTTTGACAGTTACGCCCATGACATAATACATGACAATATACACGTCGACGGGGCAGCTAAAGCTCAGTACTACTACCGGTCCGGCAGTCAATTACATGATTTCGAGAATCACCTACCATTCCCCAATGTTCTTAATGTCGTAATAGGAGACTAAGGGAATAAAAGCTTGTAGTACTGTTAGGCAATGGGCTTGCAACCTGTCACTAATACACTGGGAAACATCTAAACCTTATTGTGCAAAATGTGGTTACAACATCAACAAGTTTTTAGAGTGGTTGTTAATTTTATAGCTGTCTTCCCCACTCTGAGAATAAAGGCGTGAGTTTATGTATGTGTGTATGTATAAAGTAGCCTTATATTTATTAAATAAGATAACAATACGAAATGGACGAGAAAAAACATAAACTCCCTAAGCAGAAGTTTTTGCACTGTGTTCCGGTGTCGGAATAAGAGAGACGGGACATGACTAGCACAGAGGCATTTTATATTAGCCCTCAGGGGTAGCAAGGCTTTTGCAGTCATGAGATTGCAGTCTTCAGATTCCACTTAATATCAGGTGGTATGGTTACCATCTCCGTAGCAAAAAAAAATACGCTTGTATTTCCGGACGCGGTGTGTGGCGGTGTGGAAATGCCTTTACTTCACCACTGCATTCCTACCACTTTATGCCGTCTAGGAAAATTGTAAACTAACTCGCCATCTTTGAATACACATTTTTTAGGTTTATGTGTAGAGGAACTAGGATTTAATTTGAATAATTATGTTCATAGATAAACAATTGACTTTTACAGTGTGACAAATTCTACGGTAAAACCAGACTTAAAAACAAATCCAATAATGTAAAGAATTGATTTAATTATTTCATTCATAACATAATTCAGAAATATAAGAATATTAATCAAATAACCACACTCACACACACACTTCATGTGCCTGGAAGACCGAGACTCGGTCGGGTTGAAAACGAATATTCTCGAAGATGACAACTTGACAGACTGATTTTTCGCCCCCGTAAACCCTCTTTTTGCAAAATTCATCGAAATCGCTAGCGCCGTATTTGAGAACATTATTACATAGAAATAGAAATAATTTATTCAACGCATACAAAAATTTGAAAAAAAAACTAAAACCGAACAAAATATTTAACATAGCGTTGAAAAAGGCCAAAATATTATACATTTACTATATATATATACAAACAAATAGCTTGTTTAATTATAATTAGGATAGCGCTCATAAAAAACATCTTCAAGTCATTAAGAATAACGGTTCTTAATTCATACTTGTCCTTTAATACTAAATTTGATAGAAACTTGCTAAATACATTAAAATAATCGACTAAATTGCTACACCAACATATTTACTGCTTCCAATCTTGTTAGCTACCTACAAATGGTTATAACACTAACATGGCCAAAGTATCTATATACCATTATAAAATTATCCCCAACTTGAGCCAATGGCACTGAATCTACTAAATTGTCCACCACTAAAACCAACTATCAAACAGTAGCGCCAGCAACATAGTTTCTTTACGGCCAGTATCAAAGGCGAATGTATTATGCGAAACATTCAAAAATAGTTCTAACTACGTTCTGTTAAGGTTGGTAGAAAAACAAAATGGCGTCTGGTCATTAATCTGTTGCTCATTGAATTGCTCATTTAAATATCGAAGCATGAAAGCGCTTCAAGTAATTCGAGTTGCCATGTACAGTGAGGTTTATTAGAACTTTATTCGATTAATGGTATGAAACCAGCTGAGAATGATATACTCGTAGGTTCAGGGATTCATTTAATTTTGTTTTGACCTACATACTTTTTTTTTTGGAAGTATATGCAAAAGAGGTAAAGAGCTCTTTCGCGTTAGCACTTCTCTCTCTATCATCTAACCCATTTCATTCTCATCCAACGGTGCATAAAAATCTTTTGCATCGGCCATGTTGTAAAAATGAAATTTATAAAATAAATGCTTACAACATGTGCATTCTGAGTTGTAATAACTTGCCAGACTTAATAAACCCACTGATAGGCAAGGAATCTAATGGAACCTTACGAAAGTGGCTCCTTGATAAATGTTTTTATTGCATAAAGGTTTTATGAATCACAGCCACGGCCCGATATAAACTTTACTATGTGCAATTTGGTCAATTTTACTTTATAAATATTATTTTATAATGGACTCTTCTAAATTTTATCTACCTTGTTTTTATTGCTGTTATGCATAATGTAATTTAATATATAAAATTTATGTTGTTTTTGGAAACCGTGTTACGAGTAGGTACATATTTGCATGCCGTTTGTAAACCGCGGAAAATGTGGAATAACTGTTAATCTAATATCATTTACTAACTATTTTTTTGCAAATAAATCATTATGAATTATGAATTAGTCGCAACGCAATGTAAGTTTTAGTATTTCAGTCCTGAGACTGAAGTCCTATGAATTAAAATTTTACACTGAATTTACCCGAACAAAAAAGGCCTTTCACCGGCTATGTTAAAAATATGATAACTTTATACCATCTACTCCAATTTTTTTCAGTAGTAATCATAAGACGTTTTCGCGTGATTGAGTTACAAACATCCATCAATCCAAACGTTCTCATTTATGCGAAGTTTCAAAAAATAGCACTTGTTTTTTTCCAAATTTCGGAAATAAAATGCGTCAGTCGGGACCTTGGTTCATAAACAAGAAAAATATTTATAATTCCTGATTTAGCCCGAAATAAATGTATGTAAGTAATTGTCCGTTTTGTTACCAAGAAATGTGTTAGACTTTGGTAACAAGACTTATAACAATGAGCAAATGTTTGGGGACATTATCGGAATAGTACATTACTGCAGAGATCGGGAAAATGGCTGTTGCGGGACAAGTATACAGTCATTATATATCGACGCTTGAAAGGCGAAATCATCTAAGCGACATTTTTTAAGGACTTAGAGTTATATATATTTTCGGAATGTGTAAAATTTACTGGTTTCGAAATATATACTAACTTAATGTCGTAAAAAATGTCGCTTAGATAATTTCACCTTTCAAGCGTCGATATGATTCCAGCAACCGCCGGCCCACCTTCTGCCGGAGACTTCGCCCGCGTAGCTTTAGGAATCGATATTCCAAGTCAAAAAGTAGCCTAGTGTTAATCCAGAGTATAAACTATCTCCATTTAAAATTTCATCCAAATGTGTCCAGCCATTGCACCGTGAAATACATAGTAGGTCCCAAAATAACTCACAAACTTTCGCACTTATAATATCGCCCGATATAAATAAATAGAAAGACAAAATTTCATCTAAATCCGTTTTTAAAAATACATAATAACCAAACACCGAATTGACGGGGGCGAAAGAGTACAAGTGCTAGTGATTCATTAAATGTCGACTAAGTTTATCGACATCGATAAAAAATAATTTATAGTTATCATGTGGTTGCCGGCATAGAATTGTGCCCCTTCATGTCTTCCTGTGGAAGTCGTAAGAGGCGACTAAGATAATAAAGGCTTGTAGTACTGTTAGGCGATGGGCTTGCTACCCGTCACTAATATACACTGTTAAACATCTTAGCCTGATTGTGTAAATTGTGGTTATCAGTTAGAGGTAGAGTTATCAACAAGTTTTTAGAGTTGTTGGTAATTCTGTAGCTCTGCCTACCCCACTCTGGGAATCAAGGCGTGAAGGTATGTATGTATGTATGTATGATAATAAATAATGGCCAAGTTTTAATACCTTTTAATTATGTGCAAACTACTTTTATTTATACTTATCCCAACTATAAACAACCGTATCTGACGTTGACTCTGGTCTCGTTACTTTTGACGACCATCAAAATTACATTGTATAACAAATTCATTCAGCACAACAATATTCTTTAGTATTTCGATGAATTGAGAACCTTTTGTTTTTTAAGTCGGTTAAAAATGTCTCGAATGAAAAAAGATGAAAATAAACGATCCTCATGGAAAGCTGATCATTCAGGTATAGAAGATAAGGTACGACTTACTTTTGCAAGAAATGTAAGATCCATATGTCAGGAAAAAAGTTGCCGATAAACTAAATCGATTTTTAATGAATCACTAGCACTGGTACCATTTTACCCCGGTCAATCCGGTGTATGATAATAACCTACGTAAATAAAAAACAAACATCCAAACATTCTCACAATATCACTGCGACTTTAATTCAAACCATTTTATATTCCCGTGCATACAATTTACCGCATGCAAATGCACGCGACGCCTGAAAAGGACCCAATGGCGGCTATTCGAGTTTCCTTAACCAGATGTATTTATGTAAAACCGCCGAGGGTTGTCCTTTTAGGTCATTAATAACGTTTATCAATAACTAATAAAGAAAACATACCAGTAATTTTGCAGTGGCAATAAAGCTGCAGTGAAAGTGCAAGTTTATAGCAAATAAATTCCAATTTAAATGAGTCTTAAACGTTGGTTGCGGGTGCGCACTGTTTTTTAAATAAAATTGTTGATGTTGGAAGAATGTTTAGGAAAGTTTTGTATTGAATTCGTTTTTGATACTTTAAGCTTTGGGTATCCCAAAACGATAAAGAGTTTTAGTAGTTTTTAATGCCCGAAGCAAACAGTGGGGTTGGGGTGTTCTATTCTAATATACTCAGGGCCAAAAAAACGGGTCAGAGTGCCTTTTTCATACAAACGAGGCTATTTCGAAGCCTTGGTTCCTTGCCAGGGGTTGTTTTGAGTGAGGTTTAATGGTGTATACTTCGAGGTTCAATAGAGGAGGTCAAAAAATCTTAAGATACCTAACCTGTCGCACAATCAGTTAACACCACAACGAGAGAGTTTTGGTCTGCATTTGGAATTCCTTACATTTTATTGCCATTTTAGATGTTTTTCTGAACATTCACAATTCGGGCGTTAACGACAGATTCAATCAGTTGGATATCCTTGGCACTCTGGAAGTCCTCTATCGATGCTCGGTGTATCCATCATCAGATTTCACAAAAAGCATCCCCTGGCGAGGAACCAAGGCTTCGAAATAGCCTCTTTAGTATGAAAAATGCACTATGACACGATTTTTTTGGCCCTGAGTGTATTACCTCTGTAAATGTGAAAGTAACTTTACCTATCTGTTTGTAACACCTTTACGGCTAAAAACCGGTCAAGTGCGAGTCGGACTCTCGCACCGAGGATTCCGGACGCCACACAGTTTATTATATTCCGATTGGAATTGGATTTCGCATCGTATCAGATGCTAGCCTAACACACTAGACCAATTTTAGTATTTGTTATTTATCTTCAGGGTTTATACTATAATCATACCAAATTTGACGCTGTATATTCTACCGTTTTCGATACAATAAGATTAAAGATACGTTGAAAATAAAACGGTTTTTGAATGGGACATGACAGATTCAGATTAAGATATTGTCGACGCGTTGGCCCAGTTGGTAGTGACCCTGCCTACGAAACTAGCAGTCCAGGGTTCAAATCCCGGTAAGGGCAGATATTTGTGTGATGAGACTGATGAGCGCGAATATTTGTCCCCGAGTCATGGGTGTTTTCTGTGTATTTAAGTATATATTTCTCTATATAAGTATGTTTATCGTTGTCTAGTACCCATAGTACAAGCCTAGAGCTTAGTTTGGGACTAGGTCAATTTGTGTGAGGTTATTTCCTGATATATTTTTTTTATTTTTTTTATTTATTCAATTTTAGTATTTTACATGTCATTTTACAGTAAATCCTTAAAATAGGCACATTAGTTAAATAATAATTAATAATTTAGATAAATTTATAATATCAATATATAATAATAGACCGTAAGTGTATGTTTGGGTCAACGATTACCATCGACAAATTCATCAACGCTATCTTACTCGCTCTTAATAAGATCGTATGAGAGCGAGCGAGAGAGAAGTACTAAACGGAAGCCTCTTCTGTGCTCATAGACTGTACGCAAGGTTAGTATTCTGAAAAAACATACAAAATTAAAAGATACAGCTGTTTTAACTTAGGACGGACGAACAGACGGATGGACGGACGGCCAGCGTAGGCATATTAATAGGGGTCCCTTCTCGTACGGAACTCTAAAAAACATCAGCGAACCAAAATAACGCTTTCTAAAGGCCTTCCAGTATCGGCTTGACGCAACGCATATCAACCTGCCCTTTGTTAGTATCCTACCCACTAATGGGGCATTAGCGTGCAGATTAGCGCTTCCACTGATAAATGAGCGCGGGAGATTTATAATGACAAACCGCGCAGGCGCAGAAGCGCTGCAACTTAGCCTTAACTAGATTAAAAACTGGCCAAGTTCGAGTTGGACTCACGCACAAAGGGTTCTGTACCATTGTCTATATAACATTAATTAGACACTATACTTTTTTTATAGCATGGGAAGGCTAGCGAGCACACAGGCCACCTGATCATCATCATCATCATCTGCCCATTTCCGTCCACTGCTGGACATAGGCCTCTCCCATGGCACGCCCCTGAGCTCGGTCCTGAGTTTTTTGTTTCCAACCACTGCCAGCCACTTTTTTATGTCATCGCTCCATCTAGCTGCATCTAGCTGGGTGTTTGCCACCTGCTGGTAAGTGGAAACTGTGACCCATAGACATTCGCATTCACAAAACTGCAAATGCGTTGCCAACCCTGAGGACTAAGATGGCATGCCTCTATGCTAGTCATTTCACCGGCTGTCTTATCCCCGAACCGGAACACAGCGATGCGAACACTGCTGCTTGGTGGTAGGTTAATGGATAAGATGGTGGTACCAACCCGGACGGACCCTGCACAAGGTTCTCCCGCAAGTAAACCAAGTAAGGTGAAGTTGCCCTACCTATCACGTTTGTTGTATGGGAGCCCCGCTTAAAATATTTATTTTATTCAGTTTTTAGTTGTTGTTATAGAGGTAACATTGCCGTGTGGTTGCCGGGTTAGAATAGTGCCAATCCATATCTTCCCGTGGATGTCGTAAGAGGCGACTAAGGGAATATAGGCTTGTAGTACTGTTAGGCGATGGGCTTGCAACCTGTCACTAATACACTGGGAAACATCTTAGCCTACTTGTGCAAAATGTGGTTACAGAATTATCAAGAAGTTTTAAGACTTGTTGGTAATTCTTTAGCTCTGCCCACCCTGCTCTGGGAATGAAGGCGTGAGTTTATGTATGTATGTTTGTATAGAGGTAACAGAAATACAATCATCTGTGAAAATTTCAATTGTCTAGCTAACACGGTTCATGAGATACAGCCTGGTGACGGACAGACGGACAGCGGAGTCTTAGTAATTGGGTCCCGTTTTTACCCTTTGGGTAAGGAACTCTATAAATGATGGGTTCGGTATTCGAGGTTGGAAACTGATTTTTGCTTAAAGAGTTGCTCTCGAGCGTGGCTACCAGTAACCTTACCATGAGTTAAAATTACTAGCGAGTCAAAAGCTCTGTCCCTCACCTTCTATAAGAATACTGCGAGGTCTGCTAGGGACAGAGCATTCGACTCGCTAGCGAGTACGGTAAGGTACTCATGGTAAGGGTACAGACTGTTTTTTAATAGCAAAGATAAGGCACACGAGCAGACAGGCCACCTGATGGTAAGTGGGATTCGAAATCCATAGTGTTTTGCATTCTTAAGCATTGAAAATCCTGGTGGAAAGTCTCTATGATAGTAATTACACCTTGAGCTTGAGTGCTTGGCGATGCGATAGGTATAGGATATGGTGGTAGCGATCAGGACAGACCTTGCACAGACCTTGAAAATTTACGACGCGCTGGTCTAGTTGGTAGTGACCCTGCCTACAAAGCTAGCGGTCCTGGGTTCAAATCCCGGTAAGGGCAGATATGTTTATTAATTTCTGTATATAAGTATTTATATCGTTGTCTAATACCCGTACAAGCTTAGAGCTTAGTTTGGGACTAGGTCAAAAATTGGTGTGACATTGTCCCCTGATATTTATTTATTTATTACATAATCCTACCATTATCAATTCCCTCGAGGAAGGGTAATGGATCAGCCGGTTTTGGAGAAAAAAAAACAATTGAAAAAAATACTCTTGAGACAGACGTCTAAAAACGTTTTATTTTTCAGATCACTTTAAAAAAATATCCTGTTGTCAATTAACATTAAGTACTTATTTTACAATTTAATAATTATAATTATTATGATTTGTTATGAAATATCAGTGTGGCTTCACCACCAAGCTAACGGAATTTCGTAATTTCACCAATTTTACACCAAAAGGGTAGAAAACGTTTCAAAACGTACCTTTAGTTACGATAAGTATATTTTAGCGGAGCGTTGCTGTTTTCATTCTAGATGTTTTTTGTTGTAACAGACTGTCAGTGTAAAAAACCGAGTGTTTGTGTACTTCAAAGAAACTGTTAACTCGAACAAAACTAAGCAAACAACTTGAGCCGGTACAGTTGTCTGCGGAAGTAAATCTCGTCAAGATAATATAACACGTCAGAATAAAAAAAATATGTTTTTCTTAAAGTAAAAACTTAATTTAGTAACACTCGCGACACGCTTAGATATATTGCGTTTATTTATTATATACCTCGCTTGTCAAAATTGGGCACAAATTTACATAAAGATAAGATAAATTTATTTATTGAGTAAGTAGGCCGCACGGGCACTTTTACACGTCAAGAATCTCCCTGCGCTTCACAAGAGGAGACCACTGCTGAGAAGAAACGCCGCAAGAAACAAGCAGTCAGTATTTTTTTAAATATATTTAATATTACAATGGTACTCTAGCATTATATAAATCTATAAATAGCAAATTAAAAAATATTTCAAATATCCTGCGTAGTTTCCGCAGGAAAACACACCAAAATCTTAAAAGAGAAATAAAGAGAGAAAAGAAAAAAAGAACACTTACTTATGTGTATATAAGACGGTGCAAGACGACCACATAAGATTGATATGTTTTCCTATATTAGTATGTATGTATAAGAGACCTTAATTCAAATATAATATTTACAGTATACGAATGTACAAAGGCTGTTTTATTCCTTTGAAGGATCTCTTCCTGTTAACAAGTCAAGAACGTTGCCGTCCTTCTTCAACAGTTCGGTAAAAATTATAAAATACGATGTTCGTACTGATGGATGCGACTGTACGTTAGGTGACATTAGCAAATTTGAGATGACACTTATGTCTGGTAAAACAATTGAACAGTGTTTGACGGTCACAGTTCTTTTAATGAATTATGAGGTTTATCACCCTAGTGTTTAAAGAAAAGAATTACGGCACGCCATGTTTACTGTAATGGATGGAAACCCAGGGTTGGTTCAAAATGCAACACATTTCTTAACTATCACGTAGATTGTTGGGCTTTTTCTTTGACCCTGTATACAAACAGCGTGTTCTAAATTAACACAAGTAACTACAATATATCTGTTGCATTGTTAGTTACGATTCGTAATTCCGAAAGGGATAAGTAGATCGATTTGGATGCAGCGTATTGTTAATTAACATTGCAATTACGAAAAGTTAGTGTTTGATTATATTTTTGAACGATTTTTTTGACTGTATAATATGTTTTATATATTACTAGCAGCCCGCCAGCGGCTTCGCCCCGCTGCAAATTCCTGACTTTCCCGGTGGATTTTTCAATTTTTCTCGCCGTAAAAACTATCCTTGAACTTCAACGAACATTAAAAAAAAAGAATTGGCCAAATTGGTCCAGGCGTGGTGGTGTGGTGTGGTGGTGTGGTTGAGTTATGCGCTTACCAACACATTTTGCGATTCATTTTTATATTATAGATTGTGCGTGTGACAGATTGAAATAGGTATAACATTTCGCGCGAACGTCTCGTTCCAAGCGATTGAGCAGTCAACTAGCTTTAAATACCAAAACAAAAAGCGAGCTTTAAGAACCCGACTGTTGCTAACCTTGAAATCGTTATAAATCCTAAATGATTATTTAAAATGACAAATGATGAAAAAAACCTAAAAAATATTTTTAAATACCTGTTCAACGACACCCCGCTTGTCATAATTCGTCGACTTTTAGCCATATTGTTTTTTTTTTACTGTCATATCTTTAGTGACACTGACAAGATTAAGAAAAATCGATTGTCATAAAAATAATCAAAATCGGTCCACGCGTTTAGTTTCTAGAGCGCCACAAGGAACAAACATACAAACATAGGCTGATAAACACATAACGTAAAAATACGTGTCTATACTAAATTCGTTTCAAAAAACAATGATTGGCTAACTCATTTTTCAAAAATATACCTACAGGTTGATTGGTAGCTAAGTGCAAAGCTTTAAGGGGGTGATAGAGCAGCTCATTAATTATCTATTTAACCCCTGTGTATGTTCAGCAATTGTTATTAGTTTCTGAGATATTGATTATTTCAATCGGAATTATTGTAATTTTTCCTTATGTCCGTGTTACAAAAGACCCCTAAATTCATGTATTAATTTTAAAAAAACACTGTGTTTTCTTGCATGATTAGAATCACTATAAACTAAGGAAGTTTTTAAAGGTACATGCCAAATTTCGTTTCATTACAACTTTTTGAGTAAACGCACAAAGTTTATTTTTCCATACTAGGTGAAAAACGACCGCGGGGTTCTCTGAGTATGGAGAAAGTAACTCTGAGCGGTTGCTCAAAAAGTTATTTAAAAAAAAATGGTCATGTAGTTTTAAAAACTTCCTTAGTTCATAGTGATTCTAATTATGAAAGAAAACACTGTTTTTTTTATTCATACATGAATTTAGGGGTTTTTTGTAACACGGACTGATTTTATATAATAAGAAAAATTTACAAAAAAACCGGTTAAAATGATCAATATCTAGGAAACTAATAACAATAGGGAATATGCATGGATTTTAAAAATCGCATTTCTCATCAAAATATGAAAATACCGTAATTGAGATCACCAAAACGGAAATTAAAATTAAAATCGGTCAAGAAATACGGAAGTTATAAGCATTTCAAACTTCTAATTAGACAGAGATCCGATGTGCACCGTGACGTCATTGTGCACTGCGGCCATATAAACTCCATGTAAAATTCCGTTTTTCTAGAAAGAGATAGGAACAAATCTTTGTTGGCTTATATCTTGGTTATTTTTATAGTTACTCAAAAAATGATTTTTGTGATCTGTTTGTTACATGAATCAGCTTCAATTGAAGCTGTAAAAAAAAAACATGCATATTCCCTATTGCTGGGTTAAATCGATAGCTTATGAGCTGCTCTATCACCCTGTTAAAGCTAGCTACCAATAAACCTGTATATATGATAAACTAAACAGGTACCTACATAGTTTATGGAGATAGAAACAAAATAAATAAACAAATTTTACTTCCTTTGCGCGAAACGGACCGTTAAAGTGATTGACAATCCACTCGATCTTCGACCAAATCGATTCTCCGATACGATTATAATCATACGATGCCATTGCGTTTTATTTTACCTCATAAAAACACGTATTAGAGTTAACCATAAGGTAGCAATAGTTCCAGTATAATGTTAAACGATTTTTGATACCTTATTTTATAGCAGGTAGATAAATCAAATTTTCTCAAACATGCTATGTAATGTCGGCGTTATGTTAGTTATTTTAGGCTTCAAAGTGCCACGTTCCCGACGGAACAACTCGAGAGAACTGTACAGGAATTTCATACAAAATTGAAGGCCTAGGCCGGGAAGTAATTTTTTTTTTAATTTTAATATGGCCATTACAGCTGGTTTTATGAACAGGCTGAATAGCTGAAAATCGTTTTTTTTTTGTATCTGTGTGGTTCGGACCAAAAATATCCGCGTTAATGCCTATTACACAAATGTTTTTTGAGTGATGTTTTTTTTTTATTTCATTGCATATGTTTGAGAAAAGCACTATTGGCAGAGTGCAAAGCGGGTGGAGGGGGTAGCCTAAACGATCACAGCGCTCGCTACGGCTAAAATTGTCATTTTTGTCGCTGACTTGAGCTGTCAAATCCATATTGCAGTAAACATTTTCTAATCGTTTTTGAGATAAAAATATGGTGAATTACTATGTTACAGTCACGATTGTGTAATACTTATAGTAAAATAACACAAGATTTCATTAATATTTTTCACAATATTTACTTACTTCTTGTTTGACAGCGGTGACAATATTGTCCATAATGGCCACCTGTCACGTGGCGCTGTCGTCGCGCTCGGTCCCAATACATACCTCGCCGTGAAAAAGGGTTGCCAGCCTCGTAACTATCCGACCTCGCTTTGCTCGGCCGTCTATATGAACTCGGCCTGCAACCACCTACTTCCCGGCGTCTGTAGTAATGTACTATTTCTCAAACATGCTATGAAGTGTCACGTTGCGGGCGGAACAACTCTAGAGAACTGTAAACGAATTTCATACAAAATTGAAGGCCTGGGCCGAGAAGTATTTTTTTTTAAATTTTAATGTAAACTTGGCGGCTGTGTTTATGAACAGGATAAATAGCTAAATTATATTTTTTTAATTTTTATTAGTGTCAGAATGATTATCGGACCAAAATATCCGCGTTAATGCCTACACATGTGTTTTTTGAGTGATGTTTTTTTATTTCATTGCATATGTTTGAGAAAAGCACTATCACTCGTCTATATCACTGGGCCGGCAACCCCCTACTTGGCGGCCTCTGTATTAATGTACTATAAGTTTACAGATTTATAACAGAATACTTGATCGATTACATTCCCTTACCTCATTCATTAATAAAACATTGTATATTGTCTAGGGGACACGGTTTCTGTAGGAGAATGTATCAAAACTTTTTATGTGGGTTGTCTTGCACCGTTATAGGTAAGTATAATTTATATATATATATATTTTTTAATCTAGTAATAAGTTCTTGTGAATTTTTTTTGACAAATTGTCCTGCTCAACTACGGATGAATATATTTATTTTTTATTATATCGTCGGTGAAACTGCAAAACCGCGTAAGTAACATTTTAAATAAGAAGCAAAATGCACCTTTTTGATAAGACATTAAGGTTTATTTTACTCTATCATAAATTTGTTAGTTACGCGTTTTTGCAGTGTCACCGACAATATGCTAGGTTAAGTTGTATAATTGTATAATATAAAAAAAAACCGGACAAGTGCGAGCCGGAGTCGCCAACCTAGGGTTCCGCACATTACACGGTTAACTCAATTCAAATTTTCTGTTTTTTTCCTATATTGGTAGTATAAAACGGTGTTACTTGCCAGATTTCATAGCTCTAGGTCAGGGTCGGCAACCTGCGGCTCGCGAGCCACATGCGGCTCTTTGGATGTGAGGCTGCGGCTCTTTAGTTCCATTCGCAAATATTATTTATTTAATAAAAAAAAACAACAAATATCAACAAACTTTATGAAAGTATAGAGGCTATTTATTGTTGGCAAACAAAAATTTTGTGGCTCTTTAAAAACTTGAAATTTTGTAAATAGTAATTTTTGGCTCTTCCGACTCAAAAGGTTGCCGACCCCTGCTCTAGGTAGGTTTTGATTCCCTTGAGATTGTCGAAATATACGTTTTTTGCGGCATAAACGGCCGGCCTTTTTTCAAATCAGAAGTTTGATTTTTTTACAGCTTCAAGGGACTGTAGACTTGGGGTACATGGTTATAATTTCTACTCGATACATCGATGCCTCGATACTTTGACGAGTTTCGGAGATAAAGGGTCTTGACAGTCAGACAGACAGACAGACAACAATGTGATCCGATAAAGGTCGTTTTTTTTTTGAAGTACGGAACCATAAAAACGATTGACTGTTGAGTATCTTGCGGCGTTTCTTCTCAGCAGTGGTCTCTTGCGACGCGCTGTAGATTTTTGACGTGTAAAAGTGCCAGTGCGGCCTACTTACTAAATAACCATCTTTTATCTTTTTATCTATAGTCGAAAAAAAACTGCGATTTTAATTAGCAGCATTACTACATCTGTCACAGGCAGAAAATATTTATAATTATTCATTTAAAAAGTAAAAGTCCATGTTTAGTTTATGTAATATTTACTTATAATTTTAGTTTTGAACTACGAGAGTTCTCGGTCATAAAAACAATGCAAACCTGATGTAACGGAGACTTTAACTAACCTACCTACTACATAACACAAAACATCAAGTACACTAATCAGTCTCAAATCTCTTAACGAATGCTAAACTTGTGATATATGTAGATGTTCATCTCAATTTCCCCCATTACGGCTAAACAATGATATAAATCGGCTTCCATCTCCTATGGAGCTAGAAAGCATGAAATAAAGTTTTAATTCAGGTAGTACCGTCAGCAGAATTAAACAAGGGTCGCTGTTAGTGATATATTTTAGAAATTCAATTTTCTGTACATTACAATAAGCATTCAAAAATAAAAGTAAAATAACAATACTGATACAAAAAAATATACATTATAAAAAACCTAACCTAGTGGAGCAAAGCTTAACCTACCGGTGGTTAGGGCTGCAGAGAGAGGAACCTACTCACAAATCTCACAATGCGTTCCGTGTCAAGGAGTACTGCCTCCTGTATATCGTCGGTGAAACCGCGTAAGTAACATTTTAAATAAGGAGCAAAATGCACCCTTTTAATAATACGTTAAGGTTTATTTTGCTCTATCATAAATTTGTTACTTACGCGGTTTGGCAGTATCACCGACGATATGGCCCTTGATCCAGCCATCTAGCGAGAGCCTCTTGACGTGTTGGTCGAGACTCTTCGCTATGAGACCTATAAGTTTCTTAATTATTTGTCTTTGAGTCCTGGACCTTTGGAAGGCGTACATGGACCGAAGCCAACACGCAGAGGCCCTTTAGACAAGTTTAATTTAGTAAAGTGTTGGAACACCAACCAACGATTGTCCCTGAGTTCAACCTATAGAAGTATGCTCCCACGGGGAACCACCCGTTAGTGTAGGACTATTTAAGAAGAATGGAAACATTAATAATAGGCTCTATGAATGAACTGAAGGCTATTTAAGAGTTTCTCTGAAGGATCGGATTCGGAATGAGGTGATCCAACAGAAAACTACGGTTATCGACGTAGCCCATCGAATTAGCACCTTGAAGTGCTAGTGGGCCGGTCATTTGTGCCGCAGAACCGATTATCGCTGGAGTTATCGTATTCTCGAGTGGAGACCGCGAATCGGCAAACGCAGTGTAGGACGCCCTCAGACTAGGTGGAGCGACGATCTTCGCAAGGTGGCTGGCAAGAGCTGGATGAGAGTGCCCCCGAATCGCGCTCGTTGGCGTGCAATGGGAGAGGCCTATGTCCAGCAGTGGACTAGTATAGGCTGATGATGATGATGATGGTGATGGTGATGATGATGATGATGAACTAATATAATTAAATCTAGTAATGGAAACTGTTTTTGTCTTGTTTTTGCCAATATGTTTGCTGAAATGTATTAACATAAACTGAGGCTCTGTTCTCTCTTCGTATCTGCCTGTTTATCTAACGGTACCGGTCCTAAATCCAGGCTGTGACTATCCAGAGACATCTCCAGGCTGCGATTAATTTCACGAAACAAATACGACCGTCTGATACCAATCTTAATTGGTATTAGACTACTGAGCGCTGAGATCTAGATTTACTTTTCGTAGTAATAAGGCTGCATCTACTATAGTGTATGTAATGCAATTACAACCTTATTGTTATCAATGGAAGGTTGAATTTGCTCTTGCATTTAGATGGTCGATTTGCCTTTCTATCTATTGTTGGAAAGTCGAGATAAAGGCATCTAATTCACACCACCGCCTTCGAATAAGCTCAATATAATTAATATAATTATGTTTACTTTAAAGATAGAGGTGTGTTGCAATACTGTGTAATGCTATAAGGTATTGTTTATTGATGACAAACGCATTACTGATATTAAATATTGCATTTATAAATGCTGTTGCATTATGCGTGTCGAGTTCTCAATGTGATATTTCATGACAGTGTGTGATTTTTATCTTCAAAGAAATGAAAACAAAAAAAAGACTTATTAAATGATGATCCAGCCAACTATATAGTTCTATAAGTGGGAGTTTACTCACTACATTAACCCCGCTTTCATTTTTCTTCGATTAAATATTATAATCTACCGGCGTTACTTATAAACGTGGAGTAATCGTAGAACAGCTAAACCATGCTTTGTCCTTATCTGTCAAATTCAAATGTCACAATGACAGATAAGGACGAAGCATGGTCTCGCAATTCCACGGTTACAAATTACGGTAAGGGAAATAGTAATTCAAAAGTAACCAAGCTACAATCAAATAAAAACTTAATCTATTGCTTTACCAATTAGCAAAGACTAACCTTTATGGTCCCCAGTCGCGACTATTGCCATAAAAGGAACTTAAAGGGTACAAAGTAATGAAGCATTTTATATGAGTGTTTAATGCCCGGTTTCTGAAGTCACTAGTTAAACCTTTAATAGCTATTGATCCGTTAAAGTTATGTTTAGGTTAAACGACGTTTATCTCTTCGTGCGTTTCTGAGTGCTCTACGAACAGTTCGATAACTATTGACAGATAAATAGTTCCTTCCGCTGCCGCTAGATGGATCTTAATAGTTTGTCATACGTAGACTGCTGTTAATGCCTTAATTCAACATCAATTCCGGTTGATTTCTGTAAAAATAATAATTTGAGAAAACTTAGCCACTTTATAGTAATTAATAAATAAATGATAACGAAAATTAAAATACCTAGTTTATTTGCCAGTGGCTGTATGAACAAAAATTGACAGTTGATACTTCAAAAACAAAAACTTCAATCGTAAAAAACGTCAAATAGTTATGGAGCCGATAAACGGCAAACTTTGGTCAGTTAAGTTAAACCTAGTTAAAACGGAGTTTATCTTTGAGTCGTTGTTCGGAAACGCAGTTGTCAAAGTTAACGGACCAATAGCGCTTACGGACAGATAAACCACCGATAAAAGTACTTCAGAAACCGGGCATTATACGTCGTAATAACTGCAGTTATCTCTTCAATACTTATATACAGTTTAACATCGACCTTGGGGCTTTAAATGCAACGATAAAATCTACTCCCTAAACTGAACTACTTTTTTAGTTAAATAACTAATGTTAAAGTCTAATTGGGATTGTTTATATTTTTTAAATTACTATAATTTGAAAACCATTTTGAGGAATAGAGGTTTGAATCCGTTCTGCATTATTAAGTTTTTGAAATATTCATCTATTTCGGACATTTCGACAAAAGTATATTTGACCTTTGTAAGACTTACTTTTTTGGCTTGAAGCCCTCCTAGGTGCATCGTACGGGTTAGGCGAAAACCAATTAAAATAGTTTTTTTTTTTTTTTTTTATATCATAGGAAGGCAAACGAGCACACAGGCCACCTGATGGTAAGTGGAAACTGTGACCCATAGACATTCGCATTCACAAGACCGCAATCCTAAGACTGCAAATGCGTTGCCAACCCTGAGGACGAAGATGGAATGCCTCTATGCTAGTAATTTCACCGGCTGTCTTATCCCCAAACCGGAACACAACAATGCGAACACTGCTGCTTGGCGGTAGGTTAATGGATAAGATAGTGGTACCAACCCGGACGGACCCTGCACAAGGTCCTCCCACAAGTAAGTATGTTTTATTACGCTATTACAATCACTTTTTATCATTAGATATCATTTAATTTTTGTAATTTATTAAAAAATGCAAATACAAAAATAATCATGTCATCCATAAAATGTCTGTAAAATAAAAAAAAATATTAAAGCAAAACTATTGGGTCAAACACAAAATTCATAAAATTGGTCTCTTAAAATTAATTATTCTTTCGAATTAGAATGTAAAAACCGTGAGTTATTTGTTTTGGTATATCCCAAGTGTAAAATCAGTGAATTAAATACTGGCCATATAATCACTATCTCATGGTACGGGGGCGAAATTTTCTTGGTACGAGGGTTAAAGGAAAATGGAGAATTGGATCGCGTACATTGCAAATTAGAAATTACATTTAACTTGTATGAAAAAAATAAATTTTAAGTTGGATATATTGTTAACAATTTACAGAACAAAAGAAGTTCAGTTTCAGGAGCAAAAAAAGATCCATGCATTTGAAGCCCTAAGGTCAGAGGTACCCTGTATATACACTGCAGAGCAATGGAACGGGTCAGAGTGAAAAATAATTTGAGGTTAAAGAACTGATGTATAGAATTGGTCAAACCACTAGGTACAAGGAAAGATACAAAGCCCCTTTTCAACTCTGTCAACCCATCTTGCTTTTGAAACCATATTTGCTGTTTTACCCAACTGCCAAAGAAGTAGACTACAATAACTAAACATGCCGATTTGTTTAAACAGCTTCCTTTTTGTTACACTTCAACGTTGAAGAAAAAACTGTCAACTATACTAAGTTCTCCGAGTACCCGACCAAATATGGTTACGTAGATGATTTTAATAATGATGTCCTGTAAATTCTAATGGATATAGCAAGTTAATTTGTAATCCAGTTTTTTTATTAAAGTGAAATAAATATACATCCTGTTGTGTCAGTTTCCACGCTATAACTCTATCCCAGCTATCCTATAACGCGGTTCTAGTATGACTGCGTTTATCGCGTGACAAAATGTGGATAAAGCAACCGTTATTCTCGTACTTAAACACGTGTCAGAAAGTGACAGACGTTTATCTAAGTGGATAAACGTGGTCAAAACATATGTCTCTTTTTAACCAGTAAGTAAGTGCGACAGTGACGGTTGCTTTATCCACCGCGATAAAGGCGACCATAATACGGGCTCAGGGGCCCCATTTTACCCGGTAAAACCATATCGCTTTTGACATGACATGACGACATTGTTAACTGAACGGTAATCGGCCGAGTTAAAAACAAGGGCTCCTGTAGACTTTTTTTTCCATGATTTGTACTAATTGCACCTAACTGCAACTGCACTACAACTTTACCACTTTATTACTTAAATTGCGCAGAGATCAAAAGTGCACGTTGTTTTATAAATCTTGGCACAGACTGAGGCTGAGCCTTTTACCACCTCAATTTCCTCTCTCTGTATTATATTATTGTGTTTTTTTAAAATATTTGGATTATATGAATGGGGTCAGAAGGTTCTTGAGTGGCGTCCGCGGACCGGGAGACGAGCTGTAGTTAGGCCTCCAACAAGATGGAGTGACGACCTTGTAAGGATCGCGGGAACGCGGTGGATGCGAAAAGCACAGGACCGGTCTGAGTGGAGAGCCTTGGTGGAGGCCTATGCCCAGCAGTGGACGTCTTTCGGCTGACATGAATGAAGATGGGTCGATTTGAAATGTCTGTATGGTGTAATAAAACTGTCTTAAACTGTCATCATCATCACCAGCCGCAACACGTCCACTGCTGGACAAAGGCCTTCCCCAAGGTTTTCCACAACGATCGGCCTCTGGCTGCTGTCATCCAGCGGTTTCCCCCGACCTTTGTCAGATCGTCAGTCCACCTTGTAAAAGGCCTGACACTTCGACTCCCGGTCAAAGTTGGAGACTCTACTCTCGAAGTTGTTGACGACTATGGACCCAATTCTACAGAGGCCTCTAAACTTCCTAATTTTATTTAGGTGTCGCTAAAACACTTTGCTATTCTATGAGCAGCTGTCATAATCAAATGACAGCGCCATGACAGCGCTAATTTGAATCTGACGCTTCTTATTTTAGGCGGTCTTATACATGTCAGCTTGACATTTTGGAATAGCACTGATTAAATCTGCAGTCTAAACTATGTCTTAAAATTAGACAATTTCGTTTTAGTTAATTTTAGGCTATTTAAGCGATGTGCACGTAGAATCTGGTCCTATGTATACCTAGGATCAAGAATCCAGTTAGGTAGTCCAACTTTGAGAAAGAGGTCAATCGTCGAACCCAACTCGGCCGGCCAGTGTTCTGTAAGCTACGCACTATCGTCTCGTCCTAAATACCGCAGTGCCTCCAGACAAGAGTCTTCGATCAGTGTGTGCTGCCAGTGATGACGTATGGATGTGAGACATGGTCGCTCACAAATTGTGAGCGACCATGTCTCACATCCATACGTGAGTCACAATGGGCGATGGAGAGCAATGGATGGGTCCACTATTCTACGTGCACTTCACTTAAATAGCCAAAAACTATATTGTCTAATTTTAAGACATAGTTTAGACGGCAGAATGACAAGCTGACAATGTATATAAACGCCTAAAATAAGACCCGTCAGATTCAAATTAGCGCTGTCATGGCACTGTCATTTGATTATGACAGCTGCTCATAGAATAGCAAAATGTTTTAGCGACACCTGAATAAAATTAGGAAGTTTAGAGGCCACTGTAGAATCGGGTCCAATGAATATTTAAAATGGATAGAATTGCTGAAAGTTGATATTATAAAAAAGTAGATCTGTATGTTCATAATAATAAAAAACAAATGGAAACTAAAGACCTAGTAGAAACACAGATAGAAATCGGACTTGATTTAGGGGATGAGACACGTAACCACGCGGAACTAACTTTGTCATGAAAAAAATTGACAGCTACGCGATTTTAAGCGTTGAAACACAATCCTCACATTCGATAAATAAAATTCTATTTTGTAACTTAAAAGAACTAACGGACCATTTCACTGTGAATGACGTTATGATTATGTTGTTTATTACAGCAAAAACTTAATTAATCGATTTTCTAATTATTATGCAACGTTACCCTTATAAAGACCATTACGTGTTAGTCTGTTCCGCAATCATCACTTTAATTTATGCAAAGCTGTTCGATCACGAAAAGAACTAAATTAGACAAGTAAAATCACTATTAAACGTTTCAGGTATCAATTAAATAAAAGTTATTGTCACTTCTCACGCTCTTAAAAGTTATTTTTTATGCTTACGTAAACGGACAATAAATGTTTTTTATGGTCTTGTGCATAAAAGGAAATATTTATAAGCCTAAGTGGTCTGACAGCTGGATATAATAAGACCATACCTATTTATTTTATTACGTTTTAATCTACAATTAAAAAAACATTAAACTTACGTGTTTTGGGTAATTTAAAGACAGGATCCAGTCAGTCTATTTATCCACGATAAATTGCACCTGAAAGTAAAGAAAAAAATATTAAAAAAATAAATTATATTAACTATCATAAAAATATATTCGAATAATTCGGAAAAAAAAAAAAAAAAAAAAAAAAAAAAGGAATAAGTTATTGTTCTTTTGCTATTTTTAAAACAGGTTCTCGTTTATGGTAATAATTTACATCACATAACATAAGGTTTTTGGAGTTGTGGGTAATTCTGTAGCTGTGCCTATACCCCCACTCTGGGATTACAGACGTGAACGTTTTTTTTAAAATTACCTACACAATATTAGTCTCGTTAGTAGTGACCTTGCCTACGAAGCTAACGGTTCCGGGTTTGATTACTCGAGTATATGTTTTTGAGGCGGGTATTTCTATGTATTTGTCCCCTGGCCCTCTCGTCATGTTATCGTAATGGCGATGTTACGATAGCCCCTATATACCTACTTGATAGTAATGGCGATTGAGTTAATAACAAAACGAAAACATGTCAAAGGCCATATGATTTTACATTTACTTACATACACAATTTTATTAGAATTAATTTAACACGAGATTTTTGTCATAAAAAATAAGCAACAAACACATCTACCATTGCCGTAGCTTTATATTAAAACTAACAAATACTCCAAAGCTAAATCGGACTTTAACCTGCGGATTTAAATATTTATGTTTACGAGTAAGTAGGCCAATGTCCGCCGTTACCCGGCTAAAACACTTGCAGATTGGCCACGGAGGCCAAATTACAACTACTTCATAAGTCACCAAGGCTCATTACAATCCAAGTCGCGGGAGGTCAACAGTCGATTTGCAAGAGTTCTGGAGATCCTCGGGAGTTGAGGAAAAACTGTAATAGATGAAACGACTAAATAAACGCGAAATACTAGACTATTAGTATTTCGTTGTGCCGTGTGGTTGCCGGGTTAGAATAGTATAGTGCCACTCCATGTCTTCCCGTGGATGTCGTAAGAGGCAACTAAGGGATTGAGGCTTGTAGTACTGTTAGGCGATGGGCTTGCTACCTGTCATTAATACGCTGGTAAACAACTTAGCCTAATTGTGCAAATTGTGGTTACAGAGTTAACAACAAGTTTTTAGAGTTGTTGGTAATTCTGTAGCTCTGCCTACCCCACTCTGGGAATGAAGGCGTGAAGGTATGTATGAATATATGTAGTATTTCGTTTAGAAAAACTCATCGAAAATGTCTAAGAAACATCCCTAAATCATTTTGATATTTTTCAATGTTGACAAAGCGGTACATTGGAAAGAAAAAACCAATCTTACTAATATTATAAATACGAAAGTTAGTGTGTGTGTGAGTGTGTCAGATTGTTACTCCTTCACGCCGCAACTGCTTGACAAATTTGGATGAAATTTGGAATGGAGATAGCTCATACTGGATTAATACATAGGCTACTATAAATAAATAAATAAATAAATATATATATATATATATATATATATATATATATATATCAGGGGACAATCTCACACCAATTGACCTAGTCCCAAACTAAGCTCTAGGCTTGTACTATGGGTACTAGACAACGATATAAATACTTATATAGAGAAATAAATACTTAAATACATAGAAAACATCCATGACTCAGGAACAAATATTCGCGCTCATCACACAAATATCTGCCCTTACCGGGATTTGAACCCAGGACCGCTCGCTTCGTAGGCAGGGTCACTACCAACTAGGCGTCGTCGGTCGTCGTCGTTGTCGCGGCAGAAGCTAGTTGAGGTATATTTCAGGGGTGACGAATACATTTTGACGTCATGTTTGGAGTGCTGCACTAATCTAACAACGGTGTAAAAGAGACAAGGTACAAAAGTGTTAAGCTACCTAAAGCCGACTGTACGCACACGTAGTTCTCTTTTTTTAAAGCAAATGAGCGTACAGGCTGCACTGTTTTTTTTAATGGCATACAGAAGACAAACGAGCACACAGGCCACCTGTTGGTAAGTGGAAACTGTGACCCATAGACATTCGCATTCACAAGATTGTAATGCAATCCTAAGACTGCAAATGCGTTGCCAACCCTGAGGACTAAGATATGCCTCTATGTTAGTTATTTCACTTGTCTTTGTCTTTGTCTTATCCCCAAACCGGAACACAACAATGCGAACACTGCTGTTTGGCGGTAGGTTAATGGATAAGATGGTGGTACCAACCCGGACGGACCCTGCACAAGGTCCTCCCACAAGTAAAATTTAAATAAGCTATCTGACCGTAAACAATACGATGACTTGTCACAGGCAATAAGCTATATCCCGAGTAGCACAGACCCCTGAAGAATGCCACAAACGTAGTTCGAAAGTTGCATTAATCACCCTAGTGGAGGCCTACACAGATATCTTAAGAAGGGAAGCTATAAACCACCTTTACAATGAAAAGGATTAGTGTACTTAATAAAGGAAGTCAGCCATTACATACATTGCCTGCTTTTATGTTCGGCATCCCATAGTAAGCCTTTACGAAGTTTATGCATGTTATTTATCTAACACTCCACTAAACAATTTAAAATTAAAAAAAGTTTTGGAAGTTTATAACTAAACAACTAAAATTGTTTAAGTATATCCAGAGAGGTAATGCAGCCAGTGTCATAGGGACCATGCCGCGAGCGGACCTGCTACAGGGGGGTTTTTATAGTGGTGATTTTTATTTACATCTGTAATATTTGAGTAGCTTAGTTTCATTTTAATTTAAATTAGTTTAGTTTTAACTTTTAATTATTAATTAATTAAAAAAGTATGTACAAGTATATAAAATAAAAATAAATATCAGTGCCCTGTTTATCAAAACTTACAAGCCTTGTATTACAAGCATTTTTCTTGTGAAAAATTTCATTATTACAAAAATGCGTTTATCAAAACTACATGTGTAAATTACGGGCTACAAGTGTAGTTATTTTTTTCACAAGTATGTTTTCACACTTGTATTCGTTATTTCGTTCATCAAAAAAGCCTTTGAAAGTTACAACTTGTAAAAAACCATGAAAAATCCTGAGAGTGTCCGGCGACTCTCCATTCCGTCATAAAATTTTACAAGTGTCTTGACTGGCACGTCTTCATTAATTCTGCAGTGACATTTTAAAATTATATTTTATTTAAAATGTGGTCAAGTGATTCAAGCGACGAAGAAAATGTTAGAATTACGGAACCGAGAACATACAAAACAAGAATAGACTACGGTTGTATGGAGATGACATATGAATTCAACGAAAGATTTAGACTTAAGGCTCATAAACTGGAACAGTTAATTAGTGTCTTGGGTAGCCATTTGGAAAGAAATTCAAACAGGAACAACGCCTTGTCAAGTAAATTAATGTTACAAATTGCTCTACATTGGTTCGGAACGGGAGTTCAATACCATGCTGTTTCAGACATGCATGGTGTAACAAAAGGCAGTGTATGTAATGCGGTTCACAGTGTTGTAGCTGCTGTCAATAATGTAATGTTTGACGCTTATGTTAAGTGGCCGAATAATATGCAGGAGGTAGTACAGAAATTTCATATGTTGAAAGGAATGCCACTGGTTTGTGGCTGTCTAGATGGCACTTTGATAAAAATGGATGCCCCACACCAACATGAAGAAGTGTTCGTTGATAGACACGGAAATCATTCGATTAACTGCTTAGTTGTGTGCGGTCCAGACAGAAAGTTTTACTATTCCTACGCTAACTGGCCCGGGAGCACCCATGATAGTAGAGTTCTACGAAATAGTCGCTTATTTGAGCAATTTGAAAGTGGCTGGAGACCTATTTCCCAAGGAGTTCTCCTAGGTGACTCTGCATACCCTCTAAAGGAATGGCTCATAACTCCTCTGGTAATAGATGCCAATGATCAAGCAAACATCAGATTTCTTAATGCTCATAAATCGACTCGGCGAGTTATTGAAAATGCTATCGGAATACTGAAGGAAAAGTTTCCCTGTTTAAATTATTTACGGGTTCAACCAACATTTGCTTGCGATGTTTTTAATTGCTGCGTAACCTTGTGCAATTTTATTAGGGACGACGTCGACGGAGACGAGCAGAACGACTCGGACGACGAAAATATATCTGATTCTGATGATGCATTTGAAGGGAACTCCGAAGATGTTAGGGGACGGAGCAGTCTCGAAAGAATGATTAGTTATTTCAGAAATTAAACTAAATTTAATATTAAATTAATAATATAATTTTACAAGTAGTTACAAACAATTACAACAAAAACTTAAATATTACTAACTCAAATCAATCCTATGAGTACCTATTAAACTACAACAGTTTGAGTACCATCTTCATTAAAAAATATGTTATCGTTAGAAATTTATAAAATTTGGTTTGAGTCATCCAGATGTTTTATTTTATTTTCTTGAAGTGGTTTAATTTTTTCGGTCATAATTGAAGGCTCGACGCCTAGTTTTTGTTCCATTTCTAATATCTCAAGTTTTAATTTATAATTGTTTAATTCCAGATATTCTAACTGCAGATCGAGTTTTCTTTTTTTCTTTGACTCTTCTTCGATAACTTCGGAATGTGCTTTCGATCCTTTGCGAACTATTTTAGTTTTTTGTTCTGAAAAACAAAAAAACGATCAAATTATAATCACATTCCCTTTTACCCAACTATGGCAAAGCAAAAGGAAGGGTTATGATTTTAGCAGTCTATGTATGTATGTATGTTTGTATTTACTCGTACGTATGTTCCATCGTAGGGCCTGATTAAATTCTTATACAAATAAAATATGGGTTAATAATAGTTATTCGTATTATCGTTGTTTTATTTTAATTTAAATGTTGATAAAAAACAAGGATGGGCACTCTTCATCCCACGAAATAGGAAAGTTTAGGGGGCAGAAGGTAGTTAAGTATCTTTGAAACATACCGTTTAAATTCAAAATAGTAGAGTCGTTTTGGCTCTTTTTTGGTGTCTGAGACAAATCAGGGACAACATTCTGTTCAAAACAACAATTGTCTTGTGGTGAACTTGTCGGTTCTACTCGTATTCCGTCAGTAATAGGCGAATTTTTGCCTATTATCTCTAATATTAAGTCATCTATCGGGGTTAATATGTTTTTTTTGCCGCCGCCAGTTCCAGTTCTTTTAGCATTGTCTCTTTTACTCTGAGGATGGACATACAAAAACACCTTTATTAAAAATAAAACAAAAACACACTTACAATTGTTAACCACATCTTAATAATAAAACGTTATAAAATGAGAAAAAAACAACACAATTTAACTTATTTACGGTTAGGTAAAATATAATTTTATTATATCATCATTACAGCACGTATTAGTTCACTGCTGGACAAACAAAGGCCTCTCCCAAAGCACGCCGGATTTAGTTTGCAATAAATAAATGTTTATTATAATTATAGTTACATTACTTAGAGATAATGCTTACCAATGTAGACCTTTTTAAATTTGAATAAAATGTATCTCGAACATATGCGTAATCTTTTCCCGGAGGGACTAGACCAAGCGACTGACAAGTAGATAAAATAATTTTCCACTCTTCTATTTTTTTATCTTTTGACAATTTGTCTGTAAATGCACCGAACAGAATGTCTTTTTTGTCTCGGATTAACTGTAGGACAGTGATTTTATTATCATTTTTCGACATTGTTAACGATTTACTACCTGAGTATCTTTCTCAAATATGCTTAAAATATATTCAATAATGGCGGGAATACTGCCTTGCTACTTTTTTTTAATTTTCTCGTTCATAATAGGCAAAGATAATACCATTCAGCCATGCGTTTAAGTAGACCAAAATGAACTAACGGCATTAATCAAAATGGCGGCATAAAATTTTGGTTTCAAAACTTACAAGTAGGAATCTACAAGCGACGAAGTTTACAAGTCCTGTTGATTTTTTTGATAAACGTAATTTACACGAACTTGTAAAAACTTTCTTGTAAAGTGCAACTTGTGAACGTGTAGACTTGTAAGTTTTGATAAACAGGGCACAGGTCACAATCTCACACAAATTGACCTAGTCCCAAACTTAGCTCTAGGCTTGTACTGTGGGTACTAGACAACGAAAAACTTAGTTATAGAGAAATAAATACTTAAATACACAGAAATCATCCAAGACTCAGAAACGAATAAAAGCGCTCATTACGCAAATAAATGCTCTTACTGGGATTTGAACCCGGGAGCTTCGAAGACAGGGTCACTACCGTCTTTGCCACACATTGACGTGTTGCTACAAGATTATATCGAACACAAAAGGAAATAAGTGCCCAATTTTAAAAAACTGAACTTTTGTAAATCACTTCGAACTAGTAACTAGTTACGAAATATCCTAGATTTATACTGCCCTCCTAAGCAAATAAAAAGTATCCCAAAATCAATAACCAAAGCAGTTTTAGTTCTCTTCTCTTAGTAATAAGGTTGATATTGCTACAGGATTTTTATCTGACATACTGCGTATTAGCTGAGGAGGTGAGTATATGAGTCAAGTCATCAAGTGACGACGCGAGTAGCCTGCCTAGTTGGCTACTAAGCAGCGAGTATTTGTTCCTGAGTCTTGTATGTCTTCATCTGTTTAAACAAGTATTTCTATACATAAGTATATTTATGATTGCCTAATGCCTAGTACTTCTAACCTACTCCCAAACTAAGCTCTAGTCTTATAGGCGAGCCTACAAGAACTGATATGACTTATACAAGACTGACATCCCCTCATGTTATATGTTTGAATATTGCACTGCCAGATCAAAAGTGTAGTAACTCAAAATACAACTCTATTTTAAAATCATCTTTAATACAACGTCTATGAGCTTGAAACCAAACTAACAATGATTTTGAGTTGATGCTCTCTTGATCTAGATAGCAGTGCAATATATAAATAAAATACTTAATAATAAATTAATATTTTGTATGTTAAATAGTCTCGCACAGCTCACGCTTGACTTTATTTCACGCAAGAATCCAAAACAGTTACTGATCCCACGATACATGATATAAATCGTCATCATTAATCTATCGGCAAAAAGTCGACGCGTTAGAACCACGACCAATCGTCAGCAAAAGTTACATCGTCGGTGATACTGAAAACCGCGTAACTAACAAATTTATGATAGAATAAAATAAACCTTACCGGCTTATTAAAAAGATGCATTTTGCTCCTTATCTACAATGTTACTTACGCGGTTTTGCAGTTTCATCGACGACATGTTGATTAAAATCAACAGCTGTAAAAAGTCGGCACGTGCTATATGGAGAACTAAAGTCATTGACGTTGCTTATTGCGTATGCAAAATTTATTTTATATAGTTTTAAAATGCATTAATTGTTTCAAAAAAAATATAATTTTCATATACATACATACATACATACCTTCACGCCGTCATTCCCAGAATTACCAACAACTCCAAAAACAAGACATTCGCATTCACAAGATTGCAAATGCGTTGCCAACCCTGAGGACTAAGATGGAATGCCTCTATGCTAGTCATTTCACCGGCTGTCTTATCCCCAAACCGGAACATAACAATGCAAACACTGTTGCTTGGCGGTAGGTTAATGGATAAGATGGTGGTACCAACCCGGACAGACCCTGCACAAGGTCCTCCCACAAGTAAAGTAAGTTGTGATAAAGGTCCTAAATATTCCCTAAAATAACCGTTGGAGTTAGTGGAGTACAACATGCTAATGAGGCTATGTAAGACAGCTCTCGGCAAAGATGTTTAGACTTATTTAATCATAGAGAAGATAAACAGCCACACAGGTCACTTGATAGTAAGTGGTATCTGTGACCCATAGACATTTCTCATAACTACAATTTTAAAACTGCAATTCGTCATTGCTCTTAAAAAACCTCATATCTCACATTTTGTGACGTACGATTTTAAACTTAAATGTGAAGGAAATTCAGTACAAACTCATACATCTCGAAATATCAGATACGAGTTTTTTCTTAAGTAGTAACGAATTCTAAGACGGCAAATGCGTTGTCAACCATGAGGGGCAAGATGGAATGCCTCTATGCTAGTAAGTTCATCGGTTGTCATATCTCCACACCGAAACACCACAATGTGAACACTGCTGATTGGCAGTAGGTTAAAGGATACGAAAGGAGTCATCATAATATTGTATAATACTGAAGTCATAGACCAATTTAACAGCAATCATTTACTCTACAGTTATAAGATAAACGATAAAATGTAATTGTATCTCCACCGGCGCTTTAAGTTATTATGAAAAGCCCACCGACAAACCATTTCATTTAGCAATCACTAAAACAAACAAATCATTTAACGGTTTTTAATTTCGCATAAATTGTTTCCATTATCACATCCACAGCCAAATACTCCATATGGAGTTCAATTTATATTGATAATAGAACACTTGGCACTGTTACCGCAAAAGGTAAGTCACTTAAGGGAGGTGGTCTTCGCGTGTAGTGGTAAAGATAATATATAACTAACTTGACGCACACATGGGCATGTTTGTTGTGATGTTGAATGTTTATGACGACTGTCATTCTATGGGTACACTGTAGTGTGTAGCTTACACACATACGAAAACGTAAAGTTTTAACGATTTGAGTTTACGGCGATTTCGATTCGCTACAGAATATTTATCTTATTTATTTGATTGTTTTACGAGAATTTGATTTAAATGTATACGCCATTTTTATTCAAATGAGCGTTTGATATGAATGCCTTTCAAATGATGTAAGGTTTTTTTGGTATAATTTGGCCACCCGCTATCATTGGGACAAGCAAAACAACTAAAGGTCTGACAAAAAAAAGGAGTAAGTATCATTAAGAACTTAAAAATATAAATACAGATGTAGTGTTTAATTGTTTTCCATCGTATTTTCACGGAAACGTACGAACGTGTCTTGCTATTTCAGTCGGTCACAGTATAAAAAGTACTGAGGTTGAATGAAGTCTTCTGCCGTGCTAAGCCAAAAAGGATGTCCGAAAATTACCAAATTCTGTTTTTTTTTGCGTTGGATTCCTTAAGCTACAAGGAATATGATTCTGTTAACGAAAAAGTCGTATTTTTATTATAAGTGCCTTAAAACGACAAAAAAAATAGTCGTAAGACTGGTTTTTCCCGTAATTCCTAAGGAAATCTACGTATGTATAAAATACTTAACAATTTGGTCGTATAGTTCCGTTACGAACTAATAGGTAAGGTGTCCACTGTAGTAACATTAACGCATTCCTTAGCCAATTGGACGTAAACCATGCTTTGTCCTTATCTGTCATTGTGACATTTGAATTTGGCAGATAAGGACAAAGCATGGTTTAGCTACCCCACGGTTATTTCACGTTTAAATATAATAAATAAGGGCATTAAAGACTACTTATTTCG
Source organism: Acleris emargana (assembly GCA_927399475.2). NCBI lineage: Eukaryota > Metazoa > Arthropoda > Insecta > Lepidoptera > Tortricidae > Acleris > Acleris emargana. The sequence continues at coordinate 1,244,586 of OV656840.1, forward strand.
TTCATTAAATTGTTGATTTTATACGTTGTTAATTATTGAAAAATATACTCATTTAGTTGTCTATTCTAAATAAGTTCTATTTTGCTCATAAGGTTGTGATATTTATTAGGTAATTAAATAACTACTCATTGTGAAAAATAGAGATCTCATTTCATAAGTATTGATTACATACATACATACATACATACATACATACATAAACTCACGCCTTCGTTCCCGGAGAGGGGTAGGCAGAGCTACAGAATTACCTACAACTCAAAAAACTAATACACAAGCTGTCACTAATATACACTGTTAAACATCTTAGCCTAATTGTGCAAAATGTGGTTATTGATTACATTTCATAATAAATGTAACTTACAAATCACAAGTACCTAGATTGCTTCAAGATGAGTCATCAATTTATATGACTAGATCTGTTTATTTTTATAACATTTGCTGGGAGGACTTAAATAAAAGTTTAGTACATACCAATTTACATTTACTTACTTAATACAAACCAAAAAAAGGAATGTTTTCTTTCAATTGTAGTGAGACAATTAAAGAATTGAGTAACTATAATTTTCCTAAATTTAAGTTGAAACCAGTTGGTTTTTTTTTTTTTTTTTGTTTATATATTTAAAAAAGAGGAGTTTGTGAAGAGCAATAAAGTCAATTTCATTATTTTTCTCTTTTTTTTTACCATACTTCATCCACTCAAATATTTTATTACATTGCTATAGAAACCTTCATAGAAAAATAAGATAAAATGTCGTATAACACGTAAAGAATATACTCAAGTACTTAGCAAAAAAGTCGTAAGTCCGTTTTAAGTTAAAAATATATATAATTTTGAGTTCAAAATATAACAAACGTATGGCTCTTTTTTTAACTAAAACATAAGTACAAAAAAAAATAAGAAAAGTCCGGTTATAGATGGAGTTTTAGGTTGCGACGTTGAAAAAACATAAAAGCGCGTTTATCTCGAAACCGTCACAACGCCTATAGGCCTTTTTGGCTTAGCACGGCAGTCTTCTTGTTAGGTTAGACAAAAAAAAAAAACCAGAGGGTCATCATTTATACAAGACCTGTTTTTTGTTTCTGCTGGAAATAAGCTGATAAAAAAACAATAAGTTCAGATTCTTTATTCTATACAGTATTAGCTCAGCTCTCTTCTATATCATTATTATATTGTTGACGTGATCACAGTTATTAGTGACTTGACATTCTTAATATCAACCAAATAATTATGATAGCGTAGGAACATGGGTAAAGTAACCATAGTAGAACATAAAGGCTCAGATAAAGGTGGCTCTATGACTCGTCCACGAAGGGTTCCGTAACCATCTCGTATTATTTCTTGTTATAGCAGTGATAAACATACACAATCTGTGAAAATTTCAACTGTCTAAATATTACGGTTCATGAGATACACTCGGTTGACAGACAAACAGACGGACAGCGGAGAGTTTGTAAATAGTCTCCCATTGGCACCCTTGAGTAAAAATAACTAACTAAAAATTAACCAAATCCAATTTTTTTTTTTTTTTTTTTTTTTTTTTTTTTATGGCATGGTATGGCAAATGAGCACACAGGCCACCTGATGGTAAGTGGAAACTGTGACCCATAGACATTCGCATTCACAAGACTGCAAATGCGTTGCCAACCCCGAGGATTAAGATGGAATGCCTCTATGCTAGTCATTTCACCGGCTGTCTTATCCCCAAACCGGAACACAACAATGCGAACACTGCTGCTTGGCGGTAGGTTAATGGATAAGATGGTGGTACCAACCCGGACGGACCCTGCACAAGATCCTCCCACAATATCTACGTAACCTCCAGTTTATTTCAAATCATAATAATTATTAGCACCATTACCCTTCATAACAACTAAACAGCTGTTATAAAACTACTAATGGCTATAAAGAAAGTATATTACACAATCAATTAAATTCGATAAGCTGGTACACTCGCGAGCAACGATAACTGGTCACTGTGTGAACAATTTCAGTACAACGTGACCACGTTTTTTTTGCTCGCGTGTGCTGGCAGCAGTCGAATCGATTTGAGATGCATTCGCTCGAAATTGGCAGTAAAAATAAAAGCGTGAAAGATCACGATTGAAAGTCGACAGGGGACTCGTTAACAGATTTAATTTTAATTTTTACCCGACTGTTAAGGAGTTGGATAATGTTTTTATCAGCATATAAAATAAAATACATACATACATACATAAACTCACGCCTTCATTCCCAGAGTGGGGTAAGCAGAGCTAAAGAATTACCAACAAGTCTTAAAACTTCTTGATAATTCTGTAACCACATTTTGCACAAGTAGGCTAAGATTTGGCGGGTGGTAGGACCTTGTGCAGGGTCCGTCCGGATCGCTACCACCATCTTATCCATTAACCTACCGCCAAACAGCAATGTTCGCATTGTTGTGTTCCGGTTTGGGGATAAGACAGCTGGTGAAATGAATAGCATAGAGGCATTCCATCTTAGTCCTCAGGGTTGGCAACGCATTTGCAGTCTTAGGATTGCATTGCAGTCTTGTGAATGCGAATGTCTTTGGGTCACAGTTTCCACTTACCATCAGGTGGCCTGTGTGCTCATTTGTCTTCTCTATGCCATAAAAAAAAAAGATGTTTCCCAGTGTATTAGTGACAGGTGGCAAGCCCATCGCCTAACAGTACTACAAGCCTTATTCCCTTAGTCGCCTCTTACGACATCCACGGGAAGACATGGAGTGGCACTATTCTAACCCGGCAACCACACGATCAGAAAATAAAATAATAATAATAAATATCAGGAAACAATGTCACACCAATTGACCTAGTCTCAAACTAAGCTCTAGGCTTGTACTATGGGGACTAGACAACGATATAAATACTTGTATAGAGAAATATGTACTTAAATACATAGAAAACATCAGTGACTCAGAAACAAATATTCGCGCTCATCACACAAATATCTGCCCTTACCGGGATTTGAACCCAGGACGTCTAGCTTCGTAGGCAGGGTCACTACCAACTAGGCTAGCGCGTCATCAAATATATAATACATATGTATGTTTGTCCGATTTTGATGATTCTGATGTCAATCGATTTGTCTTAACTTAACCTTGTGAGTGTCACTAAATTCTTGGGCGATTTTTATGTGGCTCCTATTCTTGGGCGATAGGCCCTTCGGGCATTCTAAGTTACCTAATAAACTAATTACTGCAAACGCAAATGAAGTGGTCCTTTTACGAATTAGACATTTCGTTATGTAGGCTACAAGAGATGTGGTCATAGGCTGATTCATTCCACTACTACCCCATTTGTCCTAAGGCTTGTATGGTCAGTTTTCTATGTTACGAGCATGTAATATGTTTATCGTTGTCTAGTACCCATTAAAACTATGTAGAGCTTAGTTCGGGACTGATTGATTTTTTAATCGTGTGACAATAAAGTTATCTCGAAACACACAAAACATTTTGTAACGTATCGTCCATGTGTACATAGATAATACACAGCTAGAGATTATGGTTTTTCTTAGGGTTTAGTACAAAAATAAGAAAATGGTACCCATATAAAAAAATAAAAAAAACACTCGTGCGTCTGTCTGTCCGTCCGTCCGTCACAGCCGATTTGCTCCGAAACTACTGGACCGATTGAGTTGAAATTTGGTACATATTATGTGTTTGGATCACCCGAACACAGATGGGTAAAGTTTTTTTTTTTAAATAGGGTCATTTTCGCAGGACAAATTAGGAAATTTAAAAGAAAAGGTTTGCAAACCTTACTGTGTCATATATCAAATGAAAGGGCTCGATATGAGAATCTCAAATATGAAATCTCTGATTTTATTCATGAAAAAAGACGAAAATTGAAATTTTAAGAAAATACAAAATGTAGTTCATTGCGTGTAGATTACAGGAAAACCTATAAAAAATATCAAAACCCCGGTGCGAGTTCAACTCGCATTTGACCGGTTTTTTTACACACATACATAAACTCACGCCTTCATTCCCAGAGTGGGGTAGGCAGAGCTAAAGAATTACCAACAAGTTTTAAAAATTCTTGATAATTCTGTAACCACATTTTGCACAAGTAGGCTAAGATGTTTCTCAGTATATTAGTGACAGGTGGCAAGCCCATCGCCTAACAGTACTACAAGCCTTTATTCCCTTAATAGCCTCTTACGACATCCACGGGAAGACATGGAGTGGCACTATTCTAACCCGTTCTAATCTTCTATTTTTTTTATTAGCGTTTAATAGTGTCCGACTGCCGGGAATCTACGCATTTCCACTTCTGTCTGACCTTAGGACTCTCTGACTAGTCCTTAGTCGTCCCACCACTTTCACCTTGGTCCACCTTAAAAACTTAATCAATGTTAAATTAAGTAAAAAATAGTAAGTTATTGCGTAACACTTGCAAGCCTATAAAAATATTTTCCTAGCAACATCAATTAAAAACCCAATTTTATTATTAAAATAATAATTTTCAATTAATATCCGATCAATTTGAAAGTGGAAAGGAAACTCAATTAAACATTAACAATCTACTCTCTAGTAATAAAACCTTTTAAAGTATTTTAAACGTGTGAACCATAAATACGTGATGGGATCATAAATATTTTATTAAAATGAACAAATATGAAATCGGTAATATCCGGTAATTTAACATAGCTTAAAGGTTATAGCTGATTTATTTAGAAAACGCATATTGCATTAGTGTCTTTTACAATCGAGATACACCATATCTCTATTTTATTTTATATTGTCGCACTATTTAAACCACGAGACACGTCAAAAAACGACTAAAAACGTCTAACTTTAACCATCCTATAATATAATTGTATTGTATGACAGAATGGTAAAAATAACTTAACAACTGTCGTGGCGCGACTTTGTCCCTGTAGAACTCGTTTAGAGTTAATTCCGCAGATATAAGAATGCTTTTAGTTTTCCTATCTACGTCATGAACTACATGTCCCAAATACTTCTCAAATCAGTTTAAAAATAAATTTACACATCTAAATGTCTAGAAAATTTACACATTTATTTTATAGGAATTCCAATGTTTTACACACACACTACCAACATAACAATACCATTTATTTCAATCACACCTCCGTACTTAAAAGTAAACCACCTGACCTCATTTACAATTCAAAGCCGTGCCTAGATCAGGCATATAACACCAATCTAGGGGCAATCTATTCAGATAGGTTATACATAAATCCAACAAGCCTAGCCATTACCGGTGGCACAATAGTTGTACAACGGTCCGCGTATATTTTAACAGTTCTATGGTTTAAAAATAGAACGCGGAAGTGGGTAAGATCGGGAGCCGATTTGTAGGCAAGTGAATGGTCACAACTTGAGACAGGGGAATTGTTGGGAGATAGACGGAAAGTTAAAAAAAATAATGAGGTAAAAAATAAGTGGTTCACTTAGTAGATCAGTCAGGGTAGCATACAATTATAAGTTTCATGCGGTTTGCTTATTTTTATCGAAAGCATTATTTTCTTTTTGTATGAATTCGTTGTCGTAAAGTTTTTTTTTACAACTGTAAAAAATACAATATTCACAATACTTAGTACCTGGCCAAAATTAAAACTAAATTTTCGTATAGTTTAACAATTACTTGTTAAAGATTAAACGAAATGGCACTTCCGCGATAAAATTAGTTCAGCTTACACAGACTAGAAAATTAATGGCATCTCACTAGCCACTTACAAACTCGCGTGTTCTATAATTAAACATTCCTTAATGACATAACGTAAGCGTAACGGTTGCCCTGCAGATTGGGCTGCGACCAGGAGTGTGTAATGGGCATATTTACATTTAAATTGTCCATGGTTTCCCTGTCGGGTGTTGTTAGGGTTAAAACCGATGTTAACACGGCTACTGTGCACGCGAGGCCTGGATAGGATTTATTTACGATGTGGTGATGTGCCACAGAGTAGAGAATATGCAGAAGGTACAGAAATAAGTAATAATCAAGAGACACTCGTACACGAATTAATTGAGTTCTAATCTACAATATGGATACTCCATAAACATAATTTATTACGGTGCAAAAAAAAACCTAACATGCATAGAATACTCAAAAGTGATGATTCAAATAATCGTGCTCCGTCTCTTTAAGATAAATGGAATTAAATAATGTGACCATTTAATTAGTTCTTTCTCGGATTAAAAAATAAGTGCCATAATTTAATAAATATTTGGCGTCAACATTTAATTTTTTTATGGATTTCACTAATTTTATTATCGGATTGCTGTCTTGCGGTGATATTTACAACATGTTAAGATAAGCGTACGGTAACTTTTAAAGTTAATAATTTAACACTCGTATTTTATTTAAATCATTTTTATTAATGTTAAAGGTACACGTCAGACTCTTAATAATAACACCATGTTAATGCTCTAAATTGTATTTGTATTTGGGTTGATCGTAAAATGTATGTAAATTGATGTCAGTCACTGAGGCGCCTGAGTTGATCTGCGTTCTAGTCACGTTATATGTAACACTGCACTGTTACAATGACGTGGTGTGCATAAATGCCGAGGATCAATTAAGAGGGCACTGTGCTACAAGTAGCACCTACATAACTTTTTTCGCCACATGTTTTTCTTATCAATTAAAAACTTTTACTTGTGGGAGGACCTTGTGCAGGGTCCGTCCGGGTTGGTACTTCCATTTTATCCATTAACCTACCACCAAGCAGCAGTGTTTGCATTGCTGTGTTCCGGTTTGGGGATAAGACAGCCGGTGAAATGACTAGCATAGAGGCATTCCATCTTAGTCCTCAGGGTTGGCAGTGCATTAGCAGTCTTGTGAATGCGAATGTCTATGGGTCACATTTTCCACTTACCATCAGGTGGCCTGTGTGCTAGTTCGCCTTCCTATGCCATAAAAAAAATAAAAAAATATAATATTCCAGCAAAAATATATCATTCAAATTTAAATTCATACCATTTTGCTCGTCATACTTACTGTTTTTTTTGTATCTGTTTGTTTTACCTTTTTCAAATAAAAACAAACGACACAATGAACGTCCATGTTTTGATTTATGGTTAAACAAAAATAAATATTATTTTAGCCTAAAAAAAAATGTCTTAAGCAGGAATCCACAAGCAAAATCTAGTTTAGACAAGCCCAATTCTAAATGTTCCTATATCAACATATTTCGCCCCCCGGAGCGTCTCAAGACCTACGTCTAGACCAGGACTGAGATAAGATAAATCTATCCTAGAACGTAAAATAATGCTCCAGATATCGGCGGGACAGTTGGCGCGTAATCTTCGCGATATGCATTTCTAATCGACATGTTACATGCAAATTATATTTGATTTAGCATTTGAAGGGTTAAAATGGGAGTTGGGTAAGGCTGTAAGTACATAGATTAGTTCGAAAATTGTTGCTTCTCAATTTGTTAAGGAATTATTTACTGGAGAATTTAAGTTGTTACTTTGGCTTATTATTATTTGTCATGTAAGTAAGGCTAGGGACTGTTGCCTTTTCAGCCATTTAAGGACGGGGATGATTTTTTTTTGCGAAACTCAAAACTTTGCGTTTTATATCTCGTTCTATTACTCATGTTCTGTGTTCAAATAATTATGTGTGTGTAACCTTCCGTGGTTTCACCTGATAGTTCCAACGGAAGACCAGCGCTGACTTTAATGCCAGCATTACGCTGAGTTGGGACCATTTCGTGGCTACTTACTTCTTGCATTAGTTAATCTGTTCTTTGCTATGCATGTCACGAATAAATGATTTTCTTTCTTTCTTTATTATAAACCAGTAGAATTTATTTATTTATTTAGAATTTAAGTTTCTGTCAGTGATTTCCAAAATAAATGCCTAAATAAATGAAATAAGCTAAATATTTTTATAACGTTAACATTTCTCAAAATGCGATAACGTTTCTCTCTTTAAAACTATTCCATATTTTTATTTTTTGGAATACGTTGTAGATATTATGCAATCCCTTTAAGTGAACCTCCGTATATACAGTGCCTGTGTAATCATAAATTATCATTTTTAGAATGTTGTAGTTTTTTGGCCGAAAGTATTATTTTTTTTGTTCCAAAACGACTTAATTTTTGTGTATATTTCAACATATGAAATTTTTGTATAGAGCTTTTTTTTACCGCGAATCGAAACAAGCGCGGAGCAGTACGTATAAGTAATGTTATTTGGGTTTTGACGTTAATCGTAGGATTTAACGAAATGGAAAGTACCTTACTCTGCCTTAACGTATCTATGAGCTTGGGGCAACTTAAACTTGCCGGTTAAACTTTCGTTGAAGAATGTTCAGGGACGACACTGATCATTTTATGGTGACGTTGAGGGATTTCTTTCGAGCGATACGATGATGATGACGAATCGATAATTAATCTGTTTAAAACGATATCATTTATTTACTTATCGTGGTATTATCTTCTTATATTTTTAATAAAAAATATGGAATTCGTACTCTTTGTAAAACATTTTTTTTTAGTCCATTGCTTATAAGTCCATAAAAGCATTACTACTTATAAATACCGTAACACCGTTATTTTAAAGGTGATCTTGCGTCTGCTTTGTCATTCGAATACCTTCGTCGATTAGCAGTAGAATTACAGCGCCGGCTTGTAATTTGTGGTCATTGCATTTAGAATTCGGTCGAACGGCAGCGCAATTTAATTCTATTAAAGGGCTGCCATTTCTATCGTAATTGAACACGTAGGGCAACTCCACTTATAATCAAATGTTGCTTCATAAAAACTGGCCGTCATGGAGGTCTTGGGAGTGAAAACATTTTTACTGCCCTCGGGTGGTAAAACAAACTTTATTGCATTGTTATTTTAAATATAATAAAGAATTATGTGATAAAGATTGTAGCGCGTGGTTAGAATAATTAAATTTGATTAGTTCCGTTTAATGGTAATTCTCATGTTAATAGCTCGTTAACATGGTATTCACCGCTTTTTTTTTAAATGTTCAAATAGTTATACAGTTATTTTAAAGGTTTTCAGTTGAAAACTGTCTATTTAGTAAAACATTATAAAACACGACCTTAATCAAAAAATTACAAGAATTTGGTAGTGTTTAATGATGTCAAATAACCTACTTACTTATTTTTAAGTCCGAACTTCAACCTCGTTTTTTTGTAACTTGTACGATCATCATCATCATCATCAACCGTAGGATCTCCCCAGTATTATAAGATCATAATAATCATTTAATAAATATTAAAGAGTTCTGTTAAAAAGAAGAAAATTTAGTTTGAAGTTAGTTCGTTAGTTAGTTAGTTAACTTGACTGTTGAGTTTCTTGCGGCGTTTCTTCTCAGCAGTGGTCTCTTGTAAAGCGCTGGTAAATTTTTGACGTATAAAAGAGCCCTTGCGACCTACTTACTCAATCAAAGAAATCAATGAAAAAAAAAAAAGAAATTGGCGAAAAATAACAAACTAAATAAAACACGAGTGCACTCTTGTCGTGATGGATTGCTACTAAGTCAAAAAGGCAATTGTCATTTTCTAATACACGAATCCTTCCGATTGCCCCTGAAACCCGAAGGTTTTCCTAAGAGCTGACGTACTTTACATAGTTAGACATTATACTAGCACATACCATATGTCCCCAGTAGCAGATAAACTGTGTTTAGTTTTCACGCGCTAGGACCGTTATCATAATTTACAATGTTTTAATTATAAAACTGTAAATAAAAAGAAGATAATCTAAGGGCCGCTGCTATCTTTGTAGGCAGTTTACTACCGAAGTACCAACTAGGCTTTCGTGTCGGAAATATACCTCCAAGGTACCTCCAATTATGCTAACGTTTAGTTAAATCATCTTCAAATCAAATAATTCACTGTTATACTTCCTTTCATTCGAAGTGAAAAGAAATAACTCAATCGGAGTATAAATCGGTTGCGAGTGTATATGGGGCTTTATATTCACTTTCACTATTGGCGCGGGGTTAAAAAGTCACGGATATAATGTCTTGTTTAAAGCCCTTGAGTAACAATCTATTATCACTACTACTTGTAGGAGGACCTTGGTTGGTACCACCATCTTATCCATTAAACTACCGCCAAGCAGCAGTGTTCGCATTGTTGTGTTCCGGTTTGGGGATAAGACATCCGGTGAAATGACTAGCATAGAGGCATTCCATCTTAGACCTTGGGGTTGGCAACGCATTTGCAGTCTTGTGAATGCGAATGTCTATGGGTCACAGTTTCCACTTACCATCAGGTGGCCTGTGTGCTAGTTTGCCTTCCCATGCAAGAAAAAAAGGTTAAAATTATAGGATATTTCTAAAGGAGAAGAATAACAAAATGTATGGACCATATAGCCTAAGATCAATAGCAATTAGCATTATCTTATCGCATAGGTATTTTTATATTCTGCAAATTTTTAGGTCAAAATAGCTGACAGAAATTTTAATAGCCGAAATAAAATGTCACAAAAACTCGTGGTTATGCTTGAACTCCTACTCTGTAGCACTGGTTTTTTTTACGACTTATTGGGGGTACCCGCCATAGTAAAAGTTTTAGAACTTAAAATAACCTATCTGGTGACATATCACTGCTAGGCTGATTTGCCCATTCTCCTTTGAAAATAATGTAGCTAGTGTATATGACATTTTTGTCGCAAAATATTGGTATTTCTCGAGGAAATAAACTAGTTTTACGCGTACAAAGTTGCCGTGAACACAAACTAGCAGAGTAATATCTATGTCTTATCTGTTTATTAATATTGATTCTATTTTAATACGTTTAAGAAATAAAAACATGTTATTAACCTGACCATTTGAGTAGCTTATCAGTTAGTGGTATAAAAAGTAGTGTTTTACGCTATGAATTATTTCAAGAACAGTTATTTTTTATTATAATGGTAACTGTTTTTATACTCGTACATGTACGTAGTAAGATATAAAAATAAAATAGTTCAAGACCGTAAAAATAAAAAATGTCGGGAATTCAAACCCTTTTTAGGGTTCCGTAGTCAAACTAGGAATCATTATAGCTTCGCCATGTCCGTCCGTCCGTCCGTCCGCAGCCTAGATCAGAGACTCTTAGTACTAGAAAGCTGTAATTTGGCATGAATATACATAACTACTCGTATTAGTCACGACATCAAAGTGGTAAAATAATTTTTTTTTTTTTTTTAATGTAGTGTTAATTCTCATACAAAAGAAATTATTAAAAGGAAAACCTAACATTCGATTGAAAGAACGGTAACACCTAGGCGTGATGATGACTATGATGATAACCGGTGGAGACGCCCGGCCGGAGCAGAGCTTACAGAGCTAAACCGACGGCCGAAGTTGTGTCGTGTAGTGAAAAAGCAAGTAGAGAATGGAGAAAAGTGCTAATTACTCCACCGTCAGAAGAATAATAAACAATAAAATCAAGTCTTTAATTCTTTACATAATACACGACAAGTTACTATTCTCATGATAAAATAAAAATAAAAGGTAAACTATAAAATCATCCGATTTATTTTTGCGCACTTTGCCACTTTACTTTATTTCCCAAGAGCAGTAAAGTACTTAGAAGTATCATTACGCAGTGACACCGGGACCTAATAAATATATTATTTAAATGCTTTAAGTAATGGCTCCCTGCGTTCTTATCAAGACAGTGGGACACCTACTGCGACTTACATTTTCTAGACCAAAATTATTACGCCTTTTGAATCGTCGGATCGACAGTGCCTCTGATAATGAATAACTTCAAAGCATTAACAACTTTAAGGGTTCACGAAAAGATTGCAATTTGGTTTGTGTTTTCAGTATAAGTCTAAGGGTACATTATGGGTTAAACATTAAAATAAGCTGAATTATTCATTGAGCGGGGAGATAATGTTGAATTTACGAACTTGTTTAAGAAGTTGATTGGGGCAGTAGTTCGCAGGGACCTTGTTTTGTAAATTGCATTTAAAATGATGATTTATCTTTAAATACATTGGTGGTTTGCATATTACTTTTTTATTTTTGACTTCATAGGGGTATTGAAAAAAAAACAAAGTAGTTAATGAAAGTGGTTTGTTGGTTTTCCCGTTTGGCTTGATTTACGCTTCAACCAATCATTGTGATATTTGGTACAGAGATTATTTAAAGACAGCTACTGTACGTTTTTAAATTCTATAGAATCAACTGGTAAAGAATGCCTTTAAGCTTTAAGTTTACCGTTTGTAATTTTTTTGTGCTTAACGAGGTAAAAAAGCAAGCGTGTACCGATAAATTCCAAGCAGTAAGATCTCTTCATCTCATCATTCTTATGTCTAAAAAATATTGGAAATGTCGTGCATTTTCTGACAACATCCTGGATTCCTCAAAAAAGGTTATTCTATTCAATTATAATCCTCCTTATAGGTTTTAACCGTCGACGGGACTTGGCCAGTTTTTCTGCCAATTCTTCGCCGTGTAAGGCTGCTTACATTTCAAGACGCATTGCGTAGACGCGAGACAGCTCGGATGATTACTAGGAAGCACTTAATTCAAAATTCTGAATGTCCCTTTCACACGTCATTCGAGAATAATTTGGGAGAAAGAGATGGAGTCAACGTCTGAATCGTTCTCAATGGGAATTTCAACGTCAATCATAATTGGTCAATTGCGCTCATAGGCATTGTGTGGCGTTAATCGTTTATTGGGTCTTTCATTAAAAATTAACAGATGGGACTACAACTTTACTATACCTTAAACTTTTTCGTGGCTACTTTCTTATTGTGTCTTATTAATCTGTTCTTTGTTATGTATATCAGGAATAAATGTTTTCTTTCTTACGTTTTATTTTTACACGTTAGGTATACATATGTGACGCCCGCTATTTATTTATTTTACATTAGGTACTTACCGACATTTTTTGTAGTGAGGTAAAATTAAAAATTGCTTTTATCGTTAGCGTAATTATAAAATAATTGTTTATCATTTTGACTCCTGGATACAATGAGGCGTTTCTTTTAATTTACTTTACTATATTTTTTATAATATCTATTATTTCGATTACAATTTGAACCTTATCAGAAAATGATTTGATATCAATATGGTTTAAACGGGTGTCCCTCAAAATCCCTACCAACGATTGTCCTAACACATCGTTTGTCCGAATTTTCATTTGCCCTAAACTGGTTTTCAGATGAGGAAGGCAACTTTTTAAGTTTTTCAATTATATCTGCGGTTCGGTTAGGTTAGGGTTGTCTTTGGAGGGGGCGAAGGCGCATGCAGTACGCTGCTAGCCTGAACCCCTAGTAGAACTGGGGGTTAGGGGCCCACATTGCACGGCCCTACACACGTCTGGGGGAGGGGTCGCAGCGTTTACCGACCTCTCCCTCCTTTGGCGAAGGTACCCCGGCATGAGGCTGGGACAATGGTTGTATCTCAGGCAGTCCATGGCGCCCCCGAAAGATGCAAACGCCGGAGTGGTTTTAGACGGTAGGCTGCTTCCTCTACTCTCGTGCGAGAGTGGGGGGGGTGAGAGTCTGTCATACCCTCCTATAGCATGGCCAACCCTAGGCCGGGGGATGATGCGTAACGCATTTTCACTCCGAGAAAAAAAAAGTTTAGGTTGTATTAAAAAGTTTTAAAATTACTGCGGAAAAACTTTTAGGATGAACGAAAATTCGGACAAACCATGCATTAGGACAAATGATGATTAACGATTCCGAGAACCGGTGAGAACCGGTTTAAACAAAACTGAAAAGCGGAATAAGCGCTAACGCAACGTTAATTAATAATTTTGAAATCTATCAGTAAACTGGTATATAAGGTAAGAAGTCTCATAATTCTCAGAAAGTCATCAAGCTAATGAATAGACGCGACTGATGGGGCATTAAATGCTAACCTGGCTTTAATCTCATTCATTATAGATCCATCCGGGGAAGAGCAACTCTGTGGCTGCTGCGGTTTGCTTTTTTAATACTATTTTAAGGCATGACAATTTGCAAAGTGATTAGGGGTTAGATATTGGAGTTAGATAGGCACTTACGAATATTTTTTGCTGTAAATAAAACGCATTAAAGAAAAAAGATGGTATGTGTGTCAAAATAAGAAACTTGACCAGTGCACTACCGTGCACTTTGATAAATCGGAAAATTGTATTAATCCAACATTATTCATTTTTTGGCAACCTACGTGTACGCAGCAATCTAGCCTATTAAGTAGGCACTAGGCAGTTTATTTGGTTTTTGTATGTATTAACAATAATTTATAAGAATTCTTGTATTGACTGCCAAATATGAATATATGACATTAGAAATAAATAAATAAAATTGAATTAGGAAAATTAATAAAAGTCGAGAGAATGGCTACCCAGAGAAATTCCGATTTGAATCCGATTTCAATTCGAATCAAAGCGAGCTCGATTTAGACTTGTTTTTTTTTTAGTTCGGGTTGTTTTTTTTCAGTTTGTACTAAAATCATAGGTACCTACCAAATTTAACGGTTGTATATTTTACCGTTTTACGACAGCAAAAAAGACTGATTATTTCACTTTTTTTTTTAAAGTTGGTTGTGCCACCGTAATAACTAATAAAATATTTAACAAATAACATAATTAAGTTATTAGTGTTACAAATACAACGTGTTACAGTACATACAATTAAAAGTTAAAACTAAACTTATTTAAATTAAAATAAAACTTAGCTAGGTACTCAAATTAAAATCAAACTAAGCTACTCAAATATTAAAGACGTAAATAAGAATCACCTTTATAACATAATTGTGTAAACAAAATCAAACCGCTATTTATTTCGGTTCAAAAGATGCTTAAAGTTGGGATGGACGGACGGAAAGCAACGCAGCTATACTATAGGGTCCCATTGACCTCCATTCGGGCTAGGAACGTTTTTTAAAACGAGATTATCTTTATAACTACATTCATTCTTAAAAAAAACTTCAAATTTACAGCATGTGCACGGTAAATTGGGTTCCTAAGAAACCGCTACCAACTTATCAAGAAAATAACCTCAAACCAAAACAAAAAGAACAGTCACACGGTTTTCAATACAAATTGGTTCTTTAGTCCGATAATTAGACGTTGCAGTAATCAGCAATTGGACTATAGGAAGCTAATTTCATGCTGCTTTCTAGGCTGTCTTAAATTAACATTCACCACCCGGTTAGCAGATTTCTATATAAATTCGACTCAATGTCTTCGAAGAAATGGACGTCGGTGTAGAATGAATTAAGACAGCTTTCACCCAGTTATTCTAATTTGGAATACTAAGAGATCTCTAATGTGTTTTACCTTTTTTGGAAGATGTCTTCGCGGAATAGTTTGACCGCAGTATTTTAGCCGTTTTGTGGGGCAGGTCGGTAAAATTGCAGATTATAACATTACCCTCCTTTCTTTGTGGGGTAAAAAGAACAACGGGTGTGTTCTTTGGGGCACAGATAAAAAAAGTCGACCAAAATTTTTTCGTTATGAACTCAAAGGCAAAATAAATTTCTGTCAAAAATTCCATTTTTGGGACAAGGTTTTGCTGCCGATTTTACTTTTCTTTGCAGAACCTTTATCTGCTTATCAAGACCAAACTATTGAGTCCTTTCACGGTGGGTTCAAGATCCGGTCGCCACCTTCCGACTCCATTAGATCAGCTCTTAGATACCATAATATTGCAGTGTCATCGAGTTTAGATATGTGGTTCGAGCCCATTCAGGTAACAGGAAGTCGGTCAAATGTTTTTTGTTTATGGAATAGAGAAGATAATCGAGCACACAGGCCACCTGATGGTAAGTGGAAACTGTGACCCATAGACATTCGCATTCACAATGCAATGCAAATGCGTTGCATACCCTGAGGACTAAGATGGAATGCCTCTCTGCTAGTCATTTCACCGGCTGTCTTATCCCCAAACCGGAACAAAACAACACAAACACTGCTTTTTGACCCGTTTATACACACATAGATACATATATTGCAAGTTAAGTAAAAGCTTGTAAAAAAGTTTCTTGCATGGGGATCCCCTTTTTTATTTCACATTCATTAAAAAAACTTGCCTAATCCGTCGTAACAACACAGACTCTGAAATTTAAAACCGCTAACTATTAAGGTTCAAACAGAATAGGGGGGTCATTATGACATGGCTATGCGTATGCAGTTTATTTTACGGTGAGCATAAAGGACGGAGCTATAGCAGTTACATAACTCTGTCCTTTTCTCTCAGGTTAAAATGAATAGCACAGAAACGTCATAATTTACCCCACAGTTATTTTAAGTTAGGTCGGACGGATAACGTTTTTTTTTTTTATGGCATGGGAAGGCAAACGAGCACACAGGCCACCTGATGGTAAGTGGAAACTGTGACCCATAGACATTCGCATTCACAAGACTGCAAATGCGTTGCCAACCCTGAGGACTAAGATGGAATGCCTCTATGCTAGTCATTTCACCGGCTGTCTAATCCCCAAACCGGAACACAACGATGCGAACACTGCTGCTTGGCGGTAGGTTAATGGATAAGATGGTGGTACCAACCCGGACGGACCCTGCACAAGGTCCTCCCACAAGTAGCCATGTTAATAGGGTTCCATCGGATACAGAACCCTAAAAACATAATAAAATAGCTCTAAGCTATTGCTAGTTTTATTTCTTTATAGCCATAAGTTTCTCCGACAGTGAATGCTAGTTTGGCTAACAGTGAGAGTGCAGAAAGTTGATAAGCGATGCGAATCTCTGTTATCACTGGCCACGTGACTGTGGGAAACAATGCGTTTACGACATCAATGGCAGAATGAGCCATCACGTCAGTTAATACCATCAAGGTGTAGTCAAGATGAATTCGACATACGTTATCGCTATCGAAAATTTACAGGAGTGAAGTGAGCTGCCGGGTGGTCGAAGGCTTGAGTCAATTCCATAAAGGAGTATGGGCTTTGTATGGACTCTGGCCTAGGGACCAATAAGGATAAGCCATGCATCATTGGATACGTTTTTTTCGTAATTTACAACTTTTCAGCGGGAAATCTCTAATCGCTGCTGTGTTAAAAAAGATATGAGAAGTAAAAATAAGATTATTTTTATTGTCATGCGATTTTTGCTCTGTACAACAGTTTTTAAACGTTTTATCATATAAATACATTAAAAAAAATTACTACAACCGTTCAAACTTAAATCGTCAATATAAAAGTTTATGCTCCCTAGCTGAACCAAAATGACACAAGAAACATAAGAAAATGCATAAAAAACTAAAATATCATGACACAATATCATTGACAGCTACAAAACCTTCACCATCTGTTACACAGGAACTTACTTAGTATCGAAAAAACCAACCTACATAATATAATAACATTTCAACTCTAATTACTTTTAAGCAGCGATAACTATTTTCACACAAAGATTTGGGAGTACCTAACATAGTAAAACTTTTAGAACTTAAAATAAGCTATCCAGTGACTTATTGCTTGTATTTATTGGTCATATAGGCCCATACTCCTTTAAGCAGTTTTCGATAATCATTTACGTTAGCGTTATGTACAGTGATCGGATTTCACGGTGCAACACTGCGGGATATAGATTAGAAATCTTAATATGGATGTGACTAAAATCCCGGGATCTGGTTCGAAAAGAAAATGCGATTGTTGGGATATTTATAAATAGGCATTAGGATAGGATTTTAGACGTGTAAAGAAATCGATTAAACATATAAAATATTGAGAAAATGATTGTATGCTATTTCAATTTCATACAAACTAATAAAATATAATATCTGTCTGTGTGTAGTGTGGTGAACTGATAATGCGTTCCGTATTATATTTTTTATTTATATTCATACCCAAAGACTATTTGGCAGATCAATTTTAAGCAGAGTATAATAAAAACTAACTTTTTTTATTTTTTTACATACCTGAATTACTTTTATTTAAATTTATTTGAAGTAATAAAATCAGAATAATATTTAACAACATAAGTCCCGGAACCCCGGGGCATATCCATATTAGCATAATGTTTAAGGTCATTCAACCCGTGTTGCACCGGGATATCCGATCATTGGTTATGTACCTTGTGTAAGTAGGGCCGCAGTAGTCAAGATACCCAATACTAAGTTAGTGATTTTCTAAAATCGACAAAATGTATAAGATCGATGTAAGCTGATGACAGATCGCTCGACCGCTTAAGTCGATGTCATTTCGAGTAGATAGACAAGTATTCGAGTGAAAAAATATTTTTGTCTACACTTTGTTTTTTCACCAAAAAAACTGTCCTTCATTAAAAACTCCATTCAAAATTATAAAAAAAATACGTCTAGTCGAAATGATCACGTGATTACCACAACAGACTTTTATTTAGTTTATTATTTAAAAGAATACATTTCAAAAACTAACAAAGCATT
Organism: Acleris emargana; assembly: GCA_927399475.2. NCBI lineage: Eukaryota > Metazoa > Arthropoda > Insecta > Lepidoptera > Tortricidae > Acleris > Acleris emargana. Next base: position 1,262,888 of record OV656840.1, read on the forward strand.
ATTATTATGCATACATACATACAAGGTGGCGCAAAAGTAATCACCCGATGTTCTTTGGCTGTATTTTTTTTTTGAAATCAAGAACTTGGGTTTTGCTTTTGGATTGTGTTTATTTGATGTCGTATTTTTTTTCCCATTAAGGCGCGAAAATGATTTCGGCCAAGTGGCCGCCGCCAGAATTGATGACCATGCGGGCCCGATTTATGGCATTTTTCATCACTCTTGCCAGAACATCCGGCGATAGGTTCTCGCATTCTTGTCGGATATTCTCTTTGAGGGCTTCAAGAGTCTGAGGTTTGTTGACATAAACCCGTGACTTCAAGAAACCCCACAGAAAGAAGTCTAGAACGGATAAATCGGGCGACCTTGCCGCCCAGTGCAAATCACCAAAACGAGAGATTAGGCGACCTGGAAATGCAGTCCTCAGAATTTCGGTTGTGGCTCGTGCAGTATGCGCCGTTGCTCCATCCTGTTGGAACCACATGTTCTCCAGTCCCAATTCATCCATTTGAGGAAGAAAAAAGTCGTTGAGCATGGCTCTGTAACGCTCGCCGTTCACAGTAGTTGTTTGGCCCGCGGCGTTTTCGAAAAAATAAGGCCCGATAACGCCTTCAGCGTAAACAGCACACCATGCAGTAACTTTTAGCGGGTGCAATGGCTTTTCGTGGGTTAGACGCGGATTTTCGGTGCCCCAGAAGCGATAATTCTGCTTGTTCACGTATCCACAGAGATGGAAATGGGCCTCGTCACTCATGATAATTTTCGATGAAAAGTTATCTTCCTCGTGGTCGAGATTCAGGATGGCGTGAGCGTAGGTTACTCGCGTTTGGCGGTCAACTGCTAACAACTGATGAACTGTCTGCACTTTGTAAGGGAACATCTTCAAGTCTTTTACCAAAATTCTCTGTAAAGATCGCCGATTGATGCCCAATTGCGTGGCACGTCGTCTGGTCGATACTCCGGGGTCCTCTGCGACATCTTCAGCAACAGCCGCAATATTCTCAGCAGAACGACTGCTTCGGGGACGGCCAGACCTGGCAGCATCTTGTGATGTCCCATACTCTTCTAGGCGAGTGGCTAAACGCCGTAGTGTTTGCCCAGTTGGCGTCGGACGACCGGGAAATCTGCGCCTAAATTCACGCTGCGCCAACACCACCGACGAATTATTCCGCAAAAAAAACGAAGTAATTATTCCGCGTTCTTGAAGAGTAAAGCGATTCATGTTTTGTTGACGTGTATTTTGTAACTATTTACTTTACAAATGTCAAAGCAAAACTGACATTTGCCGCCATTTTTTTAAATTATAGCATCTTCCGATAGGGTGATTACTTTTGCGCCACCTTGTACATATCTTCACGCCTTCATTCCCAGAGTGGGGTAGGCAGAGCTACAGAATTACCAACAACTCTAAAAACTTGTTGATAACTCTGTAACAACAATTTGCACAATTAGGCTAAGATGTTTAACAGTGTATATTAGTGACAGGTAGCAAGCCCGTCGCCTAACAGTACTACAAGCCTTTATTCCCTTAGTCGCCTCTTACGACTTCCACGGGAAGACATGGAGTGGCACAATTCTAAGCCGGCAACCACACGGCATTATTATTATGTTTTGCAATAAACTGGGATCTTACTATAATGCTGCAAAGCTTTCGTCTTGAACAATCGAAAGCTCAAGCTTTCTTTCTTTAAAATTATTGCCTTTTGTTTAGATCAATTTTCTTTCAAATTACAATGCATAAACCGTCCCACCTAAACTATTAGAGTCATAAAATTGTCTATTATCACTTTAATTTAGTTTCACGTAATTATTTTCATTTTAAATTAACTCAACGTGCAATTCTATTGTTTTTTAATGCACTCTCTAGCTGTTTAGTTTCATATGCCATTAATAACTGTAATTTTACATTTTGATACCTTTTTAGGGATCCGTACCCGGTGGGTGCTCAACTGGACCCTATTTCTAAGCCTACGCTGTCTTTCTCCGTCATTCAAAACATAATTAAAATATCACATTAGCAAAACAGATTGTGAAAGACTCGGTATTTAATATTAAGCTAAATAATTTTCTAATTTCCAAATGTTTTTATAATTTACAAGAGTACTTTGACATTACATACACATACATAAACTCACGCCTTCGTTCCCAGAGAGGGGTAGGCAGAGCTACAGAATTACCTACAACTCTAAAACTTGTTGATAATTCTGTAACCACATTTTGCACAATTAGGCTAAGATGTTTGTGTGTTTGTAGATGTTTATGTTTACTTTGACATTGAATAAGAATAATAATAAAATTGTATTTGTAACTCTCTCTCTATGTACCTAAGTAAATATTTGTAACTAGTCAATATAAGAAAGCTAGTATTGTAAGTATTGTAAGTTAACTAGGCAATTTGGTTAAGCAGAGTAATTGCAGTGCCCTTACAGGGTTTATGTTGATCCATGAAATAGTATTTAAGATCTTTGTAACTACAACATAAGGCAATAAAATATATGACTATGACTCTATTAGTAAGACATGAATTAGACAGTGTCGACGGAACTCCGCTTTGCAAAACTAAATCTTTTTTTTTTTTTTTATATCATAGAGAAGACAAACGAGCACACAGGCCACCTGATGGTAAGTGGAAACTGTGACCCATAGACATTCGCATTCACAAGACTGCAATGCAATCCTAAGACTGCAAATGCGTTGCCAACCCTGAGGACTAAGATGGAATGCCTCTATGCTAGTCATTTCACCGGCTGTCTTATCCCCAAACCGGAACACAACAATGCGAACACTGCTGTTTGGCGGTAGGTTAATGGATAAGATGGTGGTAGCGATCCGGACGGACCCTGCACAAGGTCCTACCACCGGCAAATAAATCTGCAAATAAAAAATCTAACATAACCTAAACCTACGATTCTATAACCAAACCCAACTATTTGTAAATATCATGTTTTGCTAGTATGACGTTGTATGCGTATATTATGATGTTTTTCTAGTAGATATGATGTTATGCGTATATGATGTTTTGCTAGTATGATGTTATGCGTATAATATGATGTTTTGCTAGTACCATGTCATGCGTATAATATTTGTTTTAAGTTAAGTATTACGTAAGTAAGTAGGTACCTAGTTTCTGTGTATAATTCCCTTAAAATCACGACCTGCTTAAATGGGATCCAATGCGATTTGCATTTTTGCAGGTCGTCGTTGACCCCTGGGAGTTGATATATTTTGGGGACGACAGATATAAATACATGTAGGAATTGCAAATATATGCGTATGTCTGATTTTTGTATGTTAAAGAATTTCATGAACTTTGAATGGCGAGTAATAGTATGATAGATTATATTAGTTGCTATTAACATGAACAAAAATAGGCAATGATAAATACAAAATCTTATAAAAGCGACACAATAATTCATATTGTTTTTGTATCGTAATAATATTATGTTCTGTTCAAAGCGCTTTGGTTTTCTGATAGGGTTTGCTCTTGTCCTTCTTATTTTTGGACTACTTTTTTATACTTAATGCAAGATATGTATCACGAACAACAATAAGTATTTTAAACTGTAATTATTTAATTTATACTCCGACATAAATTAAACTTAATTACATGCTTGGGAAGTAAAAGGTTTTGAACAACTTAACTTTACAATTAATTTGGTTTAATAATATCACATTTGCCATGTAACATATAATAAAGAAACGACTTCATTGCAAACCGAATAAGGTTGTATTTTCTCTATTTAAAATTCCAGTTGAGATCTTTTGACTTAACGAGAATTTTCCCTTTAGGGCTGATGATCATTTAGTATATGAAATTGAAATTGAACTGGGTACTTACTTTAATCTTTAATTAAGATAAGAATACTTTAAATGTCAGTAAGCTCGTGAAGATATATTTTTTTAATTATTTATGTTTCACGCTTTTGTTTGGGACTTGGTTCTTATTTATCGTTATTCCGGCGGGAACTGTCCGGTTTTTAATAAATTGCTATCTTACATCTCAGAGCTAAAAAATATATTTGTACCAAAAATATCGATTGTTGAGGCGTTTAATTACAATGATAGAAAAGGCTAGCGAAACAAACTTACGAATTAAAAATAAAACTGAGAACAAGTACGTTTTGTTACTCTATAATTCACCTATTTTAATAAAAATATTTGCCAGTGTTTTGTTTATGTATATTAGCGTTAATTCTATAAATTTGGATTATTGGATTAAATTGTAAGCTTAAATAATACTTTGGTTTAGCCCCTCTTGCTTCTACATCGTAATAATATTTTTAAAGTAGCGCCTTACACACTTGGCATTAAGAGCTATTACCACGTTAACATTAATAAATCGAAACCGAGCCTCTGGAATATGTAAACCCAAAGAACTCTAATATTATTTCAAACTTAAATACTGGCCGGTAATAAAATTTCACGCCATTTATTCAATATAAAAAAAAACCTGTCACAAAAGAAAAAAAGACAGTAAGCCATAATGAGTGAATCGCGATCGGTGGAAAGTGAGGCGCCGACGTGATCGCTATCCGATCAAACGTATCATTCCGCCGCAGAGTACGGTGGCACAGAGGGTTATAATGAATCAAGACGTCATTTAGTTGTCAGGTAGTCTGTTGATTTTAATTTACTACGTAGAAGTGAGCTTAAACTTATATTTAATGACATAACGTGTAAATTAATAACCGGTGGGATGATTTGGATGAAATAGTTGACATATGCGTACTTACTTAATGTTTTTTAAATAATCAAAAAATAAAAAATAAAATTGATTGTTTTTTTTAAATTAAAATAAAAGGTAAGTATAATACTTTTACAGTACGTTACAATACAAAACACTTTATTAAACACCAAACAAAAAAATAGAGAGAAACAGTACAATTAAAAATAACACAGATAAACAACAGGCGGTCATATCGCTAATTAGCGATCTCTTCCAGACAACTTTAGCAGGGACATGGTGTAAAATTAAAAAAATCAACCAGTTAAAATTTAGCTTGTAATTGTTTTACGACACTCGATAGGATTATTTTGCCTGTTAGTAGATACTCAGCCACCTGACACAATTACAATCACAAAAAAGCGTTAAGTAAGTACCTTTTTTTTCCCTCGTGTTACGTATTTTGCAATAAAATTACTTTTATTATTTGCACAACGACATCTCGACCATCAAGAAAACACTAAAAACCATATCATGATTAATGCATAGCAAAGCAAAACAAGACAAGCTATCACACTGCAACCCATTACACAGCACCAGAGTTACTCAATCAAACTTCAATTATCATACCACCGTCCGCCACGCCCCCGCCGCCTCTGTGACGTGCTACTCTACGCGCGACAGGTTGCCAGGTGTAAAAATAGCCCGGTCGTCGACCGGCCTTACCGCGGCCTTCACTACCTTGGCAACCCGCACATCAATTCTAGTAGCGTAAACCCACTGGACGTTTGCATTCTGTGCGCGAAAAAAAATAAAAAATAGAACCGGCGAGATTGTTCCGAATGCGTTCTTTATTTGAAATTCATGTAAATGGCGATTGATTTAGCCTTTCTGCCAGTGGCATTTGTTTTTTTTTTACTTTTTAAATTGTAACCTTTTCGGAATTGAGGGCTTAGTAATCTTAATTATAAGTATCTTAATTGGCATGAAATATACGCTAGATACGACTTGTTCATTAAAATGTAACTTTGCGAAGCGTTTTGTTTTGTTGTACTGAGTTTTTTTAATGATTGAATGAATACGACTAGCCACCACCTCTTTTTTCTCTTAAAGGTTGTAAAATTCATCAGTGAGAGTTAACTTTTTCTGTACAATATAATTAAGAAAAAAAAATGTACTACAGGTTAAAGAGCCGGGCAAGAGCTTGTCGGACCATGCTCAGTGTAGGGTTATCTCAAAAAACAAGGTGTATGTTTTTTTTATTTAAAGTTATTTGAGGTGGGGGGGGGGATACACAACTCTAGCGAAAATTTCACTTTTTTATTGGCCCCCATATTACATGTAAATAATGATTTTTTTAATTTAAAAAATATGTAATTTTGTTTTACTTGTATGGGAGGTGACCGTTTTTCAAATTTTTATTTTTGTCTTCTTCGGCGAAATTTAAATGTATAAATATGACACGTAGGGATAGGCCAAAAAAGTATAGCCGACGGTTTAAGAATAGGTAATTTTAAGAAACCTATTTCATTAATTTTGTATTTGACCCAATAGTTTTGTTTTAATATATTTATTTATGTAGCATGTTGACATTTTGTAATAAATTACAATTAGATGAAAAAGTCATTGTAAATAGTTTATTCAACATTCTATTTCAAGCGGTTTTTGCCCAACCCGTAAGTACACCTAGGAGGGCTTAAAGCGGAAAACGAAAATCAAGCAAAGGTTAAATATACTTTTGTAGAAATATCCAAAATAATGCAAAACGGTTTTAAAACCCTAATTGTAGGGTAATTATAAAAGTATTATCGATCCCAATTACAGCTTTGTAGTACCAGAAATCTCTCAGTTAAACGCGGTCAGACGGACGGACGGACGTGGCGTAACTATAAGGGTCCCTTGTTTGACTTCGGAACCCTAAAACAAATATTATTTTATAGCTAAAACTTTTAATAGTAATCTTAATATGGCTGCAAATTGCACTTTCCAATAAACTTTTTTTTTTTATGGCATGTGTAGGCAAACGAGCACACAGGCCACCTGATGGTACGTGGAAACTGTGACCCATAGACATTCGCATTCACAAGACTGCAAATGCACTGCCAACCCTGAGGACTAAGATGGAATGCCTCTATGCTAGTCATTTTACCGGCTGTCTTATCCCCAAACCGGAACACAACAATGCAAACACTGCTGCTTGGCGGTAGGTTAACAGATAAGGTGGTGGTACCAACCCGGACGGACCCTGCACAAGGTCCTCCCACAAGTGAATCCGACATACTCCCGTTTTGCGTAACACTAAGTACAAAATTAATAAATTGAACATCGCATTTTATCGGTAATGTTCGTTTTTATCTCGTTTTCCCAGTAAACTTAGTACGTATCAATAAATTAACTAAGAGAGTGAGATAAATACGAACATGTTACTAAATACCATGTTCCATGAATATTTACTACATCTCTGCAGGTTTATTTTAACTTGTAAAGTGATACAAGCTGTTTAATGCCTAGGTGATAGGAGACCGAACTATAGCAAGATATCTCATTAAAACTATACGTAAAGTAAATTGCTAACTTTTGGGCTTGCTAACTGTCACTAATATACACTGTTAAACATCTTAGCCTAATTGTGCAAATTGTGGTTACAGAGTTATCAACAAGTTTTGGGAGTTGTTCGTAATTCTGTAGCTCTGCCTACCCCACTCTGGGAATGAAGGCGTGAAGGTACTTATGTATGTATGGTTTTTAAAAACAGCTTCTATAACATAGTTAAGCTACGTAAGTGAGAATGCTCGCCCTAAAATGTAAGTTAAATATAATTAAGTTCACCGTTACCTAGTACACCTAAGTAGTACAAGCCTAGAGTTCAGTAAGGGACTATGTCAATTTGTGTCAGATTCTTCCCTGATGTTTATTTATTTAAAACTAAAGCAATCTGTACTTAGCTAAGCTACAGCATCTATTTACAAATTAAATCCATACTAGTATTAAAAAATATATTAAAGACATTTACTAAGTAAATAAGTAGGCCGCACGGACAATTTTACGCGTCAAAAATCTACCAGCGCTTCCCAGGAGGAGACCATGCTGAGAAGAAACGCAGCAAGAAACTCGGTAGTATTCTTCTTCTTTAAATTAATGACTGTCCACCAAGAGATTTCACCAGTGAGAGACTATGGTCAGTAAATATGTAGAACAGTAAATCAAAATTAACAAATGTAAAAGCCGGGCTTTTTCAATCGGCCATCTTCCCTCCCCGAAGGATACCGGAAGACCTCCTAGCAGTCAGTCATTCCTTAAATAAATATATTTCTTATATCAATGATACTACTTAGTTAAGCATTGATAAAGCAATAAATGTTAAATGATCAACTCGACATAAGAACAAATTGTACCTACCTCTTGCAAAATTAAGTATTTAAAAAATAATTCATGTCATATGGCAACTAAAATTTATAATAAAATACCAATTTATATACAGGACTGCCCCCAAATCAATTTAAAATAATTAATAACAAGGTGGCTTCTTGAAAAATGTTTTTACTCGGTTCATGAGTTTTTTCAATCATCGACATAATTAAATAATACTTTAACATAATAAATAAGTTTATGTTTAGGTTACTATACTTATTTTATATATGATGGTCACAGCCCTATATGAAGATTATATTTATTCCAACATAAACGTGACAGTGTTGTGATTAAGGTGAATGATAATTAGTGTATAATATTCTTTTTTTTCAATGACTTATATTATAATAGTGAATATCTAGTATTGTTTTTATATTGCATGTCGAAAATAGGTAGAACATAAGCACATCCTGTAACACCAAGAACTGTCTATACGTAATGTGTTCTTGCAATAAACGACTTTATCTTTGTCTTAAAATTAAATATAATATAAATGTGCCGTGTGGTTGCCGGCTTAGAATTGTGCCACTCCATGTCTTCCCGTGGAAGTCGTAAGAGGCGACTAAGGGAATAAAGGCTTGTAGTACTGTTAGGCGATGGGCTTGCTACCTGTCACTAATATACACTGTTAAACATCTTAGCCTAATTGTGCAAATTGTGGTAATAGAGTTATCAACAAGTTTTTAGAGTTGTTGGTAATTCTGTAGCTCTAGTCTGCCTACCCCACTCTGGGAATGAAGGCGTGAAGGTATGTATGTATGTCAATCTGTCTTCAAAAAACTAATTCTACGCGGAGTTTGAGAGCAAAATCTAATAAAATAATCTGTGGGACTTGATAGAAGCACTTGGAGCAAACCTCATTTGTTTCTGTTTAGTCCACAATTGTTAATTTTACTCTTAAATCGAATAATAGACCTCGCGTGTTATATCCATGGACTTGTATCTCTAAGAAGTCCACCGTTGATAGTCTAAAACTCGACATTGGCGAAATACACCTTGTTAAAACTAGGAGTAAAAGCTATATTAAGGCTCTGTCATCCCGGCTTATACACACCTCCTCGTGCTTACCTCTCCCAAAGGATTGGGCTAGCTATCCAGAGAGGTAATGCAGCCAGTGTCATAGGGACCATGCCGCGAGCGGGCCTGCTAGAGGGGGTGTTCTTTTTATAGTGGTGATTATTATTTACATCTTTAATATTTGCGTAGCTTAGTTTTATTTTAAATTAAATAAGTTTATATTTAAATAAAAAGAGTAAAAGCCATTACTTAAGGAATAAAACTGTAGTCTGTATGTCGTATAACAACAGCCCAATATTACTTGTAAATTACATCGTAAATCACGCAATAAAGTATGCGTGAAAGAAAACACGTATAACTTAATGTCACTGATGACGTTTTTACGATACGGTTGTGACGAATGGAACTGCAAATACTGATTGTCAACTTTTTTACGCAATTTAAATACGCTTCGTAAATCTGGTAGGTCTTGGTTACTTTTATTCTGTATTCGTTTCGATTTAATTTTCCGGGATGTTGTAACACAAACCTTAACCAACCTTAAGGTTCTATAGGTATGCTTCTTATAACATTTTGATAAATTAATGGATGCTGAAATAGATGCATTTGTAACTATCAATGTTCGAACAAATTAAACAGCTGGAAGCCATCTGGGAACGAAATTAGGACCTTGTGATATGTTTACATGTTTAATTATATTTGTTGCATACATCGGATATTTATGTACATGCATATTTAATGAAAATTTTGCTGCGTATCCTCGTTCAATTTCCTTAATCATGGTGTGGTTAATTTAAAAAGAGATCTCTTTGAGGGATGAATTGGAATAGATATATCTTATACCCTGGATTAGCACACTGGCTATTATTAATTCCAAAGGAAATGACGATAATCGAAAGCTACATGGATATTGCGGGCAGAAACTATACAGGATACGATACGATACGATACGATACGATAACTTTTAGAAGTAAACAACGCGTTGTTTACTTCTAAAAGTTATATATGTCGGTCACGTAAATTAGCCAGACCTTGTGGAAACAATATCGATTTATTTCTTTTTACTCTTTCTTAACTTACAGAAGAACAGGACATTATTGATAATCGATTATGGCAAAAAATAGTCAAACACGTATGTTTTACAGTTTGATATATTCGAAAGGCAGATATAATGTACTAATTTAAATATATCAACATTTATTGAACCCAGGATCAATGGGGCATACTCGGCCTGGTTTAATATCTCTAAAGGTGTTAGACAGGGCTGTGTTGCCTCACCATGGCTGTTCAATCTATTCATGGACAGTTGTATGTGGGATTTGAAAGAGTATGATAAGGGTTTGCGTATGCAAGAGTTGCTAATCAAATGCCTCTTATATGCCGATGATCAAGTTATACTTGCCTCATCGGTACTTGAGTTGCAGGAGATGGTGACAGTAATGAATGAGGGATTTAAGAAAAAGGGGATGAAAGTAAATGTTGCCAAGACCAAGGTCATGGTGATAGAGAAGGATGAGGAGATGACTGAGTGCGTGATAAATATAAATGGTGAATTAGTAGAACAAGTGAGCGAATTTGTGTACCTGGGAAGTATGTTTACAAGAGATGGTAAGTGTGAGAAGGATATCGAGAGGAGGGTGAATGCGGGGAATCAAATTAATGGGGCCCTGCACTCCTTTGTGAGCAGACAGGGCGTTTCACAAAAAGCCCGGCTGGCTGTTCACAATGGAGTGCTAGCCCCTACCCTGATGTATGGTAGTGAATGTTGGGTGTGGCAGGACAAGCATGTTAGTCGTGTAAATGCAGTTGAAATGCGTTCTTTGCGTAGTATGTGTGGTGTGAAACTGATTGATAGAGTTAGAAATGAAAAAATCAGAGAGAAATGTGGAATGAAAGAAGACGTAGTGACTAAGATTGAAAAGGGCATGCTTCGATGGTTCGGTCATTTGGAAAGGATGGATGAAAGAAGATTGACGAAAGAGATATACAGATCGAAAGTGAGTGGAAGGGTCGGAAGGGGCCGCCCTAGGCGTACTTTTTCGAATCAAATCGGAGAAATACTGGGAAAGGGCCGAATCTTAAGTACCCGAAACCGACGTGCGTGCATGACTCGATGTATGAATGTTGAAGAAGCGAAAGAAATTTGTCAAGATCGTAGCAAGTGGAAAGAAGTGGTCTCTGCCTACCCCTCTGGGAAACAGGCGTGATTTAATGTATGTATGTATGTATTGAACCCAATAACAATCAATCAACAACCCTCCAGGTGTTAAACGACGAGCCGTGACATAAGAAATACTCGTTAACTCAAGATAGCAATTTATAAAGCCCTTATACAGCTACGAGAGTAAAAAGTCGTTACGGCCACATAATCTGACTTATCAAGGTTGTATTAAGGCTGTGTAAATAAAATAAATCTCACCTTCAGTGATGCATGCCTCTTGAGATCGCACTTGGAGTAATTTATTACTTTCACGACTTTTATCTTACGGGGTAGGCATTTGACAACTGTCACGGCCTAGTCTACGGTCACTTTTTTATAGCGCCTTGAAGTGGTGTAGGACTGATACGCAAATTATTTACTAGTGGAACAGATCGTTTTAAGGACAAATAAGGGCTTAAATTGTACAACCTCCATTCCTATTGCGTTTAGCAAAGCAGCAGTGTTCGCATTGTTGTGTTTCGGTTTGGGGATAACACAGATAGATAGATAGAGATAACAGTGTTGAGTTTTTTTTGTATTATATGAACTTGTAAAAGGACCTTGTGCAGGATCCATTAATCTACCGCCAAGTAGCAGTGTTTGCATTGTTGTGTTCCGGTTTGGGGATAAGACAGCCAGTGAAATGACTAGCATAGAGGCATTCCATCTTAGTCCTCAGGGTTGGCAGTGCATTTGCAGTCTTGTGAATGCGAATGTCTATGGGTCACTGTTTCCACTTACAATGAGGTGGCCTGTGTGATCGTTTGCCTTCCTATGCCATAAAAAAAAGAACTATTACCATTAAGTTGCTTTTGTGCTTGTTTGCCTTCTCAATGCTTTACTAACAACAACCATTTTTATGGCATTCTTCTGCTGGCGCTTTACTAGGCACTTCGGCCTTGTACGGTGAAACTGCGGAACAAACTGCCCTGTAAAGTATTTCCTAACAGTTATGGTCTTCAAGACAAGAGCTTTAATTTCCCTAAAAGGCCAGCAGTAGCCTACCGACAACTCCTAGTTTCTTGTCTTTATGGACAGTGATGATAAAATAAAGTAACGTCAGGAAATATATAACAGCATGTACATAGTAAAGCATGTATGTATGCACTGACGGCGCACTCTTTACTCTTTGCTTCCTTTTCTAACACATAATTAGTAGATATTTGCATCGAACGTAAGCCAGCTCATATAAATATCACCCCTGGTGAAGCGAGCTGATGTAGTTGTAAATATAAAAATATATATGTATATCTATCGAACCAATTTGCCATTAATTATTACTCCATAATCACATACATTTGAGATCAAATGAGGTCACTTTAATCATTTGTCCACTTGATCATTACTTTCATACTAAGTTTAAAACGAAATAACTAGATAAAAGTAGCGGTGTGAAACACTCCATTTTGCCATCGTAAAAAATTCAGTCAAGTGCGAGAAGTATAATAATTTGAATATAGAGTCGTTTTATTGCAGTCCAATTGAGTTATTTAAATCAATCTCTCGAAATAAATTATGTGGCTGGAAGAAGACGACATTGTGAGAAATTTTAAATATTGTGTCAAAATATACAAATTGTGAAAATGTTGATATATGAGTGAATAAATTATCATAAAACCACGGTAAGTTTGAGCTAGGAAGCGAATTTGCCAGCTGTGGTGACGTGAAAGTGCAGTGAATTTATTGACACATGTTTTTTTTTTGATGCCATGTTTTATTGTTAGTTATGATTAAAACAATAAACGGTAGAGTGCGAGCAAAGAAAAACAATCTCAAGATTAAGCTAGTTTCGAAATGCGTTTCGGTAAATAACAGCCCCAGCGGTACATCACTATTCCGGTACCCGCAACAATGAAGTTTGACATATGTTCCTTTATACTTGCTGTCAATATTTAGGAAACTTCATCAGCGAGCAAACATCAAAAGTGCCATCACTCGGTGCCGCTTAATTATCGGCTCGATGAAAATTTGAGGTTATGTGTCAAACACAAGCACGATACGACGATATTTTATATTGTTTTACTGTTTGTGTAATAAAAATCCTAATTGTCAATAACTTATGCTGGGTTTACACGGACTTAGTAGCTAATGCTTAGTCACTTGTCACATGTGTGTAAACATGTTGTATAAGTGCTTAGTATTAGTGCAACTGCAAGTGCAAGTAATTAGAAGCCGTTCCTATTTACTAAGCGACAAGCACCTACCCGCAGCTAAAAATCTACTAATACTTGTCACTTGTCGAGTGGTGTAAACATTTAATGACAAGTGCAATTTGATTAGTGATTAGTAGATTACCTACTCAAAGCTGCCGAACTAATACCATTCTCTAACACCACTGTGTAGATTTTATTTTTAAAAAATATTTCGATAGTTCATAACTAAAGACATCAACGCCCTGTTAGTTGTACTAGTAGCGCTTTACGATTAGTCGTATAAAAGTGCTAAAAGACATTTTTTATTAATACCCGATGACACCCTTATATAGCTTTTACTTATTTAAAAATAATGTTACTACTCAATTGGTTTAAAAGTCAAAGTGCTTCTTAAGTATGTCGTTACACGTTTAACTAAGGGAAAAAATTGCAAGTTGGTTTTTATAAAGGGTGGCATTTCATTCGACGATGCACGTGATGCGTTTTGTTTCTCTTTTTTTATGCAATTTGCCTCTAGTTTGTGCTCCGGACCTTTCTGATAAGTTGTTAAACACGATTATAGGCCAGTATATTGTTAATTTATTATGTTTGCGATATTTGTAATTACTTGTTTTATCAGAATTGTGTTTTTTAAACATTTAAATGATCGTAAAATAAAAGGTATATCAACTCTTCTAGAAAATAATATAACTGCAATTTAATATTCTTAAAGTTCGATTTTGGTTGCATTGGCTTTAAAAAAAGTGAGACATTCCAATGGGAGACATCTGAATGGATCATTAAAGACAAAAGAGAGAGAGCTTAGTATCCCAAAGAAAAAAAAAGAAAATGTAACTTCTTCCTGACCTAATCTTGCAAATGGCTCCAATCTTTTTTTTGTAGCTGTTTGCACAATGGTTGAAAGGAAGCTTAGAGAGAATAACAAATTGCATTAAAAAGGTATTATGATTTGTGGCTGTTCTTAGGTGATGGAAGAAAAAGGATCGCATTTTATGTACTTTTTTCTAAAACGGACGTTATTTTCTCACTCTGTAATCTTTAGAAAAATCTTTAAGTATCGGTTGATGTAGCTTTTTAAAATAGTAATCTAGTAGTTTCTAATTTATGGAGCTGCATGCATTCCAGTAGCCACCATCACTGACCTTTGTCGACTTTCCACCCTGTATATACTTCATAACTTGAAGTATGACATGTTTCCTTCAGCAATAACTTAGCATGACCACTGAATAAATTACTATTCTCGTGTGAATATCGCCATAGATCCTAATAATTGCTAAGCCTAAAGCAATATTGTTATAAATGCTGTTGACCTATTGGAGATATAAATTTTAATTGTAATAATTCTTGATATAATTTATCGATAGGGTTAAAGGGTCAACCTGTATTTATAAATGGTATGTAAACAGTTTCACATTAAGTACTCATATGTTCGCTTGTGTTTGTTGGGATGAGATAGAGGGTGTTTTTTTATATAAATTAAATTGTCACAACATCCTGTATGTTTGTTATCTCCTTCTCGAAATCGCCTCTGATTTCTATAAATTTTGCAATATAGAGGTTTACGGGGCGAAAATTGATCTGTTAAGTAGTCATCTTGGGCAAAATTAGTTTTCAAACCTTGCGAGACGCAAGAATATAATTGTTTTCTTTCGTCTTTCCTATATTTTTGAACGTGTCATCTATTATTCGGTTACGTAGGTATATCATATAACCAACTACTCAATCGATCCAAAGTTCCTTTATTTATTAGTAAAACAAACATTTTGATTAAAATAAAAATGTCCATTATACTTGACTTATGGCAAAAAAAACTAATGAAACATTAAACAAGAATATCCTACGAAGAACTATAAACTAACATAGTTTTTAGATGCGTCTAGCCTACTTGTTAGTGACCCTGCCTACGAAGCTAGTGGTCCCAGGTTCAAATCCAGTTATTGCCATATTTGTGTGACGAGTGCAAGTATATGTTTGTATTTGTTGAGTCTTGGATGTTTTTATAAATTTAGGTAGGTATGTATTTGTATGCCGCCGCCTAGTTAGTACCTATAGTAGAAGCTTAGACCTTAGTTTGGGAGTAGGTCAATTTGTGTAAGTGTTTCCTGATATTTATTTAAACTTTTAAAAATAAGTAGATTAAATCTTAAACTCTTGACAATAAAGCTTAGTAGATTGTTTGTATATTTTCATCACACTTGCACGTAAACAGTATCTAAACATACAGGTTAACTTGGCCGCAATGCCCCATATAAAACCCTCGACCTTTCTTTTTACCATGAAACCCAAGGTCAGTAAGTATTTTTTTTTTTCAATTTATAGCACAGCACACAGGTCATGTAAGTTTAAGCAAAGAGTTTACACGCAATTGAAAAATTGTCTTAAAATGTTATTTAAACAGGAATTTCATTGCAATCTCGCTACATGTTACTTAAATACTCAATTAATGTTCTTAATAATCGATTTTAATAGTTTTCTGTATCAAAAGGTCGTTTTTTTTTACACTCCTTCAGGGCTGTATGTATACCTACGTAAGTATTTGCCGTTAACGTTTCTGAACGAAACATTTGTATAATCTGTGGAGTCCGCCCGCCATCCGCTTAAAAAAAGTTCAAGTAATTCGTAATAATAGTTGTGCTGACTTGTGTATTATAAGTTTTTTCTGCCTTATAATTTTATTTATTTACTCGCAAATGTGATGAAAAACATTGTATATTTCACGGGCGGTACGGGAATTACGAACCTCGACTCAGAAAGCCCTCAGTCTTTGACTTCGGGCTTCTACTAGAGCCTCGATCGTGATTCCTTACTTACCGACCTTAATACACAATGTATTATTAAATGATATCATAATACAATTGACGTTCTTTTGCATCTTTTTAGCACTATAGTTTAAATAAATAACTTATTTTAAATATTTTTTGATCCTAAATCTTCTTATTTGTAAGAACCACATCCATTCATCGTTTTTGTTGTTAATAACAAACAAACGTCTTTTATACACAGAGACTAAAAATATAACAAAAGAAACCAACATCATCAAGATGCCGCGAGCCAAAGTCAATCGCAGAAAAAAAACAAAAAAAAAACCCTTATACTTACAATGCTGCTGTTAAAATTACACAAAACCCTCTTGAAATTGCTCTATAAGTCTTAAAATTAATGTAATTATGCCTCCATTGTAATTGATTTAACCGAGCTCAGAGGCATTTTGAACTATTAAACCGCCCAAGTTCCAAGGAGCGAGACAGAGTTGTATAACTACTATAACTCTGTCCTTTTCGTTCAGTGGAACTTTAAGAAGTAAAAAAACAGGACCTGCTGTATAAGCTGTCCGTTGATTTTACAGAACTGTGGTTAGCGTGTCGTAGGGTGACAAGAAAGACAAGAGGATAATTATAATTGGGACCACATTGGGACTGTTGTTAAGAAGTCAAGAGTCATTTTAGACGCTTGGGATTAAGTTGAAATTGGTTTTTAGTTTGTTATTGAAGCGAATTAAGGAAAAAAATTGTTATTGCTTTTAAAATTTGTTGTCTTAATTTAACAGCTTTTATCTCTGTATCGCTATTTAGAAATTTAAATATAAGAACATACCGTTTCAATTTCTTGACAATCGCGTTTCACTTAGTCTGTAACAAAGAAAATAAACATTATTAAACAATAATTTATTAATTTACATAGTATACATAGGGACAAATAAACTGAATCAACTTACGAACACCTTTAAACACTGTTCGGCGACAGGTTAGTAGGAAAAATAATGGTAATAATCGAGATGGACCACCACCACAATTTAAATATAAATTTATAATGAAATTTGAGTAAAGCTTAACGTAAATTTAGACCTAGGTTAACTAGAATGTCAAAATAAAAAACTGACCTGGGTTTAACCTAGGGTTAATATTTACGTGCAAGCGGGCCTTATAGTTTGTACCCATTATACAGGGGGTCCTAGACTCCCAGTTTTACTCTCATTAATATTTGTATTTGACTGATTGAGTATAGACATTTAATATGCCGCCAGCTTTTTGAAAATGATGCCCACTGATAGCGGTGTATTAGATTCGTGTAGTTTTAGGTCTAGTTTATTATTATTATGTAATAGCGACCCGCCTTGTTTCTGTGAGTTTTCCGTAAAGCATATTTAAACCAGAATTTATAACACAAAAGACATTTGAAAAAACATTTGATGGTGAAAGCCGCATCAAAATCTGTTGCGTGGTCTATGTTTTGTTTTTTTTAATATAATGATCCCTAAGGAAACAATAACTATGTACAGTAGATATTTTCATGTTATTATTTATTTGGTTCCACATATTATAAACATCTTCACACCTTACTTCCCATCACGGCTACTAAGCACTCCGTTTTCTAACATATTTTTTTACAAACTTCAATGTGTATAATTCGTAACATCGTAACACTTCCATCGCATTAACACAGCTGTATTGTAAATTAAGTACATAATTACTTTCGTTTCAGAGAAAAAACTAAACTCTTAATGCTGGGAACTACATTTTAGGTTTGTATTTGCATACAGCTACAGGCTGCTCCAACAAAATATTAACTAAGGTAAAGGCGATATTATATCTTGTCTACATCCTAATTTTATTTTTATTATATTCAGTTTTAGATTAATAATCATAAGATATGAGTATTTTTCCTTTGAATAAAGATTTTGTCGACAAAGCATGGTGTTATTATCTTTAAAACGGCGTTATCAGTAGGTTGATCATGCAAGCGAGCTAATACGAGCAAGCTCACTCGATGATTAAGCTACTAAATTAAGAATGCACGCCCTAAAATATTGTTCGTACTTAACTTAAACTTGTCGGTTAATAATTCGTCCGTCGAGTTGAAAACTTAATTGCGAATCACCTAGCAACTCGGCCAGTTTTTATGCCTCGTATTATAAGCAAGTGGAGCACCTTAACAATTCGACGACACCCCTAGCTAGTTAATAAATGGTATTACTTACATTCTTTATACTATGGTTATTTATCTGAAACTGTGTTATGCTAAGTTATAGGCAAAGAAAGAGACACAGTTATAGTAGTCATATAGCCGCGTCCCGTTTGCTCCCTGGAACTTGACAAGTGTTATGAACTGGTCGGGCTTTATAGCCTAGAGGCTTTGTCAACTGCCTTATCCCTAGAAAAGGCGTTGTTCTAGTCTTTTTACTGTTTCCTGTACTTGACACGGTAATGTTGTTTAATAACTTAATGACACATTTTACTTAGCTTTGCTTTCGCTTCTAGTAACAGGTTATTTCGTCTTGAGCTACCATTTTTATTGATTTATATATTTTTCATGACACATGTCAGAAATTCGTTGTCATATTCGAACATTATGTTTTTGTTAAATACGTAGTATTTTGATTCGCTATGGTAGTCACTTTTATATTTTATTTAGACATCCCTGGGCAGACTTTTTATGGTAATATTATTGTTTAAACAACGACATTAAATAAAAATAAAAAAAACAATTATACATACATACATACATACCTTCACGCCTGAAATCCCAGAGTGGGGTCGGCAGAGCTACAGAATTAAAAGTAAAAAAAAAGAAAATAAAGTAGTGGTTTAGGTGATTGACTTGAGGTACCGAGTTTATATCATACAGGTCTCCATCAATCAACAAGTCCTTCAAACCTAAGTACATTGCCTGAATAATTGTGTAGTAAGTACATTTGAATTAAAAATAATAATCAGGTCCTTACTGTAGTTTAAAGACGTTTTTTTATGATAATTACGGTGAATGCGAACAGACTCACAGGCTTATTTTATGACACTGATAGAAGATCTAAATATTAAAAGTAAGAGGAAAAACACGAAAATTTCTACAGGGTGTTATCAAAATATGATCCTGGTAAAAGACGCGATATATAAAGATAAAGATAAAGATAAAGATAAAGACATTTATTCAGTAAGTAGGCCGCACAGGCACTTTTACACGTCAAGAATCTACCAGCGCTTCACAAGAGGAGACCACTGCTGAGAAGAAGCGCCGCAAGAAACTCAGCAGTCAGTCATTTTTAAATTTATTATATAAATCTTTAAATAGCAAATTAAAAAATATTTCAAATATCCTGCGTAGTTTCCGCAGGAAAACACACCAAAATCTTAAGATAGAAAGAGAGAAAAGGAAAAAAGAACTCCTACGTATGTGTATATAAGACGGTGCAAGATGACCACATAAGATTGATATGTTTTCCTACATCAACGGTGTCCCCCAGACAAGATAAAGATTTTGAATTTGAAAAAAAACAAATAAAAAATATATTATTGATTAAGTTTCGGGTTTAGGCCAAGCATGTTTGTCTATTAAATAGTCCTCGATCCTATAATACGCTTTAGACATTAACGACTTTTTCAAGTAATTTTTGAGTGCTGGAAAGGGTAACTTTAATACTACCTCAGGTAATTTATTATAGAAATGAATGCATTGACCAACAAATGATTTATGTACTTTACGGACGCGGAATTTTCGAATAGCTATTTTATTTTTATTTCTAGTATTTAAATTTATAATAAAACATTCCCTATAAACTTGACTGTGCATGTTGCGCGCAAGATACAAACCGATTATTAATAAATAAATAAATAAATAAATATCAGGGGACAATGTCACACCAATTGACCTAGTCCCAATTTAAGCTCCAGGCTTGTATTATGGGTACTAGACAACGATATAAATACTTATATAGAGAAATATATACTTAAATACATAGTAAACATCCATGACTCAGGAACAAATATTCGCGCTCAACACACAAATATCTGCCCTTACCGGGATTTGAACCCAGGACCGCTAGCTTCGTAGGCAGGGTCACTAACAACTAGGCCAGCGCGTCGTCAAACATGAAGCTAGTAAGCTAGTATCAAACAGAGAATCATCAAGTTTGTCTCATTATAATTAAGTTAATATTTTGCCAGATTTTGCGCTAGTTTACAAGATAAGCAAGAAGTGTGAACGCATGAATCGCACGAATTCGAAGAAACCAGAGTGGAACTTAACAGTAAAAACGAAGTACTTGACAAACGGACTTAATTCTATGTATGAGCATTTCTAAAAAAGTTTGTACATTTCATTTACGACTTCGATTTGCAAAAAAAAATTCAGGTTGGTAGGGTGAATGAAGCTGTGCCTAAATAACATAGTCTCCCAAAATGTCCTCATACATTTCTATGAAACTTTCCTTTTTTGTTACTAACTTTCTTTGGTTCATGGTAACAAAAAAGGAAAGTTTCATACAAATGTATGAGGACATTTTGGGAGACTATGTTATTTAGGCTCAGCTTCATTCACTCTACCAACCTGCAATTTTTTGTGCAAATTGAAGTCGTGAATGAAATGTACAAACTTTTTTAGAAATGCTCGTATAACGTTTGTATATTCTTTTGTTAATTATGGGCGCTTGATTTAATTATTATTCCAACGGTAATTTGATTAATTGTTTTGGTCTCACTGTTGTGGACATGACAGCATGACTGTATCTGTTTGTACGTTATTTTAACGAAAGGAAATTGTTTTAGCATTTCTAAGATCGAACGTATAAGGCTGCCTAATTGAGAATGCAGGCGCTAAAATGTGCTGTGTGCGCTGTGACGGGACTATTTAAACTCGCCGGTGTGGCGCGTTCAAAAAACCGTTTTTTTTAATAATTAAAAATTATATTAAGTCTAGGCTGGACATGTTGAAATGTTCATCTAGTTAATAGATATTTAAAAAAAAACAACTAGATCGTTGAAAAAATCGCTAGCCCGTCGTCGTTGTATCGTTTCCGTATCGTATAAAAAACAAACCAGAAGAATGCATGTTGCATCACTCCTAATCTTGTTATAGAATTTAATCTGTATTGACAAAGGGATTAACCTTAACTAGCAGCTAAGGCAGTGCTATGCTATAGATTTAAAGTTTGTACGTGATATTTTGTAAGTATTTTATATCTTTCCTATTAATTTGAATTCAAATTCAAAATTCAAAATTCATAATATTTATTCAGTAATTTGGCCACATGAGGGAGCTTTTACACGTCAGTAACATGGGAGTGAATCTACTAGCGCTTCGGAAAAGACCATCATTGCGGAGAAGAAGCGCCGCAAGAAACTCCAGCAGAAGGTCATTTTTTCAATTATTAAATACAATAATACTTAAAAGTAAGTTACATTACAATATAATATCGCTAGTGACGTTGAGAAAGCTCAAGTTTCATTTAGCAGTCAACGACGAGACAATTCATGTCTTCTAATAATATTATTTTAAAACTATGTTGTTAGGTGCGTCAAAACAAAATTAGAGTAAGTATTTAAGTCTTATAAAAAATGTGTAAAGTCTCCTTTTGTATAAACAAAAAACCGGTCAAGTGTGAGTCGGGGTCGCGCACGAAGGGTTCCGTACCATTATCTATAAAAAATCACGTTTGTTGTTTGGGAGCCCCCTTTTTTTTGTATTTGTGGTTATAGCGGCAACAGAAATACATCATCTGTGAAAATTTTAACTGTCTAGCTATCACGGTTCGTGAGATACAGCCTGGTGACGGACAGACGGACAGACGAACAGACGGACAGCGGAGTCTTAGTAATAGGGCTCCGTTTTTTCCTTAGGGTATGGAACCCTAAAAAACACCTCTTTGAAGTAAAGGGTGCTTAGCTTCTTCTTGGCCTCAACAGCAATCATTTAATCTAAACTTGATCTTTATTCTCCAAAACCATAAGTAGCCTAACTATTTATGAGTTCCGGTTTTTTTGACAATAAAAATAATAAACCTACTCATATCTCGAAAAAAATATTTCTGTTATACTATTTTGACACTGTACCTATTCTTCTAACTAAGCAGTTTAAGGACAACTTAAAAAAAATAGTTAATAAAATAGTGCAACATAGATTTTAGTTTAACTAGGTATATTAAAGTTTTATAACCTTGCCTAGATAAAAATAGTAAAGATGTTTATTTGTTTTGTTTTTATTATTCTGCCCTCCTAAGGAGAAAGGCGTATCTAACTACTATATGAATTATATTGAAAATCCAACCTATTGTAACCCTTGAGAGTTTAATATGCTTCTATGAATTTTACCTCGCCGTAACACAGTTTCGACTACCACGGGAGGTAAAGAACTTTTCTACGGAATACCGCCGTTATATTTAATGCACCAAATTGTTATTAGTTGTAAGTATTTGCTTCAATTGCAAAGCTCGAAAAAAGGGGGAGAGGGGCCCCTTCCCGCGGCGCGATCGTCATCGGCCTTCTTTTTTTAATCGCGTCGCATTCAGCATGCATGCTCGTTTTTGGTAAGCACACACACTGCGCGTTGCCTATTTTCCAATTTAGATCGCTTTGTATTACCGAGCGATGCGCAATAGTTTTTGAGGCCCGCCACACGAGGGCGGAAATTAAATTTTCTGTAAAATAAATGTCGTAGATTTTGAGCCGTTTTTGGCTCAAGAACGGGCCCGCATGCCGACGTTCCAACTGCCATGTTTCAAATTGCTCCCGATATATAGTAACGTTCGTTTGTTACTCAAACGAATTTCGAACTAGAATCATTTTGTTCTGATTTTCGAGAACTAAACAGAGGGTGCATTCCGCTTTGACTTAAATTACTTATACCTAGGTATTTTTGTACACGGCCGCGGCTATTGCAATTGCTTATTCAGCAATTGTTACTTACCTATATTAGATTTTAAAGTAAGCATAAGTTAACCTTGTATTTTGGTTATGGTAAATTTCATTTCAAATTAAAATAAAACTAAGCTACCCAAATAAAAAAAAAAAAAAAAAAAAATCGCACATGCCCCTTTTCTCCGTAGGGGGGCAGTATTTCTCGCGTAAGTCTTAAGCATTCAGTGGAGGCAAGCCTTTATCGGCAAGCAGCGGCCAGTTAGCCGAGATGATTGTATGAATGATAAACTAAAACTGACAGATCGTTTAAAATGCTTCAAATCTTCATTCGATACGTCAACGGTTACTGGTAAGTTATTTGTGTTACGACATACATTATTTATGTTAAAGTGGCGTAAGCAGCAATAACAAATTCAGTATTCTTAACTTTAGTAGCACGTTTGGAGCGACATGTAAATTTATAAATTTAGTTATTTTTTTCTTTATGATCTAAAAAAATATAATAAACACTTTTTACCATTTGATTTTGGTTTAACTGTGCAGGAATATCCTATAATTACTAAATAAATAACTGAATAATTTATGGAATTAGCACCCGCAAATGTAAATCAATTTATTTGTTATATAAAATCACACTGTATACAAAAACATTAGTTTCCGGCGGATCCCAAACTAGGCTGAGCCTGTATCTTGGGTATCCATCAGCACAGTTATACATAATAAATTTTCCATATTTATTTTAAACTTAATAGGTATGAACTGTATATTCGTTATAAAATAACATACTTATACAAAATGGGCTCTTTTATGTCGCATACGATGTTACTAGTATATTCGTAGACTACGTATTAATACACTTCTTATTTATATATTTTTTGAAATCAGGCACCCTGTAGTTTTAGTCACAATATATCAATCCAGGCCAGTCAATTCATACACCAGGCAATAAAATCAACCGCGCGCAAACTTGTGACAAAATTAATTCAAACGTCCCATTGAAAAGTCTGTATACACTTCATTCTATTGGAGCCATTGCAAAATATAGCTCGGGAGATTGTCGTTCGATTTCAAATTTATTTGCGATTATAAATTCTGAAATGTAGACCCATTTTCTAATCAGTTTTTTTTAGATTGAAAATGCCGTCGCCAGCTATCTGTTATAATATAACTACAGGTTGTTTTTTTTTTTTTATTGATAGGTTTTTGATTATGTCGTGAGCTTTAAGCATGAGGTTTTTTAGCGACTGAATGAGATGAAGAAACGATAAAAGATAAGAGATGTTTATTCAGGAAGTAAGCCGCACGGGCACTTTTACACGTCATCAATCTACCAGCGCTTCCAAAGAGGAAACCATTGCTAAGAAAAGATACCACAAAAAACTCAGCAGTCAGTCTTTTTTTCTTATGAAAATAATAATACTTACCTTACATTATATAAAATAAAAGTATCATGCGCTGTTAAGAAGGAAAACGTGTCCAAACTTAGAATAACATGAGCAAATAAAAAAAATTACTACCTATGACGGTGCTAGACAGTTCTCCTACACACATTAAGATGTTTTTTATGACTAAGTTATAATTAAGTTATTTGGGTATCTGGTTTAGGGCAAGTATTTTTTTGTCTGTTAAATTAGTCCTCGACCTATAGAGAAATATTTTCTATAAGTACATTTTAGGGCAACTGGTGTACGAGGGCAACATAACTTTTATGCAGTTCGTTACCATAGTGGATTATGTGGAACGGGCTTGTTTGAATATTCAGTGCGTTTGCATTTTCAATAACATGGAAGAAGTGATTGCATTGTATTTTATGAATATTGTTCTAAACTAATACATAAACGGACTGGTTCAGAAAGTGTTTTTGTACTATGTTCAACACTTCTCATACAAATAAAAATAAAATAAAAATAAATATCAGGGGACAATCTCACACCAATTGACCTAGTCCCAAACTAAGCTCTAGGCTTGTACTATGGGTACTAGACAACGATATAAATACTTATATAGAGAAATAAATACTTAAATACATAGAAAACATCCATGACTCAGGAACAAATATTCGCGCTCATCACACAAATATCTGCCCTTACCGGGATTTGAACCCAGGACCGCTCGCTTCGTAGGCAGGGTCATTACCAACTAGGCCAGCGCGTCGTCAAACAAATTACCTAATAGACATTTATACTTGTAAAAAAGTTTACGTTTAATTAAAAACAAGAATCTTCAGAAGTAGGCCGATTTCAAAGTACCTTTCCTTTCATGCAATGTAATTAAGTTTTATTAAATACTTGTAGCATATCAAATCATTTTAAAACCCAAAACATACTTTAAAGGTTGTAAACTAGTTTATGTTCTAGAAACTTATTCTCGTAAATGAATAACATTAATGTTTCTAAACGAGACGTTATTTTTACAGAACGTTATACATTCAACAATTTATTCGTACTCTGTACGCCTTGCGTACTAACAGAGCCTGTTTGCTATTTTATTTTTCATTCTTACGCATAGAGTTGTCACAAACCGTCGGTATAGTCAAAAAGGATCAAGGACATAAATCAGAGAGACGCAACAATAGTATCGAAAAGTCCGCCTCCCGCGAGAAAATAACAGCAGCCTGTATAACAATAGTAAGTTCTTGCTTTCGACTTAAAGTGGTTTATTTCTTAGCATGTACTCCGCTAAAATAAACTTAGGGTTAGTGAAATATTCTGCAATTGCTAAGTTGTTTTTTATATTTACAATTACATGTATTTTGACTTCGTATTTTGAACTGATGGATTCTGAAATGGGACTAGTTGGATTGATAGTTTACTATTGTATAAGTATTATCACTACATATTTTAAAACAAAGTCCCTTTTGTCTGTATGTTCAAGATAATTTCAAAAACGACTGGCCGGATTTTCATGCAGTTTTTACCATTAGGTAGAAATTTTTCACTGAAGGTTTTTATGTATAATATATTTTGGATTATGATACGGGTGTAACAGTTTCACGTACACCGAGCGAAGCGAGGGTATGTCGCTACCACCAACCAAAAAACTTTGAATGACCAAATTTGTAGCTTCCAAGACATTAAAAAAAACACACCCTATATATTATTTTTAGTAGTTTAGTCTGTATATTGTCGTTGAAAAGCATATTTGCATATATGTTTAGATGGTTTCTCTCTCTGTACCCCGTGTGTGGTCCGCAGACTGCATTGTATTGCAGGCGGGGCGCTGCACGGATTACGTGAACTATAAGTTGCACCGGGACTGCGGATGCATTTGATGACACGGCATTAGATTTAGTGTTTAAGGAGACTTACTTAGATTTATTTTGTCTGTAGTAAAATTTTCATGTCACCATCGTCATCATCAGTAGGTACCTATTCAGGTAAGTACATAGTAGTACCCGACAATCTCAAGTTGACGGTTTTAAACATAAGACAACATCGTATCCCGGAAAATTGTATTTTTGACGGATATCGTTTAGATTATACGCGGAAGCATTTTTTTTATTTTTTTTATTCAACGACTGAGGACGTGAATGTAACATTCTATTATTACTAACATGCGAAATGTGTTTCTTTCCTAACGACTAAATTAAACCGTAATATTTCCGTTCGACTTATCGTTTTAATGCAGAAAAAGTAGCGATCCAGTAATTACAGAGTATTAATACGTACTGGTTAGTCTAATGACGGCAATAAATATTCATTAATGAATCAATTAAAACTATAATAGGCTAATTATACAATCACCTGCAATAGAACTGCAATGAGATTAGAACGCAGTTGAAATGTTACATTATTTTTATCAGCGGTTATAATTGTGTTTAAGTTTTGTTGCAGTTTTAAAGCAAAGAGTAGTTGAATACAGACTAGACATATTATACATACACGTAACATTTGATACAGGTTGATCGGTAAATTGACGCATTATTTTTAATCGACTTAAGAAGTCATTTGTACTCATAAAAGTCGTATGGTATAAGCACGACCGTATAAGATTTGTTTCTAGCTAACATTGTTTATACTATTGTAGACAAAAAAAGATTTTGTAACTAAGTTACTTGGGAAATTTGTAAGGTAATCTTAACTACTGTTCTCAACTTCTAAACCACATTAAATTTTGCAGTACCTACATACATAACTCACAAAAAAAAGTATGACTGATTTTGGGCGTAGTACTACATGAACCTATTTTTACTGTAATTCAGCGAAGATAGTAGACTCCGTAACATAAATTTGTCAAAAAAACAATCCCCTGTATAAGACTTAAGACAAAAAACACATTGTCTAATAATCAACGTGGAAACATACGCTATTACACCGTTTGAAAAACAACACTTTTGTAAAACAATATTTCGGCGTATGTGTAATTTTCGCAAATTATATGCACGCGAGTGTTTTTTTTTTAGTGCCAGTCACCATCACGCGTCTAAGCGACATATAAACGTTTCTAACATAATAATGGTTTTTTGAACACTTTCTTCGACGAAAAAGTGTGAGCTCAACACTGCTCAAGGCAAAAAAGGCGGAAAAAAGTTAACTCAATTGACATTGCTCTTAGACGTACGGTTAGCAATGCAGTTTAATTTTTGGTTTATTTTGAAGTACTCGTAGATTAACTAACATTAATACGACAATTTGAAGAATGCTGTATCTGTTATTTTTGGAGAAGTTTTCCAGGCAAGCCTGGATCAAGATTCGTTGTCACTTTAAAGAAAAACAAAAACTCCTTACAAATTTATATAAGGTATAACATTACTCATTAATCGCTCTTCCCTCGGGAACTGTTTCCCGGAATATAAAGAACCCTATGTCTTTTTCCGCAGTTAACGCTATTCGAATTACATCGAAAGCCGTGTAATTAAAGAATCAGAACATGATAACATTAATAACAAAAACTTTAAAAATTATACAAAAGCTGACTTAGAATTTAATAGATTATATCTATTAGATATATGCCTCTATTTACAGAATCCTATCGTAGGTGTTATGTCGCGTTAAGTACCTACCTACCACATTGTTTGATTTTGCGTCGAAGTATGGCCAACATTGAGATATGCTCTAACATAAACTATATTATGTACCTATACGCACTGAAGGGTCAAATTACACTCTAGCTTTTGAAATATGCGAATTCATTAAATTTTCTAAATACTTCTAGCATTTTTAAAGATTGTTCTGCTATCGCCGCTGCCCGCCCACAGTCAATTATGTGTCTACTACAATTGAGTTCTTTTTACAAATTTACTGCGACTGTACTTTTTTATCTCTCGAATTTAGTGGCCATTATAGTTTTCGCTTTCACTGTATACATCATGATGGGTTTTTACGTGTTGGGTCATATAAAGGATGATTTTATTATGAATATAGTAAAGATCATGAGATTAAATTTTAAAATAAATAATGGTGTAATTATCTAATCATAATAAACTATTTAATGCATTTTCTTTGGATTTGTTTTTTTTTTAACACAATTATTAAATAAACGTAAAATAGGTCCTTCTTTTCATCAAACTATAACAAGTTATATTTAATCATTAACTATACGAAAAACCACAGTATACCTTTTCTAGGTCTTATTATGACAAACAACTTAACACTGCATATAATGGTCTGATTAACCTTCTAGTTATTTATAACTTGCGCTGTTTTGCCGATCTGTTAAACTCGTTTTAGGGTTCAATTTAAATTGGAATGATTTTTACTTGCAAGTTTAAACTAACAGTAACGTTGTCAAGAAGATTTAGTTGGAATTGATACAATTTCAGATGCTTTGATATAATATTAAAGTTTTTAAACGGGATGTTTTGGAAATCTATATATATAAAAGGAAAACCTGACTCACTGACTGATATATCAACGCACAGCCGAAACTCCCTAGAAACTTGAAATTTGGAACAAGGGTTCCTTTTATGATGTTAATGAGCATTAAGAAAGGATTTACCGAAAATCGACCCCCAACGGGAAGAAATGGGGGAGTATCGGGAAACTAGTTTTACGCGTACGAATTCGCGGGCGGCCTCTAGTAACTAATAAATGTACAGTATTATGTTATAAGTTTAAAAGTAGCTTGTCACTAGCAAGCCTAACAATCGTCATCTTTTTTATCATCATCACCATACTTTTTTAATAAGAAACAATAAGATAATGGAAGCTTTATAAGTATTTCTACTAAAGTTGGTTGTTTGAATCTTTAAATCAAAATAACTTATCCTATTAACAAAATCAATTCGGTGATCTACGTCAGTTACTTTAGTTCTCCTGCGGATCTCCTCATTCCTCGATCTCGCAAGAAGACAACATAGCTCTTTCCATCGCCTTTCAAGCGCTTTTTTGCTTTGCTTCGCGAATTGCAACCCTTAAGTGGCCCTGGGTGCATTGTAGAACCGATAGCCATTGGAGTGAGAAGGAGAAGGTCTAGAGTGGCGAACGCATACCGCGAGACGAAGTGTCGGCAGGCATTCCACAAGGTGGATCGATGATTTGATAAAGGTCGCGGGAAACCGCAGGATGACAGCAGCAGAGGATCGATTGTTGTGGAAAACCTTGAGGAAGGTCTTTGTCCAGCAGGGGACGTCTTGCGGCTGGTGATGATGATGAGGATGATGATGATTAAAAAAAGTCTTGCCTACCTTTTAAAACTAAGGCATATTACTACTTACTTACTAGCATATACGAGCTAGGAGACTCATCGGTGACGACCCACTCGCCAATACCAAGCTTCAGAGTTTGGAGCATCATCAGCGTAAAGTCGCTGGTCTCTTGGTATTTTACAGGGTGTATTATAGAGAGTTCGCCCAGGAACTGCATGACCTCATGCCACCCTCCTTTCTCACATCATCCATCCGTCTTCTAGACGTCGGGAGGGCTTCCCTCCTCATGTAGTAGAATACCCAATGGTTCGCACGCAGCGGTTTGCTGCGTCGTTTCTTATTCGCACTGCTAGGGAGTGGAACGCTCTCCCTGCGTCTGTATTCCCGGAATCACAGGGCGCAATTGTGCCCTTGTCCTACCGAAGGTGCGATATAACCTTGGTGTTTTCAAGGCAAGAGTGAATAGGCATTTTCTGGGTAAGCGTGTTCCACCTTCGACCTGGTCGTCACTTAACATCAGATGAGACTGAGGTCAAACGCAAACCCATTATTGTTTTTGTTTTAAACCCGCCCTCACTTCCTTTTTATTCATGTGAATTTTCTGCAGCACCCGTACCTAAACAAGAAGTTATAAACACAAAAACCTCCTGTAAAAAAATATCTTACTGATGTTTAAAACCGCTTCAATATATGTTGCGCGGTTTAGGAAAAGTTAGCAAATATACAGACAGACGCGTAAAGCGACTTTCTTTTATACTATGCAAGAAGAATAAGTCATTAGGGATAGTCATAGTCGTTGAAACGATATCTTTGCGGGTGGTAGGACCTTGTGCAGGGTCCGTCCGGATCGCTACCACCATCTTATCCATTAACCTACCGCCAAACAGCAATGTTCGCATTGTTGTGTTCCGGTTTGGGGATAAGACAGCCGGTGAAATGACTAGCATAGAGGCATTCCATCTTAGTCCTCAGGGTTGGCAACGCGTTTGCAGTCTTAGGATTGCATTGCAGTCTTGTGAATGCGAATGGCTATGGGTCACAGTTTCCACTTACCATCAGGTGGCCTGTGTGCTCGTTTGTCTTCTCTATGCCATTAAAAAAAAAAAAACTGGATGCTACAAAAATCAACGTAATACATTTTAAAGGAACCCACAATCTGCCTGGCCTACATTCTATTTTTCTTCACATCGCTCGGAGGTATGAACTAAATAAATGGCCACCGTTTAATCCTGCGTGCGCGCAGCATATTAACTAAGCAAAGAGGCATTATTGAATACCTGAGGCGCATGTTTGTGCTATGCTGAAATGTCATAAGACTGTTGTTTTATACTGTGGCTCTCGAGGAATTTGGTCATTATTGGTCTGCCAATTCTATTTTGGTCATGATAAATAAATGCATTTATTGAAATAAAACTACTCTCGCAGATTATATCGCGAAAGACATAACCAATCCTACATCGACGGTAAAACCAGGCGTTTTATCATATTATAAAATAACTCGCTGGTGGACTCGTTAAAGAATTTAAACTGGTTGACTGTTGATACATTAAATGGTTCAGAAGCAGATTGCATGTCCATGACATTTCGTAATAGTACATTAATGCAGAGGCCGTGAAGGATTTAAGGACAAGTTTGGGGTACACAAGTTCATTCCCAAATTTACCTAATCCAATTAGGTGGATCATTAGCCAGATTGCTTATACTTAGCAATAAATCATGTCAAATGGTCCCAGGCGATGCTCTTAACTCTCAATCCCCACATCCTAGGGCACGTGTTTGTGTCACTTTTATGATTTTAGTCGATCTGACTGTCAGTTTTGTATGTATGTAAACTCTTTATTGTACAAACAGAAAATAACAGATCTAAAATAAAACAGAAACAAGAAAGGTATGTACAAAGGCGAACTTATCCCTATCGGTCTTACATGATACATTTGATAGGTGCAATATGCTAACGATGATGATGAATTTACAGATCAGAGGGTGGACGTTAACCTGCATATTGGGGTAGTTATACATCCATAATCTTTTTTTTTGTTTTAATCCTTTCGAATTGATGTTACCTGTTAAGCTTTTGTTATTTTAACTTTGATTTTCGAAAAATCCTATATCTATCGTGATCACCATTTTCACTGTATTTCAAGATGTATATAAAGTACATTTAAAATAATTTAAACAAATAATATAACCATCGATGGAAACATTCACATCTAAACGGGCGCTGTAAAGATAATACCTAGTATTTTCCATCAATAAACTATTAAATGTTCAACTGTTCGATCTATCAATATCTCAAATCTCAATATATCATCTAGTGTGATCTAAAAGGACAAATTACACTGTTGCAGGTTTAAATAGGCGTGGTTAGAGACGGTTTAGTAGAGGAAGCTATCAATATAACATAACCTATCTAACTAGTATATCTACCTGTTCCTAAACAGGTATACCTAGTATGTACACCAGGTATATACTAGGTATTTGATGGGCTATAGACGGCAGATATTAAGATAAAGGCTTATTGCTGATCGAAGCCGGGTATATTAATTATATTGCGTCATAAAGCTCCGTTACCTTTTTAAGCTTCCTATTTGATGTAATCGATCCGCTTACCTGTGATTTGTATGGAAATTTTACTCCTTGTGGAGCCCGTGGGAAAGTAAAATAAATGGCATGTCGTTTATCAACGATTATGTTTTAAGTTACTGAACTGTTGTAGGTCTTTAAACATTGTAATGATGTTTATCCTTAAATCATTGTAAAACATACAATTTGAATTTTATTCTATACTTTCGTACATATTAAGCCTTGAAATTCCATCACGCATTTTTGTAAAAATACCAAAGCAAAAATGGGCCCTGTAAAATCAAATTTTCATTTCAGCCCTCTCGATTGTGACTGAATTATAATTTAACTACTGAATCTAACTACCGCACTCAGAAACATCAATTAAATTTAATGCTTGTTTAGTGACGTGTTGTCTTATTTTATTTCTATAGCAAAGAAAGTGACAGCAGCCTCTTTAATCAACCATTATTTATTTTTGGCTCAAAAGGGAGCTCGTCTAGATGCCTTTAAATCCACCATTTGTACGTAACTGTGTATTTCTGCAATAAATTTAAATATATAGGTACATACATTTCCCGTGTGGTTGCCGGGTTAGAATAGTGCCACTCCATATCTTCCCGTGGATGTCGTAAGAGGCGACTAAGGGAATAAAGGCGTGTAGTACTGTTAGGCGATGGGCTTGCCACCTGTCACTAATACACTGGGAAACATCTTAGCCTACTTGTGCAAAATGTGGTTACAGAATTATCAAGAAGTTTTAAAAGTTGTTGGTAATTCTTTAGCTCTGCCTACCCCACTCTGGGAATGAAGGCGTGAGTTTATGTATGTATGTATGTAATGCCTTTAAATCCACCATTTGTACGTACTGTGTATTATGCAATGATTTAAATATGCATACATTTTTAGTACGTTTAACACTTCCAGTTGATGCACAAGCATTCGACCCACTTGCTCGCAACGAGTCAAATTCTTACACGCACTTTGGTCTTTGACTGACAGAGGCTCGAGTTACCTAACTGCTATGCATCGGTCATTTATCAAAATAAACTGCGTTTCACGCCTCTTTGGGCAGAGGTTTGAATGATACGTTGTTAACTGGAGTGGTGATTAAATATTAAGTTTTAATTATTTTAGGTTTGGTTAATTAGTTAACGTAATGAAAAATTAGAAAATTAGTAAAGGCTTTGTATTTGTATATGGTGTGTTAACGAGCTCATAATATTACAAATTATAAAGACCGAACGGAAAGAAAATATGTTAATCTTTCAGATTTTTTACACTTAAGTAAAAATACAATTAAGTTTATATACTTGTATATGGTAAAACAAAACCAAAAATTACAAAAGCCTACCAATATAGTCTTCACTCAGCTAATGTTGGAACACATAAAAAAATTAATTGCGATGATAGTTAACTCCAAGCTAGACCAATTAAAGTTAGGTTAACTTGAAGAAGTCAAAGTATTCGCAAAAGACGAAATGTATCATAAACCATAACGATATTTATTCTAACTTATAATACGATGTTATTTCCCGAAGCGCCAAAATACAATCGCATATCAAAGGCCATATAAATGGCCTTTCTCTAGCAAAACGACGTATAAGATTCTAAGAAGACTCTTTCGCTAGTTAAAATCTTTTAAAAGCACTTAATGTTGATTGATGACGCCTAGTTAAAGTCCATGTAATATCGAGCTTCATGCATCTAGTGCGCATGCGTAATGGCTATAATTAGCCTCATCCTTGAGATTAATTAGCCACTTGAGGCTTAGATAAAACTAAGGACGCTAGATCTAATTCAACTAGCAAGTATTTTTTACGAGTGTGATTGATAAATAAGTAAAAATACTTGGTAAAAATACTTGTTTTTTGATATTGAGAGTTGTTGTACTTGATGAGTAGAGTTAGGACTTTCGGTGGCAAATCGTGGTTCTAGAATACATGGAGTCGCTGTTTCCTATTTATTTAAATACATACCACTTTGATTTTGAGCTGCAGTATTTAAATATTTCACAGTTCATTTATTATTTAAACCGCTCAACCAATTTAAATACATTTTGTAATGGAGGATATCTCTGTTGTGAAAGCGTTAAAAACAAGCAAATATTAGTGGGTATGGAATAACCGAACTAAAAATGAATTTAGTTCATTTTGAATTAAACCATACTGAAGGTCAAAATCAAAGTGTCATGTATCATAATAATTAGGAAATAGCGACTCCATGGATTCTAAAACCACGATATGCCACCAAAATCCTAACCCTACTGATGAGTGAAGAATTTTAAATGACAATTTTTTATATTTATTAAATTTGTTGTTTAATTGTCTTACAATTCCAAAACCATTTGTAATAGTTTTTTTTTAATAATATTGCAATCCTGTTAGGATTAACAGGCTGCAACAACTTACCTTTTTTGTGAACTAAATAAATGCATAGGCAAGAAAATTAAATAATATACGAACAATAACTACAACATTTAGAATTTTAGAACTAATATTGCTAGATGATGTGGAAATGGCAAAACGTTTTAAAGCGGCCAATTTTAATACAGCTGCAAACTTTCTAGTTAAAATAAATAATTATAACCCAAGCACCAACCCTTAACTCATTCCAATTCTAAATTTACTTTCTCCAAAAGCACAACAACGTAACTTTAAATCGAAAACCTAGACTTACAACCAGACTAATAAAAAAATAAAGCAGCAAATCGCTTATCTTGAATCTAAACTTAAAGATTTCTTCTTCTGAAGAGATTTATTTCATCCACAGCGGAAGCGTTAATCCTTTTGATTAGGTATGCGCCTGCGACTGTGATATTAAAACGACATAAGTGCCATCTTTAAGTCAAAGAAATATGTACTCTATTTCGGTGAGTATAACGTGTTTATTGCCATGAAGAGTGCCAACGTAGAAATGTCGTTTTTTGTCAAAGGATAGAAGTTATATTTACTTTAAAAGATCATTTCCATCACGCGATATAAGCACTATTAAAATGATAGAGTACTTTATGTTAACAACTTGAAAATTGTAGTGTTAACATATAGGACTCGATTTTTATGGTCAATTATTATAACAGAGCAGTAAATAATAATTAATAATGTACTGTAAGTACAGTCAATGTCGTAACTAGTCACTTAACGACACAGTTAGCCTACTTGGTTGTGTTGCCTGCGAAGCTAACGTTCCCGGGTTCAATACCGTTGAGGGGCGGGTCGGAGGACCTTGTGCAGGGTCCGTCCGGGTTGGTACCACCATCTTATCCGTTAACATACCGCCAAACAGCAGTGTTCGCATTGTTTTGTTTCGGTTTGGGGATAAGACAGCCGGTGAAATGACTAGCATAGAGGCATTCCAACTTAGTCCTCAGGCAGTGGCTTTGCAGTCTTAGGATTGCGGTCTTGTGATTGCGAAAGTCTATGGGTCACAGTTTCCACTTACCATCAGGTGGTCTGTGTGCTCGTTTGCCTTCTCCATGCCATAAAAAAAAGTATGCAGGCATTGCAGGTGCAAGTTCTTGTTCCTAAGCCTTGGACTTGATCCACGCCGCGTCTGTATGTCTGTATGTATGTTCGCGATGATCGGTTTTCGTTATAAGTTGGATAATTTTTCACGGAAGGTTTTATGTTGGTATAACAAATTCTGGTTTATGTAGATTAGAGAAAAATATGTTTATCTTCAGAACCCTTAGTATAGTATAAGTCCAAGTACCGTGATATATTGTTACTTACATCAATTTTTGTAGGGTTCCGTACCCAAGGGGTAAAAACGGGACCCTATTACTAAGACTCCGCTGTCCGTCTGTCCGTCTGTCTGTCACCAGGCTGTACCTCACGAACCGTGATAGCTAGACAGTTGAAATTTGATGTATTCTTCAGATGATGTATTTCTGTTGCTGCTATAACAACAAATACTAAAAAAATAAAAATTGAAGGGCTCCCATACAACAAACGTGATTTTTATCGATAATGGTATGGAAGCTTTCGTGTGCGAGTCCGACTCGCACTTGACCGGTTTTTTTTTTAAAACAATTAAGAGATAGAAGACATCTCACCGAGTCTATTGAGATCCAGCGCAGTGTAAACTCCGGTCTTCGTATCTTGAATCTGTAAAAGATAAGCATATTTAACAATAGTCTATTATACACAGAACAAAATCACGATCTCAGGAGAATTTATAAAAAAATCCAAAACCGTAAGTCACTTAGTTCAAGTCACTTAAATTTCAACCTTGTGTGAAGCTATCAGACTGGCTTTCCATAATGCGTGAGAAAGTCGTTTGTTTGAAACTGTTTAGTCTAATTTACTGTTTTAAGGTTAATTAGTAACATTTCCAAATTACTCCGCGGTTAGCTTATTCACCCACATCTAAGAAACTAGTCTTTGTCTACGAAATTAGTAAAAACATGATAAAATATTTTTCTCAAACATGCTCGGAAAAAACGGTTTTCCGATTGAAACACAAGGACGGAAAGAGCCTCATTTTACTCCTAGGAGTAAAAAAACCATATGAAAACACTTTCCGTCCATGTCCATATTTTCTTAAAAATGCTGTCAATTTTCATACAAAATCAAAAGGACCAAGACAAAAATTCCAAACAGCCAAGGTAACTGCTCGCTTTTTTAGCACAGTGCGTGTGTTTCTTTTTGAATTTGCATTCCAATGTCTATGGTTAGTATTTAAAAACAATTGACAGTCGGTAACATTCGTTCATTCTGCATAATATAATTGTGAAACCGAATATTAAACTATTTGTTGTGTGAAATACTTACTATAAAAAATGAGCTCAAGCGACGAAAGCGACGAAATAGGTACCACACCGCCTATATTAAAATCTGAAGCTGCCTTGGTTAGGCAAAACCTGCTTCCCGCTAAATCTAAGGAAATTAAATTACTTGCTTTTTAGAAATGTATTTGTATTATTTCCTCATATGTTTGAGAAAAGCATTATGTATGCCTCGGCGGAAACGAGGATTTCCTGACTCGTATTTTAGCAGGCCTCGCTGTTGCTCGGCCTGCTAACCACCTCGTCAGGAAAACCCTTACTTTCCGCGCCTAGGCAACAATGTACTATTTTTAAAAGAATATTTGAAATTTGTTTTATTTTATCTCCCCCTGTACATAACCGGAATGCTACTACATTTTCCAAATAGATCAACCTATAGATCCAGCCACAATGACTGACCTGCAATCGATCCAAAATCGATATCAACGTTTTATTTAAATCGATTAATGATAGAAGTTACTTAACATGACATCACTTTCATACGCGTCACTTTCTAATGTTGTTTTGACAGCCGATACAAAACAATCAATATGTAAATTAATAAATTAGAGAATTAAAAGGGTTATAGGTAAGAAGCTTAGCTTTGCGTTTGTGCATGTGTGTGAAAGCGTTTTCAAATAGATCACAATCTCACTTGACATTCAATATTTCCTTCGTTCTTAGGGTTGGCAACGCATCTGCAGTCTCAGGATTGCAGTCTTGAGATTGTTATCTTGAGAATGCAAATCTTTATGGTCCTGAGTGGAGCTGAGGCATATACATACATAATAATACATAAAATCACACCTGTTTCCCGGAGGGGTAGGCAGAGACCACTTCTTTCCACCTGCTACGATCTTGACAAATCTCTTTCGCTTCTTCCACATTCATACATCGAGTCATGCACGCACGTCGGTTTCGGGTACCTAAGATTCGGCCCTTTTCCAGTATTTCTATGATTTGATTCGAAAAAGAACGCCTAGGGGCGGCCCCTTCCAACCCTTCTACTCACTTTCGCTCTGTATATCTCTTTCTTTAATCTTCTTTCATCCATCCTTTCCAAATGAACGAAAGAGCTAGAGAATGCAATTTATCCGGTTATTAACAAGTGTTGTATGAAAATAACCGGTTATAACCGGTTAAAACCGGTTATAACCGGTTATTTGCATTCCCTAATCGAAGCATGCCCTTTTTAATCTGAGGAAAATACACATTTGTACTACTCTCAACTCAAGATTACAATCTAAAGACTGACAACACAGTGACATCCATGAGGACAAAGATGGAAGGCCTCTATAGTCATTTCACTGGTTGTCTTAAGCTGGAGCACAGCTATGCGTACACTGCTGCTTGGCGGTGAGTTCAAAAATGATTCAACTACCGAGGTATCATACAAGGCCCTTTTACACTTGATTTATCGATCAACGGTCCCGCATCGATCGGTTGCACAAATGACTTAATCATCGATAAATATGCGGTAGAGAATCGGAAGCAATCATCGCATTCCAAACAAATCGAGTTAACTAACCGTTGTTTACAAGTTTTTTAACAAGATTTTACTTACACATAGACACAACACTTACAAGTGGGTCTTAAAATGAACATGGACAAGACGAAAATCATGTCAAATGTCCATGTCGTACCCACTCCTGTCAAAGTTGGTGACTCTACTCTCGAAGTTGTTGACGACTATGTAAACCTAGGACAAAAAATCCAGTTAGGTAAGTCCAACTTCGAAAAAGAGGTCAATCGTCGAATCCAACTCGGATGGGCAGCGTTCGGTAAGCTACGCACTATCTTCTCGTCCCAAATACCACAGTGCCTCAAGACAAAAGTCTTTGATCAGTGTGTGTTGCCAGTGATGTCGTATGGATCCGAGACATGGTCGCTTACAATGGGCCTCATAAGAAGGCTCAAGGTCACTCAAAGGGCGATGGAAAGAGCTATGCTGGGTGTCTCCTTGCGAGATCGAATCAGGAATGAGGAGATTCGTAGGAGAACTAAAGTAACTGATATAGCTCACCGGATTGCAAACCTTAAGTGGCAGTGGGCGGGGCACATTGCTCGTAGAACTGATGGCCGTTGGAGCGGAAAGGTTCTAGAGTGGCGACCGCGAACCGGGAGACGAAGTGTTGGCAGACCTTCCACAAGGTGGACTGACGATCTGATAAAGGTCGCGGGAAACCGCTGGATGACAGCAGCAGAGGACCGGTCGTTGTGGAAAACCTTGGGGAAGGCCTTTGTCCAGCAGTGGACGTCTTGCGGCTGATAATGATGACTTACACATATTAACAGTTAGCCCTGGAACGTGTAATGTACTCAAGTACGAGGAGTGCTCTTGAAACTTGCCATAAAAACCCTTGTAAAAACAGATATATGTATTATGGGTAAAAATAACGAACGAGCAAACATGCCACCCGATGGTAAGGTAGATCTGAGACCCAATTTCAAGACTGGCATCTAAAGGCTGCATTTAGTAAACTTATTTTCGTCAGACTGCTATCCTGAGACTGCACATGTGATGCCAACCCTGAGGACTAAGAAAGATTGCCTACCCCGGTATCCCCACACCGGAACACAACAATGACAACACCGCTTCAACTTTTAACTAGCCAATATCTTTAATAAATAAATAGGTAATTAATAAAAACATTATAATAATAAATTTACCTAGTCCCAAACTAAGCTCTAGGCTTGTACTATGGGTAGACAACGATATAAATACTTATATATAGAAATATATACTTAAATACATAGTAAACATCCCATCACACAAATTTCTGACCTTACCGGGATTCGAACCCAGGACCGCTAGTTATATATATCTCCTTGGAATACATGTTTTATATTAACTTCACTTGTAACTAAAAAACTAATATTATAATCAAATCTTGAGCCAAATTTAACCAACTTCAAGCTGTCGGATAGACTTGAAATTTAGCATACTAATGCAGTTCCAATGACGATACAGTGAAATGGTACTATAGAGCTGGTGCAATGATGGAGAAGGAAGGGGGGCATAGGAACTCCTCGATGGCTGATAGTATATCTGTCGAGATTGGCCTTATTTGACTCGTCTTTTCACAGTTAGTTTATTATCAGTGTAAGAAGTAATCAAAATTTTGAAAACGCTAATTCCAAATCATCTCATTTCAAGTAAAGTATCCTGTCGGAATCCATGTTTTTGTACAATCTAGATAAGCTAATGTGAATATAATTGTCGCTAGCGGTATTGTCGTCAGGGAATCGGCGCGTGACACGATATATTAAGACATTTATGACGTTTGTGTGTCTCGCTGTGTTGTATGTACGAATAAACGGTTTATTATTCAAAAGTTAGTGTTTGAGAGATCCTACTTATTTGAGCGTATGGAGTCATGTCAAAACTTTGTATGGTGGTGTCAGGTTATGGAGGAGGCATTTTTAAATAAATAAAATAAATATCAGGGGACAATATCACACTAATTGACCTAGTCCCAAACTAAGCTCTAGGCTTGTACTATGGGCACTAGACAACGATATAAATACTTATAGAGAAATATATACTTAAATACATGGAAAACATCCATGACCAACAAATATTCGCGCTCATCACACAAATATCTGTCCTTACCGGGATTTGCACCCAGGACCGCTAGCTTCGTAGGTCGGCACACTACCAACTAGGCCAGCGCGTCGTCAATTTTTTTTAAATGAGTATGTTTACGTAATTGATCCAATCCAGCCAGTAAATTAATTTTCTAAGAGGTAAAACATCATGTTCGATTTGTGGCAAATGTAAAACTCGTTTTATGACGACCACGAATCTATCTAATACCTTTAAAGGAACAATTTATATATATATATATATATATATAGCAGAGGATCGATCGTTGTGGAAAACCTTGGGGAAGGCCTTTATCTAGCAGTGGACGTCTTGAGGCTGATCATGATTATGATGATGATGATGATGATGATGAAACAAAACTAATACGGACTCGTGGAAATCATGGGGAGAAGCCTATACCCAGCCATGAGACACTCACTACCTCGCTAAACTGAAATACTTTAAACCTAATTTTTTTTTTTTTTTATGTCTTCGCTTGGAAGTCGTAAGAGGCGACTAAGGGAATAAAGGCTTGAAGTACCTGTTAGGCGATGGGCTTGCTTACCTGTCACTAATATACACGGTTAAACATCTTAGCCTAATTGTGCAAATTGTGGTTACAGACAAGTTTTTGGAGTGTTTGGTAATTCTGTAGCTCTGCCTACCCCACTCTGGGAATGAAGGCGTGAAGGTATGTATGTATGTATGTAATAATAATAAAAATAAGTCCTCAGGGTTGCCAACGGATTTACAGTCTTAAAATTGCAGTGTTAAGATTATTAATGTCTACAGATCCAGAACCCCCTTACCTTGAGGATGTCTGTGCGATGCCATCTTCATTTGTTCTTCATGCCATTTTGTTATGCGTCTGCTTTAGTTTTTGGCAAGAAGGCAAATCATCACATAGGTCACTTATTGGTTAATGGGATCCGAGACAGACATTTGCATTCTTAAGACTACAATCTCAAGGCAACATTAAGATGCAATGCCTCTATAACCAACAATAAAATCAAAAAAGCATTTACTCCCTTGTCGAAATCTCGTTTTTTTATCTACACAAGAGTCGATTAGCATGCATAGAGTTGGACGTTTGACGAAATTACTGACGAATGATTGATGTGAACGTGAGTATCAGACTCACGGATTTCCTGTAGCGCGGCGAAAGTGAAAAAATCGCTTAGACTTTCTTATGCGCCGGCGCAGTTATTGTTTAACTTTTTATGCTGCAACGGTGGCAGCGTTAAAACGGTATGGTTAAGATAAGATGTAAGGTTATACGCATGTATAGTATATGTATGTATGTAAATTCTTTATTGCACAAAAATATAAATATTACATTATAAATATTAAACTAATGTACAAACGCGAACTTATCCCTAAATGGGATCTCTTCCAGCTAACCCTAAAGTGGATGAGGTTGGACAATGCATAGGGTTGGACACATGCTTTCTGAGTTTGAGTACAAAGCGTTTTGGGGGGATACCATGGGGGTTAGGATGAGTGTAAGGGACAGAGCTATAGTAGTTCTGTCACTTTCTCTCACCGTAAACTGAATTGCTTAGCCTGGTAAGCTTTTAAAAGTTTGTGCGGTATCTGTTATCCTGTTCTTAAAGCACAAACTTTTCTCTTCTATCAAGTCAGTAACCGCAAGACCAAAAAAAATAAACTCACGGTTTTCACATTCTAATTCGAAAGAATAGGTACTAATTATAAGTGACGAATTTCATTAATTTTGTATTTGACACAATGGTTTTGTTTTAATGTCTTTAATGACATGATTACCTTCATGATTATTCTTATTTTCTAATAAATTACAACAATTCCCCGTGTGGTTGCCGGGTTAGAATAGTGCCACTCCATGTCATCCCGTGGATGTCGTAAGAGTCGACTAAGGGAATAAAGGCTTGTAGTACTTTTAGGCGATGGGCTTGCCACCTGTCACTAATACACTGGGAAACAACTTAGCCTACTTGGGCAAAATGTGGTTACAGAATTATCAAGAAGTTTTAAGACTTGTTGGTAATTCTTTAGCTCTGCCTACCCCAGTCTGGGAATGAAGGCGTGAGTTTATGTATGTGTGTATGTAATTAAATAATATCGATTGATAAAAAAGTGATTTTAATAGTGTATTATAAACATACTATTTCAAGCGGTTTTCGCCTAACCCGTAACATACACCTAGGAGGGCTTCAACCCGAAAACGAAAGTCGAACAAAGGTTAAATATATTTTTGACAAAATATCCGAAATAGAAAAGTATATCAAAAACTTAATAGTGCAGATCGGTTTTAAAACCTTAATTATCGAAATGGTTTTCGAATCAAAGCAATTATAAAAATATGAACAATTCCAATTGGAACCAAGAACAACGCCGCCATGTCCATAATCTTCTGTACATACTCGTATTGTTTAAAACAAAGTAACTTCCTGCTGTCTGATCTTCAACTACGCTACGGATTTTAGTGCCAATTTCAAGAGGAATGAAGTATTTGAAATACTTTAATTTGGATTTATTTACAGGTGAAGAGAAAACTCAGAAAGGTAAGCCAAAGCGAATTGAGGACGGGTTGCTAGTTTAGTAACATCTAACTCAAACTTAGTTCAGAAGTACAAAAGTGTACTTTTAGTTACGTCATCGAGTGGTATAGTCGGTTGGGAAACGTAAAGTATAATTAATATTTACGTGCTTGATCCTGGTCTCATTATCTATGAAATTAATAATAATTATACGAACTTTTATACACTCTCGGTCAAATAATACGGGTCAGAGTGCGTTTTTCATACAAACGAGGCTATTTCGAAGCCTTGGTTCCTGGACACAGGCATGTTTTGAGTGAGGTTTAATGGGTAACAGATCGCACAATCAGTTAACACCACAGCGAGAGAGCATGGGCCAGCATTTGGATTTCCTTACATTTTATTGCCATTTTATATGTTTTTCTGAACATGCACAATTCCGGCGTTAACCGCAGATTCAATCCGTTGGGTATCTTAGGCAATCTGGAAGTCCTGTATCGATGCTCGGGGTGTCCATCATCAGATTTCACTAAAAGCATCTCCTGGCGAGGAACCAAGGCTTCCAAATAGCCTCTTTAGTATGAAAAACGCATTCTGACCCGTATTATTTGACCGCGAGTGTATTTTCAAGCGGCCCGCCAGCGGCTCCGCCCCGCTGCAAATTCCTGACTTTCCCGGTGGATTTCCTCTCAAACAAACCTTGTCCTGACAATGACAAACACAACAAAAAAGAAATCAGCCAAATCTGTTCAGCCGTTCTCGAGTATTGCGCTTAGCAACACATTTAGCGATTCATTTTTATTATATATAAATGGTTTAACCTAACCTAACCCTACCTTTTTCATCGCCTACACGTAAAATCGATTAAAGTACGTTTTTCATTATTCTTTTTTATTAGAATGGTGTTTTTCCTGCTTTTAATTTTTGTATAGGTAATGAAAAGTTATTAATTTTAAAATGTAGTTTTGGGCAAGTTAAAGGCAAACTCGCGGGCTAAAGCTAGTCGATAATAATAAAGACCTTCAAACACCATCCAGCTTAGAGCATGGAGGAATGTAAACGGTACCGCAGCGCAGGATGCGTACGCGCCGTAAAGCTGCCCGCGGGCACGCGGCGTATCACGTCGCCTGTAATTTCTGACGCCGCATAATAGCTAGTGTGTAGCCACCTTTATGCGGAGTTTACAAGAAGTTTCAACTGACCGAAGATAAAAGAAGTTTATGAGTTTAACATTATTCATAAACGTGCTATAAAGCTGTTTTAGTAAAAATAATGTGTGTCACTTTCTGACAGATGCAAATGTCACAATGACAGATA
This sequence comes from Acleris emargana, assembly GCA_927399475.2. NCBI lineage: Eukaryota > Metazoa > Arthropoda > Insecta > Lepidoptera > Tortricidae > Acleris > Acleris emargana. Next base: position 1,307,290 of record OV656840.1, read on the forward strand.
TTGACAAAGCATATTCTAACCATATTTTATGTGTTTATTTTGTGTTATTTGTGTATATGAAAAAGATGGTAGGTTTGTATTTTACTTGTTTTATGCTCCTTTTTAGCCAAAATTTGCAATTTCCTTACAAAAAAACGCATGATGTAAAATCGTGAAAATTATGAGCAAAATGTGGAGGCTATTTGCGTTATTTACCAGAAAACGGAAAAAGCCAAAAAATATGCATTTTGAGGTTATAAAAGGGTTTACTAAATAAGATAAGAAAGGTGGAATGGAATGCTTGCCAGGGCCTCAATTCAACACGATATAAACCATCTCGTGTTTGAGCTGTTATCGTATTGTCACCTTTTTGACAGCTCTTATTTACTTGCCAGTAATGGTGGCTGACGTCATAACAATACCATAACAGGTTAACTACGATATCGTTTTTACCTCCTAGTACACCGGCCCAGTGCTGCTATCATCTACGCAAAACTGTTACAGTTATATTAATAATACAATGGTGTCCCATCACTTTACTAAATTAAACTTGTCTAAGGGCCTCTGCGTGTTGGTTTCGGCTTCATATAAGCCTTCCAAAGGTCCGGGACTCTCATAGTCCCGTGATTGGTAAAGACATACAAATAATTATACATTGGTATTACAAAAAATCTAAGCTAAGAAAGGACACCAAGTTCCATTGAAAGAAAATCAAAAGTTCGTACAATTTGTATTTACAATAGCGGCCTTTACACGTAAAGTTCGGACCGCGGGAAACGCCACTCGCCGTTCCAATCTTCGTTCCAAACCGTACGTTTGTATTGCAGTATAGATTTTTCGTTATGAATTTATATTTGGAACGGCTGTTAAAAATCAAGAGGGTCTAGAGACTAGTATACATAGATATTAAAACAGTTATCGACTCGAAACGTCCATTCAGTACGTTTTATTAATATAAAACGCACAACATTTGATCTATTTAAAAAAACATTCGTCTTGACGGAGGGTCAAATACCCAGATAGAAATTACATAGGAATTACAAAGGTAAAACTCATAGCTTTTATGCGACAAGGTTCCATAGTGGTTCATCGATTAAAGTCCTTAACCGTACCTTATTAAATACACACATCAAAAATGTGTGAGGATTAAAAATATTCATACATTATTTTGCTATTTAATCTTCTATACATTTTATTGAAAATGTATTTGTTTTCTAAGCTGTTTTTGATTGCACTGACCGTAGTTGTTTTTTCTGTTACGCCTACTGGTTGACTGGTAGAGTAGCTATTGGGTAATTAGTTCGCCATTTCTACATTATTGTGTTTTGTGCAAATAATGCTTATTAAATAAATAGGTATATATTTTGCGATGCATTGCAAAATACTAAAATAAGTACCTATAGACAAAGAGTTCCGTACCATTCTTGTTTATTGTTTTAGCGACAGGCAATAGAAATACAGAGTGAAAATTTCAACAATCTACCTACAGACAGACACACAGTTAGCAAATACTTAGCTATAGGATCCCGTTGACACCGTCTACGCAATAATCAATATTATTTTATATATATTACTCATTATGATTATAACACGCGCTACATTATAAATTTAAAACAATTGCCGAGATCATAATTGAGGTCTTAAAATTGGTAATAACCACAATATCCAGCATCACGCCGACAGGACAAAGGTGGAGCCGTACGTTTTGAGAGCAACCACAACACGTAGGATAATGTAAATATAGTTTGTGAACTGCTATTTCGTGCAGATAGCCGTAAGTTTACATGTAGCGCGGTTAGTCTGTGGCAGGTTCATGGAAGGTAGCTACAAAATACTGTACATACATACCTACATCATACCTTCACGCCTGTAATCCCAGACCGGGGTAGGCAAAGCTACAGAATTACCTACAACTTTAAAAACTTGGTGATAATTCAGTAACCACATTTTGCACAAATAGGCTAAGATGTTTACCAACGTATTAGTGACAGGTTGCAAGCCCATCGCCTAACAGTACTAGAAGCCTATATTCCCTTGGTCGACTCTTACGACATCCACGGGAAGACATGGAGTGGCACTATTCTAACCCGGCAACCACACGGGGCAAGTTTAGGAAATTTATGAAAATACTAGAGTTGTGTGTAAAGATAAATGTTTTGTTAATTCGTTTTGGTATCTTATTTCATATTTCATATTATGAAACCTTGTTGGGTACAGCAATTAGTAGATAGGAGAGAGACAGGTATGTACAGTTTAAAAAAAAGTTTTATTGAGTAGACGCATTTATAAATAGTTTTTTTTTGTATTTTTTGTTATTATTTTCATTGTTTTTTGAAATGTTATTTCCTAAGTGGTTGAATATGTTTGTCATTGCAATGGAGTTAGTGCCTTGCAGTTGTTAGAATCACCAATTTTAACGCAAGAACCAAGAGAGTGGAGTTTATACTTAATTTTCTTAGGCACCAAGTAGTAGGAAGGCTACTCTAGCTCAGATTTCATACAAAGTGACCAAAGGCAACAAAAAAGAAAAACTTCTAGATTTTTTTACTACACTTAGATACTTAACATTAAATCTTGTTTTACAGACACCATGTATAGCGTTAAATACATTCTAATAAATAAATCATCGCTATTTATTCCTAAATAAGCGTTCATCGCACACTTCTTCTCACTTCCCATACAAAGTAACTCCGAACGTCATATTGAAAATCGTCGGTGAAACTGCAAAACCGCGTTAGTAACAATTTCAATAAGAAGCAAAATGCACCTTTTTAATAAGACGGTAAAGTTTATTTTGCTCTATCATAAATTTGTTACTTACGAGGTTTTGCAGTATCACAAACGAAATGTAATCTGTGCAATCAATCAATAAAACATACAATTGCAGCAACGTTTATTAACTTATGCTATGCCATGGATGAGGCAGAAAAACGGACTACGCTAGACCAATGACAGATCGATCGGTTGAGATTTATGATGTGAACAGAAAAAAAATCTGTTGAAGGCTGTATCCGACGACGGGAGATAGGATACGTTGACGATGTTATCATCCCTACTAATACTTTAAGTTTGTTTGTATGTTTTATTAACACGAGAGCGTCGTCGGTGGCCTCGTGGCTTACAGAGTCGATTCGTGATCGTAAGGTACCGAGTTCGAACCCCCGCGGTCATCTACCAATGAGTTTTTCTAACTTAAGTGCATTACCCGATGCTCATGCGGTGAAAGAAAAAAATCGTGAGGAAAACAACATTCGAATGCGAAGCGCAGCTGAATGTGTAAGAGGGTAATTGTCTAATTGTATAAAAGATCCTAAAGGGTCTAAGTGTATCTGAAAGGTAAGATAAGATAAGAAGAAAAGATTGGTACGGAACTGTAGTGTGGACGTGTTTGTGTAATATCACGATGTCAACATTGGCTTAATACCATCTTGCCAAATTAGGAGTGACCATTAAAAAAAACTGAGCCCAGGTGCGACACAACTACCATGTTTTTTAACTATATTTATAACTTGATATACTTAATAAGGTTCGTGATGAGTATTTGTCCAAAAAAAAACATGCTGTATAAAGTCATAGAGAAAAGTGATATCTTTTCTATTTTAATTTCATATAAAATAATCCATTGTAGTTAATAATTAAACGATCATAGACACCTCCGGAGATCCTAGAGCTGGTGCTTACCTCTCCCAAAGGATTGGGCTAGCTATCCAGAGAGGTAATGCAGCCAGTGTCATAGGGACCATGCCGCGAGCGGACCTGCTAGGGGGGGTGTTCTTTTTATAGTGGTGATTATTATTTACATCTTTAATATTTGAGTAGCTTAGTTTTATTTTAATTTTAATAAGTTTAGTTTTAACTTTTAATTGTAGTAAGTCGCAATTAAAAGATAAAACTACATACATACCTTCACGCCGTCATTCCCAGAGTGGGGTAAGCAGAGCAACAGAATTACCAACAACTCCAAATACTTGTTGATAACTCTGTAACCACAATTTGCACAATTAGGCCAAGACGTTTAACAGTGTATATATTAGTGACAGGTAGCAAGCCCATCGCCTAACAGTACTACAAGCCTTTATTCCCTTAGTCGCCTCTTACGAATTCCACGGGAAGACATGGAGTGGCACAATTCTAAGCGGGCAACCACACGGCACAAGATAAAACTAAACTTATTTAAATTAAAATAAAACTAAGCTACTCAAATATAAAATATGTAAATAATAATCACCACTATAAAAAGAACACCCCCTCCAGCAGGTCCGCTCGCGGCTTGGTCCCTTTGACGTTATAAAGTTATATTGATACTTAACCTAGTTGTAGGTAGTTGTGAAATAATTCAAACCTCGCATTAAAATTGAACTTTTCGTGTGCGGCAAACACTTTGGTGGGTTTTAATTAAAAATTACCCATTAACCGCCGTGAAACTCAAATGTCATAATACTTATACATAATTGAATTGTCCATAATTACGAATAATGAGGCAAAAACTTTCTTCCCATACAAAATAACATCACGTCATGAAAAACAGAGGAACGCTTTGATAATTGTGGCTATCGATGTCTTGGCAAATTCCTGCGTTAATGTGTGTACACTTTCGTACCTTGTCGCTCCAATGCCTTTAGCAGATTAGTGAAGCAGTTCAAACATAACGTTACAGTGACAAGGTTCTAAAGTGTGCTGCTACTTATAACGCTGACCGTACCTATGTCTTTTTGCTACATTCTATAGTTCTAGGAAGATCGTTGATTGAGGTAATTTATTTTAATTATAGGAAAAGGTATGTAAAACGGCACGGATTTCAATATCGCCTTTGTGATTGTGATCTTTTAATTGGTAAATAAATATCTCATAAGAAAGAACGCAAAGAAAGCAGTTCATGTTGCTTATAAGCGGCGCGGTTTAATGTATGTAAGTAAATTGCCTTATTTTGGCGAAATATACTAAATAGAACAACGCCAATGCTGACATGCAAGGAACTACGAAAAATAAATGGATGGCTTTTATATCTTTGCAGTGGTTGACCGTAATGCTAAATTTAAAAAAAAGCCTACGAATCTCTGTTTTTACACGAATCATACAAATGTACATTATAAGTAGGTAATCGTAAATTCTTTTAAATAATAATATTTAATGAAAAACATTGAATATATAGGTAGAAACAAACAAAACAAAACTCCAAGATACAAACGCATTACACTTTCAAATGTCGCTCCAATATTCTTTGAATTTGCTCCAACATTATAACGAAGGGAAACTGAATATTTGAGAGACATTTCAGAACAGAAACCTTGTTAGAATACCTGTTTCAACGCAATCAGTACCGTTTTTCTTCCATTTCATACAAAATTGACCTTCTTTCGTTTTCTTTGGCCCTGAATATGTTTACGGTCTTACTGCCCAAGATGCCACGGCGTGTCGTGACTTTATATAAAATCCAAGTATGGGCATTGAATGTGCTAATCAATAGAATTACTAGGAATACAGGAAATGTATTCACTCGCATGTCTACCAACATGACCGTTAAGATCAATCGTAAGTTTCTTTTGGAATAGTTAATCCGGTTTTTACCGGATTGATTGAATAGAAAATTGCGTGTGGTAGTTTAATGATTGTGTGGGCAGTGATGATTAGTGGAGGTTGGACCTTGTGCGGGGCTCAGATCACTACCTTATCTCTTATCGTTTAAGCTACCAAGTAACAGTGTCTTTACATTGATGTGTTCCAATAAACTGACTAAAGAGGCATTCCATCTTAATCCTCAGGGTAAGCAACGCGGGTGCGATACAAGGGTCATAGGTATTAATAAAGATACCTACGTCAATGTAAACGTCATATTTGACGCGTCTTGAGATCAGTATCTCAGTAAAATCAGTTTGATATATCACTGTAACAATTGCTTCTATTCTAGACGGTAAAACAATAGTGGATTACACAACGAGGGACTAAAACAAGTCGTAATGACACGAGATGTTTAGCCACGCGAGCGAGCGAGCTAGCGAGAGTGGTTATAGTTCGAGTGTTATGTTTGTTTCGTATCGCGTTAAACACTCTACTTTTCATTTTGAATGCGAAAAAAAACGACGTTGAAATGACAATATTTAACAAATATGAAACAGTTTCTGACAAATTTGTTAGGCGGTGTGGTTAGTTTTTTTTTTTAATGACACATTAAATGCTTGCATATTAACCAACAGATACAAACCTGAAAACTATTTGGATCATGCCTAATAAAATAAAACTATCCTTTATATATTTAAATAGATTCATATTCCTAATCATTAATCGTGTTACACGAATTTTTTTATTTTTTATTTTTCACAGTAGTCATTTTGAGGTTACTTCCACGGCCTAAAAATGGTCCATACACAATCACTGAAAATGGCGATAATCCTCCATTCACAAACGCCGTGATTGGCTGTTCAAGGGATTCCAAAGTAAATTATAAAGAAAATGTACTTCAGTCCCTAGGGAGTAAAGTGACGTTTTAATCCCTAGGGATTAAATACATCACTTTACTCAGCCTAAACAAGGCTATTATGAGTAATTTTAGAGCCTGAGAATTTAAATAATTATTGCTACAGGTTATCGTATTATGTTTAACTCGATTGCCATTATTGTTAAATACGAGTAAATAAGAGCTATCGTAACTGTGACGATACGATATCACGTAAAGAGCAATATGGTTTTACCGCCTAGGATAGAGGCCTAATTAGCCTGTGTACTCGTTTGCCATGACAAATATATACCACTCAAAACAAAATAGGGGCCACGGTATATTCTGCATACAAAAGAACTGTTTTCGGAGAAGGATTATTATAACAATTTTAACCTGTAAGTTTTGAATTTAGTATCATTCGAAAGCTGCAATGTTCAACTTACAAGTTGTTTTTAATTTTTTTGTCAATTGTTTTGTTTTTACCATGCGTGTGGTTTTTTAAATCAATTTTCAAATTTCATACAAAATGAGCAAAAAAATGCTACATTTTTAAAAACCACACGCACGGTAAAAACAAAACAATTTACAAAAAAATTAAAAACCTAGCTTGTAAGTTGAACATTGCAGCTTTCGAATGATACTAAATTCAAAAATTACAGGTTAAAAATTGTTATAATAATCCCTCTCCGAAAACAGTTCTTTTGTATGCAGAATATACCGTGGCCCCTATTTTGTTTTGAGTAGTATAGAAAGTAAATTAATACGTAAGGAAATTCTAATATCGATAGTTTTTAACGTACAAGGAAAATCCAAAAGTCGCTGAACCAGGCAGTTAAAGGAAAAACCAATAATAGTACTTAAGCACGTCTATGTTCATGTTTGATTGGTCAGAATCGATAACTGATTACTTAATAGATAATTGTGAAGTTGTTGAAGTCACGAGTTACGTGATTTTTAACGAATTTGCATAAATTATTTGTTAAACAAGTGCTTTATAGTTCCGTACTGAGAAGTTAAAAGTGGAACTCTTGTACGTCTGCAATAGCGGCATATTTGAACATATTATTTATTGATATTTTTATTTAATAAGCACAATTTTAATTAAAAATAACATTGAGGCATTGCCCCACAAAACTAGAGTAACAGTTTGACTGTGGGAATTGCAGTCTCTAAGATAGGCATTCATTAACATGAAATAAAATTAAATAACAGTATTATGCCGTCCAAAAAAATTAGTTAAGTATACTAAACATACATTTATAAAATTATATAAGTAGATCTAAATAATGCTTTTTTAATCATCATGTCAGCCGAAAGACGTCCACTGCTGGACATAGGCCTCCCCCAAGCTTTTTTTTTTAATAGTCTCTTAAATTTTTTCTTATTTTTACACGTCTAATGGCTTCAGGCAAACTATTGAATAGGTATGGGATACGCTTTTTGACAGTTCTGTCTCTAGTAATTATTTATCCTAGGAATGAATAGTTTACCAGTCGAGCTACCAATGCTATCAATTTAAAAGTTTGATTCAGTTTTAATATTACTTTTCTCAAACATGCTATGTAATGTCGGCGTTATGTTAGTTATTTTAGGCTTCAAAGTGCCACGTTCCCGACGGAACAACTCGAGAGAACTGTAAAGGAATTTCATACAAAATTGAAGGCCTAGGCCGGGAAGTAACTTTTTTTAAATTTAATATGGCCATGACAGCTGGTTTTATGAACAGGCTGAATAGCTGAAAATCGTTTTTTTTTGTATCTGTGTGGTTCGGACCAAAAATATCCGCGTTAATGCCTATTACACAAATGTTTTTTGAGTTATGTTTTTTTTTATTTCAATGCATATGTTTGAGAAAAGCACTATACATACCTCGCCGTGAAAAGGGGTTGCCAGCCACGTAACTATCCGACCTCGCTTCGCTCGGCCGTCTATATGAACTCGGCCTGCAACCACCTACATCCCGGCGTCTGTAGTAATGTACTATACCTACCCATTCTAACCGAACTTGTTTTTTTAAGGATCACCGACAAGATTACAATGCTTACAGTTAAGAGGGTTGTAAAGCACCGCTAGAATCGCGTAGCTGTCAAAAAATCCATACAAATCTAGCTGCGGCTGTTAACGTTTCTCACTCCCTAAATCAAGTCACTAAAGAACTAGGTCTGTATGTTTCTGTTTTTTTGGTTTTTTAAATGTGTTTCATTTTGTTGTGGAACGGAAAACATACAGACATAGTTATCCATGATATCTACAACATAAATAAATAAATATCAGGGGACAATGTCACACCAATTGACCTAGTCCCAAACTAAGCTCTAGGCTTGTACTATGGGTACTAGACAACGATATAAATACTTACATAGAGAAATATATACTTAAATACATAGACAAGATCCATGACTCAGGAACAAATATTCGCACTCATCACACAAATATCTGCTCTTACCGGGATTTGAACCCAGGACCGCTCACTTCGTAGGCTGGGTCACTACCAACTAGGCCAGCGCGTCGTCAAAAAATATTCAAAAATTTAAAAAATCGGACTAGGTTTAAAGGGAGAAAAACGTTTCGCATTTTGTATGGTTTTTTTTAACTTTACAATCCTCTTAAGAGATTACAAATTGCTGCAAATGAAAGAGACGCGGGTTCACCATTGCGATTGCGTTCCTAATTCTCGAAGAAATATAATGATACATACATACATAAACTCACGCCTTCATTCCCAGAGTGGGGTAGGCAGAGCTACAGAATTACCAAGCACTCTTAAATAAGTTGTTGATAATTCTGTAACCACGTTTTGCACAATCAGGCCAAGATGTTTACCAGTGTATTAGTGACAGGTTGCAAGCCCATCGCCTAAGAGTACAGAAGCCTTTATTATTCCCTTAGTCGCCTCTTACGACATCCACGAGAAGACATGGAGTGGCACTATTCTAACCCGGCAACCACACAGGTAGGTAGGATAATGATAACCTTTTTAAAAAGCCCTATATTATAGCGCATTGGAAAAGTCTCAGAAGGAAGCTCATTCCAAATTCCTATATTACTGTTAAGTAAATAAGAGCTATGTAACGTTAAATATATGAAATCCTGTAAAAAGCAATGTAGTACTTAAGTTTTTGAAATTATGCTTTTCGTTGTATGCATCATGAGTATTATATATCGATGGTTTATTATACAGATCGAAATTATGCAGTTCGTGTTATGTAAAATGATCATTAGACCATTTGTTTTTATGCTAAACACCTGTATTTTTTATCCTATCAAGCTGTGTTGGATTTTTTTTTTTCATTGTAATATAATAATATATTAACAGTTTACACGAAATACTTATGGGTATGTCAAAGAATTACATTAAAAAAAAAAAACTTAACAAACCTATTCTGATTAAAATGTTAAAACAATTTAAAACTACAGTTGACAAATAACAAATTTAGGGTAACGTTTCTAAATTACTTCGTCGACGTCAAATAAAAGCGTCTTTCGTTATATTTGTTTAATAAGGTAAATGCTCCGGCAAATGTTTTCCGCGGAGTGTTTGTATGTGTGCTTACAACTAGATGCTTTACAAATTAGAGTGGATAGATGCGTAAAGCAGCGATATGACTGGCCTGGAAAAAATAAGTAGTAAACGACATTTTCATTATTTTACACTTGTTACACCAGATTTACTGAATGATTTAGTGAAATTAGACTTAATGCTACATAAAAAAGACAGCAATATTTAGGTTTTTTTATAATCTAACTTTTTTATTTAATACAACAATTAATATGCTGTGTGGTTGCCGGCCGCCTAGAATAGTGCCACTCCATGTCTTCCTGTGTAAGTCGTTAGAGGCGACTAAGGGATTAAAGGCTTGTAGTATTATTAGGCGATGGGCTTGCAACCTGTCAATAATATACTCATCGTAAACATCTTAGCCTGTTTGTGCAAAATGTGGTTATGGAATTAACAACAAATTGTTAGAGTTGTTGGTAATTCTGTAGCTCTGCCTACCCCACTCTGGGATGAAGGCGTGATGGTATGCATGTATGCATGCATGCAATTAATATCCGTGTAGATTACACGTCTAAAGTTTATGTCATCCAATGTCCATCATAATGAAACGCAAACTCGTTGAATGCAAACAACGGACGTCGAGTGAAGACGTTAAATTGGTCGAGACGCTCCGAGCGCCATTATTACCGTTAATGTCGCATACTTATTTTGCGCTGCACATTGGGACAAGTAAACGGCCTTAAAAAAAAAACATTAAAAAAACAAGGGTCAATATTAAACGAACCGAACTAGTCCTAAACTAAGGTTAATAAAATAATCAAAGTCACATGGAAAACAAACATCCACATAAATCCCGGTGAGGGCAGATATTTGAGTGATGAGCGCGAATATTTGTTCTTGTGTCATGGATATTTTCTGTTTATTTAACATATATTTCTCTATATAAGTATTAAGCCTAGAGCTTCGTTCAAGACTAGCCTAGGTCAGTTGATGTGACATAGTCTCCTGATATTTATTTATTTATTTACTTTTACCTATCTAATTAGTTACAGTCACCACAGAAATATTTGCTCTTATTAGGAATCAACCCTGGGACCGCTAGCTTCGTAGGCCGTTACTACCAAATAAGCTAACGCCATCGCCAAAACAATATCATTACGTTTGAAGTTACCAGTTTGAGCCAACATACCATCAATTACTTAGTAAAATAAGCTTTTTTTAAGTGTATTTAAGCTTCTAGAGAATTTAAAGCTTGGCTTCAAAACATTTCTAGTATTAAGGTAAAAAAAAAAACTCTCAAAATGTAGACTTTGCGATGAACTAATTTTACCAACTTATCTAATAGTTCCCGGTATTTGTAAAACTACTTACTTTTTCACTTGAAAAAAACTTCCACACGAAACTTACATGGATCCTCTTTCAAATCGCAATATCTCAAAATGTTACTATAGTGACTATGTAGACATGTACTCTTCGTGTACCCTATATAATTCGCACTGCTAGATCAAGACAGTATCAACTCAAAATCGTTATTTGTTTTGTTTCAAGCTCATAGACGTTGTATTAAAGTTGATTTTAAAATACATTCGTATTTTGAGTTACTACACTTTTGATTACTACGCGGTTCCAACTCTAAGGCCCGAAGACGGAATGCCATAATAATAGTGATGTTAATACTAGAATAGGAATAGTATTTAATGCGTAAACATTTATGTCTGGCTGTCATTGTTAAAATTTAAATGCCAATTTAAAATGACAACGAGATAGTTTGCATGAAAGTCCAACCAAGCTTTGCCCAGCTTTACAAATAATAATCTTATTGGATTTACTTCAAAAAAACTGGGCAAGAGCATGTCAGGCCATGCTTACTGTAGAGTTCCAAAGTCATCGTAACGACAAGTACAAAAAACTACGAGGGGAGGTCCAAAAGTTCGCGGAATGGAGGGGATGGGGGTGGGGATGACTATATTTTTTAGTATAGTACTAATGGCCAACTCATTAAGAGTATATATACCAACTTTCAGCCTGAAGAGCTCATTACTTTACAAAATATCGTCGAGCAAGCAAGTCAATCTGGAAAAATCCTGGAAGTATGGAGCAAATTGAGTATCGAGCCATCATCAAGTTCCTGACTAAGCAAGGAAAAACTCCTCAGACCATCATGAGTGAGATGTCAGTAGTTTACTGTGATCATTGCCCTGGAAAAACAATGATTTACAAATGGCACGGTCTTTTTAAAATTGGCAGAGAGTCCATTGAAGACGACCCTCGCCCAGGACGGCCTGTCGAGGTCACCACATCAGATACCGACGGAAAAGTTGAAAAATTAGTATTAGAAGATGCTCGCCTGAAGAAGAAACAGATTTCTGCATTAGTTGGAGTATCTGAAACCACTATTTTGCGGATTCTACATGAACACCTCGGCATGATTAAAGTGAGTGCAAGATGGGTGCCGAGAATGCTTACGCCGCATCAGCGACAGCAGCGAATCGACGCGTGTAGCAGTTTTTTAGAACGGTGTGGAGAAGAAAGTACGTCGATTTTGAAGCGGATTGTTACTGGAGATGAAACTTGGGTTCATCATTTTGAACCTGACTCTAAACAGGAGTCGATGCAATGGCACAAGAAGGGTACCCCCCCACCTAAGAAATTTAAGGTGTCAGAATCGGCCGGAAAGTTGATGGCTACGATTTTCTGGGACTGCCAAGGAATTTTGATGATCGATTACAAAAGCAAAGATGTCACAATTACTGGAGAGTACTACTCTAGGCTACTGGAGCAGTTGCGGGAAGCTATCAAAGAATAAAGGCGAGGAAAGCTGGCTAAGGGTGTGCTGTTACTTCAGGATAATGCTCCAGTTCACAAGAGTCGTATTGCGATGGCTGCCCTGAACAAATGTGGCTTCGAAGAATTGGTTCATCCCCCCTACAGCCCGAACCTGGCCCCCAGTGATTATTATTTATTCCCAAATTTGAAGAAAGAGTTGCGGGGAAGAAAATTTCACACCGATGATGAAGTAAAGGACGCAATTTTGGCTCATTTTGACAGCAAAGAAGAAAATTATTTTTATGTGGGTTTAGAAAAATTAATATCACGATCTAACAAATGTATTAACCTTAAGGGAGATTATATTGAAAAGGAAAAATAGTAACGTCTTATTATTTAATTATTTAGCCCTCCATTCCGCGAACTTTTGGACCTCCCCTCGTATCTCAAAAAACAAAGAGCCTGCCGTTTGGCCGAAATATGTTTGCCAAAATGTATCGTTTACAAATCTTTTCATTTTCCAACCCAATTTTTTTCCTGCAACTGTAAATATTTCACTATCATCTCGTGTACCCTTAGGTTACGTTAGGTTAGTTTTTATAAAACCCAGAAATATTTATGGCTACAGAAAACAAATATATTTTGCCGAAACAAATGTAGCCCCAAAAAACAACATGCATCAACAAACTTTCTATCAAAATTTGTTTGTTGCGGTCTTAGATAATTTTTAGTAGGTACAAATAAACCATACAAGGTTTTCATGTAACTAATAATGTATGGTTTTAAGGTAGCTAATGAATGATACTCGTACCTCACTCGGTTTCACATAATGTAAAAAAAAAACGCCTTTGCTTTACATGTATGGCGGTAACCGAAAAACGATGTTTTTTCAATTTTTATTCTATTTATGAATTATTCGGCGTAATTCATAATATGTAGTATTGTTACTACTTTAGAAAAAGCTCGTAACTGAAACTTCGAGATGTATGAGTTTGAACTTAATTCCCTTCACGTTTAAGTTTCAAATCGTACTTGATGAAATATGAGATACGAGGTTTTTTCAAAGCAATCACGATATGTACATGGTTTTGAGATAGTTTTTTGTTTGTAGTAACGGCTTCGGAACTCTAGCTATGATATATATGTACTCTCATTGAGCATGGTCCGACATGCTCTTGCCAGGTTTTATCATATCAAATTAAATAGACAGCCTAAAACACAACAAGAAAATATTAATGTCCCGTATTGTCTGCATATTTTTTGCGCTCTAACCAGACTTTCACAAAAAGCGTAAACTTATAGCAAAAACCACCTTCAACTATAGGTCATTTGCTATGGATTTTTATGCGATTTACGGTTTTCAATTTTCAACAATTTTTGTATAGAAATAAAACCGATTATAATAGGGATTTAGGCTCGCGTCTGGAATAGAGCACGCCATGGAGAGTGTTATAATAAAAAATAATTTTAAACACGATTAACTTTAAATACATCGGTGATGCCTTATTGAAAAGAGACATGGTTCTTTACAATTGGCCTCATAAGAAAGCTCAAGGTCACCCAAATAGCATTGGAAAGGGAATCAGAATTCTGGAAATCCTCAGAAGAAACCTAAATCACCGTCATAGCCTAACGAATTGCAAACCTTAAGTGGCAGTGGGCGGGGCACATTACTCGTAGAATTGGTGGCCGTTGGGGCGGAAAAGTTCTAGTATATGGGCATTTTCACTTAAAAGTGTACCCCCCGTTTTCATGATGTCCTTCAAGTTTAACAATTTATTACTGATTTAAATATTGATATTTAATTATTTAAAAGATGCAGACATATTGTAAGTTTTTTAAACAATGATTTGGCAAACATTGCACGTTAAAAATACGCATTATTTAATTATATTAAAATTATAAAACAGGGAGGGTAGCAGTTTTTGACGTGTCCCACGGTCAAATACACTTGTTACAAGTTGCAACATTGAAAATATTTACTAAGGAACGTTGTAATTTTTGATGGAGTCGAGTAATCTAGACTGGTTTGCACGTCACATAAACGAATTTTAAAAAGTATAGCTTATCGTTATCGTATTAAAGCTTTAATTTAAATAATGATACTTAAAACTGATGCCGCCTGACATGTCAGGTTTGTAACGGTCGAAACTACACAAAAAAAACTACCAATTCATATTATATTTCTGGAAATGGCAACATTGAGTATCACGTGATCAACCGGCCACCAATAAGGACGTCCAGTGTGAGAAAGTGCGGCATGAAGAAAGGTTGTGTCAGTGGACTGGTCAACGTGCACATTTCGTCAGTCAGGTTTGTGAGATAATTTATATTATAACAGTAGCTATTTCGTAACTTTCAAATATTTTGGAAGGAAAAAGATGGTCTCAGATGTATTTTTTCATAAAAACCATAGTGAAATACTGTAAAAGGAATTGAGAGTCATTTTTCAATTAGAATTTAGTAGACAAACGTGACGTCAGTTTTGTGACATATCGCCCCGTCACGTATAGGCTGACCGCCAAAGTCACAAAACTGACCACGTTAAGGTGGTGTTACATGGGCGTTGTAACAAAGCACCTTTACTACTTAGCACTCCCGATTATTTATATAAAAAAATGTGTGTTGGTAGGTGTGTTTTTTCAGAATTACTACTTATTTACTTAGATTATAGGATTAAACACTATTTTAAGATTGGCACATTTTTGTAAATAATCTTGTGATTTATTTTATTGTCATTATTATTTTTAAACATACGACGATACTAACGAAAAATATCGTTATATCGTCATCCCATATAATACCTACAGTTCCGTACAAGATTTCTGCTGCACTTTACGTAGATCCGCAGAGTAGGGGCTCATTATGTTTGTCTTGATAAGCAGAGACGACGTTTAACAACTAATTATATAGCAAATAGTACACTTTAAAAACGTTTTGGACAAATAGTTAAGTTTTTTTATGAGGCTATCATAGCCTCGTCGTTGTAGTGTGTTCTTAAGTAACCCGTAAGACTGATTATGTAATAATTAAATGACTGATTAATATAATTAAAATAATTTGTTTTTATTACTTCCATGTAACCCCAGCCTAAGAATGTTGAGCTTGTCAGTTTTGTAACTGTCCCACTTGCTCAAGTTGCTAAATTTGAACTCTGTTTTTTTTTCTTAGACATTTAACCAAATTTATCAAAATACCATATAAGCACACAAAAATATCAGTTAGTACAATAACACTTAATAAAGATTTTATCACCATGTTCTTATATATAAACAAAATAAAGGGCGTCACGGTAGCACCTGTCACAAAACTGAAGTTAAAACTTATTTTTTAAGTAATATTTATTGGTTACTTAAACATTAATTTATTTTATTAATTGCCGGCTTAGAATTGTGCCACTCCATGTCTTCCCGTGGAAGTCGTAAGAGGCGACTAAGGGAGTAAAGGGTTGTAGTACTGTTAGGCGATGGGCTTGCTACCTGTCACTAATATACACTGTTAAACATCTTAGCCTAATTGTGCAAATTGTGGTTACAGAGTTTTCAACAAGTTTTTAGAGTTGTTGGTAATTTTGTAGCTCTGCCTACCCCACTCTGGGAATGAAGGCGTGAAGGTATGTACCTATGTATGTATGTATGTATGATTATTTATCTATAATAGAAAAGTAAAATATGATTAAATACTTAAATAGTTTAAACAATAGAAAATTATTTAAACCGTCACAAGACTGACAGGTATAGACTACGATGTCAGTCAAATTCGTCGATAATTAAAAACTAAGCTTATTTGTATGAAAATAAATATAATTCCAATAATTTTAGAATATAAACTTTATTATAGAAGTTAACATTGACCAAAAAAGCAATTTTTAAAATTATGTCGTCATTATCGCTGTGGTACACGATTTACTGAAAATGCCCATATAAGGCCTTAGGTACATAAGGAGGAGTCCACTGGACCGACGATCTGGTGAAGATCGTGGGAAGCCGATGGGTGCGAGTAGCACAAAAAAGGCCGTTGTGGAAATCCTTGGGGAAGGCTTATGTCAGCAGTGGACGCCTTTCGGCTGACGACTTATTTCAATTTAAAACTATTGACGACTCCACAGATTTCTGTTGACGGAGTCTGTCAAATTCTAGGCCCATTTTCACTGGCTGATCAACTTCGTCGTTTACTGGTTTGATACAAACGCGGCACCGCACGTAAAGTAGCGTGTCGGAATCCGCGAGGTGTGTCCGTCCGTCCGAACAAAAACGCAATAGAATATGTATTCGGATTAGCTGCTCTATTCCTGTTACAACTTAATCTTCAACACATTGCTTTTGCTCAAGTGTGCGTTCACGTAGAAATAAATGACGATCGCTCTTGACGTGCTCTCTCACACATATGTAAGACGTATGTTCGATATTGTGCTGCCTTTACTAGTTCACATCAACATGCATACGTCGAGTGATTGGCTTGTAGTTTTCCGTTTTTTTTTCTTTTTACGTGACAATGGAACTGTATTTTAAACTGTAACTGCGCGATGCATGTTTAGAATTAATTTCGGCGGGAAATTTAAATTTGGAGCAATACTTCCGATTCCTTGTATTTTTTTATTTGTTTCGTGGTTTATGTTGTGATAGTTGCTTGGAACTGAACGTGACTGAGGAAGTATGAGTGTGTGAAAGTCAGAAATTATATATTTATAATATTTGAAATATAAATATATTACAAAATAAGCTAAACGCATTTTTGCTGGGGAAGTGTTTTTATTCAGTTGAGGATTTCTGTGAGTTTTTGATATAATGATACGACTAACTTAAAGTTATTTTTTTATACATATATAATATTGTTTAATGTATGTTTAAATATTGTATATTTTTTATGATGGTGTGAATTTATGTAATGATATTTCAAATGCAATGTATATTGTTTCTGAATAAATGACTATTTGATCAACGCACAGCCGTAATCACTGGATCTAGGGAATTGAAATTTGGAAGGAATATTGTTTGGGTAACTTAATGAGGCAATAAAAAAAGGAAATTCAGAAAAACAACCTCTAACGGGAAAAAAACGGAGAAGTATAAGTATAACACATATCCTACGGGTACGAAGTCGTAGGCGTTTTCTAGTACCCATTATGATAGTAACTAATGACTCTTATTACGCTACTGCGCAAAGTTTTGTTTATTTATCAGCCTATATGTATATGTTTCTATGTAGGTTTTTTTTTCCTTTGTGCTATAGAAACTAAATGCGTGGACCGACTTTGATGATTCATATATCAATCGATCTGTCTTAATCTTGCTAGTCACTAAATATATGACATATATAAAAATCAATATGGCGACAACCAGACACCATAATGTCAAAATATTTAAAAATATTTATTAGGTTTCATACATCATTTTTTATTTTGAATGATCATTTAGCATTTATAACGATTTAAATTTAGTTAGCAATAGCCGGGTTTCGTAAACATTACTTTTTGATATTAAATATCAATATAGGTTTTTGTAAATTTAAAATCATTTTTTTCACCGGTATTTTTGATGTTGCTACAGTTCGTTTTGTTAATGTCTGTCAATATAAATAACAACTAAAATGGGTCATATACACAACGTCCTCAGCAAACCGTTTTTATCAATACCAATGTAATTATAAAAAAATGGCTACTATCGTTAAAATAATAAAAAAGATAAAAGATGTTTATTCAGTGAGTAGGCCGCACGGGCACTTTTACACGTCAAAAATCTACCAGCGCTTCACAAGAGACCACTGCAGTGCACTGCTGAGAAGAAACGCGTCAAGAAACTCAACAGTCAGTCGTTTTTTTAATATAGACGATAACTTCCCCTCATTCTCTATTTAAATTAAAACAAAACAAAGTAGCAATGTCAAAGTGACAGTTATAAGAAATTTAAGAACCTCCGGCTAATAAATATCGTTGACAAATGAAGTGTTCACCCGATGTTCCGCCTCTGGTTCGCGCACGCGCGGCAAAAAACGGCCTGTCACATAATGGCCGTAATAAAATAAATTATACGGCTACTGCGCTTGCGTAGAACGCGCCGATCGGCGCACGCGCTTCCTATTACAACTACTGTTATACAGTCTGTGAGCACTTAGAAGAGACTTCGGTTTAGTACTTCTCTCTCACTCGCTCTTAATAAGATCGTATGAGAGCGAGTGAGAGAGAAGTATTAAACCGAAGCCTTTTCTATGTGCTCACAGACTGTACTTAATCCATTATATCATGACTCCTAATCTCATGGCGGCTACTTGATATTATAGGTCTAATATTTCTGGATTGTTACCAGCAAGACTTGATCAGATTCCGTTATAAAATGATCCCTGCGTTCGTTGCAAGTGTTTGAAATAGGCGGTCTGATTCTGCTAGTCAAATGAGCGTTGATTTAATAATGTTGATATGTATCTACAGGTAAATATTATTTAAATTTTGTTGATACAATTTTTAAAAATCTTTACATTGAAATAATTTATAAAACCTAATCATTCCTTTTATTGTTATTAAATAATAATATATTTTAAAAAAAGTAGAAAAATTAATTACCATTTTATTTTTATACCACGTACAGGCTGTTTAAAATTTCAAGTTTTTAACTCGTCAGGAAGTTAGAATAAAATCGATAACAACTTCTTTTAATTAAACAAACTCACCTTATAAACCAAGCTAAGAAAGCGATGTATTTAATACATGGTAAAAACATAACACATTATCTTAACGAGTAAAAATAAGGAATTAACTAAACTACAAAAAGCTTTTCAAAACTCATTGAACGGACCAGCACACTTGAGCTACGACATCAAACTATTCCTACAAGTTTAAGGGTCAAGATAGGACGGATTAGAGAACCACACAGGCTGCGCCAGTTCCGTGTTAGTTCGCTCTGATTAAATCCACTCGTGCGCAAGTCTCTCCCTCTTTACTAAGACCGCACTTGGTCTATTTATTTATGTCAATAACCTACTGGGTAAATTGTTATTTGATAAATACCTTCTAAAAGTACTTATATAGTAAAGCTATTTTACGATTAAAAAAAATAGTACACTGTCAACCCAATAGAATCCTGACCCACCATAGGACTATGTCGCAGTGACGTTATGATTGAAGTCGTAAAAAGTGTCAAAGAAATTGTTTTATAATGTCACTGTGACACCGTTCCATGGTGGGTCAGGGTTCCATTGGGCTGATAATACCTAGTTTTTTTGTTTTTTTTTATGGTATCGTGAAAGCGAACAAGCACAACATAAGTCTGTGTAAGTAAGGGATCTGTGACCGATCGACAAACAAAACAAATCGTAAGAATTTGTCAAACTAAATAATACTGTCAAACAGTTCTATAGTAAGCTAGGGTAAAAAAATCGATCTTCCTATATTTATTTCGGCAGAACATTTTACCGGATTCGTCCGGATCGGTACAGTTACCAGCCAACATTGCGCTTTAAATATCTGACACGATCTTATGCCTCTAGTAATAAAGACGTGTCAGATATTTTTGAGCCCAATGTTGGATTATATCATTATATATTATTGCTGGTGGCTGTACTACCTGTTCCGGTGTAGGTGTAACATAGAGACATTCAAGAAGCAAGAGGATTGTAAACAGAATCTTAAATTACTGTGAAAAAAAATCCATACAAAATTAGCTCCGGGTGATAAAGTTTCTCAACCCTTAAATTAAGTGCAAGCTCAACGATTTTGGAACATGCTGTATTTATTACGAAAACCTACTTACCTAGGTTTGTACTTTCCCGTGTTTTTATATACCCGTTAAGCTTATTCCCCTTCTGTTTTTAGGGGTTAAAAATAATAAACAAATTCAACGCAAGCAAAGTCGCTAACAATATATAAATTCCTAAAGCCTTGTTGGGTTTAAAACAAATTATATTACTGTTTATTATCATCTTTAACGCCAACGCCTAAACCTCAAAGTAAATCATTGATGTAGATACCGCCCATAATAACATTAAATCCAAGCAAAGCCTGGGTAATATAATTTGAGTCAATAGGTTTAAAGATTACCTCTTTGTTTAGCAAATTTAAAACGGTGATACGGAAATGTATACGAACAGTGACCCGTTTACAGTGCATTTAATTGTAACTACTAGGAGATAAACAGTAAATAAAATTGCATTTGTATGTTTTATTATAATATGTTAAAAGAAACATGAAAAACATTTTTTTTTTTAATGCTTTACACACCTTATTACAGTATCAACCTTAATATAGTATCCTGCATACAGGTTGTTATTATAATCATTTTAAACCTGTATGTACAGGTTGATCTATTTAAAATATTATGATTTAATTAGGAAAAGGCATGTGTGTAAAAAGGCTTCTAAAAAAATCAAATAGTAAATTTACTAAACTATGTTAATTTAACACATGTTTATATATTGATATTTAATCAATGCATCGAGAATATTCATGAATTCACGTAATATAAATCAATCAAAAACCCTCAAATGCGAAATAAATAAAATTAGTTAATTTCTTAAAATAGCTATTTTTTAATGTATCTTTTTAAAGATACAATTCGACATTATTTAATTCATCATGTCAGCCGAAAGACGTCCACTGCTGGACATAGGCCTCCCCCAATGGGGGGAAAAATGCCGTAGTCGCCACGCTTGGCAGGCGGGTTGGCGACCGCAGTTATACCATGTAGTCCGCGAAGGACGCTGCTGCCCATCCTCCGGTTTATACCTTAGTCGCCTCTTACGACACCCACGGGAAGAGACGGGGTGGTGCTATTCTCGGCCGGCACCCACACGGCACATTATTAATATTATTACATATTTAATTATATAAACTAGCAATGTTGCCACAGATAACCACGATTTAAGTACCGTAAAATGGGGCTATTTGGTAATCACGGGGCTATTTGGAACTAAGTAATCATAAGCTTTTAGTTGATATATTTTTTGTCATGGCTATGCTAGAACTGTAAAATTTGTTGTCAGGCTAAGTTTTTAGTTATATTATTGCCATGACAAATATATATCAACTAAAAGCTTATAATTACTTGGGTTCCAAATAGCCTCGCGGTTCCCAAATAGCCCCGTTTTACGGTAGCAAATATTTAGAAATTTTATATAATCGGGTCAAATTATATTTTCCAAACTGACGTACAATATGTCTTTACGATCGCCTCTAAATGTTTCTTTAACAGTCTCCGGCACACTTTGACGGTTAAAGTTATTATCCATTAAACTGTAAATGCCAATGTCTAGCCGTAAACTGTTAACGTCACATTATTCAATTGAAAGCTACTTTTATTGTCTATTTGTATGAGTAAGTTACTCCAAGCATTTAGGGTTGCCAGATTTAACAACCGAAGAAAATAGTATTTATTTTTCACTATTAATAAAAAAAGTAGGTAATCGTTGTTCACGAGACCTGTAATTGGGATACAACAAAAAAAATAACTCACAGTTTTTACATTCTAATTGAAAAGAATAGGTAATTTTAAGAGACCATTTCATTAATTTTGTATTTGACCCAATAGTTTTTTTTTAATATCGTTATTTATATAGCAGCCATTTTATGGATGATTTGATTATTTTAAATTTGGGATGGCATTTTCTAATAAATTACAACAATTAAATGGTATCTATTGTAAGAAGTGATTGTAACAGCGTATTAAAACATACTATTTCAATCGGTTTTCACCTAACTCGTAACATACACCTAGGAGGGCTTAAAGCCGATAACGAAAGTCAAACAAATGTTAAATATACTTTTGGCAAAATATTCGAAATAGATGAAAATTTCTAAATCTTAATAATGCAGAACGGCTTTAAAAACCTATTCTTCGAAATGGTTTTGGATGTCGTAAGAGGCGACTAAGGAAATATAGGCTTCTCGTACTGTTAGGCGATGGGCTTGCAACCTGTCACTAATACACTGGGAAACATCTTAGCCTATTTGTAAAAAATGTGGTTAGGTACTGCATTATCAACTGCATTAAATTGTTATTCTGTAGCTCTGCTTAGCCCACTCTGGGAGTACAGGCGTGAAGGTATGTACCTATGTATGTTTTCGAATTAGAGTAATTGAAAAATATGAACAATCCCAAGTATTAGTAGAGCTTGGCAATATTTCTCCGGCCCCATGACATGATACACGTCTGACCTATTGTGGGGACCACTGTTAAACAAAGTAATTTACTTAAATTGTTTGGTAAATAAATGAACTTCCTAACTTAAAATAAATCAGACATTTAATTACTCCATTGGATGTTTTAAAATGGCAGCACTCGCACTGTTGTGTTCCGGTGTGGGGATATATAATACAACCGGAAAAATAACTAGCTTAAAGGCATCTTAATAATAAGGATTGGCAACGAGTTGGTTTTAGGATTGCAGTCTTGAAATTGCAAATGTTTATGGGTCAAATACCCCAAACTAAGCTCTAGGCTTTTACTATGGTTACTAGATAAAGATAAACTTACTCATATAGACACAGGAACAAATATTCGCGCTCATCACAAATTTCTGCGCTTACCGGGATTTGAACCCGGGGCCGCTAGCTTCGAAGTCAGGACAGCAACAAAACAAAAGTGTTGCCAATCATTGACTCCTTGATTTAAGACTATGATGATGATTTTATTGATATATCATTGGATCAACCTACTTGCGAAACTCAACCCTACCTTTCTTACGGTTCTTGTTTTAGTCAATACTCAATGGAATGGTGATTGTAAGACTGAGTTCCTTCAAACTATTGTCAAGCCACACCGCATGAGGACGCTCCTTGACATAAAATGTTGCACTTTTATCCCACTTTTACCGTCAACAATAGTACATTGTTGCCTAGGCGCGGAAAGTAAGGGTTTTCCTGACGAGGTGGTTAGCAGGCCGAGCAACAGCGAGGCCTGCTAAAATACGAGTCAGGAAATCCTCGTTTCCGCCGAGGCATACATAATGCTTTTCTCAAACATGTGAGGAAATAATACAAAAACATTTCTAAAAAGCAAGTAATTTAATTTCCTTAGATTTAGCGGGAAGCAGGTTTTGCCTAACCGAGGCAGCTTCAGATTTTAATATAGGCGGTGTGGTACCTATTTCGTTGCTTTCGTCGCTTGAGCTCATTTTTTATAGTAAGTATTTCACACAACAAATAGTTTAATATTCGGTTTCACAATTATATTATGCAGAATGAACGAATGTTACCGACTGTCAATTGTTTTTAAATACTAACCATAGACATTGGAATGCAAATTCAAAAAGAAACACACGCACTGTGCTAAAAAAGCGAGCAGTTACCTTGGCTGTTTGAAATTTTTGTCTTGGTCCTTTTGATTTTGTATGCAAATTGACAGCATTTTTAAGAAATATATGGACATGGACGGAAAGTGTTTACATATGGTTTTTTTACTCCTAGGAAAAAAATGAGGCTCTTTCCGTCCTTGTGTTTCAATCGGAAAACCGTTTTTTCCGAGCATGTTTGAGAAAAGTAATTTTCTCAAACATGCAATGAAATGTTGGCGTTATCTTAGTTATTTTTGGCTTCATAGTGTCACATTACGGGCGGAACAAACTCGAGAAAAATGTAAAGGAAATTCATACAAAATTGAAGGCCTAGGCCGGGAAATATATATTTTTTAATTCTTATGTTGACATGGTGGCAGTTTTTATGAACAGCGTAATAGCAATTTTTTTTTTTTCCGTGGCTTTATGGTTATCGGACCAAAAATATCCGCGCTAATGCCTTATTACACACATGTTTTTTTTATTTCACTGCATATGTTTGAGAAAAGCACTATACATACCTCGCCGTGAAAAGGGGTTGCCAGCAGTTTGCAGCCAGTCTATATAACTCAGCCGGCAACCCCCTACTTCCCGGCCTCTGTAGTAATGTACTATTATATAACCTAGACATTGTTTGCGGTAGCAATACCAACCCGACCAAATTACATATCATTTTTAGCCTACAAAGCATCTGTCATTAAGTGCTTATAGGTACTGCATAGGGACTACCATAAAGTGGGTCAGAAAGGCACTTAAAACCGACACCAAAACAATTCACCCAGTTACGTTTCGATGTGTAAAGTATTCTGCAAAGCCAAATGCAACACATCTGAACCGTATTTTAGGATAATTAAAGTTGTTTTCGAAAAGGTAAGTGATTCTCTTAAACAACTCGCTCTAAAACTAGACAGACGGTTAAAAACCGGCGAGTTTAAGTTGTCGCGTCAACGTACAAACCTATTATGTCGTGCATTCACAATTGGAGCGGTACGTTGGAATTCCCAATGGACGGAAAGCCAGCGCGACGCGCAAACGTGCAATCCGAATGGAACTACATTGTCAAAATTCAACGTCGGAACACGCCAGGCCACGGCGCTTAGCCAAAAAGCGTCGTCGTGAATGCGTTCTCTGGCTTTTCTTTTTTTTTATGGCGTAGGAAGGCAAACGAGCACACAGGTCACCTGATGGTAAGTGGAAACCGTGACCAATAGACATTCGCATTCACAAGACTGCAAATGCACTGCTGACCCTGAGGACTACGATGGAATGCCTCTATGCTAGTCATTTCACCGGCTCTCTTATCCCCAAACCGGAACACAACCATGTGAACACTGCTGCTTGGCGGTAGGTTAATGGATAAGATGGTGGTACCAATCCGGACAGACCCAGCACAAGGTCCTCCCACAAGTTGGCTGTTGGTCGCCATTTTCTAATCCATCTGCTCCGTGATGTCGCACCGTTGAAGCGGAAACTAATGGCGTGACACATCCAACTGGATGGACGTAATGTTTTGACCACATTCACGTTCAAAACATTACGTCCATCCAGTTGTATACACTCCATCTGTCACCGAGACAAACGGCGCGCCCGTGTATGCCCAGCTTTAGCAGGGCAGAGGTGTAATTAGTGTAACCGGGACACTTCGTTAATTAACGATTGTGACCAATTACAGCACATTAACCAATGATACTTTTCCTCTCACTGGGTTGTTGGCAGGAAATCGCGAGAAGTATTTTTACTTTCGAAGATTCATCGGTGTTAATATATTTTGAGGCGGCATTTGCAACACGGAAAAGTATATTGATAAAAAATTATGAATGAATTACTTTTTAAATACGTGTTTTTAATTATTTTTTAATTTGACCCTTTTCGGAGATTGTGAAACGACGCGTAAATCCAAAAAAATAAATGAAAGACCGAATTACACGATTTTTTAAATATGTTGTAGTAATTATGAATGTAAGGAACGAGAGGAAAACGAATAAGCTTTGTTTTTCACAATATCTACAACATATTCAAGAATCGTGAAAATCAGACTCGGTTAAAAAAAAGGAGAGAAACGTTATCTCATTTTGTATAGTTTTCAGCTGTACAACCACAAAAAATTTTTTTTTTTTGTTGTCTGTCTGTTCGTCGATCGGTCTTTCCGTCTGTCCGTCACAACCCTTGTCCTATGAAATGGTTAAAGCTTGGGCTGGAATTTGAAATATTTATAGTATTTAGTGGTCAACAAAGCCTCGTCATTAAAATTAGTTTTCTTTTTACGTTGATAAGATGATTCTTAAAAATAACTGTTCGCGCTGTGTTTATACCTACTTAATGGTCATTAATCGAAGATCAACACAAAGTCATAAGCATAATACTATCGATAGCGTATTATTTGCTAAGCCAATGTTTTATGTTTGCTGACAGATTATTGAATAACGGATTTTACTTGCCATTGATTCTTCTGTCACCATTTATTTTGTATATGTGTGTGTTTCTGTGTCAAAGTATCTTCCAAACGTATGGACCAATTATAAGTGGTTTTTAATAAAAGAAAGCCAGTTTAATAAATATGGTTCTAAGCTAGGTTTCATGAAATTTGGTTCAGTTGTTTAAGAGATATTAGCTCTGAAAGAAGGAGTCATCACAAGAGTTAGGATTTTGGTGGCATTTCGTGGTTCTAGAATCCCTGGAGTCGCTATTTCCTAATTATTATAATACATGACACTTTGATTTTGACCTTCAGTATGGTCAATATGGTCATATTTCAAAATGAACTATACGAGTTATTCCATTACCTACAAATATTTGCTTGTTTGTAACGCTTTCACAGTAGAGATATCCTCCATACCTAAGTTCATTTAAAATGGTTAAGCGGTTTAATAAATTAATTCATTCTGAAAATATTTTGAAATATGAAAATACAGAAGGTCAAAATCAAAGTGGTATGTACTTATTACAATAAAAAGGAAATAGCGACTCCATGGATTCTAGAACCACGATTTGCCACCAAAAGTCCTGACCCTAGTCATCACATCGGGGATTTTTATTTATTTCATAATTGTAATTACCACGTTTTTGTTAGCTCGCTTTCTTGTCTGTTTGTGGTTTTACTACTTATTTTAACACTTTACACTGCTAGATCAAGAACGTATCAACTCAAAATCATTATTAGTCTTGTTTTAAGCTCATAGACGTTGTATTAAAGTTGATTTTAAAATACATTCGTATTTTGAGTTACAACACTTTTGATATGGCAGTGTGACTTGTAACGTTAAACATAGCTCAGAATGGATGGCTATGCAATAATATAGCGTCGGGTCGGGCTCATAAGGGTCAGAAGTAGTTTCACACCTAAGTAGCCAAAACTTGTTTGAAGACGCGCTGGCCTAGTTGGTAGCTCTGCCTACGAAGCTAGCGGACCTATAGTCTATCTGTTTAGGTACTTAAATAAATGTAAACAAAAAAATCACGTGATGATACGTCAACGCTCGACGGAACAGTTTTGATTGGCTAATATCCAGAACCACGTGATTTTTTTGTTTACAATTATTTAAGTACCTAAACAGATAGACTATAGGTTCAAACCCCGGTTTTAGCAGATATTATTTGTGCGATAAGCGCGAGTATTTGTTCCTGAGTCATGGATGTTTTTTAAGTATTTAAGTAAATTTTTCTCTATGTAAGTTTTTTTTTTTTTTTAATTAAGGGGGGAGGCCTTTGCCCAGCAGTGGGACACTCAACAGGCTGATTAAAAAAAAAAAAAAAAGTATTTATATCGTTGTCTAGTACTCATATTACAAGCTTATAGCTTAGTTTGGGATTAGGTAAATTGGTGTGACATGGTCCCCTGACAGTATTTTATTTATTTAATGGTTTATTATTACATCGAAATAGTAATACCATTTAACGAACGTATAATTAGGCCCATTTTTTTTCATCTAAAGGCTATTCTCGCCGCTTGAGTTTTTTTTGTCGCAGTCAAAAGGATAATCTAATCTGAAAACAACAGGGTTTCAGCAGCAAAATAGCGTTCGATGAAATGAACTTCGACAAAATGATACAATCGGTGAAGTGAAATTCGAAAAAATGTTGGGTTACTAAGAAATACGTTTGAAATTTCAAACATCGGTATAATTACCGTCAGGTAGGTATTTCAACTAAAGATATTTTGGACTTCGATATTCACATACATGAGCGTTGTATCACTTACTTTGTTTTAATGGCTGACTTAAGTTACTTAATGTGTTTTTATTTTAAGTGGCAATTCTTCTGCTTAACAATAGTCTGTCTTCAATTCTTTATTTAAATAAATAGACATCACTTAAAAACTTAAGCGTGTTCGTAATCCTCTAGTTATCGCTGTTATATTCTGAATGGAAATAAAAATGGCAACAGGCACGATTTAATGAATGAATGGAAATATATTTACCAACCGTCGAGTACAAATAATAACGCCGTTCTACAAATAATTACCTGAAACAAAAAAAAACAAATAATAAATAACAGTAACAGACTCGGCATTATGGTTTAGTTAAATCAAATAAACTAGAAATCATAGCGGTGGTAGGTCGTGCATGGTCCGTCCGATCGCTACCTACCTTGTACCAACACCATTCTTATTCTTTAACCTACTGCCAAGTAGCAGTGTTCGCAGTTGTGTTCCGGTGTGGGGTTAAGACCACCGGTGCATAGGGTATTATAGGACTGGCAACGCATTTGCAGTTATTAGGTAGTCTTGAATTCAATTGAAGTGTTGTTGCGAATGATTTATTAGAACTGTGACCGCATTAATAGAAATGAAAGCCGTTGGAAATATTTATTTTTTAATTTATAAACATTATACCCGTTGCCGGGTTAGAATAGTGCCACTCCATGTCTTCCCGTGGATGTCGTAAGAGGCGACTAGGCTTGTAGTACTGTTAGGCGATGGGTTTGCAACCTGTCACTAATACGCTGGTAAACATCTTACCCTAATTGTGCAAAATTTGGCTACAGAATTATCAACAATTTTTAGAGTTGTAGGTAATTCTGTAGCTCTACCAACCCCTCTCTGGGAACGAAGGCGTGAGTTTATGTATGTATGTAAACAATATAGTTTTTGAAATTATGTTTTTCGTTTTATGCATCATGACTATGACCATGGTTTATTATACCGATCGAAATTATGCTATTCGTGTTAAGTAGAATGATCATTCGACCATTTGTTTTTATGCTAAACATTACACACCCCTTTAAGAAGTCTATGGCATTTTGAGTAACATAGAAATAAATATCAGGGGGGATATCAGGGGACAACACACCAATTGACCTAGTCCCAATTTAAGCTCTAGGCTTGTATTATGGGTACGAGACGACGATATAAATACTTATATAGAGAAATATAAACTCAAATACATACATTAAACATCCATGACTCAGGAACAAATATTCGCGCTAATCACACAAATATCAGCCCTTACCGGGATTTGAACCCAGGCCCGCTAGCTTCGTAGGCAGGGTCACTAACAACTAGGCCAGCGCGTCGTCAAAGAAAAAATCTCAAAACGTACAGAACCCTCTTGAAGGTAGTTTAACTCGCACTTATCCATTTTTTAAATCCTCCCAGTTCCAGTCTAAAAAAGATGTAAAACTAAAGAAGCCATATATCTCTGTCCCTTTTAGTGCTTCAGGTTTAAAATGTTAACACGACGCAGGAGTGGATTGTAATCCAATTATATAGGTCCAGTTTTTATGAAGTTATTAAAGGTTGAAACCCTTTTATTGTTCGCTATGTATTTTTTAATTCGTTCAAATTACATTAAGAAGCGTTATTATTTTTATTCTATCGTTCATTTTTAACCAGCTTAATTCTCAACACTGACGATATGCTTCGCCTAGTTAGTAAAGATCCTCCCTACGTAGCTAGCGGATCTAGGAAATTTCTATGTATTTAAGTGTGTGTTTAACGTCGTCATATACCCATAATCGTCATATCCAATATTGGAAATAGCAAATACTACGCAAAGGAGACATACGTAACTTTTTTGAAAATTTTACCGCAGTTCGATTTCTTAGGCAGAAAAAATTAAATATCCAGAAATACAGATTTCTTTTTCAAAAATGGAAGTAAGTCTCCTTTGTGTAGAAATTGGTAGGTATTTCCAATATTTAAGGTAGTTACTTAACATGTGGCGTTCATTATTTCCACCCTGTATATAGGTATTACGTAGGTACTCTATTCATAACCACATTCAATTTAAAATGCTTATACTATTACTATTACATTCACTTTTCTCAATGTCTCAAGGGTTAGCTGGAAGAGATTAAAGTGATAAGTTCGCCTTTGTACATATTATCATATTAATTGTATTGTTAATTAGTTTTTCTATTAAGTTCAATAAAGTGATTACATACATACATACATACATACATAAATAGCTACATATACTACATACACTATACAATCGGCGGTCTGCTTTGGTACGACGGCAGAGCTATAAACACGTAGACACGTTTTATTTAAATTAGTTTTAATGATTCTCATTAAGCAGCGGATTGAAAAAACGGCCAACGGAGGGTTCCGTACCATTAACGAAACAACATGAGCAAAAAAACGGCAAAATAATCACTTTTGTTGTATGGGAGCCCCCTTAAATATTTATTTTATTATTTATGTTTAAACTGAATATATAACTAAATATTTTATGAATATTTCAAGCGTCTACCTTTTGCTTTTTTAATAATATCCAGTAAAAAACGTGTGCTGTATGGGAGCCACCTTATTTTTTTTCTTTTTTTGTATTTGTTGTTGTAGCGGCAACTGAAATACATCATCTGTGAAAATTTCAACTGTCCAGCTATCACGTCAAAGTCAAAGTCAAAGTCATTTATTCAATATAAATTCATACAGAACACTTATTGAATGTCAAAGATCATTTACAATTAGGCACATGTTAATATCAAAAAAAAAATTAGTAGAACTAGGAAAAAAAAAATGTCATGATTATATAAAACAAATTAAAAATCAAATTACCTATGTCAGTACACAGAGAGAAATAAAAATGTATATAAATAAAAAATAAAACCATTTAAAGGCGTCTTTGTCATTTATAAAATCGTTAATCGTGTAGTAGGCCTTGCGAACTAAATGTTTTTTTATAAACAACTTAAATTTATTTAATGACAAACCTTGTACATTTTTGAGAATTTTGTTATAAAAACGCACACAATTGCCCATGAAAGATGTACTCACTTTTTGCAGACGATAACGAGGCACGGTTCGTGAAATAGTCTGGTGACAGACAGACGGACAGTGGAGTCTTAGTAATGGGGTCCCGTTTTAACCCTTTGGGTACGGAACCCTTTAAAACCACAATCAGCAATAAAGCGTATCTATAAAATAATTGTTTTGACAGAAAATTAAAAAAAAAAAAAAACTACTAATAAATAATTTATTTTTCTAGTAAAAAATAATCACAATGCCACCTAATATGTAAAACGTTTGCATAGGAACGATATACATAATGTATCCGCGTTAATCTAAATATTTATTGAGAATATATTTTTATCTACAAGTTTTTAGAGTTGTTGGTAATTCTGTAGCTCTGCCTACCCCTCTCTGGGAATGAAGGCGTGAGTTTATGTATGTATGTATATATTTTTATCGGTTTATAAGTATCTAAACAACAGATTTCCTGTTATGAAACAAACTGCCCATAAACAATTCTGCTCAGGGCATAAAATTGATCATTTAACTCCTAGCTTAAAATAACGAACAAAGTGCTTACTTGATGGGTAGTTTTTATTACATTTTTATTTTCACATCTTAATGGCACCTTGTTAAATTACTAGTAGATTAGTTTTTCACATCCCCACGGGAAGTTTGCAATAGGTTGAATTATACTCTTCTAAAGTATAAACCGTTTTTATTTTTACGCCAATTTGAGCTATAATTGGAATTGTTTTCAATTCCAATTAAAACCTAACAATAACTTGAAAAACAAGTGCGATCGGACACGTGCACCCAGGGTTCCGTGTTTAAAATAGTAGGTATGGTTGGATAGAGGCATGCCATCTTGGTCCTTGCGGTTGGCAATGCATTTACCGTCTCAGGGTTGCAGTTCTTACATAGGTACCTACATACATTATTATTATTATTATTATTATTATACATATGGCTTTTGACGTAGAGACCTCGTCGTGTTGTTCTCATAGTCATTATTTTATTTTATGTTAATGTTTATTGACCTTACATTTTGTAATAATTTTATTTGTGCTAGTTTTAAGAATTTATTGTTTATTACCTTATTACCTTATTATTACTTAATGTAACTTATTTTTAAGTATAATTATGTTTTTTATGATTGAAAAAATGACCTTCTGCTGGAGTTTCTTGCGGCGCTTCTTCTCCGCAATGATGGCCTTGTCCGAAGCGCTGGTAGATTCACTGTACATTACCGACGTGTAAAAGTGCCCGCATGTGGCCAATTTACTGAATAAATATTTTGAATTTTGAATTTTGAATTTTAAGATTGTAGTTTTGAGAATGCAAATAGTGCAATATATTCCGATTTGAATTAGACTTTGAATCAATTTAGCGCGAATTGAATTTGAAAACTTGACTAGTTTTTAGTCAAAGCTTTTTAGGGTTCGTTAGTCAAACAAGGAACCCTTATAGTTTCGCCATGTCCGTCTGTCTGTCCGTCTGCTGTAATTTAAGCCAAGAAAAAAAAAATGTTTAGTGTGCTTCCGCTACACGTAACTTGGGGATGGGGATGTATTTTTTTTCTCGTCTACCCCATAGTGTGGAGTGTCGTTGGATAGGTCTTTCAAAAATATTGCGTAAATGCATAAATGTTTTAAACTCAACCATTTTAATTGTGGTATTTTAAGAGCAGTAAAATATTTTTAGTACAATAATTACTGGCTTCCTAAAATGTATTAATTACTACTCGTTACTGTAATCAAGCTGCTTTGTCTTACACCAGAGATAATCGTTTATAATTAAACTGCTATTAAAATGGACCACACAAGCGCATCGTAAGTAATTAATAATATATTTACGTAGTCTTATTAGTTCACTTTTTTTTATTTCAAACAAGAAATTTCCCACAATTTAACAAAGTACAATGTAAAGATATAAAAACAATAGGAAAATAAACTAGAACGCCACTCAAACCCTTTATGAAACAGATAATCAAAAAACAACTGAATGAATGAAAAAACTTTTTATTTAATTTAAAGGGAAAAGCAATACTAATTTTAAAGTTCATGCCTGCTTTAAGATATTGTGAGAAACAAAGCCGCAATTAAAAAAAGTCGCGGCCAGTATCTTAAGATTAAAAAACAATTACCTCAAACAGACCAACGACAATCCATTGACATTTAGTCGCCGTCGTTTCGAGAAGTCAGCCAATTTGCCATTACGGTGCCCTAGGACGTTTAAAAAGTTGTCAGCCAATTAAAATTTAAAACAAAATGCAACAGCGTCGGGCATGGTCATTGAGCAACAAAACTTTGACATGTCTACTTTTATTTTTTAATATATTTGATTACTTGGTTATATATTGCGTGTAATTAATTTACCTTTACTATAATTTGGTACGTGTCCCAGTCAGGGGGCCGATTTTTGACTTTCGATTGCTCGAAAGTTTGAATCGAAAGTGACTAAAATCGGTGAAACCATACACTTGAAATTACGAGCGATAGAAAATGTATAGACGAGTGGTTTACACCGTTCGTTTTCAATTCTACCGCTCGCATTTCAAAAAACGGTTTCACTGATTTTACTTACTTTCGAGTAAAACTTTCGAACGTTCGAAAGTCAAAAATCACCTCCCTGGACGAATATTTCGGCAAAAAGTGCAGCATTTCTTTTGTTAAAAGTAAAAAACAACTAACTTTTCCTTTAAACTATCTTGATCTCCTAAACCCCTTTAAAATGATCCTCTAAAGTAGCTTTTTGTTTGCAGTATATTTACCACCTATTTATTATCACTTGTTAACTATACAACACCATTCATAATAAAAAACAGGCAAAACCTGAACCCATTAATAATGGAGACTAGTTCATAAAGAGCAACTGACAGTCTCACAGACAGAACTGATGAAAATGGCACCGAGTCAATAATACTGACATCTTTATTGATCATTCGCGATCGACCGATACAAGATGCAAGATAAGCTTCACACGTTCAATGTTGCTAATAAGTAGTCAGCTCGTACGTCAATCTTGTTTGATTTACTGATCTTGTCGCTGTCAAATGAAAATAGTAGAAGTTGCTAACCGATTACTAGACAGGAGTTAATCTGAAACTTCGTGATCGCGTACTCGTATAAGTCAGGTAAGATTTAAGCCCCACAGAAAATTGTTAAAATAAATGCGGGAGCAAAATTCTGAAGATCAATTTAAAAAGGGTTTAAGTCTTTTATACTCCGTTTACGTATATACCCTTTTTTATTACGAGTTAAGTCGACTTTTACCCTTTTTCACTATGACCCTAGAGTTGACGCGTCCACGACACGGCGCCTGTGTGCTATTGACTGCCTATTGCTTTTTTCGACTACCATAGGAATAATTTTCGTTGTCAAAGGTCAAATTGCGTGTATGTTGCTGTAATAATTCCTGGCGTTTAACTATGAAATAAATGCTTGCTAGCAGGCAGCATGGTATTCGTGAGTAATTATCGGCGTCATCATAAGTAATTAATTTAATTCTATTCACAGGACATGCATGCTGTGGTTTTCATAAATTTGGACTGTTGCGATGTGCTTGACTGAGGGAAGCTGGGGCAGTGGTCCTTACTCGTCAAACCCCCATGAATTACAACTAGTCTAAGGCGACTGATAGCAGGTCTAAAGTTTTAACTTGTTTCTTACTTTTCTTGTATTTAGTCGGGTTTTCGTTTTTTATATTTTTATTTGATTATAACATAGTTTCATTTTACGTACAGCATAAATCAGTATTCTAAATACAATGTAATTGCAAATTTAAATAAATAACAACACATCACATAACTGTTACGCATTTAACGACGCCTGTCACGTTCGTTTCGCCATTTTGTTTTTCAGTTCACACGCTCGCATTTCAGATCATTAATATTGATGGAGTGACTGTTTACCGCGGACTTAACATAAAGTCTGTTCCGATTCCGATAGGAGCTCTATTTTAATTAATAATAGCCCATCTTACTGCTATGCAGTATGGAAAAAATTGTCGGGCGCTGGAGGGAAACTAGCTTAAATCCTTAAGTTAGGTATAAGGTAGTTAAGTTTTTAAAAAGAAACAAAACTGTATTCAAAGATTTTTTTAAACTCGCTTGCCTCGCTCGAGACTCGAACTATTTTTTATTTTACTATTCGATAGGATTATTACATACATACCGGGTTAGAATAGGGCCACTCCATGTCTTCCCGTAGATGTTCCCGTTTTGAATTTGAATTTTGAATTTGTCACTAATACGCTGGTAAACATCTAAGCATATTTGTACAAATTGTGGTTTACTGAATTGTCAACAACTTTTTGAAGTTGTAATTCTGTAGCTCTGCCTATCCCACACTCTGGGATTGCAGGCGTGAAGGTATGTATGTGTGTGTACATACATACATTAAATCACGCCTGTTTCCCAGAGGGGTAGGCAGAGACCACTTCTTTCCACTTGCTACAATCTTGACAAATTTCTTTCGCTTTGATTAGGATTATTAATTAGGATAAAATGTATCTAACAAACATTTGGTCTTACTACCGTCCGTCGTACAAGATAGCCAAGAAGAATACCTATTTAGTACACAAGTTCTTAAATGAACATTACCTACTTACTTTTCATTTTCAAAAGTTAGACACGTAACAGTTCGGTTCTCTCCAACAGTCAAAGACTTCGTATGAAGTACACGCTTACTTTTTCAGGGTCCGACTTATTTTTCCACACTGTAATATACATTAATCTCGCGATTGATTTTATTGTATTTTACCGTGTGGTTGCCGGGTTAGAATAGTGCCACTCCATGTCTTCCCGTGGATGTCGTAATAGGCGACTACGGGAATAAAGGTTGGTAGTATTGTTAGGCGATGGGCTTGCCACATGTCACTAATACACTGGGAAATATCTTAGCCTACTTGTGCAAAATATGGTTACAGAATTATCGTAGTTTAAGACTTGTTGGTAATTCTTAAACTCTACCTACCCCACTCTGGGAATGAAGGCGTGAGTTTATGTATGTATGTATGTATATTAATCGTAATATTATGCTAACGTCTAAGTTTATATTGATCCCCTAATACGAACAGTTCCTATGAACGTAGGGGTCATAGAAATCAACAGTTAACTCAACTTGTTCCTTTAAATGCATTACTATGCTGGTATGTAGATACTTATTACTTTTACTAAACCTCGTCTGCACAAACTCGTTGCAATCTTTACTTTCTCGCTTAATCAACTAATTAGGGATTGCATCCTTCAATTAACATGCACTTTGTATGCAATAAAATGGATCGATAGTAACTTTACGAACCTCGTATACTATGTAAAGTTTATGAAAGTTTGGACGTTGTGTGCTTTGAAATAGGGTTGTTTTTTTGAGCTATGCGGTGTAGATCTGAGCATTAAGGTTAATTCTTGCTTCTTTGAAGTTCTAAAAGAGGATCGTTGACAGTTTTATGACTGTATTTGCGTATAAGTACTGTACTTATACGCAAATACAGTCATAGTGGTGTAACACCACAATACAGTGATAGGGTGACGGTCCTAAAGATGGACACTTTTAGCTGACAGGCACCAGTAATGGACACTTAACTCTTAATTCAAATATCATACTGTCCTGAATTTATTGCTGCAAAACAAATGAATAACCCTTATCTTCTGTAAAATAAGAATCAAGTGTCCATTATTGGGCCTTGTCCATTACTGGTTCCATCATCCTATAAGTTAGCTGGAAAGGTGATACGTATTACTAAAAATTTTTTTAGTAAACAAGTAGTAGTTTAAAACTAAACTAACAAAACTAATGAACTAAAGCCATATTTAGTAAAAGTAAAAATGAGAAATATTCTGTTAAGTCATGTAAGTAGTTGGTGTTATTAAATTGAATTTAAAATTTTTGGGACACATACATAAATATTTTTACGGCAGCTAAATAACAAGTTTCATAAAAAATAGAATAATTAAACACTTGACCTTAATTGACCTTGAACTTCAAGTTCATAGTTCACCGCTTTGTAGTTCATCAATTCAATCAATTTAATTAATTTTCTTACGACCACAATTCTATTCATATTTCGCAACAAAGTGCAAGTCTCTAATAACTATCCGTGATCGTAAACTGCCATTGTAATAGCGAAATGATTAAATAATAAATCGTAATAGGCAATTACCATCGTTAGAGCTATCGGTATTATTGAAAGGCCGATGAACTCTAGGCGCCACTCACTCGGACAAGGCCGGGCTTGTGTTCCAGTGGACGTTGCCAGCTATTGTCAATAAAATTGACGACATATTTTTTTTTGAGGTTTTCTTGATGTTTATACAATTAATTACTTTGAAAAAAAAACAAGTTTGCAACGCGCGCTTTGTAGTAGTGGTCAGTATGATATCGTTTTGTTTGTAACTGCATTTATTTGTCTAGCAGTCGTTATGACGTACCATGTGGCGTTTCAGCTCTTTGGCCACTAGCAGCAATTCGTTTATTTATATTCCTATTAATTAATGAACAAAATTAGTATCATCATGTCAGCCGAAAGACGTCCACTGCTGGACATAGGCCTCCCCCAAGGCTCTCCACTCAGACCGGTCTTGTGCTTTTCGCATCCACCGCGTTCCCGCGATCCTTACAAGGTTGACACTCTATCTAGGTGGAGGCCTACCTACAGCTCGTCTCCTGGACCGCGGACGCCACACAAGAACCTTAAGAAAAATAGTAGGTATGCTTTTTGAGAACCAATGGATTGTTTTTTTTCAGAACACCTTTTTAAAATGGTGCCTATTGTTGTGATTAGTCATTTTAGTAGTTGCAATTTACTAGCCTAAATCAATACATCGGGCTGAAATTGTGCCCAAAAACAATTTATAGGTCAAGCTATAACGTTAATTCAACATTTTTGATTTCTAGCCCACCATAGAACTGTCAAATTCAGCCGTTATATTATAAAGTTAACGATTAATTTAATACTTCATTTCGTTATAATTCCATAAGAAATAAAGTAAAGTAAATAAAAAAATGATTTTTTAACAGTTGAAGTCTTATAATTAAAACTAATAACTCAATAAGTTTGGAATTAAGTACCTAAATTGATCAACAAAATTATTATTGTACGAGTTCCAACATAACAACACCACCTCAAACGGGTTTTTTAATTGAAAAACGGAAAACAGCAACCCTTCTTACGTTGGCAAACTTACTAAAGAGTCAAAAAAATCGATTTATTCACATACCATTTTCAGGACGACCATTTCATAAATGAGCTGCTACAAAATCATGCCAAGTTACAAATGAAGAAGTTATAGCTTGACATAGCTTCGCTTGGCTGTGGCTTGGCGACCGGTATTACCATAATTAGAGCCTATTAATTCTGATGTGATTTAACATGTAAAGTCATGCAACAGCACTTGTTTTACATGATTTTATACAAGACTATTAATTTAAGTAGGAAGTTGCCTCCTAGGCTTAAGAATGGGCTAGAGAAGAAAGACTTTATTATCATACAAATTAAAACGCTGTGGTACAGTCAGCCGCAGAATAGCTGCACAATTTTGTACTTCGTCACTTTAAAACGTTTGACAGATTATTATTCAGAGGGGTTATTATGCCGTAGCAATGCATTTCATTTTACGCTGAGAGAAAGGGACAAAGCTATATAACTGCTATAGCTCTGTCCCTTTCTCTCAGCGTAAAATGAACTGCATAGCTATGTCATAAATTCATAATAACCCCCGAGTTTTTCAAACATGACGATAAAGCTTCAAAGCACTAAAGTGTGCAGCAACTTATAGTCGAGTTCATAAATATGTTTAAACTTTAGTAGCTTGTCTCTTTAATGTCATATTTAAACTGACATACATGAATTGTCACGGCGTTTAAAGTGACAAGGTACTAAAGTGTACACATTATGAACTCGACTGTTCAAGGTCGACCGTACCATTTGGTTTGAGCTCATGGATTTTGGGCAGAGGGTCGTTGTATCCTTTGGGATTAGATCTAGTTAGCACCTCAATTTTTTTTTCTTTTGTCCTGTAAAGTAACTAGGGAGACGGAACCTGTAATGGACAAGGCCCAATGATGGACACTTGGTTTTTTTTACAGAAGATAAGGGTTATTCATTTGTTTAGCAACAATCAATTTAAGACCGTATGATATTCGAATAAAGAGTGAAGTGTCCATTACTGGTGCCTGTGAGCTAAAAGTGTCCATCATTGGTGTCGTCTACCTATTAGACTTGAGTATTTACTCAAGCGATTGGTTGTTCGAAATGAACCATATTTTAAACGATAGAAAAGAAAGACGTTAGAGTCTGACCAGCAAGTGGTGACCCAAAAAAATGGGGATAAATTTAAAATGCATAACGATTGAATAGGCAATCATAATGTCACAGCTTGTTTCATAGGTGAAATTGTTGCCATGTGAGGAATTAGAGTTGCTATGTGAAGAATGTGTGGTGTGAAACTGATTGATAGAGTAAGAAATGAAAAAGTCTCTCTCAAAAAAGAGAGAAATGTGGAATAAAAGAAGTTGTAGTGACTAAGATTGAAAAGGGCATGCTTCGATGGTTCGGTCATTTGGAAAAGATCGATGAAAGAAGATTGAGGAAAGAGATATACAGATCGAAAGTGAGTGGAAAGGTCGGAAGGGGCCGCCCTAGGCGTACTTTTTCGAATCTAATCGGAGAAATACTGGAAAAGGGTCGAATCTTAAGAACCCGAAACCGACGTGCGGGCATGACTCGACGTATGAATGTGGAAGAAGCGAAAGAAATTTGTCAAGATCGTAGCAAGTGGAAAGAAGTGGTTTCTGCCTACCCCTCTGGGAAAAAGGCGGTATTTAATGTATGTATGTATGAAGAATTAGAAAAAAATGCTTGGGTCACGATTCGTTGGTCAGACCGTAGTAGCGTTTGCATCTTGTCTAGGATTGGTCCAAGAGCCTTATTCCACTTTTTTTTTCTTTGTAGTTTTTAAATTGGCCGCCATTACTATCTAGTTAATAAGAGCTATAATTACATTGACAATGATAACAATAGGGGTTTAAACAAAGCAGAAAAAGACCCCAGAGCCTTTGTGAATTCGCGATTATCCACGATCCATTTGTCATAACAAAACATCGCTAATAAACCTACCCATAGTCATTCATGTGACGTGACCAAGCATTCGTTATAAGACCCGCGTCTTTAGTAATTTTCAATACAGAGGAACATATCATAATAAATTATGTGGTGATGCAATTATGCACCTTAGTTTTAATGTTAAAGGACTCAGTTTGTTTCAGCGTACATCTGGATCACTATGACCATCTTCTTTCTTTATCGCCTAGCAGCACTTTGGCATTGTGTTGTTCCGGTGTGAGGACATTGTAACCGGTGAAATTACAATACCTATAGGCCATCCATCTTAACCAACTCGTAAAGTGGTAACCGTCCCATCAAGTATTACATAAGCACTATGGGGGGCAGGGGAGTCTATAATGTGCTTATTTTTGTTGACTTGGAGGGTGGGGGGTATAGATGGTGACTACGTTAGCAGTAG
The DNA here is from genome assembly GCA_927399475.2 of Acleris emargana. Classification (NCBI taxonomy): domain Eukaryota; kingdom Metazoa; phylum Arthropoda; class Insecta; order Lepidoptera; family Tortricidae; genus Acleris; species Acleris emargana. The sequence continues at coordinate 1,347,929 of OV656840.1, forward strand.
TTATTTACTTTTTTACACATTATGGCAACTCAAACAAAGATTGGAACGGCGCGTGGCGTTTCCCGCGGTCCGAACTTTACGTGTAAAGGCCGCTTTGGTCTATGCTTGAAATATACATAATAAAAAATACATACATTATAAGTAACATTACTTTGACGACATTATCCAAACAGCAGTTGGATTTTATTAAAGCTTGCATTTTTATAATATCTAGGTACAACATATTATTAAAAAATCGTAAAAATCTGACTTAATTACTGGGATGAGATACGTTATCACATTTTGTATGGTACTAATCAACTTTACTATCCTCAGATCTTAATACTAATGAAATATTTCAATTGCAACTTAGATTAAGTAATCCAGGAATTAATTTAAAATATAATACTTATGATTTCTGTGAATTACTCCATTACTACGGAACCTTGACCCGTATTTCATTCCGTTCATTTAAAGTTGTGTTCAATTAAAGTTTATTCAAGTGTTTTAAAACAATAAGTAAGGTTACAGTGTGTACATATTAAATGTGAAAAGATCTCTTGGAAGTCCTGACGCAAGTCGAATGCCAAATCTATGGCGAAATGGGAAATACAAGACAACTACTACTAATACTAACTACTAATACTAACAATCCAACCAAAAAAAACAGGATCCTTACTTAGTGTCAAAGACGATGAAGCTGAAATGAAATCAATGATTTCGAATATAACTATATTATGATGATGATGACGGACTAACAATATTAACTAACTATATCAGGGGACTATGTCTCACCAATTGACCTAGTCCCAAATTAAGTTTTAGGCTTGTACTATGGATACTAGACAACAATATAAAAACTTATATAGAGAAATATATACTTAAATACATAGAAAACATCCATGACTCAGGAACAAATATTCGTGCTCTTCACACAAATATCTGCCCCTCCCAGGATTTGAACCCAGGATCCAGGTATTTTATTAACAGCTACTGAAATTCAAACTCACTTAAGTACCGTAGTGCTTTAATAAAGTTTACAATAACTCTACCGCTTTCACAACTACACATATCTTACAGACTATCGCATATCTTAACTAATTCACCTTACATAATTTGCCCCCCACTGGCACCTCAAAACAACAAAAGACCTAACATTTGTATTGCGAATTAGAAATTAGTCTAATTACATAATTAACTTTAGCACTCTCTCCCTTGTTAGACTACAATGCGGCTGGTAGGAAATAAATTGGCACATGCTTTTGACAGTAGTAGCCCGTTTTTGTTTGATTTCCTTCCGACCGCAACGTTGATTAGTTCTTGTTGGATTTCTTACATGTTTGAAAGTGAATGGTACATCACATATATATTTCTTTATCTACTCTCATTTCGTAAAGTTCGAATTATAAACTTCAAAACGAATTTATATTGGCATACTTTATAAACACAATACCGAAATAAAATAAAAAACACTGTATAACATTATTTCTCTTACAAAATAATGTTATAATAGTACATTATTGCCTAGGCAGTGAAGCAGGCAATTGCCGTTCCTGCCGAGGCATATAATATAGTTCTTTTCTCAAAAATCGCAAGAAAAAAAATGTGTTTTTAATTTCAAACAATCAAAATCTTCACATAAAAAACCATTACTCTTTTCCGCCTTTGTTTATGACAAGGAGAAACACAAGCTTTTGTAGAAAAAAAAAACTCAAGCTATTCCAGACACAGATAAAAAAGTTACGTTTGAATAAAATATGGATGTAAGTATAAGACTTGTGCCCTCATTTTATTATGGCCGTTTTCACTTTTTAAAAAGTTACAAACTAGATAACAATGAAATTTGTATGCAACATTGCGGGCTTGTGTAGCGAGCACGCAATGTAATTTTTTTTTAATTTGGAATCTGTCTGTAAACTATGTACTTCGCGTCTCAGTATGGAGTTAGTAATGTCAACTTTTCCTGTCATTTTTGAGAAAAGTATTTTTTTTACCATTACGATACAAGTTAATCCAAAAAGTTAATGTCACCAACGAGGTTCCGTGTCCATTATTTTTTTATAACGGAACGCACATGCGGTTCGCGTCATTTTTACAGTATTACAAAAAGTTTTCATTCCAATTTTTACTTGTCTGTGACAGCGCCCGCTTTAACGCATGCGCGGTGATGTGCTAGGTTTTGGCGCCATTCACTGAATACGTTTTGCTGTAGTTACTTTATTAACTTTGATCTTTTATTTAGAAAGTTGAATCGCAATATATGAGAGTAGATAAAATAGTGTATGAAACTGCACATAACTTATTAGGTATTAAAACCTCTCTTCATGCGACAATTTCATAAACTACTATCACTGTACAGGGCGCGTATTATGGTTGCCTTTATCGCGGTGCCTAAAACATCCGTCACGCTCACACTTACGTACTGCTCAGTAAGTGACAGATGTGTTATGCAGTCTTATCCACATCGATAAACACGGCCATAAATAAATAGGCCCGCAGTATTCAAATATATTACTATCTGAGCTTTGAAAACTCCGAACCCATAAAACGATTGTACAGATAGATTAACAGAATCACTATTAAAGAAAATTAAGATGGTATAGTCGTAACTCTGAAACCTTAAATGGTAAAGTATAGGCCAAGTTCTTGCTTGATAGTAGTTAAAACCGCAAGTGTTAAATTTTAAGTCAATGCCAAATACTAAACTTTTTTTTTATTACCCGATCGTTCTCTTTATATCGTGTTCAAATTTTATTTGGTTTTTTTTTACATAGAATTTTAAAATTCTAAGTTAAATGCAGCTAGTGACTTGCTCACAACTTCATGCCACCTGTTTTTATTACTCAAATAGTTTTATTTATATTCCTATAACATAATATTCCACGCTATTATTTTATAAAAGGCAAGTACCTAGTATCTATATCTCCCTTACTGCTATAAAATTAGAAAGAGTTAGCGATCTTTGAACTTGAACAGTAATATTTATAAATCTGCTTTTTACCTTCAATACCATCTGTGACTCACATTTAGTCAAAGTCAAAGTCAAAGATCATTTATTGCTTAATTGTGAGTAGGTACAGATGGTGATCATAAAATACAAAAAAGAAAAACATGCGTCACAATTCGCCTGGGTCTGGCATGCAATATTTAGTTAATTATGTATACAATGTTAATTATGTTTACAAATATAAACACTTGGCCTACGCACTACCGTGCACTTTAAAAGCGATTTATGCACAGTATTAACACAGAGAGTGTTAAGAAATAAACATGAACATTTATTTAAGTGCATTAAACCTTCAGTTAATGTCTTAATAGTTATTTTATTAACACCCTATGATACTCAAAGTGCTAATGAAGTCCTTAATAGTTATTTATGTAACAGGTACATAACTAAGCGTTTTAAAGCACGAGTACCTTAATAGCTAATTATGTATCGATGCATAAATAACTTTTTCTCAAAAATTACCGGAAAAGTTGACATTACTAACTCCATACTGAGACGCGAAGCACATAGTTTACAGACAGTTCCCAAATAAAAAAAAATTACATTGCGTGCTCGCTACACCAGCCCGCAATGTTGCATACAATTTTCATTGTTATCTAGTTTTTAACTTTTTAAATCTGAAAACGGCCATAATAAAATGAGGGCACAAGTCTTATACATCCATATTCTATTCAAAACGTAACTTTTTTTATCTGTGTCTGGAATAGCTTGAGTTTTTTTTCTAAAAAAGCTTGCGTTTCTCCTTGTCATAAACATAAAGGCGGTAAAGAGTGATGTTATTTCACGTGAAGTTTCTGTTTATATGCGATTTGTATGTTGCGATTTTTAAGAAAAGCACTATATATGCCTCGGCAGGAACGGCAATTGCCTGCTTCACTGTCTAGGCAATAATGTACTATTTCTACGAGCTTAAAATGATACTGACATAAATAATCAATCGTTAAGTTCTTTTGTATTCTTTCCTCGATTTTTCTGTAGTTTGTGAATTTTATTGCTAAATGTTTACAATTTTCATGCAAATTTTAATACTTAGGTACTAAAGCAGTTGTAACAATTTAACATAAAAGTTGTAAAGCTAAATGAAACGCCATTTTGTTGATATCCATATTGAACGTAACCATGGTAAACAAATAAATAACAAATCGATGTATTAATCATATATGTATATATTTAACAACTTGATAAAAAATAATTATAAACACATAATTAGTTTCAAAATTAATGTAAGTAATTATAATTGCAGTTAACATATTTTTAACGGTTTATTATACATATTAGGATGTCACGTGTTCACTAAACGCCAAGACTGATATCCGTAATGACCGAAACTATAGTACGTTGCCATGCTATTACCATGGCAACGCTGATTATATAATTGATTCTACGCCTCGTTTACGCAATAGGTGGTATTCTGATACCATTAACAATATCAATATTAGCGGTTTATAGTACGCGAGTAGAAAAAATATATTAAACGATGCTGAATCTATTATGCTACGTTACCGTCCTACCAAAAGCGGCCTACGGCATAGTAATAATATAACCATTTTAAATTTAATGTGATTTTCAATAGAGTATAGAATGCTTTGACTAGTACAGTCGCTTGTAACTTTAATAGCAGTTTGAACATGAAATTAATTGTACATTCCAGTTAGGCACTTTCTTTACATAAAAATAAAACGTTTTAATCAAATTATCATTTAAGGAGCTTAGTTAGTTAGCGAAACCTGCAATAAAAACCAATAAAGGTCTGTATTTCTTTTAAATTTATTAAAAAAAATATCTATCCCACTAATATTATGAATGGAATTTGTGTTAGTTTTTTACTCTTTCACACAGCAACGACTGGACGGATTTTGATGAAACTTGAGGAGATAACTTATACCCTGGGGATACATAAAAAAGTTCCTGAGGGAATTACGATAATCGAAATTTCATGTCTTAAGTGACTTTAATGCTTCAATGGGCGATGTACTGAATAAGGGCCAAATAAAAAGCACCTGAAACTGACGTACGTGCATGAAGAGATTGATGAATGTAGAGGAAGCGAAAGTTGCATGTTTAGATCGGTGCACCTGGCGTTCCATAGTCTCTGCCTACCCCATTGGGAGACAGGCTTGAAGGTATGTATGTATGATTGGAAATAGCATAAGAAAAAAGCCAATGTATGCAAAGTATATTTGTGGCTATAATATTTTCTGTCAAAAAGAGACTGTGAAATACAAACAGACAGTCGGCAGTACATACGGACAAACAAAATAAAACTATAAGGTTCCTAATTTGAATGGGAAACCCTAAAAATGTATAAAATTAGATTGGAGGTACACACTACAAATGCTTCGTGTATTTAAATAAACTTAAGCTCGAGATCATAATGGATACCATTCATTGTTTACACCTGAAACAATACATTTCGACGTAATAAGTAAACATTAGATTCCATAATTATGGTCACCTTCAACGCAGTGCATTAAGCTTTATGCTTTATCCGCCAACAAACCTGTCCTCAGTTTGGCGGAATATAAATTTTAATATGTACGTACATACCATTTAAGTTTTTTGTGATAAATAAAAAAAAAACATTTGTCACGGTCGCCCTTACATGCCATGCTATGGCCAGAAAGAGACAGATGTTTTATCCACGTTTATCTATGAACACGACTGTGATAGGAATGCAGTATGTTTAACTACGGCCATGAAAATTCCTTTTTCGATGAACTCTGAAACTATTATTATAGTAATCACATGTACGATTGAAGAAGAGGTTTAAAGCGTTTAGATAGAAGATGCAAATGCAATAAATAATTTTATTAGTGAGAGCCTGAGAAATGGAAAAGGTTTTAAAAACCGGCCAAGTGCGAGTTGAACTCGTGTGGAGAGGGTACCGTACGAATGACATGTAATCTTTTATTTTTGGTTTTCCTGTAATTAACTTTTTTTTTTTTTTTCTAGTTTCAGTAGTTTAGGAGATCAGGGAGGGAATAGTACATTGTTGCCTAGGCGCGGAAAGTAAGGGTTTTCCTGACGAGGTGGTTAGCAGGCCGAGCAACAGCGAGGCCTGCTAAAATACGAGTCAGGAAATCCTCGTTTCCGCCGAGGCATACATAATGCTTTTCTCAAACATGTGAGGAAATTTCTAAAACGCAAGTAATTTAATTAATATTCGGTTTCACAATTACATTATGCAGAATGAACGAATGTTACCGACTGTCAATTGTTTTTAAATACTAACCATAGACATTGGAATGCAAATTCAAAAAGAAACACACGCACTGTGCTAAAAAAGCGAGCAGTTACCTTGGCTGTTTGGAATTTTTGTCTTGGTCCTTTTGATTTTGTATGCAAACACAGCATTTTTAAGAAAAATATGGACATGGACGGAAAGTGTTTTCATATGGTTTTTTTACTCCTAGGAGTAAAATGAGGCTCTTTCCGTCCTTGTGTTTTAATCGGAAAACCGTTTTTTCCGAGCATGTTTTAGAAATGGTTAATTTTCGTCTTCTTTCATGAGTAAAATCAAAAATATTTACATACATACATACATACATTAAATCACGCCTGTTTCCCAGAGGGGTAGGCAGAGACCACTTCTTTCCACTTGCTACGATGTTGACAAATTTCTTTCGCTTCTTCAACATTCATACATCGAGTCATGCACGCACGTCGGATTCGGCCCTTTTCCAGTATTTCTCCGATTTCATATAAAATATTTATGTTACAATAACAAAATATATATATTTGAGATCCTCATAACGAGCCCTTTGCCCCGTGGGCCTGTCACTAGTTAAATAGATAACTACTACACCAATTCTTACAATGTTATAGTTAAAGCATTTTCCCAACACGATTCATGGGTCAGAAGTCATACGGTAATTGACACATTAAGCGTGTTTATGCTGATTGCTAGATAAACATATAATTTAGCGATAAAATGACAGCCAAAACAATGAAATTTGAATTCCGTTTTGTAACGCTCTTATTATCCATATTTTAACGCATAATAGTTATACAATCAAGCCAAGATAAAGATTGACTTAGATTTAATAATTTGTAAAACAACAAGTACAAGGTAGCCTATGTTTTAAACAGCTCGTTGATGGTATTAATTACGCGTATAATAAGCTATCTCCATTAAAAATCTTATTCTTAATTCGTCCAGCCATTTTTAAGTCAAACAGCAACAAATATGCTAAGCTACACATACATTCTTTCGCATGCATAACATAAGTGTGATTTATTACGGGTTAATAAAGCATCGTTATTTTTAAAAACATTTATTAGGAAGTGGTTGTGTGGTTGCCGGGTTAGAATAGTACCACTCCATTTCTTCCCGTGGATGTCGTAAGAGGCAACTAAGGGAATAAAGGCTTGTAGTACTGTTAGGCGATGGGCTTGCAACCTGTCACTAATACGCTGTTAAACATCTTAGCCTAATTGTGCAAAGTGTGGTTATAGAAATATCAACAAGTTTAAAAAGTTGTTGGTAATTCTTTAGCTCTGCCTACCCCACTCTGGGAATGATGGCGTGAGTTTATGTATGTATGTATGTTTTAGGAAGAAATATTTGTCCCTGAAAAATTTGATGAGAAAGATACATTACCATATTTATAAGCTGAGTCCTAGACTAGATGCATTCGGCGTTCGTTTTCGTTATCCAAATGTATAAAATTGACGCAAGCTGTCCGACGGTCGCGTTGAGCGCTTACGACGTCAACTGACAAAGTGTGTGGAATTAACGTAAGCCTTACGTTAATTCCACACACTTTGTCAGTTTTCGAAAATCAAGTACGTTAGCGTTAAACAACTCGTCTAGCCTTAGACGGCTGCTTTGTAAAATTGCCACATTAAAATACGAGTTTTGTATAGCTTTCCAGTGTGGGTCCATATTATAGAAACCCTTTTCAAGGCATAGTACATTTCATCGACCACATTCATGTCGTTAAAAATTGAACTTAACTACCTAAAGTCTAATTCTATGGAACTTGCTAACTATGTAAACAAACCGCCATATTGAAATTGTGTCTGAATGATGAATTTACTAGTGATGGGCAATTCTCCTTTACTTATGTCAAACCATATCGAATAATAAAATACCGAAAGTAAAAAACAAGTCCTTACTTATTTCTAATTTATTTAATCACGATCTGAAGAAAAATCGGTACTTGAAGATGATATATTACCAGTATTTATTATAAAAGGTGCCGTTATATCATCTGTAGCCCTATCGATGATGCCTTAATGTATCGCCAACTTTAGCCACAACACTACCCATCATAGACAATTGTAGAATTTAAAAGAAACAAAAACGTCATTCCATCAGGTCCTAATAACCTGACTTATGAAACCTTTTAAACTTTTAATGAAATATCCAAGATAGAGTTATACATATATTTGGTGATTTTGTATTTTACAGTGACGACCGTTTCAATAGTGTATGGTTTCAATGGTGTTTGATGAGGTGGTGTGAAAATTCAAGGAGAAACAGTGACAAAACAAAGTTAAGTCTTTTGTTTACATAGTTAGCAAGTTCCATAGAAATATACTATACATTTTATGACTCAAATTTAATTGAACTTTCCAGAAATATGACTTCATGGATCAGTATCCTTCAGGAAGTTACGAATTCATGGCTCTATTCCATTTCTTGCTTGCATCCTTACTTTAGCAAGGCCTGGAAAAGGGTTAAATTGTAGAGATAAGCCCTTTCGGATACCCTTAGAGCCCCAGAATGTTTTTTACAGTCGAGTTCATAAATACGTGTACACTTTATCTATTTTATCTATTTCATATAATTTTTAGACAGCCATTGAACTGCCAGAGCGTTTAAAGTGACAAGGTAGAAACTCCCAATGTTTCCTTTACCGTAAGCAAGCGTTACAGGAAATTAACTTAAGTTAGAAAAACTCATTGGTATCTCACCACCAGTTGTGTTCTAACTCAGTACCTTACGATCACAAAGCGACAGCTTAAGCCACTAGGCCACCGACGCTCCTACAATGTAGGTCAGTGTACCACGAAATGGTTTTTGAATGACGATGCACAGTACAATATGGTGTATCGTGTTACTCACCGCATGATAGCGTGCAGATTAGCCTGGCGGCCATTTTTATTTTGACAAATCGTTACGATTCAAGCGGACAAATCGTTCTCATACAATTACGCACTTTCTTTCTATGAAATCGTTTCGTGTCGTGAATTACTTGTATGTGAGTTTATATAATTTCTCTGATTTCTATTCTAGTTTGAAATAAATCGTGGTTTTATGTAACTTATGCAATCTTAGAAACTTGTTAAGTTAACATGAATGTTAACGATTCGTGACTCATTAATTTTTGTCTTAGTTAAGTTAAAGTTTTGATATGATTTCTCCAATTATTATTTACATATTTACTTCATTTGTCAGAATTAAAAATATGATGTTTTCGAGTTCGTACGATCACATATGTAAATTCTGGGGACCTAGTGAAAAAGGGTCTAAGTCGACTTACCTCGTTATGAAAAAGGATATACACGGAGTATACTAGACTTAGACCCTTTTTCACTTGATCTTCAAGTGACTTGTACCCTTTTTCACGGACCCCAGAATTTAGGGTACCTATATTTAAAAAAAAGCTTACAATAGATACATTGTATATTAGAACTTTTTCACTAAATGTCGCGTCCGAATTTAGTCCTAACGCTGCAGTCTATATTCATTATTCTACAAAAGCAATCAGTCGGGTATTCAAAGCTTGCCTTGGACCTAGTTCTTATTTCACTATGACGACAATTTTCTCCTAATAATATCTAGAAAACTATCAATGAAATTGCTTGAATTCCGCGGCATAACTTTCAACAGCAGCATTGTTAACTTGGTACTGCACTTCAAATGCATTTGCCATTCTATATCTAACACAATAGAGTTGAAATTATATTTTATCGTACCTATTTATTCTAGTTATAGTATCATAACCGCACTAAAAGACGTATCTGTCATAGTTTCTATTTATATTGTAATAAAGTTGAAATTTAAAACTATCCTACGCATTAAACTAGAGTGATGGGACGATGTTTACAACAATAGTCTTTATAGCTTTGAAATAACGTTTAAATTCAAATGATACGCTGGTAGTGAGGGGACATTTATCGATAAAGATTATAAGCGTGAAGGGTAAGGTTAGTTGACGATTTTCCGTTTGTCCGGCTAGCCGTTCCGCGCTACATACTGAAGAATATCCGATAATAGGTGATAAGTGGTTTTCACTAGAAAAACTGGCCAAGTGCGAACTGATCCTGCGCACTGAGGGTTTTTTTTTGTTGTTAAATTGTTTTATCGACCGCGGTCCACCTGGTGACTTATTATGTACTTATAATAAGTGTTAGAAAAATATCTATACATGTAATACGAGAATATAGTAATGTTGAAAATAATTGCGTCTGCGCACGTACCTAGAATGAAATAACTATCTACTTACTTCCTACCTACAAAGTCCCTACTTATATTAAGTAACATAAATGCTTTCAAAATAAATATAAACATATTAAAACAAAAAAATGCCTTAATAAAAAAAAATATTATAGTGTCATTAAATTAGCTTAATTAATTTAAAAAAAACTCTCCATTATAAAAAAATATATAATTATGATCCAAACTGATGTTAACCCACACAAAAATATATAAAAAATAAGGCCGATTTATGAAAATGAACTCGTCAGGAAATACACGATTAAAACCAAAAATTTCACTTTATTACGGCCAGATGCCTGATTCTTATTTTAATAATGACATTTTTAATGAAATTCCAATACAGGAAATACTTAATTAAACCCCGTTATCCGCACTTACAGTTTCACTGGAAACTTATTACAACAACGCAAATTAAGACGAAAAGACAAACCAATTTGAATCTTAACAATCACCAATAAACCTTAATTTAAAATAAATTTGGCAGCAACTTACTTCTTTTTAGTTTAGCCGGAAGCATTCGTTCCCGAGACATCTTACATGAATATCTCATTCCGTACTAACTTTTATTACGTACCAATGTCGCCCTAGCGTGTCCACTTCACATACAATTGTCAGTTTGGGGCACCAAATGGGTTTAAAATTGAGAATGTGCGAAACGGAACCGTATTAAGGACAGCGGATGTGTTGTAAGTGCAGCTTGTAAAATTTCTAAAAATACAAGCTAGTTTGTAGGTACGTACCTACTTGCTATGGCAGTGTTCTCAACCTCCCATCACCCTTGGTAATAGGAACGCACCAAGTTTTTTTTCAAAGAAAGGACCTACAAATACTTTTTTGAGATTATATAGCTTGTGTATATTTTTTAAGAATCCTTTGTACACATGTTAACTAGATGAAAAAAAAAAACAAAATCAGTCAAAATCTCTGGACTTTATTTAACCTACATTGATAAATTAAATTTTTGGAATAACTTTGAAATGCAAAATAAAATTTCTTATTTTTTTAACAAATCGCTCATCCAATAGAATAATGACATAATTGCATTTTTAGCATGCATGTTATGTCATTGTTCCACGCGATAGACCTGACCTTTAGAACACTTATGACGGTAAAATCTCAGAACCCGATTTTTTGCAATTATGTCATTATTCTATTGGATGAGCGATATGTATCCTACTTTCATGCGGTAATTCAAACATGCCGTATTTATGTATATCGATAGAAAATTATTGTTTACAGCACTAGCATCAAAATTATGTCAATAATATTTATCGATTCATCCTTTGTTAATGCCAGATAAGGAAACAAATACTAAACTTAAGCTCATCACATAATTGTCTTGTCAGGTAAAGATTAATCAATATTAAAAAAATCGATTTTATTACATTTACCGAAACTTACTGGCTTTCCTCCAACGGTAAACCAATCTCAGTATTACTAAATTACTAATAAATTACCGAATTTGGATTCAGCGGAAATCCGCCGGCAACTGTTTCTTAATTTAATCCGCAATTACCGAAACAATGGCAGTTAGGAAGATAATTCCGATACGCTTTGGCAATCCGGTTACTTGGTTGCTTGACAGAGAAATTCAAAGATGTAGGTTTACACGTAAATAATTAGGAAAGACAGACAGTATTTTTTAATGTTTGTTTGGTGAGTGAATGCGTATAATCATGAGAAGATTTTATCGCAGTGACGTCGCTTTTTTGTAGGGATTGAATGTTTATTTTATCGACCGTTATTTTTTTTTTATTTTATTGCATGGGAAGGCAAACGAGCACACAGGCCACCTGATGGTAAGTGGAAACTGTGACCCATAGACATTCGCATTCAGAAGACTGCAAATGCATTCGTATTCAGACAAGCTTTCGATTTTCAAAATGAAAACGATTGCTATTGCGATTGCGTTAGGCAATAGCCCCTTAGGAATCAAGAATCGTGTAGGAATAGGAAATTTTGGTTATACAAACAATTCTTACCTTAATAAATTAGTTAGTAAATCTAATCAAAGTTGTTTTTTTATTATTTAATTAAATATTATATTTAGTCCATATTTGTAAGTGGTGAATGAAAAAATAACGAATATTATCGCATTGTACATATATTATATTTATATCGATGTTTATATAGTTTATTATATCGATGTTTGTAGGTTATTTTATTATTATACAACAAAACGATACATTTTAGCTTTTTAAATATCTGCTTATTATTCATTATTTTTAGATGGAATATAATAATTGCAGCCATTTTGAATTACCAGCAGTAGTCTTCAAAAATCATTTTGTCATTGGTACGGCAATACCGCGTAACTAACAAACTAAGTAAATAAGATGCAAAATACACCTTGGCTATTAAGTGAGTAAGGTACATTTTGCAACGTATTGAAGTTGTTAGTTACGCGATATTGCAGTAACACCGACGATTGGTTTCTGAAACTGTGTGGGGCCGGTGAGTGCGCCTACGCATTTGTAATTTTAAACACAGCAGGATTTACAGTAACCTCCCCCTGGCCCCCTATTGTGTATTTATATTCTTAACTGACGTGGAAAAGGTAGAATAAAAAAAAAACTTAAGCCATCTACGTAACGTTAGCCTTGTTGGCAGTAAGTGTGCCTGCGAATCTAGTGATCCTGGGTTCAAATCCAGTAAAGGCAGATATTTGTGTGATGAGAGTGAGTATTTATCCCTGAGTGTTAGATGTTTACCACGAAAATTATGATTTTTAGGTATCTAAGTATATATTTTTCTATGTAAGTTTATCATTATCTAGTACCCATAGTACAAGCCAGCATAGGTCAATTTGTGTGACTGTCCATTAATGAATATTTACGATATTAATTATTAATTATTAGGGAATAAAGGCTTGTAGAACTGTTAGGCGATGGGCTTGCAACCTGTCAATAATACGCTGGTAACATCTTAGCCTATTTGAGCAAAATATGGTTACCGAATTATCAATAATTTTTGAATTACAGGCGAGAAGGTATCGTCGATTTAGGTTGCATAGAATGATTCGAATTAACTTTACAATAACGTTAATAGCAGAAGCTAATCCCATTTAATTCGCGTAGTAAAACAATTATAAATATGCTATTTAAATTTTCATTCAGATTAATTTTGCTATTATTCTTTTTTAAACCAAGTTCTAAACTAAACCAAGTCGCACTTGGCATTTACGCCAATAAATTGCTTATTTACAAGCCAATCAAAATGCCTTTAACACAATTGGCAATTTGCAACGAGCTGTAAATTAAGGCCTATTAACATTACGTCAAAACATAATGACGTACCGAGTGAGAGATAGATTTATTTCATAAAGATCCGCCGGAAATAGCCTAAGGCACGATCTAAGTTAACTATAAACATAAAAAAGCAGTTAGTTTTAAATTATAGGTTGTAAAATATCAATTGATGTTGCAGTGAGAAATAATTTAAGCCTAATCAATTGATATGAATTAATTGAAGGGCATGCTTCTATGGAACGGATGGATGGAAGAAGATTGACGAAAAAAAAATCGTCGGTGAAACTACAAAACCACGTAAGTAACATTTTAAATAAGAAGCAAAATGCACCTTTTTAATAAGACTGTAAGGTTTATTTCGCTCTATCATAAATTTGTTAGTTACGAGGTTTTGCAGTTTCACCGACGATATACAGAGCAAAAATTAGTGGAAGGGTCGAAAGGGGCCAAATCTGGGGATTCAAATCGGAGAAATACTGGAAAAGGGCCGAATCTTCAGTACTTGGAAACTGGTGAATGTGGAAGAAGCGAAAGAGATTTTTTAGTATCGTAGCAGGTGGAAAAAAGTGGTCTCTGCCTACCCCTCTGGAAAACAGGCGTGATTGAATATGTATATTATTATGTAATTAATATAAATTTGTAATGTTGCCGCAATTCGGTGGGTACAGCAAAGATCCCGTCGCCACCTTCTGACTGCGTCATCAGATCAGCTCGATGGTACCAAAACAGTAGTAACTCAAAATACAACTGTATTTTAAAATCAACCGTATTACAACTTCTTTGAACTTGAAACAAAACTAGCAAGGATTTTGACTTGATACTGTATTGATCTAGCAGTCGAATGTATTACAAATTTCAGCACATTCCATTCAAAAGAACTGGTTCAGAATCAACTTGCAAAATTACAGGACATACAAGTGAAGTTAAATAAAATAATTAAAAATTCTGACACCATTTGACCTGGTACCAAACTACGGTCTAGACTTGTACAGTAGTATGGGAACTAGGCAGCGATAATAGTACATTATTGCCTAGGCGCGGAAATTAAGGGATTTCCTGTCAAGGTGGTTAAAACGCGAGTCAGGAAATCCTCGTTTCCGCCGAGGCATATATAATGATTTTCTCAAGGAATGCGAGGAAATGATACAAATACACGATTATAGGTATTTTTTAAAACCTTTGACAAATTCGGAGAGAATGTTTGTTTGAAAACTACGAGTTTTAGTGAAGATAGTTCCACGCACCACACGCCCCCACCCACAAGTTGGGTGTACGCGATTTTTTTCATGTTCATTTCGATTTTATACGCAATAGAGAGTACTTTTAAAAAACAATATGGACATGGTCGGAAAGTGTTTTCATACGTTTATTATACTCCTAGGAGGAAAATGAGGCACTTCGCATTTTCGTTTTTCAAAAGAAAGGGTCATCCTTTCGTTTGAAAAAATGTACTTATGTACCGTACATACTTGGTAGCAACCATGCTTACGAAGCTATTTGTATTTTTCTATAAATTAATAAATATCGGGGGACAATCTCTCTCAAATTAACCTAATTAATCGTCAGGACGTGGTCAGCACAAAATTTACATACATCAAAGCAACTTCAAACAACATCAGTTTAAAGCATAATAGCAATTCTATAAAAAGTTGAATTCACTTAGTTTTAATAAATAAATTTCCAATTCTAGACGAATTGAGAACCTCCCCCTTTCTTCCCTCCAGAGGACTATTTAAACGAAAAGTAGAGTTTAATAATAAAAAATTAAAAAACATTCGACATTTAAAACAATGTTAAATCATTCGCGTACTTATACAGGACGTTTAAAAGTTCATGCGTTGTTGTGTGTAAAATGAATCATCCTAAGAATACAGGCTTTACGAGTTTTCAAACATCTCGTTATATATTTTTAGCACCTTGTCGGATCAGAAACTCATAACTGTTTACTGAGTTTGTCGTCTAGCCCGTCATCTCTATTTATTTATAAATTTGCTAGAAGAAATGCAAAAATGTCGTCTGGGTGTGTAAAGTTGCACAATGTGGACAGGTATAAAGGAGAACTTTCGATATCGTATTTTGAGAGAACTAGCATTTTTGGAGTAAATAATCGGGCAAGAGCGTGGCGGACCATGCTCAGTGTAGGGTTCGGACGCTGTTACTACAAAGATAAAAAAACTGTCTTAAAAACAATTATTCAATTAACTGATTTTCTAATTAAAGTTATTTGATTACGATTTTAAGTAGGTAAGTACACTTTAGTTAATTTATCTCAAGAACATTTAAAGTCAACTTAGCCGTAATAGCTTTCTTTTAAATTTGTATGTGCTATCATTTCAAATATTTTTTGATTACTTTTAGACTTTATCTAGCAAAAATGACACTTTTCGTGTTTAATATCTCATAAAAATATATTTTAAAGAGCTATCGAAAGTTGCATCAATCAAAGTTAGAATGTAAAAAAAAACCTTCACTTTACATTTATAATGTTTTTTTTTTCTCAATGTTTTATTTTACAATTTTGTTGCCGTAATTTCTATGTATAAATTAAGCCAAATTACGGTTTTGTAGTACCAAGAGTCTCTCGTTTAAACCGCGAACAGACGGACATGGCGAAAGTTTTTTTTTTTTTTTATATCATAGGAAGGCAATCTTGCACCCAGGCCACCTGATGGTAAGTGGAAACTGTGACCCATAGACATTCGCATTCACAAGACTGCATTTTATGCGTATAAGGATCTCTTGTTGACTACGGAACCCTAAAAAGAGAAGACCCATCGAATCCATTTCTGTTTTGCTCTAAACCATTCCTAGAGTACCCTAAACACCTCACGTACAGACTAGGCCCAGTTGCTTCATTAAGAAAACCTATGACAAAATATAAAAACACACGAAAGTAAACTATGCTCTGTTCGGCCAACGTAGGCTCACCGGCTAATAGTTCATCGTTGAACTGAGAAGTAAGTTGTGAGAACTATCTAATAGCAAACAAACTCCGCTTTACAGACACTACCCTATTGTGGCAACAATCGAATATCACCCAGCTCTACTTTCTCGATCGCACCCAGCAACTAACACTTTCACGGCGTGATAACTATTTAATGGTCAATCGATTAACGAAACGGTAACGCGCCAATGTAGAATAAAACGGTTAGAGATTTTTGTTATATTTCACGGTTCTAGGATTATGGATCACCCTGTCTTGTCATTAGAAATAATATTTCGATAGAAAAAAAGCATCCTGTATTTATCGTACCTAATGATTATTTTTGCATGTTAAATATTTATAACATTGAATAATTTTCATCTAGTATAAGTCAGTTTAAAAAAATATTAATGATGCTTACTTAGCGCACTTTTATACTCATTAAAACCTCTACCATCGCTTCCCAAGCAGACCACTGCTTTCAACAAAGGGATGTATGAGCGATCTTTTTGGGAGTTACGATGCTACAGACAGATAAAACGTAAACACAGATACATACGTCAAACTAATAAACACCCTCGAAACAGACGAAAACAATTAGGGGGTTAAAAACGGTGTCAGGTACTTGGCCTTGGTATGCTTAAAATTCTGACTAAATTTATTGAAAACTACAGGTTGTTCTTTTCTATCGAACTCCCAAAGAAAAAGGGTAATACTTTTAATCTGCAGAATGTAGGTATAAACATGTAGTATAAATATAAAAGCGAACTAATTCAAATGGAATTGAAAAAATAAAAGTAATTAATATATTTAAATGAAACTTTATTGCCGGCTGACTGGTGTAGATCATATTTTATAGGCAAATTGCACTAGGAAAAGGGCGAGAAAATTATATATCTTGTTATAATATAAAATTTTATATGGAGGTTTTTAATTACTTCCCTCAGCCGCAAACTGAGAGAGTGATAAAAGTAAATTTACTCCCTGGGGAAATTATTATAGTATAACATTTGTATGTTATTTGTATGTAATTGGTTTGTAATAAATTTTACCTAGTATATTCATTTAAAAGTTAAATTGAAACCAGAAATATTATATCTTACTAAAATTAATTAACACGTAATTACGTGTTAATTATTATTTTATTTTTTTTATTTATTTATTAATTTTGACTAAGATATAATATTTCTTGTTATAAACGTGTTACACGTTTATTTAGAGGTGTAAGAACGTTTTAGATGGTATTTTCATGTATTTTTTTATTATTAGATATTTATATTAAATAAATCATAAATATTTATTGTGTATGGAATTTGGGTATTTTATATGGGTTGTTACAAACATTTAATTATCAGTATCACCAAGTTATATCTTTACAGATGTAAACACAGTTCACTTACTCATATAACCAAATAAGCAAAACGATTATTACTTACATGTCCTAATAATTAGAGAAAATTAAATATTAAATAAAATTTACATTCAGTCCATTTCAGTCAGTCATTACTCATTAAAAATAATAATTAAAATCTAGTCAGGTTTATATTCCAAAAATTTCTTTACACCGTAGAAACATTTCTTTACGAGCCACATTTTTAGTTGATTCTTAAAAAAAAAAAAAAACTTAAACTGTCCGGCTAATTATTGAAAAAGCACATAATGTAGCTAAGTTATAAAAAATAATAACGAAAATAAATCAAATCAAATCAAATTATTTATTTTTGAACATTTTGTTACAAATAATTTTCATTAGTATCGCTATGTTGTGCGCTATTCATAAAAATGGCAACCTATCGAATTTTAGAAATATTGTTGTCCGCTGTTTAGTTTGTCCGAATTTTCATTAGTCCGAAAATATTTTTTTTCTGAAACCGTTTAACTTTTTTGAATTGTTATGAAATTAACCTAATCTAACCTACTGGTTGTGTAGTAGGTTAGATTAGGTTAATTTCATAACAATTCAAAAAAGTTAAACGGATTCAGAAAAAAAATATTTTCGGACTAATGAAACTTCGGACAACCAAAACAGCGGACATGAGTTTTTCGGAAGTAAGATAGGTTGCCATAAATTTGACAGGTCACGGTGGCGTATGCACATATTTAAGTTTATTCCGTATATGCAAGTTATAAGTAAAGAAAGTGCAGTTGCACATTTTCGTGAACTTTAAAAAGGTTTAACTTTTATATCCTAACATTCTTTACGTAATGTACGCATACATTATTTTGCGTGAAATGAGTTTTTTAACGAATTTGATTTGATAAAATATATTTTAATTATTATAATATATTTAAGTTGTTGGTAATTCTGTAGCTCTGCCTACCCCACTCTGGGAACGAAGGCGTGAGTTTATGGTTTGGTATTATAATATTATATTTTATGGATTGGATTAACATGACAAGTATTATTTATTTATTTTAGCGTATGATTTATTTTCTACTAGTAGAAGAAATAAATTTCGGTAATTTTTACATTTTAACAGTACTAATTTTTCCGAAGAAAATGTGGGACTAAATATTTTTTTTTGTTTGTATATTTTTCAATTTTAATTAAAAGGACACGGAAAAATTAAGAGAAATGGGTTTTAACAGTAAAAAATAAAGTAGACGTAAAATTTGATTTCATAAAAAAAAACGGTCGTATATGTTTTTGTATCTATTTAAAATTATATTACGTATAACCTTTTATTTATGAAAATAATTAAAAAAACCCCTTTAGCTTGAAAAAAACAGTCGATTAACATCGTATCTCTTAGAAATAGTACATAAAAAAAACTCACCTTTTTAACACAGCGTAAAAAAAACACACCTGTCACTATTATCACACACACCCGTTCAGCGTGCGCGCGCGGCGGTCGGCGCACTAGTGGCGAGGTGCGCGAAGCGCGCGCGTTTTTACGCATGCGCGCGGGGTGTACTTTCGCTCGGGCAAAGGGTGCAAGGTAGGCTTTTGCGGTGTTGGCTACTTAGCACCTTGTGAGGAGATCGTATCTATATTATATTATATTGAGAATAGCTGAACCAATTTGGCTGATTTCTTTTTTGAACCGTCGACGCAAAAAGAGGGGTGTTATAAGTTTGACGTATAAGTGTGTGTGTGTGTGTGTGTGTGTGTGTGTGTGTGTATGTGGCACCGTAGCTCATAAACGGATGCAGCGATTTGGATGCGGTTTATTTTATTTGAAAGCAGGTTTTCTAGCGCTAGTTTTTAGACATGTTTTATCAAAATCGGTCCAGCTGTTTTTGAGATATTGAGCTTTTAGAGGGTTAAATTAAAACGGCCCAACCAATACAATCTTGCTAAAAACCATCCCGATGAATGTAGCTTTATTAAAAAGCCGTTCGGTCTATTCCGACTAGTTACATTGTTAGTTCAATTGATGGAACTAGATGGACTTTTTTTCTAGTAGTTACATTCAACGAAGATGGATTCCGTAATGGAACTACATGGACTTTTTTTTCCAAGTAGTTACATTAATAATACTTATAATAAATATTATTAGATCAAATGATCATTATTTAACTGCGTTTTTTTTAATTTCCCGCCATAAGGGACTCGACTCGCTTTAAAAAAGCATTTTTTTAATATAGGCAAAGAAATTGAAAATAAGTACCTTCTATAAGATTGCATTCGTTTTATATAAATTTATTACAAGTATTATTTTATTAATGTAACTACTTGGAAAAAAAAGTCCATGTAGTTCCATTACGGAATCCATCTTCGTTGAATGTAACTACTAGGAAAAAAAGTCCATCTAGTTACATCAATGGAACTAACAATGTAACTAGTCGGAATAGACCAGCCGTTCTTCCGTGTGGGAGCTACGATGCCACAAACAGAAACTCAGATACAGTCTGTGAGCACTTAGAAGAGGCACCGGTTTAGTACTCGCTCTTAATAAGATCGTATGAGAGAGAGTGAGAGAGAAATACTTAACCGAAGCCTCTTCTAAG
This sequence comes from Acleris emargana, assembly GCA_927399475.2. NCBI lineage: Eukaryota > Metazoa > Arthropoda > Insecta > Lepidoptera > Tortricidae > Acleris > Acleris emargana. The sequence goes on from OV656840.1 coordinate 1,368,484, forward strand.
TGCTCACAGACTGTACATAATGTAGACATAGAGACACACTTAATAACTTTTAATACATACCTTTCTTTTTATTTTTTTATTAATTATTAACGGCCCCAGCCGCTAAGTAAATTAAATAATATAAAATACCCCAGCTAATAAGCGGTCCTCGGGCATGGCGACACTTGTATGAAAACATTGCGTTGCATACAAATTTCATTGTTATCTAGTCTGTACCTTTTTAAAAAGTGAAAACGGCCAGAATAAAATCAGGGCACAAGTCTTATAGTTAGGGAGGCGAGGTAGCTAAATGGCGTAATTCAACGGCGCCGTCGAGACCTATCAAAATCGAAAGATAAAATAATTTCGAAAAGAAAAGCTCGTATGGTAAAAACCATTTTAGCGGTGGGTTTGGCGTGTACGGTTTTTCAAAAATGTTAAAAAAAACAGTTACTTGGGCATTCTCGAGCGCGTCAGATATTCATACTACGTATGCCCCAAGTGCCTCTGATAACAACGGTATACTAATCTGCCGGTTTGCGTGGTGGGGGTAGGCATATAAAGTAGTCAAAAATGCAAAAAAAAAATTTACTCGAGCGCGTCAGATTTTCGGAAGGGGTTTTAAGTAGGCCCCAAGGAAGTTCCCTTTAAAAAAACTGACGATTTCGGCGTGACGATAAGTTAAGATGAATTTTTGAATATGCAAAAAAAAAAGTTTTTTTGAAATACTCGAGCGCGTCAGATTTTCATAGGGGAGGTTTATCTCGGTATCCTGAAAGCATATTTTCTTAATCTGACAAAAATGTTGATGGGTTCTCTTAATCTGACCGAAAAAGGTTTTTTGGTTTCTTTTTTTTCTTTCTTTCTCCTTGATATAACGGGGAATTTAAGAATGACAATAAAGCGATAGATATACCCTTTTTTGTTTATTTAAACTTTTTTTTTGTAAAATGTATCGTTCGCGACTTATATGCCGCAACGCGTTTTTCGGAAGACGAAATGGCTCCTCCACACTTCCGGTCATGCGGAAACCGGCAGATTTTGTATTTTTAGTAAGTTTTAGATTATATTCTTCAAAATAAAAAAAATAAAAATCGCGCTCGAGAATGCCGGATTAACGTTTTTTTTTTACAAGTTCGCGACCCTATAACTCGGCGGCGTCAAGGACTTATCGTCAGATTAGTTAAATTTAGTCTTAAAACACTAAAATCAACCCCCAATATCTTAATCTGACGCGCTCGAGTATTTCAGACTATCGATTTTTTTTTACTAATCTGATCGTCTATCCCAGGCGCGCGTCACTACATATAGAGCTAAATACTTTACAAGGTTGTTCTATTAGGTCTAAGGTATCTCTCATATCTTAAACTGCCACGCTCGAGTATTACCGAAAATTTCCCTATTCGCCTCCCTAACTATTATACATCCATATTTTATTCGAAACGTAACTTTTTTATCTGTGTCTGGAATAGCTTGAGTTTTTTTTTCTAAAAAAGCTTGCGTTTCTCCTTGTCATAACATAAAGATAAAGGCGGTAAAGAGTAATAGTTTTTTCATGTGAAGATTTTGTTTGTTTGCAATTAAAAACACGATTTTTTTCTTGCGATTTTTGAGAAAAGCCCTATATATGCCGGCAATTGCCTGCTTCACTGCTATTTAACCATTAGTTCAGTTAACTACCTACTTATCAAACAATCAGCCCTTACTTCTACGCGACGACGCTTGGATCAAAATATTAATTTAATACCTACTTATAATTAAACTTACAGGGTCAGTACTAATTATTTTTAACTTTTTAGAGGTTTCATACGGAATGTATTGAGTCAGGGGGTTTTATTTTTTTTATTTTTTGTTAATACAGTTACCGTTGCAGTTGTGATATGTCGTACTTTTTGTAGCTGTAGGTATATCGTGCGGAGAGTTGGATTTTTAAAACAAGTGTTTTTTTTTTTTGTGACTGCACATCATCATCCTCATTTTCCTTCCCTTATCCAAAATTATTTGTGGTTGGCATAACATGTATTTTTTCTTCCATACTCTAGAAGTCATGTCAGTAGTCAGTCCCTTTCTAGCCATATAGTGCGGTAAGTTTTTTTTTAACGTTGTTTACTTTTTTTTACAGTTTTTCCAAGTATATACATCCAACCAAACAGTTTGCATGTTCAACCACTAAGCGAAATTTAATAACAGTTTTATTTTTGTTCCATTGTAATTTTCTTTTTCACTCGTTTCTCGTTTCAAGATACTTTCCGCACCTGCCTCTAAATATACAATTTCCCATAGTTAAAAAAATAGCAATAGATTTCTATTGCTTTGCGTTGGAAAAGGATGCACATAAAACGATTTACTTGTAAATTGTACACATTATAAACCATCTTTTTCCCTCGGAAGTTTTTTAACTTGTTTTATTTGGTTATTAAGTTTTTAGGGTTCAGTATGAAATAGGTAAAATAATAACCAAGCTTTTAAAACCAATTTCATTTCTTGATATTGCCGTTGATGAGGGGGTCGTAATGATTGGTATAAAAATAATTTGTATAAGTAATTTCATTTGATATAATTTCAAAGGATTTAATTATTCAATTTATACACTAAACGATTGGTATAATATCAAAATATCTATTCTTATTTACTTTAATTATTATTTGGCATATCTCTTATTTATTATAATCATTATTTGGTATAATGGTCATTTGATATAAAAATCATATTTTATAACTATCATGTGTGTGTAAAAAAATATATACTCGTATTTGTGTGCAAATTGCGTTTTATTTACCTAACCTAAACTTCTTTTCTGGTAGCACTTCGTTTTGTGCAGGGGTCAAAGATCTAACCTAACCTAACCTAACCTACAGTTCTGGTAGCTCTTAGTTTTGAGCACTGGCAAGGGGTTTAAACATATTACATTTTGTTATATAATTCAATAATTACTAATACGCTGGTAAACATCTTAGCCTAATTTTGCAAAATGTGGTTACAGAATGATCAACAAGTTTTAAAGTTGTAGGTAATTCTGTAGCTCTGCCTACCCCACTCTGGGATGACAGGCGTGAAGGTATATATATATATTCAATAATTATATCAAATGAGCGTTTTTTTTATGGCATAGGAAGGCAAACGAGCACACAAGCCACCTGATGGTAAGTGGAAACTGTGACCCATAGACATTCGCATTCACAAGACTGCAAAATGCACTGCCAACCCTGAGGACTAAGATGGAATGCCTCGATGCTAGTCATTTCACCGGCTGCCCTATCCCCAAACCGGAACACAACAATGCAAACACTGCTGCTTGGCGCTAGGTTAATGGATAAGATGGTGGTACCAATCCGGATGGACCCTGCACAAGGTCCTCCCACAAGTTATAGAGAGTGACATTATAGGAAATATCATTAAATATCGATCGTTACGCACCCGTCGATAAGTTCTCCTTTGATAAGCGGAACACGGTTTCTGTAGGAGAATGTATCGAAACTTTTATGCATGTTGTCTTGCACCGTCACAGGTAAGTATAACTTGTATACTTTCTATATAATTATATATTTTTTTTTATATTACTTTTGCTTATTAGTTTGTGAGTTTGTCAGGCCCGTGTGGTTGCCGGGTTAGAATAGTGCCACTCCATGTCTTCCCGTGGATGTCGTAAGAGGCGACTAAGGGAATAAAGGCATGTAACTAGTACTGTTAGGCGATGGGCTTGCAACCTGTCACTAATACGCTGGCACGCTGGTAAATATCTTAGCCTAATTGTGCAAATTGTGGTTACAGAGTTATCAACGAGTTGTTGGTAATTCTGTAGCTCTGCCTACCCTACTCTGGGAATGAAGGCGTGAAGGTATGTATGTATGCTTATTAGTTTTGTGACAATTCTGAGTTTTGACACATTTTCCTGCTCAACTACGCATGAATATATTAATTTTTGGTGTTATGTGAGATTCATTGTTTTATATAATGCTAGGTTAAGTTTATTATTGTATAATATCATTAGCAATATTTAAAAAACGACTTACTGTTGAGTTTCTTGCGGCGTTTCTTCTCAGCAGTGGTCTCTTGCGAAGCGCTGGTAGATTTTTGACGTGTAAAAGTGCCCGTGCGGCCTACTTACTGAATAAACATCTTTTATCTTTTTTATCTTTTATCTTTTAAGCTTTTGTATGTACTACTTTTATTCCTGTAATTTTAATATTGGTGTAATCAAAGACACATAAACAATCAATCTTGGATACCGAGAAAACCTTGCCTCTGTGGAATACGAGTATGACCTACAGCATGATCATTGAGGAGTTGAAACTTAGCGTAAATAAATGCAATAAAGAAATCAATATTCTTACAGCCGCGTCTCAATATATCTTTGAGAATATCATGCACGTACGCGAAAACATACATGAGTTTAGGCATAACCGCGACGTTCATAATTTAAATACTAGAAATAGGGATAAGCTCGCACTTCCAGGTCACCGTCTCCGTAAGGTAAGCACTTCGTTTACGTTTTTACAACAAGATACCATAGAGGTATGATATCGTCAATATTCCATTCAATAAATTAAAGTTGCGCTGCTTGTTGGGTAGGGCATATTACACTGTAAATGACTTCATTGGTGACCAAGATGTAATTATCTAGTATTTAGGACATTTACAATATTTTGTACCTTGATAAACGTAGCCTTTAAGCAAACTGTGCTTGAGCACTCAATTTTAGGTTTACTATTTGTATTTTATCTTTACTATAGTTCTAGTTCAAATTTTTAGAGTTCTTAGTAATTCTGTAGCCTCTGCCTACCCTACTCTGCGAATGAAGGCGTGAATGTATGTATGTATGTAGTTCTTGTGTATGAGACGCTTTTAAATGAGAACACACTGTGATGTTTCTCTCTGAAAACCACACCGCGCTCCAAAACACGCATTGCTGACGGTAATGGCACCAGTACTCGACAAAGGACCAATGTCCGAAACTTGATTCTTATTCAAAGAAGATAAGAGTTATTCATTTGTTTTGCAAAAATCAATTTATAACCCTATGAGCTTTGAATTAAAAGTTTTTGTCAATTATTGGTGCCTGACAGCTAAAAGTGTCGAACACTGGTGCCATTAACTTACGTGAAAAAACCTCCAGTCTCGAGTAGGATTGGGCCGGGCACTTCTGCCCCATGCACCCGGAACGGTGGGCTAGCGTGGGCACGACTGGACGATGGTGGGACGACTTGGACGCATCCCTCAGCAACTGGCCGGAAGAGGCACCAAATAGGGACTCATGGAGAAGGGGAGAGGCCTTTGCCCAGCAGTGGTACACACATTGACCTAGTCCCAAACTAAGATTAGGCTCGTACTACAGTTTCTAGACAAAGATAAACATACTTAAATTGTACATAAATACATAGAAAACATCTCATCATCATGTCAGCCGAAAGACGTCCACTGCTGGACATGGGCCTCCCCCAAGGCTCTCCACTCAGACCGGCCTTGTACTTCTCGCATCCACCGCGTTCCCGCGATCCTTACGAGGTCGTCACTCTATCTTTAGAAAACATCTAAAAGTCAGGAATTATTACTTGCCCTTATTTCACAAATACCACCGACCACCGTCAAACCCTTCAGGGTTAAATATCTCGGAAACTAATAACAATTGCTGAACATACATGGGGGTTAAATCGATAGCTTATGAGCTGCTCTATCAGCCCTAGGCGGGTTGGCGTCGGTTTCTGGGACACCCTGTATACCCACTAACATAACATACATATACTCGTTCTTACAGTCGAAAACATTCCCCTTCAATAAGCAGTTGGATAAGACCCCAATACCTATTTTAGTAACTTTGTAATTGCAACCTTAATGAATGAAATATAGGGTGCCTTTTATCATATTATGTGATGTTACATCCTCAAGCGCAGACCTGGGGATTCAGCAGGTTAGAACCAGATGATAGGGTGAACTCATGACTTCGAGGACAAAATGACTTGTTACCACATTCTTGACACTAAGTAACACAGATAACAAGATAAACTTTACGATGTCTCGTAAAACTAGCGCCGCGAATGGAGTGGCGATCTCTGTTCGTTATTTTAATGATCATAGCTCTTGTGACTTAATGAGGACTTGTCGCTGAAGAGATAACAGGGCGTTTATTTTGAGGGGATATAGGCCTAGTGTACCTTGCTTTACGAAAGGTGGAGGATAAACGGTTTCGCTATTATGTTGTTAAGGGGTATGGCATAATTAAATCCAAGTTTTTGACCATGGTGAGAGAAGGTGAGAGTTATTTGTCATTATATAAAAATAAAAATAAAGGATTTTTAAACGGTTTCAAGGACCGGCCAAGTGCGAGTCGGACTCGCGCACGAAGGGTTTCGTACCATTATCTATAATAAAAACATATTTGTTGTATGGAAGCCCTTAAATATATTCTATTTTTCGGATTTGTTGTTATAGCGGCAACCAAAATACATCATCTGTGAAAATAACAACTGTCTAGCTATCACGGTTCGTGAGATACATATAAGCTTGGTGACAGACAGACGGACGGACAGACGGGCAACGGAGTCTTAGTAATAGGGTCCCGTTTTTACCCGTTGGGTACAAATCCCTAAAAACGTCCACCTTTTATCAATTAATATTAATTAGACAGCCCTTTATACATTAGTTGCGGGTGGGCGCGGGTCGTGCGCCGAGCGGCTCGGAAGTTTGGCGGGAGCCGCGCTCGTGCCGCTACAAACAGAGCGCGGGTATGGTATGGTATGGTGATGGACTCCTTTTTCCGCACTTAGCCCGTGTATGTCGGGCCATTGTGCGTAGGGGCACCAGCTAGTAGTCTAGCCAGCCTAACTCCGACCAGAAGCGCAGGATCCTCCTGGTATCTCCACAGGCTTCTCGGAGTGACCTCGGTGTCTTGAGGATTTCAGTCCGTTGAGCGGCTACACCTACGCATTCCAGGATTACGTGGGGGGCTGTTTCGTCGGCCGACAGGCATCCCCTGCATAGGGGGCTGTCGGTCATACCTAGAACATACAAATGTTTGTTAAGCGAGCAATGTCCAGTAATGTTTCCTACAATTATTCGTAGGGCATGTCTATCTAGTGATAGGAGACGCTTTGTTAGACACGCGTCCGGGTGTGGCACAATCTCCCTTGATTGTCTACATGTACTGGTATTTGCCCATTGATTGGCATGTTGTTCGAGTGTTCTGTGACGTAACCATGATCTTAGCTGGTTAAATGCTAATGGAAGCATTGGAGCGGGACCGACCGCTGGGCGGTCCGATCCTCTCCTAGCCAGCTGATCAGCTGCATCGTTACCTAGAGATCCACTGTGCCCCTTTATCCATTGTAGCGTGAGTTGGTTATTTAAACCTATCACTTCCAATGCTGAGTGGCACTCTAGTATGAGCCCGGATTGTATTATTTTGTGAACAGAGCGCGGGTGCGGCGGGTCCGTCGCGGGCGTTCTTGGTCGTAAATACACACATTAACGGTTACATTTCTTACATTTTTTGTAACTTTGACCATCTCATGTAACATGTAAGTAATTTTAATTAAACTATATTGTAATTGCAAACAGTAGGTGATTTACCTATATTTGAATCCGAATGTGTGAATACGACGACCAGCGCGGCTCCCGCGATGAAAACGACATGCTCGGCGCCCGACCCGCGCCCGCCCGCTGTGTGTATTTCGCATTATAGTTTGCATTTTTGTTTTTCGGTGTGAAGATAAAATTCCTGGTGATATTAGTAGCAAAGTGGCATTCCAACTTGGTCCTCAGGATTGGCAACGCATTTGCGGTCGTAGGACTGTAGCTTTAAGGATGCAAATGTCTTTTTCTTTATCTTTATCAAAATGTCTATGTGTCACAGATCTCATGATAAATATTGTTAGCATGAATCATTTAATGTGCGCGCTTAATTGATTTAAGACTGTCAGTCGGCCTGACTGAACGTAACCAAGTCTTCAAACAAAATACGCCTATTTACTGACACTAGTATAACATCAAACTCTGTTACGCTATACATAAAACATAACTGATATTCTGTCTAGATCATTAAACCCATTATATAGTTTTTAAGCCCACTTGAGCCTACAAAGTGAATCTAATGCAACTTTTATTACGTTATCTGTGGATCAGTTGCATGTCCATGTATCCTGATACACTCTGTTTCTTCCGATCCGATCTCACCTCTCTTTTATTGTTTAATTAGGGGATATTCTTTTTAAATTTTATAGGAATGTTGCGTGAAACAAGTCTCCACACAAATATAATTCAATTGTTTTTATTAAAAATAAAAACTACTCTGACAACACCGGGCAAGAGCGTGTGGTTCCGAAGACGTTACTACAAATACAAAAAAAAACAAGTTTGAACCTACTTTATATTCATGATTATTTGGTGCTGTCTTAGGTCATTTCAGTAGGTATTAACACTTGACTCGATTGCTAAAATCGGGCCATCCGTTCTGCCTATACAAGGAAACAAAGAGCCTTACACACACACCCATACAAATAAACATACATAAAACAGTACAAAAAACATTGCCCTCCTAACTCCTACCAAACATTATATTTGTATGGCAACTTGCATCGCAGACGCAGTTCTCAACGCACGATGCGTGCGCGCAGCGTGGAACGCACTACGCCAGGATCCGTCTGTGAAACCATTATCAGCAATAACTCCATCTCATCCGAACTCGTTAAAAAGATCAGTCAGATCATTATTTCATTAAAACATGAACCATTTTTTCCATAAAAAAGTACTTTGCGCATTTTTAAATCTAACTAGGTACTGCCCGCAACTTAATTCCCGCAGAAGTTAATCGTTTTTCTTTCGAAAATTGAATTTTTTTAGAGTTCTTTACCAAAAGGGTAAAAACCCCTTATGGAGAGTTTGTCTGTCTGTATGTCACGGCAGGTTTTCTCAGCAACTACAAATGCTTTCGACTTGAAATTTAGCATATTTGTACGTTACAAATTGCTGGGCCGCACCTGTTTTTAGTAAAAAAAATATGAAATGTACATACATACATACATAAACTCACGCCTTCATTCCCAGAGTGGGGTAGGCAGAGCTAAAGAATTACCAACAAGTCTTTAAACTTCTTGATAATTCTGTAACCACATTTTGCACAAGTAGGCTAAGATGTTTCCCAGTGTATTAGTGACAGGTGGCAAGCCCATCGCCTAACAGTACTGCAAGCCTTTATTCCCTTAGTCGCCTCTTACGACATCCACGGAAAGACATAGAAAAAATCTAAAATACAATTATTAATTACAAATAAAAACATACAAATTATAATTCAATAAATAATAAAATTTATAAATAACATTCCGTAAAAACACAATCATTAATCATTAGAAGTACCTAAGTACAATAGTCATATTTCCTTAGTATCTATTTAGCTCACTATAATTCATAAATCATAATGTATAGATACATACATACATACATACCTTCACGCCTTCATTCCCAGAGTGGGGTAGGCAGAGCTCAGAGATGGGCGTAATCAATTACTTTGGGAATTAATTACACGTTTACATTCCAGTAATCATGATTCCTCAGTAATCGATTACTTGAATAATCTAAATTACTGTAATACTAGTACCATGATTACATTTGTAATCCACTCCTTTGGAATCGGTATTGTAAACCACTACTGTATTCTTGATTCTTCAGTAATCAAGTACTAAAGTAATCTGAATTACTTTACTCCAATTCCAGGCTAGATTACCTAATTAAGTCTGACCTTATTTTATAAGTTTCTCAAATGTCACTAAGCTAAGATAAAATTGTTTTGACAAACGTGTCAGTGTCACTCTAGTCTTTCACCACATTACTTTAATAAATGTTGATTGTTGGTGTTGAATCCCTTTGATAAGTTTAATATTTTTTAATTATATTTCGAGTGACGAGTACATATACATTATGGCATACTTTATCGATGCGGAGGAATTCCGTTGTTTTAATATGGAACTTATGGCAAAATTAGAAATAATGAAAATTCGGCGAGGAAATGGAAATGCCAATTACGGTCAGATTTAAAATAAAAAAATAAAATAATTATGAAAATCTTTAAAAGGACATGTTTATTTATGGTACCCGTTTATTTTTTAACAGAGCCCAACTTATGCTGTTGTCTGTTAAATTTTCGTGAGCGGTGCCTGAAGATGATGTTCAAAAGAATACACCGTTTGTATTTTGATAATTGTTGGGAAGAAGTGATAGAAGTACTTCGAAAACACCAAAAAAAAGTAATCTGGAAGTAATCAAGTCAACAATTCCAGTAATTTGGAATCGACATTGATTCCAATTACTTGTAATTAGAATATTTGTATAGATGATTACTGATTCCTTAATATGTAATGGTAATTCACCGTGTCACTTGAATACATTACAAGTAATCTGACACGCAGTAGCGGATTACAAAGTAAAATAAATTAATCGTGTAATCAGGAATCGATTACGAAATGACCATCTCTGGCAGAGCTACAGAATTACCAACAACTCTAAAAACTTGTTGATAACTCGGTAACCACAATTTGCACAATTAGGCGTATATATAATTACTTATATTTATATGGGAAGAATAAAATTACGTGTTTTTGAGAAATAATAGGTCACTGGTAGATCACGTGACTTTTCGTATCACGTCATCTGCCAGCGACGCGATTGGTTTAAAAACGAAACGCGTCTTGGCAAGGGCCTCAAGGATTCAGCAGAAAATGGATTACGCTGAATACAATACAATCGGCGACAAAAAAAACCCATCGTTTGACATTTTATCTTTAAGCGAATAGAACTCTTAACTTATTTATTGTATTGGCAAAACAATTGTAAAACAATCGTTAAGCTTGCGTAACACAATCGTTTTTTACCGATGCCGCTTAAGAACACACCCGGTTCCTATATTTAGGAAACCAATCGTTTCCCTTACGGGCAGTAGCGTTATGACATTTGCTACGTACAAAATGTGTCAAATTTCAACGAGACGTCACAATTCTACCAACGGTTTTTAATATAGGAACGCACCATTAATGAATGATATACCTAATAGGGAGGCCAATCTACGCTTCCTGCTCTGGGAAAACGCCGGAAAACCGCGTCAAGGCAGAGTTTTCTAACAGATGAATAGTAGTAGAAAACAGTTTAAGGCTAGACTAAAGTGGTGCCAAGACAGACAAGAACAGTTGAAAATGGACAAACTTGCATGAGCGCATAAAAATTAAAAGTTCGGTGACTTTTGGAAGGTTACTGGAAGCATGAATGTGAAGCCTGGCCTTCCTGTGAGTATTGACGGTAGGTGTGGACAGGGGCGGATCTATTTAAAGGCTTTTTGGGCTGCAGCCCAGGGCCCCGTGGATACAGAGGGCCCCCAACCTGAACTGAAAACCGAAGACGATATTGTCAATAATAAAAAAAACATCTAGAATTAAAAAATAATGATCATAACCCCCGTGTGCGCATCTATCAAACGGAACGGGGAATTCCCCGTCGCTTGTTTTCGGTCGGTGTATTAAAAAAAAAAAAAAGATAAAAGATGTTTATTCAGTAAGTAGGCCTAATCTATCTATGTATTCCGAGTATTGTCTATTACTGAGGACTTCTGCTCTTTCTCCAGGATGTCGTATATAGAAAACAAATACAGGATAACAATGTCGAACTATCGACTAAATCATTTATCAGTTCTTTCCATAAATTGCAATTTAACAAAAGACTTACAGTGCGATGACCAAATAAAATAATTTGCAGCACAAAAATGCAGAAAGGTTGCTTTTTAATTTATATAACATAACCATTCATAACCTGAAGTTTTTTTTGGAATAAATAATGTTTTAATGAATAAATAAATAAAATATTTTGTTGTCCTATTTTTCTTCCTGTACTTAACATATATTATATATACCTACTTACATCACTACAGAAAACAGTTTTTTGACAAAATCGCAATTGGTTGAGTAATTAAGTAGGGCCCTTAGGCAGTATTAGCCCAGGGCCCCACAAATTCAAGATCCGCTCGTGGCGTGGGTATGGACACAGACATGGCCGCGGTTTTCAAAACGCATTTTACTGTAAAATCCCTGTTAGATGATGCGATTTTCGCCTGCCCGGTGATGGACGGTGACCGCTGTGCGATGTATTTTACAGCCAAGATAACCACTCAGGTCATCAGTGGATGCAGAGAGACAAGTCACCCAGTCACGACGGTCGGAGTATTGAAAATGATTTTACTAAATGATTTCCAAAACAGAGGTCGTCGATTCGATCTCTACTGGCAGCAATTACTTGGTATGAATTATGTAGTTATTTTTTTTTTGTAATAGCGACGTCATAAAACACAAAAAATATAGTGTTGTTCTTGAAATTGTTTCAATCTTTAAGTTGTGTTATATATGTATAAGAAAGATAATGTAAGAATCTATTGGTTCCAGGTGTTGCAATACCACAGACAGACAAAGACGTTTTATAACATTTCCCAATTTTACTCGTCGAGACCCTTAACTAACAAATTGACTCAAACAGAAATTACCACACCAAGACTACTTGTACAATGTATGGACTGTTTTATTAAAAGGCATCTAAAAATAAGCAGCCTGCGCGGGCGCATATTTACAGTTCGCCGTATTAAAATAATTGTAGTGCGATTTGCGCGTGAATGAAACACCTAGTCACGATTCCGCGACGATAAAAAGACTATTCAGGCAGAGGAGAACTTTAATAAAACTCTTATAAGGTAGAATTGACGTTTTAATACAATTTATTTATTAATATTTATATCTAGTAGTGGATGTATGAATATTTGGGAGCTAGACGCATACTTTTTATTCTAAATTTTTGGGCATTTTTTTTATAAAAATTTTGTCAATTTCTCTCCGACCAGCAGCGGCTCCAATTTTTTTAAGTATTTTTTTATGTGATAACATTGTAACGTTATTTTTATCCAAGATTCCACGTATGGTAACGTCTTTGCAGTTTTAAATCTGAGATATTTTTTTTAGGAAACGCAGGTAATGTGACAATACTGACAATTAAATGTCCCACATGGAAACATTTTATTTCTTTTGCAACGTGACCCCCGGATTATTTTACTGTCGCTATTAACAAAATCTAATTTCATTACTTACGTTTTTGTTACAGTTAGTACCACGTTCTCAACACTCTTACAATATCTTTGGTCCTAGCAGCCTTCTACAGATGTAGTGCATAATTTTTCCATCGTATTTTGTCGGAAACGTTCGTCGAGTATCTGTCATGCTTCTTCAGTCAACCTCAGTACTTTTGTACTGTGACCGACTGAAATAGCAACACACGTTCGTACGTTTCCTTGAAAATACGAAGGAAAACCATTGACAACATTTCAAAAAAAAAAGCATTATTGTTTTTTCGCGTTTATAATAGCTGGTTAAAAATTAGACTACCCGTATTTCTTGGTTTTTCTTTATTTAACTTAAATTCGTCGTTAATAATGTATTAAAGAAATAGTCATTAAAAAGACCGTAAGTATATACAAAGTTAGGAATACTGATGTCGTGATTTTAGCCTGATATAAAATTTAAAAAAGTAACTTTAAACAGTAAACAAAACTGACTGTCATGTCATGTCAATCATTCGCTGCCGTTCGTTCACAAATTTGCTATATTGCGTAATTTAATTAATTACGTAATTTGTAGACGCCATTAAAATAAATAAACTATTTTGCGTAGAATTGAAAGCGTGTCGTCAGAATCAAGTAATCCGTCAGACAGATAAACAATGAACATGACAGTTGTATATTTTTTTGAATTCCTTTGGTAATAAATGGACTAAGAGCACACTATAAGTGTATTCCTAACATTCACAATCCAACTTTTTTTACTGTTTTTCCTAAATATAAAAAACTACTGTATAAAAAAATCCAAAGATATTTTTACTGAAATCAGCAGTGTAAAATATAGAAACGGTCTTTTATTTTACTACCTTAGCACAAAATGAATTGTTGTCAATTATGCACTACATCTGTACTATATCGCGTGTCAAATATGGATAAAGCATCCGTCCCTCTCGTACTTATATACAGCGCGATAGCTCTTAGAACGTGCTTCGGGTTTGTATTCGTCTCTCACTCACTCTCATACGATCTTATTGAGAGCGAGTTAGAGAGAAGTACAAAACCGAAGCATCATCTAAGTCCTCACAGACTGTACGTGTCAAAAGGTGACGGATGTCTTATCTAAACTATGGCACGCGATAAACGTAGCCATGGGGGCCATTTGCAACGTTAAAAGATGGCGGACGTGTAATTTGTTTGAGACTTTAATTTTTGGGTAATTAGGTGTTCAAAGTTCTTTTCTGATAGTGATTATGATATTATTATATTATTATACTTTTTATGCCTTTGTGTCGCACAGTGATTGAAGACTTGGACTTATTTCGTGTATCTGGCATCTTTCTTCTCGTTTCAAGTGGACTCGCAGTGGTGCAGAGGTTAAAACTATCTTGACCTCTGACCTACAAATCACCGTACAACGTTGCCCCCAATCTTCCTAGAGAAGATTGGATTGTGTTTTATTGCTATATTGATTTATACTCATATAAACCTTGACACTGGCGAAATCACTTCATGTGGAAACGCCATAATTATCCCTGCGGTAGTAGCTGTTCAAGTCGCCGCGGGGGCAAAAAAAAAAAAAAAACGTAGCCATGTTAAGACCCCAGGGCATCTAAAGCCACCCAACATCCTAACCTAGTTAAAAAGAGTCAATCGTTGCGTCCATATATCACTATAACACTTTATTAGAAACTAGCGGCCCGCCAGCGGCTTCGCCCCGCTGCAAATTTCTGACTTCCCCGGTTGATTTTTCAATTATTTTCGGTCATACAAACCTTGTCCTGACAATGATGAACACAACAAAAAAGAAATCAGCCAAATCGGTTCAGCCGTTGTCAACTTTTGCGCTTAGTAACACATTTAGCGATTCATTTTTATTATATAGATAATTCGACATGGTAACAGTAAATTGAGAAAAAATAATGATGCCAAAGTTGGTTCAGCCGGTTTGACAAAAACAAACCTCTTTTGAATATTTAGACAATCTAATAAATCTGTAGCTCGACTTTGCTAAAGTTCCAAGCAAGTTTATCGGAATACAGTCACATTATCCGTTGTTGCGATATCTTTGTTACCCATTCATTGAGTCTTCACTTTCATCCGACTCCATCAGTTTCAATTACAATGATATTAGCGGATATTTTTACTTTTTAGACAGAGATAAATCGTATTAAGGCCATTTAGCTATCTCGTTCGCGCTTTAAGATTACACAGTGATATTATAATTTTGGATTGCTAGTTTGGTATTGCAAATGTGCGCCGTGGGAAAGAGACAAATTACTCTTCATGGTTACCTTTTTTTTTCTAAATATTCTATAGTTTCATACGACACGTTACGTTCGACTAACCTTTTAGACTAACCCGGCTTTGTCCGGTTCCTTTTAATTACTTGGAATATGAGTACTAAAAGTACATATACCAACGCCTACCGCACCAGTATTACTAATGTAAGAGGGCGTTTTCACTAAAAAGTGTACCCAATTAAGGACTGAAATTAAGGAACTTTAACTTTGTCAGTTTTGTGACGAAAATTAGCTATATATTGACGGCCGCAATGTATGGCTAATTTTCGTCACAAAACTGACAAAGTTAAAGTTCCTTAATTTCAGTCCTTAATTGGGTACACTTTTTAGTGAAAACGCCCAAGAGAGAAGGTAATGTTTCCATTTTGCGACTAAAAAATCCGGACTATTGTCAAAGCTCAGGCATTCTGTCAGGTCTTTTCAAATTGCTAAGAGGTAACCCTAGCCTCGCCTAACTTCAGCGAGTGTGGAGTTGGCATAATGAACCTAACTAATAATAACGACTGACCCGAACTATTTTAAATTAAGCTAAAAAATACCGTTACAATAGGGTATATGCATGGATTTTTAAATCGCATTTCTCAATAAATGAAGGAGTTAATTGAGATAACGTAAACTTCCTTCCATTGTTTTTCCTGTGTTACGAAAATTATCCATGTGATTATACACCGTGTCCAATAAGTTTGCATACAGTTTAGATTCTCAATAAAATAAATGTACAAACAGTTAATACAATCAAAAGTATATTTTATTAATGACACACGTATGTTTAATATTTACAACAAATGTTTCGGAATAACTCCACCTTTAACTTTTTTTACTAGCTTCAAACGTTTCTCAAATGAATCACACGCGCCACGCACCGCTTCCATTGGTATTTGGTCCCAAATATGCTCGATAACCTTTTTGAAATTATCCAGGTTTGCGTATTTATAATCATGTAGTTTCGAGAGCATGTAGGACCACACGTAATAATCTAATACATTCAAGTCCGGAGAACTGGGTGGCCATTCATGTTTCGGCATAAAATCGGTTAACTAATTTGACCGATTTTATGCCGAAACATGAAGCCTGACACCAAGCTTGAACAGCGTTTGCCGTGTGTGAAGGAGCTCCGTCTTGTTGGAAAACATAATATTCGTTCTCAAACATCCTTTTTAAATTTGGAGCAACAATTTTCTCCAAAACCTCGGATTTATAGTATTGAGCATTGATTTTAACGCCTTTATCGATAAATACTAGAGGTAGTTTACCCCGCTTACAAACTGCACCCCGCACCATCACCGATGGTGAGCTCTGGAACCTAGGAACATTTTTCTGGTTGTCCGGAATGTCTTCTATCATTGTTGCCCACAATCGATCATTTTGGGCGTTATGAGGCTGTTCTAACACGAACAGTTTCTCGTCAGAAAATACAAACTCATCCCCTGCGTGCCAAGAAAGTATTATGTTGGATCTTTGTACTCTCTTTTTCTTGGTCGCTTCGGAAATGCCATGAACTTTTCGTTTTTTGTAGGCATGGCATCCAAGATCCACCCTCAAAATATTGTGTACCGATCCTTTTGAAATTTTCAGCTCGGCAGCCAATTTTCGGATAGAACGGTATTTTTTCCGCCGAAGTCGCTCTCTCACAATCTTTACTAGGTACTCTATCGGTTCTAACTGAACGTGGCCAACCGGATCTTTTCCTGTCTTCTACTGAGGAGGTCTCTTTATACCTTTTGATTGTGGTGTAAACTAGATTGCGTTTAATTCCATGGGGTTTTAAGGCCTTAAAGTAGCACCTGGGCTGTCGCCATTGCTGAATTTTCTGATAATCGTTTCACGAAACTGTTTCATCGTAGATTAAAAGAAAACTACAAATGCTTGATGTTTGAAACGATTGTATTTTTTTAACTACACCATACTTTATTAATTAAAATAAGAATTCGATGGCCTGTAGTCTGTATGTCTTTAGGGTTAGTGCAAAAAGATGTGTATTCGAACTTATTGGACACGGTGTATGACTAATTTTAGTTACACAAAGGAAAAAGTTAAGGGTTGTTAAGGATGTTTTAATTGAGCCCTTAACTATGTACAATATTTTTGCTATTCACCTAAATATGAAAATAACGTAAAAGAGATCACCTAAAGTGAAATTAAAATTAAAATCGGCCAAGTAATACGGATAATACAAGCATTTTAAACCGAGTCGCTTAACTGTAAATTTTGATAGACGAATTTAAAACTTAACTTGTTTGAAAAAAGACACGAATTCCTATGTACTTTTACATGGAGTTTTAAGTAAAGCGACTCAACTGCTAATTGACAACAATTCATTTTGTGCTAAGGTAGTAAAATAAAATACCGTTTCTAGATTTTACACTGCTGATTACAGTAAAAATATCTTTGGATTTTTTTATGCAGTAGTTTTTTTTTATATTAAGGAAAATCAGTAAAAAAAGTTGGATTGTGAATGTTAGGAATACACTTATAGTGCCCTTAGTCCATTTATTCTTCTTCTTCTTTGGCCCCCGCGGCGACTTGAACAGCTACTACCGCGGGGATAATGACGTTTCCACGTTGAGTGATTTCGCCAGTGTCAAGTATATATATTGTATAAATCAATATAGCAATAAAACAATCCAATCTTCTCTAGGAAGATTGGGGGCAACGTTGTACGGTGATTAGTAAGTCAGAGGTCAAGATAGTTTTAACCTCTGCACCACTGCGAGTCCACTTGAAACGAGAAGAAAGATGCCAGATACACGAAATAAGTCCAAGTCTTCAATCACTGTGCGACACAAAGGCATAAAAAGTACAAATCACTATCAGAAAAGAACTTTGAACACCTAATTACCCAAAAATTAAAGTCTAAAACAAATTACACGTCCGCCATCTTTTAACGTTGCAAATGGCCCCCCCTAGTCCATTTATTACCAAAGGAATTGAAAAAAATATACAACTGTCATGTTCATTTTTTATCTGTCTATTACTTGATTCTAACGACACGCTTTCGATTTTACGCAAAATAGTTTATTTATTTTAATGGCGTCTACAAATTACGTAATTAATTAAATTACGCAGAATAACAAATTTGTGAACGAACGGCAGCGAATGATGGACAAGTGAGTGACATGACATGACAGTCAGTTCTGTTTATGTTTAGTTACTTTATTTTAATTTTATATCAGGCTAAGATCACGACATCAGTATTCCTAACTTTGTATATACGGTCTTTTTAATGACTATTTCTTTAATAAATTATTAACGACGAATCAAGTTAAATAAAGAAAAACCAAGAAATACGGGTAGTCTAATTTTTAACCAGCTATCATAAACGCGAAAAAACAATAATGCTTATTTTTTTGAAATGTTGTCAATTACAAAGCGATTGGACAAAGAGATACGATATGCACTGTGGCGTCATGTAACAGAACGGACATTAAACTTCATGTTAAATTCTGTTTTGCTAGAAAGAGATAGGAACAAATCTTTGTTGCCTTTTATCTTGGTCTTCTTCATAGCTATCCAACAAATTACAAAGCTTTAAAATGTCAGAAATAAACTCTATTCAGACATTAAAAAAAATGAAGCTGTATCAAGTAAATAAAACTCACTAACATAACAATCCTCCATACCCACATTTTTCGTTTACGCAACCACTTGATGATAGGAAAAAAAAACTCCCAAAGAAATGAGAGGTAATGAGTGTAATGTAATGACTGTGTTAATTCCATCTTTAAAAATAATTGGGTGCTTGTCTGCGGTTTGCAGTGCGAAAATATATTTATTACACTTTTGCGATCAAAGGAACTTGACAATATCCGGTTATTAAGCTTTCTTTCTTATGTAATAACAAATAACAATTAAATAGATTAGTTTTATATTTATTTAAAGCTTCGGACACATTGATACAATTTCCATATTTGTACAATTCCACATTGGTACAACTCCACATTTGTACAATTTCAAATTCATACCCTTGCCAAAGTAGGTAGGTTAGGTTTGTTAGGTATCTTTAGATGCCCGAAGTACCAACCGCCTAAAAATAGGAGCACTGCCTCAGTCGAATAGCAGTGCATTTATAATTTGAACAAATATGTAAAATGACTCATTCTCATGAAACAAGTTGCTGTAAAAAAAAAACATTTTTGGGACAAGGTTATGTTACTGACTGTACTTTTTTTTCCATACATTTTCAAGACCAAACCATGAGTCCTAACACGTAAGAATAGCGGAGATTTTGTCGCCACCTTTCGACTCCATCATCAGATAAGCTCTTAGATACCAATAATATTGTATCTAATGTCATCATCAGAATTTCTTTATATTTATATATTAAGACTAAAAGGATGTTACAATATTAAATTAGGTACATATCTTGCCCTACCATACAATGTCATCGGGTTTAAATATGTGGTCCAAATTTCAGCCCATTCCGTTAACGGAAAGTGGGTCAAATTTAACTTCTAAGATTTGACCCTTACATACATACAACACAAGTATACAAGTTACAATTGCAATTTAAATAAAAGGTCGTAAAATTGTACAAACATGCACTGCCAATCGTTGGTGAAACTGCGAAACCGCGTAAGTAACAAATTTATGACAGAGCAAAATAAACCTTACATCTATATTAAAAAGGTGCATTTTGCTCCTTATTAAAAATGTTACTTACGCGGTTTTGCAGTTTCACCGACGCAATGCATTTGTACAAATATGGAAATTGTACCAATGTGTCCGGAGCCATTTTGAAAGTAACACTTTAATGCCGACTCATACTCATACTTGGGTACGGAGCCCTAAAAACTTACTGAAAGACGGTGGCTACTGGGGGACTCGGTACCTTGGGATGAGGAGTAGACTCCTCAAGCAACCAGGCCACCGATCTAACAGCTATCTGGATAGAGCAAATACGGGTAGCGAGACACACAGAACATACAACACTTTATTTATTATACAAAACTCTACGTAATATTTTATACTTCCATGTTTACACGTTTCACAACACTGATTATTTTAGCCTATCGTGTTTGCTATCGTAATTATATTGTTAATGTTAAAGTAGGTCTTACTGATAAGTAAATAAGAGCTACTTACTCAAAATGATTACAAATAAGATCTATAAAATCAAACAAGAATTTATAAGCCTTTGAGGCCCTTGACAAAATGCATTCTGAAAGATATGTACAGTCAGCATCATAAATATAGTAGCAGTGAATAGTTCCAAATATACCGCACCATCCAAAATATTCATAAATACGTACTCATTCCAAGTGATCAAATTGTTCAATTTTCTTATGTGTCCCGTATTTTTGGCTACTTTGGATGCTTAGAAACCTTCGGCGTTCTGGACGTTGCTGTACTAACGGCGGGTTGAATGTTACCAAGTATATGGCGTTGTGGATGCTCCGGTATATTTGTATACAGTGGATGGCCTGAACAATTTGATCACTTGGAATGAGTACGTAATTATGGATATTTTGGATGGTGCGGTATATTTGGAACTATTGACTGCCACTATATTTATGATGCTGACTGTACTACAAATAGTTTGGGCCTCACACTTAGTAGGCAAAAGCAGAAAGGGTCAAGTACCGAACAGGGCTTCTGAAAACGTTATCACTATTGAAAATATGTAGGATTGCACAAGTGTCAATACCGTAAGTATTATCAGTTTTCGAAAATTATTTACGTTAGCTTTATGCAGGGTCCCAGGTTGTAGATACGTGATACATGCGAACAAAAGACATCTAGGTATTAAATTCTGTTTAAGCCAACGTCTCTGCTGGAGTAAACTAAAACCCTAGTTTTTATTTCCGTGTGCGGCGTCAAAAGAATTGTCAAGAGACGCATATATCCCGTAGCTGTCAAAATTTTCCTATGCAAATTTAGCTCCGGGAAATAACGTTTCTCACGCCCTAAATCAAGTCCAATTTCCACAATTTTTGATTATATAGCAGTTATTATGAAAAATTTGTTTCGTAAGTATCAGTATTTTTTGAAATTATATCTCTACTTATAAAAAATATTTGCTTTCCGTGCCAACATAGTTTTTCATAATTTCTACAACATATTCAAAAATCGTTTAACTTGGACTTGGTTTCTTTCACAATCTTCTTAAACACGATATGAGTAAAACACTAAAGCAGAAAAACTGCAAGAGTTGACAGTCAGTAAGCTGATGTAAGAGTGGCACACAGCGTTGGTGGAATGCTGCTGAGGGTCCAGGAAGGCCAGCAGGCGCCGCAGATGAGCTTACGGTCTGTACTACTGCACACTGATGATACCAACATTTTTAACTGCGCGCAAATCTGAAAAAATACATTTATTATAGACTAGCTTTTGCCCGCGACTTCGTCCGCATTTCCTCCCCCCTTTTAACCCCGCAATCAAAAGTAGCCTATGTCCTTTCTCAGGCTCTAGACTATCTGTGTACCAAAATTCATTTAAATCGATTCAGTAGTTTTAGCGTGAAAGCGCGACACACAGACAGACAGAGCTACTTTCGCATTTATATTAGTTAGGATAAATGAACCAGGGAACTATCACTAAGCGTCGCCGTAGTGTGCGTGCCTATAAGTATTACTAGTTGGGCGTTTTCACTAAAAAGTGTACCCAATTAAGGACTGAAATTAAGGAACTTTAACTTTGTCAGTTTTGTGACGAAAATTAGCTATATATTGACGGCCGCAATGTATGGCTAATTTTCGTCACAAAACTGACAAAGTTAAAGTTCCTTAATTTCAGTCCTTAATTGGGTACACTTTTTAGTGAAAACGCTCAGTTACTACAAGTATAGGCAGCTTTCGAGAGATATAATATAACAACTATACCAACGAAATAAAATTGAGTTTGCTTTCAAGGAGGAAGGAGTACGCAAAGTAGTAACACAGGGTGACAGACACACGCAGCAGACAAACAATGGACCCGATTCTACAGTGGCCTCAAAACTTCCTAATTTTATTTAGGTGTCGCTAAAACACTTTGCTATGAGCTGTTGTCATAATCAAATGACAGCGCCATGACAGCGCTAATTTGAATCTGACGCTTCTTATTTTAGCCAGTCCTATACATTGTCAGCTTGACATTCTAGAATAGCACTGGTTAAATCTACCGTAAGGATTCTCTTCGGGTTTTGACAAGATGGTGTCGCTTTCTTTATTGTTTTTATTTTTTTGCATATTTTGTTGTTTAATGGATAGTAATGATGTATTAATATGCAGTAAATTAACATTCAAATGTGCAGTATAATGAAGAATTCAAGTTTGAACACGTATCGCCTTTGGAAGGATTGCTCCAAGAAAATCCTATCTGGTTTTCGTAAAGTTCTACCTACATCGCTTCACAGAGGCTAGAGGATCACCGTACAACGTTGCCTTATGTTTTTTTGATATGTAAATGTAAAATATAAACTTGACATCGGCAGAAATGGTTGCTCGATATTGCGACCGGTTGCCATTAAATAAATACATAATAATATTAATAATATTATAAAATCTACCGTCTAAAGTATGTCTTAAAATAAGACAATTTAGTTTTAGGCTATTTAAGCGATGTGCACGTAGAATCGGGTCCAATATTGAGGTTACATAAAAGGTAACAAAAGTGATGTACAAACAGGCCAAATTTAAGTTTGCTCTCCGTGATGAATGTATAGGCGAAGTAGTAGCACACGGCGATGGTGGTGATGCTGCCGATGAGCTGGCAGAGCCACAAGCATCCAGCGTCGCAGCAGATGTGCGTGCGGTCTCTGCTGCGCGCTCGGTCTGATAAATTAACTTTTGTATGTAAATCTAAAAAAAAGAAAAAAGAATATCCGACATGGGTAATTTGAAGAGCTCGGCGGGGGTGAGCCATTTTTACGTTATTAATGTCAAGTGTAGATATTAATATAGATACGCCTTCAAAAAAAAAATATAAAAAAAATCTAACCATTAATTTTATTTATTCACTGACTTCAAATTGAGGGCTGCTTACAAAATAACACAACAGAATGACGATAAATCAAGGTGACAAACATTATAGCCCGAAAATAATTATTTATGAAAAAAATTACAGCTTTTACCGTCTTGATTTAACCGCCTTGGTTCATAATATTCTTAAGTCACAAATTACTGGGAGATGGACGTAACAGAAACTGAACAAATCACAATTTTTCTGACTTATATCATCATTTGTTCATCGTCAGATCAGCTCTAAGCTACTGATGTGCCAAAGAAAACTTTCCAAAATTGCGGAAAATTTCATGTAGGAAAATTTCGGAAACTTCTCACAATTTTGTATGGGGATTGAAACTTTCCGTTTCTTAAATTTCAATATCCTATATTTCTTGTGAAAGTTTCCGGAAATTTCTTGCAACTTTTCCAACTTTTTGGAAACTTTCCGCAACTTGCACATCAGGTAGCTCTAACAGACCGTGAAATTCAACCACGGATTAGTATGGCCTCTTCGAATTGGTTTTCACTTCTTTGACGATCATAATACGAATTCTGTATAATTGACATGTGTGCAATATAACTGTATTTTATATTATGAAATAAATAAATCTAAATCTAAATCTAAGTGCAGAGTTAAAATAATATTGAAGTTTAATAAAAATATGTACAGACAGGCCAAATTTAAGTTTGCTCTCCGTGATGAACGTGTAGGCGAAGTAGTAGCACACGGCGATGGTGGCGATGCTGCCGATGAGCCGGAAGAACCAGACGCAGCCGGCGTCGCAGCAGACGGGCTTGCGGTCTCTGTTGCAGGGCGCGGTGCACTTGGCGATGCAGTGGGCCATTCGGATAAGGGTGAGCTGCTGCTTTCCAAATTTTCTAGAGAGGTTAGTTTGACTGGAAGGTAAGGAAAAAAATACACATACCTTTACGCCTTCATTCCCAGAGTGGGGTAGGCAGAGCTACATAATTTGTGATATACATAATTTGAATACGATAAATAAAAATAAAATTGCTATAAAAAAAATTCGTGTCCGTAAGGTTTATAAATCATTTGTAGGTCAATGCATCCGTTTCTATAATAAATTACCTGACGTTGACACCTAAATAACTTAATAATAACTTAGTCATAAAAAATATGAAAACATTGTTTATTGTCTGGGGGACACGGTTTCTGTGGGAGAATGTGTCGAGGCTTTTTATGTGGGTTGTCTTGCACCGTCATAGGTGAGTGTAATTCCTAAAATTTCTAAATTTTTAGATTTCTTATTACTACTATTTATTAATTCTTGTGAGTTTTAACACATTTTCCTGCTCAACTGCGCATGAATATATTTTTTATATTTTGTTTTATGTGAGATTCATTGTTTTATATAATGCTAGGTTAAGTTTAGTTTAGTAGGTTAAACAATATTTAAAAAAAACGACTGACTGTTGAGTTTCTTGCGGCGTTTCTTCTCAGCAGTGGTCTCTTGTGAAGCGCTGGTAGATTTTTTGACGTGTAAAAGTGCCCATGCGGCCTACTTACTGAATAAACATCTTTTATCTTTTTTATCTTTTTACAGAATTACCAACAACTCCAAAAACTTGTTGATAACTCTGTAACCACAATTTGCACAATTAGGCTAAGATGTTTAACAGTGTATATTAGTGACAGGTAGCAAGCCCATCACCTAACAGTACTATAAGCCTTTATTCCCTTAATCGCCTCTTACGACTTCCACGGGAAGAAATGGAGTGGCGCAATTCTAAGCCGGCAACCACACGGCAAGGAAAAATATAAGATGTGTATAATTCAATATCCATTCACTTTATGAAAGAAAGAAAGAAAGAAAAACATTAATTTACAACAAAAATACACAGGAAAAATTATTGTTGCGAAAAAAATATCTAACCTAGTCCCAAACCAAGCACTAGACTTGTACTATTATGGAGACTAGACCACAATACACACACAAAACAGAAAAACCAGGACCATCCAGGACTTGGAAACAATTCGAATCTCTATTCGTTTCATTTTTAAACGAATCGCGTCACTGGTAGATGGCGTGATAAAGAGTGACGTGATCTACCAGTAACGCGATTGGTTTAAAAATGGAACGAATAGAAACGCTAGTTAGCGTAATGCATCTTGGCTAGGGCCTCAGGTATTGCAACGAAATTACTAGTATAGAGAGGCTCCTTTGGTGGCAACGCATTTTAAATCCTAAGATTTCAAATTACCGTAAAATGGGATGAATTTGGAAACGCAAAAGACTTTGTTAAAAAAAAATTATCAACGATTTCGTGCAAAGTATGATAGTTTCATGTTTCATCTGCGAACGCAAAATATTAGTAGGTCAAGTATTATTAGTCAAATTGTGTTTAAAACTTCCAAATAAAAATAGTTATTTATGTAACTGGTACATAATGAAGCTTCTTAAGGTACGAGCGCGAGCTTGCGAGCGCTCTAATTACAGGCCTACATTACTTTTTCAACAAGATTCTTCTACATAACAATCTAAACACATAATTAGTCTCAATTTTGTTTTTAATATAGGTACGTAATTTTAATTGGTCTTTAAATATTTTTAAAGGTTTATTATACAAATTAGGATGTCAAGTGTTCACTAAAAGCCAAGACTGATATGCGGAATGACCGTAACCATGGTTATAACAATGCTATAATGATTATTATATAACTGTTATTACCATGGCAACGCTCATTATAGAATTGTTTTCTCGGTTCGGTTACGCTATAGGTGCTATTCTGACACCAATAACAATTTCAATAGGATAATTTCGGTTAATAGTTCGCGAGTATTAAAAACACAATTTTTTGACATGCTTCTGGGTGACTGTGATATTGGGATATAAACACAGGGATACTCAAAGTAGCCCATTTTAAGAAAATATATTTTAAGCTGCATTACTTTTTTTTCTGCTTAACCGTCTGCTGTAGTCTGCCTGTAGCTGCTACTCCAAATAATTAGTCGGCGATATAATATTTTTATTAGTTTATTTTATGATGAAATGCATTTTTAAATTAATCAAACTAATCCAATTTTACGATTCTTATCAACGAGGCCCGTTTTCTCGTCTCTATACATTTTTTTGTTTTTTAATAAACAGTTTTTTCGCAATGGTTTACTACAATCAGTGGTAGTCTTCTGTCTGTCTGTCTGTCTTAACGACGCCTTACTCTTGACTCTCAAAACATAGCACGAAGCGTATTTTTCTTAAACACCATAGCGAAAATGGAACTTAACGTACAAACCATAGATATCTAGCATTAGAGACTGATACCTTCCATAAATTATAGTAAATCCAGATATAACCTTCACTGTACAAGGTGACTTGATGAGCTATTGACTGACACGGGACCAGAAACTCCGTCGAGCCTCAGTGAAGACTTGGGCATGGAAGTGGACTGTTGACTGATCATTTTATGACGATGGTGACTTACAGTGAGTCAGTTTGAATCACTTCATTATGTTCTTTCTTGAGTGTCCCAAGTTCCATCGACCATATATCTGAAACAACAATTAATTTATACACTATAATAGTTACTACTAGGGCGTTTTCACTAAAAAGTGTACCCAATTAAGGACTGAAATTAAGGAACTTTAACTTTGTCAGTTTTGTGACGAAAATTAGCTATATATTGACGGCCACAATGTATGGCTAATTTTCGTCACAAAACTGACAAAGTTAAAGTTCCTTAATTTCAGGCCTTAATTGGGTACACTTTTTAGTGAAAACGCCCACTACCTACATACATACATACATTAAATCACGCCTGTTTCCCAGAGGGGTAGGCAGAGACCACTTCTTTCCACTTGCTACGATCTTGACGAATCTCTTTCGCTTCTTCAACATTCATACATCGAGTCATGCACGCACGACGGTTTCGGGTACTTAAGGGCCGTATTGATAAACTGCTCTCGACTCTAATGCTCATCTCAAGATGTGTCAAAAATGACAGCCTTCTATGGCTTGACGTTTACTTTGACGTATCTTGTGACGGGCATCTCAGCCAAGATGAGTTTATTAATACGACCCTAAGATTCGGCCCTTTTCCAGTATTTCTCCGATTTGATTCGAAAAAGTACGCCTAGGGCGGCCCCTTCCGACCCTTCCACACACTTTCGATCTGTATATCTCTTTCGTCAATCTTCTTTCATCCATCCTTTCCAAATGACCGAACCATCGAAGCATGCCCTTTTCAATCTTAGTCACTACATTAGTCTTAGTTACTACTACAAGTTACTATTATAATAGATAAACTATAATAAAGATAAAGATAAAGACATTTATTCTGTAAGTAGGGCGCACGGGCACTTTTACACGTCAAGAATCTACCAGCACTTTACAAGAGGAGACCACTGCTAAGAAGAAACGCCGCAAGAAACTCAGCAGTTACTCATTTTTTTATATATATTTAATATTACAATGGTACTATTTAGTCTAGCAGTATATACTCGTACATCTATTAATATTAAATTTAAAATAAATAGTTTCCGCAGGGAAACACACCAAATTCTTACGAGAGAGATAGAGGGAGAAAAGGAAAAAAAAATGTGTATATAAGACGGTGCAAGACGACCACATAAGATTGATATCTTTTCCTACATCAACGGCGTCCAAAAATAAAATAAAACGGGTTTAATATAGATGAGTTATCAAAACGGTGACAATACGATAACAGCTCAAATACGATATGGCTTTTACCATGTTGAATAGAGGCAAAGGCCACTTTATGCTAAAGCCGGTTCCAAGACCCTTGCAGTCTCAAGACTGCAATCCTGAGACGGCAAATGCGTCGCCAATCCTGAGAACTTCTTGGATCTTGGATACTACTTACTTTTTCCTTTGGTCGAAACGGATGTTATACGTTACGTAGTTCAAACTGGCGATGTACAGGAAGAAATAGAAAAACAGTATCAAAACTATTATAAAGGTAAAGAATTCTATGTACCAAAGGGTACTCGCGTATATTCCAGTATAGTTTGTCATTTCGGCATGAATACGGCAATGTGTTTTATGTTATTTATTAGCAAGTCCAAAGTGTTGTAAATTTTGACAGAGTTGGCAATTGGTTGACAAAGCAACGGTAGATAAGTTTGACGTTCTTCTGACGTTACCATGTAACGAACCTTTTTACGTTGTATGGTAGGTAAAAAAAGTAAAATCTCTTCTGCTTTATTTATACAGGGTGAAAAGTTTAAGTTTAAGTTTAAGTCGTGGATCGTAATCATGCTGTTGCCCGCGACTCCGTCTGCGAAGAAAAATAAAACATAGTCCATGTTACGCAGGGATAATGTAGCATTCTAATGTTGAAATATTTTTTGAAATCGATCCAGTAATTTTGTTTTTAAGCTATTGCATAGCTTCTATCGCGGGCCTTGAGCGCGGGGACCGAATCCAGAAATTCCGTAACGAAAAAACCTCACGCTCCCCACTCCGACGGGCAAGGAGGTGTGGCTTGAAGGCCGTGCATCGTCTAACGTCGTTTCAGTTCGGCAGTCTTCGACACGGCGTTGTGTGCGTTTGTACGACATGCAATAGCTTTACCGCGGCAGTCCCCGAGTGCCACACGTCTTTTTTTTTTATTATTATTAATAATGGGTTCGCGTTTGACCTTAGTCTTCTTCAGTCTTCCTCTATTAACCCCTCAGGTGTCCTACGCACAACATCTGTGCGTAGATTTTTTGACATTACGTGACTTATTCATTTGACATAAAGTTTAATTTTGATGTACATCAATTTTGACATATCGCTCGACGGGTTAAATAATAGTATAGATATAATACATTTAATACATACATTAAATCACGCCTGTTTCCCAGAGGGGTAGGCAGAGACTTCTTTCCACTTGCTACGATCTTGACAAATTTCTTTCGCTTCTTCCACATTCATACATCGAGTCATGAAAGCCGCCTTGCTGCGATGATAAGCATTCTTGTATAGAGAAATAGATACTAAAATAGAATGACATCCAAGACTCAGGACCAAATACTGGCGTTCATCACACAAATATATCGCACCCTGCAGAACGATAGTGACCTAATTCAAAATGTCAGCTGTCAAACTTTAAGTCTTACATTGATTATGATCAGGGGTCGGACAAAAAGTGCGGATGACGTAAAATTGACGTACCTAATCTTGCACACAGGATGATGTTTGTATTTAAACTTCCGTGTGACATGTAGTAACGAAGAAGTTTTAATGAAGTAACAAATTAATCGTAAATAAATCAATGGAATTAATAATACAAGTGGTAGGGTGATGTAGTGAATAAAATAAATTTCACGAAACTTATTTTATTCACTACATTGTAACCATAAGGTACGATTATTTAAATTTAATTAGAACAAATCTCTGGGAACCTCAGATAAATAGGTTTAATACTCAAAGGTGGGAACAGTAGGTAAGATTAGTAAAAAATAAAAATATAATTTATGTTATTATACTTATTATTTAATGAAATTATTCCCTTAGTCGTCTCTTACGACATCCACGAGAAGACATGGAGTGGCACTATTCTAGCCCAGTGACTACACAGGTAATAATAATTGATTATTCATTCATTCATACCTTCACGCCTGTAATCCCAGAGTGGGCTGGGCAGAGCTACAGAATTACAACTTTAAAAAGTGGTTGATAATTCAGTAACCACAATTTGCACAAATAGGCTAGATGTTGTTATAATTGATTACGAAAATCAAAAATACTATTTCAAATCATCCTATAAGTGGTTTGACGTCATCCGCACTTTTTGTCCGACCCCTGATTATGATAGAGCCCTAACTCGAAATTCAAAATTTCTGAATTATGTCACTATTATTGATCTGAAGGTGCGATATGCCTATGCCGGGAATACAACCCGGGACCGCTAGATTCGTAGGCAGAGTCACTACCAACTAGACTTAGCACTTTGTCGAAATTATGATGCTATAATTCAGTTATTAAAGTCTAATTGATTCCTAATTTTCATATCATAAGAATAGAATAGAATAGGCTTAGAATTGTGCCACTCCATGAAGTCTTCCCGTGGACGTCGTAAGAGGTGACTAAGGGAATAAGGGCTTGTAGTACTGTTAGGCGATGGGCTTGCTACCTGTCACTAATATACACTGTTAAGCATCTTAGCCTAATTGTGCAAATTGTGGTTACAGAGTTATCAACAAGTTTTTAGAGTTGTTGGTAATTCTGTAGCTCTGCCTATCCCACTCTGGGAAACAGGCGTGATTTAATGTAGGTATGTATGTATGTGAGAAAACAAAAACATAAGTAACCTATTTTATAAGCAAAACCTACGTTTAAACATAATATCATATTTATATCATAAACGTAAAATAATTTGGTGGTATGTTTGGATGTGAAGATTTTTTGATGTTTATCTTTCAAGCATATTTTTTTGAGAGCTACAGTACCACTCACAGATACAATATACACAGATACATAAGGCATACAGATTACAGATAAGAGATATCGTCATTACTTTGAAAAAACCGCGGATCTCATATTTCGTGACGTACAACTTTAAACTTGAACCTGAAGATAATAAAGTCCAAACACATACATCTCGAAATATCAGATACGAGTTTTTTGTAAAGTAGTAACGATATCATTCAATATACTCGTACCATATTATTAATATACAGGCTGATGTAAAATTAATGATAGACCGATGTCTGATGACTCATGCATGAACAAACATCGGATTGACGGGGGCAAAAATGTAACAGTGCTAGTGATTCATTAAATGTCGACTAAGTTTATCGACATCGATAAAAAACATTTATAATCCATCATTATCTTAAGTAATGACCAAGTTTGAATACCTTTTCATTGTGTGCAAATCTCTTTTATTTATACTTATCCTTGAAAGAAAAAAGATCGTTGTATCTTCATGGAAAGCTTTTTTAAGATCCATATGTCACGACAAAAGTGGTCGACAAACTTAGTCGATATTTAATGAATCACTAGCACTGGTACATTTTTGCCTCCGTCAATCCGGTGTATGCTCATGAATCTGATGATATCGATGTCTAAATCGATCCGGAAGTTTAACAAAATGGTCACGCCCAAAACGACTAAAATATCAATTGGCACGCAGAAACTGCTTAGTTAAATTTTATTTCAATTAAACTTTTTGCACACGTAGGAGGTCCGCACAGAGAGCGCCTAATCACCTTTGAATTACTCAATTTAGTGAAAGCAAACGTGAATACTTTTTTGTCTGTAACCTTTTTTTTGACGTGCCAGTTCTTATTGTGGAAACTTGTACTTTCTTAATTCCAATCACATAAGCCTATCGTGCGGAGTCTAGTTCATCTGGTGCTAAATAATTTCCGTTTTATCTCGTCTGGTCGCGTTCGGGACTGGTAGATGTAATTTCATTTGTAGTTACAATTTATATTTAATTAAAAAACCGGTCAAGTGCGAGTCGGACTCGCGCAACGAGGATTCCGTATTTAAGATATGGTTCTTCTTTTCCCGTGTGGTTGCCGGGTTAGAATAGTGCCACTCCATGTCTTCCCGTGGATGTCGTTAGAGGCGACTAAGGGAATAAAGGCTTGTAGTACTGTTAGGCGACGGGCTTGCCACCTGTCACTAATACACTGGGAAACATCTTAGCCTACTTGTGCAAAATGTGGTTACAGAATTATCAAGAAGTTTTGAGACTTGTTGGTAATTATTTAGCTCTGCCTAACCCACTCTGGGAATGAAGGCGTGAGTTCTGTTTATGTATGTATGTATGGTTCTTCTTCTTCTTGCTCTTCTTCATCTTCTTCTTGACAAATTAATTTTATTCTTCGCGTAAAGTTAAAGTAATGTTCAAATCATAAACTTTCAGATTTTTTGATGTTTATTCTTCTGAGATAAGGGGGAACAGGTAATTATTTGTAATTTTTTGACTGTAAATCTGCTATAATCAAATCACCTTAATTTTTCATCCCCCCTCGATGAAAAAAAAGAAAAAGAAGGATCAAATCCCCCCCATACTGGGTCTAGAATGACGAGTTGAAAAATTAGAGTGATTTGATTTTCAAATGTTTAGAAAAATATATATTTTTCTGTAAACAGATGCGGGCATCAAGCAAGTTATACAACCATGCCAAATTTCAAGTTGAAAGCTTTTATAGTTTCTGAGAAAAACTATTGTGACATATAGACAGACAGACTGACACCGAAGTCTCACCTTGTCTAGTTTTCTTTGGGTTCCTTTTTTATCATTTTATTACAGAACCCGAAAAATGACATAGAATAATCAAAGGATCTTAAAAGCAACAAATGGTGTCTTCAAAATTTTGAAACTCATAATATAATAAGCTTGTCTCAAACATGCTCAGAAAGAACGGTTTTCAGATTTAAACACAATGACGGAAAGTGCCTCATTTTACTCCTAGGAGTAATAAAACCATGTGAAAACACTTTCCGTCCACGTTCATTATTGTTTTTTAAAAGTGCCTCGGGATTTAAGAAATCCCTTACTTTCCGCGCCTAGGCAATAATGTACTATTCAGTAAAGTCATGAGGGCTCTTTTACACGTGTCGGTAACCTGACATCTCTTATCTAATTAAATTAAGTAATACCAACATACCATGTCGCTAGCTGCATGCCAATATGCTAGCTATTGGTACGAGTATGACTTTGGCGAAACATACTGCTCAAAATCTTATTGTCTATAACATCTTATTTTGTTTTTTTTTATTTGATTTGTACTATGGAATTAATCTACCAGCGCTTCAGACAAAACCATCATTGCTGAAAAGAAGCGCCGCAAGAAACTAAAGCAGAAAGTTAACAGAACAAGAAGGTTATTATATTACTTATTAAGTACACTTTTGCTATAAAGATTAAATAAATAGGTAGGGTTCCTTCTGGAAGGGCCTTGGAAGTGACTTGAACACGAGGAACTCTTCGTGTGCCAATCTTCATTTTGTGTCATACTTGTAAATAATTTTAATTTTATTATTTTAGGGTTCCGTACCCAAAGGGTGTCACGTCACTCGATAAAAGTTTAAATAATTTATTTAGCAAGAACTCCGGTAGTGTGACCAGAAGAGGGTAGTAGGTTCGTAGGGTGTGGTCTGATTCTGTGAAGTGGATAGCACTTCCCTCGTAATTAGAGTGACGCGGAGCGGCGGTGGAGGTAACCCGTCGGCAGCCCGACGGTGTACGATGCCAGGATCCTGGCGTCAGGGGGATAGCACCCGGTGTGTAGCACCGGACCCCACTCGACGATCCTGGTCCCGGAGATAGACGCCGCGCCGGCCAAGTAGGTGAGTAGAGGAGGAGTAGATGGGTAGCAGCGTTGTTGTACTCTTAGCGGTGAACGCTCCTAGCGGAGGTGTACTCCCAGCGGTGATTATGAACGGTGAACGGTGAAAGGTGAACGGTGATCCCTGAACGGTGAACGGTGATCCCCGATTTGGGGATTTGCACCGATTTTATGGATAGGTATTATGTACCTATACGAACGTTAACACTAGTGTTCCAGGTGTAGTAGTTGAGGCGGTAAAGAGGACGAATGAAATGAGCGCGGCTCTTTTATAACCTTTCGCCCATTTCGGTTAATTTTGAATATGAGTAGGGCGAACAAAGAAATGCTAGAAAGCCAATTCGCGTCATGAGTGAAAATATCGGGTCATGTAGGTAAGACACCAACATACCCTCCATTATTTTCTCATCCGCTGAATCGGATAAGAAAGAATACATTATTTTATTATTTTATGAACGAGTAACAATTAAAAGGTTATTTATATTTATGTTGAAGTTAATTTTATTAAAAGATTTAAATATAAGTAAAGTTACACAGAATGGCTAGTAACGCCATCTGTTGGATAAGTGTCGTCAACACTTGACAAAGATCGATTTGTGGTTAACGCAACTCAAATAATCTGTGGAATTGAGCTGTCTGTTTGACAGTTATTTATTAGTAAACAATTCATAAAGATGTTTACAATACGAATTTAAATGAAAATGAAGTGAAATGAAGTTAAATTGAAGTGAATTAAGCTTGTTTGTATGTTAAAATGCAGCACAGGTAAACAGCGTAACATCTGCATTGTTACAAGGGTAAAAACGGTCTGTCACCAGGCTGTATCTCACGAACCGTCATAGAGTCTGACCAGTGAGTAGTGACACAAAAAAATGGCGGCAAAATTAAAATATCACTAGCTGGTAACACGAAATGCATAACGACTGGATAGGTAACGGTAAAACGGGGTGAATAGAAATCAAGGGGTGAATAGAGTCACAACCTAAAATGAAACATATGGTACTAATTATAAGATTGAAATTATTTCCAATAGACGTAACGTTATTGTCCATTTAATACTTGTTCTTATTTGTAACAAGTTATGACTTTTTTTAGGTTGTGTCTCTATTCACCCCTTGATTTCTATTCACCCCGTTTTACGGTACTTGGCAACTTGTTTCATAGGTAAAATTGTTGCCATGTGAATAATTTGAAAAAAAATGCTTGTATCACGACTGGTTGGTCAGATTTTAGCTAGACAGTTGAAATTTTCACAAATGTATTCCTGTTGCCGCTATAACAACAAATACTAAAAAGTTTTTAGTAACGTAAAACATGGTAACTATGGTCCAGTACTTCAACTATGGTCCAAGTCTAATTTCTTTAATTCCTCATAGATGACTTAAGTATAAGCATTTTGAAACTTTAGTCAACAAGAAATGTCTATAAAACCACACGTTTCCTAAACTTAAACTTAACTTAAAGATAATGGGAGCTTGTAGTTTTGGTCATTGAATTTGGACCATAGTTGGAAGATTTTGGACCATAGTTACCAGGTTTTACGGTATTTGTTGTTATAGCGGCGGGTTGTTTTAGTAAAAACAGTATAAAATGAATATTTAAGGGCGGCTCTCATACAACAAACGTGATTTCTAATAGATAATGGTACTGAACCCTTCGTGCTTAAGTCCGACTCGCACTTGGCCGATTTTTGTCATTAATTACTCAATATTTGAATATTTTTGACATGTTACAGTTCAAGAGTTTGACGACGCGCTGGTCTAGTTGGTAGTGACCCTGCCTACGAAGCTAGCGGTCCTGGGTTCAAATCCCGGTAAGGGCAGATATTTGTGTGATGAACGCGAATATTTGTTCCTGAGTCATGGATGTTTACTATGTATTTAAGTATATATTTCCCTTTATAAGTACCGTAAAACCTGGTAACTATGGTCCAGTACTTCAACTGTGGTCCAAGTCTAATTTCTTTGATTCCTCATAGATGACTTAAGTTTAAGCATTTTAAAACTTTAGTCAACAAGAAATGTCTCTAACGTCCGGTTCCTATATTCAATCCGCGGACAGATAGGCTTACTTCGGATTAAAATTTGACACATTTTGTATGGGCAAATGTCAAATTTTAACCCGAGGTAAGCCTTATCTATCCTCGGATTGAATATAGGAACCCGATATAAAACAACACGTTTCCTTAACTAAAGATAATGGGAATTTGTACTTTTGGCCATTGATTTTGGACCATAGTTGGAAGATTTTGGACCATAGTTACCAGGTTTTACGGTATTTATATCGTTGTCTAGTACCCATAGTACAAGCCTAGAGCTTAGTTTGGGACTAGGTCAATTGGTGTGACATTGTCCTCTGATATTTATTTATTTTATTTTAAGATATACATCGGTGGTTAAGGTCGTAGGTAGAGCAAAAATCGCCGAAAAAATGGGTTGTTATTGTAGCTTAGTAATACACACTTTGTGAAACTTATAAGTTTCAAGGTTACTGTTAATGAGATACAGCGCGCTGACAGACTAACAGACGGTAGTAGTAGAAACTTAGACAGGAAGGAGGACAGAGAAGATATAATATTAAAACAGTGGATTAATTAATTACACGTGTTTTTATTATCGACCACTCGGACTTGGGAACTCCAGGGGCTTGCTCAAGGTATAAAACAACCCAGGGGGTTTCCAAATACTACATTGGCAGGGCCCCATTAGTTGTGCGTTGTTAAACATTTTCTTGTCATAACTAACACTACATTTTTTAATTATTTCACGATAAAATGAAGCAAACTAAATTTAAGTTAGTTGCTATTTTAGAAAGGTTTCTTCAGAATGCGTACCTACCTATTGACTTAAATTGACTGCACGCCGCTTACAGTGGTCATTTAAAAAAATCACGCTGTAACATAAAAATCCAGTTGAGCTTCGACATTTCGTAAGCGCCTAGTCAACCTCTACTAGCAGAAACATGTTGGTATTGACTTTTAATTTTGTAGGCGTAGTTATTTAGACTAGATATTTGGGACTGTAAGTAGGTTTGTACAGCTAGCACCGTCAGTTTTATTTACAACTCGCTTGCCAAACAGTGTGTCTCTTTCGAAACAGATTAGGTAGAGAGGTATTACCGAGCGACAAACAAGTCGCAGGCAACTTGTGCTAGTCACATTTTGAAACCGTCTCAATATTCTGGGAATATTATCTCATCGCAGTGTTTTAAATCCTTTGTCTGTGGGAGAGTAAAAAAAAAACCTGCAATAATCGACAAAAAGCAACGAAATAAAAATACAAAAAGATTTACAAACATCAGGATCAGACGAAAGGTTAATGCGGTATATAAAATCATTTCAAAGCCAATGCATTTATTAATGCATTCATGCGTTTAACCATGTACAACTTCGACCTTTTTTTTGTTATCATGAGAACACAGAATAGATACCTAATTACAATATATTATTTATCATCACAGCTAACAATAAAGTGTCTCAAACAGTCTCAAACAAGTTTCATGAGTTCGAGCTAATGTCAGTGTGACGCAACTCCGAACTCACGGAGATATTTTAACGTTTTTCGCTCCGTTTCTTCCATTGTACATTCATTGGTTTATGAGATTTTTTGCTTGCCCTGATTTTACTTTATTCTACTTAGATATGAAAAATAAAAAATAATTTTGTTTGTCGAATTGCAGCGCAGCTCAAATTTGTACTTAAAAAGTTTAATTTGTTTTGAATGTTTGTGGTAGTTGACGTGTTTTAAATTAAAAAAACGAAACAAGCTCTGGACGTAGGGATAACAATTTGACAAGTGGCTCAATTTTATAATGATGATTTCATGTAGTTAGAATAAAAATATCAAAAATGTACCATATTATTCGTTATAACTCGTTACAGTCATCATTTAGTGCTGCGTACATAGTCAAATTAAAAGCAGTAGCCATTCCGTCAGAAATTTGAG
Source organism: Acleris emargana (assembly GCA_927399475.2). Taxonomy (NCBI): domain Eukaryota; kingdom Metazoa; phylum Arthropoda; class Insecta; order Lepidoptera; family Tortricidae; genus Acleris; species Acleris emargana. Next base: position 1,405,972 of record OV656840.1, read on the forward strand.
TGCCAATATTTCATTAATCCATGTTTTGAGTGACTTAACTTACACGTGAAAATATCGTTAACTCAATACCAAATTTAGTGAATGTTTTAACACTAGTCAACTTGGGCTAAAGGTCAGGGATTAGTTTATAAATTATGAAATAATATTTATGTAAGTTATGTACGACTTCGATTCAGAAGAGCATAAAATGAAAGGTTCACTTCGCGACTGGCGCAAAGCGCTTAGGACACCAGCAACGTACAGAGTAGGCAACGCTGTGACTTTACAACCGCGGTTTATAATTATGGTTATAATTTGTGGATTATTTCTGTTACTATTATTTTACTGTAACTGGTGGACTGGTGCTGCTGTCAGTCACCCCGAGCAAAAATGGACTAATACCTTAAGGCTGTATAATGCTACTTACCCTCTTACTGCGCCCATGGTAGCGGGAGATGTGGTGAGATTTAGAATCGGTATTGTTGCTGATTTGGACACTAACTCCAAGAGTTCTACACAAGCGAATACATTCCTGAGTTATTTTAAGAAGGGTTCGTTAAACTACGATCCTGTGAAGAAGCTAGTGAGCGTGTTGTGGGACAGTCAGCCTGCAACAGTTCTGTCTTCCACGTATTCACACAAAGGCAGAGGCATGGAGCTGTCAGAATTGATTGTCTATGATGGCAGACTTCTCACGTTTGATGACCGTTCAGGTATGGTAAGTGCATAAAAATTGTTTTATTTTTACTGCCAATAATATTTCTTTCACAAAGTATTTGCCAAACCTAAAGATTTTAAAAGAGATTAGATTTTAATCTTGGCAGTATATCTTTAACAATACATTCCAAGAGATCATTGTTTTGTATTTCTTATTAATTAATCGATTTTTTAATGAATTCAATATTGATTGCTTACAATCTATTTTAAAATGTATTAGTTATAGGGCCGAGTTCACCAACCAATTTAACAGAAGGTTAAGTCTTAATCAGCTGTTAGTCAATACATTTGACAACCGTTAAACCGCTAACCATCCGTTTAATTGTTGGTGAACACTGCACATAGACATACAGTGGTGGTCACATAATTAGGGACTCCCATATTTTTCCAAACAAATATGTTTTTTGTTTTTTTAGGGATAATGTAAACATTCTTAATCATTTTTTTATTAATAGGTAGACTTATTGTTAGCTAATAAAGTAAAGTGTATATGTATGTATAAAAAATACAAATGTTTTTATAAGGATTTGAAAAAATAAATAATTGGTGTTTTGTCAAAGTTGTAAAACGTTGTATGGACGCATTAGTAATAAGATGTTAAATCCCTATCTAGCTATTATTAACTTGTTATACTTTGTGCATAATTGCGTATACAGTAGAATTCGAATATAACAACTAAATGTTTTTGGACATGAAATTACAAACTCTAGTTTGGTTTCATAACAACGTATTATGAAAACATGTCCTTATAGTATGACTCTGGTTTAAACAAGCAACTTCTTATAGTGACCTATTTTGACAATAAACAGTCGGGTTAAAACAACATGCGCAGTGTTTTGTTAACAAATGTGGGTAGATATGGCTTTTTACCCTCTCCAAAGTATGTTGATAGGGCACGTCAGTCATTGTTTTTCATCCGTTGGGACAAGGGACTCATTCTTGTGCTAAAATTAGTTCCGTAAAGTGATAGTCTTTCTCAATTAAAGATAAAAAGTGCAATATTACACCGCTTAGAAGCTGGTGAATCAAATGTAGCATTGTGAAGGAAATTTGGCGTGTCGCATTCTGAAATATTACAACATTACACTTAATATAAAATATACTTAGGTTCATATAAATAAGCTTTAATTATGTGGTCGTTTCGTGCGTCGTGGACCAAGTGTCGCCGGTCCCTTCAGATTCTACCTTAGTTGTATTTTATCAGCTTTAGATTATCTTTTGTTTCTTCTTGGCTTATCACTGGCACCTGCTTTTTATGGCATGGGATTAGAGAGAACTAATTCTAATTTTAATTTATTTACTCGCTGGCGTTTATTTCTCCAATGTAGAGTTATGTGTATTGTATATGTATTGTAGCATTAAATAAAATAGTTACTAGACTTTCGTTTATATGGGTTATGAATGACAAATGCCTTCATTTGATATATCACATGATGCAATTTAAAAGTAAACAATATGAAAAGCTTCATTAAGGCTCTGTCATTCCGGCTCATAGACACCTCTGGAGATCCTAGAGCTGGTGCTTACCTCTCTCAAAGGATTGGGCTAGCTATCCAGAGAGGTAATGCAGCCAGTGTCATAGGGACCATGCCGCGAGCGGACCTGCTAGAGGGGGTGTTCTTTCTATAGTGGTGATTATTATTTACATCTTTAATATTTGAGTAGTTTAGTTTTATCTTAAAATAAATTCGTTTAGTTTTAACTTTTAATTGTTAATGTAATGTAATTATATATATTTATAAAAAAATAAAAATAAAAAACAAATATAATTTTTGCCGCCTAATTACGCCGTGACAGATAGACGGAAAACAGACACGCGAGTGATCATATGTAGCCTGGAAAATCTCCAGCCAGTGGTGACAGCTGGAACAACAATATTTTCAAATGTCAATAGAGTAAACCTTGGATCATGTTGCCAATTTCATTCCGGCAAGAGTTTATACATTATAATTTTCATCTTCAGGTATTTGAGATCCTGAACAACAAAATGATACCCTGGGTGATCCTGGTCGACGGGAACGGTCACGTGGAGAAGGGGTTCAAGACTGAATGGGCGACGGTCAGGGACGAGGTCCTCTACGCCGGCTCCATGGGCAAGGAGTGGACCACAGCTGGCGGAGACTTCCAGAGCTATGACCCCATGTGGGTGAAGGCTGTTAATATGAATGGAGAGGTAAGGTTTAGACATGAAGAGTTTTTTTGGACATTTCCTAAAGACGAGAAACAAGCATTTGTTAGTGGGAGGGCCTACCGCCAAGCAGCACGTTTTGCATTGTTGTGTTCCGGTTTGGGCATAAGACAGCCGGTGAAATGACTTCCATAGAGGCATTCCATCTTAGTCATCAGGGTTTGGCAGTGCATTTGCAGTCTTGTGAATGCGAATGTCTATGGATCACAGTTTCCACTTACCATCAGGTGGCCTGTGTGCTCATTTGCCTTCCTATTGCCATAAAAAAATATATATATATATATATATACTCGTATACGTACTAACAGGCCAAAACCGACTCGCGAACTGTTTGTGTTGCCCATTAAGGCCGGCGCGCATACAGCGAAGCGCTGCGCAGATCATTTATGCACTGCGCAAAAGCATCATCGTCTTTGGCAATAAGGTCGAAATTAATTAACATCACAATTTTATACTTTCGATCTTATTTCAATAGGTACTTCCAAAGACAATGATGCTTATAGGCAGTAAAACTTCTTATAAAATATAAAAGATAAAGATAAAGACATTTATTCAGTAAGTAGGTCGCACGGGCACTTTCACACGTCAAGAATCTACCAGTGCTTCACAAGAGGAGACCACTGCTAAGAAGAAACTCAGCAGTCATTTTTTTATATATATTTAATATTACAATGGTAACTCAGTCTAGCATTACATAAATCTATAAGGGGTCATCCATAAAGTACGTCACACAAATTTCATGACTTTTTGAGCCCCCCCCCCCCGTCCTTGTCACAGGTGGTCACATTTATGAGACCCCCCCCCCCCTCCCTATTGTGACATCACATGTTTGGCAAATTTCACATCGAAAAATTATTAAATTAAAACAGCATTTCCGAAATTAGTTTTATTTCCATTTTAATTAAGTACTACTACTGTAGTAGTACTTATTTCAAATGAATACCTCTAGATATATTAGATTTTGAAATGTGATGTCACGAAACTTAGGACCCCTCCCACCCCTTGTCACACCATGTCACACTTTGTCGACCCCCTCCCCCCCCCCTTTACGTGTGATGTACTTTATGGATGACCCCTAAATAGTAAATATAAAAATATATCTAATAACCTGCGTAGTTAAACACACCCAAATCTTAAGAAAGAGATAGAGAGAGAAAAGGAAAATAGAACATTCCATTTCAGTTACCATCAGGTGGGCTGTGTGCTCGTAAAAGGAACCCCTTATGTTGAGACTTTGTTGTCTGTCCGTCTGTCTGTCTGTCACAGCAGGTTTTCTCAGCAACTACAAATGCTATCAACTTGAAATTTAGCATAGTTATACAAACTTGCTTGCCCGCATCTATTTTTAAGGTAAAAATTACGAAATTACATACATACATACATACCTTCACGCCTTCATTCCCAGAGTGGGGTAGGCAGAGCTACAGAATTACCAACAACTCCAAAAACTTGTTGATAACTCTGTAACCACAATTTGCACAATTAGGCTAAGATGTTTAACAGTGTATATTAGTGACAGGTAGCAAGCCCATCGCCTAACAGTACTACAAGCCTTTATTCCCTTAATCGCCTCTTACGACTTCCACGGGAAGACATGGAGTGGCATTACGAAATTAATTTTACAAATAATTGAAAATTGGTCTAGAATAAGTCGTTGAAAAATGAAAGCGGTTTGATTATGGCAAATGGGGTGTCATATGAAATCTGTAAATTTCAATACTTTTTTTTTCTGTTATGTAACAGTCAATTTATAGTCAAAAATGTACAAAAAAAAGACCGTTTCCCCTCCCACTTATCTCTTAAGTTTATTAATCTAAAAATCTGAAATACTTATATTATATGGCGGCAATTGATCCTCCGTCATGTTTTTTTTTTAAATCATATACAAACAAATGACGTCCCTATTCTCAAGTAACTCAAGATCAATTGTCGTGCGGTTTATATTTAAAAAAACATATTGACTTATCGAGTCGATAACTGTTTTAATATCTATGAATACTAGAATAGAGACCCTCTTGAGTTTTGACAGCTGTTCCAAAATTAAACTTGGTTGTTAAAATTGGTTGTAATAATGCTGGTCATTTCCTACAGGTTTTGAACACATAATAAAGGACTTATAACTTATAACATGCGTGTATAAAGACAATTACAGTCAGGTATACTTGTTATTATCATTGGCAGTCTGAATAGGAACAGCCTGCATTGTGCTCTGTCCAATTCACAGTTCAATTTGTTATTAGTGATGAAGTTTAATCATTTGATATTATGTAAAAAAAAAAAATCCTTTATTATTGGTGTAAAAAGTGTTACATATTATGATAAAAAATACTCCCCTTAAACCACGCAGGGTTTGTGAGGGGGCAGAGCTGCTGGATCAACTAATCACATACGTTAGGGTACGATGTATTATTAAAAACTAACCTAATCTACTTGAAACATAAAGTGATTCATTGGCGTTAGCTGATATTACACCTATTTCAATAATATTTACGTACTAGTATAGTGCCTGGTAGGTGTTAACAATGATGTAGCTAGGTTATGAAATCTTGAAAACAAATTTCAAGCTGTACCTAATGAAGACAATGGGTCCATCATGGGTTTGCTTAAGAAGATTGTGAAGCTACAAATTTCCATACAAAATGCTATAACGTTTCTCTCCCCTTTAACCCAGACCGATTGTTTTTTTTTTGAATATGTTGTATAAGTAGATATCATTATTACTTAATGTAACTCTACTTTTAAGTATAATTGGGTCGTTCTTCTTTTTTACCGACAATAGCCTGTCTCTCATCTTATTAAGCGTCTCATTAGAGTATGGATAATTATGTTTTTCGTGTTTAATATACGTCCATACTTTTATTTATGTAGAGTACCAAATAATTGTGCTCTTTCTTTAACCCACGTTTTTTTTAATAATATGGTTTTCCGTAGAATGCCGTGACAGAGTGGTCATCTAATACTAGGTCTTGGTTGAAAACGGCCACTCCGTCACAGTGTTTCTGGTAAACCATATTAAAAAGAATAAAATATTAATGCAGGACAGGAAGCATTAATTAGTTTTAATAAAGAATGAATGTAACTTTTTTTGAAATCGAACACTGAAACCATAGTTATTGATAGTTCAAAAATCGAAAAAATCGAAAATTGACGGTTTGTTGTCGGTAAAAAAGAAGAACGACCCAATTATGTTTTTATGATTGAAAAAATGACCTTCTGCTGGAGTTTCTTGCGGCGCTTCTTCTCCGCAATGGTGGTCTTGTCCGAAGCGCTGGTAGATTCACTGTACATTTCCGACGTGTAAAAGAGCCCGCATGTGGCGAATTTACTGAATAAATATTTTTAATTTTGAATTTGAATGAAAAACTATGTCTGTACGTTTTCTTTTCCAAGAAAATATTTCTTAAAAATTAAATAAAGGACGATGGGCAAAAATGTCCCCACCCACCAAAAGACATGAAACATGTCCCAGTTTATAGATCTTGGCACCATGATGTTTTTACTATGGTGACGATTTTGGAAGGCAAACGAGCACACATGCCACCTGATGGTAAGTGGAAACTGTGACCCATAGACATTCGCATGCACAAGACCACAATCCTAAGACTGCAAATGCGTTGCCAACCCTGAGGACTAAGATGGAATGTCTCTATGCTAATCATTTCACCGGCTGTCTTATCCCCAAACCGGAACACAACAATGCAAACACTGCTGCTTGGCGGTAGGTTAATGGGTAAGATGGTGGTACCAACCCGGACGGACCCTGCACAAAGTCCTCCCACAAGTATGCCATACGTATGAGGTTTTCTTGTAAAATAATAATCATATCGTATGGAAGTTGATAAAAATGAACACATTCTTGCCTTACTTGGCTCTTGAAAGGTTTTTTCTCATTTAAAAATTCCCATCGATTTTGCTACTTTAAACATATGGACATGCTTCCTGTGACTAGGAGGGTGGGGACGGGATCCATACAAAATTCACCTTTAAAAAACCAAAAACAGAAAAGTACAGACCTAGTTCTTTATAATAACTACAACATATTCAAAAATCGTGGAAATCGGACTTTATTTAAAAGGGGTGACAAACGTAATCGCCCGGAGCTAAATTTGTATGGATTTTTTGACAGCTCCGCGATCAATATTGCAGAAGTTATGCTATAATCTAACTTTCAAATTAGAAAAAGACAGCAAAACTGTGCGTCTTGCTCTAGATCCGAAGTTAAAGTAAGACAGCGATCAACTTCAGCAATTTTCTTTGGTAGTCTAATTCACGCTTCAGCATTGCAGTCTCAAGATTGTAGTCTTGAGAATGCAAATGTTTATGGATCACGGATCCCACTTACCATCAGGTGCCCTAGGTCTAGAGCTTGGTTTGGGATTGGGGCAATTAGTGTTTGATGTTTTTGAATAGAAGGGAGAGTTGTAAGATCAAACGCAAACTCATAACATTTCTTTGAGGAAAACACTACAACACAACAGACTTGACACAAAAAAAGAAGAAATAAGATTAGAGAGGAATTAGAATCGTTGCAAGGTAGTGTGAAGTCAAATAGGACTCAGAGGCCCTACTCTGAAAATCGATATTCGAAGTTACGTTAGCTCCATCTCTGTCACTCGTCATTCGACACTAAACCGAGATTTTCGATTTTCAAAGTAGGGCCTCTGCTCAGCATGTGCTGCATCCGGAGCCCCAGCGCTGGTTATCAGCTGAACCCTGGTGTTCTGTTGTCCTTAAAAAGGTGAAAATGTCCAAGAACAATAAATTAATATAGCTACATATGATATGATAACCAAAGTAACATATACTAATCAAAACAAAATAGGTGCCACGCTATGTTCTACATACAAAAGAACTGTTTTCGAAGAAGGATTATTATAAAAAATGTTAACCTGTCATTTTTTAATTTACTACCATTCGAAAGCTGCAATGTTAAACAAAATTCAACTTAAAAGCCGTTTTTTTTTTTTTGTCCCTTGTTTTGTTTTTACCGTGTCATACAAAATGAGCAAAAATATGCAACTTTTTTAAAAACCACACACACGGTAAAAACAAAACAATTAATTTAAAAAATACATAGCTTGTATGTAAGTTATTTGAAGTTTGAACATTGCAGCTTTCGAATGATACTAAATTCAAAAATTACCGAAAATTCTCCGAACATAGTTATTTTGTATGCAGAACATTGCGTGGTCCCTATTTTGTTTTGATTAGTATATGATGAACTCATTATAAATTAATAAAATACAAAATTACGGCACTTTTGATATTATCGCAAATACGTTGGGACAACTCAGCCATCACCAGTAGGTAAAAGTTTTTGGAGTTCTATGAGGTAGATCTGGGTTATTATGGCATAACTATGCAGTTTATTTTACGGCGAGTGTAAAGGACAGAGCTATAGCAGTTATGTAGCTATGTCTTTTTCTCTTCGCGTATACTGAACTGTATAGATAAAAGATAAAAAAAGATAAAAGATGTTTATTCAGTAAGTAGGCTGCACGGGCACTTCTACACGTCAAAAATCTACCAGCGCTTCACAAGATACCACTGCTGAGAAGAAACGCCGCAAGAAACTCAACAGTCAGTCGTTTTTTAAATATTGCTTATATAATAATAAACTTAACCTAGCATTATATAAAACAATGAATCTCACATAAAACAAAAAATAAATACATTCATGCGCAGTTGAGCAGGAAAATGTGTCAAAACTCACAAGAACTAATAAGTAGTAGTAATAAAAATTATAAAAATATTGAAATTTTAGGAATTACCGTCACCTATGACGGTGCAAGACAACCCACATAAAAAGCCTCGACACATTCTCTCACCGTGTCCCCCAGACAATAAACAATGTTTTCATATTTTTTTATGACTAATATGTCATAATAACCCCTCAGAGTTGTCTTAAGTTGCTAAAAGACGGCCATTAGTTTACCAGTTTTACTTTTCAGATCCAACATTTGTCCTGGGTGAACCACTACAAGGCGATCCGCAGCTCGATTAAAATCCAATGGCCGGGATACATGATCCATGAGTCCGCCGTCTGGTCCCGGGATACGGAGAAGTGGCACTTCCTCCCCCGCCGGTGCAGCCGTGCTCCCTACAACGAGACGAGGGACGAAGTCATGGGATGCAACTACCTCATTACAGCTGATGATAGCTTCAATCGTGTTGAAGCCGTGGAGGTAATTTTTTTTAATTAATGTTGTCTTTAGCATATAACACAATTACAGTGACGGATAGCGAACAAGACTAATAAAAATAGTGACGATTACAGAATGAGGCGAAATAAGAATGAAAAAAAAAACTATTCAGATGAGATAATACGATACCGCTTCGTTAATATACTATCAGCCCAATGACACTGACCCACCATAGAACGGTGTCACAGTGACGTTCAATTCAAGTCGTAAGAAGTGTCAAATATTGTTTTACAATGTCACTGTGACACAGTTCTATTGTGGGTCAGTGTTCCATTGGGCTGATAGTACATCTACTTCCTGTATGTAGACGCTTTTATCTTATCACTCCTACTTCATTCAAAGGACGATGGGCAAAAATATCCCCATCTACCAACAGAGATGAATGTCCCAGTTTATACGTATTTAGGTTTATACGGTTTATACGGTTTTATGTTTACAAACATAAAAATGTCTTAACCTAAATACGTTTTTTTTATTACGGCCAAAATGGTGTCCACTCAGCTTTATGCCCCTGAATGTCGTTGGATACCTTCATTCAGTGACGCTGGTTTTCAGTGAGACCAGGGAGAGTATGGCGATCGACGGCGTTAAAAATAAAAAACTAAATGTAGTTTTACTATGGCGACGATCGCCATATGTATAGTGTTTTCTTGGAAAAAATGTTGTTTGTTACACATTGCCTTGATTGGCTCTTGAAAGATTTTTCTTATTAAAAAAATCCCATCGTTTTTTTACTAAAATAGTTATTTTGTCTTTTTTTGGGTCCTCATGAACATATAGACATGCATCCCGTGACAGTTGGAGGGTGGGAACGGGGTGCAGACAAAATTACCCATCACCCTTTAGATAACATAACAAATAGCAAGCTTTAAAAACCTGACGGTCGTTAACCAACTTTAAATCGTTATAATGGTCAATCAACTTTTCTTTGTAGCTCGTTTCCATGGTGACGTCTCCTGAGTCACTCTTTAAAACTATGATTTCAAAGGATATAAGTCCACTAAAAACTGTTTTATTGGCAATTACACACCCATTCTTTTATGGCCTTCCTCCTGAGTGTGCTGGAAGTATATATTATAACATTTTTTTATAAAAAACTCTATCACTGTTGTCTCCTGGCTTACGGGACAGAATAACAACAGAAAAATGTTGATCCACCCATAAACATACATCGTTATGGCAGGAGCAAAAACAAATCTATTAAAGAACACATATAACAGAATGTATGTTTAGTATAAATGGAATATTCTGCCTAAACACTCTTAGCCTCTAAGAAGTTCTTCATATCAAGGACGAAGTTTTCGCAGGAAACGGTCAATCAAACTTGTCTTACACTGAGTAAACGCTTCTATTAGTCAACGTGTCAAATTTAATATAAAAAAATATTATGTCAAATCCTGTATTTTTAAGTACAAAAATAGTTTTCACTATTTAAATATATGTTTTCCATTTGTACTCATATTTAATTTAGATATACTTTTGTATGTTTTTATACATATCAAATCAATCAAGAATGAAAAATGTCTAAAGTAGCAGGAAAAGTGACTAGCGGTTGACGTTAGGATTGCGTAGCTAATCTCTTTAAATATGTACTACTGATCAAGTCAAGTACGGAGGTAAGATATTTGAAAGAAAATGTATACATTTTGAACTCGTAGGTATAAACGTTTCTCGATAGGAGTGTCACTTCTGTTATTGCCTATTTGTCATACTCTTTCACTACTGTCAAATCGTTTTTGGTCCCGCGATAACGATGTATGGTTAATGGTTATAAATAAAATTCTAAATGAGAACGATGTGGATTGAAAAAAGATGTACCTAGTGACTAAAATCGAAAAGGGTATGCTAAGATGGTTTGGTCATTTAGAAAGGATGGATGAAAGAAGGGTTACGAAAGATATATGGCGAGCGAGAGTGAGCGGAGATGTCGGTAGTAGTTAGGGAGGCGAGATAGCTAAATGGCGTAATTCAACGGCGCCGTCGAGACCTATCAAAATCGAAAGATAAAATAATTTCGAAAAGAAAAGCTCGTATGGTAAAAACCATTTTAGCGGTGGGTTTGGCGTGTACGGTTTTACATAAATGTTAAAAAAAAACAGTTACTTGGGCATTCTCGAGCGCGTCAGATATTCATACTACGTATGCCCCAAGTGCCTCTGATAACAACGGTATACTAATCTGCCGGTTTGCGTGGTGGGGGTAGGCATATAAAGTAGTCAAAAATGCAAAAAAAATAATTTACTCGATCGCTGATTTTCGGAAGGGGTGTTAAATAGGCCACAAGGAAGCTCCGTTTAAAAAAACTGACGATTTCGGCGTGACGATAAGTTACGATGAATTTTTGAAAATGCAAAAAAAAAACGTTTTTTTGAAATACTCGAGCGCGTCAGATTTTCATAGGGGAGGTTTATCTCGGTATCCTGAAAGCATATTTTCTTAATCTGACAAAAATGTTGGTGGGTTCTCTTAATCTGACCGAAAAAGGTTTTTTGGTTTCTTTTTTTCCTTTCTTTCTCCTTGATAAAACGGGGAATTTAAGAATGACAATAAAGCGATAGATATTCCCTTTTTTGTTTATTTAAACTTTTTTTTGTAAAATACCTCCTTTACTAAAAGAAGATTTGTATCACCCCTCACTTGAATTAAATGTTATGGATATATTCTCGGGGCCCCTTAAAGAAGCGAATATACCGAAGTTTTGCTTCCGGAAAGGAGATTATGCTTCGATTTGCGCCGTGTTAGATCAAACCAACTGGTCGGAAATTCTGACTAGTCAGACCATTAATATGGATGTTGAACTTTTTTATAAAGTAATTAATGAAGCCATCATAAAATTTGTTCCTCAGCGATATACAAATAATCAGTCATATCCGGCGTGGTTTAATCAGGCGCTAATTAACATAACCAAAGAGAAAGCCAAAGCACATTCAAGGTGGAAACGCTATAGTAATCCACGTGATTACGAAGAGTTCTCCTTATTACGCAAAAGACAAAAAAAAGTTGAAAACGATTGTTACCTTAATTACCTAGATAAGGTACAGTCTAGCATAAAAATAAATCCAAAGCACTTCTGGGCTTTTGTAAAAACTAGACGTAAGGGTTCCTCGTACCCCCGGTCTTTAGAGTTTGATGGTAACATTTATGCCGATGGGCCTGACATTTGTGATGGCTTCAATAACTACTTCAACTCCGTCTTTCAGTCACCTGCCCCCTCCTATCCGGAGCTTTCACTGGCACCTCCATTTTGTGACGATGGTAGCATAATTAGTTGTGCTACGATTACTCCTGACACCGTTTTGAAGAACCTTAAGTGCCTAGATGTAAACGGTGGTGCTGGCAGTGACGGTATCCCTTCTTATTTTGTTGTAAATTGCGCTAAGTGCCTCTGTTTTCCGCTAAGTATACTATTTAGTAAATCTCTTTCTGAGGCTACTTTTCCTTCGAAGTGGAAAGAGGCCCACATTTTCCCGATTCATAAGAAGGGTAGTAAAACTAAGATCCAGAACTACCGTCCAATTTCCATTTTGAATGTGTTTGCTAAAGTATTCGAAAGGTCGGTTAATGAGGTGATTTATCCTGTTTTATCTCGAGGGATTCCTCCTCAACAACATGGATTTTATAAGGGTCGTTCAACTTCGACAAACCTAGTCGAATTTTTAAATTTTGTTTTACGTCAGATGGACAAGCGAAAGCAGGTTGACGTGATCTACACTGATTTTGAAAAAGCTTTTGACAGGGTCGATCATGTCATCCTGCTTCAAAAGTTGTACAGACTGGGTCTAAGAGGGAACTTGTACAGATGGATAACTTCTTATATCTCCAGGAGACAACAAGCGGTGGTCGTTGGAGGTCATAGATCGAACTTTACATCTATCCCCTCAGGCGTCCCCCAGGGGTCTATTTTGGGACCTCTGTTGTATGGAGTTTACCTTTATGATATATATACGGTCTTTCATAGTAGTCGGTTCCTATTATACGCTGACGATAAAAAAATATACTCACATATCACCACTATAGAGGATTGCTTAGCAATTCAATACGATCTTGATAGACTTGCGTTATATTATAAACTAAACAGAATATCCGTTAATGTCTCCAAGTGCGTCCAGATATCTTTTACCCGCAGTCCTCGACCGCTAAGTTTTATTTATAATATTGACGGACATCCTTTGTTACGTGTCGATTCAACTTGTGACCTAGGTCTAACCCTGGACTCTAAATTGACATTCGAAAAACACGTTGATACTGTGGCTGATCGGGCATATAAGAATTTAGGTTTTGTTATGCGTATTTGCTCGCCTTTTAAAGACCTCGATTGTCTTAAGGCAGTTTATGCTGCTTATGTCCGTAGCGTCCTAGAATATGCGAGCACTGTCTGGTCACCTCAATATATTGTTCACATTGAACGAATTGAACGTATTCAACGAATTTTTATCCGCCATCTAAATTTTAGGCTTGGGCTAGGACATTTAGATCTTGCATATGAAACTGCTTGCAAGCGGCATGGTTTCCTCTGCTTGCAAAAGCGTCGTCAATTAATGGACATGTGCCTGCTGCATGATATCGTAAACGGCCGACTGGATAGCCCCGAGCTCACGGCGGAGCTGTCTTATAGCACACCAACCTTCCGCTCGCGTCACGCAAAACGAATACTGTTCCATGTCCCCTTTGCTCACACTAAATACGCCCTGAACTCGCCATTGCTAAGATTGGCTAACACATATAATAAAACATTTAGTCACTTAGACCCATTTTCGTTGTCAAAATCCTCCTTTAAAACAGCAGTAATTAAATGTTGCACGTCATAAATTAGTGTAGTAGTACACACACACACACTCACTCACACACACACACACACCCACGCACACACATATAGACATACTAGCGCGGCTTTTGGCTTTTTGCCGTTTCTGTTTTCTGTTTACTGTTAGTTTACTCAAGTTTATTTTTGCCTGACCTGTGGTTTGCATGAGCACAGTCAACTCTTTTTATTATTTAATCGCACCAGTGTTGTTAAATATGTTATCTGGTTAATCTGTGGATATCTATAATTGGCTTTGTTTGCTATTTGGTGTTATCGGTTTTATATATTCTGTATTGTGCTGTTGATGTCCTTAATAAATAAATAAAAAAAATAAAAAAAAAAATGTATCGTTCGCGACTTATATGCCGCAACGCGTTTTTCGGAAGACGAAATGGCTCCTCCACACTTCCGGTCATGCGGAAACCGGCAGATTTTGTATTTTTAGTAAGTTTTAGATTATATTCTTCAAAATAAAAAATAAAAAAATCGCGCTCGAGAATGCCGGATTAACGTTTTTTTTTTACAAGTTCGCGACCCTATAACTCGGCGGCGTCAAGGACTTATCGTCAGATTAGTTAAATTTAGTCTTAAAACACTAAAATCAACCCCCAATATCTTAATCTGACGCGCTCGAGTATTTCAGACTATCGTTTTTTTTTTACTAATCTGATCGTCTATCCTAGGCGCGCGTCACTACATATAGAGCTAAATACTTTACAAGGTTGTTCTATTAGGTCTAAGGTATCTCTCATATCTTAAACTGCCACGCTCGAGTATTACCGAAAGTTCCCCTATTCGCCTCCCTAACTATAGGGGACGTCCTAGACGGACGTACTGTGATCAGATTCGCGTTGTGCTGAATAAGGGCCAAATAAAAAGAACCCGAAACCGAATTTAGAGGAAGCGAAATGGTTAGATCGGTGCACCTGGCGTTCCATAGTCTGTGCCTACCCCATTGGGAGACAGGCGTGAAGTTATGTATGTATGTAAGGAGTGGTTCAGTAAAAAAGTAGCAATGAATTATCTGGTATTTATTTTTTATTTGTTGCTAATTATGAAGCAGTTTTTTTTTTAGTAATCTGTAGATATCATACTATTAAATAAAAATACAATCATATTGAAATATATGAGATTCAAAAGTTTTCTCAATATTTATTGCAATGTACTTTATAAGATTTTGTACAACACAATTTGACAATCTTCGCTTGCCGTTTTCTACAATACCACAATTGAATTTCCATTTTCAGAACTTGTTTTATGCTTTTAAGAATATTATTATACGAATAAGTTATACTAATAAACTGGATTTCACGTTTGGTAGTAAGGAAGTTTCTCCAATCTAACCTCTGACAGGGGTTTTTCTATGGGAGACAAATTTCTGTAAAAATGGCAAATACACAATTTTTGAAAATCCATGTTACTACCAGAAACTAAAGTCAAATCAAAAATATTAACTAATGATCAAAAGACAATTTAATAAGGTATCTACTAGCCTAACAAACTTAAAGAAAAAAATTGCGTTTATGATAAACACCTCATAAATTCTCTCAAAAGACACTTCAAAAAGTTTAGCACAAAATAAAAATAAATTCCATATTATGGGCTGCTACTTTTTTTCCGGACCACTTCTTATGTAAATCCAAAATGATAATTAAAAATGAAAACTGATGAAATAAACTTAAAGATGATTTTTAAATACGATACGATACCCCACTTGTCGTTATTCGTTGACTTTTCTTTTTCTTTTTTACTAAGTATATCGTCGCTTAAATGCTAAACAAATATAATCACAAAAAAAAAACTATTTTATGACAAAAACGAGTTTAAAAACGGTAAAATTTTAATATTACACGAAGACACCTATCAATTTTGATTTATATACTTACAACGAAATCACGCAAATGCCCGTTTGGAATTTTAAACTTTCGCGCCTAACTTCAGAGCGAAGCAGCCATTTTGTTAATAAATTTAATAAATAAATTTAATAAATACTTTATTTGCTGTAGTTTCTGTTGTTTTCATTAAATAATTTTAGATATTTCTCACGACAGAAGCGAATTTTATATGCTAAAGGGCCTTATGTGCTCCTCTACGCCTTAAATGACAACCTACCGAACACTTATATTTGCAGACCAATAGAGGAATAAAATACGCATCCGTTGATTATATACACAATAGATATAAAACAAAAAAACTTACACAAAAATTAAAAAAACATGTCGAAAACTTTGATTATCTCTCCTGTAAAAAAGTTCACTTTTGACATAAGGCCTTTTAGCATTTAAGCGACGATATAACAAACATACATACAGGGTGTCCCGTAAGTACCACGTCAAACTTAAGGGGGAGGTAGGTGAGCAAGCCACCCTACCTAACATGGAAAAATCGCCTTAGTAAAAGTCGCACCGTTTTCGAGATATTTGAATTTTTCTGATTTTTAGAAAAATGTACACCCGCACTGAGTTTTTGATCTGTGGTATTCGGAATTTATTATTTTTTAATTTTTATTTTATTGCAAAACAATCTTGAATAGTTGTGTTATCAAATGGTAAAAACCATTGAAAAGTAACTATTGTAGTTTTTTTTATTTTTTAAATTAAATTTAAAATTTGCCTCTTCCGTTTTATTTTGGTAAAACTTTAGCCCCTCCTGGTGAAAAAAAAATACATGACCACTGGTTAGCCAATTAAATTAAAAACATGCTCGTTTAATGGGCATTTAAAAATGATAAATACTTTATCATCAAAACACTAATAATTTTTTTTTTTAAAGGAAAGCGTAAAATACACCGCAATTCACGTTAAGCCAGTACTGCCACCCAAGCTTACTTGCGACGCGAGCTGTATCAGAATTCCATTCTAGTTTCATTCAGCAGCAATGCAAAACTAATCGAACAAATTAAAATCTTTAAATTTCGCTTAATTTATAAAAAAAAAGTTTAAAAAAAAAAGTTATAAAACTTTTAATCTGCGATATTCCAAGTAGATAATTATTCGATTTGGGCTTACAACCTGCATAATGCCAAACTCTTTATTTAAAAAAAAACTGTCCTAAAACTCTTCGAACTTCGTTCGAAATTTAATAGTAGATTGTACAACAAGTGCATAAAACGTACCATTTTGCCCGAGACGTGCATATAGCCACCCGAGCCGGTACGGCGAGGGTGGATGGTCACGTCGAGGGTAAAATGGGTTTTATGCTCGAGTTTTACACTCTGCTTTTCACTTCGATTGCAAGGAAATAAAACAACGATTAAGCATATACAAGAAAATTTAATTAATTTTTATAATGCAATTAATATATCACGCATAAAATGTAATTTCATCGACAGTTCGTCAAATTAGCTTAAAAAAACACACTCCGCAAACGTGTTTACTTACGCTTTTTTGGTTCCTCCAAATCATAAAACTTTCGTATGTGCTGAGATAGATTTTCTTCGATTTAGGCGGCAATATCTGCTCAATTACATTTTCACACTTCTGTCCATTAAAGTCTAAGGCGAAATCATTTTTTGATCGTCACTATCACTACTTGAAGACATTGTTCTATTACGAATAATTTATTGAATTTTCAACCGCAACAACAAATTTAGTTAGTTTTTAATTTTGTTTGACGAATAATTAGCTTCCCGCTACACAATTTTTCTTATTTTTTTTTTTAATTTTCAATTATGTGACGTTTGACTATGGACACTATGGTTTGAGCCTTAATGCCAAGTTATTATAAATATTTGCGTCACTTATTTTTTTTACCGTAAATGCACGCCCGTATTAATCTTAAAGTATTAAGATAGTATTACATAATGTCGTAATTATAATAAGATATAACCTAAATCTCAAAAAAATATATCAATTAAATGAAGGTGTATTGTGTATGTGGCTGTAAGGCCTTATTGCCTTAGTCTTAAAAGAAGAAATTACTTTATGCACTAGAGCATAAAATGCGATTTTATGCAGCCTATACCCAGCATAAAGAAGGACTTTACGAGCATGAGAAGTGAAAAAATAATTTTGTTCCTCATTTATTTGTTTATTGTCACATTTGAACCCAATCTTAATGTTTATTCGGTGTGTGGTTAAATTTAATTAGGGTAAAGTCACCAGTGGTCAGCCAGAGACCTGTAGTCGGCCTCTGCCTATACTTTGTATGAGTGGGAAGAGTACGAAAGATATATTTTCCACTCTTTGCTCTCTTATAAGGTCGACTACTGGTATCTGGCTGACTACTGGTGTCTTTACCCTACTTACTTTTGTGATTTGTCGTTTATGTTTGATGTTTTTCGGACTAACTGTTTTTGCTTGTATTTCGGACTCTGATTTGCTTAACGATTTGGCCTTTGTGACAATTGTGACTGTGGATTAAATCACAAAAGTAAGTAATTAAATTTAACCACACACCAAATAAACAGTAAGAATGGGTTCAAAAAATTATTTTTAAATTTCGAACGAAGTTACCGAAATTTAAAGATTTTTCTCAAACATGCTATGTAATGTCGGCGTTATGTTAGTTATTTTAGGCTTCAAAGTGCCACGTTCCCGACGGAACAACTCGAGAGAACTGTAAAGGAATTTCATACAAAATTGAAGGCCTAGGCCGGGAAGTAATTTTTTTTTATTCAGCCTGAATCGTTTTTTTTTTGTATCTGTGTGGTTCGGACCAAAAAGATCCGCGTTAATGCCTATTACACAAATGTTTTTTGAGTGATGTTTTTTTTTTATTTCAATGCATTATGTTTGACAAAAGCACTATACATACCTCGCCGTGAAAAGGGGTTGCCAGCCTCGATACTATCCGACCTCGCTTCGCTCGGCCGTCTATATGAACTCGGCCTGCAACCACCTACTTCCCGGCGTCTGTAGTAATGTACTATTAATTTGAGCGATTAGTTTTGCATTGCTGCTGAATTAAACTAGAATGGAATTCTGATACAGCTCGCGTCGCAAGTACGCTTGAGTGGCAGTACTGGCTTAACGTGAATTGCGGTGTATTTTACGCTTTTCTTTAAAAAAAATATTTATTTGTGTTTTGATGATAAAGTATTTATCATTTTTAAATGCCCATTAAACGAGCATGTTTTTAATCTAATTGGGTAACCAGTGGTCATGTATTTTTTTTTCACCAGGAGGGGCTAAAGTTTTACCAAAATAAAACGGAAGAGGCAAATTTTAAATTTAATTTAAAAAATAAAAAAAACTACAATAGTTTCTTTTCAATGGTTTTTACCATTTGATAACACAACTATTCAAGATTGTTTTGCAATAAAATAAAAATTAAAAAATAATAAATTCCGAATACCAAAGATCAAAAACTCAGTGCGGGTGTACATTTTTCTAAAAATCTGAAAAATTCAAATATCTCGAAAACGGTGCGACTTTTACTAAGGCGATTTTTCCATGTTAGGTAGGCGGCTTGCTCACCTACCTCCCCCTTAAGTTTGACGTGGTACTTACGGGACACCCTGTATATAGGCTGATAAACACATTACCCTGCTCCTTCGGTAGTTGGCAATAAATATGAACCAGATCCATATTTTTTTCTAGAACATTCTGTCTTAACCGCCGACATATTAAACATTACAGAGAAACACACTTTTTGTTCTACTGAACAAATAATATCGTGTTTGCGTGCATGTTATAAATTATGAATAACCTTGGCGTCTGACTCCCCTTGGCTTGAACGAGTAGATAATATATTATTATTGTAATACTTGATAAGTACTTATTTTCCTCCTGTGTCCTTAACTGCGGGTTTTTGTTACCGGGGAAGTTTATTGACTTCTCTTTTAGATCACATACGTTTTTCTTTGTCGGATGAAATAAGTCTTTACTTATTTAAGACAGTTAAAAGTTAACAGAATTAAAACGGTAACAACGGTTTTTTTTTAACAATATCAGCAGTCAATTTATCACAAATTGAGTTCATAAATATGTGTACACTTTAGTACCTTGTCACTTTAATCGCTGTGAGAATTCATATACTTCTGGCAGTTACATGACGTAAAATAAATAGACAAGGTACTAAAGTGTACACATATTTATGAACGTGACTGTACTAGACAGTCATGTAGCAGTACATGCGTACGAAGACGTACAGTTCACCAAAAAAGTCCTTTAACACTTTTGAACCTTAACTTCCTGTAAATAGAGTCGAAAAATGGTAAGAACTATTCTGCCCTCCTAAGGCAATAGACAGTATCTCGGATAAAACTCCTGTAGCAATATCAACCTCATTACTAACGGAATAGAATTCAAAATTCATTGGTTATTGATAGACCCCGTTATCAATTGCTCAGTTTGGGGGCAAACGTCACAATAGGGTAGTCTGGGGACTAAATGGAACGGTGTTCATTAACTCGATATAAATTAAACTATAATAATAAATTACTTACAAGTCTATTGTCAATTGATTAATTTATCAATGATTAAACCCCGTTATCTTACGCTCAGTTTGGGGGCAAGTGATGGGGCAATTTCGATAATCTGAATCTATAAAAATGAAGTTGAAAAAGATCAGATTCTTCGCTTTGCTATAGTGATTTTTTTCTAAATTATATGAAGTCAAACTTCGCCTGCTTGTAAGAAGCATTTTAAAAATGAAAATGATTTTTCGACCTCTACAGATGTAACTGGCAAAAACTAAAGTTTTTTTGTAATGCTCTATGCAGCTTTTGTTTACAATACTGTTATCAATTTGAACTTCCTTATTTTCAAACAACTGATTCATAATTTTTACAGATTTAAAGCCTGGGTTTTTGTTTATTATGTTTGTTAATTTTGCATGAATCAATTTCCCTTTACGGTGCAGCCTCACTAATGAAATTTCATTTTGAATACCATGCACAATATTATCGACTAATTATGTGAAGCAACATCACTATTTGCCCCCAAACTAAGCGTAAGATAACGGGGTGTACTGATTATACAAAAGAAACCGTTGAACACCAATACACTAGGTTCTAGTGTTAATGAACACCGTTCCATTTAGTCCCCAGACTACCCTATTGTGACGTTTGCCCCCAAACTGAGCAATTGATAACGGGGTCTAGTTATTGAATTTGAGATACTGCTTTGGTCCTTAGCAGGGCAGTATTAGGCTTACCGGGAATGGAACCAGTAACCGCTAGCTCATATTTCGTATTTTATTCGATGCGGGTGGCCTTTAAATCCTTAAGAGATAAGTTTTAGGTGTGGCAGCACCTTGTACAGTCACGGGATTAAAGGGGTTTAGGTTTAGGTATAACTGTTGTCATTTGTAAAAGTCAAACATTTTCAATGAGAGCGGGCATTTGTAAAAGTGGTAAATTATTATAGAATTATTCAAAATAAACATAATTTTGCTATGTAATGTAATACTCAGTGCATTGGAGGCGAGATATTTAAATATTCACACCTAGACGTAATTTTAGTACCTAAACTGGATACTTAAATCTTTAATATCTCCGCTCCGATATTATTTACGCCATAAATTATATATATCTTGTTTTTAGAGGTCCTCTAAATATACTATAAAAAACATACGCGGCCGCTGAAAAAAAAAAGACAATTTTCTTCGTACAAACTTCCCCAATGCCCTTTCAAATATAGAATGCCGAACGGTCTATACAGATGTGTTACAACTACATGCAAGAGGACCTATACCTAAGTTTTTTACATAATTATACTAACGTTAATCTTGTCTATCACTCAAAATGTATGGGATGACAGTTGACAACGTGGTTTACTTGAAAATTCACTTGAAAATGTATGACTTTTACAAATAACGACACTTGAAACCAAACCCCTTTGACGTAAATTCCATATTAGTTTTGTACACAACTACATGCAAGAGGGTATTTACTTAAGTTTTTCACCTATAGCGTTTGCATCTTAGATTACGTCAATCCTATACATTTCGTCAATTTTCCAAAATCGCTATGTTAGCGTTGGGCGTCTTGACTTGGCCCCAGGATTGGCAACGCAATAGCAGTCTTAGGATTGCAGTCATGAGTATACATATTCTGTGGGTCACTGATCCCACTTTCCATTAGTAGACCAGTGTTCTCGTTTGCCAAGTCCATAGGGTTATTCCCACCTGTTACCACCAATTTGTTACCACTGGTAACTACTGGGAATAAAAATCCCAGCTGTTACCACCAAATGTTTTAAGTGTAGTAGTCACCAAATATTTTAGTGGTATTAAATGGAAAAAATATTCCCACTTGTTACCACCGAGTACTTTAATGGTAACAAGTGGGGAAAAAATCCCAGCTGTTATAGTCTTTACTATTTGAACTGAGCTGATCTTCTACACAAAGGCCTTTGTTTGTAAACAATACCATTGTCTTTCTTTGTGTCCGTAACACCAAGCCGATTACATACAAAAAAGTTAGAACTACATTGAATGTACATTGAATTATCAACCCTACCCTCTTAGTCAGTAGGTTTAAAATGTAAAGTGTCAGGATACACATATAAGTTTTGTGTAGATGATAGTATTGTGTAAAGAATAAGCACAGTTCAAATAATAAAGACTTATATCTGTATCCTGACACTTTACATTTTAAACCTACTGACTAAGAGAGTAGGGTTGATAATTCAATGTACATTCAATGTAGTTCTAACTTTTTTGTATGTAATCGGCTTGGTGTTACAGACACAAAGAAAGACAATGGTATTGTTTACAAACAATGGCCTTTGTGTAGAAGATCGGCTCAGTTCAAATAGTAAAGACTATACCAGTGATAACAAATTGGTGGTAACAGGTGGGAATAACCCACTCCATACCATAATAAAAAGAAAATGCCTGTATCCAGCAGTGGACATATTAATAATGATAACGTTTTTCTTTCAGATAACAAAGCTCCAACCAAAACACGGCTTCTCCTCATTCAAGTTCATTCCTGGATCCAAGGACGAAGCCATAGTAGCTCTGAAGACCACAGAGTTCGAAGGGAAAACCGCCACATACATATCAGCTTTCAGAACCGATGGGACTGTCCTGCTACACGACACCTTTGTGGACAACCTCAAATACGAAGGCTTGGAATTTATATAATTTTAACTAGCAATTTCTATAGAAAATATGTAAATATGTATAAATAAAGATCGAGTTTTGTTAAAACAAGGGTTTTGCTTTAGAGATTTATTTGTAAATATATTTTTATATATTGTTAACAAAATATAATGTGACTACCTTTACAAACGTACTAGTTTTTAGGTCTACACTTATTTACTTAAGTAAAGTAAACACAGAAAAAGTTCTGACTATATACGGCACGAGGTTCAACAAAATTTCACATACAAGAAACCTAACTAAATAGTGTTTCGTTTATTTCTTCTTTTCTCAGCAGGATTATATTCCACTGACACATTAACATAAAGCCTTATGTAAAATACACAAACAGGAACTGACAACCATACAAACAATTGAATTTACTACAGTTATTATTCCAATTTAGACTGTCACGTTTTAAAAGTGGAACCACCCACTGCATTTGAGCCTTTCTGGTCATTTGAGCCCTTCTGGTCATTTGAGCCCCTCTGGTCATTTGAGCCCTATTGATCTGGTTATCTCTTCAAAAATGGTCCACGCCATTGCCGCCATTAGAGTCCTACGAATCATCCTGGGCACGGCACCTTTGAAGTATCCCTTGACGCCGTACGTCTGGAAAAAAAAGCTAATTAGTAAAGAGTTCAGCGTCTGATTGAAAAGGCGTTTTTAAACACTGATTTCGGTAGTTTGTCTTGCAATAAATGTTACGGTAAAAGTTTTTTTTAAAACAGCTTAGTAAAATTGTTACCTATTCTTAAACATTTTATATTCGCTAACAAAGTATATAAAAACTGCTATGTAAGCTCATCTGCGGTATAAAAAAATAATTGTTGCCAGTTTTGTAACCATCAACGCTTTCACACTATCTCTGATGGTATCCTGCCTTTTGGCCGAAATATGCTAGGCCGAATGTATCGTTTACCAACCCAATCCTGTTTTTTTTTTTTCAGTACTATAGTGTAGTAGACCCTATAGGTTAGGTTACGTTAGTTTTTTTATAAAAATGCTGAAATACTTACAGTTACAGAAAAACAGTAGGGGTCTGGCTAAACATATTTTTGCCAAAAGGCTATCTCTGACATACTGTGGTTATGTTTTAAATTTTCATGCATTTTGACGATACATTTGAAAGTAAACATTTATTATAATTAATATTCATAGACACCATTGACGCAAATCGTGTCACAGGTAACCCATTTATTCAGATTCTTCTTGTGGCAACACTTATCCAACTGACAGTTAACAGCTGTATTTTTCAATATGCTTACTGCTTCAAAAGCTTAAAAAGTACTTATATGAAAATTACCTGATGCACGTAGAGGGCTGCACTGAATGCGTTCGGAAACTTATCAGGATATAACTGCATTTTGGTCTTCAGGACGTCCGCAGGGTTAGTGGCCAACGACGCAGCGATTCCGGCCAATATACCACACGAGAAATGTATGGCACTGGCAGCAGTGGGCGACTGGAGCCATTCTAGAAGGAAATAATTAAAAAGTTAGCTTCAGAAAAACAAAAATGATGTAAATACGGGTTCAATAGAAATGACACAAGATGTAAACCTAAACAAAACGAAACGGACCTATTTACCATTATAACACCATAATCACGTACTTTTTAACATCGCGTGAGGTATATTTAATGATGCACACGCTTGCTTGTTACTTTTACGTTCCGTTTAAGATTAAATTAACATTTTTATTAATCAAAACTGATTTGAAGAAATATTTGAGGAGAATAAATAATAAATATCAAGGGGACAATGTCACACCAATTGACCTAGTCCCAAACTAAGCTCTAGGCTTGTACTATGGGTACTAGACAACGATATAAATACTTATACAGAGAAATATATACTTAAATACATAGTAAACATCCATGACTCAGGAACAAATATTCGCGCTCATCACACAAATATCTGCCCTTACCGGGATTTGAACCCAGGACCGCTAGCTTCGTAGGCAGGGTCACTACCAACTAGGCCAGCGCAACGTCAAACAAACAGTACTGTTACTGTTTTTTTTTACATATTTTGTCATATCTATTGAGCCCGACATTATAGTTGTGGTTTCAATTTGAACGAGAGAATTGGAGCATAGGTATTTTTTTGGGGTGCACTTGAATCAGTATACAAACATTTTGTATACTTAATTTAATTTAACTAATCACGAAAAGCATACTGAACGTTTAGCATAAAAACCGTTGTATAATTTTATCTGGCATACGATCGAATAACATAACACTCATTTAGTATAACTATCATTTTCTTGGTATTATGCATTTAAAATCAATTTCTTCTAACTAGGTTACGTTAGATTCGAACTGTGACCACATTAATAGTACTGAAAACCGTTAGAAACATTTATTTCTAATTTATAAACATTATAGTTTCTGAAATTAGGTATGCATTTCGTTTTATGCATCATGACTATGTATTTATATTGATGGTATGCAATTCGTGTTATGTAAAATGATCATTAGACCATTTGTTTTTATGATAAATATTACACACCCCTTTTTTTGTAAACAAAAATGGCGTGATGGTTTGTTGCCAGCCAGTGTTGTAAAATTATCTACTATACATGACGTCATGTTTAATCTGTGGTATCTCTTATTTGTTATCTTATTTAAAACTTACTAGTATTTGGAAAAATACCTAAATCAACAACTTTTATCATATAATGTTGATTTTTATACGTTGAAAACAAGCCTACTTTTATAATTTGTTCTTGTCACTAGTGTACAGTTGTATACTAATATTATATGGAGGTAAAATTGTGATCATTTATTTGTATGCCAGGCAGAATCTCTGGAAGTACTGAACCGGTTTAAAAAACACTTAGACTTGAATGATTTGGACTGACCAGCCAGGTCTTTAGTTAGATCTTTACTTTTAAGTCGCGACGTTGCGAGATTTCAATCTTAAAATATTTATTTATTTATTAAGGATTACCAACAGATAATAAAAAAAAAAAAAAAATCGTAAAAAATCTTAATTCTATATCATATACATTCCAGTTATTAGTAAGTATATTATGATTTTTTTTAATGACGGATGAAAGAAGATTGACGAAAGAGATAATAATATACGGATCGAAAGTGAGTGGAAGGGTCGGAAGGGGCCGCCCTACGCGTACGTTTTCGAATAAAATCGGAGAAATACTGGAAAAGGGCCGAATCTTAAGTAGCCGAAACCGACGTGCGTGCATGACTCGATGTATGAATGTAGAAGAAGCGAAAGAAATTTGTCAAGATCGTAGCAAGTGGAAAGAAGTGGTCTCTGCCTACCCCTCTGAGAAACAGGCGTGATTTAATGTATGTATGTATGTTTTTTTTTAATACCTTTAGGCATAGCCTGCTTGGTTTGCGTGTAGAACATGAGATACAGCCCGGAGAAGGGTGCGTCCCTCGCCAGCGTAGGCCCAAGCCCGCAGGACAGACCCTTGATCCCCTCCGCCTTGTAGATAGCCTTCAACGCTCCGCTCAAACTGGTGTATTGATATACGCCAGACTCGTATCTATAAAAAAAAACAATAAGATCACGGTCACTGTCTCACTTACATACTGGTTAGAAAGGGACAGATGTTTTGTCACATTCCAACGTCGAATAACACGTCCACAATACTGCCGTCCTAAGGAGAAAAGGCGTATCTACTATATGAACTGTATTGAAAATCCAACCTTATTATAACCCATGCGAGTTTAATATGCTTCTATTAATCAATTGCACATGCGCCTTTTCTCCGTAGGCTCCGTAGGAGGGCAGAATAGGCCCGCTGGTCAACCAACGCAGGCGCAATACTAATTGTTTCTCCAACATTTCAAGAACTACGGAATTCCTAAACGCTAAGTTGGCATTTTTGACATAAATAAGCTGATGACAGATCGCTTCGATGTCAACTGGAAATGGTTCGTGTCGATAGAAAACAGAAACATTATACTCGAAACTGTAATTAGATTCCAAAATCCTAACCTCAACCGACGCACATTCGCTGTGATTACTGCATTTTGGTTTAAGTGTAGGTATTTTTATCAATTAAACTGACCCTAATATTACTGGTTACACGAGTTCTCATTGATATGTTTATGAAATAATATTTTAATAAAGAAATAATCAACTATTTTGAGCGAGTTGCCTACAAAGCAAGATGCATAACAAAGCAAGATGCCTAAGTATTATGCCTACAAAGCGAGTTGCTTACAAAGCAAGATGACTGACTAGCATGATGCCTAAGAAGTATAATGACTACCAAGCGAGTTGCCTGAAAATAAAGATGCCTGAAAAGTATAATGATTTATTAGATATTTCTTTTTAAATCGTTATTTCTTATTGGCAGAATTTCGACGGAGCTCTGCTTTCGCAGAGCTCCTATTTCTGGGTTCTTTGGCCCTCCGGGCCTGCTGCAAAACTAACATAACCTAAACCTACCTACCTTTTCCGACCTAGTTATAAGTTGCTTGTTAGGCATCCTGCTTGCTAGACATCTTGCTTTTTAGACGTTCTGCTCGATAGGCATCTTGCCTTTTAGACGTCCTGCTCGATAGGTATCGTGCTTTTTAGTCGTCCTGCTCGATAGGCATTTTGCTTTTTAGACATCCTACTCGACAGTCATCTTGCTTTTTAAGCATCCCGCTCATATACCATAATCAAGATGGGAACTGTCAGATTTTGGAATCTAATTAGATTTTCGAGTATAGAAGTTTTTGTTCAGTCGAGTTCATAAGTACACTTTAGTACCTTGTCTATTTAATGTCATGTTTAAACTGCCATATATGAATTGTATGTATGTATGTAAACTCTTTATTGTACAAACAGAAAATAACAATCCCAAAAAATAAACAGAAACACAAAAGGTAAGTACAAAGGCGAACTTATCCCTTGAAGGGCGCGATTGAGAGATGAATTAAAATAAGAATAGCAAATAAATACGTAGGTAATTGTCACACCGATTACAGTGACAAGGTTCTAAAGTGTACACATATTTATGAACTCGACTTTTCATAAGTACATACAACCACCACAGATTAAAAAACGCTTCCTTAGCAATATTATTAGTCTGCTATATTATTGCCACCGTAACCTAATTTTAAAAGTTTCAACAATAAACAATGGTTGAGATCCAAATTCCAGCTGCGACGTTTTCTTATTCCACGTATTTGTCGTCCATTGTTTAAATAATTAGATGGAAATTAAAATCGGTGGTCATTCTATGCAAAAGACTTCAAGGAGGGTACTGCGTTTCGACCGCAATAGTATGTACCTACTTCTGTGCAATGCTTTATGATAATAAGAATAAGAATAATTAGGAAATAGCGACTCCATGGATTCCAAAACCACCGTGGTCACCGGGTTAGAATAGTGCCACTCCATGTCTTCTCGTGGATATCGTAAGAAGCGACTAAGGGAATAATAAAGGTTTCTAGTACTCTTAGGCGATGGGCTTGCAACCTGTCACTAATACACTGGTAAACATCTTAGCCTGATTGTGCCAAACGTGGTTACAGAATTATCAACAACTTATTTAAGAGTGCTTGGTAATTCTGTAGCTCTGCCTACCCCACTCTGGAAATGAAGGCGTGAGTTTATGTATGTATGTAAATCATGTTTTATTTATTTATTTAATTAAATCATAACGCTGCAAAATAACTTACCTCGTTTTAATAACAGTCATCGGTATCAGAGCCACTCCACTCATCCCCCTAGCTATCACTCCGAGCGCGACCGCCTCCAGAGGCCCCAGGTCTTGGTTCCTGGTCTTCCCCATCTTAGCCTTCAGCCAGTGCAGCGACGAGAAGTACAGGCCCACTCCTGGCACGCAGCGAGCGATGGACGGCACCATCCCGCGCCATAGTCCTACTATCTGCTCCTGGCGGACTATGTTGGCGAAGATAGTTATCATGCCAGGCTGGATGCGGCCGCTGGAGAAGAAAGAAGAGGTATTGAACTGTTTCCGAGAAGAAACAAAAATAGGTTTGCTTTACCCGGCCACTTTTTTTTTTCAGGGGACAATGTCACACCAATTGACCTAGTCCCAAACTAAGCTCTAGGCTTGTGCTATGGGTACTAGACAACGATAAACTTACTTATATAGAGAAATGTATACTTTAATACATAGAAAACATCCATGACTCAGAAACAAATATTCGTGCTCATCACACAAATATCTGCCCTTACCGGGATTTGAACACAGGACCGCTAGCTTCGTAGGCAGGGTCACTATCAACTAGGCTAGCGCGTCGTCAAACTACTTACTACTACTTTGTCCGCTTGGAGCTCAAATATATCCGACTTTAAAGCAAAACGGTCTTATACATTAAACCGCGAACAGCTTCTCAGTTTTACAAACCCTTTTTGCCAAGCATTGCAGACATTATTTTATGAACTTTTATATTTGTACTAGTATTAGTAATAACAGCTCTACATACAAACAAACACAGCTGCAATTATATCTTGAGCACCTGTTTCTATGCGAGGTTAAAAAACAGCAGAAAGTAAGTACTTAGTAATATTCAAAATAATGCACCGATACATTTTAAGTATAGGATCAGGTCTTATCAAATGCATATTAAATATTTTCCAATATGGCCGACAATCGTTATCATCAGTAATCAATACGTAGAAAGTTGTTTAATTATATGGAGAAAGCAAATATAAACAAAACAGACACGTGCCTGTTAATGTAAATCATTTAAAGTGCAAACGCTCTAATTAAACTCTTAGTTTGACCCTTAGATAACCATTATTTGTAGGCAAATAGAAGATATTAGAGTGCTTATATAATTGGTTTAGATAAATTTTATTATCTGGCATTAATTAAGACTATAGATAAGAAATAAATACGTCGCAGTCTAGGTGCCTGATAAAAAAAGACCATAATGCAAGAAGGTTCTCAAAATACATCTTTAAACTTTCTGGATCACTTAAAATACCTAAGGCTAATTGTAATGAATTTGAAAATACCGTTAATTATTCTTGGATTCAACAAAAGTCTACAATATCCCAAATTATGGCCTTGTACTGCGTTTTTTTCAAAGCCCTTTTTTGGGTAGATCAATATTATGCCTCTACCAGCTTCTTCCAATCAAAATCAATACATTAAAGCAAAATATGGTATGGTATTTTAACTTCAGGGTCGGAACTTACTTGACATTTGCCGCAGCGATGGCCTGCCCCGGGTTCTGGAGGCGGGTCTTCACCAGGTCAAACGGTTGGAAGAGCACCGCGCTGAAGGTCCCGGAAAAGGACCCCGCAAGGAACGCCTTGAACACCGGGTGGTACTGCAAACAATAGAATCCTTTAGATCAGGTGTTACTGTACAAATTATAATAACCTATGTTTTTATGCCATGGAGAACGCAATCAAGCATAGCATCAAGATTGCAAATTCGTTACCAACTAAGATGGAATGCCTCTATGCTTGTCATTTCACAGTGCCAGAGACGATCCTGATGGATTCTGGACAAAGGACGCCTAGCACTGTGCTGACGCTGTATCCAATAACTGTTGCTATGGTATTAGGTAAATAATAAATTACACACTACGCGAATCGTTAACAAAGCTGATATTTGTGCTTCTTTATTTAAACAGCTATGGCATGTACTCAATAACGACGATATAAATGATACACTCTGGCCTCAGCGCGTTTCAGTAGATAATAAATTGCGTAAAACTTACATTTGCTACGATATCCATGTCGTATAAAGTGAGCTCTGTCAAGTGATATCTTTGGGGTAGACGCCGAACTTGTAATATTCGAAATGGTACAACCAGTGGCAGAACTGGGGGCTCGAAAAGCCTAGATCGTATCCGAGTAGTCTGAGTAGTATATAGGGTTGATACGGAACCAGAGAGTAATGGTCATTTTTTGCAGGAGATCGCTCGAGAAGAAATGCATGTATGCTGTTTGCAGCTTGAATGTTGAAGACCTGCGGAATACGATCCACAGGAAAAACGCCTTCGCTTTAAAACGGTTTTCAAAAGTCTCTTTAAAAACACCAACGGAACTTAGTATTTGGGGGAAAGGAATACACTGTCAACGAATTTAGCCATGAGGAAAACAAAAGAAGCTTGTTAAAAATACAGTAAGTATAAAGTAAAGATGAGTATAGTAGGAACGTGCGCACTTTACGGATTGTAAGACCGAACTGAACGTCCTAATGCAGCTGTGGACGCTTTATATAAGTTTTCTTATCGTTTTTATCGACAGACGGACGACAGAGGCGTAAGGTCGTACCCCCACTGATTATTTAGTATCCGTGCCTTCTACACAGGGGGTTGTCAAGATAAACTGGGTACATGTTCAAAGAGTTGCGATAAACCCGCAAGCGCGTCGGGTCCGACCACCTAGTCGTTAAACTGTTTACGTTTGAAGTACGTAAGTACTTATTTTTGTAACAAAGGAATTCGTTTGTATAGGTTGACAAAAGAGGTAACGACAGGTGCCTGACGCAATATTTGAACTTATTTTAGGCTGCAGCAATTGAAATTGAAAAAATGAACATTTTGCCATGATACCCTGTCTATTTCATGTCATGTTTAACCTGCCATATATGAATTGTCACGATTAAAGTGATAAGGTACCAAAGTGTATAGGTACATATTTTATGAACTCGACTATACCTACCTACTGATTTTTTCAAAGTCTGTTTTTACCCCTTTTTTTAAAATAAAAACGGTTATTAAAAATACAGTTTTTACCCGCCTGCCGAAGGAGGAGAGTAATTGTGTTTATCAGCCTACAGTACCGGCAAATAATGATATCGTCGGTGAAACTGCAAAACCGCGTATGTAACAATTTAAATAAATAGCAAAATGCACCTTTTTAATAGGACTGTAAGGTTTATTTTGCTCTATCATAAATTTGTTAGTTACGTGGTTTTGCATTATCAACGACGATATCATCTTTGTACTTACATCTCATAGCATTACCTACAAATGTGACTCACCATTTTCTTGTTTGATAACCAGTCAAGAACTAGCTGACCAATTGTATTGCTATTATTAATTCGTTAGCTGGGTGGATCAACTTTTTTTTGTTGTTATTCTATCCCGTAAGCCAGGAGACAACAACAGTGATAGAGTTTCTTAGTTTTTTTTTTATAATATATACTTCCAGCACACTCAGGAGAAAGGCCATAAAATAATGGGTGTGTAATTAACAATAAAACAGTTTTTTAGTGGACTTATATCCTTTGAAATCATAGTTTTAAAGAGTGACCCAGGAGACGTCACCATGGCAACGAGCTACAAAGAAAAGTTGATTGACCCAGCTGATTAAATAAAGGTCAAAATGGTATATAACAAATCTTTGTACAAAAAAAAACCATAGCCGATGCGTTCATACTAAATTTACGAGATCTGTGCATTTGTTTGATTTTGATAAACATATAATGACTCTGCATAAGAAGTAGGTACAGTCGGTAACAAAAGCTTGTCGTAATATTTTTTTAAATTGTAATTTATACATACATACATACCTTCACGCCTTCATTCCCAGAGTGGGGTAGGCAGAGCTACAGAATTACCAACAACTCTAAAAACTTGTTGTAATTTATTCTATACATATAAGATCGGAAAGGCGAACAAGCACACAGGCCACCCGATGTTTAGAGAATCTGTGACCCATAGACATTTTGCATTATCAAAACTACAATTTTAAGACTAAGATCGTAAATGTCCTACCAAGCCTAAATACAAAGATGGAATGCCTCTATGTTAGTAATTTTACTGGTTGTCTTATTTATCCCAGCAACAGAACTTATCAATGTGAACACTGCTGCTTGGCGGTAGGTTAAAGGATAAGATAGTTGCACAAGGTCCTCCCACCATTAAACTGAACTATTCTGCCCTCCCAAGCAATTATTTGCTTATGCAGTATCGCAAAATCAAAAACCAAAGCAGTTTCAGTTCTCTTCTCTAAGTAATAAGGTTGATATTGCTACAGGAAGTTTATCTGACATACTGCATATTAGCTTAGGAGAGCAGTATTACAGTTGAGGATTCCAAGAATACATTTCCAATGCAAAAAACTAATGCAATTTTACTTTCTTTTGTTCTCCTTATACAACGTGTTACAAAATACCCCGTAAAAAATATAATAAATTATCAAAGCCAAAAATATTGTCAAAACTAGTAAGCTGTCATGTCAGGGAACCGGAGTTAGCATAGATTATTTAACAGAGAGGCCACCTACCAATTTTAATAATTGTCAACTTTAATGGTTTTTCTGTTTTTCATCCACAAAGGTTCAATACTATGATGTCATTAACATTATGCTTAAAGTACTGGCTTCAAAAAACGTCAAGACGGAAAAAAAATATGTTGTCAATTTCAAATCTTATCGATATTCTACAATTGTCCCGTTTTTTTCCATTTTTTTTTTTCCAAAATGACGATGTTTTCTAACACAGAATATTACGATTTAAATGATGTTATGCGTAGGCCTTGAAGATAGCAATTTAAATCGTGCTCGCGAACTGTATCGGAGGTTGTGCATTGAGCAAGGCAGAGCTCACTTTGAGCCGTTCCTGTAAATTTGACGTTCATTACGAAAAAGTAAGTGTTAGTTTAGATTTCTTCGTTTAAAATCTTCCAAAACTCGACTTGTAATATGTTTTGTGAATTAGGTAAAAATGTACATTTAAACATTCTGCGTAGATTACTCTTTAATTTTACTGAATATAGGGTTTGCACATCAATGAAAAAAATAATGTTTTTTTTTTTTTTGGCGGTAAGTCATAATTATAGTGATAGTATAGTACGGTTCTCAAATATTGTAAATGGACTTGTTATAAGGCACCATTTTACCCCCTTTCGGCTTTACGGGTATTTTTGTAACACCCTGTATTTATTGCCAACTACACCAGGTTTTTTTTTGTTTGTTTTTTATTCTACTTGATTTGCTAGACAATCGTGTTAACTTAATTAATACCGCAATTATAAAATATTTTACTGACTTAACCTATTCACCTCTTTTTTCACAGACAAAAATCTACGCATTTCCTTTCTTCTTTGCAGCCAAATACCAATCTAATTCTGTTACATATACAGTCTACTTTACCATTACTTAATTAGGCACTCAAATGACACAGTTTGAGAGCATGATCAGGCAAAAGCAAAGGTTATGAGAGTTCATTAGTAAAGAATAAACATTAATGATAACATTTCATTATCGTCAATGGAGACCTGTGTTTCTGCATGTGTATCATTTAATTGGTTAAGCAACATGATAATGATACGGTGTTTCAAATACAGACACAATATTTGAGGTTATTCGTTCAACAACTTTAATTGTGGAGCTAACCTTAATTCCCTGGCAATGTAACGGTGTCAATCCACAAGAAGAAACTTATGTCAAAATAAATAATTATGGCTTATTGTGAGAAGGTTCTATAGTGATGCAACAATTAAACAAACCAAAAGAAACCTATTGTACGATGAGAGTATATGCTGAAATATCTGTATGCTTTATGGCTCTAGTTTAATAAGGTCAATTATTGAATGATGTCAAGACAATAAAATATCCACTTTATAAGACAAGTAGAGCAGACATTTTTAATGTTGTATGGACAACACAAGATAGGCCAAAAAAAGTGGAATAGCGACACGGTTTAATTACTTTATATCTGAACATCGTGTCAGTTTACTGCAATAGAATGTCAAATCTGTGATGGATTAACAGTCTAAGAAAGGGGTGGGCAAACAATAACCAAAGGCCTCCATCAGAGAAGGGCTTTAATCTGGCCCGCTTATTACTTCTAAAGTAGAAGCATATGGCTAACGGAAATAAATTATGACAAACAGGTGATAAAAGATATGTTAATTAAGCTGCTAGAGTGGCAGTAGAAGTTTAAAACAAAAAATAAATAAAAGAAACCCACTGAAATTTCTTACTGGGCACTAAGGATTACTTTGAATACCCTTGGTCTAAGAGAAACTCTATGTTAAACGTAAAGAGACAAAATAAATGGTGAATAATTTGCCTAGTTACAATCCAATACTTATGCAACAATTTTTATTTAATGTGAGATAGTTCAACCAAATCATAAAGTTCATTATATTATCTGAAGTTCTTTTAGACTTATTTAATTAAGATTACATTGTTCACTAGCAACTGAACATACATTATTAATTATCAACAAATAGACAGACATACCTAAAGACAATACAACATATGTACTCAAAGCACCATTTTAACTTTAGAGCCTCTGAAAACCACAAGCATGATAAAGCATTGGACAAAAGTACAGATTCAAAAATTAAAACTAATAAATAAAAAGTTAAACTTTGAAAAAAGAATACCTGAGTAAAACATTCCATTTTCGAATTAAACTGGCAAAACTGCTAAGAAACCGCAAAGTAAGCTATCGCTTGGTCGACAGAACACTGATTGCCCACTTACCCATCGTGCCAGCAACAAATAGACTCAAATGACGACACTTCAGGGGCTTTTGCGGGAGCATTCAGTAGTACTGATAACATTAGGATATCGAGAACAGACGACATAGGTCAGCTGCGTATCATCCTTTTAACTACGGTAAACAAGCCGCAGGGGGCCACTTACTTCACTATCAGCTTTATCGCTGTTGAGGTCAATTGGTGCAGTTGTATCAATCGCCCATCCATTTGAATAGCCTGAGGCTGCCATAGTTTATTCAAAGCGGAAAATATTTATACGTAAACTACGTAATGATTTGCGCATGTTGTCGACCGCGTTAACGTCAATGGTCGCAAATATTTGATTACATCGATGCAGAATTATTACAATTCACAAACAACAAACTAATTTAGTGCGCACCACAGTAACTACATTATAAGGGTTTGTTGTTTTTTGGCAAAATTGCGCCGTGGTTTTTTTATTTGGTAATATAATAACACAGCTGACGCTGACATTGACATTGGTTCGATTTTTCTTTGAATTTTCAAATAAGCTAAGATCATCAATTATTCTGCCTTTGAAAACAAAATAGATAAAATCTTAATAAGCTTTCAACCGTTTTAAAATGCTCTTTGGTATTTGCATGTCTGTTATTGACGTTATTGTCATATTAAAATTTGAGAAAATATAGTGTAATTCAATGTACAGATAGTATGTCAAGAAAGTCATGCATGACATGAAAATGATTTTATAATTGATACAAAGAGCTAGATTACAGTATAAAATAATAATGAAATAGTGTAGATACCTAATAAAAAATACATTAAAAAGATTAGGTATAATCGGCATAATACTGTATCACTGTGTTTTATTAAGGGCATGTCTATTCAGTTCGAGTGCACGCACGGTTGTGAATCGCCAAGGTAAAAAGATAAAATCAAAATGTTTTTTTTTAACATAATTGTCAAGTAGGTATAATTAGTTAAATAATATTTATAAGTTAAGATCTTCGGCATACTTTGGCGCACCGTATTTCTTAATAAAAAAAACCGGTTAAGTGCGATGCTGTCCATACACTTCGTAGAGAAGTGTATGGACACCAAATTTAACTTGCAAGATTTAATACTCTTACATACGTAACGAGACAAAACTTGCAAGTTCAATTTGTCAATCTTCCCGGTTTCCAATAAAGCTGAAAATTGGCATACATGTGTAAATTGGATAACAATGCAATACTATGACATGGAGCTGATCTGATGACAGAATCTCCGTATACTTAGCGTAGATCCACCGTGTTTGGACTTTTTAGTTTGGTCTTGATAAGCAAATACTCTGCATAACAAGTACTGTCGGGAACAAAAGCTTGTCCCAAAAATGATATTTTTTACACAAACTTTTTATTGCTAGTCTAAACCTCGCTTTATGTGTATAGTCGAGTTCATAAATATGTGTACACTTTAGTACCTTATCACTTTAATCGCTGTGACCATTCATGTATGGCAGGTTAAACATAACATTAAATAGACAAGGTACCTACTTAAGTGTTCACATATTTATGAACTCGACATTAAAACTACTGGAACGCATTCCTCAGCTACCTACTTATTTATATCAGCGTGAAATTTTTAAATATTTAAATTATTGATAGATGAGTACGTAAGTAGTTGTAAGTAGGTATGTAGAAAATCTTAATCCTATAGAAGCCCCATCATTTTTGTGTTTTACCTGCATTTCTATTAAAAACACTTACCCAATCAAGTAATCATGTTGCTAATTTCACTAAAAAGGTTCAATTGCAAACTCTTTTGGCCGAACTAAAAGCTGTTGGAAACTCGACTTCTGGAGTAAAGGCCGTTACATAAACACAAGGATACTGTTCGAAATAGCCGGGTTATCTGAGGGTCGTGGAGCGACCGATAAGGCCCTGGCAGGGGGTACTGTCAACGTCTCAATTATCAGCCAGACAATTAGGTATATTCCACAGGATGGGCGTAGTATTTTGCGCAGTTGAATTTGTTAGCTGATAATTTAAGACCATGAACCAGTTAACGGATGAAAGGAAGACATAGGACCCGATTCTACGTGCACATCGCTTAAATAGCCTAAAACTAAATTGTCTAATTTTAAGACGCATTTTAGACGGCAGATTTTACCAGTGCTTTTCCAGAATGTCAAGCTGACAATGTATAAGATCGCCTAAAATAAGAAGCGTCAGATTCAAATTAGCGCTGTCATGGCGCTGTCATTTCATTATGACAGCTGCTCATAGAATAGCAAAGTGTTTTGTGTACGGGTTGGTACCACCATCTTATCCATTAACTTACCGCCAAGCAGCAGTGTTCGCATTGTTGTGTTCCGGTTTGGAGATAAGACAGCCGGTGAAATGACTAGCATAGAGGCATTCCATCTTAGTCCTCAGGGTTGGCAGTGCATTTTCAGTCTTGTGAATGCGAATGTCTATGGGTCACAGTTTCCACTTACCATCAGGTGGCCTGTGTACTCGATTGCCTTCCTATGCCATAAAATAAAATAAATAAATAATTAGGATGTTTGGAGGCCCCTGTAGAATCGGGTTCATAACCTAACTAAATAAAACGGTGTTTATTTATTGCTGCTACTTACTGTTAATCAAAAAAAAAGTCAAAACACATTTCCAATACAGCTAAACAGAAATTAAATAAAACTATACTTACATACTTTACCAGCGGCCTCGCTTTGCTTCGGATTATGCGAGTTTCCTGTAATACCCGTTCATAATCCAGAACATAATTATAAACCTTCCTATTGAATTACTCTATCTATTACTGAAAACTGCATGAAAATCCATCGCATAGTTTACATTATTGCCTCGGCGCGGAAAGTAAGGATTTCATGACGAGATGGTTAGCAGGCCGAGTAACAGCGAGGCCTGCTAAAATACAAGCCAGGAAATCCTCGTTTCCGCCGAGGCATATAAATATAATGCTTTTCTCAAATAATGCGAGGAAATGATACAAAAACATTTATAAGTATTTTTAAAAACCTTTGACAAATTCGGAGAGAATATTTGTTTGAAAACTACGAGTACCTATTAGTTAAGTTTGTTCCACGCACGACCCAGAAGTTGGGTGTACCTACGGGATTTTTTTCATGGTTCGTTCGATTTTATACGTAATCGAGATCACTTTTAAAAAACAATTTGGACATGGACGGAAAGTGAATTTCATAATTGGTTTTTTACTGCTAGGAGTAAAATGAGGCACTTTCCGTCCTTGTGTTTCAATCGGAAAACCGTTCTTTCTGAGCATGTTTGAGAAATAGATCTAAGCGTACAGACAGATAGCGGGTGCAACTTAGTTTTAAACTATGTAAATAATAAGTGACAGGGCAAATTGTGACGAGTAACTGCCATGGGCCATACTTTTTTTTTTTTTTTGCCCCCGCGGCGACTTGAACAGCTACTACCGCAGGGATATGGCGTTTCCACGTGAAGTGATTTCGCCAGTGTCAAGGTATATATGAGTATAAATCAATATAATATAGCAATAAAACACAATCCAATCTTCTCTAGGAAGATTGGGGGCAACGTTGTACGGTGATTTGTAGGTCAGAGGTCAAGATAGTTTTAACTTCTGCACCACTGCGAGTCCACTTGAAACGAGAAGAAAGATGCCAGATACACGAAATAAGTCCAAGTCTTCAATCACTGTGCGACACAAAGGCATAAAAAGTACAAATCACTATCAGAAAAGAACTTTGAACACCTACTTACTCAAAAATTAAAGTCTAAAACAAATTACACGTCCGCCATCTTTTAACGTTGCAAATGGCCCCTGGGCCATACTTGTGTGTGTAGATGTACGTGCACGCTGTCACTGAGTGCGTAGCTGTCGCTGCCATAGTGTGCGTGTCTATACAGGGTGCCTCTGACCTTGGGGCTTTAAATGCATAGATCATTTCTACTCCTGAAACTAAACTTATTTTGTTCTGTAAGTTGTTAAAAATATGTTCAGTTTAAATTTATTTTTTATCATACAAGTTAAATCTAATTTTCAATGTACGCGATCCAATTCTCCATTTTCCTTTAGCCCCCGTACCAAGGTAATGTCGCCCCCGTACAATGAGATAGTGATTACATGGCCAGTATGTAATACACTGATTTTACAATTAGACTTTAACATCAATTAGTTATCTAAATTTAAGTTATTTTTTCATGTTGCAGAACAAAAGTAGTTCAGTTTAGCGAGTAGAATCGATCGTTGAATTTAAAGCCCCAAGGTCAGAGACACTTTCCTAAAATAAAACCACTGGAGTCCCTGCCAAGATGCATTACACCAATGACATCACTGGTAGATCACGTGACTTTTCGTATCACGTGATCTACCAGTGACGCGATTGGTTTAAAAACGAAACTAATAGCAACGCTGGTAAGCGTTAGTGCATTTCTTCTTGACAGGGCCTGTTCACGTTGTTTGCACTTCTGGTGGTCGTATTAGTACCCCGTAGATTTTTTTCCGTTTAAATATCAAATTTATCATAAATAAGTCTACTTAACAAAAAGGAAATACCTACTCAGAACCGTCCTGCGTATCGCCTATTTAATAACTACTATACTTATTTAGCAGACAGAGCTTAATTAACTGACAAAAATAACTCTCAAATATTAGATTCTAAATTCAGTTTCTGTTTTCTGTGACTTATACTGTTTCACTAGGTCCCCAGATCATGCACAATGTTGTCACAGCGTGGGTAGTGCTGTTCGTATCGTTTAAAAAGTATTACGGTTAGTTTTCCAAATACAGGGTTTCCCAAAACTGTAACTTAAATATTAAGTAACAAGAAAGCCCCCTTCTATACCAGTTTGGAATATAGTTTTTACTTTCCAATAATGTTAATTAGTGTAGGAGCTATTAAGGTTTAATAATACTGTTAAAAAACCCTGCACCTTGCGATAAGTACACGTTACCTTTGACTCCATTGGCTAAATATTGCAAATCTAATCCTCAATAATGTATATACTGAATAACACCTACATTAATAGTTTCCAAAATAACAACGCATTCAAAATAAATCAATACTTTGTAAGTTACTACAGCATTTGTCGTTTCTCATTCAAAAACATTAACTCTTCATACAGTAAAAAATACGGGTAACACCCGGCTCCCGGCTAGGGTCCATAGTTAAACTACCATTTTATAAAAAATACTGAATCAAAATCCAGGTCTTCCGTTCGGGAGCTACAATCAAGAGACTGATACACACGTTATAGTAGTTTGTGCAACTGATGCATAATGAGAGGCGTTATAATACGAGTGTGGTGTCATAATAGGATCACACGAGGGTTTTAAGGCCTAATTATGTACAGTTGCATACACTACTTTAACTACACACATAATATCTTAAGTTTAGAATTATCCTACTTTCGTAGCAGCAAAAAACCAACAAACAAATGACAAATGGCGGCAATTCGATGCTCCGTCAAGTCGAATGTTTTTTTTAAATCATAGACAAACGAATGAAGTCCCTATTCGAATGTCACTCGAGATCAAACGTCTCGCGCGGTTTATATTTAAAAAACGTACTGAATTGACGTTTCGAGTCGATAACACTAGAATAGAGACCCTCTTGAGTTTTGACAGCTGTTCCAAATTTAAACTTACCAAAATCTATACTGTAACTGTAATAACGTTACAGTACAGATTTTATCTACGACCACAGACAAGAAAGTTGTCGTAGTAAAATTGGTTGCAATAATGCTGGTCATTTTCTACTGGTTTTGAACGCATAATAGAGGACTTATGATATTATGCGTGTTGATAAAAGTTATAACGATCCTCCGATAGAATAAGCTGCCGTAATACCAACCAAAGAAGGTAGCTAACTGATTAATGATAGTATTAGCATTTTTATTTTTATGTGGTTACCAATAGAGTTGATAAGGCTTCGACTCCAACATTGCACTTAGCCGCTTTCTTTGGTATAACAGCAGTAGGGGTTAAAATACTAGGATGCATAATAAAAGTACAGTAAAACAAACTGAATGAGATTACTCATTTATTCTACGTACTCGCTAACAAGTAGACACCTACTCTGTTATGTCAGAACTTAATCTAAAGTAAATCAACGTCTTCGTCAAGTACGTAATAAGAAAATATATAGCAGTGTTTGTATAAAAAAATATTAATCACAGTATGTACTTATTAATGTCTAAAATGTATGTGGAATGATAATTAAATACTTTTATTAAATTAATAAGGAAACCCTGCTAGTTAATAGTGACACTTTCAAAGTATTTTAGCTCCTAGAGCAAGAAGGCACAATTTAAATGCATTTTTTTTAATTTTGAAATCTTTGAAATTTAAAAAAAATTGCAAAACGCTAAGTAACATATTAATAAATTAAATATTAAAGTCAGAAGCTATGCGAACAAAAAACAATATTCTATAAATATAAAAACGGATTTTACAACATGAAATCTCTGTCTGTCTCTGTCTAGAAAAATGTTGAAGTACTTAATCTATAGAAATCCAAAAAATGGAATGATTTAGGAATGACAACATTAATTATTATTTAATAAACATTATGTCTTGTCTGTAACCCTATTTTTTTTTGTCAGAGATTCTAATGTGAGATATATAAATCGAGAAATTTTTCGAAAATGGTCCTCTGTCAAGTCTAAGGAAATTACATTTTTAATTCTACCTTATCCTATTATTTTCTGGAATAACGTGCAGTAAGTACGGAAGTTTACGTCGTAATTAGTTTGTGTATTTATTTATGTGTACGTAATGTAAAGGTTGATTAGCATTTTGTTAAATAAACTTTCAATTTTGGCAAAATTGTCAAGAATTCATTCTGAAAGTATATAAAAAGTCTTCGGAGGATGTCCATGGCACATGAACAAGATAACCTAACTGTCACGACCGCCGCCATTTTTATTAAAAACCATTCTTAGATACGAAGACTAATAAAACAGACTACGTTTTAAAATCATAACTACGTTCACGTCCTCAGTTAACAAAAACGAATAGTTAACAAATCTTACAAAATTAATGATATTGGCACAAATATAAAAGTTTATTTTGAAAACCCACGTACGAAATAAAACTAATCAACCTTTACTATATTATAAATAGAGATGCTTACATGTTAAGTCTATAAATAGGACAAAAACTTATAACCTTCTACTAATTTAATCAGAGTTGGTTATGTTAATGTCCTTTTAAAAACCTTAGCATGGTTCTCGGCAAATTAAGATAATGTGCAAGTTAAACACGTAGTCAACCAATAGACAACGTCAACAAAAATAGCGCCGTCTATTACCCAAACAAAGAATCCATTATGAAATAAGAAAAGTTACGAGATAGTACACAGTACAGGTAAATAGAAAAAAAAACGAATCAAGAAAGCAATTACGGGGGGAAAACAACATAATTACTTAATACTACGTAATTATACTGATGCTATAGTAATAGTAGCTATAACGTCAACAATATGATTGATCACGATATATAATTCAGACTAAAACGAAGTGAAACAGAGCCCTAGAACATTTAGAACAAAAACTAAATTAATAAGGTTACCTTTATTAACAAGGACACATAAGGCTCATTTTGTTTTTGTGATTTAATATCTTAACAATTATTTAATTTGCCGAGTATGCACCTTAACATAATGACTATGGATACCGAATCAATCTGAGTGTTCTTCTGTTATAACTAACAATTCTAACTTGACCCGTGAGTTCCTTAGAACCGCCTTAATCTCAGGTGTCTTGTTCCGTTTATCGATGCTTAGCCGTCCAAAAAATACGAAACGACTTACAGTGAAAAGTTACGTCGGCAATCTTCGTCCACGCCGACAGGTGCTGACTAATTATGTCGAAGATAAACGAACCAAAACATCAATCAATACAGACCTTGTGGTGTTACGCGTAAGGTTATGCGATGACAGCTAATTCAAATGACAACTGACGCGCCGCTAAATAAAATGGCGGTCGACGGCAATCAATTGACCAATAGCCGTCGATGATTTTTACCCGCGCGAACGCACTGCGTTACAATTGGCTAAAATGTTTTGGCGCCTTCTAAAAAAAACTTACTGCACTGCGCAGGGACATCTTTGTAATTTATTGTGGTACAGTCAACTGCATAAATAAGTGATCATTTATGTACCTTGTCACTTTAACGATGTGTTTGGAATGTTATACGAAATGGTGAAACGATTGAAAGCGACAAGGTACAGAAATGATCACTTATTTATGCTGTTGACTGTACTACTGTACTGTATCCTCCATAAACCTCCTGAGTCTCCAGGTTATCACTTGAGGACATAATACCAAACATAAAAAGCACCCTATAGTTAAATACAACAAGGTTTAAATTACAATGTTACTAAAATAGGTATTGGGTCTAGAGGTTAAGCGTTCACGGGTCATTTTAGACTTGTTTTTAGAGAACAACGACCCTGGTCCAGTATAATTTACATATGCCGCGTGTTCCCGAAGTTTATCCCGCTCTGCGTGGCGCCCTTATTGGAGCCGTACTGGAGGGAGATGACACCTTGGCCTGCCCTCAGCTGTTCCTCGGAGAAGTTCCTGACGTTCTTCTCAGACTCTTTCGGGCCGATGGTCGGTTTGCCGTGGTTACCGGCCTGGAATTGAAAAAAATATATTTTTCTAATTGTGTCGTAAGAAACCTTTAAATTTTATAATAAACAGGTATTCTCAATTATCGAATGGTCCAATAGTCATGTCATGAAATGTAGGGCCTTTGCCATGCTTTTTTATAAATAGTGATGATGATGATGATGATGATGATGATGATGATGATGATGATGATGATGATGATGATGATGATGATGATGATAATGATTGATCCGACCGATCTCGGTCACGGCGACCGTTCTAAAGGAGGCCCTGTGTTCGCTGGTGAGCTCGCATGTAGCTTATGTAGTAACCATTTAAATGACAGACAACAATAAATAGTTATTTTCACCTCAGACGTAAAAAACTTTGGTCTCGTGTGAGACATACAACTTTTCACCTCAGCAGCGAGAACAACACAGCGTGAAGCTGGTAGGGCCAACTCAGGTCTTCCGTTGTGACCATTTGGTGAATACACGACTAAATAACGACACGATCGCATATGCATCAATCACAAGAATTTTTGCAAAATACTAATAAAATAAAAAGTGGTAAAAATAAACATGAAACAGATAAAACCTGTCACTCAACTTGATAATGCCGTAGTGCAAAAACCACTTTATACAGCTTTATGTAGTCTGTGGCTTTAAAAAAAACCTAACTAGGCCTTGTCTAT
Source organism: Acleris emargana (assembly GCA_927399475.2). NCBI lineage: Eukaryota > Metazoa > Arthropoda > Insecta > Lepidoptera > Tortricidae > Acleris > Acleris emargana. The sequence continues at coordinate 1,450,568 of OV656840.1, forward strand.
GGCTATTGGCTACAATAATCCCGCTATTTTTGAAATGCGTTCTGAAACTGCCCCCGCGGTTTATGTCACGAAATTAAAGATTGTTAAAACGATAACAAAATTATGTAGATACATCGTCGCTGGAAAGCAATAATGCTGTAACCCGCACCTCCTACCAAAATCGTTTTTTTGCATATTTTTACTTCATAATTTTTTCTGCGTCGAATGGTCTATGTCTCGTGTTTCTACGATGAAAACTAAAAACTTTACAGCATTAGTTATTTGTGATATTTAGATTATTGGAGAACAAATAAATGTAGTAACCCGCTTAAATTCCGGTATTTTTTGTCGAGATGAGACTTACAGCAATACAAGGTAAGAAACTTAATCTCTGGAACATTGTACAGCGTTTTTGCTTTCCTAACTAATTTGGTCTTAATTTTTTAAATCAGTAAGTAATTTCGGACCAAAATTGTTGTAGTGGCTGTTATTTAGTTACAGCAATTTAAAACGCCCTTTCATTTGGTTTTTAAATTACACCACGACATTTCCCTTTTGGGTTACAGCATTCATTCGGGGGAAAAAAAAAGAAAAAAAATGCTGTAACCCGCAAAAATCACCCTTAACCCATTTTATATCAAATTTGAGTATTCAGTTTAACAAAACTATTTATTTTAATAATATTTGCATAATGGGACCGAAAAGCCTCCTGCCGTTTAGAAGTTATGATTTTTTTATTTTTTTTGCGTTTGTAATTTGGCTCTAGTATAAAGCTTGGTTTTTGAGGGTTACAGCATTATTGATTTCTAGCGACGACATGATAAACTTCCTATTTTTCATTAATTTTGTCTTCAAAACATTAAATAAAAAAAATGATTGTACCTACTGTATAAAATAGTTATAATGAACACATTTCAAACTTTAACAGATAGTTTTATTTGCAATTATACGGTTATGTGTGCATCCGAACGTGCGTTTCTTTTTGGGCCTACTATGTGTGGAATTTGAAAATCGAACTTCGAATCAAGTTGTTTCTATCTCTCGCTTTTTTCCTATCGAAGTGAAAGTGACAGAACAAAGTGAAGTTCAATTTTTTCGAATGTTGTGAGTAGCCCCAGCATTGCTCACGGAATTTAAAAAAATAATTAAAAAGCTACTTTGCCTCTTGCTCGCAGTAAAATTGAATTTTGCTCACTGTTTTTAAGCAGCAAAACCTGCTTGTTTGAGCTGCTGAGGTTAAAACATTTTTTTTCTTCCTCACATTAGTAGGTACATTGTGCATCAAGGGCGGTAAGAAGAGGATTGCTAACGAGAGACTATTAGAAGCCCGACGCCGAAGGCGGAGGGCTTTTAATGACTCGAGTTTGCAATCTCCTTACTGCCCATGATACACACAATGATTTTCATCACATTAGCGAGGAAATAAAAAACAAATAGAAAAAAAACCTTTAATAAACAAAATACGCTTCGGAAACAACAATCAAACAAAATTAAACGAACTCGATTCGCTAAGCTAAACGAGTTTGACAACTTTTTTTTAGTCTTCCACAGATAATGCTTAGAATTGCTTTTTTTTTAAACTTGACAAATACAGGCCATTCTGCCAGATTGTACAAATTTTCAAAATGAAATTTAATAAAATAATTGCGAATGTCTCTGAAATAATGGTAAAATAGAAATATAATGCAGACAAATGTGCCGTATAAGTTTAATTAAACAGTAAAATTGGTTTGTAGCCAAGTTTTGAATATAGGAAATAAACCTTGGCTGATTTTACACCTCCTTGGTCTGAAATGATGTACAAGTGGATTCTATATTTTAAAACTAAACTCATAACTCCCTTGGGAGTTATGAAAATCTATAACTCCCGCGGGAGCTAAGTCGGCTATAACTGCCCTAAACGCCTGCGTGTTATAAAACCCTTTCCGAGCAAGTGTGATGAAAAATTAGTTGTTTCCCAACTGCAAAGCCGTTAAGTAAGTAATTGAATATGATGTATCCATTATTAACAATTATCAAATTTAGATATATTCAAATCAAATCAAATCAAATTCATTTATTTCATTACATTCAGACATTATTTATTATATTATTCGCTTCAAACTTATCCCAAAAAACACAAGAAAACTCTACCACCACTCGTTAATAAAGCATGTTAATTACCAGCAACCTAGGTGACAAGTTGTTGACTTTCATTAGGAAATGACTCGATTCACTCGTCACATTCCCAGTATTTTAATAATGTAATATTAAACCTTTTAATAATCTAATATAACCTTGTACATACCTTCACGCCTGTAATCCCAGAGTGGGGTAGGCAGAGCTACAGAATTTACCTACAACTTTAAAAACTTGCTGATAATTCTGTTACCACATTATGCTCAAATAGGCTAAGATGTTTACCAGCGTATTAGTGACAGGTGGCAAGCCTATCGCCTAACAGTACTACAAGCCTTTACTCCCTTAGTCGCCTCTTACGACATCCACGGGATGACATGGAGTGGCACTATTCTAACGGAACATTTAAATTTATCAAGTCTCTTTCCAGAAAGTAAGATTTCAAAATTATACTTTATATCGCACGTACTTTCATTTAATTACCAATGATTTAATTAATAAAAAGTAACTAATTAATCATGTCATTTCATTAAAAATAGACCTAACTTCCACATAAATTTAACTAAGTCATTTATTACTCCGACTGGTGGCGAGTTGACTTCATTCATTAGGCAAATTGCTCGTCCCATTACAGGTAGGTACCTTGTTTACCTAACCCAGGTAAAGCCAATAACGGTCATTGTATTGGTCTAGCGAGAAATTTGCTGAGTACACAGCACAGGGCTAACGTTTGCCGTTTTGTTCGAGTTATTACTTTAAGTAATGACAAGGTTGCCTTGGTAATACATTGGGGATTGAAAATTATTATAGGTACTTTAACATGATTATATTCAATCCAATATGATTAGAGGTATATTAATTTTAAGACTAAGTGGTTCAGAGTGCAATGCAACTTCGTTTGATGTTTACAGAAATGCACTGATTACTAAAATGCGATGCAATAGCGGCGTTGGGACTTGGGATCGAAGTTTGGAACGGCGCGTGGCGTTTCCCGCGGTTCGAACTTTACGTGTACAGGCCGCTAATGGCTATGTGGTCGTGTTTTGGATGTCTTAACCTAAACTGATTATAGTCAATTATCTTGTTAGAGTTCTTTTCTTTAAAGGGAGGACTAAAACATGTGATATAGTATTAATTGACTATCCAAGAAGGGTCATGTATTTTTTTTCGGATATACGTAAGTCTGCTAGCTGGTATGTAGATATATCAGTTTCTTTGAGATCTCATGTAGGCTAAACGACTCGATGGATATTGTTGGATTGACCTAAATCCCAGGAGTGTCGCGTGCTGATTAATATGTAGCCTAATCAATGTGTACATCTTCCTAACAGTGGTGCTAGGAACTGCAGAGTCCGTCCGGATCTTATGCTTAACCTACCGCCAAGCAGCAATGTTCGCTTCGGTTTAGGGTTAAGACAACCGGTAAAATGACTAGCATAGAGGCATTCCATCTTAGTCCTCAGGGTTGGTAGCGCATTTGCGGTCTTAGGATTGCAGTCTTAAGATTGTAGTCTTGAAAATGAAAATATCTACAGTTCTCAGATCCCATCATGTGGCCTGATGCTGGTTCGCCCTGATTAAAACAAAATAGCCCACCTTTCTGCCAAGTGACTGAAGGCAGATGACCACAGAGTTGAGGTTCTGTCGCTCCCACAGATCCACGGTCTGGAAGGTCTCCTGTGCAGGTACTCCCAGCTGCCTCGCCGCGTCCAGAAACGCGTTAATATTCTCCATACACTTAAACGCCATCTTTGATTCGTTGATCTTCTTCACCATACCTGGCTGAATGTTGTTGGCCAGTCTGTAAAAACAAAATTAAAACCATAAAGCCAACCAACCAACATTACAACCAACAAGGGGGCAATACTTAATATTATACATGAGAAAGTTTGGATGTTTGTTAATCAATCACGCTTCAACCACTGAAGGGATTGGGATGAAACTTAGCACACATATAGGTTAGGTCCTGGAATAGGATATATAATAGGACAGTTCCTGAAGGGGTAATAAAAGACTTCTACGCACACGGAGTCACGGGCAAAAGCTAGTCTTAAATACATTGACCTAGTGCCAAACTAAGCTCTATTGTACTATGGGTACTAGGTAGGTTCTAGGCAACGATTAATTTGGTTCTGTGTAATTTTAGAGAAATAAATTCATAAATTCATGAAAAACATTCAAGACTCGGGAGCAAATGCTTGTGATCGTCACACAAATATTTGCTCATTTTGGAAATCAAACCAGGGAGCGCTAGCTTCGTAGGCAAGGTCGTCGAGGTAACATCTTCTATTACTCTTGTTATTATATATTGTTTAGTTAACTTAAGTTGTCATCTTCGAGAAACCTTTATTACTAAAACGAGGGCGTACCTCGGCGGAACAACTACCTATTGTACTGCCGTCCTTGGAAAAAAGGGCGTATGTCTCATAGAACCGCGTGTGTATTAGTGACCTTATTTCTTAACATGGAGGGTAAAATATACTTTGACTATCAAATTACATATGCGTCCTTTTTATTAAGGAGGGCAGTGTATACGTATGGTTATATAATCATCGGTTATTTTGATGACAAATCCAACCAAGAGAGGGCTTAAAATTCTATTATATCAGTCATTTTGGCATTGATTGGCAAATGGCATTTTAGCCCAGTTTCAGTTGCAACGCTAAGACGAATCTGACACACCGTTTACTGTTCAGCCCAGGTTTCCCTCTTCTAGGGAACAAATAATCATACATAACATACAAATACATAGGTCATGACCACAGATCACAGAAACAAGGGAGATATGTCATGAACGCCAATTCGTACAAGACCCGGTGTCGCCACTTTTAAACATGTGTGCGTCTTACGCTTACGCTCTATTAACTACTACAAAAAAAAACCTCCTCATAATTGGTTACAGCTTACGAACTAAAAACGCCGTAACATAGTTTTGATAGTAGCAAAAAATTAAGCTTTATACTAAGTTCTCAAGGTTGAAAAATGCTGAAAGATCGTTTTTTTTCCATCGTAGTTCAGTCACTAAACGTAAGGTAGCGCTTACTCGTCACTTAGCTGCCATCTATGCGACGAGTAATTAATTAGTTCCTCAGAGCTAGATGGCGCCGAGGTAGTAGTCCCTATATTCAGCAGGTTAAGGACTACCCACACACAGCGACATCTAGTTATACTTTTTTCAAGAGGTGTGCGTTTCTCTCCTGTCGTCCACTTAGGGATGCCACAAGGAATGTTTCAAAATATATCGATAAACAATTCAAACTTGTTTGCAACGTTAATATAGGTACTATTCAATTTACAGACAATAAGTACTATTTTTATTATTTTACTACTAGGTTAATACAATTACATCATTTAAACTTAATATATTATTGTTAGAATAGAATAATATTTTATTAGCAAGAATACGGTTTGCGTAAAATTGATACATAAGATTTTAAATTTGGAACGATACCTATATTAGAACGTAACAAAAAAATGGCCGAATTTCTTTGGTTAAATTTTCTGGAGCTGTTTAAGATTTTCGTTTTGATTAGTACATAAAAGTCTAAATTGTAAACTTGGACTTTATGATGTTAATACAAATATACTAATAAAATGGGTTCGGTTGAGTGTCACGTCACAAGATCTCAGTTTGGGACAAACCAGTAGTTTACCGACTTGATTATGTAAACTTTATTTCATAAATGGTACAAATTACTTAAAACAGAAAGATAGACTTAATACTTGGGGCAATCTCTACCATCCAACCTTTAGGCTTGAATCCTTTTAAGAGTGAGTCGGCGCGAGCTGTCAATCAGCGCTGTGTGCAAACACAGCTCAATACTGAGCCAGAGCCCTGTGCCTTTGTGGTTGGTTAATTTATTTTTATCTTAATTGTATGATTTGCCTACTTATATTTGAATTGCTAGAGTCCTTCGTCGTTCGTTAATATTGTAAAGAAAATTAAATTTTGTATAACGTGAAAATTTATTTAAATTATTTTTCTTCTGTTTTAAGCGTGTCGTGGTAGTGATAAATAACTAGAACTATTAACACATTGAATTCTATTGATAGCTGTAGAATAAGCCATTTATCGATAGTCGATAGAAATCACGTCAACACAACTTTCACAACCTTACGCTCTGAAATCCATTCAAATATAAAATATTCATTTAAAAATATAAATAATGCTTAAAAACAAAATTTACCGGTGGTAAGTTATGCCCTTTGATTTTATATTAACGTTTGTATTTCGATTTTTGCACACTTTCACGCTACATACAGTCATTTTATCATTTAAACGGAGCTTCTATACTGACAGCGTTCAGTGAGTGACTGTGTCAACGCTTGACACGCCTCGTGCCGATATGGTCAATTTGACCATATCGAGGCGACACGAACCACGCCCCCATAACATATCTCCCTTGTTTCTGTGATCTGTGGTCATGACCTATATATATATACGTATACAATTCTCTCGTTCTTCAGCAAGCTCCCAGCAACTTTTCATTATAATTATTACGTATATCCTCTGTGCCGTAAAGATGCTAAATACTTTCTCAGAATCACGAATACAATAGAATAATCATTAAACGTCATTTTACAAGAATGTGTTTTGTTTTCTAGCAAGATTACGCCTATTGATTCAATGTGAGAAATTGTCGTGGCAGAATTGTGAGATCTCCCCGAGTTTTAGTTTAAAACACGCTAAACTAGTATCGTAAAGTTCAAACAATGAATTGCAAATTATTATTGTGACTTTGAAATCACTCTGTCGCTAGCGATAGAGACGATTGTAATATTCATTATAGCATTATGTTAACTGGAGTCTGTTTTACACTACAATGTGGGATGGATGCATTCTAGCTAGATAGCATAAGGCCAGTAATTTTGATTACTTTCGGACATACATTCGTTATCATTAAATGCAAAGGAACATACTTGATTGATTTCCTGCTTTCCCGCTGGGTTTGATTTTCTAGAAAAAATCCTTCCCTAAAGGTTAGACCTTTAGGGCCGAGCGTTGTCTGTTCAAAAACCAAACAGTTAATCTATCTCACGTCTGCCTTGTTACTTATCTGGCTTGCTTGCGGGGTAACTCACAAGAAATACAACCTTGTAAATAGCAGACATGGACCGGCTTCTAAGGAACCTTAAGCTTGGCGGGAAAATGCGAGGCGGAAGGAAAGACGACGTTGGTTACAGAATGGTGGCCAAGGGATTCAAAAAGAACCATGGATAGACCAACTGCCCGATAGGTGGACAACATTGGTAAAACAGAGGGGGACAATGAATGCGATTACTGCAGGGCCGAGGAGAGTGGCGTGATATGGACAGAGTTGTGACATATTTGAAATACTTGTATTTAAAATACAATTACGAAATACAAAATACGTATTTTGGATTTTGTACTTAAGTACTTTTTTTTAAAAGTATTTTGTATTTTATTTGAAATACTATTCGAGACGTATTTTGTATTTGTAAAATGGTTTGTAAAATACAAAATACTTTTTTATTCTTAGCTTCATTTTTCTAAAGCATTCCACGATTCAGTAAAAACAAAAAATGGCCACTAGTGGCGCAGCAGCTTTGAAAGTCTATGCGCAAAATGACAGATGAAACGAAACGCATATAAAACCTGACCAATAATATATGAGGGACCCCTCTTGACAATCCTCAAAGTCACTGTTACGTTTTGCAGTGTTGGCAGCTATTTCATTATTTCTGTGTTGTTCGCTTGAAATGTCTTTAAAAAAATGCCAAAACAAATTGTATTTAAACAATATGCCGTGTAGGCAATAAAACGTTATTTTAACGATTCGTATTTAAGTGATTATGAATGTATAAATGACAAATAAAAAGTGTTTTTACGGTACAACACTTGTCTCCCGAGTTCAGCACCAGTGGAAAGGCTATTTTCGTATGGTGGTATGATTATGCGTCCACACAGACGCAACATGTCAGATGCTCTTTTTGAAGAGCTTGTGATTTTAAAATCTTTATTATATAAAGAAAACCAGTAATTTTACCATAAAGTATTTTATTTTAATAAAGTATTTTGAAAATACATATTTTGTATTTAGTATTTAAATTAAGTAGTAATAGTAATTAAGTAGTAGTAGTAGTTAAGTAGTAGTAGTTTTTAGTATTTTGTATCTTGCATTTGAAATACTATATTAAAAAAGTATTTGCATTTTGTATTTAAATACTTTTCGAAAAGTATTTTGTACATCTCTGGCTATGGAAGAGGTGACCTAAAAGAATAGGCGGGAATGTACAGTCTGTGAGCACTTAGAAGAAACTTCGGTTTAGTACTTCTCTCTCACTCGCTCTCATACGATCTTATTAAGAGCGAGGACCTTGTGCAGGGTTCGTCCGGGTTGGTACCACCATCTTATCCACTAACCTACCGCCAAGCAGCAGTGTTCGCATTGTTGTGTTCCGGTTTGGAGATAAGACAGCCGGTGAAATGACTAGCATAGAGGCATTCCATCTTAGTCCTCAGGGTTGGCAACGCATTTGCAGTCTTGTGAATGCGAATGTCTATGGGTCACAATTTCCACTTACCATCAGGTGGCCTGTGTGCTAGTTTGCCTTCCCAGGCAATAAAAAAAAAAACATTGCTCCACCACCCACCTGTTCCAGTCGGGCGTCCCAACTTATCATCATCATCATATCTAAAGTAGGTGGATGCAGGCTGGCATGGATGGGATGGAGAGACTCTTTTAGTGTAGGTACATGGTGATCGTGAACCTACTTGCAAAGTAAAGTGCCGTCCTTAAGCACTTCATAGAAGTTATCCATGTCCCCGGATATGTTCTCCGGTTCCCCGCATATCTCCCGGATCCACTCCAGGCACTCCTGGGCCAGCACCTCGCTGTATTTGCTGTTGATCTGGAAACAAAGAAAGAGTCTCATGTCATTTGGAAACTTTTAAACAATATGCTTTTTTTTTTGAAAAGCTGGAAAGGAGTAGTTTACAGTTGTGAAAGTGTTTACTTAACAGACAATGAAAAATGGATGGAGGTTAATCTTGTACACAACGACATGTTAGCTAAATATTTTCTCTTTTCTTAATGGCTCAATAGCTAGAAGAGACTATTGAATGCGCTCAGTTCGCCTTTGTTCTTCTTTATTATCTGTTATCAATTGTTTTTCCCGTGTGGTTGCCGGGTTAGAATAGTGCACCTCCAAATCATCCCGTGGATGTCGTAAGAGTCGTCTAAGGGAATAAAGGCTTGTAGTACTGTTAGGCGATGGGCTTGCCACCTGTCACTAATACACTGGGAAACATCTTAGCCTATTTGAGCAAAATGTGGTTACAGAATTATCAAGAAGTTTTAAGACTTGTTGGTAATTCTTTAGCTCTGCCTACCCCACTCTGGGAATGAAGGCGTGAGTTTATGTATGTATGTATTTTTTTTCAGATGTGACTTCCGTCTAATGCTAAAGTCACGATTCACGCTGCATATCTCACGTAACATAACGTCAATGCAAACAGTGTTTATGCAACTATTTAACTCACGCCCGGAGCGGAGGAAATTGAAGGTCATTCTGATAACGACTCAGTTTCCCGATAAATATGCGTGTGGACTTAGTTCTAATGATATTTTTTAATTATAAATGCAGAAAAACCGGTCAAGTGCGAGTCGGACTCGCGCACTGGGGGTCCCAAAACACCGCATAGAAGGTGAATCTGAATTCGACTTCGAATCGAATTAGCGCGAGCTCAACTAACATTTGATAATTTTTCAGTATTTGCCGTCTTTTTTAAGGGTTTATGGTTTAGGACCTAATAGTTGGACCATACTCAAGCGCAGTTAACCATACAAACAATGAAGTGGACAAAATTTCCGTTGTGTGACGAAAAGCATCCCTACAATTGACAACAATTCATTTTGTGCTAAGGTAGTAAAATAAAATACCGTTTCTAGATTTTACACTGCTGATTACAGTAAAAATATCTTTGGATTTTTTTATACAGTAGTTTTTTTTTATATTCAGGAAAAACAGTAAAAAAAGTTGGATTGTGAATGTTAGGAATACACTTACAGTGCCCTTAGTCCATTTATTACCAAAGGAATTCAAAACAATATACAACTGTCAAGTTCATTTTTTATCTGTCTGACGGATTAAGTACTTGATTCTAACGACACGCTTTTGATTCTACGCAAAATAGTTTATTTATGTTAATGGCGTCTACAAATTACGTAATTAATTAAATTACGCAAAATAACAAATTTGTGAACGAACGGCAGCCAATTATTGACAAGTGAGTGACATGACAGTCAGTTCTGTTTCTGTTAAAGTTACTTTTTTTAATTTTATATCAGGCTAAGATCACGACATCAGTATTCCTAACTTTGTATATACGGTCTTTTTAATGACTATTACTTTAATAAATTACTAACGACGAATTTAAGTAAAATGAAGAAAATCCAAGAAATACGGGTAGTCTAATTTTTAACCATCTATTATAAATGCGAAAAAACAATAATGCTTTTTTTTTTGAAATGTTGTCAATTGTATGGCAAATTTTCGTATCACAACGGAAAAATTAATTGAGTGAGTTAGCGTTGTCAACTTTTTGGTCCTTAACCTTATACTATAATAATGCCAAATTTGACGTTGGTATAGTTTACTGTTTCTACGATACAACTAAAATAAAAATACGTAGAAAAAATGTAGGCTATATTTAGAGGAACCCCTTTAACAATTCACTTAGGTATTTAAAAAATACATTCTAGAAACATCCTGCTATATCTAAGTATTACGGTTCATAAAAAATACAGCGCTTTGAAGTTAGGACGGACGGACGCACGGACGGACAGCGTTGACATATTCATAGGGTGCCGTTGGTTCGGGAACGGAACCCTACATTTTTTTTAATGAACAGTTTTTTTTTTATGGCATATGAAGGCGAACTAGCACACAGGCCACCTGATGGTAAGTGTGACCCATAGACATTCGCAATGCAACCCTAAGACTGCAAATGCACTGCCAACCCTGAGGACTAAGATGGAATGCCTCTATGCTAGTAATTTCACCGGCTATCTTATCCCCAAACCGGAACACAACAATGCAAAAATTGCTGCTTGGCGGTAGGTTAAAGGATAAGATGGTGGTAACAACCCGGACGGTCCCTGCACAAGGTCCTCCCACAAGTGTTTTTGACTCTTTAGTAAATTTGCCAAACGTACTGCCGCACTCAGAGACGTCAATTAAATTTAATGCTTGTTTAAAGTTGTTGTTGTCACTTTCTCAGCAATAGAATAAGACAACACGTCACTAAACAAGCATTAATTTTAATTGACGTCTCTGAGTGCGGCAGTAAGAAAGGTTGCTGTTTTCCGTATTTCAATTAAAAACCAAAGACAGTTAAAGTATGCCTCAGATAAATTTGTAACAAGAGATGTGCGAAGGTTAGTATACAATTGCTACAACTGAAGTATGTTTCTTTCTCACAGTTGATAATTAAAAATCCAAAGACTAAAGGAAACAAAACATTCTCATTCCGCCTCAATAAGATATCAATTTCAATTCCCTCAGCAAACGGAGTTTAAGAAATCTACCTAATTTCATGGCTTGGCATCATCTTCACTCAGACGGATTGACTTTGACTCTATGCTTCTATTTTACTTTGTTTTTACCCCTATTGCAATCGTATTCTTAATGATTAGATCGTCTTGACTGTCGCGTTAATATGACCTATCATTAAAGTCTTTTTTTTTAGCTTTAATATATATAGTCATAGTTATATGGGTAGTTCTACTCGCAAGGGAATTTTCCGCGGCTCACCTTATTTTGTGTAGTTTTTGTAGGTAAATTATATTGTTTTACGATCGAAAGTGTACAACTAAATGGTTTCTAGTATGACACAAAAAATTAGCTCACTCCTAAATATATATCTTTCAAAAATTGTACTTTAAAGTGCCAAATTCTCAGTCTCCTGGCATGTCTCTCGGACGAAATGAAAGCTTAAAGGGTGCATCATAATTTTATTTTGAGTATGTACTTAATATCTGCACTAAAATGGAAATGTATAATATATATAGTTTCAATGTTTTTGTCTAATTTTACCTTAAATACGAAACTTGTTAATAAAAAAGTGCATTATATTTTGTCTCTCGGTTTTTACCTCAGTCTCCTGCTACATCAAAACACGTTAAAATCAGTTTGAATTACCGCGTCTAGCGCGTTGCTGTTCTGTTTGAGTGTACGATCGAAGTGAAGTTAGCTTACAACCACTCGCGTCCGTCTCGGCTCGCGGTTGGCTTAGTCGCTACGGTGAGTTGCGTGAGTGAGTTTGTCCTGCGGCCAGTCAGCTTAACAGTATCCTGGTACGTATTTATTTAAAATTCATTGATTTCTATATACTTTTTTTGCATTCATATGTCGTAAATTCGTTAAATTAGAGTACAGAATTGCATAATTTCATTATTATATGTTGCATTGACGTAGTTATTGGCTAAAAACCTAAAATAATCTCAGTATCCTGTTCTCAGTCTCCTGGAAATATAATAGCCAGGGGACTGAGGATTAATCAGGAGACTGAGATTCATCAAGGATCCGCACGAATAGTAACGATTGATATATTAATTACTGGTATATTTATGTATTATTTGTTTAGTTACATATTATTTATTTATCATAGTTATCATAAATTATTAAGCTGCGAATATCGCCAAGCAAAAACTTCGATTTCTAACATTAAAACTTCATCATTATTTATTTTTTGTTTAAAAACAATCATATTTTTTACACTTTACTTTAAAAAAATGTAAAATATGTGTAGGTAATATTGGAATACGTAAAAAAATCTTATACTTACATTTCATTATATTTTTTACAGAAAAATGGCAAAACCAAAAAGTATTACTAAGGAAGAACTGCGGACTGTGACTACAAATAATACTGTCTGTAGACAGGAGAAAAATATATTTTTATTTTTTAATTGGATTGAGGTTTATTTGATTTTTGTTTACTTAAAATTTGATAATCATGTTGCCATTTTGAAGTTGTTTAGAAAACTTTCATAATTTTATGCAAAGTTCCTAATATTATAATGATGAGACTGATGAAGAACTTTTAAGTTTAGTTTTTTGAGTTTTGAACTCTGTAATTGATGTTAATGAATAGTGAGATTACTGTTAAGTTACAAATAATGAAACTATTGAAGGCTGATAAAACCTTAAAGATTTTGTACTAAATGCAAGTTCATTTAATTTTCTATAATTATAATGAAAACTTTGACAATGTTTGTTGTGTAGAGAATACAAAAAAAACTATTTGTTTTTTTTTCAATTTTCATAATTTTGTACTAAGTAGTACTAATTACTGTCAACTTGTGATAATTTGTGAGTCTTACAATAGAAGTGTTTCACAAGTAGAGAATGCAATTTACCCGGTTATTAGCTGTTTTTATATGAAATAGCCGGTTTAAATCGGTTATAGCCGGTTATTTGCATTCCCTATTCACAAGACACTATTTTTATGCCATTAAACTATTTTTATTAATAAAACATTTAAATAATTACAACGGTTTTTAAGTTCTTTTGTATCAATACTCAGTATCCTGTCCATAGCCTCAGTCTCCTGGGCTCATATTTTTTTTATATGGTCATAAATTTGGTATATTTTATTTTTTTGGCTGGCCCGTTTGAGATCAGTAATAGAGACGACCTAAGCTAGACGTCAAGCTACTTTTCTGACCTTAGATGCCAAAAAAAAGCTGTGCCAAGAATCATTTCATTTTCGTCCCTCCCGAGTAGAACCACCCATATTCATTATGTTTTATGTTGTATATGAGATCTTTAAAATACAGTAGGTTGCTCAAGCAAGCAAATGTTAAAAGCAAGTGATAGTAGAGGATCCGAATAGGAGACGAGTTTCACCCAGCTAGAGCTGTTTATTCGTGCAAAAATATTTTTCTCAAACATGCTCGGAAAAAACGGTTTTCCGATTGAAACACAAGGACGGAAAGAGCCTCATTTTACTCCTAGGAGTAAAAAAACCATATGAAAACACTTTCCGTCCATGTCCATATATTTCTTAAAATTGCTGTCAATTTGCATACAAAATCAAAAGGACCAAGACAAAAATTCCAAACAGCCAAGGTAACTGCTCGCTTTTTTAGCACAGTGCGTGTGTTTCTTTTTGAATTTGCATGTCTATGGTTAGTATTTAAAAACAATTGACAGTCGGTAACATTCGTTCATTCTGCATAATATAATTGTGAAACCGAATATTAAACTATGAAGTACTTTTTAGAAATGTATTTGTATTATTTCCTCACAATATGTTTGAGAAAAGCATTATGTATGCCTCGGCGGAAACGAGGATTTCCTGACTCGTATTTTTAGCAGGCCTCGCTGTTGCTCGGCCTGCTAACCACCTCGTCAGGAAATCCCTTACTTTCCGCGCCTAGGCAACAATGAACTATTATATCAAGTTTAATATGGTAAGAAATATATAGCGAATAGGTTGACTGAAACAGTTCAGTCCAGTATATAATTACTTAATAATAAAAAAACAACTTAAAAAAAAGCAAATTGCCTATTTAATAGACAAATTAAGTACATACCAATCGAAAGTATGAAGCCTATATAATATGCTAACGTTAGTTTGACTATTTTTCCAATGTTTTAAAATGTACAGATTGAGCCCTTTCATATTCAACACTCCTTCTCACTGAATTTCATATTTTTTTTACTAAAAACAGATGCGGGCATCCAAGTTGTACAACTATGCCAAATTTCAAGTTGATAGCATTTGCAGATGCTGAGAAAACCTGTGACATACAGACAGACGGACAACGAAGGCTCACCGGAGCCCTAATAACGTTGTTGATACTCGTAATGTTGTATAATGTTAACAATACTACAACAATAGTGTAAAGACAATGATTGTTGTGGCGTATGACGTGTATTATACGCTACTAGACCAATATTATGATGCAATACATGCATTAGTGCACCAACTGATGCAATAGCGGGTAACCTGAGATTTTAGCTCACCGCGATTGTAACAAATATACATTTTGAACAAGAAATGATTCTAGCATTGGCAGCATTTAATTTTTTTATCTACACACATATCATAAATCCTCTATCCGTTCAAAACCCGTAGGAAATGACCAGCATTATTACAACCAATTTTACTATGAGAACTTTCTGGTCTGAGGTCGTAGGTAAAATCTGTATAGAATTGGTAAGGTTAGGAGTTTAAATTTGGAACAGCTGTTAAAACACAAGAGGGTCTCTATTTTAGTATTCACAGATATTATAGTAGTTTATGCAACAGTTGTATAAGAGAGGTCAAAAAAGACGAGTGGTGTGGTTTTGCAGGCGAACATAGTAAAGCAAGACGCCACGAGTATTTTTTGACTTAGTTATACACCGTTGCATACAATACTTTTTCTACGACTAGTATTCAAATAAAATGCAAAATTAAATTAACAAAATTTAATTTATAGATTTTTACTCTTTAATATACCTAGGTTAGAATACGAACAAACGAAGCACAGAACAACAAACGAGCGGGAAACATTCGAAAACAACAAAATATGTGTCTATGGTTAACTTTGTTTTTAAATTGATGTGCACTTGCTAGGTTTCATATTTTTTTTAAAAGTTGCACAATCGATTTAACTTGTGAAATAGGGACTAAAAACACCTAATGATTTGAGAAATGAATTCTTTTACCTGATTGGTCGATTTTAATATAGCTGCGTTCTGGTTGGTTGATACCAAATAAAATGTTTTTTATAAGAGTTAAATTAGTAAAAGAGTTTACATACCAAAAAGAACCTAACGTTCCGATTGACAGTCAATGTGTATTGTGATTGGTGGTTTAATTTGGTGAAGTATTTTGATTGGTCAAATTAACCTAGGTGTAAGCTTTGGCAGCTAGGCATATCGTTTTGGCTCAAAAAAGCACAAGTGCTGTTAAGGGGAATAGACTAGATAGACTTTTCTACGGAATGTTCTGCGGACATATTATCTATATTCTTATATTAGTGTTCGTGACTATATAAATGACAGATAAAAGTACAGGAGTAGGAAAAAACTGTTATCGACTCGAAACGTCAATTCAGTATGTTTTTTTAATACCTATAAACCGCACGACGATTGATCTCGAGTGACTTAGAATAGGGACTGTACTAAGATTATTGTCCAAAATAACTGTTAGGCGATGGGCTTGCTACCTGTCACTAATATACACTGTTAAACATCTTAGCCCAATTGTGAAAATTGTGGTTACAGAGTTATTAAAAAGTTTTTAGAGGTGTTGGTAATTCTGTAGCTCTGCCTACCCCACTCTGGGAATGAAGGCGTGAAGGTATGTATGTATGTATGTAATAAATGATTATTCTCAAATTCATGTTTTTTTTTAACTACTTGAATGCATCATCATAAATACTAATATTATAAATGTGAAAGTGTGTACGTTTGTCCGTCTTTCACGCTTCAACCACTGAACGGATCGAAATGGAACTTGGCACACATATTGGTAAGGTCCTGGAATAGGAGAAAGGATAGTTTTTATCCCGGAAAATTGGACAATTCCCGAGGGAGCAGCGATAAACGACTACACGGACGGGTTGCGGTTGAAAGCTAGTTGAGAATATATGGACTTGACTGAAGCGTTTGCTAAGCCCATGTGCTTTTGTTTAGTCCACTAGAGTAAACTAATCTTTCACCAAACCATTCGTCCCATTGTGATATCCATGGACTTACATATTGCTGTCTAAAACAAGAAGTAAAAACAATTAATTGGGATCGACCAAAAAAAAACTCACGGCTTTTAAATTCTAATTCGAAAGATGATGTAATTTTAAGAGACCAAATTCATAAATTTAGTAATTGTTGTTTAATGATATCTAATGGTAAAAAGTGATTTTAATAGGGTTATTAAATATACTATTTCAAGCGGTTTTCGCCAAACCCATAAGATACACCTAGGAGGGCTACAAGCCACAAACAAAAGTCAAACTAAGGTCAAATATGCTTTTGTCGAAATGTCCGAAATAGATAAATATTTCAAAAGCTTAATAATGCTGAACGGCTATAAAACCCTATTCCTCGAAATGGTTTTCAAATTAGAGTAATTTAAAAAATATGAACTATGCCAATTAAGAAAAAACCGGCCAAGTGCGAGTCGGACTCGCACACGAAGTGTTCCGTACCATTATCTATAAAAAAAAAACACGTTTGTTGTATGGGAGCTCCCCTTAAATATTTATTTCAGACAGACGGACAGCAGAGTATTAGTAATAGCGTCCCGTATTTACCCTTTGGGTACGAAACTCAAAAAACAAGATTCCGGGTCATTATTAATTGTACCACAAACAAAGCGACTCCTTCATTAACCGTCTAACTGTAAAATACCAATTTCCTGCCATGCATGTCAATGAGTCTCCCCGTTTCTAGCTGAGCCGAGTACGTACTCACGATACGAGTTTCCGTTAACTTTGATATTAGCTGTAACTCTTCCTAAAACACCTGAGTCAACTTAACAGGAACATGGTTGAACAGAACTGTAGTTTGTATAATATTGAAGATTCTTGGAATATTATCAACGTATTATGTAGGTCAAGCAAGTCTTTGGTTAATTTAAGGAAAACTAAATAATTACGAATTTGTCCGTGTGGTTACCGGGATAGAATAGTGCCACTCCATTTCTTCCCGTGGATGTCGCAAGAGGCGACTAAGGGAATATAGGCTTGTAGTAATGTTAGGCGATGGGCTTGCAACCTGTCACTAATACGCTGGTAAACATCTTACAATTAGCCTGATTTTGCAAAATGTGGTTACAGATTTATCAACAAGTTTTTAGAGTTGTTGGTAATTCTGTAGCTCTGCCTACCCCACTCTGGGAATGAAGGCGTGAGTTTATGTATTTATTTATGTATGTACGAATTTGTGGCACTTGCAGTGGAGAACATGGGACCTCGGTCATTATGAAAAGCTTTATTAAGGCTCCGTCATACTCATAGACACCTCCGGAGATCCTGGAGCTGGTGCTAACCTCTCCCAAAGGATTGGGCTAGCTATCGAGTGACGTGCGGGCCTGCTAGAGGGAGTGTTATTTTTATAGTGGTGATTATTATTGACATCTTTAATATTTGAGTAGCTTAGTCTGTCCACATATTATGGGGATAAGAGTTCCTGTTTTTCCTTATTAATACTGTTAAAACCATTAATACCTACACCTAAATATCGTTATGATGTTTGTTAAACTTTACCAGTTATCGTGTTTTCCATACTAATAATAAATCCATCCTAAAACGCTTATTTCCAACGACACTCGATATTTGCTGAGTTAAAGCAAATACTGCAGAGGTATTTGAACTCGCGTCGTTCAAGTTACAGTCATACGCAAAGCCATAAAATACATTTTATGCGAGAAACTGCGAGGAACAGAAATATGACCATGTCACGAATGCAGTCTAAGCTCTGGACAATAGAGCGGAGACTGCGCCATTAAAACTAAAAGTATAAGTAGAGTTGAGAGAGGTCTTAATTGCAGTGGTAAAATCAACACATTAATATTATTTAAAGCTAAATTGATGATAAAGATAAAATAAAGGCATTTATTCAGTAAGTAGGCCGCACGGGCACTTTAACACGTCAAGAATCTACCAGCGCTTCACAAGAGAAGACCACTGCTGAGAAGAAACGCCGCAAGAAACCCAGCAGTCAGTCCTTTTTTTAATATATGTAATATGTCAAGCATTATATGAATCAATAAATAGTAAATAAAAAAAAACAAACAACCTGCGTAGTTTCTGCAGGAAAACACAGCAAAATCTTAAGAGAGAGATAGAGAGAGAGAAAGAACTCCTACTTACCTATGTGTATACAGTGTGTGACATCCATACGAACATATATTTTGACAACAGTTAATATGCATCCTAATTATCATAAAAACAAGTGTTTTGTTAACATAAGTTGTACTTTTTTTTTTCATACTAACTAATTTGCCACGCAATGTATCAGACATAGCTCAATTATCCCTCAATTAACTTGCAATTAACTTAGACTTAATGTTATACATTGCTGCTCGTTGTACCCTTTAAAAATGAATTACACTAAATGTAATTTAGCTAATAACTTAACTCCGTCTTTAAACGGCTAACAACACTTAAAGCTATCTTCACGTAAAATATATGTTCTTATGGATGTCACACACTGTATAAGACGGTGCAAGACGACCACATAAGATTGATATGTTTTCCTACATCAACTATGTCCCCTAGACAAGATGCACACAGTTGTTGTGTGCGTTCGGATGTCAGTGCGATTGTCAACATTTGTGTGCTTACACACGCCTATCCAAATGCAAGGCTTGAGTGTTTTGGCTAGAAATAATATTACATACATAGGTACATACATACCTTCACGCCTTCATTCCCAGAGTGGGGTAGGCAGAGCTACAGAATTACCAACAACTCTAAAAACTTTTTGATAACTCTGTAACCACAATTTGCACAATTAGGCTAAGATGTTTAACTAGGCTAAGATGTTCAACAGTGTATATTAGTGACAGGTTGCAAGCCTATCTCCTAATAGTACTACAAGTCTTTATTCCCTTAGTCGCCTCTTACGACTTCCACGGGAAGACATGGAGTGGCACAATTCTAAGCCAGCAACCACACGTCATAATAATAATATTAAACTAACCTTAAAACTTGAGTAATAATTGAAATAAACCATTAAATAATTTAAAAAACCGACATCATTGCGATCCCTACTTTCAGAGACTCTTAGACGGCTTAACCGATTTTCATTAAACTTAGCTAAGAACCACTCTAAAAAACCCCGCATCTGAATCGATTCATTCGTTTGGGAGTTACGCCACAGACACACAGACAACCAAACTTAAAAAACACCTCTAATGCATCGGGCTTTAAAAGAATCGGACATTTAAACATGAGTTATGAAAAGATTTCAATTCTTCTTAAAATAACTTTTGAATAAACTTAGTCGTCATGGTGACTGATAATTAATGATGCATTTCATACGTTAGGCGTGAATAAGAGTATCTTAGTGATTCATTCTTCGAAGACCTAACGAGCCCAAGGTCAAGTCATTGCCAGCAAAAAGCATAATCCGGCAACCGTTGTAGAACTTGTAGATTACCAGCGCCATGTAGGGATATTCGTCTACAATATCTAGGGTTAGGACTTTTGGTGGCATATCGTGGTTCTAGAATCCATGGAGTTACTATTTCCTATTTATTATAATACGTACCACTTTGATTTTGACCTTCGGTATTATAATATTTCAAAATTCATTATTTCATTAAACCGCTAAAGCAATTTAAATGAATTTTGGTGTGGAGGATATTTCTGCTTTGTGAAAGCGTTACGAGTACAAACAAGCAAATATTAGTTGGTATGGATAAACTGAACTAAAAATATATTTAGTTAATTTTGAAATATGACCATGCTGAAGGTCAAAATCAAAGTGTCACGTGTTATAATAATTAGGAAATAACGACTCCATGGATTCTAGAACCACGATATGCCACCAAAAGTCCTAACCCTACTGATAATTAATGATGCATTTCATACGTTAGGCGTGAATAAGAGTATCTTAGTGATTCATTCTTCGAAGACCTAACGAGCCCAAGGTCAAGTCATTGCCAGCAAAAAGCATAGTCCGGCAACCGTTGTAGAACTTGTAGATACAGAACGCCATGTAGGGATATCAACCATTATTATCTGACACGTGGCCAAAACTGGAACTAACGACACTATTCAATTATCTTCAGCTGTTCAATACTAGCGACGCGTCTGAGGGCTCCGATTAAGCTGGTTCTATTTGAGATTGACGGCATAAAGAAACAAAAAGTTCTAAGAATTGTAAGTTCCGTTTGATTACTGATTTGTAATCTTTAGCGTTCTTGTTGCTTGGCTTTAAACGAATATAAGCTCTATCTTTAGGGTAAGCAGCTTTAAAGATCGCAAATTTCTATAAGTCATAGAACGGTTTATGACGACGTCTACCTTCTCTATACTATAGGAAAATCTTGTATGAAACGTGTGATATCGCCATTTCAACGTTGAATTTCGACTAAGCAGTTGCTTTGTAAAAAGGCAAGTTCCGTCTGACTTAGGTGGGTAGGTCATCACATCACTTCTAATTTCAACTCATAAACGTTGTCAAGGCGTGTGGCAGCCGTTGAAAGGGTGCGCCAGACAATGCAGTATGAACATATTCAAGCTATCAAAACTATACTTCGAATGTCACGTACGGTATGGACGTATGCTACATTGCTTGCATATAATGTGATGCTTCACGTAGTGGTGTGGGCACGTGTTTAAAATTATTGTCTTTAATTTGTTTGTGTGTAGTGTTTCCTTATACTGTTTCTATGAGGCGTTTTGCTGGGACGTTCTTCAAGTTTACCATGAATCAAAGTGAAAGACAAAGTTCTTTGTACTTCAATTTAGGCATCATATAATGCACCTATGAATGTCAAAAAGCATTACCACCGGTTCGAAAATAAAACTTTTGCCCCGAGAAGAACCGGCGTAAGAAACTCGGTAAGGTAGACTAAGATGTATTGGTTCTTTTGGATTTCCTCATCTCTGCTTTTACCACTGACTCTTCAAGCATTGAGGAACGTATAGCGAGAATTAGACAGGTAATAAAAAAAATACAAGTTCAATGTCTTACTTTAAGTTCAGGTCTAGAGCAAGAAACACACTTTGATGTCTTTTTCTATCCTAAAAGTTAGAGGAAGACAGCTGTCAACTTCTGCATTTTTAATTGATAGTATAAACCTGGGGCATTGTGTAATTGTAAACATACATACATACATACAATCACGCCTCTTTCCTGTAGGGGTCGGGTAGGCAGAAACCACTTCCTTTCACTTGCTACGATACAAACAAACTTCCCTCGCTTCTTCCACACTCACAACTCTCTTCATACACGTGCGTCGTAGTGTGCTCCTGACCTGGCCCTTTCTTATTATATCCCCGATCTTAATTGAAAATAACGATGCCTTTATTGTTTCTTAGAATGTTAGAATATAAAATACAGAAGTTTATGCAATGTTATTAAAAAAAAAAAGACATTACTATATTCCCATAATTTAATGCAATACATCTATGATTACATTATATGGTGATGATGACCTTGGGAAGAATAACAAAAAAAAGGTAAATTACAACTTGAGAATATTAACTTGGTACCGTAAAATGTGCCTACTTTGCTCCCCCACGGGTAATCTTGCTCCATCGTTATATTGAGGTATTCTGTATTGTAAATCATTCTAGTGCTTACATTACAGGCCTTGTCTTATAAGTAACATACAAAAAAGTCACTATGGAGCATAGTTACCCATGGGGGAGCAAAGTAGGCACATTTTACGGTAATCTTTATTTTTATGGCATTAATAAATTATTAACACAAACTCGTTACATGGATTTATGACAAGAATTAAATTAATGACGTTAGTCATTACCTAACGTCTCGTATGACTAACGGCTGACTAGACTTTTAACGAAAACCGTCGCACGCGCATGACGTAACCAAGGATTCTTTAAACGTGATTCAGAACCAGCTCGAGGTCTGAGTTGAATTTAGGACAAAAAACCTGAGTAAAGGTCCGAGTGGTTGTGAAATAATTTAAGCTCTGATGATATTGAGGAAAACTTTGTTCAATATTTGCTTTAACCATTTAGTAAAAATTAACTACTTACTTATTGTAGAAAAGTCCCATTCAGTACACTATTTTTTATTTTTTGTAGGTTTTAACTGCTGTTTACGTATGTGTGGTAGTATTATATTGTTATATTATATTATTTCTATGTTTAGGTATGTATCTTATTAAGGAAGATATTTTATTTTCTTCCTATTTCTCTGTTTTATGTATGTACTATTTGTTATTTCCTGAAATTTTGTTAATTTGTCTATCCTTCGGCATTGTCCTTGCTCATTTTACTTCAAGGTTAACTGGAAGAGATCCCATTAGGGATAAGTTCGCCTATGTACATTATTTATATTGGTGCAAACATGACATGTCTTGTAATTGTTTATGTGCAATAAAGAGTTTTACATAAGTACATTGTTTTACATGATTATAACACCATTTTCCTTTTATACACGGAACATTTTCGTAAAATACATGTATTTAATGACAATTTTTTTTTTTTTTAGGCATGTACCTACTGCAAAATTCCTGCATCAATTTTAAAACTTAACTTGCCTATAATGTAACACTTTTTAATTCACTATGATGGGCCAGGCTGATAAGCCTTCCACGTTCATTACTATTCCGATCCACCATCTAATTTGTGTTTGAAGACAAAGGAAGTGAATTCCACAAGCTATGTCCTATTTATACTGTTTTGGTGCACCTGCTGCTAATAGAAACTTAAAACTACACTCTCGGTCACACAATACGGGTCAGAGTGCGCTTTTCATACAAACGAGGCTATTTCGAAGCATTGGTTCCTGGCCAGGGGTAGTTTTGAGTGAGTTTTAATGGTGGATACTTCAAGGTTAAATAGTGTAGGTCAAAAGTGCTTAAGATACCTAACTAATCGCACAATCAGTTAACACCGCGAGACAGTGCGAGAGAGTTTGGGTCAGCATTTGGATTTGCTTACATTTTATTGCCATTTTAGATGTTTTTCTGAATATGCACAAATCAATCAGTTGGGTATCCTAGGAATTTTGGAAGTCCTGTACCGATGCTCGGGGTGTATATCGTCAGATTTCACTCAAAGCGTCCCCTGTCGAGGAACCAAGGCTGCGAAATAGCCTCTGTAGTATGAAAAACGCACTCTGACCCGTATTATTTGACCGCGAGTGTAATTAAGCATATCAGAACCAAAGACTGCATTAGTTTTGTTCCCTTTTTATTAACATTCTGTGCATCTGCATCGTTGTAGCTTCCAAACAAATGAACTGATCTTAATTTAGTTTTTTTTAATAGAAAGCTAATTTAACTAGGGTATTTTTTGGGATCACTTTGTTTGCCCGAATTTCATTTGCCATAATAGTATCACTTGCCATAATGTTCATTTGCCATAAAGGCATTTTTTCTGAAACTGTAAACCTTTCAGGTAAATTTTACATGCCATCGTATAGAGCCCATTAGGTTAGGTTAGGTTTGTTTTTGAACAATTCTGAATAGTTCACGGTTTTAGAAAAAATGCCTTTATGGCAAATTAACATTATGGCAAGTGATACAATTATGGCAATTGATATTCGGGCAAACGATAGAGAACCGTATTTTTTAGCTAAATTTGATGAAAATCGGATAAGCCGTTTAAGAGATATTAGCTCTGTAATAATGATTCGCTATTATTCATAAGGTGTTTTTATTTAACAGGTCTGACATATCGTCGGTGATACTGCAAAACCGCGTAATTAACAAATTTATGATAGAGCAAAATAAACCTTACTGTCATATTAAAAAAGTGCATTTTGCTTCTTATTTAAAATGTTACTTACGCGGTTTTGCAGTTTCATCGACGATATCGAGGTTCGAGGTATACCTCGTTCAAGACTCACCGGTAAAGTAAGTTTAGAGGCGAAAGAAATTTGTCAAGATCGTAGTAAGTGGAAAGAAGTGGTCTCTGCCTACCCCTATGGGAAACAGGCGTGATTTAATGTATTTTTTAAGTAGTAAAAGGGTCGTGTAAAAATTCACTATAGGTACACCATTAGGAACATAACGTAATAGATTTAAAAGCGATAGTACATTTACGTTGTTTTTTGATTTAAAAAAATCATTAAATGAAATCTTTTTATTCAGTATCATGGCCTCTACATCTATGTACTCAATTTCTTACTCGTCTGATCGGTTGATTTTCAAACATGTTAATATTTGTTTCACAAACTACTATACTAATGCAAACTGAGTTGGGTAAATTAAGGTAAGATCACGACTCCGCAGCCCCGCAGTCACACGGAACACAAAATCCCTGCCTTAATAGTTTAAACAGGCTATGATGATCTAATCAGCATTTTGCGGCTTGCTATATTGTACAAACACGCAGATTTGTATCCGACTATTAATAAAGATGCATTTGCTGATTATTGATCAAAGCAAAGGCGACTAAAAAGCGAATATTACAGCTAACTATCGTCAAAAGCCAAAGGTTACAACTATTGCGCAATCGCACGCACATAGCCATATTTGTCCTATTTGATAGGATATTATAGTTGCGATAAAATTATCTAACAAAATAATTAACGTTATTAATATTAACAAGCCGCTTGTTGTTAGTAACCGTCAAAAATAATTAATCATGTTTGATAATTCGTAACCGCATTTAGAAGCGTCTAGAAATTGTTTTGTGTAACGCAACCACGTGTAGTTTTCGGCGTGCATCGTTATCAAACTGTTCATTCGTTCTGCTAATCTGCGTGCGGATACAAATTTTAGGCTGGCAACAACGGTCACAGCCATAAATAACCCATGAGTAGGTAGGTATGTCACTGGACACAGGCTCGATGACGTCAGACTGCCTTTAGGATTCAAGTGTGAGAGTCAATTCGCGTTGTACATAGATGACATAATTGTACCAGTTACGGCTATGAAAACATCTATTGTGACGCTACTAGAATGAACACAACTTTTCAAAAATAGAACGGTGATGCGAACACGAGTGATTTTATGAATCATAAACAAACGTCAAAAGTAACGGTTGTAAGGACCCAGTTCTCAAGACTGCATCCAACGGTTTGAATTAAGGTAAACCATAAAAAGCAGGCAGCCTTGCCAGCCATCGACAATGACAACACCGACCGGTAAGGAGACCGGAATGGGGTCACAGATTGAGCGGTCAATGCAACGCAACAAGTTATTCGCAAAAAGGGGACGTATTTATAATATAAGTATCAAGAATCAACATTTTATGAACATTACTGCACTTATTGAGGTTGGTGAAACATTTAGATACTTGCATGAGGAATTTGAGGAGAATGAAATGGAAAAAATACACATACATCACGCCTATGCAGTTAACGGTAATATAAGCTACATTGATAAGAATACAGAAGAGCTTTGTGGTTCTCATCAATATAATAACCAGTCTGTCTGACTCGCTCATAACATAATCTGATATCAAGTATACGTTCGCAAGAATTTAGTAGTTATTTTTTTAAAAGAAAATAGTTATTTAATGATCAAAGGCCACCTCTTGTTTGGGATCGAGTTAAGAGTGGTATAAGTGACAGGTTGCAAGCCCATCGCCTAACAGTACTACGAGCCTATATTCCCTTAGTCGCCTCTTACGACATCCACGGGAAGACATGGAGTGGCACTATTCTAACCCGGCAACCATACTAGCTAGTCATTTTCAATAAACTTTAAAAAAATGTATTATTGCGTGAATGTTACTCGATTTCTACGCCAATAGGGAATATGCATGTTTTTTTTTACAGCTTCAATTGAAGCTGATTCATGTAACAAACAGATCACAAAAATCATTTTTTGAATAACTATAAAAATAACCAAGATATAAGCCAACAAAGATTTGTTCCTATCTCTTTCTAGAAAAACGGAATTTTACATGGAGTTTATATGGCCGCAGTGCACAATGACGTCACGGTGCACATCGGATCTCTCTGTCTAATTAGAAGTTTGAAATGCTTATAACTTCCGTATTTCTTGACCGATTTTAATTTTAATTTCCGTTTTGGTTATCTCTTTTACGGTATTTTCATATTTTGATGAGAAATGCGATTTTTAAAATCCATGCATATTCCCTATTGTCAATCGATTGTAATGACTCTTTTTTTTCATGAGTTGAGTATATTTTTGGGGTGGTCCCAATTAAAAAAACAACAATACCTTGTCATGGGATCCATGGAAAGTTAACGGAACTATTAGAGTTAATTTAGTTCATTATTTTCTAAACATGTATACTTACGTAAAACTGTATAGCATATCAGTAAAAATACACATGTAATTGTTTAAGTTAGTGAAATTGCGGAAGTAATTCTAGGACATACATACAATAATGAAGTCATAACCATTAATTACAGCAAATAACAATAGGTCAAGTTTACTAAATGGAGTTAATGGCTATGGCAAATTTAGAAACCAAATAAAGCTGATCAACAAGTTTTTAGAGTTGTTGGTAATTCTGTAGCTCTGCCTACCCCACTTTGGGAATGAAGGCGTGACTTTATGTATGTATGTATGTAAAAATGGTCCAGTCACCATCTTACTCTGTGACAGTTCGACTGTAAGGCTCTTATTTTATATATCTAGTTAAATTATCTTAATTTTAATTGTGTATTAGCATCTTATTACCTTAGACCAACCATATTATTGATAGAATATTATAGTTACGTCTAATTGTATTATATTTGTTCGCCTTTATTAGATAAAGGTAGTTACTGCGGAGCGTGAAGTTCCCTTGAAACTTGCTGAAATGCAGCCGAGAGCTAGGTGCAGGCTAAAAACCAGCGCTGTGCAGCTGACCCAGCTCGCAGCATATGCTGAGACCTGAGCTTTTTGTCACTAAACAATTTAAATCCCTACCGTAAAGTGTTCACATTTATACTGTGTTAATGTTTTTTTTTTGTGACAATAAATATTTTTTTATTTTTTTTATTTTATTTTATATTATTTTCTATTGAAACTCACCAGCCTGGCGTTAAGAACCTTGTCTAAGATACAGCTGCGATCAAAAGAGAAATTTGGTCAAGTGTCAATCTCGAACATATGGTTGGTTTTGAAAGTCCGCATTTAAGCCTTATAAATAAGTCCTGCGTAAAGGCCGGGCCTTATATGGCGAGTGTTGCACGCCCGGCCTTATATGATATGAGTCACCGCTAGTGAATTAGTATGAAATAAATTCTTCCACTAGCTAATTGAACATCTGTTCTCGACTTATTTGCACGGATTACACATTATACAAATACTATATTCTGTGAGTAATTTGTAATTGAGGTGCTTCGCAGCTCAAAACAGCGATGACTGAAATGACTTTGAAAATGAGGTAAATATTTTGTAATGACTAATGAGGAAACGATTTAGTATGATTTACGTGCAGCGCTCAGTTAATGGAAATTAGAAAAACACGACTCCCTAAGTAATTGCAACATTTAAATAACTTTACTAATAGTAAATAGCAGAAAACACTCAAGCGTCAGCTCTTATGAATCGATGGTAAATACTAAAATTTAAATAGGCAACGTTAAATTAAAATACCAACGTTCTGTAAAATGTCAAAACCTGCGAAGTCCCAGACAGCGAAAGAGACAAGCATATATCAGTCATATAGCTCTGTACGTTCCGTGGAACTTGGCATAATAAATCGCAAGAAGAGAACAGAGAAGTGTAGACCTTTAGAAACACCTTTAAAAATCACTTCTAGCGTTTACAATGTGACTTCTACTCTTGAAGTATTTCTAGTAACAATATTGAAATAGTGAACTAAGCGAGTGCCCGCTGTGTAAACATTGGCTGACCTACGTAGCCATTTCGCTTCTGCTGATAAGCTGCATACCGTCACGTTTTGATTCCTATATTTAAGATTTCCAAAGATTGAGCCATCTTAAAATATTTGGATCAATTAGCTAATAGGAATGCTGATGCAAGAAGCATTCCTTGAGACAGATCTACTTAGAAGTGATCAACTATCACCTGCAGCATCGATCAAAGTGCGGTATAAGATCATCTACATAGATGTTTACTTCGAGTCTCAGTTATCAGTTCTAGCTTTACACAACGTTTAACATTACAATAACAAACGCCATTTTAAAAACATAGACCGTTATAAATGTATCACCTTTTGCGAATAAGATGCTAGATAATGTCGAAAGAAAATCGACCAAAATTTTAGATTTGGGGGTAGGAGGTGCTGGTTTTACCCTTTATAAGACAGAGGGAATATATTTCCCACCATAATTAAATGTAACATGAATCTTAAGATTTGACGGTTTGGTTCTATTTGCGAATACTTCGACAGTTGTCAATAACCGGTAAAGGGTTAAAATCACAATATCCTCAACAATTTTGTCACTAAAATGAAAAAACCGGGTGTAGATACTTGGCTAGCAGCAATTTTCTCGTCATAATTCGTTAATTTTACCTATTCCCCAAGTCAAAATCAAATCTTGATGTCTTCATTAAACGCACTAACAGCAAAACCACCATTCATAATTGTTTAACTTCTTAATAGACATGCTAAATTGATTAGTTTCGGTCAATTAAAGGTGTTAAAGTTAGTTTTACCAAAATACGTAATAATGGCGGTGATTTAGTCAAGCGTTGGTTTATAAAAACGTTGAGAGAACCGGTTACAAAGCCGAAGTGTGGCTATGCGGGCCATCCTTGACCCATTTGGTTTTGGATACTCAATGGGAAGATATTTCGTCCACAAAAGAATGCATTACGCGTTAGGACTTACCCATAAAAATGGCAAGGTTGTTGTTAAACTTACCTGATAGTATACCGTATAATTGACGTAAAGACACGTCATATCTACATGCGTGTTCTTTTTTCTAGTAATGTGGCAGTACATAAACCATTTCTAGTTATAATTTATAAGTTCCCCAAAAAACCGAAATTTATCATAGCGTATTTTAACTGTTAGCGCCCAAAATATAATTTTGCACGCTGTGTAGGTAATTTCTTGGGCGGCAGAGCGTACATAATACATAAGCAGAGCAACGACCTGTATATTGCTTATGGTTATTTAAAAACCTTCTTACATTTCTGGCAAACCAACAGTTTTGATTAAGTACCTAGTTTCGAATCTCGCACTTAACCACCCTAAAAGGGCATACTTAACACTGTTTTTTTAACGGTTCTCTTGTCTTGTCCATAAGGCACTGTAAAGACTTTTAATAAGAATATATTATAAGATGTTTATGCTTCGAGATCCTCTACAAATTAAGGTGGTCAGAAAACATCTTACACCAGAGGAATTGTCAGTAATTTCAGATTCAGGGAAGCACTCAATATTTTTTCGGAACAGTGCGCTCATGTTAACTTTAATTATCATACCTTCATACATACCTTCACGCCTTCATTCCCAGAGTGGGGTAGGCAAAGCTACAGAATTACCAACCACTATAAAAACTTGTTGATAACTCTGTAAACACAATTTGCACAATCAGGCTTTAACAGTGTATATTAGTGACAGGTAGC
The DNA here is from genome assembly GCA_927399475.2 of Acleris emargana. NCBI lineage: Eukaryota > Metazoa > Arthropoda > Insecta > Lepidoptera > Tortricidae > Acleris > Acleris emargana. Next base: position 1,480,778 of record OV656840.1, read on the forward strand.
AAACCCATCGCCTAACAGTACTACAAGCCTTTATCCCCTTTGCCGTGTGGTTGCCGGCTAAGAGTTGTGCCACTCCATGTCTTCCCGTGGAAGTCGTAAGAGGCGACTAAGGGAATAAAGGCTTTAATTATCATTAAAGGAAAATAACTTTGAAACAGTTAATACATATTTATTGCTCAATTCGCAAATTGGTTGAGCTATGAAAAACAAGGTTTCCCTTTAACAAATGAGGGGAATCCTTACGACGTGGCTTAGCAGCCTAATCTCTGAGTTTTAATAAAAATCTTAAATTACATTGACATTGGCTCAAGGTGTTCTTCAATTGGTGGCAAAATTTCTTAGAAGCAGTCATAAAGTCAATCACGAGTGTATATGTTTTTTTCTACTATATCATCGTATTTCTGAAACCTTTTTTTTACTTTATATTCTTCATGCCTATTAAGTAATTATTATAATTTAAATTTTATTTTTCGAGTTCCTCTTCATCACTGAAGTTTGGCAGTAATACCTACTCTTTAAATAAATTTTAATTTTAATTAATTTTAAAGTACCGGTGGACTACTTTAATTTACGGTGTGACTTTGATAGCAACTATTTTTGGTGTAAAAAACTTCAAATGTACCTATGTTATGCAAAAACGCATGTTATTTGAATGGTGTCATATGTTAAGCAAATCTAATTAGTGGTAAAAGTGGAAAAGAACAACATCTATTCTATATTTCTTTAGATTTTACGTGATTTTCAGCGGGTTTACTTGAGATATTCACTCAAATATTTAATGTTTTCAAAGTAACTATTCGTAGTTTAACTTTGATCGTAGTGTTTTTATTTTGTTTACGGGAAACTAAAGGTCTCAATTTTTTCTAATTAGTCAAGTCGACAAAACAAGAAAAACCGATTATTGAATTTTTTATTTTGTCTTCTAGTGTCTTTAAAAAGTCGTGTTAAACTTTGAATTTGATCAAAGTAACCCCGATACACGGTACTAAGTAAATAATTAATTCGTTTTATAGGTACCACCTGAATTTACATCGACAGACCCGATCAGAGTAAACATAATAAGTTGGATCAAGCAGCTAAGTGAAGATACACGACAGAGGTAGGTATAGGTAGATGTAGACAGGTGGGTGGTACAGTTTTTTGGTGGTTTTTTGTTAAGAAACCAGTTCTTATTCGGGCGTTTAGGAAACCTTCAACTTACAATCTTGCTTATAATTTATAATTCAGTCTTGATATCCTTTTCATATTCTGGTTTATTAATATTGGCGTTGAGTTTTGTTTAATTTAATTACTGGAAAATATTTTAAGTACGTTACAAACTCATAAATATTAATTATTATACTTAGAGCGCATTTTTTTACGTTAGCCACGTGGTTTGTCACGTAAAAATCAGCTACGCTACACTACTCTAAAGTAGGTAGGTAGTAGGTAACCTACCGTAAAGATATCGATTGGTAGGTAATTTATTTCTTGGCCCGCTGCGTTCATATATTAATTGAAGATTTAACTCGATAATTAATTGTTGATTATTTAACGCGGTTTTTATTTTAACCTAGGCAGTTTAATTAATCGAATAAATTTGATCGTTAATTTATTAAGTTTTATTTTATTTTAATTTTATAATAGAAATGAAGGTGTATCCTATATGATGTAAGTTACATTAATGAAAAAAATACAAAATGCAATGCATGCTTCTAGCAGAATACTTACAGAATGTTGACAGTGATTAATTTTGTTTTAATTATTGTGATAAAGTTTTCATTTTAGTATTGGTGAATTATTAAATTTGATTAATCCGATTAATTATCATTGATCTTGTAACACAAAACAACAAAACAAAAACACACAAAATGTCATTATTGATGAAATAAGTGGATACCTTTTAACAAAATACCCTTAACCTACCCCCCTAATACCCCTAATGACCTTGAACGAACATTTTGTTAAGTACCTAATTTACAAGCGATACGAGTAAGAGATAATTTATACTTAACCTAACTCACCAAATACAACGTACCTAGGTAGGTACCTAATGCAACTTAGCCTACAGATCGTTCTCTCATTAGGATTTCTATTGCCATTACGTAGCGACGATGACTTTTGAGTATATTCAATTATAGAAAAAATCTTGTGATTAATTTAATATAAGTATTTAATGATAAATAAATGTTAAAAAAATATAATGATGATTAAAATTTTAATTTAAACCAGAGTAGTTCAGTACTTACCTACCCACAAAAAAAGTATTCCTACGTACAAACTCCGTTTTAAGTACATAGGGGGACGGAACCAGTAATGGACAAGGACCAATGTTGGACACTTGATTCTTATTTTACAGAAGATAGGGTTATTCATTTGTTTTGCAACAATGAATTTAAGAACTAACAGTGAAGTGTCCATTACTGGTGCGTATCAGCTAAAAGTGTCAATCATTGGTGCCGTCACCCTACCTCATTATCATTGGACCTTACATCCGTGTCAAAAATGGTAGTCAATAATTTTAAGCACTAGCAAAATTAAAAATACAACAAATCTAAATTCTCCTAGTTTTTCTTTGAAGGTGTAAATGTCAGTGTCATTATCGTTACGAGATAATTACAGATGAGGTCATTAGTGGAAAACTAAAGTGCCTCATAGGTACCTTTATAAAAACATCTCATCTCAGATCTAGGTCACGGCGCGGGCGGCCCGCTAACCTATTTCCACAGCCTCCCGAATCAATAACTAAAGTTTGTACTCGTTAAGCAACAAACAAGCAAGCAAATAGGGTTAATGACAAATTAATTCCACCGGTCCTTAAATTACCTGTTGAATGTCTTACCTTGCGTTGCGCCTCGGCGGCAAATCCAGACTTGGCTGCTCGGTTGTTAGCCATTTTAAATAACTAATTTGAATAAATAAATCACAGACACTTGGAGTCACTTAGATGTAAACAGTGGCGGAGCGCGAGACACGGGTCGTGCGTGTGAGTGTGTGTGGATGAATGACATCATGCCGCGCCCGGTGAGGCTCGGGGCAGGGAATAGTGCTGGGAGTGTTGGCCGTTTGTCGATAGAATGTGGTTTGACCGTTGGCCTAGTTAGGCAGGTGGGTTATTTTGTATTGCGTACTAGGGTAGTAAACTTTCCATGTCCTTATTATTAAGTATATAGATTTAGCGGTGTAGGAAAAAAGGTACTGCGTGAAGTATTCGATTTTAGGATTTACCTTTTTTACGAAGTAATAAACATGAAATAATACAAAGCTACTGGTAACTTTAATTGTATAAACCATTTCATAATATTAAAATAAATAAATATCAGGGGACAATGTCACACCAATTGACCTAGTCCCAAACTAAGCTCCAGGCTTGTACTATGGGTACTAGACAACCCTAGGTAGTAATCCTGCCTACGAAACCAGTGGTCTTGGGTTCAAATCCCGGTAAGGACTGATATTTTTGATGTATAAGCGCGAATATTTGGGTCAGGGATGTACACTATGTATTTAAGTATATATTTCTCTATATAAGTATTTATATCGTTTAGGAATGCGAAATAGTCCCCTGTTTTTTTAAATTAATTAATTTATTTATTTAGCATTAAATTCCCGATCTGTCTCTTCGTTTGTAACGATTATTAATATGTTCCTGTAATTCAAATAATAGAGTTATAAAAAGTAGCTGTGTAAAAAATCTTGAAATTTACCGAAAATAAGATGAACAAATATAAACAGTTCCGATTTTTTATACTGTAAAGACAAATAAGTGATTGTAGTGATTGTGATGTCTTAATATCATAAACTTTAAAATTAATGAAATAATCATACTTCTTTTAAATACAATCATTGTTAAAAATAGCTGCGTTTGCGGCTTTGCATTTAATTACTTTTTATCTATAATTGTGTACAGGATATCCTGTATTTAGAGGTTCAGAGTCGTATTAACACAATATTTGGTTCCATCTCAGCAGCCTTGTTGAGGTATCTTTCAAGCGACTTTAAAAAAGGAGGAAGGTTCTATGTTCAGCTGTATGTATGTTTTTTATATATGTTTCACCGATTTCTCCATCAATCGTAAACCAATTTTGAAAAATATTTTTCGTTTGATAGGGGAAATATATACTTTCTGGAGGAAACTCCACAAATACATATGCATAGAGTTATATCGCGATTTTGGCATTTTCAGTAACAAATCTAGCATTTGCATCCAGAAAGTTTCATTTGGTGAAGTGGAACTGATGATGAAGATAAATTTTGCAAGAAGACGGTTATTCTTAGTACCGGTACTAAGATAACCGAAGAATTCTTATCGATATACAGGGTGTCGCAAAAACTAACGCGAAAACTGAAAGGGTTTATGGATCTGCTAAAAAGTTATCGATTTAATCCCTTTGTATGTTCAGCGATTTCTACTAGTTTCGGAGATATTGATCATTTTAATCAGAATTTTTGTCCATATCATGAAAAATCATTAATTTAATATTTTATTTCATACAGCTTCTAGTTCCATTCATTCAGTTTTTAATGGTATCGTACATTAGGATCATTATGAATCAGCGTTATTTTTGAACCCATTGTTCTTTTTTTATTTTTAAGCTAAACTCGTTGTTATACATAAGTTTTCATATACAATATGATTGCCTTAATACTTTCTGCTTTCCTTCATATAAGGGAAAGCGCAATACTACCTGAGTTTTTATTTTGATACGGTAGTTTAAATTCGAGCAAGTCAAAGATAGTAACTTCAACATTCATTTACGAATACAATACTAAAGTACCACATAAAAAAAGATATATTTAAGAACTATGGAAACCTCTATAGATATACAGGGCACCTAGTATCTACAATAATAATTATGAGATGGTTATAATTAGGAGCTTTTTATTTTTAATGACATAGAGAAGGCAAACGAGCGCACAGGCTACCTGATGCTAAGTAGGATCTGTAACCTATAGACATTTGCATCCTCAATACTAGAATCTTGAGACAGGGATCCTAAGATCGCAAATGCGTTGCCGACCCTAAAAACTAACATGGAATGCCTCTTTACGAGTTATTTCACCGGTTGTCTTATCTCCACCCCAGAACACAACAATGCAAACACTGCTATTTCGCGGTAGGTTAAAAAATAAGATGGTAATAGCGAGTATGGACCCTGTATAAGGTCCTACCAGCACTAACACGAATTATAATTTTGTCGTTCCTGTTCAGTGTTATGGAAGGTACTTAGGTACTTTACATTTCTTTCCATACTGAATAGATTCACAAATTAACTGAACAAAAAATGAATCGCTACTTAGCATCAACTATTAAATCCAGCTTTCAAGCTATATTTTTTATCGACAAACCAAATCGTGCCCATTGCCCAACACTAAGCGTTCGAAATGTAAAACGAAAACCAAGTATGGAATACAATGAGAGCGAGCAGCGCGGCTCTAGCGGTTCTCTCGCTCGAACGTCTCGCCGCTGTGGCGGCAACCGGCAAGGCAAGGTGATCTGATACCGAAGGAAGGAAGGAACGTTTTTGGGAATCGTGAAGTAAGTTGGAAGTAAGCAATCAATGGGCACGGAAAAGAAAGTTTTGGAAGTTAAATATTCACAAATAACGCGTACAATGAAATAAAAAATATTAGTTAATAGTACATACATGCGTAAAGTACTAGGAATTTTTATATCGGCCTGTTAGTTATTTATAAAACTTATAAATTAAGCTAAGCAGAGAGAGACTATGTATAATTTTGACGATTATAATTAATCGTGGGGAAACAAATATATTAGGTACTCGTAATACATTTTGCTTTTTCATGTAATAATGCATACTATATAAGTTAATAAACCGAAATAACATCAATGCATACATACACTCACGCCTTCATTCCCAGAGTGGGGTAGGCAGAGCTACAGAATTACCAAGCACTCTTAAATAAGTTGTTGATAATTCCGTAACCACGTTTTGCACAATCAGGCTAAAATGTTTACCAGTGTATTAGTGACAGGTGGCAAGGCAATAACATCAATGGATATGGTTAAAACTCGAAAATTATAAACTTTGATATCGGTTACTCCATCTAGTGGATTATTTCGTAACTTAGCGTATAAGTGTAGCTGCTTGCTATTCGCGCGTTCTTAAAACCTTGTAGTTCGGCAAATTAACGGTAGATGGCAGTAAACAAAACCTTAATTTTTCAACTAAAAAAAATATCTGATAGTTAGTAGTTACTACTCCGAGAGCCGGCCGCTCAAAGTTCTGCCTTATCGCATTACCGGATTTAAGCTATTTGTAGTTTTTTTTTGTCAAGATCTTTTGCCGTATAAAATATCTCATTGAGTTACCGAACGAAGCGAATTTGTTGAGATAGAGACCTATAAGTAGAACTTGAAACTATTGGTCTGCCACGGCCGAAGTTTGCGAGTCCCGCTGGGAGACCAAATTCAGGAGACAGTGAACAACCCTATTTTAACTCCTCGAGTTACCGAATGAAACCAACTTCTTGTGATAGGTCAGACCAAACTGTCCACCTACATTTCTTACGACATGCATGACATAACACAATGCAACTGCATACCGTGTTTGATAGGCAAGCTCTTTTTAATAACGGAAATTGTGGGACGGACGGAAGTGTACCAAGTACCTATATTGTGTATGGCGGGCGTAGACGCATATAACCGGGGCAACCAGGCGATCTTTAGATACTTTAAAAATCTGTCAAAAACATGCATATTATCACAGATAAAAGAATACAAGATATTATGAAAATTTTATTGATTATCGTTTGTATGTAAAACACTTTATTGCAAAAAACATAGAATTTCAAATAGATTCACGTGCCAGTTCGTGCGTCGATAAACCAACTTACTTTAGGACCACTGCAATGATCTACTTTTTCTACGAAATTATTTAATCCGATTACTCGTTAAGGTGGACTTTGAGTGGCCGCCTCTAGATCTATACCGGCTACAAAACATACAAAACCTTTTTATCAGTAGTTTTTGCTGTCATCTCGACTTTTGACAGTGAACTCTTTACAAACCCACAGCAAAATTTCGTTCTAAAGAAACCAAACCAAAATGCACTTCGTACACTCATAGTAACAAAAACAATGAAGCTGGAAAACCACTGAAATACCCAACACACCCAATACTGTGGACCCGAACTCAAGTAGAAATGGAGCGAAGAAGGAGCCGTCGCGGGAGATGCCCCGTCTTTCAGCCACCCCAGCCAGCTAGAAGCAGTACCTTCTTAAGCTTCCTCCAAACCCTCTTAGTTATGGGAAGCATAGCAGCCATTTTGTACATGATGATGGAGTATCACTGTAGGACCTGCAACTCGGTCTGCGAAATCAAGACGGTCTCAAAAAATATTGACCAGCTTGCGGTGAATTACTTTTTATACATACCTTCTGTTCTTCAAGCCAAACGAGGTTCTCTCGAACGAAGAGGATAGGGAAGACTATTGATCTAGTTATTTCAAATAAGGTGCTTTGGGATTAATCCGGAAAGGGAGTAGGTTATTCAGAAATTTACAAATTAGGGACTATTAAATCTGGCAAAAGCAGGTGTCAACATAACGGAAGACGGCTCAGGAGACTGCCCACAGTCCTATTTCGTCGCCTTCATAACTCGTACACAATACCATTTAGCCCACTATTCCAATTCGTCAGCATTCCTATATTGTCACCTTCCTAATTCGTTCACTTTCCTATATTGTCACCTTTCTAACTCGGCCACATTCCTATACTATATGGTTCATATTGCTAACTGGTCAACATTCCTATATACCTAGTCCACAGTGCTAACTCGGCCACATTCCTATATTGTAGTCAACTTCTAAACTCGTTCATTACTCTTCACAAATCCCATGATGCGATGACTATAATGAAAAAAAGAAGTTAAATGGTTTTTAGAAATTTGGTTCGGGTATTGTAATATTAATCGCTTTTAAATTGAACATCACATAAAGCCACGTTTGAGTCATGTGGATGAGTTAACACTGTGGACAATGTGGACTAGTTAGCACTGTGGACGATATAGGAATGTGGACGAGTTAGCGCTATGGACAATATAGGAATGTGGACAAGATGGATTGACGATATCAAAATGTGGACGAGTAAGGGGTTAGGAAGGTGACGATTTAGGAAAAAATTACATGTTGACGATATAGCATCGTTGATGAGTTAAGAAAGTGACGAAATAGGACTGTGGACAAAGTCGCCCTGAGCCCGGAAGACGCTGCGCGGGGAGACCCGACAAGGTAGACCGACGACTTGGCTAATGAAAGGTCCATTTGTAGTAGACGTTTAAGCACATACGTTGACCGGTTTTAAGTCATTTTCGGAATAACTCCGAAGCACCTTTTGAACATCAACTTTGAGTATCAACATTAAACTTAGTTATTTGCATTTTTATCCCCTTTTGCAATTTCATCAAATTTTACTTGATGAAAAGCGTATTTTCTGCTGAAGCCCTGTTGTTTTTGGGTTATCTTAAATATGTATTAGGTTACTTAGGTACGTTAGCTTGAGTTAGACTTGACTTGTGACTATTACAAAGTCTAAACTCCAACACCTAGAAACCCCTGTCGATGAGACGAACGTTCACAAAACAAGGGTAAACCATTTGCAAGCACTTGAAACTGTCATGTTGTACAGTTTTAAGCAAAGGCTCGATCTAAATGTTTTTTTTTCGTTAGATTGTTGTCCGGAGATGGTTCGATAGTATCTTCGAAATCGTTTGGGGCAATCGAGAGTTAACGACCTGAGACGAACTCATGCGGGCGCGAAGAAGGTTAAGCTTAAATACCTATAGTTATTTTAGTCTCTACCATAGGATCGCGAAAACACTACGCCAACCAAAATTACTAATTATTTTAAAGATTTCAATTCCACAAGATCGTAATTGAAATATAATATATACTATAATTCAAATATATTATTACTATTTGTATGTCTTAACCAATCAAAATAATGAATGCAGTTAGATGTGGGCAGCAAAGCGTAGTTTCATCCACGAAAATGTTTCCTCTTCTTCCATGGCCGATGTTTGGAAGTTTAGGTCATCGAGTCTGGGAAAGCCAAGTAACAGTTTTGACGGGACGGGAAACAAATAAATAATCACGGGATTGTAGGGGTCCCATTGACTTTTGTAAAGGCGTAGGTACCTGGAGCCGAAGCCAACACGCAGAGGCCCTTTATACAACTTTAATTTAGTTAACTGATGGGAATATTATTATTGTTTATTTATTTTGAACATCACGATTCATATTACACAAAATTAAATTAAATTTAAAACTATACAAGTAACCCAGTAAGTCGTAAGTTAGTAATGTTTGATTGCCCCTAACATAAATCTATATGCAATGATCATAGCCGCTGCGTCATCAAGGACGCGCACCGCTACGCAGTCGTGAAAAAGCAGTCGGTGCACATCGGCACACATGCCCGATCCACTGCAGAAACGTGGCAGCCGCAGACCCTTCTGTATCCGTGGTCAGATTGCATTGTTAGATCAATCTGACCACGTCCACTCTTTTGTATCCTTGGTCAGATCGATTGATTTATTCGCATTTTATACACTTTCGCAGAAAGTCGACGTGCGGAGCTCCTATTTCTGGGTGGTTTGGCCCTCCGGGCCAGCGGAAGTGCTGACATATTTAACCTAAACCTACCTCATATTTATGATACTAATAAATCAATCGATCGAATCCTGACCAAGGATACAATAGAGTGGACGTGGTCAGATTGATCTAACAATGCAATCTGACCACGGATACAGAAGCCTGCTGACGCACCCTGAACGCGTCGTTGCAATGGGGTAGAAGTTTTCCGTCCACGTCTCGATATCACTAGGTAGCTAATACGACTAGGGCCTCTATTCAACACGGTAATATCCATATCGTATTGTCACCGTTTTGATAGCTCTTATTTACGTGGCAGTAATGCCGGCTGACGTCATGACAAATACCATAACAGGTTAACTCTCGATATCGTTTTTACCGCTTAGAACACCGGCCTTCGCTTTGTGACTATGGTACATCTCGATTTTATTCCACCGTTTTGTGCATAGATCGCTTTGTGACCAAATCTCCAAAACTGAGTCGCTTTAGCTTTATGATCGCATTGTTTTTTCATCTTATGAATGTCTTGGCCATGTCGACGGAGCTCCGCATGGCGGGGCTCCTTTTCCTGGGCAAAGTCCCTTTGGGCAATTGAAGTTACCTAACAAGCCTAACCTACCTAGAACCTAACGCAAAGAAGTGGTCATTTAGCAACTCGGACTTTTTGAGTAGTCGCAAAACGGTCTGGTTATAATAATATTGCGATCTAGGCACAAAGCGGTGTAGTCAGATCGAGATGTACTCGAAAAGCGATATGGTCTAAGAAGTCCTACCGAGATGTGGACCTAAAACCTTTTATACCATTGTAATGGATTCGCCACGACTCCATATTTGGGCCCCAGGCTGCAAGGGCATAAATATATATACGTTCCCGAGACGTCAAAAATATCTATACACCTTTATGCTACTTGCAATAAGGTCCATTTTTAAATATATTTGACGCGATGGCTGTATAGATATTAATGCCCTTGACTGTACAATAAGCCTTGAATAGGGTAACTTTGACCTCTTCAGCCAACGGGCAAACCTGCGAGCCAACATGTTCGCTCTCACCTTTAGATCATATAATATGAACATATGTATACGTAGACCTTTTTGTCAGTGGCATAGGGACGTGTAGATATTTTTGACGCCTTGGGAACGTATTCATAGGTTATGACATATGATGCGTTCCTATATTCAAAACCGTTGGTAGAATAGTGACGTCTCGTTAAAATTTGACACATTTTGCACGTAGCAAATGTTATTACGCTACTGCCCGTAAGGAAAACGATTCGTTTCTTGAATATAGGAACCGGGCATTAGACTGTACTATAATTATATTTTTTATCTGTTTTCAGGAGAACCTTACCCGTATACACGAGTTCTACGTGGCATTAGAAATGAAAGTAAGACAATTTTCACAGGACCTACCTAAGATAGAGGGACAAGTAGAAATCCTGGAATCGATAGCAAAAAGTTTGGTTTCTCGGAGACACGAGTGGAATCCCAAAAGCCGTCTAACCTTGCCTGATGTCCAACTAAAGAGACCCATACGCAAGTGCCAAAGTGTACATTATAAGAACTGTACGAAGATACCATTGCCGTGTAGAAAGGCGTCCCAAGTTCGGTGAAAGAAAAGCAATAATACGAGTATCATGGTCAAACTTTATTGTTTTATTGACATATAGTGGAGTCTTGTAATTGCGACTGTCTGGTTATTGCAACTAACTTGAATAACTGCCTCTAGCATCACTGTTTTGAACGAAGACAAGCGTGATATTGTTCTTCTATACTAAGAAATGCAATATCAAGCCTGTCGTTGTTCAAAACAGTGATGCTACAGGGAGTTATTTAAGTCAGTTGCAATAACCAGACAGTTGCAATTACAAGACTCCACCTTATTACGTTTGTTAGAAGTCAAACTATGTTTTGTCCGGTCCCAACATCCACACCAGGGATTGATTTAGCGTTCAGGTTCACTTCGTCCACTTTCCCACTTTGTCAACTTCCCATTTCGTCCATATTCCCATTTCGTCTACATTCCCATTTCGTTCACATTCCCATTTCGTCCACATGTAGATGAATGTGGATGAAGTAGGAATGTGAACGAAATGGGAATGTGGGCGATGGGGGAAAAAGACGAAATTGAAATATGGATGAAATGGGAATGTTGAAGTGGGATTGTGGACGAAGTAGGAATGTGGACGAAATGGGAATGTGAACGAGGTGATCCTAAACGAGATTTGGTGACCGCGGACTAAAATTAGAAATTTGCCACGTAAAAAATATACCAAATTTTGACGTGTTGTACTATTATTTAGTACGCCTGGGCATTTTACCCACCCGCGCATGCCCTTGGAAGTTTCCCATCGGATTTCGGATTTTTTCAATGATTGATTGGTAGATAATGGACCTTTGTAGTGAGTTATCTAGAGTCTTTGTAGACAAACGGCTTAAGCAGGAAGAAATGAGATAGAGTTAATCCTTAATCAAACGGTACAATTTTTAGAAGACAAATTAATATAAACTTTATTAACACGTTCACTGTCCCCATCCAAAACGATCTGACAATGTCACACGTCCAACTGTGCATTTAGTATGGGGATGTGACCCCATAGTGGAACCACGGACTCCTGAAAAAAAACTTCAAGACCCCACATTGGGGGCACTCGGACAGGGAACGTGAAGGGGAAGCGGTTAAAAAGCAAATATTTGACCACCATAACAAAATTAAAATGAATCTAATGAATTAATATTGTAGTTCTATTTTTGAAAACTGTGACAGGCGTCAGCAACCGTTAAAGGGTTAGCCGAAATGCTAATCTATCCGGCGTTTGAATATTGGAAATAGATCTTACTTTCCTTCTTCCACTTCAGCTTGATCATTTTCAAGTTCTTTTAAATCAAAACATTCGCAAAGAATCTCAAATAGTTTCTAGTTTTTTCCCCAAAAAAAAAACTTCATCGCAACAAGTATTTTTATTTAAAACATCAGGCTGATTGCCTAACGAACTCGCAATCGCACTCTTTTTCACTTTGACAGTCCGAAGGCGAGTCTGCATACAAAATGAAAACAATTGTTCTACTTTATAGTCGATTGCAACTGCGAGGGCGTTAGACAACAGACCCGCAGGTTGTTCTGTTTTGACAAATCCTCGTTTTGCATTCCTGAAGTAGGTTCCCGATGGTTTTCTTCTTCGATATATTTTCGGACGTAAACCCGTCAGCCATAGGTATTTTACATGTTTCAACTGCATGTGTTTGTAAATTCTTGCGAAAAGAAGGCTTAGGTTGTACTGCTGTTTCGATCCGCTGTATTTCTGTGTACAGCATATCGTACACTTGTCCAATGTTCGTGACAACATTCTGCAAAACAAGTGAGTCGTTAATTTAATATGCTCATCATACCATCTTTATTTCTTTATCATACGACAAAATATTAGTATGATGGTTTTCCCAAAATCGTTTATTCCTTTGTACAAATTCCATTTTTTCCCGAATTTAGCTTTAAAAGTCGTGTATTTCTCCAGATATTTTTTCCTGTTGCGTTTTATTCCATTTATTTGATTTTGAATTCTGAAATTCTTTTCTGCGTGTTTTGACCCTTCAGGCCTGCTGCAAAACTATCATAACCTAAACCTAACTACCTCAAAACACCCTCCCCCTTTTTAAGTCTGTTTAAACAGATGAACTCATTCGGAAGCAGTTAAATCGAAAGTTAGTTTAATCGGGGAGGTGCTTAGATAGGTTCCATTAAAAACGAAATTTGAAGAGGAATCAGATCTGATAGTGGAGGGCACCAATCGAGGGTATTTTATCAACGGAATAATTACTAGAAAGCTTGGATTGTGTTTCTTTTTTTATTCCATCTAGCTCTGTGTAAAGGGATACGTATGCCTTTCCTATGACGCTGACAGCATTCTGTAAAACAAGTAAGTTATTAATTTAATATGATTATCATACCATCTTAATTCGTAAGATAGTAATTATGATACAAACTATTTGTTGGATGGTTTTTCCAAAATCGTTATTCCTTTGTTGAAGCGAGTTTTTTTCTCTTAACGCTTTTTTGTCTGGCATTTTTTTCCAGCCCCTCCACACACCCAATTTTTAAGTCTGGGGTTAAAATATTGTAGTACCTACTAGCTTTTGCCTACATCTCTGTATCTGATCATCTATATTTATTTACTTATTTTTATATAAAAGAAAATCTTGAACCACTTACAGGTTCTACCAAAGCGTTGGTCAAGGTAAAAACAAAACGTACATACAAGAGCTACAACCAAACACGCACGTGACATAAATATCTAACAATACAAGTTGTGACATGTTGTCATGCGTTTAAATATAATAATATTTTACCGACTAATGCGGTCTAGGAGTGCGCATACGTCGCATTCTTGGACCCTAACGCTATTGAAATGATTACGAAAATTATAATATAACATAACATAGTCAATAGTAAGGATCGCGGGAAAGCGGTGGATGCGAAAAGCACAAGACCGGTCTGAGTGGAGAGCCTTGGGGGAGGCCTATGTCCAGCAGTGGACGTCTTTCAGCTGACATGATGATGATGATTATATGTTATAGTTCACCAAATATGATTTGGCCGTCTGTTATCTACTTTGCGATCATTTTTCTGCGCTAAAGCTTACCTGACCTAACCTTGACCTTAACCTTTCATCCCACTGTACTGTTTTAAGAATGAGGGCAGTTTTACCATAACCTTTTGTTTGATATTACCAAAAACTTAGTAAAGATTACAGACGGCCTATCCATATTTCCTGAACTACACTCAGTTATAATATAGCAATGTATTGGTGAACGAAATTTTTAAATCGGTTTGAGTAGTTTTGAGTTTTTTTAATACAAAAATGCATATATTTTTATAATATATATATTTCAGTAACCACATTTTGCACAAATAGGCTAAGACGTTTACCAGCGTATTAGTGACAGGTTGCAAGCCCATCGCCTAACAGTACTACACGCCTATATTCCCTTACGTCCGGTTCCTATATTCAATCCGCGGATTGAATATAGGAACTATCGGCTTACTTCGGATTAAAATTTGACACATTTTGTATGGGCAAATGTCAAATTTTAACCCGAGGTAAGCCTTATCTATCCTCGGATTGAATATAGGAACCCGACATTAGTCGCCTCTGACGACATCCACGGGAAGACATGGATTGGCACTATTCTAACCTGATCATAGTAATTTTAGTGTAGATTTGAACGACTTACCTTTAGCGAGTGTATGCTTGTTTTCATCTGCTCCAGGTCTGATTGTATCCATATTTTATCGCAAACGTTGGCAGCTATGTGGCCCACAATTGCCAACATCCCAATTACTAAGACTGCTTCCGCTACTTTAGTTGTAAAAGGTTTACGTCTGGCCGGCATTGTGAAGGTTTTTTTTTAAGTTACGTAGAATTTCACATAATTTTATTGATATTTATTTAACGGTAATTTTAAATTGGCATGGTTTGACTATTGTCAGAATTTGGTGAGATGTCAAACGTGAACCTGTCAAATAATTGAACTTGAAACGCAGACCATAGTTTTACACTAGTTCTAGAGAAGGGCTGAGTCACAGTATATAAATAAACCAGTAAAGAAACTAGGCCTACTTTTCAAGATAAATACCTACGCTCCAATTGAGCGTAAGGGTTGTCCACTAACATTTGGAAAATTGAAAAAAATCTAGTTTATTTTATCTCAGCTAGTTAGTGCAAAATCGATACGTGTGACCTGCGACAACAAATCCGTTGCAGATTGAGAAAAAGTAGCCGCCGTCTTTAATTTTAGTTATTCAACCGATTGCTTCCAAAATCGATATCTAAGGATGTGCGTGGTCTCCGACAACGATTTTCTTGGCAGAATGAGAAAAAGTAGCCGCCATCTTGAACTTTTTTATTATTCGACAGGCTGCTTCCAAAATCGATATCTGGAGATCTGTGTGATGTCCGATAACGAATCCGTTAACATAATCAGTAAAAGTAGCCCCTGCAGATAAAATTGGGTAATAAACATAACTTTAGCATTTCAAGAAGTCTTTATTCTTCGTTAGTTTACATTTCAGATTGCCTAGCGACTGCACTACCACAATATCAAATAAAACTGAAGAATAAACAAACCTAATTTATTTATTGGCTGCTTTTAACCTTTATTACAAATTACTCACTGAAAAATACTTTCGTCTGCTGCTCGTTAAATTTTATTGTGTAAAAAATCCCCAGATATCGATTTTGTAAGCAATCGGTTGATAACTAAAGAGTTCAAGATGGCGGCTACTTTTTCTCATTCTGCTAACAGATTAGTTGTCGGAGACCATACACATCCCCAGATATCGATTTTGGAAGCAATCGGTTGAATAACTAAAAAGTTCAAGATGGCGGCTACTTTTTCTCATTCTGCCAACAGATTAGTTGTCGGAGACCATACACATCCCCAGATATCGATTTTGGAAGCAATCGGTTGAATAACTAAAGAGTTCAAGATGGCGGCTACTTTTTCTCATTCTGCCAACAGACACACGCGACTGACAGCACCGCCAAATCCTCTTAGCGGTCTCGTAGAGGCGTGCGTCTGTGTGAGTGCGTCGTTTCGAGCGTTTGTTCGTAGCTTCTTTACTGGTTTGTTTATATACTGTGGCTGAGTTCTGTGGCTGAGATTCTACACAGAAAAACCTTATTGATTTTGACATGTTATCGTACTGTCAACGTTTTAGTGATGGGCAATTCTGAAACATTTCATATGTTTCCTTAACGGTGAAATATTTCAACTGTTTAAAATTACAGAAATGTTTCCGAAAGAAATACTAGCGCTTAAATTTCACTTAATTTTCATGTCAAATTTCAGTTACCTACTTCTAACATCAGTAGAGCGAATAGTGTAAATTCGACAACAAGTGACAGTAGCCGCGTGGCCAGGGGGTTGTTTTGCCCGTTTGATTCACACGGGATTGAAGTTCTAAACTGTAGTGTAGTGTGAATCTCTCTGTAGTATCATCATCATCATCATCATGTCAGCCGAAAGACGTCCACTGCTGGAGTGTAAATATGGGTGGTGTATGAAACCGATTATTTTATTTCACAAATCTGCCATTTGTTTTACATGATATGTGTATATACGACAATGGTGGCTAGTGATGAACATACCCGGGATAACTCGGGGCATCTGTACGAAAGTGATGTAGCAAAATATTTTATCGATATAAAATATATCGATGTTATTCGACATAAATAAATATTACTTATTTTCTCCTCATTTTTAGATAAAAAATAAACAAATTAACACGTATATTTATTTGTTTATTTTACAACAGTTTTCATATTATACAATCAATATTTTTTCCATATTCTTCGGTATTAATGAATGCCGTCTAGTTGAAAATATCTAAGTACTTTAAACTGCTAAACGTACGAATATGATTGGTACTGACAGTATATTGTCATTTTGATTGAAATGACATCCGCATACTTTTATTATCTTAAGAGGCTCGATATCAGATATACAGTAATCGAGAATTTGCAATGTGCACATGTATTAATTTAATTATATCGACATCTTTTTTATCGATATAAAATCCCTAGAACTTGCCCCGAGTCATCCCAGGTATGGTGATGAACGATTTTTGCAACATTATAAAACATTCCTTAACTGCGAAAATTACAGCTTCTGAAAGTTACATAATTAGATGGAAATGATTCTGACAAATTTCATGAAAAGTTTCCGTTATTTACGTAACATTACAAAACTTCAGTAATTTTCAAAATTTTTACGATTTCACTTTCAGATTGTTGCATGAAATTTTACCAAGCTGCCCATCATTAGTTAAAATACGATACAATATATGTACGGAGCCCTAAAAAACATAATAACCGCCTTCGTAAACGCAAAAAATACTTCTTTTAAAATGGTAGGTATGGCGCAGTCCAACTGAAGTCGGCTTTTGGTTAAAAATATTGTGAGTCGCCGACTTCAGTGTGACTGATTTATTTATTATTTTATACTTTTTAGTGATCATAATAAATATAAGTAAGCTGCTATTGTAGTTCCACTTCTTAGTATCTACATACGAAACTTTAAAAAAAATCAAGCTCGCCTCAAGCAACGCCGCGGGGAAGTCAGAGTCATATTTAAAACCCTTGAAATAGGTATCATTGAGGAGTTCCGTTGGCCATCTGTAGTCTTCATCAGTTCCACTTTACCAAATGATCTTTCTGAATGCAAATGCTGGA
Organism: Acleris emargana; assembly: GCA_927399475.2. Classification (NCBI taxonomy): domain Eukaryota; kingdom Metazoa; phylum Arthropoda; class Insecta; order Lepidoptera; family Tortricidae; genus Acleris; species Acleris emargana. The sequence goes on from OV656840.1 coordinate 1,498,599, forward strand.
CTTGTTACTAAAGTACTAAAGTCGATATTGGCCTGTATTATTTGAGGATTCAATTCCTCACAGATCCCCTCATCAGATAAAGATTTGGTGATGATGAGAACACCTGAGAAGTATCTCGATCAAACAGTTCACTAATATTTTACCAAATCATCATTTGACAAACTATATAATTTTACAAACTTTCATTTCGGAAAGAGATAGGTACTTCACGCCGCATTATTTAACATGTTTTTGTGGTCAAAAGTCCAACCTAACCTAACTTATTTAATCCTTAATCAAACGGGACAGTTTTTAGAAGATAAAAGAGTATAAATTGTATTAAGACAAACAAAAATAGATATTATGTATTAGTGAAAACTATAAAATTATAGACGGGTGGACCTTGTGCAGGGTCCGTCCGGATCGCTACCACCATCTTATCCATTAACCTACCGCCAAACAGCAGTGTTCGCATTGTTGTGTTCCGGTTTGGGGATAAGACAGCCGGTGAAATGACTAGCATAGAGGCATTCCATCTTAGTCCTCAGGGTTGGCAACGCATTTGCAGTCTTAGGATTGCATTGCAGTCTTGTGAATGCGAATGTCTATGGGTCACAGTTTCCACTTACCAATCAGGTGGCCTGTGTGCTCGTTTGTCTTCTCTATGCCATAAAAAAAAATGTGGAAAATAATTTCCTAATATTTGATTAAGGGTTAACAAGCCTTTGTAACCTATGTAATATTTAATGGTTTGAGCACAAACACATTTTTGCGAAATCAAAGTTTGCACAATGCTATAGTTAGTCAAATGATGATTTGCTAAAAAGTCGGGATATCGTATCAAACCTTTTTTTTTAAACCGGTCCATTATTGACGGAACTATCGTTGAACATAGATAAAAAAATACATTCAATGGAACATAGAACCTTTCCTTTTTTTGAAGTCGGACAAAAAGAAACACAGATTACTTTCGTCACAATTTTTTCATTCTTAACAGTTTGTTTTGAAATAGTTTTTTTTTTCAACGTCAAGGTAAGCGTGCTTCTAAAAAAAAACAATTAACGATTCAATCTCTTAAGCGACTTGGTTGGTTCTGGAGTCGTTTTTTTTAGCGTCGAACGAGTTTGTATAGACGAAGGACATGATGGCGATTTCCTGGAAAAAAAAAACATTTTTCTTATAACATGGCTTCCTCAAATGTACCTAAGTGTTTAGATGTTCATAAATGTTGCCAACACATAAAATAGATTAAAGATATCCATCAATGAGCCAACTGAGAAAAAGTATGATGAATACGAACTTATACCACAAAAAACGATGGGAAAGGATTATTCACTACATCTGTAATTTAATTATACTGGCCACTCTCCCTCTTCTTCCACTAACAGAATAAACTAGAATGGTGATAATTAATGAAACGGACGTATTTTATTAAATTCTGCCACGCTGCCAAAATAAAATTAAAACATCAGGGCATCTGCCACAAATTGACGTAGTCCCAAACTAAGCTCTAGGCTTGAAAGTACTATTCTAAATAAAAATAAGAATAAGTAAAGCAAAAATAAGTTTTTTTTAAGAGGAATAATAACTTATAAACTAGTTTAAGCAATGGGTCCCAATCTCAGTATGTTTTTTATCAATAATGGGTTTGCGTTTGACCTCAGTCCCACCTGATGTTAAGTGACGACCAGGTCGAAGGTGGTACACGCTTACCCAGAAAATGCCTATTCACTCTTGCCTTGAGCAAACAGCTGAAATAGAGATATATGGTAGATATGCCTGGCGCTGGTTTTGAGACCCTAGAGACGGGACGGTTGCAAACTCATACAAAAGTGTTTGAGACAGAGCCACTTCGCTTTCTATTATGACTGCACTGAGCAAACGTCGAGCGTCCGGTGGCGCCCTTGATACTATTATTGTATTTTCTGATAAACTAAAGAATTCCAATGGAATTGACATTTCAAAAAAAAAAGCATTATTGTTTTTTCGCGTTTATAATAGCTGGTTAAAAATTAGACTACCCGTATTTCTTGGTTTTTCTTTATTTAACTTAAATTCGTCGTTAATAATTTATTAAAGGAATAGTCATTAAAAAGACCGTATATATACAAAGTTAGGAATACTGATGTCGTGATCTTAGCATGATATAAAATAAAAAAAGTAACTTTAAACAGAAACAGAACTGACTGTCATGTCATGTCACTCACTTGTCAATCATTCGCTGCCGTTCGTTCCAAAATTTGTTATTTTGCGTAATTTAATTAATTACGTAATTTGTAGACGCCATTAAAATAAATAAACTATTTTGCGTAGAATCGAAAGCGTGTCGTTAGAATCAAGTAATCCGTCAGACAGATAAAAAAAGAACATGACAGTTGTATATTTTTTTCAATTCCTTTGGTAATAAATGGACTAAGGGCACTATAAGTGTATTCCTAACATTCACTATCCAACTTTTTTTACTGTTTTTCCTAAATATAAAAAAAAACTATTGCATAAAAAAATCCAAAAATATTTTTACTGTAATCAGCAGTGTAAAATCTAGAAACGGTATTTTATTTTACTACCTTAGCACATAATGAATTGTTGTAAATTGGACGATGCTCTTTTGCAGCGCAAGTAAAAACACAATTGATGGTATACGTAACACACTTTGATAACCCTAACCCTTTGAGAAGTCAGCTTAACGGGAAAAGGTGGTCACTTTTTTCCGTCAAGCTGATAACTCGAAGGTAAATTGTTATTAAACTATGTAATATGTATACTATAAGTTGTGATTTCATTTGTAGTACAAAAAACACCGTCCGATTTCAAGAAAATACTTTAGTTTATTAGAAAACTCAATAATAGTAGTGATAGTGAGGGCGCCACTGTACACCCGGCGCATGCTCGGCGCAGTCTTAAACCAAAATTCTGTGAAGTGATACGTTCTATGAAATAACTGTGGTCAAACAAGGATAAACCGTATTTGATAGTGATACACGTTCTTACTCTGTTCGAAATACTGCCTTTGGTGAAGAAAAATCTGCGAAAGAAACCAATTTTTCCTGGCTGGATCGGGGCCGGCTCCGACTTCGTGGAGGGGATGCTGATGCTGGTACAGACTGAAAGGTGCTGCACGTCTTTTGTCTAGAAACAAACATTTACCTATTTACGTAACATTTAAAAACTACCAACCAATTTTCATGAAACCTTATCAAGAACTAACCCGATTAGGGAACTTATCCAGGCCCTAGACAAGATGCATTACGCTGACTAGCGTTTCTATTCGTTTCGATTTTAAACCAATCGCGTCACTTGTAGATGACGTGATACGAACAGTCACGTGATCTAGCAGCGACGCTATTGGTTGAAAAACGAAACGAATAGAAACGCTATTTGGCGTAATGCATCTTGTCTAGGGGTTCAGAGCTGTAAGGTCGGACTGTGAAACTAGATTAGGATTAGCTAAAGATCTATCGATTCGGCCGCTCAATGTAAATTCTATACACTTCATTAGTTTTATCGATACTAAAATCGATACTGTTATGGATATCGACAGACCTAGGAATATACAGGGCAACATTAAATGACGGCTAGGGATTGCCTATATCGATAAACTCAATTATCGATGCATTTCCAATATAGTAGTGATCGCCCCCAGGATTGTTAGTAAGTGTGTATATTTTTATCTGGTTTTGCCCCAACCGCTTCCACAGAAATTGAAAAGTATTTTATCCACCTGAAATGGATTCATCAGTCGAGACGGAGAAAATTAACGCCCGAAAATACTTTAACAATAGTAAATGAGACCGTAATTATGTAATACACAATGAGGAAAAAAATAAAATGATGATTATGAGTGAAAGTTCAAAATCCTTATAAATATTTAACCAGAATTATGATGCTATTTCGTTTTATTTTCATACTTTCAACAAAAAAATATCTTTACAAACAAAACTTAGAGTGATCACTAGTATCTATATGTGAAAAGCATCGATCATTTATTTTATCGATATAGGCAATCCCTAGCTGTCATTAAATTTTTCCACGTATATTCCTAGGTCTGCTTATCAAGGTGCTAGAGCGTTAAACGAGCAAATTTGCAGAATAACGTGTGGTCTTTCGATCTTCGAGGACAGATCACGGTGGAGGTCTTTTGGTTAGCGTGTGGTTGCATCGTAGATCTACAGCTGCTAAATCTGGCGGAAAAGTAAGAGATAGTTGAAGAGATGGTAACGTATTGAAAATATATTTTAGGCACATAGAAATCATAGTTGTTGGTTAGTACGAGTATAGTGGGCCAACATTTTTCAAAATAATGAAAATATTTCGTCGGTGAAACTGCAAAACCGCGTAAGTAACATTTTAATGAAGGAGCAAAATGCACCTTTTTAATAAGACCGTAAGGTTTATTTTGCTCTATCATAAATTTGTTAGTTACGCGGTTTGGCAGTATCATCGACGATTTCTTTACCTATAGGTTACAGGAAAACCTTGAAGAATTCTACGGTATTTAAACTAACATAGAAAATCTCTCAAAACGTACAGAAGCCTCTCCACGCGACTAATTAGCTGTTGGTTTTTATAATTTGAAGGTGCCTGAAATTTGCTACAATCTCTGGAACCCTATTATGGTCGCTTTTATCGCAGTGGATAAAACTTCCGTCACTCTCATACTGACGCACTGGTCGGAAGTGACAGAAGTTTTATCCACGTTTACTCACATCGATAATACTATCCGCAAAATTAAGTGGCGAGTCGGGCAATAAACGTCAGTCACCTTTTTTTTACGGCTTAGGAAGGCAAACGAGCACACAGGCCACCTGATGGTAAAGTGGAAACAGTCACCCATAGACCTTCGCATTCACAAGACGCAGAACGGGCAGGTGGATTTATAATTAGGTATGTACAAAAAGTAATGATATTGCAAGTATTGACCTAATACTAACAGTTTCCGTTGTATCATCCTGCATTGCGTTCTGAAAAATGATAACATCCTCGGCTGCTGTCAGGCAGGCTGCTTCGGCGCGGTTCACCTCCGACTGACATGACAAATGCGGAAATAAGTTAGGGCAGTTTCGGACTAGCAGGTTTTCAGCGCGTAAAGGCTCGTAAATTTTTCATACGAGAGCGTAGGCGCATAAAGGCGTAAATGCGCGAATAACGAAAAACTGACACACTAATACGCGCGTTTGGATTACAGAAGCGCGCACTTAAAAAAAACGCGCAGAAAAAACGCTAGTCTGAAACCGCGTAAAGTAGTGACGACGTATAACTGAATTAAATTGCCAATGGGCTGAGCATGTCACTATCCACATGGGTCTATATTGGTATACAAACGTTGCGGCAAGCTAAGGCAAGGTTTAACAAGGACCAAAATATGTGAAGGAAAGATTTGGCCAGTATTGAGAAGTTTCAGACAAAATAACAATAAAATATGACACAAATAACCTAGATCCAAACAAAGCTCAAGGCTTGTACTACATATGTGCCATGGGTACAAGACACCGATAAAGTTACTAATATAGAGAAATACATACTAAAATATGGATGTATTTAGGGTTTCTTGCGATTTGTCCAAGGCATTCGATAGCGTTGATCAAGTACCTTCTAAGTGAGAAAGGTAAGCTACATCTTACTTTGCTGAAATCAGAGCTGAGGCCGTATTATGCTGACAAAACCTGCCGTAGGTACTACGTAGGAGCTATCAAAGGACGGGGATACGTAACTGGTAAAACGCTGTCCCTTTTACTCTTTGTACTTTGGCAGATCATGATCCATACGGCCTCTGCTGCGTTGTGATATACTACCGCCATCACTGTCAAGACTTTCTTCATATTCATCAGCTCTTTCTTGGTGTGATATTTACAAGATATATCTGGGATGAGATAGCTCAAGAGGATGATGATGACGACAGTTGCTAAAGCCAGGTAGTTCCCTGTCATTGAGGAGTAAGCTGTCCAGAAGTATTTGGTGGCTAGGGCGAGGACTCCGGAGTTGGTCTTATCCATTATGCGCGCTTTCCCTTTTATAATCCTGGTTCGCCGTTGCAGGGAGTCTTTTAGGGTATTGGAGTGGGAAGCTTCTGTGAAGAGGAAATATTATTTAAAAATACATTATTAACTAATTTCCGCTGCCTCGATCACATTATTAAGTATCCGTTTTATGAAGTTAGTACCGTGACAAGCTTCATAAGAGGAAAACGGGAAAATGGAAAGAGGGTTAAAAACAATAGCAAAAAACGAAAAACGGGGCGTCATTTATGGAACTACTAATGCTGCAACTATTTCACGCATTTATCTCCTCTGATAATAAATTGTGCTATCTAGTAGTGAAAACTGTTTTGGCTCATGAATTATCCATTATTATTTTATAGTTTTTGTAATATTTAAGCTGCTTGTTTTCCAATAAATAAATAAAAAAAAATCTTTTCGTTGGGGTCGCCCAAAGAATATTCCCTCCAAATTTAGAGTATCTGCGTTGTCTGTCAGTCAGTCACAGAAATCCCTCTAATCAGGATGTTATATCATTATCATTTATTTGGGAGCGTGGCGTATCATTTGTGGGTGTAAAAGATATATTAAAAGGTAAGTAAATAGTTTAACTTAAACTTTTTTTGCTTTAAGACCTTGAATGGGTATCCTACCAACAAAAACCGAAAGTAGGTGTACTTTGGAAATATTTTTTTTTTAAAACGATTGGCAGAATCATCTGTTAATGTCCTTTCATTCGATATTCCACACGATTGGTTTTTTTTTTTTAAAACATGCCACAGAGAGAGAGAGAGACGTTTGGAAATCAAGGGAGGAGGCCTTTGCCCAGCAGTGGGACACCATATTGGCTAATTAATAATAATAATAACATGCTAATTTTCCTCAACTCGACGACACAATGACGACGTGGTGATGATGATGATGAACAGCTACCAGGCTTCCGAAACCATGAAGAATAATGTTATATGCAACTGAATTAGAGAGGTTTCATTGCTTGAAAACTTAAACTCATTTCCCCATGGCCAGCTTTCCGTTTAGGCATAGATTAAATAGAAAAGTAATTGTCCCCGGCCCTTGTCGAGCTATTGATACCTAATGCTGCTCAAGCGATAACTTTGCTTCAATGCGGGTCCATGGGGGGGGGGGGGGGGGGGGGTCATGAGGTTTATGAGCGGAACCCTCCTCTTGAGCTAAGATACAAATTTAACTTTTAATGTTTGCCTTCACAAGATACCTAACCTGACGGAACTGTTGGCAATCAGTACGCAGTAGTACTAGACCACAGTATAATCAGTAGTTCGTCTTCACACAAAGGTATATCACGCGGTTTGCTCGTGTTTGTGGCATTTTGGGTACCTGTGACCCCTTTGGACTTTATGGATAATTAAAACGCACGCAACCAAATGCGGCAACAACGTAGCCACGACTTAACCGGCTTGTTACGTCTTATTGACTTTGTTTGGCTTGCGGCGCTTACGGTCGAGCCACGTACACACATGCAAACCGCGTGATATACCTTTGTGTGAAGACGAACTACTGATTATACTGTGGTCTAGTACTACTGCGTACTGATTGCCAACAGTTCCGTCAGGTTAGGTATCTTGTGAGAGAGAAGAATTTCGAATGCTAGTAAGCCAATAGGATCTTTCCATTATAATAAACTGGCACCAACCTGAACAGCCATCGCGCTTCGCCATTCCTTGTCCTTTTTACATGTTTTTTCAAAATAAAAGTAGGGTTTCTAAAACATCACACGGACATATTGACGTTTATGTATATTGTCATGGAAGTAATAGGTACTGAATTATACTGGCAAGGTTACACCTCAACGTCATAGTGTCAAAAACCTTATGTCAGTTAACAAGAGTAAACGAGACAAAGAATAAGAAGACTGCTTGTTTCGTGATCCCAAATATGAATTACAGCCTGATAGGTAATGTCGATGGTTCTTCGGTCATTTGGAAAGGATGGATAAAAGAACATTGACGAAAGAGATATACAGATCGAAAGTGAGTGGAAGGGTCGGAAGGGGCCGCCCTAGGCGTATTTTTTCGAATCAAATCGGAGAAATACTGGAAAAGGGCCGAATCTTAAGTACCCGAAACCGACGTGCGCGCATGACTCGATGTGTGAATGTTGAAGAAGCGAAAGAAATTTGTCAAGATCGTAGCAAGTGGAAAGAAGTGGTCTCTGCCTACCCCTCTGGAAAACAGGCGTGATTTAAGGTATGTATGTATATATCTAAAGGGTGATGGGCAATTTTGCATGGACCCCGTCCCCACCCTCCAAACGTTAAGCAGTATGTTTTTTACGTCTCATGCTCTTAAAATGTTACCTTAGTTTCTGCGTATCGGGACTAAAGCTCCTTATTAATGTCTAGGGCTTAATTTTTTTTTTTATTATTTTGGAAATCCAATCATGGTGTTTGTGAATGGACGATTATCGCCATTTTCAGTGATTTTGCATAGACAATTTTTAGGGCGTGGAAATAACCTCAAAATGACAACTGTGCAAAAATATAATTAAAAATGATTTAATTTCGTGAAACAAGATTAATGATTACGAATACGAATCTATTTAATTATATTAAGGACAAATTCATTTTATAATGGATGGTCCAATTAGTTTTAATATAGTTTTCCAGTTTGAACCTGTTGGCTAAATATGCAAGCATTTAAAACAGCACAAATTTGTAAGAAACTTTCTTATAATCAACGTTGTAATTTTTTATAGAATGTCGTCAGTGCCGGATTGAGCAAGCACGGGGTCCGTAGCAAATTCTATAAAAATACCCTTGGTTTGTTTTAGGTTACAGGTTGTGGCGGGCTCTTCTCCGCAACTGGGCGACTTAGATATGCGGCTATTTTGCGTGGGGGTTTGTTTTAGGGTATTATGCTGAAGAATATCGACTGGATTATTCATCCTATCGTCAACTCCGATGGATATGTATGGATATATATTAAAACAAGATAATGTCTACCTAGACTAGCATTTTAGAGGATAGACGTGGGTGCGCGGGGCCAGAGCATTTGCTACTTTTGCTATGTGGTTAATCCAGCAATGAACGTCTTTTTTTTTCTTGCATTCAAAGTGAAAAGTAGAGTGTTTAACGCGAGACTAAACAACCATAATGATACGAGATGTTTAGCCACCCAAGAAGAACAATGCAATAGCTCTGCAAAAGACCTTCGGGTTGGTCTTTCTTTTTCACTCGTTCTCATACTTTTTACTTCCATGGTCCATCGATATCGTGGTAATAACATTTACATCTCTGTCACTCGTTATTCAAGACTAAATCGTGAGAATAGGATGGAGCTAACATAACTTCGAACTTCGATTTTCAAAGAAGGGTCTCTGGTGTACTTGGATTTTACCACAGAAATTGAATAAGAAATATAATTCTAATTCTGTGGATTTTACCTACTACCACAGACAAGAAAGTTCTCATAGTAAAATTGGTTGTAATAATGCTGGTCATTTCCTATGGTTTCTGAACGCATTTTAGAGCATGATTGAGTGGGGGTCCTCCTATGTGCGTAGATAGATGATTTTTCACTTATAACACCTCGTTGACAATACTGTAACATGTCAAAAGCAATATGGGTTTGTCGAGTAGAATAAAGGTCCTGTTGTTCACATATTTGGATAGCACCTATACATTCATGAATCCATTTACAGTAATTACTTCCAGGTTCATAATATTGCCGTAATTAAAAAAGAAGGCGGCTAACTGCAATGACGTACAATGATACCAATCTTCGTTTTCTATGACACACGAGTGACAAATATACAGTCAGTTGCGAGTGCAAGCGTGATAGCGATAGCCAGCCGAACTCTTTTAAGAGGACTGTGAAGCTAAAAATTTCCATACAAATTACGAAAACGTTTCTCCCTTAAACCGAGTCCGATTTTTAAGACTGTTTTAGATTTTAAGGCTTTTGGAAATAAACAGTTTTTTTTTTACGATTTTTGAATATGGTGTAGAAATCATGTCATGAAAAACTATGTCTTTACGTTTTTCTTTCCATGAAAATACTTCTTAGAATGAAAAAAAACTGAAACGTACTGGCCTAGTTCTTTGTAATAACTACAACATATTCAAAAACCGTGTAAATTGGACTTGATTTAGGGGGTCAGAAACGATTCTAAGCGATTTTAGCGGCGGCGCTTCACAATCTTCAAAAGCTAGGAATGCTGTTGAACTGTAGTCGAAGCATTCTACACTCTATTGGTAACCATGCACATTTCATGCTTAGGATTTGTAGCTCATTGTTGATTGATACCATAATTTTTTGCTTGCTTGATCTTCTAACAATATTGTGAAAGGTACATGTACCCGTGATGGCCATCTTTACGCATAAACTGCTATTAAGAGCTATCGTATTATACTGTGGTTAGAGGATAATCAGCCCTTATTGACGTGGAGACGTCACCTTTGCTGAAATCGTTATGCCGGGTTCACATTATTCCACTCCAGCAATCCAGTTATGCCCTGGCCTGAAACAATCTTAACAGCCCCTAGAATGTGCTTGAATCTAGTGAGAGATCCAGTCAGGTGACTAGGTTGGTACTTTTCAATTTAGTGCGGCCATTCCATTGCAACTGGAATCATGTAGAACCCAGTGGCATTTTAGTGCTGACGAACGTCACGTGATGTTTCTTGCGCAAAGATTCCAACGACTCAAAAAAAACTTATATCCATATTTATAGGCTTTTTTCTCCTTAAAATCAATTTTACTCTAGTTGTATTAAAGCTGTGGCTCCACTGAGGCCGAGATGAGCGGAGCTGTGCCAATATTAACCAATAGAAGGCGCATGCGGTCACGTCGAGCGCGCCTTGCGAACGTTAGTTTAGATTCTATTGGTTGATATTGGTACAGCTCCGCTCAGTTCCGCTCATCTCCGCCTCAGTGGAGCCGCAGCCTTAAACTTCATTGACTGGAATACCAGTAATGTAGACGATCGCCATTCTAGTCCAGTATTAGAATTTTACTGGAATAATTGTGCTCTCATAAGCTAATACGCAGTATGACGGATATAATTCCTGTAGCAATATCAACTTTATTACTAAGAGAAGAGAACTAAAACTGCTTTGGTTATTGATTTTGGGATACTGCTGATTTACTTAGGAGAGCAGAATTGTGAACCAGGCATTAATTTGTTTTCATCAGTCTTGAAATTACAGCTAATATTTTAGTGGAAACAGAAAGAAAACATTAATCAATATGGGGAAAAAAACAAGTTTATTTTAACTAAGTATTTAATTACATAACAAAATATGAAATTCCCTTTTCATGCTTTGCGCATTTAACCCGTTTTCATTGTACACAAATTACTAATCAGAATATATTATTATAAAAATTATCTAATATATATGTACAATTTAATTCTAGATATTCAATTTCAAATTCATTTTTCTTTACATTCATGTTCGCTAGTTGTATGTTTATTTGTGTATATTTATTTAAACGAGTGTCACAAGGAAATTTTATTGGATCATGGCAGTGATCCTCTCAAGTCCTGGCCCAATATTCAACCCGCGGATAGATTAATACTTCGGGTTAAAATTTGACCCTTTTTTTAATGCAAATGTCAAATTTCTACCCAAAGTAACCTTATCTATCCGTGGTTTGAATATTGGGAATGGACATTATCTCGTTGAAAAACTCGTCTTACAATTATTAACCTGGAAGCACAAGTTGTCTCGCGATGTCATAAAAAAAAGTTACCTACCGACATTTGTCGTATATTTCGTTGTCAAAACAGCTCGGCCAATGGTAAACATATAAATGTATCATACGCCTTAACTGTCTAATTTTCTGATCGCAATTTGTCCAATTTCATATTTTCCAATCGGTATTTGTCCCAATCTTAAATATTAACGGTGAAAAATCAAGGAAATTACCTCTTGCATGTAGTTGTGTTCAAATCGAATATGGAATCTACTTTAAATTTTAAATATAGAATGTCAAACGGTCTGTACGGATGTATTAAAACTAAATGCAAGAGGTCATTTACTTAAGTTTTTCATCTCTACTCTATTATATATATTTCTCAAGTTGAAATAAGCAAAAAGCATTTAGTTATGTTAATTTTGCAGTAGGTCCAAAGGGTGAAATCGCCCAGAAATAGGAGCTCCGCCCCAGCGGAAGTTAGACTTCACGAATAGGAAAAATTGCGACAGGAAATAAACACGAGTGTGAAAATTTTATTTCGGAAATTGATCCTACAATTCGTTGACGAATTGAGGAGAGCGTTTTATAGAGTCGCCTAACTGGTTAAGGCTTCGGTATAACTAGATATGTCCACGACGAAGGATGCAGTCCGATAGATATGCACGGTCTGACTCCGTTGTATTTTTGACTCTGAAAACAAAAGGCAATTCGACCATAGACGATGAAATTTTTTAATGGTAATTTTGATAGCAGGACGAATTGCTTGACGAGGTGGACGCATTGCTTAAAATAAAGTAATCTCTAAGTCGGCGTAAGACAAATATGATAGGTTATTGATAATAGGGGCCTAGGGCCCTATAGATGCGATTTATTAAAGAACGGAATTTTAAAAAGTTCCCGTTTTTAAATTGTACCGTGTAATGATACTGTAAGTACTTACTTTCAGCGTGGTCCTGCTCATGTCCCATGCCAGTTTTCATCTAAATAAAAAGAAAAATAGGAAATAAAGGGTAGACCGGTTTAGTTGAAGTTAGGGATAATTGTAATTATTGACACGCGTAGGTAAGTATACTAATCTTAAAATTTGTATGAAATGTTAACATAAAAAGTTCGTTGAAAAGTAGGACCTTTATTTTATAAATCAGTCTGTCTCTTTTTTCATTTGTTAGGCCAATTTCCCAATTGTTATTTTCCGATTTTCCGGTATCCTATCATTTTATCGACAATCAATTGGAAAATTTCAATGGGTAACTTCATACAAGTTTTGATATTCATTACCGAATTTTGAAAAAACAAAAACAGGGGCCATCTCACACAAATTGACCAAGCCACAAACTAAGCTCTAGGCTTGTACTATGGGTACTAAGCAACGGTAACTTACGTATACAACTTGTTACAAAATACCCCGTAAAAATATAATAAATTATCAAAGCCAAAAATATTGTCAACCCTAGTAAGCTGTCATGTCAGGGAACAGAAGTTAGCATAGATTATTTAACAGAGATGCCTACCTACCAATTTTAATAATTGACACCTTTATTGGTTTTTCGGTTTTTCATCCATAAAGGTTCAATACTATGATGTCATTATGCTTAAAGTACTGGCTTCAAAAAACGTCAAGACGGAAAAAATATTATATTGTTAATTTTCAAATCTTCTTATCGATATTCTACAATTGTTCCGTGTTTTTCCATATTTTTTACCCAAAATTACGATGTTTTCTAATTCAGAATATTACGATTTATGATGTTATGCGTAGGCCATGAAGATAGCAATTCTTCTACTATAGATAGAGGCTTCTTAAACTTGACTTGTAATATGTATCTAATCGAATTCTGTTCATTTTGTTTATAATATCTCTTTACCGTTTCGCGAATTAGGTAAAAATGTACATAAGCATTCTGCGTAGTTTACTCTTTAATTTTACTGAAATAGGGTTTGCACATGAATGAAAAAAATATTGGTTTTCTTTTTTATGGCGGTAAGTCATACAGTGATAGTACGGTTCTCAAATATTGTAAATGGGCTTGTTATAAGGCACCATTTAACCCCTTTCGGCTTTACGGGTGTTTTTGTAACACCCAGTATAGATAAATACATACCTGCTTAAATACATAGAAAACACCCAAGACTCTGGATCAAATACTCGCGCTCATCACACAAATATTTGCCCCTACCGGGGATCGAACCCGGGACCGCTAGCTACGTAGGCAGGGTCACTACCGACTAGGCTACCGCGTCGTCTATGATCTGACGGATCTTTATATAACCCTGCCTTAGAAGTCTATATGCACCTAGAAGTTACTATTGAAATATGAAACAAATGACACTTACCGATTAATCGATTTTGTTTTCACTTTTCGAGAGTTTATTGTCCTCAGCTGTAATGACAAAAGTACAAATTGGGATTAAATAATTGGCTCTCTATTTTCTTCACATCAGAGTTTTAAAATATTCGACGTAACAACACACTCGTGTTAGAACTATAAACTAATATATTAATTATTGCTGCTCGCAGATAAAGACCCTAATAGATTCTCGGATTTCCATACAAAATTTCGTCAAAATAGGTTCAGCTGTTAAGTCGTCAAAGTATAACAAACAGGCAGTTACTATCACATTATATACTATTAGTATAGATTAACCCTTTTCCAGGCCTTGCTAAAGTAAGGACACAAGCAAGAAATGGAATAGAGCCACGAATTCGTAACTTCCTGAATGATACTGATCCATGAAGTCATATTTCAGGAAAGTTCAATTTTTGTGTCATAAAATGTAACAAGTTAAGTTCAATTTGGTCGATGAAATGTACTATGCCTGGAAAAGGGTGAATTAATTCACTTGACGACCTCCTTTTATCCTGGCTAACGCTGGCCGAAAAGAATATGGCATCGTCACACCAGACAGAGGTCGGAATTTTCGTGACAGTTTAAGGATGTTGTAGTGACTTCTCATTTATCGACATTCAATTTGGTACATATCGATATATAAAACTATAAAATAGACTGTTAGCAACTTTTCGTAAATCTGATGTGGAAAAAAACATGATAGATTTATTTCATAAATAGCCTACTAAAAAATTGTTAGCATTATCACTAGGGTTAGGATTTTGGTGGCATATCGTGTCCGTGTCCGTGTTTTAGAATCCGTGGAGTCGCTATTTCCTACTTATTATAATACATGACACTTTGATTTTGACCTTCAGTATGTTCATGTTTCAAAATGAACTAAATAGGTACATTTTTAGTTCGGTTATTCCATACCTACTAATATTTCCTTGTTTTTAACGCTTTTACAGCAGAGATATCCTCCGTACCAAAATGTATTTAAATTGGTTTAGCGGTTTGATGAATAAATTAATTTTAAATTATTAAAATACTGAAGGTCAAAATCAAAGTGGTATGTATTAAAATAAATAGGAAACAGCGACTCCATGGATTCTAGAACCACGATTTGCCACCAAAAGTCCCAACTCTAATTATCACCAATTTTGAACTTGAAATAAAAACGCTGCAATGACTTAGATATTGGTCACCGTATTTGGGAACTGATTTGTGGTGTATTAATAAACAATTATATTTTATATATTATTTAGATACGTTATGCTCATACTAAACGCATTTAAAAACCGTCGCCGATTACTGTCAGTACGTAGCAACTGACAGTAATCGTACCATAATTCTACAGACCAAGACGGCAATCCATAGCGAACGCTAGTGTTAGAAAGAAATAAATAGTTGTTTCAAATTGTCGCCCCTCTCACCAAGACAAGTGCCCACTCACGTGTAGCTACCCGTCTTTATCGCACTCATTCGATATCTAATTGTGTATCTCATGTTTCATAGGTGATAGTGACGCTAGTGCAAATTAAACAAAATGGCGAGATGTAAACAAAATGTAAAAAATATTTACGGTACTTACGAATGAAATAAAACATCCTTTCTTCTTTTTAAAGTTACAGTATAATTTCGGTAGCCTCGAAAACACATTTTTTACGAAAAATGTATACTTGTTACTTTTCGGTAGTATTTTTTTTTTATGTCTTTGATGCGTGCGTGTCAGCGGCCGCGGCGCAACTAAACAGTAGTAAGGTAAATTACCTTCCTTCTTGAGCAACTTACCTTACGAAAACCGATATATCGCATTGCTAGATCAAGACAGCATCAACTCAAAATCATTGTTAGTTTTGTTTCAGCTCATAGCCGTTGTATTAAAGTTGATTTTAAAATACAGTTGTATTTTGAGTTACTACACTTTTGATCTGGCAGTGCGGTATGAAGTGAAAAAACCGGGGTAGGGTTCCGAAGCCGTTACTACACAAAACTATCTCAAAAAACAACAAGTATGATCTAATTCTCTGTTTAAAGTTATGATTAGTCTATTATTTATAAATATATAATAAAGTCAAATCGTTTTTGCTCCTGCGATAACGAAGCACGGTTGCTTATAATACCTGTCTCATCCGGCACTGGTGACAAAATAACATACTCACGTTTTTTTCCGACTTCGATCACTAATGTTTGCGCATTAATTTTGGTCATTGTTGGTTTTTCAGGTTCTGTAATGATTCAATATTATTATTATACAGGACGTAACATCAATTACTTAAATAATCATTCAAAACTAACACCAAGGTCGGATTTTTATTCCCACAGAAAAAATCTAAACAAAGTAACGTCACTGTCAAAGTGACATTTCAGGGGATATCAAAGTTTGGGCTAGCAAGAAATATAATAATTAAGTCGACGGAGGAAAGGAGAAACCCCTCAAGCGACATGATTTTCGAAATTGAGTTTTATATATCATTAGAACCGGCTTCTTTTTCTGCGTCTTTTGAGCCGGGTTAAGTAGTAAGTTAGAAAAATGTCGCTTAAGGGATTTCTCCTTTCCTCCGTCGAAGTTATCATTTCGCTCGTACCGTTATTGAAAAATAATTTTGAGAAATAATTGAAATTAAAATTGCACTAATGAGTCACTGGAAAGCGATTACGATGGAAGCCCGAATTATGAAGCGAAGCGAGTGAAGTGACGTCTCACATCAATCAAGCGGCCCTCAACTTGTTGACACGGGTGTATCGAGTCAGTGATCCAGTGCAATAAATAAATTATGCAAACAAAAACAGTCTTCTCGTTTTAAATTAATACAACAGAGAATTTATATCAAAATAAAGGTTGCCATCAACAAATTAAATTCTTCAATCTTGATTACAATACATAGTTTTTTTTATATATAGTCGATTTGTTATAAATGTGGAAAGTATAAATAATTTCAAAACTGCAAATGATTTTGGTTAGAGGCAACACTTTTGTTTACATTTTTTCTGTGGGAATAAAAATCCGACCTTACAAATTATCGGCTGTAATGATAAACGGCGTTAAAAACGATATCGTATTTAACCTGTCATGGTATTGTTATGACGTCAGCCGCCATGACTGTCAAGTAAATAAGAGCTATCATAACGGTGACAATACGATATGATTTTTACCGTTCGAAAAATACCGGTTAATTTATGGTTCTTAACTAGGTTCTTTGTAAAACCTCGCTCGACTATGATGTTTTAAAATGATAAAGCCTGCTTGACTACAAGCTAAGCAACTGAAAATGAATATAATGGGCTAGCTATTAGGGTAGGATAGACGAGAAAAGGGGGATGGTGGTGAGCGGTGCGAAAAAAATTGCGAGCGAAATTAACCAGAATTTCGAGCAAGCACTGATTTATTTTGCTCTTTGATAAAAACCTATATCGACGGTGAAGTAGGTACCATTAACTCATTACTGACATTTTGACGATGGTTACATTTACACACAGTTGTAGATACACTTTAAACATAATCTGGCATTATTACTGAAGGTACTTTACCATCGATATAACATCCATTTTGTTCACGCGGAATCGAAATGAAAAAGCTTTATTTGAAAATGCGTTTCTGATGAGATGAGAAAAAAAACCAGGTTTCCAGGCCCTGGAATGACACAGATATAAATACACGTAGATAACGTAAACACCGCAATCTGTAAGAAAATCAACCGAGTCACTTTTTTCTACCTACTGGGACATACCAAGAGAAGAGAATTTTCCGTTCTCCGCGTAAAATAGATTCAAAGTTGTCGCTTTTTTAAGGTTCCGTAGTCAAACTAGGAACACTTATAGTTTCGCCATGTCCGTCCGTCCGTCCGTCCGCAGCCTAGCTCAGAGACTCTTAGTACCACAAAGCTGTAATTAATAATTTGGCATAAATATACATTTTAGTCTCGCCAACAAAGTGGTAAAATAAAATCTTGTTTTTTTTTATGTACCTCCCCTACATATCGTGGGGATGTATTTATTTTCTCATCTACCCCATAGTGTTGGATGTCGTTAGATAGGTCTTTCAACAATTTTTCGGTTAAGGGATCCTTTTATGAAATATTTTTTTGAAAGTACATACATACATACATACATACCTTCACGCCTGTAATCCCAGAGAGTGGGGTAGGCAGAGCTACAGAATTACAACTTCAAAAAGTTGTTGACAATTCAGTAACCACAATTTGCACAAATAGGCTAAGATGTTTACCAGCATATTAGTGACAGGTTGCAAGCCCATCACCTAACAGTACTACAAGCCTATATTCCCTTAGTCGCCTCTTACGACATCCACGGGGAGACATGGAGTGGCACTATTCTAACCCGGCAACCACACGGGGCCAAAGTACAAAATACAAAAAATCTGAAAAATATCTTAAATGAAAGAAAATATAACGAATTTTAAAGGAAAACTATCACGACTAAGTAGACTTCATTGGTTCTTGAGTTACAAACGGTTCAAATGTTTATACCTTCCGTAAACTTATTTGCGGTGTTGGTATACTGACCGCGACCTGTGTCGATGTATGGGGATAACAGTTTTTTAACGGCAAAGTCAAGTCTGTCGCGATGTCTTTGTTTGTAGGCTTCGGAACCCTACACTGAGCATGGTTCGACATGCTCGTGCCCGGTGATTTGATCTATTGCAGTTAATTACACGCAACGCGTGGCGTCCGCGGACCGGGACACGAGCTGTGGGTAGGCCTCCAACAAGATGGAGTGACGACCTTGTAAGGATCGCGGGAAAGCGGTGGATGCGAAAAGCACAAGACCGGTCTGAGTGGAGAGCCTTGTGGGAGGCCTATGTCCAGCAATGGACGTCTTTCGGCTGACATGATGACACGCAACGAGGCATATTCTTAACTTTCTCGGCCGACCGGCTGCAAGAACAGGCGCGTGGAACGTCAGTAGCGACGGCCACCCCCGACCTGGTCGGGGGTGGTCGTGGTCTAAGCAGGAATTCGGAAACGCGAAGTAGATGCATTTGCGTTATCTATGTGTATTTAAATCTGTGTAAGAAACATAGCAAAAACGAAACACCATGTGAAATACGTACGGTTGGATTCGTTGGAGTTTCTTTCTGAAAAAATAGAACTTGGTTTTTTAATCGCTTACACACAGAGGTAGGTACTGCCCTGCAGAGCCTAAACCGCAGTAAGTGCAAAAAGTTCATTTCGAGAAAACGTAAAAAATGTCTTTGAAGTGTAATTTTTCTACCTTTCTAATGTTTTTTGTGTTAATGATTGACTTTCAATAAAGAGTAATAAGCACGAAAAATATGATTATGACAAAAAAAATGCTTTGAGTGGGTCATTAGCTAAAAAAAAAGGATTTTTCTAAATTCAGAGCCGTTACGGCACTCTGAGTTTTCCCTAAAAAGATGAGTTATACTGACTAAAATGCCGTAAAAAAACCAAGTACTGCAAAAACGTGTGTTATTTTTTGTCAATTGCAAGCTAAGATGCAGTATCAGAGTCATTTACACTGCATTTAAGTCAGTATCGTGATTAAAGTGTATGTGCTACGAACTCCAGGTACTGCGTTTTCACATAAATGAAATGCATATTTTCGAGAAATATAACTTTTATTTAAGTAAACCTTATAGTTTTATAAAAAATAAAGGACGACCGATTATCACACTAATTTTGAGCATATTCTTATAATTATTCTTTGTATTGCAGCTTGACCTTTTCATTGGTACAAATATAACCACTAATGACTTTGCTGCATAATTAAACTAACACGATTGAGATCAACATTTGTTATAACAACCCAACTTAAAACTGCTAGAAATAAAACTTAGTTACTACGTACTAAAATGCTTAAAAAACCTTCTAAAATACAAAAAAAACAGTACTTATTGAAATAAGATACTTATTAATCAGATATTTATAATGACATTTATCGCACAGTTATTCTCTTAATTATTTGCATCGCATTAATTGCTTAACATTGTTATTGATAGAAATATCATCGCTAAGTACTGTGGCTTTGCCACAAAATAACTCAACTGAGATCAAAATTATGTTATAAAAACCTAAATTGAAGCAGCAAAGCTGCTAATAGTTATATGTTAAAATTAAAATAAAACCGCCTCAATCATTGGTTAATTTTTAAACTGGCTTAAACACGCATCTTTGCTTCATTATAAAAACTAATTTTATGTTAATTATTAACCACTAAAATACTCGTTAATCAGACTTATAGAGAGTAAACGCACGCTATTCTAGTAATTGTTTTCGAGTTATTAAGGAGATGACACCGTCCGGGTCACTCACGTAAATTTTGTCGAATAACGCTTGAAATGTTTCGGGCTCATGACTAAGGACTCCAGATGAGCCTGAAACATGTCGAGCGTTTTTCTACAGTATATACGTAAGTAACCAGGAGTGATTTCCTTAATGTATCTTACGAAAGTTTTGTTTAAAATTGTTTTTGGGATGCTTTAAAATATATATCAAAAAATTAAATGTTCTTCTAAAAAATAATACATACATTTGAGATTCAAGAAGATGAAAATAAAGCAATAATAATTTAGTTGATTTCAGAGTCTTGAAAGTACCTAATTCTATCCAATGATATTATATAATTTTACTTTATAATATCTGGGAGACAATCTCACATAAATATACCTAGTAACAAAGGAATCTCTAGGCCTGTACAATCGAGTTCATAAGTGTTCACTTTAGTACCTTGTCTATTAAAGTGCCAAGGTATTAAAGTGTACATATATTTATGAAGTGGACTGTAAGTACTATCGATAGGAAGCACTGATAAACATGCTTATATAGATAAATAAATACTTAAACTTAAGAAAATGATCTCCTGCTGCTATATTTGAAATTTGACGTAAACGAAAACAATAAGAACAAAACTAACACTAAATACCTAAAGTAACGATCTGTTACTTAGAACATTATGAAGTTAAAATCGGAACTACATAGGTATCATAACATTAACTAAGTCAATCGGATAACTAGCAGATAATCAAAATTGGATTGCATGAAAAGCTTTGGATTCATTGGTTGAAAGTTAAAGAAACGTAGGCATTAGGTATACTATTTTATCATCGACCATAACCTAGTCCGCTCACTAAATAAGTAATACCTAATATGAACACTAGCCTTTTCAAAAAACTAAAATATGTAAATCAATGTACGTTAATTACGACGAGCCTATCCAACGCCGCGGTATAATTTTGATGTACCTACTTACTTGAAAAACCAAGCGACGCCCACCTGCCCTCCTCGCACGGCGTCTAGGACACGACTGATTGAGCAACAAATACAGACTAAGGCGCAGTAAAGGACAACACAACCATGGTACAACTTTAAGAAATTTATTGAATTGCCATCTAAAGGGCAGTAAATACAGACTGACACTGCACTTTAGACAGTAATTTGGTTTCTTATTAACTAATATGTTACCGGTTAAACGTTAGTAAAAAGTCTTGCTACTGCGGTTTAAATAGTAATTACTAAGGGACTTAGATAGAGATGAGCCGACTAAAATTAAGTATTAACTCCTAAACTGCGCTTTAGTTAGTAAACACAATGTCAAGATTTGTTAAGAATACTTCTTAAAACTCACTTTCCGTACATCTTACTGCAGTTTAATAAGGAAATAATTGATAAAATGAACAAAATGAGGAACGCAGTTCATGATTTTTAATACAAAAATCTGTTGCTGCATTTTAATAAGTTATCTCATGAAAGAATTGATGGTTGCCGTAAAGCTAAATTGCACGTAAAATAACACACTTACTGCGTTTTAACTAGTAAACCTTTGGAAAACTGAAGTTGAAAGGCCAATTGCGGCGTTTTAGGTGGTTTCAATATGGATTATTCATTGAGCACTTGTACGTACTGCATAACTATGTTTTTTTTAAATATATTTCCCGTTGTCTGAATCACACACCGATTAGATATACATATGCGTATTGATCTCGTGATTAAAAGTAACGAAAAATTTTTTTTCGTTACCCTACTTATCATGAACTGCGTTCCTCATTTTATTCATTTTATCAATTATTTCCTTATTAAACTGCAGTAAGATGTACGGAAAGTGAGTTTTAAGAAGTATTCTTAACAAATCTTGACATTGTGTTTACTAACTAAAGCGCAGTTTAGGAGTTAATACTTAATTTTAGTCGGCTCATCTCTATCTAAGTCCCTTAGTAATTACTATTTAAACCGCAGTAGCAAGACTTTTTACTAACGTTTAACCGGTAACATATTAGTTAATAAGAAACCAAATTACTGTCTAAAGTGCAGTATCAGTCTGTATTTACTGCCCTTTAGATGGCAATTCAATAAATTTCTTAAAGTTGTACCATGGTTGTGTTGTCCTTTACTGCGCCTTAGTCTGTATTTGTTGCACAGTCAGTCGTGTCCTAGACGCCGTGCGAGGAGGGCAGGTGGGCGTCGCTTGGTTTTTCAAGTAAGTAGGTACATCAAAATTATACCACGGCGATGGATAGGCTCGTAATTAACGTACATTGATTTACATATTTTAGTTTTTTGAAAAGGCTAGTGTTCATTATTAGGTATTACTTATTTAATGAGCGGACTAGGTTATGGTCGATGATAAAATAGCCTACTATACTACTATACCTAATGCCTACGTTTCTTTATTTTTCAACCAATGAATCCAAATCGTTTCATGCAATCCAATTTTGATTATCTGCTAGTTATCCGATTGACTTAGTTAATGTTATGATACCTATGTAGTTCCGATTTTAACTTCATAATGTTCTAAGTTACAGATCATTACTTTAGGTATTTAGTGTTAGTTTTGTTCTTATTGTTTCCGTTTACGTCAAATTTCAAGTATTTATTTATCTATATAAGCATGTTTATCAGTGCTTCCTATCGATAGTACTTACAGTCCACTTCATAAATACGAGTATATGTACACTTTAATACCTTGTCACTTTAATAGACAAGGTACTAAAGTGAAGTGAAAAATTTATGAACTCGATTGTACAAGCCTAGAGATTCCTTTGTTACTATGTATATTTATGTGAGATTGTCTCCCAGATATTATAAAGTAAAATAATATAATATCATTGGATAGAATTAGGTACTTTCAAGACTCTGAAATCAACTAAATTATTATTGCTTTATTTTCATCTTCTTGAATCTCAAATGTGTGTATTATTTTTTAGAAGAACATTTAATTTTTTGATATATATTTTAAAGCAACTCAAAAACAATTTTAAACAAAACTTTCGTAAGATACATTAAGGAAATCACACCTGGTTACTTACGTATATACTGTCGAAAAACGCTCGACATGTTTCAGGCTCATCTGGAGCCTTAGTCATGAGCCCGAAACATTTCAAGCGTTATTCGACAAAATTTACGTGAGTGACCCGGACGGTGTGATCTCCTTAATAACTCGAAAACAATTAATAGAATAGCGTGCCTTTACTCTCTATAAGTCTGATTACCGAGTATTTTAGTGGTTAATAATTAACATAGAATTAGTTTTTATAATGAAGCAAAGATGCGTGTTTAAGCCAGTTTAAAAATTAACCAATGATTGAGGCGGTTTTATTTTAATTTTAACATATAACTATTAGCAGCTTTGCTGCTTCAATTTAGGTTTTTATAACATAATTTTGATCTCAGTTGAGTTATTTTGTGGCAAAGCCACAGTACTTAGCGATGATATTTCTATCAATAACAATGTTAAGCAATTAATGCGATGCAAATAATTAAGAGAATAACTGTGCGATAAATGTCATTATAAATATCTGATTAATAAGTATCTTATTTCAATAAGTACTGTTTTTTTTGTATTTTAGAAGGTTTTTTAAGCATTTTAGTACGTAGTAACTAAGTTTTATTTCTAGCAGTTTTAAGTTGGGTTGTTATAACAAATGTTGATCTCAATCGTGTTAGTTTAATTATGCAGCAAAGTCATTAGTGGTTATATTTGTACCAATGAAAAGGTCAAGCTGCAATACAAAGAATAATTATAAGAATATGCTCAAAATTAGTGTGATAATCGGTCGTCCTTTATTTTTTATAAAACTATAAGGTTTACTTAAATAAAAGTTATATTTCTCGAAAATATGCATTTCATTTATGTGAAAACGCAGTACCTGGAGTTCGTAGCACATACACTTTAATCACGATACTGACTTAAATGCAGTGTAAATGACTCTGATACTGCATCTTAGCTTGCAATTGACAAAAAATAACACACGTTTTTGCAGTACTTGGTTTTTTTACGGCATTTTAGTCAGTATAACTCATCTTTTTAGGGAAAACTCAGAGTGCCGTAACGGCTCTGAATTTAGAAAAAACCTTTTTTTTTAGCTAATGACACACTCAAAGCATTTTTTTTGTCATAATCATATTTTTCGTGCTTATTACTCTTTATTGAAAGTCAATCATTAACACAAAAAACATTAGAAAGGTAGAAAAATTACACTTCAAAGACATTTTTTACGTTTTCTCGAAATGAACTTTTTGCACTTACTGCGGTTTAGGCTCTGCAGGGCAGAATACGAATTGACAGTAGTGAAAGATTGTGACGAATAGGTAATACCAGAAGTGACACGTATGTATACCGTATCAAGAAACGTTTATACCTACGAGTTCAAAATATATAAACTGTCTTTCAAATATCTTACTTCGGTACTTGACTTGGTTAGTAGTACATAGGTATTTAAAGAGATTAGCTACGCAATCCTTACGTCAACCTCTTCAGTCACTTCTCCTGCTATTTTAGACATTTGTCATTCTTGATTGATTTGATATGTACAAAAACTTACAAAAGTATATCTTAATTTAATTTGAGTGCAAATAGAAAACATGTATTTAACCCTTAAATTGGCAACGTATCTAATAATGCACATACCATAATGTTCACTTTTTTTATTTTTTGGTTACTATATTTTTTATGCTGATTTCAAATTAAATAGGGTTTGAATTCACGCCTTATTTTATTTTTGCCAATTTAAGGGTTAAAAAGTTAAAACTATTTTTGGAGAAAAATACTGGATTAGACTTTTTTTTGTGCTTAAGTTGACGCGTTGTTTATAGAAGCGTTTACTCCAGTGTAAGATAAGTTTGATTGAGCGTTTCCAACCGTTAAAACTTCGTTCTAGATATTGAACTTCTTAGAGTCTTAGTATGTTTAGGCAGAATATTCCGTTTATACTAAACAGACATTTTTTTTATATGTGTTCTTTAATACATTTGTTTTTGCTCCCACGATAACGACGTATGATCATAAGATTCATAAGCATCACACGTATACATACATACTTACATAAGTATAATTTAAGGCCCTGTTTCACAATCGTGATGATGTTTTTTAGCCCAGTGATGCATAACTCGCCGATTCTAAATAGCGTTTCTCGTAAACAAACTCTCGTCAGTCCAAATTGTCTCAGTAAAAAATTGACAGTCTTGCTATATTTTCTACAGTGCCCAATTTGCATAATCAACCCTATTCTAATATTCTTCAGGCTTTAACGCATTGATCTTTACAACGGAAAATGGGTGTTGTGGTTTTTTTGAGACGAGGGGTTCGGCCATATGGTTAATGCCAAACGATCATCCCACTCTTCGCGTAGAGCCAGGTTGGCTTTTTAAATGATTTAACATTGATTCCTCTACTCTAAGGACCGTATTAATAAACTCATCTCGGCTGAGATGCCCGTCACAAGATACGTCAAAGTAAACGACTAACCATAGAAAACTGTCATTTTTGGCACATCTTGAGATGAGCATTAGAGTCGAGATCAGTTTATTAATACGGACCTAAGAGTCATACGAGGGTAGGGTCCATCAGTATTGGAGCATTTCTAAAAAAGTTTGTACATTTCATTTACGACTTCGATTTGAAAAAAATAATTGCAGGTTGGTAGGGTGAATGAAGCTGAGCCTAAATAACATAGTCTCCCAAAATGTCCTCATACATTTGTATGAAACTTTCCTTTTTTGTTACCATGAACCAAAGAAAGTTAGTAACAAAAAAGGAAAGTTTCATACAAATGTATTGTGTTAGGCTCAGCTTCATTCACTCTACCAACCTGCAATTATTTTTTTGCAAATTGAAGTCGTGAATGAAATGTACAAACCTTTTTAGAAATGCTCATTGAGAGCAACCGCCCGATTATTTTCCCGCAATTGTCAATGACAAGTGAATTACAACGACATCAATTTGACATAATACCTAATGTCATTTTATTTTCGGCTTTTTTGTTACCTTCCTGGGTACAAATTATCTGTGCAAAAATAATTTGACAACAAGTAACAAATCAGATCTTGGAGAACAATTGTATGTTTATCTTAGCAAAATATGTATGGCACCGCACTAGCGACGACGCGCATCACTAGCGTCGCCATATCAACGTGAAAAACAGAGCCGTCAAGAACTTCACATTTGTCTCTCGACGCGGCCGTTTGCTATTTGATATTTCTAATTTTATTGTATATTTCTTTCTCGTTTAGTAAACCGATTTATGAAGAGTCGCATTATAATTTATAGTAGTTAACAGGCGCATAGCAGCACCAAATTGGTGACCCGCGACGATTAATAATTATGTCGGATAACGAGTTTGAAGATACGATGCAAGGAGCCGCCGGCCCGGCACAAGAGACTACAGGGTCTGTCGACCGAGTTGCAGTAAGATTGCCGCCGTTCTGGGCGGACGACGCCGAGGTATGGTTTGCCCAGGTCGAGGCGCAGTTCGCAATATCGGGCGTAAAAGCCGATTCTACAAAATACTTCCAGGTAATTCGTGAATTAGACCCTAAAACCGCAAAGGAAGTTCGAGACATAATTACGAAGCCCCCGGAACAAAATAAATACGAAAAATTAAAAAAAGAATTGATAAACAGGCTGTCAATGTCAAAAGAAAACAAAAGACGACAGTTGCTGCAGCACGAAGAGTTGGGCGATCGGAAGCCAAGCCAACTCCTCCGTCACCTTCGAGGATTGGCTGGCGACAGCGTCAGCGACGATTTTCTCCGTAGTCTTTGGTCGTGTCGCCTACCTACGCACGTGCAGGCCATTATCGCTTCGCAAACTACTGCTTCGCTGGACGACATCGCTGTTCTTGCTGACCAAATACTTGATGCTACTCCTAACCCTTTCTTTAAGCAGGTAGCGAGCACAAGCTCTTTCGAAGATATGCTGAAGAGAATGGAACAATCCATCACGGCGCGCATCCAGAGCGAGTTAACGCAACGAATCGCACAACTGAGCGCCGGCAGCAGCAGCGGTTATCGTCGGGCGCGTTTCAACCGGAGCAGGTCGCGCAGTCGCAGCAGGTCCAAATCACACGGTCGGTATCAAGCTGTCAAAGAAGGTATGTGCTGGTATCATAGCAATTTTAATTCGAAGGCAAGAAAATGCATTCCGCCGTGTAACTACAAACAGGAAAACTAGTACGACAGTCCATCGCGGCGGCAGCTGACTGTCACGCCACAACCAGCCGTCTATTTATAACGGACAACGTAAGCAAAATTCAATACCTTATTGATACCGGCTCCGACCTCTGCGTTTTGCCACGAAAATTCATGCCCAAATGTAAGTCGCCTGACAGCTACGCACTCACAGCAGCGAATGGTTCTATCATACATACCTATGGCATAGTCAAGCAAAATTTGAACCTAGGTTTGCGGAGGGATTTCATATGGAACTTTGTCGTAGCAAACGTAGATAAGCCAATCATAGGAGCTGATTTCCTTGCTCATTACGGCCTCGTCGTCGACTGCAAACACAGAAGGCTAATTGACAGCGTGACTACTCTCACAACAGCGGGACAACTTAGACATTGCGACCAAACCAGCATAAAAGTGATCTCAGGTGACAGCGAGTACCATCGATTGCTAGCGGAATATCCCAGTTTAACAAAACCGTCTGGATTGCCGCGAGAGGTAAAACATTCAACTGTGCACTACATCCGAACTACTCCAGGTCCTCCAGCATTTTGTAGGCCACGCCGTCTAGCTCCTGATCGGCTGAAAATTGCGAAGGAGCAGTTTGAAGAAATGCTTCACGATGGCGTAGCACGACGATCCGATTCACCGTGGGCGTCGACACTGCACCTTGTGCCCAAGAAAGGAAATGGTTGGCGACCGTGCGGGGATTACCGCGCGCTCAACGCACGCACCATCCCCGACAGATATCCCGTCCGCCATATAGAGGACTACGCCCACCGTCTAGCAGGTAGCAAAATATTCTCAAAAATTGATTTAGTCAAAGCATACAACCAAATTCCTGTTTACTCGGATGACATTTGCAAGACAGCTGTCACAACACCGTTCGGGATGTTCGAATTCCCCTTCATGCCATTTGGTCTTCGAAATGCAGCTCAAACCTTCCAGAGGTTCCTGGATGAGGTCCTCAAAGACCTGGACTTCGTCTACTCATACATCGATGACGTACTCATTTACTCCAAAGACGCCGAACAGCACTTAGAACATCTACGGCAAGTGTTTGATAGATTTCAAGAGTATGGTATGCTCATAAACGAGTCCAAGTGCAGTTTTGGTCAGAAAGAGGTCACATTCCTCGGATTTACAGTCTCTGAAGACGGCACTCGTCCTATTGACGATAAGGTAAAAACAGTGCAGGAATTCCCGCCACCCAAGACTGTAGGCGGATTACGCAGATTCCTCGCCATGCTGAACTTCTACAGGAGGTTTGTTCCTCATGCTGCCGATGCACAAGCACCTCTTCACGACATGCTATCAGAACCTAAAATCAAAAGCACTACTTCACTTACTTGGACCGAACAACAGTTGGAAGCTTTTCAAAATTGTAAGTCTAGTCTCGCCAAATCAACTCTACTGGCTCATCCCATCATTGATGCACCACTAGCCCTCGTGACTGATGCTTCTGGCACAGCCTTGGGTTCAGTGCTCCAGCAATTAGTGGAAGGACAATGGCAACCACTGGCTTTCTTCTCAAAGAAGATGACACGGCAACAAACACAGTACAGCGCATATGATCGGGAGTTGCTGGCTATTTACGAAAGCGTTAAGCATTTCCGGTACATGGTTGAAGGTAGACATTTTGTGATATACACTGACCACAAGCCAATCACCTTCGCCTTCCAGCAAAAAGACAGGAAATGCTCTCCGAGACAATTTAACTACCTTGATTTCATTTCGCAGTTTACCAGCGACATCAGGCACATCTCGGGGAAAGACAACATTACCGCTGACACACTCTCCCGTATCGAAGCAATTGCCGTGCCTCCAGACTTCGAAGCCATCGCGCAAGCGCAGCAGAATGATGCCGAGTTGCACGACCTCATTGCCAAGCGATCTTCGTCACTGAAGTTGGAAAAAGTGCCCGTGCCAAGTACGACTGTTTATTTATATTGCGATACCTCTCAAGCACGGCCCCGACCCTTCATCACCAAGGAGCATCGACGAAGAATATTCGACGCAGTACACGGCATGAGTCACTCAGGTACAAGGTCAACAACTAAGATGGTAACGGAAAGATTCGTATGGCCCTCCGTACGCAAAGATTGTGGTACCTGGGTACGTACGTGCGCAGCATGTCAACGCGCCAAGGTGCAACGTCACACATCTTCTCCGCTGGGAAACTTCAAGCTACCAGGAGACAGGTTTAGTCATGTCCACATTGACCTGGTCGGTCCCCTACCACCTTCATCCGAGTTCCGCTACCTCTTCACCGCCATAGACAGGTACACACGCTGGCCAGAGGTGAAGCCACTTTCAGACATCACAGCCGAAACCGTAGCTCATGCGTTCTACGAAACATGGATATCTCGATTTGGTTGTCCACAAACTGTAACAACCGATCAAGGACGTCAATTTACCTCACGTATGTTCAAGGTTTTGACGGAGCTTTGCGGAACCCAGCTGCGACACACAACGGCCTATCATCCCCAGGCCAACGCCATGGTCGAGCGCCTGCATCGCACTTTGAAAGCAGCCATCATGGCCCACGACAACAACAAGTGGACCGACGTGCTGCCGATCGTACTTCTTGGCATAAGAAGTGCGTGGAAAGAAGACTTGCAGAGCTCAGCTGCAGAGATGGTGTACGGTGAGCCATTGCGCATCCCGGGTGAGTTCTTTCATACTCCTAACTCACACGCACTGCAACCTGACGATTTTGTCGCACAGCTAAGACGTCATATGTCGCATCTCAAGCCTGTTCCCGCATCGAGACACGGAAATAAGTCTATCTTTGTACACAAGGACTTAAGTTCATGCACCCATGTTTTCCTGAGAAAGGATGCACTGCGTGGATCTCTAGAGGCCCCATACACTGGCCCACACCGCGTCTTAAGTAGAACGGACAAGACTGTCACTGTAGACTTACTCCGAGGACCAGTGACTGTCTCAGTTGATCGTGTAAAGCCAGCCTACGTTCAGAATGACACGGCTGCAGCTACAGCAGCTGGCTCCAAACCTAAAGCTGTTGCTCCCGCTGGGACCACTCGTTCTGGCCGTATTGTCACATTTCCTATTCGCTTTCAGGCAGGACTTTGAGACTCCCAGGGGGGTCCTATGGCACCGCACTAGCGACGACGCGCATCACTAGCGTCGCCATATCAACGTGAAAAACAGAGCCGTCAAGAACTTCACATTTGTCTCTCGACGCGGCCGTTTGCTATTTGATATTTCTAATTTTATTGTATATTTCTTTCTCGTTTAGTAAACCGATTTATGAAGAGTCGCATTATAATTTATAGTAGTTAACAGGCGCATAGCAGCACCAAATATGGTTTTAAATCGCTTAAATTGGTTTGAACTATGTTAAAAGTGGTACTTCAAGTAAACATGACACCGATCATGATGTCAAGCTGCCAGTTATGTTTATAATTAGTGTCACAGGATGATACACATAGTGTTAACTGACATTAAGAAAAAGTTATAATTAGTTTTTACATAAATTGATAAATTAAAAAGTAATCAATAATTACTAATAATAACTGTAGTATTGTATTAACCCTTTTCCAGGCATAGTACATTTCATTGAACACATACATGTCGCTCAAAATTGAACTTAACTACCTACATTTTATGACACAAATTTAATTGAACTTTCCCGAAATATGACTTCATGGATCAGTGCCAGAACCACGAATTCGTGGCTCTATTCCACTTCTTGTCTGTATCCTTACTCTAGCAAGGCCTGGAAAAGGGTTAAACTAGGCAATACATTTCCAAATCTAAAGAAATATTGTTAAGTTGTACCTTTATGGGATTCGGGTGAGATGCGTAATTTAAGGAAGCCCCGGCCAATTTCTACTCTACCTGTTTTAAGAAAAAAAAAGAGAAGTTAATGTTTAACGATAATAATAGTTTTAACCTACGGAGCCGAAACGTGGAACATTACAGTCAAGTTGGCCCACCGACTGCACGTCACTCAGCGTGCTATCCGGAACGAGGTCATACGACAAAAGACTAAGGTGACTGATATTGTCCAAAAATGTAGCAAGCTGAAGTGGCAGTAGGCTGGCCATGTCTGTCGCAGAACCGACGAGAGGTGGAGCAGGAAGGTTCTCGAATGGAGACCACGCTTAGGCAAACGTAGTGTAGGACGTCCCCCGGCTAGATGGACCGATGACCTGAAGAAGGCAGCTGGCAGTGACTGGATGCAAAGGGCGGGAGATCTTGCGTTGTGGCGCTCCTTGGGGGAGGCCTATGTCCAGCGGTGGACTGCAACAGGCTGATATGATGATGATGATGATGATGATGTATTAACTAAGACATTTTTTATCCGATCGAGCCAGTTTTATTTACTATACATTTTTTTTTTTTTTTCATCTTTTTTTATCTGATCATCGGCCAAAATCAGCCAACAGACCGGCGAAAAATAAAAGACGTGTGGCACTCGGGGACTGCCGCGGTAAAGCTATTGCATGTCGTACAAACGCACACAACGCCGTGTCGAAGACTGCCGAACTGAAACGACGTTAGACGATGCACGGCCTTCAAGCCACACCTCCTTGCCCGTCGGAGTGGGGAGCGTGAGGTTTTTTCGTTACGGAATTTCTGGATTCGGTCCCCGCGCTCAAGGCCCGCGATAGAAGCTATGCAATAGCTTAAAAAACATTGCAAAAATGGAACACCACGCAAAAACACTTACTTCTACGACTTCCTTGTGAAGACTTTACAGATTTTAAAGTGTAATCTGTTACACCTGTAAAAAATAATTCATTTCACATATGCAGCTGAAAACATTAACATTATACTAATGTACAGTAATCCCAGCTTCTTAATAACGTTCGGCTAGCTATCGCTGCCTCGCTTACACTCGCAGCTGACAGTATAATTCTGGACATCAGAACCAACTGGTCGGATGTCAATTTTTTACCAAAATCACTTTTTTTTAGAAACATACACAATTTTTTTGTCCTCTTTCAGGCCATCTAACCGTTATATCGCTAGCTCTTTTATTAACGACGTTAGATTTACTACAAAAGGTCAGATGTCCAAATTACCTACCTTAGAAGAAAAACATCTGATGTTTAAATATGATTTTTTGCCTCTAGTAATCTTAATGTATAGCTTTAAAAGTAGGTCTGATGTTCACATAAGACATATTGGTTTTATATTTTTCTTAGAACGGAGCGTCGGATGTTTATATCAGACTTAACATAGGAATTGTCATATAATATACGGACGGACAGACATACATGGCGAAGGTTATTTAGGGTTCTGTTTATCTAACGGAGTGAATCATCAACGCATAGGGCCGTCTTCCGTGATGAACCTATGGTTACCACGTGATAAGAAGTAAGAAACCTTTATCGGCTCTAATGAACAACTCGACTACTAAAAAAGAAACATGGTAGAAACGGAACACCATATGAAATACGTACTTATGCATTGTTCACGATTACTGGACGATAGTTGTTGTGCTGAAAGAATATAACATGTTTCACTTAAACAATTACATACCAGAGTAGTATAGACAATACTCCGCTGTCTATAGCTTTCACTCTGTATCCGGCGTAACAAATA
Organism: Acleris emargana; assembly: GCA_927399475.2. Classification (NCBI taxonomy): domain Eukaryota; kingdom Metazoa; phylum Arthropoda; class Insecta; order Lepidoptera; family Tortricidae; genus Acleris; species Acleris emargana. The sequence goes on from OV656840.1 coordinate 1,531,556, forward strand.
TACTGACAGATCCCAGAGAGAGTGTGACGGCAATGTACAGCTAAGTACTATTTAATAGTCTAGTTTAGTTCAAAGGGTATAGACCCCATCTTTAACCTACCTACTAAACAGCAGTGTTCGCATTGTTGTGTTTCGGTTTGGGGATAAGACAGCCGGTGAAATGACTAGCATAGAGGCATTCCATCTTAGTCCTCACGGCTGGCAACGCATTTGCAGTCTTAGGATTGCATTGCATTGTGAATGCGAATGTCTATGGGTCACAGTTTCCACTTACCAGGTGGCCTGTGTGCTCGTTTGTCTTCTCCATGCCATAAAAAAAAACTCAATAGTCAGTCGTTTTTAGGGTTCTGTATTCAAACTCGGAACCCTTATAGTTTCGCCATGTCCGTCCGTCCGTCCGCAGCCTAGATCAGAGACTCTTAGTACTAGAAAGCTGTAATTTGGAGATGTATTTTTTTTTCGTCTACCCCATAGTTCGGGGTGACGTTGGATAGGTCTTTAAAAAATATTGCGGTTTTGCCACATCAATGTTTCGATTAATTTTTGTTGAGTCAAGTCCTGAAAAATATCTTCAATGAAAGCGCATATAACAAATTTTAGTGGAAAACTATCACGGCTAAGTAGACATGATTGGTTCCTGAGATACAATACAGGTGACTAAAGTGTTTACATACATACATAAACTCACGGCTTCATTCCCAGGGTGGGGTAGGCAGAGCTAAAGAATTACCAACAAGTCTTAAAACTTCTTGATAATTCTGTAACCACATTTTGCACAAGTAGGCTAAGATGTTTCCCAGTGTATTAGTGACAGGTGGCAAGCCCATCGCCTAACAGTACTGCAAGCCTTTATTCCCTTAGTCGCCTCTTACGCCATCCACGGGAAGACATGGAGTGGCACTATTTTAACCCGGCAACCACACGGGATAAAGTGTTTATAGCCACTAAAATTACCTAAGACAGCACTAAACTTAAAATAATCGAGCCCACACTTTCTTAAAAGGCCGGCACCTTTAACCCCAGTGTTTTAGGTGTTCATGGGCGACGGTGATCACTTACCATCAGTTGAGCCGCCTAATCGTCTGCCTCCCACTATTATAAAAAAAAAGAGAATTAGCTCATACATGTTGTTGTTTTTTGAGGTAGTTTTTGTGTAAAGTCTAATTCTATGGAACTTGCTAACTATGTAAACAAACCGCCATATTGAAATTGTCTCTGAATGGTGAATTTACTGAATGAATGAATTTGATTGGCTATTGCCATTCCTTTACTTATGTCAAACCATATCGAATACGAAAGTAATTTAATCAAAAAAAGAGGATTTTAAATCAAATCAAAATCAAATCAAATCAAATCAATTTTTTTTTTAATTTTTTTTTAATAGCTTAATCAAACTATTCACGTATGCTTGGTCGGCCTCACCTTAGCCTGGCAGTTTTTGCAGTCCGACCACATTTGAAGGGTCCACGGAAAGAACATGTCTAGTCACATTAGTAACTTTTTGAGATATCGCGATTTTAAAAGTTAGGAACCATGTCATTGTTTACGTAATTTTCGTGTAGAGGTTTTTTTAAGAGTGAAAAGATACAAGTTATATGAAGATTTACACCTGAATCTGAGTGGTAGGTAATAGTTCATTTCGTCCTCTACATTTTGAGATTCAAAACTCATTTTCAAAAAAAAGTGACTAGACATGTTCTTGTGAAATAACATCCCACCACCTATACGTAATTGCAAATCAAAGCCCCATTTTAGAGTTAAATATAAATTATATCTATTAAGTCTGCAAAAATTACTATCTTGATTCTTCCCCATTACGCATTACGCAAACACATACATGAATTTAGGCATAACCGTGACGTTCACAAGCTCAACACGCGAAATAAGGATAAACTCGTAGTCCCAGGTCACCGTCTTCGTAAAGTAAGCACATCATTCGTGTGGAACTGTATACGCTTCTACAATAAGATACCTACCGATATTGTCAATATGCCATTCACTAAATTTAAGTCTCGCATTAAGCGCTGCTTGCTGGGTAAGGGCCGGCGCTGACTGCCGGCATGGCACGGCGTGTCATGGCAAAGGATTTCGGTACTGATATAACCATTTTTAATCTTATTACCATGAGTATAGAATTCATGTTACTTTATTTTGACACAACGATGCCGAGGGAGGCCGCGGTAGGACAGAACGTGCCTAAGCATTCCACGGGATGCCGCGGCGTACTGCTGCATCTCGCGAGACGCACGCGCATGACACGGGCCGCCGGCGCGCGGCGCAGTCCGTTCGCCGCGCGGGGGGAGGGCAAGGGTAGGAGGCGCGCGTTTGTCATTTGACACAGTGACTGATTATCGCGCGAGTAATAGGCGGAGTTAATACTAATTGTTGCTTGAGTGGCTGGGTCGACAGCAGGATGCCACAGCATACCGCGGAATGCCGTAGCGGCCTTCGGGATGCCACAGCATAATTTGCCGTGTCATGCCAGCAGGATGCCACGGCATGCCGCGGAAGGCCGTGTTATCCTTCGGAATGCTGCAGCACAACTTACCGTGCCATCCTGTGCCGTGCCGGCAGTCAGCGCCGGCCCTTAGGCATATTATACTATAAATGACTTCGTAGATGATAAAGACGTTTTTAAGTAACTAGTATGAGCTATTACTGAAATTGTGGTTAATTTTAATATGTGAGCACTGAGCAGCGCTTATTGTTAAATGCCTTTAAGCCAATGATGTAGACATTTAAATTTAAGTTTACCTAATGTATCCTTTTTGTTAGTATTTTTTATTGGTTCTTGTGCACAAGACACTTAAGAAATGAGAACACATTGTGATGTTTCTAGCCGGACAGTTCCCTTTATTATTGAAACATTTTGTCCGGCAGCATGACCATGTCATGCTCACTCTAAGGTCTTTGCTTACGGCGGCGTCGTTGATCGGGTCGCCACCTTCCCGAACACATGGTTGAGGGAGGCGATGGCTGAGATACGCGTCATACTCGTGAACGGGTGCTGTCTATGGGGTCCGGTCTGTTCACGCTTGCCTTGGACCTGTTATTCAGTTAACTATTTTAATTATCGTTCCTGACGTAGATACCTCGTAATGTTGTTCTCCTAGACATTAGGTATTTTATTGACCTTACATTTGTAATGATTTTATTTGTGTTAGTTTAAAAAATAATTATTTATTACTTTATTACCTTGTAATGTAATTTAGATACTTTTAAGTATTATTGTATTTAATAATTGAAAAAAATGACCTTCTGCTGGAGTTTCTTGCGGCGCTTCTTCTCCGCAATGATGGTCTTGTCCGAAGCGCTAGTAGATTCACTCCATGTTACCGACGTGTAAAAGAGCCCTCATGTGGCCAATTTACTGAATAAATATTTTGAATTTTGAATTTTGAATTTTGAATTACACTATTTTATATACCATGTTATACTTCAATATTAAATAAGTATGATTATCTTTTAACAATATTAATTAATAAAATGTATGAAGGTATTTATTTATTTATTGAATGTATTAAATCAGATCTTTCGCACACTAGTTTTTGACAAATCCATTTTTTTTTTTAATTTTAATTTTTAAATATAAGGTAGACTTTACCCGCTCGTATAATAAGGTTTTAATGGGCACGTCTTTACATTACTTAATAATGCTAGCGTCACTACTTCAAAGGTTCTGGCAGAATACCAGTGCTGCGGGTCTCCGCAGTTTTATGCTGAGCCAGCGCCTTTTTTTCGCAGCATCACATGGCTCTTTACTTTTTTAGTTTTATGTTATTTATTAGTTAATTGGTTAATTGCATTATTTGTAATTTTGTTTTGGCTTTATCAGCCATGTGCATGTTTTGTGGAAAATAAAGATGTTTATCTATCTATCTATCTATCTATCTTCTTTCCGTGGACCCTTCATTTATACTTTTGATGTTTGAATGTTTTTTTCATTGTCTACGTACGTGAAATCCTCTTTTTTGATTCAACTTTTCGATTAGGTACCACAAATAAGATAAAACAGCCGGTGAAATGACTAGCATAGAGGCATTCCATCTTAGTCCTCAGGGTTGGCAGTGCATTTGCAGTCTTGTGAATGCGAATGTCTTTGGGTCACAGTTTCTACTTACCATTAGGAGGCTTGTGTGCTCGTTTGCCTTCCTATGCCAGAAAAAAAATAGCCGAACACCGGAACCTGCCAACCATTGTTATTTAACTGTCCGCGAAGGCCTCTATCCTACCACACAAGTTTCGTTAAATTTACAATTTCCGCAAAATTTGCCAAGTTAAGTCGCAGCCGTCCAAGAGCAGTTGAAGCTACTAAACATACATGAAATGAAAGTGATGTAACAAAATAGCTTATCGACATAAAATATATCGATGTTACTGCCAACATCTAAATGTTATTCGACATAAATAAATATTACTTATTTTCTCCTCATTTTTAGATAAAAAATAAACAAATTAACACGTAGAATAATATACAATCAATATTTTTTCCATATTCGTCGGTATTAATGATTGCCGTCTAGATAAAAATATCCACTTTAAACTGCTAAACGTACGAATATGAATGGTACTGACAGTAAATTGTTATTTTGATTGAAATGACATCCGCATACTTTTATTATCTTAAGAGGCTGGATATCAGATATGACATCGAACCTCTTTACAGTAATCGAGAATGTACAATGTGCACAATGTGCACATGTATTAATAAATTGAATTATATCGACATATTTTTAATCGATATCAAATCCCTAGAACTTGCCCCGAGTTATCCCAGGTATGCTACTAAAGGTCAGCTACGCCTTCAGGGTAGGTATTTTCTATGTACTTATCCTGTAGGGTTTCTTGCACTGGGCTCCCGGCCTATACTGCCCTCCTAAGTAGAAAAGGCGTATCTACTATATGAATTGTATTGAAAATCCAACCTTATTACTATTACCCTTGAGAGTTTAATATGCTTCTATGAGTTAATTTCACATGCGTCTTTTTTCCGTAGGAGGGCAGTATAATGGTTCATATTCTTTGGTGGTATTTTTCGGAAAACGTAATGTCTTCAGAATTGTTATAAAACAAACGAGAGCCTGCCGTTTAGCCAAAATATTTTTAGTCAAACGTATTAATCAAATCCTGAAAAGTTTACGTTTTCAGAAAAAAACCATTATGTCTTTTGAACTTTACAGATTATGAGGGGATACCTTTCGTTGGTTCAAAATCAAACAAAATTATGCAAAAAAAATTTTAGTCTACGTAGTTTTAATGTTACTTTTTTTTTAATATAGCCTACTTACCTTGAGAACATCCTTGGGAGTCCTTATTTCGATCTAGCGGTTGAGAAATATCTTCAGCTTCTATACGATGGGCATCTTTAGATAGAGCACAAACTCCAGGGCAGCACGAGGCTTTTATACAAGGGGCCTTATTAGGCTTACAAGGTTCAGTGCAGGGTGGCCGTTTTGAAGAAGGGGCCTCTTTATATTGATCACGAGGTGCAGGGGGGCGAATAGAAGGGGCCTTTTTATTTTCACAAGGGTCAGGGCAGCAATGGCAATAAGCAGGTTGATCACTAGGTGCCGAGATGCATTGGCCTCTTGTAGAAGGATCAATAGGTGCTAGGTAGATTATTGAAGGCGCCTCTTTAGATTGTTCAGTAGGTGCAGGGGTGCTTATAGGAGGGGCCTCTTTAGGTTCATCAATAGGTGCAGGGGTACTTATAGGAGGGGCCTCTTTAGGTTCATCAATAGGTGCAGGTGTGCTTATAGGAGGGGCCTCTTTAGGTTCATCAATAGGTGCAGGGGTGCTTATAGGAGGGGCCTCTTTTGGTTGATCAATAGGTGCAGGGGTGATAGAAGGGGCTTTTTTACGTTGACAAGCGTCAGGGCAGCATGGAATTTCACAAAGTCCAAAGGGGCATTGGCCTTTTGTCGAAGGCAACTCTTCTTGACAACATTTTGAAGGCGCCGGATCTGAAACTATTGAAAAATTTAATATATTATCGACAGCTGTTTTCCAGTCAGTAGAATCCTACTAGTGTAATTGTAGGTCGAGGTTTTCGGGGCCGCGTTCGAAAAATAGTAGGGAGAGAGCACCGATATTATCAGACTATAAATAACACAGCACATACTTACCTTATCGGCTGTTTATCAATTTATCTTTATCTTTACCTTTATCCATTTATCTATATTCTATAATATTATGTATATAAATAAAAAACAAATCAAACTGGAGAACGGCTCGACGTATTTGACTGTTTTTTCTGTGTTTATAATTCAAAATTCAAAATATTTATTCAGTAAATTGGGCCGATGAGGGCTTTTTCACACGTCAGTAATATGGAGTGAATCTACTAGCGCTTCGAACAAGACCATCATTTTGTGGAGAAGAAGCGCCGCAAGAAACTCCAGGTAATTTTTTTGTCAGTTCTAGCCTTGTATGAAATAATTAAAAAAAATAACAAGAGAAATTCGGAAATAGTGGGTAATAAGTAGGGTTTGATGGCATATAGTAGTGCTAGAATCCAAAGGCGTCGCTATTTCCATATTTCATAATTCGTTAAGCAATTTAACCGCTAAACCTCAGCTGTGAAAGCGTTACAAACAAACAAATATTAATAGGTACGGATAAACCAAACCAAAAATATATTCAGTTTATTTTGAAATATGACAATACTGAAGGTTAAAGTTGTATGTTTGAAATAATGGAAACAGCAAAAATGGAAATACTAAAAATCAGAAAAATAGGTTAACTGACAGCACATAAAATGAAATTAATACGAAAACTATCACTACTAAGTAGACTTCAGTGGTTCTTGAGTTACAAATGGTTTAAATGTTTATACCTACTGAAAACTTACTCGTATTTGCGGTGTTGGTAAACTGACCGCGACCTATGTCGGTGTATGGGGATAACAGTTTTCCAACGTAAATTTCTTCGTAGTACGGAACCCTAAAATGAGCATGGTCCGACATGCTCTTACCCGGTTTTTTATTAACTTTATTTTCTATGCAATATAGTAAATTTTGAATAGCCTCAATTTTAATAGATTTTTAAATTATTTTGATATTTTTCCTAACTGTAAAGTTTGACAACTTCATTTTATTTTTCACGTAAAATATAAATAATGATTATCTTTAAATCAGGATTTTTCAGGCCGGACGGTCATTTTTTTCACATTAATGTCTATAAATCAAAAAGTACGTCACAATAAAAAAAACTGGTTTTGAAATTTGAGCTTTATCATATGACACTCGCGTTTGCTATAACCAAATCACTTTAATTTTTCAACCCCCTATTCCAGTCCTCCTTATAAAAGACGGTTCTTTGGAATAAATTGAAAACTCGAGACGTTTTTTAGGTGTATCCCAATTATGAAAATTCAGGATTTTGATCAATTCGGAATAGAGTCTTCGTAATTACATACCTACCCTTTAAAATATACTTACATTGAAGACATCCTTGTACGATGTCTTTTAAAAATTGTGGTAGAATATAATTTATTGGAGATGTACAGCAGCAATCTTTTTTAGGAGGACTTTGGCGTGATGGCGACGCTGTAGGTTGACTTTGGAACGGAGGCACCCCTTCCGGTTGACTTTGATTTTGACTTTGGTTTTGACCTTCCGATTGATCTTGTTTTTGACCTAGCGAGGGTAACTCTTGTTGACGTATTTCTTGATTTGGTAACGGACCTGAAACTATTTAAATATTTTATTCCGTCTAATACATTATTTAACTCGTCCGTGACTAAAGCCTAAATTCAAGCACTTCATTGGAGAGAATACGTTGGGTAGCAAATGAAAGAATTTTTCGATAATCGATTATTAACAGGAAGAAACAGTCGAGTAGAGGGAAAATACTTTTACGCGTACAGATGTATTGCATATTCATGTTTATCATCGTATTTTATTTTATTATTTGTAATTAAAGTCCTTCCTAAGTCGCATCAGCACACCAATATATACTATATAGAGTGAATTTTACACCAACATGGACAAACAGTGTCAAGGTTGGAAAGCGAAAACCAGTGCTGTGAGTGAGGTTGTGACCAAACGTATCACATCTCAAAATCTACGAGCAAAAACTAGCGCTGTGGCTAACGTATCAATTCTCAATATATATCATATAGAGTGAGTCTGTGACTATCACAAAACTCAAATATTCGCTATTAGTTTTGATTATATTCAAAGTTTTAACATGCCTAAACCTGGAAACAGAGAAAAACGCTTACATCCAGTCCAAGAAATAAACATATGTACCTACTTTATAATCAGGAAATATACCAATGATTCTCAGTACTTTGGCAAGAGTTTCATACGCAACGGGCATATCTTGACCAATAATTAGGAGCTACTGAACAAGGAAGAAGAAAACAAAGAAAATGAGAATACCAACACAAAAAATGTTAAGCTAGGTAGACTAGGTCTTGATGATTTTGATAACGTATGGTGTATAATTTCCATCTGATTAATACCAAACCTGATCTATATCCTACAATCCAAGATCCAAAGCCCAAATTATTAGAAACGATGATTTTTAAAGACTGTGATTTTACAGCAAGAAACTACTTCGGCAAATAGGTTTTCGACTCAAGAAAATTACTGAGAAGAGAAAAATGATAATGGAAAAAGACGACGTAAGAGTAAAAAGAGTAACGTATCTAGACTTAATAAGAAAGTCAAGATCTGAAGGGAGATATATTATCTTCACGGAAGAAACGTATGTTTATACATTGCATTTTACACGGAAATGCTGGTCGGATTCAACGGATAAAGGAGTGAAACAATAAATCTCAAAAGGCCAAAGTCTTATTATAAAGAGATACATGCAGGTAGTGCCAAAGGATTTGTTCCGGGTGTTCTTATTATGCACAGTCAACTACAAAGAGTTGTATTCACTTTTTCACCTTATTGCATTGTAATAACTAATAAGTAATAACTAAGTAATAAGGTCCATGAATAATGTCAATTATGAAAAATGTTTCCACTTGTCTCCAAATTCTGTATTAGTGGTAGATAATGCTGCTTATCACAATACAAATGTAGAACGCCCACCCAACTCTAATACCGCAAAGCCGCTAGTGATAAACTGGTTACAAAATATAATATTCCCTATGATTTATCATTAACCAAAGAACAAATACATACAATTTTACATCAATATGACCACATTGTTAAGGTTGGAAATCACAGCACATCTCAAAATCTACAAGCGAAAAGCGTTGTGGCTAACGTATCACATCTTAGAGTCTAGAAGGTAAAACCAGTGATGTGACCAATGTATCAAATCCCAATATCTACAAGCGAAAACCAGCGCTGTGGCTAACGTATCACATATTAGAATCTAGAAGCAAAAACCAGCTCTCTGGCTAACGTATCACGTTTTAGAATCTAGAAGCAAAAACCAGCTCTGTGGCTAACGTATCACGTTTTAGAATCTAGAAGCTAAAACCAGTGCTGTCATCAAACGCATCACATTTCAAAATCTAGGGGCAAAAACCAGCGCTGTGAGTAGCGTATCAAATCTCAATATCTACAAGCAAAAAGCAACGCTGTGGCTAACGTATCAAATTGCAACATCTCCAAGCAAAAACCAGCGCTGTGGCTAACGCATCACGTTGTAGAATCTAGAAGCTAAAATCAGTGCTGTGACCAAACGTATCACATTTCAAAATCTAGGGGCAAAAACCAGCGCTGTGACTAGCGTATCAAATCTCAATATCTACAAGCATAAACAAGCCCTGTGCCCAAAGTATCACATCACAGAATCTAAACCAGCACTGCGTCTAACGTATCCCATTTCAGAATCTACAAACGAAAACCAGGGCTGTGGCTAAAGTATTTATCACATCTCAGACCCTCACTCCAAAATGAGCACTGTATTAGCTCTGGATGAAGCTCATGCTGAGCCTAATTTAAATGACATTACAGCGCAAGAAACGTCTCTAAATTTGTTGTCTGTTAAAGATTAAAGAGAAGAGAGAGAAAAAAAACACTACACACACAAGACAGAAAAAAGTGAAAACAGAAAACAGCAATAAACAAGTAGCGCATGTGTCTTCAAGGCAGAGAATTGGGCACTGGCTCAGCATGATGCTGAGGTGTTAAAAACCTGCAACGCTGATTTTCAGCCAGCAGTTCCGAGTGTGACAGACGGACCGTACGCTAAACGAGTAAAATGTAATCTAAAATAGATAAATGAAGATACTATTAAAAAAAACTTATCAGTGGTAAAATAAATAAATAAACTACATGCAAACGCTTTACATAAACATATTTAAAGTAGAAATACGAGTACGTGCTTAGCGTGTATACATGGACAATAGGGCGTTAAATTGTTGGCTAATTTCAATTTTCAATGAATTTGATCAAATTCTTGGTCCTACTTATCTAAAAGACCAGTATTCAAAATTATAACACAATTCGTTAGTATTTAGGGGTTGTACACTTTGACAACTTTTAAAGGAAATTTTCATGATTATGCCAAAAAATGAAAAAATCAAATGAAAAAATTTAAAAATTGTGATGATTGTCAATATCATTAGTGTTTGACATAAGTGGACAGATAAGTTAGTTATTGTTTGTTATTTTTGGAAAACGGGGGCAAAAAAAGTTTTTTTTTCACTCCATGTCTTCCCGTGGATGTCGTAAGAGGCGACTAAGGGAATAAAGGCTTGTAGTACTGTTAGGCGATGGGCTTGCCACCTGTCACTAATACACTGGGAAACATCTTAGCCTACTTGTGCAAAATGTGGTTACAGAATTATCAACAAGTTTAAAAAGTTGTTGGTAATTCTTTAGGTCTGCCTACCCCACTTTGGGAATGAAGGCGTGAGTTTATGTATGTATGTATGTATTTTTGGAAAAATAATAAACATTGAAAATCTGTTCCTCCTATGTGGTCAATTTGTGCCACCTCTTAATGTTGCCCATTCACCTTGAAACTACGCATTTTTATTTTTTACCATAGAAAGAGTTAGGGCGTAAGCGAAGTCTGCAAAAAATAAGATACTTTTTTTCCATACAAATGTGAAACACCCTAATCGACAATTAATTAATTAATTCAGTTAATAAATATTTACCATCGAAAAATTATAAATCTGTTTTGTACTGGAATCTTAGGGCCATTTTTTTTCTCGTTTTAAACAATAACGTATCGTAATTGTCATAGCCAAAATATGGGCATTGGCAAAGCCTAAAGGTGTTAAAGGCGAGACATTGGCTGACTGAGTTTCTTGCGGTGTTTCTTGTCAGCATGGCTGCTGCTGTCCGTTGAGATATAACTCTTTTTAGAAACCCTTCGGAGCAAAATGCACAAAACGTATACACAAAAAACACTACACGCAAAAAGTAACCAATGGCAAAATGCACAATACGCAAAATGTACATAACGCATAATGTGAAATACGCAGAACGTACAAAACGCAAAACGTACATACGCAAAATGAATATTGCTGAACTTTTTCTGTTGTGTGTGAACTAGGTGTGTAGTGTTGTGTGTATGAGTATACACACTTTTAATTTTTTTGTACTTTTTGCGTGTTGAACTATTTGCTTATTGCACATTTTCCGTATTGTACATTTTGCGTTATGTTCATTTTGCGTATGTGCGTTTTGTACGTTCTGCGTTTTGTGCATTTTGCGTTTTGAGCATTTTGCTCCGAAGGGTTTAAAACGCTGGTAGATTTTAGACGTGTAAAAGTGCCATAATAACAAACATCTTTCATAATTTTTATATTTTAGACCATCGTTTGTCCTAACATTTTTTGTCCTAATACATCGTGAGTTCGAATTATCATTTATGTCCAAACTGCGTCAGACTACCAAATTTTCAAAAAAATCTAGCGTTTAGTTATTTAGTTTACGGTTGTAATAAATAACACTAACAAGTTTTATTTCAGGCGGAAATTGCTTAAGGATAAACGATAATTTGGACTAAGGATGCATTAGGAGAAATAATAATTAGGATTTAAAATATAGACCCGTACCAGGAATATAAAAAACCACGTCATATTGAGGAAAACATCATCATTTTGCCCTTGTCCCAATCATTCGGGGTCAGATCGGTCGGAAATATCGAGGAAGAAAATTAAGTATATTTTTTATTGAAATACAAACAATGATGAACAGTGGTCACACTTTTGGTGCCGATGACATCATAATTCCGAAATTTTACACACAAGGTGCTCTCCTTTAATTTAGCAGGTTTAAGTATTAAGCAACTAAAGCGATAAAATTACTGGAGTCAAATACAGCTTAATCGCAATCAATACACGGATCACGGCAGCAGCATTATTTTTTTAAAAATTGATTTGCTAAAAATTGCAAATTTTCAATTCAATGATGACAGAATAGTATTTATGACTATTTAATTATTTTTATTTTTATCAGAACATAGAAACAGTATTTGATCACTCTCAATGTCAATATTGATGAACTCAGAAAGTTCAAGAAGGGTTTATGAGGAACTTGCTCGGCGACACTCGAACCAAATGTCAAACCTTTCAATGCCGGTCTTTTATTTTTGATCAGTGAACATCAGGGGTCGAACTTTTGGTGCAAATGATGTCATTATGCATATAGCGTGATTAAAAATGAAAGACTTACTAGTCGTTCGTTTCGTTGTTAAAGGTTCAAACTTGGTCCGGGTATCACAGACTTGGATCTGCATAAACACTAACTAAACTTTTCGAGTTCATCAATACCAACACTGAGATGGACAGTAGCAAAAATCATCAAGTAGTTTTGCTTTTTTTAGTAAAAATAATTGAAAAAAAAAATGCTGTTACTGTGATTGATTCCTCGCGTGATTGCGACTGAGCTGTATAATTTTATCACTTTTTTGTTTGTTTGTTTATTACCTAAACAGCTGCTAAATGAAAGCACCCTGTGAGTAAAATTTCGTCATTTTGACGTGATCAGCACTAAAAGTTCGACCCTTAGTGATCATTAATAATCATTAATGATCAATATGCAAAATGACGTCACCGGCACCAAAAGTTCGACCCCTGGTGATCATTTATAATCATTAATGATCAATACCTATGCAAAATGATGTCACTGGCACCGAAAATTCGACCCCTGGTCATCATTAATAATCATTAATGATCAATATGCAAACTGACGTCACCGGCACAAAAAGTTCGACTCCTGGTTTAATGATCTATATGCAAAATGACGTCACCGGCACCAAAAGTTCGACCCCTGGTAATCATTAATGATCAATATGCAAAATGACGTCACCGGCACCAAAAGTGCAAACCCTGGTAATGAATAAAGTAGTAGTGTCCATTCAAGGTTTCTTAAATTCCTGGTACACTAGTACATATATTTACTTGATGCTCTATTCTGCGGTTGGATTCTAGGACATCGTGACATTTGAACCATTTGATTTAGCATATAAGCGACCATGCCAGCGACGGCACATACTACTAAACTTATAAAGAAGAGAGACCTCCGTACACATTCTTCAAAGCAGATGAGCATGTCCAAAATACAACAGCGGCGGGATGGCATTTTTGATGTTTTTTAGAATGTATAGTAAATGTACCTGGAACAGAAGAAAGTTTGGTTCAAAATGATGGCACGTGAACGTGAAGGCTGCGGCTCCACTGAGGCGGAGATGAGCGGAGTGGAGCGGAGTTGTGCCAATATAAACCAATAGAATCTAAACTAAGGTGCGCAAGGCGCGCTCGACGTGACGCCATTATTAATTTATTTTTATTTTATGGCATAGGAAGGCAACGAGCACACAGGCCACCTGATGGTAAGTGGAAACTGTGACCCATAGACATTCGCATTCACAAGACTGCAAATGCACTGCCAACCCTGAGGACTAAGATGGAATGCCTCTATGCTAGTCATTTCACCGGCTGTCTTATCCCTAAACCGGAACACAACAATGCGAGCACTGCTGTTTGGCGGTAGGTTAATGGATAAGATGGTGGTACCAACCCGGGTGGACCCTGCACAAGGTCCTCCCACAAGTAAATGCATGCGCCTTCTATTAGTTAATATTAGCGCAGCTCCGCTCCGCTCTGCTCGTCTCCGCCTCAGTGGAGCCCTTTTAGAATAGTGCCACTGCATGTCTTCCCGTGGATGTCCTAAGAGGCGACTAAGGAAATATAGGCCTGTAGTACTGTTAGGCGATGGGCTTGCAATCTGTCACTAATATGCTGGTAAACATAATATCTTAGCCTAATTGTGCAAATTGTGGTTACAGAATTATCAACAAGTAAATAGAGTTGTAACTCTGTAGGATTCCGGTTCGTTACAGCCAAATATCATAATAACGTGTTCCTAGAACATCAAAATGTCAAAACAGATTATTCTCATAATGTCTAAAGATCGAAATGACTTACGCCTACTTCTTAAATTACCGTATTCTTAATATGACTGTAATTCATTTTGACTCTTTCTCGTTTTGATAAATTTTCAATTCTACCATTTCCCAAAATGTCTAAAACTTTACTTGATCATGTTTTAATGAATTTTCAATTATACCATTTCCCAAAATGTCTAAAACTCAAATTAACTAGACACAAAATCTCTGTACCACAAAACTTTACAAGTTGTACAATAATAATTATACAACATTGTAGTTATTCCATAATAAAGCTTGATAAATTTGTTGAAATTTTACGCTTGTAAAGTTCTGTGGTATAGGCTCCTGGGGTGTTATTCTCTGAAAAGCTAAGGTGAGCGAACGCAGGAGTGAATGTCCAAGTTTAAGTAGTCCCGTCCGAGCTAACAAAACACATTATTAGCGAATGCATTCTCAATGAGGCAGCCTTATACTTTCGAGGAGCCATGCTGCCAAATTGAAAATGCACGCCCTAAAATGTGTTAGGTTCGCTCGGACGGGACTATTTAAACTCGCCGCTTGGACATCACTCGGACATTCGCTCACCTTTGCTTCTTGAGCGAATCACACCCCTGCTCATAAGGACAGTTTTTATTTGATCGTTTACAAAAGCATAGTAGTTATAAATTGCTAAACCAATTGTGATAAACTGAACTAATTATATACATTTATAAATAAGTAACACTACAAATACTGCGTGGTTAAAATTTTAGGTATTATGAGACAGTGTCATTTTGGTCTTTGGGCCTGTCAACAAAAGGTATTTTTGAATTTTGGTCTTATTAATAATTTGGTATTTGAAGTTATTGTTCATTTGGATATCGGATGTAATGTGTAAATGTTATTATGACATTTTATTGTATTGAAAATAAGTCAATTTGGGAATTAAGGCATTTTGGAACTAAGACAATTTGAGATTTAGTAAAATATGTAAAAGGGCATTATGACATTTGGCTGTAATGAACCGGAATCCTCTGTAGCTCTACCTATCCCACTCTGGGATTACCAGGCGTGAAAGTATGTATGTACAGCATGTGATTTTACAGCATATGAAATTGTATAATGTGAGTTTAGATCAAACGAATTTAGGCCAAACAATATAGAATCTATAGACCAATCAGCCAAGTTACTCTTTTACAATCCTTTAATGGAGAATATGGAATTATGTAGTAGGACTTACCATGCGATTCGTCGCATGCTTCTAAAATATTGTGGACATTTTGAAGAAATGAAAACGGCGCGCATAGTACGAAGGGCTTTAATACCGATTTCACATAAATTTGCTACATATAGTATTTATTTTTTATGGCAATAATGTGACAGTGAGTTTTTGTCACCATAGATTTTTTCCCCAACTTTTTTAAACGGATATTTTTGTCTTCTGCGCTTTATGGTCCAACAAGGCTCTTTATGCTCTTAAACACCAGGGTGTCAAACTCGAGGCGTTCGAGATGAATCTCTATCGTGAATCTGCATGGAATGACAGCGTCACTTTTATGGAATCTCGAATAGTAATTAGTAATTAATAACATCGAGACTTAATCCCTCATCTTGAAATTCACAGATGAGATTGGTACTTAATTTCATAGAATAATACATAGCATAGAAGCCAGATGACAAAATGTGCAATAAATCTTTAATTTTTTGCAAATTTCTTTTAACTTAATCATATTTTTTTTTTTTTTTTAATTCTGTAGCTCTGCCTAGCCCACTCTGGGATAACAGCCGTGAAGGTATGTATGTATGTATGTATTTTTAAGTAGGTACTGTTGATGATTTTATAACAAAACTGGAACAATTACTTATGGTAATAATTAGGCTCAACTGTTCTATTATATTAAAAATGTTCGAGCAGTAATGTAACGTAAAGTTTTATTAAACAATTCTCAGAAGTATGTTATTTAGTTTTATTACAATTTTGATGTTAAGCTTCATCAGCGGTCGTCGTTGTGAACTTGTCACTAACATTACGTGCCGACTTAATTCTTGCTTTTTCATAAAAAAACTATATCAAATTATGTTTATTACGGCTTGTAATTTCACCCCTAAAAATATATATTTGCATGGAAGACAAACACTGTATATAGTCACTACTTTGAAAAAAAAATCGTATCTGATTTGATCGATCACAATAATTTATAGGATGTTATTATTCCTCCTAGAAACTTCTCGATTTTCAGATACGAGTTTTTTTTCAAAGTACGTTGACGATATGTTTACATGTCAGGGTGACCTCTTCATGTTAGAGTTACCTCAAATCTTCCGAAGATGTAGGTACTAGATAAAAAATATAACTGCAATTTGATGCATTTCTTACTCATTGTAAACAAAGATAGGACAAACGCCCGTCATTTTGAAAACTTAACCCTGTTCTGTACAGTAGAGACTTCCTAATGATATATTTTTTTAGAAGTTTACTCAAAATATTATAATTTAATGTACTTCAACACATTTATCAATAAATTACCTATTCTTCTATCATCGCATTAGACACTACTTGATTTCAATGACTTTGTTTATTCTTTTCCATTGGCGAAAGTGATTTATCGCCTTAATCATCGTCATTTGAATAATTTGTCACTGGAAACATATAAATTATGGTACTTACAATAAATTTATAAAACATTACTTTTGTCCTTTGTTTTGTATTGTCACGAATAAACTATTCTTATTCTTATTTAGTACCTAATTTTTTATTAATATAAGGAAGTCTCTACTGTACAGAACAGGGTTAAGTTTTCAAAATGACGGGCGTTTGTCCTATCCTTGATTGTAAATTACATAAATAACAAAAGATAAAACATACGTCTTTTGTTTATTTTATAGTCCGGCTTCTCTAAGGATCAATTTTATCGCTTTTACTTGAAACGAGAAAGTTTAACCAAAGGTGGAACCACAATAATTTCAAGTACCAGCCACTAGCATTATTTTTGATAAAATTGGATCATGTTACCGATTTTAGTGAAGACTTCCTAACAGCGTGTACTCCAGCTAATCCTCTTTCTTGCAAAACTTTAAACTAAAGTAAAATGCAGATATAATGTCAATCCTGACACCTATCATTTCAATACAAATTATAACCCACAGTTAAAATAAGTAAAGTTAGGACTTTTGGTGGCATAACGTGGCTCTAGAAACCATGGAGTCGTTATTTTCTAATTATTATTAATATACCACTTTGATATTGGTCTTCAGGTCTATATAGTTCGATTTATCCATACCTACTATTTGAATATTTGTACGCTTGAAACAAAATCACTCTCATTACCAAAATTTATTTACTCGTAAACTGGTTTAGCGATTTAACGAATGAATGCATTTTTAAATGTTTATAATAATTGGGAAATGTTCATGAAAAGTGGTTCTAGAATCCATGGAGTCGCTCCATGGATTCTAGAACCACGGTATGCTACCAAAAGTCCGAAGCCCAGTGACAACCATAGCTCGAACAAGGCATCGCAAAACAAGCGCATCACGGTAATAGAACAAAATTAGTAGAGTCGTATTATGTATAGTATCCGTCCTCTAGGATCCATAGATAGGATCCATTGAAGGGGTCAAGTGGACTTTTTGTACATTCAAATTCATTAATGGAATAGAGTGGGCTTTAATGTATACTTAAATCTACATACACATACATAAACTCACGCCTTCATTCGCAGAGTGGGGTAGGCAGAGTTAAAGAATTACCAACAAGTCATAAAACTTCTTGATAATTCTGTAACCAAATTTTGCAAAATGTAGGCTAAAATGTTTCCCAGTGTATTAGTGACAGGTGGCAAGCCCTTCGCCTAACAGTACTACAAGCCTTTATTCCCTTAGTCGCCTCTTACGACATCCACGGGAAAACATGGAGTGGCACTATTCTAACCCGGCAACCACACGGCAAATACTACTTAAATCTGTTTGTTTGTTTGGTTTATTTTACACTATTTAATACGCTGGGATCCATCAATCAGATTCAGATTCAGATTTTATGACTCAATATAACACAGTATAAATTACATGGCATGTCAAATTATATTCAGTTACATTGAGGTCGTCAGAAATAGAATTAAATGATAATAGTAAAAGTCAACACAAATACAGAGTACATTAATAATTTAAAAGTCAATCTTATTTATAAGTCAAGTTCCATTTACTCATTCACCTAATATGCTGGGTTATTCAACAAAAGATTCCTAAGCCGGCGCCTAAACATGTCGTCAGATGGTTCGCGTTTGAGTTCGGCGGGTAGACGCTCGTAGGAGGTGGGACCGATGCCGCGCGGGTTCTTACCTGCGGGTTCTTAATCGTAAACAGAATCGATATTATTTCAGTTCCGATCAAAGAGCAAAATAAAACTGTCCCTTCTCAAAATAAAGGTTAAAGTCCACCACCACCAGCATCGTTACCCTGTTAGATAGCTTTTTAGTTGCAGTTTTACTTGTTCAGCTTGATGCAAGCAGGCGTTATCATTTTAAAACACCATTGTCGCCATGTCGATCGCCAACTGCAATAAGAATCAAAACCCAGATTAATCCCAGCGATTATAACGTTCTTGATGGGTTCTTGAGTGGCGTCCGTGGTCCGGGAGACGAGCTGTAGGTAGTCCTCCAACAAGATGGAGTGACGACCTTGTGAAGATCGCGGGAACACGGTGGATGCGAGCACAAGACCGGTCTGAGTGGAGAGCCTTGGGGGAGGCCTATGTCCAGCAGTAGACGTCTTTCAGCTGACATGATCATGATGATGATGATTTGTATACCGTTTACTATAGAATTGAACAGAATCAGTCTTTTAAAATAGTAGCAAAGTATATTATCCTTTCCATCATAGAAAAAGCAACGGACAGTCTATTTTCCATAATCCTCAATAAAATTGCTATATTTCCACACAACGCTAAGATAAGATGGATCGGAGGAGGTGATTTATTCCGCCATTACGGAGTCTATTCCATTGTTTTTATTCCTTTATTAGCTTATGTAAGAATTTTCTACGTTATAATATGAGAAAATAATATTTAAATTGGTAGGTAGTACTTACTACTGTTTCTTCCTACCGTTTTAAGCATCTACCTATACTCCATGTCTTCCCGTGGATGTCGTAAGGGAAAAAAGGCTTGTAGTACTGTTAGGCGATCGGTTTGCAACCTGTCACTAATACATCTTAGACTAATTGTGCAAAACTTTTACAGAATTATCAACAAATTTTTAGAGTTTTTAGAGCTTAGCTCACATTGCTTACACACACATAGATGTTGAACAAGGCTTTAGCAGAAGCTATAAGGTAAGCTAAGATGAAATACGGCGTAAGATGTAAAACACTCATATAACGCATATTTGGGATTGGTGGGCTTCAGAGCCTGCCGTTTGGCAAAAATATGTTTGCCAAATGTATCATTTTTCAACTTTATCGTTTGCCTTACCCAATTTTTATATCATCATTATTAAATAATTACGAATTTTTGGCACTTGCAGTGGAGACCATGGGACCTTGGTCAGCCGATATGAAAAGCTTTATTAAGGCTCTGTCATCCCGGCTCATAGACACCTCCGGAGATCCTAGAGCTGGTGCTTACCTCTCTCAAAGGATTGGGCTAGCTATCCAGGGAGGTAATGCAGCCAGTGTCACAGGGACCATGCCGCGAGCAGACCTGCTAGAGGGGGTGTTCTTTTTATAGTGGTGATTATTATTTACATCTTTAATATTTGAGTAGCTAAGTTTTATTTTAATTTAAATAAGTTTCCTTTTTACTTTTAATTGTTAACTAATATGTATTTTTCTGCCAATTTACAGCTTTGTAGTGCTAGGATTCTCTGAACTAGGCTGCGGACGGACGGACGAACGGACGGACAGATATGGCGAAACTATAAGGGTTCCTAGTTTGACTACGGAACCCTAAAAATGATGAAAGAAACGTTTTTTTTTTTTTAAATACTTATTCAATGATTACCCACTTGTCATAGTTCGTCGACCTTTTTTTATATTTACAATATGGCGTCTAGTTGCCGCCATATTGATTTATTTATTTTATTTATTTTTATGGCATAGGAAGGCAATCGAGCACACAGGCCATCCTAATGGTAAGTGGAAACTGTGACCCATAGACATTCGCATTCACAAGACTGCAAATGCACTGCCAACCCTGAGGACTAAGATGGAATGCCTCTATGCTAGTCATTTCACCGGCTGTCTTATCCCCAAACCAGAACACAACAATGCGAACACTGCTGCTTGGCGGTAGGGTAATGGATACGATGGTGGTACCAACCCGGACGGACCCTGCACAAGGAAATTGAATTTTGATTACTGCCATAATCGTTAGTGACACTTACCAGATCAACGGTCGACGCGTTTTGATCGCCACAAAGGAACAAACATACATATTATATAGACTGATAAACACATAACCCTCATCCTTCGGTAGAAGGGTAACCTTTGCCGTTAAAAATATTTTTGATAAACCGTAGAAAACCGCGTTCCATGTTGCCCCCACTTACCTAAATAATAATTAAGCACATGTGGTTTATGCAACAGCATTTTCTCAAAACTGTTTGTTTGTCTCATAATCACCAATTGTTTCATTTCGCATGCAGTCTACTGCAATCTAAAGCGTGTCATTTTTCACCAGTTGACAGTCGCAAAGCCCATGCTTGGCTGGATGATTTCATTATTTGAATTTAGAACGGTTATTTTACCAAGTGGTGGCGTCTCTTTTTGTTTTATAATATGAGTGCGTGTGTATAAATAGGACGACTAGTTTGTGTTAGTGTGCTGCTGAATTTGTAAACGCAGTAAGTGGTTTTATTTCTTTTACGGCCGCTGGTTCAAATATTTAATGTATTGTTTGGTCCAAGATAATGTCATTCATATTTAAATATTCTATGAGTTTCTGTATTAACGCCGTCATAAATATTGGAACCGGCTTTTAGCGATTCGGAATCAATGCGTAAGCGAGTAGGCCTTGCAAAACGAACTAAATATCACTTACATAGCAATAAAGTAGCCAAGTTTAGTGGTCTTGGCTCAAAATATTATTTATTCTATTCGGCGTCGACAGCCTTGGTCCGTGGGGTCCTATTGACGTCACTGGAGACCGAAGAGCTGGCAGTTTTGTCGCTCAACGAATTAGTTTAGGCATTCAGAAAAAATGTTGCCATCATTTTTGGTACAATGCCGCAAAGGCCATTCTTAGATTTAATGTTTTAGTTTATTTTTGTTGTATCTTAAATTTAGTTCTAATTTTCAGTTATTGTTGGGACACCCCCCCCCCCCTCCCACCCCCTACAGCCAAAAATACATATACTTAAAATGATTCACTATTGTTTGACCAAAAAAATATTGACAAATGGTCATTTGACAAACAACGTTTCACCAAATGATCATTTGGCAAACGAGACATTAACAAAACTATCATCTTACAAAAACTCACTTAGCAATTGATCAGATCATTTAGCAATTAGTTTACCTATTTCTGGGCAGAAAAAAAAAACAACCTCGAAGGCCAAGGCGGGAGCCAAGCTCCCGCCTTTGCCATCTAACCTAACCTATCCGAGTCGGTTATGCCCTGATTCGTCTTCCTCGTAAAATGTCAATTTAACTGTT
Source organism: Acleris emargana (assembly GCA_927399475.2). Taxonomy (NCBI): domain Eukaryota; kingdom Metazoa; phylum Arthropoda; class Insecta; order Lepidoptera; family Tortricidae; genus Acleris; species Acleris emargana. The sequence goes on from OV656840.1 coordinate 1,553,498, forward strand.
GATCATTTGGAAAAGTAAGTCATTTGTAAAATGACTAGTAGTAAAATGATAAATTGACTTAACATTTTTTTGGAAAACGTTGTTTGTCAAGTGTAATTTTGCCAAATGACTTTTGGCCAAACGGCAGGACACCACTAAAAATCTGAAAAATATCTTAAATGAAAATAGATGTAACGAATTTTAAAGAAAAACTATGACGACTGAGAAGACTTTATTGGTTCCTGAGTTACAAAAGGTTAAAATGTTTATACCTACCGAAAACTTATTTGCGGTGTTGGTAAACTGACTGCGACCTGTGTCGATATTTGGGAATAACAGTTTTCCAACGGCAAAGTTAAGTTTGTCGCAAGGTCTTATTTGTTCGTAGTAACGGCTTCGGAACCTACCCTGAGCATGGTCCGACATGCTCTTGCCCGGTTTTTATTAATAACGGTTCACCGCAGCTACAGGGTGTTGAAAACCTAGTTTTAAATTTTGCAAGTTTAAAACACGGTACCGCTAAAATATTTTCAATTTCGAACTTTGCTGCCTTATTAAGTGATGATGAAAGTTATAATATCCATAGACTGATATCGGTCCGTTTTCTCGGGGTGTGGTCACTGATAGCGCTTGATCGATAGGGCGCTGAAGGCAAAAGATGGATGGACCGGACTGTTTTTGTGGTATTGAATGAATCCAGTTTGAATGAGGGTTTGGTCATATTGCGGTTTTTTCGTGAAAGTAATAGACAGGGTGTGTATTTTTTTTGTTTATGTCTGGATATGAATACAGTGTGTAAATGGTATACGGGCGTTAATTAAAACTGGACATAGATTAAGACTCTACTAATCATTAACAGAAATAATTATTTTGATTACGCTAACGTATAGACCGTAATTAATTTTTGAACATACTATCGACCCGCAATGTACATCGAAGTCCATCTGTCAGGTAAGTACGTAATGTTTACTTGCGTTTTTAATTAAGCATATTTTGTTATACATTGCGTGTTAAATTATTTTGTATGGTTATTTTTTTTTATTTAATTTTAACAAAAGCTGCCCTAATGTGCTTAGTAGGGGTTATACTAACCATAGTTAAAAGGAACGCCCGTATACCATTTGCACACTGTATAATGTGAGCTTAGAAATAAAGACCTAAATAGATTGGGTTTTGACGTCGTGTTGGCGGAGTTGGTAGTGACCCTGCCTACGAAGCTAGTGGTCCAGGGTTCAAGTCCCAGTAAGGGCCGATATTTGTGTGATGAGCGCGAATATGTGTTCCTGTTTCATGAATGTTATCTATGTATTCAAATATATAACTCTTTTTATAAGTATTTATATCGCGAGTACCCATAGTACAAGCCCAGGGGCCCTAGACAAGATGCATTACGCCGAGTCGCTTTTCTATTCGTTTCGTTTTTAAACCAATCGCGTCACTGCTAGATCACGTAATACGAAAAGTCACGTGATCTAGCAGTGACGCGATTGGTTTAAAAACGAAACGAATAGAAAAGCGACTCGGCGTAATGCATCTTGGCTAGGGCCCCAGAGCTTAGCTTGGGTCTAGGTCAACTGGTGGGAGATTGTCCCTTTTTTTATGTTGCAATTGACGATTATAATAAGTTTTTTTTATTCCTAGTAGATGATTAAATACTTAGATGGCATGTGAATTTGATCAACTACAGTTGATACTCCATCGTAATATCGACACAATGGCTTTTCGCTCAGTTATTCTATGTATTCAATGTATGGGAAAATCAAACAAATGAATAAAGTTATAAACATTTGGGTGTCCTGTTTAAAGTTCACTACTCTCCCACCCCTCCCCTATTTGTTGAAAGACAGACAAAGACAAAGACATTTGCTATCATTTAGCGAGCACTAAGACTAACTCTTAATTTTCATTGGATACGTTAGGTAATGTATAGGCATCGGAGTTTTTGTCGCATGGTAAGACTAAGCAAGCGATGGAGTCGTCATTTTCCAAAAATCTAAACTCTTGTTCATATTCATACTCATTTATTTATTTAATTATTTAGGTTTTTTTATAATCAACGTTGACGAGTTTAGAAACGATTATTTAATGTTATATTTGGAAATTAAATATTACAATAAAAATTATTACCATTTTTATACTGATTTAATTACGAAAATTTATAAACAAACAAAATATATATTAAAACACAGCAGAAGGGAATGTTTTAGTCCACACTAGTGGCGAATTGTACCTATGTTAAAATATTTCAAGTTATGAATTTATAATCTAATATTTTTTTTTTAAATATATAACTTGACTAAGATATACACGACCGACCGCTATAGGGGCATTTTAAGATAAATTAAATAAATGAGTATGAATATGAATAAGAGTTTAGATTTATAGCATATGACGACTCCATAGCTTGCTATTAGTCTTACCGTGCGACAAAAACTCCGATGCCTAGTGATGAATCACAGTCAGAAGATACGAAGTTGTCAACCGCCTGTATCAACATTATTTATTGGTAAGTCGACCTATTCCCCTCTAGGGGTTACGGGAGAGTTCATTTGCAATCATTTTGGTCCCATAATACCCTACGCTAAAGTAAGTAAATTTGTCGGTTTTTGTGTCATTTATGTTGGATAAACCGATGAAAAAACATATTTTTTTTTCATTTTGGTCTCTCATTCTTAAACGTGTTCAGATAATTCTATTTTTAATATTACATAAGAACAGCAATGTTACTTTGCAAAAAAGCTTTTAAAAATGATTTAAAGCAAAAAACTTAAATTTAAATTATCACAGAAATGGTTCACTTTTGCATAGGGTATTATGGGACCGAAATGATTGCCAATGATCTCCCCCTTAACCCCTAGAGGGGAATAGGTCGACTTACCATACCAATAACCCTGTATACTGGAAATATGTGTTTTTTTTTAATCGTAACATTCATTCAATTTCATTCAACAGCGTGATGAAGTTTTTCAACAGCTCACAAGGGCCAAAATTATAAACCGCCTTAATTAACCTGCTAAAACCTGCTTGTTACAAGGCCATATATGCCAAAAATGTATACAACATGTGTATACAAATCTATAAGGACATGGATGACGTCCAACTCCAAATGTTGGTCGTGACTTGTTTGTCGCTCGGATCTCCCTTTCTATCTACTAGTCTGTAACGATAGAGACGCGCTGAGCGACAAGCGAGAAAATACAAATTGTGCTACCCGTGCTGGGAAATAGATTTAACCTTTTGAACGCCTTACGTCGTATACAAGATGTGTCACTCACACGTCGAACATTTTTGCTATGCCATGCAAATTACACCTTATTTATACGAAATAAAGTCTCTTTCGATCTTGAACTTGTCACGGCTGTAGCCGTCGTGGCGTCAGTGGCACGACTTTACGTTGACGGCCAGAGCCGTCGGTGCGTTCAAAAGGTTAAGTACAAATTGTCGAACTGGCTCTTAGATAAGTGTTTAGGACTCCCTCGAGAAATGTAATAATTAGTAATAATTAGTGATCATTGACATATAGTTTAAATATTAAATTTTAATGTTTTCTATTCGTGATTTTACATGTATTTTATTACTTATTCAATTTTATCACGTACCAATTTTTTTTATTGTATGAATTAAATACAGGTTGTTACAAAAATACCCGTAAAGCCGAAAGGGGGTTAAATGGTGCCTTATAACAAGTCCATTTACAATATTTGAGAACCGTACTATCACTGTATGATTTACCGCCATAAAAAATAAAACCATTATTTTTTTCATTGATGTGCAAACCCTATTTCAGTAAAATTAAAGACTAAACTACGCAGAATGTTTATGTACATTTTAACCTAATTCGCGAAACGGTAAAGAGATATAAACAAAATGAACAGAATTCGATTAGATACATATTACAAGTCGAGTTTTGGAAGATTTTAAACGAAGATACTTACCTAAACTAACACTAACTTTTTCGTAATTAACGTCAAATTTACAGGAACGGCTCAAGTGAGCTTCACCTTGCTCAATGCACAACCTCCGATACAGTTCGCGAGCACGACTTAAATTGCTATCTTCATGGCCTACGCATAACATCATATCATAATATTCAGAGTTAGAAAACATCGTCATTTTGGAAAAAAATATGGAAAAACACGGAACAATTTGTAGAATATCGATAAGAAGATTTGAAATTGACAACATATTTTTTTTTCCGTCTTGACGTTTATTTTAAGCCAGTACTTTAAGCATAATGACATCATAGTATTGAACCTTTGTGGACGAAAAACAGAAAAACCATTAAAGTTGACAATTATTAAAATTGGTAGGTAGGCCTCTCTGTTAAATAATCTATGCTAACTCCGGTTCCCTGACATGACAGCTTACTAGGGTTGGCAATATTTTTGGCTTTGATAATTTATTATATTTTTTACGGGGTATGTTGTATATTTGCCCACTTGCTTGCAAGCTGGATACACGGGACATTATTGTGTGTGTACTGTATTCTGCAAGTTAATGATATTGATTGATTGATTGATATGTATTGGTTTATGACGGTAGTTAAAGAAAAGTCGCATAAACCAAAGCAAAGCGCTAACAAACAACTGAATACTTCAATATCTTCCACAAATATGTAATAATTGTATAGAAATGAATCTCCCTGTACAGACGGGCGTTCAGTGAACATTTCCAGCAGCCTATCTATAGTACTATATCCGCCGCCGGGATAAAAGGTGTTTCCGGAGTCGACGGGCTGTGAAATACCCGTTTTGGATTTTATGGAACAGGTATTTGTACTTAGTATTATTCATTGGGATACACCTATTTTTAACAATGGGTATATTAAAATTTCAAAACTATTTTGAGGGATAGGCTTCTTGAACTCTGTGCAGTTTAATTTAAAAGAAATGTTACAGTGAAATAATTATATTACAATAAAGAAATTACCTTCATTTGACCCCTAAATGCGGTCAGAATTGCTCTAGACATAGAGCAATTGTGGTTTTAAAAAAAAACCCTCCAATATTTTATTTTTTATTACATTGTAGGATAGTTAGTTGACACTTAAGTTCGAAGACAGCTGTTGTAATGTACGTCAGTGGTCTCAAAACTAAGGGAGGCTTTGAGTCTAGAGTTGCCTTCGGTGGAGAGCGGTATGAGGGTCGCGATGCGGCTCAGGCATTTGCGAACTTTTTCTCTAGTGTCTTCCTGCCGAGCGAGCCTCGTCTTGACCCTCTCAATACTGCTCGTGAGGACCTTACTGGAAATGCCAATTACATTCATATTAATAAAATAACACCTCTTGACGTGAGGCGTGGCATAGCTAGTCTCAAACCTCTAAGTTCTCCTGGTCCCGACGGAATTCCATCCTATATCTTGAAAGGATGTCAGGAGTGGTTGATATCACCGTTAACTCACATCTTTAACCTAGTTCTGCATACTGGGGAGTATCCTTCTCGATGGAAAGTCAGTCGTGTGACGCCTATTCCCAAGACAGATGATACGGTCAACGTGGAAAATCACCGTCCCATTGTCAATCTCTCCGCAGTCCCCAAGTTGTTTGAGATAATTTTGAACAGTATTATTGCTCCGCAATTGAAACCTTTTCTTTGTGACGCTCAACACGGTTTCAGGCCCCGGCGTTCTGTTGAATCGAACCTTTTAACCTTGGTTGATTCTGTTACGGATTATTTGGATATGGGAATGCAAGTAGACGTGCTGTACTTCGACTTTAAAAAAGCTTTTGATCGCGTAGATAATGACGTACTCTTAAGCAAACTATGCAGCATTGGTTTTTCACCAAAACTGCTTCGCCTCTTTGCTAATTATCTGCGCGACAGACAGCAATATGTGCAGCACGGATGCTTTATATCGGGTACCTATCCCACTCGTTCCGGAGTTAGTCAGGGTTCTATTTTAGGTCCTTTACTCTTTGGCGTCATGGTTAATGACCTGGCCACTGTTCCTAAGCATGCGCAATGCCTGCTCTATGCCGATGATCTGAAGCTGATTTACAGGGTGCAGGGAATCACTGACTCGGAGTCTTTGCAGAGGGACATAGATTTGGTTTACGAATGGAGTCTTAATAATAAACTTGTGTTTAATGCTGACAAGTGTGCCGTTATTACCTTCAGTAGAGCGCGTAGTCCCCTGTGTAGACCATATCTGTTGGGTTCGGAACCCATCACCCGTGTCACATCGATACGAGACCTGGGGGTTGTACTAGACTCCCACCTTAATTTTCATGAGCACATGACAATGCTTGCAGCAAATTGTTACCGCAGACTTGGGTTTGTTGTCCGCAACGCCAGGGAGTTTGATGATCCCAGGGCCATAAAGCTTCTCTACACCGCTCTCGTGAGAAGTAAGCTGGAGACAGCCTCAGCTGTTTGGAATCCCCATGAAGCGTCTTACATCTTACTGCTGGAAAAAGTTCAGAAATCATTTTTGCGCTTCCTGTACAAAAAAGTGTACGGGTACTACCCATTCTTGTACCCAACAAAATTCCTTTTGGGAACCTTGGGCTTCTTCTCCCTGGAAGTAAGGCGAAGCTTCGTGCTTATATCTATGGCTTGCGGTATCTTGAGGGGGGACTCAGATTGTCCGGTTTTAGTATCCCAACTGGTGCGTCTGCAAGTTCCCCCTGTGACGAAATACGCTTATCGGAAACGCAAGTACCCTTTACTGGCGGTGCCGGCAGCACGGACCATGTTCCGCCGCAAATCGCCGCTAGTCCGTGCTCTGCAACTCCTGAATGTGTTTTTGGATGGGGCTCCTAATGTCGATGTGTTTGCGAGTAGATGGGCGATGGTGCGTGATGAATGTCTGAGGTTTTGTGTGAAGATGGATGCACGGCCTTCAACTGTCTCCTAACTTATTAATGTTATATTATTTTTATTGTTTACTGTTTTGTCACTCTGTTAATACTATTTTTGTTTTCTTCTAAAATTCACAGTGCTTTAGTCTTTACTGTAATGCTGTGTAATTTCTTTGAATAAAATAAATAAATAAATAAATAAATAAATGTAAAATTGGTTTGTTCACAAATTGACTATAATTCGTGTGATTAAATTAATATAGTAATAAGACCATTTCTCTTTTAAGTTGTGTGTGATAAGATAAATGTTAATAATTTATGTGATGAGGTTTTCCAAAAACATTTATTATAGAAACTCATGATTGGAAGTACGGAATCTCTTATCAACAAATGTTAATGTGATTGTGATTAGTGAATCTACAGTAGGAACAAAAGTCATGCAGGAAGGTGCTGTATTTATTTAAGTTAAAAAAATCAAAGATAATAAAAAAAAAATTAAATAACTCCGCCATTTTTGAATAGTAAGCATGTGAGATTAATTTTATAATTTTAACGAATAAAACTGTAAAGGGAAGTTTTTTTTGTGTATCCCAATTTTACTCTGCGTTTGTTACGGTGCAATGAAATTACACGGGTAATTATTTGTACAATGATTGCCAATCAACAATAGCTGTTTGATTCAAAAACTTTATTGGTTTAATAGAATCAGACATCCGAGAATTGTACAAAAAGTGACATAAAAATCGATGTAACATTGGTGATCTAGACGCAGCTCTACCAGTTTGTTACACTCGCCATCGTCTGAACGGTACGGTAATGTGAATGATTGAGTTCTTTAGCACTACGTTTTGTATATTTTTACTTAGCATTACTAACTTGTATTTACAATGACGACGTAGCCTGGTCGGTAACTTGGTAGTGAGTAGTGACCCTGCCTACGAAACTAAAGGTTCCGGTATTTTTTCGTGTGAGTGTTGGATGTTATTTACGTATTTATATTTTAACTTATCATGCTCTTAAAATATTACTTTAGTCTCTGCACATTGGGACTAAAGCTCCTTTTTAATCTCTAGGGATTAATGTATTATTTTTAAATTTACTCTGAAAACCCGATCAATCACGATTTATTTAATGGATTAATTCATTTTATTATGAATGGCCCTAATAGTTTTAAAATATGTAGTTTTCAAGTTTGAACATGTTGACTAAACATGCAAGCGATTAAAGCGTTCCTACAAAAAATAATCGCGAAACTATTTTTGAAGAAACTTTGTTATAATCAATATTGTAAGTTTGTATAGAGCGTCGTTTTTTTTCCTCGCATTCAAAGTGAAAAGTAGAGTGTTTAACGCGCTGCTAAACAACCATAATGAACTATAGCAACCCCCGCTCCGCTTAGGTGGCTAAACATATCGTGTCATTATGGCTAGTTTTAGTCCCTTGTTAAACTATTCACTATTACATATTTATGTTTTTTTTTTTTTTATGGCACGGGAAGGCAAACGAGCACACAGGCCACCTGATGGTAAGTGCAAACTGTGACCCATAGACATTCGCATTCACAAGACTGCAAATGCGTTGCCAACCCTGAGGACTAAGATGGAATGCCTCTATGCTACTCATTTCACCGGCTGTCTTATCCCCAAACCGGAACACAGCAATGCGAACACTACTGCTTGGCGGTAGGTTAATGGATAAGATGGTGGTACCAACCCGGACGGACCCTGCACGAGGTCCTCCCACAAGCATGTATGTTTATCGTTGCCTCATAGTTCATACAAGCTTAGTTTTTGACTAGCTCAATTTGAGTGACTCTGTCCCCTAATATAGGCGAACAATTTACTTATAATTTTTATGACAATATTTCTGTACCTATCATATATTTATTTATTTATACATTTAAAAGATGACCATAAAAGTTATTTTTTTGGGATAAATATGAAATACCATTTCTAATATTTCTAAAAAATATAATTATCATATTTATGTATTTTCCTTTTCAATGGCATTTAAGGAACATTAGGTATCTACTGCACTGGCTAAGAGGAGTGTAATCCCAAAGTATTTACTGGAACAGGTGATTATTTCAACTTTACCCGTACCTTATGCCTTTTTTTTCTATAATTCGTACTTTGGGCTTTTATGAAATGTTTATTTTTAGTACTTTTAACCTTTCTCCGTTTGTTAGTCAACCTTAAGACCTCCAAAGATGGTGCTGAATAAGTTCCGGTCCGGCCATGGAACTATTTATTATTGGAAGTTGAGATGGGCCTTGTGAGCCACTTCGACCATTGCTGATCTTTTGTAGCAGCCATTTGTTTTAGAGCTCACCGCAAAGGCCCGTTGCGTCCAGGAATTTCTAGATGCTTTGGGCAGTGAGGACTTGTATCTCTTGTGGGTCCATTATATGTCGCCCTAGGTAGATACTTCTGTTGCGCATTAGTGGTCCGCAGGAAAAGAGGATCGGCATTGCTGTCTCTTCTGTCTCCTGACAGAACCTGCATGCTGCGTCTTGTTTCATACCATGGAAGCATCAACACTATGTAATTTACGCGCTAATTTAATATTTAGTGTAAGTGTCGTGCTTTGTCGCAGCTACATAAAAATCCCTGTTACTAAATTCACACTAAAACTGTACTAGTATTTTAGTCGAGTATTTTAATTAATAAGTATTCAAGTATTTACCACCCAGTCACTAGAAGGCTTATTATCAGCCGAGCGAGAAATGTGAGCCCAACGTCGCGCGGCGCGGCTTGTAGACATCTCTATCTTACGACAAGTCAACCTAGAAGTAACACAAGCAAGAATCTCCTTTAACTCAAGCTTTGCAAGGTCCATAATAACATGTGAATGTGTTGTGGTAAGTATTACAAGCTAGATTCGACTTTATTAATTGGTTAATAAGATTCATAGTAAATTGTATTAATAAGTCATGGAAGATGAATTATGAAGAGTGCGTTTTATGCGTTGCAGGCTTTATTTGCATCTAAGTTGATACTGTGATTTAGGTTAGGAGAAATGAAGCTGGTTGGACTCCCAGAATGGTGTCCCCTTGTTTTACAGACTGAAAAATTACAGAATTTTGTTTCACAGAAAATGTTTCATATACTATTTGGTCCTTGTATTTTTGCTTCGTAAGTATATTATTATTTTTTAACTATTTACTTGAAAGAAACAAATTCGACAGAAAATCAATTCAATGAATTTTGTAATTTTATGTTTTCATTACACAAACTTATCAAACAATATAATTATTTTTCAACGAATATTGTTTGGTCAGTGTATTTTTTCATACTCACTCAAAACTCATTAGAAACTCATTTCATAGAATGTATCACTTCGCAGAATTTTCATTTCTTAGAAAGCTAATTTCTGCTGAAACCTTAATGTTTTCAGATTATCTTAAGCATGATTTACGTAGGTTAGGTTAGACCTGTGACCAAGGTTACAGCAGAAATTCGCTGTCTAAGAAATGAAAATTCTACGAATAATACATTCTATAAAACTTCTGTCTGTAAAACAAGGTACAAACCTATAAATATGAGTGAGCGAGCAAGACCTCTCTGGGCAGAACCGACTTGAATAGGTTAGGTTAGAAGGCTATGGCGGGAGCGAAGCGAAGCAAGCTCCCGCCTTAGCCTTCGAGGTTATTTTTTTTATATCCCTTGAATAAGCTATGCGATATAATTTGATTGTAAATTAAAATCGTTGTATGCGTTTATATTATATAACTACTCTATACGTTGATTTTATTGTTATTAAGTTATATTTTAAACAAATAATAGGAGAACAAAGAATATTTAATTTGCTATTCTATGATATGAAAAAAGAAACACTGAATTTTATTTGAAATAAAAAAAGATGATTTAAATGTCTTCAAAGTAATTATTCTACATATTGATTATTCTATGATATGATAATACGAGAAAAAATTTCTATGAAATTAAATTCTAAACAACTTCAGTCTGTAAAATAACGTACAACCCTCCCAGAATATGTTCAGTCATGGGCATCAATATTTATACAGACACCGCGTCAAATATATGTATAAACGGACCTTATTGCTAGTGGCATAAAGGTGTATAGATATTTGTGACGTCTTGGGAACTTATATTTATTTATGCCCTTGACTGTTCATACATTGACTGATTTATGAGACTATTAACGTATTAAACTCGGTAATATCAATTTCGAGATTTTGATATGTCGGTTTTTTAATTATATAAACATACTTACGTTTTTTAAATTGATAGATAACATATTGAGAGCTCCCCAAAATTTCGTTTTTTTTATTCGAAATTTTGGGGAGCTCTCGATATGTGTTACTTGTGGGAGGACCTTGTGCAGGGTCCGTCCGGGTTGGTACCACCATCTTATCCATTACCTGCCGCGAAGCAGCAGTGTTTGCATTGTTGTGTTCCGGTTTTGGGATAAGACAGCCGGTTAAATGACTAGCATTGAGGCATTCCATCTTAGTCCTCAGGATTGGCAGTGCATTTGCAGTCTTGTGAATGCGAATGTCTATGGGTCACAGTTAACACTTACCATCAGGTGTCCTGTGTGCTCGTTTGCCTTCCTATGCCATACAATTTTATTTTTTTATCTGTAACCCTTTTCACCCAATAAGAGAAAACATAATTTATAAAAAAAACTACTGCATAAAAAAAACCAAAGATATTTTTACTGTAATCAGCAGTGTAAAATCTAGAAACGGTATTTTATTTTACTACCTTAGCACATAATGAATTGTTGTCAATTGCTATAACTTCTGGCTGTTAGCGTAATAACCCAAAATGAATATAATATTCATAATGACGAGGTTATTAACTTTTCAGCAGCTGCTGTATTTTATTAAAACCACGAAGAGCTTCAAAACATCCTGTATACGTTGCTACTTTTATGATTTAAGTACATATTAGAATAGGTGAGGGTTTCCATTCCCATTTTTCCCGATCTTAATTTCTCCCAATCGCAAATTTTCCACTTATAATTAGGTCAAAAAAGGATGGTACTTTTAGGTTATGTTAGTTTTGCTGCAAGCCCGAAGGGGCAAACCACGCTGAAATAGTGTTTTTTTTTTTTATGGGAAACTAAAGGTCTCCATTTTTTTTAATTAGTCAAGTCAACAAAACATAGAAAAACCGATTGAATATTTTTATTTTATTATTTTGTGTTTTAGTTTCTTCAAAAACTCGTGTTAAACTTTGAATTTGATAAAAGTGTCCCCGATACACGGTACTCCAAAACCACGCAATAGATTTTAATGCGGCTTTCACCTTTGTATAATAAATTTTGGTTTATGATCGGGAGTTACAGAAAACTCACATAAAGCAAAGCGAGGGCGTGTCGCTAGTATAATATAATAGTAGATTATTCAACAAGGGATAAAAGGAGCCATAATGACACGAGATGATTAGACGGTAACCTATCTCAAACACTAAAAATCTTTGTCCGAATTTCGGTTTACCCTTGAAATATCGACAAACTTTTAATCGAATTTCAGTTCAAAGTCAACGTTTCGCTTTTTTTCATTTGATCGGATATTCTTTACACCGAACTATTAAATTATGTATTTTTAAAACACCGATTTTTAATTTGTATAAATATTAATTACTAGATACTTTATGTCACATATCTTTAATTCATACTTTATTATCCAATATTTTATTTTACATACATACATACATAAACTTACGCCCTCATTCCCAGAGTGGGGTAGGCAGAGCTAAAGAATTACCAACATGTCTTGACACTTCTTGGTCATTCTGTAACCACATTTTGCACAAGTAGGCTAAGATGTTTCCCAGTGTATTAGTGACAGGTGGCAAGCCCATCGTCTAACAGTACTACAAGCCTATATTCCCGTAGTCGCCTCTTACGACATCCACGGGAAGACATGGAGTGGCACTATTCTAACCCGGCAACCACACGGCATTTTATATTGTAAATTATACATGTTTGAAAATCAAGGCTGCTATTTTCATTTTGCACAGGTTATTTTAAGGATATTAATGTTTATTTGTTCTGTAAACAACTAGCCTTTTTGAACCTAGATTTCTGGCATTGTGAGTTAGTGGTATACACTCTCGGTCAAATAATACGGGTCAGAGTGCGTTTTTCATACAAACGAGGCTATTTCGAAGCCTTGGTTCCTGGACACAGGCATGTTTTGAGTGAGGTTTAATGGTGGATACTCCGAGGTTAAACAGTGGAGGTCAAAAGTGCTTAAGATACCACAGCGAGAGAGCATGGGTCAGCATTTGGATTTCCTTACATTTTATTGCCATTTTATATGTTTTTCTGAACATGCACAATTCCGGCGTTAACCGCAGATTCAATCCGTTGGGTATCTTAGGCAATCTGGAAGTCATGTATCGATGCTCGGGGTGTCCATCATCAGATTTCACTAAAAGCATCTCCTGGCGAGAAACCAAGGCTTCCAAATAGCCTCTTTAGTATGAAAAACGCATTCTGACCCGTATTATTTGACCGCGAGTGTATTTTGGACTAAAACAAATTGGTTTTAGTCAAAACCAGCTGTTAGGTCGCAGTTCACCTAACACACTCCTCCTTGCTTCGCTCATCGTCGCACCTATTTGTACTCTGTCGCATAACAAACTTCTGTTTACATATCAATGTGTTGCAATTCAAACTAGTTTTTAGTACTTAATAGTTATTATTATGTACAATTTAATTGAGGAACATACGCTCTTATCAAAGACCTGATTAAAGAGATCATATCTAACATGGTCGATATAGAAAAGATTTTATGTGGTAGCCCGCCTAAAGCTAAGTAAAAAAAGTAGATCGACAAATTGAAATGAAACATACCTTAGCTATACTGATGTGTTTTTTTATCTTGATCGGGTTTGTATATTATCCTTAAAATATGTAATCCAGTATAAAATTAAATAGCTGTATAATGAGACAGCGATATTGAGTTGTTCTGTCTCTTGAATAGTTTATGAAATTTATTTTTAAGCATTTAAAAATCCTTGTACCGTTGTTCTAGTAATTGTTTTAATTTGTAATGAATAGTCGATGAAGCCATATTACTACAAGACATAATATTTATACTAAATATTCTATGAATCGTTTTCGATGAAATGAAATTCGATGAAAAGTTTGTCGAGATTTCAAGGGGCACCCCCGAATTTCATTTGTCCGAAAACTATTCGAATTATTATCGTTTGTCCGTTGACAGGTTTCGTTTTTTCGTTTCGTTTCGTTTTCGTTTCGTTTCGTTTTCGTTTCGTTTCGTTTTCCGGCGGGATAGGCGTCGTTAGCATTGGGCTGCAACCTATCTAGGAGAAGGAAAACTCCGAATTCAAACCCGGCGGGATAGGCGTCGTTAGCATTGGGCTGCTACCTATCTAGGAGAAGGAAAACTCCGATTTCAAACCCGACCCTGCATAAAAGACCATGCGAGCACTATTTAAAAGGTTTATACCCCAGGAGGGTACTGGCAATGCCAGAGAATCCCTCCCCAGGCCTAGCCTGGGCAGCCCTTCGTACTCTGGGGGGGGGGCACAATAGTGCGAGTATGTTCAGATCCCTCCGGGGATCGGAACGGCGGCGATGCCGTTTGCCACGCGTCACGCTGTGTTCGCAGGGGGGTTGGCAAAAAGCGGGCCGCTGAAAGCCGCCTTGCTACGATGAATGTTTGTGGAGGGATGGAACATAAATTAGATGAGGTATGTATGATGATGAAAGAGAGAAAGCTGGATGTTCTTTGTGTGACTGAGACGAAGGAAAAAGGGGTGAGTACGTCCACACACGGAACCTTGACGGCTTTGTGGTCCGGAGTTCCGGTATCCGAGCACGGTCGTCAGGGAGTTGGTATCGTACTCACAGAGCGAATGGCTGAATGTATGCAAGAGCATGAATGTGTGAGCCCAAGACTTCTCTGGGTGAGACTCAAGGTAGGTCTCACCCGTTTATTCGTAATTGGAGCTTATGCCCCAGATACGAATAAATCTAAAAAAGAAAGGGAGGAGTTTTGGGAAAGTTTGCATGAGGTTTCAACAAAATGTAAGGAGAATGAAAGGATTATTTTGTTAGGCGATTTTAATGGTTGGACAGGGGTGCAAAGGGATGGTTATGAATCGGTACTGGGTAAGTATGGTGATGAGCGAGTGAACGAGAATGGCAAATGCCTTCTCAATGTATGTTTGGCTAAGAATCTCTGCGTGACAAACACTTTGTTTGATCACAAAGAGATTCATCAGTATACGTGGAGACGGCAGAATGAGAAGTCTATGATAGACTTGATGATTGTAGATGAACGGTTGCGTAACAAAGTTGTAGATACCAGAGCATTTCGAGGAGTTAGCGTAGGTTCAGATCACTACTTAGTGGTAACACGAGTAAGGGGTCTGTTCACACGTTGGCGCCATCGTGTTCCCGTACCGACAACTGCGTTAGAGAGGATAAAAGTAGAGAAACTGAATGACGAAGTTATACAAGATGAGTACGTAAGAAAGCTGAAAGATTGTTTTGAATGTGTCAATAAGATGAATGACAGTGAAGTTGAGAATAATATAAATAATGTAAGGGAGATTATGAAGAATGGCATGGTCAAATCGGCCACTGAAGTATGCGGTGTAGTCAAAAGAAGAAAAAGCAAGAATGAACGTCCGGAATGGTGGGATAGAGAGGTAGATGATGTAGTGAAAGAGAAGAAAAAGTGTTGGTTGGATTTCGTAGCTGTAGATCCAGGACAAGATATAAGCGACAGAAAGAAACAAGAGTATAATAGATCAAAGAAAAGAGTGAAAGAAGTTGTGGCTAGAAAGAAAGATTCACTGAATGAAAAGTATGATAGAAGTTTCTCTGACAACTTCCGGTCGAATATTAAATTCTTTTGGAGCTTGATTAAATCGGCTCGGGGGAAATCAGAGAAAACTAAATTAAGCGTGGTGAGGGATGAGTCTGGACGCTTAATATGTGAGGAAGAAAAAATGCTTGATAGATGGAAAACTTATTTTGAAAGCTTGTTTGAATGCGAAGATGTTTCTCTTGAGCCAGAAAGCATGAGTAAAGATGCAAGTAGCGAAGATGAAAGTGTTATTAGTATGAGTGAAATCATGAAAGCTTTAAAAAGTATGAAAGCGGGAAAGTCAGCAGGTTGTGATAGTGTCGATAGAAATGCTGAGGAGAGGAGATGGCCTGGTGGGTAGTCTGTTGTACCGTCTTTTTAATGCATGTTGGAGTAACGGCCGAGTCCCGGAAGATTGGGTCAAGGCCGTTATCGTCCCTCTGTATAAAGGAAAGGGGTCACAGCAAGACTGCAAAAACTACCGCGGTATCAGCCTCCTTAGTGTTGTCGGCAAAGTATATGCGAAGATTTTAATTGAAAGGGTATTGAATGTCACGAATGACAAAATCTGGGATGTTCAAGCGGGATTTCGAAAGGGAATGGGATGTACGGACGGATCAGGTCTTTTCACTACGGTCCATCACAGAAAAGTTCTTGGCTGTCAACCAAAAGGTTTTTTGTGCTTTTGTGGACCTGGAAAAGGCCTATGATAGGGTAGATAGAAAGGAGTTGTGGACGGTGCTGTCTATGTATGGAGTGAGCAGCAACCTGGTGCAGGCTTTGAGGTCCCTTTATGAGGGCTCCAGAGCCTGTGTCAGGATAAATGGGGTATACTCGGCCTAGTTTAATATCTCTAAAGGTGTTAGACAGGGCTGTGTTGCCTCACCATGGCTGTTCAATCTATTCATGGACAGTTGTATGCGGGATTTTAGAGAGTATGATAAGGGTTTGCGTATGCAAGAGTTGCTAATCAAATGCCTCTTATATGCCGATGATCAAGTTATACTTGCCCCATCGGTACTTGAGTTGCAGGAGATGGTGACAGTAATGAATGAGGGATTTAAGCAAAAGGAGATGAAAGTAAATGTTGCCAAGACCAAGGTCATGGTGATAGAGAAGGATGAGGAGATGACTGAGTGTGTGATAAATATAAATGGTGAATTAGTAGAACAAGTGAGCGAATTTGTGTACCTGGGAAGTATGTTTACAAGAGATGGTAAGTGTGAGAAGGATATCGAGAGGAGGGTGAATGCGGGCAATCAAATTAATGGGGCCCTGTACTCTTTTGTAAGTAGACAGGGCGTTTCACAAAAAGCCCGGCTGGCTGTTCACAATGGAGTGCTGGCCCCTACCCTGACGTATGGTAGTGAATGTTGGGTGTGGCAGAACAAGCATGTAAGTCGTGTAAATGCAGTTGAAATGCGCTCTTTGCGTAGTATGTGTGGTGTGAAACTGATTGATAGAGTAAGAAATGAAAAAATCAGAGAGAAATGTGGAATAAAAGAAGATGTAGTGACTAAGATTGAAAAGGGCATGCTTCGATGGTTCGGTCATCTGGAAAGGATGGATGAAAGAAGATTGACGAAAGAGATATATAGATCGAAAGTAAGTGGAAGGGTCGGAAGGGGCCGCCCTAGGCGTACTTTTTCGAATCAAATCGGAGAAATACTGGAAAAGGGCCGAATCTTAAGTACCCGAAACCGACGTGCGTGCATGACTCGATGTATGAATGTTGAAGAAGCGAAAGAAATTTGTCAAGATCGTAGCAAGTGGAAAGAAGTGGTCTCTGCCTACCCCTCTGGGAAACAGGCGTGATTTAATGTATGTATGTATGTGTCCGTTGACAGGTTTCGTAATTTTTTTTCTTCACCATTTTATTTTTAGTAAAAGTATCGTTTGTCCGAAACACTTTTTCCGTCTCATTTACTTGCCCTATGTATTGTTACGTATTTTGTTTATTAGCCCTATTTTATTTAACCAATGATACTTTTGGCACTGGATACGTTTAGGCCAATTTTCAGTTTACTTTTTAACGCTATTCTAATTTATTTTTCGACAGAGGTACTTTCCGCTGTAATATTTTCCGTAATGTAAAATATGATAATATACAAAAGTCATAAAGTGATCGGATTTCACGGTGCAACACGGGGTGAATGACCTCAAATATTATGCTAATATGGATATGTCCCGGGATTATGAGACTTATGTTGTTGAAAGAGGGTAATGTTTCAAATTTAATCATATGATAATTTCCTTAACATTTTAACGTTTGGGTTTGGAATAAATATTTTCACTGTACGTACTGTATTTTTTTTAATTACTCTGTTTAAAACTGATCTGCTAATTAGTCTTCAGTGAATATAAATAAAATATATAGTACGGCTAAGATGTTTCCCAGTGTATTAGTGACAGGTGGCAAGCCCATCGCCTAACTAAAAACTAAGACTTGTTGGTAATTCTTTAGCTCTGCCTACCCCACTCAGGGAATGAAGGCGTGAG
Source organism: Acleris emargana (assembly GCA_927399475.2). Taxonomy (NCBI): domain Eukaryota; kingdom Metazoa; phylum Arthropoda; class Insecta; order Lepidoptera; family Tortricidae; genus Acleris; species Acleris emargana. The sequence continues at coordinate 1,571,593 of OV656840.1, forward strand.
TTTATGTATGTATGTATGTATATAGTACGGTACGCATAATCAGTTTATCACACACACAGATATTATATTTTATTAGTTTGTATGAAATTGAAATAGCATAGGTACAATTATTTTCTCAACATTTTATATGTTCAATCGATTTCTTTACACGTCTTAAATCCTATCCTAATGCCTATTTTTAAATATCCCAACAATTGCATTTTCTTTTCGAACCAGATCCCGGGATTTTGGTCATATCCATATTAAGATTTCTACTCTATATCCCGCCGTGTTGCACCCTGAAATCCGATCACTAGTATAACCTAAAACCCTAAAATATTCAAAGGCATATATTTACAATCAGTGAGAAATATTTTAGGACATATTTTTTATAGTATCAATTATTCGTACCGTTTTTCTACCAAATGTTAATGAAAATGTAAATGATGCGGCGAGCGAGCGAAGCGAGCAAACAAGATGGGTCTGGGCAGAAGCGACTCGGATAGGTTAGGTTAGAAGGCTAAGGCGGGAGCGGAGCTGTATATCCCAGATGTTGTCAATCGTAACATTCAATACCCTTTCAATTAAAATCTTTGCATATACTTTGCCGACACCACTAAGGAGGCTGATACCGAGGTAGTTTTTGCCGTCTTGCTGTGACCCCTTTCATATACGATAACGGCTGTAACCCAATCTTCCGGCACTCGGCCGTTACTCCAACATGCATTGATGAAAATGCGGTAGAACATACCCACCAGGCCATCTCCTCTCCTCAGCATTTCTATCGACACTATCACATCCTGCCGATTTTCCCGCTTTCATACTTTTTAAAGATTTCACGATGTCACTCATACTAATCACACTTTCATCTTCGCTACTTGCATCTTTACTCATGTTTTCTGGCTCAAGACAAACATCTTCGCATTCAAACAAGCTAAAATTAATTAATGTATTATAAATTATAATATAAAATAGACATGATAGATTCCTAATTAATTAATTATATCATTATTTAGATATTTATTTAATTTTCTGCAAATTAGGTTTTTTATAATAAGTATATATAAAAGTAAAATAACAATACCCATACAAAAATATAAACATTATAAAAAACCTAACCTACGGGTGCCGCCGACAGCGGGGCAGGGCTCAAGCTACCGGTGGTTAGGGCTGCAGAGAGAGGAACCTCATTATCAATATAATTATTATTATTATCATTGTGTTCCACGAAATTAAATCTTTTATAAAATATTTTTGGTGTTTCATTTTGAGGTTATTTCCACGACCTAAAAATTGTCTATTACACAATCACTGATAATGGTGATAATCCTCCATTCACAAATACGGTGATTGTAAAGGGGTTTCCAAAGTAAATAAAAAAAATACTTTAGTCCCTAGAGATTAATAAGAAGTTTTAGTCCCGATGTGCAGAGACTAATTAAAGAAACATTTTAAGAGCATGAGAATCAAAAAAAATATTTTATGGCAAGTTCATGACAAACGAGCACACCTGACGGTAAGTGAGTCCTGGGACTCAGTCATTTGCATTCACAAGACTAAAAACAACCACAAGACTACAATACTAAGATTGCGAATGCGTTGCCAACCCTGGGACTGGGAGATTGAATGCTATTCTAGAAATTTTATCGGTCGTAATTTTGGTTCCGCCATAAATATAGTTTATCGCCTCAGCCAGTAAATCAAGGATGTTGATAAGTCTCGATTAAGATAGTTGGGCGTACAAGACGAAGAAATTTTAAATTGATTGATTGATTGCGGCGAGATTGAGATGTCCTTCACTCTTTATCTTCGAACGGTCAGTTGTGCATTTTTCTATAAAGTAAGGTTAGTGTTTTAAAGCCAGGTTACAGCCACCGGTGGTATCCTGTTAAGTTCCTCCACTCCAGCAGGTGATTTTTCATTTGGGCACTCGTTTGTGAGGTGGTAGATGGTTTGCTCCGGTACACCACAATCGCAGGCTGCCAATTCGCTCAAACCCCATTTGTGTAGGTGGTAGTTCGGCATAGTCCTGCGCGGATTCTGTTGATGGTAGACCAGATCTTCCGGGGTTGTAGCATTCCTGGGGGACCAGAGGTGGGATCGGAGACTTGTCCTGATTGGGAGCATTCGGCTGAGTCCCATTTCGCTCTCCATTCTTAAGACACATCAAAGTGGTGGAGCTTTTAGTCTGACCAGATAGGATTGCGTGATGGAAGGCGCACCGGTGCTGGTTGAACGAGTGTTTTGGCGATTGGCATGGTATAGGGCGTTTTCATATCCATTGCCTTTTTAGCTCTTTCGCCGCGGCTTGTTTTCATCGCATGCCCGGCGGTGCGATGTGTGCAAGCACTGGCAGCCATGGCAAGAGCATAGGCTGTAGCGTACCCAAAATTATGCGCTCTGTGTAGGTGGGCATCCACCTTGCTGGCGTGAGCACTGTTATACCAGATTGAAGCGCAGTATTCGGCCGCCGAGTAGACCAAGGTGATGGTAGAAGTACACAGGACATCAGCTCGAGCTCCCCAGATGGATCCCGCTGTGGCTGACAAAGTTTACTCTAGTTTTAACTTCTAACGTTATCCAGATGGTTTCTGTACCTAAGCGATCGGTCCAGCGTTACACCCAGATACCTAGGGATGAAATGTGCAAACGTTTTTTCCCACAAAAGTGACATTTACCTCAGTGTTGGTTAAGAGATGCCACCTTGTTTTAGACAGGTTAGGACAGAGTATCCAGTCAGTAAAGTAGGTGTTAAACACTTGAACGTCGTCAGTAAGAGAGTCCCCGTCGCTGAACTTTTTGCCTTGATATGTAAGGGCTAGCTCATCAGCGTTGATACACTATTCAGCGCAGAGGGCTGGTATATCTCTCGTATATAAGTTAAAGATTAACGGTGCAAGTACGGAGCCTTGTGGTAAACCGTTATTTATTTGGGTAAACCGGCTTTCCCTTTAGTTTAACCTTAATCAGCCTCGTTTACCTCTTGGTTCTAAGTCATTGGGTATTCTTGGAAGGCCTCTTCAGTCTCTACTGACCATCCCGGGACATATTCCTTGCTGCATCGTCTGGGTATATGCTTCTTGCTGCTCCGATAGAACCTTGGCAAAATGTTCGTAGTTGTCTGAAGCTTCAGCTATCTTACTATTGCATCGGTTTGGGCAGCGTAAGCGCTCCAGTTTGCGTTTTGGAAATTCCGTCGGGCCTTCGGCACTAATTTAATGACACGCTAGAAGTACCTGTCTGTCTTTATGAGTGCCGGATGATGCTGGCTACGTGGAAAGTTGGATAGTATCATATGTGAAACTGCGAGGGCACGGCCCTGCCGGTCAGATGAGATAAAACAGAAAATGGGATTAGTGTCACTTTGCCAATGAGCTGAACAGAAGCTGCCTTAAGGTCAAAAATGAGTGTAAAATTCTCCCTGTCAGCCCATTCAGCTAGGGTCTCCTCATTCTGGTCGTTTTTACGGTAGCCCCTGGAGGTATGATGACTGTTGAAATCGCCGGCATATACAACGGGGTGAGATTCGGCCTTTAGTACCTATATGTCTTGAAAAAGAGGACTTTCGAGGCTTAAAAATGGCGACAAAGGTTAAGTTAGAGATTTTAAATTTAATAGATTTAGTATTTTCTTTTGAAACACTCACAGTGGACGTCAACATCTTTGAGGCTGGATCTGATATTAAGTGGACTGCTGAACCATGAATGGGTGATAGTGTAAAGATAAGAAGGATAAAACCGGGGATGGTACCCTGTCTGTCAAAATCTACTAAATTAGAGATGTGGTGCTGCAAAAGCGGTTTGAAATTACTTATATTCTAACGTAAAACATAAAAGAGATATCGCTATCGTATAAGGCATACAAATTCTTCGCCGGCCACCAGTTATGAAAAGATAACCACTGTATCGTAAGAGTACAAAAAAGAAGTCCCTTGTAAAGGGACTGACTCGTACGCGGCCGAAGGGGTCCGTTCCTTTACAAGGTTTGTATGAGAAAAAAAATGCAGGAGACGCCGGGTACGAATGGCTTATATTAGTATTAATGAATACAAGAAAAACAAGTTCACCTTTTGTACTCTAATTTGTGTTTTTGAGCGATAAAGATTACATAAGTAAATATTCTTTTAGGTTCAATTCCATCACGGAATATGTTGAATTAAATATGAAGCTATCAATGTGTAAAAAAGTGCATTTTACGAGTATCGTTATATTTGGAACGTTACTATCTATATATTATGTGTGTTACTCACCTTTTAGTGACTATAAAGACTTAAATCAGAAAACTTCTGAAGTGCATAAACAAGATCCCACATTGAAGTACATCTTACATTGGACAAGACCCCATATAGTCTCTTTTAAGCATTGGCTATGGGGTCAAAAGAGATTCATAAAAAAACAGTGTAAAGTCAATACTTGTTATGTTACTTCAAACAGATCGTACTTAAAAAGTGTTACTGATTTTGATGCTATAGCGTTTCATGGTCCTGATATAAGAAAATATGATCCTGACCCAAAAGAACGAAGTCTACATCAAAAATATGTCTTTTTGAGTCACGAGTCATCCCATAACTATCCTATTTGTGATAAGAGATACGATAATTTTTTTAATTGGACATGGACTTACAAACTAAGTTCTGATGAACCTTACGGATACATAACGGTAAGGGACTCCAAAGGTAATATTATAGGTCCAAAAGAAACTATGCACTGGATGGACGTAGAATCAATGGGCTCTATCAATGATGCACTGAAACTAAGTTTAGACGGAAAAAAAAAACCAGCCGCTTGGTTTGTTTCAAACTGCAAATCTAAAAGTAAGAGAGATGTTATGGTCAATAATCTACAGAGAGAGCTTAATACGTACGGTTTTAAAATTGATATTTTTGGATCATGTGGCAGAAAAAAGTGTCCTTTAGAGAAGAATAAAGACTGCATGGAAATGATTAAGAGAGACTATTATTTTTACTTGTCGCTGGAGAATTCTTTTGCGGAAGACTACGTGACCGAGAAGTTGTTGACGGCTCTGCAGAATGATGCGATTCCAATAGTGTTTGGACCAGCCAACTACACACGGTAAAGTTCAATATTTATTATTTTTAATTAAACCTAAACAATTATGGTCTTAGCTTAAACAACATTACTTTATCGTGCACCGTGTCTTTTAACTCCCAGTCTGTAGATTCCCATATCCACTGATTCTCATGTCTATTGACTCCCATACCTACAGATTCTCATTTCTCAGTTCCCATTTTCACACAATCCCGATGCTACAGATTTTCATTTTCACACATTCCCAATGGTTTAGAATTTGGTTTTTCTCTTACAGCAACATTTAATTATTTAAAAATAGTAAAAATATAACCAATGTGTTTATTTTAACATTTTGAAAACTTAATGAAATATTAGTGTGAAGGCATTAAATTAATGGCCTCTAAGAAGGCCCTCTATTTTATGGCGTTAAACCATATCGTTCTTGATCTGTTATGGTATTGTTATTATTATTATTTATTTACTTCTCTTCTTCTTTCTTTACCCCCGCGGCGACTTGAACAGCTACTACCGCGGTGATATGGCGTTTCCACGTGAAGTGATTTCGCCAGTGTCAAGTATATATAAGTATAAATCAATATAGCAATAAAACACAATCCAATCTTCTCTAGGAAGATTGGGGGCAACGTTGTACGGTGATTTGTAGGTCAGAGGTCAAGATTGTTTTAACCTCTGCACCACTGCGAGTCCACTTGAAACGAGAAGAAAGATGCCAGATACACGAAATAAGTCCAAGTCTTCAATCACTGTGCGACACAAAGGCATAAAAAGTACAAATCACTATCAGAAAAGAACTTTGAACACCTAATTACCCAAAAATTAAAGTCTAAAACAAATTACACGTCCGCCATCTTTTAACGTTGCAAATGGCCATTATTTATTTATTTAATGGCAACCGGTAACATTATCGACCAACCGTTTCTGCCAATGTCAAGTTTATATTTTAGATTTACATATATAAAACAAAATCAAAAGACAACGTTGTACGGTGATCCTCTAGCCTCCGTAAAGCGATGTAAGTATAACTTTACGAAGGCCAGATGGGATTTTCTTGGAGCAATCCTTTCAAAGGCGATACGTGTTCATACTTGAAATCTTCATTATACTGCACATTTGAATGTTAATTTACAGCATATTAATACATCATTACTATCCATTTAACAACAAGCAAAAAAATCAAAACAAATAAGACAGCGACACCATCTTATCGAAAACCCCAAGAGAATCCTATGGTATTATTTTTAACTCCGCCATAACTGTCAAGTAAAGAATAGCTATCAAAATGTTGACAATTTGTACAGGTCAAAAACGAAACGGTTTTATCGTTTTAAATAGAGACCCAGGCCTGCAACAAAAGTCCAATCCTCAACACATTATTATAAAATCATGATGGCTATAGCTAGAGTTTAGATCAAATGATTTTAGGCCAAACGGTATTATTATTAAATACTCAGCAATAAGTAAGTAAGTAAGGACTATAGACTCGCAGAAGTCTGTACTTACCACTTGCAATAAATAAATAAACCAAATTTAACTTCTACCGATATAATATGGTCCATAGAGTACGAATATCACCTATATAAGTGTATTATGTATTATTATGAGTGCAATAAATATATGAATATGAATATGAATAATATTGTGGGTTTGTTCCCTTGTCGACTACCATTTACTTGTAGACTACCATTTTGAAAGGGGTACACTACATAAATACGAAAAACTAAATTCCTAGTATAGGAATCACGAATTTCATAATGCCGATTATTATAATTCCGAATGTTTTAAAACTCCGAATATAAGTATTCCGATTTTTCATTTTTCCGATATTTATAAATCCGAAATTTCAAAATGTCTAACGTTAACAATTACGATTTGCATAATTCTGAATTTCAATACACCGAACAATAATAAGTCCGAATGAATAATAATCAGAAATATCAAAAATACGAATTCCAATTATTAAAAAACCGATCATCAAAACTCCGAATATCATTACACCGACTAATAATAAACCCACCTAATCAAATATGTAATTGAAGTAAGAGTAAGAGTGTCGACGGAGCTCCGCTTACGCGGAGCTCCTATTTCTGGGTGGTTTGGCCCTCCGGGCCTGCTGCAAAACTAACATAACCTAAACCTACCTCATATTTATGATAGTTAGACCGGGAACACCCAAATACTCCGAAATATTTTATTCCGAATTTACTAATTCCGATTTATAAAACCTAATTCCTAATAAATAAAATTCCGATTAATGAAAACACGAATTTCATTATCCCGAATATCAAATTTCTGAATTAGTAATAAAGTTTCGGAAAATTAATAATCGGAATTTTGTTTTTCGGGCCAATGACACTTCGGGCTTTTCATTATTTGGAGTTATAAAAATCGGAAAAATATACAATCGGAATTTGGAAATTCGGTTAAATAAATTTCGTGTTTTTTAGTAATCGAAATTTTATTCCTTAGGAATTATGAAATTCGGGGTTTTAAAAATCGGAATAAGTAAATTCGGAATAAAATATTTCGGAGTATTTGGGTGTTCCCTTTTGAAAGACGTAATGGACGCGGTTTTTTGCTTTTCAAAAACCTTTATTTACATACATACCTACATTTATTAAATCACGCCTGTTTCCCAAAGGGGTAGGCAGAGACCACTTCTTTCCACTTGCTACGATCTTGACAAATTTCTTTCGCTTCTTCCACATTCATACATCGAGTCATGCACGCACGTCGGTTCCGGGTACTTAAGATTCGGCCCTTTTCCCTTTTTCTCCTTTATTTTTAACCCAGAAAAATGGACAAACGATATTATATAGACAGAAATGAACACAAAGATTTCCAATTTGGTTACAGATCCCAAACCCCTTTGTTAGCTAGTAATTCATTACATTCTTAATCCTACCGCACATTAAGCCCGATGCGTGTTTCTTTCGAGCCCTTCAGACCTTTGTTCAAATTTAATCCCCCTGTATTCACCCTTTGAACACGACCTCTGCTATCGGATGGCGGGAACCTAAGCCCTTGACAGAGATTAGGTACATGTTGGGTAAATAATTATTTGACATAAATAAAGGTAATTCCCTCGTCAGTCCGAAAGAAAAAAGATTAGGAAGGGATGAAAGTGTTTCAAGTCAATCGAAACCATATGTAATTTCTCGGAGTAATATTTTTAAATTGAATTAATGCAATATTGGTGTTATAAATTTATATAAGTACGTATATGGGAATGACTCTATTTGCGTTTTTATGCATCCGTGTATAGTAGGTAGGTACTCCCAGATGGATGGACCCATTCGAACGCGTTTTTTTTTTAAAGAAATTGAGCCAAAACTATAGCTACCCAGCTGGTGATGGTGTTGGTTCTTACTCTTCACAGACAAGCGGTTGTTGCCGTTGCCAGCTGCCGATGGCAGCCGCGAACACGTCGGTGGTAGCCGTCAACGCGTCAGCGGCAGCTGTCGACCTATAGCACTTGCAGTTTCAGTGTACCCCGTCAACAACAACACGCGTACGCCTGCAAGCGTCGGTAGGTTGACAGCAGCCATTGATGCGTGAACGGCGACTGTATATCATAGTTTCGACTACGTACTATCGGAATATCATGCTATCGAATGTTCGTTGGCTCGACTGTTATTGGATCGAATATTCGCTAGGTCGAAATATTTGTGGCTGAAATATGTACAACCGACAAAACGTAATCTAGAACTATATGGTTTCGATCAGTCATGTATCAAATTTTCAGTAGTCACGTCAATACTGAGTCCATCGCTTGCAGGATCGACATTCTTTGAGTCTTTTAAAGTCTGATGTGTTAAATCTATTGTCAATTCGTCAATTTTTTTGCTGGTGCGGTGAATAAGTTGCTGAGATCTTCTGTGAGATGACAATCGGAACCTCAATTTAGATTTGACGATTTTTTATTTGTACGCTTTTCGACCCATCGAATATTCGATCCAGTATCAGTCCAGCCAATGAACATTCGTTGCTGAGATCTTCTGTTAGAGGACAATCGGAATCTTAATTTCAATTTGACGATTTATTGTTCCTACGCTTTTCGACCCATCGAATATTCGATCCAGTAACAGTCGAGCCAATGAACATTCGACTGTATGATATTCCGAGAGTACGTAGTCGAAACTATGATGTACATTCGTTAACGGCTGCCTCTGCCTTGTTCGCGGCTGCAGTCGACAGGTGGCGTGGCGAGGCAGCTTGCCGTTGGCAAAATGCCCGCCGTCTTCTAGCCTTACTTTAACGGGAATTGGTTTTGAGACATCAGCTGTAAAAGTAGGGTCAAGATATTATCAAGGGTTTTTTTTTTAATAGCTGAACCCCAAGCCCTTATGCTATTTTGCAAAGCGCACATTATATTTGCAACCTATTTATTCGCTTAGTGTTATGTTTTTAACGGTCAATTGTGTGATTTGTAGTACATACTATGCCAACGTTTTATCTATTTATCTTATCTTCAGTGTTGTAATGGTTCAAATACCCACCGCTAATCACAAACTATAAGTGCTTTACCAACTTAAAATATAGAATGAACGTAAAAGAAAGAATACTGATAAGATAAGAAAGGAATCCTTATGGTAAGACTTCGGCTGTTTGTCTGTCTGTATGTCATATCAGTTTTTCTCTGAAGATATCTTAATGAAATTAAGCTTAGTTGTATAATTTGCTTGCCTGCCTCTGTTTTTAGAAAAAACAATACCGTAAAACCTGGTAACTATGGTCCAAAATCAATGACCAAAAGTACAAGTTCCCATAATCTTTAGTTAAGGAGACGTGTTTTTTTATAGACATATTTTATTGTTGACTAAAGTTTTAAAATGCTTATAATTAAGTCATCTATGAGGAATTAAAGAAATTAGACTTGGACCACAGTTGAAGTATTGGACCATAGTTACCAGGTTTTACGGTACGTACATTTTTTTCTTAATATTTAAAAAGGCGTCTAGGATTCGTTGAGAAATGAATGATGATTGTAGCAAATAGGGTGTCATATAAAAGGGGTCAATTTGCAAATTTCTAAACTATTTTTTGTAAAATTATCCGTGACGTCCTTTTATATTTATAGCCAATAATGTATAATGTTCCCCTCCCACCTTATCTCCGATTTTATTATAAAATACCGTACACAATTATTTAATAGATTAAAGAAAAAACAAAGATGTTAACGAATCGACGCTGAAGTTAATCAAATCTATTGTTGAATTGAACTTAAGCTAAACAACAGTTCGGCATTGTATAGAAATGAAACCTCCATTTTGTTTTCGGTTAAAATTATTTCCTGCTTGTTTGATTCAGTTTTGAGCTAAGCCAGCCAGTTATGACTAGGTATTTATTTTATCAAATCAATTTATCGAAGTTTTTTCAATATGATAAGAACTTGAATAAAAAATGTCTTCAACATAATTTTCTTTTTGAAAACACGAATATACCAACAAAACATTTAAACAAAACTGTACAGATTAGAAAAAACCTTCATAAAATGAAACGAAAAAAAATATACCTGTGACAAGGATAACTAAATTAATCAATTAATGTATGTTTTAGTTCTTAATTTAACATTAATAAACATCACTAGAGATTAATATAGTTATAAAAATCAAAGTAAGTTTGAAGAAAATGTATTTTTTCGATTAACTTCAGAGTGTCCTGGTTTTTTTTCTCACATTTTTTTCTGTATACGCTGTGCTTAAAGCATCGGGCAGTATTATATTTTTAAATTTTCTTGTACAAACGCCCACACAACTGACTGACCAATGAAGATAAACAGAGAGAAACTGTCTCTGTCGTGCACATGAGATTCTTAAGTAAAATCTATACTCATCTCTTTCTACATTTTCTCACTTCTGTCTTTAATGGGCAGGTAAGTGTGTGGCTGTTTGTACTGAGATTTTTTCTTATTTCAATACGTTTAATATAGGCATCAGCGTAAGAAGTTTTGACGTAAAATGCAAATGGATCTTGTTTTAAGACTCGGATAACCTTAATATACCTTTACAGTTCGATCGTTGGTAGATTTTGAGGACCTGTTTCCTATTTGATCACACATAGATTTTACGTTGTAAAAATCACCAAAAGAAAGTTCTTCAACAGAGTAAGGGTCTCCCCAGACCTATCGACTCCGAAGAGCGAAAACGACGTCGCTCGGCTCGGCTCGGCTCGATTCGGAATTGCAAACAGAACGACGTCGTTTTCGCTCTTATTGCATGGACATAAAACTTTTTCTTATCGGCTCAAGCCGATTCGGCGTCGATAAGTCTGGGGAGACCCTAATACGGCGGGTTTTTTTTGGCAGTCTTAATCACTGTCATATCGCTCCTTCAGAGCAATAGTGACCTAAGTCAAAATATACATACATACATAAATTCACGCCTTCATTCCCAGAGTGGGGTAGGCAGAGCTAAAGAATTACCAACAAGTCTTAAAACTTGTTGATAATTCTGTAACCACATTTTGCACAAGTAGGCTAAGATGTTTCCCAGTGTATTAGTGACAGGTGGCAAGCCCATCGCCTAACAGTACTACAAGCCTTTATTCCCTTAGTCGCCTCTTATGACATCCACGGGAAGACATGGAGTGGCACTATTCGAACCCGGCAACCTCACGTCAAAATATCAGCCTTGAAAATTTAAGTCATAATATATTATTATAGAGACCTAACTCAAAATTGAATTTCGGAATTAGGTCACTATTTTTCTGAAAGTGCGATATATTCTTGAGGGCAATAAATGCGACCGCATTTCAATGCCTTCTTAATAGCTTTTTCTATAGTTGCATGAAAAGCATTTCCCTCATTTTATGTATGTCCTTTGATTAGGAACTTGTGTAATGCTATTGATTCTAAATTTATTGATAGCGTAGATATACAAGCAGTTATAAATTTGTTCTTCTGTTGCCCGCAACAGTTGTCCGAATAAAATACTATATTCGGTTCGTCAGAATTTACACATTGAGATTTATTTTCAAAGAACCGAATTACACATGATCCATTTTCCGTTACTCCCTGATTCTCTTGTCCTTCATGCAAAACAAGTAGTTAATCCAGTTAACAGTTCAGAAATGCTCACATTATAAGTAGCAAGTTTGAAAATATAAATAATAATGATATTATGTTTGCATCCGGTATATTAAATAAATAATTGTCATGAATATTATGCTGGTGAGATGAAATGTTTGCGAACGATACATTAATTAAATTAAAATCTTCGGTGTTATGCTCTGTCAATGTTTTGGTACAGTCATTTAAAACAAAATGAGTATTATTAAAATAACTATTAGTGCTGTGGTAATTTTCGCAAAGATTATACGACTCCATATTCTCAAAATGATCCCAACAAGCTGTTACATTTGTCGCATGCTGCAAACACTTCAGAAGTGCATGAAATATATTCGAACATTTGCTGACTTCCAGAGGATTCTCTCGTAATAGAAAAAAATCCTACGGATCCGAGACGTGGGCGCTAACAATGGGCCTCATAAGAAAGCTCAAGGTCACTCAGAGGGCTATGGAGAGGGCTATGCTCGGGGTTTCTCTGCGTGATAGAATCAGAAATGATGATATCCGTAGGAGAACTAAGGTTACCGACATAGCCCGAAGAATAGCTAAACTGAAGTGGCAGTGGACGGGATACACCGCATGCAGGACTGATGGCCGATGGGGTCAGAAAGTTCTTGAGTGGCGTCCGCGGAACGGGACACGAGCTGTGGGTAGGCCTCCAACAAGATGGAGTGACGACCTTGTAAGGATCACGGGAAAGCGGTCAATGGGAAAAGCACAAGACCGGTCTGAGTAGAGAGCCTTGGGGGAGGCCTATGTCCAGCAGTGGACGTCTTTCGGCTAACATGATGATGATGAGAAAAAGTTGGTTTATCTGGGAAATAAGTTGGATCGTTCATGTCATCGTCACAATGTTCAAAGGGATCATGAACGGGATGGGTACCTTTGATTTTAGTCCTTTGATATAAGTAATTATCATATAGGTACTACAATTAAAAGTTAAAACTAAACTTATTAAAATTAAAATAAAACTAAGATACTCAAATATTAAAGATGTAAATAATAATCACAAGAATAAAAAGAACACCCCCTCTAGCAGGTCCCCTCGCGGCATGGTCCCTATGACACTGGCTGCATTACCTCTCTGGATAGCTAGCCCAATCCTTTGGGAGAGGTAAGCTCCAGCTCTAGGATCTCTGGAGGTGTCTAAGCATTTAACTAAAAAATCAACTTTTTTGAGTTAAGACGGTATTGAAGGTCATGACGGTATTGAAGGATATGAATCACTTACCGTTTTTTTTCAAGGATAAAACGTAGATTAGCCACTTCCGCGGTCAGATGTCAACTGAACTCAATAAACTTTTTTATAAACGTGGCTGATGGCACTTGGGCGTGCCATCATTATCTATGGCTCTAAGCACGCCAGTTGTGACATTACACTCAATCTTGACAAACAAGCTCATATCGAGCAAAACTCGCCTTGCTATTGTTCAGGGAGTACTGACCCCAACATTAATGTATGGTAGTGAATCTTGGGTATGGCAGAAGAAGAACGCAAGCCGGATTAATGCAGTTGAAATGAGAGCTCTAAGAAGTATGTGCAGAGTTAGGATGATAGATAGAGAAAGAAATAGCGAGATCCGAGAACGATGTGGATTGAAAGAAGATGTAGTGACTAAAATCGAAAAGGGTATGCTAAGATGGTTTGGTAATTTAGAAAGAATGGATGAAAGAAGGGTTACGAAAGATATATGGCGAGCGAGAGTGAGCGGAGATGTCGCTAGGGGACGTCCTAGACGGACGTACGGAGACCATATTCGCGATGTACTGAATAAGGGCCAAATAAAAAGCACCCGAAACCGACGTACGTGCATGAAGAGATTGATGAATGTAGAGGAAGCGAAAGTTGTATGTTTAGATCGGTGCTCCTGGCGTTCCATAGTCTCTCTGCTTACCCCATTGGGAGACAGGCGTGAAGTTATGTATGTATGTATGTATGTATGTTGTGACATGAAATAATTGTTTACCGCCACGGCAAGAAGTTTTCGAAACTAGGTGTCGCAATGAATCCGTTAAGATTAATGTATATGTCAAAGTTTTCGTACCAACGGGTCCGAACGAAACAGTTTCTCAGTACGCTCAGAATATCTTATTTAGAATAAACCAAAAAAAAAGTGCAATAAACCTCGAAATCAACCAATCGTTGACCATTTCATGACACTAACCAGAGCTGCAGTAAAACATTGAAAAATGCATTACGGATGCTCCGAAAAATTGTAAATGGAAATACCTGATGTAATGAGACTAAAATAACCATGTAATTTTGATTTCTATATTCCTTAGCTGACTCGTGTATATGCCATCAGCATTTAGAAACTGGGCATGGAATGTGTTGTTTGAAGCATCAGACGTTAGAGATTTTAATAGAGTACATACTCAAGATATAGTTTGCCTTATGCGGCAAGCGGTACACTGGTAAACATCTAAGCTGTACAAAATGTGGTGACAGAATTAACAACAAGTTTTTATAGTTGTTGAAATCCTGTAGCTCTGCCAACCCCACTCTGGCAATGATAGCGTGAGTGTATGTAGGTATGAATGTATGTATATGCGTCAAGTGATCCTAAAAATAAAGGGTATCGTCTCATCTTTTGTTTCATATCCTTAAATTAATTTGAAAGAATAGCAATATACAGCAGTTATGAACATTTTGACGTGTATTAATTTGACAAAAATAAAAAATAAAATGCAGGCATCTAAAATCAAATAACTTTACCCCACTTGGTGCAAAAGCTGTTTGAAATTACTTGTATTCAAACGTAAAACATATAATGGATAAAGATTTCACTCTATAAAATAATCCCTTGTTTGAAACTAGTAAGAAAATGTAGTGACTAAGATTGAAAAGGGCATGCTTTGATGGTTCGGTCATTTGGAAAGGATGGATGAAAGAAGATTGACGAAAGATATATACAGATCAAAAATGAGCGGAAGGGGCCGCCCTAGGCGTACTTTTTCAAATCAAATTGGAGAAATATTGGAAATGAGCCGAATCATAAGTACCCGAAACCGACGCATGACCCGATGTATGAATGTTGAAGAAGCGAAAGAAATTTGACAAGAGATATACAGATCAAAAATGAGCGGAAGGGGCCGCCCTAGGCGTACTTTTTCAAATCAAATTGGAGAAATATTGGAAAAGAGCCGAATCATAAGTACCCGAAACCGACGTGCGTGCATGACCCGACGTATGAATGTTGAAGAAGCGAAATAAATTTGTCAAGATCGTAGCAAGTGGAAAGAAGTGGTCTCTGCCTACCCCTCTGGGAAACAGGCGTGATTTTATGTATGTATGTATGTATGAAACTAGTATCACATAAGGCATACAAATTCGTTGCTCGTCACCAGTTACGAAAGGATAACCTTGTCAGCTTGCCTATCCTCGTACAGTTTCCTCAGTCATGTTCAGGTTAACTGTAAGATTCCTTAAAGGGATAAATTCGCCATTGTACATGTAAATGTTATGTACAAATTTACTTATGTATTTTTTGTGCAATAAACAGTTTAAATACATACATAAATACAAAGCCACGGTGTCGTAAGAAAGTCTTTAATCGCAACTGGTTACGAACCTCCGGTTTCGTACGCGGCCGAAGGGGTCAGGACAAGGTTTGAACGATAAAAAAAAAACAGCCAGGCAACGCCGGGCACGAATAGCTAGTTTATTATTTATTATTATAGTTGTTATAATATTACTCACTCGCCGCCGACTGATAAATTACTCAGTAGTTGCTGCGTATTACTCACAGCGTAAACCCACATTTGCTTTTAGGTGCAATACCATCACGGAGTGCATTAAGTCATTATGAAGCTACTGATATGTAAAAAAGTGCATTTTATCGTTATATTTGGGTCGTTAGCCAGTATATATGTGTGTTACTTACATAGTGACCAAGAAGACTTTAATGAGATAATTTCTGAAGGGCTTAAACGAGATACTACGTTGAAGTACATCTTACAATGGACCAAAAACGATACAATCCCTTTTGAGCGTTGGGGTCATGGTGAAACGCGATTCATAATAAGAGAGTGTAAAGTCAATACTTGTTATGTTACCTCAAACAGGTCATACTTGAAAAGTGTTACAGATTTTGATGCTATAGCATTTCATGGACCTGAAATAGTTCAATATAAACCTGGTCCAAAAAAACGAAGTCGACATCAAAAATATGTCTTTGTGAGTATCGAGTCACCCCATTACTATCCTATTTGTGATAAGAGATACGATGATTTTTTTAATTGGACATGGACTTATAAGTTAAGTTCTGATGAACCTTACGGATACATAACGGTAAGAGACTCCGAAGGTAGTATTATCGGTCCAAAAGAAACTATGCAATGGATGGACGTAGAATCAATGGACCCTATCAATGATGCACTGAAACTAAGATTAGATGGAAAAAAGAAGCCAGTTGCTTGGTTTGTTTCAAACTGCAAATCTAAAAGTAGGAGAGAGCGTTTGGTCTATCATCTACAGAGAGCGCTGTACAAGTATCGTATTAAAATTGATATTTTTGGAAAATGCGGCAGCATAAAGTGTCCTCTAGAGATGGCGGAAGACTGCATGGAAATGATTAAGAGAGATTATTATTTTTACTTGTCGCTGGAGAATTCTTTTGCGGAAGACTACGTGACCGAGAAGTTGTTGACGGCTCTGCAGAATGACGCGATTCCAATAGTGTTTGGAGCAGCCAACTACACACGGTAAAGTTCAATATTTATTACTTTTAATAAGAACCGGACCTGATAGAGGGGTGTTCTTTTTATAGTGGTGATTATTATTTACATCTTTAATATTTGAGAAGCTTAGTTTTATTTTTAATTAAACCAAGGCTTTTAATTGACCATAGTTATGCAGAAAGAGACCAGAGCCATTTTTCGCAAAATGAGTTAGGTATGCCATCGTGAACTAGATTTTGATTGATTTTGCAGAACACAGCCAATCTGCTATCGGTCAACTAGTCGGATTATACAATAAACAAAGGTATCAAGTGAGCACATTATTTAATCTGCTTAAAACGACCAAGCAGATAGTCGGTTTCAGCAATTGATGTTTTTCGTTCTACCCCATGTTTGGTCGTTTTCGCAGAGTGCCCGTACAAATTTAGTTGTCACTTTCTTCTTATTAGTAATGATCGACGCAACAGTGTGCAACAGTTCTGCGTTTTCCATTCATCCATCCAGTATTGTAATCAGCATAAGTCAACTAGGGTAATTAGATGGTTACGATCTGCATATAGCTCTTTTTATAAAAATACAAGTATGCAATATTATATTCAGCATAAGTCAGCCAGAGTAATGGTCACTTTCATTGAATTATGATCGAAAGCAGGATATCAAATATTAATTCTACAGAAAACGACCAACTTCTTTGTTTTTTAAAAAAACCTACGAAAACTCCGATTTACTTATTTGTATAAAATGCACTAAATAAATGGCATTAAACTATATTCTACCAATTTCAGTTATTTCTTTTTAAGAAAACATAAAAGAAACTAATAAAAAATATTTTTTTACCTTAAAACGGCTGTATCTCGAAACCGGTTTTTTATTCTTGGTCTCTTTCTGCATAACTATGGTCAATTAAACAATTAACCAATCATAACAGTATCGTGTTGGTACTGCGTGTATTGATTCCGATGTCTGCAGATTCCGATATCCACTGATTTTCATGTCACAAATTCCCAATGCAGAATGTTGAATGCTTTAGAATTTAGTTATTTTCTTACAGTTACAGTTAAATATTTAAAAGTAGTAAAAAATATAATCTATCCAATGTACAGTCAAGAAAATTGATTGATAGACCATTTTGGACTATGCTACCGTGCTAGTGTAAAAGGCGATCTTTCGACATTTTGACCAAATTGAGTTGTTATGACCATCGTGATATGGAGAACAAGCCGCGTCGACCCATTTTATCCGTTTGTCGATAAGAGCCTTGGTTGCGAAGATACGATAAGGAAAAAGGCCGTATAACAGACTATTTTCCAGCAAATACTAATCAATAAAGCGGTAACTACACAATACTACATTAGAAAGACGTAAAACAAGACACTCCGCATTATTGTCTGGTGTAGGTTTTATTTATTAATAAGTTGAACTACTCTATAAGGCCGTAATTGCAGATTACTAAGTAAAAAGAACGAATAACATATTTTACCGCCTTTTAACTTAGTATTTCAAATGTTTTTTCTATTTGCTCAAAATCTAAATGAACGTAACAGAGTTTTCTAGACAAAAAGACCGTATGTCAGTATTTTGCGGTATTTTAGTCTAGTTAATGCCGAGTTTTAAATAATGATAAACTTGTTTAAAAAAACGTTTATTTTGTGATACGGTATTTTTACTTGGGACAGAGGTAGTTTTTAACGCTTAATTACTATTCGAATATCCACAGTCGACCCATGCTACTTAATAAAACCGTATAATCCCCAATCTCCTACATACCCCCCGCGGACGGGGAGTACCCGCGTTCGGGCGCCCTTCAGTTCGCTGACGTTACGGGTAATGAAGGTGCGTGTGCGCTGGCGCCCGTTATCACGCGAAAAGACGAGGATGACGAATTGACGATAAATCATAAAACTGAGTACATAATACCATTCTAAATATTTGTTACCTGAGTACAGTAAAAATAAATAAAATAAATATATAAATTAATCTATGATATATTTTTTTGGAGAACTAACATAATTGGGATAGACTAAAAAAAATAACTCACCGTTTTTATAATCTAATACAAAAGAATAGGTAATTTTAAGAGACCAATTTCATTAATTTTGTATTTGACCGAATAGTTTTGTTTTTATATCTTTATTTATTTAACAGACATTTTATCGACGAATTACATGATAATTAACGATAAAAAGTTATTGCAATAGTATAATAAAACATACTATTTCAAGCGCTTTACGCCTAACCCGTAAGACAAACCTGGGAGGGCTTCAAGCCAAAAGCGAAAGTCAAACAACACGGTCAAATATACTTTTGTCGAATTGTCCGAAATAAATAAATATAACAAAAACTTAATCATGCAGAACGGCTTTAAAACCCTATTCCTCGAAATGGTTTTCCAATTAGAGTAATTTAAAAAACTAGAACATTCCCAATTATGATATTAGAATTAGAACATCAATAGTTAGCTTAAAGAAATAAGTCCTTTTTTAGAATATACAGGGTGTATTGCAAGTCGTGTGCCAAATGAATATGGTGGGTAGCTAAGGTCACTTGCAACACGTTTTGGGCCAATTAACACTAATCCTACCCACGGTGTTTTTTTTATATTTTTTTTTGAAAAAATCTCGGAATCTTCCAAAAGTTAACCATTTTGTTCACCTATCTTTTTTTTTTTAATGTGACAGCACAAAAGTACTTATAGTTTTTTTATCTTTAATGTTTGCGCATTCGAATGAAATGTTATTTTTATTCATATAGTAAACAAATAAAAAAATATTAGCCAACAAAGTGTGAAGAACAGAAAAATAAAATCTTCACGGTCAACTTTACGGCACAATTAAAAAAAAAGTAGAAGCTCCTCAGATCTTCCAACATCATAAAAACTTCTCCAGTTCCTGACGATTCTTACGGTATACCACATTTCTAGAATCACGTTCAGTTTTTCGTCAAAATATGGTTTCAATCTAAAATTGTGGTTTTATTCGGTCAGTAGATCCAGCCAGTTAAATGGGCTAAATGCACAATACAAAACGCAATATGGTTAAAAATCATCTTTATTTTAATAATTACTTCAAATTTTGTTCAAATTGTCTTCCTCCACAATTGATACATTCGCGACACCTTTTTCGTATTTCTACAGTTGTTGTACGAAGTATCTTTGACTTTTACGTCTGGGGAAGGGCCAAAGAGCTAGTGTACGCAACACAAGTAGAGAGCAGAGAGCATCTGATCGCAAAAATTAATGACGCGTTCGCAATAATGCGGCAAGAAATGACACTTCGTACAACAACTACTTTGAAGTTGTAATTCTGTAGCTCTGCCTACCCCACTCTCTGGAATTACAGGCGTGAAGTACGAGTATGTATGTATGTAATTTTATGGAAATAAAGCAAATCTAGAATATCAATAATTAGCTTACAGAGATGGTTAAGTCCTTTTATAAAGTGAATATTTTATAGAGCATAAAACAAATATATCAGTAAATGATAAAGTGACTATAGTGAGATTTGTCTGTTTACTTTTCATAATATATTTTACTAACATGAGGACTCAATCTAGCTAGAAGACAAAATGACTTCTGTATCCCACTGTTTTACTATAAAAGATAAACATGGATACTTGGTGAAATTGAACATCTCATTTAGTTATATAAAACTCAAGTCAAATATAGACTTAAAGGTGAAACAAGCAATATCAATATTGAGTCACAATATTATATGATATAAAAATAACATATTATAACTATCGCTTTATTGAACGATAAATAATCTACTGTATAATTGAGTTTTTAAACACTCAATTTATAATTTGACCCTTTTCATCCCTTACTATACGACTGACTGACTAATCATACATATTGGCAAGGAGTCTGACCTGTCTATGGAGGATGACTATTGAGATAGACTAAGGTCTAGGGATAGCGATCCCAGAGCGTATGGAGGAGATCTCCTTATTTTTTTTTATGGCATAGGAAGGCAAACGAGCACACAGGCCACCTGATGGTAAGTGGAAACTGTGACCCATAGACATTCGCATTCACAAGACTGCAAATGCACTGCCAACCCTGAGGACTAAGATGGAATGCCTCCATGCTAGTAATTTTACCGGCTACTTATCTTATCCCTAAACCGGAACACAACAATGCGAACACTGCTGCTTGGCGGTATGTTAATGGATAAGATGGTGGTACCAACCCGGACGGACCCTGCACAAGGTCCTGCCACAAGTAAAGGTCCTCCTTCCCTAAGGGGGCCACAAAACATTTAAATTCTTAGATTTGCTTTAATGTAGACTTCGGTTTCATAAATTATACTATAGGTACATATTAACTTTATCTTTAAAACCTATTCACTTAGTACATAGGTTGAATTTCAAGTGGTTAGGAGTCATTAAATAAACTAGGATAGTGTTAGGTAAGTTATAAATTATAGTCTACATACATACATACCTTCACGCCTGTAATCCCAGAGTGGGCTAGCAGAGCTACAGAATTACAACTTTAAAAAGTTGTTGATAATTCAGTAACCACAATTTGCACAAATAGGCTAAGATGTTTACCAGCATATTAGTGACAGGTTGCAAGCCCATCACCTAACAGTACTACAAGCCTTTATTCCCTTACGGCCAAACCTGTATGCGAGCATTTTGTATGGACAAATGTCAAATTTTAACCAGAGGTAAGCCTTATCTATCCTCGGTTTGAATATAGGGTTCGGCCGTTAGTCGCCTCTTACAACATCCACGGGAAGACATGGAGTGGCACTATTCTAACCTGGCAACCACATATTATTGTAAATATTTAGGTATCAATATTCTAGAGAGTATTAGTATGGCTAGGACTTAAAACAAAGACTTAAAGAATTCTAGGGTTACTATAGGTTCACAACTTTACTATTGGGTTATATTAGATTACTTGACGATCACATGCCAAAACTAATTTAATTTTAAAATAGGTTGTTAGGAATAGGAAGCTTTATAGACTAGGAATGTTACTTATGGTGACTAAGTTATTAGGTTAGGTAGATAGATGTAGTAGGAATTAGGTAAAAATAAAATAAAAATGAAATTTTAGCTTAGGGCTATTATAATTGGTTCCACAAGGACCAGGATTTGAGTAATTCTATTGAAAGGTGCTTAGGCTTTTGCAAGGAGAATATATTGAGTTTAATTTTAGTAAAGAAACATTTACCAAAGTAAAAGGAAATCGCCCGATGCTTTCATCGCACACTCACTTCCGAGGGATAGACAGACGCAAGTCGAAAACAGAATTTAGTACGTAAACTAGGTCCATTAATGCCTGCTCTTAGCTTGAAATTTTGCGACTACTTGCCAGAATTCAACCAAGAAAATGTCGACGAATTATAGTTTTAGTATTTTTAACTTATAATTCATCGACTTTTTCATGGTTGGATTCTGGCAAGTCCTCCCAAAATTGCGATTCAATTACTTTATGAGACTGATTATGTTTAAATTAAAATAATTAAATAAGAAGTTTTGATTAACAAAGAGTATTATTGTTGATTTATTGAATAACTAATAACACGACACCAATCTTAGAAGAGATAATATTTCCTGTGATTTAACTGTTAATTTTTGTTTATTTCAAATATATTTGTACGGAATTTATGATGGTTTTAATTAGCAATTAGTCTAACCTTTCATCGTAGTACTAGATTAAAAAACCGTATTTCGTCTGACTTTTGAAGACATACGTTTTTTTAGACTAGTATATAAATATAAAATGATCGATACGAAAACCAACCATATTTTTTTGATTTGCGTACTAGACAAGATAAACGTATTTCTTTTATTCAGCGTTATTATTTAGATCAGAATTATTCAAAAAATATTTTGTACTAAGCAATAAGGCGGTATATTGCAAATACGTCTTTTTAATTAAGCATTATTGTGATACGTTCAAGCCCTAGTTTATTATGAAGACGTATGAAGGAAAACCTGGCCTATAAGGCGGTATAGTGCTCATATACCGCCTTTTTGCTTGTTTTTCAGTGGCAATTATTAATCGGCAACTAAACAAAAAGGAAAAAATGCGTGTAAAAAAAAACTGTAGGTAATAAAAATACATTACTTATGTAGAAAACTAGTAAAACACAATGTCTATCCGACACAAAAAGTTTCATTTCAATATCTGTTTAAATTACCTAGAAATATGAAAATGAAGATTTCGGTCACTTTTTTGCGATTATCTCGAAAGTGTCTTTTGTCGAAAAGTCGCCTTTTACACTAGCACGGCAGTATGTCATAGTGACGTAATCAATCAAAACATAAGAGACTTCTTATGATTTTATTTACAGTGTCACTTGGACATAGTTCACAATGGTCTACGAATCAATTTCCTTGACTGTACGTGTCTATGTCTTTTTTATCATTTTTAAAACCTATTTTTTAAACCCCGTGTGCTTGCCGGGTTAGAATAGTGCCACTCCATGTCTTCCCGTGGATGTCGTAAAAGGCGACTAAGGGAATAAAGGGTTTTAGTTATGTTAGGTGATAGCTTGCAACCTGTCACTAATATGCTGGTAAACATCTTAGCCTTATTGTGCAAAATGTGGTTTCAGAATTATCAACCAATTTTAAGAGTTGTTGGTAATTCTGTAGCTCTGCCTACCCCACTCTGGGAATGAAGGCGTGAGTTTATGTATGTATGTATGTTAAAACCCATTGAAATTTTCCATTCAGTCTTTAATCAGGGCCTCTATTCTATGGCGTTAAACCAATGGTACTGATGTAGTGCATAATTGTTTTCCTTCGTATTTTCACGGAAACGTACGAACGTGTATTGCTATTTCAGTCGGTCACAGTACAAAAGTACTGAGGTTGACTGAAGTAGTATGACAAATACGAATGTTTCCGAGAAAATACGAAGGAAAACAATAAAATTATGCAGTACATCTGTACCTATTACAGAGTAAAGCGTCCTTTACACGTTAAGTCCCGACCGCGGGAAACGCCACGCGCCGTTTCAATCTTCGTTCTCCGTACGTGAAAGGGCGATTTCAAAATAAAGTGTACCATTAGGGAATGCAAATTACCGGTTATACGCGGTTTTAACCGGTTATTTTCATACAAAAACGGTTAATAACCGGTGAAATTGCATTCTCTGTGTACCATCCATCTGAATTTACACGTTTCAAATATCACATTTTCGATGATGTTTATTTTTAAATATTAATAAGAGACAATGATAGTTTATGAAATGATATTGAATTGCTTGCAGACAAAAAAACATTAAATTGATCTGGCACTGTGGGAAAAAAATTGCGACGGTCTTACAAGCTAATTTAGCTACTAAAATATGAAGAAAGACGTAAATGATTAATTGTGTTACGAAAATAAACATAATAATGTACCTATTTGGAAAATAGGACAATATCGTCACTTAATCAATTAAATAGGAATTATGCTAGTTTTTAGTTCGATTTTGTCATAGCTGATGCCAAAGCATCCGTTACTTTTAAGAAATAGGAAAATGTAGTTTAATCGGGAAATTAATGATTGTATCCTTAACATTAAACAAATTTTTAATAATGTATCAAATTATTTGAACGTCCTTTCATATTAAAATTTCCCTGTCACAAAACGGAGGACAGTGGCCGAACCGACATACAAAATTTTCTAAGACTGGATGTACACACGTATAATTGTTTATTGTTATAAACCAATGATTTTAAAAAAGAAAATTGGTTGACCCCGTGTGGTTGCCGGGTTAGAATAGTGCCACTCCATGTCTTCCCGTGGATGTCGTAAGAGGCGACTAAGGGAATAAAGGCTTGCAGTACTGTTAGGCGATGGGCTTGCCACCTGTAACTAATACACTGGGAAGCATCTTAGCCTTCTTGTGCAAAATGTGGTTACAGAATTGTCAAGAAGTTTTAAGACTTGTTGGTAATTCTTTAGCTCTGCCTACCGCACTCTGGGAATGAAGGCGTGAGTTCATGTATACTCGAAAATCTAATTAGATTCCAAAATCTGACAGTTCCCATCTTGATTATTTCTTTATTCAAATATTATTTCATAAACATATCAATGAGAACTCGTGTAACCAGTAATATTAGGGTCAGTTTAATTGATAAAAATACCTACACTTAAACCAAAATGCAGTAATCACAGCGAATGTGCGTCGGTTGAGGTTAGGATTTTGGAATCTAATTACAGTTTCGAGTATATGTATGTATTTTTTAAATCATCAACACTGCGTTATACAAAATATCAAGCACAGAGGAAGGTACTTTAGGCTGGCCAAGCTAACTCTGCAATAGAATAACCTGGCAATCGCGTATAAAAGTTTTTTTATGGCAATATTTTCTTAACCGCTTTTTCTTGGCATACATGACAGTATATGCCATCTGCGCGCAATAAAGTTCCTCAAAAAGAAAGGCAATTTACCTTACTACTGTTTAGTTACGTCGCGGCCACTGACATGCACGGATCAAAGGCAATAAAATGTTACTACCGAAAAGTAACAAATATATTTCATAAATAACCCTCCTTCTGACGCAGTCGGGTAAAAATGCCACCTTGTGTTTTTCGAGCCTGCCGAAATTATACTGTAACTGGAAGAAAGGATGTCTCAGTTCATTCATAACATAAGTAACGTAAATAATTTTAAAATTTTGTTTACGTCGCCGTAATTTGTTTAACTTGCATCGGCGCATCACTGTCACCTGTGAATCATGAGATACAAAATTATAATATCGCATGAGTGCGATAAAGACGGGTAGCTAAGGCGGCCGTGAGCGAGCACTTTTCTTGGCGGGAATGGCGAGCAATTTGAAACAACTATTTAGCTCTTTCTAACTAGGTATGGTAGTTTTTTTTTTAGCATAGTATTTAAAGTATAAACTACTGGCGCCAATGCCTGACTGATATAGTATTTTCAAAGCAATCAAAACTCATGCTAACCTAGTACAAAAGGTTTCCAGTTTCGCTTCTAACATTGAGGAATTTGAATGCACGCCAAAAACGGACACCGTGGTGTTTAAAATAGTCATATTTAAATATTACGCAAAGAATTTGGTAAAATTAATGATAGACATACATACATACATTGCTAAAGAATTACCAACAAGTCTTAAAACTTCTTGATAATTCTGTAACCACATTTTGCCCAAGTAGGCTAAGTTGTTTCCCAGTGTATTAGTGACAGGTGGCAAGCCCATCGCCTAACAGTACTGCAAGCCTTTATTCCCTTAGTCGCCTCTTACGACATCCACGGGAAGACATGGAGTGGCACTATTCTAACCCGGCAACCACACGGGGCCAACCAATTTTCTTTTTTAAAATAATTGGTTTATAACAATAAACAATTATACGTGTGTACATCCAGTCTTAGAAAACAACGGCATCAAGTCGTCTAAAAATCATCCGGTTACTCGTAAATCGGCCCATAAAGCAACTCGTCACAATTTTTTTTGTCTACTGTCATATTATCAACTCATCTAACGGTCGAACCCTCAGTCAAACCGCGGACAGATAAGGCTCACTTCGTGTTAAAATATGACATTTGCCCATACAAAATATGTCATATTTTCATCCGAAGTAAGCCTATCTAATCTATTTGATTTGTTAGATCATTTTTTCCCAAAAGCATTATTTCATAGTAGTGAATTTTCACATCGCGTTCTTTCATAATCGCAAATTCATTCTTTCATCTTTCTTCGTTTACCGACTTTTCATAAAGCGTTGTATAGTGTTTACGTTCATTTTCATCGCATGTTTTACCAGTAAATTGTTTTATTTTACAGTAGCGGAGCTCCTAATTATGGGTTATTTTGACCCTCCGGGTCTCATAAAAAAACCCACCTAACCTTACCTTTACTAAGGAAAATTTGCGATTAGAAAAAATTGGGAACGGAAAAAAGCGAATAGAAAAGTCACCGAACAATAAATAACGCTATACGAAAATCCGCATGAAAAAACGCTTTGTGAAAATTCGCTACTATGAAAGCACGCGATGTGACAATTTGCTACTTGGAAAATTGTATACACGTGACATTAGGCGTGCCATCACTTTCTATGGCGTTAGTCACGCCAATCGTGACATTAAATAATTGTTCACCGCCATAGCAAGACGTTTTCGAAATTCGGTGTCGAAAGAATCCGTTGAGATTAATGTATATGTCAAAGTTTTCGTAGTAACGGCTTCGAACTAAACAGATTCTCGTTATGGTCAGAATATCCTATTAAGAGTTTTTTTTTTTATAAATATTTAAGTGCAATAACCTTCGAAATCACGTTGACCCTCTCATGACATGACACTCACCAGAGCTGCAGTAAAACATTGAAAAATGCATTACGGATGCTCCGTCAATTGCTACTGGAGATACCTGACGTAATAAAAATAAAATAACTATGTCATTTTGATTTCTATATTCCTCAGCTGACTCGTGTATGCCATCAGCATTTAGAAAGAGGTGCATGGAATGTGTTGTTTAAAGCATCAGACGTTGTTAGAGATTTTAATAGAATTCATACTTTAGATCTTAGCCCGTTTGTGCAAAATGTCGTTAAAGAATTAACAACAAGTTTTTATAGTTATTGGTCTGTAGCTCTGCCTACCCTACTCTGGCAAGCATCATGCGGCAAGCTATCCTAAATATAAATGGTATCGTCTCATCTTTTGTTTTATATCCTAGAAAGAAATAATAGCAATATGCAGCAGTTATGAAATCAAATAACTTTGCCTCACTTGCTGCAAAAACTGTTTAAAATTACTTATTATATTCTAACGTAAAACATATAATGGATATCGCTATCACTACATAATATAATCCTTTGTTTGAAACTAGTATGACATAAGGCATACAAATCCTTTGCTCGTCACCAGTTACGAAAGAATAACCACAGTATCGTAAGAGTAAAAAAAAAGTCTTTAATCGCAACTGGCCACGAACCTCCGATCAGGACAAGGTTCGTTTAAAAAAAAATACAGCCCGGCGACGCCGGGCTCGAACAGCGAGTTTATTAATTGGTATTAATAAAAACAATAATGTTGTTATCAGAATTACTCCCGCTCGCTACAGCTCGATAACTTACTCAGTAGTTACGGATACTTACGGCGTAATTCGACATATTTTTCTTGGGTAAAATTCCATCACGGAGTGTGTTAAATCCATATGGCGCTACTTATTTTTAAAAGAGTGCATTTAATCATTATATGTTGGACGTTACTCAGTATATATGTGTGGTACTCACCTTATAGTGACCATGCAGACATAAATCAGTATACTTCTGAAGTACATAAACAAGATGTCACATTGAAGTACATCTTACAATGGACTACTCCCACTAGAAACCCTTTTTTACAATGGGGTCATGGCCAAACGAGATTCATAATAGGAGAGTGTGAAGTCAATACTTGTTATGTTACTTCAAACAGATCATACTTCAAAAGTGTTACAGATTTTGATGTTATAGCGTTTCATAGTCGTGAAATAGTTAAATATATACCTGGTCCTACAAACCGAAGTCAACATCAAAAATATGTCTTTGTGAGTCACGAGTCACCCCATTACTGTCCTATTTGTGATAAGAGATACGATGATTTTTTTAATTGGACTTGGACTTACATGTTTATTTCCGATGAAATTTACGGATACATAACGGTAAGAGACTCAATAGGTAATATTGTAGGGCCAAAAAAAACTATGCACTGGATGGATGTAAAATCAATGGACCCTATCAATGATGCACTGAAACTAAGTTTAGATGGAAAAAAAAAACCAGCTGCTTGGTTTGTTTCAAACTGCAAATCTAAAAGTAAGAGAGAGGTAATGGTCAATAAACTACAGAAAGAGCTTGACAAGTACGGTTATAAAATTGATATTTATGGAATCTGCGGCAACAAAACGTGTCCTAGAGAGAAGATGAAAGACTGCATGGAAATGATTAAGAGAGATTATTATTTTTACTTGTCGCTGGAGAATTCTTTTGCGGAAGACTACGTGACCGAGAAGTTGTTAACGGCGCTAAAGAATGACGCGATTCCAATAGTGTTTGGAGCAGCCAACTACACACGGTAAAGTTCAATATTTATTACTTTTAATTAAACCTAAACCACTATGGTCTTAGCTTAAACAACATTACTTTATCGTGAACGATGTCTTTTGATTCCTATGTCTGCAGATTCTCGTTTTTAACCACTGATTCTCATATCTGTTGACTCCCATGCCTACAGATTCTCATTCCTACGGGTTCCCATTTTCACACACTCCACTAGAAGTTAGTTTTTCTTTGACAGTTTCATTTATATATTTAAAAATAGTAAAAAATATAATCTATCAAATGTAGGTCTATGTCTATTTATCATTTTTTTAAACGCCGTAACTACCCGGAATATGAGCTCCGCGCCGCGGAATTTCGGCGACTTGTTCGTATTCATCTTTTTAAGTTACTATTATACTATTTATTGAGCCAGTAGGTGTATATGGGTAAAAATAAAACATAAGTAATTGAAGTAAGTTTTACTAAGTTTTTTATTTATTTTAATTGCAAATTCGAAGCAAAAGCTCCAAGTTTCGTTCATTAATTTTTAGTATGCGTTTATTTTCTTTGAGTATTATGAGCTGGGTTTTATTAAAAATAACGTTGCGAGTAATAAATACCATTATACTGACTGTCTGTTATGCAGATTGATTAGTACGCTACTAAACTATTATTGCTTTTGAAATTATGCAACTCGTTTATATGCATTTTGTTGTTGAACTATTTAATCATTTCTGCAGATCCAAATTATGCAATTAGTATTATGCAAAATGAAAATTCAAAAAAGTTGTTATTCAAAACATTACACATCCAAGTTTTTGGAGTGGTAGGTAATTCTGTAGCTCTGCCTACCCGACTCGGAACGAACGCGTGAGTTTATGGGCATTTTTTTTTTCTAGTGTACCTAGCGTTTTTCACGTGTCCGACAACTTCATTTAATATTTTTTACATGATTATGTTAAAAACTTTGACTTGTAGCTAAATTACCAGATAAACAATACTCTTACGTTTAAAATTATGCTACTAGAAGTATTCAATAACGTTAAATTTACAGTTTTTTTGTTATTTTTGTTCCCTAAGACCCCCAATTTTTTCCGCGTCCAGGCCTGGTGTTAACTTCAAATAAACAAGTTTGGAAACTTTTGTCGTACATGAGAACACTTGTTTTCGGGAGTCTAATATGTGAATTTACTAAAAACGCCCTTAATTTGTCTCCTTTAGAGTTAATATTTAACAAAAAAACTAGTTTAAATCGTGTCCACCACATTCGACATTAGGGGAATTCCCCCTTTCCGTTACCGTATATTAGGCTTAAGGTATCATTTTTATTACCAAAATATATCTTTATTTTCATCTAGAAACTTTAGTTTTCACTTAGCAGCACAATATTTGTCTTCAAACGGTCTGTAAACGAAAAAATTGTGTGTTGAAGTGTCGTGCTTTACGTGGTTCAAAATGGGTTCCACCACTCCGTTACCAAGATTTGAAGGTAAAATCTTTATCTTTATGTTGTTGTGATACATTTACCTAAATAATTGTTTATATCTAAACTCAATTTCACTAAAATATCTTTACAATCAAGATCGAATGCATATTTAATTTGTATTTCAAAGTGCAAAACATTACTTCCGTTACTTCCCCTTTCGTTGCCATGTCGGCAGTCATGTATAAGGGGAATCTAAAAAGTAACGGAATGGAAACATAAAGTTATGTTTACACTGAGATCACATTTGAATAAATTATAGTATTTACATAGGTAAATTTATTTGTAGGTACCACAAAAGTAAATCATCTTATACGGTTTGCAAAATTGTCTTTAGAGTAATACAACGTGTTATTTTTAATCTGCTGCGTAGTTGCAATAACATTAACCGCAGATATCTCAATTAAATTTAAATAATACGACTAAACTACCTACATTTGTTATAGAAATGGCTCCTCTCACAGCTGCCGAAAAACAAAAACGGTATCGGGAAAGGATTAAAAATAACCCTATTAAATATGAAATCCAAAGAAAAAAGGACGTGGCGAGAATAAAAAAAAATATAAAGGCAAGAAAAATTGCAACTACCAAACTATCAAACTATCCATAAAATGAAGCATCCACCAAAGAATAGGTACCTACCTAATACCATTGCAGTTGCTCATAATTTGTCTCTCAATAACCAGTATTGGTCAGGAAAGTCTAAAATGTAACCACTATAAATATGCGATAACCATAACCCTCATTTTGCTTTGGTCAGTCGGGTTAATAAAGCTTTTGTGGATTTGTGATCTTGGTATAACTGCAGCCTTATGATTTCGTTACCATTATTTTCGTTACCGTCCTTTGAAAATAATTAACATTTAATTTTATTATTAAATCCCCAATTGATAAACATTGCAATGTGTGTATTATATGGATAAACTTTTTACTAAAGTATCCACGTACAAATAAATTTGTCGGGTAAACCTCATAACGTCCAACTGGTAAAGAAAATTGTAAGTAGTTTTGGTCGTCTGGTAACGAAATAGTTACAATAATCGTAATTTCTTTCAAATTAGTTCATAATGTTTTGAAAATAAAACTTATTTTCATAACTTACTATATTTTCAAGTAAGTAAAGCATTTGTTTATCCCCGTTTTACTTTCTTTCAAGTTATATCAATAAATGTATATGGTAACGGAAGGGAAACAAATATGAGCCCGAGCCACTTTGAAATCGCTGTATAAATTTAATTTCCGTATGTTTTACAAAACCATTGCTAAATTAAGATACCTAAGACTACTAAAAATGCTTCAACACCCTTAAAGTTCAACAATTAATAAGTTCGAAAAAAAATCATCACAAATCTGTTGGTACAACTTTGAAAAAAAATGCCCTTATGCATGTACTTATGTATGTATGTATTGGGACCGAGCGCAACGACAGCGCCACGTGACAGGCGGCCATTATGGACAATATTGTCACCGCTGTCAAACAAGAAGTAAGTAAATATTGTGAAAAATATAAATGAAATCTTGTGTTATTTTACTATATTACACAATCGGAACTGTAACATAGTAATTCACCATATTTTTATCTCAAAAACGTTTAGGATACCCCCTCTACCCGCTTTGCACTCTGCCAATTGAGGAAAATTGGTCACGGTAAAAAACGTATCGTTTTTGACCTGTCATGGTAATGTCAACGTTTTGACAGCTCTTATTGACGTTACAGTAATGGCGGCTGGGTCAAAAACAGGCCAAATACGATTTGCATTTTGTGGAATAGAGCAGAGGCGCAGGATAGCATGCATCGGCTGCACTTTTTCCAAACCCAGCTCAATGTCCCATTTTGAGGTAATTTTAAAGGAGAGCGAATGAACATATTTTGTCTCAGCCGTACCAAATTTTGCAATATTTGTGTAAGAAGTGATACTTGCTTCATTGGTTAGATTAAGACGATTACGTAGTTATATATATGTTTTTTTTATGGCATAGGAAGGCAAACGAGCACACAGGCCACCTGATGGTAAGTGTAAAATGTGACCCATAGACATTCGCATTCACAAGACAGCAAATGCACTGCCAACCCTGAGGACCAAGGTGGAATGCCTCTATGCTAGTCATTTCACCGGCTTTCTTATCCCCAAACCGGAACATAACAATGCAAACACTGCTGCTTGGCGGTAGGTTAATGGATAAGATGGTGGTACCAACCAGAACGGACATCGGATTAGTGCATCAATGTTATCCACCAATCAGCGTACAGAGTATTATCTTGGCCTGTCTATTTATTTTAATATTACTCGGTATTTCCAATCGTTGTTGTGAAATTATCTTTCCACTTCAACGGTGATTAAACTTAGCAATTATGAGGGGGATTAACACGTACGACACTTTAAATGCTTTCGAAACACTGCGAAATATACTTCATTTTTTATTTATTTTTTATATCATAGGAAGGCAAACGAGCACACAGGCCACCTGGCCCCTATTTCACCAAGTTACAATTGTCAATGACATATGTCTGCTGACAATACGACATATCTCGCTGACAATTGATCAAGCGACAGGTGACAACTTACAATTTCGTAAATTATTTTGTATAGAAATGCGACGTATGCGTATAAACATTACTAACATTTTGTTAAAATTGTCATAATCTTAATAAAATGACAATTATCTTGTGAAACAAGAATAATTTTTCCGACTCGACATATTTGTAGATTTGTCGGTAATTATTGACATGAGATCGAGGCTGTGTCAGCCTAGCGTTACAATTATAATTTACCTCTCACCTCAAAGGCAAAAAAATATTATAACGTTTCACTTAATCGCATTTCACCCCAACTGTATAATTATTAAAAGTATCACTTTTTGTCTCTTTAAAATTGCCGCTAATAATTTAGTCACATTTGTCTTTTATATTAGTAACAGACAATATTCCAATATTAAAATGAGATGAATTTGATATCCCAAAGAAAATAAAAGGAACAGTAACTTCAATATCTCGCGGTCATTCATTCATTACATATAATAATATGACATGTTTTAATGTTGTGTGTGAGTGGCCTCAACGCTGCTACCGATACCTACAGAGTTTTACTGCAAACGTCAATTAATACATCAAATATAATAGCGTTCCAAACATACATCGATCGCGATGAAATGCAACTAAGTAAAACACTATACGGAAATTTAATGTATATGCTACAAAATTCAAAAGTACTAATTACAAATTAACTCAACAATTGCTAGGGGGTATTAATTTTTTTAACTCGGTACTTACTATTGTCCTCTTTCGCCAATTTTGCCATGTGATATATCTTAAGTACCTACTTTATATATCGTATGTCTACTTGTGATTTCTGAGCAATTTCCTTCCAGTTTTTGATCTTCCTATCAAATGTTACGTTATTTTCCGAAATTAAATTCAATATCGTAATTTCTTGGTCATATCCACTGTTATTGTTTTAAAATCGAAACACTCGCTTGTGTGTTGTCATTATTGGTGGAAAGAATTAAAAATGATTTGTGTTTAAAACGAGGTAAATAATTGAGTAGTTTTAAATAAGTTAAAGGAAAATCCTATTTAGCCATCAGTGATACCTACATATATACTAAGGCAAAAAAAAAAAAAAAAAAGTTATTTCCTTTAGTCATGTCTTCATACAGTAAGTACCTAAGTAAGTATTAGTCAAATTCTATTTTTTCATATATAATTAACTAATACCGGCGATAAAATAGGCTTCTTAAACTTATCCGTATTAAAAAAAACAATACGATAATTACCTCCTTTTGTTTCGTTGTAAATGTAAAATTTTAAAAATACTTACGTTTGGAGCCAAGCAAAGAGAATTAACATTATAATAAGTAGGTAAATTTGGTGTAGAGCCAACCAATAATTATTTATTTTTAAAACAAAGGTTTTTTTTTTTAATTATGAATAGGTTTGCTGAATATTATTTAATACGTGACGTGTGTGTGAATGAATAAATGGTAAGATACTGTCGTCCTTATTTGTAAGTCGTCTTGTCCTTCCCGCAAAAGGTACAGTCAACCAATTTGATCAACAAGCCACTGTGGACTATGTCAACTAGACGTTGTAAAGCAAATTAAAAGAAGTATCTTATGTTTTGGGTGACAACGTCACTTTGACATAGTCCATATTGGCTTAGGAATCGAATTGGTTGATCATAGGTATTATAAATCTTGCAATGGTGGACGCCTGTCAAAAACCGACATACGGTGAAAAAGATAAGAAACAACAATTGTCCTGACATATTTACAATTGTCATCTTACTTCGACAATGCCTGTTTCACAATTTACAATTGTCATGTGTTCTTGACAATTGTAGCACTTGTCAAGCTTGGTGAAATAGGGGCCTGATGGTAAGTGGAAACTGTGACCCATAGACATTCGCATTCACAAGACCGCAATCCTAAGACTGCAAATGCGTTGCCAACCCTGAGGCCGAAGATGGAATGCCTCTATGCTAGTCATTTCACCGGCTGTCTCATCCCCAAACCGGAACACAACAATGCGAACACTGCTGCTTGGCGGTAGGTTAATGGATAAGATGGTGGTACCAACCCGGACGGACCCTGCACAAGGTCCTCCCACCATATCGATATGTTCTGTAAAAACCATATAATGACCCCATGACCAAAAGACAACATAAATAAAAAATCGGCCAAGGGCGCGTCGGGCTCGCCTATGAAGAATTCCGAAGCAGCAAGTAACATAATATAAAAGTTCTTGTAGTGCGGTTTACGATTTATGACGTATTAAAAAAAAACTAAACACTAGATCTCGTTCAAACCAATTTTCGGTGGAAGTTTGCATGATAATGTATATCACATATGTTTTTTAGTTTTATCATTCTCCTATTTTAGAAGTTACAGGAGGGGGGGGGGGGGGGACACACCTTTTACCACTTTGGAAGTCTCTCGCGTAAGTTATTCAGTTTAGAAAAAATGATATTAGAAACCTCAATATTATTTTTGAAGACAGGGTACTATGGGTTTGATGAAAAAAAAAATGAGTTCTTCTTCTTCTTGATGCGGTTCACAAAAAACATCTACTTACCAAGTTTCAACAGTATAGTTTTTATAGTTTCGGAAAAAAGTGGCTGTGACATACGGACGGACAGACAGACAGACATGACGAATCCATAAGGGTTCCGTTTTTTGCCATTTGGCTACGGACCGCTAAAAAGGTTGACAAAAGCGATTCTTGTATGGCGATCCATTTATTATTCCACTTTCTTTAATTATTTCTATTTATAAGTAAGTCCGCTGTAATAACATACATACATTTAATCACACTTGTTTCCCAGAGAAGTAGGTAGAGACCACTTCTTTCGACCGGCTACGATCCTGACAAATCTCTTTTGCTTCTTCCACATTCATACATCGAGAATTCGAGACATGCACTCACGTCGGTTTCGGTACTTAAGATTCGGCCCTTTTCCTATATTTCTCCGATTTGATTCGAAAAAGTAAGCCTAGGGCAGCCTCTTCCAACCCTTCCACTCACTTTCGATCTGTATATCTCTTTCGTCAATCTTCTTCCGTGCATTCTTTCCAAATGACCGAACCTGGAAGCCTGCTTTTTTCAATCTTAGTCATCTCAGAGAGAAATGTGGACGAAAAGAAGATTATAGTTCTTTTAGTCCACTTTTTTCTCTGACTTTTATGACATATACTAATCAAAACAAAATAGGGGCCACGCTATGTTCTGCATACAAAATAACTATACAGTGTGTCTCTGACCTTGGGGCTTTAAATTCAACGATCGATTCTACTCGCTAAACTGAACTACTTTTGTTCTGCAACATGAAAAAATAACTTAAATTTAGATAACTAATTGATGTTAAAGTCTAATTGTAAAATCAGTGTATTACATACTGGCCATGTAATCACTATCTCATGGTACGAGGGCGACATTACCTTGGTACGGGGGCTAAAGGAAAATGCAGAATTGGATCGCGTACATTGAAAATTAGATTTAACATGTATGATAAAAAATAAATTTAAACTGAACATATTTTTAACAACTTACAGAACAAAAGAAGTTTAGTTTCAAGAGATTTAGCTGTCAGTCGTTCACGTCGATTAGAAAAGTACAATTTTTAATTACTAAATGACCTTTCTACTCGTACGTCAACAAAATGTAAATTACGTCTTTAAAGTAATTTTAATAACGCCCTGCGGCATATCCACCTCTTTGCCTTTATTAGCTGCTGCACGACTTTTACAGTACTCTAACCGGGGGATTTCATCAGGACATTTTTTAGTTTTAAATAAACTTCTTTGCCCATGGGATGTAATCTCAACTCAATTTTTTAATTCGATTTTAGTTCTAGATTTGGATCCTCCAGCAATTGAATTGACTTGGCGATAATGTTGAATTTATTGTATAATTAAGAACAAAAGTGAATATTCAAATGTATTTGTTTTTGCTACGAAACGTGCACGTTCATAACGATCACTTGTGATAAGTGCGTTAAAAAGCGGGTCAAATTGAAGTTTGCTATTCTGGGGTCCTAGTGAAAAGGGGCATAAGTCTCCTGAAGATCAAGTGAAAAAGGTTTTAAGTCAGCATATTCCGTTTATGAATATGCCCTTTTTTATTACGAATTAAGTCGACTTATACCGTTTTTCACTAAGCCCCCAGAACTAGCGGCGTTATAATTATACTATATATATTTCCCCACTTTCAAGGAAATTTTCCCATAAGAAAACTGACAGCACTATTTTCCATTTTTGTTTGAATTTGGATACAAGTAAATGAAACATATTTATTAAAATTTACACGAATCATCATAGCATATACGTGGTAAGCGATACCGTCCCAAGTAGCACACTGGGTGGGAAATAGCTCGTATATCATATCTATTTAGATACTTAAGTGAAATATATAGCCATCACTAAGTTCTATATAGGTGGAAAGAACCCTTAGGCAACCAATATAGAACCACGGGGAGAAAAATTGCAGCTTATTTTTGGTTCTATATTGAATCCATAATAGATCTCACGATTACCTTAAGTGGCAATTAGAACTATGGGTGAAAGTTATGCGCAGTGAACGACGATTATTGAACGAATGAATAATAATATTTCAGTTCGGTCAATGAGTGATAAATGGGACGCCAAAGTTCCTTTGAGTGACGTGGCAACAATTAAGTCGGTAAGATTTTGATCTGCCATTTTAATTTTGGATTTATACATCTGTTTGGTAAGTGATTAAAATTCACGTTCAGGCATTGAAATAAGCACGAAATTCTTGCGAATGCTTTTTTACCGTGAAACTATAGTATGGTTTCTTTGTAAATTTCGATGCGCCTTTGATTAGATCAGGAATATTTAAAAAGAGAGTGTTAAATCATATAAGGAATTGATACTGATAAGAACTAAAACTGTAAAAACCTGACCTAATGATTGTAGATTACGTACAATGTTAAAGTAACATCGTCACAACTATCAAAAGTCTATGATTATGCGTCAGTGTGATAAAATTCTGTTTAAAATAAATCATTTTCAAGGACTCCAATTTGTAAACATGGCGAAACAAAAAAGATCTTACAGTGTTTATTTTCACTTATTTGTTTTCTATTTGAAACTATCAGGTCTGAAAATCACTTATTTGTATCTTGCGAGTGGCACAGCAGTGAATGCTATGCTCTAGAGCTTTTGTGCTGTGACACTAGCGGCTTGCGTTAAAGCCTAAAAGTTCCAAATAAGGGTATGTTCCCACTTATAAATAAAAGTGGCTTATAAGTTACTTTAGGGCCTTATATATCACTATTGCTTCTTATTCAGTGACAATTACAACCTGCTTGCAACTTTAAGTAGCAAAATCGACTTTACCCAACTATAAGTAATAAAGTAGAAACAAAAAACGTTCCTAAGCAACTATAAGTGACAGGATGAACTCGTATACAAGTTTGAGTTGTGTTTAAAGCTATAAGTGTAGTCAAACACTGTTAAACCACTCCTTTAGAACATAAAGCTATAAGATAAGCTGCAAAATTCACTAATGTGCTGCTTGGGGTATGACGTTTTAAGTTTACACCTGTACCCTTACAATGACCGTACTCGCTAGCGAATCGAATGCTCTGTCCCTCGCACTCTATAGGAATACTACGAGGCCGGCGAGGGACAGAGCATTCGAGTCTCTAGCGAGTACGTTAATTCTAACTCATGGTAAGGTACACCTGGAATATTTGCATACTTTTACTACACAAGGCGTAAAATTTAATATCACACGTTTTGTGGC
This sequence comes from Acleris emargana, assembly GCA_927399475.2. NCBI lineage: Eukaryota > Metazoa > Arthropoda > Insecta > Lepidoptera > Tortricidae > Acleris > Acleris emargana. The sequence goes on from OV656840.1 coordinate 1,610,112, forward strand.
TCGCTGCGTAATGGCGGCTGGTTGTCAAACCTAGTGTATCTGTGTTACAGTAAGTCGTGTCATGTCATAACGAACAAAATGGCCGACCTTCCATGCTTCACACTTTTTTTAGTTCAACGTTACGTCCGTTTTTTTTTGGTCCATGGTCCGAATGCGACGCTTTCAAAATGAAAACAATTGTTCCAATTTGAAGTCGATAGCGATTGCGAGTGATAGGGAAGTTGGTCATTACTGTCAGCTCACATTCATCAGCTAAACCTTACATCATCATTCATCATCATCATCATTCTTGCCCTTATCTCAATCATTCGCGGTCTGCACAGCACATTTTTACTTAATGGCTCTGTCGATCGATTAGCCAGCGTCATGTCGATACAACAAATTAAAAAAAAAAAAACGAGAACAATTTATTTATTTATTTATCTTAAACTAATTACACAGCATATCAGCTTAACACTAGAGCACTGCGAATTACATACTAAAAATAAAAACGAAAATCACTAAAGTTTAAACCTCCAAATACATTCCACACAGTTATGATTCTGAGTAACTAGACACACTACAAGGTTAGCAACATGAAGGAACTAAAAAAACGTAATAATAATTTAAGGTTGTTAATTTGACAAAAAGATCCCAAGGCCATTAACATATATTTACTTATATTTAAATTATTAATAAGAAGCTACTTATGCATAAAAATCAAAGTTAGTGGTAGATGTTACAGTTTATGAAGACGCTGAAGTTCCGCCGGACTTGCGCACGAAGGAATCCTGGAATGGATAGGACCATCTTATCCATTAACCTACCGCCAAAAAGCAGTGTTTGCATTGTTGTGTTCCGGTTTGGGTATAAGACAGCCGGTGAAATGACTAGCATAGAGGCATTCCATCTTAGTCCTTAGAGTTGGCAACGCATTTGCAGTCTTAGGATTGCGTTCTTGTGAATGCAAATGTCTATGAGCCACAGTTTCCACTTACCATCAGGTAGCCTGTGTGCTCGATTGCCTTCCTATGCCATAAAAAAAAATCGTCACAATATTCAAAGGGATCATGAACGGGACCGTTGTGTTTAGTCTCTTCAAAATTTGGGCTTTCATTATTATTTACACCCATTAAAATCCTTGTTGCTCAAATGCCGTTTAATTTTTCACAATGAATCTGAAAAAAATATTTAAAAATGCTTAATAGTGACAGACAATACAGTCACAAATCATTAAAAATACTATCTCTTGCAAATTAAAGACAGGCAAAATAGTATTAACACAAAAAAAACCGAGTCATTACTGTATTAAGTAGAAATACTTTTTGTATAACCGCTTAAATCATTCAGAAAAAAAGGCAAAACAGTTTTATCTCGAAATAATACGTAACCAATAAATATATTTGAAGGCGAATTGACGGCAACACAGTATCAAGTAGCAATAAGTCAGTATAGATTACTTACCAGTCTATTAAGTTGAGTTAATTAAGGCGGACTTATCCCTAAATGGGATCTCTTCCAGCTTACCCTGAAGTAGATGAGTAAACTAACAAACCATCGTCAAACTAATAAAACCTTACATATATAATATACCTACATATGTATATATAAAAATGACTATAATAATTATAGGAACTTGGCTTCACGACTCATTCAGCCACGACGCTTTTAAATTTCTCTTTAGAGGGACTACAGAAGGGGATTGTCTTCAGGACAACGGAAGCTCATTCCTAAGTTGGACACCACGGACTTGTGAAGGATTTGGCATAGAAACGTGTTATATTAGACGGAACCGCAAGGGAAAGATTAGCGCTGGAGCTCAGGCGATGGCCGCTGCCGCAGGCTAAATAGTTAAATCTTTCAGAAAGACACGGAGGAGAAGAAGGATGGAAGAGGACATTGAAAAGGAGTGAAAGTACATGTAAATATCTACGGCGGCGGATAGGAAGCCATTCCAGCTGCGTACGAAACATCGAAACGTGATCGAACTTTCTCAGGCCAAAAACGTATCGGATGCAAACGTTCTGTATCTATGGATAGGTCTTCAAAAATAATATTGAGGTGTCTAATATCATTTTTTCTAAACTGAATAATTTACGTGAGAAACACTTCCAAAGTGGTAAATGGTGTCCTCCCCCCCTCCTGTAACTTCTAAAATAGGAAAATGATAAAACTAAAAAAAATATATGATGTACATTAATTACCATGCAAACTTCCACCGAAAATTGGTTTGAGGGCCATTCTACTTTTCGTTGTACATAAAGTTTTAGTCACATTCGCACTAAACAATTTTTATTTCAAAAACGGTGAATTGCACCGTTTTCTAACTTGAAACTCGAAGAGGGACGTAAATAAGCTTGTATTTAGAATTATCCTAATACATAAAAAGTTATTTGTAATAACTATAATGTCAGTAACGCAGTGGATGTTGATGTCCCCGCCTATTTTTATGGAAAGAGTGCAATTTACCACTGAGTTACCAAGATTCTTTAACGATAATTGAGTAATTTAAGAGTTGTTTTTTTGGAAACCGTCAAACTTAAACATTATCCCCCTTATTAATAAACGTGGAGTAACTGTGGGGTAGCTAAACCATGTTTTATCCTTATCTGTCATTGTGACATTTGAATATGACAGATAAGGACAAAGCATGGTTTAGCTACTCGACGGTTACTCCACGTTTATTAATAAGGGGGTATAAGTTTATGTTATTTATTTAGACGCGGATTCATAATTTGGTATACTTTTTATCGGACTATAACGAAAAATGTACACTGAAAAGTAGAATGACCCTTGAACGAGATCTATTGTTTAGTTTTTTTTTAATACGTCATAAATCGTAAACCGCACTACAAGAACTTTTATATTATGTTACTTGCTGCTTCGGAATCCTTCATAGGCGAGCCCGACGCGCCCTTGGCTGATTTTTTATTTATGTTGTCTTTTGGTCATGGGGTCATTATATGGTTTTTACAGAACATATCGATATGAAGTACGTTTCGCAGTGTTTTGAAAGCATTTAAAGTGTCGTACGTATTAATCCCCCTCATAATTGCTAAGTTTAATCACCGTTGAAGTGGAAAGATAATTTCACAACAACGATTGGAAATACCGAGTAATATTAAAATAAATAGACAGGCCAAGATAATACTCTGTACGCTGATTGGTGGATAACATTGCTTTTAGGTGCAATACCATTACGGAGTGTATTAAGTCATTATGAAGCTACTGATGTGTAAAAAAGTGCATTTTATCGTTATATTTGGGACGTCAGTCAGTATATATTATTATGTGAGTTACTCACATAGTGACCAAGAAAACTTTAATGAGAAAATTTCTGAAGGGCTTAAACGAGATACTACGTTGAAGTACATCTTACAATGGACCAAAAACGATACAAGCCCTTTTCAGCTTTGGGGTCATGGTAAAACGCAATTCATAATAAGAGAGTGTAAAGTAAATACTTGTTATGTCACCTCAAACAGGTCATACTTGAAAAGTGTTACAGATTTTGATGCTATAGCATTTCATGGTCCTGAAATAGTTCAATATGAACCTGGTCCAAAAAAACGAAGTCGACATCAAAAATATGTCTTTGTGAGTATCGAGTCACCCCATTAATATCCTATTTGTGATAAGAGATACGATGATTTTTTTAATTGGACATGGACTTATATGTTAAGTTCTGATGAACCTTACGGATACATAACGGTAAGAGACTCCAAAGGTAATATTATAGGGCCAAAAGAAACTATGCACTGGATGGATGTAAAATCAATGGACCCTATCAATGCTGCACTGAAACTAAGTTTAGATGGAAAAAAAAAACCAGCAGCTTGGTTTGTTTCAAACTGCAAATCTCAAAGTAAGAGAGAGGTTATGGTAAATAATCTACAGAAAGAGCTTGATAAGTACGGTTATAAAATTGATATTTATGGAATCTGCGGCAACAAAACGTGTCCTATAGAGAAGATGAAAGACTGCATGGAAATGATTAAGGGAGATTATTATTTTTACTTGTCGCTGGAGAATTCTTTTGCAGAATGACTACGTGACCGAGAAGTTGTTAACGGCGCTAAAGAATGACGCGATTCCAATAGTGTTTGGAGCAGCCAACTACACACGGTAAAGTTCAATATTTATTACTTTTAATTAAACCTAAACCACTTTGGACTTAGCTTAAACAACATTACTTTATAGTGCACCGTGTCTTTTGATTCCCATGTCTGCAGATTCCCATTTTTAACCACTGATTCTCATGTCTTTTGACTCCCATGCCTACAGACTCTCATTCCTACTGGTTCCCATTTTCACACACTCCACTAGAAGTTAGTTTTTCTTTGACAGTTTCATTTAAATATTTAAAAATAGTAAAAAATATAATCTATCAAATGTGTGTCTATGTCTATTTATCATTTTTTTAAACGCCGTAACTACGCGGAATATGAGCCCCGCGCTGCGGAGCTTCGGCGACTTGTTCGTATTCATCTTTTGAAGTTACTATTATACTGACTGTCTGTAATGCAAATTGATTAGTATGCTACTAAACTATTATTGCTTTTGAAATTATGCAACTCGTTTATATGCATTTTGTTGTTGAACTATTTAATCATTTCTGCAGATCCAAATTATGCAATTAGTATTATGCAAAATGAAAATTCAAAAAAAGTTGTTATTCAAAAAAATTCAAATTCAAATTCAAAATTCATTTATTTGCAAGTACATACACAGATCTTATAAATATACATGTCAGTAGTAGTAGGTACATGGATATGTTCTGCCACAATTTGGCACGCAAAAGTCTTAATCTACATTAAAAATAAATGCTACTACGAGGGGAGGTCCAAAAGTTCGCGGAATGGAGGGGATGGGGGTGGGGATGACTATATTTTTTAGTATAGTACTAATGGCCAACTCATTAAGAGTATATATACCAACTTTCAGCCTGAAGAGCTCATTACTTTACAAAATATCGTCGAGCAAGCAAGTCAATCTGGAAAAATCCTGGAAGTATGGAGCAAATTGAGTATCGAGCCATCATCAAGTTCCTGACTAAGCAAGAAAAAACTCCTCAGACCATCATGAGTGAGATGTCAGTAGTTTACTGTGATCATTGCCCTGGAAAAACAATGATTTACAAATGGCACGGTCTTTTTAAAATTGGCAGAGAGTCCATTGAAGACGACCCTCGCCCAGGACGGCCTGTCGAGGTCACCACATCAGATACCGACGGAAAAGTTGAAAAATTAGTATTAGAAGATGCTCGCCTGAAGAAGAAACAGATTTCTGCATTAGTTGGAGTATCTGAAACCACTATTTTGCGGATTCTACATGAACACCTCGGCATGATTAAAGTGAGTGCAAGGTGGGTGCCGAGAATGCTTACGCCGCATCAGCGACAGCAGCGAATCGACGCGTGTAGCAGTTTTTTAGAACGGTGTGGAGAAGAAAGTACGTCGATTTTGAAGCGGATTGTTACTGGAGATGAAACTTGGGTTCATCATTTTGAACCTGACTCTAAACAGGAGTCGATGCAATGGCACAAGAAGGGTACCCCCCCACCTAAGAAATTTAAGGTGTCAGAATCGGCCGGAAAGTTGATGGCTACGATTTTCTGGGACTGCCAAGGAATTTTGATGATCGATTACAAAAACAAAGATGTCACAATTACTGGAGAGTACTACTCTAGGCTACTGGAGCAGTTGCGGGAAGCTATCAAAGAAAAAAGGCGAGGAAAGCTGGCTAAGGGTGTGCTGTTACTTCAGGATAATGCTCCAGTTCACAAGAGTCGTATTGCGATGGCTGCCCTGAACAAATGTGGCTTCGAAGAATTGGTTCATCCCCCCTACAGCCCGAACCTGGCCCCCAGTGATTATTATTTATTCCCAAATTTGAAGAAAGAGTTGCGGGGAAGAAAATTTCACACCGATGATGAAGTAAAGGACGCAATTTTGGCTCATTTTGACAGCAAAGAAGAAAATTATTTTTATGTGGGTTTAGAAAAATTAATATCACGATCTAACAAATGTATTAACCTTAAGGGAGATTATATTGAAAAGGAAAAATAGTAACGTCTTTTTATTTAATTATTTAGCCCTCCATTCCGCGAACTTTTGGACCTCCCCTCGTACCTATTACTTAATCACATTATTATAATTGTCAAAATATTACTTTATTATTATAATTATGTAAGTGGATATGTCAATAAAACTGTGTATATGTAAATTATTTGTAAATGCCAATTATATTCGATTCAGAATAAATTAATACAATCTTAAATTAAATTGGAGAGGAACTAGATATTTGGCTTGTTGGCAAAATAGTCCCTAAGAGAGTAAAAACAGTTATCTAGAAGCCATTTCGTAAGTATTTTCTTGAATTGGCTCACAGGACATTCCACAATGAACTAAGATAACTCAAAACATTACACATCCAAGTTTTTGGAGTGGTAGGTAATTCTGTAGCTCTGCCTACCCGACTCGGAACGAACGCGTGAGTTTATGAATGTACTTATGTATGTATTGAGGAAAATTGGACAAGGTAAAAAACGTATCGTTTTTGACCTGTCATGGTATTATCAACGTTTGGAGGTCCTGGTGCAAGTCCCTACGGTTAAAACTGCAACTAACAACATTGCCGTATGTTGATAACAGGCGTTCATACAAGACGTTAAATTTAAACAGTAAGTTACTTTTTGACCTCTGACTTAAAAAGAGAGGAGTTACAAGTTTTTATTTGAAAGCAGGTTTAAAAAAAACGGTTGCCTAAGCTATCAGCTCTGTTAGAAAGGGTTACCATTATATATCGGGGTTTTTCTCTGTCTAGTAGTTATGTTTACAGATAACAAGCAGTCTCCCTTATTGGCATAAATAAAAATGGTAAAGGGGTTTTAAAATGCATGAATGCGATCTACACGACGTCCGGCCTTATCGCCGATTTTTTTTAACCCAAATTTCACTTGCAAACCAACTTTTCGCCGATAATTCTCTATGATAGAGTGTGACGGACAGAGCGTTCGATTCGCTAGCGAGTACGGTCATTGTAAGGGTACAGGTGTAAACTTAAAACGTCATACGGTATCGCTTACCACATCTAGGCTATGATGATTCGTGTAAATTTTCATAAATAAATATGTTCAACAAAAATGGAAAATAGTGTTGTCAGTTTTCTTATGGGAAAATTTCCTTGAAAGTGGGGAAATATATAGTATAATATAACGCCGCTAATTCTGGGGGCTTAGTGAAAAACGGTATAAGTCGACTTAATTCGTAATAAAAAAGGGCATATTCATAAACGGAATATACTGACTTAAAACTTTTTTCACTTGATCTTCAGGAGACTTATGCCCCTTTTCACTAGGATCCCAGAGTAGCAAACTTCAATTTGACCCGTTTTTTAACGCACTTATCTTGTGATAAGTGCGTTAAAAACGTGCACTGATCGTTATGAACGTGCACTTTCCGTAGCAAAGGGTATGGTTGGCAGAAAAAACAAATACATTGGAATATTCACTTTTGTTCTTAATTATAAAGTAAATTCAACATTATCGCCAAGTCAATTCAATTGCTGGAGGATCCAAATCTAGAACTTAAAAACTAATTAAAAAATTGAGTTGAGATTACATCCCATCCATGGGCAAAGAAGTTTATTTAAAACTAAAAAATGTCCGATGAAATCCCCCGGTTAGAGTACTGTAAAAGTCGTGCAGCAGCTGATAAAGGCAAAGAGGTGGATATGCCGGAGGGCGTCATTAAAATTACTTTAAAGACTTAATTTACATTCTGTTGACGTACGAGTAGAAAGGTCATTTAGTAATTTAAAATTGTACTTTTCTAATCGACGTGAACGACTGACAGCTAAATCTCTTGAACAAACTTTTGTCGTTTATTCAGTTTAATTAGGATGAGTGATTCATGTTTATGTAAAGACTGTACGCGATAAAATCCGGGCATGCATGCTCTGGTGTATCTTTGCAACGAATGCATATTTTCAAGCAGTTTTTTTTTCATAGCTTGTATAGTTATATTACTATATAATAAAATAAAATCATATCACATAATGTATGGGTATGTGTGAGTTTTCGTCGAATATATTCTATCATACCTTTCCACTTCTGTCCAGCGTTTTTTGACAATCTTCACTCGCTTCCTGCTACAATGTCACAACTGTATTTATATTTTTACAAGCTGTTTTACTCACATTAGAATGTCGTCTTACCAAAAAAATACTTTTTCTAACTCATTTCTATTTGTAGTAGTCAGGAAGACTTTTTACTTCAAGCACTGAAGGTTGTTTTTGTATGGGAGGCATTTATTTGTCAAAAAGTCAAATTCGACAAAGTTAAAAAAAAACAGAACTATCTCAATCTCAATACAATTAGAAAAGTTTTAACTACTGTGAAAAGATAATGTAATAAGGTATAATTTGGCTTGTATAATTAAAAATAATAAAATGTTTTTAACACGAGAATTTAGTAAAGACTGTCAGAAGACCGTGTACAAAAAAATATTGGTACTGCGGATTATATAATGGTCTAAGTCACAGACGCTCTAACATTTTATTATGATTGTATTTTTATTATGTCGTTTCATAACCACTGACAATTACAAAAAAGTGCTGCTTGAAAATTAGCATTCATTCAAAAAATACACCAGAGCATGCATGCCCGGATTTTATCGTGTACAGTCTTTAACTGTGTGGTCACCGGGTTAGAATAGTGCCACTCCGTGTCTTCCCGTGGATGTCGTAAGAGGCGACTAAGGGAATAATACACTCTTCTAGTACTCTTAGGCGATGGGCTTGCCACCTCTCACTAATACAATGGTAAACATCTTAGCCTGATTGTGCAAAACGTGGTTACAGAATTATCAACAACTTATTTAAGAGTGCTTGGTAATTCTGTAGCTCTGCCTACCCTACTCTGGGAATGAAGGCGTGAGTTTATGTAAGTATGTATGTAGTGATTATGTATATAAATCTCATAATTTGTGAAATAAATAATGTTTAAAATATGTGCCAATACAGGTTGATAACGAACACTACTTATCACTAAGTCACAAACAATCCAAGAAACTAACAAAGTTTTAACTTCGGTACTTCTAAGTAGTCATATTGTCTTGAAATTTTGAATTCTTATGTACATAATTGCGATCATTACTCAATAATATGGCACCATCGAGCTGTTTTGATGATGAAGACGGGTGGTCATAGGAACTCCTCGATGGCTAATAAAGGGGTATTACAATTGGTGATTTATATGGTAACCCTCAACACACGCACACACGTAGACGGACGGCCATTTTGCTTCACTGATGATTAGACGAGTTTACGTCCGTATTTTTTTTAGGTCCGTGCTTTGGACTGTCAAAATGAAAACGATTGCGATTGCGAGTGCGTTGCTTATTACGATATTTACTGAATATCTTTTATCTTCTTTTTATATTATTAATTTGATTAGGTAGGTGTTTCGTATTTGATGTTTTACACATCGGGTAATATTAATCTTACTATTCTTTATTTTCCTGTAACCCAGGTAACTCCAGAGTCATCATTTTGTTTTTTTTTTAATATTTTTTTGTGCAAAATGTGGTTACATAATCTATATAATAAAAATGAATCGCTAAATGTGTTGCTAAGCGCAAAACTCGAGAACGGCTGAACCGATTTGGCTGATTTCTTTTTTGTTGTGTTTGTCAATGTCAGGACAAGGTTTTTTTGAAAGAAAATAACTGAAACATCCACCGGGAAAGTCAGAAATTTGCAGCGGGGCGAAGCCACTGGCGGGCCGCTAGCTTCGTAGGCAGGGTCACTACCACCTAGGCCAGCGTGACGTTATTACCCCTTTTCTCTATTCCCTGGCAGTTTTTTTATCTACCGATACGACACGACATTGGCCCTCTATTTATTTGGCTGAAGTAAATAAGCCAACGTATTCCTCTTCCTATTTTGCCCTGAGTGAGTGACTGAGACAGTGAAATAGGGTAAAACACCTAATTACTGGCTTCTAAACTAAAATGCCATTTCCACCCAGTGATTGTAGAGTTATCATCTCTATATCCTAAGCTCATGGGGCCAGTAATAATACGCCGTTTTTTTTCGATGATTATAATAGAACTTTGTACATTTTACTGGGCTTTAAGTAATCTGCAAAGGTTGAGAAATAGGGCCTGAATAAGTTTGCGGTGTCGCTAGGCTTTTTCTTCAAACTTGTCCGGACACACTGCCGTGTGTTTATATAGGTCCTATAATTTATCGCAGAAAAGTTAATTGCCGATTGTCACTTAGTAACCAATTATTCGTAGAATTTCATTTCGCCGAATGAACATGTGCCTTATTTAAAAAAAAAATGCTTTATTTCCCAACCTCACAATTACCAACAGTATGCTTTTTTTTTTACTAAACCACTTTTTAAAATGCCACCTTTCGAGTAGTAGAATGGATTACTTAGAGTGTACATTTGGTTTTTTTTTATAACGCCTCTTTTTAAAATGCCTTCTTTCGAGTAGTATAATGCCATGATGCCATTTTACCTTCGGACAAATCATTAGGTATTTTTAATTTTTTTAATAGCATTTTTTCTTTTCACTGGGCTTGTTTTTCAGGATATCTTTTACAAATATTTAAAAAAGCTGATTATGGCACTCGAAGGCTGCCGCTGCAGCACGCTCGGCCTCGTGCGCTGTTTGGACACTGTTAACCTAACATGCTCCTCCCGCTTTGCTCGTCGTCGCACCTTGCTGGACTGGTCATACCATTTAGCATATCGCTTTTTGTCCCAAAACTGTAAATATTGAAACTAACCTAAGCAAACCTAACCTATACGGTTCTATAAGATGGATGGGAAATGAAGGAGTCCAGCGAAATGATACTCAGAGAAAAAGCTGTAAGGGCAGGTAAGGAGACTGTAGCACTAACGAAACCTTATTCGTTCAATCATTTTTGGCCTAGTGAAAGATTACGCAACAATAGATGTCCCAAAAAAATTAAGTAATTTTTATAATCGACTATAAAATAATTAGACCAAATGAAACGTTGTCAGGCAAAAAGTTGCCAATAGTTAGTTGTCATAGCTATAGGAATACTGCGAGGCATGCGAGGGACAGAGCATTCGAGTCTCTAGCGAGTACGTTAATGGTAACTCATGGTAAGGTACACCTGTAATATTTGCATACTTTTACTACACAAAGCGTAAAATTTAATATCACACGTTTTGTGGCTCGCTGCGTAATGGCGGCTGGTTGTCAAACCTAGTGTATCTGTGTAACAGTAAGTCGTGTCATGTCATAACGAACAAAATGGCCGACCTTCCATGCTTCACACTTTTTTTTAGTTCAACGTTACGTCCGTTTTTTTTGGTCCATGGTCCGAATGCGACGCTTTCAAAATGAAAACAATTGTTCCAATTTGAAGTCGATAGTGATTGCGAGTGATAGGGAAGTTGGTCATTACTGTCAGTTCACATTCATCAGCTAAACCTTACATCATCATTCTTGGCCTTATCCCAATCATTCCTGGTCGGCACAACACATGTTTTTTTTTAATGGCTCTGTCGATCGATTGGCCAGCGTCATGTCGATACAACAAATTAAAAAAAAAAAAAACGAGAACAATTTATTTATTTATTTATCTTAAAATAATTACACAGCATATCAGCTTAACACTAGAGCGCTGTGAATTACATACTAAAAATAAAAACGAAAATCACTAAAGTTTAAACCTCCAAATACATTCCACACAGTTATGATTCTGAGTAACTAGACACACTACAAGGTTAGCAACATGAAGGAACTAAAAAAACGTGATAATAATTTAAGGTTGTTAATTTGACAAAAAGATCCCAAGGCCATTAATATATTATTAACTAATATTTAAATTATTAATAAGAAGCGAAATGTGAGTAGGCAGAGGGACTTTAAGTCTAACAAGTTCGTCATATAAGCAAATATGAGCATTTCTAAAAAAGTTTGTACATTTCATTCACGACTTCAATTTGCAAAAAAAAAATGCAGGGTGGTAGAGTGAATGAAGCTGAGCCTAAATAACAGTCTCCCAAAATGTCCTCATACATTTGTATGAAACTTTCCTTTTTTGTTAGTATCTTTCTTTGGTTCATGGTAACAAAAAAGGAAAGTTTCATACAAATGTATGAGGATATTTTCGGAGCCTTTTTTTTAGAAATGATCTTATGATTATAAAGAGGACACGCGAAAAATATATGATTAACCGCATCATCTAGAACGCATTCACACAAAGAGGAATCCTGGATGTGTATTTTATTCAAGTGTGCAGCACATTTTATTCTTCCAAACATCCATCAACCGTCATCTATTGAATCCTTACAACAATATTAATATCCTCTGTAGAGTTTAGTTTTCGTGTTAAAAAATGTACCTGTCAAACAGTTATGACACTCTCGAGGCATTTATTTATCTGGACGTGTTCCTAAATGGCAGTGTTATGAAATTTAGAAATCCCAACTCGATGAATAATATCGAAATTAATTGTCACTCTATCTATTACTAACTTAAAATGACTAAATTACTCAAAAATTTGGAGTTGTGGTTTTACAAAAGATTTAACGCGGTGGTTTACACTTCGGCTGTATTGTTGACGATCATCTGGTTCTACTCTTTAGTTTGTCAGTACCAGTACCGACTTATGCATAAAAAATCAAAGTTAGTGGTAAATGTTACAGTTTATGAAGACGTTGAAGTTCCAACGGACTTGCGAACGAAGTATATCCTGGAATGGATAGGACCATTTACAGCCTACCCAAACTGGAACGAAGGCCAAAAGACCTTCAAGATTAGAAAGTGTAAAATCCATCAGTGCTTCGTTACTAGAGATAAAAGCTTGCTACCTGACATGGAGAACTTTGACGCTCTGTTATTTTACGGTCCCAGGACAGCTCTGGAATATGTTAGCAATCCTGCAGTTCGTAGTCAGCACCAGAAGTACATATTTGTTAGCATGGAGACGAGTAACAACTACGCAGTTTGTGATACCAGATACGATAACTTCTTCAACTGGACCTGGACCTTCAGACTTGACTCTGAAGTGTCTGGAGGAGTTATCGTAGTGAAAGACAAGAACGGCGATATAATGGGTCCGAATACGACCATGCATTGGATAAACAAGGACTCTATGATCCCTATTGATAATAGAATGAAAGAGAAACTGAGATCGAAATCGAAAGCAGCTGCTTGGATTGTTTCCAATTGCAAAACTTTTAGTGATAGGAAACCGCTCACTGATAAATTGCAGACGGAATTAGATAGATATGGATTGCAATTGGATATATATGGTCCGTGCACGGGTTACAACTGCCATTCTCGAGAACAGGACTGTTTTGAGATGATCTCAAGGCATTACCACTTTTATTTAGCTATCGAGGATCTTATAACAAAAGATTTCGTAACTGAGAGTCTACTTCTTGGGCTTCAAAATATGGCCGTGCCGATAGTGTTTGGAGGTGCGAACTACTCGAGGTAAATTATTTGGTTGACTGGTAGAGAATGCCATTAGGCATTAGGTCCGCAATTTGTAAGTAGCGCATAACTGATTAGGTTTTTGCGGTAGTGGAGATTATTACACCTAGTGAAATAAATAATAAATTTAGAGATGATTACAATAACCTATTTAAATACTGTCGAGTGATAAACGTATTTAATAGGTTCCATATGTTTGTGCTAAATGAAAATTATGCCACTTCCTCAACGCTGAAAAAAAAAAGTCACCAAAATAACTTACGTATCTTACAATATTTACCAACCAATTTTATTTACTGCCGGGTTACAACAATCTTTATGAAAAGAGAATTGACCAGTACGTATCGCAGCACTTACTAAATACCTTACTCTATATCCAGGCATAGTACATTTAATCGACCAAATACATGTCGCTCAAAATTTAACTTAACTACCTACATTTTATGTCACAAATTTAATTGAACTTTCCAGAAATATGACTTCATGGATCCTTCAAGAAGTTACGAATTCGTGGCTCTATTCCATTTCTTGCTTGTATCCTTACTTTCGCAAGGCCTGGAAAAGGGTTAAAATCCGCTGTGATGCTCCGAGGTCGGTCACAAATTATTGAAATTTATAGCTTATTTCAATTGTAATAGCATTAAATATCAAAAAATCGTCATGTCAGCCGAAAGACGTCCACTGCTGGACATAGGCCTCTCCCAAGACTCTCCACTCAGACCGGTCTTGTGATTTTCGCATCCATCGCTTTCCCGTGATCCTTACAAGGTCGTCACTCCATCTTGTTGGAGGCCTACCCACAGCTCGTGTCCCGGTCCGCGGACGCCACTCAAGAACCTTCTGACCCCGTCGGCCATCAGTCCTGCGTGCGATGTGCCCCGCCCACTGCCACTTCAGTTTAGCTATTCTTCGGGCTATGTCGGTAACCTTAGTCCTTAGAATGTTTAAATAGCCTCAACTTTACTTGTTTATTGCAACGTGACAATCTGCGGGCATGCATATGGCCTGCATGGCCATCGCTCTCCTCTCCCTGTCCAAACCCAGGTCATCCTTCAAGTCCTCAGTGACCACATGCCCCAAGTATTTGGCACGCCGCACAACATGATCCTAAGTACAACTGGCACTATAAATATACACTGGTTACACTGGTGGTGGCTATATATATACTGGTATATTTTGGCACTTTAAATAGTCCTAGTCCAGCGGTTCAGTCTGTGCCTTAAGGCCCTCCGCGCAGTCAGGCTGCCTAGTGCGTGGAGGGCCTTATTGTCTGTCAGTCAGCCATTCAACCACGCAAGAGTTTTATTTATAGACATACTAAGGACATCTCGTATGACACGATGTTGTTTTTATAAAAACCTTGATTTGATCTATCAATTGGATATTTGACTACCATTCCATTTGGTCTAAGAAAGTAAGACTCCATTTAACTAAATTACAAAACACACCAGAAAATATAATTTCGCTATGTTTTCCCTTTTCTACGTTTGACTTCATTAGTAAAATTGATTCTGAAACTTCGGATTTGCGTCATTCAACCTTGGTTTTCAAAAACTGATTAATTTCACAAACAATCATTTTGCAAAACGGAAAATAAATATTTATCTGGAAACTAAATATTTCGGGATTTATTTCAGGACCATCTTGTAGAACCCTACCGGTTAGGTTAGTTTAGTTTTATTAAAATCTTAAAATATATACAGTTTGGATAAAAAAGCGTTTTGCAAAATGATATATTTGCCCCATCGATACTTGAGTTGCAGGAGATGGTGACAGTGATGAATGAGGGATTTAAGCAAAAGGGGATGAAAGTAAATGTGGCCAAGACCAAGGTCATGATGAGAAGGACGAAGTGATAAATATAAATGGTGAATTAGTAGAGCAAGTGAGTGAATTTGTGTACCTGGAATGTATGTTTACAAGAGATGGTAAGTGCGAGAAGGATATCGAGAGGAGAGTGAATGCAGGGAATCAAATTAATGGGCCCTGTACTCCTTTGTGAGCAGACAGGGCGTTTCACAAAAAGCCCGACTGGCTGTTCACAATGGAGTGCTGGCCCCTACCCTGATGTATGGTAGTGAATGTTGGGTGTGGCAGGACAAGCATGTAAGTCATGTAAATGCAGTTTAAATGCGCTCTTTGCGTAGTATGTGTGGTGGTGGAAACTGATTGATAGAGTAAGAAATGAAAAAGTCAGAGAGAAATGTGGAATAAAAGAAGATGTAGTGACTAAGATTGAAAAGGACATGCTTTTGATGGTTCAGTCATTTGAAAAGGATGGATGAAAGAAGATTGACGAAAGAGATATACAGATCGAAAGTGAGTGGAAGGGTCGGAAGGAGCCGCCCTAGGTGTACTTTTTCGAATCCATTCGGAGACATACTGGAAAAGGGCCGAATCTCGATCGGACTCGATGTATAAATGTGGAAGAAGAGAAATAAAGTTGTCAAGATCGTAGCAAGTAGAAAGAAGTGGTCTCTACCTACTCCTCTGGGAAACAGGCGTGATTAAATGTATGTATGTATTTGTATGTATTTGTGAAATGAATCAGTTTGTGAAACGTTTTTTGGTAACTGATGGTAAACCTCTGAAAAGCATCAATCATCATCAACAATTCAGCCGGATGACGTCCTCTGCTGGTCATAGACCTCCTCCATGGTTTATCACAAGGACCTGCGCCTTGGCATTCATCAGACCTGCTACTAAACCATTCTAATCCCAATTAATCTTACAGATTCATGCCCGACGGGATATACCTACACGGAGGCAAGTTGAATCCAAAACAATTGGCGAGGGAAATGTACGACATCATCCAAAACAAGGAACGATACTACAGCTTCTTCAAATGGAGGAATCACTACTCCTACCACAGTCGAGATGAATCGCCCGATTCCGATGACCACTGCAAAATGTGCGCGATGCTTCACGACCAAGCAGCTACTAACAAAACGACAATTTACAAGGACTTCCGAAAATGGTGGAATAATGCTGGCGAAAAATGCTGACTTGATTCTCATGTTTTAATATTATTCATATTGATATCCCTCGTGCTACATGGGAGTGGATACAGGAGCTAAATTACCTTGTAATTGTATCCATATTCGCGAGCATTTTCCGAGAGAGGCATTTTGTAGGTTTCCGATGTCGAACTTATAGTACTTATAGTTTCGCCATATAACTTGTCTGGGTTTCTGTATGTCACACACTTTTTATCAGAAACTATCAAAGTCAGAAAACGAAAATTTGGTACACATATAGATATTTATACCGCGAACTAAGGTCAATGTCGCAATAAGTTGAAATAATAGTTTATGCAACTTTGCATATTGAGAGGCCTTAAAATAGGAGTGTGGTTTTATAATAGGATCACACGAGTGTTTTAAGGCCTTATTATGTACATTTGCATACACTAATTTATCTACACACATATCATAAGTTTAGAATTGTCCTACTTTCGTAACAGCAAAAAGCCAGCAAACAAATCAAGGCGATTTTTTTTAATGATTCACAAACGAATGTATTCCCTATTCTCAAGTCAAACGAGATCAAATTTCGTGCGGTTTATATTAAAAAAACACACTGAATTGACGTTTCGAGTCGATAACTGTTTTAATATCTATACTAGAATGGAGACCCTCTTGAGTTTTGACAGCCGTTCCAAATTTAACTTACCTTACCAAAATCGGTACTGTAATAAGAGTTACAGTACAGATTTTACCTACTACCACAGACAAGAAAATTCTCATAGTAAAATTGGTTGTAATAATGCTGGTCATTTCGTACGGGTTTTGAACGCATAAAAGAGGACTTATGATATTATTATTATTATGCGTGTAGTTAAAAATGTTTACAGTATTTTTATAAATGAAAAAGTAGGGAGTTTTTTTACATTAGGTACATCAAAGTGTGACATTTACAAGAAGATCTATGTTAGAAGGCACTTTCACCACAAAATCACTATTCATCATATTAATGTCACCAATACCTTAAGATACAGTTTATTCATATAAATGATTAATCTTAAACGCACTGAATGGGTATGAGATGCTTTTAAACGTAATATTTTAAATATTACTACTTTTATTTAAAAAAAGTTATTAATGTGATTTTACTCATTGAGTAACGTCTTTCGATATCAGTTTAAAGTTTTCTGATATCTGTTATATTTACGAAATAATCGACTGTCTACACTTAACGATTACATGCTGTAATACTACGAAAAATAATACGAAACTAGTTGGGCAATACCGAGAAAAAGCAGTTAAAAACTTTCACATAAGGTTGATTGTACAATAAATTTTATTCAACCTAAGTCTTTTAGTTTCTAAGTAACAAATGTCATTTTTTGTCAGGCTTGTTTTATGAGACGATTCGTCGTAATGAGATTGTATTTTGAAGATTTGTGTAATTACTTTATTACTATGTACCATGCAAGTTACATATGTTACTAGGTTGAATTTAAAACTGTTTTAAAACGTTTATCTCGGTTCGTTAGTATAAAATTGCAACTGAAAGGTACAGTCAACAGCATAAATAAGTGATCATTTATGTACCTTGTCACTTTAACGTTGTGTTTGCTATGTTATTCAAAATTGTGAAAAGATTGAAAGCGACAAAGTACATAAATGATCACTTATTTATACTGTTGACTGTACATTCACGCGGTTAGAATTTAGCTTTGATTTTCTATGTGACAAGTCAGTATTGTTGAAATCACGACCTTATTACTAACAAGAGAGGACTGAATCTCCTTTACTGATACTGGATACTGCTTCTTTAGCTTAGGAGACAGTAATTCACTTGTCAATTTAGTAACTATAATGTCAACAAGTCTATAGCGATTTGAAAGCAAGATAGCTTTAACAAATAGGAGTAAACGTCTTTTTTTTTATTATTACTGGTAGAAGAGATGTGATCTAAAGAGTACAAGCTGTACTAGCTTTCCACGAAGGCGCGCCTCGCCAGTCAAGTTGACGTTGCTTGGTAACGTCAATGTACGGAAAACAAAGTAGTGGGGCGCAACTTCGTGGATATATAACATTATAATAAAGGTATAGTTGCAGATTCGGTGCCGCAATGAAGCTGGTGTGTTCAGCCGCGATTTTAGACCAGATTTGTTTGTTAAAATTAACAATCACAAAATAAACTAAATATCCAAAATAAAATAGTACTAGATCGGCATCAATATGGTAAATTTTATTCGCATTGAAAACCTTTTTATGCAATAAAATTAAGTTTTTTTGATTAATTATTCACGAGTCTCATATTTGAGTGCTTTTAATCCAAAATGACGTTGCACGACTTGCACGATTCTGTGAAAAAATTGTAGAACGGAACGTCGTGGATCAAAAACATTATAGCAATAGATGGAATAAGTACTGTTTGGTTTATCTCATGTTTTATTTATGCCTCAAATAATTTTATAGAAGTATTGTATTTTTATAGAATATTTTGTTTATTTTAGCGTGAGGTGGTTTAATTAATTATAGAATGCTGATGATTTTTGTTTTTTTCCGCCGTTATATATATATATACCAGAACCTAGATACCACTCTTATTTCAAATCAATTGGACAGTGTCGACGGAGCTCCGTTCACGCGGAGGTCCTATTTCTGGGTGGCTTGGCCCTCCGGGCCTGCTGCAAAGCTAACATAACCTAAACCTACCTAGTTTCTGATTATGAAAATGGAAAAAAAAATCTTGTTATAACTGGTTATGAAATACTGGTGAGTAAAAATCCTTATTCATAACCAGATTCAGATTCAGATTTTATTACTCAATATAACACAGTATAAATTACATGGCATGTCAAATTATATGCAGTTACATTGAGGTCGTCAGAAATAAAATTAAATGATGAAATCTTAGTTGTGAAAGTGGACTCTACTCTCCCCCGCACCCCACGCATACCCCACTAAGAACACGTATACACCAGCGGTTGTCAGTTCTTCGCGAGATATGGCCGACCCGCTGCCACTTCAGCTTGCTGATTCATTGAACTTCGATAACTTTGGTTCCTGTCGGATGTATTCGTTACGAATCCTATCCTTCAGAGGAACTCCGAGCATCTCTTTCCATAGCTCACTGAGCAACTTTGAACTGGTGGACCAGCCCTACCGTGAGTGTCCACGTCTCAGCTCCGTAGGATTGATGTGTGGTAGAGTAGGATAGCATTACCCCAACTCTTCCCGTGTGTGAATAGGGTGTTTCCTCGTGGTCATACTATTTTTGTCCTACTGACTTTCGACGGAGCCCCGCAGGCGGGGGGCTCCTGCTTCTAGGTGGTTTTGCCCTTCGGGCATCTAAAGATACCTAACGAACCTAACCTACCTACTTTTACAACCACAATTAGTATTTAGTGTTCAAATCTAGGTTCGCTTTTTGACTAGTATGACAAAATAGTATGACCACGAGGAAACACGTTGTGAATAAGAGGCATCTAAGGGATATATAATATACCGGGGGGCAGGCAGCAGCGCCCTCTAAATTACAACTCCAACAACTGCGATCCCCAACCCCCATGCCCAGCGTGGAGATTTGGGGCAATAACCCCCATGATGATTAAAGCCAAAAAGAATTAAGACCTACTTCTCAATTCTGTCTTACGTGTCTAAAGATATATTAAGTTAACATTTATATAAGAGCCCATGACACTTAACCTAGTTCGATAAGACTACCAAATCATTCATCATTTGCAATAATTTTGGTCCCATAATACCCTACGCAAAACTTAGTAAATTTTTATGTTTTTGTGTCATTTATGTTGGTAATTTATGGTGATAAACTGATAAAAAAACATGTTTTTTTTTTACTTTTTGGTCTCGCTTTCTAAAACTTGTATAGATAATTCTACTGTTAATGTTGCATAAGAACAGAAATTTTATCTTGTACAAGAGCTATTAAAAAAATAGATTTAAAGTGCTATTTTTTTTGTAAATACTTGTAGATGCGTTCCTTACTTTTTTAGCAAAAAACTTAAATTTAAATTATCTCAGAAATAGTTCACTTTTGCATAGGGTATTATGGGACCGAAATGATTGCCAATGACCTCTCTCATAACCCCAAGAGGGGAATAGGTCGACTTACCAATAACCCTGTATACATTTATATAATTAGTCACGTCATTAACGGGAAACACGAAAATAGGCGATGCTGCAATGCAAAAAACCTAGCTGCGCGGAGAGCGACCTTCAATCGCTGCATCAACTACTTTCTCCAAATGCAGCAGTGGTTTGTCATACAGTAGTAGTCTTTCCAACAAGTTCATTCAAAAAGATTCCCAGTTATTTAAAATACATTTTTAAAACATTATCGATTGTTTAATTGTCGTCATTGACGTCGGTAGTCCTCGTTGATTAATTCGATTTTATCGACAAAACTTAGAGCCCGAATCTACACTATGATGTCTAGACCTAGGAATATACTACGGGGCAAAATGAAATGACAGCTAGGGATTGCCTATATGGATAAACTCAATTGATACTTTTCCCATATTGTATATGGGAGTAGTAGAGTTATTTGTAAGTGGGTTTTTTATTTTTGTTTTGCGCCACTTCCACAGAAATTGAAAAGCCTTTTAGCCACCTGAAATGGATTCATCAGTCGAGACGGAGAAAATTAACGCCCGAAAATTTAGAACAAATTCTGATCTTTTACTTTAACAATAGTAAATGGGACAGTAATTCTGAAATACAGAATTAGGAAAAATTATGAGATGAAGGTTGAAAAATCCTTTTAAAATAAAGAATAACCATAATTATTTTGCTATATTGTTTTATTTTCATAATCTTAACAAAAAAATGGTTTTACAAACAAAACTTGGAGCGACCACGAGTTTACGGGAAAAACAACGATAGTTGAATTTATCGATTTAGGCAATCCCTAGCTGTCATGCAATTTTGCTCCGTATGTTCCTATTATGGTCTTTATGATGTCTTACCTCAATAACGGACCATAGATTCTTCTTCTTTCTTTGCCCCCGCGGCGACTTGAACAGCTACTACCGCGGGGATATGGCGTTTCCACGTGAAGTGATTTCACCAGTGTCAAGTATATATAAGTATAAATCAATATAGCAATAAAACACAATCCAATCTTCTCTAGGAAGATTGGGGGCAACGTTGTACGGTGATTTGTAGGTCAGAGGTCAAGATAGTTTTAACCTTTGCACCACTGCGAGTCCACTTGAAATGAGAAGAAAGATGCCAGATACACGAAATAAGTCCAATTCTTCAATCACTGTGCGACACAAAGGCATAAAAAGTACAAATCACTATCAGAAAAGAACTTTGAACACCTAATTACCCAAAAATTAAATTCTAAGACAAATTACACGTCCGCCATCTTTTAACGTTGCAAATGGCCCCCGACCATAGATTGTTCGCTGCCGTCTTATTTTCAGACCGCATGTTACGTGAGAGATATGAAAGTCATACCCGTATAATTATACAGGATGGAAAAAACTAACGCCACATGGACGCAACCATAAATATTTGAAATAGCAAATTCTACGCAAAGACTTATTACAACGGCCATAATATTATGGTTAATATTCGTCACAAGGGAAAATTCAGGACTAAGGTTTACTATGTCCATACAATATTATTGAAATTCACCCATTTACTATCATACGGGGCGTCATTAAACTAGACGTAAACTTTTGAGACAGTGCCACGTCTTGGTTTGTTTTTTTTGTCAAAGCTGTTAAAGTATAAGTAAATTAATTGTTGAATTGATACTTACCTACTAGGCAACTATTAATGTACTTGTATAGAATTATACAAACTTAAGTTAGACAAACCAATTGCATTTATACATATACATGTATGTACCTACTAATGACGCATTGATTCCGAATGACCTGTAGAAGTAATAAAACGACTAATTGCATTTACAGTGAGGCTTTTGTCTTCAATATTGATTTGATCTTTGTATATTTTTGACGAAAGTGTCACTTGAAACACAAGGTAGAATTTTCGTCCTCAACTGTTTCATTTGTCAGAATTTGCACAAGTTAGAAGTGCACTATTTCTTTAACCATTTAATTTTCCAGGATATATTTAAAACAACTATTTACTGAGGTTCTTAAGGTAACGGATTCAGAAAAAAAAGCAATTCTGACTCACGAATGTTCTGACAAATAAAACCGCTGGGAACGAAAAATCGAATATATTAGAGCAAATTAAATATGAGCTGTAAAATATGACTTGCTCTGATGCATTTAGCGAAAGCGTCCAGATTTTTGAGCACCCTATGTATTCTGATGTATACTCAAGGAAATTGATTGACTTAATACGTAAACTAACCGTGTTATACATTTCCCAACATGACACGACTAATGACATGTGAAAAATGTATAACCCGGCAAATTTACGTATAATGTCAAACTGCTAAACAATCAAGTTCCTCGAAAGAAGAGACATGATGGTGATAGACAGTAAATTGGTATAAAGTCCTGCCATAAATTGGACACGTGAATTGTTAAATGTATTGTTTACTAGCTGGTAAGTTCTACGTGCTTCAGTCTTCGCTTGTGTGAGTTAAGTTGCGCGCACACACACCTCTCACTCAATATGAAAAGGAACTTCAAAATATTCCTTCTCACATCATTATCTTTTTTAATGATGTACTTATACCATACGCTGAACAAAATAAGACACACCCAAAAGCAAATAATGGCTAGCGAGATAGAAAAGCCATTGGAAAAAATTGTGAATCAACTACGAAATAACAATCTAGCTAAAAAAGTGCATAACGGTAGCAATGGTGATCTTAAGTACATTTTGCTGTGGACGGATTCGAAAACCACACCGTTCATGTACATGGGTAGAGGGCAGCAAGGGTTTATACGGAGAAAGTGTGAATACATTAACTGTTTTGTAACGCCTAATAAATCCCTCCTCGGGGACGTGACTAAGTTCGACGTGGTCGCGTTTTCTGGACCTCAATGGTTACGAAAGAAGAAAAAGCCTAATCACCGATCTCCGCTCCAGAAATACGTCTTCGCAAGTATAGAGTCTGCTGAATACTATCCGGCATGCAATAAAAAGGTGGATAGCTTTTTCAACTGGACGTGGACGTACAAGTTGGATTCAGATTCAAGCTGGGGTTATATTGTAGTGAGGGATTCCAAGGGGAACATAATAGGGCCGAAGGCAGATATGAAATGGATGAAGAAAGATGACATGGATCCTGTGAGCGATGAAGTCCTGGAGAAACTGAGAAATAAGAAGATAGCAGCTGCGTGGTTTGTCCAATTGCCGCTCAAAGAGTGAGCGGGAAAAGTTTACCGAAGATTTACATCATGCTCTCAAAGTTTACAACTTAGGGGTAGATATTTATGGGAAATGTGGAAAGCTTGAATGTACGCCAATTGATAGGGAAACAGAGTGCGGCAAATTGATAGAACAGGACTACTATTTCTATTTGGCGTTTGAGAACTCGTTTGCTGAGGATTATGCCACAGAAAAATTGCTGCACGGCTTGAAGCATTACGCCGTACCGATTGTCTATGGAGGAGCTAACTACTCAAGGTAATTCGCTGTTTATAGTATCAAAGAATTATACCGTATAAGTACCTACTGAAAATTGAGGGTGTACTCGAAACTGAAATTCCCTTAATCTTATACAAAACTTTAGGTCAATACGCTCGTGGAGATCAAGGGGACATGCCTTTGCTCAACAGTGGAAAAAAAAAACTCAAAACGTGGGTAGCTTTGTTGATGGCCCTACGAACCAATTGTTACATCACGAGGTGGGAGTAAAAAAACGTGTTTTCGCTATATCAACTATTTAATGATTGTACCTCAAGGAACGCAGCCCCAACATAAAACTCAGTTTCAATGATGAATAGCCAGCATACATGTAGAACTCCATTGACAAGTTGTTTTAACATGAAACGCATGCGAGTTATCGACCTTCTTACATGTCTTAAAAACTACATACATAATATACATATATACATAACTTCACGCCTGTCTCCCAATGGGGTAGACAGAGACTATGGAACGCCAGGTGCACCGATCTAAACAAACAACTTTCGCTTCCTCTACATTCATCAATCTCAGGTTTCGGGTGCTTTTTATTTGGTCCTTATTCAGTACATCGCAAATCTGATCACCGTACGTCCGTCTAGCACGTCCCCTACTCGCTCGCCATATGTCTTTCGTAACCCTTTTTTCATCCATCCTTTCCAAATGACCAAACCATCTTAGCATACCCATTTCGATATAAGTCACTACATCTTGTTTCAATTCCACATCGTTCTCGGATCTCTCTATCACACTGAAAAAAATATTTAACCAAACTACTTCGCTTATTTCAGCAATAACCATAATTTAATAAGGCGTTACCAAAGTTAATTTGATTTAACAATCTGATTGGTCTATAAGAAATAAAACAGTTAATGTTATTTTAGGTTTGGCCATTTGCAACCAAATGCTAACTTATATGTTACAATAAAACAGCAAACAAACCCAAGTGGTTAAAGGTAAATAAACCGTTTTATCTAATTTCAAGCGTAATCGTTGAAAATATGCAACAAAAACCAAGTTCAAACTTCGAGCAAACGCGATGGTTAACCATAACATTAAGTCTTTTAGGTATTGCTTAACATTGATTTATTATTTTAAACTTTTTTTTTGTTATATACAAGCATACAACGTGTATTGTTTGGTGTTGCACGACCAAACTACGGCTAAGCAACTTTAGCAAAACATTAGCGTTATCTAACCAACCGAATTACAATATCCAACCAAACGAAGATCAGTGTATAGGATAATACTTTGCTTACGTGTAACCAAACGCTTCACCCCCCTCCCCCTCCCCCTCCCTCACCCCGTTCCCGCCCCCGCGTGCTCCGCGTGGTTTCGGTGGTTTGCCGCGCAAAGTCGCAGTGTCGCAAACCTGTTCATTCGTGTTTGGCAATCGAAGCGTATGTATGTGAAATTATTGAAATACGCGAAAATGGAAGCGGACCCTCCGCCAGACCCTCTGGGAGACTACCTTCGTGAATGGGGCCTGGATATGTATATCACACAATTTAAAGGTAAGAAAATACGTATCTAAATTACTTAATACATTCACGTTCGCGTGTCTCGAATACCCAGGTACCTAGTGCATGAAATGTAGCTTTAACCATGTTTGTTACTTATTTCTCCCTCATATTTTTTTTAGAACAAGCTATCGACGTAGAGACGTTACAAATGGTCTCAGAAACCGATATCAAAGAGCTAATACCTATAATTGGCCACAGGGCCCAATTAAATGCGCAAATTCAAATGCTCAGAGCATTAACAACGTCCGAATCCGAAAGTGGAGGATCTTTTAATATGGACGTAAGTTAATATTTTGTTTACACGTGTTGGGATCAGGGAAGGTTAGGTAAGACCTCCCTTAAAAAATGATGTGTGGAAACCACTCCTGTTCATATTAGGTATCAAACTTTTCGTGGTTAAGTTGTTTTAAGCTTAGATAGATTAGTCACAGACTACTACAAACAGATCCACACAGTATATTAGGCTTGTGGACGTAGTGAAGAGACTCCCGACACTTCATCGAAATGGTGCATTACATTAATTAAACATAATTATATTATAGGTATATATAGAGTTTAGGAGGCCGATATACCGTTCATCCCCCAATTCGTGCGTCAGGGTCTCAAATATTTCATCACCTTATAATTAAGAAAGAAAAGAAAACAAGTTTAGTAAGTAATCAATTTGTTAATTAAATTTATATTCCAGATCTCTGATCAACCTTCTACTTCGGCACAGTGTGGGGTGACAGACAACATAGGCACTGCAGCCATTGGAACCCACAGTACATCCAGTGGATAGTTCATTAACTGATATAATTGTAATAGTCTAAGATCCGAACCTAAATCGACCTTCACCGAGCTGATAATAGAACGAAACATATTTTATCATGAATTTAGTATATTAGAAAACATATTAAAAGTGGGTTCGCTAAAAAAATCCTGGGCAGACTATTTTTAATTATTTTTCAAAAAATTATTTTTAATTAAATGTTGCAACATCAGGATAATAAAAAAAAAAATGTCCTGACTGAAAGTATAAAACATATAGAATGTGCAGCCGTTGGGTTGTCCACTATTTACCTGGGCGAACTACTGGGTTGTCAGGTATAAACAGGTATATCGATGCCAGTTACTTTCACTGGATTGGATAATTTAAAAAAAATTATATCATCATAAGCGCTGTTTTATTGCGAACACGTTGATATAGGGTTGTCTGTGAAAATTCCGGTCCTATTAGGGGTTTGCGAATTTTAAAGATTTGAGGAGGAATCTAATGAATCAGACGAATTCGAGAGTCAAAATGATACTTCTGATGAATCAGATATTGAATAGAAAATGTTTATTAGAATATATTTTTCATTAATGTTATTTTTGTATTTATACTGTTTTGTAATAAAAATTTAAAGCGTATATATAAGATGTCTAGTCTATCTTTTTTGTTATTTTTTAATTTGAATTTTCGGCTGTCCACTGTTTCTATTTCCAGAAAGAGCAAAAATACTTCAAAGTAAGTAATTGATATTTTTATTGTCTATTATAGATTATAGATTATAGATATATTATTATGGTTATAACTCAATATATTGATATTATATTGTTTTATATTAAATATATTTAATTATTATGTAATTAATTAATTATTTTTTTTGCAACTGAAATATCAGTTGCTCCGAAATAAAACGCACTGTTTACTATATGAAGGGTAGTAGAGGTACTTCTACCCTCCATAGTTTACACACCGAGCATGCGCACTTTCTACTATTCAAGGTCCCATCACAAGCGACTGCGATGTTGGGTCCTTTATTATTACACAGTATACTTACCTCGGATCTCTCTGTCACACATTTCCACGCGCGTTGAAATTAAAATCTTTAAAATTCGCAAACCCCTAATAGGACCGGAATTTTCGCAGACAACCCTATATCAACGTGTTCGCAATAAAACAGCGCTTATGATGATATAATTTTTTTTTAATTATCCAATCCAGTGAAAGTAACTGGCATCGATGTACCTGTTTATACCTGACAACCCAGTAGTTCGCCCAGGTAAATAGTGGACAACCCAACGGCTGCACATTCTATATGTTTTATACTTTCAGTCAGGACTTTTTTTTTTTATTATCCTGATGTTGCAACATTTAATTAAAAATCATTTTTTGAAAAATAATTAAAAATAGTCTGCCCAGGATTTTTTTAGCGAACCCACTTTTAATATGTTTTCTAATATACTAAATTCATGATAAAATATGTTTCGTTCTATTATCAGCTCGGTGAAGGTCGATTTAGGTTCGGATCTTCCACTATAAGTCCTTAAGTATTTTGTGATCAGTAACATTATCAAAAGTTTTGCATCAAATAATATTGGACTAATTAGAACGGTATTGTTTAGTGTCACATACTACTAAGTAATTGTTCTTTATAAAGACTGATTATAACAATGATTACCTACTTAATAATTATGTTATGATACTTCGGACTTTTTGTACTGTAATTGTATATTTTCATTTTTTTATAAGGTATTTGATATACAAAATGTTGTTTTAAACGCTTTTCATTTTTAGGAGGAAGCTTTTATACAGTGGTGGTCATATGATTAGGGACGCTTGCGTTTTTCCCATACAATTGCCTACAAATATAACTTTTAAATTTTTACTACAAAAAGTTTTTGACCAATTTTATTATTGATTACAATTTACCTAAGATCATCAACTAAGGTTTTGAACTACTGTTAAATACGGACCTCATATTTTATAGGGGTTTTACAACTTTTTATGAACGCCAAAGGGCGTTTTCACTAAAAAGTGTACCCAATTAAGGACTGAAATTAAGGAACTTTAACTTTGTCAGTTTTGTGACGAAAATTAGCCATACATTGCGGCCGTCAATATAATAGCTAATTTTCGTCACAAAACTGACAAAGTTAAAGTTCCTTAATTTCAGTCCTTAATTGGGTACACTTTTTAGTGAAAACGCCCCAAAAATTAATTTTTTCAAATCCTTGTAAAATGAAAGATTTGTTAGAGATGAATTGTTCATACATTTAAACCTTAGTTTATTAGTAAATGATAAGTGTACTTAACTAAAAGTAAAATTGGTTAAGAACTTTTCGATTGGTTGTCAAAATTGAAAAGTTATGTTTGTAGGCAATTGTGTGGGAAAAACGCAAGAGTTCCATAATTCTGTGACCACCACTGTATATATTTTGTTAAAGTAGGTATATTTATGCCAGATTTAGGTTCAAAACCTACTGGAATTTAATTTTAATTTTACCCATTTTAGTTTAGGGGATCTAACTAAAATTTAAATCCTGTTTAAAACAACGCGAAATGTCGCTACTTCGTGCACTGACTTTAGGGGTCGCCAAAACTCTAGTTGCCCTTTTATAAAGTTTAATATATCGTACAACGTACTATTAGTTGTACGATATATTAAACCTTAAGTAGGTAATTGTACTTTATAAAGACTGATTAATAATGATTACCTATTTAATAATTAAGATATCTGTACCGTAAGGGTATTTTTGTTACCTAAAACATTTTATAAGGTAATTAATATAGGTAAAAAATGTTGTTTTAAACGCGGTTCCATTTTCAGAGGACTTTATAGGTTACTAGCGACCCGCCCGCGGCTTCGCCCGCGTGGAATGTATTATACATATAAACCTTCCTTAAGAATCACTCTATCTAATAAAAAAAACCGCATCAAAATCCGTTGCGTAGTTTTAAAGATTTAAGCATACATAGGGACAGACAGCGCAAGCGACTTTGTTTTATACTATGTAGTGATTATAGTTTATGAATACAACAATAAATATTATGAACAATAATAAATATTATGTTACAAATACACGAAGTCTTTTTTTTGTACATTATGTAAGTAACACTTCTTTTAAGTAACAATTAATCACAGACCTATATGGGAATCAGTAGGTGTCATCTCCTTTTTTCTTCAAGCGTAACCTTCCTACATCCATGACTTCAATCATGAAACGTTTAGTTTACGATGAGACCTACTGGATCCTGTATAAGTATGCCAGCTCTATTTCGGTTGTATTGCAAAATTACCTACAACCAAAATCTTTGTAGGGTAGGCACTCGGCGGCCAGGTCGCGGCAGCCAGTGAGATCTCGCTGCTGTACATACATTTTAAACATCGAACGCACCTAACGACATCTGGGGGTAACTATGACATACTAAAGCAGTTCAGTTTAGGTTGAGAGAAAGGGACAGAGGTGTTTAACTGTTATAGCTCTGTCCCTTTCTCTCAACCTAAGCTGAACTGCTTTAGTATGTCGTAGTAGCCGCTAATCGCTAGGGGCGTGCGATGTTTTAAATTTATGAACTGCAGCTAGGTCTCACTGGCTGCCGCGACCTGGCCGCCGAGTGCCTACCCTACAAAGATTTTGTTTATAGGTAACTGAAAAGTTTAGCTATGTATGAACAAATATTTTCCACTTAACCAATTTATTTGGTTACTTGCAGACAAAGCGCTTTGTTAAGCTAATTCAACAATTTGGTTATAAGTAACTTAACAGTTTTGCTTTAAATGAACATAGTAATTTTGCTATATATTTCCATATGTTTGGTTACTTCCAGAAAAAGCGCCTTGTTAAAGCTAATGAAACAATTTGGTTATAAGTAACTAGAAAGTTTTGCTTTAAATAAACAAAGTAATTTTGCCATATATCCTATTCGTTTGGTTACTTCCAGAAAAAGCGTCTTGTTAAAGCTAATGAAACAATTTGGTTATAAGTAACCAAAAAGTTATACTTTAAATGAACAAAGTAATTTTGCCATATATATCCTATTGGTTTGGTTACTTGCATACAAAGCACTTTGTTGAAGCTAATGAAACAATTCGGATAAAACATGATTTTAATTGGTTACATGTAGTGAGAAACTTACGTTAAAAATTACAGAACGATTTGGTCTAGGTACAATCAATAATTTTACTAAAGTAAATTGAAAATATGGTAAGGTTTAGACAGACAGTAAATCTGTTGTTAACATACGGTATGTCTAAAATAACAAAATTGATAGAAAAACATAACTTAAATTAAACAAACTTTTTTACAAGATATAGCTAACATTGTGACCCAATATATAACACAATAAATTGGCAGAAAATTAACTCAACTGATTTTGGTAAGATATTGCCTTAGTTATGTAGTCACTTTTTTTAAGTTATGGGTAGATGAAAGTGTGGTTACATTTAACAAACCTTTTCTTTCAGTGCACACACTTCACATCACATACT
Source organism: Acleris emargana (assembly GCA_927399475.2). Lineage (NCBI taxonomy): Eukaryota > Metazoa > Arthropoda > Insecta > Lepidoptera > Tortricidae > Acleris > Acleris emargana. Next base: position 1,640,870 of record OV656840.1, read on the forward strand.
TTTTAAAAACTACAACTTAAATATACTGCAATAAGATTAGGACTAAGAATTTAAGCACTTATTACAGGAAAGTTAAGTAATATAGACATTTAATGAGCACAGTAAACGGGGATGTTGGAAGGGAAACACCAAAACGAATGTTCCACGATCAGATCGGGGATGAATTAAGAAAGGACCAGGTCAGAAGACCCTAAACAGATGCACGTGTATGAAAAGACTTATGAGTGTAGAGGAAGTGAGGTAGGTAAGTTTGTCTGTGTCTGTGCTGGATGGAAGTGGTTTCTGCCTAGAAAGGGATAGAGGCGTGATTGTATGTATGTATGTTATGAGAAGAGACGATGGACGGCAATCACAATTGTATCTTAATCAATTAATACTCGTAAATTGACATAATGCAATTAAATTCATACTGAGAGCTAGTTTATATGTTATTGAATCTGATATTATTGTACACCTATATTAATGTAAAACTGACTATGTATGATTATCACAAATAAAGATATCTTATCTTATCTTATCGAATAAGGCAAACGTAGTTCGTCTCCGACTCTTTAGTCGTTTTTGTTACTTTTCGCTGCTCTGTAAAACTTTCAACTGTCTACCTATTACGGTTGTGTGCGCTGCAATCAGTCTAAAAACTGCATAATTTCATTTAATTATTCACGAAAAGCATAATAAACGTTTGGCATAAAAACAAATTGTATAATCTTAACTGGCATACTTTTGGGTACAGAACCATACACAAAGAAATTTTAATATTCTGAATCCAAGAATATTATAGTTTTCCAATAGTGACATCTAGTGGGATACGGTCTTAAATAATTCGGAAAAAGCTAAATATAACTGAAGTATCGATCCTTTGTTAGGGTGATAGTTCCGCTAGTTATTGATAGATGGCATGGCGTTTATATTAATAACGTCGATAGATTGCATGATGAATGATATCTGTGACGATGCATAACGAAATTGGGTCAGGCCGCCAAAATTATCACTTTTTCTCCAAAATAAATGTTTCAGTTCGATTTCCACAAAAGTATAAGTATTACAGCCCTTGTAGTTTGATTTGATTATATTAACCAACTATTGAGATTGTTTCCCCTAACTTCTACATCATAACTATCACCGGTACTTGAAAGCTATGTAAGTTATACATACAGGGTGTCCCAGAAACTGACGTCAACCCGCCTAAGGCTGATAGAGCAGCTTATAAGCTATTGATTTATGCTATTCATGCAAGAAAACACTGAAAAAAATATGAATTAATACATGAATTTAGGGGTTTTTCGTATCACGGACATAAGGGAAAATGACAAAAATTCCGTTTTTAAAAGATCAATATCTCGGAAACTAATAACAATTGCTGAACATACATGGGGGTTAAATGGATAGCTTATGAGCTGATCTATTAGCCCTAAGCGGGTTGACGTCGGTTTCTGGGACATCCTGTATATAAATAAAATAATAAAAAAATACGTTTATAATGTTTGGATGACCAGACTAAATTACCTTCTGTTAAAAGTTATAACGGTGTTTAAATACTTTTTACTAAATATTTTATTGATCTTTAGATTATTTGGTAGAGATTTCACTTTTGTGTTACAATTGTTTGTATTACAAGTACAAAAAACTAAGGGAAAAACGTATTTTCATACAGCAACATTGTGATAGGGCCGTTATCGTGATTGAGTATCAAAATTTTGTGGTACGTGATTTTTCAAGTAAATAATATTTTTTTTAAAGTTCGCTTACGTTCAATCAAAGCCTAAACGGTAATATGAATGTATGAAAACTATCATATGAAAAACCCACTCAACACATATTATGAAACCGCGATTAGATTGGGATTGGAATAGCTGTCAATTCATATGCACTTTGACGTAAGTATATGGTAAAACTGTCACCTCTAATCCCTTTCTTATCGCGGCTAGATAATACATGAGTATCCATAGGTTTCATGGGCAATATCTGTTGTATTTTTTTTAAAGTCATGAGTTCAGAAGAACAGTCATGTTTTTAACTTATGTATGTACGATAAATCCAACATTAGAGCATAATAAGGTGGTTAAAAATACTAGAAACGAGAGAGAGAAGAGGGATTTTTAAGTAACCAATGGCAAGCACCTACCTACAGTGCATTAGTATAAAAAGTCCACCAATAAAATGGCCATAAATAGAAAAAGAGAATTGTAAAATTTATTGTTCAGTAGCCGATAAGTTCTGCGTGCTTCAGTTCCGTGCGAGCGACGTTGCGCACACGCATCCCGCAGACCAAATGAACATCAAAACACCACAACTCTCATTCAAAATGACAAAACTCCTCAGAATATTACTTGTCACGACATTATCTTTTTTAATAATTTACTTATACCACACGCTGAAAGAAATAAGATACACCCAAGAGAAAATAATGGGTGACCAGATGGAAAAGCGCTTGGAAAAACTTGAAATAGAAGTACGAAATAACTATCTTGATAAAAACATGCACGGTGTAAAAAGTGCCCTTAATACCTCGGACGTTGGTGACAATGACGTCATTGCCGCACGTTCTATGCCAAATGAATGGAAAACTAAAAACGCCAGCGCTAGCGTTCCAAGGATAAAGTATATTTTGCAGTGGACGGATCCGAAAACCGTACCGTTCGTGTACATGGGTAAGGGACAGCAAGGGTTTATAGAGAGGAAGTGTGAGCACATTAACTGTTTTGTAACGGATAACAGATCATTGCTCGGCGACGTGACCAAGTTCGATGCGGTCGCGTTTGCCGGGCCTCAATTGTTAAGAATGGCGAAAAGAAAACGGCCTAAGCGCCGATCTCCGCTCCAGAAATATGTCTTTGCAAGCATAGAGTCTGCTGACAACTACCCGGTATGCAACAAAAAGTTGGACAACTTCTTCAACTGGACGTGGACTTACAAGTTAGATTCGGAATCAAAGTGGGGTTATATTATAGTGAGGGATACTGAGGGGAACATAATAGGGCCGAAGAGAGATATGAAATGGATGAAGAGAGATGACATGGACCCTGTGAGCGAGGAAGTGATGGTGAAACTGAGGAGTAAGAAGAAAGCAGCTGCGTGGTTTGTGTCCAATTGCGATTCAAGGAGTCAGCGGGAGAAGTTCACTGAAAATTTACACGATGCTCTCAAGGTGTACAACTTAGGGGTAGATATTTTCGGGAGTTGTGGGCCATTTGAATGTGGGCGTGATAGAAAGGCAGAGTGCGGCATAATGTTGGAACGGGATTACTATTTCTACTTGTCGTTTGAGAACTCGTTTGCTGAGGATTATGTGACTGAAAAATTGCTGCACGGCTTGAAGCATTACGCCGTACCGGTTGTCTATGGAGGAGCTAACTACTCAAGGTAATTAAATCAGGGGGTATTTTAATACCCCCCGTCCAGGCTGCGAATTGCGTTCCTCTCATACTCTCAAACTTTCTATTCCTCCCCACCATACTGGTTTTATGACTCATTCGTTTGCCCTTAAGGCGATCCGTCTCTGGAATGAGCTCCCACCACAGATCACAGAAACAAGGGAGATATGTCATGAACGCCAATTCGTACAAGACCCGGTGTCGCCACTTTTAAACTGTGTGCGCCTTACGCTTACGCTCTATTAACTACTACAAAAACAACCTCCTCATAATTGGTTACAGCTTACGAACTAAAAACGCCGTAACATAGTTTTGATAGTAGCAGAAAATTAAGCTTTATACTAAGTTCTCAAGGTTGAAAAATGCTGAAAGATCGTTTTTTTTCCATCGTAGTTCAGTCACTGAACGTAAGGTAGCGCTTACTCGTCACTTAGCTGCCATCTATGCGACGAGTAATTAATTAATTCCTCAGAGCTAGTTGGCGCTAAGATAGTAGTCCCTATGTCCAGCAGGTTAAGGGCTACTCACACAGCGACATCTAGTTATACTTTTTTCAAGAGGTGTGCGTTTCTCTCCTGTCGTCCACTTAGGGATGCCACAAGGAATGTTTCAAAATATATCGATAAACAATTCAAACTTGTTTGCAACGTTAATATAGGTACTATTCAATTTACAGGCAATAAGTACTATTTTTATTATTTTACTACTAGGTTAATAAAATTACATCATTTAAACTTAATATATTATTGTTAGAATAGAATAATATTTTATTAGCAAGAATACGGTTTGCGTAAAATTAATACATAAGATTTTAAATTGGGAACGATACCTATATTAGAACGTAACAAAAAAATGGCCGAATTTCTTTGGTTAAATTTTCTGGAGCTGTTAAAGATTTTCGTTTTGATTAGTACATAAAAGTCTAAATTGTAAACTTGGACTTTATGATGTTAATACAAATACACTAATAAAATGGGTTCGGTTGAGTGTCACGTCACGAGATCTCAGTTTGGGACAAACCAGTAGTTTACCGACTTGATTATGTAAACTTTATTTCATAAATGGTACAAATTATTTAAAACAGAAAGATAGACTTCATACTTGGGGCATTCTCTACCATCCAACCTTTAGGCTTGAATCCGTTTGAGAGTGAGTCGGCGCGAGCTGTCAATCAGCGCTGTGTGCAAGCACAGCTCAATACTGAGCCAGAGCCCTTTGCCTTTGTGGTTGGTTAATTTATTTTTATCTTAATTGTATGATTCGTCTACTTATATTTGAATTGCTAGAGTCCTTCGTCGTTCGTTAATATTGTAAAGAAAATTAAATTTTGTATAACGAGAAAATTTGTTAAAATTATTTTTCTTCTGTTTTAAGCGTGTGGTGGTAGTGATAAATAACTAGAACTATTAACACATTGAATTCTATTGATAGCTGTAGAATAAGCCATTTATCGATAGTCGATAGAAATCACGTCAACACAACTTTCACAACCTTACGCTCTGAAATCCATTCAATTATAAAATATTCATTTAAAAATATAAATAATGCTTAAAAACTAAATTTACCGGTGGTAAGTTATGCCCTTTGATTTTATATTAACGTTTGCACTTCGATTTTTGCACACTTTCACGCTACATACAGTCATTTTATCATTTAAACGGAGCTTCTGTACTGACAGCGTTCAGTGGGTGACTATGTCAACGCTTGACACGCCTCGTGCCGATATGGTCATTTTGACCATATCGAGGCGTCACGAACCACGGCCCCATAACATATCTCCCTTGTTTCTGTGATCTGTGGCTCCCACTGAACATCAGACAAGCCCCAAGCAAGTTAGCTTTCAAGCGGATGCTTAATAAGCATCTACTGGAACAAGCGCAGTCGTAAATTGATTTAACACACATCGCCATATCTGTTTATTTATATATTTTATATGTATTATTATATTTATATTATGTATTTACGTATATTTATATCTTATATACCCGTATCTTGTATATATTTTATTTAAACAGTTTTTTTTCAACACTTTTTTTTTTCTTCGCACCGATCTTCTTTTTCTGTTTCGCCTACTGGTTGACTGGTAGAGAATGCCATTGGGCATTAAGTCCGCCATTTGTACTTTATTGTATTTTGTGTAAAGAAGTTTAAATAAATAAATAAATCAGTGAAGTTTCAAAGAAAAATACTGCGCTGTAAATGGTGATTTGGAAACATAAATTCCCTTCATCCTATACAAAACACCGGCGCTGAAGTTTGAGCTAGGATGTGTTACAGGCCCCAGTTGAATAATAACCCAAAAACAAAACCAGTTCCTAAATCCTACTAAATTATATTTCAAATCTTTCTCGGTGCAATCCGTCAGGTTGTGTAATCGGCAACCAACTGGCATTACGCAATCACAAACGGAGGGAATCTACCGTTAAAAGACAAATTGAAGAAGTTCTGGCTTGACTCTATCCCCTTAATATCAACTGGTAGGTACATAAAATGTACATTATGTAAGTTTACATGAAGTATTCATAATATTTTATCTCTGTACTTATTTATGTAGGTATTTGAATGTATTTAATTTATATAGGTTTTTTCTATTTAAAATTGTACACTTGCTTACTCGATGCACTTCACTTTTCTCAATCTCTCAAGGTTTAGCTGGATGAGATCCCTTGAAGGAGTAAGTTCGCCTTTGTACATATTTTTATATTAACACAGCATCGTCCTCGAAATGGCATGATATGATATGATATGGCACAAATAAATGTCATACAACATTTTCTACGCCCATGGACGAACTGTCACATTTAACGTTGTGTCAAACATTGTGCCTCTTTATAACGGAAATATATGTACTTAATTTCGTATAGTATAAATCTTACCTATTGTGGCAGCTCGTCCACGGCCGTTACGTCCTCAGCCGTGATGTTTCACATCACGCGTCGTTCTCCGTTAGGGTAGTGCATGAGGTTGAGGTAGCCCTACTCTAGAGCTTCGCTGTGGCTTTTTTTAAAGCCTAAAATAGTACAGAATCTTTGCTTCCTATAAATACTATGGGAAATAGCCGGCCGTGGACGCATTTATGTAATGAGGGTTTCCGCGCATCAGTTTTTTCACTAGATGGCGCCTCTGGGAAGTAAGGTCTTTTTGACAGTTGATGTTAAAATATATGCCTAGAAGAAGACCAAACTACCCAAGTAGCACACTGGGTGGGAAATAGCTCGTATATCATATCTATTTAGATACTTAAGTGAAATATATAGCCATGACTAAGTTCTATATAGGTGGAAAGAACCCTTAGGCAACCAATATAGAACCACGGGGAGAAAAATTGCAGCTTATTTTTGGTTCTATATTGAATCCATAAGAGATCTCACGATTACCTTAAGTGGCAATTAGAACTATGGGTGAAAGTTATGCGCAGTGAACGACGATTATTGAACGAATGAATAATAATATTTCAGTTCGGTCAATGAGTGATAAATGGGACGCCAAAGTTCCTTTGAGTGACAACAATTAAGTCGGTAAGTTTTTTAAAGTGAATGTGATCTGCCATTTTAATTTTGGATTTACACATCTGTTTGGTAATTGATTAAAATTCACGTTCAGGCATTGAAATAAGCACGAAATTCTTGCGAATGCTTTTTTACCGTGAAACTATAGTATGGTTTCTTTGTAAATTTCGATGCGCCTTTGATTAGATCAGGAATATTTAAAAAGAGAGTGTTAAATCATATAAGGAATTGATACTGATAAGAACTAAAACTGTAAAAACCTGACCTAATGATTGTAGGTTACGTACAATGTTAAAGTAACATCGTCACAACTATCAAAAGTCTATGATTATGCGTCAGTGTGATAAAATTCTGTTTAAAATAAATCATTTTCAAGGACTCCAATTTGTAAACATGGCGAAACAAAAAAGATCTTACAGTGTTTATTTTCACTTATTTGTTTTCTATTTGAAACTATCAGGTCTGAAAATCACTTATTTGTATCTTGCGAGTGGCACAGCAGTGAATGCTATGCCCTAGAGCTTTTGTGCTGTGACACTAGCGGCTTTCGTTAAAGCCTAAAACGGCACAGAGTTCGTGCTTCCTATAAATGCTATGGGAAACAGCCGGCCGTGGACGGAGTTCCGTTTTTGGTGTAATTAAAAACACCGGCCACAGCCGTAATGCCATATCACGAGGGTCTTTGTTTACGTCTCTCGACGTACTGTCCGTGAACGTGTTAACATTGTTTGACAACACTTATAGCTTTAAACACAACTCAAAATTGTATATGACTTCATCTTGTCACTTGTAGTTGCTTAGGAACGTTTTTTGTTTCCACTTTATTACATGGTTGGGTAAAGTCGATTTTGCTACTTAAAGTTGCATGCAGGTTTTAATTTTCACTGAATAAGAAGCAATAGTGCTATATAAGGCCCTAAAGTTACTTATAAGCAACTTTTACATATAAGTGGGAGCATACCCTTATTTGGATCTTTTAATTCCAAATGACTAGTATAATAGAGTAGTATATCACCAATAGTGGCTAAAGAGATAATTTTACGACCCTTCTAGGCCTTAAAGTTGCAATCACTTTAGTTTCCAAAAGGGCCGTAAAATTATCTCTTTAGCCACTATTGGTGATACACTACTCTATTATACTAGTCATTTGGAATTAAAAGTTCCAAAATAAGGGTATGTTGCCACTTATATATAAAAGTGGCTTATAAGTTACTTTAGGGCCTTATATATCACTATTGCTTCTTATTCAGTGACAATTACAACCTGCATGCAACTTTAAGTAGCAAAATCGACTTTACCCAACTATAAGTAATAAAGTAGAAACAAAAAACGTTCCTAAGCAACTATAAGTGACAGGATGAACTCGTATACAAGTTTGAGTTGTGTTTAAAGCTATAAGTGTAGTCAAACACTGTTAAACCACTCATTTAGAACATAAAGCTATAAGATAAGCTGCAAAATTCACTAATGTGCTGCTTGGGTAATGACAATTTACTTTTTCACTTGATATATACACATTTCAAATATTTAGGTGCATTTATATTTTTTACGTGTTATCAAACTGTCAAAAGGACCTTACTTCCCAGAGGCGCCATCTAGTGAAAAGTGTCCCGTATTTTTGGCTACTTTGGATGACTGGATGACGCTGACTGTACCAATTGTGGCGAAACATCAAAGCATGCAAACTATTTTGAACGAACGAACTATAGGTATCTAAGTATCATTATCCATAAAGCATTCAAAGGAATAATACCTTTCATCATATTTTGTTAAGTATACCAAGCAATTGGTATTAACATGAAGAATTGTTACTTTCTTGATAAATAAATGATTGAGTATGAGTATGGGGCTGGTTTTAATATAAATGTCGACTCCATAGCTCGCTTTAGTCCTACCGTGCAATGAATACTCCGAACCATCGACTACATCACCTTGTACTATATACAGACATACATACATTAAATCACGCCTGTTTCCCAGAGGGATAGGCAGAGACCACTTCTTCCACTTGCTACGATCTTGACAAATTTCTTTCGCTTCTTCAACATTCATACATCGAGTCATGCACGCACGTCGGTTTCGGGTACTTAGGATTAACTTTATTTCTATTGTAATAAAACACCGGCTATATTTTTACAAGCTTTTATTTATCTTGCAATGTATGTATGTATGTATGTATGTATGTACGGGTCAAATCTTGCAAGTTTTTGACCCACTTCACGGTTTCCGATGAAGCTGAAAATTTGCTTACATGTGTAAATTGGATGACAATGCAATATTATTATGACATGGAGCTGATCTGATGATGGAATCAGAAGGTGGTGACCGAATTCCCGCTATACTTAACGTCGACCCACCGAGTTTGGCCTCATTTATTTGGTCTTGATATTTAGCAGATAATGATTTTGCAGAAAAGTAGAGTCGGCAACAAAAGCTCGTCCCAAAAATTATTTTTTTGACAGAAACTTATTATACACCTTGTATTTTTCAGATTCCTGCCCGATGGCAGTTACTTAAATGCCAGAGAGCTTGGGCCGACACGATTGGCAGAAAAAATTAAGTTTCTCATAGACAACCCAAAGCGTTACAAAGAGTATTTCCGGTGGAGAAACCATTACTCATTTCACTCAAAAGCTGAGAGTGCAGAGACGGACGATTACTGTGGATTCTGTAAGCTTCTTAATAACGAAGAACTAGTCCGGAAAACTTCTATATACACGGAGTTCAGAAAATGGTGGACTCCGCCAAACACATGCCGGGTGGTAAGGCTCCTTAATAATCTCTTGGAATTCATGTTTTTTTTTAATTTACTTTGGAAACCCCTAAACATCCAATCACGGTGTTTTTGAATGGAGGACTATGGCCATTTTCAGTGATTGTGTATAGACAGTATTTTTAGGGCATGGAAATAACCTCAAAATGACAACTGCAAAAATATTCGAAAAAAACGATTTTATTTCGTGAAATACGATTAGGAATATGAATATCTATTTAACCCGACGGCACTCGCTAGGTATTTACAACCACAAATACTCGCTACCGGGTAAATAATACCACAGACTTCAAATTGCATTATTTTAAGTAAAAACTCTTAAATATTGTGCTTTAACATAATTATTATGTCTTAAGATGAAAGTGTTATTAATAAACTCAACTGCCAATATATTATATTTTATTTATATATTAGTTATTGGGAGCTTAATTAAAAAAAGTAATAAAAAAAATTATTTTCTTTAATTTGATACAAAAATTAACAAACATTTTTTTTCTTTGGAAACATGAAAAATCAAGATCAATTTTGAAAACTAGATTAATTTTACGTACTAAATAATAGTAATTACTAATTAACCATACTTTTATAATAAGCCGAACATGAAAAAAAAGGCTTTAACACGTTGCCTGCCATTACGAATATACTCGTAGTATAATTATTGCATACCTAATGCCATCCCTACAAAACAGTCCATATGAGTCCAAAAAATAAACATGACGTCTGGCTAAAAAAATTGTATTAAACTTTTTTCACTTGATAAACTTTATTATATTTCCAATGCCAAAATTTTCATTGATGCCCTCTTTTTCTTGCCAGCATTTTAAATAATCTATGAAATTTAGAATAAAGATCTACGAAAATACTCGTAGTCGGCAGTGGGGACAAATCTACCGATTACGAGTATACTCGTAGTTGGCAGGCAACGTGTACATAACCATATTTTTTGTTGTACACAAATGAATAAATTTGCTACTACTTAGATTTTTCAAAACACTCGCCACAAATTGGGGTAGTATGCTCACGGCATTACCTTCGAAACATAACTCACAAGCTGTTTTTGTTTTTCGATCTTTCCTCCAGTCGCATACTGCACAGCGAGATGATCCAGTTGAAGGCGGACGCATCGTCAACGAGCTTGAGCATATAATTGATTTTGGTGTTAATAAATGTTGACAAATTATGTACAGATGATCTCTTTTTTATGTGTGGCGTCACAAGACTCAAAGCCAGTTCCTTCAAGGCGATTCTCCTCTGTGCCATCACCAGACCTCGGACAGAGTGAGCCATTTTTACGTCATTAATGTCAAGTGTAGCTGTAGATGTTAATATAGATATACCTCAAGATGAAATTTAAAAAGAATTTATGAATTATAATTAAACTAAAATGACAGTGCATTATGTACAAAACGAGTAGGTATTATTTATTAATTCTAATTTTTCTTTGTTATTGGTTATTGTAATAAAAAACTATAATTTTTTCTAAATTTTCAATTTTCAACAAAAAATACTTTTATTACCGTCATATATTATGTCATGTCAGGTTCATTTTCAATCCACTTAAGAACTGTTTTTGCTTTATATTTCGGCATACTCAAATTCGGAATAATCTTTCTTTTTAATTATTTATTTTTTATTAGCAAACTCAAATTGCTCATAAATTAAAATAACACAACAGAACATTAGAAGAATGACATTAATCACTTTGTCATGATATTTCAATGTTAAATATGGCATCGTTAAATAGAGTTATTGTCTATCTAAAGAGGTATGATATCATATCAGTTATTTTACTTTCATATGGATATGCTTATCATTTAAAGAGGCTTGCTATACAATTAATTTGTTTTGCTAGTTATGTAAAGATCTAAATAGGATAATTTCATTCGTTATTCAATTAAATCACATCTACCATTGAATGACTACGTAGGTATGTCCATATTATGCAAACTCTTAAAACAGCTCACCCTGTCCGAGGTCTGGCCATCACGGCTCCGCTATTTTCTTTATTAAGTAGCCTTTACAATTACGTACGCATTGATGCCTCCAACATTCAGTAGACCGTAAAAAATTACCATAGGCCATCTTCTGGTGGCTCGGGCGACTGATTACGTAGCACAGAGCTCATCTACAACATCTACACCACATTTTGTTACATTATAATCCATTATCATTTCTGGCTTTCTATCTTCTCTTAGCTCCTTTTTGCTGTCATGGTGCATGGTCGATGCCAAAAGAACAACGTTATTTTTCTCAAACATGCTCGGAATAAACGGTTTTCCGATTGAAACACAAGGACGGAAAGAGCCTCATTTTACTCCTAGGAGTAAAAAAACCATATGAAAACACTTTCCGTCCATGTCTATATATTTCTTAAAAATGCTGTCATTTTGCATACAAAATCAAAAGGACCAAGACAAAAATTCCAAACAGCCAAGGTAACTCCTCGCTTTTTTAGCACAGTGCGTGTGTTTCTTTTTGAATTTGCATTCCAATGTCTATGGTTAGTATTTAAAAACAATTGACAGTCGGTAACATTCGTTCATTCTGCATAATATAATTGTGAAACCGAATATTAAACTATTTGTTGTGTGAAATACTTACTATAAAAAATGAGCTCAAGCGACGAAAGCGACGAAATAGGTACCACACCGCCTATATTACAATCTGAAGCTGCGTCGGTTAGGCAAAACCTGCTTCCCGCTAAATCTAAGGAAATTAAATTACTTGCTTTTTAGAAATGTATTTGTATTATTTCCTCACATGTTTGAGAAAAGCATTATGTATGCCTCGGTGCCTGACTCGTATTTTAGCAGGCCTCGCTATTGCTCGGCCTGCTAACACCTCGTCAGGAAAACCCTTTCTTTCCGCGCCTAGGCAACAATGTACTATTTCTTTGCAACATTATGACACCAAAGTACAATCATCTTGAAAGCCAAAAAGAGAACTGTTGACTCCGCGTTTTTTGGTTTAAATGAAAATAGGTGGAATCTCAGCTTTAGGTATTCTTTCTCAAAGCCAAACCATAATCTTTGAGCAAATCCTGGAAAACTTGTGAACCAATTATCCATCACGATGTTACGATGACTATTTGTTAGAGGTTCTACCAAACGTTTGACGACATCGCTAGGTGAGTTACTGTGATCAGATCATATGGTCCGTCATTTGTCCCGACGTAGATTTCCATGTTGTATGTATTGAAAGTCCGTGCATCAGCCTTAACAAATATTTTTATGCCATATTTACCTGGCTTGCTAGGTATGTATTGTCTGAATGGACAGCGTCCACGCGTTTTCTCCAACTTTTCATCGATTGTTACATCCTCGCCAACCACGTAATATTTTTTTAAGTTGTTGTTTATCTCCTGGAAAACCTCACGAATAGGGGCTAGTTTATCCATTTGTCTTCGTTCAAACCGTGAATGAAGATCGTCAAAACGTAAACTTCGCAGTAGAAAATAGAACGTATAAACCGATCTGGATACAGTTTATTTTTATTTTTATGCGGGTTTTCCAGCAGTGGGTCTTAGCTAGGATTTCAAGTAAATCGATTGGACCGTTTCTGAAACAAGGGATCACCATTAATCTGTAGATTTAAGTGCCCACATATTTATTCTCCGGTAAGCTAGCTACTTGCTGTTGCCACACCCAATCTGCATTTAAAAGTGCACATGATGAGTCTGTGGTTAATTCAAACGTGACTAGGTGCTCCATCTGGCGTAAAAATCACGCAAGCTTAACGTCACCGCGTCATTCGTATTTTAAAAATTTGATCGATCAATCCTTGACTTTTAGTTTCTTGCGGCGCTTCTTCTCCGCAATGATGGTCTTGGCCGAAGCGCTGGTAGATTCACTGAACATTTCTGACGTGTAAAAGAGCCCGCATGTGGCCAATTTACTGAATAAATATTTAGAATTTAGAATTTTGACTAAATTCAACTTTATTTTTCAGCTAAAATTCCTTTTTTACCCTAATTCAAAACTGAGTAACCTCACACGCCATGAGACTCCGCAGCCACCCCGATGGCTACAGAGGACCTACCTAGCCGGGGATGATCACCCGGTAATTACCCAATATGGAAGCGGGATGCCACGATTCGCCAACAAAAATCGTTTTCTATTTCGATAAATGATTCATCAGGCCGCCTGTCCCATGGAGTGGAGCGAGGCAGCGGAGCGAGGAAAAACCAACCAATAGGAGAGCTGTGCTGAGCGAGGCTAGGAAAATGAAGTAATCCTATTGGTGGACAAGCAGCCTTACGATTATTTAAATAACTAGACCCCGCTATCGGAGGTGCAAAATGGTAGCTTAATTTTTCTAAATTTATTTTCTTTAAAATCTAAATTCTTATTTTTTCTGTTCAATTAGTTTTGGGATCCATGCTAATCATTATCATCAGAAATGTAAACCATTATCAGTACAACTAAAACACTATGGTTGCTATTTTACTTTTCTAATGTTTCGGGTTGCAGGGCATTGCATAAACGCTCTTAAGATAAACCTTTTCAATAAAGGTTTTAATACTGGCCACTTAAACAGGTAATAAATTATTTACGTCAGCAGATAGTCAATGTCATATAGTCCCGTTTTATAAAATAAACACGTTTAATTATAAAGTTCTAGACTCTCATGATGGTAAAAAAAAATGCGATGTATAGACGTATTATCGACATGCTAGTATTTCAAAATATTTGTTACCCATCCCTATGAACTTGACAGCTACCATTTTGCACCTCCAATAGCGGGGTCTATAAATAACTTAATATAGAGAATGCTTTAAAAACCCGACTGTATTTTACTGTCGTCGATATATATTAAAAACATTACAACACATGAAATCTGATTGAAAATGTCTTTTAAGAATTTTATGTATGATTTGATTTTCGCGCCATCAAGACAAGAATTAAATAAAAAAACTTTTGAGACAAAACCTCTGAGCATGTTTTTTATCACACCGCCATTTCCAATGTAAGTTGTTGCCTTTTGTAGGGAGAGGTTTGAATCGATTGACATTATAAATATACCACGTGTTTGAAACCCTCGCATCAATACCTATCATCATTCAACAAGGTGCAGTTTTTGATACAATTTCCCTCTTAAAACTGACTCGCATATTTGAAATTGGTTTATGAGTTTCATACATTCACAAACATTACGTGTAGACCCCGCTATCGGAGGTGCAAAATGGTAGCTGTCAAGTTCTTAGGGATGGCTAAAGATATTTATGATTTCGATATCGATATTCTTATTTTTTCTGTTCAATTAGTTTTATATGTACCTATGCCATTTAACATGTTTTTTTGGGATCCATGACCATCATTATCATCAGAAATATAAACCATTATCAGTAAAACAAAAACACTGGTTGCTATTTTACTTTTCTAATTTATTTATTTATTTATTTATTTTATTTATTTTGGATTGCAGGGCATTGCATAAACGCTCTTAAGATAAACCTTTTCAATAAAGGTATAATACTGCAATTATTATTTATGTCAGCACATAGTCAATGTCATATAGTCCCGTTTTATAAAATAAACACGTTTAATTAAAGTTCTAGACTCTCATGATGGTAAAAAAAAATTGCGATGTATAGACGTATTATCGACATATAGCTAGTATTTCAAAATATTTGTTACCCATCCCTATGAACTTGACAGCTACCATTTTGCACCTCCGATAGCGGGGTCTAATTAGGCTTCGGACTCGTGGCTCCCCTGCTGTCTCCCCTGACCTATTCGACGGAACCCTGCCTTCCGGCAGGGCTCCTATTTCTGAGCGATTTGGCCTTCGGCCATCTAAAGATACCTAACGAACCTAACCTACCTACTTTTGCGGAATGAAAATTGATTTCTGACGAAAGCCGACTGACGAAAAGTAGTCAGGGGAGACAGCAGGGGAGACACGAGACCGTCGCTCTAATTATGTGTTACAAAATTTCAAATTAACATTACGATAGCTCTTATTTACTTGACAGTTATAGCGGCCAAGTTAGAAACAATAAGATAATATGGCAGAGGCAAGAGGCAATATTATATATTATATATTTGCCGAGTGGAATCGAAGCCCAGGCTTATGTTGTATATTGCTTTAATAATCACTGGCTCTCGATTACGCAGGCGCAGCGGAGCCGCGTCAAAAGTGTGTTTATAGGGTGCCATTTTGGTATAACGAATGGCACTCCTTTTTTGGCATAAAGAAAAGCACTTTTGGTCTAAAATTGTCATCATCATCATATCAGCCGAAAGACGTCCACTGCTAGCTGGACATAGGCCTCCCCCAAGGCTCTCCACTCAGACCGGTCTTGTGCTTTTCGCATCCACCGCGTTCCCGCGATCCTTACAAGGTCGTCACTCCATCTTGTTGGAGGCCTACCTACAGTTCGTCTCCCGGTCCGCGGACGCCACTCAAGAACCTTCCGGCCCCATCGGCCATCAGTCCTGCGTGCGATGTGCCCGGCCCACTGCCACTTCAGTTTAGCTATTCTTCGGGCTATGTCGGCAACCTTAGTTCTCCTGCGGATATCATCATTTCTGATTCTAAAATTGTATAGTCTACAAATTTAATTACTAAATCCATTACATTGTTAGGTCAAATTGTTATTTAGCATAACTTAATCGTACAATGTCCTAAAATTAAAATCATATGATTGCTTAATTAATCTATAGGTAAGGTTAGGTTAGAACAGTGTCAAGGCGCCACGCGTTACAACTTGGAATAGGAGCTCCGCCAAGCGGGGCTTATTTCAAATTAGTGGTAACAATATTCGGAATAACAACGTTATACCAAAAATACATTCGGCAATATAACGTTATTCCATACAGATATTGTACCTACTAAACAATTTTTCGATCAAACGATATTATGAAAAACCATTTCGATTAAACAGTTTTCGACATTTTAATCATTCGACGAAACATTAGTTAGTAGGTATGCAAAAAAATGTGTCGCGAAAAAATAATACTATTAATAATAAATTGAATTTGTTTTCATTTTATCATTACAAGAACAAGATATAAAGGACAACGTTAATTGTATGAAAATTAAAAACATACAAAATAAGTACCTACTAGCGGAGGATTGTCCAATCTCAAAGAATAAAAAGAATACAATAAATATTTTTTTTCTCATAGTGCCTAAATCGATATTCTATTGAGTGTACTTTTTAATATAAGACAAAGTTAACTTATTCTATTTACCATCGATTTTATCACACTGGAGTATAACTTACTCAGAGATTAGTCTGTACGGCGTTTAACCTAGGTATAAGACCTTATTCTCGTTTGGTCGAATCCACCCTAAACGATGCACGGGAAGCGAGTGTAGCCAGCGATCGACTACCAATATTTGTATCTCTTTTATTGACACGCGATCTATATTTTTTGTTTCAACAAACTAGTGGAGATAGTTCTCGCCGGCAGTGTGAACAGCCAGTGATCAACTTTTAATATACGTGACTCTTTTATTGACACGGGATCTACATTGTTCGTTTCTTGAGTGAGAGAATAGTCGATAGCTAATCACTTCCTCGCCCTTGGCGGGATCAGTGCCTGCTTTGGTCTGTTGGTCGCAACGCACAACGCTCAATGATATTTTATATTAAGGTACGTTATCTGCGCGCAGAAGCGTTCCTAAAAAAGGAAGGTAATTTACCTTACTACTGTTTAGTTCCGCCGCGGTGCGGCCGCTGACACGCACGCATCAAAGGCAATACAATTTTACTACCGAAATCATACTTTAACTGTAAAAGAAAGAAAGGATGTCTCGTTTCATTCGTAGTTACCGTTATTATTTTTTACATTTTGTTTACATCTTGCCATAATTTGTTGACCACATTTGACACATGAGATACACAATGGATATTGCATGAGTGCGATCAAGACGGGTAGCAACATGGCGGCTGGGAGCTGGGACTTGTCTTGGCGAGAATGGCGAGCAATTTGAAACAACTATCTATCTATTTCTAACAAAAGCGTTCGCTACGGATTGCCGTCTTTGTCAGTGAAAGTACATTTTCTAGTTGTGTTTGATTATTATTTCCGTATTTTATTATTTTAGTCGCTATATTGTTAAATCCCAAAATCGATGAATAGATGAGAATATTTTCTTGTTATACTTTTTCAACATATTTAAGTTTTTGCACTTATTTTTTTACGTCTGTATTTTCAATTTTAGATTACAAGCCACATTATGTTATCAATGATATAAAAACAAGTTTAGTGTGTTTGTAACTACTTAGGTATAACAGTGAATTTCATTTGATGTGTTGTTGCGCCTTGATATAGGTAAATAATGGCTCCAGTAATATTTAATGCACAAACGGAACAAGTAAAGAAAAATATTACAGAAAAACTTAAATAAGACCAGTGAAGTTGCCACAATTAAATAATACAGAACAGAGTAACACGTCAAAAATGACTGCTTACATGATATAAAATTTAATTACAGATAACACCTTAATGTTTATAATAATAATAATAATTCATTTATTTCAAGTAACAGGACTCATGTTATTGTTAGTATACACATACTTAAAAGCTATTTTTTTTTTTTTTATGTCATAGGAAGGCAATCGAGCACACAGGACACCTGATGGTAAGTGGAAACTGTGACCCATAGACATAATTAGTACATACAATTTAATATAATTTAACTTAATATTTCCTAATGTGAGCACTGCAAGGGGCATGTAGTGCGTCGGAACGCCGCAAATAAGGACAATCCGGCCTCTCCGCAATCGACCGCAACAAGTGGTTGGGGCTGGCCCGCACACAGTGCACCAGGGATGCTGCTCTTTTGCGCATAGTTGCATAAAAACAGTCCACGTGCCCTTCTGCAAACATCCCCGATGCACTACAGAAGCGGGGCAGCCCCACTAACACCCGGAACGCATTATTATTATTATTAATCGTTCTGAACTTCAACCACGACCGCAACCCAAACCTATATTTAATTTTCTGAGTTTAACGATAGTTACTGGCATTGAGAAGGACAGTTAAATAGTCATATAAAAATACAATTATGGCATTTACATTCATAAAAGAAAATTGTCTACATTTTTAATTTTTAGTAATGAGCGGTAAAACAAATATGATGCTGCGGTGATCCGTATATCTATTGCGATGAAGCTGTATTTAGCTCTAATCATTTTCCCGCGTCCATATTTGCCGCCTGACAAATGCTGCTAAGCGGTGACTTTAATACCAGCATTACGCTGAGTTGGGACCATTTCGTTGCTTTCTTCTTGTATTTGTTAATCTGTTCTTTGTTATGCATGTCAGGAATAAATGTTTTTCTTTCTTTTTTTCTTTCAAAATAAAGCAGAGCACCCCGTGTGTAAAATTTCGTCATTTTGACGTCATCGGCATGAAAAGACCCCTGGTAATAATTACACCATTGATTTGGCAGTTAACAGAGAGTGGAAAAATAAAACACATTGGTCCCATCTAGTGTGGGACAAGGGGTGATTATCATAATTATAGTGTAATGGTTTAGTGACTCTTTAGAATTTAAATACTTACCTTCCAAACATTATGAGCAATGTTGCCAGGAATAACTTTTCTCTGCAATTTCTTCATAATGTTGTCCAATGATCCTTCTGCCTGTGCATCTGTCAAGGGACCCTTTTTAGGGTTCCGTAGTCAAACTCGGAACCCTTATAGTTTCATGTCCGTTCATCCGTCCGCAGCATAGCTCCGAGACTCTAAATTCGTTTTGTTTTCCGAAGTTTAAATACAAAAATTAATCCAAATGTTTTTTGAAAATACTTACATTTTATAATTCATTGCTTGTCCCCGTCTGCAATACCTTTTCCACTATCCAAGTTGTATGTATATTTGTATAAATTGCATTACTTGTTAACGAGGTATCAAACAAAAAATCATTGCATGGTACATTATAAGTATTATTATATGTTTGAATGTAAACACTTTATTATACAAACAAAAAAGATAATATAGCTTGTTTCTCGCTTTTCAGTTGTTTTTTTTACCGCAGTCGGGTTTTTGTTTTTATTTAAATAATTTAGTTTATTTCACATTTTTTTGGCTGTAGTAAGAAATATTTAGTATCCCTGTCTAAATGGTAGCATCAAAGTATTATTATGTATATATATTTGGAATGGGCTATTTACTAGCTTTCATTTGAGACCCATATTGCTATAATAAACATTTTTTTTTATATCCCCCTCTTTTTTTTGCAGACGCCATTTTGAAATATTATATACCCTATGTCACTTCGGCAATTAAGACGAATTGAATGACACCTAGTATGTTAAAATCGGTCAAGCCGTTTAAGCTGCAGAGCGTGCCCAGAAATAGACATACATACATACATACATACATACATACCTACATACATACGCTCGAAAAACATAACCCTCCTTCTGAAGCAGTCGGGTAAAAATGGGTAAGGTCCAAAAAGTTGGGCACGCTAAGTCCCCTACCTCACCGAGACGCCATGGCGACGTCGCCGGCCACCGTAGCCAAATAATTCATATTGAAAAGTAGACGGCCTCACTCACTTGGCGACGGTTTGGCTACGTTAATTTGTATGGGATACGTGGCCAGCGACGTTGCCATGACGTCCCGGTGAGGCAGGGGACTTACTCTATTAAAGTTTCTATGAAACTTATCCGTTGTGACACGAAAATTAGCCATACAATGGTAGGGATACTTTTCGTTGCGCAATGGAACTTTTTTCTACATCGTTGTTTGTATCGTTAACTGCGCGTAACTGTGGTCCAACTTTTTGGTCCTTACCCAAATATGAACACAACACGTGAAGAATATCAAAATATGTTATAATTCCTACAGTTAAAGGTGAGACCAGACAAGCCTATTCCCGGACACGGTGTCAGCATGTCCACAGTGGCAGGTCTAAAAGTTTTAGGTTAGAGATAAGTATTGCATACACCAACTTTTATATGTTCATTGAGAATAATTTATAGATACCATAGAACAGACTAGAATAGTAGAATCATGAAACTAGGGAGATGGAACCAGTAATGGACAAGGCACCAGTAATGGACACTTGATTCTTATTTTACATAAGATAAGGGTTATTCATTTCTTTTGCAACAATCAATTTTGGACCGTATGGTATTTGAATTAAGAGTCAAGTGTCCATTGCTGGTACCTGTCAGCTAAAAGCGTCCATCATTGGTGCATGCACCCTTATTCGACTAAAACTTAAATATCTCGAGAACTACAAGTTCGATTGAAAAAATTAAAATTGCATTGTGATCCTTAGAATATTTTCAATTATTTTGAGTATCAGAAGCACTTCACCAAAAATAATAACAACATTTGCGGGCCTACTGGGGTCCTAGTGAAAAATGGTACAAGTCAACTTAACTCGTAATAAAAAAGATTATATACATAAACCAACGTACGTGCATGAAGAGATTGATGAATGTAGAGGAAGCGAAAGTGGTATGTTTAGATCGGTGCACCTGGCGTTCCATAGTCTCTGCCAACCCCATTGGGAGACAGGCGTGAAGTTATGTATGTATGTATGTATGTATATATATAAACGTAGTACTTCACTTAAACTCATTTGTACTTGATCTTCAGAAGACTTATACCCTTTTTCATTATGAACCAAGTTTAATGGTCATAAACGTTGATTATTTATTTATTTTACACAGGCCACCTGATGGTAAGTGGAAACTGTGACCCATAGACATTCGCATTCACAAGACTGCAAATGCACTGCCAACCCTGAGGACTAAGATGGAATGCCTCTATGCTAGTCATTTCACCGGCTGTCTTATCCCCAAACCGGAACACAACAATGCGAACACTGCTGCTTGGCGGTAGGTTAACGGATAAGATGGTGGAACCAACCCGGACGGACCCTGCACAAGGTCGTCCCACCGATAAATTGATAAAAGAACTGTCATTTTCTGACGAGTTGTAAGTGCGAGAGTGACGTATCGTCGGTGATACTGCAAAACCTCGTAACTAACAAATTTATGATGGAGCAAAATAAACCTTACTGTCTTATTAAAAAGGTGCATTTTGCTCCTTATTTAAAATGCTACTTACGCGGTTTTGCAGTTTCACCAACGGTATGCTTTATTTATCCACCGCGATAAAATGAACCCTGAACTAAAAAAAAAAACAGCATTCGTTAATCCTATTCAGAACAGAGCCTCTATATTACTGGATATACCATAATTACCTTTGACCTGTTATCGTACTGTTAACGTTTTGATAGCTCTTATTTACTTGACAGTAATCGCACCGGACAAAGCATTCGACTCGCTAACGAGTACGGTAATTGTTACCCATGCTAAGGGTACTGGGACCTCTGTCGTGCTTCCAAAGCGACTCGGATTACGTTTGCTATGATTTCATGTCTAACAGTCCCACGACCACGACGCATTTTTATTATTTGTTATTATAGCGGCTGTACTAACACACACTCAGTAAAAAAATCAATTGTTTGGCAGCTAAACAATCAAAATTAGGTGTATATTTACATCAGATTATTTTATTTTCTGAAAATTTAGGTTTTTACAATAAATATTTAAGTATGAAAGTAAAATAACAATACTGAAACAAAAAATAGGCAGGCTACCAGCCCTATGGTTGAACCTATGAACCTATGGACGAGAATTGTATAATCACAAGATGCCATTGATTGCTATTTTAGAGGCCAGTAATTAGGTGTTTTACCCTACATAAAAATCCTAACCTACGGGTGCCGCCAGCAGCGCGCCAGGGCTCAAGCTACCAGAGGTTAGGACTGCACAGAGAAGAACCTCCTCAAAGTACGTGCCGTGTCTAGGAGTACTGCTTTCTGTATCTATATCGTTTTAGTGGGGTTGTAATAGCAACCTTCTCAACAAAAGTATCTCTGTGTTTATCTTGGGCAATTATAGTTTACAGTTGGTGAGCACTTAAAAGATGCTTCAGGTTCGTACTTCTTTCTCACCCGCTCTTAATAAGAGCGTATGAGTATGAGAGCGAGTGAGAGGCAACTACAACTCCGTACACTTGCTAAAATCTATCTCACTGTAGCAGTAAAACCAGAGTATCTACTTTTTCACCTTATTGCATTGTAATAAGGTTCAAAAGTGTACATCTCGTTGTAGTCGACTGTAATCGGCTGTCTACCGATAAAACATCACTCTGGCATCTGTGAGTGTATTTCTCATCATCATAAACTCACGCCTTCATTCCCAGGGTGGGGTAGGCAGAACAATTACCAATAACTCTAAAAACTTGTTGATAATTCTGTCACTACATTTTGTACAATAAGGCTAAGATGTTTACCAGTGTACTAGTGACAGGTAGCAAGCCCATCGCCTAACAGTACTACAAGCCTTTATTCCCTTAGTCGCCTCTTACGACATCCAGGGGAAGACATGGAGTGGCACTATTCTAACCCGGCAACCACACGGGTAGTGTATTTCTAATTGTAATTAATGGCTTTCACCTTCACTCTCTCTCGTACTTATACTATACGCATCAGAAAGTGATGGATGTTTTATCCACATTTTGTCAAGCGATAAATGCAGCCATACTAGGGTGATGGCACCAGTGTTGGACACTTTAAGCTGACAGGCACCAATGATGGACACTTCACTCTTAATTCAAAGATCCTACGGTCCTATATTTATTGTTGCTTAACAAATGAATATACCCTTATCTTCTGTAACATAAAAATCAAGTGTCCATTACTGGTTCCATCACCCTAAGCCACTTGCTAAAGTGTATTCCGATGTCGAGTTATTTTAAACACTCCCATAGACAGAAAAATAAGTCCATGGATATCACAGATCACACGCAAGAACCATTCTGCCCTCCTAAGGGGAAAAGGCGTATCTACTATATGGATTGTATTGAAAATCCAACCTTATTGTAACCCTTGAGAGTTTAATATGCTTCTATGAATTAATTGCACATGCTCCTTTTCTCCGTAGGAGGGCAGCATTGTTGGGTAAAAGAGTATTTTCTCTAGTGGACTCAACAGGAGCACATGGGGTTAGCTCCATACGCTTCTGTCATTCGTCCGTTTACTTTCTCAACCTCTTATCTGATTGAACAGTTAGATAGACAAAACACTCATGTTCTAAGGTGTGTATAAAGACTACTTTAAGTATTAACTGAAGTATTCGATCAGATATGACGTAAGAGGCGACTAAGGAAATAAAGGCTTGTAGTACTGTTAGGCGATGGGCTTGCCACCTGTCACTAATACACTGGGAAACATCTTAGCCTACTTGTGCAAAATGAGGTTACAGAATTATCAAGAAGTTTTAAGACTTGTTGGTAATTCTTTCGCTCTGCCTACCGCACTCTGGGAATGAAGGCGTGAGTTTATGTATGTATGTATTCGATCAGATAAGAAGTTGAGAAAGTAAAGGTTATGCAAGAAAGGATGTGAAAGTGATAGACAGACGAGTGCATGTTTTTGCGAAACTCAGAGCTTTGTTTTTTTTTTTTTTTTTTTTTTTCTTCTCGTTTTGTGTTCATTTAATTATGTGTGTGTAACCTTCCGTGGTTTCACCTGATGGTTCCAACGGAAGACCAGCGCTGACTTTAATGCCAGCATTACGCTGAGTTAGGACCATTTCGTGGCTACTTTCTTCTTGTATTTGTTAATCTATTCTTTGTTATGCATGTCACGAATAAATGATTTTCTTTCTTTCTTTCTTTCTTTCTTTCTAATGAATATCTGGTTTTTAACCCCCAAAGTAAAAAGAGGGATTTCATAAATTATAAGTTTGATGTGTGTATATGGCACCGTAGCTCTTAAAGAGTTAACTGATTTGGATGCGGTTTTTTTAATGTAAAAGCAGGCTTTCTAGCGGTGGTTATTACCTTCATCAAAATCAACGTTGCAACAAACGCATTGGTTTATCGACTCGCCGCTCGTGGATTAAACCGGTTCATCAAGGTTAAAGTAAAAGTTCTCAAAACTGTCGCGTTTTCTAGAAAAGTTTTTTTTTATTTTTTTTTATGGCATGGGATGGCAAACGAGCACACAGGCCACCTGATGGTAAGTGGAAACTGTGACCCATAGACATTTGCATTCACAAGAATGCAAATGCGTTGCCAACCCTGAGGACTAAGATGGAATGCCTCTATGCTAGTCATTTCACCGGCTGTCTTATCCCCAAACCGGAACACAACAATGCGAACACTGCTGTTTGGCGGTAGGTTAATGGATAAGATGGTGGTACCAACCCGGACGGACCCTGCACAAGGTCCTCCCACAAGTTCGGAGCAAAACCGAAATAAACCGGTATTAATCGGTATTTTTTGAACCGGTTTAAGCCCAGGCCCTTAAAGTCGAAAAAGGTCGTAACTCAGAGATGTGCTGTGCTGAAACTTGGCATATCTTAAAGTAAGGAATCTATTTATGGATATACCTACTTAAATATACAGAAAACATCCATTACTTAGGAACAAAATACACGCACTCATCACACAATTTTTTACTCAAACCCAGGACCGTCCAGCGTTGTACGCAAGGTCACTATCAACTAGGCTAAACGTTACGTCAAAACACATGCACAAAGATCGTTAGAATTGTATAACCTATTGTTTACGCCGATAAGTTCTGCATGCTTCAGAGTCAGTAATCGCTGGTGCGAGCGTCGCTGCGCACACACACGTCTCTCACCGAACAAATGAGCATCAAAAGACAACAGCTCTCGTTTAAAATGTCAAAAATCCTCAGAATATTCCTTATCGCGTCATTATCTTTATCAATAATGTACTTATACCACACGCTGAACGAAATAAGATGCACCCAAGAGGGTGACGAGATAGAAAAGCGCTTGGAACACCTTGAAAAAGAATTACGAAATAACAATTTCGATAAAAAGGTTGATAATGGTGTTAATAGTGACCTTAACACCTCGGCCGTCGGTGGAAATGACGTCAGTGCCGCACATTTGCTACCAAATGAACCAATTAAGTATATTTTGCAGTGGACGGATTCGAAAACTGTACCGTTTGTGTACATGGGTAAGGGACAGCAAGGGTTTATTGAAAGGAAGTGTGAATACATTAACTGTTTTGTGACTGATAACAGAGCCCTGCTCGGCGACGTGACTAAGTTCGATGTCATCGCATTTGCTGGCCCTCAATTTTTACGAAAGAAGAAAATAAAATCGCCTAAGCGCCGATCTCCGCTCCAGAAATATGTGTTTGCTAGCATAGAGTCTGCTGACAACTACCCTGTATGCAACAAAAAGTTGGACAACTTCTTCAACTGGACGTGGACTTACAAGTTAGATTCGGACTCAAAGTGGGGTTATATTGTAGTGAGGGATTCTAAAAGGAACATAATAGGGCCGAAGGCAGATATGAAATGGATGAAGAGAGATGACATGGACCCTGTGAGCGAGGAAGTGTTGGTAAAACTGAGGACTAAGAAGAGAGCAGCTGCGTGGTTTGTGTCCAATTGCGATTCAAGGAGTGAGAGGGAAGTATTCACCAAAAATTTAGATAAAGCTCTCAAGGCTTACAACTTAGGGGTAGATATTTTTGGGAAATGTGGAAAGCTTGATTGTAAGCGTGATAGGAAGGCGGAGTGCGACAAAATGTTGGAACGAGATTATTACTTCTATTTGTCGTTTGAGAACTCTTTCGCTGAGGATTATGTGACTGAAAAATTGATGCATGGCTTGAGGAATTACGCCGTACCGGTTGTCTATGGAGGAGCTAACTACTCAAGGTAAGGTAACTATTCATTGAAGTACAAAATACTAAACATTTTGGGTGCACTTGAAACATAACATCCCTTGATCTAATAAATACTTCAGGTGAATAGCAGTGATGGTAGTGACCTTCCCTACGAACCAATTTTTTTTTTTATTGTAACGAACAATACAAGCGGGCTGGGATCGATTCTCGGTCAGGGCAAATAGGTATTTGATTGCATGTTTTCTATGTATTCTACACAAGTTTAAGTATGTTTATCGTTGTCAAGTATATACGATTATAGTACAAGCCCGGCAAATGTAAAGGAGAGAGCTATAGCAGTTATATAGTTCTGAACTGCGTAGATGAAAGATAATGATCAAAGATAAAGACATTTATTCAGCAAGTAGACCACACGGGGTTATGTATCCCTCTGAGCTTAGTTTGGGATTATAGGTACGAGTAGGTTAGGTAAGCTTAGGTTACGCGTGACTATGTCAGGAATATTGATATTACTATGTCTGTTTCATTCATACGTGAATGAACTTGCATTTGGTTTAGGTATGACAACTGTTTTTCGATCACTTCTAATGTGATCTACTTATCTGCTATCTATTGTATATTTGCCTGCCTACTTGTGCACAATGTGGTTACAGAATTATCAAGAAGTTTTAAGACTTGTTGGTAATTCTGTAGCTCTGCCTACCCCACTCTGGGAATGAAGGCGTGAGTTTATGTATGTATTGTATATTTGAAACGCAAGGCCGATTTTGATAAAATTAAAATGTCATTGGAGTCGTCTCATGCTGGAGAGTTACATTAATTTCTTCGTTTTTTTATATTTACGTATTGTAGAGAACTGAAAATTAAATTTAAAAAAACTACTGTTCACTGACCCCGTGACTGGCCCCGGACGTCACGTAACCGGACCCCTGCTTTGACTTGAGATGAAAATGTAAAAATAATAAACAACGATTCAACACAAACCTCTCGTAAGTTCCTTAGCATGAGAAAATATAACTTTTCAGTCGGCTACTTATAACCGCAACACCAAGAAAATTAACAAATTACGAAATAATCGGTCTTGTTACAATGAAACCCGACCGGACCCGATTCTACGTGCACATCGCTTAAATAGCCTAAAACTAAATTTGTCTTATTTCAAGACAGTTTGACGGCAGATTTAACCAGTGTTATTCTATAATGTCGAGCTGACAATGTATAAGACCGCCTAAAATAAGAAGCGTCAGATTCAAATTAGCGCTGTCATGGCGCTGTCATTTGATTATGACATAGAATAGCAAAGTGTTTTAGCGATCTGACATTGGCACACGCCATTAAAGAGAAGAAAAAGAATGTTTTAGCGACACCTAAATAAGATTAGGAAGTTTAGAGGCCACTGTTGAATCGGGTCCAATGTTTACATGAATGACAGACGCATTGTGTAAATTTTTAATTCACTTGTATGACAATGTATTACACTGATCTTTTTATTTCAAAGGTTGATACACAAACTCATTATCATCAATAAGTATTTATAGAACCCTTGGTGCGTGAATCCAACTCGCACTTGGCCGGTTTTTGAACTAAATTTCTGCTTATTTAGGTTACAAAACACATACCGTATTTTTTACATGCCCTATTTTGTTTCAGATTCCTGCCTGATGGCATTTACTTAAATGCCAATGAACTCGGTGTGTATCAATTGGCAAAACTAATGAAACATCTGATCGACTACCCAGAAAAATATAAAGAGTATTTCCGGTGGAGGAGCCATTACTCTTTTCATACAAGATCTGAGAGCGTAGAGACAGATGATTACTGCGGATTCTGCAAGCTTCTCAATAACGAAGAACTAGTAAGGAGAACTTCAATATACAAGGCCTTCAGCAAATGGTGGACTCCGCCAAACACATGCCTGGTGGTAGAGCCCCCAGTGTTATAAATAACTTTTTCACTTCTCAAGCTCTCAAAATGTTACTTTAGTCTCTGCACATAGGGACTAAAAGTCCTTATTAGTCTTTAGGGACTAAAGTAATATTTTTTTATTTAATTTGGAATCCCCTAAACCAATAACGGTGTTTGTGAATGGACGATTATTGCCATTTTCAGTGATTGTGTATGAACAATTTGTAGGGCGTGGAAATAACCTCGATATGACAACTGTTCAGAAACATAAAAAAACCGATTTAATTTCGTGAAACACGATTGATGATTACTAATCAGGGAGCGAAACTTTGGTGCCGATGACAGGCGTATGACGTCAAGCTACATACAGAGTGTTTTTATCTAGATTGAACATCATCACTAACAACTTATTGGCCTCTTTATTGTACCAATATTGACACTTGAGTAGAGACGGCCGGTACTTATAAAAAAGATAATTGACTGTCATTGTCATATTAAAAAGAAGATTGTTGAAGTCAATAACAAAATTTTTTTTTTTTTTTTTTGTAAGTTTTAATTATTACCGAAACATTGTTTCGCTTGAGCAAAGTCGCCATGTAATCTGTACAGCCGTATTTGCAGAAGTTTATTTTTCTGACTGTAAATAATGAAAAAATTATTTAACAGCAAAAGTAAGCAATTAAGAAAAAAAATGAAAACAATCAAGCTCATGGGATGTTGTTATGTTTGAATTTTAAGCGTTCTGCATACTTCGAAATTTCATTAAAATAATGTTTTTCATTTCCTTGTATAAATAATATTTTTCGTTAGAAATACAAGCTCCAACAAAATATTTCGTGTCGTCTTTGTCATTATTTAAATATTTACATTATCATTATAGCATTATTATGAATCAGTGCGGTGTCGCAATATTGTTTATAATAAAAGCATCCTATATGTGAATTTGCGTCATAATGACGTCACCAGCATCAAAGTTTCGCTCCCTGATTGATTACGAATGTGAATCTTTTTAATTATATTAAGAGTGAATTAATTTTATTATGCATGGTCCAACAAGTTTTAATTTAGTTTTCAAGGTTGAATTGGTTGGCTTAATACGCAAGCATTTAAAGCGTCACTTTACAAAAAAATACAACCGCGGAACTTTGACAGTGACTTTGTAATAATAAATATTGTAATTGTATATAGAACGTCGTTTTTTTCCTCGCATTCATAGTGAAAAGTGTTTAACGTGGACTAAACAACCATAAACCACTCGAACTATAGCCACCCTCGCTCAGCTCGCGTGGCAAAACGCGATCGCGTCTTTTGAACATCTCGTGTCATTATGTTGAAAAATCTACTATTCTTCAATATGCTTGGAAATGCTTTAATTACATTTGCAATAACAGCCCAGGAAGTTTTTGGTTTCAGGACAAGATTTAATTTAAAATAAAACTGTTACGTACAAATTCGTATCCACTTTATGATTATGAGTATATTTTAGTTTTTACATTTTTATTATGTATCATATAAATATTTTTAGTATTGGTAATTCTGTAGCTCTGCCTACCTTACTCTGGTAAAAGAAGGCGCGAGGGTTTATGTATGTATGTATTTTTATTTATATGAGGATTACAGTTTTATGACGCTTTTTATTTATGACAACCATAATGTAAAATCTTACATTATGGTCATTTGCACATGCAATTAGCATGTGCAAATTAAAGTACAGTAATGTAATTTTGTACTGAGTAGTGGAAACATTCAATTACTCTTTTCCATGGCTGGTATGGCCATTAAATTTACGAAATTACATTCCTCGATATTTATTGTTTAAACCATTTTTTGGACCAGTGAACTGTTCATGAACCACTAAACTCTTGTTCTTTCAACGACAATAACATTTATTATCAAATCCTAATTCCCTTGATCAATATCGTTGTAGTCCTATCTCATTCTCCCAGTTAAATGTGTCAAAAGTTGTTGAACATTTTGTAAATCGTCGTCTCCTATCCCACCTAAAAAGGCATAACCTAACCGGGTATAGCACAGTTTAATGCTTTGGTTAAAGTCACTGACGACATTATTTTTTAAAATTGAATGCTACTTGATTTTAGTAGAGCCTTTTATACTTTCGATTGTGACATTCTCCTCAAAATTCTAAACTCTCTCCATCTTTCTCCTCTTGCTCTTTCGTGGTTTCACGCTTCCCTCTCTGGAAGACACCAGCGTGTTAAAATTGATGACAGTTGCTCTGAGTGGTGTGAACTCTCCGCTGGTGTTCCTCAGGGCAGAGTGCTGTCTCCTCTTCTCTTTTCTATTTTTATTAATAGGATATCGCAATCCCTTGTTTCGTCTTATCATTTGTCTACGTGGCAGCTAAGTTTAAAGATTTTCTCTCATTGGTAAATCAGATTAATGGCGACCTTGAGTCACGCTCCTGGGCGGAAAGATTTGGGTTAATAGTGAATGCTAAGATGTTGGCAGCCCTCATTTTATGGCCAAAATGTCTGAGATAGTGGTACCCAACGACATCTATGATGGGACTCCAATCCCATTTTCTACAACTGTGAAAAACTTGGGTGTCACTGTAGATCAGACTTTATCTTGGTGAGCCCATATTAACCATGTCAGCTGCAAACTATTCGCGTCATTACATTCCTTGGAGGCTGCAAAATTTATTGCCCTTGAAAATAAACTCACGCTTGCCCGTTCTGTCCTGCATTAAGGTCACATTGCGTTCATTGATCTGAAGGAGCCACTTGACAAGCTTGAGCTGCAAAATGTCTCCATCAGGTACCTTTATGGTTTACGAAAATATGACCACGTGTCACCGTTCCGTGTGAAGGAAAGTTCTCATTCGTCGTCGTCGAGATGTAGATGTCGTCATTACTTTTCAATATCCTTTTCCATCCTTCTTCCCCTTCTCATCTTTATTTAAAGGTTTAGTTATTCGGTTACTGGTAGCCGACATCGCTTGCGGTCTACCAACAATCTTACCCTCGCTATCTCTCCTAACAAGACAGACACTTATGTTTAATCTTTCACGGTACACTCTGTCAAACTATGGAATGGGCTTCCGCTGGACTTGAGGCAGTCTCATGACTGAGTGTTTTGCTAATTTATTGATATTAAGTCCAACTAGTCAGTAATGTATAATTTGAATATGTTGTATTTATTTATGTGTAATTATATAATATTCATTGTATTTGTGTATATGATGTTTATTTATGTGTATTAGTTTATTAACTTTTTATGCACATCCTTGTAACCTTGCCTATGCTCGTACAGTTTCCTTAGTCATGATCAGTTTATCTGGTAGAGATCCCTTAAAGGAATAATTTCGCCGTTGTACATGTTAATCTTAAGTTTATGTAGGAATTTGTAATTGTTTTTTTATTCGCGCAATAAAGAGTTTACATACTTTCTTAAACATTATTTACAGCGTATTTAAAAGTGTCTCAAAAATGTATATTTATTTAAACATCACGAGTATTATGATTAAAATCCCAATTTATTGAGTTTAGATTTATTATATTTACTTAAATATAAGGTTTGTGATTTGTTTCAATGGATAATTTAGTTTAATTATTACCTTTTAAATGTAAATAGCATTACGGGTGATCCCATGTAAGTACTTTTAAAAAATAAATAAAAAATAAATCCCCAATGTAATTTTTTATTCAAAGGCAATTTTAGTGACACTACTGCTCAAATTATTAAGCGCTAAACCAGTCTTGGTCGGAAATGGCGCTTGCTGGAATCTTATATACGAGGGTGGATTGAAAAGTTCTGAGCCTGGTAAAAAAAAGTAACGGGCTCACTTTTTATAACAATTTTATTTTTCGACATATTCTCCATGAAGGTCAATGCACTTAGTCCACCTCGCCTCCGACTTCATTATCCCATCAAAAAAAAAAGAATCGCTGAGGTCGTTAAAATATGAGTCTACTGCTTCTTGTACCTCCATATTTGTCGAAAATATTTGTCCTCCCAAGTGTTTTTTGAGGTTTGGGAAGAGATGATAATCGGGAGGAGCTAGATCCGGCGAGTAAAGGGGATGCGGCAGCACTACAAATCCACAATCATATATTTGTGCCATTGATTTCGCCGAAGTGTGAACGCGAGCGTTGTCTTGGTGAAACAGTACTTTTTTCGACAGCATTCCAGGTCTCTTTATTTTAATTTCCTCACGCAGACGACGTAAAAGAGCACAATAGTAGTCCGAATTTATTGCTTTGCCCTTTTCGAGATAGTCTATCATGATATTCATGATAACCCCCCTGCAATCCCAGAAAACTGAGGCCATTACCTTATTAGCTGACAAAATGACCTTGGCTTTTTTGGGTGGTGGTGAACCTGGTCTTTTCCATTGCCTGGATTGTTCTTTCGATTCTGGTGTACTGTGGTGGACCCATGTCTCGTCCATAGTTATAAAACGATTGAAAAAATCGTCGGAGTCACGTTGAAACATACATAAACAATCTTGGGAAATTGTAACACGTACTCGTTTGTTCTCGACTGAAAGCAGTCTAGGCACCCACCTGGTTGACACCTTAGAAAATCCAAGAACATCGGTGATGATGTTCTGTGCCCGCTCATAAGAAATACCCATTGCTTCCGCGATCTCCACAATCTTCAATCGCCTATCCTTCATTATCGCATTTAATATATTATTGACATTTTCGTCCGTAGTAGCCGTCAACGGCCGCCCACTCCTAGGCTCGTCTTGAACAGTCTCCCGGCCACGTTTGAAACCAGCTACCCATCTTTTTATGGTAGCATACGATGGAGCAGATTGCCTTTATGTTTGATTCATATCTTCAAATATTTGTTTTGGTGTTAACCCCTTCTTTTGCAAACATTTTATGACAGAACGTTGCTCAATTTTATCCATTACTTGAAAAATCAGTGACCTTATGTAGCAGTTCGAGCATAAAATGCAAAATTGTGACAGGAAAAAAACAAAAGATAGTGCATAATGGCGACTAAATATGGCACTTTGACCTGCCAGTATTTATTTGTTTTTTTTTAATTATATTCAACCTTAGGCTCAGAACTTTTCAATGCACCCTCGTAAATACATTTACGTAGCGCGGCCAAAATGCACCTCATACCTGTCCAGCAACCGCTTACTTCCCGGTCTCTAAACTACTGTAAGTACCTATTATTATTTGTTGCCCTTGGTACTTAACGTAGTACGTGTATGAAGTAAACACTTACTCCTTGCTCAATGGTTAAGTACCCAATAATTTGTAATTTAAGCATAAATAAGCCCATGAAAAATTTATAAAAATGTTGTACATTCAAATTCAACGTACCTACTTAGATAACTAGAATTGTATAAATTCCATTAAATCGTTCGTTTAATTAACAACCGTCCTTATCGCGGAAGCAAAAACAAATCTATTAAATAACACATAACAGAATGTATGTTTAGTATAAACGGAATATTCTGCCTATACATTAAAAGCCTTTAAGAAGTTCTTCGTATGTAGCATGAAGTTTTCGATAGAAAAGGTTAATCAAACTTGTCTTACACTGAAAAACGCTTACATATACATCAACGTGACAACTTGAATAAATAAATATAAAATGTGTGATATCCAGTATTTTTCTCCAAAACTAGTTAAAACTTTTTTTAGATATGTTTTTCATTTGCACTCCAATTTAATAAAGATATAATTTTGTATTTTTTTTGTAAATATCAAATCAATCAAGAATGACAAATGTCTAAAGTACCAGGAAAAGTGACTCTTTCACGTTAGGATTGCGTCAATAATTCCTTTTTATAAATCTGTAAAGTATCTGCATCTTTTAAAACACCAAGAAACTTATTTAAATAAACGTTTTAAATTCTTTATCGAACTTGAAATTTACATGTGGGTTGTTTATTTTTACTTGTGGGAGGACCTTGTGCAGGGTCCTTCCAGGTTGGTACCACCATCTTATTCATTAACCTACCGCCAAACAGCAGTGTTCGCATTGTTGTATTACGGTTTGGGGATAAGACAGCCGGTGAAATAACTAGCATAGAGGCATTCCATCTTAGTGCTCAGGGTTGGCAGTGCATTTGCAGTCGTGTGAATGCGGATGTCTATGGGTCACACATTCCACTTACCATCAGGTGGCCTGCTCGATTGCCTTCCTATGCGATAAATAGATAAATAAATAAATAAATGAATGTTGAAATATTTTTAGTGTCGAATCAGAGTTTCCGTTAGTTTTACACCTTTTTTTTCAAATTTTAGAATACAATAACATAAAAACAAGTTTAGTGTACTCAAGACCACGTGTCTTTCAAATTTTTTGCAAAAACCTTTCGTTGCTGACCGTACTTTTTATTATTTTTATCAATCACAAAGTAATGAATCCCAACACGGGAGGTCTAAGTAAATGATTGCGGAGATCCTGTCGCCACCTTCCGAATCTATAATCAGATGAACTATAATATATCTAAAACTAACTTCTGCGAGCGACTTCATCTACGTAAATTTCGATTAACGTTATTTCCTCGGTAACTATTGAATTTTCCAAATTCCGACGCGCTAACCCAGTTGGTAGTGATCCTACGAAGCTAGCGGTCCTGGGTTGAAATCCCGGTAGGGGCGGATTTTTGTGTGATGAGCGTGAATATTTGTTTCCGAGTCTTTAAGTATGTATTTCTCTGTAAAAGTATTTATATTGTAGTACCCATAGTACAAGCCTAGAGCTTAGTTTGGTGCTAGGTGAATTGGTGTGACATAGTCCCCCGATATGTGTTATTTATTTATTATACATTTAAATTTAACTTTCGCGTTTACAATATTAGTAAGGATATTGCAGTGTAATCGGCTGTACATACTTTGAGTTCCCAGCTCATTCCACTAACGGAAATTTACAGACATGCAAACAGTGCAAAGAAATATAAGCTTGTTATGACCTAAGTAGAATATAACAGATTATAAACCTAGTCCAAGCAAGAGTAATAAAGATAAGAATAATGAAATAATCAATTATTGATTGATAAGATTATACCTCTATTTTCTAGTAAATTACGAACCGATAGCAACATACCTAGATAGGCATGCACATGCACACACTAGCATGTGTGTGCTCGTATAGGTAAGTCCTTTGGAAAAATGTAAATGGATAGGATGTCTCTCCTTTACGAGTTTCTGGTACCTATTGCCGCATGGACGTAAGTGCTGCATCGAAGTGCATCGCTTGAAAATTAAGACTGCACCGAGCGCTCTCTAGCGCCCTCGTTACTTTTATTTTGTTTACTAGTAAAAATACTTAGGAGTATACGGGGCAAAAATTAAATGACAGCTAGGGTCTATATTGATAAACGGAATTATCGATGCTTTTAACATAATAATATACTAGTGATCGCCCCCAGCATTGTTTGTAAGTGTGTAATTTTTATTTTGTTTTGCCAACCACTTTCACAGAAATTGAAAAGCCTTTTATCCACCTGAAATGGATTCATCAGTCGAGACGAGAAAATTAACGACCGATTATTTGGCACTAATTCTGATCGTTTACTTTACAATAGTAAATGGGACAGTAATTCTGAAATACACAATGAGGAAAAAAATATGATGATTAAGAATTAAAGAATTACCATTAATTATCTTGCTATAATGTTTAATTTTGGTACAAGCATAGATAAAATGGAGTTGATCGATATAGGCAATCCCTAGTGGTCGTTTAATTTTGCCCCGTATATTCCTAGGGCTGTTAATAAACTAAAAAGTATTGTCTTCAAATAGAAGGATGGTTTTTTTTGTACTCTTTACTTACCGTAACTGCATTTTAATTAACATTTCATTTTCACAGTCGTCAATACGATGAAACTATAGATTATCTTAAATACTATTGATGATTGAAGTGTGATTCCTCTATTTTCTGGGGAAATATGACCCAATAATTATACGTAACGAGAGGTTACTTCTACACGACTCTCTTTTTAACCAAATTCAAAAAAAGGAGGTTCTCATTTCTGTATATTTTTGTTACCTGGGAACCTCTTTTGAAAAAAACATTCTTTATTTGAAAAGACGAAATAGAAACCGTTTCAGTAGAAAAAAAGTTTTTACTTGCGATGATTATGAATAACATCTCACTCACTAAAAAAAAATATGTGAGCCAATGGAACCGGTACCTATAAAAGTATTCGGATTCATTACGTTTATTATTAAAAATTAAAAATGTATAAGCAAATACGAGGGGTTTTCAATAAGTTTCGAGAATCAGTATGAACCATCTACACAATGATATTCTTTTAATGTGGAATATACAATGGAACTAATTAAAATTAAATAAGCGAAAAGAAAAATACATTAGGGGAGACCGGGGACAATTGAAACACGTCATGACTGAAACAAGTCAAATTTCTCAAAAACTATAATACCTACGAGTATGACGCAACACTCAGGACTCCGCCGGCCATATCTTAATCTATGGTCAGTAGAGCGCGAGCGACCGAGCAACGCAGCGGTGTCACGGAGCGATTTAATTTTTTCGCGGTCAAAAGTAAGTATTTCTCATCTTGTATATTTGTTAATAACTTTGTTTGTTCTTGTATTTTAACTGATTTAACTATTTTAGCGTGATTGTGATAAATTAACGAATGTTTATTATTGCCAATTATCAGTGTTCGAGTTGTTTTTGCGTTTAATATTTGACCTTGAATTAAAAACTGTGATTTGGGGATGGTAGGAATAACTTGCGTGTGGACGATTGAAACGTTTCATTCGTCCTGGCGTTTTAATCGTCCCCAAATATAGTCGCCTTTAAATATGAGGTGGTTCTGTATTTGACGCATGTTTTTATTTAATAAATGTGAAAATGAATTTGCGCAAATGGCTTCTTTTTTATAATGATTTCTTTCATGGTCAATAATTATTATACCTACACTAACTTTTGCCCGTGATTTGGATAAATAAACCACTAGACAGAGTTACTTTATTCATATTAATATTATAGAAGTATAGATATAGGTGCCACTTTTGGTATAAGTCCGGTATGTGTACCTACTACTTACTATCATTCTGACGAATAGGTGAAAAACTTAAGTAACGCTCCTCTTGCATGAAGTTGTGTACAAAACTAGAATGGAATTTATGTCAAATTTCAAATATAGAATGTCGAACAGTCTATACAGCTGATGTGTTACAACTACATGCAAGAGGAATTACGTTTTTGATTTTATTTTAATTCGGCATATAAGTAGCCGTGGTATTATTTTTATTGTAACTGTTTTTGTTTTATAATAAAACGATCTTAACCGATTATATTGTGTATATTATTTAAAATCCCGACGTTTCAAGTTTATCCATTCATTAAGTTATGATTGAAACACTGTTATGATTGAAACAAGCATTTTTGTATGTAGTATAATTATGTATTTTTAACACAATTCCATATCATTATAGCTTATTATAACATTCAAACTATTTTCTATTAAGCTTTATGTATAAGGTAGCCAGCAACAAAGAAAGCTACAAGTCATATATTTTTTTTTATCTGCGTTTGATGATCGAGATTTTCTGATGCTTATAAATGACGATATGTTTATGTTATGCTTGTGAACTTTTGATGGTCGTATTATATACCAATATAGCGATGAAAACGAGTAGGACTGATAACATTACTTTCATTGTGTCAAAGATATTACGGTGTTTCAATTGACCTTACATAGTGTTTCAATTAACAACGGTGTGAGGTCAATTGAACCACATTCCCCCATTCTCTTTATTACATTATTGTAAAATAACTATTAATGATAGACTTACCAAATATACTTTATTTAGGAACCAGATAACTAACCTTGAAATAATTATGGCAAACATCTTTCTAACTTTAAAAATAAAACGGCAACAGGCAGTCAAAGTCAAATCGTTTCAATTGTCCCCGGTCTCCCCTACTCCTTTGTA
This sequence comes from Acleris emargana, assembly GCA_927399475.2. NCBI lineage: Eukaryota > Metazoa > Arthropoda > Insecta > Lepidoptera > Tortricidae > Acleris > Acleris emargana. The sequence continues at coordinate 1,678,994 of OV656840.1, forward strand.
TTTTTTTTTATAACTAAACAAAAAACATCAGTATAAACAATTTTACAAGACGGCAAAAATAAGAGTGTGTTTTGTAATAATTTGGAGCGGTGTGGAGAAAGTTCTGGTTGACTAATAAAAAATATTGTTATTGAAAATGAAACCTTGATTTATTATTAGAATAGAATAGAATAGAATAGAATAGAAAATATTTATTCAACGCACACAAAAATACAGTAGAAATAATATAAAGTGAAAAGGAGACATTAATGAGGAACGTTGAACAGGATCTCTCTCAGCATTGTGCCGCAGGAAAACTGCGGCGCTGATTTTCAGAGGGACCCTGACTTAAAAACTAAACTACGTTAAACAAAAAGACGGGTAAAAGTAAACAGGTAACAAGTAACATGACAAATACTAGCGACAATTTGAATAAAGTGAAATAAAAATGAATATAAAAAAAAAAAAATACAAGAAAAAACTTAACAAAGACTAATGCTAATTGTGTGGCAACACCAGAACAACACAACTATTTCCTGTTGGATCGTTGTAAGTGACGGCCAATATAATTTAAAGGTATGGATTAAAGAATAAATAAATTATCATTACAGTGGTTTTTTTTATATCCAGCTCTGTCACCAAAATATAGGGTGTTTTTTTCGGCCTTTATTAGGATTATTGAGACATCCAAATAAATACTGTGACATTAGTCCTTAGCAATTGAGTTCAAATAATCTAGGAGAGCTATATAACATTACCCTATAATAGTTATGTAAAAATATTAAAAATAGGCTAAAGAAAAAAAAAAACGAATTTGCGGCATGAATTGTGCTTCAGAGCCGTCTAATTGACAAGGGTGCTGCTCTTCGACCAAAGATCAGAACTGATAATCGCTCTCCCCGTTATTTAGCCCTAACTATCGACTACTACTTCTCATTCACTAATGTTCAAAAAAACCTACGTAAAAATCACGAGCTGGTGATGACTTAGTGAAGGTACAAAATTTGACCATTTTGACCTCCAAAAGTAAAATTATTTTTATAGTGGTAAAATAAAACAATTGAATGACGTTAATAAGTGTTTGGAAATATAAAAAGTGTGCTTATTCCAATTAAAAAATAACGATTTACATATCTCCCATTTTTAATACCGATTATCAAAACTTATTGAACACCCCTCGTATATAACATAATATACCTACACAATACGTAGGTACATACAAATACACATCCAAATAACTTAAATAAATTATATTTATACTTACATACATACATACCTTCACGCCTTCATTCCCAGAGTGGGGTAGGCAGAGTTACAGAATTACCACCAACTCTGAAAACTTGTTGATAACTCTGTAACCACAATTTGCACAATTAGGCTAAGATGTTTAACTTAGCCTAATTGTTTACTTTAATTATATTTATAGTTATAATAAATGAACTTTAACTAGAAAACTATGTGCAGTAAAATTACTTGATTATTGATATTGTAAATTAATGTTACGTTAAAGCCGCATCCAATGAAATGTTATTCGTGTGTGCATGTTGCTAAGTTTCTTATCTTTGTACGCGAACGAGCCACGATGCATGACAATTGTCTGCTTACCTACATTTACCATTATTTTTAAAATATTTTTGCGTGTTTAACCTTAAATACTAACTTAGTTTTTAAATGTTCTCATGTAAGTGAATTGTAATTCGAATGAGAATAAAGTTTCTTGAACTATAATATTTTTATGTGCTTTATTTTTATTTTTTTATGAAAATTGGAAATGATTAAGTTAGTATTAAAATTAAATGTTGTATTTTCAGTAGTAATTAATTTACTGAAAGAAATAAAAGGTATTGTTGTATATTAGTCTCTTATGAATTAAAATAAATTAAATAAATTACCTACATACACCTACATATCTTCACCCCTGTAATCCCAGAGTGGGGTAGGCATAGGGCATGCTCCCCTTATCATTTCAACTGGTACCGGTACTGGCGAAAAAAAAACCCGGTTCTTCGATTCCTTCGGTACTGAGTTTGTGACTAGACTAATTGTAATTTTTTCTTTTCAAAACTACGTGCGGGCCTGGTCACGCTTTCCCCTGGCGGATTCGCACAAGCTCGGTTTTATTCGGATGCGATACGAGATCGGCATCGCTCGGCCCGCCCCAGTCGCCCCACCCTTCGACCCGACGCCTCGACCCAATCCAACCAACAAGGCTAACCGGTCGGGCCGACCGACAGGTAGTCAGGTAGTCAGAAAGATAGCTGTTCTGATTTGGTAAACTCGTGCTCTGGATTAAATAATTAATAATTATCACTTAACTGGTGTCTTATTTAAAAAATAAAGTTTAAACAAAAAAAAATACAAATAATTTTCTCAGTACCGAAAAGTACCGAAATCCCGGGAATTCCCGGTTCTGACTCAGTACCGGAAATCTTAGTCCCGGTTCCGGGAATGGTACCGGTACCGCATGCCCTAGGTAGGCAGAGCTACAGAACTACCTACAACTTTTAAAACTTGTTGGTAACTCTGTAACCACACTTTGCACAATTAGGCTAAGATGTTTAACAGTGTATATTAGTGACAGGTTGCAAGCCCATCGCCTAACAGTACTACAAGCTTTTATTCCCTTAGTCGGCTCTTACGACATCCACGGGAAGACATGGAGTGGTACCATTCTAAGCCGGCAACCACACGGCTAAATAAATTAAAATACAAAAAACGTGTTTTATTAATGAACTGGTCGGTTTCCGATTATTCTCTCTTCAACTTCTTAATAGAATTCGGCTGGCTATCGTTATCACGCTTGCACTCACAATAGACAGTATATTGGTTACTCGTGTGTCATCCAAAAATGAAGATCGCCGAAAGCTATTATGAGAATTGGTAGCACTTTAAGTACGTATGAGTAGCTTTATGTACGACCCCTTACTCATAATTACATACATACATACATACCTTCACGCCTTCATTCCCAGAGTGGGGTAGGCAGAGCTACAGAATTACCAACAACTCTAAGAACTTGTTATAATTAAACATTCTATAAATTAGTCAACATAAAGTAGAAAACATCTAATACTCAGAAACGAATAGGCAAACTCATCACAAATATTTTCCTTTATCGGGCATCAAACCAAGGATCACTTAGCAGGCAGGGTCACTAAATTAGGCTGACCACGTCGTCAAAATACTGAATAAAAAGCAAAGCAAGTGTACGAGTACAGTCAACAGCATAAATTAGTGATCATTTATATACCTTGTCACTTTAACGTCGTGTTTTAAATGCTATACTAAATTGTGAAACGATTGAAAGCGACAAGGTACAGAAATTATCACTTATGTATGCTGTTGACTGTACAACAATATTATATAACACCAGCAACTCTCCCTCGCTTCACATCGTTTTATGTCTGTTTTATGCAATGTCTGTTCATAAATCATAATTTATTAAATACACTAGCTTTTATCCGCGATTTTGTCCGCATAGACTTTGATTATCCTAAATCCCTTTGGATATAAAGTAAGTAGCCTGTTAATCCGGGTATGAGCTATCTCTACTCCAAATTTCATCCATTTCCGTCCATCCGTCACAGCGTGAAGGAGTAACAAACAAACACACACACACACACACATACTTTTGCATTTATAATATAAGTGGGATAAAAACCCTTTGTGAAATAATATGATCTAACTGATGCTGAAAACCGCATCAAAATCTGTTGGATGGTTTAGGAGTTAGAGGCTATACACACAGACAGAAAGCCGGACAGACGCGAAAAGGGACTTTGTTTAATGCTACCTATAGGTGTTTACCTATCGGTATCAACGTTCGAATTTCATGGCACTCGGTAAGGGTAGCAAAGTAAATAAATACATTCGAAAATTTGAATAATAACGTTTAATTTATTTTTTGTTGTTACACTTAATTATACTGCGGTAAACTGTAGGTACATATACTAAAAGAGGTTTATATTCTAAATACGTCATAAAACCTCAATACTCATATCGAATTCGAAAAATAATACATGCTGAATTTACCAACGAATGTCTATTTAACTGTCATGCAAAATAATCTGTAAAGTCAAATAATAGTTTATCGATACATTCATAACTGAAAATTCAAAATTCAGTCTTTTAGTCATTTAAAATGGATATATTCTTACAGACATCAAAGATTGACAGAAAAATCCGAGGAACAAATTTTAGTTATCTATTCTAACCGTTAAAACATTTTTAGAGACCTTTTTTATCTATACAAAATAATGGTTAAAAATACTAAGTGTATTTGTTTGTATTTGTTTTTCTGCCGACCATACTTTGCCATGAAATTTCAACGTTGATACTTATGTATACCTATAGGTATGTAAAGATAAAGAAGATTCTTCCACTCTATGTAAAAATCTGTTTTGGAACAAGCTCTTGTTGCTGACTGTACTTTTTTTTTGCAAAATCTTGATCTCCTTATCAAGACCAAACTATTGAGTCCTAACACGGTGGGTCTACGTTAAAAATAGCGGAGATCCTGTCGCCACCTTCCGATTCCATCATCAGATCATCTCTTAGATACCACAACATTGCATTGTCTTCAAGTTTACATATGTGGTCCAAATGTCAGCCCATTCCGTTGACCGGAAGTGGGTCAAATTTAACTTGCAAGAATTGACCCTTAAATAAAAGTTTCATCATCATCACCATGTCAGCCGAAAGACATCCACTGAGACATAGGCCTCCCCCAATGCTCTCCACTCAGACTGGTCTTATGTTTTTCGCATCCACCGCGTTCCCGCGATCCTTACAAGGTCGTCACTCCATAAAAGGAATAATAAAAGCTTGTAAAAACAAACTAGCCATTTAGTTATTTAGGCATCTAGATACAATATTGATTTGAGATCTAGACGTAATGGTACTAGGGTATTATGAAATCAAATCGCAACAAAACCTACTCTGATATGGTCCAAGGTCGGCGTTGTGTAACTTGCATACAGCTGTTATGCCGCGGCTATAAGACGCCCTATTCTGTATTGTCTCTACCCTTATTGTTATGTTATTGTTACCCGAGCCATAAAATCAGCAAAACGACTGCAAAGGGCCAGTAAAAAGTATAGTAGACACTATACTCTGTTTATTCTAAGGAGATATCTATGACAGTCGTACCTATTTCGTAATTTCAATCACTTACTATACTCACAAGCGATGTGTTTTTTATTTCAATTCTTGAACGTAGTCGCTAGGTATCATTTATGTAAAGATAAAAAAGTCTTAATATGAGCTGTCACAGGCATAATTTTAAACTACATACATACATACCTTCACGCCTTCATTCCCAGAGTGGGGTAGGCAGAGCTACAGAATTACCAACAACTCTAAAAACTTGTTGATAACTCTGTAACCACAATTTGCACAATTAGGCTAAGATGTTTAACGGTGTATATTAGTGACAGGTAGCAAGCCCATCGCCTAACAGTACTACAAGCCTTTATTCCCTTAGTCGCTTCTTACGACTTCCACGGGAAGACATGGAGTGGCACAATTCTAAGCCGGCAACCACACGGCATATTAAACTAATTAGAGTATAGTTACGTAAGCGATTTTCTAACGAAACTGTCAAAATGTATGGAATAAACATAAGCGCTGAATCGATCGCCCGCGGCAGCTTACGTTTTCGATATCGTATACATTTTCGATACAGGGCCGGTATCCTAGGTGGCAAAAACCATTTCGTCTTTGAGCTGTTATCGTATTGTCCAAGTTTTGATAGCTCCTATTTACTTGACAATAAAGGAGGCCGAGTTTAAAACAATAACATCAACATAACCAGTCAAATAACCCACTGATTTACTAATTACTGGCCTCTTCCAGTCGCGTCGCGTCGCGTCGGTGTGAGCTGACCCCAAACGTAAGTAATTGCATGAAATGAGAATCACTGATTATGTCGCATTTTTCGAGCTGTGATTGCGATTTTATAAACTGTAGTAAATACAATTAAACTACTTTATAAGTGCCGGATGGCGTGAAATTATTTGATTAAGTAAATGACACATTTTTAGCGTAAATGGCGCCATGGACTAACTATAGTCTTTCTGAGTCTGTCAGACTGCCTCACTCCAAAATATGAAAATAAATGTTATAGTAGGAGATCCGAATAGCCAGCTGTTTATTCGATAAAAAAAATTAGGCGAATAGGTTGGCTGAAAATGTTCAAACCAGTTTAATTTGCCAACCCGCTTTTTTCCTGTACTAACCGTGAATATTTCAGAATTTTAATAAAAACTATCCTAACCTAACCTTTAGGGTTCTACACACGATGGCACTGAAATAAAACATGCAAAATTTACAGCTACCGAAAAAAAATGAAACAGTTGGGAATCGATACATTTTACAAAATATATTTCGGCCAAAAGGTAGGATGACGAAATAGGGTCCTGTCCCCCATTTCACTATCCTGACAGTGATACTGGTAATTCTTTAGCTCTGCTTACCCCACTCTGGGAATGAAGGTGTGAGTTTACGTATGTAGATATGTAAATAAATATCAGGGGATAATCTCACACAAATTGATCTAGCCTCAAACAAAGCTCTAGGCTCGTATTATAACTAAACTAGACAACGATATCAATACATATATAGAGAAATAAATACTTATATACAAAGACAACGTCCAAGACTCACAAACAAATACTCGAGCTCATCACACCAATATTTACCTATAGCGCTGCGGGAATCGAACAGCGGCAGTGTCAGAAGGTTCTTGAGTGGCGTCCGCGGATCGGGAGACGACCTGTAGGTAGGCCTCCAACAGACATCTTTTAGGTAAAAAAAAAATGAAGATGTTTATTCAGTAAGTAGGCCGCACGGGAACTTTTACACGTCAAAAATCTACCAGCGCTTCGCAAGAGACCACTGCTGAGAAGAAACGCCGCAAGAAACTCAAAAGTCAGTAATTTTTTTTTTTTTTGCTTATGATATTATACAATAATAAACTTAACCTAGCATTATTATAAAACAATTAATCTCACATAAAACAAAAAATATATAAATTTGAACGCCCTGCCTACGAAGCTAGTAGTCCTGGGTTCAAATCCCGGTAAGGGTAGATATTTGTGTGATGAACGCGAATATTTGTTCCTGAGTCATGGATGTTTACTATGTTTTAAGTATATATTTCTCTATATAAGTATTTATATCGTTGTCTAGTACCCATAGTACAAGCCTAGAGCTTAGTTTGGGACTACCAGTAAGTTAATTGGTGTGACATTGTCCTCTGATATTTATTATTTTTATTATTTGTGCGTAGTTGAGCAGGAAAATGTGACATTTAAATAGTGTGTTTATGTACATTTATTTTGGTTTTTTACTCTTATATAACCTAAAAATGCATGCCTTTTGGCAAAAATGGCACCATGACCTACCCTAAATCTAAACCTACCTATCATTGTCAGGATAGTGATATAGTAACTTGGTCATCTGAAACGCCGCAAAACGTTTTACAAATAGGCAAAACCGTTTCAAAGCCGTTTCGGTAGACCGCAGGATTACCGCAGCATTGCCGCACTGATCCGTGGAATGACTGGCGTGATGGACCTAATTCGGAGGACATAAGGCATGAAATTGAATGTTTATGTGATTGTTTATGTAGCGAATTTGTAAACAAATTGAAGGTAGGAGCTTTATTTTTACTTTAGCTGAGTTTATGCGAAATACAGTCGCGGATTAGCAGTATTATTATCAGACCTAGGAATATACGGGGCAAAATTTAATGACAGCTAGGGATTGCCTACATCGATAAACTCAATTATCGATGCTTTTCCCATATACTAGTGATCGCCCCCAGCATTGTTTGTAAGTGTGTATTTTTTTAACTTGCCCTCTACGACTTCCACAGAAATTGATTGTCTTTTAGCCACTTGAAATGCATTCATCATTCGAGACGGAGAAAATAAACGCCCGAAAATTTGGAACAAATTCTGATCGTTTACTTTAACAATAGTAAATAGGACAGTAATTCTGAAATACACAATTGGGGAAAAAAATTAGATGATTATGAGTGAAGGTTCAAAAATCCTTTTAAAATTTACAATAACCAGAATTATGTTGCTATTTTGTTTTATTTTCACATTTTCAATAAATATTTTTACAAACAATACTTGGAGTGATCACTAGTAATATGGGAATAGCATCGATAGTGGAGTCGATATAGGCAATCCCTAGCTGTCATTTAATTTTGCCCCGCATATTCCTAGGTCTGATTATTATATTGATACTGGATCGAGATTCTAGGCGGTATTAACCATAATATCGTCTTTTCGTTCCTTATTGTATCGTCAACGTTTTGATATCTCTTATTTGCTTGACAGTAATGGAGGATGATTTAAATCGTATCGCCTTTGGAAGGATTGCTCCAAGAAAATCCCATCTGGTCTTCGTAAAGTTCTACCTACATCGCTTCACGGAGGCTAGAGGATCACCGTACAACGTTGCCTTGTTTTTTTTGATATGTATTTGTAAAATATAAACTTGAGATTAGCAGTAATGGTTGCTCGATATTGCGACCGGTTGCCATTCAAATAAATAAATAATAAAATAATACCATAGTGGGTCATGGTTTTTGTATTTACTGCCTAGAAAAGAGGCCTAATTTTAATGAATTTAGTTTTTACAATTTAAATAAGTTTAGTTTAAAGTTTTAATTATAGTACCTATATTATATTAAAATTTAAAATATACTTACACATACCTTCATGCCTGCAATCCCAGAGTGGGCTAGGCAGAGCTACAGAATAACAACTTGAAAAAGTTGTTGACAATTCAGTAACCACAATTTACACAAGTAGGCTATGATTTTTACCAGCATATTAGTGACAGGTTGCAAGCCCATCGCCTAACAGTACTACAACCCTATATTCCCTTAGTCGCCTCTTACGACTTCCACGGGAAGACATGGAGTGGCACTATTCTAACCCGGCAACCACACGGGGAAATATAATTAAAATATATAACTTACTTAATATGTAAAGACTTAAGACCAAGATAATATAATAGCTGTTGTTGTTTGTAAGCCAAGGCCGGTATATCTCACGGCATACTCGTATCTTTTATCAAAGGAGAAGAAGCGTCTTCGAAAGTATTAACATGCTAATTTGACTAGAGTCGGCTAACTTAGTATTAACTGTATTGAAAATAAAACAAGTTTTCGCTCGTGACTTCGTCCGCCTTGACTATCCCACGGGCTTTTCAGGGTTCCGTAGTGAACACGGAACCTGTGAATGTGTGTCTGCGGTTATGTTGTACCTTGGTACTAACAAGCATTGTTTTACATTGAAATCACGCCGACAAAACTGTTTTCATAATTATATTAAGTACTTTGTTTTTAAAGGGGCTTTGGAATAACAGGAGCCATGTCAATCCCATAATTCCCTAATCTACCTTACCAACTAAGTAACTTATTTAAATAAAGTAAATAGCACTCTGGTAGTAGCCGTCACAGGTGCTGCAAGGATGCTATTAAAAATATCCAAGTTGAAGCCGTGACCCCCTGCGGAAACATTGTAAAAAGAAAATTCCTATAAGCTTCGGCATTGATACATTCCACCAAGAAATGGTGCACATCCTCTTCCTTATTCTTATTACAGGTACACAATTTGGGCTATCAACCTTCTTTTCAACAAACCAAACTTACTTATTGTGACCAGACAGTAGAAAATTTTAAACTCAAAAAAAAAATGTTACTACCTTAACATATTGTAGGTCTATTAATCTCAAAAATATCTCAAATAAAAGGACATGTAACAAATTTTAAATGAAAACTATCACGACTTAGTAGGCTTTATCAGTTCTTGAGATAACGGCAACTAAAGTGTTTATTCTAACCTACTAAAAATCATCTAGGACAGCACGAAATACTTAACTTTAAGTGGAAAATGAGTTCGTACTTGGTGTTTTATGAGTTTATTTTGTGATTGTAGTACCTAACAACTTCGGAGCATAGTCCGTGTCACGTCCTACCGGGTGGCAAGAAAAACTCGATAAAAGTTTAAAGAATTTATTGAAAAGAACTCCGGTAGTGTGAACAGAAGAGGGTAGTAGGTTCGTAGGGTGTGGTCTGATTCTGTGAAGTGGATAGCACTTCCCTCGTAATTAGAGTGACGCGGAGCGGCGGTGGATGTAACCCGTCGGCAGCCCGACGGTGTACGATGCCAGGATCCTGGCGTCAGGGGGGTAGCACCCGGTGTGTAGCACCGGACCCCACTCGACGATCCTGGTCCCGGAGATAGACGCCGCGCCGGCCAAGTACATGAGATGAGGTGCTCATGATGGGTGATCGGTGCTCATGATGGGTGATCGGTGCTCCCTGTACGGTGAACGGAGCTCATGTACGGTGAACCCTGGAAACCCAAGCATTGGCTGTGTGAGCCTGGTGTCCAGCATAGGGATAGTTTATGCCAGCCGCCGTTGGGTGAAGCCCGAGGGAATAGCGCATTTAATTATTGGCGGTGGCAAGAACTATCGGAACGGAGTTACATAAAACAAAGAGAAGCTAAGCCAAAATAACAATTTGCTAAAGAAGTTAATGTACTAACGACCGTTATGAAGTAACGGTCGGTTATTAGAAATAAAAATAGTTAAAAGAATAATTTGGAATAATCTAGAAGAACACACAATAAGAAAATATAAAACACGATAACATTACACAGCAATATAGAAGAAGAATAAATAGTTAATTCGTTGCACTGAACTTACCCGATTTGGGGATTAGCACCGATTTTAAAGATAGGTATTAAGTACCTATACGAACGTTAATACTAGTGTTCGAAGTGTAGTAGCTGAGACGGTAAAGAGGACGAATGAAATGAGCGCGGCCCTTTTATAACCTTTCGCCCATTTCGGTTAATTTTGAATATGAGTAGGGCGAACAAAGAAATGTTAGAAAGCCAATTCGCGTCATGAGTGAAAATATCGGGTCATGTAGGTAAGACACGAACATACCCTCCATTATTTTCTCATGCGCTGAATCGGATAAGAAAGAATACATTATTTTATTATTTTATTAACGAGTGACAATTAAAAGGTTATTTATATTTATGTTGAAGTTAATTTTATTAAAAGATTTAAATATAAGTAAAGTTACACAGAATGGCTAGTAACGCCATCTGTTGTATAAGTCTCGTCAACGCTTGACAAACATCGATTTGTGGTTAACGCAACTAAAATAATCTGTGGAATTGAGCTGTCTGTTTGACAGTTATTAGTAAACAATTCTTAAGGATGTTTACAATACGAATTTAAATGAAAGTGAAGTGAAATGAAGTTAAATTGAAGTGAATTAAGCTTGTTTGTATGTTAAAATGCAGCACAGGTAAACAGCGTAACAACTGCATTGTTACAGTACCCCCCCTTCTCCAGTAAGGATTTTGATCCTAAGAGAAAAATCCGCCTAAGAAAATCTTTTACGTCTACACTTTCAAACTCCTTTCATTCATCACACATACAAATAACTTACAGAATATCCTTTCAAAGTAGGTTAACTATTTAGGCAATTTAGTTGACCCTGACGCAAAAAGTAATGGCTAGATGTAACTGGATAAAAATACAGTTAAACCTTCCTCGAAACATCGTCATAGGATCACTACCCGTCCTATATAGATCACCTAACAATACATGCAGCAAGGGCTTATTTAACGAGTCACTATCCGCTCGGGGCACGTATGTTAGATAAATAGTGGTCAAGGTAGGGCTTATTTATCAAGTTACCAACCGCTTGAGTGTAAGGCTTTGTAGTTCGACTAGTATCGAGTTTAAAAACGTTTAACAACTAGGTGGTGTAATGCAAATTACAAACAAAATTAAGTATGATTCAAAAATAAATAAATTGAGTACTTATCATAAAAATCATCCTGCCAGCACAGAAGTTATTTTAGATAGTAATAATATAGTACAAATAGTTCATTTAGAATTTACAAGTTTTAGGTTATGAGTCGGCGTAGAACCGCAGATGGCCACCTCATAGGTGAGCTCATCCTTTTGTAAGGATAGAAATTTAACCTCAGCCATGATCAAAATATGTGGGTAGATTCCCAACAAAAAAAAAACAAAAATGTAAGTAGGTAGTGCAACGAACCAACGAGAACGAAAGAAACTACTCTCCGTTCCGTTACAAAATATGATTAAGTAGAAATTATTGTAACCCGCAGCAAGTAATAATGAAAAAAAAAACCAGAAGGGCAAAAAAAAAACGTTAGGTAGATAGGTAGGTAGGTAAAAGTGCGCAGAAGGCGACACCCCAAAGTTAAAAAAATCCGCAGAAGGCGGCGCGTCCGCTCACACCGGGTGTAATGGTGTGAGCTTAGCGTGGACAGTTTGGAAGAAACTGCCCCAAAAATTCCTCAGTCGCCTCTTACGACTCCTCGGATAGAAAGAGGGTGGCACTATTCTTGACCCGCACACCACAGGGGTAAGAAAAGCTTGCTGCGAATATAAATAATAAAAACACAAAAAAACACAAAAACACAATAAAGCACACACACCAACAATTAATCACTACACAGAACCAGACTTAGACCACGTAAAGGGCGCCACTGTCACGTCCTACCGGGTGGCAAGAAAAACTCGATAAAAGTTTAAAGAATTTATTGTAAAGAACTCCGGTAGTGTGAACAGAAGAGGGTTGTAGGTTCGTAGGGTGTGGTCTGATTCTGTGAAGTGGATAGCACTTCCCTCGTAATTAGAGTGACGCGGAGCGGCGGTGGATGTAACCCGTCGGCAGCCCGACGGTGTACGATGCCAGGATCCTGGCGTCAGGGGGGTAGCACCCGGTGTGTAGCACCGGACCCCACTCGACGATCCTGGTCCCGGAGATAGACGCCGCGCCGGCCAAGTACATGAGATGAGGTGCTCATGATGGGTGATCGGTGCTCATGATGGGTGATCGGTGCTCCCTGTACGGTGAACGGAGCTCATGTACGGTGAACCCTGGAAACCCAAGCATTGGCTGTGTGAGCCTGGTGTCCAGCATAGGGATAGTTTATGCCAGCCGCCGTTGGGTGAAGCCCGAGGGAATAGCGCATTTAATTATTGGCGGTGGCAAGAACTATCGGAACGGAGTTACATAAAACAAAGAGAAGCTAAGCCAAAATAACAATTTGCTAAAGAAGTTAATGTACTAACGACCGTTATGAAGTAACGGTCGGTTATTAGAAATAAAAATAGTTAAAAGAATAATTTGGAATAATCTAGAAGAACACACAATAAGAAAATATAAAACACGATAACATTACACAGCAATATAGAAGAAGAATAAATAGTTAATTCGTTGCACTGAACTTACCCGATTTGGGGATTAGCACCGATTTTAAAGATAGGTATTAAGTACCTATACGAACGTTAATACTAGTGTTCGAAGTGTAGTAGCTGAGACGGTAAAGAGGACGAATGAAATGAGCGCGGCCCTTTTATAACCTTTCGCCCATTTCGGTTAATTTTGAATATGAGTAGGGCGAACAAAGAAATGTTAGAAAGCCAATTCGCGTCATGAGTGAAAATATCGGGTCATGTAGGTAAGACACGAACATACCCTCCATTATTTTCTCATGCGCTGAATCGGATAAGAAAGAATACATTATTTTATTATTTTATTAACGAGTGACAATTAAAAGGTTATTTATATTTATGTTGAAGTTAATTTTATTAAAAGATTTAAATATAAGTAAAGTTACACAGAATGGCTAGTAACGCCATCTGTTGTATAAGTCTCGTCAACGCTTGACAAACATCGATTTGTGGTTAACGCAACTAAAATAATCTGTGGAATTGAGCTGTCTGTTTGACAGTTATTAGTAAACAATTCTTAAGGATGTTTACAATACGAATTTAAATGAAAGTGAAGTGAAATGAAGTTAAATTGAAGTGAATTAAGCTTGTTTGTATGTTAAAATGCAGCACAGGTAAACAGCGTAACAACTGCATTGTTACATCCGACATGTTACTTGTGGGAGGACCTTGTGCAGGGTCCGTCCGGGTTGGTACCACCATCTTATCCATTACCTACCGCCAAGCAGCAGTGATTGCATTGTTGTGTTTCAGTTTGGGGATAAGACAGCCGGTGAAATGACTAGCATAGAGGCATTCCATCTTAGTCCTGAGGGTTGGCAACGCATTTGCAGTCTTAGGATTGCGGTCTTGTAAATGCGAATGTCTATGGGTCACAGTTTCCACTTACCATCAGGTGGCCTGTGTGCTCGTCTGTCTTCCTATGCCATAAAAAAAAGGTAATACCCAGATTGAGAGAGCTGATCTTCAACGACCTAACAGATTTAGTTACTCAAAACCTGGCTAAGAACCATCTCGAACGAATTCAAGTATTTTAAACCGCCTCCAAATGGGTCTATAACTTTGGGAGCTAAGTAGCAATGTCACTCACAAATACATAGACGCACACATACACAGATACACAGATACACGTGTACAATATCATACCGTACAATACATACATTTTGACAAGCCGAGTTTTTTTTTCAGGGCGAAAAGGACAAAATGTTTCAATCAAGAAGTTACTCGTACTCAATATATACCATGGAAAATTTAAAACAAAATTCGAATTAAAGTAAGATACGAGTAATAATAAACTTTTATGTCCTTTCATCTTTGTCTACCTACTCATATGTAAAAGTATATGTCCATCTATATATTTAGTAATGTATAACATTATTTAGCTAAGATCTAGCTCATATTTATTTATTTAATCATAGTATTTTTAATTCGGTTATTTAATATTAACTTAATTTTAAAACATCTCGTCCCTTTAACTGTTGTCCAGTCAAGGAAATTGATTCCTAGACCAATTTGGACTATGTCAAAGTGACACTAAATAAAATCATAAGTAGTCTCTTACGTTTTGATTGAATACATCACTTTGACATAGTCCAAAATGGTCAAAGATTCAATTTCTTTGACTGTACGTTTGGCTATTTGTTAACTTAACTAAAGGTTAACTGGAAGAGATCCCTTAAAGCGATAAGTTCGCCTTTGTACATACCTTCTGCGTTTCTGTCTATTTTGTTTTTTGTTATTTTCCCGTTTGTACAATAAAGTATTTACATACATACATAAGTATATAAACTTGTTTTTTTTTTCTCATATGTCTTGCATCGCTTTTCTTAGTGACATGCAACGATCAAAAGAGATGCATTAGGCTACGACTCCACCGAGGCGGAGACGAGCGGAGCGGAGCTGTGCCAATATTAACCAATAGAAGGCGCATGCGGTCACGTCGAACGAGCCTTGCGCACGATAGTTTAGATTCTATTGGTTAATATTGGCACAGCTCCGCTCCGCTCCGCCTCGGTGGAGTCGCAACCTTAGGTTGGTTTCTTTTCTTCCTTGCAAAAAGACGACACAAAATAAGACGGTCCAGATGCTAAATTAGGATGAATAGACATTTTTTTTTAATGTAGGGAAGAGATGCATGTTGAATGTTGAAGTAATAACTAAGTAAGTACATAAATAAAACTGGGCAAGAGCATTTCAGATCATGCTCAGTGTAAGGTTCCGAAACCGTTCTACTAACAAAATGCACCAGCAAAAGAGCGTATCTTCAAAGCACTTACGTCCTTTTGTTAAGAAGCCCGGAAAAAACTCAAAAACGGCTGATTTGATGTGTTTATTTTATAAATTTTTTGAAGATCCTGTTTAGAAGATAAGGAGATACAATTTATGCAAGTTTCGGATCGATTATTACCGAAAATATTCACTTAACCAAAACATTCTGAATTTATTGCAGTGGTATTAAAATAACTGTCAAAATATTATGTGCCACATTATGATGTTTGTTGGAAAAAGTGATTTACATAAAAATATTATATAGGTAAGTAACGGATATGTTAATGGTTCATTAAATTATAAAGTAATATGGTGTCTTTATTGGAGTCCCAAATCGTTAGGGTACTACCTAATGCATCGTTAGTCCTAAAGTCATTCCCGTCTAAATTTTAAAACTTTTAGTAGGTACCTATATTGTTATAATACCACCCTAACTTAACCTATCCGTTGGTTTTTATGGAAAACTCAAAAAGTGGTCTGATTCAGCTGAAAACCAGTTTTATTTTATTTTATTTTATTTCATGGGGAAGCAACGAGGCCACCTGATGGTAAGTGGAAACTGTGACCCATAGACATTCGCATTCACAAGACTGCAAATGCATTGCCAACCCTGTGGTCTAAGGTGGAATGCCTCAATGCCAGTCATTTCACCGGCTGTCTTATCCCCAAACCGGAACACAACAATGCAAACACTGCTGCTTGGCGGTAGGTTAATGGATAAGATGGTGGTACCAACCCGGACGGACCCTGCACAAAGTCCTCCCACAAGTAACAAACAACAAACGAGCGATAATTCGAACTCGCGATGTTTAGTACAAAAGTTATCATTCTCCTGCCCTAATCCCAACTTATTTGTGGTCCACGCAACATGCCTTTTTCCTCCATACTTCTCTATTAGTCGTCATCTCGGTATTCACTCCCTTTCTAGCCATATCATCTTCCACACAATCCATCCGTAGTTTCTTTGGTCTTCCCCTCCTCATATAGCCATCCACATTCCACATTCTGCTGGTGATTTTATACTGCCCATAACAACTGCACATTTGCGTGTTTATGCATCCAAAACTGCAGTAATTAATTGCGATATAGGTTATCTACGTCTTATCAGCTAATATGGATCAAAGAGGGCTTGTTAGATGGTACTTGGCGATAAGTGTTAGAATTATCAACAACTACAAGTATCTAATAATGTGTAAACAATGATTTTATATGTTAAACATAACGATAATGAATCAGTATTGAACCGAACTTAAACAAGTCATAACAAATAGCAATCTTTGGAAAAACCGGGCAAGAGCATGTCGGAGTATGCTCAGTGTAGGGGTCCGACGCCGTTACTACAAACAAAAAAAACTATTTCGAAAAACAACAACCATAACGAATTATGTATTGTTACGCCGTTTATCACTACCCGACGCTAGATGTCGCTAGTAAGCAATATTATCACGCGTTAACCGATACTAGTTAGTTCAGTTTACCACTACTCGACACTAGATGTCGTTGGTAAGCAATATAATCGTGCCTTACCGATATTAGTTTACTTTTAGTAACTAGATGGCGTTAGATGTGGTGTTAGATCGAGCAATCGTTTGGTGCACCCAGATTGTTGATATACTGGCCTCTGTTATTGAGACGTACTAAGTGTCAGAACCCCCTACACTACATTGATTTCGGGTACTTATGCTTGGGATACCTTCGACCATTGTGGTAGCTTCATTCGTCATTCCTTCATTCATTGTAGAGCTGGGTCGTCGCGCGTTTTGACGACAACGAAACGAAACGGTTTTTAGTTCGCCAGAAACAGTTTCAAAAAACAGTTTTTTAAAAAACGCTTTTTTTGTTACACGTTTCTTTCAGTTTGCTCTATATAGCTCATTGAGGGGCCGATACTTAGTGCGCGCTGCAGCGCTGTGCGCACACTTAGGCTGTTTTTACACCGACACGCTGCGAATCGCGAATACGCGATATTTAACGAACTTTACTCTTTGCGTTAGCAGTTTTTCTTTGCTACTGTACTGCCTTGTTGCCACGATACGCGGCGTATCGGTGTGTAAACGGGTTAATGTGAGGAGAAGGAGACTTAATGTAAACAAAGTATTCCGTGCTCAATCTGCTTAGAACTTCAAAATAATAATACTTAGATAACTAATTTTGATGTGGTTTTTTGAGTAAACATTTCCTTGAGTTAATTAAACATTCAAGCTACAGTAGTACCTAGAAGTGTTGTATAAGTTATGTAGGTACCTATGGTAAATAATTTCAAAAACAACTTCCCTTCGTACCTACTTGACCAACAACACTTGACCTTGTAAGAAAGTTAACAAATCCGGAGAAATTTGAAAACAAAACACCCTAGAGCCAAAACGCATTTTTCACATTCAAAGCAAGAAGTAACAACCTTATACGTAATCACACAGGGAAGAAGATACATTATAATCAAAATTTCGAATATTCGAGTATTATTAAGAAATGATTGAAATAAAAACTAAACCGTATCGTAAAGTCATACAGTGTTATTTCAAATAAAGCGCCATTTTCAAATGAAAAAATCATGCCAAAATACTCTTTATTATCTGCATAGCAACAGGTGCAGGTGGCCCGGCCAAGGCCGGCCACCCGCGTAAAATGGCGCGGATCTGATTTCCTTTCCCGATCGCCGACGCGATCCCGCGGACTGGTTATAAACCGGTTTCTCTCACCTGATATTTAAAACGCCATAATATGTCTTAAACCTTAATGTTAAGGCATATTTCAAAATAAAACAAGGCGTCGCATCTTAAAAAAACTAGTTATTGGCTGACTTGGCAAAGCCACCAATAGGTTTTAAGTTTAATAGTCATTGAGGTAAGATTCATTTTACAAAAAGACATTATTTTAAAAACTGTTTTTTAGAACTGCTTCCATTCCGTTGCCGCCAACGTCGATGCCTCTTTCACTACAGTTTTTGTTAGAATTTCAATTTTAAGTCCTTTCTGTTAGAGTACATAACAATTCAGCATATTTAATAAAAGCGTTATTTGTAACGCAACGAACTAAAACGAACATGTCCATTAATCTATCCTGCTCTTTCATCATGTTAGTACCTATATTGGTCGCACTTTGAATGTTGTTTTGAATAGTGAGTGATGTGAGTAGAGCTATTTGAAACAGTTTTTATCCAAACAGTTTTTTCTCTTGGCAAGAAAGCGTTCGTTCGTTTTTTAGTAGAAAACTGTCTCTGAAAACTGTTATTGAAAAAAACGCCCAGCACTAATTCATTGTAATATTCTCATTCTCATGTCTTCTCAATAATATAAGTCACATCATCTTCATAGTCTTCTTATTTCACCGCTCCCCTACTTTCCCGAGTTATAATTGGCACCCGAACGTGGGGCCTGTCGACGTGACGTCAGCTATCGTGCTACAAACTGCGGGTCTACGCTGCTACGCGCTGCGGGTCCAAGTTTGACTCTACGAGCTGTACTATACGTCAGACGACCTACATAAATATAATTGTTCATGACTGAGTGAAGTCTTGGGACCGCGAAACTAAATAGAAACCCAACTTTCGTGACGCGCTCCGGACGTCAGACAACTGTAAAAATTAGGAAGAGAGCCAACAGCATGTTGTCGCCCGAACAGTTTCAGCAACTACTGGACAGAATTCCTGCTCCACGTCCAACAAAGAAGGGTACTTTCACGACATATGCTTACACCTACGATGGTACGAAGAACGCCGAAGCACAGTGTCTCGATTAGTACAAGCTAGCGAGACAAAATTATTTCTTGTATTATTTTGTTTTTTTATGTATAAAACGTAACGGGAAACGTAAACGTTACATACCATTTGGCACGTTTGGTCAACATTTATGGAAAGACTGTGGGTGATGACTCTATAATTAGTCGTGTCTACTATACATACCTGTAAGGCAGGCAATTCTGTAGCTCTGCCTACCCCACTCTGGGGAGGAAGGCATGAGGGTATGAAGGTTTGAACGGCGTGGCCATGGCAACAAACAATTAAATAGAGACGCATTAAGAGTGACACGAGTCGCCGCGTCCGTGAGACGGTTTCTATGCATTTTGTTTCCGTTGCTTATCGGTCTCCGCCATTGTCGGATGCCGCGCAGTCATAGCAGTCTATTTTTAAACGTTATCCGGTGACTAGGAGAGCTCACCAGAAAAACCGATTTTACTTATTTGTAGATGTTAGATTTGCATCACGCAGATCTGTCGCACTAAATATGCAAAAAAATCCTATCTAGTCAGAGCATGCTCAACCAACAACATCAAATATTCGCACATTGACCCCTTTAGCTTGCGCCTTGGGCAATTTATTTCCGCAGTGAAAACAGTTAAAACAGAAAACGGTAGCTAGTAATTAGTGTTTTTGTTTTTGTGTTATTTTTTTATTTTATTTTTTCTCGTCTTCCAAATTTGCTTGCTTTCTCCTTCCGTTCATATATGTTATTATTAAATAAGTTTTTGCTTATCACGCTTTTATCTTCTCTGAGCATAAATTGTGCTATCTAGTAGTAAAAACTGTTTTGGCCCATGTATTCCATATTATTATATTTTTTTTGTAATATTTAAGCTGTTTGTTTCCCAATAAATAAATAAATAAAATAAATCACAGGTGGCTGAAATTCACGTTTATAAGCGTGATAATTGTATTAGATATCGTAATCTAGTGAGTGCACCTATAGCCTTGTACCTAATCGAGATCACCGCGTGACAATGATTTTAATTATTAATATAAATAAGGAACTCGAAGTTTCCCATTTTTTGTGATCATAATGTCTTTGTTTACACAATAATTGAGTCATAATTTTCATAGAGTTAGATTTGATTTATAAAAACCGGTCAAGTGCGAGTCGAACTCGAACACCGAAAGTTAAAGTCCTAAAAAAGTAAGTTTAAAAATGATTACCTTATGATTTACGATAATTATGAGATTTATGACCTAAAACATTATGACTAGATATAATTATGCCAGACGATAAAAACCAATAGACAATAGACCCATCGCAATCATCAGTGAGACTAAAAATCGACTGCTTTGTCATTTCATTTCATTTATATCATAAACAATTCATTAATTGTGTTTGAACATAATAATCTTAAATAACTAATACATCAGTATATAAAGCAATCTAAAACGGTATATTATAAATTGATTGTAAAGTTAAGTCTGGACATTCAAATATTATCGATGTCGATTAAATAATTAAATAAGAAATTTAAAAATAAACATTAAATACACATGCTAGTAAAAAACTAAGAAATTAAGTAATCCGTTTTACTCACCTTTCTATGCATTAAATTTCTCAATAGAATAAAAACACTCCTTTAGCAAGAATGTCTTTAATTTATTTATAAACATGCAGCTATTTGCAAACGATTTCATTTCAACCGGCAAACTTAAAAATAACTATAGCCTGGAAACCCGCAAAATGTCTATCTATTTGTAACCTAGGCGTGATTGACGAAAACTTCGGCTATTTTCGGAATCACCCCCTTATAAACCTTTTTTAGGAATCATGTCCCTTTGATACAACCCCCAGGGAGAAAAGGAAGCAGGAACGTTATTCTCTTAAATAAATCGCCAGCCAATTCGACAGTGAACAAGGCGCTGGCAAATCTAACTTGACCCCTCAATGTGTGTAAAGTGTATATACTTAAGAGTCAACCGCTGTTAGCGTTTTTCCATTCCATCGACTTGAAATGTATGGGATGACAGGTTGGTCACGTGGTTTATCACAAAGAATCGCTAAATGCTAGCCAAACAGCCTCACGTACGATGGCGTATGTAATATCGAAACGCCCAAAGAAGCGATCACTGCTGTCACGAGCTCCATATAGCTATGTAATAAAATAATGCAGTCTTAGGATTCAAATCTTGAGATTGCAAATATGCAAAGTCTCAAATCCCTCTTGCCAGGTGACTTGTGACTGCAAAGCATGCAGACATGCATGCAAAGAACCTGGTTATAACCGGTTATAACTGGTTATAACCGGTTATAACCGGTTATTTTCATACAAAAACGGGTAATAATCGGTTAAATTGCATTCTCTACTTTTTGACACATAGCAGTTTGTCTTCAAACAACGGTATTTTGGGCGACTTTCATATGCGCGTCCCTCGATCGTACGCACTGCGAGCTACCACTAGAAGACTCAGCAGGAAGCACCAAGCCGGGTTAGTCGGGGCTACGCCGTCCCCGCGTTTGGCGCAACCAAATGTAAAACGTATTAAGTAGGTACTGTATCGCGCGACGTGCATCGATGCAACCCTAATACCCGAGCTGCAATTGGTCACAGAAACTTGTTAAAGGCGGAGACGATTTACTTTTCCATTTACACTATGCATGTGTGCTTATTTTATTCAATGCCATAAAAAAGCGATAAGACATTAAAAATAGTGACCGACCGAAACATGTTATTTTGCCGAAACCGAAACCGAAACCGAAGGTTCGGTTTCATTGTAGTTTCGGCCGAAACCGAAACCGAAGCCGAACCTTTTATAAAAAAAAAAGTCCTTAAAAAGTCGAAAAAATGTTAGTAAGCCCGTTTTTTTCTAAAATTAATATCTCGCCGACCTATAATTACAGGTTTCTACTTTCAAAGATTTATCACAATGAAATTTCAGCACAGTTACAGAGGTTCTGTTTAAAAATTTAACTACCCTAAAAAGTGAAAAAAATACATGCGAGCGACGCCATATTGCCAGCCGTGCCGAGCGCGCCCGACGTTAGCCGAGCGCGATCCGAAGGTACGATGTTGTAAATTTCGGCGCGGCCGAAAGGTTCGGCCGTTTTTGGCCGAAACCGAAACTCGGGCCGAAACTTGATTTTTTGGCCGAAACTGGCCGAAACCGAAACCGAAACCGAAATTTCGGTCGGACACTAATTAAAAAACATCAAAATGTGTCATAGGGAGACCTTCGAATATACGGTGCAAAATTAAATGACAGCTAGGGATCGCCTATATAGATAAACTCAACTATCGATGATTTTTCCATATACTAGTGATCGCCCCCAGTACTGTTTATCAGTAAGTATGTATGTATGTATGTATGTTTGTCATCAGTCAAGACGGAGAAATTTAACGCCCGTAAAATTTGGAACAAATTCTGGTCGTTTATTTTAACAATAGTAAATGGGACAGTAATTCTGAAATACACAATGAAGAAAATATGATGATGACGAGTGATGCTCCTAAAATTCTTTTAAAATATAGAATACCCTGAATTTTGTTGCTTTTTATTTCAATTCCATACTTGCATTAAAAAATATTTTTACAAACAAAACTTGGAGCGATCACTGGTATATAGAAAAAGTATCGATAATAGAGTAATTATCGATATAGGGGATCCCTTCCGCTTTAATTTTGTGATCACTGGTATATAGAAAAAGTATCGATAATAGAGTAATTATCGATATAGGCGATAACTGTCCGCTTTAATTTTGCGATTACTGGTATATAGAAAAAGTATCGACAATAGAGTAATTATCGATATAGGCGATAACTGTCCGCTTTAATTTTGTGATTACTGGTATATAGAAAAAGTATCGATAGTAGAGTAATTATCGATATAGGCGATAACTGTCCGCTTTAATTTACATTACGAGGTCTGATCATACTCGTAGGGTTCCTATGACAATTTTACAGTGACTCAATAATTAAAGTTGTTGGCCGTACTTCAGCGCAGCGGACAGTTGCAATCTTATGATGACAAATCTTAAGACTGGAATTGCGTTGCTGAGGTTCAAGAAAAAGTTTGAATGCTTATAAATGCTTGTCTTTTCACTATATACCTAAGCCCCGTACCGGAACACAAGATTGCTGTTAAGTGGCAAATTAAAGAGTACGCGATCTAGATATGCAATAGTACATTGTGTATTAAGGTCGGTAAGTAAGGAATTACGATCGAGGCTCTAGTAGAAGCCCGAAGTCGAAGACTGAGGGCTTTCTGAGTCGAGGTTCGTAATTCCCGTACCGCCCGTGAAACATACAATGTTTTTCATCACATTTGCGAGTAAATAAATACACAAGTCAGCACAACTATTATTACGAATTACTTGAACTTTTTCCGGGCGGAGCGGGCGGACTCCACAGATTATACAAATGTTTCGTTCAGAAACGTTAAGGGCAAATTCTTACGTAGGTATACATACAGCCCTGAAGGAGTGTAAAAAAAAACGACGTTTTGATACAGAAAACTATTAAAATCGATTATTAAGAACATTAATTGAGTATTTAAGTAACATGTAGCGAGATTGCAATGAAATTCCTGTTTAAATAACATTTTAAGACAATTTTTCAATTGCGTGTAAACTCTTTGCTTGAACTTGCATGACTTGTGTGCTGTGGTATAAATTAAAACAAAATTACTTACCGACCTTGGGTTTCATGGTAAAAAGAAAGGTCGAGGGTTTTATATGGGGCATTGCAGCCAAGTTAACCTGTATGTTTAGATACTGTTTACGTGCAAGTGTGATGAAAAAGATCCTACCAACACTAAAAGGTATGTTGAAAGAGGTATAAGGTCTTGGAGCTTAGGGGTCAACTTATGATTTTCACGCTAAAGGACGTAGGGAGCGAAAATGTTTTCTAACAGAATACACGTACGGTCGCGAGCGTTAATTTGGGACCCATTTCAAGAAAAATATGCTTGAAGTTGTCAATGTCATTAGAGATGTCAAGTCATTTGTAACTTATAGGAAACTCAACCTTATTGTTATAGAATGTCAGATTGAGTTTGGACCTAAGGTGGGTACTAAATTTAATCTCGTGACTGTACATACACAATGCCTCTGGGAATCCCAAAGATTGTGATCAAAACGAAAGTTTACGTTATGGCCGTTTCATGGTATTATTTCACCGTCCACAGATATAAAACACGGTTACATGTCGAATGATGGTAAAATGGATAAAAACGATTTAAAAAAAAGGGTGTCCCGTGTGGTTACCGGGATAGAAAAGTGCGACTCCATTTCTTCCCGTGGATGTCGTAAGAGGCGACTAAGGGAATATAGGTTTGTAGTACTGTTAGGCGATGGGCTTGCAACCTGTCACTAATACGCTGGTAAACATCTAAGCATGATTTTGCAAAATGTAGTTACAGAATTATCAACAAGTTTTTAGAGTTGTTGGTAATTCTGTAGCTCTGCCTACCCCACTCTGGGAATGAAGGCGTGAGTTTATGTATGTATGTAAAAAAAGGGTGTTTATTTAGTAAGTGCGGACACTTTTACACGTCAAAAATCTACCAGCGCTTCGCAAGAGACCACTGCTGAGAAGAAACGCCGCAAGAAACTCAACAGTCAGTCAGATGACGAGGGCTAAAATAAAAGGACTTATTAGACGAACCTAATTGCTTTCGATGTGACACTTTATGTTATGACAGCTCTTATTTACTTGACAGTTAAGGTGGCCAAGTTAAAAGCGGTACGATAAAATGTCAAAAGTGATATTGTTATTCTTCGCGTTATTACACAAAAATTGAAAGATGTATATTCAGTACGTAAATAGGCTTTACTGGTTGACGGGAAGCACTGGTTGATATTTAATGTGTACAGTCAGCGTCAAAAGAAACTGATCGCTTAAATACCTTGTCGCTTTATTGTCACATAAGCAATGTCAAACAAGATTGTCTAATGTGTTTATGCGATAAAGTACAAAAGTAGCTTGAAGTGATCAGTGACTTTTGACGCTGACTGTACCAACGACACGTTGGCCTAGTTGGTAGTGAACCTGCCTACGAAGCTAGCAGTCCTGGGTTCAAATCCCGGTAAGGCCAGATATTTGTGTGATGAGCGCGAATATTTGTTTCCGAGTCAAGGGTGTTTTCTATGTATTTAAGTATATATATTTCTCTATATAAGTATGTAGTACAAGCCTAGAGCTTAGTTTGGGACTAAGTCAATTTGAGTGAGGTTGTTTCCTGATATTTATTTTTTATTTAAAAGTATCTAAGGGTGGTGGTACACATCAAAAATCTACCAGCACTTCCCTAAAGACGTCAACCAACCACTACATCTATTTTTGGATTAGTTCTCCAGATAGACGGTTTTATTAAAAGTCGAAGTTTTGTCAGTCGTTGCTGCCACGGGCTCTAACAACGGAATTTGTTGATTGGTCTGTAAAAAATGTCCAAAAATGGGGATACCTACCGCCAAGCAGCAGTGTTTGCATTGTTGTGTTCCGGTGAAATTACTAGCATTCTATCTTAGTCCTCAGGGTTGGCAGTGCATTTGCAGTCTTGTGAATTTGAATGTCTATGGGTCACAGTTTCCACTTACCATCAGGTGGCCTGTGTGCTCGTTTGCCTTCCTATGCCATAAAAAAAAAGCAATCCATTTGCAAAGTACCCTTAATGCATAAATATTTCATCATCATCATCATGTCAGCCGAAAGACGTCCACTGCTGGACGTAGGCCTCCCCCAAGGCTCTCCACTCAGACCGGTCTTGTGCTTTTCGCATCCACCGCTTTCCCGCGATCCTTACAAGGTCGTCACTCCATCTTGTTGGAGGCCTACCCACAGCTCGTGTCACGGTCCACGGACGCCACCGTCATAAATATTTACTGAACTATGATTATAGTTCAGTAAATATATTATTTTTTACTGAACATATAAATATATTAATTAATTTGTACTGTTAATCATTATTCTATGTTCCCTCTTCAAAGCTGACAGACAAAAATACTTGAACCCCTAAGTAATTAATAAACACACTAACTTCTTGCTCGTAAATCAACAGTAATATCGGAAACTTTCGTTCGTTGTCGCTTTGGAAAACAATCAGTCTTTCATCGTGAAACTTTCTTCTCGGAAAATTGCGAACGTCAATTTATATTATATTAATAACGAAATTGGATGGCTTCTGCTTTAGTATTGAGATGGAGTTTAAATGAGCTCTGCGGTTTATTAATAAAAAATACTTAGGAGAGATTAGTGATAACTTTTGCTTGAATTAAATAAAGACTGAGAAAAATTATGCGATTTTTTTTTGTAGTAAATCAGTGTTGACAATCCATTTACTTGTGTTTTTAGGGTTCCGTACCTGAAAGGACCCGAAAGGGACTCTATATTAATACGCCTGCTCTGTCCGTCTGTCCGTCCGTCTTAACTTTAAAGAGCTGTATTTTTACATACATACATACCTTCACGCCTGTAATCCCAGAGTGGTGTAGGCAGAGCTACAGAATTATCTACAACTTTAAAAACTTGTTGATAATTCTGTAACCACATTCTGCACAAAAAGGCCAAGATGTTTAACAGCGTATTAGTGACAGGTTGCAAGCCCATCGGCTAATAGTACTACAAGCCTTTATTCCCTTGGTCGCCTCTTACGACATCCACGGGATGACATGGAGTGGCACTATTCTATCCCGGCAACCACACGGTAAACGTCTGTATTTTTAAATAGTAAAATGTAGTGAATATATTTTTTCCCAAAATATGTCATTATGTGGTTGTCTATTTCTGACAACCTCAATGTAACTGCATATAATTTGACATGCCATTTAATTTATACTGAGTTATATTATGTTATGTTATATTGAGTATTAAAATCTGAATCTGAATCAGCGGATTTACTGGTTTTTTTTTGAGAACGTGAAATAATAAAGGGAATATTATTGAACACCAATAATATCAATAAAAAAAAGCGTTAGTAACCATCCGTGCGCAAATCGAATTCATATTTGTTCTGTTTTTTAATCCAACTAAGTATTGTTTATGTGACAATCTGATATTCGATCCATGTGTCACGAGCGAACTAAAGGGGCACTGTGCGTGCTTATCGCTGCTTCAGCGATCTCTTTCTAACCCCACAAGCTCAAGGCGATGCAAGATAAGGTTTGTAATTAGGTCTTAACTTTATTTGATATTACCTTTCGCCCGCGTCTATGTCCGCGTAGAAGTTGCTTATCACTGCTTCCTCTGGAACTGTCTAATTTTCAGGATAAAAACTATCCTATAAATAAATATGTGTGCCAAGTTAAAGCCTGATTGAGTAACATACATACATTAAATCACACCTGTTTCCCAGAGGGGTAGGCAGAGACCACTTCTTTCCACTTGCTACGATCTTGACAAAATTCTTTCGCTAAGTGAGTACAAATATCTAAAAAGCCAAACATCCAAACTTTGTCATTAATAGTATTAGTAAGATAAGACTAGTCACTCGTCCTTGTTTTGCTCCAGCTTTAGAAAAACTCTATGTTGACGTTAGTCATTGGGTAAAAATGAGACCCTATTACTAAGACTGCGTTGTCCGTCTGTCTGTCACCAGTCTGTATCTCATGACCCGTGATAGCTAGACAACCGCTAGTTGCCGCTATACTAAAATATACTAAAAAACAATATACAATAAATATTTTATGGGGGTTTAAAAAAACACCGTTTGCCGTTTTTTGCTCTAAATTAATAACGGCAACAAGTAGACGCTTGAAATATTCACAGAATATTTAGTTGTATGGTCACTTTAAAAATAAAATAATAAATATTAATAATAATAATTAACCCTTCGTCTGCGAATCCAACTCGTACTTTTATTAATGTGGAATTGGCGATATAAAGAAGATATATATACATGATAGCTATATAACATTATATTGACGACATTACCCAAACAGCAGTTGGATTTTAAAGCTTGTTTTTTGGCGTGTGTTGCCTCTTGCGAGAGTTATAGACACATTTTGAATTTTCGTTTCAGGATAAAGGTTTTATTCAAGCTAACTGCAAAAAATGTAACGTTGGCTCCATTGACGGCTCTACGGTGCAGGGTGTTGCGCAAATTATGCATTTTTCAGCCGATGCATATGCAATTCTGTCCGATCGGTGACGCAGTCTTTGAGGCTTAGCATCGGCTATATGGATTTGAAAAATGCTGTAGAGGCTTTGTGACGCCATCTTTGTTTTGGACATATATCCATATACAGAATTATCAACAACTCTAAAAACAAAGACAAGCGTGATATTCTTTATATTAAAGAACAATATCACGCCTGTCATTATTCTAAACAGTGATCTTAGACGGTGTTATTTAAGTCAGTTGCAATAACCAGATAGTTAGTTGTTATTACAAGACTCTACCTTAACTCTCTCTCGTGTCTCCTCCCTTAAACCTAGTTTTTTTTTTCCTATTTTTAAATATGAGAGAGTTGTATGCTGTAGGTAGGCCTCCAAAAAGATTCACGACCTTGTAAGGATCGCGGGAACGCGGTGGATGCGAAAAGCACAAGACCGGTCCGAGTGGATAGCCTTGCGGGAGGCCTATGTCCAGCAGTGGACGTCTTTCGGCTGACATGATGATGATGATGATGTAGATAGAGAAACAAAGTCTGTACGTTTCGTTTTTCAAGAAAAAAAGGTTTTTATCCCTTCAAAAGTTATTCGAATATGCGAATCAGTCGAGCAGACTGAGTTATAAAAGTACGGAACAACTCCAAAGTGAAATAATTGCCGGTTCTCGGGAGTTGGATTGTCATGAGTTTGCATGAAGATATTTTCATTTCGAGAAACCAAACAAAGGAAGGAGTTGAACGTACCGTGAGATGAGATTTTGTGATATTTGCTTCATTTCTTGATCGTAAAAGCAGTGTCTTTATGAAATAGGACCGGAGTCAATGATATTTTATATTTAGATACGCTATGCTCTACAGTACATACATACATACAGTAATTCACGCCTGTTTCCTAGAGGGGTAGGCAGGTACCACTTCTTTCCACTCGCTACGATCTTGACAAATTTATTTCTCTTCTTCCACATTCATACATCGAGTCATGCACGCACGTCAATTTCGGGTACTTAGGTTAACATGACATAGCTAAGCAATTCAGTTTAAAGTGAAAGACAGAGACAGAGACGTGAAACTGCATAACTCTGTCCCTCACACACCCTAAACTAAATTGCTTAGCAATATCTTCGTAACTCCCCATCCCTGAAAGTAGACGTTGCCATCGGAGGTTTTATCTATTAAATTGTTGTATTTTAAATTGCATCTCAATTATTATAACAAACAAATACTCGAACTGTTTTCTGTGTTTTATTTTCTTGAGAGCCACTCTATCAATTAGCTCAGGATATCGGACACGGGCCGTGTTAGTAAGGTCGGGAAGGTTTCTTTGAAGTAAACAAGAATTCAATAATGTTGTTCTCTTTCTGGCTTCTAATTGAATTCGGAACTAAGAGAACACTATGTCTTGGAATAGAACAACTAACTTGTTAGACTTGGACAGAACTGAGTCTAGTCAAGTTTGGGATTGTTTTGAGCAAACAACTTTCTTAACAAGGTTTATAGTCCAATTAAGCTTATTAGAGTAACGATATTTTAAGGCCGAAGTTTTATTTCCCAAGTAACAGCTATTCATTCAAATTTATAAGATACAAAGTTTATTTTTCTGAACTATACGAGATATACTTCCAGAACCTGTAGGTTAGGTTAGGTTTGTTTTATAACATTATGTATGAATGTTAAAGAAGCGAGAGAAATTTGTCAAGATCGTACCAAGTGGAAAGAAGTGGTCTCTGCCTACCCCTCTGGGTACCGTGATTTAATGTGTTTATGTATGTAACTGCAGTCTTGGATGCATAAACACGCAATTGTGCAGTTGTTATGGGCAGTATAAAAACACCAGCAGAATGTGGAATGTGGATGGCTATTTATATGAGGAGGGGAAGACCAAAGAAACGATGGATGGACTGTGTGGAAGATGATATGGCTAGAAAGGGAGTGAATACCGAGATGACGACTACTAGAGAAGTATAGACGAAAAAGACATGTTGTGTGGAAGACAAATAAATTGGGGAACAATCTATGAAAGTTAAACGGTATCAGAAGAAAAAAACATTTGAAAATTCGGACACATGGAACAGTTTCTGAAATTTGACCTCTTGCTAGGTACTGTACGATTAAAATCAGTGAACGAATCGACTTTTATTGGCTATTAATGACTGAATCCGGAGACGAAAATGACACAAAATACATTGCTGCGATATCTTATAGGTAGCACTCAACTGAAAGTATCGTCAACGCAATGAATATCACATGCCATGATGACATTATAGGTTTCGTTGCTCATATCCTTCTGTTGTATTGTGTTGAATAAGATATAAAGAAATAAAGATATATTAAAGGTCATATCCGTAATTTGATATACTCTATGTGTACAACGAGGGATACCGACAATAACCGAGAATGGCCGAATGGTGAACTTATTTTAATCCTATTGTAACCAAAAACGGCACATACGCTTTTATTATTTTCAACTACCTAAATGAATTTTCATAGCAAAATAATATGTAAGCGACATTTGGAATAAGCTGAAACCTAATAAATACCTCCTATTGCAATAAAATGGCTGAACAATGCTACTCCAACGTGGAACAGGTTAGCTGGCTGATGCTTTGATCGGGGAAACAGGATAACCTTCAAGTTAATAAGCATTGTTTCACAGACAAAACGATTTCTTCGTAGGCATTTTGGTGAAAGGAATAGGATTAATTAACGTTGTGTTTAGTATTTTTTGTTACCCAAAAGTTCAAGGTTTTTTTGTTAATTTATCGTTTTTTCTGCATTAACTACTTAAAACCATTATAGTCATTTTTTATTTTTTATTTAAGCATTACTCTTAATAAAAAGTATCTAGTGAGATGGATTGGGAGCACTCTCCTCTTCAATCCAGTGGCTTTGAAAACCAGCGTCAAGGCTAGTAAGCCGGTGTTAATTCTAGATTAAGTACTTACTCTAAGTTCGTATGACTCTACTTTTTAAAATGTTAATTTTATATTAGCACTGAATAAACGATTTCTATTGTATTCTTTTCTAAAATTACTAGATTTATTGTTATTTCCTTGGGAACTTTTAAATTTACCGACATGAAAATTAATCTATGTTTTACTTAAGAAACATGGTACAGTATTAAAATATTTTTAGGCTGCATATAGGTTTTTTTTTTTAATAATCGTTATTTTGTATCCCCGGCAACGTTTCTTATTGTCTATATCATCATCAAACGCATAAGACAGATATGGCATTTAAAAAAGTATCTAAAGGCATGTTCGTTACCTTACGTTTAATTCTAGCTACACTCAGACCCAGCGCAAATCTACCTAGTTTTCCCTCGGACCTCATTCCCCGGGGCCTTCTCAAGAGTTCCACATGTCACCCCCTCGTCAGTTTAGGAGTGTCGCAGGGCACGTGACTTGGCCCCTGATTATTAGCTAGATTTAAACCTAGTAAGGAATAGAGTTTGAATTGTTGGATTTATTTATCAAGTGATTTGAAATATTGTAATTTTATTATTTCAAACAAATGAATTACATAAGAGTCATACAGTGGGTCAATGTCATCCACTTGGACAATTACCTTAACATTTATATTTTCGCATTTTTTTGATTTTCCTGTCAAAACGAAAGCATCAAAATGTTAGAAGGTATATATATTTGGAATGAGCTATTTAATAGATTTCATTTGATACCCATAATTATCGTTTTAATAAAAATAAAAATAAATTATCCCCCCTCTATTTTTTCTCGCGGACGCTATATTGAAATATGATATCCCCTATGTCAATTCAACAATTAAGACAAATCGAATGACATCTCGTATGTTAAAATCCG
Source organism: Acleris emargana (assembly GCA_927399475.2). Taxonomy (NCBI): domain Eukaryota; kingdom Metazoa; phylum Arthropoda; class Insecta; order Lepidoptera; family Tortricidae; genus Acleris; species Acleris emargana. The sequence continues at coordinate 1,711,170 of OV656840.1, forward strand.
TCATGCCATTAAGGCTGCAGAGCGACAAACGCTCGAAAAACATAACCCTCCTTCTGACGCAGTCGGGTAATAGTACTCTAAGTACAATAAATAAAACAACCAAAATACTTGTATTTTACTTCCATTCCAACGATTACGAGTTACTAAAAGAAAAGGCGCATTATGTTGTTTTAACTAGGTAGGTAATATTTAAAAATATACATATATTTAAAAAATTACCTGGCGACATTCCAATTTTGTATGGAGCCTATAAAAGCCGTTACTTAAATATTAATCAAAATAAATATTAAATTAACAAGTTAAACTCTCAACCATAATAATATATTTCACATGTTTTAATGAAATAAATGTACCTAATGGGGTTAAAAAAACAATAACTATTTATAGCGGTAATCTAAAGTCCGCCCTGGGGGCCGATTTTTGACTTTCGAGCGCTCGAAAGTTTCATTCGAAAGTGACAAAAAACAATGAAATAGTATTTTTGACTTGCGAGCGATAGAAAATATGAATACGAGTGGTCCGTGGCATTCGTTTTGAATTCTATCAATAGAAAATATCATTTGACATCTTTCAAATCTGTTGGGTGTACACACGAAGCTTAAACAAACCTAGCACAATGCCATAGACATCCACAGACGAGAAAGCGTTTCATTTTTCCTACATTTATAACCAGTCAAGAATTTGTAAAATAAGCGTAAAAAAATCTTATTGACACTGAAATATTAAATTGCTTGTTATGATTTCATCTTTTGTTAGCTTCACACATTTATTCGCAATTAAAATATGAATTAAAAAAACCGGTAAAACATCGATTTTCTGCGTATAATGAAACAAGTTCCAACTTAACAATACTATTTAGTCAATCCCTCAGTTTCGAGTGAGAATCTCAAAAATATGGAATTTGGGACCATTCGAAAATAAATCGTGAAAAATTTTCGCATTCGAATATTTTCTACCGCTCGCTTTTGAAATCGATCGCTCGAAAGTCAAAAATCGGTCCCCTGATTTTACTAACACAATAGTAAATTTTTTTTGGTCAGCACCCTTATAATTTGAACTTAACTCTAGTCCATTATTATATGGGTGGTGGTGTCTCGGCCGAAGCGGTGCTTAACATTGGGCGACCGGCCCAACCAAAACTGGGGAAATCTTAACAGCGCGATGTAGCATTTCTGCGATACGCGCGACATCTATGGGGAATTATCAGAACTAAATACTCGCCGGCCGCGCTCCCCCAACCCTCTCGCTCTGTATTGTTGCACACCTTTTGTGTGTTATATTTTACCCTAGTACACTAACAATATCGGTCTTAGCCTCGTATTAATAAGTATGCTTTCGAGTCGCAACTGTGCGTGCGTTTTGAACTGTCAAGTACTGAAACGGTATGGATTGAAAAACGTATTTAAAAATTGATAAAAACTGGATGTATGTACTTTAACGCTTTTTAAATTTTATTTCACTACATTTTATAATTCGATACAATTATGTTGCGTAATTGAGTCCTTTGTCACTTTAACCTTATATCTGAACTGTTGTACCAGTCTGTAAATTGATTAAAACTACAAGGTACAAAAGTGAGCAGTTACTTATTTAGCAAACTCCAGTTTCTTTAGTCCAACTACATCATCCCTCCAAAGCTTAAATTACAGTTTCAATAAAAATACCAAAAGGGTCTAAGAAATTGCGTTTACATTGTTCGGGCACGTCACGTAACCCATCAGCATGGGCACTTGGGCACACTCGACACGTGGAGATCTTGCGCCACGCGGACGTCAGTTTAAGCGAAATTGGACGGCTGAGTATTTGGGACGTTTTGATGTTGATCTAGTCTCTACTAGAATAAGTTATGAGTAGAATATGGAAAAGATAATAAATCTGTTATTTTAAGTTAATATTTCTCCATCAGGGCTGAAATTCTGCACGGTAAAACTAAAAACTGTTTCCGTAACGTCAACGGTTAGATAGCTTTTATTTATGCGACTGTCGACTGTAATGGCGGTCGATTTAAAAACAATACAAAAACACTTCAAACGCAACATGGTTTAAAAATCGTCAGGATGTAGTGAATAATGTATTGACATCGTTTTATGTCGGATTAGTTCGAATTGATCTTGCTTTCTCAATTAGTTTATCGGTGGGTGCTAAAGTTGACTGAGACAGCAAGATGAAAACGAACTATTCCAATGAAAAACGATGGCAATTATTCACTACATTTGTTCTTGACACGATTTTTCCGCCTTTATAAAAAAAAAATATTTTACAGTTGCAGTGGGCGGGCACTTCGCTCGCAGGACTAATGCCCGATGGGGTCAGAAGGTTCTTGAAAGTCGTCCGCGGACCGGGAGACGAGCTGTAGGTAGGCCTCCAACAAGATGGAGTGACGACCTTGTAAGGATCGCGGGAACGCGGTGGATGCGAAAAGCATAAGACCGGTCTGAGTGGAGAGCCTTGGGGGAGGCCTTTGGCCAGCAGTGGACGTCTTTCGTCTGACATGATGATACAATCAAGGCCTTGGTTACACATACATACAAACCTTCACGCCCTCATTCCCAGAGTGGGGTAGGCAGAGCTACAGAATTACCTACAACTCTAAAACTTGTTGATAACTCTGTAACCACAATTTGCACAGTTAGGCTAAGATGTTTAACAGTGTATATTAGTGACAGGTAGCAAGCCCATCGCCTAACAGTACTACAAGCCTTTATTCCCTTAGTCGCCTCTTACGACTTCCACGGAAGTGTGTTGTTAGAGTTGTAGGTAATTCTGTAGCTCTGCCTACCCCACTCTGGGAATGAAGGCGTGAGTTTATGTATTTATGTACACGACTTAAACCTGAAAAACCACCTCGATTCCCTGTGGCCTAATTTTCAAACAAAAGACCTCTTGAAAATATTATTCGGGGCTGAGAGGCCTTGACCTACAATGCACGCAACAGGTCACGCTAGCTGGTACTCCTGTAATATGTGTACAAATCCCGTGAGATCACTTGGGTTTAGGTAATTATTGTTATTAAAGAGGGCTGCTGAAGGGATTTGAGAGAGTTGGGTTAAGTTTTAAATAATGCTTAAGTGTTTTAAAATGTGTAATCAATTATAGAGCAATTAGTAAACAAGCTGGTTATTAAGAGTAAGAATAATTTACCGAAAGAGTGCATGTTCCTTAGGCGTTAAACATTTTACATTGACATTGCGAAAATAAACAGTGTGAACAAATCTCATTGTAAAGTGTTGTGTGTGTGTGAGCGTGTGTGTGTGTCTGTGTGTGTGCACGTGTGTGTGCGTGTGTGTGTGTGTGTGTGTGTGTGTGTGCGTGTGTGTGCGTGGATGTGTGCGTTTATTGGAGTGAACCCCCCATAGTTTTCCTTTGAAATTCGATATAATATGTAAGAGCTATCCAATGATACCTTACTCGATGTTATAATGTAAAATAAAAATACCTTTTCTTTACATACATGTTTGGGAGGAACATGAAAATAAAATTTATTTTAACAACTTATTAGGCGTAATTTCAATTTTAATGAATAATTATGCCAAATTACAGCTTTGTACTACCAAAGAGTCTCTGAGCTAGACCGCGGACACACGGACAGACGGACATGACGAAATTATAAGGGGCCGATCCTATATTTGACTTCGGAAACATAAAAATCGATTCAGCTGATGAGATGACGTGAAAGCGTGACGGATAAATTGGCAGGGTTAGAAAACGTCAATTGATTACGAGTATGTTTATGGCCACGTTTCTTTACAAATTTAAATATAATGCCGCTAGGGACACACCACTCTTATAAAACTCACGGGGTCATTGAGTTAAATCTTTACCAGATTGGACCCGATTCTACAGCAGGCTCTAAACTTCCTAATTGTATTTAGGTGTCGCTAAAACACTTTGCTATTCTATGAGCAGCTGTCATATTCAAACAGCGCTAATTTGAATCTGACGCTTCTTATAAGGCGGTCTTATACATTGTCAGCTTGAATTCTGGAATAGCACTGATTAAATCTGCCGTCTAAACTATGTCTTTAGATTAGACAATTTAGTTTTAGGCTATTTAAGCGATGTGCTCGTAGAATCGGATCCATTATCCGGCTTGCCTAGAAATGAAAAAATCAGAGAGAAATGTGGAATAAAAGAAGATGTAGTGACTAAGATTGAAAAGGGCATGCTTCGATGGTTTGGTCATCTGGAAAGGATGGATGAAAGAAGATTGACGAAAGAGATAATATATAGATCGAAAGTAAGTGGAAGGGTCGGAAGGGGCCGCCCTAGGCGTACTTTTTCGAATCAAATCGGAGAAATACTGGAAAAGGGCCGAATCTTAAGTACCCGAAACCGACGTGCGTGCATGACCCGATGTATGAATGTTGAAGAAGCGAAAGAAATTTGTCAAGATCGTAGCAAGTGGAAAGAAGTGGTCTCTGCCTACCCCTCTGGGAAACAGGCGTGATTTAATGTATGTAATGTATGTATGTATCCGGCTTGCCTCGGTGGACCCGTCAGAGAGTTACAACATTTCGGTGCATGTACCTGCTTCTACATTTACGGCAAGTGTAAAGGACAGAGCTGTAGCAGTTATATAGCTCTGTCCTTGTCTCTCGGCGTGAACTGAACGGCATAGTTACGTCATAATAGCCCCTCTATTATCGTATTGTCATCGTTTTGATAGCTGTTATTAACTTGACGGTAAGTAATGGTGGCTGAGTTAATAGTAGTTTATGCAACAGTTGTATAAGAGAGGTCAAAAAAGACGAGTGGTGGGGTTACGTTAAAGCAAGACGCCACGAGTATTTTTTGACTTGGTTATACACCGTTGCTTACAATACTTTTTCTACGACTAGGTTTCAAATAAAATGCAAAATTAAATAAGCAAAATTTTATTTATAGATTTTTACTCTTTAATATACCTAGGTTAGAATACGAACGAACGAAGCACAGAACAACAAACGAGCGGGAAACATTCGAAAACAACAAAATATGTGTCTATGGTTAACTTTGCTTTTAAATTGATGTGCACTTGCCAGGTTTCATTTTTTTTTTTAAAGTTGCACAATCGATTTAACTTGTGAAATAGGGACTAAAAAACACCTAATGATTTGAGAAATGAATTCTTTTACCTGATTGGTCGATTTTAATATAGCTGCGTTTTGGTTGGTTGATACCAAATAAAATGTTTTTTTTAAAGAGTTAAATTAGTAAAAGAGTTTACATACCAAAAAGAACCTAACGTTCCGATTGACAGTCAATGTGTATTGTGATTGGTGGTTTAATTTGGTGAAGTATTTTGATTGGTCAAATTAACCTAGGTGTAAGCTTTGGCAGCTAGGCATATCGTTTTGGCTCAAAAAAGCACAAGTGCTGTTAAGGGGAATAGACTAGATAGACTTTTCTACGGAATGTTCTGCGGACATATTATCTATATTCTTATATTAGTCTTCGTGACTATATAAATGACAGATAAAAGTACAGGAGTAGGAAAAAACAATAACATAACATCTCTAAAACGATATCGCACCTTCAGAACGATAATGACCTAATTCAAAATTTCAGCTTTCAAACTTTAAGTCATAAATTGATTATGATAGAGCCCTAACTCGAAATTCAAAATTTCTGAATTATGTCACTATTGTTCTAAAGGTGTCATATGGGCCTTACAGCCTAGAATAGAGGGCCTGATAATCTAAAGATTTGCATCGACACGGTATTAATATAGTCTACGCCACAGATCGTTGTTCGAGCGAACGGGCGTCAATCTCTCAGTGAATACGTCCTCCATCGATTTTCTCCACAAAAGCCGGGCTTTCAAATCAGTCCGGAGCAACAGGTGCAGATAGATGTATAGCTTCTCCTTTTGCCGCGATGTGGATTCAACGGTGAATAGTGACACCTTGGGAACTTTGATTTTAGTTACTTGTGTACGTTTAACGTGACGTGACTTTATAATAATAATAATTTATTTATTTGCAGAAAAAGGGTAGGTAGAGATCTTAAAATAAATATTGTTTTAATTATTCTTTTATAGCGTACACTCAAAAACTTAAAGTGACCCACCTTAGGTCCAAAGTCAAACTGACATTCTACATTAATAAGGTTGAGTTTCCTATAAGTTACAAATGACTTGGCATCCCTAATGGCATTGACGACGTCAAGCACTTTTTTAAATGGGTCTCAATTATCGCTCGTGAAAATTCCCGATTACTATAAAAACGTTCGATATCATACCTGACGACGTCGATTTGTATACAGGGCGATTAAAAATGAAAGACTTGGATTGAAAGGTTGAAAGTTGGTTCGAGTAAAGCCGATAAGGGTGTGCATAAACATACAGGGAGTAAATTAAAAAAAAAAAACACAAGAAAAAGTACACATTGCTACTTTACTTTCAATTATTATTTCTATGGTGACAACCAAAAGTAAGTGTCAACTGCCCCCGTACTAGTTTGCACTGTATCACAGTGGTAATATGTAGGTTACAAATACTGAATCTAATGCCAATGAAATCATTACATTTGTTTATATTTATTTTAAGTACAACAACTGCTTGAGTCCTAGACATCGACTCATGTGCACATGCACTGCGATATATATAACATGCAGCATTCTGGATCCCTACAAACCCTTATTTAACTTTCTGAGTTTAACGATACTGACAATGAGAAGGGACAGTAGATAATGAAATAGTCATGAATACAACTACGACATTGACATTCATAGAAGAAAATGGTCTACATTTGCCTTTTTTTAGTAATGAGTGGTGAAAAAAAAATTATGCTGCCATGATCCGTATTTTGATTACGATTAAGCTGTATTTAAGAGGCCGTACACGATTTTTTGACCGTTTTGCTTATTTTTGTGATTTAACAGTTAAAATACTGCTTTTCTATAAGTTTTAATGCTCAACATTAAATATCATTTAAGTTATTATAGAATAAATGAGCTACGAATAAATGAGCCACTTTTTTATTTTTGTCGAGTATCAAAATGCGAGATTTAGGTTGTTTTAAAACATTATTTATTGCCAATTCTTTTGAACTTTTTGGATATTTTTTTTAGGTAATGAATTGATTATGAACTAAAGTTTATTTCTATTGTTTTAATTTTATAAACGAGAGTTCTGAGTAGCCGAAATAAAAAATATTTTTTGCCCGTTTTCTATAAAAAATTACCAAGTTTATTTATTTTTTTACTCGAAAAATTTATTTGAAAGTGGTAAAAAGAAATACATACATTCTTTAGACGATTTTCGCAGCAATACATTGTAAATTTTTCATACCGTTAAGACGTCAAAACGGTTCATGAATATGTGACATTCTAAACCTCTTCCAGCAAAATTCACATAACAGTCGCCAGTGTCAGGTCGATTAATCAAAATAAAATAATAAAAACAGAAAAGTAGCTCATACATTCGATAAAATTAGAATTTATCTTTCGTGTTGTGTATTAAAACTTGTAGAAATACAGTATTTCAACTGTAAAATCACGTCTGGAAAATCACGTAAATCAGCGATATCGGCAAAATTTCGTGTACGGCCTCTTAACTCCAATAATTTTACCTGCCAAATTAACTCAGAGCACCCTGTGTGTAAAATTTCGTCATTTTGACGTCATCGGCCTGAAAAACTCGACCCCTAGTCATAACATAATAAAAGTATGCGGATATCATTTCATGACTTTTGTATGAATATTCTTAATTATTCCCGAGAAATGTAGAGAGTAAAATATGCGTTTTTATTTTCAATATTTCCTAAACTGTCACGCAGGTTAAAAAATATAATTTCCTATACATTACGTTTTTTAAGAGCTATACAATGATACCTCGCTTGATGTCATAATGTAAAAAAATACCTTTGCTTTGGATGTATGGATACAAACCGTTTTTTTAGACGTTATTTTACAATTTTGTCGGCGTACTTTTACTGTATGCCAAATTACACCTTCATATTACCTCCAGAAGTAGTCTCCAGGTAAAATTGCGGACGGACGGACAGACGGACACGGCGAAACTAACTAACGGTTCCTTGATGACTATGAAACTACGAATTATAAAAAGAATGAGAAGCCAGGTGTGTTGCATACTTCCATCGTGCCCGTGTCATCAAGTCTCAAGGTCCCTGTAGCATTCGGACCCGGAAATGGGACTATGATTGTCAATCTACCTTTCATCCGTAGCCGGAAGTTCACTGATGAAGCGAGCACCTGTCTTAACGAGGTAGACTCCGGAGATAATGCACTTGTGTTCCTTTTTCCTGTGTTTTAATATGATGTTGGGGTTAGGTTTAATTAAAAGTAAGTAGTGTGGGGATAAGACAGCCGATGGAATTGGGATTTTTCCTATTTTTCAATAACTCTACTTCAAAAACCATTTTGAGGAATAGGGTTTTAAAGCCGTTCTGCATTTTTGAGTTTTTGAAATATTTATCTGTTTCGGATATTTCGACAAAAGTATATTTAACCTTTGTTTGACTTTTATTTTCGGCTTGAAGCTCTTAGGTGTATCTTACGGGTTAGCCGAAAACCGCTAGAAATACGATGTTTTAATACACTATTACAATCACTTTGAAATGCCATCCCAAATTTAAAATAATTATGTCATCCATAAAATGTCTGCTAAATAAACAAAGATATTAAAACAAAACTATCGAGTCAAATACAAAATTAATGAAATCGATCTCTTAAAATGACTTATTCTTTCGAATTAAAATGTAAAACCATGAGTTATTTTTTTTGGTCTATCCCAATTACTAGCATAGATTCGATCGTAGCCCTCAGAGTTGGCAACGCATTCGTTGTCAAAATTGGAGTTTTTAGATTGGAGTCTTGAGAATACAAATGCCTATGCGTCATAAATTCCATTGTACGCAAGCTTTGCTTCTCCATCAAAAAAAAAAAGTTAGTTACTTACTGTTAACTGTATACATTGATGTAACAGGTTGGACAAGGTTGAATTCTGATTTGCTAGAAAGAGATAGGAACAAATCTTTATGAAGGCTCTGTCATCCCGGCTCATAGACACCTCCGGAGATCCTAGAGCTGGTGCTTACCTCTCCCAAAGGATTGGGCTAGCTATCCAGAGAGGTAATGCAGCCAGTGTCATAGGTTCCATGCCGCGAGTGGACCTGCTAGAGGGGGTGTTCTTTTTACAGTGATGATTATTATTTTCATCTTTAATATTTGAGTAGCTTAGTTTAATTTTAATTTTAATAAGTTTAGTTTTAACTTTTAATTGTAGTACCTATATTTTGAAATAAACAAATCTTCGTTGGCTTATATCTTGATCATTTTTATTGCTATTCAAAAAATGCTTTTTCTCAACTGTGTATTACATGAATCAGCTTAACTTAAAGCTATTAAAAAAAAACAAGAAGATTCCCTATTTGATGTTTTGCTGGAAACAAGTATCTACACGGTCGGTCTCTCAAATGTTCAAGCGGTAATAGGTAACAGGAACTCCTTAAAGGCCTGAAACGACCTACTTTTCTATTTGTTAACCCACCCTCAAATATACCGACGTTGAAAAATAATTCGAGCTCTCGCCTGTTGCTTCCCACAGCTCTGAATACCTACCCACCACTCAAATACTTGGAGGCCCGCGGCTTTTTCTAACTCGAGTGAGAATCTTGAAACTCGATGAAAGAATTTCCACTGAAGGAAACTTCAAAGGAATCGGCGGGACAGCATATTTGCGAGTCCCCTTGAATCGGAAATTATAGGGGAATATCAATTTAACATTCGGCCATTTTTAGGTGAATGCGAAAGTATTTCATCTTGATTTTAAATTGTTGGTAGGCAAAAAGGGTTCTTACTGAGTTTAAGAGTATACGGGTATATGTATGTATGTATGTATGTATGTATGTAAACTCTTGATTGCACAAAAATATAAATATTAAAGTAATGTACAAAGGCGAACTTAATATAATGTATAATGTATGTATGTGACAAAAAGCGACTATTTAAGCAATCTCCGGTTCGCCGACGATATCATTTTGTTTTCGAAATCTGCAGCTCAGCTAGAAAAAATGATTTACGAGCTTTATACAGTCAGCATAAAAATCGGCTTCGAATTAAACCCCACCACAACAAAAGTCATGACAAATGCTTCAAAAACACCGATATATGTGAATAACAATCAACTAGAATATGTAAATGAATACATTTATTTAGGCAAACAAATACCTTTTACCAAACTCAGACACATAGACGAAATAAATAGAAGAATAAATTTAACATGGAATAAATTCTGGAGCTATAAAGAAGTACTTAAATCTAACCTCCCTGTCAAACTGAAGAAAAAAGTATTAGATTCCTGTATACTTCCATGTCTTTCATACGTCAGCCAAACATGGATATATAATAACTATACGACAAATAAAATACAAACAAGTCAAAGAGCAATGGAACGAAGCATTTTAAAAATAAAGAGGAGAGACAAGAAACGTAATACGGATATAAGAGAGACAACAAACGTAATAGACGCCTTACAACACTGTATGAAACTTAAATGGAAATGGGCAGGCCACGTGGCACGTATGAGCAAGGACAAATGGGCAAATTAAGTAACCACTTGGATAGGACCACTTGGCAAGCGAAAAACAGGGTAGACCGAAAGAAAGGTGGTCAGACGAGTTAGATAGAGCTGCTGGAAAATACTGGAATGACATGGATGAGGCCTTAGAGAGGTAATGAATTGAAATAATTATATTATTGTATACTTATGAATAATGTTAAAATAATGTGAATTAATAATTCATGAAAAGTGAAATTAAACCCAAAAAAAAAATGCAATGATAAAATATGTAATATAATCATGTATGAAAATGAAATGTAATTTAATCAATTTTATTGTAAGATAATACTGTATTCATTTTTTTGTTGAGGAATAAAGAGGCTATATTATTTATTATTATATTATGACAAAAAATCGTATGTTCCTCTCTTGCTCCTATATCTACTACGATTTAAATAAATGGGATGTCAGGAAATTGCTCCAAAAAAGTAAAAATCGTCGGTGATACTGCAAAATCGCGTATCTTACAAATTCATGATAGAGCAAAATAAACCTTACCGTCTCATTAAAAAGGTGCATTTCGCTCCTTATTTCAAATGTTACTTACGCGGTTTTGCAGTTTCACCGACGAAATGTAATTTTATACTTATTAATTTAATTTATTGCTGCTTACATTGACTCTTAAAATGGGACGTTCAAAACTTGTTACACATTTTAAAAATAAGTTTATTCGAGCGTCCTGGGATAATTGAGCGAAGTTTGGTTAATACGCTTTAAATATAAAAAAAACCTTTTTATGCTAAACTCGGTATCCGTCATTTGTTTTTATTGCAAAGTATGGTTACATCCCTCTTGCAGTATCTAAAGCAACCATCCAAAGCAAACTATACAAATGCATACTAACGTAATATAAAATAACGAAAAATAAAGCAGTAAATTATCTACATTATCTTACCATTCGACATAATTGGGTTCAAAGTTAAAACCCGGTGTGTAATTAAGGCAACTGCTAACGTGTCGAGGCGCCTTTATTTCATTAGCACGTGTGGACGTGTGACGGGTCTTTGAGCATTGACGACGAGATGGATAAAAACGTAATGGGGCTTTAATTAGAAGGAAATATTCACGTTAAGGCTGTATAGAGCAACACAAAGCTAAAATATATCGGGTAAAACAATATATTTTGTTAACTATACACTACGACTTCAAGTATATTAGAATTAGAAATAGAAACATTTATTCGACGAACACAAGAAAAAAAAACTAAATTAAAATAAGGATGGCAACACAGTAATAATAAAAAAGGAAAGAAAAAAAAACAATTGTAGGATAGTGTTGCCATGGGTGATTCTGTGTATTAATGGACAGCTCCTAAAAATAATTCAAATTAAATCAATTTTGAAATTCGGCATACCGGCGAGGATTATTTGTCTATATTGAGCTCGAATAGTGCTATTTTCACTAGAACTAGTATACTACTACATGTAATCAAAATCTGAAAACACTTGCCTGTAACAAAAATTAACACTTTCACGATATTTCGATTCAGAATATTTTCGCAATATTTTTAAAAGACTTATCCAACGACGCCCCTTACTATGGGGTAGACGAGAAAAAAAAATACCCCACGTTACGTGTAGGGGAGGTATATAAAAAAAAAGATTTTATTTTACCACTTAGTAGGTTGCGGACGGACGGACATGGCGAAATTATAAGGGGTACTAGTTTGACTACGGAACCTTAAAAAAAAACAAGTAACGCAGCATCAAATAATTTTAAATAGAAAATTAGTTCACACTTGTTATTTATTGTGTATGTACCCCAATGTGGGGTAAGAGCGTCGACGGGGTAAGTGCGACAAATCACGCACTTGCCCCGTTGACGCACTTACCCTATCTTACCTTATGTACCTACGCATCTGTCTTTGTTTAATAATGTTTGTTTGTTCGCATTCAGTCCTTTTTTTGTAAGGAGACGCGCTAAACAAACGAACTGGCCACCTGAAGGCAATTGGGATCTGACACCCACGTTTATTTCTCATCCCTATAATATCAATACCAAAACAATACCATAAGAAGTCAAAAGCAATATCGTTTTACCTAGTGAAATAGACATCCTGGTGGTAGGTAGTAAAAACGTGTTTCAAAAAGGCGAATGTAATAAAATATTAAGGACCTACTGGTCTGCCCGTGACCCATTTTATTTGAAGTATTGTCAGCTTTTAAGAAGGCCCTCACCGTGACCAACCTTGACACGATACTTAAAAAATAACGGAGTTCTTATTCATGCTTTCTGTTTTGCATTCGTAAAATAATCGTTTGGAAATTATGCGCTCATTTTGCATTTTCATGGCGTTATTTAATAAGGGGTAACATTTCTTATTACAGTAGGTCTTTGTGATTTTACTTCTAGATGGCTACGACTATCCTACAAATTGATCCGCTTTCAAGCAGTAGGGTTTATGGCAAAGCGGAGACGCAAGATTGTGGTTGTGATTGTGTGTGTATGTGTTGAGTTTCTTGCGGCGTTTCTTCTCAGCAGTGGTCTCTTGTGCAGCGCTGGTAGATTTTTGACTTGTAAAAGTGCCCGTGCGGCCTACTTACTAGAGCATGAATACCGGTATTCGATACTATCGAAAAACCGGAATATCGGACAAAAATTCCGATATTATAAAACCGATATTCGAGCTCGCAAAAAACCGGTATTTCGATATTTTTTCGATATTAGATTAGTTTTATATAATTGTATTTTTTCCAATAAAGTACCTAAACCTAACGTTTTATTTTTATGTCATTTTTAACTAGCTATAGGATGCATTATTCCCGAGTTCCCGGCAATTTGCTGCTGTGATTTTTAACAAATAAATATACATATATTTGCTACGGATGAGCCTCAAGCTTCGCCCACCTTCGCTTAAAAAATCCATTAGGTTTTTAACATTTTCAACTTTTTTGTATGAATATCGAAAAAATATCGAAATACCGGAAAACCGGTATTTAAAATATCAATATCGAAAAAATACCGGTACTGGAAAAAAACCCCGATATTGGATGCTTTACTACTTACTGAATAAACATCGTTTACCTTTTTTTTTTAAGTCTGCAAACACATTGCCTATTTGAGGACAAAGATGAAATGTATTTAAATTTATTTATGTACCTATTCATGGCTCACTAGTTAAGTATCTAATACAAAGTTAGTCAAATTTATTTTATTTGTTAGTTTTACAGAGAGGTATATAATATTAATTCCTGTATTTTTTTTTTTTTTTTTTTTTTATATCATAGGAAGGCAAACGAGCACACAGGCCATCTGATGGTAAGTGGAAACTGTGACCCATAGACATTCGCATTCACAAGACCGCAATCCTAAGACTGCAAATGCGTTGCCAACCCTGAGGCCGAAGATGGAATGCCTCTATGCTAGTCATTTCACCGGCTGTCTTATCCCCAAACCGGAACACAACAATGCGAACACTGCTGCTTGGCGGTAGGTTAATGGATAAGATGGTGGTACCAACCCGGACGGACCCTGCACAAGGTCCTCCCACCTCCAAAGTATGCTAGTTTTCCATCGATTATCTTGTATATTTTCTGGAAAACAAACAACTTAAAATAAAAATACAGGGAGCGATCGGGACGGACCCTGCACAAGGCCCTCCTGCCGCATAAAGTAAGTTAGTTATTTACTTTCACACGAAAAAAAAATGTGTATAAAACAAAAACGTATAAAGTCAAGCTACACTTTAAAAAAATATGCAGCTCCACAGACATAAATAAAATAAATAAAAATAAAAAAAATAAAAAGCCTTTTATTTCTTGCAAGTAAGTATGTTACAAAGTAAAAAGTAAGAAATATTTTATTAAAGATATTTTTGATGCAAGAACCCCTCCTCTTCCACAGACATAATTGAACAATAAATTGATAATAATAGATACGGGTAGCTAATGGCCTCTTTTTTCGACCTGCTAAGGTCGATTAAAAACATTATACATGATTGATCCTTTTATCGAATTTTACTTAATTGATTGTATCATTTAATAATAATACTAAATTTTTCACAAATCAAATTTTCCAAACCTCAGATCTTTACACCCAAGTTAACAAAACTCACCTTGTTACAAATGAATAAGGTTTACATAAAAACAGAAGAGCATCAATTTACGAGAATGCTGAAATTACTTATAAAAATGAAATCCGAGTAATATTTCATCCGGGACCCGTTCAATTACGTACTGGACACAGCCAGGTGTGCCCGGTTTTAATCTATCGCCTCTAATCCGGATCCAATTAACGTTTTTTGATAATTATTTACGAAACGTTAAATTGTTCCAGAATTTTCCAATTAAAACGTAATCCTAAGTAAATGTATGGATCAAGTGGACGCTGACACAATGTGATAATTTTCGGAAGCATATTTTTGGACAGGTTTGATGAAAATTAGTTTATTATAGTAAATCCAATAAGAAGATGTGACTGCAAATTATTGGAGCGGGTGTTGTATTTCAATTTCAAAATTAAAAAAACCGGCATTACCTATAAAAAATCACGTTTGTTGTATGGGATGGTTGTATTCTGTTTTTAGTATTTGTTGTTATAGCGGCAACAGAAATACATCATCTGTGAAAATTTCAACTGTCTAGCTATCACGGTTCGTGAGATACAGCCTGGTGACAGACAGACAGACAAACAGCGGTGTCTTAGTAATAGGGTCACGTTTTTTATCCTTTGGGTTCGAAGCCCTAAAAGCTGACTACCTAGTTTCTTGCGGCACTTTTGGTCAGAACCTACTTTATATAATAAATAACTTAGATTAATTGAGGATGGGATTACATACAATCCAAAGATCTATAAACACACAGATAATAGACTTCTTACGAAACGGGACTTTGTCTACTTGTTGAGGAAAAAGATGAGAACCTCACAACACAAAGCAATCCTGAACCACTTTACAACTTAAGGTCTAACCTAGCGATTTCATTGCTAAACAGTCTAAAAACATCTTTAAATCCAATAATACCCCTGGCAAGATACATATGTGCGTAAGTTCTAGGTAATACGTGAAACTCAGTAGCAAGAAATAACAGTTGCGGAGCTATCTGCATAAAGAGATTATGTCACACTGCTAGATCAAGACAGTATCAACTCAAAATCATTGTTAGTTTTATTTCAAGCTCATAGACGTTGTATCAAAGTTGATTTTAAAATACAGTTGTATTTGGAGTTACTACACTTTTGATATGGCAGTGCGAATTGTGGTAGTGAGACGGGTCTCGTTCGGTGGTGCTATTATGCTAAATTGGCGTAGTACAGTTAGCTAAAAATGTGGTCTACCGCCCTACGGTTGAAGTTCATTTGCGCGTCATGATACAACAAGTTCGTATTTCCCTTGCGATAATATAATGACAGTGACAAGTGTCAACCTTAGCGATAATTATATCTCGCAGAAACTTTTGTCAAAACTAGTAGAACACTTTCTTGGCCGACCGTACCAAAGAAAGCGCTAACTGCAATGTAGTAGTCGAAGCATTCTGAATTCTGTTGGTAACTATATTTAATTTAAAATGGTTGTACTAATACTATACAATAAGCCGCCTTCTTTTGTATTACGGCCAATTATATTTCATATAAAGATACGTCAACTGCGCGCAAAAGCGTTTCTAAAAAGGAAGGTAATTTACCTTACTACTGTTTAGTTGCGTCGCGGCCGCTGACACGATAATCAAAGACGATAAAATTTTACTACCGAAAAGTGACAAATATATTTCATAAAAAATGCCGTCTTGTGTTTTTTGAGGCAGCCGAAATTATATTGTAACTGTAAAAGGAAGAAAGGATGTCACATTTCATTTGTAAGTACCGTTAATATTTTTTACATTTCGTTTACATTTCACCATAATTTGTTTAATTTGCACCGGCGTCGCTCACTATCACCTGTGAAACATGAGATACACAATAAGATATCGTATGTGTGCGATAAGGTGGGGTAGATACGGGCACTTGTCTTGGCGAGAATGGCGAGCAATTTGAAAGAACAATTTATCTCTTTCTAACAATACCGTTCGTTACGGATTGCCATCTTTGTCTCTAGAAATATGGTAACGTAGAATAAGCAGAATTTAAGTATGACATGTTTAATGGTGGTAGGACCTTGTACAGGGTCGATCTGAAATGCTACCGATAAAGGGTATAAGTCTTTTGAAGATCAAGCGACAAATGGTTTAAGTCTAGTATACGCCGTTCATGTATACATTATACCCTTTTTATTACGAGTTAAGTCGACTTGTACCCTTTTTTACCAGATCCCGAGAATTGCTTGCCTTTAACCCATCACCAAGAAACGTTTGACGCATCGTTAAGTTCCGGTGCAGGGATTAGACAATTAGGTGAAATAACTAGCATAGAAACATTACACTTTGGAAATTATCGCGGGAAACGCATTTCGCACTGTCAAATCCAAAATGTTGTTACTCAAAATACAAATGTATTTAAAAATAAACTTAAATACAACGTCTTTGAGCTTGAAACAAAACTAACAATGATTATGAGTTGATACAGTCTTGATCTAGCAGTGCTATATTTGTTCTCTACGGATTACAATTTTAAGTCTTTTCATCACACTTGCACGTAAACAGTATCTAAACATACAGGTTAACTTGGCCGCAATGCCCGGTATAAAACCCTCGACCTTTTTATTTACCATGAAACCCAAGGTCGGTAAGTATTTTTTTTTTAATTTATAGCACAGCACACATGTCATGCAAGTTCAAGCAAAGAGTTTACACGCAATTGAAAAATTGTCTTAAAATGTTATTTAAACAGGAATTTCATTGCAATCTCGCTACATGTTACTTAAATACTCAATTAATGTTCTTAATAATCGATTTTAATAGTTTTCTGTATCAAAACGTCGTTTTTTTTTACACTCCTTCAGGGCTGTATGTATACCTACGTAAGTATTTGCCCTTAACGTTTCTGAACGAAACATTTGTATAATCTGTGGAGTCCGCCCGTCATCCGCTTAAAAAAAGTTCAAGTAATTCGTAATAATAGTTGTGCTGACTTGTGTGTGATTATAAGTTTTTTCTGTCCTATAATTTTATTTATTTACTCGCAAATGTGATGAAAAACATTGTATGTTTCACGGGCGGTACGGGAATTACGAACCTCGACTCAGAAAGCCCTCAGTGTTCGACTTCGGGCTTCTACTAGAGCCTCGATCGTAATTCCTTACTTACCGACCTTAATACACAATGTACTATTAATCCTGAGATTGTAATTCTATGGGTCTTAAAGGTCACAACCAATGACCGGTTCTCCTTTGCCTTGGCGTTCGCTTAGCTTGTATAATGTATAATGGCAGTTTTTAGTAACAGATATGTAATTAGCTATGAAACCGCACTGCATTAAAGACCACTTTAGCATAGCGCAGCCTTGACTGAAGAAGGCTGTTGTGTACATTTGATTAATAAATAATATTATTATCATTATGTACCAATTTTGAAGATTTTTTTATATACAATGTGATTTTATACAGTTTTATTTGGAATGGAATTCAAATTCAAATTCAACATACACAATATTTATTCAGTAAATTGGCCACATGAGGGCTCTTATACACGTCAGTAATATGAAGTGAATCTACTAGCGCTTCGGACAAGGCCACCATTATTGCGGAGAAAAAGCGCCGCAAGAAACTCCAAAAGAATTGCGTTCTGTGCTAATTTTTTTTAGCTTACCATGTTTTTTTTCATCTTAATGCGTTTTCCTCACCCAGTCATTCCAAGGTTAGCTGGAAGATATGTCTTAAAGAGATAAGTTCACCTTTGTACATATTTTTAATTACAAGTGTTTTTAGTGAAACGATGACTTCGACAAATTAGCTCGGCTAAAGCGATAGCTAGGTACCTAACTATGCTTTTTGTGCATGCCAGCTAGTTTGCCGGTTAAAACCGACTTTTACAAATATCACCTGCGCACGGATCAATATAAGTCAGTTCGATGTAGCGTCTTCCTTAGCGAAATAGAATAGCAACAGCCCCCGTTAACTCAATTTACAACGTGACGGGGGTTTATTTAAGTAATCCTTAAATCCTTGACTCCTTGAGTTACATCAACAGAATGGAATGCGAAATCCGGGACGAAATTTAATATTTTACGGGTGGTTTTCAGGTTAAGTAGTATTAGGGAGAATTCCAAAAATATTCTCTGAAGGGAATAAGCATGGAATTTTTAATCACATTTCTCAACAAAATACACTCACGGACAAAATTAGAGGAACGGGAATAAGTATTACTTGTGGGAGGACCTTGTGCAGGGTCCGTCCGGGTTGGTACCACTATCTTATCCATTAACCTACCGCCAAGCAGCAGTGTTCGCATTGTTGTGTTCCGGTTTGGGGATAAGACAGCCGGTGAAATGACTAGCATAGAGGCATTCCATCTTAGTCCTCAGGGTTGGCAACGCATTCGCAGTCTTGTGAATGCGAATGTCAATGGGTCACAGTTTCCACTTACCATCAGGTGGCCTGTGTGCTCGTTTGCCTTCCCATGCCATAAAAAAAAAAAAAAGTAATAATTTTATAACAAAAAAACATGATTTTTATTTATTTTTATTTTTTAATTAATTCGGAAGTTTATTTTGTATCGTTTCAGTAAACATAAAATGAAAAAAAAAACAAATGACTATCCGTTTAAGTATGCTGTATTTTTTTTGGATTATTGTTGTCGTTTTCTGCGACAATATTTTTTGTTTTATTTTCTTTAAAATGTGCATTTAAAATAATTATAACAAAACATATAATTTATGTTGCACAAACTCAAAATTTCCAAAAAATCGAATAAAGTTAATGCAAAAGAAAAACAAATGAAGTATTAAAAAACAATTAAAAACATTAATTTTAAGGTAATCATAATAACCCTTTTATTAACATGACCCAACCTTTTTTCATAATCTGACTTACAACGTATAAAATACGTTTTATTAGTCTAGTTGTATTTTTGCGTTCCTCTAAATTTGTCCATGAGTGTATTTAAGAAAAATACCGTAAAAGACTTCACCAAAAGTGAAATTACAATTAAAATTGGCTAAAAAATTCGGATGCTACTAGCATTTTAAACTCCTAATTAGTCAGCAATTAGACAGAGAGATTCGATATGCACTGTGACGTCATGTCTTGTTTATTTTCAAAGGTATTCATAACATGTTTTTGTCATCTGCTTGACCAGAGGTCGGAATTTTCGTAGCACTTTTGAGCTGTCATAGGGACTTCTCGTTTATCGACTTCGGATATACATATTTTATCGATACATTATAGAACACAACATATTAAAGAAGATTAAAAGTAGATGTAAACAACAGGCGGTCTTATCGCTTAAGAGCGATCTCTTTCAGATAATGACTATCTATCTATTTCTTTTATAGAAAAACTAATGATGAAACACTTAGTCTTCTTAGCACTAAAACAGACTTTGAACATGAAATTCATAAATGATAACACTGAACTGAACTAATTAAAATGTTAACTATTAACTTTTCATTATTTTCATTGCCAATCTCTATTTCACATTTTCAATTACTCGAGTCATCTGAAAGAAATCGCTCTTTAGCGATAATACCACCTGTTGTTTACCTCTTCTTTTAATGTTCTTTAATATGTTGTGTTCTATAATGTATCGATAAAATATGTTTATCCGAAGTCGATAAACGAGAAGTCCCTATGACAGCTCAAAAGTGCTACGAAAATTCCGACCTCTGGTTATTACCTATACAAGTAGATATCAGCTTTTATTTCAGCTGTGAGAAAAACGTCTTGAATATTCCCAATTGTTCAATAAAAATCTGTATATTGACAAATCCTTAGTCACACGTGACCTATGTACTGCCCTCCTAAGCCAATAGACACTATAGACAGTATCTCAGATAAAACTCCTGTAGCAATATCAACCTTATTACTAACGGAGTAGAATTCAAACTACATTGGTTATTGAATTTGAGATACTGCTGTTTGGCTTGTAATGGTCAATATATGAGTGGTGTGGTCCGCGTAATGAAATCAATAGAGGTATTGAAAACCAATACTAAACATTTTATACATACATACATACCTTCACGCCTTCATTCCCAGAGTGGGGTAGGCAGAGCTACAGAATTACCAACAACTCTAAAAACTTGTTGATAACTCTGTAACCACAATTTGCAATTTTTTTTTATGGCTTAGGAAGGCAAACGAGCATGATGGTAAGTGGAAACTGTGACCCATAGATATTCACATTCACAAGACCGCAATCCTAAGACTGCAAATGCGTTGCCAACCCTGAAGACTAAGATGGAATGCCTCTATGCTAGTCATTTCACCGGCTGTCTTATCCCCAAACCGGAACACAACAATGCGAAGACTGCTGCTTGGCGGTAGGTTCATGGATAAAGATGGTGGTACCAACCTGGATGGACCCTGCACAAGGTCCTCCCACAAGTAAACAAAGTTAAGTTACAAATTAACGTACACAATAGCGAGCCAAATGCTCTGTCTCTCGCAACCTCTCAGTATTCTTATAGAGTGCGAGGGATAGAACATACGACTCGCTAGCGAGTACGGTAATTCGTAGATGAAACTGCAAAACCGCGTAACTAACAAATTTATGATAGAGCAAAATAAACCTAACTGTCTTATTAAAAAGGTGCATTTTGCTCCTTATTTAAAATGTTACTTGCGCGGTTTTGTAGTTTCACCGACGAATTGTAACTCATGGGAAGGGTTCTGCGGGACAGAAGCGGAAAGTGTCTTGGTTTGATGATTACTGAATACTGGCAGAGATCCACATACACACATACACATACATAAACTCACGCCTTCATTCCCAGAGTGGGGCAGAGCTAAAGAATTACCAACAAGTCTTAAAACTTCTTGATGATTCTGTAACCACATTTTGCACAAGTAGGCTAAGATGTTTCCCAGTGTATTAGTGACAGGTGGCAAGCCCATCGCCTAACAGTACTACATATTGAGTCCCAGACCATGGAGCTCATCACGCGCGAATGCCCACTGCGGTCCTATCCTGGTCACCCTGACGACTTCATTCTCCTTACCACCGACGCCGCCAAATGGCTAAGAAACCTGGATATCTGCATATGATATGACATATGACATGACATGACATAAACAAAAATAATTTCTTTTCTGTGTAATCGCCATACGAATAAATAAATAATAACAGTACTACAAGCCTATATTCCCTTAGTCGCCTCTTACGACATCCACGGGAAGACATGGAGTGGCACTATTCTAACCCGGCAACCACACGGCAAAGCAGAGATCCAATTTGTATGAATATGTCACTCAAGGGTCTTTGGGACGATAAACCGCCGGATATTGAACAAGTTTGATTAAAACACGCCTTATCCAAGTTTAAACAAGGGAGTTTGGGAGATATGAATCTTGGAAACCGATTTTTGGTGTCCCGTACAGAATAGGTACGTACTTACTGGAAAAATATAAGATTCATTATCCTAATTCAAATTTCAAAATATCTGTACAGTAGGTACCTAAATTTGGCTGTTTTACACGTCGGTAAATGTGAAATGAATCTACTAACGCTCTGGACTCTCTCCCTCTTTTTTTAAAAATAATGTAGCTCTTAAAGCATATCAAAACCAACATAAAGGTCATCCTTTGTCAAGTTCTATAAGTTTTAAGAGTATTTAGAATTTTGCCATTCTTACTTTATTTTGGTTTCAATATAATATACTGTTATTTTACAATCGTTGACTAACAAACCACTATTATTTGACCCTCAAACTTGTATTATGTTTTGCAAAATTCAAGATCAAAGTACGCTGGCCAGTGTACATTTTGAAAGACCAGCTTATCTGATCTCTAATCTTATAAAGTTGCATTGCAAACAAAGTCAACATAAACTGGTAGTCCCTGGTTTTCGTGCATACTCGTACAAACCGCAGGGGATTATGGTGCAAAGTTTTAGTGATTCGAATTCTTTTGAAATATTTTTGGCGCCAGTCGGTTTATTCTACGAGTTAATATTACTAAAACTGTTGACGACCGCAGGTTAAGATCCGGCTCGAAGGACCATAAAACTATTGGCGATACGCGCTAACAGTTGACTAACCCCGATAGCTCAGAGTTCCAAAAACACTAAACAAAAACGCAACGCGACTCAATTAGGAGAGGAAAAAATAAAACACGATAAAAACGTTAAATGAATTTAAATTATTAAAACAGACAAACACTTTGATATTACATTTACTTTAACACTATAAACTTTAAAACAATATAAACAAAAACGATTTTAATTTAAGGGCAGAGAGAGTAACAAACGCATGCACCGTATACGACGAGTGCAGTACGATAAGTGAATACTACGAATACTAAGAGCGTGTAACGAGACCGAGTACGAAACGAAACGAATCGAGTACTAACTATGAAACGAGTACTTCCCCCAGTCCTGGTTCGGGGTGAGAGTACTATCACGAAACGAGTATTACTGCGAAACCGAGTACTAATCCGAGTAGTAACTAACTATGAAACCGAGTATTCACTGCGAAACCGAGTACTAATCCGAGTAGTAACTAACTATGAAACCGAGTACGACCAAGTACTTCCCCCAGTCCTGGTTCGGGGGTGAGAGCACTATCACGAAACGAGTATTAACTGCGAAACCGAGTACGACAATCAAAATATTGGCTCCGTATTTATAGCATTTCATACAGGTTCAAATAGTGCCTTCACGTCCGAGGAGTCCCAAGCCTCTGCACAAATCAAAAGCCTTAGCTCAATAAACTTAATCGGGACGACCAATCAGAGCGCCTGCATTTCCGGGCGCTTTCCACTCGACCTTCGGGTGGAAACATCCGAGGTTCTTCCCCGTCGCCGCCCGTAAATACCGCCTGCGTCTGATTGGCCGCACGCTTTATCAAATTATCCTAAATTTGATTCAATATTTCCTTATAAACTAACACATAATCAATCATACTTCTTATCTCGCTGTTCGGATCTGATTCCTTTCTTCCTGGCTTAGGTCCGGCTCAGGATCTCTGACCCGATAACCTTTTCCCTTCTAATATCGGAACTAGGTTACCGGGTCAGGAGGACAATAGCCGCGTTCGGCGGTCTATTTTACACAAATTTTTCGTAGTTATTTTAATGGGATTTAGCTGAGGGGGCAAGGATCGGTTCGGGGTTCAGTCCAGCTTGTAGTTCGGGCTGGACTTTACCTAATTCACACATAAAAAACTTAAATCTATAGATCGCCTATTCACAGCTCGTAATATTAAGTACCTCCCTAAGCCAAATCCCCATTTTAAACCTAAAACTAACTAAAAAATCTTTATTAAATACCTAAAATCTACCTAATACTATATAAAACACTTATATACTAACTTAACTATTTACAGTATCCTTATATACTAGGGTCACGTGTAAATACGTTGCTGTCAGCCAGGGTTCGGCGGTGGCTGTCGTTAACAATTACAATATATGAATACGAGAAGAATTGCTTTGAATACATTTTATTGAAGATAATTATTATTATTTGTTAAAACTGGCAATAATGCTGCAGTGTTAGTTTTTTTTTTTTTTTTTTCTTTTACGTTTCATTGCGTAGTAGCTCCCACACGATTTTCCTTTTTTATAGGAAGTAAATTTGTTCGGGTTGGTTTTTAGAAAAATAAATGAGCTGATTAAGAGTTATTAACTCTTAAAAAAACGCCTCTAGGGAATTTTATTAATTTTATTAATATTCCCCGTGTGGCCGTGTGGTTGCCGGGTTAGAATAGTGTCACTCCGTGTCTTCCCGAGGATGTCGTAAGAGGCGTCTAAGGGCATAAAGGCTGGTAGTACTGTTTGGCGACGGGCTTGCACCATGTCACTAAATGCACTGGTAAACATCTTAGCCTAATTGTGCAAAATATGGTTACAGAATTAGCAACAAGTTCTTAAAGTTGTTGGTAATTTTGTAGCTCTGCCTACCTCACTCTGGGAATAAAGGCGTGAGTTTATGTATGTATGTAATATTACCTGCATTAATTAATATGCCACAGTCTATATTTCATTATATTATTGTTGTTTTGTGTTTTGAACTAAATAATCGATATTCTTATTATTCTTCCGATAAAAAAACTCAGCTCGTTTGAACTATTTTGCTGCATACTTTCGATGCTCAACTAGAAGACCTCTAAATCTACACAATGCGAATAATCTTAAGCTTAATCAACAGAAGGCATCACTAAAGTCAGTTATAATAGACGAGTTAACATAATGGACCCAGTGTCGTATAAATTACGCCTAGACCACAGTATAAACAGTAGTTTATCTTCAAACAAAGGTAGGTATATCGCACGGCTTGCATGTGTGTACCCGACCGTACACACCGCGAGCTACCACACTGTCGTATACCAATGAAGGCGACTGACTGCATACATACATACATACAATCACACCTTTTTACCGTAGTGGTAGGCAGAGACTTTCTTCCATTTTATTCCACCACTTCTTCTTTTTATTTCAAAATCAACGGACCCCGGGGTAGTAGGTATCCATTCCATTTACAAAACAAGATATTTATAAAGTTTAAATGATAATATTATGCGAAGACAATAATGACGGCGGCGGTGAAAACGCCGAATATCTAATCGCCCGGGTGCACTACTACAGGGCCGGAGACATACTACTTTTCTATTTATACTACTCCTACACTTAGTTATGCTTCGACGAACCGAGTTGCGACGTCATTGCTCGCATCAATGTCGCAGGCGCTTTGCATTTATGTGCAAGAATTAACATTTTCTGCATAATGAGTGTTCTTTGCATTAAAAATGACACGTGTTTAAGGGAATGGAAGATAATAGTTTCGGTTATGGCAAAAACTATATTTTATTCGAAAAATCAAAGCCTTCAATCACTTAATTTTTTTCTACCAAAAGGATCTTAATACACATATATACCTACCTTCACGCCTTCATTCCCAGAGTGGGGTAGGCAGAGCTACAAAATTACCAACAACTCTAAAAACTTGTTGATAACTCTGTAACTACAATTTGCACAATTAGGCTAAGATGTTTAACAGTGTATATTAGTGACACGTAGCAAGCCCATCGCCTAACAGTACTACAAGCCTTTATTCCCTTAGTCGCGTCTTACGACTTCCACGGGAAGATATGGAGCGGCACAATTCTAAGCCGGCAACCACACGGTTAATCTCACAGAGCACTGAATCGTCACCGCGCGCCTCTCGGTTCTGTGCTCTGTGGTTAATCTTAATAATTTATATAATTTTCTTATTTGCTCAAACATCTGAAACGATTTTGATATTTCCTTGACCTCACTTATAATTATGTAGATACTAGCTTTTGCGCGCGACTTCGTCCGCGTGGAAGTCGTTTACGTATCGCTACACCCTCAGAAAATTTCATCCAGATCTGTTCAGACTTCTGTCGTAAGTGAGTAAGAAACATCAAAACTTTTGCTTTCATAATATTTACTAGAGGACGCCAGCGACTTTGTACGCATCCAATTAGTTACCCGCTACTACCCCTATGTCTGTTTATTTATTTTATTAAAGGCTACTTACGGCGAGGCAGACCCAAGCGGAGATGGCGGGATGACTTGGACGTTTTTCTGAAGGATTGGCCGAAGATTGCCACAGAGAGAGGTGTGAAAATCAAAGGAGGAGGCCTTTGCCCAGCAGTGGGACACTATATTGGCTAATTTATAATAATAATAAATAATAAAGGCTACTTTATTTTCCCGCCACTATTCCCGGTCCCGTGCTAACGCCATCCATCTTTACCCAACTGTCTGTCAAATATCATCAGATTAACGAGCTGATGGTGCCCATCAATCTATGGCATACCCTCGGCCACAGCTCTGGTAGCCGTCCTCGACCATCTACCATCGTTTGGGAAAAATATGTTTGCCATGATGATGTAGGTATTTATTTCATCTTTATCGCATAAAAATAAGTACAGTCTTTATTATTTCTAGCGAGCCGATCTTCTACACAAAGGCCATTGTTTGTAAACAATACCATTGTCTTTATTTGTGTCCGTAACACCAAGCCGATTACATACAAAAAAGTTAGAACTACATTGAATGTACATTGAATTATCAACCCTACGCTCTTAGTCAGTAGGTTTAAAATGTAAAGTGTCAGGATACAGATATGTTTTGTGTAGATGATAGTATTGTGTAAAGAATAAGCACAGTTCAAATAATAAAGACTTATATCTGTATCCTGACACTTTACATTTTAAACCTACTGACTAAGAGAATAGGGTTGATAATTCAATGTACATTCAATGTAGTTCTAACTTTTTTTTATGTAATCGGCTTGGTGTTACGGACACAAAGAAAGACAATGGTATTGTTTACAAACAATGGCCTTTGTGTAGAAGATCGGCTCGCTAGAAATAATAAAGACTATACAAATGGCGGACCTAATGCCTAATGGCATTCCCTACCAATCAGCCAAATAACTAATCAGAAATTTTCATAGTGTGTGCACAGAAATAAAAGACATACAAATATAAAAATTAAAAATTTAAAACATAATTATCCTATTTATTGCTAATACCTGCTTTCTATAGTAAATATATACGTCACATTATGTACTTACTATGTGTAATGCAAATAAATATTTTATTTCAATTTAGGTAAGGATTAAAAAGTTGAACCATAGTCGATAAAAGTGCCGTAGTGCGACGACAATTAAGCCTACAATTGTATGGCTAATTTCCGTGTCACAACGGAAAATTTTCGTAGATAATTTAATTGAGTAAGTTAGCGTGACCAACTTTTTGCTCCTTACCCATTTATTTCACTATATTATTATCAGAGATCGGACAAATGGATGTCACTGTTGGCAATAATATAGACATGACTCCTAAGATCAATTAATAAAATAAATTAAATCAATTAAATATTTTTATCTGTAATTTAATTTGTATACTTCGTAAAATATTAATCAATAAATGAAACACAGACTTATTTTTTTAATTTTCAGGGTAAATTTTGTTCCTTTTTGCTTTTTATTTTATTTGTTATATGATATCTTTTGTGATACATATTATACCATAAGAATGAAAGAATCACAAAGTAAATTGAATGAATGTCAGCATATTAATGTCAATGTCAAAACAATGATTGTATTTTTAAGAAGGAAATAAAAAGAGGTATGATATCTTTCTTTCATTATCCCATTGAAGTCTTAGCAATTATCACTAAGAAATCAATTAATACATTAATTAATATTTGGTGTCATGTCCACGTTATTGCGAGTAATGACACCCATTTCTCCGGTCTCTGATTATTATATATTCTGTAACATTACGATGAAGACTTCGTTACACTGCGTCTTAAAAGAATTCTAAACATTAAAAAATCATAACACAGTCAACATTAATGATTAAAATCCCACTAATATAAAAGCAGTAGAGCCCTAAATTATTATTTCAGGGCAAAAAGTTGGGGTTAAAGCCGAGTACTTAGACTAGAGACATCGGCTATCGATCTAAGGACCCTTTTAGCGAACCTCGGTAATGTTCCATTGAGGGCTATTTGATTTAATATTTAACATCCAGTTAATCAACTATCTCTCTCTGAGGCTGGACTATCCTGGAGGAGTGAGGAGGACCGATTGTTTCCGTAATTAGTCGGGTTTTGGGTTGTTTTTGTAATTGTTTATAGCTGAAGGATACGTGTTCGAACCCTCGGGTACCTAGATACGAGTTTTATGGAAAGAAGTGGTATCTGCGTCATTTACCGCGCAAATGTTAAGGAATTAAAATTTGTTTCTTACAAAGGGGTTTTCTGTTTCGACCCAATTGTGTTTTTTTAAGCGTCTTATTATTTACGCTTACATATAATAGGTTTTTCTAATTAATTTCCAACAGGCTAGTAGCCTGAATTTAGAAATAAAATATTTTATCAGAAACATTTTATCAAACAATCTTTGAACTGTTTTACACTGAACTTTTAATGCGTAAAAAAGTATGGTAAGCCGTAAAAAACAAAGAAGTTAAGGCCTGAATCCTCGGTAATCTGTTTTTAATACTATAATTAAACGTTTTAACCTTGCTAACAAGGTTTTAAGGGTTCTTCTATTTTATTTTGAGTAAATGGTAGATATTTCACAGCCTTTATTGGACTGTGGTTTTAATCATCACGCTTTATATACATTATTAGCCACGCAAACAAAGTGGTAAAATAAAACCCTGGTTTTTTTTTAGTGTACGTTCCTAACAGGTAACATGGGGATAAATTTTTTTTCTTGTCTACCCTATATTGTAGGGCGTCGTTGGATAGGTCTTTCATAAATATTGTGGGATTGCCCGAACAATTTCTCGATTAAGAGCTCTTTTAATGAAATATTAAGCTTTACAGCGCTAATTATTGTTTGAGTCAAGTGTCCCCCCAGTGTACAGTAGTGTACAGCAAAAACTACAAATACAATACAGTACATTGTGTATTAAGGTCGGTAAGTAAGGAATTACGATCGAGGCTCTATAGAAGCCCGAAGTCGAAGACTGAGGGCTTTCTGAGTCGAGGTTCGTAATTCCCGTACCGCCCGTGAAACATACCATGTTTTTCATCACATTTGCGAGTAAATAAATACACAAGTCAGCACAACTATTATTACGAATTACTTGAACTTTTTTTAAGCGGATGGCTGGCGGACTCCACAGATTATACAAATGTTTCGTTCAGAAACGTTAAGGGCAAATACTTACGAAGTTATACATACAGCCCTGAAGGAGTGTAAAAAAAAACGACGTTTTGATACAGAAAACTATTAAAATCGGTTATTAAGAACATTAATTGAGTATTTAAGTAACATGTAGCGAGATTGCAATGAAATTCCTGTTTAAATAACATTTTAAGACAATTTTTCAATTGCGTGTAAACTCTTTGCGTGAACTTGCATGACCTGTGTGCTGTGCCATAAATTAAAAAAAATATACTTACCGACCTTGGCTTTCATGGTAAAAAGAAAGGTCGAGGGTTTTATATGGGGCATTGCGGCCAAGTTAACCTGTATGTTTAGATACTGTTTACGTTCAAGTGTGATGAAAAAAATCTGAAAAATATCTTCAACGAAAGCGCAAATAACGAATTTCAAAGGAAAACTATCACGGCTAAGGAGACGATTGGTTCCTGAGATACTGACGACTCATGTATCTACTAAAATCGCCTAAGACTGCACTAAATAACTTTAAATGGAGAATTAGTACATAGATACTTGTTGATTTTTAAGATAGCTATTGTGAAGTAACGGCTTCAAAACCCTACACTGAGCATGGTCAAACATGCTCTTGCCCGGTTTTATATCTTAAACGATGTTCTTGTCTGTAAAGGGCGTTAGGTTAGTTTGTATGAAGAAATCTGTCTTTTTTTTTAGGGGCCACGGATGAATTCTACATAGTTATGGATTTACATAATATCGGGGTGCATATATTATATAAAAAATTTAAGTATTCAGTTTATGGTACTAAAAGTACGTCCAGATATGAATATTTGAATATCTCGGCTCCGATGCACTTAAGAGTAACAATAGTAGTTTATGAAATTGTTGCATAAAGAGGGGTATTAAAACACGAGTGTGTGTTTAAGAACCGAGCCGCTAGGCGAGGTTTTTAATAGTTTCACACGAGTGTTTTAATACCTGGTTATGTGCAGTTTCATACACTACTTCATCTACTCTCATACATTGCGATTCAACCTACTAAATAAAAGATCAAAGTAAATAAAGTAACTACAGCTTAAGTCTTAACGTATTCAATGAATGGCGCCAAAACCTAGCACATCACCGGGCATGCGTTAAAGCGGGCGCTGTCACAGACAAGTAAAAATTGGAATGAAAACTTTTTGTAATTCTGTAAAAATGACGCGAACCGCACGTGCGTTCCATTATAAAAAATATGGAACCTCGTTGGTGACATTAACTTTTTGGATTAACTTGTATCGTAATGGTAAAAAAATTACTTTATAACATTATTTTGTTAGAGAAATAATGTTATAAAGTGACTTTTTCATTTTTTTTCGGTATTGTGTTTATAAAGTATGCCAATATAAATTCGTTTTGAATTTTATAATTCGAACTTTTTGATATGAGAGTAGATAAAATATGTTTATTTTGAATAATTCTATCATTATTATTTACCACTTTTGCGAATGGCTGCTCAGCTCTAAAATGCATGACTTTTACAAATGACAACACTTTTACCTAAACCCCTATGTAACACCTTAATACCAAATATATATTTACAAATAGATCATTTCAATTTGAACTTGGATTTGAATTTATCTACCTACTTACCTCGTGTGTAAAAATCTGGAGCATAAATTTACAGAAGTTAATGCTGCCGTGCTAGTGTAAAAGGCGACTTTTCGACAAAAGACACTTTCGAGATAATCGCAAAAAAGTGACCGAAATCTTCATTTTCATATTTCTAGGTAATTTAAAGAGATATTGAAATGAAACTTTTTGTGTCGGATAGTCATTGTGTTTTACTAGTTTTCTACATAAGTAATGTATTTTTATTACCTAAAGTTTTTTTTTTACACGCATTTTTTCCTTTTTGTTTAGTTGCCGATTAATAATTGCCACTAAAAAACAAGCAAAAAGGCGGTATAAGAGCACTATACCGCCTTATAGGCTTGATTTTCCTTCATACGTCTTCATAATAAACTAGGGCTTGAACGTATCACAATAATGCTTAATTAAAAAGACGTATTTGCAACATACCGCCTTATTGCTTAGTACAAAATATTTTTTGAATAATTCTGATCTAAATAATAACGCCGAATAAAAGAAATACGTTTATCTTGTCTAGTACGCAAATCAAAAAAATATGGTTTGTTTTCGTATCGATCATTTTATATTTATATACTAGTCTAAAAAAACGTATGTCTTCAAAAGTCAGACGAAATACGGTTTTTTAATCTAGTACTACGATGAAAGGTTAGACTAATTGCTAATTAAAACCATCATAAATTCGGTACAAATATATTTGAAATAAGCTAAAATTAACAGTTAAATCACAGGAAATATTATCTCTTCTAAGATTGGTGTCGTGTTATAGTTATTGAATAAATCAACAATAATACTCTTTGATTCGTCTGTATGACGCATTGTTAATCATAACTTCTTTTTTAATTATTTTTATTTAAACATAATCAGTGTCATAAAGTAATTGAATTGCAATTTTGGGAGGACTTGCCAGAATCTAACCATGAAAAAGTCGATGAATTATAGGTTAAAAATACTTATCCTATAATTTGTCGACATTTTCTTGGTTGAATTTTGGCAAGTCCTCGCAAAATTTCAAGCTAAGAGCAGGCATTAATGGACCTAGTTTACGTACTAAATTCTGTTTTCGACTTGCGTCTGTCTATCCCTCGGAAGTGAGTGTGCGATGAAAGCATCGGGCGATTTCCTTTTACTTCGGTAAATTTTTCTTTACTAAAATTACATACACATACATACATACACTCACGCCTTCGTTCCCAGAGTGGGGTAGGCAGAGCTACAGAATTACCAAAAAATCTAAAAACTTGTTGATAATTCTGTAACCACATTTTGCACAATTAGGCTAACATGTTTACCAGTGTATTAGTGACAGGTGGCAAGCCCATCGCCTAATAATACGGCAAGCCTTTATTCCCTTAGTCGCCTCTTACGACATCCACGGAAAGACATGGAGTGGCACTATTCTAACCCAGCAAACCACACGAAAACTAAACTCAATATATTCTCCTTGCAATAACCCTAATGTAGACTAAGCACCTTTAAATAGAATTACTCAAATCCTGGTCCTCGTGGAACCAATTATAATAGCCCTAAGCTAAAATTTTATTTTTATTTTATTTTTACCTAATTCCTACTACATCTATCTACCTAACCTAATAACTTAGTTACCATAAGTAACATTCCTAGTCTATAAAGCTCCCTATTCCTAACAACCTCTTTAAAAGTAAATTAGTTTTGGTATGTGATCGTCAAATAAGTAATCTAATATAACCCAATAGTTGTGAACCTATAGTAACCCTAGAATTCTTTAAGTCTTTGTTTTAAGTCCTAGCCATACTAATACTCTCTAGAATATAGATACCTAAATATTTACAATAATATGTGACTGCCGGGTTAGAATAGTACCACTCCATGTCTTCCCGTGGATGTCGTAAGAGGCGACTAAGGGAATAAAGGCTTGTAGTACTGTTAGGCGATGGGCTTGCAACCTGTCACTAATATGCTGGTAAACATCTTAGCCTATTTGTGCAAATTGTGGTTACTGAATAATCAACAACTTTTTAAAGTTGTAATTCTGTAGCTCTGCCTAGCCTACTCTGGGATTACAGGCGTGAAGGTATGTATGGATGTAGACTATCATTTATAACTTACCTAATACTATCCTAGTTTATTTAATGACTCCTAACCACTTGAAATTCAACCTACCTACTAAGTGAATAGGTTTTAAAGATAAAGTTAATATGTAACTATAGTATAATTTATGAAACCGAAGTCTAGATTAAAGCAAATCTAAGAATTTAAAGATTTTGTGGCCCCCTTAGGGCAGGAGGACCTTTACTTGTGGGAGGGAGGACCTTGTGCAGGGTCCGTCCGGGTTGGTACCACCATCTTATCCATTAACCTACCGCCAAGCAGCAGTGTTCGCATTGTTGTGTTCCGGTTTAGGGATAAGATAGCCGGTAAAATGACTAGCATGGAGGCATTCCATCTTAGTCCTCAGGGTTGGCAGTGCATTTGCAGTCTTGTGAATGCGAATGTCTATGGGTCACAGTTTCCACTTACCATCAGGTGGCCTGTGTGCTCGTTTGCCTTCCTAAGCCACAAAAAAAAATAAGGAGATCTCCTCCATACGCTCTGGGATAGCTATCCCTAGACCTTAGTCTACCTCAATAGTCATCCTCCATAGACAGGTCAGATTCCTTGCCAATATGTACGATTAGTCAGTCAGTCGTATAGTAAGGGAAGAAAAGGGTCAAAATATAAATTGAGTGTTTAAAAACTCAATTATACAGTAGATTATTTATCGTTCAATAAAGCAATAGTTATAATATGTTATTTTTATATCATATAATATTGTGAATCAAGGTTGATATTGCTTGCTTCACCTTTAAGTCTATATTCGACTTGAGTTTTATATAACTAAACTAGCGGCCCGCCAGCGGCTTCGCACCGCTGCAAATTTCTGAATTCCAAAAAAAAATTAATTAATTTTTCAATTATTTTCTTTCATACAAACCTTTTCCTGACAATGACGAACACAGCAAAAAAGAAATCAGACAAATCGGTTCAGCCGTTCTCGAGTTTTAGCGAGACTAACGAACAGCAATTCATTTTTATTTATATAGATGAGATGTTAAATTTCACCAAGTATCCATGTTTATCTTTTAGTTATAGTAAAAAAGTGGGATACAGAAGTCATTTTGTATTTTAGCTAGATTGAGTCCTCATGTTAGTAAAATATATTATGAAAAGTAAACAGACAAATCTCACTATAGTCACTTTATCATTTACTACTATATTTGTTTTATGCTCTATAAAATATTCACTTTATAAAAGGACTTAACCATCTCTGTAAGCTAATTATTGATATTCTAGATTTGCTTTATTTCCAAAAAAAAACTCTCCATTAAAACTTTATTATTTATTGGTATATTTGTATTATGCATTATAAAATATATATTCTGAGAAAGGACTTATTTCTTTAAGCTAACTATCGATGTTCTGGTTTTTTTATTGTTCATGTTTTTCTTACTAATATCATAATTGGGATTGTTCATATTTTTTAAATTACTCTAATTAGAAAACCATTTCAAGGAATAGGGTTTTAAAGCCGTTCTGCATGATTAAGTTTTTGTTATATTTATTTATTTCGGACATTTCGACAAAAGTATAATATTTGACCGTGTGGTTTGACTTTCGTTTTTGGCTTGAAGCCCTCCCAGTCGTGTCTTACGGGTTAGGCGTAAACCGCTTGAAATAGTATGTTTTAATATACTATTACAATCACTTTTTATCGTTACTTATCATGTAATTCATCAATAAAATGTCTGTTAAATAAATAAAGATATAAAAACAAAACTATTCGGTCAAATACAAAATTAATGAAATTGGTCTCTTAAAATTACCTATTTTTTTGTATTAGATTGTAAAAACTGTGAGTTATTTTTTTTGGTCTATCCCAATTATGTTAGTTCTCCAAAAAAATATAGGTATCATTTATATTAATTTATATATTTATTTTATTTATTTTTACTATACTCAGGTAACAAATATTTAGAATGGTATTATGTACTCAGTTTTATGATTTATCGTCAATTCGTCGTCCTCGTCTTTTCGCGTGATAACGGGCGCCAGCGCACACGCACCTTCATTACCCGTAACGTCACCGAACTGAAGGGCGCCCGAACGCGGGCACTCCCGTCCGCGGGGGGTATGTACCGTATGTAGGAGATTGGGGATTATACGGTTTTATTAAGTAGCATGGGTCGACTGTGGATATTCGAATAGTAATTAAGCGTTAAAAACTACCTCTGTCCCAAGTAAAAATACCGTATCACAAAATAAACGTTTTTTTAAACAAGTTTATCATTATTTAAAACTCGGCATTAACTAGACTAAAATACCGCAAAATACTGACATACGGTCTTTTTGTCTAGAAAATTCTGTTACTTTCATTTAGATTATGAGCAAATAGAAAAAAACATTTGAAACACTAAGTTAAAAGGCGGTAAAATATGTTATTTGTTCTTTTTACTTAGTAATCTGCAATTACGGCCTTATAGAGTAGTTCAACTTATTAATAAATCAAACCTACACCAGACAATAATGCAGAGTGTCTTGTTTTACGTCTTTCTAATATAGTATTGTGTAGTTACCGCTTTATTGATTAGTATTTGCTGGAAAATAGTCTGTTATACGGCCTTTTTCCTTATCGTATCTTCGCAACCAAGCCTCTTATCGACAAACGGATAAGATGGGTCGACGCGGCTTGTTCTCCATATCACGATGGTCATAACAACTCAATTTGGTCAAAATGTCGAAAGATCGCCTTTTACACTAGCACGGCAGAATGATGGATGTGTAAACTGGGTTATTAGTCAGCCGTCATAGTTAATTACACTAACCACGCAGCAAAATATAACTAAACCAGCGATATTTTACCACCGCAAATGTTTACACAACAATAAAACACGAGTTCTAAGGAAATTTCAAATTATTTGTGAAACAATGGCATCAAAATGCGACCACAAAAATTTGGTTTACGATCTCTGGAAATAAAATTACTGCGTGTAGCACTCTGAGGGCTGTGCGCCGGTAGCCACACAAAAGTTTTTTTTTGTTTGATCTTGTTATAATTCTGAGTTTTGACGCGTTTTACTGCTTAACTACAGATGATAAAGATAAAGACATTTTTCAGTAAGTAAGCCGCACGGGCAGGTTTACACGTCAAGAATCTACCAGCGCTTCACAAGAAGAGACCACTGCTCTTCTGAGAAGAAACGCCGCGAGAAACTTAGCAGCAGTCAGTCATTTTTTTAGATATATTTTATATTAAATACAATGGTACTATTTAGTATAGCATTATATAAATCTATAAATATATAATTTAAAATATATCAAATAACCTACATAGTTTCCGCAGGAAAACAGACCAAAATCTTACGAGAGAGATAGAGGGAGAAAAGGAAAGAAGAACACCTACTTATGTGTATATAAGACGGTGCAAGACGACCACATAATATTGATATGTTTTCCTACATCATCTGTGTCCCCTAGACAAGATAAAGCTATTGAATTTGAAAAAAACTATTTTTGATTAAGTTTTGGGTTTAGGCCAAGCATTTTTGTCTATTCGATAGTCCTCGATCCTACAGTACGCTTTAGACATTAACGACTTGTTGTTTTAAAGATGAATTAAGAAGCGATGTTTTTTTTTAAGTATTATCATTGTCATAAGGATTACCTAGGTAAAAATATAATTCTTGCGGCGCTTCTTCTCAGCTGTCTCCTCTTAGCGCTAGTAGGTAGATGTTTGAGGTTAATAAGTATTTATATAAGTATTTAGTCTAAAGTACGGCCAATGACACGAGATGAATAATGCAAACAAACTGACTGTTACTGAGTTATATTGCGATAGCGAGCGATTATTATATCTGTCCTTATTTCTCGTACGCAATATTATCTTCAGTTGGTCGTTGCTTGATTCGTGGTGCAGGAAAGCTGTCAGTACAGAAGTTGTCAAAATTAGGGCCGCCATTTTGTGAAGTTCATTCCTAAAGTGACACAAATTTTTAATGCTTGTTTTTATTCTTTATCTCGTCTCATTGGCCTTACTTTAGTAATCAGAATCCTATATAGAGCGTATTTAGAAGCTACCTTAGTGGGAGGTATATTTATTGGTTAATTTTAAACATTTTACAATGATAAGGACCAAAAAGTTAGCCGCGCTAAATCACTCAATTAAATTTTGTATGAAAATTTTCCGCTGTGACACGAAAGTTAGCCATACAATTGTAGGAATAATTTCGTCGCAAAACGGAATTATTTTCGACTTCATTGTTTGTTTGTATTAACTGCGCTTAATTACGGTTCAACTATTTGGTCCTGACCAGAATACTGTTTGTATGACTACCGGCATCAAGCCATTCCATTTCATTGTTTTTCTTACGGATGGTAAATACCGGCAGATGGTCGTTTGACGTTACTCCAGAGGACGAACAACGAATGGACAGACAAAGTTACCACCCATTTAGCTTTATCTCCTCCACCAGCTGGAATTTGAATGGAGTTTAACGCTTATATAGTAGTAGTTTCTCATCATTAAAGGGAGGGCTTCCTAATTTAAAAAAAACATGGTTTATGAGAACAAGCACACCTGATGGTGAGGATTCTGAATCTCAGACATTTTCGTCGTATTCCTGATTGTTTTTATTTTTTATTTTTATTATTTGAAAAGGGGGCAGACGAGCAAGCGAGCCACCTGATGGTAAATGACCATCGCGACCCATTAACACCCGCAACACCAGAGGAATCGCAGGTGCGCTACCGGCCTTTGAGAATAGAGTAGGCTCGGTTTCGTAGGAAGGTTTTTTGGTCGTATTCTTGTTTTGACAAATTTTTGTTTCGTCGTCCGTTTTCAACATTAATGATTACACGTAGAATAGTACATTGTTGCCTAGGCGCGGAAAGTAAGGGTTTTCCTGACGAGGTGGTTAGCAGGCCGAGCAACAGCGAGGCCTGCTAAAATACGAGTCAGGAAATCCTCGTTTCCTCCGAGGCATACATAATGCTTTTCTCAAACATGTGAGGAAATAATACAAATACATTTCTAAAAAGCAAGTAATTTAATTTCCTTAGATTTAGCGGGAAGCAGATTTTGCCTAACCGAGGCAGCTTCAGATTTTAATATAGGCGGTGTGGTACCTATTTCGTCGCTTTCGTCGCAACAAATAGTTTAATATTCGGTTTCACAATTATATTATGCAGAATGAACGAATGTTACCGACTGTCAATTGTTTTTAAATACTAACCATAGACATTGGAATGCAAATTCAAAAAAAAAACACACGCACTGTACTAAAAAAGCGAGCAGTTACCTTGGCTGTTTGGAATTTTTGTCTTGGTCCTTTTGATTTTGTATGCAAATTGACAGCATTTTTAAGAAATATATGGACATGGACGGAAAGTGTTTTCATATGTTTTTTTTACTCCTAGGAGTAAAATGAGGCTCTTTCCGTCCTTGTGTTTGAATCGGAAAACCGTTTTTTCCGAGCATGTTTGAGAAAAAATCATTCTGACACTAATATGGTTTGAGTAATATAGGCTGTGTCAGCTTATGTAACAACTTTCCTGGAAATAATTATCGTTAGATAGTTTATGTCATCTACTTTATTTTATTTTCTTTTTCTAAAAAAATATAAAGAAATAAAAATTTGAAAAATCCACCGGGAAAGTCAGAAATTTGCAGCGGGGTGAAGCCGCTGGCGAGCCGCTAGTATATTAATATATAAACATGTTCATATAGAAAAAATATACTTTAATACACAGTAAAAATCCAAGACTCAGGAAAAAATCGCGCTCATCACACAAATATTTGCCATACCTTCGTAGACTGGGTCACTATCAATTATTCTAATCAAGTAAACATGCCGTATTCCTTAAGAAAACTGCACAAGGTTCTTACACTAAAGTGTTAGCTACACTGCAAATTGACATCGATCCCGGTGGGCAAGACTTCCCCGGGCAAAGGTTGCCAGTAATGTGAAAAAATAATGCCCCCGACCTAGCCGTGACGGGTACATAAATCACTTCATTCTGCCCAGTTTCCCACCTTTGTAGGGCTGGCGTTGATTGTCTGGATTTTCCTGCCTTTTTTATTTAGTACTCGGGCGATCTGTAAGGACGTCCGTGTATTAACCAATGAATAGATAAAAACGCTTGGTATAATGGCAACCCCTACTGTTTGATGTCTCTTAAACTTTACATTTATGGGATGGTGAAATATTAATGTTTTTTTTATGTCATAGGAAGGCAATCGAGCGCACAGGCCACCTGATGGTAAGTGTAAACTGTGATCCATAGACATTCGCATTTACAAGACCGCAATCCTAAGATTGCAAATGCGTTGCCAACCCTGAGGACTAAGATGGAATGCTTCTATGCCAAACCGGAACACAACAATGCAATTACTGCTGCTTGGTGGTAGGTTAATGGATAAGATGGTGGTACCAACCCGGACGGACCCTGCACATGGTCCTCCCAAAAGTAAAAGAGGGTAGGAATGTATCTACGTTAAGAACCTACCTTCAACGGATTATGTATTATATTTGTATGCATGTAGACTCATTATCGCACATACGCCATAAAACATATTTGCACCCATTAAATGAGTAACATAAGAAAAATAAAGAACACACACACTCACCCACATACACACACGCACACACACATATACACACACACGCGCGCGCGCGTAAGCACCCGCGCGTGCGCGTTACTTTATTTAAACAATTGTTATAAAGTAAATCTCTAATTTTTAAGTTGTATTTTTTTTCAATTCATCTACTCACCAAATTTGTATCACTGGAAGAGTGCTGGTTCTTATGGCACAGGGTAATCCTAATTTAAGAGCCAGCTGCATCTATTATCGTTTTTTTAAATGTACAAACTTTTTGTGATACTTTAAACATGATTTTTGTAACTGTCTTATTCAATAAATTTATTATTATTATTATTATTATCAGTACAGTAATATGCACATATTGGAACTAATCCCATAAAAAATCTCTTCTATTTAATGTGTAACGAGTAAATAAATACATAGTAAGTTATTTTCTCTACTCGTGTATAGTATTAGTATGTATACACCTCTAATATTGATACGTTAACGGTATCACAACAGTGTAACTGTAGCGGGAAAACAATTCCATAATGAGCGTTGCCATGGTAATAACAGTTCTATAGTAATTATTAAAAACAAATGAAACTTGAAACAAAAAAATTGAACTAATCTAAATGTGTAAATTACTTACGGTTTTAAATGTGTCCGCACATAAATCTAAATTAACTTAAATGTTCGGGTCCTCTACTTGACAGCCCTAACCTACGTGAACAGGGTAAAGAGTGCATGGTAAAGAGAAAATCAGGTATTTACGGCCCTCGGGGGAAATCCTGCAAATTGTTGCCCCGGTGATTGATTAGAAGCAGTATTAGTGTTGGTTACAAATTACGATTGTTGGGACCTTTTTTTGATTGACGCCGTATTTTCTAGTTGAATCGAAGTAATACAGTTTTTATCGACATAGCCCTAAGAATAGCTAAACTGAAGTGGCAGTGGGCGGGGCACATCGCTCGCAGGACTGATGGCCGATGGTGTCAGAAGGTTCTTGAGTGGCGTCCGCGGACCGGGACACGAGCTGTGGTAGGCCTCCAACAAGATGGAGTGACGACCTTGTAAGGATCGCGGGAAAGCGGTGGATGCGAAAAGCACAAGACCGGTCTGAGTGGAGAGCCTTGGGGGGAGGCCTATGTCCAGCAGTGGACGTCTTTCGGCTGACATGATGATGAATACAGTTTTGGCTGCAATAGTGTGCCGTAGTACTGGCACATTTAAATGACTTCGCTAAAGTATTTCCCGTCCCCCAATCTTAAATATAAACG
Organism: Acleris emargana; assembly: GCA_927399475.2. Lineage (NCBI taxonomy): Eukaryota > Metazoa > Arthropoda > Insecta > Lepidoptera > Tortricidae > Acleris > Acleris emargana. The sequence goes on from OV656840.1 coordinate 1,751,871, forward strand.
CTAAAAACAAAAGACCGTTATCATTTCTTAACGGTGTCCTAAATTGTACCCCCACTAAGACTTTTAGGGGAGCCGTATCTAAAATCTTAATTTACGTCGACGATGTTCCAATTAACCTGCTATCTAGAAATAGCCTCTTGGTAATACTTGATTTTTTTTACGTTTTTAAAATAAAAAGGAAAGTTTTAGTTGATTGTTAGAAGTTTTTTTTTTCTCAAGAATAATTAGACGGAGGAAGCAAGTTAGCAAGTGATTTTTTAAATGTAAACATGACTTGGTCTTCAATTTGACTTATAATTTTGGCTTGTAACTTTTGCACGATACCCTCAGTGCGCGAGTATGACGTGGAGATATAATATTTTTGAAGCTTGCTATTTTTACTTTATATAAGAGCAGGGACTACTAGTTGATAAATAAATAAAATAAAATGAATAAATATCGGGGGACCATGTCACCCCAATTTACCTAGTCCCAAACTAAGCTCTAGGCTTGTTGTATGGGTACTAGACAACGATATAAATACTTATATAGATAAATATATATGTACTTAAATACATAGATAACATCCATGACTCAGAAATAAATATTCGCGCTCATCACACAAATATCCGCCCCTACCAGGATTTGAACCCAGGACCGATAGTTTCGTAGGCAGACTAACTAGGCCAACGCGTCGTCGCAAAAAATAGCTGTGTTTGGTTTGAAGCAAGCTCAAAGTCACTCAGAGGCTATGCTTGGGGTTTCTCTGCGTAATAGAATCAGAAATGATGATATCCGCAATAGAACTAAGGTTACCGACATAGCCCGAAGAATAGCTAAACTAAAGTGGCAGTGGGCGGGGCACATCGCTCGCAGGACTGATGGCCGATGGGGTCAGAAGGTTCTTGAGTGGCGTCCGCGTAGGGAGACGAGCTGTATGTAGGCCTCCAACAAGATGCAGTGACGACCTTGTAAGGATCGCGGGAACGCGGTGGATGCGAAAAGCATAAGACCGGTCTGAGTGGAGAGCCTTGGGGGAGACCTATGTCCAGCAGTGGACGTTTTTCGGCTGACATGATGATTTTACTCTGGCTAATTGTTTTTGAAATGATACCGTATTTCCAATGTTATGTTAGCTTAGGTTTCATTTTGTATTATGGAATTCATAAAAAAGTTATTTGGACAAATAAAGAGCGCAACTTGCCTCATTTAAAAGTTACAGACCACTACGTTATCATTTTAATGTGTTCTCAGAACAAAAGCTATTTTACATAGAAATGGTTTAGAAAAATAATTATAAGTACGAATAACTTTCGCTTCCTTAACCTTTTTGCTGGGCTTGTAAAAAAAAGGGTTTGTTAATGTAATGGGTTGTTTAGTAATTAATTTGGGTAAGGATAGGGCTTAGTGCTTAATTTAAGAGGGAAACTTTTTCTCGGTTGGCGAATAAGTAGATTATTTGAAAAGCAATTTCTGAACAAAGTTTTTTTATGTTCAATAGGCGAGACTATACTAATTTCACCGGTTGTTTTAACCCTAAACTGGAACACAATGCTAGCACTGGGTGGTCAAAAAATTTCAAAATGTCAAAATATTTATTCAGTAAATTGGCCACATGCGGGCTCTTTTACACGTCGGAAATGTACAGTGAATCTACCAGCGCTTCAGACAAGACCAACATTGCGGAGAAGAAGCGCCGCAAGAAACTCCAGCAGAAGGTCATTTTTTCAATCATAAAAACATAATTATACTTAAAAGTTTCTTATTCTTATTCTTATTCTCAATAAACCTTAGGATAAAATAATGACTATGAGAACAACACGACGAGGTCTCTACGTCAAAAGCCATATAACTAGGATAATAAATAGGTAGATCAAAGGATAATATAGTGGTAGCAAACTGAACGGAGCGGAGCCTGCCTAAGGTCTTACTACTATTAATAATGGACAGTTAGCTCTTCATGCATAGATGTGCGCGTAAGTTGCGGGGGGAAAGTTGACAAACGTAGCCAGACGAATGGTGGTCGGTCGTTTTTTAAAAATATTAATTACATACATACATACATACCTTCACGCCTTCATTCGTAGAGTGGGTAGGCAGAGCTACAGAATTACCAACAACTCTTAAAACTTGTTGATAACTCTGTAACCACAATTTGCACAATTAGGCTAAGATGTTTAACAATGTATATTAGTGACAGGTAGCAAGCCCATCGCCTAACAGTACTACAAGCCTTTATTCCCTTAGTCGCCTCTTACGACTTCCACGGTAAGACATAGAGTGGCACAATTTTAAGCCGGCAACCACACGGCAAATATTAATTATGTACCTAATATCATCATGTCAGACGTTCACTGCTGGACATAGGACTCCCCCAAGGCTCTCCACTCAGACCGGTCTTGTGCTTTTCGCTTCCACCGCCTACCTAATATATAATAATTAATCACATTTCTTGTATCTTGTACTCCCTTTTCAGGATTCCGTACCCAAAGGGTAAAAACGGTACCCTATTACTAAGACTCCACTGTCTGTCTGTCTGTCACCAGGCTGTATCTCATGAAACGTGATAGTTAAACAGTTGAAATTTTCACAGATGATGTAGTAGTAAAAACAGAGTATAATAAATATTAAAGTGGGGCTTGAGTGTCTACTGTTGTATAGGACGATGTTACGTAACCCGGAAGTTTTTTTGTAATTATAGCATCAATAGAAAACACACTGAATTTTTAACTGTCTACCAAAAACGGATTTTTATATACAGCCCGCTGACAGACAGGCAGATAGACAGCGGAGGCTAAGTAATAGTGTCCCGTAGGTACCCATTGGGTACGGATTCTCAAAACGATAAACGGGTTCCACGCAGAAAAAGTCGCGGGCAGACGTAAATAACATTTAACACAAGCTTTCGAAGAATTTAGAAGTCGTTTATTAGCTATTCGTTCGAGAACTATACAATTTTCTGGGATAATAAGTACTTAGCTTTTATATGTATACATATACAGGGTGTAAGGGATGGCTCACCGAAAACTGAAACCATAGCTTCAGACCATTGTACTGAACTGAAATTCAGTGGAATTTTTCCCGGGAAAACGAAAATTTTCTCGTTTTTTTTTCCATGTTTTTGCATATAAACGTTCTAGGACAACATTATTATTACAAACTGAAGCTCATTATGTAAAAAAAACTGAGAAAACGGCATTTTCACGTAAAAAACGAGAAAATTTTCGTTTCGTTTACCTATACAGGGTGTAAGGGACGGCTCTCCGAAAACTGAAACCAACGAGAAAAATTTCGTTTTGCCGGGAAAATTTTCACTGGATTTCAGTTCAGTACAATGGTCTAAAGCTATGGTTTCAGTTTTCGGTGAGCCGTCCCTTACAGCATGTATATTAGGTACGCGAGGCCGGTTTTTTTCCACGGCATCAGGACTACAGTTATAGTCCGATTTTTATAAATGATATGTCATTGGATTCGTCTCATGCTGGAAAGTTGCATAAAACTCTTCGTTTTTTAATTTATTTTATCATAGAGTACTGAAATAGTACATTATTGCCTAGGCAGTGAAGCAGGCAATCGCGGGCTGATTAATGGTTTAAACGGACGAGCTTGCGAGTCCGTTTAAAAATACGAAGCCCGCAATTGCCGTTCCTGCCGAGGCATATATCGAAAGATACAAATTGCATATAAACAGAAACTTCACGTGAAATAACATCACTCTTTACAGCTTTTATGTTTATGACAAGGAGAACCGAAAGCTTTTTTAGAAAAAAAAACTCAAGCTATTCCAGACACAGATAAAAAAGTTATGTTTTGAATAAAATATGGATGTATAAGACTTGTGCCCTCATTTTATTATGGCCGTTTTTACTTTTTTTAAAGTTACATACTAGATAACAATGAAATTTGTATGCAACATTGCGGGCTTGTGTAGCGAGCACGCAATGTAATTTTTTTAATTTGGGAACTGTCTGTAAGCTATGTACTTCGCGTCTCAGTATGGAGTTAGTAATGTGAACTTTTCCGGTAATTTTTGAGAAAAATAACTATACTAGCGTGCCTCCATCTAAGCGACACGGTGTCCGCTTAAAAAGAATATACCTATTTAAATATCTAGGGCACTGGCTTACTAAGTACCTCAAAGACGATGACGATATGGAGAGGGAGCGAAGGGCGCTATCAGAGAGAGCTATAGCCCGCAAGTTCACTCGTTCTATCCCTGCGCCAAATTTCATCCAGATCCGTTCAACCCTACTGGCGTGATTAATAAACAAACATCCAAACTTTCACATTAAAATATTAGTAAGCTTACGACGGACTAAATATTATACATTGGACCCGATTCTACAGTGGCCTCTAAACATCCTAATTTATTTTAGGTGTCGCTAAAACACTTTGCTATTCTATGAGCAACTGTCATAATCAAATGACAGCGCCATGACAGCGCTTATTTGAATCTAACGCTTCTTATTTTAAGCGGTCCTGTAGAGGCCATTTGCAACGTTAAAAGATGGCGGACGTGTAATTTGTTTTAGACTTGAATTTTTGGGTAATTAGGTGTTCAAAGTTATTTTCTGATAGTGATTTCTACTTTTTATGCCTTTGTGTCGCACAGTGATTGAAGACTTGGACTTATTTCGTGTATCTGGCATCTTTCTTCTCGTTTCAAGTGGACTCGCAGTGGTGCAGAGGTTAAAACTATCTTGACCTCTGACCTACAAATCACCGTACAACGTTGCCCCCAATCTTCCTAGAGAAGATTTGATTGTGTTTTATTGCTATATTGATTTATACTTATATATACTTGACACTGGCGAAATCACTTCACGTGGAAACGCCATATCCCCGCGGTAGTAGCTGTTCAAGTCGCCGCGGGGGCAAAGAAAGAAGAAGAAGAAGCGCTCCTATACATTGTCAGCTTGACATTATGGAATAGCACTGGTGAAATCTGCCGTCTAAACTATATGTCTTAAAAATAGACAATTTAGTTTTAGGCTATTTAAGCGATGTGCACGTAGAATCGGGTCCAATAACATACTATAACCTGTTTAAACCTGTTCAATGTAATGAATGCAGATTGGCAGCCGAGTGACAGTCTGTTTGTTGAATCCATTTTGATTTGACATCGCTGCGGGTAGCTGAGGCTGAGTTCTTGTCAAAACATTTAGATAACGGGAAGCTCTCGTGCTTTGGTGTTTAAAATAATAGTACGAAGTGGATGTTGCGGAAAAATAAAACAAGTAGGTACCTACAGAGTTTGAAATACTTTTATCATAAAATCGGGATGATGATTCAGATAATTCATGGTGAAATTAAATAAAATATAACTAAAAAAAACATACTAAATGGTTGCCATGTTTAAAAAATTACGTCAAAAATGTGACAGTTACGTAGAGAGTTAGCCCTCATTTAATTTCTACTCTTTTGTGTCGCACCGTGCTTAATACTGATGGGTGTGTAAGGGACAGAGCTATAGCAGTTATTAGCTCTGACCTTTTTTCTCCGCGTAAAATGTACGGCATAATAACACCTGTGTAGTTGTAATGAAAAAAACTAAAGGGCACCACAGAGTAATATTTCACAGACGCATTTGAATCAGTCTAAAAATAATGCATAGTTTAATTTAACTGGCTACGAAAAGAATAATGATCGTTTACCATAAAAAAAATTGTCGCTCGTTTATGATAAGATCATTTTTTTGTCATTATGCATTAATTTTAAGTCAACGTTGTTCTTATATTCATCAGTTAAGTAAGTTCATTATCATCATCATGTCAGCCGAAAGACGTCCACTGCTGGACATAAGCTTCCCCCAAGGCTCTCCACTCAGACCAGTCTTGTGCTTTTCGCATCCACAGCATTCCCGCGATCTTAAGTAAGATAAGTGTAATAATATGGAAAAGGCACCAAGCATTTGTGAAAGACTGATCATTCTCACATCCTCGATAGACCTCGTGCTCACTTAGTGACTGTGGCTGTGTGACTGAGCCGAGGTATTAAAATCGATTACGCAAATCAAACGCGTCATTATCGGTTATATGAGACAGTGTTAGTTTGCAAACCAATGGACACGTCACGCCACGGTGATAGTTCAAATGAATATGTCTATTTAATGTGTGTTTAACGAGGTAAACAAGAGACACGAGGCAAACAGGGGAGAAAATTGGACATTACGCTCTAGTCTTGTATAATGTTACAAGGTATTAACTATTAAGGAACAATAATAATATAGTTTTAGACTGATATCTAGATTTATTAAAAACAAAGTCGTGTAAATGCAGTTGAAATGCGCTCTTTGCGTAGTATGTGTGGTGTGAAACTGATTGATAGAGTAAGAAATGAAAAAGTCAGAGAGATATGAATAAAAGAAGATGTAGTGACTAAGATTGAAAAGGGCATGCTTCATGCTCGGTCATTTGGAAAGGATGGATGAAAGAAGATTGACGAAAGAGATAATTATACAGATCGAAAGTGAGTGAAGGGGTCGGAAGGGGCTGCCCTAGGCGTACTTTTTAGAATAAAATCGGAGAAATACTGGAAAAGGGCCGAATCTTAAGTACCCGGAACCGATGTGCGTGCATGACTCGATGTATGAATGTGGAAGAAGTGCAAGAAGTTTGTCAAGACCGTAGCAAGTGGAAAGAAGTGGTCTCTGCCTACCCCTCTGGGAAATAGGCGTGATTTAATGTATGTATGTAATTACAATAATTACATTAACAAATCAGTAGATACTCTACAACAATGCAGGATTTCTTGATCTAAAAGTCATTATTGGCGAGAGGAAAGGCTTGGTTTGAGTTGGAGCCTTCCAAAAAGGTAGAACGACGACGTGGCTCTAAGGTTATGGGACTCCGATGAATGCAAACGACGCAGAAAACCTTGAGTTTCTTGCGGCGTTTCTTCTCAGCGGTGGTCTCCTCTTGTGAAGCGCTGGTAGATTCTTGACGTGTAAAAGTGCCCGTGCGACCTACTTACTGAATAAATATCTTTTTCACAACACTGCTCGGAAATATGGCCATAGATGCTCTTGTTTGGGGTCACAAAACGTCACTTATAAGGACAGACCAAGGATGTTTTTGTCGGCATTTGCTGATTGGTCGAGAACATTGTTGTCCAACTTTAATAACCAATGCAAATCAATCAATCAATATTTGTGTCATAGCTCCTTAAAATGAAAAATTGGAATCGACCAATCATAACACCATTTTGTTTCGTAAAATATTAGGTGTATTTTGGCTAAAAGATACACAGACTAAAAACTATGTCACTGCTTTTTTTTGATGTAATTCAAACTTGGCCCCTAATCTCGAACCACTAGAGATAAAATTACATGGGAGATAAGGCGAAACAAATACAATTTTATATGGAGTTGACATATTCATCTCGAATGTTAGTTTATTAATCTCGAAAGCCACGAGAATAGGGGTCCAGATTTAAAAAAAAGTTATCTATGATAAAATTGGCGATAATACAAACAGCTTCTATTCTGAAAAACCGACGCCATTTGACTAACACTATTCACATTAACATGAATTAAAATTTGAGTTTTGAATATGAATTTTTATTTTATTTCCTCTCAGTAGTTGTGAAAAGCACTATGTCTGCCTCGGTAGAAAGTGCAATTTATGGACTCGTACACTAGAGGGCCTCAACTACGTTTCGGCCCTCTATATGACTCGTCCAAAAATCTCGTACTTTCTATCCTCTGCAACAATGTACTATATATTTTATCTTGTGCGTGGCGTACCTATGTCCACCAGTGGACTGAAGTTCGGCTGGAGTGCTAATTAAAAAAAACCGGCCAAGCACTACTAGCAATTTATGTTCTCTGGACTTATCGAGATTGTATGAAATCAGAGATCAAAATATGCGTGTTATTGATATACTGAATGTTTCATAATTTCAATGATTTATTTGACATATTTTTATTTTACAACGTTTCAATTCTCAAATATATTATTAATTAAAAATATGAATTAACAATTTTTCATTTCATATCGCATCATTTGTTAAAATTAGGTACATACATTTTCCCAAATTGTAGCCCAAAAAAAACAAAATTGACTGAGATGCTCAAATAGGTTTGGTTAGTTTATGTGTACGCTCGAAGGGCAAACCGCCCAGATATAGGGGCCCCGCGTAGCGGGTACCCGTCGATTCAAATGCAAAAGGAGTTAGATGTAATGTATGTTACTTTGTGTGATAACAATGTGTAAAGTAACCCGTTTGCATGACGATGAGTTTTTAAAAGCCATGTTTTTAACCAAAACGTTTTTAAAGTGTACTATTTGCTATATGATTACTTGTTAAAGGGTGTGATTTAATCTGTTACATTTCTGTTACAATATATTTATGAAATTAATAGTGTATAAAACCTTAGTTGTGAAATGAACATATTTTGTGAACCTCACTCTCGTACTTATAAACGTGTCAGAAAGGGACAGATGTTTTATCCACATTTTGTCATATTAGCCCCCCTGATATTTATTGATACACATTTATTTATATTCAACATTGCTTAGTTATAAATAACTCAAAAGCTAGATTAGCATAATACGCGTGTTAATATTATTGTATAATTACCCAATTAATTGCACAGTTCCATATCGCATTAATCCAAGCTTCGACAAATAGGTTGATAGAGTCGCCATTATTGTCTGACTCTGGAATTGCAATTAATACGAACAATGTCTTATGTGCTTCATTGGACAGTTTCAATTAATATTAATAGATAAACAATACGATACAATCCAAAATAGTAGTTTATGCAATCGATGCATAATGAGAGGCTTTGAAATACGGTCATAATAGGATTACACGAGTGTTTTAAGGCCTAATTATGTACAGTTGCATTCACTACTTTATCTACACACATATCATAAGTTAAGAATTATCCTACTTTCATAACAGCAAAAAATTAACAAACAAATGACAACAACAATGGCGGCAATTCGGTCCTCCATCAAGAGTAATGTTTTTTTTTAAATCATAGACAAACGAATGAAAGTCCCTATTCTCAAGTCACTCGAGATCAAAATGTCGTGTGGTTTATATTAAAACATACTGAACTGACGTTTCAAATCGATGGCTATTTTAATATCTATGAATACTAGAGTTTTGACAGCTGTTCCAAATTTACACTCATAACGTTACAAAAATCTATACCGTAATATCATAACAGTACTGATTTTACCTACTACCATAGACAAGGAATTTCTCATAGTAAAACTGGTTGTAATAATGCTGGTCATTTCCTACGGGTTTTGAACGCATAGAGTTAAGAGTATAAATTCGATCATTGCACATTATTTATTTATTTTTTATTGTTTGTATAATAGAAAGAGAAGATTGACGAAAGAGATATACAGATCGAAAGTGAGTGGAAGGGTCGGAAGGAGCCGCCCTAGGCGTACTTTTTCGAATCAAATCGGAGAAATACTGGAAAAGGGCCGAATCTTAAGTACCCGAAACCGACGTGCGTGCATGACTCGATGTATGTATGTTGAAGAAGCGAAAGAAATTTGTCAAGATCGTAGCAAGTGGAAAGAAGTGGTCTCTGCCTACCCCTCTGGGAAACAGGCGTGATTTAATGTATGTATGTATGTATGTATAATAGAGGACTTATGATGTGTGTGTCGATAAAGTGCTACCGCAAAATCACGAACTCTTCCAGACAACCATGGATAGAGAAATAACTAAGGACACAGATACATGGCAGGCGGTGTAAACTAATTGCTTTAGAGCTTAACTTCGTACGGCCCACGTCAAATTTCGTTAGTTCGAAAAATAATCTTGTTGCGGTCAACTAAAGTCAAAAGTCAAGTGACAAATGTCCTAGATTTAAGACGTTGGGCCTTCCGAGATAGTAAACAAACGGAACTACAAGAAATACTTTAAGACTGACTCTTTGGAGACACATTCTACTTACAATTACTTATACATATAATTAACTAGCTCGTGCTAGCGACTTCTTCTGTGTAGAATTAGTATTTTTGTCATCCCACGGGAATCGTTCATTTTTCCAGGATAAAAACTAGCCTATGTTGCTCAGGGATAATGTAGCTATCACGACTTTTGACCAAATCACCATTTGACAAACTATATCGTTTTACAAACTTTCATTTCGCAAAAATGTATTTGTGCTTAAACTGTTACATATTACATAAGTTGCATAGGCTTAATTAAATAGGTTAGGTTAAGTTAGACTTTGACCAAAAAAAAAAAAAAATCGCGAATTGAAAGTTTGTAAAATGATATACTTTGCCAAATGATGATTCGGTAAAACATTTGTGAACATTCTATTTTTTTTTTACATTTTTTCACCAGTCATTTTCTTTGGTACATAATTTGTTTAAAGTAAGTACTAGTTACTGTGCTTAATTTTTTAATTTTTTATTTATTCTTACCAAGAATGACGTGTCGATAAAAGAATATGACGAAACAGGAAGCAATCATCATAATATCATATAGATACTTATTATAATAGCTGCCTACATAAATCTACAATTCACCTTTCTGACTTCTAAGAGCACAATAATGCTCTTAAACAATACCCTAAATATAAACTAGGAAGTTTCTAGATCCGGAATACGAGAATAACTAATGAATTGTGCGAAGTTGGTGCTTCAGCCGGGTGCATACTCGCTATAATTAGAGAACTTTCTAGACTTGGTTTAGAGGGATAAAGTTTAACCCTACGAGCGTTTATATTTATTTAAAGACTCACAATATTAGTTCATTATGATGAATAAATTCAAACTCAAATGGTTATAATATAAGTTGTACTGTGGTTCATATTTTATTGAATCGTATCGCGTATGAACAAACATATTTCAACATATTGGACATTGTGAATTACTTTTTAAAATTAGAATGATAATAATCCTCGATATAAATAGTAACTCCTTCGACTCGTATAAATCTAATAAACAGACACACTCACATAGAGGTCAAACTTATAACACCCCTCTTTTTGCGTCGTAGGTTAAAAATTAGTTTTACCTACACGTTTCCGTTTTTTTTCTCATTTGTTTCTTTCCAATAAATATCTTTTTGAAAAAGAAAATGTTCATATCTAGATTTTTATAATTTAAAAAACATATTGAAAAATCATAAAAACTGTACTGGATTACGGGGGTAATAAATATAACATCGCATTTTGTATTCAACTTTTCGTACACTTTCTTCCAGACTAAGCCTTAGCGTAATAATCAATGTCAAGTGCCCCTTACAAGAGATGTCAGCGTTGTAACCGCGGAATTAACGCTAATGTCATGTTAGCTAACGTATTAGACACGTTTCAGACATCGTCGGTAAGCCTGACGGTATTTCTGACTGTTGAGTTTCTTGCGGTGGTTTACACTAAGTGAATTAACATCTTTTATCATTATTCAGCATTTCTTTTAAAGTTATATTTATGTAATAACTTACGTATTTCCTACGAAACATTGTATGTATTTAACTGTCCACTTCGTAACGAAGTTGGTTATTAAAAATTTTGGTAATAAATAGGACAAATTATCATATTTATCGTTTTGGGGTTTTTCTGACACATTGATAAATTAGCTGCTGAATAATTGCATAGTTTGATAAATGCACCCTCCATGCCCATTTTTTTTCTGGACAATAGTTCAAAGCATAGGCTAACCCTCTTATTCATACTTACATACATACCTTCACGCCTGTAATCCCAGAGTGAAGTAGGCAACATTAAAAACTTTAAAAAAATTGCACGAATAAGCTCAGGTGTTTCCCAGGCGACATCCACGGAAAGACATGGAGTGGCACTAATCTAAAAACGACTGTTACGAGTAAGTGAGAAATTTATCTTAAATTAATTTGCAAGCATTGAAGTCACAACATCCATTTAATACAAGGACAAACACCAATATATTCTGTCAACATGAAATAAACAAGAAAATAAAACACCAAAATAAATACACCCTGTTTATCAACAATTCAGATAGACTATCTCGTCGACATGCCATTAGTCTGTCTGCGAAATTTATCGCAGTATTTGTCGATGTCGATAAACGTGAATATAAAATAGATAAAATCCTCCGAGATAATGGCGACGGAGCCAGAGCTGGAGACAACTAATAACTCTTAAACAGCACAATTCTCATAAAACCTTTCTAAAAACCACCTTTAGTGAACAATGTTGCTTTTTTGAATTAAAAAACCCGCGTCCATATCAATTTATTCGTTTGCAAGCTACATAAATACACATACAAAAAAGACAGATACAGGTATTATGTTTTTAAATGATGCAAAAAGAAGGGTCCTTGCATCAGGGGCTAAAAGCATCTGTCACCTTCCGACCGGCCATGTTTATTCTCTTAAGTGTACCACTTTTCAACTCAAAGCGCCTAATATTATCCGGTGAGTTAAAGTTGTCCCGTGAGAGCGTATAAAGAATATTTTGGGGCGTGCATTCTTAAGTAGATTGTTTAATATGACATAGAACTAACTTAACTTTTACTACACCTTATTCTAATTAAAAAAAAGTACCCTCGAAATGGTCCCACCCGGCGTAATGCTAGAATCAAAGTCATTATTGGTGACAAACTTGTCGATCGGTCGCCTGAATGTGGGCGAGAGTTATTTTATCTACATTTTATCCATCGCGATAAAGGCAACCGCTGGTAAACAATTCGGAACTTCCGCTGTAGGATAACGAACTTACCATTAAAATACGTGTCGCTTTTATTGATACGGTAACTATAATTATCTTTTATTTCCACGAACTAGTGGAAAGAGATTTCGCCGGCGGTCTGACCAGCCAGTGATCAACTATGAATATATTGTGTCTCTTTTATTGACATGGGATCTATATCTTTTGTTTGCTTCTTGAGCGACAAAATAGTCAATAGCTAGGGTGACGGTCACTCACATCATTCTTAATTCAAATTTCATACAGTTCTAAATTAATTGTTGCAAAACAAATGAATAACCCTTTTTTTAAATAAGAATCAAGTGTTCATCATTGGTCTTTGTCCATTACACTGGTTTCGTCCTTTTTATCAACTTGATCGCCAGCAGTAGCACAACTGCCTAATGTGTGGTTTCTGCGGCCTGGATGAATACCCTTATGGTGCTAAGAATGTTATTAGGTGTTTCTTGTAGCTAACATTCCTTGGGGGATACTTGGGTTAACGTAACAATGCTTGGCTGACCCCATTTCAAAACCCAGCCAAGAGCCATTGAGGTAATTTTAAAGGAGATCGGAAAACATGTTTTGATACTTTCGTCGTTAATTTTATTAAGACAATTACTTAGGTATATATTATATACATATTAAATTTCCTAACTTACATGTTTTATGTCCCATACTAGCATTTGGATTAGTGAGCCGATGATTTTCAAGCCTCTCTGTTTTTTTTTAAACCTAGTAAGTGCATCACATACTAGGTTTTTGAAATGGGCAAGCCCGTTTTTTATGTGCTCTTACTAGGTTTCGGGTACTCGTAAATATGAGCCTGTGTGAGATAGACCTCTAAATGATTTTACATCTACTTGCTCGAAACCGCGTTTAATGCATAATTCGCCAAATTGAGTTTTTGGGACTTACAAGGTTTTGATATAGGTCAGCCGCGCTTTTAGACCGCATCCTATTTGCGTAGTTGGAAACTGCATACGTAAGCAAATTTAAAATAAAATTGTAGTAAAAAAGTTTCCTTTGCAAAGCGGTTTATATGTAGAGGATGGAGAAAACGATGGTCTCATTGAGTGCAACTTCTCTTTATATTGCTAATTCTCACAGCTCTCTGCTGCATAATAGTACATTGTGTATTAAGGTCGGTAAGTAAGGAATTACGATCGAGGCTCTAGTAGAAGCCCGAAGTCGAAGACTGAGGGCTTTCTGAGTCGAGGTTCGTAATTCCCGTACCGCCCGTGAAACATACAATTTTTTTCATCACATTTGCGAGTAAATAAATAATACACAAGTCAGCACAACTATTATTACGAATTACTTGAACTTTTTTTAAGCGGATGGCTGGCGGACTCCACAGATTATAAAAATGTTTCGTTCAGAAACGTTAAGGGCAAATACTTACGTATTATACATACAGCCCTGAAGGAGTGTAAAAAAAAAACGACGTTTTGATACAGAAAACTATTAAAATCGGTTATTAAGAACATTAATTGAGTATTTAAGTAACATGTAGCGAGATTGCAATTAAATTCCTGTTTAAATAGCATTTTAAGACAATTTTTCAATTGCGTGTAAACTCTTTGCTTGAACTTGCATGACCTGTGTGCTGTACCATAAATTAAAAAAAATATACTTACCGACCTTGGATTTCACGGTAAAAAGAAAGGTCGAGGGTTTTATATGGGGCATTGCGGCCAAGTTAACCTGTATGTTTAGATATTGTTTACGTGCAAGTGTGATGAAAAACAATAAATGTTGCTTTCATGGATTTCAAAACTACGCAAGAAGCAATCCATCGATTCTTGCGGCGTTTCTTCTCAGCAGTGGTCTCGTCTTGTGAAGCGCTGGTAGATTCTTGACGTGTAAAAGTGCCCGTGCGGCATACTTACTGAATAAATGTCTATTATCTTTTTTTTTTTTATCGTGCGTTTAAACCTATTTGAAAGAATCTCTACGAGTATATCCGCTAAGTCGCGCAATAAAATCTCTATTTTTATGACGCGTATATTGGTCGGCGGCGTTAACTTCAACCTGATTAATTATTTACTACAAAAAACCTGTTTACACAAATCGGTGAATGAAAACTGCATTACTGCACAGCGTAACTTAATAATGTAAACGCGCCATTAGTGAAGCTAATACTCTCTTTATTACACTGGACCTCAGTTTAGGCGTGTATATTACAAATTATGTTTATTCAGAATCACTTGAAAGTTCTGAGCACGGGCTGCATGCAACAGCTGAAGCCCCGGCGGGTGCCATTACCCCCCCACCCCCCTACTAAAACACAGTTTAAAAACGGTAAGGAAAAAAAAAACAAAAAAAAACTCTGCTATATTTTTTCATAATTCTGGAATATTATGTCACAGATTATGCAATACAATATCAATCTTAATTCGAACCAATCTGCGTTCCAAATTCAAATAATCCTGTAGACAGACGTTACCTACAGGACACTACATGGGTTAATCATGTTTTAAATGCTACGAGAGGCAAAGCCGGTTGAAGCACTGCAGCACTGTTCTTCAGATCGAATATTTCAATGCACGATCAGCTCATTGGAACCCTGACCCACTTTAGAACTATGTCACAGTAACGTTATGATTATGATGATATTGTTTTATGTCATTGTGACACCGTTCTATAATGGGTCAGTGTTCGATTGAGCTGATAGTACGTTACGAATTTGAATCTTCTTAGGTACATTTAGACACGGGGTGATGTTTCCAATCGCCATACACTTTTCAACAAAGTTCATTTAACGTTACCTACTCGATTGAAGGAAAAAAGGAATATTTTTAACAACTTACAGAACAAAAGTAGTTTAGTTTCAGCAGTAGAAACGATGCATGCATTTAAAGCCCCATGGTCAGAGGCACCCTGTATACATACATTATACGTTGGCGTTTTATGCACGGCATCTATGAGGTCATGGTTACGCAACGTACTGTTTTTATCCTGCTCACTGTGCTTCTTTTTAAACCAGTATAGGCGTATTTTTACAACACAAAAGAATTACTGGAAGTACTACGAATAAAATCTCGGCTCGTATTGATTTTATAAATAGCTATTGCTGGTATTGAATACGTCTGTACTCTGCACTGCACTTGCTTTCTCTAAAATTTGACAATTTCCAACTTCCAACACGGCTTCTCGAACTTGGTAATATTATTATTGGTAAAAAGTGTTTCTGTATGGTCAACGTTTTGATAGCTCTTATTTACTTGACAGTCATGAAAGACGAGTTAAATCCAATACCATAACACGTCAGAGACAATATTATACCCAGTAGATTAGAAGCTCCACACAGCAGTGTTCGCATTGTTATGTTCCGGTTTGGGGATAAGACAGCCGGTGAAATGACTAGCATAGAGGCATTCCATCTTAGTCCTCACGGTTACTAGTGCATTTGCAGTCTTAGGATTGCGGTCTTGTGAATGCGAATGTCTATGGTTCACAGTTAACAATTACCATCAGGTGGCCTGTGTGCTCGTTTGCCTTCTCTATGCCATACAAAAAAGTTAACGTAATTGATTTTCGATAACTGTCGATACGTACCTATGTAATTCTATGCATTTTCGGTAACGATAACATTCGCCGAATTCATCTTGAATAAACCCACAGGGCCTCAATTCTTCATTGTATTTGTTCATCTTACTTTTAAGCTTTTAACCTTTTGTCACGCATGAACTCCGTTTTTTTAAATATTTTAGATTCGAGTTCATATCTACGTATAAAATACGTGGATCTTATTTTCTTCATATTTTGTGAAAAACGTAAAAAATTGTTGCCTTGAGGCAACACTGAGTTTTGAGATCAAAAATTACGATACAAAATCAGGGTCTGCAGGGCTGTCGTCATCGTAATCTAGACCATCTTCACTATTTGCACCATCATGCAGTGCACAATCAATATAATATTCACTAAGACGGTATGTTGCCTACAGTCTACACTGTGATACAGAAAGTTAAAACCACTCCATCCGCGTAGAAGTCGGTAACTGCTATTCCCTTTGGAAAATCTCCAATTATTCAGTAGAAAACCTTTGTGGTTATTGCAGGCTATAATCTATCTCAGTGCTTTTCATCCAGATCTATTCAGCCGTTGTGGCGTAAATAATTCACATACATCGTAAGTATAAAATAATGTTGACGAAATAACGGCTCTCACTAATTTGAAAATAAGATCTACTAAACAATGTGATCATGATAATAAATCAAGATGGGCTGTTAAAGTTTGGAATAAAGACCCTGATTAATCTTTGCCATATGGTACCTACTTAATTTCACATTATAGTCCTTAGTACCTATGCTACCTTTTAGTTGATTATCTACTTAATATGCTACAATTGTACAATTTTATTCGCTCGTCATATTATTGAGGGAGCCAAGTTACATTTAACATAACGTCGTAGTAGTCGCTTCACCTTATTAGTGTAAATAGAAGCTACGAGGTAACTGATAAACATACTTACAAACATACATTTACATACATACATAAACTCACGCCTTCATTCCCAGAGTGGGGTAGGCAGAGCTAATGAATTACTAACAAGTCTTAAAACTTCTTGATAATTCTGTAACCACATTTTGCACAAGTAGGGTAAGATGTTTCCCAGTGTATTAGTGACAGGTGGTAAGCCCATCGCCTAACAGTACTGCAAGCCTTTATTCCCTTAGTCGCCTCTTACGACATCCACGGGAAGACATGGAGTGGCACTATTCTAACCCGGCAACCACACGGCGACATACATTTATTAGATAATTTTACTGCCATCCTAAGCCAATAAGCATTATCCCAGACTCGATTACCAAAGTAGATTCGATCTTCTCTTGTTAGTAATAAGGTTGTTATTGCTACATGAGTTATTTGGAGATAATGATTTTTGGCTTAGCAGGGCAGTTTATCTGGCTTGCACTAATAATGGACACTTAACTGACTGTTAAAAGAGCATTAATTGACCAGCGCTGGCTCTGCCAGCATCACGTTGAGTTGTGACCATTTCGTGACAAACTGAGCATGACATGTGTTCAAAATTATTTGTGTTAATTAATGTTTGTCACGGTTTTTTTTTTATTGTTTTCAAATAATTTCTTTTTTACCTTCTTAAAAATAAGAATCAATGTGTCCAACATTGGTCTTTGTCCATTGCTGGTATCATCATCATAATCGGGTAAAAAAAAAAAAAAAAAAAGTACGCTCAAATATTTATATTCAACATTAAATACCCGTTCCAGTAAGTATATCTAACACCTCGAACTATTCCTATCTCCTATCTATGGCATGGAATGTATTCATGCCATAGCATAAACGTGTAGCTAAGTAGGTACAGGATGATTGTCACGGCACTAATATTCATAAGTGGTTTTAGAACAGCCTGTGACGTGGATGTATGTGCTCAGGGGATGTTTGGAGGTTGTGTTTAGATATTAGAATATATTACTTAGTTAATATGCTTGGGTAGTTATTTAACATTTGGATTGACATTATATTATAACGGTTTGCAGTAGGTATAATGTTATTTTAGATTCCTGTCTGTCCTGTGAAATGATATTGATTTTAATTGACTATAGTTATGCAAAAACAGACCTAGAATAAAAATCCGGTTTTGAGATACAGCAGTTTTTATTGGGCTGGGAATTGGGAATTACTTGGGCGGTTTCCGACATTATACAGGGTGTATTGCAAGTCGTGTGCCAAATGAATATGGTGGGTAGCTAAGGTCACTTGCAACACGTTTTGGGCCAATTAACACTCATCCTACCCACGGTGTTTTTTTACATTTTTTTTTGAAAAAATCTCGGAATCTTCCAAAAGTTAACCATTTTGTTCACCTATCTTTTTTTTTAAATGTGACAGCACAAAAGTACTTATAGTTTTTTTATCTTTAATGTTTGCGCATTCGAATGAAATGTTATTTTTATTCATATAGTAAACAAATAAAAAAATATTAGCCAACAAAGTGTGAAGGACAGAAAAATAAAATCTTCACGGTCAACTTTACGGCACAATTAAAAAAAAAGTAGAAGCTCCTCAGATTTTCCAACATCATAAAAACTTCTCCAGTTCCTGACGATTCTTACGGTATACCACATGTCTAGAATCACGTTCAGTTTTTCGTCAAAATATGGTTTCAATCTAAAATGGTGGTTTTATTCGGTTTTTCTTGCCGCATTATTGCGAACGCGTCATTAATTTTTGCGATCAGATGCTCTCTGCTCTCTACCTGTGTTGCGTACACTAGCTCTTTGGCCCTTCCCCAGACATAAAAGTCAAAGACACTTCGTACAACAACTGTAGAAATACGAAAAAGGTGTCGCGAATGTATCAATTGTGGAGGAAGAAAATTTGAACAAAATTTGAAGTAATTATTAAAATAAAGATGATTTTTAACCATATTGCGTTTTGTATTGTGCATTTAGCCCATTTAACTGGCTAGATCTACTGACCGAATAAAACCACCATTTTAGATTGAAACCAAATTTTGACGAAAAACTGAACGTAATTCTAGACATGTGGTATACCGTAAGAATCGTCAGGAACTGGAAAAGTTTTTATAATGTTGGAAGATCTGAGGAGCTTCTACTTTTTTTTTAATTCTGCCGTAAAGTTGACCGTGACGATTTTTTATTTTCTGTCCTTCACACTTTGTTGGCTAATATTTTTTTATTTGTTTACTATATGAATAAAAATTACATTTCATTAGAATGCGCAAACATTAAAGATAAAAAAACTACAAATACTTTTGTGCTGTCACATAAAAAAAAAAAGATAGGTGAACAAAGTGGTTAACTTTTGGAAGATTCCGAGATTTTTTAAAAAAAAATATTAAAAAAACACCGTGGGTAGGATGAGTGTTAATTGGCCCAAAACGTGTTGCAAGTGACCTTAGCTACCCACCATATTCATTTGGCACACGACTTGCAATACACCCTGTAGAACGCACATTTCATTATTGGTCGTTTCATATTTAGTTGTATAATTCAGTGGAATGTCATGCTAAAGATAAGATGGTCTCACTAGAATAAAGTTAAAAAAATCTAGTACACGATGGCATAGCTAACTCATCTTCCTCTTAATTAGCACATACATACATACTTTCACGCCTCTCTCCCAATGGGGTAGGCAGAGACTATGGAACGCCAGGTGCACCGATCTAAACATGCCACTTTCGCTTCCTCTACATTCATCAATCTCTTCATGCACGTACGTTGGTTTAATAAGTCGGTAGAATTAGTATTTATGGTCAATTGTAATAACTAATGTATAAAACAAAAAACAAACCTTTATTATTTTAACAAATCGATAACTGTTTATGTTTTAATAGAAAAATATAAATGTCTATGAAACAATCCAACTGAATATATTCCTCAATATAATACATTACCTTATTTCATCGAAATTCACTCTAGTCGTAATATTAATCTCTTTGTTTCACTATTTCTTTGTGTGATAAAACAACGTATTCGTAATATTAGTCGGAGTTACGCGAATGCCCATGAATAAAACATAATTTATTACGATCTATTTCTCCTATCAACATTCATATTTGTGTTATCTTTGTCCCTTACATTTTTCCCTTAAAAACAGCCCCAAAAATAAATTACTTAATTAAATCACAAAGCATTCCCGTTATTTTATCCACGACATTTCCTTTTCCGCGAAACGTGTCCCGGGGAAAGCGGAAATGTACAATTCTGTTCAAGTACCGCTTCCGTTAATGCATTCAGTCATAACATGTTTTTGACACGAGCTTATTGTTTTTATTACATCTTGTAAACACACCAGAAAATCATAGTAGCCTTACTTCTTACGTTGACTGTACTGTTTTTTTATTTTGGACGACTTCTTCTAACGTCAAAAATAATGTCGTATACTGAATTCCCCCTGTATAACAACAAAGCTTTAGCTTTTATACTGGTCCAAAAGAAAAATACAGTATAGTAAAAGGTATAAATTTGTGACCCACTTTAGGTCCAAAGTCAATCTGATATTCTACAGCAATAAAGTTGAATTTACTATAAGTTATAATTACTTCAGATCTCTAGTGGAATAAGAAAGGATTTTCCAAAAATCGACCCCCGACTTACTATATAGGTTTTGAAAAAAACAGAGAGGCTTGAAAATCATCGGGCTCACTGATTCTTTATTTGCATTTTATTTAAATCGTAACATAGGAAATTAAGAAAAGATATACTTTATATATTCTTCTTAATCTAATTAATTGAGAAAAAAACACTTTTTGAACAAATATTGCAAAACGTACGGCTGAGACATGTTTTTTCGTTCTCCTGTAAAATTAGCTCAATGCCCCTTGCTGGGTTTTGAAATGGGGCAGCCGGATTGTCTAACAGTCTCCTGATTTTTATAACCGCTACTAGCCAAAACAGAATATAATACCTATATAATTCATAATAATTCATAATTCATAATTATTCATTGATCTCTTTACAAATGACATACAAAAAAAAGAAAAAAGAACATAGTTTGCACAGATTAGAGAGATTTTACGCTTACCCAATACAAAATACAGTGGTTCCTACACTAGGCACAGCCTGTGTCGTAGGTAACCAATTGCTGTTTGAGTTGCCAAAATGATGCGAAATGAGAACAAAAAATAATAAAAATGAAAGAAGTTTGGGAATTATATAAAACAAACAAATACTAAAGAAGGATGTTTAAGTTAAGGTTATAGAATTTTATATTAAATATGTGAGTGCGTTGTGTATGTGTATATGTGTGTGTGTGCGTGTGTGTGCATGTGTATGTGTGTGTGCTTATGTCCATATAGACCATCCCCTTCAAAACCTCTTCTGTTTCTTCATATGTGAGAGTGCTTAACCATGATACAAGGTTACATTTGAGCTCTCTGTTACAGTAATTCTTGCAGGGGAATTTGGAGTTTACTTTATTATAAATAAACAAATGAAGGTAGCTTCCAAACAAGGTATGCAATAGTGCTTCGGCAACTGCGCGTAGCCTTTTGCCAATCCGTGTTCCTGACAGCACCACTAACGCCGAACTAGAGTGCCACTTGCACAAGCTCATGCCAATAACGTTATCGATGTCGAACTGAAATTCTAGCTGCATTTTGCATTCCGTAGCAACTCGTTTAAATTTTTAACGCCGCTGGAACGTTGTGCAGAGCTGCGTGTGCTGCTTTAAAATGCTTTAGTATTTATGTTATTTTGAGTGGGTACAAACTGTTTATTATTTAATTCAATTTGCTGATTCAAATTAGCTCGAGGTTTGCATATATATTTGAACCCCAAGCTTTCAGAAAATACATAAAAGAACTTAAAAAAAATCCTTTTTTTTTCATTTTTGAAAAAAAACTTAAATCTCAAATATCTCAGAAACGAATAATTTTCGGCCAGGGTACTGCATGACCTTATTGGCTGGCCTTGTTGGTAGTGACCCTGCCTACGAAGCTAGCGGTCCCGGGTTCAAATCCCGGTAAGGGCAGATATTTGTGTGATGAGCGCGAATATTTGTTCCTGAGTCATGGATGTTTACTATATATTTAAGTATATATTTCTCTATATAAGTATTTATATCGTTGTCTAGTACCCATAGTACAAGCCTAGAGCTTAGTTTGGGACTAGGTCAATTGGTGTGACATTTTCCCCTGATATTTTTTAATTTTAATTTTATTTAAACTGATCACAGAAGTCAGTTTTAAAGTTGTTGAACATTACCAAATTTAACAGTTTAAAAGATAAAACGTACCTTCAAACCCCGTGACTACACCCTGTACCCTATGTTATTGAGGTTACATTTGTAATGGTTTAATTGTGTTAGTTTTAAAATAATTATTTATTACTTTGTAATGTTACTTTTAAGTATTATTGTATTTTATGATTGGAGAAAATAACATTCTGCTGGAGTTTCTTGCGGCGCTTCTTCGCAATGATGGTCTAGTCCGAAGCGTTAGTAGATTCACTCCATATTACCAAGACGTGTAAAAGAGCCCTCATGTGGCCAATTTACTGAATAAATATTTTGAATTTGAATTTTTTATATGCGACATTAATATGAAGCTTAACAAAAAAAGCCGAGAGAAACTGTATATTAACTGTAATTCAACAAGTATGGCAAAATTTAGGGAAAAAAAAAAAAAAAAAAAAACAGGGGACAATGTCACACCAATTGACCTAGTCCGAAACTAAGATCTAGGCTTGTGCTATGGGTACTAGACAACGATATAAATACTTATATAGAGAAATATACTTAAATACATAGAAAACATCCATGACTCAGGAACAAATATTCGCGATCATCACACAAATAATTATATGCCCTTACCGGGATTTGAACCCAGGACCGGTAGCTTCGTAGGCAGGGTTACTACAAACTAGGCCAGCGCATCGTCAATGCCATTATTCTTTATCACTTTCATTTCATAAAATAGCCTTATAACATAGCAATCACTGTCTAAAACATTATTATGCTTCAGTTTAATCGCATTCTACAAAACGCAACAAGTAACTCATGAAAAATTTGCTCAGTAAAAGCGACATTAATATCGCCGCCAAATAATTCCAACAATCCGACGAAAAGAGTTAGTGGCATATTTTAATGCGTTCAGTGTTGCCACACAAGCCGAGCTTTTTAATATCACCCTGAGACTCTAAATGCGTTTCATTTGGTGTGGCCAGATGCTACCGTCAGGTGAAATATAGCCGGCAATTTGGAACTGAGGAGCGTTCTTTTTCACTTTCTGCGGCCCTAGGGATGTTATTTTATGTCAACGTGAAAGAGATTATTTTTCTGGTTAGGTACCTTTAAGGTTGAGGTTTGAACTTGAATGATGCGTCATTGGCATGGGGTGGATCTTCAAAGTCAAGTTTGAAGGTAGAGGTCAAGATGAACTGTAAAAAAATATCAAGTTAAGGTAGAGAAAGAGACAGAGATATATAACTTCTACTAGAACTTGGCAGAAGCGCGTGGAGCTAACCCCATGTGCTTTTGTTAAGTCCATTAAATAAATTACTCTTTTTCCGAACAATTGTTTATACATTTGATATCCTTGGACCTTTTTTCCTTAGTAAGTCTATGGGAGTCTATTAATAACTCGACATTCGCGAAATACATCTTAACAGGAGTGAAAGGCATTAATTAAAATAAAAACTCGACAGTATTGTTAAAAAAAAAAAGCCTGTACGCTTAACTACTTACATAAATTCTACTTAAAAAAATTAACAATCACTGTATTTTATATGCAACAAGAACACTAACGAATCTTCACGTTACTAAATAAATACATGATACCTAATGAATCTTCATGCTATTGAATAAATACAACGCATTCCCAATAAATATTCAACGAGAAAAATAAATTCCGGAAACACGATGAAATAAAAAATATACTGCAATATTTGATGATAAACATTGAAATGGCTGGGAAATAAACTTAAGCATTCTCGTAGCGTAACACAATGGCGGATTCAATATTCGTGGAGAGTTCATATTTGCATTCAGAATGCGAGCAGCGATTTTAGACACAGGGGAGGATGAGGCTGTTATGTCTACAGCACCCTTACCATGAGTTACAATTGACAACATTAAAAAAAAAAAGCGTTATTGATTTTTCGCGTTTATAATAGCTGGTTAAAAATTAGACCGTATTTCTCAGTTTTTCTTTATTTAACTTAAATTCGTCGTTAATAATTTATTTAAGAAATAGTAATTAAAAAGACCGTATATCCAAAGTTAGGAATACTGATGTCGTGATCTTAGCATGACATAAAATAAAATAAAAGTAACTTTAAACAGATATCGAACTGACTGTCATGTCATGTGACTCAATTGTCAATCATTCGCTGCCGTTCGTTCACTAATTTGTTATTTTGCGTAATTTAATTAATTATATAATTTGTAGACGCCATTAAAATAAATAAACTATGCGTATACTGCTTTTCATCTGCTTTGAGTTTCATTCGTCAGACAGATAAAATTAACATGACAGTTGTATATATATTTTTTTTAATAAATGGACTAAGAGCGCTATAAGTGTATTCCTAACATTCAAAAAAAAAAGTGTAAAAGTGCCCGTGCGGCCTACTTACTGAATAAACATCTTTTATCTTTTATCTTTATCTTTTTATCACAATCCAACTTTTTTTACTCTTTTTCCTAAATATAAAAAAAACTACTGCATAAAAAAATCCAAAGATATTTTTACTGTAATCAGCAGTGTAAAATCTAGAAACGGTATTTTATTTTCCTACCTTAGCACATAATGAATTGTTGTCAATTACCGTACTCGATAGCGAGTCAAATGCTCTGTCCCTCGCACTCTGTACGAATACTGTGAGGGACAGAGCATTCGAACTGTGTGGTAAGGGCGAACAGGTGAGGCGGGGGTCGATACGAAAATATGAAGTTGAGTGTTGGTAACCGGATTAAGATTTAATATACAGAGTGTGTCGAGTGGAAACAAAGCAGGTCGATTGAAGACGACAAGATTTTTCAATTAAAACACGATGTATGTTTCAACGGTTTTATGGTGTTAATATTTAAAGGACGATGGCCATCAACAAAAATGAATGAATGTCTCAGTTAATATAAACCGTAACGGCGTTTTAAAATTTTACAAACTTATTTTAAAGTACATTGATACTAAAATAATTAAGTATGTAATATTATTATGGATACTGGATGTGGGAAATAAATATTTTCGTTTCATTTAATTTTATGATAATCTTGGTAACATGGTGTTTTATTACTATACTAAGACAACGATTGTCCTATATGGGGCTTTTCTAGGAAAAACGTAATCGTATCATACAGTATGTACATTATTGCTGACAAGTTTTTTTTTCATTGTACACCCCATCGACATTTTTGTTGCTTCCTAAAATATTGAACATGCATTCAATGACTGTTGGAAGGTGGGCACAGGGTCCAAAAAATCCCCAATCATTTTTTTTTAATAATCAGCGTTGAGCAATTTTTTTTCTTTCTTTCGTTAGAGTCGTTTGTATTTCAGCACAAACTTGTTTCTTCTAGCTGGTGACTTCAAATTGGAAACACAAAATCAATGTTAACACACATCTTCCTAAAACTAAACCCCACTCCAAAGTGTCATGCTGCTATCATAATTAAGCCTTATGTTCCAAGTTTTACTTGATCCCTTTTTTAGGGTTCCGTACCCCGAAAGGAAAAAACGGAATCCTATGATCACTTGTTGTCCGTCTGTCTGTCTGTCTGTCAAAATCGTTTATCTCGAAAACGCGTCGAGTTGAAATTAAAACTTAATACTCCGGACTACAGTCCCTTGAAGCTGTGAAAAAATCAAACTTCTACATTTCAAAAAAAAAAAGGGTAAAAATGGGAATGGATATTCCGCAACCAATATAATTCGATTTTTGGAAATTATGGGCCACACTGTATTCGGTGTTACTTTACCACTGAATGAGCTCAATCTATCTGCACTTTTAGTTACGTTAAATTTGACACGGCGGACTTTCGCTCCTGAAACCCCTTTGACATAGGTACGGCGTTCGGGTGACTTGCTCCACAAAAAACATGGAGCACACCGTCCACAGAAAGAAGAAAATTGAAAAATAACCAAAAAAAAAAAATATATTATAATTTCATAATGTTAACTATGGTAGCAACTGACAAGATTATTTTTTAACTTAACGGTGTATTAAAGCACTTAAACGTTTTTTTTTATACATACATACTTACATAAACTCGCGCCTTTGTTCCCAGAGCGACTCTACCCACAGCTACAGAATTACCTTCAACTATAAAAACTTGTGAATAATTCTATAACCAAATTTTGCACAATTAGGCTAAGATGTCTACCAGCGTATTAGTGAGAGGTGGCAAGCCCATCGCCTAACAGTACTACAAGCTAGATATATTTCCTTAGTCGCCTCTTACGACATCCTCGGGAAGACATAGAGACACACGAGTTTTTATTATACTTGTGGCATTTTAAAAACACTTTTTTTTATGAGAACGTCAAAAAACGTAATATTCCAAATTTCAATGTTTTAGGATGTTTTAGACACAACTATTAAGTTCGCGCAGACAACGCTCGGCAACGGATCGGCGCAAAGTGAGAAATTGAAAAGTGAGCATTAAATTGAGTTACTACGATACATATATTACAGTTTAAAGGTGGAAACCAATTACACCATATCATGCTATGACCGTGCTATGAACGTGTCAGACAAAAAATATTCTTTGTATTACAAAGTATGAGGCTATGCATACTAGCCCGTTCCGTCACCGATCATAGTGGGCATAGCCATCCGTACACGTTCATAGCACGGTCATAGCATCATATGGTCTAATGGGTTTCCACCTTTAATGTTTATTTTTTCTAAATTAGTTCACCGTGTTAAATATTTCGTCTTTTTATTTTTTGTCACCTTTCATTTACAATTCTGATATCAATGATATCACTCCGTCCTATATTCCTCTTTCAAAGACCATTACTTTCGTTTTTCTTACATTCATCTTCATTTCAAAAGGCTCACTCTTAATAGTCCTTCCATGCTGACCACCAACTCCTCAGCCTAGGATGCAAACTTGGGTTCCATCCCCATGCCATATGGAAAAGTGAAAAGTGAAATACGCAATGTGAAACTGCCTTTACGGCCTCACCGGGGCCGAATCCCCTTATCTGAACGTAATCATGGAAAAATTGGAAGAGCAAAGTCCCTCCGACCGTAAATAGATCCGTAGAAGACAAGTTCCATTCTTACGCTGACGGCTCTAGTAGCTAAATATTGTAGAATAAAATGGTGAAGTGTTATTCAACTCGCGCACTGAGGGTTTCGCACCACCTGTCGCACTTGGCTGGTTTTTACTTATTGTTCCTTTTAAGGATTACGTACCTAACGGGTGCCTACGGGAACCTCAGGAGCAGCAGTGTTCGCATTGTTGTGTTCCGGTTTGCGGATAAGACAGCCGGTGAAATTATTAGCATAAAAGTATTCCATCTTAGTCCTCAGGGTTGGCAGTGCATTTGCAGTCTTGTGAATGCGAATGTCTGTGTGTCACAGTTTCTACTTACCATCAGGTGGCCTGTGTGCTAGTTTGCCTTCCTATGCCACATAAAAAAAAACCTATTTAAGTAGTCTCGTATCTGATTAACTGCAATACGTAAACAGTGGAATTTCTTATAGTGTGTATTTCTATTGCCACTATAACAACACAATAAATAAAATTACAAATTAAAGGATCCTCATACAAAGTTGGCACGGAACCTTATCTTATGTATGAGAGTCAGACTTAAAAGTGGCCTATCATCAATCACACCAATTTTAATGCATGTATAAACGTTTCAACGGTAAAGCATAAATCTTTTCAAAAAATCGTTTTTTGTTTCAATTCTTAGGAAATCAGCAGTAAATGATAATACAATCGGTGTTCAAGCACTGACTTACCAACGGACTTAGAAGGCATAGTACAAATTGAACTGATATCAGTAATATCTAAGTTTCAGCCAACAATATTTTTTTCAGCCAAGGTTTTGTTGCTCCCTGTTTTTTAAGACCAAAAAAGGGCATCTGAATCAGTCCATCCGTTTGGGAGCTATGCCACAAACAGATACACAGAGTCACAAATACATACTATAAATTTATACAGACATACATATTATTACAATCACGCCTCTTTCTCGTTAGAGTAGCCAGAGACCACTTCTTTCTACTCGCTACGATCCAGACAACCTCGCTTCCTACACACTTATAAGTCTTTTCTTTTCATACACTTGCGTCGGTTTAGAGTACCCTGACCTGGCCCCTTTTTTAATACGTCCCCAATCTGATCACACCCATAAACTTATATCACTCTGTCAGGGGTTAAAAACAGTTGCTTTATTGATGTCATAAGTAAAAAACTATTTAAAGCTTTAGGTTTTCATGTCCAATTGTTGATTTTCAAATATAGCCCACAGAGGTTGCCTTCTATCTTCTATCCTAAGAGCAGAGTTCACAAACAATTAAACGAACGATAAAAAGTAAGTTTCATGGCGGTTATATTGAGTAACAGACCATTAAGAATTAACAACCGGGGGCTTTATTTCACTCGGTAAAACCATATTGATTTTGACATGTTATTTGACATTTACATGCAAAATGTATCGTTACCCAACCGTTTCATTTGCCAACCAACTTTTTTCTGTAGCTGTAAATATTTCAGGAATAATTTCAGTACCATCGTGAAGAATCCTGCGTGTGTGTGTGTCTATGTACATTCATTGTCCTTTATTATTAATTTAATTTAATTTACAGTTTTCTTAAAATTAATTCTAAATACGTATTTTTCTTCAACTAAAAATGAGCTTCAACAGCGAAATTCTAAGTCATTAAAATCAATTTTTACCTCAAAATATCCGCAGCACCAAACGTAACAAAATAAAAATTATCAATCAGCAATACTCATTCATTGTATTAAATATATTTAGCGCGGCAAACGTAATGAAACCGTGTGATACAGGGTGATGTCAAATTTACGGTCCATTAATTTCATTCCACGTACCGATAAAATGTATGTTGAAATAATGTCGTTTTCTTGTTTGCCGGATATTATTTGGGGTGGGATATTTCTTTTTTATGCTCGCAAAATATCAGCGTAGATGTTTTAGATTTCTTCAATTACAACTATTAAATTTGATTAACTGGTGCCAAAAAATATATGGTAATTTTAATTTAAAAAAACATGAAAATGGGGTATCTTGATAACAGCGAGCGTAAAGGACAAAGCTATGGCAGTTATATAGCTGTTATTTTCTCTCAGCGTCAACTGAACCCCCCAGAACCAATTAGGTACCTACGATTGGATTAGATTTGATTACATGTAAAAGTACTGGATCAATAGGTAAATTCACTTTGCTTACTTTGAATACGAGTATTTAATAAAGTTTTCTGTTTCGCATTTTAACAAATACAGTTACAAAATTAATTAAACTTTAAAGTACGTAAAAGTTTATTCAAGATTATGTGCAGACCTAGGAATATACGGGGCGAAATTAAATGACAGCTAGGGATTGCCTACATCGATAAACTTAATTATCGATGCTTTTCGTACATACTAGTGATCGCACCCAGCATTGTTTGTACATGTGTATTTTGTTTATTTTGTTATTTCCCTACCACTTCCACTGAAATTGAAGTCTTTTAGCCACCTGAAATGGATTCATAAGTCGAGACGGAGAAAATGAATGCCCGAAAATTTGGAACAAATTCTGATCGTTTACTTTAAAAATAGTAAATGGACAGTCACTGACAAAAAATCATGATGATTAGTAAAGAGTAAGGGTTCAAAAATTCTTTAAAATAAAGAATAACCAGAATTATGTGGCTATTTCTTTTTATTTTCATACTTTCAATGAACAAAAAATTACAAACAAAACTTGGAGCGAGCACTAGAAAATAGGAAAAACAACGATATTTGAGTTTATCGATATGGGCAATCCCTAGCTGTCATTTAATTTTGCCTCGTAAATTCCCCGGTCTAATTATCATACACTTTGTAACAGTAATTATAAAACTCTCTTCAAAGTCGCAAGTTGTTTTTGATGCAAGATGTACTCCATCATAGATTTAAAAAGCGAAAGTTGCTGAAAAAAAAAAAACATGAATTAATACTATACCGTCACTAGTTCTTGAGAAATAAAAAGCTGTTATTATTTTTATTTTACTACTATTATAAATATGAAAGTTAGGATGTTTGTTACCCTATCATGCCGGAACTGCTTAAAGTATCTGAATGAAATTTGGCACAGAGATAGATAGTCTGGGATAGTACATAGGCTACCTTCAACTACAAGTATGACTCAAAATCAAAATTAAAATCAAAATATTTATACAGTAAATTAGCCACATTCGAACTCTTTTACACGTCGGTAATGAATGAATTTACTAGAGCTTTGGACAAGACCATCATTGCGGAGAAGAAACTATTTAATAATATTTAAAAGTAAGTTACATTACTAGAACAAATATTGATTATTAGAACTAGCACAAATAATAACATTACAAATGTATGATCACATACATCAAACAAAAAATAATGACTAGGAGAACAACAAGACGAGGTCTCTGCGTCAAAAGGCATAACTAGAATAATTAATTGGACAACAAGTCCTTGCAGACGTGAACAGACCGGACCCCACAAACAGCACCCGTTCACGAGTATGATAAAATTACGAATTATATGCTGACGGAGTCACGGGCGGAAGCTAGTTATGAATAAGAAAGTGTGTTCGTTTGTTTGTAATATCTTTACAGTTCAAAGCCTAAACTAATCGAGTAAAAACTTGAAACGGTCCCATTTTATAACCCAAAGAAGGACATATTTTTTTTTTACTTGACAATCCCGAGAGTTTTCGAGAAAATTATGAAAAACTTACATTAATTCCATCAACAGTGAAAATTAGCAATTACTCCAATAACCTTCTATAAACCTTGAATAGAAAAAACACAGTAACCGTTCAAGGCAAGTCAAAATGATGTATGATATGAGAGAACACAAAGTAAATAAACATGGCGGCGGCAATGCATCCGTCCATTCGGTTCCGAGCTAATTTTACAAAACATCTTACCATACCAAAACGACGTATGTCACTTGAATTCTCGCTACGTTGCAACTTTTAAGTATGTGTAGTGTATTGGCGAACGGAAGTTTGAACAGTCTTGGTATTTGGGAACTATTATAGCTTGAATAGGGTGAGGTATTTATGATATTCTTGTGAAATTGTTATATACCGGCAGTACTTTTGTCCTGTCCTGTAACTGGCAATAGTAGTTTATGCAATTTATGCATAAAAAGAGGCCTTAAAAGACGAGTGTCATAGGACCACACAAGGGTTTTAAGGCCTAATTATGTACAGTTGCATACACTACTTTATCTACCCATATCATAAGTTTAGAATTATCCTACTTTCGTAACAGCAAACAACTAACAAATAAATGACAAAAATAATGGCGGATATTCGATCCTCCGTCAAAACGAATGTTTTTTTTTAAATCATAGACAAACCCATAGAAAGACCCTCTTGAGATTTGACAGCTGTTCCAAATTTAAACTCATAACGTTACAAAAATCTATACCGTAATAACATTACAGTACAGATTATACCTACTATCACAGACAAGAAAGTTCTCATAGAAAAATTGGTTGTAATAATGCTGGTAAATTCCTACGGGTTTTGAACGCATAAAAGAGGACTTTTGATATAATATTATTATGTGTAAATAAAAAAATATTTATTTCACGGCATATAATAATATATGCATAGGGAATACGCATGGATTTTTAATCACATTTCTCAACAAAGTATGAAAATACAGTAGAAGAGATCACCAAAAGTAAAGTTAAAATTAAAATCAGCCAAGAAATTACGGATGATGACAGAAAGATCCGACGCGCTGATGCAAGCTGCAGGTAGGCCTCCAACAAGATGGAGTGACGACCTTGTAAGGATCGCGGGAACGCTGTGGATGCGAAAAGCACAAGACCGGTCTCAGTGGAGAGCCTTGGGGGAGGCCTATGTCCAGCAGTGGACGTCTTTCGGCTGACATGATGATGATGATGACGACGCGCCGTTTGATGTCATGTAACACGCCGGCCATATACTCCATGATAAATTCCGTTTTGCTAGAAAGAGATAGATAAGAACAAAATTTTGTTAGCTAGGTATTCAAAAAGAAGGAAGCTTCGCAAAAATGACATGAACATTTTATATTGTTGCTGTCTTACTTCTATTTCGATTAATTGGAGCAAGACGCCCATGGTTTTAGAAGCCTCTTTAGACAGTAAAGACAAATTTGAAAATCTTTATCTAAAGTCTTTATACATTTTTATTGACTGACTAATGATCGACGACGAATCATTGAAGTTGCAAAAAAAAAAAACTTTAAATACAGCCTGTTCTTTTTAAGTAAGAGGAAAGACTAACTTGAAATTGCCACAGTTACAATTCAATGTGATAAGTCATTTGAAATTTGTAACAAATCTGTATTTTCAAAGACTCAGGTTTATTTTTCGTAAATGTACAGTCACTCAATACAAATGTTGAGCATTCTTAGAGCCATGTCATTGTGACTGCCATTTTTATTGTCATACTTGTCATTTGATGGTCAGTGTGAAGTTGATTATGACAGTGCACTAAGTGTTTAACGTTCGTTGGAGTACTGTACGATGTCTCTCAAATATACAGACTAGCTTTTGCCCGTGACTTCATCCGCGTAGAATTCTATATCCATTATTACCCAGAGAAGTTCTAACACAAACATTGCACTAGAGTTTTCAAGATATTGTTTGTTTTTGTTAAATAACTGGACCGGATTTACACGATGGTGAATTCCACTGCAATTCATGAACTAATAACAGGGTGATTTAAAAAGAGAAACCGGCATCGTCAATTTGGTCCAGCTTACATAGGTTCAGTTTGCCTTCTTAGCAATTCTATTTCTAATTCTAATTTTAAATAAAAAGCTTTCTCTCCTATTAAGGTGTACTTTGCTTATGACGAGTTACTAATAGACACTCCCATGGACTTATTAGAGGAATAAGTCAATGGATATCACACGTAAAGACCATTGTTCGATAAAAGAGTATTTTCTCTAATGGACTAAACAGATGCACATACATGGGGTTAGTTCCACGCGCTTCTGTCAAGTCGGCCTTATTAGTAGCTGTACAATTTCGTACCTTGTCGCTTTGACGGCAGCAGTTTAAACATGAGTTAAAAGTGACAGCACTTAAGTGTGAAACTACTTAGCTTAGGATCGTTGCCAAAAATATTTGTAAGCTTGAATGATAAAAGAGATTTAAGATTTTATTTCAACAAAAAAAAATAGTCCAGGAGCGTAGAGGTATACAGCATGTTCTAAAAGTAGACCTGACCAGGATGTATAGGGATGTTAAATGTACATACATACATAAACACAAAAACTCACGCCTATATTATCAGAAAAGGGGTAGGCAGGGTTACAGAATTAATTACCAAGAACTCTAAAAACTTGTTAATAATTCTGTAACCACATTTTGCACAATTAGGCTAAGATGTTTACCAGCGTATTAGTGACAGGTTGCAAGCCCATCGCCTAACAGTACTATTAGCCTTTATTCCCTTAGTCACCTCTTACGACATCCACGGGAAGACATGGAGTGGCCATTTTAACCCGGCAACCACACGGGAAATGTTAAATGTAAGACCTAAACAATCCAAAAATATAAATGATCGTTGTATGTACTTAAAATTTCGGGTTTCAAAATAATAACAGCATTGAACAGGTATTTCAGTCGTGGCCGGAACAAAGGTTTTCGGGACACCTGTAGCTAAAGTGTTTGTAAATTTAGTTATTAACACAATCATAGCTTACATTTCGGGATAGTTATATGCAAATCAGGGAGCTTGGGCGTTCAAACCTTGACCACACACAAGCCTGAAACGCGCGCGGAAATCAATTCGCGTTATCCATCAATATTAGCTACTTAGTTCTGGATGTGGCTACCTGTAGAAGGTGGGGGACGCGGGTCTGGAGTCAGTGCAACCGCCGCGCTCTGAGCGGGCAGACGTCACGCCTCGGCCGGAGTTCGCGGAGTCAGTGCAAGTGGACTAGTGTTCTATTTTCGAATGTTTGTTCGATTAACGGTTTTTGTGTTTACGTGAGATTAGGGTACGTATTTTTTATATAAATTTAAATGTGTCAAATTAATAAAAACTCGGTGGTTCGGTTTGGAGTGTTCGGACACCCTGTATATGAAATAATTGTTGCGCGCGTTAAGAAATTTAAAATTATGTTTTTTAGTTCATGTTAAGATGTATAATTATAAAGTTAAAAGCCTTTCTCCTTATAACAATTACAGTTATTATTTTCCTGTTGATGTTGTAATTCAGGACATTTCTGTAGCACACGCATTATACACAGAAAACTAATAAAGAAGTATATTTTTGCATTGTTTATGATAATGCTGCCCCAGATTTTAAGTGAATGGAAGGAACCGAATGTATATCGTTCACTCGTGTAATAAAAATCAGCTCGAGTCATCGCTGTAACGATTACAAGACTATATATTTAGAAAATCCAAATGTGTTTAGAAAACCATTAATACTGGAAGGCCGATTTGAACACAACTCTTTAATAAGGCCTCATGTATTTAATAATAGGGATTTCAGAGTTTTAAAAAAATCGCTGCTGCTGGAAAAATGCCTTAATTTGAATATATAAATAAAAAAAAACAAATCCCACGCGAGGAGGTAATCTCTGAGCTTTCGACGTTTTCCTTATTCCCGTGAACAAATGGAATTGAAATTTAGGAAACATGCTGTATTTTAATGACAAAACAACATTGAAATTCAGTGGCGGTAAGAGCTATCCTATAACCTAATTTATCTTGTGTTTCCTATTTGTAACAAAAAAATATTATTTAATACAACGAATTTAAGGGATTTACTAAATTAAATGTATGGGACCCACCTTAGGTCCAAAGTCAATCTGACATTCTACATCAATAATGTTCATTTTTCTATAAGCTACAAAATGATTTAGCATCTCTAATGACATTGACGATTTCAAGCCAATTTTTGCCAATGCATGACAGTACATTTCAATTCTTTGATTCTGGATATAATATTAACTGACTCATGACTTCTAACAAAAAAAAACTACAATTAATGGGCAGCGAGCAAAACTTAACTGGACCTCCATTGACCATCGGTATTCGTCTCCCATTCTAACAAATAGTTGCGTCTCAGTCTGTCAGTCGGACAATTTTTCAGCGCCAGCTTTAACTCTTCCTACGCCATTCATGGATCGTAGCTTGAACAATATCCCTAGTTAGTTTATGAATCCCTTGTCTGATTACATACATACATACCTTCACGCCTTCGTTCCCAGAGTGGGGTAGGCAAAGCTACAGAATTACCAACAAGTCTTAAAACTTCTTAATAATTCTGTAACACATTTTGCACCAGTAGGGAAACATTTCCCAGTGTATTAGTGACAGGTGGCAAGCCCATCGCCTAACAGTACTGCAAGCCTTTATTCCCTTAGTCGCCTCTTACGACATGCACGGGAAAACATGGAATGGCTTTTTAATTGTTCTTAAAGCAACAGACTGTCAGTTTATATCTATTCGAGATCGACGCTAAAAATCAAACCTACATACAATTTGGATAATTTGGCTATGTTTAAAATATCTACATTTCTTCTATTATTATATTAGCTATTATTCCTGTTGTAAATCTATCCGTTTTACTGTTTTTTTAATAGTGTTGATAGCTTTTTTTGGTGTGGGGATAAAACAATCATTTCATCTTAATTCTCAGGGTTTGCAACGCATTTGTGGTCTTAGGATTCCGGTCTTAGGATTGTAATCTTGAGAATGCAAATGTATGCATGTATGTATGTAAACTGATTACAAAGTACAATTACACGTACAAAGGCGAACTTATCCCTAAATTGGATCTCTTCCAGCGAACCCTAAAGTAGATTTGTAAGGACAATGCATGGGGTTGGACGTTTACAATATTGCACAAAGAGTAACAAAAATAGATGATACATGCATACATAAACTCACGCCTTCATTCCCAGAGTGGGGTAGGCAGAGCTAAAGAATTACCAACAACTCTAAAAACATGTTGATAACTCTATAACCACATTCTGCACAAGTAGGCTAAGATGTTTCCCAGTGTATTAGTGACAGGTGGCAAGCCCATCGCCTAACAGTACTGCAAGCCTTTATTCCCTTAGTCGCCTCTTACGACATCCACGGGAAGACATGGAGTGGTACTATTCTATTCTAACCCGGCAACCTGATGATACTTACTTATAAATATACTAATTACTGTACTGTACTATACCATAAAAAAACCTCCAAATTTTAAGTCCGTACATCCCGCGGGTTTGGCTGTGCGATGAGCGATCAGTGAGTCAGTTACTTCTTTTATTATTATATGGATATACCTACAACAGGAAATATTTGTGGTGTTTGTAACAGTAATGGCGGCTAATGGTTATCATGAATCAACTGGGCTTCTGCTGCTACTTGGCCATTTCTTGACGCATTATGTAATTTCCTTGGTACTTTATTGTAACAAGGACATTAATTTCTATCCTTGGAGAAAAGTGTGTCTCAGCATATGGTACTTTTTTACATTCATCAGCTTAAATTTTGATGTTATATTTGCGTGTTACAAAATAAGCCAAGTGCAGGTCAGATTCGTATTTTTTTTAATTTTTAATATTGTAGAAATCAAATCCCACACACCCGCCTTAATAAAAAGTTGGGTGCAGCATTGGGCTTCTTTCCTCCAGCTACGATCCTGATAAATGTCTCTTTTCCTCTGCATTTCTATATGTATTTGTATTATTTCCTCACATTATTTGAAGAAAAAAAAACATTAATACATACATAGAGGTAATATGCCTCAGGACTTAAACGTAATGTAATATAATGCTAGATACCGAAGCGCTAGTAGATTCACTCCATGTTACCGACGCGTAAAAGAGCCCTCATGTGGCCAATTTACTGAATAAATATTTTGAATTTTGAATTGGAATAATTTTTTTGGTCCTCAATTAAAACTGATTTGGCTATCGACTTTGCGTATCCGGTACAAAGCTCGAATTCCTCGTTCAAATAAGGAGCTTATTCAGCGTTTTGTTTCCGCATGATTAAATTTGCAAAATGTGTCTTCACATAACATTAAAACGGTTCTCATTTTGTGGAGTGGCTGCGTTTAATATTTAAGGGACATACAATGTCATACGAGTACATACATAATTTTCTTGAGTAACGCTTGAGTCCTTTGTGTCATAGTTTTAGATTGTTGCAACATATGGTTCACGGTGTCGATGACATTGTTCATTCTCTGGGCTTCTATTCTTGGCAGTACAAGCCGTATTCATATTCATATTCAATACTGGCTAAAGGTACAGGGTGTTTAATAAAGCTTTTTCTGGTGAACATAGCGTTTTTTCAAGAATTACAAAAAAATACCCGTGTGGTTGCCGGGTTAGAATAGTGCCACTCCATTTCTTCCCGTGGATATCGTAAGAGGCGACTAAGGGAATAAAGGCTTGTAGTACTGTTAGGCGATGGGCTTGCAACCTGTCACTAATACGCTGGTAAACATCTTAGCCTAATTGTGCAAAGTGTGGTTATAGAAATATCAACAAGTTTTAAAAGTTGTTGGTAATTCTTAAGCTCTGCCTACCCCACTTTGGGAATGAAGGCGTGAGTTTATGTATGTATGTACAAAAAAATACAATATCTCAAAAACCGTGCTACTTTGCATAATAGTAAATGGTATCAAAAATGATCAGATTGACCTTAACTGTCATCTGTTAAATCCCCTACACCCAACTGCCAAATACCCTGCTTATGTCGGTGAAACTGCAAATCGCGTTTTTTTTAATAAGGAGCAAAATGCACTTTCTAATAAGACAAGACAGTAAGGTTTATATTGCTCTATCATAAATTTGTTAGTTACCTGGTGTCGCAGTATAACCGACGATATACTAGCTTCTACCAGCTTCCTTTGATAATCGTGATTCCCTGAGGAACATATACATTTTTTGTGTTGAAATGTGGTATGTGTTAATCCAGAGCATAAGCTATTTCTATTTCAAATTTCATCTAAATCAGTCAAAAATTAAAAAAGATAAAAGATGTTTATTCAGTAAGTAAGCACGGGCACTTTTACACGTCAAAAATCTACCAGCGCTTCGCAAGAGACCACTGCTGAGAAGAAACCCCTTAAGAAACTCAACAGTCAGTCGTTTTTTTTTAAATTGGTTATGATATTATACAATAATAAACTTAAACTTGCATTATATAAAACAATGAATCCCACATAAAACCAAAAATTAATATATTCATGGGTAGTTGAGCAGGCAAAAAAAAATATTAATAATAATAATAAATATCAGGGGACAATGTCACACCAATTGACCTAGTCCCAATTTAAGCTCTAGACTTGTATTATGGGTACTAGACAACGATATAAATACTTATATAGAGAAATTATACTTAAATACATAGTAAACATCCATGACTCAAAAATGATCAGATACATGAAATGTATCAAAACTCAGAATTGTCACAAAAGTAATAAGTAATAGTAATAAAAATAGTAGAAATTATACAAGTTATACTTACCTATGACGGTGCAAGATAACCTGCATAAAAGTTTCGATACATTCTCCTACAGAAACCGTGTCCCCTAGACAATATACAATGTTTACATATTTTTTTTGACTAAGTTATTTAGGTGTTTAGTTTAGGCCAAGCATTTTTATCTGTTAGATAGTCCTCGACTCTATAGTAAGCTTTAGACATCAACGACTTTTTTAAGTAAGTTTTAAGTACTGGAAATGGTAACTTTAAAACAACGTCAGGTAATTTATTATAGAAAAGGTTGCATTGACCTACAAATGATTTATAAAGCTTACGGACACGAATTTTTTTAATACCAATTTTATTTTTATTTCTTGTTTTCAAATTATGTATATCACAATTTTTAACAACAAATAAACACACACAGAAACTTTCACATTCATAATATTACTAGGATGTGAGTTATTATTTAACAGTATTGAATAGAGCCCCAGTGTATCGGATTTGCTTTAGCGAGAGAAGCAAATACTAAATAGCCCTCAATTAATTATTGGAAAAGCAACAAGTACTGCATTGTCGAGAGCAGAGTTTCCCGTTTTATTAATTAACGCTGGTTTGGGATTTAACTCGAAATTTTAATTAGTTTCATGATCGATGTAGCGTTAGTTGGTATGTATAGTAACACTGTCTATGAAGCTAGTGGTCCTGGGTTCAATCACGGTATGGGCAAATAATCAGTCTGGGGCGTTTTTTTTTTTATGGCCTAGGATGGCAAACGAGCACACAGGCCACCTGATGGTAAGTGGAAACTGTGACCCGTATACATTCGCATTCACAAGAGCGCAATCCTAAGACTGCAAATGCACTGCCAACCCTGAGGACTAAGATGGAATGCCTCTATGCTAGTCATTTCACTGGCTGTCTTATCCCCAAACCGGAACACAACAATACGAACACTGCTGCTTGGCGGTAGGTTAATGGATAAGATGGCGGTGGCGATCCGGACGAAGCCTGCACAATGCCCGCCCGCAGAAGAATGAGTGTCCGATATTTTTGCGCTCAATGTTGGGTAATATATTAATGCTAGTGACTGTACAAGCCAAGGACTTATTCTGTTTTTTTTTATAAGATTAACTGGATAAGAAATTAATCCTGACACATTGCACAACCATCAAGTTTCTAAATATTGATAATGTCCGCAGTAAAAAGCAGCTATTATTACCTGTATTAATTGTCCCTCCGTCCACTAGGATCCATTGATGGGATCCATGAGAGGGGTCAGGAAGACTTTTTGTAAATTTGAATCCATTAATGGCGTAAAGTGGGCTTCATTGTATATTTAAATCCATTTGGGATCCATCAATGGATTTAAAAATACAAATACGTCTACAAAGATCCATGAATGGATTCTATTAAACTTTTTATATACTTGGATCCATCAATGGATTTTAGAATAATATAATATCCACGAAAAATCCGAGTATAGCGTATTAATTGATGGATACACATATACAAGGTAGTTTACTAAGATCCATTGATGGATTGAAGTGTAATAAAAAGTGCAACGGATTCCATTGATGGATCCCAGCACATTAAAATGTGTAAAAGACTTCTATTAATGGATTTTAATGTACAGAAATTCCACTTGACCCCTTTAATGGATCCTATCTATGGATACTGGTAGACGAAGGGCTTCACACGTAATTTCACAGGATGTCTTATCCCAACACCGGAACACAACAATGTGGACTTAATAGGTACTGCTTGGCAATAAGTTAAGCGATAAGATGGTTGCAATTCGGACGATCCTTTCACAAGGTCCTACAGCCACTTAATAGGTGCCCACAATTACTAAATCTAGCGGAAAACCAAGCATCAAATCTGCTAAAACTGTCCGCTTAATCTCCACTGAGTTTGGAGTAAAGCCAAAGAGAGATAAGCATTCCGTATCCTTTGTAGTCGACCTTAACTTATAAGCCGTCTTGCCTTTAATAAGCTAATATTGGTTTTGGCAAAATGGCAAGTCGACTTTGGCAATGGGGAATATAGAACTTCACTATTTTATTAATAATCTTGGATATTGAGCCCTTGATCTAGTCTGTAGCTAGGTTTCTCAGTAATCTAACTATGAATGCTAAAGTTTACGTGTGTTGCGCAAAATTTCTGATTTGCCCCAAGGTCACTGGTTTAGAATGTCATTAAGCATTAAGTTCACCTTTTGTACTTTAATTTCGCCGGTGATACTGAGAAACCGCGTTTCTAAAAAATAACCTGATAGAGAAATAAACCTTACAACCTTATTAAGCAGGTGCATTTTGCTCCTTTTTAAAAATGTTACTTACGCTGTTTTGTAGTTTCACTGACGATTTGTATTTTTGTGCAATAAAGATTAAATAAATAAATAAACGGCCTACTGCTTTACGGATTTAAATGGCTACTTTTCATTTCGTAAAATTAAAAAGTTCCCGAATTAATTATAATATTTGAAATCCCCCGCGACATTGGATAACCTATTAACTAAATGCGTACAGTCGAGTTCATAAATATGCGTACAATTTAGTTCCCGTTAGTAGACAATATCACTAAGCAGATTAATCCGTGTATGTCGTATAAATGTATTGAAACACTTTGCACAATTAGGCTAAGATGTTTACCAGTGTATTAGTGACAGGTTGCAAGCCCATCGCCTAACAGTACTACAAGCCTTTATTCCCTTACGACATCCACGGGAAGAAATAGAGTGGTACTATGCTAACCCGGCAAACACTAAATTTCCAATTTAAATAATACCTAAATAGTATTTAGTATTTAGGCCACTCCATAGGTTAAGTAATTCTAGTGTTAAGTCGCTAGCCAAGACGTTAAAAACAATGAATCCTTTCAATTTATGAGTTAACTAGGTAACAATACTCGATTTCCTTATACACCGTGTTTTTTTTGATTTACGATAACTTTAAGGGAACGTTCTTTAGGTCAAATTAAGTTAATTTCCCGAAGACAGACAAATGATAACTGTAACGGTTTTAAAGATATTTAATTTTTAGATTTAATCAGTTAATCACGTTGAACTGGTCTAAAAGGCTCTTAAATGTCTGTGTATGTCACGTCACGGCAACATTGACGTATTTGACACTGACTAT
The DNA here is from genome assembly GCA_927399475.2 of Acleris emargana. Classification (NCBI taxonomy): domain Eukaryota; kingdom Metazoa; phylum Arthropoda; class Insecta; order Lepidoptera; family Tortricidae; genus Acleris; species Acleris emargana. The sequence goes on from OV656840.1 coordinate 1,793,736, forward strand.
GTATGAGTTAACTCTAAAGGCCCTTTTAGAATGACCAAAGATACAACATTTAATTACTTTGTTCTAAACAGAAAAAAAAACATTTTTAAGCTATTGCATAGCTTCTATCGCGGGCCTTGAGCGCGGGGACCGAATCCAGAAATTCCGTAACGAAAAAACCTCACGCTCCCCACTCCGACGGGCAAGGAGGTGTGGCTTGAAGGCCGTGCATCGTCTAACGTCGTTTCAGTTCGGCAGTCTTCGACACGGCGTTGTGTGCGTTTGTACGACATGCAATAGCTTTACCGCGGCAGTCCCCGAGTGCCACACGTCTTTCTTTTTTGCAATATTTCAAAATCTAATCTACCACTTAGTTTCTATGGATGTACCTAGTAATATGCCGAAGTTATCGTAAATCAAAAAAGACACGGTGTATTTTATTTTAAGAGTAATTAAGTGAATTAATTGAATTAATACAACGGTTGACTGAGCACGGCGACATACTTGTTGCATTTGGGAGTTTTAAAATTTTATTCGTAACTATCTAGACTCTTTTTATGTAATCATTTTGAATCATGACGTAGTTTTTGTTTAGAAAAAGTTACAAAAATCTCTTACTTGCTTTTAAAAAAATATATCGTCAACCATAGGCACAGGAGCAGCAAACTGCTTATTATTGGTTATTGCTTTATTTAAATACTTATTTTACTCAGCAACTTTAATAATGATACTTACGACATTTTGATCTTTATTTCATTTACATATAAAAATACTTTTAGCATTACTGTTGTTTACTACTGTAATTTGTAGGTATAGTATAAATAAGTCAATGAATAATTAAAATCAGACAAATGTACGATTATTTAAATCAAAAAAACAGTGCTAATTAAAAAAAAACCATATCTGCCCGAGCCGATCAACGTAGGACTTGTTGCATCTAGTGAAGCAATTTAAAAGCTCATTAACTGCCGCACTAAGATAAATGGCCGTATCTTCAATAAAGCTCCTCTAATAATCGCACTCATTACTAACATAATAGGGTTCAATCTTCTTTGAACGCTTATTCGTTCAGTAGGGCAGATTGTAAACTCCTGCAGCAAGTGCAACCTTATTACTAACAAGAGAGTATTGGATCTGCTTTGACCTTTGAATTTGAGATACCACCTCTTGGCTTATCATGACAGATTAAAGCTTCGATTTTTCTGACTAAACCAAATGAAATCTATGATCTGATTTACACGCTTAATTATTATTTCACTACATAAATATTTGTTACTTACCGCTTGTTTCATAATCGACAAGTAAAGCATATTTGACCGATAAATTTACGCCTTTCTCTTTCTGACACTTGAAAATAGACCAGGAGAGAGCCAACACTAGATGGCCAATAAATTGACAACAATTCATTTTGTGCTAAGGTAGTAAAATAAAATACCGTTTCTAGATTTTACACTGCTGATTACAGTAAAAATATCTTTGGATTTTTTTATGCAGTAGTTTTTTTTTATATTTAGGAAAAACAGTAAAAAAAGTTGGATTGTGAATGTTAGGAATACACTTATAGTGCCCTTAGTCCATTTATTACCAAAGGAATTCAAAAAAATATACAACTGTCATGTTCATTGTTTATCTGTCTGACGGATTACTTGATTCTGACGACACGCTTTCAATTCTACGCAAAATAGTTTATTTATTTTAATGGCGTCTACAAATTACGTAATTAATTAAATTACGCAAAATAGCAAATTTATGAACGAACGGCAGCGAATGATTGACATGACATGACAGTCAGTTTTGTTTACTGTTTAAAGTTACTTTATAAATTTTATATCAGGCTAAGATCACGACATCAGTATTCCTAACTTTGTATATACGGTCTTTTTAATGACTATTTCTTTAATAAATTACTAACGACGAATTTAAGTTAAATAAAGAAAAACCAAGAAATACGGGTAGTCTAATTTTTAACCAGCTATTATAAACGCGAAAAAACAACAATGCTTTTTTTTTTGTTTGAAATGTTGTCAATTACTGGTCGATTGTGAAACAGGGCCTTAGTGTGGTTTGTAAAAATAAAATAAAAATAAAAATAAAAAAAACATCTACGGTTAAAAACGTGGTAACTTTCTAGATGATTATTTGTTATTGTCAAAAACAAGAAATTTACTTTTTACTTACACATACACATACATACCTTCACGCCTTTATTCCCAGAGTGGGGTAAGCAGAGCTACAGAATTAGGCTAAGATGTTTAACAGTGTATATAAGTGACAGGTAGCAAGCCCATCGCCTAACAGTACTACAAGCCTTTATTCCCTCAGTCGCCTCTTACGACTTCCACGGGAAGACATGGAGTGGCACTATTCTAAGCCGACACGCATTTTTTTACTTAAAATTACATTTTTATACCAACGTGACTCGAATATTCCAATAGGCTGTATTGGAAATATAAAAATAGGCTATATTTTTTTGCTATTAATATAATATGACGTAAATCAATAATAATATTTATCACATGAAGTCGGATTTTAAACGTCATTTATATTGTATTTTTGTCATTCTATTTTACGTCTAATGGATTTATAGGGTCGCAAACAATTACATTTTTAACTAAAATATTTCGAAAGTCCTTTGGTAAAGGTACCTATAAACAAAACGATTCATTTCATTAAACTGCTTAAAAGAGTTCCCAAATTTATTTTATTATTTTATTTAAACATCGAACAGAAACAATAAAAACAAACGAACAACACTGATCTAATAAACCACGACCAGTAGGCATTGTTCCCCAAATGCTGGCAACATTGACGTTTAATGGCAATGCCTACATCTTTGTGCCAAGTAGGTACAGGCCAGCATTCTGGTCACAAGTTGCGTTGACCAGGAGCTTTAAAAGATTAAAAAAAAAAAAATAGCTCTTGGTCGCCGCGGTCTTGAAGTAAATTATTTTCTACAAAGTTTGAATATGCCGTAATTTGAGTAAGTTCTCTATTTTGGTAATATACCTAAGCAGTCGCCCCAGTGTTTCACTAGATCAAGAGAGATCTCGGAAGCCTCTGGGATCCACCAAGGGTCAAAGCTCACTCGGCTCCTACGATACGATAGCGTTACGATTCCACAAATAATTGAAACTGTTAGGATAACCGACCGAAAGTCACTTTGTTTGCCATCTCTCAAATTCATCATCAAATCAGAGGCTCTGTTCCATTCGTTCAAACGTATGTTGCTAGTGATATTATCTCGGACGCCATTAATGTCATCTAAATAAAAGCTATGATAACGTTGAAAATACGATATGATGTCAAAAGTCATGTCTAAATCTGTCTTAAAACAAAAACCAATTTCCCGAGCATATAATAAAGTAAACGATTATACCATGGATAGGGTAGTTTGGCAGTGAGTCGTGCATCCTGCATGAGTAATCTACGCTTAAAAAAGGTGCAACTACTGAGCAAAAATACTTTGATATTGTAAACTTGTATGACGTAAACTTTTTATGAAAAGATTGTATCTTGCCGAGTTTTTTTATCCCGTAATCTTGTGTGGTCAAGGGTTTGGTTTTTGAACCGGCGGTAATGCTTTTTGACATTCATACTTGCATTATAATTATGTCTATATTGAAGAATAAAGAACTTTGACTTTGACTTTGACGTAAAGCAATTATGTTTTGTCGAGTAGAATAGCGCCCTAGGTTTTTACTCCATAATATTACATTGTCATTGGGTTGACGTACACTGGTATTCCTGAAATCAGTCTATTCCAATACCGGGCCCTGGTCATTGGAACGGGAATTGACATAGTTGATTTGAACTTAACAGTTACTTTGTTATCTTGACCAATATCTGAGTCAATTAACTTCAATTAACTTCTACCATAATGCCAGCCAGTTTGGAGCAGACCCTTACAAGTTCTAAACTGCTGGCAATAGTATGTTTATGTGTGATGAGCACGAGTATATTTGTTTCATAATGATTGTTTTCTTTGTATTTAAGTCTTTATTTCTTTACAGAAATATTTATATCAATGTCTAGTACTCATAGTACAAGCCTAAGGCTTATTTTGGGACTAGGTTAATTTGTGTGACATGGTCCCCTGATATGTATCTTTTCATTTTTATTTATTTGAAGGAAATAAAGAATTTTGAACTTTTCGACGTCTTTTTCCCACGTTTCCAATGAATTTTTCAATACAAACTATTCACAATCGTGACATATGAAATCTCCTGTAACATACCCCGATTCCGGAGAGATCGCAGCATATTACTTATTTACCGGGTTTGCCTTCTGACCTAAAAGCGGGTTTAGAATGAAGTCGGAGCCTACCTTATTTTATTAAGCTTATGTTTCAAGGTGGAATTTAATGAAATATAAATACAGCGAGCGGTTTCTACTTTGCCGGAGGAACTTCCTCGAGGAAGTTTAGAATGTACCGAGCTGCTTGATCAGAACAGTATCAACTCAAAATCCTTGCTAGTTTGGTTTCAAGTTTATACAAGTTGAATTTAAGTTGATTTTAAAATACAGTTGTGTTTTGAGTTACTACTATTTTAATCTAGCAGTGCGAATATCATAATTTATTTATTCATATTTGTCCTATAATGATCGTTGAGATTTTTGCAACGCGTCTTTTCAACTGTGATCTTATTTTTTAGGGTTTCATGTCCGAAGGGTATCAAATAGAACCTTTTTTCTCCTTCCTGAAAAGAGCATGTTTTTTTGAACCATTAGAGAAAATTGATTGATATTTTTAGAATAATGGATTATGTTATTTCAGCAAATTTCGTAACAAATAAGAAAAAATACGGAAGATAAAAATTAAACGTATTTTTCATTGTGTTTTTATTTTTTGCTGCATCGTAAAAAAAGTTAAATATACAGTCGAGTACAATAAGATGTATCCAGTTTTAATCTTTGTTACACTGCAATAGAAAAGATGGACACATCTCTTTGTCAACCCTAAAATAAATACAACGAACACGAAAAACCGGTCAAGCGTTAGTTGGGTTTATGCTTAGTCAATTCGAAATTGAATTAAAACCGATATTTAATAATACCTACGGAAACCCCGGTGTATGAGACCGACTCACACTTGACTGGTTGTGCATGGCACGATAATATGGTAAGTGGGAACTGAGGCCCGTAAAAATTGTTTTTTTCAGACTGCTATAGGTACTAACGGCCGTATTAATAAACTCATCTTAGCTGAGATGCCCGTCACGAGATACGTCAAAGTAAACGTCAAGTCATAGAGAACTGTCATTTTCGAAGCATCTTAAGACGGGCATTACAGCCGAGATTAGTTTATTAATACGACTCTAACGGCCGTATTAATAAACGGATCTCAACTCCAATGCTCGTCTCGAGATGCGTAAAAAATGACAGTGGTCTATGGTTTGACGTTTACTTTGACGTATCTTGTGACGGGCATCTCAGCTAAGATGAGTTTATTAATACGGGCCTAAGACTGCAAACAAAAAATCATGGTAATAACAAATTTTGTTTTAGCCGTCTAAATTAAATGACTACGTCAAATTAGTCTGGTATTAAGTTTAATTCGAAGGATACTGTTGACATTCAACGTTATACGACCCCTGGAGGGTTGTTGACAGACCACAATATATGGGTCAGCAAATACACTCAAGAGAGCTATGTCGTGCTATTTACTTAAATAACTCGGCGGCGAACTCGTCAGCGAACGGCTACTAGCGAGAGTAACTTGATCCGTCAGTGAATTTAAAGTGCATGTATTCGCGTGTCTTGACCTTACTCGTAACTTGATGCAGCTCTACCTTATATCGTCGGTTTTGTAAGACCGCGTAACTAACGAATTTATGATAGAGCAAAATAAACCTTATTGTCTTGTTCAAAAGGTGCATTTTTCTCCTTATTTGAAATGTTACTTACGCGGTTTTGCAGTTTCACCAACGATATGACTTTAATTATACTAATTTCACTAATTTCATAGATTGTTTTTCTTCGCCGTATTCTCATTTCATTCGAAGCTTATTTCTAATGAAACCTAATTGTTTTTAGGTTAGCTTAAGCATGGGTTACGTAGATTAGGTAGGGCAGCCATTACTGTCGAGTAAATAAGAGATTTCAAAACGTTCACAAGTCTTCTGAAGATCAAGTGAAATAACGGTTTCACGTATATACCCTTTTTTAATACGAGATAGGTCGACTTGTAACCCTGTTTCACTACTATACAATAACCGATCAAAGACGATATGGTTTTTACTGCAAACAATCTTAACCCTGGGAGCGTTTTTTTCTTCTAATATAGTACAAAATAGTAAAATAGTACATGAAAGCTGATTATCATTATTGATAAGATAAGATAAGATAAGATAATCATTTATTGTCAAAACTGTGTACATAATATTATAATAAAATGTCATACATTACAATAATTCCAACAGCTTATCCATTTCGGACGTCCAATATAATACATACATACATACATACCTTCACGCCTGTGATCCCAGAATGGGGTAGGCAGAGCTACAGAATTACCGACAACTTTAAAAACTTGTTGATGATTCAGTAACCACAATATAATAGTTTTAAATAATTTTACAAAGTTACAGAGAAATATTCATTTAGGTCATAAAAACTTTTGCCAAGCAACCATTCCTTCATTGTCCTTTTAAATTCCATTCCATTTAGTGACTTAATATATTCTGGCAATTTATTAAATATTCTTATTCCATTAACATAAGTGCTGTATGTGTGTTAGAATCGATTCTTAAAGGTTTTACTGCAATCAAAATTATCAACATTTCAAAGTTATCTTATCATATCGAGCTAAAAAAGGACAAACCCCGCAAGAATTTTCCAAATGAAAGAACAACAAGGGCGATCAGTTTGCGAAATCATTCGGCAAATAAACATTGGTAATCGAATTTCTGGAGCTGCCAATATCTTCAGTTGAAAGAAATATTGTTTTGAAAAAGGTTGCCTTCCCAACGAGCTGGAGTAAGCGCTCCATTAGCAAGGTACACATTGGCAACTTATTTCTGCTCGTACGTTTATTAGAGTTCCGTGGGCAATGGAAACCGCTTATGGTTTACACAGGGAGGGAACGAGCTAGGGATTTTAAGAGTTAAATTTAATTTGAAGAGGATCTAAAAGTCATTCTGGGTTATAAGATGGTATAAAAACCACTCTTAAATACGAGTATAATGGAAAAAAAGCAATTTTAAGAGGTTAAGAGTAAAACCAAACAAAAAAAAAACAGTTACTGAAAAGGAAATGAACCTTTTGGCGAGGTCGGTCACTTTCTTGGGATGTCAATTTAGAAGAACGACATGTTCGTTTTCAGTCCATTTCGATGAACGACATGTTCTGACTTAGTCAACTTCTTAATTTGAAACTTTATTGTAAAACGACATAAAATAATACAACAACCATATCTAAATAAGACTAACTCTAAATATATAAATTAACTAAAACATTAAATCTAAGAATGGCCCCTGCGGCATTGTACCTAAAGATGCTGGCATCATTTCCTCGCTGGATGGTTAAAATTATACGTTGAGCGAGGAAACTGCCAGCTCTTCGGTCTCCCGTGACGTCAATGAGCCTCTTCGAAATTTCTTTGAAGAGGCTTCGAGCGCTAGGACCCCACGGACCAAGGGTCTCGACGTCGAATGGAATAAACATATATTCTGGGCCGAGACCATTATATTTTCCTACCTTCATGCTTTCGGCCGCTTTAGCTGCCGCACCAGCCCTATTAGAGGTCCGATGGAGATGTGATGGGGCTAGCGTGTCTACACAGGTTGCATCCCACACTAGCACCCGTCCTATATTCCACGGGACCAAGGTCATTCCGTCAGGTCTCTTGCCATCATTTCTAGAAATGCCGGTCGGCTCTAAAAGAGCCGGGACCTTTATTGAGGCAAGAGACCGACAAATGATGTCGTTTAGTGCGGCGTGTCTGGAAAAACGGCCAGCACTTCTCTGGCAAGAAAGTCCGTGATGTCCTAGCCGATCTACGTCACTTCCGCAGGGGCACCGATGTGGAGCGCAGACCGGGACCCCAAGGCGAAGGTAAACTGAAAGTCGGAGTGTGTTAGGGTCAAGGAAAGTACCAGTGCTTGGCGAGGGATGAGCTTGAAGCCAGTATCCAGCCTCCTTTGTACCGACTGCTAAAAGTCTAGCACGATCCGCTGCGCAACACTGGCTAAGAAGGAAATCAACAGTCAATTTACATACTATGTCATCCCAACACCTCTGCGATTTTAGGTTAACAGGAAAATTTTGACCGGGGCAAGCAGTTAACCACCCATTCTTTGCGTCCTCCAAGCCTGAAGTCTCATAGTTTAAAGGGAATTCCCTAAGGATTTTTCCTATGAGGCTAGAAGAGCTATGGATCGACCAAAGAAAAGCTGGTAAAGCTATACTAGAAATTTTGCGGATCCCTATCCCACCGTACCGAATTGTAGGTCCAGTAAGAGGGACGTCATTTTTTGACTTAGTCATCTTTTCCCTCTGAACTGGTTACCTATTACGGATTATTATTAACATGCCGCTGCCACATGCCATCTTAGTAATAGAGTCCGCTGGACACCGTATGGGTACGGAAACCTAAAAATATTACTTTTACCCTTTTTTGTTTGAGCAAGCGTTTAAGAGACTGTTTAGAACTAAACTTGATATCAATTATTATTATTAATTACCTACTATAGTGTCCCACTGCTGGGCAAAGGCAACCTCCCTTGATTTCCACACCTCTCTCTCTGTGGCAATCTTCGGCCGGCTTACTTGTGGGAGGACCTTGTGCAGGGTCCGTCCGGGTTGGTACCACCATCTTATCTATTAACCTACCGCCAAGCAGCAGTGTTCGCATCGTTGTGTTCCGGTTTGGGGATAAGACAGCCGGTGAAATGACTAGCATAGAGGCTTTCCATCTTAGTCCTCAGGGTTGGCAACGCTTTTGCAGTCTTGTGAATGCGAATGTCTATGGGTCACAGTTTCCACTTACCATCAGGTGGCCTGTGTGCTCGTTTGTCTTCCCATGCTATAAAAAAAAAAAAAAAACCTTCAGAAAAACGTCCAAGTCATCCCGCCATCTCCGCTTGGGTCTGCCTCGCCGTCTGTAGCCGTCCTGGGGGACCCACCAAGTTGCTGCATGGCCGGCCCACTTTAGGCTGGGCAGTCTTTTTCCCAACATCGGCCATGCCTGTCTTGGAGCGCAGGGTGGTGTTTCGCACTCGGTCCGATCTTTTTACCCCTAAAAGGTTACGCTCCATCGCTCTTTGACAAATCTTTTTCAATTGTTTATCAATTATGAATTAAAAAAAACGCATTCCACTCAATAATCATCACAAGTTTGTGATCCTATCGTCCTACGGGACCTTTGCTAAGCGTATCCTGACACGCCAACGCTTTTTCCATTCCAAATTCAAAACATGAGGCCTGGAATTCAAAGGGGATTCGCAAAAAAATGTTTTACTTTTTCCGCGTGTTCATATTTGGCCCAGAATGACATTCATTTTGACGTTGGCACATTTCGTTTATTGAGTTTGGAGCTTGATTTTATTTGTGAAATCGTTCTGAATGCCATAATGGACTTTTTAAAACGTGACGTTTGTTTATAATTACGACTGTAGTAAATAAAATTTCTGGTATTGGTATGGTACGGTGTTATTAGAATATAAAATGTTAATTTTATGAAAACTGGCGAGATTTCAATAATGGAATATTTTATTACAAAACAATTGACGCCAGTTATTGTTGACGATTGACTTTATTCAAAACTAGAATCATTTTGTGAATATTCATAGTTTTTAGATGAAGAAAATATATACAAATATAAATTTTTAGTCATAGTTTGAATTGTAATCACCTTTGTTATGTATGAAAAGGGTGTTTTTTGATGGGTATTCAAACATTCAGTAAAATAAAGCACATCATGTTAATGGCCTTATATAAGCAATTATTACTTATATATAATTATTGTTGAAATTTGATTTTGGGCATATGAGCTCCAGACGGCTGGTTTTCAGTTTTCCAATGTCTCTATAGTTATTCGGTCCAGCACAGGTCACATTTCATCATAAAAACCACCGAAAAAAATTCAATCATAATATTCACGTAGAGCACAGTCAATTTTACGAAATAAACCAATATTTTTACAATTTGCAGGCTTTGTTCAGGCCTAATTAAATCAGACCTATTTATTCATAGTAAAATGGAAAACGTGCTGAAAATAAAAACACCATGAACACCTATTATTATCATCTATCGTTCATTAATGTCCGCTTCCAATAATATTGGATCGATCATTTCAACTTTTTATTTCCCGCTTCATTGACAGCAATTAGGAAAGCTATAGACTCGCTACGAATATTTATATCTGGCTCTATTGAAATTTATGAAAAATACAAATGAGTTATTTGAATAATAATAATTGGAAAGTTCCTAGTTAAAAATTAACAAAATACAAACTAAGTAAACATTGTTGTTGATATAGCTTTATAAACATCCATAATATAGTCCTATAGTCATAATAATATAATCTGAATGACTTAATTGAGGCGATGTTAATAAAAGATAGCAAACTCTTTACTGCTTTATTGCAATACAGAGGTTTCATTAAATTTACATACAGGGTGACCCAGATTTCGGCGTTAATATTACAGCGTAAAAAAACCCCCTGTATTCTCATACATGAACTTAAACAAAGTAATTGCCATGCCTGAGGGCCTATTGTCTAACGCACTCGCAATCGTAAACGTTTTCATTTAGAAAATCGAAGGCATATAAAATGAAAGCAATTGCTCCACTTTGAAGCCGATTGCGATTGCGTTAGACAATAGCCCCTCAGGTCTGGTGGCTGGAAAGAAAGGAAACTAATAACACTTTTTAAATCTGACACTCATAGTAATACAATATAACTTTGCCATGCTTTTTAACAGTAATTCCAATACTTGAAACATAATACATAAATGTAACCAAGATAGAAATGGATAAAGAATTGTGTAAAATACAAAAAATAACACTATACATAATATACACTATACAATATTAATTATAATAATTAAGAAAGTAAACTATTATCTACTTAAAACTAGCACAACTACAAAAAGAATACTCCCTCTAGCAAATCGGTACGCGGCATTGTACCCATGATGCTGGCTGCATTACCTCTCTGGATAGTCAAACCTATCCTTTGGGAGAGGTAAGCGCCAGCTCTGGGATCCCCGGAGGCGTCGATGAGCTTGGCTTGATATATATTTTTTTCCTAAACTGGCACCAATCGGCACAAACACCTTTTTAAATGGGAAAAAGCATTAAACTTTCTGCCCATCTAAATATGAAATTATCTTTTTATTGGTTCAGTTCTAGAAAAGGAAAAAGATGAAATACTAGCTATTTAAAAAAAAGGGTTTTTATATGACAGACAGACAGTCAGGGCCTACCATGCCTTGGTCCTGTAGTGGGACACATTAATAGGTGGTTAGCCTAACTAGGAAGTGACCCTGCCTGGGTTGCCATCGGTTCCGGGTTGTTTATCTATTATAAGAACTTTTGTTAACACCACAATCTCACAATAAATGATTCATGATTATGATTATGAAACTCGCATAGATATCTTAAATCGCATCTCTCAACAAAATATTAAAATAGCGTAAAAGAGATCACTAAAAGTGAAATTAAAATAAAAATCTTTTAAGAAATACGGATACTATATAAAATTTAAATTCACCAGGCACTTAAGAATTGGGTACAACTTAAGTATTTTAAACCCATATCAAACCAACAACAATAGAAATAAGAATTTCTTCAAACAAAAAACAGCTAAAAAGCTTAAATAAAAGCAATGCTCCAGAGACTTGTAGAGAATGTTTTCAAGATTTTTTTTTTCTTAAGATTTTAATGATACGATTACAATCTCAAGACTGCAAATGCATTACCAGCTCTTATAACTTAGATGGAATGCACCTATGCTAGTTACTTCCCCGCTGTCTTACCTCCTCACTGGAACACACCAATGTGAACACTCAGTGCCGGTTTTAGCACTATCAGCGCCCTGAGCGAGATTTCTCTGCTTTCTTTTTGACATTCAAGCCATCCGAATAAATGGCAAGGGATTCATATCTGGCGCCCAGGGCGGTCACTCAACCACGTCCTACCCTAAAGCCCCCACTGTGAACACTGCTGCTTTTCAGCACGATGGTGGTAACGATCGGGCGGGACCCTGCATAAGTATCAAGTCAAACGCCACGTCTTAGTGTCTTACTTCTTACTTATAATATTATTAATGAGAAAGTTTGGATAATCCCTTTCTTAGCAGGTTTTAGTTATAACTAGCTGCTGTCCTTTACCCGGCGCTGCTCGGGTGTATTTTTTACAAGCTTTTTTTTAACTTGCAATGTATGTATGTTTGTATTGGTCAAATCTTGCAACAGTTTACAATGAAGCTGAAAATTTGCGTACATCTTTAGTTTCGATGACAATACACTACAATTGAGCTGGCTGATGATAAAGAGTCAGGGTGATAGGAACTCCTAAATTACACATGATAAACTCGTCGTGTTAAGACTCGTTAGAATCTTCTTGAAGAGTAGAATACGACTCTGCAAAAAAAAAAAAAAAAGTACAGTCGGCAACAAAAGCTTGTTCCAAAAATGTTTGTATGATATTTTTTTTTTTTTACAAAGCTTGTCCTGATAATTGACAAAACAAAAGTAATAAGTTCAAATCGTCGAGCCATTCAGCGTTTCATTTTTATAAATATAATGATCTTCAAATCAGAACGATGTTACTTGAACATTTGCTAAATGACTTAGCTAGGCTTTCTAAAAAATTATATAACTGTTTCAAATACCTCTCAGCATTGCCGAAGCCCTATCGGAAACGTTTCCGCCAGCCCAGAGGTTTCCGGGTCAAGTGTGGATACAATTCAAGCGCTCTCTGTATCCGCTTGCTCGTTTCGACGGTCGTTACAGGACTTGCACGTGCAATTTAGTACGAGTGGTTTTAATCAGAATGCCGAAGGATTTTTTTGAGTTGTTATGTATGTTTGTATGAGGGTATGGTAATGAGATGGCGTTAGATTTATCTAAGCGTCGCCAGTGTAACAGGTACTTAAAAAAACGCCCTGACTCACTATAGAACTGTGTCTCAGTGACGTCGAAATTGTAGAAATTAACACTTTGTTAGTTTATACAAATCACTTTCGAAATACAATTACAAATTGAGCTCTTTAATCAGCAAATGGAAGATAAAACTGTTTTTTAAATGGCGGTTTAAATCTTTTTTGATCTTTTTTATTTGTGTCTTAAAAAATAAATTAAGCCCTATGTTCAAATAAAGTGCTTACAAATGAAATTGGCGTTTTAAATGGGAGGAACAACATAAAGTAGTTATTTTTTTAATATAATATGTTTAATTTATCAAATTATGTACCAATGCTATCTATGCACTAGTGCCATCTCATAGGTAGTACATTGATCCCTTTACTAAAAAACCATTCGGACGGGAATCAATAAAATCTTTGAAGGCGGTTTGGACTACCCCAACGGAGTTGAATTTTTTCATTTGCAAGTAGTTATCCAAATTTCGAAAATAAATGGTAATCTGCTGGAACAAGATCTGGGGAGTACGGTGGATATCTTAACTATTCCAAATAAAGCTTGTCTAATTTAGTAGCCGTCTGTTGTGCAATGTGTGGTTTAGCGTAGTCCTGAAGAAACAGTGGCCTATATTTGACCAGCCACGGTTGTTTAGCTGCTAGCTTTTCCATCATGGTTTGCAGTTGCTGACAATAGACATCTGCCGTAATCATCAGGACAGATTTACGAAAACTTTAGTGAACGACACTGGCACTAGTCCACCAAACGCTCACAAGTATGTTTTTTTGAGTCCGGCACGGTTCAGCCGTTGCGATGAACACTTCCGATTATCGTAAAGGATCAAATTTTCATCACAGGTAATGATTAGATTTAAAATCCCTTCATTATTGTGCTGGTTGAGTAATGTAACGCAGCAGTCGGCGCTCGTTTGTCGATTTGCTTCACTCAATTTGTGAGGTACTTTAATTCAAGTAGATTAAAACAGTTTTATCACTAACACCACAGCCTGCAGTTAACTCGGAAGTCGTTTGCAATGGATCCGCTTCCACGATAGCCTTCAATTCTTCATTATCAACTTTCTAATAGCCACTTCTGCTGGTCGCAATTTTCAGAACGAAAACGTTGGAGCCAAAAACGCACTGTGTTTTCACACCATTAATCCTTCGAGCCGTTTCTGCAGCACTGGTGCCACGGTGGATCTCGTACTCAAAAATAACGCGATATTTAAGTTTTTATTTTGTAAACTGAGTGACGGAAAGAAAAAAACAAAAGAGGATAAAAACAAATGAGTCATGGTTTTCAAAACACAAATGCAATGAGTAAATAGCTGTATAAATTTGAATTTGGAATTCCTAACCAAAGAGGTCACATTCGAGATCAAAGTGGCCAGTACGACAAAACGCCAATTTCATATCTAAGGACTTAATACTATGCATTCTTGTCTAACCGTATTATTGCGAAAGGGACAAACTAAACACTGTGCAAAAAATAAGATCTGATCGTAAAAAAATAAGACTGCCCAAAATATGTTTCTCCATACTAAATCGCACTCCATGTCTCGGCCAGCCCCGTTTCTTGTGAAATGTGGTCACTATTTTTCGTAAGTGCCTTACGAAAAAAATTTAAAGGATAAGGTTTATGGAGATTGTTTATATTTATTGTATTTGTTTTTATAATGTAATTTTTCAGGTTTTTAACTATAAAAATACTTGAGTGAACTAGTAGTTATGGCTTATTTTATTGAAACAACCAAATTCATCATAAATAGAGAGTAGGACTATAAAAGATAGAAAATCTGATTACAAAATCCACTTCACTTAATCAATGATTTTATGGTTCTGGTATCGGTATGGGTAATATTTACATTGAATACTTATATTATGTATTGTTGTTTTTGTGTCTTTTGTTTTGACCTTTCATTTTAACCATTGACTAGTTTGATGGTTCTTAAGTAAATAAATAATGCCCCAGCTACTTAGCGGTCCCCGAACGTATTGACACTTGTATTAAAAAAAATACCTTCCTATAATTAAACTTATAGGGCCAATACTTATTATTTTTACTTTTTAGAGGTTTTTTTACGGACTGTTTGGCGTCGGGGGTTTTTTAAATTTTAAATTTATTTTTTTATATCACTATTGCGCCCACTGGAGAATTATAAGATTGGTTAAAAATGCTGTGAAGTACAATTTTACGTCCATTTTGTCGGTATAAGCTAAATTATTTTTGTATAGAATTCGGCACTGATGTTAAGCCCTAAATGACACTTCAACTACTCTGCGGAGGCAGCGTAGCTACGGCGTAGACCTTGCTACGACGTAGGCACGGAACTCAAGGCGTAGCAGATACAACTATCGTGCCGGCTTAATATACAGGATGTAATAAAGATCTACTATTTACTGCTTTAACTGTTAAAATAATATTATAAAAACTGAAAAATATTGCAAAAATCAAAATTCTTTATTTTTTTCGAATATTTAAGCATCGCACAACTGTTATAACAGTAGAACGATTCTTACACCCAGTTTAAGATTATTATTTTTTCTATTTAGATTGTGCTTTATAATGTATAAACGTTTTCTGTAATTTACTTTAATTATTCAACAAAGGTTATCATACTTTACAATTAAAAGTAAAAAGCTAGGACAATTAGAATTACGACACAAACAGAATACTGAAATAGATAAAATTGTTGAATCCTCACATAAAAGATGTCACGATCTCTCCACAAAACTGCAAACACCGTTTGAATCCAATAACCTCCATATTTTACGCGATTCCTTCACAATTCAATAAAAGAAGTTCGAACCCAATAGACGGGACAAGTCAGGCTATTTCTTATTCATGTGTCCCCGTAGAGCCTTTATGGGCATATTTACTGATCCACTGGGAAATATTATGAGTAAATACTTTTTATACAGGGTGGCCAATTTGTCAAAAATAATATATTGGGGAAATGTATGTAGAGCTTTTCTAACCCAGGGATGTAAATAATGGGTGTTTTAATATCAACGTGGGTGTTTGTATGTGTGTGTATGTATGCAATGATTCCAAACGGAGGAACCAATTTGATCACATACATACCTTCACGCCTGTAATCCCAGAGTGGGCTAGGCAGAGCCACGTAATTACAACTTTAAAAGTTCATACTTTGACATGATTTATTTCATAATTAAAAACGAATAAAATATAAAAATCAAAACTGTCACACATTTAAATTGTAATTTTATGATTTATTCAATATGATTAAATTGACAATATTATGATTAGTATATATCTATCATAATTGTGTACTTTTATGATTTTCCAGTGGCCATAAATAAGCTTAAAGCTTAGTATGGAACTTTCAATTTATTTTTAAGATGACATCAAAACGTTATACCAATAGGATTATAGCAAATAAATTATTCCACTCTAGGCTTAAGTGTAACGATGGCTGAGCCATTTTGTTATTGCGGAAGTTTTACGGCATTTTTGTTGCTGAATTCGGTTTATTTGTTGTGCTGTTATTCAATTACGAGGAATTGTTATGATAACTTGGTTATGTAAGAGTAATTTTGTTGATGGATTGTTTGTTGGATTAGAGTGTGCGTTTCGAGGTTAGCATGATCGATATTAAATTGTCCTTTTTGGGATCGTTGAATCTACAGGTTGTCCGAGATATAGTAGTCAATTTTTCAAGGCTAAATAGTTTAGCTGAGGTGTGCAAAATATGATAAAATCATAAATTTAAAGGTTCACAATTTCCGATGTAACTATCTTAGTTATTAGAATTTTCCAGTTTCGTTTCGTTAGAAATAGGTCACTTAAAAGAACGCCATAAAAGAGGTCCAACCACTCATCATAATTAGACCGTCACAAGGTCATTAAAACCACTGAATAGAAATGTTAAGATCGTAAGTTTTCGTGCCGTGTGGAGTTTCTTTTGACATAAAAATAGACGGGAATACAGGCTGCGTGGGTTTTTTATTTTACTTTGGTTTAGTCCATCTTGCTTTAATTTTGTAATCAAATACTGCTAATTATAAGACATCTCGTATATACATGACAGTTAGCTATCACGCCAAGAGTATGGTTACATAAAAAAAACATTGGTCTATAGTTATATCTACTCATATTTTACGTATGTATTTATGCATCTATCGTTTCTTTATTCGTTTGTTAAACGTTTCGACCGAACGACTAGAAATTTTCATACTCGTACATACAGAGATAGTTTATAGCCCGTAGATAGACAACATGAACTTTTTATCCTAGGAATTATATTGTATATTTACAATCTATCCGCTTATGTTGAATGCCATGACCACGCTCCTGGTACCTTTTTAAACATGCAAATTTTTTGGTTAGGTACCTACACAGCTTCACATATAAAAAAAAAAAACAAAAAATAACTTTCCACACGATTTACAGCTACGAAAAGTACTTTTTGAGCAAATGTATTAAAGAGGTACAAACCTACCGACCCGGTGAGTATATTGAATAAATACCGACCACCGATCTCTACAACTAATGTAATATGAGTATCGTTGCCCAAATACCCCAAATCAATAAGGAAAATATATATTTACGTAACACAAAAAACCGATATTTATTTGCGACACAAGTACACTCCCGGATATAATATCGGCTTATTGAATAACTCTCGAGAAAGTTACACGTCATTAAATTTTCCCGGAAAAATTCCCAATTTTCGTGGGAAACGGTAACTCACCCGGAGGGGGTTATTCTTTAACTTTACTTATTTGCGACAGCGACTTTCACGGCCACTTAAAATACATTATTGCCTAGGCGCGGAAAGTAAGAGATTTCCTGACAATTTCCTGACATTTAGTCAGGAAATCCTAGTTTCCACTGAGGCATATATAAAGCTTTTCTCAAAAAATCCAAGGAAAATACACAAATACATGTGGGATGGCAAAATGAAAACCAAGTTAACGGTAAAAGTAAAATATAATTAAAGAAATTGGAAATCACCGCACACACGTCTTTTCGTCGTACACACTGAACCTCGACCCCTAACCTAAAAATTAACTCTTGACCTCTTCCGTTTTCTATTTCTTTCACTCCCGTTCATAATATCAGTACAGTCATCTCTTTCACTTTAATGCCCAGTCATACGTCACACTGCGTTCCTTTTCACTCATCCTACATACATGATTATAAGTATTTATAAAATCTTTGACAAATTCATAGATAATGTTTGATTGAAATTTACGTGTATTAGTTAAGATAGTTCCACGCACGACGAGCCGCCGCCGCACCACACGCCCCCACCCACAAGTTGGGTGTACGGGTTTTTTTTTCATTCGATTTTATACGCAATGGACAGTACTTTTAAAAAACAAAATGCCCAAGGCAAACAATATCTGACTCAAGCGTGAGTTGGAAATACTTTGTGAAATAAGTAATGTAAATGGATCAAAGAAGTGACTACTTACTGGTAACGTTTTCAAGGAATTTGTTTGCCGCTGTTAAAAAAACATTTCACCGTAATTATTTTTTTACGTACAAGTTTAAATTAGTTTCCGATAAAATATTTAACACTTTCTGGATTATATTTGTTTCAAAATAAAATATTTACCTAATATTGCACGTGCCGATGCTTTTTGAATCAACCTGTAAATCTTCGGTGAAACTGCAAAACCGCGTAAGTAACCTTTAAATACGGAGCAAAATGCACTATTTTACTAAGACAGTAAGGTTTATTTTGCTCTATCATAAATTAGTTAGTTACGCGGTTTTGCACTATCACCGTAATGCTGTTTTGGCGGCCGCTATACTATCATCATTCTATTCTATCATTGTATAAACAAATTGGCAAACACGAGAAAAATGCTCAACTATCGTCTTTGATCTCTATAATTCGTCACTTAACCCTGGACATCCTGGTATCAACCAGACTGTTTAAAACTGTTAAAAGCCACCATTAACAACACGTAATCTCAAAATACACCTCTATTCTGAAATATACGTAACATTTAAATTGGTAAAATGATTGATGTTTTTGCAATCAAAGTCTGATAGACGCCTGTCAAAGTATTTTTCAGTATCGCTGTATTTTAAAATCCCACCTGTAGTCGCTACATAGGGTGTTGTTTATTTGACATATTTGTTCGTACACTTAGTGCCAAAGTTTAAAACTCAGCAGCTATTACCTTAAATTTCATTTAGCGAATCTGACAAGACAAGTCATTTACAAGTTTTTGGTGGGATCACTATTAAATTTCAATCACTTTTATATGTCAGACGAGTACATTCAATTATAAATACTATTTATATTGAAATAATAAATGCTATTGAAGCACAAAAGTCTGAACACTACTACGACTAAATATCTAAAGAAAAAATACAAAAAAAAGTGAACATCCTACCAAATCTTTGGCTTGCCAAGATTGCGTTTAACTCTATTAATCCCTCAGAACCTTTCCGCCCCGTCAGGAGTTGCCGGCGCCTGATCATCCAAATGATGTCAAAGCGCGCGATGGGCCGGAAACCTTCCGGGTCCCTGTGACAGTCACTTTAAGGGTCATCAATCTTTGATGGGAACCTGTGGCGGGTTTTGTTTTCTCATTTAGAATCATCCTATAGTTTTTGTATTATATGGTTAAGTAATTGCCTTTTCTCCTCCTTTTTTTGAAGTTGGTTAATTGGGCGGTGCAAAAGGAATTACTTACGAGATTCTATAAACAGCCTGAAGCTAGAGGATTAATGATTCGATGTTTAATAGTTTTGTATAGCATGATCAAAATATACAATAGACAAAAAAAATAGCGTATAATCATTTCACACATTTTTTTTTTAAATTACATAGTTCCCATTACAAATTGAAAAAGTCATATATTTGTTCACAAACACAAAGGCAAGGCAGAAACGATTCAGTTGTAGTTTTCCTCATTTGCTACCGCTTGTTAAATATCTTGTTAGTGCAGTTTAAATTAAAGGTAACGCAGCGCGCGATTATGGACGGTAATGAAACAGAGAGAACAAAGAGAACGCTTTTAGACTACTCTGGGACGTTTACTCAATTATATTTGTTAAAAAAACTATTATTGTTTTTGTTACTCTCAAAGTTACTAAAAGAAAAATCCCTTATCAAGTAGGACGGTGATTTTATTGCAGAACAAAAAAAAAAATTTATGTCAATGTTCCATTTTGTTACGAAAGTAATACGTCCGGAATGGAAAATATTTAAATTTTATTTCATTTAAAATGATCATGCTCGTTATTAGGTTAATTGATTTTAAATAATATTATATTTACGTTGTGCTATATTATGAAGGCACTATATTTTTAAATTCCGACGTTAGTCAACAAACTCAAAATTTACCAAACACACGACAGTAAGTTTTTCTGGCTTCTCGCAGAAATACCAAAATAATCTAGAAATCACTCAAGAAGTCTGTAAGTAATTTCTGAGCAATCGAAACACCAAACAATATAACATTACAACGGAAGTCCTTAACATACATTTGGATATAAATACCCAGCATTAATTTTAGCCGAGTGCTCGAGATATTCAGAAATGTAAAAGATAAATCTCTAAATATTAGATAACAATAATGTAGCCTAGGCTAATGCAACGTACTAAAAGCTTTGAGTTACGTCAGCCATATCAGCAATTTCAAGGTTATTCGAATTCCATTTAACACATATGTTATCGTTCAAGTCGCAAGATGAACGCTGGTAACGCAGTTAATGCAATAGTTACAATTTTGTTACCTAGAGAGTTTGTATTGAGCCTTAAGATTAGGAAAAAAAAAAGTCGATTGATACCTTTATTCTGGACAGTAAAAAAGAATTCCCAATATGTCCTTATATATTTAATTGTTCCAAATTGTCAGCTTTGTTAATAAAATCTAATACGTGTAGAATAAACAACAAATGAACACTAAATTTAATCTTATCTTATCTTAACACTGGTACGGGTTAGGTACTCACTCGCGCCGAGTATCTATTTTGTAGCAGGTGGTTTTTTTATTCATGTTATGAGTTATGCTTTTGTTATCTAATAAATCAAATACGTTTCTGGGTAACAAAACGGACATTTCTTTGACATTTTTTTTATTAATCTCAAAAAATATCTAATCTTAACACAATTTAAATTTTAATTAGCATAGAAAGGGAAATAGACCAACTCATATTCTATATTGCATTATCGATTAATTGCGTACCCTTTACTTATTTGAACTATATTTGTTATCCTTTCTTCTTTACGAGTACAAAACAATTAAAACTGAATGCCCTGTCCGATTATTTCACATTCGTAAATTGCTTTAGGGAAAAATATTATCAAACTTCAATGGCTTCAGTGCCCGTGTGTTGAATTTCCATATTAAACCGGCCCCACATCACATTCGTGGCACGAGACAAGAGGCACACTTAGTGTGATTGACGTGATTGAATTGGTTGCGGGTGTATGGAAATAAAATATGCATTGAGTTGTGAAGGCATGTTACCCTGGGAGTTAATATTACATTGTCTGTACACCTATTGTTATTAAAATATTATTAATTCGGACTAGCAATGTGCAGGCGAGAAGTTCCCAAAGTTGCGAAACTTTACAAGTGAGAATTTCTCGGTAATTTCTGAGAATGTTCTCGAGACCGAGAATTTATTAATTTGGCACGAAGGGCCATAGCACCCAGAAACAGGAGCTCCGCAATAGCTGCTAAAATGTCCAGGTGGACTACGATAGGTGGACGGTGGGAAAGAATATATAATATATATACGAGTATATATATTATATAGAAAATAGATATATATAGGTCCTGGTACTGGTGCTGAGAACATATCTGTTTGCAACTTTCTCTGAAATGTACACGAAGATTTAATGAGAATTTAAGCAACTTATTGGAAACTTAACACTTATCAACAAAATAATTAACTGTAACAAACTAAAACATGTGCATAATATTTTTTAATTTAAAATTATGATCATTTAAACTTTATTGTAAAAACATTTTCTTATTTAAACAATAAGTTTCATGTTGCAAGAATGTTCTAAGAACATTCTCGAGAATGTTTTCGCGTTTTGGGAATGTTCTGCAATTTGCACATTGTTAATTCGGACGCCATTATTGTCAAGTTTATTAGACTTCTCACACGACGAATACGATAGTAATAGGTTTAAAGACAATAACCTAATTCGGAAGGAATGTACAATATATGTCATTGATTATAAGTACCTACAATTTTTTTTTGGATGTAGAATAGTGTCTATAATGTAATTTTGAAAACGAGAAAATGCGGAAAATCATACAAAAAAAGCTACGCCATTACAAACATTCGGGACCCGGTGGGATGTGGGAGTATTAGGGTGGGGGAAAATAAACGCGGAAAAGGGTAGTCAAGGTCATAAAAAAGTCAAAAAGTGGGGGTCAAGGTCATAAATTGGTGGTCAAGGTCGTAAAATGTCAAAAAAAATGGTCAAGGTCATAATAATTGCTTGTCAAGGTTCTTGAAAAGTTAAAATGTAGTAAAAAAACGCTATTTCGAAATAAAAATATATTTTGGCCCTAATTCATCTTTTATTTATTTATTAGCCGATAGCCTATTACAGACTAATCTTCCAATCACGAATAATGGAAATTTAAAGGTATACATTAATGAAACAAAAGCTGTATTATATAAATACTCATTTTATTGATTTAAAATGACATACATGTGGATATTGTTTATACATACACTAAAGAAAGAGAGAAATGAAACAACAGAATATACTTTTTAACACTTTATTACATACATATACCTAATATACAACACAAACCTAATAAGTTAGGTTAATATAAAACTCTGTGATGGCTGCTAACTGAAACAAGAAGGAAATAATTACTTTTTTAAGGGGATGAAAGGGGGTGAGGTGCAGGGTAGGGGGAGGGGAGGGAGGGGGGGGAGGCGCGGGCTTCGCCCGAAGGCTTGCTTCTTCGGCCCTCCGGCCGCTCACGCACGAGCCCCTACGTTAGCTCGGGAGGTCGCCGGCTCGCTACGCTCGCCACCTCCCCCCACTCGCGTCGCTCCAGGCCTCTTTGCGATCGCTGGCCTACGGACCTACTCCGCAAACCTTCGACCTCAGCGTCGGACTCCGGGACAGAAAGTGACTCCGGAACAGGAAGTGACTCCGGGACAGAGAGTGGCTCCGGGACAGGAAGTGGTTTGCAACTGCTCCGGCCCTTCGATAAGACCAGCCCCTCCGCCCTTGCGTAACCCATCAGGCACTTAATGCTCACCTACGCAGCTTCGGCTTTTTGGTCGCCTTCGGCGACCAGCCTCAGCCGCTTCGGCTCGCATACGTACCTGATATGTTACAGCAGGCGGGGGCTGCTCTACCTTCGTGCCTCCGAGCTTTTATATACACTCTAGGGGTAGGGCAGACAAGTACCACAAAAAATCGGGGTTAACAGATTCGGTTCTGTTACTTTAATATGACTATAACAACTTATCAAATTTAAATATTGCCCACGATATGCAAATACACAAAATAGACATGCAGATCAAGGTAATGCCTGCAATTTCTAATTACTATATTATTTATATGCATTCCCAACACATCAACATTTGCCAACCACCTTGCCTAACCATATTAAACCTAACCTTTTCGAACCTAACTTTTTCAAACCTAACTTTTTCAAACCTAACTATTTCAAACCTAACTATTTTAAACCTAACTCTTTCAAACCTAACTTTTTCAAACCTAACCTTATATAACCTAACTTCATAAACAATATCGATGAAAATTAAATAAGTACTTACATTTTTTGATGACGTTTGTCGATTCAAAAGCAACAAGTTTGAGTATAGAACAGATGAATCTTAATACACCTTGAAATAAAAACCACACTTTTGTTATAATCATACTGCGAAAAATGGAACGCACCGTTTCTATTGCCGACAAATGTCATTCCGATTGCATACTTGTATTAATTTAGACGAAACTTTAACATTTTTTTTCTCGGTAACTATGCGTTTCCGCAACTTGAAACTTTGTGAAGATGTTCCTTATCATCAGATCTCTCTCCAAAAAAAATTTGAGCCTCGAACTCGGTGACACATATTGTACATATGAGCCCTTAAATCTTTGATTACATTATACATTGCTACTCGATGGGACCTATAAAAAATTATTGCGCTCTATGTATTAGAGTTATAAACGAAATTCCACATTTACATGACTTGTAGAGCCATAACCTACGTCTAGTTTAAATGTTTGCTCGTATGCAATTTACACACTGTATAATAAGTTATTAAGATTCGAACCCGGGACCGCTAGCGTCGTAGGAAGGAACAGTATTAATTTGAGAAATAGCTACGTTACAGTTGGTATAACTCCGTAGGTACTTTACTGAAAAAAAATCAGAGCTCCTCCTTTTATTAAAGTTTATTAAAAAACCTAATAGTATCTAAAAAACTTCTATCCAACCTTTGTAACGTATCCAGATAAAGTTTAAACAAAGAATGATTTACAAAACGCAGCACACAAATAACGTAAAATACACTCGGATTTCTAAAGCATATATTATTACCAAGTAATACTACAAATAGTCGCTGATACTGCAATGATGTAAGTGACAAATTAAATAAGTTGCAAAATTAGCCTTACGGACTTATGCGCTAAGGTGTATTTTGCATATTTAATTTGTTCATTACGCGGTATTCCTCGTACCCGGCGAAATAACTTCCACGCATAAGAACATAGTTTCCCACAAACATTTCCGAAGGTGGGAAATCTGAACAACAGTTCCATTTCACTATCTTGTTCACAGAGGAGTGAGCAGCTATAAACTGGGAGTATTCAATTCTAAACGTAAAAGGAGTACATGTTATATCCTTTGTATCGTATTGGTAACAATGTTTCGGTAATAAATTAATGAGAAGCCATACGCAATACGTATCTCATTGTTTATGAATGCATATCGAATTTTAGTTGAGTTGATAATATGATTTTGTGTGATTTTGTACGTATGGTAAATATGGGTGTGATTGGAGATCCATAATATTGTTTGTCCTAACGTTAATTTGTCCTAAACTGGTTTTCAGCTGAGTCAGACAACGTTTTAAGCTTTCCAGAAATACATGCGGTTAGGTTACGTTAGGTTATGAGGCGTTAGGACAAAACTATGAATTAGGACAAATTACAATTAGTGATTCCAATATACACCCGGTAAATATGAAAATAAATACCAGACAATTTTTTGCACAAATTGTTGAAATCCAAAGTTAGTAGACAACGATATTCCTGATTATATTAGTAAAAAGATTATATTAGTATTAGTTTCTGAGATATTGTCATTTCTAAAATCACTCTGTTTGCCAGTTTTTTTTTATTTAACACCCTGTATAGCTTGCTTTGAGATGATTTTTAGTGTTTTGCCTTCGCACTACCTTGGTTCCTCAATATAAATTCAAATAATTACCTATTACTGCTAGATTGATTAAAAAAAACCTCTTTAGACATGACGATAAAAAAAACTCAGATAATTTTGTAACTGTGTGTCTACAAAATAAAAGTAAGTATGGGGCGAAACTCCGTGCTATCAGTAGACAACCAGCTGCTTATATATAACTCGGTCCTTAAGCCCATCTGGACATACGGGATCCAATTGTGGGGTGTAGCGAGCAAGACTAACATACTTTGCCTGCAACGAGTGCAAAATGCCATTCTTCGGATAGTAACCAATGCGCCGTGGTACACCAGAAATGAGGAAATTCATAAATATCTCAACTTGCCTACTATATCTGAAGAGATTAGTCGTTTAAAAAAAGTACACAGAGATCGACTATCTACCCATCCGAACCCGCTCGTTGCTGAGCTACTTGATACGTCTAAGGTGGTCAAAAGACTGAAGCGGGACCACCTCCTCTGAATGGGAAGGCGCGGCACTGGCCGCTCCTACCGCACTGCTAATTATAATTCCACCAATTCGCTTATAGTCTGGCGACTAATTGCGGATAAAGAAACAGAAAAAAAAAAAAAAATGTGGTCAAAAAATTTCATAATGACCCTAATTATCACCCTTAAAACCCTTTACCCGAGTGCCAAACACCCTGTGTATCGTTGCCTACCCTTAGTTGGTTGGACTTAGAAAGGGCATCATTCTCGGTATTTACTCACTATACAATGTCCATACTCGTATTTCAATGTTTAGAATTGAAAGGAATGTCTATTGGATACCAAAATAGATCGCGTGTTGCATTGAATAGAGTTCATTCATAGCTATGGTGTTATTATATCGTATCCAACACGAACGGTAACTCTAACGTCACGTTTTCGAATCGCATTTACCATTCGAAATCGTGTTTTAAACCCATCCATAACATGAACTCCTGAAACAGACTACGTTTTCATAAAAAAAGGCGGACGATAGATGCAATATATTGACGAAAGCATAAGATGGATAAGACTTGTAATGAATTTCGAGTGATATGCCGTTTTTACACACATGACACATACATTTAATTACGCCTGTTTCTCTTTTGCTTCTTCCATATAAATACATCGATTTAAGCACGCACGTAAGTTTTGGGTACTTAAGATTCGGCCCTTTTCGAGTATTTCTCCGATTTGATTCGAAAAAATACGCTTAGGGCGGCCCTTTCCGATGCAGTTTTTGTTATACACAATATATCAGTAAGTACTTAATACCTCTTCCTTTAATAGTACATAATTAGTATATTAAAAAAAATACTGGCCGCTTGTAAATTATCACCTCTTCAGAGTCTTAAGAATATTCAGTGCTTATATCTATTATGTCTTAGACTTGTCAATTACATTGACGTTTTTCATTATTTACATTTAAGATAAATATGGCAAATGAAATCACTATTTGTAAATGGATACTTGATAAACCGGGTCTAACTTACGATACTTCTAAGAGGTCGATCTTTTTTACAAAATGTCAAGTAAATTTATTTGTGATTATGTATGTTCTCTTATTTGAAACAATGTAGTCATATCCATATTACATATATCCTCCCATTAATAATTTTATAGAACGTAATTTTACGTATTACATTGACGTTTGATAGATCGGGTCGATTATGCCAACTCTATGTACATTTCGAGTCGTTAGAAAATATAAACGGTAGTAGCTTTTGCATCTTCGCTAGGCCAGGCTAAAATTATAACTTATCATTAAAATTCGAAAATCAAATCGAAAATTGTTACGAGTTTACACCATTCGTTCAGTTAACAACAGATCAAACTCGCTCTCTCGAAGGAAAGTAAAACTTCTTGTATTATTATTTGTTGTTTTGTTATGTTTGTTGGGTTGACATTCACGCTAAATAACACCAAATTGGACCCTTTATTGTTTTACAATATTACCAATAGAGCAAAAACGACTATTATTTGTAATGTACTTATAAGTTTTTTATAATACATATTTCGCAAATAAAACGACTAGCTATGATGGACGGACGGGCAATGAAGCTTTAATAATATAATAGGGTGCCGATTAGTACACTTTGGGTATGGAAATCAAGAGCAGTCTGCAATGTGACGTTGACAGCACAGTTATTGTATACGTCATTCAATAGCGTAGTTTGTTGTTATATTTTGATACGGTATGTTGAAAAACCCGGGAATGAAACTTTTCCATTGAATAAAACCGACGAGTTTCACAGTTTTGCAGTAAAAGTTATGCTTTTTAACCTCCAGCAAAAAAGTGGGTGTTTTTAAAAAGAATAACAACAAAAAACAAGCTTTAAAATCCGACTGTTGCTAACAACTTTAAATCGATATAAATCCTAAATGATCATTCAAAATGAAAAATGATGAAAGAAAACTAAAGATGATTTTTAAATACCTATTCTACGATACCCCACTTGTCATAATTCGTCGACTGTACTTTTTAATTTTTTACAATATGGCGTCTGATTGCCGCCATTTTGAATTTTTATTACTGTCATATCCTTAGTGACACTCCCGTTTCTCTCTCCTTTGCGTAGAACTTGCTATTTCCAATATTAAAGTAGAGATACATAGAGAAAGGGAATAAAGGCTTATAGTACTGTTAGGCGATGGGCTTGCCACCTGTCACTAATACACTGGGAAACATCTTAGCCTACTTGTGCAAAATGTGGTTACAGAATTATCAAGAAGTTTTAAGACTTGTTGGTAATTCTTTAGCTCTGCCTACCCCACTCTGGGAATGAAGGCGTGAGTTTATGTATGTATGTATGTAAAGTAGAGTTAATTATATCCACCCTGTAGGTATATTATTTGTGACACATGTTTTGCTGTATTTTGGACTGCTAATTAAGTCAAGCTAGCAAATAGTGCCCGGGGGAGTCATCGGGACAAGTTACATTGATTAACTTTGGTTGAAATTGTTTTAGTTAAATATGTTTACATTTGAGTTGAGCTTTGTGTTGATATATTGTTATTTAAAATTTATGGTAAATTCTGTTATTTTTGATACATATTATATTACTTAATGCAGTGCCGCTAAAATCACGTAGCTGTCAAAAACAAACCACACAGCTCCGGGCGATAACGTTTCACCCTCTAAATCAAGTCCAATTTCCACGATTTTTGAATATGTTATAGTTATTATAAGGAACTAGGTCTGTACGTTTCTCTTTTTTTTATATGTTACATACATACATACATTCAATCACGCCTGTTTCCCAGAGGGGTAGGTAGAGACCACTTCTTTGTACGGTCAGCGTCAAAAGAAAGTGATCACTTAAATACCTTGTCGCTTTACTGTCACATAAGCAATGTCAAACAAGATTGTCTAATGTGTAAATGCGATAAAGTACAAAAGTAGCTTGAAGTGACCAGTTACTTTTGACGCTGACTGTACTTGCTACGATCTTGACAAATTCCTTTCGCTTCTTCAACATTCATACATCGGGTCATGCACACACGTCGGTTTCGGGTACTTAAGATTCAGCCCTTTTC
The DNA here is from genome assembly GCA_927399475.2 of Acleris emargana. Classification (NCBI taxonomy): domain Eukaryota; kingdom Metazoa; phylum Arthropoda; class Insecta; order Lepidoptera; family Tortricidae; genus Acleris; species Acleris emargana. Next base: position 1,822,701 of record OV656840.1, read on the forward strand.
CAGTATTTCTCCGATTTGATTCGAAAAAGTACGCCTAGGGCGGCCCCTTCCGACCCTTCCACTTACTTTCAATCTGTGTATCTCTTTCGTCAATCTTCTTTCATCTTTTAATTTGTTTTATTTTAAAGGCTTGTAGTACTGTTAGGCGATGGGCTTGCCACCTGTCACTAATAAACTGGGAAACATCTTAGCCTACTTGTGCAAAATGTGGTTACAGAATTATCAAGAAGTTTTAAGACTTGTTGGTAATTCTTTAGCTCTGCCTACCCCACTCTGGGAATGAAGGCGTGAGTTTATGTATGTATGTATATAGCTTTGTCTTTAATCATAGCGTGAACCGAACTGCATAGCTATGTCATAATAAGCCCCCTGAAATAAAGAGTTGATTTTTCACTTTAAGGTCTTCCTTTTCTATTTGCAAACAATACAATCGATTCATTCTTCAACCAACGCACTTTACAAATATGCTTACAAAAAGCATACCATAATTTCAAAGAAAGTTCTCTTTTCTATTTTAAACGCTATTTAAGATTGATATTTAATTCTTATTATAATTTAATGTAAACCAATCGCGTAGGTATGCCGTTTGTTATAGAGAAACATCCTCGTTAGGAAGTAGAAATCAGAATTAAATATAGAATGGGCAATAAGAGTGGCCATGACTTCGCAGCGAAAGGGGTTACCGTTATTTGCTGTAATTATCTATAAACATGGATACATAGGTGGTCACCTAATTGACAACATTAAAAAAAAAAAGCATTATTGTTTTTTCGCGTTTATAATAGCTGATTAAAAATTAGACTACCCGTATTTCCTGGTTTTTCTTTTTTTAACTTAAATTCGTCGTTAATAATTTATTAAAGAAATAGTCATTAAAAATACCGTATATACAAAGTTAGGAATACTGATGTCGTGATCTTAGCCTGATATAAAATAAAAAAAAAGTAACATGTGTCATGTAATGTCACTCACTTGTCAATCATTCGCTGCCGTTCGTTCACAAATTTGTTATTTTGCGTAATTTAATTAATTACGTAATTTGTAGACGCCATTAAAATAAATTAACTATTTTGCGTAGAATCGAAAGCGTGTCGTTAGAATCAAGTAATCCGTCAGACAGATAAAAAATGAACATGACAGTTTTATTTTTTTTGAATTCCTTTGGTAATAAATGGACTAAGGGCACTTATTACTAACTTTTTTTACTGTTTTTCCTAAATATAAAAAAAGTACTGCATAAAAAAATCCAAAGATATTTTTACTGTAATCAGCAGTGTAAAATCTAGAAACGGTATTTTATTTTACTACCTTAGCAAAAAATGAATTAATGTCAATTAGACCGCCTTTTTTCCACTCAATACATATGCATGGATTGTTTAAATAGTATTTCTCAACAATATATAAAAATACCGTAAAATAGATCACAAAAGAATAATTTAACATTAAAATCGGTAAAGAAATACGGGTAATACAAGCGTGTTTAACTGTAATTAGACAGCGATTAGACAGAGACATCCGATATGCACTGTGATGTCATATAACAAGTCGGCCATATAAAGAGATAGGAATAAATCTTTCTTGGCTTTTCATCTCGGTTATTTTTATATTTTTTCAAAAATAAATACCGTGTATACAGGGTTATTGGTAGTTCCACCTATTCCCCTCTAGGGGCTATGGGAGAGGTCATTTGCAATCATATTGGTCCCATAATAACCTTTGCAAAAGTGAACCATTTCTGAGAAAATTTAAATTTAAGTTTTTTGCTAAAAAAGTCAGTCATTCAAAAATTTACAAAATAATAATAATTGCACTTTAAATCAATTTTTTAATAGTTTTTGTGCAAGGTAAAATTGCTGTTCTTATGCAATATTATAAGTAGAATTATCTGTACACGTTTAAGAATGCGAGACCAAAAAGTAAAAAAATAACATGATTTTTTATCAGTTTATCCATTATGACACAAAAACAGAAGAATTTACTAACTTTTGCGTAGGGTATTATGGAAGCCAAATGATTGAAAATTATCTCCCCCATAACACCTATGTATATTAAGTGCAAGTACCTATTTCTTCAGATAACATCCTCGCTGCCAAAATATTTGCCAATTTTTTTTCTGCAAAATAATCATTGTATTTAGCCCCTATTTCCCGCCACGTTGACTCCGTTATCGTGTCACGTGACAGCCGCAAACGACATTGATAAGGATAAGGGCCCGCTTTTTCCTATCATTTGCTTTCTTGCTGATATTACGGTCTTCCTAGACAACACGTACGCCGCACGCCAAGTTAAGTTTTGTGTGGAGATGACATGAAAAAAGCAATCAAGGAGTAAATATGTTGAGCAAACAGAAGCTTTAAAAAACTACCAGTTTTATTATTTTTATCTATGTATCATGTACCTGTGAACCGTGTTTATTTTTACCTGACTGAAGGATGAGGGAGGGAATAGGAGGAGGGTTATGTTTTTCAAGTGTTTCTCTATTTCTTTGGCACGCTCTGATGCCTGAATAGCTTGATCGATTTTAAGATTTGAGGTGTGTCGTTAGACACTTACTGTGTTGGGTCCTTTTCGCAACAATTACTACTATGTGTACTCTCTTTTTCTTATTTTTATGTTAGATTTATATGAATATTGTTATTAATAAGTATTTCATTTCTTGTTTAGTTAGATTTGTCTTAGTTGTAGTGCCATAGGCTATAATATTATTTTCACTTCTCATGCTCTTAAAATGTTACTTTAGTCTCTGCGTATCGGGAATAAAGCTCCTTATTAATCTCTAGGGATTAAATAATATTTTTTTCAATCACGGTGTTTGTGAATGGAGGATTATTGCCATTTTCAGTGATTTTGTACAGAAATTTTTTAGGGCGTAGAAATATACTCAAAATGACAACTGTGCACAAATATAATTAAAAAAAAAAACTGTTAAACACGATTAATGATTACGAGTACGAATATAAATCTATTTAATTATATTAAGGATTAACTCATTTTATTAAGCATGGTCCAATTCGTTTTAAAATAGTTTTTAAGTTTGAACCTGTTGACTAAAATATGCAAGCATTAAAAGCGTTACTTTACAAAAAAAAAAACGCTGGAAAAAATTTAAGAAACTTTGTGATAATTATAATCATTATTACACACATAAAGGTCAAAAACATTAGGTTCCTTCTTCGGCAGCCGGGTAAAATAGACTTACTGTTGAGTTTCTTGCTATATTTCTTCTCAAGAGTGGTCGCCTCTCTGGTAGACTGAGATATAGGTATGTGTAGTGCCTACAGAGCCAGCAGTTTTGGAACAAAGATTTCCATTTTCCATTTAATTTTAGCTAAAACATAAATTTAAATTAAATCTCTACTATATCCACACTAATTATAAGTTTCCGAAAACTCAGTTTCTTTACTCCCTTATTAATTTTATGCTAACTTAATTACTTCTGCTTCATTCGTGCCGAGAAATTAATTAAATAAAATTGTGAACAGAGAGAATATCCGTTTTTCATTCAATTATACTAAAGCATAATTAGAGGAACTAGGGTCCTAATTAGTGTAGGATTGTAATGAAGTTAAGTGAGAAAGGGAATGCGAAAGGATATTAATAGATTAGTTGGATTACATAATTAGTTTAGTGGTGGAAGGACATTGCTTGTCCGGCTGATGCCGTAATACTTACTAAAGGAGGCGGTTACTAAATAGTAATAGTGGGTCCATATCGGGTTGCATAAAGTTTGAAGTTATATTTTTGATAACCATACGTGGATTCGTCATACTCATCATTACGCATAACTGTTAATAATCATACATTTATGCGCATAACGTTTTTAATCATAATGTTTAAGAACGTATTGAAAAACGCGCATAAATTTGATGCGCATCAAATTATTTAACCATACTTATAATGGTCATAAAGTTTTTCCGCTCTTTTATAAAAAAAAACAACCCTAACCTATCCGCGATCCGAGTCGGTTTTGCCACTAACTTTATATTATATTAATATTATGACAACAATAAATGTATGACATTCTACATTATGGTTAAACCAATTATGACTCCGTATAATTATGACAGGGAACAATTATGCCATAGTACAATTTATGTCAAAAAAAAAATGAGCATCAACTTTATGCGTAACGTGTTATGACAATCGATATTATGACAATAGTATGTATGCAACTAGATGGGCACCCAGTAATAGTAGAAGCATTTTAAATTTAGTGTAGCTAAACATAAAGTATGTTTTGTGTACTACATTACAGATAGCCGCCTTTGTAGGGTTCCGTAGTCAAACTAGGAACCCTTATTACTTTCGCCATGTCCGTCCGTCTGTCCGTCTGCAGCCTAGCTCAGAGACTCTTAGTACTAGAAAGCTGTGATTTGGCATAAATATACACGTTATTAGTCACGTCAACAAAGTGGTAGAATAAAAACTGGAAAAAAAACCCCTACTCGTAACTTGGGGCTTTGTCGAAAGAATATTTCGATTAAGGTATCCGTTTATGAAATATTAAGCTTTAAAGCGCTTATTTTTGTTAGAGTCAAGCTAACACTGTTGCTTGACGGAAGGTTAAAGGACCAACCCTGCGCCCGACCTGCACCGGCTCGCCTCGCGGTTAGTATTAAAAACGATACGTAGCGTTGATGTAATGAGCGCATGCCCATACAAATCCATATAAAGAATACTAACCCGTCTCGTTGTGCGGGTCGGGTGCTGGATGGTTCTAATGTGACCTTAAAGGACACACACTCAAGATCCTACCTCCACTTACCTACGTACTAGTATCCTAGTATGTAAGGTTCAAATGTTATAGGTACAAGTATGTAGGACTACAAGTATTAAAGTATTTTTACTTGTTACAGGTACCAGCTCCTCCCGCAAACTTTGCCAATCAAAATATTTGTAGAGTATTAGTGAAGAGTTTAAACTGTTAGAAGTTTGATTGGGCGGAGTTCATTTCAACCTGCTGGGATAAGGTAAGTTCAAAGTTTTTCTATAAATAGTCAAAGATGCGAACTGAATGAGAAATGTTCTTTCAAAGATAGTTTTAAAACGTGAAAGAACGTTTATTATATACGAGAACCTTTTAGTTACCAGTGGGGTTATTATGACATAACTATGCATTTCAGTTTACGCTGAGAGAAAAGGACAGAGCGATATAACCGATATAGCTCTGCCCTTTTCTCTCAGCGTGTTGGTAGTGGTACCTACGAAGCTAGCGGTCCTGGGTTCGATTCCCTTATTATGTTAAGCACGTTCATATTACAGTTTTTTATTTTTATTTTATTTTTGGTCAAAAGTATCATTTCCCAAATATTATTCTTGTTTCATATCCGGGATATCGAAACCGCTGTTCTATTAGTATAGTAGACTAACTTATATAAAAAATAAAATCAACTGTGACGTGACAGAACTTCTTGGTAAATTAAAAATTGGGAAATGATGCATTCGGAGCATGAGATAAGCGTCAAAAGGGATTATAATCTTCCATTCTAAACAAGTTTAGTGAGCTTAGTATAGAACTTAATAAATTCATAATTAGGTAGGTATATCAAACAAAGAAGTGCCTAAACCAATTATTCATAAACAAGAGAGCTAGCACCATCCTTCATTAAAATCAACTCGCCGCCTTTTCACCGCAGCCCACTTCACCAAACTTCGGACGGATGGGTAGCATCTGAGATAATACCTCGGTCTATCCAATTAACTAGGTAATACCTTATTACCCAATGGGTGGGTATTTCTGACCTTATAACTGAGATTTTAACCACTCTTTTTACCTTGTTTAGTGAAAAAAAAACAATTTATCTTAGTTCTCAGGGTAGACAAGGTTTTTAAAGTCTTAGAATTGTTATCTAGAGTTTGTAGTCTAGATTCTAGATTGTTAATGTCTATGAGTCCTGGATCACACTATACATAAGGCGTGTGTGGTTTTTGCATTTTGTGCTATAAAAAATCACAGTTGCACTCTTACAATATTGCCTGGTTATCGTTAGAATCTCGTTTAAATCTCTCGTTAGCAAAATTGCTGGACCAACTAATACAAGTTTTAATTTACAATTTATGTGTACGTTTTGACCATTGTAATTTGTCAAATTGTATTGCGTTGACTAGAAAGAGCCTAGTTTCATAGACTTCTCATATTAAGCATTTCTATACCACAATCATGAGACCGTAATCCAAATTGGCATGAAGCAATTAAGCAGGCCACCCGTAAATGGACTTGACTCATGGATACACGCAATCCCAAGATTTTCTATTGTATTGCAGTGAACTAAGAAATGCCAGTAATTCCACCGATTATCTTGCCTCACTGGAACACAGCAATGCGATAGTCAGGCAGGGATATAGGGTAACTGATTACGATGCTATAGCGATCAGAGAACAAGATGCTTAAGATTAACGTAAAATAAGACTCGATCGAATTTCCGATATGATTAAAACGAGGTCCGTTTGAGCAAATGTACGAACATTTTGCGATTCTGCTTACCCCACTCTGGTAATGAAGGCGTGAAAGTATGTATGTATGTACCTGTATTTACTCATATAATACATTAAACTCTGACCATTCGCAGAGACAGCGAACACTGGGGCATTGTTAACGGTATAATCGTGACGGCGATATCGTGCAGATAAGTGCAGTGAGCGGCCTAGTTTCCGTGTTTCTAGAACGGCGGTGAATGGGAGCTTTCTTGACATGCGTGCGGTTTTGAAAAATGGTGAGGTTGCACGAACGCGTTGAATTTGAAAATATTTCCATTCGGGAATTGTTTTCTATTTTGTCTTTTGTTATAGCGGGCTTATACAGGGTCGCCACATAATTAGGATACGTTTGCTTTTTCCCCATACAATTGCCTACAAATATGACTTTTTAAATTTGACAACTAATCAAAAAGTTTTAAACCTCTTTTATTTTTAGTTACACTTATCGGTAACTAATAAGCTAAGGTTTTAATGTATGTACAATTTATCGCTTTTGAAAATCAATGTTTCATTTAATGGACGCAATGTTTGACTATTATACAAAGTTTTATGGACGCGTCAGTACAAAGTTCTAAAATCCCTAAAAAATATAATTTCAGTTTTTAAGAGTAGGCCACTGTACATCAGTTTAAACCGCAGTTAATGAGCTGAAATAAAACTGGTCAAGAACTTTTTATTTTGTGGTCAAACTTGAAAAGACATATTTGTAGGGAAAGGTATGAGAAAAACGCAAACGTTCCTAACTATGTAGATAAGTTACATTTTACAATCGTTACAAGAGTCGAAGCAGCTTCAAATGCCACATACACCCTAAAATAACGGGCCAAGTAGGGTAAAGTCACCAGTGGTCAGCCACAGACCTGTAGTCGGCCTCTGCCTATACTTTGTATAAGTGGGAAAAGTACGAAAGATATATTTCTCACTCTTCGCACTCACATAAGGTCGAATACTGCTCTCTGGCCGAGCACTGGTGACTTTACCCTATGTTTCGTGCTACAAAACCCTCGGTGCACGAGTCACAGAAACTTAAACTATAAAGTTTTTAGTTTCAACAAGAAAAGTAACTTATCTCAATTACACAATACAAAGTAACTTACATACAGTAACTTACATTATCAACTAAATTAAAATGAATTAAGTTGCACGATGTCATAATTTGCAAATAAAATTCTTTAACATAATTGCAATGAATTGCAGTAACGAGCGCTCCGGACTAGCTCGCTGCGCATAATTTATTGTACGCGAGTAATTTGACTATGATATGACCATTCGTGTAAAGCTTATGCTTAGCTATTTTAGAATGGCGCTGTAAAATATCGTAAAAAATTAATTGCGCGCACTGCGATGAAAAAGTCGATGGATTGTTCATTCTCAACATGGATGTCGTACAAGTGGCTAGTCTTGCCCTCATGCGGAGGAGTAGAAGGAAGCAAAAAAGAAATCATAAATATTGAACACATCCTTTAACAGCTGAAAGATATATCAAAGGTTTTTTTTATCTGAAATACTGACCTGAATCCCCTAATCCCCTGATCTGAACATTCGACTATATCCCAAGATTTTTTGTTCGCCTGGGTTGTGATTTTATAATCGGAGTGCGCGCGGGGCCATACAACTCCGTATGATGTGATTCACTTTAGCGATAATCGCGTCGCGAGCCGTCGCGGCAAAATGTGACAATTCACAATTGTAAAATCGATGCGATTTTTTTCTCGTATATGCGCGCATTGACATATAAACCCATACGTTGCATTTCTGCGACAAAATTATCGCACGGCAAAAAATCGTGGTGCGCGCTTAGCCTTAGTAGCTGCCTTTGCATGTTATAGTTTTAAAACTAGAATTGTAACAGTTTAGTTCGTTATTTATCGTTACTTAGGTCTTATTAGTCTAGGTACACTGAAAAAACAAACGATGCAAAACACTAATGCCATGCTAACAACTTGAAAAGTACATTATGCAAATGGTTTGTAATTGTATGTATGTATGTATGTAAACTCTTTATTGCACAAAAATATAAATATTATACTAATGTACAAAAGCGAACTTAGCCCTAAATGGGATCTCTTCCAGCTTTTGTAATTGTCTTTAGGGTTCCGTACCCCAAAAGAACTTCAAAAATTCAAACGTTAAACATCCAACTGTGTTCTTAAATGTATAAATTATATCACTACCTTATTTTCGGATTTGTTTTGCTATTTATTTAGTCTAATTTAATTATTTACTTTAGCTAAATTAAATACTTTTCTTTTAAGTACCTAATTAATAGTTTTAATAGTATTATTATTAGACCTTATTTATCCAAAGTCACTTTAGAATTAATTCCAACTTGCACTCGAAGGGTTTTGTATTAATTTACAATATTCAAGTCGGCTACAAAATTCTGAAAGCAATACGTTTATACATTACATACACTGATATAAGTTCAGCTTTGTGACAGAAATAAAAAAAATTGCAGGCAAAATAAAATACTAACAAAAGAGATAGTTGAAAATTCCGCCGTCATTGTTGTAAAATTACAAATTGTCCACACATAAAGCATTCACAGGCATTCGGTTACTTATTAAGAACCCAACTCTTCCAATTTTTAATTAACTTCAGTGGATTATCTTCACAATTACCAGCATCCTGGGCAGCCTTGTGCGAAACAGAATTGTTGATTGAGCGGCCATTTTGATTTTAAAATTCAAGCGCCATTTTCATTTTAAAATTCATGCACTATTTTGAGTATAATATTTTTTTTGTGAAAAAATTACAAATACCGAGTTTATTAAGTTTTGCGTAGCTGCAGTAAATTTAATTAAATTTCCCGTGACTTTTTTCTTCTGGTTTGGTTATTTACTGCAAATAAATTTACCTTTTAGCTTTATTTTTGGATCAGGAGCTGCAATGCCATAGTACACGATACAACGCTAACACCTAACACCTCGTTTGCTCAAAAGTTAAAAATAAAAGGTAACACCAAACTCTGCTCAGCTGCTCAGCTGACTCTCCTATATACTTGTTTGAAATGTGTTTTATCTACTCGCATATTGTAAAGTTCGAATTTTAAACTTCAAAAGAATTTATATTGGCACACTTTATAAACACAATACCGAAAAAAAAAAACACTTTTTAACATTATTTTGTTAGAGAAATAATGTTATAAAGTATTTTTTTTTCCATTACGATACAAGTTAATCCAAAAAGTTAATGTCACCAACGAGGTTCCATATCAATTATTTTTTTATAATGGAACGCACATGCCGTTCGCGTCATTTTAACAGCATTACAAAAAGTTTTCATTCCAATTTTTACTTGTCTGTGACAGCGCCCGCTTTAACGCATGCGCGGTGATCGGTGATGTGCTAGGTTTTGGCGCCATTCATTGAATACGTTTTGCTGTAGTTACTTTATTAACTTTGATCTTTTATTTAGTAGGTTGAATCGGAATGTATGAGAGTAGATAAAGTAGTGTATGAAACTGCACATAACTAGGTATTAAAACACTCGTGTGATACTATTAAAAACCTCGCCTAGCGGCTCGGTTCTTAAACACACACTCGTGTTTAAATACCCCTCTATATGCAACAATTTCATAAACTACTATTATCGTGAGGATGAACCCTGCTTTCTTTACTAGGAAAAAAGAAGTCTGCACTTTTAATACACGCTATCCCCACAGACTGGTAGCACCAAAAATTAAGACAAACATTTGTAACAAAAACTGCTATGCAATGTCGATTAGAATATTCAATAACTTACCTGAAGAAATATGAAGTCTCAAATACAATCGATTTAAAACCATACTTTTCCACTGGTTGGTTGAGAAAGGCTTCAACTCCGTAAATGAATATTTAATGACGAAAAATTAACATGTACGTAATATAATTTATTTCCAATTTTAATGATTGAATTTTCAATATAATATGTTATAAAACCTTTGTGAATTGTTAGTTCTAATGGTCATGTTATGCATGCTGTCACCGACGGTTAAATGTGTCGGATTATGTATTAAATTTAGACAATTTAATCTGAATCTGAACCTGAAAAAATATACAATTTAACCTGTGAAGTATCCAAACCCTTTCTAATGGATTATTCAGCTACCGTTCGAGACGCTAATTCAGTTAGTCAACTAACAAAAGATTTCACTCTCTTTGTAAGCACTTTTCAGTTTTCGAAGCGTAGCTAATTGGTTAGCTCTTAATCCGAATTAAAATCTGGTAAAACTAGAGTTTAATCGTGAATAAATTTGAGGTAACTAACATTAAATGAGATTAAGTTATGAATATTAAACTTTATCATTATTCCTTTGTCATAAAGGCTTACGTTGATGGTAAGGCGCTTATGATAGTTTCTTACCGACTTCCCAAAAAGGAGATGTTTTTACCCAATATGATTAATTGTATGTGGTGTGGGTATGTATGTATGATTATATCTTGGCTTATACAGATTGAATAGATAGTTTGATTAATGTTTAAGTGATTTAAATAATTTTTACTTACCAAAATAATTAAGCAGACAGACAGACACGGATAAAAAATACGATCTTTCTTTATAATATAATACGAGCCAGACTTTTTTTCCTCTAAAGTAGGTACATATCAAAGTCAGGAAAATGTTTTCTTTCTTCCAAAAAATAATTTCAGAATACATTAATATAATAACTAAAACAAGAGCCCTATAATGGGCAATTTCTGTAAAGAAAATAAAAACAAAAAAAAAACTTTTTATTTGTTAATTTTCAGACCTAGGAATATACGGGGCAAAATTAAATGACAGCAAGAGATTGCCTATATCGATAAACCCAATTATCGATGCTCTTCCCATATTTTAGTCATCCCTAGGTGTCATTTATTTTTTCCCCGTATATTCCTACGTCTGTTAATTTATTATAAAGTTGCCTCGGTATTAATTATTCAACAACAAAAATATGTGTTTAATTCAAATTACGATGAAAATCTTCATCGTTTAAAACAACGTCATAAATTTTTTAACTTTTTGAACTTTTACCCGAAAAAAAACTGATCCATTTTCCAAACTAAACTAATTTCTCATGAATTCACGTTTCTAAATTGCTTTAGCTAACCGAGAACGTTCCGAAAATACAAAACGCATGTTGGATCGTATTTTGCATTATAAAACGCTTCATCGGCAACCAATGCACATGCAGCTCCGTGTAAACGCGTGATGCATCACCGAACTGGTTCCTAGTGGTGCATGTGAATGCGGCTTTGTACAATAAAATTTACGGGGCTTTAAAATATTTCAATTGGGTTTTTGAAACCAGTTTTTGTTACTGACTGTACTTTTCAGGGTTCCGTAGTCAAATGGCAAAAAACGGAACCCTTATGAATTCGTCATGTCTGTCTGTCTGTCCGTCCGTATGACACAGCCACTTTATTCCGAAAGTATAGGAACTATACGGTTGAAACTTGGTAAGTAGATGTATTCTGTGAACTGCATTAAGATTTTCATACAAAAATAGAAAAAAAAACAATACAATTTTGAGGTAAGGACGTAAATACTTAGAATTGAAACTCAAATTTTATATTTCACCAAACCCATACGTGTAGGGTATCTATCGATTGGTCTTCAAAAATTATATTGAGGTTTCTAATATATTTTTTTTCTAAAATGAACAGTTGTGCACTGTGGAATCAATTGCCTGCAATGGTATTTCCGGACCGATACAACATGGCAACCTTCAAGAAACGAGCCTACACTTTCTTAAAAGGCCGGCAGCGCACCTTTAACCCCCCTGGTGTTTCTGGTGTCCATGGGCGACGGTGATCACTTACCATCGGGTGAGCCGCCTGCTCGTCTGGCTCCGACTATTATAAAAAAAAAAAAAAGTTTGCGCGAGAGATACTTCCAAAATTTTATTATAAAATGTCTGTGTCTCCCCCCTGTAACTTCTAAGATAAGACAATGATAAAACAAAAAAAAAATGATGTACATTACCATGCAAACTTCCACCGAAAATTGGTTTGAAGGAGATCTAGTAAGAAGTTTTTTTTTAATACGTCGATTGAGGTTTAATAAAATTGCTGCTTCGGAACCTTTCATGGGCGAGTCCGACTCGCACTTGACCGATTTTTTTAAACTAACATGCTTGAGTTTAATGACACGGGCTATAGACAAAGAGCATTCGGCGTTCGTTATCGTTATACAAAATTTATAGGATTGACGCAAGCTGTCAGACGGTCGCGTCGAGCGCCTCCGTCAATTCCATACATTTTGTCCGTTTTCGAATATATTTTACGTTAGCGTTATGCAACTTGTCTAGTCTCACATTGCCTGTAGTATGAATATTACTATTGATCAAAATTGGGATCCCCTTTATTTTTAAAGGTGTTGACAATTAAAAGTTAAAACTAATCTTATTTACATTAAAATACAACTAGGCTACTCAAATATTAAAGATGTAAATAATAATCACCACTATAAAAAGAACAGCCCCTAGCAGGTCCGCTCGCGGCATGGTCCCTATGACACTGGCTGCATTACCTCTCTGGATAGGTAGCCCAATCCTTTGAGAGAGGTAAGGACCAGCTCTAGGATCTCCGGAGGTGTCTATGAGCCGGGATGACAGAGCCTTAATTAAGCTTTCATATCGGCTGACCAAGGTCCCATGGTCTCCACTGCAAGTGCCACAAATTCGTAATTATTTAATAATGATGAATATTTGCAGCGCTTGATGGTTTAGGCGTATTCATAAAAAAACGGAAGCAAATAATGAATGCCAACCTCACACTCCGTAGAGAGAAACAAAACGGTTTTTTATCTTTACGTTGTGTATAAGAAAAATGTCTCTTAAAAATGTTGGCATATTGCTTGCGTGAAAATATCATCTATAACATTTTTGTAATCGTAGTCATTTTTTGCCAAGATTTAAAAACTCCTTGCTTATATTTTCACATTTATAACACTTGGTATAATGATGTGAACTTTTTTTTAAACAGTACAACCGTAACAAAACGGTCCGTAATTCTTGCTCTTCGGTGTAAAATTACACCATACAGTGCCAATATCGGCTAGGAGATAGCGCAAACGGTCGTAGTGGTGAGGTCACAGGAAGTATTACGAGAGAGATAGGCCCCAGGGTGTTCTTTAGAGCCTTTCATGACAATGTTTACATGTACTGGTTTATTCAGAAGCGAATATGGCACAAATTGTGTTATTTTCAAAATGAAACGCTTAAGCTAACCGCGTGGTTGCCGGGTTAGAATAGTACTAATCCATGTCTTGCCATGGATGTCGTAAGAGGCGACTAAGGGAATAAAGGCTTGCAGTACTGTTAGGCGATGGGCTTGCCACCTGTCACTAATTACACTGGGAAACATCTTAGCCTACTTGTGCAAAATGTGGTTACAGAATTATCGAGAAGTTTTAAGACTTGTTGGTAATTCTTTAGCTCTGCCTACCCCACTCTGGGAATGAAGGCGTGAGTTTATGTTATGTATTAGAGAAAAACCTGACTAACTGAATAACGCACAGCCCAAACTACTGGGTCTAGATAGTCAAAATTTGGCACGAAGGTTTCTTATGAACAGGGCTCAGAATTTTCATAGCACGGTAAGACTAATGAGAGCTATGGAGTCGACATTAACATTAAAATTCAACTCTTACTTATACTCCTTTATCTATTTTATTTCAATATGCTTTTATATTCGCCCTGAGCCCAGTAAAGTTGCAAAATATTTTCATGTACATATTATTTAATATTAATCTTATAATGAAAATTAAAAGTGAAAGTTTCCTATTTGAAAACAAATAAAAATTGCAATATAATGATCGAATGAGTATGAGTGTGTAAGAGTTGAATTTTTATGGTTATATCAACTCCTCTTACCGTTCTAAGAAAACTCCAAACCCTTATAAGGTCTAGAAGTGTACAAAAAAGAGATTTTTGGAAATTCGTCCCCTAAAAGTTAAAATAAAAATAAAAATACTCGTACAAAGTCGCGGGCGTCCTGTAGTTTGCCAAAAATAATTAAGATGTTCTCATCAACTCGTTTGAATAAAAAATATATGTATAGGGATAATAGGAGTTAATTTATAACATGATTCCAAAATGACATGACGTAAAATAAATTTAAATAAAGCATTGAAACGTGCCTTAGAAGAAATTACTAAGCTTTTGGGGGCCGGAAGTCCTAATTTAAAATAGACTAAGGAAGAGTTTGAGTTGATCCACTTTTTCCCCCTTTTATGGTGATAGTCCCTCCCTGAAAATGTACACGGTGCATAAAAAAGAGTGTAGGCAAAGGAACTGTAAACTAAATGCCGGCGATTTTTACAGCGGTTTGGAAAGGAAGCTTAAATAGAAGGAAAATAAATCCATGCGTTTACTTTTTCTTGAGCGCCATAAACGACAAATATTATATAGGCTGATGAACACATTACCCTACCCTCGTCCTTCGGTAGTTGGGTAAAAAGAAAAAGTCAAGGTCGTGTCATACCAGAATTCAAGCACCACCAAATATAAAGTTACGTGATTACGTCTTAATGCATTACAAGTAAACTAATGAGTATTTAACGTGTTTCAATTTGTAAGTTCCATTATCACAAATATACCTCGCATATAATTAAGATAGTGAGCACGCACACTTGTTTTATTTTGTTATTTTGAAATACGCAATGTAAGTAAATATTACTTGTGGGAGGACCTTGTGCAGGGTCGGTCCGAATTGGTACCACCATCTTATCCATTAACCTACCGCCAAGCAGCTGTGTTCGCATTGTGGTGTTCTGGTTTGGGGATAAGACAGCCGGTGAAATGACTAGCATAAAGGCATTCCATCTTAGTCCTCAGGGTTGGCAACGCATTAGCAGTCTTGTGAATGCGAATGTCTATGGGTCAGAGTTTCCACTTACCATCAGGTGGCCTGTGTGCTCGTTTGCCTTCCCATGCCATAAAAAAAAAAACTTACACAAATTCAATTAGTCCAAAGTTAAACTCTGACTAGCCTAGTTAGTTGCTAGCTAGTTGACAGTGAAGTGTGAGTTTAGTTCGCGCTGATTTGATTTGAAATCGAATTTAAATTAGAATACAGTCCGTGAGCACTTAGAATGACATTCGATTTATACTTCTCTCTCACTCGCTCTCAATAAGAGCGTATGAGAGCGAGTGAGATACTTATAACTACAAAAAAAAATGTTTTTCTTAATACGTACTTGAGCAGTTTCTTTAATATTTATTAAGTACCAAAGGGTGATGGGCAATTTTGTATGGACCCCGTCCCCCCCCTCCAACAGTCACGGGATGCATGTTTATATGTTCGTTAGGACCCAAAACAAGACAAAATAACTATTTTAGTAGCTAAATCAATGGGATTTTTTCTATGAAAAAAACCTTTCAAGAGTCATGCAATGACAGAATGTGTTCATTTTTAAACCAATTCCATACGATATGATAATGGTTTTCCAAGAAAACCCCATACATAGGACGATCGTCGTCATAGTAAAAAATCATCAGGTTGCCAAGATCTATCAAATGAGATATGTTTCGTTTCTGTTGGTGGGTGAGGACATTTTGCCCATTGTCCTTTCCGGAAATATTTTGTTATATTTATTTCTAGAGCCCTAACAACACCAAGTTAGACGTACGTAAAATATTTCCTGAGTCTAGCTAGAGGCGGTTTGGAAGTGTTTTGTCCCGGAGCCGAGGCTTATTCATAAAAAAACGGAAGCAAAGAATGAATGCCAACCTCACACCCCGTAGAGAAAAACAAAAAGGTTTTTTATCTTGACGTTGTGTATAAAAAAATGTCTCTTAAAATGTTGGCATATTGCTTGCGTGAAAATATCATTTGTTACTGTCATCTATCATTACAGTCACAACACGGGAACGTTAAGCTGCTTGCTACTCTTCATAATTTAGTCGAGTAATACATACTCTATATACAAGTATAAACGACTAAACCAGTTTTGCAAAATGCGGCAAAAATAAGAACAGTGGCAAGTGACTCAACAGCGCCATTTTGTGACTATAGTACCTACATACAAAATGGTAACACATGTAAGTGAAAAGCCGGTTTAGATAACATGGATTAAGCACTTTATAGCCTGACAACTTGTATGTATACGGAGCCTTTGAGTGTCACTAAAAGCAGTTTATATATGGCAATAGCACGTGTATAGTCAGCTCAATGAGTATTGGTTTCGTGTTTTACATAATTACATTTCCGCCTTACACATTACGTCAAGTTAGTAAAAGAACTTGGCTACAACTATTCATCAAAACTCTATCTGATTCTAAATAACTAATTATTTATTACGATTCTTAACTAAATTTCTACAGATAATTATCGGTTTTATCGCAGTCGATAAAACATCCGTCACTCTCCAACTTTCATATTGGTCAGAAGGTGACAGTGGTTTTATCCACATTTATTATCATCGGTCAACACGACCATAATTAGCCCGCAGGACTATTTTATCACATTTTATTTATAAAATACGTCACCGATATACCTCTAAATAGATACTTTTTCTACTCGCCTAATATATAATAAACCGCTACCAGTTCTATAATTATTATTATAGCATTGTTATTACCATGGTAACGGTCATTCCAGGTGGCGTTTAGTGAACACTTGACATCCTAATATTCCTAATTTGTATAATAAATCCGTAAAAACATTTTAACACCAATTAAAATTATGTATATTAAAAACAAAATTAATTTGGAGATTAATTAAGTAGACTAAGTTAGCGAATGTTTATTTTTTCCAATATTGTCATTTTAAGTGTAGAAAAAGTAATGTATGCAACGGTACATAATTAGCTCTTAAAGTACTCGTGCCTGTAATAACCTCGGCACTCGTGCCTTAAGAAGCTTCATTATGTAACAGTTACATAAATCACTACTGTAGATCCACTCGTGGACACATACTGTATTAAACTATACATATACTGCATGTAACTATAGCTGAAATATGCTTATTATATGCCTTTTTTGTCATTGTGCCATTTGCATCTATCAGAAAGTGACAAAGGGTAATTTAACTAAACATGTTTATCTAGTGCGGTTTTTTAATAAGTGGGTAAGCTTTTATATTCAATCTGTTTCCATAAACACTATCTTGTATCGTACTTCAGGCACTTGAGTATAAAGTAGTGATAGGAGATAAGTTTAATGGTTTTGTTTAAACTGCAGCTCATATAATCGCACGTAAAAATCTTCTCCAATTGCATTACCGCTCGCACTTCATTTCGTATGAAAATAAAGTCGTCTTTGACTGATTTCCAATCACCAAGGTCGCCCTGGTTGGCCAAGACTATACCAGACTAAACAGAGTGACTGGATATTCGATACAAACCTTTTAAGGAGGCATAGTAGAGCTCATTTGGAGTCAATAAGGTCATGTAGTACCCTGGCCGAAAATTATTAGTTTCTGAGCTATTTGAGATTTAAGTTTTTCTTCGAAATTGCGGAAAGAAGGTCGAAAAAAAATCATAAAAAATAAAATGCCGATTTTCAATGCTCTTTAATGTATTTTCTGAAAGCTTAAATGTCAGCAATTTAATGTAATGACAAAAAAATAAACACGTAATGCTATATTTCAAGTTATTTAATATCAACTCCAATAAAAATAAACAAAAAATTTATTTCCTTACTATGAAAGAGTGTTTTTTTTTAAATCATTGTATGACACGCCGCGTACGAATTGCTTGAATTTTTTTCTTGGTTTACTAGCTATCTAATGAGATACAATACTTACCAAAAAAATAGGTATTTAAATGAATTAAGTACTAATTAACACTAAGAAGTACACTTTTTATGACCGTCGTTTGTATGGTACGAACTCCTCAGAAATCAGTAGTTATCTTCAAATGCATACTTCAATGATTTCTGAGGAGTTTGTAGGGTAACACTTCTGCACCGTAGATGTAAGAGCCGACTGATTACCTGCTCCATTGTGAGTGTGGCTTTAGCCGATTCTCATTAGCCAATAACACGCACAATTTCAAATGCACATCCTCTGTTCTTGCGGACCACTAATGCGCAACAGAAGTATCTACCTAGAGCGACATAATAATGGACGCACAAGAGATACAACTCCTCACTGCCCAAAGCATCTGGAAATTCCTGGACGCAACGGGCCTTTGCGGTGAGCTCTAAAACAAAGGGCTGCTACAAAAGATCAGGCAATGGTCGAAGTGGCTCACAAGGCCCATTTTAACCCACCAATAATAATAATAGCCAATAACGTTCAACTGCACTTTTTCAGTACTAGCTCATTAAAGCAAATGGAGTATACAGCACATGCGTAGAGTTTAGTTTATGTCTAAGTCAATTGGCCTGAGATTGCACCCTGATTCTGTATTGATTAGCTAAAAAAAAAAAAAAAAAACCTTATTTTTAAGCCTTCATCTGAATCGGATACTTCCAAGTGTTTTTTTTTATGGCATAGGAAGGCAATCGAGCACACAAGCCACCTGATGGTAAGTGAAAATTGTGACCCATAGACATTCGCATTCACAAGACTGCAAATGCACTGCCAATCCTGCGGACTAAGATGGAATGCCTCTATGCTAGTCATTTCACCGGCTGTCTTATCCCCAAACCGGAACACAACAATGCGAACACTGCTGTTTGGCGGTAGGTTAATGGATAACATGGTGGTACCAACCCGGACGGACCCTGCACAAGGTCCTCCCACAAGAAATCCTCCCATAAGTGTATGTTTCTAAATCTCCTAACAAAGTAGCTAATTTACATTCCAGTTGTAACTCCCAATCTCAAACCCTTGTTAATGGTATTTCTCGACATGACGCAGCCATTCCTAGTTTCAAGGCTAGTCAATTCATTAGCCGATATTATGGCAAATATCCAGCGGGCCCAATTTATAGCCCTTATACCACTTGCGGGATACTGTTTATCGCCCAATCGCTGGAATAACACAACATAAACAAATTGTGTTTGGTAATACGCAATCGGATTTGGATAAATATATCATTGATCATAATTTCCAGATCCTTTTTCAAATCTAGTTGATAGCCTAGAATTAGGTAATCACAAACAGTAGATTCCTTAAAAGGCAAATTAAAGAAGTTCTGGATTGACTCTATCTCCTAAATATCAACTATCCTCTAGGTATATAAAATGTTGTTTATGTATGTATATTTAAGTATTAATAATATGTTTCTGTATCTATTTATGTAGGTATTTGAATGTTTTTTTTTTATTTTTTTTTTATTTAGGCTTTATTGGTAAGTTAATGTGTTATGTAATTATGTTCCTTTAAATAAAATTGTACACTTGCTTACTCGATGCACGACCTTTCACTTTTCTCAATCTCTCAAGAGTCACCTGGAGGAGATCCCTTAAAGGGATAAGTAGGCGTTTGTACATATTGTTATTTTAATTGTATTGTTAATTGGTTTTTCTTTTGTACATTAAACTGTTTACCTACATACATACGTTTTTGTTTAAGGTCTAGGTAAGGATCTCTTTAATACGTTGAATCACCATTTCTTTGAAAATTATTTTTGACTTTTATTCTGGTTTGTTTAACTCGTCAGTCTCAACTTTCAGGTGAAAAAAGATGCATTACGTGGACAAAATAATAATAACCAGTATACGTCCGTTATTTTGTCAATTTTCAAAAATCACTTACGTTAGTATTATTCATATTTTCTATGCCCCTTAGCTTAGCTCTATAGAAGAAGTTTATTTCAATGTTAAAAAAATTAGGTCTCACTAATGACAGCATGCAGTCTTATAAATCCTACAAAAAAATGCAATTAGCATTAGATAGATTTGCGGTCCGTTTTTTACCCCGGAACCCTAAAAAATAAAGTCAACGCAGGATTATGTACCCAGGGCAACATAAAATTAAAGCAGTTCGCAATACAGCAAATTCAATACATGCCCCCACTCGCTGCGGCACGAACTTTTACAATGTTTTATAAATCCGCTCAGCTGTTTACACCGAAACGCTTTCTGCGGTTCTTGACGGTCACTAACCGCTTCAAAATTATTTTTACGCGGCTGCGGTCAGCCCGAAAACTGGATGGTTTTGATCTAAATTGGAATTTGTAATCTGGTCGAGTTCTGGTTTTTTTTTTTTGGATGCCAATACAGGTATTTTAAACATAAGGGTTGAGTCGCGTATAATAACGAGGGCTGCCTTTTAAGTTCTCTCGTTGGCAAAACTCCCGTGATCATCTTAAAATATTTGAATTTAGAATTAGAAAACAAAAGATTGTCTCGTAATCGGTCGAATCGTTTTAGTACAGCGTCGGTTCAAAGTTGACAAGACAGTTGTGAAAATGGAAATTTCGAAGGAAAATATACGTGCGATAATTTTTTACAACTTTAAAAGTGGTTTGTGTAAAGGAGGTGGCCACGTTGCGACCATTGTGCTCGGAGATCATCAAACAGTTAATGCTGACTGTTATTAGCACTGTTTGTTTACCAGAAGCTATCGGCGAGTTAAGAAAAAATAACCCAAGACGTCGTATAGTACTACACCATGATAATGCTAGCTCGCACACCGCCCGGCAGACGCAAAGAGCTAAAAGAGCAAAACGTCGAAAATATGGATCACCCGCCGTACAGCCCAGACTTAAGCCCAAATGATTTTTTCACTATTCCAAAAATCATGGCTCGTGCAGAGCAAATTATCTTCATTATGGTCATCCCTATTAAAATCATTTAATTATAATTAATTTTTATTTGCCGTGTGGTTGCCGGCTTAGAATTGAGCCACTCCATGTCTTCCCGTGAATGTCGTAAGAGGCGACTAAGGGAATAAAGGCTTGTAGTACTGTTAGGCGATGGGCTTGCTACCTGTCACTAATACACACATGGTAAACATCTTAGCCTAATTGTGCAAATTGTTTTTACAGAGTTATCAACAAGTATTTAAGAGTTGTTGGTAATCCCGTAGCTCTGCCTACCCCACTCTGGGAATAGAGGCGTGAAGGTATGTCTGTATGAGTATGTATAATTAACAGATATTATTCACATTTCATCCTAACCATAAATCAATTATTAATTGATCCTACTGTAATCACGACCATGTTACAGTTCAATTGCAGCTTGTAGGCACTCGGCTGAAATTGATCCCGAATTACACGCGTAAGCCTATTGTGGGACGTGTGACGTCGTAATTGTAACGTCAATAGACGTTCAGTGTGGAGGAGACGTTCCAATTGAGAGTTAACGACTAAAGAAGCTAATTTACTTAAGGAAGGAGATACATTTTCATCTAATTGTCATTTTAATCTTTTATAAATACTTATATCCTTTTTACCCGTGTGGTTACTGGGTTAGAATAGTGCCACTCTATGCCTTCCCGTAGATGTCGTAAGAGGTGACTAAGGGAGTAAAGGCTTATAGTATACTGTAGGCGATGGGCTTACTACCTACCTGTCACTAATACGCTGGTAAACATCTTAGCCTAATTGTGCAAAATGTGGTTACAGAATTATCAACAAGTTTTTAGAGTTGTAGGTAATTCTGTAGCTATGCCTACCCCACTCTGGGAATGAAGGCGTGAAGGTATGTATGTATGTATGTATGTTGTGAGTGAGACGAGTTATTCCGTGCTACGTGGGTATTATAAACCTGTCAATAAATTGCGTTAAAAAAATGGGCAAGCTTTTGTTTCTGACTGTACTTTTTTTATGACACTCTAACACGACCGGTTTATCATGTGTAATTTAGAGGTCCCTATGGCCACCCTACGTCTTTATCATCCGACTTACTCGATTATTGTATTGTCATCAGAAATAAAGGTGTATGCAAATTTTCAGCTTCATCGGAAACCGGGAAGTGGGTCAAATTTAGTTTGTGACATTTGACTCGTACATTTCAAAGTTAAGTCCATAAGGTACAGCCGAGAAATTGGATTGTTGAGCAGTTTGACATAATACGTCAATATGCTGGGTTATTTATTTTCCACGTGTCATTAGTCGTGTCACGCCAGGAATTGTATAAAACGGCCAATTTACGTATTATGTCAAACTGCTCAACAATTAATTACCGTACCTATGAAATAGCAAGAAATGGGTCAAAATTTACATGCAAGGTTAGAACCGTATCTTCATTTTTACGATTTCCATTTATATCAGAGAAAAACATAACGCCTGAAACAAAATTTACCAAAATGGACGTACTAAGATCTCAGAGAATTTGGGTATTTTAACGTAACGTAATAGGGTTGTTTAATGGTTTTACTGGCCAAGTTTTAAAAACTAACGGCTCAATAAAGGTGCGATAAGGGACGCCGCCGCCAGCGCAGGAAATGAATGAACTGGCCACGGAAACGCCGGCCGATAAGCGACCCCTCTGGCAGAATAATAGTACGTTCTTATATCTATGTTTAGCTAACAAAGTTACACATAGTTTATGAACGCAGAAAGTGTGTTTTTTTTTTACAGCAACGATAAGGCACGTAAGCACCTGATGGTAATTGAACTAATTGAGATCTGAGACGATTCAATTCTCAAGACTGCAATCACGGACGTAAAAAAAGACGGACGTAACATTGCACTCATTGCACACGACTTACCGCACGCATACAGATACACTAGTTTACGTGTGTGCGTGGGCACACAGACAGCCATTTTGCATGCTTCACTCATGATTAGACGAGGTTACGTCCATATATTTTTTAGGTCCGTGAATGCAATGTCAAGACTGCAATTCTAAATGCTATATTAATAAACTACTCTCGACCGGAACGCTCGTTTCAAGATGCGTCTAATGTGACAGTATTCTATGGCTTGACTTTTACTTTGATGTATCTTGGGTCGGGTTTTTTAGCCAAGAGTTTAGTAATACGAACCTATGACTTCGTATGCGTTGCAACCCTGAGGACTAAACTGAAATCCTCTATGCTTGTAATTTCACCGGTTGTATTTTGTTTTTTTAGAGCATACTCGTATTAACGTTGCCGCGTTATACACTTTATGCACTTTGCTTTATTTTTCTAGTGGCACGGTCGGGTCGGTCGGCCTTAAGTTGCTGCACACTTTAGAACTTTGTCCCTGGGACGTCTTGTTTGAACTGTTGCATTAATCTGTAAAGGCGTTAAAGCGACAAGGAACAGAAGGGTTTAGCTATTAAGGTCGACTAGGTAGGTTAAGGTAGGTTGTGTTATGTGTGGTTGCCGGCCGCCTAGAATAGTGCCACTCCATGTCTTCCTGTGGAAGTCGTAAGAGGCGACTAAGGGATTAAAGGCTGTGGTATTGTTAGGCGATGGGCTTGCAACCTGTCACTAATATACACATCGTAAACCTATTAGCCTGTTTTTGCAAAATGTGGTTATAGAATTAACAACAAATTGTTAGAGTTGTTGGTAATTCTGTAGCTCTGCCTACCCCGCTCTGGGATGAAGGCGTGATGGTATGTATGTATGTATGTAAACATTGAATTTTATGTAATAGTAGATTATACACCGAGGGCATAAAGCACTGTTTTATATCACGGGCGCGATATTGAAACCTGAGCAAATGAGGACCCCTGACTCCAAATTTAACTCTCGAGCGTAGCGAGCAAATAAATTATTTTTGCTGTAGGTTTCTAAGGAACAATTGTTCATACGAATTCAAATTTCATTAATAACCAGCGGGTTATAAGGAGATTCAATACTATATTATGACCCGGCAGGTTATAATATGGTACTGAATCTCCTTATAACCCGCTGGTGAGCCGATGGCTATAATGACTTACTTTAGGTGCGGTTGGTATGATATATAATTGAACAATTTCGAGCGTGTGGTGTGAAAAAGCATTTTGTTCTACATACGTGTGTTTGAAGGGCTAATTTTTTTGTATTGAAAGGTATTCCTTCTTAGTGACGGTTTTGCATACACAAGTTCGAAAAAGGAATGAGTTGACTGTCTTTAATTGTAGGTTTTGTCACTTGTGCTGTGCATAATAACTAGGGCATTAAAAAACGAGTGCGGTTTTTTGAAAATCGTCTTTTGACTCGTTTCATACTATGATCACAAGAGTATTTTAATGCCTCATTATGTGTCCCTACACTCGCATACATATCATAAGTTTTCTACGGATCTATGGATTTCCTGTTGCGTAATGTACCTGTATCTTAATATTTACATTAAAGTATCGATAATCGATACTTTAATAACATGCAATAGTTTAATGTTAACATTAAAGTACAACCACAGATACAGGATGCGTAGGTCATTTGCTTATCGTTTCTGAATATATAGGGAATTCAGTATACGAATTTCGATAAAATTTGTTTGAGTACTGAGTTTAGTACGCTTTAAAGCACACTGCTTTGTTTTAAGTCTGAGTAAAAAAACATGTTAAAAGTATGCATGTACGTAGTAATGCGTCGTAATCCGGCCTTGACTAGAATCAGGCCACAGCCTTTTATGCTTCAAGCAGGAGCATTCCTCCCGCAGCCACCTTTGTTTGGAAGAGATGAAAAATGTGGAATGTGAAAAATATGTCGTTAATACCCTTTTTATGGCTAGAAGGCAAACGACACAGGCCACCTAAAATGGTATGTAGGGTTTGACATTTCGCAATCTCAAGATCACAATCTCAAGACAGTAATCTGAAGACTGCAAAAACGTTGCCAACCTGATCTCCACGCCAAGACAAAATTATGAAAAAAAATGCTTCTTAGCGGAAGATTAACGGATAAAATTGATCCTTCTGGGTTTCGTATAGGGAATGCAATTTTACCGGTTTTTAGCCGTTTTTGTATGAAAATAACCGGTTAAAACCGGTTATAATCGGTTATTTGCAATCCCTAGTTTCGTACCAAAATGGTAAAACAGAAACCCTTATGGTGAAACTTTCACTGCATGTCTGTCTGTATGTAACATCAGTTTTTATCTGAAACTACATAATATCGTGGGTGAAACTGCAAAACCGCGTAAGTTACATTTTAAATAAGCAGCAGAAACGCACCTTCTTAATAAGACAGTAAAGTTTATTTTGATCTCATCATAAACCGATTTGATTACTTACTTAAAGCAAACGGGGCCGTACGAATAGGCTCAATCTGCACATTTCGAAACTATTTGTTTTATAATATTCCGTGTTGTTTTAAATCCAATCATTTACCCCCCCCCCCCCCCATCTATTCTACATCGCGCTAACGAAGTTTCTACAGTCGGCTGACATATATACCACTTCCAACTTCATCCCAATGGACTTCGGTCCCCAGGCATAACACCCGCCTAGAGAGAGATCTCTATATTGTCCTCTCATACTACAAGTATGTTCGCGTTTTCCATCCATATTATCTTAAATACGGAATCCTCGGTGCGTTCAGTTTCAGCATTCAGTTTCCGTCTTATTATTAAATGATATACTTCCTCGCTAGTAATTGGTAAATCAATATCTTGGTATAACCCAAGCGCTCCAAATTATTCAGCCATATACCCCAAACGTTAGCGGCCAAATTACTGACGAATATAATACCTTCCGACGGAGTTCCTCAATCTAGCAGTAATTAAACCAATTAAGAACTATTTTAGACTATATTGCTATTGTTTACACTAAATTTCCTTACGGGATAACCAACCTTACTTTATGTTATGAACTTAACAGGCAGAAGACAGCGGTGTATTCATATTAATAAATACCAGGATTGATTATTATTGGG
Source organism: Acleris emargana (assembly GCA_927399475.2). NCBI lineage: Eukaryota > Metazoa > Arthropoda > Insecta > Lepidoptera > Tortricidae > Acleris > Acleris emargana. The sequence goes on from OV656840.1 coordinate 1,848,770, forward strand.
GCGTTGAGTTGGGCCTTGTGAGCCACTTCGACCATTGCTGATCTTTTGTAGCAGCCCTTTGTTTTAGAGCTCACCGCAAAGGCCCATTGCGTCCAGGAATTTAAAGATGCTTTGGACAGTGAGGAGTTGTATCTCTTGTGGGTCCATATGTCGCCCTAGGTAGATACTTTGGAGAGCTTGCTTTTTAAACCTTTGATTAGTGTTTTCGAGTGATTTTGTCCTTTTGTGGACTTCCACAGCTCGATCGCCCTAGATCTGTATAGGTCGTTTAGCAGGGAATAGGTTTTGCGTTTATGCCACAAAACTGCTCCGGGCCGACCAGGAGGGGATAAATACCAGGATAGGATCTCAGTATAAAAAGCTTCTGAGAAAATGCTATAACAATTTAATTTATAATGCTAAATGAAAATTTAGAAACACAATCAATAATAACATGGAAAAATATCAATAAAGGAATGCTGAAGTGGTTTCATGTGGAGAGAATAGATGAAGTGAGATTGACGAAACAGATATACGAGGCAAGAGTAAATGGGAATGTCGGAAAAGGGTGGCCAAAGCGAACGGTCCACGATCAGATCGGGGAAGTATTGAGAAGGGGCCAGGTCAGGAGACTCTTAACCGACGCACGTGCATGAACAGACTTATGAGTGTGGAGAAAGCGAGGGAAGTTTGTCGGGATCGTTGCAAATGGAAGGAAGTGGTGTCTGTGTACCCCAACAGGTAAGAGGCGTCATTATGTGTATTTATGTATACAATAAATAATAGATACTTTAGGTAAGAAGGTTGTTTCCTAGATATGGTAGGTATGAATACGAAGGTACTGATTTTTTGGTAAAGCTACATTGCTAATGGCAAATTATAGACATGGTGACCGAAATAAAAAAATACCATAACATATTAAAAGCAATGTTGTTTTATAAAGTATAATACAGCCTTTGATAGATAAAATGAATACTTTACTTAATTATCCTTACTTATTATGAATAGTTCCTATTCTATTCAAAGCTATCATGGAGGCATTCCATCTTAGATTAAATTTAAGGGTTGCCAACGCATTGGCAGTCTCAGGATTCTAGTTTCAAGATTGTAGTCTTGAGAATTTAAATATCAATGGATCTCTGATCCCACTCACTAGGGCTGTGTGATCACGAGCCTTAAAAAAAATGTGCGCGTTTTTTACCATAAACTAAGAGACCTAATTTAGGTAATACCGCCTAAGTCCCATGTGTCCGTAGTTCGATCACAAGAGCTTAATTTTACGTAACGTGAATAGAGCTACAAGTAAATCCCGTATATTGCCAATTTCCAATACATTGCAATTAGAGTAAACCATTATAATTATTACACCGTATTAACACGGTAATTTGGAATTCATGGAATTAAACTAACGTGTTATGTTTTGATTCTACTAGCATATATTATTAATGATAAATGTCGCTTGTTATATGAGTATTTATTAATTTATCGAATCACGTTTTAACCAACGTATCAATACGTAGAATTTTCATTTCATCAATAAGCATTTTTTGACGCATGAGAGATTTACGATATGATGAAAATATCTGGATATCCTAAAAACCTACATGGTCTAGGATATGGGCAATACGATATGAAAAAATTAAAAAGTCTGTAGTTTGTATAAATTGACAGTTAGGTGCATTATTATCGTGATGTAATATGTATGTCCCTATGCGTTTTAATTATTCGTTTTGTTCTTTGTTCTTTCTTGCTGTTGACTACTGTTTCCATTGCCTCTTTTCACAAAAGCTCAACCACTATAAAGGCTTCATGTTGTTGTTTTGTCTTAGCGACTAATTATCAACGTAGGTATTAAAATTAATAAATATTCCGTTTTGTGTTACTGTGCGCTCAGGCATAGCCACAGATAAGATTTAATTATTGTTTTGCACAGATACTAGTGCCATATGTGTTTGATGGTTAGTGTCGACTATCGCCCGTGTATTTAATTTGATTTTCTTTTTTCTTTTTTGTTATTTGATTTCTTAAGTTTATATAACATGTTTGTGTGACGTTCCGTGTTGCCACCTAGTGGTCTCGACGGAAGACTAGAGGTGGCTTAACAGCCGGCACATGCTGAGTTGGGACCGTTTTACAACTGTTCAACTTTGTGTAGCTTTATTTATTTATTTTTACTTTAATGGTGTGTTGTTGTGAAAAACCTAAATAATGTAACCTAATAACGTTCGTTAATGTCTTCTTTTTACTTTATATTTTTTCTACTGTATTTTTGTGTGCGTTGAATAAATATTTTCTATTCTATTCTATTCTATTCTATTGACCTAGTTGCATGATTGAAACCTATCTCAAACACAGCAGCCTAATAGAAGGTTGAGACCACGAAACCTCTCAAGATAAAACACGAACTCTGCGAGTTATTAAGATGTATCTCGTCGATTTAGAAATATTTTTTGACATTTTTGTTTGTACAATTAGGGCGACGGCACCAATAATGGACACTTCACTCTTAACTCAAATTTAATACTGTCCTAAATTGTTGTTGCAAAAAAAATGAATAACCTTAATATGTGGAATATCACGAAAGTTTTAAAACGCGATATTAATGTAAAAAGGTTTAAATCAATTATGTAAAATAGTTTTGAGAGTATTCAATGTAAATAATGATATTTCTTTTTAAGAAACCAAATACCATAATAATAACTATAATGGCAGGGCAGCTAGTGGCGAGCTGTTGGTGAGTGGCGACACCACGGACCTGAATGCTCCCGAGGGTAGGTCCTGTTCCTCACCTCACGCTTGTCTTCACCGGCCGGCTGGAGTGTATAATGACGAGGAACAGACCCTCACCTCTGGCTTGCCTTTATTGGCCGGTCAGAGTGCAGTCGCAAGAGCTATATGCTCGAAGGGTGGATGTGTTGCATAAGTGGTGAGTGGGCACCTTATGGTCGTTTAAAGTCCAGAAGCACCTCTCCACCCTTAGCCCCTCTGGAACTGTTACCTCCCTGCTGCTATATATATGCGGCTATTTCGGGAGGCCCATTCTTGAGTTGGCGAGTCACCGCCTGCCATTTCAACCAAAGTAATTAGCATTGGCCAGGCAGGCGCCGTAGTTTCATCAATAGCCTAGTTCACCAATCCATATCTGTTCATTAATAGAGCCTATTGTTAATACTTCCATCCTTCTTAAATAGTCCTACACTAACCGTTGGTTGTCCGTGGGAGCATACTTTTATAGTTTGAACTCAGGGACAATCGCCGGTTGGTGTCCCATCACTTTACTAAATTAAACTTGTCTAAAGGGCCTCTGCGTGTTGGCTTCGGCTCCATGTACGCCTTCCAAAGGTCCGGGACTCCCATAGTCCCGTGAATGGTAAAGACTATAATTATATTGCTTCCATTAAAACAGAAGTTTTCGTAGTCCTAAAAAACTATTTCAGTTTTACTGTTAATTACCACGTTTACTTATAACTCTTGTATAAATAATAACTGTAAGGCTCTCTAAGTTTAGTTTTAAGTTTAATATTTTATTCTCCGACGAACGTAGCCAATTACCTTAATAAATAAATAATGGGGACAGTCTCACATGAGCGAGCTCACTCGACGGGAAAAACGGGTAAGCTGAGAATGCGCACCCTTGGATTTTACGCTCTCACGAGACAACTTCAACTTGACGGTTAATAATTGGCACGCAGTAGCTCTAGCATGAACATTAAAATTTGAGTGTAAATGTGCGCAGGTGTGTGGCTTGTGGTCAATAATGCCTTGATATTTTCTTACTTATCTGCGTATTAAACGCCCGTCCCTACTACTCGATTGAGTGTGTGTAAAAGTGCGCATGTGTGTGTGTATATTTGTGGATATTTTTACGATATTTATGTGCGTAATTAGCGTTACTACTCCATTTAATCGAAACCTGCATCGACCACCGTAGTTCCGTACAATAGTTTCTAATGAACGCGATTTGGGCACTTTTGCACGTCAAGAGTCTACTAGCGCTTCCCAAGAGAACCACTGCTGGAAAGCAGTGCTGCAAGTAACTCAACCGTCTGTTATAATTTCAAATCCATAATCTATGTGTCACAGTGTATGTGTGAGTAAAAGTGCGCATGTAAGATTGTAAAAATACGCATGTATGAGTGTATTTTTATAGTTGTGTATGCGTCACTATGTACGTACCCATGTTCGTATTTAGCGTTACTAAGTACCTACTCCATTTAATCGAAGCTCACATCGACCATAGTTCCGTACAATAGTTGCTAATGAACGCGATATCAATAGAGGCCGAGTTTTGGTTAATCTCACGCTGGCACACGCTTTGTCTGCTGTTTTTGTCACTTTCACCAAATCTACCAGAGCTTCCCAAGACAACCACTGCTGGAAAGCAGTGCTGCAAGAAACTCAACCGTCTGATAATTTCAAATCCATAATTTATGTGTTACCGTATGTGTGTGAGTAAAAGTGCGCATGGGTGATTGTAAAAATGCGCATGTACGTGTGTATGCCTCAATATGTACGTACCCATGTTCGTATTTAGCGTCACTAAGTACTCCATTTAATCGAAGCTCACGTCGACCATAGTTCCGTACAATAGTTGCTAATGAACGCGATATCAAAAGCGGCCGAGCTTTGGTTAATCTCACGCTGGCGCACGCTTTGTCCGCTGTTTACGTTTCGTTCTATTTTCACCCGTCACGCGCCATTGTTGAATCGACTGCGTGTCTTTTGTGGGGATTTAAAAGGATGGACGGAAAAACAGGTCTAGATTTCATTAGATAGTGAGGGGTTTTCCATTAAAATTATCAGTTTATTTACTATAATGTCTTTAATATAGTCTTTAGATAGTGTAAAACGAAGTGGCTTCCCGCCGTCTGTACGCTCTTTCTAGGGAATGCAAATAACCGGTTATAACCGGTTTTAACCGGTTATAACCGGTTTTAACCGGTTATTGCCATACAAAAATGGCCAATAACCGGTTAAATTGCATTCCCTAGCTCTTTCAAACTACGCAACGGATTTTAATACGGATTTTGTTATTCCCCCTGGTTTTTTTTCTGTATTTTAATCCAGGATATAAGCTATCTACATTCCAAATGTCATCCAATTCCGTCCAGCCATTGCATTGAAGGAGTAACAAACTAACACACACACACAAACTTTCACATTTATAAAATTAATGCGATATTCAAAATAAAGAGAAGCAAGGTCGCTGGTAAAAATTTGTGAGTTAGTTTGTCCAACTTTTTGGTCCTTACCGAAATTACTATGGGTCATAGATCCCACTTACCATTAATGACAAAATATTTTTTGGTATTTTTTACATTCATACATACCTTCACGCTTTCATTCCAAGAGTGGGGTAGGCAAAGCTAAAGAATTACCAACAACTCTAAAAACATGTTGATAACTCTGTAACCACAATTTGCACAATTAGGCTAAGATGTTTAACAGTGTATATTAGTGACAGGTGGCAAGCCCATCGCCTAACAGTACTACAAGCCTTTATTCCCTTAGTCGCCTCTTACGACTTCCACGGGAAGACATGGAGTGGCACAATTCTAAGCCGGCAACCACACGGCAACAACGTATTTTTTTAAATAAATAATTCAACAAATACTTGATTGAGTTAAACATAAAACTAAGAAAACCCTCGAAAAATTGCGGTAACCCACCACCTGGATGAATATTTAAAAGCTGGTTTAATAAACCCACCCAATAAAATGGCGCCCGATAAAACTGACAGCGTTTATGATTAGGAGAACCTATTCGAAATAAAATTGGAATGGTGCGGTAAACAAGAACTACCGTATTATTTTTTAACGATTACCTATTTGGCGCCAAAGACTTTATGTTAGCTGTATTATGATTGAGTCTTAAAATAAAATTTATATTTGAATTGGAAACAAGTCTAACAAAAAGCAAACATTGGAAACACTACTTCTATAACATTAGAACTGAGAAGGGTTTAATATGGCCTATGGCAATTTAATGGTAAATACCAATATAATGGACCCTATACTTTAAACTCCATCATGGCGTTTAGCCTACAAGAAACATGGAGTCACAAAGTAACATGGACACTCCATTTTGGGAAGTAACTACAATATTCTTAATTGGCAACCAACACAAATAAAGACTGTATTACTCATCGCAACCGAGAAGCCAGTCTCAAAATACGCCAAGCGATAGAAAACTGTCACTTATGACGCATCAAGAGTCCGCCATCTTGGTTGAGGTTGGTTTGCAATATGGCCCTTCGTCATTTTTTGGGTTCTATTCTACTCGATAAAACGATATTGCTTTAGATAATTGAATAAATATAATATAATACGAGTAGGTAACTAGAATCGATAAAGCGATAATGATTTTATTTAAAATATATAAATTTGTCTCTGAAAACAAATTAAGAAGAGCACATCTCAAAGTTTACTAATTTCTCATATTCTAATTAGACTTGTAAAATACTAGAGAATAATGATGAAATTTCGGCAGTATCGAATAAAATTGGTTGAACTCAGAGTTATGATAATTAAGTTGGAAAACTTCGTACATTTGGCAACGTGCCGAGATGCGAGCATGTGAACTCGGATCAGAGCAAAACCTAGCGGTTTCATGCAACAGTATTTAACGTTACCGCAGAGTTTGTCGACGAGCTATCTGGTGGACTGGCTTAATTAGATTTCTGCCTTTTGGAAGCGTGGGTACACACAAACTTGTAAGAATTAGTGTGGTCGACTTGCAGATGACGATTTGCATTTTGATTTTCATGGCTGACTCTTGAATTAGCTAGCAAATTTTGGTTGAAGTTAGCTACTTAGTTGTTGAAATCACTACTGTTTATAATAATACTCAACGTATTGGCCTATAAAGTTGCTAGATCGAAGTGGACAAATCAGAATCAAATCAAAATTTAAATATTTATTTATTTAGTACATTTGCCACATTCGGGCTCTTTTACACGTTGGTAATATGGAACGCAAACCTAGAACACAACGTGAAGAATTAGTAGAATGGGTAATTTACTATTGGTCTTCTAGACCAAGCTCACCACAAAGGACACAAAAAAAAATCATTAAATATAACAAGAAAAACTATGAAAAAAACTACTTCGGGCGCCATTTGTAACGCTCCAATTGGGAAAAAGGAGCACTAACTGATCCTAGGACTGTGCCTAGGATAAACGTAGAAATTTATTACAAATAAAAAATAAATTGTAACCTAAAGATAGTTTATTAAGATAAATTTCTACGAACACTAACTAGGAGCACTAACTGATCCTAGGACTGTGCCTAGGATAAACGTAGAAATTTATTACAAATAAAAAATAAATTGTAACCTAAAGATAGTTTATTAAGATTAATTAAAGGTGTCGAATAATAGACAATTGCGACAAAGATTGGTATAAAAAATAAATAGTAACTAGTTTAAGTGAGGTGACGATAATATAATAACAAAAAAATTAGAGGTTAATAAAGACGAAAAATTAAGGATAAACACAAAAATTTAGAGATTAAAAGGTATTCCAAGAATGATTTAAGTTACGTTTCCGAATATTGGCCGAAAAAGAACAAACGTTCATGGAGCGCGCGGACTCTTTTAGAATTTGGAGAAACAAAGCACGATAGCAATAATAATCAAAGGGGCCCTAAAAAAAATATGCGCATATCTTTTGTATTGAAGTTCGGAGATGGGAATTTTAAATGCTTAAATCAAAAATAAATTTAACATGTACGCAAATATAAAAAAAATATAGAAAACAGTTTCTTATGCTAAGCTTATCTTGAAAAAAAGGTCTCGTAGCCGAAGTCTCCGGAGTCACACGCGTGCGTTGTACACAACGCGTGTAAGTATATGTGTCTCGCTATACGCGTGTGATTGCACAATAATCGTCCGCAGTTCGCGTTTAGTGGACTACTTCTTCAGGGGGTAGGTGGACTAGAATAAAAGGATCTAATGAGTAACGAACGACAAGACAAACAGAACGGGGCGTAGCGGGGAAAGATCTCAATAAATATCAACTTACCCGGATCAAGCCGGTATTATTTGGTGCGAATTCCAGTAGGAAGTTCCTTCCTTTCGCTCAGCAGATAGAGTGACCGTGCACCCAACTATGCGAACTAGGTCACTGTTAAAACTGCAATTGTCCTTGTAATTGCAAATGTACGAAGTCGAGAACAAAAAATATATCCCTTCGGTTACGAGACTGAAGCACCAATGTCAAAAAAAAACATCTTACGTCCATGCCGAACAATCTGACAACACATTCAAAATTTTAAAATAATAATCGAAACCATCAACAACGCAGGCCAGCAACTCTAACACACAAAGGAGTTCGACACCTAAAAAAATAAACAAAATAAACGCGCGAATTTGAAGCGATTTTGTAGCGGTAACGCTACAGAATCTACTAACGCTAGACCATCATAGCCGCAAGAAGTTCCAGTTAAAGGTCAAATAAAATACAAAATTATATATATTAATATAAAATATAACATAAATTGCTCAAAGAATGAATGGCCGATGATGCCAAAGAGTTTGTAAAAAGCTTTAATGGTCATCAATTTAGGATCTTAAAATTTTGCAAGCTTCAAAAGCTATCCTTTTCTAACTGAAGTTGGGTAAATCTGCCTATGTGACTAATAACGACAAACCATATGTCACCAAGTATGTTATTTTAAGTTTTAAAGCTTTTACTTTTATATTAAAAAAGATATCGCCACTTAAAGACAGTGGGAGAGTTTAAACATAACTACATGTAGGTATTTGTGACATTTTAGTTTTGCCATTAAAATTGTTTTAGGCCTTAAAAAGTTGTAGAATATAAATATACATTTTCGATATAATATCGCTTATTGGTTCCAAGGCTTGGGTCCATTCATTTATGCCCGTCTTCCTTTATCTCGTTTAGAAACCCGATTTATATAAGGCACCATTTCAAAATTACTTTTTCATCACACTTGCACGTAAACAGTATCTAAAAATACAGGTTAACTTGGCCGCAATGCCCCATATAAAACCCTCGACTTTTCTTTTTACCATGAAACCCAAGGTCGGTAAGTAATTTTTTTTTAATTTATGGCACAGCACACAGGTCATGCAAGTTCAAGCAAAGAGTTTACACGCAATTGAAAAATTGTCTTAAAATGTTATTTAAACAGGAATTTCATTGCAATCTCGCTACATGTTACTTAAATACTCAATTAATGTTCTTAATAACCGATTTTAATAGTTTTCTGTATCAAAACGTCGTTTTTTTTTAACTCCTTCAGGTCTGTATGTATAACTACGTAAGTATTTGCCCTTAACGTTTCTGAACGAAACATTTTTATAATCTGTGGAGTCCGCCAGCCATCCGCTTAAAAAAAGTTCAAGTAATTCGTAATAATAGTTGTGCTGACTTGTGTATTTATTTACTCGCAAATGTGATGAAAAACATTGTATGTTTCACGAGCGGTACGGGAATTACGAACCTCGACTCAGAAAGCCCTCAGTCTTCGACTTCGGGCTTCTACTAGAGCCTCGACCGTAATTCCTTACTTACCGACCTTAGTACACAATGTACTATTACCTCGTTTCTAGCTGATTATGCTACTAACAATTTACACTATAACAACGAAATGTTTATCTTTGTTATTCATAAGGTTAAATCCATGCGGTGAGTAAAAATCTGTAATAGAAGCAAACTGTGTGTTTGTGTGTGTGTGTATAACCAGTAGAGCTAAACATATGTTTACGCAAGGCCAGACGTTTTACATGACTATACGTAATTTAGACATTTTTAGGGTTCTGTGGGAAAATTTATTTATTTAATTTATTTATTTAATTTATTAATTAATTAATTTATTTATTTAATTAATTAATTTATTTATATTTCTTATTATCGACAAGTTAACCACGTAAAAGTTAGGCAGAATTTAAAAAATATGTTACGCTTCAAACTCAAAGATGATGAATTTTTGACCTAATTTTAACCTACACTAAGCTCTCGATCTGTTTTGACGTTTTAGGTAACTACATAATTTATGAGCGATCGTAATGAAACTAGCTCTTTTTAATATGAAACTAGCAATTTGTGCCTGGCGCCACTCGGGTATATTATTATTCATAAAAACCTTGTCCAGATAAATACTAACACAAAAAAAAAGAAAATTATTTAAATCGGTTAAGCTATTCTCAAGTTAAGGCGTGACCAAAGGAACAGGGATTAATTATATCTAGATAAGTAATAACTTAATTGATTATAATTATCACTTACAAATATGAAACAAAAATCCTGTAATAATTGTCTATCTACATTATTTAATAGATTTTTTTTTTATGTGGTAAAATTATGAATTGTACTGTTTTTAATAAGTTAAAATTGTACCATTGTAGCAATAATTCTCGTGTTACCTGCGTTTACCACCAAATTTGCTTTGCTCACTGTGACTTACGTCTTTTGGTCACCTGATGCCTCTATTCCCATCATTTGGTGGAGGAATCCATTAAGGTAAGAAATTAATGATAAAATGATTGATTGTTTCGTAGAGGATATTCTTATAGCCCTCGAGTTATGTACTTGGCCGATATTACGGTCGAAATTGTAAATATTTTAGTGATGTCACGTGCAGCATAAACTTAGGATAGCAAAGCAATTTCCTTGCGTTTTATTTACGTCTGATGCTATAACGTTTTTACGGCGATTGATTCGGGTTATTTGCATATAGTTATGTTTTCGTTTTGAGCGGGTATTTAGTTTTTTAGGTATTTATTTATTCTAAACAAGCGATTGTAAGAACAGGGGCCTTATTTTTATCATAATTTAAACGATAAGATAGTCCTTATTAACTTGACAGTTATGGTGGTTGAGTTAAAAACAACACGATGACAATTTTATAGAAGAATACTTAGAAGAGAATTACTTACTTTAGTTCAGGCAACAATGCCCATATTTACGAATACCTTACAGACATACCTTTGTAGCAATTTATTTAACTTCAAATAACATTACCACTATAATACTCCAGTTATGTAAAACCAAGGTGGAAGAAGGCCTCTATATAAACCTGTTTGACACATACATTTAGATCGATTGTGTAAGTTTTTTTTTTATTTCCCTCACGGAACCCTTAACAACATATTGCCTCGTTTTAACCATTCCCCCCCCCCCCCCCCCCAGCGATTTACAAGAGCGATTGTTATGCCGGGTGATTTATGAAGTGCACACGCATGCATGAATCATGGCGACTGCCAGATAACGACACGTAGGTCATGACCAGCTGTTGTATGTATTCGAAGTCAGAAAAGTGTGTATACAGGGTTATTGGTAAGTCGACCTCTTCCCGCTAGGAGGTGATAGGGGTGACTATTTGCGATAATTTTGACCCTCATATGTATTATGCAAAAGTGAACCATTTTTGAGTTATCGCGTTTTTTAGTTTTTATATAAATTAGTCAGAAATTCAACTTGAAAAATTTATTACAAAAAAACTGTCAATTTAAATCAACTTTTTTTATTTTCTTTTGTACAAGGGTGGGTCAACTTTTTGTTGTTGTTATTCTGTCCCGTAAGCCAGGAGACAACAGTGATAGAGTTTCTTAGAAAAAATGTTATAATATATACTTCCAGCACACTCAGCAGAAAGGCCATAAAAGAATGGGTGTGTAATTGCCAATAAAACAGTTTTTTAGTGGACTTATATCCCTTGAAATCATAGTTTTAAAGAGTGACCCAGGAGACGTCACCATGGCAACGAGCTACAAAGAAAAGTTGATTGACCCACAAGATGAAATTTTTGTTCTTACGCAATATTAAAAAAAAAAAAAACTGTACACGTTTGAGAATGCGAGGCCGAAAACTAAAAAATACATGTTTTTTTATCAACGTGTAATCGACGTGGTACCACCGTCTTATCCATTAACCTACCGCCAAGCAGTGCTCGCATTGTTGTGTTCCGGTTTGGGGATAAGACACCTGGTGAAATTACTAGCATAGAGGCATTCCATCTTAGTCCTCAGGGTTGGCAACGCATTTGCAGTGTTAGGATTGCGGTCTTGTGAATGCGAATGTCTATGGGTCAGTTTCCACTTACCATCAGGTGGCCTGTGTGCTCGTTTGCCATCCTAAGCCATAAAATATATATATATATGTATACCTACGCTGTCCGTCCGACCTAGTTTTGAAGAGCGGTATCTTTTAAACCGTATTACGCGTAGATAGCGGGTTGATTTTTTATTCAAAAAGTGTTTTCGCGTCGGATCTACTAAGAAAATTATAAAAGAAAGCGAAGTTATTAATGTGGGATTATAGTACAGTTAAAGTCAAAGATTTTTTTACAGTTTTGCACCTTATTTCAATAGAATAAGGTGCAAACAACAGTGAGTTTGGGCTTGCGTTGATTCGATTCGAAATCGGAGTATGGTGAAAAAACTGTAAACATATATTTTACTTCGACTGTATACAACCTAAAAATAAACTACATTAATACTAAAATGGTCAAGAGTGACTTGGGTATGCGTTGATTCGATTCGATATCTTTATTTTAATGTTTCTTGGCTAGGTTTGACATTGAAACCAAATCTATTAAAAACTTCAATGTGTGAACCTAATTGATATACACTCTCGGTCAAATAATACGGGTCAGAGTGCGTTTTTCATACAAACGAGGCTATTTTGAAGCCTTGGTTCTAGGGCATTGGTTGTTTTGAGTGAGGTTTAATAGTGGATACTCTGAGGTTCAATAGAGGAGGTCAAAAGTGCTTAAGATACCTAACTGATCGCACAATCAGGTAACACCACAGCGAGAGAGTTTGGCTCAGCATTCGGATTTATTCACATTATATTGCCTTTTTAGATGTTTTTCTGAACATACACAATTCCGGCGTTAACCGCAGATTCAATCAGTTGGGTATCCTAGCTACTCTGAAAGTCTTGTATCGATGCTCGGGGTGTCCATCATCAGATTTCATTAAAAGCATCCCCTGGTGAGGAACCAACGCTTCGAAATAGCCTCTTTAGTATGAAAAACGCACTCTGACCGGTATTATTTGACCGCGAGTGTATTTAATTGGTTCACAATATATCCAAACACGAGTCAAACGAATCAAAAACCAATACAAACGATATCAGAAGAGTAATAATATTTAAACTAGTAAAAATCAAACATCTGGGTATGAAACAGATCTGAAATAACTTTCCGTTTATGCAAATAAACGATTCAGTATTTTAAACGTTCAGCATTAATATACTGGGCAAATTATTATTTGTATAATAGAGGTGAAAAACTTAAGTAAATCTAATATACTTATAAAATTTCCATGTCACAATGTTAGTTACCGTACTCCTCCGAAACGGCTTGACCGATTCTTATGAAATTTTATATGCATATTCAGTAGATCTGAGAATCGGCTACTATCTATTTTTCATAAGGTTTGTATGAAACCGGGCGGCACCGGGCGCGGACAGCTAGTCTATCTTCTTCTAATATATAAAATTTCCATGTCACAATGTTAGTTACCGTACTCCTCCGAAACGGCTTGACCGATTCTTATGAAATTTTATATGCATATTCAGTAGATCTGAGAATCGGCTACTATCTATTTTTCATAAGGTTTGTATGAAACCGGGTGGCACCGGGCGCGGACAGCTAGTCTATCTTCTTCTAATATATAAAATTTCCATGTCACAATGTTAGTTACCGTACTCCTCCGAAACGGCTTGACCGATTCTTATGAAATTTTATATGCATATTAACTAGATCTGAGAATCGGCTACTATCTATTTTTGGTGGTTCACCCCAAAATATTACATACATGGCAAAACAACTTTTGCCGGGTCAGCTATAGTCGAGTCCGGAATTAGGCGAACTAACTTGACAGTTCATTGTACACTAATGTTGCCACAGTTTGGCTAGTGCTGTTAATATCGATATTTAAAAAGTCTAGTTTATCATTATTATTGTGTTTGAAATCTAACTAATAATTTTACTAAGCAAAATAATAATAATAAAAATTACGACGATATATAGCGTTTGTCTCTATCGCACTTTCATATTTGCCAGCAAGAAAGGAATGAATGCTATATGTATGGTACATGAAATGTACCGTACTAGCCCGAAGGAAGCCACCTAAAAGGATCACAATGGCCTGTTGTAACGTCAGCATTATTTTTGTATTTTATTCCTAATTTGAGGAGTAAGTATCGTAAATATCCGCTTTAAACCGCACATCCTTCAGATCATATTATATCGTAAAAATTGCTGTAGTTTTTCCCTATTTGGCAAGTATGTATGAGTGTGAAAGTTTCGACGACAATTACTTGATAAAATATAAATATAATCAGATTTATAGAAGGCACAAGGTTATATCGACATATTTGTGTCGACATAAACCTATCACTATTTATTTTTTCCTATGTCTGGCAACATTTTCGGCTGTCAAGTTAGTTCGCCTAATTCCGGACTCGACTTTAGTTAAAATATAAATAACCCCTAAGTCAATAAATAAAAAAGAGTGGTGTTAAAAGTTTACAACGTGTATCTGAGTGTCTGTTTGTGGCATTGTAGCAACCAAACGGATGAACGGATTTGGACGCGATTTCATGAAAATCGGTGGAGCCGTTTAAGTGATATCAGCTCTGAAAGTAGGTGCCGCCGTTATATCGGGGGCTTTAAACCCCCTAAAAGCTTAATATCTCGAAAACGGCTAAACCGATTTTGATAAAACATGTCTAAAAACCGCCGCTACAAAACCCGCCCAATACCAATTTTGGTACTATTTGTCTTCAAATCAAATCAAAGTTATTTATTTACTTCTATATCTTAAGTAAGAGCATCAGCCAATCTAATTAAATCATGAAATTTACTAAATATGAAATCATCCTCAAAGTGATATTTGCAGCAACTAAAAACGAATGTGCTGATTGAATGTAAACACAAAAGTAAATCTAACACTCATTCATTCATGTCAGCCGAAAGACGTCCACTGCTGGACATAGGCCTCCCCCAAGGCTCTCCACTCGGACCGGTCTTGTGCTTTTCGCATCCACCGCATTCTCGCGAAATCACACTCAATCTGACACTGCACGCTTGCAACAAATCAAATAAACATTTCAATACCCAAAACGAATAAGAAATGCAAAATCTCTATTATATCAGCATGTAAACTTTATAAATGCAAGTTTTAGTTATCTACCGGTGAGTAACCTGAACATGGCAACAGAGTTTAGTTTTTGTACCGAAACTAACCGGTAACGGAGCTGACGTCCACGGGCGCAGGGGACACATGATAACCAGTAAAACAAACAATATTCATAGTATTCTAAACCTACTAATATTATAAATGGAAACCGCCACCCCCGCAGAATAAACCCATAACTTCAAAATGACAATTTTACAGGAGAAATAAAAAACCGTAATTTTGAAATAACTTCACTATTAAAGAAGAAACACATAATATTTAAACACCACATAAAAATCTAAAAAAAAATGAGGATATGTATTTGAACTTGTACATTCCAAAAATGCATGAACATTAAAAAACCTATAATAGCACTTTATGGGTTTATTCTGCGGGGGTGACTTAATGTTTATGTGTGTGTGTGTTAAATTGTTACATCTTCGCCCCCTGCCACGGCTGGACGAAATCGAATGAAATTTAGAATGTAAATAGCTTATACGGGTCATACACACTCGCAAAAACAAAAGATGTCTCTCCTGTGGTCAATAAGTAAAGGCTTGTGCATATAAGTTATGTTTTTATTTGCTAGGACTAAAGTAGACCTGACGGCGGAAGCCAGAGAATTAGACCTTAAATACGTTAACTTCAGATATGTCCACAGGAAAGACGGTAACCTAAATCTGTGTATCCTAGATTAACACACAGGTTTCTTTTCCTCCCGGAATTTTGAATCCAATTCAAAAGTTCCCGAGGCAATAACGATAATCGAAACTTAGGCGGACGAAGTCGCGGGCAGAAGCTAGTTAAATTATTAAAAAAACACAAGACAAAACTAGCCCTCACATATTGTTAATCCTTATTTACAGAGCAAAATCTACGGTCTCTATTATTGTATTTGGATAAAAAGATTAAATAACTGCTAGTTTTAGTTATTCACTGGCGGTGAGTGACACTGTACACAGCGAAGCAACTTTAGTTTTGTACCGAAACCAACCAGTAACGGAACTGACATGGACGTCGGAGGGGAAAAATGATCAGTACCAAAGCATTTAGAGTGGATAATAATGACGAATTCAGTGCCATCATCATCAGTATCATTATCATCGCCATCATAATGATGCCGATTTATTATGTGATTTTTTAGGGGACTGTTATTATGATATAGGTCAGAAAATTGTATTGGGTCTTTTACCGTATAGCAGCACTACAGAAAATAGAATAGAATGAAACAAACTTTATTAATATTATTAAAAAAAAACATTAAAACACCATTAAAACAAAACACAAGACAAAACTCGCCCTGACATGACATATTCGTATCGTTATACCTGTTTTGGATTAGATTTATGATTTATGATCAATTATGAACACAAACCCAAACCTACCATCTCTATTGTACTCTTATCAGGATATAAAAAGTATAAATGCTAAATTAGTTAATAATCTGCGGTGAATGACACATGACGCGACGAAGCAAGTTTAGTTTTGGATGAATCTAACCGGTAATGGAATTGACGTCGGTAACATGAGATGTCGGACATGTGATAGATAATTATCAGTGCCTAGCGCAAAACAAAGCAAAACAAAACCAAGTGGAATAGAGTAAATTATTATCAACCTTCCTATAAAGTCAATCAAATTCTGTTTTTAATGGAACATGATACACATGACAATAAGATGTTCTACTGTTATCATGAGTTTCCTGTGACACTCCGGCCGCCTCGATCAAGCATTTATTTACCAGTGAATTCTGGCGCAAAGCCTTTTCAACATATTTGTTTTTAATATGGGTTCGCCAAATAAAGAGCACTGGTCTTTTGGCTCAATATTGAAAGTCAACCAATTTCAGTGAATACATCCATCAAAAAACCGCATACGTATTTAAAAGTCAAGGATTATAGGAATATACAATTTGTGTGTGTGGTTGCCGGCTTAGAATTGTGCCACTCCATTGTCTTCCCGTGGAAGTCGTAAGAGGCGACTAAGGGAATAAAGGGTTGTAGTACTGTTAGGCGATGGGCTTGCTACCTGTCACTAATATACACTGTTAAACATCTTAGCCTAATTGTGCAAATTGTTGTTACAGAGTTATCAACAAGGTTTTAGAGTTGCTGGTAATTCCGTAGCTCTGCCTACTCCACTTTTGGGAATGAAGGCGTGAGTTTATGTATGTGTGTATGTAAGTCTGTGATTTTATATGAACTGACCAGCATGTAACGGCCGTCGCAGTGTCGATGGTGTCTTCAAAAGTACGAAACTCTCAAATAGGTAATTTAAACACGCGGAAGAGTGTCAAGCCAATTTCAAGCCAAGAAAAGAACAGGTGGGCATATCCGTGTGTATTTACACGAACCATTTGGAGAAACTTTTGAACTCATCATAACTCATCATAACTTGTGGGAGGACGTTGTGCAGGGTCTGTCCGGTTTTACCACCATCTTATCCATTAACCTACCGCCAAGCAGCAGTGTTTGCATTATTGTGTTCCGGTTTGGGGATAAGACAGCCGGTGAAATTACTAGCATAGAGGCATTCCATCTTAGTCCTCAGGGTTGGCAATGCATTTGCGGTCTTGTGAATGCGAATGTCTATGGGTCACAGTTTCCACTTACCATCACGTGGCCTGTGTGCTCGTTTGCCTTCCTGTGCCATAATAAAAAAAAACTATTAAACATATACGCACCAAAAATGGCTTGTATATTGAGACCTTAGTTAACTAGTACCCCATAGGAATATACCTAGCTCTATTATACGCTTTTGGATAGTCAGATCGAGCTTTGATCGATGAGAAATTCAGCATCGGATCACCGAACCACGATTACCCCAGTACAAGCTCGATGAAGTTATATCCTCGGTATTGCTTCTCTTTGGTGATTTCGATCAATCAAAACGCCTGATTGCTATGATGATTGGATAGTTTGCTCGGCTTGGCATAGCAAACGTAAGCAACTACATTATGAGGTTGCCTTTATACCGAGTGATAAACGTTTGAAACGTTTCAATGCGGTGACGCTTTAGCCTTGAATCGGTTTTTAAAGGCCATGAAATTGATTTGTTTGAATTGAATTGTAAAATTATTTCTTAATCGAGATTGAAACTCCGATCATGTTGTGGTCCCACTCATTTAGTAAGTAAGTAAGTAAGTAAGTAAGTATAACTTTTATTCACAACAATAACACACAAAAAAAAGTAGCAATAAAAATGAAGAAAATGAGACAAGATAATAGAGATGTGCTAATGTTGCGAAACGGTCCCAACTCAGCATGTGCTGGCTGTGAAGCCGACGCTGGTCTTCCGTTGGGGCCGCTCGGTGAATTTCACATCATCATCTTTTTGTTCCTCAAAGCATAAAGCTTACCACTGGTGTTCTGCCTTTTTGCCGAATGTTCACTTTGACAAGTACTTATTGTCAAATTTTCGTATGCCAACCTTTCATTTGGCCGAATTATTATGAAGACGAATATCATTTTGACTTTAAACTTTTGGAATATTTTTCACATGGCAAATGTTACACTAGGCCGAAAAACTCTTAAAACAAAGAAGAAATGAGTTTAGTAAAAGGCGTAACATATCCACAGAGACCAGTTAGGTATGACGACGAGCGTAGCGAGGAGGAGTGTTAGGAAGAACTGTGACCCTACAGCACCGACTTTTTTCGTTCGAGCTTATTTGAACCGAATTGTGTTTTTACTTTCGAGTATTCGCTTTCTTTAAATCGACCCACACAACACGCTTGCACCAGCGCTTGACCGTTCTGAGATAAATGTAGCCCTTAGCCCATTGCCATTTCAACCTGCACTTTAAGAGTGGTAAATGGTGTTCTTGTCGTATTGTCTTCCAACAACACGTATAAGCAATATCCTGAGTTTCACCCAACGCTTTTAACGTATTTTTGCATTCTAAAGTGTGAATTCATCCGGTTTTTTTTTTACAGAAGTTAATTGCTATCTTACTTTAACTTTAGTTCTGGAACAAGAACAACAATATTGCTGTCTTTTTCTAACTAAGACGTTAGAGTAAGATACCAGTCAACTTCTGCAACTTTTATTGCTAGTTACATCTCGTTTGACAGTTTGCGATCTTTGAATAAAACAAAACATGCTACAACTGTGGAAATACTCTCTTTATTCTACTTTAGTAAAGCCCACCCTGCTTTGATATCGCAATCACGCTGTTGAAGTTGTGACAGCTCTTACACTAGTGATTAGGTTATCACTGTCATAAATTTTATATGGCAAGCCCGAGGGAAAAGTGACTCCTCTACTGAATGACTCCTCGGGTTCAAAAGGGAGTACCCTACAGGGTTACATCGAAGATGTGATCAGAAACTAGTTTTTGAGATTCGGTAATTGATGACCATTTCCAAGCAATATTATTATTAGTTACAAGAAGCAAATCCTTTTTTTTATTTTTTTTTCCCTTAATCAAATAACCTCTTTTTTAGAATTATACATTTCATCACGTCTTTCTGTTAAGTAGGGTGAGCACACTGTTTACAATAAATTATTTTATTCAGATAAAATTGCGTGATTAAGTCTGAATACTGCATCTAATTATTAGGATCTCTTTAATGCTTAATTAAGTCATATCACTTTTGATCACGTCTTCGACGTCAGTAATTTTCATGTCTCATACATTGAAAGTAGGCCATTTTTAATCTAAAAAGCGGGTTAAAAGTGATACATGTCAACCCTAGGGAAGTAAAGTGATTTTAATAAATAATAATGATAATGGACATGCTCTCTGTAGTAATATAATAAAAAAAACGACTCAATGATCCTGTGCAGTAGTACAGTCAGCATCATATTGTACGTAGCAGTCAAGATCACCAAATAGTTGGAAACATTCAGAATCCTTCCTCCATCCTTTTGGTTACTTCGGATGCTACGATACCAGCGGCGGTGTGGTTGTGACGGTACAAGCGGTGTCTTGAATGTAATCAAGTATTTGCCGTTGTGTGTGCTCCGGAGTATTTGAGCACTGTGGATGACCTGAACAATTTGATTACTTAGGCTGCGCCAATGTTAATGAGTATTCTGGATGTTTCCAACTATTTGGTGATCTTGACTGCTACGTACTATATGATGCTAACTGTACAGACCTACATATACTTACTTACAGCCTCTCTATGATAAGATTATTAAAAAAAACCTAAACCAGTACTGAACCATGCTAAAATCGAATACAGCGACTCTTTAGTAAAACTATGCCGAGTCTTACTTTAAAAAAAAATCTTATAGTCGTCATGAAAGTAGTATTCAACTCGATTGAAAGTCACCATTCGTTTTGTATTCGAAATATTGGCGCTCTCGATTTGCAAGCGGCAAAATATCCCGTGTGAAATAGATACCTTTCATACCTTGGTTAACAATCTCCTATTAATGCCTTCTGTCATGACCACACGGTATTACAATTACACAAGCATCAGTATGTACCGCTGGAATTCCTCGATACCTACACAATCGATATAGACGTTAAACGTCGGCCGTCTGGCTTTCGCAGACAGCTACCGAAATAACCAGCCTATTGTACTTTACGTATACATGCTTTGATGTGCTTGTACTGTGGTCAGGGTAATGTTAGGCTATGTTACCGCGTCGTTTCTTTGTTACTACAATGTGTAGTGTGGTTAGTTGTAGGACCTTGTGCAGGGTCCGTCTGAATCGGTTGTATATTGTTTTAGAACTGCGGCCCGACGAAACGACTTGCTACCAGAAAAGGTTAGGTTAGCACTGTGAGCCCACCAGAAAACAAGCACTTGATTTTGATTTGGGATTCTTTGATATGAATATCTAAACATTCAATTTTATATGTACTTAACAAAAATATATGAATCAAATTATCTTCAAAGAAAGTAATCTGCGTATTGATTATTCTATGAACTAAAGATAAACATTTTCTATGAACCGAAATTCTATGAAATTTCAGTCTGCGAAACAAGGGAACACCATTTGAATCGCTACCACCGTCTTATCCTGTAACCTGTCGCCAAACAGCAGCAGTTGTGGTTGATTAAATAGTAATCGGTTTTTTTTTCGAACACACTAAAATATCTTTTGATCAGCCATTGAATTGTAGTGCACTATGAATTATCCAACCGATTTAAAAATCACTAGACTGCAAAAACGGTTACCAGAAATGCAGACTCACCAAATCCAAGAAAACTGCTAAAGTGAAGCTACTTTCCTCTCAGCCAGATAGTAAAAACTGTTATAAATAACGCAATTACGCATGATAACGAGAATATAATCTTGTTAAGTTTCAAATTACGCAAGAAAAGCTGCTACTCATAAATTATTATTATTCTCGTCTGGATTTATTCTTACATAAGCTAAGTATATAAAGAACAAGTTCCCACCTCAATTTGCCGCATATGGATCTCACAACTTTGACACAAGGCTGAAATAGCACTAATGGTAATGAGCACTTCTATGTTTGACAGCAATGACAGCCAATCACAAGCGTTTCTCTTTGACGTCAAAATTGAAACGCGTTGGGATGTAAATTTGTTGGAGTGAACAGGAACACGCTTTCTCACTTACGTTTGTGAGGAATTTATTTTGAATACTGATTTTATAAAAGAAACATAGTTAGCAAATCGTATTTGCGATTGAAACTGCTTTGAAAATAATCTTCAAGTTGCTTTTAAAGAGGTGGTAATCAGGGACCGGAACCGCTTACCTTTTAAAGAGTTTTCGTTAGGGTAGGGGTTGACGACGCGCTGGCCTAGTTGGTAGTGACCCTGCCTACGAAGCTAGCGGTCCTGGGTTCAAATCCCGGTAAGGGCAAGATATTTGTGTGATGAGCGCGAATATTTGTTCCTGAGTCATGGATATTTACTATGTATTTAAGTATATATTTCTCTATATAAGTAATTATATCGTTGTCTAGTACCCATAATACAAGCCTAGAGCTTAAATTGGGACTAGGTCAATTGGTGTGACATTGTCCCCTAATATTTATTTATTTATATTTATTTATTTATATAATTGACTGGTTTTTACAAACCATAACGATGCGATAAACATATCTTCGACTTACCCCGATGAAAAGCTATCCCATATGATAACCACGCTAACCAATTCCTTAAAACCCTTAGGCTTTCCCTATGAAATGTTTATTGAACGGCTTCAAGCTGTTGTAATCTCTACGCGCAGTCCATACATATTTTTTTTGCACTACTTAGCAATTGACTGACTATCCACACACATAGGCTTGAAACCAATCAATCACACGAATCTGCGAAACAGAGTCAACGGAGAGGGAGAACACTAACGTAATGCTAAGTGCTTAAATCCGAAACCCTTACGAAATTGGTACCTAACCTCAATGGTTGTAGTTAACTAGTTCGAAGCAGTTTCCATATCATTAGGGCAATCCTATCGATAGGGATACGCTGACGTTTGGGAGAGTATATGATGTAGTTACCCGATCGATAGACGTAATGAAATAAAGGGGTTAGTAGTTGTAGGACCTTATGTAGGGTCCGTCCAAATTGCTACCACCATCTTTAATATTTAAGCCACCGCCAAGCGGCAGTGTTTTTACTATTGTGTGCCGGCGAGGAGATAAATCAACCGGTAAATTTATTAGCAAAGAGGCATTCCATCTTGGTCTTCAGGGTTGGCGACGCATTTAAAATCTTATAATTGTCTTGAGATGGTTTTTTTGAGAATTGAAATATCTGAGTTTCAGATTCAATTTACCATCAGGTGGCTAGAGTTCTAGTGTGCCATAAATAAATACATAGAATAGAAACTGGGAATAAAAAATAGTAGCTCCAAAAAAACTACCGCAATAAGTCAGATGAGAGTCTTCAGTCTCTTTATTTCCAGGAGTTCAAAATGTGCAGAGAGCTCTAAGAAGAGATGGATTAACTGAGCTAGATTGGCATAGAACCATTACGCGACGGTAGACTTCCATAAACGTTAGGTTAGACAGACCGGTAGCTCTTAGTGATTAAAATAGTATGATAAAACGACCAACACGACAGCGATAATGCTTTTGCAATACAGTATATCACTCACTAATTGAAATAAGTATACGCTGCCTTCTCTAAACAACAGTTGCGCTTCACTGTACCAATTGAAAACTCTATAACCACTTTCGGACCTTAATACGTTACAAATAGGGTTGAAAATAAAGACTTTGGTCACTGCAGAGAATCTGTAGTGACAGTTCGCAGAGAGCATTCCACACAAAGGTCGACGCCTAAATTAATCAATCAGACTCGATCGATAGAATGCTGTAACAGTAACCAAAGGTTCTGTACAGTCACCGGTAATTCTAACTCGAACATTTCAATCATATCATAAATCACCGTTTTGAATCGGTTTACTATTAAAAAACGTGTACAGTCAACCAATTTGATTTGGAGGCCACTATGGATTATGGTAAAGTGATATTTTCAACAACATTGTGAGATATTTTACACGCTTCTATTTAACTTGCAATGTATGTATGTATTGATCAAATCTTGAAAATTAAATTGGACCCACTTCCCGTTAACGGAATGAGCTGAAATTTGGACCACATTTTAACCCGATGACAATGCAATATTATAGCATCAAACAGGTGATGAGATGGAGTTGGAAGGTGGCGACAGGATCTCCGCTATTCTTAACGTAGCGCCACCGTGTTAGGACTCAATAGTGTTGTCTTGATAAGCAGATAAAGATTCAGCTAAAATAAGTACAGTCCGCAACAAAGTCTTGAAATTTTTGACAGAAACATATTTTTTGTTTTAGTCTGTGTAAACAGTACCTACGTTGTCAATTTTGTCAATAGTCCATATTGACCTAGAAAACAAATTTGACTGGACTTTACTTTATAAAATCTATTCGTAGCTCAAAGACCTAAAACTGACTCACGATCTTAAACTATTTTACGTTTTACCTTTACTATTATTAGGACTTTAAAGCAAGTTTGCTTGACTGCTTAGTCAAACTTTTTAAGTCTTAAGCTTAAAGCTTCTGACAATAAGGTGAAAACTGTATGGAAAATAATAAATAGAGAAACGGGTAAATCTAAAACTCGGGATAATCAAGTCACTCTAAACAAGGGAGACAAACAAATTACGTCAAACAAAGACGTGGCGTTAGCGTTCGAAAATTATTTCTCAACCATAGCCGTTAATACCACGAAATGTCTTCAATCATCTGCAATTGAAGCTCAAAAATTACTTTGTGCTAATGTTACTAAATGTAACGCAAGCTTTGATTTTAGCCACGTAGATTCTGTTTTAATTGTTAAAGTATTCAAATCAATCAGTTTAAAAAAAACCGAGGATTTATGGGGAACGTCAGTTAAAGTCATCCATCATATCATAGATATAATTGCACCTCACTTAGCTTTAATCTACAATAATTGCGTTTCAGAGGGGGTATTTCCAAATCTTATGAAATATAGTAAAGTCATACCACTTTTTAAATCGGGCGATATGAGTGATTTAACGAATTTCCGTCCCATTTCTATTCTACCTGTTTTAAGCAAAGTTTTTGAGAAGTTAATATTAAAAGATATGTTAGGTCTCTTCAATAGAAATAAACTGCTTAACAGTAATCAGTTTGGCTTCACCAGAGGGCGATCCACAACTGATGCAGCATCTGTACTCATTAAATATATATACAATATTTGGAAGAAATCTTGTGATGCTATAGGAATTTTTTGTGACCTTTCCAAAGCTTTCGATTGCGTAGATCATGCGACTCTTATAGTAAAATTAGAACATTATGGTCTGTCAAATAATTCTCTAAATCTTATGTCTTCATATCTTAGTGATAGAACACAAATGGTTGTTGTAAACCAAACAAAGTCTATTGGAGCAGCTGTTAAATTAGGTGTGCCGCAGGGCTCTATATTAGGACCTTTCTTATTTTTGGTTTATATTAATGACTTACCACCCACGGTAGATAACCTTTGTGATATTGTGCTATTTGCTGATGATACATCATTAATTTCCAAGGTAGACCGAAAATCCGTCGATTACAGTAGGATAAACGCCACACTAGGTAAAGTACTTAATTGGTTTACTAGTAACAATTTGCTACTCAATGCTAAGAAAACTAAATGTGTTAGGTTCGCTTTGCCTAATGTTAGACCGGTAGAATCTAGTATATTTCTTAATAATGAGAGATTGGAAATGGTAGATAAGGCGCTTTTCTTAGGGATAACTATAGATAAAAACTTGCAATGGAGTCCCCATATAGCAATACTAGCAGGTAAATTAAGTTCGGCAGCTTATGCTGTTAGGAAAATCAGGCAACTTACTAATGTTGAGACAGCTCGCTTAGTTTATTATAGTTATTTTCATAGTGTTATGTCGTACGGTATTCTGGTTTGGGGAAAAGCTGCTGACATACAGACTATATTCGTGTTGCAAAAAAGAGCCATTCGTTCTATATATAATCTAAACTCCCGTGATTCCTTAAGAGTACTATTTAAAGAAATTAATATTTTGACAGTAGCATCACAATTTATTTATGAGAATATTATTTATGTCATTAAAAATCAAGACTATTTTGTTAAGAATTGTGATATACATAATTTGAATACAAGAAATAAAAATAAAATTGCTATTAAAAAATTTCGTGTCCGTAAGGTTTATAAATCATTTGTAGGTCAATGCATCCTTTTCTTTAATAAATTACCTGACGTTGTTTTAAAGTTACCATTTCCAGTACTTAAAACTTACTTGAAAAAGTCGTTGATGTCTAAAGCTTACTATAGGGTCGAAGACTATCTAACAGATAAAAATGCTTGGCCAACACCTAAATAATTTAATAATAACTAAGTCATAAAAATATGTAAACATTTGTATATTGTCTAGGGGACACGGTTTCTGTAGGAGAATGTATCGAAACTTTAATGCAGGTTGTTTTGCACAGTCACAGGTAAGTATAACTTGTATACTTTCAATTTTTTTTATTACTGTTGCTTATTAGTTTTGTGACAATTCTGAGTTTTGCAGTGCAGGGTCCGTCCGGGTTGGTACCACCATCTTATCCATTAACCTACCGCCAAGCAGCAGTGTTCGCATTGTTGTGTTCCGGTTAGGGGATAAGACAGCCGGTGAAATCACTAGCATAGAGGCATTCCATCTTAGTCCTCAGGGTCGGCAGTGCATTTGCAGTCTTCTGAATGCGAATGTCTATGGGTCACAGTTTCCATTTACCATCAGGTGGCCTGTGTGCTCAATTGCCTTCCTATGATATAAAAAAAAAAAAAAAAAAAAAAAAAAAAATCCTGCTCAACTACGCATGAATATATTAATTTTTGGTTTTATATGAGATTCATTGTTTTATATAATGCTAGGTTAAGTTTATTATTGTTTAATATCATTTCATTAGCAATATTTAAAAAACGACTTACTGTTGAGTTTCTTGCGGCGCTTCTTCTCAGCAATGGTCTCTTGTGAAGTGCTGGTAGATTTTTTTGACGTGTAAAAGTGCCCGTGCGGCCTACTTACTGAATAAACATCTTTAATCTTTTTTTATCTTATCTATTCGATTATACGCGTCCTCTAGCAAAGGCGACATTACTTTGTTTTAAACTTACACGATTTTTTTTGCATTAGTAAGCCTCCTCGCATTGCTAATTAAATTCGTATGCCTTCTTGCATTGTCAATGTACCTACAAGTATATCAGAAGAAACTATTGATAAAGTACCTACAGGTAGATTCACTTAAGATGGCACGAATGGAATGATCGTAAAAAAATACAGATGAATTGAGAACTCCTTTTCCAACTTCAAGTTGTTTAAAAAGTAATGTCTCCTATCACTGTGTGAGTGCTCTCCTTTCAACTGACCTTGGAATTTCAAATTGAAATCCTGTAATTATTTTACATACTTTTGTTCACTCATTCAATCCATTTGTGCCAACTCTTGTGAATCGTCCTATACATCCTTTTTAGTAGATACCTTGCGTGTGATAGTCGCGTGCACCTTTACCTTCCTTTTTATAAAAAGGAAAAAACCTTTCAACAGTTTTCTAGATTGAAACATTAAACTCAGAAGCTTATATTAATTTAAGACGAAGGAAAACCAGTTAATTAGCATACGATTGTAAATCAAAGGGAGAATAAACTGTCATCTCGGAAATATTTTAAAGATGGCCACTAGAAACTTTTCTAGTGGTGTGGTTGCCGGGTTAGAATAGTACCACTCCATGTCTTCCCGTGGATGTCGTAAGAGGCGACTAAGGGAATAAAGGCTTGCAGTACTGTTAGGCGATGGGCTTGCCACCTGTCACCAATACCCTGGGAAACATCTTAGCCTACTTGTGCAAAATGTGGTTACAGAATTATCAAGAAGTTTTAGGACTTGTTGGTAATTCTTTAGCTCTGCCTACCCCACTCTGGGAGTGGAGGCGTGACTTTGTGTGTGTATGTGTGTGGTGATATTGAAATAGTTTTCTTTGCAGTTTTGCTCATTTGTCAAATTTTCCAATGATAGAGTTTTGTGTAAATATTGAATTTCATGTTTTTAATTTATAAAATTGTAAATAACTAGGGCCTCTATTCAACACGGTAAAATCCATATCGTGTTTGAGCTGTTATCGTATTGTCACCGTTTGATAGCTCTTATTTACTTGGCAGTAATGGCGGCTTACGTCATAACAATATCATGGCAGATTAACTATGATATCGTTTTTAACGCCTAGAATAACGGGTTTTTTCGTTATTTAAATGAGGTTAAATTTAGAAATCATATAAACCCGATGACAATTCAATTTGATGATCCTGTGAAGGTTGATGACCTCTACGTCGTTTCTATGACATGACATTATTATTGGAAATAGGAACACCTGGAGGGGTTTTTTTTTTTTATGGCAAAGGAAGGCAATCGAGCACACAGGCCACCTGATGGTAAGTGGAAACTGTGACCCATAGACATTCGCATTCACAAGACTGCAAATGCACTGCCAACCCTGAGGACTAAGATGGAATGCCTCTATGCTAGTCATTTCACCGGCTGTCTTATCCCCAAACCGGAACACAAAAATGCGAACACTGCTGCTTGGCGGTAGGTTAATGGATAAGATGGTGGTACCAACCCGGACGGACCCTGCACAAGGTCCTCCCACAAGTAATTAAGTAATTATGATGTAGTTTGTAGTGCAGTTTACGTTGAGAGAAAAGGACAGAGATATATAACTGCTATGGCTCTGTCCTCTACGCTCACCGTAAAATTAACTGCATAGCTATGTCATAATAACGCCCCTGAAGATAACAGAGAGCGGTCATGGACAGAATTTCAACAGAAATTTAGGAGATTTTCGTATAGAAACATGTAAATAAACAAGACCGTGATTATACCTTATAAATGAATGTATTAACATAATTTCAAAGTTTAATTTGATAGCACCCCACCGCTTAATAAGTTGGAAGGAGGCAGCATGATCTCCGTTTTACTTACCTAACGTTTTAACATATTACTCTGAAATTTTAGAATAATATAAGTACCTATTTATGTGCTTGCTATTTTGCCGTTCTTACATTCTACTCCGGGACACATCGATTGGCGGCAAACTTTGAAGTTCAGGCTTGTTTATCAAAAGCACTTGTAATACAAGTAGAAGTTTCTTTTTAATACATATTGGAAAGAGATTCCTGCTTATTGTACAAGCTAGTAACCTTTTTTTTTTACGGTGACGAAATTCATTTACGCGTTCCCTCTGGTCTAGGGATGACCTTATTGGAGGGTTATGTGGGACTCACGCTCCCCCACCCTTCAGAGCGACGGAGAAGGAGGAACGAGGAAGCCTACCCACTAAAACCTCACCGGCT
The DNA here is from genome assembly GCA_927399475.2 of Acleris emargana. Lineage (NCBI taxonomy): Eukaryota > Metazoa > Arthropoda > Insecta > Lepidoptera > Tortricidae > Acleris > Acleris emargana. Next base: position 1,877,690 of record OV656840.1, read on the forward strand.
TTAAGGTACGCCCACACCAACGCTTAAAAAACGGTGACGGTACGGAATCGCAGTGACGCATCGTATGCGTACCGTTTTTATCGCATGCCCTCCACACCGCTGCTTAACGGTGTGTATATTACGGTGCGTCAAAAACGGCGCCATTTTGTTACTATGACCCCGTCTTTTGTTTACGCAACGACACCGTATTTTGAGCAGCGGTGTGGAGGCCATGCGATAAAAACGGTACGGATACGATGCGTCGCTGCGATTCCGTACCGTCACCGTTTTTTAAGCATTGGTGTGGGCGTACCTTTACAACTTCATAGGCTGTTGGTGATGGGGCGCCATAGGCTGCTAATGATGCTACCATTGGACGCCCCCCAACAAGTTACTAACCTAACCTAACCTATTCAGGTTCTGACATTGTTTGGCAAAAGTGTCAGGTCACCATCATCATCATCATCATGTCAGTCAAAACACGTTCACTGCACAGTCAATTTTCTGCGATGGCACTTTAGGAAGAGAGGACAATAGAGAGACCTCTCCAGGCGGGTGTTATGCCTGGGGACCGAAGTCCATTGGGATGAAGTTGGAAGTGTTTTATATGTCTGCCGACTGTAGAAACTTCGTTAGCGCGATGTAGAACATTTAGTTCCGCTGTCTGACGCTGGTGGCGCTAGCGAGTTGGTTGATACAAGTAGCCGCTAGATATTGCTAGGTTGCCACAGCACTTAAAATAGCCTTTGACATAACATAAATAGGACAGTAGTTTTGGAGTTTCTGTTAGCTATTGCTGCTCCGGCGCTAGGGATACGTCGATGCGGGTCAATACTTGAAGAAGATAACACACGGCGACCTTTTGTAACGATGCAGTTGCGCGTTCGGTGTCGCTATCACTTTTACACATTAGAGAGCCAAAGTGACAGCGATAAGTAACGCGCAAATGCATGGCTATTAAAAATCCTCGTGTACCTCCCTAATATGAATGTAACGACACAACCCTAGCTAAACCGGCTTGGTGCGTCTTGTTGTTGTGGTTGCTCGCAGACCACTGCTTCACGCACATCAGGCAAGCCGCGCAATGTACCTTTGTTTGAAGTGGAACTACTATTTTATAATATGCTTCCAGTTTTTACATCGGTTTTACTCACTCTCATACATTTTATGCGAGTTCTAACCGACTTTACCCTAACTCAAATAACTTTTAAAGAGCAACAAGACATTTCAAGAATAAATTCTGGCAATATTGTCACACGATAAAACGATCGTGCGACGACAGTGACTGGCACGGTACAAATAAAAGTATTGACAGACGATCAACACAACACTATGCATAAAATACTGGCACTTTACTTATCAGGCATGGCTGCTAACCCCGCGGGAATAGTGATGTGATTTATGGGTAATATTCCAGTTGAAATATATCGAGATACGTGTGAGCTTTATCGTGACATTAAGTTTTATGAAGTCTCTCTTCTAGTAGCTATGTGTGCGCAATATTCAGTAGCCGTGGTCCTGACGGGCTATATTAACGACACGCTGGTGGGTGATGATTGTGATTCTCTTTAGAGCCGCAGACGGCGGGTTCGAAGCGTCGCTGATGGCTCTTGAGACGTGAAATTATGAACAACTGTTGATTTGAACTGATTTAATCACAGTAAACACTTATCACGATATACAGTAATAAAAATGAAATATGCTTGAAATATGCGTCCGCACGCTCGTGAATTGACAGGGCGGAAGTCAAGTAGTACCCAAAAACAAACATAGATTTTAAATCTATACATAAACTAGATTCCTAGACTATGGTTATAAGGCCGGCGACAGACAAACACACATTATTGATAAATTACACGATGATATAAAAGTAAATAAAAACATGTTAATTTTCCGTTAACATTCCTGCCGCCGCCAGGGGAAAAATGAACTGAATACTTGAAGTCCCTAATGAACTCTACTTATAGTATAAGGACACATGATATTGATACAAAAACATAGTTTAACATAAGTTGAAACACTATGAATAAACTGACATAATGAATACGTAATAAATGCACAAGTTTAACACTATATGAATAGACACATAAATGGTTAACTTAAATTATTGGTAGTTTACACAACTTGACCACTGGCCTTACAAGCTCTCCAGATTGAGTCTTTAATTTAACTGATCTAACAACTTGATCTGATCCTTTGAACAATTCTATAACTCGACCTCTTCGCCATTGCAGAGGCGGCGAGTTTTCATCAATAATAAGAACTAAGTCATTGAGCTCTACGTTGTTAGTATGACTATACCATTTATTACGTGACTGTAGTGTAGTGAGATATTCAATATGCCATCGTGACCAAATTGACTGATACATTTTCTGAGTGACTTGAAAGCGTGATAGTCGCGAGATTTTAGTTTCCCGCCAGTGAGCTTCTGGCAAGGCTACTAGTGGTTGACCAATGATGAAATGACCGGGTGTAAGAACTTCGAGATCACAGGGGTCCTCTGACATAGGTACTAGAGGCCGGGAATTAAGTATTGACTCAATTTTAGAAAATAAAGTAGATAATTATCTGGCTTCACTGAAAACCAGCGTGATGAAACGTTTCCCAACGTTTTATCACATTAGCTGAGTGAAGACCATTTTGGTAGGCTTCTGTAATCATAGTTGTTAGTTTTATATCTATATTACCTTATATTATGTATCTGTATACCTACTAGTGTAAAATGCCTGCCAAATAAACTTATTTTCTTTCTTTTCTTTCTTCTTTCTAATTCCTCAAATGTCAAAATGATATCGCCCACCTCTCTCTTGAGGAGGTTTTTAGCGCTCTTGACGGCAGCCTCGAATAGGCCTCCCATGTGGGGCGATGCAGGAGGATTGAACTCCCAACGAATACTCTGTTTTCTAAACTCCTCCTTGAGGATGATCTCGTTGTCCAACAAGAACTGATTGATCTCCTTTAGATACGAATTAGAACCAGTAAAATTTGTACCTCGGTCCGATCTGATAAGTGAAGGCAGACCACGACGACTGACAAACCTGGTGAATGCCGCAATGAAGGCCTCGACGCTCAACGAAGAGACGACCTCGAGATGAACAGCTTTTGTACCTAGACATACAAAGACACACAGGTAAGCTTTGACTGATTTAGCATTTCTTAATAAACTGCTTTTGACTAAGAACGGCCCAGCAAAGTCAGTCGCTACGCCTGAAAATGGTCGTGCGGCTGTGACTCTATCAGCGGGCAGATCAGCCATAAACGGTGGCTGAGTTGACGCATTAAATCTGAAACAAACCAAACAGTTTCGGATAACCCTAGACACTTGTCGCCTGACTGAAGTGATCCAATACTCTCGCCTGAGTATCGATATGAGCGCGTTTGTCGCAGCGTGACAATATGACTTGTGATAATATTCGATCAGTAATTGCCCCCACCTATGATCCTTAGGTATCAAATAGGGATGCCTTGCCCCATATGGCAATGCTGACTTCCGTAGTCGTCCACCGACTCTGATAAAGTGTTCGTCATCCACGAATACACTTAATTTCTGTAGTGATTTACAGAGCATTTTTCCTTGTTTGATCAATATGATTTCATCCTTGTATGAATCCATTTGAATTTTCTTAATCCAATGTTTCGTAGCTTCACGAGTCTCGTCGAGTGATAATGAAGACGTAAGATTCCGTTTCTCCCTCGGTAATCTGGCATTCCTGCAAAATCTGAGTACAAATGACGTAACATTGATGAGTTTACTGAACGAGCTGACGCGTGACAATAACGTCTCTTCCCATGGCTCGACAGGGGTAACAAAATGGACTAATTTCTTGAATCCAGGTAAGTCGTGAGGCATCGAGACTGGTAGTGAAGGCCATTGTGACTCTTCCCTCAGTAACCAGTCTGGTGACCACCATAAATTAAATCCAAGTAGCTCTTTCGCTGACAGACCCCTTGAAGCGACATCTGCAGGATTTAGTTCAGACCTTATGTGACGCCATGTCATGTGACGTTTGGAGTTTTGAATATCCTGTACTCGATTGCATTCGAATGTTTGCAGCATGTGAGGTTTGGTATTTAACCATGATAACACAATGGTGCTATCTGACCAAGCATTGATGCTATCAAATTGAATTGAATGGTCATACGACTCTGCTACGTGATTTAATAACTTGTACACTAGGTGAGCGGCACTGAGCTCTAGCTTTGGTATTGTTTGCTTTGATTTCAGAGAAGCTACTCGTGATTTAGCTAAAAGTAAACGTACCATGACGCTCCCTGACGCATCCACTGTCCTGAGGTAGACGCTCGCAGCAAATCCGGCCTCCGAAGCGTCTCCAAATCCGTGAAGTGAATATGAGACAGCCTGCGGTAGTGCAACACATCTAGGAATCTGCAAATTCGACAAATAGTTCAAGTCTTGAATGAGTTCGTCCCACTGACGACATTGATGATGGCTGACGTGTTCATCCCACGATAATCCATCTGAGAATAGTGATTGAAGGAACACTTTGAATCTGAACACAATAGGCGCGCAATATCCACACGGATCATATAGGCGTGCTATTGTACTAAGGATATGACGCTTAGTAATCGGTTGACCTAATGGTACATTGATCTGATATGACATTGAGTCTGATACTGGGTCCCATTGAATCCCTAACACTTTAATAAAGCTTTTATCATCAGTGTCAAACTGTCGGGGTTGCTCGCAGTGTTCTTGTGGTAAATCTTGCAGTAGTTTATTGCAATTCAATGACCATTTCCTAAGCTCATATCCGGCGCTTTTCATAAGCGCGATGAGTTCCGATTTGAGGTGTAGCGCGTCTGATAGTGAATCCGCGCCCGTTAGAATGTCGTCGACGAAGATATCTCGTCTGATGACGTCTGATGCTAATGATTTATGATGATCGGCCTCCCAATCATCGGCTAGATGTAACAGCGTCCGAATTGAAATGAACGGACTTGACCGTAGTCCGTAGGTATTAGTATTTAACTCGTATACCTGAATTGGTTCAGACGGGTCCTCTCGCCACAAGATGAGCTGATACCTCCTGTCTTCAGGGTGTATCCAGGTCATTCGAAACATCTGCTTGATGTCGGTTGTGAAGACTATTTGATGTCGTCTGAAATTCAACAATATTTGGGTAATATCATTTTGTAAAGGTTGGCCTGTATGAAGGCACTGATTTAAGGATGTCCCAGTACTTGAGCGGCCACTACCGTCAAATACGACACGGATCTTATCCGTTCCTTTTTTGAATATACCATGATGAGGTATGATAAAATGTTCTGAATCAAACTGAAACTCTGATTTTGACATATGACCAAGAGTTTCATACTCTTTCATGAAATCCTTGTATTTATTAGCAAATACTGAATTTCTAACCATCTTTCTTTCCAAAGATCGCAACCTATGAATAGCTAAGGCCTTTGATTCACCCAATGGTGGCCTTGTTGACAGTAATGGTAACCTAACCATATATTTGCCGTCTGGCATACGTTGAGTACTTGAATTATACAACCTTTCACATTCCAAATGATCTGGATGAACAGCTGGCTTTGAGGGTGGCTCCTCAACCTTCCAAAACTTCTCCAATACTTCCTCCAGCCTGACTGCATGAAGTCCATAGTCTTCCACTGACGTGCCGGCTGACTGGGCGGGCGATGTCTGCGTCGACGAAGTCTGTGGAGTTGGTATGGCTCCCATGATGACGTGACCAAAGTATGATCCGTAAGCTGCTATCCCTGGAATGTTGGTGGGTATCTTAGAACCATCAAGCACATAGTTAAGTACATCTGCACCTAATATAATGTCAACATCTCTTGCTTTATCAAAGTTGCTATCAGCAAGTATGATATTTGATGACCTTAATTGATTCTTTAATTGAGTATCATATGCCGGAACATTTCCTGATAATGTGTACACTACCATTGCCATGGTGCTAACAACTGGTAATTGAGTACTGACAGGTTTGATAACCAATTTGGCAATAAGACCAGGTGTACTAACTGGTTGATGACCTACTCCATACAAAGAATTACTGTTACACTGTTGGTGCAAATTTAACTGAAACAGCGGCTCCTGTATCTAACAGTGCCCTGACCTTGACATATGTGCCATCACCTGACCTGACCATAACCATTGCAGTAGGGCAGATGGTTATAGGGAGTGATGGACCCTGAAGTGCACCAACAGCGACCGCATCTCATTCTTGATCAGAGTCCTGCGTAGAGCCGAACCTGAGGGTATTGAACTGTGTCTGAGCATAGTGTGCTCTTGCACCAACTGGCAGCCTACGATAATGATGCGCGCGCACCGGTGGAGCCTCCCATTGAGGCGCTGATGATGAGCCCGCTTCTCCCCGGATCACATCAGCGGCCTGCTGTGTGACCAGGCGAGCGGCAGGTTGATCCGGCTGCTGAGGAGCAGTGGTGTCCCCATCGGCATTGCAGATTAGCGAGTTATGCGCTGGGGATCCACAATGAGCACACCAGTTCTTATGAATACACTCATTGGCATAGTGCTTCCTCAGGCATCGATAACAATGCCCGGTCTGAGTAGCCCACGATCTACGGTTAGACCTTGACAGCTGTTGAAAGCTGGAGCACCTATAGAGGGAGTGTCCCTGGACACCACAAAAAGAACATTGAGGCCTCACCTGACGAGCTGATGATGATGGTCCTTGATCGGAAGATGATGACATCACCTGAGTTTGTTGATGGGGTTTGCCAGACTTCACTTGGCGTTGAGTTGGCCACTGTACTGATGAACGCACAGGCGGTGGTGACACACGCTGTGGTGACACACGCGATGGTGACACACGCGGTGGTGTCTTGGCAGTCTTCGGTGTCGGTGCAACTGTCTGCTGCAGGCGGCACTGCTCATCCACCAACTCCAGAAGTTGGTGAATAGTAGGCAGAGTGTCTCGGTCTACACCATACCTCTCCTCAAACAATGCCCTAATGCGAGCGGGAAGTTTGTGTAATACTAAATAAAGTATTAAGTAAGACCACTCCTTGACAGGCTGCTTCATCTTCTCTAAAGCTTGAAGGGCTTCCTGAAGAGGATCCTGAAAGTGAGCCCTTAAATCTGAAACATTAAGGATTAAGGGGATGTTGACAATCCTACCAATGTAAGTGTCTAGCAAGACCCGCTGATTTTGGTACCTATTTTGTAACAGCTTGATGGCTACCGAGTAATTGGCATCATCTATAGGTAGCTGCCTGACTATATGTAGGGCTTCACCCTCCAAGGATGCCCTGAGATAATAATGTTTCTCGGAGTCGGTCATGTTTTCCCTATCATGAACAAGAGATGAAAACATGTCGAAATACGGTATCCAGTCCATGAGATTGCCTGAAAACTTGGGCAACTCAATAGCGGGCAATTTCGCTATAGTTTGTGACAGCTTTGTTCGAGGCGGAACAGACGCGTCGGTTTCACAGAGCTCCTCGATTTTGATGAGCAACCTATTTATCTCACTAAATTTAGCCCTATAGGAAGCCATGTCGTCCTCATCTACCTCATCTCCGGCCCCCACTAGTAGCTCATAAGCTTGAACAAATAAACCGAAGTACTGGTTAAAATGTCGCCTAGCGACTGCGGCGGCAATAGAACTTGTTGTGTCACTCACCGTAGCGGCAAAGTCCAATAACATTTGGTATTTAGAGCTAAATTGCGTACGCGCACTTCGTACCGACATTTTGATATCTGTTGGTGAGAAATGAACTGAGAAGTTTGTTTATAAACACCGGTAACGATGATAATGAATTCCTAACCTAAGTACACTGTCAAGTCAAGTTGACATTGACGTTGACAGGTAACATAAACTTAATGTCCATAAGCACTGACGTCGCTGAGTGTTGCCAACCTGACAACCGTCACCGGTTGCTTATCCCGCTCCGCGCGAGATAACCTCAATCAAATGAATGACGCAATAAAGATGGCGTGTTGAATAAGTAGCCGATTGACACGGTACCACTTAATCACACACAACACACTGAAATGATCACTGATTCTAATGAATGAATGCAAATAACCACTGATTTTCGATGACGATCGATACTTGCCGGGCGTTGCGACCTTGATGTTGCTTACGCCGCCTTGTTGATGAATATTGATGCTTGCATGGTGAACTCCGCGTTCACAAGCCGTTTTCCCCTCATGGGCCACCAAAAATGTGCGCAATATTCAGTAGCCGTGGTCCTGACGGGCTATATTAACGACACGCTGGTGGGTGATGATTGTGATTCTCTTTAGAGCCGCAGACGGCGGGTTCGAAGCGTCGCTGATGGCTCTTGAGACGTGAAATTATGAACAACTGTTGATTTGAACTGATTTAATCACAGTAAACACTTATCACGATATACAGTAATAAAAATGAAATATGCTTGAAATATGCGTCCGCACGCTCGTGAATTGACAGGGCGGAAGTCAAGTAGTACCCAAAAACAAACATAGATTTTAAATCTATACATAAACTAGATTCCTAGACTATGGTTATAAGGCTGGCGACAGACAAACACACATTATTGATAAATTACACGATGATATAAAAGTAAATAAAAACATGTTAATTTTCCGTTAACACTATGGTAACGATATGAAGGGTCCCCGGAAAGAACTTGTCTAGTCACTTTTTTTTGAAAATGAGTTTTGAATCTCAAAATGTAGAGGACGAAATGAACTATTACCTACCACTCAGATTCAGATATAAATCTTCATATAACTTGTATCTTTCCACTCTTAGAAAAAACCTCTACACTAAAATTACGTACAAAATGACATGGTTCCTAACTTTCAAATCGCGATATCTCAAAAAGTTACTTATGTGACTAGACATGTTCTTTCCGTGGACCCATCATATAGTACAACTTACTCGTGTACCAGTACATAAGTTCAGATCATGCTAATTAATATTTTAATACTAGCTGTTGCCTACGCCTCCGTCCGCGTAGAAGTCGTTTATCGCTTCTCGCGGTAAAATCCATACTAATATTATGAATGTGAATGTGTGTATGTTTGTCCGTCTTTTACGCTTCACCCACTGAACAGTTCGAGATGAAACTTACCAGATATATTAGTTAGGTCCTGGAATAGGATAAACGATAGATTTTATCCCGGATAATTTGACAGTTCCCGAGGGAGCAGTGATAAACGACTTCTACGCGGACGGAGTAGCGGGCGAAAGCTAGTAATAAATTAATTAATATCAGGGGACAATGACACCAATTAACCTAGGAACATACTAAGCTCTAGGCTTGTACTATGTGTACTAGACAACGATATAAACACTTATATAGAGAAATATATTCTTATATACATGGAAAACATCCAAGAATCAGGAACCAATATTCGCGCTCATCACACAAATATCTGCCTTTACCGGGATTTGAACCCAGCACGCAGGGTCACTACCAACTAGGCCAGCACATCATTGCAATAATTTAAACCTAAAAAGTACCCAATCGTCGGTGAAACTGCAAAACCGCGTAAGTAACATTTTAAATAAGGAGCAAAATGCACCTTTTTGATAAATAATTAAGGTTTATTTTGCTCTATCATAAATTTGTTAGTTACGCGATTTTGCAGTATCGCCGACGCAATGTCATTCCTCGGGGTTCAAACTATCTCCATACCAAATATCATTGAAATCGGTACAAACCAACAGACTTTTTTTTTAAATTTATAAACACATAAACTCACGCCTTCATTCCCAGAGTGGGCTAGGCAGAGCTACCAACAACTCTAAAAACTTGTTGACAACCCTGTAACCATAATTTGCAAAATCAGGCTAAAATGTTTACCAACGTATTAGTGACAGGTTGCAAGCCCATCGCCTAACAGTACTACAAGCCTATATTCCCTTAGTCGCCTCTTACGACATCCACGGAAAGAAATGGAGTGGCACTATTCTATCCCGGTAACCACACGGGAAAAAATATAATTCTTAATTTTAACTGAATGTACTTGCAACCGGTCCACTCGATCCAGAATGCCTTCTGGAATGATCGAAGTACTTTGCCCCGCCGGGGACGATCCAGACTATTCGTTGCTGGAATGTTCTACGCCTTTCTACCTTGTTTTGTTTACAATCGCGATGTCCTTGGCTCACGGGTCTGGAATGCTCCGGGTATTGCTTTCCCATTTCCAATCATGTTATCTCTTTCACACACTTCTCGAAGGTTCTCAGTATCGCTGTCTCTTTCTAATCATGCTATCTCTTACACTCTTATTGGGAAATTGCCCTATACTGAAATGTACTTCAAAGGGGTCCTGAAAACGCCTGAAAATGGGTTTTCAGGTGTTTGCGTAATATTATAGAGGGTGGACTGAAACGGACCGAAAACATTTTATTATTTATTTATTTATTTATTTTAACAAACACAAAGTTCATATACAGGGTGTCCCAAAATCGGTAAACCACATTGACACCGGAGGTAGGTCAGCTTAAGAGGTGCCGAACTAGCCTAACATGACCTCAGTAAAATGTGCACGGTTTTCGAGTTATTGCCAAATTAAAGGTTTTTATAAATTTTCACCTTTTTTAACACTGTTTGTGCCAGGATTCAGTCGGAAAGCTCTCGAACTTATTTTTTTTTAAATGTAGGGAGCCTGAGATAGTTTATTAAGATATCAAAAGTGTTATTTTGTCAATAACTAATGTAAATTTATGAAAAATATTGGATTAGTCTCGATTTAAATTATCAGTAAATCATTAATTTCAACTTTTGACACCTGCCGTGAAATTTTTTTACTAGAAACGAAACGAGCAAATGATGTTTAAAAATTGAGCATGTTATGCAGATTCAGAAATGGTACAATACAAGTATCTTACTGCGATAAGAAAAGCATTCAATAACACTTTTCCGATGCCGCAAACCGTCGCCGTCAGGTAAAAACAATGCCGTACGATGTGATATCGCATTTGAGGCCTAAACATCTCATTTTTTGCCAAATGCACGGGAACGAAAGAGATGGAAATAATGTTCATCTCCCTTTTGAAGGATATCGGTGACTAATAGCACGTGTGGATTTCTACCTGGACCCCTCCACTTCGGGCTTTGTACCTGCCTTGCTTTACCAATTGTTTAAAGAAAGGGATGGATAGAGTGCTTTGTCCGTTTATTTACAAGTAGCACGATAAGCAGTAGCCTTCGAACCAAATCAGTTCGTTACCTTGCGTTTCGTGCGACACCCGTGTTCTCTGCGTTCCATCTGTGTGTTATTATCGACTTGGCTTTTCTCTGGACTCTGATTTCTCTGAAAACGACAACTCGGCACTCTATTGGACTCTGATTTGCTTTGTGGAACTGCTACGACAACAACGATGGCAAACCGTGATCCCCAGTACACTCATGGCGACTACGCTGACATGCTCTTGATTTACGGTGAAACTAGGCATGTTTCAAGTCGAGGCAATGTTACGTACAACGCAAGATTGGCTACAAGGTTGTACTCGGAACGATATCCAGGTCGAAATCCAACGACTCATAACGTCATTTTAAGAGCCCTAAACGCTTATCACGAGGGCAGGCTACCAGGAACGAGTACCCAAGGAGGAAGACCTCGGACTGTTAACGACGACGTGGTTTTGGAAGAAGTACGAGCGGAGCCAGGAACTTCAGTGCGAATTATTGAACGCCGCACTGGAGTCCCCAAATCATCGGCACAAAGAATTTTAAATCGTCATAAATACCATCCCTACCATATCCAACGCGTCCAAACACTACTTGCAACGGACTACGCACACCGTGTTGAATTTTGTCGGAAGATGACTCAGAAATACAGGGAAAATCCTAATTTCTTCAATGAAGTACTGTGGAGCGACGAATCAGCCTGCAGAAGGGATGGATATCTAAATTTACATAATACCCATAGCTGGCAGCTGTCAAACCCACATGAACAAAGAGAAGACCGGTCCCAATACCAATTCAAAATTAATTTGTGGACGGGCATTTTTAACGGCCAAATAATAGGACCGGTCGAACTGCCAGCTATTTTGAATGGAACAAATTATCTTCAATTTTTGGAAAATGATCTTCCAGTACTTTTAGAAGATACACCGTTGGCACTGAGACAAAGGATGTGGTTCCAACAAGATGGCTGCCCGGCACACTACGCTCGACTAGTCCGCGAACACCTCAGCAACACATTCCCCGAGAGATGGATTGGGCGATTGGGTCCAATTTTATGGCCACCGCGTTCCCCGGATCTAAACCCATTGGATTTTTTTTATTGGGGATGTTTGAAAGATAAAGTTTATGCAAAACCAATAAGATGTGAAGAAGAATTGCGGCAGCGTGTATTCGACGCAGCCCGGACCATATCGGGAATTACCTTAAGAAAATTGAGCCGAATTTTTTTGAGACGGTGTTATTTATGTATTAGAGTCCGAGGCAGACAATTTGAACATTTATTGTAACTAATTTTAAGTATTAAAATAAATCATTGAAAGTTAAACCCGTTTTTTTTTGGTCATCAACTTTCATCCAGCCCGAGATGCACATTATTTCCATCTCTTTCGATCTCGTGCATTTGGCAAAAAATAAGATGTTTAGGCCTCAAATGCGATATCACATCGTACGGCATTGTTTTTACCTGACGGCGACGGTTTGCGGCATCGGAAAAGTGTTATTGAATGCTTTTCTTATCGCAGTAAGATACTTGTATTGTACCATTTCTGAATCTGCATAACATGCTCAATTTTTAAACATCATTTGCTCGTTTCGTTTCTAGTAAAAATTTTTCACGGCAGGTGTCAAAAGTTTAAATTAATGATTTACTGATAATTTAAATCGAGACTAATCCAATATTTTTCATAAATTTACATTAGTTATTGACAAAATAACACTTTTGATATCTTAATAAACTATCCCAGGCTCCCTACATTTAAAAAAAAATAAGTTTGAGAGCTTTCCGACTGAATCCTGGCACAAACAGTGTTAAAAAAGGTGAAAATTTATAAAAACCTTTAATTTGGCAATAACTCGAAAACCGTGCACATTTTACTGAGGTCATGTTAGGCTAGTTCGGCACCTCTTAAGCTGACCTACCTCCGGTGTCAATGTGGTTTACCGATTTTGGGACACCCTTTATTATTAATTGTTCCACAAAACTGTTTGCACAGTTTGACTGCGGAATCTTCGGTCCCGCTTGTTGATCACTACATAAAAGTACTTACTTAATTAATAATTAGATATACAAAGGTTGCTCGCATTTACAATGACTTCAGCAGATGCCTATGTAACCTAGCTTTAAATCTACGTTTGTATGTTTCGAGAACAATATCGGGTGGCTGTTCAGGAGATAAGGTAGACGTTTTTTAAGTGTCCTGTCTCCGTAGAAATTGGACACTCTAGGAACTGCAAACTTACCAGCAGATATTGCTCTCGTATTATGACAGTGAGTGACTAGATGTTTCAGGCGCCTGAAAACAAATGGCAAGTGGGTTGAAATTTTGAATATCTGGTATGTGATAGAGCTAGATATATTCAGCCTTCTGAAAACGCTTCTAAAGCACCAGAATCCACGATTGAAAATGACACACCCTTAACTTAATCGGCTTAACATTTTCTTCGTCTGCATCAATATGTATGGGCTTCTATCGCTTAAATTGTACGTCGAATTATACCAACACTCATCAAAAGTTCTAATAAAAGAGTAAGGTACAGTAATAAGTAAGTACGGTACGCGAGTTACTCCACAAAAACTTAAAACGAAATGCTTCAAAGGCAAATATTCCGAGAAAATACTGAGGAGACCTTTAAAACACTCATAAAAGTAGCTCTTATCTCTTCTTTTCTATATTTTGATATTAAAATATCGTAGAATGTCGCAATAAATACGCGAGTAATGAAAGAGACTGGTGTGGAGTACTTTACTGAAATACATTTGGTAAAAGAGATTTTGTCGACTTCTAGACCGAATTAAATGCGCTCATAGTTCAGGTTAATCTAGGATGGTCTGGGTAATATGAGACGTTATTTTCTCTTAAATGCGGCTCTCTGTCGAACGTTTAATCGAGCGAGCGAAGTTATACGAGTGGGTTCACTCCATGGCCAAAGCGGGTAAGTTGAGAATGCATGCTCATGGTTCTAGGCAGAGCTACAGAATTACCAACAAATTTTGCACAATTAGGCTATGTTTACCAGTGTATTAGTGACAGGTTGCAAGCCTATCGCCTAACAGTTACTACCTTTATTCCGATAGTCTCCTTTTACGACATCCACGGGAAGACATGGAGTAGCACTATTCTAAACCGGCAACCACACAAAACCAACTTCAATTCATCGGTTAATAATTCGAAAAAAAAAAAACGAGGTGTTACTGAGGAGAATAGTAGTTTTGGTGTTAAATTAGTCTTGTATAGTCACGGACTAATTAATGAACCACTATAGAACCTTACGTCACATAAAACCAACGATTACTTCTTATGTAATTTCTATCTCGTCACTTGACGCTGTCATTATGACAAAGTTCTATGATGGATCAACATTTAAGGTCCTTGATGATACTTTGTCAAAATTACCTTTACTACAAAATATGAATATTCTGCATTGAAATCTAAGAAGGCGGTTTACTGCATAGTACCTAATGAAATAAGCATTTTAATCCAATGTGGTTGCCAATAGAGTATACAATGCTTCGACTCCTACATCGTAAGCATTTTTAATTTAACAGAAATGTCTGATACGAAATTCTAAACTATATTACACAACGATAGATGGCGTTAGCATAGCTCAGGGTTGGCAGTGCTGTGCATTTGCAGTCTTAGGATTGCGGTCTTGTGAATGCTAATGTCTATGGGTCATAGATTCACTTACCATCAGGTGGTCTGTGTGCTCGCTTGCCAACTCTATGACATAAAAAAAAAAGACTCGCACGAAGGGTTCCGTACCATTATCTATAAAAAATCACGTTTGTTGTATGGGAGCTCCCTTAAATATTTATTTTATTCTGTTTTTAGTATTTGCTATCATAGCGGCAACAGAAATACATCATCAGTGACATTTTCAACTGTCTAGCTATCACGGCCTGGTGACAGACAGATGGAAAAACAGACGGACAGCTGAGTCTTAGTAATAGGGTCCCGTTTTTACCCTTTGGGTACGGAACCCTGAAAAGCAAGCGATTACTAATTTCATGGGTTTAAAGTAGGGTCTTGGTGGCAATGCGCCAGCATTGGCCCGGATAGCCAGAGAAGATGTAGGTTCGAATCCTACCTAAGACCGACGGATTTTTTTCGCTTTACTATAGTTTTACATTGTAGTTAGCTTCATTTGTATCACGGTACACAGTGGACCGAAATGAATAAAAAAAAGACATTCGCATTTTTTTCTAAAAATCCTATTTTAAAAAATGCTTTTCGGTTGGAAATTATGTGAGGAATAAAAAATGTTATATAACATTTTTCAAAATGAGGCTTATTTTAAGCAGAAAAAATAAAATGTGTTTTTTTTGTATGAAGCTAAAAAATAGGTATCTTATTGTAAGAAAACCGTAACCGATCCCGCTTTCAAACCTTTAGAATATCATTGTCCTACTTTAGAACAGTAGAAAATCGTTAAAACCGTATCTCAGTAGGTGCCCTTTTTTTTAAATAGTCCAATCAAAAGTCAGTAAATACAACATTTTTCTTAGTTATGTATTTTTTTATTTTCATTAAAAAAACGGTATATTCATAACAATTTAGTATAAAAAAATATATGACATTTTATTAAGTATAAATACAATTTTTTATAAGAAAATTGCATTGAAATAAAAACATTTATTGATAGTAAACAAATAGCTAAAATATACTTGAAATCAACAATAACGATATAAGTAAATAAAAAAATGACTTTTAAAAATCTTTATTATTATTAATGTATTTTTTTTATAACTTGTAATTGTTGATTTCAAGTATATTTTAGCTATTTGTTTACTATCAATAAAATCACCGCAATAAATGTTTTTATTTCAATGCAATTTTCTTATAAAAAATTGTATTTATCCTTAATAAAATGTCATATATATTTTTTTATACTAAATCGTTATGAATATACCGTTTTTTTAATGAAAATAAAAAAATACATCACTAAGAAAAATGTTGTATTTACTGACTTTTGATTGGACTATAAAAAAAAACGGACACCTACTGAGATAAGGTTTTAACTATTTTCTACTGTTCTAAAGTAGGACAATGATATTCTAAAGGTTTGAAAGCGGGATCGGTTACGGTTTTCTTACAATAAGATACCTATTTTTTAGTTTCATACAAAAAAAAACATTTTTTTTTTTTTCTGCTTAAAATAAGCCTCATTTTGAAAAATGTTAGGTATATAACATTTTTTATTCCTCACATAATTTCCAACCGAAAAGCATTTCTTAAAATAGGTTTTTTAGAAAAAAATGCGAATGTCCATTTTTTATTCATTTCGATCCACTGTGCGGTATAAATATGGTATATACCTACGTAATATTTAACACTGTTTGATAGCTGACTCGATGTATGAATGTGGAAAAAGCGAGAGTTTGTCAAGATCGTAGCAAGTGGAAAGAAGTGGTCTCTGATTTAATGTATGTATGTATGGGAGCTAACAAAAACCCTTGAGATATTTTTCTCCATGACAAATTCCCTTTTCCTATTCCCGGATGAATAACAAGCGAACAAGAAACACCTTTTAAGAAAATCACTACGCTAAGTCTTTTTAAGGTAGATTACTTACAACAGAGATTTGAAACTTCGGGAGGATCTGCATTACGAGTACTCTGTTGATGTGTTAGTTGTACAATCGCTAAATAAAAGTTACTTATCTGCCATATTTTATTATAAAAAAAGACGCGTTAGCCTGGTGGGTAGTGAACCTGCCTGCGAAGCTATTGGTCTTGGATGTTTTCTATGTAGCCAGTTGGTTACACTGCGATTAAATGCGTTTCCCTCTATGAGGCCAATATAGCTGATATTTCGCCTGCGTACCTACGAGTAGAGATCGTCTAGCTTTATTTTCCCCGGGACATCTGCATTTTCTGACACTAGATGCTTAATAGTTCTGTTCCAAATTATACAATTATATTCCTACGTAACATGAGTTGGCCATGTTCCAATCAGTGTAGCCATAGGAGTCGTATATCATGACATCCTCCCTTTTCTTTTCACAGCCTAGAACTTGACAGTTTTTGACTGCTTGTTATATTATTTCAATAGTTCTGTTTGAATTACCTTTCTTGTAAAAGGCCATTTCTGGATATGTGCTGCCGCGAGCCATATCTATGAATCAACGAATTTTTTGATTAATTTTTAGTTTTCAGTAAGTATTAACTTTGGGATTTATAGCAGATTTTTCAGGGTTCCGTAGTCAAACTAGGAACCCTTATAGTTTTGCCTTAGCAAGCTTTAAAAACCTCACTGATGTTGCTAACCAACTTTAAATAGTTATAAATCAGAAATGATCGTTCAAAATGAAAAATGATAAAAGAAACCTAAATGTGATATTTAAATGACCATTCAATGATACCCTATTTGTCATAGTTCACCGACTTTTTTTTTTTTTTACAAAATGGCGTCTAGTTGCCGGCATATTGAATTTTAATAACTATTTTATCTTTAGTAACACTCACAAGATTAAGACACATCGATTGCCATAGGAATTATTAAAATCAGTCCATGCGTTTAGTTTCTAGAGGACCACACAGAAACAAACATACATATATAGGCTGATAAACACATTACCCTGCTCCTTCGACTTTCGGGTAAAAATACGTCGATGGTAACGGTCGTACGATGGAAACCTGATAAGGTTAAACTTATGTTTTGGAACAAACCTTTACAGCTGCGACAGCACCCCAAAACTTGGATTTTTAACCTTTAATTGACGTGGTAAACACAGACATATATCACAGACGTCATGATTATTATTTTGAACTTTATGTAGCCAGGGCCTAAGGGTTACTTTGAGATTCTCTGAAACCACGTCGTCAATTAAAGGTTAATAAAGACCTGTAGTACATATTCGATAAGAATGGCAGAAAACCTAACTTTTTCAAGGTAAAATAAGTAATTTTACTGAACCTACGGCCTCTGTTGCTGTGTAAAACCAATATTCAAATTAACTCACCAAACTACTACGTTCATACACACATTAAATCACGCCTGTTTCCCAGAGGGGTAGGCAGGGACCAATTTCCACTTGCTACGATCTTGACAAATTTCTTTTGCTTCTTCCACATTCATACATCGAGTCATGGACGCACGTCGGTTCCGGGTACTTAAGATTCGGCCGTTTTCCATAAACTACTACGTAAACTTATCAATTTAAGCCACGTCAATAACGACAAGTATTGATTAGCCCCAGCCTACTCATATATTCATTCATTACTCAACCAAACGATTGGTTCATTAGTGATTGGTACTAATGCTCATTTGGTTTACGGCAGCACAATTAATATTTGAATTTGAATTTTAGTGCCATCAAAGCGGCTCTATTCCATAATGCAAATGGACTCCATTACGCTTAGAGTGTTCATTTCCACGTTCATATTTAGTAAATCAATGATATTTTGTGTAGAATAGAATATTTATTTTAAAAAACGATTATATTTATTATTGGGGAGAGGAGCTGTAGGTAAGCCAACAAGATAGAGTGACGACCTTGTAAAGATCGCGGGAACGCGGTGGATACGAAAAGCACAAGACCGTACTGAGTCGAGAGCCTTGGGGGAAGCCTATGTCCAGCAGTGGACGTCTTTTGGCTGACATTATGATGATGATAATGATTATACAAATGTTCTTATTTATTTTCAAAATCAAATTAGAATAGAAAATATTTGCTGCAAGGGCGGAGCGATCTGGGTAGTACTAAAATATGCTTTAGGTAATTAAATAATAGAAAATAGAAGAGACATTTGCCCGTCAGTGAAAAAGAAAATGTGTCATGTCGTTTGGTTATGTGACCTCAATATTAAAATGAAAAAACCGGGCAACGGCATGTCGGACCATGCTCAGTGTAGGGTTCCGAAGCCGTTACTACAAACAAATCTGACCTCGCGACAAACGTAACTTTGCCGTTGGACAACTGTTATCCCCATACATCGACGCAGGTCGCGGTCAGTTTACCAACACCGCAAATAAGTTTTCGGTAGGTTAAAACATTTAAACCGTTTGTAACTCAAGAACCACTGAAGTCTACGTAGAAGTGGTAGTTTCCTATTTAATTCATTAATTATGTGCATACCTGGGATAACTCGGGGCATCTGTACGAAAGTGATGTAGCAAAATATTTTATCGATATAAAATATATCGATGTTACTGCCAACATCTAAATGTTATTCGACATAAATAAATATTACTTATTTTCTCCTCATTTTTAGATAAAAAATAAACAAATTAACACGTATATTTCTTTGTTTATTTTACAACAGTTTTCATAATTATAAAATCAATATTTTTTCCACATTCGTCGGTATTAATGATTGCCGTCTGGTTGAAAATATCTACTTTAAACTGCTAAACGTGCGAATATGATTGGTACTGACAGTATATTGTCATTTTGATTGAATTGACATCCGCATAATTTTATTATCTTAAGAGGCTCGATATCAGATATGACATCGAACCTCTTTACAGTAATCGAGAATGTGCAATGTGCACATGTATTAATTTAATTATATCGACATCTCTTTTATCGATATCAAATCCCTAGAACTTGCCCCGAGTTATCCCATGTATGATTATGTGGTTTAATTTAAGATATTTTTCAGATATTTAGTATTTGACTACGGAACTCTATAAAGGCCTTCCAAATAATGTTTTCATCACACATCAGTTACACCCACAATGAATAATTGAATGTCAGTAAACTTACGACAGTCTACTGTCTCGTATTGTTAACTCGGCCGTCATTAATGTCATGTAAGTAAGAGTTATCATAACTTTGAAAATATAATAACATGTCTAAAGCAATATTGTCTAACCAAGTAGAATATAACCCCTGGATAGAACATCCGTCACTCTCGTACTTATATACGTGTCAACACAACTATGTAGCAAAAAAAGACAGGAGTCGGCGGCTCAGTAAGCGAACGACCGCTCCACGTCCCCATAGACTTTGTTTCGCTGTAAATAGGATAGGGAAATAGGAGACAGCTTATCAAATTTATTTAAATTTATTATGCACCCATACACTAAAAAACATACCTACAGCACATTCAACATGACACTTATACAGATCTTTCAGACACATAAGTAGGCCGTAAGTAGCTGACACACTCACAGACCGAATACACTACCGACCTGTTGGACATACTTAATGTAACATATAGAATAGAATAGAAAATATTTATTCGATGCACACAAAAATACAGTAGAAATAATATAAAGTAAAAAGAAGACATTAATTAGGAACGTTAAACAGGATCCCTCTCAGTATTGTGCCGCAAGAAAACTGCGGCGCTGATTTTTAGAGGGACCCTGACTTAAAAACGAATCTACGTTAAACAAAAAGATGGGTAACAGTAAACAGGTGACAAATACTAGCGACAATTGGTTTAATAAAGTGAAATAAAAATTAATATAAAAAACAATATAAGAAAAAACTTAACAAAGTCATATGAACTAGGGAAATAAACATCTTTCTTATCTTGTCCCCTGATATTAATTTATATCTTGTTTGTTAAAAAGTGACAGAAGTTTTATCGAAATTTTGTCACGCGATAAATGCAGACGTGCATTCCACAAGATAGTATGAACTGATTTAGCCATAAAGGTCGCCAGTTTTAACCGGCGGTTCCGACCTCGAACTTAACGTCTACTCGTAACTGACAGGAATAGATATCAGATACGACTCGAAGCGTTGAGTCAGGTCGTCGGTTAAAATTAACGTTTCAACTCGGAAGTTTAGATTAAAAGGGCCGATTGGTTCAACTTTAAACGGTTCGTAATTATTGCGTCAAAATGATTTTAGGGATTTGCCTGATTGCTTATAATTGAACACAAATTATCAACAAGTATTAAAAACTGTTGGTAATTCTTTAGCTCTGCCTACCCCACTTTGGGAATGAAGGCGTGAGTTTATGTATGTATGTATGTAAAGTCATTTTCGGATTGATATCGTGAATCCTACTAAAATTATAAATGCAAAAGTTTGTGTGTGTCTGTTAGTTTGTAACTCCTTCGTGGATTTGGATGAAATAGGATGGGCATAGGTTAGGTATTAACACATAGGCTACTTTTGACGACGGAAAATTTCCCGTGGGAATAACGACAATCGAAATCTATGCGAACGAAGTCGTGGCAAAAGTTAGTTTAGTATGCGAGATATTAAATAGTACTATATTTCCATATTTATTCGTGACACCTCAGATTTAATTTTTTTATTAATTATTTTTCCAACCCAAAAACTGAATATAGGATCGATTTCTTGGAACCAGCAATTTGTAATTTAATATTATTACTGTATATCCAAAGACTAGATATCTCTCTTACTCAGCTCTTCTCAAGGTTGCCAAGATAAATCTTTTGCTTGGTCGAATACTTCGAACATCTTTTGTACTCGATGAGTTATATTTATTAGGATAACAATGTGAATACGTTCTCGAAAATACCCGGGAATATCTAGGAATTTGCTGTGAGCTAGAAAAAGGAACATTGTGATGTTACTATTTCGGCTGCGTTCCGATCGGAATAATTTTTACTAGTCTGCCATGACATAACGATGTATCTTGAGTTACGCTGTTGCTTATAACTGTAATTAATTGAGCTTTTAGGACTTTTGTTCTGATAATAATGCATGCTTATGTATAATTAGCTAAATATTTTGTTCCAAAATCATTGAAGTGGATAACTAAGACTTGTAACCCTAAAAATTGTAGTAGTATTGGGAAAACATAACTTTTTAAAGTTTATTTTTTTGTTGTCCTCCCCTACGCGTAACGTGGTGATGTTTTTTTTTGTCGTCTTTTCCATAGTGTGGGGTGTCGTTGGATAGGTACGTCAATAATATTGCAGTTTTGTGCAACTATTTTGCGATTAAGGGCTGTTTAGAAAATATTAAGCTTTAAATAGCTACTGCCCCCCCCCCCCCCCCCCACAGCCAAAACTACAAATACTAAAAACCTAAAAAATATCTTCAATGAAAGCGCATAATAGCGAGATTTTAAAGGAACACTACCTACTACCTACGGCTTCCGTAAGAAACACTATCACGGCTAAGTAGACATGATTGGTTCCTAAGATACACGCGACTAAAGTTTTTACACCTACTAAAATTGCCTAAAACAGCACCAAATAACTATAAATAGAGAATAGGCAAGCTGATTCATGTAACAAACAGATCACAAAAATCATTTTTTGAATAACTATAAAAATAACCAAGATATAAGCCAACAAAGATTTGTTCCTATCTCTTTCTAGAAAAACTGAATTTTACATGGAGTTTATATGGCCGCAGTGCACAATGACGTCACGGTGCACATCGGATCTCTCTGTCTAATTAGAAGTTTGAAATGCTTATAACTTCCGTATTTCTTGACCGATTTTAATTTTAATTTCCGTTTTGGTGATCTCTTTTACGGTATTTTCATATTTTGATGAGAAATGCGATTTTTAAAATCCATGCATATTCCCTATTATAAATTGTTGTTTATAAACGACTTCAAAAATGAAGGAAGTTCTCAATTCGACTGTTTTTTTTTTTTTTTTTAAAGATACTTTTTGCAACTTATTGACTTTGGAACGCTACACGGAGCATGGGCAGACATGTTCTTGTCCGGTATTTTACGAGTTAACACGTTGACTGCGGCTATGAAATTGGTGGACTATCCAAGGCGTTACGGGATATATTTGGTCGTATCGAAGTTTACCGTGGTGCTTTACGACCAGTATTTTCCCGTTCATAGTGTGTACTTTGAATGGCTGTAACCGAAAAGGAAATTAGGTGAAGGATGTGACAGTGTTGTATTAAAACAAACTTCGATAATCAACATAAATACTTATTATAAAAACAAAGGTAAAGAAAACACCATTTTATAAAATGTGTAATTTATTAAAAATAAAGCAATTATCATCTCAACTTCCAACATCCGATATTTTTCCCGTTTGTACGCTTTTGAATAACATATCATCATCTTTTTTTTGGCACTGTATGTTTTTATTAACGCTACTATTTTCCCGTACGAGGTACCATCACTGGGACCCCAGTGCAATAGTTGTTAAGAATCTTATCTTTTCGTTTAATGGACCCCTAATCTTGTCCTTTATCAGCCAAAATACTGTGAAGGGTTCAAACAACTCCGCACGTATTCTATACTATAGGTATTTCGTTAATTTGGCTCCTAATCGCACGAGTTTCGATCCCGACATCACTGGCTTCCTGTGAACCCACCTCCAGGAAGGCGCAGTTACTAGGGATGGGACAAAATCTAATTACTTATATCGATTGTCGATAAATGTTTGATTTAAGATGAAATTCGTTCTGTTTCTTGTTGTTAATTCAAGAAGAAAAACAAACATAGAATAACGCTGGATTCGAATAAAATTAGGAGTGCTAGAGGAAACCAATGATTTCAAAATTATTAAAATATCCCACCATTTTAGTAATTAGTGATGCTCAGTGTTGTTTTGAAGACCAATATTTAACTGTAGTAGAGGTAGTGATACGGTATATGAGCGGGATGCTTAAAAAGCAAGATGACTGTCGAGTAGGATGTGTAGCAAATTCGATTGCCACAAATGGGTATTTTTAAAGATATGGATTTATCCGCGAAACGAGGCAAACTGAGCTAGGCTATATGCTGCAGTCACTGACCTTGATGGCTGAACGGGCTGGAGCTGGATCCTCTGGGTATCTCCACGATACCAGGGTACGCGACGGCTGCTTCCTCGTTCCACTAAGTATTTGATGTACAGTAACTGCCGGCCGGCTTTGCACTTAAGTCTGCACTGTGAGGGTTAATTTTGGACACCACAATTGAGAATTATATATGAACGATAAAGTTTTTGATGTTAGCACGTTGGCGTTTCAAAATGGAGTCATCGGTCACGCCATTTCTTGGGCAATCACCGTCTCGTTTTCGCGTTACGGGCGCGGCCATCTTGCCTCTCTTTCGCGTGACTGCAGGCGCAAGCTAAGACGCTTACGTTAACCAATCAGAACGCATCGTGTATGAGTTTAGTGGCGCGAAAATTCAAGATGATTATTTGAATAGTGAACATTCCGCCCACCAAAATACAACATTTTGTATTTTAATATACAACGTTTTTTTTTTAGATATAACGTAGACGAGGAATGAGTGTGTGTATGAACAATACTACTAATTAACGCTACCTGGTACTTATTATTTAAAACTAAAACTAAACTTAATTTAGGTTTATATTCTACGCTGAGTCACACTGATTAGGAAGGGGGCATAGTTTGGCTAGTGGTCGCTTGAGGAGCGTTCCGTTAGCGGTCCGGATGGTCGCTACGCGAACAATACCGTCCGGTCCAGGATGCAACTCTACCACGCGGGCGAGTGGCCAGTGAAGCGGTATAGTGTTTTCAGTTTTTATAATTACGATTGAATTAACTTCTAGAGGTTGGCAGTGAGAAGTCCATTTTGCACGTTTTGTTAGCGACTGTAAATATTCAAACTTCCAACGTCTCCAAAAATCTTGTTGAATCCGTTGGATTAATTGCCAGCGACCCAAACGATTCAACTTAATAGAAGTTAGATCTTCATCAGGAACCGAAGTCAACGGCTCTAGTGTAAGAAAATGTCCAGGGCTCAAAGCGCTCATATCGTTGGGGTCAGAGCTGACCGGGCACAGCGGGCGCGAGTTTAATACAGACTCGATTTGAATGAATAGAGTGGTCAACTCCTCGAATGTGAGAGTCTGATCTCCAATGACACGGTATAAGTGCGCTTTTGCAGCCTTAATTTGAATTTCCCAAACACCTCCAAAATGAGGGCTGGACGGAGGATTGAATCGAAACTCTATGAGCTGTGAGTCAGCTGCCGACTTCAGACAGCCGTTAAGCAGGTTATTGGCCCCTACGAAGTTTGTCCCACAATCTGAATGAATGATCTTAACGCGACCTCTACGACCTACAAACCTACGAAGAGCCGCAATGAAGGCTTCGGAGGACAAGTCAGATACTGTTTCTAGATGCACAGCCTTTGTTGTGAAGCACACGAACAAGCATAAGTAAGCCTTTCCAATCTTAGCACCTCTGTACGAACCCAGTCGGATGCGAAATGGTCCTCCAAAATCAACACCTACTATCGAAAACGGCTTTACCTGATTCACGCGAACGGCCGGTAAATCGCTCATGAACGGTTCGAGGGGAACGGGATTTAACCGATAACATCGAACACATTTTGCTATACAGTGTCTGATCGCGCGTAAAGGACAAAGTATCCAAAACTGCTGTGTTATGAGAAAATGCATGGTATTCGTTCCGGGGTGACAGTTTTCCCGATGGACAGCTTCGATAATACGGTAAGTCAGTGTAGCGTTCCGCGGAAGTACAGCGGGGTGTTTATGTTCAAATTCAAGCCCGGCTCTCGCCAAACGTCCGCCCACCCTGAGAATACCATTTTCATCTATAAAAGGGTTTAATTTACGCATGGACTTAGAAAGAGGTTGTTTTGATTGAAGTCTTGCAATTTCATTATGAAAGTATCTCGATTGTACATGTCTCACGATAACGGTTAGAGCGTTGTGAAGTTCGCTCAGACTAAGGTAAGCGGACTGACGACGTGATAGCTTGTTACGTACGTTAGTAATAAACCGATAGCAATAGGATATGATCCTCTGAATTTTACGTAGCGATGAGACTTTATCCAGTAACTCGTCGATCAAGTGAGTGTCGTCGTTAACGATAAACGCTTGAACACGCTCTTCCGCAACAATGTCGACATCATCTTTAATAACCGACATGTCTAACGATGGCCATAGTTCAGAAGGTTGCGTAAGCCACTCTGGCCCCGCCCACCATAGGGAATTATGCACAAGGTCAGCTGGAAGTTGGCCCCGAGAAGCTATGTCTGCAGGGTTATCTCCGGAAGGTACGTGGTTCCAAATAGCCTCTGGAATCGCTTCCTGGATATGACTCACTCTATTGGCGACAAACGTTTTCCAACGGTGTGATGGCGCTTTTATCCATGAGAGTGTGACCGTGGAATCGGACCAGGCAAACATTTCGAAGACGGGTAACAATGATGAGTAGATCTGTTTTACGTATTTAAGCAGATCAGCGAGTAGCACAGCTGCGCATAATTCCAATCGTGGGAGAGAAACTCGTTTGGTGGGAGCAACGCGGGATTTAGCGATAAGCATGTAAGAATGTACGTCGTTGTGATCATCGGTGGCGACCAGGTACACCACGGCCCCGTATCCCGCCTCCGAACTGTCCGAAAACCCGTGGATCTGACAAGTCTTGATTTTAGAACCGGATAAGCATCGAGGTATTTCTACAGACTGTAACGATGACAGTTGATCAGAGTAAAGCTCCCATTTTTCCACGATGTCTCTAGGTGGAGTTTCATCCCAACCAAGACATAAAATCCATAGCTGTTGGATGAAGCCCTTAGCGAGGAATGTTAGAGGGGATAGAAATCCCATTGGGTCAAAGATACGAGCCAATTCACTAAGAATAGTGCGCTTGGTACAGTTACGATTCAAAGGTTTTACTTCGAACGTAAATACGTCCCCGCGTGGGTTCCATTTCAGGCCCAACACCTTGAGGTTATGAGTTTGATCATAATCCATTGAAACGGAGTCAGTTAGACAATGTTCGGCTGGCAGATGAGACAGTAACTCGGGGCGATTACTCGCCCATTTTCGAAGTTCAAATTGACCCCTGTGCAACAAAGCTATGACTTCAGCTATGGTTTGTTCTGCTTCCTCCAAGGTAGGGGAACCACTGACGATGTCATCGACGTATACGTCGGATTGCAACACTGACTTGGCTAAGGGATATTGATCGCCTTCGTCGTGAGCCAATTGCTTCACCGTTCGACATGCAAGAAATGGAGCCGAGCTTACGCCATACGTGACGGTGTTCAGCCGGTACTCCTGTATAGGCTCAGATTGGTTGAAACGCCAAAATATCCTTTGATAGTCGCGATCACTTTCGGTCATCAAGATCTGACGGTACATTTGTCTCATATCAGCGGTAAACACGATGGGATTGACACGGAATCGGCATAATATATCAAGGACGTTAGTTTGTAGTTTTGGGCCTATCAATAGCTTTTCGTTAAGCGACACGCCGCGCGCGTCGCTCGCAGAGGCATCGAACACCACTCGGAGTTTCGTGGAGACGCTATCGGGACGTAAGACACAATGATGTGGTATAAAGAATTTACCTTGAGACAATTGGTCGATGGGAACCAGACTCATGTGACCGCTTTGTAGATAATCTGCCATGAAATCGGAATATTGAGCATGAAGTTCTGGCTTGCTTACCAGTTTTCGCTCCAGCGAATGAAATCGCTTTAGCGCCATTTTCCGTGAGCCAGGGAAGAAGAGATCCTTGGCGTTCTCTTTGAACGGCAAGGTGACGATATATCTCCCAGTAGGGTCACGAGATAAAGTTTCGGAGTAATGTTGTTCACACTGGATTTCTTCATTACTGAGCTTTGGTATAGCCTGAGGCACAGAGTCGAGCTCCCAAAATCTTTTTACTTGCTCATTTAGCTGTTCACTTTCATTGATAAAAAACGAACTAACTTCGGATATTTGCGTAACCCTAACATTGCCTAATAGAACCCAACCGAATATTGTGTTCAGAGCAGAAGGTTGTGATTGTCCTCCGCGAACGTTGCCTGGCAAAAGAAGAGAAGAGAAGACTTCTGCGCCTAGAAGAACGTCGATATCCCCAGGCGAGTTGCAGTCAGGGTCTGCTAGCTTCAAATTCTGAAGATGAGTCCAAGTGGTTTTGTTAAGCTTGATTGTGGGCATAGGGCCGCATATATTAGCTAGAGTAAGGGCTTCAACATTGAAGACAGTATTTCTATTTACTCCCACTTCAATCTTAATCGTGCCTGATACGGCAGCCGGTGATTGACCTAGACCACGTATGGTACGAGACGTCGATGATCTGTCTAAGCCCAGACGATTGGCTGCACGATCAGTTATAAAATGAGCTTGACTGCCCGAGTCGATCAAAGCACGAAAGGTTTGAAAGTTACCGGATGAGTCACGGATGTCAATCATGGCGGTCGATAACAATACGAGAGAACTTTCGCGACTATTTGTAACCATACTTACTTGGGTACAGGTGTTAGAAGACTCTTCAGTGTCACAAATGTTTTCCGCTACGTTAACGTCCGAACCTTCGAGATGTAACAACGTATGATGACGTTTATGACACTTCTGGCATTTAAAGATAGATTTGCAATCTCTTAACCCATGAGACGATTTCAAGCAGTTAAAACACCAGTGCTGCTGTTTTGCGTAGTCGAATCTCTCTTGAGGGGTTTTACTAGAGAACGCCTTGCAGTGGATAATTGAATGATCCTCGCCACAGAATGAGCACTTAATAGTGGGAATGGGCGTCATCAAAGACGCCGATTGCATAGCCGCTTCGATTTCGGTACCAGTGCCTGACAATAAAACCGTTGACGCCGGTTTCCTTCCGAAATTTGATTTGTCAAACAACTTACTAGAACTGTTAGGGTTACGGTTCCTATCAGGTATCCGAGGCCTATCCAAAACGCGATTTTTCTCACTAGCCGAAAAGTGAGTATCGCGCACAAGTGCATCGCATTGTGTGTAAAGAAAGGTCTTAAGTGACTCGTACGTAGGTAGTTCGCTCGTTGACGGCTGTTGTTCAAACATGCATCGGGTTTTTGAATCCAGTTTGGAAAGAAGAAGGTACGACAAGACAAAATCCCATTTATCAGTCGGCAGATCGAGGCGCGTCAGCATGGTTAAATTTTCGTTAAATGTATCAAGCGTTCTCCGAAATTCATGAGGTGAGTTTGACTTAAAGTTTACGTCTAACATCTCCTTCCAACATGTGAAAGCTAAGTCACGTTTACCACGATACCGTCCAACCAAAGACTCGTACGCAGCGGAGTAGTAGGCCCCTGTTACAGGGAATGTACGGATGAGTGCTAAAGCATCACCGGATAAACACGACACGAGGTAGTGCATTCGTTCTGTGTTCGATAACGATTTATTTTCGTGAATGGGCGAAGTAAATACATCGTAGAACTCAGGCCATAACTTGATGTCTCCGCTGAAGTTGGGCAACACTATTTTTGGAAGTCGTACCTGAACGATGTCATTTTTCAAAGGACAAGACAGTTGATTCAATTCGTCAGAGGTTACTACGAGCTTGTGGTGTATTGAAAGAATTTCAAAATAACATTCGTCAAATCGAGATCGAATTTCATCTTCCCTGTCCTCCGCGTCACAATCGATTATGCTCAGTATGTCGGCGTGAGCCTCCTCGAACTTCGTTGCGTATTTTCGAACTTCCGAATAATACGTCCGAAACGCGTCAATTTTAGTTACGTCATTCTTCGCCTGTAGCGCGATCTCCAAAGTTTTATTCAAACGGTTAAACGCGAGTGTACGTACGCGACGTAAAGCGGGCAGATCGTGCACAGATAAACCGTCCATTTCAATAGATTTAGATTTTGTTCCTTTAATAGATTTCTTTTTATACATTGTTCAAACTATACCTTACTTACCGTACTTATAAGTGTAATAATATGTAGGTATAGGTAGGAATCGCTAAGTAAGTATACGTCCCTAACCGCAACACCGTTCTTCGATCAATCGACCTAAGTATGTTTTTAGGAAAACTACGCTTATAAACAGGCAGACCCATACACAATACACATTACTTACACACGAATTCGAAATGCAGTAACAGATATGCGAACGTTTCGATAGTAATATAAACAGGTGGGTTGAACTGTTCCAACTTAATAGATAAGTAACCATCAAAATTGTCGTGGGTGAAATAATTACCAACCCACCTATTATATAATATTTATAACGAATAGTTTCGAAACTTACAATTATCTACGGATAATAAACAGCGAATAGTAGGCATACAAGTTGCAAAGCAAATATCGAACAGCCTATAATACCTAATGATTACCTACAATGTACCTACGATCACCTGTTACCGTGTCCTGCACTTATTATTATTACCTACGCGAAATATCGGACGACTGTAATTTCGTAGTTTCTATTTAAGATTAAATGCACAACGCGAATAATACGCACAACTAAAACGGTGAACTTTGTTAAGTATGGATATCTGTTAAACGTACCTATTGAGATGTGCAAATATAACTACCTACACAAATTTTACACAAATTATTACGATATACAGCGCGACTAAATTAAGATGGTAACCGTGCAATACGAACTTCTCGTGATACTAGTACAAGACTACAAATAAAACGACTTTCCAAATCGGTCGGGTTATATTTTAGATGATTTGCAATAATTATTGCGTTATTTTTTACTAAAATGACTGTTATTTATCGATAATCTTATTAGAATTGTATTGTTCGTGCACACAAACACTTCGGTGTGATAATTATAGGTATATTTACTACTTAAATGAAAGTTACACCGCGCTCTTACTAATAATAGCCGGTAGGTTTTTATTGAAGGTTACGTTACGAACTTTCTCGAAAATATTGTAACTAGGTGGTCAATGTTATTCAAATAAATGGATTAAAATTCAATTAATATACTAAATGTAACTGAATCTAAAGGTCCCTGGTTTCGGCACCAAAAAAATATGTAGCAAATTCGATTGCCACAAATGGGTATTTTTAAAGATATGGATTTATCCGCGAAACGAGGCAAACTGAGCTAGGCTATATGCTGCAGTCACTGACCTTGATGGCTGAACGGGCTGGAGCTGGATCCTCTGGGTATCTCCACGATACCAGGGTACGCGACGGCTGCTTCCTCGTTCCACTAAGTATTTGATGTACAGTAACTGCCGGCCGGCTTTGCACTTAAGTCTGCACTGTGAGGGTTAATTTTGGACACCACAATTGAGAATTATATATGAACGATAAAGTTTTTGATGTTAGCACGTTGGCGTTTCAAAATGGAGTCATCGGTCACGCCATTTCTTGGGCAATCACCGTCTCGTTTTCGCGTTACGGGCGCGGCCATCTTGCCTCTCTTTCGCGTGACTGCAGGCGCAAGCTAAGACGCTTACGTTAACCAATCAGAACGCATCGTGTATGAGTTTAGTGGCGCGAAAATTCAAGATGATTATTTGAATAGTGAACAGGATGTCTAAAAAGCAAAATGCCTATCGAGCAGGACGACTAAAAAGCACGATACCTATCGAGCAGGACGTCTAAAAGGGAAGATGCCTATCGAGCAGAACGTCTAAAAAGCAAGATGTCTAGCAAGCAGGATGCCTAACAAGCAACTTATAACTAGGTCGAAAAAGGTAGGTAGGTTTAGGTTATGTTAGTTTTGCAGCAGGCCCGGAGGGCCAAAGAACCCAGAAATAGGAGCTCTGCGAAAGCAGAGCTCCGTCGAAATTCTGCCAATAAGAAATAACGATTTAAAAAGAAATATCTAATAAATCATTATACTTTTCAGGCATCTTTATTTTCAGGCAACTCGCTTGGTAGTCATTATACTTCTTAGGCATCATGCTAGTCAGTCATCTTGCTTTGTAAGCAACTCGCTTTGTAGGCATAATACTTAGGCATCTTGCTTTGTTAGGCATCTTGCTTTGTAGGCAACTCACTCAAAATAGAACTCTAATAACTTGTTGATAATTCTGTAACCACATTTTGCAAAATCAGGCTAAGATGTTTACCAGCGTATTAGTGACAGGTTGCAAGCCCATTGCCTTACAGTACTACAAGCCTATATTCCCTTAGTCGCCTCTTACGACATCCACGGGAAGACACGGAGTGGCACTATTCTAACCCGGCAACCACCATAACCAATATAATAATTATTGCTTTATTTATTGCGACTAACAATATTATTCCTCCGCTGATAAGTTAATATTGGCAGTTTAATTTAAGTTCCTTTTCATGAATAAATTAACTTTACATTAATGAGGTCTTGAGCTGGAAGTATATTCTGTCTAAACACAAAATCGACTATTTCTCGTTTGTGATGGTCTTTCCCACCACTAGTACAAATGTTAATTGCTATACCTTTACGGTGTTTGCCAAAAGCACTCAGTTTAACGAGGCAACTCGTTGTGTCCATTGGCATGGAAGTTTTTGCCACTTCTGCCAATCCTATGGCATACTGAAGGGTAGGGTTTTTATGGTCAGTTTCAGTACTTTATTCGATGGGTCGATTAGGAATGTAGATTGTTCAGATGTCAGTAACCCTTTTAGCGATAAGCATTTTCGATTAGTTGTACCTCTATTAGTCGAGGGTTAGCTATAAACTCGATCTTGAGAAGGTGTTGTAGGATTAAGGGTAATTTAGGGGATGAATGGAAAGGGCTATTAGGGTGCTGACGTGAAGTTTCTTCTGAACTTTATTTTAAAGGTGAAGCTTTTTCTACAGATGAACATAATAAGGGTCAAATGATAGTCTAATTTTGGCAGATGTGGTAGAATTAAGACACGTTAAATTAAATGTCAATTAATCAATGAATCAATATTACTAATATTTATTAAGACAAACGTCAAACATGTTAGTCAAACATCTTAGCTAAGATCAGGTTGTTGATAAAGCCTACATAAATACATACATTAAATCACGCCTGTTTCCCAGAGGGGTAGGCAGAGACCACTTCTTTCCACTTGCTACGATCTTGACAAATTTCTTTCGCTTCTTCCACATTCATTCATCGAGTCATGCACGCACGTCGGTTTCGGGTACTTAAGATTCGGCCCTTTTCCAGTATTTCTCCGATTTGATTCGAATAAATACACCTAGGGCGGGACTTTCTGACCCTTCCACTCTCTTATAAAGCCTGACCTTGGCTTTATAATTAAATACTTTGACAAACAATATCGCAATATTAACGCCTAAAATATTTAGAGCCACAAGTTTAAGTTTAAAAGAAAAATAGCCAAAAAACAAAATCAATCATCTGACCAACACTTGAAAGTGCTTTAAAATAATACTGAAATGTGTCAACAACAACTCTATTTTTTGACGCAATTCAATATAGCGATTCAATTTTTGAAGTTAGTATACCTACCGAACATTCATTTGATGTAAAGATCTTCAAACACCAGAAAAGCAATTTAAAGAAGCCGGGTAACGTGTGACGACAAATGGATAGTGGCGGCGTAACTTGAACGAAATGCAGCGAAAGGGATAAAGTCCTACCCATCCATTTTCGGGGGGACGACAAATTTCGCGCGTTTCAAGCCTTTAACACTTTCATGTGAATCTGGCGAAAGATTACGACTGGAGGTTTCGTGAAAGGTTTTACTTTGTAATGCAATATCATTCAGTTCGGCTTCAAATTTGTCATCGTCTTTTTCAATTTTGTTTGCATGTCTTGCTTATATTGCATTGTATGTATAGTTCAGGAAATATGATTTGCTCGTCTGTTATCTACTTTGCGATCTTTTTGCGTTAGTATATATCCACAATGTTACTCAAGTATAAAAACCTTTCAACCCACTGTGCTGTTTGAAGAACGAGGGCAGTTTTACGATTACCTTTTGTTTGATATTAACAAAAAGATCTTTGTGGAGATTACAGACAGCCAATTCATGTTATCTCAACTATAACTATTAGTTTTTTTTGCAAAATAAGCTCACCCATTTCATTACTTTTACTCTGAAACTTGAACTACAAAAACTGACCCTGGGAAAGAATGGTTGCTTCTTACAAGATTGTGATTGTTGTGAATTATCGCCTCGATTCCATACAAGCCTATAACAAAGCAGGAGTGGAAGATGTAAGTTGAATCACAAAATAACTTGTTACTAGCTTTTGTTGATATTATAATGATTATGATATCCAATATCATAATGATTATATTCAAGTTGACAAACTAAGGGAAGATCTTTCTTGGTTGCCTTTTTTTTGTCGAGTTACTTATTATTATTATCATCGTCATTATCAGCCGCAAGACGTCCACTGCTGGACAAAGGCCTTCCTCAAGGTTTTCCACAACCATCGGTCCTCTGCTGCAGTCATCCAGCAGTCACTATTATTTTCGACTATAGTATCGACGGTTTATGATCCTACAAAATTGAGCTTACCTCTCACGTTTCTGTTGAAACTTCAAAAAAACCTTGTGGCTGAACCACTATTAACCACACACCACATGATACTCCCAGACACGTCAGTAAATATAACACGTAAACATCATGTTTTTAGAAGCCTAAATATAAAACGGTGAATGTATTCGTAAACAATGTTCCCAGCCGTGAAACAAAAGAAATTCTTGCAAGTGTATTCCCCAGCCGAATCAAGACATAATAGAATACTTGTGGCAACAATCGATTTGCGCGACAAATGGCCGGGCTATTGCCTTGTGGAACGGTTTTGTTTTACGTTGTAGAAAATATTTACCATTTTTCACTTAGAGCTAAGCCAATATACGCTTTAGTTTTTCTTTAAAAGCTCATCAAAAAGTTTAGTGTCAATTTTTGTGCCAGACCAGAAGACACAACTGGGGGGTTATTTTGACATTATGCAGTTCACTTGACGGTGAGCGAAAAAGACAGAGCTATAGCAGTTATATAGCTCCGTCCTTTTCTCTCAGCTTAAACTGAATTGCATAGTTATGTCATAATAACCCCCCTGTTATACATTGTCATAAACACAGCAAAACAATTAAATTTTAAGACACTAAATTATTATTTTCTGTAAATTATTTTATCAAAAATTGCTGCAAACAAATAATAGAAGTTATACAAATAAAATAATTGAATATGTTTTAACAATAATTCACCTCTTTAAGGTTCCGTACCCAAAGGGTAAAAAAAACAGGACCCTATTACTAAGACTCCGCTGTCCATCTATTTGTCCGTCTGTCTGTCACCAGGCTGTATCTCACGAACCGTGATAGCTAGACAGTTGAAATTTTCACAGATGATGTATTTCTGTTGCTGCTATAACAAAAAATACTAAAAACCGAACAAAATAAATATTTAAAGGATGCTCCCATACAACAAACGTGATTTGTTTGGGATAATGGTACGAAACTTGCACTTGGCCTGTTTTTAAAATACCGCCGTTTGATTCACATAATTATGATTGATTATTTTTGTATGATTTTTAAAAACTTAACAATATGCAGATGGTATTGACTATAAAACTAAAGTAAGAATATGAGCTCTTTTATACTGCGTCAAATAATTTCATAAATCAAGTTTGTATTTAGTCTGAACCTTAACCAAAGAAGGTTAAGGTTTGAATTTCCAGAGTGCTAAATTTTGCACTGGTGTTTAAATAGGATAAAGTCACCAGTGGTCAACCAGAGACTTTTAGTCGGCATCTGCGTAACTCTCTGCTGGTGTTCCCCAGGGCGGGGTGCTTTCTCCTCTTCTTTTTTCAATATTTATTAACAGTATTTCGCAGTCACTTCGTTCTTCCTATCATTTGTATGCTGATGATTTGCAAATATATTCTTCTGCCGGTTTTGATGATTTCCCTTCCTTGGTGGGACAAATTAACAGCGATCTTGAATCGATACGTTGCTGGGCTGAGAGATTCGGTCTACAAGTGAATGCCAAGAAGTCGCAGGCTATTGTTCTTGGTAGCCCTCACTTTATCACGAGACTGTCTGAGACCGTGGTACCTAATGTTTTCTATGATGGGGTTCCTATTCCCTTCTCCTCTACAGTCAAAAACTTAGGTATTACTATGGATCAGACATTGTCCTGGTCAGCTCACATCAACGCTGTAAGTCGTAAGCTCTTTGCGTCACTCCACTCCCTGAGGCGTCTGCAGAATTTTCTACCCTTCCAGACAAAATTAACTCTTGCTCGTTCCTTGTTACTCCCGCTTCTAGATTACGGCGATATAGCGTTCTTGGACCTGAAGGAGGAACTGCTTGACAGACTGGAGCGTCTGCAGAACGTTTGCATCCGATACGTTTTTGGCCTGAGGAAGTTCGATCACGTGTCGATGTTTCGTGAACAGCTGAAATGGCTTCCTATCCGCCGCCGTAGAGATTTACATGTACTTTCACTTCTTTTCAATGTCCTCTTCCATTCTTCTTCTCCTCCCTATCTTTCTGAAAGATTTAGCTATTTAGCCTGCGGCAGCGGTCATCGCCTGCGTTCCAGTGCCAATCTTTCCCTTGCGGTTCCGTCTAATAAAACACATTTCTATGCCAAATCCTTCACAGTCCGTGGTGTCCAACTTTGGAATGAGCTTCCGTTGTCCTTAAGACAATCACCTACTGTAGTCGCTCTAAAGCGAAATTTAAAAACGTTGTGGCTGAATGAGTCGTGAAGCCGAGTTCCTATAATGATTATAGTTATATATATTCATATATATATATTATATTATATGTGTATTTTATATGTGGGTACCTAAGTTTATGTTACTTACCTACCTTGAGTAGGTACCTGAGTCGTTTAATCGTTTAGTTTTTTTTTTTTTCTTCTAATTATTAGTATTATCATCTGTTTTTGATATTTTTTGTGCAAACTTGTATGTGTCCAACCCTATGCATTGTCCTTACTCATTAACTTCAGGGTTAGCTGGAAGAGATCCCATTTAGGGATAAGTTCGCCTTTGTACATTACTTTAATATTTATATTGTAATATTTATATTTTTGTGCAATAAAGAGTTTACATACATACATACATATTTCTCACTCTTCGCACTCATATATGATCCACTACTGGTCTCTGGCTGATTACTGGTGACTTTACCCTACGTTCAAGTATTATAAAAGTTTATGTCATCGTAAAAGTAGTTATGGTACGTAATAATACCGACTAAGTCAGACAGGTCGGCACCCGTATCAATTCCCTTTGATATGCCTCTAGGCACGGTTTCTTTGTAAATATTTCAAAACAAAATATAATCCGGGTCACAATAAACTAAGTCCCTTTGTGGTACTTTCGTAAAATGTGAATGAGTGTAAGCCTTTTGTTATTTTATTTGTACTTCAATAAAGAAGTAAGAGGTCGAATATTTCTGCGTTATTCGTAGGCTTTCAAGTAACAACAATTATTTTTATATACCTTTTTTTTGGCATAGAGAAGCCAATCGAGCACACAGGCCACCTGATGGTAAGTGGAAACTGTGACCCATAGACATTCGCATTCACAAGACCGCAATCCTAAGACTGCAAATGAACTGCCAACCCTGAGGACTAAGATGGAATGCATCTATGCTAGTGATTTCACCGGCTGTGTTATACCCAAACCGAAACACACCAATTTAATCACTGCTAGCGTAGCGATCCGGTCGGACCCTACACAAGGTCCTACCACCCGCAAAACATGCCTGCAAAAATGTATCTTTAGAAGACTCTTTGCTGTACATTTCTTTGTTTCCTTTTATTATTTTAAAAGAAAAACACGTTATAATACGAACCACAAGATCTCATCTCACACTTCTTAAAAACTTTTCTGCTACTTTGATTCTGCATCACTATTACCGCTCCTTTTCATGCAACCAATGTAACGTGTGGCATTTGTTTTCTAATTCAAATCTCTAAGAACATCAATGGATATCCTTATATAAACTGACACAGAAAAAAAGTTCGTCTTATAACCCGTCAAAATTAAACAGTTGCTCACTCCAAAGCCAAATCTGTTATTTTGTAATGCTAACCGCTCTGCAACATGCTGCGGTAGTGGCTAACGTAAATTTAATATCTCTCCAAGGGGTAAAATTTCGGGGAAGGGTTAATGCGGTGTCCAGAGGTTAGCTCAAGATGAATGAAGGAATGAAGATAAATTAGCCGCATGGTTTTGACG
The DNA here is from genome assembly GCA_927399475.2 of Acleris emargana. Lineage (NCBI taxonomy): Eukaryota > Metazoa > Arthropoda > Insecta > Lepidoptera > Tortricidae > Acleris > Acleris emargana. Next base: position 1,915,507 of record OV656840.1, read on the forward strand.
GAGCACCAAGATAAATAGGAATATGATGTATGAGGAAATTTGTCTTTGCTATCACCAGTTTTACAGATTAAATAGCTAAAGAGTAGATTTAGTTTTGGTTTAATAATATTTTGCAGCGTTCTAAAGTCATTTAACTCATTAGACTGCGCCGAGCGCACGCCGGATGTACAGTGGCGCCCTCATTACTATTATCGTGTTTTCTAATAAACTAAAGTATTTTCTTGAAATCGGACGGTGGTTTTTTGTACTACAAATGAAAACACAACTTATAGGACATACCACATAGTTTAAAAAAAAATACAAATTAGTTATCAACTTAACGGAAAACCGTGGCCACCTTTTCCCGTTTAGCTGACTACTCAAAGGGTAACTGTTATCAAAGTTGGCTACGTATCCCATAAATTGTTTTTTACTTGCGCTTCAAAAAAGCATCGTCCGATTCCAAGGAAATTGTTTAGTTAGTTAGAAAACTCAATTATAGTAATGAGGGCGCCACTGGACGCTCGACGTTTGCTCGTTGCAGTCTTAAGTTTATTACAATTATTTTAAACAATAAAAATTATCTGGAAAATAATCACCAAATTATTTTTTTGTTTCTTATTTCAACTAAAACAAGTAAAGAACTAATTGTAAGTCATTCTGAGTATCCATTTGGATGTTCTAGAAGGACACAATTACAATGACATATTACAGCCGTTCAGTTTAAGCTGAGAGAAAGGTATAGAGCAGTTATACAGCTCTGTCTCTTTTTTTCAACTTATAGTGAACTGCTTTAGTATGTCATGATCACCAGCAATGTTAATAAATAAGCCAATCTTGCCACACGATTCTAAATTATCTAATGTAGCTTTAAAACACCCAAATGACGGTAATACAGTCATTTCTACAAAAAAAAACATCAATCAGAATTCAGACATCTAACAAAGGGACAAGAACAGACTTTACAAAAGAACCTAGATGTCATGAAATTGTACCCAGCTCAGCATGTTGCTGGTTATGAAACTTCGATGCATCATATATTATATCTTAACGATCCATGCATGTTTTAAATAATCATTACGAGTAGGTACTCATCGTTATCATCATTTTAGCCCGTAGTCATCCACAGCTGAACATAGACCTCTATCTTGGATTTCCAGCGAGAAGCTCTCGTAAAATTTTGGTGTGTTTTCCTGCGGAAACTACGCAGGTTATTTTTTCATTTTTATTTAAAATTTATAGATTTATATAATGCTAGACTAAGTTTTACCATTGTAATATTAAATATATTTAAAAAATGACTGACTGCTGAGTTTCTTGCGGCGTTTCTTCTTAGCAGTAGTCTCCTCTTGTGAAGCGCTGGTAGATTCTTGACGTGTAAAAGTGCCCGTGCAGCCTACTTACTGAAAAATTGTCTTTATCTTTATATATATTGCCGTGTGGTTGCCGGGTTAGAATAGTGCCACTCCATTTCTTCCCGTGGATGTCGTAAGAGGCGACTAAGGGAATATAGCCTTGTAGTACTGTTAGGCGATGGGCTTGCCACCTGTCACTAATACACTGGACAACATCTTAGCCTACTTGTGCAAAGTGTGGTTGCAGAATTATCAAGAAGTTTTAAGACTTGTTGGTAATTCTTTAGCTCTGCCTACCCCACTTTGGGAATGAAGGCGTGAGTTTGTGTATGTATGTATGTATCTTTATCTATCTTTCAACGCTCCAATGCGGTACTCAATCTACTCCAAAACATGTTCTAATATTGCTGTAAGAAACTCGAAACATCTGTAACTTCACAAAAAACTCGAAACAAATGCTAATATCTCTTCAGGGCGTATTGCAGGGTCATCAAAAAACATTTTTATGGCGCCAAAGTTCTACAAATTCGTGCCCGAAGTAGGAAATGAGATATGCATAAAAGATAACCGGGAATAAACAGGGTAACATATGAAGTACTGGGTAACACCGACGGCCGTCCGGGAAATTGGGGGTTTTGGGGGTTTATTGGGGAATCCTTATCCCTTTTTACGCTGTCTTGTAAATCTAGGGGATTAAACTGGGGAAATATTACAGCAATAAGGACGATTCCACTCCCAGTCCGTCATTAATAATGTTTCGCTCGTGTTTATCACTGTTTTTGTGGATGTGTTAGATGAAATATTTGATGATGACAGAATTCTTTTTGGTGATAAAAAATTAGTTTATGTCATCATCTGCTTATTATAGCGCATTATTTTGGTAGAAGAAATATTTATTTTCTAAAAATGACACAAGCAAACACTTTCACAAGCACTCCCATACACATAATATTATCATTTTTATTTCATTTTATTTTATATAAACTGGCTAACAATACACATGCGAAATACATTCATACAACGTTAGAATTATTAAGGTTATTATTTTAAAATTTTACAAAGGACATCATCCGGGTTTCATACATTTTTGGTCCAAACATAAAAGTGCCGGCCAAAAAAAAAAGAAGCTATATTCTGTTAGATCTTGTTCGCCTGAGCATTTGTTATTATGGCACCAAAGCTGTACTACCAATATCCATAGTTTTATTCTAGTTAGAAAATTAAATATTTCGGTGAATTGAACTAACAAAAACTAATGAATAATTCTACCATACTTTACATTTGAACATATTTTGGTAAGATACGGGTTTCAAACATATTTTTTTTTTGTAATTTTTGAATTATTTATTGAGAGTATTTTGTTTTTTTTTTTTATAAATAAATAAGCATGTATATGAAGGCGTATAACTCTCGTTATAAAAACGTTTTTGAATAAGTTATAATGACATTACTATTAATAGTGACAGATAAACGAAAGATGTGGGTGCAGATGATGATGATACGATGGTTCAATCTCATCATCATCATCATCATGTCAGCCGAAAGACGTTCACTGCTGGACATAGGCCTCCCCCAAGGCTCTCCACTCAGACCGGTCTTGTGCTTTTCGCATCCACCGCTTTCCCGCGATCCTTACAAGGTCGTCACTCCATCTTGTTGGAGGCCTACCCACAGCTCGTGTCCCGGTCCGCGGACGCCACTCAAGAACCTTCTGACCCCATCGGCCTTCAGTCCTGCGTGCGATGTGCCCCGCCCACTGCCACTTCAGTTTAGCTATTCTTCGGGCTATGTCGGTAACCTTAGTTCTCCTGCGGATATCATCATTTCTGATTCTATCACGCAGAGAAACCCCGAGCATAGCCCTCTCCATAGCCCTCTGAGTGACCTTGAGCTTTCTTATGAGGCCCATCGTTAGCGCCCACGTCTCGGATCCGTAAGTCATCACTGGTAACACACACTGGTCAAAGACTTTTGACTTCAAACACTGCGGTAATTTGGTCGAAAAGGTGCTGCGAAGCTTCCCGAACGCTGCCCAGCCAAGTCGGATTCGACGAGTGACCTCTTTTTCAAAGTTGGACCTACCTAACTGGACCGTTTGTCCCAGGTAAATAATTATAGTCGTCAACAACTTCGAGCGCAGAACCTCCGACTATCACGGTAGTTGGCGCGACATGGACGTTGGACATGACTTTCGTCTTGTCCATGTTCATTCTCAAGCCAACTCGGTCGGAAACTCTACTGAGGTCAGCGAGCATTGCACTGAGGTCCTCTATGGTCTCAGCCATAACTACGATATCGTCAGCGAATCGAAGGTGAGTGATGTACTCACCATTTATGTTGATGCCTCGTCCTTTCCAGTCCAGAACCTTAAAAGCATCCTCCAATGCAGCGGTGAACAGCTTCGGAGAGATCACATCTCCAATGTTTAATATCAAATGAAACAAAAAAAAAGGACCTTCCAAACAAGAACTTCGAGCTAGGATCCATAGCAGAACATTTATTTGGTTTTTACTCATTCATTCATTCATTATAAAATCTCGTAAATAATACAAATGAAATATCTTACTGTGTATAAAAAGACGAGAGAGATTTTTCGAACTCAAATAAAATCAAGACTAATGATGATACAGCTTTGGTGCCATGGCAAGAAATGCTGAGGCGGTAAATTGTATCAGAATAAACCATTTTTTTTTTGGCCGGCACTTTCACTTTTGGACCAAAATGGATGATGTCCTTTAATCACAAATCTCGACGAGATCTCCAGAATATCAACGTACATCGCAACTACCTCTTGACCCTTAGATTAATGCTAAAAATACTTTTTACTCTACCTATTCAGAGTACAGCTTTTGTTACCCTGAAAAGAGGGATCACAGGTAGTCGATCTGTTGGTAAGGTTATTGACTTATTAACGTTGCTTTTTTCCTGTATCAAGTAATTTTCCTAGTAAGAAGAGTAGAAAGCAAATATCCTTGCAGATTTCTAACATCGAAACGTCATTGGATAAAAAATATCTTGGAAATAACACCATGTGTCTCAACGCAGGACATTGTAAAATATCGAAACAAACATGACATCATGATGATGATGATTAAAGCAAAACTTTGAGTTACAATTGGACCCAATGATATCAGATTATCTTAGTTAATACCACTCTTTTAACAAGAAATCACCTTATAATCTAATTTCCTGTCGCTTAAAACAACGTAAAATATAGTCAGGCAATCAAGATCAAAAGCAAATATTATGTCAAACCGTCAAACGTTTGGTGCGGTTTCCATATCCGCTCCGAAAGAGAAACGAAACTTCAAGAAATATTTGCCCGTCAATTTATACAGTTCCCGTCGCGTTCAACCAACCGTCTATCCATGTACAAACTTTGGTTGAAGCCAAATGATATTAGACGACAAATCTGTTGATATAAGACGTCTGGAATAACGTCGTGACGGGATTTGAAAGCAGACTAATAAATGAGGTTCGACTGACTTAAGATGTTGAAATTACTTAAGGCGCTTAGTAACCTGAAACTGCAACAAAATTCTCTGTTTGAAAGCCTATTCCTCCCAAACTGATGGTATTACGAAAAATATATCTTAGTTGTTTGTGTAGCTTAGGTGTTTTAATACATTAAAACGAGAGACTGACAAGGATTAGCCAGAACATGATGATAGAAGAAATGAGGGAGAGACACTAAACAGGCTATATAAATAGATAGAAAGATGTGTAATAAACACATAATTTTTCATTAATTTTTTCTACTGTTAATTTGTTTTATGATATGACGTTTCATTAACGCAATAATTGGCTTGCTCCTTCCAAACGTTTCTACAAAAGTAGGTAAAGCAACCATTGACTATTACCATTAAAACTCAATGCCAACGACTCGACATCCGGTACGTTTGAAAATCGAGCAATCTGGCGTGGAACGTATTAATGACGCCCATAAACGTCTGTTTGTGTCCAAAATCTCGGAACTTCCTTTTCCTAACGGCCTGCATTCTTTCGCAAACTTCTTTTCATCTCGCCCAAAGTGCTTCCACCTCGGCGTTTTGTTTCGTTCGCTTTTGAGCTGCCAGTGCGAATCGTTTTAATGAGCGCTAAGTTGCCTGTTGTTTGACTTCTTTTTGTGTTCGAATTTTAAAATTTAGTGACGGCCGTGACGGGTCACGTATAACGTGTTGCGTAAAGGTTTATTTTAAAACTTTGAACTTGTTCTTTTTTTTTTTATACATTACACAATTGGTTAGTTTAAACTCTTTTGATGGTTTTTGAATACGTATTTTTATTGTTCTTGACATCAATCAAATAACAACACAAATACAATAAAAGCCTGGTCTCGGTTGACATATTTAGTACACACGCGGATCAAAATCAAAGATAGAATTAGACTCTTAACAAAGTAAATGAGACTGTGAAAATGTATATACCAAATATATAAAGAACACATTTTGTAATTTATAAGTTGTTAATAGTTCAACTCATTAGCATGGCCTGTCTATTTTTATATTAAAACATGAGGTTTGTGGTTGTATGTTTCGTTCCTACGGCATTTGCCACTACTTTAATTATTGTATAAGTCTCAGTGGGAATGCCCCAGGATATAGGCTACTTTTATTTAATTCTACGTTCTATTTTGTATATTCTTTTTCTAATGTCTGTGTCTGTTTTTTTTCCCAATAAAGAAAAAAAAAACATTTTTTTATTACAGTTATTCAACAAGACCTATGTTTGACATTGTCTATTATTGTTTTTTATTCAGCCGTTTCATATTAAACTGCTGAAAAACAGCGTCGTATAACTCTAAATACGTTTATCTTATTCCTATCCCCGCCCGGTTTATAACACGGAGCGTTCCAGAAATTTAATATGCCCATTCTTACATAACATTTTCTTTGTTACAGATAAAGACGTATAAGTTACACATTCCATCATGGAGTCGCCTGTCACTCTAGGGACCGAGGGCTGCCCGCGCACATTAAGGCTCCCCTTCGACGCGTACCTCTACAGTTGAGTGAACATGGTTAAGTAGTAGTTAAACTATAGTGATACAATGAGCTTATAAGTTAAGTGTGAGTGATGCCGTACTACGGGTACCGGGAGGGGGAGTCGGACTCGGGGGGGGAGTCCGAAGGGGAGGACTCGGAGGGGGGGTTGAGCACGGGGAGCTCGGCAGGCCAGGGTCTGCCGTTCCCTGGCTTTACCCCCGTCGCGCTGAGGTATCTCACGCAGGACTCGAGACCAAGGAGCTGGTGCCTCAAACTCATCACGAATCCATATCCTTTTTAATACAATTATAAGTTTAGCTAAGGTAAGTTATATTTGGGTAACATCGTCAGGTTATTTCTCAATTTTTTATGGAGATTATGGTTTCTATTTTAAGTTATTTGACGCGGCATTTACGAATATATTATAAATTAAAGATATGAATTAGCAATATTTCATTTCATATTGCATTTTTTGACTAAATTAGGTACATACAACTTGCCAAATTGGAGCTCAGAAAAAGTCAAAATTGGCTGAGATGCTGAAATAGGTTAGGTAAGTTTTTATATACGTCCGAAGGGCAAACTGCCCAGACATAGGGGCCCCGCGTAACGGGGGTTCATCGTATCATGCGATGTATGTTACTTTGTAATAACAGTATGTAAAGTAAACCGTTTGCTTAACGATGAGTACTATTTGCTATATGAGTAGTTGTCAAACGGCGTATTTAATTTGTTACATTTGTGAAACAATATATTTGTGAAATTAATAGTATATGAAACGTTAGTTGTGAAATGAACGTTTGTGGAACCATTTTCGGTTACACATTAGTGAACCAAAGAGAAGACTCAGCTTAGTCTCATAAGGCACTTCAGTTACAATAAAACACAAGTCAACTATCACTGAAACAAACCTCAAATCAATTACGTCGTTAAATAAGGTTTTTATTGCTTCAAATGAACGTTAGATTTATAACTTTTTCAGTACAAGGAGACGGAACGGACGACAAGAATAAACACTTCATGAAATTGAGTGAAGTGTTTATAATAGACGATGATAGGACTTGGACAGTTTATAAAATGTTTGGACAACGTCAGCTATCATTCATAATAAACTATAATTCTACTGCTGAATTTCCGGTAATTGTTTGAAATGTTTAGAAGTATTACGGCTTTTAAGTAAACTAAATTGTTTATTATTTTCATGAAAGAAAATTCCAAAGCTTCAATGTCATCCAGTTACATAATTTTTGCTAATTCATGGCAGATTCGGTTTTTTCAAACGTATTGTGGCACGTTTCTTCTAGTTAGGCTATACAGGGTGTCCCAGAGACCGACGATCAGAATCACTGTGAAATAAGGAAGTTTTTAAAGCTACATACCATTTTTTTTTCGTTACTACATTTTGAGTAAACGCACAAAGTTGGTTTTTCCATACTTGGTGAAAAACAAACGCGGGGTTCTCTTAGTTCTCCCAGGTCTCAAACAGTTGTAATGAAAAAAAAATGGCATGTAACTTTAAAGTAGCTTCATAGAAGTAAAAAAACCATATGAAAACATTTTCCGTCCATGTCCATATTGATTTTTAAAAGTTCTCTCTATTGCGTATAAAATTGAAAGGACCATGAAAAATATCCCGTACACCCAACTAGAGGGCGGCGGCTCGTCGTGCGTGGAACTATCTTAACTAATACTCGTAGTTTTCAAACAATTATTTTCTCCGGATTTGTCAAAGGTTTTTAAAAATACTTATAATCATGTATTGGTATCATTTCCTCGCATTATTTTATATATGCCACAGCGGAAACGATGATTTCCTGACTCACATTTTAGCAAGCCTGGCACGGCCTGCTAACCACCTCATCAGGAAATCCCCTACTTTCCGCCCCTAGGCAATAATCTACTATTATTTGTCAATAGTCTTCATGTCTTCTTCTTTCTCAGCAACATTGACTATGCTTTATTCACGTGACTATATATTTTTAAATTTTGTTTCCCTCGGCACTAAGGAACGTCTCTGAGCTATTTCTCTGTAGACCCCTTGCATTATTAAGAGGGGTCGGAATAATCAGACGCTCCGTACGTATTCTTCTAGCGTGTACAAAACTGCTGCAATTGTGTCAGTTGAATTGCTAGTATGGAAACTAAAGCTAGCTAATAAAAAAATTAACTAGCGTTTGTCTTTACTCCGTCCACGTAAAAGATAATCCCTATGGGGACTGTCCTATTTTTTTTTTATTGCATAGAAAAGCAAACGAACACACAGGTCACCTGATGGTAAGTGGAAACCGTGACCCATAGATATTCGCATTCACAAGACCGCAATCCTAAGAAGTGTTGCCAACCCTGAAGACTAAGATGGAATGCCTCTATGCTAGTCATTTCACCGGCTGTCTTATCCCCAAACCGGAACACAATAATGAAAAAACTGCTGCTTGGCGGTAGGTTAATGGATAAGATGGTGATACCAACCCAGACGGACCCTGCACAAGGTCCTCCCACAAGTAATTTTCTGGGATAAAGATATCCCTATGTCCGTAGGGCTATAAACTGTCTCGGTACAGTCTAATATCTGAGTGGTCATCAAAAGCCAAAAAAAAATAAGTAGATTCATTATTATAATTAAAATGGAACAAACAAACAAAACAACATGCTTTTGCACTAGTGGTATGTGTGTGTTATGGATTGACCAAATAATTGTATTAAGAGGCTACCATGCCCATAGCAGACGTTTTTGATAAAGTTGAAGTTCTAATAACTCGGTCAAAACTGAATATAAATTTATGAAAAAAAAAATTTATATAGAAAACATCAATGACTCAGAAACAAATATTTACCCATACACCAGTAGTCAAACCTTGGACAGGGTATCTACCAACTTGGCTAAAATCTTCGTCACATTTTATAGAATTAATTAATTATAGTTTTAAATTATTCGGGAGGAAAAGTATGCTAACTGGAATTCAAATTACGTTCAAATCTGTCCAGCCGGTTGTAGCGTGAAGGAACGAACATAGAAACTCCCTCATTTAAACGAATCTAAAATAGGATCACATTAATTCAAAAGCAATTATAAATTAACTGGTCCTACTACAAATATTTTACGCCTAGGGAATACAAACCTTTCTCAAATCTAATAGCTTGGAATACTTAATTGGGTTTGTTGTGAACATTTCACTAGATTTCCCCGTTTGGTAATTAACATTAATAAATAATTACAGGGAATGATAAATTGACGAGCAATTTTAGATTATCTTCCTTAAGTCAAATTTCGTTATTGTTTAATTGGCAAATAAAAGTTTTATATAGTAATTTTACTAACCAATTAAAGAATAACTTAATTCGGTAGGTTCTTATTGAACATGTTCTCAAAAGCATATTAGAAATCGTAGAAAACTGTTTTAGATAAAAGTCAGTTTTTCTTAAATTAACTTCTTATGATGTTTTATTTAAAAAAACTCCGTTAAAAATGCACGAATGCTTTCCTTTTGTCGAGTAACGTTTAATTATCTTCGTAAAACTCAACGGCCTATATGTAGGACATATCGCACTGCCAGATCAAAAGTGTAGTAACTCAAAATACAACTGTATTTTAAAATCAACTTTAATACAACGTCTATAAGCTTGAAACAAAACTAACAATTATTTTGAGTTGATATTGTCTTCATCTAGCAGTGCGATATGTCAAAATTACTTCAAACTTGACTGATACACGATTAATTTTTGAAGTATCGAATTTGGTTTGACGTGGGCATATCGCCCGTTCAGAACAATAGTGGCATAATTCAGAAATTTTGATTTTCGAGTTAGGGCTCTATCATAATCAATTTATGACTTAAAGTTTGAAAGCTGAAATTCAGAATTAGGTCAGTATCGTTCTGAAGGAGCGATATGGGCCTTATAGCAATAAGGATTGTTCATATTTTTACAATTACTCTAATTCGAAAACCATTTCGAATTAGAGTAGGGTTTGAAGCCGTTCTCCATTATTACGTTTTTGATATATTTATCTATTTTGGATATTTCAATATAAGTAGGTATAGGTATTTAACCTTTGTCGGACCTTCTTTTTGTTTTAATACACTACTTTTTACAATTCACGTACTATTTTATGCCGATTTCTTGACATAAACTTTAAAGTTGAGTTTTAGTAAGTAAAAATGCAAAGAAAATGGTGAAGGATCTCGTGCTTTAGATAGATTCCGTGAAAGTGTTCACATTCTCTAATAATAAATACGATTCGGAAACTTGACGTTTGATTGATATCTTAAAACATGGATTCAAAAAGCAACCTCCAGAACGACACATATCCACTGTCAGTTCAGAATCGGCACGTCATCGTCGTTTCACATGTAAATTGTGTAGTCCCGACCCATTGGGTGTCGTGTGTTTATTTATTCCACTGTTTTTTTATGCACTGTGTTTTCACAGTGAATCGCCAATACTTTTGCAGCTGGTGTTTCGAATGTCCGCTGTATATTCAGAGACTTTAGACGTATTTGAAGGTCTAGGAAAATTGCATACTTAAAGAGCTTTTCTTTATAGATGGGGGAAAAAATGTGAAGTACATTGCATAAAATTCCAAACGCAATTTTTTCAACTAATATCCGAATGCATTTTCCAAAACTTAGTCCAATAAATTTGATAACAAACAAGACACTTTTAAAGACAAAGCAATCTTAAATATTACAATATGTGAGAAATACAAGATATATCATCGTCAGTATTTTTTTAATGTAGAAAAAATAGAGTCCCAAGATACAGGATCAGCCTAGTTGTGGCTCCGTCCGATACGTCTTTCTATGCGTATTCGTGTTGTTTTGTTGATACATAGAAAATATATACTACTCAGGAGTAAATAAATAAATAAATAAATAAATAAATATCATGGGACAATGTCACACCAATTGACCTAGTCCCAATTTAAGCTCTAGGCTTGTATTATGGGTACTAGACAACGATATAAATACTTATATAGAGAAATATATACTTAAATACATAGTAAACATCCATGACTCAGGAACAAATATTCGCGCTCATCACACAAATATCTGCCCTTACCGGGATTTGAACCCAGGACCGCTAGCTTCGTAGGCAGGGTCACTACCAACTAGGCCAGCGCGTCGTCCGCGCGTCGTAAATACGAGTACTTACTATAAATAAGCTACTTGTGGATTCAATATAAGTGGGTCAAAGTTCTTACCTTGCCTGCCGAGGTGCCTAAAGTACCTGGTGAAAGTTTCCCTTCCACCCTTTTAACCTACAGGGCGCAACCTTCCAGGATTAATAGGTGATCCTTTCTATCCCTTACCTATTTTACTATTTACAAACTGTTTTAAGGTTATACGTACCCAGAGGGTGCTATTAGGACTCTATTAAGTAGGGGGTAACAAAACTGTTTTGGTTACCTTATAATAAAATGAATGGTTGGTTTTATTTTTCAAAGTAAAATTGCAGTACCATTTGTATGATATTCTGTCCAAACATAAAATAACTTTAAACCTTGATATACAGAAGGCCTATAGTATGATCATCAAAAGTATTCACTAAATAATTTCTTCCCGCGACTCCATCCGCGGTCCGAGTATAAGTGGTTTATCTTTACTCCTGGAAACTGGACCTAATGTCCTTTCTCGGGGTTCAAGCTATCTTCATTATCAAATTTATCTAAGTTCGGTTTAGCTATGGCATCGTTACAAATCAACGGTGGTATGAATCAACAACAGTAGAGATATTCATGACTATTTACCACCACTTCGATAATTATTCTTGTAACAAAAAGTTGAGAAAATCATTTTTTGAATAGCTATAAATAACCAAGATATAAACCAACAAAGATTTGTTCTTATCTCTTTCTACCATAACAGAATTTAAAATGAAGTTTATGTGGCCAACCTGTTACATGACGTCACAGTGCATATCAGATCTGATGGGTTATTATGACATAGCTATGCAGTACATTTTACGTTGAGCGAGGGGACAGAGCTATAGCAGTTATATAGCTCTGTATTTTGACTGCAACAGAACTGCATTGCTATGTCATAATAATCCCCCTATCTGTCCGTAATTGTAATTGCTGTTTTATTAGCAGTTTACAATGCTAGTATCAATTTCTTGACCGATTTTAATTTTAATTTCACTTTCAAGAGAATCCTCTTTACGGTATTTTCATATATTGTCGAGAAATTTAATTAAAAAAATCTATGCATATTAATCAGACGGGAATGATTGCAGATTCAATAAAGCTACATACGAGTAGGCAGAATAAGAGTGTAACAAATCGCCTAAAGCTTAATTTTGAATAAAATACAACTGAGCTCTGATTTCTGTTACATATTCTAATTTTAGAGCATGTGGTAGCCATATCATTTCTGTTTTGTTTGCCTTGTATCCAAGTGCTGATCAAAGGCCTCCCTCTCGTCCTTCCACGCGTCCCTGTCTTGTGCAGCCTCCTGCCAGTACCTTCCGAAGGCGTCAACCTGATCTCGCCATGTGCGCCTAGGTCTACTACTGCGATACGCGTCATACTCGTGAACGGGTGCTGTCTGTGGGGTCCGGTCTGTTCACGATTGCAAGGACCTATTATTCCAATTTAGTTATTTTAATAATCGTTCCTAACGTAGAGACCTCGTCATGTTGTTCTCCTAATCATTATTTTATACTTTATTTTATTGACTTTACATTTTTAAGGATTTTGTTTGTGTTGGTTTTTAAAAATAATTATTTATTACTTTTTTACCTTGTAATGTAACTTACTTTTAAGTATTATTGTACCTAATTAATAATTGAAAAAATTACCTTCTGCTGGAGTTTCTTGCAGCGCTTCTTCTCCGCAATGATGGTCTTGTCTGAAGCGCTAGTAGATTCACTCCATGTTACCGACGTGTAAAAAAGCCCTCATGTGGCCAATTTACTAAAGAAATATTTTTAATTTTGAATTTTGATTTTGCCACGCTGCATTCTGTCGTGTGGGATCCAGTTTGTGGTTGTCTTTGCCCAATTGGTATCCGGCATGCGACAAATATGTCCGGTCCAATCCCACTTCAGTCTGGCCTCTGGCGGCTGTTTGAGCTACGTTAGTAGTTTAGGTTTTGGAGCGAAGTATTTCGGCCGCGATCTGTAAGCTTACCGCTCAGAACACTACGCTCCATGGCTTTCTGGCAAACCATAAGCGCGGACATCTGAGTGGTAATAGGTGACGATTGGCAGAATGCATATGTCTATGAGCTGCCTCTTGAACGCATTGGAAGGTTACCCTTCATATAATCCTTCATAGCCCAGTAGCTCCTCCAGGCATTTTCAGTTCGTCTGGCGACCTCTTTATCCTGTCTAGCCTATTGGATACTATTTACATTAGAGATCAAATTAGAATTGAAATTAATTCAAGACTTAATGAAGGTTTACCCTTAAAACATTGAATGATTGCGTTAGCGTACGTCAAATTATTCGTACATTAATAATGAAAAATTGTCCAATATCATTATTTCACAAAACACCGGCAATTTAATAAGACCACGAACAAAAACCGTCCTTAAAAACACATAAATACTAACACAACCGCATTTTATTATCTGCAAAACTGAACCAAGAACGTATAACACCGGCTAACTACGTATCATATAAATTATTAAAAGAGTCTGGTTAGTCTCAAGCCAGTAGCATGTGGGTAATGAAACAGATTATTATGTACGTACGCGTTCGGCGCAGGCGCTGGGATGAAGCGTATTAATATCATAGTTTAGTTTAAATATCTTTATTATACTGAATGTTTTTTGGGTCAGCAACTTCCACAAACCCCCCTATGATTCTGAGCTCGAAAAATAATAATACAATAATTGGTACTACAATTAATAGTTAAAACTAAACTTATTTAAATTAAAATAAAACTAAGCTACTCAAATTAAAATAAAACTAAGCTACTCAAATATTAATGATGTAAATAATAATCACAACTATAAAAAGAACACCCCCTCTCGCAGGTCCGCTGGCGGTATGGTCTCTATGACGCTGGCTGCTTTACCTCTTTGGATAGCTAGCCCAATCCTTTGGGAGAGGTAAGCACCAGGTCTAGGATCTCCGGAGGTGTCTATGAGCCGGGATGACGGAGCCTTCATAAAGCTTTTCATATCAGCTGACCAAGGACCAATGGTCTCCACTGCAAGTGCCAATAAAATAATTGGAAAAAAAGTTGAAAGAATGTCTCTCGTTTCTGTAGCTACCATAGAAAGTGACCCGTTTTCATTGCTGTTGACTGTGTATGTAGAGTCAGCGTCAAAAGAAGCTGTTTTTTGTTTGTTAATGTATGGATTTAACTCTTAGTTTAAAAATACCTATAGATTCAAAACTAAAATGGCCGCCATTTCTAAAGCATGTCGCAAATAAAAAATAAATAAATTATTAAATTACTCGTAGAACTGATGGAAGTTGGGGCGGAGTTTTAGAGTGGACCGCGGACCGGAAAGCGAAATGTTGGCAGGCCTTCCAAATGGTGGACCAACGATCTGATGAAGATTGCGGGAAGCCGATGGAGATTCTTGGGGAAGGCCTATGTCCAGCAGTGGACGTCTTTCGGCTATGATGATGATGATATAGAATATTAATCAACGATTAGACCGCCTGTTGACTCACTTTTTAATATTTTTTACTTTTCCTGCTGATATTGTAGGGTGAAGATGAAGATGATGAAGGGCTATTTTTTTTTTTGTTTTGCAACTATCAACTTAAGCCGAATGAAATTTGATTTAAGAGTTAAGTGTCTATTACTGGTGCCTGTAAGCCAAAAGTGTCCATCATTGGTGCCGTCACCATATTATGTGGTATTCAATAAATAGTATTTGTACTGTATTGTATTGAGCATTTACAGAGTGCTGGCCGAGATAAGATCATAGATCAGTGGGCACCATCAGCTCGTTAATTACACCTTACTCTCTCTACCAAAACAAATGAAACCAGCATAACCGTTTTAACAGTTACAAATTTTCAAAATTGGAACGACTTTAAATTCAATTCTCGCGCCGCATTACTCCGCATTGGTATAATTAAAAGCTGCGTGGCTGCCACAGATAATGAACGGGAAAACAACGGTGCGGGTTCGAAAAGAACGCAGTATCTGACAGTTTGAATTAAATGAGGTGAAAAGGGTAAAAGTATGAGGGTCATTATCATTAAAGGGGAACTAGAATAAATCAACAGACTTGAAATAAATGATGAGGAAAAAATCAATTTATAGATGCAGATTGAAATAGACTTGAAAAGTGACGTATATTTTAATACCCCGACTAAACCTACATTTTTTAATTTGACAGAAACGTCGTTACGAAATACAACGACGATAGATTGAAAATGCAAGCTATCACTAATTTCGGGGAACCTAAATAGGGTATTGGTGGCATAAGCGGTAATGCGCCTGCATTGGCCCGGATGGCCAAAGAAGATGTATTTCATATTCAATTATCTGTTTGACCGTAAAGCCAGCCAGTTTGGAGCAGACCATTAGAGGTTCTGAACTCTTGATCAAATAAGAACAGCTTAACGAGCTGGATTTCTTCAAGGAGACTTGACTCCAATGATGTAGGTTCGAATCATATATTGAAATAATGATAACGATATAATCGAAAAAGAGTACAATCCCAAATAGTTCTACTAAAGAGGAAATTGTGTTATACGATTTATTATAACTATTATGTCAATGTCTACAAAAACTTGCAGGCATTAATCATTATCTGTCGAAAGTTATTGTAAAATAAATACTTCTTCCACTTCCATCCATTAAACCAGTTCAAGTAAATAAAGCTATCCGCAAGAAATCATATTTAATATTCCGTCGTATAAATTGATTTGAAAGCCCTAGACGGATTTGTCTCTAGAGAACGACCTTTTTAGTCTAACAAAAATCTACCTCTCGAATTTGATTAAATATTAATATTTTGTCTGTTTATATTTTGAAGGACGAACTCTCGATACCTAAAAGGATTTAATACCAGATAAAGTATGTAAGGGTTAAGTTATATTTACTTACAAACTGAAATTAAAAGATGTAGAGAAAAGTAGCAGTTGAGCGATCGATATTGACCTTTAGTTCATCGCATTAGGACACAAACTTAGAGTTCGCTGGCCAATAAGTGGGCGGGTTTCCATAGGGGATAAAAACAGGTTGCACGTTATTTTACAGACAGAAGTTGTTAAGAATTTCATTTCTAGTTAAAAAAAATCTCGTATTATCATTTCATAGAATAATCAATTTGTAGAAGAATTACGTTGAAGACATTTAAATCATCGATTTTAAAATTAAATGAATTTCAATGTTAATTTTTTCATAGCATATAATTTCAAATTAAATATTATTAGTTCTCATGTTATTTAGTTCATATATGACTTAATAACAATAAAATCATGTTATACAGTAGGTAGTTACCTATAAAAGTTTATACAACGGATGTAAAAAAATAACCTCGCAGGCTAAGGCGGGAGCTTGCTTCGCTTCGCTCCCGCCCCATAGCCTTCTAACCTAACCTATTCGAGTCGGTTCAGGGTAGTGATTCTCTCAACAACGTCGGTCGAACGGACAAATAATACCATAATTATTTATCATAATTACCCTTATACTAAAAGATAGTAATGTATTATATTGTATTGATTTTGTTATTATTGGTGTACCCTTATTATGCAGACAGTAATTTCGGTTTGTTTCACAAAAAATAATCACGGAACATATAGTTTTCCACGTGTTTTTATACTACTTTTATTGAAAAAAAAATACATTGTCCAAGCAATATTCTTTAAAAAATAATTATATTCTTTGATAAGTTTGATAAATTAAAAAAATAAATTATAAAATTCATTGAATTGATTTTCTGTGGAATATGTTTCATTCAAGTAAATAGTTTTAGAAAAAAAAAAAATCGAAGCAAAAATACAAGAACCAAATAGTATATAAAACATTTTCTATGAAATAATATTCTGAGAAATTTCTGTCTGTAAAATAAGGGGACACCGTAAAAACCATATCAACTAGCTCCATATAATAGCTCTTATAAGTATTTCTTTGACAGTTATGGCGGCCGAGCCAAAGACAATACCATAACACGTCAAAGACGATATGGTTTTTGCTGGCCCTGAGGTCCGAGCCAAGATGCATTACGCTAACTAGCGTTTCAATTCGTTTTGATTTTTAAACCAATCGCGTCACTGCTAGATCACGTGACTCTTCGTATCACATCATCTATCAGAGATCCTATTGGTTTAAAAACAAAATGAATAGAAACGTTAGTTAGCGTAATGCATCTTGGCTAGGGCATTGATCGTCATCTTTTTAATCATCAGTCAATCTTGAACTATCGGTGGAAAACTGATGAATGGTGGCAAGCGACAGTTTTAAAACCGGCCGCACGACTTTTGTCGGCAGGGTAACCCATATTTCTAACGATACACACTTCACCGAATCAAAATTAAAAATTAAAAATATTGATTCAGTAAATTGGCCACATGCGGATTCATTTACACGTCGGTAATGTACAGTGAATCTACCATCGCTTTGGACAAGATCATCATTGCGGAGAAGAAGCGCTGCAAGAAACTCCAGCAGAAGGTCATTTTTTCAATCATTAACACATAATTATACTTAAAAGTAATACATTAAGTAATAATGAGGTAATAAAGTAATAAACAATAAATTATTTAAACTAGCAAAAATAAAATGATTACAAATGTAACGTCAATAGACCTTAAAATAAAATAATGACTATGAGAACAACGCGACGAAGTCTCTACGTCAAAAGTCATATAACTAGGATAATAAATGGAACAACAAGTCCTTGCAAGCGTGAACAGACCGGACCCCACAAACAGCACCCGTTCACGAGTATGACGCGTATCTCAGCCATCGCCTCTCTCAACCATGTGATCGGGAAAGTGGCGACCCGATCAATCGATCGAACCGATCGTTGGCACATGTCAACTGGTTGTCGGCATAATGGGGATCCTTGGGCGATGGGCCGAGGGGATCTATCGCTTGCACTAAAGGATCCCGAGCTGGAGGGCCTCCGATTGTTCCGGAGCGCCTATAACGGAGAAGGGGGAAAAAACCCTGTTGAAGATGGCACCGTAAGGGCAAACGCTGATAAACGAGTTAGCGGATGGAAAATCTCGTCCAAGGTGTGAGAAGAAACACATTCTAGGAAGAAAAAGGTCAGACTAGTGACTCCAAAAAAAAAAAACATGCGGCGTGAGATGCAATTCGATGAAATGAAGATTCTGCGTAATGATACGTTTGTTGAAAGGTATTTTGATGAAATAATAGGTACCCTGAGCTGATACGATTGTGATAAATTTTCAAATTGAATATGAATCGTGTAAAATAAAAAGGTTTTTATCAAACTTGGTATCAGTACTTTTATCGTAAAGTTTTTATCAAAAAGATCTAAAAAAGGTTTTAGAAGTAGAGCATAATGCGCTGGAATTTACTTTTCAAAAATTTATATACTTAAAAAAAAAAGGTATGAATCACTCGGGTGTAAAGGGATAAATCGTTTAATGTAAACGCTCCATTGATTTTGTACTATCAGTTGGCCAATAATATACTCTCAGTCATCGGCGTCAGCGCTTTGACGCGAGCCATATTAATTGCGTTCTGCTATACTGAATTAATTAACAAATAAAGTTTAAAATAACACGTGTATTGAAACGTTTTATTTAACGTCTGGTCGGTCCATAAAATGTCCATAACAAATAAACTTGGACGTTCGTCATTGGCCCATTTCCAAAAGAAAAATTCGGTATCGACTTTAAGGTATCGAGTGACTGGTGGTTTAATGGTAATGGTAATATGGTAAGAAATTAATTATATTTTCTAGCACCAAGTAACTATTTAGTGATTGTGAAGTCTGGTCATAGTAGCAACAAAGTTTTTGGTCTAAAACTTCTAGGAAAATACGTTAATAGGTATTTAGGAAAAATCTATAACGCTCAAAAATCAGATTTTATTTTAAAGGGTTGACCAAATGTCAGGCGTCTATGTCAGTTCTTAAAGTCGTTACCTTCTGGATTACGGTTACCGTCGGCGAGGGACGGCCGATTGAGAAATGTCCGGTTCTTACTTGTGATTTATTCTCTTTACTGATCATACTCTCACTCTTGATATTTACGAAATCACTGCGGAACCGCGGTGGACCGCCATTAATAAAAAAAAGAACTTTTTCAAAATAATATCTATTGTCTGACTTTACCATTCAGCATGTAAAAAGCTTCTTTGTTTTTCCATGTAAGAATTAAAACAAAAGGACAGTGAAATTCCAAAACTGCGTAAGTAACATTTTTCATAAGGAGTAAAATGCACCTTTTTAAAAAGATAGTAAGGTTTATTTTGCTCTATCATAAATTTGTGAGATACGCGGTTTAGCAGTATCACCGACGAAAAGTAATTTTAACATACGGCACCTTATCTACTTAGAAGGCAATAAAACACCCTCTTAAAAGCTCATGGAACAAGGAACACCTTATTATACTAATAGCATGTTATTAACTCGCGCAGGTGAGTCTGGCCTTAAACTTTAATACCCTACGTTACCGTAATTCCACACTAATATGGTAACACAATGGTTCTAAGCCGTGGTAAGCCCTCATGTTATGGAAGTAACAATAGGCGGAATTAAAGTAGACCAGGACAATGGTAACAAAATTAAGAATAATACAATTTTTAAATGTTGTAAATCTACTCCTGTTTAAATCGTAACTTACTATCATGAGAGAAGTTCATTCTATGCATCTGCAAATAATGTGCATAATTGTTTAGATTTTACACAAGGTTAGGATATTCCATCAAAAATTGTCTATTCTTAAACACACCGTTTAAATATTCGAATACGT
The DNA here is from genome assembly GCA_927399475.2 of Acleris emargana. Classification (NCBI taxonomy): domain Eukaryota; kingdom Metazoa; phylum Arthropoda; class Insecta; order Lepidoptera; family Tortricidae; genus Acleris; species Acleris emargana. The sequence goes on from OV656840.1 coordinate 1,935,686, forward strand.
AAAGTTAGTAGTGTTTTTGTTTGAGTATGTAATAACAAAATGAAATATTGTATCAACTAGTTAAATGTAAAGTTAAAACTTAAAAGCAATGGATAATGTAGTGGAAAAGTAATTTTCCATTTTGAGAACATAATGGGAAATGGTTTTTCCAGTTTCCAGCGCATTATGCTCTACTTCTAAAACCTTTTTTAGATCTTTTTGATAAAAACTTTACGATAAAAGTACTGATACCAAGATATAGTAAAATGAATAAGTTATCTGTTTTATTTTGCATCAGGGCGTAAAAACCGCATTTTCAACTTCTCCCCTTATCCGTCAACTGATGGACCTCGTATGACTAGGCTTCGTCCACCATTCGACAAAGAGGCGTTTAAAAAAAAAAAGGGTTCTGATTATTCTGTGGGTGAACAACGCGAGGTTTTATTTGCGCAGTTAGTATTTTGTTTCTAGAACTCCCTTCGGCGGTATTTCCAACCAGTTATGACCATACCTGGGATAACTCGGGGCAAGTTCTAGTGATTTGATATCGATAAAAAAGATGTCGATATAATTAAATTAATACATGTGAGCATTGAACATTCTCGATTACTGTAAAGAGGTTCGATGTCATATCTGAATGGCCCGTTGACCACTGTGGACGTTGAAAGAACGTTTAGCAGTTTAAAGTGGATATTTTCATCTAAACGGCAATCATTAATACCGACTAATATGGAAAAAGTATAAAAATATATTATGAAAACTGTTATAAAATAAACATATAAATATACCTATATAGATACGTGTTTATTTTTTTATCTAAAAATTACGAGAAAATAAGTATTATTTATTTATGTCGAATAACAATTAGACGTTGGCAGTAACATCGATATATTTTATGTCGATAAAATATTTTGCTACATCACTTTCGTACAGATGCCCCGAGTTATCCCAGGTATGGTTATAATAATAATAATAATGAGCTGTTGGTGAGTGGCGACACCACGGACCTGAATGCTCCCGAGGGTAGGTCCTGTTCCTCACCTCACGCTTGCCTTCACCGGCCGGCTGGAGTGTATAATGACGAGGAACAGACCCTCACCTCTGGCTTGCCTTTATTGGCCGGTCAGAGTGGAGTCGCAAGAGCTATATGCTCGAAGGGTGGATGTGTTGCATAAGTGGTGAGTGGGCACCTTATGGTCGTTTAAAGTCCAGAAGCACCTCTCCACCCTTAGCCCCTCTGGAACTGTTACCTCCCTGCTGCTATATATATGCGGCTATTTCGGGAGGCCCATTCTTGAGTTGGCGAGTCACCGCCTGCCATTTCAACCAAAGTAATTAGCATTGGCCAGGCAGGCGCCGTAGTTTCATCAATAGCCTAGTTCACCAATCCATATCTGTTCATTCATAGAGCCTATTGTTAATACTTCCATCCTTCTTAAATAGTCCTACACTAACCGTTGGTTGTCCGTGGGAGCATACTTTTATAGTTTGAACTCAGGGACAATCGCCGGTTGGTGTCCCATCACTTTACTAAATTAAACTTGTCTAAAGGGCCTCTGCGTGTTGGCTTCGGCTCCATGTACGCCTTCCAAAGGTCCGGGACTCCCATAGTCCCGTGAATGGTAAAGACATACAAATAATAATAATAAAAAAAAAAAAAAAAAAAAAAAAAAAAAAAAAAAAAAAAAAAAAAAAAACCGCTGACCATGACAGACGTGTGTCAAATTTGTCTAAGGACAAAAATACGACTAAAAATGTTTTAAAACATTTTCAAACTCATTTTCAAATGTTAACAAGATCTAGAACACGACGTCAAGCGGATACACCTAACGCACGCCCTCCACCCTTGCCCGCCTCGTCGTCGTCGTGCAGCTCCTCGCCATCGTCGTCGGATGATGAGTTCGCCACTGCACCCGACACCAGCGAGTCGAGCGACGAGCGCGGGCCGCCGCCTCCGCCGCCGCGACCACCTGCGCGACGCGGGCGACCACCGCTGCCGGCACGCTTGGGGCCTGCGGGGCATCCTGCTCCGAGCATGGCTCCCGCTACCGGTGGTTTAGTGCGTCGCATGCGATGGTCAATATCGAACAATGAAAATTGCATGCGAGCGTATTACGGGGCTACAGAGGGAGGAACTAACCTCACTGCGTACCGTGATCGAATGTTGCTTCTGTTTCAGACCCTTGAACCAGCCATCATCGTTACCGCCCAACGACTTTCGGATCAAGTGCGGGCCATTCAGCGGCTTCGGCGGCTGGATCAGTCTGTACTTGATCGGCTACGCCTGGAAGCGCTACCTATTCGCACGACCTCTGCTTCGTCACGGGATCCTCCTGCTGCGTTATTGGCTTCGATGCCAGTCGCCCAACACGCACTGATGCCAGTGCAGGATGATCCCGTTATCGATGTTGAGGATTGTGCGAAAATAAGCGTAACTAGCCAGGTAAATGAGCAATTGAGGAGGGCTTTGGAAGACGCGATCGCGCAGTATCGGTCCACACCCAATTCTAGGCCTCGTCTACCACGCTTGCCTGCCTGTAAACGAAATTTTGCGCTTATGGGAGCCCTAAACGCCTTGCTGGCGCCATATTTACAAGCCAGTGAGGATATAATCGATACCCACTCAATTTTGTACTGCGGGGCCATAGCTGCGTGCCGCGTAGCTCGAGTCAAGTTTTCGGACACTGACCGAGCTCCGCGCGCTCGTGGGTCTGTCCCCGATTGGCAAGTGCGAATTGAGCGGCGTATTGATAAATTTAGGACTCTCATAGCGAAGCTAATCTGCTTCAGGGGAGGCAATCAACGCCCCCGAGTCATGCGTTTCGTGAACCAAGCCTTTGCTGGGACCGGAATAAGGTCCCAACATTATATGGCTTGTGTCACGGAACGTATCGACTTCCTGAAGCAGAAGGTTTACGCGTGGGCAAGCCGTATTCGTCGCTATAGAGAACGTGTGAATAGATACCAGCAAAATCGCCTCTTCCAAAGTGATCAGAGGAAGGTGTACCGAAAGTGGGAAGGAACTGATCAAGGTGTGAGCGACGGACACCTACCAGATCCTGCTGCTATGATTAATTTCTGGCGCAATATCTGGTCGGTGCCGGTCGTGCACACTGAAGGAGATTGGATACGTGCTGTTGAGCGCACGTGTGAGGCTATTGAACCAATGGGGCCTATTACCATCTGTCCCGAAGATGTAAGTTGTGCAATTCGAATGGCTCAGAACTGGAAAAGTCCTGGGCCGGACGGATTGCACAATTTCTGGATTAAATGGTTCAAAGCCTCACATGAGTGTTTGGCAGCACAACTCCAAAATGCCCTTGAAATCGGTTCCTTGCCACCTTTATTAACAACTGGTGTCACCTCCATGCTCCACAAGTCCGGTAGTACCGCGGATCCAAAGAATTACCGACCCATTACATGCTTGCCTACCATCTACAAGCTCCTTACATCCATTTTGAGCACAAAATTAAATGCACATTTTATTGCAAACAATATTTTGGCCTCTGCTCAAAATGGATGTAAGGTTGGGTCCCGTGGTACTAAGGAGCTCCTCCTCATAGACATGACCATTTGTCAGCAAGTTAGGCGAAACAAGGCGGCCCTCTCGGCTGCTTGGATTGACTACAAGAAGGCTTATGACTCGGTGCCTCACTCATGGCTTGAAAGGATCTTAGAGTTGTATAAAGTTGATACAACTTTGAGGTCCTTTTTAGGTGTGTGTATGAGGCAGTGGGTCACAGTCCTTCGTCAACCAGGTGGTCGAGACATCCCCTCTGATTCGCCTAACTTGATAAGGATTGAAAGAGGCATCTTCCAGGGTGACAGTCTGAGTCCTTTGTGGTTTTGCCTAGCCATGAATCCTCTCAGCTCTTTGCTGAAGGATTCCGGGCTTGGCTATCGACTTCGTAGAGAGGCTGAAGTCATTTCTCACTTATTGTTCATGGATGACCTCAAAATGTTTGCATCGGGGTGCCAAGATCTTATCGCATTATTGAAAATCACACAAGAGTTCAGTAGTGCGATCAAGATGGAATTCGGTGTAGATAAGTGTGCGGTCATGCATGTTCAAAGAGGGAAAGTTGTAAATTCATCTAATTTGCAGCTTTCTGAGACAATGACCCTCAGATCTCTCTCCGAAGTTGAAACCTACAAATATCTTGGTATGTCACAGTCTTTGGGTATTATGGACGGCGATGTCAAGCAGTCAGTGAAGGAGCGCTTCTTTTGCCGCTTGACAAAAGTTCTTAACAGTCTTTTGTCGGGTGGCAATAAGGTGCGTGCCTTCAATGGCTGAGTGATGCCGCTGCTCACATACTCCTTTGGCATACTAAGATGGACTCAGACTGAGCTGGACGCCCTGGATAGGAAGGTCCGCCTACTGCTCAAATCACATCGCATGTTGCACCCACGCTCATCTGTCATGAGATTGTACATCCCGAGGAAATGTGGAGGTCGAGGCATTTTAAATGCTAAGAATCTCCATAACCGCGAGGTGTGCAATCTCAGGGATTATTTCCTTGGCAATGAGTGTGGGATGCATCGTGATGTGGTTGCAGTAGACAGGAGCCTCACGCCTCTCTCCTTGGCAAACGAAAACTGGCGTAGACCAACAGTGTTGAGCACTGAAGACCGCAAGAACGTATGGAAGAGCAAGGAGCTACACGGACGCTTCTACCGGGCCCTAACAAGGCCCGACGTAGACTTTTTAGCGTCCGTGAACTGGCTACGGTTTGGTGACCTCTTTGGGGAAACCGAAGGTTTTGCCTGTGCAATTGCTGACGAGGTCATAATGACGAACAATTACCGGAAATATATTCTGAGGGATGGCACGGTCGACATTTTTCGAGCGTGCCGTTGTCCCGGCGAATCCCTCAGACATATAATTTCCGGTTGTTCGCATTTGGCCAACGGCGAGTACTTGCACAGACATAACCTCGTAGCCAGGATCATTCATCAGCAGCTTGCTCTTCAATACGGTCTTGTTGAGTCTGAAGTGCCGTACTATAAATACACACCGGCGCCAGTTCTCGAAAATGGTCGTGCTACGCTCTATTGGGATCGATCTGTTATCACAGACAGGACTATTGTCGCCAATAAACCTGACATCGTGTTGACAGATCGATCTCAACGCCGGGCAGTGCTCGTCGACGTCACCATCCCGCATGATGAGAACCTCGTGAAGGCCGAGAAGGATAAGCTCAGCAAGTACCTTGACTTGGCTCACGAGGTGACCACCATGTGGGATGTTGACTCGACGATTCGAGAGACGACGAGTTTCGGCAAACGGTCTTATAGCGAAGAGTCTCGACCAACACCTCAAGAGACTCTCGCTAGATGGCTGGATCAAGGGCCAGATACAGAAGGCAGTACTCCTCGACACGGCACGCATTGTGAGGAGGTTCCTCTCTCTGCAGCCCTAACCACCGGTAGCTTGAGCCCTGCCCCGCTGCTGGCGGCACCCGTAGATTAGGTTTTTTATAATGTTTATTTTTTGTATCGGTATTGTTATTTTACCTTTATATTTGAATATGTAAAAAACCTAATTTATAGAAAATTAAATGAATATCTAAATAATAATAATAAATCATTTATTTCAGGCAAGTGTACCCATACATCATAATTGAGAGGGTGTTTACATTATCTGTGCTGAACGATTACTATTATTAAGGTGTATACAGAAAAAAAAAGGATTTCATGAAACCGAAAGTTGACAGAATAGTTTCCATCTAATGTCACTGCAGAAAACATTTTTCTTTGGCGCAAACAATGCTAAAGAAAATTCTCCCACGTCTTGAAAGAGATTAACTGGCTTTTAGTTAGACCTCTAAGATTTAAAATAACGTTTTAACTTTTTTCAAATCCACAGCCTGAAAAATAACAAGACCTTACCAACTTAATCACCTTCATTTATAATCCTTTATCATTTTCAAACTCGCTCGAGCGTATTTTTTGAACGATGCCTGCCTAATAATATGCATAGATATTCGATCAAGAGAGAAACCATACCTAAAGTGTCCCGAAAGGCAATATTCTGGGTCCAACTCTTTTAATTATTCATAAAGTCAACGCTCACGGAGAAACTAAAATATATGCACAAGCACACACTCACATGCATGCGAGGACAAAGTATGCCAAAGTAAAGTAACGCATAATAACGTAAAATAATGTTCTACGTTCAGAATATTTGTAAATTTGTGCGAATCACTGCACAATCCGCAGCGCTTCCGACTACATTTGGAATGTTGCCCGAATCTGATCGGCTCCCGCCAAAACTTACCTATCTGTTACCGATACTTTACTAGCCTTCCTCCTCCTCGCAGTTAGATGTTTGGAAAATATCAGAGTATTGATCGCAAACTTAATATAATGTCTGGTCAAATATCCGAAATTAACGCGATAATTTTAACCAGTGTCATGAAGACCTTAGTTACTTTTATAGATACTTCCAAAATATAACTTAATACCGGGAGCCTAGTTAAAATGTATATATCCCGGAGCGTTTTTTATAGCGTGCAGTAAAACTAATTATTATGATAGATACATACATAAACTCACGCCTTTATTCCCAGAGAGGGGCAGGCAGAGCTACAAAATTATCTACACCACTACAAATTTCATAGATATAACTTAATACAAAAATAAAAATAAAAGATACCTAATAAAAAACCATCTCGACTCCACAACGAAGAAGATCAAGACAATATACCGATAGAAATATCATAACATTCAATATTAATAAATGCAGAAATACCCACTTCGGCGTTCTAACATTTCCTCGCCAAAATAATAGATTGATAAAAAATTCATTCTCGAACAGTTTTTTATGAATGAATGCTTGTATAATGATCCGGACAATTCAAAAAAGGCTCTTCATTAAAATGGAGGGACGTACACCAGGGAAAAATGCTAAAAATGGCGGACCCTTCAGAGTAAATGCATTGTTACCCGAAACTTTTCTTTGACATATTTCATGAGCATTTTTAGTTGAAAACTCTCTTTTGCCCGTCGATATATTTTCGTGATTAATATAAAATGTTGAATGGTTTTTTAAAAGCTTTCATGCTGTGATTCAGATTATGTTTAGATGCATCGTGTACCTATTGTATATTTTGTTGGTAATTGTGGGTTGAAGTTAGTGAAATTTTGGATTGGGTAACATTACTTACTTTAAATGCAGAGCAATAATTCATTTATTGATTGGTTTATCAATTACACGTCGGTTTAAACTTATTCAATTAAATATAAATAAAATATCAGGGGACTATGTCACACCCATTGAATTAATCCCGAACTAAGCTCTAGGCTTGTACTATGGGTACTAGTTAGACAGCAATATAAATACTTATAAGATAAACAGAAACATTATACTTAAATACAAAGAAAACATCCATGACTCAGGAACAAATATTCGCGCTCATCACACTAATATCTGCCCTTACCGGGATTTGAACACAACTAGGCCAGCGCGTCGTCAATAATCAATAATTAATTAAAAACACTAAGGCTGGGTTTTATAACGTTAAGCGTTAGATCAAATTTCGGTCAGGAATGTCAAAACTTGTATGAAGTTACTAAAATTTGATCTGACATTTTTACTTACGTGCCTTTATAAAACCGGCCCTAAATGTATCGTAATAGTGCATTTGTTTTCCTTGAAACCTTCTCACTAATAAAAAATGGGCAAAACGGTCATAGACAAAAACAGACTTAGGAGGAAAATATCAAATTACAGCGCAGTGATGGCCTTCCTTCGTTTTTTTACAACATGCTGCAGCTTCATTACGCTTGGTAACATCATGCACTCATTACAGTTTCAAGTAAAAAGAGATGTTGGGATTAAAAGAATCTGCGTTATAACCGTAGGTTTCATTTGAAAGCAAATGTTACGAGAAAAGAGCCAGAAAAAGCAAGCGCAGAGAGTTCATTTTGAATTGTACAAAGGGATTTCACGGAACATGCTCGTTTTGAAATGTACAAAGCGTTCTTTGATACGCCATGAGAAAATCAACGGAAAAAGTGTTTATTTGTTGTCTTCCCGTATGCGAGGTAACGCTATCATGGCCTCAAATAGAGAAGGTTGTTTACACAAAGCGAGGTCTACTGGAACGCTTCGCTTTTAAATCTTGCAGTTGCATTTTTCTGGATTTTACGCTTTATGTTCAGCTAAGACCTTCAAATGAGTTTGCTCTTAGGATTAAGCTGCATATTGTGAGTTTTTGAAACGGTGCGGTTGTTTGTATCAAAGTGGTGATCTAGCAGATAGATGAATCTGTTAATGAAGGGAGAGAGTCTTGAGAATGGACAGTTGTTGTAGTTTTTTTTAAGACCTGCATATGAGCACCAGTCCACCTGATGGTGAGTGGTATCTGTGCCCTATTGACATTTGTATTCTCAAAGCCACAATCTATAGATTGCAATCCTAAGACCATAAATACGTTGCCAATCCTGATGACTAAGATGGAATGCCTGAACACAACAATGTGAAAACTGCTGCTTAATAGTAGCTTAAAGGATAAGATGGTGGTAGCGATTCGGATGGACCTAGCACAAGGTCCAACCACCACGGTCCTCTTATTTTTTAAGATCCTTAAAGTAATGCATGTAAAATAGAATTTGGGTTGCCGGCTGACGGATAAAGTTGGTGATTAATGGTGATCTCCGGTTTATTTCTGGTACAGAAAATTTAATTGGCCATATAATATGGTCACGCTGCCAGCGCACATTTAATTTTATGTTATTCTCTAATCAGTTGCTTATTTTTATTTTAAAGTTCATAGACTTTAGCTTGTGGACTATATTTTGGAGAGCTATTCTTTATTTGAGCATTTCTAAAATTGTATGAAACTTTCCTTTTTTGTTACTAACTTTCTTTGGTTCATGGTAACAAAAAAGGAAAGTTTCATACAAATGTATGAGGATATTTTGGGAGACTATGTTATTTAAGCTCAGCTTCATTCACTCTACCAACCTGCAATTTTTTTTGCAAATTGTTGTCGTGAATTAAATGTACAAACATTTTTAGAAATGCTCATTTTAGTTTGGAATTTATGTTCTTTTAATCTAGGTCAGTGTTTTTAAATATTTCAGTATTACGAGTTTTTTTCCATCATAATGAGCTGGCTTTCTCTTATGAGGGCTTCTACTCTAAGCGTTAAAAATCATAATCGAATTTGACCTATTATGGTATTTTTTAAACTCTTTATTCTCTTTAATTTTTTGTATAATGTGTGTTATGGTTGGTAATCATATGGTTGGGTATTTCTTCTTCTTCATCTTTTTGTTCTTCTTTTTGTTCGTCTGAACAAGGATTTTTTTATCTTCAGTGCAATAAACTGCTTTTACGCGGATAAAGATGGAGGCCAAAACCTATTTGAGAAATATAATGTGACATTATCCTAGTATAAATAGTATCCGTATGAACACAAAGGTTATAACTGTTTTTTCTCGAACTATCCTATGGGTGATTCTTCGAGGCCCTGATTTTTGACGTCCGGGTGCTTAGTTCAATGAACTCTTAGTTTAGAAGGTTGGTTTTTTTTTCAGAGATCACTGATGTTCATGTTTAACTAGGACATCGGTCGATTTTTGTGTAACTGATTATAAACATTTACAAAAAAAAATTAAAAACCCATTATTCTTATTACTCTGTCGTGTCCGTTCTCCATTTTCTTGAAAACGTATGATAATAACTTAAATTTACTCAACTTGATAAATATTTTGAGTGACCACATACAAACAAGATTAGTTGTTACATTAACAAAATTCAACAAATATTTTTTACATGCAATATTATTCTTATAACTGAGGATATAAGATTTGTCCGCCGTTAAATTCTTATTACTCTGGAGCGGGCTTCAATCAGCCGAATCATAAAGACATTTCAGAACCTAGCGATACTGCGGCGTGCGGGTTGGTACCACCATCTTATCCATTAACCTACCGCCAAGCAGTGTTCGCATTGTTGTGTTCCGGTTTGGGGATAAGACAGCCGGTGAAATGACTAGCATAGAGGCATTCCATCTTAGTCCTCAGGGTTGGCAACGCATTCGCAGTCTTGTGAATGCGAATGTCTATGGGTCACAGTTTCCACTTACCATCAGGTGGCCTGTGTGCTCGTTTGCCTTCCCATGCCATAAAAAAAAAAAAAAAAAAAAAAAAAAAACCCATTTGGGCCGGTTTTTACTGGCGCTCCGAACGTGTCAGGTGGTGGACGTTTCGGCTGATGCTCATCGTCCCGGAGTTACGAAGGTAAATATATCATTACTCTGTCCTTGGTTTACGTAACATTCTTATTACTTTGTTAGTTTTTTTTTCACTTGTGTAATGTTTAAAAAAAATGAGTTGTGCTTTTTTAACTGCTTTAAATGCTATCTTACCGTAGAATTAACGTTTGCCTTCCATTATGATCGTATTATTCAAATTCAAATTCAAATCATTTATTCTGTAAGTAGGCCCTGTACGCACTTTTACAAGTCTGAATCTACCATCTACCAGCGCTTCAAGAGACCTTTGTTGAGAAGAAGCGCCGCAAGAAACTCAACAGTGAGCCATTTTTTTAAATAAATAACTTATTACAATACTAAACTTAAGCTATCTAATTTAGAACCATCAGCTTGTTTTCAATTTTTTCTTACTCCTCTGTCCCTTATTGCTTTGGAGTTATGGACAGTGGAATGAAAAATTGACAGTATTCATCGTTTTTTTTTTCACTTTAGATGTTGTTATTTATTTATTTATTAAGTCCAAGATACGAGGTAATTAAGTAGAGACACATGCAGTCGAAAAAAATATGTTATCAATATATTTTAATAAGGTTTATTATAAGAATATTGTGATTTATTGAATTGATAAAAACAACAATGAATAATTGCACTTTGTTTCATTTTTAAGTAATAAAAATACCGAAAAAAATCACATATTTGATAATTTTTTAAACCTATTCTTACTCCTCTGACTTCAATTTCTTATTCCTCTGGGCACAAAAATTGAACAGTTAATTATTTTCTGAACGAGTTCATAAAAATGAGTGCCACAACCATTTTCATGTTTCTAAATAGATCTACTTTCATGGAAGAACATATTAATTACTCAAATAAGCAAAAAAAAATACGACAGAGGAATAAGACAAAAATCACGACCTCGAACAATCCTCGTACCTTACTAACAGTGTTACTCACTTAGTCAAACAAGCTGACTGTGTACTTGCTGACTCCAAGTTTACGTAGAGTTAGTACTAAGTACTAAACTTTGAGAGACACTACGGAATTTACGTAACAGCCTAACAGGCAATCTCGTAAGGGAGTCGCGAGTTCAGGCATTGATTGTTGTGCTAGAAAATGAAGTTGGCCTTTGTGTCTGTTGCCTTGGTATAATAAAACCATTTTTTGTACATAATAAATGTTAGGCTGTTATTTTTTATAATGCGACCTGGGCCGGGATCGTGGGCAGTAAAAAACATATTGTTCTTGAGCTGTTTTCGTATGGTCAGCGTTTTGGTCCTTACCTAAATACTTACATAGAGAAATACATGTCATGAAAAAATCCAAGAAACGGAAAAATGTACCGTTAAAAATTCAAAATTTGTCCATATCAGGACTCGAACCCGGAGCTCGCTAGTTTCGAATATAATAATTGTTTTCCTGTTGATCCACATCTTTAAAATACTATTAACGGCATCACTATTTAATTATTATTATACATACATTCATACATTAAATCACGCCTGTTCCACAGAGGGGTAGGCAAAGACCACTTCTTTCCACTTGCTACGATCTTGACAAATTCCTTTCGCTTCTTCAACATTCATACATCGAGTCATGCACGCACGTCGGTTCCGGGTACTTAAGATTCGGCCCTTTTCCAGTATTTCTCCGATTTCATTCGAAAAAGTACGCCTAGGGCGGCCCCTTCCGACCCTTCCACTCATTATAATCATCAATATTTTCCATGTCCCTAACAATACCCAATACAGTATTAAAACATTATAAAGTCTATCGCCTTCAACAGTGTCGATAAATTCGCAGCGGATTAAATTTTAATTTAAGACCTCTCTTTAAGGATTGACTTCGGGCGGTCGCTTAAAAAATAGAAACGTTTTAAGTTACAAATTGAACCATTGAAGAGAGTAATGGTGTGGCTCGACGTTCCGTTTTCAACATATTTAATGAGAAATAGCTCAAAAATGTCAGGGCGTTTGTGAAGAATAAAATATTAAAACGGGTGCTGGGATGATTTGAAATCTAAGAGCGCTTTTCTTCGGCTGGAAATAACGTAGTGGATTTTAAGGGATGTCAGATTCATATTTGCTAAAATAAAAAGTGAGCCACATTTTTGTGGTTCATTCAACTAGGGCCTTTCTCTACATTGATCTACCTTACAGGGTTTTATGCATACTATATTACGTATAGTACAGTTATCAGTCATTATTATAATGTTCAATATTGAGCTCAACAGTATGTATGTCTATGAACAAGATGCATTAGGCAAACGTTTTCGTTATAATAATGATATAAGCTGCCTAACGATCATGTCGAGCGTATTTGTCACTACCAAACATTTTGATAATGGTCTTTATTAATAGAGGCATAGAGAACACCTGAGGCTAAAAATTGAAGCTTTTGAGATGTGGTGCTACTGCAGAATGTTGAGCATATGCTGTATGTTCATCATTCTGTGTACGCTGAAGTTCTTCGGAGGACGGAGAAAAGTGTTCTTTATAATAAGAGATGAGAAATGTTATCGCTCAGAGCTAAATTTGTAAGGTTTTTTTTTGACAGGTACGCAGTTTTAGCAGCGTTTCACAAGCCTCTTCAGACTGCAATTAAGTTGCCAAGCTTGAGAACTAAGATGGAATGCCTCTTTGCTAGTAATTACACCGGTTGTATTATCCCCATACCGATTGATAGTAGCTATCTGGATAGACCCCGCTCAAGGTCCAACTACAACTATCATCATTCATCCATCCATCGCGCCATTTATAAGTTACGCTATATAAATCTCCATCAACAGTAGTCTACTTGGTTATGTACATAAAATCAATACGGCGTAAGAGTAATCTAATACGTCCTCACCTGCTTCTGCGGTCATTGTGGTCGTCCTTTGTTTGAACAGACACGGTCAATGCCATGCACTCAATACGGAGTCCATAACGAATTGTTGGATGGAATTGTTCGATTATTATACTAATAAATATAAATTGAAACTAAAAGGCGGCTATTTGATATGGTAGATGATGAATGTAGTAAGTAACAGTAAACCTGATATTTATTACGTCAAATAGTCAAATCAATTTGAGTATTCATAATATAATTTATTAAACCCCTATCTGTGTGTGTGTGCGTGTGTGTGTGTTGTATTCGGTCTGGGGGGAGCGGCAAAGACACATTTATTTAGTCTGGAAAGAGCACAACGGTCCCTTCTCAAGGTCATATTTAGAAAACCGTCACGCTATAGTACCAAAGAACTCTACAAGGTTGCTTATATTTTCACTGTTCGTCAACTGTTCCTGAGATAAGATACGTACAATTATGGCAAACTTCACGACAAGGTCTTCCAAGCGGGCAAAAGACGCCGAGAGCGTTGGAAAATTCAAAAAACATGTACAAAATTTGCTTAAAGATACCACACTTTTGTTTCTCAATTGGCCTTGAGAACGTTTCGCAAGCACCATTCGTATATACTATAGGCACCCCAGTAAGTCACTACTAACAAAATGGCTGACACAGCTTGATTACCACGAGACTGAACTTTTTCTTGCCTTGACAAAATAAGGCAACTGTGGAATAATATCTATGTATTTATTTAGCAAAAAATATATTATTTAATATATCCCACACACACACCAACACACACACGCACACACGCACGCACGCACGCACGCACGCAAGCACGCACGCACACACAACAGGCTCATATGAAACATGAAAAAGCAAAAATGTAATCTAAATCGGTTTAGTGTTTTTTTTTTTTGTAAATGTGATTCCGAAGGAAACTACATCCTGTAACACAGGTTTTCCTAGCTCAGCATTCTGTCCAGCTTATACTCTAGCGCTTCGTTATTGTCAGGTTAATGTAGTGACAAATAGATAATAGTTATATTTCATGCTTATTTTATACTTTAACATTTAAACACAAGCAAATTACAAATTGGACTTCTTAATTACAAAACATTTTCTCCTATCTTTTCCAAAACCCATTAAAAGATAATCAAAATTATCGGCCATTTTGAAAAGGTCACGAAGGTATTTTTTGCTGAACGCACCGCGCGGCCGGGCGTGGAATCCATTTTACACGCGATTAGAAATTAAAAGGATGACCATAAAAAAATCCGATAACGCCTCTTTAAAAATATACACCGCTTAGACGACATTTTGTGCTGTGATGTATTTTCCTATAAATATTACGTATAAAGAGTTAGAAGCTTTATCTTGCTTTATTATTCAATTAAATTGTATTTGTACAATTGCACATGGATTGCAGATACGATTTGATCATGATATTTGAAATGTGTCAGAAAAACCAAGAGACGTACAGTTTCAGATACTACGTTGTTCTGAATCAGATTTCTTTCAAGCATGCTCTGATGTTAAGTGGGATCTGTGACCATAGACAAGACCTCAGTCCTAAGACTGCAATCCTAAGAGTGCAAATGCGTTGCTAACCCTAAGGACAGATGGAATGCCTCCTATGCTAAGTAATTTAACTGGTTGTCTTATCCCAAATTAGAATGCAACTATGTGGACACTGCTGCTTGGCGGTAGTTAAAGGACAATATAAAAAAATGCGGAGTTAATAGTCTTCAAATTTTACGTTCATGTTGAATATTCAAGCTAAAAAAAATATAGTCCTTGATCCAGATGCTGCAAGGGACAATATTCGAATTTTATAAAAAGCATTCGGGTTTCCAAAGATATATTTTTGTTAGACTTGCTTTTCCTCAATGTGTGGCAGACTTTTTAGTGCAGAAAATGTCAAGTATTCCTATAACATTAGCGAAACCATCAACCGGACGAATAACTGCGCAGACGCAAACTTCCGGGCAGTCCCGACCTGGCCCGAGTGTTGCCGAAAACCGCCGATTTATGGGAGATTTACGACGAACCCCTGATTGAGCGTTTTGGCGGCATTTGAAAATAACTTTACTGCTTGTTTGTAAATTCGCTCGGTTTATGACTGTTTGTCATACTTTAATAATTTTAATGAACGGGGAACTTCTGTTGGAATGCTAATTTTGAATTCTGGATTTCTCTTGTTGCATTTGTGATTGATTGAAGCTTAAATGCGGCAATGTTCATACCATTGTGTTTCAGTTTGCGTGTAAGATAACTGGTTAACATGCTAAAATGAGCCCTATTGACTGTACACTACAATGCATTGTTTCTAAAGCTCTAATCTTGTTTTTTTTTTACCTTGGTAGGTACTGTGAAGGTTCGCTGCTTGTAGCATGCCGGCCACATCTAAGTTATACTGGCTGACGGTTACGTCAAAAATATTCAAATCGAAAGATTTTAAAATGTGTAGAATTGGTTTTGTTAAAACAGTGTGAGTTGCTTACGGATACCGAGTTGAAGAAGCCCTTGAAGAAGGAGTGTATATTATACAAAAGTGAAAGTTGCAAAATTGCACTATTTTTTTTATTTTATTTTTTATATCATAGGAAGGCAAACGAGCACACAGGCCACCTGATGGTAAGTGGAAACTGTGACCCATAGACATTCGCATTCACAAGACCGCAATCCTAAGACTGCAAATGCGTTGTCAACCCTGAGGACGAAGATGGAATGCCTCTATGCTAGTAATTTCACCGGCTGTCTTATCCCCAAACCGGAACACAACAATGCGAACACTGCTGCTTGGCGGTAGGTTAATGGATAAGATAGTGGTACCAACCCGGACGGACCCTGCACAAGGTCCTCCCACAAGTAATTATAGTGCGTTATTATTTCTTAGCGGAACAAGAAAAAAGGGAGCCGGCACTGACGATCTCCCGCAGTACAAACATAGTTATCTGTTGTGTAGCTGAGTATTTTGTCGAATAAATGATGTTTTTTTAGTTAGGTACCGAACTAACTATGTGTTTATACTCGTCCAATAAATACAGCAAACATTTTACCCAACCCAAAGGAATACTCGTGTGTCAAATCAATAAGCTAGAAAGTACATTAAAGTTGATCCAAAATGACGAAAAACGCGACAATCGAGAAGATGAAGGAAAAGGGAAATCATATGAATACACCACTCTAATGAATGAAGGACAACCCGCAGTTATTCAAAATGGATCTAATTTCCACTACTAACAAACCACAACTACCATTACATCAACCACAACACCACAACCACAACTAACATTTTGTCGTAGATGGTATTGCTCTTGTCATATGTCTTTCATTTCATTAGTTCCAACCATCGTATCTTTTTTTGGATGTTAGTCCACCTTGACATGTTTACCTGATGCTATTGAACTTTTAACCATAGCCAACACTTGAGAGAATCCGCTTAATAAATCAAAGATGTTATGGATGGAAATAGAAATAGCGAAGTTTGACCCATATTTGGTTGCCTTGAGGTTTCAAATGGAATGATAAGACTGGACAGGAATGAGAAAGAATAGAATATAAAAACAAGAT
The DNA here is from genome assembly GCA_927399475.2 of Acleris emargana. Lineage (NCBI taxonomy): Eukaryota > Metazoa > Arthropoda > Insecta > Lepidoptera > Tortricidae > Acleris > Acleris emargana. The sequence continues at coordinate 1,952,293 of OV656840.1, forward strand.
GTGATACTGCATCGTTCCATTATTTGGATTGCTCGGATGGATTATTTTATTTTGGTCCTCCGTGCCAAATCGCTGGAAGTGGCAATTCCTTGTGTAATCTAAAATTGGCAATAGATATTTGGAAGGTTAATAAGTATTCTAACTTTCACGCCAGTGGCTTGATTACGATGTCACTATTCAAATGTATTGTTTTTAACTATAATTACAAAATATGAATATGATAAAGTTGGTGCCGCAGCCAGGATTTGTTTTTTAACAATTAACAAAAATAAATAAAAATCGAGGATGAAGCTTTTACTTCTTTTATTGACGTCAAAAATAACTTGATTATTATGATAAATTTACAAATAAAATGGAGCTATAGTACTATTGATAGTTGAATACTACTATTGATATTTGCTAGTACTATTGATGTTGTCTATGAAATAAAATTGGACAAATATTCAACATTTACTTAAATTAATGGTATACACGGAAAACACTCATATCAAGGACAAAGATAAATTAGGAGATAGTAAACAAAAGTGGCATCAAGGTGGTGGGGATTGTTATTGACGTAAGTGATGACAAAAAATAATCCTGACTAGAAAAATAGAAACAAGGCAACGCGTTTTCTTACACTCATGAGAAATGGGCAGCAGGAAAATAAGATAAATCTAATCTAATCTAACTAGACTACTTAGTTTACTACTGCGGGGAAAGGCCCATTGTCCTTTTTAAATTTTAAATTGATCGATGCATAAAATATTGTAAATATATATATATTATATTCTTGTGTTAAAAATATAATTATCTTTTTTTTACCACTGCCATCGTTTCTTCCCTCTAACTTTCCCATGACAAATTTTGAAGAAGTAACTGATGTTTTTTTTTTGAAAATGTGACACAAATAAATAGACCATTTTCACGTTTTGAAAAATTTGCGGTACTTTACCGCGTAGCACCTTTCATTTGCCTATGTGTGTAAGTTACATATGCTAAGTTTTTTCTTTATAACAAAGTAAAAGCGGACGAAATCATAGGCACTTAGTGGTATCTGAGACCCATTGAGCTTTTCTTTCTCAAGACTACAAGTTCAATACCGAAAATGCATTGTTAACCCCGAGGTCTAATGAGTCCCTCTATGCTATGTACAACTCTAGTGGTTTGTATTTGGTATAAAATTACTCCAAACTAGGTAGAGTTTGACCTCATTATCCTGCAAATGTCACTAAACAATATAATATTAAACAGCGTTCTGTTTGAACTGCCAACTAATATTCGTAATTTGTGCGCGTAAGCATTAGGTTTATGCGCAGTAAATAATGAACAAGACTATTCTTCTGGTTTATTAGTAAAACAAAGCCAAGATTTAGGGGTTAATGTACGAAGTTATTAATATAATATAAGAGCAAATTATAATATTACAGACATCGAAAGTAACACCACTGTAAAAGATAGATAATTAACTTCCAAGTACTGTGGCTGTAAAAGATGAATTGGCCTAGTTGGTAGAGACCCAGCCTACGAAGCTAGTAGTCCTGGGTTCAAATCCCGGTAAGTGCATTTTTTTGTGATGACCGCGAATATTTGTTCCAGAGTCATGGACACTTTCTATGTGTTTAAGTATATACTCCAAATTAGTATTTATACAGTGGTTTAGTACACGGCTACACGCTTGAAACTTAGTTTGGAACTAAGTAGGTCAATTGGTGTGACATTTTTCTATTATATTTATTTTAATTAGCATATGTTAATCCCTTATAAATATTTTGATAGCGAAAACGATTACAGTAGAAAAATAATGTACTCGTACTTTGTCTATTGTACTGCTACTATAAAATATAATAAAAATATGCAAAAACGTTTAAACATAATAACAATGATGCTTTTTCTAGATAACTATTTCTTACTAACTAGCTTTCAATCAAAAATGGAACTGAAAAGCCATAGCATCTACTTCTTTTAGTCACAAAGTAAACATAGCCCCCCGATCTGTTGCTTTCTGTTGTGGCGAAGGAAAATCTGTTGCAAAATGAACATAGCAAACCAAAAACAACACCAGTAATCCTGTCACAGGTATCCGACCCGATATTTAGCTCAGTCGGCGCCGCGTGTCGCCGGGCCCGGTATTTAATGACTGTTTTACGGTCGACCGGAGCCGTTGACTCAGCCTCCCTTGAAGTCCGGGTTAGCTGCACTAGCTCAAATTATAATTAAATTTGCCACATGCAAGCGGATGATTCGTTTTGAAACCAGATGTCGCGTAAGCACGCTGTTAAATGCAACACCAATGCAGTTTTTCTGAAAAGTAATTAGTCTTCATTATTAGTTGTTGCCTGCGACTCTGTCCGCGTAGAAGTTGTTTATCGTTCTTCCTTCAAGAAAAGTAGATTTTTTCCTGATAAAGTTTTGCCTTTGTGCTATTCCTAATAACTACGGCAATTTCAGTTAAGTGGTTCAGTGATTAAAATCGTATGGTGAAATTGGTGCTTATTGCGGAAAACCCTTGTTGCGCTGTGGTTTGGACTTTGTAAAGTTTCTACGTGGAACAATTATTAATATTCCATAACGATTCATATGCCATAATAATCATTTGCCATAACGACACCATTGCCATACATTTCATTTTCCCTATTATAAAGTGTACTAAAATCGTATGCCTGAAAATTCTAACGCCCTTAAATACCGATAATTGTTTTTGTTGTGTCGTTAGTATAGTATTATAAAAAAAAACTGTTCTGTAAGGTCGCAGTTCTGCCTATCAGTCCTCTGCTTCGCTCGTCGTTGTCGTACCTAAAGGAGCCTTAAGGTATAATAAGTAGGTTATTGTAATAATAGTACGTATTCCAGATTATACCCACTGAACACACTGACACAGTCTGGATCTGCTTTTGTAATTATGGCAAATGATTGTTATGGCATAAAATATTAGGGATTATAAACATTGAAGAAAGTAAATATTATGGAAAGTGTTATTATGGTATCTTATATTAGGGAGGGAACATAACACTTGAGTATTATGCACTTAAAAAATATGGTATATGATGAGCAAATGAAATTAGTAGAAATGAATTTATGAAAAATGGCGGTATCAAGTTTTCTTCTTATTACCAAAGAGTATGTCTTTTCAATACATCCGTCACAAAGATTAATATTAGGAGGAGTAGGGCACTTTCTTTGATTTACTCCACTGATTCTCAGAATCGACAACGATGACTGGAAATTATTTCTGCCTTTTCCCCGCGAGACTGGCTGGCGAGACTGTTGGTCGTTATCGCAAACATAATCCCATTTAGAAGTAAGCGAGTGGAAAGTCCAGTGAGTCAGAAAACGTTGGTTTAACCGTTCATTTTGTCCTAAAGTGTAAAAAATATGTTCCAAGATCCAATATAAACGGAAACAGTCAAGAGATAAATCTATTTAACAGATTTGTTTAACTTCAAAAACTCGGTACGAGTTCAAAAATAAACCCCTATTTTTTACAAGCTTGTGTTTAACTTGCAATCTATGTATGTTTTAATTCCCGTTAACGGAATGGGCTGAAATTTGGACCACATACGTAAACCCGATGACCAGTGATCGTACTTTTTCCAGCATTTTTGGTGCAGTGCTAGGGTTGTCAGTAGCGCCCAATATTGAATTGTTTGAACCAAGAATCAAATAAAATAAAAATAAAAATAAAATAGCGTATTAAACAAATCGGATATACAGAAAATATTCTCAGAACATGTTAGGCCTAAAGAAGGGTTAATTTACTACGAGTATATGAGAAAATGTAACACAGTCGCAATTAATCCTTATCTCAGGTTATATAGTTCATATTTATGATTAGGAATTGATCATATTCTATGTATTAGCATAGACAGTATAATGCGTAGGTAATGGCAGTACATAAATATAGAAGACATTTTGTTTCTTCGCTGACGTCCCGTCAAGTGCTAAATTATAATATAATAAATGATTAAGTAAAAAAATTGTAATTCATTTTCAATGACCACATAATATTACATAATTTTAAACGTCAATCATATTATATACACGTCTACAACCCTAGGTCGCTGTCGTGTGTCATTTGACGTCATCGCACCAAGAATGCTGGAAAAAGTACGATCACTGCCGATGACAATGCAATAATATGGTATCTAAGAGGTTATCTGATGATGCAGTGAGAAGGTGGCGACAGGACATCCGCGTGTTAGAACTCAATAGTTTGGTCTTAAAAAGTACAATCGGTAACAAAAGCGTGTTCCAAAATAGTTTTTTTTGACAGAAACTTAAAAAGAAATAAAAAACGGCCCTTCACAATACTATTGCAAAATATATAATATTTGACTTTGCCTTTGAACGCGTCCTTTACATTATTACTAACTTGTCTAACAGCATTACGTCCCTGTTGCGCGGTATTAATTCCCAGCACATAAACAACAGGTAGAGCTCCCAGAACCTCCGCAAATCCAGTAATGTCAAATATAACAAGTTTCCCGGCCGATTTTCATGGGATTCGATTTCCCTCTGCGACCTACTTTGCAGTATTTTTCTCCCCTATTACTTTGCAAATTTCGTTTCAACGAGCTATCGAGTAGTAGAAGCTGACGGTTTTCTCTATTAATTTCAACTTTGTTTTAAGTCCTTGGATGTTTTTAACTTGGTTTTACTCTTGAGTTATTTAATTTAGAAACTATTAACTCGCATTTGATTCGCTCTCAGTTTTTATAAGGTGCTTTCTATAAGTGAAATAAAGAAAATATAAAAACGCTATTTTCACATACTATTCCCAATTTGCAAAGAAACAATCAATCAAATAAACAATGGTATGGTAGCTCTTTACGAGTATTATAATAAGTACCAATAGATACATCGTCGCTAGAAATCAATAATGCTGTAACCCTCAAAAACCAAACTTTATACTAGAGCCAAATTACAAACGCAAAAAAATAAAAAAATCATAACTTCTAAACGGCAGGAGGCTTTTCGGTCCCATTATGCAAATATTATTAAAATAAATAGTTTTGTTAAACTGAATACTCAAATTTGATATAAAATGGGTTAAGGGTGATTTTTGCGGGTTACAGCATTTTTTTTCTTTTTTTTTCCCCCGAAAGAATGCTGTAACCCAAAAGGGAAATGTCGTGGTGTAATTTAAAAACCAAATGAAAGGGCGTTTTAAATTGCTGTAACTAAATAACAGCCACTACAGCAATTTTGGTCCGAAAATACTAACTGATTTAAAAAATTAAGACCAAATTAGTTAGGAAAGCAAAAACGCTGTACAATGTTCCAGATATTAAGTTTCTTACCTTGTATTGCTGTAAGTCTCATTTCGAAAAAAAATACCGGAATTTAAGCGGGTTACTACATTTATTTGTTCTCCAATAATCTAAATATCACAAATAACTAACGCTGTAAAGTTTTTATTTTTCATCGTAGAAACACGAGACATAGACCATTCGACGCAGAAAAAATTATGAAGTAAAAATATGCAAAAAAACGATTTTGGTAGGAGGTGCGGGTTACAGCATTATTGCTTTCCAGCGACGACATATATCAGAATTATAGCAACAATCACCAAGTTAATCATCAATTTATTCAAATTTCAATTGTAAAGAGCATTCTTTAAAGCTCTGAATAAAAATACCTTTGTTCAGACTTGAGCTGTTTTATTCACATTCCAATCGAACACCAAATGACTCTCAATCTCTTTGTCTCCCCATTTGTTTGTCTGATCTTTGTAAAAGCAAGTATTTGATTTACAGTGTTTTCGTAGTTCCAAGGTCAAACTGTTTTCTTCGAAGTAATTTTCACTAATTAATTTCACCGTATGACTTTCTGTTTTCGTTACGGGTCATAACAGGGGTTAATAGTGTTACTTGAGATGTTTTCGGATCTGAGGTGTATTGCATGGTTTATGGTCTTAGGTAGTTAAGTTAAATGGTCTTCACAATATGTTTTCATACCTAGTGAATTTACTATAGTTTAAGCAATAGAGGCCCTTTTCCCATTTGTACCCTTTTATTTCTTTTCTACATCTTGGCGCATCTACATTTTATTAAAACTAGAATTTGGCGTAATTTATGTCTATTCCTACTAATAAACATAATTTTAAGTGTCTACTTATTTAAATATCAATGCCAAAACTTTCGTCAAAACTGCTCCAAAATAATAGTTTTTAGGGTTTCGTACATAATATTAAAAACAGAACCCTCATAGGATCAGTCGTGCGTCTGTCTGTCCGTTTGTCACAGCCAATTTGCTCCATCTACTGGACCAAATCAGGTGAAATTTGGAAGGATGGTGTAATCCTATGACCCAAACAGGGATGTGCAAAGTAAAAATATTTTTTTAAATACGAGTAGTTTTCGTGTGACAAAATAGGAATTAAAAAAAACAGTTCAGCAATTATTACTGTGGATCTCAAATATATAGTTTTCATTATTGTAAAATAAATAGTTTTTATTTTATTCATGAAAGAAGACGAAAATTGACCATACCCCCCCCCCCCCCCCAACCCTCCCACTGATCTCTAAAACTACAGAGCCAAAAATTTTGAAAAAAATACAAAATATAGTTCATAGCTTGTAGATTACAGGAAAACCTATAATAATTATATCAAAAAAACTTTAATACGGAACCCTCTCCACGCGAGTTCAACACGCACTTCGCCAGTTTTAATTTTTTGTCTGTTAGTCAGTCTGAAAGTTTGCCTCGAATAGGCACCACAATTTCCAGACATTTAAACAGTAATTTCAACTTGAAATTTGGTTTATTGAACCAAAGCGTAACGAGGGCAGGTTGTTAGTCTATCCCTATATTATACCTGAACTATTCACTGGACAAATCCAGGAACCGTTAACAATAGCCGACCATTAGCAGCACACGAAATAGTGCATAGTCAACCTCAGATAACAGCTGACGTTGCAATATTGCATCGCGTAGTAACAAACAACTAAAGCGGTGCGAACTACGTTCTTGGAACTGTGGTAAAACCAAATTCCAGGTATTAAGAGGCTCTTAAAGCTATACGACTACTAAATTAGAGAATACTCTTCTTTTTTTTTCATAGTTTAACCTTGTAAGGTCCAACGTCCTAAAACATTTTGTCAAAGTGACCTTTGACTTTAGTTGACATACACAAGATTCTTTTTCGAACTAACAAAATTTGACATGGTTAATAAAGCTATAAAAAATAAGAGCTGATTCATGTAACTAATAATTGAGTCATTTTTTTTTTAGTAGCTATAAATATAACCAAGATATTATTATGTTCTAAATTAGGTGTGCCTCAGGGCCATATATTAGGACCTTTCTTATTTTTGGTTTATATTAATGACTTACCACCCACGGTAGATAACCTTTGTGATTTTGTGCTATTTGCTGATGATACATCATTAATTTTCAAGGTAGACCGAAAATCCGTCGATTACAGTAGGATAAACGCCACACTAGGTAAAGTACTTAATTGGTTTACTAGTAACAATTTGCTACTCAATGCTAAGAAAACTAAATGTGTTAGGTTCGCTTTGCCTAATGTTAGACCGGTAGAATCTAGTATATTTCTTAATAATGAGAGATTGGAAATGGTAGATAAGGCGCTTTTCTTAGGGATAACTATAGATAAAAACTTGCAATGGAGTCCCCATATAGCAATACTAGCAGGTAAATTAAGTTCGGCAGCTTATGCTGTTAGGAAAATCAGGCAACTTACTAATGTTGAGACAGCTCGCTTAGTTTATTATAGTTATTTTCATAGTGTTATGTCGTACGGTATTCTGGTTTGGGGAAAAGCTGCTGACATACAGACTATATTCGTGTTGCAAAAAAGAGCCATTCGTTCTATATATAATCTAAACTCCCGTGATTCCTTAAGAGTACTATTTAATATTTTGACAGTAGCATCACAATTTATTTATGAGAATATTATTTATGTCATTAAAAATCAAGACTCTTTTGTTAAGAATTGTGATATACATAATTTGAATACAAGAAATAAAAATAAAATTGCTATTAAAAACTTCCACACATGCATCCTTTTCTTTAATAAATTACCTGACGTTGTTTTAAAGTTACCATTTCCAGTACTTAAAACTTACTTGAAAAAGTCGTTGATGTCTAATGCTTACTATAGGGTCGAAGACTATCTAACAGATAAAAATGCTTGGCCAACACCTAAATAATTTAATAATAACTTAGTCATAAAAATATGTAAACATTTGTATATTGTCTAGGGGACACGGTTTCTGTAGGAGAATGTATCGAAACTTTAATGCAGGTTGTTTTGCACCGTCACAGGTAAGTATAACTTGTATACTTTCAATTTTTTTTATTACTGTTGCTTATTAGTTTTGTGACAATTCTGAGTTTTGACACATTTTCCTGCTCAACTACGCATGAATATATTAATTTTTGGTTTTATATGAGATTCATTGTTTTATATAATGCTAGGTTAAGTTTATTATTGTTTAATATCATTAGCAATATTTAAAAAACGACTTACTGTTGAGTTTCTTGCGGCGCTTCTTCTCAGCAATGGTCTCTTGTGAAGCGCTGGTAGATTTTTTTGACGTGTAAAAGTGCCCGTGCGGCCTACTTACTGAATAAACATCTTTTATCTTTTATCTTTTTTTTTTATCTTTCTCGCAAAACATAATTTGACATGGCCAACGTGTTAGATAAAGTCACAGTGCATATCGGATCTCTCTGTCTAATCGCTTTCTAATTAGCAGTTTAAAAGCCTTGTACTCGTATTATCCGTACTTCTTGGTTGATTTTAATTTCAATTTTACTTTTGGTGTTTAATTTTACGGTATCTTCATATTTTGTTAAGAAGTTCATCATCAACATCATCATGTCAGCCGGAAGACGTCCACTGCTGGACATAGGCCTCCCCCAAGGCTCTCCACTGAGACCGGTCTTGTGCTTTTCGCATCCAGCGCGTTCCCGCGATCATTACAAGGTCGTCACTCCATCTTGTTGGAGGCCTACCCACAGCTCGTGTCTCGGTCCGCGGACGCCACTCAAGAACCTTCTGACCCCATCGGCCATCAGTCCTGCGTGCGATGTGCCCCGCCCACTGCCACTAAAGTTTAGCTATTCTTCGGGCTATGTCGGTAACCTTAGTTGTCCTGCGGATATCATCATTTCTGATTCTATCACGCAGAGAAACCCCGAGCATAGCCCTCTCCATAAGAAGTTAAATTTAAAAAATCCATGGATATTTCCTATTGTATCTTCCAGTTCCTGAAACTTGACAGGTTTTAGAAGTTTATAGTATAGTAGTAGTATAGTGTTTTGGTATGAATAAATTTATCTCTTGAAACTGGGTTTTTTTATCAAGGCTGAGTCTCTATTTCATTTCATTTTAAAGCATTACCGCTATTTGTTAACGATACGACCGCATTAAGTGTCGAGTAAATAAAAGTTACCGTAAAATTAATAATATTATTGACCTATAACATTTTTAAAGCCGGCATTCGTTGCAATATACGTGAGATGCTAAAGACGTATACAGTGTGTCTCTGACCTTGGGGCTTTAATTTCAACGATCGATTCTACTCGCTAAACTGAACTACTTTTGTTCTGCAACATGAAAAAATAACTTAAATTTAGATAACTAATTGATGTTAAAGTCTAATTGTAAAATCAGTGTATTACATACTGGCCATGTAATAACTATCTCATGGTACGGGGGCGACATTACCTTGGTACGGGGGCTAAAGGAAAATGGAGAATTGGATCGCGTACATTGAAAATTAGATTTAACTTGTATGATAAAAAATAAATTTAAACAGAACATATTTTTAACAACTTACAGAACAAAAGAAGTTTAGTTTCAGGAGTAGAATTGATCTATGCATTTAAAGCCCCAAGGTCAGAGGCACCCTGTATAAGTTATTTATTAAATGACTTTATAAAAAACCTGCTAGAGCCTCTTGCGGTTTTTAGCGGTAATGCTTTGCAAAAACACAATTAGATTCACAAATAACTGACATGAATGAACAAAATATATAAAGATAAAAAGATAATAGTACATTATTGCCTAGGCAGTGAAGCAGGCAATTCCGGGCCGAGAAAAGCCGTTTAAAAATACGAGGCCCGCAATTGCCGTTCCTGCCGAGGCATATACAGGGTGTAAGGGACGGCTCACCGAAAACTGAAACCATATCTTCAGACCATTTGATTGTACTGAACTGAAATCTAGTGGAATTTTTCCCGGGAAAACGAAAATTTTCTCGTTTTTTACGTGAAAATGCCGTTTTCACAGTTTTTTTTTACATAATGAGCTTCAGTATGTCATAATATGTTGTCCTAGATCGGTTTATATGCAAAAATATGGAAAAAAAACGAGGAAATTTTTGTTTTCCCGGGAACATTTCCACTGGATTTCAATTCAGAACAATGGTCTGAAGCTATGGTTTCAGTTTTCGGTGAGCCGTCCCTTACACCCTGTATAGTGCTTTTCTCAAAAATCGAAAGATACAAATCGCATATAAACAGAAACTTCACGTGAAATAACATCACTCTTTACCGCCTTTATTTTTATGACAAGGAGAAAAGCAAGCTTCTTTTAGAAAAAAAAAACTCAAGCTTTTCCAAACACAGAAAAAAAAGTTACGTTTCGAATAAAATATGGATGTATAAGACATGTGCCCTCATTTTATTATGGCCGTTTTCACTTTTTTGAAAGTTACAAACTAGATAACAATGAAATTTGTATGCAACATTGCGGGATTGTGTAGCGAACACGCAATGTGTTTTTTTTAATTTGGGAACGGTCTGTAAAATATGTACTTCGCGTCTTAGTATGGAGTTAGTAATGTCAACTTTTCCGGTCATTTTTGAGAAAAAGATATTTATTCAGTAAGTAGGCGGCACGGGCACTTTTACACGTCAAAAATCTACTAGCGCTTCACAAGAGACCACTGCTGAGAAAAAACGCCGCAAGAAACTCAACAGTCACTCATTATTTTTTTAAATATTGCTTATGATATTATACAATAATAAACTTAACCTAGCATTATATAAATCAATGAATCTTACATAAAACCAAAAATTAATATATTCATGCGTAGTTGAGCAGGAAAATGTGTCAAAACTCAGAATTGTCACTAAAACTAATAAGAAACAGTAATAAAAAAAATAGAAATTATACAATTTATACTTACCTGTGACGGTGCAAGACAACCTGCATAAAAAGTTTCGATACATTCTCCTACAGAAACCGTGTCCCCTAGACATTATACAAAGTTTACATATTTTATATTATGACATACCGTAGTCGGTTTTCAAAAAACTACACTCTGAAACATCATGACCTCATGCGTTTGAAAGTTTTAATTAAACACATAAACGCCCCTCTTTTTCAAATGGAAGTTAAAACAAAGAGCGATTCATCTCCAAACACTGAATAAAACTGATCTGAGAACTCCCGTGGGAATAAAGCGTAAGAATGGAACCTCCCCGAATTATGAACATGGCCGACCCCGATAATGACTTTGGTCCATTGTGAGGCATTATAACAGGTATAATGGCCGTCATTTAAGAAAACCCTACAATTTAAACTCCAAATAAGCTACTCTGCGGTGGGAAAGGACTTCATTATTGTTTTAGTTTCTCGGTCGGAAATCTGGGAACTTTTTACACACATACATACCTTCACGTCTGCAATCCCAGAGTGGGGTAGGCAGAGCTACAGAATTGGAATAGACCAAAAAAAATAACTTACGGTTTTTACATTCTAATTCGAAATAATAGGTAATTTTAAGAAACCAATTTCATTTATTTTGTATTTGTCCCAATAGTTTCGTTTTAATAGCTTCATTTATTTAGCAGACATTTTATGGATGACATGATTATTTTTATTTTGGGTTGGCATTTTCTATTAAATTACAAAAATTAAATGATATCTAATGATAAAAAGTGATTGTAATAGTGAAATAAAACTTATCATTTCAAGCGGTTTTCGCCTAACCAGTAAGATACACCTAGGAGAGCTTCAAGCCAAAAACGAAAGTCAAACAAAGGTCAAATATACTTTTGTTAAAATTTCCGAAATAGATAAATATTTCAAAGTGTTAATAATGCAGAACGGCTTTAAAACCCTATTCCTCGAAATGGTCTTCAAATTAGAGTAATTTAAAAAATATGAACAATCCCAATTACCTACAACTTTAAAAACAGGTTGATAATTCAGTAACCACATTTTTCAAAATGTGGGAATTTTTTTGTTGTTGTATAGTACCTCAGTTGCAAGAAAGTAATAAATTTCACTCTACTTATTCAGTAAATCTTTGCCATAAAAAAAAAAAAAAAATCTCTTATTTTCCCTTTCGTTATGTCATATTAAATGTCAAGATTTAGCTTAGTATTTTAATTTGCCTCGAAACTCGAGTACAAAATCAGTAGGTAATTGTGTCACACAGTAACAAAATTTATTTCTGTTTTAAGCTGTTAGCATCTCCTGCTACGAAAACGTTTCCTACACTCAATATACTGTCATCGCTGTTAATGTAATACTTTACTCCCTAGTGATATAATCTACTATTACTTACGTATCCTTAAAAAAGAAAAATACAAGATCTTACGATGAATGTGGATGTAAACTGCATTCATAATAATTTATTTAAGTATGTGATATGTATTATCTACTATTTTTTCAAAGTCACTTTACACTGCTTAGTATTTTAAACTGTGCAAAAAAAAAAGATCTTTCTTAAAACCATTGAGTTGCCAAATTTTTTTTTATACAATTCAAACCCTTATTTATTTAAATACAAACAAATTTGGAATCCTTCTTCTTAAGCTTAACAAAGAAACGAACTTTCTTTGTTCAGATATTTTATATGGTTTATTTAACATCGGAATTTGTTTATAAAGCTTTCTCAAACATTCCTTAATACAATCTCATCTTTGATCTTGAAGATATTTGAAATTCGGGGATAATACAATCGAAATCACGAAATAATTTTGTAAATCGTATGAAGTGTTTTATAATTGTGGGGTCCTAGTGAAAAAGGGTACAAGTCGACCTAACTCGTAATAAATAGGGTATAAAATGTAGGCATCGGAGTTTTTGTCGCACGGTAAGACTAATGGCAAGCTATGGAGTCGTCATTTGCCATAAATCTAAACTCTTATTCATATTCATACTCATTTATTCAGTTTTTTTTTTATAATCAAGCACAACAACGTTGACGAGTTAAGAAACGATTATTAAATGTTATATTTGGAAAATAAATATTACAATAAAAAATAATTATCGTTTTTATACTGATTTAATTACGAAATTTTATAAAGAAACAAAAGATACATTAAAACACGACAGAGGGGAATGTTTTAGTCCAAACTAGTGGCGAATTGTATGTTAAAATAGTTCAAGTTATGAATTTATAATCTAATAGATTTTTTTATTTATATAACTTGGCCTAGATAAATTATACACGACCGACCGCTATAGAGGCATTTTAAGATAAATTAAATAAAGGAGTATGAATATGAATAAGAGTTTAGATTTATGGCAAATGACGACTCCATAGTTTGCTATTAGTCTTACCGTGCGACAAAAACTCCGATGCGTAATAATTAGGCTTGGGACTTTTGGATGCTCGCTATGGTTCTAGAATCCATGGAGTCGCCATTATGTTAAAATATTTTTTTAGAAGTCAAAGTCAAAGTGGATAAGTACATTATAAATAACTTGTATGTATATAATTATTGATTATTCACGAATAACATATTTGCTAATGTGTCGAGTCGTTGAAAAGGTAAATAGCGAAGTAATGTCAAATTTGGTGAAACAGAGCTTACGATTTTTATGGCAGGACGATTACTTTAATAAAATTAACAATTTTTCTGTGTTTTGTACGGATGCAGCTGCTTACATGATCACCACTGGAAAACTTTTGAAGAAAAACCATACCAATTTGAAGCATGTAACTTGTCTAGCTCATGCCTTTCATCGAATTTCAGAACAAATTAGGTCGGAGCATGAACTTGTAAATACTTTAATTACAAAAGTAAAGAAAATATTTTTAAAATCACCGCAAGGAGTGAGATTTTTCAAACAAATGGCTCCGAACGTACCCTTGCCACCCCAACCTGTAATAACCAGATGGGGCACTTGGCTAACTGCAGCTTTCTATTACAGTACGTATTTTGAGGACATAAAAATATTGTTGCAAACTTAAAGCCGAAAGATGCCATATCTATTAAAAAAGCCATACAGGTTTTTTCGAACACCAATTTGAGAAGTGAACTTGTTTTTTTTTAAATGCCTACGAAATAATACCGGAAACTATAACTCGATTAGAATGTACTAATATTTCTCTCGCTGACTTTTTACAAGTTGTTGACGAAGCATGTATTGTTTTACAATGGTGTGCAACAGATACTGTCCTAGATAAACTAGAAAAAGTGTTAGATCGGAATCCTGACTACGACACTATACGGAATTTTACCACAACGCACCACAAAGATGACGAATCGGCAAAAAATCTCGAGAATACAACTTTAACATCAGTGGACGTGGAGAGATCTTTTTCAACACACAAAAGAGTTTTTGATAGGTCCAGAACTCGTTTAACCCCGCAAAATATAGAAAAAACCATAGTGATCCATTCTTACTACCATTTTAATGATGAACATGAAATAGTAATAGATGATGATTATGATGCACTGATTCAAAAAGCCTGTACCTCATCAAAAATTTAGAAGTGGCGACTAATATTAGATTGAAAAAGACATTTTTGCTATTGTTACTTAAAGTATTTGTTTTAGTTTATTTTGTTTACTAGCAATAGAGTATTTTATTATTGGTAAATGTATACATACAAGTTGTATGTACTTATCCACTTTGACTTTGACTTCTAAAAAAATATTTGAACATAATGGCGACTCCGTGGATTCTAGAACCATAGCGAGCATCCAAAAGTCCCAAGCCTACTAATAATATATGACCGGAGTATGCTAGACTTAAAGCCTTTGTCATTTGATTTTCAAGAGAGTTATAACCTTTTTCACTAGGACTCCAGAATGAAGTATTGCTCGGCATCTTAAATCACTGTATGAAATAATAGTTATAAATAGACGTAAATAAATAGATAAAACCAGGGTATTTAATACTTTCTTAATTAAATTTTCATAGCGCTGGAATCTTGTCATTGATCTTAATTCATGGGTTTAATTATGAAATATCCGAAATGTTTTGTGATTTATTACATTACGTAAATACATTGTTATCAACATAGAATTTAAGTACTATCAGGTGATGTAACAATCTTTTTACTTCATAAGTCAATAATGTATTCGTAATATACTTACCTACAAATCTCTGGCTTCAAAAGAACCGTTTAAAATTCTTATTAGTATGCTGATGCCATATACGGGCTGGAACAAAACGAGGGACTGAGCTAAAGGGATAGTCTTATCTAAGTGATCTACAATTGATTTATTATAATTGTAAAGCTGGACTTAAAAGTAAAACAAAATGATTAAATTAATCAATTTAATATCAGTGACAACGCTACTACTACTAGTTTAAAGTTATTTTTTACATTTTAAATTGACACATGTCATCAACTTCACTTTACATGCGATGCTCAAAAGTACTTCCGTCATGGTGTTATGCACTCTGCCGCTCGTGCTTGTGCACAACACTCACTCCACCGGTAGGCATAATATGTATTTTATTTTAGTATATTATGTATGAACATACCTGTGCTAACTCGGGGCACTTATAATAAAGTGATGTTGCATAATATTTTATCGTCAAAAATATATCGATGTTACTGTCAACATCTAATGTTATTCAACATAAATATTTTTTATTTTGATTTGAAATAAAAACAATAAACAAATTTAAAACATGTATTAATTTTATTATTTTAAAATAGTTTTATTAATATACAATTATAATTTTTTTCTATATTCGCCGGTATTAAGGATTGCCGTCTACGTTCTCTCAACGTCCACAGTGGTCAACGGGGCATTCTTAAAATATTTATAATCTTCATATTATATTTATAATATTTTCAGGGTGTCGTAAATAGTATTTTTTTCTAGAACCATCCTTAACTTTTTGCAAATACTTTTGATTGAAATGACAACCGATTACTTTTAGTATCTTAAGAGGCTCGATATCAGATAATGATATCGAACCTTTTATATTAAACGAGAATTTTCAATGGGCACATGTTTATCGACATCTATTTTATCGATATCAAATCCCTAAAACGTGCCCCGTGTTAGCACAAGTATGATTATGAAATTTATAAATGAGAAAGTTTGAAAGTTTGGATATTTGTTACTCAATGAGCTTCAACCACTGAACGGGTCGAGATGATACTTGGCACACATATAGGTTAGGTCCTGGAATAGGTCATAGGAATTTTATCCCGGAAAATGGACCCGACGGAGCAGCCATAAACGTCTTCTACGTGGATGGAGTAGCGGGCAAAAGCTAGTTTTCGTAAAAATGCTTCTTTTACACTCTATCTTCGCTCATGAAAAATTGTTATTATTTGTGTTATTAAAACACTACGAAAAACCCGGTTCGAAACTTGAATCATAATAATATAACTGATTCAGCACTTTAATATGATTAAAGCGAGATCTTACGTCTTAAATAAATAAAAGAAATATGTTTTGTCTCAAAATCACATTTTCTGTCACAAGAAAGTGGTTTCCGAATCGAAAAGCACACAAATGAAGTTTTCATTGTGCTTCGCTCCAACTAGTACCATTGTGCTGGATATAGACTCCATCGCTGAGATTATAGACTAACGTTTCCTATTATACGATGGCATGATTTGAAAGCGTTGTATTTATTAAATGGAGATTGTTTATTTAAGATAATCAACCAAGCTGATAGTTGATTCTCTGAATCAAACTATTTTTCAATTTGTCATAGAATTATTCTCAAGAATATAATCTTAAGGCGGCAATCACAATACCATACCATAAAATAAATGATTTATTGTCACGAAAAAATAATCATTAACACAGTTTAAATGTGAACACTTCACGGTAGGGATATAAATTGTTCAGTGACAACAGGCTCAGGTCTCAGCATATGCTGCGAGCTGGGTCAGCTACACAGCGCTGGTTTTCAGCCTGCACCTAGCTCTCCGCTACATTTCAGCAAGTTGCAAGGGAACATTACGCTACGCTGTAACTACCTTTATCTAATAAAGAGCGAACAAATATAATGCAATTAGACGTAACTGTAATATTATATCAACCCTACGCGTTGCCAATGCCAACCATACGGACTAAGATAGAAAGCCTCTATGCAACTAATTTCACCAGTTGTCTTACCCTTGCACCGGAATGTAACAATACGAACACTGCTGTTTGGTGGTATGTTAAGTTCGCCATACCTTTGCTGTTTTTCAAAAACTAGAGCTTTCTAGTATTTTTTACTGTATCATTTAAATATACATCATTTAGATATATGTTTTAAAGAAATGGACCCATTTCTCGCAGCTGCTCGTAATCATGGCTAGACGATGGTCGTTTATGATAAGTTACATTGAATGAAGGTCCTTGGTTTGACTTTGAAGCGTATTTAACGTATAAGAGCACTATAAAAGTTTTATAATGAAACGGTTTCGCGCTTTGAGTGTTAAAATAAAGTGCATTACGAAATCATTTGAAGATTGTGGTTTTTAAGTGACACATTTTTTTTTCTTAAGTATTGACTAGCGGTGACATGATTCTAGTGGCTTAAAAATTGATGGTACATCGACTACAAAGAGATGTATCCAATTTTGAACCTTATTACAATGCTATAAGGGGAAAAGTGGATATGATCCCCTTTTTAATTTAATTTAATGATCTCAATAAGTTACAAAAGTTTGCTTCCAAAAAAAGGTTTTTTATCAGAAATTAATTATAACCTCCAATCTCATGTATGTCTCCCATTGTCTCCAAGTCTTCCAAGATTTCCTTAACCAGTACTTCACATGGTTCGAGCGGATCTCCATGCTGGTGATTCTGCTGAACTGCGTGACCCTTGGGATGTACCAGCCCTGCGTGGACGACCAGTGCGTCACCAACCGATGCAAGATATTACAGGTACCTAACAGAATAGTGTGGCTAGACAAGTTGCTTAAGGCTAATGAAAACGGATAAAAAGGTTCCAATTGACGTAGGCACTCGTCACGACCATCTTAACTTATAATCTGTTCCAATTGAAATTGGCAAAGATGTAAACACAACCGTCTAACATAAGAATATAACTAACTTAACAAAAGAACCATAAAACAGGTGGCTGACCAAATGCCAGACGAAATGAAACAGTTCCAGCTCTGAATGTTGCTGGTTGTAAAAGTACTGCTGCCTTCAATTTCACCATCTTGAACGTGGCCCTGGACAAGATGCATTTTCCAAACGATATCGCTATCGAAAATATATATGATCTAAGTAACCTACTAGACGATCGCGAAGAGCGTTCATGTCGATTCTATACGTATTAACAGTTTTCGAAAATCTTTTACGATAGCATTGTGCAAATTGTCTAGGCTCTTAGTAGGGAATGCGAATAACCGATTATAACCGGTTTTAACTGGTTATTTTCCTACAAAAACGGATAATAACCGGTTAAATTGCATTCCATAGCTCTTAGATAACTTAAAGGGCAAAATGTTCTGTTTTCTTATTTTTGAATACAGAATGTATACTTTGAAATTTATAAACTTTTGCGACTCTGGCACAAAAGTTTCTAAGTTAACGAATTTAAAATATAAAAGGTATGATCATGAAGCCAACCTCTTTAATTTAAAGGCGGCCAGTATTTGTTTCCCTTGCAAAATAAAGGCAGTTTCAAATAAGAAATTCAAACATTGCGTTCGTCGACTGCTATTGTTTGGGAAAATAAGAAATTAAAAACCAAACGCTCACAATAGAGTGAAGCGAATATTGTTTGTTGCGGCGTTTCTCTTGATGTATTATGCTTTTTATGAGATTTGATTTAGGTTTTATTTTCCAGTGATATTTTTACTGGCAACTTTATGACTTCTTTTCTGCGGTGGGAATTATTTAAGTCTAGACTTTTTATTATAACTATAGCTACCCTGTTTACCATTGGACCAAAGAGCCAGCAAGCTTTTTAAATTGACGACGCTCAAAATAGAAAGTAAAATTATACTTTTAATAATTATACAATGTGTCTTGTCAAAGATACAAGTTTTCTTATTCTTTAAATTTTATTATTATAAAGATCAGATGGTAGATTTGAAAATAAAAAAAAGACGTGTGGCACTCGGGGACTGCCGCGGTAAAGCTATTGCATGTCGTACAAACGCACACAACGCCGTGTCGAAGACTGCCGAACTGAAACGACGTTAGACGATGCACGGCCTTCAAGCCACACCTCCTTGCCCGTCGGAGTGGGGAGCGTGAGGTTTTTTCGTTACGGAATTTCTGGATTCGGTCCCCGCGCTCAAGGCCCGCGATAGAAGCTATGCAATAGCTTAATAAACACATTCACCGCGAGCCACTGCTACGAGTGCTACGCTGTAGCCTGTAGCAGTATTTTGCCGCTATGTAGCGAAAATCTGCTACGACCCGGTCAAACGGTAATTTATATTTTTTAAAGTTGGATGTGATGTTCGATTCCATATAATTTATTTTCAACTTTCGATCGCTCGAATTCTCATCAACCCGCCTTTGAAAAGCTTTATTTCTCTTCCGTCCAGGTTTTTGACGACATCATTTTCGCCTTCTTTACCCTGGAGATGACGATAAAGATGGTGGCGATGGGAGTCTACGGGCACGGAACGTACCTCGCGGATTCCTGGAACCGTCTGGATTGTTTCATAGTCATGGCTGGGTAAGGACATTAGAATAAAATAATGCTACTAATACTACTGAGAATATTGGAGAGAATTCGGGAGATATAGAGAAAAAGAGCGTAAGTAGACTTTACAAAAATGTTAGCAGGTATTTAGGGAGTGCTCGGTTTTTAGTTTGAATGGTTTTACTGTTTGAGATTAGATATTTTTATTAAATGAAGCAGAAAAAGAAAGAATGGAAAAAATCTCGTACACCAGACGAGAATAAAACTTAATAACATTACATTTTAATTGCTGCTTTAACTTTTTTTATGATAACGATTAAGATAAAATATTTTCAGAATGTACAGTCAACCAATGATTCCTACTCTATAGGACTATTTTAAAGTGACTTTTTAAAACTCATTCTCATTTACTATTGGATAGATTCTGCCACTTTGACTTAATTCTTTATTAGCCTAGGAATCAATTTGGTTGACTACACGTGAAGTAAACCTAAAAGGTTGACTTTAAAGTTTTATGTTTAGGTATTCAGGTAACTTCATTTTTATAATTAGGTGTGTAACTTTAGTTTCATGTTTAGGTATTCAGATAACTTCAGTTTTATAATTAGGTGTGTAACTTCAGTTTCATGTTTAGGTATTCAGGTAACTTCAGTTTTATAATTAGGTGTGTTACTTCAGTTTCATGTTTAGGTATTCAAGTAACTTCAGTTTTATAATTAGGTGTGTAACTTCAGTTTCATGTTAAGGTATTCAGGTAACTTCAGTTTTATAATTAGGTGTGTAACTTCAGTTTCATGTTTAGGTATTCAGATAACTTTAGTTTTATCATTAGGTGTGTAATTTCAGTTTCATGTTTAGGTATTCAGATAACTTCAGTTTTACAATAAGGTGTGTAATTTAAGTTTTATGAATAGGTATGCAGGTAACTTCAGCTTTATGAATATGTATTTTGTTCTACGTGTGATTACAATCAATGAATTACATGTTTGTTTTAGCTTTTTATCGTTGACACTGTCTTACTTATCCGCATCGTCGATATGAGTATACTAAATTCGGTCATATCCAAAACATTTAAGCGAATATTATTATTATTAACTCGGTTGTGTGTTGTTATTAAAATACATTTGTATTTTTAGGGTGCTGGAATATGCGTTACACGTGGAAAACATAAACTTGTCAGCAATCCGGACCATTCGAGTTTTGCGACCGTTGAGGGCGATCAACAGGATACCCAGTAAGTAACTCTTTACTGTATTACTGTTATCTTATCTTATCTTTTGACAGTTATCCTTATGGATCCACTACGATACTAAAGGATCTTTTACGTTACCCATCTTATCTACCCACTCAGCTGGGCTCTATTGTAAGCGAGCAAACGATTTACTCTTGAAATATCCAAACTCATTTCATAGAACGATTCCCTTCGCCGAATTTTCATTCCATCGACAGGCATTTCCACGTCCAGGAGCTTTATTTTTATTGTGGTCACAAGTCTAACCTAACCTACGTAACGAATGCTTAATATAACCTGAAAACTATAATGTTTCAGCAGAAATTAGTTTTCGATGAAATGAAAATCGGTGAAATGACACATGCGATGAAATGTTTGTCGTTATTTCAAGGGGATCCCTTAGCTAGCGCACATTAACTATTGCGCGATTATGAATAAAACGAATGTTGCAAGGTAGCAATTAATCACGAACAGCTTAATGAAAGCTAATGAATTCCAAATAAAAGTTCATTAACTTTTCAATGGAATCGTGTTTACTTCTGCGTACTCCAACTAATAAAACGTTTATGTTAACGAAATATTATGAAATTACAAAATAATTCTGCCGTGCTAGTGTAAAAGGCGACTTTTCGACAAAAGACACTTTCGAGATAATCGCAAAAAAGTGACCGAAATCTTCATTTTCATATTTCTAGGTAATTTAAACAGATATTGAAATGAAACTTTTTGGGTCGGATAGACATTGTGTTTTACTAGTTTTCTACATAAGTAATGTATTTTTATTACCTACAGTTTTTTTTTTACACGCATTTTTTCCTTTTTGTTTAGTTGCCGATTAATAATTGCCACTGAAAAACAAGCAAAAAGGCGGTATATGAGCACTATACCGCCTTATAGGCTTGATTTTCCTTCATACGTCTGCATACTAAACTAGGGCTTGAACGTATCACAATAATGCTTAATTAAAAAGACGTATTTGCAACATACCGCCTTATTGCTTAGTACAAAATATTTTTTGAATAATTCTGATCTAAATAATAACGCCGAATAACAAAAATACGTTTATCTTGTCTAGTACGCAAATCAAAAAAATATGGTTTGTTTTCGTATCGATCATTTTATATTTATATACTAGTCTAAAAAAACGTATGTCTTCATAAGTCAGACGAAATACGGTTTTTTAATCTAGTACTACGATGAAAGGTTAGACTAATTGCTAATTAAAACCATCATAAATTCGGTACAAATATATTTGAAATAAACAAAAATTAACAGTTAAATCACAGGAAATATTATCTCTTCTAAGATTGGTGTCGTGTTATTAGTTATTCAATAAATCAACAATAATACTCTTTGATTCGTCTGTATGACGCATTGTTAATCAAAACTTATTTTTTAATTATTTTAATTTAAACGTAATCAGTCTCATAAAGTAATTGAATTGCAATTTTGGGAGGACTTGCCAGAATCCAACCATGAAAAAGTCGATGAATTATAGGTTAAAAATACTTAACCTATAATTCATCGACATTTTCTTGGTTGAATTCTGGCAAGTCCTCGCAAAATTTCAAGCTAAGAGCAGGCATTAATGGACCTAGTTTACGTACTAAATTCTGTTTTCGACTTGCGTCTGTCTATCCCTCGGAAGTGTGTGTGCGATGAAAGCATCGGGCGATTTCCTTTTGCTTTGGTAAATGTGTCTTTACTAAAATGAAACTCAATATATTCTCCTTGCAATAACCCTAATGTAGCCTAAGCACTTTTAAATAGAATTACTCAAATCCTGGTCCTCGTGGAACCAATTATAATAGCTAAAATTTTATTTTTATTTTATTTTTACCTAATTCCTACTACATCTATCTACCTAACCTAATAACTTAGTCACCATAAGTAACATTCCTAGTCTATTAAGCTTCCTATTCCTAACAACCTATTTTAAAAGTAAATTAGTTTTGGCATGTGATCGTCAAGTAATCTAATATAACCCAATAGTTGTGAACCTATAGTAACCCTAGAATTCTTTAAGTCTTTGTTTTAAGTCCTAGCTATACTAATACTCTCTAGAATATTGATACCTAAATATTTACAATAATATGTGGTTGCCGGGTTAGAATAGTGCCACTCCATGTCTTCCCGTGGATGTCGTAAGAGGCGACTAAGGGAATAAATGCTTGTAGTACTATTAGGCGATGGGCTTGCAACCTGTCACTAATATGCTGGTAAACATCTTAGCCTATTTGTGCAAATTGTGGTTACTGAATTATCAACAACTTTTTAAAGTTGTAATTCTGTAGCTCTGCCTAGCCTACTCTGGGATTACAGGCGTGAAGGTATGTATGTATGTAGACTATAATTTAAAACTTATCTAACACTATCCTAGTTTATTTAATGACTCCTAACCACTTGAAATTCAACCTACGTACTAAGTGAATTGGTTTTAAAGATAAAGTTAATATGTACCTATAGTAGATATAATTTATGAAACCGAAGTCTAGATTAAAGCAAATCTAAGAATTCCCTTCCCTTAGGGAAGGAGGAACTTTACTTGTGAGAGGACCTTGTGCAGGGTCCGTCCGGGTTGGTACCACCATCTTATCCATTAACCTACCGCCAAGCAGCAGTGTTCGCATTGTTGTGTTCCGGTTTAGGGATAAGATAGCCGGTAAAATGACTAGCATGGAGGCATTCCATCTTAGTCCTCAGGGTTGGCAGTGCATTTGCAGTCTTGTGAATGCGAATGTCTATGGGTCACAGTTTCAACTTACCATCAGGTGGCCTGTGTGCTCGTTTGCCTTCCTATGCCATAGAAAAAATAAGGAGATCTCCTCCATACGCTCTGGGATCGCTATCCCTAGACCTTAGTCTACCTCAATAGTCATCCTCCATAGACAGGTCAGACTCCTTGCCAATATGTACGAATAGTCAGTCAGTCGTATAGTAAGGGAAGAAAAGGGTCAAAATATAAATTGAGTGTTTAAAAACTCAATTATACAGTAGATTATTTATCGTTCAATAAAGCGATAGTTATACTTTGTTATTTTTATATCATATAATATTGTGACTCAAGATTGATATTGCTTGCTTCACCTTTAAGTCTATATTTGACTTGAGTTTTATATAACTAAATGAGATGTTCAATTTCACTAAGTATCCATGTTTAACTTTAATAGTAAAACAGTGGGATACAGAAGTCATTTTGACTTCTAGCTAGATTGAGTCCTCATGTTAGTGAAATATATTATGAAAAGTAAATAGACAAATCTTACTATAGTCACTTTATCATTTACTGATATATTTGTTTTATGGTCTATAAAATATTCACTTTATAAAAGGACTTAACCATCTCTGTAAGCTAATTATTGATATTCTAGATTTGCTTTATTTCCATAAAACTCTCTCCATAAAAACTTTATTATTTATTTGTATATTTGTATAAATGCATTATAAAAAAAGGACTTATTTCTTTAAGCTAACTATTGATGTTCTAGTTTTTTTTATTGTTCATGTTTTTCTTAGATACTAATATAATTCATAATTGGGATAGTTCAAATTTTTTAAATTACTCTAATTAGAAATCCATTTCGAGGAATGGGGTTCTAAAGCCGTTCTGCATGATTAAGTTTTTGTTATATTTATTTATTTTGGACATTTCGACAAAAGTATATTTTACCGTGTGGTTTGACTTTCGTTTTTGGCTTGAAGCCCTCCCAGGTGTGTCTTACGGGTTAGGCGTAAACCGCTTGAAATAGTATGTTTTATTATACTATTACAATCACTTTTTAACGTAACTTATCATGTAATTCATCGATAAAATCTCTGTTAAATAAATAAAGATATAAAAACAAAACTATTCGGTCAAATACAAAATTAATGAAATGGGTCTCTTAAAATTACCTTTTCTTTTGTATTAGATTATAAAAACCATGAGTTATTTTTTTGGTCTATCCCAATTATGTTAGTTCTCCAAAAAAATATATCATATATTAATTTATATATTTATTTTATTTATTTTTACTGTACTCAGGTAACAAACATTTAGAATGGTATTATGTACTCAGTTTTATGATTTATCGTCAATTCGTCGTCCTCGTCTTTTCGCGTGATAACGGGCGCCAGCGCACACGCACCTTCATTACCCGTAACGTCACCGAACTGAAGGGCGCCCGAACGCGAGCACTCCCGTCCGCGGGGGGTATGTAGGAGATTGGGGATTATACGGTTTTATTAAGTAGCATGGGTCGACTGTGGATATTCGAATAGTAATCTAGCGTTAAAAACTACCTCTGTCCCAAGTAAAAATACCGTATCACAAAATAAAAGTTTTTTTAAACAAGTTTATCATTATTTAAAACTCGGCATTAACTAGACTAAAATACCGCAAAATACTGACATACGGTCTTTTTGTCTAGAAAACTCTGTTACGTTCATTTAAATTATGAGCAAATAGAAAAAAACATTTGAAATACTAAGTTAAAAGGCGGTAAAATATGTTATTCGTTCTTTTTACTTAGTAATCTGCAATTACGGCCTTATAGAGTAGTTCAACTTATTAATAAATAAAACCTACACCAGACAATAATGCGGAGTGTCTTGTTTTACGTCTTTCTAATGTAGTATTGTGTAGTTACCGCTTTATTCATTAGTATTTGCTGGAAAATAGTCTGTTATACGGTCTTTTTCCTTATCGTATCTTCGCAACCAAGCCTCTTATCGACAAACGGGTAAGATGGGTCGACGCGGCTTGTTCTCCATATCACGATGGTCATAACAACTCAATTTGGTCAAAATGTCGAATGATCGCCTTTTACACTAGCACGGCAGAATTGGCCTGACCCAATGGACGTCATTAACGCCAAAAACGTTAATTTATTCGATAATTATATTCCAGCTAGCATATCAATACCAATTTGGAGGTTAAATGCATCAATATTTTATATTCAAACCGCATTTAAAAGCCGGACCCAAACTCGACATTATGATTTCATGAAATATCCATACATGGAGGAAGTCGGCAGTAATTTTGGGAGTATTTAATAATTAATAATAGATTGGGCAGAATTCCAGCTGGATTAATTAAAAACGTGAATTAAGCTTTTAAATACTGAGTACCTACCTGTGATCTCGTATTTTCGAGAAATTGTTTGTTAGACATACGTACATTCACGCCTTCATTCCCAGAGTGGGGTAGGCAGAACTACAGAATTATCAACAACTCTAAAAACTTGTTCATAACTCTGTAACCACAATTTGTACAATTAGGCTAAGATGTTTAACAGTGTATATTAGTGACAGGTAGCAAGCCTACAAGCCTTTATTCCCTTAGTCGCCTCTTACGACATCCACGGAGAGACATGGAGTGGCACAATTGTAATCCGGCAACCACGGTTTGTTTATTTTACTAAAATACTTTATTTTATTAGACAACACAATATAGTAACGAGCGCTCCATCAAGCCGAATAGAGCAGCGTCGCGCCAAAACTGTAAGGTTAACTGTAGGCGGGTGTTACGCCTGAAGACCGAAGTCCATAGGGATGAAGTTGGAAGTGGTAAATATGTCAACCTACTGTAGAAACTTCGTTAGTGCGATGTAGAACAGTTAGTTCCGCTGTCTGTCGTTGGTGGCGCTAGCGAGTTGTTTGATACATGTTGCTGTTAGATGTCGCTTGTACTTGGCGAGGACCGTTTGATTTCCAAATGGACGGAAAGCGAGCGCGACTCGCCCACGAGCAATCCAAATGGCACTATCGTGAATGTCTCCGCTCCAAGCTGTATGGCGTTGTCGTGAATGCGTTCTCTGACTGCCATTTTCTAATCAGTCTGCTCCGTGATGTCGCATCGTTGAGGCGTGGCGAAGCGTGCCCGTAAATGTGGCAAAAATATTACGCCCATCCAGTTGTATACACTCCATCTGTCGCCGCGTCTAACGGCGCGTTTGTGAATGCCCAGCTTAAGACCTATTGCACTGTAATGTAGGTACACCGAAGAACGAAGCGTTCGAATATAGGTACTAAGTTAAAGTGTTAGCTCTTAAATTAAATCGACGAAGTTTACAGACTCCGGGTTGCTAAGAGCCACGTCGTATGTACAGAGTTAAGACGTTGATGTATTACGTTACATTAGTCTACCCTTATGCCCATGTTTAACATCCTATGTGCCGAGAACTCCTTTTTGGGTCTGATTTCTGTTGATTCCGGGGTTTAGGGTAGTGAAGGCGTAAGTGCCGCTCGGTTAGTTTGCGTCCCCATAGAAAGGAAGGTGGTTTTAGGAGGATTTTAGTTGGGAAGTTTTGGAGACTTGTAATATGTATGTATAGGGACCCATGTTATAATTATGATTATTTTATAACTAATTAGGATAGGTACAGACAGGATATTCGGCATAGAACTAACTTTTTTTGGATAGTTGGTCGTTTGTTATTTTTACTATTAAAGAAAACGACATATTCTAAATGTAGGTAGGTAGTAATTTATACACTAACGGGATTAAAGCACGGATAACTAATCGAGTGTATAGTTTAGGAAGGTTCACCCTCACAAGACCTAATATCATAAAAGCTAATTTCATAGGCATACCAACGTTTGATATAATTTTCACTAGCCCTAATGTCATGACAGCAAAACTTGTATGTGCTAATTGATTATTAGACCTAAAGTTATATACCCTAACGATTACTTGTGCCAAACATTAAATGCTCTAATATTATTGAAACTAATATTGTTATTCCTAATGATTGATAGACCTAATAGCTATGAGCGCTAACGATTGTTTGAACTACATGAAAAACAAATACTCAATTAGGTAAATTTACCCATATAGGTTAGGTTAGGTTATGACAAGGCGCGAACTGTTACGGTTACGGTTGTTTAGATCCCTATATAAAAATAGGTATAACGTTTATTCGGAATGCTAAAACTATTAGGAAAATAGATATTTTGCAATTTTAAAATTAGGGCTAGTAAAATTAGGTACAACGTAAATTCGGGAAGCAAAAATTAGGGCTAATGACAGTTAGAAAAATGAAAAATTTGGCTTTTTGATTTTAGGGCTACTGAAAGTAGTGGTAGTGAGAATAGGGTTAAAGTTTTTCGGGCTACAATAGGAAAACCGTTTAGGAAATATGAATTGTCCGTCTGTAATCTTCACTGAGATCTTTTTGTTAATATAAAACAAGAGGTAATCGTAAAACTGCCCTCGTTATTCTATAAACACAGTGTTCTGAAAGGTTAAGGTTAAGGTCAAGGTTAGGTCCGGTAAGTCTTAGCGCAGAAAAAAAGATCGCAAAGTAGATAACAGACGGCTAAATCATATTCCCTGAAGTATACATTAAACAATATAAATTATTTGTACTTATTTGTAACACATTATTAAAATTAATTTAAAAAAAAACTAAATTCAAAATATTTATTCAGTAAATTGGCCACATGCGGGCTCTTTTACACGTCGTTCAATTAAAATAATTAAATTGAACATCAAATGGGTCAAAACTTCTTGCGTAAATGAAGGCTTCTTAACAAACTTCGATATTTTCTAGAAGCATTCTCAAGCTTAATAAAGAGTACTTAACTTAAGAACGCTGTTTTAAGGTGTTTACACACTCGACGTGTGACTTTGGAACAGGGACCGTTTTCGTTGCGGTATTCACGGTATGGTACCGGTATTGGATATAGATACCGCTTCGTTATAAAGGTTGAATTATACCGGTTGGAATATGAAGGTACGCTACCGGTATAAAATAACGGTATCAGTTTTTTTTAAACGTACCTTTACTAAAACGGTAGTCAAACGGTATTATTTCGGTATACCTTTATGAAAAGGATCATGTATCGAAAAAAAATAACGCTTTTAGTACCGTTTGGTTTGAATTTCGTAACTACCTCCTGTTAACCGAACTGGGTTGCTACAGCAATGGTGATTATTGTCAAGAAATTGTTGACCCAACAAAAACATAACCTACATAAATTAGGTACTACCGTAACTCTGTGTATGTAAGGTAATAATAATAAACTGATAATAGAAAATAATCAACAAATTGACCTAAAAATAATGCTAAAAGTAATTATATTTAATTTAGTACTATGTAAGTAGTTATAATATGTAAACTAATAATAAGATTTGTCAGATATAGCGACGGTGACGTGTAAAACAATGTTTATTTTATCAATAAATATCTCATTCTGATTCAGAATTAAATTAAATTTACAGCTGGTTACGAAATTTTGGTTTTCCAACGGTACTTATGGAAATAAGAATACCGTTATATTTTGGTACCGGTTAAATCTTTTACGCTACCGAAACCAACCGAAACGAAACGGTATGACGTCATACCGTTTTAAAACGATACCTTTATTTTCCGGTTATGCAATCCCTGCTTTGGAATATCTGACATTAAGACATCATTTATATTGCTTACTAGTTTTTAGATTCAGTACTCAAATAGTAACCCAACGGATACTAATAATTCTGTCTCCACTGTCCATCCGTCCGTTTTAACTTAAAAGAGTTGTATCTTTTGAACCGTAATCGATAGCTTGTTATTTTTTGCCATGAAATGTGTTTATTAACCCGTTTAAGTTTAGTTGAATCGTAAAAATGGTATGAAATATTTGTCAAAGTTTAAATGATTAAAGTACAATCCCTGAAGAAAAAACACAAATACTATTAAAATGGTCAAGTGTGAGTTCGAAATCATACATACATACCTTCACGCCTTCATTCCCAGAGTGGGGTAGGCAGAGCTACAGAATAACCAACAACTCCAAAAACTTGTTGATAACTCTCTGTAACCACAATTTGCACAATAAGGCTAAGATGTTTAACAGTGTATATTAGTGACAGGAAGCAAGCCCATCGCCGAACAGTACTACAAGCCTTATTCCCTTAGTCGCCTCTTACGACTTCCACGGGAAGACATGGAGTGGCACTATTCTAACCCGGCAACCACACGGCCAAGGGGTCGGAGTTCGAAATCAGAATATAATAATACCTACTATGCGGTGATACGGAACCCTCAGTGCGCGAATCCGACTTTTGCCGGATTTTTTTGTAATGACACGCAGAAAGCAAAACCACGGGATATTTAGTAGTCTAATGCCCATGACCATGACGTTAAGAATCGTTTGACAGACATTCACTTAAAAAAAAAAAAATCGTTAATGAAATGACTAACTACGACGCACGATCTAACCTATGCTACTCGTATCATAAGAAGCTTCATTAGGCAACCGTTGCATAAATAATGATCGTAAGATTTCATCTGTGTATAGTCAGTAGGTATAGTTCAGGAAGTATAATTTGGCCATGTGCCATCTACTCTGCGATAATTTTTTCGGCGTTAAGACCTGTAGACTTATTACCGGACCTAACCTTGACCTTGACCTTTTAACTGAGCAATTTGAAGGACGAGGGCAGTTTTACGATTACCTTTTGTTTTATATTAACAAAAAGATCTTAGTAGAGTATTTACATGACACTTAATTATCACGATGATATTATCTACTCCTTTCTAACACGTCCACGGACAGTACGTCGAGAGACGTAAACTAAGACCCTCGTGATATGGCACTAGGGATCGCAATTAACCGGTTTTAACCAATTTTAACCGGTTATTTTCATGCAAAAACGGTTAATAACCGGTTAAATTCCATTCCCTATATGGCACTACGACTGTGGCCGGGGTTTTTAATTACACCAATAACGGAACTCCGTCCACGGCCGGCTATTTCCCATAGTTTTTATAGGAAGCGCGGACTCTGTGCCGTTTTAGGCTTAAACACAAGACACTTAGTGTCACAGGCTCACAGGAAAGAAGCTCTAGGACAACCTCAACCTCATGCACTATTCTAAAAGGAGATCGGTGCGAGTTGTGACACATCACGGCTGTGGACGTAAAGGCCGTGGACAAGCTGCCACAATAGGTAAGATTTTTATTGTACGAAATTACATACATATATTTTCCGTCATAAAGTGGCACAATGTTTGACACAACGTTAAATGTGACAGTTCGTCCATGGCCGTAGAAGATGTTGTATGAGATTGTATGAGATCGTGCTGTGTCCGTGAACGTGTTTATAATCAAGGGAGATGGAATCGCAGGAATCCAGCCAGTAAATTTTTTATTATAAAATGGAAAGACGTTTCTTTGAGCAACGTTTCTGACGTTATCTGAAGCGTTTCAAATGTCTCTTTATTGCATCATTAACACAGATATTTTGCAATGATGCTATTTGCTGAAGACATTAAGATCTAAGATAAAGTAAATGCTTTTGTGAGACATTTGAGTTCACAGTCTTCTTGAGGTATTGTTACATTTATGGATGGAAAAATTACCAACTTTATTTAATATAATAATAGGTTAGGTTAGGTTAGGTTCGGTTATGACATCCGCATTTCCGAGCTGATATCTCTTACAAATACCTACAAAAAACCTAACTAAAAACCACCGAAAATGAAACAAGGTTGCTAAAAACCACTGAAAAAAAAACACTTTAAAAATGTGCGCTGCAGTAATTTATAAAACTTTTTTGTATGGACTTTGCTCCAGTACAATGTTGCTGGTGTGTTTGTTTAATCCATCCGTTCCCAGTTTATTTTCACAATAGCGTTTCTTCCTATCGTAATCCTTTGTTGGCGCTAGCTCCGAATTGTAAAGTTTTAAGAGGACGTATTTTTTAACAAAGCCTTTTTACACAAATATACGTACCAACATAATAAATAGTAATTATTATTACGCCTACTAATACGAGATCTTATTTTAACGACAGTTTAGTTTCTTACGGATCTACTAATCGGTGATCTTCTCTTGGAAAGTATTGGTGGACTCTGAGATATAAAAAATCCCATTCACTCTAAATTAGATCATAATTTATTGATATTAACAATTAAAAGTTAAAACTAAACTTATTTAAATTAAAATAAAACTAAGCTGCTCAAATAGTAAAGCTGTTAATATTAATCACCACTATAAAAAGAACACCCCCTCTAGCAGGTCCGCTCGCGGCATGGTCCCTATGACACTGGCTGCATTACCTCTCTGGATAGCTAGCCCAATCCTTTGAGAGAATTAAGCACCAGCTCTAGGATCTCCGGAGGTGTCTATGAGTCGGGATGACAGAGCCTTAATAAAGCTTTTCATATCGGCTGACCAAGGTCCAATGTTCTCCACTGCAAGTGCCACAAATTAGTAATTAGATGAATTAACAGATGTTCTTCTTTATTCTGTTATTTGAGCCCAATTGGTAGTGACTTTTGTAACCCGTGTGGTTGCCGGGTTAGAATAGTACCACTCCATGTCTTCCCGTGGATGTCGTAAGAGGCGACTAAGGGAATAAAGGCTTGCAGTACTGTTAGGCGATGGGCTTGCCACCTGTCACTAATACACTGGGAAACATCTTAGCCTACTTGTGCAAAATGTGGTTACAGAATTATCAAGAAGTTTTAAGACTTGTTGGTAATTCTTTAGCTCTGCCTACCCCACTCTGGGAATGAAGGTGTGAGTTTATGTATGTATGTATGTATGGTAGTGACTTTTCCTACAAAACTACCTACTAACTACTACTTACTATACAGGCCAAATATGTGCGTGAAAAATGCAATTGGTTTTCTGAGTCTAGGATGTTTTCCTGTGTTTCTCTATGCACATAAGAATGTTTATTATGGTCTAGTACCCATTGTACAAAGCAGCAGCAACCATACAATTTATTTACACACATACATACATAAACTCACGCCTTCATTCCCAAAGTGGGGTAGGCAGAGCTACGGAATTACCAGCAACTCTAAAACCTTGTTGATAATTCTGTAACCACATTTTGCATAATTAGGCTTAGGTGTTTCACAGCGCATTAGTGACAGGTTGCAAGCCCATCGCCTAACAGTACTACAAGCCCTTATTCCCTTAGTCGCCTCTTACGACATCCACAGGAAGACTTGGAGTGGCACTATTCTAACCCGGAAACCACACAGAAACATCAGACTATTTATTTAATAGTTGACATTGTATCTTTTCCGGGTGCGCTTCAACCAGTAAACAAACATTTTGTATAATTTCATTTAACTCATCACAAAACGCATAATGAACGTATAATTTTATCTGGCATACGATCGAATAACATAACACTCATTTAGTATAACTATCATTTGATTATCTTGTTATTTTTCATTTTAAGTCAATTTCTTCGAAATAGGTTAGGTTATGTTAGAACTGTGACCACATTAATAGGAAAGCCTAACATTATAGTTCTTGAAATTATGCATTTCGTTTTATGCATCATGACTATTATATCGATGATTTATTATACAGATCGAAATTACGCAAATCGAGTTATGTAAAATGATCATTAGACCATGTGTTTTTATGCTAAACATTACACACCCATCTTTTCAATGTACTTAAGCAATATAATTATCTCAACTTCCAAACGCACCTTCCCAAATTGAAATAAACTCCAGTTGGAGGCTGCAAAATGAAGCCCAAACCGTTTACCACAATTTATCCGCGACCTGTCCTTTGCTCGGATATCCCTTTCTTACTAGTCCGTAACGATAGAGATAAACTGAGCGAAAAGCAGAAAGTATAACTTCTAGCCGTACAGACCGATCGATGACGCAACAAGTGAGCTCGCCCGGGTAATGGGGGATTCACGTACCCGCCATATTTAACAATACCTCCGTATAAGTACAACTAGTATTTTGTTTGTATATGGAATAGCCTACCAACTGATATCGGGCAATCCGAATCTGTTGCTTCACTTAAATCTAAGCTGAAGAAGTACTGGCTTGACTTGTTCCTGGAGGGTTATTATGACATAGCTAAGCAGTACGGTTCATAAAATGAACTTCATAGTTATGTCAAAATAATACCCCCCCCCCCCCCCCTGATATAAGACTGTATGTGAAGGGTCCCCGGAAAGAACATGTCTAGTCACATTAGTAACTTTTTGAGATATCGCGATTTGAAAGTTAGGAACCATGTCATTTTGTACGTAATTTTCGTGTAGAGGTTTTTTTAAGAGTGAAAAGATACAAGTTATATGAAGATTTATATCTGAATCTGAGTGGGAGGTAATAGTTCATTTCGTCCTCTACATTTTGAGATTCAAAGCTCATTTTCAAAAAAAAGTGACTAGACATGTTCTTTCCGTGGACCCTTCATATGGAATAGCCTACCAACTGATATCGGGCAATCTCAATCTGTTGCTTCATTTAAATCTAAGCTGAAGAAGTACTGGCTTTGAGTTTGTTCCTGGAGGGTTATTATGACATAGCTAGGCAGTTCAATTTACGTTGAGAGAAAAGGACAGAGCTATATAACTGCTATAGGCTGCTGCGACGATGGCTGAGATACGCGTCATACTCGTGAACGGGTGCTGTCTGTGGGGTCCGGTCTGTTCACGCTTGCAAGGACCTGTTTTTCAGTTAGTTATTTTAATTATCGTTCCTGACGTAGAGACCTCGTCATGTTGTTCTCCTAGTCATTATTTTTAACTTTATTTTATTGACCTTACATTTGTAATGATTTTATTTGTGTTAGTTTAACAAATAATGATTTATTACTTTATTACCAGCCGTTTCATTTATAATCACTTTGATAAGTTAAAACAAATTTCATTATAAAGAAACGTCTCGGACTCAGATCAACTCTTCAGAATAATTTAATAAGATTTCCTAATTGTGAAGTGTAAAACATGTAATTAAGAGATCGACTGAGAATACTTCTTTGTTAATAAATCATTACCTAACAGTCATTAGCGCTAATTCGTTGCAGATACGCCTCCTTCCATTTATTATTTTATTTGAATTAGTTATAATCATACCTGGGATAACTCGGGGCAAGTTCTAGGGATTTGATATCGATAAAAAAATGTCGATACAATATTTATATATTTAACGTGACGCGTGACATTGTATTTTTTCTGGAGAAAACTGTCATTACATTTAGAGCAAAATAATGTTGACTAACGTAGTTGTATGTCAGGATATTCACAAATCCACGAGTTAATATAATTATCGCGTGGGCGTGGATGTGTCTTGGGCGGCATGATTATTTTGGACTTTGTAACAAACGTAGCGGAATATTACCTACCTCGTATATTATTCTTACTCTAAGATATGAATGGCACTGACAGTAAATTGTAATTTTGATTGAAATTACATTCGCATACTTTTATTATCTTAAGAGGCTCGATATCAGATATGACATCGAACCTCTTTACAGTAATCGAGAATGTTCAATGTGCACATGTATTAGTTTTATTATATCGACATTTTTTTTATCGATATCAATCCCTAGAACTTGCCCCGAGTTATCCCACCAGGTATGGTTATAATCCTACTTGCAATGTTTTTACGTTGCTGTGCTAGCTATTTACGCTTCTAGCGTTGCCTGGGCCGAGGTTTTATGGTAAAATCCATCTTCTTTGACTGTATTGTCAACGTTCTGATAGCTCTTATTAACTTGACAGTAATGGTAGCTGACGTCATAACAATACCACAACGAGTTAAGTACGATATCGTTTGTATCGCCTAGAATAGAGGGGCAGGTCAAATACGATATGGATTTTTCATCACACTTGCACGTAAACAGTATCTAAACATATAGGTTAACTTGGCTGCAATGCCCCATATAAAACCCTCGACCTTTCATTTTACCATGAAACCCAAGGTCGGTAAGTAATTTTTTTTTAATTTATAGCACAGCACACAGGTCATGCAAGTTCAAGCAAAGAGTTTACACGCAATTGAAAAATTGTCTTAAAATGTTATTTAAACGGGAATTTCATTGCAATCTCGCTATTATGTTACTTAAATACTCAATTAATGTTTATAATAAGTAATCGATTTTAATAGTTTTCTGTATCAAATCGTCGTTTTTTTTTATTTGCCCTTAACGTTTCTGAACGAAACATTTGTATAATCTGTGGAGTCCGTCCGCCATCCGCTTAAAAAAAGTTCAAGTACCTAATTCGTAATAATAGTTGTGCTGACTTGTGTATTAAAGCTATAATTCATAGTTATTTACTCGCAAATGTGATGAAAAACATTGTGTGTATCACGGGCGGTACGGGAATTACGAACCTCGACTCAGAAAGCCCTCAGTCTTCGACTTCGGGCTTCTACTAGAGCCTCGATCGTAATTCCTTACTTACCGACCTTAATACACAATGTACTATTACCGCCTTTTTAATAGCTTTTTCTCAAAAATTACCGGAAAAGTTGACATTACTAACTCCATACGCGAAGTACATAGTTTACAGACAGTTCCCAAATAAATAAAAAATTACATTGCGTGCTCGCTACACAAGTCCGCTATGTTTCATACAAATTTCATTGTAATATAGTTTGTAACTTTTTAAAAAGTGAAAACGGCCATATTTTAATCGAAACGTAGCTTGATTATCTGTGTCTGGAATATCTTGAATTTTTTTTTCTAAAAAAGCTTGTGATTGTCCTTGTCATAAACATAAAGGCGGTAAAGAGTAATAGTTTTTCATAATTATGAAGATTTTGTTTGTTTGCAATTTTTTTCTTGCGATTTTTGAGAAAAGCACTATATATGTCTCGGCAGGAACGGCAATTGCCTGCTTCACTGCCTAGACAATAATGTACTAATATTTATATAGTAATGGTGGCCGAGTTAAGAACAATAGACGATATGGTTTTACTGCCAAGAATAGAGCCTCTAAGGCCTTACTTTGAAAATCGGAGTGCGAAGTTACGCTCTATCCCTTTCTCTCGACTTAGTGTCAAATAACGAATGACAGGGATGGAGCTAGCGTATTATTTTCATACAAAAATACCGATTATAACATTTTGGTATCTCGTTTATTATTGATTTTGTTCTTCAATGAATTCACACATCTACCTAACTTACAATTAGAAATATAAATAAATGATGCAAATTAGGGAAGATAATTCAATTTTAGAACCGATATCGATCCCTGCTTTAATCATCAAAAATATCAAAATATCATCATGGGACAATGTCACACCAATTGACCTAGTCCCAAACTAAGCTCTAGGCTTGTACTATGGGTACTAGGCAACGATACAAATGCTTATATAGAGAAATATATACTTAAATACATAGAAAACATCCATGACTCAGGAACAAATATTCGCGCTCATCACACAAATATCTGCCCTTACCGGGATTTGAACCCAGGACCGCTAGCTTCGTAGGCAGGTTCACTACGAACTAGACCAGCGCGTCGTCACTACAAAACTTGTTTCATGTTGCCATGTAAATATGTTTAATTGCTCCAAATTGGTCATGTAATTATTATGTCATCCCTGTCACATAAGATAATATGCATATTGAATAGAGTTGCATCATAAAAGTTTCAGACTTAATTTATTTATGTCCATTTCAATAAGTCTGGCAAGCTCCTGTATTTTGCTTGTTAGTCCTTTGTCCACTCTGAATCTCAATTATTAATTTATACGAACAGACATGTAATTTCTCGTCACCAACCGTTTCGGCTCGTTCCACTGTGTCCCACTTACTTTTTTTTAATTTCCCCCTTAGCACTTTTATTCAGAATTCGTTTCACGTTTTTTATTCGTACTACCTATAGTTGAAGAATAGCTAAACTGAAGTGGCAGTGGGCGGGGCACATCGCACGCAGGACTGATGTCCGATGGGGTCAGAAGGTTCTTGAGTGGCGTCCGCGGACCGGGAGACGAGCTGTAGGTAGGCCTCCAACTAGATAAAGTGACGACCTTGTAAGAATCGTGGGACCGCGGTGGATGCAAAAAGCACAAGACCGGTCTGAGTGAAGAGCCTTGGGGGAGGCCTATATCCAGCAGTGGACGTCTTTTGGCTGACATGATGACCTATAGTTCTGGAAAAAGTACACCATAACCGATGAATAGGAACTTTGTAATCAGAACGAATAAACTTGGCATCCTCGTGTTAAAATGATATTTGCCATAGATAAAACTACCGTAAATCCATACAACTATCTAGGTAACTATTCTAGCTTGCAAAAATAGTACAATTTTGCACATTACATGATTCAATAAAGATAGCTTTAGCTATAGCTAGAGTTTAGAGAAAAAAAAACATGCCAAGCAGTTTATAAACATATATACCCAGTAGCTGTAAGGTATCATATTTATAATATATAATTAATGAGGAAAATTGGACTATTGCAGGCTAGACCATAGTATCATTTTATGGTACAAGCATTTTTCCCTTTACCAGAACAAACCATATCTATTGACATTATAAAAATTGGAAACAAGTATAAAATAGATAACAATAACCGTTTACTTGTGGGAGGACCTTGTGCAGGGTCCGTCCGGGTTGGCACCACTATCTTATCCATTAAACTACCGCCAGCAGCAGTGTTTGCATTGTTGTGTTTCGGTTTGGGGATAAGACAGCCGCTGAAATGACTAGCATAGAGGCACTCCCTCTTAGTCCTCAGGGTTGGCAACGCATTAGCAGTCTTAGGATTGCGGTCTTGTGAATGCGAATGTCTATGGGTCACAGTTTCCACTTACCATCAGGTGGCCTGTGTGCAGGGCTGGGCAGTATTTGAATTACTTCTAATTGAAATACGTATTTAAAATACAAATACGTATTTAGTATTTGTATTTCAATTACTACCTAAAAATGTAATTTGTATTTAATATTTTAAATACCCGACGCCGAGGTATTTTGTAATTAGTATTTCAAATACTTATTTCATCAAAATACATTTTAACAAATACATTTAGCGATCTTATTATAAATGATAAATTGATAATAAAAATTAGCTGATTCGTACATACACTATAAACACTAGCACCCAGAGCAGTTAGGCCTTATTCCCACGGGCGTTTGCCCTGAATGTAATCTAGAGCTGTAGCAATTGGTTTTAATACTTCAATGAATTCCTCTAAGTATTCCAGGTCTATGGCTGAGAAAGTGTTAGTCTTTAGTCAGCTTCCTAAATGACAAAAACAAAGACCTTGCGGTTCTTGAACACTATCCAAATATAAAAAAAGTGTTCATACAATTCAACACAAGTTTATGCTCGTCAGGACCTGTAGAGAGATTGTTTTCTTTAGCAGGTTTTATTCACTCCCCAACAAGAGGCTGTTTGTCTGACGGTACTTTTAAAAATCTAGTGTTCATGAAAGGAAATTCTTCTTTTGCTGCTGACAAATAAGGCTGAGCTGGATTAGTTCTATTAAAGGCTGTGAATGTATTTTGTATTTTTGTAATTTGTATTTTAATTAGAAATGGTTAAAATACTGTATTTTGTATTTTATATTTCAAATACCCGTCTAAAAAATATTTTATATTTCGTATTTTAATTACATGCGAAAAAGTAATTTGTAATTTGTATTTCAATTAAAGCAAGGTGTGTATTTTGCCCAGCCCTGCCTGTGTGCTCATTTGCTTTACTATGCCATAAAAAAATATTCTTAAACAGCCCCAACGATTGTCATTGAATTCAGCCAAAAATTCCCTGCGTGCGTATTTTAGACGGTAAAAACCATAATCGTGTTTGAGCTGTTATCGTATTGTCACCGTTTTGATAGCTCTTATTTACTTGACAGTAATGACGGCCAAGTTAATAACAATTCTATACCAGGTCAAATACGATATCATTTTTACGGCCTAGGATAGAGAGTAGCTTAGGGTTAAACTAGTGTTTTATTAAAAACAAGCATCTGCCCGCGACTTCGTCAGCATAGATTTCGATTATCGTTATTCTCTCAGGAACTTTTAAATATCGGGATAAAAACTAACCATGTTAATCCAAGTTGTTAAACCATGTTAATCTCCATTTTATATTTCATCTAAATCTGACCAGCCGTTGCAGCGTGAAGCAATAACAAACTATACACACAAACATACATACATACCTTCACGCCTGTAATCCCAGAGTGGGGTAGGCAGAGCCACAGAATTACAACTTAAAAAGTGGTTTATAATTCAGTAACCACAATTTGCACAAATAAGCACACACAAACATTTATAGTAGGTATTAATAGGACAAACTGCATACATACATACATAAACTCACGCCTTCGTTCCCAGAGTGGGGTAGGCAGAGCTACAGAATTACCAACAACTCTAAAAACTTGTTGATAATTCTGTAACCACATTTTGCACAACTAGGCTTAGATGTCTACCAGTGTATTAGTGACAGGTTGCAAGCCCATGGCCTAACGGCCGAACCCTATTTTCAATCCGCGGACAGATAGGCTTACTTCGGATTAAAATTTGACACATTTTGTATGAGCAAATGTCAAATTTTAACCCGAAGTAAGCCTTATCTATCCACGGATTGAATATAGGGTTCGGCCGTAACAGTACTGAAAGCCTTTATTCCCTTATTCGCTTCTTAC
The DNA here is from genome assembly GCA_927399475.2 of Acleris emargana. Classification (NCBI taxonomy): domain Eukaryota; kingdom Metazoa; phylum Arthropoda; class Insecta; order Lepidoptera; family Tortricidae; genus Acleris; species Acleris emargana. Next base: position 1,992,637 of record OV656840.1, read on the forward strand.
GACATCCACGGGAAGACATGGAGTGGCACTATTCTAACCCGGCCACCACACGGGGGTAGGTAGGACAAACTGTTTCCGAATAAATCCATTTTTTTTTTAATTTAATTTAATTAACTGTTACGGTTACAAACCACTTAAACTAATTAATAAATCAATTTAAAGGAATAATTAATTATTATAGCAGCCCTCTGTTTGACTCGCATTTTATAAAAATAATTCTATCAACACCATATTCAATGGTTTTTTTATATAACAGAATAGAACGTATTATGCGTCAAATTGGCAAACGTGTGCAAACTAGTCCCTAGTGGGTATCATCAAAGGCCCAAGTGGAACGGCACTGCACGGCGGCACATGCATTTTGAATAGAGTTTAGAGTACGTTGCACTGGCGTTACTTTAATGTTATTGCATCAAATTTTGCATAATGCTGGTTTTACACGGAGGCAGAGCAGTAGACAGCAGAACACTGGTTTTTTTTTTGCAAAAGGAATCATACACCGGATATATTACAAGGAAAAAAAATTAACTTAATTCATAAGCCAAAATATTTTTCATCTATAGCTAATACATTAATTTTGCTCAAAGAGTTAACATTATTATAACGAGTAAACAACTTAAAACTAAATTTTGAATTTTGAAAATTAACAGTAGTGAAAGAAAAAGTTCAGATATACTTTAATGTTTACAAATTATAGGTATACATTTCATTAACCTTTAATTGCCGACCTATACGTCTCACAGACGTCATTACTTTTATTTTGAAAATATTTTTTAAACTACGCCACTCGCGGTGCTGCCCCTCCTGCTACCTTCCCCGTTCTGCGTCTGCTAGCCGTCAGGCGACGCCGCGAGCCCGGTGAGTGCGTACTTGACCGTCGCGAAGCTATTGCCGTCTGAGAGACGTAAGTACGGTGCTAATGTACAAAAAATTAGACACGAATATATGCCCGAGCCTCCAACTGAAATCGACATAAATCAGGAACCAGGGGTTCGCAAACCTGTGCTATCTGTCCAAGCCGTCTAAAAAGACGTACGAAGTACTCTTGTTGCGAATGCTTTAACCCATGTGCCCTACGTGCTGTCTTGAGATAGGCAGTGACTGCAAATTGGCCCATTAAATGTGTCATGTCTGACTGTTGTAATTTTTTTCATGTTTTAATTTAGAAGTGATTTTATTTTTTCAATTTGTTGAATATTTCAAGAAGTAAGAGTATTTCATGTTTTTTTTGTAAAATTTTCCCTAATTATAAGAAAAACGAAGACTGATTAATGTTCTTAAAATTTAGTACTATGATTTTATGATCACTCTGATAAATGCTGATAATTCTAAAAAAAAAGCTGGTTTTGTTTGTATTATCCTGTAATTAATTACCTTTAACAAGTGTTTATGCAATAGGGAAACTACAAAAAAACTAGCATGTAAATTATATTATTATTAATGAAGATTAAAATTTACGTCTCTCAGACACCACATCGGTGCAAGTGCTACCTAAAAACCAGGTCGGTAGTTAAAGGTTAATTTTGTATTTGACCCAATATTTTTGTTTTAATATCTTTATTGATTTAGCAAACATTGTATTGATGACGTGATTATTTTAAATTTGGGTTGGCATTTTATAATAAATTAGAACAATTAAATCATATCTAATGATAAAAAGTGATTGCAATAGTGTATTAAAACATACTAGTTATTTCAAGCGGTTTTTGCCTAACCCGTAAGATTAAATAACTCAACCTAAGAAATACAGGATGTTTATTTAAAAAGATTATTTAAATTTGTGCGGCCTATTTTATTACAAAAGCGCTTTCAGCTTCAAGAATCTTGTCAAGCAATCTTATTTAAATTAAACAGATATTTAGACAAACTCTCAACCCTTTAAGTATTCAAAGACAAACCGACGCAAGGTTATCTATCACTTAAGCGTATATAGTAGCTATATAGACGAGGTCATCGGATCCTAAATAAATAACACTTAACCCTTGCTTGAACCAGTAAATTAACTTCACTGCCCCAAACGGAAAATTAGGACTGACATTTGGAATGTCAGATGTAGCGTTTCTTAAAATGCTTCACTATGGGGCCATTTGCAACGTTAAAAGATGGCGGACGTGTAATTTGTTTTAGACTTTAATTTTTGGGTTTTCAAAGTTCTTTTCTGATAGTGATTTGTACTTTTTATGCCTTAGTGTCGCACAGTGATTGAAGACTTGGACTTATTTCGTGTATCTGGCATCTTTCTTCTCGTTTCAAGTGGACTCGCAGTGGTGCAGAGGTTAAAACTATCTTGACCTCTGACCTACAAATCACCGTACAACGTTGCCCCCAATCTTCCTAGAGAAGATTGGATTGTGTTTTATACTCATATAAACCTTGACACTGGCGAAATCACTTCACGTGGAAGCCATATCCCTGCGGTAGTAGCTGTTCAAGTCGCCGCGGGGGCAAAAAAAATAAAAAAAAAAAATGCTTCACTATAATTCTTTAAGAACGTGTGAATATCACTGGGTATTAATATATCAATTTGAACTCGACTTTGACAAAAAAATACATTGAAATAATTTGAACTCGAATTTGACAAAAAATACATACACATACATACATACATACCTTCACGCCTTCATTCCCAGAGTGGGGTAGGCAGAGCTACAGAATTACCAACAACTCTAAAAACTTGTTGATAACTCTGTAACCACAATTTGCACAATAAGGCTAAGATGTTTAACAGTGTATATTAGTGACAGGTAGCAAGCCCATCGCCTAACAGTAGGTACTACAAGCCTTTATTCCCTTAGTCGCCTCTTACGACTTCCACGGGAATACATGGAGTGGCACTATTCTAAGCTGGCAATCACACGGCTTAAAAATACATTGAAAAATTTAACGTTTCTTGTATATGGGGCCCCTTTATTATTTCACTCTTTGTTTTTTTTTTTATTTGTAAGTCAATCCGCCGTAAGACTGCACCGAGAATATGCAGGATGCACCTACAGTGGCGACCTCATTACTATAATTGAGTTTTCTAATAAACTAACGTATTTTCTTGAAATCGGACAGTGCTTTTTTGTACTACAAATTAAAACAGAACTTATAGGGTAAGCCACATAATTTACTAACATTTAACCTTCGAGTTATCAACTTAACGGAAAACAGTAGCCACCTTTTCCCGTTAAGCTGACTACTCAAGGGGTAACTGTTATCAAACTTTGTTACGTATCCCAAAAATTGTGTTTTTACTTGCGCTACAAAAAACACCGTCCAATTCCATGGAAATTCTTTAGTTTACTTGTGGGAGGACCTTGTGCAGGGTCCGTCCGGGTTGGTACCACCATCTTCTCTATTAACCTACCGCCAAGCAGCAGTGTTCGCATTGTTGTGTTCCGGTTTGGGGATAAGACAGCGGGTGAAATGACTAGCATTGAGGCATTCCATCTTAGTCCTCAGGGTTAGCAGTGCATTTGCAGTCTTGTGAATGCGAATGTCTATGGCTCACAGTTTCCACTTACCATCAGGTGGCTTGTGTGTTCGTTTGCTTTCCCAAGCCATAAAAAAAACACAATAATAGTATTGAGGGCGCCACTGGACGCTCGACGTTAGCTCGGTGAATATATTACCGTATCAAAAGAAACCAGTCTTATGGTCCCTCTACATGTCAGCGGATCATGGGCGTGCGTAAGGGATGGAGCATTACGTAAGAGTGATATGCAAGAATATGTTGCTCACTCTAAGGTGTAAACGCGTCCCTTACGCACGCCCATGATCCGCTGACGTGTAGAGGGGCCATTAAAAGTTGGACGGACAGCGTATGCATATTAATAGGACCACATTGGGTACCCAGCGGGTACGGAACCCAAATAAACAATAAAAAAAGATAGCGTCATAATGCTAGTGACCAGTCGGGGTTTTTTTTTAATAATTCCTCTTCACTTGTTCCTTATTACTTACTCCATGACCTCAACTATACTAAACAGGAGGCTTAATATGGGAGCGTTTATCGCGTGACAAAATGTGAATAAAATATCTGTCACTTTCTGACACATACATAAAGTACTCAAGGTGGGAGTGAAGCTCAAGGTCACTCAGAGGGCTATGGAGAGGGCTATGCTCGGGGTTTCTCTGCGTGATAGGATCAGAAATGATGATATCCGCAGTAGAACTAAGGTTACCGACATAGCCCAAAGAATAGCTAAACTGAAGTGGCAGTGGGCGCGCACATCGCACGCAGGACTGAAGGCCGATGGCGGCAGAAGGTTCTTGAGTGGCATCCGCGGACCGAGAGACGAGCTGTAGGTAGGCCTCCAACAAGATGGAGGATCGCGGGAACGCGGTGTATGCGAAAAGCACAAGACCGGTCTGAGTGGAGAGCCTTGGGGGAGGATTATGTCCAGCAAAGGACGTCTTTCGGCTGGCAGTACGAGAGTGACAGATGCTTTATCCACATTTTGTCACGCGATAATCGCAACCATACTATACCCACAGGGTGATTCTCTACACGAGCGGACCCCGAATAGCGTCCCGCAAATTAAATCCAACAAGCGGTTAGACACACATCGGCACTAATTTGCTTGCCGCAATTTATGGCGCCCGCGCCGCCCCATTTTTCCCGCCAAATGAGAAACTTGATTTATATCGGACGCTGATTGCAGTGAAAATGGTGCATTTGTGTAGAATGGAAGATTTTAACTGAGCAAAGCGCGCCAGAGGGAAAACAAAAGAATGTTTACAATTTACATACGTACTTGCAAAACGAATATAACTACTCGTAAATGTATTATGATAGATTGTTCGGCTTTTCCTAACACATAACTACCTATAAGTACAAGCTGAGTTTCAAAAATATTGTACATAGCTACGCATTAAATTATAAAAGACGTTGTATTTTATCCCTTTTTGAGGGTTCCGTAGTCAAACTCGGAACCCTTATAGTTTCGCCATGTCCGTCCGTCCGTCCGCAGCCTAGCGCAGAGACTCTTAGTACTAGAAAGCTGTAATTTGGCATAAATATACATATTACTCACGCCAACAAAGTTTGCAAAATGGTGTTGGTAAACTGACCGCGCCTATTTCGACGTATGGAGATAATTTTTTTCCAACGGCAAAGTTAAGTTTGTCACGAGGTCAATTTTTTTTGTTGTAATGGCCTCGGAAACCTACATCGAGCATGGTCCGACAAGCTCTTGCTCGCTATTTACACATTAAAATTGTAAAATTGCATATTTGTACAAACAATGTTGATACGTAAATGTATACTACTAACAAATTATTCAATACGGAACTTCGCTAACTATTATATAATCGGGAAACCTGTCTTATTCGCCCACCTTAACATTTTACCGTATGCAGGATCGTCCTACATTTTATTTGATTAAATCGTTACATCCACATAAAAAAAAGAACAAATGAAGCCATATTTAATAACGGCCGATTCAAATAAAGAACGTTTCAGAGCTCAATCCCGGACGCATCGCTTCATACATTCCCATAGATTATTGAGAGTTTACAGATCCGGTAACCGGCTACTTTTCAAGTCATTTTAATATCTAGATCAGGAAGGCTGGTTGTGAACGTTTTAATTGAGCTCGTTCGTTCGGAAACGTTTACAATGTTCAGCGATTCTGCAATTTTAGTTTTTATTACTAGTTTGTAGTATGGAATTGGAGGGCTGTGAATGCTTACTAGGAGTTTATTGGCTTACTTAATGATGTTTGAGTTTGTTAGTTCCGTGGAATCAGCTTTTAGCGAAGATTTCGAATCATGTTGATTTAATACTTTGAAGAAATAGGTTTGCGGAATTGCCTTAGCATGGCTGGAAAACTGGATGTTTTATTTAAGTACTCTAATTTTATTATAACTAATATTGCGTTTTTCTTAATAGTATTTCATTGGAAATATAAATGCACATACGAGCTTAGTTATTATTTATTGTCTTAACTACTTATAACTTTAATAAAATCTTCCATTTATTATTGGTAAAAACTCAGTCAGTTTTAATAACTATAATAGCCTCACATAAAAAAGTATGAACATAAATTATTAATGTTTTTTGTTAACTTACTTTAGGTCAATCGGACATCGGCCCATTTCCAAAGCAATTTTCAGCACGAATACTATATTTACACATTCCGAACCGCTGACGCGAATGGGTGTCGAAATTATGAAACAATCATTAGTTGTGAGCAGTGAACGTGTTAAACCTGACACTTGGTAATTGTTGCTACTAAATTATGTATTAACGTCAAAAACGTGTTTTACTTCTTTCACATTATTAAAATAGTTAAGGCACGTATAAAACCACCGATAGCCATAAAAAAGTTTTTATTTTTTGTCTTTAGAATTGTTGGTAATAGGTGAGGTTGCTATAGGCTGTTTTATTATTTTGCGCGAACGGAGTAGCGGGCAAGAGCTAGTTAATTAAAAAAGAATAAGAATTATAACGACGAATAATGTGCACATTACATACATACATAAACTCACGCCTTCATTCCCAGAGTGGGGTAGGCAGAACTACAAAATTACCAAGCACTCTTAAATAAGTTGCACATTTTTACAGCAAAATACTCGATTGAGAAATTATAAATCTTATGTAAATATTTTTTGACGCCCTTGAAACAGAATTGGGGGTTGAAAAAAAATATGTGTTCAGAAAACAGAGGAAATCAGTTCCGGATTGCTTAATTATGAATCCTGCTTTGATTTTCACGGGGAAAAATATATCCATCTCGTCCAATTAAGATAAGAAAATATATTTTAGGGTAATGAGCGAAAGGTGATTGCCAAAGTCAAATGGCATCCGAAATGAATCCAAGGAAAAAGAGGAAGTTTTTTATACAAGTATCTAACGAAATGGAAAAGAAAAGGCCGTTAAGGGTGGTTACCTTTTGCTAACAATTTGTATTCTTATTTTTTTTAATGAAGGTTACGTTGCTAAGTTCTAATTATATAAATTATATCGCACTCGAAGGGTTCTGTACCATTTTTGTTTAGGCACCCCTTTTCCTTTCTAGTCCTGCTCTAAGGCTACGCGCGCACTACGGTACGGCGAGTTGCGGTGCGTTATTAAAATCGCCACGGAAAAAAAACCGTGTGTGTCCAGTACTCGCACAGCGGTGATATATCCGCACGTTTTGCCATTCTAGCCCCAACTCAAGTCAAGAACGGACGTATGGACTATCACACCAAAATGCAGATCTGTTTATATTTACTGTCGCGCAAAAAAAAAAGAACCTATAACGTTATTGGGTACATCCGCTCGTGGCATTGCGGCCTATTAAAGGATTTTTTTTCATGAGATACAGTGACTTGCGTTTGTTTCCAAACAAATTTTTCGGCTATTACCGAATGAACATTACAACGTTTGACAATTTAATTAGAATTGTTGGCCCTGCAATTTACTATGCAGACACGACTTGGAGAGAATCTATTTCAATAGAAGAAAGACTCCGGCGTCCGCACGGATTTTTTTCCGCAGTGCGCGGATTTACTCAATAGTCCATAGGATGCAGAAAATTCGTGCGGCGCCGCACCGCAACCAATCTGCAGCAAACCACAGATTTTTATCCGCATACGGATTATTTTCCACAGTGCGCGCACTTCAAGGAGGTTCCATACTTCACAGATTTTGCGGAAAAAAAACGCACGGCAAAAATCCGTAGTGCGCGCGTAGCCTAATGGATCAGATCCCATTTTATCATCAGACATTTTATCCACGACATAAAGAATATATTCACTTATATTAATCTCCTTCTCTTCTCCCACAGGTATGAGAATTCTAGTAATGCTGCTACTGGACACCCTGCCAATGCTAGGGAACGTCCTGCTGCTCTGTTTCTTCGTCTTCTTCATCTTCGGCATCGTGGGAGTCCAGCTCTGGGAAGGCATTCTGAGGCAGCGCTGCGAAATGGTCCTGCCACCCAACGTCTTACGACCCAAGTATGTCCAGAATATATATTTTCTACTCTTAATATCGTTGTTGGTTCTTATTATATGCGATTTGAAGGGAATATACCTTTATTGGTTTGCAATACCTGATAATTAGAAAGAAAACAAACGAGATAATTTAAAATAAATGTTGTTTAATCACAACCTTTTTTTGTTCGAAAAAATATTTTTATTACTCTCTATGTTCTGTTTAAATACTTCCTTAACTATTAACAACTACAAGCTTAATTAAGAAACTAACTGCCGGCTAGTGGCTTTGCCCCGCTGCATAGGTATTTCCGAGTTTTCCAGTGAAGTTTTTCAATGTATCCAATTTGGTGCATTCGTTGGTAAATTATGCGCGTATATTTAAGCGATTCATTTTATTCATATAGATATTTAAGGCACTTTTCGAATCAAGTCGCATAGAAATAAGACAGCCGATGTTTAATGTATTAATACAATGAGGTCAAAGTGATTATGCTAGCTCACTTACGCAATCAGACTAATTATCAGTTTCAATTGAGCAGCTAATTACATACCTCTACTCCGACTAACTTTAAGAAGAGTTTTCGAAAGTATTTTGAAAGAATTCAAATTGTGTTGTCCATTTCCATGCTCATAATATAGTTACCCGGCGAGCCGAAGCTGTCTGGAAAGTTAAAATAGAATATTGTGGATGCAAAAGGCGATTGAATTTTTCGTTCTTCCATTTTGATCTTGGCGCTAGTATTAGCGGCACGTCCGTCCCATGCTAGCGATGACTGCATGCAATATTTGATGCTATCCACGGCTGTGCCATATCATTTTACATTCTATTTTATCGTTGCATACTTTTAGCCATGCAATGTCGTCGGAACATTTTTGATCATTTAACCATAAACGCAAACGCGCATGTGTCAGTTACGGTTTTGAATGGCTTACTGAACAAGCTAACTACACACTAAATATTGCATCCCGTCAGACTTCACATAACAAAGATATTTGATGACACGCATGACATCATTCGAGAATGTAGCAAAGAATAGACAGACATAACCATATAGCATACATACATAATGTGTTACCGTAGTTTTGCAGACTTTGCTACATAACAGACAAACTTAAACATAATAGTAGATAACGTAGCCTTTGATAATAACAACATCCCTGACACTTTCGATGTTAATAACAATTGACATATCAATAACCAAACATGCATTAAAAATGTGGTTTCTGTTGCTTAATTACTATCCAAAAACAAAACGATTTACTAACTAGATGAATTAAATACACTAAGGGATTGAGGATAATTTATAATGGCAACCATGTTTTTGATTCAACCAATTGTTGGAGACTGTTCAGGGACAAGACGCCGACACTGCTACCTCACATTTATGTTCCAGAGACCTGTCCGAATGGTACAGAGTGCGCGTCAGAGTGAACTCGTAAGAATTAGCGATCAAAATTATTGTGTTTCTATTAAGAACATTGAGATCTGTTGTAACGTGAATCTTCACACATCTGCCGTCCAGATGTGGTATCGTTCTTGCTTCCCTTTCACGAACTGGTACTTCTTTAAAAGCTTCAACAACGTCATTAACTTTACAATTTAGTTCTAGTTTAGCAATTTTAAGATATGTAATGGCTTCAGAACTACCAGTTTGTCCCTGACCGAGCCAAATGCTACTCCTGTCAACTGTACCTGTAAAATTATATTGGAAACACTACATACTTCCACAAATATTTATGACACTACCATTATTTTACAATTTACTGAAGATGCACATATACTATCGTTTTTGGCTGAAATTGATACACTATTTTTAAAAGTCTCAAAACACACGTGACTATTAAAAACAAAATCTCTAAAAAGAAATGAAAAATGAATATTTTGGATATGTAACGTCACCTCCAAAACATGTCGAGACGCTTAATACTCCCGTAGTAACGGCCAGTAAAATTCTTATAGCGATGATCAAGGGAGTAAGATGGGGGGTAACGACGGTCCCTCGAATGATGTGGGTTACGGCTACAGTACGTGTTCCGGTGCTTGTAACGACCGTTGCCGTAAAACGGTAACGACTGCTTCTGTCGTTTAGTTAGATGACTTACTAATACTGGTACTTTATGATGTTGCAGAACTTTGTAACTTAACAATTTGAGGTTAACTCTGGTTAAGATCTAGTTTCGCATGAAGATAATATTGATTGAAAATGATCTGGGAATCACAATACTAAAAACGAAGACTAATTTCACACATTCATTATTAATGAAACATTTCGTCAAGTTGTAGAAGCTTCTAATAAATACTTCCCTAGTAAACACGGAATGTGCCTTGCATGATTGTCATTATTATCATTAATGCACCCAAATAACTGTTGTTTTATGTCGCATGATCTGTACAATATTATTAAGAATCCGCTTGATATGCTATCATTGTTTATAACATAATGCTTTTCCAAAATTAACTTTAAAACGATCAGCTTATCATCATTAACATTTCATAATCGAAAAGCAAAATCAAGACTCTTTATACTTAAATGTTCTAAAATCAAGTGGTGAAAGATATAATAGTATATTACATACCTAGGGCCAAAAATGTTTTAGATCACAGGTATTTAACTCGTTACGAGGGCGATAAATATGCGATCTGAGGGTTTCTTTACCGCCCCTGTCACAATGACACATTGTCACGAGGCCAAGATATTCTCTAACCGTAAATTCTATTTATTTTTACGGCTCTGGCTAGCGTAAAATCATGTTAACAGCCTTGTAAGTACCGTTTTTTTGTACAGCATTTCGTTCTACTACGAATTTTCGAAAGAATTGGACTACATTTGCACGACGCCTGAGGACAGTGGCATGCATGGTTGCGGTGACTTCCCACCGTACCGCTATGGACCCCTAGTCTGCAACGAAACGGCCAGATCATACTCCTACAATGCACCAACCAACACATCATGTGTCAATTGGAACCAGTATTACACGAACTGCACCCAGAGAGGGTCCAACCCGTTTCAAGGAACCATATCCTTCGACAATATAGGTCTAGCTTGGGTGGCCATTTTTCTGGTAAGCTCTATCTGGTTGTTTTATATTACGATGGTTGTTTGAGTTATTAAAATGTGGTTTTCTTTACAGGTTATATCGTTGGAAGGCTGGACGGATATAATGTATTACGTGCAAGACGCGCACAGTTTTTGGGATTGGATTTATTTCGTTCTTTTGATTGTTGTAAGTATTTTTTTACGTTTATTTCTTGTTATGTATGTCTTTGTTTGGCCTTTTATATACACTGTTAAATATCTTAGCCTATTTGTGCGAATTGTGGTTACAAAATTAACAACAAGTTTTTAGAGTTGTTGGTAATTCTGTAGCTCTGCCTTCCCCACTCTGGGAATTAAGGCGTGAATGTATGTATGAATTCATCATGGTCATCCCGATCATAATCCCGTCTATTCTAACAGCCTTTTTTATTATCAGTTTAATTTTTATAAAATTTGATATACATGTTTAACATCCTGTCAGCTTTTTCAAATATGAATGAAAATTATTAAAAACATATTTAAAAGTAAAAAGGTTTAGAAAAGTGGATCCATAGTGATATGCCCATCTCAAACGCGACAAAAATGACAGATTTGATGTGCTTGAGATGAGCATCTCACTCAAGATATTTTTTTTTAAACGGCCCTAAAACTTTGAACCTCATTTCAGATCGGATCATTCTTCATGATCAACCTCTGCCTAGTCGTGATAGCGACTCAGTTCAGTGAGACCAAGAAGAGAGAGATGGAGCGCATGAGAGCTGAAAGGGCTCGCTTCACGTCCTCCTCTACCCTGGCTTCGTCTACCAACAACAGCGAGCCAGCTACCTGCTACGCAGAGATTGTGAAATATGTGGCCCACTTGTGGAGACGGTTTAAACGAAGGATGGTGAAAAAAATTAGGTATGAATAAAGTAGAATGTGAATCGGAGAAGAAATTAAAATTCGGGTACTTTGGGCTACTTTATTGGCATTGTTCATATTTTAACTACTCTGATTCGAAAACCATTTCGAGGAATAGGGTTTAAAATTCGTACTGCCTTATTAAGTTTTTTAAATATTTATATTCTTATTTCGGACAAAAGTATATTTAAACTTTGTCTGACTTTCGTTTTCGGGTTGAAGGGCTAGGATTTGTTCGAAAATACCGCCCCAAATTTAAAATATTCATATTTTATCATCCATAATATGTCTGCTAAATAAATATAGTACATTATTGCCTAGGCAATGAAGCAGGCAATTGCGGGCCGAGTATGGGTTTAAACGGACGAGCTTGCGAGTCTGTTTAAAAATACGAAGCCCGCAATTGACAACATTTAAAAAAAAAAAGCATTATTGTTTTTTCGGGTTTATAATAGCTGGTTAAAAATTAGACTACCCGTATTTCTTGGTTTTTCTTTATTTAACTTAAATTCGTCGTTAATAATTTATTAAAGAAATAGTCATTAAAAAGACCGTATATACAAAGTTAGGAATACTGATGTCGTGATCTTAGCCTGATATAAAATTTAAAAAAGTAACTTTAAACAGTTAACAAAACTGACTGTCATGTCATGTCAATCATTCGCTGCCGTTCGTTCACAAATTTGCTATTTTGCGTAATTTAATTAATTACGTAATTTGTAGACGCCATTAAAATAAATAAACTATTTTGTGTAAAATTGAAAGCGTGTCGTCAGAATCAAGTAATCCGTCAGACAGATAAACAATGAACATGACAGTTGTATATTTTTTTGAATTCCTTTGGTAATAAATGGACTAAGGGCACTATAAGTGTATTCCTAACATTCACAATCCAACTTTTTTACTGTTTTTCCTAAATATAAAAAAAACTACTGCATAAAAAAATCCAAAGATATTTTTACTGTAATCAGCAGTGTAAAATCTAGAAACGGTTTTTAATTTTACTACCTTAGCACAAAATGAATTGTTGTCAATTGCCGTTCCTGCCGAGGCATATATAGTGCTTTTCTCAAAAATCGCAAGAAAAAAAATGGGTTTTTAATAAACAAACAAAATCTTCACATGAAAACACTATTACTCTTTACCGCCTTTATGTTTACGACAAGGAGAAACGCAAGCTTTTTTAGAAAAAAAATCTCAAGCTATTCCAGACACAGATAAAAAAGTTACGTTTCGAATAAAATATGGATGTATAAGACTTGTGCCCTCATTTTATTATGGCCGTTTTCACTTTTTAAAAAGTTACAAACTAGATAACAATGAAATTTGTATGCAACATTGCGGGCTTGTGTAGCGAGCACGCAATGTAATTTTTTTTTAATTTGGAAACTGTCTGTAAACTATGTACTTCGCGTCTCAGTATGGAGTTAGTAATGTCAACTTTTCCGGTCAGTTCTGAGAAAAATATATTAAAACCAAACTATTGTGTTAAATACAAAATTAATGAAATTGGTGTCTTAAAATTACCCATTATTTCGAATTTTAAGAAATACTTCAACTTGAAACTGTAAGCATTACCTATAAGGAAGAAAAACAAAGACATTCTGTGTTTGAAATACATGTTCTAAATATTCAGAACGAGGAAAAATTTGGTTACTTTAGGTTAAAATTTAATATGTTTGCGGGAATTGTAATTTTTTTACTCAAAGTAGCTAACTAAATCCATTCTGAAATGCGTAGTACTTATATAGCCCTAAAACTGAACGTATGACCTTCTTGTAGAGTATACCGTTACCAACGAGCTCAAGTTCGTTGGCGGACCAGTCGGGAGACGCTCCAGCTGCCAGCGAACAAGCCGAAGCAGCATCATCCCTGCTGCCCTCGGGCACATCCACAGGTATAACCTACATATAAAGAAGGAAAGAAAGAAAGAAGATCATTTATTCGTGACATAAATAACAAAGAACAGATTAACAAATACAAGAAGAAAGTAGCCACGAAATAGTCCCAACTCAGCGTAATGCTGGCATTAAAGTCAGCGCTGGTCTTCCGTTGGACAGCATACAAGTTAAATTAAGAAAAAAAACACCAACCAATTAACGATTATAATTATCCTCGTACAGAACACAGCAAAAATAAATGATAATTTTTGTACCATGTAACTTTCAAGTGTTTCACCATTTTTCATAACATTTAAAACACAACGTTAATATGACAAGATACATACGAAATGTACTAATCCACTTTTTCACCTTATTGGATTATAATAAGGTCCAAAACTGAATATCAATACTCAAAAATATGTACACAGACCTTATTACTATGACTATAAGGTCTATGTGCACATATTCTTGCACCTTTGTGCGAATATTTATTTTTACTCTTGGCTGTACATACATACCTATAACATACTATATGGACGTTTGATATACCTAGTCGGTTACTAAGTTCTATTACTGAGATTAATTACAATTAAAAAAAAAAATTAAAGCAGTTTTGCATAAACCTGTATATTAATCAAAACTTTGATTTATATAGAATAATAATAAAAATAATGTATTCTAAACTATTGCAATTATTTGATGTACGAGCTTGAAGTATTCCCATTTCGGACGATAAAATCATAGTTAAAATCACGCACGACGATGATACTGATAACGGCCCCAACTTTTGTAAGAGTTCCTGTAGAGAGTTCAAATTTGCGTGACATATTGAACAGACTTCTAGCTTTAAATTCTGATACGAATGTATTCAAAGCAACTAAAGATCCGCTTGGACACCGGTCAATCTTGATGACTCATTAAATCGACTTTAAGATTTCACATGATTTTGCAGAAATACGAAAACACACCAAATCTCTTGCTTCATAAGTTGGAATTAAGTCATGTTGAGAAATATAATTTTGGTCTCTAAACATAAACAGAGATAGGATTTTTTATAATATTATACAAAAAAAGTTCTTTGGTAAACAAAGACTAAGTTTTAAGCGATTTCAAAAAATGAAATTTACGGAAAAGTCGTGCGTAATTTCATCGATGCCGGCTGTGAATGTTAAAAGATCGTATCGGGAATTGCGGAAACTAAGATAAATGATTTTCAAAATGTATATTAATTAAGCTTTTAATTTTTATACATATTGACATTAAAAAATAAACATAAGTTAGTTTTATTTGCATCAACCTTAGTAACAGAACTTAGTAACCAACTAGGTACAAACAAATTCAAAATCGGAGAAATTGATAGAGCTACCTTTCAGCTTAAGGACTGGTAAGCTAGGGGACTACAAGTTGCTCAAAGTTACAATAATGCTTAAGCTAAGCGATGACATATTGTAACGATTTATAAAAGGGTCCCTAAAATCAGTAAGACAACGAAATTACTAAGTTGGAGGGCAAGAGTCGGTATTTAACCTCCGACGCAAAAAAGAGGGGTGTTATAAGTTTGACATGTGGGAGGACCTTGTGCAGGGTCCGTCCGGGTTGGTACCACCATCTTATCCATTAACCTACCGCCAAGCAGCAGTGTTCGCATTGTGTTCCAGTTTGTGGATAAGACAGCCGGTGAAATGACTAGCATAGAGGCATTCCATCTTAGTCCTCAGGGTTGGCAACGCATTTGCAGTCTTGTGAATGCGAATGTCTATGGGTCACAGTTTCCACTTACCATCAGGTGGCCTGTGTGCTCGTTTGCCTTCCCATGCTATAAAAAAAAATAAAAAAATGTAAGTGTGTGTGTTTGTCTGTGACACTGTAGCTCTTAAACGGATGAACTGATTTGGATGCGGTTATTTTTATTTCAAAGCAGGTTTTCTATCGGTGGTTCTTAGCATGTTTTATCAAAATCGGTTTATCCGTTTTTGAGATATTGAGATTTTAAGGCGACAACTACCTTCAGAGCTGATACTCGTATCTCTTAAACCAAACATTAACTGCCGCACTCAGAGACGTCAATTAAATTTAATGCTTGTTTAGTGACGTGTTGTCTTATTCTATTACCATAGCAGAGAAAGTGACAACAGCAACTTTAATCAAGTAATAAATTTAATTGACGTCTCTGAGTTCGGCAGTAAGTGTTGTCTGTAATTAAATTTAATACTTGTACTTGAATTTAATATTATGTAAGCACACATTTTTGACGTGTTACTCTGTACTGTATTAAGGTACGCCCACACCGATGCTTAAAAAACGGTGACGGTACGGAATCGCAGTGACGCATCGTATGCGTACCGTTTTTATCGCATGCCCTCCACACCGCTGCTTAACGGTGCGTATATTACGGTGCGTCAAAAACGGCGCCATGTTGTTACTATGACCCCGTCTTTTGTTTACGCAACGACACCGTATTTTGAACAGCGGTGTGGAGGCCTCGCGATAAAAACAGTACGGATACGATGCGTCGCTGCGATTCCGTACCGTCTCCGTTTTTTAAGCATTGGTGTGGGCGTACCTTTAGTTAATTGTGGCATCTTCACTGGTCAATGTGTTATGTAAGTTTTTCTGTCATATATTTTTTCGTTACTTGTTCCGTTTGTGCCCAAATAAACATTAACATATCAAGTTAAAACATATTTGAACAAAGTGCAATGCTTATTAACGCCCCATTGTATATCTAAATGTTTATTCCCAGGACTGTAAGTACTATTATTATTATTTTATTTAAATTTATTTGATATAAAAAGTTACAAAACATTAAAACAAAATGTAACATAAACCATGCAAGGTTTTTCTGTACATCTGGATCGTCGAATACATCATAAATATTAAAGTATTTTCTGCAAGCTATTTAAATACGCACTGCCAGATCAAAAGTGCAGCAACCCAAATTACAACTGTACTCGTATTTCAAAATAAACTTTAATACAACGTATATGAGCTTGAAACAAAACTAGCAATGATTTTGAGTTGATACTGTCTTGACCCACCAGACATAACAATAATGAAAGATAGTTCCGCGCCAATGTGCACCTTCTCAACAACTCGAGAATGGCGATGTATTGGATGCAATTAAACCTTTCTTTCCTCAGCAGAACGGCAAGGACGACACGGAGGAGCCGCTCGGGAGGCCTAGCCTGTTGCGCGCGCCCTCGCTCTCGGCCGCCGACCTGGAGGTAACCCGATATGTTTACTTACTTTATTGGGTGCTTAACGATACGAAAGGGCAAAAAAAGTTGGCTCTTGGCTAAAAACATTGGCTATTAAGAAAGATTTTATTTTTCGCGTTTTTGATAGCGGTTTAAAACGTTGAAATTTGTTTTAATTCTTTTTAGTGATCTTAAGCTGTTATGTAGTTCCACTTATCATTAATAAGAAACTAAATATAAAGGGGTTATTGGTAAGTCGACTTATTCGCCTCTAGGGGTTATGCTAGAGGTCATTTGCAATCATTTTGGCCCCATAATACCCTAAGCAAAAGTGAACCATTTCTGAGATAATTTAAATTCAAGTTTTTTGCTAAAAAAGTCAGGAACGCAACTTCAAAAATTTACAAAAAAATACTTGCACTTTAAATTTAAAAAAAAATTGCTTATGTACAAGGTAAAATTGCTGTTCTTATGCAATATTAAAAGTAGAATTATCTGTACATGTTTAACAATGCGAGACCAAAAAGTATATTATCAGTTTATCCAACATAAATGACACAAAAACAGAAAAATTTACTAACTTTTGCGTAGGGTAGTATGGGACCAAAATGATTGCAAATGATCTCCCCTATAACCCCTAGAGGGAAATAGGTCGACTTACCAATAACCCTGTATATTAAGCTCGCCGCAATCAATGCCGCGGGACAGTCATAGCGTACTTATTTAAGTCATTTAAATGTGCCGAGTTTATTTAACTACTGCTTTGCGGTTGGTTAAAGATTTATACGGAGTTATTGTCATAACATATAATAATATTAATTGAGATCATGCGTCAATATACATGCTATGTGGCAGAAGGGCGCGCTAACCATAAGGGCTATTATCGTCTAACGCACTCCCAATCGCAATAGGCTTCGAAGCGGAACAATTGTTTTCATTTTGTATGAAAACAAGCCTTCGATTTTCAAAATGAAATCCATTTCGATTGCGAGTGTTAGACAAAAGCCCCTCTGGATGTGGATACAAAAAAAAAAAGGCCAAGTGAAAGAAAAGGAAGAAAGAAACGAGATGCATAACAAAGAACAGACTGCGAGTGCGAGTTGATACGTATTTTTTGATATATTCTTTTGGTAAAATCCTTAAAGGTTCTCCTGTAATCTACAAGCAATGAACTATATTTTGTATTTTTTTTTTAATTTTAGGCTCAGCAGTTTCGTAAATCAGGGGGAATGGTATTTTTTTTTTTTATGAATAAAATCAAAAGTATTTATTTTACAATAATAACAAAAATTGCAAACTTTTTTCCCTATTTGTCTCCCCAAAAAAGATCGTAATTTAAAAACAAAAAAAACTTATACATCTGTGTTTGGGTCATAGGATTACACCATCCTACCAAATTTCTCCAGTAGATTTACAGCAAATTGGCTCCATAAAATAATTGATTTGGGTTTAAGCAAAACTGAGTTTTACTACGAAAAAGATTGAACTCAATTTTTCGCGTACACACTCGTAATTTGTACCAGTAACTGGTTAACTCCCAGCCGACCTTATGTCTTTGCCGACGCGTGTAATTGACCAAACCTGTGTAGGGATGTGCTCGGCCCGAAGGCAGCGGTGATTATTGCAGACGTGCCGAAACTGAATGGTACGTGTCAACGCGCACGTTTGCTATTATTCTGAGGTATCTCATAATTGAGTTCCCATTCTATTGCCCATGCGACGATCTGGGAATAAGTTTTATTAGGCTTTTATTAGGCGGTTATTATGGATTCGGATATACTGGCGTTTTAGTAGACATAGGTAAAGTTATGGAGATAATATTTATCTCTATATATACAAACAAGTAGGGACTTCGGGCCTAGATATGATGCATTGCGAGATCTTTATCGCTATCGAAAATGTATAGAATTGACGTGAGCTTTATTTTCGATGTAATTTAAATATACAGGGTGTCCCAGAAACCGACGTCAACCCGCCTAGGGCTGATAGAGCAGCTCATAAGCTATCGATTTAACCCCCATGTATGTTCAGCAATTGTTATTAGTTTCCGAGATATTGATCATTTAAATCAGAGTTTTTGCCATTTTTCCTTATGTCCGTGCTACGAAAAATCCCTAAATTCATGTATTAATTCACATTGTTTTCAGTGTTTTCTCGCATGATTAGAATCACTTTAAAATAAGGAAGTTTTTAAAGCTACATGCCAATTTTTTTTTCATTACAACTTTTTAAGAAAACACACAAAGTTGGTTTTTCCATACTAGGTGAAAAACAAACGCGGGGTTCTCTTAGTATGGAGAAAGTAACTCTGTGCGTTTACTCAAATATTTGCAATAAAAAAGATATTGGCATGTAGCTTTAAAAACTTCCTTATTTCACAGTGATTCTAATCATGCAAGAAAACACTAAAAAACATATGAATTAATACATGAATTTAAGTTTTGTTCGTACCACGGACATAAGGAAAAATGGCAAAAACTCTGATTTAAATGATCAATATCTCGGAAACTAATAACAATTGCTGAACATACATGGGGGTTAAATCGATAGTTAATGAGCTGTTCTATCAGCCCTAGGCGGGTTGACGTCGGTTTCTGGGACACCCTGTATATTTAACTTTACTTGAGCTATGTTGTAAACCGCACTCGCCAACGGCCAAGATCAGAGGCTCTTTTGGTCTCTGACGGACATCTACGCTTATGTAAAATGTTGTTTTTTGTCTAATAAAATATTTTGTATTTTGTATTTGTATATTTATGTAAGTGCATAATTTTACCGTTGTCTAGTACCCATAGAACAGTCCCTAGAGCTTAGTTTGGGACTAAATCAATTTGTGTGCGAGTGTTAGTGGATGTGATTATGTTTTTATTTTCGCGTTGAATTAAAATTAATAACAAGATTACAAAGAGATTGATGAAAAAGGTGACCAGAAAATCAGATTCTGATTTCCGGCAACGGCATCGAAAATACGGGATTCGAGGATACGGGATACGGGACAGGCCGTTTTTTTGGAATAAATCTACTTAATAGCCTATACAATTGCTTCCTTAATGAAAATCATTAGAAACAAGATACAATGTTTTAAAATAAACAATTTGTAAACTAATGCTGCGAGCGAGAGCATAATTTATGGTTCGAACAGGTATATTTATCATTAAAGGTCATTTAATCATAAAAATTAAGGGAAAAGATACTGTCCCGATAATAATTGTCCCGTAAGGATTGAAATACGGGACCACCCTTAAAATACGGGATATCTGGTCACCCTAGATAAACGGGTTATGTCCCATTAGTTCCATGGAAATACGAATTTTGTATTGAACGTTACGTCATGGCTTGATACAAAATACGTAGTAATAAACAACAATGAAGAAACGATAGCACAAAAAATCCTCCAAAACATGCACCTTTAGGTTCCTGAATATGTAGGGCAACAAAAGGTCCCACAGGGGTCGAAGCGTACCCGAGAGAACCCCACCTGTATAAGATACGAACCTAGAGGTAGAATGTAGCACCAAACATTTCTTAGAGGCACTTACCTGTTGCGCGTTAAAATCCTCCGGAATCTCTAGTGAGAAGTGTTCTTGCTCCTAACGTGAAGAGTGTTAGGATCGTGCCGTATTAAAATGCATACGGGAACTCAACAAGGAGTTTTGTTAACATAAAATAAAAGTCTTGAACGCTGCTTCACTTTGTTTTCATGACCCTCATGGGACAATGTACAAGAATTTTATTATATACTTCTTTGCGAAGAAAACAGGCTTTTACTATTTTCTCGAGTACCTAGTTCATATTCCTTACATAACTGTATGTAACACCCGACTATCGTACGCTTTTTACAAGTTTTTATTTTTATTGCACTGTTAATATTTAATTAAATAAGTATGTAAGTTGTCAAAATGAATAAGCCAAGCAACTACTGAATCTGATGATGAAATTGGAAGGTGGCGACAGAATCTCCGCTATACTTAACGTACACCCACCATATTGGGACTTATTTGTTTGGTTTTGACAAGCAGATAATGACATTGCAAAAAATAGACTTTATTAAAAATGGGAACTGAAGACTACACGGAAGACAGTGATCAAACATAAAGCCCTGTCTTAGTTAATTCATCATTATCAAGTTGTAAGTTTTGCGAAGTACTTACTACCTTTAATTTGAGTCACATTTAGCCCTACCTGTAATATTTTTTGTTACGGCACCTGTCTATTTATTATCTTCTTTCAAGAAGGGAGTAACGTTTACAGCTGAATATATATTTTAATCTACGTTTATAAACGTAGATTAAAATTGGGAGAAACCATTTAGAAGATATTTGTTATAACAAATATCTTCTAAGTTGTTTCTCTAAGCTTTTTATCCATTTCAGGGTCATAATACAAATAATCGGAAAGCCAATAAATAACAGGTGATTCCTCCTCGGTTCCAAGTTATTTTCAATTTGAGCCGTCCTCGCTTCGTTCCGGTATATGTGAGCTTTGTGAATCACCTGTACATAAATCAGAATTCGTCATACATAAAAACCTTCCGTGGAAATATATCTACCTAAAGTTGAAAACTGCATCAAAATCCGTTAAATGGTTTAGGAGAAATTAGTGGATGTACAGATAGAAAGACAGACGCGAAAAGCGATTTTGTTTTATACTATGTATAAATAAATAAATAAATATCAGGGGACAATGTCACACCAATTGACCTAGTCCCAATTTAAGCTCTAGGCTTGTATTATGGGTACTAGACAACGAAATAAATACTTATATAGAGAAATATATACTTAAATACATAGTAAACATCCACGACTCAGGAACAAAATATTTGCGCTCATCACACAAATATCTGCCCTTACCGGGATTTGAACCCAGGACCGCTAGCCTCGTAGGCAGGGTCACTATGTATCTATTTACTGTTTGGTTAAAAAATAGGGCTTTGTTTGAAAATCAAACTGTTCCTGATCTCCATATAAGTTTCAACTGTATTAATTCGTGGTCACCATCTAACTTCAGCTTCGCTAGATAGAAAGTGTTTAATTCTGAATACTATCTATTTTCTCTCTTTCAGAACGCCTCTAACTTGTCACTGCTCTCACCGCCATCGCTAGCTCGCCGGCGCTCCTCAGTAATGTTCAGCGACACGGTTCTGCTCCACACACCAAACTCCCCCCACGGCGGCCACCCCCACAACGTCTGTTCCTCAGAAAAAATGACCCAAACAGGTGACGTTATTCATACCACAATACCAACAACACTTCCCTTTGCTAATCTCACACTTCCCTCGCCTACACCGTTTAGAAAATACAACTAATTATAATTGGAAATATTAAAATTTATAGATTCATTGTGCCAACGCGACTGGCTAAAGAGCCACAGCGGTGAGTCTAGAGGTGATAGACCTAGACTGTCTCTTAGACAGGCATGAACAATCTGGTTTACCTACTCTTGCTTCTCTTCTCTGACTTCATAGAAAGCGATAGGATGGATTAGGTTCTGAGGAAAGGACATGGTTTATTTCTCTGTCAGCAGTAGCTAAACTTTGCTGTCACTTTCTTGTCAATCTAGTTGTTACTATAGTACACTGGTTACAATCGGAAGTATTAGTGATGAAGAGATTAGACGCAATATACTTTTGAACCCGTGTGGTTGCCGGGTTAGAATAGTGCCACTCCATGTCTTCCCGTGGATGTCGTAAGAGGCGACTAAGGGAATAAAGGCTTGCAGTACTATTAGGCGATGGGCTTGCCACCTGTCACTAATACACTGGGAAACATCTTAGCCTACTTGTGCAAAATGTGGTTACAGAATTATCAAGAAGTTTTAAGACTTGTTGGTAATTCTTTAGCTCTGCCTACCCCACTCAGGGAATGAAGGCGTGAGTTTATGTATGTATGTATGTACTTTTGAAATGTTAGCCAATTTAATAAATCAAATCTACTTAAAACATCATTTCAAGAATACGTTTGTGTCGCTCTACTGACAAAGTCTTCTGAGTGATTCATATACTCTATTTTACGAAGACCTTAGTCATTTAATACTACTAGGGCCACAGCTTTTTTGTAAGGTTTTCTAGTAGGACAACAGATTGCGGTTACAGTTTTGTATGTCATAATGTGGAGAGCCAATATTGTGTGCGTTGTTCCTCAAGAAACCAGGTGAGAATTGTAGCTCTCTTTGAAATTTGCGTTTTTAATCATCACCGATACTTTTGATCATTTTAAGTATATACATCACAGAAGTTTTGAACGCACTGTAGTGACATTAATTTGGGGGTGTAGAGTTCGACCTGCCGACAGGCGATACTGCGGAAGACCGTGCTGCGGCTGGAGGGACCATGTCCTGCCAAGAACTGCTGGCTCTGTCAGGCGCCCTGTCTGCAGCACTGCCTACAGGGCAAGTCGCTTTGGACTCATTCTTCGAGGAGTTGACTAAAGGAATCAGCAAGCGGGCAGGAGAAGATAAGGATGGCAAGGTAAAAATTGAGCGTGTATTTTTCCTTAAGAAGTTTACATTTCTCTCATGTAGTGAGTTTATTGTGATGTAGAATGAAGTAATGAAGGTTCTAGGTGCAGTTATTACGTTACTATTGAGGTAAACGAAATTTCAGGCTCTAGAGATTGAAGACTTCTCGTGCTGTGCTGAATTACTAGCTGCAGAAGCGGCTGCAAAAGAAGCTCGCAAGGGAAGATTGGTTAGCGGTTGCACATTATTTTGGCGAAAGTTATCAAAATTCTGCACCTATTTAAGAAAACACATTAAAAACATCGTCAATCATAAATATTTTCAGCAAGGTAAACAATAATTCTTTGTAAAACAGTTAGAAGTACTTCTGAAAATTAACATGTTTGAATTTATTCTACAGGTATATTATTAGCTATCCTCATAAACACTTTATCGATGGGTATCGAGTATCACAACCAACCGGAAGAATTGACGGTGATAGTAGAAATTAGCAATGTTGTGTTTTCTGCGATATTTGCCGTCGAAATGGTTTTAAAAGTCGTGGCTGAGGGTCCTTTCAAATATATTTCCAACGGCTTCAACGTATTTGATGGAATCATTGTTATTTTGAGGTAGGTTTTTTTCATCTAGCTATGTTACTATTTTTAAAAAACACAAACAATAAAAAAGAGATATTGCTCGACGTTTCTTAACAGCTAATTTTATGTGCTCTTGAAAGCTGTTTTTGATTGAAAAGGTAGACGTAGAAAGAGGTTATGGGATTTTTTTAAATATGATAGCTAACCTCTTCAAAAAACACTTACTATTAAACCAAACCTGTGCCATTATTTTATGGAAAAAAAAATCGCTGGTCCACCACTTTACTCCCTAATATTGTTTTAAACAGTGCATTTGAGCTCGCGCATAGCTATGGCAATGAAAAGGATCTAGCGGGGAGCTCTGGTCTATCCGTGCTGCGGACATTTCGTCTCCTGCGCATCCTCAAGTTGGTCCGATTCATGCCTAACTTGCGTCGCCAACTCTTCGTCATGCTCCGGACCATGGACAATGTTGCCGTCTTCTTCTCTTTGCTCGTCCTTTTTATATTCATATTCAGGTAAATGTCCATTCATTTTTAAGTAGTGTGTAAATACATTATCAGGTAAAAATAATCTAATATACTTCGCTTAAATAATGATTACCGGGGTTAAAGCGATGTTTAAAATAAAGGATAAATAAAACAAACACTAAATTGCATGAATATAAACAGAATTCAAACAACAATTGAACAAGACTCATTATGTTCAAAGATAAAAAAGTAATTTAAATGAAACTGCTACCTTGAGTTATGAAGATTTCTTGAAGTTTTCCTTAACTTTGTGTTCATTTCAAATCTCTTCTTTGCCATCCAACAACTTAATTAAATGATTTCATTACGTTATATTATCTGACGCTGGGATTTCATTTTAGTAAAGGAATTGTACTTTTTCTGACAGAAAGATTTAACATTGCGTATCATAGTAATCTTTTGTCCCTAGCTGTGTTCCCCTCCATTATCTACTTTAACCTTCCATTTTCTCACGTAACAAAGTTTGTTTTCACGATCCCCGCAAACTGGTTGATTGCTCAATCAGATAATACATTTTTCCGTAGACGACGAAGATAAACCCGAACCTCTTAAAGTAATACGACATTCTGAATGTTTCCGAACTACTTAACTGTCACCTCCGCCTCCTTTCCCCCGTGCACTGCCTAACTGTGAGTGATTAATCCTTTTCTTTTCAATCTTATCCTTTAAATGTGTCACCTCTGTCTTTGACATTCTACCCACTACACACTACCACTGTCCACACTATCTACATCTTTTTCTCTTCTTTAAATTATACCCATCGACCATAGTATATGTCTATCACGCTTTTGTGCTTTGCGTCCATTTCAGTTTTTCACACCTGCACTTCATCATTCATCAATCTAGGAAGTCTTACTTTTGTTTTGTCATACATCATTTTCCCCTTCTTATTGTGTGAAAGGACTTAACTACAAGTATTATCTAATCGTATATTGCGATGACGTTCAGCATCCTCGGTATGAACCTCTTCGGGTGCAAATTCTGCGAGAAAGACGATGATGGCGATCAGGAGTGCGACAGAAAAAACTTTGATACGCTCTTGTGGGCCTTTGTCACGGTGTTTCAGGTATTCAATATTTTCAATTAAAGCCCTAACAGATAACCCAGAAACAGACTGAACTTGCAACATTACTAAACGCTTAACGGGTCCGTCAACCGTCAGCACTCACGACAGTATGACAGTCCTAATAACAGAACATTGTATTGGTGACAGTTAATAACTAACCACGCGTGTACACAAACGAATGATCACTCTGCTGCAAGACACAAGACCACAGTACAAAGTATACTCAGTTGGGAGGACGGCTTGCAGCATTGTTCTTTGTCGACAGGCGTTGAGCCGCGTAATGCTACCCTAGAGCCCGCGTAGTGACAAACTCTAGAACCATCTGTAACGGATTGATCCAACATCACTAGCCGATCACCATGTGTCGTACAGTATGAGATGCCGTCAGGAGCACATACCTTAGTCAGTCAGCTTGGTTGAACTGTAGGTTAGCTTGAGGTCGATCGAAGCCGAGTCGCGGGTTACTCTGTTTGTCAGTTTCTCTACTCCCACTACCACAGCTGCACTCAGTTATACAGTACCTCTCACTTTGCATGCTGCTTCAAATATACTATCTTATGCAACTATTGTCGAAATTTGTGGACAGTTTTGGTCAAAAATAACTGTGTTAACGGCCAAAATTTGCTACAAATTTTGCTCTCAGACCGGCGTCTTTATTTTTCTTCGTAACATAATTTAATTACTCTTTACCCTTTTCTTCAACATTTTAACTTCCGATTTATAAACGCTTAAAAGTTTGGCCCACTCACTTTTTATTTTCCTATTATCTTTTTCCTTTCGCATTACTGGAGGGTAAACTTGAACTAATTACTGCATTAAATATGAATGATTTTATAAAACATTAAGAATGTTATTTTAATATTTATGCACTCTTTATTTCGCCTTTTTCTATCTACAAATTATTTTACATATTGCATACTGCATACTTTGTTTTTTTTTCATAAGGATGAGGCAGTTATTTTAAAAAAGGAATGATAAAATAAGACTACAACAATTGGAATTAATGCACTTCATAACAAAACGTAACTAAAGTATATTTTTAAGGTTAAACAAGTCAGCTAGTGAAGACGTGTCAGCGACGATAACACTGCTTCGCTTTATTAGTAAACCTTAGGTTGTTTATAACGGTAACCATAGTGTCTTTAACCGCTCTGGTGCTTATTTGGTCAAATTCACGGACATTCCCAGAATTAACCATAAAAGCGTTCACGACATTAGCAACAGTCACCCTAGCAGTGTTAACGTCACGCTGCAACAGATTGTGGTCAGGATGACTCGGTCGCGGCGTACGCGCATAGCATTTTGTTTTTCTTTCATTTTTCCATTCGGTCCGCGCCGCAGTATTCTGGGCATGTATCTATTTGGTGGTAAGTTTTGCAAGTTCGTCGAAGACAATGGCTCCGAGCGCGACTGTACGTGCCCCGAGATCATCTCCCACCACCCCAAGTGTGAGTGCGACAGGAAACATTTTAATAATATCCTGTGGGCAACTGTCACTGTCTTCCAGGTAAGCCTTGCGAGTTTGTGCACTAGGTAACTTTAGAAGGTTTATTTGCGATCCCGTTTGAAATTGTTAGAGGGTAGTTGCGTCTTTCTTGCTTACACCAAATCAATACTTTAAAAAAAAACGCAAATTATGTGTAAAAAATAAAACGATTTATTCGTTTATATTTTATATTTGATTTGGAACTGCCGAGAGATTCGCCGTAGATATATGGGTTGGTTTGTTAATTTAGAGTTGTTGTACTGCATCTCAAGGAGCTCCGTAGTTAGTGCATCTTGCTTTTAGTAGCTTATGTTATGCTGGACCGTCTGCTTGTGTACAAAGGTCGCCGTCTGTGTTCCCGTCATTACCCTGTATATTTGCGTACACTAACACAACTGTCAACATAACACTAACAGTTATTAACACGCTGGTTTAACATGTTTATTTTGTATTTTTTTACATTTTTTTGTTTATATTGAAATAACTTTTACATTCCAAACACCGAGAGGCACGACTTGAACACTATAATGACAGCACACCTCGCTTATTTTGATTTATTACGAGAGATATATATTTGGAGATATTCGGTGTGGTAGATCGTCTTGAGAGAATGAACTGGATCCTTAAAATTGATGTAATATTTCAGGTTTTGACGCAAGAAGACTGGAATGTGGTACTGTTTAATGGTATGGAAAAGACGAGTCATTGGGCGGCATTATATTTTGTTGCTCTCATGACTTTTGGGAACTATGTACTGTTTAACTTACTGGTGGCTATTCTCGTAGAAGGATTTAGCTCTGAGGTAGGTCTTATCTGCCAATTTCCTCTTCCAACTCTTATGGGTGTCACTGACGAATCAGTTTACTTGCAGACCTTTCAATTATATTAAAATATTTTAAGAGCATTCCGCTCATTAATCTGCAGTATTCCATTTGCCACTTATTCTCAATAAATTCTGCAAGATTGTCCCTTAATTGCCAAGTCTGATCAACCAGTCACTCAATGATGAATGATGACACAACTCAGCTGATGAAGTATATCAAATTGTCCATGGTGATCACTGATACGGCACTAGTTTCTCGTTACTTGGCCATAATGGTATCGAAGAACTGCAAGTAAACTGATAGCTACTGTCAAACTAAGCCTGTAACGTGACGTGTCCCATACGATTTCTAGCGGAACGAAAGACGCGAGCGCGAGCAGCGAGAACTGGTCAAGTCAAAATTATCTGGCGAATGTTTCTCTGATAACAACGAAATCCCATATGACGAGTCGAACTCTGGTTCTCACTCCAGCGACAGTTTTTCACAGGTGAACTTAATGTGTTGGTGTTAGTTATCTTGCTTTCTGTATCCCTGACGTGCCTCGAAGATTTCTAAACCTTCTTCTTGATTAGCCATCTAGAATTAGGTAGGTATTTATGTTGTATCGAAAGAGCTATGATTTTTGACGGGCTACTTTTTCTGACGACCACTTATGGAGCACTATTTATGTAGATGATTTAGCATTAAGATGCTGTCCATCATAATTTTTAGGTGAATTTATAATGGGAAAGTGTTTTGAATAAGTCATTACATACATGTATTAAATACATTCATCTGTGATCGCAGAAGAAAACTAAGCAAAAAAACCCAACAAAAAACAACCCAAATCTCATAGCTCTTAGTTAAATTGGTGTGATGCATTGTAATACTCTCGGTTCTGGTATGAATATATGTCGAGTAAATGTAAGCGTGTTAATATAGAATGAAATAAAGAACTATTGGAAGTCAGCGGACGATGTTCGTAAAGCCAAAGGCGACGTGAATGGGCATAAGGATCACAAAGACAAAGTCGCGCGGTCGAAAAGGAAAACGACGACGTCTGGACACCACCCGACGCTGTGTAAGGACTGTGCGCAGTCTAACAAATGTAACCTACAAAAGGTAAGAACAATTTTAACGTAGTTATAGATTTCGCAACTCGACAAACACATGAAGTGCTCGAAGCAATGAGTTTTTAAATCATATATCATAGAAGAGAAAATATTTTTGTTGTAGGTTGGTAACCATTGAATGGAAATAGATAGATAGATAGATAGAAAAACCATTTATTTGATGCTTCAATCACACACATACAATTGTAATATTTAGTGGAAAATAACAAAATCAAACTTACAAACTAGGTACAATCTCAATCGGCACAAAAAGGTCACGGCTCTGCGTGTAGCATTACTCTAGTGAGCAAAACACTGGTATTCTGCCACAATCCCGGGATACGACAAACCCATAATGTTGCATAGAAAATAAGAAGTCAAAAATATAATTAAGTAATCATATCCGAAAATAAAAAGCATTTAAATTTGGTATACATGAATTATAAGTTACCTGCTACTACTACTACTAATTAAGCAATTAGTTATTATGTTTGGTGATGCAATCAGCATAATATTTCCTCATACATTGTTATAATACTTCCTTGTGGAAATCTTTTAAATGTAACACAGCAACAATTATTTCAAAAATCCAACACTACACACAGTTTTATATTTCAAACACTTCCATTTAAAACGAGTCTACAGCAATCATATTTTGTAGGAATCAAAAATGCTAGCAAACAATACTGGTGCAGAATCGAACCTACCAATGATAACCCACACGGCGGCTACACCACAGGACTCCCCATCGACGACATTGGAGCCCGGGGCATCTTTCAGGGACTTCCATGTGGCTTTAAACTTGGAAAAATCATCAATGCTGTCAAGCATGGAGTCTATAGATCGGGCTTCGGTAAGTTGATCCACTTACATCAAGGTTTTTTATTAATCTTCCATAACCATTTCGTCGTTTTTCGAGGGTCATCACAAATCGTCTCGCGCGCAGGTTTGACGATTTCCAGCCTCCCGAACAAGCCGGTTTCCGAAAAGGCTATAGTACCGTAGACCACATACATGCGTTGCATTTGCCTTGCCTTTGTGGACTACAAGAAAGCCTTTGATTCGATCGAGACATGGGCTGTGCTGCAGTCTCTCCAGCGGTGCCAAGTTGACTACCGATATATCGAAGTGTTGAAGTGTCTGTACGAAAACGCCACTATGTCCGTCCGACTACAGGACCGGAGCACGAAGCCTATTCCCCTGCAGCGGGGAGTCAGACAAGGAGATGTGATCTCTCCGAAGCTGTTCACCGCTGCATTGGAGGATCCTTTTAAGGTTCTGGACTGGAAAGGACGAGGCATCAACATAAATGGTGAGTACATCGCTCACCTTCGATTCGCTGACGATATCGTAGTCATGGCTGAGACCATGGAGGACCTCAGTGCAATGCTCGCTGACCTCAGTAGAGTTTCCGACCGAGTTGGCTTGAGAATGAACATGGACAAGACGAAAGTCATGTCCAACGTCCATGTCGCGCCAACTCCCTTGATAGTCGGAGGCTCTGCGCTCGAAGTTGTTGACGACTATATTTACCTGGGACAAACGGTCCAGTTAGGTAGGTCCAACTTTGAGAAAGAGGTCACTCGTCGTCGTTCGGGAAGCTTCGCAGCACCTTTTCGTCCAAATTACCGCAGTGTTTGAAGTCAAAAGTCTTTGACCAGTGTGTGTTACCAGTGATAACTTACGGATCCGAGACGTGGGCGCTAACGATGGGCCTCATAAAAAAGCTCAAGGTCACTCAGAGGGCTATGGAGAGGGCTATGCTCGGGGTTTCTCTGCGTGATAGAATCAGAAATGATGATATCCGCAGGAGAACTAAGGTTACCGACATAGCCCGAAGAATAGCTAAACTGAAGTGGCAGTGGGCGGGGCACATCGCACGCAGGACTGATGGCCGATGGGGTCAGAAGGTTCTTGAGCGGCGTCCGCGGACCGGGACACGAGCTGTGGGTAGGCCTCCAACAAGATGGAGTGACGACCTTGTAAGAATCGCGGGAAAGCGGTGGATGCGAAAAGCACAAGACCGGTCTGAGTGGAGAGCCTTGGGGGAGGCCTATGTCCAGCAGTGGACGTCTTTCGGCTGACATGATGATGATGATGATGAACCATTACGTCGGTGAAACTGCAAAACCTCGTAAGTAACATTTTAAATAAGGAGCAAAATGCACCTTTTTAATGAGATAGTAAGGTTTATTTTGCTCTATCATAAATTTGTTAGTTACGCGTTTGCAGTATCACCGACGATTTAACCTAGAGACTTGAAATTTGGAGGGAATATTCCCTGGGATGAACCAGGCTACTAATATAATGATTTACTAGTTTGTAAAACTGTCAAGACAAATGTCAAATAGTCTGACCAGTTCGACCGCGATCGTCCACCGGGGTGAGAGACGTTGGCAGGGACGAGGCGTTTAGGCGTTACCGGAGGAGGGCTGTGTAGAAAGTAATAGGAATTTTACAGCGGCGCACGTGGGTTTTAATTCACTGAATACTGCCATTGTAGTACAATTTAAACAGAATTGTGAGTTTGATGTTTAAATTTGTACTAAAATGATAGATGTGAGGATTAAGATTTTCTTCCTTTTACTGAAAACACTTCTACAGCAGCACACGAAGGTAGACGTCAGTGATAGCCTAGAACAATTTGATCCACGTGCCTCATGTGTGAAACGTTTACGTGCGTTGTGTGCGCGGTAATGAAATTCGTCGGTGATACTCCAAAACCGCGTAACTAACAAATTTATGATAGAGCATAATAAACCTTACAATCTCACTAAAAAGGTGCATTTTACGCTTTATTTAAAATGTTACTTACGTGGTTTTGCAGTTTCACCGACGAATTTTGGGTTATGAGAGGAGCGCAACTGATTAGCTATGTTCTAGTGAGTCACAGATACATCCATAAACATTATTTTTTTTTTGTTTATTGCATGGGAAGGCAAACGAGCACACAGGCCACTTGATGGTAAGTGGAAACTGTGACCCATAGACATTCGCATTCACCAGACTGCAAATGCGTTGCCAACCCTGAGGACTAAGATGGAATGCCTCTATGCTAGTCATTTCACCGGCTGTCTTATCCCCAAACCGGAACACAACAATGCGAACACTGCTTGGCGGTAGGTTAATGGATAAGATGGTGGTACCAACCCGCACGCCGCACAAGGTCCTACCACTAGTTACAATTATATCTCCAAACCTTTTTTTCAGTGTACAAGCATTCCTGGGTTACTCAAACCCCCAAACAGCTACACCTTAACGCTTCACTCAGCTGCCTCTCACTTAGGGGCTGAAAAAGCTAGACTACCTCCCTTATCCCTCGCCCCTCCCCCTTTGACCCTAGCCCTCCCTCCCACCAGATCAATTTCAGGGTCGTCAGGAGCGTCGTCTCCCATCACCACGAGGTCGATGCCTTCGCCAATGATGGAGAAGAATCTTCAGATTACAATCCCGAAGGATGACAACTGTAATACCAGCGATAAGTCTAGTCTTCTAAGTTCACAGAAGTAAGTATTTTTTTGGGATTTCCCTTGTTTTATAGACACTCATTTTAAAAACAATGACAACAAATTTCGGATTATCTTGTAATGACCTGAAATCAACACCGTTTCAGCAGAAAATAGTTTTCTATGAAATGACAATTCTGTAAAGTGATAGTTTCTATGAAATGTTTGTCTATGAGGGCGCCCATTTTTTTAAGATATAATAAGTATTAGAGATAGAGAGTACAGATAATAGATATGTCACGTGTGTCACAGATATAAATATTTTTGGTTAACGAGAAGGAAATTAAAATTCAATATGGTCTTGGAGATCATCAAAATAAAAAGACAATGTTTTTTGCATAATAAAAACATTTTTTTAAGTAGTTAACAACACAACTAAAGAAGGTACTTTGGCAGAATTATCATTTGGCGATGTTGTTGACAATAATAATCAAAGGTTAAATAACTTAGTAAGTTAATATTTATGTATATACTCGTATATCGCATTACCTGCCGTTTAGTTGACCTAAATCTTTCCTTAGTTGCCACATCTTTTATTTTATACGCCGCGTAAAAACTCTCTCTTCTTCTTCTCAATATACCTCTCCGACCAGCAAAGATGGCAGTCAGCTCCACAAATTTGCTTTTATTTCTTTCGAGGTGAAACCGGCACTGCTCGCGATTTCAGTCCACTCTCGAAGATTCTCCACCAAGATTTCCACCAGCAGCCTACGTTGGGCAACTTTGTTAATTATTACATATTTTTAGGTGTGTCACAGTTCAAAGTCCTACAAATGGAGACGATAAATGCAAAGTTCAGCGAGGATACAGCTGGAGACTCTCCAGACCTAGCCTGAGGAAGAAACAGAAGCACAGGTCAGGATCTGACTCGGAAGCCATCATTCTGAACAATGGGCGGGACCACGCTGCTTGTAACGGTAAATCTTAAGAACTCTTTCAAGTAGGAGAGACATGTTTTATTCTTACACATTTAGGTTATATCGTACCAGAAAACCGAAGAGGTTGAGAAGATCGCAGCTCGTTAATAATAGATAATATAGACATTATTTAAATGTTGAGAAAAAAAAAAATAGTATATATAGGTCACGTGATGAGGAGTAGAGTCTGAGGACCATGGACTCTTGTAATCTTGTGGTCATGAGAGGATTGCGTTGCTAAGTCTAACTTGAAAACTAAGACGGAATTCCTTTAAATATTTGAATGCCTGTCTCACTCAAATCAAACAACAAATAATAATAAATGTCAAATTTATCTTAGGCAGAGAAATAAGTTAATAAGCTCACACACAGTTATCACATGGCTGTGAAAATTTACAATAAAATACCTATTACAATCAAAAACATAACAAAAGAGTCTATATTTTGTAGTAAGTAAAGGATTTTTTTGATTTCAAAATGTTTTCAAAATTTGGAAGGGTTTATGTTGAAGCTACCTATTGTATTTTTATGATCTCATTGTACAACATAAAGCAATAAATAAATATGACTATGACTATGACTCCTCGTTGGAACACGACTTTTCTTTTAAACAACAGTTAATTAATATTCCATTGTTACCCCAGGTTCCAATCTTCGCAAGAACGAGCTTCTGCTCTCCTCCTCGATAGTGATCAAGAATGACACGCAGTCGGAGATGCCCAACAACCGAGCCAAGGTGCAGCTACCAGCACCCAGGGTGCTAGCACAGCCTGCCAGAAGAGTGTCAGCGCATACCGCGCCTTTGCTTCCAGATGTAAGTCCTTGAGCATGCTAGCAAATACAACTTAACCTCGTAAGGTCCACGTCAAATTTTGTTAGTTCGAAAAAGAGTGTTCGTGTTCCTCAAAAAAAAAACCTTAATTCAGTAAAATAATAATAAAATAACAGTAAACTCTTAACTAAATACAAGCTAAAAAAAATATTAAAAAATAAGAAAAATGTGACTCATCAACAAATGTACTAAACCAGCATTAATTTAGAAAGAAAGTAAGAAATGCACACAATTGAACAAACTTAAGACTTTATGTAGGTACATAAGAGCAAGGTTCAATTGAATGCGAAAAAAAACACTCAGTTTGAAGTGATTTGGAGCAGACATTACAGAAGCGAAGGTTTTGCGCAATTTTCTACATTATTAAATTTTCAGGTATCCTGGAAAGCTCCGGAGGCTGAATTCTCATCAGATTCCACAGTACGTCTCGACACCGTCAAATCCCCTCCCCACCGGCTGTCTCTCACCAATGACTACTTAACAGGTAATCAAATTTACATTTTATCTCCAGGAAAATACTTTCACAAAAATAATTCCGACTTAAATTCAACTTGAACAAAAAAACCGGGTATAAGCGAGTTGAGCTCGCGCATCGAGGTTCTGTAGGTAATTAAAAACGAAAACGTAACGAAATTTCATAATGACTACACGTACATACATACATTCAATCACGCCTGTTTCCCAGAGGGGTAACTTAGAGGGGGACTTGCTACGATCTTGACAAATTTATTTCGCTTCTTCCACATTCATACATCGAGTCATGCACGCACGTTGGTTTCGGGTACTTAAGATTCGGCCCTTTACCAGTATTTCTCTGATTTGACTAATGCTGTTTAATCGTCCGCATTACAAAGTTATGGTTTAATAAACCTCGTTGCTTTAAAGCCATCTACTCCAAAAATGTATTTAACATGTGCATTAACATCTATAATGCCTTACCTGAGGACATACGGTTGCTCCAGGGAAATATGTTTAGAAATAAGTTGACAAACTGGCTATTTGATAAGTGCTACTACAATGTTAAGGATTTTCTCGAGCGTAATATTAATATTAATGTTAATTTGTAATTTTATTTTAATTGTTGACATTAGATTATAATTTTATTATATTTTTATTATTTTTCAACTTTACATTTATATCTTAGACCTTAACTTGACATTTTATTAATATTTGCACGCCTGCATGCAGGCTGAATACACTGGACGTTTATAATAATGTTTACTACCACTTAAGATACTGTATTCAGCAAATATTTTTTTTTGATTTGATTTGATTTGATTTGATTTGAAAAAAAACCGCTAGTAAGTGTTTGCATGGCTTGGCAAAACGGAGATGGACGTGGTAAAAGGTAGAACATTACAACATTGTTCTAAATTAACATCAACCAAATAAAGCAGCAGATTTTGTATAGAAATTGAGTCATGTTGCCAATTTCACTCTCAACCGCGCTTTTTTTCCAACCACATTTAAAATTGTAAAATTTCCCTAAAACTGTTTACATTAAAATTTCAGTAATAAATCTCTGTTAGCTGCAGGGAATGCAAATAACCGGTTATAACCGGTTTTAACCGGTTATAACCGGTTTTAACCGGTTATAACCGGTTTTAATCGGTTATTTTCATACAAAATCGGTTAATAATCGGTTAAATTGCATTCCCTAGTTAGCTGTTAACGGACAGACAAATGTAATGATGTCTATAGCGATTCCTTTCATCAAATTCGCTACGGAACCCAAAAAAACGGCACGTGTTCCGCTTCGCGATGAATCTTCACAATTTGATTGATAAATTGGCCTTTTTAACATAATGGCGAGTTACCGGCATTATCACGACGTTCACGTATTTCGGACCTGGTCGATAATCAAGACAGAAACCAATTTTTCCTGAATATACGTGTCCAGAATTATTGTAGACTTTAGTAGACCGTGTGACTTAACACTTAAATTACTACTACCTGTGTAATGCGTTGTGAGTTATGATTATTACGCAACACATGTTTTAGAAGTCTCACTGCTGTATTTACAACTACATCAGATCTGCAACTTCTGAAACATAAAACTCGCAGCTCCCAAAGCACTGAGAATATTGAAAATGTGGTTAATCACACAGAGCTAGAGTGAAACTGAAGACATAACTAATTAAAGCCACTAAGATAAAATAGACCCCCACACAAATACACACACACACACACACAAACGAACACACACACACACACACACACACACACACACACACACACACACACACACACACACACACACACACACACACACACACACACACACACACACACACACACACACACACACACACACACACACACACACATAAA
This sequence comes from Acleris emargana, assembly GCA_927399475.2. Classification (NCBI taxonomy): domain Eukaryota; kingdom Metazoa; phylum Arthropoda; class Insecta; order Lepidoptera; family Tortricidae; genus Acleris; species Acleris emargana. The sequence goes on from OV656840.1 coordinate 2,029,180, forward strand.
CACATGCATAGAAACAAATTAGCACACATACATGTATGAATTTGTACCTATAGGTCGTATTTAATGTATAACCAAAAATAATAAGTCGTAGTTTCTAAAGATAAAGATTTGTTACTTTAGCTATTTTGTAAACCGAACTCGCAGACGGCCAAGATACAGGCTCAGACTAGTTTTGCCTCTGATGGACCTCTACGCTTATGTAAAATGTTGTTTTTTGTCTAATAAATTATTTTGTATTTGTATCTTGTATTTTCTAATATACCTAGCAAGGCAAGGGCATATCCTATTCCGTCGAATCAATTTATCAATCAAATACGCGGCAATACTACAAACACAAAACAAATCTATCTCCGAAAAAATGGGCTATTTTTTCATTTAATATTATTGGGCCTGTATGTATGTAGGTGTGCTCTTTACGATATATTCTAGATTATTAGTATTAGTTGTATTAGCTTGTAAGGGTAGAGATACGTAACTTGTCGATACTTAGGGCCTGTTGTTTGATCAGTAGTTAACTCAACTAATTGTTAAAATTCGAAAAAGGAATCGAGATTTTGACACATTTCCTTGAGATTTAACCATTCGTTACGGTTTTTAACGATTAGTCAGTGTAACTAGTGATCAAACAACAGGCCCTTAGACCATATTTTACATCCCGTTTATTCGCTCAACCAATAAACTTTGTTTGGGTGTTTCTAGTTTTATTACGGGTATAAAAAAACTCTGGCTGTAACTTGTAAACCCTAACATTGTTTGTTATTCTATTAATAATTCAAAATTCCGTTCACCAAAACCAATCGTTAAATGTGGCAAAAGATCAAACAGTCTTACCCTCGCCAAGCCTCGTCAAAGATCGGAAGTTGAAATAGGCACCTTGTGTTACTATAACAAAGTTTGGAATGAATATGACTTTTGTAGGCTTTAGAAGGTTAGGAGGCTTTAGGTCAATTTTCTTTCGCTTTGGTAAAGATCACCTGGATTTACGCAGGAAATTTGAGTAGGAAAAAAATGCTTATGTAAGTGAATTTGTAGTTTTCTTTTTATAGCCATGATAGGCAAATGAGCAGACGGGCCACGTGATGGTAAGCAGTCACCGCCGCCCATAAACATTAGTAATGCCAGGGGCTCAGCGAAGTTGCTGCCTTTCTGTGAATACTGATTCTACATACATACATTAAATCACGCCTGTTTCCCAGAGGGGTAGGCAGAGACCACTTCTTTCCACTTGCTACGATCTTGACAAATTTCCTTCGCTTCTTCAACATTCATACATCGAGTCATGCACGCACGTCGGTTTCGAGTACTTAAGATTCGGCCCTTTTTCAGTATTTCTCCGATTATAAGCTGCTTTTAAAGGTGTACATGTCGTAGTTGGCCGACGAAGTCTTTCAAATTTGACACAACTTTCTATATATATATATAAACTCACGCCTTCATTCCCAGAGTGGGATAGGCAGAGCTAAAGAATTACCAACAAGTCTTTAAACTTCTTGAAAATTCTGTAACCACATTTTGCACAAGTAGGCTAAGATTTTTCCCAGTGTATTAGTGACAGGTGGCAAGTCCATCGCCTAACAGTACTACAAGCCTTTATTCCCTTAGTCGCCTCTTACGACATCCACGGGAAGACATGGAGTGGCACTATTCTAACCCGGCAACCACACGGTAATACACACAACTTACTATGAAATGAAAATATCGCTAAAGTCGATTCTTTCAATTGATGAGCGTGTTTTATCCACCTTTTTTTTGACATGCAAAGGTAATTGAACCTTACGATATCAGACCACAATTAGTTTGACCCGCTTTCATTATAGTTTGGTTAATTTATTAGTAAATAACTGTCCGAGCCCGACGCCGCCCGGGTGTAAGTTTTTTTTCAATTACGAACACAAAAAAAAATATTAATAAAATCGGTCGAGCGATTCTCGAGTTATAACTTGACCAAGAGAAACATGGATTCATTTGTATATATAAACATTGGAATTGGGAAATTGGAATTAGTAAGGACACAATGATTTATTTATTCGTATGGCATTTGTACAATCGTTCGTCTTTAATATTATAACTACAATGCTAATTTTAGGACACAATGATGTGTTATGACCACTAATATTTTTCTTAAGTTTTAGATTTCGTCCATGTTCAAACGTAAATTATTTATGTAGGTATATCGTGTTTATTGTCTAGTACCTTAACTGTAGCTTAAAATAGGAATGTTAGATTCGTCTCTGATATACATTTATTGATTTTAATTAATACATCTGTCTTACTGTTCTTCTTCATCACAGTAACCACAATATCAGAAGTGAAGACCAGTAACCTGACTCCGGCACCATCTCAGCTTCAGCTCCTCTCGCCCAAGAGTCCCAGGAGTGAGACCCCGTTACCAACGCGACCGAAGAACCAGTCGCTGCCCCTTATCAAGCAGATCAATGAAGAGGTATAGAAGGCCAGAGTTTTGAATGTCATCCAGTGACTTACCGATTTTTTTTCTTTATTTAATATAATATAACTAAGCTACTCAAATTAAAATAAAACTAAGCTACTCAAATATTAAAGATGTAAATAATAATCACCACTATAAAAAGCTCGCGGCATGGTCCCTATGACACTGGCTGAATTACCTTTCTGGATAGCTAGCCCAATCCTTCGGGAGAGGAAGCACCAGCTTTAGAATCTCCGGAGGTGTCTATGAGCTGGGATGACAGAGCCTTAATAAAGCTTTCCCCAACACTGGTGAAGGATGATCCTCTGAAAATCTTTGTCGTTGTCTGCTGCGGCGCAATGCTGCTCTTTTTTATCATTATGTATGTGTATCTCTTTGATTCTGTCTTGTTCTGCTTTGTTTTCTTTAGTTGATAAGGATTGTTATTCTACACGTTGCTACCCTGACAGATTTGAAACAAAGTATGCACTTTAAAATTAAAACGTTTAAAGGGTTTTTTTTGGCCTTGTGGCAAAATAACCTATCTCTTCCTTAATACAATAATATTTCCAGGTCACAATCAACAACAACGTGAGTATCATCACCTCCAGGTTCGACCGGAGACGGTACCGCGTCAAGGACCTGTTCCGCTTCATGGAGCCCACGGGCTGCCTCAAGGAGAAGGAAGATTACTCCTTATACATCTTCCCCCCGGGGAATAAGTAAGTTAGTCCAATGTGTGTCTGTCTATGCCTCTATGGCATCGTAGTTTTTTTTATAAAATGCTAACTTGGTTGATTTATATATGACCAAACTCTTCGGATTATTGCGGTCGCATTATTTTTTGCGATCAAACATATATAAAAAAAAAGGTTTTTTGATTTCAAAACTAAGTGCGAACTACATCTGTACATTTTCCGAAAGGTGACTAATATTAAAATAAAGGATCAAAATTGAATCACGTCAGACGACGTTTTACTCCTAATTTCATTAAATGACAATATTTAATTCAAAGTTGAACTGAATAATGAATAAGTATCACATCTACCACCATTTACTTGTGGGAGGACCTTGTGCAGAGTCCGTCCGGGTTGGTACCACCATCTTATCTATTAACCTACCGCCAAGCAGCAGTGTTCGCATTGTTGTGTTCCGGTTTGGGGATAAGACAGCCGGTGAAATGACTAGCATAGAGGCATTCCATTTTAGTCCTCAGGGTTGGCAACGCATTTGCACCCTTGTGAAAGCGAATGACTATGGGTCACAGTTTCCACTTTCCATCATGTGGCCTGTGTGCTCGTTTGCCTTTTCATGCCATAAAAAAATAAAACTTGTATTTACCTTGACCCAAAATGTAAATACAAAATTAAAAATATTTATTCATTAAATTGGCCACATGCCGGCTTTTTTCCACATCGGTAATATGAATTTAATCTATTAGCCCTTCGGACACGGCCATCATTGCGGAGAAGAAGCACCGTTAAAAATGCCAGTAAAATTATAATGCCGTACCTTATTATAAAAAAAAATTGATTCCCTACGCTATTACGTACTCTTTATAACTGAATACTTTTTTGGCATCGCCCAGTCGACTAACAAATACATTAAAGGCAAAAACAAATAACAAGCGTTCTTCTAAAACAGCAGCCATTGCATTGGCCTACAGCCAAGACTCGTAAGTTTAATACAACTTGTAAACCTAGCCTATTGTCCGCGACTTGGCCTTTGTTTCCAACAATAATAGCCGAGCAAGAGACCAATCCCGTAGTTTGCGCATTGCTAATTATCTCAGGTAGGTTTCTTAATAACAAATAGCTAGGGGAAACGGGAAAAGTTAGCTGGAAATTGGAATGTTGTTTGTAAGTTACGAGGATTAACTTGTTTTGTAAATTAGCATTTTGACAATGACGCTGATTAGTGTTACAATAAATTTGAGTTCAAAAGTGACTTTAATTAAATTTCCTTTGAGTTTAAGTGCTGTGATACGAAAGTAGGATTTAAACGAAACATTTTTGCATTTAATAACTACTTTAACTAAGGTAGTAAAGTTTGTAATCCATCATGTTCATGTTCATAGGAAAGTATTTTAGTCCTTGGACGGTGTTGAGTTGAATATTTCATGGTATCAACTTAAGGTGCAACCCCACCGCTGCTTAAAATACGGAGACGGTCTGGAATCGCAGCGACGCATCGTATCCGTACTGTTTCGGTCGTGAACGGTCATAGAAACAACATGGCGCCGTTTTTGACGCACAGTAATTTACGCACCGTTACGCAGCGGTGTGGAGGGCATGCAATTAAAACTGTACGCATACGATGCGTGCGTCGCTGCGATTCCGTACTGTCATCGTTTTTTAAGCATTGGTGTGGGCGTAACTTTCACATATCCTTTTCCTTTAGCATCCGAAGGCTATGCACTTGGATGGTGACCCGCGGCTGGTTCGACAACATCGTTCTCCTCTTCATCGCCCTGAACTGCATAACCCTGGCTATGGAGCGACCCAACATACCCCCTGACTCCAAGGAGAGGGCCTTTCTTGGAACTGCTAACTACGTATTCACCGTGGTGTTTGCTGTCGAAATGTTTATCAAGGTAAGCATTTTTTGTAGTGGTCAAGATACGCTGAATGCAAAACCATTAATAACCGGTTTACACGTTTAATTTATAACACTTCTAATAAATTTTAGTAAGTAGGCCGCACGGGAACTTTTACGCATCATAATCTACCAGCACTTTTCAAAAGAGGATCATTGAGCCACTTTTGGAGAATCTAACATTCGAAAATTTCATTCTGTAATTAATGTTATATACACAGGGTTATTGGTAAGTCAACCTAATCCCCTCTAAGGGCTATGGGGGAAATCATTTGCAATCATTTTGGTCCCATAATACCCTACGCAAAAGTTAGTAAATGTTTCAGTTTTTGTGTCATTTATGTTGGATAAACTGATAAAAAACATGTTTTCTTTTACTTTTTGGCCTCGCATTCTTAAACGTGTACAGATAATTCTACTTTTAACATTGCATAAGAATAGCCTAGCAATTTTACCTTGCACAAAAGCTATTAAAAATATATTTTAAGTGCTAAATAATTTTTGAAGATGCGTTCCTGACTTTTTTAGCAAAAACTTAAATTTAAATTATCTCAAAAATGGTTCACATTGCGCATAGGGTATTATGGAACCAAAATGAATGAAAATGACCTCTCCCATAACCCCTAGAGGGGAATAGGTCGACTTACCGATAACCCTGTATATATTATAGGTAGTGACGGTCCTTCGCATGCAATTTATTTTCTACTTTCGAGCGTACAATTTCTCAAAAATATATCCACACTAATCTGAAAAGAAGAACCACAAAAATCTCTACAATATACATAAAACTCAAGAAACAGAACACAGGGACAAAATGACCAACTTATTCCTTCTCTTAAGTTAGCGCTAATACTTAGCCTTACACAATAAAGTTTCTTTTGTTAGCCTGTGATTATATCCCAGTACTGGGGAAAGGCTTACCTCCTCCGTGTCTCGACTCGCCTCCTCTATTAGTAGAAGTAGTAATTTATTTCATATTGGAAATTACATTACTATATGTCGCATATTTATAATAAATTCACAATAAGATCGTCAGTGTAAAAAATAATAATCAAAAAAAGTAAAATATCAAATAATGTCAATGTGTACAAAAGTAATAAATCAAAAGAAATATAGCTCAAATGCTACAGTCATAAAATGTCAAGAATAAAATAATAGTTTTAAATGTAAAAAGAGGAATTTAAATAAATGTAATAATAATACGACCGAGCGACCGATGCGACCGAGTCCGAAACGAGCTCATCAGAAAACGCACGCAAGTGGTCGACGTGGGCCGCCGAGTCGCCAAGTTAAAGTGGGCTTGGGCCGGGCACGTGTGCCGACGACACGACGAGCGTTGGAGCAAGCGCGTGCTAGAGTGGAGACCCCGGCTTGGCAGGAGAAGTGTGGGCAGACCACCTGCCCGTTGGTCCGATGACATCAGGGAGACAGCAGGCCCAGTCTGGACAAGGGAAACGGAAAACCGTTCTGGTTGGAGAAAAATTGGAGAGGCGTATGCCCAACGGTGGGCGAATACACGCTGATGATGATGATGATGAATAATAATAACAACTCAATATACGTAGGTACATAATCTAATCATCACTATATCTTTAACAGAATATAGTGATTTCGTTAAAAACAGACTTCTAAGTCGGCGACCAAATTTTTCATCCGAAGACTAATTTTTTATGTTTTGTGTTATATTAGTTTCATTATCGAATATTTTTAATCATAATTATACACAGGTTGTCGCCTCTGGAATGTTCTATGGCAACGACGCATACTTCACATCTGGGTGGAACATCATGGACGGTTCCCTCGTCATCATCTCCATCATCGATCTGCTGATGTCACTCGTGTCAGAGTCAAGTCCAAGGATCTTCGGCATTTTGAGGGTAAGTAAAGTAATAAGGCATAACTGGTAGCAATATATCTAGTCCCCGAGATAATATAATCTCCTTCTTCTTCTTGAGCCGGTTGCCATCCAATGCTTAGTGTAGGCCTGCCTTTTCCATTGCACTCCAGAATGATGTCCCTTTCTTGAGACTGGGCGAATGCACTGCGAATTTTAAGCCATAACGCAAACCCATCGATTATAAGTTTAAGTGTGTATCTATGTATATGCTCAGGGTTTCTCTGCGGGATAGAATCAGAAATGATGAAATCCGCAGTAGAACTAAGGTTACCGACATAACCCGAAGAATAGCTAAACTGAAGTGGCAGTGGGCGGTGCACATCGCTCGCAGGACTGATGGCCGATGGGGTCAGAAGGTTCTTGAGTGGCGACCGTGGACCGGGAGACGAGCTGTGGGTAGGCCTACAACAAGATGGAGTGACGACCTTGTAAGGATCGCGGGAACGCGAAAAGCACAAGACCAGTCTGAGTGGAGAGCCTTGGGGGACGCCTATGTCCAGCAGTGGACGTCTTTCGGCTGATATGATGATGATGATGATCTGTGTATTGTAGCTTTCAAACGGATGGAACTATTCGTAAGCGGTTTTTTGAAGAGTAAAGGTAATTTAAAACGAGTGGTTCTTAGATAGGGTAAAGTCACCAGTGGTCAGCCAGAAACCAGTAGTCAGCCTCTGCCTATACTTCGTATGAGTGGGAAGGGTACGAAGGATATATTTCCCACTCTTCGCACTCATTATAAGGTCGGCTACTGGTCTCTGGCTGACCACTGGTGACTTTACCCTACTAGGTTATTAAAATAGGTCTGGAAATAGGCCATTTAATGGGAGTTTTTATCTATTTAATAACTAAGTAAATACATTTTAATCACGTACAATTCGAATAAAATTTCAAGATAAAAACAAGAATTACAAAGATTTATCCGTCCAATATTAATAAGTCCTCTGCGTGACTATTTGCGATTATTTATGTCTTGAATTTCTTTCAAGACCTGTTCAAGTTACACTGTCGTCCCTGGCGATGTAATCTGTTCGTAGGCGGCCCAGTGACCTTTGCGTCCATCTATTTTTATAACTTGACCTTATTTTCTTACTAAGGGCCAAATTTTCAATTTTATTTTATTTTTCTTAGTGCAAATTGTTACATGGTCGATTGAATTTGATATTATTGGTAATAATTGCTATTTAATAGTTTTATCTAACGATTTGGTATTCAGGTCTTTGATTATCATACAGGTCAAGGTAAAAGGGTTTTGTTTCACTTTGTTTTAATCCATCTCTCATTTATATTTAATTATACTGTTGACCTCACGGCAGCCCCTATCTATTTGAAAGTACGTCAACTATATAGTATAGTTACAATTAAAATGGCTAAAGCAAATTACCATTTTTGCTTTGGTTGATGCCATCATTTTGGACATAAAAAAAGATTAACGTATATAATTATGATGGAAAAATTGAGTTGGCAGTTTTTAATATTTCGGTAACAAAACGGACTTCTCTGTCCACTTTGTTAAGGAAATCGGTTAAATTGAAAATTTATTGTTGTTGTTTGAAAGAGGTAGGTATGTTAGGACCGGTGCATTTGGTGTTCCATGGTCATGGTAATATTAGCACGATCGTGTAGACTTGACCGGTAAGGGCTAAATACTCCGGACAAGGATAATTTTGTTCAAACCTTTAACTTCTAGATGTTCCCAGGTATTCAGGCTACTCCGATCCCTCCGGCCCCTGCGAGTTATCAACCGAGCGCCGGGCCTCAAGCTCGTGGTGCAGACCCTCCTGTCTTCTCTGAGGCCCATCGGAAATATTGTGCTCATCTGCTGCACTTTCTTCATCATCTTTGGCATTTTAGGAGTACAGGTAATATTAGAGGAAAATATAATGATGAGGCAAATGAGCAGACAGGCCACTTGGTTGTTACAGAGATCTGGTACTGCAATCCTGAGATTGCAAATGCGTTGCCAACCCTAAAGTTGGCAACGCATGGCGACTAAAATAAAATGCCTAACACGAACATGGCTACTTATGGATAAGGCAAAAATCTTTCAATTTTTATTCAACATAGTAGATGTAGGTTATTGTATCTTCTTCTTCTTCAGCTCATTTTTTTTAAGACTTATTGTTAGCAACAGTTACTCTTATTAGATTTTTTTTATATTGTAGATTAAAAGAAGGCGTTAATTAAGTTTCTTTTCCCAATTTCGAATTAAGAATATCTAGAAAAATATTAAAATTCAAACAGCGTCAAAATCGTGGAAAAAAAAACTATAATACTGAAGTATTATCATTAAAAAATATTACCAGTTCCAAAATTCTACATCAATTTGTATTTCCCATAGCTCTTCAAAGGCGCATTCTTCTACTGCGAAGGTGCTAACATCAAAAACGTGAAGAACAAGTCCGACTGCCTGGCCATCGACGGCAACGTGTGGGTCAACAGGAAGTACAACTTCGATGACCTGGGCAAGGCCTTGATGTCGCTGTTCGTGCTGAGCTCCAGGGACGGTTGGGTCAACATCATGTACACTGGCCTGGATGCTGTTGGGGTAGATCAACAGGTAAGTACATTTTTTGCCCCGTGTGGTTGCCAGGTAAGAATAGTGCCACTCCATGTCTTCCTGTGGATGTCGTAAGAGGCGACTAAGGGAATAAAGGCTTGTAGTACTGTTAGGCGATGGGCTTGCAACCTGTCACTAATACACTGGGAAACATCTAAGCCTAATTGTGCAATATGTGGTTACAGTATTATCAACAAGTTTTTAGAGTTGTTGGTAATTCTGTAGCTCTGCCTACCCCACTCTGGGAATGAAGGCGTGAAGGTATGTATGTATGTGTAATATGTGTATGTATATATGTATATATATGTCGGTTGACCATCACTGGTCCCGCCGTTTCATATGCCCTTAACTTGCATGATATAAAATCCAGGGATAATTTAAATTGACTACGATTTCCGGTTCAGTTTTGTTGAAACACGATATACTATTAAAATCGCTGAACGAACATGAGGGTGTTTCAATGGGTCTACGAATAAGGTATCTAGATGTATTTGCTTTTACACCATTTCGTGTTAGGCGATCAAAGTAAGTTTGGAAATTATTTTATCAAAATTAGTGACATTTTGAGTTTTTTTATCGAGCCTATATCTAAATATTTTTAACTCGGATCAACGGATAAACAAAGACAAGTAGATTTCGAGAACTCGTGCAATAAATCTTACTTCAAACGCAGTCTTTATTCTTAGAGAACAGATTGAACCCACTTGTTGGATTCCGGAATGCCGGTGGATAGTTACATGGACGATATTAGAAAAGTTTGAACGGGACATAGTTTTTAGATCTTGTAACAGATAGTGACATTAAAAGTCGGCCGGTATTCTTGGCGGTAAGAACGTTATCTTAGTTAAACTGTAATGGAATTGTTATGACGTCGCCGCCTTTAATGTGAAGTAAATAAGAGCTATCAAACGGTGACAATACGATAACAGCTCAAACACGATAAGGTTTTCACCGTTTAATAGAGGCCTTGTACCTGTCGTTATCATTTTTACTTGTAATTGTAAAACAACTGCAATCATTCTGAGAGTTGTACAGGCTGCAACTGCAATCATTCTGAGGCACCCGCCTCTGACCTTGGGGCTTTAAATGCAATGATCGCTTCTACTCGCTAAAGTAAACTACTTTTGTTCTGCAACATTAAAAAAAACCTAACATCCGGCTTGGTACCACTATCTTGTCCATTAACCTACCGCCAAGCAGCAGTGTTCGCATTGTTGTGTTCCGGTTTGGGGATTTCACAGCCGGTGAAATGATTAGCATAGAGGCATTCCATCTTAGTCCTCAGGGTTGGCAGTGCATTTGCAGTCTTGTGAATGCGAATGTCTATGGGTCACAGTTTCCACTTACCATCAGGTGGCCTGTGTGCTCGTTTGCCTTCCAATGCCATAAAAAAAGAAACTTAAGTTTATATAACTAATTGATGTTAAACTCTAATTGTAAAATCATTGTATTACATACTGGCCATATGATCACTATCTCATGGTACGGGGGCGACATTTCCTTGGTACGAGGGCTAAAGGAAAATTACGTTTAACTTGTATGAAAAAAATAAAATTTTAATTGGACATATTTTTAACAACTTACGGATTAACAGAAGTTCAGTTTCAGGAGTAGAAACGATCCATGCATTTAAAGCCCCAAGGTCAGAGGCACCCTGTATAATATTATTATCATGATGATTTATGATGAAACTTGTGATGCACTGAAAAATATTATTTGAAAATTAACATATAATTATACATACATACATTTCCCAGAGTGGTGGGTAGAGCTAAAGAATTACCAACAAGTTTTAAAACTTCTTGATAATTCTGTAACCACATTTTGCACAAGTAGGCTAAGATGTTTCCCAGTGAATTAGTGACAGGTGGCAAGCCCATCGCCTAACATTACTACAAGCCTTTATTCCCTTAGTTGCCTCTTACGACATCCACGGGAAGACATGGAGTGGCACTATTCTAATCCGGCAACCACACGACGCCACGACATATAATTATAACGGATTCTACGCGACGTTCTTCATAGTTGTGGGCCCCCTCACCACCTTCTGATATAGAATACCTGTACTTTCCTATTGTGATTTCAAGAATGTTTGAGGCCACTGGTTATGTGCTGGTTTTGTGGCCGACGCCACATATTTAGCATTAGGCGCTGTATTTATGCTGTACTTTTTAGACAGTTACTGTAGGCTTTAGTAACGGTGTTTACTGCAAGATAATGTCCTCTCAAGCTTTGAGGTTAATTTGAAACCTTCACATTTTTCCGCAGAATTTAAAGGTCTCTCATAATAAGAGAACAACCCGCTCATTGAATACAAAACGGACACATTCCACTATAATTTTCTCTTTCATTGAAAATCTTATATGCTGATTTTGGAATGTGTCCGTTTTGTATTCAATGGACGAACTGCGATTAGTGTAACAATCGATTCTAATCAACAATTTTATCCAATGTAAATTTTTTTACTCCCAACAGCCTATAGTGAATTACTCCGAATGGAGACTCCTGTACTTCATCGCGTTCATTCTCCTGGTGGGGTTCTTCGTTCTGAACATGTTTGTGGGCGTCGTGGTGGAGAACTTCCACCGGTGCCGAGAGGAGCAAGAGAAAGAGGAACGCGTGAGGAGGGCAGCTAAGAGGCAACTGCAGATGGAGAAGAAGAGAAGGAGTAAGTTTAGAAAGGACCTTCAGATTCAGAAAAACTAATATGTTCATGGTATATTAAAATTTAATGGCTTAATAATTTCAAACCAACCGTTTATCTAAGACGGTTTCTAGACGGTTCAAACAGTATTTATGCCAACTTCACCAAGTGTCTATTTGATCTTGAAAAATTAAATCAGGCTGTGGTAGTTAAGTTTTGAAAATATAAAGATTCTAATTTAAATATACTTCTTGCGGAACTATGAAACATTAATATAGGAGTGCGAAAGTTAGCACTTCTGGGAGGCCATTGATTTCAACGTAATGATGTATTGCTTTTGTTTTCAGAAATGCATCAAAGACCATACTACGCTGACTACTCCCCGACACGATTATTCATCCACAATGTAGTCACCTCGAAATATTTCGATCTTGCCATCGCCGGCGTTATTGGCTTAAACGTAGTCACAATGGCTATCGAGTACTACAGAATGCCTCCAGTACTCGCTTACGCGTTGAAAATATTCAACTACTTCTTCACAGCAGTCTTCATTTTGGAAGCCATCATGAAACTAGTAGCGTTAGGGTTCAAAATATATCTTAAAGACAAGTGGAATCAGCTGGATGTTATCATTGTTATTTTATCTATAGTTGGGATAGTGCTAGAGGAACTAGAGACGAATATAATACCGATAAACCCTACGATAATGAGGGTGATGAGAGTTTTGAGGATAGCGCGGGTGTTAAAGTTATTAAAGATGGCGAAGGGAATCCGGGCGTTGCTTGACACGGTAATGCAGGCGTTGCCGCAAGTTGGGAATCTCGGATTGTTGTTTTTCTTGTTGTTTTTTATATTCGCTGCTTTAGGGGTTGAGTTGTTCGGGCGGTTGGAGTGTTCTGATGAAATACCGTGTCAAGGTGAGGAACTTTTATTTACTTAATTTTGTTATTTATTTTTATGATAATTTCATATCTACACATTCTTCATTATTAATTATTTTTATTAATAATTATTTGCCGTGTGGTTGCCGGCTTAGAATTGTGCCAATCCATGCCTTCCCGTGGAAGTCGTAAGAGGCGACTAAGGGAATAAAGACTTGTAGTACTGTTAGGCGATGGACTTGCCACCTGTCACTAATATACACTGTAAAACATCTTAGCCTAATTGTGCAAATTATGGTTACAGAGTTATCAACAAGTTCTTAGAGTTGTTGGTAATTCTGTAGCTCTGCCTACCCCACTCTTGGAATGAAGGCGTGAAGGTATGTATGTATGTAATTATTTTTAACTTGATCATACGTATAAAATACTCCTTACAAACAGTTCTTTATCGTTTAAAAGTAATCAGAATGAGACCAGAAATTTTCATTGTCTATTCAGGTCTCGGAGAGCATGCTCATTTTGCCAACTTCGGCATGGCGTTCCTCACCCTCTTCAGGGTGGCCACTGGTGACAACTGGAACGGCATCATGAAAGACACCCTGCGTGAAGACTGCGACAGCTCCGTTGACTGTGTCCGCAACTGCTGCGTGTCTACTGTCATCGCTCCCATCTTCTTCGTGGTCTTCGTTTTGATGGCCCAGTTCGTGCTGGTCAATGTTGTTGTTGCTGTAAGTATTTTCTTTATTACTTTCACTATCTATGTTTTGTGTACGTATTATGGGACAAAAACAGCTACCAATTTACAATTAAGTAATTAATATTTTAAAGTATTGTATTTCGAAAAAAAAAAAAAAAACATGAATATATTATACAAAATTATTATCTACAAGAGGAGAAGTAACAATAAAAACAAACAAACGAACTTACAAACTTACTTAAGATTACACTAAAGGTACAAAACTGCTCCCAGGGGGTATAGTTCCCAATATGCTGGCAGCATTGCCACGATGAATGGCAATGCTTTATCTTTGTTCCAAATATAGACCAGCATTTTGATGACGAGTTAAAACAAAAGAAAACAAATAAAAAACAACAAATTTCATTGTGTAGCTACTCGATATTTATTACTGTCACCTGGAGGAGGGTTATTATAACAAAACTATGTTGAAGAAGCGAAAGAAATTTGTCAAGATCGTAGCAAGTGGAAAGAAGTGGTCTCTGCCTACCCCTCTGGGAAACAGGCGTGATTTAATGTATGTATGTATGTAACTATGCAGTTCATTTTACGGCCAGTGTAAGGGACAGAGCTATAAATGCTACATAACTCTGTCCCTTTCTCTCAGCGTAAAATGAACTGCATTGCTATGTTATAATAGCCCACCTGAACTAAGTTTAAACATGTAGCTTTCTTCTCAAGTAAATATTCACGTAAAAACTTATGAATACACCCCGTTCCAGACGTAATTTTAAGTCCTAAAATTAGGGAGGAATTGTGTCAAGAACCAGTAACAGCAAACTAGCCTTTTACATGCAAATTTGGTCCCGGAGCCACCCCAAACGACCCTTTGCCTGACATAACAGACAAACTTTCCCACAAAAAGGATCCACTATTAAAATTACGTTACCTCTCTCTCTATATTTCAATTTGGGATATTTATAAACTTTCACGATGCCATTAGTTTAACATAAAGTGCAATTATAGTTTTATTTTATTTATACCGATTGAATACTTGAGTAGTACGGAAATCCTTTAATTTAATTAATCAAAGAAAGTAAGAAGGGAAGCTTTTACACGTCAATAAAATAAAGCAAAATTAACTCCTTTTTTTTCACCAGTTTCTGTTTTAACCCATCTGGCAAACATGACAGTAACTAATTTTATTATTTTCTTCAAAAGGTCCTCATGAAACACTTGGAAGAATCCCACAAACAAATGGAAGATGAGAACGACATGGACGTTGAGCTCGAACGCGAGCTAGAGCGAGAGATCGACGACGAAGAGGACAGAGCGCTCTGCCGCGCTCTGGAACAGGTGGAAACCCCGCGCGCCCTGGCCAAGGTACCCTCACTCCCGGCTAATTTTACCTACAGTGAGCCGAAGCACCCACCGACTCCGTCCCCCGCACGCCTCGCCCGCCGTAGGCGCACGCTCCACTCGCACCATGCTTTGCTACCGACGTCGCTACAGCCAAGACGCGCCTCTCTCTCTCCTCACGCGTTTGGACGACGCCGGCAGGACTCTGCCTCTGAACCACCCGCTGCCCTCTACGAAGAAGACGCTCGTTTCATCGACGCCGATGACGCAGATGAGCTCGACCCCGGCAGCCCTCCACGCAGAGATTCCTTCGCCCACAACCGACGACAGCGCGCTGACAAACGCAACTCGCTGCGTGGAGAAGAAGCGAGACTCTTGCGACCTGTATTGCTTTCCGTTCCTACGCAGCGTCAGAATGTGAGAATCAACGCTCCTAAACGACGGTCATCGGAAACTGGTAGCGTTAGTGACGGTTCTACGCGGCAGTTGGCCCCTGAAAGCGAACAGCCGATAACCGAGGAAGAAAAAATACGAATAGTGATAGCGGAACGACGGAAGATTGATTCAGCACGGCCAGAAGCTGACGATGCAGTGGAACTGGCCGAGCGAGGATCCTAGTCCAGGCGAGGCCGGCCGCACCAACACCACGAGGTCTACATCTAGGCGATCACCGCCTCGGACCTCTTTCCACCCTCTCCTCGTCTTCCTTTATCGTATGGTCAGGAACTGCTGAAGTTTGAACTCGGTTGCACGACAGTGACAATTCAAAAACAAGATTAAGTTCGTTTGTGCGTGTCGTTACGACCGATCGAGTGATGTGTGACATTCTGAGTGATCCCTTCGTATCCTAAAACTCTGTTGCTTTTCCTATGCGGCCGGTTCAATAATATGTAAAGAGACTTTAATAAATTTAAGCTATAAAGTATTAGGTAGATAGTTAGATCTAGTCAATTTGTTGTGGTGGGATTTTCTACGAGAGCTATGTTCACTTCAGAGTGATTTTAAATTACGGTGCTTGCTGTTGAATTGTATTTGTTATTCGTATTCTCCTAAAAGAGTTTCCAAAGAACCTCAACGATTTATTATAAGTTAGTTTTCGTTGAAGTGCGTAAGGAATTTAATTTGTTACTTGTAAAGATATTGTATTAATTAAATGTTGTTGAAATGTACAATTACTATTGAAGAATGGGTTTCGAATCATTGAAAAGTAGAGTAGTGGTATTCAACGATTGGAAAAAAAGCCTATTTGTGAGATAGCTGTTTAGTTTGGACTCCTAAAGGACCTTCTAGTCAACGTAACTCTCGTACTAGTGAATTGTTATAACTAGAGGTTGAATATAGTAAGGATCTAACAGAACCAATAGTTGGCGAATTGATAACTCTCTCTAAGATTGAAAAAGTATTTTCTGAATATAAAATTGAATCCTATTTTCTTACAGTCGTGTACGTAACTTAGACGTGTAACTGGCAATACGCACACATGGATAGTGTAGAATACAGAGTAGTAGTGAAGTGGTGTGAGTGTTAGACGCAAACGGTAATTTAAAAAAAAACAGGTCTCATACGCGTGTCTAATTCGTGCGTAGACATTGCACGCACGCAATGCTTCAATGAATTGTCTTTCATTCCTAACATATAAATAAATCATTTCGGTGATTGTCATGCAACTTTGGAAAATTATTAAAATTCTGTCGTAAGTCTACACGGATTGAATTATTATAATTGTGCTTGTTGATATAGACTTACGGCATAATTTTGATTGCGTTTCTGAAGATCCATGGCTCGGTCTTTGCTCACTCACTTTTGTGACGTTCACAAGTCAAATCAAATCTCGTATTCTAAGTACTATCATTAGCCGTGCCAAATTTACAATCCTTTTTTATTAATTCAGGCTCTAAGACCTAATTAACATTACTTCTGTAGTCTATTCTTAAATGTTTACTTGATTAGGTTTCGTCTCATTTCTGTTGTAGTAAATTTTGGAATCACGAAAGATGTATATGCCAAAATCGAATGTAACTTTAGACTTATTAGGGAAAACTTTCTCCTCATTTCTGGGACGAAACTTAAACTATTCAGAAAAATGTTAAAACGCATTTATGAACGTGTTCCATCTAAAAATAGTTTTAAACAAATTTGTGAAATAGAATATGAAAAACAAAAATACATATTATGTCAAAAAAACATTAATAAGATGTGATGTTTTTGTACAAACTTTTTTTAAATGTGTAATTTTAAATAATTCATTCAGTATTTTAAACGTTGATGACGTAAAGTTATTTTACTTAATTTTTTAATTTTATTTCATCAGGTATAATTAAGTGCGTTTTAAAATTTTATCTGAATTAGTCCCTTGGTGATTATATGAGACTCAACCTAATTACCGTACATCAATTTTAAATATGAGAATATAGGGTAACGAATGTACATTACCAAGCATTAGGTACAGTTTTAGTAAAAGCTATTAAAATAACAGTGTTAGCAATTTGGAGATCATAGGCAAATGGATTGCGATCTTTTAACCTATTAGTAGTGATAGGTCAAAGATTAACCGCCTGTTTCACAATCGACAAGCAAAGCTTATTTGACAGATAAATTTAGCCCTTTCCCTTTCTTACACTTGTAAATAGACAAGGAGAGAACCAACTTTAAATACAGACAGATAAATTTACCCGTCGATTGTGAAACAGGTCCATAGTGTTCTTGACTTTATTGTACCTATTAAATCTCAACATGAAAATATGTACGCTGTGGAGGTAACCATATTCTTCTGCAAAGGAAATTCCTTTACTTCAGCAGTTTTAAATTGAAAGTAACACGCCTTTGTACTATCATTTTTTATTCGAATTTAAATCAGGTTAACGGTAATTAGTGTCGAGAAAAGCTCTTATAATCATCCTTCTAAGTGTTTCACGGTAAACGAGTGTAGTTAGGGATTCGAGCAATAAATTTTATACTTCAACTGTGCCTTTCCTATTTCTAATGTATTAGCTTGAGAGATCGATTGTTGGAAAACCGAACTTATATGTATACTGTAGGATTTGGGGACTAAAAAACTATACTGGTAATCTCTTGAAAATTCTAATTTAAATCTAGCTTACCACGAGCTTCAATTACCGTACTTGCTAGCAGGTCGAATGAACTGTCCATCTCAGTATCCTTATAGAGTGCGAGGGACAGTACCCTCACCATGAGTTACAATTGACAACATTTCAAAAAAAATGTTTTTTCGCGTTTATATAGCTGGTTAAAAATTAGACTACCAGTATTTCTTGGTTTTTCTTTATTTAACTTAAATTCGTCGTCAATAATTTATTAAAGTAATAGTCATTAAAAAGACCGTATATACAAAGTTAGGAATACTGATGTCGTGATCTTAGCCTGATATAAAATAAAAATAAAGTAACTTTAAACAGAAACAGAACTGACTGACTGTCATGTCATGTCACTCACTTGTCAATCATTCGCTGCCGTTCGTTCACAAATTTGTTATTTTGCGTAATTTAATTAATTATGTAATTTGTAGACGCCATAAAAATAAATAAACTATTTTGCGTAGAATCTAAAGCGTGTCGTTAGAATCAAGTAATCCGTCAGACAAATAAAAAAATGAACATGACAGTTGTATATTTTTTTGAATTCGTTTGGTAATAAATGAACTAGAGGCACTATAAGTGTATTCCTAACATTCACAATCCAACTTTTTTTACTGTTTTTCCTAAATATAATAAAAACTACTGCATAAAAAAATCCAAAGATATTTTTACTGTAATCAGCAGTGTAAATTCGCTAGCGAGTCAAATGCTCTGTCCCTCGCAGACCTCGCAGTGTTTTTATAGAGTGCAAGGGACAGAGCATTCGACTCGCTAGCGAGTACGGTAATTGTAACTCATGGTAAGGGTACGGAGCATTTGACTTGCTAGCGAGAATGGTAATTGTTACTCATGATAAGGGTATTGTTAGTTTTTTTTTATTGAACTGTAAGACGGCTCGTACAAAATGTTCAATTATTGAACACGAAAGTGTATTAAGAATGTTGTTCTAGTTACTTGTAATTTTTTATAATTGTATTATTATTCAGTTAGTAGCACTATAATACAACTGTTGGTAGTGTCCATGTTTGATCTGATCACAGTTAACTACGATGTATGCGATTTCGTGAAAAGGTCAATGACATGACCAGAGGTGTTACTTTTTATGCCGATGACGTCAAAATGACGAAATTTCACACAGGGTGCTCTGCTTTCATTTGGCAGGTGTTAATGTATGTATAGACTGGTACAAATAATAAAAAAACCGCTTAACTGATTAAAGTTAAATGCAGCTTAATCTCATTGAAAATACGGATCACGGCAGTATTTTTTTTTCAACACTCAATAAGTACTTACAAATGCCTTATACAGATTTTTTTCATGAATGTCTATGCCGTAATTATATTTATGACTACTTAATCATATTTATTTTTATTTCAACTTAAAAAAGAGTTTTTTTAATGATAACGTTACTCGATGATTTTTGTCACTGTCCTTCTCAATCAAATAGTTTTATTAACGTTTAAGGTATGAAGTCGGTTTTTTTTTTATTCTACTCGTCAGTAGATTATTTAACTCATTTTTACATGATTAAATGATTGACGACTAACGGTTAATAATTATAATAAAACCATTTGGAATCATACTCTGTGAAGCGTGACGTCATTTTTGCGCCAACGGTATGAAAACTACGGACTCTGGACATGACCTTTATGACTTACATTGTTTTTTTACTACTTACTAAAGAAATTATATTTTTAATTAAGGTACTTTTGTTTACTTATCTATGACTTTACTTTATTAATTATTGATAATTTTCTGTCTAAATCTAATGCGCATTGAACTGAAGAGAATAATTATTTACGAGGATTGGTTCAGATTTATTCAGTTTGTGAAATGCATTGATTTAGTTAATAGTTATTTATTTTATTTTATAATACCGTACACAATATTAACCATAATTAAATCAGCTTGAAAACCTTTTTATACAGGGAGTTGTAAACTGAAATCTTGTGAACTGTTGTTGTAAGTTTTAAAGCGTTACCTCTCTTATTGTATTCCAGTTATTTTTTCACATAACCTGTACAAAGTCATCGTTGTCTCTTTTTCGATAAAAAAAAGGGCCATCTTTAATTGAATCGCACTCAAAATCAGATTTAACTCTGATACTAGTATAAGGGAACACCTCAAAATTCCGAAAAACTTTTTCCCTAATATTATTTTACCGTTTTTTTTTCTTAATTTAATTGGCATACGTTGGTTAAGTTAGATTTGATTTATAAGCGACATGAAAAAGTTAAGTCTTCTATCAAAAAATTGCATTCGGAATTATTTAGTGTACTCTGTAAATATTTACCACAAAACTATACATTTATGTGTTTATGATTATGATTCTTTAAAGTTCAAGGAGGTATTAGGTGCCTCAAACGCTACCAAGGATACGCCTGGGACAGTTCAATTTACTTTAACACGAACTGCGTGATGAATGGTTTAAAGTTTCAAGTTAAGTGCTTCAGAATCTTCCTGTTCCCCTCTTTCGTAAAGTAGGACATGCACTGACCTCGGATTTGACGCGCGGTCTGAACGTGACCATTTGTATTGTATGGAAGTCTAAAGCTGGAACTACACAGCGGCGCACGCTGCGCACACGTGGTTATAAATTCGCTTTGTAAAGTATGCAGATACTCCTACGGTGGCACATGTAAAAAATAAAGACCTGGAACAAATAATAAATAAACATCAGGGGACAATCTCACACAAATTGACCTAGTCCCAAAATGCTCTGAGCTTGCAATGGGTAAGACCAACAATAATAGTAGATTATACACCGAGGGGATAAACACTGTTTTATGATACGGGCGCGATATTGAATCCTGAACAAAAAACGGAGTCTTGAGAGCAGCAAGAGATTCAAGCTCGCTCAAGACGAAAACAGCTTTATCTCAAAGGAGAATATTTGACTTTTCTCACCTTTTGCCAAGACGGTAAAATGCAAGGCTACTAACTAGAAACAACGTTTTAATAAAACTTACAGTACCTTATTTAAAAAAAAGTATTTACAAATTGTAATTTTTCAAAGAAAGTCAAATGTCATTATTAAGCAACGGGTTATAGTGAGATTCATTACCATATTATAACCTGCCGGGTCATAATATTGTACTGCATCTCATTATAACTGAAAACAGATCTTAACGTGTAAACAATACAGGTTGACACGGATCTTTCGTTTATCGTCCCTGTGTTAGAAAGGTTCCCAAGCACGACACAAACAAACAATACCAATGGCACTGTCAGGCCAATGGAGCCCTGACCCATTATAGAACGGTGTCATAATAAATCAATTGGTTTGACACTTCTTACGGCTTGAATCATAATGTCACTGTGACAGTTCTATGGTTCACGGTTCTATTGGGCTGAGAGTACCTCTGTTTTTTTTTTTAAACCTGGACGCTTGTATTCAAATTGAAATAAGTGAGCTCCTTTTAATATTTCACTTGTTCCAGCAGTACTGCTGAATTTTTAATCACGTTCTAATTAACTGACCTTTTCACTCTTTCCCCTTTATTCATAAACGCATAATAGACCTATTTTAGTTAAAGTATTCTTTGTCACTTTCTGTCAAATTCAAAATAATAGATAAAGGCAGTATATTAGAAACTATTGCGCGTTTATAAATGAGAGGCTTTTACTTTTACCCTAAATTCAATGTCTTCCATGTCAACTTATACAAATGGGTTGAAATTCTTTCGATGTTTTCACTTCTTAAGTAAGTTAGCTATTCTGTATTTCCATCGCGTTGAATTGAAAGGGAATTTAGTAATTAAGAATAGCGTTTTCGTGATAAAAGGTAATTTTCGTGATAAATATTAGGTATTGTTTTTCGGTACTGACTGCATCTGTATGATATTTATAAGAAGTATGAACAATGTTCATTAGTTGAGTACACCTGTTACAACTAGCTGGTGATCTGTCAAGATACGAAAATGTTAGGTTGAAAAAATAAATATAAAGACAACATCTGTGTTTTATTTGACCTCTTGAATTATGTGAAGATTATCCTTCTCAGGCCCAAGGTCCTACCCATAGTACTTATTAACTTTGTCATTCAGACAGCTCCTTCGACAGTTGTGTAGTCTGGACTAAATAGAAAACCCGCCATTTTGTATTTTAAGTAATTGGGTCTGAATGAGTATAAAACAATAGTACTACTGGTAGGACTACGGGCCGTAATGACTTCATGCTGAATTTTTCGTTGGGCCTTAGGAAGTTATAGAAATGATGGATTAAGGCGATGGTGATATAAGACCAATGCTTGTGGTGATCCTTGAGGAAGACAGTATGGTGATGAAGGTAAAGTTAATTAGGTAAGAGAAAGTTCTATAAGTATTTTTTTATTGCATAGCTAAGGCAAACGAGCACACAGTCCACCTGATGGTAAGTGAAAAATGTGACCAATAGACATTCGCATTCACAAGACAGCAATCACAAGACTGCAAATGCACTGCCAACCCTGAGGACTAAGATGGAATGCCTCTATTCTAGTAGTATAGTCTAATCACTGCTGTTTGGCGGTAGGTTCATGGATAAGATGGTGGTAGCGATCCGGACGGATTCTGCACAAGGTCCTATTATCCCCGCAAATTAAGATTGTTTACACTTATTAAAAAGTTATATGTACAATGCTACCACTACCTTAAGCCGACAATAGGTTATGCTGCCTGATCTTTTAAACCAAAAAGTGGCATCTCCTACAAAAAAGCTTTAGTATTTGTTACTTTCTTACTAACAGAAGAGAATTGAATCTGCTTCGGCTATTAAATTTAGGAATCGCCTAGTTAACAGCGTAGGAAGGCACTGCAACTGCGTCGCTATTGTCTAACGCACTCGCAATCGGAATTGGCTTCAAAGTGGAACCATTGGTTTCATTTTGTATGTGGTTTCAAAATGTAAACGATTGCGATTGCAAGTGCGTTTTTCTTCAATGTACCATGTTTTTTTCTTTGCAGGTGTGTTGTAATGATTATTGTTCATATTAAGATTTTAATTTGCCTTTATGTTGAAAGAGTCATTACCATTTTTACCTTCGTAGTGACCCTAGTTAAAATGCATTCGGCGAACGTTAGGACGTTTGCGTTAGTTTTTTTACGAAGCGCTAACTTGTTAGCTTGTAATGAATGCATCTTGTCCAGAGCGATTGTAAAGTTAAATAATAAACATAAATGACTTCAGTTTGACACTAGCGAAAACAAATTAATAGCGTAGGCCATTTTAGCCACTGTCATAATCATAAATCTATCAACCATTTTTAATTCTCTCATAGATTTGATTTGGGAGGACCTTGTGCAGGGTCCGTCCGGGTTGGTACCACCATCTTATCCATTAACCTACCGCCAAGCAGCAGTGTTTGCATTGTTGTGTTCCGGTTTGGGGTTAAGACAGCCGGTGAAATTACTAGCATAGAGGCATTCCATCTTCGTCCTCAGGGTTGGCAACGCATTTGCAGTCTTAGGATTGCGGTCTTGTGAATGCGAATGTCTATGGGTCACAGTTTCCACTTACCATCAGGTGGCCTGTGTGCTCGTTTACCTTCCTATGATATATAAAAAAAAAAAAAAAAAATTTCCTTTTTAAAATTATTCCTTTGCACCTTTTTGAGTTACAATCTTTGAACTTGCTAAAATCGTGGGGCAGGCGTCTGTTTTCGCGTAGTCATTCAATTTCCTGACAAAGGTCGAAGCAAGAGGCTTACAATCCAGTTTAGCAACAATCTTTGCGAGGCTCTCTTGTTAGCGGGCTTACAATCTAATTTGCATAATGCCTCGAAACGAATTTTAATAGGTTCTTTACCGTGTTGTTGAACGTAATGCCGCTAACGTTGTTGTGCTGCGTTTTGCGTAATGTGGAGGGCGAAGAGCTTTGTTGTTTGGAAGGTTTTACCCTTTTTAGGGTACCGTACCCTATTAAAAAGACCCCGTCCGAATAGAATAGAATAGAAAAACATTTATCCAACAAACACATTTTACTTATGGGGGGGACCTTGTGCAGGGTCCATCCGGGTTGGTACCACCATCTATATCCATTAACCTACCGCCAAGCAGCAGTGTTCGCACTGTTGTGTTCCGGTTTGGGGATAAGACAGCCGGTGAAATGACTAGCTTAGTCCTCAGGGTTGGCAACGCATTTGCAGTCTTGTGAATGCGAATGCCTATGGGTCACAGTTTCCACTTACCATCAGGAGTGGCCTGTGTGCTCGTTTGCGTTCCCACGCAATTAAAAAAAAATCGTCAACACAGAGGCCCATCATAAAAAAGATACAATAACGTAGTACACTCACTTCTTATCCCTTAATGTGTGCCGAAATTGACTCCACTCAGCAAAATGGTTGGCACAGTGCGTTATGTATCTTTTAAACCGTAATACTCGTAGTTAAACACTTTTTTAGACTATGTAATTAGGTTGGCTGTTTTAACAACAAAACATAAAGGTGAAATTAAAAGGATTACCCATATTATATAAGGGAAAAACGTGGCTATTAAGAGAATTGTGAAGATAAAAATTTCGTTTCTCCATCCTTAAAACTAGTCTGATTTTTACGATTTTTCAATATGTTGTCGATATTATAAAAAACTATGTCTGTACGTTTTCCTTTCAACGAAAATAGTTCTTAGAATGAAATAAATTTCAAAAACAAAATTAAAAACGTACTTACATACATAAACTCACGCCTTCATTCCCAGAGTGGGGTAGGCAGAGCTAAAGAATTACGGACTTAGTTCTTTATTTATAACTGCAACTTGTTCAAAAATCGTGTAAATCGGACTTGATTTAGGGGGTGGGAAAAACGGCCGGTGCTAAATTTGAACTTTTTTTGACAGCTACGCGATTTCAGCAGCTCGTCACGATCCTCTTAAGTACCTAACGGTTAAAATAGTCTAATATAAATTGTATATTCATTTATAGAACAAAAACTCGACCTTCGATCTGAACACTGATATTTTTTTGAATCTTCATCGATTTGGTGCAATGTTTGATTTATTGTTAAGCTCTTTCGCGACATTACTTCCATGTGTATTCCATGTGCGCAAAATATTAGTAGTTCAAGTATTTTCAGACAAATTGGATGTAAAACCGTCAAAATAAAAAAAACACAATTTTTTGACATGCTCCAGGGGTGATTTTGATATTTTTATGTAAACACAATGATAATCAAAGTAGCTCCATTTTAAGAATCGTAATTTTTTTATGCTTTAAGTTACTCCAAATTAGTATTCGCTAATATAATATTTTCAATAAATTGTTTTACTATTAAATGCGGGAGTTACGGAAGATTTATTTTTAAAATGAATCTAACCAACCCCATTTTACGGTAGGTAGTTTAGTTTATTAGAAAACACAAGTAATAGTAATCAGGGCGCCAATGGACGGTTGGTGCAATCTTAATATTGTATGGTGATACGGGACCCTTCGTGTGTGAGTCTGATTCGCACTTAATACTTTTGAGAAATCTTTGCTTTGAAAGTTTAATGCGAAAAAGGTTTATTTTTCAAGAGTTTTGTTGAGACGGCTTACAATAATTCCATTAAAAAAAATATATTTTTTTTGGTTACTTCTTCGATAGTAATAAACTCGGCTGTATTCTGTAAGAAATGTTATTTAGAAAATTGCTGAAGCCTTCCAGAAGGCATTCTGCATATTTTTTATTAAAGATCCCGCCCAGGGCAGGGTAGAATTCTGACGGATCAACATCCTCTTATTCGCTGTGAAAATATTTCTAGAATGTTCTACCAACCTTACTAATTTTGTATGTGTCATTATTATTGAAAAAACTTCCTTATTATTAGTTATTACAAAGTACAAAACAAAGTCGCTTTCCGCGTTTGTCTGTCCTTCTGTCTCTCTGTCTGTCTGTCTGTATATCCACTAACTCCTAGGCAAGGGATTTTGATGCGGTGTTCACCAACAATTATTTTTTTCACGAAAGCTGTATGTATGTTAACACTTTACTGTACAAATAAAATAGACAAAAATACATCAAAGGCAACTTAAGCCCTTTAAGGGATCGCTTCCTATTAACCTTTAGGCAATTGTGAAATAATTAAAACAACTAGCCAAATAAGTACACGAAAATAAATTGCTATAAATAATTATCAATAAATACATATTTGTAATAGATAGGTTTTTTGTATAATAAATACTTGTTTATGTACAGGTATTACATCAAACTCACAAAACCCAAGCGAAGCGAGGGCGGGTCGCTAGTGTAGAGCAGTTACCATCTGACCATCGGGGCAGTTAATCATTATATCGGATTCTCTTGATCGCACTCGTGGGGCTTATGGCGAGCGTAAGGGATACAAGATAACGCTGGTACTACACGCATCCATTACGCTCGCCATTAATCCCACGAGTGCGAGTAAGAGAGTCCGATAAAATGATTTATTGCCCCGATGATCTGATGGTAACGGCTGTACAATAGTGTATGCTAATCTAAATAAGTTTGGGGAGTTCCAAAACTGCTAGAATCGGGATAATGTGTTTTTAAGAACCAAGGCCGAGGACTTGCCTTTTGGAAACTGTATTAAAAGAACTTTGACGACACGTTGCCCTAGTTGTTAGTGACCCTTCCTACGAAGCTAGCGGTTCTGGGTCCAAATCCCGTTAAGGGCATATATTTGTGCGATGAACGCGAATATTTGTTCCCGAGTCATGGATGTTTTCTATGTAATTAACAATATATTTCTCTATGTAAAGTATTTATATCGTTCTCTAGTACCCATAGTACAAGCCTAGAGCTTAGTTTGGGACTAGGTTAAATGGATGTGATATTGTCCCCTGATGTAAAAAAAAGATAAGAAAGGATCCAACCAGGAATCAAACCAAGTAGCTTTCTCGAAAATAGCATACATCGTTTTATTGTTATGCGTAAATTATATTGGCAATATAACTGGAGTTGATTGTGGTCTTATACTTCACTTCTAGAGCGAAACAGCAAAATTTTGCAGTGTTTTTCTTTTTTAAACGTTGTAGTAAAGTAATACAACTTCTGCAATTTCATTGATAAACTAAACCTCGCTTTAGATTAATAATCACTGGGATTAAGCGGATATGACTCGTGGACCCACTACTTCGTCCCACCGCTCTTTTCGACGGAGCCCTGCCACGAGGCAGGGCTCCTATTTCTGGTCTGGTAACGAACTTAACCTACCTACCTACTTTTGCGAAATAAAAATGATTGCTGCTGAATTTCTGACGAAAAGGAATAGCAGTGGGGCAAAACTAGTGGGTCCATGAGTCGGTCGCTGGATTAAGTACGTCGCAGGGGCACTCTTACGCGTCACAAATCTACCAGCGCTTCCCAAGAGGAGACCACTGCTGAGAAGAACCGCCGCACGACTTCCATTAGAGCTTTGTTCTCACAATAAACAGTCTGAGACAATACGAGTTCAATTCCCGGTTAGTAGGTAAGCAACGCAGTTTTTCTCTTTTCCAAAATGAAAAATTTGGTTCCTAAAATCCGATTACTTTCCCTTACTTTTATATATTCCAAATTTCGCATACTGACCAAACCTGTAAGCATCTTAAATAGGTCAAGAAATTCCCAATTCCTCCCCTAAAAGACGGACGGAAGCGGTGGGATACTTTGTTTAGTAATATGATATTCAGACATAGTTAAACCATTCAAGGTTGGCGGTCTTTATGTACTCCCGAAACTTCGTACGCATACTTTTACGGTACTCCCCTATTCCTCCTTAGTGCACCCCTAGGATGTCTAAAGGATATTCCCTCCAAACTTCAAACGTTCAGTAGTTTCGGCTATGCCACCGTTGCGTTAATTGATTAGTCAGACAGTCAGTGGGGCTAGACAAGTTGCCATCGAATATAAACGCTAGCGTTTGGTGATCCCTGTCGCTTTGCGTTGTCATAGAAAAATGTATGGAATTGACGTAAGTTTACTTGTGGGAGGACTTTGTGCAGAGTCCATCCGGGTTGGTACCACCATCTTATCCATTAACCTACTGCCAAGCAGCCGTGTTTGCATTGTTGTGTTCCGGTTTGTGGATAAGACAGCCGGTGAAATGACTAGCGTAGAGGCATTCCATCTTAGTCCTCAGGGTTGGCAGTGCATTTGCAGTCTTGTGAATGCGAATGTCTTCACATGCCATAAAAAAGTCACATCATATATCACACGTTACAACTGACATTTTTCATTTTTGACAACGCATGTCAAGTGATATAATTATAACGTCGATTCCATACATTTTTCTATGACAACGCAAAGCGACAGTGATCACCAAGCGCTAGCGTTTAGCGTCTAGCCCCACCGAAGGCCTAACGTTTGCGTGGCGTTTGTTAACAACTGACAAATAAGTGGAAATTCTTTGTTAAATTTTACTACGTTCACATTAATAAAAAAAAAAGTAACGGAAACAAAACAAACAGTGGGTAGTTTTTTTCTTCTTATTGGCTTAATATTAGCGATATTAGCTATTTTAGCGAAATCACAAACGGTTTTAGTAAATTCCGTATTATATACTACTCAAAACAAAATAGGGGCCACGGTATATTCCCCATACAAAAGAACTGTTTTCGGAGAAGGATTATTATAACAAATTTTAACCTGTAAGTTTTGAATTTAGTATCATTCAAAAGCTGCAATGTTCAACTTACAAGCTAGGTTTTTAAATTTTTTGTCAATTGATTGGTTTTTACCGTGCGTGTTGATTATAAAAAAAAATCATTTTTTGCTCATTTTGTATGAAATTTGAAAATTGATTTAAAAAAACAACACGCATGGTAAAAACAAAACAATTGACAAAAAAAAAAACACAACTTGTAAGTTGAACATTGCAGCTTTCGAATGATACTAAATTCAAAACTTAGGTACAGGTTAAAATTTGTTAAAATAATCCTTCTCCGAAAACAGTTATTTTGTATGCAGAATATACCGTGGCCCCTATTTTGTTTTGAGTAGTATAGTAGCGACAGCAATAAAGAAATGACAATAACTGCCTCTCGGTCTCGCCGAAACGGAGCCTCTGACAACCCTGACCTACATCTGGCCTACTTTGTAAAAAGGGTACATCTACAAATTATTAACTAAAGCATAATACACTTTGTATACTTTATCATAAGGTCGCATTATGCATTAGGATGTTTTAATAGATGCGCCCTTTCTGGTAGACAAAATTCAGATTACTTGTATTATAGACGAGTAAAGTAATAGGGAACAGTAAAAAATGTTGTGTAGGTACTTAAATGAAATATATATTGAAAGATAACGGGAGTAAAAAAATGTTTAGAATTATAAATAAGTATAACGTTTTTTATCTGTTTCATTTTTTTAAATTACAAGCGTTATTAGGTATATTCTAAAGGAGGTCATTCATATTGGGCCTTTTTCGAAAGTGCCGGCCAAAAAAAAATTTTGGTATAGGTCGCTAGAAATAATTATATTGAGCAACTTTTATTATGGCATGAAAGCTGTTGGGTCATTCCCTGACTTTTTACAGAGTTTCGAAAGATGGACTTTTCTATAGTATAAACATTTATAAAAAATGGTTTAAGGTAAAAAAATAATGCTATTCGCTGTTAGAATAGGTTATATTGATCATTTTTTATTAGGACAGAATAAGATTCGACGATTAGGATTCTTCTTAAGTAACTATAACGTCCTCCAAACCTGCTGCTGGTGGGTTAATAAAGGGCTCATGCCGTGCGAAGCCCATATACCATGCAATGGTCATTGTGTGCGAACAAGCAGCCTATTGTGCGTTTCCCAATAGGGCACGTGCAGTAATAATACCTACCTAAATACCTACCTAATGTGGTTTTGTATTGTTGCGAATAAATGTCTCTTTATCTTTATCTTTATCTTAATCTATAGCTTGTCGTCCACCAACTGCTGGATCAACTGTCTGTGCTATGGAAAAGTCGATCTTTCGAACCTCTATAAAAAGTCAGGCAATGATACGACAGTTTTCGTGCCATAATAAAAGTTGTTCAACATAAATAGTTCTAGCGATTTATACAAAAATTTTTTTTTGGCCGGCACTTTAAAAAAAGGCCCAAAAATGTATGAAGGATGAATGTTCTCCTTTGAATTGATTTACCTTTGGGCTTCTAAAATAATATTTATTAAAGCACAGCTACTCACACACACGAATATTGTAGTTCTTAAGTCTATGTAAAATACACCGCCGTTTTTTTTTACCATGCTATTGAAAATTTACATACTAGCCATTTGCCTTACGTAAACCCTCACCAGCCAGAATTTTTAATTGAAACTGCAACCTAGTTCAGAAAATTCTCCGGTACGAACTTTTGCCCAATTTTTAAATAAAATTTACTTACCTCGCATAACTCATTTCTAACATCTTATGTATACTTTCTGCTCCATAATAAAATTTCGGCATAGCATAATTGGTCTCACCAACAAATAGCAGATTTAAGATCCTATATTTCTAATATGGCTGGTAAATTAATTGATTAACAAACATGAAGGTCCAGTCGTATTATAGGATCGAGGACTATCTAATAGACAAAAATGCTTGACCTAAACCCGAAACTTAATCAATAATATATATTATTTTCAAATTCAAAAGCTTTATCTTGTCAAGGGGACACCGTTGATGTAGGAAAACATATCAATCTTATGTGGTCGTCTTGCACCGTCTTATACACATAAGTGTCCTTTTCTCCCTCTATCTCTCTCTTAAGATTTTGGTGTGTTTTCCTGCAGAAACTACGCAGGTTATTTGACATATTTTTTTAATGTACTATTCATATATTTATATAATGCTAGACTAACTAGTACCATTGTAATATTAAATATATTTAAAAAATTACTGACTGCTGAGTTTCTTGCAGCGTTTCTTTTCAGCAGTGGTCTCCTCTTGTGAAGCGCTGGTAGATTCTTGACGTGTAAAGCCCGTGCGGCCTACTTACTGAATAAATGGCTTTATCTTTATCTTTATACAGATTGCCCTAGCTCCAAATCAAACAAAGTAATTTGGCATGAGAACCCGCTCGACAACGACATTATCCGCGTACTTTCATCATTTAACGATGTTCTTGCGGAGGCTGTCCAATCTTCCGGGATAGAAAATAAGTTTTCGAACGTTCTATTCCGGGCTGGTGCTGCCAGGCTTAAACTGTCTTAATGTTCACGTGAACAGGTGTGGGGATAAGAAAACCGGTGAAATTACAAACATAGAGGTTTTTTTAGGGTTCCGTAATCAAACTAGGAACCGTTATAGTTTCCCTATATCCGTCCGTCCGTCGGCAGCCTAGAACAGAGACTATTAAATATAAATAAATAAATATCATGGGACAATATCACACCAATTGACTTAGTCCTAAACTAAGCTCTAGGCTTGTACAATGGGTACTAGACAACGATATAGATACTTATATAGAGAAATATATACTTTCATACATAGAAAACATCCATGACTCAGACACAAAATATTCGCGCTCATCACACAAATATCTGTTCTTACCGGGATTTGAACCCAGGACCGCTAGCTTTGTAGGCAGAGTCACTACCAACTAGGCCAGCGCGTCGGCAAAACATCATATTAGTATTATATTAATTTGGCATGCAGTCACGTCAACAAAGTGGTAAAATAAATGCTGCGGGTTTGTGAAAACAATTTTACGATTAAGGTTTATAATGTTTAAAGCGGTAATTTTTTTAACAGTCAAGTGTCATGTGTCATAGAAAAAAACAAGTGCACATGTTAACAATATTTTGACGACTCGACAGCCTAGTCGGTAGTGACCCTGCCTATGAAGCTAGCGGTCCCGGGGTGGTTCCCTGGTACGGGCAAATATTTGTGTGATGAGCGCGAATATTTGTTCCTGAGTCTTGGATTTTTTCTATGTATTTAAGTATGTATTTATCTATATAAGTAAGTTAATCATTGCCTAGTACCCATAGTACAAGCCTAGAGCTTAGCTTGTGTGAGGTTGTCCCCTGATATTTATTTATTTTATTAGTTATTTATTTACTAATTCGGCAAATCGTGCAATTTTGTCATATTGTACACTTGTTAAGTTTTGTGGGAGAGGCGAAATCACGGCCAATAAACAGTCAAGTTTCAGAAGTCTCCCCTCCGAAACTTAAGTGGTACTCGTTGTTAACAGTCCAACAAGACATTCAAAAAGGTACCCGGTTAGGCGTTTAGTGTGAGGATAAAATGGTTTTCATGTTTCAAGTTAAGGGTTCGCCCAACTTGCGAGTTTGTTGGGTGTCAATAGACCTTTGATGCCCATCTTGAGAAGTTTAATAAAAATCCGTCCCCATTTGGAGGTTTTGGCAGTGCACACGTTAAGGGACGGTGTTGTCTTAGGACGGCAAATTGGCATGATAGTCTTTGCTCAGGATAGGAAGATTTGAGGAAGGAAAACGGTGACGTACCTCGTGATTTAATACTAAGGAACATTTTATTACTACATACATACATACATAAACTCACGCCTTCGTTCCCAGAGAGGGGTAGGCAGAGCTACAGAATTACCTACAACTCTAAAACTTGTTGATAATTCTGTAACCACATTTTGCACAATTAGGCTAAGATGTTTAACAGCGTATTAATGACAGGTGGCAAGCCCATCGCCTAACAGTACAACAAGCCTTATTCCCTTAGTCGCCTCTTACGACATCCACGGGAAGACATGGAGTGGCACCATTCTAACCCGGCAACCACACGGGCCCACTAAGTTTTCTAAGGAAAACAATATAGCTTCTGAATGGTGTAGTTTGCAAGGGTCCGTTCATTGGACCAAAAGTAGGTAAGTTTTACAAACTTTCGTTTCGCAAAATCGTTAGGTTCATATTACACAGGTTACATGGGCTTATTAAAATAAGTTATAGTAGAGGACTCGAATAGGAAACGACCTTCACCCAGCTGTTTATTCGATTAAAGTATTTTATATCAGATTTAATATGGTAAGTAATATATGGCGAATAGGGGGCGTGTGGTTGCAGGGTTAGAATAGTACCACTCCATGTCTTCCCGTGGAAGTCGTAAGAGGCAACTAAGGGAATTAAAGGTTTGTAGTACTGTTAGGCAATGGGCTTGCCACCTGTCACTAATACACTGGGAAACATCTTGGCCTGCTTGTGCAAAGTGTGGTTACAGAGTTTTCAAGAAGTTTTAGGACTTGTTGGTAATTCTTTAGCTCTGCCTACCCCACTCTGGGAATGAAGGCGTGAGAATATGTATGTATGTAGGTTGGCTGAAAATTTTTCCGTCCGGTATATTAATAAAAAAATAAAAATAAACCTTAAAAATAAAAAATTGCAATTGCTTGTTTAATAGATAAATTACATAGCAATCGAAAGTATAAAGAATATGCAAACCTTAGGTTGAATATTTTTTTCCATCATAACTATTAAGCCACCTTCCCGAACACATGGTTGAGGGAGGCGATGGCTGAGATACGCGTCATACTCGTGAACGGGTGCTGTCTGTGGGGTCCGGTCTGTTCACGCTTGCAAGGACCTGTTATTCAGTTAGTTATTTTAATTATCGTTCCTGACGTAGAGACCTCGTCATGTTGTTCTCCTAGACATGAGGTATTTTATTTGTATTTTATTGACCTTACATTTGTAATGATTTTATTTGTGTTAGTTTTAAAAATAATTATTTATTACTTTATTACCTTGTAATTTAATTAAGATACTTTTAAGTATTATTGTATTTAATCATTGAAAAAAAATGACCTTCTGCTGGAGTTTCTTGCGGCGCTTCTTCTCCGCAATGATGGTCTTGTCCGAAGCGCTAGTAGATTCACTCTATGTTACCGACGTGTAAAAGAGCCCTGGACCTCATGTGGCCAATTTACTGAATAAATATTTTGAATTTTGAATTTTGAATTTGAATTTTGAGCAGGTTAGGTTAGGTTAGGTAGTTTAGGTTACAAACAAGTAAGTTGGTACTAATAATTTGCACTAAACCTAACGATTGCATTTTTTTTTGTTAACTATTTTACTGAATAGGACTGAAATTTTTCAGCCAACCTATTCGCCATATGTTACTTACCATATTCAGTTCGATATAAAACACTTTTTATCGAATAAACAGCTGGGTGAAGGTCGTCTCCTATTTGGACCTTAGACCATTAGGTCAGGTTAGATTTGCGAGCACATACAATTATAAAATAATGCAGCGATAAGTATCTCTTTGCAATGGTACACTTAGTTGGCCGAATGATGATTTCGCATTCAATCAATCAAGCAATGATGAGTATGCAATCCATCCGCTTAAGTGCACAATGTTATGCCCGTCACCGCTGCCAGAACGGTGGTAGCGTTGAACGGTTTGGTCACTACTAGGGAATGCAAATAACCGGTTATTACCGGTTATTTTTACACAAAATTATTACCGGTTATTACCGGTTATTTTTACACAAAAACGGTTAATAACCGGTTAAATTACATTTCCTAATCACTACTACACACACTAGTTTATTCTGTACGAGAAATGCTGGAAGATTCTCCCGTCACTCCAGCCTTAATGATGTCGTCCGTGGGGTTTTTACGAGCGACAATTTCGCGTCTATTTTTATCGGTTTTTATCGGGCAGTAAACATAAACTGACGCTGACTACAGAATAAATACACTAACTGCCGCACTCAGAGACGTCAATTAAATTTAATGCTTGTTTAGTGACGTGTTGTCTTATTCCATTGCCATAGCAAAGAAAGTGACAGCAGCAACTTTAATCAAGCATGTTGTGTTCTTTGATCAGGGGGGTTATTATGACATAGCCTTGCAGTTCAGTTTACGCTGAGAGAAAAGGACAGAGCTATATAACTGCTATAGCTCCGTCCTTTTCACTCGCCGTTAAATTAACTGCATAGCTATGTCACAATAACCCCCCCGTAGATGACTCAACTTATTGCTATAATTCGAAAACGGAATCGAAAATTTTACACATTTCCATGAGATTTAACCATAAGTTACGGTTTTAAACGATTAGTTAGTTTAACTACTGACCAAACAACAGACCCACCAACAGCCAGCGGCAGGCCAAGCGACAATTCTTGTTAAAACAGTCACGAAACGCGACTAAAAAGTTGTATTTATAATCGCATAAAAACTGCAGCAAATGTAGTTGACCTGAAAACAGTACAAAAATTCCACTTTAAACGCCCTGGTTTTAAAATTGGCTTTATAAACCACTTGTACAGTAGGTAATGAGTATTTAAACGCATGCAATACGGACGTTTTTAAATAACTTTGCTTTTAACTTGAAAAATAATGCAGGTATTTTCACAGAGAACTGCTTTTTTTAGCTTATAAATTATAAATCAAGTTGTTTCCGTTTTATACTGCCGTAAAGAGGATTTTATCGTAGGTGTTAAGGAAAGAACGATTTGAAATATTAATTTTCTTACACTGGGCTACAAAATGTGATAAGTTAAATGTCTATCCGTCTGTTTGTCGCCTAGGAGGTTTCCTATTTAGATTAGTTATTGCACCGATGTCAAAGCGTATTTTTTAGGTTGTATTGAGGTTCAGGAAAAGGTCCGACAATGTCACACCAATTGACCTAGTCCCATACTAAGCTCTAGGCTTGTACTACGGGTACTAGACAATGATATAAATACTTATATAGATAAATATAAACTTAAGTACATAGGAAACATCCATGACTCAGAAACAAATACTCGCGCTCATCACACAAATATCTACCCTTACCGTGATTTGAACCCAGGACCGCTAGCTTCGTAGGCAGGGTCACCACCAACTAGGCCAGCGCGTCGTCAAGTAATGAACATTGAATACGTCAATTCAAAATTATTAACTCGATCTGAAATAAGCGAGGTTCAAAACAAGGTGATGCTCTCCTTTCCACGTTCGAATTGTGTCTTAATTATTTTTACATGTAGTTCAATATTGTTCTATTG
This sequence comes from Acleris emargana, assembly GCA_927399475.2. Lineage (NCBI taxonomy): Eukaryota > Metazoa > Arthropoda > Insecta > Lepidoptera > Tortricidae > Acleris > Acleris emargana. Next base: position 2,065,165 of record OV656840.1, read on the forward strand.
TTCCTACATATTGTCGGTGAAACTGCAAAACCGCGTAAGTAACATTTTAAATAAGGAGCAAAATGCACTTTTTAATGAGACAGTAAGGTTTATTTTGCTCTATCATAAAAATGTTAGTAACGTGGTTTTCGGTTTTTCGGTTTCACCGACGATATAATATCTTAACTATTTAACTAATGTAAACCAATAGTATCATATTGAAATACTTTATCCTAAACTTTCAAAAACCTTCTTACGCAAGCTAAGCAAAGCAAGTTAAATACTTAATCTTATCTCACAATTAACTTCAAAAGATCTCCAGCAAGATTACTAAAACTACTTAACTCGATTAGTCCGCAGTAAACATAAAAACCCAAGCGTTCGCAAAACTAGACCGGCGCCATTTTGTAAAATATTAAACGACTTATTTTATTCATTAAGAAAAGAGAGTTAACTCGCATTGCAACGGGGTTTAATGAGTAAAAGGGAGGGGAAATAGAATATTTTTACGAAGATCTTTAAAAAACCGGCCAAGTTCGAGTCCTCGCGCATGGAGGATTCCGTACCATACTCTATACACAATTAGACGCTTTACCTGTTTTTAATTATATCAAGCAAAACTAAAAAATACTTTTTCTCAAAAATTACCGGAAAAGTTGACATTACTAACACCATACTGAGACGCGAAGTACATAGTTTACAGACAGTTCCCAAATTTAAAAAAAATACATTGCGTGCTCGCTACACAAGCCCGCAATGTTGCATACAAATTTCATTGTTATCTAGTTTGTAACTTTTAAAAAAGTGAAAACGGCTATAATAAAATGACGGCACAAGTCTTATACATCCATATTTTATTCGAATCGTAACTTTTTATCTGTTTTTGGAATAGCTTGAGTTTTTTTTTCTAAAAAAAGCTTGCGTTTCCCCTTGTCATAAACATAAAGGCGGTAAAGATTTATTTTATTTCACGTAAAGTTTCTTTTTATATGCGATTTGTATCTTGCGATTTTTGAGAAAAGCACTATATATGCCTCGGCAGGAACGGCAATTACGGGCCTCGTATATTTAAACGGACTCGCAAGCTCGTCCTTTTAAACTAATACTCGGCCCGCAATTACCTGCTTCACTGCCTAGGCAATAATGTACTATTTTATCCGCGTTTGCTTAGGAACTGTCTAATTATTTGAAATTCACAAACATTAATTAACACATAAGGAATTTTGAACACATGCGCAGTTTGTCACGAATTGGTCTCAACTCAGCGTGATGCTGGTGATAAGTATTCTATGTCCGTTTCTGTGATAGTAATATAAACTGTTTTATGCAACGATCAGTTGCTTGTATTGTCGGTCGGTCGGTCAGTCGGTTTATGTATCCTATTCCAGGACTTATTCTATATGTAGGCCAAGTTTCTTTCTGATCCGTTCAGTGGTTAAAGCGTGATAGATAGAGTAACAAACATCCTAATTTCCAAACTTTCTTGTTTATAACTAGCGGTGGATTTTTCAATTAATTTATTTCATAAAAACCTTGTCCTGACATTGTCAAACACAATAGAAATCAGCCAAATCGGTTCAGCCGTTCTCGAGTTTTGCGCTTAGCAACACATTTAGCGATCCATTTTTATTATACACCGTGGGAACGAGTAACCCGACAAATTTTAACCATCGATTCTAGAGCCAATTTATAGTATATAATGTGATATAACATGTAGCCCAATAACGCATAATTTCAGAGTTTTTTTTTTTTTTTTTTTTTATATCATAGGAAGGCAAACGAGCACACAGGCCACCTGATGGTAAGTGGAAACTGTGACCCATAGACATTCGCATTCACAAGACCGCAATCCTAAGACTGCAAATGCGTTGCCAACCCTGAGGCCGAAGATGGAATGCCTCTATGCTAGTCATTTCACCGGCTGTCTTATCCCCATACAGTTTTTAATTATTAAAAAAAAACATAATTAGGTAATTGAATTTAAACTCTGTCACCTTAACGTAAAGCAATATTTTCTAAGAAAGATTCATCTTGTAAATAGCAATGTCATCAACCTACAACGTAAATTAATTTAATCAATTTCTTAGTAAATAATGCTTTAGGTATAGGTGACAAAGTTCAAATTAAATTAACTATGGAATATTTTTTTTAATAATAAATATCTTGGAAATTATGCTTTATTGGACTACATGTTATATCACATTATATACTACAAATTGGCTCTAGAATCGATGTTTAAAATTTGACGGGTTACTCGTTCCCACGGTGTATAAGATATATCTTTCAAACTACTTAACTAATTTAATTTATTATTATCAATAGAAAGAGTAATTCAAGAGCAAGTTATTTATTTTTAGTAAATTATGTATTTGTTATGAAGGTATGTACGAGTGTTACAGAATACTCACATAAACTGGAGCGAAGCGGGGGCGGGTCGTTAGTTTAAAATAAATAAATAACGTAACGTTTTCACAGCTAAACCGCTGAACCAATTTTAATGATGTTATGTAGATATCTCAAGACCAGGCAACAAACACACACACACACACACACTCAGTCATACACGTAACATTATCATATTGTAATTTTTTGTTAGTAGCATAGGTATTGGCAAACTATTGAGCCAGCTTAACCTTACACCATCACCATCACTTCAGCGACGGCAATTCAAGACGTCCAATGCTGATCATAGGCCTCCTCCAATGTTTGTCACCAGGACTGATCCAGTGCCGCTCGAATCTATCGGTTTCCCGCAACCTTCACCACGTCCACGTCCGTCTCAGTCCACCTCGTTGGAGGCCTACCCACGCTGCGTCTACCGGTACGCGGACGCCACGCGAGAAGTCTTCGACCGATCCATCTGGTTACGCTAGACAAGCTTTTAAACGCTAAAGTAAAAGATTTTCGAAAACTTACCAAATGTATAGAACGGTCGCAGGCGCTCGACGCGACCGTCGGACAGCTAGCGTCAATCCAATACATTTTGGACAACGATGATGAACGCCGAATGCTTCTTGTCTTGGGTGTTTCCTCGTGGTCATACTATTTTTGTCCTACTGACTTTCGACGGAGCCCCGCCTGAGGGCGGGGCTCGTACTTCTAGGTGGTTTTGCCCTTCGGGCATCTAAAGATACCTAACGAACCTAACCTACCTACTTTTACAACCACAATTAGTATTTAGTGATCAAATCTAGGTTCACTTTTTGACTAGTATGACAAAATAGTATGACCACGAGGAAACACGTCCTTGTCTTGGGCGTCTGTTCTGCGAGCGATAAAGATAAAGGATAAAAAATAAAAGATATTTATCGTCGGTGATACAGCAAAACCACGTAACTAATATTTTTATGATAGAGCAAAATAAACCTTACTGTCTCATTAAAAAGGTGCATTTTGCTCCTTATTTAAAATGTTACTTACGCGGTTTTGCAGTTTCACCGACGTTATTTAGTAAGTACGCAGCACGGGCACTTTTATACGTCAACCTGCCCAATGACACTTAAGTCTAACAATTCTTACAGATTCTGAATTCCGTATACTGACATATTTAGATTACGTGCATTGTATACTTGTTTTATTGTATGTATATAGATATACGGGATTAAAATATAAAGGAGCCTTTTAGTAAATTGATTGAGGAATCCTATCTTACCCACTTTAAATTAATCCGATATTGTAGGTTCGTTTCATTATAGCGTATATCGCCTTCCGAGGGTCGGATACTGAACCTTTCTGTCTTTTATAATGAGACAGAGGCATTTGCACGTATCTTCAATGTACGGTTTAGTTCAATTGAAATATTTTATCAAAGGTATTGAAGAGGAGGGAAACTTTTCAAAAGTAACCCAAAGTCTGCAAAAACATTCCAAAGCCAATTTTTTTTTTGGCATTGAGAAGGCAAACGAGCACACTGGCCACCTGATAGTGAGTGGAAACTGTGGCCCATAGACATTCGCATTCACAAGACTGCAAATGCACTGCCAACCACGAGGACAAAGAAGGAATGCCTCTATGCTAGTCATTTCACCGGCTGTCTTATCCCCAAACCGGAACAACAATGCGAACACTGCTGTTTGGCGGTAGGTTAATGGATAATGCATATGGTGGTAGCGATCCGGTTGGACCCTGCATATCCTACCACCCGCAAAATGTTAAATGTTGTATTGCATTTAAATATTCTCCCATTGCCCTGCTTATATGTAAGAGAAATCTGTCTTTTGTCGTCTCTCACCCATCATATTTTAGGAAGCGAAGTGAGGACTTGCATAAACGGACTAGGGAAAACATTATGAACCTTTTATGTAAACCTCCAAACTGCAAGTGCATTTATAAAATAAATGTTTTTAATATATCGGAGAAATACTGGAAAAGGGCCGAATCTTAAGTACCCGAAACCGACGTGCGTGCATGACTCGATGTATGAATGTTGAAGAAGCGAAAGAAATTTGTCAAGATCGTAGCAAGTGGAAATAAGTGGTCTCTGCCTACCCCTCTGGGAAACAGGCGTGATTTAATGTCTGTATGTATGTATGTTTTTAATATGTGCATTGTTCATATTTAACAAACTACCCTTAATTCTGAAATCTTTAGAAGGTAACGATTTTAAGCGCTCGCTCACAAAATGGCTTCTGAACAAATGTCTTTATAGTGTTAAAATATACCTTAAGCATGATAGGAATTAAGTTGACATTTTATTTTTATTTTACAATTACATTTTATTTATTTTTATTATATATTTTTAGTGCCGTGTGGTTGCCGGCTTAGAATTTGTGCCACTCCATGTCTTCCCGTGGAAGTCGTAAGAGGCGACTAAGGGAATAAAGGCTTGTAGTACCTACTGTTAGGCGATGGGCTTGCTACCTGTCACTAATATACACTGATAAACATCTTGTGCAAATTGTAGTTACAGAGTTATCAACAAGTTTTTAGACTTGTTGGTAATTCTATAGCTCTGTCTACCCCACTCTGGGAACCACTCTGAAGGCGTGAAGGTATGTATGTATGTATATATTTTTTGACGTCATAAATTCATGTTATTATGAACAATTTGCACGCCTGCATGCAGGCTGGATACACGGTACCCAAAACATGTAACACCTTTATAACTGTATTCCATTTGATTTAATTTGATAAGAAAACGTAACCAAAGTTCTACGCGGACAAAGTCGCGAGTAAATTTTAGTCTCCTATGTTGAACCACAATACTGCAGAAACAAAACCTTTGCTTTCACCAAGTCAGTTTAACAAATAAGCGACTGAGCTCAAACTCGAACAATATGCTTTGTGTCAGCATAGTAGACGAAACTCCTATAATACACGAGCTTAATACATCTTAAAAGACTAATCAGTGTTACTGATAAAACAACCCTAATGCACTGATTATAAAGTTGATTTTTGAACGAATGTAGAAGTGACATAGTTAAGCTGAAGCTTTTGTACTGTTTTGCAAACGTTATGAAAAGTCATAGCAATTGGTAAATGTCTGAGACAAACTTGGAATTATTCTACTCGTATTTTGATACGAGATCTCTTTTCTACATTATAGTAGCCCATCTTGCTTTGGTATAATAAAAAGAAAAGAAAAGAAAAAAACATTTATCCACTACACACATAAGACACACGAAAAAAAGTAAAAACAGAAAACAGCAATAAAAAGAGTAGTGAGTGTGTCTTCTTGGCAGTGAATCGGACACTGGGTCAGCATGATGCTGAGGTGCTAAACACGTTACGGATATCGTAAACATATTGTTGTTTTCATCAACAGATGGCGCTGTCCTCATCATTGTCTTTACTGTTGAAAAAATATGTAAATGTGGCCCTGGGCTGAATTTTACGTTGTTAGGCCAAAAAAAATGCTGCTGAAACAGACAATATCAAATTATACATTTCTACTATTGATATTTCATGCGAATGCAACTGTTCTAAAGTTTTGCCCTAAATCTTTAAACATTTCAGCGAAAATACCCGAAACCAAAGCCATTTTATAAGCTTCCCGTTTTTCAGTATCTGGTACAGAATCTTAAAAACCTAACGATTTAGAAACCAACCGGTCTCTACAAATTACATACATACATACATACACTTACTTCATTCCCAGAGCGGGGTAGGCAGAGCTACAGGATTATCAACAACTCTAAAAACTTGTTGCAAATTGCTTAAAATATAAAATATAAATATACCCTGATGTATGGTAGTGAATGTTGGGTGTGGCAGGACAAGCATGTAAGTCATGTAAATGCAGTTGAAATGCGCTCTTTGCGTAGTATGTGTGGTGTGAAACTGATTGATAGAGTAAGAAATGAAAAATCAGAGAGGAATGTGGTATAAAAGAAGATGTAGTGACTAAGATTGAAAAGGGCATGCTTCGATGGTTCGGTCATTTGGAAAGAATGGATGAAAGAAGATTGACGAAAGAGATATACAGATCGAAAGTGAGTGGAAGGGTCGGAAGGGGCCGCCCTAGGCATACTTTTTCGAATCGAATCTGAGAAATACTGGAAAAGGGCCGAATCTCTTAAGTATCCAAAACCGACGTGCGTGCATGACTCGATGTATGAATGTTGAAGAAGCAAAATAATTGTGTCAAGATCGTAGCAAGTGGAAAGAAGTGGTCTCTGCCTACCCCTCTGGGAAACAGGCGTGATTTAATGTATGTATAAAATATATCCTGAAGCCATGAACAAGAAACTTCTCTCTCCGCAGTTGGTTTATACAAACAGTCGGGAAACTCGAACAATGCACTCCGCCATATTGTTAGCGCGAACTCATTAAGTAAGCAGGTGAACGTTCAATGCCCAACTCTGTCAGTTTAATAAAAAGTTGACACCATTTAGAGTTCTCAGCGGTTCATGGTTTGTCAGCTGACAAACTACAAATTATGTTACTTACTAATATTATGCGATACAGTATGCTTAGTAAGGACTAGTAGAGTAGTAAGAGTCTCTGAGCTAGGCTGCGGACAGATGGACTATAAGGGTTCCTAGTTTGACTACGGAACCCTAAAAAGTCCATGTTTTAATAGCACTGACTTTAAAACTACACTCTCGGTCAAATAATACGGGTCAGAGTGCGTTTTTCATACAAACGAGGCTATTTTGAAGCCTTGTTGTTTTGAGTGAGGTTTAATAGTGGATACTCTGAGGTTCAATAGAGGAGGTCAAAAGTGCTTAAGATACCTAACTGATCGCACAATCAGGTAACACCACAGCGAGAGAGTTTAGCTCAGCATTCGGATTTCTTTACATTATATTGCCATTTTAGATGTTTTTCTGAACATACACAATTCCGGCGTTAACCGCAAATTCAATCAGTTGGGTATCCTAGCTACTCTGAAAGTCTTGTATCGATGCTCGGGGTGTCCATCATCAGATTTCATTAAAAGCATCCCCTGGCGAGGAACCAACGCTTCGAAATAGCCTCTTTAGTATGAATAACGCACTCTGACCCGTATTATTTGACCGCGAGTGTATAAAACTAAAAATCACTGTTTTATATTTTTATGATAACTTGACCTAAAAATGTACATTATGTCGATAAGGATCACTTTACAAAGTAAGGTGATTTACGATAAAATTGTAGTCCATTAGTTGACTTCAACACGCGAATGACTTGAAATTTACTGAACTACTTGTTTTAAAATCAAAATTGTAAAAAACATAGTTTATAGGTGGAAAATGTTTTTTTTAACCCGTGTCAAAAGGAGTGGTGTTATAATTTTGTATGTATGTGTACGGTCGAACTAAGTAGCTGAACATTTTGTCGCAATAACTATATTACTTGTGGGAGGACCTTGTGCAGGGTCCGTCCGGGTTGGTACCACCATCTTATCCATTAACCTACCGCCAAGCAGCAGTGTTGCATTGTTGTGTTCCTGTTTGGGGATAAGACAGCCGGTGGAATAGAGGCATTCCATCTTAGTCCCCAGGGTTGGCAGTGCATTTGCAGTCTTATGAATGCGAATGTCTATGGGACACAGTTTCCACTTACCATGGCCTGTGCATGACAGGTGGCGTGTGTGCTCGTTTGCCTTCTTATGCCATTTTTTTTTTAAATAACGTTTTAAACTGAGAGTGGTTTGAATTCAGCACATCAATGGCTGCGATAGGGTACTAAAGCGTTCAGCTATTTATGAGATACACTAGATAGGTTACAGAGTTATCAACAAGTTTTTAGAGTTGTTGGTAATTCTTTAGCTCTGCCTACCCCACTCTGGGAATGAAGGCGTGAGTTTATGTATGTATATATGTACTGTACCTATCTGTGTGTCTGACTTTGGCATTTTTTCTCCCAAATGGATAATCTGGTATTAACACTGTTCTCTGAATTCGAGATGGTTCAAGGATTTCATGAAAATTCATGGAAATATACAAAAAAAGAGAAACGTACAAAACTATTTTTTTTATAATAACTGCAGCACATTCAAAAATTGTGGAGATCGGACTTTACGAGGTGAGAAACGATATCGCCCGGAGCTAATTTTTAGGGTTCCGTACGCAAAGGGTAAAAACGGGACCCTAATACTAAGACTCCGGTGTCCGTCTGTCCGTCTGTCTGTCACCAGGCTGTATCTCACGATATAGCTACACAGTTTCAAATTTCCCAGAAGATGTATTTCTGTTGCCGCTTTAACAACAATAACTAAAAACGGAATAAAATAAATATTTAAGGTGGGTTCCCATACAACAAACGAGGTTTTTTGCCGTTTTTTGCTAATGTTGTATAGATAATGGTACGGAACATTTTCTGCGCCCGTCCGACTCGCACTTGACCGGTTTTTTTTGACAGCTCCGCGATTCAGTGATAAGTTCGCCTTTGTACATCCCTGTTTTTGTCTATTTCTTAATTGTTATCTCTTTTGTTTGAACAATAAAATGTTTACATACATACAGACATATTGGTGTCGGTTATAACCCTATTAATTTTCAAAGTCATTCATGGAGTTTCATAGATGGTTCAAACATTTATTTGATGACAATTCGTTGGTAATACAGGCTGCGTAACTAACAAATTCAATAAGTAGCAAAATGTACCCTACAGACTTGCTAGCTAAGGTGTAATTTGCATCTAAAGAGCGTCCCCATTGAGAGCATTGGCGTCGAATTTTCGAGTGGTGTGGACGTTGAGCCGAGCGTTACAAAGCTTACACACCACTCGATGTTTGACGCTTAATGCTCATTACCAGACGTCGCACGTTTTGTGCCGATGACGTCAATTTGCATACAGGTGATAAAAAATTAAAGACTAATATTAAAGGTTGTTATTTGGGTAGAGTATCGGCGAATAAGTTTTGCATAAACCCTTATTAGACTTTCTGAGTTCATCGATACTGATTGAGAAGGATGGTAGTAAATTTAATCGAGTAACATTGTCATTAAAAAACTTTTTATGTTGTAATAAAAAACAGTATGATTACCAGACCTAGGAATATACGGGCCAAAATTAAATGACAGCTAGGGATTGCCTATATCGATAAACTCAATTATCGATGCTTTCCCCGCATACTAGTGATCGCTCCAAGTTTTGTTTGTATTTTTTTGTTATTGTAACTATGCAAATAAAACAAAATAGCAACATAATTCTTGTTATTCCTTACTTTAAAAGTTTTTTTTAACCTTTAGTCATCATCATAATTTTTTTCCTTACCGTGTATTTCAGAATGACTGTCCCATTTTGTTAAAATTACAATCAGAATTTGTCAAGAGTAAAAAAAAAGATTATGATTAGTGAAGGTTAAAATATCCTTTTAAAATAAAGAATAGCCAGAATTATGTTTCTATTTTGTTTTATTTGCATAGTTTCAATAAAAAAATATTTTTACAAACAAAACTTGGAGCGATCACTAGTATGTGGAAAAAGCATCGATAATTGAGTTTAAACATCAGCTGAGAAACCCTTTATTGGATAATCCATTATACTCCGTTGACGAATATATGGAACTTAAATTATAAAATTATTATTGTTTGTTTGACCTTTATTACTTCGTATATTGACGTCGGAAACTGACCATTTATTAGTTATTAGTTGTTTATTAATGTTGCCTTTGATTATTTATGTGTTTTTTTGTATTATTATTTTATTATTTGAATTAATGTTGACAATATCAATGTAATTTCATATTTTTTGACATGCAATGCAATCTATATTGTAACATTACATTGATGAATAAATAAACTAAACTAAACTAAACTATCGATATAGGCAATCCCTAGCTGACATTTAATTTTGCCCCGTATATTCCTAGGTCTGATGATTACAAACCTTTTAACCAAATGTTCTTTACCTACTCATAATGCAAAACCGTGCGAGTCACATGTGCCGCGGTTCCACAAAATCGCAAAAGAACGAGACATGTTTGGAAACTGTTGAAAGTTTCCAACTTCTTTGGAAATACTTCGCTGCGGAAAATAGATCTCGTGAGAATAGGATTTAAAGTTCAAGCCATTATCAATAAAAATGTCAAAAATACAGACAAAGTACGTTTTGTATGAAGTATTTACAATTTACTCTAATTCGAAAACCATTTAAAAAAAAGTGTTTTAGACCCGTGCTGCATTATTAAGTTTTTGAAAAAAAAAACGGATATTTCGACAAAAGTTGGTTTGACTTTCGTTTTCAACTTGAAGCCCTCCTAGGTTAAGCTGGGGTTAGTTTAGAGGTAAGGCGTAAACCGCTTGGAATAGTACGTTTTAAGACACTATTACAATGACATTTTTTTTAAATTTAAAATACTTTTTAAATATCTGCTAAAAAAATAAAGAGTCAAATACAAAATTAATGAAATTGGTACTCGTATCTTAAAAATTACCTATTCTTTCGAATTAGACGGTTAAAACCGTGAGCAATTTTTGATCTATCCCAATTTGGCTTTTCAAAAGTATCAACTTTTTAAGTCACTTATTAGTATTTGACGACGCGTTACCTTAGCTGGTAGTGCCCCTGCCACCCTGCTGCCTACAAAGCTAGTCTTGGGTAAAAAGTCAGCAGGTTCAGAAGTTACGTTTGCTTCATCCCTTTCTCTCGATTTATTCTCGAATGACGAGTGACAGGGATGAAGCTAACATAACTTCAATTTTGATTTTCAGATTAGTTCCTCAGGTCAAGTCAAATGACTGGCATAAGTGCGAGTGAAAGAGAAGTACAAATCCGAAGATTTTAAGAGCTACGTGTATCGCACTGGGGGTCTGTTTCATTCAGTAAAACCACATTGATTGTTACATGTTATCCTGTCTCTTTTTTACTTGGTTGAGTGAAAAACAATACGATAACATGGCAAAAGCAATAATAGTTTTTGAGTAGGATTGGCGCTCCTGGCCCTGTAAGTAGGGACGTATTTGAGGGGACTGGCGTTCGTAGCAGTGCTACGCTCGTAGCAAAACCTTCGTAGACGTGAGTGGTATCGCATCTGTCAATTATTATTTTTATCTACACACATATCATAAGTCCTCTATTATGCGTTCAAAACCCGTAGGAAATAACCAACATTATAACAACCAATTTTACTATGAGAACTCTCTTGTCTGTGGTAGTAGGTAAAATCTGTACTGTAATGTTATTACAGTACCTATAAATTTTTGTAACGTTATGAGTTTAAATTTGGAACAGCTGTCAAAACTCAAGAGGGTCTCTATTCTAGTATCCATAGATATTAAAACGGTCATCGACTCAAAACGTCAATTCAGTATGTTTTCTTAATACATATAAACCGCACGACATTTGATCTCAAGTGAGTTGAGAATTGGGACTTCATTTGTTTGATTTAAAAAAAAACATTCATCTTGACGGAGGATTGAATTGCCGTTATTACTGGTCTTTTAGCTGTTACAAAAGTAGGACTATATAATAGACAAAAATGCTTGGCCTAAACCCGAAACTTAATCAGTAATATTTTATTTTTTTCAAATTCAAAATCTTTATCTTGTCTGGGGGACACCGTTGATGTAGGAAAACATATCAATCTTATGTGGTCATCTTGCACCGTCTTATATACACATACGTAGGAGTTCTTTTTTCCTTTTCTCTCTTTCTATCTTAAGATTTTGGTGTGTTTTCCTGCGGAAACTACGCAGGATATTTGAAATATTTTTTAATTTGCTATTTATAGATTTATATAATGCTAGACTAAGTAGTACCGTTGTAATATAAAATATATTTAAAAAAATGACTGACTGCTGAGTTTCTTGCGGCGCTTTTTCTCAGCAGTGGTCTCCTCTTGTGAAGCGCTGGTAGATTCTTGACGTGTAAAAGTGCCCGTGCGGCCTACTTACTGAATAAATGTCTTTATCTTTATCTTTTAACTTATGATATGTGTGTAGATAAAGTAGTGTACGCAACTAGCTCACGCTCGTTTCATAAGACCACACTCGTCTTTTAAGGCCTCTCATTATGCATCAATTGCATAAACTACTATTATAAGACAGGGAGGCAAACGAGCATGTAGATTACCTGATAGGAAGTGATCACGACTGCCCATGAACACCAGCTACTCAAGAACTCTTGGACCTGCAATTTAGGGATATGTAAGCTCTTTTGTTGAAGGCACCCATGTCATAACTGGTAGAAAATACCACCAAAGGGAGATCATTCCACAGGTTTCACTATACAAGGCAAAAAGTGCTCAGTGAAATGCACGGTGGAAGAACGCCTTTTTTTCATACTATTTTATGAATGGAGTGAAGAAGTGAAGTGGTTATTATGAATAACTAGGTTCTTACGTTACAGTTTTTTTTTAAGGCATAGGAAGGCAAACGAGCTCACGGGCCACCTGATGGTAAGTGGAAACTGTGACCCATAGACATTCGCATTCACACGACTGCAAATGCACTGCCAACCCTGAGGACTAAGATGGAATGCCTCTATGCTAGTAATTTCACCGGCTGTCTTATCCCCAAATCGAAACACAACAAGTGAACACTGCTGCTTGGCGGTAGGTTAATGGATAAGATGGTGGTACCAACCTGGACGGACCCTGCACAAGGTCCTCCCACATGTAGAAGTTTTTTTAAGTATTGTATTTTTATGAAAAAGTTTTTCTTCTACAATCCTCTAAAGTGACACACATACGCAACCTAGGGTACGTGCATGTACACAATTACATTTACAATTCAATCGCCATGTTTGCACAAGAAGGCCATCTAGCGGCAAAGATAAACACTACCAAATTAAACATAACATGTGGGTCCCTTGTTTAACTACCTAGGAGGCCCGTGCCTTTTGCCTTAATTAGGCATGTTGCTAATTGAGGGCGAAGGTTGTGAATAGCAAAAAGCAAGTTTGAATCAATTTTAAATCGTTATAAATCGTAAATGCTCATTCAAAATGAAAAATGATGAAAGAAACCTTTTTTTTTCAATATGGCGTCTCGTTGCTGCCATATTGAATTTTGGTTACTGTCATGTCTATAGTGGCACTGAAACGATTATTTAATACTAATCGATTGAACAAAGAATTAGCAAAATCAGTTCACGGGTTTAGTTTCTAGAGCACCACAAAGGAACAAACATACATCTTTACATATATAGGCTGATAAACACATTACCCTCATCCTTCGGCAGTCGGGTAAAAATACGTATTGGAATTAATTACTAACATACTAGAATGTTTTTACTATTTTTTATTTACTAAAAGTAAACTTTTAACTTCTATTAAAAAAAGAGGGGTGTTATAAATTAAACATGTGTAAGTATTGTGAACTTGAGTGTGTGTCCGTATGTCTATCAATAGCATCGTAGTTCCCACATCGATGGACTGTTTAGGACGCATTTTTTTCAAAGAAAGCTAGTTTATTTAATGTGATTCTTAGCTAGTAATATTAAATTATTCATCAATTCACCTATTTGTATGAAGAAATTATTTTTGCTTAGGATTTAAATAAAATCCAATACAAAATATGGCAAATGACTCCCATCTAGTCTCTGCCAAGGGCGAATAATAATTATAATTATAATAATAATTATAATAATAATAATAATTCTTTTCTTTTTGTACACTCACTTTTTTGTGCTAATAATGTAGGTGTTTTGGTATTTACTGTTAACCTATTATTGTAATTGTTAAATAAATAAATAAATAAATAAATAAATAAATAAATAAGGGCCCAATCCAATTGGGCCGAATCGTTTTTTTTTTTTTAATGAGTTATGTAAGCATAGCGCGGCACATTTACATAAAAAACGGTTCTGGTGCTATTTTGAACACAATTCAGCCTAACGCTCCTGCTCGCTACGCTCGTCGTCGCACCTAACCTACCAGGGTATGCGAATACTCCAATAAGTTCAATTTTTATTGATAATGGATAATTATGATCAAAAATATTTCGCTACATTAAAAGTTTGCTAATCGTTCATTTGGACAAACTTATTTTGATTAATAAGTCTTTTGCTTCAGTAAAATATTTTGGCAACTGATTTAAATATCCTGATGGAAGTCGCTCGAGTAATATTCAGCAAAGTGATAGATTGACCAAAGTAAAATATCCTAAATAAATATTATGCCAATGATTGAGTTGGATAAAATACAGTTGCTAAGTTCGGGAATAATAATTCGACCAAAAATATTTAGCAGAAACATCCTGTCGCCATTATGGGGAGGAGAGGGGTGGAGGGGTGGAGGGGGGGGGGGGAGGTTGTTTTAATTTGGCTTTTTTTTTATTCCTGATGGTGCATTTGAAAATTTAAACTTATAGGGTCACAAGTATCCCGGCAGCTTTTACACCTTGAAAAAAACTTTAACTAACTTTGAGCTGGATTTTATGTAGTGGTAAAATTCATATTAATTTTACTATAAAACAAAAAAGTATTAATATATCACTTTAAAATCATGAATTTAGACAAATGTACTAATAGAGAGACTTTACCTTAGTTTCGTACGAAATCGATATTGTCAGTTTTTAACTTGCACAAAAATAGTATGGTTAGTCATTTGGGTACCCCGTCGCCTGGGGAGCATGTCGGTATAATGCAAAACTATAGTCAATCCAAACGTTACAAAAATCACAAAAAACACCTAATAACATAGCATTCAAAACATAAAAAACGTCATTAAGTATAATGGAATTACGAACATGGAGCCTGAAATAGAAAACGCCTCACGTAATTCCATTGAAAATTCATTATTTGATGCCTGCGACCCTTGAGACGTTATCGCGTCAAACCCGCCTTATTGGAATCAGCGAAATAAAGACGCCTTAGGCCGCGGTCACACGCTCTCGGTTACCGGCGCAGTTGCTGATCGATCACTAGTGATCAGGGTTTGCAAACAATTCGAAAAATACCGGTTAATTACGTTTCTTAGCCAAGGTTTTTTGTAAAAACTCGCTTGAAGTGGTTCGATTCGCGAGCGATCGCTTAACCTGGTATTTTTGGTTTTTGATTCTTCCTGCAAATGGTTGGTGTCGCGACTAAAATGATAAGGCTATTACTTAAAGCTGAGCAAGTGAAAATGCAACTAAAGAGCTAGTTTATAGAGTAGGAAAGAGGAGAAAACGATGGCGGTCTAAGCGCAAAGTTTGGAGCAAACAAAGAAAGGTACCCAACTGTCCGGCTCCCATTTGATTTATTATTTATTATATATGTTAGAGAGTAGTCTTAAATAACGGACACGTACTTTTTTTTACCTGCCCAAACTCAACCTATTCGGAGAAATAGTCCTCCAAAGGACTAAAAGTGACCAAAACCTTTAAGCTTTCGGCTCAAACTTATATTTTACAAAAAAAACACCTTCAAAGTTGCATACTACTCATGGTTTCACTCACTTCACTTTTTGTTGTAAAATATAAGTTTAAGCCGAAATAACAAAACACGGGTCCATTATTTTTTCATGTTCTCTAACATATAACCAACTCAGTTATTAACCATCAATTTGCTTTAACAAAACTCTCTATAGAACTTAAGGGTTTTGGTCACTGCTTAGTACTTTGGAGGACAATTTCTCCGAATAATAGGTTGGGCAGATAAAAAAAAAATACGTGTCCGTTATTTTAGACTACTCTATAACATATATATATATATAAACCAAATCGGAGCCGGACTGTTGGGTACCTTTCCTCATAAGTCAATTTGTGTGAAATTTTCCGCTGATTTATTAATTAAATAAGGTCCGGAAATTATTGTTATTAAACTTAAACGTCCGTAGTTTAGATGTAATGCCACTATTGCCACTCCTAGCATAATCCAGGTAGTCTCTTCAGCTACCGCCATCGCATTGTTACGTGGGCCTCAATCCTTGGGGCAATAATCAAAAGGGACTCAAGTGCTTTAGCGTACAGCCGTAAAGCTTATTCATAAACGCACAATAGCTAAAAGTTGCTTTAAATACGCTTTGTCCTTATCCGTCATTATGACCTTTGCATCAGACAGAAAGTGACAAGGCATCCTTTACGTCGACACCGAACATTTTCAAAATAGCAAAAAGTGAAAGTCATAAAAAGGCATACTTTGAATAAAGTAAGTTTATAGTGTATTAATTAATAAGGGAGCTACTACTATTAAATCTTTCGTGATATATCTACAAATAAGGTTTGTTTTGCTTACTTATTTAAGAGTGCTTGGTAATTCTGTAGCTCTGCCTACCCCACTCTGGGAATGAAGGCGTGAGTTTATGTATGTATGTAAGGTTTGTTTTGGATATAATGTGCCAGTTAACCGAAGTTGGATTGGAAACGCCTTCATTTTTGAATAGCAACACGTTGATATGGAATTTAATTCCACCACTAGAAGGATATACTCGCTGTCGGTAACGTCTTGTGAGTAACCGCCTGTTTCACAATAAGTAAAGCATGACATTTGACGGATAATTTGAGTCCTTCTCTTTCTTACACTTCTAAATAGACAAGGAGAGATTAAATGGCAGATAAATTTACTCGTCGATTGTGAAATAGTTTATAGGCTGAAGCCAGACGAGCGTATTTTTGAGTTGTGAGTCGCGTAATTTCTGCTCCTCCATTCAGTTTCATAGTAGTAGTAGTATGATGAATGGAGGAGCAGAAATTACGCGACTCACAACTCAAAAAATACGCTCGTCTGGCTTCAGCCTTATATGTAAAGTAAGTAGGTATACTTAAGTAAAAAATAATGTAAGCCCCTCTCGCCCCGTTTGAAATTCTATGTTTGAAGTTTGACGTAATTCAATACCTACAATGTCAAAATTCCTTGGTTCCATAGGAATTTGCTTAACTCATAAAAAACTTTTTTAACTAACGTAACAAGATGTTTCTTGTTAAAAAACATCTTCACAAAGTTTCTTCCTCAGGAATAATTCTATCATAAAAGCCAACTTCAGGACAAATTTCCATACAAAAATCTTTTTTTTAGAGCAGCTCTAAAAACTTCATCGGTACCAGAGTTGTAAAAACTTGGTTATGAAGTTTTCTAGCAAATTATAACATAATACTGAGCAGAAACATAGTTTTAAACTATTTTAATAATCATTAGTGTTTTAAGTCCTACGTTTTTCTTTCTTTCAAACTTAAAGGCAACGGGTGGTTATTCGGAACTATGGAATGACAAACATATTAGGAGCCTATTTAATAGTAGTTTAGATAATCTTAAAATACGTATAATAATTTCAGGTAATTTCTTTGGAAAAACCGTCTGCTTTACATAAGGCCGCCTTTACACCTGTAAGTTTTACTTACGTAAGTGACTTAAGTAAGCAACTTACGATAAATTTTCAAGTGTAAACACTCGTTGTAAGTGACTTACTGTAAGTTCTTACAACTTACGTAAATCGGAAAATTGCAAGTCTAAACGCGTTCGAGTTGGTTTACGGAAGTGACTTACAACTTATCGAACCAAATTGATAAGTTGAGAACTTACAAAAAAAAAATGTCCTCCTCTAAACAAAAACAAAATAAAGCCTGGTCTCCAGACGAGGTAGAAACTTTAATTACTGCTTTTGAGGCACGTCCCATACTATGGGACTACAAAAATAAGGAGTATAAAAATCGAAGAGTGACCATAAGTTTCTCAGGTGGTGAAATTGCTGGTCGAAAATATGTCTTTTTTTTTAATGATTGGTGCAACTTTTTCCAAAAAATATTCAAAAGTTGTCGAATTCATTCTTATAAAATTTCAAAATTGGTCTCGGTCTTCCATTCTCAACTCCTTTAAAAGATTTTCAAACGCACCTCGTGCTATTCTTTTTTCTAGCCAAGATTTTACCCAGCATTGTCTTTTCTTTTGCTTTAGTTTGGATAAAATTATATATGCAGCAGCTGTTTGAACGTGGCGACTTTGAGAAGGCATTTTATTTACTGATTTAGTAAGCAATGTAAATGGGCGTGTAATAACTTATGCAAGTTTAAATTCACAAAATTTACATAAGCATTATTTACTGTAAGTTTATATCAAGTGTAAATGCAACCGTAAGTAAATTATGTAAATATTACGTAAGTAACTTACAGGTGTAAAGGCGGCCTAAGTATAAAAACTCTTGAAAGTATACAAAATTTTTAAACGTCAGTTTTTTTTGTTTTAATTCGTTGTTTAAGACTGCGCGAGCGCACGCCGGATGTACAGTGGCGCCCTCGTTACTGTTATTGTGTTTTCTAATAAAGTAATGTATTTTCTTGAAATCGGACGATGCATTTTTGTACTACAAATGAAATCACAACTTAAAGGATATATCCCATAGTTTAATAACAATTGACCTTCGAGTTATAACTTGACGGAAAAAAGTGGCCATTTTCCCGTTAAGCTGACTTCTCAAAGGTGTTATCAAAGTTTGTTGCGTATCCCATAAATATGTTTATCTACTCTCATATCGTAAAGTTCGAATTATAAAATTCAAAACGAATTTATATTGGCATACTTTATAAACACAATACCGAAAAAAAATTAAAAAATCACTTTATAACATTATTTCTCTAACAAAATAATGTTATAAAGTAATTTTTTTTTAAATTACGATACAAATTAATCCAAAAAGTTAATGTCACCAACGAGGTTCCATATTTTTTATTTTATTATAATGGAACGCACATGCGGTTCGCGTCATTTTTACAGAATTACAAAAAGTTTTCATTCCAATTTTTACTTGTCTGTGACAGCGCCCGCTTTAACGCATGCGCGGTGATGTGCTTGGTTTTGGCGCCATTCATTGAATACGTTTTGCTGTAGTTACTTTATTAACTTTGATCTTTTATTTAGTAGGTTGAATCGCAATGTATGAGAGTAGATAAAGTAGTGTATGAAACTGCACATAACCAGGTATTAAAACACTCGTGTGAAACTATTAAAAACCTCGCCTAGCGGCTCGGTTCTTAAACACACACTCGTGTTTTAATACCCCTCTTTATGCAACAATTTCATAAACTACTATTTTACTTGCGCTACAAAAAAGCATCGTCCAATTCCATGGAAATTCTTTAGTTTATCAGAAAACACAATAATAATATTGAGGGCGCCACTGGCCGCTCGACGTTTCCTCGGCTTAATCTTATTTTATTTTAAAAAAATACTTTTATGCTGACGCATTTATATAACAAGTAATAAAAATATTTTTAAAAATAAGTTTTTTTTACCGCGACAAAAAAAGAAAAACCTACCTTATAATTAAACATCGGTATCAGTAGGGTAAAATTGGGGGACCTGGATACGTACCGAGGTATCCAAGCCCCCCCAATCTTACCAGTGATCAAGTTTTCATCATTTCATCTATTAATTCTTCTTTTCATCAATTAATCTATTAATTCTACTTGTTCTTCTTTCATGTTCTGAATACTGAATAGATCAAGTTTTCATCTAGTGTAATACCTATGAGCTAGGCAAAATTTATAATAGATCTAAATCAGTATTCATGTATTCAATACATCAATTATGAGTGCTCCATTTTATATTAAGCGTTATTAAATAGATAGTGATTCATACATCGACGTGAACATAATTATGAGACGTACAGTGTTATCGACGCCGGTAATTAATTAGCGGTCTCACCTTTCCAAAACAACGCGAGTCGGATAAGTCGAATTTAAAATGGTGGGTTAGTGGCGTGATAAATAAATAAACACATTGTTACTCGATTAATATTTATTCTGTAAAATGCATATTTTTACAACACTGTGTAGCGATTACAAATATTAGATGATATAGACTCCGTTATTTTATCTATTACGTTAAGTGTTGACTCATATATTCCGTCTAGAGGAACGCTTTTGACCGCATACTGCAGGCACAATTCTGCATTACACTTGCATATTCGCTCACTATCTTCTATTTTGTCTCCGTCATAAATTTCTATTTTAATCACTTTAGCAGCTCTATTCTGATGAGGTTTCTTGATATACGAATAAATTGTTGTGTTTTCTGGCTTTCGTTTACGATCTAACCCGAGCCTTGGTTCATATGTAGGTCGCGATGCATTGCAGGGTACAAAGTTGAATAGATGCTCAGACGTATCCTGAAATTTACACACCGGTTAGCATGTAATATATAAACAGAAAACATATGTACCGATATTTATAATTAAATTTAACTTACCGACATTTTGCAAGAGAACCACGTACGTTCAAAATATTTATTACAATAGGTATCCCTTCAGAAATTTTTAGCTTTATATATAAATAAAATGGTGTCGATAGAATTCAAAGTAGCTTAATATTGGATATTGATCTAACATTCTAATCCTTTATGGTATATGCCATAAGAGGAAAGTTTATGCACGTGTCGAATGCAAGATGATTCCCTATCTATTTAAATTCTAGCTTTTCGGTGTGAGACTTATAAGGTCTGATTTTTCTGCCATTTTAAATTGAACTATATTTACAAATAATAAAGTTTAATTTCAATGTTCGGCCCGCGTATACTTCCGACTGAATTCCAATCGTGTTGAGACAAAAAAACATGATAGTGATTAATTTCTTGGTTGCACTTATTTATAGTGCTTGTTGCATAGTACATAAGGTTGTAATTAAATATTTAGATTTTTACTTTTATATCGGGATACAGAACGCTGACAACAGCTATTGTGCATGATAAGTATGGAGCAGCAAAAGTGCAAGTCTGCTTGATTTTTATTTGAATGTGTGTTTTTCGTTCCAAAAATGGTTATCGCTCGCATATATTTAAAGTGGGAATTGTGAGACTGAGACACATTGTCATCGGCAAGCGAAGTCTTCTGATCTTCAAGTTACTAAAGTGCATCAATAAGTGTCAACATATCTGCTATCATGTAAGTACCATTCGAATATTCATCTATTCATCTATCAGATATTTCATCTATTAAAATACGATTATTTTTTCTGAGCGCAAGCTTAGTGTAGTTTGACAATAGTAGAGAAATGAATGCATCCATTCAATTCTCTCGTATGTTTAGATAGTTAAAGTTTAAAATAAATTTGTGTTTTGTTCTTGCGATCTGAGTTGTTTTACTGATTGCTTGTGGGTTCAATTATCAAATTAATTTAATAAAATTACCTTTTCAGGTCCAGTCATGTTCAAGAGAGACCGCTTCGGACGGAGGAGGATGAGAAGAATTATACTCATAAAAAATGTAAAAAACCCGTGATCCGTGAGGGGGGTCACGGCTCGAACTCAGCATCTCGGGTCAGCACTTCGGAAAAGGGGAAAAAGCGAATTAATCCCGCTCGCATCGAACCAGCGTTATCATATGAATTGTTCGGGACAGATAGCGAGGGGGAGGATCGAAACAGTGACGATAGTGGTAAGGAACAATACAATCATCTTTATTCCTACATCACTAACAAAATTCCGAAAGGATTTTCGCGTCAGATCGATAAACATAAAAAAGGAACATACTACATCGTTTTGAAATTGTGCAAGGAAGATGAAATATTATTTGACCTAAAATTAAAAAATAAAACTAACACCGACTCAGAAGCCTGGCAATATCTAAAGCAGTTTGTAAGCATTATAAGAAAAGAGTTTAAAAGATATCCAAAAAGTTATAACATTAACACTAGTCATAATGTTTATTCATTTGTTCAAGATGGAGTACGGTGTGAAAGCCTGAAAATACAAAAGGTGGGAAAACATGGAAGCAAAGAGCCGCATAACAGTGAACTGGAGCAGCCGAAGCGAAAGAAAAGTAAAGTCAGCATTATTACTCCAACTACAGCGAGCCATACTACTCCCGCTGACGTTAGCAGAAAGGAGTCTGCGCGCGATGTGTTCGGGACCGACTCTGAGGATGACGAAGTAGATGAGCAAGCCCTCAGACCTGGTAAAAAAATGACTCCTCTCGTATCTTTTCTAAACCGACGAATCGCAAACGGAGTTGCTCGCCAGTCTAACGACTGTAAACTCGGTTCTCATTACGTAGAATTAAAAGTTTATAAATGCGATGAAATAGAGCGCGTACCTCCCATGAATCGATGGCGCCACGCAATAATAAGCTTAAAAAACAGAACAGATGATAGTACGGAAGGCTGGCGTGCGTTAACCGAGTATATAAAAGCTACGCGAAAGGAGTTCAAGCCTTGCCCGCCTACTTTTATCGGAAGTTATTATTAAAATAGAGCTCGCTCTTAATTGTACCCTCTCTATTGTACCCATAGTTAAGATGTATTCAAAAAATGTTTAACTATAGAACAGTTAATACTAAAGTGTAAAGCTTATTAAACTACCGCTTGCAACTATTACTAGGATTTATAAAATAAATGAGTAGATTGTAACCCTTTAATTTTTTTCTTTTCTTTACAGTTCATCCTGTATCACCCTTAATACCTGAATATGAATTAATGAATTGTGAAAACTGTAAAATTGAAATGTCTCGAAAGGAATACTCATCTCACTTAAAAACTAATTTACATAAGTCAAACTGCTTACTGAACACAGAATTCGATAATATTTATATGATTGCTACTGCTTTTAAAAACAGAATTGTTTCATATCGTATAAATCCATCTCAGAAAGTAGATTATTTCACGCCAGAGATATTCTTTAATGAGTGTCAGAAAGATCTTCTAAAACTTATCAATATATCAGTAGAGAGCCTTACTTGTATTAAAGTTAACTTTGAATTCTTTGCGTACTTTATACAACCTCACTCAGACAAACAGGCGCTAAAGTCATTCAACACTAAATATGAAACTGTTTACAAGAGCACTGATTTTAATGAATTATTATTGAATACAAGTAACACTCTGAAAAAAAAACTAACCGAATTCGAACTTCGTGAATCTGGATGGACGTACCTATCTATAAGTCATATTGAAATTAACATGAACAAGTATTCTCCTTTGCGAGGCGGTTCTTATATTCCGTTACCTCCGGCAGTCAGAAGTTCGAAAAGTTGTATAAGTATACAGAATAGCGATAATCATTGTTTCTTGTGGAGTATTATGGCCGGTTTGTTTCCTTCTACAAGGAATGTATGTAAAGTCAGTTCATATCCACATTATTCTTCCGTTCTCAACACAGAAGGAATGTCATTCCCACCTTCGCCTAAACAAATTGAACTTTTTGAAAAAAATAACCCGAATATAAGCGTTAATATATATGGGTTAGATAATAAATCAAAAGTTACCGGACCTCTATACAAGACAAAAAAAAGAGAAATTAATCACATTAATTTACTATATATTGAAAGGGGGGGAAAAGCACATTACTGTTTAATAAAAGATCTTGTAAGGTTAGTTCGACGGCAAGTTTCGCACCACAAAGGTAAGATATATTTATGTGAGACATGTTTACAATTTTATAATGATGAAACAAAATATAGATCTCATGATTGTAGTGACGTGTTAGTTACTTTGCCTAAAATAAATTCTGTTTTAAAATTCGAGCATTATGAAAGACAACAGAAACTCAACTTCATTATTTACGCAGATTTTGAATGCCTCCTGAGTAACCACACCGAAAACATATCTGAAAACACTAAAATTTTGAAAAAACACCGCCCGTCATGTTTTGCTTATTATATATGTTGCTCGTATGATGATCAATTAAATAAATTTGTGACATATCGAGGTGAAGACTGTGTTGAAATTTTTGTCAAGAGAATAATAAAGGATGTAAAACGATTACATAAAATATTATCTAATGTTAAACCTATGACTCCATTAACTGCTGAACAAGAATCATCTTATCAAAACGCAACATATTGCCATATATGTAAACAACATCTGTTCGGTGACAAGGTGCGAGATCATGATCATGTTACATCCTTGTACAGAGGGCCGGCGCACTCTCATTGTAACTTAATGCATAAAGTATGTCCATTCATACCTGTTGTTTTTCATAACTTATCAGGTTACGATTCTCACTTATTTATTGAGGAATTAGTAAAACAAGAAGGTTCCGTTAAAATTATTCCTCAAACTAAAGAAAAGTACCTTTCTATAACAAAATACATAAAAACTGATACCAACTCTCGTTCTATTCAAATTAAATTCATTGATTCGTATCAGTTTATGAGTTCAAGTCTGGATGCGTTAAGCAAAAGTTTATCGGAAAACGATTTTGTTAATTTATCACGAGAGTTTCCTGATAAAAATCAACGTGAATTATTGTATAAAAAAGGTGTCTACCCGTATGATTACATGAATAGCTGTTTCAAATTTTCCGAAACCGAACTTCCTCTAAAATCTTGTTTCTACAACAGTTTGAACGATAGTCATATCACTGAAGCTGAATACGAACGTGCGCGAACAATATGGAATGTCTTTAATATAAAATCACTTGGTGAATATACCGACTTATATTTAAAAAGTGACGTATTATTATTATGTGACATTTTCGAAAAGTTTAGGATGACTAGTTTGCATTATTATAATCTAGATCCTGCGTATTACATCACTTCCCCAAGTTTAAGTTGGGATGCAATGCTTCTGTATACGCAGGTTGAATTAGAGTTAATAAGTGACTTAGAGATATATCAAATGTTAGAAAAAGGAATACGCGGGGGTTAGCACAGTGCTCCCTTCGACACGCCAAAGCAAATAATAAATATATGTCCGATTTCAATGATGCTGAACCGTCTAGTTATTTGATTTATCTTGACTGTAATAACTTGTATGGTTACGCTATGATGCAACGCTTTCCTATATCAGAGTTCAAATTTTTGAGTCAAAATGAAATTGAAACAATTGATGTGTTGAGTATTCCAGCTAACAATGACTACGGCTATATTTTGGAGGTAGACCTGGCATACCCTGATCATTTGCATAGTAAACACAATGACTTACCGTTCGCTGCAGAAAAGTTCATCCCCCCCGGTGGTAAATGTGCAAAGCTAATAGCAAATCTTTATGATAAATTTAACTACATTATTCACTACACCCACTTAAAAGATTGTTTGAAACATGGTCTAGTTTTAAATAAAATTCACCGCATTCTTAGTTTTAGGCAAGAAAATTATTTGAAAAAATACATTGACTTAAATACAACCCTTCGTCAAGCAGCTAAAACTGAATATGAAAAGAACCATTTTAAATTATCCAATAACGCAATTTTCGGAAAGACTCTGCAAAATAATCGTAACCAAATCGATGTAAAATTGGTAACTAAATGGAAAGACAATGAAAATGTAACAAATAAACATCTTACAGCTGAAAAATTGATCTCCAAACCTAACTTTAAAAGTGTAACTATATTTTCAGAAAACTTTGTAGGAATACAGTTAAACCATGAAAAAATTGTCTTAGACAGGCCAATTTATATCGGATTCACAGTTTTAGAGCTTGCCAAACAACACCTATATCAGTTTCATTACGACTATATCAAAAATAAATTCAAAAACGATGTACACCTGTGCTACACAGATACTGACAGCCTGTTGTACTTGATTTATACAGAAGATTTTTATCAAGAGATGTATTGTGATATTTCTAAATTTGACACTAGCAACTTTGCAATCAATAATCCGTATAACATACCGAAAGTGAATGAGAAAATACCGGGCATATTCAAAGACGAGATGGGAGGTGATGTAATAACAGAATTTGTAGGTTTGAGGGCTAAACTATATTACATCAAAAGTGAGAACAGTGCCATTAAAAAAGCAAAAGGTATCTCTAAATACATTTCTAAGCGTTTAACACTAAATGACTATAATATGGCATTGATAGCTGATAAACAACTTCGTTGTAAGATGAACATGATACGGTCTATAAAACATGTTTTATACTCTCAACAAGTAGACAAACAAGTATTGAATAGAAGTGATGATAAGAGACAAGTTTTGAGAGATCAAATACATACATTACCATGGGGTCATTGTGAGACGATATTTTAAATGATTAAGTATTGTTCATAAATAAAGTGTAAAAGTCGTCTTTGGTTATTATGAATTATGGATATGTGTAATAAATATTTACCCCCACGAATAATACTATCGGTAATGACAAATGCAGATTGTTGTTTTAATTTTTATATTTGTTATTTATTAATGAGGTATTAATTACATTAACATCGAATTTAATAGATGATTGAGTAGCAAAAAAAATTAAGTTTTTGTACCTATATGTAATAATATAGTATTTCTTATTTGTTTTATATAGCAAGAACATGTATAATTAATAATACGAATACTTATAATAAACTGTTGAAGTGAATTGATCTGTTTCTTTCTAGCTATAGCTAACCCCCATTCAATTACCACACCACATTCAAACTGCATTTCTATAGAAAAGGAAGTGTTAAATCTTATTTTATCTTTTAGGTACTTAGAACATGTATCTAAATAAAGGAATCCAACTATGTTTTCTTACATCTTAATGTAATGCCGACATTTACAATCTGTTCCAATTTTATAATGTCATTTTACTTCAAATTACATAATTTTATGAGGTATATAAATACTTGGAAAGTTCGATTAAGCTCACACTACACAATGAAGTTCGTCAAGCAAACTCAAACTTTAGAAGTGAAAACTATTGATATAGAAAATCGGTTACAAAAAGTCAAACATAGCACACTGTTACCAAACACAATTCGATGCATAATATGTGGACCTTCTAACTGTGGTAAAACGAATGTTATGCTGAATTTATTGTTACATGAAAACGGTTTGAAGTTTAAGCATATATATTTGTATTCAAAGACAGCCTTTCAGGCGAAGTATATTTTCTTAAGACAAATCATGCAGAAAATTCCAGAAGCTGAATTCTTTTTATACAATGAGAATAAAGAAGTTCTTCACCCTAATGATGCTTTGATCAATTCAATCATAATTTTCGATGACGTTGCGTGTGAAAATCAGGTGAACATACGAAATTACTTTGCCATGGGAAGACACAGACGGATAGACTGTTTTTATTTATCTCAAACATACTCAAAGATACCAAAACAGCTTATTAGAGATAATGCTAATCTTTTAATTATCTACAAACAAGATGATACAAATTTAAAACATATATACAATGAGCATGTCAATACAGATGTAGAGTGGATAAAATTTAAACAGCTTTGTGCCGCTGTTTGGCAAGATCAGTTCAACTTCGTGCTGATTAATAAAGATTGTGCTATTGATAAAGGAAGGTATAGAAAAGGATTTGACACATTTATCCATTTTTAAGCATCTCATAAATACTTGTTCAAAGCTTAAAATATGTCACTAGATGATGAGTATTAGTATTAAACAGTCATTGCAATGGAGACAAATGTAAAAGAACAACTAATTAAATCTGTTGAAAACATAAAAAATAAAATAAAGATGATTCAAAATGAAGAAGATGCAGCTAATCTTAAATTTAAGAAAGTATTTAAACCTATTACAGATCCTCTAGAAACTCTGATAAAAGTGAATGGCTCGCATTGTCCTGAATTAAATATTTCAAAAAGTTTAAATGTAAAAGACACTTTTAATGACTTGGATTCTTCTTTAGAATACGAAAATTTTAGAGACATAATCAAGACTGATTCTAGTAAGTGCTCAGAGTATTATGATTTAGCAGATGGTAGTTTGCGAAATCAAAATAATGATACACTATTGTCTCTTAAAAAAGAAGATATGCTTAATATTTATGATAACATTAACGTTCCATTTGGTATTCGGAGCGAGAACAAGAAGCTCATGATGGGAAATATTGATGTACGTTTGTCATCAACAAATAATGATGCGGGGAAAAAATATATGGTTATAATTAAGAACAAAAACTATGAACTAACAGATGGTTTAAAGGAACTTTTATTACGCAATAAGCCTAATCTTGCTGTCGTAACAGAACAAGACAAAATTGATTATAAAGAAATGCTAATTAATACTAACGCACACAAACGAGACTTCAATCCTAGCGGACCATTGAAGGGGGACAAAGGTTCGAAATACCGTCACATTATAAAACCTTTATTTTCACAGCTTAATGATGCAAATCAGGATTTCCCAGAACAATTGGGGAATAAAGTATATGTGAAGTGGCTAGGACTACCTACAAGCGAGAACAGCTGGATAGAAAAGACAAATCGTTTATAGATATTCTTACTGGCACAAAAGTATTTAAAAGATATATTTCTTACGTTGTGCTCATTTGAAAGTTAATATTAAAACAGTACAGACTTTTACAACCGATATTGATTTCTCAATGAGATTTAAACAGCTTTGTACTGCTGTTTGGTAAGATTTATTTAACTTTGTGGTGATTAATAACATTCGTACTATTTATTGATACGAGTATAGGAAAGGTCAGTGTCACCGCAAACACATAGTAACTTAATGAAAGGAGAAAACGATCGTGCGAACATGTCTCCTTCCACCACCATGAGTCTACAGCGTCCTGCACACCCTAAATATGCAACGGAAGCGGCACGGTTGAAAACATTTAAAGATTGGCCTTGTAGTATGACACAAAGACCTGAAGAGTTAGCAGAAGCCGGTTTCTATTATACTGGGTGCGGAGATCAAACCAAATGTTATCATTGTGATGGTGGTCTAAAGGATTGGGAGAAGGGTGATGAGCCGTGGGAGCAGCACGCACGCTGGTTTGAACGATGTGCGTACGTCAAACTGGTGAAGGGTAGAGACTACGTCAAGGAGAAAGTGAACACTGTTTCTTTCTTAGAGCAACCTGTCTCCCGGCCAAAGGAGGAGGTGGTGAATAGTGACGTAGTACAAGTGTGTAAAATATGTTACGTCAAGGCATGTGATGTCGCGTTTGTACCGTGCGGTCATGTCGTTGCATGCGCTAAATGTGCGTTATCAATAAAAAAACCGAAATGTCCAATATGTATGGTTTCCTGTGATAATGTGATGCGTCTTTATTTCTTATAATATATATTATTGTTATTATTATCATACAGTTTCATTTAACACATCGTTGTTTGACTTGTTATTTGTTTTGTTTGGCTAGAAAAGACAAATTGTTTGTAGATATTTTAGTGACACTAATGAATGTATTTAAAGATATATTTCTCACGTTGTGCTCATTTGAAAGTTAATCTTTAAACGATACGGACTTTTACACTCGAAATTTTATTGAAATCCTTACATTAAACTAAATTATTATATCATGAGGAGCAAACGACAATGTCATGATATTCATAAAGTGAAGAATAAAACACCAACATTATTGAAGTTCAAAACTGGTGCTGGTTTAAAGAAAACATTTAATAATATTGTCTCACATACAAAAAAACACATTCGTAACCTAAAACCTAAATGTAAGAAAATGCTAACAGAGTTAGCATACGAAGCAGCTAGAGAGTTCGCGTCAGATTTACCTATTAAAATACCGCGAGTGATACCTGTACCTAAAACTGGTGGCTTTCTCCCGTTAATACCTATATTTGCTGGATTGTCTGCCAGCGGCACTTTATCGGGTGGCATTGCAGGAATCACGAAAGCTGTCAATGAATATAAATCGGCTAAAAAACAACTAGCACAAGTAAAGGAACAAAACGAGAACATGAAAGGACTGTGTATTGGAAGAGGACTGCATCTTAAGCCGTACAAGAATGGTGTAGGGATTTATGTTACGAACACAAAAAACTAATCAGTCGGCTACCTAAAAGAGCGTTAACTAACATCGACATTATAAATCACGCGAAAAATATACCTCATTTTCGTAATGTATTTATGAGAGATGAATTACCAGAATCACCACTACCAATCGAATGTGGGATTATAAATTTAGATTCTTCATCATCTAGTGGTAGTCATTGGGTAGCCTATGCAAAAATATATGATTATATTGAATACTTTGATAGTTATGGTAACTTGAAACCTCCAAAGGAATTTATTAAATATATGGGATCGAAAATTAATTACAATTATCAAAACTTACAGGGTAATAGCATATACAATTGCGGTCATTTATGTTTAAAATTCTTAAGTTCATTTTGGAAAACAAGGAACTACGTACGTAAATAAAATACATTTCGCTAATCAGATTTATTAAACCAAATAAATATCGAGATACTTCTAATTAGTTAACATTCTTACACCATCGGTGATCTTATTAGCATGTACATGTTTAAGTCGGTGATTGCTTGACCTAGAATGATTGTTTTCAATAAAATCCCTGCTCAGACAAGAAAACTAAATACTTCACCCCCGATATCGAAAGGTAGAAGACGTTTAAAATCAACTAGAGTGATTACCAAAATTAATAAAACATTTCTACGATCTCTTGGATTTAAAATATAAAATGCTTCAAATAACTGACTTGCCACAGCACGATAATTCGATTGAAAGCTATGAAATTCATACTTACAATCCCTATACTAACAGCTTCAAAGAAAATGATGAAATCAGAATCCCTATTCATCAGCAAGACGTATATGTACTACCGTCTGCTAGCTCCATTTACATTGAGGGGTATATCACTGCGTCCTCTCTCGATGCAACAGGAAAACATATAGATAAAGAAGTTAAGTTGACGAACAACCCGATTTTGTTTTTATTTCAAAATATCAGATACGAATTAAATGGTGTTGAAATAGATCATATAAAAAATGCTGGAATAACTACAACTATGAAGTCTTATATCTCGATGAACGGAGGAGAAAGCAAAAATGCGGCCTTGTGGGGGTGGAACCTGAGCGGAACCCAAAGCAAAAAAATTCATTTCTCTTTTATTCTCCCATTGAATAAAGTCCTAGGATTCGCAGAAGACTATAATAAAATACTTATAAATTGTAGACATGAACTTATACTGCATAGAAGTAGTTCTGTTTCAAACAGTGTGTGTATGGATAAAGGTGATACCGTCATAATAGACGTACAAAAGGTTCAGTGGCGTATACCGCATATTAAAGTTTCTGATCGCAACAGGTTATTACTGCTAAAGCATTTGGGAAAAGATAGAGCTATACAAGTTGCCTTTAGAAATTGGGATTTATATGAATATCCATTAGTACCTCAAACAACCAAACATTCGTGGTCAGTTAAAACTGCTTCTCAGTTGGAGAAACCTAGATTTGTTATATTGGGATTTCAAACAAATAGAAAATTAAATCAAACAAAAAATTCGACTTTGTTTGATCATTGTAATATAACAAATGTGAAATTGTTTTTAAATTCACAATATTTTCCATATGATTCATTAAACTTGAAATTTGATGAAGCTAAGTACAGTATATTATATGAGATGTATGCTAATTTTCGTCAGTCGTATTACAAAGCC
Organism: Acleris emargana; assembly: GCA_927399475.2. Lineage (NCBI taxonomy): Eukaryota > Metazoa > Arthropoda > Insecta > Lepidoptera > Tortricidae > Acleris > Acleris emargana. Next base: position 2,096,657 of record OV656840.1, read on the forward strand.
GACATTGATCCGTTGCTTGATTTGAAGACATTTGGAGAAAAGGCTCCATTATTTGTTATTGATTGTTCAAGACAAAACGATACGCTAAAAACTGGACCAGTTGATGTTCGTCTAGAAGTAGAGTCTTCACAAGATATCCCAGAGAATACTACAGCTTATTGCCTTATCATAAACGATCGCCTTATTGAGTATAAACCGTTGAGTAACATAGTGCGGAAACTGACATGAATGTTATCATCGATGTCCAAGGTTTTAAAGATGAAAAGAACAAGCTTATACCAAAAGAAATAGCTATTTTAAGTGATAAACATGTCCTGGTATTGTTGATTAAACCCCCATATCCGTTTTATTATTTAACTAAGAAAGAACGTAAACAAGTAGGATGGATAGAAAGGAACAGGGGAATACTGTGGAATGAAGGTTATGTACCTTACTGCGATTATAAGTTCTTAATATCTGATTACTGTAAAAACAAATGTATTCATACAAAAGGGTATGAAAAAGTGAATTGGTTAAAAGAAATTTTAGGTACTGAGATTGTTCATAATTTAGAAGATATTAGCTGTCCTAATTTTGTTTCTCTTTATGAAAGGTATGCAACATCGTATGATGTACAAACTTGTATTTATCATGATAATATATGTGCTTACAAAAATGTTACTTGCTTAAAAAAGTGGTGCAAAGATAGCAATGTTTTATTTTTTAATATAGACAATTATGATTAGTTTTCTGTTACATGTTTATCTGTTTCTAAATACTCAAAGTTTCAATGGAGAAAGGTAGATAAATCAATAATATTTTATTGATTTATCGATCAACATTTGTACTTTTTAATTTTTATTTATGTTTTAAATTGTGTACTTATACTTATCTAAGGCCTATACACTATAAATAACTGGTTTGTTAAAGTGATTTAAATAAATGTATGACAGTGATTTGTTCGTTTTGTTTTTTCCCTCCGCGTTATATAAGTAAATACCATATTTATCACATCAACATCCAACAGTAATCATTGAAGTTCGTACCACATCTTCGATTAGTTCTAATCAACGACCTTTGAATATATAGGCAGACCCTGATCAACATCTTAAAGAAAAGAAAAGTAGAATTAATAGATTGGTGAATTAATTATTAGAATTAATAGGGGCGTGGATACGTCGATTAATAGGTAGATGAAATGATGAAAACTTGATCTATTTTAGTATTCATGGGTAAGATTGGGGACTTGGATACCTGATCTTAAAGAGAAGAACAAGTAGAATTAATAGATTAATTGATGAAAAGAAGAATTAATAGATGAATTGATAAAAACTTGATCACTGGTAATAGATTAATTGATGAAAAGAAGAATTAATAGATGAAATGATGAAAACTTGATCACTGGTAAGATTGGGGGGGCTTGGATACCTCGGTACGTATCCAGGTCCCCCAATTTTACCCTACTGGTATCAACGTTCAATTTTCATGGCACCCGGTAAGGGCAGCAAAAAAAGAAATACATTCGAATATTTAATTAAAAATAACTTTTTCTTTTCTTTTACTTTTAAATTAATTGTGCTGCAGCTAACTGTACCTATATTTATGCTGTATTTATACTTAAAGAGGTTTTTATTCTTAATAATGTCATAGAACCTTAATACTCATTTTTCATTCGAAAAATAATATATGCTAAATAGAAAACAAAAGTCAATTTAACCGTCATACCAAATAAATATTGGTCAGTGAGTGTGGAAAGGCAATTCATTCATATCAAATGGGCAGTTTAGTGGCTAACTAACATTAGTTGATGTGTAGATCCCGGACTTTAGTCGCAATGACGCCACAATAGGGTAGTTTAGTAAATGGAACGGTGTTAATTAACACGACAACCACAGCTACGGAAAAGTGCTGTCAAAAAATTATCTGACATTTTAATCATTATTCTTTCATGGAATTAAATATTAAAAAAAATCAGAGTTATACTCCTACCCATCTTTTGTAACTATGATTTGGTTTGATTGCTCTACCTTATATAGTTCAGGAGAAAAACGACTGAAAAATGTGTCCATAAAATGACGTTTTTGACTTTTTGTATCTTGGTGACGGTTCAAGATAGGGGGATGAAGGTTAGGGTGTTTCTATATTATGAGATAGCCAACAAATGACATTATAAAAATCCGATATTCGTCACAGGGGCCACTTCTCCTTCCTTAGCCTGCTAGACCCTTTTAGTTGTCTATTCTAACCTTTAAAACATTTTTAGATACCTATTTTATCTATACATAATAATGGTTAAAAATACTAAGTGTATTTGTTTGTATTTGTTTTTTTGCCGACCATACTTTGCCATGAAATTTGAACGTTGATACCGATGTATACTTATAATAAACCTAAGTTAGTATAAAAAGACGTCGCCCCATCACGACCATGACGACGCGACAGCCTAGTCGGTAGTGACCCCGCCTCCGAAGCTAGCAGTCCCGGGTTCGATCCCCAGTACTGGCAAATATTTGTGTGATGAGCGCGAGTATTTGTTCCTGAGTCTTGGGTGTTTTCTATGTATTTAAGTATGTATTTATCTATATAAGTAAGTTTATCGTTGCCTAATACCCATGGAACAAGCCTCGAGCTTACTTTGGGGCTAGGTTACTTGTGGGAGGACCTTGTGCAGGGTACGTCCGGATTGGTACCACCATCTTATCAATTAACCTACCGCCACGCAGCAGTGTTCGCATTGTTGTGTTCCGGTTTGGGGATAAGACAGTCGGTAAAATGACTAGCATAGAGGCATTCCATCTTTGTCCTCAGGGTTGGCAGTGCATTTGCAGTCTTAGGATTGCGGTCTTGCGAATGCGAATGTCTATGGGGTACAGTTTCACTTACCATCAGGTGGTCTGTGTGCTCGTTTGGCTTCTCTGTGATATAAAAATAAATAAAAAATTGGTCAATTTGTGTGAGATTGTCCGCTGATATTTAAAAAAAACGCGTCATCCTTACTCTTTTAAACGTAAAGTTATTTCTATTCTTCGTCTAGACCACGTCAAAAACTTCTAACAGGAGCCCCAGACCGTATCTTTATTAATATGACCCGACGTAGAAGTAACCCGCCGCCATTAATTTCACAGTCAATTGGTTGTGGAACTTGCGATATGTACGCTCGGGTTATTATGACCTAGCTTTACAGTGCAGTTTACGCTGAGAGAAAAGGACAGAGCTATATCAGTTATATAGCTCTGTCCTTTTCTCTCAGTCTTTATCGCATTGGATAAAGCATCCATCATGCTTTATCCAATGCGATAAAGGCGGCCATAATACGGACTTTGGACATTGCTGGGGTTACCTTTTTAAGTAACAAGGCTATTTTAACCGTACGAGTGGGTAATAGCATAGAATGGCAAAGCAAATGAAACTATTATTTGCAAATGTCAGCAGATGTTGCCAGATTACTATAACAATACTATAATTTATATTGTTTTTTTTTTGCGTGGTTGCCGGGGTAGAATAGTGCCACTCCATGTCTTCCCGTGGATGTCGTACGAGGCGACTAAGGGAATAAGGGCTTGTAGTACTGTTAGGCGATGGGCTTGCAACCTGTCACTAATGCGCTGTTAAACATCTTAGCCTACTTGTGCAAATTGTGGTTACAGAGTTATCAACAAGTTTTTGGAGTTGTTGGTAATTCTGTAGCTCTGCCTACCCCACTCTGGGAATAAAGGCGTGAAGGTATGTATGTATGTGTATGTGTTTTTTTTTTTATGGCATAGAGAAGACAAACGAGCACACAGGCCACCTGATGGTAAGTGGAAACTGTGACCCATAGACATTCGCATTCACAAGACTGCAATGCAATCCTAAGACTGCAAATGCGTTGCCAACCCTGAGGACTAAGATGGAATGCCTCTATGCTAGTCATTTCACCGGCTGTCTTATCCCCAAACCGGAACACAACAATGCGAACATTGCTGTTTGGCGGTAGTTAATGGATAAGACGGTGGTAGCGATCCGGACGGACCCTGCACAAGGTCCTACCACCCGCAAATTTATATTGTATCTTACAATTTCAAATCATTTGTCATCTCATTTTTCCTTTCTCTTTATAGGTAAAGCAAATGCTAAACAAAAAACAAAGACAAAAATAAATTCAAGAAACTTCTAATTAACCAGGTACACACAGCAACACATCTAGCTATACACTTCAGAAATCTGAAATATTGCATGAAAGAGAGTCGCACTAGAATGCATAGAAGTTGACATAATACACATATATACATCTCTTTCTTTTTTTCTCTGCTCTGTCTTTAATGGGTAGTTAGGTGTGATGTTGTGTGTACAGTCAAAAGCAAATGTATGTAAAGGTAGACCTTATTATAAGTGGCATAGGAACGTATATATTTATGAATTCGACTGTAAAACGTAGAGCTCAAGAAATAATAACACCACATTTCGTCACATTCATTTGTTCTAAGATGTACGTAACGTACTTTATAAAACAAACCGTCTCTTTCTATCCAACTTAAGAATAAAGGAGACGTCTAGAGACGGCATTACGTGGACGTCTAAGATTTGCGGCAAGACGGGAGCTCCGTATAATGACGTACTTTGAGAAGGTACTTTAATTTACACACGTTAGAAAGACGTCGTTTAGAAGATTATACGGCCGTTTTAGTTGATGGTTTTAAACTTAAACGTAAGTCTAGCCAATTATATTTCTTAAACAGTCTTTATTTTTGATTAGTGTATTGGCGCTCTTAGTGAAAGGTTTTTATTGAATAGTTGAGTCTATATTAGTTTTAATGAAATAATAAGAACATGTATAGTCAACAGCATAAATAAGTGATCATTTATGTACCTTGTCACTTTAATGTTGTGTTTGAAATGTTATACATAATTGTGAAATGATTGAAACCGACAAGGTACAGAAATGATCACTTATTTATGCTGTTGACTGTACGACACGACGGGATCATCGAGCTACTAAATCCCCGTTTAATCAAAGAGCATTTGTAGGATCATTGATCGATAGCTTCGTGCAAGAGAAAAATCTACAAAGTACATACATACATACATAAACTCACGCCTTCATTCCCAGAGTGGGGTAGGCAGAGCTACAGAATTACCAACAACTCCAAAAACTTGTTGATAGATAACTCAGTAACCACAATTTGCACAATAAGGCTACGATGTTTAACAGCGCATTAGTGACATGTTGCAAGCCCATCGCCTAACAGTACTACAAGACCTTATTCCCTTAGTCGCCTCGTACGACATCCACGGGAAGACATGGAGTGGCACTATTCTACCCCGGCAACCATACGGGGATAGAATAAAAAAACAAGTAAAATAATAATAAATCGATTCGTATACCAATGAAGCATTTTTGTAAATTTGAGTCCATACAATACTGAAGGGGATGTCGTCTTTAAACCAATCGCGTCACTGGTAGATCACGCGACTTCTTATATCACGCCATCTATCAGTGACGCGATTGGTTTAAAAACTAAACGTATAGAAACGCTAGTTTAGCGGAGTGCATCTGGGCAAGGGCCTCGGGGTTCCATTTAGTGATGGGCGGCTTGTAAGTTTCAAAAGTGAAACTTTCACTTAAAATTTCATGCAATATTCTGAAAGTTACTAAAATGAAATCGTTTAATTTCTGAAAATTACTAAAGTTTTGTAATGTAACGTAAGTAACGAAAACTTTTCATGAAATTTACATGTGTCAGAATCATTTCCATCTAATTATGTAACTTTCAGAAGCTGTAATTTTTGTAATGTTTCAGAAATCACCCATCACTAGTTCCATTGCGCTGAAAGTACTACTCAAACTACCTGTTTGTCTATCCCTGGCATTTTTTAAGTCACTTCAGTAGTACATACATGCATACATTAAATCACGCCTGTTTCCCAGAGGGATAGGCAGAGACCACTTCTTTTCACTTGCTACGAACTTGACAAATTTCTTTCACTTCTTCTAAATTCATACATCGAGTCATGCACGTCAGTAGTATTTCAAACAAAAAGAAAGTCTTGACTTGCCACTCTGCAGAGCCAATGGCAATTGTTATTTCACCCGCAAAATGTACGAAAGATAAATATGAATTCACGGTTCCGGCTTATCGTGGAAATGTACATAATTCCGAACATTTCCAGGAAATTAAAAAGACCTCGAAAGCTCATTACTTATTCTTGGCTCGTCGTGAACTCCGGCTAAATAGAAAAACAAATACGGGACGTGAACGGTAGATATAACGGTGGTGTAATCTGTTTGTCACACAATTTCGTGAAAGAGACGTTTTGTCTGGCAATATTTGACACATTTTAATTCAATAATTAGCAAATTATGGTAACGTATTTATTTTCTCTGTGTACGTATTTAATAGTAGATTAAACACCGAGGGGATAAAGCACTGTTTTATGTCACGGACTCCAGATTTAACTCCGGAGCGTAGCGAGGATGTTACGAGTTAATTCTTGAGCGAAGCATGTAGGAATCCTGAGTACAGCGAAAACAGCTTTACCCCAAAGCAAAATACTCTACTTTTCTCACCAATTTTGAGACAATAAAAAGCAAGGCTACTTACTAGAAACAACGTTTTATTAAAACTTAAAGTAACTTATTTTTAAAACAACGTACAAATTGTAATTTTTCATAGGAATTCAAATCACATTATTAACTAGTGGGTTATAATAAGATTTAGTAAAATATTATAATCCTCCGGGTCATCATAATAATATTGTTATAATGACGAACTTTATGTGAGGTTTGCATGATATATAATTGGGCATTTTCGAGCATGTGGTTTGAAAAAGTTATTTCAAGGAGTAAACTAATTGGAACGTTTCCGATAACGTATTCGCATGTTTTATCTTTGACATATCTAATTTACTTGTAAACTAAATAAACACCAACTTGACACAACTTTAATTAAGACATTATTTCTATAACTTGTTTCCAAAAAACATTTCTAGGAATAAGTCAATTGGGACGTTTTCGATAATTTTTATGATTGCCTTTTTTTTAAATAAATAAAGCACTCACTGCAAAATACTTTTCAAAGAAATTGATATGCAAATGAAAGAAATCCGTTTCTTAAATTACTTACTTGTTTGATGAAATCTGACAAGAGTTAATGAAAATTAGATTTAATGTTTTAATTTATTTTTATGTTTTAGATTTAGTCTTATTTAATTTTAGATATAATTTTCAGTTATTGTTTTATTAGTTGAGATACATTTTCTGATTACAATAAAATTCCGAAAAAACTATCGAATGATATTCAAAATTGAATTTCTACTTAAAATTCAGGGGGGCGAACTCACAAGAATTGACCTTGTCACAAACTAAGCTCTAGGCTTGTACTATAGGTACTCAATAGAAAGCTAGGCCTAGCAACGTTTCTGTTTTCAAACGACTCGAATGAATGGAGTTTACATATCGATTCGATATGTCATCAGCTTACTTAAATCCTATATTCGGTAGGTTTTCGAAAACCACTAACTTAGCGTTATGCATCTTGACATAATTACATAATTATGATGTGACTTTGGGTATTATTTATTCCAGTGAATACCCTACATGGAATTATTATTTCATTTGTCCTTCTCGGAAACTCTTTATCTTTATTAGTAGGTAAGTAATCCTCTTACTTTACTCATTGGCGATCGTTTATTCATCAAGTAGCTTGTTATGATAGGTCCAGATTATCCTTCAATTAATTCCTAATCAAATAAGAGCTACCAAGAAGTCCTTCTTAGAAAAACAACTAAGAATATTAGCACAAATAGGAGCAAAAATATGGTAGTAAAGGAAAAGTTTTCAAAAGGCGTTTGAAACGACGTCATTTTGGTTCCAATGATGTTCTAATTTGATCGAAATTTTGTTGGTCATATGTAAAACCTAACGCAATTTTTTTTTACCCTTAAAACAGGTACGTAGGTTCGTTCCAAGACAAGGTAAACTTCATGCTCATCACACAAATATTTACCCATAACGGGACTCAAACTTAGGACCACTAGCTTCGTAGGCAGGGTCACTACCAACTAGGCTTATCTCGACGTCAACCATTGAAAGTGTCCATAATATTGCTATCTTTACTAAGTACACCCCGTAAGGCCCACCATAATACAAACAGGGATATTGTTTTGGTAACTTGAATCTACCAGCAAAGTAAAAAAGTTCAATATATATTGCACATAAATGCAATTTTTAAATGGTGAGAAATAAAAGGACTTTATACTCATTTAAATAAAATGAATAGTAGCGTATCACGATAAATACTTTTTTTATTATACAATCATGATTAATTATATAACAAATTCATTACAAACTTAAGCATTTATAATATTTGTTTGCGAACATAATACCGATAAATGTGTTAAACTAGGATGAATTTCCATATTTTCGGTCAAAATTTGCCGTAGATACAAACTTTGTCATTTTGTTGCTAGCTCATTAATTTGAATATTGAAATTTACATTACTCCTTTCTCCGGGCACTTAATAAAGAGGGGTTATTATTTTAATTTTCTATTTGAACAATACAGTTTTTTATTTTATTATTTTGTTATTTTGTTTGAAGTGTTGCAAGTTTTTGTCACGAGCTTATGTTGCCAACTGTCTTTTTTGTAACTAAATCAACGGAAATAGATACATAATGACGATTAGCTACCTATGTATCCTATGTACTATGTACCGAACTATGTAAAAAAGACTACTTTCATACATATTGTGTGTAAACAATTTAATCTATGAAATTTGCGAGTGTAAAATTAACTGCAAAGCTTTGTCATAATAACCCCTCAGGGGCTCTTTTAACATGTTATGGTATTCTATTTTTTAACTCCACCACCATTATCGATAAAATTAGATCTATCAGTACATTGACAGTACTATGACAGAATAGAGGCCTAGAAATTCAAGAACGATTTTTTTATAGTACGTCATTTTTCGGATCTCCTTAGAAACATGTTCGTAACCTATCCATAGCATGCCATAGCACAAACCGTTAAACAGACTCGCGTTTACTTGAGAATAAAGTACGAGCTCTATGCCTGGAAAAAAATTTGGTCGATTCTGATAAAGTTGAGATTATTGAGCAAAGGCGTTTCGATAAAGATAAAAGATAAAGACATTTATAGTAAGTAGGCCGCACGGGCACTTTTACACGTCAAGAATCTACCAGCGCTTCACAAGAGGAGACCACTGTTGAGAAGAAACACCGCAAGAAACTCAGCAGTCAGTCATTTTTTTAAATTTATTTCATATTACAAAATGGTACTACTTAGTCTAGCATTATATAAATCTATAAATAGCCAATTAAAAAAAAAAACAAATATCCTGATCCTTCTGGATTCCATACGAGCCTCACAAGACGTTCGATAACTTTCTATTGTTACTAACAGCTTTGGTTGACATAAATAACATGACTATTTATATTCATTTTATGTCAGCTAAGAGAAAATCTCTCTTAGTTGTGTCACATTTTTTTGGATGTACTGTAATTCAATTTGATTTTATATTTTCACTTTCGCATTTCAAACATGATAACCGTCAAATCCCGTTAAAAAAAATTATTGTTGCAGAAAATTTCTCATAACAGCATTTTTAGAGGTCAGAATCATGTCCAACTCTGAAAGAAGGTCGCAGTTCTTTATATTTATTCTGCATATTCTGGTTTGGAATAAGAAATAAATTACAACTTTAACACACCTAATAAATACGTATACACGTGTCATGTCTAATATTCTTCAAAGGTCTTTTTAACTACATCATGTTCAAGAATTTCATTTCCACTCGGACTTGCTTGAGGGCTCCTCGAATCGAATACGGTTGATAATATCGGATGACCCTGGGACGAGTCAAGTTCAAGCACACCCTCTACATTATGTATATACAGGGTGGATTGATTGGTTATTCGATATTCCCACAGCTCATTTGCAGCAAAATCATGTAGTACTGCGACTGTTTTGTAAACTGAATAGGCCAGGCATTTCCTGAAATAAGTTTTTTGTTTGCTTGATACTAAGAATTTACTTTATTCGTAGTTAATTACTACGTTATAAATTGATTTTTAGGATTCCGTACAGAAAAAAAAATACGGAACCATTATTAGAGAATCACTCATGCGTGGGTCTGTCTGTCTGTCTGTCTGTCTGTCTGTCTGTCACAGTCAATTTACTCCGAAACTACTGTACCAATTGAGTTGAAATTTGGTTCAAATATGTAAATTGATGACCCAAGCACAGATGTGCAAAGTAATTTTGACAAAAATACAAAAATATAGTTCATTGCTTGTAGATTTCAGGAAAACCTACAAAAATCTATCCATACATAATTGTGTATATAAGTATGTACGGAACCCTATCCACGCGAGTTCAACTCGCACATGGCAGTTTTTTTAAATATTTACCGTCTTTTTATACCTCATTCACGAGCTAAGAAATTAAGGAAGTTATTTGAGCAATGTGTACTCCACATGCCATACATAAAAATACTTTTTTATTTTTAACAGCCTTCAAAAAAGCAGATGGTTTCTCAATCCGACTATATATATTTTTTAAATTTAATATTGATTTTGGACAGGGACATTCTCGATATTTTTGATGTAAATGAGAAGTTCCTTCGCAAAAGAAATTGATCGAAACCATAATATGTGCTCATCGCAAAAAAAAGTTATTCATACCTATCTAAGTGCATATAACATCAGTCGAAGAGCAGACGCTCCGCTTTGCGGAGCACTAATTCTCATATCCTACTTTTGAATGACTAATTTATTTTAGAACTATCCTACAATTGTAAATGTAAATTAATAGTCATGGAGTAACCTGTAACAGCAAAACTAGCCCTTAAAAACCTATAACCCACAGGTAAATCAACACAATTAGCGTGGACGAGGCATAAACGTCGATCGCCGTTGCTTCGCCCGCCCGGAAATTGCGACTCGGGACCACTCAGCTAGTTAACAGATAGTGCCCACTACTCGATTAAGGGTCAGCATGTGTATAGAGACGGAGTATTGGGCTCTGGACGCGTTAGTGTCATAACCTGCTAGTAATTAAGCGAGATAGGTTGCAAGCAACGATAAAAGTTTTAAAAGATTGGATGTTAAAAACTGAAAAATGGAAAATTGATGGTTCGACATTTTACCTGTATTTTTACCATGTTAATTTAAAATCTATTTTATCCTTTGGATTTAAGTTTCCGGGTCAAATAAGGTTAGGTTAACTGTAAGGGATAGAACAGAGTTTGATGATCTAAGAAACACAAAAACGAAAGTGTAATCACTTACACCTCCCTACTTATAATAAAATAGAATAGAAATCGTTTATAGAAACCGTTTATTCGGAGCTTTTAAAAAGTAGAGTACTTAATACAAACTTGTAGTACTTAATCTAAAATTAACACCGAATAAGTTGCCACTCAACATGGTGTCGGGCTTACTAGCCTTGACGCTGGTTTTCAGGGCCACCGGATTGAAGAGAGAGGAGCGCTCCCAATCCATCTCACTACTATTTGAGTAATTCCTGTTCTATCGAAAACTGAAATTGAACATTCAGACCGTTTCCCTAAAGGTCACAGCACACATATCAACTCGGAAAGGGATCGTCACCGCCTCGCTTTTCCACTACTAGGTGAGGCGACTACGTTAAGATTCCGATTAGTCTGCGTTGCAGTAGGGAGTTTCATACAAATGATACTGAACGGCTTGAGTTGATAGGGTGACGATCCCTTTCCGAGTTGATATGTGTGCTGTGACCTTAATACGACATCGTATTTACCTCGGTAAGGTAAGGAAAACGAAATAAAAATGCACGCTTTCGGATTTATGATATTAGTAAGGAAGTTCTTAATCAGGAAGGATACCGCCGCGAGGAACGCAGCCAAGCCTCGCGGCATTTTTTATACCGGGTGGAACAAAACGGGGCTTTTTTTTAAATCTTATACTTTATATTTCACCAATTAACTTTGTTAATATTTCTAACCGTTTTCCGGTTAACCGTGTAGCTTGTTAAACATTAGTGCAAAATCTACACATTGGCAACCCTAGCAAGTAGATCCGATGATGAAGGAAAGTTGATGACATGTGTCAATTTGTAAATAACTTTAAACTGGTAGTATAGTAGGGTTGTCACTGATATTAAATGAATTAATTTTTATCATTTCGTTTTATTTTTAAGTCCAGCTTTACAATTATAATAAATCCATTGTTGATCACTTAGATAACACTATCCTTTCAGCTCAGTCCCTCGTTTTGTTCCACTCTGTATTACTGCCAGTTTACGGTAAAACCATTATCTTACATTGTAAATGCACACACAATATTTCCAATTATTTACTTGATATTTTTTGACAGCAAAATAGAGGAGAAATAAATAACCAACGTTTATTGTTAAAGTAAAACGATAGTTATTTAAGTAAAATACCAGTCAAGTGTAAGTCGGACTCTCGCACAGAGGGTCTCGCACCGCCGCACAACAGGTATATTATATTCCAATTAGAATTCAATTTTGTTTAGAATCAACGCGAACCTAGCTCACACTTGACCATTTTTTTTTTCAGGGTCATTAATCAAATCGTAGGTACCAAATTTGACGCTAAGTTTTACCGTTTTCACAATACAACAAAAATAAAAATACGTTGAAAAGTAACCTTTCTTGTAAGGGGCCTGTATTATATTAGTTTCTTTAAAAAAGTTTTCCCGTGTGGTTACCGGGTTAGAATAGCGCCACTCCATGTCCTCCCGTGGATGTCGTAAGAGGCGACTAAGGGAGTAAAGGCTTGCAGTACTGTTAGGCGATGGGCTTGCAACCTATCACTAATACGCTGGTAAACACCTTAGCCTAATTGTGCAAAATGTGGTTACAGAATTATCAACAAGTTCTTAGAGTTGTTGATAACTCTGTAGCTCTGCCTACCCTGGGAACGAAGGCGAGAGTTTATGTATATATTTAAAAAAAAGTAAAGCCGCCGTAATTTATCTATTACGGTTCAAAAGATTCAGCTCTTTAAAGTTAGGACGGACGGACGGACAGCGTAGGTATATTAATAGGGTCCTATTAGGCTCCCTTGGGGTACGGAACCCTAAAAAGGGGTAAAAGCTTACTCACAAGCGTAAGCAAGAAACCTTCAAGGCAACATGAGGTCTAATTTATGCCACGTGTTCCGGACATCCGGTGATGACACAACCGGTTTGGCACCGGATTTAAACCGGGTTGTTGGCTGTTTCCCAGCTGTGATAAGGGCGGTATCACACAAGCATTTGTGAACGTGCTCTGACAGACTGGAATCGACTGCCAAATGACATAAGAAATCTCAATGGTTTGCTTCCTTACTACGAAGATTAAGGACATATTGGCTTGACTCCTTATTTTGTGTACTGTTCTTATTTTTAATTTATGGAGGATTAATATCTGTTTTTTATTTTTACTTACTTAATGACTCAGTATAGTTGTTTTTAAACGCCTTCAAAAAAGGGGGGAAGATCTATGTTCTACTGTATGTATTTTTTTTTGTAAGTAAATGTGTCAATTGTAGACCTATTTTGAAAATTATTTTTTGTTTGACTTATCAACCACCAAAGGTATAGTATTCCTTAGTATACTTTTGAAGTGGTTTAATTGTCACAGAATCGATATCTGATAAGGGATCGTAAGGAATTCAGGATATATATAGGCATATATGTATATAGCGATTTTAGTATTTTCAGTCTAGCATTTTCATTCAGAAAGTATCATTTGATAATGTGGAACTGATGATGAAGACCACGAAATGGCCATAGGAACTACTCAACGGTACCTACCTATTTCAAATTTCATTTCGATTAAGATAGTTGAGTGACTATAGCAAAGCACATTTAAATGGTTTAATATACGAAGAAGAAGCGTAGCTTGTGACGACCTTTTAATATCTTATAATATCTTATTCAAACTCGGTACTACCTAACAGTATATTATCAATATTATCATCAATAAATAGTATGAATATAATTAATATTCTAAAAAACAAAAAACTGCCTTCAAAAACATAAGAAACAACTTTTTTAAAAACAGTGGTAAGAGGTTAGTCAAACTCCCGCCATATTTTCAGATAGACTGCGGTTTTTCGTTTTTTTTTGTATTTATTTTTAGTTATAACTTTAATCAATATAGGTTCTAATAATTAAACCCGGACGCCATGTTGTAGATTCGTGACTACCTGTATACCTATGGATTGATCGTCGCATGCACACACACGTGGCAAATAAGTAACACCTCACGCGGAGAATACGTTGCGGTCACGTGGTGATCTCGCTTCGCAAACGTTATGTGGCGGGTGCGTTGACGAATCGCCCGACTTGACACACGCTCGTAATCCGCCCGTTGTGTGGTAGCGCACTTTTTATGTTATTAACTGTTTGTTGTTTTTCGGTACCTTAAAGTATGATGCTTCCTGTTTGAGAACACAACTATGGCCGCCACGGTTTGTAACGTCTGATTCTGATTCATGAATATAAGGGCGCGCGCGCCACCATGCGGCTTAAATTGAAACTATATCTAACAAAACAAACGTTTCATCACGAGTTATGTTTATTTCAAACTTAAATAATTGTTGCCTATAAAGACATTGAAATTCAAATTTACTTTAATTATAAATAAATAACCTTTCAAATTATATAACATCGACGTTGTTAGTAAAGTAAAAGTTTTAAAATCAGATATTTGAGATTCTGGTTTAAGTAGGTAGGTACTTGGTCTCAATAACCACTTACTCGTAGTCCGTATTAGGAACCGACGAAACCTGCCAAGATTCAAGCATTAACCAAGCCAAAGCTGTGTTATAATATAAATCTACCCTTTTGCGGCCTAGGGTTGACAAATTTTAACAGACTAAACGGCTTCCGAACCATAATTAACCCAAATCAATTCTAATTGTACCCAAATACGATATAACCAAATAAAGCTTATCTATCACAGACAAGTCCATAGACATCGGCGACATAATCCCCGGTATTGTCGATAAACGGCAGTCTGTTCGCTGGACCCTAATTTGCATAGGCCCGATAACTGATACGTTTCTCGTTTACGTAGTTGTTAAAACGATATTCCAAACTTATTATATAACGTTGGAGAAAGCTGGCTGCCTATTTTATACCTTACAAACGACTTAAAAAAAAAAGGAGGTTATACGTTCCACTTTTTATTTGTACATTCACCGACTACTCCGTCAATTATGGACCAATTTTTTTTTTTTTTGTATTGAAGATGTATTTCTGCTGTGGCTATAACAACAACTAATTGACAGTGACATTGTACATAAACTATATACGTGCACAGAGAAGTCAATGTCACTTCAGTATTTTTAACATCTATTATCACAAGCAAATTTTCCAACATAAGCGTTGGACACGCATTAACAATAAATTCGTCGCTGCGCCTACAAAAGTCGCTATGTGATTTTTTCTCATTTTTGGTTTTTGATGCCAATTTGATCCTTATTTCAATATACGTATGCTCCAAAAACACCGTATCGCTAACTTCAATATTTCTGGGGGTGACAAAATTCGCTATGTGATGTTCATATATTGAATGTTCCTTTAAAAACAGCTTAGTGACAAAATTCACATAACTAAAATTGTTTTATCCAACAACAATGCAGCAATTGCACCCGATATGTGTTCCCAGCACATAGCGATATTTTTGTACAAGTTTGATCCTGTTGATTGCGCCCGAGATGTGTTTCCCAGCACATAGCGATATTTTTGTACAAGTTGAGACCAGTCCACATTTGTAATGCTCCGATGAATTGACACATAACTACTTTCTTTTATCGAGTGGATCATTGTTGTTTTGCGGTTCATGAGAGAAGGTCAGGATTTTGTTTGGGAAAATTTAAGAAATGTGCATTAATATGTGAATAAAGAGTGACAAGGTAAGTACATTAACGATTTAATTTAAAATAATTAAAAGTACGTTTGTTGCACTGGTTTTTTGGTATTAAATATTAATTTGTAGGCTTTCTATCTAAGCGAATGAACTTTACAGTAAAATTCAAAAATTGCGCGTTTTGCATTAATATTATAATTATGGGTGTGTATTGTTTGTAAATTTTATGTGTCTGGGTGTTGTTGTTCTGGAATTTAAAAATAGACCTGTACTAATACTTTATTTCAAAACACAAACAATAATTTTGGGTTGGATTTTGTGCACTTTAAAATAAATACCTACGTATCACTCTGCTATCTTACTAACTACCTACTTGGTTCCCTGGCCACGCTTGCATGGCATGTGCCTGGATAAAAAACGTAAGAAGTGGCCCTCTTACATCTTGTAGTTGATAATTGTTCGAATATAGGTGGATTCAATATTTGAAACGTGTGTCATTATAATTGGTTAAATTTGTGGACTTATAATATAATTGTATGTGATAAGACTACGCATAAATATTTGCCAATTTTAAGTACTTAATAAAATGGTTATATCATGCTCTGCGTCATTTTCAATAATATTCAATAAAGGTACTTGCAAAAAATAATAATAAATAAATTAAATTTGAATTTAATTATTATTTGAGTGCCACAGTTTCCTGAATTCGGTTCAGGTAGGTATTTATTATAGAATATTTTGTATACTGTACACAACTACATACATATGGCTTCTTAAGTTTTCGACCTATTCTAACGTTGCAACTAACGAATTCACGTCGAAAAGTACTCACCAATTAACAAACATTCGTATCGAATGTTCGCATTTGTTATAGGTAATTCGACCTACAATAAAAGCATACTAACAATCGCTTCATATTTTGCTGCGTTTTCAGAATTTTTCAGGCATGTCAAGATTTAGAAGAGGCAAACATCTTGTATCCTTATGCTTGGTCGATCAGCAGGAGTCCATAAACCAGCTTGCAATGGAGTTAGAAGAAGAAACATCTTTTTTATTTCCACCATCTACGACTTCGCATCAGGTTGAGGAGTGCCAAGAGTTAGACGACGCTATTAGCACAATCACTGAATTCCCCAGTAATCTTTCAATATCGAGTGAGTTAATGATTGCTGGTACTTTAACTAATTTAACTCCAACCTTAACGACCTTAACTACTACAAATGCTGACACTGTGGCACATATCTTGCAGGATACAACAAATGGTCAATTGGAAACACGAAGCTACTGTGAGTCACTCAATGATGCCACCCCTGGCCTAAGTGACAAAATGCAGAGACTTAACGAGAAAACTGGATCCTTTGAACTAGTTTCCGAAAACGATTGTGCTTCTGACATCTCAGAGGTAGTGTTTACTAGTGAAAACCAAAAACGAAAGAAAAATCGGAAAATGAGGTTATTAGGCAAAAATTATTTAGGATACAAAGTGGTTAAAGTTGATGAAAATACTAAAACGGTGGAAGTTTCTAAACAAAGCAGAAAATTGAAGGACCAGCCCTGTAATCATGGAGCAAGTCAACTGTCCGATAGAAGTTTTTGTTGTGCTGCCATAACTGACACTAATAGGAAAGATATTTTTGATTACTTTTGGCAATTAGCAACATGGGATGCAAAAAAATCGTATATTAATGGATTGATTCAGGCACGAAATGTATTACGACGACGCAAAACTTCTGTGGGTGTTCACCAAAAGTCTTACGGTTTCGATTGTTATTTGCCTGGCATGAACGGTGTAAAGTTGCGTGTTTGCAAAGAAATGTTCCTTGCTACATTTGATTTAAAAAAAGACACGTTACAGCTGTGGATTCGATCTAATCCCGACCTTAATGAAGAAGGTGGAAGCAGTAACATAATCCGAAGAATTGATAGAGATCCTAGTAATTCTGTCATTATACCCAAGACACTTAAATCTACATCTGTAAGTAAATGGCTAGAATGTGTACCAAAATTACCAAGCCATTACTGTCGAGCAAATAGCAACAGAATATACGTCGATGAGTCTTTTGAGTCTTATGTGCACATGCACTCTGTTTATACTTCGTGGTGCCAAGAAAATAATGAGTATGCTGTTAAAAGAAAGAAATTTCA
Source organism: Acleris emargana (assembly GCA_927399475.2). Taxonomy (NCBI): domain Eukaryota; kingdom Metazoa; phylum Arthropoda; class Insecta; order Lepidoptera; family Tortricidae; genus Acleris; species Acleris emargana. Next base: position 2,114,641 of record OV656840.1, read on the forward strand.
AGAGATATTAGCCATCAATAACATTTCCATTTTCAAACCACGCAAAGATCAGTGTGACGTTTGTGTTGGTCACAAGCAGGGCAATGTTTCTGATGAATCGTATCAAAAACATATTACGAAAAAAGACGAGGCCCGGGCAGCTAAAACGCAGGCTGTAGAGCAAGCATCTGATGACGTGATCGTCTTAACAATGGATATGCAAAGCGTCTTATTATGTCCTAAGCTGTTAGTTTCAGAACAATATTACAAAATGAAATTAGCAATGCATAATTATACCTTCCGTGTGCAAAATACTAAAGATGCTTATTTATATGTCTGGCACGAGGGCGACGGAGGAGTTACAGCAAACAACATTACTAGCTGTATAGTTGATTTCATACAAAAATACTGCAGTAGCTATAAAAAAGTGATTTTGATATCTGATGGCTGTTCTTATCAAAACAGGAACAAAGCATTATGTAGTTCATTAGCCAATCTAAGCCAAGCACTAGGGATTGTCATTGAACAAATTATCCTTGAAAAAGGGCATACAATGATGGAAGTAGATAGCGTTCATTCTACCCTTGAAAAGAAGTTCAAAGCTCCTATTTATGCTCCATCTGATTATATCTTGCGAATGATGCAAGCTCGACCTTCGCAGCCTTATATTGTTCATCATTTGGACTATACCTTCTTCAAAAATTATGAGAATGTGCCTGGTGGCTTTACAAGTATAAGACCAGGTCGAAAAACTGGTGATCCGACTGTCACAGATATAAGAGGACTGCTTTATGTTAATGGTGATGTTAAATACAAACAACGTCACTCGGATGACTGGGAAACTTTACCACAAAGGAGGTTTAATACATCTGAAGTCAGAGAACCTACAAGACTGTATGATGCTCCGTTAAAAATTGACGATACTAAATTTAATCATTTAAAAAGTCTGAAACAGTATATGCACCGTGATTATCATCCTTTTTATGATAATTTGCATCATTAATAATTATGTACCTACCCTACCGTACACTAATACTTTCTGTAGTTTTTTTATGTTATTTTTTTATTGTTTTGATATGCGTTTGCGCGATTTACATGTTACAAAAGAGAAATAGAGTAACACAATTCAATTTTGTAAGTGACAATAGTACTCGAATGGCTGTGACTATTTTTGATTTAAAATAAGATTTTACGTAACAATTAATAAAATATGTATAAAATGTAATGTTTTATTTAATTTGCCTACTTATATTATTTTAGTGACTGACACGAATGACGCAAAAAAATTCATCGTTACCTGTAATTGTAAAAGGTTTGAGTAAGTATAAATAAATTAAAAGTAGATTCGTAACGAACATTCGTTACAGTAAGGGCTATTGTAAAAATAACTATGTGATGTTGAAAGGCACAAATAAAATAGTTTCCATAATGTCTAAAAGTAGCTATGTACTCATGAAACACATGACGGATATTTAAGAGCAAAAATAATTATCGCTATGTGACAAATTTATGGAAAAGTTTTTTTACAAGCTTTATTAATAGTGATATATTTTCAAAAGAGATCATGATTTACGTAAAAATACATATAATACTATCATATAAATTTCCCTGTATCTGCTTTTAATATCAATCGAGAAAATCAGTTTTATGTCTCTCCTGAAAAGTAGGTCAAAAACACATAGCGATTCTTGCAGGCACGGCGACGAATTAGCTAACTTCCGTACTTCCAGCACGAACTTTTTCTTTGTACCGACTTTGTAACGTTAGCATAACGTCATCGACAAAAAATGTATGGCTGTTGGGGTTGTTCATACTTTTTACGATAACTCTAATTCAAAAACCATATCCAGGAACAGGGTTTTAAATCAGTTCTGCATTATTACGTTTATGAAATATTTATCTATTTCGGATATTTCGACAAAAGTATATTTAACCTTTGTTTGACTTTCGTTTTCGGCTTGAAAGTGGAATAAATAATACCTACTTGATACGAGAAACGTAAATAAAACTATTTGATTTGTTTTTATACATACATTTTATTAAATGGTATTGGTAACAACGCATTACAATAATAATTACGTAGAAAACAGAATTCCTCTCTAACGTAAAGCACGCCATCCTTCTTGCATTAATTCCCATGCAAAGAAAATCTAAGTTATCTTCGCGTTCATACGTAATGCAATATTCATAAAGATCCTTTTGTTTGTTTTGTCACACATTTGGTTAATTATTCCAACTTTTTTGCTAAAAAGAAAATGTATCATTTGATTGATGGACACTTTTTTTCTGATTTTAACAACTAATATAATTAGGAAATCAGTATTTTTATTTCTCAGTGGCACTTGCACCATTTAATAAAATGTATGTTTAACAACAAATCAAATAGTTTTGTTTACGTTTCACGTATCAAGTAGGTATTATTTATTCAACGTGTAAATAGAATACTTTTGAAGTCATTTGTAAATAATTCAAATGATTGACGACTAATGATTAATAATTTACGATAAAACTATTTGGGATCACCCTATATGGAGCGTGACGTCAAATTGATGTCATCGGCATGAAAATTACGGGCCCTGATCATTAGATATCATTTAATTGCTGTAATTTATTTCCGTCTCAAATTTAAAATATTGATGTCATCCATAAAAATTCTGCTAAATTAAACATTTAAAAAAACTATTGGGTCAAATACAAAATTAATCAAATCAGTCTCTTAAAATTACCTCTTGTTTCGAATTAGAGCGTTAAAACCGTACCGTACCGTAAAGTTCTGGATAAAACTGTGTGTTAATAAATATCCAGAACTACCAAAATTAGCTTTGAAACTTCTTAAGTAGTTTATTTGGGTTTACATATATTTGTGAAGCAGCATTTAAGAAAATGAACTTCAATAAGAATAAATTTGATATGCGGAAGCGCATAAACACATCCATTTTGATTATTGTGTGTCCTTTTATGGTGCGTTCCTATATTCAAAACCATTGGTAGAGTTGTGACGTAGCAAATGTCATAACGCTACTGCCCGTAACGAAAACGATTCGTTTCTTGAATATAGGAACCGGGCATTAATGTATAGATCACGTTTTCACAACAGTAAAGGCGATCCAAAATTCGCACTGCTAGGTCCAGACAGTATCAACTCAAAATCATTATTAGTTTGGTTTCAAGCTCATAGACGTTGTATTAAAGTTTTTAAAATACAGTTATAAGATAAAAGATACATACATAAACTCACGCCTTCATTCCTAGAGTGGGGTAGGCAGAGCTAAAGAATTACCAACAAGTCTTAAAACTTCTTGATAATTCTGTAACCACATTTTGCACAAGTAGGCTAAGATGTTTCCCAGTGTATTAGTGACAGGTTGCAAGCCCATCGCCTAACAGTACTACAAGCCTTTATTCCCTTAGTCGCCTCTTACGACATCCACGGGAAGACATGGAGTGGCACTATTCTAACCCGGCAACCACACGGCATTATATAAAAGATAAAAGATGTTTATTCAGTAAGTAGGCCGCACGGGCACTTTTACACATCAAAAATCTACCAGCGCTTCACAAAAGACCACTGCTGGGAAGAAACGCCGCAAATAACTCAACAGTCAGTCGTTTATTAAATATTGCTTTATATAATAATAAACTTAACCTAGCATAAATACGACTATAAAAAATGAATCTCACATAAAACAAAAAAAACATATATTCATGCGTAGTTTAGCAGAAAAATGTGTCAAAACTCACAAGAACTAATACGTTTAAAATAAAATAGAAATTTTAGAAATTATACTTACCTATGACGGTGCAAGACAACCCACATAAAAAGTTTCGATACATACTCCTACAGAATCAGTGTCCCCTAGACAATATACAATATTTACATATTTTTTATGACAAAATTATTATTAAGTTATTTAGGTGTTTAGTTTAGGCCTAGCATTTTTATCTGTTAGATAGTCCTCGACCCTATAGTTGTATTTTGAGTTACTACACTTTTGATCTGGCAGTGCGAATTGTGACTTATGATGATGACCCAAATGTTCATACTAGAGCTACTCTTTTTTTTCCAACATAATAAATCTCGCGCCAAATCCGTCCGAAAACTTGAGACAAAGTAAAGTGACGTTAAAAAGAGTCTTAGTCACGAATCGAACGTTCGAAAATTCTTTTTGGAAGTTCTTGACGCGTTCAGTGCCCTTTTCTTTTTAATTCGTGGAAACTGAACCAGATATCAAATTCCTTGGCACTCGTCGTTTTCGAGTGTTGACGGCGTCCGTCAGTCTACGATGTTCCAAGTTACAAGTAGCTTTTAGTACTTATTGAAGATGTTTGAGTTCTTGTGAAACATTTTTAATAATATTTGTTGAGTCAACAATTTTTTGGAAAAATCTATCCAAGAGTGTATCTGTGGTCTTCATCATCAGTTCCACTACACCAAATAGTTCTGTTTGAATGCAAACACTGGACTTTATGCAGAAAATATCAAAATCGATATGTATACATATCTATTATAATTATGTGAGGAGTTTCTTTATTTACTCATGAATCCCTTCATCAGATAATATCAGTAACAATAGAATCTCGGGAGTATTATCAAAGAATCAAAAAAAATTTTTTTTTGAAAATTGTTTCACAATTGTAGGATTTATCGCGTATCAAATACAATAAAAAAACATACGGGAGGTCGTTCTTCTTTTTTACCGACAATAGCCTGTCTCTGATCTTATTAAGCGTCTCATTAGAGTATGGATAATTATGTTTTACGTGTTTAATATACGTCCATACTTTTATTTATGTAAGAGTACCAAATAATTGTGCTCTTTCTTTAAACCAAGTTTTTTTTATAATATTGTTTTCCGTAGAATGCCGTGATAGAGTGGTCATCTAATACTTGATCTCGGCTGAAAACGGCCACTCTGTCACAGTGTTTCTGGTAAACCATATTAAAAAGAACAAAATATTAACGCAGGACCGGAAGCACTAATTAGTTTTAATAAAGAATAAATGCATTTTTTTTTGAAGTCATGCACTGAAACCATAGTTATTGATAGTTCAAAAATCAAAAAAAAACGAAAATCGACGGTTTATTGTCGGTAAAAAAGAAGAACGACCCACGGTCAAATTCAAAAATATCCAGTCAGTCAAAAAATATTATATTATTATAATTTATCTTAAATAATTTAATAATATACACATACATACCTTCACGCTTACCCCATTGGGAGAACTATGGAGACTATGGAGCAACAACAAACATACAACTTTTGATTCCTCTGTTCATCAACCTCTTTATGCACGTACGTCGGTTTCGGGTGCTTTTGATTTAGCCCTTATTCAGTACATCGCGAATCTGATCACCATACGTTCGTCTAGGACGTCCCCTACCGATATCTCCGCTCACTCTCACTCGCCATATATCTATCGTAACTCTTCTTTCATCCATCCTTTCTAAATGACGAAACCGTCTTAGCATACCCTTTTAAATTTTAGTCACTACATCTTCTTTCAATTTACATCGTTCTCGGATCTCGCTATTTCTTACTCTTAAATTTATCATCCTAACTCCACACATGCTTCTTAGAGCTCTCATTTCAACTGCATTAATCCTGGTTTAGTTTTTCATCTGACATACCCAAGATTCACTACCATGCATCAATGTTGGTGTCAATACTCCCTGAACAATAGCAAGGCGAGCTTTGCTCGATATGACCTTGTTTGCCAAGATTGAGTGTAATGCCCCATTGATCAAATAATATATTGATTTTATAATTATCAATCAAAATACGTTTTAATTACACAACGCTTGATACATCAAACCGTCGCTAAAATAAACTCTTCGCCCTATAAACTCATGAAAAAGACATTACGGAGTTAAATTCTTAGTCAATGCTCGGCACAGATTTATACCACTTAGTTAAACCAGTATTAGCGAAATCTCATTAGCTTCCAAAGTATCAGATGTTCGGAATCTATTATGCGGACGAACACCCCAGTAGAAAGCCCAAAGCTCCCCTTTGAGTTAGTTTTGTAAAGGATTGAAGGGGCCTGGCACAGCTTACGGGAATTCGAAAATTGGGCTAAGCCCGTTCCAATTAGTGCTGTCGCTTTTGCTCTTCAGTTGTAAGCGCATGAAGGAAAGGGATAGGGTTGACGTTCGGTGGTCAGATTTGGGTTTTGCAGATTTGAACTTGTAAAGTCTTGAGTATTGGTTCACAGTTTCAAGTAATAAGTTTGTGGGACGTATTTTGAAGGTTTTCATGTTTTAAGTATAATGAAAGCTTAAACCCGACATCGTTTGTTTTCTGGTCGCACTTACTATCTGGACAAAAAGAGCTATCATACAGTACGATTATGATAAGCATAATCAGAACTATGAGCAAATCTTTTTGTAAAAACTATTCGATACAAGCAAAGTGTTACAAAAACCCATGGAGTCGATTTATGAATCTCCATGATTCTTTCTTAAAAAGCCATCAGGCCTAAAAAAGGAGTCTAGTCTGAGAGTAGGGTTGAAGTTTTTATTTATTAATTCATAAATACTACATTGTTGTGTTCCGGTTTGGGGATAAGATAGCCGGTGAAATGACTAGCATAGTAGAGGCATTCTATCTTAGTCCTCCGGGTTGGCAGTGCATTTGCAGTCTTGTGAATGTGAATGTCTATGGGTCACAGTTTCCACTTACTACCAGGTGGCTTGTGTGCCCATTTGCCTTAGCATGCCATAAAAAAAAAAGTGTTTTACCTACAATTTGAAATCTCAGTCTGTACAATTAGCACATAGAGCAGATGAGCATACAGCCTCAGATCAATCATTTTAGAGATTAGATTACTCCGAGCCGAGCTCTCACAGAGATTTAATGGAGATCATGTGTATGCGCCTCTACAACGAGCAAAATTCATGGAAGTCGAAATGCAAACGGAAATAGAAATGTTTATTCTGCAAGCTGGTTCAACAGGCACTTTCATATGAATGTCTTCCAGGGGCCAATTTCTCGAAACTTACTCTACTAACAATACGAGTCCTTGCGGACAATGTCACGAGTGTACTTGGAGAAAATTGTATTGAGTGAAGTAATATAATAAGTCTAGTAAGTTTCGAGAATGCAAGAATCCCGACAGAATTATTCATACACAGAGTTAAAAATTAAAACTAAACTTATTTAAATTAAAATAAAACTAAGCTACTCAAATATTATAGATGTAAATAATAATCACCACTATAAAAAGAACATCCTCTCCAGCAGGGCTGCTCGCGGCATGGTCCCTATGACACTGGCTGCATTGCCTCTCTGGATAGCTAGCCTAATCCTTTGGGAGAGGTAAACACCAGCTCTAGGATCTCCGGAGGTGCCTATGAGCCGGGATGACAGGGCCTTAATAAAGCTTTTCATATCGGCTGTAAAATGTATCTGGCGTAACATATAATAGATCAAGTAGGGTGTAAAAGTAATGATAGGAGTAGCAACAGAAGTTGTGGACAGTTTTAATTGTTAAGTTTCAATACAATAGTAACTCAGAAATGATAAATCACGGATTCTTATTGATTGGTCGTTCAAGCGAACTAGCTGACGCGACTCAACTAACTATTGAACTACCTAATTGGGAATGCACGCGGTAAAATGTTGTTTGAACGCTCTGACGGCATAGCTTAAACTCTCCGGTTTATAAGTTCGCCATCGACATCAAAACTTATAAATTATAATGTATAACAACCATGAGTTATCAAATACATGCCTAACAAAGGCTATCTTAAGGCAAGATTTAAAAATCCATGTATGTTTTAAATTGTCATCTAATGGGTCCTTACTTATGAAATTGGCGCTGTGTTGAATTGGCCACTTTTTTTTTTTTTTTTTTGCCCCCGCGGCGACTTGAACAGCTACTACCGCAGGGATAACGGCGTTTCCACGTGAAGTGATTTCGCCAGTGTCAAGGTTTATATGAGTATAAAACAATATAGCAATAAAACACAATCCAATCTTCTCTAGGAAGATTGGGGGCAACGTTGTACGGTGATTTGTAGGTCAGAGGTCAAGATAGTTTTAACCTCTGCACCACTGCGAGTCCACTTGAAACGAGAAGAAAGATGCCAGATACACGAAATAAGTCCAAGTCTTCAATCACTGTGCGACACAAAGGCATAAAAAGTACAAATCACTATCAGAAAAGAACTTTGAACACCTAATTACCCAAAAATTAAAGTCTAAAACAAATTACACGTCCGCCATCTTTTAACGTTGCAAATGGCCCCCTAATTCAACTGGCCACTTTGGTTTAAAATATCTGAAGTTTGGCTAAGAATTCTAAATTCAAATTTAGTTCAATTTTTTTCATGTATCTGTGCTTCGAATGTAGCGATTCATATGTTATCGCGTCATGTGTTTTTTCTTTGACATCATTCTGTTCACAATAAGAACTAAAAATATCGCGTATTTTCCGAATACGTGTTCCACCGTGGCACCAAAGCTGCAGAAACGACTTGAAGGATTAATGATGTGTAAGGGGCAGCTACTGTAAAAGAAAAAGCGGTACGCTTTGGTTCCAGTGTTTTCGTTCTGGAAATTTTGACCAACAAAACTAGTTCCGTGGACGGCCGGAGGCCCGAGTTAATAACGAAGAATTAAAAGTGAATGTTGAAGCGAATTCATCGCTAACTAAATCAGAGTTAGCGGCAGGATTCGGTGTGAGTGATAACACAATTTGAATTCACTTGAAACAGATTGGAAAGGTGAAAAATGGGAATATTATGGGTATATTTTTGCCATTTAAAACGCCCATTGCGTATTTAATGACCTAATATATAATTGCCATGTATGTTTACTTTTTAATAAGTCCCTGCAAAGGAAAAATGGCCTTAAGTACTCCTTGCGCAGGCGGGTTAACTTGAGTAGTTTAAACGCGAGTCGTAACCGTCGAGTTGACGATTTGAATTCAGAATTCGGAACTAACGTTCGAAATCGCAAAAGTCGTTCGGTGTCCCTATTCCATATTATTATTCTCTCAGCTTGATAGATTGATACGTACTTGATAGCGTCCTTTCTTTTATTGGCATGAACTTTACGATTCAAATAACAATACGAATTGATTGATTAGAGCAGAAATTGTCTCATTTAGGTTAGGTACAGCACAGAGGCGGTAGCGGTGCGTCATTTGTGTAAATGTATCGTCACTTTAATTTATTTGTTATAACCCCTGTGACAGCTCACATAAAAACGTATCACAGTCATTTAACTGTATTAACTTTTCATAAATTAAAATTCTGTTGACTAATACAGTGGCGATTAGATTATGTACCTACTTATATTGAGTTGTTATTTTTATTACTTTTATATGAAAAAAAATATATATTTTCAACTATTGTTGTATGCTTGACATTCTATGACTGCAGTATTTGAACTATATTTATTTTATTTTATTACATTTTGATGTCGGAAAACATATCAATCTTATGTGGTCATCTTGCACCGTCTTATATACACATACGTAGGAGTTCTTTTTTCCTTTTCTCTCTTTCTCTCTTAAGATTTTGGTGTGTTTTCCTGCGGAAACTACGCAGGATATATGAAATATTTTTCAAATTGCTATTTATAGATTTATATAAAATGCTAGACTAAGTAGTACCATTGTAATATTAAAAATATTTTAAAAAATGACTGACTGCCGAGTTTTTTGCGGCGTTTCTTCTCAGCAGTGGTCTTCTCTTGTGAAGCGCTGGTAGATTCTTGATGTGTAAAAGTGCCCGTGCGGCCTACTTACTGAATAAATGTCTTTATCTTTATCTCTATCTTATCTTTATCTTATCTTTATCTTATCTTTATCTTATCTTTATCTTATCTTTATCTTATCTTTATCTTATCTTTATCTTATCTTTATCTTATCTGTATCTTATCTTTATCTTATCTTTATCTTATCTTTATCTTATCTTTATCTTATCTTTATCTGACTGTTTTTATTTTCTTTAATTATTATTATTTATTACGTTTGAACACATTGACATTATTTGATTTTTACTTATTTTTATTACACGGACGATCTTATTGTAAATTCATTATAACTATGCGTCATATAATAATGTAATTTCCAATATTGCTACTAATATATTAGAGAAAATTCTCTTCTACCGACCAATTGTCCTCGCGTGTAATATCCATGGACTTATTGCTCTAATAAATCCATGGAAGTCTATAAATAAGTTGACATTGGCGAAATACACCTTAACAGGAGTGAAAGCCATTATATTAAAATTAGAATTTGAAATTAATATGGGAAAAAAGGCTTGTAGTACTGTTAGGCGATGGGCTTGCCACCTGCCCTGCCACTGATACACTGGGAAACATCTTAGCCTACTATCAAGAAGTTTTAAGACTTGTTGGTAATTCTTTAGCTCTGCCTACCCCACTCTGGGAATGAAGGCGTGAGTTTATGTATGTATGTAGAATTTGAAAATATTATAACAGGTGTCGGAGCGAATGCACAGGCAAATAGACAGAGACACTATTAGTACTTTGGTTTTGGTTCATTAATGTTTCAAAACACATCGTTCGTATCTTCGTTAGAATAAAAGCGAGCCCTGCTAATGGAACGTTTTAAAACCGCAGACATTACAACGGTTTCATTTCACTCCTTTTAATATGTAAGCAGGTAATTTAGACCCGGCCGTATAGAGATAGGAATAGAGATTACATTGCCTCGGTTAAATAATGGCATGCGGTTTGTGTGAGTTTTTTTTTTATTGTGGTTTAAGCACGAGTGTTATTTTCATAATTACATACATACATACATTAAATCACGCCTGTTTCCCAGAGGGGTAGGCAGAGACCACTTCTTTCCACTTGCTACGATCTTGACAAATTTCTTAATTATTTTCATAATTAATTACGTATTTTACGTATCTGTTTGTTATGTTTGTAGGAATGTAGTAAAATAAGTATAATGGTGTCTCAGAATTAACACTAAACTTGAAATAATCGAAATACAATAATTTCGAGCTAACAGTTTAGTCACGTTTAGTGCCTAAATGTAATAATTACGTATTTACGTATCTGTTTATTATGTTTGTAGGAATGTAGTAAAATAAGTATAATGGTGTCTCAGAATTAACACTAAACTTGAAATAATCGAAATACAATAATTTCGAGCTAACAGTTTAGTCACGTTTAGTGCCTAAATGTAATAATTACGTATTTACGTATCTGTTTATTATGTTTGTAGGAATGTAGTAAAATAAGTATAATGGTGTCTCAGAATTAACACTTCACTTGAAATAATCGAAATACAATAATTTCGAGCTAACAGTTTAGTCACGTTTAGTGCCTAAATGTAATAATTACGTATTTACGTATCTGTTTATTATGTTTGTAGGAATGTAGTAAAATAAGTATAATGGTGTCTCAGAATTAACACTAAACTTGAAATTTAATAATCGAAATACAATAATTTCGAGCTAACAGTTTAGGCACCCTACTAGGGTTTGCAATGCGGATCCATTTTGTATGGAAGATCCGGATCTGGATCCGAAATTATCCGGATCTTCCATACAAAATGGATCCGGATTGCAAACCCTACACCCTACTAATAAAAAAGAGATGAAAAGACAAGTTATCTCATGTCCCTTTCTTGCTTATGATTTGACTACCTTTTCCTCATATAAATGATTTCAACGATTCAATCAAAAATTTTTAATGGCTAAATAACGATAACATGTTTTTGTTTCTTCTAATTAAATACTGCTTGTGAAAAGACTATCAATTATTGAGTCTGTTTTTTTTTCTGATTACGTCTCCTATGGCACCCTGTATATTATTTAACATTGCGCATGCCTCTAACTATAGTTTTTTTTAATCAAGTAAACTGACAGTTCGCGATTTTACATTTGGTTCGAAATATAAATAAACGTTTGCTAAAAATTACGTTAGTGAAACTTTGAAAAAGGACCGTATTAACACACATCAAAGCTCTTTTTTCAATTTAACATTTTGAGCTAACGCAGTGCCTAATTGCACCGCAGTGATTAATTTTATATCAGGGGTGACATTTATTATTTAATTTACTCCATCGATAATTAAAGGTCAGAAAGTAATTAAATATACCAAATGGACAGCTCAAACAAATATTAGCCGTAATACGGAGACAATAGAACCTTTGACAAGGGTCGAGATCTTCTTTTAACAATTCCTTTTAATCCACGAGCGGTCTGAGTACCCGCAAACAAATTCCAAAAGGGTGTAAGTAAGATGGAACGCTACCAACAGTATGGTGCTGCTCTGTCAAAAGAGCTCAATGATAAATTAATAAATAATATGCTTTGAAGATTCAACAGCATTTAAGTAATGAGGTAGGAATTCCTTCTACCTTGAATCAATCCATTTTCCTTCGACATTTTTATAATATTGCTGATGTTATGGCTCTTTAAAAAATTTGAAACAAAAGTTATGTATCATAATGATTTTCGAAAAATTACAATATTTATGGAATTACTCTGACAGTAGGCTCCTGTTGTTTATCTAAGAAAGAACGAACTATGTCAATGGCCTGTGCATTAGAAGAAACGTATAAAGCCTCTCTGCAATTGCATATTTAAAAAAAATGGTTGTCTGTAAAGTCGGTTTACGGACGATAATTTAACGTGATAACGTAAATGATGCGTCACAAGCCTAAAGCTTACTCCAATCTTGCCTCTCTATCGCTTGTTCTGCGGTCTCGCTTGCACACTCGGCTCAGGCAGAACGTGACAATGAGTCACGCTTTTTCGTGCGTGCAGCGCGTTCATCGATTTATAAGACGTTATCACGTCAAAAATCCAAAGTTGTACCGAGCCATGCAAAAATGTTATACAGCTACTCTTTGCAAAAACTATACTGTCTTACTTTGTTAAATTTTAAATATCAAATTTCCTCATACTCGATATTCGTCATCATTTATTTCACACTTGAAATGTTGGAGTTCTGGCTATAGGTCGCTGCAGTGCGTCAGGCATGTTCGCGGAGGCGCGCATCGATTGCTTCTACCCTCTATTCCCACTAGTCCAGTTGTCCAGTTCAGTTGACTGAACTAGTGGGATTCTTTTTCTCGTTTGTTCAGTTGACTGAACTTGGCCAAAATGTGTATCATAAAAGAGAGGTAGGTTTAGGTTATGTTAGATGTTTAACAGGCCTGAAAGGCCAAAAATAACCAGAAATAGGAGCTCCGCCACAGCGGAGCTCCGTCGACACTATAAGGATATACCCTCTTCGTCCACGTTCGTAACCAAGATTTCACAACTGAACAAACGAGAAAAATAATCTCATTAGTTCAATCAACTGAACTGGACAACTAAACTAGTGGGAATAGAGGGCTTCTACACCACTCTGCGCAGGCGGTGCGCGTCTCTGCTGAGTTAGAGTGCGCGGTAGCGGCAACAGCATCCTGCACATGATAGCGAGTAGGTTTGATTGCCCCTACGTGGTTCACTGTATGCAGCTCCATGTAGGGAGCAATCGTACTTACTAGTAATTGTGTTTTAGTTTTTAGTTGTGAAAGTTTTGTATGATGTTAATTTTAATTTGGCTTTAATTGGAATTATATTTTTTACTTTAATTTTGATTTTGATTGTAATTTTAATGTTTATTTAAATTTGTGTGCAATATGGAAATGTAATTTCTGTAATAAATATTTTGATTTTGATTTGATTTGAGAGGTACTCGAGCGCCAAAATATTTCGTGTGAAATAGGAGCCTGACATCCCCTCACATCCGTCACTTTCTAATACGTACATAAGTAAGAGAGTGACGGATACTTGATCCACTTTTTGTTACCTAAAATTTACGGATACAAGAATTATTGAATAGCCGACCCTGAACTGTAAGTGAAATCAAAGCTACTATAGTTCCACTTAACGAATAAAACAAAGAAAAACATTAGTCTAATTCACATTCAAAAGAACCTGTCTCTCGCGGTTCCCGGGACCTTCATCTATTCCCGTCCTGCGTCCCGGGGCGAGCCAATTTGTCCCCAATTATTTCCAGACCAGACTGTTCGATCTAATCACAGATTAATTAATATCAAATTGGCTTACCTAAACGTCACAATGAATATAGGGGCGGGCTGAAGTCGTTTGTTTTTCTGAAATAATAGGAATCAATTTAGTGATAGTCTTACGTTTTTGGTTATTTATTTTATTCGTGGTTGCCGCGTTAGAATAGTACCACTCCATTTCTTCCCGTGGTCGTCGTAAGAGGCGACTAAAGGAATATAGGTTCGTAGTACTATTAGGCGATGGGCTTGCAACCTGTCACTAATACACTGGTAAACATCTTAGCCTAATTGTGCAAAGTGTGGTTATAGAATTATCAACAAGTTTTAAAAGTTGTTGGGAATTCTTTAGCTCTGCCTACCCCACTTTGGGAATGAAGGCGTGAGTTTATGTATGTATGTATGTATTTTATTCATAATATTTTTTTCATGATAAGGCAGCATCATAAGTAGTAAGGTTTTTTATAATCGACGACGAATCTATGCGTCATAGTAATTATGTAAGTGAACTTGTTTCTATCTTACAAACTCTTTACTAAGTTGTAGGTAATATTTGTATGTTAAAAAAATAAATTTTCGTTGTTACAGTTAAATCATGCAAGCCAATTCTACTATATACTTAATATTATTAAAGCGAAAGTTTGTGTGTAGGTGTGTGTTAGTTTCTTACTCCTTCACACTGCAAGGGCTGGACGGATTTAGATGCAATGAAGTTGCGAGCAGAAGCTAGTTTTAGTCAAACCATACCAAGGATTAAGGATGCGGGAGTGAAATGGATAAGTATACTTATTGGTGAAATAAATTAATACTTAAACCAGTTCTTGTTAACAAAATGCAATGCTATGGTATCTAAGAACTGATCTGATGATGGAGTCGCAAGATGGCCACAGGATCTCCACCATAGGTATTTAATGTAGAACCAGTAGTCTCGTTATTTCTTCCGAGCGGATGATGACTATGCAATAAATTACAGTCGGTAACCAAACTTGTTCCAAATTTGAAAACAACGAAATATGACAAAATATTGACATCTGTTTTCTTTATACACTTTCCAATTTCAATTTCAGATTGATAGCATTTGAGTATTTTCTGAAAAATACTACAGTGCATTTACCATTTAATTAGGAACAGGGGGGTTATTATGACGTAGTTCAGTTTACGCTGAGAGAAAAAGACAGCAATATAACTGCTATAGCTCTGTCCTTTACGCTCGCTGTAAAATGAACTGCATAGCGTGGTCATAATAACCTCCCAGAGGGGTTCAGAGGGCGAGGGGGACAGAGCTATAGCAGTCAAATATCTCTGTCCTTTTCTCTCAGCGTAAACTAAACTCCATACATACATACATACATATCTTCACGCCTTCATTCCCAGAGTGGGGTAGGCAGAGCTACAGAATTACCAAAAACTCCAAAAACTTGTTGATAACTCTGTAACCACAATTTGCACAATTGACAACATTTCATTTTGGTGACACCTGCAAATTACTATACGAATCGAAAGGGTTTTGCCTCCTGAACACGGCAAAATATTTATTTAGATTTATTTTTCTTTATTGACAAAATTACAAGTAAGTTAAAAAAAAACGAGTTTTACCAATACTATGCCTGAATAGATATAATACCATTGCCTTTTTCACGAGAAAAAAAGCTGTCATACTTCAAGTTTGACATTGATACTATTGACAGATGGATAGATACTTGAGATCGGTTGGGGGGCCATTTGCAACGTTAAAAGATGGCGGACGTGTAATTTGTTTTAGACTTTAATTTTTGGGTAATTAGGTGTTCAAAGTTCTTTTCTGATAGTGATTTGTACTTTTTATGCCTTTGTGTCGCACAGTGATTGAAGACTTGGACTTATTTCGTGTATCTGGCATCTTTCTTCTCGTTTCAAGTGGACTCGCAGTGGTGCAGAGGTTAAAACTATCTTGACCTCTGACCTACTAATCACCGTACAACGTTGCCCCCAATCTTCCTAGAGAAGATTGGATTGTTTTATTGCTATATTGATTTATACAATATAAATACTTGACACTGGCGAAATCACTCAACGTGGAAACGCCATTATCCCCGCGGTAGTAGCTGTTCAAGTCGCCGCGGGGGCAAAAGAAGAAGAAGAAGATCGGTTGACCGCCATTATTAAAAAGAAAAACTTTTTTTTTTGTACAGATTGGACTAACGTAATATGTCCATTGTGTCGTAGAAATGAAGTTACGCCCTTTTAGAATAAGAACATCTTAATAAATTAATAATAAAATAATTACACATCCTAGGGAAAAAATAAAACTATTAGTGTCTTCCTCCTTCCAAACAGTATCTATAAAACGAATAAAATTAAAGTCTTGAAAATATGAAATCTTGTCAATTAGGCTAAGATGTTTAACAGCGCATTAGTGACAGGTGGCAAGCCCATCGCCTAACAGTACTAATAAACTGCATAGTTATGTTATAATACTCCATTGGGCATTAAGTCCGCCATTTGTACTTTATTGTATTTTGTGCAAAGAAGTTTATAGTAGTTTATGCAACAGTTGTATAAGAGAGGTCAAAAAAGACGAGTGGTGTGGTTACGATGTGAGCCGCCACGAGTATTTTTTGACTTAGTTATACACCGTTGCATACAATACTTTTTCTACGACTAGGTTTCAAATAAAATGCAAAATTAAATTAACAAAATTTTATTAATATACCTAGGTTAGAATACGAACGAACGAAGCACAGAACAACAAACGAGCGGGAAACATTCGAAAACAACAAAATATGTGTCTATGGTTAACTCTGTTTTTAAATTGTCTGTACACTTGCCAGGTTTCATTTTTTTTTTAAAGTTGCACAATCGATTTAACTTGTGAAATAGGGACTAAAAAACACCTAATGATTTGAGAAATGAATTCTTTTACCTGATTGGTCGATTTTAATATAGCTGCGTTCTGGTTGGTTGATACCAAATAAAATGATTTTTTTAAAGAGTTAAATTAGTAAAAGAGTTTACATACCAAAAAGAACCTAACGTTCCGATTGACAATCAATGTGTATTGTGATTGGTGGTTTAATTTGGTGAAGTATTTTGATTGGTCAAATTAACCTAGGTGTAAGCTTTGGCAGCTAGGCATATCGTTTTGGCTCAAAAAAGCACAAGTGCTGTTAAGGGGAATAGACTAGATAGACTTTTCTACGGAATGTTCTGCGGACATATTATCTATATTCTTATATTAGTGTTCGTGACTATATAAATGACAGATAAAAGTACAGGAGTAGGAAAAATAAATAAATAAATACGTCTCAGAACCCTAATGTTTCAAGTCAATACGTCACAGCACTCTCATGTCCACCATCTTGAGCTCTCCGACTGGGAAGTAGTTAAACATTCGCGAGCTCTCGAAACAAGTTCGGATCAACCCGTGACGTCAGTTCAAGAGCACGACTAGATTTGTAATCCATTAGACGGAAGTCGGATCCTCGGGACACTGTGGGATAAAGCTGAAAGTACATGGGCCAATGGCACGTTTAGTAATAACTATAAGTATAGGAAGAAGAAATAATGAAAGAAAGAAAGTCACAGATGTAGTCTAAAACAAGGTAGTTGTAAGAGGACTGTGAGGCTAAAAAAATTTTTTTTTTATGTCATGGGATGGCAAACGAGCACACAGACCACCTGATGGTAAGTGGAAACTGTGACCCATAGACATTCGCATTCACAAGACTGCTAATGCGTTGCCAACTCTGAGGACTAAGATGGAATGCCTCTATGCTAGTCATTTCACCGGCTGTCTTATCCCCAAACCGGAACACAACAATGCGAACACTGCTGCTTGGCGGTAGGTTAATGGATAAGATGGTGGTACCAACCCGGACGGACCCTGCACAAGGTCCTCCCACAAGTCAACAAAAATAATAAAAAATAATTCATAATGACTCATAATGATTCATAGTGATTCTGATAACAGTAGAACAACCAGATCCATACACCAATCTTCACCTGGCTACATCTGTGCTGATGGCGTCCCGCCCATAACTGGCTATGAGGTACATGTTGCACTCTCTAAGATGAAGTACGGCAAGAGTCCTGGCGAAGATGGTATCACGGCAGAGGCACTAAAAATAGGCGAACCTACACTTCTACCGCACGTTACCAACCTTTTTAATTGTATTTTAAAATCCGGTACATTTCCAGATAAGTTTTGTCACTCTAATATTATATTATTACATAAAAAAGGTGACAAAACAGACATTAACAACTACCGACCAATAAGCATTATTTCTCACATATATAAGGCTTTTATAAAAGTTATAGAGGGTCGCATTTCTGGCCAACTGGATAGCCACCAACCACCTGAACAGGCTGGTTTTAGACCCGGACTTTCTACTACTGACCATCTGCAAACCCTAAATCAAGTCTTAGAGAAGCACCATGAGTTTAATATTCCACTAT
Source organism: Acleris emargana (assembly GCA_927399475.2). Classification (NCBI taxonomy): domain Eukaryota; kingdom Metazoa; phylum Arthropoda; class Insecta; order Lepidoptera; family Tortricidae; genus Acleris; species Acleris emargana. The sequence goes on from OV656840.1 coordinate 2,133,061, forward strand.
ATCTGGGCTTTGTGGATTACTCTAAGGCTTTTGATAGCATCACTCACCCAGCAATATTTTCTGCTTTACACGACCAAGGCTTAGAACCAACCTATATCCATCTCATCCGTAAAATTTATAACTCCAGTACCGCATGTGTCAAACTCCAGTCTCCCGGACTTTCGTTTAATGTAGAGAAAGGGGTCAAGCAAGGTGATCCGCTGTCGCCCAAACTCTTCACCAGTACTCTTGAACAAGTTTTCAGAAAGCTAGCAGCTGGATGGGATGGAAAGGGCATCAGTGTTGGCGAAAAGCGATTAACAAATCTGCGATTCGCCGATGACATTGTCCTTTTCTCATCCTCAGCAATGGAGCTAGGGCTCATGCTACAAGACCTAAGCAGGGCAAGCCTTGAGGTTGGATTAGTGATGAATATGTCAAAGACTAAGCTCATGACAAACAGCACTGAAAGTAGGATTGAAGTGGATGGTGGAAGAATGGAATATGTCCATGAGTATATTTACCTCGGTCAAATAGTCTCCTTTCAGGCTCGACAGGACAAGGAGATCGCAAGACGTACCGAAAATGCCTGGAGGAGCTATTGGGCTATGAAGGAATATATGAAGGGGCCCCTTCCTATATCACTTAAAAGAAAACTCATGGACATGTGCATTCTTCCAATCCTCACCTATGGAGCACAGACTTGGTCTTTGACTAACGTTCAGAAATCTGCCCTCAAGGTTTGCCAAAGAGCAATGGAGCGTAGTATTTTAGGTGTCAAATTGACAGATCGCATCAGAAATACGGTCATACGCTCCAAAACCCAAATTGCTGACGTAGCCTTAACAGCTGCCACCCTCAAGTGGAACTGGGCCGGACATATCTGCCGCATGCCTGATGACCTTTGGGCAAAAATAACAACAAATTGGATACCGCAAGATCGGACACGACGACGTGGCAGACCCCGGCGCAGATGGCGAGATGAGCTTGATGCCTTTCAGCACGATTGGCGGGAGATTGCCCATAACCGAATTACGTGGAAGGGTGAGAAGGAGGCCTTTGCCCAGCAGTGGGACATTCCGGGCTAATAATAATAATAATAATAATAATTCATAATGCGATAATGGTTTTCTCCACTTAATCCTAGTCCGATTTTTATGATTTTTGGACAAGTTGAAAGTAGATATTATGAAAAACTATGTCAATAATGAAACGAGTTTAAAAAACAAAAAACAGAAACAAACAGACCTAGTTTTTTATAATAACTACAGCATATTCAAATATCGTGGAAATCGGACTTGATTTAGGGGTCGAGGTGCGTTATCGCCTGGAACTAAATTTTTATATTTTTTTTGACAGCTCCGCGATTCCAGCGGCTCTTCACTATCCTCTTATGTGGTTACGATGGGGTTGAAGACTTATTAAGTGGCGTCCACGTACCGGAAGACGCAGCGTGTGGGTAGGCCTCCAACAAGGTGGACCTTTGACGTGACTAAGGTTGCGGGAAACCGATGGATAAAGATAAGATAAAGGTAAAGAATCTACCAGCGCTTCATAATAGGAGGCCACTGCTGAGAAGAAACGCCGCAAGAAACTCAGCAGTCAGTCTTTTTTTTTTGGATGCGTCCGGCATAGGACCTGTTCTTATGGCAAACCTTTGGGGAGGCCTGTGTCCAGCAGTGGACGTCTTTTGGCTGATGTGATGATCATACCTGGGATAACTGGGGGCATCTGTACGAAAGTGATGTAGCAAAATATTTTATCGACATAAAATATATCGATGTTACTGCCAACATCTAAATGTTATTTGACATAAATAAATATTACTTATTTTCTCCATTTTTAGATAAAAAAAAACAAATTAACACGTATATTTATATGTTTATTTTACAACAGTTTTCAATACGATCAATATTTTTTCCATATTCGTCGGTATTAATGATTGCCGTCTAGATGAAAATATCCACTTTAAACTACTAAACGTACGAATATGAATGGTACTGACGGTAAATTGTAATTTTGATTGAAATGACATCCGCATTCTTTTATTATCCTAAGAGGCTCGATATCAGATATGACATCGAACCTCGTTACAGTAATTGAGAATGATCAATGTGCACATGCATTAATTTAATTATATCGACATCTTTTTTATCGATATCAAATCCCTAGAACTTGCCCCGAGTTATCCCAGGTATGGTGATGATGATAACAAAGTTCGTGCTCGAGGTACAGCTTGAATGCTAATATTCCCATTAGTTTCCGAACGAAGTTTCGTTGTCGATTTCGGCAGGGTTCGGCATGAAAAACATGCTTCGGCCGATGGTTTGGTTTCGATCAAAAAAGTGCCGAACCTTTCGGTCTTTGACAAATAAATAAAAGAAGGAATAATTATGAACGTAAGTTATGAGTAGTATTTTGAGGCTTGCTGATGGTCATTTGTTAAATTTTAAGCTTGGAGCACATATTTTAAATTGTTATTAGTAAACTTGTTTCAATTTGTATAACCTACAGGAATTATGAGGTCTTGAAATTTCCTGATATTTACATACATACATACATAAACTCACGCCTTCATTCCCAGAGTGGGGTAGGCAGAGCTAAAGAATTACCAACAAGTCTTAAAACTTTTGGATAATTCTGATATCCTGATATTTTTATCCAAAATATGCAAAACACACTACCGTAAAACGGGGCTATTTGGGAATCACGAGGCTATTTGAAACTAAGTAATTATAAGCTTTTAGTTGATATATTTTTTGTCATGGCAATGATAAAACTGTAGTTTGTTGTCAGGCTAAGTTTTTAGGTTCTACCATAGCCATGACAAAAAATATATCAACTAAAAGCTTATTATTACTGAGTTCCAAATAGCCTAGTGATTCCTAAATAGCCCCCTTTTACGGTATAAAAGTTTCAGATTTAGTTTCGGTTACGCGAAACTAGAACCAAAGCCGAACCTTCAGTTTCGGTTTCGGCACAAAAACACGTTAACTCCTCACCAAAAACACGTCTTTAAACTAGCCCCGTGTACCCGTGGCTTAACAAGCATCCTACAAACAGTATCAATTACAGAGAGAGCTGAAGTTTAGCAGTTTCACGACTCGCCTGAGTTTAGAAATGAAACGATATAACTCGTTCCGAGACGAGTTTTCAAAAATATTTACGATGCATTTATGGTTACTCGAACTGCGTTTATACTTCTCCTATTTGAGTTTAAATATAATTAAGTTGGAATAAACCGCCTTGGAATAAGTGAGAAATAGCTCGATGACATCTTGGTGAATCCAGTCTTTGGTCGTACTTGAGGACCTTAAAAATGGAGGAGTTTCCGAATTCGTCTGCATTTTTATGTATATTGTTACTCGATTTCTACGCCATTTTTCAACCGATTTTACCGTTGTTTAGGGTTCCGTATCCAAAGGGTAAGAACGGGACCCTATTACTAAGACTCCGCTGTCCGTCTGTCTGTCACCAGGCTGTATCTCACGAACCGTGATAGCTAGACAGTGGAAATTTTCACAGATGATGTATTTCTGTTTTGCCGCAAACAACAAATAATAAATACAGAATAAAATTAATATAAACAACAAATGTGATTTTTTATACATAATGCAGTCGAGTCCGACTCGCATTAAAATTTTGACAATATCATGGGATCTATGGAAAGTTAACAGCACTCCTTAATATTTATCCAGCCAAATGTTCAGTAACCACCTTTACACGGAAGAACCAAGTTGTAGTCTTTGATTACAGCTTAAAGGGACTAAAGCTTTCAACCGAACCCTGGGTCCGGGATCTTGGAGTAACTCACGACAGCAAACTAACCTTCGAAAAACATGTGGAAGCTATTATTAATAAAGCCTCCAAAGCGTTGGGATTCGTCATGAGAAGCTGTACAAATTTCACTCAAGCTAAGACCTTCAAGATCCTGTATTGTGCTTTGGTAAGAAGCAATCTTGAGTACGCATCGCAAATTTGGAACCCTAAATAACTGCTATGTTGACCGAATTGAAAGAGTACAGAAAAAGTTTTTAAGATTTCTATCCTTTCGGCTAAAGATAAATTACAAGTCTGCAGATTATATTGCCCTATATAAGCGCCACCACTTTCTACCACTGTACAAACGGCGCGAGATTGCTGACCTGACATATTACTTGAAGATTGTCTCTGGACAAGTTGATTGCCCGGATCTCCTGGGGAAAGTCAACTTCCGGGTGCCAGCGGCCTCACTGCGTGTTAACCCACCAATTCAAATTCCCTTTGTAGCAACTAACTATCGGCGGAACTCCTTCTTGTTGCGAGTAGGTAAAATCTTCAACATTTGTGCTAGGGACATTGATTTAGATGTATTTAACACACCTACATCTACGCTTAGGCGGTTACTCAGTCAAAACTTCTTTAATTAGGCTATAAGTGTTCGTGATTCACTTTTTGTTTTCTACCGTTTTTTATTCTTGTGTACTTATACATGTGACTGTTCTCTTGCTCTCTTGGTGTAGCGCGGCGTGTGTGCCTGCGTTGGCTGTTGTTTCTGCTATGTTTAAATACTTTGTCTCTATCGGTGAGAACCTTTAATTGGCTTTTTGTTACGTATTTTAATTTCTATTTTGTTTTGTAAGCTGTTGGATCTCCAATAAATCATAAATAAATAAATAAATAAATTTATGGAGTTGTCTCATTGTTTATTAAGGAATTGAATTAAAGAAAACTATAACCCGATACGCATACGCAATATTACACCAAGTTACAACAAACATTGACCTTGAATATCCAAGAACCCCAACATGCACGTAACATCCTCACACAACACAACAAAAACTTGCAGTACTCGCAGAGATTAACGACGGAGGTAATTTGTGACGGTCGCCGGACATTAGGCCGGACGTGACGGGGTGCGGACAACATGGCGTAAGACACTGGCGATTGTGTTTTGTAGACCAGTTCAAAGTTTATTTAAAGTTAAAGTTCAGTATCGCGTACGCGTGCAATATTATATCAGGTTACAACAAACATTGACCTTGAAAATGCAAGAACCCCAGCGTCCACGTAACATCCGTGTGTGCAGGGTCCGTCCGGGTTGGTACCACCATCTTATCCACTAACCTACCGCCAAGCAGCAGTGTTCGCATTGTTGTGTTCCGGTTTGGGGATAAGACAGCCGGTGAAATGCCTAGCATAGAGGCATTCCATCTTAGTCCTCAGGGTTGGCAGTGCATTTGCAGTCTTGCATTTGCAGATTCATCAGGTGGTCTGTGTGCTCGTTTGCCGTATCTATGACATAAAAACAACTTTGGCGAATCTTTCATAACATGGACTCAAGACTTCGTTAATAAACCAGACCTGAGCAAACGCATTCTTGTTTGTTACATTTTCAAGACCGGTACGCTACTCACATAAATTCGGTCTTACAAAGTTCTTAATGTCGGAACACAACACAGTCTTACCAACAACGCTACTAAAACGCCGGACGAAACGAGGAAAGAGTTTCCTCCCACAGGTGGTTGTATTCCCTTGTTGAATTCCCGACGGTATACTGCGTTTTTTCCTACTTTGTTAATTATTAACGTAAGAAGGTTAGAATACTTATTTTATGAAAGAAAACTAGGCCGGTATACTAGAAGGTAAAAACAATATCGTAGTTAACCTGTTATGGTATTGTTATGACGTCAGGCGCCATTACTGTCAAGTAAATAAGAGCTATCAAAACGGAGACAATACGATAACAGCTCAAACACGATATTGTTTTTATACGGTATGGCCCTGAACGAATGTATAGTATTTAATTTAACCACTAACGCTTAAAGAGGGGGTGTTGTAAGTATGTCGTGTACCTGAGTATGTTATACTAATTACCTACGAAAAAAACAATTTAAAAAAAAAGTCATAGTACTTGAGAAAAGCGCTTTATCTAGTTGGCAGAAAGCTCAATTTATGATCTTGTATACTAGAGGGCCTCCATCCATTCATTCATTCATTGGAAACAATTTATTTACAGTGTAATAGCTCTAAGAAGGTACTTCGGGTTTGTACTTGTCTCTCACTCGCTCTTCATAAGAGCGTATGAGAGCGAGAGAGAGAAAAGTACAAACCCGAAGCACCTACGTGCTCACAGACTGTAGGTACTATTTTTGACTCACTGTCGCAGAAAGCCAATGGTTAATTTTGATTAAACTTTCTCGTGACTTAACACTGGTATTATAAAGTCATCAATAACTTGTTGACTGTCACAGCAAGATGTACTTTAAAAGTAGAAACAGATAAAACATTACAAAATTAGTACCTGGGAGACCAAGAGACTAAGGGTCTCCCCAAACCAGTCGACGCGGAGTCGGCTTTCGCCGAGTGTTTTACACCACACTATTCGCATTTAGCCGATCGGCCGTCTCCGCGGTTGGACACCCGCGTTCAGCAGTCTCATCCTCCTTGCGGCCGTAGAGACGCCCGATCGCCTGCGATTTGCTATCGCAACAGTTGTAAAGCGACGGTCGGCTCTCCCGTGCTCCGTACTGCCGTCGAGACGTCAGACAGCACGCGTACAGCCGTTGATTCGGATGAACAGATGTAGGCAACAGCGGGTGATCGGCAATCGTAAATCTCATTTTTGGAGACTGGTTGTTAGTAACAACGTGAGTTGGGAATCGGACAGATGCGTTAGATTATTTTCCTTCATATAATTAAATACAATACAAATATAAATTAAATACAAACGCATCAGTAGCTAAATACTTCGGCCGTCATCGGCTCTGTTCGGCCGTCGAAGACGCTGAACGGCTTCCGCCAGCTCTGACCGGTCCTTATCGTAGGTACTCGGCCGTGATAGGAACTGTTCAACTCTTGCCTGCACCGAACGGCGGTACTCGGGGATTAATGCGAACGTGTGCGGTAGGCTGCTAACAGCGTCGTACAGATGCGAAGTCGTACAGCTTTACGGCAAAACGCTGTTTTCCCGTCGAAAGACGTCGTTTCGCGTCGGCCGAGCCGATTGACGTCTTATTCGCTCTTATTGCGTTGACATAAAGCTTTTTCCGTACGCGATTTGCCGAAACAGCGTCGACTAGTTTGGGGAGACCCTTAGAGAGTCGCTTTTGCCGCAGATGAAAATTTGACAGGGCCTCTATACTAGACAGTAACTCGACCGCCATTACTCTGAAGTAAATAGAAGCTATCAAAACGTTGACATACGATAACAGAGGTCTTTGCCAAGATGCACTACGCTAACTAGCGTTTCTACTCGTTTCGTTTTTAAACCAATCACGTCACTGGTAGATGACGTGATACGCAAAGTCACGTGAATACCAGTGACGTTATTGGTTTAAAAAGTAGCCGTAGCGTCTACCGTTATGCTTTTTATTATGGCATAGTAAAGCAAACTGCTAGTCAAATGTAACAATTGTGACACATATGAATCAGATATTAATATAGCTTTGGGAGACATTAATATATGGACATGTAATAATAAATTAATTATAAATATGGAAAAAACCAATTACATTCAATTTCAATCATATAATACCAATCCAATCAATTTAAATATCAATTATAATATGTTACCTATCATGAAAGTTGACGCTACCAAGTTTTTAGGGTTATACATTGACAAACATTTGAACTGGAAAAATCACATTGATTATGTTTGCTCTAAACTTAATAGATTTGTGTATGCGTTGAGGAGATTAAGAGACACTGTTAATGTCGAGGGAGCTATTACAGCGTATCATGGCTTTGTGTCATCTGTGCTCAGTTATGGACTTCTGTTATGGGGAAATTCTGTAGACATAAATAGAGTGTTCTTACTTCAAAAAAAAGTGTAGTGAGCTATATCCAAAGTGAGACCTACAGATAGCTGCCTGCCAATTTTTAAAAAATACAATATCCTCCCTCTGCCATGCTTGTACATCAAAAAGGCTTGCATTTTTGTAAGGAGTCATCCCGAATTCTACCAATTGAGGTCGCAGGTGTTTACGCGAACGCAGAGATTGCAGTATGTAGACTTATTGTTCCAGCCTCCATGCCATTCTGCGGTATATAAAAAAAACGCGTACAATATGTGCATAGTTTTGTATAATAGCCTACCCAGTGAGATTAAATTATTGCTGGGCGTGAGTTTTAGACGCGGAATTTCGAAATGGCTTCTTGAGCAATGTTTTTATAGTGTCAAAGACTTCACCAATAGGCAATAACATAATTATAGTGCATGATTAGTTGTTAAGACACCAACCAGATCATGATTTAAATTAGTATTTTTATTATTAATATTTGCATGTCGTTAAATCACGGCAGAATAAAAATAATAAAAAAAAAAAAAAACGAGCACATAGGCCACCTGATGGTAAGTGGAAACTGTGACCCATAGACATTCGCATTCACAAGACTGCAAATGCACTGCCAACCCTGAGGACAAAGATGGAATGCCTCTATGCTAGTCATTTCACCGGCTGTCTTATCCTCAAACCGGAAAAAATAATTATTTGTGCTTGTCTATTTTCCCATAGATTGACAAATAAATGTAATAAAAATATTGATTTTCTGAACTCAATATTATATAAAATGGCATTATATAATTCTAAAATACTGTATTTTGATACAAATAAATTTGTAAACAAATTCGATTTGACGCGTAAATATTGTTATTTACCAAGTAGGTACTTAGATGAATGTGCTAAGTTGTTAGCATATAATATTTTAGACCCCGTTATGACTAGCATAGCGAGCGATAAGAGGACGGAGCCTGCGCTAAGTTTTATTAGCACTGGTTCTGCGCCGGAGTTGCCGGTTGATTTAAACTGACAGCTTCGAAAACGACCGCGGCTGCCTTCGTTCGCGACGACAGTCGCGGTGGCCCCGTGCTTGCCCACAGGCCGACGAGCATTACGAGTAATGTAATAAATGTTATTCATCAGAATATACAGGGATTTTCAAGTAAGGAACTTGAAATTGGTTTATTTATAGATAGTGCTAATGTACACGTTTTATGTGTTACTGAGCATTGGCTTAAAGGTTATGAGTGCATGTTTAATTTTAATAATCATAATATAGTTAGCATGTTTGCTAGGCAATCTTGCAGTCGGGGGGGATCCTTAATTATAGTTAAAAATAACATTAAATGTAAGGAGCGTAAAGATATTGTTATGAAGTCCATTGAACGTCACATTGAAATTGCTTGTATTGAAATGGAGCAATTTATTATTGTTTGCGTATACAGACCCCCTTCAGCGGATTACAAACTATTTGAGAGCGTTTTAGAGACTGTTCTTAGTTGTGTTTTTAATAGTAAGAAGTTTATAGTTGTGTGTGGAGATTTTAATGTTAATTTACTCGACAAATCGCCCATGTCTATTAACTTGCTGAGCGTTTTTAAATCCTTTAATTTAGTAAATTTGTTCTATGAGCCTACCAGAATCACAGCAACCAGTGCAACGTGTATCGATAATATATTTAGTAATTTTGACCCCATTCAGAAATCTATAATTAATATCTTAAGTTCGGACCACTGCGGTCAGCAAGCTTCTTTTAAGGGAAAATCTGATAATACTCCTCAAGATTTTATATTCAGACCAATGTCTAAAACTCGATTAGATTTGTTTAATTCTAAGATCTCGAAACAATTGAATTATATGACGTGTACTCGGGATGATCCAGATAGCTTGTGTTCTGCATTATTTAATTGTATTATCAAGGAATTTAATGCCTGCTTTAGTTTAAAAACGGTAAAGGGTCAGCAAGGTACGAAGTTTAGTGATTGGGCTACACCAGACATTCACGCAAAAAGGTATAAATTATATGAGTTATATGCTACAAGAGCTGTCGATCATAGGCCGGAGTTCCTAGATTACGTCAAAAACTATTCTAAAGAATTCAAACAGATTTGTGCCGCCGCAAAGTCAGAATATTTTTCCAACAAAATCCGTAACTCAGACAACAAGATTAAAACGGTTTGGAATGTAATTAATACTGAAACTGGTAGAACTAGAATTAGAGACCCGCATTACAGCCTGCAAGTTGAAGATACTCTAGTGAACTCTGACCTTGATGTAGCTAAAGAGTTTGAGCGGTTCTTTACAAATATACCTTTAGATACCACTAAATCGTTACAATCATCTCCTGATAAGGCTGAAATATTATTAAGATCAAATGTGAAGGAATGCACAGATGTGTTTAACTTTTATTATTAATACGTTTAGGTCACTTAATTTAAAAAAGACTGAAGATCTCTGGGGCCTCTCTGTCACAGGACTACAGTCCATCCTAGAGTTAACTGCACCTTATTTAGCTGCTTTATTTAACAAATGTGTCGATATCGGAGCGTTTCCCGATCTGATGAAACACAGTAAAATTATACCCTTGTTTAAGTCAGGGACAAAAACAGACCCCACAAATTTTAGACCAATTTCGATACTGCCAGCACTGAGTAAAGTTTTTGAGAAAATCATTCTAAACCAAATATCCTCACATTTTAATAGGAATAAGTTGCTTCACAGTAGTCAATTTGGGTTTACCAAGGGACGGTCTACTACAGATGCCGGTTCAACCTTAATTAAACATGTATTTGATGCCTGGGAAGAATCACTAGACGTAATTGGAGTTTTTTGTGATTTATCCAAGGCGTTTGATTGTGTTGATCACGCGACGTTAGTGCGGAAGCTAGGCTATTATGGAATCAAAAACAGTGCCCTTGATCTAATCAAATCTTACCTTGCTCACCGAACTCAGCGGGTGGACATAAACAGAACGCAATCTCCTGGATCAGCTGTTGCTATGGGAGTGCCCCAAGGCTCAATTCTGGGCCCATTCTTGTTTTTGATTTATATCAACGATCTCCCCTACGTTGTGCGCGATAAACATGAAATAGTCCTGTTTGCCGATGACACTTCACTTTTATTCAAGGTAGATAGGAAACAGGAAAATTTCAATGACATTAATGATACGTTGTCTACAACTGTTGATTGGTTTACAGCCAACAACTTACTTTTAAATACCAAGAAAACCAAGTGCATGAAATTTTCTCTGTCAAATGTGAAAGGAGTGAATGGGGCTAGTATTAGACTAAAGGAGGAGACGCTGTCATTCGAAGATAAAATAATATTTTTAGGTATTACTTTGGACTCGAAACTGCAATGGAATGCGCATATATCCACCCTTGCGGGAAAACTTAGTTCTGCAGCGTATGCAGTAAAGCGAATCCGACAACTTACAGACGTCGAGACGGCGAGACTGGTGTATTTTAGTTATTTTCATAGTGTTATGACCTATGGGATTTTGTTATGGGGAAAAGCGGCTGACATTCAGACCATCTTTGTACTACAAAAGCGGGCTATACGTTTTATTTATAAACTGGGTTCTCGGGTCTCACTCAGAGATAAATTTAAAGAAATTAATATTCTTACCGTCGCGTCGCAGTATATCTTTGAAAATATCTTGTATGCACGCAAACACATACATGACTTCCGACATAACCGTGACGTTCACAAGTTCAACACGCGAAATAAAGATAAACTCGTAGTCCCATGTCACCGTCTTCGTAAAGTAAACACTTCGTTCGCGGGGAACTGTATACGCTTCTACAATAAGATACCTACTGATATTGTCAATATGCCGTTCAATAAATTCAAGTCTCGCATTAAGTGCTGCTTGCTGGGCAAAGCATATTATGCTGTTAATGACTTCCTAAATGATAAAGACGTTTTTAAGTAGTTACTACTAGCTTACTTAAATCAGGGTTGTCTTTTTTTTTTTTTTTGTAATTATAGCTGAGAACTGGGCAGCGCTTATTGCAAAATGCCTTTAAGCCAATGATGTACACTTTAAAATTTAAATTTACCTTGTGTCTTTTTCGTATTTTTTGTTATGGATTCTTGTGTGCACAAGACATTCTAGAATTGAGAACACATTATGATGTTTCTCACCGGACAGATACTTTTTTACTGTTATCTTTGTCCGGCAGCATGAGCATGTCATGCTCACTTTAAGGTCTTTGCTTACGGCGGCGTCGTTGATCGGGTCGCCACCTTCCCGAACACATGGTTGAGGGAGGCGATGGCTGAGATACGCGTCATACTCGTGAACGGGTGCTGTCTGTGGAGTCCGGTCTGTTCACGCTTGCAAGGACCTATTTTCCAATTTAGTTTTTTTAATTATCGTTCTTGACGTAGAGACCTCGTCATGTTGTTCTCCTAGTCATTTTACCTTTTATTTTATTGACCTTACATTTGTAATGATTTTATTTGTGTTAGTTTAAAATAATAATATTTTATTACTATTATACCTTGTAATGTAACTTACTTTTAAGTATTATTGTATTTAATAATTAAAAAAATGACCTTCTGCTGGAGTTTCTTGCGGCGCTTCTTCTCCGCAATGATGGTCTTTTCCGAAGCGCTAGTAGATTCACTCCCATGTTACTGACGTGTAAAAGAGCCCTCATGTGGCCAAATTACTGAATAAATATTTTATACTTTTATACTTTTATACTTTATGAACACAACAATGCAAGCACTGCTGCTATATAGGTATATGCTAATATCTAAAACACAGATTGTAACTTTACATTCGTAATGTAACCTCAAACTTGATTCTACCTCGAAGCGGCAATTCTAACACCCTCCCTAACCAAATCACGATGTATCTGAATCAATCAATTCGCGTAGCTGTTTGATCCCACTCAAATTATGAAGCCGTTTCAATTGGCTCAGTACATTATTAGATTGGAGCACGCGCGGCTTCGCTGGAGTAAAGGACGGTTCACATTGAAAGCGGGGCGCGATGTTTCTGCGTTAACGCGCGAGGTCACTTTAAAATGGTATCTCATACATACATACATACATACATAAACTCACGCCTTCATTCCCATAGTGGGGTAGGCAGAGCTACACTAACAACTCTACAAAAATATTTATAATTCTGTAACCACATTTTGCACAATTAGGCTAAGATGTTTACCAGTGTATTAGTGACAGGGTGCAAGCCCATCGCCTAACAGTACTACAAGCCTGTATTCCCTTAGTCGCCTCTTACGACAGCCACGGGAAGACATGGACGGGCACTATTCTAACCCGGCAACCACATGGTATCCCATGTTATCGAATTTCACTTCATCGGTGTATAATTTTATTGAACGCTATGTTCTGCTGAAACCATGATGTTGCCGGGATATCTAAACACTAATTACGAGTACATGGGTTAGGTTAGATTTATGAGTAGGTACTTGTGGGAGGACCATGTGCAGGGTTCGGGTTGGTACCACCATATTATCCATTAACCTTACCGCCAAGCAGCAGTGTTTGCATTGTTGTGTTCCGGTTTGGGGATAAGACAGCCGGTGAAATGACTAGCATAGAGGCATTCCATTTTAATCCTCAGGGTTGGCAGTGCATTTGCAGTCTTGTGAATGCGAATGTCTATGGGTATGGGGCAGTTTCACTTACCATGGCCATGGTCCGTCCTGATACTTACGCTCTGAGAGGACAACTTTATCTCACCGATTATTCATTCGTCCGTCGAGTTTTAAACGTTCTTGTTTCAAGCGTTCCCACGCTATCCAACGTATCACGTCGCGCCGCCGACGCTGCCTGCGCAGGCCTTAAAACCAAGTCAAAAGCAAATAAGTTTCCAGCCTTTGATGTTCGATTTACCCACGATTTGTCGCTCGGGAAATTTCGCTAATACAAATTCACGCCATAATTATTTGGTTAAAAGGATATATGATTGTGAGAACTATTTAGCAACTAGCAACGTTTATTTTGAACTAAAATGGCTCGTGCAATTTATTTAACCGCTGGAATATCATACAATGTAGTTTGTATCAACATTGTTAGAATGGAATTGGGAATGGAGCGTGATTTACTGCATCCATTTTAAACAGTGGTAGCTATTTTTGTTTGAATTGAAAATTTAGGAGGTTCTCTATTTGACTGTTTTTTTTAATGTTTGTTATGCAATATGTGGAAGGGTCGGAAGGGGCCGCCCTAGGCGTACTTTTTTAAATCAAATCGAAGAAATACTGGAAAAGGGCCCGAAACTAACGTGCATGCATGACTCGATGTATGAGTGTGGAAGAAGCGAAATAGATTTGTCAGGATCGTAGCAGGTGGAAAGAAGTGGTCTCTGCCTACCCCTCTGGGAAACAGGCATGATTAAAATGTGTGTATGTATGTTACTCAATTACTCCATCAATTGTGGACTGATTTTGAAGTTCTTTTAATAGTGTCGGAGAGTCCTACTGTCACCAAGAAGGATCTGATGAAGGAACCTGTGAGGAATTGAAGAAACTCATCAAATATTATACACGTAGCGAATTTGCTATTTTCAGTAATAAGTCCAGCGTTTGCATTCAGAAATGAATTGGTACTGATTGTGAAGACCACAGATGGCCACCAGAATTCTTCGATTTTTCCATTACCATTTCAAATGAAAAAAAGTTATACTTTGCGTTGTTTTAACGGGGATCTTCGCCAAATAAAAAAAATACACGTTTATCATAAATACATCTTGCATCTTAGGGCTCAGGGTTGGCAATGCATTAGTAGTCTTGAGTTTGTAGTCTACAGAATACAAATCTGCCCTCCTAAGCTAATACGCAGTATGTCAGATAAAACTCCTGTAGCAATATCAATCTTATTACTAAGAGAATAGAACTTATACTGCTTTGGTTATTGATTTCGGGATACTGCTTATGTGCTAAGGAGGGCAGAAATGTCTATGGTATTATCATCGGGTGGCTTGAGTGCTAGTTTTTCTTCAACATGCCAAAAAGAAGTTTTTTTGTGAGTTTAGTTATGAGTAGTTCCCATAATATTTTTATTTTTATTTGTGTTGATATACATTTATTATTATAGTACAATTAAAAGTTAAAACTAAACTTATTTAAATTAAAATAAAACTAAGCTAGTCAAATATTAAAGATGTAAACAAATAATAATCACCACTATAAAAAGAACACCCCCTCTAGCAGGTCCGCTCGCGGCATGGTCCCTATGACACTGGCTGCATTACCTCTCTGGATAGCTAGCCCAATCCTTTGGTAGAGGTAAGCACCAGCTCTAGGATCTCCAGACTGCCGTCCGATCACTAAAAGGCCGTTAAGCCGCATTTTTGTCAATTTTGAGTTTTATATACTAGTAAATAGAGAAAAAAAATCTCTTTTAGGCTATATATAAAACTCAAAATTGACAAAAATGCGGCTTAACGGCCTTTTAGTGATCGGACGGCAGCAGAGGTGTCTATTAGCCGGGATGCCAGAGCCTTCATAAAGCTTATTTCAATAAACTATCCGTCTTTGTTGGACTAAACTGTTTTTTTTTTAAGGATACAGGCAGCTATTTGGTCCTTGTTTTCACCACCCGGCTATAAATCTTGCCACCGCTGCGCCAGAGCACCTATTTAAAGTAATAACTACACGATTAATAAAATTAAGCCGATTAAGACGATTAAGGCGTAGCGGAACGTTCGTATAACGGGCCGGGCTTAAATCTGGGAGTGCAATTAACAATTATAAATAAACAACGATGTTTTTGTCCAATTAAAACACTAATACTGGATTAAAATTATTGTTTATCTACACACATATCATAAGCCCTCTATTATGCGTTTAAAACCCGTAGAAAATGACCAGCATTATGACATTCAAATTTACTATGACAACTTTCTTGTCTGTGGTAGTAGGTAAAAAAGATAAAAAAAGATAAAAGATGTTTATTCAGTAAGTTGGCCGCACGGGCACTTTTACACGTCAAAAATCTACCAGCGCTTCACAAGAGACCACTGCTGAGAAGAAACGCCGCAAGAAACTCAACAGTCAGTCGTTTTTTAAATATTGCTTATTTATAATAATAAACTTAACCCAGCATTTTATAAAGCAATCAATTTCACATGAAACAAAAAATAAATACATTCATGCGCAGTTGAGCAGGAATATGTGTCAAAACTGACAAGAACTAATAAGTAGTACATACATACCTTCACGCCTTTAATCCCAGAGTGGGGTAGGCAGAGCTACAGAATTACCTACAACTTTAAAAATTTGTTGATAATTCTGTAACCACATTTTGCACAAATAGGCTAAGATGTTTACCAGCGTATAAGTAAGTATAAGTAGTAGTAATAAATAATATAAAAATATAGAAATTTTAGGAATTACACTCACTTGTGACGGCGCAAGACAACCCACATAAAAAGCCTCGACACATTCTCCCACAGAAACCGTGTCCCCCAGACAATACAAACACAAATCTGTACTGTAGTTATTACAGTATAGATGCCTCTAGAAACTAAGCGCGTGGAACGATTGTGATGATTCGTATGGCATTCGATTTGTCTTAATCTTGTGAGTCTCACTAAAGATATGATACAAATCAACATTCAATATGGCGATAACGAGACGCCATATTGTAAAAAATCATGTTTTTTTTAAACTAATTATGTAATGTCGGGTATGGTTGAGTAGGTATTTTAAAAATTATCTTGTGGCGACACCCCTGACGTATTCAGCGGCGTCAGCATTTTAAGTAAATATACAGCCTCGGCCCGCTCCCGGCGGCCAGTCCTTTCGTAGCTCTCGGCACAAACAGTCAAGTAACTTAAGTATCTAGTAATTCCGCACCCACCTGGTCACTTAACCTTTTACCTATTCAGTACTGTAAATCAAGGACATTAAATAAAACAATTTGTGTTTGAACATTGACTTCTCTTATTTAACACCCGTTAAATAATTGGTGACCCCGACGTGATCTCGCGAAGGCCAGGTGGGGACAGCGTCGAGTTGTACCGGTAATTAATTAGACTCAGTTGTGAACGTTAGTGAAGCTGACCACCGTACCGATGCAGCAGGCTTTTGGAGTACCGGTGCAGGCCTCAACGGCGGCCCCGGTACAGGCTCCAACGCAAGATCATGCACGAGACGAGTTAGCGGCGATTACCGTGGCATCCCGCATAGCGCCCTTCTGGAAGGACATGCCCAAACTCTGGTTCACGCAGCTGGATGCGATACTAGCTCCGCAGAAGTTGAGCCAGGAAGCCAAATTCGACCTGGTTATCGGAAAACTGGGCAGAGATGAATTAAACGCAGTAAAGGACCTACTAGAAAGTGCGGACAGCAGGCAGTACTCGGAACTAAAAAACAGATTAATTACCGTTTATCAAGAGAGCGCAGATTCCCAGTTCAACAGGTTAGTCAGAGAGCTGGAGCTGGGAGATCAGAAACCATCACAGTTGTTCCGCAGCATGGCCGAAGCAGCAAGGAACTCGGGCGTTGACGACGAGAGGCTAAAGAACCTGTGGCTACAGCGGCTTCCGTTGGCGGTACGTACAGTATTAATAGTCAGCGAGGACACCAAGTTAGAGACACTGGCCACAATGGCAGATAAGATAATGGAGTCAGTGAGGCAAGGTGTTGTAGCAGAAATAGCAACACCAACACCCACGCAATCAGCAAGTGACGCAGAACTGATCCAGGAATTCAGGAACATGGCCATAGAACTGAGGCAGCTCCGAGGAGAAGTTAACGAATTGCGATCTAGAGCCACAGAAAACTCCAATCAAGGTTGGCAGAGAGAACGTTCCCGGTCTCGCGCGAGAAGCCCGTCGAGAAATCCCAACTGGCTATGCAGATATCATTTTAAATTCAGGGAAAATGCGAGAAACTGCATACAACCTTGTGCATGGGACAGAATCCAGCAGCAGCAGCGTGCGGGAACACCAACCCCATCCATCTCTGGCAGCATGCAGTCGCAGCAATCCAACTGGTGACTAGCGGCGTCACCCGGCACGGTACAGGAGTGTGCAGGGTTGGATGACAGTCATCGTCTTAGCGTTTGCGATCAAACAAGTGGTTTATGTTTTTTAGTGGACACAGGTGCGAATGTCTCGGTAGTACCAGTAAGTAAATTCGGTGTCGGTCGCAATGAAACGAATTACAAACTTTATGCGGCAAACAACTCAGAGATTAAAACTTTCGGTGCGGTAACCTTAGTAGTAAATTTAGGCCTACGCAGGGTATTCAAGTGGTCGTTTATCGTGTGCGACGTAAAACAACCCATAATTGGTGCAGATTTCCTAAAGACTCATAAGTTAGTAGTAGACCTATTTAATAAGAAATTAGTTGATAGTGTTACAGAATTTAGTGCATACGGGTCCATCGTACGTTACGGGCAACCATCCGTAAAAAGCATTCAGGATGATAACCCATTTCGTGACATCCTGGAGCGTTACGCGGAGATAACGAAACCCATCTGTTTTAGGGACCCAGCTAAACACGGTGTCAAGCACCACATTGAAACATCTGGACCTCCGGTTTATGCGCGAGCGAGGCCATTACCGCGAGACAGATACGTAAAAATTAGGGACGAATTTCGTAATATGGTAGAATTAGGAATTTGCAGACCCAGCAAGAGTCCATGGGCCAGTCCGCTTCACGTGGTGCCAAAGAAGGACGGTCAGCTGCGACCGTGCGGAGACTACAGGAGGCTGAACGCAGTAACGAAACCCGACAGGTACCCTATTCCCCGGTTACAAGACTTCACCTATGGGCTCTCAGGTAAGACATTGTTTTCTACGCTAGATATAAATCGTGCCTACCACGTTATAGAGGTAGCCCCGGAAGATATCGAGAAAACCGCGATAATAACGCCCTTCGGCTTATTTGAGTTCCCCAGAATGTGTTTCGGGTTGAGAAATGCGGCGCAAACTTTTCAGAGATTTATGCACTCGATCCTCAATGATATAGAAAAACACACGGGCAGTGACGGAACCAAGTCCTACCTGTTTTGTTATTTAGATGATTTAATCGTAGCTTCAGAGAGCGTAACCGCACATAAGGAACACTTAGAGCATCTTTTCCGGGTTTTCACGGAAACCGGTTTGACAATAAATCTTAGTAAGTGCAAATTCGGACAAGCAACAGTAGAATTTTTAGGGTATACAGTCTCTAAAAAAGGTTTGGAACCGCGCGAGGAAAAGGTTAAGGTTATCGCAGATTACCCGCGTCCAGAAACAATAGAACAGTTAAGGCGTTTCTTAGGCATGATTAACTTTTATAGGTCACACTTGCAGAAAGCTGCAGAACAACAGGCACATTTAAACAAATTCTTACACAACTCCAAAAAGAAGGATCAAACAAAAATTGTATGGGATTCAGTTTCAATCGCGGCATTTGAACAATGTAAAGATAGCCTTAAGAGCGCTGTTACATTGGCTCATCCGCTCGCGGACGTTCCGCTAGCGCTTATGACGGACGCATCTGGCACCTCCGCAGGTGGCGTTCTCCAACAGTACATAGACAACGTGTGGAAACCTCTAGGGTACTTCTCAAAAGCGTTTTCAGAAACACAAAAAAATTATAGCACCTATGACAGAGAGTTACTAGCAATCTATATGTCCATTTGCCATTTTAGAAATTTCATAGAAGGCAGGCGTTTAATAGTGTACACCGACCACAAACCGCTTACTTCGGCATTAAGCAAAGTTAGCACAGCTAAAGAGACCCCACGCAGAGCGAGACAACTCATGTTCATTAGCGAGTTCACGAGTGAGATCGTACACATCAACGGTTCACAGAATCAAGTTGCTGACGCGTTATCACGTGTTGAGTCCATACAATGTCCCACGGTCATTGATTTCGTCGAACTAGCAAAGGCTCAGGAAACAGACGCTCAGATTACAAACCTTGTTAATAGTTCAGCGGAATTAAAAACCTTAGGTATACCAGGTTCGAATGTTGAAATTTATTGCGAAACGTCAACAAATAACGCACGACCATATTTGCCGGAAACATTTAGAAAAACTGCTTTTCATGCCGTGCACGACATTAGTCATCCTGGCGTTAGGACAACACGCAAAATGGTAGCACAAAGATATTTTTGGCCAGAAATGAACAAAGATGTAGGTACATGGGCAAAAACATGTTTACAGTGTCAAAAAGTTAAAGTTACACGACATACTAAGTCAGGTCTAGGACAGTTCAACGGGGCGGAAACGGTAAAGCACATTCATATAGACATTGTAGGGCCATTACCTATCTCTAACTATGGATACCGTTACCTGGTTACTATGATAGATCGCTGTACGCGCTGGCCGGAAGCCGTACCAATAAGTGACATTACAGCGGATACAGTAGCTAAGATATTTTACGAAAATTGGATTTGCAGATTCGGTTGTCCAAATATTATTACGACAGATCAGGGTAGACAATTCGAGAGCGACTTATTTAGTAGATTAATGAAATTTTTAGGAATACACAGAATCCGTACAACGCCATATCATCCACAGAGTAACGGTTTAGTGGAGCGGTGGCACAGAACATTGAAAGCTGCGTTAACAGCCAGGTTAGCGGACAATGCTAACTGGGTAGACGAGCTTGCTACAGTCATGTTAGGACTCCGATCGGTTTGTAAAACAGACGACAGTGTCAGCCCGGCAGAGATGCTTTACGGTCAAGTTTTACGACTACCAGGCGATTTTTACACAAGCTCGACAGTCAATTTCAATGACCCACTCTCATATGTGGAAAATCTCAGAGCAACAATCAGTAACCTTAGGCCCATAGCAAGAGCAAGGAGCGATTCACGGAAGATTTTTGTTCACAAAGATTTAGATACCTGCTCACATGTCTTTATACGTAACGATATGGTTAAAAGACCTCTGACCCCTAACTACGATGGACCATACCGAATTATAACTAGGAGACCTAAAACTTTTAAAATACAATTACCTAATAGGCAGACAGAAGTTTCAATAGACAGATTAAAACCAGCATTTATGTTAACAGATCAGGTTGAAAGTAGTTGTAACGACACGGTTTCAAATAATGACAACGATCCCAAGGACACTGATGTGCAACAATCGCCATCAGTTCCACAAACGCTTAAGCCCATTATCCGTACCACGCGTAGTGGCCGAGTTGTAAAAAAGCCAGTTAGATTTTTAATTGATGAATAAGACCAATGTATGCTACACAGTAAATAGTTTTAAAACAGTAAGTAAACAGCATCAATATTTTGTTACCAAATAGGTACTCGGCGTGGTTGTACAGGAATACTGTTTGGTGTCCTTTTGATTTAGTATTGCAGAGTACGTCCTGTACAACTACTACCCTTAATCGTTTAGTTCATAAGAATCATAGTCTTAAGTGTAATGTCAAGTCAGGTTCGAAAACAAGAACACTGCAATTAGGTTAACTTAAATTAACATACGGATATGATACGGGTACTGTGCCACGTATTGCTAGTACGCATTTTATACTCACGTGTTATCATAAATTAGATCATATAAAATGTCTTGTTTTGTAAGAATTGTTTCATAGCTGCCCCAGTGGTTAGTCGCATCAATCCACAAATTAAATCAAAAATTAAGATGGGTTACGGACAAAGTAAAGAAGCACATGAAAATTCCCATAACGCTGTCGCAATTGCGAAAGTTGAAAATCTATCCAGTCAAGTGGAATCCAAGCTTAATTACGTTGGCATCGGTATGCTAGTCCTAGGAATAGTATTAATAATAATACTATGCTACATGTTAAACACTAGATGTAAAAAGGGCGCAAGGAATTGGGTGCGCAAAACTGTCAACAACGCGCCGCCCACGGGTATAACGGTACAAGGAGTACCAGCTATGCCACAACAGCAAACATACCAATAACAATGTAAGTTAGTGTATAATAGTGTTTAGTTCTAAGTCAGTAACGTTGTAATAACAAGTGATCAGGTTACGGGCACGTTTCAGCTTGTATAATCATAGTGTTCAACTACCTATGTTTGTTTTTGTCCTTTGTAACTAGTTCTTTAAACTAATTTTGTATAACATTAGGAAATCGTTAATTCATTTTTTTTTTGTAAGAGGGGGAGTATTGTGGCGACACCCCTGACGTATTCAGCGGCGTCAGCATTTTAAGTAAATATACAGCCTCGGCCCGCTCCCGGCGGCCAGTCCTTTCGTAGCTCTCGGCACAAACAGTCAAGTAACTTAAGTATCTAGTAATTCCGCACCCACCTGGTCACTTAACCTTTTACCTATTCAGTACTGTAAATCAAGGACATTAAATAAAACAATTTGTGTTTGAACATTGACTTCTCTTATTTAACACCCGTTAAAATCTTTAGGTTTCTTTAATAATTTGTCATTTTGAACGATCATTTAGGATTTGTTATGATTTAAAGTCGGTTAGCAACAACAGTCGGCTTTTTAAAGTCGATTTTTGACGTTATTTATTTTATTATCACCAGAGCCCGTAATTTTCATGCCGATGACATCATTTTGACGTCACGCTCCATATAGGGTGATCCCAAATAGTTTTATTGTAAATTATTAATCATTAGTCGTCAATCATTTTAATCATGTAAAAATGAATTCAAAAGTACTCTATTTATACGTGGAATAAATAATACCTACTTGATACATGAAACGTAAATAAAACTATTTGATTTGTTTTTATACACACATTTTATTCAATGGTATTGTTAACAACACATTACAATAATTACGTAGAAAACAGAATTCCTCTCTAACGTAAAGCACGCCATCCTTCTTGCATTAATTTCCATGCAAAGAAAATCTAAGTCATCTTCAAAATCAAATAGTTTTATTTACGTTTCACGTATCAAGAGTTATTATTTACCCGACGTGTAAATAGAGTACTTTTGAAGTCATTTGTACATTATTAAAATGATTGACGACTAATGATTAATAATTTACAATAAAACTATTTGGGATCACCCTATATGGAGCGTGACGTCAAAATGATGTCATCGGCATGAAAATTACGGGCCCTGATTATCACGGTCAGACAAACAGACAGTTTGAACCCACGACCTTTATATAAAGGAAGCCCTATCTATGTATTTATTTAGCGTATGTTCTTGTTAAGAGGAGCCAAGTTCCTAGAAAGTTCACAAGTTGGTCTACGACAGTTTAAGAACTTGGCTGCATCGGAGCTATTCCCTGTTAGCATAACATTAATACAGTAAGCACAGTTGCAGCAAGAAATTAATTGAGCTATGTCTACATCGCTTTGGCGTTTAGTTTGGTTACGTGTGGTTAAAAATGACGACGTTCTTGATGTAACGGACCCTCCGGTTCGATTCCCAGTTGGGATGCTTTTATTGTTTTTAACTATTTATTTCCTGTAACTTTTACCCATAGCTAGCCTGGAGCTTAATTCAGGATTTGCCCGGTTAGCTACCTGCCTCTATCTTTTGTTCTTTATTATTATTTATTTATTTATTATAACAAACACAAAGTTTACATATTATGCATTGTTCCACAAAACTGTTTGCACAGTTTGACTGCGGAATCTTCGGTCCAGCTTGTTGATCACTACATAAAAGCGGTACTTAATTAGATACACTATTATATATTTAAAGGTGCGCATGTAACCTAGCTTTAAATGCACGTTTGTTGGTTTCCAGAACAATATCGGCTGGTAATCTGTTCAGGAGATAAGGTGGACGTTTTTTAAGTGTCCTGTCATTTGTATGACACTGTGCGAGTGAGAGAAGCATATACTAGGTCTTCAAAGTAAATGGAGCAGAGGGGGGTTGCTAGTTATAACTAAATGTACCTAAGGTCTGACTTTTAATTCACTGCAGTAAAATAACAACAAAAAGCTAGCTTTAAAAAAAACTCGATGTTGTTGCTAACCAACTTTAAGTCGTCATAAATCCTAAATGATCGTTCAAAATGAAAAATGATCAAGAAAACCTAAAGATGATTTTAAATACCAATTCAATGATATCCCATTTGTCATAGTTCGTCGACTTTTTTTTTTTTACTATACTCCATCTTGTTGCATGCCATATTGAATTTTAATTACTGTCATATCTTTAGTGGCACTCACAAGATTAAGACAAATAGATTGACATAAGAATCATCAAAGTCGGTCCATGCGTTTAGTTTCTAGAGCGCCACAAAGGAACAAACATGACATATTTATTTATTTTATGGCGTAGGTAAGCAAACGAGCACACAGGCCACCTGATGGTAAGTGGAAACTGTGACCCATAGACATTCGCATTCACAAGACTGCAAATGCACTGCCAACCCTGAGGACTAAGATGGAATGCCTCTATGCTAGTCATTTCACCGGCTGTCTTATCCCCAAACCGGAACACAACAATGCGAACACTGCTGCTTGGTGGTAGGTTAATGGATAAGATAGTGGTACCAACCCGGACGCGGACGGACCGTGCACAAGGTCCTCCCACAAGGACGTAAGACGGTGAAGGACATTTTGACTATAGTTACATTTTTATGTAGATACAATTTAATCATAATCTGGCATTATTACTGAAGACACTGGTTTCATACTCATTTAATTTCTTCTTTTTTAATGTCTCCCGTAATGATGCCAAGTTTAATTTAAAGTGTATCTTAAAAAAAAAAAAAATATCAAGGGGACAATGTCACACCAATTGACCTAGTCCCAAACTAAGCTCTAGGCTTGTATTATGGGTACTAGACAACGATATAAATACTTATATAGAGAAATATATACTTAAATACATAGTAAACATCCATGACTCAGGAACAAATATTCGCGCTCATCACACAAATATCTGCCCTTACCGGGATTTGAACCCAGGACCGCTAGCTTAGTAGGCAGGGTCACTACCAACTAGGCCAGCGCGTCGTCAAAATGTAACTACAGTCAAAAGTTCAGTTAGGAGTTCATGGTACTACGCCGTCGATATATAGGCTGATAAACGCATTACCCTCTTCCTTCGGCGTTCAGGTAAAAATACCCCCTGTGATATTATTCTGAAGATGCAGGCAGCATTTTCACGTTGAATACATTTGTAGTAATGTACAAAAAAACGAATAATGCCTATCTCTGCTGCTGCTGCGGGCATACGTAAGACTTTAACCCCCTTACTTATAAACATGGAATAAGCTTGGAATAGTTTATGCCATGCTTTGTCTTTATCTGTAATTGAGACATTTGCATCTGACAGAAAGTGACAAAGCATGGCATAAACTATTCCAAGCTTATTCCACGTTTATAAGTAAGGGGGTAAGGGTCGGATTTAAAAGGCGAAGCGGCAAATATTAGCTCGGCCAACTTCGGGGACCTTCGCAAACAATCGTTTCAGTACATCCGCACACACGCGACAACTATACCAATTATTCAATCTTGTATCTCCTTCTAACGTGAATTTGTAATACAAACCTTAGGTTCCAGGGTAAACGTTTTATTTTTTAATGATATATTGTTGAGTTGTGTGGTTTTAATGATAAGACGCTGTGATAGTTTAGCGTAGATTGTGTATGACCTGGGGCCCCAGACAAGATGCATTACGCCAACGCGCTTTTCTGTTCGTTTCGTTTTTAAACCAATCGCGTCACTGCTAGATCACGTGACTTTTCGTATCACGTCATCTACAAGTGAAGCGATTGGTTTAGAAACGAAACGAACAGAAAAGCGAGTTGGCGTAATGCTCTTGTCTGGGGCCTCTGAGCTGCCTTCGGCAGAATTTGTCAAAATGGATACTTATTTTAAAACTATTTAGTTAGCGTTGTTTTATTTAGGGGCTATAGAGGTTTTTATTGATATTATTATAAAAATTACATTTCAAAGTAGATTTAAAAATTAATACATGTGTTATAGTTCTGTTAAAATGTTGTAAAACTTTTTCCAGTTAGCTACAGTAATTTTAAGTTAAGTTAACTATTTGACTGATTTTAAAGAAGACTGTTATATGGTACAGTGCTATATTAGTTTTAGGCTCTGGTCTCGCGTAGAGTGCGCAGGTGATAGTCCCCATTACATTTGTCACATGTTGAATCTGACTCAGTATGTTGATTGGTACATTTATATTATAAATGTTTATTTTTTCTTTGTTGTGTTACAGTTTTGTTAAAATTTTGTAGTAGTTAAGCTAACATTTTGACTGATTATAAAGAAGACTGTTATATTTTACAGTGCCTTATTAATTTTAAGAAGAGAAGTGATCACAGATTTTCGCTTTTTTGCCATAAAGTGATTGTTAACTTTGTTTAGAAGAAGATTATGTTGTGTTCAGTTAATAATTTGTAACAATAAAAGTCATTACAAACTATTTGGATGTATTTTGTATGCCTGTCACTACCGACCCCAACCACTGTTACAACCGCCCTTTGGGTGTGGCCGGTTGTGACACTTTCCCTTTTTTTTTAATTTGATCTTATGCCTAATAGAGCGTAGTTAGGGACAATATTTTAACAATTTTAGGTAGATAAATATTCAAATTAAGTATTAAAGTGATTTTTCTCCCAGATAACTGGTAAATTTACAAAATTATAGGCGATCAAACCAAAATTGTCACAACCGTACCCAGCTTACCCTACAAGCTTTTTTTTTTTTTCGGAGATGAAATGCTTTACGCATCGTCCCCCCCGGCTAAGGGCAGAATTAAAGGGGGGGGGGTCTGACGGACTCTCAACCACCTCAGTCTCCTGCGAGAGCTGACCCATAGTACAAGCCTAGAATTTAGTTTGGGGCTAGGTCAATTTGTGTGAGATTGTCCGCTGATATTTATTATTATTTATCAAGACTTATCTAATGAGTCGAATGAGTAATGACGTACGACAGGACATAAAGGTATGTCCGTTCCGATGTCCACTCGTAACCATTCAACGACTACATACAGTTCAAACACAACCCTTTTGGGCTTCATCACAATCGGGTAAAAAGAACAACTGCCCAAGTTTACAAAATCCATTTCCCTTGTTAAGACGCGAATCCATAACTTAGCAAGTTTTAATGAATTTCATATTCATTCTTCGAAGACGGTCCATTAACGAGATGACGCGAACTTCTGTTTATAAACTAGCTGAGAGATTTTCAATTAGGAGTACTTTGCTAATTGGTGTGAACTAGGCAGGGCAGTTATGTTATTAACTTCGTTGCTTCGACGGCCATTACAACTTTACGAACGCTCATCAATCTCATCATAGGCATTATCGAGCATTATAGTAGAACCCGAGATTATAGTAGACCTCAAACATTCTCGGAGAGAACGGATTGCCGATTGACACACAAGGACGGAAAGTTCTTCATTTTCCTCCTAGGAGTATAATATACATACATACATTAACTCACGCCTTCATTCCCAGAGTGGGGTAGGCAGAGCTAAAGAATTACCAACAAGTCTTAAAACTTAAAGCCCATCGCCTAACAGTACTACAAGCCTTTATTCCCTTAGTCGCCTCTTACGACATCCACGGGAAGACATGGAGTGGCACTATTCTAGCCAAGTATAATATAACGTATTATCATCATGTTACAGATTAATCTCTAATACTGTTATTTTTAGTACCAGTGGCGACATCTTTGGACAACAGGAGGTAACACTTCGATTTAGTGAACTATTTCTTCTGCATTTTATTAAATGTTTGTTTTATCTTTAGGAAATCGTTTCTAGCGATATTATTTATTGTTAGATATTGTTAAAATCTGTTTCTTCTTATTTTAACTTAATCTAAACATCTGATCGAATCATCAGTCGATATGTTTAACTCTAGGTTTGGTTATGGACGCTTGTCTATGGTAGGAGGGACTTGGATTTGGCTTGTCACTCTCGCAACCGCTACAGATATGTAAGCACGTCAAACTTACTCTGTGTGTGGGAGTCACGCTACGGCCGTATGGCCATCTTTTAACTTAGCTTCTTAATGCGCAATGCATCCTTGTGATATCTGGTGATTTTTCATGTAAGTATTTCGTGAGTGCTAAGACTTGGTCTGCATTGTCGTCAGGTGCTTTTATTTTTGTGATTTATGGTTTTTCCTTGTTGTAGAATGAACATGTTAAATCTAAGAAATGACGTTTCCTAAACTTAAGGCGAACATCGTTTAACGCATGGTAAAGTCGCCGCAGCTTTAGAACTTCTATAACCGGGTGCTTTGCCTATCTAAAGGCCCCAGGTCTTGTTTTACGAAGCGTGTCGATTACTTTGTGTCTCTCGTTTGCTTAAACTTCCTATTCGCAGGTATAAAATGTGTGTTTATGCAATAATTCTAATGCCAACAATCTTTGCAGCCAAAACAGCCGGTGCTATGCTCTGCTCGGTACTTTGCTGTGTCTGCTCAGGGCTCTCTGCTCTCTGCTCTCTGGGTGTATGGATGTCTGTGCTCTCTGGGCCCCCTATCATGCCATGCTCTCTGACTGGGAGACCGTCTGTCGGCTCTGAGCACGTGTCTGTCCGTCTCTGTGCACGTGTCTGCACCTGCCTGCTTCTACTGGGTGTTCTTGCCAAGCTACCTGGAGATTGCGCGGTGTTGCTGCGGTCCATGCTTTCATCTGGACTTGTATGCTGTGCTTCTTCTTCTTCATCCTCATATTTAACTTCAGGTGAACTCGTTTCATACTACTCACACCTTCACTATACTCAAAGAGCAACGCTCGATAAACGTAGGGAAGTATGATGTAAGTGCACTGTCACAGTTACAGCGCATTAGTGTGTAAGGAGCAACGCTCGAATTAGGGAAGTATGATTTAAATGCACTGTCGCTGTCACAGCGCTTTAATATGTAAGCAACGCATGACATACTGTAGAGAGGTATGATTTTAATAACCCTGTAAATGTGCAGTGGTATCTGTCTATATGACGTTTCATGAATCTTAACTGACAAGAGGTTAGTTTGTATAACTTTTACATTTACTCTCGGTGTAATATACAATTTTGACGTACCGTAAAGTGGTATGATTTTAATAACCCTGTAAATGTGCAGTGGTATCTGTCTATATGACGTTTCATGAATCTTAACTGACAAGAGGTTAGTTTGTATAACTTTTACATTTACTCTCGGTGTAATATACAATTTTGACGTACCGTAAAGTGGTATGATTTTAATAACCCTGTAAATGTGCAGTGGTATCTGTCTAAATGACGTTTCATAAATCTTAACTGATAAGAGGTACTGTACTTTTATTATAGTAACGGAAAATAAACTGTTGACAAGGTTTCTTTGTTTACTTTACATTCTTCTCTACTAAAATAAAGTTTTAAGAATGTACATTTGGCACACTATCTCCATCTTTCTGTTGGTTTAGATTAAAACAGATGGCGCCCTTTTCTTTCTTAACTCTTTAAATTACTGCACCAAATTTTGTGTGCAGTAATACTGTTGTAAGTTGTTTTCACCTTGAACTAGCTCAAGAATCCACGACCCTCAATAAGTCAAGTAGCCACGGCCTATCACCAAGTGTGGACAGAACTTCTGTCAAGTTACATACACACAGCTGTAATCACGAAATAGACTTAAAGGTGTAACAATCATTTACAGATGAAATCAATGAACTTTTAGATAAAAGACTCAATGTACTAGCTGTAATGATTGATTTTAGCAAAGCTTTCGATACCTTGAATTATACTACACTCTATCAAAAACTTCAGCAAAATGGTATACAGGGTCCTGTCCTTGAACTCATTAAAAACTATCATACTAATAGGTACAACGCGGTCAGCATAGCGGGTGAGCTTAGTGACATGATTCCAACCTTACAAGGAACGGCTCAAGGGTCGATTTTAGGGCCGACGGAGTACCTATTATACGTAAACGATATGGGTAAAATATTTCAACATGGCTCTGTATATCAATTTGCTGACGACACATGCCTGATCACGGCGCATAGAGACGTTGAGACAGCGCAAAGCATGATGCAAATGGATTTCGATCGGTTATGTAAGTGGGCTCACGACTTAGGACTTTCTATTAATTTCAGTAAAACTAAATTGATGCACATACGATCACCATACTTAAAAACAACCATCACGCCGAGGATCGTGGCCCACGAGCACTCCTGCATGCACACGCAGAGCACTGCGTGCAACTGTACTCATTTAGATCTCGTAACGGAACACACCTACCTCGGACTGTCAATAGACCATAAATTTAACTGGGGTCCACAAATAGGCCGTGTGTGTAAGAAACTAAGATCAATCTTGGCAAAACTGTGTATCCTCAAGCACAAAGTTCCTTATAAAACACTAAGACTATTGTACATGTCGTTGGCTGATTCTGTAATTAGTTATGGATTGTCCAGTTATGGAAGAACCTTCAAATCATA
This sequence comes from Acleris emargana, assembly GCA_927399475.2. Lineage (NCBI taxonomy): Eukaryota > Metazoa > Arthropoda > Insecta > Lepidoptera > Tortricidae > Acleris > Acleris emargana. The sequence continues at coordinate 2,163,071 of OV656840.1, forward strand.
CTTAAAAGATATATATAACTTACAATTAAGATTACTTAAAACAATTGTTCCTCTTAAGATTAAATACAAATATAGATAAAGATAAAGATAAGATAAAGACATTTATTCAGTAAGTAGGCCGCACGGGCACTTTTACACGTCAAGAATCTACCAGCGCTTCACAAGAGGAGACCACTGCTGAGAAGAAGCGCCGCAAGAAACTCAGCAGTCAGTCATTTTTTTAAATATATTTAATATTACAATGGTACTACTTAGTCTAGCATTATATAAATCTATAAATAGCAAATTAAAAAATATTTCAAATATCATGCGTAGTTTCCGCAGGAAAACACACCAAAATCTTAAGATAGAAAGAGAGAAAAGGAAAAAAAGAACTCCTACGTATGTGTATATAAGACGGTGCAAGATGACCACATAAGATTGATATGTTTTCCTACATCAACGGTGTCCCCCAGACAAGATAAAGATTATGAATTTGAAAAAAAAAACAAATAAAAAATATATTATTGATTAAGTTTCGGGTTTAGGCCAAGCACGTTTGTCTATTAAATAGTCCTCGATCCTATAATACGCTTTAGACATTAACGACTTTTTCAAGTAATTTTTGAGTGCTGGAAAGGGTAACTTTAATACTACCTCAGGTAATTTATTATAGAAATGAATGCATTGACCAACAAATGATTTATGTACTTTACGGACGCGGAATTTTCGAATAGCTATTTTATTTTTATTTCTAGTATTTAAATTATGTATATCAGAATTTTTTGTGAAAGAATCCAAATTTTTTATAACATAAATAATATTCTCATAAATAAATTGTGACGCCACAGTTAAGATATTAATTTCCTTAAAAAGATCTCTTAAGGAGTCACGGGAATTTTAGTTGTAAATAGAACGAATGGCCCTTTTTTGTAACAGAAATGAAATGACTATGATAACCTATTTAACCACTGCAGGGTAATGTCTATATTCGATAAAGTTGACCTAGCAATCGTTACAGAGTATAGCAACAAGTTAACTCTTTTAAATAAAAAACAAAGACCGGACAATCTACGGGAACTATCTCACTTTACAACATTTTTAATACCCAGAAGTAACAACGAGTACGGTAAAAGAGTGTGGACGCGTACATTGCCCGGCATTTTAAACGGGTTACCATGTCATCTAGTAAGTAAACTTCTAAAAGCAACATGTAAACAGGTAAAGAATATACTAAAGCGATATTTACTTAATAATAAAAAAATAGAAAGACAAGGAATAATATAATGTTAATATTTAAAAAAAAAGTATTTGTAATGCAACGTAGAACTCATATATATTCTTAACTGATAAAATCTTTGATTAATTTAAGATTATAAGTTAAGGTAAATTAATAATGTATTTGTTTTTTGTGTAAGAAATAAACAGATTAAATTTTAAAAAAAAATATTTTTTTGTATGAAAACACTTTTCGTCCATGTCCATATTGTTGTTTAAAAGTGCTCTCTATTGCGTATAAAATCGAAAGGACCATGACAAATATCCCGTACACCCAACTTGTGGGTGGGGGCGTGTGGTGCGTGGAACTATCTTAACTAATACTCGTAGTTTTCCAAGCAAACATTATCTGCGAATTTGTCAAAGGTTTTTAAAAACACTTACAATCTTGTATTTGTATCATTTCCTCACATTGTTTGAAAAAAGCATAATATATGCCTCTACGGAAACGAGGATTTCCTGACTCGTATTTTGACTACTACTGACTAACCACCTCGTCAGGAAATCCCTTACTTCCCTTAAAATAGAGGCGCAGGATAATACCCACATTATTTGAGGAACAAATTGACCGGGTTTTTCACAGTTTGAAATTGGCTAAATATGATAACAGTTTCAACCTTGAATTACCATCAAATTAGGCAAATAACAAGTGTAAATGGACCAATTGAAATCCACTTGAGCAGTCTTAGGTACGACAGTATCCAATTATGCTCCTTATTTGCTTTGAAATAAGGTTGCTCTGTTATCTAATGCTCCAAGAGGAATTTCCAGAAGTTAACATTAGACGATTGAGGAAGGATGTTGGGATATCCCAAGAAAAAAATGCTTGTACTAATGTTTATTCTGAAGAAGCGAAACAAATTTGTCAACATCGTAGCCAGTGGAAAGAAGTGGTCTCTGCCTACCCCTCTGGGAAACAGGCGTGATGTAACGTATGATGTATGTGTAATTATTTTAAGGTTACAATTTATTGATTTTCATCCCATATTCATTTTTAGGAAGCCACATATTTATGACGCCGCGTAGGAAGGCTTATGTGATGCTTCGCAAAAAACATGAGATGGATATAGTTAGCGCCTTGATAAAAAAAACTGGTAATAAAATATCAAATATGCAAGTGCAAATGGACTCATTCAAGTCCTCTTGGGTGCTCTTTGCTACTATTTACAGCAAGCAATTGTTTCTTATTTAGTTGGTGATAAGGTTTCTCTGTAATTAAGTGCATCATCAGGGGTTTCCAAATCTGCACAAATGGGGGTATAACAAGTCAGCTGGCTGCGCAGACCATCGCTTACATCGTAGAGGAGTGCCCTAGGAGATGCTTTGCGGGGGGGAATTGGCGAATTGTGCGCGCTTACGCCGGATGCCAGAAATTGGCTATCAAAATTAGACATAAGACTGTGAACAGAATGTACAGTCATACGAATATACATATAGGGGTTTCCAGAGCTCGTAGTCCAAGTGCTGTTAAGCAATTTTGAGTAGGTGTTTGACGCACCGCAAAACCTTGTACTCTTTAATGATATTTAAATACAAAGAGGCCAAACTCAAAAAAATTAGAACCAACTAAGAGAGATTTTCTCTGAGTTGACCAAAAATGAATACAATAGTTAATACATTAGTTATCTCTACGCGTCGCGGCGGCAACTGTCACATGTGAAGAAGATGGCCGCACGGGGGCGCATCGAGCGTCGTATGTGACGTTCCTTTTGACGGTTAATGTCGTTAGCTGTTTTTAAAAGCAAGCGTTAGGCACTGGTCCCACCGCCGGCTACAGACTATAAGCTAGTAGAACTATAAACTACAAAAGAGTGGGCGAGCGGCGAGAAGCGAGTAAAGTTTTGATAGTTTTGACGCTCGGCTATAAAGCTGAGTACCGCTGAGCTAGTTTTATAGTCGATAGCTTTTACCGCTGCGGTCAACTAGTAAACAGCGGTCCCACCGCCAGATATCGGCGAGCTCGGCGAGCAACTAGTAAAATTATGTACTAGAAACAGTTGACAATCGGCGGGAGGCTAGTAAAAATTCTATGGGATTATCGCTTACTCGCCGGGCGGTGGGAGAGTGTCCTCGCCGGCGGTGTGAACAGCCAGCTATAAACTATAAATATATATCTCTCACTTTTATTTACACGAAAGCGATTATCTTTTGTTCGTTTCTTGAGCTAGAAAATAGCCGATAGCTCATAGCTTACTCGCTCGCGGTGGGACCAGTGCCTCATATCCATATCATGAGACACACGCATTATTTGTCGTCCTAAGAGTTAAACCTAGTTATTTTGCTTATTCGCCACTGCTAATTCAATTGTAATCAGGAGTAGGGATACGATTAAACGCTACTTATTTGATTGGAAATCACAACTTATTGAAGGGACCTGGCTCCTTGTAGAGAAACAAGACCTCGAGATCTGTCCACCCTTGTTCCTGCAGTAAGAGGAACCAGTGGACGACCAAACAATTTATATGAACCAAAGCTGATAGTAACAACAGCAAATTAATTTAGTGATTCAAGTAACATCTTAGTTATCTTATCTTATCTTACAGATACACTTCGACAGTTTAGGATATTTTGTGCAATTACCCTCTTACACACTCAGCTGTTCGAATGTGCAGGTTTCTTCACGATGTTTTTCCTTCACTGTAAGAGCATCGGGTAATGCACTTAAGTTGTTGTTAGTCGTTGGTACAGTCAACAGCATAAATAAGTGATCATTTATGTACCTTGTCACTTTAACGTTATGTTTGATCATTCATTGTTGTCGGGGTTTTTTTCCAGTACCGATATTTTTTCCATATTGATATTTTAAATACCGGTTTTCCGGTATTTCGATATTTTTTCGATATTCATACAAAAAAGTTGAAAATTTTAAAAACTAATGGATTTTTGAAGCGAAGGTGGGTGAAGTTTGAGGCCCATAAATATATTAATTAGCTCATGCGTAGCATATATATGTATATTTATTTGTTAAAAATCACAGCAGCAAATTGCCAGGAACTCGGGAATAATGTATCCTATAGCTTTTTTAAAATGACATAAAAATAAAACGTTACTTTATTGGAAAATATATAATTATATAAAACTAATAAAATATCGAAAAAATATTGAAATACCGGTTTTTTGCGAGCTCGAATATCGGTTTTATAATATCGGAATTTTAGTCCGATATTCCGGATTTTCGATAGTATCGAATACCGGTATTCATGCTCTATTTGAAATGGTATACAAAATAGTGAAACGATTGAAAGCGACAAGGTACATAAATGATCACTTATTTATGCTGTTGACTGTACATAGTGACCGCGGGGGTTCGAAGATAAGATGGTGCTGGTAGGTTCGTATGGAATCAAGATGCTTATGTACAACAAACACAATCTTGTTAGAAGTGACCAATTATGTTTTTATACTCGTCGATTAAAATCTGTGTATTAAGATTTCATAGAGAATACTGCAACGTCACTCTTTTCATCGTTGTTACTTCCGAAACAATCGAAATAACTATTTCGATACGCTCTAGACAACCGAAAAAAATTTGAAAATAGAACTTTGGATTTCCTTATATGTGTCCTTGTTTAAGGAGACTCGATCCGATACAAAATTGCCAATCTGTGGCGTTTCGGAACGTAGCAGCGTCGCGGCATCTGTCAAAAATCTACTTTTCAATTATCTTGTGTCAAAGAAGTCGGATAGTAACACTTACGATATTTAGTTTTCTTGTATACTCGTATTAATGACTTAAATTATTAATTTTAATGAACTCGTACAAAAAGTATTGTTCACAATAGTGTCATAATTAAGCTTTTTAATCTCGTACCTTACTTAGGCCACTCAGCAAGCTTCGTGGCCTAAACACGGTACTCGACTAAAAAGCTCTCTATTATAACACGATTGTGAAAAATACTATTTCCGGGTGCGTTTCAATCAGCATAAAAACATTTTGTATAATTTCATTTAATTAATCACGAAAAGCATAAAAACCAAATTGTATAATTTTATATGGCATACGATCGAATAACATAACACTCATTTAGTATAAGTATAATTTTCTTGTTATTATGCATTTTAAGTCAATTTCTTCTAACTAGGTTAGGTTAGGTTAGAACTGTGAGCATGATAGTAATGAGTAATGAAAGCCTTTAGAATTATTTATTATGCAATTTATAAACATTATACTTTTAGAAATTATGCATTTCGTTTTATGCATCATGAGTATTATATCGATGGTTTATTATACATACATACATACATAAACTCACGCCTTCATTCCCAGAGTGGGGAAGGCAGAGCTAAAGAATTACCAACAAGTCTTAAAACTTCTTGATAATTCTGTAACCACATTTTGCACAAGTAGGCTAAGATGTTTCCCAGTGTATTAGTGACAGGTGGCAAGCCCATCGCCTAACAGTACTACAAGCCTATATTCCCTTAGTCGCCTCTTACGACATCCACGGGAAGACATGGAGTGGCACTATTCTAACCCGGCAACCACACGGGGATGGTTTATTATACACATCTAAATTATACAATTCGTATATACATACATACATTAAATCACGCCTGTTTCCCAGAGGGGTAGGCAGAGACCACTTCTTTCCACTTGCTATGATCTTGACAAATTTCTTTCATATACAATTCGTGTTATATAAAATTATCATTAGACCATTTTTTTATGCTAAACATTAAACTCCCATTTTTTTCAGTGCATATAAGTCAGTTTAGCCCCAAAACTCTTCACCCAGATCTGCTTCTTTGTATTCAAATATCATTTAAGAAGTACTATACTTTCCATTTTTCCTCAAACACCAACTCAAAAATGCTTAGACGCTCTCCTCTTATTAGTATAACAATATTCAAGGAAGAAACTAGGGATATACCAAAAAAACAACGTACGCTATTCATATTTATATTTATTCATTGATGTACATACACAGGTATGCAGTATAGGGAGTTTTTAACCTAGTAAAAAATTGAGCCATGTAACCTCGCTATTGAAATTTGTTTTTAAAACAAAACCTGTACGCCTAGGCAAGATACATATGCTGCTTAAGTTTCTATTTTCTATTGAGTCAAAATTTATAGAGTTGACATAAGCGGTCGACGTGATCTGTCATCAGCTTACGTCAACCGTATACACTGTCGACTTACGAAAATCATTAAGGTATGCGTCTCGACTATGCCCCTTCTTTCGAACTTTGACATATCAGCGTTCGACTCCTATTGGCTGATGAACTATATCACGTGATATGTTTGTTTACATTTAGTTACACTCCTAAGCCAACAAAGTATAGTTTTAAATAATTGAAGGGTCATTGATTTCGTTATACCGACACGAGTATTATATGTAATGGGCTGACGGATGCAAAATAACGAACGATATCCATATATGGCTATGACTACTGATTTTTAACAAGTACTGCAACTAAAACTATTGAATGATATTGACTAATATAATTTCAAATTAATTGTAATAATAAATGAATTCCTTTAAATTTAAATGATGTATTCGTGTATAATGATGTATAATATTCGTGTGTAATGAAAGAAGATAATGTAATTCTTACTTTTGCATGCCTGCTTAATGGTGAATTGTGATGTTCTATACTTTTCTGTTATATTGCTACCAACCATGTATCACAATTCTGGCAAATAAACTTTGACTTTGACTTTGCATATATTTTCAAACGTAAATAGTACCTACTCGCTTTTTTATTATCAATTGAAATATCGTATTAAATATTAAATACTCAATTAAATACAATCTAGTCATTTGACTTTCATTACAGACTGAGCTAAGAATGTATCCATTAACAGTTTTCCTATTGCCTCTGTTAAGAGGAAGACACTTTGTTAATGTGTATCTTTGTGTGTACTCGAAATTTAATAAAAATCTTATCCATCTTATGCTTTTGTCACCATATTGCATCCGTCAGCCTTAAAAATGGTTTCAAACTATCGGCTGTTGGGTGACGTCGGGTTGATCACCATCAATTGCGTGGGATATGGTGGAGTTTGAGTTGCACGCATCTGAGTTGCACTTGGTCAAACAGCCGTCGACATGTCTGGAAGAAGCAGATAAAGATATGAGTTAAAAAAACAAAACAAAAAAACAGTCAAAAAACTCTTCATTGCTCTTAATTTCAAAGTGGCCTTTGGCAAGATGCTTTGCGAGAACGTTATCGTAGTTACGTAGGTTGACGGACGGTCACGTCGATCGCTTATGTCAAAATCATACAGTAACGTTTTCGATTATCGTTTACGTTAGCATTAAGCATATTGTCTACGGCCACTGATGTTTTTTTAAATTTGCCTTACTGTTTTTCTTCAAATTTTGCTCAGAACCATCCCGATTAAACTTTTCTCGCTCGGTTTACTTCGACGAAAATTATTTAGCAAATTCTTGACTCCCAAAACTACGTATCCCATATTTTTATTTGGGCTAATTTTCATTTTCGAAATCAACGTTACACACTGATATCATTTCCCAACGAATGATTTGATTAATTATTGTTAGACAAATTATTTCCTGGGATTCTTTTAAGATGTCAATTATGTTTTCGTCAAATATATTAATTGGCATAAAAAATAACCATAACCTATCTGTATCTGAGAGCAGTGTCGTTCTTAGGCTCATAAAAAAATAACCCTAACCTACCTATCTCTGGGAGCTAGCAGTTTCGTTTTTAATCCAATTTATATTTGCTTCAGACAACACAATTATTTACCACATAAAATTTGACAGTATGTTATTTGTCTTAACAAATCATTTGCTACACAATTATTTACCACAAAATTTGACGTAATAAAATATTTCAAGAAAGAAAAAAATACGAAGTAAAATTATGCCACGGATTGGTTTACCAAATAAAACTTCGGCGAAAAGTTGGTTGCCAAATGAAATTTGACGAAACATAATTCGGCAAAAAGGCAGTACACCGCATGGCTCACCTGTCCGAGTAGCCGAGAGCTCCGCAGTCAGGTCCATTACCCTCGAAATCAAAGAAATGGTAGGTGCCACAGCTCCGCACCACGATCGTCTCCTTCGTGTCCTCTACAATCAAATCAAACACGTAATTAGGGATACTTGCATGTACAATCACAACTCTGGAATGTTAAGCCACTTGCTCCTCTTCATAATTTAGCCGAGTAATACATACTGGATATGAGACTATTACAGACTAAAGCCGATGTGCATTACACGGCCAAAATACGAACTATCCCATGTTTTGACTGTACAAGAACATGGGTACTTGTGGGAGGACCTTGTGCAGGGTCCGTCCGGGTTGGTACAGTCAGCATCATAAAGTACGTAGCGGTCAAGATCACCAAATAGTTGGAAACATCCAGAATACTCATTAACATCGACGCAGCCTAAGTAATCAAATTGTTCAGGTTATCCACAGTGCACAAATATTCCGGTGCACAATAAATATATTAATACTTGATTATGTACATTCAAGACACCGCTCGTACCGTCACAACCACACCGCCGCTGGTATCGTAGCATCCGAAGTAACCAAAAGTACGTGTCTTAAATGTAATCAAGTATTTGCCGTTGTGTGTGCTCCGGAATATTGGTGATCTTGACTGCTACGTACTATATGATGCTGACTGTACCACCACCATCTTATCCATTAACCTACCGCCAAGCAGCAGTGTTTGCATTGTTGTGTTCCGGTTTGGGGATAAGACAGCCGGTGAAATGACTAGCATAGAGGCATTCCATCTTAGTCCTCAGCGTTGGCAACGCATTTGCAGTCTTAGGATTGCGGTCTTGTGATTGCGAATGTCTATGGGTCACAGTTTCTACTTACCATCAGGTGACCTGTGTACTCGTTTGCCTTAATAATAATAAAAATGTATTGTGAAATTAACTTTCGGCTGAGATTCTTCCACACTTTTTCAAAAGGTGTCATGTCCAACAATCTGCTGTTCTTCAGTTTCCCTGAATTACCTTGTTTTTTTTTAATAATCAATAATCAATAATAAACTTGCTGCAATACATGCTCCCCTAAGAGGAATGTATTCCACAACCAATCACGGCAATTAACCTTTAATATAATAATTTGATTTACCTAACACCCCTGAAATCAAGATACACGCTGTATACCGTCCTTGATCCTTGCAGGGCGTCGCTTGCAGTGTGTCGTTGTGTTGCAATGGATCCTCGCATGCAACCAACCTTCCGCTGATCGACACGCACTTGAAGCAGTCGATGGCTTGAGCTGGAAGAACGCTTTGATTTTATGTTCGCCTGGTACTTTTTTAGGCATTGATTTACAAAAATACCTCACTAGTGAGTTCGACGACGAATTAACGTGACGAGATGTTGTCGCATGTGCTGTGGCCTCAATGTTGTCTCTACGTATTCATTAAATTAACAAGACGATAACAATAGGTGTAAAGTCAATGTAAAATAAGTCCCACGGTAGCCATGAGGTAGAGCTGGTTTGTCGAAAGACATAAAAGACATTGCGGGTGGTAGGCCCTTGAGCATCATCCGGCCGGATCACTACCACCATCTTATCCATTAACCTACCGCCAAACAGCAGTGTTCGCATTGTTGTGTTCCGGTTTGGGGATAAGACAGCCGGTGAAATGACTAGCATAGAGGCATTCCATCTTAGTCCTCAGAGTTGGCAACGCATTTGCAGTCTTAGGATTGCATTGCAGTCTTGTGGATGCGAATGTCTATGGGTCACAGTTTCCACTTACCATCAGGTGGCCTGTGTGCTCGTTTGCCTTCTCTATGCCATAAAAAAAATGTATGCACGTAACATCGGACAGATCTCGAAGGAATAGCGATAAATCACTTCAACGGAGACAAAGTCGCGGGCTAAAACTAATAGTATTTCCACTTACCAACTGTTAAACACGACAGAAGCACTGCAATGTAGACTCCGTACTTATTGAAGGCCGTCATCTCCATGGTTTACCTGTAAGAAAACCTCATTAGATTAGATTTTTCTATTTTATTTTATTTGTACCTACGCGTTACGGAACTCTTATAGGACCACTTTTCTGTCCGTCTGTAAGTCCATCTGTCCATCAAGGATATTTATTTCGGAAACTCGTGGAGGTATCAAGTTTAAATTAATACCATATACTCAGGTCTACAGCCCCTTAAAGCTGTGAAAAAAATTGACTTTCGACAGACGCCCGCAAAAAACGTATATTTCGACACTGTCAAGGGACTTAAAATTTATAGGGTATTTTTCGTTGACCCAGAACCTAGAGGTATGAAATTTGGCAAGTAATACCTACCATCTTATACTAAAGCAAAGGGAAAATTGGAAAACACTTTTATATTAATCATAAAATAATAATAATAACAAATGACAACCTTTAAAAACCCGACTGTTGTTGCTAACCAACTTTAAATCGTTATAAATCCTAAATGATCGATAAAAATGAAAAATGATTCGACAAACCTACAGATGGTTTTTTAATACCTACCTATTCAATGTTACCCCACTTGTCATAGTTCGTCGACTTTTTTTTCTTATTTACGATATCGTCGGTGAAATTTATTGCAAAACCGCGTAAGTAACATTTTAAATTAGGAGCAAAATGCACCTTTTTAATAAGATAGTAAGGTTTGTTTTGCTCTATCATAAAATTTTTAGTTACGCGGTTTTGCAGTTACAGCGACGATATGGCGTTTAGTTGCCTCCATATTGAATTTTAATAAATTACGCTCACAAGATTAAGACAAATTGATTGATATAGGAATCATCAAAATCGGTCCCGCTTTTAGTTACTTGACCGCCACAAAGGAACAAACATACATATATAGGCTGATAAACACAATTCTCTCCTTCTTTGGCAGTCGGGTAAAAACCAGGGTCTATGCAAGGAACAGAGGTCTGGAATATTGAATTGAGTTAACCGTGTCATGTGGGGTATGATACGTAACCATCGGTGCACTAGTCCAACTCGCGTTTGACAGGTTCTTCTTCTTCTTTCTTTGCCCCCGCGGCGACTTGAACAGCTACTACCGCGGGGATATGGCGTTTCCACGTTAAGTGATTTCGCCAGTGTCAAGTATATATAAGTATAAAACAATGTACTTAGCAATAAAACACAATCCAATCTTCTCTAGGAAGATTGGGGGCAACGTTGTACGGTGATTTGTAGGTCAGAGGTCAAGATAGTTTTAACCTCTGCACCACTGCGAGTCCACTTGAAACGAGAAGAAAGATGCCAGATACACGAAATAAGTCCAAGTCTTCAATCACTGTGCGACACAAAGGCATAAAAAGTACAAATCACTATCAGAAAAGAACTTTGAACACCTAATTACCCAAAAATTAAAGTCTATAACAAATTACACGTCCGCCATCTTTTAACGTTGCAAATGGCCGTCCATTTGACAGGTTAGTTTTTCTTTTTCATTAACCTTTCGAAACCCGATACATATAGCGAAAAAACATTCATGACTGAAATTAGAATTCAAGTACTTTTTGTCACTGGCTCCTTTGGGAGCCGGCGGGTGCCAAAAGGTTAAATAACATACATACATACATAAACTCACGCCTTCATTCCCAAAGTGGGGTAGGCAGAGCTAAAGAATTACCAACAACTCTTAAAACTTGTTGATAATTCTGTAACCACACTTTGGACAATCAGGCAAAGATGTTTACCAGCGTATTAGTGACAGGTTGCAAGCCCATCGCCTAACAGTACTACAAGCCTTTATTCCCTTAGTCGCCTCTTACGACATCCACGGGAAGAAATGGAGTGGTACTATTCTAACCCGGCAACCACACGGGGAAGGTTAAATAACATCAAAGAAAATAAAAAGCTTTTGTCAAGAAAGTCATATTTTAGATAAGCTTTTTGGGCGACTTGCCTTTTCAGCGAACTTAGACCTAGGATGCCACACGAGACCCTAGGCCTCGTATCGCCTCGCCTCGCCAGTGGAAAGGCACTTTATTTTTTTTTAATATGAAACGCTACATTTTATTATTGTTACGATGTTATTTGAAAAAGTTAAGCTTACCTTCTGCACGACTTTCTCTAGGCGCTACTACACAGTAATGATTTACGTGTCCAAAGTGCTAGAGAGAAACCAAGCCATTGCCATTTGTTAAATATAATTTTATTAGTATATACTGATTTATAATAAACTTACCTTAGTAATCTTCTAATCGAAATAACACCGGATCACGGTCATCAACACGCATCTACAGGTAGACCAATCGTCACTGTCCCAACTAAACGACTGGATACGAGAATGAAATAATAGACTCAACCGTAAAAACCAGATGTCCTTGCAAATAGTGACGTGCCGGTGGAATTTTTGATACGATCACTGACCCGTACATGAGGACTGAGGAATTTAAACTAAGAATGATTTGTGCAGTCTGATTGGGTTCGTGAAATTATAATTAACAAAGGGAACTGTCCAATTTATCAGGATAAAACGAAACCAATAAGCTATTCCGGATGTTAATCTATCTTTTTGTCAAATTTCATCCAGATCCATTCAGCCGTTCTGGCCTGATTGAGTAACAAACATTCAAATTTTCGCATCTACATACATACAAACATAAACTCACGCCTTCGTTCCCAGAGAGGGGTAGGCAGAGCTACAGAATTACCTACAACTCTAAAACTTGTTGATAATTCTGTAACCACATTTTGTACAATTAGGCTAAGATGTTTACCAGCGTATTAGTGACAGGTTGCAAGCCCATCGCCTAACAGTACTACAAGCCCTTATTCCCTTATTCGCCTCTTACGACATCCACGGGAAGACATGGAGTGGCACCATTCTAACCCGGCAACCACACGGGTTTCGCATCTTTACTCGTATAATATTATAACTTCTACCTGCGACTTTTTCCGCGTAGATATCGAGTATTGTTATTCCGTGAGGTTTTTTTTAGGGATGAATAGTAGTGTATAAATCCAAATTTCCATTCCGAATGTCATCCAAAACAGGCCAGCCGCTGCAGCGTGAAGGAATAACAAAGAAACTGTCGCATTTTTTATATTAGTAGGATATTTGTTGCGAACCGGCTTCTATACGTCCGGGAGGAGACGCGCGGGACGACGACACGGCTCGTGACGTCATCGCGAGCAAGCGCAGCGCGGCCACTCGCCTTAGCAACAGCCACGAAGACGGACGAGATTTCGATTTCCATAAATAATTAAGAACTGTTTGACCGGGACATATATTGTAACAATTGACGGGATTATACCAGCCCCTATTTTAATACAGTCCGCTTATTTTATTGTACGTCCAGTAGGACCCTAACATTGGTCCTTTAGGATACTCACCGTCCAAATTGTAAAAACCGATCAACGCCACGTCAACTTTCGAGCACTTCAGTGTGGTCTTCAGCTATAGAAGATACCTCAACATCATCATCTTTATCATCATCCTGTGGAGGACTTCGCCAAGCAGCCGCACACGCCCGAGAACTACACGTCACTTGGAGATCGAACGCGCGACGGACTTTGGACTTACTGAGCCGCGTGTCATCTTAGAACAAAGGAAAGAGCTCATCGTCTGCTGATTTACCTAGGAGACGGTTTGGATATTTGTGAGTTCGTTCCAATTATTCCTTTCATTCTTCCTCTCCATTAGCATTTCTTAAATTACTTTAGTGAGTGCTTTTTCATATATTTTTCTTTCTTCTTTGAACCTTTATATCTTCAAAGCTTATTTAATCAAACCAATTTTTCATCAGTCTACCAAAATTCAATAATTTTCATTGTTATTTAAAATCAACCTTTATTGAACATTGGCTTTAAGCTTAATTTTGCATACGCCGGTCATAAATTCCGAATAACGGTAACTTGTTTACGCAAATCGATCTTTCCTTATCTGGCCACCTGGCCGGTCTTTTGTTCGCATTTCAAGGTCAACGCCCGCTGCACTTTATTGCATCAATATATTCTATTTTTATCGTTAAATCTTGTTTCTACTGCTATGGCTGATCAAAAATTAAATAAAACACGCGCTAGCATTAAAGCAAAGTTGACCATCTTTAGTAAATACCTACAAGTGCTTCAATCAGGCGGTCAACCTAGTAGCTTACAAATGCTAGACTTAGAAAGCCGCTTTAAAAAATTCGATGCCTTATACGCTCAATACGACAAATTACAGTGCGAGATCGAGGTGCTTTCTGCTGATGAGGACGCTGAGGTGGAGGAGCGCGAAAGCTTTGAAAACCAGTACTACGAGCTGCTAGCGGCGGCGCGCAGCCTGCTCGGCGCTCGGCCGGGACAGCAGCGCGAGCGCGACGATGGATCCGTATCGAGCTTCGAGGATGCGCAGGCAGGTGCTTTTAAAACCAATTGTGTTAGATTGCCAAAAATTAATTTACCTGTATTTCATGGTCACTATCAACACTGGCTTGAGTTTAGGGATACCTATCTTTCTTTAATACATTCAAGGCAAGACATCGATGACATTAATAAGTTACACTATCTTCGAGCATCTCTTAAAGGCAGTGCTTTGCTGGTAATTGATAATTTGGACTTTAAAGCAAAAAATTATGACTCTGCGTGGAAGTTACTGTGTAGCAGATATGATAACAAGAGACTGCTTGTCAATAACCACGTCAGGGAACTTTTTAACGTCGACCATATGCGGAGTGAATCTTGCTCTGCCATTCGACGCCTTATAGACGTCACCAACAAAAACCTTCGTGCGCTGTCTACCTTAGACCAGCCTACTGAGCATTGGGACACACTCATAATACACATGATGGCCGAAAAACTAGATAGTGTGACACACAGGGAATGGGAGGAGCATCGAAACACCTTGTCTAACCCCCCCTCTTTAGATATATTCATTCAATTTCTTAGCAATAGAGCAGACTTATTGGAGACATTGCAAGAAAGTAAAGGTAAAATAAACAAAACAGAATCTAATAAAACAAATACAAATTTACTGATAGCAACAAATTATCAAAAAAATAACCAAACTTCTTATACTAACAAAAAAAATAATTCATTTCATAAAAAAATATTTACATGTCCCTTATGCAATCAAAATCATTTTCTCTTTAACTGTGAAAAATTCAGAGCCCTTCCTATAGAAATACGCATACAAAAGGCTAACGAGTCGGAAGTGTGTCTTAATTGTTTACGACCAGGGCACTCAGACAATACTTGCAATCTTGTTCCATGTAAATATTGCAAAAAACGCCACAATACATTGTTGCACTTACATGAGCCGCGGGTCGATCCGGAGCCTGTCATAGCGTCGTCCAGCAACGTCATTCATTTTGCTAACTCGAACGAATCAAAACGGTTAACTACTCCTGGGCATGTTTTACTTTCCACAGCGATCGTGAAAGTGGTGGATGAGCAGGGCGCCGTGCACCCGGCCCGCATGCTGCTCGATAACGGCAGTACGGCCAACTTTGCAACAGAGTCGCTCTGCGGTAAGCTGGGTTTGTCTCGACTTAGTGCGTGCTCCATGGTGACAGGTATCAATAATAATACTTCCCATATTACACAGTCTTGCAGCCTTACTATCACATCATTTCATAATGACTATAGCTTTACTGTAGACTGCCTTATTTTGCCTCAGATTACTAGAGTTCTACCATCTTCATACGTAGATATTAAAAATATTCCTCTTCCTATGGGAATTAGACTAGCGGACCCTTCTTTCCACATACCGTCAGTCATAGACATATTAGTTGGTGCAGAAGTCTTTTGGTCCATCTTGAGTAATAACTCGATTGACTTAGGTAAAAACCAACCTAAGTTATACGAAACTAAGCTGGGTTGGCTGGTGTCAGGGTACGTCACCCGTCGTAAAACACCGTCGTCGTCCTCTGTTTGTCATTTTGTCAGCGAAGAAACTATTCCAGACTTAACACGTTTCTGGGAACTTGACGTCGTCGCTCCCGAGCACTCCTTGTCTCCAGAGGAACGTGCATGTGAAGAAAGTTTTTTAGAAAACACCACGAGGAGTGATGACGGCCGCTTTGTCGTCACGATGCCGCTGAAGGATAATCCTTCGGTCTTAGGCGATTCTTTTCAAATGGCTAGATGCCGTTTCTTATCTTTGGAACGTAAATTTCAAAGAGAACCAACCTTCAAAAACATGTATATGGGGTTCATGCGGGAGTATGAACGCCTCGGTCACATGACCGAAAATAATATTCCACCTAGATGTCCTCAACATGTTAATTATTATTTGCCGCACCACGGTGTTATACGTGAGTCCAGCCTTACTACAAAACTTCGTACAGTCTTTGATGCTTCGGCCAAAACCAGCTCTGGTTTGTCACTTAATGACATCCAGATGGTCGGCCCAACTGTACAAGAGGATCTTTACTCTATTCTATTACGTTTTCGACAGCACAAATACGTGGTAAGCGGAGACGTAGAAAAAATGTATAGAGCGATTGAGCTTAATCACACTCAACGCCATCTTCAACAGATCATTTTTAGGTATGATACATCAGAGCCTTTAAAAACTTATACTCTTAATACAGTCACGTATGGCGAGGCATGTGCGCCATATTTAGCTACTAAGTGTCTGGTTAGTTTAGCATCCAGTGCTCCCAATAGCGACGTGAAGCAGTCTCTGCAACGCGATTTTTACGTTGACGATTATTTAGGCGGATCATCATCTATTGAGAGCACTGTAAAGCTTAGCAAAGGAATTATAACCACTTTAAAAACCGCTAAATTTAATTTAAGAAAATTACAGTCAAACAATCAAACAATTCTACATCAAATCGCGCCCTTACACTCCCAGTCAGACAATGTCTTAGATATTTCTAAAGGTGATACTAACATTTCATCAAAGACTTTAGGATTAAATTGGATTTGTGATTTAGATATCTTGTCATATGCCATCAATATCGAACTTCGTAATAAAATTACCAAACGCCACATACTTTCTGTAATTAGTCAAATTTTCGACCCCTTGGGACTCGTTGGTCCGTGCGTCGTCGATGCAAAAATGATAATGCAGAGGTTGTGGCTCGCACAATGTTCATGGGATGAAGCGGTCTCTGATGAAATAAAAAACCTATGGTTATCATTCGCCAATACTTTACCCCATCTTAATAATTTAGAGATTCCTCGTTGGGTTCTTACAAATGACTCTATTTCTCATGAAATTCACGTCTTTTCAGACGCTTCAGAAAGAGCGTATGGCGCCTGCCTTTACATTCGCTCTATAGACACCTTCGGCTCAACCAAGGTACATCTCTTGACCTCAAAAAGCAGAGTAGCGCCGATCAAGCCAACGACTACACCTCGTCTTGAACTTCTCGGGTCTCTTCTGGCTGCAAGACTGTGTACCAAAGTATTGGCCGCTTTAACACTAACAATTAGCAAGTGTAGATTCTGGTGTGACTCAATGATTGTTTTAGGGTGGTTATCTACATCACCTACTCACCTTAAGAATTTTGTACGCAACCGTGTGCATGAAATTCAAGAGAGCACAGAGGGTCACACATGGAGCTACGTACCGTCGAGGGACAATCCGGCGGATCTTGTTTCTCGCGGGCTGAAGGCTGACCTCATCAGTAATTCATCTTTATGGTGGTCAGGACCATCTTTTTTGTCAAAAAATGAAACCGAGTGGCCTAAAACGCCTAGCCCAGACGCGAAACAGGATCTACCCGAGTTGATTACTTGTTCTCTCGCGCTTGATAACACTGCTAATGCTGACTTAATAACTAACCTAATCTAAAATAAATCAAAATTGACTAACCTACAAAACACGATAGCATATTTACAAAGATTTATTTACAATTGTCGTCACCCCAAGAATAAATCAAAAGGAGATCTTTTGCTTAAAGAACTTCAAATTTCATTGCAAGTGATCATACATAAATCTCAGTTGGAAATGTTCCCCGAAGAATATGCTCTTCTTAAAGCCGGCAAGGCACTTCCAATCAAAAATCGATTGATTTCTTTAAGTCCATTTATTGATTCTAATAATACAATTAGGGTTGGTGGCAGACTGGATAATTCACCTTACTGTTATGATACAAAGCACCCAATTCTATTATGCAGCAAACATCCCTTTACTAAAATGATATTTAATCATTATCATTTAAAATACTTACATGCCCCCCCTCAGCTTCTGTTAGGAAACATTAAGCAAACTTATTGGCCGCTAGGCGGCAAAAACCTTTCTAAGAATATAGTCAACAAATGTATACGATGTTTCAGATTTAAAGCTGAAAGTGTTCAACCCATAATGGGCCAACTACCGGCCTCCAGAACGGAACTTGAGTTTCCCTTTTTAAATTGTAACGTTGATTATGCTGGGCCAGTATTGATAGCAGACCGGAAGGGCAGAGGCTGCAGACTCATAAAGTCTTTCCTGGCAATCTTCGTTTGCAATTCGGTTAAAGCCTGTCATATAGAGCTCGTTACGGCTCTGTCTAGCGAAGCGTACATAGCCGCTCTAAATCGTTTTGTTTCACGACGCGGCAAGCCTAATAGTATCACGTCCGATAACGGAACTAACTTTGTTGGCACTTATAACGAGCTGGCTCAGTTCCTCGAGCAGTCAGACCTACAAGGTCATATGGCTCAAGAAGGAATCGAATTTAAATTCGTTCCGGCTTATACTCCACATTTTAACGGCTTAGCAGAAGCAGCCGTGCGCTCTACTAAATATCATCTCAAGCGCATCTTACAACTCACTCATCTAACGTACGAGGAGATGGCTACAGGCCTCACTCAAATAGAGGCTGTACTAAACTCTCGCCCCCTCACCCCTCTTTCCACCGATCCTTCAGATTTTTCCGCTCTCACTCCTGCTCACTTTTTAATTGGACGATCACTTATGTCTATTCCTCAGCCTCAGGTGCCTGACACGAGTAACATCAATCGCCTCGAGAGATTCAAAAGGATCGAGCTTTTAAAACAACATTTCTGGAGTCGCTTCTCTTTAGAATATGTTGCTCTACTTCAGGAGAAAATGAAATGGCGGACTTCCAATAAGGAGCTGAAACTTGGCTCTCTTGTCCTCGTCAAAGAGAAGGCTTTACCACCCTTGCTGTGGTCTCTAGGACGAGTCATTAAGTTATACCCTGGCGGCGACGGAGTTACCAGAGTCGCCGAGTTAAAAACAAGGAAGGGAACCATACGTAGGGCTTTTAATAACATCTGCCCCCTTCCAGATCTTTGAAGTCTTCAACACACTTCAACCCGGGGAGCATGTTGCGAACCGGCTTCTATACGTCCGGGAGGAGACGCGCGGGACGACGACACGGCTCGTGACGTCATCGCGAGCAAGCGCCGCGCGGCCACTCGCCTTAGCAACAGCCACGAAGACGGACGAGATTTCGATTTCCATAAATAATTAAGAACTGTTTGACCGGGACATATATTGTAACAATTGACGGGATTATACCAGCCCCTATTTTAATACAGTCCGCTTATTTTATTGTACGTCCAGTAGGACCCTAACAATATTATTGTACGATTACTAAATTAACGAGTCTCGAGATAACGAGTGGAAGTCATCTATCACCAACCCACACGGACACAGACTCCTCCTAGCCCACCAGCTACCACCTCGACAGTCCAGAGATGCCCACGTAGTGTCCTTCCCAAGCTGCGTAGGTATGCTCCAGACGTCCTGGAAGTCGCCATACACCGTGGACTTCAAGGCCAGCTCCTCCAGGAGACCCTGGACGACGAGATCCAATCTGATCACCGAACGGCGCTCCACCCGAAGGCTCCCAGACCAATCACAGACTGGGAAGAATTCATCCACCACATGGATGTCTCTGTCCCTCATCACTCTCATCAGATATAAAATGGTTTAAGCAAAAATAGATTTTTGCGACATAAAATTTGGTAAAATGATTATGGTTTTCAATCGTACTTTTGGTTAGATGAACGGAAACCCTTAATTATTATCATTACGGAGTAAGTAACGATGATTTGTTAAATTGATTTATTTAAGAGGTCGGCCATTTTTTATTTTCATTTTAGGTATTTTTTAATTCACATCCTTTCACTTTTATCATTCTCTCAATAATTAGCTAGAACAGATACCTTAAAAGGGTACATTTGGTTTTGTATATCCTTTTCTAGTATTATCATTAATTGTTTTGTTTTTGTTTTTATTTTGTACAAAGAGGTTTAAATACAGTATTATAGTGTGACTACGGAATCTTAAAATCCAACGGCCGTTCGTATTTTAGGTTCTTTAAACTTCATTAATCAAACTTGTTTTTTTTGCGTATACACTAGCCAAGGTCGCGAGGTCACAACAGACCTGTTAGAGTGTATCCAGACCTTAACTAGCTAAAATCATCTAGAGAGCCAGTGTTATTTAGATCCTCGAGCAGGCAAGATGTTAAAAAAAGAAAATAAGTTGGCCCTATTACTTGTCTTAGGTGAGTTATAGTTATAGTCTAGGAAATGTAAATTTATATTATGACGGTTCCAAAGTGGCTTATGATAGCCTTGTATTGAGGGACTAAATTAAAACTTTTTATGAGTTTTTATTTCAAGTGGAATGTGAAGCTGTAAACTTTCATATTAAATGCGATAACCTAGTCTGATTTTTACGGTTTTTGAATATGTTATAGATATTATGCAAAACTAGTAAAAACCAAATCGTTTTTGAGCTGTTATCATATTGTCTCCGTTTTGATAGCTCTTATTTACTTGACAGTAATGGCGGTTTAGTTAAAAAAAATTAACTTACAAACCTACTTTTACAAAGTAAATACAACATATAAAAAGCCGGTCAAGTGCGAATCGGACGCGCGTAACCGGGGTTCCGTATTTAAGAAAATATGCTTGGTGACCGCAAAAGTAAATACTCATTTTTGTTTATGAATTTTATTTTCTATGCAATAAGATCCATTTGGACTAGCCTCAATTTTAAAACAAACTTTCAAGGTTTTTTTTGTTATTTTTCAAAAACTGTTAATAATAAGCACTTCATTTTATTTTTCCCATAAAATATACTTTTGATTTTTGATTACTATACTTCGTGCAATGGCAATCTCAAGACTGCAATCTTACGACGGCAATCTCAAAACTGCACATAAATATAGTGTACCATAGTTTTTCTTTTCTTAATGTCGCAAAATATGTTAACAGAGTCTAGGGGTGGTTGGCAGTATGTAATTATTCCTTTGTCGGTTTAAGTAGGGAGCCATAAACAAGAAACTTCATTTCTTCATTAACGCATACATTTCCGAGCATGTTTAAGAAAATGTTTTTTAAATACCTATGCAATATAAAACCCTCTTGTCATAGTTTGTCGACTTTCTTCAAATAATATGATATCTTGGATAATAGGCTTGTAGTACTGTTAGGCGATGGGCTTACTACCTGTCACTAATATACACTGTTAAACATCTTAGCCTAATTGTGCAAGTTGTGGTTACAGAGTTATCAACAAGTTTTTAGAGTTGTTGGTAATTCTGTAGCTCTGCCTACCCCA
Source organism: Acleris emargana (assembly GCA_927399475.2). Lineage (NCBI taxonomy): Eukaryota > Metazoa > Arthropoda > Insecta > Lepidoptera > Tortricidae > Acleris > Acleris emargana. The sequence goes on from OV656840.1 coordinate 2,184,732, forward strand.
CTCTGGGAATGAGGGCGTGAAGGTATGTATGTATGTATGTTTTGACGATCTCAACGTAATTTCGTATTTTGTGACATGCAATGCAATTTGTATTGTAATATTACATTGATGAATAAATAAACTAAACTAAACTTAACTAAGACTGTTTAATGCCTTAATGTGGAAGAAGCGAAAGAGATTGTTCAGGACCGTAGCAGATGGAAAGAAGTGGTATCTGCCTACCCCTATGGGAAACACGCGTGATTTAATGTGAAATATCGTACAAAAATAGATTATTATCGAACAAGACTTTTGTCCCGAAATAATAATAGACGACCTCTACGCAGACGTAGTCGCGAGCAAGATCTAGTAGGAAAATAAATTATTAAAACACATACATAAATAAAGCCTTATAAAATAAATTACGGCAAGAGGCTTATAACAAACAAGATTAAGATATTTTCGTTCGTTTTAAAAACCACCAAAATGTATATGATATCTGGTTGCCGTTATATTGAATTTTGATTACTGATATATCTTTGATAAAACTAGCAAGATTAAGATAAATCGATTGGCATAAGAATCGTCAACATCAGCTCGCGCGTTCAATTTCTAGAGCGCCACAAAGAACAAACAAACATACATACACAAATGGGCCCGAGTATTTGTTTCTGAGTCTTGGGTGTTAGGGGCCAGTTTCACAATCGACAATGTACATTTATCTGTCATTTAAAGTTGGCTTTCTCTTTATCTATTTTCAAGTGTAGGACAGAGAAAGGGCTATATTTATCTGTCAAATATGCTTTACTTGTTAATTATTGTGAAACAGTCGGGAAGTATGGTATTTCTTTATACAGGATGCCTCTGACCTTGGGGCTTTAAATGCAACGATCGACTCTACTAGCTAAACGGAACTACTTTTGTTCTGCAACATTAAAAAATAACTTAAGTTTCGATAACTAATTGATGTAAAAGTCTAATTGTAAAATCAGTGTATTCAATACTGGCCATCTAATCACTATCTCATGGTACGGGGGCGACATTTCCTTGGTACGAGGCCTAAAGGAAAATAAAGAATTGGATCGCGTACATTGAAAATTACATTTAACATGTATGAAAAAAAATTTTTTTTTGTTGGGCATATTTTTAACAACTTACAAAACAAAAGAAGTTCAGTTTCAGGAGTAGAAACGATCCATGCATTTAAAGCCCCAAGGTCAGAGGCACCCTGTATAAGTAGGTTTAAGTAGCCATAGCACAAACCTTGTTTGGAACTACCTAAGATCATTTGTGTATTTATTTATTTATATTTCAACTTCATAAATCAGTTTTGCCTTTTATATATAAAGATTATTTGAATCGCTAAAGTATTCATCAACCGTATAGTAGGCTTTCTGAATTAAAAATGCTTTGAGGCTTTAAAAAAAAATTACGTTTTTTATGTCAGTAGGCAATTTATGAAAGATTTTAACGGATATAAAATTGGGTCCGGAGCTATGTCACACTAAATAGACAAGATAAGACAGCCGGTGAAATGACTAGCATAGAGGCATTCCATCTTCGGCCTCAGGGTTGGCAACGCATTTGCAGTCTTAGGATTGCGGTCTTGTGAATGCGAATGTCTATGGGTCACAGTTTCCACTTACCATCAGGTGGCCTGTGTGCTCGTTTGCCTTCCTATGATATAAAAAAAAAATAAAAAAAAAATTGGATACTGGTTGAATTAGATGGTTCTTAGCTTTAGAATGCAGTCCATAGAGACGACGTCTATCGTCTAGACGCGAATAACAACTCGGTGGCTTTGTAAACGATACAAAAAAGGAGGAGGTTCTCAATTCGTCTGTTTTTTTTATCATTTGTTTTTTTTATGTATTTTATTTTTATTTTAAAAGCTGGTGCTTCCCATTTTTATCAAAATGAAAATCTGATGATGGAATTCTTCAAAATTTATAGGCACACCTATAGCGATTTTGGTATTTTTCATTGTAACTCACGTATTTGCTCTTGGAAAGAACTATTTGGTGAAGTGGAACTCCTAAACGGTAAATAATAATAATAATAATAATAATCGTTTAATTCAGAATTAAATTCCATAATAAGTAAGTAAGTTACAAAAAGTTCATTATTCTATGTTAGTAGGCAATTACATTAGGATTAAATAAAATATAATACAAGAAAAAATAAAAATTACATTACATTCAAATAAAATAACATTCATGTCATAATAAAATCAAATAGTAATAGCAGTAGTAAATAAATAATAAAAAAAAATAACAATATCGAAATTAGAATTAAATTACTAACATATTACTGTACTATTTCACTTCATTTTATGACACCAATGCCCTTTCTGACTAAGTGCCATATTAAAGCACTTTCAGGATGGTATTCGGGCTGCCACGAACACGATGGAGAAGGGAGACGCACTTCTTACGCATTACAGCGTAGAAGTCGTCCATGCGCGCTGCCGCAAACATGCCAGACGCGCTGCAGTGGCGTGGCAGCCCCATAGCATCCTGAAAGCGTTGTTATACTGGACACGCAGGGAGCTATAGGTTCGTTTCGTGTACTGACACCACAGGCTGCTCGAGTAGAATGACGTGCATTATGATTTGAATAGGGTCACTTTCACACTCTCGGAACATCTGGCAAACCTGCGGGTCAGGACATTGCTCCTCACTGCTAACGCCCTGCGCCCTCTTTCCACATCAAGGTCGTCCTTTAAATCTTCCGTGATCATGTGACCTAGGTACTTAAACCTGTCAACCACCTGCAAGGAAGTACCGGCCAGTACAACAGGAGGTACATTGTAAGGTCTGATTTTGCCAGCTTTGAAAACCAGCACCTGACTCTTTTTAGAGTTGTACTTAAGCCCGTGCGTATATTTCATAGGTAGCGACAAGATCTTTCGATTAAGATAGCTGAGCGACTAAGACGTATCATATTTAGGTTTAAATATATGACTATGAGTTTCCCACAGCGTTGCTTGCGGCGAGATTGAAATGTTGTATAGTTTCTTATTAATTGAGAAATGGGACTACATAACCGAATAATTATGATCACTAAAAAGTATAAAATAAAAAAATGTTTACAAAAACAAATAAAAACCGCCGTTATTTTTTGCATTTTGAAGGTGGTTCCTTGTTTTTTTTTTAATTTACACTATTCAAAAATATAAATAGAAGGCAGTGTTACCTTTCCAACAATATTATCTTAAATACGACACCCCCGGTGCGCGAGTCCTACTTACAGTATGAGGTACATTTATTTATTTATTTATTTATTGACATGTACCTAAAGGTGGGTATAGACTGGTGAAACGTAACATGCAATGTGTCATGCAATGAAAGAATTCACCGTACAAATGTGTTACCTTTCATGATACATTGCAGCAATGTGTACGGTGAATTCATGACACATTGCATGTTACGTTTCACCAGTCTGTACCCACCTTAATAAAAGAATTTTGATCATACAATTACTTTTACTCATGTTTTATAATTTCAGGATTGTGCACCACGTGGCTTGGAAACTTCGAAGCTGAGACAAAGGTTCTTTTTGAGCCAAATTATGAATACCCAGGATTTGTTCAACACACTTATTCTGAAAACAGAGACAAACGCGAAAGTCATACGAGTGAAACTGATCAGTATATAGATGTAGATCAATCTGGTCAAAGTACAAGTGATGATACTGATGATCAACCGGATGAGTTAATAAATGATGAATATGATGATCAATCTTCTCAGAATAGAACTGATCAGCACAGTCAAATAAATAAAGGTCAATCTGAACAACAGTATACAAATGATGATGAACAAGATGAATCTATAAATGATGATCAATCCACTCAGAATGTTACTGATCAACACAGTCAAAAGAATAAAGATCAATCTGGAGAGAAAATAAATGATCATCAACAGGACGAGATTATAGATGATGATCAATCTGGTCAGAACATCGACCGACAAGGTCAAAACATAAATGACAGTTTAACAGATGACAACGAAGATGCTGAATTTCCCGTTGAAGAAGCTGAACTTCCCTATGAAGATTTTGATCCTCCAGAGACTGTAAAACAGACATACTGGAATTACTACGCGAAGAGAGTAATTCCTCCCACAGCTGACGATGAAAATGATACAGGTGAGGATAAGATGTAACGTTTCATTATTATTGCATTCATTAATCATGCTTCGTCCTTTTTACTCTTGATCATATTATAGGATATCGTGTAGTAGTGCTGAGCCCGGTTCTGACTTGTACTTTCCCAGTTTCTCTGATTTCCAAAATAAAAAGATTGCACAGACAAAATTCTCAAAAAATATTCTTTGTAATAAGCCATTCTCTGGTTTAAAATTCAAAATGAAAAGTATTTATTCAGTAAATTGGCCTCATTGATCGGTAATATGAAGTGAATGTACTAGCGCTTCAGACAAGACGGAACAGAAAAAGAAGCTTCGCAAGTAGGGTCGCCATACGTCAGGATTTGTCCGGACATGTCCGGACTTGGCAAGTGACCTCATTTTATTTTATTTTTTAAAGTGATATATTTATTACAACGTTAACACAGTTTTAATGAATGAAACGATAATATTTCTTTCAAAACTATTTAATAAACGATTAATTACAGCTAAAGAGATCTCACTCAATTGCTCTAGTTACAATCTACTTTAGTTAATTGGTTTAAATAATTTATTAATCAGCAACACAACAACACAACAGGTATTAATAATAATCAACATAGTTATAGTATAACCTAAACAAAAATAAAAAAAACTGCTTCTCTTATTTGGTTTCAATCGTGTATTCGTGTATCAAATGGCACAACAAAAAAGATAAAGATACTAATAATAATCAACGTTGTAAATATTCTACCAGTAGCTAGGTCCTTCCTTACTTTTACCTCATCACAGGGCTTTATGGTATTATAGAACTCATCGCAACTTATAGCATGCAATGCGCGCGGGTAGGGGGCTACGGCGTCGGGCGGAGGGAAAGCGAAAGGTAGATCCACGATATAGTACACAGCAGGTCCGCAGCGCCGCCGAGGCATCGTTCAAGCTACGCCAAATCTCTGTTACAAGAAATGTCAGGATTTTTATCATGACATTTAATTTTTCCATATGGCAACCATACTCGACTACAATTAAACAGAATTTTACTTAGAAGTATATTACATTACAAAGTAATAAAGTACACATGATTATTAGTAAAACTAGCACAAAACACATAACAGATGTAAAATTAATAAGCTTAAACTAAAAATAATGACAAGGAGAACAACATGACGAGGTCACGTCAAAAGCCATACCTAGAATAATTAACTGAACAACAAGTCCGTGCAAACGTGAACAGAACGGACCCGTTCACGAGTTTGACGCATACCTATCTCAGCCATCGCTTCCCTCAACCATGTGTTCGGGAAATTGTGAGTACAACATGCTCATGCTGTCGAACAAAATAAAAGAAAAATTGAGTGAAATAGCGGTCGAGTAAAATATTAATAATTATTCGAGGAAGGCTCGACGCTGGACTGGTTTGGAAACTGTGCACTAAAACCACTTACCTATATACATTTCAGGTATAAGACACGCGTACGGTAGTAAAAAAGTCCAGATAGAAATTCCTCCTGATGTTAACTCTGGTAGTTCCGCCGTGACCAACCAAGGAATCATTGCGCTGAAGTGGCATGTTGGTATTTACACCAAAACCAGTACCCCTTACATGCAAATTTGCGGAGGAACTTTGGTCACGCTGAAATATGTAATATCAGGTAATATTTTTCATTTGTTCTTTGATAAAAATTATGTCTTTACTCCAAAGTTATCTTATATGCCGTGGTGCGGTAATCCCTTTGCACAGGAATTTATTTACTTAAAAAAGACACCCACCAATGTTTTTAAAGAAGGAATAAACCATAAAAAAATATACTCTGTTGGTGTTCCGCAGAAATAAATAAATAAATTGGAGTTACTGGTATACACTTAACGTCAGCCATAAGGGTGCGGCTCCACTGAAGCGGAGACGAGAGGAGCGGAGCGGAGCTGTGCCAATATTAACCAATGGAATCTGCGCAAGGCGCGCTCGACCTGATCGCATGCGCCTTTTATTGGTTAATATTGGCACAGCTCCGCTCCGCTCCTCTCGTCTCCGCCTCAGTGGAGCCGCACCCTAAAAGTTGTTCTTTTTATAACCTCGTAAGGCCCATGTCAAATTTCGTTGATTGGAAAATGAATCTTGTGTCAGTCAACTGAAGTCAAAAGTTACTTTGACAAATGTTCTAAATTTAGGACATTACGAGGCCTTACGAGGATAAGAGAGGGAGGCCAAATAAACATCAGCACCCAAGATGATGGAATTGGGTTGCGGATTGGTCAATACTGTCATGTTTCAGCGGCGCACTGCTTCTGGGATGACAAGGAGGCTGTGCCTGCGGAACAGTTCGCCGTCGGAGCCGGGAAGCTTTACAGACCCTGGTTTGATGCCCAGGAGACCTACAGCCAAACTTCTGACGTAAGTAACTCACTACTGGCCATGTCTGTCGCAGAACCGACGAGAAGTGGAGCAGGAAGGTTCTCGAATGGAGACCACGCTTAGGCAAACGTAGTGTAGCACGCCCACAAGCTAGATGGACCGATGACCTGAAGAAGGCAGCTGGCAGTGACTGGATGCAAAGGGTGGGAGATCGTGCGTTGTGGCGCTCCTTGGGGGAGGCCTATGTCCAGCAGTGGACTGCAACAGGCTGATATGATGAACTCACTACCATTTGATGGTGGGAGCTTGTGTAGGTTCCGTCCGCTTTATGCTTTTTCCAACTTTTTGAATTCTCAACCTGTTTATTAGTGAAAATTCGGATTCGTACCCGCAGCCTGTAATTGTTATTTGTGTTCCGGTGTGGCGATAAGACAACCAATGAAACGAATAGCAACAGGCATTCCATCTTTGTATTCAAGGTTGACGACGTAGTTGACGTCTTAGGATTGTAATCTTTAGATTGCAAATGTCTATCACAGATTCCACTTATCATAAGATGGCTTGTGTATAAACATCAAACATTCAGGATCCGTCTGGATCGCTACCACTATCTTACCTGACAACCTCACCTATTGCTAAGTTTGGGACTAGGTCAATTTGTAGGAGATCGTATATAAACATAATGGTTGCCAAGCACTGCGATGCTCCAGTGAAGGAGCAGAATGACAGTAAAAGCAAAAAATCCCACTGCGTATCAAATGTATAAAATCAGGGTAACCACGCTAGATCAAGAGGAGAGATTTGGAGAAGGCCTATGCCCAGCATTGGAAGTGTTCCAACTGACGGTCTGACTCTGACTGTTTAATGTAACTGTGGATAACATAACTCAAAATTCAAAATATTCATTTCGTAAGTTGGCATCATGAGGGCTACACATCGATAATATGGAGTGAATCTACTAGCCCTTCGAACAAGCCCATAATTGTGGAGAAGAAGCGCCGCAAGAAACTCCAAATTACATACTCCAAACTGGTAAAACATAGCAGATTTGAGTCCGAATACACTTGAACTACTTCTGGTACTCCCACAGCAGCTCTTTTCTTCGATGCTGTACTTGTTTTTTCGCAGGTCTTAGAGATTAACATCCCGTCACGGTACCGAGGCTCCTTGACCAACTTCCAGAATGACATTGCCCTGGTAAAACTGAGCGTGAGTCTCACGGCCAGCCCCGCAGTGCTTCCTGCCTGCGTGTCCTTTGACGGGAGCCTTGATGAAGAACAGCTTTCGAACGGGTCAGCTGGAACGGTTAGTCATTCATTAGGCATGTCATATTGCAAAGCATTCGACAGATGCCGTGTATTAAATGATTTGACGACGACGCGCTGGCCTAGTTCGTAGTGACCCTGCCTACGAAGCTAGCGGTTCTGGGTTCAAATCCCGGTAAGGGCAGATATTTGTGTGATGAGCGCGAATATTTGTTCCTGAGTCATGGATGTTTTCCATGTATTTAAGTATATATTTCTATATATAAGTATTTATATCGTCGTCTAGTACCCATAATACAAGCCTAGAGCTTAAATTGGGACTAGGTGAATTGGTGTGACAAAGGTTTAAAGGGAATAGGTTTGTTACCAGGAAACTCCACTCTCGACTTCGTCGTGACATGAGTAAGGTTATCGTTGTCTAGTACTCATAGTATATGCCTAGAGCTTAGTTTGGGACAAGGTCAACTTGTGTGATATTATCCTTCCGGAGTCTCTTTTAAAAAAAACTCCCATTCATCATAATACTTGACGTTTAGCCGCAGTGCTATGGGAACTACAATACTGAATTACTAGAAGTCAGGACTTTACCTGAAATGTCATAAAATTTGTTTAATTGTCTACTCGTGGAAGATAGTGGCCTTTTAAACGATAGTCTATCGCGATTTTAAAGATTCCCGAAGTTTGTTTTTTTTTGTCTACAAAAATTAGTGATAAGTAACTCTTTAAATTGATAAGATGACGTTCGTTTTCCAGGTGATGGGCTGGGGCCTGACGCATCAGGACGGTGGCCCGTCCCAGGTCCTTAACTACGTGGAGCTGCCTGCATTATCCGTGGATGAGTGCTTTGAGCAATCAAACTCTGAGTTTTATAAGTACATCACCAGTGACAAAATTTGCGCTGGCGTCACAGGTAATACAACATTTTCGGAATTACTAAAATACTCACCTGAGCTGATGGCTAAGTGCCGTTGTCCATACAGCTCAACCGCTTTTCGACGCTGTGGAAATACATTTACGCATACCACTCAGATCCTCATGGTTATACGGGACTCGCCAACAGAGAACAGGTGAAACACCCACTAAACCACCCGCGGTAAACCATCTGCGTCCTATAGGAAGGTGCCATGTGACCACGACGCAAACCACAAAAAGAAACGGATTCGGTTGTAGCACCTCCAAATTGCAGCCTTAGTTTACAGAGGCACCCTCATACCTCTGGTGCCCCATGCCATCCAGCGCACTCTTACGGAGGGAGAAGGAGGTGTTTCTCCCCATCGTCTGCAGAGCAGGTCAGTGCTAGTCTCTCGGGCCTGCTCTGCTTTAACTTGCTGCAAGATGACAGGCTCGGAGGAGGCTACCACCTTTGCCCTGCCCGGCTGCCGAACATATCCTCGACTCGCCTCTGAGGCCGCCATCCCATCTTCAGCTAGTGCGCCACAATTGAGGCACCTAGGTGTGCTCTGCCTACAGGCAACCTGGTGCAGGTAGTTTCCACAGCATCCATTACCGCCTCGCCCTCACCGTGAGCCGGCTACTGGGGCCTCCAGCGCTTCCATGCACCTTGCCTTTTCCTCTTGGACGAGTTTCCGAACGCACTATACCTCTAGAGCATCAGTGGGGTTACCCCGCTTTCTCCTTTCTCAGGTCCTTGGTTGCCACTTTGGTGAGCACTCGTATGATCTTTCTGTGAAGAGTTCTATTGTTATAGCATTCCTAAGCCAACTTTTTTTCCAGGGCAGGGGCTTTGCACCGGCGACAGCGGCGGAGGCCTCGTATTTCTAGACGACTCTGTCCCCCCCGTGCCTTATCTCCGCGGCGTGGCGTCCACCGCACCAAGGAACGAACACGCGTGTAACACGGCCACGTTCGCCGCGTTCACTCACGTGTTTCACCACAGCGCGTTCCTACGGAAACACGCACCGCTGCTAGAACGCGACTGCCAGCGCCGCTACAAGGCTGCCATAGTGGAGGACAAGAACTCCTGTCAGAGGACCAAACAGACGCTCTATTCGCCGTACTACGGGACGACTACCCATTGCGAGTGCTACACAACTTAGGTCAAATTCGACCAAACAAAAGTAAACCTAATTGTAATTAATAGTCTGATTTTCAAAAAATATTTGCCTGTAAACAATCAAATAAATATAATTGTAATTTATGCATCTTCGTTAATTTACTTTATTAAATACTAGCTTCTGCCCGCGACTTCGTCCGCATACATTTCGATTATCATTTTTCTCTCGGGAACTTTACATTTCATCATCATCATCATGTCAGCCGAAAGACGTCCACTGCTGGACATAGGCCTCCCCCAAGGCTCTCCACTCAGACCGGTCTTGTGATTCTCGCATCCACTGCGTTCCCGCGATCTTTACAAGGTGGTCACTCCATCTTTTTGAGGGCCTACCTGCCCCGCCCACTGCCACTTAAGTTTAGCTATTCTTCGGGCTATGTCGGTAACCTTAGTTCTACCGCGGATATCATCATTTCTGATTCTATCACGCAGAGAAACCCCGAGCAAAGCCCTCTCCATAGAACTCTGAGTTCCTTTAGAGCTTCCTTATGAGGCCCATTGTTAGCGCCCACTTGTTGCTTTTACATTTACCGGGACGACAATTAGCATATGTGTTTATCCAAGATATAAGCTATCTCCATTTCAATTTTCATGCAAATCCGTCCTGCCGTTGCAACGTGAAGAAGTAACAAACACACACACAAACTTTCGTATTTGTAATAATAGTAGGATCAGTAGGATTACGAGCAACACCGTGCACAGTGCGGTCCTCCTGAAACACGTGCCGAGGTTAAAACGGGACTGCCAGCTCCACTGCTGGAATAGCGGAAGGCCAAATGTGAAAGTCCTCACATTCTTTTCACTTTACAAAGGGACAACTACCTATTATGTGCGCTACACGGATCTCTGCCTTTTGGCCGAATTGTGTTTGGCAAAATGTATCGTTTCCCAACTGTTTAATTTGCCAACCCGCTTTAGTTCCGTTGTAATTACTTCAGGATAAAAGCTAACCTAACCTAAGCTATTTTTTTTATATTACTGTTGCTTATTAGTTTTGTGACAATTCTGAGTTTTGACACGTTTTCCTGCTCAACTACGCATGAATACATTTTTGGTGTTATGTGAGATTCATTGTTTTATATAATGCTAGGTTAAGTTTATTATTGTATAATATCATTAGCAATATTTAAAAAACGACTTACTGTTGAGTTTCTTGCGGCGTTTCTTCTCAGCAGTGGTCTCTTCCGAAGCGCTGGTAGATTTTTGACGTGTAAAAGTGCCCGTGCGGCCTACTTACTGAATAAACATCTTTTATCTTTTTTTTTTATCTTTTAACCTAACCTAGGGTTCTATACGATGGTACTGAAATAAATCCCGAAATAATATTTACAGTTACTGTTCTGTTCTGTTCTGGTGACACCTCCAGCCAGCAGTTCTGCTGCAAGGACCCGTACGCGCTGACTAGCTGAGAGATGTTAGATTAGGCTAGCGGGGAGAAGCACGCCCGCCCGACCGGTCCAGTAAGAGTAGAGCGAAGAGCCGGCAGAGCGCAACCGATCAAACCGATCAGGGCATGCGAGCTTCGTCGCCTTTGCTGCACCAAACATCTCCGCCCGCCGCAGGCAGAGCGGACCTGCCCGAGACACCGGAGAGTCAAGTAGATAGGATAGGAGTGTAGGGTTTGCAGTCGATATGACGGGACCCGAATTCGGGCATCGTACCTGAAATAATATTTACAGTTACAGAAAAAAAAGTGGGTTGGTAATTGAAACGATTGGGAAACGATATGTTTTGCCAAACATTATTTCGGCCAAAAGGCAAAATACCGTGCTACTCAGCTTCGATCCGATTTCATCAACCAGGAGTAGGTAATTAAAGTAGGTAGGTATTAAATTATAACGAATTTGTGGCGCTTGCAGTGCATACCATGGGACCTTGGTCAGTCGATATGAAAAGCTTTATTAAGGCCCTGTCATCCCGGCTCATAGGGACTTCCGGAGATCCTAGAGCTGGTGCTTACCTCTCGCAAAGGATTGGGCTAGCTATCCAGAGAGGTAATGTAGCCAGTGTCATAGGGACAATGCCGCGAGCGGACCTGCTAGAGGGGGTGTTCTTTTTATAGTGGTGATTATTATTTACATTTTTAATATTTGAGTAGCTTAGTTATATTTAATTTTAAATAAGTTTAGTTTTAACTTTTGATTGTAGTAGCTATCCCTAAATTATTTCATAAATTGTATCTATGAATTTTGGTCATTTATATTGATACTGTTGCCCCCAACTTCATCCACGTAGAAGTCGGATATCGCTATTCCCTCGGGCACTATTAATTATGTCCTATTCCAGGATCTAACATATATGTGTTAAGTTTCATCCCGATCCGTTCAGTGGTTTAAGCGTGATTGAGTTACAAACATCCAAGAATTCAAACATCCAAATTTTCTCAATTATAATATTAGTAAGAAGAAAGATAAGATACGTTTAGCTTTTTTTTAATGGCATAGGAAGGCAAACGAGCACACAGGCCACCTGATGGTAAGTGGAAACTGTGACCCATAGAAATTCGCCTACACAAGACTGCGAATGCACTGCCAACCCTGAGGACTAAGATGGAATGCCTCTATGCTAGTCATTTCACCGGCTGTCTTATCTCCAAACCGGAACACAACAATGCGAACACTGCTGCTTGGCGGTAGGTTAATGGATAAGAGTGTACCCGGACGGACCCTACACAAGGTCCTCCCACAAGTAAAATTACCTACCATTAATATGTAGATTCCATAGCACAAGACATCCTAGTTGACATTAAGATTGTTATTCTACGTTCAAATTATTTTTATTTTCATAATGTTTAGAAAGACAAGGGAATCTTAAAATCCAACGGACTTTAAATTTGAATATTAAAGTCAATTGTTTTGGCATTTTGCTACTTAAGGTCACCAGATTATAATAGACCGGTCAGTCCCCATCCAGACCATAAGTGGCTAAACTAATAAACAAGGCCAGTGTTATTTGGGTGCTGCTCGACGACGCGTCAAAAAGGGAACGAAAACATGTTCACACTACCGGTAATCTTGGGTGAGTTAAACTGAAAAACTTGTACGTTTACTTTCATATAGTTTATTGTACACGTAGCCGTGGATGGAGCGACTAAAGTTGTGCTAAAGTGAAACTTTTTATGTGTGAAATTCTTGATGTTATCAGCGCGTACAAACAATAATTTAGGGCGTTCTTTCTTTCCCAACGTAAAAAAATATGGTACATTAATGTCACTTAGGTTTTAAACTCCCTCGTATTTCTATACCCGCTAGATTAATCGCTCCAAAGCCATGTCCTTCTGTCTGTCCGTCCGGGGTCAAGCTCAGAGACAAAGCTGTAATTTGGAATAGTTGTAGACTTAAATTACGGCGAAAAAAATAAAATAAGGATGTCTTCTTAACGTAAAGCAGAGGTTTTTAACATCATAACATTCAAAACATCACGTAAAGTATCATTTAGGGGAGCTTACCTAGACCATTTAAAAGAAAAAGTAGGATTCGTGCCGTATCAGTGTGTTAAAGAGAAGGCTTGGAACAGGGAAGAATGGAAATTACTCCACCGAGAAGAGCATAGCTGATAAGTCAACGATGATGATGGGACCGTTAAAGAATTGTGATGATCGTATCATGTATAACAAGTTATGTATTACAATTTTAGGATTATGCATATGCCATGGAAACTTCAGCGCAGACGCGAAGGATCCAGTTGAAGCACATGATGGAAACCCAGTATTTGTTCAACACGCTTATTCTGAGACAAGAGCTAAGCACCAAAGTGATGAGGTTCCTACTGGTCAGCATATAAATGATGATCAAACTGGGCAAAATACAAATGGTAATCAACATGGGCAGTAAATAAATGACGATCGATATGGTCAGGATGTAATAATAACCGCAGTCAGATGTATGAAGCCCGGTCTGGACTGAATACAAATAATAATCAACATGATAAGCATATAAATGATGATCTACCTAGTCAGAGTATAATTAATCACCGCAGTCAGATGTATGAAGTCCGGTCTGGACTGAATACAAATGATAATCAACATGATAAGCATATAAATGATGATCTACCTGGTCAGAGTATAATTAATCACCGCAGTCAGATGTATGAAGCCCGGTCTGGACTGAATACAAATGATAATCAACATGATAAGCATATAAATGATGATCTACCTGGTCAGAGTATAATTAATCACCGCAGTCAGATGTATGAAGCCCGGTCTGGACTGAATACAAATGATAATCAACATGATAAGCATATAAATGATGATCTACCTGGTCAGAATTTAAACGATGATCAACACGGACAGAATCTATAGCTACTTTAGCTCTCAAGATGAATGATGATCAAATGAGGGTTTCCACGCATCAGTTTTTTCACTAGATGCCTGTGAAGTGAGGTCTTTTTGACAGATGATGTTAAATATATGCCTAGAAGAAGACCAAACTAGTGATAATTTACTTTTTCACTTGATTATTTCAATATATTTTTTACGTATTATCAACTCTTAAAAAGACCTTACTTCCCAGAGGGGCCATCTAGTGAAAAAACTGATGCGCGGAAACCACCATTGATCAATATGGTCAAAACGTAAATGGTAGTTTAACAGATAATGACGAAAATGTTTACCTTTCAGATGATAATTTTGAGATTGAACCACAGATTGCAGAAATGACTCACCAGGATATAATGAACCATGACGTTAAGCTCACAAATCGGAAAAACAATATTGCTAGAGTAAAAAGAATCATGCCAAAAGAGAGTATCTTGGAGTCAATGGTAAAATATAATGGTTTCGTATTTTATAATTTTAAAAGCGTAAAAAAACCTAGATAACTTCATGTCATCATCATCATCATCAGCCCATTTCCGTCCACTGCTGGACATAGGCCTCTCCCATGGCACGCCACTGAGCTCGGTCCTGAGTTTTTTGTTTAACTCCATGTAATATTCCTCAAAAATATTGCATTTTAACCCGACTGCAGCAAAGCCCAAAAAGAGGGTTATGTGTTTGACCTGTTGTATGTCCGACTTTATGTTCCCTCGTAACTACTAAACGGCTAAACATCGGTTTATAACTAACGAGGGGATAATTTTCCAAACCGTTTTTCTTTTGTGTGCCAATATTTATTTCGGCAACGATCATTTATACCTTATTGTAAAAAAGGCGCTACAAATACGAAAAAATTAATCGAATTATTTCTAATTTCTTTACCTATTTTGGGGGGTCGTTTAAGACAAAGTTGGGCAAATTATTTTCCAATAAATTACATGACTTTCAAAAATACTACTTTTGATGAAATAGTGCAATTAATTCATAGAAGCCTATTAAACTCTCAAGGGTTATAATAAGGTTGGAAGTACAATACAATTCAAATAGCAGATGTGCCCTTTTTCCGTAGGTAGTGGGTAGACCTCAAATGTGTTGCCGATCGTGAGGACTACTTAGATGTAATGCCTCTATGCTTGTTTTAGTCCCACACCGGAACACAACAATGCGAATGCTGCTTGGGGGTGTGTTAAAGATGATGGTAGCGATCCGGACGGACCCTGCAAAAGGTCCTACCATCACTAAAACCTACCCTATATCTTATGTTATCTTATCTTACAGATGGGCTCTTTCGGATATACTTGACCCTCTTACACACTCAGCTGTTCGAATGCAGGTTTCCTCACGATCTTTTTCCTTCACCGTAAGAGCATCGAGTAATGAACTGAAGTTAGAAAAACTCATTGGTACATGTTGATCGTGGGGGTTCGAACTCGGTACCTTACGGTCACGAGTCGACCCACTAAGCCATTAGGCCACCGACGCTCTTTAAACCTACCCTTATAGGTACTATAAAATAAAAACAACCTTTACGCACATTTCAGAACATAGCATTAGCATTTGGCGGTAAAAGAGTTCGGATTGAAAACCCTTCTAGGATGCAGTGGCATGTCGGTATATACACTAAGACAACTACCCCTTACATGCAAATTTGTGGAGGAACTTTGGTCACTCTAAATACTGTTATTTCAGGTAAGTAATATTCTTTTCTCAAAAATGACCAGAAAAGTTGACATTACTAACTCTATACTGAGACGCGAAGCACATAGTTTACAGACAGTTCCCAAATTTAAAAAAAATACATTGCGTGCTCGCTACACCAGCCCGCAATGTTGCATACAAATTTCATTGTTATCTAGTTTGTAACTTTTAAACAAGTGAAAACGTCCATAATAAAATGAGGGCACAAGTCTTATACATCCATATTTTATTCAAAACGTAACTTTTTTATCTGTGTCTGGAATAGCTTGAGTTTTTTTTTCTAAAAAAGCTTGCGTTTAGCTCCTTATCATAAACATAAAGGCGGTAAAGAGTGATGTTATTTCACGTGAAGTTTCTGTTTATATGCGATTTGTGTATTGCGATTTTTGAGAAAAGCACTATATATGCCTCGGCAGGAACGGCAATTGCCTGCTTCACTGCCTAGGCAATAATGTACTATTATCTACACGCATATCATAAGTCCTCTATTATGCGCTCAAAACCCGTACGAAATGACCAGCATTATTACAACCAATTTCACTATGAGAACTTTATTGTCTGTGGTAGTAGGTAAAATCTTTACTGTAATGTTATTACGGTTCAGATTTTGGTAAGGTTATGAGTTTAAATTTGGAACAGCTGCCAAAACTCAAGAGGGTTTCTATTCTAGTATTCATAGATATTAAAACTGTTATCGACTCGAAACATCAAATCAGTATGTTTTTTTTTTATAAACCGCACGACATTTGATCTCGAGGGACATGAGAATAGGGACTTTGTTCGGTTGTCTATGATTTTTTGAAAAACATTCGTCTTGATGGAGGATCGAATTGCCGCCATTATTGTTGTCATTTGTTTGTTGGTTTTTTGCTGTTACGATAGTAGGATAATTCTAAACTTATGATATGTGTATAGATAAAGGTAGTGTTATGCACCTGTGCATAAATAGGCTTTAAAACACTCGTGTGCAAACCACACTCGTACTTTAAGGCGAAGGGTAGGGCAAAATTACGAAATCGAGGTGTTTTTGGATAAATTTATTGGTAGGAAGTGGCAGTTTTAAATGATGATAATCTGAAGACATATATCCTCAAGTCTTGCTCTGACTCTTTAATATAGTTATCTAACTGATAGTAAGCTCTATATACCACTTTAAATGAACCGTTTTTAAAAAGTTCGTATTCGTTTTATTCCGGCTGGGCGATTTAGTTTGCAGCCAAACTTTCCACACTTCTTTTTACGGATTTAATGTGTTGCGTCAACTTAAATATATTAGCTTTAATAAGAATTTACAGATTATAGACTCAAAACCTATGTGCTCCTAGTGAAACGATGAACTAAATGTTTGCTCTTAAACTATGACTAGGCGTTTTGAAGCTTTTTGTTGAATGTGGCCAAAAAAATATACACACAAACTAAAATAAGAATTTAAAATACTCAAAAAATAAACAAAACTATATAAAGAAAAAAAAACAAATTGTTTCGAATAAAAGTTGATTTTAGTGTTAGATAATGGATTTGAACTTGCATTCACGTTGGATCAGTAAAAAATCATAAAAGTTGTAGTTATAACTAGGTAGGTACTCAAAACTACAGAGCGATGAAAGCGACGTTGCGTGCTCGGTTTGGGTTTTGGCGTGTGGCGGCCGACCGCGGCGTTGCCAGACCGTTGGGTTGGTTTGGTTGATAGTTCGAATGTTTCGAACTTTGTTTTGACTCCCACCCAACGGTCAGTCACTGTCATTTCAGTTAAATTGAATCAGTTGCGTTTCTACTATTCCGTGCGAACAAGTAACTACCTACTGCAGTTGTTTTATAAGGGCCGGCGCTGACTGCCGGCACGGCACAGGATGGCACGGTAAGTTGTGCTGCAGCATTCCGAAGGATAACACGGCCTTCCGCGGCATCCCGTGGAAGGCTTAGGCACGTTCTGTCCTACCGCGGCCTCCCTCGGCATCGTTGTGTCAAAATAAAGTAACATGAATTCTATACTCATGGTAATAAGATTAAAAATGGTTATATCAGTACCGAAATCCTTTGCCATGACACGCCGTGCCATGCCGGCAGTCAGCGCCGGCCCTAACACGGCCTTCCGCGGCATCCCGTGGAATGCTTAGGCACGTTCTGTCCTACCGCGGCCTCCCTCGGCATCGTTGTGTCAAAATAAAGTAACATGAATTCTATACTCATGGTAATAAGATTAAAAATGGTTATATCAGTACCGAAATCCTTTGCCATGACACGCCGTGCCATGCCGGCAGTCAGCGCCGGCCTTGGCGTTGTTGTTTTGTTTCTGTTGTGTTAATTATTTGTTTTGTTATTATAATATCCTGTTACCTATTGTTATTGACATTGAACTACGGTTATACGAGTATAGCAAAGGGGGCGCAACTATATATAGGTATTTGGGGGGGAGGGGGTGATAGGGGGGGTGGTTTGGAGAGAGTAAAAAAAATTTTTTTTTTTCACTGGGACTTAAAAAAATTTCGGTGTCGCGAAATTTAGGTCAATATAACACTACATTTTTATGAATGAATCCAGTAAATCATGCTAAAAGAAACATATTTTGCTCTTTCACTTTTTTTCCTACGATCCATATTTTCCGTATCTCCGGCTTTATAAAAACACTAGGGCGCGCAGTGTCGGCACGCGTCCTAACCAGCCAGAGCCCTAGATTCGGACTTGTGTGGAAATGTCCATTTAGGAGCCAATATCTCGGTAATGATCAATATTTTTGCGTCCTCTATACGACAGCATCATAAAAACTTCGTGTTATAATAACACCACTTCACTCAAACCCCAATATCTTGGTAAATATTGGTCAGAGAAAAAAAGTTTATATAACAAAAAAACATGCTTATTTTACCATGTTTTATAGGATTTATTAACAAAAATGAGGGGTTATATTGACATCAATTACACGACTCCAAAATTTTAGCCCTTCAAAATTACTGACCCTTTGAACCCCAATATCTCGGTAAATATCAAGTTTAGAGAAAAGTTGCCTATCCAAAACACGCTTATTTAAGCGTCTGCTATACGATAGCATCATAAAAAATAGGTGTTATAATGACACCACTTCCATCAAAACAAAAATAAGTCTTGCGCCCCCTTTGCTATATACCCCAACCCGAAATTCTCGACGAATCGCCGCCTTGTCGTAGACCACGTCAATATTTAATACATTTAAAGTAGTATTATTGAAACAATTTAATCCCTATGCTTTATTATTAATTAAATTTTTGGTTCGAAATATAAACTGTAACTGATAGCACACACAATCCTAGTAGACCAAAGTTTTCATTGATCTATTCGTGCCAGCTATTCATGAAAAAACCTTTACGTGTTAAATAATTAACTATTTATGTATTTACTTATTTGTTTAAAAGCTATTTTGGACATTCGTTACTGAATTTGAGATAGTATTTAGAAAAACACATTATTTGTCGATCGATCGATATATTGGTCGATCTAATCAAGCGCCATCTAACGGTAAATGCATGCCCGACTGTTTGACAAACAGCATTATGCGGTCGATCGCAGAGCTTACTTGTTAGATGGCGCGCGAATTAAAACTTTACTCGTCTGGCCGAATGAGCAAGGTCAATTGCCCGCCCCGTCGCCTTAAGGCAGTTGCATAAACTACTATTACTTCTTGCAGAAATGTTGGATACTTTATTTTACTATGGTTCAGCACCTTGCTTCGATATTGCTAACACAGTAACTTTACGACAGCTCTTACTGCCA
This sequence comes from Acleris emargana, assembly GCA_927399475.2. Lineage (NCBI taxonomy): Eukaryota > Metazoa > Arthropoda > Insecta > Lepidoptera > Tortricidae > Acleris > Acleris emargana. The sequence goes on from OV656840.1 coordinate 2,204,287, forward strand.
TGTGAGTAGGAGGAACCAATATGGTTACGATATCAAAGCTAGATGGGCTAGTAAAATGTGGAATAGTCCCGGTGGGAAACACCGGGCTCTCTCTCTCTCTGTCTTATTCTTATTTATATCTACGTAATGTTATTTTGTATTGTTACAAATAAATCTGTCTTTATCTTTATCTTCATGTAAACATATCGCTGTTTGGTTACACGTCTGAAATTTATTTTGTTTAATTTAATAACAACAAACGACTTATAAATTATAATGACGTAAAAAGTTCCAATTTCAAGATTTATAATATTAAATGTCTAATTGTGGTTACAGAGTTATCAACAAGTTTTTAGAGTTGTTGGTAATTCTGTAGCTCTGCCTACCCGACTCTGGGAACGAAGGCGTGAAGGTATGTATGAATGTATGTAACTGTCTAACTTTTTCTGGAGACTTCACCAGATTCCGACGAGTTTTAAGGCCGATTAAGACAACTGGCCAAGTGCAAGTAGCACTTGTACATGAAGGGTTCCGGACCATTCCTGAAGAGGGGCCTTAAATTTTGAATTTCATTCAAATTTTTCTATTTGTTGTTATACTGGCAATAGAGAAAACACTATGAAAATGTCTTCCTATTACAGTTTATGAGATACAGCCCGCTGCTAGACGGACGGACGAAGGGACGGACAGCGGGCGTAAGCTTAGAGATAAGGTTCTGTTGGCATTATAAAAAAAAAAAAAAAAAAGTCGGACTTTTCATGCAGCTCGGACTAGGCTGCGCTTCACGCCTTCATTCCCAGAGTGGGCTAGGCATAGCTACAGAATTACCAACAACTCTAAAAACTTGTTGATTGATAACTCTGTAACCACAATTTGCACAATAGGCTAAGATGTTTAACAGTGTATATTAGTGACAGGTAGCAAGCCCATCGCCTAACAGTACTACAAGCCTTTATTCCCTCAGCCGTCTCTTACGACATCCATGGGATGACATGGAGTGGCACAATTCTAAGCCGGCAACCACACATATCTGTAGTTTTTTTTTTAAATCCTGAATCATAACACTACTTTCAATTCAAAAGTTAGCAAAACATAGCTAAACCGGCGCTGATGAAAGGTTTGGAGATAGCTTAAACTCCCGAGGAAAGAACATAAAAATACAAAGCAGAATTGTTTGAAGTGTAGAAAAACCTAAATTACCTAAATTAGAACAGCTGTGGCGACCTAGCGACATCTAACGGCAACTTGTGGCAACCAACTCGCTAGCGCCACCAGCGTCAGACAGCGGAACTAAATGTTCTACATCGCGCTAACGAAGTTTCTACAGTCGGCTGACATATATACCACTTCCAACTTCATCCCAATGGACTTTTGGATGCCTGGGGAGGCATAAGAACCGCCTGGAGAGTGATCTCTTTATTATCCTCTCTTCCTACACAGCGATCTCACAAAAGATTAACTCAAACGTGATATCATTAACATACTACCATCAAAACTGGACTTTTTATTATATTTATATTTCAGCGGCGCACTGTTTCTGGGTAGACGACAAGGTTTTGTCTGTGGACCAGTTTGTTGTCGGAGCGGGGAAGCTTTTCAGGCCTTGGTCTGATACCCATGAAAGCCACAGCCAGACTTCTGGCGTAAGTTACTCTAGACCTAGTACTATGTTCAATTGATTCCTTTTTCGGCACATTCCATTTTGGACATAATCCGTTTTCGGCATATGTCCAAAAACGAATAAGCCGAAAAAGGAATCAATCCTATGTTTGGGTAGAACAACCTTGTGCAGGTCCCACCTGGATTGCTAGCTACATCCTTCTTGCTAACACTTACCTTTCACAACCCTGACTAAACAGAGCCCCTAGACAAGATGCACAACGCTAACTAGCGTTTCTATTCGTTTCGTTTTTAAACCAATCGCGTCACTGTTAGATCACGTGACTTATAGAATCACGTCATCAACTCGTACAAGTGACGCGATTGGTTTAAAAACGAAACGAATAAAAACGCTAGTTATAGCTTGTCTAAGGCCTCAGGCATCACATACGCAGGGACCGGAAAACCCCTTTATTTGATTAAGTCTATCTATCGGATAACTACATCATATTATTATCCTCTCCCAAACGTTAGCGTATCCCTATCGATAGGCTTACTTTAATGATATGGAGACTGCTTCAAACTAGTTAACTACAACCAGAGGTTGAGGTTACCAGTTTCGTAAGGGTGTCCCTATCCGTTCTCCCTTCTCCGTCGACTCTGTTTCGCAGATTCGTGTGATTGGTTGGCTTCAAGCGTATGTGTAAGCCCGCGTACTGATAGAATAGATATTACTGTACAACACTGAAAGAGGCCAATTTCCATACTTCAGTATACAAAAAGCGCTAAGCAACTCTTTTCTTTGTTACTATACTAGATTTTCACAGGTCTCAGCGATTCACATCCCTCCTCGATACCGCGGCTCGTTGACCAACTACCAGGATGACATTGCCGTGGTGCAGTTAACCTTGACTCTGAAGCAGAGCCCCGCAGTGTTCCCCGCCTGCGTGTCCTTCGACGAGGGCCTGGATGAAGAACAACTTGGTAGCAGAACGCCTGGGACGGTAAGCACTGGGCATTCCAATCGAGTCGCAACGTTTGGACTAGTTGTGACTCTACCTACGAAGCTAGCGGTCCTTGGTTCGATTGGTATGGGCCAGCGTATGGGCTGATATTTATGTGATTAGCGCGAGTATTCGTTGTGAGATTTCGATGTTTCCTATGTTAATAAGTATATTAGACACCTCCGGAGATCCTAGAGCTGGTGCTTACTTCTCCCAAAGGATTAGGCTAGCTATCCAAAGAGGTAGTGCAGCCAGTGTCATAGGGACCATGCCGCGAGCGGACCTGCTAGAGGGAGTGTTCTTTTTATAGTGGTGATTATTATTTACATCTTTAATATTTGAGTAGCTGTTTTATTTTAATTTAAATAAGTTTAGTTTTAACTTTTAATGGTAGTAGGTACCTATATTACGAAAAAGTATTTAATTCTCTTTATACATACATACATACATACATACCTTCACGCCTTCATTCCCAGAGTGGGGTAGGCAGAGCTACAGAATTACCAACAACTCTAAAAACATGTTGATAACTCTGTAACCACAATTTGCACAATTAGGCTAAGATGTTTAACAGTGTATATTAATGACAGGTAGCAAGCCCATCGCCTAACAATACTACAAGCCTTTATTCCCTTAGTCGCCTCTTACGACTTCCACGGGAAGACATGGAGTGGCACAATTCTAAGCCGGCCACCACACGGCAAAAAAACTCTCTCTCTCGGCTCTTTATACTTAAGTATATTTATCGTTTTTTAGTACCCATAGTACATACCTAGAGCTTAATGGGTTTTTGGGACTAGGTATATTTATGTGAGATTATCTCCTGATATTTTTTTCATTTGTTTATTTGATGTTTGTTGATTGCGGAATAGACCACGAGTACCTTTAAAATGTAACTGCTAGCATCTTTTAAACAAAGGTGAATTAACTCTATGGTTTCACTTCCTGAGATAGAGGTCAATCGCTGGTCAGTCTTATATAAAAAAAAACTGGCCAATTGTGAATCGGACTCATACACCAAAGGTTCCATACCATTGTATAATATTTAACATATTTCTTCAGGGACTTCTTCTTTCAGGGACAAAAAAAACGGGTCTGAGCGCGTTTTTCATACTAAAGAGGCTATTTCGAAGCCTTGGTTCCTCGCCTGGGGATGCTTTTAGTGAAATCAGATGATGGATACATAGAGCATCGATACAGGACTTCCAGAGTGCCTAGGATACCCAACTGATTGAATCTGCGGCTAACGTCGGAATTGATCATGTTCAGAAAAGCATCTAAAATGGCAATAAAATGTAAGGAAATCCAAATGCTGACCCAAACTCTCTCACTGTGGTGTTAACTGATTGTGCGATAAGTTAGGTATCTTACGAACATTTGACCTTCTCCATTGAAACTCTGAGTATCTATCATTAGACCTCACTCAAAACAACCCCTGGCCAGGAACCAAGGCTTCAAAATAGCCTCGTTTGTATGAAAAACACACTCTGACCCGTTTTTTTTTGTCCCTGAGTGTATGTCTAGTTCAGCCAGTCGGGGTAATAGGGGGATTTTTATTTATTGTGAGTATAGCGACAATAGAAACTTTAAAAAATTCATCTACCCATTACTTAATTACGTCTTCTTATTTTAAATATCAGGAGCTCTGTAATAATAGCCTAAGAAACATCGATTTTCCGGAAGCTCTTAGAGATTGCTGTGACAATATTTGCTATAATCGAGATCATTTTAAAATTATTGATGATATCTATCATAACATTTTCACCTCCCTTTCAGTTGCTTCTATAGCTACATGTAAATGTAATAAGCGTAGGAGAGGCGGATATATTTTAGGATGGAATAAATTTGTGGCCGAAGCACACAGGGAGGCCAGGTTGCAGTTTCAAGTTTGGGTGCTGGCAGGTAAACACAAAAGTGGTAAGTTGTTTGAGCATATGTTAAATGCTAAAAAGATCTTTAAGTCTAAGCTTAAGTGGTGCCAGGACAGGCAGGAACAGTTTAAAATGGATAAGCTGGCTCTGGCCCACAATAACAAAAGATTTAAGGATTTTTGGAAAGGTACAAGAGGCTTGAATGTGAAGCCTGGCCTACCTGTGAGTATGGAGGGTAAAACTGAACAGGGAGAGATTGCCGAACTGTTTAAAGAAAATTTCATTGTGAAGTCACTGTTGGGGATGCGGTCTGCTCCTGAGGTGATCGATGAGGGGACCACGAGGGCTGGGCGAGATACCTACTTTACTGCGAAAGTAATCCGGATGGTCATTAAAAAAATGCAGAGAGGTAAATCGCCCGGTCACGATGGTCTCAGCATCGAGCATTTCAGGTATGCAGGTGCTCACCTGCCTCGAGTTTTAGCAATGTTCTTTAATTTTTGCTTGGGTCACTCATACCTTCCGGATGCTCTTATGAGGACGATTGTTGTACCGGTGGTAAAAGACAAGACAGGTGACCTGGCAAATAGGACAAACTATCGACCTATTTCACTTGCCACTACTGCTGCTAAAATATTTGACAGTATGCTTGACGGGGTTCTAGAAAAGCATCTGAGGATACATGACGCTCAGTTTGGGTTCAGACCCGGTTTGTCTACAGAAAGTGCGATACTCTGCCTCAAGCATACTGTCAAGTACTACACGAACAGAAAAACCCCAGTTTATGCCTGCTTTCTCGATTTATCGAAAGCATTTGACCGAGTTGACTACGAACTGCTATGGCATAAGCTGGGGGAGACTGGTGTGCCGGTTGAGTGTGTGGCTGTTTTGAGACACTGGTACAAAAATCAGACCAATCAGGTTAGGTGGGCCAACGCTCTGTCTGGTGAGTACAGGCTGGAATGCGGGGTTAGGCAGGGAGGGATCACGTCTCCAAGGCTGTTTAATTTATATGTTAATAAGCTGATAGAAGGGCTAAGCAGCATATGCATGCATGCCTGGCTGCTATGTAGGGAGCACCTGTATTAACAATTTAAGCTACGCTGATGATAATATGGTGCTGCTCGGCCCTTCTGTCGGCGCAATTGAACAACTGCTGGCTACTTGCGAAGCGTATGCCCGAGCGCATGGGCTAGTGTATAACCCCTCAAAAAGTGAGGTTATGGTTTTTACGGCGGGCAAAATAAAGCCATACTATGTGCCTCCAATCAGTTTGAGCGGTAGTCAGCTGTTGGTCGTGGACAAGGTCAAATACCTGGGACACATAATAACGAGCGATCTGAAAGATGATCTTGATATTGAGAGGGAGCGCAGGGTGCTAGCGGTTCGTAGTAATATGCTTGCTCGCAGGTTTGCTCGATGTTCAAATGAAGTAAAAATAACGCTTTTTAAAGCCTATACGCAAACTTTTTACTCAAGCAGCCTGTGGGTTAGGTATACAAAGCGAGCCTATGGCGCCCTGCGCGTCCAATACAATAATGCGTTTAGAATGCTGTTGGGGCTGCCGAGGAGGTGTAGTGCATCGGGCATGTTTGCCGAAGCCCGTGTAGACGGGTTTCAGGCGATCATGCGCAAGAAGATAGCATCACTGTTAGGCAGAGTGAGGGCAAGCGACAACAGCATTCTAAATGCGATAGCGGGAAGATTTGATTGTCCAATCCTATCTTTTTGGATTGGGCAGATCAAGGGCGTAGCCCAATTTATTATTAAAAAAAAAATAGTTTACTAATTTAGTTTTAAGTCAATTGTTACTAACACACTATGGATCTTGGTCTGAAATAAAGATTTTTTATTTTATTTATTATATTTATTATTACGGTTCTTGGGATATCTCCCGATGACAGACAGACGAACAGATGGACAGCGGAAGCTTGATAATAACCTTTTGGGTCCCTAAAAATACCTCTAACGTTCTGTTCTGTTCTTGCTGTGGCAACTGTGGGGTTACCAGACGTCCGGATATTTCTGAAATGTCAGAAACGCGATAGGTATTTCATAATTCGTCAGGATGTTTTACTAACTAAAACACATTTATTCATGACAAAAACAACAAAGGACAGAGAAATACACACAGAATTAAAACAGCGTAATGCTGGCCTGACAAAGTAGAAAACAAAAGAGTTTTGAAAACAATGTTATTTTAACTGCTGAGATTATGTTTTCCAGGTGATGGGCTGGACCCTGACGCAGCAAGACGGTCGCCCGTCCCAGGTCCTTAAAAACGTGAGGCTGCCTCCGCTGCCCGTAGATGAGTGCTTCAAACAAGCAGGCCCTAACTTCATTCAGTTCATCACCAGTGACAAAATATGCACCGGCGTTGCAGGTGACATACGAAAAAAAATTCGTCAAATATCATTTTCCAAGAAATTTATCGCAGTATTTTTATTTGGTAATTTTATCATTTAGCAAAATATTACATACTAGTTTCTTTGTGGCAAATAATAGTTTAGCAAACATTTTAATAAATCTAATTATATATTTGCAAAAATATTTTCTGAACTTAAGGCACTGGTCCCACCGCCGGCTACAGAGTATAAGCTAGTAGAACTATAAACTACAAAAGAGTGGGCGAGCGGCGAGAAGCGAGTAAAGTTTTGATAGTTTTGACGCTCGACTATAAAGCGAGTGTTCGCGGACGACGGGCGAGCTAGTTTTATAGTCGATAGCTTTTACCGCTGCGGTCAACTAGTAAACAGCGGTCCCACCGCCAGACATCGGCGAGCTCGTTGAGCAACTAGTAAAATTATGTACTAGAAACAGTTGACAATCGGCGGGAGGCTAGTAAAAATTCTATGGAATTATTATAGCTTACTCGCCGAGCGTTGGGAGAGTGTCCTCGCCGGCAGTGTAAACATTGTGAACAACGAGCGATGAACTATAAATATATATCTCTCTCTTTTATTTACACGGAAGCGATTATCTTTTGTTCGTTTCTTGGGCTAGAAACAAGTCGAAAGTTCATATCTCACTCGCCGGCGGTGGGACCAGTGTCTTTATACTTTGCATGTTTGTTGATACAATACTTTTCAAATTCAAGGTTAGGTTATGTTAGAACTGTGACCACAACAAAAACCAGTCGCTAGGTTAGGTTAGGTTAGAGCGGTGTCTAACCACGTAGCACTTATCCACACAGAATGGAGCTCCGTCGATCTTGTCTGAAATTAAATATTTTTAATTGGTCTAAAATCTCATTTCCTACTGAATCAAGATACATATGCAACATTTTATTTAGAAATTAGTCTGTTATGCGAAGCGATACATTCGACGAAAAGATAAATGGCATATTGAAAAATCACCGAGTTAATATTTGCCATACCACAAGTAGGTACGCCAAAACATTCAGCTGCGAAAACTTAAAGTGCACAAAGTGGTCTTGGCAAATCATGATTAACCAAAATGAAATGGTGTAAATAGTTTGGGAAGTGATACGGATAAGTACAGTTGTCGCCGATTCACTAGCAAACCGTTGGAGGTACATCTGAAATCAGCATATGAATCTACATACATACATACATAAACTCACGCCTTCATTCCCAGAGTGGGGTAGGCAGAGCTACAGAATTACCAAGCACTCTTAAATAAGTTGTTGATAATTCTGTAACCACATTTTGCACATGTAGGCTAAGATGTTTCCCAGTGTATTAGTGACAGGTGGCAAGCCCATCGCCTAACAATATCGCGCATCGCATATGAATCTATTCGTTTATAATGTGAAAATGCTCCTCTACCAGGTAAAGGGCTATGCCATGGCGACAGCGGCGGAGGCCTCGTATTTCTAGACGTCTCTTTCCCCCGTGCCTTATCTCCGCGGCGTGGCGTCCACCGCACCAAAGAACGAACACGCGTGTAACACGGCCACGTTCGCCGCGTTCACTCACGTGTTTCACCACCGCGCGTTCCTACTGAAACACGTGCCGCGGCTAGAACGCGACTGCCAGCGCCGCTACAAGACTGCTAAAGTAGAAGACAAAAACGCGTGTCCAAGACTATATAAGCGCTACATTCGTTGTAAGAAGGGACGACTTTCTATTGGGAATGCTACACTACCAAGTTCAAATTCTGCCAGCTAAGGTTGCATTCGACCAAACTGGAATGAGGTCTTATACGTAGATTAAACGCCGAATTTGTACAGCGTCGGTGAAACTGCAAAACCTCGTAACTAACAAATTTATGATAGAGCAAAATAAACCTTACCGTCTCATTAAAAATGTGTATTTTGCTCCTTATTTCAAATGTTACTTACGCGGTTTTGCAGTTTCACCGACGATAGACTAGTTTCCAGTTTTTTGAAATGCGGCCTTGGAGCAAATTCAATTAATTTATACTAATTTTATATTGGTTCAAATCCTGACAAATAAGAAATGAATGTTTAATGTTATTTGGGCACAAACGGTACAAGTAAAGAAAAAATATTACCGAAAAACTTACATGACACATTGACTAGTGACGTTGCCACAATTAACTAATACAGTCCAGAGTACACGTCAAAAATGTGTGCTTACATAATATTAGATTTAATTACAGACAACACTTAATGTTTAGACAACGTAATTTTAAATCTAAGTAGGGAATCCTTGTAAGTTAGCCCTCGTTTCTAATCATAATATCAATATATCATAGTACGGAATGCTTTCCGCGTAATCTCCTTTCTTTTTTAATGTGTTTTATCCCAGAGGGAAAGGCAAAGGACGTTGATCCATACAGCCTAGGAGCCTAGAACTGCGTTACCTCCATTGTTGCGAATAAAAAGTGACAGACGTGTTTTTTTTTCGAATTTAAAAAAATATTATTGAATGTTACTGGCCAGGTGACATTACACAAAAGAATTAGTAATTAAATTTGCCTTTAAGCTGCAATAAAATGAAATTAATAGGATTAATAATTCGCCATTGACTAACTTTTTTTAGACCGGCCCACATAGGTACATACAGATGTAGTGCATAATTGTTTTCCTTCGTATTTTCACGGAAACGTACGAACGTGTCTTGCTATTTCAGTTGGTCACAGTACAAAAATACTGAGGTTGACTGAAGAAGCATGACAGATACGAACGTTTCCGACAAAATACGAAGGAAAACAATTATGCACTACATCTGTACCTACTTACATTATAGTACTAGCGGCCCGCCAGCGGCTTCGCCCCGCTGCAAATTCCTGACTTTCCCGGTGGATTTTTCATTTTTATTTGCCGTAAAAACCATCCTTGAACTTCAACGAACATTTAAAAAAATAATTGGCCAAATTGGTCCAGACGTTGTTGAGTTATGCGCTTACCAACACATTTTGCGATTCATTTTTATATTATAGATAAGATATCATTTTTATAGTGGTTTGTACAAAATAATGAAGTTTAATTGTTAGTTATATCTTTGTTGTTTAATTTAATTGAATAATGGGTATTGGATTAGTTGGCTATGTAGGTACGAACAAAATTAGTACCTATTTAAATTATATCGGTGCCGATCCTTACGCGTCACATAAGAAAATTAAAGGAGAGGAGAATTTTTTACCGACAGACCATATACTTATTGAAAATGAAGTTGTAACCGTTGAAACTATGGATTTTTCTAAACACTTTTATGCCAAGCTATATAGTATTAAAATAACTGCCCACAATCTAATTTAAAAGATAAATTATTCACCAGATGTTTCGACCTTTAACCCAATTTAAAAACAAAAGAAAACAAAATTAGTCGGTGGGCACAGAAATAGTATTCTCATAGAAAGAGTTATAAAATAAAAATCGATAAGACAATAGGGGTCATTCGCTCTACAGGGAAATTTAATATACTAAATTAATTTGGCTAAAACAACAAAAGATCCTTTATTTCCTTTTATTATAATGCAATGTTACTGGCATGCCAGCGCTGACATCGTTTAAATCCCTCCTGTAATAAATTGAGGTCTAGGGCATTCTAATGTAAAGTATCAATAAATAGAATCACTATCCATCAATTGTTATTTAACTGGTATTTCCATGTAATTCTACCGGGTTACCTTTGTTTTGCCCCAACTTTTCATTAGCCAACAGGCTTTATTTTCAGTAACCGTAAATAATTCAGGATTTTATAAAAACTAACCTAACCTAACCTAAGGGGTTCTACGCGATGGTACTGAAATAAATCCTGATATGTTTATAGGTAAAATATTAATTATAAAATAGCAAGTATCAAGATCATTTCGATAGTATACGCAGGGTTACTATGCGAGCGACGGTGGCGCCCTCATTTAATTTCTACTCTTTTTGGTCGCACAACGAAAGATAATACACCGCAGCTTCCTTGGTGGTTGATCTAATATGTCTATAACATTACATTACATTAAATCACGCCTGTTTCCCAGAGGGGTAGGCAGAGACCACTTCTATGTCCTATAAGTTTATATAAATTATATATTTTAAACTCGGGTTTTGACACCGCTGTGATCTCAAACATATACCCTCTTTGCCTAACTTATTATCAACCTGCGTTACAATTTATTCGATAGATATACATTTGAAGTGTGCTTCTCATTAAGTTCCTTCTATGAGAATTCTATTTCTGTGTCGTTGGGGATAACCACAGACATTGGCTTTTAATGCCGACCTAAAAGCGGAAATTGCCTCAAAAAAGGATAATTGAATAAAGAGAAGCTGTCACTGTCAGATGGCATAAAAATTCGTTTACGTATTAAAATTCCAATTTGTAAAGTGATAATGGAAATAACACGTTCATCCAAGCATACTAAGATGATTATCGACCATCTCTTCTATAATTTGCTTTTTATGTGATGAATTACAGGAAAAAACCGGTTCCAAAGCCTATTGTTTCATAGTTTTTACAAAATTAGTGTGGCACCAGACCTATCACTAGAAATACCAAAGCTCTTTATAATGGCATTATTAAATATGTTTAAGCAATTGGTGAACAGAATTGGACGAGGCTTCATCGTGATGCTAGCTGATGAGAACCAGGTATGATTGTACCACAAACCACCCAGAAATAGGAGCTCCGCGTAAGCGGAGCTTCGTCAACACTCTAATTGCTTTGAAGTAAGAGTAAGGGTCCCCCCAAACCAGTCGACGCCGATTCGGCAAATCGCGTACGGAAAAAGCTTTATGTCAACGCAATAAGAGCGAATAAGACGTCAATCGGCTCGGCCGACGCGAAACGACGTCTTTCGACGGGAAAACGGAGTTTTGCCATAAAGCTGTTCGCATCTGTACGACGCTGCTAGCAGCCTACCGCACACGTTCGCATTCATAAATCTCCGAGTGCCGCCGTGCGGTGCCGGCAAGAGTTGAACAGCTCCGATCACGGCCGAGTACCTACGATAAGAACCGGTCAGAGCTGGCGGAAGCCGTTGAGCGTCTTCAACGGCCGAACATAGCCGGCGACGGCCGAACAGAGCCGATCGTACGGCCGAAGTAGCTACTGATGCGTTTGTATTTAATTTATATTGTATTTAATTATATGAAGGCAAATAATCTAACACGTATGTCAGATTCCCAACTCCCGTTGTTACTAACAACCAGTCTCCAAAAATGAGATTTACGATTGCCGATCACCCACTGTTGCCTACATCTGTTCATCCGACTCAACGGCTGTACGCGTGCTGTCTGACGTCTCGACGGCCGTACGGAGCACGCGAGAGCCGACCGTCGCTTTACAACTGATGTGATAGCAAATCACAGGCGATCGGGCGTCTCTACGGCCGCAAGGAGGATGACACTGCTGAAAGCAGGTGTCCTACCGCGGAGACGGCCGATCGGCTAAATGCGAATAGTGTGGTGTAAAACACTCGGCGAAAGCTGACTCCGCGTTGACTGGTTTGGGGAGACCCTAAGAATGTCGACGGAGCTCCGCTTACGCGGAACTCCTATTTCTGGGTGGTTTGGCCCTCCGGGCCTGCTGCAAAACTAACATAACCTAAATCTACCTCATATTTATGATAGTAAGACCACTTGCTACTTAGACCAGCTGCGTTTTAGACCATTTGCAATTTAGACGACATGAGAATTACCTGTATAGACGAAATGCTTATTAGACGAGTTACTGCCCTATGCGTTGTGTGCATTTTGCGTATTGTTCATTTTACCAATGTATGCGTTTTGCGTGTAGTGTAGGTACATTATGCTCCGAAGGGAATCTGCTTCGTTTATTGAATTTAAGAGAGTTATGAATCGATGCTTACGAGTAAATCGCGTAGCTCTGTCAAAGTTTTCCTATACAAATTTAGCTCCGGGCGACGTTTTTCGCGCCCTAAATCGAGTCCGATTTTTATAATTTTTGAATATATTATTGTTGTTATGAAAAACTAGCTGTGTACGTTTCCGATTTTACTTTCTTTATTTGTGTCTTTCCAATAAATATTTGGAAATTAAAACCTAGGAAACAACACGAAAATACTTCTTAGAATATAACAAAAAGCAGAAACGTACCTATTTCTTAATAATAACTACAACGTGTTCAAAAATCGTGGAACTCAGACTTGATTTAGGGGGTGAGAAACGTTAACAGCCGGAGATAAAGGCCATGCCAGGATAAGCTAAGTGAATCTGCCCCCAGCGAGTTTTGGCTTGATTTGTTTTTTATTGATTTGTCTTTCTATTAGTATCGAGTATGCCAAATTTCAGCTCCCAAAACTTAATAGTTTAAAAAAAAAAAAAAAACGAAATCTGATTTTTCCTTAATATTTTTTTTTCTAGCTGGCCGATTTTGACGTGTTTCACGTATACACTGAAAAAAATGGACTCCAACTAAGTAGTATTTTCCCTTAGTTGGCTCCAGAATAATTGGGTTAACGTTAATATTGTTTACTTAAAACAAAAGAAGGTAGTTGCAACAGTAAGCTGAATTTGTTTGAGGCAACACAGAAGTATTTTTTTAATTTAAAAAACGCCCTTTACACAAACGACTAATACATCTATGAATTAATATAGGATCCTTGTTAAATTAATTATTTTCTTTTACTTACGTTTACAAAGACCCTGTATATGCATTAACGATATATGTGTATTATATGAACGAGGCGCAAAGTTGGAATATTCACTAGACACGTTACGTTAAAGAAGCTATGAAGTAGAATGATACAAGATAAAAAGTTAAATCTACAATTTTCTATACTAGCACCAACGATTTAATATAGTTGAAAAAATAAATTTGTAAAATTACTGCAATCAATTAACGCGTTATATCAAAAAATGTTCTCTATAAAATCAAAACTATTAATTTATTGCTTCTATGATCCTAATGATAGCATTTACAAATGCTAAAAGTTATTTTAATTTATATAAAGTAATAGTTGCAATCAACTAGGTACGCTGACTAAGCAAGCTTCTTAGTAGATTCAAATGAGAATTTGACCGAAGAAAATAATTAATTTATATTGCTTCTATGATCCTAATCGTAGTATTTACAAATAATTTTATAAGTTATTTTAATTATATAAAGTAATAGTTTCATTCGACTAGTACGTTGTACTAAGCAAGCTTCTTAGTAGATTCAAATAAGAATTTGATTGAAGCTAACATGAAAAACACCTCACACGTCCCCCTCCGCCTCCCCCGCTAAGCACGTTTCGACCTGTATGATTGACGACGCTTTGCATTTCGGCCATTTCACAAAAAAAATATCAGCAGAGTGGTGTTTGCGCGCGGCATTATTGTGAGTGTTGATTTTTTTCGTACTGAAATCTGTGTCTGTGGAATTGTGGATCGTGTTGTGATAAGGTTGTGGTCATGATAATTGGAGAAACAACATTCATAATATAGATATGGACGACGTAGCAGAACTTTTAAAAACATGGGAGCTTCCCGATCTTATACCCATATTTGCAGGTAGGTACTACAATAAAATTTACAAATAAGTTTTGAACCTAGTACTTCTTTCATAAAACAATTTAATGTGCACGTAAGTATGATACCTTCTTAATATAATGTTTTTATTACCACCACGACCACGTGTGTTTTGACCACGGGTGAGCTTAAATCCAGCCAAGCTGTGCTCACGCCGTTGTCATTAAGTAGGTAGTCATCACAACTTACCGTGCTAATGAAGCTCTGAGTAAACCTGTAAGTATTTAATTGTAATGAAATAAATTACTAAATTTGAATTTGAATTTATAAGTAAGCGTGTAGCGTAGGTACCTAACAACTAACCACCTAACAACTAACGTGTTCCACAATAGTGCAGGGCTGCGGTACCTATGTACCTACTCACAATTAAAAAAAAAATATTTTTTATTTTAGAACAACGAATAACGGTCCAGGCCTTATCGGCCCTTACAAACGAGGACTTAAAAGATTTAATTCCCCAGACAGGGCCCAGGGTCCTATTCACGAGGTGTTGGCGCACGTGGAAGAACGAGTTTTCGCCAACAGCGATCAACCACAACAATTCAACTTTTTCTGTAAGTTTTTAATGTAATTTACTTGTACTTATTTGTAATTTTATTTAAGTATTCAAAACAAGGGTAGCAATTTGTTGTGCTGCAAACCGTGGTCTATATAGTAACCATAGTACAAGCCTAGAGCTTAGTTTGGTTGGGACTAAGTTGATTTGTGTAAGGTTACGCTTGTTAATTATTTAAGTATATATACTTATTACGAAATGTAAATTCCTTATTACCTACACATTGTTGAAAATATGTCATGTATAGGTACCTACTTAATTTTATTTTACTAAAAAATAACATTCAAACTTATCATAGTGCTAATAGCCTATAGCACTTAAACACATTAATATAAGTTATCATAGCACTCCTATAATAGGAACTGAACTCATATTTTTTAGTAAAAATTTGTGTAAGTATTTTTGTATGTCAACCAAGGATACAGATTGATCTTTTTCATTTTCAGGGGCTGGATTTATCAAACTTGCAGTTTGATCTAGTATTACCAGCTGATAATTGCCTGAAAGACCCATCCGAATGTATGTTTGTACTGGAAAAGGACTCTGAGACAGAAATAGAAAAAGAAAATGTGTCCACAAGTCAGCAAGTCCTACAAAAAGATCAAGATACAGTGCCAACTATAGAAACTCAGTGTGAAAAAAATAAACAAATAAAAAAATTACGTATTTTATTATTATACAAATATTTTCCTGATAATATGTAGCAATAGACTTAATAATAAAATTTTCAAGTACCTATGCATGATTAATTGTCGTAGGTACTTACTGAATGTAGGCCAATTCATGTAATTAAAATAGTCACAGCTATGTAGTGCGTGACAAGGCACACAATAATAGAGGGAGAAAGGGTCAGTCATTCGGTTAGCGTCTAGCAACAGTGCGTGTACAAATTTAACTCCGTATATACAGTTAATTTTTTTTTTTATGTGGTGGTTGTTTTATTGACAAGAACCAGTAGGCCGCCACATAATAATATGTAAATTACGTGAATTGGCCTTAGGTTAAGTCTTGTCCAATGTGATTATTATACTTTATCAGACCAAAAAACATATACTACTTCATTCATCTAAGGTCTAGGTTGTTGATATAGTCAGTCATAACAAGTAATAGATTTAAATAAGATAATTTTTCAACCCTGGGCCAAAGGGCTTGACGCGCGATTTTCTGTCATTTTCCTTTATATCTTTCAAACGGAAAACAATATGAAAAAAACGTCCGTCAGTTTTATACAGGATAACTTACTGGATTTTTTTGTATATTTTTGGAAAAGTAGCGTCTTTGTGATTCACCTCCGAGATTACTTACTCTTTACTTATCCAAAAATATACAAAAAATCCAGTAAGTTATCCTGTATAGAACTGACGGACGTTTTTTTCATATTGTTTTCCGTTTGAAAGATATAAAGGAAAATGTCAGAAAATCGCGTGTCAAGGTCGTTGACCCAGGGTAGCCCCTTGAAAAATGATCTTATTTAAATCTATTACTTGTCATGACTATATCAACTACCTAGACCTTAGTTGAATGAAGTAGTATATGTTTTTTGGTCTGATAAAGTATAATAATCAAATTGGACAAGAATTAAGCTCAAATGAGTAACTAACATTGTTTTGTTAACTATTATCTTAGTTGATGGAACTGTGGGATCTTGAGTGATTCTATAATAGAACACTGTTGTCATAATAAGGTTTCGTGCTTGCGCTAAGCAAGATAATAATTGCCATGAATAAGTAATCTTTATGAGGACAGTAAAGTATTTGATAGAATCAACTAAGCGCCATGATTAAATGAAGTAAAATATTCCTTGATCTGACGAAGTCTCATAATCACATTGGAAAAGAATTAAGCTCAAATGAGTAACTAACATTGTTTTGTTAACTATTATCTTAGTTGATGGAACTGTGGGATCTTGAGTGATTCTATAATAGAACACTGTTGTCATAATAAGGTTTCGTGCTTGCGCTAAGCAAGATAATAATTGCCATGAATAAGTAATCTTTATGAGGACAGTAAAGTATTTGATAGAATCAACTAAGCGCCATGATTAAATGAAGTAAAATATTCCTTGATCTGACGAAGTCTCATAATCACATTGGAAAAGAATTAAGCTCAAATGAGTAACTAACATTGTTTTGTTAACTATTATCTTAGTTGATGGAACTGTGGGATCTTGAGTGATTCTATAATAGAACACTGTTGTCATAATAAGGTTTCGTGCTTGCGCTAAGCAAGATAATAATTGCCATGAATAAGTAATCTTTATGAGGACAGTAAAGTATTTGATAGAATCAACTAAGCTCCATGATTGAATGAAGTAAAATATTATTTGATCTGACGAAGCTTCATAAAAGAATTAAGCTCAAATGAGTAACTAACTTTGTTATGTTAACTATTATCTTAGTTAATGGAACTGTGGGATTACTTGAATCTATAACCGAACGTTATAAATATAATAAGGTTTAATGTCTGTACTGGATAAAAAATATATTAAAATAGATACCAGACTTTATAAGGCCAGTACAGTACTTGACAGACGAAACTAAGAGAATTTAACCAAATTCTCTTAGTTACAGAAGTCATGATGTTGACAGGCTCATATGGATTCATGATGTATGATTACAATGAACAAGATCTTGGTTGTAGTAAACATTTTTTTTTTTCAGTGTATTGTGCAAGTAACAAAGACAATTATATGATATTAATTTTAGGACATATTGCCATACAAAAACTTGAAAAAAACATAGAGATTTTTTTTTTTTAAGTATTATCACGTCAGAGACACCTCCAGATTTTTCACCAAAGTAAGCCTTTTTAATAAGCTATCAAATGAATATAACTACTTAATTTTATCTGTGGTAGAACAAGGTGTTTTTTTAATTGAATACATCACTATACATTTTTTTGGGAGCTGAAATTTGGCATACTCGATACTAATAGAAAGACAAATCAATAAATAAAAATTCAAGCCAAAACTCGCTGGGGGCAGATTCACTTAGCTTATCCTGGCATGGCCTTTGTATGGAATTTTTTGACAGCTACGCGATTATAGCAGCGCTTCACAATCCTCTTAATTATTTTTTTCTTCAATATCCGAGTGGCAATTTGCGTGTCTCGCCGAGAATAGCAAGAAGGAATGTTATTAAAAATATATTATATCAGAGGCACGCTGGTGTAAGACATTATTATTGCGTCACAAAGAGGGTGGGCTCGGGTGGTAGGACGTTGTGCAAGGTCCATCCGGGTCGTTACCACCATCTTATCCATTGACCTACCACCAAACAGCAGTGTTCGCATTGTTTTGTTCCGGTTTGGACATAAGAAAAAGTGAAATTACTAGCATAGAGGCATTCCATCTTAGTCCTCAGGGTTGGCAACGCATTTGCAGTCTTAGGATTGCGGTCTTGTGAATGCGAATGTCTGTCTATGGGTCACAGTTTCCAATTACCATTGCTTGTGTGCTCGTTTTCCGTTTCAATGCCATAAAAAAGGTTGTTTTTTGAGTGCTTGAATGTATACATATATATTTCTTTGGCACTCTCTGCAGCCTAAACGGCCCAATGGATTTTATTTTGGAAAATTACGAGGCGTCTTTAGATTCGTCTTGGTGTAGGATTAACATAGGCTATAAATTATTATGTATTTAATGAAGAGGACATCAAATTAGTCTGATTATCAGAAAACCTTCTAACTAGCGTAAAATTAAATCCATTTTCTACGAGCCTTGGGGTGGAACTAGTGTTGTTCCTCAGTGCTTTTAGTGACGTAATTATTTTACTACGCTCTGAATAATTCGTCTCTAATTAAATAACTCAATAATGAGGTCAGCAGCAGTAAACAGAAGGCACAAGCAACGCCTCGTTGTTGGGAGCGCCCTGTAGTGGAATTAACTTGAATTTCATTGCAATCTGCCTGGGTAATGAAAACGCAGTAAAACCGAGTCGAAACTGTCGCGTAGTTGAAACAAGTGCAGCAGGTTAGGTTTTTAAAGTGTTCTAAACACTTATTACCATAACATAGGTCCTCTATAATGCGTTCAGAACCGGAGGCAATGGGCCAGCATTATCCTTGTGGGAGGACCATGTGCAGGGTCCGTCCGGGTTGGTACCACCATCTTATCCATTAACCTACCACCAAGCAGCAAGTGTTCGCATTGTTGTGTTCCGGTTTGGGTATAAGACAGCCGGTGAAATGACTAGCATAGAGGCATTCCATCTTAGTCCTCAGGGTTGGCAGTGCATTTGCAGTCTTGTGAATGCGAATGTCTATGGGTCACAGTTTCCACTTACCATCAGGTGGCCTGTGTACTCGATTGCCTTCCTATGCCATAAAATAAATAAATAAATAAATTATAACAATCCATTTTACGATGTAATTTTCTTATCTGCGGTAGTGATCGTTCCTGCCCCCTTTCTACTACTTAGTAGGCAAAAGCAGAAAGGGGGCAAGTACCGAATAGACCCCTACGACCACCACGCAGTGAGGCCCATACTATTAATTATTCGTTTTGCTAGCCGATAAAAACCATATCGCCTATGACCTACAATGTTATAGTATCCTCATTTGCTAATCGTTTTTGAACATATTAGTTAGTTATGTATGACTTATGATATAAATAAACTACTATTAACTCATTCGGCGGTAGAAACCCGCTAGTCAGGTAAAATACATTTTGTTTAAACTAGATTTCCTTAAAAAAAAATTGACTCAAGTCGGTTTATCAGTATGGGACACGGTGCCACACACATACAGATGTTCAATTTATAACACCCCTCTTTTGTGTCGAAGGTTCAAAAAGTAATTATATAACTGGTATTACCATGGCAACGCTCATTATAGAATTGTTACCACGCTTCGGTTACGCTATAGCGGGTATTCTGATGCCGTTAACGATATCAATATTAGCGGTTAGGCGGGTAAATAATAATAGCAACCCTATACAAATATTTTTGGAATAATTCTTAAGAGATTTTTAAGAAGATTTACATTTTTAAGAGAATAACTCCTGTGATCTTTGCAGATATGTTTTGGGAAGCGTATGACCAGCAATAATGAACTCCTCTTAGCTTGCAGTACGCTGAATTGAAACGGTATATCTGATCTGGTCTAATGCCACAGTGATGTAACTACCCACCTCAAACAGAGCTAGAATATTTAGATTGCGCCTTTTTTAGACTGTAACGAAAGAGAAGTCGGTAAGGACCAAAAAGTTGGGCATGCTAATTTACTCAATAAAATTGTCTATGAAACTATGGTTAACTACGCTTAACTATGGTCCAAATTTTTGGTCCTTACCCACGTGAGAATAAAGAGTATTAGAGTATAGTCGTAAAGAGTCTCAACATACATTATTAGGCTTAGTTTTTTTAAAGGTTATTGTCAACGCTACAACATAACTTGTTACAAAGTTTGGTTTTAAATAACTCTAATTCGCCTTTCTACATCCTTTTTATTTTACCGTATTGTTTTTATTTGGTACATTAAAGTATTTCCACACATTTGTTCAATATACCTGTCTCTGTTATTGTTTTTATTATATTTGTAATTAATGGTCCCGTGTGGTTGCCGGATTAGAATAGTGCCACTCCATGTCTTCCCGTGGAAGTCGTAAGAGGCGACTAAGGGAATAAAGGCTTGTAGTACTGTTAGGCGATGGGCTTGCAACCTTTCACTAATACGCTAGTAACCATCTTAGCCTATTTGTGCAAAATGTGGTTACAGAATTAACAACAAGTGTTTAAAGTTGTAGGTGATTCTGTGGCTCTGCCTACCCCACTCTGGGATTGCAGGCGTGAAGGTATGTATGTATGTAATTAATGGCTTTCACTCCTGTTAAGGTGTATTTTGCGGCTCAGGATGACTTCACCCACATTCTTTTTTGTCACCTTCCTTTGTCATCCACTGTCCTGTCCACTGTCCTGTTTGGTCCACATTCCCCATTTTGTCACCTTCTCAACTAGTCCTTATTTCAAACCATATAGAAATAGTAAGCGAAATAAGAATTTATCAAAATAGCAATGTGAAGAAATAAGGAAGATGACAATTTTGGAATTGCATACAGACGACATGGAATTGTGGACGGCATAGAAATGTGACAAAAAAGGAATGTGTGTAAAGTTATCCTGAGCCTATTTCGCCAATGTCGAGTTATTTATAGACGGAAAGGATGGAATTGTTAGAGAAATAAGTCCGTGGATATCACACGCAAGTAGGGTTTGTTAGCTCATTTTCATAAAAGCATTTTTTCATGGTAGTGGATTTTCACATCGCGTTCTTTCATCATCGCATATTTAAATATTCGTCTTTCTTCATGTAGCGTTTTTTTGTATCGCGTTATTTAATGTTCGGTGACTTTAATATTCGCATTATTTCCGTTCCCAGTAATAACATAGTAATACGTAGGTAGGTTAGGTTATGTTAGGTTTTATATCAGGCCCGGAGGGCCAAAATAACCCAAAAATAGGCTCCGTTGAGTCTGTCAAATTAGGTTGGAAAAATACGCGACTAGTAAAATAATCTACTGGTAAAATAACGCTTTATGAAAAATCGCTACATGAAGAAAGACGAATAATTAAATTTGCGATCATGCAAGAATGCTTTTGTGAAAATAATCTAAAAAATCGCAAGGGGGATACAATTGTTCGGTAAAAGAGTATTTTCTCTTTTCGACCAATTAAAAACATATTAGTTAGCTCCACGCGCCTCTGTTCTCTGTTATTATCAGGGTTCGGAGTTTTCATAGCACGGTAAGACGAAAGAGAGCTGTAGAGTCGACATTAACATTAAAAGTCAACTCTTACTCATACTCATACTCATTTTTTAATTTAATTTTCACATTATTTTATATTGAACTAAACACAAATTTGACCTATGAAGTTATAACCATTTCAAACTTAGGTACTTCAGTATGTTTGTCATATAATATATTTTATCTACATCCATATCATAACTTCCCTATTATGTGTTAAGAAACGATAAGCAAATGGCCTATATTAAGAAATCTGTATCGGTGGTTGCACTTTAATGTTAACATTAAAGTATTATATGTCATTAAAGTATCGGTTATTGATGTAGTTGCATCTTAAAGTTCACTTTAAAGTGTCGGTCACCGAAACTTTAAAGTGAACATTAAGATGCAGGTTCATTAAGATACAAAGTAACATGATACAATTTTGTCACATATTGTAGAAAACTTACGATATGCATGTAGATAAAGTTATGTATGCGACTGTACGCATAATTAGGCATTAAAACACTCGTGTGATCTTATTATGAAACTCACCTATCGGCTCGTTTCATAAAACCACACTCGTGTATTAATGCCTCTCATTATGCACCAGTCACATAAATAACTATTTTATAATCAAATTGAAATATTTCATTACATACTTAGTTAGGCAGCTTTACAGCTACTTTAAAAGCATTTTGGAATTAAATTAATGAATGAGTATGAGTATGAATAAGAGTTGACTTTTAATGCTAACTTCGACTCCACAGTTCTTTTTCGTCTAACCGTGCTATGAAAACTCCGAACCCTGGTTATTATTTATTTAAGTCACCATTTTCTCAAACTTTTATGTTTCTTTGTCTCTTGTGTCAGTCAAAAGTGTGATGCTGCGGTGCAACTCTTCATGCCACTTTGTCGCCACTCGGCTGTAAAAACTTCCACGTTTGCAAGAATGGCGTTTCATGCAGTTCTCTAAGTGAATGCAACTTTTGCGTCAATTGTTACATAGTTGCGCTGGCAAACATCTTAGCCTATTTGTGCAAAATGTGGTTACAGAATTATCAACAAGTTTTTAAAGTTGTAGGTAATTCTGTAGCTTTGCCTATCCCACTGGGATGACAGGTGTAAAGGTATGTATGTATGTTACATAGTTGGAGGCAATAGTGACGACTTTATAGTCGCAAACTACTGTTTTATTCAGGGGCAGACTCGTGGTCACACCAGATTGTCACACTGCTATTCGCTTTGGTCCGAAATTCTGCCTCAGGCAGGGCTCCGTCGAATAGTAGTGGTATGACAACCTGGTATGACCACGAGTCTGCACCCTTTTATTCTCTTGAAAACGGCTCCCTATCAAACGCTCCCTCAACGTGTAAACTGGAGAAACTAAGAATGCACATGCCCTTAAATGTAGCTTTTTACGCTATGGGACAACTTGCTTGCCGGTTAATATTTGGTGCGTCGAGTTGA
This sequence comes from Acleris emargana, assembly GCA_927399475.2. Taxonomy (NCBI): domain Eukaryota; kingdom Metazoa; phylum Arthropoda; class Insecta; order Lepidoptera; family Tortricidae; genus Acleris; species Acleris emargana. Next base: position 2,227,382 of record OV656840.1, read on the forward strand.
AGAACGAGTTGTTATAGGGAGAAACCATTTATTGGAAACGCGCCGCAACTGGCGACGGGTAAATACTATCAGCCCATTGGAACCCTGAGCCACCATAGAACTCTGTCACAGTGACTTTATGATTCAAGTCATAAAAAGTGTCAAACAAATTGTTTTTCTCAAAAATGACCGGAAAAGTTGACATTACTAACTCCATACTGAGACGCGAAGTACATAGTTTACAGACAGTTCCCAAATTAATAAAAATAGTACATTGTTGCCTAGGCGTGGAAAGTAAGGGTTTTCCTGACGAGGTGGTTAGCAGGCCGAGCAACAGCGAGGCCTGCTAAAATACGAGTCAGGAAATCCTCGTTTCCGCCGAGGCATACATAATGCTTTTCTCAAACAAGTGAGGAAATAATACAAATACATTTCTAAAAAGCAAGTAATTTAATTTCCTTAGATTTAGCGGGAAGCAGGTTTTGCCTAACCGAGGCAGCTTCAGATTTTAATATAGGCGGTGTGGTACCTATTTCGTCGCTTGAGCTCATTTTTTATAGTAAGTATTTCACACAACAAATAGTTTAATATTCGGTTTCACAATTATATTATGCAGAATGAACGAATGTTACCGACTGTCAATTGTTTTTAAATACTAACCATAGACATTGGAATGCAAATTCAAAAAGAAACACACGCACTGTGCTAAAAAAGCGAGCAGTTACCTTGGCTGTTTGGAATTTTTGTCTTGGTCCTTTTGATTTTGTATGCAAATTGACAGCATTTTTAAGAAATATACGGACATGGACGGAAAGTTTTTTCATATGGTTTTTTTACTCCTAGGAGTAAAATGAGGCTCTTTCCGTCCTTGTGTTTCAATCAGAAAACCGTTTTTTCCGAGCATGTTTGAGAAAAATACATTGCGTGCTCGCTACACAAGCCCGCATTGTTGCATACAAATTTCATTGTTATCTAGTTTGTAACTTTTTAAAAAGTGAAAACGGCCATAATAAAATGAGGGCACATGTCTTATACATCCATATTTTATTCGAAACGTAACCTTTTTTATCTGTGTCTGGAATAGCTTGTTTTTTTTTCTAAAAAAGCTTGCGTTTCTCCTTGTCATAAACATAAAGGCGGTAAAGAGTGATGTTATTTCACGTGAAGTTTCTGTTTATATGCGATTTGTATCTTGCGACACCGTTCTATGGTGGGTCAGGGCTCCAATGGGCTGATAATACATAGAGATGAAGAAGCAATATCTCATATCGATATTAAGGGCCCGTTTCACAATCGACGAGTTTATCCGCCATTTAAAGTTGGCTCTCTCCCTGTCTATTTTCAAGTGTAAGAAAGAGAAAGGCCTAAATTTTATGTTAAATATGCTTTACTTCTCGATTGTAAAACAGGTGGTATTTTGCAAAAACAAATAATCTTAACTACATAGTCCGACCATATTCCTTCTTCTTCCTCGATAGGTGTTATAATTATAACTACAAGGTAATGGGTACATAACTAGGTGAATCAGGGCGTTTTCACTAAAACGTGTAATTAAGAACTGACTGAAAATTTACAGTTTTATGACGAATATTAACCATATATTGAGGCCGTCAATGTAATGAGGCTTCTAAACAGGCCATGTTTTGCTGCAATTTGTGGCCGGTAACTAGTGCTGTCTTACTCTTACTTCGTATCGTATGTTAGAGCAAGATGCGTATAGTTGCCGGCCACACATTGCCGTGAAAATGTTACTCGTTTAGAAGCCCGGAAATTTCGTCATAAAACTGACAAAGTTAGTTCCTTAATTTTAGTCCTTAATCGGAGTACACGTTTTAGTGGAAACGGCCATCTTGTTTCCGTATCTGCTGTTGTTTTATCTATCTTCTATCTATATATATAAAAATCAATGCCATTTTTCGTTGTAATTTTATAACTCAAGAACGGGCTCACCTATCCAAACCAAATGTTTAGTCTTTGTTCGGACTATTTAGTAGATGGTTTATGTGAAGTTTGCACAAAATCGGTCGAGCGGCTCTTCATTTATCACATTTTTTGTAACAAAATGAATTGAAAGTCAGAAATTTGCAGCGGGGCGAAGCCGCTGGCGGGCCGCTAGTATAACTATAATAATATATTTCTATTAAAACTGCATTCATGATTTTTAGGGCGCCGTAGCTAAATGGCAAAAAACGGAACCGTTATGGATTCGTCATGTCTGTCTGTCTGTCTGTCTGTCCCTATGTCACAGCCACTTTCTTCCGAAACTATAAAAACTATACTGTTGAAACTTGGTAAGTAGATGTATTCTGTGAACCACATTAAGATTTTCACACAAAAATAGGCAAAAAACAATAATTTTTGGGGGTTCTCCATACTTAGAACTGAAACTCAAATTATTTTTTTCATCAAACCCATACGTGTGTGGTGTCTATGGATGTCTTTAAAAATGATATTGAGGTTTCTGACATTATTTTTTTCTAAACTGAATAGCTTGTGCGAGAGACACTTCCAAAGTGGTAAAATGTGTCTCGTCCTGTAACTTCTAAAATAAGAGAATGATATAACAATAAAAAATATATGATGTACATTACCATGCAAACTTCCACCAAAAATTGGTTTGAACGAGATCTAGTCAATAGTTTTTTTTTTTATATGTCGATTAAAGTTTAATACAATTGCTCGAACTTGGCAGCTTTTTTAACAATATGTGAGCTTGGGACAAGGAATCTTTTAAGCCTCACCCGTTATAACAATTGCAAAATATTACAACAACAAAAAAGAGTCCATTACAACGTTTTACCGGTAGCTAAATCTTTATTAATTTCCCCATCGATCAATGATATTTTTATCAATTATCAAAGGCCCAACCAGGCTCCGGGGGCTCCCGGGATCGGCCCGGACAACAATGATTTTTATCGAATCTCCGTAACGATAGCAATAAACGGGACTCCGGAAATTGGGTGACATTATTTTGGGTATCTGAGCGTCTCCACCGAGAATGGGGACGGATTGGGAATAATGATTTCTTTGTGTACCCCGGGGAGATCAGGGGTATTAATAGTCATATTTATTTACCAAATGTATGGATAAGACTAGAGGATGCCCGCGATTTCGTACGCGTAATAGATTTTCGCTTTTTTTTTCGATGTTTTTGTGTAGAATGCGTTATGTCCGGTTATATAACCGGTTAAGCGGGTTAGTAGTGAAAGCGTAACCAACAGACAGACAAGTTACTTTCACATTTATAATATTAGTATTAATAAATAGCGTGTTCTTGCACCCATTAAAAACCCGTCCATTTTCGACAAATACTCATAGATACTCGTAATAGCTCAGTAATTGTATGTATTCAATGTATGGGGAAAAAAAAAGTTGTATAACTGGTGTGGCATGATGATATTTGGGGGTGGTGTTTAAAGTTCAATACTTTCCCCACCGTCTCCTCCTGACGCTTATGAGATGTGAGTACACAGGTATATTAGTGGCCGGTGCTGTAGCTTTAGCTTGAATACCGTCGAGCCTAAAAAAATATACATATAACCTTTTCTATTGAACCGTCTGGGGGGGGTTGATGAACCGTCAGGGGGGGGGGGGGGGTAGTGACTGACATAGAATGACTGAGCTACTAAATGAGATTACTTACGTAGTCAAAAGGCCAAGAAGCCATAGCCATACAGCCAAAGGGCTTGGTAGCCTAAAATCAATAAAAAAACACTTTAATTCCTTAAGTGGTAAAGGGATTAATAAAATACCCATGCCTTGTCTGCCAAAGTATCAAAACTCATCAGTTTGCGCGAACCATTTCCTGCTTACAGGGCGAAATTGTATTAAAAGTTCGGAAATGTTAAAGCCGTCGTAACTTAAAGCAGGTTATCGGACAACTTCAGGCATTTTAATAGAAAATCAACTTTCCAACTTGTCTTAACTGCTTAACAGTTTAAAAAAAACATAAAATTTAACCGTAAATTGCCCTTCAATTTGGCAAAAATAATAGATTTGATAATTTAAAAACTTTTGGAAAAAAAATACAACAAAAAAGTTAACCTTACGGTATGTTCACTGTAATAAGAATAAGCACTTATTGGGTAAGAATAGAAAACATCACTCGTCCTGGTCGCCTCTTCTACGACTATTTTAAGATGAGAGGCCCTAGGCAAGCTGCAAACGCTACTGACGTGTTTTTTTATATCTATTTATTTATTTATAGAAATACAAACAGTCACAAACATAATTCTTAGAAACTATTATCAAGTACAATCGATCATCGACAAATAGTGCTCACGGTAGACATGACAAACGTAATATTAACAGTCTTCCAACCTACTGAGGTAGGGAGCTAAGTAGTAGCACACTAACAAATTCAATTATAAAAAAGAACTTAAAAGTAAACTGCCCTTTATTGTGGCTTATATAACACGGTATTTATATTTCTTATGAAGCTGGCTAAACTTTTATTAAATATATCAATCTTATTGAAATGTCTATTTTAGTTTTTACCGTAGTTAGTTTTGCGTAATGGCACAGTAAAAAGCTGTTTTTGACGATAGTTCCGGTTGGGACATCGGAAATTAAGTTTATCCAAAAGGCTGAGCTGTCTATGACATTAAGTTTGTGCAAAAATACCTGATCCCTAACCAGACGTCTGTTAATTAAAAATTGCATGCTTTTTTACGATGTACAAATTGGAAACGAAAATTAAGATGGTTTTGAAATTTATTTTGATTTTTTTGGATGTGGTCTAAATGAATAGAGTAAATGGGATTCCAAATCGTCGAAGCGTACTCAAGGTGGTTATGGCGGTTTCGTTATGATTTCGCCAATGTCAAGTGAATGAAAATATAATCGGTAAATAATATTATTCAAAAGTAAAGGCCGGGCATTTTTCAATCGGCCATCTTCCCTCCCTGACGGTTTCCGAACGTTCTTTTTTTTTTTTTTTTTTTGCCCCCGCGGCGACTTGAACAGCTACTACCGCAGGGATATGGCTTCCACGTGAAGTGATTTCGCCAGTGTCAAGGTTTATATGAGTATAAAACACAATCCAATCTTCTCTAGGAAGATTGGGGGCAACGTTGTACGGTGATTTGTAGGTCAGAGGTCAAGATAGTTTTAACCTCTGCACCACTGCGAGTCCACTTGAAACGAGAAGAAAGATGCCAGATACACGAAATAAGTCCAAGTCTTCAATCACTGTGCGACACTAAGGCATAAAAAGTACAAATCACTATCAGAAAAGAACTTTGAACACCTAATTACCCAAAAATTAAAGTCTAAAACAAATTACACGTCCGCCATCTTTTAACGTTGCAAATGGCCTCCGAACGTTCTTTTTTTTTTTTTTTTTTTTTTTTTTTTTTTGCCCCCGCGGCGACTTGAACAGCTACTACCGCAGGGATATGGCTTCCACGTGAAGTGATTTCGCCAGTGTCAAGGTTTATATGAGTATAAAACACAATCCAATCTTCTCTAGGAAGATTGGGGGCAACGTTGTACGGTGATTTGTAGGTCAGAGGTCAAGATAGTTTTAACCTCTGCACCACTGCGAGTCCACTTGAAACGAGAAGAAAGATGCCAGATACACGAAATAAGTCCAAGTCTTCAATCACTGTGCGACACTAAGGCATAAAAAGTACAAATCACTATCAGAAAAGAACTTTGAACACCTAATTACCCAAAAATTAAAGTCTAAAACAAATTACACGTCCGCCATCTTTTAACGTTGCAAATGGCCCCCGAACGTTCTTTTCTATCACTAAAACTATATGGCATGACACATTTCAATTTCCCGAACACCAGTTCCGAATTGTGCCAAATAGCACCAGCGGCATAAAAGTGCGACTCACTCGTATTGTCACTGGCCAGTAACAAAAAGCGAAGTAAAACGCAGCGTCCGACCGAATGGTGATTGGGTGTGAAGTGGACGAGCGCAGGCAACACTAACGACTTCACGCTGACCGCGCGTCAGTAAATGCAATCTACTCGCTTTAGTCTGTGGTTCGATCTTTATGGTACAGTACAGCTGATAAGTTAGTAAGTTCTGCACTAATCGTGATTTTGAAATAAAAATGCATAAAATTTTTAGTGAGACTTTTTGGGATAAGTCTGACTGTTTGAAAGAATTAAGTTTTACCGCTGTAGAAAATATTGGGTGTATTGTTTTCTTCAGTCAGTTAATGATTAATGAATGACATAAAAAGGCGGCAAATTCAAAATAAATATCACTAGCTGGTATAACAAAATGCATAGCGACTGAATACAGCTTGTTTCATAGGTAAAATGGTTGCCATGTGAAGAATTTGAGAAGAGGAAATACACTTGTGTCACCACTTGCTGGTTGGACTCGATTTTTACTAAAATTTGACCACCGACCCCTATTAAGGTACAAGGTGTAAAAAAATTTTGACTGTTAGCTAGTTTGTAATGGTGTCGTCAACTTGGTCACCAGGATCAAATTATGCAATCTTGACATTTTTAAACTGGAGAAGTTAAATCAAATGCAATTTATTACTTTTTGTTCATTAAATGTCTACTAATCATTTTTCGACATTAAACGTATACTTCGAAACTCATTTTAAATAAACATCCTTAGTTAAACCATAAACCGCTCTTACTTATAAACTAAACAACATTACATTACATTAAATCACGCCTGTTTCCCAGAGGGGTACGCAGAGACCACTTCTTTCCACCAGCTACGATCTTGACAAATTTCTTTCGCTTCTTCAACATTCGATTCGGTCCTTTTCCAGTATTTCTCCGATTTGATTCGAAAAAGTACGCCTAGGGCGGCCCCTTCCGACCCTTCTACTAACTTCCACTCACTGATCTGTATATCTCTTTCGTCAATCTTCTTTCATCCATCATTTCCAAATGACCATCGATGCATACCCTTTTCAATCTTAGTCACTACATCTTCTTTTATTCCACATTTCCTTGAAATAAAAATACTTAGTATTAAAACACCAAGCTAACTGAATAAGCACTAGCATTATCAAGAGTAACGATCCCGGCAGAGCAGACTTCACTTAACAGGTAACTAGATAAATGTTAGGTTCATTCCGCCATTTATTTTCCCTGCTTAGTCCACTGAAAACCTAAATGCAGTCGGGGTAATCTCTACCGTAAGCATCGAGCGTGAGTTCCGAATTAAATAAAAATAGTTTAATCTTATTTTTGTACATAGCAACACAGTGATTGCTTTGGGCAGGGCCATCATTATTATAAATCAATCTTACATTTATATTTATTATTTTTTAATTTTCATATACCTTGTCCTTAAAAGACAACAATAAAATCAATGTTTTGTATTTTTCTGTCTAAATCATTTTCTCCGCTTTACCAATAAGTCGACTTGAACAAACTTTTATCCATCATAATTTTTCTTATTTATTATTGATCACGGGGGCGATATTGAAAACGGAGACCTGAGTGCAGTGAGGGATTCCAGCTAGCCCAAGACGAAAACCACTTTATCCCAATGGAGAATACTCTACTATTCTCACCTTTTCTTTGTTTTGCGTAAATGGCGTGTAGTGGCCAGTTCGATTTTCAAATCGGGGCTTTATGCTGTAGGTTTCTATGGAACAATTTTTCATACGAATTCAAATCTCACTATTAACCAGCGGGTTATATTGAGATTCAGTACCATATTATATTTATAACTTATAACTATATTGGGTTATAACCCGCCGGTATCATAATATGGTACTGTATTTCACTATAAGCCGCTGGTTAGCCGATAGCTATAATATAATGACTTACTTTAGGTGAGGTTCGCATGATATATAACTGGGCAATTTGAATACTTATAGTATGAGAACAAAACATAAACAAACAGCCTAACTGTGACAAATACGTTCCACTTTTAGGAAAAGTCAACAACTGTATACACAAGACCAAGGTCAAGTCAATGAACTTAAAAGTGATCTTACGTTTTTTCAAATGTAGGTAATATAGCAGCTTAACGCACACATAACCCCTTTGCCCATTAGGCGATCCCTCTTTGGAACGCGCTACCGGTTCGTATAAGGCAAGCTCAAAACAAACCGTCTTTCAAGTGTATGTTGCGCCAGCCTGCCTGCCTGCTCGGCATAGGCCTCCAGCAAGGCTCTCCACTCAGACCGGTCTTGTGCTTTTCGCATCCACCGCGTTCCCGCGACCCTTACAAGGTCGTCACTCCATATTGTTGGAGGCCTACCTACAGCTCGTCTCCCGGTCCGCTGAAATTCATATTATTGTATTTTATTATATCGTCAGCTTAGGCTGAAGCCAGACGAGCGTATTTTTTGAGTTGTGAGTCGCGTAATTTCTGCTCCTCCATTCAACATAGTAGTAGTAGTAGTATGATGAATGGAGGAGCAGAAATTACGCGACTCACAACTCAAAAAATACGCTCGTCTGGCTTCAGCCTTAGAGTGCAAACCTGCGTAATCTGTTTTTTGGATTTAGCAAGTTTGCACTCTAAACAAATGAAATAAAGTGCAAATCTACTAATTCTTTATAAAGGATTTAGCAGGTTTGCGCTCTAAGCCAACGATATGTTATTGACGTTATTGTATTGTAATAGTACTTATACCCATATTCTATAATTGATATTTTGCTGATTTCTTAAAGTAAGCACCAACCTTTGACTTGTTACTGTTTGGCCAGTTGGTTGACTGCTAGAGAATGCCTTAAGACATTAAGTCCGCCATTTGTACTTTTCTTTTATTGTATGAATGAATCGATGTATGAATGTTGAAGAAGCGAAAGAAATTTGACAAGATCGTAGCAAGTGGAAAGAAGTGGTCTCTGCCTACCCCTCTGGGAAACAGGCGTGATTTAATGTATGTATGTATGTATGTGTTATTATGCAATTAAATAAATAAATAACCGCTCGTCGCGGTCGGCACCACCTCAACTCGAACCATTCAAACCAAAGAGAAACGATGGAGTACGTAGTGTTGGGGGTCAGCGCTTGGGGTATTATTTACGTAACGTTTAGGAAACGGTTTCTATGGTTACACAGTTTGTAGGTCTATATTATTTTATAATAACTGTATATCTCTGCTGAAAGAAGCCCATGGCTCCATTCTACTCGGTACAACCATAATGCTTTAGACATGTAATCGTCTTGTCAAAGTTCTAAATCTAATTTTAATGATTGGCTTTCACTCCTGCTTGGCTATATTTCGCCAATGTTATTTATAGACTCCCATGGACTTATTAGAGCAAATAAGTCCATGGATATCACACGCGAAGACAGTTATTCGGTAAAAGAGAATTTTCTCTATAATCTATTCAAGATAGGATGGGTAAGGTAACACATGACACTTGACAGATAAAGTGTTGTGGCCTTGTGAAATTGAAAGGATTATTGACGATTATCGATTACGTTTGCTAAGGGAAAATAATCGATTATTTATCACTTGCCAATATTTTTTATTTCTTAAAACTATATTGCACATACAAATTATAAATGGTGAATTCAGTAATTAAATAAATGTCAGAAGACAATAATATACACGGAAATTGAAATAAAGCACTAGATTTGCTTATTACCTATTTGGTTATTATTCCACTTAAATATATACAGAACAAAATATTCGCGCTCATCACACAAATATCTGCCCTTACCGGGATTCTAACCCAAGAGCGCTAGCATCGTAGGCAGGGTCACTACAAACTAGGCCAACTAGGCAAGCAATAGGCAGGCGTAGGTGTCGTCGTTTTATGTATTTAGATATGATTTACGTAGATTAGGTTAGGTTAGACTTGTAACCATCACAAGGATCTTCCTTGGCGAATTTGTGTTTTCTTATTCAAGTAAACGACTTACCAGAAATTGTTGATGGTGACATGTAAATCTTTGCAGACGATGCGTGCGATATAATTACAGCCCAAACAATAAAAAAGCCTCCGAAATAATAAAATTACAAAGTTGGTTTCACGCTAACGGCTTAGTCTTGAACTTGCAGAAGACACAAGTAATGCACTTTAATCTCGGAGGACGTCCACCGCGTCCCCTTGCTATCAGTGTTAATGGCGAGGTACTGCCCCAAGTAAAATCAACAAAAATTCTGGGCGTCATGTTGGATGCTGCACTAAAGTGGGACTCACACATTGATGTAGTTTGTGGCAAATTGTCAGGTGCATGCTTTGCTCTGGGCAGATTGGCACGGATTTTGCCCCACCACCAGCTTAGGTCTAGTTACTTCGCTCTTTTTCACTCAGTCATGTGTTATGGGCTCGAACTCTGGGGAACTGCTGCAGAATGGCAGCGGGTATTCATTCTTCAAAAACGAGCTGTTAGAATTATTTCACACGCCCCACCAGGTACCCCCGCCCAGCAACTATTCAGAAATCTCAGCATTATGACACTAACTGCACAATACATATTTTACATTATAAAGTACGTCAGAAGTAATTTAGAATTTTTTCCAAAAAAATGCCAAAAAGTGTACGGATCGCTCTAAAAAATAAAAACATACTGGCCACAACGAGTTGCAGACTGGCTAAGTCTACTAAAACAATAAGTATTGCTGGCCTTAAATATCTATAATAAACTACCCGACGAAATAAAAAATACTGATTGCAATGATTTATTTTATAACAAATTGAAAAAAGAATACAAAAATTACTAATTGCAATACATAATGTATTGTAATTAGTAATTTTAATTGAAATGTAAATTGATATATATTTCTATTATGTACCTACATCTAATTAATCCTTTGACGTGTAATTTTATCGAAAAATATGAATAAATGAGTATTGAGTATTGAGTATTGATAACCTGAAATATCAACACGGGTTATTTTATTACAATGTACTTACGTTTTGTCGAGTAGTTGCGGTCGGGAATGCGAGCACATGTTGTCCGCGACTTGTTTGTCGCTCGGATCTCCCTTTCTATCTAGTCTGTAACGATAGAGACGAGAGAAAATACAACTTATGCTACCCGTGGTGTGGCGTGCTCCCCACGTTCCGTATCACGTAGCGTACATCATGAAACTTGAGCCCGCACACTTACGTTCAATAAAACAACATTGTTGCTGTCGTGTTCGTATTACTTTATCCACTTAGCGAAGTTGCCAGGGAATAGAAGTCAAGGAAAGGAATGACTTACTTGATCAATATTTTCATGTTTTATTGTGGTGGGAGCTTGTGAATGGCCCGTTCGGATCAATGCGCTATAATAAATAGTACGGTTTGACACATAACCTCAAATATAACATAACGTATAAAAGAATAATGATTTAATTTTAAACTTAATATGAAAGTAGTGATCCAGTGTATACATTATTGTAAGAACTTCACTTGATTTTTAGAGGGACGTGATTATCGAGTAATATCTAATGATAGATTGGTCCATTTGGTTTTGTTTACATCTACGCCAATTTTAATTGACACAGACTATACCGCCACGTAATAGTGCAGTGTTGTTTTTGGGTGTGGATTTAAGACAATCGGTGAAATTACCGCCCCCTTACAGCCAAAACTAGAAATACTACAAATCTGAAAAATATCTTAAATGAAAGCACATAATTATAATGAATTTAATAGGAAAACTATCACTATTTCCCGTGTGGTTACCGGGTTTGAATAGTGCCACTCCATGTCTTCCTGTGGATGTCGTAAGAGGCGACTAAGGGAATAAAGGCTTGTAGTACTGTTAGGCGATGGGATTGCAACCTGTCACTAATAAAATGCTAAACAACTTAACTTAACAAGGCGTGAGTTTATGTATGTGTGTAACTATAACTATTAAGTGACTTCAGTGGTTCTTGAGTTACAAACGGCTTAAATGTTTATACCTACCGAAAACTTATTTGCGGTGTTGGTAAACTGACCGCAACCTATGTCGATGTTTGGGGATAACAGTATTCCAACGGTAAAATTAAGTTTGTCGCGAGGTCTAATTTGTTTCCAATATGCTCCGTATTTGTGGTTCGATATGCTCTTGCCCGGTTTTATTATCTTGTCAATGTTACCATAACGGATACAAGTATCAAAATAAACACCGCTAATAAAATTACCCTTGGATATAGTTTAAGCGTAGTTTTCACCGAATTAATCTACGCCCGAACGCAGCTCCGTGACCTGGAAGCTCTGAACAGCCATTGTAAACCTCGCCTTAATTAATATCCAGCTTTCCCGCTTTGATAAGCCAAAAACAAGTACTGCTGGGGCACTGCTTTGTTAACCCCTCACGCCAACAGAGGGGAGCTTTTTTAAAGCTAGAGGGGGCAATCGAGCTTACTAATAAGCCGGGAATACACATGTTTGTAAAACGGAACAGTACAGTGCATACTAGTTAAAGGCATGTATAGGTAAAAAACTTAAGTAAAGCTCCTCTTGCATGTAGTTGTATACAAAATTATTATGGAATTTACGTCAAATTTCAAATAAAGAATGTCAAACGGGCTATACAGATGTATTACAACTACATGGAAGAGGAGCTTTACTTAAGTTTTTAAATTATACAAGTAACTGGCACACAATGCTTGCATGCAATTCCATCCAGGCACCTGTGGGAGGACCTTGTGCAGGGTCCGTCCGGGTTGGTACCACTATCTTATCCATTAACCTACCGCCAAGCAGTCGTTTGGGGATAAGACAGCCGGTGAAATGACTAGCATAGAGGCATTCCATTTTAGGCCTCAGGGTTGGCAGTGTTTTTTTTTTTTTTTTTTTTTTTTTTTATATCATAGGAAGGCAAACGAGCACACAGGCCACCTGATGGTAAGTGGAAACTGTGACCCATAGACATTCGCATTCACAAGACCGCAATCCTAAGACTGCAAATGCGTTGCCAACCCTGAGGCCGAAGATGGAATGCCTCTATGCTAGTCATTTCACCGGCTGTCTTATCCCCAAACCGGAACACAACAATGCGAACACTGCTGCTTGGCGGTAGGTTAATGGATAAGATGGTGGTACCAACCCGGACGGGCCCTGCACAAGGTCCTCCCACCTCCAGAAGCAGTTTATTGTATTGTATTTAATGACGACGTGTATTTAATTTTGCAGTCTTGTGAATGCGAATGTCTATGGGTCACAGTTTCCATTTACCATCAGGTGGCCTGTGTGCTCGTTTGCCTTCCTATGCCATAAAAATGGCATGTTTGTAAAGATCGCGTTCATTCACACGTGCCATAAGCATATGGTTTGCAGCCTCTCGCAGCCCTCCCTCATATTGCCTGCCAGGGGGGTTATTATGACGTAGCTTTGCAATTCAGTTTACGCTGAGAGAAAGAGACAGAGTTATGTAGCATCTATGCGACGGCGCGGTAGCCTAGTCGGTAGTGACCCTGCCTACGAAGCTAGCGATCCCGGGTTCGATGCCAATATTTGTGTGATGAGCATGATTATTTGTTCCAGAGTCTTGGGTGTTTTCTATGGATTTAAGTATGAATTTATCTATATAAGTAAGTTTATCGTTGCCTAGTACCCATAGTACAAGCCTAGAGCTTAGTTTGGGGCTAGGTCAATTTGTGTGACATTCTCCCCTGATATTTATTATCTATAGTTCTCTCCCTTACACTCGCCGTAAAATGAACTGCACAGCTATATCATCATAACCCCCCTGTATTTAAATCAAAATGGCTTGTCAGATACAGGTATGCCAGTTATGTATACACAGATATTAGATGACACTGTTCCTCTCTCTGCAGCCCTAACCACCGGTAGCTTGAGCCCTGCCCCGCTGCTGGCGGCACCCGTAGGTTAGGTTTTTTATAATGTTTATTTTTTGTATCGGTATTGTTATTTTACCTTTATATTTGCATATATAAAAACCTAATTTATAGAAAATTAAATGAATATCTAAATAATAATAAAATTTTATTTTGAGCAACGAGGCCCATAGTTACAAATACCTTATAGACTAACATACATAAAAATATAAAACCGTATATAGTTATGCAAGTGTACCAGCACCAGGCATGTGTATGCGGCTTTATAAATGTGAAAGTTTGAATGTTTGTTGCACAATCACGTTAGAACGGCTGAACGAATCTGGATGATATTTGGCACAAAGATCGATTATAGCCTGGAATAGCACATTTAAGCTTCTCTTTATCTCAGAGAATTGAAGTTTCCGAGGGAATTGTGATAAACATACCTGGGATAACTCGGGGCAAGTTCTAGGGATTTGATATCGATAAAAAAGATGTCGATATAATTAAATTAATGCATGTGCACATTGATCATTCTCAATTACTGTAAAGAGGTTCGATGTCATATCTGATATCGAGCCTCTTAAGATAATAAAAGTATGCGGATGTCATTTCAATCAAAATGACAATTTACCGTCAGTACCATTCATATTCGTACGTTTAGCAGTTTAAAGTGGATATTTTCATGTAGACGGCAATCATTCTGTGCCTCCTGTGACAAGTGATACAACTCGAGTTATAGGAGTTATCGTTTTCTTTCATGAAACACCTTAAAAAAAAATAACGCATCGTTTGCTCCAACTCCCGTGTTCCTAGGCCTTCTAGTTTCGAAGATACTTTCGTGTAAAATGATACAATTGACCCTTTTTTTCTGATTTTTCGTGTTTAATGCTATTTCTCTAGTTAAACCACGTCAAAAAACCATGAGAATTTTTTTTTCTCGTGCCAGATGATATATCTCAAAATGTATCATAAATCACGGTTCTTATACCTTTAAAAAATTCTGTGTCTTTTGATATAACTTGAGTTATATCATTTATCACCAGAGTTTTGCGTATTTCGAAAGTTACAACTTGAGTTAGATCAAAAATTAAACCTGTTTTTGCTTCTTTTGGTTTGTGTTAATTGATACAACTCGATTTATATCAAATGTTTTCAATTATTTCCTAATCTTTGCAAATGTATAAGTCAGTTGTATCAATAATGTGAGAATATTACGACCATTTAGAACTTGTAACGTTTGGTGCATAGTGATACAATTACTATAAAATAATAAATTAAATATCAGGGGAGAATCTAACACAAATTGGCCTAGTCCCAAACTAAGCTCTAGGCTTGTACTTTGGTTATAGTATTTATATCGTTGTCTAGTACAACGATATAAATACTTATATAGAAAAATATAAACATATTGTACATATTTTTATATTAATTGTATTGTAATGGTTTTTCTGTTGTACAATAAAGTGTTTACATACATATATACATACAAATCTTAAAAATATATCTAAACAAATTTATTGATACTTACCATAGAACCGTGTCATAATACAGTGTAATATTTAAATCGTCAGGTCTACTAATATTACATTGTGACTGAGTTTTTATAGGTTGAGAATAAAATGGTTTATCTCTAATAGTTACGCAAAAGAGACCAATAATAAAAATTCGGTATCGAGATACAGCCGTTTTTAGGTAAAAAATATATTTATTACTTCCTAGTATGTTTTCTTATAAAAACCCTAATTGTTAGAAATAAGTATAATGCAGTGTATTAAGCACATTTTAAACAAATTAACTGGAGTATTCGTAGGTTTTTTAAAAAACAATGTTTTATATACAACTAATAATAATATTTGCTATCCTCCTTTCAATCGTAATTTTACGAAAGTGACAATTTCTTTAGCCAATTTATACCGATTACAATATTAAATTCTTACATACATACATAACATACATAACTTCACGTCTGTCTCCCAATGGGGTAGGCAAAGACTACGGAACGCCAGGTGCACCGATCTAAACATACAACTTTCGCTTCCTCTACATTCATCAATCTCTTCATGCACGTACGTCAGTTTCGGGTGCTTTTTATTTGGCCCTTATTCAGAACATCGCGAATCTGATCACCGTAGTCCGTGTAGGACGTCCCCTACCGACATATCCACTCACTCTCGCTCGCCATATATCTTTCGTAACCCTTCTTTCATCCATCATTTCGAAATGACCAAACCATCTTAGCATACCCTTTTCGATTTTAGTCACTACATCTTCTTTCAATCCACATCGTTCTCGGATCTCGCTATTTCTTTCTCTATCTATCATCCTAACACCACACATACTTCTTAGAGCTCTAATTTCAACTGCATTACTCCGGCTTGCGTTCTTCTTCTGCCATTCCCAAGATTCACTACCATACATTAATTGAATTCTTGTATTGTTATAAAAAGTGCTATATGCTATTACCCTAGTTGTCTCATGCTAATTACAAATACTAGATTATAGTATTTATATAGAAATATTGTATAATCCGACTAATTGACGATTGGCTGTGTTCTGCAGATTAAAAGTATCATCTTTTAACGGAAAAAATAGACTAAATCAAGTACTTTGGCTGCGTTCGACATTATAGAACGCACATTTCGTTATTGGCGGTTTTATACATAAGTTTATGTATAATTTAGTGAATTGACGTGCTAAAATAGGTCGCTTTCAACATAACATAGTTTAAAAAATCTAGTTTACGATGGCATAGCTAACTCATGTTCCGAAAAATGAGTCTGGTCTCTTTCTTCATAGCTATGGTCACCCTATCATCGAGGGTGGGAGCACACGCTCGCTGTGGCCTGAACCGACGCGTAAGCATGATTTCTATTGTAGGTAACTTAATGTTAATATCCTTTTATGGCTGCGATACAATATTATGATCTACATGTGTATGGAACTAGTTATTTGTGTAAAATATTATGACAGAAGATAAAAACGGTAAAAATCTCGCGACGGAAAGAAATAGTTATTTACCAACCAACACGTTTTATTTTGTGAAGTGGCAGGTTAGTAAATGCTACCGTTCTGTGGTGACTTAAATTATTGTATCAAATTCAGTAAGATGAAATTCAGGTGGACCATGCGCTATGTCACTTAACTACCTATTCGTACTTTCTACTTCGACTGACGGCGAGCTTAATTTAACTTTCTTCATATCTTACCTACCTGAGATTTAGTTATCATTATTTTCATGTTTTGTAGGTGATTAGATTATGCTGATGATTGAAAATTGTTATTTGTTTTTTTGTGTAGGTGCCTATTTAGTTTTTGTTTTGGATGGCAATATGCACTGGTTAATTTACCTCCTGTATTGTAGCAACATCGTAATTTTGCTGTGAAATGAAGGAGTATAAGTTAATTTGTTTCCTCAGTGATTTAATTTCATGTTTAGTTCCTTTATTCCTTATATTTAAAAAAACAAAATTATCATTATTGCAATCGTTTGTTTTGATCAATTACTTGTATTATTTGACACAAGTTTTTTCGTTACCAGACCTAACAATAACTCGATATGTAACATTAGTCACGGTTTAAATTAAGATTATTTTTTGTGATTAATGATGCAACTCACTAAAATCCTTAATATTACGCCCGTTCGTTTTCAGAAAGATTACTTATTCAATTCCCTACAACTTGTGTATAAAGGTTAGACCTCTAACTCAAGAAATAATAGAAAAATTAAGCTTTAAAAAAAAGTTGTATCAGTGATCACCAGAGCTCCTTGATTACACTTTTTTGTGTTAAGTAATACAATTCGAGTTGTATCATCATACACGAGTTAAATAGATTAATCTGAAATGTAAAATGATACATTTCGGACGTTTCTTCAAATATCTTAAAATCTATAACTAGTATCATTATTTTTGTCAAACCAGTTAATAAAGTGATATTACATGTTATAAAAATCGAAAGAAATGTTCAAAAAAACGTATTCGTTTAAAAGCAGTATTTTTTTAAAACTTGTTTTTGCTCTCCTGTAAAATCGTGTTTTTCGAGTTGTATCACTTGTCACAGGAGGCACAGCATTAATACCGACGAATATGGAAAAAATATTGATTGTATTGAAAACTGTTGTAAAATAAACATATAAATATACGTGTTCATTTGTTTTTTTTAAATCTAAAAATGGAGAAAATAAGTAATATTTATTTATGTCAAATAACATTTAGATGTTGGCAGTAACATCGATATATTTTATGTCAATAAAATATTTTGCTACATCACTTTCGTACAGATGCCCCCAGTTATCCCAGGTATTGTGATAAACGACTTCTACGCAGACGGAGTCGCGTGGAAAAGCTAATAAGTTAGAAGTTTAACCTGCGTAATTGCGTGTCAGTGTGTCGTTCGTTAAGTACGTCAGGAAAAATAGTCATACATATTTATATTGCCCTCCTCCGCCAATAAGCGGTATCTGAAATTCAATAAACAATGCATATTCAATCCTACCTCGTTAGTAATATGGTCGCATTTACTCCAGGAGTTTTGTCTGAGATACCAGCATTATTTTCGTGACGCAACTAATTAAAGTTATCGTTTCTTAATTCTAATCCTTAACTATTTAAAGTCAAGGAAATAGATTGCTTAGCCGTGTTAATACTTGTTGGTAATTCTTTAGCTCTGCCTACCCCACTCTGGGAATGAAGGCGTGAGTTTATGTATGTATGTATGTATTTCCTGGCGTGACACGACTAATGCGGGACCATTTGGAATATGTATAACCCGGCAAATTGACGTATTATGTCTAACTGCTAAACAATCAAATTTTGTCACGCTTTTTGATATGTATTTTTCGATTTATAGCGAAAAATGTACAAAAAATTACCGTTCGCCAAATATCTCCAAAGTTTATTCATCAACAAATCTGAATAAATCGTGACGTATAGACAATTATTAATTAATTATCTATTATGGGGAAAATAAAATAAAGTGTTAATTATGTACAAGTTTTAAAAGTTGTTGGTAATTCTTTAGCTCTGCCTACTCCACTTTGGGAATGAAGGCGTGAGTTTATGTATGTATAACAGATAACTTTGAAAAACTTTTGTAAGATAGGTCATTTTGCAGAAGGGACGTTCTGCTAAAGGGATGGGACATTTTGCGATATATTTCTATTTTATTCCCACCTCGACGCTAACCACCGATGTCCTGCCCGCTACATTTTTTATTTTTTTTATTTTTATAGCATGGGAAGGCAATCGAGCACACAGGCCACCTGATGGTAAGTGGAAACTGTGACCCATAGACATTCGCATTCACAAGACTGCAAATGCGTTGCCAACCCTGAGGACTAAGATGGAATGCCTCTATGCTAGTCATTTCACCGGCTGTCTTATCCCCAAACCGGAACACAACGATGCGAACACTGCTGCTTGGCGGTAGGTTAATGGATAAGATGGTGGTACCAACCCGGACGGACCCTGCACAAGGTCCTCCCACAAGTATTCCGTAGAGCAGTGTGAATCTGATTTAATACAGCTAAATCAAGAGATATCGGCGTACAGTCGCGGCACAATGGTGTATCTGAGATGTATCGCTCGTTAACGCCGACGGAGGCCGGTTGATTTATCGCCCCCACAGAATATATAGAACACAGACCTTTCTAAGAAAACTCTCAGCCTTCTTAGGTTATTAGGTTAGATGGTAATGCTTTTTGACATTTTTAGGTGCAATATATTATGCCTAAATTGAAGAATAAAGAACTTTAACAACATACTTATCATAATTCCTTTTTTTTTGTGTACACGTAACTTGGGGATGTATTTTTTTATTTGGGGATGTGTCGTTGGATAGGTCTTTCAAAAGTATTGCGGGTTTGTGATAATAATTTTTCGATTAAGGTAAGTAAGTATACATTTATGAAATATTAAACTTTAAAGCGCTAATTTTTGTTAGAGTCAAGTTTTTTGTGTAGTAACGGCTTCGGAACCCTACTCCGGTTTTTAATTACCCCCTTACTAATAAACATTGAGTAACGGTTATATAGCTATACAATGTTTTGTCCTTATCTGTCAAATTCAAATGTCACAATGACAGATAAGGACAAAACATTGTATAGCTATATAACCGTTACTCAACGTTTATTAGTAAGGGGGTTAAGTTTACCACATTGTTAATCAACACCGCTGCTCACTGGGCATCATTATATTTAAGGAACCTCGACTCCAGAAGAAGAAGAAGAATTCTTCATACATCGAATGATTGCAATAAAATCACAATCAATGATTTCAGTGTTTCAGATTTATAATTAAATATAATGTTACAGCATAAATTACATAACACGTCAAAATATAATTAGTTACATTAGAAATTAAAATAAATTAAACGTCAACAAAATATATGGATGGGAGATATTTCGGGATCGTCGTACTATTATAAATAAAACAATACAATGTGCACCGTCAGTTATTAGTTGGTGTCCAAAAACCAACACCATTAGCTATCTCACTCAGTTTAATAGAAAAAACAAAGACGCCATCTTAATAGCCCAACTGGGAGATTACTAGATATTAGAAAAGAAATGTTGTACTTACTTTCATGTCTTAAACTAATTTCCCACAGGACTTCACTTTGCAATACAAAGTAAAACAATCAAATTGAGTAAAATAATACTGTCTTATCTTATCTTATTTGCAGGGTCCTTACGGATACACTTCGACCCTATGGGGTCTTTTGTGTAATTACCCCTCTTATATGCGTGCATGACTCGATGTATGAATGTTGAAGAAGCGAAAGAAATTTGTCAAAATCGGAGCAAGTGGAAGGAAATGGTCTCTACCTACCCCTCTGGGAAACAGCTACCCAACCCCTCTTATAGCACTTAATTCATAACAGCCTCCACCCCTTCCAGAAAGCGGATAGTGGAGTGCAATGCGCAATGGTAGTGTCTTGAAATCACTTGGTTCTGGGAAGCCACAACCGAGGATTTACATTCTTACTCCGGCGAGGCCATCACATTCACACAATAAGTGTTTCACTGTTTCCACCTCTTCCCCGCACATTCTACAATCTGTCATAAAGGCCCATCTTTGCTAGGAGATGTTTAACCCCAAAGTGCCCGGTAAACAATCCGATAATCTGGAGTTGTCTTCTTCTGAGTTTCCATAGTTTTTTGATCTAGCTCTGGTCAACTCTGTCTATGAAGAGCTTCGCATGCCCTATGCCTACCGTAGTTTCCCACTCTTTTTGATGGTTTTCTAGGGCGTTATTTTTCAGTAGGCTTAGCCAAGAAACGGTGTTACCGTTTTTCCATTCCATCGACTTTTAATGTATGGGATGCCAAGTTGGTCACGTGGCTTATCACAAAGAAACGCTAAATGCTAGCCAAACGGCCTCACGTACGATCGCCTATCGGAATATCGAAACGCCCAAAGTAGCGATCAGTACTGTCACAATGTCAAAACCCATACATATATTATCTAGCCAAGTGCCACTTGGCGTTTTCCAATCCATCAACATGAAATGTATGCGATTACAGATGTAGTGCATAATTGATTTCCTTCGTATTTTCACGGAAACGTACGAACGTGTCTTGCTATTTCAGTTGGTCACACTACAAAAGTACTGAGGTTGACTGAAGAAGCATGACAGATACGAACGTTTCCGACAAAATACGAAGGAAAAAAAATATGCACTACATCTGTACATGTTGGTCACGTGGAATATCACAACGAATAACTAAAGTGGCTAGCCAAGTCCTCTCGGAAAGCATATAGAAACGCACAAAATGCGACCAGTGCTGTCAATCGACAAAATCTTAGCCAAGTTCCAGTTTTGACTACTATTCTTTTCCATATTCCTTGGTCGATTAACGCTAAATTTTCTCACAGCATTGGGTTCACGCTTAAAAACCATTCCATTGCCTGGTAGCGTTGGGCTCTTGGCTAGGGCTACAGGGCTGCTCTTATGGTGTCCGGTGAGGGTGCCACAAATGGTTCAGGTCCGACGTATGCGCCCATAGACCCTTCCCTTGCCAGCTCGTCCGCGGCTTCATTTCCGAGAAAGCCTTCGTGTCCTGGAATCCACATCAGTTTCACTTTGTAGTGCCTGCCAAACCTTTAAGGATTGGATGCCATTGTAGACTAGTTTCGAGTCTACTTTAACTTAAACTGTCGCTAAAATGCTTTGTCACTGGAACGTGATGTTCGAACGGGATAGAAGCATTCCGTCCACATTTCGTTTTTAAACCAATCGCGTCACTGGTACATCACGTGATACGAAAAGTCACATGATCTACCAGTGACGCGATTGGTTTAAAAATGAATCGAATAGAAACGTTAATTACCGCAATGCATCTTTCCAAGAGCCTGTGATCGCTTTGTGACGACATCTCGATCTGAGTAAAGCGGATTTATAGCGCCTAGTTGGACATAGTTAACTTGTCGAGCGATATGTCAAAGTTGTTGTACATCAAAATTAAACTTTATGTCAAATGAATAAGTCACGTAATTTCAAAAAATCTACGCACACATGTTGTGCGTAGGACACCTGAGGGGTTAAGGGTAGGAAATACAAATAACCGGTTATTACCATACCTGGGATAACTGGGGGCATCTGTACGAAAGTGATGTAGCAAAATATTTTATCGACATAAAATATATCGATGTTACTGCCAACATCTAAATGTTATTTGACATAAATAAATATTACTTATTTTCTCCATTTTTAGATTTAAAAAAAAACAAATTAACACGTATATTTATATGTTTATTTTACAACAGTTTTCATACAATCAATATTTTTTCCATATTCGTCGGTATTAATGATTGCCGTCTAGATGAAAATATCCACTTTAAACTGCTAAACGTACGAATATGAATGGTACTGACGGTAAATTGTCATTTTGATTGAAATGACATCCGCATACTTTTATTATCTTAAGAGGCTCGATATCAGATATGACATCACACATCACAGTAATTGAGAATGATCAATGTGCACATGCATTAATTTAATTTTATCGACATCTTTTTTATCGATATTAAATCCCTAGAACTTGCCCCGAGTTATCCCAGGTATGGTTATTACCGGTTTTAACTGGTTATTTTCATACAAAATCTGTTAATAACCGGTTAATTTACATTCCCTAGTTAAGGGTAAAGGCCTCAATCCACCGTGTATTTTGCAGTTTTAAGTTGACGGAGCATTTAAACAACATTTAAACAATGATAGATTGATTTGACACAAAATTATACTACGGACAAAATGACCGAAAAACGTTTTTCATTACTTTTCGACATATTAGCACTTAAGTGGATTGGACCCGTTTTAAGAAAAAGGGTTTTGTATGACACTGGTTCTAGCTTGTTTTCAGCAGTAACGATCCAACTCAGCGGATTGGATCTTTTGTCCGATTTAAAATAATATCCCTGCCATTAGATGTGGGTTGGTTCCTATGTGATTTTAAAATAACTTGCCTTGTCCTTTTTGCTGATTGACAGTCTAGACCCTAAGGACCATTTCCCTTTACTACGTCCAATTTAATCAAAATATTCCTATATTCTCCGAGTTATATATCTGTGACATACGGACAAACAGGCGGAGATGAAATTATAAGTGTTCCGCTTATGCTATTTGGATACAGAATCCTAAAAAGAAACAAAAAGACAACAAAAGTGACCTTTATTTACAGGTAAATAATCCCAAACAACAAACAGTCCCTTCTAGTTAAAGATCTCGTTAGTTATTAATGTTGGTAATTACGTGAAAGAACATGCGTTTGTTTCTTAGGCTACGTTTCCACTAACTCGACTAACGGTCACGCAATTTCTACAACCGGGATTTTATTTTCACGCTACACACTGGGAAAAATTTCCTTCGAATCAAAATGTATGTAGAAATACTCCTACAGCGGCACATGGCACGAAATACATTTGGACATTTGGACAGTTCCCAAGAAAACAGCAATAAACGACTGAGTTAGAGCACAGCTAATCATTATACATATTTAGGTATCAGCAAAGTTGCGCCCTATTACTTACATTCATACATGCATTAAATCACGCCTGTTTCAATTCTTTCCACCTGGTACTAGCCTGACAAATCTCCCGCTTCTTCAACATTCAGTCGGTTTCGGGTGGTTATAATTCAGTCCTTTATTACTTACTTTAGCTAAATGACAGGATATATAGCACGGGCCAGAAATATTTGCATTTTTACTAGCTTTTTAATTTGCTAATTTAATCATTTTTAGCCCACCTCAACCTATAAATATAATAGTACTAAATATTGAAAACATAATAGACGCAACCGATGTAAGCAGAGTTTTTCTGTCATTATTAAGAAACCACGAGAGGGACACACACATTTAGGAAAGTAAGTAGATATATATCATATCTCTATGTAGTATAAAACAAAGTCGCTTTCTCTGTCTGTCTGTCTGTCTGTATATCCGCTAACTCCCAAATCACGCAACGGATTTTGATGAGGTTTTCACCAACCGTTAGATTTTTTTTTTTGGTGGTACCAACCCGGACGGACCCTGCACAAGGTCCTCCTACAAGTATATTATATTCGAAATTTATCTGGTCACGAGCATTTGAATGAAATAGTATAGGTACTTACTTAATTAAACATTAATTACTGAAAACATTACACAATATAAAATCAAATTTAAACACAAAGACAACTATACACTATTATTGAATTACTGTAAAGTAATTAAAGTCTATAAAAGGTTTCAAAGTACCGATAACTTTCGATGTCATTCGGAACGTAATTTTCCGAATAAACTTTGACTACACTCTAAAATCCAAGTTATTCACAAAAATCTAAAATAATTCCAGCTTTTCATGGCTTTCGATAAAACAAAATAAAACCGGTTTTTTTTGTAGGTATCTTAAGTTTACCCAATACAGACATGATTATCTGCGAACGGTCAGACTGTTGAAATGAAATGAAATATATTTAATAAATATAGCATGAAATTACTAGCATAGAGGCATTCCATCTTCGTCCTCAGGGTTGGCAACGCATTTGCAGTCTTAGGATTGCGGTCTTGTAAATGCGAATGTCTATGGGTCACAGTTTCCACTTACCATCAGGTGGCCTGTGTGCTCGTTTGCCTTCCTATGATATATAAAAAAAAAAAAAAAAAAAAATGCGTTATACATAGTATGCATAATATTATGTTGATCTTAAAATTAGAAATAGGAACCATACAATATTTAATATGAAAGTGTTAATTATACTGATATCACTAAACTATACTAAACTATATAACATCATCATTTATAAAACTATAAACCTCTGTGTTGTTTCAAGAAAATCGTCTTTCTACCAGCTAAAGGAACTTGTTTACAGGGACCGCAGCCTGACCGGGAAACTGTGACTCAAACAGGCAGAGCACAAACATAAGGCTCGACACACTACACACACGCGGCTTTAAGGCCGCGTTTACATCTGTGAACTTCTTGTTCCACTCGACCTTGCACGTTTACACTGACCTAGTGTTCCACCAGTAAGTAGCTGTAGCACAAACGTGTCATATCGTTTTCATCATCATCACGACGTCCACTGGACAGAGGCCTTCCCCAAGGTTTTCCACAACGATCGGTCCTCTGCTGCTGTCATTCAGCGGTTCCCCTCGACCTTTATCGTTCGTCGTTCGATCGTTTTACTGGCAATCACCGTAACCACCGTGTGGTTGCCGGGTTAGAATAGTGCCTCTCCATGTCTTCCCGTGGATGTCGTAAGAGGCGACTAAGGGAATAAACCTTGTAGTACTGTTAGGCGATGGGCTTGCCACCTGTCACTAATACACTGGGAAACATCTTAGTCTTCTTGTGCAAAATGTGGTTACAGAATTATCAAGAAGTTTCAAGACTTGTTGGTAATTCTTTAACTCTGCCTACCCCACTCTGGGAATGAAGGCTTGAGTTTATGTATGTGTATGTGTGCAATTGCCAAATTTTCATTTTACAACCAATGATTGGGAAAACAATTATTCAACATATCAACGTTATGCAACTACAGGTTTTATTTTATATAGGTTTCACTCTCAAAAAGACTATTTATCAAAGTTGAGCACGAAATAAAATGGAGCACGAAAAACGTAAGTACTTAACACTCCTTCTTGTTGAAAGATTAACATACATACATACATACATAAACTCACACCTTCATTCCCAGAGTCGGGTAGGCAGAGCTACAGAATTACCAACAACTCTAAAAGTTTGTTGATAATTCTGTAACCACATTTTGCACAATTAGGCTAAGATGTTTATCAGTGTAGAGTAGTGACAGGTGGCAAGCCCATCGCCTAACATAACTACAAGCCTTTATTCCCTTACCCCCTTACTTATAAACGTGGAATAAGCTTGAAATAGTTTATGCCATGCTTTGTCACTTTCTGTCAGATGCAAATGTCACAATTACAGATAAAAACAAAGCATGGCATAAACTATTCCAAGCTTATTCCATGTTTATAAGTAAGGGGGTTAGTCGCCTCTTACAACATCCACGGGAAGACATGGAGTGGTAGTGTTCTAACCCGGCAACCACACGGGACAATGATTGAAAGATCAATTAGGTAATTATTCGGTTAAGCTACGTCAATGTGCATCAGGCACAACCCAGTAATAGAAGTCCCACACAGCGGAGCTTCGTCGACTATGTCACGGCAGTGGATCGGCTAATGGCAAAAAAAAGGCGAAGGGTGACTCGGAATCGCACACAAACAATTTCAAGTGTACATATGTACTACTATTATATACTATTCCAGTATATTTCAGTTCACAAGAGGTGACGGACCGAGGGTCCGCGGAGTTCTAGAAATATAATAAACTCGACATTGGACCCGATTCTACGTCCACATCGTTTAAATAGCCTAAAACTAAATTTTCTATTTTTTAGACATAGTTTAGATGGCAGAAATAACCAGTGCTATTCCAGAATGTCAAGCTGACAATGTATAAGATCGCCTAAAATAAGAAGCGTCAGATTCAAATTAGCGCTGTCATGGCGCTGTTATTTGATTATGACAGCTGCTCATAGAATATAGGTAGCAAAGTGTTTTAGCAACACCTAAATAAAAGGCGTCTTCCACTCCGATCAACTAAACTGACCAACCAGTTGTACAGAATGGAACTCCGAGGAGCCATTTATTCCTATCGAACCAACCAAAAAGATCGCTTTTCCAGTCTCATAGCATAAATATGAGGTAGGTTTAGGTTATGTTAGTTCTTCAGTAGGCCAGAAGGGCCATACTACCCAGAAATAGGAGCTCCGCGGTAGCGGAGCTCCGTCGACTCTGTTCAGTTTGATATAGTTGACCCGTTGGGAAAGAAAAAAAGTTGTTCTGTTTTAGTTGGTCAGGTTAGTTGATCGAAGTGGAAGACCAGAATTAAAATTAGGAAGTTTAGAGGCCCCTGTAGAATCGGGTCCATTGGCGAAATAAACCTTAACAGTAGTGTAAACACTAGAATTGGTGAAAGACTAAACTAAGCCAGTAAGTAATGTCTCGCAGCGGCTAAAAGCAGCTTAAAACATGTTGAATTTACTCATCAATTACTCTCACCGACCATGTAAACTAAGATCCTTCTTGCGACAGAGACGTCCGCCCCAATCACACCTTTCTCCGTTGTTAAATGATTCGTTTAACTTTTCATTTATACTAGCTTTAGGGGGTTTGTCCATGTGGAACTTAATCCATAGGGAACTGTTCGATTGTTTGAGGTTAAAAATAGATGTAAAAATGTTACATCTATTGGTTAATACGTTTTTCCATAAAGACGAAACTAAGCAACACACACACACATACGCACGCACTGTTGCATGTACATCATTTGTATGTAACTATTTACGCACGTAAAGATTTCGTTCATTTAATTATTGGGCTAAATATTGAGAAGAAATACACGAAAGGAAACAATAATTCCATACTAAATATCCACTGTATAACTGTCCAAAAGTTACATCCAAAAATATTTTCTTAAAGCCAATGGACTTAACACAAAGGGACTTAGATAATGAAGAGCTAAACTTGACAAGTCTCAGGTAATTTATTATCCAAAAAGTTCTTCAATCATTTCATAAAGAATCCAAAATGAAGAAAGTAAGAAACTTCGTCGGTCTTGGGATATTGACTAAGTTTTCGCCTTTTTGCATGTAATTGAGACACTTGTCTTGCCACGGGTGACAGGTTACGTTTCAATTTTAGGTTATTATATTACTACCTGAATATTTCTTACAGTCAAGTAAAGGAGCGTCCACACCGCTGCTCAAAATACGGTGACGGTACGGGATCGCAGTGACGTGCCGTAATACACACGACTTTACCACACGATTTTCACGCATGCCCTCCACACCGCTGCTCATAATCCCGTGACGGTACAGGATCGCGCCGCGGGAACGTGCCGTTAAAGTCACGACTTTACCACACGATTTTATAACGTCTTATCATTTCATCACGTTTACAGCACGTCACTGCGATTCTGCACCGTCACCGTATTTAGAGCAGCGGTGTGGTCGCTCCTTAAATACATAGGAGTGAACGTACCCTTACCATGAGTTACAATTAACGTACTCGCTAGCGAGTCGAATGCTCTGTCGCTCACAAACCTCGCAGTATTTTTATAGAGTGCGAGGGACAGAACATTCGACTCGCTAGCGTTCTCTCAAAAACGGTGATCAGTCAGACGAACGAGTGAATGTCGCAGCACCGAGTTTAAGTACCTAGTTCCGTCAGAGTGAACAAAACGGTTTAGCCTTGAAATATCGAAACTCATTTCATAGAACGATTCACTTCGCTGAATTTTCATTTTATCGACAGGCATTTCCACGTGCAGGAGCTTTATTTTTATTGTGGTCACAAGTCTAACCTAACCTAACCTACGTAACTACGTAAGATAACCTGAAAACTATAAGGTTTCAGCAGAAATTAGTTTTCGATGAAATGAAATTCGGTGAAATGACACATTCGATGAAATGTTTGTCGATGTTTCAAGTGGATCCCGAACAAAACACATTTTAGCGCGTGCATTTTCAATTTGAGAGCATGGCTTCAGTCGATAAAATCGAATGTAGGTTGCTTACATTGATAGCCACAGGAGATGTAGGTTCGAATCCTACTTAAGACCGACGATTTTTTTTCGCTTTAATATAGTTTGGAATTAAATTATTTGTGAGATGAGCGCTAGTAATGCTCTATGTAAGTATGTTTATCGTGGTCTAGTACCCACAGTACAAGCCTAGAGCTAAGTTTGAGAATAGACAAATTTGTATGGGCTTGTATTTTTGACACCCTATGTACATTATGTATGTATATTAATGTTTGAGTGACAAATAATGTGTCGATTCGTCTTTATTGTGCGATGGTTACTAATAAACTAGTGTTTTTATTTAAATGTGTGTCTATTTGTCTGATATTTATTTAGGTACTATTCATTATTATTACTAGCAGATGCCCGATTCAACTCCAGGACATAATTCTAAGAATCAACCAAACTTTAATAAACCTTAACTAAATCCCAATTCTAATTAAAATCATTTCCGAGCCCCACTCTAAATTATGAAGCTTTAAATTATTTGCAAACTGCCAGCAGCAAGCCTTCCAAATTGATATCGGGAAATATTGAATATTAGGGGTATTGAAAATCGATCGTATAGCGGATGGGGTGCGTAACAGCAGGAACGGTGGAGATATTACACACCGGCCAAGCGTGATTTGGTCTTGCGCACCGATGGTTCTGCACATGACACGGTTAATAAATTCAAAATTTCGGCCGCCGTTCCTTGCACAGTCGGGGTAAGAAAGGGTTCGTCGCCTTAAGATCTATTTTCGTTTGCTTAGAATGAGCGATACTCTGCTTTACTCTGCTGCTTTATTGAGTATGACATATTGCAGTCGGTAGTCGAGTGTCACTCGCCGCCAGTCGGGACGACAGTTACAATTGGGATGGTTCATATTTTTTTTTAATTACTCTGATTTGAAAACCATTTCCAGGAATAGGGTTTTAAAGCCGTTCTGCATTATTCAGTTTTTGAAATATTTTTATCTATTTCTGAAATTTCGACAAAAGTATATTTGACCTTTGTTTGACTTTCGTTTTTGGCTTGAAGCCCCCCTTGGTGTATCTTACGGGTTAGGCGAAAACCGCTTGAAATAGTATGTTTTATTACACTAATACAATCTTTTTTTATCATTAGATATCATTTAATTGTTGTTATTTATTAGAAAATGCCAACCGAACATTCAAATAATCATGTCATCCATAAACATCATGATATTAAAACAAAACTATTGGGTCAAATACAAAATTAATGAAATTGGTCTCTTCTATTACCTATTCTTTCGAATTAGAATTTAAAAACCGTGACTTTTTTTTGGTCTATCCCAATTCAAAATTTGGGCCGCCGCTCCTTGCACAATGACCCTGTTTTTATGTGTTTTTAAAATGTATAGTTTTCAGTGGAGTATTCTTTAAAATGTATAGTTTTCAGTGGAGTATTCTTTAAAATGTATAGTTTTCAGTGGAGTATTCTTTAAAATGTATAGTTTTCAGTGGAGTATTCTTTAAAATGTATAGTTTTCAGTGGAGTATTCTTTAAAATGTATAGTTTTCAGTGGAGTATTCTTTAAAATGATACAGTTTTCGATTTTCATTTATAATTTTTCCCCCCCCGTGTGGTTGCCGGGGTAGAACAGTGCCACTCCATGTCTTCCCGCGGATGTCGTAAGAGAAGACTAAGGGAATAAGGGCTTGTAGTACTGTTAGGCGATGGGCTTGCCACCTGTCACTAATGCGCTGTTAAACACCTTAGCCTAATTATGCAAAATGTGGTTACAGAATTATCAACAAGGTTTTAGAGTTGCTGGTAATACCGTAGCTCTGCCTACCCCACTTTGGGAATGAAGGCGTGAGTTTATGTTTGTATGTATTTATATTTTTTTCTTGTGATTGCTTTCTTTACTTTTTTAGTATTTCATACATCAAAAGGGAAAAACGGAACCCTTATAGAATCACTTTTATGTCCGTCTGTCTGTCAAGACCCTTTATCTGGGAAACGGGTGGAGTTCGAGTTGAAATTAAAACCATGTACTCAAGAACTACAGTCCGTTGAAGTTGTGAAAAAAACAAACTTATAAGTTAAGGTTTACGGCCGTTTTTGTCGCATTAAACGTATATTTCGCAATTCTCAGGGCCGTAGAATAGAAGTCCAATAGTTGTGTTGTGAATGTTGCAATTTAGACGACCCTAGGCCTTTATTGGTGGTATCAGCGGCAGATGTGCCAGCCGTTGGCAGTCGGGGAGCGCAGCGAACGATGATAGGCAGCCGGAGGCTCTTATTACGCTACTCAGGGGAACTAGCACTACTGGAACTCACTAGCACTACACTTGGGGCAGAATTTTAGAAACCCCAATCATACAGACTTTTTTTATTTGAATTTTATGCGGGCGTGGTTTCCGGTACAGTCCGTACAGTTAAAGTAGCTAGGAAAATAAACAATAATTGTGTTTGCCAATTAAGGTACGCACACACCAATGCTTAAAAAACGGTGACGGTACGGAATCGCAGTGACGCATCGTATGCGTACCGTTTTTATCGCATGCCCTCCACACCGCTATTTAACGGTACGTATATTACGGTGCGTCAAAAACGGCGCCATGTTGTAACTATGACCCCGTCTTTTGTTTACGCAACGACACCGTATTTTGAGCATTGGTGTGGAGGGCATGCGTCAAAATCGGTACGGATACGACGCGTCACTGCGATTCCGTACCGTCACCGTTTTTTAAGCATTGGTGTGGGCGTAACTTTATTCTTTTATACTTCTTTGTTTTCTACAGAACACCGATTGATACATATTTGATCTATATCCATTTCTAAATACAAGTACCATACTCGCAAGTAAGTATGCCATACTCGTTTAAAAAATCATACTTAAATATGAACATAGAACCGCCCTCTTATTTCAAGCTGGTTAAAAACGAGGTGATAAGATAAATCACTCTTTAAAAGTACTACTAAACATCGTAGCAAGGTTTTTATCACGGAAATATTTTATGGAACGTCAAAGAAACAAGCATGGTCTGTCACACGCATGGGTCATACTCGATTGATCGAAGTATAGTAACATTTGTCAGGTGATGATCCAGAGAGTTCCACTAGTAGAGCTTTAATAAGCCTCTCATTAAAGCTATGGAACGATATGAAGAGGATACAGTTATTTTATACAACGTTTGCCGAAACACTAAGTTTCTATTAAATTTCAGTTTTGGGATTTTGGTGCTCCTTGTACTTTTGCATAGACATCATCTGGTTGTCAAGACAAAACGAACGAATGCCAACACGGTGGGTCTAAGTTAAGTATAGCGAAGATATAATATTTACCACCGTTTAGGCGTCCCCCCCCCACTCCTCCCCCCTTTATACAGCCAAAACTATCTGCAAAGCAAAAATTTGAAAAATATACTATTTTTCACATCACCTATTCGTAAAGGGGACTTTTCTTCCCTGCTAGGAGGGATCAAAGTGGCACTTTTCTGTTCAAGGATTTTTTGTTGCCAGTACGGTATCATGGTATGGTTTGAAAAATAGGTTAAAAAAGGAATGAGGTTTCTTTGGTCGTTTTCAGCAGTTTAACGTTTTAATTTGGTACTTTCCCGAAGTTATCTAGTGGTTTCACGTTTCGTGAAATGCTTCATTCGTAGAAACGAAGTTTATAACTTAGCTCATTAGATACTTTAGTACTAGTTAGCTTCGGAGTATAATATTTCTGTACGATAAGTTAACACTAGCTTTTCTTACAACGGTTATTACTACGGAAACTTTATTTCTTTCCAGGATAAAAGGAATTATTTGTTATAATCCAGGACATACCTAATGGCTGCATCTTAGGTTCAACTTCTGCAGCAATTTCAACCTCATTACTAAAAGGAATGAATTGAATTTGCTTTGGCTATTGAATTTGAGATACTGGTAATTGACTTAGAATAACCGTAAAACAGTCAGGAACAAGTACGTCTATATTGAATTACATCCAAGTGCGTGATTGGGAAGAGATCTTTTAAAGGCATAAGTCGGCCATTTGTGTTTCTGTTTCGTTTTTTAGTTTGTTATTTCTGGTTGTTGGGAATGGATCCCTAAACCGAAAAATTGTTTCGTCAATCCCGCAATATTTTCGAAAGACCTATCCAACGACACTTTACACTATCGGGTAGACGAGAAAACAAAAAAACATCCCCACGTTACGTGTAGACAACGTACACAAAAAAAAAACAAGATTTTAGTTTACCACTTTGTTGGCGTGACTAATATGTATATTCATGCCAAATTACCGCTTTCTAGTACTAAGAGTCTCTGAGCTAGGCTGCGGACGGACGGACGGACGGACATGGCGAAACTACAACGGTTCCTAGTTTGACTACGGAAACCTAAAATGTACATACATACATACATTAAATCACGCCTGTTTCCCAGAGGGGTAGGCAGAGACCACTACTTTCCACTTGCTACGATCTTGACAAATTTCTTTCGCTTCTTCAACATTCATACATCGAGTCATGCACGCACGGCGGTTTCGGGCACTTAAGATTAAGATTAGGACCTTTTCCAGTATTTCTCTGATTTTATTCGAAAAAGTACACCTAGGGCGGCTCCTTCCGACCCTTCCACTCACTTTATATGTGTATATCTCTTTCGTCAATCTTCTTTCATCCATCCTTTCCAAATGACCGAACCATCGAAGCATGCCCTTTTCAATCTTAGTCACTACATCTTCTTTTATTCCAATGTGTTATTAATATTCTATGTATTCTATTAAATTCTTATTCGCAACAATTTCGCTATTTCACAAGTCTCATACATAATAGCAACCATTTGTCATTTTATATGTGCAATCCCAAATCGAGATTGTAAAATTTAATAATTCTATCGTAAAACGAAACGACAATGTTTTCTTGGCGAGTTTGCTGACATTTTACGTGAATTTTAATGCCTCAAGACCGGACGAGATCAAATCTAAGATAGATGGAAAAATTTGATCTGCTAAGGGGATGAAATAGTCCTCGATTTTTATGGCATTGTGAAGGCTAATGATCACACAGGCCACGTTATGGAAAATAGGATCCGAGGCCATAGACATTTTGCATTGTCAAAACTACAACCGCAATTACGTTACGTTGTTATCGATGGAATGCCTCTATGCTAGTAATTACACTCTTATTCCTACACTGGAACACAACAATGCGAACACTGCTGCTTACCGGTAGGTGAAAGGATAATGTAGTTAATTGTAATAGGGGAGTCAATATACCACAGCACGAGTTATTTAAATTCTAAGAAGACCAAAACATCTGTAATTTCGTACATAATTCGATAAAATCACCGTCTGATAGACTTTCTTGTTCTCTGCAATAATAAGGGCGAGAGTGCGCCGGCAAATATTGGCCTGACAGTTACAAATCTCCCGAGGTTTAAGTGAAAAACGGTATAAGTCTAGTAGACTCTGTACTTGACGTTTACCCTTTCTTTTTAAGAGCTAAATCGACTTTACTTCTTTCTTTTATTTATTAATGGCGGTCCACCGCATTGTTTTCGCCAGTGTCAAGTGAGGAGGGGTAGGGGTCGGGTTATACACAAACAATTGTCATAAGTGGAAAGCTCTAGTAGCAACTTCTGATACAAGTCGATTAAGGCCGGTAACCTTCGGGGAGGGAAGATGGCCGATTGAAAGATATCCGGCTTTTACTTTTGATTTATTCTGTTTACTGATTTAAGTACTCTACTCGGTTGGCCGTCTGGTCGCATAACGACTATTGTAATAATTTCGATTGTCACAACACATTACCTACGCATATAGTTGACGCTCATTTATTTTTTTGGCATAATTTGTACTCTGGCATAATTGTTCCTTGTCATAATTATACGGAGTCATAATTGGTTTAACCATAATGTAGAATGTCATGTATTTACATACATACATACATACCTTCACGCCTTCATTCCCAGAGTGGGGTAGGCAGAGCTACAGAATTACCAACAACTCCCAAAACTTGTTGAAAACTCTGATATTTATTTAGTCATAATATTAATATAATATAAATTTAGTGGCAAAACCGACTGGGATAGGTTAGGGTTTTTTTTTTATAAAAGAGCGGAAAAACTTTATGACCTAATATGTTCTTAAGCATTATGATAAAAAAAGTTATGCGCATAAATGTATGGCTATTTATTTACAGTTATGCGTAATGTAATGATAAGTATGACGAATCCACGTATGCCTATCAAAAATATGACTTCAAACTTTATGCAATCCGACCCCTACCCAAGTAAAGGTACCGCGTACCATAAATAACAAATTAATTTAAGAGCTCCTTTCCCAAATAGTTTCCATTAAGCATCATAAAACCACAGTAATCCAGCAGTTATTACTCAGCCAAAGTTAAAAGTTAAACAGCGCCAGGGTTGGTTTAATATTTAATTACATTTCCAACTATCGCTGTGGCAATCCCGTTTATAGCCCTATTTCCCATCGAGTGGACTCATTTCTCGGCGGCCATTACGTGAAATGGAACGGTCAGCGTTTAGCTCTCTAATTTTGTAATGCCTTTATTTTTCTTAAATTGCAAGCTCCATTTGGGGCTAGTTTCTTGTTTCTGTGCCAGGAACGGCAGCCATTTTGTTTTTAAGAAACGATTCAGACCAAAATTACTTGGTTTTGAAATTATCCTCTAAACTACCCGCCCTCGCCAAGCTTAGGTTTTAGTTTCATCAGCATCATCATGTCAGCCGAAAGACGTCCACTGCTGGACATCTGGACATAGGCCTCCCTCAAGGCTCTCCACTCAGACCGGTCTTGTGCTTTTCTGACCACCCGTCGCCGGCGGCCGGCGACCGACGCGTGTCCGCCGCCGACGACGTTCGGATGTTTTGTTCGGGAATGTTTGAGGGTGGTTTCTCTGAAAACCCACGCACCCGCGACCGACGGCGTGTGGCACAGCGTGCGACGCACGTCCAGGTCGCGTGTGACGGGCCAGAAAAACCACGGCCTTACAAGGTCGTCACTCCATCTTGTTGGAGGCCTACCCACAGCTTGGTCCCGGTCCGCGGACGCCACTCAAGAACCTTTTGACCCCGTCGGCCATCAGTCCTGCGTGCGATGTGCCCCGCCCACTGCCACTTCAGTTTAGCTATTCTTCGGGCTATTTTTAGGTTTTAGTTTAGTTTTCTGTAACTATCATATAAAAATATCTAAATGATGGTGAAAACCGCATTTAAATCCGTTGCGTGGTTTAGAGAGGTTAGCGGATAAACAGCACGGCTAGCACATGTTGTCTGCGACTTGTTGTCGCTCGGATCTCCCTTTCTTTCTAGTCTGTAACGATAGAGACGCACTGAGCGACAAGCGAGAAAATACAACTTGTGCTAGCCGTGCAGATAGAAACACAGACAGACGCGGAAAGGTACCTCGTTATGGTGTGTAACGGAACCGATGCTAGAACAAACAGATCAAATTGTATTTACTTTACTGCACAAAAATATAAATATTAAACAAATGTACAAAGGCGAACTTTTCCCTTAATGGGATTTCTTCCAGCTAACCCTGAAGTAGTTGAGTTAGGACGATGCATGGGATTGGACACATTCAAGTTTGCACAAAAAATAACAAAAACAGATGATAATACTTATAAATAAATATTAAACAAATAAACCAGTACTCAAAGTAAGATAAACGTAGGTACCTACATATAAAATATACATTATGTATATTTGATCAGTGGAATCTTATCAGTAGGTAATAACTAATAAGTAACACAGACTTGCTTGTATAAAACACTGTTTAGTTTGTTTGTGTTTTCACTAAACGGTTATTTTTATCATGAACGGAGTGGCGGATCTAGAGGAGGGACCCAAAAAAGCTATGCCGACGCCCCCCCTCCTCCTGAAAAAAAAAAAAAAATATGAGCGTAGCAATGTATAGTTGACCGCGAAACTTTTTTATGACTTTTCTACTCTATTTGATTGTATGAAGTATTGTGATTGTATTGTGTTGTGTAGTCCCACTTCTAAGTTGATATGAAACATTAAGACATTTTAAGTTCGCCGCAGGCAACGCCGCGGGAAAATTATAGTCATATTTAAACAATTCAATGTTCTCCGTTATAGTCGCTCAACTATCTTAATCGAGATTATCTTATCGCCACCGTTGAAATAGGTTCCGTTGAAGAGTTCCGGTGGCCCTCTGTGGTCTTCATCATCAGTTCCACTTCACCAAATGATACTTTCTGAATAGTTACTAAAAATACTAAAATTGCTATATGTTTGCCTACAATATTTGAGGAGTACCCTTAATTCCTCACTGATCAGATTCAGATTTGGTGACAATGGATCACCTCAGAAGTGTACTCTAATCTAAACTAAAAAAGATTTGTTTAATCGGTCCACAGTTGACGGAGATATCGGTGAGCATACATAAAAAAATATACGTACAGTGGAACGTATAACCTCCTCCTTTTTTTTAGTCGGTTAAAATACCTGGCAGCACATTACACTCTTATTATAGGTTACTCTTACTTACCTACTCTTATGCTTATTTTCCATCGTCCTGTTTGCGGTGTACTTGTATTAGCTCAGTACATAATGCACTTTTATTTACTTTAAGATAAGTTACATTGCCCGTATC
Source organism: Acleris emargana (assembly GCA_927399475.2). Classification (NCBI taxonomy): domain Eukaryota; kingdom Metazoa; phylum Arthropoda; class Insecta; order Lepidoptera; family Tortricidae; genus Acleris; species Acleris emargana. Next base: position 2,264,693 of record OV656840.1, read on the forward strand.
TTTGTAGAATAGCAAGCCTACGCTTTGTAATAGTATATTAATGAGCATTTAACAGTTTAGTAAAACTAATAAAACTGCATTACCTACACACTATAATAGAATAATAATCAAATTTTCGCTACTCCCCTATTTTTGTCGCTGGGGGTGGATTTTCGGAAAATTATTTCTTAGTCCACCCCTAAGGGTACCTTAGGAATATTGCTTCCAAATTTAAACTCCAAGTTTAGCGGTTTCAGTTGTGCATTGTCACAGAAGAATTAAGAATTTGTAAATAAGTATACACCGTGTTTTTATTGATTTACGATAACTTCGGCATATTACTAGGTACATCCATAGAAACTAAGTGGTAGATTCTTTTTTTTTATATTGCAAAAAAAAAAAAAAATTTTCTATGGAGCTAAGTTCATTTAGTTACTTTGCTATTGTATACAATATGATAACGATAGTTTATTTCAACAAGATACACGATTTATGATTTCTACGGGCGGTTACTTTCCCAAAAGGCTCTCCGGGTCTGTCAATGACAACCAAGTCATTCCTTAGTGACGATATTAGATACACAAGTTTGAAAAAGGAACAAATTATTTGAAGCTAAATACCCCAAGGCCAATGAGACCGTTACTGAGTTATATTGCGAGAGCGAGCAATTATTATATCTATCCTTATTTCTCGTACGCAATAATATCTTCAGTTGTCCGATGAGGGCTGTCGTTGCGTGATTAATGGTACAGGAAAGCTGTCAATACAGAAGTGGTCATCATTAGGGCCGCCATTATGTTTTGAACTCCTGATAGCTTGTTTAAATTCTTTATCTCATCTCAATTTAATATACATTGCCGTGTGGTGCCGGTAGAGTAGAATAGCACCACCCCATATCCTCCCGCGGGTATCGTAGAAGGCGATTAAGGGATTATTACATAGGAAAGATCTCCTCCGGGCGAGATAGGCGTCGTTAGCATTGGGCTGCTACCTATCTAGGAGAAGGAAAACTCCGAATTCAAACCCGGCGGGATAGGCGTCGTTAGCATTGGGCTGCTACCTATCTAGGAGAAGGAAAACTCCAAATTCAAACCCGACCCTGCATAATGGACCATGCGAGCACCATTTAAAAAGTTTATACCCCAGGAGGGTACTGGCAATGCCAGAGAATCCCTCCCTAGGCCTAGCCTGGGCAGCCCTTCGTACTCTGGGGGGGGCAAAATAGTGCGCGTATGTTCGGATCCCTCCGGGGATCGGAACGGCGGCGATGCCGTTTGCCACGCGTCACGCTGTGTTCGCAGGGGGGTTGGCAAAAAGCGGGCCGCTGAAAGCCGCCTTGCTACGATGAATGTTTGTGGAGGGATGGAACATAAATTAGATGAGGTATGTATGATGATGAAAGAGAGAAAGCTGGATGTTCTATGTGTGACTGAGACGAAGAAAAAAGGGGTGAGTACGTCCACACACGGAACCTTGACGGCTTTGTGGTCCGGAGTTCCGGTATCCGAGCACGGTCGTCAGGGAGTTGGCATCGTACTCACAGAGCGAATGGCTGAATGTATGCAAGAGCATGAATGTGTGAGCCCAAGACTTCTCTGGGTGAGAGTCAAGGTAGGTCTCACCCGTTTATTCGTAATTGGGGCTTATGCCCCAGATACGAATAAATCTAAAAAAGAAAGGGAGGAGTTTTGGGAAAGTTTGCATGAGGTTTCAACAAAATGCAAGGAGAATGAGAGGATTATTTTGCTAGGCGATTTTAATGGTTGGACAGGCGTGCAAAGGGATGGTTATGAATCGGTACTGGGTAAGTATGGTGATGAGCGAGTGAACGAGAATGGCAAATGCCTTCTCAATGTATGTTTGGCTAAGAATCTCTGCGTGACAAACACTTTGTTTGATCACAAAGAGATTCATCAGTATACGTGGAGACGTCAGAATGAGAAGTCTATGATAGACTTGATGATTGTGGATGAACGGTTGCGTAACAAAGTTGTAGATACCAGAGCATTTCGAGGAGTTAGCGTAGGTTCAGATCACTACTTAGTGGTAACACGAGTAAGGGGTCTGTTCACACGTTGGCGCCATCGTGTTCCCGTACCGACAACTGCGTTAGAGAGGATAAAAGTAGAGAAACTGAATGACGAAGTTATACAAGATGAATACGTAAGAAAGCTGAAAGATCGTTTTGAATGTGTTAATAAAATGAATGACAGTGAAGTCGAGAATAATGTAAATAATGTATGGGAGATTATGAAGAATGGCATGGTCAAATCAGCCACTGAAGTATGCGGTGTAGTAAAAAGAAGAAAAAGTAAGAATGAACGTCCGGAATGGTGGGATAGAGAGGTAGATGATGTCGTGAAAGAGAAGAAAAAGTGTTGGTTGGATTTTGTAGCTGTAGATCCAGGACAAGATCTAAGCGACAGAAAGAAAAAAGAGTATAATAGATCAAAGAAAAGAGTGAAAGAAGTTGTGGCTAGAAAGAAAGATTTACTGAATGAAAAGTATGATAGGAGTTTCTCTGACAACTTCCTGTCGAATATTAAACTCTTTTGGAGCTTGATTAAATCGGCTCGGGGGAAATCAGAGAAAACTAAATTAAGCGCGGTGAGGGATGAGTCTGGAGACTTAATATGTGAGGAAGAAAAAATGCTTGATAGATGGAAAACTTATTTTGAAAGCTTGTTTGAATGCGAAGATATTTGTCGTGAGCCAGAAAGCATGAGTAAAGATGCAAGTAGCGAAGATGAAAGTGTGATTAGTATGAGTGAAATCATGAAAGCTTTAAAAAGTATGAAAGCGGGAAAGTCAGCAGGTTGTGATAGAGTGTCGATAGAAATGCTGAGGAGAGGAGATGGCCTGGTGGGTAGTCTGTTGTACCGTCTTTTCAATGCATGTTGGAATAGCGGCCGAGTCCCAGAAGATTGGGTCAAGGCCGTTATCGTCCCTCTGTATAAAGGAAAGGGGTCACAGCAAGACTGCAAAAACTACCGCGGTATCAGCCTCCTTAGTGTTGTCGGCAAAGTATATGCGAAGATTCTAATAGAAAGGGTATTGAATGTTACGAATGACAAAATCTGGGATGTACAAGCGGGATTTCGAAAGGGAATGGGATGTACGGATCAGGTCTTTTCACTACGGTCCATCACAGAAAAGTTCGTGGCTGTGAACCAAAAGGTTTTCTGTGCTTTTGTGGACCTGGAAAAGGCCTATGATAGGGTAGATAGAAAGGAGTTGTGGACGGTGCTGTCTATGTATGGAGTGAGCAGCAACCTGGTGCAGGCTTTGAGGTCCCTTTATGAGGGCTCCAGAGCCTGTGTCAGGATCAATGGGGCATACTCGGCCTGGTTTAATATCTCTAAAGGTGTTAGACAGGGCTGTGTTGCCTCACCATGGCTGTTCAATCTATTCATGGACAGTTGTATGTGGGATTTGAAAGAGTATGATAAGGGTTTGCGTATGCAAGAGTTGCTAATCAAATGCCTCTTATATGCCGATGATCAAGTTATACTTGCCTCATCGGTACTTGAGTTGCAGGAGATGGTGACAGTAATGAATGAGGGATTTAAGAAAAAGGGGATGAAAGTAAATGTTGCCAAGACCAAGGTCATGGTGATAGAGAAGGATGAGGAGATGACTGAGTGCGTGATAAATATAAATGGTGAATTAGTAGAACAAGTGAGCGAATTTGTGTACCTGGGAAGTATGTTTACAAGAGATGGTAAGTGTGAGAAGGATATCGAGAGGAGGGTGAATGCGGGGAATCAAATTAATGGGGCCCTGCACTCCTTTGTGAGCAGACAGGGCGTTTCACAAAAAGCCCGGCTGGCTGTTCACAATGGAGTGCTAGCCCCTACCCTGATGTATGGTAGTGAATGTTGGGTGTGGCAGGACAAGCATGTTAGTCGTGTAAATGCAGTTGAAATGCGTTCTTTGCGTAGTATGTGTGGTGTGAAACTGATTGATAGAGTTAGAAATGAAAAAATCAGAGAGAAATGTGGAATGAAAGAAGACGTAGTGACTAAGATTGAAAAGGGCATGCTTCGATGGTTCGGTCATTTGGAAAGGATGGATGAAAGTAGATTGACGAAAGAGATATACAGATCGAAAGTGAGTGGAAGGGTCGGAAGGGGGGGGTACTTTTTCGAATCAAATCGGAGAAATACTGGGAAAGGGCCGAATCTTAAGTACCCGAAACCGACGTGCGTGCATGACTCGATGTATGAATGTTGAAGAAGCGAAAGAAATTTGTCAAGATCGTAGCAAGTGGAAAGAAGTGGTCTCTGCCTACCCCTCTGGGAAACAGGCGTGATTTAATGTATGTATGTATGTAATTTAATATACAAAGAGAAATATTACATACCTACTTTATTCAAATCTACCTTAGTGTCACCTTAGTTGTCATATGATCGCGAATTTACTTATGCAAAGATAAGGAGCTAGATAAATAATTATCTACGAAGCAATCATAACGAGAATGTTCATTCAAGTCACAGCATCCAATTAAACGTAGAAGGCTCCATTTTTATTACATTTTAAAAAGAGGTTAACATGGATACGAAGATTTTTTATGCGCTCGGAAGAAGAGTCATAGACATGTTCTATAGTAAAGGATTTTCGGATGTGAATATACAGTTCGAAACAAGCGCTGAGAAAGGCGAAGGTCTTATAGGAGTGATCCTGCACGCTAAAATATGTGCTGTAAAGAAAGGAGCCCTGCAAGAGTTCGATACAGTAGTGAAATGTGCACCTTCAAGTGAAAGCTTTAGAAACAGCATGCCAGTTAGAAGCTTGTTCCTCAGAGAAACGCTGTACTACACCAAAATAGTTCCAATATTTGATAATCTTCAAGATCAGTTCGAACTGTGTGTGCCGCAGGAGATGAGGTGTTTACTACCCAAGTATTACGCCAGTTGTGTAGACTTCAGGCAGGAGATGATCATCCTTGAAGACTTAACAAAGAAAGGGTACAGCGTCACACCATTAAAGACTCTTGATTATAACCATGCCGCTCTAATCATCAGGACCATTGCCAAACTCCACGGGTTATCTTTCATCTACGAAGATCGCTATCCAAAAAGATTTACGGAAATGGCGAATCAATGCGCTAGTGATTTATTAATGCCCAATGAAGAGTACGAAGAGAAATACATGATTTTACACGGTGACAAAGTTATTAAGCAATTTTTAAGTGCTATCACTGATGATACTTTGAAGGAGCGGTGTGTCAAAGCCTTAGGTGCGAATGCTTGTGAAAAATTTAAGGAGATAAACAAAACTGGAAAGATTATGGCCATATTGCATGGTGAAAATTGGCATTGCAATTACATGTTCAAATATAAGGTAAGCATAATAATAGACTTTAACTACGATAATATCATGCACGCTTAGTATTATCTTATCGCAACATTTTCTTTCTTGCCATTATTTCATTCTTTCATTGCTTGTCTTAGGATAATAAAAAGTATTATGACACATAGAAAGATAGTTTCACACAGCCGGCGCGTCAAATAAGAAGCCACAGAATGAAATTCGCGTTCGCGTTGACGATACATACACAAGCGCACGAATAAATATACTTCTAAGCGAGACGAGAATGGAAAGGTTGATGGTCAATTTTATACGGGCCCCGTCCCCACCCTCCAACAGTCACGGGATGCATGTCTATATATTCATTAGAACCCAAAAAAATACAAAAATACCTATTGTACAAGCTAAATCAAGCCAAGCAAGCCAAGAATGTGTTCATTTTTAAACAAGTTCCATACAATTATGATTATGATTTTCCAAAATAGGCCATAATAAAAATACGTCATGTTGCCAAGATTATAAACTGGGACATGTTTCATCTCTGTCGGTGGGTGGGGACATTTATGCCTATCCTATAGAAAAAGTCTTCAGTGGAAATGGTTGTTTAAATACATATTTCAATTCTCGCCGGTGGAAAAGCACCTTATATATTTATTGATTAATATATTTGATTATGTCTAGTTTGAGAGGCATTGAGGCGTGAACTAGAACTCTATGCGTTATTATTCTAAGCCATAAGGCAAAGATTCCTCGAAAACGTCGCAGTATTCTTATAGAGTGCGAGGGACAGAGCATTCGACTCGCTAGCGGGACCCTTACCATGAGTCACAATTATCTTACTCGCTAGCGAGTCGGATCGAATGCTCTGGGGACCGATTTTTGACTTTCGAGCGCTCGAAAGTTTCACTCGAAAGTGACAAAAAACAATGAAATGGTATTTTTGACTTGCGAGCGATAGAAAATATGAACACGAGTGGTCCGTGGCATTCGTTTTGAATTCTATCAATAGAGAGTATCATTTGACATATTTTAAACCTGTTGGGTATGTATACCGGGAAGTACACGAAGCATAAACAAACTTAGCACAATGCCATAGATAACCACAGACGAGAAAGCGTTTCATTTTTCCTACATTTATAACCAGTCATGAATTTGTAAAATAAGCGTTAAAAAAATCTTATTGGCACTGATATATTAAATTGCTTGTTATGATTTCATCTTTTGGTAGCTTCACACATTTATTCGCAATTAAAATATGAATAAAAAAAACCGGTAAAACATCGAGTTTCTGCGTATAATGAAACGAGTTCCAACTTATCAATACTTTTTAGTCAAGCCCTCACTTTCGAGTGAAAATCTCAAAAATATGGAATTTGGGACCATTCGAAAATAAATCGTGAAAGATTTTCGCATTCGAATATTTTCTACCGCTCGGTTTTGAAATCGAGCGCTCGAAAGTCAAAAATCGGTCCCCAGCTCAGTCTCTCGCACTCTAACCCCCTTACTTATAAACATGGAATAAGCTTGGAATAATTTATGCCATGCTTTGTCTTTATCTGTAATTGTGACATTTGCATCTGACAGAAAGTGACAAAGCATGGCATAAACTATTCCAAGCTTATTCCACGTTTATAAGTAAGGGGGTAAAACAATACTGTAAGTGACAGAACATTCGACTCTCTAGCGACTACAGTAAATTCTAACTCATGGTTAGGGTACAGATACCATTCATAACCTGAAGTATCAACTGCTGTATCATAAGCATCCATCAAACAAACAATTTAAAATGTTTATTTTCTTTTAGAACGGAAAACCAACGGACGCAGTGCCAATAGACTTCCAGTGGGCCAGATACGGATCCATAGGCTACGACTTCATGTATTTATTCTCGTTTTCAATAGAAGGGGACTTGAGGAGAAACAAGTTCTATCAATTAGTAGACGAATACTACGCAGCGTTTAAAGGCTTCCTTACTCTTTGTGGGTATGATGCCAACCGGTTTTGTTCCTACGAAGAATTCAAAGAAGAAGTGAAGAGCCAAGCTCTTATAAGTATCGTAGTGTTCATGTTTGCTAATCCCTTCTTCACCAACCAGGGGCTAGTACTCCCGGAGATTCTGTCTTCACCAGTCTACGATACTATCACTGAAGTTTACAAACAGAATGCAAACGAAATGGCTTCGGATTGGGCGAGTTTTGGATTTATTTAGACTTTAATTACTGTTTATAGGTAATTGGTAATGTAATATATCTGTATGTTGTGAAGTAAAGATTTTTTTTTGATGTTGAACAGTTTTTATTTCATTTTTATTTATTGATGAGCCCCGTGCCTTTGGGAGTCTGTTTACGACAATTCATTTTCTTAGCTCTATAAAATTAAAGAATAGACTCTACCTTTAAGTAAACGTCGGCGTCAAGTAATTAACATCGTTAATGAAATAAAGTTTTTTTTTGTGAAATGGGAAATAGAGCAAAATATAAATCAGAGCAATTTATAAGCGTGATATTGTATTAATCTAACAGTTTCACATAATTCATGATGTTATTACTAATTAACTACATTAATATTATTAATCCAAAGTTAATAACATCAAATTAAGCTGTAAAAGGAAAACTAATCAAAGTCAAACACCAACAGAAGTTATTACAGTCATATAAATACCGCAATAACATCAAAAGGCACATAACATAATTACCAAGAGAACATCATATTCCGAAAGCAATATCTCGGCAAACACGAGTTTTCCCGAACTTGGTCGAAGCAAGCCGAAGTTAAACACGTTATTTTGGCACAAGTTGTAACTATAATTAATCCTCGGGCTTGTCACGCCGTCTGCTAGAACTTGGCCCATTTTGTCAGAAGTTTATAAAACAGGCACAAAAGAAAATGTCTTCGTTTGAGGCCTGCCTACCTACATTATTATTGAGGTACTTATTTTTTTTTAATGAATTGCGCTGAAGTTAGCTACTTGTATTTAAACACTATTTGATAATATTATTTCCGTGAAAACGCCACCGACGGCTCTGGCCGTCAACGTAAAGTAGTGCCACTGACGCCACGACGGCTACAGCCGTGACAAGTTTAAGATCGAAATATACTTTTTTTTCGTATCAATAAGGTGTAATTTGCATGGCATAGCACAAATGTTTGGCGTGTGAGTGACACATCTTGTATACGACGTAAGGCGTTCAAAAGGTTAAAAACATTTTAATTCTGACGCGCAAAATTCGTGGTAAATTTTATTTATAAAAGCATACATTTCATTTTATCAAAATACTAGCGACCCGCCCGCGGCTTCGCCCGCGTGGAATGTATTATACATATAAACCTTCCTTAAGAATCACTCTATCTATTAAAAAAAACCGCATCAAAATCCGTCGCGTAGTTTTAAAGATTTAAGCATACATAGGGACAGACAGCGCAAGCGACTTTGTTTTATACTATGTAGTGATTTTTATGTAGGTATTATATTTGGGCTATATTTTTCAAGTTACCTCGTAATTTTAAACCAATTCCCGTTATATTGGATTGGGCTGAAATGTATACAAAACATAGTATGTTATCCCCTTGTCAATGCAAATAGTGGTGTTTGTTAGCTGATGATGGAGTCGGAAGGTGGCAACAAAATATCCGCTGTACTTAACGTAGAACTTTAAACCGAATTTGACCTCAATATTTTGGTTGGCAGTTAAAGCTTGTTTCAAATCTGATATTTTTGACTTATTATTATATATACATACATACATAAACTCACGCCTTCATTCCCAGAGTGGGGTAGGCAGAGCTGCAGAATTACCAAGCACTCTTAAATAAGTTGTTGATAATTCTGTAACCACGTTTTGCACAATCAGGCTAAGATGTTTAACAGTGTAGTGTATTAGTGACAAGTTGCAAGCCCATCGCCTAAGAGTACTAGAAGTCTTTATTATTCCCTTAGTCGCCTCTTACGACATCCACGAGAAGACATGGAGTCGCACTATTCTAACCCGGTGACCACACAGGTATTATTATAATGAACATTTTTAGAGTTCCGTAGTCAACAAGAGGGATTATAGTTTCGCCGCCATATCCGTCTGTCCGTCTGTCGGCCTGTCTGCGCTTTTACTGAGACACTTTTGGTACTAATGATGTTTAATTTGTCTGAGTTAAACATTATAAAATTATTTTGTTAAATAAAATCTTAATAAAACCTTTAAGTAGGGAAGTACCTAAAGCAAAGGAAATTTCTGTTTTTTATATTATAACATCGAGTGAGATACCTACCACCGGGACCGTTTGGGAAATATTTAACTTGAAAAGTGTAATTTTCACTAGAGTTACAGCCAAAACTACTAGTAATAAAAACTTGAAAAATAACTTAAATGAAATCACATTATACCTAATGCACTTATAAGGAAAACTATCAAGACTAAATAGACTTGATTGGTTCCTGAAATACAGTCGTCTGAAGTGTTCATACCTACTAGAAATCACCTAATACCAAATAACTAACTGTACATAAATATACACTCACGCCTTCATTCCCAGTGTGAGGTAGGCAGAGCTACGGAATTACCAACAACTCTTATTTTTAATTTCGTATATTTCATAATATAGGTACTACAATTAAAAGTTAAAACTAAACTTATTTAAATTAAAATTAAACTAAGCTACTCAAAAAAAAAAAAAAAGCTACTCAAATATTAAAGATGTAAATAATAATCACCACTATAAAAAGAACACCCCCTCTAGCAGGTCCGCTCGCGGCATGGTCCCTGACACTGGCTGCATTACCTCTCTGGATAGCTAGCCCAATCCTTTGGGAGAGGTAAGCACCAGCTCTAGGACCTCCGGAGGGGTCTATGAGCCGGGATGACAGGGCCTTAATAAAGCTTTTCATATCAGCAACCACATTTTGCACAATAAGGCTAAGATGTTTTCACCAGTGTATATATATCACGTCAGTCGTAGTTAACCTTGATTAACTTAAGTAATTGTAGTTGATACAAGTCAAAAACCGCAATGTCTTTTCTTGAGATTTTACGTATTTTATCTTCGAAACACACTAGCATAATAATTTATTTAATACTGTTCTCTGCTAAATACAAATTGAATAAAACTAAAATATTAAATTTGTATATTAGACACAAAGAAAATTAGGGTGGCAAATGAAACGGGAAACGATACATTTTACCAAACATATTTCGGCCAAAAGCCAGGATACCTCCCCTGCATCATCGATTCCCTTTGAGCGCAATTCCGGCTACCACTCATACTGCCAATCCCCCGATAGTTACCGAAAAAGGCGGCAAACTGCATTGTATATCCATTTTAAATCTATTGCGGTTATCAATAGGGTATAAAATGCTTTGACTACAATTCCTGGTATCCACGTGCGTTGCAATTTGGAGAGGTGTTTTTAATTACAAAACCGAACTTATAAATTGGTGTATGTCGGGTTCGCCATCCCAACAAGTTTGCGACTAAAATCTATGTTTTGCAAATAGGGTACTCGAGGAGGGACACTGTCACATTTATGCCATATAGCTTCTGCCCGTCCCTCCGTCGTTGGATATCATATTCGCAAAACATGGTATTCTTTTACTTGTGGGAGGACCTTGTGCAGGGTCCGTCCGGGTTGGTACCACCATCTTGTCCATTAACCTACCGCCAAGCAGCAGTGTTCGCATTGTTGTGTTCCGGTTTGGGGATAAGACAGCCGGTGAAATGACTAGCATAGAGGCATTTCATCTTAGTCCTCAGGGTTGGCAGTGCATTTGCAGTCTTGTCAAATGCGAATGTCTATTGGTCACAGTTTCCACTTACCATCAGGTGGCCTGTGTGCTCGATTGCCTTCCTATGCCAAAAAATAAATAAATAAATAAATATTCTGAACAATATCATAAAAGCAAAAAATTACATTCGCAAATCATCATAGTAGCAAAATATAACTATAATTAAGACATGAATTAGACAGTGTCGACGGAGCAACGCTATTGCGGAGCTCCTATTCCTGCGTGGTTTGGCCCTCCGGGTCTGCTGCAAGCTTAACATAACCTAAACCTACCTACGATTTTATAACAAAATCCGACTATTTGTAAATATCATGTTTTGCGAATATCGTGTTATGCTAATATCATGTTTTGCGATTGTGATATTCACATATGAACGGGTACAAGATTACACCATTTTAAATTTCATTATATCTGTTTAGCTGTTGCAGTATGAAGGAGTAACAAACAAACACACAAACTTTCGCATGTATAATATTAGTTGGATTTCTATGTAACAACAACGAAGTAAGTTATTAGAGTTGTTGGTAATTCTATAGCTCTGCCTACCCCACTCTGGGAATGAAGGTGTGAAGGTCAATGTATGTGTCAATGTAATGAATTAATATTTCAGATACGTTTCTTAAATTGTTCCTGTAATTTGATATAAGTAGTAGGACGAAACAAGACGTATGTATAACGGGATTTTGCCGTTTGGCCGAAATATACTTTTCAAAATGTCGTTTCCCTACCGTTTTATTTGCCAACCTATTTTTTTTCCTGTAACTGTAAATATTTCAGGATTTATTTCAGTAAAATCGTGTAGAACCCAATAGGGTATGTTAGGTTAGTTTTTATAAAATCCTGAAATATTTACGGTTACAGAAATACAAAGCGGGTTGGCAATTGAATCTGTTGGAAAACGATACAATTTGGCGAACATATTTCGGCTAAACAAAGGTAGTACCCACATGTATAACACGTACTTTATTGAGCTAAAGAAAACAATACAACTCATTATAAAAAAAAACTATTTACAACGGCGAACGTATCCCTTTAAGGGTTCTCTTTCAATCAAGTGAGCAAGTGTACAAAAGAAACCACATTAAAATCATAATAGGTACCATGACATTTATTTCGAGCAAACCCTTTTTTATCGCTATTAATCCACGAATAAAGTCTACGAAAAAACTTTTATTATCTGCCTAAGAGGGTCGATCCAAGATTATTAATAGACGTTTTTGACAATAGAAAGCGTCCTTTGACTGTACAGGGTTTTTCTTAAATTAATTAAGAAGTTCATTCATCCAATGTCTAAAGTTCAAAGTAAAGTTTCGCCTCGGAGACATTTAATATTTGAGTTTATTATCACAGGGTTTCTTAAAACTCGATTAACTTAGTCTCTCAATACTTTTAATTGAGTGATTGATGATCATGTATTTAAAAAAAACGCAACATTAAGACGCAGAATTCGCGACAACCTCACACAAATTGACGCAGTCGCTTCCCAAACAAAGCTCTAAGCTTGTAGGTAGGTACGTCAAGTTCATAAATATGTATATTTACACTTTAGTATCTTGTCACTTTAATCGTTGTGACAATTTCTATATATGGCAGTTTAAACATGACTTTAAATAGACAAGGTATCTACTAAAGTGTACACATATTAATGAACTCTAATGTACAACTATAAGTGAGTACGATAAACATACGTATAAACAATGATATTTTATATTATAAAGATACGTTATGGTCATACTCAACGCACTTAAAATTCGCCTTTAACTGACAGTGGCTACGTTGCCAGATTTTTAAAGACAAAGACGGCAATCCGTAGCGAAAGCTGTTGGTAGAAAGAGATAAATTGTTGTTTCAAATTGCGTACCCGATGACACCACGGCGTAGTTAAATGGGAAACTTCAGGACAAATAGATACACATAATTAAATAAGTTTGAAAGATTAAAGTTAATAATGAACATATTGACAAATTACCTGATCTAGGACGTATTGCACTAACAATGAGTAACTTTTTAGTTATCACTAAACCAATTGCTATGAAAATCGATATCTGAGTATTTTTATGCATCTCTTCTGCGAACCAGTAATCAGAATTTTAAAAAGTGGCCCCCCTTTTGAACTTTTTAGTTACTGAACCGATTGCTTTGAAAATATCATTGCGTATAAAGAGAAGTTGAAGTAATTGAACTAATTAAGTAAGTATGTACCTAGTTAGTCCCATAGTGTAATAATCAAATTCAAACTCAAAACTGAAACTCCGAAAATGTATCAGGAAAAATCACGTCAATCGTCAAATCAAAGCATAGTGGTAAAGCCACACGGTAAATTCCTAGTTACGATATAGTCAAAAGCAAAGATATTTATGAAGATATCGCGTCAAATATGTGAACATTGACATTATTTTTAATGATACAGGGGCGTGAAAATATTATGTCTATACTATCGCAGAAGAATTTTTCTCAGAACCACAGATAAAGCAAACTTCTATGTAAATGCGATGTTTTTCCGGCAAAGGTCAAACACCCCACGAACAAAGACGTTTATCTTGAAACAATACGTAACGGCGACGTTTTTATCTCACGTTTACCTACCTATGCATTACGCAAATAACTTCACTTCATGCGATTGCTTGTCATTGATAAATGCAAAACAGACTAGGTATTATGTTAGAAATCACACACTCCGTACTTACCTTTGTTGGGCTGTCATTTCTTGATGTCAAAGCTCTTAAGAATTAGGCTTTGTTAGGTATCTACTATAGTTCATTTATTTTAGCATGATACAGAACGAAATAAAGGTATTTTATTGGGCACGTTACACGCAACATAATAATTATACAAAAATATTGCTCCAAAACGTCTTTTTTGACTGCTATTATTTGACAGTAAATATTAAATGAACGTTATAATCTATTGCAGTAGTAATTTAAGTCATATTCGTTAATATTTACATTGCGTTTTTTATTTCTGTTGATTAAATTTACTTCAATTAGAAACGTGGTCTATAAAAGACCTAAAGAAGCAGGGGTTACAAACCTGTGTTAACAAAATAACGAAACGTCTGAGCATATAACTCGACTAAATCAAATACTATCCTGTCACCTGTCAAATATAGCGAACCTAGTGAATTTTAAATTGATCATTAATAACGCCACAGTTTGCATTTTTTGACAGATTGAACGTCACAGCGCCCTTATGTGATATGTCCCATGTTATGTTATGTAATTTTCTCTCGAGTTCGAGAGCGTGAGCGTTGATATTGTTCCATAGTTGTTTTTGTTGTGAGTTGTTTGTTGTTAATTTCCTTGTTAAAGTTGGCAGCTGCTCGTTTAGTCTACATCTTTAATCTCTTCACTACTACCGCACTTTTTAGCGGAGAAACGATGACACTTCATCCGGAACAGTCAGTCTTAAATTAGGTAAATCAATTAAGTATAGCAGTTAGAAACCAATATATACATATTCAAATAGTTTTATAGTATTTTTTTATATAATATCGAGACCCTATGTTGACACATGCACAGATACAATATATTGAGTGCATAGATTCTTATTGATTCTGCCAGCGAGTATTAGAGTTGACGACTACTGGTTCTTTTTCTTTTTTTTTCTCATCCTAAAATAAATGAACTATTGAGTACCTCCCTGTCGCAAGGATGTGTACAAACGAAATATATTTATTATGAGCATTGTAGATTTTAATATAATCATTTACCGGATGAATTAAGAATGTTGTCGGGGAAAATGTTTAAACGTAACTTGACAAAATGGCTAATGGAGAAATGTTTTTACAGAGTCAAGGAATTTAGACGCTTGATTTTGCATTATTATTGACTAGAATTTATATAATTGGAAAGTATTTTGGAAATAGAATATTTACGCTTGCTTGCATGCTGATTACAAGTGCTTTAATTTTATAACTAAGACCGTGTATTACTGTATTCTGACAATTAATTTTGTTTTTTAACTAATGGAAGTACGACCAAGGTCAAATTAAAAACATTTATAATAAACAGTTAATAATTAAGTATGTTTGTTACGTGTACGGTATGGTTGCGCTGTCGACTGCAGAGGATAAAGCCATCATGGGCGACAAAGACGAACCTGATGGACGAAAATAAATAAATATAATAGGACAATCTCACATGAATTTACCTAACTAATCCCAAACTAATCTCTAGGCTTATATAGAAGATAAAGGCAACGATAAACATTATTTTATAGAAAAATTACCGTTAGAAGTGTTTGCATCTTGGCTTGTTACAATAGGTAGGAAAAGGACAAGTGATATTATGTTTATTTCTCGTATACGTATATCATTAATGCATAGATATAGACTTCTGATAAAATCTTTGATTAATTTGAGATATAAGTTAAGATAAATTAATAATGTAAGTATTTGTTTTTTGTGTAAGAAATAAACATTAAAAAAAAAAACTATTTTTAAAATAAATATATCTTAAACTAGACCTAAAATATGTATAAGGTGCGGACATATTAAGGAACAGCCCTCATGATCATAACACCTCATATATTTCTGGTGAAGACGAATTAAAAAAACCTAAAGTAGTTATGTACAGTCAGCGTCAAAAGAAACTGATCACTTAAATACCTTGTCGCTTTACTGTCACATAAGCAATGTCAAACAAGATTGTCTAATGTGTTAATGCGATAAAGTACAAAAGTAGCTTGAAGTGACCAGTTACTTTTGACGCTGACTGTACTAGGCTACATCTCACAATCAAGATTTCAACAGAACTGACTGATTGATCGTTAAATTTGTACACCCGGGAAATCATTTCAAACCAAAACCAACCGTTCCACAGATTAAATAGAAATCAGCAGCCAATTAATTAGAGACCAAAGACAAATAGAGAGCGTAAGAACTTGAGACAGCGGTCAACGCCGGTTAAGGGAGACATTCACGGGCATTCTATATGTTCAATTATTTAGTTAGTATTGTATAAATTTATAGTTCGTATTATATAACATACCTGTGTGGTTGCCGGGTTAGAATAGTGCCACTCCATGTCTTCTCGTGAATGTCGTAAGAGGCGACTAAGGGAATAATAAAGGCTTCTAGTACTCTTAGGCGATGGGCTTGCAACCTGTCACTAATACACTGGTAAACATCTTAGCCTGATTGTGCAAAACGTGGTTACAGAATTATCAACAACTTATTTAAGAGTGCTTGGTAATTCTGTAGCTCTGCCTACCCCACTCTGGGAACGAAGGCGTGAAGGTATGTATGTATGTATGTATTATATAAATTTTAAAATTAATTGTAAGTAAAGTTATATATCCTAGTTAAGGGCCACCACAGACTATCAGTCGGACGGAAAGGTCGAGAGGGACCCAGATATCTGTTAGAATGAGAGACGTATAGCTTAATAATGTGCTTTTTGTTTCTATCAAATAGCTGCGTCCCTCTCGGCCTGTCAGCCCGACTGATATTTTGTGGTAGCCATAAGAGACTCAATGATCCCGCAGTGTAAAAAGTTTTTCACCTCAGCAGCTCAAACAAGCAGGTTTTGCTGCTTAAAAACAGTGAGCAAAATTCAATTTTGCTGCGAGCGAGAGGCAAAGTAGCTTTTTAATTATTTTTTTTAAATGCCGTGAGCAGTGCTGGGGCTACTCACAACATTCGAAAAAATTGAACTTCAGTTTGTTCTGTCACTTTCACTTCGATAGGAAAAAAGCGAGAGATAGAAACCACTTGATTCGAAGTTCGATTTTCAAATTCCACACATAGTAGGCCCAAAAAGAAACGCACGTCCGGATGCACACATAACCGTAAAATTGCAAATAAAACTATCTGTTAAAGTTTGAAATGTGTTTATTATAATTATTTTATACAGTAGGTACAATCATTTTTTTTATTTAATGTTTTGAAGACAAAATTAATGAAAAATAAGAAGTTTATCATGTATCTACATAATTTTGTTATCGTTTTAACAATCTTTAATTTCGTGACATAAACCGCGGGGGCAGTTTCAGAACGCATTTCAAAAATAGCGGGATTATTGTAGCCAATAGCCATAGACAAGGCCTAGTTAGGTTTTTTTAAAGCCACAGACTACATAAAGCTGTATAAAGTTGTGTTTGCACTACGGCATTATCAAGTTGAGTGACAGGTTTTATCTGTTTCATGTTTATTTTTTCCACTTTTTATTTTATTAGTATTTTGCAAAAATGCTTGTGATTGATGCATATGCGATCGTGTCGTTATTTAGTCGTGTATTCACCAAATGGTCACAACGGAAGACCTACGTTTGGCCCTACCAGCTTCACGCTGTGTTGTTCTCGCTGCTGAGGTGAAAAGTTGTATGTCTCACACGAGACCAAAGTTTTTAACGTCTCGTATCTTTGAATCCCTCGCTACGCTCAGGATTCTAACCTAGAATCACTCGCTACACTCGTGATTCAATAATAGAATCCTTCGCTTACTCGGGATTCAAAATCATCACTCGCAGCAAAAACTAACTTTGCTCTCTTGTTGAACAAATAACTTTTGTAGGACAATGTTCTATCGAGGTAGTTTAATTGTTTTCGTTAATAAATTTTAATAAATAATAAATAAATAATTATGTCAACCAGCGAGTTATAAATCTTGATTGTGAAAACAGTAAGAGGCCTAACTGAAACATATTCTGCGTCGGTTTACCTGTAGTCCGGGATAGAAGTGGCATTCGATTATTATTTAAAGATAAGTTAAAAAGAATGTGGAAATATTGAGGGTGCTGTTTAGAGTATAATCTTACTAATTATAATAAATGCTTGTTTTATGTGATGTTAGTTACTCAATCACGCCAAAACTGCTGAAACGGGTCGTGGTAAGATTGGGCACAGATATATTATCTTCGGGAATAGCACAAAGGCTACTTTAAAAAAAAACAGCTGCGTAATAGGTACATATCACTGGATTAACACTTTTTAACCCACAATTTTTACAAATGTAGCCATGCCATACGCTCAAAAAGTTAGCTTTCACAAAGTTGCCAGATTACCATAATACTTTCTGTAAAAGATGAGTCTGAATATAAATAAGATCATGTACTCAACAAAGATCAATCAATGTATTGGCGAAAAAAATATTGGAATCATTCCATCTAACTTCACCCATTTGGGCCCCAGCCAAACACGGCCGTGACTGGCCACCTTTACGAAACGTCCCGGTGTTTGCGGCTTGACGTGGGTCCAGGGCGACCTCTGATTTGAAAACTTTAGGGACAGGACGGCGACATTTAACACGAGTTAACGATGGCCTACTAGCTAAGCCTAGCTTAGTTTTGTTTATAAAATATTACTTATCTGTGGAACCTCTTCTGTGGTATCTGTGAGCTACGTAGCTCATTTGTTTTGTAAATAGGTAGGTAATTGTATAGGTACTTTTTTCTACTCGCGTACTATAAACCGCTGATATTGATATCGATAACGATATCAGAATATCACCTATAGCGTAACCGTAACAGGAAAACAGAAAACAATTCTATAATAAGTTTTGCAATGGTAATATCAGTTACGATGGCCTACTAGCTAAGCCTAGCTTAGTTTTGGTTATAAAATATTACTTATCTGTGGAACCATAGCTACGTAGCACATTTGTTTTGTAAATAGGTAGGTAATTGTATAGGTTCTTTTTTCTATTCGCGTACTATAAACCGCTGATATTGATATCTTTAACGGTATCAGAATATCACCTATAGCGTAACCGAAACAGGAAAACATACATACATACATACATAAACTCACGCCTGTTTCCCAGAGTGGGGTAGGCAGAGCTACAGAATTACCAACAACTCTAATAACTTGTTGATAATTCTGTAACCACATTTTGCAAAATCAGGCTAAGATGTTTACCAGTGTATTAGTGACAGGTTGCAAGCCCATCGTCTAACAGTACTACAAGCCTATATTCCCTTAGTCGCCTCTTACGACATCCACGGGAAGAAATGGAGTGGCACTATTCTATCCCGGTAACCACACGGGCATGAAAACAGAAAACAATTATATAATAAGTTTTGCAATGGTAATAACAGTTCTATAATAATTAATTATTATAGCATTGTTATCACCATGGTTATCGTCATTCCGGACTTGACATCGTAATTTGTATAATCAACCGTTAAAAATATTTAAATACCAATTACAATTACATGTATTAAAAACGAAAATAATGTTGAGACTAATTAAGTGTTTAAAATTACAAAATTACTAAAAGTAGATGGTTTTGTTATTTGGTTACCATGGTTAAATTCCAACCGAAACGCTTTTATCCATTTATGCATATTTTATGATAAATTGTCAGAACTGATTTTAAGAACTATTAAAATTTGCATGATTTTTTTAACATTCAACAATAAAATTCACAAACTAATAACGACAATCGGAATAATAAAAATTGCTGACAAGTAATTTGTTAAGAAAAACATTGAGTAAAGAATACAAGAAAAGTTAAATGGGTGTTTATTTTTGTCATTATCGGTTTAAGCTTGTAGAAAAAGTTATGAATGCAACGGTACGTAATTAGCACGAGTAGTGCCTTAAGAAGTTTAATTATGTACCAGTTACATAATGTAAAAAAAATATGTTATTAGAATAAGTGATTTTCTTCTTCTTTTGCCCCCGCGGCGACTTGAACAGCTACTACCACGGGGATATGGCGTTTCCACGTTAAGTAATTTCGCCAGTGTCAAGTATATATAAGTATAAATCAATATAGCAATAAAACAATCCAATCTTCTCTAGGAAGATTGGGGGCAACGTTGTACGGTGATTTGTAGGTCAGAGGTCAAGATAGTTTTAACCTCTGCACCACTGCGAGTCCACTTGAAACGAGAAGAAAGATGCCAGATACACGAAATAAGTCCAAGTCTTCAATCACTGTGCGACACAAAGGCATAAAAAGTACAAATCACTATCAGAAAAGAACTTTGAACACCTAATTACCCAAAAATTAAAGTCTAAAACAAATTACACGACCGCCATCTTTTAACGTTGCAAATGGCTCAATAAGTGATTATGTTTGTTGTTTTCGTTTTAAGCTAACGGCCTAGTAGCCAAAGCTTCCATTTTTAAAATAGCTACTTTGTACGCGATAGCTCTTAAAACGTTCCTTTGGTTGGTATTTCTCTCTCACTCGCTCTCATGCACTCTTATGCGATTCTACCCCACTACTACGAAATATATTTTTCTCAAACATGCTATGTAATGTCGGCGTTATGTTAGTTATTTTAGGCTTCAAAGTGCCACGTTCCTGACGGAACAACTCGAGAGAACTGTAAAGGAATTTCATACAAAATTGAAGGCCTAGGCCGGGAAGTAATTTTTTTTAATTTTAATATGGCCATGACAGCTGGTTTTATGAACAGGCTGAATAGCTGAAAATCGTTTTTTTTTGTATCTGTGTGGTTCGGACCAAAAATATCCGCGTTAATGCCTATTACACAAATGTTTTTTGAGTGATGTTTTTTTTTTATTTCATTGCATATGTTTGAGAAAAGCACTATTACATACCTCGCCGTGAAAAGGGGTTGCCAGCCTCGTAACTATCCGACATCGCTTCGCTCGGCCGTCTATATGAACTCGGCCTGCAACCACCTACTTCCCGGCGTCTGTAGTAATGTACTATTAATTAGCAAATAATAGGTTTCTGTCAAAATGATTTTTTTTATGCAAAATCTTTATCTACTTATCAAGACCAAACTATTAAATCATAACACGGTGGGTCTGTCTACATTAAGAATAGCGGAGATCTTGTCGCCACCTTCCGACTCCATCATCAGACGAGCTCTTACATATTATGATAGTATATTGTCATCAGGTTTACATATCGTCGGTGAAACTGCAAAACCGCGTAAGTAACATTTTAAGTAAGGAGCAAAATGCACCTTTTTAAAAAGACGGTAAGGTTTATTTTGCTCTATCACAAAATTGTTAGTTACGCGTTTTTGCAGTACCACCGACGATATAAGGTCCAACTTTCAGCCTTTTCCGTTAACAGGAAGTGGGTCTTTAACTTGCAAGATTTGACCCGTACCTACATACATACAAAAATTGCAAGTTAAATAAAAACGTGTAATGATCTGAAATTGTTTTAAGTGCCCTAATTTTACCCTGGCAATATAGTATATTGCCAGTTTTACTAAGGGCGGAATCGATCAAACGAATATAATAAACGGTTACCTAGATTGTACGCCTTATTTGTATGGACTAATCTATATATGTAAAAAATATGGGCTATATGGCGCTATGGGCGGGGGTGGGTCCAAATCAACGTTAGTTTGCGACCGGTCGCCAGATGATATGGGTCCGTCCCTATGTCAATCTACTTGTCCGGTAGTTGGTTTGGCTAACGGCCGAGGGTGGAGCTCACAGTTGCTATGATACCCCAGGCAAGACTGGTTGTGTTCCTTCCCGAGGTTGCTGCCTGTCAACTACTCGGTTTCCCGCATTAAACGAGTAGAACAGAAACAACAGTCGCACTCCTGACCGTCCTGTTTTCACCCCTCCACGCCTCCTTCATTTCCTATCCAATCAGCTGCAAGCGATATTGTGGCATGTCGCAGCGGGCCTCCTATCCAATAGGAAAGGATGGGGGGCGGTAAAATGCCACCCGCGTGTTTGTGCCGTGCGCGGGGACCCGTACGGGTGGAGAACGAGATCCTGGTAGGCTGAGTTTGAAGAGGGTCGGAGTAGTTACCCTCGGATAACAACACGCCACTTTGGCTCGGGATTCATCTCACACGGGAGGTTCTGGCCCAGCCAGTCAGAATCAATCGGCTGTCGCGTTTACAGTAGTCTGGCCGCGGGCGAGCGTTCTGGGGTGATGAGGTCAGTAGCCGGCGGAGTACGGCCCCGAGTCGCTGTAGTGGTGACGGAGGGCCTGACATCGTGCGGGCTCACTTGACAGCTCACCCCGGAGCGCTATATCGGACTCGTATCCCTGATGGGTCAAACCATCCCCAGTAGGAGGGCTCCGAGGAGGGTGGGGAGCGAGTCGGATGAACATTTAGAAGGAAAACTATGGAACACAAAACAAACCAAAAAGATGTAAGAAAGGGAGCGAAAGAGGCAGAAGTGGGAGGGAAGCCGAGCACCAACAAGATGGTGCAAGGGGGACCCCCGTAGATGCCAGAGTGTAAGGGAGCGGAAGGGGCAGAAGCAGGAGGGATGCCAAGCACCGACAAGAAGGTGCAAGGGGGACCCCTGCAGATGCCGTGGAGTGAGCTGGTGAATCTGTCCTTGGACGACGAGGAGCGTTTGCTGAACCCACCATCAACTTCGGAGGAGGGAACCGCCACGGCGGCAACCCCGACGGAGGGAGGCGAGTTCAGCAGACTACCGACCAAGGCAGAGAAAAAGAAGGCTAGACAGGCCAGGAGGAACCAGCATAGGTTAGCGAGGGCGGCGGGAGAAAACCCTTGCCACATTCAGGCGAAGGGGAGGCCCCCGCCGCCAGGGAGGGCGCCGAAGTTGAAACGGCAGACAACTGACCCGGACGAAGGACCCTCGACACGGCCTCCAGCGAAGAGACCAAACCGCGGTGACTCGCTCGCGAGCACCCGTGCGACCGCAAGGGAAACACGGGAGCTCGCAGTGGCGATCTGCCGCGTGGACGGTGTACCGCTGGATGAGTCGCTAGGGACCGAAGTCCGGAGAATTGTCAGCCGTTTCATTACGGAGGCGATTAAGGAGCAGGGAGTTCGAGGGAGGCAACTCCAGTTCGCCATGTCGGGATTGGTGTCAGAGGGATTTTTCCTTGTGACACCATCCACGGCAGAGGCGAGGGAGTGGCTTCTTGAGAAGGACCTGGGGGAGCCTCAGGGGCATAGGCTGCAGGCCCGGATGTTGAGCAACACCCGGGTCAATGTCTGGATCCCAGGCCCGCCGGAGGAGCTCCTGGAGGATCCGCTCCTCTACCTGAGAGCCCAAAACTGGGACAGGGAGGGGGAGCTGAAACTCCAAGAGTGGACGCAGGTGGGGCGGGAGAACCTGGCCACGGGTATCCGGGTGTGTTACTCGGTGCCCAAGAGCGTAGAGGATGCGTGGGGTGCGGAGACTAGCCAATGGCTATTTTTCCAAGCCACACGCATCAGGGCGCGATTGGTCAGGGCTCAGCCCCGGAGGAAAGATGCGGAGGCAGAGACCCCGGGTGGGAGGGGAAGCTGTAGCTGCAAGTGCAGTTGTGGCGACCCAGCGCTGCAACCCGGAAACCAGGCAGAGGCAGCCCCGATCGATGACCATCCACCACGGATGGAAACCGAGGGGGGCTCCTCAGTCTAGGGAAACGGGGGGCAGCAACACTACACATAAACACAACCAGCAATGGACAACACAGACAAACAACCAGCACTACACAACAACACACACAACACAAACTACAAAAAAATAAGAATATGTCAAGTAAACCTTCAGCATTGTAAGGACGCAATGTCGGAACTATGTCAATACATAGTAAGGGAAAAGATTGATATAGTCCTGATGCAAGAACCGTATGTATGGAAAAACCAGGTCACAGGCCTGGGAAGCCTGGGGGGTGACCTACACTTCGAAAGAAATGGTGAGTTACCACCTAGGGCATGCATTTATGTTAGTAGAGACTTAAGAAATATGGGATGCCTTGTGACCATATGTTTCAGAGACCTAGTCGTGGTAGAAATCAACCTCGTGACAAGGAGTGGAGAGAGAATCAAAGCAGCGATGGCAACATGCTACATCCCAGGTGAAAGCAACGCGCCAACTAGAGAATTGGAGGAAACGATTATAAGATATAAAGGTAAGAAAACACCCATTCTTGTAGGCTGCGATGCAAACTCACATCATGAGGTGTGGGGGAGCACCGACACCAACAAGAAGGGGGAAGCACTACTAGAATTTATTGTAAGTAATGACCTGGACATACATAACACAGGGACAACCCCAACCTTTGTAACCAGGGCTAGAGAGGAGGTATTGGATATAACAATTACCTCAGGGGGGATAGGCAAACATGTAAGAGACTGGAGGGTGGACAGGGAGGACAGTATGTCGGACCACAGAAGACTACTGTACGGCCTGGACTACTACACGGAAAGAACGAAAATAAGAAACCCTAGAAAAACGGATTGGGAGCAATATAACGATATACTGAGTAAATGGACACCGAGCCATAGAAGACCAGAAACGAGTGAGGAGCTGGACAGAGCTGCAGAAGATCTGAACAAGGCCATATCAAAAGCCTACCTATCGGCGTGTCCGGAAAAAACGAGCAACGGAGACAAAGGACAGCCGTGGTGGAATAAAGAGATACAGAAACTGAGGAAGAGATCTCGTAAAGCGCTAAGATCAGCTCTGAAAAGGAACAATGATCAGTGCTGGCACGAGTACAGAAGCATTAGGAACAAATATACTAATACTAGAGAAAAACTGAGAGCACAGGGATGGAAAACATTCACGGGAGAGATACAACGCTACACAGAGGCAGCGAGATTAGTAAGGGTACTGTCGAACGAGAGAACCTGCCAACTGGGTAGCCTGATAGTAGGATCGACCGAACTGACAGACCCCAAAGAAGTACTGCAGCACATGGTAAAAATACACTTTCCCGATTGCAGGGAGGACAACTTACATGAGGCTGCAGTAGAAAATAATAACGAGATAAGGGAAGCAGGGGAAACGATGAACCTCAAGATAAGTGATGAAGTGGGGGAATGGGCTATAAACTCCTTCGCCCCCTACAAAGCGGCAGGACCAGATGGAGTGATACCCGCACTACTACAAAAGGGGTGGAAATACATCTGGAACCATCTGAAAGAAATTTATGAAAGAAGTCTGGTGCTAGGCCACATCCCGAAAATCTGGAGCGAGGTAAAGGTGGTATTTTTACCTAAACCAGGCAAGAAAAACTACAAGGACGCTAAATCCTTCAGAAGCATAAGCCTCTCATCATTCGTTTTGAAGGCATTGGAGAAGATCATAGATACACAGATAAGGACAAGCATGCAAGGTGGTAGACTACCCTTACACGGGCATCAACACGCCTACATGGAAGGTAAATCAACAGAGACAGCTCTGCACAACCTGACTACAAGGATAGAAAGAGCATTAGAAGACAAGGAGTTGGCACTGGGATGCTTCTTCGACGTAGAGGGAGCATTCGACAGAGCTACTTTTGGTGCGATAAAGAAATGTATACGGAGGGATGACATAGACCCCGCAGTTAGGAGATGGATAATGGCCATGTTAAAAGAGAGAGCGATCACAGCACAACTGGGGGGAGACTCAATAAGGATAAAGACGAGCCGTGGATTCCCACAAGGAGGCTGTCTGTCACCACTCCTATGGTGTCTCCTACTAGACTCGCTCATAAGAGAAACTAACACAAGAGGTATACACATGCAAGCGTATTCGGATGACGGGGTACTCTTAGTGAGGGGAAAAGTCCTCAGTGTAATGAGAGAAGTCATGACAAGAGGGATAAAACAGGTACTAAATTGGTGTCAGAACAGGGGACTAGACCTGAACCCGACCAAGACGAAAATAGTACTCTTCACCAACAAAAGAAAGCTGCCCGTCCTAACACCAATAAAAATAAAAGGTGAAGAGATAGAAACACTCAAGGAAATAAAATACCTTGGAGTAGTACTAGACAGTAAGCTGCTATACAAGACACATGTAAAGGAGCAATGCAGAAGAGCCACTATAGCCCTGTGGCAATGCAGGAAAGCCATAGGAAGGAGATGGGGACTAAGACCAAGGATAACGCAATGGATATACAGAGCGGTGGTCCTACCCAGACTCCTATATGGAGCCATCGTGTGGTGGCACAGAGCAAAGATAAAAGATATAGACAAAGAATTAACAAAGGTTCAAAGACTAGCATGTCTGATGACAACCGGGGCAATGAGAACAGCACCTACACAAACCCTGGAGATCATGCTAGGATTGAACCCGGTGCGCATAGAGGTGGAGAAGAGAGCCACAGAACAGTGGTATAGAATAAAAGCGAGCAGGGAGTGGATCGGGTCCGAGATGGACAAGAGACACGCAAGCATACAGAAAGAGTCAATGTCAAACATGGATATGCTCATGGTAAACAATGACCTAATCAAGAAAAGGAAGAGGTTCGACAAGAAATACAGAATCC
Source organism: Acleris emargana (assembly GCA_927399475.2). NCBI lineage: Eukaryota > Metazoa > Arthropoda > Insecta > Lepidoptera > Tortricidae > Acleris > Acleris emargana. The sequence continues at coordinate 2,290,877 of OV656840.1, forward strand.
ACATAGGAGAGAGAGACAGCTGGGAGAGAGAAATACCAGAACCCAAAGTGACATGCTTCACAGACGGTTCATGGAAATCCTCAACCAAAAGAGCGGGAGCGGGCATATATAGCCAAGAATCAGATGAGCACACGACGATACCACTAGGAGGCTCCACCAGTGTGTTTCAGGCATCATGAAGTGTGCCTTGAGCCTCAAGGAAAAAAGCAATGTAACGGGTAGTCACGTTATAATATACTCAGATAGCCAAGCGGCACTCAAAGCACTAGGCAATCCGGTGATCAAATCATCTCTAGTGCAAGAGTGTAGGAATGAACTGAACACTCTAGGCACCACATCCCATGTAACACTGGCGTGGGTGCCAGGACACAGTGGAGCAGTGGGAAACGAGAAGGCAGACGAACTAGCCAGAGCAGGTGCGGACCAACAGTACCTAGGCCCGGAACCGGTTTTACCGATATCGGAGATGGTAACCAAAGGAGTTATCGCCAGAAGAATGGAAAAGAAAACAAATGAGGCATGGGGGATGACGCAAGGGTGCAGACAATCCAAACTCATGATAGGAAGAGTTAATAAAAACAGAACAAGGTACCTTCTAAACCTGGGTAAGTACAATCTAAGCATACTAACAGGAATCCTGACTGGACACTGTCCGCTCAACAGACATCTGACGGTAATAGGTATTAAACAGAACCCTCAATGCCCACACTGTGGCAAAGAGGAAACTAGTCAACACGTCCTAGCCGAGTGTGTCATGTACTCGTCACTGAGATACCACACATTCGGAGAGGACGTTTTGTCCACAGAAGATCTCAAAAGCATCAACCTACGGGACGCACTGTTGTTCTGTAGGAAGACAGGAAGATGGGATCGATGCTGGATGGGAGCGCCGCCGGGCCAGTAACCTGAGGCACGACTGAGGGGAATAGGGCAGAATGAACGGCTGACCGAATCGACTGCCCGCCTGCTTCGGCTGGGCGTCCCCACCTATCATCATCATCATCATCATCATCATGGACTAATCTCGGAGTAATTATTCCAGTTTGTTAAAATCGATGGTAAAAGTGTTAACTTAAATTCTATTTAGGCGTTTCTTTAAAAGTTTGTGACTAGTTAAGGACTAAATTAAGAAACTTTAACTTTTCCTAGACTAGCGGCCCGCCAGCGGCTTCGCCCCGCTGCAAATTTCTGACTTCCCCAGTGGATTTTTCAATTATTTCCTGTCATACAAACCTTGTCCTGACAATGACAAACACAACATAAAAGAAATTAGCCAAATCGGTTCAGCCGTTCTCGAGTTTTGCGCTTAGCAACACATTTAGCGATTATTTTTTATTATATAGAATAAGCGTGGATTACATTGGTCTTGGGGTCTTCCAGTAACCTTCGGGGAGGGAAGATGGCCGATTGAAAGATGTCCGGCTTTTACTTTTGATTTATTCTGTTTACTGATTTACTCTACTCACTTGACACCGGCCGGCGGAAAAAGAAGAAGTAGTTTGGTCTTATTTTTATAGATTGTACTAGAGCACACACTTATCTATATCTAGCATGCAATTTCTTTAGTTGTTACCATTTTTAATTTCTTAAATCTAATATTATATAAACATGTGAAGCACTAGTGTATACTTATTATTTTTACATACATACATTAAATCACGTTTGTTTCCCAGAGGGGTAGGCAACTAGGCAGAGACCACTTCTTTCCACTTGCTACGAGCTTGACAAAATTCTTTCGCTTCTTCAACATTCATACATCGAGTCATGCACGCACGTCGGTTTCGGGTACTTAAGATTCGGCCCTTTTCCAGTATTTCTCCGATTTGATTCGAAAAAGTACGCCTAGGGCGGCCCCATCCGACCCTTTCACTCACTTTCGATCTGTATATCTCTTTCGTCAACCTTCTTATCTTTTATTATTTATTATTCAGGTCAATTGCTGTGTCATTGCTGTCAAGGTTAAGAAACCCTTTTCTATTAACCTAACATGACAATGTAACTCGTATTTAAACCTTGCAATTGGTATGATTTGTCTTCACTCAGGCAAATCGACAATACAATAACAGATCAAAGACAATTATAGCCCTTCACCATTGACAGTAACGACTGCCCGAGTCAATAAGATTGCAACAAGGGCCAGCAGGTGGAATACAGCCTGGTTTAACTATCGTGACATTACCAAGTTAGGCTGGAGTGCGCGCGATGCAGGCTGGATCGATCCAGCAACAGGTCGGCCGGGCTTCAGTAAACACGGTACGGCTCGGTGGACGCTTACATTACGTTTTATAGGGCATGCTATTAGACGTAGGCTTTGCATTTTCAACGGAATTGGCTGGAATTAGCTTTACTGAGTTATACAATTTATGGTTCACAGTAGCTATACACCGTGTTTTTTTTAATTTACGATTACTTTGGCATATTACTGGGTACATCCATAGAAACTAAGTGGTAGATGCGATTTTTAAATAGAGCAAAAATAAAAAATAAATTCTGTTAGAACAAAGTAACTAATTAATTGTTGTATCTTTGGCCTTTAGAGTTAACTAATAGTCAGTGCCAAATACGTCAATCTTGGCGTGACATACTCACACAATTAAGAGCCCTCTCTCAGGGAAATTAACTTTATTTGACCTAAAGAACGTTGCCTTAAAGTTATCGTAAATAAAAAAAAACACGGTGTATGTAGTTTATAAAAAAATATTGAACCTACTGAATTGTTATTACACGAACGTGTCTAACGTGGTTAGTAGTTATCCTGCCTACGAAGCTAGCGGTCCCGGGTTTGATACCCGGTACGGAGTATTTGTTTCTGTCTTGGGTGATTACTATGTATTTAAGCAGGTATTTACATACATACATACCTTCACGCCTGTAATCCCAGAGTGGGGTAGGCAGAGCTACAGAATTACAACTTCAAAAAGCAGGTATTTATTTCTCTATATAAGTATATATATCGTTGTCTAGTACTCATAGTGCAAGCCAAGAGCTGTTTGGGACTAGGTCAATTAGTGTGAGATTGACTCATGATAATAATTTATAAAAAAAAGGGTAGGTAGGTACACCAACATACCCCAAGTTAAATCAGACACATTACCTACCTTCTTTGGCAGTCGGGTAAGAAGTTCTCATGCGTTATTCTCTATTTTACGTCAAGTATCACCTAAAACATTAAGCTAACCTAACCTACCCTTATACTTATAGTTTCACCATATCCGTATATCTGCTTGTATGTCACACTCACTTTTTCTCAGAAACTATCAAAGTTACGAAACTAAATTGTTGTGCTCGTTCGGGGTAAGTAATACGAGATATAAGAACTGATAATATAACACTCATAATATATACGCTCACTTTGCATAAACACGTTTAGTATAACGTTCACTGGATATAATGAACGGAAGATATAATTTCAAAATATCTATTTCCATAAAGTATAACGTTATTAATATATAATATCAATTTATATAACTATTAAAACGTATAACGTTCATAACACCTAAGATTTAAAAGATATATTAATCAAATTATCTAACATCAAAAAACATAATACACGTATAGTATAATTAATTAACCATCAACTTTACTGGCAGCAGTCTGAATTTTCTGGGCAGAAAAAAAAATAACCTCGAAGGCCTAGGCGGGAGCTTTGCTCCCGCCTAGGCCTTCTAACCTAACCTAACCGAGTCGGTTCTAACCTGATTCGTCATGCTCGTGGCATTTTCTGGTTATTTAAAACAAATTACAAGCAAGCCCGTTCTGGTAGACTCGAGTTCATAAATATGTGTACACTTTAGTACCTTGTCTATTTATTTTATGAGACCGATTGAGTATAGCATACGATATTAGATCTTATAATCCTTATACTAAAAGATATTATGTATTATGATCGCTATATGTCATGTATGTTATACGAACTGAAATTAGTCATTGTGAGTGTTATATTAAAAAATATTATATAAAATGAATATTATATGACTTGACCGTTATTCCTTACAAAAATATTGATTTTGTTATTATAGCTAACGTTCATTATATCTCGTAAACGTTAGTAACATGAAAATAGTTATTATGTAGTTATATCTCGTGGGACGCACCCGCTCGTTCGCCCCATTCCATAAAAAAACATTTGAAACTCTCCAAAATCCCCGTTGTTACTATAATTATTTCAAGATATCTTAAGCATTACCTACTTAGGTTAGATAACTAAGTAACGCGTAACATTTGGGACTAAACAAACACAGATAGTTAACAATGCTCCCTTTATCTTCATACATATTTACATACTAACTTAAAGTTGGTAAATATATACACATTCATTATTTGGGAGACGAGCTGTAGGTAGGCCTCCAACAAGATGGAGTGACGACCTTGTAAGGATCGCGGGAACGCGGTGGATGCGAAAAGCACAAGACCGGTCTGAGTGGAGAGCCTTGGGGGAGGCATGTCCAACAGTGGACGTCTTTCGGCTGACATGATGATGATGATTATTTATGGGAAGGAAAGTCTTTATGTGCAACATTTTCAAGAAACCATAGTATTCTTTAGGCATTTGTCCCACTGCCGGGCGCCAATAAGGAAGCGATTAGCTCTCGAATATTTTCTCACTCGAGAAACCGTGTATATATAAAAGAGAAGAGACACACATTAATAGTTGATCGCTGGCTGTTCACACTGCCAGCGAGAACTCTCTCCACTAGTTTGTCGAAACAAAAGATATAGATTCCGTGTCAATAAAAGAGACACATACATTAATAGTTGATCGCTGGCTGTTCACACTGCCTGCGAGAACTCTCTCCACTAGTTTGTCGAAACAAAATATAATAGATCCCGTGTCAATAAAAGAGACACATACATTAATAGTTGATCGCTGGCTGTTCACACTGCCTGCGAGAACTCTCTCCACTAGTTTGTCGAAACAAAAGATATAGATCCCGTGTCAATAAAAGAGACACATACATTAATAGTTGATCGCTGGCTGTTCACACTGCCTGCGAGAACTCTCTCCACTAGTTTGTCGAAACAAAATATAATAGATCCCGTGTCAATAAAAGAGACACATACATTAATAGTTGATCGCTGGCTGTTCACACTGCCTGCGAGAACTCTCTCCACTAGTTTGTCGAAACAAAAGATATAGATCCCGTGTCAATAAAAGAGACACATACATTAATAGTTGATCGCTGGCTGTTCACACTGCCTGCGAGAACTCTCTCCACTAGTTTGTCGAAACAAAATATAATAGATCCCGTGTCAATAAAAGAGACACATACATTAATAGTTGATCGCTGGCTGTTCACACTGCCTGCGAGAACTCTCTCCACTAGTTTGTCGAAACAAAATATATAGATCCCGTGTCAATAAAAGAGACACATACATTAATAGTTGATCGCTGGCTGTTCACACTGCCTGCGAGAACTCTCTCCACTAGTTTGTCGAAACAAAATATAATAGATCCCGTGTCAATAAAAGAGACACATACATTAATAGTTGATCGCTGGCTGTTCACACTGCCTGCGAGAACTCTCTCCACTAGTTTGTCGAAACAAAATATAATAGATCCCGTGTCAATAAAAGAGACACATACATTAATAGTTGATCGCTGGCTGCTGTTTGGCGGTAGGTTAATGGATAAGATGGTGGTAGCGATCCGGACGGACCCAGCACAAGGTCCTAACACCCGAAAAAGTGGTTCTTTTGTTTGATAATAAATAAATCACCCATTACTTGTATTTATGTAAGTAGGTCTCAACCACTCTTCTACAAAAATATAATGAAGATAACATTTTCAAAAACATCCTTATACACACACACGCACACGCACACACACACACACGCACACACGCACACACGCACACACGCACACACACACACACACACAGACTCACACACAACACACTCACATCTCAATGCACGCGCGCATAATCGCACTTATGCATCAACACATACACACACAAACACATACCCATAAACAATCACATTATAGTCATACATACTCTTTCTAGAGTCAATTAAACCAGTACATTTACTTAAATAGTAGTATAATATTTTTGTAGAAGTAATTATTTTTATGTTAAGTTTTTGCATATACTACTTGTTTACGCTTAAGTCGGCCAAGCCACCAACGCATACGAGGAGCCATCATTGTTCCTCTACCCGCATTAGTTTACTTAAAAATACGATACTGAACGAAAGTCGGGTGATTGCTTGTTAAAGCATTAAGTACTTTATCATTTCATTATTAATGTGATACTTTTAAGGACGGTTAATCCTGACCCACCGGGATACAGTGCAAACTAGTACGGGGGGCAGTTGACTCTTAAGGTGGGTACAGACTGGTGAAACGTAACATGCAATGTGTCATGCAATGAAAGAATTCACCGTACAAAGTGTGTTACCTTTCATGATACATTGCAGCAATGTGTACACACAGCAACACATCTAGCTATACACTTCAGAAATCTGAAATATTGCATGAAAGAGAGTCGCACTAGAATGCATAGAAGTTGACATAATACACATATATACATCTCTTTCTTTTTTCTCTCTGCTCTGTCTTTAATGGTTAGTTAGGTGTGTTGTTGTGTGTACGGTGAATTCATGACACATTGCATGTTACGTTTCACCAGTCTGTACCCACCTTTAGATTAGTTTTGGTTGTCACCATCATAGAATAATATTTGAAAATGTAAGTAGCAATATGTACTTTTTCTTGCGTTTTTTTTTTTAACATTTAACATTTTAAACATATGAATTAACTAAAGTCCGTCCTCACTGGGGGCATTCGCGTGTAATGAGCATTCGATGCGAACATCGAGTGGTGTGTACGCTTTGTAACGCTCGGCTCAACGTCCACACCACTCGAATATTCACTCGAATGCTCTTTAGTGAGAACGCTTCTTAGCGTTAAAAAAATAATTACCGTTAGGACAATAATGGACCCGATTCTATACTCGAAACTGTAATTAGATTCCAAAATCCTAACCTCAACCGACGCACATTCGCTGTGATTACTGCATTTTGGTTTAAGTGTAGGTATTTTTATGATTTTAAGGAGAGATTATTTCCACGCTTCCGCGAGACATCGACGACAATGGTGACCTTTCCGATGCTAGTTCAGAACCCCGATCCATACCGTCTTCTCTCGAGAAACTGAATTTACTTGACTCCGACGAAGAGATTGGACCGTATTTTCCCGCTCTATCAGATGAAGAAACAGTGCCTTTAACACCTGTAATTCGAGCAATATTCCCATCATCCCCACAAGTCCCACTGCCAGCACTCAATTTATCATCCATTCTATCGCCATGCACACCTTCACCAGCACAACAGACGAGGTCGAAGCGCAAAGCTGCAGGCCCACCACCCAAGATTGCTAAAAAAAAAAAAATTGTTCGGAAACCATTGAACTTTTCCTGGAAAGCAACGAAATTTAATCATCGCGCCGTTATTGATGTACCTGAATTGGTACTGCCGCCTGAGACCGAATTAAAACCACCAAGTGACTACTTTCAATTTTTTTTTTCAGAAGATATAATGTTAATGATCAGAGACCAAACAAACCTTTTCTCAGTACAGTCAAGCCAATCTTCTAAATGTATCAATGTGACCATCGATGACATTCGCAACTTCATAGCCATGACGCTTATAATGGGTGTAGTACCCATGCCTTCTTATAGAGACTACTGGTCTAATGATTTGAGATTCGCTCCCATAGCTGATGTCATGTCATTGAATAAATATGAAAACATAAGAAGATACCTGCATTTTGTAGATAATAGCTCCATTAATGATGACAGATATTTTAAAATACGTCCGCTATTAGAAGCTATAAGGCAAAATTGTCTTAAACTTGACGAAGAAAAAAGGTACAGTGTTGATGAAATGATGGTGCCTTACAAAGGCACCAGAGCAGGCAACCGACGCCAATACCTGCCAAAGAAACCAAAGAAATGGGGCTTTAAATTATTTGTACGAGCCGGTGTATCCGGCCTTGTTTACGACTTTATTCCGTACGGTGGCGAGGACACCTTTCGATCGTGCTCATTCACAGATTACGAAGATAGTTTAGGAGTGGGAGCAAAAGTGGTCATAGCTCTTTGCAAGACTATTAAGACAATACCATCCGTCGTATATTTTGACAATTTTTTCACTTCGCTTGAACTAATTCGTCATCTGCGTTATGAATATGGCATATTTAGCCTGGGGACGATAAAAAATAATCGACTGTGATCAAAAGCTGCCTACCGACAAACAACTGTTGAAAAAATATCGAGGTACGAGCAAGCAGCTAGTCTGCCAAAAAAATAAGCTTGTAGTTGTAAAGTGACTAGATAACAAGGTTGTAACTTTGGCAAGCTCTTTCGTTGATTCTCACCCAATGGAATCCATAAAACGTTATTCAAAAAACACGAAAAAACAACTGTCAACGTGGACTATCCTCAGATCGTCAAGCAGTATAATGCTCACATGGGAGGGGTTGATTTGGCGGACATGTTGGTGGCCTTGTACCGGTCAAATTATAAGACAAAGCGCTGGTATATGGCTATATTTTCGCAACTATTAGATGTATGCGTAAATAACGCTTGGTTGTTGTATAGGCGGCAAGCGCCAATTGTAAAGAAAATGCCCCTTAAGAAGTTTAGATTGCAGTTAGCTACGGAGCTTCTAAAAAAAAACAGGGCTGGGCCGTCTAACATTAACGGTGCCATTGTACCTGTCAAAAAGGTATCGACAGTTGCAAGACCTCCACCTGCAGTCCAATATGATAATACAGGACATTTGCCAGTATACACTTCTTACGGAAGGTGTAGGCATTGCAAGAAAGGTAACACGAACATGGAATGCTCGAAATGCAAATTGAGGTTGTGCTTAGTGGCGAAAAGAAATTGTTTCTACTCTTTTCATGTTGCTCATTAATGTGTAGCTCAAACTTTTTGTTTTTGTTTTTATTAAATACTAATTATGTAAAAACAGAGTTTTTTTATTTATTTACAATCTCTACACCTTGCGCAATGTTAAGAATACTTGACGTCCGTTATTACTTGTCGTATATTAAGAGCCGCACAATGTCAAGTATTCTTAGCATATGTTTTTTTGAAAAGTATATATTTAAGATTTTTTTTGTCATTTTTCTAGAGCTTATATTATCCCCATGAACTTATTTCAGTGCATGAAATAAGAAAAAAAAAAAAAAAAAACTTGAGCGTTAAAGGGTTAAACTGACCCTAATATTACTGGTTACACGAGTTCTCATTGATATGTTTATGAAATAATATTTTAATAAAGAAATAATCAAGATGGGAACTGTCAGATTTTGGAATCTAATTAGATTTTCGAGTATACAGTGGCCTCTAATCTTCCTAATTTTATTTAGGTGTCGCTAAAACACTTTGCTATTCTATGAGCAGCTGTCATAATCAAATGACAGCGCCATGACAGCGCTAATTTGAAATTGCCGCTGCTTATTTTAGGCGGTCTTATTCATTGTCAGTGCACAAGCCTTGTGGCTGCCACTAAAGAGAAGAAGAAGAAGTACATTGTCAGCTTGCATTCTGGAATAGCACTGATTAAATCTGCCATCTAAACTATGTCTATAAATATGAAAATTTAGTTTTAGGCTATTTAAGCGATGTGCACGTAGAATCGGGTTCAGTGTCACTGAATTTAGTTCCTTTGCTATTTTTGCTCATTTTTACGTCATCAAGTTTTATCTAGCAACATCAGGTTGTTGGTGAAATTGTTAAGTCGACATCGAAATCCACGTTGTTGAGAATAACCCCGAGCAATTGGCCGTTTCCTTTGACGACTATTTTTGCTTCAATCTATAGTCGAGGCGCTACTTCCGTTCTCATACTCACTTAGGCCGCTTGCTGACTTGGCGGTATGCTTGCAGTAAAACACGGAATCGGTAAGGGTTGCTAGGCAACTAGTGGCATCCACCAATCAACGCGCAGCATTTATGCCGCCAGTATCTTTTACTGCAAGCATACCGCCAAGTCAGCAAGCGGCCTTAGTTAGAGCGTCGGTGGCCTATTTGCTTAGGGGGTCACCATGTGCCAGTGAGTTTTTAACTTAAGAGCATTACCCAATGCTCTTACGGTGAAGGAAAAACATCGTGAGGAAACTGCACATTCGAATAGCTGAGTGTAATTGCATAAAATATCCTAAAGGGCCGAAGTGTATTAGCAACGTTATAGTCCATACATACATAGGTAAGGTAAGGTGGGGGAAGATAAAAAAGGGGAAAGATTAAAAGTCTCACATAACTCCCTATTTGGTTTATTTTTTTTAGTGCTGGTATCATCCATTAAGCCGCCATTTTGTTACGATCCGCCGCACATTCGCCAGTGACCGCTCGGAGTAAGTAGACGTGTGTTATGTGCTATTTTGTAAAGGTCGGCATTTCGTGGTGAATTCGTCTATTTTCAATCTTACCCCGTGTTTCATAACTTGATTAATAAGGGGAGTATAAAAGTTCTGACTGACTATTTATGTGTTATTTGAGATTCTATTTTTATTTACTTCTGCTAGGTGTAGCTATTAATCATATATTGAGATTTACGAGAAGTTTCCATCTTTACCCAGCCAATTTCGCTGGGGTAACATTGAAATAGTAATGTTTCAATCTTCCCCCGTTTTTGAGTCATAGAAAAAGACACATATTCTCAAACTTTGCACTTAAAAAAATAATTAACGTAAGGTTTATTTTCTGACCTAATATAACGATAAGATAAATAGTAACTAAGAAGTGTTGTGTGAAACTATTGTGTGAAATCAATAATAAATATGTATTTTTCTAATTGGAGAGAAAAAAAAACTCTTTAAGTTTACTAGAAGTACTTATTTGGATTTCTAATATTATAAATGTAAGTAAGTCTGTGACTAAATTTTCTACACAGATTACTAAGTATTTGGTATATTTTTGTATTTTAAATGTGTCTTAATTTGTTACACAGATTCATATTTATTTTCTAATATTTTACATGTAGGTGGCTTAATTTGTGACAAAATTAGTCATGCTGCAAGAAAATACTTACTTTTTTGTATTCATATCTTTTATAAAATAAATAATTGTTTCCATGCAACTGTTATTTTAATTCCAAACTGATCTTCTTAATATAAAAAAAAATGTGTTTACGTTTTTTTATATGAAGAATATACAATAAAAAGTTTGAGTATCACTGTCGTTTTCCCTGTGAAGCGGGGTAAGAGTAAAATACTTTTTTTTTCAACTGCACTTTTCTTGTTACCTATCAGGAATATTTACGCAAAAATCATCTGTATCTGTTAAGCGTAAGGAATTCTATACAATAACGAGCAACAGTAACCGTTTGCATTCATTTAAAAGACTTTAGACACTATGTCAATCTTACCCCTCGACCATTCCATCTTAACCCGTCAATTTTTTAGACAAAATTGTATTTTATTTTATTATTTTTATATATTAGAATAGGCGTAACCGAGTTTTATCGACAGATTACAAAAATATAGCCCTTGCCCATACCTACCAATTTATGCAATTGAAAGGAAGTAAATAGTTTTTTATTTTACGAGGGTTTTAACACAACACTATCCATCTCATCAAAAAACCATTCAATCTTCCCCCACCTTACCTTACATTAAATCACAGCAGCAGAGACAATTTACAGACTTAGTAACAAGCAAATCATTATTGATAGGCATATAAAATGGACTCAATGTACCAATGGATCGTTGACCTGCCATAGAACTATGTCACAGTGACGTTATGTTATGATTCAGTCGTAACAAGTGTCAAACAAATTGTTTTGTGATGTCACTGTGACACCGTTCTATGATCGGTCAAGGTTCCATTGGACTGATAGTAACTAGAGCTCTTGACAGTTTTCAAGGAATTCTTAGTGTTGTCCTCGTAAAAAACTCGCCTATCAATTCGTCGACGACGTTATTTATCGAGGAACATAAGTAGCACCGTGCACGTTTAGGCACGTACAGTCAGCATCATATAGTACGTAACAGTCAAGATCACCAAATACCTAGTTGGAAACATCCAGAATACTCATTAACATCGAGGCAGCCTAAATAATAAAATTGTTCAGGTCATCCACAGTGCTCAAATATTCTGGAGCACACACAACGGCAAATACTTGATTACATTCAAGACACCGCTCGTACCGTCACAACCACACCGCCGCTGGTATCGTAGCATCCGAAGTAACCAAAAGTACGTGTGGTTAACGGGCATTAAATTATCCGACGACGATGCAATTTTGTGGTTGCTACTTTTACCTCTAGTCCTAGCTATTCGATATGCAGGTTTCCTCACAATGACTTTCTTTTTCCGTAAGAGCAACAGTAATATACTAACCGCCTATTCCACAATCGACAAGTAAAGCATATTTGACAGATAAATTTAGCCCATTTCATAAATATGTATAGTTTAGTACCTTGTCTATTTAATGTCATGTTTAAACTGTCATATTATACGAGTTGTCACAAACGATTGGTACATAATACATAACCATAACAACCGCTGTAGTTCAAACTTGACACCTAACCTATTTCCATCTGTCACTTTATGCAACTTTTTTCGTCAACATCTTGGCAAATAAGTAGTACATTCATGTCACGTACAAACTAAAGGCAAAAGCGTAACTAATACTCACCGCGGGTAACTTATCCCCAACTCCAACATCTAGGGACAATTGATTTCTGGAAAAAGTTCCAAAGGAAAATCACACCTAAGTCGGGATTACCGCCCAATCTCGCGCGGATGAATTTAGATTAGGTAACCCAGAGACAGAACGCTTTGCGGATTTTCTTTATGGTAATGGGGGTTTTATATGGATTCCTGGTTTTTGAGACTGTTGTTGTGGTTGTCAGCCTTGGAGTTTTGTGAATTTTGGATTTATCTTTTGTTTCTCTAAGGACCTATTCATGAAGAGTATTTTAAGAAAGATTTATGAGAGTACGCTCTTTTCTTGAAGGTTTGAAGGTCGTAACGGTCCGGAAATACCGCAGGCGACAGACCATCCCACAGTTTAGTTGTGCGAGGCAGGAAATTCCGGGTGAAACGCAGTTGTGGACTGCCAACCATCTAAATGATGGTGGTAGAAATTCTGTCGCGTAGGACGAAGGCGGAAGGATGCGGCAGGAATTAATCCGAACAGGTCCTCGGAGCACTCCCCTTTGTACAAGCGATAGAGAATGCAGAGTGAGGCTACATCTCTACGCAGCGCCAAGGAGTCAAGCCGATCAGAAGCACACTGGCAGCCGACAATTCTTGTGTTCTGTTAAGTTTCTTATGTCTAAGTTTATTAAGTTGGTGGAGGTGCTCTTTTGATTCCAATAAAATATTTTTCTATCTCGCTTCTTTTAGGCACCGACTTACTTAGTACCTAGTACTAAAAAAATCAAATGTAAGTCTGTCAAGGTGATCAAACGATTGGACGTTTAGCCATAAATTATTACCATCAAAGGCTAAATGGATTTGAGTGAACTTCGGTACAGATCCATGTCCTGGATCAGCACTTAGGATTCAGTTCAAAACTTATTTTGACCTGGGAAACTTGACAGTGCAAGAGGTAAAATCGATAAACGAATTTGCGGACGGAGTCGCGTGACAAAGTTAGTCGTTAGCGACATTTTATTTTTGGATCTCTACAAGGGCATTTATGTTATTAGACCCACAGCAGTTCACCCTCTGGTACAGTAGTACTACCAGGTAGTTCTACTGGTAGTACAAATGATACACCCTAAGGTCACTAGTACTACCAGTAGTACTAGTGACCATAACGGCAGACTGGTAGTACAACTGTCCTGTAGTTTGTTGCGTTCATAGCGATACTCTTTTCTGTAGATCCTGTACTGGCCACTTAAATAAGACTGAAGTACTTGTGATAGTTGATAGTATGATAGTTTAATCAAATTAATAAATGTCATGAGTGCCTTTGCCTTCTTTGTGCATCTATTACGCCGGATCATATTGGATCTGTTGATTTATCAAATAAATAATATGGACGATTCAGCTTCAGCTGAAGTAAAAATCGTACAACGCGGACGTGGCAAAGTGCTACTAAATAACGGTCACCAATACTATTTACTTAAACAATATAAAGACTCAAATTCCATTTGGAGGTGCAAGACAGGTCCTCGGAGCACTCCCCTTTGTACAAGCGATAGAGAATGCAGAGTGAGGCTACATCTCTACGCAGCGCCAAGGAGTCAAGCCGATCAGAAGCACACTGGCAGCCGACAATTCTTGTGTTCTGTTAAGTTTCTTATGTCTAAGTTTATTAAGTTGGTGGAGGTGCTCTTTTGATTCCAATAAAATATTTTTCTATCTCGCTTCTTTTAGGCACCGACTTACTTAGTACCTAGTACTAAAAAAATCAAATGTAAGTCTGTCAAGGTGATCAAACGATTGGACGTTTAGCCATTAATTATTACCATCAAAGGCTAAATGGATTTGAGTGAACTTCGGTACAGATCCATGTCCTGGATCAGCACTTAGGATTCAGTTCAAAACTTATTTTGACCTGGGAAACTTGACAGTGCAAGAGGTAAAAACGATAAACGAATTTGCGGACGGAGTCGCGTGACAAAGTTAGTCGTTAGCGACATTTTATTTTTGGATCTCTACAAGGGCATTTATGTTATTAGACCCACAGCAGTTCACCCTCTGGTACAGTAGTACTACCAGGTAGTTCTACTGGTAGTACAAATGATACACCCTAAGGTCACTAGTACTACCAGTAGTACTAGTGACCATAACGGCAGACTGGTAGTACAACTGTCCTGTAGTTTGTTGCGTTCATAGCGATACTCTTTTCTGTAGATCCTGTACTGGCCACTTAAATAAGACTGAAGTACTTCTGATAGTTGATAGTATGATAGTTTAATCAAATTAATAAATGTCATGAGTGCCTTTGCCTTCTTTGTGCATCTATTACGCCGGATCATATTGGATCTGTTGATTTATCAAATAAATAATATGGACGATTCAGCTTCAGCTGAAGTAAAAATCGTACAACGCGGACGTGGCAAAGTGCTACTAAATAACGGTCACCAATACTATTTACTTAAACAATATAAAGACTCAAATTCCATTTGGAGGTGCAAGAATTACAAATCAACAAAGTGTACCGGAACTGTGACCGTTACTGCGGTAGGTTCATTTGTTTGAAACTATTTATTAGATTAGGTAGATAAGCACACTAACTAGCCTACAACACTGATGGTTCTCATAAACGTACATTGTGATGCTTTTACTTTTTTGTAACTTTTTAAAAATGTTTTGCTCTAGGTTATATATATATTTTTTACAGGACTTATTACAAATTCTGAAAAGAGCAATTCAGTCTCCAGCTTGCTTGCCTAATGAAAATGAAAACACTGTTTGTTCAATAATATGCTCAAGTATCGAAACTGCGGCTTCAACTCCAGAAGAAAGTGTCTCTGCAATATATAAAGAAACAGTGGCATCCATGAAGGATAAGGGTCTTAATTTAATTGAAAAGTTACCGACTTACGACAGTTATCGACACATTGCTATAAGAAGACGAAAAAAATTTTCAAAGATTGATTATTTAGTCTATAGGGATTTGGAAAAAGTTAAAATACCGCCAGCATTCGATGATTTTCTTTTCGCAGATTACAACTATAACAAAAAGAGAAATAGCCGAATATTAATTTTTGCTTCAGAAAAAGCACGAGAACATCTCAAATATGGGAAAACATTTTTTGGCGATGGGACGTTTGAGAATTGCCCAAGACCCTTTAAGCAACTATATGTAGTATTTTGTGATTTAGGCAGCAGTGAAGGCACAAATAATGTAGTACCGGTGATTTATGCACTCCTGCCAAACAAATTTGGAAAATCGTATTCCATTATGTTTGAGATAATTAAGTCGCAAATCCCTGAGTGGGCACCGAATAAATTCATTATGGACTTTGAACCGGCACCTATAACTGCCATCAGAAATGTTTTTCCCGAGATTAAACTGCTCGGTTGTTTTTTCCATTTTCAGGACAGATTAAAAAAGAAAGCGAAAAAACTAACGATTATAAAACGAAACACTAAAACAAACAAAATCGTCAGTTTGTGTATGGTTTTGCCCCTTCTCCCAGAAGCCAATATTGATGAAGGGTTACATTATATACTAAAAGAAAATAAAGTTATGGGAAGTAACAATAAGCTGGAACTATTCTTATCTTATGTTCAAGATCATTGGATGCCGAAGAAAGCTTTGTGGTGCACTTTCGGTGAGCGGCACCGGACAAATAACATCTGTGAGGGTTGGAACGGTCAGTTCAACAAAAGTTTTAAAAAAAGACCAACCATTTTGCATCTTTTAAAAATCCTTAAGAAGGATGCCATGTTTCACGCTGTTAACGCGGTGACGTCAGAACCTGCAAAAAACGGTCTGAGCCTGTTGTAGATAGGAACACTTATATTCAGCATGTTCAAATGCAGCTAATTACAGGGGAAATCGATGTTCCATTATTTATGGAAAAATTACGTTAATTTGTTCTCGAGTTAATCTCAAAATTAACTATAAATAAAAATAAAATTACATTCAGTTATTTATTTTATTATAATAGGTACGAGTAAGAGTACATAAGCTTTAACATTTTACTTCAATGAATGTGTATCATATGTACTACCAGTTGAACTTTTAATACAGTGGTCTATGACAAAACTCGAGGGATATTCTTGTATTTTTAGAAGTAGTACTAGTGTCCCTAAGGTGTATCATCTGTACTACCAGTAGAACTACCTGGTAGTACTACTGTACCAGAGGGGCAGTTCCCTCCACTGTAACCTCGTTAGGCGTTATACAACGCAATTTGCCAATGGAATTATGAACCTTATTGAGGATGCAATAGCATACATTTTCTCATCTAATTGTCACTAATAAACAAAATCCATTTTATCTCTTTTGCGTAGATCTTTATTTTAATGATCGTATTATGTACAACAAAACATACGCGGGGCCCTGCGAGGGTAAAGGACACCACTAATGGTGCGTTCCTATATTCAAAACCGTTGGTACAGTTGTGACGTCTCGTTAAAATTTGACACATTTTTTACGTAGCAAATGTCATAAGTGACTCTACTGCCCGTAAGGATAACGATTAGTTTCTTGAATATAGGAACCGGGCATAACGGATTAGGTACATGCAGTCCTAAATTAGTTAGTCAATAATCAATGGAGCACAAATTAATCGATTCATCCCTTCTCGCAATATTCAACTTTAAAACTGTTTCACCACTGACCAAAGTGATGAGTGATGACAGACAGATAAAAACAATGTCGTTTTTGACCTGTTATCCTATCGTCGCCGTTTTGATGGGTCTTATTTACTTGCCAGTAATGGCGGCTGACGTCATAACAATACCATAACTACGATATCGTTTTTACCGCCCAGAATACTGGCCCAGGTGTTTAGCACATTGTGTATTAAGGTCGGTAAGTAAGGAATTACGATCGAGGCTCTAGTAGAAGCCCGAAGTCGAAGACTGAGGGCTTTCTGAGTCGAGTTACGTAATTCCCGTACCGCCCGTGAAACATAGATACCATGTTTTTCATCACATTTGCGAGTAAATAAATACACAAGTCAGCACAACTATTATTACGAATTACTTGAACTTTTTTTAAGCGGATGGCGGGCGGACTCCACAGATTATACAAATGTTTCGTTCAGAAACGTTAAGGGCAAATACTTACTTAGGTATACATACAGCCCTGAAGAACTGTAAAAAAAAAACACGTTTTGATACAGAAAACTATTAAAATCGATTATTAAGAACATTAATTGAGTATTTAAGTAACATGTAGCGAGATTGCAATGAAATTCCTGTTTAAATAACATTTTAAGACAATTTTTCAATTGCGTGTAAACTCTTTGCTTGAACTTGCATGACATGTGCGGTGCTAAAAATTAAAAAAAAAATACTTATCGACCTTGGGTTTAATGGTAAAAAGAAAGGTCGAGGGTTTTATATGGGGCATTGCGGCCAAGTTAACCTGTATGTTTAGATACTGTTTACGTGCAAGTGTGATGAAAAGTACATTGTGTATTAAGGTCGGTAAGTAAGGAATTACGATCGAGGCTCTAGTAGAAGCCCGAAGTCGAAGACTGAGGGCTTTCTGAGTCGAGGTTCGTTATTCCCGTACCGCCCGTGAAACATAGATACCATGTTTTTCATCACATTTGCGAGTAAATAAATACACAAGTCAGCACAACTATTATTACGAATTACTTTTTTTAAGCGGATGGCGGGCGGACTCCACAGATTATACAAATGTTTCGTTCAGAAACGTTAAGGGCAAATACTTACGTAGGTATACATACAGCCCTGAAGGAGTGTAAAAAAAACGACGTTTTGTTACAGAAAACTATTAAAATAAAATCGATTACCTATTAAGAATATTAATTGAGTATTTAAGTAACATGTAGCGAGATTGCAATGAAATTCCTGTTTAAATAACATTTTAAGACAATTTTTCAATTGCGTGTAAACTCTTTGCTTGAACTTGCATGACCTGTGCTGCGCTATAAATTAAAAAAAAATTACTTACCGACCTTGGGTTTCATGGTAAGAAGAAAGGTTGAGGGTTTTATATGGGGCATTGCGGCCAAGTTAACCTGTATGTTTAGATACTGTTTACATGCAAGTGTGATGAAAAATACATTTCTTCATAGATTTGGTACTGTCAGGCGGCCTAACAGACTTGGGACCACAGACCATTAAAAAAGAGACCTCTTACGGCCGTATTAATGAACTCGTCTCGGCTGAGACGCCCGTCACAAGATACGTCAAAGTAAACGTCATGCCATAGAAAACTGTCATTTTTGACGCATCTTGAGACGAGCATTAGAGTCGAGATCAGTTTACCTAATACGGTCCTGTTCTGTGCTTGAGACTTCAGGTAAACAAGGCCTCGTCTTTTCGGTCGAGTTAAAAACTATAGATACCATAACGGCGGTAAAATAGAGGCACTGTTTGCCTGTCGGCTTGAAATGTAGTTTGAAGCAATCATCTATCCTAAATCGTAATAGTAAATGATAATCTGTATTCTAATACTAGGAAATACAGGCTAATTTTAATAAGGAAAAAATAATACACTAAGTAATTAATGAAAAACTAGAAAATTTTACAAATCTTTTACTGATAATATCCTTTTTTATACGGTATTTTAAGTCAGAAGTTTTTTGGAATAATTACCTAATCTTTAAATGCATGATTTTTATAGTTTATTGCTCTTAACTCAAAACTTGGATTTGTAGCTAAGTTGAGTTTTAGCTGGAGCATGACAGAGCAGATAAGTACATATAATATTAGGCATCATGTCATCATGTCAGCCGAAAGACGTCCACTGCTGGATATAGGCCTCCCCCAAGGCTCTCCACTCAGACCGGTCTTGTGCTTTTCGCATCCACCGCGTTCCCGCGATCCTTACAAGGTCGTCACTCCATCTTGTTGGAGGCCTACCTACAGCTCGTCTCCCGGTCCGCGGACGCCACTCAAGAACCTTCTGACCCCATCGGCTATCAGTCCTGCGTGCGATGTGCCCCGCCCACTGCCACAAGGCATCAAGTTAACAAAATATTATTTTTATGATAGGTACAAGTCATTGTTAAAAACACTGCCTTTGTTTGTTCTATTTTGAACACAGATTTAACTGAATAAATGGTGGCGCAGTATAGGGTTAAACAGGGCGTCTCCCCGGGGCAATCACTGCCTGCTGAGCTTCCTCGAGTTGAGATGGCTTGACTGAACATATGTGATAATCCCACCCACACGTGAAATAGGCAGTAGATGTTGAGTTTTGGAAATCAGCCCGCTTATAAAATACGTATTGCTTCATTGATACTTATGTAGATCCAAACCAAACCTGACACAACGTCATCATGTTATTGTTCAGCTCTGTATACTGCTGTTCAGAAGAAAGAGGCAGAGTCCGAGTATGAAGTCTATATAGGTGCTACTGCCTTTTTGCTTTGGCCAGCCGACGTCAATGACATGTCTAATTACTTTGATGACTTTAACTATGGAAGCTGCAAGGGATTTTCAAATTGTAATGCCAGTACATCAGGAGTCCGTAACAGAGCTGCCGGGATATTTGTATTAGCTGGAGTTTTCAAATTATTAACAAGGATCTCATTGCCTTCCGGTTGCCAACCAGAGAAGGTTGCTTTCAGCACTGTTTGCTCGTAGGTGAGGATGCTGCAAGGTTCCCCTGAAAAAACGGTATCAATTGGTTAGGATATGATTTAAAACATTTCTTACTAGCTTTTTTCCCACAACTCCATCCACACTATAGTCGTTTGTTTTACAGACTCGATGCAAACAACCACTCTGATTTCCATACAAAATGGACCCGACTAGAGGGTCATTCATTCATTATAACAGAATGTTTTATCTATTTCTTAGAAACTGCTTGATTGCCCGGAATATAAGTACCCTACCCTACAGCTAATCTCCGAGTTATACAATATTTACGCATAGATTTCATATCGTGGCGTAAATTATAGCCATTCCTCGAAATTGTAAAGTAGTGATACTAATTTCATATAAATTTAGGTTATGTTCGGTAAGCGTGTGTATGATTCAGAAACTCAGTTGTCTAAGTAATCCATAAGAAGTTAATTCTGTCATAATTGCAACAAAATGGTACCCAATATTCACGAACATTGAATAAAACGCTTACCACATAGCTCCTTCATTCCGCGGAGAAATGATTCCCGAAGCTTAGCTCGAGCCTCTTGTTCTGTCGTAGTGATAATATCAGGAGACATTGTTCAAATGAAATGAAACTATGTTTCTTGTTATAATATTTAGCTAATCTATCAAAGATAGCGCAATTTTAAAGGAAAGTATCGCCGGTTCAATAATACAACAACAACATCAAATCAGAACCACAGACACAGATTATAAGGCTATGAAGAGCAGAACAGAACTGTCAAACGGTAATGTCATCAGACATGCAAACTCCGGAAAAAAGTTTTACCTGTAAGAAAAAGTGAAATACCCTTAAAAGAACCCTTAACACGAATAATAACAACCCATGAAAGCTAATTATCAATCACAAATGAAACTTAAATTATGACATCGCAACTTGTACTGCTATTGTATTTCTGAGTAAGTAACAATACTGCGGTGCCCTGCAGGGTTACATCGCTGAACTTTTTATTAGGATAAGAACTCCCTGTACTATATACCCGTGTAAAGCAATTAATAAATATGAATATGATTAGATCTTCAAATGCATTCTGATAAGAATTACCTACTACCTAACGTAGTCATCATTTTATCATTTTTCCATAAAAAATATTCACTACCAGTTAGTTTAAATGTTACATTTTAATTCCCCTCAAAATACCCCTAAAAGCCGGGCAAAATCTTCTTATTTGGCAAGCCTGATTGCTGTTAAATGTCACCATGACTTTTTACACCTTTGGCTTGCCAGTAACAAATATATTGTTAGGAAGGAGAGTAAGCCATATTTTTTTTCTGTTGGCCAGACTTGTTTAGCAGAAACCAAAATTTAAAACGTTAAGATTCTCCAATTCCCCATACAAAATTTTGAATTTGAATTTGAAAATGTTTCAATTTATTCGCAAATCCAGTACGTCGTAACTGCGTTCCAGGTCGTTTCCTAGTGACCCACGTGCGGGGCACGCACTTCTGGGTCAGTTCGTCGTGATCCATGGGACTAGACTGTGAAGGTGATAAATGTTCACACGGGCGTTTATTAAACACGCAAGTGAAGCTATTTTTTATCACTCTTCTTTTACACCTGGGGCACGTTTTCTAAGCTATAAGTAGCAATTTTACAGGTCTAAGCTGGCAACACTGCTCAAATGGCTGGTCGTCAATGGTCGAGGTTGTGTCAAATGGAAACTAAGAAACCTGTAAATAATAATTTGGGGGGGCCATTTGCAACGTTAAAAGATGGCGGACGTGTAATTTGTTTTAGACTTTAATTTTTGGGTAATTAGGTGTTCAAAGTTCTTTTCTGTTAGTGATTTTTACTTTTTATGCCTTTGTGTCGCACAGTGATTGAAGACTTGGACTTATTTCGTGTATCTGGCATCTTTCTTCTCGTTTCAAGTGGACTCGCAGTGGTGCAGAGGTTAAAACTATCTTGACCTTGACCTACAAATCACCGTACAACGTTGCCCCCAATCTTCCTAGAGAAGATTGGATTGTGTTTTATTGCTTTATTGATTTATACTCATATATACCTTGACACTGGCGAAATCACTTCACGTGGAAACGCCCTATCCCCGCGGTAGTAGCTGTTCAGGTCGCCGCGGGGGCAAAAAAAAAATAAAAAAAAAAATTTGTAGCTTTATAAAACAGGCCCCTGTACGAACACCTACAGGGCATCTATTAAACTAGGTATTGATTGCCTTTGAAACGAGGGTCCAACCAAAAATTCATCTTTAGCTTGAGTTTTTAGGGCTTTCAATTGTTGACCCATGGCTCACATTTCGAATTGATATGGTTACAATGAAATGAATATGGAACTCTACGAGTAGTACTTAAGAGTCTGACCAGCTAGTCGTCATGAAATAAGTACTTTTTTTTCAAATGGCATCAATTTTACCTATGCAACCAGTAATTGTCACAGAGTACTATCGTCGTTAGATACGCATTTCGCGTTTTCCTCCGTCTGTTACATTTCGTATTACCAGCCAGTGCAATTTTAAATTTGCCGCCTTTTTTCCTCGAGTCACCACTCACTGGTCACTAAATTCTTTGAATAAATCTTCTATCCAGTGATGCTATATACAAACCGATGAGTTACAACAGGTATAGTTGGGTCAATCTAAGATGATCACTATGACAGCTCATCTATTCTATACATTTAGTTTTATAAATACTATAATCAAAGCTCGCTACAACGTTTAACTATCTTTATCTACACAAATATCAGTCCTCTGTTATGCGTTCAAAACCCGTAAGAAATGACCAGCATTATTACAACCGATGTTACTATGAGATCTTTCTTGTCTGCGGTAGTAAGAAAATCTGTACTGTAATAATTTATTTACAGTACAGATTTTTGTAACGTTAGGATTTAAATTTGGAACAGCTGTCATAACGGCCTCTATTCTAATATTCATAGATATTAAAACAGTTATCGACTCGAAACTTCAATTCAGTATGTTTTTTTTTTATATAAACAGCACGACATTTCATCTCGAGTGACTTGAGAATAGGGAGTTCATCGTATGAAATGATAAAATAAAAAAAGTCGTGACGGAGGATCGAATTGCCGCCATTATTGGTGTTATTTGTTCGTAGGTTTTTGCTGTATGATTATGTGTGCAGATAAAAGTACTGTATGCTGTACATAATTACTATAATTAGGCCTTAAAACACTCGTGTGATCCTATAATGAAAACCACACTCGTATGTTAAGGCCTCTCATTATGCATCCATTGCATCAACGTCTTTTTTTTAATGCCACGCTTGCAAGCATAGTAACGGTTTGAAATGAAGTACTGCTGTCACACTAATCACTTCACATTGGCCGAATCATAAAAATAAAACCAAAAATATGTCAATACTTTATTCTTTGCAATAATCCTTAGTTCACACATCCAAGTCGTACTCTACAAATCCAATCACGAAAACATCATTATGACGAAATAAAAAATATATTTATAAATACCTGAATCACTCCTCAGTGGCAACCGGTATATTATAACATAACAGAGCTAGGACATAGAGGCAGTATTTTACAAACATTTATAGTCAAAGCGAAATTAACAAGTCCTTCCTTGGCGGGACATACTACATGCTTTATACACAGTTGTGTAACTCCTATATAAAATTAACTTATGATTAAAGGGGCTATATTCTAAGTCACCTCGAAACGCGCGGCAGGGGAGTATCCTGAATTTTGCTTGCGGCCTTCTCTCTTCAGCTTTTAGATGTCTTAATTCATAAGTACCTCTTAGTCTCTGGTCGGATGGCTGCGATCTTCCTCTAGGAGTTGCCAACTGAAAAGTCCATCAAGCCAGCTAGTAAAGAGCATTTGGGCATGTTAATATGGACAGCTCCGTCAATGACTGAAGTACGGAGTCTAATTGTTTAAAATTTACTTCAGCCGTTGACAGACATCCAAAGGGGTTTAGGGTTAAGTTTTATATAATGGCAGCAGGTCCAATTGTTTAAAAAAAAATCAAACATTAGTAATAAGTTATTGTCAGTCCCTGCTACCACACATAACTAGTTTTGGGTACCTGCAAGTACATAGTAGATGTCGTGATAGCATCGCTTTAACTCCCGCCGCGACATGGCATTATCTTGGCAAACATAGACAAAACGCTTAACGATATAGAAAGAAAACGTCGTTCCACGAGTCCTATAGAGCAATGGGTTAAGGTGCAATTTTGCATGGGTTTTTAAATGATTTTACGGTCAGTACGTCTGTTTGTCTAGCCCGTTTGAACAGAGGAGGGGGGCCCTAACAAATACCTGGCAGCGTTCGCGATCCGCACCGGAACGTCGGCCGGGGCTCGATATACACGACGGCGAATACAAGTCAGAAATACCTCGAAAACGACGTCGAAGCCCGCTCTTTAACACCGTACTGATCGAACGCTAGGTGTTCCCGAAGCCACCTAGGGGAACACCCAGGATAGGATCAGAGGCAATTCCCACGTCAGCGGCAACTATTCAAAATACCAATCAAATACCTGCCAAGTCCGTTGGTGTGGCGACAATAACGAATCGAGAGTACAAATTACTCCCCATATGTTTGCCATATACCGGTTATATTTTGGTATTACACTAAGCTGTAAAATAACAGTGTATCATTTTATTACTTGTCATTGTATGCATTAATATGGCGTCGGGAGGGGATCGGGGGTGTGGGGGGTGAGGGGTGGGGGGGGGGGGGGGGGGGGGGCGGGTAGCGGGCGCGGCGCGCGCGGTACTCACCGGGTGGGGCGCATTTGTGATACCTCAAGCTCGCTAGTGGCGCTCGCGCGAGCGCCGGCGCGGCCGCTCGTGCGGCGACCCTGCGGACAACACCTCCTTATAGCCGCGGCTCCACCCAGCGCGGCCGCGGCTGCCTCGGGGGCTCGCGAGGCAAACCGAGCCATCAGAAATCCGAGGCAAGTTCCACCGAACGAACAGCGCACACTGAGGCCCGCTCGGCCAAACGACGGAACAGCGAGGCTGCCGCGTGAGTGCGTGCGCTTGGTGGGGTCGCGGCTATTAACGGATCGAACCGAGTACAGGTTTTATCTCACGAAAGCGGTGTGCGAAACACACTTAAGATTTTTTTGTAGCAACATAAATATGATATAATCTGTGGTTCTCTCTCTCGCCGTCACATCAGGGCACGTTTTATACAGCTACAAGTAATAATTTTACAGGTCTAAACTGGCAACACAGTTGACTAGCCGTCATTGGTCGAGGTTATGTCAAATAAAAACTTTAACCTGTAAATTGTAATTTGTAGCTTTATAAAACCGGCCTCGGCTATGTAAAAAATATTTTAAATTTAATACAGTTCATTAAAATCGAAGCGTCCCGAAATTCTCGAAATTCTCCAATCTTGATTAGAATATATAGTTTTTTTATAGAAAGTCGATTTCTTATAAATGGGTCATTATTTGGGCGTTTCAACCGCCTCACTTTCGTGGTCACATTTTTGTAGAAGTGACTTCAGATTTCGATTTTGTTTCTGGTTAGGTATCTAAGTTTACCGGACATCTATCAAATATCCAAAAACGCTATCAAAATATACGCCCAATTCTTCAAAAATATAATCAAAAGAATAATGACCCAAATGTGGTAATTGACAAGATTTCATATTTTCAAGACTTTAATTTTATTCTTTTTATAGATACTGTTTGGAAGGAGGAAGACACTAATAGTTTTATTTTTTCCCTAGGATGTATAATAATTTTATTATTAATTTATTAAGATGTTCTTATTCTAAAAGGGCGTAACTTCATTTCTACGACACAATTGACATATTACGTTAGTCCAATCTGTATAAAAAAAAAGTTTTTCTTTTTAATAATGGCGGTCAACCGATCTCAAGTATCTATCCATCTGTCAATAGTGTCAATGCCAAACTTGAATTATGACAGCTTTTTTTCTCGTGAAAAAGGCAATGGTATTATATCTATTCAGGCATAGTATTGGTAAAACTCGATTTTTTTTTAACTTACTTGTAATTTTGTCAATAAAGAAAAATAAATCTAAATAAATATTTTGCCGTGTTCAGGAGGCAAAACCCTTTCGATTCGTATAGTAATTTGCAGGTGTCACCAAAATGAAATGTTGTCAATTATAAATATTTTGAATTCTACAAAAGTTTTTCGTTAATGGCAACACCTTTGTTTGCATTTTTTTCTGTAGGAATAAAAATCCAACCTTAGTTAAGAGTCATCAAGTAAACTCGAGTCTAGTTGTATGTAAGAGTACTCACTTCTGTCCTTACGTGGTCTGCGTTCGCGGTCCCGGTCGCGCTCGCGATCGCGGTCGTCGTGGCGGGGCCTCTCGTCCCGGCTCGACCTGAAACAAATTCATTATGTAGGTAACTCTTTGCGAATCTTGTCAAGGACTGTTTTAGTAACATGTCATAAATTTGAACACAATGTTTTTTTAAAGAAATATCAGGGAAGAATAAAAAAATCGGTTTAAAGAACATGTTTCGGCCGAAGGTTCGATTTCGGTCGCGCCGAAACTTACCTACTTCATAATTGTTATTTATTTTTATTAGACAAATAAATAACAGAAGTATGATGACTTATGAGAATAAGTTATGTTATTAGTAGTATTTTGAGGCCGGCTGATTATCATTTGTTAAATTTAAATTTCTTCTCAGCAGTGGTCTCCTCTTGGGAAGCGCTGGTAGATTCTTGACGTGTAAAACTAACAGTGCGGCCTACTTACCGAATCTTTATCTTTTATCTTTATGAGTTAAAACTTGGAATAAATCGTTTTTTATTTTTTATAAGTGACCTTATTTCATTTTATACCACCTAGTTTATAGTTAATTTGTCTAGAAATAACGGTCCACTGGTATCCATAACGATTTCAACACATCTATAAAAGTTTCGGTTTCGGTTTTGGGCGAAAAAACATTATTTGGTCGGACACTAGTAATAAATTTTAATTTTACCGGTGACGGTCTCTGTCCCTCTCCCTCTCCTTGTCCCGATCACCCTTCTCATCCTTCTTCTCCTCTCGCCGATCTCCCTTGTGAGAGGACTCCCGATCGCCGCGCTCCTTGTCTTTGTCGCGATCGCCGCGATCCTTCTCCCTGTCCCGCTCGCTCCGATCGCCGCCGCGGTCGCGCTCCCTGTCTCGCTCCATCCGCTCCCGGTCCCGTCGGTCGGATCCGAGCCCGCCGCCGCGAGAGGTCCTCTCTTTTTCTCTCTCTTCGCGACGCTTCTTCTCTTTCTCTTGCAGCTCTTTCTCACGGGACTCCATCATTTCTTCGTAAGCTTGCCGAAGTTTGAAGTAACTGAACAAAATAGAAAAGATAATTTAAATAATTGCTATTTCACTATTATAATATTCACACAGAACTCAACCCGCGTAAATTAATTATATTTTAATGTATTTGTCACAATTGTATTATGTTCATGAGCCCTGATTAGCAACGTAACGAAAAGAAAATAAAAAAAGTTACCACTACTACCATCGTCTTCCCCAGCAACTCGTTCTTACCCCACATGCTGCTTGCCGGACAGATGGTCATCAATGCGCTGCTGCGCGTCCCCGACGATGAGGAAGGCACCACACACCGGGCATACTTCCATTTGCTTCTCCTGCGCTGCTGCCAGCTCTGCGGTCATCGACCAGTGGCTGTGAGAGCAAAACGCATTAAATTTTTAAGGTGATTCACAAATAGCATTTTAAATTATACAGCCAGGAACAATATATTGTTATAATAATAGACTGGACATTTCTACTGAAATATATAATGAATGACAGATGGACAAAATAGACCAATGGCAAGGGACCAGTACGCTCTAAATTGACAAGTAATAATCTAGACACATTATTAGGAACAGAAGGGAGATCACTAGAGACAGGTTTTTTTTATCGGTATATCTGCAATCACTATTTTTCCTATAAGCAGATGTATTTTGTGAGTCATGACCAGCGGTGTGTTCTCCATTGAGAACAACTACTCAATTAAATATGTTTCTGTTTTTGTGATGTTTTTTCTCTGTCATTAATTGTGTAGCAACTTCATTAGGATGACTTTGTAGCATTTGATAATACAGTCTCATCATGTTTAAAATCTCCTCTTTGGCTGTATTCATTTGTGAGATGTTCATGGATTTCTGCGTTATTTGTGAAGAGGGGGTGTATCACCAAATATTGTTTGAAGTGTTATATTTATGCATTTTTTGTAGAATGGTGATGTTAGAAGAAGCAGACACGAATGGAGAAGACATTCATCCAAGGAGCTAGCACAAGTTCCAGAAAGGAACAAAACAATGAAAGAATAACTGAAATAAATTGTATACTATTTAATAATGACAAAGCAGGACATGAAAATGTACTATATTATTAATATATCAAAAAATCACTAGAGGTACTTTCTCTACCTGTTTTCTTGTTGCTTTAGCAGCGTCTCTTTCTCGTCCTTTAATCGATCACACAACTTCATCAGACCTTGGGCTTGCTCTACGTCACCCCGAGTACCAGCCTCTTCCGCCTCCTGGACCAGTGCTGTGATCTTCTCTGACAGAAGCGCCACCTGTTTTAATTCATTCTTATAGAAAATAAATTTGTAAATTCAATTATCATTTGTATAAAAATAACCAAGCTATGATAAATTTTGATCAATTAAACCTTACCTGCTCCTGATTCTTTTCCGTTTGAGCCGCAGTCATCGGTGGACCTTCTGGTTTGGAGTTCATCAGTTCTAACCGTTGCTTGCCTTTTTGAATTTTCCCTAAAAAAAAACAACAAATGAAATGAAGTTATATTAAACTTCATTTAAATTTCACTAGGCTTGAATAGAGAAATACATACTCTCAACATCATTGATCATGTGGCGGCAGAAGCGCAGGAACTCCTCGACGTACTGAGCCTTCTTGTAGGATGACTCGGCTTTCTCAAAGAGGTTCTTGACTTCATCATCGTGGACTTTAGGGCACACGCCCAGGTCAGCCCTCGTATTAACAAACAAGTCATGAGGGCAGAACTTCACCATGTAGTATTTACAATACTGAAACAAATTGAAGTACTTGTGACTTATGCTGTGTAAAAACTACTACATAGGCCTTCTATAAAAGATTGCATCAGTGTTACTCATTCATGCTTAAAACAGCATAATTTATGTTTTTAAAGACTATGATCACCAAAGCTAGTCCAAGTCAACAAAAAGTAGACTAATGCGGTAATTGAGTTTAGCTTTGATTTTTTTTTCTACTTACTATTATTATTCTATGCAATGCAATGATGCAATGCATGTATGATACTATAATAATTTCTCAGTCTATCTTTATATCGACATATTCGACGATTCGGAAACCTATCAGACCATGTACGAACTATCTGCATCGCTACAGAAAACGCAAGTTATGTAGTAACCATAATAATTCGATAAATTTATAACCTCAAAACAGAAAATAATGCAATTATAATCCCGAAGTTAATGTTTTATTACATAAATATACTTACCTCGGCATCTTCCCAATTAGGTTTCTTTATTTTCTCATTTGGATTGGTATTTCGATGTCTTCCCATCAACTCATCCAACAACTGAGCTGCAGCCAGCACCGCCATTGCGATTTACACTTACCGAATACTTAAATTACTACCTATTTTACATTAAACACAAAATCAGTAATGGACCTTGAACATAAACTAAACCTATGATTGATTAGCACCAATCAACACATTTTTAATCATTACGATAGGAAACAAAAGGAATGGAAATGGAAATAAAAGTGTTTCAATACTTTCAATCGTCACGTCAACGCATATAGAAATGTTGCTAGGTTGCAGAAGCTGGAAGCTACTAAGTGCAAGCCGGTAAAGCCTGCCTAGCATTTTTTGTTGCCACCGACCAGCACCGTCACCGTCACCGCCGTATTTATTCTCTTCGGAGCTTTTTACAAACGCTCTACATTTCGATTCAATCAATAATAGTCATAATAGTTAAAAATGAAAATTCATTCATTTGGCAAAAAATATTAAAAATAAGACTGTATGTTGTATTATTCTTGCCCATGCCGCATGAAAAACCCAGAAGAACCACAATATGTCAAATCAGACCAGACAGTTGAGACAGTACGACGGCCGAATGTAAATATCGTATTTTATCAACTAATCGGAAAACTTTATTGGTTTTATTAATGAAGTGAATATGCATTGAAAATATCGAAATGTATAATTTAACTACACCATATACATTATGATTTTGGTTTAATAACATCTACAGCAAGACTTACAAATGAAACCGAAAAACAGCAATGAAATGGATTCCGGCTTTTTCGAAACGAACTATGTTTATTTATTTCATATTATTATTTCTATTATATTTATTTTATGCTTTGAATACTTGTTTAGTTGACGAAAAAAAGGTATTGTTCCGTGGATCCTACTATTCTAACTAATTTATATTTTATTTCCGAATTAACGATTTCTTCTTATTACAGTTTTCGCTTAAACAATTTCTGTTTAAAAGACGATACACGGAATATAGGAGTGCGGCGGCTCGTTTCGTGTCGCTGTTAGGGTTCAATATAGAAGAAGATGGTGATTATAAATATCGGAGGCTAAGAAACCAAAGTTTGGCTCCTATGAAGAGGTTGCCAGATGCATTAGTTATTGGTGTCAAGAAATGTGGGACTAGAGCTTTGCTGGAGTTTCTGAGGTATGTAGACATTATAGCATTGTTGGTTTGTGTTTGTTTGTGATGGTCAGAACCCCTATTACACTCTAAATCACCAGAGGATAGGAATTGAAGATCTTTCTTTGTTAATTACAGTAAAATAAAATAAAAATTGTTTATGATTTAGTTTATTTGTTAATAATAATCAGCTTGGATACATTTTTATGAACTCTTCCAATGCTATGGGTAAAAAAATATCACATTCTTGTCTCTTCAAATCATGTTTTAATTCAGATATATTCAAAAAGTAGTTGTAATTTGAGAAAGTATCTGTGCTTAAGAATTTGAGAGGTTAAGCACATTCAATTCAAACTGATACATAGATGATAGATGGAAGTCTAGTATAAAGTGATCTGTCCGATATAGGTACCAAACTATAGCCTCCCATTGCCAGTTAAGTAAGCCTTTAAAAAACTTCATGGTCGCTTACCATCAGTGCTTTTTGCCTAATGCACTCCCAACCGCAATCAACTTCAAAGTGAAACAATTGTTTTTATTCTGTTTGCAGACAAGCCTTTGATTTTCAAAATGAAATGCGAGTGTGTTAAGCAATAGCGACGCTGGTTTAGATAGAAGTCAGTCTTGTAGAAACAAAAAAGCCATCACAGCTTGAGTGTTATCATCAGGGGTCGGAATTTTCATAGCACTTTTGAGCTGTCATAGGGACTTCTCGTTTATCGACTTCGGATATACATATTTTATCAATACATTATAGAACACAACATGTTAAAGAAGATTAAAAGTATAGGTAAACAACAGGCGGTCTTATCGCTAAAGAGCGATCTCTTTCAGATAATGACAATCTATTTATTTTATAGAAAAACGAATGAAGAAACACAGTCTTGTTTGCACTAAAACAGACTGAACATGAAATTCATAAATGATAAAACACTGAACTGAACTGATTAAAATGTTAACTATTAACTTTTCATTATTTTCATTGCAAATCTCTATTTCACGTTTTCAATTACTCAAAAGTTATTTGAAAGAAATCGCTCTTTAGCGATAATACCGCCTGTGCTTTACCTATATTTTTAATCTTCTTTAACATGTTGTGTTCTATAATGTATCGATAAAATATGTATATCCGAAATCGATAAACGAGAAGTCCCTATGACAGCTCAAAAGTGCTACGAAAATTCCGACCCCTGGTTATCATGTTTCCATATTAGTAACTTGAACAAATGAAATAATTTTATTTGTTTTAGATTACACCCTGATGTTAGGGCTGCTGGGTCTGAAGTACATTTCTTTGACAGATATTATCATAAGGGCTTTGAGTGGTACAGGTATGTATTTTATATATTTTGATACATTCCCTTTAAACCTTGTGTATGCCAGAGTACAGACGTCACAAGTTCGAGATCAAAAGAGACCTTGTGTCGTATTAATAAAGGGTAATTTGCGTAGCAAAGCAAACATGCTTAGCTTGTGAGTAACCCATTTTGTATTTGACAACAAGCATTTAAAAGGTTAAGGGGGCAGAGTAAGCTTATCGTCCGTGATACTGGTAAACCGCGTAATTAACAAATTCATGATAGAACAAAATAAACCTTACTGTCTTAATAAAAAGGTCCTTATTAAAAATGTTACTTACGCGGTTTTGCAGTTTCACCGACGATATGTCATGTAGGCCATGTCTGAAAATCACTGGCTACTGAAATGTAAACAGGGCCCGGTAGGGCAAATGCATCTATGGGTTGAGTGGGTTAAACCAACAATATCTCCTACATAATATATGGTTTGTCACAATTGCCTCATAGACTCCCTACCCGCACTTGGCCTCTTCACGCACTTGCCCCATCTGAAATTTAGAAGTTTTTTATTTTATTTTATTGAATTCTATAAATAAATGAATGAGTGACACGCAGCATACATATTGCTCTTATAATTTCCTAAGTTAAGTAACTGTTGAATGAGGTATAAAAACAGGGCAAATGCGAGTTGGACTCCTTATAAAGGTTTTCTTGTAATACAATATAAAAGAGCTATTTCCCGTTTTTTTGAAATGTTCGATTTTCATCCATTTTCTTAAATACTGTAAAACTATTTATTTATTTTTAATATTTTTCTAATTGAACACCAAAAGTGCCAAATACCATTTAAAATGTGTTGGGTATGTACAGTCAAGGTCAAAGATTGTATACACCACAGAGTGACAAAAAGCATAGTCATCTATGGTCATAAATTCGGCTTCATAAAAATATACATAAATTAGTATACATAGTTTGAGAGATAACTATGTATACAACAGTTGCAATAATATGTCCTCATCTATTAAACCATAGACTTAGAAACAACATAAAGTTCAAAAATATGTATAAGTACACTATTAACCATATATCCAACATGATAATCAAAATTATGTAAACAATCAAAATTACGTAAACACGACTCTCGACGCCGATTGTCAGCGGCGTATGAGCGTATTTGCGTTATATCGAATTCCATACTCTTGATGTAATCAATCAGCCAGCCACTTGACGCTTCAAGTCGTATAACAATTGCTTTTCCAAACTCTTTAGCAAATTACTCTATTTAAAATAATGTGTCACTTTTGGATTTTTAATTCCAATTGACTTACCGTTTCTTAAGGTCTTTCAACAATTTAAAAATATATATTTTATAAGTAGCTATTGTAATATAATATAACATCATAATCTGTAATCAAGTAATCAATATAAAATAAAAATGCGAAAAAAACATCTAGCTGCAGGATTGGAACGCGGGGCAGAACGTGACTCAACAGTTACACCTATTGCTGAGCCACAGAACCACGGTAACTGACGTCTGCGTGGACGAAATATTGAAACGCATTACCTACTTAAAGTTGGCAGCTTCAATATTGCAAAATCTGTTAAACACGTAATTCCAAAACGACGTGACAGGTCAAAACATAGACAAACATATACAATGACAAGTCTGCACTGTTTTCGTGAATTGTCAAAACATTCTATTCAAATTTGTCTCGTGTTAACAAGACCGTAAAGTTGATTTTAGCACGTTTATATTTTGTTTACATATTTCTGTAGCAGTTACTGAATCTATATTAAATGACATAAATATAAGTACAATATATATATTGCATCATTTGCTGGATACTGATTATGTAACTTTCATGGTATACAAGTTTTTGAACTTGCCTTATACATATTTTCGTGGCCTTTGAAATTTACATATTTATTAGTATTTGTATGAGTACATATCTTTTGAACTTTTTATGATTACCTGTTTTTTATCACATTTGTTGCAAATATATCTATGACCTTGACTGTACATCTATTTGGGTCATAAAAAATCACATGTGTACCAAATTTCAACTTTATTGGTGCAGTAGAATCGGAGCAAATTGGCTGTGACCAACAGTCAAACACAAGAGAAATCCGGGAGTGATTAAATCTGTGAAGCAAATCCCTCGGCATCTCTGCCCCTGGTTACAAAAAATACCATGCTATATTTATCATTACAGAAACAGAATGCCCCCTACTTTGGAAGGTCAGATCACGATGGAAAAGACTCCTTCATACTGGGTGACAAAGACTGCCCCCAAACGTGTGCATGCCATGAATGCTGGGGTGAAGCTGCTGGCAGTGGTCAGGGACCCGGTCACCAGAGCCATTAGCGATTACACGCAGTCTGCCAGGTAATGCTTTGTCATAGTTTAAAAAATAACATACAACATACATAAACTCACGCCTTCATTCCCAAAGTGGGATAGGCCGAGCTAAAGAATTACCAACAAGTCTTAAAACTTCTTGATAATTCTGTAACCACATTTCGCACAAGTAGGCTAAGATGTTTCCCAGTGTATTAGTGACAGGTGGCAAGCCCATCGCCTAACAGTACCACAAGCCTTTATTCCCTTAGTCGCCTCTTACAACATCCACGGGAAGACATGGAGTGGCACTATTCTAACCCGGCAACCACACGGCATAAAT
Organism: Acleris emargana; assembly: GCA_927399475.2. Taxonomy (NCBI): domain Eukaryota; kingdom Metazoa; phylum Arthropoda; class Insecta; order Lepidoptera; family Tortricidae; genus Acleris; species Acleris emargana. Next base: position 2,325,696 of record OV656840.1, read on the forward strand.
AAGTTTGGGTTCTATAGAAATAAATGAGACTAAATTCGTTTTATTCTCTTGTCTTGCTATAGAAGTTGTTTGTTTGGGTAACTGCATTATACCTAAGTGAGTACCTAATAAAAGATTTTAAAAAAGCCGACTGTTGAGATTTTTGCTGCGTTTCTTCTCAGCAGTGGTCTCCTCTTGGGAGGCGTTGGTAGATTCTTGATGTGAAAAGGTTTTGGAGCGGCCTACCTTACTGAATAAACATTTTTTATCTTTTACTTGTGGGAGGAACTTGTGCAGGGTCCGTCCGGGTTGGTACCACCATCTTATCCATTACCTAACCTACCGCCAAGCAGCAGTGTTCGCATTGTTGTGTTCCGGTTTGGGGATAAGACAGCCGGTGAAATGACCAGCATAGAGGCATTCCATCTTAGTCCTCAGGGTTGGCAACGTATTTGCAGTCTTGTGAATGCGAATGTCTATGGGTCACAGTTTCCACTTACCATCAGGTGGCCTGTGTGCTCGTTTTCCTTCCCATGCAATAAAAAAAAATGTTTGTCCAGCAAGAGCCCGTTCATCCCCCGCTTCGAGGAGCTGGCCATCACGAACGGGTCGTGGGGCGGCGCGCGCGTGGCGGCGGCGTGGGCGCCGGTGCGGCTGGGGCTGTACGCGCGGCCGCTGCGGCGCTGGCTGCGGCGCTTCCCGCGCGGCCTGCTGCTCGTCAGCGGGGAGCGCCTCGTGGCCGACCCGGCCGCCGAGATGGCCCGGGTTCAGGTAACTTGCCGATTTAGTTTCAGAGGCCGCATAATTCCCGCGCCACACAAGAATAAAAAGCGATGGCTTTAAGGTCGGATTTTTATTCCCCCAGAAAAAATATAAACAAGGTGTTGCCGTTAACAAAAACATTTGCACTATTCAAAATATTTATACTTTCCACATTCAAAAGAAATCGACTTTCTATAAAAAAATACCTATATATTGTAATCAAGATTGAAGAATTTAATTTGTTGATGGCAAACTTTGTTTGATTTAAACTCTTCGTTGTATTCATTTAAAACGAGAAAACTGTTTTTGTATGCATAATTTATTTATTGCACTGGTATCATTGACTCAATACACCTGTGTGTCAACAAGTTGAGGGCCGCTCGATTGATGTGAGACTGTGAGACGTCACTTCACTCGCTTCGCTTCACAATTCGTGCTCCCGTATCGTAAACGCTTTCCAGTGATTCATTTGGGCGATTTTCAATTCAATTATTTCTCGGATTTATTTTTAAATCACGTTTTCAGCGAAATGATATGATAACTCAATGTTATATTTATTGCTGGTCCAAACTTTGAGATCCCCTGAAATGTCACTTTGACAGTGACGTAACTTTGTTTACATTTTTTCTGTGGGAATAAAAATCCGACCTTACGTTTTTCCGAGCGAGGGACGTGAGATGGAGATAGTTTGCGCGCGCATTGATTGCAGGCTCAAATTCGAATAATTGCTGTTTACTTTAAAACTACAACATATATTTAAAAAATGATTTACGAGAATTAAGTAGATATGAGTACTTAACTATTGAATCAAAACTCATCGTTAAATATCGTAGAATTTCGAAGATTCAGCCAAAAAAATTTCGGTTCAAAATCAGATTATTTTTAACTCTTTTCAGAAAATCTCCATGTTCATAATTTAATCAATTGAAATGACTTACCTTTTCAGGAATTCCTCGGTCTAAAACGGGTGATAACAGAAAAACATTTCTACTTCAACTCCACAAAGGGTTTCCCCTGCCTCCTGAAGTCAGAAACCCGGCCCGCCCCCCACTGCCTCGGCAAGACCAAGGGCCGCAGCCACCCCCACATCCACCCGGACATCATACAGACCTTGAGGGAGTTCTATCGCCCGTTCAATGAGAAGTTCTATGACTTATCCGGTATTAACTTTGGGTGGCCTTGATAGGGTTGTGATTATTGGCTATTGCCTACATGAGGAGTTAAGTAGCGTCTATGGTCGATAGTCAAGAGCCAAGTGTTTACACGCATACACTTAAATAAGTTCCATAAGCTAAAGGGCTGTAGTGAACAATGGACCCGATTCTACAGTGGCCTCTAAACTTCCTAATTTTATTTAGGTGTCGCTAAAAGAGTGCTTCCCATTTGTTCCATGGTACTGTGACGTCAGGGTACAAAACAGAAAAAAATGTCCCAAACTGTTCTATAGAACTACGTACTAGCGTTTCACCCGAGCTTGCTTGTCAGTGACGCAATAGAACAAAATAAGATACACCTTTCCCATTTTGTTCCATCATGAAAAACTACTTAGAAATGTTTGTTTACGATTCTACTACTAGCATTGGAACTAAAGGCTAAGCTTGACGCAGTCTAAATGTAAACTGACTCGTTTTTAGCTTTAAACTGGACAAGGACATCAATCTACTAATGGAAAATAAAACAAACATTCTTGGTATCAACAACCTCAAACTAAATACGGAAAAAAAATAAAAATAAAAATATGAATGTTTGGGCCTTCATATCTTCTCAAGACCACCTCGGAATACAAGTCAGACGTTCGGTTAATCTCTCATTTCCGTCAAGGGTTGAAATAAGTTCCTACTACTTCGCTTTGTTTTTTTTTTTGCAACATTTAAAATAAATCCTTTTTAACTGCCGTGATTACCCTAGTTTTCATTTGGAGATTTTGTCATTTTGACTTTATCTTGTTGGACACTTGACACTTAGGTAAAAAAATTAATTATTCTTTATTGAAATGTTCTGTAAAGAGACAGTTATGGCATCGTTTATGATCATTTTCTTTTGACTAATTAAATTTTCAGTTGAAAATGACACTTTGTTATAATCTGTTTTATCTGGGGCGTCATGCTTGAACATGTTTTGAAATGTTAATTTTGATCACTTACTTTTGACGTTGACTGTACCATGGAACAAATGGGAAGCACTCCGCTAAAACACTTTGCTATTCTATGAGCAGCTGTCATAATCAAATGACAGCGCCATGACAACGCTAATTTGAATCTGACACTTCTTATTTTAGGCCGTCTTATACATTGTCAGATTGACATTCTGGAATAGCACTGATTAAATCTGCCGTCTAAACTATGACTTAAAATTAGACAATTTAGTTTTAGTTAGTTTTAGGCTATTTAAACGATGTGCACGTAGAATCGGGTCCAGTGTCTGCTAAGCTTTTTTTAACCAACTTAAAAAGATGCAGGCAAGCAAGTTATACACTATGCCAAATTTAAAAATGTTGCTGAGCAAAACTGCTGTGACACACAGACAGACACTTGTCTCGCCATAAGGTCTTTTTACCATTTTGGTACAGAACCCATAGGAAACGGAAATTGAGAAAAATCAAAACTACCCAATTACTATTGTATTCTGAGTAGAGATGATCAATGTAGGTACATAGGTCGTTATTTCGTTGTCTAGTACCCATAGTACAAGCCTAGAGCTTAGTTTGGGACTAGGTCAATTGGTGTGAGATTGTCCCCTGATATTTATTTATTTATTTATTATTTATACCCTAAATTGGGTAAATACAGGGTTTTACCTTAGGTAACCTAAGTATTTACCCGTCAAATTTGGTTTAATTACAAGTACCTTTGTGTTTTGGTGTACCTTTGGGTTCATTATCATATTTTATTTACATACCAGCAGTTTATAGATTTAGGCGATAATTTTATATATTTTTTGGCTTACTACGTCACAGTGGCAAATAAATCATTATATTATAAGCACATCGATTGAGTTAGCGTGAACAAATACTTCTTATTGCATTAAGCAGAGACTGAATAGCGGTACATTTTTACAGCAACTGAAATTGTTTGAATTAGAAAAGGGCGTTAACTTAAGAAGCCTATATCCTATAAAAATTGCAACACAAACTTTGGTTAGAAAATATAACCTGGAATTGCTTCACGTATATTTTGTATCTCTTTTTTAAGAATGAAGAAAAAAACCCCAAGGATGTTTTTGCTTTGGTTCCTTCTTGGAGATACGTGACGCAATTCCAGGTTATATTTTCTAACTTTAATCCAAAGTAGGTATTGTAATCTGTTTATAAAAAAAAATTAGTCTCAACTAAAAGGAATTGGCATTTAATTAATGAGCATTCGATTACAGAACCTCTACCTAGTTGGTTACTAAGTTCTGTTACTAAGGTTGATGCAAATAAAACTAAGTTACGTTTATTTTTTAATTTCAATATGTATAAAAATTTAAAGTTTAATTAATATACATTTTGAAAAACAATTAATCATTTTTCTTAGTTTCCGCAATTCCCGATACGATCTTTTAACATTCACAGCCGGCATCGATGAAATTACGCATGACTTTTCTGTAAATTTCATTTTTTGAAATCGCTTAAATGTTAGTCTTTGTTTACCAAAGAACTTTTTTTGTATAATGTTATAAAAAATCCTATCTCTGTATATGTTTAGAGACCAAAATTATATTTCTCAACATGACTTAATTCCAACTTATGAAGCAAGAGATTTGGTGTGTTTTCGTATTTCTGCAAAATCATGTGAAATCTTAAAGTCGATTTAATGAGTCATCAAGATTGACCGGTGTCCAAGCGGATCTTTAGTTGCTTTGAATACATTCGTATCAGAATTGAAAGCTAGAAGTCTGTTCAATATGTCACGCAAATTTGAACTCTCTACAGGAACTCTTACAAAAGTTGGGGCCGTTATCAGTATCATCGTCGTGCGTGATTTTAACTATGATTTTATCGTCCGAAATGGGAATACTTCAAGCTCGTACATCAAATAATTGCAATAGTTTAGAATACATTATTTTTATTATTATTCTATATAAATCAAAGTTTTGATTAATATACAGGTCTATGCAAAACTCCTTTAATTTTTTTTAAATTGTAATTAATCTCAGTAACAGAACTTAGTAACCGACTAGGTACAGATTATTTAATTTATCGTATTTTTTTCAAATTTAATAGCTAAACATTTTCAGTCTTTTGCATTGAGATTAGTTAAGATTAAGATGTAGTAGATAGCTCCAATACACTCATTCGATGCTAAGTCAATATTTTATAGCACAGTATTCTCAATAGTGAAATACACTAATTTAGGTAATTACTAGTTAAAAAAATCTACTATTGTAAACTATATAAGGCATGTATCTTCCAATAAGCTATTAGGTAGACAATTTTTATAGTATAAGGTACACAAATATTGTGGAGTGTATACGGGATATTTTTTTTAATACGTGCCCAAATTTTAATATTTGTTTCGCTATTGACACATGTGTGCTTAAAAAAACATTAGAGATATGGCCGATTCAATGATTCCACTAACTGAACGATATTCATAGACCCTCTAAAGCAGGGGTGTGAGGAGAGGAGCGTGCTGTAAAAAGGTTTTTACAGTTGAGGTTTTTATAAAGTGATTTTCTTGTATGACTTGGTATTGTTGGTTCTAGTTAATATGACGAAAAGCACTTGAAACCAACCATTACCAACATCTATTCTTCAATTGTTATCTTCAAGTAGGGTTGTAAAACAATTACGCAGGTCGGTACGGCCAAAGTATACTGTGAACAAACAATCTTGATAGTTTGATGTTGCCGGTATCTTACTTAATAATTAAATGTTTCTAAAATAATAATTAAATACTGTGTCAATATCACTTTGTACAATTTAAGAATAGTATTAAAAATACATTTTTACCTGAATGTTAACCGCGCTGTACTTAATTGTATTTAGAAAACAAAACACCTACTTAAATGTGTCCGGTTCAAGTAAAACCCAATGATCAAGAAGGGTTGAGCTACTCCAAGGCACGTGCCACTCTTCGGTCGTCCCTTTGTTATCTTTTCCTTTCATATTTAGCAACAAAAGAAGTTGTAAAATCCTGCGTTAAGTGCTTTTTCGTCATTTAAACTGGAACCAACTATACCCACGCGAGAACGTAAAAATTGGATAATTTGCTACAGATGATTTAATTGTTGTAATATTATTATATTAACGATACAAATGAATTGTTAAAATTTGGTGACCGATTAAAAAATACCCTGTAGAAATGTGTTCAACTAGCCGGGTGGATAAGTGTGTATTTACCTAGGGTATTTATACCCAAGTATTTACTTAAAGATTAGGTAGGTGTATACTTGATCGGTATGGTAGTTAAGTACTCATCTGCCGCTTATTTTGAAGCGTTTAGGATAAATCAATATAGGATTTTTTAATGAGATTAATTTTATTTTTCGATAGAAGCTCAATATCGCTTGGCAACTAAAGTGTTGTTCTATGGATTCATATGTCCCAAGACGATAGCATCTTCTAGTCTCAGCAAATATAATAACGTTTTTTTTTAATAATTTAAAGAACTCCAGATACTTACTGCAAATAGATGCAGCAGTGTTTGCATTGTTTATGTATTCTATAGAAAACAGTATAATATGTTCGATTTTGTGCACTTTTATAAAGTTCTGTAGAACTCGGAACTCCATATCATAAAAGTACAAGTACCTACTCATTTGTCAAAATTGTTCGTTTCTTTAATTCTACCAGAGTTTATTGATGTTTTATTCATAATTTAATTTGCAAAATGCTAAGTGGTCTCTGCCTACCCCTCTGGGAAACAGGCGTGATTTAATGTATGTATGTATGTAATGCTAAGTTATTTTTTTTTTTAATTAACTACGCACAATGCAAAAAATAGGTACAGTCAACAGCATAAATAAATGATCATTTATGTACCTTGTCACTTAAACGTCGTGTTTGAAATGTTATACAAAATTGTGGAACGATTGAAATCGATAAGGTACATAAATGATCACTTATTTATGCTTATTTATTTATTATTTAGCTCTGCCTAGCCCACTCTGGGAATGAAGGCGTGAGTTTATGTATGTATGTATGTATTTATGCTGTTGACTGTACTTACCATATTTAGAGACTTTAGAGGGATTGATAAGAAAATGGTTAGAAAGAAAGAAAGAAATAAGAAATAAGTTTATTTGGCAGGCATTTTACACTAGTAGGTATACAGATACATAATATAAGGTAATATAGATATAAAACTAACAACTATGATTACAGAAGCCTACCAAAATGGTCTTCACTCAGCTAATGTGATAAAACGTTGGGAAACGTTTCATCACGCTGGTTTTCAGTGAAGCCAGATAATATTAAATTAGGGTAGGTCTAAGTAATATGTAGCTCTCCAGTTCCTAATAACCATTGTTTCCTCAGTGTTCCAATATTTACAATTCTCATAGAATTAACGCTTTATTAGTAATCTGTTAGAAATAAGCATAGTGTAAAAAAGCCGTTGTCCGATTTATGTAGTCTTCAACAGGGCTAGAATTGTACTTGACGCAAAACCTTTTCATTTCGGGTCCATTCGCATAAACCGGTTTTGGAGGATGTCATTAGAGATGAAACTCCGTTTCGTCCACTTTCATAACTAAGATTTCATAACTGATTATGAGAAAGGATTTTTAATCAATTTCATAACCAGTTATTAACCAAGACTTTTTTTTCATTTTCATAACCAGAACCTAGATACCACTCTTATTTCAAATCAATTGGACAGTGTCGACGGAGCTCCGCTGACGCGGAGCTCCTATTTCTGGGTGGCTTGGCCCTCCCATAACCTAAACCTACCTAGTTTCTGATTATGAAAATGGAAAAAAAAGTCTTGTTTAATAACTGGTTATGAAACAGTGAATAAAAATCCTTATTCATAACCAGTTATGAAATCTTAGTTGTGAAAGTGGACTCAACTTGAAACTCAACCTTATTGTTGTAGAATGTCGGATTGACTTAGGACTTAAGGTGGGTCCCAAATGTAAGTATTTGTACGGCCAAAGAAATTGATTCCTAGACCAGTTTGAACCATGTCAAAGTGACACTGTTAATAAAATAGTTAGAATTCTCTTACGTTTTGATTGATTACGTCACTTTGACATAGTCCTAAGTAATTATATTATAGCTTTAGTTAGTGTTCCCGAGGACTATAGGCTTTTAGCCCTAAATTTAAGCCTATTGGTTCTCTTTTAGGGCTAACCTAATAAAGCAGGGCTTTAAAAGACTTGTCATTTTAAAAAGCCTATGGGCTTATAAAAGCCTTTAGGCCTTTTTTGTGATGGAGTCTTTTTTTCCAAGTAATAGGCTTATGTAAAGGCTAAAGCTTTTTTGGAGACTTAGTCTAAGAAAGTCATTATTGCCATCATCCATCAAATAATTAAAAAATTAACAACATCAAACATGTATTTTTCATTGCATTTATTTAAATAATAAAATAATGTTTATACCATTCCCCCTAAAAACAATCATATTTTTAGGGTTCCGTACCTCAAAAGGAAAAAACGAAACGAAACGAAACGTTGTATATCTTAATAGTTCCGTAATTAATAAAAACGTTATAATTTAAGGTAATTAAAAAGTTTAATTACTAGAGTTAACTTGATAATCTCGAAAAGAAGCTTAGCCTTGAGGACTAAGAGATTCATAGCCTTCATAGCCATTTCAGAGGGTTAAGCGTTACTGTTGTCAGACTAGCCTTAAAATAGCTTAGGCCTTAGCAAGACCTTTTCGACCTCCAACCGGTAGTCTTAAATAGGCCTAGCCTAAAGGACTAAAAGTCTTTATAGGCTTTTAGCCTTTCAAGCCCCTTAATTAAGAGTCTAGGCTCCAAAAAAAGGCTAAAAGCCTATAGTCTTCCGGAACACTAGCTTTAGTGCGTTGGTTGTGTTTTGAGATGTTAAATCTTAAATATGTCTACCTTTAAGTAATTCCACATTGACTTATTCTCTAGATTCCATTAATGGATTTATTGCGTATTTACTCTGGTTACCTGTATTTACTAAGCCTCGTAAGTCCCAACGACCTAAATATAGGACATTTGTCAAAGGACTTTTGACTTTAGTTGACTGACACAAGATTCTTTTTCGAACTAACAAAATTTGACATGGGCCTTGCGAGGTTAAAGTTAGGGTATAGTAATATAAATTGTTCACTTCTTATCTACTTTGCGATCTTTTGTTCGTTGTAAACACTTACCGGGCAATGAGGAGCCGAGCACGCGTAACTATTGTTAACAACAATACTAATCCTTACCTGAGAGCCGGAGTGACACAAGTTAATTTTTTTACACGCGATTATACTGCTTATTGTCATCGACGAATAGCCTTGAATGGTGCAAACATGTGCCTATTTATGAGTCGCTTCGACACTCGGGCTACTACTCATGGATTGAAAAACATTGATTCTTTTTGTTTTTTCTTCTTCACTTGGGTGCAGACGGTAATCTAAATAATTGAAATAACAATAGGTAACCTAAGTAAAACATTCAATTTTTTAGTGTGAATTTTTGGACATTTTCAATTTTACTGTTCTTTTACATTTAAAATTGTCATGTGCAATTGTAATTGTGATGCAAGTATCAAAACTTTTCAATCCGCTGCTGTGTTGTTCGAAGAGCGTGGTATATTTTACGTCTGTTGTTTGATATTTACAAAAAGATCTTATTGAATATTACAAACGTTCAATTCATATTTCCTGAACTATACCTACCTGGGTAACTGTATAACTTTAATAGTTAGCTCTGCTATCTTTCCTATATAGACTTTTGATTCAAACCACCTTTAGAATAAAGGCAACTTATTTTCGCGAGGGGTTATATTATGACTCAAAAGTAACGGAAGATCGTTCGCGAAAAGTTTTTTTTTAAAATACCTAATATGCAGCCTTTTTCACATTAGAATCAAGCTTTCAAGTAACTTTTGGGTGAGTCCTATTTGTTCCATAGACGTCATAGATTACTACAAAATTTGAAGATCCATGTAAAAAATGGCACAAACTGGGTTGTTGATGTGTTCAAATATGTGTTGTGAAGGTTGTATTTAGTTTATACTTGTACTTATTATTCTGTTGAGATTTTAAAGGGTCTTTAGTGTTAGGTACCTCTAACTTAATGAACAGTCAAAAAATCATAAATATTGTACACGTTCACAAGACTCCAAAAATATCTACACGCCTCTATGCCACTATAGTAGCCCTCAACCAAAGTGACGACCGGGGCCATACAACCCTTTATGGCCCCGGTCGTCACTTTGGTTGAGGGCTACTATAACAATAATGGCTGACGGCGACGCGACAAAACGACGCGTGTCGAGTAGAATCAAATCGTATTATTTTCTATGACCAGGCACACTGAGCAAAAGACCAATTTATGTGAGATCGTCCTTTGATATTATCATTAATTTATCATGGATAAATGACCCTGTAATAGTTATTCTTACACTTTTCCAAAGATAAAAGGCAGCGGGCGGTCACATCACTACGCGTCAGCTACGGCCGTCATTGGCGTAGTGAGCAGTGACAATTACTGCATTAAATCAGTCTGACACAAAGTGGGTTTATTCATACTTCTGCTATTATAATATTTGTATTTAAGGTTTAGACACACTCTCTTCAGAACGATAGTGACCTAATTTAAAATTTCAGCTTTCAAACTTTAAGTCATAAATTGGTTATGATCAGGGGTCGGACAAAAAGTGCAGATGACGTCAAACCACTTATAGGTGATTTCAAATAGTATTTTTGATTTTCATAAACAATTATCACTTATCATTTATCAACCTCTTTATTAAACGATATCGCCACTTGAAATGAGTAAGTACGGTTTTGGCTGACATATTGTCAATCAGATGAACAATAAATTGACTTCGTTATTGTTTAGCTATTGTATCTTCACGATTATATTTAGCTAAAAATTATATTTACTAATGTATAAAAAACGCTGTAAAATATCATCTTTACTCGAATATTGTGGCAATATATATATATATATATATAATATATATATATATATATATTCTACAACTGATATTTTAATATCCGTAGGAACGCAGACTACAGGACAAGGCAAATATATCTCTACACAAACTGAGCAATCAAGTACTGCGATTGTTATGGATACCGCGAAATTGTTGGCTATTTTTTTTCCCCGGGTCAACCAATTGAGGAAAAAAAAATCATTCAAGCATATCGTTGCTTAAATACAAAAGCGACACAAATCAAAATGTGTCTGCGTTGCATTTAAATTCAGAATGCTATTTACTTTAAGTTTCAAATCAAACTATATTTATTTTTGACTTGTGGCGCTTTTGTATTTAAGCAGCGATATTTTAAGTCTGTGACAAAAATAATAGACTTCTTAGAAAAATAGTCATCAATGCATAATTTCATAATAATAAGTATAATAAAGTAACACCATACATACATACATTAAATCACGCCTGTTTCCCAGAGGGGTAGGCAGAGACCACTTCTTTCCACTTGCTACGATCCTACATCATTATCTTTTTTTTATTTTTACTTATCTTAAAGTCTTCAACTGTTCCCACTTTTGAGTATTAAACCTATTTATCTGAGGTTCCCACAGACTTGTTCTAATTTCAAATAATTATACCTTATGGTAACAAGTTTATGTCACACCTGCCCATAAAGTCGCTTTTATCCCCGCTACGCGTACGGAAAAAGCCGCAAACATCTGCGATCTCGAACTTTCTTTGTTTTATCTCCCCAGTGGTGTAATATACTATTATTCACTACATCACCCTCTCTCTCTCATCATCACCTCTGTATTATTAATTCCATGGATATTTTTTTTACGATTATTTTGTTATGTTTCATTAATACTACTTTGTTACTACATGTCACACGGAAGTCTAAATACAAACTTAACCCGTCGAGCGATATGTCAAAATTGATGTACATCAAAATTAAACTTTATGTCAAATGAATAAGTCACGTAATGTCAAAAAATCTACGCACACATGATGTGCGTAGGACACCTGAGGGGTTAAACATCATCCTGTGTGCAAGATTACGTCATTTTTACGTCATCCGCACTTTTTGTCCGACCCCTGGTTATGATAGAGCCCTAACTCGAAATTCAAAATTTCTGAATTATGGCACTATTGTGCTGTAGGTGCGATATATAGACTTGCATAGCAATAATAAAACTCCATTAATTCTCTTGCAATTTTTTTTATTAAACTTAATTTTGACGTTAAACTTTGTGTCGGCTGTGGCCGACGTGGCGTCAGTGGCACGGTTTTCCGTTGTCGGCCACAGCCGACTGTGGCGTTCAAAAGGTTAAGTAGCATTATGTCTAAATTAAATGCAAGAGGTCCGATGAGCAGTTCAAAACACACACACGCGCACACGCACATAGCAGGTAGGTAAGTTTCGTTAGGTAGCTTCAGATGCCCGAAGGGCAAACCACCCGGAAATAGGAGCCCCGCATAGCGGGGTAGTCTTATTGAGAGAGGAATTTTGAGAATTGTTTTAGACCACTAGCTGCTTAGACCAGCTGCGTTTTACTAACCCGTTAATAATTTACATAAGTCGTCAAGTCAGTATTTCCATCTAGGTACCCACCTTAATGTTTAAACAGATTAAGTTTTATAATAGTTACTAAGTATGTTGCAACGAATATTCTAGTAGCTGTACCGTGTACGCACATTTAGGTAAAATAGGTTCAAATGCACTCCGCCAGAGTTGTCACGTCACTTAGCACATAAGTATGAAGCTTTAATACATACCGAATAAATAAGTTACATAAAATCAACATTTTTTATTTATAAAAGCATACATTTAAGTATCAAATCACAGTCCGTTGCCTGTTGGCACGTAGATGGGCAGATCTGTGGTATTCACTTGTAAATACGTGACGGAGGATACGCCCACAATAGCGAAGACAATGTTTGCGTCGTTGCCGTATTTAGAATGAAGCGTGGCGACGTCTATTCCACTCGGGAACGGTGAATCTTCTCTGAAAGAAAATTTAATGAGATTAACGATTTTGTTGAGAAAGCATTAGCGTTGAGCGAATTTTCGGTACAATTAGTGGGCACGTAAAATAATGAAATTGATACTAGCGATCGTGGGTTCAGTTATAGTATGAATCTTCCCAGGTGAATTTTGAACCTCGAGTATTTGTTGGCCACCTGATGGTAAGTGGAATCTGTGACCCATAGACATTCGCGTTCACAAGACTGCAAATGCACTGCCAACCCTGAGGACTAAGATGGAATGCCTCTATGCTAGTCATTTCACCGGCTGTCTTATCCCCAAACCGGAACACAACAATGCAAACTCTGCTGCTTGGCGGTTGGTTAATGGATAAGATGGTGGTACCAACCCGTACGGACCCTGCACAAGGCGTTTCGTCCACTTTCATAACTAAGATTTCATAACTGGTTATGAATAAGGATTTTTATTCACTGTTTCATAACCAGTTATTAAACAAGACTTTTTTTCCATTTTCATAACCAGAACCTAGATACCACTCTTATTTCACGGATTGTGTTTGTGTCGACTCACGCGGAGCTCCTATTTCTGGGTGGCTTGGCCCTCCGGGCCTGCTGCAAAGCTAACATAACCTAAACCTACCTAGTTTCTGATTATGAAAATGGAAAAAAAAGTCTTGTTTAATAACTGGTTATGAAACAGTGAATAAAAATCCTTATTCATAACCAGTTATGAAATCTTAGTTGTGAAAGTGGACTCAACCGCACAAGGTCCTCCCACAAGTAAATCCTCCCACTGATAACGCAATAACGAATAGAAAACTAGTCATCTATAAGTACTATACAGGGTGCCTCTGACCTTGGGGCTTTAAATGCATAGATCAATTCTACTCCTGAAACTAAACTTCTTTTGTTCTGTAAGTTGTTAAAAATATGTTCAGTTTAAATTATTTTTTTATCATACATGTTAAATCTAATTTTCAATGTACGCGATCCAATTCTCCATTTTCCTTTAGCCCTCGTACCAAGGTAATGTCGCCCCCGTACCATGAGATAGTGATTACATGGCCAGTATGTAATACACTGATTTTACAATTAGACTTTAACATCAATTAGTTATCTAAATTTAAGTTATTTTTTCATGTTGCAGAACAAAAGTAGTTCAGTTTAGCGAGTAGAATCGATCGTTGAATTTAAAGCCCCAAGGTCAGAGACACTGTATACAACCCCCCCAGCGGGTTTTGCGGCATGTGAGCAAAGTCTCGGAGCGCCCGCCTATAGGGTTCTTGGCAATGAAAGTGTTAAGTATGTAGGTATTTCATAGAACAAGCCTAGAGCTTAGTTTGGGGCTAGGTCAAATTTTTGCCCCTCGATATTGATTACTATTGTAGGGCCATTACCAACAGCGTCGGGGCAATAAATCATTTTATCGGAGTCTCTCGCTCGTACTCGTGGAGCTTATGGCGAGCGTAAGGGATGCGTGTAGTACCAGCGTTATCTTGTATCCCTTACGCTCGCAATAAGCCCCACGAGTACGAGCGAGAGAGTATGATAAAAATGATTTATTGCTCCGATGGATAGTTGATAATGGCTCTACAATAGCAAAGATAAAACCCATACATAAACCTGGTTATCTAACTGACGGTGAAAACTGCATCAAAATCTGTTGCGTAGTTTAGGCAGGGACCGGAACCGCTTACCCTTTAAAAGGTTTTCGTTAGGGTATATAATTGACTGGTTTTTACAAACCCTAACGATGCGATAAGCATATCTTCGACTTACCCCAATGAAGAGCTATCCCATACGATACAATTAATTTGACTAAGCGCTTACCAATTCCTTAAAACCCTCGTTAGGCTTTCCCTATGAAGTGTTTATTGAACGGCTTCAAGCTATTTTAATCTCTACGCGCAGTCCATACAAATTATTTTTGCACTACTTAGCAATTGATTGGCTATCCACACACAGGCTTGAACCAACCAATCACACGAATCTGCGAAACAGAGTCAACGGAGAGGGAGAATTAATAGGGTAACACTAACGTAATGCTAAGTGCTTAAATCCGAAACCCTTACGAAACTGGTAACCTCAATGTTTAATCATTCATTAGGGTAAGCCTAACGATAGGGATACGCTAACGTTTGGGAGAGCATATGATGTAGTTACCCGATCGATAGACTTAGTCGAATAAAGGGGTTTTCCGGTCCCTGAGTTTAGGTGATAGCGGATAAACAAGAGGGTCGGCGGTCTAGTGGCTTAAAGGGTCGACTCGTGATCGTAAGGTACCGAGTTCGAACCCCGGCGGTCACCATGTACTAATGAGTTTTTCTAACTCAAGTGCATTACCCGATGCTCTTACGGTGAAGGAAAAACCTGCATTCGAACAGCTGAATTTGTAAGAGAGTAATTGCACAAAATGATCCTAAAAAGGGTCGAAATGTATACGAAAGAGCCCATCTGTAATATAAGATAAGATAGCGGATATACAGACAGACGCGGCAAGCTACTTTGTTTTATACTATGTAAAGAATAAAAATAATATCTTAAGTATACTAATATTATAAAAGGAAATAATTGTGTACCAATAGGAAGCCATACTGCCGTCCTACCAAAGAAGGCGGCTAAGTGCACGGTAGTAGTATTAGGATTTTAAAGGTAATGTGGTTACCAATAGAGTTTAAAATGGTTCGACTACTACATTGCAGTTAGCCATCTTTGGTAGGACGGCAGCATATTATCCCTGACTAATATACCCTATAAAAAAACCAGAAAAGGAGTAAGGGCAGGTCGCTAGTGTGATAATAATGATAAACCAATTTCACCAAACGATTTTAATAATTACAGCATTAACAGCTGTCAAAATTAATGAGGTAACAGTCGATTAACGTTGATTAAATTTAACATCGTGTGGTGATATTGTTACTATACTCGAAAATCTAATTAGATTCCAAAATCTGACAGTTCCCATCTTGATTATTTCTTTATTAAAATATTATTTCATAAACATATCAATGAGAACTCGTGTAACCAGTAATATTAGGGTCAGTTTAATTGATAAAAATACCTACACTTAAACCAAAATGCAGTAATCACAGCGAATGTGCGTCGGTTGAGGTTAGGATTTTGGAATCTAATTACAGTTTCGAGTATAAAGCTAGTCAAGCTTAGCGAATTGCCACTGGTTAATTAATTTCTCGAGGCGAGAAATAGCAAAAGGTACAGTTCGAAACCATAATATTATTAAGTTTCAAAATTTAAGAAGAGTAATTGGTTTTCTCGCGTCAAATAATAGTGTCAATTTCACCTATTTATTTGTTGACACGTGCGTGATTTTCGTTAAAAGTGTACCTAGTTAATGACTAAAATTAAGAAACTAATTTTAGTCATGTGAGTCACGAAAATTAGTCATACTATAACATTGAGTCCGATTCCAAATTAATTGTGAGGTTTATTTAGACGTGGGTAAAATTAAGAAATATTAACTTTAGCCAAATGGTAACTTTCGTACGCCAATATGCGTTACCTCAAATTCAATAAATAAAAGAATATCAAAACTGTTGGAAGAAAGTAAACAACGCCTATGCCTTTTAAAAATAATTTATTTTTCGTTTTGGCCCGCGCGTGGCGTTACCTCTCTTCGCGGTATAGCTCTGTCTACGTAATTACTTGCACTTTTCAATAAACTGTTTCAATTATAATGTTCTTTTAATTGTATTATTTCTACAAATCCTCACTGTAATATAATCGTACTTGCTACAGGAGTATTGTCTAAGATACTATAACTTATCTTAAATCAGTATTGTTAATTTTCGTTACTCATGACTAAAGTTACCATTTCTTAATTTTACCCACGTCTAAATAAACTTCACAATTTCGAATTGGACTCGGTGTTAGGTAATTGTTAAACTTACTGTAAGCAGACCACCCTGAAGTGAGGCTTCGGTTTATTCGTTTTCTTGAAATTTTGTACATTTCTGTTATAAACATCGAAGTCTATAGTCAGAGGGCCTTCCTCTTTCACATCCTTATTTGTCTTTATTATACTCAATTTCTGCAAAACGGATTTAATGTCCGTAGTGTCGACTGGACCTATTATTGAATTTAAGCTCCAACTATTTTCTGGTTTTACAGAGTTTTCATACTTTTCTGCTGATTGCCTGCAGGATTCCCAGTACGCTATTTTTGCTTCCAACCAATCTTTGTGCGGATGATCTTTCATAAATTCATACAAGATATCTTTACTATGATCCACCATGCGATCCACCATCCAATACCTCTTTTGTTCTTTGTGAACCACTTCAGCTCTACCAAAGTCATATTCGCTCGGCAGCCAATTACCAAAGGTATTTTTTAAAGTCTCACTGTATTTAAATTCCTTTTTAAAAATTGGATTACCACGTCTCGGGCTTTTTGGCTTGGGATTAACTTGAATGGTTTTTTTTTCTGCAAGTTGTTTCATTATATTAAACGGATTTCTTAGCTTTCTACTTTTTTTTGGTTTTGGGGTTTTTTTAGGATGACCTGGTTCAGAAGACGATGCAGTGACTATTTGTTGTCTATTGATAACTTCGTTAAAGGAATCTACATAGACATCGGCGTCGTAGGATTTGTTAAAAGTTTTGATTGCACTAGAAAATGCCCTTCTATGTCTTGGAGTTAATTCATTATTTTCTTCAAGCTCTTTAATTTTTAGGCCCAAGTTTTTGAGAGCATTGAAATTTTCCTCGAATAGGTTTGTGTTAACAATTTTTTGTTTCTTTTCAGGAATAAGCTGGTCGTCTTCCTCCAAGTTGATGGTTTCTAGGATAACCTCGTTCTCTAAAACGTCCAATTGTTCTGTAAGTTGTAACATCGTCTTGTACCTGACATTGTAAGTGCGTATCAGGCTTTGCAAAGACTCAATGTTCACTGCTTGTGCGCGGCCCGTTTCTTCCAGTCTTTTTAGTTTTGAAGATATTTTCCTGATAGTATTAAAATGGTAAGACTGTGAGGTAACTCTTTTTCTTTTTTGTGCTCTCTCTGGACTATCGCAACGTACGATTTGTCCGAAATTGGGAGGTGGATAAAATCTGCAAGGCTGTTGCATTCTGGGAAAACCTTGAAAACTTTGAGGCATATGGAAGAAAGCTCTTTGAAATGTAAAATTAAAATGATTCCAGTAATTAAATGGTCGCATGAAGTTTCTTTGTTGCGGGTATCTCATGTTGGGGAAAAACTGAGGGTTCCAATTGCTCTGGAGACTTTCGTTACGTACTGAACTTTTTATTCTCCCCATATGACTGTCATTCACGTCGTCAGAGCTGCTATATGACTGAGAGCTGGACGAAGCAATAGGAGCACCTCTTTTGTGTCTCAAACTTGCTAAATTCAACACATAGACTGCGTTATTCAAGAACACATTTCGTGGTATATGTTTCTCGTCCGGAGCCCTCACAGAAACTATAACATGTGCCTGAGACAAATCTGGCAGGTGTTCATTGAATGATTTATGAATCATTTGTGAATTACAAGGTTTGACTTCTCTGCTGCAAAGTACATCTAATTTATATTGTATAAAATCTGCAGAACCTTTATTCAAACTACCTTCGCCAGGAGTTGGTAAATCTTCATCCATTTTCTCACTAGTATTTTCACTTAAATCTACATTTGAGCTTACTTCTACTGTTAGATCTACTTCCATTGTAACACTTTTTGTCATGTTATTTTGTTCCTTCTCGTCTATATTGGCTGGATCTTCAGTAGAGCTAACTACTTCTTCATTTATCTGTCCTTTTTCAATATCAATGGTGGGATCATCAGAAGCGCTTACTACTTCTTCATTTATTTGTCCTTTTGCATGTTCTTTAGCTGGATCTTCAGGGGCACTAAGTACTTCATTTGTCAGTCCTTTTTCAAGATCTTTGGCTGGATCTTTAGAAGCGCTAACTACTTCTTTATTTATCTGTCGTTTTTCCAGATCTTTGGCTGGATCAACTGAAGAAACAACGATTTCTTCATTTGTTCGCATTTCAGTTTGAACATTTAGACTGGGATCATATCTTAATACTTTGTATCCCGATCTACTGAGAGAAGCATACACTTTATATTTATACAGCTGGATTTGTTCACTGAGAAGCAAGGAATATGCTTGTTGGATGGACACAGTGACATCGTTGTACTTCAAATGAAGGCAGTTCTGTAAACAAAACAGATTTTATAAGTCTAAGAACTGGTCAAGTGCGAGTCGGACTCGAGCTCCAAGGGCTCCGTACCGCCACACAGTAGGTATTATTATATTACGATTTGAATTCGATTTGGAATAAATAGCTCGTTGATTATTTTTACAGAATATATGTTATTATTGGTCTATTCCGACTAACTAGACTAGATGGACTTTTTTGTCCTAGTAGTTACATTCAACGAAGATGGATTCCGTAATGGAACTACATGGACTTTTTTTTCCAAGTAGTTACATTAATAATACTTATAATAAATATTATTAGATCAAATGATCATTATTTAACTGCGTTTAACTATATATCATTATTGAACTACTAGGAAAAAAAAGTCCATCTAGTTACATCAATGGAACTAACAATGTAACTAGTCGGAATAGACCTTATTATTACTATGGATCTAGAAGAAAAACAACAATTATAAATAAATAAATAAATATCAGAGGACAATGTCACACCAATTGACCTAGTCCCAATTTAGGCTCTAGGCTAGTATTATGGGTACTAGACAACGATATAAATACTTATATAGAGAAATATATATACCCAAATACATAGTAAACATCCATGACTCAGGAACAAATATTCGCGCTCATCACACAAATATCTGCCTTTACCGGGATTTGAACCCAGGACCGCTAGCTTCGTAGGCGTCGTCACTACCAACTAGGCGATATCAATATTAGGCAATGTCAGTTTTTCATTTTTCTGAACAAAATTTCACATCAAATGTTAAAATTTATGGTCTTCCTTTTATTTCTTTCACTATGTAATTTAGCAAAAAATAATCCTTATGGTGAAGCCTTTCGATCAACCATGTAATTATTTAAATATCTATGAATACAGTTTAAATTGTTTTTTAAATTCAAATAATGTCTTCTTTCAGTAAAATGTTTCATCTACAATATTCAAGGAACTTTTCTTCCATGTGGCATAGCCGTGGGACGCCCTGTATATCAATGTACTAGTAGCAGAAACCTATATAGCCTATCTGTAGTAAGACTATATCAATGGATCTATGCAGTAGCAGAAACTGTAGGTCCATATAGGTTAAAAACTTAAGTAAATGACCTCTTGCATGGAGTTGTAACACATCTGTATAGACCGTTATACATTCTATATTTGAAATTTGACGTGAATTCCATATTAGTTTTATACAAGCAAGATGTCATTTATTTAAGTTTTTCACCAATACAGTTTCTCTTTAGAAAGATAATTTAAAAAAAAAACATTACCAGTACTGAGCCATGCTAAAATCTTATACAACAACTTAATTACAAATAAGTAGAATAAATAAAGTATATGCGTCGTCGCGTTAGACCGCTCAGAAGGCGAGTAAGCGGCGGGGGACGCCGCGAAGAGATCTCGACGTGAGCGTGTGTGTGTGAGATGTATGCGTGACACACACACATGCTAGGCGTTAACACTTGTCTCTTTAGTAAAACTATATCTACTGTCTTACTTTTATATGTTTTATTAAAACATATTAAAGTTACTTTCCTCATAATCGACATGAAAACTAGGGTTTAACTCGTGTGAGAGTCACCTATTTTACACTGGATAAAATAGGTGCCTTTCATCCCTTGGTTAACAATCTATTATTATTATGACAGAGAGAGTATGAAAGCGATAGAGATATTCATTATTTTTATTTTTTATTGCATGTGATGGCAAAAGAGCACACAGGCCACCTGATGGTAAGTGGAAACTGTGACCCATAGACATTCGCTTTCACAAGACTGCAAATGCGTTGTCAACCCTGAGGACTAAGATGGAATGCCTCCATGCTAGTCATTTCACCGGCTGTCTTATCCCCAAACCGGAACAACAATGCGAACACTGCTGCTTGGCGGTAGGTTAATGGATAAAGATGGTGGTACCAACCCGGATGGACCCTGCACAAGGTCCTCCCACAAGTAAAATTGTAATATTTTAATAAACCTTGGCAATTTGGCCACATATGGAATACTGCTCTCATCTGTGGGCTGGGGCTCCCCAAAACCAGCTTCTCCCTCTGGACCGCATCCAGCGGAGAGCCGCTCGAATTGTCGGCTGCCAGCGTACTTCTGGTCGGCTTGACTCCTTGGCGCTGCGTAGAGATGTAGCCTCACTCTGCATTCTCTATCGCTTGTACAACGGGGAGTGCTCCGAGGAGCTGTTCGGATTAATTCCTGCCGCATCCTTCCGCCTTCGTCCTACGCGACAGAAATTCCACCACCATCATCTAGATGGTTGGCAGTCCACAACTGTGCGTTTCACACGGAATTTCCTGCCTCGCACAACTAAACTGTGGAATGGTCTGTCGCCTGCGGTATTTCCGGACCGTTACGACCTTCAAACCTTCAAGAAAAGAGCGTACTCTCATTTGAAAGGCCGGCAACGCACCTGTGACTCCTCTGGTGCTGCAGGTGTCTATGGGTGACGGTAATCGCTTTCCATCAGGCGATCCGTCTGCTCGTTTGCCTCCTATACCATAAAAAAAAAAAATTACTTACCATCTCCAGTAATAACAATGCTTCTTCTGGCAAAATGAACAAACTTTTACCAACATTATGACCGAGATATTGCCAGTAACCTCCAGATTTCTGAGTCACCTCCGCCAGTTGTAGGTCGTCTCTCCATTGAGCATGACTTAATGCACCACTGGAATGAGAAATTATTTATCACCAAACTTTGGAACATTCCAGGCACAGTACAGATGTGTACACTCACTCGCTCTTAATAAGATTGTATGAGAGCGAGTAAGAGAGAAGTACTAAACCGAAGCCTCTTTTAAGTGCTTACAGACTGTACCTTGCCACTTTAATAGCTGTGACAATTCATATATGTATGGCAGTTTAAACATGAGATTAAATAGACCGGTGAAATAGACAAGGTACTAAAGTGTATACGTATTTATGAACTCAACTGTACAATATTTCCTACAAAACCGATTCGGAGCATAATGATAGAAATAAATGTATGTATATTTGATACAGATGTAACACTAGGCATGTAAGAATATATGAAGGGTCCACGGAAAGAACATGTCTAGTCACTTTTTTTTGAAAATGAGTTTTAAATCTCAAAATGTAGAGGAAGAAATGAACTATTACCTACCACTCAGATTCAGGTATAAATCTTCATATAACTTGTATCTTTTCACTCTTAAAAAAACCTCTACACAAAAATTACGTACAAAATGACATGGTTCCTAACTTTCAAATTGCGATATCTCAAAATGTTACAAATGTGACTAGACATTTTCTTTCCGTGGACCCTTCATATGCAAGTCCACATCATGATTATTATTTTGAACTTTATGCCGCCATGGCCTGAGGGTTACTTTGAGATGCTCTGAAACCATGTCGTCAATTAAAGGTTAATGAAAACTAAGAATGTAAAAACAAAAAACTATTGTATTCTTCTATCCTATCCTTGTGTATAACAAACTGACTTCCAAGCCAGGTACTCATTAGTGAACTGTAACAGAAACAAGGGGTAACAAGCTTAGAGTGAAAATACAGAGTTTAAAGTGTCTACACATTATAATTTTGCCTCTAACAGTTGCAACAGCTCGATAACGAGTACAGCAAAACTAGGTTAAAAAATTACAAATACCTATTATAAATGCAAAAGTTTATGCATGTGATAGTTTGTTACTCCTTCACACTGCAGCGGCTGGACAGATTTGTGTGCAATCAAATTTGAAATAGCTTATACATCGGATTAACACATAGGCTTCTTTTTTTTTTTTTTTTTGCCCCCGCGGCGACTTGAACAGCTACTACCGTGGGGATATGGCGTTTCCACGTGAAGTGATTTCGCCAGTGTCAACGTTTATATAAGTATAAATCAATATAGCAATAAAACACAATTCAATCTTCTCTAGGAAGATTGGGGGCAATGTTGTACGGTGATTTGTAGGACAGAGGTCAAGATAGTTTTAACCTCTGCACCACTGCGAGTCCACTTGAAACGAGAAGAAAAATGCCAGATACACGAAATAAGTCCAAGTCTTCAATCACTGTGCGACACTAAGGCATAAAAAGTACAAATCACTATCAGAAAAGAACTTTGAACACCTAATTACCCAAAAATTAAAGTCTAAAACAAATTACAAGTCCGCCATCTTTTAACGTTGCAAATGGCCCCAAGGCTTCTTTTCATCATGGAAATTTAAAAGTTCCTGAGAGCATAACGATAATCAAAATGTTTTGAAAAACAAAGCTTGGGCAGAAGTTAGTTTATTATAATACCAAATTTGATGTATAATTTTTCGAGAGATGATTGTTAGAACAAGTGGTGGAATTGCCATATTCAAGATAAGCTGAAATCAATATTGGTGTGAGATCGAAGGGTGCCGAAAAACATTTTCGCATTCTCGCTCTAACTTCGTCTTTTAGACTGTGTGTCTTTTCTATTCACCCGATTTTACGATACGTGTTTCAAAGATGACATCCCATTCTCATCAGAAAAAATAAAACAGAAATAACGGTCCACCTCTGCCAAGGTGGCAAAAAACGAGGATGTATAATAATTACGTACCATTTTTCTATTCTCTCTACTTCAAGAAGATGTTTTCGTGCCTCCAAAGCATTTTCGATCTGCTTTTGCTCCAACCAAGATCCATTCGGGATCACTTCTTTTAAACCAAGCTCAGGTAAAGAAACCTTGCCCTTTTTCCCACCCAGTTCTACAAGCTGATCTCCGCTAAAACAAGAAGATTCGATGTAAATTTTGACCGAACACATTAGGTTTTTTCTACAGAACTTATTGGATATTTTTCGCTAGAACTTACGACAGCATGTTAAACTTATCCATATTGGGGATCTCTATGCAAAATTTTGCAGTAGGAATTGCTTAAATTATCGTTATTATTAAGAATCCATTTTAAAAAACCGCACCGACTATGAAACATGACAAGTTTCTCGAACACAGACTACTAAGGGATACTAATACGATTTTTTTTTATAACTGACGTTTGTCTGTCAAATGTGGCAAGAGCTCAAAATCATAAAGCCGCAAATTAATTCAGAATGATAATGCAGTATTTTGAATATACCTATTTGAAAAAAAAGAACATACATAAACTCACGCTTTAGTTCCCAGAGTGGGGTAGGCAGAGCTAAAGAATTACCTACAACTCTTGAAACTTGTAAATAAATTCTGTAACCACGTTTTGCACATTTAGGCTAAGATGTTTACCATTGTATTAGTAACAGAACGTAAGTATATTTCATTAAAAAAATATAAAATCCACCTACCCGTGTAAATGGATTTGTGGGCATCACTGATATTCTGGTTCTCTCGTTCGGTATAAAAACGGTACGGTAGCATTTTGTAATGAAACTTTATGCACGTCTCATCATCACTACATAGTATAAAACAAAGTCGCTTGCGCTGTCTGTCCCTATGTATGCTTAAATCTTTAAAACTACGCAACGGATTTTGATGCGGTTTTTTTTAATAGATAGAGTGATTCTTAAGGAAGGTTTATATGTATAATACATTCCACGCGGGCGAAGCCGCGGGCGGGTCGCTAGTCGTCTATAATAATACATGCTGATTTTCGGCACAAGAGATTGTGGTAAAATTTTCCCAATTCGTTTTGTTTATTTCTGTTTTTTGTATGTTTTAACACCAATTCGTGCTATGGCTCGGTGGACATTATTTGCGAATTTTCGTAGTTTTTTCGCCACATCCCTGACAGACAGGTCTGGTTTTCTTCTAAACGCAT
This sequence comes from Acleris emargana, assembly GCA_927399475.2. Lineage (NCBI taxonomy): Eukaryota > Metazoa > Arthropoda > Insecta > Lepidoptera > Tortricidae > Acleris > Acleris emargana. The sequence continues at coordinate 2,350,401 of OV656840.1, forward strand.
GAGCGATTTTCCGGTCCAAGTTTCGGTTACAGGTCCCGTTTTACGGCGTCTATTCGGTGCATGATGAAAGGTAAATAAATTCCTCACCTTTCTTCCGAGTAAGGTGAGGAATCACCTATCGTTTTCGTCAACTGTTTGGGAGTTAGGTACCTATATTAGGAATCGTACACCATTTTTGCACGATCACTTTACGTTTTTCTGGAGAAATGCCTCGTATTTTGCGTATTTTGCAGAAATAAACATCAAATAATCACAACATTTGTTGGTGACCATTGATTACAGAAAACTTTTTTTAATCATTATTAGGTACGACAAAAATAGTAGCACTGCAAATCTGTGCTTATACTTTCTTTTTTATTATTCTAGGTTCAGTAGTTTCAGAGATAGATCACTTTCATGAATAAAATCAAAACTATTCATTTTACAGTAATAACACAATATATTTGAGATTTTCATAACGAGCCCTTTCATTTGATATATGAATATGACACAGCATGGTTTGCATTTTTTTTAAATTTCGTAACTTGGCCTCCGATAATAACCTTTATTTAAAAAAATACTTTGCACATCTGTGTTTGGGTCATCAATTTACATATGTGTACCAAATTTCAACTCAATCGGTCCAGTAGTTTCGGAGCAAATTGGCTGTGACAGACGGACAGACAGACAGACGCACGAGTGATCCTATAAGGGTTCAGTTTTTTCATTTTTTGTTCGGAACCCTAAAAACGAAAATGGCCGAGTGGTATTAAGAAAATGGTAGCACTGGTTTAGTGGAGGTCCGGGTCGCTACCATCATCTTATTCTTTAAAAGCTGTTGAGTTCTAGGGTGGGGATAAGATAACCGGTGATATTACCTAGAATAGGGGCGTTCCATCTTAGTCCTAAGGGTTGACAAGGTATTTGCAGTCTTAGGATTGCAGTCTTCAGATCAGATTGTAGTCTTGTGAATGCAAATGTGTATGGGTCACAGATCCCACTTACCATCAGGCGGCCTGTGTGTTCGTTCGCCTGCTCCTTGCCATACAAAAAAAACATGGTTTAATCCAAGACGTGAATATCCTAATGGTACAATCGGCTCTATAAGTAGCTGCACACTTTGGCACCTTTTTGCTTTAACGCCTTTGACAGGTTCGTGCAGCAGTTCAAACATGGCGTTAAAGTGACAAAGGACTCAAGTGTGCAACGTATTAAAAGGTCGACCTTGCCCAAATCTGTTAGTGGTTTTTGTGTAATTGACAGACAAACTTCATGAGGATTGTAATCAGCCCATTGGAACCCTGCCCCACGATAGAACGGTGTCACAGTCACATTATAAAACCATTTCTTTGACGGTTTTTACGACTTGAATCGTAACGTCACTGTGACATAGTTCTATGGTGGGTCAGAGTTCCAATGGGCGGATAGTTTAATGACAATAGGGAATATGCATGTTTTTTTTTTACAGCTTCAATTGAAGCTGATTCATGTAACAAAAAGATCACAAAAATCATTTTTTGAATAACTATAAAAATAACCAAGATATAAGCCAACAAAGATTTGTTCCTATCTCTTTCTAGAAAAACGGAATTTTACATGGAGTTTATATGGCCGCAGTGCACAATGACGTCACGGTGCACATCGGATCTCTCTGTCTAATTAGAAGTTAGAAATGCTTATAACTTCCGTATTTCTTGACCGATTTTAATTTTAATTTCCGTTTTGGTGATCTCTTTTACGGTATTTTCATATTTTGATGAGAAATGCGATTTTTAAAATCCATGCATATTCCCTATTGCAACAACTGGGATTGTTAATATTTTTACAATTACTCCAATTCGAAAACCATTTTGGAGAATAGAGTTTTAAAGCCGTTCTGCATTATTAGGTTTTTGAAATATTTATCTATTTCGGACAAAAGTATTTTAAACCTTTGTTAGCCTTTCGTTTCTCCTCGGTGTAGCATACGGGTTAGGTAAAAACCGCATGAAATAGTACGTCTTAATACACTATTACAACCGCTTTTCAACATTAGATATCATTTAATTGTTGTAATTTATTAAAAATTGCCAACCCTTAAAAATTGTCACGTCATCCATAAAATGTCTTGCTAAATAAATAAAGATATTAAAACAAAACTATTGGGTCAAATATAAAATTAATGGAATTAATCCCTGAAAATGATCTATTCGCGACTTATTTTTTTTGGTCGATCCCAATTGTGATCTTACGAATTGTATAAAGGGGCGATGGGCAATTTTGTATGGACCCCGTCCCCACCTTCCAACAGTCTCGGGATGTATGTATATTTATTCATTTACATACATACATACATAAACTCACGCCTTCATTCCCAAAGTGGGGTAGGCAGAGCTACAGAATTACCAACAACTTTTAAAACTAGTTGATAATTCTGTAACCACACTTTGCACAATTAGGCTAAGATGTTTACCAGCGTATTAGTGACAGGTGGCAAGCCCATCGCCTAACAGTACTACAAGCCTTTATTCCCTTAGTCGCCTCTTACGACATCCACGGGAAGAAATGGAGTGGTCCTATTCTAACCCGGCAACCACACGGTTATTCATTTGGACCTATAAAAAGACAAAATACCTACTGTAGCTGCCGAAACCAGACGCTGAAGAGGAGGTTTTGAAGGCTTTGCTAATTTAATTAAAAACTTCGATTTGATACTGTAAATTTATTATAGGTTACTGGTATACTGAAATAGTGCCAAAATTAGGCGCAGCTAAGTGGAAGTTTGGAAAGCTAGTGACTAGCCCAAGACTAGCCACTTTTTACTTGTTTAAGTTCAAAGGATTATTTTAGTGGGGATAAACGTTTTGATATTGTTTGAAGAGCATATTTAAGATTATAAGATGAATGATTTTGATATTTATATAATTTGGAAACAATTAAAAATAGGGGAAACGAATAACATAAAATGAATTAAAATTTATACAATAAAAAAATGTTGCATACCTACGCAACACCTAGGTACCTACTTTAGTATTAGGGAATTTTTCAATGCTCTCTTCTCTTCTCAATCTGCTGTATGGATAATGTCAATGTAATTACCTTATTTCAAATATACCAATTTAAACAACCATTATAATAAAAGCATTCATTATCGAGAAACCATAGTTAGACCCCTGCCTGCCTGAATCAAGAAGCTTCAACATATATATTACAAGAGCCAAGCAGGGCAAGAATGTGTTTATTTTTGAACAAATTCCATACGATACGATTATGATTTTCCAGGAAATCCGCATACACATGGAGATCGTCGCTTTACTAAAAATACATCATGTTGCCAAGATCTATAACTGGGACATGTTTCATCTCTGTTGGGTGGGGATGGGTGGGGAAAGGGTCCATCGTCCTTTAAGGAAACGTAAGTAGTGATGTTTAAGTTTTAATGATAAACACCAAACTGCTATGTTATGTGCCATTGTTAACTTAGGAAGTAAGTGCGATTCGAAGACACCAATAAAACAAATTTATTTGTACTTCTTCATTAATCCCAAAGGGCGACTATCATGATGATAATATCACCGGCATCCAACCCATATAAAAGGCATCTATCCTCCTAACTTGGTACTTACTCAAAATAAAATTAGTTTTTAAGAGAGGCGAAGGCTGAGATACGCGTCATACTCGTGAACGGGTGCTGTTTGTTGTCCAATTTATTATCCTAGTTATATGGCTTTTGACGTAGAGACCTCGTCGTCTCATAATCATTATTTTATTTTAATGTTAATTGACCTTACATTTGTAATAATTTATTTTTGCTACTTTTAAGAATTAATTTTTTATTACTTTATTGCGATGGGCTTGCCACCTGTCACTAATACGCTGGTAAACATCTTAGCCTATTTGTGCAAATTGTGGTTACAGAATTATCAACAAGTTTTTAGAGTTGTAGGTAATTCTGTAGCTCTGCCTACCCCTCTCTGGGATTACAGGCGTGAAGGTATGTATGTATGTATGTACTTTATTACCTTATTATTACTTAATGTAACTTACTTTTAAGTATAGTAATGTTTTTGCGGCGTTTCTCAGATTCAATGTAGATACATTACCGAAGTGTAAAAGAGCACGCATATTTACTGAATAAATATTTAGAATTTAGAATTTTTACACAATTATTCTTAACCACATAGTAACGAATACATATGGTTTTCATGACAAATAATAATCTGTTGATTTATTATAATATTTTTACAATAATATATACAGGGTGACTGGAAATTCGCCGTATTCTTTGAAAGGGGTTATTTCTACAGCTCATTTGTAACGATTTAAGTCCAGTCAACAGGGGTCAAAACTCATTGGTAACCGAGTTATTCATGTTTTTAGAATTTAAAAAAATACCCGCTTTTCGACCTAAAACTAGTCATTGTGTAAAAGCTTCGCCATTTAGAAATAAAAAAAAGCATTTTTCAAATAGCCAATGAATTACTGATTACGAAAAATAATAAAAAATGCCAAAGAGATGCAAAGTTTTGCAAATAAAAGGATTTGAAGTAAAAAGTTCGAGTGATTATTTTCCAAATTTTGTAACATTTTAAAGCATAACTAAAAAAAAAAACTGGAACACTTCGCGTACAAATGACAGGAATAGTTTGCTCAATTCATAAGCTTTCTAAAAAGGTACAATTTATGACATATTAAAATTAATTTTCATTTAAAAATGTACAATTAATAATAATAGCAAAAATGTTCGCGGTTAAGCTCCATCGTTTCAACCAAAAAACGCGGGATCGTTATCGTTTTTAAATTCAGCTAATCGTGTTCTTTTAAATTTGCTTTTTAAAAACATAAACTGCGTTCCATTTTTAACCGAAATACGCGGGAAGTGTTGTAGTAAAATGAATTGATTGTAGTAGTAATTTTAAAATGTCATAAATTGGACTTAAATCGTAACAATTGAGTTGTAGAATCCCCTTTCAAAGAATACGGCGAATTTCCAGTCACCCTGTATAATATATGGCGTTTTCAAAATGTTGGGGGACCATCCTACTTTTACCCCCTCCGTACATCCTTAAAATTAACAGTATTAGTGAGTTTAATTAGTAGAATATTATTACAAACTATCTCAATCCAGTTGTTCTATTTAATCCTCTTCGTTTAATAAGAGACAAAGCTCAGTTTAAAGCACACACTCAACAGTAATTGAGCACAGAAATCGAATTGGAAACTATACGTGAGGAAAATGGAGCAAATTGTACGTGAGGTTCGCTCACTATCTTCCTAAATCAACTTAACTCTATTATCTCTCATGTATCTATAGTGACATCGACACAGTAATACTTAATAGGTTATACTTCTAAATGAAAACTACCTAAGTCAGCTCTTCGTCTAGTTTAATTAGCGGCTTTGTTATTTAGCCGGCTTATACGGTTGTAACGTAAGCTACACAGCTGTAGACTCGCGTAGTAGCTACGACGTAGCGTAGCATGCCTGACAGCTATCGATTAGAACCCCGGAATTACACGAAGCTGGCCGATCACACACGAACGCCCCCGACGAAACCCGAACGTCCATACATAGCGGAAGTAATGAAATGTACAGAAGATATGAACCGGAAAAATTGTCGTCTTTTTCTTCGCGTCGCGTCTTATCCCTATTCCCTTTGTCGGTTTTTCGTTTCGACGCTTCGTTCGGCTTATAAATGAGTTTGCATACAATATAAAAATTGTATTCTGTGTAGTTTCAATGATAAATTGGGACAAGATAGGGTTAAGTGCTAGTTAAACTGTAAGAGCCCTTAACGAGGGCGTCATGAAACTTGAAGTTAATTGGCTGAAGGTACAAGAGTGCTCGAGGTTGCGAGTTACGACCGCTTTTGCCGAGGGCTAGAGGAGGTTTAACGTATTGTAATACGCCCTCCCTCTCGGCTCATAGCTCAACGTAGTCGCCTATTCACGCACGGCAACGCCGGCCGGCATCGATTTTAATTCAAGGAAAATTCAAATTTCGAATAGAACGCGTTCGATTTTTATATTTCAAAAATAGAAACTGGTGCGCCAACTGTGGCAAGTGTACAGGATGGTTTATTTACTATATTTAGTGGAGTATTTTGACGTGCGCGCGTTGCAGCTAACTTCAGAGTGGTTTAAGGGTTTGATGGATTGTGTTATCGGTTGTTATTCGCGGTGAAGCATGCTTGAATAGTGTTCGTGGAACCCGCTTTAGTGGAAAACCCCGATATGTGATGTGATTTTACGTGTGTTCGATGCGCATTAAGTGCACGGATACTGTTTGAGGTATTGTAAAATTGCCTGAAGTGTTGTGTTTATGTGCCTGGGGGGTTTGGCTGAGAGTTAGGGATCCGGATTATTTTAAGGTAAGTGGATTGGTGCACTTTTATTATTGGCTATACAATAGATGCCTGAAACGGAATCGGTGTAGGTATTTAGTCATATAGCAGGATTCGCCTCAACTTACGCTTACTTCATATAATTACTATCACGTACTTAAATTCATAGACTTGATTGGTACTAAATGAAAGAGATTGCATGATTTAAATTAATACCAACCTACGTATGTATACTTTTTTAAATAGAATTCTACGAGCGTAATGGTGAATTATAAATACTCGTTTATACCAACAAAAAAAACTCTTTATCATAAATAATTGCCAGATTCGCACAGATACAATTAATCATTCATTTCCGTAAACATTTTCACAAAGGACGGATATGCAGCTAGCCGGCTACTATTCAATAAACACAGACACTTTTCCGTAAACTTCCTGAAAATGTAAACATAGATGTTTATTGTCAAGCGCGCCATCTATTGTAAACTGTGCGCAACTTTTAGTTCCTGATCCCGCCACCGTCCGTAGCGCCAAAGTGTCAGCCGGCAACACTGCAGTCACGCCGCGTTGACGCGCGCTGCTACTCGCGTAGGCGTAGATCGCTTCGTGATAAACAATATTATGTTTTCATCCTTATCAGCATCTAATAAAAGTTCTTACTAATTGTGTTACAAGTATACACGCGTCCGTAACTATATTGAGTGATTGGCAGTGATTAAATGAAAGTGTGTTTGTGCCTGTGTTTTGTTTCCGAGGATTTTGGCGGCGCGAAGCGACTCCGGCCGGCATGCGGAAAATAAACGGTGAGGTCCGAGGATGCAGATCGTAAGAAACTTAAAGCATGCTAGTTTCGAAGCGATAACCGCGGTCTAATGTAGATAAGAGACTTTTATTGACTTGAGTGACCCGGTTTTGGAGATAAAGATTGAGAAGAGTGTGCAAAACGTTGTTATTTTGTTATTTCACGCTGCAAAGTCGGGGAGCTCCATTGAAAGTGATAGGGCGATTAAATGCCAGCCGCTCAGGGGTCGCCTTGCCTCCAACAATAATTGTAGGGGCCACGCTTCGATTTCCGCGACAAGTATCAATAAACCCTTCAAATGAAATGATAATTTTAAAAGGGCTCGAGGTAATCAATCACGCTGTTGCAACTTTTGGACCGAAAAGAAAGTCACGAATCGACGTCTTACGTTTCGAAAGATAAAAAAGTTATTATGTCTCGAAATAGCGTTGCTCAACAGAACGACCGAAATCATTAACCGTAACAGATCCCATACAAATGGGCCATAAACGTAATCCGACAATGTTGGATGGGTCGTCGCCCGGCGCGTTACGAAACGCATTCTAGGTCGGGTGAGGTCGTCAAGATAACTAAAGGACCCAAACGCAAAAATCAATGCAATTATGTAAAAGAACACCTTGGAATTAATCAATAAGAAAACCTTGGAATTTGATTCAGATGCGAACTCAATATCGAATTCGACGCTGGCGGCCGCCAGATTTATTGTTTAATGATTGCGACAGACAGCTCGGCACATCTATTTGTTTTAATAACACGCACGAATGAAGAAGTGATACACACCGGGCGTAATAGATGTTACATTCAATCATTCGAAACATCCATCTTTACTCATTCAGATGACTTTGTTACGTGACACTCCCTTATAACGTGGTTTTGCAAATTGCAACAAAAGCCATGTCGTCTACGTAACGGACCGCGAAAACAAAGAGCTATAGATATTTATTTGAAAGCGCATCGGTACCTTGTTTAAAAAGGAATTCATGTTAATAGCCTAAAGTATTGTGCGAACGTTCGGTTGCGGCAGTTTTACGATTCGAAGATATGATGGCGGGAGGGTCGACGGCCGCTTAGTTAATATGCCTGCACGGGGCAGAGAAAATCAAATAAACATTCGTTTCATCTCCGGTTTATCGGCGATGCACTTCGTAGCCTTGCACTTTGCCTGTTGTGTGTTCAACTGTTCACTCGTCACACCCATTACTCAGACGTTGGAGGTTGTCCGCACAATCCCTTCCTACATTAATAAAATACATGGCAGCTCATAGCACCACTGGAAAAACTTGTGGTACGCTTTTTATTAATACGTCTCGCGGTGTTTTAATTAAAGATTAAGTATCAGTCGTTATTTATCACGCCTTAATTGAGATATAGCCAGTATTACTTTGAGAAATATCACCTCATTACCGGACGCTGATATTGTATCCAATCCATGTATCGTCTTGGGGGGCTTGTTTTGATTGGAATACCAGTAATGTAAACATATCATATTTAAAATCGTTTGTAACCTTGACGTCCCGGCTATTGTTCCTTATTCGGTTTGCCCACAGTTTAACTATTCATTAGTACAACATTTGGAAGCGATCATGTATCCGATAGACGGTTATGTGTCTATTGATTTTGCCAGCAGTTCGGAGCAGCTCTTTAATATTGACAATGAGAGGTAGTTTAGCCGCCACTACGTGTCCTGAAAGATGATGAGCTACGTGACGCCCAGTTCATTGCTCCAGTTTTTTGCCTCTTGATCTTGTGAATGAGTTTACAGACCTTGGCCAGAAGATTACGAGCTTGCAAGATTTATGGGCAGAAAAACTCGACGACTGTCAAAATATTGCTTGCGTCGCTGCCTTGTAGTTTGAATGTATCAGTTACATCGCGGTTAAAATATTCGTTTGACGTCGGTGGCAAGGCCTGTCCAAATAAATTTGATATTAATTCAAGGCCGTAAATCAGTCTATGTAAAATCAATGGGTAACAAGGCAATGGCTGTGGACGTCGGGTTTCAATACGGCGCATTAGCAGTAGTTACGATGGTGACGCGCGTGAATGCCATGCTGATTGAAATGGCGCGTTTGTCACAAATTGTCGCTCCAATTCGTGTGTGATACGAATACAAATCTATAAATTCTCCGAGGAAATTTTACTCAAATCGAAGGGTTTAACTCAAACCTTGTATTGTAAATCGCCCGCGTTCAAATCAAGAGTGCGAAGACACCTTCATTATTTCCACTTACGAGGAATTTAATCCTGTATTTTGCCTGTTAATGAAGTTAGCGTCATTTATATTCTGAATCTAAAGCGCAGGTAAACGCTCGTTCACTTGGCGTAGGGTGGTGTGATATATTCAGGACCCATTTAAATATTCCCAGGGGTGATAAGGGGAAGGGATGCGTACCGGTTAATCAAGTAACGTGATCCATTTATCTGGAGCACTCTTGATATGGTGTCGATGAACCTTGGAATATTGTGAGTGGGGAGATTTTGAGCATCAGCGGAAGTGGGTACGGATAGGGTACGGATAATACATTTCTATTAAGGATGCTTGAATTCAATTGAAGCTGAATTAATTGAAGATCAAGTTCGAACGGTCGATAACGATGACGCAACCGTCGCAACAAAGTCTAGAGCTGGTTTTTATAGCTTGTCCTCAGATGATTTTATAATTAATGAACTGATCAATGTCGTTGTCAATGTCTAGTTCCGCAATTACAAGTTTGTACCAAGTTATCAAAATCGATGGCGTTGCGGTGGAGCGGGGAGCCGTGCCGGCAGGCGGGTGCAGCATTTGCGTCGTTTTACTGCATTCGATCTATTTACAGTTTTATGAACGACGATAAAGCGGAGCGCGTTGAACCATGCTCCGGGCCTCAATAGATACGTCTGCATTTAAATCGGCGCTTGGTACACACTTGACCATTACAGTGGGAGTAAATAGTTCATTATGTTAACCAGCTCTCTGTTGTCGCTTTCCAATTATGAATAATACGCCTCCTAGTCATTCTAGTAACGGATTCCAGTTGCATTTTCTCTGTTATTCTAGTTTCCTAGTTAAATGACGAAGCTTCTGTCACGATCGTGGATGGAATTATAATATTAAGTAGTTCCGTGGTAGACGTTTAAACTAATAACTGTCGAGAAGCAACGTCGTTAACCCTTTCGTTCATTTCCAATGGTTACTTTCGTTTTGCGATAACTATCTAGTTAAGGCCTGTCTTTCTCCGTACGCTAGTTGGCAGAATCCGCACAATAGGAGAACCTTTACGATTACAAAGGATTTAATGATTGAACGTATAAGTATAGATTGTCATTATACCATGGAACTAGGAGACAAAAAATATTTTATGTAAAAAGATCGTGATTTTCATTTTGGAACTTGTCGAGCTTCTGTTTTTTAACCTTAAACCAAATTAAATTTAGAAATTGAACACGATTAGGTATATCAATTAACTAGGTATAATATTAATAAAAAGAATCAGAAACCGGAGGTAAATCTATTTCAGTATAATTTGCGTTATTATAGTAATCGTCTGCGAATTTGACCGTTAATATTCAAATCTGAAAAAAAAAACAAGTAGGTACTTATACCTAGTTTGTGTTTTCTTAGACGTCGTAAAAAATCGCGGAAGCGAGTATTATGTCATAGATTAATTCATCAGCTTTTGATAACATTATTGTGTTATACAAATAATAATGTTATTGAAGTTTTTTGAAAGGAATTTGTTTTTATTTATGAATCAAATGTTTCAATAGATTTAGAGAACGTGAGTATTGAAAGGTGTATTGAAATCAAAACAAGACTCTTGTAAGATACTTACTTTAATTTTTATTGAAATCTGTTTCTCTTATTAGTCATCAAGGCACCATTTCAGTTTTATGTAAGTATTTAGTTTGTCGATACATTATTATTTTTAATACACTACATTGGATTATAAGGATTACTAACAACTTTGTATGGGCCTTGTCTGAAATACGAGTTTTTTTTTTATTAATAATCATTTATTTACTGATTACAAGAGGAAAATCACAGTTACACTGACAGTCACACAAGAAATTTAAATTATCTTCTTAAGGTTCAATACTGTGGTTACGAATAGGCACATATAAAATTTAGTACACACTTTACATCGCGACATTTCTGAGGTGGTACCACATCTCACTCACTCACATAACATCACAGCCAGCAATAAAACTGCAATAAACCACAGATAAAATAATTACATGCGTCAAGCACTAACTTCAGCGCGCAATTTATCACCAATAGGATCTCCATAGCGACATCTATTGAAGTGTCACGGAAGTAATATTGATCATATCGCCGCCATATTGTCAGATGCTCGTAAAATATAGTCGTAATAAAATGAAGATATCTGAAACTGAATACTGTCGCCCACAGTTGATTAAGATTGGCAAATATCGGATTTCTATCGGAGGGTTTAGTGCTTGAGGATCAATTTCAGGATTTTATTTTTATTAAGTTAAATAAAGTGGATCTGTGGGTATTTTATTAGTTTAGTTAGCTCGGTGAGAAGAAAATGGAATACTTACGTAATTTATTTAATCAATGAATCTGATACCAGGTAATGCCTAGGTATATATATATATCTCTCTCTGTCTCCCTATTTCTTCTCATACGGAACCTGCGTGCCAAATTTGGAATCTCTTGACTTGACCCATCAGTTTGGGCTGTGCGTTGATATGTCAGTCAGTCCCTCATGCCTCAGTCAGTTTCTTTTATATACTCGTATTTAGAATACGGATGAGATTCTGGTACTCAGAAACTGTCGAGTAATGGAATACTATTCTTGCAAATATTTTATTTGATATACCAGACCAAAAAGGAGATGGCGGGACGACTTGGACGCGTTTCAAAGGGAATGGCGGGAGCATGCACTCAACCGGGACGAATGGAGAAAAGGAGGGGAGGCCTTTGCCCAGCAGTGGGACACCAAAATAGGCTTAAAAAAAAAAAAAAAAAACTTGTTTACGTCGACGATATTCAAATACGAGTAGGTACTTAATAGAGTATAATAACTTTTTTGTGTGCAGGCAATTGAACTGCATTTTAATTTTGTAAGACACAGTTCTAGTAGAAAGCCTTATCCTTTTATCTATTTAGATCTATCCCATTTAAACAACGCTCTCTTACTTACGCAACCAGGATCATTAACACAGTTAATCCACAACTAACACCAGATAATCGGTTAAACCACTCCAAATCCAGTTTAACTTAGAAATTATCACGTGGAATTCCATGGAGTACAGTCTACGGAAGTGACGCCATAAGAATGGCCCCACGCGCGTTTCCGCTCCACGACCTTCACCTAAAAGGCTTGATAGGTCTTGTTTAAATTTAGAACAGGCTCGTCTTTTAAACGTGTTTTTGCTACATACGGCTCATGTAAGTAAATTGAACAAGCGTTATTAACGTAACTGGCTGGCTTTGAACAAACTGCCATAGAGGAATTAAGTAAGTATTTATTTATTGAAAAAATAGACAACTCGCGATTTCATACCCTTAGAATTAGATTTACGCTAATACTTAAATACTACATAACAAGTCAAAAGAAAGCCATAAGCATAAGATTTAAACGACGTAACGTAATTGCCTACGACACGATGTTAAATGAGATTGAATATTGTCATTTGAGATTGTCATCTATTATGTATTATTGTTAACTGAACGAACACTCACATGCAAACACGAGAGTGATTCTACTATACCAGAATATCGGCGTTTTTCAGACGCATCGCAAACTGATTCCTATTCACAGAACGCCAAATTTGAATTTCTCAACGGATCGGAAGCGAGTTTTCGTAATTCGACAAAAATCATGGACAAAAGAGGGGTGAAGGAAAAACGCCTTTGTCCCCCTCAAGCATCCTTGGAATGATGAGAGGATAAGTCCGGGACAGACTTTGATTTAAAAATTCCTATCCATCCTACATAATGCCTACACCTTGCTGTTGTGCCAGATTGAATCGTACCGTGGAAAATGTAAGCAGACATTTTGATTTGCGTGCAGGCGACTCTTTTTATAGGGCTCGGAATGTTCTGATGTTTTTGGTTAGTTTGATAAACTTTTATATTGAATGTGATAAATGTGAAAAAGCCTTATCTGAATGAGGAGGAAGACAAAATAGACTGTACAGACACTAAGAAATAGATGATGGAAGATGTTTACCGCCCTTACTTACCCATTAACATCTTAGAGACAATAAACTCGTTCCTTTTACAAACGTGTGAATGAAACAAAGGAAAGACTTCATTTGTCACTAACTGACTCTAATGGTGGCCGTTTAGTTTTTGGTTGTCAAATTGTTATCAAATTCAATGCAAATTGATTATTTGATAGCTAATACCTATCCGTGAGGTAACTTTATATATATTTTTTATCAAATCGATAGGGCCCAAACTAAATTAAACTAAATATTAATAACGTTTTGGGATGTTTATTTCACCTTACCATTGCAGAGCACATAAAGAATTCCTCTTTGGGTCTATTTGCAATTAAATCTATAAACCTGCGAGCTGTGGACAAAGCATCCGACACTCGTACTTATATACGTGTCAGAAAGTGACAGACCGAAGTAAGTAATGTGCAATATAATTAGTAAGTAAGTTTGTAATATTATGAGATTTATGAGCCCTCTCCTAACGTTGCTATGCCCAACAGGGTCCATAATTAAGTTATATATTAATTGCCCGTGTGGTTACCGGGATAGAATAGTGCCACTCCATTTCTTCCCGTGGATGTCGTAAGAGGCGACTAAGGGAATATAGGCTTGTACTAATGTTAGGCGATGGGCTTGCAACCTGTCACTAATACGCTGGTAAACATCTTAGCCTGATTTTGCAAAATGTGGTTACAGAATTATCAACAAGTTTTTAGAGTTGTTGGTAATTCTGTAGCTCTGCTTACCCCACTCTGGGAATGAAGGCGTGAGTTTATGTATGTAAGTATGTATTTATTACTTACTGTAATAGCTTAAGTTAGCCTGTCAACTGCCAACACATTGTGGAATGCAATAAACATTTGAGTATTGAGTATTGATGTTTTATCCACTTTCGTCACGCTATAAACGCAGACATATTAGACCCACTGGCATTGAACAAACTAGAGGGTGCTACAAACATTTAGTATCCTTTAATTGATAGGTAACTATCAATTCCCGGAGGAGAGGAGCCAGATTAGCGATACATCTCCCCAAGTTGAGACTCGCTTCATTAATATAGTCAGGAGGAAGTTTGGATAATCCGCCTGTATTTGAGTAGAGTTAGGTAAATGGGTGTTTGGTTATCTAGCGCTGTTAGTGTCTATAGATGCATCATTGCAATTAAAGCAACGCCAATCAATTCAAATACGCTGTCCTTTTCTGATGCTTAATAATAACAATAAGCCTGCAATCTGTTTACATTTTTTAATAAATTTTGTAGTTTTTTTAAAGTAAGACAATTAATTGTCAAACACAATGAATTAATATATAATTAAAAAAACTTTATCTCGGACCAGGGTTAATCCATTAATAGGGTCAATCAATTATTCTTTGTACACTATTTTTTCAAGTTTGTAAGGCTTTTAAGTATAGAAAAACTAAATGTATTTTCTTTAAAATATTGCGTGATTTTATAACACAGATAAACAGTGGATATATTTACTAAACAATTAAAATATTTTCTTTCACTGGTAACTTAGTGGACCATGTTGTCCCCAGTTATGTATGAAAATGGTGGTTTGTCCCCTAAGTTACCAGTATTTTTGGCAAAATTTTATTCTGATTTGGATAGCTTATTTTCACTTGTACTGACAATGAATCTATTGATTAAAATATTTTTATTCCGGGCTGAGGTTTAACAGTGTTGTATAATTAAGACATAATAAAATTTACAAAGAATGATTGACCCAATAGGTACCATGGGGACTTGAATTACATTCATCATCATCATCATCTCAGCCGACAGACGTCCACTGCTGGACATGGGCCTCTCCCAAGGTTTGTCACAATGACCGATCCTGCACCGCTTTCATACGTCAATTAATACGTCAACATTCAACATAAAAAAGAAAACCATTAATTACAATTTACAATTAAAGTAAACTTCAACAATACACACAAAAAAATGTACGGAGAGTAAGTAAACCTATTTTAAATCCAAAGGAAATACGTTTAATTAACTGCTACCGTTTGACTGGAAGTATCCAATGTACGTTACAGAATTTAGAAACAAAAGTAACATCGGCATCTTTTTACTGAAACTTCTACGAACCATGGCGGATATCCTCTTTGTTGGGCTATTGGGTAAACTGTAACGAAATCGAAACAGACGTGGCGTCATCGATGCATTTCGTGGAATGTATTATTTTACCGGTAGACATTTTAATTTGTGTAGACAAAACAAAGAAAAAAGATTAAAACGCGGCAGACCTCATCGGCGATGGAAGGATGAGGTGAATTATTTTTTAAAGAACAAGCCAAAGCTTGGTAACAACAGGCAGGGAAACATGGAAAAAGTGGAGAGGTCTTCACCCAGCAGTAAGACACATCAAGCTCTTCATAATAATAAAAAATGTAACAAATATTCCGGACAAAATTGCTATAATTTGAAATACCTTACACTAACCTAATCTTGAGACCAATCATAACAGTACCTATGTAACTTGAAATTAATATGAGGTGACATGGTCCTCAATCTGTAAAGTTGACGTTGTGGTCGCTATTCACCGATATTTTAACAGACAACAGGAACGAATTACTATTATAACCTCGTCTTGCCCGATGTTCTTAAGAACATAATAGATTTAGTACGATCTGCGTGGTCATTCAAATAATTCATATAAAATTGTCGGATAGGGGATATTGGATTGAAGTGGCTTAAACAACCAAAAGTAAACTAGACTACTTTAACCTTTAACTGAAGTGGTATACGTCTCACAGACGTCATGATTATTATATTGAACTTTGTTGCTATGGCCTAAGTGCTACTTTGAGAATGCTCTGAAACCAACTCGTCAATTAAAGGTAAAAAAAAAAAAAATTTGATCGAAATTTAGGAAACGGTGCCAAATCAATGATATTTTATATTTATATGCGTTATGCTCATACTTGACGAATTTAAAACCCGTCGCCAATTACTGTCAGATGCTAGGTTACCATATTTCTACAAACAAAGACGGCAATCCGTAGTGAACGCTATTGTTAATAAGAGATAAATAGTTGTTTCAAATGGCTCGCCATTCTTCCCAAGACAAGAGCTCAATCACGGCCGCCATGTAGCTACCCGTCTTTATCGCGTTCATGGGATATCTAATTGTGTATCTCATGTTTCACAGGTGATAGTGACGCCGGTGCAAATTAAACAAATTATGGCAAGATGTAAACAAAATGTAAAAAATATTTACGGTATACCTACTTACCTACGAAATAAATGGTCTCATTTCTTTCTTACTCCTATCTTACTTTTACAGTTACAGTATAATTTCGGCAGCCTCGAAAAACACAAGACGGCATTTTTTATTGAATATATTTGTTACTTTTCGGTAATAAACTTTTATTGTCTTTGATACGTGCGTGTCAGCGGCCGCGGCGCGACTAAACAGTAGTAAGGTAAATTGCCTTCGTTTTTGAGGAACGCTTTTGCGCGCAAATGACGTAAGTATCTTAATATAAAATAGGTATCATTGTGCCAAATGAATTCTACGCGAGAGGAGTCATGATTAAAGCTACGGTTTGATAATATTTAGAATAATATACCTCACATAGCGAGCACAACTAATCTGATATAGCATACATAATGCTTGTTTAACTTTTACCCTAGACATAACACCCGCAGGGGGAAGCCTGTTAGTTTCTCTACACAGACTCAGCTAAAACATTAGTTTACATAACACGTCTGACTCATTTATTGTTTAAAATATGTTTATACCTAACCTGAGGGCTGCTAATCAGAACTTCCAGTAAAACTCCGCTAGATGACGCTAGTTCAAGTACTTCACATTACGAGTAAAAGGGTTTAGGCAAAGATAATCTGTGGTTTGGATAAAACTGTTGTCATTTGTAAAATTCATATTTTTTTAGATGAGCGGCCGTTGGTAAATATGGAATAAATAAATAAATATCAGGGACAATGTCACACCAATTGACCTAGTCCCAAACCAAGCTCTAGGCTTGTGCTATGGGTACTAGACAACGATATAAATACTTATATAGAGAAATATATACTTAAATACATAGAAAACATCCATGACGCAGGAACAAATATTCGCGCTCATCACACAAATATCTGCCCTTACCGGGATTTGAACCCAGGACCGCTAGCTTCGTAGGCAGGGTCACTACCAACTAGGCCAGCGCGTCGTATAAGTAGGTATGATGATAGATCTATTCAAAATAAACATATTTCTATGTGCAATGTTGTATTCCTCAGTGCATCGGAGCCGAGATATTTAAAAATTTAACGCTTGGGCGTACTTTTAGTACCAAAAACTTAGTATTTCAATCTTAAATATCTTGGCTGCGATATTATTAAACGCATAAAATTGTACACATATTTATGTGTATAGAGATCCGTTAAACAATTACTTATAAGAAATTCATTTTCCTACAAACTTATCCGATACCCATCTGCTCAGAAATAGTTTACAGATAGCCCTGTCACGGACACTATGAGACCTTTATATAAAAAAAAAAACAGGTTCCCAATTAATAGCGATGAAAATATTTTGTGGATCTGCATTGCAGTTATGTAAATGTTATAATGAAGTGAAAATGCTTTACTTTCGCAAGGAAGAGTACGTAGGAGGTATATTAATATGGTACAATACAAACAATATAGTTTCTAAACAAAAGAAAAAAACAAACAAAACGGCAACATTGATTCAGCAATATCGAAAACAAACGCTAACAGTTCCTCGTTACTTAAAGCATACAAGTGAATCACTTGAAGCTTGCGGTTTTTTAAGTAAACTGGTAAAGCCAGTCAGTACTTGCATGAGACAATGTTCAGGCTTTCCCTCTTTAAAAAAAAGGGCACATGTCTCGTAGAGCCTACGTAATAAGTGACCTTATTTCTTAAGACAGTGGGTTAAATTTGCTTTGACTATCAAATTGCACCTGCGTTTTTTATTTACAAGGCCAGCACACGATGCAGTGCAAACGCAACTTGACGCAAGGCTTAACCGATTTGGTACATTGTTAGCGCAACGAGCGAAACACTGGACGGTAGCTTTCCTTCGTGACTCACGAGTCTTCGTTTAATCAGCAAGGAAAGTCATACAAAATGCTTATTTATTTGTCGAACATGACCCGAACACTGTCGTGGATGGGACGTTGCTTTATTGGGAATGATTTTTCAATTTCAGAGTAGGAAGGTTAAAATTTGAAACTTCGGATGGATTTCACTTGTCAATATTTACTCAATCGATAGACAAAGACCGATAGATCGACCGCAGAACTTAGCAAGGTTTACAAAAAAAATAAAGCTAAAATTTGGTAGACTTGTACACTTATAAAGTTTTCTAGGATAAGATTATGGTTTGTATTAGACAAGGCAGAATTAATGATTTTCAAATAAACATGACGATTTTAAAGTGCGACACAAAAGAGTAGAAATTAAAAGCGGTCGCTACTTTCTACGTAACTGTCACATTTTTGACGTGCTTAAACATGGCAACAATTTAGTATGTTTTTTTCTTTAATTCCAATTATTTTATTTCTACTCTTTTGTGCCGCACTGTAATAGTAACTGCGCTATTTCTGAAGTTCTAGGTTCATCTATACATTAGGGCTGTTAAAACAAAAGATCCAGAAGGATAAAGGTCTGTTGCGACTAGGGTTGCCATACGAAAAAAACTGTCAAAAACTTGGACTAAAGATTTGACAGCTACGATCAAATTCGGCTGGATACTTCGCCAAATGACGCGGTAAACCAACCGTGAATGTCTAGCTTAAGTAAACATTATGCCTGTGATTCTATTACTTGCGTAGGCGCAACCGTCCACAAGGGGCATGGAATGGAACCGTGTACATTTCAACTGACATCGCCGGAGACGGTGGGAATAGCTGCGCAGGCGAACTCGCAGAGTCTGTCGTCAACGTTTATGCGAATACCCCCCCGGAGTTGAAGATTCGGTCACAAGTATGTTCGATGTTGTGAATAATCATACATCGCATTTAGTCGGATAAATTATTTTTCTCAAAAATGACCGGAATAGTTGACATTACTAACTCCATACTGAGACGCGAAGTACATAGTTTATAGACAGTTCCCAAATTAAAAAAAAATTAAATTGCGTGCTCGCTACAGAAGCCCGCAATGTTGCATACAAATTTCATTGTTATCTAGTTTGTAACTTTTAAAAAGTGAAAACGGCCATACTAAAATGATATTTTATTCAAAACGTAACTTTTTTATCTGTGTCTGGAATAGCTTGAGGTTTTTTTTTCTAAAAAAGCTTGCGTTTCACCTTGTCATAAACATAAAGGCGGTAAAGAGTGATGTTATTTCACGTGAAGTTTCTGTTTATATGCGATTTGTATCTTGCCATTTTTGAGAAAAGCACTATATATGCCTCGGCATGATCGGCAATTGCCGATCCAATCCTCGGCCCGCAATTGCCTGCTTCACTGCCTAGGCAATAATGTACTATTATTGTATTTTACAATAGCTGTAGCTGTGCCTGAATGACACGCTCATACATACATACATAAACTCACGCCTCTATTCCCAAAGTGGGTTAGGCAGAGCTAAAGAATTACCAACAACACGCTCACTAATACGGTCCAAAAGTGGATACATCTCTTTTTAGTCGACTATACCTATATCTTATCGCTGCTTTTGAATTGCCCAGAAAGTAATGGACGCGTTACGTGTCATAATCGCGTGTAGTTCTCATTGTGAATTTACCTTAATGATTCAAAGAAATCAGGAGACCATATCACACCAATTGATTTAGTCCCAAACTAAGCTCTAACCTCGTACTATGGGTACTACACAATGTTAAACATACAAATATTCTCAATTGGCAACCACAACTCTACAGCTAAGCAGCAAATTTCGAGTACAAATTGGTGCATGTTGCCAATTTCGCTCCTACCAGCGACAATATCGTTTCTTAGCTTTTTATACCAAACATTGACATCTTTATTGACATCTTTATTAAATCTAGCTGGTTCACGTTGCAAACTCAATTTCTCTGAAAATCGTATCATGAAACGTGAGTTCGTTCATACGGTTATTTGTAAAATTCGGGCATTTTGGCAGCGACAATTGAATTGTCGGAGTCTTAAAAAGTTTATAAAAGACTTTCTTGTATGTTTTTAATTTAAATTTAGAATCTGAAAAAAAAGGGCGACTAGTTAAAAAATATCTTGCCAGTAACACAATAGAAGTACCTTGTGAAATAAACTCTTATTGCAACAGTTTGTTTGATAGGTAAAGTTGCCATGTGAAAAAATGCAAACTACTTGTGACCTGACCTAATAGCCTGGTTCATATTACACGTGTTCAGTGGATGCAGGGATTCTGCAACCGACAGCACATTGCGTTTAGTTTGATATGAAACTGCAATTACAAGTGCACCAGGGCTTATGAATCTCTGGGGTCGGGTGAATTTAGAAAGGTCATAAGAATTCAAATGTCTATATGGGTCAGAGATCCTACTTATCATCAGCCCCTATTTCAGTATCGTGACAATACATTGACAGCTGACCTTTCGGTGTACATGACGCAGTTTATATGAAACAAGGTGATGTTTCAGCGTGTTTTTTTTTTTTTTTTTTTTTTGCCCCCGCGGCGACTTGAACAGCTACTACCGCAGGGATATGGCTTCCACGTGAAGTGATTTCGCCAGTGTCAAGGTTTATATGAGTATAAAACACAATCCAATCTTCTCTAGGAAGATTGGGGGCAACGTTGTACGGTGATTTGTAGGTCAGAGGTCAAGATAGTTTTAACCTCTGCACCACTGCGAGTCCACTTGAAACGAGAAGAAAGATGCCAGATACACGAAATAAGTCCAAGTCTTCAATCACTGTGCGACACTAAGGCATAAAAAGTACAAATCACTATCAGAAAAGAACTTTGAACACCTAATTACCCAAAAATTAAAGTCTAAAACAAATTACACGTCCGCCATCTTTTAACGTTGCAAATGGCCTCCTCAGCGTGTTTAATTTGCCATTGCATACCGAATTGTGTCACGTGTCATTGTCAAAATGACAGGAAGATGGATGGTAGGCTGTGTGCTCGTTTGCCTTCCGCGTGAGAGAGAAGCACTAACCCTGTGGTTCTTTGAAAAGCAATAGTACTTGTGCTAAAAGACTTAGTGGGCGTTTCTTTAAAAGTTTGTACCTAGTTAAGGAATAAATTAAGAAACGTTAACTTTTCCTTTGAGTTACGAAAATTAGTCATACATTTATATCCTACCTCTCAACGCCAATTAGCAGTATCTCAAATTCAATAAATGAAGTAGATACAATCCTCGCCCGTTATTAATATGCTTGCACTTGCTACAGGAGTTTTGGCTGAGATACCACCATTTGTCTTAATAACAGTAGTACAGCTAATTTTCGTAACCAGTGGAAAAGTTAACGTTTCTTAATTTAGTCCTTAACTAGGTACAAACTTTTAAAGAAACGCCCTAGTATCAAAATAAAATAAGAAACGTCAAACTATATTATTGCTTCACGAGAATCGAATTGGACATTTCTTAACATAATTTTAGACTCAGTTAAATTAAGAATAAGATTAATATTTTTTATTTCGACCATCAACTCATTACATATCAATATAAAACTCAAAACTAACACCGAGGTGACCGAACAGCGTGGTTAATGTCGTGGTAATTAAAGATGTCCGTTTCGAATTGGTCCCATTGTACACTGTGGTGCTACTTAAGTCCATCACAACAGGGGTGCCACCCTACACAATGTGAGGATTAAGCCTTAAATAGAAAAATCACTAATGTATTAGGTACGGGAATGTCCATGAATTTGTTACGTGTCATTCTTTTGGTGAAGGTTAACAGGATATGTAAACAAAATTTGTTATTATTACTGTTATTTTTAGTATTCTTATTGTTCATGATATTAACGTATACATACATAACTTCACGCCTGTAATCCCAGAGCTACAGAATTACCTACAACTTTAAAAACTTGTTGATAATTCAGTACCCACATTTTGCACAAATAGGTTAAGGTGTTTACCAGTGTATTAGCAATTATATTTTATATTAAGATACATCATCTGCGCGCAAAAGCGTTCCTCAAAAAGGAAGGTAATTTACCTTACTACTGTTTAGTTGCGCCGCGGCCGGTGACACGCACGCATCAAAGGCAATAAAAATTTAGTACCAAAAAGTAACAAACATATTTCATAAAAAATGCCGTCTTGTGTTTTTTGAGGCTGCCGAAATTATACTGTAACTGTAAAAGGAAGAAAGAATGTCTCATTTCATTTGTAAGTACCGTAAATATTTTTTAATTTTGTGTACATCGCCATAATTTGTTTAATTTGCACGGGCGAACTGTCACCTGTGAAACTTGAGATAAACAATTAGCTATCGCATGAGTGCGATAAAGACGGGTAGCTAAGGCGGCGTGAGCGGGTAATTGTCTTGGCGGGAATAGCGAGCAATTTAAAACAACTATTTATCTCTTTCTAACAAGAGCGTTCGCTAGTAGCAACTATCAGTAAATGTACGGGTTTTAAATGCGCATAACGTATCTAAATATAAAATATCATTGTGTATTAGTGATAGGTTGCAAGCCCATCGCCATAATATTTGCGTATCACGAAATTGGTAAGTCACAAAGCGACTCAAAGCCCCTAATTTTATTCAAAAGAATAAAAAAAACGTACAATTCCCGATTCGTTGGCTCCGCACCTTACATGCTGTAATACAGAGGGCGTACTCTTTCTCTACAAAACAGCGCGTTATAGCAGAGACAATGTACAAGTAGTACAGTAGTATTGTAGTGTACAGTAGTATTGTAGTGTACAGTAGTGTGACCGAGACAGTGACAGTGTACAACCGGCAGCGCAAGTAAAGCACAAGCCCGGCGGGTCGGTCGCTATAAATCAGTATCAGGTACAACAACAGTTTTTCTTGTTCCTGGCAACTGTGTGCAATATTCGCACAATTATGGCGCGGGACAGGGGACGAGAGTTTAGCAGCTATTGTTTTTTTAATTAACTATTATTACTATTTATTTTATTATTCGATCAGGCGCCACGAATATTCATAATTATTAAATAATTACGAATTTGTGGCGTTTGCAGTGGAGACCATGGGAGCTTAGTCAGCCAATTTGAAACGCTTTATTAAGGCCCTGTCATCCCGGTTCATAGACACCTCAGAGATCCTAAAGCTGGTGCTTACCTCTCCCAAAGGATTGGGCTAGCTATCCAGAGAGGTAATGCAGCCAGTGTCATATTGACCATGCCGTGAGCGGGCCTGCTACAGGGGGTGGTCTTTTTGTAGTGGTGATTATTATTTACATCTTTAATATTTGAGTAGCTTAGTTTTATTTTAATTTAAATAAGTTTAGTTTTAACTTTTAATTGTTAACATTAATTATAATAAAATCTCAACATTCTAACTATCAATGTTAATCGACTGTTAGTTCGTAAATTTTGACAGCTGTTAACACTCTAATAGCCTATTAAATGCTTGGTGACATTCAAAATAATGGTATTTTTTATAGGCTAACTATGGTCAACTTTTTTAATCCCAAATACACGTCTCTAAAGCAATTTAAAAGCATAGTCGGCGTTGTAGGTATGCACGATAGCTTATCGTCGGTGATACATCAAAACCGCGTAAGTAACATTTTTAATAAGGAGCAAAATGCACCTTTTTAATGAGAAAGTAAGGTCTATTTTGCTCTATCACAAATTAGTTAGTTAGGCGGTTTTGCAGTATCACCGACGTTATGATTATGATGGGAAGGTGTCGTTAGCAATCTTAAGTAAAAGCTTGTAATAATCTCGTTTCCGCCGCCGCTCGTGGCTCGCCGCGCCGGCGCGAGACAATGGCCGCCCTCGTCAGCTCAAGATCACGACCGCATGCAAAGCCGGGAATTAATATTCTCTATGGAAAGCTAACGGTCGGCACGTTTATATGTAGTATTAAAGGTTAGAAGGGGTTAAAAAAGTTAGCTTTTGTAGGAGAATCTATTGCTTTCATTATACCTATAACAACAAAATTTATTGTGACTTTACTGTACACACAGCAACACATCTAGCTATACACTTCAGAAATCTGAAATATTGCATGAAAGAGAGTCGCACTAGAATGCATAGAAGTTGACATAATACACATATATACATCTCTTTCTTTTTCTCTCTGCTCTGTCTTTAATGGTTCGTTAGGTGTGATGTTGTGTACTTTACATACCTACATACTAACTTACGAGTTGGTGGTAAAGTTTTTTTTATTAGCGACCCGCCCTCGCTTCGCGTTGGTTTATGTGAATTTCCTGTTATACCCTTTCATAAACCGGAGTTACCCCTTCCTTAAAAAAACTAACTGAGGTTGAAAACCGCATGAAAATCCGTTCAGTAGTTTTTGACACACATAGCGATCATACAGACAGACGCGGAGGGGACTTTGTTTCATAATATGTAGTGATAGTGAGGCCTACTATACACAGCTATGTTCGCTCGGCAATAAACGTCTCCTTCATACTCATATTTGACAGGCCTTTCTAATCGTATTACTGAGACAATCACGATCGCTAACTGGAAGCGCCAGCGAACGACAATTACCCTGACAGATTACTTATGTAATTGATCTATGGACAGTCGTGGATAGAAGTAGTAACGGACATTTTTTAAATGACTACTGAAGCAGGGTAATCATCATCATGAGCCTGTTGCAGTCCACTGCTGGACATAGGCCTCTCCCAAGGAACGCCACCATTGTCGTTGGGAGGTAATGCCCTAATCGCCACGCTGGGCAGCCGGATTGGCGATCGCAGTTAATAGAAAAGAAAACATTCCGGAGAACGCTGCTGCCCGTTCTCTAGTGTATTGAAGCTTAGGTTGTTCTACTTCAGACATTAGTCGCATTGTACGACATCCAAAGTGTAATGGGTTGGTGCTACTCTACTCTGACGGACACCACGCGGCCAATATTCAATATTAATACATACATATATATTAGGGTAGCGTTGCGTATGACACTGAGTTCATAGACGATAATGATGATTAAAGTTAGATTTAAAAAACCTTTTGTTTATCTTGTATGTAGGTATATGAAAGCATACGAAATATGAATATGAATATGAATCGAGCTGTCATAAGTTCCTTAACGTCGACAGTGTGATTTCATTACGATATTTTAGCAAGATTGATTACACCGAAGTGGAATAAAAGCAGTGGAAAATAATGTAAAAAAACTGTGTAATTTATCATAAAGACCTAAAAATAACTGTCACTTCTTCGAATTTAAATTTCGTTCCACGGAATTGATTTAATCCTCCATTAAACCGCAATCCCTCAATCAAAGTCGATTATATCTCTTGTCCAATCACATCAATCAACACGAAAAGCCGTCATCGGAAACATTAATAAACAATTAAGAACGTTTTTGTAAATTATTTTCTGGTTGACAAAGATATTAAAATGGGCACTACATGGCAAGCGGTGACCTTATGCAGGGTCCGTCCACCATCTTATGGTACGTTCCTATACAGGGTGTCCCAGAAACCGACGTCAACCCGCCTAGGGCTGATAGAGCAGCTCATAAGCTATCGATTTAGCCCCATGTATGTTCAGCAATTGTTATTAGTTTCCGAGATATTGATCATTTTAATCGGAATTTTTGTATTTTTTCCTTATGTCCGTGCTACGAAAAATCCCTAAATTCATGTATTAATTCACATTTTTTTCAGTGTTTTCTTGCATGATTAGAATCACTGTAAAATAAGGAAGTTTTTAAAGCTACATGCCAATTTTTTTTTCATTACAACTTTTTGAGAAAACACACAAAGTTTGTTTTTCCATACTAGGTGAAAAACAAACGCGGGGTTCTCTTAGTATGGAGAAAGTAACTCTGTGCGTTTACTCAAACATTTGTAATAAAAAAAAAAGTGGCATGTAGCTTTAAAAACTTCCTTATTTCACAGTGATTCTAATCATGCAAGAAAACTCTAAAAAAAAATTGAATTAATACATGAATTTAGGGTTTTTTCGTACCACGGACATAAGGAAAAATGGCAAAAACCCTGATTTAAATGATCAATATCTCGGAAACTAATAACAATTGCTGAACATACATGGGGGCTAAATCGATAGCTTATGAGCTGCTCTATCAGCCCTAGGCGGGTTGACGTCGGTTTCTGGGACACCCTGTATTTAAAACCTTGGACAAAGTTGTGGCGTCTCGTTATAATTTGACATTTACTACGTAGAAAATGTGTCAAATTTTAACGAGACGTCACAACTCTATCTATGGTTTTGAATATAGGAACGTACCATTATTCTTGTGTAGGATAAAACAATTCGTGAAATAACTAGCATAGAAGCATTCCGTTTTAGTGGTCAGGGTTGGCAACGCATTAAAGGTGTTAGGGTTGCAACCATGATGATACTTTAGATTCCAAATGTCTATTTTCAAATTCCACTTATCGTTTGCCTTCTTCATACTATATTTGTGTTAGTTTTAAAAATAATTATTTATTACTTTATTACCTTGTAATGTAATTAAGATACTTATGAGTATGATTGTATTTAATAATTGAAAAAATGACCTTCTGCTGGAGTCTCTTGCGGCGCTTCTTCTCCGCATTGATGGTCTTGTCCGAAGCGCTAGTAGATTCACTCCATTTTACCGACGTGGAAAAGAGCCCTCATATAGCCAATTTACTGAATAAATATTTTGAATTATGAATTTTGAATAAAAAAATGTACGAATTAACGTGACGAACAATATTAAACGCACTATAGCAATAATATGCTTACAATATGCATTGTCCTTATATGGGTTATCTGGGGTTCTCTGCCTTTTGGCAGAAATATGATTGACCGAATGTATCGTTTACCAACCGTTTAATTTCAATTTCATTGTAAATATTTCAGGATTTTTATAAAAACTAACCTAACCCAATCGTTCAAACTCGCGTAATATCATTAATGAAATATATATATCCTTGGTACAATCTGTCCTGGTGTACTGTATCTCCGTTTGGGGAGGGTCGGCTAAGAGTCGCTTTATTGACCTGGAACGAGCTCAACGTGCATTACTCAAGGTCATGTATTTCAAAAAAATTAGATTCCCTACTGACCAACTCTATACGATCACTGACCTCCTATCAGTCAGAAAATTATATATCCTGCATATTACATTAAGAAAACATATAATATTACCCTATAATACAAACCACAAGAATAGAAGAAAAAAAGCTGTTGTAGCAGAATGTTCAAAAACTAGAACATCATTTGCTCGCAGACAGTTTTCCTCAAAATCTTCTCACATTTACAACAAATTGAATAATCAATTGGACATTTACCCTAAACCTTACCATGACTGCAAAAGAGATATCACAAATTGGCTTAAGACCATATCTTATGATGAGACAGAGATTTTGTTACAATAACCTTGTCTAAATACACACATAGACACACACATACACACGCACATACACATACATACACCCACGCACATACACACCATATACACAGACACGCACACACATACACAGGGAGAGAGAGAGGTACACTCTTTGATTTTGTTTTCTTGGTTTCATGAACACAGTACCTCATTTCACATAAATCAATCATAGCATGTATCTTTAATCTTTAGTTTCTAGTTTTTAATTTTGCAAATCTAACAGTGTAATTACTAATTAGTCCAAACTGTAATTTCAAATGTAAAAATCATGTAACCTAAAGGAAGAGCGGCGCCACCTAACACAAGCTTATTTTGCTTACCGGGTGGCGCCATCACCTTAGATTATAAAAAAGTGTATATTTTGAAATAAAGAATTTTGAATTTGAATTTTGAACCCAACCTATAGGCTTCAACACGATGGTGATAAAATAAACTCTGAAATATTTACAGTATAAGAAAAAAAGCGGGGAACCTTTATATGTCATTGTGACATTTGCATCTAACAGACAGTGAGAAAGCATACTTTGCAACTACAAGTAGGTTACTCTGTATATTTTTTGACTCATTTTAATAAACATCAAGGATTACGAGACCATTTTTTTATCCGTTACAATAATGTATTTTTTGGGTCATTGTATACCGGAAGTGTGAAACACTTTTGTTGGCGATCGTACCGAGTTGTCACTTTCAACTCGGTCGTGAGTCACGAATGAATATGTTCGTGTAAAGGATCGCTGGGCTCGAGCAAATCAATCGAGCTGAGTGTGACAGCAGAACACTACTGTCGAAAATGATATACAGTCTGTGAGCACTTAGAAGAGACTTCGGTTTAGTACTTCTCTCTCACTCGCTCTCATACGATCTTATGAGACTTCGGTTTAGTACTTCTCTCTCACTCGCTCTCATACGATCTTATCAAGAGCGAGTGGGAGAGAAGTACTAAACCGTAGCCTCTTCTAAGTTCTCACAGACTGTAAGCGTAAGGAAGGAGGTACTATAGAGGAGTTTTTTTTTTGCCTTTAATCCCACAAACCTTGCCAAACCAAAATTTAGAGCATTATGTCATTATCTCTTATTTCTCTTGCTAAAGAGGAATACAGAAAAAACATAAAAGATAAAGATAAAAGATATTTATTCAGTAAGTAGGCCGCACGGGCACTTTTACACGTCAAAAATCTACCAGCGCTTCGCAAGAGACCACGGCTGAGAAGAAACGCCGGAAGGAACTCAATAGTCAGTCGTTTTTTTAAATATTGCTAATGATATTATACAATAATAAACTTAACCTAGCATGATATAAACGAATTAATCTCACATAAAACCAACAATTAATATATTCATGCGTAGTTGAGCAGGAAAATGTGTCAAAACTCAGAACTGTCACAAAACTCATAAGTAACAGTAGTAATAAAAAAATAGCCTATCTTTGCTATTGTCGGGTCATCACCAACTGACCGTTGGGGCAATAAATCATTTTATCGGAGTCTCTCGCTCGTACTCGTGGAGCTTATGGCGAGCGTAAGGGAGTGTGTAGTATCAGCGTTATCTTGTATCCCTTACGCTCGAGTACGAGTACGAGCGAGAGAGTCCGATAAAAATAATTTATTGCCCCGACACGGTCAGTTGGTAATGGACCTACAATAGGAGATGTTTAATCCCAAGATGCCCAGTAAACACTCAGATAATGTATCGGAGTTGTCTTCTCCTGAGTTTAGATGTCACTTATACTCATAGTTGTAGAAAATTGTAGTTATAAGTATAGTTGAATAGTTAGTAAGTTAACTCTATGTAGCGCAACTAATACAGGGTAATTGGTAAGTCGACCTATTCCTTTCTAGGGGTTATGGGGGTTATTTGCAATCATTTTGGTCTCGTTATACCCTAAACAGTTTTTTTTACATAATTAGCTTCAGTATGTCATAATATCGACGCTAAAAAGCGTAAACGCTGTAACCCGCAATGTACCTAAAATATTTTTTTTACATATTCGGAATCAGATTTTTTTTCTGCGTCGAATGGTCCGGGTCCCTTGGCGCTACGACTATTAGAAAATTTTGTACAGCGTTGGAATTGTATGTACTTTTTTAACACGTAGCAAAACTAATTGCAGTAAATAGAAGAATTTGGAAAAAAATGTGGCACAACTCTTACTACGTTTTTTGTAATAAATATTCAGATGACAGTGACTTACTACGTTATCATGAGTCGCCATAATATGAATACTTACAAGTTACACCATTTATGAAGTGATATATTAAATTACTATTTGCCTTTACTTCATTTCTATAAAGATGATTTATTACGGGTCGCTTGAAGTTACCGCTATTTTAAACACGCGCGTACTAGGTGTGGATATATAACGGCTTACAGCGCTGATCAGTCGGTCGGTCGCACCATCGGGACAAGTTGAGTGAGGTGTAACCATCTTTCGCCTCGTGACAACGAAAGTTAAAATGTAAGTATTGATATTTTACTGTCTTATAGTGCAAATAAAGTGGCTTGTTATTATTATTGTAATTAATTCTTACTTTACTAAATTGTGTCGAATTATGTAGAGTTTAGTGTTTCCTGTAGGTACATAGAATTAAAAGGATATTTACGAATTATTAAATTCGTGAAAGGTTGTATGATTATAATTTTTAAATGTCATATTTTCGAAAGCGGTATAAGGTAGCTTTTTTACACAAATAGACATCGATGTTTCATTTCGTTACACATTGATGTTTTTCTGATTATAGTTGTTTTTACAGACTACAAAAAAATAAGGTTCTGCGTCTGATCCATATGTATGTAAGTATGTTGTATGTATGTATGTTGTATGTATGTATGTATGTATGTATGTATGTATGTTGTTTGGTTTGTATATTTGTACGTACGTCCATATGAATGAATGAATGTATAATTGTATCATCACGATTATCTCAAAAAGTACTGAGCCGATTTGCAAAATTCTTTCAGATATCTAATCCTTCTATTTTTAGAATACTTTTTAAATTTTATGACTTTGACTTTCAGACGTCCACTGCTGGACATAGGCCCCCCCCCCAAGGCTCTCAACTCAGAGCGGTCTAGATCGCATCCACCGCGTTCCCGCGATCTTTACAAGGTCGTCACTTCATCTTGTTGGAGGCCTACCTACAGCTCGTCTCCCGGTCCGCCGACGACGCCACTCAAGGTCCTTCTGACCATATCGGCAATCAGTCCTGCAAGCGATGTGCCCCGCCCACTGCCACTTAAGTTAAGCTATTCTTCGGGCTATGTCGATAACCTTAGTTCTACTGCGGATATCATCATTTCTGTTTCTAACACATAGAGAAACCCCGAGCATAGGCTTCTCCATAGCCCTCTGAGTGACTTTGAACTTCCTTATGCCCATTGTTAGCGCCCAAGTCTCAGATACATAAGTCATCACTGGCAACACGCACTGGTCAAAGATTTTTGACTCCAAACACTGCGGTAATTTGGACGAAAAGCTGCCCAGGCAAGTCGGATTCGACGAGTGTAAATATAGTCGTCAACAACTTCGAGCGCAGAGCCTCCGACTATCACGGGAGTTGGCTCGACATGGACATTGGACATGACTTTCGTCTTGTCCATGTTCATTCTCAAGCCAACTCATTCGGAAACTCTACTGAGGTCAACGAGAATTGCACTGAGGTCCTCCGTGGTCTCAGCCATGAATACGATATCATCAGCGAATCGAAGGTGAGTAATGTACTCAACATTTATGTTGATGCCTCGTCCTTTCCAGTCCAGAACCTTAAAAGCATCCTCCAATGCAGCGGTGAACAGCTTCGGAGAGATCACATCTAATTGTATGACTCCCCGCTGCAGAGGAATAGGCTTCGTGCTCCGGTCCTGTAGTCGGACGGACATAGTGGCGTTTTCGTACAGACACTTCAACACTTCGATATAACGGTAGTCAACTTGGCACTTAGACTGCAGCACAGCCCATGTCTCGATCGAATCGAAGGCTTTCTCGTAGTCCAAAAATGCAAGGCATTCGTTCTTCTGTGTAACCTGCCGCAACGCATGTATGTGGTCTATGGTACTATAGCCATTTCGGAAACCGGCTTGTTCGGGAGGCTGGAAACTGTCAAACCTACGCATGAGACGATTTGTGATGACCCTCGAAAACAGCTTGTAAACATGGCTCAAAAGTGAGATGGTGTGGAGATGGATCTATATTTCTTCAGCAAAGTGTTATTACTTTTCTTGAAGAAGAGAACCACCACACCTCTCCCTTTGTAGAGGACGGAGCTGAACAGCGTCTGAAGGCCCCTAAGGATGGGTTTACCACCCGCCTTCAGGAGTTTCGCTGTAATTCCATCCTCACCTGGGGCTTTGCCATTCTTAAGCTGTTTGAGAGCCATACTAATCTCGTACAGGCTGACGTCGGGGAGATCTTCGGTATACTGTCGTGTTAATCTAGCCCTCGGGTCTTTAGATAGTTCGGGTTGTCGTTGTAATCGTCCACGTTGCTTCCAAGGCACTCGAAACGGTTTTGAAGTTCGAGCTGAAAGCTCTCGGGGTTTTGGAGCTGAGTGGGTGCCGGGCGGAGCGTAGACTTCATCAGTCGTGACCTTTCAAGCTTGAACTGGATATTCAATCAGCCTCGTGCCATACGCTGATCACTCCCGGTTTTAACCGCACTGATGACGGAGACATCATTGAATATGTGCTTTTTCGTCGACATGATAAAGTCTATCTCATTCCTCGTTACACCATCAGGGCTCATCCAGGTCAACTTTCTATGCTCACATTATGAAGAAAGAGTTCATCATATAGAGTCCCTCCTTCTCCATAAAACTGGCTAGAAGGTGGCCCCGGTGATTCCTATGCCTCACTCCAAAATTCCCCACTCTCTGCTCTTCACCGTCTCGTTTGCCCAGCTTTGCGTTGAAGTCTTGCTCTGGCTCTGGAAACATCCTCATACATAGCCTCCACCTGATCGTCGCAGTGCGTCGAGGTCGGAGCATATACCTGTACGATCTTCAATGAATATCGTTGGGTCATTCTGAGTACAAAGTACGCTACCCTGCTCGACACGCTCTCAATATTCACCACGTTGTTCACAAGGGCATTGTGGACGATAAACCCGACACCTCCCTGGGACTGGTAGTCGCCCGGAAATGGAGTAAGTTACCGTGTTATCATGTCCTCCCTCTCTCTACGGACTTCTGACAACCCTATGATTCCCCATCGTAACCTGCTCAATTCCTCCTCCAGTTACAGCAACTTTTCGTCGGTCAGCAATGTTCGGCAGTTGTATGTTGCCAGGGCCAAAGGTCGTCGTTTCTGCTAGCCGGGTCTCTGCCGGAGATTACCTAAAGCACCACAGACGGCGTTGCTTGCGCAAAATTAAAAAATCCTCTATTACGCGTGATTTTGCTTATACCTACTTACCTTAAGTTCCTACTAGCAA
Source organism: Acleris emargana (assembly GCA_927399475.2). Taxonomy (NCBI): domain Eukaryota; kingdom Metazoa; phylum Arthropoda; class Insecta; order Lepidoptera; family Tortricidae; genus Acleris; species Acleris emargana. The sequence continues at coordinate 2,383,538 of OV656840.1, forward strand.
AATAGTGTTATTTTTATTTGTTCATCATAAGGCTGATTGTTATAAGCTAAAAATTAATTTAATACTATTTAAATAACGAATTATCTAGAGAACTTTGAATGTAAAAGAAATTGTTACTACTTTTTTAATAATATACTTTTTTTTATATTTCCTGGTTTTATTATTGAAACATGATTTAAAGAACCATTAAAGATCTTGCACTTGCAACATGTTTAATGATTATTTAAGGTGACATTTTAAAATAATGATAAATAATTGTGATCACAAACTTACTTCATTTTAATATTAGTATTAGTTTTTGGTATCTATCATTTACCACAATTTAGGGTCTACAAAACATTTAAAAAGTGGAGGTTACAGCGTTTACGTTTATTGGAAATAACACTGATTTTCATCTGTCCATACATTTCATGCAATCATTAACAGCGTTTTATCGTATTAAAAAAAAAAGTCGGATTGCTGTAACCGACATTTAAAAGAAACACAGTCACTTGTAGTACATGACAGGTAAATGATCTGATAGAGAATTATAAAATAGGTTTGTGGTATAAAAATCGCACCGATCGGTGGAATATAAAGAGAGTTATGATTTTTTTTCTAAAATCTCAAAAGTTTTTTGGCTCTGGTGTAAAGTTTGCTTTTTGCGGGTTACAGCGTTTACGCTTTTTAGCGTCGATATGTTGTCCTAGATCGGTTAATACGCAAAAACATGGAAAAAAATACGAGAAAATTTTCGTTACCAACTGAATTTCAGTTCAGTACAATGGTCTGAAGCTATGGTTTCAGTTTTCGGTGAGCCGTCCCTTACACCCTGTATATATTGCATGAATATAATATTTATCACGATAAACGGGACAAGGGTAATAATAATCTTCTCATATTGCTTTTGTTTTTAAATCCAAAGATAAATTAGCAATCCAAAAATCATATCCATGGTCACGATTGACGATGCAAGCTTCATGTCAACGTCATTTCTATCAAAGAATTGAAACATGAATAACATGAAGACCAACATCCTTATGACCTATAACTTAAGGTCGGATATCGTTAAACACTATCCTTGATATTCAACATTTCTAAACCAAAAAGGCATATGTACCATCTGATTGATTAGTTTAATTTCGACTCTATTTGGTTCAAAATCAAGTTGGTTATGGTATAATGGGTATAACAGATACGGCTTTTTAGTATAGTTTTGTATTGTTTTGCAACTATTGCAAAATCAGAGTAGCTTTCTGTTGAAAGTGAAGACAGTCGATCATTCGGTCAATTGAATGGAACGAATGGTCTCGTTCACCATTCAGTGGATCAGTCCAATTAGCAGAGCTGTAACTAGCTTACGTAACACTCATTTACTGGTTCAATACCCGAATCTAATTTATTTAAATGTTTAATTAATGTAGTGAGAGTGGAATAAATTTCATATTTAAAAAATACTAGCGAACTGCCCTCGCTTCGCTTCGGTTTCTGTAACACCTGTATTTAAACCAGAATATATTATACATTAATTCCTTTCTCTTTAATTACTCTATTTATTGCTGAAAACCGCCTTAAAATCTTTGTTTTATACCCACCGTAGAACTGTATCACAGTGACGTTAGTTTAGTTTATTTATTCATCTTCATTGCATGTCAAAAAATACGAAATTAAATTGAGACCGTCAAAACATAAATACTAATAATAAAAAATATACAAGAATAATTAATAATAATTAATTACAGAATTATCAACAAGTTTTGAGAGTTGTTGGTAATTTTGTAGCTCTGCCTACCCCACTCTGGGAATGAAGGCGTGAGTTTATGTATGTATGTAATTAATTAAAACAACCACAATTAAATATCGAATAATGGTCACTCGTCCGATGTCAATATGTACAATGATTAATAAATTTCAACACAATAATAAATTTACATGTACAGCTCCATATATTCATCCACGGAGTATAATGGATTATCCAATAAAAGGTTTCTTGGTCGATGTTTAAATGCTTCGTCGGATTGTTATGTTTGACAATCCTTACGAATTGATCAACTTCACTGTGACATAGTTCCAGGTGGGCCAGGGTTCAATTTTGTCAATTATACAGTCAGCTGCAGAGGTAACCCATATTAGAAAGGTTCTATGCAGGTTTATGACGACGCTTTGGGTTCAAATCCCGATAAGGGCAGATATTTGTGTGATGTGCGCGAATATTTGTTCACGAGTCATGGATCCCGTGTGGTTGCCGGGTTAGAATAGTGCCACTCCATGTCTTCCCGTGGATATCGTAATTATCGTAAGAGGCGACTAAGGGAATAAAGGCTTATAGTACTGTTAGGCGATGGGCTTGCCACATGTCACTAATACACTGGGAAACATCTTAGCCTACTTGTGCAAAATGTGGTTACAGAATTATCAAGAAGTTTTAAGACTTGTTGGTAATTATTTAGCTCTGCCTACCCCACTCTGGGAATGAAGGCGTGAGTTTATGTATATATGTATGTATGAGTCATGAATCTCATATATATATAAGTATTTATATCGTTGTCTAGTAGCCATAGTACAAGCCAAGCATAGAAGTAGCTTAGTTTGGGACTAGGTTAATTGGTGTGACATAGTCTCCTGATTTTAATTTTATTTATTTATGTGGGGTAACTTTTGTTTGCACGCAACTGTACGTCAACCAATTTGATTCCTAGGCCACTATGGACTTTGTCAACGTGAAGTTGAAACCCAAATCATAGGAAGTCTCTTTCATTTTGGTTGTCAGCGTCAATAGTAATTATTGCCTTATTACCAGACTGCGGCAAAGCTCAAAAAGGAGTGTTATGTGTTTAACTTGTATATATGTCCGACTCAATGTCCGGTTGTAACTACTAAACGGCTAAACCGATTTTAATAAATTATATGTGGTTAGATTCGTGTCAACAACTGAAATTGGCGAAATAAAATACGCAGGGTGTCCCAAAAATAGCACGTCACAGTGACACCGGAGATTCCCGAGCCTGAGACGAACCAAACCAGCCTAACATGACCTCAGTAAAAGTTGCACCGTTTTCGAGTTATACCAATTTTAAGATTTTTCCAATTTCTCACCTCTTTTGACATTGTAAGTGCCCACATTTACTGGGAAGGATTCAGTTTTTTTTATATTTGTACGGTTTCATGAATAGTTAATTAAGATGATAGAAGCATTATTATGTCAATAACTAATGAAAAATTGGAAAAATACTGTAATAAACTTGACTTAAATTATCATCAACTTAGTAATTTCAACTTTGTACACCTGCCATGACTTTTATTTACTAGAAACGAAATGAGCAAATAACTTTAAACATGCGTATGATATGCTTATTCTAAAATGGTATGACACATGATATCTTAATGCATAAAAGTAGGAATTCGTATCACATTTGCCAATATGGATCCTCGGAAACCAAACTAACAAATGAACTGGGACAACCTGTATACATGATAGGTAACATTACTTTGACGACATTATCCAAATAGCAGTTGGGTTTTTTAAAAACTGGATGACTTTCATTAAAAAAAATATCTACGCTTTATAACCTCCCTCCTAGCGTCCCTCTCACAACCAAGATGAATCTGACGGTACCTCATATAATCAAATCCATGAAGCCTGAAGGCTGCAGAGCGTGCCACAGAAATAAACATACAAAAATACATAATCCTCCTTCTTTCGCAGTCGGATAAAACCGTTCGCGCTCGTCACAAAAATAACCGCTCCAACCAATCTAAAAACTTCCAAATTCAAATTTTCAATATCGAGCAATTCCTATCACCGTGTTTGTCCAAAACGCGGAGTTACCAAAACTTCCCTAATCAGGACCTTCTTCGGGACAAAATAAGACTTCCCCGCAGTAAATAATTCCCTGGAAAATCTTTGACTTGGCAATCAGTTTTTTTACCAACCGAAAATAACCCCTATAGCTTTATTACCCAAGGGTCTGTATGGTTCATCCGGTTGGAGAGTATCTGAAGTACTTAATGTTTTCAATTCTGTATAATCGGTTTAGAATTTCCAGAGTTTCGCGCTGGTAATTGGATTGGGGGATCGGACTTCACGCTTGGGCACGATGCGGTTCAATTGGGATAAAAAGTACTTAAAATATACATAAATCTATAACTGTACAAGCCTTGGAAAATTCAGACATAGAAGTTTTTGTGGCGAAAACGTCAATTAACTAGGGACTTCAGTCCGATATTAAATGTATCGATAACTGTTACAAATACTTATTTCAAAGTGACATTTCAAAGTAGATAGGTATTAAGTTACCCGGATAAAATATAAATTAACTAAAATGCTGATTACTATCCATCGATATTATATAATAATAGGTAATACTTTATTTGAGTAATTCAAAGGCATACTTTTCAGGGATTTTAAAATTCAAATTAACATTATTATTTATAATAATTATAATATTACGTATTTGTTACACAAAAACGTTTTTTTAATGCTATTCAATCCAGTTCCATACAAAGTAAACTGAAACCAAGATTGCCTTGCCACAAAGACCTATTTAGGTAAATTGTATGAGATCGTGTAGTTATACTCTAATATAAATACCTACTCAGTTTTCGAAAAATGGAAACGACTCAAAAATATAAAAAGGATAGTTAGATAATAATATTTTTTTATACGGACTTTATACTGTATGTAATGTAATAGGTATGCTAGTTGCATGTTCAGATTATACCTTATCTCCTCCTTATCTGTCATAACTGTCGATAAATTAATATCGTTCGGAAGTCCCTAGGACCATTTTATTCGTGGCACAAAAACTTCTATGTCTGCCTATCTTTTAAGCTGAAAGCTGAAGCTTGTAAAGGACACGACAGTTTTAAATATACTTTTCTCAAAAATGTCCGGAAAAGTTGACATTACTATCTCCATACTGAGACGCGAAGTACCTAGTTTACAGACAGTTCCCAAATTAAAAAAAAAAAACTGCGTGCTCGTTACACAAGCCCGCAATATTGCATACAAATTTCATTGTTATCTAGTTTGTAACTTTTTAAAAAGTGAAAACGGCCATAATTAAATGTGGGCACAAGTCTTATACTTACATCCATATTTTATTCGAAACGTAACTTTTTTATCTGTGTCTGGAATAGCTTAAGTTATTTTTTCTAAAAAAGCTTGCGTTTCTCCTTGACATAAACATAATGGCGGTAAAGAGTGATGTTATTTCACGTGAAGTTTCTGTTTATATGCGATTTGTATCTTGCGATTTTTGAGAAAATCACTATATATATATGCCTTGGCAGGAACGGCAATTGCGGGCTTCACTGCCTAGGCAATAATGTACTATTCTTTACGCTATAGGTATTCAAAAATAGAAGCAATATGAAGCCACTTTTCATCTCTGTCATATTCATTCATTAGTCTCCCTACCTGCTTTCTCCATAGAATGTGTAAAGTCATACCTACTCATACTGATTACTTTTGAGTTTCCGACTCCTGACTTACAATACGGGAATACAGGCGTCAATGGCGGCACGTCTTGCCAACATTTTTTATAAACTCTCTTTTAATATTGCAGGGGCGCAGATGTCGAAAACCTTTTACCCATTTGGCGCATATTACGAGGGCTGAAGGAAGTCCGATTGTTAACGTTTTAATCTATTACTCGAATTCGAAATGCGAAAGGTTTTCACGTTCGTGTGAAGTGTAAAGACGTGAGCAAAATACCGGTAAATATACAAGTGTAATGTTTAGTATGGTTTTTATAGGGTTATACTTTATTAAACAAGTTAAAAAGTATTAAAGTTATAACGAGTAATTAACTGCCGCACTCAGAGACGTCAATTAAACTTAATGATTGATTAAAGATGCTGCTGTCACTTTCTTTGCTATAGCAATAGAATAAGACAACACGTCACTAAACAAGCTTTAAATTTAATTGACGTCTCTGAGTGCGGCAGTTAAACATTAAGTGAAAGCTACGCTCGATTGGATTAATTAAACAAAATTGAACTAACTTGGTAAAAAGGCGTTCAATTTCTATCGAAGGATTTCCGCTGCGTTGATTGACAGTAAATTGCGTTGCGCTCTCGTTCCCCGATAAAAAAACAAGTTAAAACTTTCTTAATGAAAAATATCACGAACGTAACTGGGATCTAGGTACTTCTGTCACCCGTTGCGAAATATTGTTATCGATTGCACTCAGGAAACGGAAATATCGAGAAGTTCAAAGCTGTGCTATTGGGAACCGTTCATTCACCTCCGTATCGCCGTGCACTGCCTTTGCCGTGAAACGATATATCAAACTAGCGTGATATATCGCTTTAAACGTCGCTTTGATGTTAAAATTATGTCCCGTTTTTTCATGTGACTGCCAGGAACCTTACACGTGTATTCATATTAGTAAAACGACCCTTATGTGCCAAATAGGGCAGCGGAAACTTTTGAAATATTAGGTATAGATCCCGCTTCAAAGGGGCAATTGTCTGCAATGGCAGCAGGTTTGAAATATTCAGGAGTATCCCAACTTAATTAGGGCGGGTACTTTTGTAGCAAGGGAATTTATGAAGGCTGGGTCGTGAGGCTAAAGTCATGGCCGTTATAACCCTGCCAAGGCGAAGGGTGCCGTGATGCATGGCGGGGGCGAAGAATGAACGACTTCGCTTTTTGACCGGGCTGCCACGGGCGCCATGCTGTCTAGGGTTGACCGCACCCGGATATCGATTTTTCGGGAGTCCCTCGCATGAATTAGAATACAGTGCGTATTGTTTTTTGACATGCAAGTTTGTTTTGATTCGGAGACGGTCTTAGTCATTGCAGTAGCGTTTAATTTGCATTTTATTTTATAAAGAGTTTGTTGGTCTTGTAACCTACATTTTGTGGCAATTTGGCGAAAACATCGTATTTATTGACATGTTAATTAAGCATTTAAATGTAAATTGCCTGACACAGATCCGTTTCAGGTGCGTTTCGTCATGCATTATCGAAACTGCTTATCCGTGTATAAACTTTACTTTCGGGTTCTCAAATTCATTTAGTTAATATCCAATTAATTATATCTTAAATGCGTATTGCCTTTCAAGTTCCAATAATATTTTATAGTTTCGTCTTAAAAGTATAAAATGTCTTAATAATATAGTCAAAGAAACACCAACACAATTAAATATTTATCCTATTTGTCTTGTTTATTGTCTAAGGATACAATTTACGAACGCAATAGCCCGTAAAAGAGACAGAGTTTTATGAAACCAGCTCAGCGTTAGTGTAGCGTTATTAGCATGCTTCTATGACTTGGGATCTTCAAAAGACGAACATCCTCTCCTCTTAAAGGCTGTCATGGCAACGCATCTGCAATTCCTTTCCTAGTGTTGCTGGTCTGACTCGTGTGCCGCCTTTAACATAATAAAAAAACCGATGAACATTATGCTTTAATCGTGCACAATATTTAAAATAAGTAGGTATATAACGATAAGAAGCGCTATTCAAATGAAAAAAAAGATATTCTTTTTTTATACATGAAAGGTTTGCCTTTAACCTCAGTCATATCTGATGTTAAGTTAAGACGAGGGCAAATGTGGTACACGTTTACCCACTATTTTTATAATGTTTTTACTATAATGTTTTGAATCCACGAGGTCAGTTACTTAATGTATTGTACACACATTGACCCAACGGTGCATCGTCATTTTGAGCAGCCTGCGCTTTCTGCAAACACTATAAACTATAACAGATATAAAAAGTACGTGATTTTCAATTAAAGTACTCCGTTTATCGACAAGTCACATCTCTAGCGCGGCAATTGTCCCATCTATAGAGAGTTATGCGCGCGGCTGTCGCAGGCCGTTTCCATGGATCCAGACGGTGAAGGCTTTACTCCGAGCTTTTGGGTCAGCTTTTAACACGTTCGGAGAGAACGCGTTGGATGTACGAGTATTTTCTATGGGAGCCTGACACGTGTTTAGCGTATTCAATGCCGGTGACACGCTTAACGTTTTATATTTCATGAAATTGCATGTTATCGGTAGCGAACATGTTGGTAGTTATAGTAGGTATAATGAAGAATTGGAATGGATTGACGCTGTATTAATTTTGCATATACATGACTTATTCTAGCAATCGGGCTTTTGTTAATGCCTATTGCCATATATATTAATAAATAAGTGTTGATTTTCGTTTTCTAACGCTAAGAAACCTCTTATAAAAAAACGTAATGGATTAAACTTTATTTAAATTAATATTTGGTTGAATAATAAAGAATAATCTAGACTTACCATGGATGGACTTCAGTGATTTGAAAGACAGCAAGGCTCGCTTTATAAGCCAATGGTCACGCTTGTATGTTTATTTACATACATACATACCTTCACGCCTGTAATCCCAGAGTGGGCTAGGCAGAGCTACAGAATTACAACTTTAAAAAGTTGTTGATAATTCAGTAACCACAATTTGCACAAATAGGCTAAGATGTTTACCAGCATATGTAGTATATATGACTAATACTTCAACACCGCTAATAACAGTAACTTATTAAATGAAACCACTTGATACCATACACTTTGAATTTATTCCGGATTTCTTCACTATGACTATAACAATATTCCACTTTCAAAGTTTCCAACTGAATGCCTCGATCAACCTCGTGTTTCACCTTTTATCCCCTTCTACCCACAGTCAAATGACTGTCTTTTTACCACTATCACAACCTTTACTTTACTCAAATAACATTCTTATTAATTATATCTCCAATTTAAATGCATTAAAACTTAAAACCTAACACTCGTCCATCCTGATAGCGTGGATGTCCCCATACACGTATCATGTGATGACCTAACACTCGGCTGATCGAACAACTATTACGAGTATTTTGAGTCTACCAGCGCTTCCCAAGAGGAGACCCCTGTTGAGAAGAAGCGCCGCAAGAAACTCGACAGTCTTTTTTTTTTTTTTTTATTATTATGTCCTTATTACAATGATATTACTTAATCTAATTTACACTAAAGTACATATAAAATTTAATAACTAGGTAATATTATCAAGCTTTAGGGTTAACCTCACCCTTCTTAAATATGATTTTCTTCAAAAATAAACAAATAAAAAAAATAACAACAAATATCAACAAAACAATTAGTTGATACATCGAACATACAATTAATTTATGTCTATATTTATCTAATTTCATATTGTACGAGTAAGCAAACCTGATCCTACTCTTATAATATATATTCAATCATGAACCGTGTACGAGTGGGCAAACCTTGTCCTACTTTTACACATCATCCAAACATAGAAATATATACATATATGTATTGTGAGCAAACCTGATCCCACATTACTGGTTTACATACAAGTGAGCAAACCTGATCTCACTCATATATATCTTCATATGAAACAAAACTACGAGTGAGCAAACCTGTTCCCACTCATATACAGTGGTGGACATATAATTAGAAACACTTGCGACGTATTTCACATTATACAAGGCACATTGCCGTAAAACTTTTGTTTTTGGAAATAAAACAACAAAATGCATAGAATACGTTCAACAACTTATAATTAATTAAAAAACAAATAAATATCCGAGTTTACAACTACCATTTAGATATTTAGTTACGTACAAACAACTAAACGACATTTGCAGTACCATCCGTCATGGACAAGTAATTAGAAACACTAAAGAAATGAGGTAAAAATCAAAGTTTTAACGTGTCAACGTCAACAATTTCAAATTATTTATGTAAAATAATGTTTGGTTTACTAAATTTCTTAACAATTAATATTTAGTTGCATAGCCTTTGTTATTAATGACGGCTCTGCAACGACGTGGCATTGATTCAAGTAATTTCATACATTTATCGAGTGGGATCGAGTTCCATGCTTCAACAAAGGCTTCGTAAAGTTCATTTTGACTGGAATTACGTTTAACGGAGACTTTTTTTTTAACGACGTACCACAAATTTTCAATTGGATTTAAATCGGGACTATTTGCAGGCCAGTCTAACATGGTAACACGTTGCTCACTAAGAAAGGATTTAACACTGCGGGCCGTGTGTTTTGGGTCGTTATCGTGCTGAAAGATCCAGGTCACAGGCAAATGGTCGTCGGTGTAGGGAATCATTGTCTCTTCTAAGATGTTTTTGTATTGAAATTGATCCATTATACCTTGAATCTTACGGACGGGTCCAACTCCGCAACCAGAAAAACATCCCCATACTTTAATATTACCACCGCCGTGTTTGACTATGCTCCTCGTATATTTATAATCAAAAGCATGGTTTATTGGACGTCTAACGTAGCGTTTGCCGTCTGAATTCACCATATTTATTTTTGTTTCATCCGAGAATAACACTTTTTTCCATTCTCGTGCTGTCCAGTTAAGATATTTCTTTGCAAATAATAATCGCTTCTCTCGGTGTTGCTTGGTAAGAAGCGGTACCTTTCGAGAAACCCTCCCGAACAATTTAGCTTCCACTAATCTGCGGCGTACCAGTTTCGAGGAAATGTTCCTTGGGTCATCAGGTGAAAAAACTTCATTTCTAATCTCGTTGGAGCCTTTGAACGGGTCTTGTTTAGCTACACGTATTATTTGCGAATCTTCCCGGGGAGATGTTTTCCTTGGACGAGCCTTTCTAAAAACACTTTTAGTAGTTCCGTTAGTTTTATAATGAGCAATAGCGTTGAAAACTTTCTTCACAGAACATTCTAGATGTTTAGCAATTCTTCTATAAGTCCACTTTCGATCTAAATGTAATTTAACGATTAATTGCCTGGTTGACTCGTCACAACTCTTATTTTTACCCATTTTTAACAATACTTATTATTCACGTAATTTTCCAAATTGACGTTTAATTGCCGCCGAAACAACAGAAAAAGCGTAAAAAGAGGTTTTTTTTTAGTTTCAAAAATGGAACGAACCATGGATCCTGTTTCTAATTAGTTGTCCAAGCGGCCAGTAATAGAAATTCAACTATCATGATTTTTAAAATCTTTTAATAATTAAAGATAGAACAGATTTACTTTTTTAAATATTTTATGAGTTTTTTAACTCATTGGCTATATTCTGGCATAGTCAATAGTGATTTAATCAATATAATTTTTACTCATAACGATAGTTCATTCTGTGTTTACCTAAGTTTTATGTACTGTTTCTAATTATATGTCCACCACTGTATATCTTCATATGAAACAAAACTACGAGTGAGCAAACCTGTTCCCACTCATATACATCTTCACATGAAACAAAACTACGAGTGAGCAAACCTGTTCCCACTCATATATATCTTCATATGAAACAAAACTACGAGTGAGCAAACCTGTTCCCACTCCGAGTATAAATAACATTATTCATCCATAACGTTTAAGATGATCTTAATATAACATATATGAGTGAGCAAACCTGATCACACTCATATATATCTTTATATAAGTTAACATATACGAGCGAGCAAACCTGTTCCCACTCCCATATATTAACCATATTTAATAAGAAAAAATCATAATAACATTTGACATTATATATCACTGTTAGTAAATTTATTCCCAACAAGTATCTTAACCTTATTATTTATATATTTATCGTTATTTTAACCAACCATTTATCAAAATCCAATTAAACATTTTGATGACATTGATTGAATTAGCTATACTGAAACATTACCTTAATCACTATCTTTATCATCATCATTATCTGAGTCAGTATCATCATTCACCGCCAGTGCAGCAACATGAACCCACGGTCTCATTCGGTCTGCCGCCACCATAGAACCATTCCTGGTCTTCATGTTACTGAACCCCGGCACCGATGATATCTGGTATCGGTCATTTCCCAACACCTTCGTCACACGAAATGGGCCAATATAAGCCGGCAGCAGCTTTTTGCTCTTGCCGTCATTGTTGAAAGAGGTTTTTGTGATTTTTACAAGTTCGCCTTCATTGTAACAGTGTGCTGGCCGCCTACCCTTATCATAGTACGCTTTTTGTTTTAGCTGTGCATTGTCAATTCTTTCTTTTACCTCTTTTCTAATAGAGTCTACATCATTATGTTCACCCGTATGTTGAGAGACCTCAACTAGAGCTGAATTTAAATCCCCGAATAATACTTCAGAGGGCATCTTATTTGTAGTCTTATTTACGGTATTATTCATACCCCACTGAATTTGCCCCACTTGACTGTCCCAGTCCGTTTCGCTTTTATTCAGGTTTTGTGCTGTTAATGAACTGAGAATCGTGCGGTTGTAGCGCTCTACCTGACCATTTGATTTTGGGCTAGCGACTGCGTTTAAAATATGCTTAATTTTTTTATCGAGGCAATATTTCTTAAAAGATTTAGATGTAAAACAGCTACCGCGATCCGTTATCAGTCGTACCGGTGTCCTAAACGTATAAAATATGTCATTTAGTACTTTAATTACATTATCCGTTTTTGTATTCCGAACCGGCCTAACAAACGCGAACTTTGTGAAAGCATCTATAACTACTAATAGATATGCGTTTCCCCCTTTTGACTTGACAAAAGGTCCCAGGTGGTCGGCATGCAAGGTATGAAAAGGTATTTCAATTTTGGTTATGGGATGTAACAATCCTTCTTGATTGTTTTTAGTATGTTTAGCATACGCGCACTCAATGCATGCAGCCACATACTTCTTAACAAAGCGGGTCATTTTTGGGAACCAATAATGATTTTTAATTTTCTCCAAAGTCTTTTCGATGCCAAAATGTCCTATATCATCATGGTTCATCTTGCATACCTGCCACCTGGCCCCCTTTGGGACCACCCAGCGAAGATTGTCCTTTTTGCCATCAACACATCTAAATAATTTGTTGCCTTGTATTATGTAATTATCTTTAATATGTTGCAAATCTTTAGGATTGACGTCATTTAACAGAATATCGCGAGTCCTCGACAATTCAGAATCTCCAAGTTGCAAAGTGAGTAACCAATCCTCATTATTAATGTTCATTACAGATGGAAAACAATCAGTTGAAAGATCATCCTCGGAAGAGGGATTACGTGAGAGAGCATCAACATGCAACATCTTGGTCCCTGCCCTATATTCCACTGTACAATCGAACTCTTGTAACATAAGCCACCAACGGGCAATACGAGGAATAAGATCTCTTTTTGAAAACGTAGATCTCAAGGCACTGCAATCCGTCATAATTTTAAATGTTTTCCCTAACAAATACACTCTATTTTTTTTTTTAATGAACAGACCACCGCTAGAGTTTCTAACTCGTATGAGTGGAAATTCTTTTCTTCAGGCGAGGTCTGTCGACTATAGAAGGCTACAGGTTTTAGGTCAGAGGTACCCTGCAACCGCTGCAACAGAATTCCCCCAACACCATGCTTACTTGCATTGGCATGAAGTTCTAGATCGGCTGTATGGTCATATATTGCTAAAACAGGCCTATTTACCAACCTACCCTTCAGATCTTCAAATGCGTTTTCTTGAGAGCTCGTCCATTCCCATGAAGAATCCTTTTTTAATAGTTTAGTCAAAGGAAAGGCTATCTGAGCGAAATTCTCGATAAACTTTCGGAAAAAGCCAACTAGACCAAGAAACTGTCTAACCTTATGAACATCGACCGGACGAGGGAAATCTTGTACAGACTGAATTTTCTTTTTACCCGGTTTAACACCTTCAGCACTGATTTCGTACCCCAAATAATCAAGATGGTCTTGAAGAAAATTGCATTTGGCGATATTTAAAGTTAAGCTGGACTTTTCTACCAATTGCAACACCTCCTCTAATCTATCCAAACACTCATTTGGGTCCTTTCCAAATATTAAAAGATCATCAATGTACACCATTGCCTTTGTGAATCGCGCTGGACCTAGAATACGATTCATCATCCTTTGGAAAACACTTGGTGCATTTGCCAACCCAAATGGCATTCTGTTAAATTCGAATTGGAAATCTGGGGTGACAAAAGCAGTAAGATGTTTACTGTTTTCTGCAATGGGCACCTGATAGTATCCTGACGCAAGATCCAATGTTATAAAACAAGACTGTCCTGATAACCGTGCGATTTCATCATCAATAATTGGCATTGGATACCTTTCCTTTATAGTCACAGAGTTTAGTTTCCTGTAGTCAATGCACATTCGTAAGCTACCGTCTGGTTTTCGTACTAGAATAATGGGACTGGCGTATTCAGATGTAGATTCTTTGATTATTCCAGCAGACAGCATTTCATTTATCATATTACGTACTTGTTCCCTCTCGTGATAGGATAACCTATAGGGCCTTGAAACAATTGGGCGGTGGTCATTTAGTTCTATGCTCATTTGAGTGACATTTGTACACCCTAACTGTCCTAACTCAGAAGCAAAGCAATGTTTATACTCGTTTAGTAGTTGAATAAGTCTATTTTTTGAATCTTCGGAAACTCCTTCACCTATGCGAAGTTTAGACTCTGCGATGATATTATCCTCGGTTTCGAACATTGTAGGAGTCTGCGCTACAATACGATTAACTAAGTTCACCTTCTCTGCTCTACATATCGCTCATCCAATAGAATAATGACATAATTGCAAAAAAACGGGTTCTGAGATTTTACCGTCATAAGTGTTCTAAAGGTCAGGTCTATCGCGTGGAACAATGACATAACATGCATGCTAAAAATGCAATTATGTCATTATTCTATTGGATGAGCGATATTACAAAACCTTCCATCATTAAACATGGAGTACAGCACGGGGAGATTGTCACATTCACACTGCAGTTGTTGACTTTATGCATACCAGCACCTATTACAAACTGTTGACCCGGTTTTCCTACTAACCTCTCTTTAATCAATATTTTCCCGTTAACACTTTCTTCAATACGTGCCCTAATAGACGCTGGCCCATATAATTCCAAATCGTTAGCCACCGAAATTTTTATCAGACGATCTTCATTGGGTTCTGACTGCGGCATTTCATTACCAACGTCGAAGAAGCGTAATAGGGACGAATCTTTGTAAACGATAACATGGGGTAATTCGGTAAATGATTGTCCGACGAGTAGAGTTTTATCCAAAAGACTATCCTCCACAACTTTGCATACTATAGCAGCACTAACACAATCTATCTCTACATCAAGCGACACTGCTCCTACGGACTTAACAAGCCCGTTACCAAAACCTTTCATTGTCGATTCTAAGTGATCGTGGGTTATGCCTAAAGAAGACACGAACGATTCTTTAACTAGAGTTACTTCGCTACCATAATCAATGAATACCTCCACTGTCAGACCATTAACTATAGCGTTCTTAATGAACTTTGAACTTTGACTTGAACTAGACATACATAACGATCTAACTTCCTGAGTTTTAGTGGGTTTGTTTTCAGGCTTTTTAAAACAATTTTCGGGTTTATGACCAACCCTGTTACAATGATTGCATTTTACCAATGGCTTTGGACATCTTGAGTAGTGGTGCCCCTTCTCCTTACAGTTAAAACAGTATGCGACTTGTGACTGAAGCTTATCATTACTGAACTTAGAACCTTGATTGTTAATATTGACATTCTCAGGCCAGTTTTTATTTTTAGTATGCGCGCGATCAAGAGTATACATTGAATCTTTGTTGCTTATTAAAAATTGTAACAGTTGGTCGGGGTTGGAGCAACGTAAGGCCACAGCGCTAGATTTTGTAGTCTTATCACTAATACCGTGAATCAAGCAATCTACCGCCTGTTTCCCTTTTATATTACATTGATTCAAAAGTGCTAACTTTTCGTAATAGTATACCTCTACCGGTTCATTAAATTTACTTTTTCTTTTCAACATTTCTTCCAAGAGTTGGACATAATTTTCTTCACATGGGAAAGAGTTTACTAATTTCTCTTGCCATTCTGCCCAAGTAAAGAGAATGGTGTCCAAACTTTCATACCAAATTTTGGCCAACCCTTGTAATTTTTGCATCGCGAAATGTATGGTGGTTTTGTCATCCCAGCCGTATACAGTGGCACATTCATTAACCTTTTTCAACCAAGTACCCATACGTTGATTTTTGGTAGATGGATCAAAGTTTGGTAAAATGTTTTTGTGATCAATAGTTTTGTTATTGAAAGGGCCACTTGTAGACGGCTGTGAGGGTACATTATGTTTAATTGAATTTACAATAAGTGCTATGTCTTCTGCAGAATATTTCTTACTACGTGACCTATCCCGACGCTCAGCGGAGCTAGGGTTGCCATCTCTAAAATTTGGAAAACAGGACAAGACGCGTGAAAAACCCGGATTTTAGAGTCCGAAAGCCGGACATGTCAACAAGATCTTTTGAACATATTCAATGTAATAAAAAAACAGTTGAAAATGTCATAAATCACCTTTTTTATTCATTCATTATTTTAATAAAACAGAATCATATTACAATTTGTTACAAATTGTTTATTATAAATCAGCTTTTTTAATTCTTGAAATAAGAAAACAAAACCTTATTAAAATATTAAACAGAAACATACATTTAATAGATTAAAATCTTAAAAGTACCTACTTAGACCATTCTAGTATTCAGTCTTACAATATTTGAGGTAACTCTTTTAGCTATAGTTCTATTATTATCTGCTTTACTTTTTATCAGCAGTCATTTATATAACAAAATATACCTATTTTAGCAGAAAATAATCTAAATTCAGTCTTCTTAAATATTAAACAACAAAACAGAACATTTTTAAAGTTTAGACCTACAGCAATGTAAGTTACATTATTAAAATTTTAAAACAAAATAATCAATCCTATTACCTATACCTACTTATTTTCATCAACTTAAAGTTTTGATCAACAACCATATTTTAAATAGTTTTTACTCAATAAAAACAATCATAACTTTAACTACAAAAATAAAAAGCAATTATTGCACTCATAATTAGGTACATGATTTGTCTATCTAGCTATTAAAGCAAAACGCTCAGCCTCTTGCCTATTTACTTCTCAGTTTTTTTGTATTTATCATTTTTTCCGATAGCTTTTAGAATATCTTCCCTTTTTAAAAGTAATTTATAAAAATCAGTGCAGCTGTATTCTTGGAAATTGAATTTAATTTTAATTATTGAAGAAATTGTTTCTACGCTTAGTAAATTTCTTTCTTTCGTCCATTGTTGTGTAATTAATGAGAATACCCTCTCCACGTTGGCATTATGCGCCGGAATGCAAAAAAAATATTGCGCAATTTTCAGCAATTCCGAATATAAGGTAAACGTACGCTTCGCCGAATCTGCGGTATCACCGAATTTCTTCTATTTCAAGCTATTAGTCTAGTACTTACAGTGGATATTAAGTTGTGATATTTTTTTACGCTAGCTAGTTAACTATCTCTTCCACTACGCGGCAAAGCCGGCCATTTGCTGTCTCAGTCAGGACGCAACAAGCGATTAAGTCGGTGCAGTGCCGTTTTGTAGGGGAGTCCTTGTGAAAATCGGTAAGAAATCGCGTATACTTCTTAAGGTCATAAATCCGTTTTACGTTACCTTTGTGTTTGAAAATGTGGTTTTCCTGTGTTGTTATTTAATTAGTTTTTGTGTTCTGATAAATGAAGTGAATTTAGTGTAGTCATATTTATAGAAATTAGCAAAAATGTGAATTCGGTGATGAGTTAACCCTCATTTTGACTGGAAGGTTTTACCGAACAGCGTTCGGAATCAGGGAAAGCGTATGTTTTTTTAATTATTTATTTACTGGTTATTTATGACTTACTTATATAATCTACTTTGCTTTTCGAATAACTAGAAGTATTCCAAATTTAATGAGTAATTGCCGAACATCAATAAATTAGGCATATTTTGTAAAACTTCGTTGGAAATTTCTAATTTTTACGACTATTTAACATGAAAATAAGCTAATTGGCAAGGCTATTTAAAAAAAAGGATTATATATACTTATTAAGCAATAGTAGCAAAAACCATATGTATTCATGGTTACATAATAGTTCCAATTGTTAGTAATAATGTCAGATTTGTAATTATACCGATACTTTTACGTCTAAACACTATTTTGTAGATCTGTTCGCTCGATAGGTGCCACATAATTTGCTTTGTCCAGTTCACCGAAAGGCGTTCGGTGATTAGTACCCATGGTCTCTGTTACCGAATCCATGTTTGCCTCAGCCAAATTACTGCACGGTGTTCGTTGGAATATCATCCTTAATCCATTAACAGTTGGGCCGATACTAAAATGTATTATTTTTCGTGCATTTTTGTAAAGGCCAGCGCTTCTCAACATTTAAGCCGTTAATGTTTTAAAACTAGCTAGGAGTTAATTGTCAATTATTATTTTTTACTAGACATTTATTGTGGAACTGCTGATGATGGAGCCGTAACGTGGCGAAAAAATCTCGAATGTTAAGTATTAAAGTAGGCCATGTTTGGTCTTGTTAGTGTCATGTCGATTAGGATTTAGCTCTCAGATAGTTAATAAAAAAAATAGTCATATGGTTCGGAAGGCGGTGACAGAATGTCATATTTAATTAACTTAGACCCACTGGCTTAGGCTGGTTGTCTTAGTTATGTCAATATTAGTACCTATATATACCTATTTGTTTAAGCTATTTTTAAACAATAACAACTTTTTACAAAATATTCTTATATAAGAAGTGACAGTGACAGTAGCTGATTAAAAACATATAAATTGTGATCTCTAATAAAAAAAAACAACATATATGTTTTGAATTACGCTAGTTTACCTTATTGTCGGCCTTTTAATAAAATATCTTGATCTCTATATTATTTGCTTCGGTAACGTGACATGTAAGGCTTAATAATTATAACTTTAAGTTGATTTTCTATTTTATTTTACACTGCCTGTTATTATTAAAAATGTTTATTTTTTAAGTTTTATTTGCTGAGATTTAGTGTTTTTTCATATAGTTATAAAAATAATTGAAAACCAAAGTAATAAAAAATACTGGTTTCAAAGACTGTTAAATATTTATATTTTTAGTTAAAATAAAGAGTTTCTAGATACCATATAGATAATAATTTTCAAATTATAATCAGAAAAAAATGTTATTTCATTCAATTTGGTCACATTACACAGCATGGCGTGTGTCAAAGGTGACAGTGAGACCGTGATTTAAATTGCTACCATTTGAATAAATAAATAAAATATAAATGCCTATTGTTTCACTAAAGTTTGAGCACCACTCAGGCCAAATTTTCATACATTTCTTCCCTAGTTCGGTGATGCGGCGGCCCGGTTCGGTATTATGTGCAAATCAAGTTTCTTAGTTCGGTAAATGGTACAAACCAGGTTTAGTGATTCAAAAACCTTTAAAAATATTTTAAACATATTTCTAACCATGTAATGTATTTCCAGGTACATTAAAATGATGACAAATTTATTAAAGTTACCATTATTTTATAGATCATAAAAGTATCAAAATCCCAGACCTTAATAAAAAAATAAACGTACATCCAGGTCTTAAGCGTTCGTCGAAACGTACATTTACCTTAAATTCGCATTTGGCGTTTTAAAAAATTGTACCCAAAGTTGATTGGAATTTAAAAGCTTATCTTGTTCAGTTAAGTTTTGGCAAAAAGCCTTTAAATTCACCCACTCGTCAATTAATTTTGCGTCGTCAATGTCTATGTTTTTATCTTTTAAATAGAGGACAGTGTCTTCAATAAAAGTCCACTCTGTGTTGTTATTAATTTTCGGCAAAAACATCCAATCAAATTTCTCAAATTGTTTTAAAGGTTTCATCCATTCTTCAATATATCTTTTAATTTCATTGTAGAAGTCATGTGTGCATTTTTTAAACTCTTGTTTCCTGTTTTCATCTTCTTTATTTATAATACTCTGAACGTTCAGCGGCACAAAATTTTCCTTAATTCGGTCATCTAAACTTTTTGTTATGGAAGCAAGTATGCTTTTTGTTTCAAGAATTGAATTATCGCCTTTCTCTAATGTCTGTATTTTTGTGTGAATGGTGTGCATAATTGAGTGTATAAGGAACAGGTATGCTTCCGAGAAAGGATTTTCGAAAAACTGTTTAATTAAAACAGGTGGCCTTTCTATGCTTTCAAAATAAGTAAGTAAAGGACGGTAGAGCTTCAGAATTCGCTCGATAGCTGGAAACAGGCTTAGCCAACGCGTTTTGGAATGATACAGAAGCTGTTTATATTCGACCTCAGCCGTTTCGCAGAATTCTTTAAGAGCTTCGGTTCGTACTGTGTAAATGGAAAAAAAATTATAAATTTTTAAGACGATGGATTCTATGTCTACTGCCAGTAAATCACATCCGTGGTGCACTGCGTTGTTAATGACATGTGCAGAGCAACCCACACCAACCAAGTTTGGGTTTAGATTTTCCTTCAGCTTGTGGAAAACATTATTTATTCCATATCTTTCTATCCCACCGAAGTTTGTATTGCAATTATCTCCACCAAAAGCAATACATTTAGACAAAAGATCATGCCGGCGAAGCTGTGTTATTATCAGTTCAGTAATAGTGTCAGATGTCTCGTTTTTAGTGTTTTCAATTTCAAGCACCTTTGTAGTGATTCCATTTTTTTTTACATCAAAATATTGAATAACCAGTGGGAATAATTTTGTGCTTCCGTGATTACTAGCATCAGTAGCCACACTTATGAATGGTACATGTTGTAAATCAGTCTTAAGTTGTTCAACCGAAAAAGGGCTTAGCACTCCGGTGGCGATCGCAGTTGCTTTTGTTCGATTGCCCGTAACTTTTTTTGCAGTATCTGACGCCGAAAATATTTCGCGGTTGAGAGCACAAGTGCAGTCCAATGAATTAAAAGACATATGATGGCTTACTGTATGATAGACGAGAGCGCCTTCTGCTGCTGAAATAAGGAGGTCCTCCGATGTCGATCTCACAAAATATGTTGCAATATTCGAAGTACTTGATTGATTTTTTAAATTTGTTTTGTGTTTCAGCGTACTTAAATGCTCATTCAAGTCTGTAACGCCTTTGTTTGCGATTGAAATACTCGTAGAACAAACGACACAAAACGCTTCCCAGTCATATCTTCCTTTTTTAAACATCGGCAACTTACTTTCCAAATCACTGTTAAATAGGCATTTACGCTTAGGCATTTTGGTGTCTAACCTGAAAAGAATAAAATAAGTACCTAAAAATATAGTCAATAGAGAATTTCGAAACAAAGGGGTAAAATTAGAACTATAACAATTACTAGTCACCCACGACTTTGTTAGTAAAATAGCATATTTGAAAATCTGTAGAAAGAATAGAAAATTCTAAGCAAATAAAAATTAAACTTTCAAGAAGCAAAATGATACTGCATCTTGACTTAAGTAATATTATTATATTTTTGGATAAAAAGTAGCTTAAGTACTTATCTGTCTGTTCGTGTAAAAAGGTTACAAAAACAGATAGACAAAGCATTCAGAAGAGCAGTGTCACACTGCCTGTAAAAATTAAACTACGATATTTAAGAAAAATATTCTTTGCTTACCACATGTACCTACGTAAGTTCACCCGCTTAACTGGAACGACGCAATGTCTACATTCGTCAAACCGTCGCTGCGGAGTGCGGGACGCGGGTCGCGAATTCGAACAAACGAACGGCGAACCGTGGCAACCGTGACGGGAGGGGTGGGGGAACGGCGTCGGTTGATCGTGGTGTGCGGTGCGAGCATAGTGCGTGTCTCGCGGGCGGCCCAAATTTTTTTTATTTATTTATTTTTTAAAACCCGGTCTACAAATGAAATCTTCCCCGGACGCTCCCCGGATGCCCTCTAAACTAGGACAAATCCGGGGAAACCCGGACGGATGGCAACCCTAAGCGGAGCGCATATGATTCGCACCAGATCTATGAGGGTAGTCGCTAACTTTTTCGGCACCGTCATGGCGACTACTGCAATGAGGACTGCGGGACCTAACGTTAGGTTCCCTTCTACATTCTTCAGGACGCGACTTGGCTCTATTATCGCGGCCCTTTTGTAATTCATGTTCCAGATTTTTAAGGCGAGCACGCATTTGTTCGAGCTGATATTCACGATCTTTAGAATAGTTATCTCGGGGACGTACTGACCGACCATGGCGACGGGACCGGCTGCGGCTGCGTCTTTGCACGGAGCTACGGCTTCGATTTCTGCCACGAAGAAGCTCTTCCTCGAACTGATGGGATGTCGAGTACCGCTCTGGAGTCAATAGTCGCCTTGACCTTGAACGGTGCTCTCGACTGCTATCATCAGCCATGATCTGAAACTTACATCAAATAGGGATGAGTCAGGGGTATGGAATAGTAAAGCAAAAGAATGAAAACTGTGAAACATAAAAAAAACAAAACAAGCTTCGGAACGATAATAAGAAAATATTAATTCTAAGTTCTAGAAAAATCCCTATTTAGAAAAAGTATAATTAATTAAAGAGTAGTAATAATAATAGTTGTTGTTGCTTTATATTACCTACTCTAAACAGAAAATGTTTTATATTATAAATAAATAAATATTAGGGGACAATCGACTTGCACAAATATATCTAGTACTAAACTAAGCTCTAGGCTTGTACTTAGGGGTCTTAAACAACGATGTTTAAATACTTATACAGAGAAATATATATTATATAAAGATACATAGGTAGTAAACATCTATGACTCAGGAACAAATATTCGCGCGTATCACGCAAATATCTGTCCTTACCGGGATTTGAACCCAGGACCGTTAGCTTCGTAGGCCGTCGTGGCAATCTTGTCTACCAGTATAGGCACCAAAAAGGTCTACGAAGCTATCAAAGTCTTTAAAATGCACTTGCAATAATGCCCACATGGGTTAAAAACGTATTATGTAATAAATTTGTTTTGAGTTTAAAAAGGAAATAGCAAACAGTACCTATTAAGTATTAGCAACGTTGTCCCAAAGTTACGTTATTAAAATACATAAATAAGTACAAACGAATAAATCGTTGTAGCACTAGGTACACCTGCCTTAAGTATTGTGTCCATAAATATTTTCGTTTAAGTAAAAAGAGGTTTTTTTATTTTTTTATTTTTTTATTCTCGCACTAATTGATGAGGAGAATCCAAGCTTCTTTTTTTTTATTTTATTTATTATTGATGGTCATAAGGTTAACCTGAAGCATAATTAGGGAGTAGCCATACTCATGCATAAGATAAACCACCGTGACCTCGGTAATTGAAGAATTACATAAATTGGTAGGTACCCAGTAATCGAATGATCAACACATAGCATTATCGGGGAGTTGCCCCGACCACATGCATGAATTTGCAATTCGATAACCGTTGTCGTAGATACATACAGGGCATTGTAAGGGAGTTGCCCTGACCAAATGCTCGCACGATCCACCACACCACTCAATGAAATGTATGACGGCTACCAACGATTCTTATGCGGCACTATCGGGGAGTTGCCCCGACCATGTGCGCCCATCTATCATCGTTGGCGCCCTATCCTCTTATATTATTGCATTAACTGTATAGTAGCATAATTTACACAATTCAAATTAACCGTTATTCGTTAGCAATTGAAGAAGAAAATAATAAAATAATTATGGGCGTGTACTTACGCTTTTAAAGCGATGGTCATCCACTTTCTGATATGTAGTATATATGACTAATACTTCAACACCGCTAATAACAGTAACTTATTAAATGAAACCACTTGATACCATACACTTTGAATTTATTCCGGATTTCTTCACTATGACTATAACAATATTCCACTTTCAAAGTTTCCAACTGAATGCCTCGATCAACCTCGTGTTTCACCTTTTATCCCCTTCTACCCACAGTCAAATGACTGTCTTTTTACCACTATCACAACCTTTACTTTACTCAAATAACATTCTTATTAATTATATCTCCAATTAAAATGCATTAAAACTTAAAACCTAACACATATTAGTGACAGGTTGCAAGCCCATCGCCTAACAGTACTACAAGCCTATATTCCCTTAGTCGCCTCTTACGACATCCACGGGAAGACATGGAGTGGCACTATTCTAACCCGGCAACCACACGGATATGTTTGTATGTTTATTTATTAATTAAAATTTCAAGGAACTAAAGAAACAGCGTAAAATTTAAAAACAAAATACCAGGAACATTGGAGTAATTTCTGCCGAGTTTGCTGTGACAAAATATTTAATGAGTATGGCGGGACTTGATTTATTTTAACTCTCCCCTTAAAAACGTTTTACTTCATATTACTTTGGTGATTTATTAACACTTTGTGCGTATAGGTACTTGTGTTTTCTTAACAGTTTACATTGTAGAGTAAATATTTAAAAAAACATTAACGGGGGTAAAAATTTTAGCCGTACATTCTGAGAAAAAAAAGGGAAATACAATAATTTTGAAGTAAAAAAAAAATAGCTACCTTCATTTCTAAAATAAGCGTTTGAGATTTGAATGAAAATAAAATATTGGTTGGTTAATATTTGTCTGGTTTTTACTAAGGTGTGACCAGTGTAGAGAAAATTAAGTCTCCGATGATAAGGTAAACTGTAACAATGTATTCTTTTTTCATTTCCCTATTTCAATTAACTCAGAAACTAAAACAAGTGACCGAGGACTTGGTCAAATAAACCGACCACTTCCAAAATTAAATATAAACGAATATTTCACCAAACACCCGAGAACATCTGTTTACACCGTGACACATTTTGCCGACAGGTGTTTTGGCTTCGTACCGTTTTTACGTTGAATTATATATCAGGGGCTAAAACGCGATCATAAGGGATTTCGGAGACAATTGTGTAACGGACGAAAATGTTTACGATGGCTGACACAAATACGCTTCTTACAAACACACCTTTTTACTTTACGTTTATTTGTTCGTTTGTCAGTAGGTTTACTTAAATCGTGCTAGTAAATTTTATACGAATTCCGTTGATCTGATGATGAAGTCGGAAGATGGTAATAATTAAGAATGTGTTTTCTTAAGCGTATCACTTTTTAACTCCCATCACAGCGTACAAAAACATTTTGTCCCATCACAGCGTACAAAAACATTTTAGGGTTTAATCAATTAGCAGGAAATTCCACTACGCCTACTAAGGCCCTACTACTCGGAGTCGTTATTATGATTTAATGGACGAAAATGTTTACGATCGCTGACACAAATATCCTTATCAATTCCAGTGGTCGCCAACAATTTTATTTTATTGTATCTTGATCTTTAAGAGGACATTATATTCCATGGAAATATAGATTTTAGATGTTATTTAGAGACGCCTCTCTGTAACTCACAATACTCGAGCTGAAAACTTAACATCTAAAATCTAAGCAACCATATTACCTTACTTTTTTTTTGATAAGGCATCCTAATACGAGTACGGTTGGATTGTAAATAAAATAATCTTTCATTTGATTGGATAATCGCTTAAATAACTGATACGGGTACATTATTAACGCTTACTCAGCTGTTTATACCTGGCAACTCCGCAGTTACGCAGAGGAGAAAGTAGGCAACCTTTATTTTTAAATTCCTTACGGCATAATCTCTCAATTAATGCACATAAAAAAAAAAACATCTAATTTTGTTCGGCAACCTCTTTGCGATGTATCAATGTATATTTTTTTATCATTAATACTTAACTGATGATGCTATATTTCTAATATCGTATGTTACACTACTACCTCTTGAGATTGCACGCCCTTGAATATTGCTTGCGCGGTTTGACTGGACATCTTAAAATTGCCGGTTAACAATTGGTCCGTCGAATTCAAGAGCGAGTTAAAAACAAATAAATAGATAGTAATCGATGGAACTGGTTTATTTCTCCCACAGACAATATCCCATACTTAATAGCTTTCTAACGACGCGGAATGCCAATGAAGAGCAATTGAAAATATAAAAACAATTTATCACTGTCAAATATTTTGATTAATGGACTAATGAAAATCGTAAACGGTATGTATCTTAACTTTCAAGTACTTAAAGAATTTGACCTTTACCTATAGTTAAATAAAGAAGGTTAACCGAACGTGATGTTTTACCGTATAAGTAATAGCTAGTAAGAGTTATAATTTAACTATTGGCGCAATCTCACATACATAAATAAATAAATAAAATAAATATCAGGGGGACAATGTCACACCAATTGACCTAGTCCCAAACTAAGCTCTAGGCTTGTATTATGGGTACTAGACAACGATATAAATACTTATATTGAGAAATATATACTTAAATACATAGTAAACATCCATGACATGACTCAGGAACAAATATTCGCGATCATCACACAAATATTTGCCCTTACCGGGATTTGAACCCAGGACCGCTAGCTTCGTAGGCAGGGTCACTACCAACTAGGCCAGCGCGTCGTCAAATAAAAATAAAATAAATAAACATATGAACATTAAATATCAAGGAATAATTTCACACGAATTGACCTAGTTCCAAACTAAGCTCTACGCTTGTAGGTACTTAAGAGGACTGTAAAGCTAACAATTTCCATACAAAATGCGAAAACGTTTCTCTACCTTAAGAAGAAGACGAGAATCATGAAAAACTATAAAATACAAGACTTATTAGAGGGTCAATCAACTTTTCTTTGTAGCTCGTTGCCATGGTGACGTCTCCTGGGTCACTCTTTAAAACTATGATTTCAAAGGATATAAGTCCACTAAAAAACTGTTTTTTGGCAATTACACACCCATTATTTTATAGCCTTTCTCCTGAGTGTGCTGGAAGTAGGTATATATTATAACATTTTTTCTAAGAAATTCTATCACTGTTGTCTCCTGGCTTACCGGACAGAAAAACAACAAAAAAAAGTTGATCCACCCTAGAATGAAACAAAAAAACAAAAAACAGAAACGAACAGACCTAGTGTTTTGTAAAAACTACAACATGTTCAAAAATCGTGGAACTGGGACTTGATTTAGGGGGTGAGAAACGTTAACGGCCTGAACTAAATTTGGAATTTTTTGACAGCTACGGGATTCTAGCGGCGGTTCACGATCCTCTTAAGTACAACGATAAACTTACTTAGACAGCAAAATACAGTGTGTAAATGGTATACGGGCGTTCCTTTTAACTGTGGTTAGTATAACCCCTACTAAGCACATTTAGGTAGCTTTTGTTAAAATTAAATTAAAAAAAAATAACCATACAAAATAATTTAACACGCAATGTATAACAAAAAATGCAATTAATTAAAAACGCAAGTAAACATTACGTACTTACCTGACAGATGGACTTCAATGTACATTGCGGGTCGATAGTATGTTCAAAAATTAATAACGGTGTATACGTTAGCGTAATCAAAATAATTCTTTCTGTTAATGATTAATAGAGTCTTAATCTATGTCCAGTTTTAATAAACGCCCGTATACCATTTACACACTGTATATAATTAAAACAGAAAAAATCCATCGAACCCGGGACCGCTAAAGATAAAAAAAAAGATGTTTATTCAGTAAGTAGGCCGCATGGGCATTTTTACCTACACGTCAAAAATCTACCAGCGCTTCGCAAGAGACCACTGCTGAGAAGAAACGCCGCAAGAAACTCAACAGTCAGTCGTTTTTTAAAAGCTTATTATATTATACAATAATAAACTTAACCTAGCATTATATAAAACAATGAATCTCACATAAAACCAATAATTAATATATTCATGCGTAGTTGAGCAGGAAAATGTGTCAAAACTCAGAATAGGGAATATGCATGTTTTTTTTTTACAGCTTCAATTGAAGCTGATTCATGTAACAAACAGATCACAAAAATCATTTTTTGAATAACTATAAAAATAACCAAGATATAAGCCAACAAAGATTTGTTCCTATCTCTTTCTAGAAAAACGGAATTTTACATGGAGTTTATATGGCCGCAGTGCACAATGACGTCACGGTGCACATCGGATCTCTCTGTCTAATTAGAAGTTTGAAATGCTTATAACTTCCGTATTTCTTGACCGATTTTAATTTTAATTTCCGTTTTGGTGATCTCTTTTACGGTATTTTCATATTTTGATGAGAAATGCGATTTTTAAAATCCATGCATATTCCCTATTGTCACAAAATTAATAAGTAAAGCTAGCTTCGTATGCAGCGTCACTATCAACTAGGCTCATGATAAACTTACGATAATTATGATCTAAAACACATTATGACTAGGCTTCGGAGTTTTTGTCGCAAGGTAAGACTATAGCAAGCTATGGAGTCGTCATTTGCCATAAATCTAAACTTTATTCATATTCATACTCATTTATTTAATTTATCTTAAATTAAAATGCCTCTATAGCGGTCGGTCGTGTATAATCTTAGTCAAGTTATATAAAAAAATAATTTTCTATTAGATTACAAATTCATAACTTGAACTATTTTAACATACAATTCGCCACTAGTGTGGACTAAAAAATTCCCTTCTGCCGTGTTTTAATGTATCTTTTGTTTGTTTTTAAAGTTTCGTAATTAAATCAGTATAAAAATGGTAATTACTTTTTATTGTAATATTTATTTTCCAAATATAACATTAAATAATCTTTTCTGAACTCGTCAACGTTGTTGTCCTTGATTATAAAAAAAAACCTAAATAATTAAATAAATGAGTATGAATATGAATAAGAGTTTAGATTTAGGATAATGACGACTCCATAGCTTGCTATTAGTCTTACCGTGCGACAAAAACTCCGATGCCTAATTATGACTTAAAACGATTATGGCAAATAATGTAAACCCTATGGAATGACTTGCAATAAAGTGTTGGTTTTAAATGCAGCAACGATACATGTCGAGTTGAGTCGTTTTTAGGGTTCTGTAGTCAAACTAGGAACCCTTACAGTTTCGCCATGTCCGTCCGTCCGTCCGTCCGCAGCCTAGCTCAGAGACCATTAGTACTAGAAACCTGTAATTTGGCATGTATATACATATTAGTCACGAGAACAAAGTAGTAAAATAAAATCTTGTTTTTTTTTTTTAGTATACCTTCCCTACACGTATCCCCATTAGGTCTTTCAAAATCATTGCGGGTTTGTGAAAACAATTTTTCGATTAAAGGCTCCGTTTATGAAATATTAAGCTTTAACGCCCACTTACATACATACATACATAAACTCACGCCTTCATTCCCAGAGTGGGGTAGGCAGAGCTACAGAATTACCAACAATAAAAACTTCTTGATAATTCCGTAACCACATTTTGCACAAGTCGGCTAAGATGTTTCCCAGTGTATTAGTGACAGGTGGCAAGCCCATCGCCTAACAGTACTACAAGCCTATATTCCCTTAGTCGCCTCTTACGACATCCACGGGAAGACATGGAGTGGCTCTATTCTAACCCGGCAACCACACGGCGCCACTTTTTGTCAGAAATAAGAGTGTGTGCGTGTGTGTGTCCCTAACAGCCAAAACTACAAATACTAAATATCTGAAAAATGTCTTCAATAAAAGTGCATATAGCGAATTGTAAACGAAAGGAATACTATCACAGTTAAGTAGACATGATTGGTTCCTGAGATACAGACAACTAAAGTGTTTATCATCATCATCATCATCATGTCAGCCGGAAGACGTCCACTGCTGGACATAGGCCTCCCCCAAGGCTCTCCACTCAGACCGGTCTTGTGCTTTTCGCATCCACCGCTTTCCCGCGATCCTTCGTCTTCACTCCATCTTGTTGGAGGCCTACCCACAGCTCGTGTCCCGAAGAATAGCTAAACTGAAGTGGCAGTGGGTGGGGCACATCGCACGCAGGACTGATGGCCGATGGGGTCAGAAGGTTCTTGAAATGTTTATACAGCTACTAAAATCACCTAAGACCAAATAACTTTAAATAGAGAATTTGTTCATACTTGTTGTTTTTTGAGATAGTTTTTGGCTTCGGAACCCTACACTGAGCGTGGTCAGACATGCTCTTGCCCGGTTTTGTATTTTATCTAGGTACGATTATGTTAATGTGTGCATTGCAGAGACATACGAATAGGTCCGCCATAAAAAAAGTCCTAGCGCCGGACAAAGACATCAAAAACTCGGACATTTAGGTCTAATCTGAACTAGGTATTGGACCCGATTCTACAGTGGCCTCTAAACTTCCTAATTTTATTTAGGTGTCGCTAAAACACTTTGCTATTCTATGAGCAGCTGTCTTAATCAAATGACAGCGTCATGACAGCGGTAATTTGAATCTGACGCTTCTTATTTTAGGCGGTCTTATACATTGTCAGCTTGACATTCTGGAATAGCACTGATTAAAGCTGCCGTCTAAACTATGTCTTAAAATTAGACAATTTACTTTTAGTTAGTTTTAGGCTATTTAAACCATCAGGTCCATTATTTCTCTTAAAAAACTGAAGTTGAAGTATGGTTAACCCGTCAGTGCCTGAAAATGGTTTGTGTCTGTCTCGTTCGTTACAACACGTTGACTTGTCAACCAGTGTTACATCGCTGACGGTCGAGATGGGGCTTGTGTGCCGGTTTGACCATTACTGATCTATTCTGGCAGCCCTTTGTTTAGAGCTCACCTCAAAGGCCGTTGCGTCCAGGAACATCTAGATGCTTTGGGCAGTGAAGAGTTGTATCTCTTGTGGGTCCATTAATCCATGGTATGATGCGATGTAAACAATTTAGTACTGATTGACACATAACCTCAAATATTCAGCAAGCGTGTATTTCTTAAAAATAACGTAGGTATACATACACAAACATACATAAACTCACGCCTTCGTTCCCAGAGGGGGGTAGGCAGAGCCACAGAATTACCTACAACTCTAAAAACTTGTTGATAATTCTGTAACCACATTTTGCACAATTAGGCTAAGATTTACCAGCGTATTAGTGACAGGTTGCAAGCCCATCGCCTAACAGTACTACAGGCCTTTATTCCCTTACAGTAGGGACACCGAGTGATGGCACTTGACACATCTGACAATAGTGTTGTGAAACACTCCATTTAGTTAAATACGGTCCACGCTAACGGTACCTCTGAAGACTCTTCTGCTAGTCACACAATCGACTCACGAAAACACTCCATTTAGTTAAATGGAGTGTTTCACAACACTATTTTCAGATGTGTCAAGTGCCATCACTCGGTGTCCCTACTATAGTCGCCTCTTACGACTTCCACGGGAAGACATGGAGTGGCACTATTCTAACCCGGCAACAACAGGTATAACGTATAATGAATAGTTATTTCATCTTAAACTAAATATGAAAATAATGATCTAGTGTATAAATCATTGCAAAGACCTCACTTGATTTTTAAATAACGTGATTATCGAGTAATCATGGTGAATTGGTTCGTTTGGTTTTGTATCTTTTGCAAGTTCTATTGACGGCGACGTACGAGTAGGTACGGTAGATACTTCTGTTGCGCTTTTTGGTTCGCATGAGTATGATGTATATTGCTGTTTCTTGTGTCTCTTGACTTATTGAAACAGATGTTTGTAAAGGCATAGCAATATTGTATATAATTTTGAATATGTCTGGAGGTTACCGGAAACTTTTTCAAAAGCTTTATCTTGTCTAGGGGACACCGTTGATGTAGGAAAACATATCAATCTTATGTGGTCATCTTGCACCGTCTTGTATAAACATAAGTAAGTAGGTGTTCTTTTTTCCTTTTCTCTCTTTATCTCTCTTAAGATTTTGGTGTGTTTTCCAGCGGAAACTACGCAGGATATTTGAAATATTTTTTAATTTGCTATTGTGTGCTATGCCATTGTAATATTAAATATATTTAAAAAAATTACTGACTGCTGAGTTTTTTGCGGCGTTTCTTCTCAGCAGTGGTCTCTTGTGAAGCGCTGGTAGATTCTTGACGTGTAAAAGTGCCCGTGCGGTCTACTTACTGAATAAATGTCTTTATCTTAGCTTATCTTTATCTTTATCTTTCCGGACAGTCCGGATAAACCCGGACGGATAGTAACCCTACATGAGAAACACAAACACGCTAATCCCTCTCCAAACAACGCTAGCCATTGTTTAAACCCATGTTTTTTTTTCCAGGTACTTGCAGGTTCCCAGACAGTGTTAAAATGGCGGGTCAAAGGATGGGTATGAATACATTAAGGAGTACAGTGTACACGAAGTTTTTTTGTTTTCTTAGGTTTGTAGAAAAGGAATTTCAATACACATACACACATACCTTCACGCCTGTGATCCCAGAATGGGGTAGGCAGAGCAACAGAATTACCGACAACTTAAAAAACTTGTTGATGATTCAGTAACTACATTTTGCACAAATAGGCTAAGAAGTTTACCAGCGTATTAGTGACAGGTTGCAAGCCCATCGCCTAACAGTACTACAAGCCTTTATTCCTTTAGCCGCCTCTTACGACATCCACGGGAAGACATGGAGTGGCACTATTCTAACCCGGCAACCACACTCGAATTTCAAATTTCAATAGTGCAAGTGTTTTGCTAAGTCTGAGACCAAAGATGGAATACAGCTATAATAGTCTGTCAAATGAATAAAAAGGATTGTGAGGCGCCGCCGCTAAAATCGCGTAGCTGTCAAAAGTTTCTCACCCCCTAAATCAAGTCCGATATCTACGATTTTTGAATATGAGTTAGTTATAATAAAGAACTAGGTCTGTATGTATTTGTTTTTTTTTATTTGTTTCAATCTATGAAGTAGTTTCGTGGAAAGTAAAACGTGCAGACATAGTTTTTCGTGATATCTACATTAAAAAATCGTAAAAATTGGACTAGGTTTAAGGGTGAAGAAACGTTTTCGCATTTTGTATGGATTTTTTTAGCTTCACAATAATACACACACAATAAATAGTTTTAAACTATAATTTAAAAAATAAACAAAATCTACACCGGCAACACTATAAAATTACAAGTACACAAACATGTCCATTACATGTACATTATGGTCTTACATCCAAATACGAGACCACCTTCATCCAGCTGTTTATTATTTATCTATTTATTTATTCATTTGTTTATTCGAAAACTGGGACAATGAAGCGTACGATTACATTAAGAGCTTACTATACATATACAGTTTCATATTTTTTTTCTACAAGCATAAAATTATATTGATGATTATTAACAATGGCTAACTTTTCTTGTATACTATCCTTGATATTTAAAATGATAGGTTTAATCTGCCGTCTAAACTATGTCTTAAAATTAGTCAATTTAGTTTTAGGCTATTTAAGCGATGTGCACGCAGAATAGGGTCCAATATCCCGCTTGAGCACATAACAACTTTGCAATAAAAACTCTGTAAAAAAGTTCAGGTGGCAAAAAAGCATGTCTGACCTCAGAAAAGATTAAGCTAGTTATTGCTCAAAATATAACCATAACTGTAATTCGCATTTTCCGTACGTATTTCGTAATGTTTTTATGTAAGATGATGAAAGAAGGGATCACTGTAGCAATTAGTAACCTTGAATGAAAATATCTAGAAACGTAATTTTTTGCAGTACCTTTCAATTTTGTTAGAGCCTAAAAAACTCCTACCTAAGTTTACTGTCAATGTATTGTATCAATCAATACTATGACACAAACAATAAGGTTCTATTTGCAGTGTGCTTCTCCATCTTGAATAAATGAAACGCGGGACAATAAACGACAGGCCTTCGCGACGCGACATTTGTTTTATTTAATTAAAACGAAGTCTAAGTTCGAATTTTGTAACCAAGTCTGTTTCTTGTACTCTTACGAACACTGCCTGAAGTGCAATAGGGAGCGCTACGCTACTTTGTTTTTAATTCCGTTTTGCAGTGTACAGGCACTGGCCGTAAACAATCCATCCGCCATTAGGTCCAGTAATTTAAATTTAAATTTTAATCACTAAAGCAACAAGTTTTAGGGAAAAGGAAACATTTGGAAAGGCGTAAAATTTAAATTAAGAACAAAAGTATCGAAATAAAGTGTTTTAAAAAAAAATTAAGTCCTATTTTAGTCTCCGTTGAATTTTTTGGTATTTTATTTTTAACTAATTTGCTTATTACCTACATATATATCTTTTTACAAATGTTAGCCTTTTTATAAATGTGAAAATACTTATAAATGTATCATGGCGTTCTCAAAAAATCTACCAACGATTTCTAATCAAATCTCAAAAGGACTATCGGCTGCACTCAAAGTCAGTTAATGGCATTAAGGCGTTTTTTATAGATGATTTTTCATACACAAGTTTGAAAAAGGAACAATGAAATTTGTTTCTAGAATGTCTCCGAGTATGGCGGTAAGACGATTGTCTCTGATTATTACTAATTCCTTCTCTTTGACTTTATGATTAACCCTTAATAAGATTTCAAGCTAACATTGATTAAATATACATTCCTCCTGCTCTATTAGGCACATCTTTCAAGAATTTCTTTCAACCTGTTTTATTTTTCTGCACACCTCCCATAACCTTTTAAAATGTTCTAAGTTTCCCTTATTCAACAGAGACTTACGTCGTTTTAGTTTCACGAGAATCCTCTTCCAGGAATCACGTACTGTCGCGACCGCTTCCAAAAATGGTTCGAAGTCTCAAAGTATTTACCAACTTAACTTTGCCGCTGGACAAATTGTTAACTGCTGTTACGTTATACAATGTTAGGGAGATTTATATGACAGTGGCGCCGCTTGTAAGTGAAGTGTTAAGTTTGCGTACTATACCTGTTCTCTTCGCGGTCACAGTTCCGTGAGTGTGGCCAGGTTAGAAAAATAGTTTACGGGTATTTCGTTTTTGCTAACGTGTTCTTTCAAAAGTCAGTTTAATATAATAAATTAAACGTAATTTTTAGTAACTATTACGAATAAATATTAAAAACAATCGGATACGAACACAAAACTTGTTTCAGTGATCCGATGTTTATGAAACTCATAGTTTCAGAACGTAGTATCACCAAAATATTATTTTATTTCAAAGAAAATATAAAAAAATACAAAGACAATAAAAACACATCAATAACTATTTAAACACCTGATGAAAGTACCTAAACTAGTACTTAAAACTTTCATTAAAACTAACACAAGATATCTAAATAATAAACGAGAAATAGTACCATTATACCATTAAAATCGGTTCGGATACAGGCAATAATGATACTTATACTTATTTGACTAAATGTTTCAAACATAATACCTAAGTTTTACCTAGCTCCTAGTATTTCTAAATTAATATCCTTAATGACAACCAAAAGGCATTTCAGACGATTCAAATCGAATAACAGATACCTATATATATTTAATAAGTAAGTACTTACGTTCAACTGAAGATACTGGATTTTTTAGCGTTGATAGGTTATTAATTATTATATTATTACCAGGGATCGGAAATTCGGATCGATATTTGCCTATACTTTCGCACCGGCGTTGTTGTTCAGATGTATGGAGGCGGACTCAATCATAGAATTCAATACTAAAATTTCTGGAATTTCAAAATAAATAAATTGCACCGGCATTAATTCATAATCAATTATTTATATTAACTGTTTGAAGTAATTTTTCATGTATAAATTTACCAAATGTTATTTAATTTACCTATAACTCATTAACCTAACGAATTTATAGGAGCAAAAATGAATGTTTTATCCTACAGGTGAAGTAATTATTATATAAACATTTTGTAGAATCCCAGAATCCCGGGACTTATATTATTAAAATAATATTTTTAAGAAGCCGACGCCATGTTTGCCTATCTTTTTCCGGGATTTTGCCAACTTTAGGTAAATATCGATCCGAATTTCCGATCCCTGATTATTACACATTGAAAAACGCCCGGGCGGCGTTGTTTGTGTTCTGTCACTCATATGCGTAAGGAATAACTCAAATGGTGCGTGTTTTGTTTTGCGAAAACGCCTTAATGTCGTTGGCAGGGTTGTCACGCAATGTTTTCCCGCCAAAATAACGGCTTAGCGCGCGTGTCGCGAATGACGTTGTCCCACTTCTAAATTGACGAATGTATCACCAAAATTGTTAAGACTTATGCCGTTTTGGATTGGTGAAATGCATGACGTTGTCGTGACATCTCGCTCATATAAAATTTTACGATCAGTTTCCCTCCATGATACTGTTTTCGTACGCACGTACTGAATTTGTTAGTGTGCTTTTATGGTTTTGTGTGTTGAAAAATTACTGTATTAATATTATTCAACTGAAATTATATACGATGTAAACATGAGACCATTCAAAGCAAATGCAAACGAGCACACTGGGCTTTTATAATAAATTCCACTTTGGCTATAGCTTATGTTGCTTGGATATCGTATCACAACACAATGTTGATATTATTATTATTATGAAGAGTTGAGAGGGGCCTTGTGTACCACTTCGACCATTGCTGATCTTTTGCGGCAGCCCTCTATAAAAGGCACGTTGCGTCCAGGAATTTCCACATTTTTTGGGCAGTGAGGAGTTGTATAGAGATACAAGAGTCTGGGTCCATGATATGTCGCCCTTGGTAGGTACTTTTGTTGCGCATTAGTGGTCCGTAAGAGCAGAGGATGTGCATTGCTATCTCCTCTGTCTCCTGACAGAACCTGCATGTCGCGTCTTGTTTCATACCCATTAGCAACAGATGTCTGTTCAGTTTGCAGTGGCCAGTTAGGATCCTAGTCACTGCGCAAGTCTTTTCTCTTTTGAGTTGTAGAATCTCTCTGGAAAGCTTGCTTTTGAACCCTTTAATTAGTGATTTTGAGAGATCGCCCTAGATTTATGTAGGTCACTTAGCAGGGCATAGGTTTTTCGTCTTGCCACAAAATGGCTCATACTGGAGTCCCTTTATATATCTAAGTTTACTTTGTTGGACTTTTTTAGGGCATTTAGGATTTCTTTGCAGTTTTGCACTAGTTAAGAATGTATTAACAGTGCGTCTAGTGCCATAGGGGTCTATGGTTCTTCTAATAATATGGTTAATAATATGGTTAATTTCCGCAATTTTTTTAATGGCCAAGACTTCCGCTTGGAAGATTGAGAGCTCCGTACCCATGTTGTTTTTGAAATTGTGACAGCTTTTACTATAGGTAAAGTGAATAAGACTATCATCATTCATGACATCAGGGATAATATAAAATAGAGGTTCTTGTTTCCCTTGTCACATTAGGAAGTGAGTTCTGAGTCTTACTTATTCTCATAAGATGCGTTGCCATTCCTGAACAGTATTGTGTGCTATAAAGGTTATAATAGTAACCCCCAACATTGTCCCTAACCCGAAACACACCACTGTTGCTTAGCGACCAGCAAGTAAGAAGTAATCGCCGTATTTAGGGACATTTTCGAGACAATGGACCCGATTTTACAGTGGCCTCTAAACTTCCTAATTGTATTTAGGTGTCGCTAAAACACTTTGCTATTCTATGAGCAGCTGTCATAATCAAATGACAGCGCCATGACAGCGCTAATTTGAATCCGAAGCTTCTTATTTTAGGCGGACTTATACATTGTCAGCTTGACCTTCTAGAATAGCACTGGTTAAATCTGCCTTATAAACTATGTCTTAAAATTAGACAATTTAGTTTTAGGCTATTTAAGTGATGTGCACGTAGAATCGGGTCCAATAACTAGGTAGTTACTTTATCAAACGTGTACGATGTAAAATTTTCATTTGACCACTATTTAGCAATTTAAAATATAACTAAAGCAACTGACTGTCGAAAACTGATAAGGTAATTGAATCTGTCGTCATCGCTTCGAATGAATCGATCGAACCACTCAGTGTTTGATTCAAAACAGATGGACCGATATCGATTGTATGGGATTTCATTTCATTCGGGCGGGTTGAATTGAAATGAACTCTTTCGTACTATTGGTTTTTATTACTGCTGTGAACTGCGTTGAATAAATATATCTTTGTAAGCGTTAACCGACTGGGCTTTATTGACAAAAATTCCGTGTATAAACTTTATTGTTACACAAGAAAAGTGGTAACGTTCGCAGGATTTCAGTTAAAGGTTTTATTATTTATTTGACTATATTAGTTACTTTAAGTACCGTGCCGGCTTAGAATTGTGCCACTCCATGTCTTCCCGTGGAAGTCGTAAGAGGCGACTAAGGGAATAAAGGCTTGTAGTACTGTTAGGCGATGGGCTTGCTACCTGTCACTAATATACACTGTTAAACATCTTAGCCTAATTGTGCAAATTGTGGTTACAGAGTTATCAACAAGTTTTTGGAGTTGTTGGTAATTCTGTAGCTCTGCCTACCCCACTCTGGGAATGAAGGCGTGAAGGTATGTATGTATTAGTTACTTAGTAGATAATAGAAAATAAAATCATTTATTACGTCTTTGGAGTCTATGTAAAAATTACGGAATTTTACTGCGGGTTTTTTATTACGTAAAAAAATATTTTGTTGTAAAGTTTGTGTTTATTTCTTAATGCTTTAACCTAGGTTTAGTAAGCTATGATAGATAGGCGTGTCGTTTTTACTTACAAAAGCACAAGTACCTACTGTTACGGGGAATAGACTTGATAGACTTTTCTACGGATTATTCTGCGGACATATTATGCATGTCCTTATATTAGTGTTCGTGACTTTATAAATTATAAGTAGATAAAAGTACAAGAGTTACAAGAGTAGGATAAAGAATATACATTGCAGCGGGTTACATAAGCGCTTTAAAAAAAACCTAATATTCACGCTCTGGAAGGGCAGATTTAAGTTGAGAATTTAACTTACTCAAGTAAAGTGAACCGTCCAGTTAAACCAAATATGTAGTTTAAAAAGTAGTAAAGTAACCTCAAGAATACTAGTAGGTGTGCACTTTGCATTTCAGAAAAGAACGTTTTAACTTTCTGATACTTTTAAGATTTTAAATCGGTTCAGAAGTTTCACAGTTACTTTATATAAGCGCTTTCGAAATCTTTCAGGAAATGTATATATTAAAGTAGTTTTGTGAAGTGAAAAGTCCAAGAGATTATGTTAAAAACCGTATTATGAGTTCTTAAAACCTGCCAAGTTCCTATTAGTGAAAGAGATCCTACGAGGCTTAGAATTGTGCCACTCCATGTCTTCCCGTGGAAGTCGTAAGAGGCGACTAAGGGAATATAGGCGGCGCCGCACAAGGTCAACTAATTATGAACCTTAAGGTCAAACGATTAAGTTATTAATAGCCTGCCCCCTGACCACCTACTGAGATTTTCTCCACACCTAATGGGGTATTATTTCTTACTTAATAATTAATTTGTAGAAAATACTTGTTAAGCGTGTAGAGGTTACTTAATTTGTAGAAAATCGTGTTAATGATTATATTGTAGGTGTTAGGAATTGCAGACAGGGTTTTGCATTTATAAATGCCGTGTGGTTGCCGGGTTAGAATAGTACCACTCCATTTCTTCCAGATGTCGTAAGAGGCGACTAAGGGAATAAAGGCTTGTAGTAAGTACTGTTAGGCGATGGGCTTGCTACCTGTCACTAATATACACTGTTAAACATCTTAGCCTAATTGTGCAAATTGTGGTTACAGAGTTATCAACAAGTTTTTAGACTTGTTGGTAATTCTGTAGCTCTGCCTACCCCACTCTGGGAATGAAAGCGTGAAGGTATGTATGTATGTAGTTTTATGATAATAGCATTTTTTTTAATATAAACGCTGCCGTATAGGCGCGCAGAAAATAAATCCATCTTACGTTCTCCGCGCGGAAGCACATAAAGCCATCTCTTTTGTTTCTTATTCGGCCCGTAACAGTATGTGTGGCCTATCAACTGATTTTGAACTGTCATATGGCGTGTCAGACTTGGGGTTGCCAGCTTACAAATTATTCGGGTACATTCAAGTATAGTAGCTTTAGGTTTAAACTAGCCTAACTCTAAACATTGATCGATGCATTTTTAAACCAAACATCATCCCGCTACGACCGAAAATAGACTCACAAATTTCGGCTATTGAAAGTGGCTATATCTATGTTATCTGTGGCATTTGTAAGTTTTCTATAGAACCTTCTAAAAATGGGGTCGGCGTGAAATTCTCTATAGAAAGGGAACTTAATCGAACGGAGCTGGTCATGGGGTGCATTCGTATTTCCCGTCTTTTACCTATACGGTATAGTATGTTCCTTTAACGATCACAAAACGATAGTGTTCGCATTGTTGTGCTTCGGTGTGAGAATAAGACAACCGGTGAAATTATACAGTATTGGTTGGCCTCCCACAGGTGGAATTATGCGGGTGTTTAATAGAAAACCACTGAAACGTAGTAAAGAAGTAGGTACTCGTATAAGTAATTAAATGAAACTACTCTCTTTTCAGTTTGTTTGGCTCGCCACGTCGAAGAAACCTGCGACGAAATCAAAATACATATATTAACATGAACGTAATGCTGTAACAGAACCACTAGGGTCGCCAATTAATAATTCGTAAACGAATTAAAAAGCCATTTGTTTAACAGAATCACGTACCAAGACCGATCTTCATGGAGATAACGACAGAAAAAACCTAGGTCTTATTTCTAAGTTTTAAAATGACAACTTTCTTCGACTCCACATTAATAGTCACTATTAGAGGCGGAATTGAGAACTATTAAAACGGGCTTAGTTATACTGGCAATACTACATAGAAAGGGACAGCGTTACATTAATAACATAACTCCATCCCATTCTTTGCATGAATCTTTGCAGCGTGTAACAGTATAATGCTGACGGTATTAATTGGCAGTAGTACGGTAGCCCGTAGCACTATACTCCCGCTTGTGCCCGCGAAGTGAGCAATTACCGACGGAGTGACTACACAACTGGGCATCATGCCTGACCCGCATTCACCAATTAACGTTCAATAAAACCTCGATACTGGAGACTCGGGAGCTCAAACTTCGTATTCAATGGAGAACAAATTTAATGTTTATTTGTTAACAAAATGTGTTGGAGGATTGTGTGTGAAATAAATACTGACTGTCGACTGTTTAAGAAGACAAGTCGTTTCTTGGTCCTGCAATTTATCTCGTGATGTTTCGGTTGTCCGTGTCCATGGGCAGTTCTGATTACTTTTCTTCAGGTGACTCGCTGGCTTATTTGGCTCCTCTTGCAAGAGAACTTAAAAATCTGCATAGGCGTCTTCTTCTGTTCTTCAGCCAATGGTCACTACTAAGTGTAGGCTTCCTCATTAGCATGCCACTCTCCCCGATGTTCAATTCCTTCAATATTCATCAAAATTGTCCCCAATAACATCTTTCTGTCGCACAGGCATCGCCATAGTTGAAAGACCGGCCCCTTTCCGCCATTTTCTCTTGTGGTAATGCTTTGTTACTTGTATGTGCTCTTATTTATACGTAGCTGAATATAACCTTACTTATGATTCTCTCTTTCTATCATCAGCATCAGCACACACCTACAGCCACAACTTGTGCTACCCGTAATAAACTATAGAGTCTAAAGTTTGGGCACCGCTGCACCGCACGAGCAGGCAAATGATCTCAATGATTGATCGGCGCCCGCGCAGCGCCCAGTCACGCGAACAAACAATTGAAGAGCTTCTGACTTCAGTTGTTTCTGTATTTCGTTTTATGTCGAGTATGAAAGTTTCATGGAATTAGGTTAGAGTTTATAATCTTTGCCAATTGTACGCAATAGCGCATTGTTAGTTTTGTAAGACTTGCTTGGGGCATAAAATATGTTTGTCTCTAATGGGGGGTGGCTTTATTGACCACGGGATGTCCTTCGTATTTTTTCAAAAGCCTCTTCTTTGATTGATATTTAGTGACGCTAGTGACAACTTCTAACCAAATTTGATCATACGTAATTTTGTGTTTTTTCCGCCTTTGAATTCCTTTTTACATATAAATTTATTCAGCGTTCCCTTTCGACTCTCTTAAAATTTCCATAGCCGTTAAACTGACAAACAAAACTTTTCAAAAACGTTCCAATTCTCAATTCAAGCAATAAACTATTCGATTTATCTCCAACGCGTACCCTTTATTTAGTTAAATGGCGGTAGTTTCCAAGGAACTATTTACTGAGTACGGTCAAAGGACGGAAAGTTTCCCGACGGGAAAAGGGTGTCTTGTCCGTTATTAACTTCGATTATGTTCCAAACTTGAATTCGGAATATTAATTTGTGGTATATTTGAATATGGAATTGGGTACTTTTGTGGCGTAATAGTTGGGCTGATTAAATTTGTTCGTGTTTGTGTAGTGCTGTATGTTTATTTTTGATGACGACGTGTGTTGCCGTAAAAAATATGTCTAGTAAACATAATACGTAAAATATATAGTCAACACATAAAAATGGATCAGTTTCCGTATTGTCCAGCAAAATGGAAGAGCTATGAGACTACTATAGCTCTTTCTTTTCCACTGCCTGGAACTTTGTAAATATTGAGAGTTCATGATAAGGCCTCTGATATTCAGTTAGCATTCTAAGAAGAAAGTAAGTAGTAGTAGTATAAGTAAGTAGTATGTGTTAAATGTTTTCTTAAACCAATAGTGTAATCCAAAATCATGTTATCACTATGCAATACGCCCTGCATCTATAATATGTTATGCAAAATACCATGCAAAAAGACTGCATTATGTTATGAAGTCCGTCGTGTTATTTTTCTAAACGATACCGTCGCATTGACTTCAGCCAGTAATTTTCAGTTGGATGCAATAATAAAATCGGAAGCCTACCTGAAGAAATATTTTCGTTTGAATATATAATTTCCTAAAAAAAGCCTCTCCCAAAAATCTATTTCTATTAAAAAAAAAAATCTCCAGAATATCAAAACCTAATTGCATCAGTTAGGCTAGGTTAGACATATGATTTTGCTTATGCTTTTTTGAAAATGTTAATTTGGAAAACGATACATTAAGATATTGCATCGCTTATATACAGACAGATTACTTCCAGCACTAAGTTAAACTTCTTCTTACATCATTATTAATTTGTAATGTCTTCC
Organism: Acleris emargana; assembly: GCA_927399475.2. NCBI lineage: Eukaryota > Metazoa > Arthropoda > Insecta > Lepidoptera > Tortricidae > Acleris > Acleris emargana. The sequence goes on from OV656840.1 coordinate 2,426,188, forward strand.
CCTTTTACTTTTCTTTCCCACTTCCCTACTATTCAACCACTTTGAAAGAAACAAGACTTTGCTATTACTTACCATGGTCTAGATAAATTTAAATACGGCCTTAACAAAGAGGACTTTTCAGGAAGCTAATAAAGAACCTGCTAGCGTGCCTCGCGAACAAAGGTTTATATGCGACCAGCCTTATTGTTGCAGCAAAAAATGCGCCAAGGAGGTTGCACGAAAATTAAATATTTGAAAGGAGAACGCGCTCCAATTTTAAAAAGTAAAATTTTCTTTTTTGTATTGTTTTACACATGAATAATAGACACTTCAATATTCTTACGAAAGGTTTATTTAAGGCTTACTTATAGAAGGCAAATGAGTTTAGTTTTTAGTTTGTTTTTTTTTTGTTTTAGAATAGTAAGTGACTTTTTTAACAATGAAGTTTCCGAACAAACCTGTTTTAAAAATAAAATGTTTTTTAGTTCTTTTTATGAAGGTACACTTTATACCAGGTCGAGGTCCACTAAATCTTACAGGGACAACATTATGAAAAGCCTACAGCCGACATATTTTATCGACCCCATTATGGAGTGATATATTTTGTATAATAGTTTCCGCTATCCAGTGTTGCCAGCGATTTTCCCGCCATTTCGAGTGTCGTTGACTTAATTTATTTTCCAAAAGGATTCTCTATAGGCTTGGGCTTTGGGATTTAATGGTCTACCCTTTATGGTTTTTTTCACGGAAGTTTTGGTTATTAAACTATTGGTAAACTTACTTTATCATTCGCTATTTATGTTTTCTTATACATACTTGAACATGAACTTTACAGTGCTTAGAATTTGACCGAAAAGGTTTTCTGGAATGAAAGAAACGCATGCAAGAGGCTATACAATATTGAAATAGTATATTCGTATAAACGCATGTGTTAAATATAACCCGTTGTATCAAATTACTTAATTTGTAATTATAGAATATCTAATAGCAGAAAAGTTACTCGGTCAACAATGTTAACATACAACATTGCTTTGTTTTCATTAGAAATTGTAATTGTTTACAGTTTTTTTTAGCTAGGATCAGTCTTATTACACGCATTGGACTAATATCACTTATAGATATTTCACTGTAAATGTATCGCACTTACTATTAGTCATCAATGGCTAAGCCATCAATACAAGGCAATCTCATGGCTAACTCCACAAGGAATTCCTATGGCCTCGTTCTTCCAACAAAGACAACGGTATCATATTCAAATCCTATTATAACAAGACTTGATTAACTTAGATCACATGCGTACTGTGTGTGACCGTACCGGATCCGCCAATGTGTTTTATTTAATCACATTAAATAGACATTTCAAAGTGTTCTGAAACTAACAGTACTTCTTTAGATACCTGCAATATTTGTTCATCGATACATCTTAGTATGCTCGCATTTGTTGACGGACCACACTCAACCGACCGAACAGATGTTAATGAGGCACAACGTATTTAAAGTGTATGAAACGTAACCTCTGTTTATTTAAGCTATGCATTAGGGTAGAGTTTCACTGACGTTACTGTTGATTACGTATTTATAAACCGATTGAAAAATGATATTTTTAATGTTGTATCACTGGGAATGAGCATGAAGGTTTATTTATAGCGTGTTATGACTGTTATTAGACATTAATTATAATAAATAGGGAGGTTTAACGTGTGAAAATGTTTTTAGATTATTTTATTTTGTTGCAGGTTGGTACCATTGAAATATGAAAGTCAGCTAGAAACTGGCTGAATAGAAAAACGTCAAAGCAGGTATTCTTAAAAAGTTATTGGAGCGTAGCGTCGGTGTCTATTGGCAGACGAGTTTTTTGCCTTCTCAAGGGTGTTAGAATTGAAAGAAATGATTGATTAGATGCTTTAGATCGTGAAATGAAATGTACAATTGGATAGCGAAACACTGAGTCTCTTTGACAGTGGTATTATTGCCATCTTCTTAAGTTATTTTTTTAAAGCTTGACGTTTTTTATATCGCAAGAAATGTGACATTTGACACTCTTCAATGATAAAAGGTTTTTGTACGTATTTTGTTATAAATGATAGATTAATTTACTAACTAAAATAATCACACAGCATAACAGCAAAACCCTACATCACTGTGAATTACAGATATAACCTTAAAAATACATTTCAAAGTGTAATTTGCCTTTAAAATGTTTATATATGTGGCTTTAGGTCCCCATGGAAATCATATTCCACCCAACATAGACTCCATCCATAATACTTAAGTTTTGGAAGTACATTTACATATTAAGGCTGAAACCCATTGTCCTTGGGTTATCTATGCGCAAGTTCATAGTTCACGACCCTAGTTAAAGGAGGGGTTCAACAGCCTATTTACTGACGGAAGTGTGAACAGGGGTTTATATTGACATGACGCTCAGTTCAATAAGTTTATACGTCCATGACCCAGCCGGTCAGGGTCCTATTATGCAGCGGATGTGGCCAGTGGGGGGCGATGTTCGCACGAAGATTGAAGTATATACCCTTCATGTTTTTGTTAACACGAGGAAGAAGTCATTTGTTTCTATTTCGATGTTCAGTTTTGATTTAGAATTGTGAAATGTGTTACCGCCTTTTTCAGGGACATTTTAGCGCCAATTACCTAACTCGTTCGTTTTTTAACCTTTGTAAAAAAAATGAAAAAAAAATAGTATGCATTTCAGAAAAACACTTCTGTAACCATCATTTTTATCAGAACATCTTTTTAAAATTCCCCTGTTGTCAATTTGTGTCAAACTCTTAAAGAGCTTTTTATTAATCGTCCAAATTACTAGTAAACAAATTATGTGTTTATAATGCAATTATATCACCGAGCACATACACACCCGTATAACTCACATTACTACGTAATTGATCCTTACAAAAATAACAGAAAATAAACACCTTTAAAGAATGAAAGAAAAAGTCCTCTCAGTGTTCAATTGTAATTTTTTATGTTTTTGTGCAACTGGCAATCCGCCATTTTCTAAGCTAATAAAGCCCGCGTTTATCCAGCGGATAACTTTCAGATTTGAACAAGATTGATACTTATAAATGCCGTAACTTTATAATTGTCTTTGCTCGCCAATCTTGACACTTTAAAGTTAAATTTGAATTTAAACGATTTACTCGCTTATTCTTGTTAAATAGTGAGATTCGAGTACAAGACTTTAATTTGACGTAGTATGCTTATTATTATGGCACTTTACTTGGTTGTCATTTGTCAAATAATTTAGTGCATCTCTTTCATTCGGTATGTGAAATGCTGTAGTTTCTTGCGACGCAACTATGGTCTCGTCCGAAGCGCTAACACCCTCTTTTTTAATGGCTTAGATAAGGCCAACGAGCTGAAATACTGAAACTTGAAATATTGAAAAAAAAAACTTTTTTTTTTAACTTTAAACATGAGATGCGGGCAAGCAAGTTATACAACTATGCCAAATTTCTAGTTGATTGATAACTTCTATAGTTTCTGAGAAAACTGCTGGGACATACAGACAGACAGACAGACCATTTTGGTACAGAACCCGAAAAACGAAATATGTACTTGGCAAATAAGTGTTATGATTATGAGCTTGAGTTGTACGCATTACTCTAAAATTACACTTCTCCGAGTTTAATACATCCTTAAGTGTCTGCCAAATATAAAAAACAATGATATGATAACATGTAAATGATGATTTGATGATGTTTAAGGGATCCAATGATACCACATTCGATTTAACAATATATAAAGAAAAAACTTTGATTTACTATTGTATGTTAGGTACCCAAAATATGTTTTTATAATAGATTTAATGCTGCTTTGTTAACGTAATTTAAATATACAGCTATGCAAAATTACAGCTTCGTAGGAATCTGAGTTTAACCTAAAAAAACAAGGCTTATTCTCATCTTAGTTTATGACTGTTTGTTCACTCATATCATATCTCAATAATATTTATTACACAAGCAAACGTCAGACAAATATTACGGACATAGAATTACTATATTTGACAACCGACGTAACCTTTTATCCACTATTATGTGTTAATCGCGTATTATTCAAGAAACGTGCAACAAATCATGGGTAAATATTATGGACATTGTATATTATTGAAAGATACTAAATATCACTCCTTTACTTGAATTGCCAGTTCTGTCATTTAAGTCATAAGATTCAATTTAGTTTGAGATATAAATGTGAGTTACTGTCTTTTGATTCTGTAGATTTGTACGGTGGTTTTGTATGAACAATGGATGTGTGTCGGATATGTCCTTTTACATCAAAACGTTGCAGGTTTCCCTTAGCAGAAGTAAGGCCGCTCCCAGATTTGTAGGCTCGTAATCTATTTGTGGCGAGGTAGTTATGTGTTATTTTCTGCTGTGACCCCTTACCGCTAGTTTGGTGGTAAAAGTCATATTTTTTAAAAATGGCAACTTGGGTGTCCTGCCGTTTGACCAAAAGTCGTTTGGCAAAATTACACTTGACAAACAACGTTTTGCAAAAAAATGTTAAGTCAATTGATCATTTTACTACTAGTCATTTTACAAATGACTTACTTTTCCAAATGATCAACACTTAAATTTACATTTTACGAGGAAGACGAATCAGGGCATAACCGACTCGGATAGGTTAGGTTAGAAGGCAAAGGCGGGAGCTTGGCTCCCGCCTTGGCCTTCGAGGTTGTTTTTTTTTCTGCCCAAAAATAGGTAAACTAATTGCTAAATGATCAATTGCTAAGTGAGTTTTTGTAAGATGATACTTTTGTTTAAATGTCTCGTTTGCCAAATGATCATTTAGTGAAACGTTGTTTGTCAAATGACCATTTGTCAATATTTTTTTGGTCAAACATTAGTGAACCGGCAACTTGATCTAATCTAATCTTCAAAATAGAGCTTCACCTTTAATAGAACAATTTTTTTTTTCATGATCATACTTTAGTTATTTTACTTATAATTACAATTTTAGTAGGTTATTTAATAATTAGTTTATTTTTTAACTCTTATATTAATCGATTTTTATTGGAAAAGTACGGGATCACTTGGCAGGTAAAATCAAACATACATACCTACATCATCATCATCATGATCATCAGCCTATATAAATATTTTTTAAATATTTTTTTATGGCATAGGAATAGGAAGGCAAATGAGCACACAGGCCACTTGGTAAGTGGAAACTGTGACTCATAGACATTCGAATTCACAAGACCGCAATCCTAAGACTGCATATGCGTTGCCAACCCTGAGGACTAAGATGGAATGCCTCTATTATGCTAGTCATTTCACCGGCTGTCTTATCCCCAAACCGGAACACACAAACACTGCTGCTTGGCGGTAGGTATAATGGATAAGATGGTGGTACCAACCCGGACGGAGCCTGCGCAAGGTCCTCCCACAAGTAAATATGAATATATGAATCCACTGTTAGTCCACTGCTGGACGTAGGCCTCTCCCATTGCACGCCAACGAGCAAGAATCGGGGGCACTCTCCTCCAGCTCTTGCCAGCCACCTTGGGAAGATCCGTCGCTCCATCTAGTCCGATACATACAAAAACTCACGCATTCATTCCATTCCTAGAGTGAGGTAGGCGTGGCAGAGCTACAGAATTATAAACAACTCTTAAAACTTCTGTAACCACATTTTGCACAATTAGGCTAAGATGCTTACCAGTGTATTAGTGACAAGTTGCAAGCCCATCGCCTTACAGTACTACAAGCCTCTTACGACATCTACGGGAAGACACGGAGGGGCACTATTGTACCCGGCAATCACACGGGGTAAAACAACAAAAACAAAACAAAATCTATTTAATTACCTACCTAGAATTAGAGATGAAACCATAAAACAAACGATCGAACTTACAAACCTACTTAAAATTAATTTAATTTCAGCTTGTTGTTTAAAAATGTTGACAATACGTTATAATGTCAAAAGCAATATCGTGTTACCGATTGGAATAGACCCTACCTTTTCACGATACAAGCCTGAAGACCGCCGTAGCGAATTACCACAAATGGGTTCCGACAGTTCTCTTCCTTAATAAATTCTATTTCAAATCAACCCATTCCTTACTAACAAGCGGCTTCACGCCTTTGTTGGAGAGGGACGGCGGCGGTTCTATTTGGCTTAACTGGATAACTGTCAGTGTTAGTTTTTATTCTATTTTTGAGTAAGATAGTGAATTGTTTTTAAGAGGATCAACACGTCATCATCAATGTATATTCTTTACTATCCGTCCGTGTAGAAGCCGTTCAACTGCTTACTAGGTGGCCGGTCTGGTCCTTTGCCTTTTAAGGCTATAAAAAAAATATTCAATTTTCCGGCATAATAAGTAACCCTATGACCGAGTGCCTTACGAGTGTGGATAATGGTAGTATTGCAATTTATGATGTAATTGTCTTAAGTCATGTATAAACAGTGTCATGTGTTAATGTCGCATCAAACAAAATCAGTGTTTGTAATTGAAGCCGTATTATATCGTCATCAATTATGCATTGTTTATGAGTTTCTGTATACACATTGTCATCTAGATTTAAATAACTATTCAAAACAGGATTTCCTAACCGGTAAGGCCTCCGTCACTTAAGGGTGTCTAGAAAAAGTGTCTAGAAATTCTGTATTTAAGTATATATTTGTCTATACAAGTATTTATATCGTTGCCTAGTACCCATAGTACAAGCCTAGAGCTTAGTTTGGGACTAGGTCAATTGGTGTGACATTGCCCCATGATATTTATTTGTTCATTTATTTATTTATGGCAATATTTTGGAAAAAATCCGAGGTAGGTAGAAGTCTGACTAATACCGCCAGTTTTTTTTTATGAATTCGACGATTTCAAAGGAGAATAGGGAATCTCTTTGGTTGGCTTGTCAAAATGGAAGTTGAAATCGTCGATTTTCGCTTTCGCTGTTCGGCATCTTCGCTGACCTGGCCCATAGTCGGCAAAACTGCAAAACCTAGTAGGTAACATTTTAAATAAGGAGCAAAATAATCCTTTTTTACATGACAGTAAGGTTTATTTTGCTCTATCATGAATTTGTTAGCTACGCGGTATTGTAGTATGACCGGCGAAACGTTACTGACGTTTTTCTTTTGTATGACTTTATATATGTATTTATGTATGTAAACACTTTATTGTACGAACAAAAGTGATTACAATTATAAAATAGTCAAAAATATATACAGGGATGTACAAAGACGAACTTATACCTTTAAGGGATCTCTTCCAGTTAACCTTTGAGTGACTGAGAAATAAATACAACACTTAAAAACTATTTATAAATATATATAAATAATTAATGATATATTAATAATTATCATGCGTTGCGATAAAACGTGGTCAACTGTCAGCCATACATTTTGAGTGATAGAAAAAAAAAGTTAGTAGCGTGCATTTTGGCTACGGCCTCCTGATTCGACTGGCGTCATTTTTTCTAATATTATTTACTTATTTCATAAATGATAAAAACGTTATTTTGCGTCTCCTGAAAGTGGTTTTCGATCGCAAACGGGATTAGTCCTTTTAATTTTGACTATCTTTGACTTTTGTGTGATGATCGCGAGTATTTGTTCCTGAGTCTTGGGTATTTTCTATGTATTTAAGTATGTATTTATCTAAGTTTGTCGTTGCCTTGTAACCATAGTACAAGCTTGGAGCTTAGTTTGGGGCTAGGTCAATTTGTGTGAGATTGTCCCCTGATATTTATTATTTATTATTATTATCCCCGTGTGGTTGCCGGGTTAGAATAGTGCCGCTCCATGTCTTCCCGTGGATGTCGTAAGAGGCGACTAACGGAATAAAGGCTTGTAGTACTGTTAGGCGATGGGCTTGCCACCTGTCACTGATACACTGATAAACATCTTAGCCTGATTGTGCAAAATGTGGTTACAGAGTTATCAACAAGTTTTTAGGGTTGTTGGTTATTCTGTAGCTCTGCCTACCCCACTCTGGGAATGAAGGCGTGAGTTTATGTATGTATGTGAGTATGTATTATTATTATTTATTTTTACGCATCCAGCAGGTATAGTTTTGTTGACTCTATCAATCCATTTCGGTATAAAATACAGATTACACTTTAATCTGTCAAATGGTTAGGTTACGTGTCAGGATTGACTTCTCAGATGGCCAGTATAATGCAATCCTAAGCTAATACGCAGTATGTCAGATAAAATTCCTGTAGCAATATCAACGTTATTACTAAGAGAAGATAACTAAAACTGCTTTGGTTATTATAAAAAGATAAAAGATAAAAGATGTTTATTCAGTAAGTATTCGATGTATTGATTTTGGGTTACTGGTTATTTATTTAGGAGGGCAGTATAGTTCACATGAATACATACTTACATACATACATACATACCTTCACGCCTGTAATCCCAGAGAGAGCTAGGCAGAGCTACAGAATTACAACTTGAAAAAAGTTGTTGACAATTGCAAGCCCATCGCCTAACAGTACTACAAGCCTATACTCCCTTAGTCGTCTCTTACGACATCCACGGGAAGACATGGAGTGGCACTATTCTAACCCGGCAACCACACGGGGCAAACATACTTAAGTACCCTAATATATAAATATATTTACCCCGTCGGTTCTTCGCTACATTTAAGACTCTCGTTACATTTTATAAGTGCCATATTCTAACATATCCCAGGTCAGCGTTAGACTAGCTTTCTCCGCGGATCTCACTCCGTCACGACCTGTCATTTTATCATTTTCCAGCTATAATGTACCGTGTCGTTTTTTAGCGCTATTTCTAGACCCTTAGGACGAGATTAGAAAGTTATTTTGCAATATATTGAATTAAAAGGTGATATTCTCGCTATGGCTTTTGTTTAAGTTTTAGGTGTCTATTAGCGCGTGGCCGAGCGATTTGAAGATCTTTTGAGTAGGCTCTGATGAATTTTCATTGTTAAATAGAAGATAGAAATGAAAAAATCAGAGAGAAATGTGGTATAAAAGAAGATTTAGTGACTAAGATTGAAAAGGGCATGCTTCGATGGTTCGGTCATTTGGAAAGGATGGATGAAAAAAACTTGACGAAAGAGATATACAGATCGAAAGTGAGTGGAAGGGTCGGAAGGGGCCGCCCTAGGCGTACTTTTTCGAATTAAATCGGAGAAATACTGGAAAAGGGCCGAATCTTAAGTACTTACCCCAAACCGACGTGCGTGCATGACTCGATGTATGAATGTTGAAGAAGCGAAAGAAATTTGTCAAGATCGTAGCAAGTGAAAAGAAGTGGTCTCTGCCTACCCCTCTGGGAAACAGGCGTGATTTAATGTATGTATGTATGTTAATAGAAGTGTATTTCGATTGACATTGATGATAGCGTAGTATAATTTTTTACTTTAATAAATATAAAATATGGTTGTTAAATTAAATTTCAGCTTACTTGACTTATTTAGTAAACGCTTTTGTAACCTCAACTAGTATCTTGGCCGTTTTCTGCTAAATAATGCAACTAGAGACCAGAGAGAGATGCAGAGAGAGCACATCATTTTACCGATTATATATCATGGATGGTTTTTTATGACGAAATTATTATTTTAAATAAGACAAGTGAGATGATATGAACTTTTGAATGTTTGCAAGACTAATTTAAAGAGTTCCTGTTATTGGAATCCGAAAGGTATTCCGATGAATTTTGGAATAAATATGCAATATTATTGTTACAGCTATAGTTCATTTATTTTAGGATGAGAAACCACAATAACATTATATTGCGTTTGGTCAACTATTTATTACCTAGCAAACAGTACAGTACAATAGTCTGGGAGCCGCAAAATAAAATTGTTTTAATGTCACTTTATTTGCGTGTCGTCAATTGTTACTCTAGTACAAATTGTAAAGAGATTACAGTTCACGAGCCGCAATATAATGTTGTTGTGGTTTCTCATTCTAAATTAAATGAAGTATAGGAGTTATTATGACGTAGCTATGCAGTTCATTTTACGCTGAGAGAAAAGGACAGAGCTATACATATAACTGCTATAGCTCTGTCCTTCTCGCCGCAAAAATGAACTGCAAAGCTATGTCATAATAACCCCACTGATCATCAGATATCATAGATTCATATCATATTCATATCAATAGAGTTGAAAAGTGACAGGATAGCAGTTATTCTTAAAGAGGTTGAAGATTTTTCGATAGCTGATGACTGTGCAAAAAGTACACACGGCAAAAAATTACAGGAACTTATTTGCAAAAAATATCATACGTACAATCAGCTAAATTTAATACTCTTTCAATTTTGACACAATGAAATTTAAATGTCACTAAAGTAAACCCCTCTAACTGAAAAACACGTCTTATTGACATTGATAACATTACTGGCAAGGCAACCGGAATTCAACCTAAACGCAGACTATATTAGATTTGGCAGATTATACATACATTCCAAGTGTTTCAGCCACATAGTATGCTTGTCAGGCGTTGGCACTCACTGCTATCACTGGCTGGAAACTCAAAGGGCTTAGGCTAGAGCTCATGGCCCAGCTCACCGTTGCGTCACCACTGACCTGATGTACACGCTCATCTCCTATCAGGAGCCACGATGGTTTCCAATCGGTTCTGCTTTCACTCGAGTAGGAGCGATCTTACGACGTTCTTAGATTCGTCTTGCTTGCTGTTTCACACGGTTATCTAGTATCAATGTATGTAAATATATACATACATTGATAACAGTGTATATTAGTGACAGGTAGCAAGCCCATCGCCTAACAGTACTACAAGCCTTTATTCCCTTAGTCGCCTCTTACGACTTCCACGGGAAGACATGGAGTGGCACAATTCTAAGCCCGGCAACCACACGGCAGATATGTAAATATAATGTGCTTTAACTTTGTTCTAAAGTAGCTCTATACAATAATGATTCATCGACATTACCTTAATAAAATAGTTTTTTTTCCATTAAGTGTTGTATAACAACAACTTTTTAAAGTAGATAATTCTGTAGCTCTGCCTACCCCACTCTGGGATTACAGGCGTGAAGGTATGTATGTATGTTTAAGTATTGCTTTGCTTTGCTTCACTCTTGCTTTACTAAGAAAAGGAAATGGAGCAAGAGACAAAAACAGCGTAACTAACAAATTTATGATAGAGCAAAATAAACCTTACTGCCTCATTAAAAAGGTGCATTTTGCTCCTTAATTAAATTGTTACTTACGCGGTTTTGCAGTTTACCGACGATATGATAACGATCGAATGGTGCCAATTTGTAATAATGGCAGATGTATGATTCAGGGGTCCCCTTGTAAAAATGTCATAAACCATGAAATGAGTATTTTTGACAAGATTTTAATTTATCTTCACGTGTTTGTTTGGGGTCAGTTCTTGCAAGTCAAGTTTTAACCAGTTCCCTATGGTATGGGCTGAAACTTGGAATACTGTGTATATCTCCGATGGCAATGAAATATTATGATGTAGAACTGATCTGATGATGAAGTCAGAAGGTGGCAGTAGGATCTAAGCTGTACTTAACGTCGAGCTGCCGTGGGAATTAGTTTAATATCTGTAAGAAGATGATACCTGTGCAAAAGAAGTAGTCAGCCACAAAAGCTTATCTTTTTGACAAAGACTTTGTGTCTATGTTAATTTACCTTTGGCTTTTAACGAAATAACTGCATATGAACGCCTTATGTGTTCGTTAAACACTATTTCTAAAAGAATTTTAAACGATTTTTGATCGCAGTTATTACTTAAAATACCAGAATTCTCTCAAGAAACATTTTAAACACCGCCTACGCGTTTAAATTGAAATTTCCATCATATTACTTAAACCGTAAGTGTTTAGAGTCTTATAACAGCACTGTAAGGCAGTTATAAGACTATAATATAACCATTAACTCCCGCGGGCCCAATTAACGTACACAGGAGGGATACACGTCTGGTTATAAAGCTACGAGTATAAATTGGTTTTTAGAAAGTGACGAGTGGATACCCTGTAATTATAATTGACTGAATGTCTACATTTTATCGATTGGAAAATCAATTGGTGAATGGTTTTAGTGGCATCCCACGGTTGGTTACGTCGTGAGAAAATGGGAAAATGAAAATGTTTCTGGATTCATTAATTAATTGTTTGTTTGTGAAATATGAATACGTGTAATGGTTGCGTGTGACGGGAGTGACGAGTGAAGTGAGTGAGAAGACCGCTAACATGCAAGCAAATACTCTAACATGTCAAAAGCAATATGGCTTTACCGAGTGCAATAGAGGTCCAGGAGATTTACTATGAGGCGCTATTTAAAATCGAAACGTTGGTTGTCCATGTCATACGTGTCATTCAAGATTACATCTGGCGGAAGGTAGGCCAGCGTCAGTCAGTTCAAGAGTTCACGACCTTTGATTAAAAACCGGCCATATTCAAAAGACTATGGTTAGACTCACGTTGTGAGTTAGGTAATGAAATTTGTAATGGGTGTATTACATTTTGGGTGTTGCTACATTTTAGTTTAGAGGATATTTTGCGAAAATACCTAGTCCAAAACTACGTCCAGGCTAGATAGACTAATAAATTCCAACCTACAAATATTTATTTAAGATTCTTACGGGTTCAAGTGTTTTTAATAATCAAAACCGGGCAAGAGCATGTGTGACTTCACAAAATCATCATGTTAAAAAACAACAAGTACCAGTATGTACTAATTCTCTATTTAAGTTATTTGGTGCTGTCTTAGGAGATTTTAGTAGGCATACTAAACACATTAGTCTTCAGTATCTCAGGAACCAATCATGTCTACTTAGCCGTGATAGTTTTCCTCTAAAATTCGTTATATTGGGTCCTTACCTATGAAATTGGCGTTTTTTTTACGTGTTTTATTTCGTACGGAATTTATTCATTTCAATTTTAACTTCCAAATTCTTTATACATTTCATTAATACACTATGCAACAAAGGTTTTAGAGATACAAATAATATGGTTCAACTTCTTACTTAATGTTTAAAATTAAAGTGTGAACTTAACTCTTTTTATGTGCTGCAAGTTCAAGTGTTTCAATTACGCATAGTTTTATGAAGCTAACTACTTTTTAAGTAATTAAGATATCGCACATTCAGAACGATAGTGACCTAATTCAAAATATCAGCTTTCAAACTTTGAGTCATAAATTGATTAAGAAAGAGCCCTAACTCGAAATTCAAAATTTCTGAATTATGTCACTATTGATCTGAAAGTGCGATATGTATAATATAGCTTAGAAGTGTCTAATATAATATTCCTGACAGAATTTTGTTTGGTTTGCATTTGACGTTACTAAATAATCCGCAAAATTAAATGTATGAAAACCACCGTTTTCATAAAATTCTCCATATAAAACGCCAATTTCATAGGTAAGGACCTAATATGTAGATAGGTATGCGCTTTTTGTATGGGACACTTGACTCTAACAAAAAATAGGGAATTAATATGTCATAAACGGAGCCCTAGATCAAAAATTAGTTTTCACAAATACGCAATATTTTTGAAAGACCTTTCCAACGAAATCCAACACTATGGGGTAGACGAGAAAAAAAAAGTCCCCGCGTTATGTCTTACTAAAAAAAAAAAAATTTCAAGATTATATTTTACCACCTTGTTGGCGTGACTAATATGTATATTCATGCCAAATTACAGCTTTCGAGTACTTACTAAGAGTATCTGAGCTAGGCTGCGGACGGACGGACGGACGGATGGACATGGCGAAACTACAAAGGTTCCTAGTTTGACTACCGAACCCTAAAAATGTGTGTACGCACAAGTAGCTTAAACACCTTTCTTAACATTTATTAAATGTTTAACATCATAATTAATTAACATAAATAGATCATTCTCACGACCCTATATTGAAGCGCACGCGGCGCCGCACAAGGTCAACTAATTATGAACCTTAAGGTCAAACGATTAAGTTATTAATAGCCTGCCCCCTGACCACCTACTGAGATTTTCTCCACACCTAATGGGGTATTATTTCTTACTTAATAATTAATTTGTAGAAAATACTTGTTAAGCGTGTAGAGGTTAATTAATTTGTAGAAAATTGTGTTAATGATTATATTGTAGGTGTTAGGAATTGCAGACAGGGTTTTGCATTTATAAATGCCGTGTGGTTGCCGGGTTAGAATAGTAGTAATAGTATATTATTATTATATATTATATTATATTATATATTATTTATGTTATAAAAAATTTGGATTCTTTCACAAAAAAATCTGATATACATAATTTAAATACTTACTAGAAATAAAAATAAAATAGCTATTCAAAAATTCCGCGTCCGTAAAGTACATAAATCATTTGTTGGTCAATGCATTCATTTCTATAATAAATTACCTGAGGTAGTATTAAAGTTACCCTTTCCAGCACTGAAAAATTACTTGAAAAAGTCGTTAATGTCTAAAGCGTATTATAGGATCTAGGACTATCTAATAGAGAAAAATGCTTGGCCTAAACCCGAAACTTAATCGATAATATGTATATATTTATTTTTATTTTTTCAAATTCAAAAGCTTTATCTTGTCTGGGGGACACCGTTGATGTAGGAAAACATATCAATCTTATGTGGTCATCTTGCACCGTCATATACACATACGAAGGAGTTCTTTTTTCCTTTTCTCTCTTTCTATCTTAAGATTTTGGTGTGTTTTCCTGCGGAAACTACGCAAGATATTTGAAATATTTTTTTAATTTGCTATTTATAGATTTATATAATGCTAGACTAAGTAGTACCAATGTAATATTAAATATATTTAAAAAAATGACTGACTGCTGAGTTTCTTGCGGCGCTTCTTCTCAGCAGTGGTCTCCTCTTGTGAAGCGCTGGTAGATTCTTGACGTGTAAAAGTGCCCGTGCGGCCTACTTACTGAATAAATGTCTTTATCTTTATCTTTATCTTTAGTACTACTCCATTTCTTCCAGATGTCGTAAGAGGCGACTAAGGGAATAAAGGCTTGTAGTACTGTTAGACGATGGGCTTGCAACCTGTCACTAATAACTACGCTGGTAAGTGCAGTGTTCACCAACAATTAAACGGATGGTTAGCGGTTTAACGGTTGTCAAGTGTATTGACTAACAGCTGATTAAGACTTAACCTTCTGTTAAATTGGTTGGTGAACTCGGCCCTAAACATCTTAGCCTAATTGTGCATAGTATGGTTATAGAATTATCAACAAGTTTTAAAAGTTGTTGGTAATTCTTTAGCTCTGCCTACCCCACCCCACTTTGGGAATGAAGGCGTGAGTTTATGTATGTATGTAATGGCTTGTTTAGTCTTTATAAGTATTGACTGAAGTGATTATTCTTTCTAATATAAGTACGTAGTATAAAATAAAGTCGCTATACCCTGTCCGTCCCTCTGTATTAGGGTTGCCAACCGTACTATAATATATAGTATTGTACTATATTTTGACTCTGTGTACTATATACTGTTAAAGAAACATATAGTACGCAAACATACTATATTTCGGTAATTCCTTATAATACATATGCAGTTTGGATTGGCCGTTTCAACCAGATTTTAAGCACCAGAAATAACAATTTTCAGCTCAGATAGTTGCCCATAGCAGGCAGAATGTTAGTAGGTAGTAAATATTGTGCATTATATTTAACAAATTAAATTACACACTTTAAAAAAAATCTCCAAAATACTATATTTTCTCTTAGTGTACTATATTTTTTATACCTTAGGCTTGCAAATACTATATTTGCCCAAGAAATAGTTGGCAACCCTACTCTGTATGTACGTTTAAATCGTTCAAATTACTAAACAGATTATAATGCGGTTTTAATCCATAGAGAGTGATTCAAGACTCTTAATTATGTACGAGTGTTACAGAAAATGTACATAAACCGAAACGAAGCGAGGGCGGGTCGCTAGTAAGTAATAAATAAAAACCGGCCAAGTGCGAGTCGGATTCGCGCACGAAGGGATCTGTACACACAACATCACAAACAAACAAGCAAACAAGCAACAAACAACAAGCTCAGTCTTAAATCGATTTAACACACATCGCCATATCTGTTTATTTATATATTTTATATGTATTATTATATTTATATTATGTATGTATTTACGTATATTTATATCTTATATACCCGTATCTAGTATATATTTAATTTTAACAGTTTTTTTTTTAACGCTTTTTTCTTCGCACCGATCTTCTTTTTCTGTTTCGCCTACTGGTTGACTGGTAGAGAATGCCATTGGGCATTAAGTCCGCCATTTGTACTTTATTGTATTTAGTGCAAAGAAGTTTAAATAAATAATAATAAATAAATAAATAAAAAGAAAGAGATGTATATATGTGTATTATGTCAACTTCTATGCATTCTAGTGCGACTCTCTTTCATGCAATATTTCAGATTTCTGAATTGTATAGCTAGATGTGTTGCTGTGTGTACCATTAACATACATACATACCTTCACGCCTTCATTCCCAGAGTGGGGTAGGCAGAGCTACAGAATTACCAACAACTCTAAAAACTTGTTGATAACTCTGTAACCACAATTGGCACAATTAGGCTAAGATGTTTAACAGTGTATATTAGTGACAGGTAGCAAGCCCATCGCCTAACAGTACTACAAGCCCTTATTCCCTTAGTCGCCTCTTACGACTTCCACGGGAAGACATGGAATGTATCAAAAATCATGTTTGTTATTTATTTTACTCTATTTTTAGTAGGGGTTGGTTGGTTGTTATAGCGGCAACAGAAACACATCATCTGTGCAACATATCGTCTAGCTATCACGGTTCGTGTGATACAGCCTGGTGAAAGACAGACCGACGGACAGACGGACAGCGGAGTCTTAGTAATAGGGCCCCGTTTTACCCTTTGGGTACGGAACCCTAAAAACTAGACTTTTAAGCCCGACAGCTTATTTGATATTGTCATCTACTTAAGTATATGTTTTCACTTCTCGGGCTCTAAAATTACTCATAATAGCCTTGTATAGGCGGACTAAAGTGATGTATTTAATCCTTAGGGATTAAAACGACACTTTACTCCCTAGGGGCTAAAGTACTTTTTCTTTTTAATTTACTTTGGAAACCCTTAAACAGAAAATCACGGTGTTTGATAGATTAGGTTAAACATGAGAACGCAAAATAAAATTAACTGGTGCGGTGGGAAATGGCTTTTCGATGTAATGAGAATTCTACGTAACGCTAAGTGATAGGTTCTTTTAAAGGTGCTTCGATCATATAATAGGTACCCGTATAGTAAAATATAATTGTGATCACCCCTTTTTTTTCATTACACGCCCACCTTTTTAAACAAAAGTCGCCATTATGGTCTATATCCACGTGTTACAGAGATATGATAACGATAAATGATATTAACGCTTATCTCTAACAAAACAATGCGATATCGGTTTAAAAACGTAAACACATCTGTACCATTCGATTTTAAACTCAGTCGCACTATGTTAGGGTTGATTTGACAAATGAACAATATATGTTTGATTCGTTGCCAATTGACTTTGAACCCTGAAGCACTGGGTTAAGGTCATAGAAGTAGTTATTGTTGTGCAAAACGGATATTTTTGATAAGAGAATATTGATCTGCATTTTGAAGTGTTATATTGTGGGATGCATATTGTTTCTCACGTAGGTACGCAGTATTTATACGTATCTTCTGTCTTTATTATTATTTCATCTTTTTATTGATTATAATATAACTACGAATATGACGTTGTATGTTCTAAATTTAAACGCGTAATAAGTAAGAAGTAAAATCAGTACGTACGATTATCAAAAAAAACTTTCTAATCCTAACAAAAACACTATTATTCGATTTAATAACATAAACAATATAATCTGATACAAGTCTTATGAAAAGCAACTTAAAAAAAACCCAACTGCTATTTGGATGATGTCGTCAAAGTATTGTTACTTATCATGTATACATTTTTATTTCGCCAATTTCACATTTAAATAATTTTAATATATTCTATGAAACTCTAGTGGTTATGACGAATCTAACCATCACAAGGTCAAACACAACAGCCTCCTTTTGGGCTTTTTCGCAGTCGGGTAAATGGATAAACAGACAACTTGAAAAAATATTAACATCAGTTAAAATACGCAAGCTTTTATATTTTCTACAATTTAATCCTCACCGGTAAAGTATTAAGCAACTCATTACCATATGAATGAAAATATGTAAATAACCGTATATTTAAGCCATTGTATCGTTATTCGATTATCGTTATTGTTCACAAGGCGCGGCCGAATTAGCGTGTCATCTAACCATTAGATGATTAAATGCATTATTTATAATGATAACGAAATGCATCATAATCTTAATATTATAAAACCGTACCGTGACTGATTGACTGACTGATGATGACGCACAGCCTCAAACGCTGGACCTAGGGATTTGACATTTGGAGGGAATGTTTAAAGATAAAAAGATAAAAGATGTTTAGGTACACTGTAAGTAGGCCGCACGGGCACTTTTACTCGTCAAAGGTTTCATGTTTCAAGGATTATAACGACTGTTTTAATATCAAAATATTCGATCAGATAAGCGGTTGAGAAAGTAAAGGGACGATATGTGCCATACGCCTCGATCTTTTGCCCTACATGTCTCCCTTCCCGACAGGCGCCCGCGCAGTTCAAAGATCGCCCCCGAGTCCGTCTTAGTCAACAGCGTAATGGCCGTCGTGATAGAGCAGCCTTACGTCATTTAATACCCATAGCTAATGTTGGTAATAGCTAATTGGACAAATTCTAGGTTTGTAAGGAATTGCTTAAACGATTTGATTGATCTGCAATCTGCAGCCTCCAAGAAGCTAAATAGTAACCCTGTTTCTTATTCATAAAATGCGCAATGACTAGATAGAGAAAGAAGGAGCTCTTTGGTTTGTGGAATTTATGATTTGTGTTGCCACTATGATAATCAATGGACCCAATTCTACAGTGGCCTCTAAACTTCCTAATTTTATTTAGGTGTCGCTAAAACACTTTGTAGATTCTATGAGCAGCTGTCATAATCAAATGACAGCGCCATGACAGCGCTAATTTGAATCTGACGCTTCTTATTTTAGGCTATCTTATACATTGTCAGCTTGACATTCTGGAATAGCACTGGTTAAATCTGCCGTCTAAACTATGTCTAAAAATTAGACAATTTAGTTTTAGGATATTTAAGCTATGTGCGTGCACGTAAAATCGGGTCCAATGTCAGGTTTAAGGAAGGCACGCGTTTACGGAGAAAGTGATTAGTTTGAAAAAGGGTATAAAAATAAAGTATGTTTATACATACAAAACAAAAATTACATATTTACAATTTAATTCTATTTTTATGAAACAAAATAGCTTTATATTAATGACTGGATTATTTACAACCGCTAAATATCATTCACATTATTATTTGCAGGTCGAGAAAGCGCAATAACTAGGTGACTTTTGAAGTGTATAAAGAAAGTTATATAAATAATTATTAATGAGCAAACTTTGGATCGAAGCTAACTGCTACAAGCACTAACATTTAACAAGTACGTTAGAAAATATAACATTGAGTTACTTTATGTATATTTCGCATCTCTTATCTTAGTAATGAAGAAAAGAGATTCTAGACCTTTGGTTTTTTTTATTAAAGACAAAAGAAAATCCTCACTATATATTAAGTACCTATTATCCTTTCACTGCCTGAAAAACAGGATCATCTTAGTTCATTAATATATGTAATGCATGTCAGCCGAAAGACTACCACTGCTGGACATAGACCGCCCCCAAGGCTCTCCACTCAGACCGGTCTTGTGCTTTTCGCATCCACCGCGTTCCCGCGATCCTTACAAGGTCGTCACTCCATCTTGTAGGAGGCTTACCTACAGCTCGTCTCCCGGTCCGCGGACGCCACTCAAGAACCTTCTCGAACATATGTAATAAGTGTTTATATCTAGCGCTATATTTTTAGTCCCACAACATTGCCCCATTTACTTCATAAACCAATCACTATACTAGTTATGCCATCATAAGTAGCTATTACTACTGGTAATGGCGGTTATAGCGAGAGGACTCGCGGTGCATTACCAGTTGGTCCACAAGTATCACGCTAATCTTGCACCTGAGTGTAAGTTGCATGTCATCACGCAATGCAACTAGTTTCGATTGGAGCAGGGTTATTCTCTTAAAAACGGCTTATCGATCCGTCGATCCAGCGAGCTCACAAGCGACGGTTAGGCTGCCAGAACTTCATTTGTTTAGGTACTTACGAGAAGCAGACGGTTAATACATATTTATTTCAATACTGTTAACAATTAAAAGTTAAAACTAAACTTATTTAAATTAAAATAAAACTAAGCTACTCAAATATTAAAGGTGTAAATAATCTCTTTCTTCTTCTTAGCCGTTCTCTACCATATTGGTGTAGGCCTCCTTCAGATTGCGCCATCTAACTCTGTCTTGCGCCACTTCTATCCAGTTCGTCCCTGCAGTTTTCTTGACGTCGTCTTTCCATCGCATCTGTGGTCTTCCTCTAGGCCGCTTCTCTCCCCAGGGCCTCCATTCCAAGACCGCTTTGCCCCACGAGCCATGTTTACGAGCTATGTGTCCCGCCCACTGCCACTTCAGAGTTGCTATACGTTGAATGGCGTCGGTGACCTTACTTTGTTCTCTGAGCCAGGTGTTGGTCTTACGGTCTCTCAGCGTAGTTCCCACGAGCTTCCTCTCTACTTTCCTCTGAGCGACTTGTATTTTGTTGATACTCTCTCTTGTGAGGACCCAGGTTTCCGCTCCATAGGTAAGTGTAAATAATAATCACCACTATTAAAAGAACACCCCCTCTAGCAGGTCCGCTCGAGGCATGGTCCCTATGACACTGGCTGCATTACCTCTCTGGATAGCTAGCCCAATCCTTTGCGATAGGTAAGCACCAACTCTAGGATCTCCGGAGATGTCTATGAGCCGGTATGACAGCCTTAATAAAGGTACTTAGGTAAGTAAATGTTAAGAAAAAAAATGCTTGGCAATATTATATATTATATTATCTATATGTTTCGTAATTTTTCAACCAGTGGAAGCTCTTAAAGTATGTTACGAAAAAGTTCGACGAAACAGTATTGCTTGGCTGTATAGGTATAGAAGCAAGAAGTATCGTTTGCATTTTAACCGTTAACAGCGCTTAAGACGTGTTCTTATATTAAAAACCGGACAAGTGCGAGTCGGACTCACCCACTGAGGGTTCCGCACATGACACGGTTAACTTAATTCAAAATTTGGACCGCCGTTCCTTGCATAAGGGTGCGGCTCCACTGAGGCGGAGACGAGAGGAGCGGAGCGGAGCTGTGCCAATATTAAACAATAAAAGGCGCATGCGGTCACGTCGAGCGCGCCTTGCGCAAATTCCATTGGTCAATATTGGCACAGCTCCGCTCCGCTCCTCTCGTCTCCGCCTCAGTGGAGCCGCACCCTAAAGACCCTGTTTTGTGATTTAATTAAAAATGTATAGTTTTTTAGATTTTTACCTATATTGTTAAAATAAGACGGTATTACTTTCCAAATTTAATTTTCAGAGTGTAGAAAATATACGTTTATTGCGGCATAAACGGCCGTTACTTTTTTTACGTTAACTTAGACGTTTGATTTTTTCACAGCTTCAAGGGACTGTAGCCATGAGCATATGGTTTTAATTTCAACTCGATACCTTTACGCGTTCCGGAGATAAAGGGCCTTGACAGACAGACAGGCGGACGGACCCTATAAGGGTTCCGTTTTTTTTGTTCTGAGGTACGGAACCCTAAAAGCGTGATCAAAACGTAGCGGAGGCGTTTATAGTACGGGACCGCACCGCACTACACTGAATCTTCTTAGGCTGCCTGTCCACTGGAGCGTAGCGAGGCAGCGGAGCGAAGAAAAATCCACCAATAGCAGAGCTGCGCTGAGCGAGGCAAGGAGAATTAAGTATTTCTATTGGTGGATCTTTAATTCGCTCACCTCTCCGCTCCTGTGGACAGGCAGCTTAACGGGACAACTTAAACTTGCCGTTTAATACGTCGACTTAAGAAAGAGTTCGTAAAGAGAATAACATGGCTGTATTGGTGGCAAGTTGCAACGTCACTCCCCGGTGCACCGTCAAACTGCACCGATATTAAATAAATCAGTCGACAAACTGCCCCCGTTCTCACCGCTATCACATATGTTTATCAGTTGGATATGTTGACCAATGCGTTATCTCTCGTGTGTTTTTTGGCTGATTGATATTAATTATATTGGACACTGCGAGTTGTTTTGGACGCACGCTAGCATTTTACTCGTATTTTTGGACACAGATTCAAATACTTTAAGTAAAATCAATTACAAGGCGTGTATCCACTTTTGCACAAGTATGAATACAGTTCCATTGAAATTCTCACACGATTTAAGTCTGTTCAATAGTCTAAGGGCCGTATTAATAAACTCATCTTGGCTGAGATGCGAGTTACAAGATACGTCAAAGTAAACGTCAAGCCATAGGAAACTGTAATTTTTGAAGCATCTTGAGACGTGCATTAGAGTCGAGATGCGCTTATAAATACGCCTCTAAGTACTAGTTACAACAGATCGTCCGATTTTTATCACATACTTTATATATTATATTATACACATAAGTACATAAATTATTCAAATCATTACCCTACTTTTAGCTTCACGCTGTCATGTTGAAAATTACACAGGAGCAAGTAAGCAAGTCCTTATCATTTTATTTTCACCGGCTACAATATCCAAAAACTCCAATATCGGCTGGACCCAGGATCCGTAATAAACAATCCGTGCACCTCGCTTAATGCACGCGTCCCACGGGAGCCCTGGAGCCCTGATCAAAGGAGCGAGATTTACGCGGGCCCTCACACAAACCATACGCCCGGAAACCGATGAAAGAAATCTTTGTAATCTTAATTATCATTAGGAGAATCCGGGCACCGTGATGGCCAGTTTATTAGTTCTGGTGATTTGTGGTTTATTTTTGCATGGTGATTTAAAATGGTTGGGTTTTAGTCAGCTAGCTGCTGCCTGCGGCTCCGTTCGCGTAGAACGAGTCAATATTTATTGGTACAAGTGAAAAAGAAACAAACGAACAAAGTTTCAAACTTACTTGAGTAGTGAGAATCCCCGATATTTATTTATATATTTACGTTGTTTGTAATGACTTGTCTCTAAATGGCAGGGATATTCAGCTAACTCTTGAATAAAGGACTAATTAAAGAAGAGCGTAGGAAGTTACGGCTTGCGACAAGTCCGCTATTAGAAAATTGACAAGTTTTCAAGAGACGTTCGTCCG
Source organism: Acleris emargana (assembly GCA_927399475.2). NCBI lineage: Eukaryota > Metazoa > Arthropoda > Insecta > Lepidoptera > Tortricidae > Acleris > Acleris emargana. Next base: position 2,449,418 of record OV656840.1, read on the forward strand.
GAAAATTACAGGGCTTTTCGTATAAGGAGCCTTCGTACAAAGTTATGCTGGCATGTCTTTGTCGATTAATTGATGTCAAATTGATAAAATCCTCAAATAATCTATTCAGTCTGTCCGTCTGGTATACTTAATTAAATATGCGTAATGTATTTTTGTCACTCGCGACAAAATATTGCAGTACACACATTTAGGTTAGTAAGTAGGTTAGTTTTTAGAGTAATTTTAAACTTTATGTATACGATTACAAGTCAATTTCATTACAATGAAGTAACAAGAAAACATTGCTATGCTATTTCAACTCTCTTCAGTGCGGCTTCTTATAATAATAAACCTCTTGGATGAAACTATATTTGATTGTTATAAGGTACAAGAGTTACTTATCGTTTTAGAATTAATTTGACATGTTCCGTGCGTTCATTCCCAAAAATTAAGTTTAACCTCAGCCAATATTATTACAGAAGCAATCTCCATTTTTGACCCTTCAACGGTCCGACACGGTCCGGAATTAAATCAAGCCTAGGCAAAATTTGGAAGAACCTCCAGCATATTTTACTAAGGAAATAAATCCTGCGGATGATGACACGACCCGGAACCGTTTAGCACATATGTAGAAGAGGGTGTCGGGCTGACGCTTCGATGGAACCGGATCAATATGTTGCCAAAATGCTTGAGCTCTGCTCTTGCCAGTTGCTCACGTTGTGATTGATTTAGGTACTCTGTTTGAAGGGCGTGAGGCCTTTTTAACTTTTAAACACATAATAAAGGTACACATTAACCCTTATTACTAAGGTTTAAGACTCATACCAGGCAAATATTGTGCTGTTAATTGCGTTTGAAGTGGCAAACAGTTAGGAACCTTAACATCTTGGGACTAAGTTCATTTTCTCGAATGGTTAGAACTTTTAGGCATTCTATCCCATCCAGTGTTATTGGAATTTCAAATCCTTAGATACGGCTGATATTTTCACCATTTTAATCTTTTTGGTAAACTATGCAGTTACATCATCTTGACTTTTTATCCAAGCCGATACTTAAAACATCCCGTTACATGACATTTTTCAGATATTTTCACGAGTTAGTTTTTTTTTTAAATCCAATGCATCACATTTTTATGGGCTCGCTGTCCGGTTCGATCTATCTGCAGCTGACTGTACAATTAAAAGTTAAAACTAAACTTATTTAAATTAAAATTAAACTAAGCTACTCAAATTAAGATAAAACTAAGCTACTCAAATATTAAAGATGTAAATAATAATCACCACTATAAACAGAACACCCCTCTACCAGATCCGCTCGTGGCATGGTCCCTATGACACTGGCTGCATTACCTCTCTCTAGCTAGCCCAAGCCTTTGGAAGAGGTAAGCACCAGCTCTAGGATCTCCGGAGGTGTCTATGAGCCGGGATGACAGAGCCTTAATGAAGCTTTTCATATCAGCTGACCAAGTACCCTAGTCTCCACTGCAAGTGCCACAAATTCGTAATTATTGAATTTTTAACAGGTCTTTTTGCCAAATGTTTTTGACGGTTTACTTAACAACCATCCTGTCGGAACTCATTTCATGGAACAAATTACTTCGCAAAAAATTTATTTCGTCGTCTGGATTCTAGGCGCAGGGTCCCTACATTTTGTGATATTCACGAGTTTAATGTAACCTAACCAAAGATTAAAATAACTAACGATGAATTGAAATTTGGTAAAATGATACATTTGTGTGAAATGATACAAATGTGTCTGAAATCGGTCAGGATCGATGTATATATCGTTTTTTTCTCAAAGAGGTTCAACGGACGACTTGGTTTTCATAAACAAGTGTGTTTAGATCATGTCTCCTTTGTAACGTTGTCTAGAGTACGCCTTTGTAAGATATATTTTGTGTATATCCTATCCTTTCTATATGTTTAATTAAGAGTTTTTGTATTGCAATGTATTACTCCGTGTGAAATGAAAGCCGGGTTAGAATAGTGCCACTAAGGGAATATAGGCTTGCTAGGCGATGGGCTTGCAACCTGTCACAAAGTGCAAAATGTGGTTTCTGAATTATCAACAAGTTTTAAAAGTGGTTGGTAATTCTGTAGCTCTGCCTACCCCACTTTGGGAATGAAGGCGAGAGTTTATGTAATGTAATGTTTTTAAAGTTGTTTATTACTAATTCTGTACCTCTGCCGCTCTGTGATTACAGGCTTGAAGGTATGTATGTATGTATGTATTGTATTTCACCTACATACATACATACATACATTAAATCACGCTTGTTTCCCAGAGGGGTAGGCAGAGGCCACTTCTTTCCACTTGCTACGATCTTGACAAATTTCTTTCGCTTCTTCAACATTCATTCATCGAGTCATGCACGCACGTCGGTTTCAGGTACTTAAGATTCGACCCTTTTCCAGTATTTCTCCGATTTGATTCGAAAAAGTACGCCTAAGGCGGCCCCTTCCGACCCTTCCACTTACTTTCGATCTGTATATCTCTTTCGTCAATCTTCTTTCATCCATCATACAGACGACTATACCAAATACAGACTAGTTTATAACGCTGGCTTTTTGTTACTTTGTTTTCAAGTGTGTAAGGTATTTCTAGAGTGGTTCCTGCCACTCAGTATAATCCGGTCAATAATATAGTTTCCTCGAGGCGATTTATTAGATTTTCCGAGCACCGAGCCGTCGAACTCACCTCGTACGTAAAGCATCCGTAAGAAACTATCCAAAATGTGATTTGTCGAGAGAATCTGTGGGAAATACGACGGGAATATTTATTGCGTCTGCGATTTTAAAGGGGAGATAGATGTGTGTTTTAACAATGAGTAGTGTCTGATTGCACACGCAGCGAGGTCTTCTAGCTCTTGTGTATTTTGCTGAACATTTTGTTAGTTTATTGAGATGTCTGTCCATCTGTCTGTCACGAACCGTGATAGCTAGACAGTTGAAATTTTCACAGATGATGTACAACACAACAAACGTGATTTTTTATAGATAATGGTACGAGTCCGACTCGCACTTGGCTGGTTTTTTTTAAATATTATAATCGCTGTGGCTCTTAGCTAGAATGAAAATCGGTTTCAGGATATCATCTCTGAAAGAAGAGGTTGTTAATGTGTCGGGGGTTTTGGTCTACTTAATTGTAATCTCTTCGATAGTGCTTTTACATACATACGTAAACTCACGCCTTCATTCCCAGAGTGGGGTAGGCAGAGCTACAGAATTACCAAGGACTCTTAAATAAGTTGTCGATAATTCTGTAACCACGTTTTGCACAATCGGGCTAAGATTTTTACCAGTGTATTAGTGATAGTGCTTTTAATGTCAAGTAAAAAAGGCATTTTCGTCGATTAATAATCATTAGTACTTTTAATTTTATTAAAGTACTCAGTGTTTTAAGACGAAACCAACGACACCTCGTTTGTCGAAATTGAGCCATTCGTTCAGACCTTTCTAGGGTCCAAAGAATCATACATAGGTACACACTTACCTATAGGTCAAAACATTATACTTACTTATACATTTGATTAAGTTTACTTTCAAATTAATTTACGGGGCATTGCCATAAAATAGCTTTCACAACATGTGACCATCAATTCAGAAAGCGCAAACTAAGTGGTACAGTAAAAATCTACCCAATTTATAATATGCCACAAACATTCAAGAGCGCAAGGCATTTCCAAGTGTCGCTCCAACTAATGCAAAGCACCTATCGTGAGCCATGGCTGTCTAGACAAATCGTGTACATTTTGTACCTCTCCGCAACTCCCTGCTCTCGACAACTCGACGGGCGAACTTTCTAGACCAGCCCAGGGTTCTGAAACTTGAGCCACCAAACGTTGTAAACAAGCTAAAGGCATTACTGTTTACTGTAGCTTAGGATTTATAAGGGAAAGTTATCCTTTAATTTTTAACGAGACGCAATATCGAAAGTGCAAGAATCCTTTTAAAAATCAAAGGTGAACTTTTGCCGTCAGGAGTATTAAGTTTTTAATGGTTGTCATTATAATAAACTGTGTCGATATTTAGTTAAATTTATATAAGGTTCACGGGTTGCTCATCCGGCGGGTCGCCTTATAAGGGTGTTCAACATTTTTTGCGGCGAGAGAAAGTTTTTGTATGCAAGCCGGGTCCTCGGACATCCCCCGCCTTTTAAGTATTTGCATTTCTTTCGCATAGACTGCTAAGATAAGAGTTTTCTTTCAAAGATTCCTGTGCAGGTATCGCTGGCTGGCGCATACTAATTAAATTAAACTCTTCTGTTGGAGTAAAAAGAAAAGAATGCGGACGCGAAGTTATTCGATTTGTTTTTGTTGTCGCTGTTTTGAAGTACTCCTTTGTTTACGTTTTGTCTTTGTTGGAAAATAAGGTATTCTTTAGTATATCTTTGTAGACTTAAACAATTAGGGCTTTATTCGACAGTAGTCCAGCTAGATGATACCGTCTGTTTGCTAGTTTTGCTACTACATATTATGTTTCCAACCACCTCTTCCTATTTCAGTTCTATTTTCTGCATATTCACACGAGTCAGAGACTAAGACCTGTATTAATAAACTGATCTCGACTTTAATACCAGTCTCAAGATGCGTCAAAAATGACAGTTTTCTACGGCTCGACGTTTACTTTGACGTATCTTGCGACGCTTGCTTGCTTGAGTTTATTAATACGGACCTTAGTCATTCAAAATGATGACAGATTCTTCATATTTATTGCATATAACATTTGCTCAGTTTTGAAAATTATCTAGTATCCTTCCCCGGGGCTCAAGTTATCTCCAAATTCAGTAAGTTCATCGAACTAACTTAACTTTAGATCACATTCTATTTCATTGTTTTCTCCTTAAAAATCTAGGGTTGAATATTAAGTATTTCTTCACATTCTTACAAACAACGTCATCCCCTGAGATTCAATTATCCCAAACCGCTAATCACAGGTGTCCCCCAGGACCCATGTCACCTGAAGGGACCACGTCACCCTCGGGAACCCCTCAGTCTTCAATTAACGCTCTCCCATTGTCCACATAGTCTTCACTACCTTGATTAAACCTTTCCGCGTATGAAACGCCGTGATTGGATTTAATGGTTATAACGTACTTATTCAGTGCCGAAGACTCGACAGCGGGTCAAGTTTGAATTTAAATCTGTTAGCTTGGGACTGAATGTGTGAGCGCGTTCAACGCCGTTGACACCGTGGAGTGTTGATATTTCATACTATTTGTATTTGATGGCATTGCGCTGTTGAAGGAATGATTTAATCCTTTTGTTCGTGGATTACGGTCAGGATTTTTGGAAGTTGTTTACTGAGTTAATTAAGGATGATGATGTGAGTATCTGGGATGACAGTAGGGACAATAAAGTCAGTTTTGGTCAAGAGTTTTTGATGTGAGAACAAGTGACATGGCGTTATTTCTATCTTCAACCCTTTTTGACAGAATCCTGGGCACTTTTGTATGAAGTATGGTTTAAGGACCGGAAGAGTTGACTTGAGCGTTAAGGTGATTAAATAGGTCTTTGCTTTGGTTAATAAGGGTCACTTCCCTCCGTCTGTCCCTCTGTATATACGCTTATACCTTTCAAACTATGCAACATTTTAATTCGGATTTCATAAATAGATAGTGATTTAAGAGGAAGGTTTTTCTTTATAATAAATTATGGTTTATTCACGGGTGTTACAAAAAACAACACATAAAGCGATGCGAAGCGAGGGCGGATCGCTAAACCCTTTATACAGGGTGCCTCTGACCTTGGGGCTTTAAATGCAACGATCGTTTCTACTCTTTAAACTGTACTACTTTTGATTGCAATATTAAAAAATAACTTAAGTTTAGATAACTAATTGATGTTTTTTTTTTTTACTTTAGTCTTATTGTGGTCGCGTTTGACGACGCGCTGGCCTAGTTGGTAGTGACCCTGCCTACGAAGCTAGCGGTCCTGGGTTCGAATCCCGGTAAGGACAGATATGTGTGTGATGAGCGCGAATATTTGTTACTGAGTTTAAGTATATATTTCTCTATATAAGTATTTATATCGTTGTCTAGTACCCTTATTATCACATGGTACGGGGGCGACATTTTCTTGGTACGAGGGCTAAAGGAAAATGTAGAATTGGATCGCGTACATTGAAAACTACATTAAACTTTAAAAAAAAAATAAGTTAGACATATTTTTCATAACTTACAGAACAAAAGAAGCTCAGTTTCAGGAGTAGAAACGATCCATGAATTGAAATCCCCAGGTCAAAGGCATCCTGTATTAAAGATACTAGTAGAAAGTTAGATAACCAGTACTTCAGCTAATCGTTTCGCAACTAACTGCCGCACTCAGAGACGTCAATTAAATTTAACGCTTGATTAAAGTCGCTGCTGTCACTTTCTTTGCTATAGCAATAGAATAAGACAACACGTCACTAAACAAGCATTAAATTTAATTGACGTCTCTGAGTGCGGCAGTAAGCAATCTTTAATCCAGTAAAGGTGACAATAGAAAAGCACAATATCTATTTATCACAGAAATGACACGCGAACCCTCCTCGGTTCCATCATTTACTTGTGTATGAAATTTGCGGTTTTGGTACCTTCTGTCGCCACGTAGCGTAATATATTACAGTTGGGGTGAGGAATGCCTCGTTTGAACGAGCTTAGTTGCTTGTCACTTGTACTTACATGTACTCGCGGAATTTAATTCCGTATTCAAAACTTGGGTCCATACAATACAATACAAATACTCTTTATTGAACACTAAAAAAAAAACACGGAACAGTACATTTAAACTATAGGTATACAACAGACGGTCTTACCGCTAAATAGCGATCTCTTCCAGACAACCTTGGACAGAGAAATAATAAAGACAAAAATACATGGCAGGCGGTGTAAACTAAATTCTTCAGAACTCAAACAAACTACAAGAAACACTTCTGTTATTGAAAAAACTACTTACACATAATATATAAACTAGGTACATATAAATACACACATATACAAAGTAAATGATTACAACGAATGAATACACGCTAAATACATATTATTATACAACTATATAATATATACATAGATCAATTCTGGAAATCAGCCAAACAAAGATAACACACACGAGGTCATAGGATGGTAAAAATAAAAGTAAAGGAAATCTTGGAAAAATACGGAAGCGATAGATAAAAGGCCTTTAGCTTGCTTTTAAAAATCAAAATAGATTAAAAAGGGTTTTTATAAAACAAACCTAACCTAACCTAACCTAACCTTATCTACCAGTTTAACTTTATCCTGAAATAATAACGGTTTCAGTAAAAAACACTTTAGGAGTTGCGATGATTAGGACTAAAAATAATTAGTTCAACTTTAGCGCGCCCTCAAAACTTAAATAACCTTTTTTAACCTCCTACGCAAAAAAGGGGTGTAATAAAGGCGTGTGGGGGAGTTATTAAATTGAGTTTTATATTATTAGTTACACTAACTTCGTTGAATCAACCAAAGTTAAGATGGATCACGCTAACATTAGCGATTTTCGAACTCTAACAATATGTATGGCATCGGCGAAAGCTTTCGATCTATCGAAACGTCGAACGCTTATCTAAATTCCATACACTGACAATTTTTGAATATTGCTTACGTTAGCGTTATGCATCTTTCCAGACGCCCTGCCTCCGTATTATAGCGGTCGATAAAGCATTCGTCACTCTCTCACTTACATATTCACATGGGTCAGAAAGTGACCAAAGTTTTATCCACGTTTATCCACATCGACAAACACCACCGCAACGAAAATCAGTTGCGTTTTCTGCTTGTAACACTATTTGTAACTAAGTACTTAAGGAATAACATTCATGATGTTGAATAATATTAACACGTTGAACGCCATGACGGACACTATGTGTCTGACAGCATACTTTCCTCCGGGGCCTGACCGTAAATCCCGACATATTGGCGGTCACAAGGTGTCCGCCGCGGCCCACTGGGCTACACATGGTTTTTGGTCTGGCGTTCAACGTGTTAATATTGATTGATGTTGTTGCACCTTGTATTCTCTGTTAACCATGAGGTTGACTGGTAGAGAATGCCTTTAGGCATTAAGTCCGCCATTTGTACTTTTTACATATGTATTGTGCAATAAAGTTTAAATAAATAAATAAATAAATATTATGGATCAATATTGAATTAATTAATTAATATATTCAACAAGTTTTAAAAGGTGTTGGTAATTCTTTAGCTCTGCCTACCCCACTCTGGGAATGAAGGCGTGAGTTTATGTATGTATGTGTGTAATATTGAATTATCCAAGGCTTTTGGTGGGTCACGCAATACTATTCATTGGCAAATAAATTAGGCAACCCGAGAAATATTGGAGGGAAGCCAAGGGAGAAAATCAATGGGACCACGACGCAGCGACGTCATTGGACGAGGAATAGCTTGAGTAACACCGGAAGGTTATGGACCTTTTAACGTTGGCGCAGACATAACCGCCCCGAACCAGATCGGCTCATAGTGAGGCATTGTAAAGTGAGCTTTGATTTGTGTTACTACGATACATTTTAGGTTGAATTGAAAACAATATCTAGGCGGCGCGGGCCTAAGCGGTAATAAGGATCTATTAAAAAAAATAATGCAAAAATTTTGCCTGTTATACGTCGCGATGTTGCCAAGTATTTATTATAAAAAACACGATTATTTTTTAAACCATCTCGCTGCCTAATTCGTCGTCGTTTTGCGGTTGGTACCTTGTACCATCTTATCCAATAAACAATCGCCAAACAGCAGTGTTCGCATTGTGTTCCGGTTTATGCATCAGACAGCCGGTGAAATGACTAGCATAGAGGCATTCCATCTTAGTCCTCCGGATTGGCAGTACATTTGCAGTCTTGTGAATGCGAACGTCTACGGGTCACACCACTTACCATCAGGTGGCCTGTGTGCTCGTTTGTTTTCTCTATGCCATAAAAAAATGTTTCCTACGTACAGTCACGAACCGGGATTGTTGAGCCACTTGCCATTGTTTGTAATTTAGCCGTGTATTCAATAACCGATATCAACGACTGGCTGACAGCTATTCGATTTGCATTACATAGCAAAATTAGAAACATGGGTAAGTGGCTCAAAAATCCCGGTTTGCGACTGTACAATCAGAGGCAAGGTAAGCTTGTTTTTATTTAATACGCCTAAAAAAGGTGATCCGTCGTAAAAATCAGCAATCTGTGCGATAGCGACGAAGGTACGAAGCGCCGGGGAAGCTGCGGAGTGCGGTCAAATCATGGCCCCCGCGGGACCGGGCTCCCAACTTTCCTATCGCGTCCCGGTACACCTGTCCTAGCATCATGAGTAAAAACAGTACAGCAGTTAATAAAAATGTTTTTTTTATACAGGATCATTGTCAGAATATTTTTTTGTACTTAAAACTGGCCCTGTCATCCCGGCTCATAGACACCTCCGGCGATCCTAGAGCTGGTGCTTACCTCTTCCAAACGATTGGGCTAGCTATCCAGAGAAGAGGTAATGCAGCCAGTGTCATAGGGACCATGCCGCGAGCGGACCTGCTAGAGGGGGTGTTATTTTTATAGTAGTGATTATTTTTTACATCTTTAATATTTCAGTAGCTTAGTTTTATTTTAACTTAATTTTGTGTCGTTTTAACTTTTAATTGTAGTACCTATATAATATTAAATAAATTATATGTTAATTATGTAATATTGAGTTGTAAAAATATTCTTAAAACAATCGGACTTGCATTTGCCAGAGTTCATGTTATGAAGTTGGTGTCAGGTAGGCACCATAAATTCTGCCGTGCTAGTGTAAAAGGCGATTTTTCGACATTTTGACCAAATTGAGTTGTTATGACCATCGTGATATGGAGAACAAGCCGCGTCGACCCATCTTATCCGTTTGTCGATAAGAGGCTTGGTTGCGAAGATACGATAAGGAAAAAGGCCGTATAACAGACTATTTTCCAGCAAATACTAATCAATAAAGCGGTAACTACACAATACTACATTAGAAAGACGTAAAACAAGACACTCCGCATTATAGTCTGGTGTAGGTTTGATTTATTAATAAGTTGAACTACTCTATAAGGCCGTAATTGCAGATTACTAAGTAAAAAGAACGAATAACATATTTTACCGCCTTTTAACTTAGTATTTCAAATGATTTTTCTATTTGCTCATAATCTAAATGAACGTAACAGAGTTTTCTAGACAAAAAGACCGTATGTCAGTATTTTGCGGTATTTTAGTCTAGTTAATGCCGAGTTTTAAATAATGATAAACTTGTTTAAAAAAACGTTTATTTTGTGATACGGTATTTTTACTTGGGACAGAGGTAGTTTTTAACGCTTAATTACTATTCGAATATCCACAGTCGACCCATGCTACTTAATAAAACCGTATAATTCCCAATCTCCTACATACCCCCCGCGGACGGGAGTACCCGCGTTCGGGCGCCCTTCAGTTCGGTGACGTTACGGGTAATGAAGGTGCGTGTGCGCTGGCGCCCGTTATCATGCGAAAAGACGAGGACAACGAATTGACGATAAATCATAAAACTGAGTACATAATACCATTCTAAATATTGGTTACCTGAGTATAGTAAAAATAAATATATAAATAAATATATGATTTTTTTTTTGAAGAACTAACATAATTGGGATAGACCAAAAAAAATAACTCACGGTTTTTAGAATCTAATACAAAAGAATAGGTAATTTTAAGAGACCAATTTCATTAATTTTGTATTTGACCGAATAGTTTTGTTTTTATATCTTTATTTATTTAACAGACATTTATCGATGAATTACATGATAAGTAACGATAAAAAGTGATTGTAATAGTATATTAAAACATACTATTTCAAGCGGTTTACGCCTAACCCGTAAGACACACTGACACACCTGGGAGGGCTTCAAGCCAAAAACTAAAGTCAAACAACACGGTCAAATATACTTTTGTCGAAATGTCCGAAATAAATAAATATAACAAAAACTTAATCATGCAGAACGGCTTTAAAACCCTATTCCTCGAAATGGTTTTCTAATTAGAGTAATTTAAAAAATATGAACAATCCCAATTATGATATTAGTAAGAAAAACATGAACAATAAAAAAAACCAGAACATCGATAGTTAACTTAAAGAAATAAGTCCTTTTTCAGAATATATATTTTATAATGCATAATACAAATATACCAATAAATAATAAAGTTTTTATGGAGAGAATTTTATGGAAATAAAGCAAATCTAGAATATCAATAATTAGCTTACAGAGATGGTTAAGTCCTTTTATAAAGTGAATATTTTATAGAGCATAAAACAAATATATCAGTAAATGATAAAGTGACTATAGTGAGATTTGTCTGTTGACTTTTCATAATATATTTTACTAACATGAGGACTCAATCTAGCTAGAAGACAAAATTACTTCTGTATCCCACTGTTTTACTATAAAAGATAAACATGGATACTTGGTGAAATTTAACATCTCATCTATATAAATAAAAATGAATTGCTGTTCGTTAGTCTCGCTAAAACTCGAGAACGGCTGAACCGATTTGTCTGATTTCTTTTTTGCTGTGTTCGTCATTGTCACGAAAAGGTTTGTATGAAAGAAAATAATTGAAAAATCTACCGGAGAAGTCAGAAATTTGCAGCGGGGCGAAGCCGCTGGCGGGCCGCTAGTTTAGTTATATAAAACTCAAGTCAAATATAGACTTAAAGGTGAAGCAAGCAATATCAATCTTAAGTCACAATATTATATGATATAAAAATAACATATTATAACAATCGCTTTATTGAACGATAAATAATCTACTGTATAATTGAGTTTTTAAACACTCAATTTATATTTTGACCCTTTTCTTCCCTTACTATACGACTGACTGACTAATCGTACATATTGGCAAGGAGTCTGACCTGTATATGGAGGATGACTATTGAGGTAGACTAAGGTCTAGGGATAGCGATCCCAGAGTGTATGGAGGAGATCTCCTTAATTTTTTTTGTGGCATAGGAAGGCAAACGAGCACAAAGGCCACCTGATGGTAAGTGGAAACTGTGACCCATAGACATTCGCATTCACAAGACTGCAAATGCACTGCCAACCCTGAGGACTAAGATGGAATGCCTCCGTGCTAGTCATCTAAACCGGAACACAACAATGCGAACACTGCTGCTTGGCGGTAGGTTAATGGATAAGATGGTGGTACCAACCCGGACGGACCCTGCACAAGGTCCTCCCACAAGTAAAGGTCCTCCTTCCCTAAGGGGGCCACAAAACCTTTAAATTCTTAGATTTGCTTTAATCTGGACTTCGGTTTCATAAATTATATATATAAATTATACGTATTAACTTTATCTTTAAAACCTATTCACTTAGTAGGTCGGTTGAATTTCAAGTGGTTAGGAGTCATCAAATAAACTAGGATAGTGTTAGGTAAGTTATAAATTATAGTCTACATACATACATACCTTCACGCCTGTAATCCCAGAGTAGGCTAGGCAGAGCTACAGAATTACAAGACAGGTTGCAAGTCCATCGCCTAACAGTACTACAAGCCTTTATTCCCTTAGTCGCCTCTTACGACATCCACGGGAAGACATGGAGTGGCACTATTCTATCCCGACAACCACATATTATTGTAAATATTTAGGTATCAATATTCTAGAGAGTATTAGTATGGCTAGGACTTAAAACAAAGACTTAAAGAATTCTATGGTTACTATAGGTTCACAACTATTGGGTTATATTAGATTACTTGACGATCACATGCCAAAAGGGCTATTATAGTTGGTTCCACGAGGACCAGGATTTGAGTAATCCTATTATAAATATTATATTATAAAGGTGCTTAGGCTATATTAGGGTTATTGCAAGGAGAATATATTGAGTTTAATTTTAGTATGGAAAAATTTACCGAAGTAAAAGGAAATCGCCCGATGCTTTCATCGCACACTCACTTCCGAGGGATAGACAGACGCAAGTCGAAAACAGAATTTAGTACGTAAACTAGGTCCATTAATGCCTGCTCTTAGCTTGAAATTTTGCGAGGACTTGCCAGAATTCAACCAAGAAAATGTCGACGAATTATAGGTTAAGTATTTTTAACCTATAATTCATCGACTTTTTCATGGTTGGATTCTGGCAAGTCCTCCCAAAATTGCAATTCAATTACTTTATGAGACTGATTATGTTTAAATTAAAATAATTAAAAAAGAAGTTATGATTAACAATGCGTCATACAGACGAATCAAAGAGTATTATTGTTGATTTATTGAATAACTAATAACACGACACCAATCTTAGAAGAGATAATATTTCCTGTGATTTAACTGTTAATTTTTGTTTATTTCAAATATATTTGTACCGAATTTATGATGGTTTTAATTAGCAATTAGTCTAACCTTTCATCGTAGTACTAGATTAAAAAACCGTATTTCGTCTGACTTTTGAAGACATACGTTTTTTTAGACTAGTATATAAATATAAAATGATCGATACGAAAACAAACCATATTTTTTTGATTTGCGTACTAGACAAGATAAACGTATTTCTTTTATTCGGCGTTATTATTTAGATCAGAATTATTCAAAAAATATTTTGTACTAAGCAATAAGGCAGTATGTTGCAAATACGTCTTTTTAATCAAGCATTATTGTGATACGTTCAAGCCCTAGTTTATTATGAAGACGTATGAAGGAAAATCTAGCCTATAAGGCGGTATAGTGCTCTTATACCGCCTTTTTGCTTGTTTTTTAATGGCAATTATTAATCGGCAACTAAACAAAAAGGAAAAAATGCGTGTAAAAAAAAACTGTAGGTAATAAAAATACATTACTTATGTATAAAACTAGTAAAACACAATGTCTATCCGACACAAAAAGTTTCATTTCATTATCTGTTTAAATTACCTAGAAATATGAAAATGAAGATTTCGGTCACTTTTTTGCGATTATCTCGAAAGTGTCTTTTGTCGAAAAGTCGCCTTTTACACTAGCACGGCAGAATTGTCGACGGTTTAGCTGTTCTTTAGCCTAGTTGGTAGTGACCCTGCCTATTAAAGTTGCGGTTCCGGGATCGATTCCCGGTATGTACAAATATTTGTGGGATGAGCACAAGTATTATTTCTACAGTACAAGCCCAGAGCTTATTTTGGGACTAGGTCAATTTGTTATTATTAATAAATAAGTGACGACCTTGTAACAGGATCGCGGGAAAGCGGTGGATGCGAAAAGCACAAGACTGGTCTGAGTGGAGAGCATTGGGGGAGGCCTATGTCCAGCAGTGGACGTCTTGATGACATGATGATGATGATGATAAATATATAAGTTACACTCAAAACAAAGCTGCTCAATGCAAACTTGAACAATTACTTTTGGGTATTTTAGATCTATCCATTCATCCAGTCAGCCCATGTGAAGAACCTCCTGCGCATCAGCCGCCAATCTCTCGCGTCAAGCTCTGCGTCTGTTATGACCTCTGAGGTCTGCTGACTGACCGATACCATCGCCATCTCGTAAGGCCCAACGTCCTAAATCTAGGACATTTGTCAAAGTGACTTTTGACTTTAGTTGACTGATACAAGATTATTTTTCGAACTAACAAAATTTGACATGGGCCAAACGAAAATTGGAACTGAATACGGCTACAAAGTCCTTGAAGTCTATATTCCAAAATGTGGTACTAAAACGTACTATTTAAAAGTATAGTTACTGTTTTAAATTATGGTGACTGTGTCGTTTTACTATCCGAATAGTTCGATAGCATCTGATGTAGTAGTGTAATACAACTCTGATATAAGTTAGGCAACCGCATTTTATTTGGGTATCGGTGGGCTTGCGAGTGCTGCGTTTTGTTTAGCTTTACTTTCATTTTACAACTAGACATACAAATTGTTTATTTATATCGACTTTAACTAGTATCTACTGTTAACAATTAAAAGTTAAAACGAAACTTGTTTAAATTAAAATAAAACTAAGCTACACCGCTATAAAAAGAACACCCCCTCTAACAGGTCCGCTCGCGGCATATCGTCCCTATGACACTGGCTGCATTACCTACTTATATTATTAGTATCTACTTATGTTTGGGTAACTTAGACGCGTAACTAATCTCGACTCTAATGCTCGTCTCAAGATGCGGCAAAAATGACAGTTTTCCATGGCTTGACGTTTACTTTGACGTATCTTGTGACAGGCATCTCAGTCAAGATCAGTTTATTAATACGGACCTTACGCAGCTAAATCTAACAAGATACAAAATTACCACTTATCCATTGTCGCCTTTCTATCTAGTCTGCAACGATAGAGATGCAATGAGCTACAAGCGAAAACATACCTACAACTTGTGATAGCCCGTACAGTGCCCCTATTTATTTTATTTAGCATTGTACCGAATTGTAACTTCTCAAATTTGTGAAAGTTTTGAACGAGAAATTCCCGGAAATTTCCAAGAATATTCTTAAATTTTGTATGGAAAGAGAACCTTCTCAATGTTCTCCGTTAATCCGTCTCTTTCGCACATACCGGTCGGAAAGTGACAGATGTTTTATCCTCATCGATAAACAGGACTATAATAGGCCCGCAGTACAAAATATAACCTCAAACTCAAGAATAGGACATAAATTGTACTGAGATGACAGGTGTCAGGATTGACTTCTTATCAGCGGCGTACTTATAGTATATTATAGGCATTTCATCTAAGACATCACTGTTGGCAACGCATTTGTAATGTCGAGATTACCATCGTAACATTGCGCATTGCTATCTTGGATCGGTGTTAGAGTCCACTTATTATTTGTGCGCGTTTGCCTTCCCCATACGAAGATACATAAGAAAAGCACTTTCTTCAATGAAAGAACGCATATTTATCTCTCGTCTCAAAATGTTACTGGATTATTGCAATCTAGCCTGACACCCAATATTAATTTACATGCGAACGGCGGCGCAGGCAAAACCTAGCATATTAATAAACGGAAAATCCGTTTTAATATCGTAATAAAGTGTAGCAAAGTCAACTTTGAATTTATTACAGTTTCATCATCTCAGCGGGAACCAGAATCTTCCGAGCGTTCGAGGACTCTTCATTTTCAAGCGCCATCTTGAATTTTCTTAGCCTTGAGAATTTCTAATAAAATCCTCGATAAGTCCTTTATTGAAGATCGCTGGTGGTATCGGAAACACTCGGTGATTTATTCTATCTATCTATGGTCGTCGCTAGTTTCTCTCCTTATATCGATCGGAGATTTACTGCTATGTTACTTTTGACGTGTGATGTGATCGATATTTCTTCGAGTGTACGGTGTAAGCTCATGTTTTCCTAATCCATAAATACGAAAGTTTGTTGGCGTGTTCTTATTTAACGCAAACGGATTGATTAATCCATAATTTTATAGAATATTTTGTATATTTGCTCCCGTGTGGTTGTCGCATTAGAATAGTGTCACTCTATTTCTTCCCGTGGATGTCATAAGAGGCGACTAAGGGAATAAAGAGTCGGTTTACCAGTGTATTAGTAACATGTGCAAGCCCATCGCCTAACAGTAGGCACTACAAGCCTTTATTACCTTAGTCGCCTCTTACGACCTCCACGGTAAAACATGGAGTGGCACTATTCTAATCCGGCAACCGCACCAATACCAAAATTACCTTTCTAAAATGGTTAAGTATGAATAAAACTTACCTAGTTTTTTGTTCTCTACGGATATTTTTTTCAAAATGCTAAGTATTGATCTAAAATTGTGTTAGTGTGGGTATAGATCAAGCGAGCGAACAAGAATTTTATTGCATTATCTGCTACGTTTTCTTTGTAAAACAAAACATGTTCTAAAGCATTCGCTTGTTTGGTCTAAACCCACCCTAACATGCTCTGTGCCATGTATTTTTACTGGAATATTTTTTATCTTGTACTAATTAATTATACCTTTATTATTTCTGTTTCAGGTAAGCAACTTCAATTAACAACTGCATTTGAAGCAAAGAATTGTAAGCATTACATTATATTATTATGTATAATGAAGGTAGGCTCTACTATATAGGCAGAGCCTCTACCTTAATAGAATTTAGCCTTTATAGTATTCGTTTTTATTATCACAAATAAGATTTGTAAATGAAACAGGAAATTTATTTATCATGTAAAGTGAATCCATGTTTTAATTGATATATTCATGCAATTAACGTCCATTCTGGCCTCCTGAGCAAAAAGCAGTTTTAGTTCTATTTTCTTAGTAATAAGGTTGATATTGCTACAGGAATGTTATCTGACATACTGCGTATTAGGTTAGGAGGACCGCGTGACCGTACGTAGATATAGTGAAATGATTTACTTGTACAGTCAAGGACTTTAATTGTTATGCCACTGTAGAACCCTGTCATAATGACAGCGTCAAACCACATGAAAGAAATTACGCCAAAATTAATGATTAACGTTATGCGACAGGGTTCCATAGTGGCATATCAATTAAAGTCCTTGACTGTACAGCGCTACCTACGACCTATTTAAATATTCATTTAAAGGGTGGATCAACTTTTTTTTGTTGTTATTCTGTCCCGTAAGCCAGGAGACAACAGTGATAGAGTTTCTTAGAAAAAAAATAATAATATATACTTCCGGCACAATCAGGAGAAAGGCCATAAAAGAATGGGTGTGTAATTGCCAATAAAACAGTTTTTTAGTGGACTTATATCCTTTGAAATCATAGTTTTAAAGAGTGACCCACGAGACGTCACCATGGCAACGAGCTACAAAGAAAAGTTGATTGACCCTAAAAAGTTCGCACGTTTAACATACGATATCTTACAAATGGACACAACATTCTTCCAAAGTGCCCAAAGCAATGACAGAGTAAACTGTCACACTGAGAGGTTACTTCAAAATAAACAACGCTATCTCTTTCACACAATAGTGACGCAACTCTAGGGTAACAGGGATAGGAGATAGGAATTCGGTTTTTAGAAGCTGAGACTTCGGTGTTACCAGCTTAAAAATTCATGAATTTGTTGAACTTTTTACGGTAATCGGCTTTGTTGGGACATTTGAAGTTTCTCGCTCGCTGAGTAGTATGTATTTTGTTCGGTGTTTAGGCGGAAAAATAATGTATTAGATTATGTTGTTAAACAGCAAGTTATAACGCAATGCATACAGTGAATTGTAAAGCGGTTTCGTATGTAGAAAAAAGGTTTTATTGGGAGTTTTGAATAGGAGAGAGATAATCAATGATTTTAAACGAAATGGGCACACAGTCGTCACGAATGTAATGTTTTGTAGGTACGATTTGTGTGGTTACCGGGATAGAATAGAGCCACTCCATTTCTTCCCGTGGATGTCGTAAGAGGCGACTAAGGGAATATAGGCTGGTAGTACTGTTAGGCGATGGGCTTGCAACCTGTCACTAATACGCTGGTAAACATCTTAGCCTGATTTTGCAAAATGTGGTTACAGAATTAAATATCAACAAGTTATTAGAGTTGTTGGTAATTCTGTAGCTTTGCCTACCCCACTCTGGGAATGAAGGCATGAGTTTATGTTGTTGTTATGATTAACTAATAAATTGTGTAAAAAAGGAAGTACATTTTGTAAGTCTTGAATAAGTTTTGGTGTAACCAAATTAATCTTGCAAACTAGGTCTGCCAATAAACGTAAACCAACTAAATCATGTGGCCCTGTTTAACAACCAATGAAAAGTGTTGTTTTGTACTTTGACGTGTCAGTCTTCTGTTTCTATTGGCTGATGAAAATGTCAGTTGTGTTTGATTATTTACCTTTAGTTAAACACCTAAGCAAACAGAGTATAGGTATAGGCTTTATGCATTTATTGTACCTTATTACGTTGCAATAAGATGAAAAAGTGGATTCTTCGATCCCTTTTATTCTATACTTGTAAACAAATTTACTGAAGATTATGAAAATATTTGAATTCATCCAAGTTATGTTTGACTTTAAAGACTTGTTAATTAAAGTTTTTAGTAGGTTATCTAAATCATTATTAACATTTAAAGTGTATGTAAAGAAGTTTGCTTAATTTTAATTAATTTGAGTAGCTACAAAGCCGATAGCGTTTATTAGACCCCTTTCATTAGAAGGATCGTAACTGAACTAATAAAATAAGTTTTGCCGAGTTATGTCTATCAAGAGGCTATTTTATTACCGTCGTTGGTTTTGTTTGATTAGATTTTATGTAAAATAGTCCCACTGATATTATAATAAGAAAATTGGTTCTATGTATGTAAAATGTTTGTATGTATGCGGACAGAACGATTCTTATGGGTAATTATCCCAACCACATTTTTTTGCGGCGGACGTGATAATTGGGGTGTAAAGTAGGTACATTTATTGGAAAACTATTTATTTTCTAGAAAATCTTACACAAAGTACCATGTTGAGCCAAAGTTAAAATTGTTAATAACTTATCATGTTTATCGTAAAAAAAAAACAGTTCAAAATCTATTTTGGTGTCGTGTCCAGTACTTGTCGCATACACTGATATACCGTGGTACAAAGTTATTAAGCCTCAACTAGATTGATATTTTAGTTACCTCTATTCCCTATTAGTTAAGGAATTATAAAATATTACAATTATTGCATTTTTAAATAAAAAGAAACTGGAAGAACTTTTCTCTATCTCGTCGTCTTAAGGCACTGTAAAAGTTAAAAGGCGAATAAAAATGTAATCTAATGTCAGAGTTACATTTAATTTGAGCTTTTACCGTAGCTTTTAAACGGTTCTGGCAGATTTAGTAATAATGTAACGTGGCCGTAGGATAACATTACAGCTATCGAAGACGGTTCTAAAACATGATTCTAAAGCTTTCTCATATTAGGAGACTTGATAAAAACTTGCTTTGTAGATATCGGAAAATCCGGAAATTAATATTAGTAATATTTCATCTATCATCCATGTTACACACTAAATAATACACAAACTAAACCAATCAATATCAGTAAACAAACCTGACCCAAACCATGTCCAAACATCCTCCAATAAATTGCATATGGCCGCTCTAACAAGTAATATCTGCTCGCAAATAGCCAATTTGTTCGTCAACCGACCGTCGGTCTAGTTGGACATTGTGGCAAATTATTTGCCTAACAGCAATCTAAAATCTCAATCAAATTCAAATACCTTTGTAGTCTACACATTGTATATTTGCTGTGGCAACACAGTTTCACATTCCTACCAACAGAACATACTTTAAAAAAATGTGTACAAACAGACTCACTACATTGCCAGCTTAATAAAACAGAAAATTAAATTGAAACAGACGGCATAGTATTGATAACTTTCTACATACTTTAGTAATAATCCAGAATAAACAAGAACAGAAGCTGTATTCCAATAGTTATTGAATTCTCTGTTGGCAAACAATTTAAACCGCAAGCAAGTATCGATTGGCACGCCGCTAAGGTAATTACTCCACTCGTCTGGCAACACCCCTTGGATTAATTAGAGTAAAAGTCGAACTGGCCGCACACAAATCCCTGGACACGCTTTTACTTTTAATCTGCGGGAGGGAGACGGGCTTATTGCAGTGGTGATGCGTATGAAAGCGACTGAAATATTGGGAATATTGTTTAGTTATCATAAAAACATTTTTTGCCAGTGTCTTTGTGTAATAAAAAGCAAATCCTTTTTATAGAGGAAAGAAAGGAGTAAGGTAATATAAAGGTTTTTCTGGCAAGAACGTCGCTACGTTTGTTTCTTAGTGGCTACGTATATTTAGAATTAGCTACGTGGAGAGATTTATAGGTTTAATAAAATGCGTAGGTCAAGGTTGTAAAGAGCGTAAGGGGTTTCCTTATGGCTCCTATTTGCCTTTATAACGCCATTACACTTTAAAAGATTTACTAGCAAAAATATAAGACATTGTTTTTAGTAACAAGTGTTGGTCGGGGTAGAATTACCACTTTGATAAAAACTAAGCGAAAGAGACTTGTCAGGATCGTATCAGGTGTAAAGAAGTGGTCTCTGCCTACCCCTCCGGGAAACAGGCGTGATTTTATGTATGTATGTATGTGTACCTTTTGTACTACCTATTACAAAGATTTTATTTGCAAACAATAAAAAAAAGAAATCTAACAATCATTATCATCATGTACATCATCCTTCATTAACCCACTGGAAGGCAATAGACCTCTTTCTTGTATAATTTTTAGGGTTCCGTACCCAAAGAGTAGAAACGGGACCCTAATACTAAGACTCCGTTGTACGTCTGTCACAAGGCTGTATCTCATAAACCGTGATAGCTAGAAAGTTGAAATTTTCACAGACAATGTATTTCTGTTGCCGCTATAACAAAAAAATACTAAAATCCCATATAGCAAACGTGATTTTTAATAGATAATGAATGGTACGGAACCCTTACGTCTTTATTTTCTTTCTCGCTAAGCAGTCCGATAACGCACTTCCCTCATCCAAGTCTTTCTTAATATCATAACTATTTTATCTGACCACCGAATAGGTAGTCTATTAATACACTGAGCCATCACTCCAATACTGCAAAATGGCATTCCATCTTAATCCTTAAGTTAGGCAACGCATTAGGATTAGTCTTGAGAATGCAAATGTCTTTGAGTCTCAGATCCTCATAGTCTCCAGACTTATTCTCAGGTGGAGGTGGCCTGTTTACCTGCTTCAAACCATAAAGCACCAACCAATTGTCATCATCATAGTCTAAATATGCACTGTATTCTCACAAAATACCACAACTATCCGCTATATTTCCTCCTCGGTGCTACTCGGGTCACGTCCGTGATTTTCCATTGTTACCTGGTCTAGAATAAGCAGTAGAAATTCTAGTTTCTACACTATTGTAGCCTTTACTAGCGCTCGTAAATGCACGGTTATTCACTTGGTTAAGTTAGTCATTGAATGCTTGGGTTTTAGAGCGGTGGAAGTGTGATGGGTTATGAGAAATGAACGGTGTGCTCTGTAGGCGTGATGTTTTGGGCTTCTAATTAATGCTTACGTAGAGAGTATATATGGCCATTTTTGCTTAAAGGAGCTGCTTATTTGGAGAATTTTTGGATTATTTCAGCTTAAAATCGGCTTCCCTGTTGTTTAAACAATAATTACAAATGACCCAATGTTCCTATTCCAGTTCTGATACTTCCATACATATTATCCTTATGAACATGAATGAAACCACTAAGCGAAACTTAATAAAATATTTTAATTTATACATAATTTTAGATCTATAGTAATTCCTCAGCTTTTCCGTCTCGTGCCGCAATAAATCATCCAATCATTAGAGAAACTACATGGACCAAATCAAGGAGTTTAGTACCTTGTCTATTTAATGTCATGTTTAAACTGCCACGTATGCATTGTTGCAACGTTTTAAGTGACAAGGTACTAAAGTGTACACGTATTTGTGAACTCGATTATAGTTGTTGTATCGTATAGAGAGAGCTCCAGGAGCTGGCAGAGACAAGAGAAGATTGGAAACTTCTCCACCGACGAGAAAGAGACGGCAATTCCTGATGCTAAAAGAGAATTAACTCGAGTTTTCTAAAGGTTATTTCTAAACTATATTGTCATGCAAGTCGACACGGTGCGTGCATGTTGAAACGGACAATAAACCGACCCGGTCATATTTCCGTATTAGAAAGCTACATGAAAAGCGGTAATAACCGTCCAATACGTTCCGAAACTGTCCCCGGATACACTTTCTCGCTTATATTGTTGTAATTGGCCGTGGAGATTTGCTTGTTTGTTTACTGAATCTTAGACGTGCATTTATATCGTGGAAATACTTTAAAAATCAATAGAATATATCCACATTATGCGGGAATTCCGTTGACTTTCCACGGACCCTTATAAACACATGACAAAAAGAATCTTTAAAATCGGTTGACCCTCTAAAAATCTATTGAGAATCTCCTCCGTTTGAAGTCAGATAAAATATCAACAAAAAACATGAATTAATTGACATTAAAAACATTATTTTACTGTTAGCTTACTCGCATTCCTCGAAGAAGTTTCTGAATCAATGTTAATACATTTTAATTCCAATTACTTATATCTCTGTCGAACAAGTAAAGTACCGATTACCAGACTACAACATCAGGCTTTCCAAGTATTTCATTGGATTGCTAAACTAATGAGCACATTTCTCTTCGCATCATTACAGAAAAAGGCAAATAGACATTCGTCTTGATCCAATCCAACCTCCGAGATCAAACATAAACAAATGACTCTCGGTTTGCACAAAAATGCACTGGCCGAACAAGTCCTATTCGAGTAGAAAGCAAGTAAGGCGCAATCCTGCTCCAACGCCGATGTCGCTAGCATCCGTTCACAATTCACTTGAGGCTTAATTGCGCTAGACCCGTTACTGGAAGGAGATAGGCGAATTGATGGAGTTGTTGAAAAATTGGATGCTAATAGGCTTTTTAACATTTAAAACGCTATGATTTTCATTATTAATTGAATTGGTTTTGAACTTTATCCAAAAATAAATGGCAAAATAATGTTACTGGCTAAATATGAAAAATACCTTGTTTTTTTTGGTCCTTACTGTTTCAAAAGTCTTAACAATACGTACGTCAAAGCATGACAGAAGTTAACTTATTTTGTTATTTAATTCAATAGATACTATTTTTATTCTTATTTTCATTCCATATGAAATTGACGATACTTCAAAGCATAATACCGTGTCTGGACATAGACCCAACAGCTTATATATCACCCTTTTAGTGTGAAGAAACTTAAAAATACAACGAGCGTCCATCTTGAATTCGACACAGCCATAAACCACAGAATATAAATTTGACGCACTTCGTTTACGATGGCAACACTACAATTCATAGACAATAAATTGAAATCAGGGGGACGCTGATCCGTTATTTGTTATTATTGTAATTGTATTAAGAATTTGGTCTATCATGAAACTAATGGAGTGTTTCGCATCGTAAATTTTGTTGTGTGGCTGGTCGTTTATGATTTCGAGGGTTGCTGTTTTATAGCCAAAATGTATTTTTGTTTTATGGGATAAATGTTGCAAGCTTTACCTTTTTTCGCTGTTTGTCGATAAATCTAATTAATGTGGGTTTGTATGTCACGTTCGTTCAAAATTATACATCCTATACTTTTTAAAATTAAGAAACTCACTTTTTTGCCATGATCTAGTGTCGATTCTCATAGTCATCTGATTATAAATTATTAAATAATTTTGGCACGGTAACAACTCATAGACTAAAATTTACCGACAGCGAGCCAGTACACGGACCGTGTTTACATCGTGGAAATGTGACAGCTGTCACCTGTCAAACACACGACGTCGATGCTTCAGCCGCAGCAACTATACCCCTCTACCGTCACTGAAGCTTGAACAATGACGGCCGTTACTGCAGTGCTGTTCAGGGTTTAATTCTTGTACATTATATTCGTAGCAGACAAATTATACTCTGTTGATAGACAAATAGTTTACTTACCTACAGCAACGCTGTACTAGTGTCTCTAATGAGTGCAATATTGGGTTATAAAGAGTATTGTAAGGTTTTTGAATAGAGACTAAGTGCATAATAAACTGATTATGATACCTCACATGGTAAAATACAAAGACGCTGTCGGCGTCTGTCTTTGTCTGTCTGTATATCCGCTTACTCCTTCTAAATGACGCAACGGATTTTGATGCGATTTTCACCTTTAGTTAGATAATCTTCGGAAGGTTTTTATGTGAAGTAAATTAATGAATGGAATAAAAGCGTTTTTTTTTTTTTTTTTTTTTTTTATGGCATGGGAAGGCAAACGAGCACACAGGCCATCTGATGGTAAGTGGAAACTGTGACCCATAGACATTCGCATTCACAAGACTGCAAATGCGTTGCCAACCCTGAGGACTAAGATGGAATGCCTCTATGCTAGTCATTTCACCGGCTGGCTTATCCCCAAACCGGAACACAACAATGCGAACACTGCTGCTTGGCGGCAGGTTAATGGATAAGATGGTGGTACCAACCCGGACGGACCCTGCACAAGGTATAGAATTTATGTATGTAGTACATAGGCTGCACTAGGGCTGCTCTGTAAGTCTATAAGTAAAACACAATCGCCGCATGTACGACGGAGTGTCACTTGAGAAAATGAGAACGACTCGAGTGTCTTTATAATTTTGAATAAATTGTTTATATTCTTCTTCTTAATTCTCTTAAATATTTTCTTTTTATTTCTCTATATATGTTTATCGTTTCCTAGTACCCATAGTACAAGCCTAGAGCTTTCTTTAGGACTAGGTCAATTTGGGTGCGATTGTCCCCCGAAAGTTATTAAATAATTTAGAAATTGACCCAGTCTCAAACTAAACTAGGCAACAAAGTTTCCTGACTAATTTGTGAATTTTCCCACTTTACAATATTCCATGGAGTGTACACATTTCTATACTGACTTGCATCTCTAGGTACAGTCAGCTGCAGAGAAAAGGATACCCCCCTCCTGGTAAGGATCGTTTTTTTTTCAAAAATGTGTGGTAATTTTTTTATGATTTTTCGGTGAATTGACGATTTTACTATTTGTCTACACATAAACTCAAAATCATTTAAATCTAACCACAGGTTAACGAAAAAAATCAATCCTTACCAGGAGGGGGGTATCCTTTTCTCTGCAGCTGACTGTACATGTTAGATATGAAAGCAGATTGGTCTGTCGATCGAGGATCAATGAACGCTTATCGATTGCGCACGGGCAGGTTGTCTAAGCACTTCACGTTATCTCCGACTGGTCTAGGTACAGCTAAACAGACCTACTTAGTTAAAACAGCAACTATGTAAATATCACGGGGTAAGCTCACAAATTTACCTAGTATTTTCTAGGCTTGTACTATGAGTAGACAACGATTTACATATTTCAGTACGTAGAAACCCTCCAAGGCTCAGGAACAAGTGCTGGGCTGTACTTGGCACAAGGAGCAAGCCTTGGCATTGAACGTGGCAATGCTGCCAGCATTTTGGGAACAATGCCCACTGGTGGCGGTTTGTTAGATCAGTGTAGTTTGTTAGATTTACATACATACATACATACATAAACTCACGCCTTCATTCCCAGAGTGGGGTAGGCAGAGCTACAGAATCACCAACAACTCTAAAAACTTGTTGATAATTCTGTTACCACATTTTGCAAAATCAGGCTAAGATGTTTACCAGAGTATTAGTGACAGGTTGCAAGCCCATCGCCTAACATTACTACAAGCCTATATTCCCTTAGTCGCCTTTTACGACATCCACGGGAAGAAATGGAGTGGCACTATTCTATCCCGGTAACCACACACATTGTTAGATTTGTAAATGTAAATAAATAGTTATTATCAGTATTTGTCCATAACTGAAATCGAACTTGGATTTGCTAGCTTCGTAGGCAGGGCACTAGGCTAACCGCGTTAAAAATATTCACTCCTTACCAAACGTTGCCAAATTACTGAACAATATTTTTAACTTTTATTGGCCTCACAGTACCTAGTTAAGTTCTCGTGGTACTTAGTGGTAGGAGGACCTTCTGCAGGGTCGGTCCGGATCGCTTTAACCTACCGACAGCAGCATTCGCATTGCTGTGTTCCGGTGTTATAAGATAGCCGATGAAATAACTAGCATAAAGGTATTCTATCTTAGTAATCAGGGTTGGCAATGCATTTGTGGTTTTAGAATTGCAGTCTTAAGAATACAAATGTCTATGGGTCACAGATCCCACCTACAATGAGGAGGTCTGTGTGCTCGTTTGCCTTCTCTATTTAAAAAAAACCGTTAAATTTGGTAGGAATACCGACGAGACCCAAGTCTTCGACTGAAAAAAGAACCTTAGAATTTGAAATGCTCGTTCTTCCTATTCAACGCAACGCATCACCAAAATTCCTACACGACAAAGTATAAGCGACATTTCACTTTAAAGTCTTAAACCGCAAACATAAACCTGTCACCGTCTTCCGCCATAATTTATGTCGCAACCGTTCCTTTTCTTTACATCTAACTATTAAATGATACTGGCATCCGAGGAACATGTTTTCAAATATTTTCACGAAAATGGCGGCACTTTAATGCGAAAATGCAGTTTTATCGCGAACTATTGTGTTGGAATGAATTCAGACGTTCAGAGCAATTGCGTTCTTTCAACTGACTGCATATATATAAAGATTTTAAAAGTATGCCATGGTTCAAGAATAAAGACAGTGTGACTCATTCTTCTGTTACATTAATAGTGTGACTGTATTTCCTTCCCTGGGAATATTTCCAGAAATATTAAGCCTTGAGAGATGACGAATCTATTTTGAAACTAATCTCTTTAGGGACCAAACCAGGGGGATTTTTGAAAAGTGACAAAATGTATAAAATTTACATTAGCTTTCGACGTGACTGTCCGATCTTATGTCATTCCAATAATATAGAAGACGACAATATTTTCCAGGGCTCCTAATCCTGACGTTTAAAATGTCACTGGATAGGTAAAGCTAGCCATTACAAATATATTTATTTTTTTCGAAAGAAGGAT
Organism: Acleris emargana; assembly: GCA_927399475.2. Taxonomy (NCBI): domain Eukaryota; kingdom Metazoa; phylum Arthropoda; class Insecta; order Lepidoptera; family Tortricidae; genus Acleris; species Acleris emargana. The sequence goes on from OV656840.1 coordinate 2,476,843, forward strand.
GATTTATTACTGGTTGATTATACATTGGAGACGACTATATATACTCACTACTTATACCTATATAACTACATCTAATACTACATGACAAGTTCGTAGTTTACAATGCGGGCTATGTGGAGGCACTAAAGTTATCTACAATTTCAGTGTAACCACAAAATGCTAAGTAGGTAGCTCATCAGACTTGCTCTCTAGAATTTTCTTCCATCACGTATAACAAACATATTTTTTGAGAAAAACCTCAGAAGCTCGTCTCATGTTTATTAATAAAGCTTAAAGCTTAATTTATTCATGAAAGGTGATCATGCCGTGTTAACATTAATTTTTAAACCGTCTTGACAGAAGCAAAATGGCGGGCCATAATTATAAAAGTTGCGCATGTAAAGAAAAGGTTTTTGTTGGAGTTAATAGATGCATAATATATCGAGGGTTCACGGGCTATTTGTATTAAGCGACATTCTGGCCGATATTGAGTTATATACATATTTGGAATCGCCAGATTTTTCTGCGTCGTTTGAGCCCGGTTTCGTGGCGATCTGAGCACTTTTCTGTCGCTTGAAACATGAGTAAATTAAGGTCTAGTTTGAGTCTGATGTGATTGATGCGACACAAATTTTATTCATTTATAGAAAAGATGGACTTCATACCGACAAGATATTTCGTGATTTTGACTTAAGCGGTTTTTCCTGACATACACTACGTATTATAGGGCGTTTAAATCGTTATGCCTGCATCCTGAAATCCGTCCTTGATGTCGCTTCAAACATTAAGCCTGCACCTGAAATCCGTCCTTGATGTCGCTTCAAACATTAAGCCTGCACCTGAAATCCATCCTTGATGTCGCTTCAAACATTTAGCCTGTTTCTAAATAAAAGTGATTCGAGGTCATTTTGTATCAAGCAACCTTTATTTTTAGTAAAAACCACTTTAAAAAAATGACAAATGATTTTAGATTTTAAAATCCTGCAAAATAGTTTTGTTCTAGCCGCCAATCTTTATTATACACACAGTTTTACTGTCACTTCAAACAGTTTACTTTTAGTGCATCTACTTTATTATGCTTCAGGTGCTTAAGCGGACTATCCTGATTCTATTTTAATATGTTAATACATTTAGCTTTACACAAGCACAACACCCTAGTATCGCTTAAATCCTTTTTCCTGAACCTAAAATGTTCAGTTTATGGCGCTTCAATCAATTAGCCTGTTTCTAAATAAAAGTGATTCGAGGTCATTTTGTATCAAGCAACCTTTATTTTTGGTAAAAACAACTTTAAAAAAGTGACAACGGGGCTAAATTGCGCGGATTTAGATAAGGAAAATAACCTAGGCCACTTTTTTGTAAAAATATTGATACCTTTTTTGTTATGATTTTTTTTTCGAAAAATGAAACTTTGATATGCTCTCCTGTAAAGTTCCAAAAATATCGCTTCATACAAATAGCCCGCGACCCCTCGATGTGGTATAGACATGGACTTTGCCACGAGACTAAAGTCCCGTAATCCGCCAGGGCTACTTATCGCACCAACACCTTCTGGAGTGGAATTAACACACTGCCTGGGCTGCGGAGTGGACGGCCTCCATATCCTGACATATTCGAGCTGAATCCACACGCCCACTCCTCTAGGTTTCAGGAGTCGCGCCGTATTTGGTGCTTGCTCAACTCTCTCAGGACAGGAGTTGGCCAATGTGCCCACCTTCGAAAGAAGTGGGGTTGGAGTGAAAGTGGGACATGCGAATGTGGACAGTGCGCTATATCATACTGGAGTGCCTTCTAACAAAATACCGAGGGGAATGGAAGACTTCAAAACCCCTACGAAAGAAGCAGCAGAATACATTAAGAAGTGTAAATTTAAGGTATGATATAGGTGTCATTTGTAAGCCATACGATAGATAAATAAATAATAATAATAACGAATGAGTCCTAAGGCAGGCGTAAATACATTACAAAAAAAAAGAATTATTTTAGACAATACTTATTATCCAGAGCTAGTTTTTCAGCCACACACACGTGTCAGCAATTATATATGCCAGAACAAGACAGTCATATAGTAGTTGGTTACAGATTTCTGTAAGATGTTGCCGGAAGATTTGGCCTAACAATGCAGGAGCACTATCTAATAGAAATTAGGATTACCAAAACAGACCCTTTTTTCCTCAATCCAAACTAAGCCCATGTGAAATATTCTCTTGAAAGTAAAGACCTTTGCCCAGCGGTAGGTCCACAATATAATGATAGTGCATTTATTAATCTGCAATATGAATTGATATTGCCAACAATAACGACGCTTATGAAGACATCCTTCAAAACGATAATTGAAGTGTAAGATGAAAGGACTCCCGTAGGCACATAGTTGCAAGCGGGAGGAAGATTGAGCTACTCCATTCGAATTTGTCGGAGAAGAAAAATAGTAGTCACCTGCACCTAAATGCATTCGTTTTCTGTGGCGCAATGCAGAGAGGAAAGCGATTTATTATATTAGATTGGACATAAAGTTGTAGTTGTAAATGTACAAGGAAATCCTAGAAATAAGGAAGGGACTAGAATCTTGGTAGGAACTACATTAAAGTTATTCGGACGAATTTGTAAACCCTACATTGACATCCTCTTGTCCGGGTTTTTTTTAAAGTATGTATTGTATATCATTGACTAGTACCCATAGTACACGGCTATAGCTTAGTTTCTCACTGTCCCTGTGATATTTAATATTTTTAGGATTTTTTTGGCATGCAAAAAGCACAGTGCTCTGAGACCTTTAGACAATTTCAATCTTAAGATCGCACCGTATTCTGTTGCCACTCCGGAACTTGTTTATTGGCAGGTTAAATAGTAAGACGTTGGTACGGTCACGAGCGTTCATTTAGGACCCATTTCAAGAAAAATATGCTTGAAGTCCTCAATTGACGATTTCTCTAATGACGTTGATGTCATTAGAGATGTCAAGTCATTTGTAACTTTTAGGAAACTCAACCTTAATGTTTTAAAATGTCAGATTGAGTTTTGAAGATGGGTACCAAATTTAATCTCGTTTGTAGAGATCCAGGCAGTCTCCGCAAAAAATCCTACCACCAGTAGACTAGAGGGTGGACTATCGCTCGCATCTCTTCACTTGCATCCCACGTGAGGGTGGCAACACCGTATTCGTTTGAAGTGCCGTCATTTTAACGTCTGCGAGGGCGACATATCATTACGCACATGTGTCGGGAACTCGGGGTGGATCGACGCCCTAACAGCGCTGAGTTTTCTGCTTAATGCGTCGCCTTTGATGCGAGCGGAGCGCCTTGCTATTGGGTTATTTGGGAAGGTGTTTTCGATCGTTGTTCATTATTCATTAGGTGCTAGGCCGAGTGATGTACCCTAATGGGAGGACTTGTGGGAGGACCTTGTGCAGGGTCCGTCCGGGTTGGTACCACCATCTTAACCATTAACCTACCGCCAAGCAGCACTGTTCGCATCGTTGTGTTCCGGTTTGGGGATAAGACAGCCGGTGAAATGACTAGCATAGAGGCATTCCATCTTAGTCCTCAGGGATGGCAACGCATTTGCAGTCTTGTGAATGCGAATGTCTATGGGTCACAGTTTCCACTTACCATCAGGTGGCCTGTGTGCACGTTTGCCTTCCGATACTATAAAAAAAAAAATGTTTATCATTAAGCAAGCAAACAGCTACATCTGTCTTTCCTCGTAAATCCTGAAAGTAATGGATCGATTTTTAACCCCCGACGCAAAAAGAGGGGTGTTATAAGTTTGACGTGTAAGTGTGTGTCTGTTTGTTGCACCGTAGCTCTTAAACGCATGAACCGATTTGGATGTTTTTTTTAAATGTGAAAGCCAGTTTTCTAGCGGTGGTTCTTAGACATGTTTCATCAAAATCGGTTCCGCTGTTTTTGAGATATTGAGCTTTTAGGGGATTCAAAACCCCCAATATAATGGGGACACCTACTTTTACTTTCAGAGCTGATATCTCTTAAACAACCCAATCTATTTTCATACAATTTTGTTAAGAACCATCCCGATGTATGTAGCTTTATTAAAAAAAACTTGCGTCCAAATCCGTTCACCCGTTGGGAGCTACGATGCCACAAAGAGACACTCAGATATTCAGACAAAGACACACGTAAATTTAAATATTTCAATGCGTCAGATTGATGTTTTTAAAAACTTAACTGTAGTTATCAAGTTTCAGCTGCGTTTCTACAATAGCAGATTAAAATTAAGTTTCCGAAAATGTCTACTGAAATCAGCGATTGACACGACTACCGCTTTCTAATGGTCTCACAAATCACTACCTTGCTATTTTTACACAAATATTGCTTTAATTTGATGTATTCAATGTTACAGACAGTGTAAAGTCAGAACAATACACTTAAACATTCAAATGAGCGTTTAGAATTTCATATTCTCTAATTTTCTTAAACATTTCATATATTTCTTCATTATTGTTTGTTTCTATGTCTTTTATATGTCCCTATCTATGATTACTTTTTCCCGTAGTGCTAATTAAAGAGTCGTCAGTGAGGTGTCATCAGGACCCTCCTGCTCGTCTACCCTAGTGGCAGGGGAGAGGGAACTTCCGTTGTCTGCAAATATTTAATTCCGGTTTGTTTCATTGGTTAGGATGAAGATCTTGGGCTGTGAGTTGTAATTCTATAACGTTCTATTATTTCAGAACGATTCCCTATTGGGTCGCATTTTTTTTTTTCGCGTAATGTATTTTTACGCGTAAATTCGTTTGTCCGAAAGCGGTTTTTACAATAGAAATGGCTTTAATTTAATTATTGTAAAAAACTAACCTACTCTAACCTAATCTACACAATAGACGTTTATTAAATTCTGAAATGTCAGCCTAAAAGGGTGTTATGCGAAAAAAGTATGCGTTTCAAAGGGATCCCTTTTAGAACTGCCGAATGCCTTTTCTTTTAAAGAGTGACTTTTATTTATCAACTAAAGTTAAAATACTTTTTGAAAAATGGCCTAAAAGACCGTTGGTAGTTAGAGATAAACTACGATAACATGGCACGCCCCTCCAAAATATAAAACGGTTGAATGTATTTGTGAATGTATTTATAAAGTGTCACAAAGATTCACATTAGATGTGTGCGTGCTGAGATGGCAGTCAAACACAAGAAAATACTCGGATTAGTTGGTTGACTTGTGGTGTCACTGATAAACCCATTGCTAGCAGCATGACGCTTTTGGAGGGGCGTGCCATCTTACCGTAGTTTATCTCTACGAGGATCAGGTTTTTGCTTCTTTATTCTTCTCAAATTGTAGTTACATCATCGGCGTTATTTTACGATGAAAAGTATTAAGATTTCCACATATACTAAGATTTTTTTTAAAGTCGGAATTACCCGCGGTTCGGAGGTCCAAACAAATCACCACATAATTCAGGAATGCCCTGTTTCGGGTTACACCGATGGGCCCCCGAAGACCTGATCACCCTGAACGACGTAGCCACTCAATGGCTTAAATATCTTAAATTTAATTTGTAGCCTCATAATTATCTGCATATTATTTTTACATCATGCAATACGATTAAATAATAATGTCGGAATTCTCTTGGGAAGCTCCATAGTAGATTCTGACATTTATAAAAATCTTACTATAGCTGCAACAACATTGTTATCCCTATTTCAGCTCCAATAACCCAAATCACTTTTTTGCTGTGTGGTTGCCGGCCGCCTAGAATAGTGCCACTCCATGTCTTCCTGTGGAAGTCGTAAGAGGCGACTAAGGGATTAAAGGCTTGTAGTATTGTTAGGCGATGGGCTTGCAACCTGTCACTAATATACACATCGTAAACATATTAGCCTGTTTTTGCAAAATGTGGTTATAGAATTAACAACGAATTGTTAGAGTTGTTGGTAATTCTGTAGCTCTGCCTACCCCACTCTGGGATGAAGGCGTGATGGTATGTATGTATGTTATGTATGTAACCCAAATCAAGCCAAATTTTCCAATATGCCATGACCGTGTCAAGAGATCTATTTAACGTTATCGATCAAATTCAGCTGCCTCAACTTTAACAAGATTGACTCTGTAAACAAGATTTGAGGCTTATAAAGGTTTCCTACACTTAGTTTGAACTCATAAGCTGTTTCTGGAGCTGTATCGATTTTTATATTAAACGAAATCCCTCCCGTAGGCATTTACTTCGCATAATCTTTTACGGGTACAATTTAGACCATTTCGTTTCGGTTATTGAGAAGAGAACTCCGGTGATATTTGTAATAAATTTTGATTTGCCCTTAACGTAGATCTGTCTTTTTATTGTTTATCTCATTAGCATTTTCATTTAATAAAGGCTGGTGCTTTAATATTTGGTATTCAAATTTGGTATCGATTTTGTGTCAATTGGATTGTATCGGTTATCCTACTGTTTTAAATCTTCATTTATATTCTAATTTTAATTTGAAATGCATCTACTGTGCTTTAGTAACAACCTATCACCAGATTCAGTGATTTGTTCATTATTTCATATTTTGAAAAGGTATAGGGTATATTTAAATATTTCTGAATCATCTACTTACACCGTGTTTTTTTTTATTTACGATAACTTTAAGGGAACGTTCTTTAGGTCAAATAAAGTTAATTTCCCGAAGACAGACAAATGATAACTCTTACGGTTTTAAAGATATTTCATTTTAAAATTTAATCAGTTAATCACGTTGAACTGGTGTAAAAGGCTCTTAATGGTGTGTGTTCGAGTATGTCACGCCAACATTGACATATTTGACACTGATTGATTATCTATTAGTTAACTCCAAAGGTCCTTTTAGAATGACCAAAGATACAAAATTTAATTACTTTGTTCTAAACAGAAAACTTTTTTTTTTTTGCAATATTTAATTTTTTTATCTACCATGTAGTTTCTACGGATGTACCTAGTAATATGCCGAAGTTATCGTAAATCAAGAAAAACACGGTGTATACGAATGTTAAAATGAGGGTGAATTGTATATGTTTGTATGTTAGAGGTAATCTCTGGATCAAACGAACCTATTTAAAAAAAAATACCGAAACGAAGCGAGGTCGGGTCACTTAAATCATTCTTATCAATCATTTTTTTTTTATATCTGATAATCATCTGCTACAAATTGGGAGATCAATGTGTATATAGTATCCGATTCACTGCCACGAAGACACATCCACCACTTTGTTTTAGTTTACTGTTTTTTCTTTTTTTTGTGTTTTGTTGTGGTTAGTGAATAAATGTATTTTTCTTTTTCTTTTTCTTTTCTTTCTTTCTTTCTTCTTTCAATGTATCTACCTATCTGTAAACAAGAATCTAGCACTACGATTCAATTTCTTCTTCGGCCCAAATAAGGTTGTTTCTAATGGTCAGCAAATACTTAATTACAAACGAAAGTCACATAAAATCAAATCACTCAATTTTAAAATCACCATGACCTGATTAGGCACAATAACAATAAAAGTGCCATTAAATCTCTCTTTAACACCTCCATTATAAACTAAACTGTTTTGATTACGCTCTTTGACTTTCGCATCGGTCTAAATGATATATTGATCCGTGAAATTGATTCATTTGCCATACCTGTTTAGGGTAAACTTTAATCCATTATAGACGTTATAGCTATTCCTAAACCCCTACGGTGTAATAATTATGAGGGGAAAGCTTAAAGCTACTTGAATATTTATGTAGCCGCTCCCTGGAATTTAAAAACATTGCCGGCTACCCGTGATTGCTATCTGAAAGAAAGTGTAGCAGAATGGAAATTTTCCACCTTTACATAGTCACTGAATCGCTTTAGCGTTGCGTTTGTACATGTGTGTTTACTCCGTTCGGGAGGTTCTTGAGGAAAAACGATCTGTTGTAACATTGCATGCCTTATTAAGGTAGAATATAAGCACATCCTGTTCCACCAAGATCTGTATAACTAGTATGTTCTGGCAATAAATATATTTGTCTTTGATGTATAACCATGCTTAAGTACGCTCTATTCTAGGCGCTAAAACCATGTCGTCTTTGACCTGTTATGGTTTTGTTTTTAAGTTTACTTAGTCGCCATAGCCTTCTTACGTTAGTGTTACCCTAACCATTCTCCGTTGACTCTGTTTCGCAGTTTCGTATGATTGGTTGGTTTTAAGGCTATGTGTGTGGATGGCCAATCAATTGCTAAGTAGTGCATTTTTTATTTTATTTTTATTATTATTATTATTCAATATAAAAGAAAAACTTAATCTAATATATCACATTAAATGCTTACTGAAGCCTGTGTGGCTTAATCGTAAGCAGTGAGTCGTCTGACACTTATTTGTAACAATCAATACTTATAGAATAAATAATCAATCAGTTCTGTTTTAAGTAACTAGATATATAGTGACATTTTAGTTAATTTTTACCCTGTCTACTATTCTTCACATTTAAAAATTTGTTTAAAATATTCTTTGGTAACTGATTTAGAACATTCGGCAACATGTAATCTGCGGTAAACTTCCCATAATTATTCTTAAAATTAGGTAATAAATAAGGACGTAAGTTAGCCAATTGCCTTAAACTATTTGGTCTCGTTCTGTTTTTCAAGTCCTTTATGCGGCTGAACCCCTCGCTTACGATCTGTATATTTATTTTATCGTATACTTTTAAGACTTTACAGTAGTTAAATAATTGATCATGGCAATTTGTAAATATAAACACTTCATAGGGAAAGCTAACGAGGGTTTTAAGGAATTGGTAAGTGCTTAGTCGAATTAATTGTCTCGTATGGGATAGCTTTTCATTGGGGTAAGTCCATTAGCTTATCGCATCGTTAGGGTTTGTAAAAACCAGTCAATTATATACCCTAACGAAAACCCTTTAAAGGGTAAGCGGTTCCGGTCCCTGCTATAGAGACGCACAAGCGAGAAAATACAACTGGTGCTACCCGAGCAGGACAAGCTAGCCAAAATCAATAACCAAAGCAGTTTTAGTTCTCTTCTCTTAGTAATAAGGTTGATATTGATACAGGAATTTTATCTGACATACTGCGTATTGGCATAGGAGGGCAGAGCAAGGCTTACATAAAGGTGCGTCCATGTCAGCCTAGATAAAGTAACAGTTTCCGCTAACTGATATTTAGTCGGGGAAAGTGGTGCTACGGCCTTTAGAATACCTAATAATAGTTGATTATACAACAAGGGCATAAAACAAAACATTTCATCCAAGACTTATGGTGGATAATTTAGTCGACGATAAAATGGGTTTTAAGACCCAGTTATATACAAAACAGTGATAATGCAAAAAAACTTACATGAATGATATTGTTTGCCGCTTCTCCAGACTTCAATTTTCATATGTTTTAAAATAATTTTACTTGGATTTAGGCGGCAATGTCTGTTCAATACGTTATTTTGTCTTTTTTTCTATTAGTGTGTTAGGTGTGAACATTATTTCCTCGTCACTAAATTCCGTGACACCACAAGTTTTGCAAAGAAAACAACTACCTAATGAATAGTCCAAAACTATAGACAAAAACCTCATTCCCGCCACTGCATTTCTTCTTGTTTTTTTTATTTTCTGCATAGGTTTTTAACTTAGGTCGAACGTGATACTACAATGTTGATTTTGTAATGTTTTTGTTAATACTTAATGCTTGTTTTTGATAGTTTTAAATTCCTTGTTTGGTAAATGCAACATAGAAGGCAAGTAAATTAAAGTAAATCTATTCAATAAACAAGTTTATTTAATGCAGTCACCTCGTCTGTCTGGCTGTAGGGCTTTATTGTCTTAGTCTAGATGAGACGACAACATTAGTGCATAAAATGCGATTTTATGCAGCTTATACCCAGCATAAAAATGAACTTTACGAGCATGAGAAGTAAATAGTAGATTGTACAACAAGTGCATACAACGTACCATTTTACCCGAGACGTGCATATAGCCACCCGAGCCGGTACGGCGAGGGTGGATGGTCACGTCGAGGGTAAAATGGGTTTTATGCTCGAGTTTTACACTCTGCTTTTCACTTCGATCGCAAGGAACTAAAAACAACAATTAAGCATATACAAGAAAATTTAATATTTTTTTATAATGTAATTAATATGTTCTATCACGCATAAAATGTAATTTCTTCGACAGTTCGTCAAATTAGCTTAAAAAACACACTCCGCAAACGTGTTTACGCTTTTTTGGTTCCTCCAAATCATAAAACTTTCGTAAGTGCTGAGATAGATTTTCTTCGATTTAGGCGGCAATATCTGCTCAATTACATTTATCGCACTTCTGTCCATTAAAGTCTCAGGCGAAATCATTTTTTGATCGTCACTATCACTACTTGAAGACATTGTTCAATTACTTACGAATAATTTATTGAATTTTCAACCGCAACACAACAAATTTAGTTAGTTTTTAATTTTGTTTGACGAATAATTAGCTTCCCGCTACACAACTTTTCTTAATTTTTATTTTTTATTTTCAACTAGTGACGTTTGACTATGGACATTATGGTTTGAGCCTTAATGCCAAGTCATTATAAATATTTGCGTTACTTATATTTTTTTTACGTAAATGCACGCCCGTATTAATCTTAAAGTATTTAGATAGTATTACATATGTCGTAATTAAAATAAGATATAACCTAAATCTCATAAAAATATATCAATTAAATGAAGGTAATATTGTGTATGTGGCTGTAAGGCCTTATTGCCTTAGTCTTAAAAGAAGAAATTACTTTATGCACTAGAGCATAAAATGCGATTTTATGCAGCCTATACCCAGCATAAAGAAGGACTTTACGAGCATGAGAAGTGAAAAAGTTATTTTCAGTCTTAGTGCTACGTATATTTAACTTCCATCGATAAATGGGACGGTAATCTTCGTCCCCGTATGGTTGCCGGGGTAGAATAGTGCCACTCCATGTCTTCCCGTGGATGTCGTACGAGGCGACTAAGGGAATAAGGGCTTGTAGTACTGTTAGGCGATGGGCTTGCAACCTGTCACTAATGCGCTGTTAAAAATCTTAGCCTAATTGTGCAAATTGTGGTTACAGAGTTATCAACAAGTTTTTGGAGTTGTTGGTAATTCTGTAGCTCTGCCTACCCCACTCTGGGAATGAAGGCGTGAAGGTATGTATGTAATCTTCGTTATGGTTTTTTTTAATGAGAAGTCACACGAGAACACATGCCACGGTACGGTAAGTAGGATCTAAGACCCATAGACTATTGAATTGGGTGTGTGTGTAATTAATTAATTGCATAAAAACAAATGTACTATTTTTATTTTATATAACACATTGCATAATTTCGATTCGTATAATAAACCGACGATATAATAATTATTATGCGTAACAACGAAATACATAATTACTTAAATCATACTGTTCTTAGGTTAAAAAGTAATCATTACTAACGTCTTTCATTACTACTATTTAATTTGGACATAGTTCTAACCTAACCTAACCTAACTTTGTAAGTAGAAATTCACTTAGTTATAACAATATAACATCCCTCTTTTTGCTTTTTGGGAGTTAAAATACATAATAACAAGAAAATTATCGTTATGATAAATATGTGTTATGGTATTTGATCGCACACATACAATTTGATTTTATGCTAAACTTCGTAGTTAAATGAAATTATGAAAAATGTTTTTAGACTGATTGAGCGCATCCATTCAAATTCTCGAGACTACAATCCTAGGGATCCAAATGTGTTGCCAATATTTTATTTCAATTTGATTGTCACGAATAAATCTTTTTATTTTATTTTATTTTTAAACACACAATGTATTGAGTTGACAGCTGTCAAATCAGGCCATTTAGAACGGCGCGACTATACCTACTTCACTCAGACCGGTCTTGTGCTTTTCGCATCCACCGCTTTCCCGCGATCCTTACAAGGTCGTCACTCCATCTTGTTGGAGGCCTACCTACAGCTCGTCTCCCGGTCCGCGGACGCCACTCAAGAACCTGCTGAGCTCATCGGCCATCAGTGGAGAGCCTTGGGGGAGGCCTATGTCCAGCAGTGTACGTCTTTCGGCTGACATGATGATGATGATGATGATGATACCTACTTAATTTTACGTATAAGATGCAACCTCGCAACGTGAATTTAACCTATTGGGCGCGCCCTTGTGGATTGAAATTCAACACACCAGTTTCTACAGATTCTGGAGCTTTGATCCGTTACTATAATCTTTCACTGAGTTCCCGAAACTAAGCTTTGTCGCAAAACTTGTGACGCTTTACGATAACACAAGAATAGCCTAAAACTTTGTTAGTTGCCAGTGAATTTGGTACGAGCTATATCATATCATACATACCTACATACATACATAAACTGACGCCTTCATTCCCAGAGTGGGGTAGGCAGAGCTAAAGAATTACCAACAAGTCTTAAAACTTCTTGATAGTTCTGTAACCACATTTTGCACAAGTAGGCTAAGATGTTTCCCAGTGTATTAGTGACAGGTGGCAAGTCCATCGCTTAACAGTACTAAGCCTTTATTCCCTTAGTCGCCTCTTACGACATCCACGGGAAGACATGAATATAAACAAAAAGCAAATTATAATAGGATAGATAGAATAATTTATTCATCAATGAACAATTACATTCAAGGTAAGAAAATACGATTCGCTGTTACAGTTTCATAAATTCACTTGTCTATTTAATGTCATGTTTAAACTAGAATACACGAATTATCACAGCGATTTAAGTGACAAGGTACTAAAGTGTATACATATTTATGAACTCGACTGCTCCTACACCTAGGGCTGTATTCCACTCGGAAAAACCATATTGCTTTTGTAATGAGCCGTCATTACTGTAAAGCAAATCAGGGCCGTGATTCTGGGCGATAAAAACCATATCGTGTTTGACCACTCTTTGCCAAATTGCGTGACAATACATAGATGTAGGTAATCTAGACACGCGGTAGCGTGACAAGCCAAGTTCAAATAACAGAACTGGCAAGCAGCACTGTGTGTTACACGAACCATTTTGAGCCACTTATGACCCCCTCATAACTCAAAAACTATTTCACAAAAAAGTGTCAAATTTAACTCATATATTGAAAGTTGCGAGATATTATTATGATCCAAATTTCATAAACTCATCTCAAACGGTTATTTAGATATTAATTTATATAACAAAACATAGAAAAGAAAGAAAAGAAAAGAAGGAAGAAAGAAAGAAAGAGAAAAGAAGTGGTCTCTGCCCAGTGTTGCCAGGGCCCTTGAGTAGTAAGTTACGTTTTGTTCCCTGAAATGTTACATTTTCATTGCAAAAGTTACTTTCTTTTAATGTGATTTATAAAAAATGGGTAATAACACATTAATGCAAAAAAAATTACAGTAAAGACATTATAAACGATGAGTTGATGATCGTAGCAATACGTTGGAATGAGATGGAGATATCTAGATACGTATAGATACGGAAACGGACCCCTAAAAACACAATGTAGGCGAATGGAAAAATGTGATTCTGTATAACTCTTTTAGGCCCGGATTTATTCGGCGCAGCATTTGTACGTAAATCATTTTCGCATGGCGGCTCTAAGGGCGCACGCGTCGCGGAGCGGGAAGGTTGCGATGCTAATGGGGGCGGACAGGGAATCGTAGAACGTACAGTCGTTCATAGATATGTGTACGCTTTAGTACCTTGTCTATTTAATGTCATGTTCCAACTGCCATGTGAATTAGGATAGACCAAAAAAAATTACTCACAGTTTTTACATTCTAATTCGAAAGAATATGTAATTTTAACTGAGCAATTTTATAAATTTTGTATTTGACCCAATAATTTGGTTTTAATATCTTTATTTCTTTAGCAAACATTTTATGGATGACATGATATTTTTTTTGGGTAGGCACTTTCTAATAAATTACATTAATTAAATAATATCTAATGATAAAAAGTGATTGTTATAGTGTATTCAAACATAATATTTCAAGCGGTTTTCGCCTAACCCGTAAGATACACCTAGGTGGGCTTCAAGCCGAAAACAAATATGTCGAAATATCCGAAATACACTCGCGGTCAAATAATACGGGTCAGTTTGCGTTTTTCATACAAACGAGGCTATTTTGAAGCCTTGGTTCCTTGCCAGGGGTTGTTTTGAGAGAAGTTTAATGGTGGATTCTCCAAGGTTCAATAGAGGAGGTCAGTTAACACCACAGCGAGATAGTTTGGGTTAGCAATTGGATTTCCTTACATTCTATTGCCATTTTAGATGTTTTTCTGAACATGCACAATTAACCGCAGATTCAATGAGTTGGGTATCCTAGGCACTCTGGAAGTCCTGTATTGATGCTCGGGGTACCCATCATCAGATTTCACTAAAAGCATCCCCTGGCGAGGAACCAAGGCTTCGAAATAGCCTCTTTAGTATGAAAAACGCATTCTGACCCGTATTATTTGACCGCGAGTGTATGTCGAAATATCCGGCTTTAAAACCCTATTACTCGATTTGGTTTTCGAATTAGAGTATCTAATTGTAAAAATATGAAAAATCCCAATTAGGTTTAACCAAGCAGAATAGAGGAGGTTTGGTAGTTTCAAAACAATTGAAAAAACATTCCATACATACATACCTTCACGCCTTCATTCCCAGAGTGGGGTAGGCAGAGCTACAGAATTACCAACAACTCCAAAAACTTGTTGATAACTCTGTAACCACAATGTGCACAATTAGGCTAAGAATTTTAACAGTGTATATTAGGTAGTGACAGGTAGCAAGCCCATCGCCTAATGTCGGGTTCCTATATTCAATCCGAGGATAGATAAGGCTTACCTCGGGTTAAAATTTGACATTTGTCCATACAAAATGTGTCAAATTTTAATCCGAAGTAAGCCTATCTGTCCGCGGATTGAATATAGGAACCGGACGTTACAGTACTACAAGCCTTTATTCCTAGATAGGCTTACCTCGGGTTAAAATTTGACATTTGCCCATACAAAATGTGTCAAATTTTAATCCGAAGTAAGCCTATCTGTCCGCGGATTGAATACAGGGTTTGGCCGTTAGTCGCCTCTTACGACTTCCACGGTAAGACATGGAGTGGCACAATTCTAAGCCGGCAACCACACGGCACCCCTGCAAAAAACATTCCATAAAAACTTAAAATTGTTTGCGGTTTAGGTCAAGTAAAAACTATGAACCGTTGTCAATTTGTTAGTAGCAGAACGACACCCCTTACTGAAATTCAGTTTAAGCAATTAAGTTTGTGAATAAGAAATGAACGATTGATTTAACTAATTCAAAAAGTCACCTATACGTAACATACAAATCACTTCATATTCCTACAATTGAGTAAGTCATTGGAGAATGTACGATTGATTTAACTAATTCAAACAGTCGCCTGCAGCGCCGAGCAACGCATCATTACATGCAGTTTTTCAAATCACTGGCGGAAGGGTTCTAACCACCCTCACAGAGGGTTGTTGTCGAAACGTGCGGTTTCCTTGTTTATCCCAGTCTATTAAAGGGGGATTTAAAATGTGCTGGTTTTGTCGTGTTCAGAAATGCCTTTGGTGATATTGTGATTGTGAAAGTTTTAGGTACTATCAGCCCAATGGAACTCTGACCCACCATAGAACTGTGTCACAGTGACGTTATAATTCATGTCGTAAGAAGTGTCAATTCAATTCAATTCAATTCTTTAGTTTATGGCTACTGTCCATGACATTTCTGCCAGTGTCGGTGAAAACGCTTTTTGAATCAAAAAAATAAAACAAATTATGTACATTAACTACAACTACAAATAGGTACTAAATCTAAAACGGCAATTTACAAATTAATACTAAAATCATTAAAATGCTTAGCTAAAATATATACAAATGAAGTATTTACAAAAGTGAGCACATAACTGAGACTAGCTGAGCGAAAGATGTAATCAGGAAGGAAGTTATAAAAAGAAACAGGAATATTGGGGTAATTGGAAAAAATGTGATCTGGGGTTCCCTCCTCAAGACCACACTCGCACAGAGAATGATCACGAACTCGGATCTTTGCCAGAAAATAGTTAAGAAGTGTCAAAGAAATTGTTTTATAATGTCACTGTGATACCATTCTATGGTGGTTCAGGGCTCCATTGGGCTGGTAGTAGGTACATTAGACGCTCCTTACTTGTGATCCGACTACCCAACTACCCTAACGAATGCAGGGTTTTATCTAAAATAAATACTGTTGATGCTGTTTATAAAATTATACATACATACATAAACTCACGCCTTCATTCCTAAAGTGGGGTAGGCAGAGCTAAAGAATTAAGTACCAACAACTTTTAAAAT
Source organism: Acleris emargana (assembly GCA_927399475.2). Lineage (NCBI taxonomy): Eukaryota > Metazoa > Arthropoda > Insecta > Lepidoptera > Tortricidae > Acleris > Acleris emargana. The sequence continues at coordinate 2,493,070 of OV656840.1, forward strand.
ACATACATACATACCTTCACGCCTTCATTCCCAGAGTGGGGTAGGCAGAACTACAGAATTGCCAACAGCTCTAAAAACTTGTTGATAATTCTGTAACCGCATTTTGCACAATCAGGCTAAGATGTTTACGAGTGTATTAGTGACAGGTTGCAAGCCCATCGCCTAACAGTACTACAAGCCTTTATTCCCTTAGTCGCCTCTTACGACATCCACGGGAAGACATGGAGTGGCACTAATCTATCCCGGAAACCACACGGGAACTTTTAAAACTTGTTGATAATTCTGTTTATAATTATAAATACTTACTTATTTCATTAATTTTCTTTATGATTTGAGAGTAGGTCTACGCTGGCTTGCAAGTGACACCCGGAACTGTACAAAACAAACCAGCCGCTGTTCTATCGAATCATTGGCATTAAATTTAAATAATTACTCGTAAAAGCATTTTCACTAACCATGAAATATGATTCGTAAATAAATATGGTATTTTGAAGTTATGTCTTGCTTAGTAATAGCTTGCGAAGTATCGGTTGTAGTCGGTTTTACGAAGAAAAACATAATTTATTATTAAATTCGATCTGCGTCATATTTTGCTATAGCTAGGTGCCGCTGACGCGGCTTCTCAAATGTCACGTGTAGCTAACACAATATGCAACAGACGACGATCATTTTAAAATATATTGCACTAGTCAATTATGTAAACAATGAAATGTAAGACCTCAGCGATGTAGTCAAATATTTCAATATACATATCTGTATCGAAAGTGAGCCAAATATAATATTTGACAACGATATTTTGTCCTTGACGGGTGATATGCAACAGCGGCCTTTACTCGTATGACCATAGCGAATCAATTTGCTCCAAAAACAATGCAAATCCAATAACCGGTGCTATTCTCTAAAGCAAAGGTATACGAACACGGGTACTATACTCAAACTGTTTAGGTAGGTACTTAAATAAATGTAAACAAACCAAACCACGTGGCCCTGATCACCAGCCAATCAAAACTGTTCCGTCGAGCTTTGAAGTATCAATGTTTGGCCTTGGCTTGCCTCCTGTCACTAATACACTGGTATACATCTTAGCCTACTTGTGCAAAATGTGGTTACAGAATTATCAAGAAGTTTTAAGACTTGTTGGTAATTCTTTAGCTCTGCCTACCCCACTCTGGGAATGAAGGCGTGAGTTTATGTATGTATGTAAATTATTCGCATTTCATACACTTTCGCAGAAAGTCGACGGAGCTACCGCAGAGCTCCTATTTCTGGGTAGTTTGGCCCTCCGGGCCTGTTGCAAAACTGACATAACATAACCTAAACCTACCTCATATAATTTATGCCTTGGGTCTGGAATTGAAATTTTTCATTAGTGTATAAAATGCGAAAATGTATAATATGCGAATAAACCGTTAAAATCTGCTTTAATGGAAAGAGGAATCAATCTTTGTTGGGTTATATCTTGGTTATAATATTTAGCTATTAAAAAATGTTTTTCGGTAGTGACACTAGTGACCCTGCCTACGAAGCTAGCGGTCCTGGGTTCAAATCCCGGTAAGGGCAGATATTTGTGTGATGAGCGCGAATATTTGTTCCTGAGTCATGGATGTTTACTATGTATTTAAGTATATATTTCTCTATATAAGTATTTATATCGTCGTCTAGTACTCATAATACAAGCCTAGAACTTACATTGGGACTAGGTCAATTGGTGTGACATTCTCCCCTGTTCTTATTTTTTTTTTGTTTGTTATATGAATCAGCTTTGAATGACGCTGTGAAAATAGACATAAATATTATCTATTCGAAAACTTAAATTAAAACGCTTTTCCAAATATTGAATACAGAAAAAAGATAATTTTATGATTTGTGATTTCGAACCGGTAAAGAATAACCCAACACTATCGCGACATCAACTGCCAACCCTACCTAGCGAATTAAAAATAAATTATAATTTCACACTTAATCCGTAACGACATATACCCAGAACGTTGTCATGCAATTAGCAACTTTAATCCTCGGTCATAAAGTTCTGTTTAAAGGATTTGTTGTTTTAGTTGTTTTATTTTGCAGACCTACCGCACTAGCTGTGACGGTCGCTAATCGCTTTATGCGCCATTTGTTTCAGTTAAATCTTTTTTTATGAACTACAAGTTGGAACTGCTTTTAAAGTATTTAAGTCTATTTAAACCATCAACTCGAAAAAGTTGTTGCTTAGAGCCTTCTTTATTTAAAAGCTTGAATATGAAACCAAAATCTAAGCAAAATTTTCAAAAAATTATAATATGACTGTTCTGTAAGTTAAAAGTTTATCAAAAACAAGCGTTGAAATGATTCCTGCAGCATCAAGACGAAGGAACTTGAAATCCAGTGAAAACTTCTTACACAATTCGAAAAATATCGAGCCCTCCTTCCCAGATTTATCTACCTAAAAGGGATAAAAGGTGGGAGAATCTGGGCATTCTCTGTTCATGGTCCTACCGCCCCCTTAAAGGTTACTAGAAATGAATTAGGATAAAATAAATCAGGCACACTAATGCACAGTACAGGCCCTAGAGAAAGTTCTTATTTACTTGACAGTAATGGTGGCTGACGTCATGACAATACCTTAACAGGGCCTCTATTCCCGACGTTAAAAACATATCGTCTTTGACCTGTTATGGTATTGTTATGACGTCAGGCGCTATCACTGTCAAGTAAATAAGAGCTATCAAAACGGTGACAATACGACAACAGCTCAAACACGATATGGTTTTTACCGTGTTGAATATAGGCCCAGCTCAGAGACGATACCCGTGTGTAACCAATCTATAGACACGCACACTAAGGCGACACTTAGCGACGATAAGCACGTGCATCTATGCACACACAAGTTTAACCTAACTGCTTTCATGAGATAAAACAACTGTAACAGTCTGTGGTAAATATATGCATTTGTAAAAATAATGTCACTCTCCTGACGTCCAACTACAAACAACGCAAAAGACCAATAAACAAACCCATACTATTATGCTTAGTCATACAAACGTACGTACCTACAAAAACATGATCACTAACTTGAATATTAATAGTAAAGCAACTTACGATATAGTCGACACTAAAATACATTTATCGACGGGTCGCCATCCATATTTATGGCCTTTCGGCGATGGAGAGCTTTTATGTCTGGAGAGATTACCTTGACCATAAAATGATATACAGTGTATACTAGTAGACCCAGTAGAGAACACGAATCAGTCAACGCAATTTAGAACGCGCTCACACTACGTGGAGCGACGATCTTCGCGCGTTGGCTCGCAGGAGACTGAGGTGGTCGAGAGTCCGTCATACCCCCCCATTGGCTGCCCTGGCAGGGGGGGAGGATCCGTAATGACGTAATGACATTTCCACTCCGTCAAAAAAAAAAAAAAGGGTTATGTTGGTTAGGTTCTGTCGTTTTGCTGCCCGCCTCAACCCTTAGTGCAGGCTGCAGGTGGGGGATGTGCTAGGCTAGTCACTTGGAGGTCTGGGCGCGTGCTCGGCCCCTCTCTCCTTTGGCGCGGGTAGCCCCGGCAGTGGCTGGGGTAGCTGGTAGCTGGTAGCTGGAACCTGCCAAGGCCTTGGCAGGTTCCATGGTATCTCACCAAGCCGGCAGGGGGGTACGCCAGGGTGGTTTTTAGTGGGTTGCGCTCTCTTGCCCCCTCTCATTAGGAGAGAGGGCGGATGGGTGAGTCCCACTGTCCCACATATTCCCTCACCACTTCAATGGTGAGGAGAATGCATAAAGCATTTTCCAACTTGACAAAAATAAAAGGTTCAGTCAACGCAATGTAGAACGCGCTCAGACTACGTGGAACGACGATTTTCGCGCGTTGGCTCGCAAGAGTTGGATGAGAAATTATAAAAAACCATCTTTTATGTATATACATACATATATTTTTTCTTTGACGACGCGCTGGCCTAGTTGGTAGTGACCCTGGCTACGAAGCTATAGCGGTCCTGGGTTCAAATCCCGGTAAGGGCAGATATTTGTGTGATGAGCGCGAATATTTGTTCCTGAGTCATGGATGTTTACTATGAATTTAAGTATATATTTCTCTACATAAGTATTTATATCGTTGTCTAGTACCCATAATACAAGCCTATAGCTTAAATTGGGACTGGGTCAATTGGTGTGACATTGTCTCCTGATATTTATTTATTTACTTTTCTCTCTGTGTACTGACATACTCTGATTTTGAATTTGTTTTATATAATCGAGACTTTTGTTTTCCTAGTTCTAATTCCTTTTTTTTTAACATTAAGTCGCACGTTAAGTTAAGAATTACTCCTTTGTTTTCTAATATCAGATTTCCTCTTGTTACAGGTATGATTGCAGATTGGTTGGCAGTTAAACATATCTAGAGTACCAAGTTAAAGTTATATCATTGTTTACACGTTAGCATTATTAACACCGTACCGTGCCAAGCAGCAGTGTTCGCATTGTTGTATTCCAGTTAAAGATTAAGACTTTCATTCAAGATAGATTCGAGAACGAAGTGTCGAACTCAGGACCTTAAGATCAAAGACATCTGATAAGCCACTGTGCCGCCGATATGATGCTCTTCAAAACATTTCATTGATCGTGACTAAGTAACAAAAACCGATCAAGTGAGTTACGTATTTAAGATGGTTGGAAAAGCAAAAGAAAATACTTATTTGTTACGAACTTTTTTTTCTCTGCAATGAGGTCCATTTTGAATGACCTTAATTTTTTTTACAGAATTTTAATTTTTTGTGCATTTTTCTAAAACTAAAATTTTACAGCTTCATTTTAATTTTCGCTTAAAATATAGCTAACTATGTTTAAAAAAGGATTTTTCAATTTTTTTGGTCCATAACCTTCGGGGGTCACTTTTTGGTCATTTTTTGCACATTTTCGGCTATAAATCAAAAACTACAAAAAGAGCTTTCTTATGACCGTGTACTATAATCAAATCACTTTCGTTCCCCCTCCCCCATTCCAGACCCCTATTCAAATATTTAGAAAAAAGTTTTTACTAAAAATGTATGACAAATTTCAAGTTGATTGAAAATTTACTGTGTCGTACAAACAGACAGAAACCCAAGTCTTGCCTTCCCAAAGTGTCCTCAGGCTCTCGTTTAAAAGAATAATAAGGCTTGCATACAATTAAAAGATGCCCTTACGCAATTACCGATCAAAGTTTTACGAAACCGCGGCCATATTGGCGAGCGACAGCGAAAGTTGCCAGTGAGAAATTTCTCGTACTAGGTATACAAATTTTGTATTAAAGGCTGTCATAAACTATACATCGACATTCGTGTCACAAGTCGCTTTATTACGCATTGCAAATTAACCTTTAATAAAACTGTATACAATATAAATTGCTACGAGCATAAAATGGTAAAGCCTCGCCATTGGCTCGTGATTCATTCACGTTATTGCTTGAAATTATGCACTAAATACACCTGTGATTAAAGTCTATATTAGAATGCGTTGTGTGGATCATATTTAAACCGTGCGGGACAGTGTGGTCGATGCATTGAAGTAATAAATATCTCCCACGTATTAAAACAACGAGGATTATATTAAATCAAAGGATTCGAGAGCTTAATTTGGTGTGATACTTCGATCACTTTAATTGTTGAGCCAGCTTTACGCTGTCATTATGATATGATAATGACAGCGTAAAATCATGAGAAAGAAATTAAGTCGTGAGCTTAGGGTACAGATTGAAAAGGAATTACAAAGTCATAGCTATGATGCAAGGTCAGAAAGCATTCTTCAAAAAAAAAAGTGTATTTGACTACACCTGGGTAAAAATCGTAATTTTGATCAATTCGGAATTATGACTCTTCGGATTTATGTAGTATAGTGTGCGACGAGATAGCTGTTAGATATTAATAATATATTCCCAAAAGACATTCGCAACAGTTTCAAACTAGCAAGAGTTTCCCAAAAATCGGCCATTTTGTTCTCAAAAACACATGGACACCTTTACTCATTTGTTTAGATGCAAGCATGTGTGTGTGTGCATCTGGGCCCACAGACAGTCATTATTTATCCCGGGACAGTTATGTCAACGATCCCGCTAAAGAAGCGGAAATTCGCATTAACAAATTTTGGAGAGCGGAAATGCGGGAAGGATGCGGAAAAAGACGGTTGTAAAACTCAAAGGGTTTTCTTTTCTTGTTACAAAGTACTAATTATTTCACGTTTAATTTCGTTGTTTTTATTGTATTATATTACGTTTTAAAATTATTATTATATTTAACAATTATTATATTGTACAGTCAGCTGCAGAGAAAAGGATACCCCCCCTCCTAGTAAGGATCGATTTTTTCAAAAACCTGTGTTTAAATTTATATGATTTTTCGATGAATTGAAGATTTTACTATTATCTACACATAAACTAAAAATTATTTAAATCTAACCACAGGTTTTCGAAAAAAAACAATCCTTACCAATTTAAATGCAGGATATCTCTTGTGAAAGCGTTACAAACAAGCAAATATTAGTAGGAATAGAATAACAGAACTAAAAATGTATTTAGTTCCTTTTTAAATATGACCATACTGAAGGTCAAAATCAAAGTGTCATATGTATTATAATAATTAGGGAATAGCGACTCCATGTATTCTAAAACCACGATATGCCACCAAAATCCTAACCCTAATAATGACTGTCTGTGGGCCCAGATGCACACACACACATGCTTGCATCTAAACAAATGAGTCAAGGTGTCCATGTGTTTTTGAGAACAAAATGGCCGATTTTTGGGAAACTCTTGCGGTCTTGAGAATGTCTTTTGGGAATATATTTTTAATAACAGCTATCTCGTCGCACACTACACTACATAAATCTGAAGAGTCAATTTCGAACGCAATTTTTTGATTGAAGACTTAACTTTTTTTTTTTATCGTGTTTGTTGTATGGAATTTGCCTCCCGTAAATATTTATTTTATTCTGTTTTTAGTGTTTACTGTTATAGCGGCCACAGAAATACATCATCTGTGAAAATTCCAACTGTCAAGCTATTACGGTTCATGACGCGACGGACAGCGGAGTCTTAGTAATAGGGACCAATTATTTTTTTTACTCTTTGGGTACGGTACCCTAAAACATACCTCAAGCGGCGAAAAATGCCTTTTAATGTAATGAAAATTCTGCGCAATGTTACGTTTGTTGAAGGGTGTTTCGATATGTATGTATGTTAACTCTTTATTGCACAAAAATATAAATATTAAACGAATGTACAAAGGCAAACTTATCCCTAAATGGGAGCTCTTCCAGCTAACCCTGAAGTAGATGAATAGGTACCGAAATTTTAGAAATTCAAGCCATATTTGGAAGTAATCGAAAACTATTCCTATGCGCAGGCGCACGTTCTCTAGTATATTATATTATAATTATTTTAATTATAACCAGAATACGTGAGTTTCCTTGTAAGAGTTAAATACCTGCAACCGGTTCTTCTTACTCGCAGCGGATCCATATTTCTAAACTAATGAAAGTGGCTATAATTAGCCAATAGCTTAGTCTTTACACTTTGGTTCCTTATTTACTTTACTTTGCGGTTGATAGTGAATTACATAACGACGGGGATACTGCAAAAACGCGTAAGTAACAAATTTATTATAGAGCAAAATAAACTTTACTGTCTCATTAAAAAGGTGCATTTTGCTCCTTATGAAAAATGTTACTTACGCGGTTTTGCAATATCACCGACGTTATGGTACAGTCAAGGAAATTCATTCGTAGACCATTTTGGACTATGTCAAAGTGACACTAAACAAAATTATACGAAGTCCCGTACGTTTTGATTGAAAATGTCTCTATGACATAGTCCAAAATGGTCTAGGAATCAATTTCCTTGACTGTACCTACAGTAACACACCGATGAAAATTATCAAGAATTAGAAATCGTTATTATTCTTAAATAATCATTCAATTAAAAAAAAACTTGATGTATGAATGTGGAAGAAGCAAAAGAGATGTGTCAGGATTGTAGCAGAGATCGTAATTGGATAACAACTATTTCCCTATATAAAACAATTTACCTTTAAAAAAAAGTATTCTGTATTGTATTGTATCGATATACGAGTATTATAAAGTATAACAGTTGTCGATAAATGAGAAGATTGAAGTCACTATGATTGAGAAGTGCCACGAAAATTCTGGTCTCTGCTTTTGGCCGACGGTACCTGTCTACACCTCGTGGAATATTATAAACGTTTTATTTAATTCATTAAACCCCTTGGTTGCAGCGGGCTGTAAATAGCCCGCCTTAAATAAACAGACCGACCGGTCGGACTTTATTAGTTTATTTATACTTTCACTCTCGGAACCGTTTCCTGATTCAATTATAATAATTCTGCTTTTTGGTGCGCAGGTTTTTTTTTACGCGACCATGTGACGCAGAGGAGAGTAATGTGTTTATCAGCCTATATATAAACAGTGTAAATAATATATAAACAGTATGTACGAGTAGGGGAGACCGGGGCGCGACTTAACAAAATTTATATTTTCAGTTGTAGCTTCAAAACGCCTTAATATCTGTGCCTCCTGTGACAAGTGATACAACTCGAAAAACACGATTTTACAGGAGAGCAAAAAAAAGTTTAAAAAAATACTGCTTTTAAACGAATACGTTTTTTTGAATATTGCTTTCGATTTTTATAACAAGTAATATCACTTTATTAACTGGTTTGACAAAAATAATGATACTAGTTATAGATTTTAAGATATTTGAAGAAACGTCCGAAATGTATCATTTTACATTTCAGATTAATCTATTTAACTCGTGTATGATGATACAACTCGAATTGTATTACTTAACACAAAAAAGTGTAATCAAGGAGCTCTGGTGATCACTGATACAACTTTTTTTTTAAAGCTTAATTTTTCTATTATTTCTTGAGTTAGAGGTCTAACCTTTATACACATGTTGTAGGGAATTGAATAAGTAATCTTTCTGAAAACGAACGGACATAATATTCAGGATTTTAGTGAGTTGCATCATTAATCACAAAAAATAATCGTAATTTAAACCGTGACTAATGTTACATATCGAGTTATTGTTAGGTCTGGTAACGGAAAAACTTGTGTCAAATAATACAAGTAATTGATCAAAACAAACGTTTGCAATTATGATAATTTTGTTTTTTTTTAATATAAGGAATAAAGGAACTAAACATGAAATTAAATCACTGAGGAAACAAATTAACTTATACTCCTTCATTTCAAAGCAAAATTACGATGTTGCAACAATACAGGAGGTAAATTAACCAGTGCATATTGCCATCCAAAACAAAAACTAAATAGGCACCTACACAAAAAAACAAATAACAATTCTCAATCATCAGCATAATCTAATCACCTACAAAACATGAAAATAATGATAACTAAATCTCAGGTAGGTAAGATATGAAGAAAGTTAAATTAAGCTCGCCGTCAGTCGAAGTAGAAAGTACGAATAGGTAGTTAAGTGACATAGCGCATGGTCCACCTGAATTTCATCTTACTGAATTTGATACAATAATTTAAGTCACCACAGAACGGTAGCATTTACTAACCTGCCACTTCACAAAATAAAACATGTTGGTTGGTAAATAACTATTTCTTTCCGTCGCGATATTTTTGCCGTTTTTATCTTCTGTCATAATATTTTACACAAATAACTAGTTCCATACACATGTCGATCATAATATTGTATCGCAGACATAAAAGGATATTAACATTAAGTTACCTACAATAGAAAATATGCTTACGCGTCGGTTCAGGCCACAGCGAGCGTGTGCTCCCACCCTCGATGACAGGGTGACCATAGATGAAGAAAGAGACCAGACTTATTTTTTCGGAACATGAGTTAGCTATGCCATCGTAAACTAGATTTTTTAAACTATGTTATGTTGAAAGCGACCTATTTTAGCACGTCAATTCACTAAATTATACAAAAACTTATGTATAAAACCGCCAATAACGAAATGTGCGTTCTATAATGTCGAACGCAGCCAAAGTACTTGATTTAGTCTATTTTGTCCGTTAAAAGATGATACTTTTAATCTGAAGAACACAGCCAATCGTCAATTAGTCGGATTATACAATAAACAAATGTACTTATCAAGTGAGCACATTTATGTAATCTGCTTAAAACGACTAGGCAGATAGTTGCTTTCAGAAATTTTTGTTTTTCGTTCTACCTCATGTTTGGTAGTTTTTGCAAAGTGATGTTCTTATAACCTTCGATAAAATAAAATTAGATTACAAATACTACAATCTAGTATTTGTAATTAGCATGAGACAACTAGGGTAATAGCATATAGCACTTTTTATAACAATACAAGAATTCAATTAATGTATGGTAGTGAATCTTGGGTATGGCAGAAGAAGAACGCAAGCCGGAGTAATGCAGTTGAAATTAGAGCTCTAAGAAGTATGTGTGGTGTTAGGATGATAGATAGAGAAAGAAATAGCGAGATCCGAGAACGATGTGGATTGAAAGAAGATGTAGTGACTAAAATCGAAAAGGGTATGCTAAGATGGTTTGGTCATTTAGAAAGGATGGATGAAAGAAGGGTTACGAAAGATATATGGCGAGCGAGAGTGAGTGGATGTGTCGGAAGGGGACGTCCTACACGGACGTACGGTGATTAGATTCGCGATGTTCTGAATAAGGGCCAAATAAAAAGCACCCGAAACTGACGTACGTGCATGAAGAGATTGATGAATGTAGAGGAAGCGAAAGTTGTATGTTTAGATCGGTGCACCTGGCGTTCCGTAGTCTTTGCCTACCCCATTGGGAGACAGACGTGAAGTTATGTATGTATGTATGTATGTAAGAATTTAATATTGTAATCGGTATAAATTAGCTAAAGAAATTGTCACTTTCGTAAAATTACGATTGAAAGGAGGATAGCAAATATTATTATTAGTTGTATATAAAACATCCAACTACATTGTTTTTTTTAAAACCTACGAATACTCCAGTTAATTTGTTTAAAATGTGCTTAATACACTGCATTATACTTAGTTCTAACAATTAGGGTTTTTATAAGAAAACATACTAGGAAGTAATAAATATATTTTTTACCTAAAAACGGCTGTATCTCGATACCGAATTTTTATTATTGGTCTCTTTTGCGTAACTATTAGAGATAAACCATTTTATTCTCAACCTATAAAAACTCAGTCACAAGGTAATATTAGTAGACCTGACGATTTAAATATTACACTGTATTATGACACGGTTCTATGGTAAGTATCAATAAATTTGTTTAGATATATTTTTAAGATTTGTATGTATATATGTATGTAAACACTTTATTGTACAACAGAAAAACCATTACAATACAATTAATATAAAAATATGTACAATATGTTTATATTTTTCTATATAAGTATTTATATCGTTGTACTAGACAACGATATTAATACTATAACCAAAGTACAAGCCTAGAGCTTAGTTTGGGACTAGGCCAATTTGTGTGAGATTCTCCCCTGATATTTATTTTATTATTTTATAGTAATTGTATCACTATGCACAAAACTTTACAAGTTCTAAATGGTCGTAATATTCTCACATTTTTGATACAACTGACTTATACATTTGCAAAGATTAGGAAATATTTGAAAACATTTGATATAAATCGAGTTGTATCAATTAACACAAACCAAAAGAAGCAAAAACAGGTTTAATTTTTGATCTAACTCAAGTTGTAACTTTCGAAATACGCAAAACTCTGGTGATAAATGATATAACTCAAGTTATATCAAAAGACACAGAAAATTTTAAAGGTATGAGAACCGTGATTTATGATACATTTTGAGATATATCATCTGGCACGAGAAAAAAAAATTCTCATGGTTTTTTGACGTGGTTTAACTAGAGAAATAGCATTAAACACTGAAAAACAGAAAAAAAGGGTCAATTGTATCATTTTACACGAAAGTATCTTCGAAACTAGAAGGCCTAGGAACACGGGAGTTGGAGCAAACGATGCGTTATTTTTTTTTAAGGTGTTTCATGAAAGAAAACGAAAACTCCTATAACTCGAGTTGTATCACTTGTCTCAGGAGGCACAGATATTTTGAAATGATTTTTGTGTCAAATGATGTCCAAACTATTCAATAACTCGCTGCTTATCAACGATAAAGGCATAACTCAAAAACGCATATTTTTCAGGAGAGCCATTTAAAAAAAAAATTTTTTTTTTTTGTAATAACTTCTGCCCTTTACAAGATAAAAATATACTTGTTTTTGTCGTAATTATATCACCTACTAATGAATTTATGAACCTTAAAATCAAATACAAGAGATGCTTATCCAATTTAATATCCTTACAAATTGTAGCTCTATTTGACATGCTTCTCAAAACCTTTGTGTTATTATGTGCCATAAGGACACAAGTAGTCAAACTACAAAATTATACGTGTAATATTTTGGACAACAACGGTGCTTTCGTGTTAAACCCTAGTATCTTTTAATTTTTATGATGACTAATGACGTATATCGTTTTATACCTAAAAATATAACAATAAATCATGGAGAACACCGAGGGAATACGAATTATGTCTAAAAAAATATTAATTATTTGTCATAAATAAAGGCATATTTTGTGAACGCACACCTCTTTATTCTACTTTACAAAGCAATGATTTACCTTATTTGACGTATAAAAGAAACGACATATAAAACATTAAGTGTATTTATTTTACGAAATAATTAAAAGCATTATTAAATTCTTCTATAAGTCTTTTTTATCACAATATAAAATACTTTTATAAATATTTCACACTATGGTAGAGCTTAATAAAATTGTATGAAAGAGCACCGAACCCCGTATATTATGTTACCGTATAGTATAAATGGGGGGCTGGGACAACACAAGCTGCACATTAATTACACCATTAAAAATATTAAATTCTAAATATTAATTGAGATTCTCACTGACCAGTATTCTTATTAAAATCAGCCTTAAAAACAAAATATTTGTACTTCTTATAACAAAACAAAACAATATCCAAAAATATTAATTTAATACCTTCTTACTACTTATTTACAAATACTTCACTGACAACAATAAAACAAAAGTATGTTTTGTTAAAAAAGAAAGCTAAAGATGTAGTTAACCGAAAGAAAGAAGAACGCAAGGGCAAGTATGATCGGGAATTCTCCTCAAACTTTCGAGCCAATGTAAAGTTATTCTGGCATTTAGTCAGAACAGCTCGAGGCAAAGCAGGAGATTCGAAAATAGGTGTGATAAGGGATTCTAATGGAAATGTTATTAGAGATGATGTGGAAATGTTGAATCAGTGGAAGGGATATTTTGAGAGTTTGTTTGAGCAGAGTGGAGGTAATGGAAGTAATTATGTTGGTGAAGAAATATTTTGTGACAGTAGTATTTGTATGGAAGAGATAATGAATGCGATAAAGAGTATGAAAGTGGGTAAAGCTGCTGGGTATGATAGGATATCTGCTGAAATGATCAAAGAGGGTGGAGGCGTTGTAGCAAGCCTGCTGTTTCTCCTATTTAACCTGTGCTGGCAGTCCGGTCGAGTTCCAGACGACTGGGGAAAGGCCGTGATTGTGCCTCTGTACAAAGGTAAAGGATCACAGCAGGAATGCAAAAGTTATCGCGGTATAAGCCTTCTGAGTGTCGCAAGCAAATTGTATGCAAAGGTATTAATTGAAAGGGTGATGTTAGCAACAAAAAGTAAGATTTGGGATGTGCAAGCGGGATTTCGAAAGGGGATGGGATGTGTAGATCAAGTCTTCTCCTTAAGGTGCATTGTTGATAAAGCCATAGCCAAACATCAAAAAGTTTTCTGTGCCTTTATTGACTTAGAGAAGGCGTATGACAGAGTGGTGAGGGATGAACTTTGGACAACTCTTTCTGTTTATGTGGTGGACAGTATTCTGATACGGGCTCTTAAATCATTATATGATAACTCGAGTGCCTGTGTCAGGATAAATGGGACGTGTACGGACTGGTTTAGCATCGAACGTGGCGTTCGCCAGGGCTGTGTAGCGTCTCCTTGGCTGTTCAACTTATTCATGGACAGTTGTTTGTCAGATCTGAGAGAGTATGATTGTGGAATAAGGATGAATGAGTCAGTTTTTAAAACTTTGTTATATGCTGATGATCAAGTTCTCCTTGCACCATCGGCGGAAAACTTACAACAAATGGTGAATTTGATGAATGAGGCGTTTAAAAGAAAAGACATGAAAGTGAATGTTAAAAAGACGAAAGTGATGGTTGTGGAGAGGGATGAAACTGTTACAGAATATCAAATAATGATTGGTGAATAAAAAAGTGGAGCAAGTTGATGAGTTTGTGTATTTAGGTTCTATGTTTACGAGAGATGGGAAATGTGACGGGGATATTGAAATACGTGTAAAAGCGGGAAAGGTAATCAACGGGGCGTTACACTTAATCTTGACAAGCAAGGTCATTTCGAGCAAAGCTCGCCTTGCTATTGTTCAGGGAGTATTGACCCCAACATTAATGTATGGTAGTGAATCTTGGGTATGGCAGAAGAAGAATGCAAGCCGGATTAATGCAGTTGAAATGAGAGCTCTAAGAAGTATGTGTGGAGTTAGGATAATAGATAGGGTAAGAAATAGCGAGATCCGAGAACGATGTGGATTGAAAGAAGATGTAGTGACTAAAATTGAAAAGGGTATGCTAAGATGGTTTGGTCATTTAGAAAGGGTGGATGAAAGAAGGGTTACGAAAGATATATGGCGAGCGAGAGTGAGCGGAGATGTCGGTAGGGGACGTTCTAGACGGACGTACGATGATCAGATTCGCGATGTACTAAATAAGGGCCAAATAAAAAGCACCCGAAACCGACGTACGTGCATGAAGAGATTGATGAATGTAGAGGAAGCGAAAGTGGTATGTTTAGATCGGTGCACCTGGCGTTCCATAGTCTCTGTCTACCCCATTGGGAGACAGGCGTGAAGTTATGTATGTATGTATGTATGTACTTCACTGACGTATCACAGTAGGTTTGCAGTGTGCAGCAGAAAAACATTATTAAATTCAAAGAAAACATTTTATACTTAAGTACTTAAAAGTATTAAAAAATCTTACGTTACTCTAATGTATTTTTATCTTATAAACAGTCTACAGAACGTTAATTTTAATTGTAAGAAAGTAATAAAATCTCTCTTCTAAGAACCAAAAAATAATGAAATAGTAGATGGTAGAATTAGGTGATGATTAAAACATCAAACTGGAACATAATTGACAATTAAATCAGCCTTATAATTTTTCTTAAAAATCACTACACAATGAAACATATTAAATTCTTAATATTAATGGAGATTCTCACTGACCAGTATTCTTCTTAAAATCAGTCTTAATAACTCAATGTTTGTACTTTTTCTTATAACAAAACAATACAATGTCCAATAAGAAATGCCTAGCAACATTTTAATATAGTTATACTTTAATACTAACTTACAAATTAACTAAATAAAAGGTTTTAATAAATTAATTTCATGCACAAAAAATCTTCTTGAAATATTTAATGTACATATTATTTAGATTTTTTCAGTAATAAGGTAACATTTTGGTTTCCGATCAAGTTATTTTTTGTAAAATGTATCGTGCACAAAGAATTTTTAAGTTATCGGTCACAATTTTATTTACAAATACATGTTGAATATTGGCGTATATCGAAAACATTCTGTACCTTAACGACTATTTTTTCATGACTAAGTGTTTATTTTGTCATATTACAAAAAAACTGTACTTACTTTCTCGATGATAACATTGCAACTAAAAATGAATCACTACTGCACAAACTTTTTTGTAATGTATCACTGTTACACATAAAATCAGCAACTTCTTCTGAATTATTTCGGGATATGCCTTTAGTCATGATAAAAACGTAGCTTCTTTGTTGATGTTTGCGGCTCAACTGGCGTACCGACGTTGTTACCCACAATATGGCGTCTCAATTGGACCAATGGCATAAGGGCACAGTGCTGCCACGTGGCTGTTTTTGGAGATAATGTAACGGGTGTCTTAGTCATCATAAACTTATGAATGTTTCACGCGTCGTGTTGGTCTTATCTCAAAAACGTAGTATTTTGTGATGCGACACTATCATCGATAAGCAGCGAACTATATCGTTGGTTTAAATTTGACAAGAAATTAGTACCTTTTTAAAAAACTCGATTTTACTCAGAAAAGTCAGAAATTAATACTTACCCCGCGATCGGGGCTACAATTAACGGTTCCGAGGTAAGTATTAACAAAAGGGGCAACAATTAACATTGTAAGTATTTTCCTCTATAAATAAAGAAAACGCAAAATTACAATGTCATTTTTTTATTAAGCAATACAATTAACATTAGGCTTAAACAATATAGCACTTTGTCCCTGCAACAGCGATATAAGTATATAGAGAAAGAAATCCAAAGAAAACCTCTCTATACATTAACAAAAATCGAAAAATATATTAATGATTTCTTATTAACAGTTACTTTTACTGTTATATTATTGAAGGAAACGTTAGTTTTTAATAATCACTATGCTCACTTTGTGGATCAATAATTAACATTATGCTTAAAAGTTATAACACCCCCTTAAAAAACAATATTTCAGCTATATATTGATATAGCTATTCATTGGAATAGAAACAAAAACTTAAAGAAAACCTCTTCATAGAAGAACAAAAATCAACAAATCACATTATTAAGTTAACAGTCTTTTAAGTAGTATAATCAGACTTATGTGTGTTATCGAATAACAATATAATCATCTTAAATGAGGGAGTAAACAGCTTATTCTTAAACGTAGCAGTCTTTATAGTCATCTTCTGCACTGTCGCTGCTTTCTTCCCATATCCTTTTCTTCGCCTTTTCCACTTGTGATGTTTCCTTTTGTTTCCCCTTTTTAGCTATTTTTCCTTTGCCCTTACCTTTACCTTGTCCTTGATAATTTTCTTTACCTTGCTTTATTATTTATTCTTTCCATCGTCTTTATTCTGTGCTCTTTTTCTTTTTAAATTTCTGTTACTTTCTATCTCTTCTAGTGCTTGTATTTCATGTTAATACTAGCCCCGTATGTTTTGTTAATTTTAGCCCCATGCGTACCTTTTCAATATAAAAAAATATAATTACGAAATAGTGCACATTAGCGTTAGTAAAGTTATGTAACATTATAAAGAACAAAACAAGGTAATGCGAAAAAAAAAAAAAAAACGGCGAAATCATATATTGAACACGTTAATCAAAAAATCGTAAAGTGAAAAAAGTTCGTTACCTGGCCAAAATAGATAAACATCACACCACTCACTCCCATGGCGCACTGAGCTGGACTGAGGAGTCTCAACCTGTAGACCACTGTCCCAGGGACGAATTTTAAGAATCACTAGTGATGTGCTGTTTATAGTTTGTTAGAAATTCGCTTGTTAATACTTACCTCTGTTAATTGAAGCCCCGGCCTCCCCTATATAATATGTGAAACTAAACGCGTGCGCCGATCTTGATGATTCTTATGTCAATGTGATTTTTCTTAGGGCCGTATTTTCAATCTCCATATAACACTATCTGTCCTTTTCTTTGTCATAAGAAAGTTAAGGACAGAGCTATAATTTACCTGGAGATTGGAAAATCCGCCCTTATTGTTGTGAGTGACAGTATTCAAATTTCAACGTGGTGGCAGGGTGAATATTCGAGCGTTGCAACCGGCATCATTGTTGTCTTCAATATGTTGACGACATAATGATAACTACCAGCAACTTTATGTCAGAATAGTACCTACATTATTGCCTAGGCAGTGAAGCAGGCAATTGCGGGCCGAGAATTGGTTTAAACGGACGAGCTTGCGAGTAAAAATACGAGGCCCGCAATTGCCGTTCCTGCCGAGGCATATATAGTGCTTTTCTCAAAAATCGCAAGATACAAATCGCATATAAACAGAAACTTCACGTGAAATAACATCACTCTTTACCGCCTTTATGTTTATGACAAGGAGAAACGCAAGCTTTTTTAGAAAAAAAAACTCAAGCTATTCCAGACACAGATAAAAAAGTTACGTTTCGAATAAAATATGGATGTATAAGACTTGTGCCCTCATTTTATTATGGCCGTTTTCACTTTTTAAAAAGTTACAAACTAGATAACAATGAAATTTGTATGCAATTTTTTTTTTTGGGAACTGTCTGTAAACTATGTACCTACTTCGCCTCTCAGTATGGAGTTAGTAATGTCAACTTTGTCGGTCGTTTTTGAGAAAAGATACATACACCTGTTTTAATTTAGGACGGACGGACAGCGAAGGCATATTAATAGGGTCCCTTTGGACACGCTTTGGAAACGCTTCTTAGTATTGCAACGCGCCGCCTCCGCTCTCAGTGCGTTTGCGGCTTAATTCTCGCCAAGTTTTAAATACATTGCCATTTTACCATTAAATTTACTTGCAAATTATTTAATTTAGAACCAGAATTAACAATACAAACACACCCATCGTTTTCACCTTTTATGCATTCGTGTATCCGGTCACGAAGCAATCAATATACATACACTCTTATTCCCGTTATATAAAGTACATTTTACTTTCAATGCGCAAGAGCATCATCAAAATGTTGTTGGAAAAACACCCTTACTGCATCAGAATAAGGTGTACTGATAGGAGTATCAGTTGAATAAAGCTATCGTGTTTGAATACCAATTGTTAGCAGATTGCTTCATTCAGCTGATAATTGGAATATTGGTACTGTCAGGTCAATATATTATGTACATACATACATACATTAAATCATGCCTGTTTTCCAGAGGGGTAGGCAGAGACCACTTTTTCCACTAGCTACGATCTTGACAAATTTCTTTCGCTTCTTCAACATTCATACATCGAGTCGTGCACGCACGTCGGTTTCGGGTACTTAAGATTCGCCCCTTTTCCAGTATTTCTCCGATTTGATTCGAAAAAGTACGCCTAGGGCGGCCCCTTCCGACCCTTCCACTCACTTTCGATCTGTATATCTCTTTCGTCAATCTTCTTTCATCCATCCTTTCCAAATGACCGAACCATCGAAGCATGCCCCATTTTTAGTCACTACATCTTCTTTTATTACACATTTCTCTCCGTTTTTTTCATTTCGCAAAAAGCGCATTTCAACTGCATTTACACGACTTACATGCTTGTCCTGCCACACCCAACATTCACTACCATACATCAGGGTAGGGGCCAGCACTCCATTGTGAACAGCCATTGTATATTGTATATATGTATACATGGACAAAATGCTACTGACTGATTATATACAGGTGTTACATCGCAAAAATCGAAGCGAATCGAGGGCGGGTCGCTATAGTAAGGCTAAGCGCGCTCCACGATTTTAGTTTTTGCGACACGATTTTAGAATCGCGCTGTAAAATATCGTAAAAAATTCATTGCGCGCAATGCGATGAAAAAGTTAATGGATTTGTCATTCTCAACATGGATTCCGTACAAGTCGCTTGTCTTGCCCTCCTCCGGAGCAGTAGAAGGAAGAAATAAATCATAAATATGGGACACATCCTTTAACAGCTTTTATAATCGCAGTGCGCCTGGGGCCATACAACTCCGTATGATGCGATTCACTTTTGCGATAATCGCGTCGCGAGCCGTCGCGGCAAAATGTGGCAAATAACAATTTTAAAATTGCTGCGATTTTTTTCTTGTATATGCGCGCATTGACATATCGTCGGTGATACTGCAAAACCGCGTAAGTAACAAATTTATGATAGATCAAAATAAACCTTACGGTCTTATTAAAAAGGTGCATTTTGCTCCTTATTTAAAATGTCACTTACGCGGTTTTGCAGTTTCACCGACGATATAAACCCATACGTTGCAGTGCTGCGACAAAATTATCGCACAGCAAAAAATCGTGGTGCGCGCTTAGCCTTAGTCAATAAAAGCCAAAAGGATTTATCTGTATGTAATCTAAGTCCGTACGGCACCCGGTACTGGATTATAGATTTGCGAACCGGATGGATGCTGGCGCGAGCTCCGGAAGTCGACGCGGACGCAGCGGCGCCGGTTCGGGCTCTTTAGTCTGTGGTAGCACACGTTCAGAGCATAGAGTTGCTTCCCTGAGGACATACAGGTTAGAGGTTTGGTTAATACAAAAAACAGGGGCATAAGTAATAAGTTTGACTTCTTTCTGTGTGGTAACCTGACTTTACGATATAAAAAAATATTATCATCGCAAGATTACCTACTGTTTTATTTCATAGCTAATATTTTTATTAAAATTCATACTAGGCGTGATTTTGAAGTATTAATTAGTAAGGGTCCCAATTACCTCGGAAGTTTTTTAAACTAAAAAAATGATAAAAAGAAGGATGCGGTGTATGGAGGGTGGATGACAAATATTTTCATTACATACCTAACTAACTTTCACCCTTTATTTAAAAAAATATTTTATCTTTGTACAAAAAATTTATGGAGTTGGATAGGTACAGTCGACTACAAAAAGATGAATCTTGGACCTTATTACAAAGCAATAAGGTGAAAAAGTGGACACATCTCTTTGTAGTCGAATGTATGTACTATCAGCGCATTGGAACCCTGACCCACCATAAAACAGTGTCACAGTGACATTATAAAACAATTTGTTTGACATTTCTTACGACTTGAATCATAACGTCACTGTGATACAGTTCTATGGTGGGGCTGATAGTACAACGAGTTGTAAGCAAAATATAAATGAAATAGAAGCTATATAGTATCTTTAAAGATAGACCATAACAATAAATCACTTTATATTTTGGACCCCCTCATTAAACTTAGTTGTATGTGGCCGCTGTTTCTCTCGTTACTTTTTATTCATAATGTCTTCTAATCGATTAACCACTTTAAGTACCCTAATTATTCCCGCATGTTCTTATTAAGCATGTTATCAATCAACCAGGACAATATGCCTGTAACGATATATCATAAAAGTAATTTCCTTTGTAGCTGACAAAAAAACTACGCCTTAAAATGACTAATACATCCTTTGTTCTGTGTCGTGACAAAGAACCATCGGAAGGCTACCCCGTAATTGGATAGTAGTGTTCTTTAAAAAAAAACAATTTCAAAATACGGTCTGCGTCTGTTTCTTTAAATTTGAGGGTGCGTTGATTATTATCGTGTCTGTATAAATTAAAATACACTAAAATTCGCGTTTCACAATGTCGTATTTTCGCTCTCCAACTGTTTTATTTCTTTGAATGTGCATAAGTTAGAAAATGATTTTTCTGAAACCGTTTAAACTTGCAGGATTGTTAGAAAACAAACCTAACCTAACCCTTACAGCACAGGATACGATCTTGCGTGTTAAATGTCAAAATGAGCAAAAACTAATTTATTTAAACCATAAAATCATAAAAATACTAGTCCTATTGTTATTAGGAAGATTCTATATCATTTCAACATTCAACATTCAACCTACTTGAAAATGTCGTTGATGTCTAAAGCTTACTATAGGGTCGAGGACTATCTATCAGATAAAAATGCTTGGCCTAAACTAAACACCTAAATAACTTAATAATGACTTAGTCATAAAAAATATGAAAACATTGTTTATTGTCTGGGGGACACGGTTTCTGTGGGAAAATGTGTCGATGCATTTTATGTGGGTTGTCTTGAACCGTCATAGGTGAGTGTAATTCCTAAAATTTCTATATTTTTAGATTTCTTATTACTACTTACTTACTTATTAGTTCTTGTGAGTTTTGACACATTTTCCTGCTCAACTGCGCATGAATGTATTTATTTTTTGTTTTATGTGAGATTCATTGTTTTATATAATGCTAGGTTAAGTTTATTATTATATAAGCAATATTTAAAAAACGACTGACTGTTGAGTTTCTTGCGGCGTTTCTTCTCAGCAGTGGTCCCTTGCGAAGCGCTGGTAGATTTTTGACGTGTAAAAGTGCCTGTGCGGCCTACTTACTGAATAAACATCTTTTATCTTTTATCTTTCATTATTTACTTCATGGTAAGTTCGGTGTGAAGGTTATACAGGTACGCATTAAACCATTTGAAAAGTTTATACTCTTTCTTTACGCAGTCAGACAGAACGACACTTTTTTTTCTTTCTTCTTCTTTTATCAACCACCACCTGACCCCCCGACAAGAAAGAGGGGTGTTATAAGTTTTACTTGTGTATCGGTGTATCTGAGAATGAAGCGAATGCCATATTTTTTGGGGGTTTTTATAAGTTAATTGATATTTCTAAATTAATGTATTAATATAAAATTTATCTTAGTTTTCGAAAGTTTTATCTAAATTAATTCAATTGTTTAAGTCTAGACTCGAGACTCTCTGGAGCAAAGATACTCTAAGTAACAAAAGAAATCGTGATTTAATCGACCTTAAAAATATTAGGTCTTTATAAGTACTTACATTAAACTTGATAAATTAGATGATTTAAGATTCGCTTAGGGCCAAACGTTTGACAATGAAGTCTCAGAATAGAATCGTCTAGAGGACAAGTATTGTAACCAAAGGTCGCCGTACTTGTGGTTAAAGAATTTATTTTCTCAAAAGGAATAACATTTCACATGATGAGTATATTAATGACATTAATTTCGTCGGTGATACTACAAAACCATGTAACTAACAAATTTATAGAGCAAAATAAACCTTACCTTCTTATTCAAAAGCTGCATTTTACTCCTTATTAAAAATGTTACTTACATAGTTTTGCAGTTTCACTGACGATTTGCCTATGACTCGCGTAGGTACTAAAAACCGCTAATATTGATATTATAAACTGTATAAGAATAGCGTTAACGAACCGTGAAAACAGTTGTATAATGAGCGTTGCCATGGTAACAACAGTTATTTTATAATTATAATGTGGGTCAAATTCTGGATAGATAGTGAGTCACTTGTTTACAAATAACTAGCTAATACTTACCAAGGGATAATTTTGGACAAGTTGACATAGTCCCAGGTAACTTCTTAGCGTGACGGCGTATTAGATCGAAGCAAATCAATATCCAGCCTAACGAAAGGCAGATATTGCTAATGGCAGTTGTGGCGTGAAGTTGCAGGTGTCGGTTTGTACTATTGGTACTACGAGTAAACCACAAAATATTCTTATAAGAAATACATAAAAAACATCAAAGTCAAATTCATTGTTCGTTTGGCTTTTCTTACAATAAAGTGTTTATTACGTTGTACAATTTTTTTGTTGTGTGTTTTTTATCTATTAAGGGTTCCGTGCCCGAAGGACGCTCAACGGTACCCTAATAATTTGTCTACACTGTCCGTCCGTCTTTTGAACCATAATAGATCGCGGATAAATACTAACAAATAAAAATATAATAATAAAACCGACACAAAAAAGGGTCGTTTTTTTCTACGTATTTTGTACCACATAAACGGTATTAAAAGGTACATACATACATACATAACTTCACGCCTATAATCCCAGAGTGAAGTAGGCAGAGTATCTACATTTTGCACAAATAGGCTAAGATATTTACCAGCGTATTAGTGGCAGGTTGCAAGCCCATCGCCTAACAGTACTACAAGCCTTTATTCCCTTAGTCGCCTCTTACGACATCCACGGGAAGACATGGAGTGGCGCTATTCTAACCCGGCAACCAGACGTAGTATTAAAGATAAAAGCGTCATATTTGGTACGGTTATAT
Organism: Acleris emargana; assembly: GCA_927399475.2. Lineage (NCBI taxonomy): Eukaryota > Metazoa > Arthropoda > Insecta > Lepidoptera > Tortricidae > Acleris > Acleris emargana. The sequence continues at coordinate 2,516,697 of OV656840.1, forward strand.
AAAAAAAACTTTAGAAAAAAAAAAACATTGGTCAAGTTGGGCTCGCGCTGATTTGATTGTAAATAGAATTAAGATTGGAGTATAATAATCAAAGAGCGGAATTCTTCATAGCAAAAATCAAACTGTCAGAGGGATGGACCTAACTGTTTTATCGACTTATCGATAAATATTTGTCACTTAACGAAACAAAGTTAAAGTAATGAAATCAGGCTTTTGGATATACATACAAACAAATTAACGGTGTCCCTAATTAGCTGACCGCCACTGTATTTTAGTATAATAGTAAAGAATAAAACAAAAAAAACTTTTTTTTAAATTTTCTATATGAAACTTATCATTAAAAATTAAAAACAAATATTGCTAAGAGTAGGTAACTAATCTTCATTCAAAATGACAAAGTCGAAATCTAAATCTGTACTAAATATGTTTTCTTCATCTTCCCTTCAAACTTATCGTTCGTGCTAGAAAAATATCTAGGTTTACTTATCAAAGAGGTCAAATGTTACAGAATAATCTTTTAAGTTGATTATGGATACCTAATGCGATATTATTCCGTAACATCGATAAGTCGATAAAACAGTTAGGTCAATCCCTCTGACAGTTTGATTTTTGCTATGAAGAATTCCGCTCTTTGATAATAATACTTACTGTACGAAACCCTCAGTGAGAGAGTCTTACTCGCACTTGATCGGTTTGTACCTGTATAAAGCTTCGAACGCCCCTGGCAAGATATTTGCATCGAAAAGACCTGAAAATTACTCATCGTTGATGCATGCGATGTTATTCTGCCCTCATAAGCCAAAAGGTGATATCTCAAATTCAATAGCCAAAGCAGATTCAATTTTTTTCCGTTAGTAATAAGGTTCAACTTGCTACAGAAGCTTTGTCTGATATACTGCCATTTTTCTTAGCAGGGCAGCATTGTAAACATAATTACAAGCCTAAATCTTTCGTTACATGCCTTCATTTGCATTTTTTTGGTTATTCAATTTTGTAAGGACATGTTTCCGCTTATAGAAAAAAGGTGCCATGATTTTAAATAACTGTACTTCAAAGTGTATGAATTTACCTACGTATTGAAACACACTATCGAATAAAAGATTAAAAAAACAATTCATTGAAGATTGTAGATTCTTTTTTAATGTAAAAAGGCAAATTTATCCATTTTTGGCATCACTTCTAGCTAAAACAATGTTTAGGTGAAAGATATAGGTACAAACGACTACAACGATTAAGGTTCAAAAGTGGATACATCTCTGTATACTTTTATAGGCGACTGTACCAGGTGGAAAGAAAAGGTCTCAGCCTGTCGCTCTAGGAAACAGGCGTGATTTAATGTACTAGTATGTTTGTACCATAGGAACCATTAGCGTAGTTACAAAACAACGATATACATAATGATGGTCGGCCTCTGCCAGTACTTTGTATGAGTGGGAAGAGTCACCATCATCATCAGCCCGTTGCAGTCCCAAGGAACGCCACAGAGCCCGGTTTAATGCTTTATGCAATTATGCATCCAGTTGCTGCCGGTCCTCTTATGAATGTCATCCCGCCATCTGGCCAGAGGGCGTCCCACGCTGCGTTTGTCAAGACGCGGTCTCCACTCCAGAACACGCTAACTCCAGCGGTTATCCAGCATGCGACATACGTGACCAGCCCATTTCCATTTCAACCTACTAACTTTCAAAGCTATGTCGGTCACCTTGGTTCTCTGACGGATCACTTCGTTCCGAATTTTGTCCTTCAGAGAGACTCCGAGCATAGCTCTTTCCATAGCACGTTGAGCTACTTTAAGCTTATGGACCAGCCCCACAGTCAGTGTCCTCGTCTCGGCTCCGTACGTCATTACAGGTAGGACGCACTGGCCAAAGACTTTCGTCTTCAGGCTCTGCGGTATATCCGGCGAAAATATGAGTGGGAAGAGTACGAAATATATATTTCCCACTCTTTGCACTCATATAACGTCGACTACTGGTCTCTGGCTGACCACTGGTGACTTTACCCTTTATATAGAAAATACTTAGATTGAAACCCTCCAAATCCAAATACATTAAATCAATCTAAAATAAATTCCCATACCTTGACCTGACATGCGGTCTAATTCTAGAAATCTTGCTTATGAATCCTATTACACAGTGTAAAATAAGTGATTTAAAAAAGATTTGATTTTTGTGTAGGGGCAACCATTAGTTGGTTGGCCCTGCCTAAAAACATGTCGACTTCGATTTTATAAACTTTTATAAATCCATTAATAACTCGGTAGTTAGTGGGCGGATACAAAATGGGAACTGGGACGTTTACCTTTAAGCTTTGAGTTTATTAAGTGCTTCATTAATTTCATTATTCTATGAAGACTATGATCATTAACCAAAAGATAATAACGAGACTATATCTACTGTTTTATTTTAATCGTGGGCGAAGTTTATTTTCGATTTTAAGAGCTTTTAAGAGCGTCTTCCATAGAGCTAAAATACCTTAAACAATTTGATTTTTACAATTTGAAATTGAAGTCAGATAGTCTCATACAAGGTGGAAAGGCTGTCTTTCTTTCTGTTAGCACTTTATTAGTAATTCACAAATGTATAACAATTACAATACACAATCTAGACAACACTAATACAATTAAAAAATAAATCTAAACGTAAGCATTTAAATTAAAATAAAACTAAGCTACTCAAATGAGACGTAAGCACCAGCTCTAGGATCTCCGGAGGTATCTATGAGCCCGGATGACAGAGCCTTAATAAAGCTTTTCATATCAGCTGAAGGTCCCGTGTTCTCCACTGCAAGGGCAAGAAATTTGTAATCATTTAATAATGATGAATATTTGCGGCCCTCGAGGTTTTGGGCCTTATCAGCTGCTGCACCGGCCTGATTAATATTTAGTTTAAATCTTTCTTTCTTGCTAATATCTGTTTGCTAACTCTTCCTCGTCCTTTTATCCGAATGCACAAAGCCTATTTTGCCCTCCTAAGCCATAAGCATCATCTCAGATTCGATTGCCAAAGTAGGGTTCACTTGTGGGAGGACCTTGTGCAGGGTCCGTCCGGGTTGGTACCACCATCTTATCTATTAACCTACCGCCAAGCAGCAGTGTTCGCATTATTGTGTTCCGGTTTGGGGATAAGACAGCCGGTGAAATGACTAGCATAGAGGCATTCCATCTTAGTCCTCAGGGTTGGCAGTGCATTTGCAGTCTTGTGAATGCGAATGTCTCTGGGTCACAGTTTCCACTTACCATCAGGTGGCCTGTGTGCCCGTTTGCCTACCTATGCCATAAAAAAAAAAGGATTCAATCCTCTGTTCTTAGTAATGGGGTTGTTATTTCTACAGGAATTTTATTTGGGATGCTGCTTTGGAGTTTAACAGTCTCTGTATGTATGTATGTGATCGAAGTTCGGATGTTCCTACCTCCTAAAGTACAACTTCTAGGAGTTGGCAACGCATTTGTAATCTCAGAATTGATCCAGTAGTCTCAGAGCCTTTTTTTTTCGAGGGTAAATCTTCTCAGGAGAGATTTCGTTAGGGGAAGAAGCCGGGTTATGTAAGATTGGCCACTGCATGAGAGGATAACCACTAAAACACCCTCGGGGGTCTACCTCGGCGCATTTCGGCGGCTCTGGGACCTTCAAATGTATGTGGAACAATACAGTATTTAAGACCCGCCTCGTTGGCCATCTCCACGCCACATGGTGGCTGACTATTAATGTCCAAAATGTTACCTTAGCAAACTAGACTTTACATCTTTCGAAACACATTAGAAAGAGCAAAGCGCATCTGTGTAAAGGAGACAGGACACACCTTTACCTCCCCACACGTGTTCACAAACGAAAACAAACGATAATAAACCAGCCTAACTTGTTTTAAGGTTCAATTTTATCTAACAGCCAATGTCTTTATGTAAATAAGGGGGATGTATGCATCCTAAATAAATATACGGCGTGTCGGTAGCTTCCACTGTGATTGTAGCGAACCCAGCTTAACAAGACCCCTCGTTTTCAAAGCAACTGTCAATCGTACAGATCTTATTCAAATGGCGGATTAAACAATGCTTCTGGTATTTTGGGCTTAGCTTTTTAAATTTTTCATTTGTTTTTCGTTTTATCAACAAAACAAGTTAGCGTCAGTGTTGTGTTACGGAAGGTCACCAAAAAGGAAGGTTGGGAATCACGCATTCTTTGTGTGACCTAAAATCCCACGTTACTTCGGTTTGAAAATGGCGTAATGAATTCACTGGACGTATTCAGAAATTGGGAAAAAAACATCTGTATTTAGCTATGAAAGAATTCGTTTGTTCTAAGAGCCCTTGCGCACTAGCGATTTGTCCGGCGATTTTTCAGCGATTTAATGGCGTTGTCGTGGCATCGCTGCGATTTTTTAATGGCGAGCACGCGGCGTTAATTAAACTACCCACTGACGTGACTTCACGTTAAAAATGCTACGCACGTTAAGCGTTAAGCGGTAGTTCCATGCGGGATCCTCCCATCATTTACGATGTTTTCGTTTTCGTATTCGATTTAATCGTCTTCTAAGCAAGACAGCTAGAAGTATCTCCTCGTCAGAGTCCATTTTGTGAATAAGGAAAGCCCGTAACGATAGCAAAAGTGAGATCGTGGCGATATCGCAGCGATGCCGCGACGACTCGCCGCGATCTCGCCTCGCCGTTAAATCGCTGAGAAATCGCCGGACGAATCGCTAGTGCGCAAGGGCTCTAAGACTCTTTATGTCCATACAAAACAGCCATTTTCTGTAGACAAAATGCGATTCGATGGTGATATCATAGATGTGACGATGTGACTCCAACCTTATTATACCTACCTACCATTAACTATACAATCCTAGACTTAAAATCACATAGACTTAAGTCAAACGGTACACCCAGACAAATCATTCCCACTTGTACCTAATTTGCATACAGGGAATCAAAGATGGCGTCCCAATCAGACCTGTATGACTGTGTTTGGGTGTTGGGGCTGGAAGTCATTTGATGTCTGAGGCACCTGAATTGAATGTTTTGGTGAATAAGGTATGTAGGATTGTTTTTAAGGGAATTTTAAGTGGGATTTGTTGTTGCGTTAGAAAATGTTTGAAACATCGTTGAACCCTTATCGAAGTAAACTTTAGGGTGTCCTGCCGTTTGACCAAAAGTCATTTGTCAAAATTACACTTGACAAACAACGTTTTACAAAAAAATGTTTCGTCACTTGATCATTTTACTAATAGTCATTTTACAAATGATTTACTTTTCCAAATGATCAACAGTTAAATTTACATTTTACGAGGAAAACGAACCAGGGCATAACCGACTCGGATAGGTTAGGTTAGAAGGCAAAGGCGGGAGCTTGGCTCCCGCCTTGGCCTTCGAGGTTGTTTTTTTTTCTGCCCAGAAATAGGTAAACTAATTGCTAAATGATCAATTGCTAAGTGAGTTTTTGTAAGATGATACTTTTGTCAAATGTCTCGTTTGCCAAATGATCATTTGGTGAAACGTTGTTTGTCAAATGATCATTTGTCAATAATTTTTTGGTCAAACATTAGTGAACCAAACTTTAGAAAGTATGATACAATAAGGTACAAATATAACAGGTGGTCTTACCTAAATAGCGATCTCTTTGAGAAAGAAATAGGTACACAAAGTGATGCATATGATGTCAAAATTTTAAATATTACACATGTCAAATAAGTAAAAAAAAAAAAACACACTGCGGTAAATGTCAAAAATAAGTATGGATTAATTGTTTTATCCTACTAATATTATAAACAGTAACATGACTTGACAGTATACAATTAAACAATACTTAACTTATTTCTTGCATGTGAAGTAGTAATAACTGCATTGTTTTACTGCCGTCAACAGTATCAATATTTAGAAACTTCATGGTTGTGCAATGTCAGGATTGGCTCCTTCTCTGCCTCGTACTATAGTTAAAATTACAAACAATACCTCAACTAAGCAATATCACACCGCAGGTCAAAACACTAGTAACGTATTTTAAAAGCAACTTTAATACAACTTCTATGAACTTCAAACAAAAGTGACGAGGATTTTGAGTTAATACTATTTTGATTTAGCAGTGCGTATTTTAAACAATGCTTACTTACATTATACCTGCAATACAACACACAAACATCGTAGCGTACAGATTGTATCCGTCACTTCACGCAAACACATACACTTGAGTAAATATATGCCACATACGATATTTATAGACCATGTTTAGGCATTTCGGGCCGAGCTTTATACCAACTTAACTCACCATACATCCATCCCAAATTGAACCTTATTGGTAAAGTAACAACGGTTATAAGATTCGTAATGTAATGTTGGCAGACTTGTATCGCTGCTCGAGCATAAAGGGCCCCATTCACGGCCCATGAAAGCCTGTCTCATAGACAAGAGAGGTACAGACGCGGTAAAAATGATTTATATCGCGGAGATGGCTTATCGAATGTCGAAGTTTGGGGAAGGTAGATGGTGTTTGGATAAAAAATGTGCCGTGTAGTTATCGATATGTTTGGTTATGTATAGTAATATACTAACTGTATTTTCCTTTCTACAATTGAACATGACTCAGGCTATCTACCTGGTAAAAAGAAGTACTACGACTTACCCATTACCTAACTGACGAAAGGGATGCGGTTAGCCACGAACCTAGCGGTTCTGGGCTCGATTTCCGGTAAGGGCGAAAGAGTATTTCTGTTTCCGAGTCTTGGATGTTTCTTATTTAAGTTAAGTAAGTTACTTAACTTACATAGTAAAGACCTAGAGCTTTTTGCTTACAAGTAATTTACACATACATACATACCTTCACGCCTTCATTCCCAGAGTGGGGTAGGCAGAGCTACAGAATTACCAACAACTCTAAAAACTTGTTGATAACTCTGTTACCACAATTTGCACAATTAGGCTAAGATATTTACATACATACATAAATTCACGCCTTCATTCCCAGAGTGGGGTAGGCAGAGCTACAGAATTACCAACAACTCTAAAAACTTGTTGATAATTCTGTAACCAGATAAGATATTTAACAGTGTATATTAGTGACAGGTAGCAAGCCCATCGCCTAACAGAACTAACTACAAGCCTTTATTCCCTTAGTCGCCTCTTACGACTTCCACGGGAGACATGGAGTGGCACTATTCTAAGCCGGCAACCACACGGCAAAGTAATATGTTGGCAGAAAAAATAGAGATAAAGTATATAAGAAAAGTTGGCGATTCTTTATTTTTGTCATTATCATTTAAGCTTGTAGAAACGGTTATGTATGCAACGGTAGATAATTAGCTCTTAAGGTACTCGTGCCTTAAGAAGCTTCATTATGTACCACTTACATAAATAACTATACTAGCGGATTCAAAACCCAAATAAGCTTTGATTCTGATATTGCTATGACTCTTTTATCTAAGTGATAAAATAACCCAGCGAAAGACAATCAAAAAGGTCTTGTCACTTTCTATGAATATTATAAGACATTTAGTTAGCTTTTTTTATGGCATAGGAAGGCAAACGAGCACACAGGCCACCTGATGGTAAGTGGAAACTGTGACCCATAGACATTCGCATTCACAAGACTGCAAATGCACTGCCAACCCTGAGGACCAAAATGGAATGCCTCTATGCTAGTCATTTCACCGGCTGTCTAATCCCCAAACCGGAACACAACAATGCGAACACTGCTGCTTGGCGGTAGGTTAATGGATAAGACGGTGGTACCAATACCAACCCGGACGAACCCTGCACAAGGTCCTCCCACAAGCAGCTTTTCCCTTTATCTCAATCTTTCCTTTTTATTTAAACCTAAACATGCTCGTAATCCTTTTCCCTGAACCCTGTAACAAACTCAACACTTTCCATAATAAAAAGATTGAAATGTCCCATGTCCCATGATAAATGATAAAACGTCCCAACTTCGGTCATAACTCATAAACTGTTTTGATTCCAACACGCCTCAGGATTCCTCTCCAACTTTTTTACACTCACTTCGAAAACAATCTAAAGTGTAGTTACGTCTTTATAAGTTTAATCTGCTTTTTATTTTAGTTACATTCTTGTCTACTTAAAACCTCAGATGCACCTTTTTTTAATTGCCTCAAATTTTATGACGGCGTTTGTGGTATTTTGATCTACTTAATAACAAAGGCAAGAATGTCGACGAGCTGTACGTCGCACCAATCAAACTAGACCACTAAAGAAACAAGCGACGGGTAGCGTCACTTGACTCTATACTATTTAAGGGTTCCTAGTTTGACTACGGAACACTAAAAACTGACAAAATGTATAGGATTGACGTAAGTTGACAATCTATTCTTTGTCAATTCATTTTGTCCGTTTTCGACAATTGCTTTTGTTAGCTTTATGCATCTGGCCTATGCCTAGGGCTACTGGTTTGAGTGCTACTACAGACCAGCGTATCAGATCCACGTCAACCTGTATTGTTATGTATGACCAGGGATCAAGTATACCTGGTACGACGTTGTTCGCCGGTGGCGTAGTAACGTAACCTTCAATTGTTTTTTTCATGTTGACCACACTGCCCAAGAATTATGATGGTATGTAGTAATTTGACGCTTGTTTCAATCCCCTTCACAGTTTATTAAATCACCCATTCACCGCCCGACTAGGTACCTAGTTTTAATACAAAATTGACACTATAATGAGGTCTGTGGCGTTGTAAAACTACTTGGTGTAATCCGGGATTTGTCCATTTGGACGAGCATTGCTAGACGGATCGTCACTATGTGGTTTATTTCGGTTTTGGAGGTTTATGTTTACAAAACGAAGAAAAATCTCGATTGTATCGACCCAGTGATGGTACGTGAGATCTGTGACCTTGGCATTCTCAAGCCTACAATCTTAAGACTCCTGTCCTAAGACCGAAAATGCATTGACCTAGTAGTAATTATTACGGCAATAATCTTTGTTTATCGCCACCACCCCCAAAGAGCGTATCGGCAATGTCATACTGATTTAGCCTCATTAAAACATTATGACACCATTATCTCACCCCAACACTATCATATTATAACATCATAATTTTTTCGCAGAAGAACTGAAATTAACCACCGAAAAAAGGCCAAAAACCATGATTCATGCCTAACTCCATTACTTTCAGTAGAAAGCTGCTTATCAGCTATCTCCACACGGCAGCAAAAACAATATAGGGTAATCAAGACGAATCGCTCCCATATCTGCCTACGGGGGTCGATCGTTAATCACTTCGGTTGCGGCTAGAGCACTACCGACTCGGTAGCGGTTTTCGATATTATCGAAAAACCGGAACTTCAGTCTAAGCCCTAAAATACCGGTATAACGATAATATCCATTTAATATGCTATTCATAGTTGGTTTTAAAAGGTAAGTAATTATGAAATTATTAATTTAAAACAGCCTGGTACTGGCCTCCTAAACCAATACGCAGTATCCCAAATTCAATAATCAAAGTAGTTTGAATTCTATTCCGTTAGTAATTAGGTTGATATTGCTACAGGAGGTTTATCTGAGTTACTGCCTTTTAGCTGGAGGGCAGTATAGGTCACTCAGCAAATTAACATTTATCCAAACCAACTCACATCAAACAATCCAAATCAAAACCGGAAAACTTCTAACTTGGGCTCCAATACCGTTTCGACTGACTGTTTGTTCTACGTTCAGGACTTCCACCTTCATCTATCTAAATCAAATATGAATACTGATTCATCATCATCATCATCATGTCAGCCGAAAGACGTCCACTGCTGGACATAGGCCTCCCCCAAGGTTGTCCACTCAGACCGGTCTTGTGCTTTTCGTATCCGCCGCGTTCCCGCGATCTTCACAAGTTCTTCACTCCATCTTGTTGGAGGCGTACCTAAAGCTCGTCTCCCGGTCCGCGGACAAAATAACATCATTTATCATTAGTTTAGCTATTCTTCGGGCTATGTATTTTACGCACAAATACCAAAAAACCGGGTAACCGATATTTTAAATATCGATATCGAAATCCGGTATTAGAGTGAAGCACCGATAGTTTCTGCTCTAGTTGCGGCCAGCCGGGCCAGCATACGTCCTCGGGTGAAGCATCAGCTAACATTGAAGGCTCTGGGGATTAACTGGTCTCGATGCGAGGAGTCAGGACAGCAGTGGATTTGTAAACAATTGTAAAGTACGGATTAGTGTGTAGTGCGGTATTTCTCGAGTTGCGGAAAAAGCCCAGCGATTTAAAAAAAAAAAAAAAAAGAGTACGTACGCCGGTTGTACAGTGGCGCCCTCATTACTGTTATTGAGTTTTCTATTAAAGTTATGTATTTTCTTGAAATCGGACGGTGCTTTTTTGTACTTCAAATAAAAACACAACTTAAAGGATATATCACATAGTTTAACAATTGACCTTTGGATTATCAACTTAAAAGAAAAAAGTGGCCACCTTTTCCCGTTAAGCTGATTTCTCAAAGGGTAACTGTTATCAAAATTTGTTACGTATCCCATAAATTGTGTTTTTACTTGCGCTAACAAAAAGCATCGTCCAATTCCATGACCAGTTAAGTAACTAAACGAAACGTCCACTCAATCTGTGCAAGTCACCGCCACTGTTACGTGTTTATACCCCATTGACATACCAGGGTCACGACCTGCCACGATCCTCCATCCGTCATCGTTATATTACGGGACACGACCAGCGCAGAAATAACCTTCAATTGTTCCAATCCCTTCGCATACTTAGGTCATATTATAGTGGGGAGTTCTGAAGCATAACCAGTAGGGCAAGGTCTTTAAACGGTTGTAATATCTTTGAATATAAAGCTCTTGCTAAAATGGAAGCGGCTGCGGGAGTTGTTCAGTTGTCAATATCTTCGAATGCATAGATCAAATTATAATGGGTAATATCTGCAGCTGCAGAACGACCATTAAAGCATGGACTTTATACTCCACCTAATTCTTTAAACAAGTGGACCATGTTAAAAAGGATGTCAGCTACATGACCAGAAAGACAAGGAACTACAAAATAGTCAATGTCTTAGACAACATAGACGCAGTTAAAATGGTTGCTTTTGAATTGCAGAACAACCAGTGGAGACTGATCCTTAAATTTAGCCTTTATCTTGTAAAGCACAGACCAAGTTATGATTGACAGTATCGTCTCGCTGTAATTGCTTGACCGGTATATTTAGACACTTACGCTTTAAATGCGTCTTTGAAATCAGAGTAGATGGAGAGGTTTAGTTATGTTGGTCACGCTAGCGAACCGCATGTAACTGATCATTTGTTATAAGTAAATGATTTGCGAAATGAATAAGACAATGATAGTGGTGCAATTTGTATCGATTTACGAAGGATTTAATCGATTAAGAAGTAATTAGGCACGGAAGTTTGGCTTGTGAATCATGATGACAGTTATTTAAGTGTAAGGCAGGGTGCTATAAAACATTTTGTAGACCAGAAAACTATTAACGCAATAAATCACTTTCTCGGTGTAAATTATTAACTAACTGAACTTAATTATACTCAAATGCAAATGCAGACAAGGGACCGGAACAGCTTACCCTTTAAAGGGTTTTCGTTAGGGTATATAATTGACTGGTTTTTACAAACCCTAACGATGCGATACGCATATTATCTTCGACTTCCCCAATGAAAAGCTATCACATACGATACAATTAATTCGACTAAGCGCTTACCAATTCCTTAAAACCCTCGTTAGGCTTTCGCTATGAAGTGTTTATTGAACGGCTTCAAGCTATTTTAATCTCTACGCGCAATCCAAACAAAAAAAAAATGTATTGCTTAGCAATTGATTGGCCATCCATACACATTTACACATAGACTTGAAACCAACCTGCGAAACGGAGTCAACGGAGAGGGAGAATGGATAGGGTAATACTAACGTAATGCTAAGTGCTTAAATCGGAAACCCTTACGAAACTCAATGGTTATAGTTAACTAGGTCGAAGCTGTTTCCATATCATTAGGGTAAGTCTATCGATCGATAGGGATACGCTAACGTTTGGGAGAGTATATGATGTAGTTACCCGATCGATAGACTTCAAATTAAGGGGTATTCCGGTCCCTGATGCAGAGATGGTCATGTCGCTAATATATTGGGGGGGGGGGGGGGGGGGGTTCTTACACAAATTGATATAGTCGCAAACAAAGCTCTAGACTTGATCTATAGGTCTAGACAACGCCAAGCATACTTATATAGATAAATAAGTACATGAAAAATATCAAAGACGTACTTGTGGTCATCACACCAATATTTGCCCTAACCTGGAACTAAACTCAGGACTGCTAGTTTCGTTAGGGTTAAACTCACTATCAACAAGAATAATCGGACTCAGACACATTTTAGTGACAGTTAACAGGTTTATTTTTTAACCGATCGCGGCAAAGCCCAATATGAGGGTTATATGTTTGACTTGTATATACAGGGTGACTGGAAATTCACCGTATTCCTTGAAAGGGGTTATTCTACAACTCATTTGTAACGATTTAAGTCCAGTCAACCAGGGGTCAAAACTCATTGGTTATCGAGTTATTCACGTTTTTAGAATTTTAAAAAAATACCCGCTTTTCGACCTAAAACTAGTCATTGTGTAAAAACTTCGTCATTTAGAAATAAAAAAAGCATTTTTCAAATAGCCAATGAATTACTGATTACGAAAAATAATAAACAATGCCAAAGAAATGCAAAGCTTTGCAAATAAAAGGATTTGAAGTTGAAAGTTCTAGTAATTATTTTCCAAATTTTGTAACATTTTAAAGCATAACTAAAAAAAAAAGTATGACACTTCGCGTACAAATGACAGGAAAAGTTTGCTTAATTCATAAGCTTTCTAAAAAGGTACAATTTATGACATTTCAAAACTAATTTTCATTTAAAAAAGTACAATTAATAATAATAGCAGAAATGTTTGCGGTTAAGCTCCATCGTTTCAACCAAAAACGCGGGATCGTTATCGTTTATAAATTCAGCTAATCCTTTTTTTTTTAAATTTGCTTTTTAAAAACATAAAGTGCGTTCAATTTTTAACCGAAAAACCCGGGCGGGAAGTGTTGTAGTAAAATGAATAGAACATCGATCTCCTTCTTAAATTCAGCTAATGGGGTACTATTTTTAAATAAATTTGCTTTTTTAAAACAAAGTGCGTTCCATTTTGAAATTTCGAGCATCTCAAAACTTTTTGAGTGACCTACGTAATCAGTTACTTTCAACTTTCTTTCCATTTCGGACGATATTGATAACTAAGCTTCTTTCTCAAATGCCTGCGTGCCAATTCGAAGAATACGCAGATATCATTTATTGTTACGGATTCTGCGATGGAGACGCGGCTGCAGCTAGAAGGGAATACCAACGTCGTTATCCTAACCGCCGTTTACCTCACGCAAGCGTGTTTGGTTCATCGTACCGTCTTATTCGGGAAAGAGGATGGCTTTTTTTTATTTCTAAATGACGAAGTTTTTACACAATGACAAGTTTTAGGTCGAAGAGCGGGTATTTTTTAAAAATTCTAAAAACGTGAATAACTCGATAACCAATGAGTTTTGACCCCTGGTTGACTGGACTTAAATCGTTACAAATAAGTTGTAGAATAACCCCTTTTAAGGAATATAGCGAATTTCCAGTCACCCTGTATGTCCGACTGAATGTCCGCTCATAACTACTCAAACATGAGGGATCTTTTCCACGTCTCGGTCACATGGGAATCTACTAGCACTTCGGACAAGTTCATCATTGCGGAGAAGAAGCGCCGCAAGAAACTCCAGCAGAAGGTAATTTTCACTCACTGAAATGGCTAATAAGTTATACGCGGTTAGATTCGTATTAACCACTAGTGTCATAGGCTATATTAAAATTATTTAAATGTGATATTGGCGAAATAAAAATATATACTTGACAAGTAACATTACTTTGACGACATTATCAAAACAGCAAGGTTTTTTTAAAGCATGCTTTTCGTTAGACTTGTTTAATTTTGTGCATGAAAATCGTCCCGCACCCGTGTGGTTGCCGGGTTAGAATAGTGCCACTCCATGTCTTCCCGTGTATGTCGTAAGAGGCGACTAAGGGAATAAAGGCTTGTAGTACTGTTAGGCGATGGGCTTGCAACCTGTCGCTATACGCCTTCTTCATCTTAGCCTAATTGTGTAAGATGTGGTTACAGAATTATCAACAAGTTTTTAGAGGTTGTTGGTAATTCTGTGGCACTGCCTACCCCACTCTGAGAATAAAGGCGTGAGTTTATGTATGTATGAAAAACCGTCACTAAGGAACTTTTTACTCCTCAAATGATTGAAGTAAATACTTCAATGAGTGCGACCGATAAAGAAATAGGTTTTCGTTTTCATAAGGAACATATTTTGTGACTGTAATAATGAAACCATAACACAACCAAGTAAAGGTCCGCGTGCGTGTTTTTGATGGCGTACTCCATCTGATGGCTGGAGCTCCGTTTAGTGTTTATGGTCCGTTTTGTCTTTGCCATTAACGACACGGGGGTAGTTTTTGCAGGTTTTTTGGCTCTATTCATTCTATTAGGCTTTAGTAGGTATAATAAAATAAATGCGTTAAACAACCGATCGATATGGAATTGGGTACAGAGATCGTTTTAGCTCCGAGACGGAAATAGAGTAAGCATTTTATGTGCGTTTTTCTATTGTTAAAGCACCTCATGCTCATGCAGCTCATGCTGAGCTGTCTTTTTTGACCTCACACTACAGCAGAACCTCTTTAAATACGCTTTTTTTTTACTTTTTAGTTTTATCGATTTAAATGTCCGATTATACTCGTATGTGTTGTGTTGCAGCATATTTTTGTCAAATAAATGTTGTGAGTTTGGTTTACGTTAAAAACAACAAAAGCGCCGAGTTGAGAACCTCTTTTGTTTTTTGTTTGAAGTCGATTAGTAAATGACTATTTCTTATTTAAATTACTTACAATCGATAGATTTTATCTAATTTTTAAGGCTATGGCGACTGGTAAGTATTCGTTCCTCGGATAAATAATTAGTATGGAAACAGAACTCTCTAATAGCCTATCCCATACATACTCAATAGTCTGCCTGAAGCCATTAGACGTGAAAAAAATAAGAATAAATTCAAGAGACTATTAATAAAGCATTATTTAGATTGACTTATGTAATATTATAAACGTATTTTTAGTAGGTATACTTTACTGATTTTTTGGACAGAATAATACTGTTATTTAATTTTTATTTTATTTCATGTTAATGAATGCCTATCTTAGAGACTGCCGTTCCCACAGTCAAACTGTTACTCCAGTTTAGTGGGGCAATGCCTAATTGTTAGTTTTAATTAAAATTGTACTTATTAAATAAATAATATAAATAAATCAAGTTTTGAGGCGAAACGCGCGAATTCGCGTTCGCTCATTGTAAACGCGAATCACAAACGTAAACAAGTGCGGGTGCGTTTGACAGCCGATAAATTAGAATGTATCTACGTCGATTACGAGTGGTTCCCGCAGGGTTGGTACGGCGCAAAAACACGCTCGCCTCACGTTGGCGGGAAAAGTTCGCCTTTGCACATCCCTGAAATATTATTGTCTTTTTTCATTTGTGAAAAATAAAGGGTTAAGACTTACATACATACAGGACTTGTTTATTTTATTTTGTAAGTTTTAATCATTAGGTACTGTAGGTTGGTAGGTCGTCAGAAACAGAATGCTGATGTTTTAAAATGTATATCCTTTTATTGTACTTTTGGCTCTATAGAATAACATTCGGTACGGTATTGGTAGTCGTTGTATTTGTTTAATTCTAAAAAGATTTAAAAATGGGGTATTATTTTTCAAACGCAATACAAGATATGACAAGACGCTACTTTTTAAATTTACCAATAAATAAATGTAATTGAATTAAAGCCATTAAAGGGTTGTAGGTTTAATTTTTGCTATCCAAAATAGAACATTCTATTTTTGATTACGCACAAACATATATTTTTTTAACTTAAAAAAAAATGAACGTCGGTAATTACACAAACGATCCCACAGGCTCAAAGCGTATCCAACAAAACCCCACTCAGATATCATTCCTAAATTGAAAGTTTTCTCTGCAATAGCCCACCGCCATTGGCACCCCTATCAAAACGCTGGATTACCGCGCGTTGTCCGCTCCCCTCCCGGCCGACGACCCCGTCTGCAGACGACCTGTCATAACATTGTTCGAGGGCTTGATAAGAAGTATAAGAGCTGAGCCTAGTTAGATATCCAAGTGTTAAGTGACGTATAAAAACTGTCCTGCTTTATTCTAGCTAGGTAAGTGAGTTTTCAGAACACCCTTATAATTAGTGGGCTCTGAGTCTAAGGCTCAGCAAATAATGTAAACAGACCTGAGGTCCAAGATGTATGTTTGATGCTTGTTTCTATGATAGTCATTTTATTTTTACACTGAAACAAGACCACGAACTGAACAATCCGAACGTGCCTATTAGAGAGCCTTTTATGGTCGTGTTTTGTCGATGTGGATAAAACATATCGTCAGTGAAACTGCAAAACCGCGTAACTAACCAATTTATGATAGAGCAAAATAAACCTTACCGTCTTATTAAAAAAATGCAGTGAACAGGCAAAATAACTAACCCCAATCAGTCATTTGAAGGGACCACTATGCTAATTTAAAAAAAACTGGCTACCAAATCGCCATTAAACACAAATTCTATTTTCAAAAGACATCCCAAAAAACTATTGTCTAGCCACCAACATGGCGGAACAAATGTGCGCAGCGGGCGACCGTTTTTATAACCGGCCAGTCATTTCTCAAGGATGCCTCGATGTGCTCCCGCTGGTTCAAGATTTGCCCTGGAGTCGATTTACATGATGTAAAAAATATGGCGGACATTGTGCTAATGTAACGTTAATCTGTGAAGTTGTAGGCAAATTATTAAATGTTAAATTTGAGTATCTAGGTTAGTTTTAAAATTTAAATACGTTTAGTTTTAATTATTAATTGTATTATAATGTCGAATTCTGTAAATATTTTGTCGAATACGTACATACCTTCACGCTTGTAATCCCAGAATGGGGTAAGCAGAGCTACAGAATTACCTACAACTTTAAAAAATTGTTGATTATTCAGTAACCATATTTTGCAAAAATAGGCTAAGTTGTTTGCCAGAGTATTAGTGACAGGTTGCATGCCCATCGCCTAACAGTACTACAAGCCTACTTTCCCTTAGTCGTCTCTTAAGACATCCACGGGAAGACATGGAGTGGCACTATTCGTACCCGGCAACAACACGGCATTTTGTCGAATATTCATTAAATAATAAAGTTCAGCGGAAAAATATCACACAAATTGACAGTTTGTTGAATTACCTAGGCCCAAACTTAAGCTCTATTGGCTTGTGTACTATGGGTATCTACTAGGCAACGACGATACAAATACTTTCATACATACATACATACATATCTTCACGCCTTCATTCCCAGATTTGGGGTAGGCAGAGCTACAGAATACTTTATACTCGGGACCGTCGTAGGCTGGTCCCTACCAGCTAGGCTAACAGCGTCGTCAAGAATAAACTTAAAATTAATATGAGATTACTTTGTTTACAGACTCCGATGATTCAATCGATAACGTAATAAAATCAAATATAAATAATGGACAAGGCAAAAAATAAGATTTAGAACTGACATAAAATCTATATAGTCGTCATTAAAAAAACATCCTTAACCCTGGCCACTTAGAGGTGGTATTACATGTTTATGGGACCATAAATCTGAATACTGAGGATTTATCGATAAAGGATGGGTCACAAATAACTTGGACGGGTTCGTCCGACGACTTTTCTGATTGCTTTGGCGAATTTTCGACAAGAGAATAGATGTCAGTCGTAAATTATTGGAGTGATGTCAGATGTCAATATGCCAATATGGTGAAGATCCGTTTTTGAAACGAATTTAGACGTTTTGGAAAACCGCGTATATAGTTAAGTGCCTGTAGGTGGAGATAGAATATCATGTCAAAAAGTATGTATGTAAAATGGGCGCTAAGGAAGCTCAGTCACTCAAAGGGCTATGGAGAGGGCTATGCTCGGATTGCTCGGGGTTTCTCTGCGTGATAGAATCAGAAATGATGATATCCGCAGTAGAACTAAGGTTACCGACATAGCCCGAAGAATAGCTAAACTTAAGTGGCAGTGGGCGGGGCACATCGCTCGCAGGACTGATGGCCGATGGGGTCAGAAGGTAGGAAGTGTAGGTAGGCCTCCAACAAGATGGAGTGACGACCTTGTAAGGATCGCGGGAACGCGGTGGACGCGAAAAGCACAAGACCGGTCTGAGTGAAGAGCCTTGGGGGAGGCATATGTCCAGCAGTGGACGTCTTTCGGCTGACATGATTTGTATGTAAAATGAGATTTATATGTATATCTTTTTAAATGTACAAAGGCGCACTTATCCCTTCAGGGATCTCTTCCAGCTCACCCTTGAGACATTGAGAAAAGTGAAAGGTTGTGCATTGAGTAGGCAAGTGTACAACTTTATTTAGGAAAAGAGCATAAAAAATAAACTAACAATTAAAACCTTACTTTAAAAAAATACGGCATATCACCACCGCCATAAACACTAGCAACTCAAGACGAGTGGTCGACGCCATGTTTCAAAAGTTATGCAGAATCCAACAGTATAATGTGACAACTATAAGCGTCGATGGCGTAGGCACGACCGTACACGACACCTGTAGGTGTTCTTGGCGTTCAAATGTCTAAGTGTTTATTTCCTTATGTATGTATACCGTTCAGTCTACTAGTTCCTAGTCCTACCCATAGCCATAGTAGGTTTTGTGTGAGTATATTCCCTGCAAATTGATTCACTCTTGACATATTACTCGGCACATTTAAATTGACAACATTTCAAAAAAAAAGCATTATTGTTTTTTCGCGTTTATAATAGCTGATTAAAAATTAGACTACCCGTATTTCTTGGTTTTTCTTTATTTAACTTAAATTCGTCGTTAATAATTTATTAAAGAAATAGTCATTAAAAAGTTACAAAGTTAGGAATACTGATGTCGTGATCTTAGCCTGATATAAAATAAAATAAAGTAACATGTGTCATGTAATGTCACTCACTTGTCAATCATTCGCTGCCGTTCGTTCATAAATTTGTTATTTTGCGTAATTTAATTAATTACGTAATTTGTAAACGCCATTAAAATAAATAAACTATTTTGCGTAGAATCGAAAGTGTGTCGTTAGAATCAAGTAATCCGTCAGACAGATAAAAAATGAACATGACAGTTGTATATTTTTTTGAATTCCTTTGGTAATAAATGGACTAAGGGCACTATAAGTGTATTTCTAACATTCACAATCCAACTTTTTTTACTGTTTTTTCTAAATATAAAAAAGTACTACAAAAAAAAATCCAAAGATATTTTTACTGTAATCAGCAGTGTAAAATCTAGAAACGGTATTTTATTTTACTACCTTAGCAAAAAATGAATTGTTGTCAATTATGTCGTCTGAGCGTACTATACTCCATCTGTTTAGGTAGTTAAATAAATATAAACAAACCAAACCACGTGCCTCTGTTCAACAGCCAATCAAAACTGTTTGGTCGAGCTTGGACCTATCAGTGTTGTGCTCCAACTATGTCACGTGGTTTTTTTCGTTTACATTTAGTTAAGTACCTAAAAAAATCCAGTATAGTAATAATGAAGGACGTGCATTCTCATTTAGGTAGCTGATATTTAGATATTGATTTATTCATTAAAAAATCCTGGTGACCCCTTCTTTAACCACCGCTAGAAAACCTTAAAAAAAACTGCATCCAAATCGGTTCAGCTGTTTTAGAGCTGAACCGACAGCCATATAGACTGACACACACACAATAGTCGGGGGTAAAAACAGGTGATCGATGTCTGAATATCATTGAAATTAGAAAATCATCAAAATAAACTGAGGTACTAATACTAACCATCTAAAATTACACTCTCAAGAATAACAGCGCATTCAACCCGAGCTCTGCACCTTACGTAGGCTGGATGCAATTTGAGCAAATCGTTCCTTGCTGAGTCACTGATACCTAACCTAGAAATTATCCTACACCTTGTGTGGGAACGCAATTACACTAAGGATGTATTCCTTGTCTTATTTTATTCTAGTGAAGAAAATATTGCCTATAATTTTTCATTCGCAAATTGTAGGGCACTTTACAGATTTTGTGGTATAACAAGGATGATTTGTACCTACACAAAAAAGAGGTCCCGTGTTTCTAATATGGCTATGTAATGCACGTCGAATAGCTGTCAGCCAGTCGTTGACATCGGTTATTAAATACACGGCTAAATTACGAACAATAGCAAGTGGCTCAACAATCCCGGTTCGTGACTGTGTTTAGCTGATATATTTTTACTGGATATTATTCATTTTTTTTAAGTAGAGAAACAGGTAATAGTTTTATTACACTAGACCAATAATTTTATTTAGGAAAATTCATAATGTGAAAATACAGACATTGGTTATACCTAGAACTAGCTAGATATACACATTTCACACAATTATAGCCTAATATGTAAACTCTATCATGAAAAAAACATCTGCTTATTGTTTTAAAACAAGAATAAACTGAAAGTTTATCGAACCGTTTATGATAAATACTGTATTATTATGCATTATGGAAAAAAACAATGTTTTCTCATAACCCGCTTACCTGTGGGCGTGTTACTGAAGTTATTATCGCACATAAATCCTTAATGATTGGCGCGAGATAAGTGGCCATTACAAGTGATCGGTGTAAATGAGGCGTCACGACGAATTAGGGCTTGTTGCGGACCTAATGCGTCGGCAGTTATGGGAGTGCAGGCTGCTTTGAAAGTCGAAGTACGAAGTTACGTAGCTCCATCCCTGTCACTCGACAATTGAGAGAAAGGGATGGAGCTATTGTAGTTTTGAATTTCGATTTTCAAAGTAGGATCTCAGGGCCGGTGACCTTTGACGAGTTCCTTTATAGGCAAGGGGGTTTATTTTGCGTTGGTCGATATTTTAATGGATTAATGATTGTTGACGGTATAGAAAGAATAGAATAGAATATCATTATTTCGGGCCCATATTTACAAATAAAATAACTACTTACATACATAACAATGTACAACTTAAAATTAATATAATTCGCAGTGACCTAATTAAGAAAATTTCCAATTAGGTCTCTATAATAATAAATTTATGACTCGAAGTTTGAAAGCTGAAAATGTTAATTACGTCACTATTGTTCTGAAGTTGCGAATTATTAAAACACTAATGTGTAATAGAGGCCATTATGGCTCACCTTGCGTTAATGCTATTTTAGTGTAGCCCATCTTGCTTCGATATCGTTATCGTATTGTTAACGTCAAGACATTACTTTCAAGTGAATAATCTTACCATACATTTCTGATACTCCGTTAATATTTCCTTCTCAAATTGATTATTTATAAACTTTGTTACTGCGTGACGATAGCAATAGTAACGTAATGAACATTCCCCCTCCGTTTTATCCACTTACAACGTGACGGACATAATCCTTATTGTAACTGACAGTGCGAAAGTTTTATTTATTTATACTTTAAATAACCCTCCTGGCGTTACTCCGATTCTTTGATCTTTCTCTTTTACTCTTTAGTTATGACGCGATTGATGGAAAGGGACAGGTGTCGTTACTTCAAACTTTGGTTTTGGGAAGCCCTAGTTCTCAATAAAAAAAGTCCAAGAAAAATTGAAATCTGAAGGCGTTTACGATACGTGGGATGTTGCTTGTAAATTGGGTCAGTAGTTATATAGGCAGCGTGGCCGAGTGGTCTAAGGCGCTGGTTTTAGGCACCAGTCCGAAAGGGCGTGGGTTCGAATCCCACCGCTGTCAAATATTTTTGTTATTTTTTCTTTTATATTTTTGTCCTTTTCTATCCCCCTTTTAGACTAGGTTTTTCTCGCGACTTCATCCGCTTATAACTGGTTCGTTTTTTCGAAATGTTGTTTAAGCGATTTAGCCAAATATTATTTTTTTATTTTTTTATTTTCAGGTACTGCTGCTTTTTAACTAATATTTACTAGGACAACATTAAATAGGGGAGCCTTTTATTGCTCAAGATTCAAGCACACTGTAAACTACTTGAACGCGTAAGTACCACAAAGAAAATATTCGCATAATTTAAAATTCGAACGCCTCGCGTGTGAAAGATACGTATCTCGAGTGCGTATTTCTGCGTATTTCTGCATTATTTGCGTATCATGAGTGGATGAATTTCAATTTGGACGTTGAAGTCTTTGTTTTACGCTCGTTGGCTCGGTGAGTAGGTTCTGAAGTGGATATGAATATTAAATGAAATTGAGCTTGGGGGGCTGCGGTTAACATATACACCGTGTTTTTTTTGATTTACGATAATTGTAAGGGAACGTTCTTTAGGTCAAATAAAGTTAATTTCCCGAAGACAGACAAATGTTAACTGTAACGTTTTTAAAGATATTTAATTTTTAAATTTAGTCAGTTAATCACGTTGAACTGGTCTAAAAGGCTCTTAACTGTCTGTGTATGTCACGCCAACATTGACGTATTTGACACTGTCTATGAGTTAACTCTAAAGGCCCTTTTAGAATGACCTTAAGATACAACATTTAATTACTTCGTTCTAAACAGAAAAAAAATTTTTTTTTGCAATATTTATAAGTCTAGTCTACCACTTGGTTTCTATGGATGTAGGTACCTAGTAATATGCCGAAGTTATCGTAAATCAAAAAAAACACGGTGTATTGGCTTTTATTTTATGAATTAACTCCTTTAGTTAATAATGTAGGGAGCTTTGTACTTATCCTATAGGTAAGTTACCAATAAACAATAACTGAACAAAAATATAGAAAAAACCGGTCAAGTGCGAGTCGGTATCGCGCACCGACGGTTCCGTATTTAAGATAATATGGTTGGAAAACGCAAAGAAATCAACTCAAACTCGTTTTGTTATGAACTTTATTATGTATGCTATAAGGTCCATTTTGACTGAACTAAACTTAAAAACAGATTTTCATTGATTTTTTTGCTATTGCTCAAAAACTGTAAATAATGAACACTTCATGTTATTTTTCCCATAAAATATAAATAATCATTATACGCTAGGATTATTTTCAGATTTTTTGATTCATAAACTTCGGAGAAAAGGGGGCGAATGGTCATTATTGTGAATTTTTAGCTATAAATCAAAAAGTACCACGGAAATTTATAAAAAATATATTTTTAAAATGTGCAGATACTCGAACCATTTTCATTTTTTAACCCCCCATTCTAGACTTTCGATCATTAAAAAAAAAATGTTTTTACTAAAAGCAGATGCGAGCAAGCAAGTTGTACAACTATGCCAAATTTCAAGTTGATAGCATTTATAGTTGCTGAGAAAACCTGCTGTGACATACAAATAGACGGATGGACAACGAAGTCTCACCATGAGGGTTCCATTTTCACTATTTTGGTACGGAACCCTAAAAAATTAACACTGATAGAAACATGATGTTGTGCCTAAGTTTAAGAAATTGTCTGTCTGTCCATCTGTCTGTTATCATTGTTTTTATAAAATAATTTATTTTATAGACAGTTAACAACTGTACTGTACCTATTCTTAGTTTTATTGATCTACTGTTAATTCTAAGTTCCCTGTTGGATCGCATATTTTTTTTACGCATAACGTATTTTTACGCATAAATTCGTTTGGCTTTTATAATAACGGTTTTTATAATAGAAATGGATTTATTTTAATTATTATAAAAAACTAACCTACCCTAACCTAACATAATCTACATAATGACGTTTATAAAATTCTGAAATGTCAGCCTAAAAGGGTGTTATGCTTAAAGATTTTATGCGAAAAGATACATTATGCGTAAAAAGTTTATCTATCTGTTTCAAAGGGATCCCATTCTAAGGACCCTCGTCATAAATCACGACGAATTTAGTCGAGTTAATTCCTAACACCTTCGTAGGTAACTCCTGAGGATGTATTCATAACCCTTCCCTCATCGGATTTGGAGACGGATCAGATTGTTTGTACGGGACGGAATCCTTACTTGCGCACGTGTGAGTGCACCGTACGGATAAGGATTGACTTATATTGTCAGCTGGTTTTTACTGTAGAATCTTAATAAATATATTTTTATTTCAATTGCTCAAAAAGTGGTAGGTACTTTTCGTAGCTGTATATCGTGCGGAAAGTTGGATCTTTTCGAACTAGTGCGTTTTGCTTTTCCATTTTATTTAAATACTAGCGGCCCGCCAGCGGCTTCGCCCCGCTGCAAATTCCTGACGTTCCCGGTGGATTTCTCTATTTGTTTCTTCCATAAAATCCTTGTCCTGACATTGACAAACACAACATAAAAGAAATCAGCCAAATCGGTTCAGCCGTTCTCGAGTTATGTGCTTAGCAACACATTTAGCTACTCCTTTTTGATTATTATAGAGCATCCAACCAAAGATGTTTAAATAAAGTACCAGGAGCACAGAGGTAATTAGGAGGGAGAAAGGTGTGTCGCTTTCCCGTAACAGTAGGTTATGTAGGTACATAATATTCTCATGTTTATGCACACCTATTATTTGAAGATATAGTTTTGGTTTTAATATTTTATCAACAAGTTTTTAGAGTTGTTGGTAATTCTGTAGCTCTGCCTACCCCACTCTGGGAATGAAGGCGTGAAGATATGTATGTATTTTATTAAAATCTAAGTAATTTCGGATAGAATGTGCACACGTTAAGCTCACTTCAGAGGTCCAGGGGAAGAGGACAGATACCTATGCCCATATACACACATACACAGATACACATTTTTTCGCAAATTTATTAAAAAACGTCGTTTGGAACACGTGCAGAACTGTCATTTTCACTCGTCCTGAGTCTTGCCTCTCGCTTGCAGCTTGGGCCAAGTCAACCCGGGGGCTTTTCAAAAATATGTATTATTAATTAAGTTATAGTAAATAAACAAACTGACTGATGATAGTAAAGGCTTGTAAAATTTCAGTTAAATTAACGACGGTTAATAATTTTGGACAAATCAATTTTTAATCGTTTTCAAAGAGGCTATCTTCCTATTCGACTGTATTTTTTATGTATTTTACACAAACATTTTAGTTCTGAATCGTTGTTAGCTTTACCACTTCATCAAAAAACCTCATCCAGTGATTTTCCTGTATTTAATTATGTATGCGTGTTCTGTTCTCACGCCTAATTGTCTAAAGTTAACATGTCAAAGCATCTAAACTATTAACGCCAGTAATAAAAGAGTTCTCTCACGGTAAAGTGTCACAGTGACGTTTTGTATGCAACCGGTGTTTAACTTCAGTCAGTTGCAGTAACGTCATACAAAATTCGTGAAGCGTGCCGGGGGTTTAATTCAGTTTAGGTTAACAGAAAGGGACAGAGCTATAACAGTTGTAAAGCTCTGTCCCTTTCCCTCAACTTATACTGAACTGCTTTAGTAAGTCAGGACAACCCCCCTGTTAAGCTGAGGAAACGCTCATTTAGGACACACAGATAGACACAGTGGCAAACCTGATTATATTATCTAAAATATTTTTTTTAATTTCTTGGTTCCACCCACCTCCGTCAGCTACGATCCTCTGACAATCTCACACTATCCATCCCTCTTCACCGCACAGGCTTCATGTCCAGCTCTTTCGCACTTCAAGCAGCACGACTTTGGAACGACCTTCCCCTTGATATCAAGCAAGCTCCGAACAAGTTTGCTTTTAAAAAGAAAGTTCGCGATTTTTTTTCTTTTTGTAGGTAGAATAGTCATCATCTTGTTTTTCTGATGGTGTTATCTGTAATGTTTTGTGCTTATCCTCATTTTTTTTTTTTTTTTTATATTATGTATTTATATAAGTATTTATATTTATTTTAATATAAGTATTGGTATGTAGGTATATATTATTACGTTTAAGCAACATATATGTTAGACCCTATGTTGCACCGCCACCACAATCTCTGCTTTGCCCAAAGGTTAACTGGTAGAGAATGCCTTACGGCATTAAGTTCGCCTTTTGTATACGAAGTGTATTCTTTTGTGCAATAAAGATTAAATAAATAAATAAATAAATAAACAAAATGATATGTGAATTCTGTATAATTAGCATGTGTGCAATATAACTGTAACTTGTATTATGAAATAAATAAACCTTAATCTAAATTTAACCAAAGTGGGTAAAACATCAGCAAGTTCTTTAGTGAATCTACTATCAGCTTAGTTCATTGTAATTAATAATTATTACCAAAATAGAATTCAGTAATAAAATTAAAAATTCAAACTTAACGTATTTCAAATAAAATAAAACTATGCTAATAATAAAGGTATAAATAATAATCACCACTATAAAAAGAACACCCCTTCTAGCTGGTCCGCTCGCGGCATGGTCCCTATGACACTGACTGCATTACTTCTCTGGATAGCTAGCCCAATCCTGTGGGAGAGGTAAGCACCAGCTCTAGGATCACCGCCTTAATAAAGCTATTCATATCAGCTGACAAAGCTCCAATGGTATCCACTGCAAGCGCCACAAATTCGTAATTATTTAACAATAAAGAATATTAGTACATCCTTAGTTCATGTATTTAACGTCTTGTTAGGCTCGTACGGAATCAAAACTCTTATGCACAACAATCACAATTATGTTACAAGCGATAAAAAAAAAATTAAGTGATATATAAGGTATCATCGATCTTCATAAAACTTAGCCAAGAACTATGCTGACACACAGCACACAGCAGCGAGCACACAGGCCACCTGATGGTAAGTTTTAAAACTGTGACCCATAGACATTCGCATTCACAAGACTGCAAATGCACTGCCAACCCTGAGGACTAAGATGGAATGCCTCTATGCTAGTCATTTCACCGGCTGTCTTATCCCCAAACCGGAACACAACAATACAAACACTGCTGCTTGGCGGTAGGTTAATGGATAAGATGGTGGTACCAACCCGGACGGACCCTGCACAAGGTCCTCCCACAAGTGAAACCACATCAAAAGGCCTTTCACAGATTCCTCGCTCATTCTAGCCGTGTGTCCAACTGAGGGCTACGCTGCCCTGCTAAGTAAATAAGCAGTATCCCAAATACAATAACCAAAGCAGTTTTAGTTCTCTCCTCTTAGTAATAAGGTTGAAGTTGCTACAGGAATTTTATCTGACTTACTGCGTATTAGCTTAGGAGGGCTGTATGGAAATACCACTCATTACTCCTGTAGGCGGCGGTCACGTTCAATCCCCATTAATACTTGTAACTAACGCTGGATGGAGTCGACACACAAACGGACAAACATTCTCTCTTGGGGTAATGTAAGCGCTCCACAGCAATCAAAAAGTCGTCTTATCATTTTAAATAATTTCTCAGACGTATGTCGCAAAATAAAGAGATATAAATACGTTATACGTCATATGATAAGATAAACCTATGAACCAAGTAATTAAATAAATGTCAAATCATCAATCAGTCACCCACCAATCACTGCGATATTGCGATATGGCAATGGCTAAACAAGCCGCCTAACTTGACATTGGCTAGGTGCCTTGCAGCAAGAGCCATAACACAAGAAAAAAAAAAGGGACAAACAATTCATGCGTTGTCTACATACATACATAAACTTACGCCTTTATTCCCAGAGTGGGGTAGACAGAGCTACATAATTACCAACAACTCTTAAGAACTTGTTGATAATTCTGTAACCACATTTTGCACAATTAGGCTAAGATGTTTACCAGTGTATTAGTGACAGGGTGCAAGCCCATCGCCTAACAGTACCATGATGTCTTTGGAAACGTATTGATATATTTCTTAAAAGTTATTCACACATCAAATAATCTCCACTGTTCTTAACCCTTAAATGGACAAAAATAAAAACTCTTATGTTTTATTGTTGAGTAGTATGAAAATAGTACCTAACAAAACCTCAAACTACAAGTTTAACAACAAGCAAACTTAAAAAAAAACATTATTTATCATTATGATGTATTTATTTTTTATTTAAAATATAACGTAGTAACACCCGCGATGCTAAGGGCAGTATTAATAAACTGATCTCAACTCTAATGCTGGTCTCAAGATGCGTTAAAAATGTCAGTTTTCTATGGCTTGACGTTTATGTTGACGTTCTTGTGACGGGCATCTCAGCCAAGACGAGTTTATTAATAAGGGCCTAAGACTAATCTAACTACAACTCGCTTGTCAAAATCAGGCCATTTGTTCAGTCTTTACAAGAAAACAAGGAACCACAGTAAAGGAAATTGATTTCTGGAGCATTTTGGACTATTTCATAGTGACGTAATCAATCAAAACGTAAGAGACTTGTTATGATTTTATTTACAGTGTCACTTTGGCAGTGTCCAAAATGGTCTAGGAATCAATTTCTTTGACTGTACATCATATACAGGGCCTCTATTCAACACTCTAATAACCATATCGTGTTTGAGCTGTTATCGTATTGTCGCCGTTTTGATAGGTCTTATTTACTTGCCAGTAATGGCGGGTGACGTCATGACAATACCATAACAGGTTAGCTACGATATCGTTTTTAGCGTCTAGAATACCGAGCCTGGTCGAAAACATTACCCTAAAATCAGGTGAGACCCCGAACTCAGGCCAACTGAAACAATATGTGTGTTTTGTAGAACTATAAATACGCGCAGTTTCATTATTTACTTTAAATACATTGTCTTGTGTGCTCTTTATCATGAAGAAAATCTGGGACACAAGCAATTGCGTCGTTTAATCCATATATCGGTTTAGGTATTGTTAAAATTAATAAATAAATCAGAAGAAGCAATGTCACATAAACTAAGCTCAAGACTTGTACTAGTAAACAACCTACTAGACAACAAAAACACACTTTACAGATAGCTGAAAAAGAAAGTACATAGAAAATAATCCAAGTTTCAAGAAAAAATACTTATATGGGCTAATCACAAAAAGAAAATCGAGCCCGGGGTAGCTTCGTAGGCGTCTTGTGATATGAGGACGTGTCAAAATCATAAAGCCGATCAAGAGAACTAGGTAATATTTAAAGAATGCCTCTATGCAGTAATTCTATCGAAAACCAGCAGTGCTTAGTAATTTAGTTCTGCGATAGTGTTACCGTATCAGATCGATGGAACAGACTTGCATGTTGTGTTAACCATTTCAGTCTATAATTTAACACGACGTGGTTGGAGTACGTCCGTCAGAAGGTTGGATGCAGTCTGACGGTGTTCCAGCTGCGGTGGCTTCGTTACGCGCACTTCAGTTCGTTCGTAGTGCGCGTGCCGCGGTTTATGCTGGTAACCGTCGAGTGTCCAGACTTCTGGCCGAAAGGTCTCGTGTTCCAGCGGTTTCGGGTCAACCATCACGCCAAGTTCGGCAAAACAGAACCACGCTGTTCTGTCACCTCGATGTTTTTTTTAAAGTTTTATAATGTTATGTATGTTAGTCTATAAGGTATTTGTAACTATGGGCCTCGTTGCTCGAAATAAAAGTTTATTAACAGTGTTTTTTCGGGTGGCAATAAGGTGCATGCCTTCAATGGCTGGCTGATGCCGCTGCTCGCATACTCCTTTGGCATACTAAGGTGGACTCAGACTGATTATTATTATTATTATTAAACACATCATCGCCCATAGGTCTCACATATACCTACTTGTGATTCCATACTCCCTCTATTTTCTTCCTGTTGGAGATTGATTTTCCAAAAAGCCTTTCTTAGTGCCCCCCGAACGAACCCAAGCAATACATATTGCCTCCAAATTTAAAGTCCCTGAGTCCAGGGAATTTGGTTATACATTGTCTGTTAGTCACGCAAGAGTTTTATGCCCTTGGGCCTTTATTACAATGGAATAAGGTGGAAATCTCTTTGTAGTCGACCGTACTGCCGTGCTAGTGTAAAAGGCGACTGTTCGACAAAAGACACTTTCGAGATAATCGCAAAAAAGTGTCCGAAATCTTCATTTTCATATTTCTAGGTAATTTAAATAGATATTGAAATGAAACTTTTTGTGTCGGATAGACATTGTGTTTTACTAGTTTTATACACAAGTAATGTATTTTTATTACCTACAGTTTTTTTTTTACACGCATTTTTTCCTTTTTGTTTAGTTGCCGATTAATAATTGCCACTGAAAAACAAGCAAAAAGGCGGTATATGAGCACTATACCGCCTTATAGGCTAGATTTTCCTTCATACGTCTTCATAATAAACTAGGGCTTGAACGTATCACAATAATGCTTAATTAAAAAGACGTATTTGCAACATACCGCCTTATTGCTTAGTACAAAATATTTTTTGAATAATTCTGATCTAAATAATAACGCCGAATAAAAGAAATACGTTTATCTTGTCTAGTACGCAAATCAAAAAAATATGGTTTGTTTTCGTATCGATCATTTTATATTCATATACTAGTCTAAAAAAACGTATGTCTTCAAAAGTCAGACGAAATACGGTTTTTTAATTTAGTACAACGATGAAAGGTTAGACTAATTGCTAATTAAAACCATCATAAATTCGGTACAAATATATTTGAAATAAACAAAAATTAACAGTTAAATCACAGGAAATATTATCTCTTCTAAGATTGGTGTAGTGTTATTAGTTATTCAATAAATCAACAACTCTTTGATTCGTCTGTATGACGCATTGTTAATCATAACTTCTTTTTTAATTATTTTAATTTAAATTTAATCAGTCCCATAAAGTAATTGAATTGCAATTTTGGGAGGACTTGCCAGAATCCAACCATGAAAAAGTCGATGAATTATAGGTTAAAAATACTTAACCTATAATTCGTCGACATTTTTTTGGTTGAATTCTGGCAAATCCTCGCAAAATTTCAAGCTAAGAGCAGGCATGAATGCACCTAGTTTACGTACTAAATTCTGTTTTCGACTTGCGTCTGTCTATCCCTCGGAAGTGAGTGTGCGATGAAAGCATCGGGCGATTTCCTTTTACTTTGGTAAATGTTTCTTTACTAAAATTAAACTCAATATATTCTCCTTGCAATAACCCTAATGTAGCCTAAGCACCTTTAAATAGAATTACTCAAATCCTGGTCCTCGTGGAACCAATTATAATAGCCCTAAGCTAAAATTTTATTTTTATTTTATTTTTACCTAATTCCTCCTACATCTATCTACCTAACCTAATAACTTAGTCACCATAAGTAACATTCCTAGTCTATAAAGCTTCCTATTCCTAACAACCTTTTTTAAAAGTATATTAGTTTTGGCATGTGATCGTCAAGTAAGTAATCTAATTATAACCCAATAGTTGTGAACCTAATATAGTAACCCTAGAATTCTTTAAGTCTTTGTTTTAAGTCCTAGCCATACTAATACTCTCTAGAATATTGATACCTAAATATTTACAATAATATGTGGTTGCCGGGTTAGAATAGTGCCACTCCATGTCTTCCCGTGGATGTCGTAAGAGGCGACTAAGGGAATAAAGGCTTGTAGTACTGTTAGGCGATGGGCTTGCAACCTGTCACTAATACGCTGGTAAACATCTTAGCCTATTTGTGCAAATTGTGGTTACTGAATTATCAACAACTTTTTAAAGTTGTAATTCTGTAGCTCTGCCTAGCCTACTCTGGGAATACAGGCGTGAAGGTATGTATGTATTTAGACTATAATTTATAACTTACCTAACAATATCCTAGTTTATTTAATGACTCCTAACCACTTGAAATTCAACCTACCTACTAAGTGAATAGGTTTTAAAGATGAAGTTAATATGTACCTATAGTATAATTTATGAAACCGAAGTCTAGATTAAAGCAAATCTAAGAATTTAAAGGTTTTGTGGCCCCCTTAGGGAAGGAGGACCTTTACTTGTGGGAGGACCTTGTGCAGGGTCCGTCCGGGTTGGTACCACCATCGTATCCATTAACCTACCGCCAAGCAGCAGTGTTCGCATTGTTGTGTTCCGGTTTAGGGATAAGATAGCCGGTAAGATGACTAGCATGGAGGCATTCCATCTTAGTCCTCAGGGTTGGCAGTGCATTTGCAGTCTTGTGAATGCGAATGTCTATGGGTCACAGTTTCCACTTACCATCAGGTGGCCTGTTGGCTCGTTTGCCTTCCTATGCCATAAAAAAAAATAAGGAGTTCTCCTCCATACGCTCTTGGATCGCTTTCCATAGACCTTAGTCTTCCTCAATAGTCATCCTCCATAGACAGGTCAGACTCCTTGCCAATATGTACGATTAGTCAGTCAGTCGTATAGTAAGGGAAGAAAAGGGTAAAAATATAATTTGAGTGTTTAAAAACTCAATTATACAGTAGATTATTTATCGTTCAATAAAGCGATAGTTATAATATGTTATTTTTATATCATATAATATTGTGACTCAAGATTGATATTGCTTGCTTCACCTTTAAGTCTATATTTGACTTGAGTTTTATATAACTAAATGAGATGTTCAATTTCACCAAGTATCCATGTTTATCTTTTATAGTAAAACAATGGGATACAGAAGTAATTTTGTCTTCTAGCTAGATTGAGTCCTCATGTTAGTAAAATATGTTATGAAAAGTAAACAGACAAATCTCACTATAGTCACTTTATCATTTACTGATATATTTGTTTTATGCTCTATAAAATATTCACTTTATAAAAGGACTTAACCATCTCTGGAAGCTAATTATTGATATTCTAGATTTGCTTTATTTCCATAAAATTCTCTCCATAATAACTTTATTATTTATTGGTATAATTGTATTATGCATTATAAAATATATATTCTGAAAAAGGACTTATTTCTATAAGCTAACTATTGATGTTCTAGTTTTTTTATTGTTCATGTTTTTCTTACTAATATCATAATTGGGATTGTTCATATTTTTTAAATTACTCTAATTAGAAAACCATTTCAAGGAATAGGGTTTTAAAGCCGTTCTGCATTATTAAGTTTTTGTTATATTTAATATTTCAAACATTCGACAAAAGTATATTTGACCGTGTTGTTTGACTTTCGTTTTTGGCTTGAAGCCCTCCCAGGTGTGTCTTACGGGTTAGGCGTAAACCGCTTGAAATAATATGTTTTATTATACTATTACAATCACTTTTTATCATTACTTATCATGTAATTGTTGTAATTTATTAGAAAATGCCAACCCACATTTAAAATAATCATGTCATCGATAAAATGTCTGTTAAATAAATAAAGATATAAAAACAAAACTATTCGGTCGAATGCAAAATTGATGAAATTTGTCTCTTACAATTACCTATTCTTATGTATTAGAATATAAAAACCGTGAGTTATTTTTTTTGGTCTATCCCAATTGTTAGTTCTCCAAAAAAAATATCATAATAATTTATTTATTTATTTTATTTTTACTGTACTCAGGTAACAAATATTTAAAATGGTATTATGTACTCAGTTTTATGATTTATCGTCAATTCGTCGTCCTCGTCTTTTCGCGTGATAACGGGCGCCAGCGCACACGCACCTTCATTACCCGTAACGTCAGCGAACTGAAGGGCGCCCGAACGCGGGCACTCCCGTCCGCGGGGGGTATGTAGGAGATTGGAGATTATACGGTTTTATTAAGTAGCATGGGTCGACTGTGGATATTCGAATAGTAATTAAGCGTTAAAAACTACCTCTGTCCCAAGTAAAAATACCGTATCACAAAATAAACGTTTTTTTAAACAAGTTTATCATTATTTAAACTCGGCATTAGCTAGACTAAAATACCGCAAAATACTGACATACGGTCTTTTTGTCTAGAAAACTATGTTACGTTCATTTAGATTATGAGCAAATAGAAAAAACATTTGAACTACTAAGTTAAAAGGCGGTAAAATATGTTATTCGTTCTTTTTACTTAGTAATCTGCAATTACGGCCTTATAGAGTAGTTCAACTTATTAATAAATCTAACCTACACCAGACAATAATGCGGAGTGTCTTGTTTTACGTCTTTCTAATGTAGTATTGTGTAGTTACCGCTTTATTGATTAGTATTTGCTGGAAAATAGTCTGTTATACGGCCTTTTTCCTTATCGTATCTTCGCAACCAAGCCTCTTATCGACAAACGGATAAGATGGGTCGACGCGGCTTGTTCTCCATATCACGATGGTCATAACAACTCAATTTGGTCAAAATGTCGAAAGATCGCCTTTTACACTAGCACGGCAGCGTATAACAACTGACACTACTGATACCTACTACACTAGCCCAAATGTTACTAAGACATCAGAATACCGTGTGAACCGCAATCTGTGCGCGCTGGCTGTCCAGATGTTCGGTGACCTTAACCACGTGTTACTTGTTAACTTCTTAAAGTATCTACTTACTCTGTCTAATTGCATTGGTATTTTTTCGCCTGGTACTTATTTGGTGTCGGTTTTTCCGCTGTGTAAGTTGACTGCAATCGAGATCGTGTTCTCATGGGAGGTGATTTTGAACTTGGCTTGACACACTGCCGTGTCTAGATTCTGTTGCCAGGGTTGCGGCACGATGGGTAAGGATTAGGTATACTAAAAAAAGATGTAGGTATATCACCAACATATATCATATAAATATTATAAGTTCGTTTGTTTGTTTTTATAGTTTCTTTTCCATTTAAAGATAATATGTAAATATAAATATTTCAGTTATTTTTTATTTAATTAATTAAACGAAAAATATTATGCTTTTTAGTAATACAGGGAGTACAAATCCATATACTAATATTCAACTCCGAAAGGTATACTGTTCGTTTGTTATGCCTTTACGACTAAACCGCTAAACAATTATATTAAATCTTTTTATGCAGATATCTCGGACTCTTAGAAAGAACCTAGGGTACCTACTTTCATCCCGAAACAGAGATAATCGACTTCTGCCCGGACGGAGCCCTGGGAAACAGCTAAAATTAAATAAAACTGTAAGGCTAACACGTTTCCTTTAGTCAGTAGCTCCCGTGAGCCTACTAGCAACTGAGCACCTAAGTTTCACGAATAAATTCAATTAAAACTTGAATATATTCCTCAAGCCCCCATTCTGCCCTCCTAAGGAGAAAAGGCGTATCTACTTTATGAACTGTATTGAAAACCCAACCTTATTATAACCCATGAGAGTTGAATATGCTTCTATGAATTAATTGCACATACGCCTTTTCTCCGTAGGCCTTGAAGCCCTTGAACTTGAGCAATTAATCCCGAACAACAAAATGGCGTCGTCAACGAATATTTTGTCTCGAAATAATTGGAGTTACGACCTGAGTTACTAAGATGATCACCATTGTTTCTTTCACTCTTCAGTCGCTGTGGACTTGGAAGAAAGAGATGGTTGATATTAATAATTACGAGTAGTTGTGTCCTTGTAAGTAACACGGCCACCCTAACGTCCGTCTTTTATATAAATGCCTGAATAAAGTTCTTGTTTCTTTTATTACGTTTTCTTCAACATTGAAGACGTTTCTTAGCAATTCTTTGGAACTCATTTTATCTCTACTACTAAAGTAATGTAAGTAAAAAAATAGAATATTAAATTGGGATCATAAACTTTCAGAATGTCCATTTCTCCGGCATTTTACATGTATACATACATAACCTCACGCCTTCATTCCCGGAGTGCGATAGGCAGAGCTACAGAATTACCTGACATGATGATGATGATGATTCTTTTTTATTTAATAATATTCAATAGGAATATATTGGAATAGATTAATTGATTTGTATTAAATCCAGTTTCCATTAAAAAGCCCGCATTAAGCTTCTTTTAAACTTTTCACAAAAAAAACATATTAATCAGATCGGACACACTGACTAGTTTCCAATAGGACACTAGAGTGCACTTTAAAAGCCCACTCACACATTAATTGGCATTATAAAAGCACTATGTCTTATAAAACTCAAAAGTAGCTCATCGTAAACTATACCCTCGTAAGGCATATGTAAAATTTTGTTACTTCGAAAAAGAATCTTGTGTCAGTCAACTATACACAAAAGTCGCTTTGACGTTGGGCTTTACGAGGTTATAATCTTTTTTTTTATGGCATAGAGAAGACAATGGCACGCAGGCCACCTGATGGTAAGTGGAAACTGTGACCCATAGACATTCGCATTCACAAGACTGCAATGCATTCCTAAGACTGCAAATGCGTTGCCAACCCTGAGGACTAAGATGGAATGCCTCTATGCTAGTCATTTCACCGGCTGTCTTATCCCCAAACCAGAACACAACAATGCGAACACTGTTGTTTGGCGGATCTACTACTTTATTAATAAATAATCGTAGAATTTTCTATCAACTGCATCACTACGATGAATTTATCGATAACCATAAATATATCGTCCCCGACGTTTATTCTCATACTTACCTTTTTCTAGTTCCTTCCACATTCATTTCCTTAACACATTAAACTTGTGTCTCCTGAACGAGCCAGGAAGCCGTTCTGGGCGTTCATCGTGCTGTCGGGAATGCCAGTGTGGCCATCGTAAAAATAATATCCATTATTATAATTGGGGCGATGCCACGTGCCGACTTGGATTGGTTGTTTTTTTATTACTTTTAAAAGGATGGGAAAACTAAACACGGCATATTTTGATTTTAATAATGAAGTTTGGATTCTTGGTATTTCCAAAATCCATTTGTAGAGCTTAATAGCATCAAGTTTAAATGATTAAATAAATACGAATTGGATACGCAACTTTTTTTTATGCGTGACAGAATAAATATTGTCATAAATAGTTAAATGTTTTTTTAGTGATCTGCCCAATTAAGTTGATTATCGGAACCCGTAGCAATCAATCACTCAGAGGATATCCTGTACTTTAATAGACAACTTTTATAAATTATTTTCTGTAATATTGGTACAGTTAGAGTTAGATTTTTTTATTGTTAAGTACTCATGTGGTTTACCGTGTGGTTGCCGGGTTAGAATAGTGCCACTCCATGTCTTCCCGTGGATGTCGTAAGAGGCGACTAAGGGAATATGGGCTTGTAGTACTGTTAGGCGATGGGCTTGCCACCTATCACTAATACGCTGGTGTTTACCAGCGTATTAGTTAGTAGAAGGTTAAGAACAGTGGAGACTATTTGATGAGTGATAAATTTAGAAATATATCAATACGTTTCCAAAGACATCATGGTAGTACTGTTAGGCGATGGGCACCCTGTCACTAATACACTGGTAAACAACTTAGCCTAATTGTGCAAAATGTGGTTACAGAATTATCAACAAGTTTCTAGAGTTGTTGTTAATTCTGTAGCTCTGCCTACCCCACTCTGGGAGTAAAGGCGTGAGTTTATGTATGGTAGGTACAGTTACATCCTTTTCTTCAATAGATATACTAAATCGTAAGTGTTAACTCCAAGCTGTTATATTATAAGGTAGTAAACGCATAAAACACAAATGACTTTAATTAAACGTGCCATAAATTATAAAGGGCCAATTAGCGAATACCTTGAACCTGTTCGAGGTGTTATTAAGGATTTATAACAAAAATGTATAACACCAAGAGTTAATAACACTCATTAGAAAACAGAGTTGAGAAATTATAGGTTATCAGATCGTAAAGTTGGCGTGTAAAGGACTTTAAGCTTTCTAAAAAAAATCGGGCAAGAGCAAGTTAGACCATGCGCAGTGCAGGCTGCAGGGTTCCGAAGCCGTAACTACAAACAAAAAAACGTGTATGTACAGATTTTCTATTTAAAATTATTTTATGATTAGTTTTAGGAGGGTTATTGGTAAGTCGACCTATTCCCCTCTAGGGGTTATGGGAGAAGTCATTTGCAATAATTTTGGCCCCAATACCCTATGCAATATGCAAAAGTGAAGTATTTCTGAGATAATTTACATTTAAGTATTTTGCTAAAAAAGTCAGGGACGAATATTGACAACCAAAAAAAATTAGCACTTTAAATCAATTTTTTTTAATAGATTTTGTACAAGGTAAAATTTCTGTTCTTATGCTATATTAAAAGTAGAATTATCTGTACACGGTCAAGAATGCGAGACCAAAAAGTAAAAAAAACATGTTTAATTATCAGTTTATCCAACATAAATGACACAAGAACAAAAAAATGTACTAACTTTTGCGTAGGGTATTATGGGACCAAAATGATTGCAAATGATCTCCCCCATTATAACCCCTAGAGGGGAATACGTCGACTTACCAATAACCCTGTATAAACACAAGCCGCCTGTATCTAAGGAACCAACTAAGTCTACTTGTATCTAGTGATAGGCGATTTCTGAAACATTACAAAAACTTTCCTTAACTGCGAAAATTACACCTTCTGAAAGTTACATAATTAGATGGAAATGATTCTGACACAAGTAAATTTCATGAAAAGTTTCCGTTACTTACGTTGCTTTACAAAACTTAAGTAATTTTCAGAAATTAAACGATTTCACTTTGGTAACTTTCAGAATAATACATGTAATTTTAGGTGAAACTTTCACTTATGAAACTTCCAGAATATTGCAGAAATTTAAGTGAAAGTTTCACTTTTGAAACTTACAAGCCGCCCATCACTACTTGTATCTACTTAGTCGAGATAGTTTACCTTTTAAGTTCGTCTATGAGCTTTTATTTAAGTTTTTTTTCGGATTTTAAGCACTATGTTTGGCTATAGCGGGGCAACACGCGTGTCTTAAATAAGGCACTCGTTTTATCCATATCATTAACCTACCGCCAAGCAGTGGTGTTTGCATTGTGTTCCGGTTTGGGGATAAGACAGCCGGTGAAATGACTAGCATAGAGGCATTCCATCTTAGTCCTCAGGGTTGGCAGTGCACTTGCAGTCTTGTGAATGCGAATGTCCATGGGTCACAGTTTCCACTTACTATCAGGTGGCCTGTGTGCTCGTCTGCCTTCCTATGCCATAAAAAAAAGGTAACTAAATGTCTTATAATATTCATAGAAAGTAACAAGACCTTTTTGATTGTCTTTCGCTGGGTTATTTTATCACTTAGATAAAAGAGTCATAGCAATATCAGAATCAAAGCTTATTTGGGTTTTGAATCCGCTAGTATAGTTATTTATGTAAGTGGTACATAATGAAGCTTCTTAAGGCACGAGTACCTTAAGAGCTAATTATCTACCGTTGCATACATAACCGTTTCTACAAGCTTAAATGATAATGATTTTTGCTTTTAGCATGATCTAAAATAACTCTTTAAAATTCATTCTAATTACTTCTCTGGTTTCTAACCGTTCCATAATTGATTATAATTAGCGAGGCGTGGGGTTACCCTAAACTGATCAACCCCTATCAATTGGGCGTTCAATATGTAAATATACTTCCACGAAAATAGCACCGGCGGGTTAGGGTGACCAATAACTAAGAGGAAATTTGAATATGTCATTTTTTCTACACAATTTTCCAAAGAGTTTCAAGCTATCGCTAGTTTTGTACAGATAAGTAAATGTACTAATATTTAAATATTACAAATGCGACATGTCTGTTTTTAATCTCCCTCTATCTCTATCGTAAGATATTGGTGTGTTTTCCTGCGGAAACTACGCAGCTTATTTGATATATATTTTTTTATTTAATATTGATTGATTTATATAATGCTAGACTAAGTACTACCATTGTAATATTACTGACTGCTGAGTTACTTGCGGCGTTCCTTCTCAGCAGTGGTCTCCTCTTGTGAAACGCTAGTAGATTCTTGACGTGTAAAAGTGCCCGTGCGGCCACTTACTGAATAAATGTCTTTATCTTTATTTTCATACAATTTCCTGTATTTCCGTGGTCGTATCATCGTGGTGATTTGTCAACAGAGGCAGAAGCTATGGTAAATAATAAATAATAATCAAGGCGTAATATCACACAAATTGACCTTGTCTCAAACTTAACTCTAGGCTTGTGTACTATACCAGTCAGTACATACTAGATAACGACAAACATACCTAATACGTATGTATAGATTAATACATAGAAACCCGACCCAGGTACAACTCGCCCCTGTCACCCATATATCTGCCCTTTCCCTCCTTCCATTTTTGTTCCTTAGAATCGGACCCGGGCCCGCTAGCTTCGTAGGCAGGGCCACTACCAACAAGGCCAACTGCGTCGTGCAGATGATTCTAATTCCTTATAATTAATCTTATACATACATTAAATCACGTGTGTTTCCCAGAGGGGTAGGCAGAGACCACTTCTTTCCACTTGCTTAAGTAGGTACCCGAAACCGACGTGCGTGCATGACTCGATGTATGAATGTTGAAGAAGCGAAAGAAATCCATCTGCATACCTTCACGCCTGTAATCCCAGAGTGGGGCAGGCAGAGCTACAGAATTACCTACAACTTTAAAAACTTGTTGATAACTCTGTTACCACATTTTGCACAAATAGGCCAAGATGTTTAACAGCGTATTAGTGACAGGTTGCATGCCCATCGCCTAATAGTACTACAAGCCTTTATTCCCTTAGACGCCTCTTACGACATCCACGGGATGACATGGAGTGGCACTATTCTAACCCGGCAACCACACGGGAATACAACGAGGCAAGGCAAGGCAAATAACCCGGCAAGCCAACGACTATACCACGTTGAAAACAACGGTTCTCGTCCGAAGAAATCCATCTCAACTTTAAAAATATCTACCCATTACCGTGGAAACGTCAGAGATAATCTAAGAACCCACTAGATGCTTATCCGGGGTGAAATAATGGTTCCCACGCACCTCGTGGGCGGGTTATTTATCAAAGCTATAGTTTACTCGCTGAATATCAAAGAGGCTGGAGAGAATTGGAGAGATCGGTCTTATTCTGGGTTCTGACGGTATTACAATACAATAGCTGCCGATTTCAGCCACTGCGACCGGCTTCATC
The DNA here is from genome assembly GCA_927399475.2 of Acleris emargana. Taxonomy (NCBI): domain Eukaryota; kingdom Metazoa; phylum Arthropoda; class Insecta; order Lepidoptera; family Tortricidae; genus Acleris; species Acleris emargana. Next base: position 2,557,451 of record OV656840.1, read on the forward strand.
AGGCCTTGCCCAAGGTGCAATCCGTGCTAACGGTTCTATTTTTTATTGACTATAATAATATAAAACTGGGCATGAGCATGTCTGACCATGCTCAGTGTAGGGTTCCAAAGCCCTTATAATATTTATACAATTTATAAGACATTATATGTTGGTCCTCAGGGTTGGGATCGCATTTGGTGTCTTAGAGTTGCAGTCTTAAGGTTGTAGTATTAAGAATGCCAATGCCTCTCTATTCTTCGACTCCACTTACCATTAAATGGCCTATTAAATACTTAATTAACAAATAGTTATTATTATTTTTCAAAACGGGCATGGAATAAACAATTTTCCACTAAACGCCAAGCAGTTTGTAGGTTTGTGTCTTAAATAAAATCGTTATTTTTCTATTTATATTTCTTCATTGTATCCAGTGCATAAAATTGGTAAAGACTGAATTATAAACGAGGTAATACGTCAAACTATATCGATATCGATAGTGGCATCTCGCCATCGATCGCTTTTCTATCCACAGTGCCCTAGAGGCTCAATCCGACATTGACTAAGTGATACAGAAGACTCTGCTCCTTGTGCTACGTTTGCCCGCGAGGTTCGTTGCTCAGTAATACTTTTCGAGTTTTCGACCCAATGTGTTACGAAGGAGATGTACTGAATAATATGCAAGAAAATATAAGCTGTACTTCATTTGTTTAGGTACTTACTTGTGGGAGGACCTTGTGCAGGGCCGTCCGGGTTGGTACCACCATCTTATCCATTAACCTACCGCCAAGCAGCAGTGTTCGCATTGTTGTTCCGGTTTGGGGATAAGACAGCCGGTGACATAACTAGCATAGAGGCATTCCATCTTAGTCCTCAGGGTTGGCAACGCATTTGCAGTCCTGTGAATGCGAATGTTTATGGGTTACAGTTTCCACTTACCATCAGGTGGCCTGTGTGCACGTTTGCCTTTCCATACCATAAAAAAAGTGAACAAACCAAACCACGTGGTTCTAGATTTTATTTTCATGCCGTAACATAAAAGAAGGCGGTTTAGTACAATGTTGTACTCAAAGCATTCTTTACTATAAGCATTAAATTTATATACTTGCTAATACTATTGCTACATAACACCACAATCGTGTTATACACTAATACAATCACACCGACGAGGATTATTAATTATTATATTCGCTATTAAGTCAACTAGAAATACACGTGACTCTGTTAATCAGAAAATCAAAACGGTTTTATCGAGCTTTGACGTATCAGTGTTCTGCTTAAGGAATGCAAATAACCGGTTATAACCGGTTTTAACCGGTTAAAACCGGTTATTTTCATACAAACACGTTTAATAATCGGTTAAATTGCATTCCCTAGTTCTGCTTCTATTGGCTGATGAACTATGTCACGTGACTTTTTTTCTTTACAATTATTTAAATACCTAGACAAATGGAGTGAAACTTTACTGTATTAGAATCTACGAGTAAATAATACAGTATGGTGATAATCTAGGGGATCAATCTCACTTTGATCTAGATTCTAGATCAAAGGTAAATTGATCCCCCAGCTTTAAAAAGGGTTGCCCAAAAGAAAGGCCTTAGTCCGGGGGAAACAACGCCAAAAATACTGGCGTATTTGATATAGAGACTGTTCAAACAAAGCCTGAACCGTATTTGAAAAGCGTGTTTTTTAATTACCGAAATGCTGGTCTCCCTCTTTCGGTAACCCTATCCCGAGCGGCAATTACCGCGAGTGTACTGTTACAGTTTTTATATCAGACTGTTTTATAAGTTTATAACTTGGGGAAAGAGAATGGTTATAGCGTCCTCAATTCACGACGTCCCACTCGACCAATTTATTTTTCACACATTGTTGCAACCGTGTAAAGTGCAAATTGTGGATTAAGAAAGCTATAGTCGTTTTATAGCGACTGTCTTTCTATCCCCACTGTCGTTTATTAGCAGTTTCACACTGTGCCTTGTTTGGACGCTCATAGTTTTATTTTGGCCGTAGCTTACTTGTTGGAGGACCTTGTACAGTACCGGTCCGGGTTGGTACTACCATCTTATCCATGAACCTACCGCCAAGCAGCAGTGTTTACATTGTTGTGTTCCGGTTTGGGGATAAGACAGCCGGTGAAATGACTAGCATAGAGGCATTCCATCTTAGTCCTCAGGGTTGGCAACGCATTTGCAGTCTTAGGATTGCATTTGCAGTCTTGTGAATGAGAATGTCTATGGGTCAACGTTTCCGCTTACCATCAGGTGGCTTGTGTGCTCGTTTGCCTTCCTATGCAATAAAAAAACCACTTTTGTACCTTGTCACTTATCAAGAAAAAAAGAAAAAGAAAATATATTTTTTACACGCAGGAATTAAGTTTTTACTTCAATGAGGTATTATAGTTTAGATAATAAAAATACCTCAATTCCATACGTATGTTGTTGATATCAGACATTATCAGTTCACTAATCCATCCCGACCTATTGCTTGAAATGCGTTCCAAAGTTCTGCCCTAATAAATCCAAGATAATGATAACGATGACACAATCAATCTTGCTCCTGATAAGAATGACGCAGGATCGAGGCAGACATGTTGGCAGTGTGTTATCAGCATGTACTCAAAAAATACCTTTTGTAATTTTGTAACCTGCCAAGTTTCAGTCAGTGAAGGGTATAGAAACGCAGGGGAGATACATCTTAGACCCTTTTACCTGGCCTGGATCTTGGTAGCATTTTCAGAATCATCGGTGAATGCGAAAAGCACAAGACCGGTCTGAGTGGAGAGCCTTGGGGGAGGCCTATGTCCAGCAGTGGACGTCTTTCGGCTGACATGATTGATTGATTGATTGAAGATAAATGTTTAAAAATCCTAATAACCTGGTTGTATAGTCCCACTTCTGAATTAATATGAACATTAAGTACATTTCAAGCTCACCGCTAGCAACGCCGAGTCATAGTTATATTATATTTAAACAATTAAAATCTTATTTTAATCTAATCGAGTTATCGTCAGCGATACTACAAAACCGCGTAACTATCAAATTTATGATAGAGCAAAATAAACCTTAGGATTTGTGAAAAAGGTGCATTTTGCTCCTAATTTAAAATGTTACTAACGTGGTTTTGCAGTTTCACCGACGGTATCTTATCACCACCTTTGAAATAGGTACCGTTGAGGAGTTCCGGTGGCCATCTGTAATCTTCATCATCAATTCCAATTCACCAAATAATAGACGCCAGAAGCGCATTCCACTCCTTTGTACTATACATTATGATTTATGATGGATGATGCAAAGCGGTTCGTATAGGTTTAAATTATATCCGTCACCTGGAATTTGGCAGGATTTAGGATAATACTGCCTGGTTCACCCGAACGAGATTGGGCGGGTAGAGTTAGTTAATAAAATAGCTCGTATACTGTAGAATAGTAACTACTTCGTCATGTCAGCCGAAAGACGTCCACTGCTGGACATAGGCCTCCCCCAAGGCTCTCCACTCAGACCGGTCTTGTGCTTTTCGCATCCACCGCGTTCCTGCGATCCATACAAGGTCGTCACTCCATCTTGTTGGAGGCCTACCTACAGCTCGTCTCCCGGTCCGCGGACGCCACTCAAGAACCTTCTGACCCCATCGGCCATCAGTCCTGCTAGCGATGTGCCCCGCCCACTGCCACTTCAGTTTAGCTATTCTTCGGGCTATGTCGGTAGGTAACCTTAGTTCTACTGCGGATATCATCCTTTCTATTTAGTTACTACTAACTACTTAGTTACCGCAGAATTGGGCAAGTCATAACGCTGTTTTTTACATTTATTTAAGACTAAGAGATCGTTACTTCCCAGTTTGTACCTTACATTTTAAACGACGGTGGTTAAGTGAAGTCCTTATGCAAATACAACCTTTTTAAATTATGGGAAACTCTCGTGACTTAAACAAAGGACTGGGGACCAGATAAACGAGACGTGCTGTATGTTCACCTAATTAGCATAAAGGCTCGCAACTGCTGGGCAAAAATCGCCAGTTTTCTGAGTTGCTTTTGTATATTGCCTGCACGAAGTCCTACAAGCGAGCCGGATGACAAAGAAACGTAAGAATAATACTGCCCTAAATAAAAATGACTTATGCGCAATTCATAGCCAAAGCAAATTTAACGCTCCATTTTAAGAAATAAGGTCACTAATACATACGGGTTTCTATGAGACTTACGCCATTTTCTCTAAGGAGGCCAGAATATGTAGGTTGGACGAAAAAAAGTACAATTGCATAGCGGAAGCGTGCCAAAAATGTAACTTCCTGACTTTTTAAATGTTATCTTTTGACCTGGAAACGTAAAGTTTGGCAAAAAATAATATGGAAGCAAATAAGCGCGCTGTTATAGTGAAATTGACATAATATTTAAACCGTTGTTTACCTAAAAACCTGCTGCTAGAAGAGGTATATCTAGTTTTTGGTTAAAATCTAATATTTTAATTTGGAAATATTCTCTAGTTTCAATGACGAAAATGGTAAATCTGTATGAACAGTGCTGTAAAACCCAAAACAGGATATATTTAATAAAAATATAACACTTAAAAAAATCCCCGTTGTCTTATGCATGTGGCAGAACCCGCGGCAGCACCCCAAGGTCGGACATACGGATACCTGTTAGGACAAATCCAATAATAGTCACAAATAGCAAGCTGTATAAAATACAACTGTTGTTGCTAACCAACTTTAAATCGTTATAAATCCTAAATGATCGTTCAAAATGAAAAATGATTAAAGAACCCTAAAAATGATTTTTAAATACCTATTCAATGATACCCCATATGTCATAGTCCGTTTTTTTTTTCTTGTTTACAATATGGCGTTTAGTTGCCGCCATATAGAATTTTAATTACTGTCATGTATTTAGTGACACTCACGAAATTAAAACAAATCGATTGACATCAGACTCATCAAAATCGGCCCACGCGTTTAGTTTCTAGAGCTCCACAAAGGAACAAACATACATAAGGCTGATAACACATTGCCATTCGGCAGCCGGATAAAAAGGGCATATACCTGACCTTTTGCAAGGAAAAATTTATAATTTAACTGAACTAGGTTCTAGTGTAGAGGAGAGGCTAGATAGTGGGTGGCTCCATATACATGTAGCTTAGCTAACAAACATAACAGCTTGAACTCAGCTGGCCCCGTGGCGTGCCGTGGACTCGAAAATAGACAAACCGATGCATGTGATAACATAGGAAGTCTAAACGTAGGCTTGACAAGCGAACAAGTCTGTACAGGGATGCAGAGCTAGTTCACTGTGTCAAAAACGCAACTACCAGGTTAATATCATATTTTTTCACAAATGACCTAGTCCCAAATTAAGCTCTAGGCTTGTACTATGGGTACTCGGCCACGATATAAATACTTATACAGAGAAGTATACATATTTAAATACATTGAAAACATCCATGACTCAGGAACAAATATTCGCGCTCATCATTAATTGGAGGCTTATATACTTATATTGGCTGGAGTGCAGGGTCTGTCGGCATCACTTCCACATTAATATTGTCCTGATCTCGCGTGGGTTCAAGACCACCAGTGACATTATTAGCACAAAGGCATTCCATATTAGTCCTTACGGTAGGCAGTGCTTTTGCAGTCTTGAAATCGTTAATGTTAATGGACCTCAGAACTCACCATCAAGTCAGGTGGCCTGCAAGCTCGCCAGTCTTTTCATGCCAATAGAAACTGCAGATATTTTAATACGCGATCAAAGGAAAGAGTTGGCTAATGAAACTTCAACTCTGGGAGCAAAGGACGATGGGCAAAAATGTCCCCACCGACCAACAGAGATGAAACATGTCACAGTTTATAGATCTTGGCAACATGATGTATTTTTGGTAAGGCGACGATCTCCATATGTATGGAGATTTCTTGGAAAATCATAATCGTACGTATCGTATGGAATTTGTTCAAAAATGAACACACTCTTGCCCTGCTTGGCTCTTGAAAGGTTTTTTTTTCATTAAAAAATTCCCCTACGTATTTTGTCTTTTTATGGGTCCAAATGAATAAATAGACATAAATCCCGTGACTGTTGGAGGGTGGGGGGAAATTGCCCATCACCCTTTGAGTATCAATAACCATAACACAAATGAGTCACTTTTTTTCAACAAAAAAAAAGGCATAAACACTGTATAGTCTTCCCACTTACTCTGCAGGACTCAAAGAAACATGTGAATGGGACGCCCATTTAACTTTAAACATAGAATTTAGAAGCATATTTATACGATTCAGAAATACATGCGGGTGCAAACTCGCGTGACAGGAAACTGACGACCCTTAGTCGAGCTTCATTTCAAAGCAGGTATCTGGAGTTGCCTTGGGCTTGTGGTGTTGTTTATATAAAACTAGCGATCCGCCCTCGCTTTGCTTTGGTTTGTGTAAGTTTTCTGTAACACACATAAATATTTAATTATTACATAAAAAACTCTATCTATTTATGAAAACTGCATTAAAAGCCGTTGCGTACCTAGTTTAAAAGATTTAAGCATACATACAGACGGACAGACGGCGGGAAACAACTTTGTTTAATACTAAAAGATGTTAAAAACCATGTTTCTTTGAAAGCTATAAGCTATGTGTATTTGTTCTAATCGCTATATCTATATATATAAAAGGAGAAATTGACTGACTGACTGACTGACTGACATATCAACGCACAGCCTAAACGGCTAAACGTAGGCACTTGAAATTTGGAAGGGACGTAGCTTAGGTACCGTAGAGGTGCACTAAGAAAGGGATTCCCGAAATTCCTACGGAATATATTAATCCCAAAAAAATGTTTATTGCCTAACGAAGTGGGCACGGGAACCGCTAGTTAAACATAATTTAAAAAACTAGCGGACCCGACAGACGTTGTCCTGCATGATATCTGCCAAGCAGGACAACGTCATCTGCCGGATTTATTTGTGAATCTAAACCATCCTCGAATCCACTTGAACACACACAAAAAAAATCATCCAAATAATGTTTAATGCATATAAACAGACTTTAAGACAGACAGCCGCCTGTTTTGACTGTCATTATCATAACACAGTAGAAAAGGTACTGATAAGGGATGTTTATATAGGTTAGTCAATTAATATGTACCTAGACGACAAAGCGCATTCTATAATTGATTCAGATAACATGCGAAAAATATTTCGATAATACAAATCATGAAAAAGTATAAAATTGGCATGAAATCCCCTCGCGTATATTTCTCGTAAAACTTACCAATTTTCTACAGCGTCACAGCCAACAGTGGGCGTTTGTGGGACGTGATTGATGCAAGCATTTCAAAATCAGGAACGTTACAAATCGCGCTTGAAATCAAAACGCATGGGCTGTTCCTTCAGCTATGACCATGTTGGGCGTAGGAGTCGCCGTGAACCCAGAGCGATTGTAGATTAAATACAGTCTGGATAAACAGAATAACAAAACTGATACACAGATATTGCGATAACAATATTGGTATTGTCTTCCCACTGTAACTTGGGAGAACAATATTCGTATCCTCCAAGAGGAAGATGGTACAAACGTAGTGAATAAACATAATGACATCATTTTTGGTGGGAAAAGTTAGTATTTTCTTGATTTCACAACCAGTCTTATACTCAAACTGTTTAGATACTTAAATAAATACATACATACATACATTAAATCACGCCTGTTTCCCAGAGGGATAGGCAGAGACCACTTCTTTCCACTTGCTACGATCTTGACCAATTTCTTTCGCTTCTTCAACATTCATACATCAAGTCATGCACGCACGTCGGTTTCGGGTACTTAAATAAATGTATACAAAAAAATCACGTGACATAGTTAGCCAATAGGAGCCGAACATTGATACGTCAAAGCTCGACGGAACAGTTTTGATTGGCCGATGATCAGAGCCACGTGGTTTGGTTTGTTTACACTTATTTAAGTACCTACCTAAACAGTTTGAGTATAGTACCCAGTATAAGCTTAATGAGAAAGCAAGACTAATACGAACTGGTCCGACACGTATTGTTATTAATTTGGCCATCATTACTGTTAATAAGAGATATCATTACGGTAACAATATGATAAATAGATGTAAAAACAAATTTTCACTGCAAAACAATTTCTTTCTTATAAATTATTATCCTTTGTGACGTAGTTAAATTAAAAACCAGCCAGTAACAATGGCAAAAGCGGTTGCGGTTTAACCAGAGTCATACTGAAAATTTAAAATACGAACAGTACTCCAAACCTTTCTTCGAGTGGGGGGCAACGGCCGCGCGAATTACCGGTTTTTATTTACTTAATTACCGATTTTCGAAGAGTCGAAGATGCGGCTTTAAGTGACATTGAATATTATCATCAGAAGATTCACTTAGTAGCAGGATAATTATGAACTTTATATGCGCAATTATATTTATTGGAAAAAAAGTTCTCGTGTGAAATGTTTCAAATTTTGCGCGAAGTTCGCTGCATCCCTAGAAAGATAATTACAACCTAACCTAACTCCAGACTTCATTTGGACTTTTTTTTACCTATCTAAATCCAGTTCCCGATAACTCACAATAAAAGTAACACAATAGTAGAATGTTAACCAGACTGGCTTTAATTCGATTATAATAAAAACAAATCCCAATACTGGTCGACCTTGTTCGTCGACCTTCCGAGAAGTAGCCAGAAAACAACCAAAACCTAACCAAGGGATTGACGGTTCACATCCCGACTAGCCTCACGATATATCCAGCGACTAGTTGCACGATTTATTGGTCCCGCCTACACAATCTGTGGATGAAGAAATTTTTAATCTGTACAATGAAAAATTTTCGCCAACCAGGTTCACACTCTGAATACAAATGTGAGGTTGTTAAATTAATTAATTAATTTCGGCTTCGAATTTTGAATTCTTAAGTTTTGCCTTTCAAACCGTGATTAATTTGATTTGAGTTCTAAAAATGGGTATTTAGCAACTGTCGATTTTAGATTTTATACTAACGACAACACAGTCAATCCTGACATTATGTCAGGTATATTTCAAAAATCTTGAACCAAACAATAGGTAAAAGTTTGTTTGTACTGTAATGTGATGTCAGATTTCGCAGTTCAAATGTTTCAATATCCAAAACATTATTTATTAGAAACGAACAGACGTTATTTAATGAATTTAAATTTTCTAACTACCAATCATGTTATGATAGGTATGAAAGCGGCTTAGAAATCTTGCAAACATGCACAGTTTACTTTTATCGATAGTTTCTGGGAATAACTGCTCGTGCCGATAAACAGTTGTAGAAGCACCTATTGAGCACGGTGTATGCAGAAAGCCCGTGTTGCAACGTTATCAATGCACTCACCGCGAGTGCAAGATAACGGCAAATACTTCACAATCGAGTTATATTGCTCCGCGGTATATCGCAGGGCGCGCGTTCTTGTCAATTCAAAACCTATCGAAAAAACTACAAAGGTTTGATCCAGTCGCTAGGCGCAATGTTCGGGCGGGAAGAGCAAAGGGGGAACAGCTACTGCCTGAGTCGCCTCACTTGTGCTCCGACGCCACCGCACTCGCGCTAGGAGCCTCAGTTTCCCGCTCGCTCTCGACGCGAACGCACGTGCTCCGTCACCACCGCGAAACGTGAACCCCATTTAAACTTGTGACAAAACTTGAGTGTTTCCACCGGATTTGTGTTGCAGTGTCAGTGACGTACCATTATGAAAGTGTGCTCTATGTGCTTAAACTAAAGTTTCTGGAAACTTAAGCCGATGGTCCTCTTGAATACTAACATGAAAATAAATGGTAAAGTCCCACAAGTTTTTGCATGATGTGCGTGTTTTATGTTGGTTATGATATCTGGATGATCTGATTGGTTTGCACGACGCACGGAATCATTGCACCATAAGAACATGATATAGGGGGTGTTAGAGATAAACAAATGAACGCGTAGAATGGACCACCGAAACAGCCAAAACAATGGCAGACCTTGGTCACAGCGACATTGACTCTCTGAATGTAAATTTGAGTTAGCATGAACATAATGGTGTGTTTAGAAGTCGATGTCATATGAATAGAGGCCTGTGTGTGACCCTGTTGCGCCTACGGGACCAGAGCAGTGGGTGGACGGCATAGCTCCGAACCGCGAACTGCAGTGGGTGTTTGAATGGAGCCAGTTAATAATAATGGTGAGATTTAATCACCATGGAGGTTACACAACAAAGCCAAAAGCATGCCTCTTGTTGAAACGTAGAAAACTAAAAATAAGTCACTAACAAACAGTTTCAAGTGCGGCTTGTAGAGTAGTCGTATTTACTAATCCTTGACTATAGTTTGACAAATATGATTGCGTTTGCTGAGTGCAAAATTGATTTGCTTCGTAGCTCGTACTTAAATTTCCGCCAGTTGATTGCCTAACTAACATTTATTTGAATAAATCTCGCCATCAATTTTTTGCATAGATAAAGTATTACATTTAAAAAAAAATGAGTGCACATGTCTAAAATATACGGTGTTTTTTGTCTAATAAAAGCCTATGAAGTGGAATCCCTTCAAGCTCGAGTGTAGCCAAACATTTTGCACATGTTGCGGAACAGACCTCAGATGTCGACTGACAAAAAACAGCTCCCCACATGTGCAAGCTGACCAAATTCAGGGCGAGCTCCTCAAGCGACACCATTAGGGTGCTATTGAATTCGTGGGCAAATGTTTGGAGAAACATTTGATCCAAACTTCTGTCCGTTTTGTAATCATACTTCCTTTTTCGAAAATAATGACCGTAGAAAATCAAATCGTATGTTTAATTGTTGATGTAGGCTCAGTTAAAACCACGATCGATATTTATAGCGTTCGAATACAAAAGAATCAAATAGGAATAATAGCCATAAACGCCTACGCAACTGAAATAACAAATCCGATGGAGAGAATGAAATTTAATTAAAGATTGTATTACCTTCGGTTACCCTGTTATTATAGACGTATGATGAATGTTGGAAAGGGAAAAAAATAGAGAAACCTGCGCGGGCGGCACGTGGGACGCCATATGCGTGCGCGCATCCACGGCCCTTTATCTCGCGACTGCAGCTGAGGATTAAGCCCCATTATGTTGCAGTTAAAGCGGAACAAAGCTTTTAAAAGACCCTCCGTAAAATCTTAGGGGAGTTTGTGCAAAGATTTTTGTGCGAGTTGTGTTAAGTCTTACAAAAAAGAACAAAATATAGTTGAACATTTTGAAATGGAAACAAGAATTGAACAATTAGATACAAAGCTGCTGCTTTTCAAAGGTAACAGCGAACGCTTATGAAGTGAAAGCTTCAGGAACCCTCGAGAGAAATCAGATCAGGTTATCTGCGCTTAATCCAAAATGACAGTCATAAACTACACCAGAATTTGCACAAATGGCCGTCTAGATCCCAAAGAGGTCAAGTCCGGCTCGCGGAGTTTTTCCACCGATTATGATCAAGTCTCTACGGTCACTGCCATCTACGGCAGCGCCCGCGCCGGTCTATTGACAACTGTGGGATCGACGTCGACGGTTCGATAGCTATCTGCTCTCTAGGTGTTTTCATAATTTCTCTATCCCTATTTGATGTAATTGAGCGCATACGGTGGGAAAATCTTTTGGAATTCGTTTGAATCAATTAATGCTCGAATAGCAACACGGACGATCTTATTACGTTGACTAGTATAGTATTACCATGTATTTGCTTATGTTGATGTTTATAATATTGTAGGGGACGCAATAGGGAATATGCATGTTTTTTTTTTACAGCTTCAATTGAAGCTGATTCATGTAACAAACAGATCACAAAAATCATTTTTTGAATAACTATAAAAATAACCAAGATATAAGCCAACAAAGATTTGTTCCTATCTCTTTCTAGAAAAACGGAATTTTACATGGAGTTTATATGGCCGCAGTGCACAATGACGTCACGGTGCACATCGGATCTCTCTGTCTAATTAGAAGTTTGAAATGCTTATAACTTCCGTATTTCTTGACCGATTTTAATTTTAATTTCCGTTTTGGTGATCTCTTTTACGGTATTTTCATATTTTGATGAGAAATGCGATTTTTAAAATCCATGCATATTCCCTATTCGGATTACATACAAATCTGATATATTAAATTGGAGAAATAAAAACTTACGTGGAAAATAACATAGAAATGAGAAAAGACATTGATTTTGATGTTGATAATGTTACTAGTTTAATACCAGTAGGTTTCCAATAACATGCGGCTAGAGTCCAAAGCAAACATGAAACAGTAAGAGAACACAACTTCATTATGCATAAAGCGGAAACATAACAAACCTACAACAACGTTGGTATTACACAGACGTACACATTGTAAACCCAAACAGTTCTAGCGACACGAGTGAGGAGTAATCGGCAAGAACGCTCGATGAATATTAATTTTACAAACACGAAATCAAAAGGCAAAATCTGCTTCAGTAATTACGGTTTACGGTACCGTCTGCATCTGTCTTAAATTTTAATATGTTATTCCAACTGTTGTTCTTTGTTGCGCCATTTTATGTATTGTCCTCTTCATTCTCAGTAGAGTGTGGTTTGCTATTTATTATATTCCATTTATTTGCGCTAAGCCATCCTTATAAATGTGCTCACGTTTATTATCTGTGTTTGTGATATCAGATTCTTAGTAACCGGTATTGATTATGTATTATCTTTCAGTGACATCATGTTAAGCAAAATAAAAACAGCAGATATTTCATATATAAGGCTTCAATCTGAAATTGTACCTACGTTATAAAAACGTTTTCGACTTTCTCCACTTGGAATTCCTTTATCGCTATTCAAGAACTATCAAATGTTCTGCTATAATATATGTATCACTTCCCAAGGATCAAGCTTTGTATTGTTTTTTCTTGACAAATTAATCAAAATCAGTTGAGCGAGCCGTGCAAACATAAGAAAAAAACAGACAGACAAACCTTAGCATTTATAATTAAATGAACAACATAATATAATATAAACAATAGGGAATATGCATGTTTTTTTTTTACAACTTCAATTGAAGCTGATTCATGTAACAAACAGATCACAAAAATCATTTTTTGAATAACTATAAAAATAACCAAGGTTCCTATCTCTTTCTAGAAAAACGGAATTTTACATGGAGTTTATATGGCCGCAGTGCACAATGACGTCACGGTGCACATCGGATCTCTCTGTCTAATTAGAAGTTTGAAATGCTTATAACTTCCGTATTTCTTGACCGATTTTAATTTTAATTTCCGTTTTGGTGATCTCTTTTACGGTATTTTCATATTTTGATGAGAAATGCGATTTTTAAAATCCATGCATATTCCCTATTACCTCAGCTTCTTAATTTTCTTAACACAAAAACTGGATTTTGGCTTCAAAATTTATTTATTATACATCAAATAAACGAGGAAGAAATTATACAGCGAATCCGTGTAATGATAGCACGCTCCACGCCACCTGTCGGGCAGCTGCCCAGTTTATAACTCGCTTGCTCCCTCGAAATCATACAAGGACGCAGATGTTTTTTAAACATGCGCTGTGTTCATCCAGGTGTTTTTGATGCATATCTTTTTTATGGTACAGTCATCAATCTTGGTGAATAAATATTGGACCCGATTCTACAGTGGCCTCTAAACTTCCTAATTTTATTTAGGTGTCGCTAAAACACTGCTATTCTATGAGCAGCTGTCATAATCAAATGACAGCGCTAATTTGAATCTGACGCTTCTTATTTTAGGCGGTCTTATACATTGTCAGCTTGACATTCTGGAATAGCACTGATTAAATTTGCCGTCTATTAAAATTAGACTATTTAGTTTTAGTTAGTTTTAGGCTATTTAAGCGATGTGCACGTAGAAACGGGTCCATTGTTAACTCAATTTAAATTTAGTAGTTCCGCAGAAATCTGAGAACCAATTATACATGAATCTAACAATGTAGTTAACTTACTGTTATGTATGAGAGTAAATGGAGAGGTCTTGTTACTGTATCGCATTTCCTTTTTACAAAGTTGCAAATGAACAACATCCTAGAAATTCCGCTTAAAGTTGAAATGTAATCCTACTCAAGACTATAGAAACGTTATATTTGACCTACTTTAATACCACTAATTGATAAAGATCTTTCCATTAGAACGCCCGACTGAATTAACGTTCAAAATTAATTTCAGCGAGGAATCTTGACGAATTCACTTATTACTTACGTCTAAATTAATTCCCTTAAACAATATTGGAGACTTTCTGGATCGGGAAAGAGAATGTTTCTAATATTATTTGTCTCCTGCTACTTCTAATCTTTAATTTCCTTTAAGTTCAACAACTAACTATGATAATTGGTAGTTCATTTTCAATTCTAAGTGCGTATTTTAGTTACTGTATGTTCTATTCTTGTTCAACATCATTTGTTGTTTTCTTTTTAAGTTAAAATATGTTTCCTTTCCCCTAAATTGAGGTGACCTGCCTATTACTTGCCTCATAAGTCCGCTTAATGTATCCAATAGTACTTCATCACCGGCAAACACGTTCGCAGAGGAAATAGAACTGAAAATAAATCGCCCTTACCCGGAGCATACTGAAATAGACTGTGCTCCTTCGATTTCTTTACTATTACCATATCCTGTCGGGGAGTGCGTTTCCGTTGCTATCAACGTATTACTTGTTAGTAGATGAAATACTGATTATACGCCATAATTATTATAATCGTACATGGACTTAGCAGTGAATATTAACTTTTCGTTTTCTGGTGCACATAGAAATTGGCGTATAAATATTCTTGCAGATGTCGAACTTAACACTTCACTTTGCTTGTCTTATGTAGCAAAGAAATTTCTAGCAGTAAAGATTACGAGGCTAATTCCGGTTAGCCAAAATATTTTTGGTGAAATGAATAATTTCCCAAAGTTTTAATTGCCAAAAAATTGTTAATAGACAAACGATACATTTTACCCAAAAATATTTTGGCAGTACGGCATGCGTCCAAAAATTACATTGTTAGGATAAAATAATATCTTTTCATACAATAAAGCAGTGCCAGGGATTGATTTTTCTGAACTAACAAAATGTAGAATTCGTCTAAACGCGGTATGAGAGTAAACATCATATTAATCACATCACATATGATGAACAGAGAGCAATTACTATAATCCCGTAAGTGGCTCAGATGTGATGCAACAGTAGCTTAACTTAATATAATAGCTTTATTTATCCACGTGTTAATTAAAACCCACATTACCGCGGTTACACCCAGTTAATTTGGTGTGGGTAATTTAATTCGCGGTATCGTTACAGTATTGCTATTATATGGCATGACTTGTACTTCCGAGGGACGGTGACATGACGTCGTTAATCACCCCATTCTTTGTAGAAAATTTTGATTCAGACTGAATAGCCGCAGGATTAACGAATCCGCTCTTGATGAATGACGGGTGTTGTGTTGATTAAATCCGGATACAATTACGAGAATTAACGAGGAAACTGGCTGTAGACGATTTCTTACTGAGCAAGGGATTTTTTCTACGACAGCTTTAAAATGTCTTGATTTCTCTCATCAAATTTAGAGTCCTTATTGTCCGGCGTGAAGTGCGTGACTCCTTTATTAATGGTAACCTTTTGAACTTTTTCTTAATTGTCCTACCTGCTATTAATATCCTGTTACGGAAACGGATATTCCCCAATTTCAAACTTTCTCACAGCTTCGCGCCGTTTTTTGTTATCCTGTTTGTTTGGAATAAATTAGTTTCAGGATTGAGTCGAGTCACAGCTGTGACTTTTTTAATTTCCTCTATTTGTTTGCTTTGCTGGGGCGCGTAAAGGTTTTAGGGTCGTTAGCATTTTTATCTTTTTTGGAAAGCTTGTGTTTCAATTAGATGTTCTTAGATTGGTTCAGAGAAATAGGCTGTTACATCATTAAGATCATAACAATATAAATCTTCTTACTCAATTAAACTAATTTCAGCTCTATTTCATGTCGCATATGCAAGATTTTCTACCAGATAATTAAATTCGAACCAGCCTTATTCTAATAAGTTCTATGTCTTACAAATTATCAATACAGATTGAGTATAAATCTCGGAGATTCATCTGGAGTGCAGGTGGCCCGGCCGATTAACGTCCTGGCAGCCAGCCAGGCTCCAACGACTCTCTCAAGATACGGTTTACTTGATGCGGGATCTTATTAGAGATTATGGGACTTAAGTTACTGGTTGATGTTAATCGGATGCAATTTTATTGGTAATGAATTAATATTAAGCGGTTGGGAAAACAAGTTGGTTTTAAGTAAGGATTAGAGACTAGAATGGAAAGCTGTGATTGGATCGTCTACTCTACCGAAGTATGTTTATTGGTTGAACGTAACACTTTACCGAAATGGACTTTAGCAATTTTCTACAAACGCTTTTACCATTTTAGGCATTAAAATTTTGTTTAACGTTTTCACTAAATATATTACGGTATATAAAACTTTCTAGATATAACGTTTTGTGTAAAATTACCTAACAGCAAAAGCAAGGCGATCAAAGATAACCCTTTTCAGTTGTCAATTTGATCAGAAAAACTTTACCAACCAAACTTTCGTCACTAGAAAGTTAAAGTTTTTACTCCGTTTTTTCCCGTGTCATCCTCGTGCTCATTATGTCCGCCCGTGGTCCGATTAGTCAAGGTTTCCTTTTCGGAGCACGCCTTATCCGTACGTACTCTGACACTCGGTGTAATCTCAGCACCATTTACGTCTCTGTCATCACCAAGTTCTTTGTTACTTTGATCATTTAATTGTAAGCTTTGTTCATGTTTTACAAGCAACATATGTTTAACTGCATGTTTGGATTCTTCTTCATTGCCTCTATCTGTCGTAACTTGAGCTGGTCTATAATTAATTGCGTTTGGATTATGTTTATCACGGGTGAATAACCTGCATGGTATGATTGCTTTTAAGTGTCAAGGTTGGTGAAAATTTGTTTTGTTTGAGTTGATTAATGTTTCTTTTAATTTATGTCGCGGCGGAATGTACACATTTTATTATTAGGGATTAAGCAACGTTATGTGCTTTTTAACATTAGATATTTTACTTAATAAAAATTAACACGACGTTATCTTCTTAAATTATATAGGTATAAAAATGCTAAAAGATTTTTTAATTAGTATAGGCGTGCAAACAATTTAGTTTTTTTTAACGCCGCTACAAGATTTTTATGTTTATTTAATTTGGAACGTTCGCTCCGAGAAAAGGAGTTTTAATTAACAATGTAGTTTTTTACGTTTTTGACCGTAAAACCAACCATTTGTCTATTTAAAGTCTCCAAAAAAGTTTCTACAATAAGGTGAATCAGCATCGTCGTTAGTTTTCCTCACCAGTATTTCACATTTCCTACACAAAGCCGCAGGTGGGTAAAAGTTGAGTTACGACGACAACCAGGCACGTTCCGGTTCTTTGGTATGTTAATCACATAATTTGTGTATGACTGCTCACAAAACTTCAAAAACGTACTCCGTCTCATCATGCTTTTATTTGTGTCATGAATTTAGAACGTTTTCAAAGTTAATATTAATGACTTCGTCGCTTCCCACACTCGCACCCTTTAGTTCAGCATCGTCATTATATCCGGTAATCTCATAATCCAAATTGTCAAACTTTAACCGCAGAGCCTGTGATCCCTTAAGCTTTGTAACGTCAACAATGACGCTCTAATCACCCTGTGTCTCGAACAATTTATGTGCGACTCGAATAACCCCTTGTACATCAACGCGCGCACACAATTTATTTCTTACGATAGTGTCAACCGCTAACTAATGATTACCATCGACTCTCGACGTGTGCGTGGACGCACCGAACACACCGTCTCTCTCGATCTGTCCGCGATAGATAGAGATACACGACAGGCCTGCTGAAATATTTTAACTGTCGATACTATCGACCAACCTGTTAGTCAACAGATTATTTATCTAGCGAATAAACAAGTCTTCAAACTACATTTAATTTAGAAACATTGTACATCTCTAATCCTTTGCTACCGAAAATCAATTTTAATAATTAACTCTTGGCAAGCTTTCGATCATTTAGCTTGTCAATAAAAAAATAATCTGGTTTACCCATTATAAATATTAACTTTCTGAAATTGGACGATACAGTGGATGTATTATGACAGGCCAATCCATCAAGCGTGGTAGTACTACGAATATTGTTAATCCGGCTCGGAGCTCCTAGTTTTTTTGCAGTGTCAACGGCCGAGAAACGAGTAGAATAGATTCACGCGTGCTAGACACATACAATCATACATACATACATAAACTCACGCCTTCGTTCCCAGAGTGGGGTAGGCAGAGCTACAGAATTACCAACAAGTCTTAAAACTTGTTGATAATTCTGTAACCACATTTTGCACAAGTAGGCTAAGATGTTTCCCAGTGTATTAGTGACAGGTGGCAAGCCCATCGCCTAACAGTACTGCAAGCCTTTATTCCCTTAGTCGCCTCTTACGACATCCACGGGAAGACATGGAGTGGTACTATTCTAACACGGCAACCACACGGGTCATACAATCACAGCAAATAAAATCTATATTAATCACCTCGTCACAATCGATTTTGTGGAGCGAGGCGTTTTTTGCACGCCCGACTCGTTTTTGCATGATACACAATCATGGCTGACAGCTAATGCTACACACATGTACTAGCAATCTCTCCGAACCCGCTCCAGACGTATTTCAACGTTATTGGCATTCGGCTTTCTAATTCAAGCTTTGTGATTTTGAAAGTACCTGCTCGATCGATACACGTTCTATATCTGATTATCGGTACAATAATTACGGACGTGTCACGCGAGTTTTCGGGCGGATCGAAATAAATCTGCAACGTCATGTTGAGAAGCGAGAGGTGTGTTTTGCAAACAAGTAAAACACGGTCTTAATTATGTAGTTCGTGACGTGTTTCAAACTAAATTGCATGGTTGCAAGGATTTTTAAAATTATATACATCTCGTTTTTTGCATAGTGACGGTCTAGAAGGTCTAGAAACTTCTAAATGTGTGACGCAAGCATTATGCCCCGTTATTGAACCGATAACCGGTGAGCAACATCAATCCGCTAACGACTGTTAACAAGCTCACGTCTTGGCCTCTAATCGCAACACGGACATGCCACCTTAGTGTGAATATTACGTCACTGTCAAATTCCCGACCAAACTACGAAATAAGAGCGCATTGTTACAATCCCTTCGAGGTTTGTGTTCAACAGCACACAATTACACGCAAGCCACCGAAATGTAAAACAAAAAGTTCCCCAAACAAAGAACAAGAGAATGTTTAAATAACTGCCAAAGCCATCGTGTTTTTGTCAGGGGATCTCGTTAAAATTTGAGAGGAATGCACAAAAAACTGACTTTCATTAAACATCTGTCCGGCGTCAAGATAAAACAAAGGCTCGTCGTGCGCTCGAAATGCAAACGAGTGAAGTGGGATTGCCAAAACTCCGCCGACCATTCCGCTGCTCAATATGGACAACGCTCGAAACCGGCCGTGTCGTTGCTTCCGTGTACTTGCAAAATGTAAAACAATATAAAACGTCTCTCGGAGGAGCGGCTGTCGGCTGACGGGCCACAAATGTCACAATGGATAGCCGTCGAAGTTGTCTAGTTTGACCTATCTATATTCATGCGAACGTCAATGTCGCTTCTGTGTTTAAGGTCGTACACAACGGATGGATTACTTGCGATTCTAAACATTTTGTCCGTTGTAGCGAACGCTAGCGGATACCATGGCCTGAGGTAATTCAGGAGTATCATTGGACCCCGCTTTCACTGCTTATGAATGACCCGGGGACCCTCGTCTCCTTCACACCTCGTGACACCGCGCTACACAAATCGTTCCTCTTTCAACGCTTTCGCCAACTTGTTTACGTGAAGAATTTAAAAGGTTCTCGTTAAAGTGTCAGCATCGACAATCAAGGCGTCGACGAGGACGGTCCGGATATGAATTTCCATATCACGGCTCCCCAAAATCAATGAGGCTCTTTCGCAACCGCCAATTGCTGCGTCAGTTGATTTTACCATTTACATTTTACAATTACGAGTCGATATGATCTGTTATTACAGGTCTTTTATTGGATGGCCGGAGGATATGAGTGAGTTATTAATCACTTGCTTAGTTACTTTCTCTGGGGTCAGGTTATTGTGCGGCATTATTCGCGGAGTGGTCACCCTACTAGCAGGTAATTTGGCGCTATCAGTCGGCCGGATTTCTCCGAGCTGATGGATGGCCTGCGCCGCTGCCCCTGTCTCGTTAGCAAGGTTTTGTGCTCGATCTTCGTGAGATTTTTTGTCTCTTGAACTTTCCTTTGTCTCCCCTTAATTAACCTTTATCTGTGTTTTAATAGCTCTTTATTCGTGAACTTTGAGAGTTTAAACTCGTTTGTTTTCCATATGTCATCGCGATGGTGGTATGGTTGGATGGCGTGATGGTAATTGCCGTATTACATGTCGCTGGGTACACGCGATGGTTTCATTCACAAGTTGAAAGATTTTATCGAACTACGATAATGGTTATGTTTGTGCTGATTGAATAATACAAACGACTAATGCTTTTTATTGGTGGCTATGTTTCAAGTGATATTGTATAAAGTGATATTTTGCCACGATTTTGCCTTCTTACTGTGTTATGTACATTTCTTATTATTTGTTATTACTCACGTACTTACCTTTATCACGAATTGCATTCCAGTCCTCGCTATCAGTTGTATAAATTAGTCCACAACAGGGTTAACAGTGGCACTAATGTTTATGTTCTCCTTGTGATAACTTGTTGACAACTCCTTTGTGACTAGCCGTTGTATAACTTTCTTCTTATTTATTGCGTTTATTGTTACTACTTATTAGTAAAGCAATGTCATACTAATGCGAGTGTCATTGCGTATTCTTTTGTAGTATTATACATTGTTCTATTATATTGTTTACAAAGAGACGGATCTTTGTTATTATTAATTCTCTTCAATATGTTTGTCTTGTAGCTGATTTTCGTACTACTTAGGTATCTAATCTGAATTATCGAAATATTAAACGATAGGAGATACTACATTACTAAAAATGTTCAAAACATTTTAGTCTTTATCAACTTAACATAAAGAGCACAATCGCTTAAAATTTCACTGTTAACGTAGTCACTGTTGTGTGACAAGCACCTTCATATTGCTTACTCGAATGAAATTTATGCGCAGTGAGGAAAATTAGCAATTCTAAAATAAGGTGAGTCACGGTGCATCGTACAATAAAATTATTAACGACAGAATATTGTAGTGAGCTGGTTATTATAAGGCTTTACTCGTAAACGTGTTTAATATACATGAGCACGTGGTTTTAGCTCGTTGCTAAGGAATAAATGCGTTTAAAGCATTGACTATGTCTTAAAGTTACGATCCTAAAGCTTTTAAAAACCTCGTCGTTTAAGGTTTAATAGGTAGTCAATCGTCGTCATTTCTGCTGGACTGCTTCCTCCAACAACGACCGCTCCTGCGTCATCAGCATCTTGTAATTCATCATTATTATCATTTATTTACATAACACAATCAGCATTACCTACAACCAAGTGCAGATCATTACCCAGTCTTTATTTATCTCAATATAAGCCAATATTACAGATTTAATAAGCCACGTTCCCCCGATCCCAATGGTATGAATATGTTCAGTCGTGCTCGTGCCCTTATTTGGACTAGTTACGCAAGTCCCATGCATCTACATTGTAAATGATCGGTGTTGTAATGCATGTTTTGTATGACTTTAGTGCAGAGTGCATTGCAAAATAATTCAAATAATCCATAAAATCGTACCCATTGGTCAATTTGGGAATGCGGTGGATGCGAAAAGTACAAGACCGGTCTGAGTGGAGAGCCTTGGGGGAGGCCTATGTCCAGCAGAGGACGTCTTTCGGCTGACATGATGATGAAGATAATTTTTTTAGGATTTTTCCTTTCTAGATGAATTTACACATTTGAGTTCTGCTAAATATAACTTAGATCAGATTTCAGTTAATCTATAAAAATAGTCGGAACATTTCATCAGTTATCTAAATTAAGACCTTCACATATTTTACATACATATTATTGTCATTATGTGGTCATACAACTCGCGAGTCGGGAAGTCAAGTAGGTATATAACAACACAAATACTCATACAACAAATACATATAAGCTCATCAATTTCGATGCATCTCATATTTTTCTGCTTCCTTATTTGCTAAATACGAACAGGAACTATAGAACTCGTTAACTATGCAGATCTTAAATAAACGCTAAAAATAAAGTGGCAACCCATAAACCAGCATTAAAATGCTCAGAACTACCGTTCTGATTTCGAAATTATCGCTGAAGCATCTCCAGTTATTTACGCTATAAATTATCACTCAACAAAGCTGAAGAATAATGGGGAATATAATGTCTCGGGAAACTTGGAGAGGAAAGTGATAAATAATTATAACTGTTGAAATATATAGTGATGATTTAAGATTCTGTTCTGTTCACTATGCATATTTTATATTGTAGAATATTTTCAGCGCTGTCGTTTTGGTCATATTTATAACGTTACCTACTAGAAGATTGCATAGCTGCATTGCTACTCAAAATAAACGATAAAATACACTGGCTTTTCTTTATTTTATTAGAATGAGGTATCATTTTTACTTCGACAATCACTTGGAGTTCAGAACCATTGTTAGTATTATAAGGAATATTACAAAGTTTGATAATTTGTCTTTAAATCAATATTAAAGTTAAACCAAGAAAACACTGAACAAACTTCCGTCATCTCTTCCTTAGAACATGTCACTTGTCTACAATACTAAAAATATTTGGCGCCACTACTGCAGGGCTTTTACTCCAAACACAGAATAGAGTGCCCATTATACTCTTTGCGTCTAATACTTCCTCAACAACTGTTTATTTGTCTATGTTCTTCATCTTAGCTCTGTTTAGCTTGTGGTAATTTTAAATTGCTCTCAGAAGTACCATAGCGTTTGTTGATTCCCTCAGTGCCACAAACATCCTTGACGTGTCGAAATTATACACAAAATGCCAGTAGGTGGCAGTTACGAATAGTTCAGAATTGTGGAGATTTACGAGGTATTCCAAATGCGGAAGGTTTGCGTAATGTTTTTGTCTCAGTCAACGGGACTTTTATTTGCTATTATATTTGATTTGAAACCGTTTTACTCGACGATTAACTTTACAGTCTCATTTCAAATAACGAACTATTGCTAACTGTTATTAGTTTAAGTAAAGGATAGCAATATTGTGCATACCTGTAGCATTCAGTTTGTAATTTGACATTGCAATTATATAAAAAAGGTTAGTGTGACGCTGGTCTTTTCTCACATTATTTTTATTCAAGAAACTGATGGCTTAAGATTTAAGTTTTCTAAAGAGATGCCTACAACTTTTCAACGAACGAATCATTATGCAGAATTTTCATTTCATCGAAAGGTATTTCTCGTCGTATGAGTTTTTTTTGGTAGTGACAAGTCTCACCTTACCTAACTTGCATAATTAATTATTATTGATATACTTAATTAATTAATAATTAATCCTGAAAACGCCATGATTTCTATGATATCATACAATCGATAAGTGAAATTCGATGATAGTAAATGATGGGTTAGCTTTCTAAAAATAGTTATACCTAATCGTACCGTAGTTATAATCTGATCTTGGCTGTGAGCCTGAGATACCCTTCTTAAGATATGACAAAGTACACGTCAAGTTTAAGTAAACTGTAATTTCTGTCTTAAGAACTTGTAGTAGAGTTATTAATACGGCCCTTAGTTAGGATGATCAATATACATCATCCAAAATGGTAGCAAAATGGAATGCTTAAATTTTCTTGACATTTTATTTCTAGTACATTGAAGCAAATATCATCGTTTAAACTGCATCGCGCTTAAAACCCTTGTATTTCAAAACGGACTCATTTAAACGGCAAGTATTCGTATTTTACAGTCTTTCATCTCTGTGGCAGTGATCGCAACGCCCTCAGGGACATCTCTCCGGTTTACATAAAGGCCCTACCAAATTTTTGCTCGACGCTCGTGCGTGAAATTAGCCGCAGGCGCAACTTTTTTACCAATAATGGGCAGTTGTGGTTGTGTAAACACGTTGGGAAATTTAACACTTTCAAGCTGGACGGTAATGAGAGCGTAATTAGGTGGTATCAAGGCCGGAAAGCGGGTTGGGTGTTTTAGTCTAGATATTTTTGGTAGCACCAGAATATTTTTTAGGCCGGATAACAGGCGGTCCAATTTATAAAAAGGGGTAATCACCATCTAAAAAGTATTTGGTATTGATTGATGGTTGGTTGAAGGAGACAAGGTACTATATTAGACTTTAAAAATGTAGAAGTAATCTGTAACTTAATGACAAGTCTGTTTGATTTTAACGATGCAATAGAAACAAATGATGAAATTCATAGTTTATTTGTTCGACTTAGTCCGCGTAGATTTCGAATGTCGTTATTCCCTCGGAAACTTTAGATTTTCTTGGATGAAATGTAGCCTATGTGTTAATCTAGGGTATAAGCTGAAGATGCCACGAATATTCGGCAACTATTCGGTATTCGGCCTATTCGGCCACTTTTTTGCTATTCGGTTTTCGGCCGAATAGTGCGTACTATTCGGCCGAAAACCGAATAGCAAATCATGTTAAAAAAGACACGTTATTTTACTCAAAATTATGTATTTATTTCCAAATTACAACATTTTAGTACTTAAAATTAATCAGTGGTAAGTTGTGATGGATAAAAACGAGCTTTTCAGCATTTTTTGGTAGCAAACGATTGCGCTTTTCATCGTAAACGTTACCAGCCTCAGAAAATAACCTCTCACTATAAACGCTACTTCCAGGCGAAGAAAGATAAACCGCCGCCTGCCGCGCGAACGCAACGAGAAAAACAGGTTGTGACTTGTCTTATTCCAGCTAACGCGCCCCAACCAAGCATTCGGCGGCCGAATATTCGGCGCTTCGGCCGACAGCGTTGCCGAATATTCGGTATTCGGTATTCGGCCAATTCACTATTCGTGGCATCTGTAGATAAGCTATCTCCATTTCAAATTTCATCCAAACTCGTCCTGCAAGCAGTTGCAGCGTGAAAGAGTAACAAACATCCATCCATCCATACTTACAAACTTTCGCGTTTATAATATTAGTAGGATGTAAACTAAATGGCTCTATAGTTAATTTGGCTTTATTTTAACGTAGTGTTTTGTTTATTGGGTTTAAATTCCTTTCCAATATTATAACCGGCAAACTAATAACTCTTATTCAGTTGACAGTATGAACTATCATTACCTCTTTAATATGATAAAGATTAATAATATCAAAGCCAGGATTGGATAGTAAAATAAATACCCAGGTAGAGAATTAGTGGCTCAGTATTTTGTTGTTGACGTGGTCTTCTTGGAACCTGTTTTGCTTGTAATTATTCTAGTAACGTGCACTTGAGACAATCTTGAGACGTCCAAGGTTTTCAATTGCTGTGCTTAGAACTTAAGATCAATGTTAAGTGAAGCATGATATTGTTTGTATTATTTTGGTTAGGGATAAAACGGTGTAGGTAATGAATGAACAACAATTATTCTTCAACAAAACGAGCAAAAAACCTGATACAAAACACATTGACAGATTATAGGTACTTACTAAAAAGATATACATAGGTACATACATACATACCTTCACGCCTGTAATCCCAGAGTGGGCTAGGCAGAGCTACAGAATTACCAACAACTCTAATAACTTGTTGATAACTGTGTAACCACATTTTGCACAATTAGGCTAAGATGGTTAACAGTGTATATTAGTGACAGGTAGCAAGCCCATCGCCTAACAGTACTAAAAACCTTTATTCCCTTAGTCGCCTCTTACGACTTCCACGGGAAGACATGGAGTGGCACTATTCTAACCCGGCAACCACACGGGAACAAAAAAAAGATATAAATATACATATAAGAGAAATTTGAAGTAAGTATGTGTTTTATTACTTGGAAAACTGACAGATACAAAAATCACGCAGAACTTACCAACAAAATAACTCATCTAACAACCCAACTGTGCGTTTTTTTCAAATTCTTACTAGCACAAAACAAAGCGTTACCTTCTTTGTTCAGAAAGAACACAAGCGGTGTAAATCAGTGTCTGTTTGAAAGCGAAACAATTGAAAGTGATGGTGTAGTTTTTTTGTTTTTTAACGGCGCGCGACAGTGTTTTTTAAGTTACTGGCACGGGGACTGTCTCGTTAGTAGCTGATTACTTTCAGTTGTTAGTAACTAAACTTAGGCATGTATTTTTTACTGGCCCACATGAGTGCCCTACCGTTGCTGGGCAAAGGCTTCTCCCCTTGATCTGATGCTGTTCAATATAAACTATTGAATATCTATTTAGAAGAACTTCTTCTTCTCCATATAGGTATATTTATCTGATCATAGAAGAAATTAGCATTTAATCGTATATTAACCTTTAGTTCTAAGCTATCTTACTCGCAGTTTTCTACCATGATAGCCATTTTATTAAAATTCAATGTCAGAAAGCCACTGTAATCATCTATAATATGTACTTTACAAAAATGACTCATAAAGGAGTTCTTGGCTCTAAGCGTATTAATTGAAGCAAGACGTAGAAAGTAAACAATTTAATGATAAATGCCGTAAAACGCCTTCGGGCGCCAATTTTCACTTCAGCGTCTTGACAACTTTTAATCAAAACGTAAGACTATCTCCTTTACATCATTACATAATGACTTAAGAGCAAGAGAGGCAAATGGTGTTTCGAATTTCGTCTTCAATAAGTTTTTGTTACCACGATCGGCTCTCGCCGGAGACAAAACTACTTTAACAAAGCGTTGACTATTTGCAAGAAAAAGACCCACTTCCAAATAAAAAATATATATTTTGAAATGTGTTTATTCGCAGATAGATGCAGATGTACTTCCATTTTAAATAGCATGGTCCTTTAACTTATTTAAGTTTTTATTAACGCAAATCCAAGTTCCAAATCGGGCTCGATTTCAAGTTACATTTTGATGAGAACTCAACCATAGACTACAATCGATTGTTTTTTATTGATGTAATTGCTTTATTGAACATTGTCTGATGGTTTATAGCTTTATACGTTTTGCCACGCGGAGTCTTTTGTTTTTGCTCAGTCATGGCGTTAGATATTTACTTTGTTTAACTTGTGAAACGTCTGTTATTATAGGTTAATTTAGGTTTAATTAGGTTTTGTGTCGTGCATGTTTCAAAACCCGCATATTAAGGAATAGCTGCTATTCAAGGGCTATGTTTGGAGTTTCTCTGAAGAGAGTTCAGAATGTGATTATCCGACAGAGAACCAAAGTTATCGACACAACTCACCGAATTAGCAAGTTGAAGTGGCATTGCGCTGGTCACATGAAGAACCGTGTGAATGAAATTGCCGTGTGGTTGCCGGGTTAGAATAGTACCACTCCATGTCTTCCCGTGGATGTCGTAAGAGGCGACTAAGGGAATAAAGGCTTGTAGTACTGTTAGGCGATGGGCTTGCCACCTGTCACTAATACACTGGGAAACATCTTCGCCTACTTGTGCAAAATGTGGTTGCAGAATTATCAAGAAGTTTTAAGACTTGTTGGTAATTCTTTGTCTCTGCCTACCTCACTCTGGGAATGAAGGCGTGAATGTATGTATGTATGTATGTACATGAAGAACTGATAATCGTTGGGGTTGGGACAGACAGGTACTCAATGGCAGACTGCGACTCGGCAAATCAATGGCAGACGGCGACTTTGCAACTCCATACGAAGTAATATGGAACTCTATGCATATTTGTGTATTACTTTGTATGGACCAAGAAGAACAGATCCTCAGTATTAGCACAGAACAGATAGGTACAGAAGTAAATCACATGTATGTACTTCTCTTTTCATACCTACTCTCGGCGGTCGCTCTAGGGTTGTCAACTATGGCTTATGCACAAAAAACTATCGCGGTTGTGGCACTCGTAGGTATCTAGTCGTTTGATTTATTGTTGAGAATGAAACTGGAAGAATGGAAATATAAATTAACAATAACTAAAAAAATATTTAATGACATTGTTACCTATATTACAAATTTGTCACAGAAAATATAAAATATACCGTAGGTAACTTCAAAAATAGCCGACCAGACGAATTAATATTAAAGTGGAGGGGCATAGCCCGTAATAGCAAAAAACGTATCCTACAAAACAAAACAATAAACCTACCTACTAGGTATTACAATACAAAAAGTTTACAAAGCAGACACATACAAAATTTTACGTTTGTCAATATTCATTATCCAAAATTCCTTATAACTTCTAAACGGATTACCCTAGTTACACAATTTCCATTACCATATACGTTTTAGACCTAAACCTATCAAAAGACAGTAAAAACAACACAATATCTACACAAACAAAAAAACATGTTTTCAACTTACGTAAGGTGGCGTGAATTTACCTTACAAAAATATAGTTAAGTACTTCGTTTATACTGATTCAAAATAGGAAACTATTATTTAAATCGATCTTAGATATATTCTTCGGGGGCCGGGGCGGGGCGCTTACCTACCTAATTCTTCTGTGTAACGTTAAAACGAACCATTGAAATACAAGTAGATACCTACTTACCTGTCTGAAGCCACTGGTAGCTTGAAAAAGGACAATTCACCGTTTAAAGTGGAATTTAAGCAACCGTCCACTGAACAGTTTTAATAACTTATTTTTTGTTGCTCCATTATACCTAATTATCGCACAAAAAAGTCCACAGAAGCGACGCGTGTCAAGCGGACGGCACTCGCGCTCGCACGCGTCTCAACTCGTCTGAGATATTGCGTCCGTGAGCGGTGTCTATGTGTGCGTTGCTCGAGCGCACTTTGTATGTAGTGTAACAGATACCAAGTTTGGGGTTGTATCTGTAAATAATAATAACTTCTATTGCTAGTTTGAAATATATCTTTTATTCAGTTTTCTGTTATATTTACATTCAATAATACATAGCCGTGCGCACTCGGCGCCAGGTAACATGCGACTACCAAAAATTATACAAAATGAACAGTCGCTGTTCTATCGAACCATTTGCTTTTCAAATTGAATAATTAAAAGCAAATGAGACATTGCATACAATGAACAATACAATAAGGTTTATTTTAAGGGTTACAACCTTATTGTATTACATCCCTCGTCCCTCTGGGAACAAGGAATGAATCCTACCTATCCCTACTGCCTACCTAAGCGGGGAAAAGTTACAGGGCATATGCCAGCCCCTTTGTTAGGAGTAGCTTGCCGTGAGATTCATTTGTTTAAATTTAATTTATTAATCATTTATCGGTGAACTCACAGCGAGCTTCCGCCCACCAAAAACCCCGCGAAACGTGGGGCGGCTGGCACGAAAAAGCATTCTACCTGCCTAACCCTACAAACCAATTTATGACAATCCCTGCATTGAAGATGCGGGGTTGCCTTACATTCTCAATGTTTACCACGGAAACTAAGAAAATGCGGGCCTGGGTGATTTGACATATACCAGTCAAGTCACTCTCAGAATCTTCCGCTGAATCTAATGTTCTAAATTTTGGACCTGCGTCCTCTTTCATCCGTCAGTGATTTGACCTTTGTCACGTCACTCTCGGACTCAAGTAGCTGTAAATTAATTTTATTAATCCTACCTAATTTTTTTTTTATTTAAGCTTAGGCTACTTAAATTTATTTACATTGCATTTAAATAAATTTGCTTCAGTCAAGACTGTCACATATCTCGGCCTGAGATATGGACACATCGTCTTCGCTGAATGATGATGAACTGCATTTCTTCCTGATCATCCATCAGGTAATCGCAGCATCATCGAATTGCCTGGCACAATCTTAGATTGGGCAGACTTCTGACTTCACAGCTCAGCATTGTTCATGAAATATAAGAAAGTCACACAATAAAACAAGTTACAGACAGTCAATACAACCTGCAATTAATAAGCATGAACAAGCATCCAACTATCCCAACTATCACGCCTTAACATGGAATGCATGACACATCTGCCATGAAGGTACCCGTGCGCCATGGGATATGTGAGGTGAAACCAAACAAGTTTCTTCCAACCTTACAGGCTTAAAGGAAATCTCACAACCCCAGGCACCCTGGACCCATAGAGATATGCCCACATCATGTTCTTTCGCTATCTCTCTTTCCATGGTTGTTCATGCTTGACCACAACTTCCTATAACAGAAAACAAATAAAATAATAATAAGTACATAAAAACTATTCACACCTTAACTCCTAAAATATCTAACCTAAAACACCTTAACTCCTAAAATATCTAACCTAAACTTCCTATACAAGCTATATCTAAAACCTAGTGTAAAATTTCTTTAACCTGTTTCTATGAACAATAAGGGTTTTCGATGGCCTACTGACTTTTATTATTTTATAATTCTCATTATTAAGTCTGGCCACCACCTCGAAAGGTCCTTTGTAACGTTTGGAGAGCTTAAAACTCATGCCAGTCCTCCTTTTGGGGGAATAGAGCATCACGAGGTCGCCATTATTATATATTATGTTTTTGGCTTTCTCATCATAATAAGCTTTTTGCTTCTGTTGCGCCTCACGGATACTTTCGCCAACTTTAGACACTAATAATGACATCCGTGTCACCTTATTCGCCAAATTTTCTGAAACATTAATCCTATTAATTCCCAATTCCACATCAGATCTGTATTGCGGCTCTCTTCCGTAGATTACCATATACGGCGACACCCCCGTACTGGATTGCTTCGCACTATTATATGCAAAACACACATAAGGTAAATAAGTACACCAGTTCCGCTGACCATCCGAAACATACTTCGACAACATACCTAAGAGTGTTCTATTAAAACGTTCCACTAATCCAATTGTTTGTGGATGGAATGTCGTTGCATGCGACAACGTCACATTAAAATATCGGGCCGTTTCCTTAACTGTGTTGGACGTGAAGACTGAACCCCTGTCTGTTATTAACTGCTGCACGCCTCCAAACCGGCACAATATTTCTGTAATTAAAAACTCATTTACTGTTTCCGCCGTGACTCTGGGTACCGCTTTACATATGGCATATTTCGATAAATATTCCACTGCCACGATGATATATTTATTCCTTTTATCAGAGGTCTGCATCGGGCCGAGCACATCTATTCCAACTTTCTGATACAAATCTGAAACACAAATCGAAACCAACGGGGCAACTACTTTGTTTACGTTTCTCTCTTGACAGCGATGACAGGACTTGACATAATCACTGACTTTCTTCTCTGCTTTATCTATGTAGTATCTGTC
This sequence comes from Acleris emargana, assembly GCA_927399475.2. NCBI lineage: Eukaryota > Metazoa > Arthropoda > Insecta > Lepidoptera > Tortricidae > Acleris > Acleris emargana. The sequence continues at coordinate 2,588,739 of OV656840.1, forward strand.
ATTAAACTTCGCATAGGTTTTAAAGAGTCCGAAATGACCTCCAGTCACAGGATCGTCATGAAGCTCGTTCATGCAATCGGCAAAGCACTCCCTCGGCAATACTAGTAACTCCTTTGATTCTTGACCGATATTCCTTCTTTTATACAATAAGTCTCCCTGTAGAAAGTAATTTTGATATACTTGAGCATTATTTTGCCGCATTCGGTTTAGTATGTCACAGCAAAATACATCCGACTGCTGCGCTGTTTTTACATCTATGCTATTCAGAGCATATAAGACAAATCCGTCCTCTTGTTCAGGAACTCTCTCTATGCGCTCTGCATCTGGATTCTCAATCAAGGGATTTCTGCTCAAAAAATCTGCTACCACGTTGTCTCTTCCACAGCAGTACACAATATCAAAATCCCACGACTGTACCGATAAAGCCCATCTTGCAAGTCTGCCATTCATGTCACGCTTGCTCCTTAACCAGACTAATGCTCTATGGTCTGTGACGACTTGAAACTTAAGCCCCCACAAATAATGCTTGAAGTATTGCAGAGCCCATATCAAACCAAGGCATTCTTTTTCAGTCACCGAATATCTTTGTTCGGCCGCACTTAATTTCCTCGACGCGTATGCGACAGGTTTCATTTCTTCCATACCTTGACATAAGCAACTTCCCAAAGCCTTATCTGAGCTATCGATATACAATCTTGTTGTTACTTCCTTATCGGCTGAGAAGTATGCCAAAACTGGAGCTTCACATATTCTATTCCTTAATTCCTCAAACGCTTTCTGTTCCTCATTCGACCAAACAAACTTCTTATTTTTCTTCGTTAAATTTGTTATGGGAAACGCTACTTCAGCGAAGTTGTCTATAAACTTCCTGTAATATGAATACAGCCCCAACACGGATCTTACTTCCTTTACATTCTTTGGAGGTTGTATTTTCTTCATAGCTTCCACTTTCTTAGCATCCGTTCCAATTCCCATTGCGGATACTTCGTGTCCCAAAACTGTCACCTTCTGATACCCAAACTTGCACTTGGATGGTTTTAGGGTTAAATTGGCACATTTCAATCTTGACAAAACGTCTTCCAAAGCCGACATAAATTCTTCAAAAGTTTCTCCATATACCAATATATTATCGACGTACACTATAACCTTCTTATACTTTATTCCGGCGAGCACTTTATCCATCACTCGTTGGAACATTGCTTGGCTCGTTTTCAGGCCAAACGGCAAAACATTAAATTCATATAATCCGGAATGCGTCACGAAGGCCGTCTTATCTTTGCCTTCACCCAACGCCAGCTGCCAATATCCCGAATTCATGTCCAGGTCGGCGAAATACTTTGCCCCCTGCAAACATCCCAATAAATCCTCCGTTCTTGGTATGGGGTATGAATCCATTCTGATTTTTTTATTTAATGCTCTAAAATCAATGCAAAATCTTGGCGGACCTTCTGGCTTATCCACCAAAACAACCGGTGAAGCATATGGGCTTCTTGATTCTTGGATGATTCCATTTTCAAGCATCTCGTGCACCTGCTCATCGATAATTCGTCTCTGCCTCTCCGACACTCGATAGGGTGCCTTATGGACTGGTTCATCGTCTGACGTTTTCACTGCGATTAAAGAATCCCTATAACAGCCCAATTCTTGCGTTGCAAAGGAAAACGTTCTGCGGAACCCTTTTAATAAACTATCTAGTTGCGACCTCTGCTTGTCCAACAATTCCTTGTTTATGTCAAAAACAACCGGTTTTGTTTCCGAAAGATTCAGCAAATAGTTTTCATTCTGCTGCACCAAATCTGTAAAGTAAACATAATCAGTTTTGCTCATATAAGCGTCATGCACAAACTCCTTGGTTTGTATAGAGAAATTTGTTTTTTTTTCATCTTGGCTTGACATTGACTTGAAAGGTACTGCAATTCTTTCTTTCAATATTAATTCACCATTTTTAAAATCAATAATGGCCTTGTTGTCGCGTAGAAAATCTTGCCCTAATATAAAGAGTTCTGCGGGATCAGAAATAACCAACAATTTATGGCGAAAATATCCGTTATTGACTAAGAAGCTAGTATCTATGCTGCCTACCACATTGATGGCATGGCCACCCACAGCTCTCAACGGTACCTGAGGAGACTCTACGTAGGATATATATTTCAAGGTCTCCAAACGCGATACCGATATACATGAGACGGACGCCCCTGAATCTATGAGTGCCTCGCAATCAACATTATTTAACTGTACAGAAATAATGGGTACAAAAACATCCCTAGAACTATCTACATCATCCTGCTGCTGCATAACCGGACTATTTCTCCACCTCGTCGCAATCCGGTTCACTGGCGACGGGGACTGTAGTTTGGGTGCTGCCTCGAAGAAGAAGGCGTTGCATCCTGCTGCCTTCGTGAAGCTTGTTGCTGACTCCATGGACGTGGACGCAAATTATGTGACGGTGGCGATTGCGGTTCAAAATGCACCCTACGCGGCGTCGTAACCGTTCCCGGCGGTCTGTACGGTGTCACATACTCCGACTGCGGCGTGTGCATCGATTGGTCTCCACGACTTCTGATGTCTTCGAAGCTCACCTCCGGATTGAAGATTGGCAATTCCACTTTCTGTGCATACGTGTTTTCATAATTATACACATCCTCCACTTGCAGCAGTGTTTTTCTTAGCTCTTCTTTTGACGCAAACAATTTTGAGGCAAGTAACCATTGGTAGCGATCACTAACGGAGTTAATGTAATGTTTGATGAATTTGGAGTCATCTCTGATCTCCGCTTTCGCCGCTAAACTCTCTAACGCATAGAAATACTCAATGAGAGTCTCTTGCCGTTGCTGCTTTCTGTAGTAAAATTTCTGTGCGAAATCGGTCTGCGAAGTGAATTGTGCCCTCAATTTGGTGACGAGGACCTCATACGTTGTGAACGAAGTGTAGTTGGTCTTATACCACAGCAATGCTGATCCGTCCAAATATGCGGCAATTGCATATTTTTTCTGTTCGTCCGTCCAGGACTTAATGATCCCGATGGCGTCGAACTGCATAATAAAATCTTCCACATCCGATAACCCATTGAATTTCTTCGCAGCCATCTTCGCCGAGCTAACCTTACGCAGGGGAAGATACACAAAGTTACAAATAGATTACCCTTTCGATACCGTTTTACCGTATTATTACTCTTTCCTCTTAGGACCTGCCTTACGCTAGGCTTATCCTCGTCTCTCGTGTTCGAGCACTCGCTAGCTTGCGATATAAATTAGCGGAACCCCCGCTTACTCCACCATGTAACAGATACCAAGTTTGGGGTTATATCTGTAAGTAATAAGAACTTCTATTGCTAGTTTGAAATATATCTTTTATTCAGTTTTCTGTTATATTTACATTCAATAATACATAGCCGTGCGCACTCGGCGCCAGGTAACATGCGACTACCAAAAATTATACAAAATGAACAGTCGCTGTTCTATCGAACCATTTGCTTTTCAAATTGAATAATTAAAAGCAAATGAGACATTGCATACAATGAACAATACAATAAGGTTTATTTTAAGGGTTACAACCTTATTGTATTACAGTAGATTGTCTTCTGTACTTATTCTGTGGTATTAGTGCCAATTAAAGTACCTAACATTTTAGAGAGGCCAACGGGTCATAAAGGAATTGATTTTAACAACCAATTAATCATCGCAACAGCCGCAATTGGGATATTTTGGACTTATTCAAAAGAATAGGTCATTTTAAAAGACCAATTTCATTAATTTTATATTCGACCCAATTTTTTTAAATAGTTATTTTATGACAGACATTTTATGGATTACATAAGTATTAAACATTTGGGTTGGCATTTTCTAATCAAATGATATCTAATGATGAAAAGTGATTGTAATAGTGTATTAAAACATACACTACTTACTTGTGGGAGGACCTTGTGCAGGGTCCGTCCGGGATGGTACCACCATCTTATCCATTAACCTACCGCCAAACAGCAGTGTTCGCATTGTTGTGTTCCGGTTTGGGGATAAGACAGCCGGTGAAATGACTAGCATAGAGGCATTCCATCTTAGTCCTCAGGGTTGGCAGTGCATTTGCAGTCTTGTGAATGCGAATGTCTATGGGTCACAGTTTCCACTTACCATCAGGTGGCTTGTGTGCTCGATTGCCTTCCTATGCCATAAAATAAATAAATAAATACAATTTCATTCGGTTTTCGCCTAACCCATAAGATACACCTAACAGGGCTTAAAGCAAAAACGAAAGTCAAACGAAGGTTAAATATACTTCTGTCGAAATATCCGAAATATTTCAAAAACTTAATAATGCAGAACGGTTTAAAAAACCGTTTCCTCGAAATGGTTGTCGAATTAGAGTACCTAATTGTAAAAATATGAACAATCTCAATAGGGAATATGCATGGATTTTAAAAATCGCATTTCTCATCAAAATATGAAAATACCGTAAAAGAGATCACCAAAACGAAAATTAAAATCGGTCAAGAAATACGGAAGTTATAAGCATTTCAAACTTCTAATTAGACAGAGAGATCCGATGTGCACCGTGACGTCATTGTGCACTGCGGCCATATAAACTCCATGTAAAATTACGTTTTTCTAGAAAGAGATAGGAACAAATCTTTGTTGGCTAATATCTTGGTTATTTTTATAGTTGTTCAAAAAATGATTTTTGTGATCTGTTTGTTACATGAATCAGCTTCAATTGAAGCTGTAAAAAAAAACATGCATATTCCCTATTGCTCATTGTTGCTTGTTCTCGAAATTTCCAACAACAGAAGACGGATGCCGAGTTACTGGCAGGATACAGTTCCTAATTCGATAATTGTTTGAATTCCGTTGCTTCGTCTAATGCATTGCCAGTTTCACAATGTATTGGGCAATAGTGATGAAATCAAAGAGCGGACACGGTTTGATGTTCTGACACGTTAGTATTGAGCGATTTTAATGGTTTATTAACATTTACGCATAACGCATTAGGCGTAGCCACGTTACATTACGAGTACATAGAATGTATTGTAACTACTTTTATGACGCCTATTTAAATGATTGTAGTGTTTTATTTGTTTATTTTATTACTATTTACTATTTATTACTTGGAAAACAAACTCCAATTATGTCACAGATTTGACAATACTTGTTACACCGGGGCACGTATTATGGTAGCTTTATCGCGTTGGATAAAGCACCAGTCACTCTTTTTTATGTTTTATCCACATCAATGAATACGACTTTTAAATAGGTAAAAAATAAGTTTACCAAGACAGCTACAATATAAAAAAAAAAGATTTTTCTTAATGTTGTGATTATTAACATCAATTCCTCGCACTGCGGCCTAGCATTGTAACGAAAAGTAACTTTTCAAATTGTGAAAGTTTCTTATGAGAAATTCTCGAAAATTTCTAAGAATATTCTGAAATTTTGTTTGGAAAGTGAAAATTCTTAATGCACAACAAATGTTTCCAATAATATTCTCAGTAATTTCTTGAGAACATTTCTTAACGTCTGAGAATGTTCTGAAACTTGTTCATTGCTATTGCGGCCACATCTGCAGTATTCGATAAATATTCGTGTCAAAGTTTCTTCCTTTCTTTATTGTAAAGTAAAGAAGAAGCGAAAGTTTGTCAAGATCGTAGCAAGTGGAAAGAAGTGGTGTCTGCCTACCCCTCTGGGAAACAGGCGTAATTTAATGTATGTATGTATGTATGTAAAGTTAAAGACGCCAAATTAAATCTACGCCGTAGACCGTCGCATTGCAAGATCCTCATTCCACAAGCAATATTTAATGTGCACCATAAACCTATTTATTTCACATTGATAATAAAACTCGCAATTACAGCGAAAATGTCTTACTACTCCATCTCAAGCTCATCGGCTTAGGACTTAGAGCTAAAGCTGCAATTATAGGCTAATTGCTAGTCCTCGATGAGCTACTTGAGTGGAGTAGTCAAGTGCCACTGGAATGGAGACCTACCATTACCGACGCTAATGGTGCTATAGCTGTTTTGTGTGCTATTGTTGTTTTATAATTGGCTTGCTTTCGATGTTGTCTGCATTTACTTGTGAATATTATTTCATTGTCATGTCCTCCCGTGGATGTCGTAAGAGGCGACTAAGGGAATAAAGGCTTGTAGTACTGTTAGGCGATGGGCTTGCAACCTGTCACTAATACGCTGGTAAACATCTTAGCCTATTTTTGCAAAATTTGGTTACTGAATTATCAACAAGTTTTTAAAGTTGTAGGTAATTCTGTAGCTCTGCCTTGCCCACTCTGGGAAGAATTCAATATTTACTTTATGAGGCGTTCAATTATTGTATTCATGATGTTTTGGTCACATGTGATAAAATTATAAAGAAACAGTTTATTCACAAACAATAAATATTATTAAAAGCATTAGCTTTAAGATTATTAATAGACATCAATAGATCAATAGTTAGGGGGGAAAAAGACAGAATTTACTTTATAAACACCGTAATTAAAAGGAATTCGTGAATTATCACGATTTACGGTGATAACACATCCGCATTTTATGCTTATTTAACAAAAACCAACTAAGTGACAACAATACGCAACTCAACTTAGACTCTAAACCGAGTAAATAAGGGCACTATTTCTGTTGAAAATCCAACAGCATTTACCCCCTGTTGGAAACAACAAACGATTTATCCAAACACGACGCTGAGCGGGGAATTCTTGAAAAATGTAGCGTGACTCGACTAGATTTGTTCAAAAATGCCCCCGAAGCTAGATGTAAACAATTTTCATTATGATGTTACGCAGAACTTAGACAAGTTACGACACGACCACCACCGAACGACAGTCGCACACGCAACGACTTTCGTGATCACAATAATAACTGGAAAACCAAATGGCAAAGGTTCCAGGGCTTAGAAAGCCTAATGGCCACCCCTAAGCTGCAAGGTTACAGGAAATTAACACTTACCTTGTAATTAATACACACATAAACAAGTTTTACTGCGTTTAGGAAGCATTTGAATTTATGGGAAGTCACAGAATTGTTTGCGTCGTGGAAAGCAACAGATCGTTAGATATCCAGTTTAATAAGCGTCTAAAATGGAATGTTCTCCCCAGGTGCAAGCTAATTGGGTAAAGTTAAGATGACGATAGACCGAGCTGGTCTGCCGCCTGCTCCGCGAAGATCCTCCTCCACTTACAGAAGCTACGATGAACTTGGTATCATAGATCGAGGTAGACCTTTAAGATACCGTCACGGAGGTATCGAGGACCTTACAGGAATGGAGACCTACAGAAAGTATAACAACACTCAAAACTTGGATGATATCACAGTCATCAGTTCTGAGGAAGTGCCTAAATCTAGGCGAAAAACAATTGAAGGTTTCGCTTTTGGATTTAGAAGGACTTTCTCTGTGAGGAGTAGACGGGAGCCTGAAGCGATCCCTTTGGATACGTTTAATGAGGAAAGCTTTGCGACGGTTAGAGGAGCGCCATTCGGGAGGCGTCGGTCACTGTCCAGAGACCGTGGGTCTTTGTTAGCCAGGAGTTCTTCTGAAGGGGATGTGAGGCAGCCGCTCCCTAGGGCACCCCCTGCCGCCCCCGCCCCTCGCCTGCACCGCTGTCTCCGAGCCCTTGGTGGAAGCTGGAAGAACCTTTTACTACGTGAGTCTTCACGGCTGATCATAACCATATTATGTATCATTAACCAAAAAGCCAATTTTCGTTCGTTCTGTCTCTCTTAATTTATCACGCATAGTGAGAAGGAAGGAGTATCAGAAAATCAAACTAATGCTTAATATCCGGGCTTGGTGCCTACAATCTCATGGTTTCTCATACTTACCATCAGAGTCCTATCATGTTCGTGTGCATATACTATTGTGGATAATACGTCCGTCATTTTCTGATCAGTATCTAAGTGCGAAAGTGATAGATGCTTTGTCCACGTTTATCCACCTCATAAAGTCTACCATAACACTGGATGGGAGTGGACATGTGGTTTTAATTAAAGCGTGTGTATTACACCTAACAAGCTAGAGACATAATTAATATCACCAATTAACTAAGACGCGCACTAACCTTAACAAGTCCGGTTAGGCTTCATTATTCTGGTATAAACGCAGTTAAGTTAACCGTGGCTTGTCCAAGTTAATTACTGTCCGACGGGTACAAATCACCAGGAGTTTAACTTTAAACCGCTGATTAACTGAGTCTTAACCGAATTAAACGCTTTCTTTTATGTTAATGTAACTGATTGTTTGTGTTATTTATTGGCTGATCAGTGATCAGACTGTTTGTTAAAGATGACGCTTATCAATTATGTGGTAAATAATTGATGTTAGATTATTATTATTTAATAGTATTCATTTATTATCAACGATTAGTACAATTTAATAAATTATACCGGTCTGACCGGTCTGAGTGGAGAGCCTTGGGGGAGGCCTATGTCCAGCAGTGGACGTCTTTCGGCTGACATGATGATGATGATGATGAATAAATTATCAGTGATTATACAGTTCTTAAACTGGAAATTTTTAATGGAATTTTTTACGTGCTGTTTCAACATTTTCAGAACAAGAAGGTTCTACTAATACGTCTGAACACCCAACATCTAACTAAGTGTCGGTAGGTCTTTCACAAGGTAAACTTTTGCGGGTGGTAGAACCTTGTGCAGGGTCCGTCTGGATCGCTACCACCATCTTATCCATGAACCTAACGCCAAACAGCAGGTTCCTTGTACTAAAAATAGTACATAATATGGCCATTCAAATAAAGATCTAGTGCAAAGGAAGTAAAGTGGAATGGGTCATTCTACTTTTCTGTGTACATTTTTTGTTATAGTCCGATAAAAAGTAAACCAAATTATGAATCCGCGTCTAAATAAATAACATAAACTTAGAATGTTTAAGTTTGACGGTTTCCAAAAAAACAACTCTTAAATTACTCAATTATCGTTAAAGAATCTTGGTAACTCAGTTGTTAATTGCACTATTTCCATAGAAAAGGCGGGGACATCAACATCCACTGCGTTACTGACATTATAGTTATTACAAATAACTTTTTATGTATTAGGATAATTCTAAATATAAGCTTATTTACGTCCCTCTTCGAGTTTCAAGTTAGAAAACGGTGCAATTCACCGTTTTTATAATAAAAATTGTTTAGTGCGAATCTGACTAAAAATTTATGTACAACGAAAAGTAAAATGGCCCGAATATCTTTTGTTTTTGTTACTACTGATCAAATTAGAAAATTGACTATTTCATTCACTCACAATATATTCATATTCCATTGACAAATTTCGTTGTATGGTGGGCCTCAGGAGGATGTCATATTTTCGACAACATGTCATAAAGATGCACTATACTGATTATGAGCGAGTTCATAAACCGACTCGCGCTTGGCTGATTTTTGGGTAGCTGTGATCACAACCGTTTTTGAGGCCTGGATCCGCGCCTGTCTACAGGGTTATTCGTAAGTCGACCTATTCCCCTCTAGAGGTTATGGGAGAGGTCATTTGCAATCATTTTGGTCCCATAATGCCCTATGCAAAAGTGAACCATTTCTGAGATAATATAAATTTAAGTTTTTTGCTAAAAAAATAATTGCACTCTAAATCATTTTTTTTAAAAGCTTTTGAACGAGGTAAAATTTTTGTTCTTACGCAATATTAAAAGGAGAATTATCTGTACACGTTTAAGAATGCGAGACCAAAATTAAAAAAAATCATGTTTTTTATCAGTTTATCCAACATAAATGACACAAAAACAGAAAAAAATTACTAGTTTTTGCGTAGTATTATGGGACCAAAATGATTGCAAATGATTTCCCCAATAACCCCTAGAGGGGAATACGTAGACTTACCAATAACCCTGTAGACAGGCGCGGATCCAACCCTCAAAAACGGTTGTGATACCACCTATAACTATGTTAATGTGACATGCAATAAAAAAATTGAATTTGAATTTGATAAAAAGACCAAAATGATTGCAAATGATCTCCCCCATAACAACCCCTAGAGAGGAATAGCTCGACTTACCAATAACCCTGTACAGATGGAGTGCATAATTGTTTTCCTTCGTATTTACTCGGAAACATTCGTACCTATTTATGCCGTATGCCGTGTGGTTGCCGGCTTAGAATAGTGCCACTCCATGTCTTCCCGTGGAAGTCGTAAGAGGCGACTAAGGGAATATAGGCTTGTGGTACTATTAGGCGATGGGCTTGCAACCTGTCACTAATATACACTGGTAAACATCTTAGCCTAGTTGTGCAAATTGTGGTTACAGAGTTATCAACAAGTTTTTGGAGTTGTTGGTAATTCTGTAGCTCTAGTCTGCCTACCCCACTCTGGGAATGAAGGCGTGAGTTTATGTATGTATGTATGTACATTCGTATTTGTCATGCTACTTCAGTCAACCTCAGTACTTTTTGTACGGTGACCGACTGAAATAGCAAGACACGTTCGTACGTTTCCGTGAAAATACGATGGTAAACAATTATGCACCACATCTGTATATTAATACTGGTCCTTACCGGGACTTGCATTAGGGTCCACTAGTTTCTTAGGATGGGTCACAACTATGCTGCCATACTACGGAGAAAAGGAACAAGTGCAATTAATTCAGAGATGGATATTGAACTCTCAGGGGTTTTAATAAGGTTGGATTTTCAATACAATTCGTATAGTAGACGCCTTTTCTCCTTAGGAGGGCAGTATGGCGGATCACGCCGTCAAAAGACAAACCGATTCGCGTTAAACAGTTAAGAAGAAATCTTAGATAGGCAATTCAAATCATGATGGAATTGAATAAAGCCGAGAATGGTGTTAATAGGATAGTTAAAGATAAATTGAACATAAATGTACGATTTCATTTAGACGAGAGAGAGTAAGTTGATGGCAATGTAGTATTTTATGTTGTTCTGCTAATGTTTCTAAACTTGTTTAGAAGTTTAGTGATGTAAAATACTGTTATACATGATTTAGGTAGGTATATTATAAAATGGCAGTCCGATGGTACCTAAGTGGAAACTGTGACCCAAAGACATTCGCATTCACAAGACTGCAATCCTACGACTGCAAATCCGTTGCCAACCCTGAGGACTAAGATGGAATGCCTCTATGCTAGTCATTTCACCGGATGTCTTATCCCCAAACCGGAACACAACAATGCGAACATTGCTGTTTGGCGGTAGGTTAATGGATAAGATGATGGTAGCGAACCGGACGGACAACAACACAAGGTCCTACCACCCGCAAAATTTCACCTAATTTCAAGATAGAGAGATATAACTAATCTGGATATTACCTAATAAAACGCTAACTTAATAACGTCGTGGTCATTTTTGCCAATCAACACAGCAGTTAGCCCTTTAGCATGTGTACCATCCTTGAACCCTGCGAGCGTCATTACCATACGAATGTGCTAATATCCAGACTCATTACGAGTATGAGCCCAGCCTAATGACTCCTACGTGCACGTTAGCTTCTGCGAGTTTAATAATTCGCGGATGAATATTTATTTTGAAACACATGGTACAGAGAGAGAGTCTTGAAGAGTCTTCGGTTTAGTACTTCTCTCTCACTCGCTCTTAATAAGATCGTATGAGAAGCCTCTTCTAAGTGCTCACAGACTGTTCATTACCGGCAATAATAGTTATATTATCCAAAATTGCGCTCAAAGGTATCCGACAGACTCTTATACCTCTAGCAATAAAGACGTGTCAGATATTTTTGAATTGGAATGAAATGCAAAATAGTTTATTTGGCACATAAATCAAAATACAAACAAAAATATCTTAACCTAAATACATAATTTTTTTGTCACGGCCATAATTGGTCTCCACTCAGCTTTATGCCTTTGAATGTCGTTGATACTTTCACAGACGCTGGTTTTCAGTGAGACCAGGGAGAGTGTGGCCATAGATGGCGTTAAAACAAAATATTAACCTGTCTTATAGTAACTTAGGTGTGCGTGTGTGTGTGTTTGATCGTATGATCTAGATATTTGGAAAGCTAATAGATAATTCTTGAAATGATGTTTAAAGGTAGCTGATTCGAGCCCAAATGTTGGATAAAACATTATTGCTGGCGACTGTACATGGCAACAATAGCTGTCTAAATCCTCATTTCATCTACTTATTATAATTCCAACCGAAACACGTCCGTTGATAGACTTTCTTTACTAAGAGTTTTATAATATCACTTCTAAAATTGGTGCCACTTTTGGATGTGCTAAAAGTTATATTAATAAACTGATCTTGGGTGAGATATATATTTATCTCAAGACAAATCAGACTAAATGTCAAGTCATAGAAAACTATCATTTCCGACGCGAGAGGCATCGCTAGAGAGTCGAATGCTCTGACCCTTGCATTCTATAAGAAAACTGTGAGGGACAGAGCATTCGTTTCGCTAGAGAGTACGGTAATTGTAACTCATGGTAAGGTTACTGAGGTTATTCTCTTAAAAATGGCTTCTAATCGATTGAGCGAGCGAGTTCATACGAGCAAAGTTAAAGCTACCTTATCGAAAATACTCCCTCTAAATGTTGATTCTACGCTCTGATGGAGCAACTTAAACTCGCCGGTTAATAATTCGGTTTTTGAGAGTCATATAATACCTGTATTATTTATACAATTATTTGTACACTCTTACTTTGATTCGTAAAAGCAACTTTAAATTTCATTTCTTAAATATGTCATTGAATATTTGATGGCTGTCTTTCACAACCAAAGACAAAAACTATATTGGCAGTCGTAAATGTAAGACTAACGACCTTAAATCTTCACCAATACTTTCCTGATCATAAGATAATTTCTATAACCTTTAACCATCCATAGTTTTCTAGAAACGGTGCTTAAACTTGTAATAGGCAGCTGTAGCTTTATACAGCTCACATAAAACCTCTTTCTTATGAACTACAAAAGTTACTGCCACTAAACCCTGAGTCTCGTTAAGAAAATTGCCTTTTTAATTTTCCGTTACACCGCACTCACAATAGTTCGAACTCCAGCCGTTGCTAGCACTCTAAGTTTAAACATGTTGGAGAAAAAGTGTTTTGAAAAGAGAACGGAGCGTTGTGGGTCGGGTTAACCCATTTGCAATGTGACAGTTGATGGTGAAGAACTTTCGAGAACATCGTTTTTTACTTGAGGATAAATAAGTATAAAGAAACACTCAATGACTTTTAGAAGTAAAAAGTATATAAGTTTTAGTCACAATCGATTATGTTCTTGTTTAAAACGAGAAACTTATCCCAATTCTAACACATTTATCACAATTTTTAAGTGACGACCTTTTGATTTCACAGGGTATTTTTTAATGACACTGGTCCTGAATTAATCTTGTATAACAAGGGTTTCCTCAAATACTTTTGTTCCTTTCATCTGTTTTACCGTGGTTATCCATCAGATCATCTTAAATACATTAACAAATAATCGCACTAATAAAATGTCGTTTCTTTTCTTCATCGCATCACGCATTCTGAATTTGGAATATGACTATTTTATATCGAGGGGAGACTTTGGACTGACACAGGATCGGTTGTCCGTGGCAGGAGGATTTTCCGACAATTTATATCAATTCTGCCTCTTTCACTCTTTTTTGGTGTAACTAGGAAATGAGTAGGACAGAATTTCGTGATTGATACTTACTTAGTTGTGTTTTAGCGGAATTGCTTTTACACGTAGCTTTAGGTTTAATATTTTCATGTTAGGTTATTATTTTGGAATGTGTTATAATTATAATGGAATTGCCTCCGCCTTCAAAGGAGGTTAACTTTGTTGTATCTATATTGATTGTTAAGGAAAATGTGCTTTATAAAGGTTATAGCTTGCGAGGGGATATTAAAATTCTAATAGGATCCAACTTAATTAGTCTTAGGAGTAGCGTTCCATAGTCTCTGCCTACCCAATTGGGAGACAGTTGTGAAGGGTATTTATGTATGTATTAATTAATCTTTACACTCCATGTCTTCCAGCGGATGTCGTAAGAGGCGACTAAGGGAATATAGGCTTGTAGTACTGTTAGGCGATGGGCTTGCTAACTGTCACTAATATGCTGGTAAACATCTTAGCCTATTTGTGCACATTGTGGTTACTGAATTATCAACAACTTTTTAAAGTTGTAATTTTGTAGCTCTGCCTAGCCCACTCTGGGATTACAGGCGTGTAGGTATGTATGTAATTAATCTTTACAAATGTTCTTGTCTGTATCTAGAGGTTCGTGTAACATATCATTCTCAATTCTGTTTCTTCAAATCTACATACCTACATTATTTATTAATATTTTTTGCAATGCATTCAACAAATTTATTTCACTTTATTCGCGATCATAAAATAAACAACGCGAAAAAGCCCATTATCATTCGGACGTTTACTGATTTATAATTGCTCGATTCGCAATTTCGTTATTTGATTCTCTTCATTTAATTTTCGCTTTTGTCCAATAAATAATTTAATATTTAACCTCAATCAGTTTCACAGATTCACTGTTAAAATAGTGTTCAAACATATTAACTAGTTTCATTTCAGCGTCATTAATGTTAAAAGCATTATTTCTTAATGACATTAGTTATCTTTGAGATTTCGCATGCGTACATTTATTTAATCGCTTTTGTTTCAGTATAAAAACATCTGTTCTTTTTAGGGTGCCGTAGTCAATTTGGGAACCCTTATAGTTTCTTCATGTCCGTCCGTCCGTCCGTCCGCAGCCTAGCTCAGAGTCTTAGTACTAGAAAGCTGTAATTTGGCATAAATATACATATTAGTCACGCCAACAAAGTAGTAAAATGATTTTTTTTTCCAACGGCAAAGTTAAATTTCTCGCGAGGTCTAATTTGTTTGTAGTAACGGCTTCGGAACCCTACACTGAACATGGTCCGACATGCTCTTGTCCGGTTTTTTAATTTACATCTTTTCCACATTTAACATAAAAGCATGCGTTTTAGTGAATAATGTTATATTTTTTTAAATAGCCGCTTGAATTAGGTATCTTCAACAACTAGTTTTAAAGTAGTACATGAACTAACTATAACATAACCTCTAGTGTATTATCAGAATTGTGCTACAGCTTCAGAAAACCAAGAACAGCGTGTTGAATTTCCTATAACATTGTAAACATATCTTTTCATCTAATAAAATTATGTTTCGCACTTGTTTTAAAATGGCCGAGCACGGCGCTAATATCATGGTGTAGATGGTACGTGCCCGCACGTGAGCCAGGAATGACCCCGGGCGCCATGTTTGTTATTATCGATATGATAGCGTATATTATATTCGGTTTCTTGTTCAGGATTAATCGATGCTTCGAATCGATTTCACTTTTGCTGTGAATATTTGACGTAAATATTAAAGGGAAGTATTGACTTTTACCTGTCTCAAGTTCCAATTGACATTATCAAACTAGTACAAGATGTAGGTCCTGACCACTTTTAATTTAATTTTAAT
This sequence comes from Acleris emargana, assembly GCA_927399475.2. Lineage (NCBI taxonomy): Eukaryota > Metazoa > Arthropoda > Insecta > Lepidoptera > Tortricidae > Acleris > Acleris emargana. The sequence continues at coordinate 2,604,165 of OV656840.1, forward strand.
CAGTTCCCAGAGCATGAACGCATTTTATTGGCAGGTACATGCCTATCGAGAAAAGTACCAAAATAGAACTAAAAGTAGGAGTTGGTTTTACATACATACACACATACCTTCACGCCTTCATTCCTAGAGTGGGGTAGGCAGAGCTACAGAATTACCAACAACTCTAAAAACTTGTTGATAACTCTGTAACCACAATTTGCACAATTAGGCTAAGATGTTTAACAGTGTATATTAGTGACGGGTAGCAAGCCCATCGCCTAACAGCACTACTACAAGCCTTTATTCCCTAGGAGTAAGAGTAGGAGTTGGTTTTAAATATATAATATAGCATTGGACATGAAACCCTTCTTCTTTCGCTAATTATCGTCATATTTCAATCCAACCTGAGTTGTCTAAGGTTATTGAGCATTACGTTAATCGCCGTCTCCTTTCGCATCTCAACAGGCATAATCTCCTGAACCCTTTTCAATCCGGGTTCCGCCCCGGGCATAGCACCGTCACTGCATTGGTGAAGGTCACCGATGACATTCGTCTTAATATTGAGCACAAAAAGCTCACAGTTCTTGTTTTGTTGGATTTCAGTAGCGCTTTTAACACCGTGGATTTTGATATTCTTCTTGGGATTCTTAATACCCTCCATCTTTCTACAACTGCTCTTTCCTGGTTTCGCGCTTACCTCTCTGGGAGGCGCCAGCGTGTCAGGGTTGATGACTGCTACTCTGAATGGTGATAATCCTTTTTTTTTCTCGCTGTGGAAATGCGTTTACGCATACCACCCAGGTCCAGGGCGACCTGGGATGGTTATGTGGGACTCACCAACCAAGAACGGCCGGAATGAAAGGTGATAACCTAACCTAACCTAACCCACCAAGGGTTAAGTTAGGTTCATTCACACTTTAACTTTCTTTTAAACACCTTCCTTGCATGTACAATTCAGATTTATTACAATGCACCACTTTCCTGTTCAGTTCCAAATTCTCAGTTTCGCTCCTAGTCCAAGACTGCCTCGACCCGCCATCTTTTTTTCCCTTTGTTCACCTCCACCGGAAACGTTAACTCATTCCCAATTAAATTACATAGTTTTTCATAGATACTATAATTAAGATAGAAATACATACATACATAAACTCACGCCTTCATTTCCAGAGTGGGGTAGGCAGAGCTAAAGAATTATCAACAAGTCTTAAAACTTCTTGATAATTCTGTAACCACATTTTGCACAAGTAGGCTAAGATGTTTCCCAGTGTAGTGACAGGTGGCAAGCCCATCGCCTAATAGTACTGCAAGACTTTATTCACTTAGTCGCCTCTTACGACATCCACGGGAAGACATGGAGTGGTACTATTCTAACCCGGCAACCACACGGGTAGGTAATAATAAAATTAAATAATAGATTAAACGAATTATACAAAGATAAAATTATACTTTTTGGTACTAGTTGATGATTTTAATTTATTATGTTTAGGGAAGTGAACAAAAAGCCGTTAAAATGTTTTTTACCTTACATCAGGAAGCGTATTCTTTATGCCTAGTCTGCATAATAAATAATACACTGGATACCACAGGTGTCATTATAGGTGTTTTGGCCACTTTGTAAGAACAGGTAGTAGGTGCAAATCAGCCCACAGAATCAGCTGAGATTGCGAATGATTGCGGAGATGCTAACGGCACTCCGGGAAACGTGATTAATTTATTACTATTGCCTCGTGAAGATACGTGGTTGAGAGAACAAGCTGTCTTTTGTTAACTTAAGCAAAATGGCGCAGAAAGTAGGTTCACTGACTGTAGCCGTTTGAAATATTTAAAGAGCCGTTCTTGATGTATTTCCGGTAATGTTTATTGCATGGAAAAAGCAAACAAGATAATTGAAGCATTGAATTAGCAATCTTAATATGTATTACAATTGCTTTGCTAACTTTGAGGACTTTGAGGATATCTCTATGCTACACGGAAAAAAATGCTCGTAAAATGTGTTTCTAGCCAAGAATATTTAATGTTTCAGTAATATTGTTTAATGTCAAATAAATATTTTCTTGGATTAATAATAAAGTCTTAGCTCAAAAGAAATGATATTCTCAACGAAAAAACATATTATTCTTCCTATTTTTACTAAAATCAAAACAATGATCTTCGTTTCAAGAAGGTTTTAGTGTTGTGACAACAATGTGTTACTTTCTTAAATTATTATTTTCATGTGGCTTGATAAGAGAGTACACTGTCTCAATTCAAGACATGTAAACGATTGAAACAACAGTTTTATTATTTCTTTAAACAATTCATAAAACATTCTTTACTGAAGAATTATATTATTAAAATGAAACGTGCCTTTCTTTCTTTAAATATTTTCCATTTCTCAAAGGGAGAAAATATGAATTTTCACAAACAATAATAAAAGGATTTGTCGAAAGACGAATGAGTTTTAATGTGAGTAAAAAATATTGTTTGATTAAAACACTATATTATTAAATTAAAGATTATTAATTATTAAGTACAAAAAAAACATTCTTGGTTTAAACAATTTTTTTTTTGGGTAAGTAAGTAGTAGTATTGATGTAAAAATATCATAATTCAACATAAGATTGCACAAATGTTTTTAAACAATACTTTTTTGTTTTGGTAGAATAACTTATGGTTTTAATTCAGAATCTGAGTGTTTTGATCGAAGCTTTTTGTTACTTTTGTAAGGCTAAGTGAGATTTAATAAATATTTTTTCTTCGAGCAATACATAAAACATTATTTACTGAAGAATTATATTATAAAAATGAAACGTACCTTTCTTTCTATAAATATTTTCCGATTCTCATTGTGAGATAATATGAATTTTCACAAACAATAAAAAATACTTTGTCGTAAGACTACTGAATTTCAATGTGAGTAATAAATATTGTTGGATTAAAACTATAATATTATTAAATACAAGATAATTTATTATTTTGTATGAAATAAAACATACTTGGTGTAAGAATATTATTTTGGGTACCTGAGTAAATAGTAGTATTGATGTAAAAATATAATAATTCAACATAGGATAGACAAATATTTTCAAACAATACTTTTTTGATTTGGTAGAATAGCTTATACTCTTAATTCGGATTTTTAGTGTTTTGATCGAAGATATCGGTAACTTATTGCAAGGAGAATATGTTTTCTTCAAACAATACATAAATCAATCTTTACTGAAGAATTATATTATAAAAATGAAACGTATCTTTCTTTCTATAAATATTTTCCGATTCTCATTGTGAGATAATATGAATTTTCACAAACAATAAAAAATACTTTGTCATAAGACTAATGAATTTCAATGTGAGTAAAAATTATTGTTGGATTAAAACTAATATTATTAAATACAAGATGATTTATTACTTTGTATGAAATAAAGCATACTTGGTTTAACAATATTATTTTGGGTACCTGAGTAAATAGTAGTATTGATGTAAAAATATAATAATTCAACATAGGATAGACAAATGTTTTCAAACAATACTTTTTTGATTTGGTAGAATAGCTTATACTCTTAATTCGGAATTTTAGTGTTTTGATCGAAGATATCGGTAACTTCTTGCAAGGAGAATATGTTTTCTTCAAACAATACATAAATCATTCTTTACTGAAGAATTATATTATAAAAATGAAACGTACCTTTATTTCTATAAATATTTTCCGATTCTCATTGTGAGATAATATGAATTTTCACAAACAATAAAAAATACTTTGTCGTAAGACTAATGAATTTCAATGTGAATAAAAATTATTGTTGGATTAAAACTAATATTATTAAATACAAGATAATTTATTATTTTCTATGAAATAAAACATACTTGGTTTAACAATATTATTTAGGGTAAGTACCTGAGTAAATAGTAGTTTTGATGTAAAAATATCATAATTCAACATAGGATAGACAAATGTTTTCAAACAATACTTTTTTGATTTGGTTGAATAGCTTATACTCTTAATTCGGAATTTTAGTGTTTTGATCGAAGATATCGGTAACTTCTTGCAAGGAGAATATATTTTATTCAAACAATACATAAAACATTTTTACTGAAGAATCACTACATAGTATAAAACAAAGTCGCTTGCGCTGTCTGTCCCTATGTATGCTTAAATCTTTAAAACTACGCAACGGATTTTGATGCGGTTTTTTTTAATAGATAGAGTGATTCTTAAGGAAGGTTTATATGTATAATACATTCCACGCGGGCGAAGCCGCGGGCGGGTCGCTAGTTATATTATAAAAATGAAACGTGCCTTTCTTTCTATAAATATTTTCCGTTTCTCATCGTGAGAAAATATGAATTTTCACAAACAATAAAAAATACTTTGTCGTAAGACTAATGAATTTCAATGTGAGTAAAAATTATTGTTGGATTAAAACTAATATTATTTAATACAAGATGATTTATTGTTTTGTTTGAAAAATAACTTAACTTGGTTTAATAATATTTTTTTTGTTTTCTTCTCGTCTATCCCATATTTACCTACATCATTGAGATTTGCATCTTCTAGATACAGACATAACAGTTTTTTGACGTGTGCTGGTAAGGGCTTGAATAATTTGGTGAATAAGCTGGATATCGTATTTTATTGTAAAATCCCTTCCGTGAGGCGAAGTTTGACAGCTAAGTGTAAGTCTTGCATTAATACAATTAAGAAAAACTGGGCAAGAGCATGTCAAACCATGCTCAGCATGGGATTCGGTCGCCGACATCTACCACATGTACATACCAACTACTACGGGCTAATTTTCTATTGCGAGTTATTTGGTCTGAGATGATTTTAGGTACCTATACCTAACCCCTTCGCTCCCTTCCCGCCTGCGCCGCTACTTTTACGTGTATTGGCTACAGATAGACGGTAAAACTGGGAAAGGACACCAGACAGGTCGTTTACCTAAATGCAATTGTATGAAAAAAAGCAAGTGTTTCTAATTATGTGACTAGGTACCTATGTAGGTACATTTATATACATACATATATAAACCCACCCAGCACAGTTATTGTATAGGTACTAACTAGCCGCCGACTCCGTCCGCGTAGGTAAAAGTAGTTTTAATACGAGTAGCTATTACTTCGGAAACCAGCCATTTTTTCGGGACAAAAGTAGGTGCCTCTACCTTGTCTGTCTCGGGGGTACCTATAATCTATATAATGTAGCTACCAAATTTGGCATTACCTATTGACATTCTTCACTGACACTAACAAGGTAGGTAGGTACCTGGGTATGGCCGTCAAAACTTGTACTTTTTAAATGAAGCTCCACGCTTAAATTTCTTAAAAAAAAATGTGCATAGATATGTTATGAAACTATCGAATACTTTAATCTCCCTTAGTACTTTAATGGGTTGGAATAATTAAACTCTTGTAAATGGTCGTAATTGCGGCAATATCATGATTAAAAGTGATGTAGGCAGTCAGAAAATCGTGCCTAGGTACCATCCCCTTTACATAAATGTTATTTTATTTTTTTACGAAAACGATTTTTGATATGAAATTAATCACACCGTATTCTATGATTAAAAACCTTTAAACCAATGAAACAAATATTTACACAATTTAATATTCAGATATACAAAAATGTGTTTCAATACAAAGTCCACACAATTTTCCACATGTAACACACTTAAGTTTTCATCGTTAGATTTTTTTCCTTCCTGGTATGGTAGCACCGTATCGTATTTATTTGCTAGAGCAACAACGTAGGTATTAGGTCAAATGTCGCACATCGGGTGTATGGCGTTCATTATCGGTGGAATTTATTACTTTTCATAGTGAAAACTGCGAGAATTGGAACAAGAAATACGTCGGAAGGACATTTTGTCAAGATAAGTGTAAATATTATGTTTTACCGTTGTTCTATTCGAAAATATAAACCATATTCTATGAAACAAAGAATCATCACAAGTGTAGCGTCCACAATGGCGGCGATAAACCAATTTGTTTTTTTCATTCATTTATGTGCGTTATGTGTGTTACGTTGTGTGTTATGTGCGTTATGCCGTTCGTTACGTGTGATACGCTTTTTGCTATGATAACACACGGGAATCCAGATAAGGGTTGGTTTATATTTGCATGCTTTAAATATAAAAAGCTAACATAGCGATTATCAGGAGGGATAGGTGTCAACAAATAAAATCCATACTTATAATATAAATATGAATGTGTTGTTGGTTGCATGTCTGTTACTTCTTCACGCTGAGATTATTTGACCGACCGATGGAAACCCGGGGAATAACCGCAGGATAAGCTGCCTATTGTGTATGTACATCAGTGCTCATACTGATGTAAGTAAGTACATACTTATTCTTTGAAAATAAATGTCTGTTTCTAAGAAGCTTACTTGTTTTTTTTAATTCTCGACATTGCTTTGATACTCACTTATTGATATATTTTTCATTTATTTGTATGTGTTTGCTTCATGGTTGGAAATAAATCAAACAAGATTAATTTTACGATGTTTTATTCGGATAAGTACCAGCGTCCAGTTCCTAGATCTGTGTGTACGTTAAACCAAGTAGGTACAATCTTATCAATAAAAATAAATGTTTAAAAAAACCAAAAACCCATGCATTTTTGAAAGCGAGTTTTTGTTTTTTTTAAACATTTATTTTATTTTATACTTTTTAGTGATCCTATTTATTATGCTGTTATATTGTCCCACTTCGCAATTAGTGAGAAACTATAGAACATTTCAAGCTCGCCGCAGGTAACGCCGCGATAATATCATAGTCATATTAAAACCTAAATGTAATCCCTCAGAGCCGCTCAAATATCTTAATACAGATATCTTATCGCCACCCTTCAAATAGGTACCGTTAAGGAGTTCCGGAGGTCATCTGTGGTCTTCATCAGTTCCACTTCACCAAATAGTACTTTTCAAAAGCAAATGCACCAGTTACAGTGAAAAATACCGAAATCGCTATAGGTGTCCCTTGATTTCTCCAAGATCTCATCATCAGATCCTGACGTGTTGACAATGGAACCAACTAGAAAGTATAACCATTCAAACAACGAAAAAAAAAAACAAATCGGTCCAGTGGTCTCTGAGTAATCGGGAAACATAGGTACTTAAAAAATAACAAAGATCCCCACGAATTGAGAACCTCCTTTTTTTGATAGTCGGTTAAAAATAAAAACCGACATGTGAACTCCTCTTTAGAAATTTCGGCTACTTTCCAGTGTGTTAGTGTGTTATGTGTGTTACATGTTCCAGTGCGTTAAGGTACAAGTTTTGACGGCGGATTTTAAAAGTAGATAGATAGGCGAAAACAGGTTTCTCCGAAAAATTACTCAATTGCGGAATCACGATAGGTACAGGTACCTAAATGAGTTCTAAACGGACGATCTCGCGAGTACTTACGTATTATACTTACCTATCTAAGTATACCCTGTATACCTAACTTGTCAGAGTCACATTATGTGGTCACTTACCTGTTTACTTGACTAATTAAACTAAGTAAGTAATCATTAATAACAAAAGTTCAGCAAGGTAGGTAAATAGGTACTTTTAGTTTATTATTACACAGTTGGCAGGTACTTATATTTGATGCCACGACGTATTCAAAATACCAATGAGCTCAGTCACTTTTTTGTTTAGGCATACTAAAGCCGGGATTAAGTACCTACTCTCAATACCAAAACGACACACCAAATTTTAGCTCATCAAATTAACTTTTACTTACGGAGATGCGCAACGTTTGCATTGCAAATCACTAAGAAAGCGACGAGTAATATGCGTGCAATAAACAAATAAATAGGCAAACAATACTGCCCTGCAGAGCCTAAACCGCAGTAAGTGCAAAAAGTTCATTTCGAGAAAACGTAAAAAATGTCTATGAAAAGTAATTTTTCTACCTTTCTAATGTTTTTTGATTTAATGATTGACTTTCAATCATTAACACAAGAAACATTAGATAGGTAGAAAAATTACTTTTCATAGACATTTTTTACGTTTTCTCGAAATGAACTTTTTGCACTTACTGCGGTTTAGGCTCTGCAGGGCAGAATAGTAGTTCACGCCAAAAATTCATAACAAGTACCCAAAATATTTGCAAAAATAGTCTTAAAGATTGTAGAATCAAGGTTTAGTTTTATATGACGGCGCACTGCAGCGGCGGCAATTCACAAAGCTATGACAAATGCCGCCACGAGCGGCTCGTGGCACTGCACTCACCTTTGAAGCGCGCACGCCGCCCAAGTATAGGTTTTTATAAACGGTCCAATAATATGTCGTACACAGTTTGCCTAAGAACTAAAATTGCTTGAAGGTATTTTAAGCGGTAACCCATTCGGAGGTTTTGATACTGGTAAGCGGTAAGCCAAATTAACTCAATCGAATGGATTATCCGTTTAATGTGTAACCCGATTTAGCGCTTACCGAAATGTGCGGGTTTTTAAAAATCAGCGCTATAAAAACCCATTAAAAACCCCGGGTAAGGGTAAGCGGGTCCGGTCCCTGATTAATTTAAGATATTTTACAGATTTTTATTATTTGTAGTTTTGGTTTTGGAGACTTTTAGCTCTAACGAAAATGACACTTTTAGAGTTCAATATTTCCTAAGGGTCCCCAAATCTTAAAATGGATAATACCTGCACATGATGATCCTTTAAGGGCTATCCAATAATACCTCACATGATGTTGTACTAAGATAAAAATAATAATTTCACACTTACTTGCGTTAGGTAACCCAAGGTAAACTGAAAACCTTTTTTTTTATCCAATCCAAATAATCAAATATATATCTTAGTGTGCGGACGTATAAATATCTATCAGCCTTATTAAAAAACCGGGCAAGAGCGTGTCCGACCATGCTCAGTGCAGGGTTCCGAAGCCGTTACTACAAACAAGTTAGACCTCGCGACAAACTTAACTTTGCCTTGCCTTCGACATAGGTCGCTGTCAGTTTACCAACACCGCAAATAAGTTTTCGGTACCTAGGTGTAAACATAAAAACTGTTTGTAACTCAAAAACCTCCATTCCTGTTAAATTCGTTATATATATATATGCTTACATTCAAGATATTTTTCAGATTTTTAACATTTGTAGTTTTGACTGTAGGGGACGACGACGACGACACTTGACTCTAACAAAAATTAGCGCTTTAAAGCTTAATATTTCATAAACGGATACCTTAATCGAAAAAATGATCCATCGACACCCCACTCTATGGGGTAGACAAGAAAAAAAAATCCACCCCAGGTTACGTGAAGGGGAGCTATAAAAAAAAAAAAAATTTTTTTATATTTTTTTACCACTTTGTTGGCGTGACTAATATGTATATTTATGCTAAATTACAGCTTTCTAGTACTAAGAGTGTCAGCTAGGCTGGGGACGGACGGACGGACGGACGGACATGGTGGAACTGTATGGGTTCCTAGTTTGACTACGGAACCCTAAAAACGTGGAGTAACCGTGGACTAGTTAAAATATGCTTTGTCCTTATCTGTCACTGTGACATTTAAATTCGACAGATAAGGACAAATAATAACTTAACTAATCTACGGTTACTCCTCATTTATTAATAAGGCTGTATATGTTTCCCAAATTGATGAGCGACGAAGACAAATTGGTGAGCGACGATATGCCTCCGAACTAAAGAGGTCGTTCATGAAACGCTGCTGAGCCTGCATTAGGGCTGGCGGCAAGCAATTCGAACACTTGCTTTAAATTTAAGAAAATGTATGTTATTACCTTTTATCGTAGTGTCGTTGTATTTCACATTAATGTAAACTGTCTTTTAAAACATTTAGAACCAGCTAACCAGATTTTAAACGGAAGCAAAAGTCGTTTATTAAATTCGCTAGTTTGATAAAATTCAGTCTTTGTTGGACAAACTTAATAATAACTTCGCTGCTGTAATCAATAAACTCAATTGTTATATCATTTTAGAATCTCCATTAACCAGGCCAATTTTAAGGAAAGCAGCACTACAAGTCTTCCTACTTTTTTTTTACACCGTATTATGTTAAACTTGCCGCAAGTTAAACGCAGATTCCTAAACTTTAAATTTGATTTGAAAAATTTAAAAAACTGCTGAATTTTTATTCATTTTGTTGATAGGGTCTTATAGCAAATTTAAACAGCTATCTTTCACAGCAAACGAAACTGAAAAATTCTAATAAATGTGGCCGCGGCATCGGAAATGGTGAACCAGGGTACCGCATTTCCAAAATTTTTAAAAGTTGAGATATCTCGTTTTTGGTGCGACTTTTACTAAACATAATTTATCATATTTTGGCCACTCCTGAGCTGAGCTATCCAACCCTGTAAGATAGTCCACTATTTACCGGACACCCTGTATAATCATTCAAAGCATCTCTCCGTGGGTGATAAGTGATAACTGATAAATATGTGTAAGTAATCAAATAAAATAAATGACTAAACTTATTAAATGTTTTAAAAAGCAATGAACCCCGTTTTCAAAAATTTAAAATAAATGATTTTTGTTTTTCTTTACCAAATTCAATGATAGATAGGTACCTTGGTGCTTTATATGAATGCAAATGCTGAACTTATTTATATTTGAGGAGTTCCTTCAATTCCTCATGGATTATTTTTATCACATTCTGAATTGGTGATTATAGGACAATCTGCAGAGTAGGTGTACACAACACTATTTTTTTTAAATCGATCCACAATTGACGGAGAAATCGGTAAACATACTTACATAAAAATACATTAGGTACAAACAGCTGAACTGAACTGAACCCTGTAGTTACTTTAGACAGTAGGTAGGTCTTTTTCAAATAACCCCTTGACTTTAAATATCCCCTTTGTACGACATGAAAAGACTAAATAAACTGAATAATTACATTAGGTACACAACAAAATTTAAGAAAATTAAACAATAATACACACATAAATCTATACCTATAGGTAAGCACTTTATTGAAATTGGAAACGAAATTTTCTTTATCCAAGATAGTAGGATTTTTAAAACAAAATCGTGTTTCTTGATATTTTGCTGTCTCACAAAAAACGTCAGTTAAAAAACAGTGTCGCCATCTCAAAATTGACTTCCCTAATAATTATTGGGGTGTTTAAAACATGCCGTGCTACAAATTATTTTTTAAACTCGTGTGTACTTTCCATTTTAATTTTAATATATTTTTTACATTTCAGAAAACAGTCCGCCATTAATTTGATGTTTTGTATACTTTAGATAACCGATGATATAATTGACAGCAAGGGTAATTTGAGTTAGGAATCTAGCAACACTTCATCGGTCGGTCGGCGATCGAAGCTTTCTTTCAACTTCGACTGACTCTTTCTTTAAATTGACCGCTGCTTGTGAAGACGTTTTTAATTTTTGTTCTCTATGTGCTTATGACCGGTGAGCGGCGAACCGCTTGCCTAGTTTATTTCTTGAAATTCATCAAAAGTGAGTAATTTTTTATTATAAATAAGGTGATGGTAAAAATATATTGTTGTGTTAAACTTGCGTTGTTTTGCAGATGGAATACATTGCAGCGCAACACGTGGAGTTCCGGCCATTAACATTATTGTTAAAAAGTTAGGTTATTCCTACATCTGGTATAGATGGATTCAAGGGTAAGTAGCACATATTTGAAATATGCGTGGTTTCGTTCTTATTTACGTTTACGTAAGTTTGATTATTCGTTCACACTGTACCAAAGGGGGGCCGTGACTGGGACTTAGATTTTTTTTCATCAATGCGATGTCTTATTGACACTATTTTTTTATAATTCTATCACATAGAATACGTTAAAATAAGCACGTTTTACTTGAAAAACTTTTTTCTAAAGTTAAAGATGACTGAGAGACGCCATCAAAGATTACAATAGCGACGTCGACGGAGGTCCGCTTCGCGGACAACAAACTAACCTAACCTAATACTATGCCCTACGCCTACGGCCTTCGGCGTTTTTCTAAGTCCAACATTTTTATGTGTCGTATCTCGCCCATTTTTAATTTTAGAGAAAAGGTTTTTAAGTAAAATGTGCTTATTTTAACGAGTTATATACGTTGCAATCATAAAAAAATAATGTTATAAAGACATCACATCACATCCAACAAAAAAAATCTAAGTCCCGGCCCCCCCTTTGGTTATAGTCCAACCGATTATTCGGCAACATAGGTTTAGTTTATAAAATGACTTTACTAACTACCTAACTACAAGGTACCTACTTAAAAGTACCATAACATACTGTAACTAACAAGGCCAAGTAGTGTATGTAGCCTGTGCTGTGTTATAACTTAATTGTATAAATAGTTACCGATTGTATTTACATGTATATATATTATATCTGTTTATGATATGGGATATTAGAATAATTTTGGTCTTTCTTATTACAGAAATCGAAGTAAGATCCGATCAACTACAAGATTTGTGCATAAATGGAGAAATTTTTAGAGATTTGCCCACTCAAAGGACAAAGACTTATCATCAAATCCAAATTAAGAGAATTCATAGCTAAGGTATGTACCTACAATCATAAAAAGATCTCATGTAAATGATTTTCATTATCGAAATTGGTTTATTTCCACAAAACCTTTTAAGAAATCACATTCTCCATCTACTTGTAAAAAATTCTGTTTCTTTTTTATAAATGTAAATAATATTGCCTTTTATTTTTTGTTTAAATGTAATTAATATTATTGTTTTACTCACTAAACACATTTTATAACTTAGTGATTCATTTATGAAGGGAATAGCAATAAACTTTAACTTGTTTATCGCTATTCCCTGATGTTCTTCCCCGGGCTTTGAACTACTTACCTGACTATTATTCCAAATCCTCCTCGAAACATTCCGCTCGTTTATAGAATTATTTGTTTATTTATCCTATTTAATAAACGTATACGTAGTTATTTGCTATTTTTATCTTCATATTCTGTCTCTTAAATTTTTGTATGTCTTGCCTTTCGCTGTCTCATTTCTCTCAATTGCTCAAAGGTTAACTGGATGAGATCCCGTAAAGTGATAAGTTCGCCTTTGTTCATACATTTCGTGTTCCTGTTTCGTTTTTTCAATTTTTTTACATCCATACATACATTATTATCTCCATACCAAATTTCATCTAAATCGGTTCAGCAGTTTATCCATGAAAGCTAAACCAACAGACAGTTACTTTCAGCTTTTATTATATTATATTAGTAATTTAGTATGGATCGTAATAGTGAAAGGTGATAGTTTTTTGCCATTGCTTATTTATTTTATTTATTTCATTTGAAAGTTTTTCATGTCCTCAATCAATTAGATTTTAAACAACTTAATTCAGTTTTATTTGTTTTCAGATGGATTCGGCCACTACAGTAACATACAAGTCTCCAATTAGTGATGCTGAAGACAGTCTTGAGGACTTGAATAATATAGTAACCGAAAATCTGGTTTCAACAGCCCGAGCCCACCAGCTTTTCCGGATTTTGATTTGAAAACTTTACTTACTACCTGTTTGTTACATTTTCCTCTTTCGGAGGAGGGGAATTAAGTCTCACAGCAGCTTTATTTGATCTGAAACTTTTTATCTGAATATTTACTACTCCTGTCTTTATAATATTATTATTTTAATTTCTTAGACATCTATTACAGAGCACAGATTTAAAAGAAGATGGATCAGTCTTGCTTTGAAACTTCCGGACTCTCAAATTAAGAACATTAATGTTCACCTTAAAAAAAGGCATTCTAAAATCAAATCTCAAGCTTTTTTAAGCCAAGTATATGATATTTTTAAATATTTTTTGTAGAATTATCCACTTAAGATAAATCTGTTCTTGGTATGAAAATCCTAACTACTTAAATCAAGAAAATAATCGAATTTAGCTGAAGAAGTGGCTCTTAACTAAAGTAGTGCATTATTTTGCCTGAAGATAATAAGACTCTTGTACTAAAGCATTTGTATTCTTCGCATAAAGCATACAAATTATTCACCCGACATTTATCTGATTTTTCAATGAAATATCTGGTTTTTCAAATGGAGAATATGAATATATTTAACTTAAAAGCTAGAATTTCAAATCAAAACTACCACTAGTCTTCATTTGAAATTTTAAAAATACATAATTATCTTGGTATGAAAACCGCCACTACTTTAATTGAGAAAAGATTAATATTGAGCGAAAACATCATTACTCTTCACTTAAAATTTAAAAATACTTAAGTTAAGTAACTTGAGTATTCTATACAAAATCTAGAAGATATTGGCTCAAGATTAATTTAATCTTGATATGAAAGAGCTATACTTAAACTAAGAAAAGGTTAAAATCGAATGAAATCATTGCATTCTTAGTATGAACAGATGTACTTTGGATAGAGAAATCGCATTATCAACCTAAGACAAATTTTATCTTGCATCAATAACTTGTCACTTCAAATAACATTGGATCATTTTGGTTGAAACATTTATCGAATCTTCACTTAAAATTTAAAATACTTAAGTTAAGTAACTTGAGTATTCTATACAAAATCTAGAAGATATTGGCTCAAGATTAATTTAATCTTGATATGAAAGAGCTATACTTAAACTAAGAAAAGGTTAAAATCGAATGAAAACATTGCATTCTTAGTATGAACCGATGTACTTTGGATAGAGAAATCGCATTATCAACCTAAGACAAAATTTATCTTGCATCAATAACTTGTCACTTCAAATAACATTGGATCATTTTGGTTGAAACATTTATCGAATCTTCTTTCAAATGCTAAGTTTTTCTGTTTAAAGCTTATTTGCTTTTGAGAGAAAAAAAAACGTTCTTGTTAGAATACAGTAAATTGTAAATTGAAAACAGGTTTTCCTTCTTCGGAGATATGAAAAGTTTGCATCAAGACTTAAATAAACTCCGTTCTAGAAAATCTGACGTCTTAAAGGCCAAGATATTCGTGCTCCTTACAATAAGACTATAGTTGTATCTTCTATTCAGAATATTTATTCTTTACTTGAGTAAATAATTTAATTATTCAAGAATTAGGCTCAAAACAATAAAATACTGAAATGAAGAATATAAAGTTTTCCCCAAATATGAAACTGTATTATTCTTGACCAATAAATATACTCTTGATTTAAGACTATTTTTCTTTCCGTGAGTCTTTCATCCATTGTCTTATCACAATAAACAAAAGAGAGCTTATTGCCTAATGCACTCGCAATCACAAGCGTTTTCATTTTGATAATCCGAAGGCGACACTGCATATAAAATGAAAACAATTTGTTAAAAGTAACTTTGACGCCGGATATTGTGTTCTTCTCGAACGTTCTTGTCAAAGAGGAAACCAAAAACCAAGATGCGTAAGTGAAGTTATCGCATCTTTTTTATGTTATGGTCTTCAGCACAGACGTACTCTGTAATAGCTAATTGCTTTTTTCATGTTATCATATCATTTTAACTCACCCTCCATTACTGTCAAGTAAACAAGACCTATCATTACGTTGACAATTAGATTTTACCTGGTAAAATAGAGCCCCTGTTGTATTAAAAAGCAGTTCTTCACGATCAAAGTTAGCATCGCTTGTAAAACGTAATCTTTATATATCTGCGATAAGTTCTTTGGTATCAGTGTCAGTATCAGGAAAGTAATCATCATTTTACATTGTTCGAGATAGTCTTGTTTTATTACTGGAAATGTAGAGTTCACTAAGGAGTAAGGACAGTATCTTATCGAGTAACAGATATTTTGTTTCTACAATCAATCATCAAACTGTTCCTGAGGGCTTCTGTCAACGACCACTACCACCTCTATTATTATTAGAAAGTTTTTTTTTATAGTAAATAGTAGGAGCAAGCACATAGGTCACCGAGTAATCTGAGAGTTCTGAGAACCATACATACATACAATCACGCCTCTTTCTCTTAGGGGTAGGCAGAGACAACTTTCTGCCACTTTCTATGATTCAGACAAACTTCCCTCGCTTCCTCCACACATACACCCATCCATACCCATATACCCACAGACATTTACATTCTCACAATCACAAGACTGCAATTATGCCTCGACTCAACTTAACTATATTTTGTTAGTCTCAACCTACTATTACAAACCATTATGTTTGTTTGTAAACAACGTAAACAAGAATCGAGCCTCGTTTCCTGATGTCACCACACCACACCAGATTGTCATTTTAACAGGCTATTGTCTGTAGATCTTTATCGCACTACCCTACTTTTAAATCGTTTCGTATATCACGCACCAGTATTGTCCGAGCTCATATAATTTTATTATAATTGACACGAAGACTTTAATGATTCGACTTATTGCAGTCTTGAAAGTTGTGTAAATCAGAGGATTTTAGGTTATGTTGGGCTGCGCTGGAATTGGAATTTATCATGATTTAATTTGTTGCGAAAGCTTCGTCGCTTTTCTAGAGGTAAGTATATCTTATATGAGGATCACATGTTCTCAATTTAGTCTTTCATATCCATCATATTATCAATATTGATCAATTGCTCGTTGCGGTGTGAGAAAATACCTATTTATATGAATGTAAGAAAGTAAATATATTTATTGACATAAAACAACACGATTTACAATAAGCAATAAGGGGCCCATTAGTACGATGCAAAGGCAAGTTTTGGTACTAACTTTCAGTGAAACCGGTCCTGGAACTGGGTCCAAAGATTGGCTGTTAACAGACGTTTACCACGGACGTGCGAAAATTAAAGTAGTAGGTACAATTAACAAAGCAGTGACAGTAACGTCATCATCATCATCATCATCATCATCATCATCATCATCATCATCATCATCAGCCTATATTAATCCACTGCTGGACACAAGCCTCCCTAATTAGCGCCATGGCTTCCTGTCTTCAGCTTGCCGCATCCAGCATCTGCCGGCAGTCTTTCGCAGATCGTCATTTCACCTGGCCTGACAGTAACGTACACTAATTAATTTGAGAAGTAGTATAACAGCATTGACTATAATTCCAAATTCAAATTCGTAAAAACGCTAAAGATGGCGACATTTAAATTCCGAATAGCATCCGTCGGACCATCTGACTATTGTGATTTGGGCATAGCACAAAAGATTCGTACAAACATTTTATAAAACGTTAAGCGGACCCGACTGTCCCCGACCGTTTCCGAGCATTGCCGATTGTCCCCTTTAGGGCAGTAAGAGGTGATTTGCATTTAATATATACCCTGGGAGTTTGTTTCTTGCGAATGGAAAACTGGGAAGGTTTAATAGATAAGTAATGGTTGGTATAGAGATGACTGGGGATAGGCGTTTGTCATGCTGTAGCCACGTGGAATGTCTAAGTGGACCATTAAAAAGTCAGCATATGTATTGTTCTTGGTAGGTACTGGTTTTTTTGGTGTGTAAATACACGCAGCGACTGTTTCGTTTCGTTTGACAATGACATGTTAGATCCGTATACGTACTTACCAATAGGTGGTGAGGCTATTTTCAACGGTAACACAATGTGAAGTTTGCAGTTTGAAATAAGTAATACAGACATAAAGCTTCATTTGATACGATATAAAAGTTATGCCGAATGTCTCTGAGGTAATTCGATCTTAAACAGAGAAACTAGTTCCCTTCCCCTTAATCTTTGTCTCGGTTCATCTCCAAAAAAACAAAACACGACTTGCAGTTAATCTTTAGCCGGCGACAAAACGTAAAAAACGTACCCCTCGATTATCCGCCATGTGAGCCCTCTCGAGCCATTGTTCGACCCCTTTGTGCTCGTACCGGAGGACAAGTTCCTCTAAATTGTAGGGACTTGAGTCACAGAGGACCTCTGTTTGTTGCTCTGGATGTTTTTGAAGTCAGGCCGCATTGGCGTCTGGTGTTTCTTCAGGAATTGTAGATTTTTAGGATTTAATATACCCTTTGTCATTCTCTCCTACAACTTCTACTTTATCTTTCAAAAAAACGTCGATTTTTATTTAACTTGGAAATTTTGAAAGAAATGTAAAATGGTTTGCATTAGCATATTTTACAATAAGAGTATTTGGTTTTTGTTTTGAGCTTAGAGCCTGGTCTATGTCGCCTAGATAAACGCCATGTAAAGAAATAAAGTTGTGTTTGTCCTCTCTTTCACTACAAACAAAATCAAATTGAGAAAAATGATCTTCCTGGTTTCGGTTTTTATGTAAAACAACTTTATCACTTATTTCATCATCATGTGATGATGAAAGCGTCTTTTGGTCATCATTATCTATACTTATAACGATATTGAAGGAGAATAGAATCCGCCGTGTGGTTGCCGGCTTAGAATTGTGCCACTCCATGTCTTCCCGTGGATGTCGTAAGAGGCGACTAAGGGAATAAAGGCTTGTAGTACTGTTAGGCGATGGGCTTGCAACCTGTCACTAATATACACTGTTAAACATCCTAGCCTAGTTGTGCAAATTAAGAACAAGAAAAGGTTAAAGAGGTATCAACAAGTTTTTAGAGTTGTTGGTAATTCTGTAGCTCTGCCTACCCCACTCTGGGAATGAAGGCGTGAAGGTATGTATGTATGTATGTAGAATCCTTCAATATTGTTAGAACGTGCTCACCGAGATACAGCAGTTATTGATGATTTATTGAACATAAAGTTACGTCTATCTTTAATCTCGCTTACTACCTCTCCTTACTTAGAAACCTGATATGATTTGTTTACCAACACCGTCTCCTATTATGGACTTACTTACTTCACAATAGAGTCCCAATTCATGTAATAAATTAGTATAAGCCAAACTCGGCGACACACGTGCGTATGATTACAATGGATGGCTTTTGTGCTATTGAAATTTTCTAAAGCATTTTGTTCTTTAACGGAAACCCTATTATTACTAAGGTATGGCACAAAATTAAACTTGATTGTTGATTTCTCAGTAATTTTGGTTTGTTGTTTTGATGAAATACATTTCGGTTGCTTAGCCATGCACACGAATAGGTACCTTTATAAGTTGTTCTATCATTTTAAGGAATATGGTAAGGAAAATACGCATTTGTATTTTTGCCAATGTATGTATAGCTATTTGTAGATGTTGGTACGTCTGTTCTAATTATTTATTGGTCATGATAATAGTAAAAACTTGATGGTTAACAATGTGTTTTGTTTTCTTCCAGGTAAGTTCAAAAATCTAGTATCACTAGATCAAAGTTACACGGATTTCCTCCTTTCCACGTAAATCGTGGCGGTAAGTAACATAAATTCCTCGTGTGGTTATAACCTTCAAGCCTGATATAATTAATAGCCTACTGTAAATTATCAGCGTTTCACCTCTTATCCGTGAATCTTACGTATGTGTTTGTAGTTTTGTTATTACATCTTCATCTGCAGCATTTCTATTTAAAAGCCTATTGGAACATGTATCTTCAAGCTCTTCACTTATTGTGTTCACTTTTTAATTTGTCACTTAATGAATGCCGAAATTTTAATTATCTGCTGCTCAATGCAAAAATGTCTTCTTTATCTTTACTTTATGTAATAATCTTACGCAAAGCGAGACGATCTGGTATCCAGATAGGTTTTTTCAGGGAAGAAGTCAAACAAGCACTGGATCCATAGATATTTGCTATCTCTCTCGAAAAAATAATCTCTCTATCCTGTTACATTGCTCCTGTAGAGCTTAGGCCAATAATAGTTCTCTTTAAGCTTTTTCTATTGCCGGTTTTCGTCTAACTGCAAAAATATAATCGTAAAATATCAACAACCTTCAATTTTGCAACTGGCTATACTTAAACATATGTTTGAAACGAAAGCTATTTTAAAGCTATGTGTGTCACGGTTGTACCTGATCACCAGACCTGACCCCTGATACCGATCAGTATAATTATTGTAAATACTCCTAGACACTTGTAAACACGCCATATCAGCGATCTATGGTAATACAAGATGGTTCCAGATAGTGGTGAGCCACGCGTTGCGTATGTCTTAAATATAGAGAAAGTGTGTGGATTTAGAAGAGTGAAGCTAGATGTTAACTCTAGGTAAGATAATGTTTACCTTAGGCCTAGAGTTATTGTCAGTGGGTTGAGGTGTTGATTTTTGATCGTAAGGTGCTGAGTTGAGTGCTGAGGGCCGTTGTGTTCCACCAAGTTTTTCTATATCTGCTGCGATGATTTGTAAAAATTTCAATTAACGCACCACTGATCATGTCACAGAAAGTCCTACAACATACATACATACATAAACTCACGCCTTCATTCCCAGAGTGGGGTAGGCAGAGCTAAAGAATGACCAACAAGTCTAATGATATGTATTTTAATGATATTTCTATCTTATGGCTTATCGCTGCCATTATGACAGCAAAATTCTATGGTAATTCAACAATTAAATTTTCACTTTTCATGCTCTTAAAATGTAACTTTAATCTCTGCACATCGGGTCTAAAGATCCTTATTAATCTCTAGGGATTAAAGTTTTTTTTTAATGACGGTATTTGTGAATGGAAAGTGTACTTTACAAAAAAAAACAACCGCGAAACGTCACAATCATACATTTTTGTTAAATATTTAAATTTTGTGTAGTATGTCGTTTCTTTTTCCTCGCATTCAAAGTGAGAAGTTGAGTGTTTACGCGAAACTAAACAACTATAATGACAATCGAACTATGGCTAAACATCTCGTGTCATTATGGCTCGTTTTAGTCCCTTGTTGAACAATTTCCTATTATTCTCTGTACCAATGAGATTTCATCTTGGAACTCTGTGTTAAGTACTATAAACGTATGAGTCTCGCAACGACCCTGTAGGTAATTCCATAAGAAGATTCTGACGAGTTTAAAACTTCGTCAGTATTAAGAATACATTTAAGATTTAATGTGATGAAAAGGCGTATCCGTGTAATTTATATAATTTTTGTAACAAAATATGGTCATGACGGCATGTACTTTCTTATTAATATTCGGATAAGCATTTGCGTACTGATCGGCCTTCGTCATGCAAAACGCCTCGGGGAACTGCCTTTTGCGTACGTACCTGTTCCTGCTCTTCATTCATTATCTTAAGTTATTACATAATACATGGAAATTGCTATTTATTAGCATTGAATTGCATTTGATTTGATAGTTATATTCTTGCACTAATATATTTGAAAACGCCATGTTTACCGTTTAAAGTAACGTAAGATTCTCTATTTGTTTTACAATTCCATACATCTTACAAGGTTACAAGTTAACATGCTGCTGAGTGCTAGCTGCTAGTGAGATGGAGAAAATTCAAGCATGTGCACAGTGGCCTGATGATGAGTGGGAACTAAAGCCTATGGTTATTTTCATTGTCATGAATACACTATAAAGACTGTAATCCTCGGACTGTAAATGCGTTGTCAACCCTAAGGAAACACAAAGTTTTAATGAACATACATAAAATCCCTGACCACTTCCAGACCGTATTCAATGAATTTAAACAATAGATAACTAACACATGCCTATTAGGCACTTTTGTTCGTTCTCTTGGTAATCCTGAGCAATCTCTTACAAAAGAAACATCCCAGTAACGGGCGTAATCTACCGACGTAATGTATGAAAGATATTCTGAAGCTTTGGGTAAGCCCGAGATATTAGGAGAACAGATAAAATAGCTTCTTGCCGGGCGTGATTAACGTAGGTAAGCGGAATGGTTGTTTACGGCCTTTTCCTTATATTTCTAAGGAAATATACTTTCCGCAAGCTCCTGAATTTCTTTTAACGCTGCTAAATTGACAAACTGAGTACGCTGATTTAGCGAACATGGAACAGTTTTCGATTTTAGCAGAATATAACGCCACTCTTTCCAATATTCATTTACTTATCACTTGTATGATATTTTGGGATGGTGATAGTTTATAACCTGATTTAATACAGAGGCTATCTAATGTTTCGAAAAAAAAGTATTATTGGCCACCCAAGACCAATTAAGTGCAAACAATAATGTATTAAAATAAAACACGGTGTGACAAGTTCTCGAGCCCGCTGGTTTTCAGTGTGCCTTTTTCCGTAATCTTTCTAGATAAACACAATTTAGCGGATATATCAGATTGTTAGATCACATTACAATTTTAACAAAGTAACAGTGTTTAGATATCCAAAATGAAAGGAGGTAATCATAAAAAAAAATGGAAATTCTGGTTCCGTGTTGTCCTTTTATTGATAGGTAGACGAAATAAAAGGCAGAAGCTAGTATAGAATATATCGTCGACATTTAAGTATGCAATCAGCGTGAATAAAAACCATACTGTTTTTTTTTTCATATAAAGTTTGAACTGTTCACTGAAATGTTCAAAAAACAAGTCCTCACAGAATTGGACATTGTGAAAGTTGTTATACCTTACGTCACGAGACGCCGTGTGCCTTGATGACGTCACTACTGCCATTGTCAAGGAGATTAATGTTACGGACGCGATGACGTCAGCTGTACGGAAGCTTGCAGAAATAATACGAAAATAGCTCTCTATTTAGAAGATTTGCGAATAGACAAAGGAAAGGAAGATAGAGAGGGGACAAACCTCTTTGAAGTTTTAGAATATTTGGTAATCATTATAGGAATGTAGTGGGTGACTAACCAAATATTGGAGCAAATAATTTGAAAGAGATGATTATAATGGAACTATTTAATTACATGAAAATCTTTTTTTTTTTATTATTAAATGCATTGTGTCAATGAACCGTATCTAGAAGAACAAGACGCAAAAAAAGAATCGTGATTTGGTCATCATTACATAACCAAAATAAGCCAAAGTAGTGATAAACATATCTGTATACTTTATGCAGCTTGCATCCTGTACTCATATGCAAATAAAGCTGATGACAAACTAGCTACCACGCCGCGTGACCTCAAGAGTTAATTGGACAAAGTTATATTTCCCTGTTTTAACTTAATTAAAATTTATAGTCTCTCAATTGAATATAAACTTTGGGGAAAACGTGACAGTCCATATTATTTACTTATTTGTACGCCAAAACGTCTTTCGGTATGTTTGGTTAATCGGTGTGTTTAATAGTGTTAAACATGACGTGATCAAATATTATGAGACTGAATGTTGATAATCAACAATCAATTGGTTCTGCAATATAACTCTTCACAGACACAGCTTCTTGGATAACCTTTTTTAATTGTGTACCGTTTTCTCATCATTCAAAGAACAGTTTGACTACAAAAATGGATCCAATGATTATAGAGACAAATAAAGGATCTATGCGATACGGAGCCTAGGGTCTTTATTTCTCTCTGCTTTAGCTCTCTTTGAAGATATTTTATTAGTAAATTTAATCAGTTAAACACGTTAAACTAGTGTGAAAGACTTAATCGTCGTCTACCTGTCAAGTATTATCATTAATTGTATGTGTATGTCACCTACATTGACATACCTAATAATAGCTAACTCAGAAGGCCGTTTTACAATGAACTAAATACAACATTTAATTACTAAGTTCCAAAACGAATGAGTTTTTGCAATATTTTGAAATCTAATCTAAGTATAAGTTTGTTTCTTCATTTCAATTTGAAGTAAGCTAGTCTTTCCGCAGTTTGAATATTGGGAACGTACACTAAGAGTAAAAGCTACTAAATGCCAACAATATGGTTTCGATGTCACTAGGCGGAATTAAACAAGTTTGTTTACACAATGGCCCTCCTGGAGGCAGTCAGTATCAGTTAGTAAAGTAACTTATTGCAAGCTACCTGAATGATATATCCTTCCAATTTCATGTAAAGAATTACATAAAGTTGCATGCATGTTCGCGGTTTAAAAGATATATGAGACATAATTGCATTTTTATCGTCCGTCGAAGAAATATTTCACGTCGCTTCGTTTATAGCAATTATCGTATGGAAATATGAGATCGATTTATAAATTTTAAATAAACACAAGCACGTAATTGTGGATTGGATCATTATTTCCATGTCCACAAAAGGGTTGTTACTTAAAAAATGTTTATCTAGGTTTGCTTACTCTTTAAAATCAGTTGTAATTGACGAGTGAATCTGTATTTTTATTTCTTGCCGTAAAATAAGATTACTATCTGACTAAAGTAATAAAAGTTACGATGAATCGATTTAAAAATATTTTTGCACGCGTCCATTCGACAGTAAAATTTTATAACTTTACTACGATGCGAACGTTGGAGCAAAATCGTTAACCTCAATTTGTGTGTTAAAAAAACCATGACCTTCATGCATGCTTTGCTCAGCTCATGTAGGTTCATACAGATACATTTTTTTTAATTATCATTTGTTCTTTATTCATTATCATTTAAAATATATTTAAGCGTATTATTCACATTGGCTTATTCTCATTTATTGACTTAAATTTTGTCAAAACGTTAATCATACAGCAAGTCTTTTGTAACTGTCGAATGCTGTCACATGTTACTCAAAAATCGAATAAGCAAATATTAGATAAAAGGTAAAGCCGATCGACTCAGCAGATGTCGGAGTTCGCCCCCAAATATAATTTAGTGCCGGGGGGAGCACAATACATATTATATTATACATAGAGACAATAGATATCGATTCCTTTTGTGCCGGCACGGACGAAGTCTGTAAGGGATGACTAATTATCGAGTACTGATTTGTGATGTGATGCGTCATCAATAGGTTTAGGCGCAGTTTATATCAGGAACACCTGACATATTTAAAATGAAAATAAAATGGTCAGGGTGTTTTTTTTATTTTTGAGACTCAAATTCAAAATATTTATTCAGTAAATTGGCCACATGAGGGCTGTTTTACACGTCGGTAATATGGAGTGAATCTACTAGAGCTTCGGACAAGACCATCATTGCGGAGAAAAAGCGCCGCAAGAAACTCCAGAACCCCAGTACTACTACGTTAATAGTATGTAATCCTTAGTGCAATTATATGACAACAATCCAACTATCACTGTGCCAAACGTGCTTAGTGTTTCGACGCTCTGTATCTAAAAAAAAACTATACATCTTTACCTAGGTCAGATAAACAAATGCGCATGCTCAACGTCTATAAATGCAAAAGACTCTGTAAACCCTCAAAACTATACTGGCTTATCTATCACAAAATCTGTAAACATTTTCTGCCAGCAACAAATCAAATTCAAACGCAGTGTTGTTTTCTGCAAAATGTATCGGCGGAGCTCGGAAATGTTAATGAATTCGGCCATTTGCAATCATTGGCGTACACGCAACCTTATTGTGCCTGACCCCATCATAACTCTAATTTGAGAACAAACTGTACCAGTTGAACAAGGGTACAGTAGGTTTTTTGGGTTTATTTATAAATCCTATAGTATATTACAAAACATTTACAATGGGTGAACTTGGTGCCTTGATGCGCTTAACAACTCAAGCATCAGGTGAAACTGATCAGTTTTGTGGCCAATGTCTCTGTTCCAAATCGTTTTATTTTGAGCCTATCTATGCTTCTATATGGTAATCATATTGTTGATATTATAGTTGCTCCTTTTGTCAAGTAAACAAGAGTTACAGTAACGTCAAAAATATGAGAAGCACAAGGAACTAAAACTAAGTTGAATATAGTTAGAGTTATCGCTATTTGGTACCTTGCTACCATTGGGAGCAAGGAGCTTTGTCTAAAATTATTTATTATATACCTACTATTCACTTTCAAACTATTTAACTAGCGGAACGGAAGCAGTGCGTTGGCGGTGAGGTGAAATGTTAACTATTGTTTAGCGATGACCTTTGTGGTAGCGGAAAAATAATCATGAAGAGAATTTATAAAAGCAAGGAGTTCTTACGAAGGGCAGAGTTCGCGTAGGATGGGCGTTAAATGAAATATGCTTGCGCATATGTAAGACAACGAGAAATGCTTGTTACATTTTTTTTTACTCAAGAGGCTTACTTTTGGTTATTATAAACGAACAATGTCTACGTTTTTATATTCTTGCATTAGAATATCTTGTGTATACCTTGAAAGTGTTAGCATATTCCGCAAGTCCCTTGGTTTTATTGTTTCCTCTAACTTTATTAACTGCTTAAACTTTCATAAATTTGTATGTCACCAGGTCCTCCTATAACTTTTTACCATGACGAATTATAGTATTTAATAATTGAAAAAATGACCTTCTGCTGGAGTTTCTTGCGGCGCTTCTTTTCCGCAATGATGGTCTTGTCCGAAGCGCTAGTAGATTCACTCCATGTTACCGACGTGTAAAAGAGACCTCATGTGGCCAATTTACTGAATAAATATTTTTGGAATTTTGAATTTTGAAAGGGACATTAGTGCTAGCTAATAAACTTTTGTGCAACTAGGTGTAAATAACAGCAAGGGTGTTATAGTTTAACTAATACGTGTGTCTATGTATCCGTGTCAGTCTGTGGCATCTCAGCTGTCAAACAGATGCACCAAAGCGGACTTTTTTTTTAACTGCTAAATCGGGATGGTTCTTAGATAGGTTTCAACAAAATCAGATGAGACGTTGAAGAGATATCAGCTCTTTACTTTAGTACCTTGTCTATTTAATGTCATGTTTAAACAGCCATATATGAATTGTCACAGCGATTAAAGTGACAAGGTACAAAACTGTAAGTACTTATTTTTATGAACTCGACCGTACTCATCGAGGGTTTTTGTGTGCCTATTTAATAGTATGAAAGAATAGTACCTTGTCTATTTAATGTCATGATATATGAATTGTCACAGCGAATAAAGTGACAAGGTACAAAGGTTTACATATATTTATGAACTCGACTGTACATTGAGGGTTTTTATGTACTATCAGCCCATTGGAACTATGACCCACCATAGAACGGTGTCACAGTGACATTATAAAACAATTTATTTGACACTTCTTATGACTTGAATCATAACGTCAGTGTGACAGAGTTCTATGGTGGGTCACGGTTCCAATGGGCTGATAGTACCTATTAAACTGTATGCAAGATCTCTTCTACTGTTTTTTTGTCCGTAACGCTGTTACCGAGTTTCAAGGAATTGATACTGAATAATTAATGTGTTTAGGGAAGAAACGTTAACTGATTGTTCGCGTTATCAGTCCCGCGATGATAGCATTCATTTAGCATTGTGTGTATTTGATGTTCATTTGGGAATTAATATAATGAAGACAATTTATCATCAAATTCGTATAAAAACGGTGCATAAGTAATTAGACCTTTAATAGTTCTGGTAATTACACAAAAGATCCCGAGAGAAGGGTCTAAGTGTATTGTATCTTCTTTTTCTGTTTCGCATACTGGTTGACTGGTAGAGAATGCCACTGGGCATTAAGTCCGCCATTTGTACTTTATTGTATATAGTGCAAAGAAGTTTAAATAAACAAATAAATGATGAACCTCACTTCAAAGATAGGTCTATAGTTGAGTGAGCCAAACTGGAACATACTTGTATAAGCCTTTTTCCATTATTGTTGCACAATTACACGAAAACAGTCAAATAAAATGTGTACACTAAAAACTTCTGAGTCTAAGTTTGTAAATATTTTGAGAAACATAATCAAAACCCATCCGTGTCAGACCCTGACTTTAAATTGCCCTTCTCGCGGCAAACCGTCTCAAACGCATTATCAGCCATGTTGTTTATACGAGAAACGCAAACGCGTCCGAACTTACACATGCAAAAATAATAGTTAAACTTGTATTTATTATCAATCCGATGATTATATTGCTTTAACAGTAGGAAAATGCAATGTAACTAGTTATTAACCGATCCTGTATGTAAATAACCGATTAAAACCGGTTATACCCGGTTATTTGCATTCCTTATTTAACAGATCAGTATTATTATAAGTATACTTAACAAGAAATTTAAACGCGCAATTCTACTACTCATCGCAAGTAAGTGTCAACGCCAAGTCTCCCCATTTCGCCCTCCATTCTACAACGAACCAATCTCAAAAATTATAAGCATCCCGAAACGTGAATTATCAGGTATTCTTGGTAGGATAATCGGAATATTTTTCCTTAATTTTTCATTCGGCTCAGTGGCGTCCCCTGGGTTTACTTTTACTTAACGAAAACCTTATTTAAAATAAACAGGGCGGTGTA
Source organism: Acleris emargana (assembly GCA_927399475.2). Lineage (NCBI taxonomy): Eukaryota > Metazoa > Arthropoda > Insecta > Lepidoptera > Tortricidae > Acleris > Acleris emargana. The sequence goes on from OV656840.1 coordinate 2,632,039, forward strand.
AACGAGGCACGTGCCGGAAATTCTGAACAGTTCGATAGCGGTATTATTTTCGCTGGCAATAAATGAACGGTGTTGCCAGCTTTGTAGAGAGTTGCCAGGTTTTGGGGGCAGGGTTAGCTTATTAAGGGTTAGACGCGTTGGATTCGGCTGTGAAAATAATTTTGGATTAGATCTTTTTGGAATTGTGAGCAATTCCCGTGTTTTTGGGTCAAGCTTTTGTTCTGTTTTTCAAATTCATTATCTGATCTAAACTGAGTCCCAACACGGTGGCTCTATGTTAAGAATAGCGGAGATCCTGTCGCCACCTTTGAGTCTATCATCAGATCAGCTCTTTAGTACCATATTGCGTTGTCTTCGGGTTTACATATCTGGATTCTGGTCCATTTCAGCCCATTACATGAATGGGAACTGGTTCAAAAGTGAGTCGTAAATTTTTAAGCGGACATCTTTCATATTTACATAATTATGAACAGTGTAATTTGAAAAAAAGCTAGTTTATATGGAAAAAATTGGTATATTTCTCGACGTCGTTAGGACCATGTTCAACTGCTAATTTTCTACGTCTATTTGCGTGGAACAAAAAATAAACAGCGTATATTTAAAGTAGCGAATTTTGTTTTTTTTTTGAAGGATGGATGATACTGGCTTCATTTTTTTAAAAGTTATTTTAACTTGTTAGAGACCGGCCAATGGCCAAAATGTTAGGCAGAGCAAAGATAAAATAAATTACTTTCTTTCCTTATACATATTTATGACTTATGTTAGTTATGTTGACGGAAAGGTAACATATAAAAATGTGAGTGGATAAATTTCGTAGATAAAGGCGTAAAAGCAAGGCCTTACTCTCAACACATTCAAGTGCCATTGACTCGTTACGGCGTCAACTTCACATAAAATTTGCAAAGTTTGGCATTGTATGAGTTAAAACAATTGAATGTATAATGGTCGACTGTAGCATCAATAAAAAACACCCACCGATGGACCAATCCGGCTTTACGGCAGTTTCATTGACCAAATCTTTAATTTTACGATTCATTTTGCTCAATACAGACATTTCGCCACTCGAGCAACTGCCAAAAACAGAATCCCTTATCTGAATGATATAATCTTTGAATTTGGAATTTGAGAGACTTTCTTTTTGCTTTTTTCTGTTTAAAAAGCGTATTTAATTCAATAACATAACATACATACATAAACACATATTGCATAATTAGGCTAAGGTGTTTACCAGTGTATTAGTGACAGGTTGCAAGCCCATCGCCTAATTAATAAAGTGAGTATTGATATTTTACTTTTATACCTTTATATGTATTGAAAACTAGCTTCTGCCGGCGACTTTGTCCACGTAGAATTCGTATTTTTGTCATTCCACGGGAACCGTTCATTTTTCCGTGATAAAAAGTAGCCTATCAGGGATAATGTAGCATTCTAATGGTGAAAGAGTTTTTAAAATCGGTTCATTACTTTTTGAATTTATTCGTTACAAACATACACAAATAGAAAAATACAAATAAAATAATAAATATCAGGGGACTATGTCACACCAATTGACCAATATATATATTTTTTTTTATTTCATGGGAAGGCAAACGAGCACACAGACCACCTGATGTTAAGTGGAAACTGTGACCCATAGATATTTGCAATAACAAGACTGCAAATGCGTTGCTACCCTGAGGACTAAGATGGAATGCCTCTATGCTAGTCATTTCACCGGCTGTCTTATCCCCAAACCGGAACACAGCAATGCGAACACTTAAACCTATTCCCAAACTAAGCTCTAGGCTTGTATTATGGGTACTAGACAACGATATAAATACTTATATACTTAAATAGATAGAAAACATCCATGACTCAGAAACATACCAGCCCTTACCGGGATTTAAACTCAGAACCGCTAATTTCGTAGGCAGGGTTACTACTGACTAGGCCAACGCGTCGTCAATCTTTCCACTTTATAATATTATCGATAGAAAACCTCCGATATATCTGAAACGTCGTCCCAATAAATAATCAAGAAACCTATTTAAAAACAATCCTAATTAAGCCAGCGTGAGCGTTCGTTTTAAAACAAACGAATATTCTGTTTGGGAGCTACGATATCCCAGAGAGACACCGACACAGTCTCTTTATCAACGGTGGTTTAAAAACAAAGTTCTTTGTCTAGCTCAGTTCACATTCTCACGCAAATTACCTTTATATCATAATTCATAAACTTATTGACAGTAACGAAGTGTTTGTCGTATCGTACCTCTAAACGAGTTTTTCGTGTCACCGTTTCGCCGATCGCAAGATTCTCAATGCGTTGCATTTAAATACGTCAATTGTGATAAATTGACATCTGTAACGGATTGTTTGTGTTGACAGGTGTATAATGGTCCAAGGCGACCGTTGACAAATGATTCCAAGTTTAAAACATTTGACAAATGACAACTGCACCAGAGAAACGTAACGCAGTAACTTTAAATTTGAGATAACATCACTTACAACTTTATACGCTTGGATATACAACTGCAAGTGGTTATTTTAATTGTGATAGTGTTAGATGTTTTGTTTTAAATACAGCGTGTGAGAATGGTTGGACCGTGTGTAATGTGTACAGTAACCTTGAGTAGTTTTGTAATCTGTGTATAGCAACACATGCACTACATTCAACTTAAATAAAGACGTAGGTTTATACAATTGGTTCAGTATTTATAAGAAGGTCAATAGCAGTACCGTCAACATTTCTTATAAGTAGTTGGGTATCTATAAACGCCTGTCACAATGAACCTTAGACATGACATAAAGACAGCACGTCAACCACAAATTTCCCGCCAAATTCGATCGTATTTACTGATAGGTACTTAATTATTCTAATGCATGCGAAAATGCTCCAAAATTCTGAATATTCATCTAAATCTGGCGCAAGACAAATGGCCCAATAGATCAAGCGGTGCCAAGTTAAATTACTTTCAGGTTTATTTCTCGTTAAAATATTCAACTCGTGCGCAGGTAGCCATCCCACTCAGGCGGCTAGCCGGCGCCATTCGTGACAGATCGAGTACCAACCGATGTTTACCGAAAAACCGATACTGTTAACTGCTACTGCCCGACAAAAAGTGCATTATTTGTTTATGGTATTATTGGAACAGAGACCAAAAAAAACGGCGTCTATTGCATAATAGTTTTTGTCGCAATGACAAATGCGTTTTAAGTATTTATTTTTATGCTTTTACTTTTGAAATTCATAATGCACTTTTGGTTACTTAATGTTTTGTAATAATAAAAAACAAAAATAAATGGCGAAACATTTCATCCCAATTATTTAAAAAACATACACAAGAACTTGGTCTATTCCGCTCTTCGCTAAATCGACAAAAAACGGTTTTCTTGATTTTAATATTCTAAGCGCCTGCGCCTACATACAAGATTTAAGTAATTCTTGAGTAGCTCAAAGACTTGTTTGTCATCCAGATTTCCATACTTGCTTGAGGTAGTATTTTCTGAGTATACTTTATGCTACATATTGTGTAGTTACTGCATTCAGTGCCCGTGACACGTATTGCGTGTTCAAACTGCATACAATTTACAGTTTGTAGCAGTGAATGCGTTAATAGTTCGCAAGGCCAGTTGGTAGAGTCGCGCCAGGCGCCATCGTATCAATCAGGTAAGCGTTCGGCGCATTTATTAAAATAGTAACGGCGTATAACGTCGTATACGACATTACAAGTACCTACTATATCTACATAATATCTTCAGTAACGTTGATACTAGTGGTAATACTGTCGCCTAAAAGCTACAACGCAGAATACGCATAGAAACTTCATACTCTCAATTTACCTTAGATATTTTTGATTTTTGAAGGGCAGAATCGGGGAATTTAGAACTGTTTTTAAAGCTTACTATGTCATGCATGAGTATTATTTATTACTTTCATTGATAGTAAGCTAAAAAAGAAAAATTATCTTATCGAAGAAAGTTTCCTTAATTATTTACTCTATTTTATACTTTGGATTTATCTGCACTTACGCCATTTTTCTTGTACATTCAACCTCCACTTACGTCATTTCACCAATACCGGCGTCTACGCATGGCGCCTTCAATGACCGCCGTAATTGCGCCCAAGTCTTTTAATTGGCGCTTTTTCAATAATAACACGTCTCGTACGTAACGAGACACAACTAAACACAATGTTTTGTGTTTTATGCTATAGTTACTTCACAGTTTGATTTGAATAATAATATGTTTAGTAATTGTATTTGGATCTTAGGGTAGGTTGGTACTCTACTGAATATAGATACATTGGAATTAACCATTCGAAAAGGTTGGCGAATCTGTTGTTGCCGACTTTAGGTACTTTTCCTCATTTACGTCTTTGCTCGTGAGACTAAACTAACGAATCCGAATTAGGAGTCTACGTTAGTAAGCCGAGACCTTGTTGCCACCTTCGGACTCCATCATCAGATCAGCTCATAGATTCCATAATATTACATTGGTCATTGGTTACTTACGCCTTTCAAATTTTAGCCCATTACAATATCGGCAAGTGGTTCAATTTTGACTTGAAAGAACGAAGCAAGTTAAATAAAATAATTGAATGTTTTTGTGGCATTACTGAAAATTACAGTGATTTATTTACGTGCGTTATTAAGTCCATATTTTTTACCTCTCATCTAATTCTCAGTTTATAGCTGTGGTTTATGTAATAGCGGCTTATTTACCTCAGCTTTTTTCCAGACCCACCAATTTGACCGTCTCATCATGTGAGGGAGACTGCTCACCAAATTACCATAAACGGATGGAAAACATGCTGACATTATCCCTCAAGGCTCGCCCTCGAACGTAAAAGATCGCCTTTAACGACCCTTCATTCTTTTGTTAGTAACCGAATTGTTTCCAAGCGATAAAACTCCTTAGCAACAACTAACGCATTTCATTGCTGGCTGAGACTCGCAACAGCTAGGGTATTAATCAATTTTTTGCATAGCATTGTACTGTACCTATATTAAAGAGCTTTCATTCTAATTTGGAACGTTTGTTTACCTATTATAAGGTAAGTATTGGTATTTTTAATACTTTCATATTGTAACAATTATTAATTTGGCAGAATCAAAATTCGCGGTACCACAGGGTAATGTTATAGGTCCGTTTCTATTTTATGAAATGGCCATCTGTAGACTAAGAAATATTTTACCATATTTTTGCATCATCTTATAGCTGTCGTCGTAAGTTGTAACACATCTGCCCCTGAGTTGAAGACATAATCTAAGTGAGATAAGTGCTTAAGATTTGAATCAGGCACGTTGTGGCTCACGTAACGCCTCTGACGTGCGAGGTATAGAGGGAGTATTTTAAAACATAACAATTTATTTTTAAAGTACATTCGAGGGATTAAATTTGGGATCCACCTTAGGTCCAAAGTCAATCTGACAATCTACAACAATAAGGTTCAGTTTCCCAAAAGTTACAAATGACTTGACATCTCTAATGACATTGACGACTTCAAGCATAGTTAGTACTTACCTAAGTGGACATGAGAAGTATGAAAATGGCGAGATAAAGCTAACAATATTACTAAAACAGACTAGCCAGTCATTAATCTTAACTTTTGTTGAATTAAAATCATCGTTAAATTTCTACAGGATGTGGGACCGCGACCTTTAAAATAGATTATTTCACGCAGAACCTCGTAAACGGACAATGCGTTGTTTTACACCGTTCTTATTTTACACTCACTAAAACATTTTGGACCAATAAAACAGTTTTTACGATACCTGGACGTGGAATGTCTGTTCCCAAAGTGATTCCGTCCAATACGTGGGACGTTGCCGTTTATATTGCTTTTGAATTACCTCACACAACGTACCTATAACCAGCCCTTTAGGTCACAACTACAAATCAACAAGCGAAGCAAATTCGACTTTGTTCTCTTGGCAACAAGTTGCAATTACTGTAAAAGTCCAACCGTAGATGTGTCCTTCTGGTTTAAAAAGGTAAAGTTACAGGGCCACAGGGTTGCCACTGGATCTAAATATTCTTTAAATGTTACGTGATATATTTTTAACGTCTTGAATTATTAATTTCTACCCATAAGGCTGGTTTCATACATGTCTTTTGGCAAATAGTCTATTCCTTTTAGATCAAGTTTTTGCTGAATTGGGACCGTTTTTAACTGAAGCAACAGCCCTGTGCTTAGTTTACAGCCATCAAATCAGAGTAGCGCTTCTGGCGCATTACGTGATGCCTGTGGTGTTTTATGAACTTTAATGGAAACGTGTAACGCGCGCGTTTGCGTTTTGTAATTGTCCAGTTACTGTTCTTTTTTACTTGCCCGGTTTTACTGTCGTGTTAAATGTACAGCGATTTGTATGGGATCGTAAAAAATGTTGAATGGATTTTGCGCATTCAAATTACTCTTTTTCTCCTTGGAGCGTGAGACTCGGCGATACGCTATTGCGTTTTTTAGCGATTGCATATGTAGCATTCACATCTGGCAATATTGAAGGTTGACAGATGGACGAACAACTAAGATGTTATGATAGTATAGTTTGATCCTCTGAACCTAATTAATTATTAGTGATTCAAATTGGAAACTAAGGACTATGGATATTAAAAAAGTAAAAGAGTGATGGGCATTTTTGTATGGACCCCGTCCCCACCCTCCAACAGTCGCGAATGCATGTCCATATGTTTATTAGGACCCAAAAAAAGACAAAATACCTATTTAAGTAGCAAAATCGATGGGATATTTTCAATGAAGGCGATAGTCACCATAGTAAAAATACATCATGGTGCCAAGATCTATAAACTGGGACATGTTTCATGTCTGTTGAAGGGTAGGGACATTTTTATCCATCGTTCTTTGAGAGGAATTACTTCCTCGATATAACTTTGTATTTGCAAGATTAGGCATACTCCTCTTCTTATTCAGGGGTCTCACTCTACTTTGTCTCTACATGAATTATTGTCGTACTGTGTTTAACTCAGTCGCCCTTACTGTCAAGTAAATAAGAGCTATCATAACTTTGACAATACGATAATTGCGTAAAGTCAATTAATAATAATCAATTATATAACTGTTGTCCGTGCGGTTGCCGGGTTAGAATAGTGCCACTACATGTCTTCCCGTGGATGTCGTAAGGGGCGACTAAGGGAATATAGGCTTGTAGTACTGTTAGGCGATGGGCTTGCAACCTGTCACTAATACGCTGGTAAACATCTTACTGAATTATCAACAAGTAATTCTGTAGCTCTGCCTACTCTCCCACTCTGGGATTACAGGCGTATGTAAGTATATGAATGTATGTATAACTGTTTCTACTACTCAGTATACTACTATTAAACATCGGGTTCAATAGTGACACTTTTTGATTTCGCATGATTTTCACACTAAATATTTTAAAAAAACTGACAAATTGATCGTAGAGATTTTCTTTACTGCTTGCTCTGAAATCCTCAGTCCCCATATCAACAATAACACTTCGAGATCAAAACCCGCTCTAAATCTTATAAACTAATAGACTGCGCGTGGGCAACGCATTCCGATCCCCGTGGGCTCGAATTGACATCTGTACAGAGGTTGTCGAAAGATATTTACGTCTTGCTTCCTTGGAGAAAGCGTGCCATACTGGAATTGGATCGATTATATCTGTCAGCGATTCGATTATGCTGGTGGCTGTGTTGACGGATTGGTGATGCGAATTTTAAAAATAGGTGAAAATAAGTGGTGGTTTTAAAGAAAATAACGGCTCTAGCCCTAGAAAATAGGATACTTTTTCGTTTGTCTATTTTTCTCGAATAAATGTTTTTTCTTTTCTTTTATTTATTTTAATCTCCTTAAGAAGGCAAATGAACATACAGGCCCAGACGCGTTATCTTATCTTATCTTATCTTACAGATAGGCCCTTTCGGATACACTTCGGCCGTTTAGGAATTTTTGTGCAATTACCCTCTTACACACTCGGCTGTTCGAATTTGCAGGTTTCCTCACGATGTTTTTCCTTCGTATGAGCATCGAGTAATGTACATAAGTTAGAAAAACTCATTGGTACATGGTGACCGCGGGGGTTCGAACTCGGTACCTTACGACCCCCTAAGCCACTAGGCCACCGACGCTCTCCCTGACGCGTTATGTAATCAATCACAAGACTGCAAAGACTGGAAGGGCTTAGATGGAATGTGTCCATCTGTCCATGTCATTGTACCAGCTGTCTAAAAAAATTGGCATCTTGTTTCATTGTTGTGTCCGACACTGTCATAACTAATTGTTTTAACATCTAGGTCGTCTAGACTTTACAAATAACTAAACTCGGGATTCATGACCAATGAAAACGGGTCACTGTACGTACAATTTCATACATTTTGTTCAGTTTTTATTCCTCGTATGTACAAAGACTTGTTTTTTTTTAATCTAAGCTGATTACGTCATATTTCTGGAATACTCAAAATGTTTATCTTCTTCTTATAGTGCCTCTCCAACTAGTGAAGGTCGGCAGTCAGCTCCGCATATTTCTCTCGGTCTTTGGCGAGGCTGGACAGCTCCGCTGCACTTCCAGTCCATTCCCGAATGTTTCGCAGCCACCATTTCTTTCTGCGCCCGACAGCTCTTCTACCAGGAACTTTGCCCATCATTATTAATTGCAGGAGTTTGTATCTTGAGTGCCTAAGCACATGACCCAGATAGGCCACCTTTCTCCTTTTGATGGTCTGCATTAGTTCCCGTTTCCTAGAAACTCGGCGCAGAACTTCAACATTGGTCACTCGGTCTGTCCAACTTATGGCCACATTTCAAATCCTTGTTTAAACTATAAAATAAACCTTGTCTTTGTAGAAGATTGGTTCAAACTCGTTAAAAATTTATTTATTCAGTAAAATCGGATAGCCCTTTCGCCGCGATGTCGCGATACGGGTTCGAGTCTGGACCTCGCAAATATTTCTTACTAATTACGCGTTGCTTAGCCAAAATCACCCTTAATGACGCATTCTACGGGCTTAAGGGTTTTGCATGGACATTACCGGCTTTAAAGAGATCCAGGATTTAGATTGTGCTCATGCGATTTTCTTTTGTTTGAGCTATCGGGTTTTAAAGAATTTAAATTTGGAGAATTTGCAATGTTTTTTTCTGTGAAAAAGTAGGCAGACGAGCACATATCACCTGATGGTGTGATGATTAGTGACCATCGGACCAGAGGAATCGCAGTTGCGCTGCCGGCTTTTGAGAAAAGAGAGTTTGGATTTTGAGATGCTTGCATTTGTAGGAATATATAATATTGAGTAAAAAAGTAACAAAATATTAAATAAAAGGGGATTTCACGGAAACATAACGCCTCTTTAGATTATTCTTAGGTACCTATGTTAAAATATTGTTTCTAAAACTCAACACTGGCATTTAGAACCACTTTACCTCCCCTTCCCGCATCATCGTCATGTCACACAATATCACTTTGCACAAAGGTACTGTCGTTCATTTGTTTTTCAAATACGTCGCATACTATCTGTTCAAACGATAGCACAGGCGCTCATTAGAATTCGTCACTCGCACTCCATCCGTAAGGCTTCAGGATTCACCTACAATCTCTAACAATAGCCGGATTCGTTACACCAAGCCATCTGTCCATTAATTTATAGACTGATAATTTTAATCGTCGCTTAACATATTACAAACAATCCATAAATAACCTAAAAGCCACTTCGCTATGACCACAACATCAACATATGTCACTTCAGTTCTAAATAGCGCATTAACGTTCCAGACACGTTAAAACGATTTTATACGAACCATATGTTGGACGAACACACGTTCACAATCCAATACGTTCAATGCCCAGCTTATATTTACGTACAAAAGTGTGACCGGAGGAGCCTCGTAACACTCAGTTGCCGTGATTATACATATGTATAACATGGCGTATAAATATATGTATCATCACTCTATAGAAGGCAAACGAGTACACAGGACACCTGGTAAAGAGGATCTGAGACTCGTAGATATTTGCCACCTTAAGACCAATCTCATGATTTTAAATGTGTCGCCTACCTTGAGGATTGATATGGTATGCCTCTATGCAAAACATTTCACTCCACAGAAGACCACAATACAAACGCTGCTTGGTGAAGTAGGATAAGATGATGATAGATGGACCCTACACATGTCCTACAAACACTTAATTTTAAAGTCTGTAATCGATTCAAGACAACACGATCCATTGCGGAATCGAAGTCAATTATACATACTCTTTACAATAGAAATAAAGCTCAAATGAAACGACCTTGGATATTGTATCATCCGTCACGAATTATTTCAATAGCCTTACAATACCCACACAGCCTCGATAGATATATTACTAATTACTGTTTTATCTTTTACAGGTAAGTTGCGGCCTTGCCATGTTTTTTTTTTTTTTTTTTTTTTTATATCATAGGAAGGCAAACGAGCACACAGGCCACGTCTAACATTGAGTAAGCTATGTCTCAATGTGTAAGTTGCAGAACATTCCCAGAGGTTTGCAAAGGGTGATGGGCAATTTTGTATGGAGCCCGTCCCCACCCTCCAACAGTCACGGGATGCATGTTTATATGTTCGTTAGGACCCAAAACAAGACAAAATAACTATTCTAGTAGCTAAATCGATGGGATTTTTTCTATGAAAAAAACCTTTCAAGAGTCATGCAATGCAAGAATGTGTTCATTTTTAAACCAATTCCATACGATATGATAATGGTTTTCCAAGAAAACCCCATACATAGGACGATCGTCGTCATAGTAAAAAATCATCAGGTTGGCAAGATCTATCAAATGAGATATGTTTCGTTTCTGTTGGTGGGTGGGGACATTTTGCCCATTGTCCTTTTCCCAAGAAATAATTGAGAACATCTTAGTAGAAGTTACCGAAATTTTGCTCTTGTAACTTTCTTGGAGGAGTTTATTTTTGCTTACAATGCTGGCGATAAGTAAGATTGTTTTTATTGTTAAGTGCTTAAATCTATTTTAATTTATATATGCTGAGTTCAAGATAACCTCGTAATAATACTTTGGAATCTAATAGATTTTGCCTTCAAAGATGCAGTGTAGGAAAAAACTCAATAGTAAATTTATTGAGTAGGTTGTAGTTATGTCGCAACACTGTCGTAACAATCAAATATATGTATAAAATTGGTAGTGTGGAATTGGTTTTTTTTTACGTTTTTTCCAAAGTCGAGATTTTTATGCGAAATCTATTTTCGATTTTTCGATCCACTTATATCTGGGCCAACCCAAAAACACCTGCTTCATGTGATTGCTTCTCCAATATTTCACCTAATTGACTCCCCCCTCCTCCTTTCGTAACCCGGGTGGGATATAATGAGTAATACACATGACATGAACCTTCCCGAAGGCATCCTTTAAAATTAATATGGTCATGTAATAGCGCATATCAACGTATATTCAGTTGCACAGTTTATAACGGGTAAACGGACAAGACAAACAGTCATCATCATCATCATGTCAGCCGAAAGACGTCCACTGGTGGACATAGGCCTCCCCTAGGGCTGTCCACTCAGACCGGTCTTGTGCTTTTCGCATCCACCGCTTTCCCGCAATCCTTACACCAAACAAACAAACACACAAACAACACAAACAGTCAGTGTATCAGTGATTAGACCAACAGTCGGACACATGGTAACTCCTTTTTGCCAAGGAAGGTGCCCACGCACAGAGATCAATGAAAAGCGCAATTGAAGATGAAATGAACTTCGCCAGATCAAAAGGACATTTGTATCTGATTAAATTGATATAAAAACTTACCTACTAAGTGAAACGGGTTTCGAATACGATCATAATTTCGCTATGAAACGTACAATTATATTACAGTGTGCCCAGTTTAATGGCAAATGGCCGGCGGGCTCACAAACTCGTAATTAAGCTCTGGTTTCGTTTAACTATGGTATTTATGAAGTGGGTACATAAAAGTTTGATTAAGTTGTTTATGGTTATTCCTTTATTAAGGTATTTTAGGCTGAAATACGTATAGTTCGTGCGATTTCAAAAACATACTAAAAAAAAAACATGTATTCTGTGCAGAACGTAAAGCTTTCATTGAATTAAAGCAAGAAAAAAATACCTTGAATTACCAGGAATATAGAAAATATATCATCGGTGAAACTGCAAAATCGCGTAAGTAACATTTTAAACAAGGAGCAAAATGCACCTTTTTAATAAGCTGGTAATGTTTATTTTGCTCTATCATATTTTTTTTAGATAAGTACGCGGTTTTGCATTATCGCCGATGATATGTAAAATGTTTGATTTCTACTCTTCATTTCTAAAGTGAGATGTAAAACATAAGTGACATAATTTAAGGTAAAAATAAACTAGCTTTAATGAAATGCTCAGATTCTTGGAAATATCCAAGCTGGCGTTAATTAAATAAAATGTCACGTAATTGCATCTGACTTCGATATTTCTCATTTTAAATTAAGGTCACGTTCGAATCTTTAGCTTTAGAAGTAAAAAGTTTAGCTCTTACCACATTTGCAAGAAAATATCGCCTTTAACACTTTCATAATAAGGTTGACTTTAATCGGTAGGTAACCGTATTAGCAAGTTCCAGTGAGTGAAAGGGATACAATTATAAGTCATATAAATCTGTCTCTTTCACTGCCTAGAACTTGTCAGCTCACTTCAAAACTCACGTCATATCTAATTGTAGAAGATTGTTCCAACATTACTTATTGACCGTGCCCCGTGACGCCATCTTTACATCTGTAATCAGAACCAATGTATCTTGACCTTTCTACCAACCAATCATCACTTACAACCGGTCTAAACTGGGAGCTCTAACAAAATGTTTAATTTATGACCGGTAAATTGATTTGCCAAATGAATATCTGCATATCAACTAGGAAACTCTAAAGTAAAACTTAACGGTCTTGAGATACGTTTAATGCAAAAAGGATACTAAAACAAAAGTTACATACATACATACATACATAAACTCACCCCTTCATTCCTAGAGCGGGGTAGGCAGAGCTACAGAATTACCAATAACTCTTTAAACTTCTTTTGCACAATCAGGCTAAGATGTTAACCAGTATATTAGTGACATGTTGAAAACCGAATCCCTGAGACCCCGATTCGCCTCTTACGACATCCACGGGAAGACATGGAGTGGCACTATGCTAACCCGGCAACCACACAGACAACACACAAAAGTTTTAACTGCTATAATGACACTATTCAAATAAGATTTTCGTAATTTAGTGTCACTATTGGATTTAACGTCTTTAAGACCACTCAATATTTTTTATAAGATGTAATTTCATTAACTTGACAGTGTTACATTTTCATTTACGACACGTAAACACTGTCAATCATCCGGAAATTATCAATAAAACTGTTCGTTAGCGTAACTATGACTTGTTTTGACAGTTGTAGTGTCAGTTACTGGCGTTGCATTTTGGAAAGTTGGCGATACTTTATTGTTTGAAGTGCTGCAGTTAATTGTTGGAACTGGTGTTTCGCTACCGAGTCGTTTACGTAAGGAATCTGCAGATCTAGTATCTTTAGATACAGCTGTTATACTTTCGCGGAATCAAATGTAATAAATAAATTGCATGACAACAAGGAAGACAGTTAATTTGACCAAGTATTTTACTACGAATCATCTAATTTAAAACATCAGATGTCCCATCCTTTTCACCCGGATCCGTGGTTTAATCGACAGAAAGTAATAGAGCTAACGTAACTTAGAACTTTGATTTTCAAAGTAGGTTCCGTGGAATTTTGCTAATTAGAGAAAAGTTCGTTTATTATACGAGTACAACCTATTCCTCATGGATCTGTTGGAACAATAACCTTTATTATTCTTTTAATTGCCACTAGGTAGTTAGTTCTGCCATGAACTTAAACGCAAGCGTATGTACCAACTTCTATATTTTCCAGTGCACTAAAGACTGACAAATATTGAATACTACGATATCCTTATTCATACATGCTTTTCCCGCGACAGTGGCCCAGTTATGGAGTTATGCGCTAAACAAACTTTTACTTGTCAACTGATTCGTCGCGGTCACGGAGCTACACACATTCAAACCCCAACTCTCAGATGTCCATAAATAAAAGGCGCTATATGGTGCTTTTGGCGCCGAAAGCGTTCAGGAACTCCGACACGGTCATTAAGGATATTAGCGCTTTAACATCCTTCAATCACTAGAGATTCTTATGAGAAAGTACGCATATTTGTCATGTATTGACACCGTGGGATTTGCGGAACAGTCAATCATAATTAATTGGCAGAAAGACCAACTATTGGTAGTTTTAGCAATTTAATTTTATATGATTTTGAAATAGTTAAAAACGCCATGAACATGTCATTTATTTTAAAATGGAACTTGAAAATCTAAAAACCCTTAAATTTGCCTAATCGACTTCGATAAAACATAGCTAAAAACCTCGACGACATACCTATCAAAACCAAACCGTAGTTTAAATCTGTCCAGATAAGAAAACATTTAATACCCGGCCAGGGTAAAACCGCTTCTCACGTATCGTGTCATTTTAACGCAGTTTTTTTTTTTTTTTTTTTCTTTTTTTGCCCCCTCGGCGACTTGAACAGCTACTACCGTAGGGATATGGCGTTTCCACGTGAAGTGATTTCGCCAGTGTCAAGGTATATATGAGTATAAATCAATAAAGCAATAAAACACAATCCAATCTTCTCTAGGAAGATTGGGGGCAACGTTGTACGGTGATTTGTAGGTCAGAGGTCAAGATAGTTTTAACCTCTGCACCACTGCGAGTCCACTTGAAACGAGAAGAAAGATGCCAGATACACGAAATAAGTCCAAGTCTTCAATCACTGTGCGACACAAAGGCATAAAAAGTACAAATCACTATCAGAAAAGAACTTTGAACACCTAATTACCCAAAAATTAAAGTCTAAAACAAATTACACGTCCGCCATATTTTAACGTTGCAAATGGCCTCCTTTAACGCAGTTCAACTAAACAGATTAACTGTCATTTCGTATAAAAAGTGACGAGAAACGATCAGTCTTTTAATCGTGTTGAGGGAATTGAAAAATGCCATAACATTTAATGGCAAATTGTGCGCCGGTCACATATCTGCGAATACGTGAGGCGCCGCGCACCGTCTAGACACTCCGCTAAAAATGATGTATTCGACACTTGGCTCAACTCGTGCGATCATGCGAGCAATAGGTGTAGAGAAATAGCAAAGTTAGGAAGGAATTATTAAAAAAAAAGTAGATTTATGAGAACTTGTTCAAAATTAAATTGAATCAAAAACATAAAACCAACGTGACTTAACCAGGCTGCTATTAAAAAAAAACAATAAACGGCTGTATTTTGACCGGCAGCTTGCTAAATCTGCAATTTAAAAAGTTCTGATTTAATATTAAATTAATGAGATTTTCAGCTAAGCTTGGACGTTTTCAATACTCAATAAATAAAGTGTAGGTTAATTATAATGATATTGACAGTTTGTAAGCACCTTAACACTGCTATTGCTATGCTAGCGAATGCTGAGTTGGGACCTTTTGGGTGAATTGCAAAAATATTGTACATAGTTAAGGGCTCAATTAAAATATCCTTAACAATCCTTAACTTTTTCCTTTGTGTAACAAAGATTTGTCTTATGGATAATTTTCGTTACACAAAGGAAAAACAATGGATGAAAGTTAACGTATCTCAATTAACTCCTGAACTATGTACAATATTTTGGCAATTCACCCTTTTCACAAACATTTCTCTGTGTCTTGTTATTTTTGTATCTATGTAATGTAATTTTATATTGTTGCGAATAAATGTATCTTTATCTTTATCTTTATCTTTGTCCGACAAACCGCTGTTTTTCATTTTATATCCAAATCAGGGAGGCTGAGCAATCTCCGGATTCAGCTAGAATCACAACAGTTGTTCGTTTACACAATAATTAATCGTTTCAAATTTCATACTTCAACGGAACACGGATGGAGCCCTAACTGGATTTCAGACGTAAATTAATTACGGAATGTCGAGTTTCCCCGAATTTCCACTATTAATCTCAACGGAGATATAGTAACTGATTACTTTTGTAACAGGCTAATTCGTTTTGCTGTTCTACAGGTTATTCTAAATATGCCTGTAAATTTATTATAATGTTATGTAATGCGGTCTGACCTTCTACTCCTAAAACTGGACTTCTATTGTTCTATAAGTTGTTAAAAATATATCGAACTTAATTATTATTTTCTTACAAGTTAAATATAATTTTCGATCGATGCGATCCAATTCTCCATTTTCCTGTAGCCCTCGTACCAAGAAAATGTCGCCCCCGTACCATGGGATAGTGATTATATGGCCAGTATTTAATACACTGATTTTTACAATTAGACTTTACCATCAATTGGTTATCTAAACTTATTTTTTTTATTTTGCAGAACGAAAGTAATTCAGTTTAGCGAGTAGAATAGGTCGATGCATTAAAAGCCCCAAGGTCAGAGGCACACTGTATACTGCTTTGACCTTTATTCTGATGTTTTCTGGTAAAAGTCTAGAATTTTCTGGATTTGGGTAGTCGGGTGTTAGAACATACATCACCTTTTAAACAGGCCACTTAAGATGCACAATCAATAAGTAAAATCGTACTAGACTTTTTACGATTTAATTATCATATTAATACGTAATTTTGACACAGTTCCAAGGTGTTCTAGAAATCCAATGTGTCAACTAATAACAGTGCAATTTCGGGTTGCCATAAGGGCTAGGATAATAATGAATGAGAGAGAAATAGGTACTTACTCAAAGGCCGGTTTGTAGAGAAATTGAGTTGTTTTCTTTGTCTCCTAGCAGAACCTCATTTATTTCTGATCCGTACCTATATGTTACCATACACCGCTGTTACCAACCCGCATACGTTTGTTGCATTAGCTAGTCCACCCATAAAGTTCTACAATTAATATTGCGAGTATTGCGACGTACTTGAGCTAAATCGGCTCCATTAGCCAGTCATGGCCGACGTTCCTCCATACTCAATTTGTCGTCACAAAGAAACCACATTACAAACGACTACATAATATTATAGGATTCCTAAGTCGCACAAAATACTGTTCATTTTAAAATAAATTGCACTTAAACGGGCGCATGTTAAGGAACGCATAACGGTCCGTGCCATGTATGGGTCGATCATGACACGCGATTTGTTGCACTTTTATCTCAACCTCATGCAGTGTAACCGCGTGTTTTCGTCTCGGAATCCTCCTTATAAATGACCCAACGATTTCCCCGAACGTATCAACAGTTTCATCTTAATTTAAAAACTTTATGGGAGTTATACAACCGTTTCAAACGCTTACACGGTCTTTAAAAACAACATAGTCACTAGCGGTCAGTTCTACATTCAAACGAAATTATATGATTACTTTATGAATATTAATCCTATATTTAACGCCGCCATCTTGCCAAACAATAATGTAATAACCCGAGACAATCCGAGTTAAATGAAATTCAGAGACCCCGGACATAAAGTCCAGAATCCAATTAAGTTCGGGGAGAATTTCGCGTTAATTAAGTTGTAATCTGTCATCGACTAACTGTCGCTTGGGTCTTAATTTGGGCATGTCTATGTCGCAACGTGAATGCCGGCTTTATGTTCAAGGCTGTTTGATGTCGGATCATTGCCGATGCAGAAAAAAAATGGGTTGTTTATGTGCAAACTATGTGCACGGCGCGTCTGTGTTTGCTCGGACAATATGGCGGCAAATCTTGTCGTAATATTTATCAGGCTTTAGAGAAGTGCAAACTTAAACTATGTAGAGCTGTCTTCACGTAATAATGTCCACAAATTATAGGTGTCACCAGAAGCTTACAGTATTTCGTTGTTTGGTGCAAACCTAACATTTATTTGGAACAAAGATGACGCACACACGCCATGACGTTTATGTGACATAGTGTCAGTTGTGATTAACTTGATTGACATTTACATGTAAGTTGCTTACACACAAGATCAAATAAAATGTCGAAATTTAGCGATATTTTATATAGCAGAGCTTCTTTTTAACAGACATATATTAAATAAGATTATATTTTTATTCTTAAAATTTTAATTATGCCTATCCTTAGTAATATTTTGAAAGCGATGTGCTTGTTTAACCTTAACCGATCGACCTGATATTTGATACAGGGATAATTAGAAATGGACGCAGTATAATTTTAATTGCGCAAAATAGGGCAAGTCCCAAATGGTATAGTGACAAACGACTTCTGAGCGGACAGAGCCGCGAGCAAAAGCTAGTGTTGAAATAAAGTACCATGGAAACGGTATCTAACCGCGCTATCATCTCACGTCTCAAGTTTCTTGCTACCGCAAAACCAGATCCCAGTACACTCCACAAATTAACACAAGGTAGGCCCTTTATAACGTATAAACGTGGTTCAATTTATGTTGAGGACTGTATGCTTTTTGCGACAACCGATCACGTAATGGCCGATGTCTCGCAAATATGTGATCCGATAGCTCGAGGTTTTAATTAGATATACGGAGATTATATGAATTATCGGGACGATAAAAACTTGTATATAACTCCATGGTTTCATGTATGAAGGTTAGTAAACCCGGTATTGCAACTGGCCAGTTATAAAATGTTTGTTTCGCGCCACAGATACGAAATAAATGTCATGTAGAGTTTATCAAATAGGTTTAAACGTCAATACTTTGCGATATATTGAGGTCATATTTTAATTATCTTACTAAGATGTGTTTTTTATGTGAACTGTGACCTAACTATAAATCTTAATTGGCGCCAAAAAATAACTTTTAATTAGGCAAAATTTCGACCTTTGGGTTGTTGTTTCCACTTTTTGTGCATGTTTTCTGCTCCTTATTTTAATGAAATGATGTTGTGGATAACATGATGTAACGATAAGGATAATTACGGCTTATAACTCCACATTAAAGATTAACGCGGAGATACTGATCTCAATAAGTACTGATATTTATTGCTTCCTTTTAATGTTATCGAGATTCGTTTAATTACAGGAAATGTATTTTTTCACGTGAACACTTTTTTCACATAGTTTGCAAATTCGCACCCGTCCAGTGCCGTCCACACTATGGCATGCTGGATTTCACCATCCATTAGAGGGATAAGTTTGCCTTTGTCTAAACCTTAAATATCTGATTATTTTTCATATTATTATTTACATGTTTACACACTTACATACAATTCGTTCATATACAAGAGATATCTACGCGAGCTCTTAATAAGACAGTAGCCAGCTACTGCCATTGTTTAGTCGCGAGTCAGTAGCTTGGCTGTCCACACAATGTCGAGTTACCACAGACTACACACACCACGGTGTGTCAAATTTCAACTCAACGAGAAGAATACGGATTTTACTTTCATTTAATTTATATTTATATCTCAAAATAAGGCTGAAAATACAAGTAAAAATACCACATCATTTTTACTGCCGTTATTTATCGATAAATTAACATGTTTTGTGACATTAGAGTAATATAGAACAGGTAGCAGTTTGTTGCATGGGACAATTATAATATGTGGTTTGTAGTTTTTCCATATGAATTGGACTAATCTTGTCTCCCTTGGCAAGAAATAATTAAATCTACACCGTATAAGTATTATTTAATTCCACTTTCCTTAATATCTCAATTTGGAGTTACAACTTCATTAAAGGCATGTTTCGGCTTGTCATACTTTTACTTGCAAATTAACTGTTTGTTAAGGTAATACGCACGGGGTGTCGTTATTCCATATATACTTACATATAATTGTTAATTATGTATTTAATAATAACTAGTAAATAACTTATATCGGCCATAACTTAACAATTACTACTAAAAACCAATCCTCAATGGATTAAGCAGTCGAAATTAGCGATTAGTTCGGTCGACTGCGTTCCACGGTTTTATCAATACCATTGGTCGATAATCAGTCGTTGAAAGATAAAAAATGTACAAAGGGGAACTAATGCCCCGCTAATTCAATTGACGTTGGAATTGAGTTAAATATAAGTTTCGCAGATCTTTGTTCATTTTTAAAACACTATTGTGGTAACGCATCCGTGTGGACAATTCGGCATTTTACATTTCAATTTGGATTTCAATTCCATATTAAATCAGTTATATACATATATTTCCCTTCTTAAGTATGTTTGCAAATACAATCTTAACCGGAGTGTAAATTATGTTATGTCGCTTCGAGACGTTCTAATTGTTTTTGTGAGGACACCCTAAATTATATCCAAATCTAATACAATTTGTTCTTGTCAAAAAGCCATTTACGTCACTTAATAAAGAACTATTTAAATTATAGCCTAAACAACTCGTTATTAGCCATAAACTAGTCTAGTTTAAATTTTATTTTATTTCCTTTTATAACGTGTCGACGGCAAATTTGGAACAGGCGCGAAGAGATTTATTTTTTCCTGCTCCGTTACGTACTATAATAAAGTAATCAGCTCTTTATGTCACTTGGAGTCCTTCCGGTGGCGGGGATCCATTCTTCTTTGAATCAGTTACTGTTATCTCGAGTAGTTCTTTTTTGAAATCATCTGGATATCCTTAGGTACCTTTTGGGAATATGTATTGAAAAAAAAAAAACAAAAAAAACATGTCTTTTAAAATACTTTTTTGAATTCCTGGCCTTTAGCCGTTTGATGATTGTAGAAAGTGCCCAAATCCACAATTTGTAAATTTTCCAACACTCAGATGCCTCACTTAAAGGTATGGGTGCAGTACTAGCACAAAGAGACTGCTAGAAATATTATATTGTATATCGTACAATACTGTCCAATTTTATTCATCGCTATTCCTTGTTCAGCTGGGAATTAAACTAGCTATATAGGTACGTAATGTAATTTCTTAATTAAAAGCCCAAAAGGGAACGTCGTCGGCGCTGCCTAAAGAACTAGGCAAACATTCTCCATTTCCACGAAGATTACGGCCATAAACGTTAAGATAAGCGGTAATTTCATAACAACTATGAACTTTCTGATGCTTTCTCTGTTAATTACTTTAATGTATGGCTGTTATTTATTAAAGTCCGGATTTTTAATGGTCTTAAAACACGATTTAAATAGCCCCCGGTCACTTTAAGCTTTTGTTAACGCTTTGAATCGTGCTAAATTAACATTAACAAATGTGTTGATATTTGTAAAACGTCTTTATACGTGTAAATAGTTGTCTTTCTTAATTAAAATATGTTTTTAAAGCGGGAAAATTAAACGGCTTCAATTGATGATATACAACTTGCATAAAAATTGCTGAATAGTAATCTTAAAACACAAGTTGTATTTTTAAAGATTTTGTTAGATTTCGTTTTTTTTTCAATGTAGGTACCTATTCTGAAAAAAAATGTTGCAGTAAATAATAGACGATATTGTTTTTGGTCGGAATTTGTATTTAGCTATTCCACATTAATTTAGCTTGCCGATGGTTGAATCTAACGGAGAAAACTGAACGAACTTTGCTGATTTTCGAAAACAATTTACGTCAATCCTAAACATTTTCGTTAACGATATCGTTTGCCGAATACATCTTGCTTAGAATAGGGGCCGATTATCTGATAAACGATGTTGTTTGATATACACTACGTTCGTATAATTTTCCAAGGTTGGATTGGGCTTTTTATTCGACCCCTTGATATTTCTTATCATTTGGTATTCAGATAAATTTAAGTAGGTATAAAATCTGCTAAGGTCACAATTTATTGGTATCTTAAATAAATATTCTCATATATCAGCACATGTCAATTTAAGTACCCAACAATTATCCAAGTATTAGTGTGTAATATTAATTTATATGTTTCCCGTATAAGGCCTAAGTGGAGCACGCGACATTGACACGGATCTATATGGGCTTAAGTGGCAACATGTGGTCGATGGTAAATTAGTGGTATGTTTAAATAGGTAATATTCAAATTAGCTTGCGTGCTAGATTTCTTTGTACATTATACGAGTGTAAATTCTAACATCAGGGAGACAAGACCCTTTCCAAAAATGTATAAGCCCACCTTGTTTTAATATCGTTAACATATTTTAAAAGCGCGATGGGCTCGAATTAACGTGAAATAGAGACACAGACAAGTACAACAGTTATAGACGGCGTTATAACTGCAGACTTTAGTACCGTGTCGCTTTAACGCCTTTGACAGACTAGTAGCAGTTCAGACATGAAGTTAAAGTGACAAAGTACTTATTTGTGGAGTTACTTACAAGGCCGTCCGTACAAGGTACTTCGCTCTCCTAAGTAGACCCACCACCGAGTTAAAACCCGTTAGGTTGGTATCGATGAGCAGCTGATGGCAGCAAATATAGGGATCCCTTTGAAACGCATCAGCTTTTTACGCATTTTTTTTATATTGTTTTTTTTTCGCATAACAACCTTTTAGGCTGACATTTCAGAATTTAATAAACGCCTATTGTGTAGATTTGGTTAGGGTCAGTTAGTTTTTTATCATAATTAAAATAAAACCATTTCTATTGTAAAACCGTATTCGGCCAAACGAATTTATGCGTAAAGAAACATTATGCGTAAAAAAATATGCGATCCGGGGACCGCAAATAAACCGAGTCGTCATATTTTCAAGCACCTATTTTAAACATGTGTAATTAAATGTATTTTGACACTGCAGTCATTATTATAAATGATTGTTCACCTATAATGTTCACACTGATACCATTCTTTACACCTCTCACCTTTCTATAATTTAAAACGGCTCCAAAATATCATAAACTACGTTAACACTACCTTAGAAAGGTGTCTACAAAAATGCCCGCTGTGAGCGCCGGTTCCCTATAGATAAAAATATCAAGGCCATTAATTGACAGTAATAACCATTATTTATTGACAGAAAGCGTATAGCTTTTGTGTTAGAAAATTCCTACTGTCTTACGAGAAGATAGATATCAATAATATTATGAATCGGAATTTCAATTACGTTTTTTGTTATGATCTTCAATACTGCTTGCTCTAAGTAATTATACAGGGTGTCCCGTAAGTACCACGTCAAACTTAAGGGGGAGGTAGGTGAGCAAGCCACCTACCTAACATGGAAAAATTGCCTTAGTAAAAGTCGCACCGTTTTCGAGATATTTGAATTTTTCTGATTTTTAGAAAAATGTACACCCGCACTGAGTTTTTGATCTGTGGTATTCGGAATTTATTATTTTTTAATTTTTATTTTATTGCAAAACAATCTTGAATAGTTGTGTTATCAAATGGTATAAATCATTGAAAAGTAACTATTGTAGTTTTTTTTATTTTTTAAATTAAATTTAAAATTTGCCTCTTCCGTTTTATTTTGGTAAAACTTTAGCCCCTCCTGGTGAAAAAAAAATACATGACCACTGGTTAGCCAATTAGATTAAAAACATGCTCGTTTAATGGGCATTTCAAAATGATAAATACTTTATCATCAAAACACTAATAAATATTTTTTTTAAAGAAAAGCGTAAAATACACCGCAATTCACGTTAAGCCAGTACTGCCACCCAAGCTTACTTGCGACGCGAGCTGTATCAGAATTCCATTCTAGTTTCATTCAGCAGCAATGCAAAACTAATCGAACAAATTAAAATCTTTAAATTTCGCTTAATTTATAAAAAATAAAAAATAAATTTTTTGAACCCAATCTTACTGTTTATTTGGTGTGTGGTTAAATTTAATTACTTCCTTTTGTGATTTAATCCACAGTTACAATTGTCACAAAGGCCAAATCGTTAAGCAAATCAGAGTCCGAAATACAAGCAAAAACAGTTAGTCCGAAAAACATCAAACATAAACGACAAATCACAAAAGTAAGTAATTAGATATAACCACACACCGAATAAACAGTAAGATTGGGTTCAAATGTGGAACAAAATTATTTTTAAATTTCGAACGAAGTTCGAAGAGTTTTAGGACAGTTTTTTTTTAAATAAAGAGTTTGGCATTATGCAAGTTGTAAGCCCAAATCGAATAATTATCTACTTGGAATATCGCAGATTAAAAGTTTTATAACTTTTTTTTTATAACTTTTTTTTATAAATTAAGCGAAATTTAAAGATTTTAATTTGTTGAATGGAATTCTGATACAGCTCGCGTCGCAAGTAAGCTTGGGTGGCAGTACTGGCTTAACGTGAATTGCGGTGTATTTTACGCTTTTCTTTAAAAAAAATATTTATTAGTGTTTTGATGATAAAGTATTTATCATTTTGAAATGCCCATTAAACGAGCATGTTTTTAATCTAATTGGCTAACCAGTGGTCATGTATTTTTTTTTCACCAGGAGGGGCTAAAGTTTTACCAAAATAAAACGGAAGAGGCAAATTTTAAATTTAATTTAAAAAATAAAAAAAACTACAATAGTTACTTTTCAATGGTTTTTACCATTTGATAACACAACTATTCAAGATTGTTTTGCAATAAAATAAAAATTAAAAAATAATAAATTCCGAATACCACAGATCAAAAACTCAGTGCGGGTGTAAATTTTTCTAAAAATCAGAAAAATTCAAATATCTCGAAAACGGTGCGACTTTTACTAAGGCGATTTTTCCATGTTAGGTAGATGGCTTGCTCACCTACCTCCCCCTTAAGTTTGACGTGGTACTTACGGGACACCCTGTATACAATACAAGATTTAACCCAAGACTTCTTCTGCGTAGGACTAGGTTATAACTACTTTCTTTTATAGGTTTCCGAAGTCCAACTAGGAACCCTTATAGTTTCGCCATGTCCGTCCGTCTGTCCGCAGCCTAGCTCAGAGACTCTTAGTACTAGAAAGCTGTAATTTGGCATGAATATACATACATATAAGTCACGCCAACAAAGTGCTAAACTGAAATCTGGACAAAAAAATATTGTATCCCTACCGTGGGGATGTTTTTTTTTCCTCATCTGGGGTAGTAGTGCGGGGTATCGTTGGATAGTTATTTCAAAAATATTGCGGGTTTGCCCAAACAATTTTTTGATTAAGGATTTCGTTTGTGAAATATTAAACTTTAAAGCGCTATTTTTTGTTGTCCCCCCATTTAGGCTGTCTGAAAATCTAAAAAATATCTTTTATGAAATAACATATAACTAATTTTAAAGGAAAACTATCACTATTAAGAAGGCTTGATTGATTCCTGAGATAACTTTAAATTAGTAGAGAAGACAGCCGGTGAAATGACTAGCATAGAGGCATTCCATCTTAGTCCTCAGGGTTGGCAGTGCATTTGCAGTCTTGTGAATGCGAATGTCTATGGGTGACAGTTTCCACTTACCATCAGGTGGCCTGTGTGCTCGATTGCCTTCCTATGCCATAAAATAAATAAATAAATAAATAGAATAACTCCATACTTATTATTTTTGTGATTTTTGTGCAGTAACTGCTTCGGAACCCTACACTGAGCGTAGTACAACATGCTTTTGCCTGGGGTTAAAAATGAAATTTTAGGCATACCCTTTTAGCCAGTTCGTGATTAAAAGATAAACATGCAATCATAAAAACAGCCTTACAAGCTTTACCATTTACAATGTTAGTAAGTACCTAATTAAAATCGTAACCGGCGTTACATTTCAATCTGATCCATACTAAGACAATAAAAATGGTGTCCTGCCGTTTGACCAAAAGTCATTTGGCAAAATTACACTTGACTAACAACGTTTTGCAAAATAATGTTAAGTCAATTGATCATTTTACTACTAGTCAGTTTACAAATGACTTACTTTTCCAAATTATCAACAGTTAAATTTACATTTTACGAGGAAGACGAATCAGGGCATAACCGACTCGGATAGGGGAGCCGTGGCCTTCGAGGTTGTTTTTTTTTCTGCCCAGAAATAGGTAAACTAATTGCTAAATGATCAACTGCTAAGTGAGTTTTTGTAAGATGATACTTTTGTCAAATGTCTCGTTTGCCAAATGATCATTTGGTGAAACGTTGTTGATTTGCATGCTGAGCATTTTTTTGGTCAAACATTAGTGAACCAATAAAAATAGCAAAAAGGCCCTAAGTACGCACGATATTGGTCTAAATACCACCGTTTCGTGCGTTGTGCGTCTACGCATGTGTTATTAGCAAAACCGTGTAAATAGGGAACCTGTCTTGCGTGGGCGCAGCAGGTTCAATCCCGAGCTAGTTTACTGCCTTTACTTATATTGAAAGCTTTATTATACGTCGGTTTACGGAGAACTCGTTACCTCTATTTATAGGAATGACTTTTTAATGGGGTCAAGCGTCTTTTTAGTTTGGAGGATAATAATGTATTACCTTTTAAGTAAACTGTTCATTTAACTAGTTCGTACTGGTTCACGCGCTAGACTCTGTTCTTGGCGTCGTCTTTATTAGTATTCCTAGCGTGAAGACTGTAATTGTTGCAATCTTCTGTACATTCGCAGTTTTGAGATTGTCATCGTGAGATTGCAATTTCGACATTGAAAATGACTGTGTCCAGTTGGCCTATTTGCTTCTCCATGACATAAATACAAGGCACTGTCATGTCGCTGTTATTATTATATCGTTATTGTTTTCTACAAGTACTCTGACGCTCGTAACCGAGTAACTAAAAACAAAAAATACCTATGTTTATGTAGCTAGCTGCCGCGCGCCACACTAAAAATATTTTATTACAAATTTGGCATAAAGTCTTGGTATTTGTGACTTTAACTAGGAAGTTAATTAAAACTGCATGTCATAAACACCAGCTAGCTACAAATTAGTAAATAATTCCCCATCTCTCGTCAAATTGGTATTAACTTTTTGTAGTTCCGGAATTACTGCTACTTCATCTTGTTTATTATGTAGTAGTAATTCAAACTCTATGTCTAACTAATTTGCTGTGATTATAGCTTAAACGCCGTTACTATCACAGTGATTGATTGTTAGCTATGAAATATTTATCTCTACACATATCATCGGTTACATCTATTAGTGTTGTAGATGCATTGTTTTCTGCATCAAGGACATGCTCGTAGTGCTTCCTTATCTAATGATCGGAGACATCATCAATCTTGCAGTCCTTTATCAAATCCATGAGATTCACTTTATCCTTCTTCAACTAAGTTCCTATCCGTGCTCAAAATAAGTGCCTTTATACCGTACAGCGCTAATGGTCCCCCGCGGAGATGCCCAGGGTATCAGAATTACGGGTCTTATTGCAAATCGCGACGGGTGTCGATTATTTTGCAATGAATCGATGAAGTTTTAATAAAATTTGTATCGTTCAATCTAAATATCAAGCTTTGAGCAGTGAAATCTTGATTTCATAAAGTCCTTGTGTAATGTCAAGAGGTAACTTTCTAGTAAATTTAAATAATAACATAACATACTAATTTAAGTACGTAGTACAACGATAAAGATAAACAAATGAAGTGGTTAAGGCATTCCAAAGTAATATATCCAAGCTTAATGACGAGTCCTGTTTCCCTGCTAATCATCCATTTGAATATGCAGTTGCCAATTACAGAACACTTTCTGGTTATACTTAAACCAGTGAGCATTAGGAAGAATTTAAATGTCCCTTGCTTTATAAAAGTAAACGCCCGCCCGATTAGATATGTCCCACTGACACGCATGCAAATAACCTCTAATAGAAGTACAAGTTGCAACAGACGCCGTCCAGACAACATTTTCATATTTGTATTTCTTATGAACTGTCGTCAAGTTTCATTAGTTTAATTATTGGGTTTCTATGACGCAAAGTTAGTTTTAATCATAGATTAATATCCAAGTTAAAGCTTACCAGTTTTAATTAACGTTGTAGCAATATTTGAATTTGTTATATCTAAAGACGTTAAAGACAACAAAGTAGCGCACATGCCCTCACGATCTCTCGTGAAATAGTATCCTAAGATGTTATTGAATACGTCGCAAAAACAAATTGCTTCAAAGATTTCCCGTTCTACTCGCAACTCTGGAAATTATATCAATATTTCAGAATCCTAACACAGTAACTTCTAGAAGCACACAACCCAACAGCAGTTCTGTTTCTCGACACATAATGCTGTCTATAGCCCGTCTACCATTTGTAGTTAAAGTATTGTTTCCCAAGTTCTAACTTCCCGTCGGTGTTCCGTTTCGATTATGCAAATGACACTGGATAATATCGACTAACGGGATATGACTAGACACGTGCGGTCATGTACAGAGGCTATCTCTTCTCATAAAACTCTGCATTGGTGCCATCGTTGATAGTCTTTATGTTTGGTGTGAAAGCCTTAACGCAGACTTTTGCCGTATCCTGTTGTAAAACTTCATTTCTATTGACAAGCACTTCATTATCTTTTATTGTTTGACCACTATTGTAAATAACACCTTTAGAGAGCTGATTTATAGTCTACCTATTGAATTGCGCACTTCTGACTTTTGCCTGAGTAAGTCGTTTATTTACTATTTTCTCGGGAGCTATCAAAATTTCAGGCGTGAAATTTGGTTTCGTACACTTAAAGGGTCTTATGGGAAAGGCAACGAGATTCAGGTTATCTTCATCTTCATCAAATTTTATAAAATGGTTAAAAAAACATATCGTAAATTTGTTTTCAACAGTTTAAAAATAGATTTCATGGGAATTATAAATATCGTAATGGCTTTGAAAAAACCTCGTATCTCATATTTGTTGACGTACGATTTTGAACTTTAGCGTGAAGAGAATTAAGTTCAAACTCATACATCTCGAAATATCAGATACGAGTTTTTTTAAAGTAGTAACGATATAATTCTTGAATTCGAAAGATCTTATGGTTTTAAATTGCTAAGTACTTACAGGTTTATATACTTCCTCATTTGCAGTAAACATAAAATCAGAACTATCGTTAAGTACAAACATTTAACATAGTTACGAACTTGGTAAGCTATAATTATTCACAGCTTTTAGAGTTTTACTACCGGACTAAGAACGTTGTAAGTGCATTTCTTAAATGGTAATGAAGGAAATTAGAGTCTTTGGTTTAATATCACAAGCTTTCTAGCTCTATTACAGCTTCCGAAGTACTAAACCAAACCACAACCTGGAGGCAATCCCAGCAGTTGATTATACCACTTAATTGCGATTTTGTAACTTGGCAGAAAATTGTGTTTTCCTCTTTGAGATACACTTGTAGGCAGTGATAGGCTTTGAAATATTCTCTGAAAATACGTCCAGTTTAGGAAATTGTCCAATAGAATTATTTCAATCTACAGGTTCCCGCGGATCGATGTCCTATTAATTTGAATTCCTAGTTTGACTACGGAGCCCTAAAAAACTACGTCTACGCGTAATAAAGTCGGACGTCCATTAGTATAATATAATAATGGCCGATAGCAAAAACACCTAATAAGTACTAAGCAGCATAAATTGAAAACCCAAGCCCAACGAGAACGTTGGAAGACAACAGCTGGTCGCCATTTGCGGTAACCGTGCCCAAGCCTGCATGGCGAGTAATATATTTTTCATCACACTTGCACGTAAACAGTATCTAAACATACAGGTTAACTTGGCCGCAATGCCCCATATAAAACCCTCGACCTTTTTATTTACCATGAAACCCAAGGTCGGTAAGTATTTTTTTTTTAATTTATAGCACATCACACAGGTCATGCAAGTTCAAGCAAAGAGTTTACACGCAATTGAAAAATTGTCTTAAAATGTTATTTAAACAGGAATTTCATTGCAATCTCGCTACATGTTACTTAAATACTCAATTAATGTTCTTAATAATCGATTTTAATAGTTTTCTGTATCAAAACGTCGTTTTTTTTACACTCCTTCAGGGCTGTATGTATACCTACGTAAGTATTTGCCCTTAACGTTTCTGAACGAAACATTTGTATAATCTGTGGAGTCCGCCCGTCATCCGCTTAAAAAAAGTTCAAGTAATTCGTAATAATAGTTGTGCTGACTTGTGTAAGTATTATAAGTGTTTTCTGTCCTATAATTTTATTTATTTACTCGCAAATGTGATGAAAAACATTGTATGTTTCACGGGCGGTACGGGAATTACGAACCTCGACTCAGAAAGCCCTCAGTCTTCGACTTCGGGCTTCTACTAGAGCCTCGATCGTAATTCCTTACTTACCGACCTTAATACACAATGTACTAAACAATATCATACAGGGATATTAAACAAACACGGCTTACGTAATCATCGCCAGATGGCAGAGGTCCCTACTGGGGGCGTCGGTCGGTTTAGATCGCGCTAGCATTTTGTGATGACCACGACTACGATGAATAATCCTGAAGCATTTTTGACTATTTATAAGAGGGGGTAATGACAAAAAAGATTCCATAGGGTCGAAGTGTTCCCGTAAGGACTCCACCAACAAGATAAGATAAGATAAGACTATTTATTTCTTTATACATACACATACCTTCACGCGTGTAATCCCAGAGCTGGATAGGCAGAGCCACAGAATTACCTACAACTTCAAAAAGTTGTTGATAATTCAGCAACCACACTTTGCACAAACAGGCCAAGATGTTTACCAGCGTATTAGTGACATGTTGCAAGCCCATCGCCTAACAGTACTCCAAGCCCTCCCTTAGTCGCCTCTTACGACATCCACGGGAAGACATGGAGTGGCACTATTCTAAACAGGCAACCACACGTCATTATTTCTTTATTAAAAATAATAATACATTTGTTGTACACAAAATGACACTAGAATAAAGAAATAAGTAGAGTAACGATATGTTAATAAATATTAGACAGATAAAACCCCCGATTGTGAAGACCCCTTCTTTCAGAGCTGATAGCGCTTAACAGACCCAACCGATCTTCATGAATCCTATCTAAGAACCACCGCTGGAAAACCTGCTTTCAAATGACAAAAACCGCATCCAAATCGGTCAGACACACACATACACACGCACGCACACACACTTATAACTCCCCTTTTTATGCGTCGGAGAATATTGCCCAAATCGCTGTCGAGGCTGGCAGCATTGCCTCTTTGGACAGCAAGTTTTATCCTTTGGCCAAATTTGCTGCCAGACCTCTTGTCACCCGAAATCTCCTTAAAGAGTTCCGTCCCACCTGGCCCCCAACTTTCAACTCCTAATGGCACAAAAGTTTATGTAATGTGTGTACCAGGTAGGAATGGTGATTATGTTAGTCATTACAACGTCTAATTTGATCCTAGTTTTTTTGTGCTCACTATCGTAATAAGTCATAATTGACTGTCAAACTAAAGGCGAGACGTTTGTAAGAAAAAAAAAATCCACAATAACGTTTTTGATAGTTAAAATTGAGGAAGATACGAAGTACACTTAACCTGACATTTAAGTACATGTATAGCGATCAATCTAAGAGATTTCACGATCATCCAAAAGATGGCGTGTTCTGTTCATTCCAGTGCATAACCTTAAAATACAAATATTATTTGCAAAGTTAAGCTTCAAATAAAGGAATCCAATTCACAATTGCTTCCTAAATACACACTCAAGCCACACTTACGAAAGTTTTGCATACAGTTAAAGCTAATATCATTGTTATTGGTCAGTATTTATCGCGCCTTCATACCGAAAAACGCAAACAAAACCACTTTTGACTTTAAACTTAATACCGTCGTAACAAAATTGGGATTACATTGCATTAGGTTGCGCTTAGTGCATTTTGGCGTGGAAGGTGGGATTTATAATGCTTAATCCGAAGGTAGTAGCGACATGCATTGCGACCGCTTCCAATGCAAAGTGCGGATTCTATGGTCACCCTATATGGCTC
The DNA here is from genome assembly GCA_927399475.2 of Acleris emargana. NCBI lineage: Eukaryota > Metazoa > Arthropoda > Insecta > Lepidoptera > Tortricidae > Acleris > Acleris emargana. The sequence continues at coordinate 2,663,681 of OV656840.1, forward strand.
GGGCTATTCACGGAATTAGGGTGGCTAGGCTTCCAGGCTAGGCTAAGGATAATTTCCATTACCTTTTTTTTTAGTTCTATAATCAAATCACTAAAGAGTTCAGTTGACCTATAGTGAAGAAGCTTCTGTTTCATATGGTTTGTTCAATAGTTAAAGTTTAGCGTTGGTGAAACTGCAAAACCGCATAAGTAACATTTGGAGCAAAATGCACCTTTTTGCGCTATCATAAATTTGTTACTAATAACTGGACTTTACCTGTCAACTTTTTTTTTTTTACTGATTGACGTCCTCTGCTGGACATAGGCCTCCCCCAAGGTTTGCCACAAGGACTGGTCCTGCCCCGCTTGCAATAATCGGTTTCCTGCAACCTTAGCCAGGTCGTTGGTCCACCTTCTTAGAGGCCTACCCACGCTGCGCATTCCGTCTAAAATCAGTTTATGAATATGGTCCTTAGAGTTATTATGTTACCATTGATGGTCTATGCTTTATTACTTCATCAACATCATATCAGCTGTAGTTCGTCCACTGCTGACCATAGACCTTTGCCTAGGATCAGTTTTCATTACTTAAACTCTTATCGATCAATAAATTTAGCATTTTACTACATAACCTGTATTAAATCCTAAACCTGAAGGCTCACAAACAAGTGACATCAAAGAATAAGACATACCACGCTTCGCCTTCTGTTGATTGTTCTAGAAATAACACAGTAAACCCATGGTCTTCCATCTGATGAACTGGGATCCACAACATCGTCGTCATCTCTAGCATCTATCCATCCAATAATAGACATATTATTACTGCCCTCCTAACCTAATACGCAGTAAGTCAGATAAAACTCCTGTAGCAATATCAACCTTATTACTATGAGAAGATAAATAAAACTGCTTTGTTTATTGATTTTGGGATACTGCTAAATTTGCTTAGGAGGGCAGATTACGAGTATATCTCCTCTAATTTCCTCCAATGGTTCCTCCATCGAGTCTCTCTTCACTTCTTCCCGATGAAACCATGTAATTCCTGGACACTTCAAAAACGTCCTGTAAAATACCAACGCGTCCCGCGGCTTTTCCCAGCATGGTTGCTCTATTTGCATAATCGGGGCGTGAGCAGGCGCACAAACTGCGTTTACACCATTAGCTTCGAATTATCCGATAATTTGCGGATATGGATGGATATAGACGGATAAATTGATAAAGGTTGCTTTGACGGTAGCTGGGTAATATGGCTATTCAAATTTGGTCATGTTATTAAGTAGGTAAGGTACTACATGACTCATCAAATCCTGAAACTTTGATTGATGAGCAGCCCTCGATTTACGATGGTGATACTGTGACTCTTATCGCCGGTTTTATAAAGCCTCGTAAGTAAAAATGTCATATAAAATTTTAGTAACTTCATACAAGTTTTGACATTCCTGCCCGAAATTTGATCCAACGAATCTTTATAAAACCCAGCCTTAATGGTTGTTATATTATAACGCTAAAGACTATAGCGTTTACACTAAATAAAGGATGTACTAACAGATTCTTTGTGACTTACACCTTCCTTTCTCGGAAGCTTGCAATATGTTAGGGCTTGTCCACATTGCACGATGCGGCGCACCGCAGTGCTCAGTACGGACACAGGTGCATGCCTCTCCATGCCGCGTCGTAGTGATGTGGACAACCAACTGTGGGTAGCCAACAGAACCATAAAATACGTTTGAGATGTAAAATATGTTACACAGATCATCTCAACTTATCCCATTTGGTTTCCCACACACTACAAAAGAACCACGCCTCTATACAGACAATATAACATACAATGACCACTATTTATATAATATACTTGATGTTTTTAACACAGCTACGATCCGTCTGTTTTATAAACCACGCTGTAGTTATGGTAATGCCATCCTATTCTCTCCCAAGTTGGTAAAGTAATTATGCGGACATTTTGTATGTCACATGAGGCGGGTCGAAAGGCCTACCTTACAGGGAATACACCTGACGTCCATTCTATTCATGTGACGAGTGTACGGTTATTTATCTGCTATTTGTGCTTTTCCTTTACGTTTACCATGTTTGTTTGGAAAATGTATTTAGTTGTATGGTAGGCAAAAAAGACTGGAAATAATTGCCACCGTCTTTCAGAGCTGATATCTCTAAACGGCTCAACCGAATTTCATGTAATCTTGCTCAACTTTATCCAGATTAAATTGGCATTGTCTAAAAAACTCAGTTTGGGTTACGATGCCAAGGACATACACACAGTTACACAGATACACTCGTTTAACCCGTTGGGGGTTAAAAACGAAAATAATTAAATAAAGGTAACCATGACATTTTTGTTTTATCGTTAGATTAGGTATGTATTTTCCATAGTTCAATATTATTTACATCTTTAATATTTGAGTAGCTTAGTTTGAGTTTAGTTTTAGCTTTTAATTGTAGTAGATTTCTTGATTGGCTGCTTATGATAATATAAATATAATAAAAGTTTATGTATAAAGTATTCTGTGAAATACATACCATACTATACATATTTTATTCATCCTACTAATATTATAAATGTGCAAGTACCTGCCTGTCTGTCTGTAATACATAGGGTACTTTCGAAGAACATTCCAATAACTGTTACACCGCTCAATACACTCACAAAAACAAACAAAAAATTGTAAAATCTACATGAACTTACTAAACAACAAAAAGTTACATAAAGCTAATTCCTCCAGCCATTACTCTAACGGTCAGACTAATAACTATTACTCAAATAACGCACAACGTTACAGAAGTGTAACATTCATGCGCCTGCGCTTCCCACAGCCGCTTGCGCAACTCGCAGTGTCCATGTCAGAACAGTAGGCCTAGACTACTTATACTTCTGACTGCTGAGTTTCTTGCGGCGTTTCTTCTCAGCAGTGGTCTCCTCTTGTGAAGCGCTGGTAGATTCTTGACGTGTAAAAGTGCCCGTGCGGCCTACTTACTGAATAAATGTCTTTATCTTTATATCGTCGGTGAAACTGCAAAACCGCCTAAGTAACATTTTAAATAAGGAGCAAAATGCACCTTTTTAATATTTTTTTTAAGTTTTTGCAGTATCACCGACGATATGCATTCTTCGAACGTTAATAAGCTGCCGGACGGTCGCGTCGAGCGCTGTCAATCCCATAAATTTTGACAGTTCTTGAACACAGCTATCATTAGCGTTATGCATCTGGTTTAGGCGTTCAATAGGATATTGGTCCTATATGCCAATTTTTTAATCATATTGTTGTGTTGATCTATTGTTAAGTAGTAGTAAGCAACGAATGCGTCAGCAAGCAAGATTAATATTAGGGCTTACTATGATAAAACGTGTCTGAAAAAGTTATTTCATACAATATAATACAATACAATACACTTTGTTGTACACAAAACAAAAAGGTTACAGAGAAAACACGTAAACAACAGGCGATTTTATCGCTAGTACCGCTATACTTGTATGTACGTTACTTTTATTAAAATCTAATACCAACATAATTTAAACAAATAGTTTGAATAAATTAGTTTGTATTCGAGTATGCTTAGCAAGTAGTAAAAATTAAATCCTTAAAAAAACACATATAACCTTTGTTTTCTTACTTTTTTTGTAATATTTACTGCGTCTCAGCGTAGACGCTAATCACTTCAGCGGATTACACTTAATGATATCGTTTGTCATGTAAGTGTATGTTTTACACTCGGGTTTGCTTGCACAATACTTACCTGTCACGCCGCCACTATAAAAGTAAATTTCGGTGGGATCTCTAACAAACTTGAAACTTCGAAGGTCACTGACAAGCTTTACCGTGGTTTTGGTTGCTGTTGAGTACCGCGGTATTGCTTGTTGCTAGTCAGCGAGTTCCACTAAAAAACGAGTAAAAGTAATATACCATTCATCATCATCATCATGTCAGCTGAAAGACGTCCACTGCTGGACATAGGCCTCCCCCAAGGCTCTCCACTCAGACTCGTAAGAGGCGACTAAGGGATAAACCGGAGGATGGGCAGCAGTGTCCTCCGCGGACCACATGGTTGCAGTTATAACTGCGGTCGCCAACCCGCCTGCCAAGAGTAGCGACTACGGTATTTTTCCCCCCAACGTCTAGATCAAAAGCCAAACATGAATATACCATTACCATAAGCTTATATCTTGGTGGTCGATTCGAGTCTTACGTATTTAAAAATCATCTCTAATACCAATAACACCGTAAGCAATTCCGCTCCGCCTTTTGATGGTCGTTACTATCCAAATACATGTAACTAACGGCACACCGAGTTCATAGCAAAATCGCTTCAATCTCGCTTTTGCATACATTTCTGTGCATATACTTATAGATGACATACAATCTTACAAGCACCATGTGTCAGTTTTGACCAGAACCATTGCTGCTCCACATCGAGCCCATTTTGTATTAAATTTAGCAAGCCTGGCACTGAACATGTTAAACACAGCCAACCAACTGTTATTCCTAAATTATAACCACAGTTTCTCAATACATTTGATACAACATTATAAATAAACAATGACAACGCCGTTTATAGAGAATCGAATCAAATCCAACGTCAGATGGAGCCTGTTGCATTATGCAGAGCGCAGACCTGTATAATTACGACGTAGAATATATTACAGCGCAGTTTATGTTGGGCTTAATATATCGCGCTATAAATTTGTCCTACGAGTTGGCGGAAAAGGAGTGATTCTTGTAAAAAGTGACGCGTCTGAACAAGGTGTTGGTACCGTACTAGCGCCAGAACCACCACAGCGTTGTTTCTTCTGCTGTTAGTTCCTTGAATTTGTCATCTGATTAAGAATATTGCATTTTACACAAACGTGTTCTGATCAACCTCCCACTGATTCTTCATCTCTGATAAAGATACAAGAAGTTATTTTAGGAGATTTTACCTAAAAATAAACGTGCTTCAATAATCCAACAAGAGAACAAACCCTGATTGCCTTATCAACAGTTTTAACCGAACGCCAAAATGTATACAACAAAAACTGGGTTCGTCAGAAAACACACAGAATTCCATAATTTTAAAGATTTGATTCATAATTTCAAACGATACCAGCTGGAAGGGTACAAAATTCTAAAATTATAAACCGGATCTTTCCACTTATCTGTCTCCATTTTTGTTTCTTCCTCAACAACTGCTCAAACAGGTTGGGCGATAACAACAACTGACATAAAAGTAGGAAAAGGTATAATAGTTTACGTATTCAGAAAATGTTCCCGAGATTTTCGCAAGCGTTTTATACCCTTCTAGAAAGAATTCAGGAAACGGGCTATGGAAAAAACCTGGATTATGTAGGCAATCTTTTTCCCCGCTACTGTCGCGAATGAAGAGTGAAAAGGATAGGGCATTCTTGTTTTTTTTTCTTAGTATAACCAGGGACTCACTGGAACTGCGTAGGTAGGCGAGGAATCGTGAGACCGGCCCTTAGTAGGTACCTAGTTTGTAACGCAAACTATTCTCTATCAGCAAATTAAAAACGATTGACTTGTATTAAAAAGGGATAAGGTATAATTTTCTAGTTTTAGATTACAACAGTGAATTTGTAGTAGATTACTTCAACTCATAGTTCCATATCAGTAAAATGTTTATCTTATTTGATGTTTATTTGGAACATCTTTAAGATAATCCAATTTAGGTAGACACTTAAGCAGTCACAATTTGTATACATTTCTATCAATGACGATATAAAACAGGGTTCTTCTTACATTTGACAGTGGTTTAGTACGGTCGTAATCTTTCATGGATATTATGACATTTTATTGACTTTATTCGTTTTTATTCGAACCCATAAAATAGATACGCTTGGACATCGTAATTGCGGTGTCAGATAATGCCCGGGCTCTTTACGACGAGTTAGCCATTTCAAGAATAGAACATTTATATTCAGTTTTTACCTCGCTTTACTTATTAAGATACTAATGTTAGCAACAGCATTTATAGGAACAAGACTTTAATCGACTTACTTTTGGGAGGACCTTGTGCAGGGTCCGTCCGGGTTCGTATCACCTTCTTATCCATTAACCTACCGCCAAGTAGCAGTGTGCATTGTTGTTTTCCGGTTTGGGGATAAGACAGCCGGTGAAATGACTAGCATAGAGGTATTCTAAATAATAATATTAGGTATTTTCAGTCCATTCCGTTTATAGCTTAATATCAACTTATAAGGTGAAAATTTATAGGCTCAAAAGATGACAGTTTACAATTGGCCAGTACTTTCTTAATATACAAAATATGTATTAATTGTTAACAAAAACTGCATATATTTTCGTACATAATTAGTATTCGAAATTTAATTCAAGTGTTATCCATCTTATGCTTTCGTCACCATATTGCATTCGTCAGCCGCCCTTTACTGAAGCTCGCTTTGTATAAATTCGCGTCCGCATCGGTTGATCTGTTTAGAAGATACGGTGCCACAGATACACAGAACCACAAAGCTAAACTTATAACATCTCTCTTTCCCTCGGCGGTTATAAAAATGCTAAACCACCTTTTTGTCTAGCTGGGAAATTTTACGCATATCACATAGGCCCGGGGGAGCCTAAGGTTGTTATGGGGGAAATTGGGACTCACCAACTCAGAGTGGCCAGAATTCCCACTAAAAACCCAGCAATTCTCCCAACGCGCGTGCTAAACCACCCTACCCTGAAACTGCTGAAAGAAACAACAAAAAAAAAGTGCTTCAAGCGGCTAGTGGGGGGGATATGTTTGCGTATGTTGGCAAACCAATAGCGTGGCAGCAAAGTGGAGCAGTTTACAATCCTCCCGTCGCCCCCACGATTTTTGTCCGTAATTTTTCTCACTGCGCAGGTCGTTCAGGGCTCTTTTAATACTACCACTACATTCTCCGCCATTGCCGCCCTTTTGGACAAATTCCAGCAGCAACAGGTCCCTCCCACACCGGCGCCGGCGCATTCCGAAACCTGACGCGTCCAGTTAATACGACTAGTTGAGCCACTGTAGAACCCCGTCGCTGGGAGTCAATGATTGATTTCGACGTTATTTATTTATCGTCACTTGACGCTAGTATTATGACAAAGTTCGAATGTGGCTTAAAAGTTCAAGCCCGCGATGGTACATCCACGATCTAGACGTGGTTTGTATAAGATAGCATACATTAAAAGTCAGTCAAAGTGACACAGAAGATCAAACTCAAAGGAGATGGTAAAATCTACTAGTAAGATTAAAACAACAAATATCTTTAATGAACACTCATTTTTGATAATCTTTCCTCTCATTCACTCATCGACATATAACATTTTGTTACACTACACTTACCTTCCATGTCACCTTAAATACTTACTCAGGTATGTTCTTAGTAGAAGACCTTGACTCGTCTTAGATTGATCTTGAGTATATTTGAAATTACATCTTGCTTTGCTAGGTCTCTATTCTCTAATATAACATAAACAATGTCAAATAAGGTCCAGATTTCACGTTTACTTAACGTTAAAAGGGTTGACAAATCGACATTGGTTGAGTTCTAATTCAGAAATGGACATGCCAACTTCTGTTACAATGCAAATATAACAACAACCCTCTAGCTAGCTTTATATGTTTATACAACCGTGTTAGACATGTAAAACGGGTAGGTATCCCTTTTGAGCGCATATTTATCTTTTAGCATTTTTTTTTGGCATAACACTCTTTTAGGATGACATTGCAGAATTTAATAAACGTCAATTTTGTAGATTCGATTAGATTAGGTTAGGTTATGTTAGGTTTAAAAAATTATGCGATCTAAAAGTGAACCGTTAAACGTTGCAAAAACTTACGCTGACACTAAATTACTTTTAAGACACTACAACATCATGAGTTTATGACAGACAATCAAACTCAAAGTAATATAATTGTTTTTTTCTCATCAATAAATTAAACGTACTGATCGAATGCTTCGGCCCGCCATTCACTGCAATTGCATTTCTTTATAAGGACAAGCGGCCTATTGTAATAGTCGTGAGTTACGGAACACGAGAATGGCAACCCTTATAAATGATGTGGGAAAGATTGCTGATAATAATTCCTCAATTTATGTGGTTTTGATATTATTGCCATAAGTCTAGAAATGACGTCGATGACCACTTCATCAAACTTCGAGATATAATGATACACAAATTAATCTAGGTTCAAAGTAAGCTCTTCGACATTGGACATCATACACATGCTTACATAAGTAAAATAAATATTTAATTATACGCAAAATCATCCAAGACTGGGAAAGACTTCGTGCTTCGTGCAGGTGAATCACTACCAACCATAGGCCCTATAGTCCAATTGTTTAGATAGTTAACTAAATGTAAACAACACTCAATGCTCTGTTCAACAGCCAATCAAAACTGTTTGGTCGACCTTTGACGTATCAGTGTTCTGCTTCTATTGGCTGACGAACTATGTCACGTGGTTTTTTTGTTTACATTTAGTTAAACACCTAAACTATTGGAGCATAGCCAAGATGCAAACGCTACTGATTTCTATCACTCAAAATGTATGGGAGGACAGTTGACCACGAGGTTTATCGCAACGGAGAATGTCATCCCATACATTTAGAGTGATGGAAAAGAAAAGCTTAGCCTAGCTTGCTTAGCTGGGCCTCTATTCAAGGGTGTAAAAGCCATATCGTCATAGTCATAGACCAGTATTGATTTTAACTCGAACACCATTACTGTCAAGTAAATAAGAACTATCAAAACGTTGATAATACGAAAACAGGTCAAAGACGATATGGTTTTTAACGACAAGAATCTCGGCTCAGGCTATCCGCGTCGTCAAACATGGGCTAAACGATATCACTTCAACAGCAAATTCACACACCTTCACGCCTGTAATCCCAGAGTGGGCTAGGCAGAGCTACAGAATTACAACTTCAAAAAGCTGTTGACAATTCAGTAACCACAATTTGCACAAATAGGCTAAGATATTTACCAGCGTATTAGTGACAGGTTGCAAGCCCATCGCCTAACAGTACTACAAGCCTTTATTCCCTTAGTCGCCTCTTACGACATCCACAGGATGACATGGAGCACTATTCTAACCCGGCAACCACACGGGATAAAACAACAGGGGGAACAGCAAATTCCATATCGTAAAAATACGGTTTCGAAAACCACTGTATTACCGACAAGGATTTGATTGGATTTATTTCCCAGAAATCTAAAACAATAAATGTGGGAATAGGATAGAAAATAGGACAGGGAATGTTATAGTCTGACTCAACAGATTTTTACAGTTTCCTCATCAATACAAATATTTTATTATACCTCGGTATAGAAAGGATCCTTACGTAGCGACCTGTCTCGCAGGTCGAGGTCCCGCCCACCAGCGCCCACGCAGGCGCCAAACTCACCGGGCCCTTATCTAGCAATATATTAAGCATAATTCAGTGCCAAAAACTAATTTAGAACTCCTTTTTGTATGGACTCAGGAGCCAATCATTGAAGCGGTCGGAAAATATCCTAGCGTTCTATAGATTTGAAATTATGTTAGTTTTGGAGATCAAGTTTCATTACAATTTACAATAGATGGCGACTCATTTGCATTTGACAGTTTATTTGTTTATCTGTGCGCAGATATTAGGTTAACCTCTGTGGTTGGACAAACCAAAAAGTTTGGTGTTGTTAAAAAAAATGTCTGTCGAGTAGTTAACCTAGTTAAAGACTTAATTTAAACAAAACTAAAATTATTTCATTGTGTAACGGAAATTAGTTCACAATTATATGGCAATTTTTCATTACTAAATGGAAAAAATAAGGTCTTCTTAATTGAGTTATTTACTGTACACAATACTTTTGAAAACTCGCCCATTGAAGTAGTTTACTTGTGTTAACCTAACTTTTATACCAGGCTTCCCTTGATACTTATATTACTAGTTATAATACCGTTATATAATATGACTTTTCTAAAGCTTGAAAACACAAAAACATTAATAATCGAGCCTACTCTTTTCTCAAAGGCCGGCAGCGCACGTGCGATTCCTCTAATGTTGCGGGTGTTTATGGGTCGCGATGATCACTTACCATCAGATGGCTCGCTTGCTCGTCTGCCCCATTTCTCAAATAAATAAAAAAAGTATTTAAAAAAAATATAAATGCCATTCTTAACTTTATCTAAACAGTTTGATCATTTATTGCGAATCGCTAGAATAATTTCTATAATTCAATTAGAAGAACGCCAGTAATTGCAAAAAGCAGCCAATCAACGGTGATCTACGGAGCCGCGCTTGCGCGCCGCAGGCGCCGCCGCGGCGCCATCTACCGTGATCTATCGGCGCCGGGAAACCGCCTCTCATTATACTCTTATCTCGCGTCAATGCAAATCTAACGTGAGGGGAAACGCGGGCGTTTTCGTTGTAAAATTGGGACTTCGTTGACTTGCGCCTCGGTCGATTGCATTGTTTTTTTTTAATATCCTAAGTATACTAATAAAGTTAAATTTATCCAAAATTGTATTTTGTCAGGTGAGTTCGTATTTTATCTTATTTCCTCAGTCAGCTACCATATAACTTATCCATAAACTAACGAGAAAGCAAAATCAAATACGATGTCGTATACTCACTCACTATATATTTTTGTTAAGAGACGTCTAATGCACGTTGAACATCATTAAATCTAAATCGAAGTATAAGAATACAGGACAGTCGTCCTTTTTAACGAAAAAGGTTATTAAATTATTCGGTTTTATGTAAACCTGAAAAAAAAAGTAACCTAATGAAAACTTACGAGTTTTTGGACTATTGAAAAAGTTGGGAAAGAAAACTTCGGAAATGCGATTGGTTATCCAATTATCGCATAATTTGCACTACTGCGGTAGTTGGTGACTAAGTAAAGAGGCCAGATACAGAAAGCAGTACTCCTCAACACTTCGCTGCCGGCGACACTCGTAGGTTAGGTTTTTTTTGTATTGTTATTTGACTTTTATATTTGAATACTAAATTAAATAAATATCTGAATGATAATAATTTATTTCCGAATAATTTCCATTTATTATGTTAGGAACAATGAGCCTTAAAACTATGTTAGGTAGTGTAACGTTACTAATAATGGGTACAACTTATCAGTTAGACGCCCTGTGCAAGTTATGGAGCAGGAAAGACAATGTTAAGCTGTTTATAAACTAAGAATAGTACATTATTGCCTAGGCAGTGAAGCAGGCCATTGCGGGCCGAGTATTGGTTTAATCCGACGAGCTTGCGAGTGAATTAACAACAATAACAATGCAATTTGGATGCAACATTGCGGGCTTGTGTAGCGAGCACGCAATGTTTTTTTATTATTATTTGGAATCAGTCTGGAAACTATGTACTTCGCGTCTCAGTATGGAGTTAGTAATGTCAACTTTTCCGGTCATTTTTGAGAAAAGTAATTATATGGTCATGGTCAGCCATATAACCCTCCGTTCCTCTGACTTTTAGGAAAGTAAGTTTTCAAGTAAATACTCGGTTGTCTTGTGGGCGGAAAAGTGATTGTGAAATGGACCTGCGTGGGCCAGTAATTATATGTCGCGGTTAATTTATGTTGGTTAAACATCATATCGTCGAAAACTCGAAACTAATGGAGCAATGTTCAGGCTCGATAAATAATTAGTTTAATTGGTTGAAGATAACGCCGAAAACTTGTTAATGTGTATCTACCAGAGCTGTGTGAGGTTGCGGAGCGGTGTGCGAGGAAAATATCAACCGGTTTAAAAATACCGGTTAATACCGGTTTATTTTGCTTTTGCTCCGAATTTTTTTAGGGAACGCGAATGTTTTGAAACTTAATTTTAACCTTAATTAACTGGTTTAATATATAAGCGGCGAGTAGAGAAACCAACGCGTTCGATGCAACTTGTTTTTTAGACTTGTGATGTGGAGACACGCGCGGTATGCGTCTGGATTTCCCGGTTTTTTTATTTCAAAACCGGTAAACTCGAAATAGTAGTTTATGCAACAGTTGTATAAGAGAGGTCAAAAAAGACGAGTGGTGTGGTTACGATGTGAGCCGCAGGCGAACATCGTAAAGCAAGACGCCACGAGTATTTTTTGACTTAGTTATACACCGTTGCATACAATACTTTTTCTACGACTAGGTTTCAAATAAAATGCAAAATTAAATTAATATACCTAGGTTAGAATACGAACGAACGAAGCACAGAACAACAAACGAGCGAGAAACATTCGAAAACAACAAAATATGTGTCTATGGTTAACTTTGTTTTTAAATTGATGTGCACTTGCCAGGTTTCATATTTTTAAAAAAAGTTGCACAATCGATTTAACTTGTGAAATTGGGACTAAAAAACACCTAATGATTTGAGAAATGAATTCTTTTACCTGATTGGTCGATTTTAATATAGCTGCGTTCTGGTTGGTTGATACCAAATAAAATGATTTTTTTAAAGAGTTAAATTAGTAAAAGAGTTTACATACCAAAAAGAACCTAACGTTCCGATTGACAGTCAATGTGTATTGTGATTGGTGGTTTAATTTGGTGAAGTATTTTGATTGGTCAAATTAACCTAGGTGTAAGCTTTGGTAGCTAGGCATATCGTTTTGGCTCAAAAAAGCACAAGTGCTGTTAAGGGGAATAGACTAGATAGACTTTTCTACGGAATGTTCTGCGGACATATTATCTATATTCTTATATTAGTGTTCGTGACTATATAAATAACAGATAAAAGTACAGGAGTAGGAAAAGAACTCTACATAACGGTTCCTACAAAAACCGGTAAAAAAAAACTATTTATTATTAGGTGAACCCATTTGCCGTCTCCCTTTGACAACACCATATTTTTATTGATATTAATGTCTTTTTTTATTCTTTCAGGTAAGTACCTACTCCCGATTGAACTTTGAAGTAACAAGCGCAAGTCACCACTTATTTTATGGAATAATGGTAAGTAACTAACATATTCGATATCCCAGGCATTTTAAAAGAAGTCTAGGAAATATATCGTGTTTTCAATACACGACGGCGGCATCGCCTTGCAACTCACATTGACATTGCACCGGATGCGTCAATGTACGTTAAATTAAGTACCTATTAAGGCGGGACGACATGGATTACACTATATTAATCTAGGGTCATGTCAGGTCTAGGGTCATCCAATCATGGTCATCATCCTTCAAATGTTTTTCAGTTAAATAGTTATTTTTGAGTCATTCTCCTAAATGGTCCACGTATAGGTACGTGAAAAACCTTCTCCTCACATGAACTTTCGTAAATAAGTAACAGTTTCCAATAAAACGAGGTTTATTGCGCGGTTCTACTCGATTTAATTTAATAATTCAAAAGGTACGCTTTACTAGGAACCGTAAAAACTATTCCAAAACTTGCCTTTGACTCATAAAATCCCACCGGAATGAGGAAAAAAACGCTAACCGACCTTTTTAGAACTTTAAAATTCATAGAAATTGTTGTTAGGCTCTTTGGTTTAAGATGTGCTTGATTTATTTTACGAAGTAAGGATCCAAAGTGGCCTCGAACGCGAAACATTTTTTTTATTCTTCATATTACGTGATAATTTTTGCCAAGTAATCAAGCTGTTGATTCTACTTATACCTCGGTCAATATTGGATGAGAAAGGTTAAATAAACACGAATTTCACTGGTTTTCCTAAAATGTACATTAATGCAAACATTTAATCGATGCGTTCAGTAATTAAATTGATTGTTGACTTATTTTTATATGGATTGCTTGTGAGTAGAAATTACGGAAAGATAACCTTTATAATGTAATGTTGTCCATCCTGTATTAGGTAAAAGGTATGTACCAAGACCATTTTTTTTGTTTTTCCGGTTTCTTTGTCATTGGTAACATACTTATTTTCTATAAGAAATGTACATATACGAAGACTTTGTGTTTATTCATCCATCACCGTGCAAAAACAAAAGTACAACTTTATAATTTGCGTCCACATTCTGCTTAATACATTTAACGATGCGTGCAAGAATTTTGAATGAAAAAAATATATTTCGCGCCAAACCCAAAATGGACGCCAAGATTTAGTTAGAAACCTGTTTACGCATGCGTATCGGCTTAGTTGAGAGCCCCTACAGACTGTGACAAATTTTTGAATAATGTCTGTGCTAAAATTGTAATACTGTCATAAAAAAGTGAGAATTGAAATTCGTAAAATTAAACATTTTTTCCTCGTTAAAATATCTTTTAAAATGAGTGTGACGTATTCACATAACTTTTACAGTGCAGGTATATCATGGATTGATTTAAATCTCATTTTTAAGATTAAACTATGACATCTTATATCCATATTGTAAAGTGTGCGACAAATAGCAACAATTACAATAGAAAACCTAAAAAGCAGGGGAAAAGAGTGAGTACTGAAGTGATAACCGCCCCTCTTTCTGATTTTCAACCTTACTAAAACTACGAAAAAAAAAGCATTTTCCTACTAAATTAAACAGATAAATAACATGTTGTCTTTCTCTTCCCACATTGAAGAATAAGAGATGGGTTGACTTCCGAAAGTTTCGTGTTTCACGTTTCCAAGTAATACGCATTTCATTTCCTATAAAGAGGGACGATCGATAACGCATTGTTGTAAATCCCTTTCAATCCAGCCTTTTTCAAGCCGGTTGAAGGCTGAAAACATGTGTCTTTGTCACTCATGCCGCGTGAGAAAGGGACGGTGGATAATCCCTCCGGAAAATCAAGAAGACAAATGTAAACACGGTGCGAAGCAATTCTTTTTGGACGTATAAATTATGCAGAACCCTCCGACCGCCATGGGCTAAGAGTTCAACGCAAAAACCCAGCTTCTTTTGGCTTAAAATACTTTTTTTCAGTTACTTTACAAGTCACCGTGAATTAATAAAATGTACTTAAGTGAAAATATCTGGTTTCCGATATCGCTAGCACTTTTTATTTTTTTTCTTTTTTCCAGAAATAATTAAAGAAACGTAGAAAGTTAAGCGTTTTAATAAATATGACATAGCGGAGTGTTTTTTTTTTTCAATCAGTCAATCAATCGTGTATTTCAGCAATTTACATGAGTAGCCTAGTTTACATTACATTACTGTATCACTAAGATATAAGTATAAGTATAGGCAGAATAGTAGGTACATAAGTAAATAAATTTTTGTAGTATAATTATCCAGTACTAGACAGAAATTATCTAGTACTAGACAAAAATTTGGCTAGGTTTAAGATACATACATACATACCTTCACGCCTGTAATCCCAGAGTGGGGTAGGCAGAGCTACAGAATTACAACTTTAGAAAGTTGTTGTAAATTCAGTAACCACAATTTGCACAAATAGGCTAAGATGTTTACCAGCATATTAGTGACCGGTTGCAAGCCCATCGCCTAACTGTACTACAAGCCTATATTCCCTTAGTCGCCTCTTACGACATCCACGGGAAGACATGGAGTGGCACTATTTTAACCCGGCAACCACACGGGGATACAGGTACACAGGGGACACAGGGGGGGTGTAGGTTTAAGATGTGGTTTTCATTTAATTTTTATCCCAAAAGGTGCTCGCTCCGCTTCTATGTATGTGAGCTTTATGTAACACCCGTACAAACAGTTACACACTTAACTGCCCATTAAAGACAGAAGTGAGAAAATGTAGAAAGAGATAAATATAGATTTTACATAATAATCTCATGTGCACGACAGAGACAGTTTCTCTCGGTTTATCTTCATTGGTCACTCAGCTGTGTGGGCGATTGTACATAAACGAAAATGTATTATTCATAAGAACCTTTCATGAAATCTAATCTAATTGGTGGTGTAAACCGCACGAAAATCCGTTCGGTTGTTTTTGAATTATTGCGAACATACAGACCAGATACGCGGGGCTTGGTTTTATAATTATGTACCTAGCGGGGATCCCTTTTAATCACCGACGTGTGATCGAATGTATCATTTCATCGAATTAAATTTCATCGAAAGCTAATTTCTACTGAAACCTTATTGTAAGCATGGGTTACTTAGGTTAGGTTGGCTTAGACCTGTGACCACCTAAAAATAAAAATTCCTGCATATGTCGATGAAATGAAAATTCTGCGAAGTAAAACATTCTATTCTACGCGACAGCCTAGTTGGTCGTGACGCTGCCTACGACGCTAGCGGTCCTGAGTTCGATCCCCGGTACGGGCAAATATTAGTTTGATGAGCGCGAGTATTCGCTCCCGAGTCTTGGGTGTTTTCTTTGTATTTAAGTTTTTTTTTTATCTATAAAAGTAAGTTTATCGTTGCCCATAGTACAAGCCTAGAGCTTAGTTTGGGGCTAGGTCAATTTGTGTGTTGGTCCCCTGATATTTATTTATTATGAAATATGTTTCAGTGATTCAAAGGTAAACCGTACCTAGTGATATGCTAAGACGCTACCATCAAATAATAATATCGTCAGTAAAACTGCTAAACCGCGTAAGTAAAAATTATATGATAGAGCTAAATAAATCTTACTAGCTTGTTAAAAAGGTGTATTTTACTCCTTATTAAAAATGTTACTCACGCGGTTTTTGCAGTTTCAGTTTCATGTGCTATGAATTAATACTTATTTTTAGGTTACATGGAACACTGGCCACCGAAAAGCAAAACTCGTCTTTTATCAGGGGCCCTTTGAAAATCGAAGTTTGAAGTTTCGTTAGTTCTATACCTTTCTCCCGATTTAATAATCTCGAATGACGAGTGACAGGGACGGAGCTAACGTAACTTCGAACTTCTATTTTCAAAGTAGTAGTCTTAACAGATTAAATAGGTAGTAACTATTTAGCGATAAACATCGGACGATATAAAAATGTTCTCATGATAATAATAACTATAACAAGCAAAGGTTATCCAACTTTAACGGTTGTTTATTAAAAGATATCGGAGCTTTTATCAGTAATGCTCCCACCGAAACTGTTTACCTTACGCCAAGAATTATCATTTTGCAATGAACTTCTTGCTCTCGGCCTAAGATTAATTTTAGATTGTGAAGTACTAACTTTATCCTGCGACTTCCGCATTAAAACGGTTAATATGTTAGGAAAACTTTCGAGGAAGAATTTAAATTGCCCATTACCCAAAAAAAAACGACAAGTTCCAAGATTAGTAGAAGTTTTTTTACTTATAATATTGACCGTACTGTGTTATTCAATTCATAAGTTCACTGCAAATACCTATAAAACTGTTAAACAGGTGTCTTCACGCCGTCTTCTTATAGCCATATTAGAGTAATATGCACC
Source organism: Acleris emargana (assembly GCA_927399475.2). Classification (NCBI taxonomy): domain Eukaryota; kingdom Metazoa; phylum Arthropoda; class Insecta; order Lepidoptera; family Tortricidae; genus Acleris; species Acleris emargana. The sequence goes on from OV656840.1 coordinate 2,680,873, forward strand.
ACAGTCTATCAGTTCAGAGGAGTAATTTATGAAAACTAAAAACTAAGCGAAACTGGTAGTTTTACATAAGATGATTCAATATCAACTTAGTCTGTAGTGCCTTTAAAGGAGCTCATATTATACTACTACTTCATTTCACACCACCGCGTCGAACACAAAATACATCGTATCATTTTAATTTATTCAACTTCATTAGTACAAACGCGACAATGTTACTCGAAATGATCTCTCTTAATCTACTTCATTTGATACAGTTTCGCGTTCGGGATCTTATTATACGAGAGAACTCATTGAAGGCGTCATTCCCGTGGCGAAGCACCGGAATAACACGCGCCACCGTAATGAGTCGTTTTTATTTGACAATGTAAATTTATAATCAGTATCTTTGTTGGTAAAATGAGATACGCTTTTACCCCCTTACTTATAAACGTGGAATAAGTTTGGAATAGTTTATGCCATGTTTTGTCCTTATCTGTTATTGTGACATTTGCATCTGACAGAAAGTTACAAAGCATGGCATAAATTATTCCAAGCTTATTACACGTTTATAAGTAAGGGAGTTAGTATTTGCATAAAGAATATGCATGGATTTTTAAATCGCATTCCTAAACTAAATATGGAAATATCGTAATAAAGATAACCAAAAGTGAAATTAACATTAAAATTGGCCAAGAAATACGTATGGTACAAGCATTTTCAACTGCTAATTAGACAGCGATTGGACAGGAGAGATCCGATACGTCTTGTGACGTCACGTAACACGTCGGTCATAAAAACTCCATGTTAAATTCTGTTTAGCTAGAAAGAAATAGGAACAAATCTTGGTTATTTATGTAGCTATTCAAAAAATGATTTTGTTACATGAATCAAATTTTATTGAAGCTGTGAAAAGTCATGAATAATCCCTAATAGTGCATAAATTAAAATGTATGTATAATATTAGTAAGAAACGACATAATCATACATACATACATACATACATACATACATAAACTCACGCCTTCATTCCCAGAGTGGGGTAGGCAGAGCTAAAGAATTACCAACAAGTCTTAAAAACTAACGACATAATCAACAGCTGACATTATATGTATTACCGTGAGTGACAACAGACAAAGTTATATTATTGTCTGTGGTTTTTTAACACAAGATCAGATGAAAGACTTAAGTAATTGGATACGATACGAAGTAGCGGAAATCGAACCCAACGTGGGATTATTTATCAACCCATTTAGTATATTATTTAGTACACTTGTTATCGTACGATGTAGATTGTACCAATAAAAAAATCGTAAAAAGGAACAAAATGTTCTAAATAAAATGTTAAATCTTAATCGTGTTTAATTTTAAACAAATAAATATATATTTTAAGTAAGTATAAAAAATAATCTTTTTTTTTTGGATCACCATATTTTAAACGAAATAAATACATACATACATACATTAAATCACGCCTGTTTCCCAGAGGGGTAGGCAGAGACCACTTCTTTCCACTTGCTACGATCCTGACAAATTTCCTTCGCTTCTTCAACATTCATACATCGAGTCATGCACGCACGTCGGTTTCGGGTACTTAAGATTCGGCCCTTTTCCAGTATTTCTCCGATTTGATTCGAAAAAGTACGCCTAGGGCGGCCCCTTCCGACCCTTCCACACACTTTCGATCTGTATATCTCTTTCGTCAATCTTCCCTCATCCATCCTTTCCAAATGACCGAACCATCGAAGCATGCCCTTTTCAATCTTAGTCACTACATCTTCTTTTATTCCACACTTCTCTCTGATTTTTTCATTTCTAACTCTATCAGTCAGTTTCACACCACACATACTACGCAAAGAGCGCATTTCAACTGCATTTACACGACTTACATGCTTGTCCTGCCACACCCAACATTCACTACCATACATCAGGGTAGGGGCCAGCACTCCATTGTGAACAGCCAGCCGGGCTTTGTGTGAAACGCCCTGTCTGCTCACAAAGGAGTACAGTGCCCCATTAATTTGATTCCCCGCATTTACCCTCCTCTCGATATCCTTCTCACACTTACCATCTCTTGTAAACACACTTCCCAGGTACACAAATTCGCTCACTTGTTCTACTAATTCGCCATTTACATTTATCACGCACTCAGTCATCTCTTCATCCTTCTCTATCACCATGACCTTGGTCTTGGCAACATTTACTTTCATCCCCTTTTGCTTAAATCCCTCATTCATCACTGTCAACATCTCCTGCAACTCAAGTACCGATGGGGCAAGTATAACTTGATCATCGGCATATAAGAGGCATTTGATTAGCAACTCTTGCACACGCAAACCCTTATCATACTCTTTCAAAACCCTCATACAACTGTCCATGAATAGATTGAACAGCCATGGTGAGGCAACACAGCCCTGTCTAACACCTTTAGAGATGTTAAACCAGGCCGAGTATGCCCCATTGATCCTGACACAGGCTCTGGAGCCCTCATAAAGGGACCTCAAAGCCTGCACCAGGTTGCTGCTCACTCCATACATAGACAACACCGTCCACAACTCCTTTCTATCTACCCTATCATAGGCCTTTTCCAGGTCCACAAAAGCACAGAAAACCTTTTGGTTGACAGCCAAGAACTTTTCTGTGATGGACCGTAGTGAAAAGACCTGATCCGTACATCCCATTCCCTTTCGAAATCCCGCTTGTACATCCCAGATTTTGTCATTCGTAACATTCAATACCCTTTCAATTAAAATCTTCGCATATACTTTGCCGACAACACTAAGGAGGCTGATACCGCGGTAGTTTTTGCAGTCTTGCTGTGACCCCTTTCCTTTATACAGTGGGACGATAACGGCCTTGACCCAATCTTCCGGGACTCGGCCGCTTCTCCAACATGCATTGAAAAGGCGGTACAACAGACTACCCACCAGGCCATCTCCTCTCCTCAGCATTTCTATCGACACTCTATCACAACCTGCTGATTTTCCCGCTTTCATACTTTTTAATGCTTTCATGATTTCACTCATACTAATCACACTTTCATCTTCGCTACTTGCACCTTTACTCATGCTTTCTGGCTCACGAGAAATATCTTCGCATTCAAACAAGCTTTCAAAATAAGTTTTCCATCTATCAAGCATTTTTTCTTCCTCACATATTAAGTTTCCAGACTCATCCCTCACCGCGCTTAATTTAGTTTTCTCTGATTTCCCCCGAGCCGATTTAATCAAGCTCCAAAAGAGTTTAATATTCGACCGGAAGTTGTCAGAGAAACTCCTATCATACTTTTCATTCAGTAAATCCTTCTTTCTAGCCACAACGTCTTTCACTCTTTTCTTTGATCTATTATACTCTTTTTTCTTTCTGTCGCTTAGATCTTGTCCTGGATCTACAGCTACAAAATCCAACCAACACTTTTTCTTCTCTTTCACTACATCATCTACCTCTCTATCCCACCATTCCGGACGTTCATTCTTGCTTTTTCTTCTTTTGACTACACCGCATACTTCAGTGGCCGATTTGACCATGCCATTCTTCATAATCTCCCATACATTATTAACATTATTCTCAACTTCACTGTCATTCATCTTATTGACACATTCAAAACAATCTTTCAGCTTTCTTACGTACTCATCTTGTATAACTTCGTCTTTCAGTTTCTATACTTTTATCCTCTCTAACGCAGTGGTAGGTACGGGAACACGATGGCGCCAACGTGTGAACAGACCCCTTACTCGTGTTACCACTAAGTAGTGATCTGAACCTACGCTAACTCCTCGAAATGCTCTGGTATCTACAACTTTGTTACGCAGCCGTTCATCCACAATCATCAAGTCTATCATAGACTTCTCATTCTGCCGTCTCCATGTATACTGATGAATCTCTTTGTGATCAAACAAAGTGTTTGTCACGCAGAGATTCTTAGCCAAACATACATTGAGAAGGCATTTGCCATTCTCGTTCACTCGCTCATCACCATACTTACCCAGTACCGATTCATAACCATCCCTTTGCACGCCTGTCCAACCATTAAAATCACCTAGCAAAATCATCCTTTCATTCTCCTTGCATTTTGTTGAAACCTCATGCAAACTTTCCCAAAACTCCTCCCTTTCTTTTTTCGATTTATTCGTATCTGGGGCATAAGCCCCAATTACGAATAAACGGGTGAGACCTACCTTGAGTCTCACCCAGAGAAGTCTTGGGCTCGCACATTCATACTCTTGCATACATTCAGCCATTCGCTCTGTGAGTACGATACCAACTCCCTGACGACCGTGCTCGGATACCGGAACTCCGGACCACAATGCCGTCAAGGTTCCGTGTGTGGACGTACTCACCCCTTTTTTCTTCGTCTCAGTCACACATAGAACATCTAGCTTTCTCTCTTTCATCATCATACATACCTCATCTAATTTATGTTCCATCCCTCCACAAACATTCATCGTAGCAAGGCGGCTTTCAGCGGCCCGCTTTTTGCCAACCCCCCTGCGAACACAGCGTGACGCGTGGCAAACGGCATCGCCGCCGTTCCGATCCCCGGAGGGATCCGAACATACGCGCACTATTTTGCCCCCCCCAGAGTACGAAGGGCTGCCCAGGCTAGGCCTGGGGAGGGATTCTCTGGCATTGCCAGTACCCTCCTGGGGTATAAACTTTTTAAATGGTGCTCGCATGGTCCATTTTGCAGGGTCGGGTTTGAAATTGGAGTTTTCCTTCTCCTAGATAGGTAGCAGCCCAATGCTAACGACGCCTATCCCGCCGGGTTTGAATTCGGAGTTTTCCTTCTCCTAGATAGGTAGCAGCCCAATGCTAACGACGCCTATCCCGCCCGGAGGAGATCTTTCCAATGTAATAATCCCTTAATCCCTTAATCGCCTTCTACGATACCCACGGGAGGATATGGGGTGGTGCTATTCTATTCTACCCGCACCACACGGCAAAGACACACATAGACAATAATTTCGTAACGAAATAAATACTAAATTCAAAATTGCAATGAATCTCACTCACCTCTCATTTCAGAGCCTTTTTGTTCCCCGTAATTCCCCAAACCTAATTCCGTCCGGATAAAGCGACTTCTCCACGCTAGTTATTTTTTTCCCCAAAACCTCCCCCTGGTTTTTCATTCCCTTCCAACAATATGTGCAAGATTAAATTTTCCAAGACCTTTTTTATTAAGAGTGTTTCTTGTCCTATTTCGTGACGATCCATTTATTGTTGCCTGTATTATGCAGGTCGTGGGCTTAGTTCATAGGATCAGAGGTCTGCACCTTTCTTTGTCTAAAGTTGAGTTTATGTTTAGTGATATCCGTAAAAAGACTACATAAAGATGTATTAAACTAAGTTTCATATTATTGCTACTGTATGTACTCGCTCACATTGTGGTATAATTTTGCGTTATGATTTAAAAGTGATCAATCCAAATGCTCAATTCTCTTCCTTTCTTTATTTGTAACGGTAATATAGGGCATTAAATTTAAAAATTAAATACACACATATACTTAATTATTTGAAGTAAAAATACAACATGTACTAGGTGTTATTGGCATAATGCCACTGTGTACCCCAAAATGATAATTTATGCTCCCAATGTTATTTTAAGACGTGACGTCTTCACACTACAATGAGGTTTCATAACTGTCCCAAATAGCGGTACGGTTGGGCGCAATAAACGATGTTTTAACGTTTGTTTAGGTGACCCACATGCGAGTTATGATCTGAGTCGATGGAAAATGGGACACGTTCTGTTTTTTTCCTAATTGATTCCAGATCCTGTATTTTTTTTTAATTTTAATAAACATGTTCAAACAAAAACACTCAACCTCGTATGGCTGACAGCTGATTTAGTGGCTTGTGCAGGACACGACGGATTGCAAACACTAATCTAATCTTCTATCCTAGCCTCAAGCAGCAGTGTTCTCATTGATGTGTTTAAGTATGGAGAAAAACCAACCCATGAAATGACTAGCAATGACAACATCGTAGTCTTCATGGTTAGCAATGCATTTGTAGTCTTAGGATTGTAATCTTGGGACTGCAGTTGTTTATGAATCCCAAATCCTGTTTCGCTTCAGGTGGCCTGTGAGCTCGTTGGCCATTTCATAAAATAATAAACAAAACAAAATAAATCCTATATTAGTAAACAACTAGATGTTGCCCGCGACTCCGTCCGCGTAGAAGTCGTTTATCGCTTTTATCTCGGAAACTGTATTTTTTTCGGAATATTAAGTTAAGTAGCCAATGTGTTACGCTAGACTATTCTATCTCTGTCCAAAATTTCATAAAGATCGGTTGAGTAATATTTTAATGTTTGAGATTAACACAGTATGCATTAGGTAAGTATATCCCAATATGTCAGAAATTCACTCAGCTTTAATGAAATTCCACCTGGTTGAAGTCACAGGCTCTTTATTATACCTAATGTTTAACAGTTTAACTAATCAAAATACTTCATGTATAATATTATTGTTAAACGTTGCTTTGATTGTCATTTGTTTATTTACATTCCACCAGTCTCTACAGATATAGATTTAATTGCGTACTTAACCCCTAATTGCATTCTCTGCCAATCGACCACAGGGCGGACTGTGAGTCTTCATTTTGCCTTTAAAATAGATTCGCCACGCTGTCTAGACATTTCAAGCGTAATTCCCAGGGTTCAGAACCAAGACAAGGTTTTATATTAGTTGGTAAATAGATTCAGCTTAGGTTTAATACATTTTTACGTGATTGATTGACTTGTAAAATGTAGAATTAAACGGATTTCGGAGAACGTCTATTGCAATAATGTAATTTTTCCAAAACTGTAAATATTTCAGGATTTATTTCAGGACCATCTTGTAGAAACCTATAGTTATAGTACTAGTTACGTTGGGTTAGTTTTATCAAATCACGAAATGTTTACAGTTCCGGAAAGAAAAGCCTTTTGCAAAATATGTTTGTGAAATGAATCAGTTTGTGAAACCTTTTTTAGCAAAAGATGGTAAACCGTTTTTAAACATCTAATTACAAGTAAATAACCTAAAGTTGTAGTAAACACTGCATTATAAAGTCTAAAACGAAATATAATTTACGCCTACACACACATGCTTACGAGTAACACATAGACAATAATTTCGTAACGTAATCGCTATTTGTAGCGATTCGTAGAATTGCAATCGAATTGAATACATCACGTGACCCCCAGGCTATCTCACCAATTAGAGAAACTTAACAGAAACCAATTTCAAAAATTAGATCTGTTCAATATCGATTGATTGATTGATTAGTTACACTGACTTTTGACCGCAATTTCGAGAAAACACCTCATTGCACTAAGTTGACCGTCATATCAAATTTAAGTAATATTTACCATTTATTAGTCAAGTTTTATCAGTACGAAGTGGTACGAATATAACGTCATTTAACTCAATTTGAAATTCATAACACATTAAAACCGAAGAGTTATGTTACCCTGACTACCCTTTTAAGGGAAATGGCTATAAAATCTTATCATTATCGAGGCAAACGTAAGATTTGACATAGATATTATACGCCTACAAATAGAAACCATAACAAAAATAACAAAATAAATCACGCACATCACCACGCTTCATAAAAGTTGCTGGCTGTTGACAAATGGGTCGCTTAAAAGTAAAATAATTTCTAGTCTGTGGTCAAGTGATATTCGGTTTCACTTTGATCTGTGCTGTCACTAGTCAAGATTAATATTAGAATAAATTATTATTTTGACTTGTGTCTATTTGGTTTTGAATGAGCCGAACTTTTTTTACTTGGTCTGCGAGACATCTGTCCGCAATTAGAGTAGAGTATCAATTTTGATACCGCCATAAGTTATGGGTGCTATAAAAACAGAATAAGGTTTTTAGCTCGATGTAGAGTGCTTTTTATTACAAATAGCAGTTTTTATGATACATACATTATTAATGAAGTAGATCATAATTTTGAAAAGGTCAATTTCATTACCCATCCAAGTAAAATTATATAGTATTTCTAACTGAAGTGATTGACACTGTCAAACTAACAGTTGCAAGTAATGGTATTTTCTAGTGTTTTACTACCAACTTTAAAATTTGATTACCGTTTTTGCAGCGGACCATGGAGTTCTAATGGCCAGTAGCGGGTTAATAAAGAGTTTTTATCGCGTCTACTTTGTTACTTTGGACCACCACGTACCGGAGAAATTGTAGACGTAATTTATAACCATCATTTAGTTTAGTCGCAGTTGAGACATTTGTTACGATACCGCTAAGTTGGCAAAAAGTCGACTAACGTATTCGTTGGGCTAATTGACGTCACAGCGTCTATGTTAAACGTTTATCCTTATTTGGAATCTGTTTCACTTGAAAATAATAAATTAATTGTTAATTTTAAGGTCAGAAAAATACAACAAATTTGTGCTTATTGCTCTAGAACTAAAGTTAAAGTAAAACAGCAATCAAATTCTGCATTTTTTTATTGCTAATCTATTTTGTCTTACAATGGTTTTTCGTTTGTAGATAATTTTGCAGATCCCTCCACACACCCACTACACGCATCATACAAACCGAATATTGATCATCTTTATTAATTTAAAGACTAAACTACTTTTATGTATCTGTAGTGGTTGTTCTTTATTTTTAGGTTATCTGTGGATGTCTGTAATTGGCTCTATTGTCTGTTCAAATTTACTGTATCTATAATGTGCTATTGAATTCTTAATAAATAAATAAATAACACAGTGAACGACTGGAAAATAAACGATACAATGTTAACCACTCAACAGACGGTTAGAGCGTTAACAGCTGTCAAAATATATGAACTCGTTGTCGATTAACATTGATTAAATTTAATATCGTTTGGTGAAATGGGTACTTAATATATTAAAGTCGAATGTAGGTACTTTGGCCTAGAAATAAAGAAAGATAATAAATATTAACCGTTGCAGGCTTAACAAAAGCTTCGTTTCATGAATCTAACTTCGTGTCTCGCACGAAAACCACGAATTTCCAATTTAATGGCTACATAAAGCGACATTTGAATATTTAATAGCATCGTAGAGCATGTTACAATGTTTCAAACCTACATTGTACTTCTCTCTACGAAAAGCTCACATCTACAATTGCATTGGTAAAGAAAACTCAACTTTATAAGGTTAAATAAAGTGGCACCTACAATAACTGTTACGACCTTTTTAAAGTGGGAAGAATAGTATGCATGATTCCTTATAGATTAAGTTGAAAGAAAATTGTTTATGTGCTTTTACCTATACAATATCTGTAGCAGATATAACTTATCCATGTTAAAATAAAGGTGTTTTTTGAATAAAAAAATAGATCGTGGTATTTTTCAGATTATCTGTATAATATTTTACTTGTTGCCTATGTGACTTGCCGTGGGGTCACCAAATGGTTCCAACGGGAGGCCAGGGGGGGTTTCAATGACATACTAAAGCAATTCAGTTTAGCCTGAGTGAAAGGGATAGAGCTATATAACTGCTATAGCTCTGTTGCTTTCTCTCAACCTATAAACTAAACTGCTTTTGCATGTCGTGGTAATCCCTCTGTGGCCTCAAAAGCAGTAGGTAACATGCTGAGATGGAACCAATTCGAGTCAGAGTAAGCTTAGACGATGCGTTAGCCTAGTTCTATTCCCGGTATGAGCAAATATTTGTGGGATAAGCGCGAATTTCTGTTTGGGATCTTGTATGACTTTTATTTATTTCTCTAATGTATTAGTACTATTAGGCGTACTTTTTCGAATCAAATCGATGAAATACTGGAAAAGGGCCGCATCCTAAGTACCCGAAACCGACGTGCGAGCATGACTCGATGTATGAATGTTGAAGAAGCGAAAGAAATTTGTCAAGATCGTAGCAAGTGGAAAGAAGTGGTCTCTTCCTACCCCTCTGGGAAACAGGCGTGATTTAATGTATGGTTATCGTTGTCTAGTATCCGTACTGCAAGCCTAGAGCTTAATTTGAGACTAGGTCAATTTATGTGAAATTGTCCCCTGATTTAATTATTATCTATTTATAGTTATTTTATGTTTTGTGTTTTGCCTTGTTTATTATAAGTTTTTTCTCAAACATGCTATGTAATGTCGGCGTTATGTTAGTTATTTTAGGCTTCAAAGTGCTACGTTCCCGACGGAACAACTCGAGAGAACTGTAAAGGAATTTCATACAAAATTGAAGGCCAAGGCCGGGAAGTATTTTTTTTTAATTTTAATATGGCCATGACAGCTGGTTTTATGAACAGGCTGAATAGCTGAAAATCGTTTTTTTTTTGTATCTGTGTGGTTCGGACCAAAAATATCCGCGTTAATGCCTATTACACAAATGTTTTTTGAGTGATGTTTTTTTATTATTTCATTGCATATGTTTGAGAAAAGCACTATACATACCTCGCCGTGAAAAGGGGTTGCCAGCTTCGTAACTATCCGACCTCGCTTCGCTCGGCCGTCTATATGAACTCGGCCTGCAACCACCTACTTCCCGGCGTCTGTAGTAATGTACTATTTTCTAAATCGTTCAATAAACATGAAACCTCAGTCACGGTGCATTACATCTCATCGCCGCGTCCCGCGCGGTGCGGACATGGTAATGACATTATTTATACCCCATTGTACGAGGACGTGGACTTGACGCCGACGATCTCTTCAAAGGGTTACGGCCCTTAATGACTTTACACGGCATCTTAAAAGGACCTTTGCCTATGAGGAACCGATTTACAAAGTGCCGATTTTATGTTAGCTTTTCTATTTCATTGTATTCCGTAAGATGAGTTTTTACCAGAGATAAAGAATTCTAATAAGTATTTTTTTTTTTAATAAATTGGCAATATTTCCTGATGTTGCTTTTAAACTTTGGTCTCAAACTTTTTCGGTTTGGTTTTTCAATGGAGACTTGCACGGCTTCACGAAGAACACTTTGATTAAAGATGTAGTGGACTATTTGCCTATAAGACTAACATTACTAACAGCGCGACAGAAACTTTAGCAGGTCATAAAACTCTAGCAAAATGAAAACCATAAACACTAAACAAAAAAGATCGTGTTATTTTACAGTTAATCACAATTCTCGGAACAACTTAACGTTTAGATAAAATCATGGAACCCTTTAAACCTAATTAGTTATAATTATAAAGCTAATGACCGGAGCTTTTAAAGTAATCACGCCTAAACAGAGCTTGAGTAAGCTAATCAGAACTGGGTTCATTTTCTTTTGACACTTATCTTTCATCAGATTAAACTAATTCGTTAACGGTCTTGGTTATTTTCTTTATGCTTTTTATAAGCTCTTAGTTATTCGTTATTTGGCCCGCGCCGAGTTTTATTTATCGCTAAACCCTGGGAAATTGTTTGTTTGTTTTAGTACCCTTAGTACAAGATGGTACAAGCCTAGAGCTTAATATGGGACTTGGCCAATTTGTGAAATGTTGTCCCCTTATACACCGTGTTTTTTTTTATTTACGATAACTTTAAGGGAACGTTCTTTAGGTCTAATAAAGTGAATTTCCCGAAGACAGAAAAATTATAACTGTTACGGTTTTAAAGATATTTAATTTTTAAATATAATCAGTTAATCACGTTTAACTGGTTTTTAAGGCTCTTATCCGTCTGTGTATGTCACGCCAACATTGACGTATTTGACACTGACTATGAGTTAACTCTAAAGGCCCGTATAGAATGACCAAAGAAAGATACAACATTTAATTACTTTGTACTAAACAGTTTTTTTTTTTGCAATATTTAATAATCTAATCTAGCACTTAGTTTCTATGGATGTACCTAGTAATATGCCGAAGTTATCGTAAATCAAAAAAAACACGGTGTATTTATTAAAGTACTGAGTTAAAATACGCTTTCTCCATCTTACTAATATCTTGCCAGAACGGCTAAACGGATCTAGATGAAATTTGGCACAGATATAGGTTATAGTCTGGAATAGGACATCATAAGCTACTTTTTATCCTGGAATAATGTATGGTTCCAGAGAGAAGAGCGATAAACTACTTTTACGCGGGCAGAGTCGCGGGCGTTTTCCTATAAACTATATCTATACTACGTTTCACATGATATTGTCCCTATTTATTCAAATTGCACATCCTTGATTTTACTGTAAAACCAGTTCATTAATCAGAATTTATGATACATAAAATCCTTTCATGGAAAATGATCTAACTGATGTAAAAACCGCATTAAAATCTGTCGCGTGGTTTAGGAGTTAGCGGATATACAGACAGACAGACAGAGGACAGACGCAGAGAGCTACTTTTTTTTTACTATCACTACATAGTATAAAACAAAGTCGCTTGCGCTGTCTGTCCCTATGTATGCTTAAATCTTTAAAACTACGCAACGGATTTTGATGCGGTTTTTTTAATAGATAGAGTGATTCTTAAGGAAGGTTTATATGTATTATACATTCCACGCGGGCGAAGCCGCGGGCGGGTCGCTAGTATAAAGATAAAGAAGAGGCTGACATACATACATACAAGGCTGTTAAATTAAAGTAATCTAGTAAAAAAACGTGATATCGTGTCAAAAACTATCATACATATTCATTATACCCGAATGTATACTTAGTATGACATTAACACTTCAAAGATGGCCGCCACCTCACGAAAGCCAGTTCCGGTCGGTTGTCATTCAGTGAGCGCATCGAATACGTTGTCGTGCGCTTCTCCTTAATTAGGTATCTATGCATTGTTGTTATAAATGTTTGGTTTTTGTAAGTTTTAAGTTTGTTTTTGTTATAAACTTTTTTTTACTCTTAATTATTTATATTTTGTAAGAAAGTATCCAGAATTGGGATAGACCAAAAAAATCTCAAGGTTTTTACATTCTTATTTGAAAGAATAGGTCATATTAAGAGACCAATTTCATTTATTTTGTATTTGACCCAATCGTTTTGATTTAATATCTTCATTTACATAGCAGACATTTTATGGATGACATGATTATTTTAAATTTGGGTTGGCATTTTCTAATAAATTACAACAATTAAATGATATCTAATGATAAAAAGTGATTGTAATAGTGTGTTAAAGCATACTATATTATAGGAGGACTTCAAGCCAAAAACGAGTGTCAAACAATTAGTAGAACAAGTGAGCGAATTTGTGTACCTGGGAAGTATGTTTACAAGAGATGGTAAGTGTGAGAAGGATATCGAGAGGAGGGTGAATGCAGGAAATCAAATTAATGGGGCCCTGTACTCCTTTGTGAGCAGACAGGGCGTTTCACAAAAAGCCCGGCTGGCTGTTCATAATGGAGTGCTGGCCCCTACCCTGATGTATGGTAGTGAATGTTGGGTGTGGCAGGACAAGCATGTAAGTCGTGTAAATGCAGTTGAAATGCGCTCTTTGCGTAGTATGTCTGGTGTGAAACTGATTGATAGAGTAAGAAATGAAAAAATCAGAGAGAAATGTGGAATAAAAGAAGATGTAGTGACTAAGATTGAAAAGGGCATGCTTCGATGGTTCGGTCATTTGGAAAGGATGGATGAAAGAAGATTGACGAAAGTGAGTGGAAGGGTCGGAAGGGGCCGCCCTAGGCGTACTTTTTCGAATCAAATCGGAGAAATACTGGAAAAGGGCCGAATTTTAAATACCCGAAACCGACGTGCGTGCATGACTCGATGTATGAATGTTGAAGAAGCGAAAGAAATTTGTCAAGATCGTAGCAAGTGGAAAGAAGTGGTCTCTGCCTACCTCTCTGGGAAACAGGCGTGATTTATAGTATGTATGTGTGTTGATAAATATTTCAAAAACGTAATAATGCAGAACAGTTTTGAAACCCTATTCCTTGAAATGGTTTTCGAATTAGAGTAAGTAATTGTAAAATATGTACAATCCCAATTCGTTAGTACTCTGAATCCATACTAATATTATAAAATTTATAAATGTTAAAGTAACTTGGTCTGTTTGTTACGCTTTCGCGGCCAAACCGCTGAACCGATCTCGATGAGATTTGGTTCGGAGATAGCTTTAACTCGGGGAAGGATATGGGTAACTTTTCCGAGAGCCGACAAACGACTTATTCGCGGACGAAGTCGCGGACAACAGCTAGTATTCCAATACTCAATCCAATTAGGAGCGTAGCTCGGATACGTGTCTTTTCAAAATTAACTTCCAATTCTTTTATCTCACTCCCACCTAACATTCCCGAACTTAAAATAATCTTCCTTCGCATCAGTATTCCCGGCTTTTTCTTCGACGGTATAAAAATCACAACGACATCGCGATCAAAACGCTCATTGTATGTTAATAAGCATACTTCATTCAATCATTTTTGTGTTTAAAGTTTACGAAGTGATCTTGATTCCGCTTTTGATTGGATTTTCCATTGTTACATTGTATTTATGACGACGCGCTGGCCTAGTTGGTAGTGACCCTGCCTACGAAGCTAGCGGTCCTGGGTTCAAATCCCGGTAAGGGCAGATATTTGTGTGATTAGCGCGAATATTTGTTCCTGAGTCATGGATGTTTACTATGTATTTAAGTATATATTTCTCTATATAAGTATTTATATCGTTTTCTAGTACCCATAATACAAGCCGAGAGCTTAAATTAGGACTAGGTCAATTGGTGTGACATTGTCCCCTGATATTTATTTATTATTTATTACATACGGTGATTTTTAAGAAGCGAATTAATTTTCCGATGATTATCTTCCACGTGATGATGATGATGATGGGAGACAGAATTCCTTTTACGCTCACTACACAATAATGGTTTATAATGAGCCGAGAATATAATCATGTCACCTGTATGACATAACGTCGGTGAAACTGCAAAACCACGTAAGTAACATTTTAAATAAGGAGCAAAATGCACCTTTTTAATAAGACAGTAAGGTTTATTTTGCTCTATCATAAATTTGTTACTTACGCGGTTTTACAGTATCACCGACGATAAGCCATAATATAATCATGACTGCAAAGCCTTATATAGGTACTTGAGCGTTTTTTCTAATTATCACCTAGTGCCTTAAACGCCGTCTGGTATACATATACATTGCTTATGCCCGGTTCCTATATTCAAGAAACGAATCGTTTCCCTTACGGGCAGTAGCGTTATGACATTTGCTTCATACAAAATGTGTCAATTTTTAACGAGACGTCACAACTCTACCAACGGTTTTGAATATAGGAACCCACCATTAATCCACAAGTTCTTTCATTAAGGCTTCATCTAAACTCATCAATGTACATCGAATTGTCACCAGCAGTCAGTTGTGAAATAAAGTGCTGGACAAGGGAACATCACTAAAGCCAAAAATCTCCTACTTTTGTATGGAATTCCTACCAAATGTGTCGTAAACTTCCACCAAATTCTTGTATCTCTATTATCTCCAATCGATCGTATCGAATAAAGCCTTAGCTGTCCGCGTTTTAAAAAATAATGCTAAACAGCCAGCGTGTCGATCGATCACGGCTCTAATTTGTCTAAGATTATCTCGGCAGTCGCGGGCCCTTGTACCTTTCCACACCGTTTAAACCTCGGCATAAGTTAAAGGAGTTAGTTTAAGATCGGATTTTAGCTGCAAATACTAGGGTAGCAGCAGAGCAGAAGCGGTACGAGCGAGTGCAACAACTTACATACATACATACCTTCACGCCTGTAATCCCAGAGAGGGATAGGCAGAGCTACAGAATTACAACTTTAAAAAGTTGTTGATAATTCAGTAAACACAATTTGCACAAATAGGCTAAGATGTTTAGTTTACCACCATATTAGTGACAGGTTGCAAGCCCATCGCCTAACAATACTACAAGCCCTTAATCCCTTAGTCGCCTCTTACGACATCCATGGGAAGACACGGCCACTCCGTGTCTATTCTAACAACTTAAGTTATAAGAATAATAGCTTATTCAAGTTAGAAATGAAAAAATCAGAGAGAAGTCTGGAATAAAAGAAGATGTAGTGACTAAGATTGAAAAGGGCATGCTTCGATGGTTCGGTCATTTGGAAAGGATGGTTGAAAGAAGATTGACGAAAGAGATATACAGATCGAAAGTGAGCGGAAGGGTCGGAAGGGGCCGCCCTAGGCGTACTTTTTCTAATCAAATCGGAGAAATACTGGAAAAGGGCCGAATCTTAAGTACCCGAAACCGACGTGCGTGCATGACTCGATGTATGAATGTTGAAGAAGCGAAAGAAATTTGTCAAGATCGTAGCAAGTGGAAAGAAGTGGTCTCTGCCTACCCCTCTGGGAAACAGGCGTGATTTAATGTATGTATGTATCTACTAGCTTATTCTAAGATTGAGGATTGCATCTCTGTTGGGACGAATCAGGAAAAGCACCAACAGCATTCTAAGCGTCATTGCTCAAAAATATGACTTCTCTATATTCAAGCACTGGGTTGAGCAGATTAAAGTGGTAGCACTTGATCTAGACTAAGTATAATTGTATTTATTTTAAATAATTTATTTTAATTTAATGTAGTTTAATGCGTCTAACAAAACTATGGAGTCCTGGTACTCTGAAATAAAGAGATTATATAATATTATATTATTACTAGCTGGCCCGGCAAACGTTGTTTTGCCATGTATGTAAAATTTAGGGGTCCACCCTTAACATTTAGGGGGATGAAAAATAGATGTGGTCTGATTCGCAGACCTAACCGACATGCACACAAAGTTTCACGGAGGAGTTTAATTACAAACACTGACACGAGAATTTTATATACATTGTACATGTCGCATGCTTAGTAATAAACGGGCCTAACTCAAAATTGGCATTAAATTAGTTATTTTATTAAAACGGCTTATAACTGACAGCACTTTCGGCGTATTAAAAAGAGATGGCATGATACCAAATAATTCAATGGAAACAAGAAGTGCCAATTACGAAACTTTAAACTCGATTTACCACAATTCACAATTTTTGAGTTAAGCCCGTTTATTACTAAGCATGCGATGTATTAGAGATAACCATGGCTTTTCTCCGCGCCGTGCCTTCTCTGTATGTATGCTTTTAAGATCATCTTTATGCTTCTGTCAAGTTTGTACCTTTCTCTATTCCTTCATTCTTTCCTAGAACGTTCTAGGACACACTGTCTTTCTCCTCCATTGCCTCTTAGTTGTTGATGCAATGTCATCTGATCGTCTAGTTTAAGGTCTCCCAGATTTTTGACAGCCTACTCAACCTAGCTCCTTTTTCTGTTATTCCTCCGCTCGAACCTTCATCTGACATTAACAGGATATTACTTGCCTACTGACACTTCTAGAAATCCTGACGGCACGACAATTCACATCTGGTTTTTTTTTATCAGATAAAGAATTAGAGAATATACCAACGCCTATGTTTTTACCCCACAGTCTTTAGTTTCACAAAACCTTCGCTTGTTTATTATAATGCGATTTGCTAAATTAGGATAAATTTATACATACATTTATAAACTTGATCATTTTATTCGACGTCAAGTTAAGTCTACTTGAACCAATGATCAGGATATTGTGAGATTATAACCTGTTTCTAGCTTAATCCGCAGATAAATTATAGCTCTATCGACATTTAAGACTACTTCATTAATTCCTATTACTTTCATTCTTACATTTCATTGAAACATAAAGATGAGCCTTAAGATTAATCATGTAATTTAAGGTCAGTTTTAAGACGAAACGTCAGTTGACAACGCAAAGGTCATTAAATAGTTTTATACACATCACTCAACTATTTTTAATCAGTTTGTTGAGACGATAATAAAATACAACCTTATTTGATTTGATCAACGTTAAAAGCATTCCAAAAACGTAATGCATTCAAATTTGAAACGGTGTTCGAAATTTAAATATTTGAATGAAAAACACGCCCTAGTTTTCTCCAGTGCAGGACACTCGTACCGGTCGAGAAAGCGTATCTTACCAAGCTATCCCTTCCTATCTAACTCGTTGAACAAGATAAGGACGGCATGTTGTCGCGATGTCGGTGTCTAAAGAAATCGAGAATGAAAGATTTTATCGCAAAGGCTGCATTTTATTGCCAGTTATTTATATTAAGATCTCATTTTAGGTTATTTGTCAATGGGCAATCGTGGTCAATATTTTGTTGATGTTATTTCGTGGCAAATGGTGTCAACGACGCCTGAGATATTTAAATGGCATTTTATTTAAAAATACATGGAAGTTTTATTGCATTTCATTTAGAGTTTTTCATGTTGAACTTTATTGTAAAAATGTTTTTTCATTATGTCTATCTATTTAATTACTTTGTAGGTATACCTGGCAACATTTATGTAGTTTCTAAACTTTGTCTATGACGTAAGGACTGACTCTCAAACTACGTTTAATTAGCTTAGTAAATAGCATTGAGCAAGAAGATCCGTTGGCGTAAGCCGAAAGCGCAGTAATAATGACAGTTTGCGATCCTTATACGACTGAGATAGTACGGAGGCGAATATAATGCTGAATTTAGAGTTTAAATACTTACCTGGTTCTACAATAGTAAACACAGACAGGCTAAATTTAAAGAGGAATCCATTGCATTTATTGCTTATACCTACTCGTATGAAACCTTATACGACCGGATACTTAACATGTGCTAATACGAGGAACTGAGTCTACTTTGAACTAACTACTACTTACGTTAACTCCGTCCCTTTCTCTCGATTTAGTCTCGAGTGACGAGTGACAAGGACTCGGCACTCAAAGTTTCGAATTTAGTGATTCGTGGTAACCATCCTGACAGGCCAATATCAGCTGGTGTACTGTTAGTATGACGTTTAATGAAATGATTTATGGAATAAAAGAAAGAATTATTTAATAAAATAATTTGAGCGACAGAAAGTGAAACAAAACAAAAACGTATCGTAAAATATCAAAATCGTCCAGGTACTTAATATTATCTATATCAATTAATCCATCGTATCCGTGTTAAGGATATTATATTCCCAAACATATTTTATTCACAAGTAAGTCCTAACTCCAAACATGTTAAATTGTAAACACGCCGTCTTGACAGTGAGATAAGATAAGATACAGCGATGACAGTAAGCATTAATACAACACGAGATATCTTAAGAAAACTCAGTTGAAGCTAGGCTTAAGTTTATTTTATTTATGCGTTAGCTAATATTCGTGTGAAAATATGACTCGTAGGATAATTTTACCGTGTTCTTCGTCGAGTATCAACTATAGTAAAAGGAAGACAAAAATTCAATCTGACACCTGTCATTCCAGTATAAATATAACCTCAAACGCAAGGTGACAGCTGTCAGGATTGACTTCTATTCCTTGTTAGAATCTTCGTGTAGTGTAGTGTGCTTTATTTGAATGACCAGACGATGGGGATTATCCGATCATTTTCAGACAGACATTATTTTACGTGGTTTCAAGATCTGCCATTTTAACATTTCACACCTCGTTCGTCGAAATCGGTTCATCCATATAACCTCTGAGAGGGAACAAAGGAACAAGATCATACACAGTAACTCATCATTATGAACGAATTTCACTTTATCAATTGGATCCTTTCATCGAATTTAATTACATAGAGTGCAATTTTGCGCTGAGACCATAATGTTTTCTGAATATCTTGAACATTAATTACGTACTCGTAAGTTAGGTTAAGTTTGTGATTAGAAAAAACTCATGCGGTGAGAAATGCCTTCATAAAATGATCGCTTACTTTATTAGAGTTATTTCCATAGTGTTATGTCGTACGGTATTCTGGTTTGCGGTAAGGCAGCTGACATACAAACTATATTTGTGTTACAAAAAAGGCCCATTCGTTCTATTTACAACTTAAATTCCCGTGACTCCTTAAGAGATCTTCTATCTAGACTAAGTAGTACCATTGTAATATTAAATATATAAAAAAAAATACGACTGCTGAGTTTTTTGCGGCGTTTCTTCTCAGCAGTGGTCTCCTCTTGTGAAGCACTGGTAGATTCTTGACGTGTAAAAGTGTCCGTGCGGCCTACTTAGTGAATAAATGTCTTTGTCTTTGTCTTTGTCTTTGCTTAATGTTTTTCAATAAAATAATTGGTTAGAAGTTCAGAACCAAAATTACCCTCTTTCTGCAGACGGGCGGCTTTAGCCGTTGACAACCGAAGAATAATTTAAACCTTTGTCCTTCCTGCTACACTCAGGTAAAAACAACGCAATATGCGGGGTGAATTTTGAGTTGCTCAGGCTTCAAGATTTCGGCACGGCGCATAAATTGTACACTCCCACGCGTATGCGCAGGGTTCACAGTAGTTATGATTTTATTTGAGATTTCAAATGTTTAATGCTTAGTAAGTGTTTAAAATTATGGAGCAACAAACTTTATAGGCTATAAATAGCTTTTTAGGGCTGTTTTATTACCTGGGAACTAACACGTTTCGAAGTAGATTGAAAACAGGTAAACCAGGTATTTGCCTTAACTTGTGCCTAATCTCTGGGTCCAAACGGCAATTGGCTGAGCGAGAGACACCTAGAATAAAGTTATTTTCTATTTAATCGAACTTGATATAATTTCCAATAAAAAGATCGAAAATCAATATTCTTAAGACTTAAACATGGTTATAATATAAATCACTCAAGACTAAAACAATGGTTTGACAAGCCCAAAAGCGTCTGTTCCTACCTATTTAGTGTAGGTGATTCTTAAAATGTGACTTCAAACATTATAAACGCGAAGTTATGTCAAATATGTATCAACACTGAACCCATTGTAAGTCCTAATCAAAAAAAAAAATACAACAAAATATCTTTTTTGTTTTTTCTCTCAGTGGCTTAGTAATATGGATATATTTTGAACGTGTTAATATTTTGGAATTATTTTATAATGATAAATAAAATCAAAATATCCAAATTCTGTGCGAAGATCTGTGTCAAGACGATTGAAGACATCGCGATACTATAACTTCAACCTTAGGATACATTGTCGCGAACAGCTGTACACATCAATATTTTCTGGACATTTGCTGGACATAGGCCTCTCCATATGCACGCATCTGAACACAATTCTCAGCTACTCTCATCCAACTACTGCCGGCCATCCTGTGAAGACCATCGCTCAACCTCGACAGAGCGTCCTACGTTCTCCGATTCGCCGTCTCCACTCGAGAACCCGTGAGCTCCAACGGTTATCGGTTCTTCGGGTAAGGTGACCAGATCACTGCCACTGCTGCTTGTGCTATTGGACACAGGCCTTCCCCAAACATCTCCAACATTATCAGTCCTGTATTACTCGCATCCATTGGAGCGGTTTTCTGAAAC
This sequence comes from Acleris emargana, assembly GCA_927399475.2. NCBI lineage: Eukaryota > Metazoa > Arthropoda > Insecta > Lepidoptera > Tortricidae > Acleris > Acleris emargana. The sequence goes on from OV656840.1 coordinate 2,702,043, forward strand.
CTCCAGGTCGTTAGTCTACTTAATGTTATGTTCAAAGAGAAAGACAGAGACAAAGACAAATACGTTTATTGCAGAAATACATCAGGTACTTAGACAGCTCTTAGTGTAGTTGCCAAATTTCGTAAATTTAATTCGATGGTAATTAATTATTCTTCAAACGTACAGTGATGTTAATTCCAAAAAAGCACGTCCCGCCACTCCATTATGATTCAATTAAGTCAAGGTTAAACAAAATCGTGTTATACACTCATGGACAAATTTAGAGGAACGCTAAAATACAACTAGACTAATAAAACGTATTTTATACGTTGTTAGTGAGATAATGAAAAAAGCTTGGGTCATTTAAATAAATGGGTTATTATTATTACCTTAAAATTGATGTTTTTAATTGTTTTCTAATACTTCATTTGTTTTTCTTTTGCATTAACTTTATGCGATTTTTTGGAAAATTTCAGTTTGTGCAACATAAATTGTATTTTTTTTAAATAAACGAGTATTTTTCGTTATAATTGTTAAAAATGCACATTTTAAAGAAAATAAAACAAAACATATTGTCGCAGAAAACGACAACAATAATCCAAAAAATATATAGCATACTTAAAGGGATAGTCATTTGTATTTTGTTCATTTTATGTTTACTGTAACGATACACAATAATCTCCCGAATTAATTAAAAAATAAAATAAAATAAAAATCACGTTTTTTTGTTATAAAATTATTACTTCTTCCCGTTCCTCTAATTTTGTCCATGAGTGTATTTACACATGGGGGGTTATTATGTCATAGCTATGCAGTTCATTTTACGCTGAAAGAAAAGGACAGAGTTACATAATGGCTATAGCTCTGTCCTTTACACTCGCCGTAAAATGAACTGAAACGCCATGTCATAATAACCCCTCTGATACGACTAATGAGTGATACGTAAAATTAATTCGTGCGGCGCGACTTTGCAGAATGAAACCAAAACAAGTCGTCCTGAATTAAAAATGCTATAACAATACCTCAAAAAACACACACTCCATTTTATCCCAAGCACACCCCTATCTCGCGTAGGCTAGGGCTGTCGCAAACAGCTTATTTACGACGCGGCTCATTAAGATGCTTCGTGCACCGACGCGCGTGCGGTGCATCCCTGTTGCAATGCTTGCACGTGACGCTTTGTGTGCCGCCGATTTGAAAGTAACTTCCTTATGCAGATTTGCCACACGTGGACCGACTGGCGCAGTTACGTTTTACTGCGTTTTTACACTATTTACTGCTTAGCTAGCGTAAACGATTCTAGAAAACTATCAAAATGTATGAAATCGACATAAGCTCTCGACGCGACCGTCTCTGGCATTTTACGTCAATCCTATACTTATTCGATAACGATACTCGTAACGATCTCGCAATGCATCTTGTCTAATGGTGCGTTCCTATATTCAAAACCGTTGGTAGTGGTGACGTCTCGTTAAAATTTGACACTTTTTGTACGTAGCAAATGTCATAACGCTACTGTCCGTAAGGGAAACGATTCGTTTCTTGAATATAGGAACCGGGCATAGGGCAATAGTGTCCTTACCATGAGTTAATTAGCATTCTCGCTTGCGAGTCGAATGCTCTGTCCCTCACAGACCTCGCAGTCTTCTTACAGAGTGAGTTCGTTTATACTGTGTTCTCGACGTCGCTTTTCGACGCAGCTCCGGCAAAGAACTTTTGCGCGATTAAAATGCGTAAATTAAGTAAAGATTGACAAATACGAATAGTGACTACAGTTTGGAGTCTCTAAGACATTAACAGCACTATAGTCGATGAATAAGTGGTTTAAATACTGCCAATTTCTAGTCAGCGAATGGGATAGAGCTGGAGACTGCCTCGCGGTTGGGTTGGTTTTTCACACACCTACCTGTACATACCTAAGTATATAGGTATGCGTAAGACATATTCAGTAAATAACTCATTGATAGTAAACACTAGCAACCCGCCCGCGCTTCGCTTCGGTTTATGTGAGTTTTCTCGAACACCTGTACTTAAACTAGAATTTATTATCAGATAACCTTCCTTCCTGATGGTGAAAACAGTATCAGAATCCGTTGCGTGGATAAGTAGGAGTTAGCAGATATGCTTATAGACAGACGCGGAAACCGACTTTATTTTAAACTACGTAAAGAAGATGATAAAGGATGTTTTTTTAGTACTATTGTAGACGTTGTTAGTAAATATTCGACTGCAGCGTTCTTTTTAATTTAAACCAGACTAATCCAAGCTTCTAATAATGGCCCGCAGACGAGTCGAGACAGAGTCGGTCCAATTCCAGCCCCTCGTCACTGTCTCTGTCAACGCAAAAACCTTTAACGACAAACTTAATGAGCACGAAACCAACATGTGGCTTTTACGACACTAAACGACCTTTAACTATATTGGCAGCCCTTAACCGAGAGCCAATAGCGCGAGAGACGTCCGATCAATTAAGACGACCGCCACGCGCCACCCGCGACGTTTACGCCTCAATTATTGTAGTAAAATGTAGAGTGATGCATATTCTGGGTTATAGGGTTGTGCAAAAGGTTGAGTTTCTATTTTGCACCAAACATACTTTATTCAATACAAAAGTAAATTACCATTTTTTATTTGTATTATTTATTTTTAAAGCGGCAATAGAAATACCTACCTATTACCGTTCATTCGGACGGACGGACAGCGGGGGCTTGTTAATAGGGTTGTTGCCCGTTGGCACCCTTTGGGTTCGAAACCCAAAAAACTGCTGAAAACATATTAATTAAGAAAAGATAAAATACAGCGATACTATCAAAAAAGGAATCAGTTAAAAGTGGGTTAGTTTGATTTTATTTTATTACATCAAACCATATCACACGTATGTATAACTCACCAAAAAATCACAAAAGTAGAAGAAGAAAACCCGTGTCAGAAATAAACCAGTCCCGTGGGAACCTAGTACAACCGTAAGCCACACCGCGGCACTAGAACAGCACCTAACGCGTAATTACACGCATCCGTTCAAGCCTGCGGAATAAGCGAACACCAATTAAACACAGTTTCTTTTTCTGGTAGACTATAATAATCGACCGGCTTAAATGTCGATATATTTGCCCCAAGATTTCCCCCGTAATACCGCGATTTGTCAACCGGGTCACAGGACTCAAAGGTAGGTGGGCGGATGTCGTTGCCCCCAATTTTCGCTAAAGGTGAGCCTGCACTGAAAAAGCGAATGTTATGGCGTAAAGGCTCTGCATGAAAATTACCCCGCCTCGATAAATTTTGGTTGCATGTCCCGATTGCCATCACCCTGTAAGTACCTCGACGCCGTGACAATTATTTTTTACGATACGGTTGTTGACTGCCAGTGTCTGTTAACAGTATTTTCCAATTCGAAATTTGAATTGAATGCTACAGTGAATTGCTGGAAATTTTGTTTGATAATTCTGGCCCATCCACATTAAAGGGGTCATCCAATTTCTGATAGATATTCTTGATACTTGATACCGTTTTTCTGATTTTGCTTTTGTAGATGGCTAAGTCGAATTCTTACTTATATATTAGAACAGACAGCCCTGTACTGGCTACTTCTGATCTCGTCTGATCCAAAGCATATGTTGGCCAACCAGGGCTATGTGACAGTGATTAGACTAGCTAGACCATACATGGCTTGCGTAAAACAGTGTTTACGGCGCACCCTCATACTTCTAAGCAAAGTTTAAAGTTAATAAGGCTTATAAATGTACGGTTTTAGCATTTACATATTAAAACGCCCTTGTAAAAGTTTGTAAACTACCTAAGCACCAATGTTTAAGGAATTACATCTTATTTTTAGCGATGTTAGCAATGTTTAAGTCATAATGGCTTGTATTGTATTCGACATTGTACCTATGTCACCTTTCTTTTCTGGCATTAAATTTTAAAAGCACTTAAAACTTGAAATGCTCTAAGTTAGTTAGCCAATTTCTAAGTGCAGATCCTTTATCACTACATAGTATAAAACAAAGTCGCTTGCGCTGTCTGTCCCTATGTATGCTTAAATCTTTAAAACTACGCAACGGATTTTGATGCGGTTTTTTTTAATAGATAGAGTGATTCTTAAGGAAGGTTTATATGTATAATACATTCCACGCGGGCGAAGCCGCGGGCGGGTCGCTATATTTTTTTAAAACAAAACAGGTCATAAAACAAATCATAAAGAACACGATGAATCCTACCTGTAGATCAAATAGCCGGATAGCGGATAACATAGTTTGCACACTTCAATACTTTATCAAGAGATACGACGCGACGCCCACATACATGCGATTATAATCCTCACACTACTCACCCCTACCATGCAAGACGCATTTAATTGGTTGTTAAAATTACTCTTAAGACGTAGGTACATGAGCAACTATAGCTGGCAGTTTTTACTTTTTAGCCTGTCGTTTTGCTTTTTAACACAAAAGTAGTAAGACATTAAGAGCCAAACTAATGTGCGCCTCTATTCTGCACCGTAAAACCTTATTGCTTTTGACGTGTTTCCGTATTATCAACGTTTTGATACTCGAAGTAAATACTTTTGGCTAAGTGCCTTGCTGCAAGAGCCATGACACAAGGAAAAAAAGTAAATACGTGACAGTAATGGCGGCCGACTAAGATAGTTCGATACACGTCAAAAGCAATATTGTTTTACCCAGTTAAATAGAGGCCCTGAGTTGCTGATACACAGGAGACTTTCAGGTGTTTAGGAAACGTAATTCAATTATACTCGGGCCATTTTGCAATTCAAAGTATTTAACAAAATTAATATTTATTAAAAGCCATTAATAATAATTTAGTGTCGCTAATAAACGTTGCTTAAACGGCTTAAACACAGATATCAAAATAGCAATGTTTAGCGCTTGAAGGCGGCAACGACAATAATTTATTTTTCTCATTCGATTAAGTTTTGTTACAAACTGGCCGGTAATAAACCTGGTAGTCGTAAATATTCGTATCAGTTATCGAGTGGGTTGGCGCCAAGAGGTAACACACGTTCGCCATTTTGCCTTCATGAAAAATGCGCGCGTTCCTGACACTAACAAGGTGCGCGTGCAGATACGACCAGCATTTTGAAATATGGCGCCTTCCTGCGATTAATCAAAATATTGATATACTTACTCGCGATTCAATGCCAATAACTAGCCGATATTTACAAAAAAACAATATTTGGCGCTTAATATGTTACATGAAACGCTATTGTAAAATGTAACCCTACAATGTTGTGTGTAATGTAGCCCTACCACAGATTATATAAAGCTCAATTGTTTCATAAACTAACTTGTGACATTTATATGACAGCAACGGTGTCGCCATCTCTGATAAATTTATGAAACTAACCGGCGTGTTTGCTTTGTTTGTCGACACATTTTATTTGACATGTCATTCAAACCTGCTCAATTTGCGACACCAACTTTATTTCACGCTAAATTTACTCTCTAAAGTGTGAATAAACAGTAATTATTGGCAATAATTGCATGAACAAGATACGGAGTTGTAAAGACGTCGACATATTAATCACGTGAGATCTATAGCCGTAAATTAAACGCATTCAGTGTCACTTTGTATCCATTGAAATGCTTGCAGTCGATTCAAATGCAAATTAGACTTTTTAACTCGAGTAAATGAGTCATTTTTATAAGTAATCTTCTGTAGTAAGATTAACGAATAAATACTTGTACGAGTATCTATGCCTAAAACGCTTATAAATCATGTATGTAAAAGATCAAAATGTTTTTGTGACTACATGACCAATAGACAAAGTAAGGCCTAAGCCAACACTAGACCCTTGTAATTTCGAGAAAATATACCTTATTACAGTTATTACCTCCTTATCTAACCCCTGATTTAATTTAGTGTATTAAATAAAAAGGGCATTCCATTGTATGATATAAATAATAAACCTCTATGTATGTGTTTACGGAAAATTTGAAAATAAATAATTTAGCAATTTTTCCGACTACAGTACCCCATAAAACCATCTAATTAACCTATAGTAAATTTGCCGTAAGGTTTAAACAACCTTAATTACCGTTACGTACATTCCTTCGTCCCACACAACTTGTCGTCGCGTGATATTCTTGCAAATAGACTGTGATAGGTTCAGGAATGCCGATTGCAATCACTTGTTTTATGGTCTCTCTATCCGAGGCACGGATGGCACCGCAAACCTCTAATTCACATGTACTGTCCACGATAGCTGTAATTAGGATAACTATAATCTCATTAGGATTGCCGTATAAGAATGATTTATTATAGGAAAGGCACTCCTTTCCTAGATGGGATGAGCCAGCCTGGCGCTACCTTAAAGGTGGAAACCTGTCCCATCCGCCATTTAGAGATGCACATCTTTCACTGGTATTCCTATGAACATATTTACATTTACAGTTGGTAAGTTACAATAATCATCAAAAACGTGTCTGATTTGTTGTAAGGTAATTTGCGGTTCTATTCTGCTTTCAATAGACAAGAAACAACATAACATATTAATCTATGAGAGTTTTCTTGCCCTCTATCATTAGGTCTGCTAGAAGATTTATTTGCCCTCCGTAGTTATAAGTAGTTCTTAATAAATAAAACTTCGCTTGCGTAGCATCTCCCTGCTCAGTTTTTTATTGTAATAGTCAAGTATTTTCAAATGAGTATACACTAACTAAGCACGTCATAACACAATACCACCGGATGTTACCAACATACCGGCTATCGAGAACCCAGAACCAAAACCCGTCATTCCGGTTCCATCTTTTTCTGCGCCGGTGACATTGACATTGTCGATTTTTATAAGATCTACCTTCCAAGACGCCGCTAAGTTCTATAACCGTTTTAATGAAGCATTTAAAGTTTAATAGAGCTGTCGATATCGTTCTTTACGACTAGAAATAATTGAATATCCTTGGGCTATGCGTTGGTGGCAATTTTTAAGTTCATTATTTCGCTCGTCTGATTCGCCCGCGGTGAATTCCATGCGAAATTTCGACGAAAGCTGTCCTTATTTTTGACGTAGTTAATTTTAACCTTTGTAGTATCAAAATCAACTCATTAAAAGGAATGTTATAACATAAAACAGATTCAGGTAAACCAATCAAATACTTAAATCGAGTGTGTAACAAAACACATTTTCAACTATAAATTTTCGCCTTGTTGATATGACGTCTATGAATTATGCCAAGTTAATACGATATCAAACATGGTCTAAGTAAAGTGAGGTCGTTAATAACTGGCATGTCAGCGGGCCGATAACATTTGTTAACATTGCCGATAGCACGGCGAGCGAGGGTAAGATGACGCTTATTGACCAACTGATTAATTGAAGGATCGAGAATTTTTCGCTGCTGCAAATTAGATTGACGCATCTGTCGGTTTTTGGACATCTGTTTGCTCAAATTAATTGCTTGCTGTAACTTTAACACGTAACTTCTATTAGAGTTGTAATTTATGTGTTTAATTACGAAACCAAATTTATGCTTGGACTAGATATGGCTATTTAATGTCAGTATATTAGTTAGATTTACAAGTTTGGAATCCATTTAAGGACGTTTTGTTCCTATGTTTGGCTCCGTTGTGGAATTGTACACCACTAGTTTACTTAACTTAAGTACTTGAGCCATGAACAAAACATTTATCTCCTCGGGTTAATTAACGACTTGTTTTACGACAAATAAATAATGTGTTAAGTAGACACGATTTCCGATCTCTTACTAATTAAATCACATTATTGTACATTCCAGCACCATTTTATTGCGCTAGGCGACATTAAATCGTCCCAGTGGATACTGTTTTCGCAATGTGAAATTGCATCTTGTATACGCTTTGTGGTTGGTTTCGAACAGCGATCCGGTTATTCGATTGGCTGATAGCTTTTGACCTGTGCGCCATCTATGAACCGGGGTAACAATGCTTGCCCCTTTTTGTTGCATTCTGTGTATATCTTGTTTGAACACGAAAAGTATGCCAATTTTACAATCTGTGGCATCGAGGTTTGCTTTTTTATTTTGAAGTGATCTTGGCCAGATATAAAGTGCACTTAGTTTTTTCTTAAAAAACCACTCTTATCAGTTTTATTACCTGCTGTGCAAGTTCTTAAGGCAATTCGCAATTTATTATCTTTTTAAAATGGACCAAAGATTTTCCAGAAAAAAAACTTTCGATTTCATAAACAATATGAGCATTTTTATAACGTTATCCTACGTATGTTTGTTTGTTTGTTTCAACTTCACGTTTCATCATCTCAACTGATCGTCGTGAAATTTTGCACAGACATAGTTTATAGCCCGCGGAAACAGACGGAGTCGCGGGCAAATGCTAGTAATACATAAATAAATTTAAAAGATAATTGCACAAATAAACCTGTTCACGGACCACACGTGTGCTATCGGATTACTGTCCATACTGTATACCTATCAAGGATTAAAGACGCAATTTATACTCTATGTAGGTACTCCAGTATCGAGTTACTTTATTTTATTTCTAATAAGGTTTGGTACACACGCTATCATGAGCTTGTATTTAAATCAGCCAAGTTATTCTCATAAACTTAACTCACTTTTAAACTCGACAGGCGAATATGAAACAAAATATAAAAATGCCGCAAAAAATATTCACCATTCGCACCTTCGGTAGAACAAGGGCAAAATGTACTATATGATTATAGGGGCAATTGTGCCCTTGTCCTACCGAAGGTGCTAAGTGGAATTAAAATTTAAATCGGCCGAAAAATTCGGACGATGCAAGCATTTTAAATTGATAATTAGACAGAAATTAGACTGAGACATCCGATATGTACTGTGACGTCATGTAAAATGTACAGCTGGTCGGCCATATTAACTCCATTTTATACTCTTTTTTGCTAGAAAGAGATAGGAACAAATCTTTGTTGGCTTTATCTTGGTTATTTTTCAAAAAAATATTTTTCGGAACTGTTTGTTGCATGAACCCTCTTTTATTGAAGCTGTGGAAAAAGGTATGGATATTCCCTATTATGAACCGGCAAGTTTAAGATGTCCAGTCAGAGCATACAAACAACTTTTTTTTGGTGTTCATTTTCGATTAGGTAGCTTAACCGTCGCTCGATAAACGTCAAGAAGACGTTTTTTTATGAGAATAACATCCCAGAATCCTACTTAGTAGTGATTGCGTGTTCAAGAAGACAAAAATAAACAAAATACTTTTTTTAATGACTTGCATGCTACGAAGTGTTTAAGAGCATTTTATGAAGACATAGACTCGATCGAGATGTTTAAAATGTCAGAAAACATGTACTAAGAATACATTATATCAAGGGGCGGGTAAAGTCTACTTTTCGCTACTTTTATAACTGGCAACAAGAACTGTTTAATTCTTTAGCTTAGAGTCCGCTGTGGCTTGTAATTTTTTTTTTTTTCATTGTCCTTTTATTGTGCTTAAAGTAAGTAAACTTTGTCGGTGTCTTTTAATGTGATATTTCAATGTGACAGAAAGTGACCATGAATACTTCAAAATAGGTTTATCGTGAGTTTATAAATAGGGGGTTAACGTCTATTATATTATAAAGTCGTCAATATACACAGAAACCTTTTACCTTAACTTTCGTTTATAGCTGTTCCCTCGGAAACTATTTTTTTTCTGGGATAGTACACAAAAACCTATATCTTAACTTTAGATTTTTTTCCAAATTTAATTTAAGTCAGCTTTGTTGTGAAAGTGTAACAAACTAAGAGTTACTTCCGCATAATATTCTCCGCGAGAAAGGACATAGGGTTACTTATTTCTCGCGAGCAGCAAACTTCTACGCGGACGGAGTCACGGGAAACAGCTTGTATATTAGGGTGTGTCATTTTATTCAAACTGTGAAATTCGAATCGTAATAGGTAGGTACAACACAAAAGTTCCTTTTTGAAGTGTAATTAAGATTTGCATTTACAGATTTAAGTTTTTTTTTAATTTTATTTACTGTATAAATAATACATAAACTATATTTAATGTTTGTCTTGTTTAAGAAAAACATAAAAAATTGTCATGTTTTGATGTAATCAATCAATTCACATGTCTCCTACCGCACGCAGTTAAAACGTTTAATGATAAGAATGCTTGTTTGATTATTTTGTGCTATTGATGTAATTTCCCAAGCTAAAAGTTATTTGTTGGATACAACCCCGATTAATTGGTGTTGTAAGAATGTGTTATACTTGGAACTCGAATATTCATTTTAAGCTCTTAGTATGGAGATCCAAAAACTTTACCTCAATTGAGTGAGCCAAAGATGTCTAAAAAAACCCATGTTTATTTACATATTTTGTTATTTTAGATCTCAGTGCATCTTTTGATTTCTATGAGATGAACAAAAAACCAAAGTTTTTTTTCCCATACTAAGGTGACCACCCTATTGTATATGTATGTATAGGTAGGTTCAAAGAAGGTGGATTCTCAAATCTGGTTTTGCCTCAAGGTGAGTCAATGAGGAAAGCGCTATCTTCAACGAACTGTTCTTGTTTGCCAGTGACATTTTTGACTGATTCAGTCATTGCTACATTCGCAAGACAAGAAGAAATTTTCCGTTATGCAATTTCCGAGCGAACTCATTTGTATTTGGAATGTCAAAAGTAGCGTCTTTGTAACCGCGAAATCTTCGGGAGCGTGTTTTAATTTCCTCCGTCATAAAATAATAGATGTAACTGCGCACTTCTGAAAAACGATGGACATAGGGTTTTAAATTAAAAAAATATAAAGGGCCTATCCCATACAAATTTACCTAGTCCAAAACTAAGCTCTAGGCTTGTACAATGGGAACAAGATAACGATAAACATAATTATTTATAGAGAAAACCATACTTTAACTAATACATCTGTACCTACAATATCCAAGACTTTTAAAAGCACATACATACTCGCGCTCGTCATACAAAGTATTTTCCCAGGACCGGTAGCGTCGAAGGCAGGATCACTACCAACTAGGCTAAACAAACGCGTCGTCATTTGTTTTAGTGCTTTTTCCGTCATAGAAGTTGCTATATGCACACTTCCTAAAAGTTTAAGTAGGTATCCACTTAATACCACAAAACGTCAAAAGTAAATCCAGCAGGCCGTTTTCACGCTATTACGCATGAAATATCGTCGCAGTAAGCACTATCCAGTAGGTCGTTATATATTTGCAGTATCGTGCTAAGAACTTACAATATCAACGGCTGTGACAAATGTTAGTGTATCGGACCGGTGACTTATCGGTAAGTTACCGGTACTCACCGGTATTTACCGGTGTTTACACGGCATTAGGCCGTGTCATAGGCTATCTTGGCAACAGGTAGCTTTGTAACTTTCTGCGGACGCAGTTAGTGTAAATTTGTGCGATTGTAAAGCGATACGAATGAGATATAGTTTGTAATTTATATGTATGTGCTGGAAACGGACAAGCTTAACACTTTCGCTTGGTTATGTTGAGGTTAGTTTTGATGTGAATTGTACCTACGCCAACGTAGGTACTAAGAAACTATTTGGAGACATTTAAATAAACCTAAACTGTTACTAAATTTCAAAATTATGTTTGCTATTTTGGTACGTTTGACAGATTTAAGGCAATACGAAAATTTCCAATAAATCCAACCACTCAAATTCGTTACAAATCGAGGTTAGCAGACAAATTTGGAATGTCAACGAACCGATAGCAGAAATTCAATACACTAAATAAGTATTAAAGGTTAGGAATAAATCTATCTAATCTATGGTCTAGCGTGCCACGGACAATGACACATTCATCTCAGATTAAAATCTACCATGGACAAATAGCCGCGTTTACTTTGTGCCCATTTATCGCTGGGAATCATAACATTTAGCTTGAAATTTATCGAACATTGTTAACGAAGTAACGCTTACGCCTGAACCCGTGTCGAAATGCATGGGAGGCGTGCAAACTTGCTAAATGTCAGGAACTTACGGTGTGATAAATCTCCGACGGATTTTCATGGTAAGAAAGCTGTACGGCGTTAAGTTACGGCGAGTTTAAAAGGAAATAACTTTAACTTGTGAACGGGGTTACTTCTTATCGTAACTACAAGATTGAAGGCGTATGTTAACTGTTTTTTATTTATTTTAATACATGCCTCTGACAAATTGTTGATCCAGTGTAGTGTGGTAGTTTTGTTGATTCATATCTTAAACACAGAGAAGATTATTAGTGATATAATGAGCTACTACATAATTCACGAGACTAACAGAAGACAAGCTTTGTTAACCCGATTCAGCAGCAGCATCAGAAAGCATCTATATCATCGGCATATATTATTATATCTAACACTCCTTAAGTCCAACGATAACTCACAGTTTAAAATCCGTGAAGGCATTAAACCTCCAAGAGGTTACAACTAAACATGGATACATTACATATTAATTTTAATTAATGGCTTTCACACCCGTTCTCCTTATTCTGATTTTAATTAATGGCTTTCCCTCCTCTTATGGTGTATTTCGCCAATATCGAAACAATTATAGACACTCCTATGGACTTACTACAATAAAAAGTCAATGGATATTATGAGTTAGGTATTTTTTTGGTAATAGTACATCGTGTATTAAGGTCGGTAAGTAAGGAATTACGAACGAGGCTCTAGTAGAAGCCCGAAGTCGGAGACTGAGGGCTTTCTGAGTCGAGGTACGTAATTCCTGTACCGCCCGTGAAACATACAATGTTTTTCATCACATTTGCGAGTAAATAAATAAAATTATAGGGCAGAAAAAACTTATAATACACAAGTCAGCACAACTATTATTACGAATTACTTGAACTTTTTTTAAGCGGATGACGGGCTGACTCCACAGATTATACAAATGTTTCGTTCAGAAACGTTAAGGGCAAATACTTACGTAGGTATACATACAGCCCTGAAGGAGTGTAAACAAAAAAACGACGTTTTGATACAGAAAACTATTAAAATCGATTATTAAGAACATGAATTGAGTATTTAAGTAACATGTAGCGAGATTGCAATGAAATTCCTGTTTAAATAACATTTTAAGACAATTTTTCAATTGCGTGTAAACTCTTTGCTTGAACTTGCATGACCTGTGCTATAAATTAAAAAAAAATTACTTACCGACCTTGGGTTTCATGGTAAAAAAAAAGGTCGAGGGTTTTATATCGGGCATTGCGGTCAAGTTAACCTGTATGTTTAGATACTGTTTACGTGCAAATGTGATGAAAAATATTATTTTCTCTTGTAGGTAGTCAAAAGGCAAATACGTACTTAATCAACTCCGTCAAATATATCATTAAACGTCATTACGTCTAATGAAACCTACCATTCCCCTTTCCGATTAAAATGGCGGCTGCACCAAAGAGCAGATTTGCTTGTTTTTTCGGGCATTGACACCAATCTGTAATGCCTCTGCTCATGCGGGCGCTTTCTCCGCGCAAGTATTAATTTACTGTTTGGCGCCAAAATTCCTAACCTATGAATCGAGTCAAGTTCATTTCACTTGTTAGCTTTATTATGACCAGTTTAGAGATCGCCATCTTTATTCCTCCGCTAATAAATTTTTACTTTCTTTTAGCAAACGCAATTGCGTTAATTATTCCTCGTGATGTAGAAACGAGACGTGTAAATAAGAAAGTATCATTCATTAACTTTATTTTGAACACTTGAAAACAATAACATAGTGTTGTTTTATAATAGCAAAAATTAACGTAAGACGAAAAGATGTTATAAACATTACAAACATAGATAAAAAATCCCAGGTATACTACAATGGAGTCTTTTTTATTTGAAAGCAGGTTTTCTAGAGGAGGGTCTAAGCTAGGTTTAAGAGATATTAGCTCTGAAAGTAGGGTTTTCCATCACATAGGGGTTTTGTATTTATTGGAATAGTTGTAATTAACATTATTATAGGTAAAATATTTTCCCATAAAGAGTAACCTACATTATTCCAAAACTTGTTCGTCCTATATTCGCACTAATAATGTCATTAAGTACATTAATTACTTAACTATCTAAGTTCCAACCCGTAAAGCACTATGCAGTTAAAATAACGTATTATTATTTAAGCGCCTCTCTCCACAAATAACAGGAACACTTGCGCGCGAGTTGATTATACGCGCATTCCGATGTTTATCTCCAGTACTTGAATATCAAGAGAAATGTTAATCTTTTGTTGGGCAAACTCAACATTCATCAAACGCTTGTTTGCATGCAAACTCGAGATGTCTCTTGTGTATGAAGTATTCATAATGTATGGAGTAAGGGTGCGACCACACATGGGATAATTGGAATTCAAATTCAAAATTCAAATTAATTTTATTTTTAAGACAACAGGATTATATTTTGTTATTACTTAAAAGGTAAAAAAAAAATATTCAGTAAGTAGGCCGCAAAAGCACTTTTACATGTCAAATATTCGCTTTCCAGCTTTCCACGATAAAACCACTGCTGAGACGAAATGCCGCAAGAAACCGAACAGCTCATAATCTAAGCTAGTTACAATACAACCTACACGCTTTAAATTTAATTAATGTTATAAATCTTCTCAGTGTTCGGATTCATTACCACAGACTCTTAGTACCTCTGCAAAGCGCTGTCGAGCCACTCCGCTAGCACCCTGAGTTAACTGTTAGCGCTCCCCTGTAACTCTGTAACTCGACGCAATTTTTAACGCATTATAACGGGAAAGTCATCAACGTAAGCACCGACATAATTAGTAATTGATTAAATAATTAAGCTCAGAGACACCTTTTAAACACCAAAAGGTTAATAAAGGACCGCATTAAGCCGATTCTACTTAACATAAGCTCAAGAAGTTAAAAACAGGCAGTTAAGAGCCAAATGCAAAAGTTTCTCAAACAGGAAAAAATAAAGTAGTGTAGCATGTCCATGAAATTACTGAACACAAACACAAAATTACATTTTTAACTATAGGAAGCAACAAAATTAAATATTTTGTAACCAATTTCCTAAAGGTCACGTGGCAAATATAGTAAACTATCGTGGGTAGCTAAAGTATTAAAGGAACTTTGAATTCATTTAAAATCAATTCTCAGTAGGTGTAGCCATGGGAAGTTATTTGCAGCTTTAATATGACTATAATATTTGTTATTATTATGTTCAGTTTAAACTTGAAGGTAATATCGCTTAACTACCTTTTTCATTACACTTGGTGATATTACTACATATTGATAAATATCAAAACACAATTTACACCACTGACCTGTCTTTGTGAAACAGGTTACTGGTATACATTTTTAAAGTACAGTATTTGTATTGATATTTGTAAAGCACCAACAGTATTTCAAAATATATTATTAGGCGTAGGTATGTATGTTTCCTATAAAGGAAGTTTCGACAGTAGGTACTCGCTCGCTGGATCTAAGCCAGGCCAGGCCTTGTACTATACTTTGTCTAAGCTGGGCCCTACCGTGTCGTGCTTGGGGCACGATGTGTTAGAACTATCAATGGATAAGTAATCTTTAATCTTGTCCATATAGTCATAAAAGTCTCAATTTGCCTCAAAATAATGCTAAACTTCGGTTATTAAACCAAACTGACAATAATCTATGGCCGATTAATTATCCTAATAGTTAATCGTGACATCCCTAGCGCCACCGTAGTTAATGCGTCGTCTTGACCCACTGCCGAGTCACGATCTTGATCCAATCGGCGTCACGCGTGCGTACGCTTGTGTGAAACGCCTTTATTCATTTGTATGATTATTCGTAAACGCGTTCTTTATTCAAATCGGTGCCCATAGACAATATTTTTTGACAGTAAAATAGAGAACCGGAAGGCGCTGAACTTTTAAAGTCAGCCATTTAATCTGTGTGGAGTCTATGTGACTGGCCAAAGCGGGAAAAAAACAGAAACTGCCAAAACTTAAATGTCAAATAGCCATCTAATAAACCCTATATTCAATCCGCGGACAGATAGGCTTACTTCGGATCAAAATTTGACACATTTTGTATGGGCAAATGTCAAATTTTAACCCGAGGTAAGCGGTTAGTTCCCGATTCGCCGGATTCTTGTTTCGTCGGATTCTCGATTCGCCGGAATTTCATATATAAAATATGTGCCAGTCTGAACTTTTCCCTCAAGAATCCGGCGAATCGAGAATCCGACGAAACAAGAATCCGGCGAATCGGGAACTAACCAGGTAAGCCTTATCTATCCTCGGTTTGAATATAGGGTTCGGCCGTTAGAGTATTGAAAATACCTTTTGTATTTGTTACGAGTGTTACGACACATCTCGCTCCACGTTGGCCTTCATTGTCACGATTTAACTTGGTTTGTCTGTAAACACATGTCATCTAATTATAATAGTTTTTCATTAGATATACTGCTAATTTAATATAGGTCCTCTTGAAAGTGTGTAACTAATGACAATCAATGACGCTTAAAGCGTAAAATACAACTTCCTGGCATGATACAAAAAAAAATTGCCACGTAGCAAAATTAAATAGCAATATATTTACCTGATTAATGCGTACGATGGCATTAATCAGGTAAATATATTGCTATTTAATTTTGCTACGTGGCAATTTTTTTTTGTATCATGCCAGGAAGTTGTATTTTACGCTTTAAGCGTGTAATAGTGTATGTAACCGTAGTCGAATTTATTAACCGTAAAATCAGATTAAACAAATACATAAATTTTTGTACATGACATTAATGAGGATCATTAATATCATATCGTAGGAGCATATAAAAATGTTAATTGTGAGTTATATACAGCACAATCACAAAAAACCAGTTATTTATTGCTGGCCACAAAGAGATTAGGCTTTATTACCAACAAATTAATTAAAACTTGATTTGGCTCATAAATAAGAATCAGAAGACGCAAAAAACGTAACGGTAAAAAAGCATCTTTCTGTAGAAAAATATGATTCCGGTTCGTTACAGCCAAATATCATAATAACGTGTTCCTAGAACATCAAAATGTCAAAACAGATTATTCTCATAATGTCTAAAGATCGAAATGACTTACGCCTACTTCTTAAATTACCGTATTCTTAATATGACTGTAATTCATTTTGACTCTTTCTCGTTTTGATAAATTTTCAATTCTACCATTTCCCAAAATGTCTAAAACTTTACTTGATCATGTTTTAATGAATTTTCAATTATACCATTTCCCAAAATGTCTAAAACTCAAATTAACTAGACACAAAATCTCTGTACCACAAAACTTTACAAGTTGTACAATAATAATTATACAACATTGTAGTTATTCCATAATAAAACTTGATAAATTTGTTGAAATTTTACGCTTGTAAAGTTCTGTGGTATAGGCTCCTGGGGTGTTATTCTCTGAAAAGCTAAGGTGAGCGAACGCAGGAGTGAATGTCCAAGTTTAAGTAGTCCCGTCCGAGCTAACAAAACACATTATTAGCGAATGCATTCTCAATGAGGCAGCCTTATACTTTCGAGGAGCCATGCTGCCAAATTGAAAATGCACGCCCTAAAATGTGTTTTGTTCGCTCGGACGGGACTATTTAAACTCGCCGCTTGGACATCACTCGGACATTCGCTCACCTTTGCTTCTTGAGCGAATCACACCCCTGCTCATAAGGACAGTTTTTATTTGATCGTTTAAATTTATAAATTGCTAAACCAATTGTGATAAACTGAACTAATTATATACATTTATAAATAAGTAACACTACAAATACTGCGTGGTTAAAATTTTAGGTATTATGAGACAGTGTCATTTTGGTCTTTGGGCCTGTCAACAAAAGGTATTTTTGAATTTTGGTCTTATTAATAATTTGGTATTTGAAGTTATTGTTCATTTGGATATTGGATGTAATGTGTAAATGTTATTATGACATTTTATTGTATTGAAAATAAGTCAATTTGGGAATTAAGGCATTTTGGAACTAAGACAATTTGAGATTTAGTAAAATATGTAAAAGGGCATTATGACATTTGGCTGTAATGAACCGGAATCAAAAATATTATAGGTATCTCTTGTTTAGTAATAAAAAAATCTGTCTAACATTATATTTATGAATATTTTATCTTGTTTCAGGTAAGTTAAGCTGATTTCCGGCCGCGAGAAAGCGAGTGAAACATCTAAAATAAGTATAAAAACATAATATTACACTACGATTAAGTATGGAGACCTAAGCGCCATATAATTCCGCTAAAAAACCATTTTATTTTATGGTTAATTTGGTTCTACCTAAAAATACCTTTTAAAACGTAGAGTGAAAAAAATAACAGTAGTAATTAACGCGCGCCTGACCTCATTAAACGGGCAGGTAATTAGCAATTTGGTAAATGGGCTTATTCATTAATTTGTTCCTGGCAAATTAAATGAACAACACCGTGCTGCCATCTAGTGGGAATTTGCGATGTTAGCGATTACACGCGCTACCGTGCAATTAGGAAAATTAGCTATCTGTGGGATTATTAGGTATGGAGAAAAACCTTTTTATCCACGCACATATCATTAGTGCTCTAAAATTCGTTCAGAAACCGTAGGAAATGACCAGCACTTACAACCAATTTTACTATGAGAATATTCTGGTCTGTACACGTTTCTTGACAGTATCGATTTTTGTAAGGTTATGAGTTTAAATTTGGAACAGCTGTCAAAACTCATGAGGGTCTCTATTCTAGTATCCATAGATATTAAAACAGTTGTCGATAGTAAACGTCAATTCAGTTTTTTTTTAAATATATAAACCGCATGGCATTTGATTTCGAACGCCATGAGAATATAGAGGGAGGCCATTTGCAACGTTAAAAGATGGCGGACGTGTAATTTGTTTTAGACTTTAATTTTTGGGTAATTAGGTGTTCAAAGTTCTTTTCTGATAGTGATTTGTACTTTTTATGCCTTTGTGTCGCACAGTGATTGAAGACTTGGACTTATTTCGTGTATCTGGCATCTTTCTTCTCGTTTCAAGTGGACTCGCAGTGGTGCAGAGTTTAAAACTATCTTGACCTCTGACCTACAAATCACCGTACAACGTTGCCCCCAATCTTCCTAGAGAAGATTGGATTGTTTTATTGCTATATTGATATATACTTATATATACTTGACACTGGCGAAATCACATAACGTGGAAACGCCATATCCCCGCGGTAGTAGCTGTTCAAGTCGCCGCGGGGGCAAATGAAGAAGAAGAAGAAGAAGAGAATATAGAGACTTTATAATTTTGTCTGATTAAAAAAAAAACATTCATATTCGTGACACTGACACAGCACAAGTTTGTTTTGCCGCCATTTTTGCCGTCAAGTCGTCGACTTCTGATCCCATATCTTAGAGTACGTATGATATGTGTGTAAATAAAGTAGTGCATATGACTGTACATAATTAGGCCTGAAAACACTCGTGTGATCCTATAATGGAACTCGCTGACGCTCGTTGTACAAAACCACACTCCTATTTTAAGGCCTCTCATTATGCATCAGTTGCATAAACTACTATTGTGAAAAATAATATCTCTTTTGTAATGGGTTCCAATTGTTATTATTGAAATAGAAACACGAAATATTGATGTTAACAATTAAAAGTTAAAACTAAACTTATTTAAATTAAAATAAACTAAGCTACTCAAATATTAAATATGTAAAAAATAATCACCACTATAAAAAGAACACCCCCTCTAGCAGGTCCGCTCGCGGCATGGTACATAAATTATGACACTGGCTGCATTACCTCTCTGGATAGCTAGCCCAATATTTACATAATTACATTGTGTAGATGCAAAATATTCTTAATTATAATTAGAAACAATTTATTAGAAATAACAAATAACACTTTAAAAGAAACTGCTTTGTAAATGGTATCGACTCAGCTACGTGTTGTACTGCCTAATGAGAGTAGCCGCTTTATGGTTTATTGCGATCGTGTTCGATCATAGTCTCCTGTTTTGTTAAGAGAGTTGATTTTTAGGACTAGGTATTAACGAGGCATAGGTTTTAACTAAAATAGAACATAAATAGTTGCAATTACTATGAAGCATGTATCTTTTAAAGTATATAGAACCACGTCTGAACCATTACATTCACCTTAAAAATAAAAATAAAATGGTTTTTTTTTTCTTGCTTAATCTTAAACATTACATATGTGGTAAAGCTTAATTAAAGCTAAAATTTCTTTTTAAAATAGACAAATTAACTAATTTTCATAAAAAAATATGATTATCACTAGTGAATTAGTGAAACATAATCTACTTTGAACAACAAATAATCAGGTCTACTCATTTCGTGACTTGTAATCCATAACCATTATTTTAATTACAAACGAACGTCAGAATTATCGTCAAGAGTGACCTAAATACTGGCCGCAACATTACCACGTCATTTGCAGCCAAGCCCCGAAATAAATTAAAAACAAAACAACAACTTTTTAATTTTTCCCGCTCATTAGCTTAGGGCTGCGATTGTAAACAAACCGATATTTTACCGATAATTTTGAGCAGCAAAAAGTTTGTTATCTCGTTTACGGTAAATTGATTCACAATTTCAAACAGTGTTTAAATTCGATAGCTTAAATCAAATCCGTTCAATAATCGAGAGCATCTTCAAACGGTTCAATTCCGATCATAAATTTATATTAAAACAGCCGCAACATCCCGAAATTTAATAACATTTACTCATTTCATTTCTCAGAAGCAATTAGAAATGGAACGGACTTGGCTTCTTCGAAAATAATCTTGTTACAGAACCGATAACGGCTTCAATTTCCATAGGGTGCTTCAGTTTTATGTCTTGATACCTTGCGTTAAGGATGTAGGTCGGCAAAGGAGCCGTAAATTGACTTTTACTAATGAAATATTATACTTAGCGATGTGAATTGCTCTGGACTAGTATGGCACTGACATTATTTGATCTCTGTAATGAAACCTCTTTGTTGTTTTCGGAGAAAAGTACCTTTAGTCCTTTAGCTTCTTAGAGGTTAAATGAGTGTATAGGGCACTACAGGTTGAATGGTTTATTTCCAGACCACACTAATATTGGCAGGCACTAGTTTAGTATGGAATGCTGCCGGATTTATATAAATATACAGTACTGTTATAGTACTTGAGTTTGCTGATATAGTCTCCATCGGTGGTTTATAAAACTGAAATTGCAAATTAATATCCAACGATGTGTAAACACAACCTGAACTAGGCTTGAGCCTGAATCTTCTTATTATTAGCTGACTATACTAACTAAATACCTGCGTCACATGCAACTCGAGCAACGGACTTGTTTTCCTATTTTCCATTTCTAATTACTTTGCTATTTACTAGCCTGTACTTTAATTGCGAGGTTCCTTAAGAGATTCTCGTATTACTGACCGGTAAGTATGTATGTAAATATAAGTATAAATAAATGTGAGGTTAGTGGAACCTTTAAAAAAACATGCTTAAGCCGTTGTTATAAATATCGCATCGCCGAATACGCCCATCACCATCGCACATTTTCTTGAGCACCCTCTAAACGGCCGCCAAAGCAATCTTAGTGAGAGCCATCAAAAATTCACAAACCGCTTACCTGACGTTTACGGAAAAGTGGTTACTCAAACCCTCTTACGGTCACCCAGGACTGGGGAAAGTGGTCTCGTTGAACGGACGCAACTGTCCGTTCGAAAATTAAATTTGTTCACTTCCTTGGTTTAGTCTCACGCTTATCGCGATGTTAAGATAGGCCGGTGACATTTTGCGTAACTCTCGAGGAAGGAAGGTGTCGAATGTCCGTTAACTTAGTTGTTTTTTGTCCGTAAGCGGAAAGATTGTGTGGGTTTACGTGTGACAGGAAATGGAAGAGATTGTGTGAGATTGTTTTTATCAATCAAATTTGAAGCGTATACGGCTCTCGCCTACATGCATTTATTTTTACTTAAATTTACTTACTTTCATATTTTGAATTCCATGTCTTTTGTTACCAAATAGTTTCAAACACAACTTACAGATGGCGCTACTAGTATAGGTATTGGCAACATGATACGTATTTTCGTGGAGTTTACAAATCTGGTGTTTGGCTCCGCGGCAACTGCTACGGACTAAAGTGATTCGCGTTCTCTACGGTGGTGCGTTCGAATCCGCTTCGGTTATAACTTTTAGTAAGTTCCCTGCCTTGTTATAGTGTTTGGATCTATGTTCGAATACTGTCAAGGTGGGGTAGAGCGATGGGTGGTAGCAACGAGTGGGTTGTCCAACGAGGCTACCTGCTTCTGTAAGTAGCCCGAATATTTTTTATAGCATTTTATATTTTTACATTAGATATACGCAAAAAGGTTAGCTAAACATTTTTATAAAGTTCCGTAGTACCGCGATATTGTAGCAATTTGATTTTAAAATATTTGAAAGATAAAAGATGTTTTTTTAGTAAGTAGGAGGCATGGTAACGTTTATATATCAAAAATCTACCAATGCTTCTCAAGAGTTTTTTAAATATTGCTTATAATAATATATTTTTAGTAGTTTTATTTATTTATTTCTGCAGTAAAATTCAACTCTCGTATCTGCAACCATGAAAATACCTAAAATGCATTTCTTTAACTGTCTCAAAAACAAATTCACCACTTAATAAAAGTCCTGCTAACAGGCTTCCTAAAGGAAGGGTAACCTGAAGCGGCTATTAAATAAGACAATTACCCTCCCACAACTGTCTTTGGTAATTACGTCAATTAGAAGGGCCTTACCCCTTTTAAATCCATATAGGGTCCGCATTTTATTCGGTTTCAATCCGACATCTCCCCTGTGAGACTGTTGTTAGCTATGGATAGACGTGATATCGTCGGTGATACCACAAAACCGCGTAACTAACAAATTTATGATAGAGAAAAATAAACCTTACCATATTATTAAAAATGTGCATTTTGCTCCTTATTCAAAATGTTACTTACGCGATTTTGCAGTTTCACCGATGATATCTATACTCGTAGGTAAGAGGGAAGTTAAATAATAGCGAAGATGCACGATAAGTCATAAGTACATCAAGCTTTTGGTTGTGAAACTTGTGAAGGCCTTCTTTCTACTGTTGATGTTTAATTTCAATTTCAAATGTTTTACTTTCCTTTAAAAATAACTTTAGTGGTGGTACCTAAGACTTTGTGCAGGGTCCGTCCGAATCGCTATCAACCTATCGCAATTCTAGATCAAAACAGTAGTAACTCAAAATACAACTGTATTTTAAAATCAACTTTATTACAATTTGAAACCAAACTAGTACTTACCTACTATTTTGAGTTAATACTGTATTGATCTAGCAGTGCGCTAGGTTGATAGCGATTCGGACCTCAGGGTTGACAGGATATTTGCAGTCTAAGGCCCGTATTAATATCCTCGACTTGGCTGAGATGCCCGTCACAAGAAACGTCAACATAAACGTCAAGCCATAGAAAACTGTAATTTTTGACGCATCTTGCTTGAGACGAGCATTACAGTCGAGATCAGTTTATTAATACGGTCCTTAGGATTGCAGTCTTCAGATTGTAGTCTTGGGAGTGCAAATGTCTATGGGTCACAGATCCCACTTACCATCAGTGGCCTGTGTGTGTGTACTCGTGTGCCTTCTAGAGAATGTTGTTTATGGCATGAATACCAGGCAAAGCCTTCCGTTAACTTCTCTCACTACTTCCTGTCCTATGTTAATTCCAGTCTATCTTACCAAGGTACGAACACGAAATAGTTCATTATATTTATTTAGGGGGGTAGAAGTCTTATAGGTAGTAATATAAAGACAATTACAAATCCAACAATCAAATTTTAGAAATTAATCGTGTATGTAGGTCAGTTTAAGTCATAATTCCATTAACAGTGAGTACCCATAATTATGTTAAGTTATGATTACATAGAAAAAAACATTTAAAATTACTATTTAATGGCATCTTTATCACCGGCCAGTCATTTCACTCAAAATGTACACACATTACAATTTCACTGGATGCATTACCGGTTTAACTCAGTTCAAGTGTATTGCGCAAGTCTGTAATTGCTGGAAGCGATTAGGCGTGGCGTGGCCCCAATGGCCGGCTAATTGTCCCGATAGGACGCCATTGTTGTCACCATGCTACCATAGACTTCATTGTCTCGAGTGCACTTTTAAAAGCGGGACTTTTTACGACTGCGATCTGCGTTTGAAAATGGAACGTTTTAGATGCTATACCTATGTTCGCGATTACTCAAATTGAACTCGGAATAGGGATAAGTTTGAAATGTGTATTTATTTATTTAAGCTTGTACACATGTATTTACATCAAAAACCACAAATGGACAACACCTAATGCCATTTTCAATCAGTTGTACTTACTTACTGGAAAATGTCTAATAAACGACATAAGTAACACGATTGAAAATTAAAAGGTTAAACGCCTCAAAAATTAGGGCTATATTGGTATAATTTGTGATTGAAGGAATTTGAAAACATAACAACCTTTTCAAGACTAATTTGAATGATTAGCATCTTAATTTAAACTAAACTAATCCTCGAGTTCACACTCTAATTTTAAACGACTCCAGTCCAAACGAAGCTGCATTAACATTAACTTTGTTAGGCGAAATGTGTGAAACAATTAAAATGAATACGTTTTATAGCTAGAGGGGATTATTAAGACAGTAGTAGATTATGATTCTTAATTCGTAGATCTCGCTAGTTTATTGTGTTGTAATGAACGGTATAGGGGTTTCCAAGTATACATAGTCTCTACATAGCTTTATTAGATATTTAGTCCACCATACTTTTATTTGTCATTTATTTGACGGATGGGTTAAAACAAATTAAAACAAGGCCCTGGCATTCTTGTATTGCCGGCTAAATACGTTTTCGTTTTGTAAAAGATTTGTCGAAACCTTCCATATTACGACGACGCTGGCCTAGTTGGTAGTGACCCTGCCTACGAAGCTAGCGGTCCTGGGTTCAAATCCCAGTAAGGGCAGATATTTGTGTGATGAGCGTGAATATTTGTTTCTGAGTCATGTATGTTTTCTATGTATTTAAGTATATATTAAATTTCTCTTTATAAGTATTTATATCGTTGTCTAGTACCCCAAGTAGAAGCCTAGAACTTAGTTTACGACTAGTTTAATTGGTGTGACATAGTCTCCTGATATTTATTATTTTTTAATTTTTATTATCAAATCTACCGACGAATTATTAATCGGCGAGTTTAAGTAGTCCAATTAGAGTATTTTTGAGGCGTGCATTCTAAATTAGTTAGCTTGACCTTAGCTCTGATCGACAAGATTTCATCTAACTCTCTTCAAATCGTCGAATTGTGGAAAAATAGACTTCCCTATCTTAGATTCGGCGTTATAAAAAATGCTGCTATACAAATATATGGTTGTTACGCTACATTCTTTCAAAATTTAAACCTAGAACGAATTCATAACGGATCCCCAATCCTCTTGCGTTCCGTTTCGCACACAAGCCGTTCCGCCGCTATATTTCGTTAAACAAAGAACAAGTAATGGATAACTGTTTGTTCAGTCTAGGTCGCTAATTGCCCGTGTAGCTATTGCGTTTCGGTAAACACCATTCTTTTACGTAAAATGGAATACCGTTTGGCGAAAACATAATAGGTAATAATAATAACCATAAAACATTGTAGCGATCCGTTTTAACAAGAATTTTAATTGTTTTGTGTCATGTCATGTCCAACCAAATAGCGAAAAGAGAAATTCGAATATCTATTTTCCCAACATAGGTAAGTTAATGTTAAAGTTAACTATGAGCCTTAGGCTGAAGCCAGACGAGCGTATTTTTTGAGTTGTAAGTCGCGTAATTTCTGCTCATCCATTCAGTTTCATAGTAGTAGTAGTAGTAGTATGATGAATGAAGGAGCAGAAATTACGCGACTCACAACTCAAAAAATACGCTCGTCTGGCTTCAGCCTTAGAGTGTAAAAATCTGCATGGTTTTAAGAAAGAAAGAAAAAGAAAGAAAAAGAAAAATACATTTATTCACTAACCACAACAAAACACAAAAAAATAAAAAACAGTAAACTAAAACAAAGTGGTGGATGTGTCTTCGTGGCAGTGAATCGGATACAGCATGCGTTATATTTTATTCATAAATTCAACGTTTTCACGTTACACGGATCACATCTTAATATTACAGTTTTTTGTATCATGGTTCACAACACCACAACAAAGATGGACAAACTACCGAACGCTAAGCTAAGACAAACAAAAATAAAATTATGATACGATTCCCTACTTTATCATAGTCGAACTCACGACCTCTAGCCTCCTAGTCAAACAGCGTAACCTCTGGGCCAACCGTCGCCTATTACATTACAAAATGCATTAAACAATACATTCCCAAATCAACAACTCCACAATACAGTCGATCAGCATCCAGCTGCGTTCATTATTCCACATTATTACTCCGCAACAGTCATAATTCATAGTAAATAATGTTAATACAATCGCCTGGGTGGTTCACGAAACCCTTATACTATACTGAAACCATTATTACATCAATAAACAAGACGTACTTACTCGTAACAGTAAACAGCCTTTGATATCCCGCTCACGTACGTATTATTAAACTACATGATACCAACATAATAATCTCTCATAATTTGAATACATGATCTTAAAATAAACACGCATTTGTTTATGGTCGGCGCCGCATATTTTAAAATGGCGGGAACGTTCGGAATTCAAGTTGGAACCCACGCGATCTTGATACTGACTTAATTGATTCAACTCGACGCCTCTAGATGGCGCTTATCCGTTCTGACACTATTATCCATTAGTAATTGACGTCTAAATGTAAGTTGTAGTAGTTTTGATATTAAAGTTCAGTTTCGATTGCGTTTTGAAACCCTTGATACCATAGACAAGTTTGTAATAGTATCCGCAATGGCGCGATGGCGGCCTAATTGTCTTTAATTAGCAGATACGCACATATTTATTGCGAAGCAGACACGCTACCGTTTCGCTAAGTCCTTATTGGTGTTATTATATTAAACGCAGCAACTGGTGTCAAGATCACGAACGATCTTTGCTCTAATAGAGTCAGCGGTCGGTGTTTAAGCCCGTTTTATGCGGAATACAGTGGTTTTATGCGCATATTGGAGATATTTATCTAAGATTCCCTCGATAATCATGCACTTCCTTGGTATAACCGCGTACCAGCTACCACGTCATACATAAAGTAAAGTCATACAAACGTACAGATATAGGTAGGTTAGAATAGAATTACTTCAATTACTATCGACCTTGCAAGGCCGTACCTTTTCTAAACTTGTTAATAGGTGTTTTTAGCAGCAACCAACTGTGATAATATTTGAAGCAAACACGAATATCAAATGACTGAATACCCGTTTTACTAAACCAAACATGACGTAACTCAAGAATCTTTAAAATATGGTATTGTTTTATTTAAATTAGCTCTTTAAAGACCAGCATGACAGCGAATAGACGGGAGCGTGAGAGAAGTTTGTATCAAACCCAAAGGTATTTTTAAGAACTGTCTGTTTAGTATTTCTTCGAACTTTTCACGGCTTCAAAAAACAATACCGCCTACTTAATATTACCGATCGTAAATTTCGTCCCTTGACGTGGTCCCTTCGATTTACCCGGCTAATTTACTCTCATAAAGCTTGATGCCCATGTCAAAAGCATCCATCAAACGCGCTATAATCCGCTAGAGTATTATAGGCTCCTTAAAAGCAGGTGATAAAAGAAAGTGGCGTCCTTAAAAGATTATGAGGTAGAGGTGTGAATCCGACACCTGCGTATTTGGGATTCGGTTCGGTGCTTAGTATGTTGTCCCTTTTTAAGGTTCCTTAACATGATAGCGGTGCAAACTGTACGTTGAAAAGTCACTGTTGTATTAGGAATAATTCCATTTTGAACTAAGTACCATTGCTTCGCAATCTAAAGCTGAGTTAAGGGCTTACAGGTGATGTTGCGCAAAACTTTGACTATATATCAATAAAACTTCAACCCTCAACATTGTTAATATTCCCATAAACAATGCAAATATTCTTATTTAAAAAAAGCAAAATAAAATGTATATAGATCGTGGGAAACCACAACGCTAGGTTCTAATAGATACCCAGCGCCATCTATCGGTAGATACTCATACTTCCGCCCCGCCTACGTCTGTACCCCGCAGGCCAGTCGCGCACGAACTTGTCTGACTTTATACCAAGCAACACCCACAAGTGGTTTGTAAGTTACCGGCTCATTCCGCGAACTCAGACTCGACTGGCCTTAATTCTTTGAGTTAAGAGCCGTGTATAATTTTACATTACAAATAAATCCATTGTTGCGTGTTCACGTATAACTTTATTTTATTAATCGTAATGGTCTCTTAAATATTCTCTTGATTGCGTGCTGTAATTGAACGTAACGTGTTTTTACAAAGTCGAGCCGCCGCTCGATAAAATTATATTTGCTGTATAACTGTACTCTATTGGTGTAGATAGAAATGGAGTACTTTAAGCATTCTCAATTAGCTTATTTCAAATTGGCTCGTTCTTTGTTTATTATATTATACTTACTCATAAAAACAACGCGCAACAAAGGGAATCATTTTTCCACAAACAGAAAGGGTTTTCCAATTTTCATAATGTACTTAACCTTTTTTAATAAAATTTGTATTGAAACTTAACGGGCTTGTGAAGCTAAAAAATGTTTAAATGCTAATGTTGTTCCCTTAAATCTAGTCCGACTTTTACGATTTTTGAATATGTTGATGGAATTTGAAAAACTAAGTAGGTCTGTCTACGTACGAGTACGTTTTCCTTTCCTATAAGAAGAAACGTGCAAATCTAGTTAATCTAGTGGGAATCGGACGGAGCAGGCGTGGGGTTGGTTACTCAAAAGTAATATTATTTTCGTAAATATAGTGGCAAATAGAGGATATTTATCGTGGTAAATAGAGGACGCTTTTTCACCACTGAAATAATAAATAATAATATGTACCTACTTATAATTTAATATTTATCTTGGATACCTACTTTTACTTCATTGTGCTCTAAGCAAACAATGTAACATTTTTCTGAAATGGAACAGGGTAATTATGCATGACAACACTGACATTAATAATGCCCCACGGTGCGTGTTCTGGTCACACTGAATTAGAATTAATTTAATTAACGTTGTTTTATTTGAACGCGGTTGCGATATGACAACAGGTTACGAGTGTGCGTGACATAATTTTGGATAAGTAATATAAGATATTTATTTACGCATTTTATAAAACGCGTCATTTTACTAAATCGTGTTGGCGTCACTCACGTTATTCTGTAAGTTAAAAAAAGAGACTCCAACGAGAATCTTCACCGAATCTCGCATATTGTGGCCGCAGCACGGAAACACAAAATAATGACAATGTCAACTAGCCATAACGCTATTAAAACCATCGCTAAAATATACAATTTTTCTGGCGTCCGTTAATTTGAACGTTAACAAAACTTTAACAAAAGTATTGTTTTACAAATTTAAATGAAGACATGTAAGCTTACATCATCGTTACGTAGGTATACGATTTACGAGATTACGAGTACAGTCATCAGCAGACGTAAGTGGACAGTCGAAGAGCGCAAAATTATCTATGCACGCTCTTATTGTCTTTTATAATCGTGTGTCTGCCGGCTAATACGACCTACTTCTGCTGCTGAATGTACATAAGGCTTAGATATAACTTAGAGTTATTTATAACAATAGATTAAGTGAAGGTAGACCCTGGACCACCAAAAATCTTACGGCAGTGGGGAGTATTTACAAAATGATTTTTTTATTATGGTGTGGCGACCTAGCGACATCTAACGGAAACTTGTATCAACCAACTCGCTAGCGCCACCAGCGTCAGACAGCGGAACTAAGGATCCTACAACGCGCTAACGAAGTTTCTAAAGTCGGTTGACATACGAGTATATACCACTTCCAATTCCAACTTCACACCATACCATACAAGACACTTTTTTTTTAATCGTTTAAACGGTAAAACATACAAGTGTCAAATTTGATACTAATTAACAAACCAAAATGGTCAAGTATGAGTTGGCCTCACGCTGCTAATTCGATTCGAAAGCGAATAAAAAATGGAATAAAATAATACCTACTGCGCGGTGGTACTGTAGGAAGAGAGGACAATAGAGATATCTCTCTCCAGGCGGGTGTTATGCCTGGGGACCGAAGTCCTTATGCCTGGGGACCGAAGTCCTCCATCCCAATGGACTTCGGTCCCCAGGCATAACACCCGCCTGGTGAGAGATCACTCTATGGTCCTCTCTTTCTACAATACGATTTTGTTAAGTGATTTGTAACATTAGTAACCCTCATTTTTATTTTCAGTGGGCGGCATGTCCCGCGGCGGCAGCGGCGCGGGCAAGACTGCCACCGCCAAGCGGGTCCCGCCGCCCGCCGTGCCCGGCGACGCGTTCGGCACGCCGCAGCACCGGCACTCGGGCTCCAGCTTCGGCTCGCAGGGCTACGCGTCGTGTGAGGAGCAACCCTACCCGCAGCCTCCGGACACACCCAGCCACACTAGAGGTAACGCTGCATATACAGGCTGACGTGACGTGGCACCCTCAGTCGGGTTAAAGCTGGCTTACATGTCAACGCGTCATGTGAGGAGCAGTCCTATCTAAAACCTCTGTACACACTCTGCCCTCCTAAGCAATAAAGCAGCATCCCAAAATCAATAACCAAAGCAGTTTTAGTTCTCTTCTCTTATTAATAAGGTTGATATTGCTACAGGAGTTTTATCTGACATACTGCATATTAGCTTAGGAGGGCAGCACTCAGGTACACCAGAGCTTAGATTATCCTGTATGAGAAGGCAATCGTGACCTGGCTCCCTCAGTTAGGTTATAGCTGCCTTACATGTCAACGCGTCATGTGAGGAGCAGTCCTATCTACAACCTCTGTACACACGCAGCTGCACCAGAGCTTAGATTATCCTACATATACAGGCTAAAGTGACGTGGCACCCTCAGTTGGGTTAAAGCTGGCTTACATGTCAACGCGTCATGTAAGGAGCAGTCCTATCTACAACCTCTGTACACACTCAGCTGCACCAGAGCTGAGATTATCCTGCATATGCAGGCAAACGTCACGTGGCACCCTCAGTTGGGTTATAGATGGCTTGCAGGTCTTCACCTCCTGGCAGCCCTATCAAGCCCTGAGTTAAATCCTTCCCATGAATAAAGCAAGCGAGCTCTCAAGCCACCTGATGTCAAATTGACTGTGATCCTCCGACATGGGCGATCTCTGGACTGCAAATGCGTTGGCAACCTTGAGGATTTAGATGGAGTGCCTCTATGCTAGTCATTTCACCAATTCTAACGACTACATCGGAAACCAACATTGTGGTCAGCTTAGCGGCAGGTTACGGGGTGAGGCGGTGTTAGCGATCCAGATGAACCCTACTCAAAGCACCATGGCTGCTGTTTCTTAGATTATTACAGCAGTGAGCAGGGTCCGATTTCCTCACTTCTTGGTTTCACGTTATGCTAACGTAAATGGTTGCATATAGAGTACATCTATCAGTGTTCTAACAGAAGAAAAGGTGCTAGAGGCGATTGTTGATAAGCGACGTTAGGGTTTATTTTCTAAAATTAAGAGCATTCCTCCCATCCCACCGTTCGTCAAAGGCATGTTCCCTTTTTATTGCGCAGTGTATTTTATATCTTACGTCGATGAAATTCTTGGTCTCCCCTATACTCTAATAACGCGTAATGGCTTCATAGAGAAAGTCTGATTTAATATGCAAGAGCATGTCTGGGTCTCGCATATAAAATTAGTTATTCTTTGTCTATAGTGGTCGGTGTTGCCAGTATAGGCACATAGAATTGGTGAGGTATTAATGTGTAGGTGTACGTCCCACATAGCCGGGAATTTGCAAGTAAAGCTATCGTTAAACCTGGAGTGAAAAAGATACGTTACATTTAGGGCTTGCATTATCCGCCCTATTTTACTATCCGGATAATTCGGATAACGGATAATGCAATATCCGGATATCCGGATAAAACGGATATTTTTAGGTAATGTGTAATAAAACACAAAATTGGTAAAAAATCAATATACTTTTATAGAATACAAAACAACGTTAGATTTCACAAAATAATGTATATTTCGAGGCTTTAAATTAACAAAATGTAATCACGAAGCTTAAGTGGTTTAAAAACAGCAGGTAGTTTAGGTGGTCTAATCTTTAGAATTGGTAAAAAACATCTATCTACTATCAGAATCAACAATCAAAAAATACACGTTTTAAAATAGTTATCTGCTTCAAAATATAATTATTTAACATAATTATCACAATCAACTGTCACAATAAGATTATCAATATAGCTTCAGATGATTGTGCAAAGGTGAGGTAGATCCAGATGATTTTAATATTTTTTTACATATTTTGCACTGAGCTTCTTTGCCATCAGGGCTTCGCAAAAAGTGGTGCTAGACGGAGTTTTTGTCCAGGTTTGATTTTTTATATTCTTGGAATATAGCGGCCATTTCTGTCTGTTAATTTTACCTGGAAAATAACAAATGCCTCTGTCAAGTATTTGTATCATTAATATTTTTTTTTACATGCAATGTATACTTATACTAAACAACTTATTTTCAACACGGTATGGTACAAGTACACGTAAGGAAAAGTAAGAACCCAGTACTATCCGTTTATTATTATCACCAATCACCATGCATTAGTAAAAGATTTAAAAAAGTGTAAATTGCCAACTAAGTAATTCAAAGAAACAAATAACATGAAATATCAAATAATAATAATAACATTGGGTGAAGTTCCGCAATATTTAATCAGCCACTGCCAGCTGCCACTCAGCGATTAACTTTAATAACATCTTTATTATGTTTCACTCAAACATACTAATCAATAATAATAATTCAAAACTACTCACCCACTCACTTCTCAACTCATGGTAATTTCCACTACCATGCCATGCGGCACCTCTGCGCCACGCCACGTGGTGTTTCTGCACTTAGAGCACGCACGAATACGCGATAACACTTACGAATGACACGAACACGATGAGCACTGATGTCTGACTGACGCGTCAATCGCGTCATCAACTCATCATCACCAAGAACAATACTATTGAGCGGAGGGGAGCGGCGATCGGTGTTGTAGAATCTGAGACGAGGATATCGTGCGTCTCGCTCGCGCATTTTATAAAAGAAAAATGTTTACGCGATCTGATCTGGCATTCTGGCGTCAAATTCAATATTAAAATTAACGTTTAGCCCTATATGTTGAATATCCGAAATATCCGAATTATCCGGATACAAAGTAAGCTCAAATCCGGATTTGAAATTAAGCGGATATCCGGATAATTCGAATATCCGGATATTCGAATTGCAAGCCCTAGTTACATTAATTAATAAGTAGTTTTTTGCGAGTCTGTTTGATATTTGTATTTGCTAAAAAAATATGTATGCAAAAGTATATTTGACTGACACACTACAGAATTATGTAACCTTTTATAGCCGTTGTGCTTTGGTTTCAAGTAAAAATTTAGACAGACACAAAAATAGGTGCCCTTAGACGCGAAATAAAGTATTCCTGTTGTAAAGACGTTCCTTACACTTTCGCTTCCCTTTTTAATTATGGCCAGACGCTGAATGATTCCAAACCCCGCAGGGCTGGCAGTTGTTTTGGGACAACCAAATACTCCCCTCCAGACTGAATTGGAAGTCTTTGTGAAGAATTTCGGTCATAATTACTTCAGGTTTCAGAAAAACGTCTCGGAAGGGACCTTGTCTCGATTTTGAATTCTAGTGTCGTGAAGTAGAAACCTTTCTTTTGTTATGTCTAGTTGATGGGTGAAATCTTGAAAAGGGGACTAATTTCCACAACGACGGTTTACTTTTTACCCGACTGCCGATGGAGGGTAATGTGTTTATCAGACTATAAATCGCACGTTAAATCCAAGAGTGACACAAAGGTGACACTATGCAAAAAACGCATTAAAAAAAACCGGAATAATGTCATTAATCCAATAGTTTTATTCATAATTTAATGTCACTGTAGGATTTAACGTGCGATATGTATGTTTGTTTCTTTGTGGCGCTCTAGAAACTGACTAAACTAAAGATTTTGGTGATTCTTATGGCAATCGGTTTGTCTTAATCTTGTGAGTGTCACTAGAGATATGACAGTAATTAAAATTCAATATGGCGTCAACTAGACGCAAAAAAATCGACGAACTATGACAAATGAGGTATCATTGAATAGATTTTAGAAATCATCTTTAGGTTTCTTTAATCATTTTTCATTTTGAACGATCATGTAGGATTTATAACGATTTAAAGTTGGTTTGCAACAACAGTCGGGTTTTTTAAAGTTTGCTATTTGTTGTTATTATTAAATTACTTGTCCTCTGTGTATACAAGATACAAGTATGTGTACAAGAAAGTATACCATTTTATAACTTTACTGTATATTTATTTTCATCCAATATCATCCAGATAGTCTTAATCTTAGTCAGTAAAAAACCTTCGTCACAGATTCAACTAAGTTATTTTGCGACTAATTGATTGCGAGACAACACGCAGGCTAAATCCCATCTCGGAGTTAGTACCTTTGATTGGTACTATTTCACGCTGAAACAGCATTAACCTCTCGTATGCGGTAGGCAGGAAAATTTGTTGACGGCTCAGTGCGGCGACGCGGTCACGTGACCAGTCACGTGACATCAAACCCACACAAATAACGGCTATATTGAATATTTTTATGTAAGGAGCGATTTTTGGTAAATTTGATTACTTTATTGGCTAACCTACAATAAACTTTATACCCTATTTAGCTTTACAGTAAGGTTCAAATTAAATTCGGGAAGGCACGCTTCTACGCATACGAGGGGTTAAGACTGCGCTGATCGCACGCCGGATGTACAGTGGCGCCCTCATT
Source organism: Acleris emargana (assembly GCA_927399475.2). Classification (NCBI taxonomy): domain Eukaryota; kingdom Metazoa; phylum Arthropoda; class Insecta; order Lepidoptera; family Tortricidae; genus Acleris; species Acleris emargana. Next base: position 2,736,824 of record OV656840.1, read on the forward strand.
ACTATTGTTGCATTTTCTAATAAACTAAAGTGTTTTCTTGAAATCGGACGGTGCTTTTTTGTACTACAAATGAAAATACAACTTATACGACATATCACTTAGTTTAATAACGATTGACCTTCGAGTTATCAACTTAACGGAAAACAGTGGCCACCTTTTCCCGTTAAGCTGACTACTCAACGGGTAATTGTTATCAAAGTTCGTTACGTATCCTTTAAATTGTGTTTTTACTTGCGCTACAAAAAAGCATCGTCCAATGAGGGTTTCCGCGCATCAGTTTTTTCACTAGATGGCGCCTCTGGGAAGTAAGGTCTTTTTAACAGTGGATAATACGTAAAAAATATAAATTGAAATAATTTTGTACTTAAATATTTGAAATGTGTATATATCAAGTGAAAAAGTAAATTGTCGCTAGTTTGGTCTTCTTCTAGGCATATATTTTAACATCAACTGTCAAAAAGACCTCACTTCACAGGCGCCATCTAGTGAAAAAACTGATGCGCGGAAACCCTAATTCCAAGGAAATTCTTTACTTAGAACACTCAATAATAGTAATGAAGGCGCCACTGGACGCTCGACGTTCGCTCGGTGCAGTCTTAAATTACTATATGGATTGTCAATGCGGGCGAAGTCACAGGTAGGAACTAGTTACATAAGTACCTATATAACAAATAATTACTTCAATTTCCAGATGACCACTCAGACTACGGCAGCACCGTTTCCGGCGTGTCAGGCGTCAGCGGGGCTAGTGGAAGCCTCGGCAAGAGCCCTGCAGGAGGAGGGACGTTCACCTTCCCTCCCCCCTCCCAGCCCCTCACGCACAAGGCGGCGGTGTACTACCATCACCAGCTGGCGCTCAGTGATGACCAGGGGATTGATATGACGCAGGTGAGTAGCTAGATTACTTACGCTGTTAATAAGAGCGAGTGAGAGAGAAGTACGAGTGCAAATCCGAAGCATCTCCTAAGTGCTCACAGCACAGACTGTAATGAAATACTTACTTTATCATCTGAAGTAAATACAAACTTTAATACCTTGTCGCTTTACAGCCACGTAAACAATCAATCAAGATTTTCAAATAGGTACGTGAATGCGATAAGGTACTTGAAAAAGGAAGTAGGTATCTTCTTTTAACGATGCTTATACCCCAACGTTGCCCATATTCACTTTATACGTCGTACGTCAACGTTATTAATGTCACAATATGATTGCGACGTAGAAGGTAGAAGCAAGGTGGAATAACGCCCTTAAGTGGATATACAAAATGCAATGTATGCTTATCACCACCGCGGGTCGACTAGTGACATGCTTTATACATCTGTATGCATTTGCTGTGGCACCGAAGGTATCGTGGTCAAGTCCTAGCTTTCTTTCACGTTTTTCAGTTTCAAAAATGTAATCCCTAAAAAAAAAAACTTGTCTCCAGAGCCCCGGGCGCGACAGCCCCGGCTCCTCCTCCGGCTCGGCTGGCTCCGGCTCGCGGCACTCCTCGGCGTCGCTGGACAGCGGGCGCGCGTCGGGCCGCATGCCCCACCACCACCACGCCGCCTGCCACTGCGGGGACACCGCCGATCGCGTGAGGGCTATGATCGCGCAGGGATTGCCGGTACGTTGTTATACTCGTATGCTATGCTATCCTGGTCAACTTTGTAAAGATGCTGTATTTTTAAGGGTTTACGGGATATTTTTTTTACATGAAAGCGATTTTTCTGAAATAAGATAGCTTCAAAACTCGAGTTGAGTGATTAAAGTATGCTGTAAAACAATATTTGAAAAAAACCGGGCCTGTCTGACCATGCTCAGTGTAGGGTCACAAAATAACCCAAGAAAAAACAAGAATTAACTAATTCTCTATTTAAAGTGATTGGTGATTTTTGGTATAAGTCGCCCGTATCTCAAGAATTAATCATGTCTACTTAGTCGTGATAGTTTTTCTTATTAGTTATACGCGCTTTCATTGAAGATATTTTCAGATTTTAAGTAAGTATTTGTAGTTTTGACTCTAACAAAAGCTAGCGCTTCAAAGCTTAATATTTATTTTTTTTTGTTAGGATCCCTTAATCGAAAATTTTTATTTACAAACACGCAATATTTTTGAAAGACCTATCCAACGATATCCACACTATGGGGTAGACGAGAAAAAAATACATCCCCACTTTACGTGTACGGGAGGAACACAAAAAAACACGATTTTATTTTACCATTTTGTTGGCGTGACTAATATGAATATTAATGCCAAATTACAGCTTTCTAGTACTAAGAGTCTCTGAACTAGGCTGCGGACGGACGGACGGATGGATGGAGATGGCAACACTATAAGGGTTCCTAGTTTGACTACGGAACCCTAAAAAGTGCATGTACATTTAGTCATCCCGAAACTTAAATTCTATTAATTGGCGTTGCACGGTTTTGTCGATGACGGTGCCATTTTGATGATGGAATAAAAGCGGTATAGTACGGATAGGCCTGCATAACTGACTTTTCCACCGAATAGTAATTCACAAACAGAGAATTTCCACATTAGGTTAGGATCCTGCCTTCTCCAAAATTTGAAGATACGTTCTCTACCACTACAACTAACTCCTCACCCTCCATTCTTTCAGGACCCTGACATTATCCACGCGTGGCTGGCAGACCTGCAGATGGAGGAATACGCGCGTCTCTTCATCGAGGCTGGCTACGACCTGCCGACTGTCACCCGGATGACTCCTGAGGACCTGACGGCGGTGGGCATCAAGAAGCCGAACCACAGGAAGCGGCTAAAGGCTGAGCTGGCTAACCTTAACGTGCCGGACAACCTTCCTGATTATATACCGGTTAGTTTTCTAATCTGTATTAAAAAGTCGCTGTTCATAAATAATCAAATGGACGTGTCTTGCCGTCCTTTATCGACCTGTTTCAATAATCCAACCCCAAATCTTCCCTCCTAAGCAAATAAGCAGTATGCCAAAATCAATAATCATAGCAGTTTTAGTTCTCATCTCTTAGTAATAAGGTTGATATCGCTACATGAATTTTATCTGACATACTGCGTCTTAGCTTAGGACGGCAGATGACATCCTGTATTTATACAGTAACGGTTCAACTTCTGCAAATATGTATCTCAATCGTAATCTGTTTAATTCCAGGGTTCCCTGGACGAATGGCTTCGGTTGCTTCGGCTGGAGGAATACGGACCAGCTCTGATCGCGCAAGGCTACCGCACCGTGCAAGACGTCACGCAGCTCGCTTGGGAAGTACGTATTTTGTCCACGACATCTAACGGCATCTAACGGCAACTTGTATCAACCAACTCGGTAGCGCCACCAGCGTCAGACAGCGGAACTAAGGGTTCTACATCGAGCTAACGAAGTTTCTACAGTCGGCTGACATATATACCACTTCCAACTTCATCCCAATGGACTTCGGTCCCCAGGCATAACACCCGCCTGGAGAGAAATCTCTCTATTGTCCTCTCTTGCTACAAAACTAATCAGTAACCGTTTTATGGCATTGAGAAGGCAAACGCACTCACGTGATGATAAGTGGGGCTGTGAGCCCTACTATACACATTTGAGATCTCGTATAGCAAACCCTAGACTGCAATTGTAAGACCACAAATGCGTTGCAAATCAGGAGACTAAGAGGGCACGTCCCTGCTAGTCATTTTAACGGTTGTCTTGTCCCAACACCGGAACAAAACAATTCGAATAGCAACCTGAACCAGCCATGGTGTTAAAATCTTGTTAGTAACATTATATTTTCGCTGCTTGTATATATGGACTTCCATGGCGCCTTTCGATGCGGCGATTCAAATCCAGGTTGGGCCTGCCGTTTTCTGAATATTGTCCGACCATCTGACTGGTGCTCTTCCTCCATTTCAGTTTCATAGACTAAATCGTGCAAATTCTCATTTCAGGATTTAGAAGACATAGGCATAGTGCGTCTCGGCCACCAAAAGAAAATAATCCTGGCCATCAAAAGAGTGAAAGACATTAGAGCGGGAAAAAGAAGCATCAGCAACCAAGGATCTCTGGACTTCACTAGACTAACACCCGGACAGGTCAGTACCATAGAAAAGCAAGTTTTTTCTAAATGTGTTTGTAGTGATGTTTTAGAATCTAGACTCTAATAGTTCCTAAACTTTTATAATGGCAAACGTTCTGTCGGAAATATTTAAATTTAAAAATAGAACTAGAACTCGACTGCTTTCAAAATTCTTTTTCAAACAGTTATAGAGATTATAGAGTTTTCTATTTACTGATTAAAAAAGATCTCTAAAAAGCATCACTTCAAATCAACTGTTTATGATTTGTTATTTGATTTATTTTTTACCTGTCATTGTCATTTTCATTTCACTATCATTAATCATCTTGAAATTGGCTTAGATTAAAAATAAAATAAATTAACAGATTTTCGAAGCTATCCGAGTAATATTTTAACGCTTAATTCTTTATAATAGTTATTTTATACTAACGACGCTTATTTTAACCAAAGCGTTTTTGTAGTTTCAGTTTATTAATTTTAACAAAATAATCAATTATTTATTTTGAGCAAAAGAAGCTTTAGCTGTTTAGCTCAGTGTTACCTTATATCTAGCGCACAAGCTGGAATTTTCCTTTGCTAAGCCAATAGATGCGGAGACGTTATGGGAAAATATGTCCATACGGACTGCATTGGCTTGACCCTGAGGGAACACCAAAATTATTTTTTTCCCGAATCGTTCCAAATTATCGTTTCGCTTGGACTATCTAGAAGTCTATGTCCATCGCCATTGTCGTCGCTGGCTGAAAATAAAACGACACTGCGATTTGAAAAGTTCCAAATGTGAAACTCAATCGCAGAGTTGTTACCGGCCAGCATCACCATTCCGCTGCATCCACCATATCACAGCCCGAAGCAGCATGTGAATGTTTTGTTTTCTTTTCTTTCAAACACCAAACTGCACCTTGGACATAATCGGCTAAAGGATTTATATCCGAGGGAGCTGCATTACCAGACTTGGCAGACACATGAGCGGAGTTACCATAAACCCCCCGATATTAACTTTGCCGCCCTACCGACGGCCCTATGTGGCACTGATCTGGTCCCCATCCAGGTATGAGTCAACCTCCTTTGGCACAGTCTTGAAGTTTGTTCAAAGCACCCAGCACCCAGCTTTTATGTGCACCTGTTTTTGTTTTGTATTGAGAACGCTGTTTTCGATGTGTGTGTGTTTTCTGTGTTTTTATTATACTCACATTATTAAACGAGGTATCTAATTAAATTTAATACGTATTATTTTTAAGGGTCTATGTAGTACATATTATTATCTAATTATAGCTTGCTCGGTAATTAATATTTTTAATTAATAAGTAAGCTAAATGAGGCATGATTTTTAACACAGATTAAAATATTTTTTTAATACGTCAATAACTTCTTGAATAGCATGTAAAATATTGTACGAATTAAATATGGCAGTAATTTTACAAATCCGTGTTTTTATCAGTATTTCTAACTATTTATATCGTCATATTAATGCCATGCCAACAATATGTTCTAATCAGCCTAACATTATTCAAATTCTAAATAATAAAACATAGCCTCCACAGGTCCGTCATCCGCGTGGCAAATCTCTGGAAAGTCTAGAGGATCCATCAGAAAGATCGTCCCACACAACGTTTTCACCGGACGCAAGCTTCTACTACGGCGGTGGCCAATGGCGTCGCTCGTACGACGATGGCGACATCACTCCAACCAATGACAGCTCGTACGAGGGAGGGGGGACGCTGCCACGCCCGCGCGGATTGGTCCGTCCGCGGCCCGTAGCCAAGATCCAAGCAACGCCAGCTTACAGAGAAAAATCTCCAGATTATACCTACGATGAAATCGCGTATTCAGCTCGGTTGCAACGCGTGGCTTACGGAGCCAGTCCCCATGTGGCTAGAAAACCCCCTCCAGATCCTCCTAAGCGTCAGTCTTCTCAGTACGCTCCGTTCTCACGTTTCGGACAGACAACAGTCGAAATCCATCCAGAGAAGAGCCTCCCGTTAAGTCTGCCGGCATACCCGAGCTCTGACTCCCTGAGTGTGAGTTTGGACAGCACGGGGCTGCTGCCGCCTCCCCCCGCTCCTTCGTCACCCCCCAGGCGATATGAGGAGGACAAACTCCGGACAGGATCCGATGCTAGTTTTAAGGTGAGGATTTTGCAGTCAAATGTTTTTGGGACTGCGCCGAGCATACGCCGGATGAATAGTTTTGTCCTCATTACTATTGATGTGTTTTCTAATAAATTGAAGTATTTGAGTTGTCATATTTAACCTATAAATTGTGCATTGACTTGTGCACCAAAAAACCACACGTCGAGTTAAGACAATACTTTATTTTTTATAAAATACCATTATATGGTCTCTTTAGATTGACAGACACCCAAAAAATCATAGACAATAATAATCTCATCATTCCTGTTCTGCAGCGGTAGTAGGGTTTTCGAAGTTTGGTTTTTGTTAGGCTTGTTACGGATAGCCAACGACCCTTTCGGTCGGCCTTGAGAGTTTCATCATGAATTTTCGGTAATACTCGAGCGTGGCAGTTTAAGATATGAGAGATACCTTAGACCCAATAGAACAACCTTGTAAATTATTTAGCTCTATATGTAGTGACGCGCGCCTAGGATAGACGATCAGATTAGTAAAAAAAAATCGATAGTCTGAAATACTCGAGCGCGTCAGATTAAGATATTGGGGGTTGATTTTAGTGTTTTAAGACTAAATTTAACTAATCTGACGATAAGTCCTTGACGCCGCTGAGTTATAGGGTCGCGAACTTGTAAAAAAAAAAACGTTAATCCGGCATTCTCGAGCGCCATTTTTTTTTATTTTATTTTGAAGAATGTAATCTAAAACTTACTAAAAATACAAAATCTGCCGGTTTCCGCATGACCGGAAGTGTGGAGGAGCCATTTCGTCTTCCGAAAAACGCGTTGCGGCATATAAGTCGCGAACGATAGATTTTACAAAAAAAAAGTTTAAATAAACAAAAAAGGGAATATCTATCGCTTTATTGTCATTCTTAAATTCCCCGTTTTATCAAGGAGAAAGATAGGAAAAAAAAGAAACCAAAAAACCTTTTTCGGTCAGATTACTAAAAAAAACAGATTAAGTCAGATTGAGTCAGATTAAGAAAATATGCTTTCAGGATACCGAGATAAACCTCCCCTATGAAAATCTGACGCGCTCGAGTATTTCAAAAAAACTTTTTTTTTTGCATTTTCAAAAAGTCATCGTAACTTATCGTCACGCCGAAATCGTCAGTTTTTTTAAAGGGAGCTTCCTTGGGGCCTACTTAACACCCCTTCCGAAAATCTGACGCGCTCGAGTAAATTTTTTTTTTTTGTATTTTTGACTACTTTATGTGCCTACCCCCACCACGCAAACCGGCAGATTAGTATTATATACCGTTGTTATCAGAGGCACTTGGGGCATACGTAGTATGAATATCTGATGCGCTCGAGAATGCCCAAGTAACTGTTTTTTTTAACATTTTTGAAAAACCGTACACGCCAAACCCACCGCTAAAATGGTTTTTACCATACTACGAGCTTTTCTTTTCGAAATTATTTTATCTTTCGATTTTGATAGGCCTCGACGGCGCCGTTGAATTACGCCATTTAGCTACCTCGCCTCCCTAACTACAATAAAGAATCATGCGTTGTATGTTTTTACTGTTTTACCCGTAAAGGTTTTTGTACATTCATCCAAGTAGTGTTAAAGGCTATGTAACCATTGAACCTTCTTAATTGGAATTCTGATGCTGCTGAAATTGCAAGTTCCAGCTCCCTAGTCCTGACGCGGAAGACGTCGACATCTGTATACTACTTAAGTAATCAGGCTTTAAAAGCCTGCGTCTTGTTTTACTTCTTTAAATCAATGATATCCCACTCAATATTATAAATGCAAAAAATTATGTGTTACTTTGTTACTCCTTCACGTCGCAACGGCTTGACAGATTTAATTGAAATTTGGAATGGAGATAGCTTATACCCTGATTTAACATAATTATGTAGGCTACTTTTCATACCGGAAAATTTAAAAGTTCTCAGAGAAATAACGAAACTCAAAATCTACGCGGATGAAGTCCTCACATTACCTTATTTTATAGCTCTTGCTAATAGCGGTCTATTGTTTTCTTTACAGTCGAGTTCGAGTACGGAATCCGACAGCATCCCATTCGCGAATGAGAACGCGGGCACAATAAAGCAGAACCGCAGCCAAATCGCCGGCCGACCGCACACCGGGGACTATGGTCGAACAGGCATCGGCCTGTCAAACCTCCCGCCAAGAAATCCTGACATCAAACCCACCACGCCTCACACCCTCCCCGAAAAAGACGAGGGAAAAAGCACAGAGCCGGCAGACGTACTCAATGATATAGGCAACATGCTGGCCAACCTAACGGACGAACTGGACGCCATGTTGGAAGAAGAGAAACGACAAGGTCTCACCGACTCGTAAAAGTCAAGCCCAGAATAGGGATGCGTCTAAAACCGGTAATTTCATAATTGTAGGTTTCTGAACGTTTCTTATTCTACGCGAACGGACTTTAAAATGAATTTTAAAAATCGAATTGATTTTAAATAAATTCCAAAGATTTCTTCTATCATCTGCTAGAATCAATCGAATTGAGAAGTTGCTCGATGGTATCAGAGAGCTAAAATGAACAATAATATACTTATATAAAATAATATCTGCAATAATGACATAAGCAATTTTACCATTTGAAATGGATATTTGCTTCTTATTAAAAACACTAGCACCTTGCCGATTTAATTAATTATCAAACTAAGAAAAGCCTGTTCTGCGACATAATTAATTATGTTTTTGTAAAACGTTACGTTGTATGCATAAAGAATACCTACTCTAACGGAAAGCAGTACAGTTAATCAATAGTTTTATTAAGTATCAAGTAGACAGGCTAACCTACCACTAGTTTGAATCGTAATCAAACTTTTTTGTACATAACAAGTATAAAATTAAGCCCTCTCCCAATTATCATTTAAAGTTGTGTGTTTATATTGTTCTTTATTACTTATTTAAATTAATTAACGATAGTTCCTTGTTTAACATTTAAATTATAATTATATGTATTTCGTTTCCTTTAAAAATTAGGTATAGACGGATCCAAAAACAGATGAGTGTCTATTTTTGTAAATATTGTTTTACTTAAATTATGACATAATAGATACAAATATTATCCAGTAGCTAGATTTCCATGTACAATAAAATTGTAGAGTACTTGGGTATGACGTAGGATTGACTAGTTAGAATTTATACAAAATATTAGCACTAGTGTTAGCGTGAAACTAGGGGTTATGATAATAACAAAGTGTATCATAGAAATTCGTATAAAATAGTAATAGACCTCATAGTTATTGTATGTTAACAACCTTTGTATACATGGACATGCTCATTTGCCTTTACACTTCGAACCAATTTTATACAACCTGTGGCTTTGCAACACTTCAGCTTCCAATTTGAAGCATCAAGCAAAAGGATAAAGTTCCTTGCGTCCTGCAACGGTTAGGTAGCTTATGAATATAAATTTTCAAGACCTATAAATAACGATCTCTGTATAATGTAACTGTCCCATGTCCACATAGAACGTGATATCTAGCGGCCATACCATAAAATAAATAGGTATTTAAAAGGTGGGTTGGCAACAGTAGTGATGTGTGAATCTTACTATATGGTAGCCGGTTTTTAAAATAAAATTTCACATCACTGTATCTGTCAAAAAAGTGTCTTTTTATACTGCCTTACCTATTAGATACTCGTGATACTAACACCGTGTACATTTAAAACAATAACCTAAACTAAATGTAGCGCAATATGAAGTACGCAATAAGCTTAACTGTGTAAATATCTGTAATAGAAATCAGTGTTTCTACATTTATAATTCAGAATTCTTTAATAACAGCTCGTATTTAGACATTTTGTATACCTGCATATGATAATATAGGAGTGTAACCTATTTTAGCCGTCACACGTTTTGTTAAAATTAATGCATAGAACTGAGTTCTTATCGTCGTTTTTTTTAAGAAATACATGCTATTAGCTAGGACAAGGCCTTAAAAACCAATTATCACTTTTGGACCCCTGATTATGTTTATATACTTACCGTTCAAAATATTAATTGCTGGGCCCTACTTACGTGCCCTGTGGCTCCTGTTTAATTGAAAATATTATGTCATACATACATACATTAAATCACGCCTGTTTCCCAGAGGGGTAGGCAGAGACCACTTCTTTCCACTTGCTACGATCTTGACAAATTTCTTTCGCTTCTTCAACATTCATACATCGAGTCATGCACGCACGTCGGTTTCGGGTACTTAAGATTCGGCCCTTTCCCAGTATTTCTCCGATTTGATTCGAAAAAGTACGCCTAGGGCGGCCCCTTCCGACCCTTCCACTCACTTTCGATCTGTATATCTCTTTCGTCAATCTTCTTTCATCCATCCTTTCCAAATGACCGAACCATCGAAGCATGCCCTTTTCAATCTTAGTCACTACGTCTTCTTTCATTCCACATTTCTCTCTGATTTTTTCATTTCTAACTCTATCAATCAGTTTCACACCACACATACTACGCAAAGAACGCATTTCAACTGCATTTACACGACTAACATGCTTGTCCTGCCACACCCAACATTCACTACCATACATCAGGGTAGGGGCTAGCACTCCATTGTGAACAGCCAGCCGGGCTTTTTGTGAAACGCCCTGTCTGCTCACAAAGGAGTGCAGGGCCCCATTAATTTGATTCCCCGCATTCACCCTCCTCTCGATATCCTTCTCACACTTACCATCTCTTGTAAACATACTTCCCAGGTACACAAATTCGCTCACTTGTTCTACTAATTCACCATTTATATTTATCACGCACTCAGTCATCTCCTCATCCTTCTCTATCACCATGACCTTGGTCTTGGCAACATTTACTTTCATCCCCTTTTTCTTAAATCCCTCATTCATTACTGTCACCATCTCCTGCAACTCAAGTACCGATGAGGCAAGTATAACTTGATCATCGGCATATAAGAGGCATTTGATTAGCAACTCTTGCATACGCAAACCCTTATCATACTCTTTCAAATCCCACATACAACTGTCCATGAATAGATTGAACAGCCATGGTGAGGCAACACATCCCTGTCTAACACCTTTAGAGATATTAAACCAGGCCGAGTATGCCCCATTGATCCTGACACAGGCTCTGGAGCCCTCATAAAGGGACCTCAAAGCCTGCACCAGGTTGCTGCTCACTCCATACATAGACAGCACCGTCCACAACTCCTTTCTATCTACCCTATCATAGGCCTTTTCCAGGTCCACAAAAGCACAGAAAACCTTTTGGTTCACAGCCAAGAACTTTTCTGTGATGGACCGTAGTGAAAAGACCTGATCCGTACATCCCATTCCCTTTCGAAATCCCGCTTGTACATCCCAGATTTTGTCATTCGTAACATTCAATACCCTTTCTATTAGAATCTTCGCATATACTTTGCCGACAACACTAAGGAGGCTGATACCGCGGTAGTTTTTGCAGTCTTGCTGTGACCCCTTTCCTTTATACAGAGGGACGATAACGGCCTTGACCCAATCTTCTGGGACTCGGCCGCTATTCCAACATGCATTGAAAAGACGGTACAACAGACTACCCACCAGGCCATCTCCTCTCCTCAGCATTTCTATCGACACTCTATCACAACCTGCTGACTTTCCCGCTTTCATACTTTTTAAAGCTTTCATGATTTCACTCATACTAATCACACTTTCATCTTCGCTACTTGCATCTTTACTCATGCTTTCTGGCTCACGACAAATATCTTCGCATTCAAACAAGCTTTCAAAATAAGTTTTCCATCTATCAAGCATTTTTTCTTCCTCACATATTAAGTCTCCAGACTCATTCCTCACCGCGCTTAATTTAGTTTTCTCTGATTTCCCCCGAGCCGATTTAATCAAGCTCCAAAAGAGTTTAATATTCGACCGGAAGTTGTCAGAGAAACTCCTATCATACTTTTCATTCAGTAAATCTTTCTTTCTAGCCACAACTTCTTTCACTCTTTTCTTTGATCTATTATACTCTTTTTTCTTTCTGTCGCTTAGATCTTGTCCTGGATCTACAGCTACAAAATCCAACCAACACTTTTTCTTCTCTTTCACGACATCATCTACCTCTCTATCCCACCATTCCGGACGTTCATTCTTACTTTTTCTTCTTTTTACTACACCGCATACTTCAGTGGCCGATTTGACCATGCCATTCTTCATAATCTCCCATACATTATTTACATTATTCTCGACTTCACTGTCATTCATTTTATTAACACATTCAAAACGATCTTTCAGCTTTCTTACGTATTCATCTTGTATAACTTCGTCATTCAGTTTCTCTACTTTTATCCTCTCTAACGCAGTTGTCGGTACGGGAACACGATGGCGCCAACGTGTGAACAGACCCCTTACTCGTGTTACCACTAAGTAGTGATCTGAACCTACGCTAACTCCTCGAAATGCTCTGGTATCTACAACTTTGTTACGCAACCGTTCATCCACAATCATCAAGTCTATCATAGACTTCTCATTCTGACGTCTCCACGTATACTGATGAATCTCTTTGTGATCAAACAAAGTGTTTGTCACGCAGAGATTCTTAGCCAAACATACATTGAGAAGGCATTTGCCATTCTCGTTCACTCGCTCATCACCATACTTACCCAGTACCGATTCATAACCATCCCTTTGCACGCCTGTCCAACCATTAAAATCGCCTAGCAAAATAATCCTCTCATTCTCCTTGCATTTTGTTGAAACCTCATGCAAACTTTCCCAAAACTCCTCCCTTTCTTTTTTAGATTTATTCGTATCTGGGGCATAAGCCCCAATTACGAATAAACGGGTGAGACCTACCTTGACTCTCACCCAGAGAAGTCTTGGGCTCACACATTCATGCTCTTGCATACATTCAGCCATTCGCTCTGTGAGTACGATACAGACTCCCTGACGACCGTGCTCGGATTCCGGAACTCCGGACCACAAAGCCGTCAAGGTTCCGTGTGTGGACGTACTCACCCCTTTTTTCTTCGTCTCAGTCACACATAGAACATCCAGCTTTCTCTCTTTCATCATCATACATACCTCATCTAATTTATGTTCCATCCCTCCACAAACATTCATCGTAGCAAGGCGGCTTTCAGCGGCCCGCTTTTTGCCAACCCCCCTGCGAACACAGCGTGACGCGTGGCAAACGGCATCGCCGCCGTTCCGATCCCCGGAGGGATCCGAACATACGCGCACTATTTTGCCCCCCCCAGAGTACGAAGGGCTGCCCAGGCTAGGCCTAGGGAGGGATTCTCTGGCATTGCCAGTACCCTCCTGGGGTATAAACTTTTTAAATGGTGCTCGCATGGTCCATTATGCAGGGTCGGGTTTGAATTTGGAGTTTTCCTTCTCCTAGATAGGTAGCAGCCCAATGCTAACGACGCCTATCCCGCCGGGTTTGAATTCGGAGTTTTCCTTCTCCTAGATAGGTAGCAGCCCAATGCTAACGACGCCTATCTCGCCCGGAGGAGATCTTTCCTATGTAATAATCCCTTAAATCGCCTTCTACGATACCCGCGGGAGGATATGGAGTGGTGCTATTCTACTCTACCGGCACCACACGGCAAATATTATGTCATAAGTAGGTATCTGAAAAATGTATTCAAAAGAACTTCTGTTTCTTTTCGAATTAAACTTATCACAAACTAAGTCTTGTAGTAAGCATTTTGTAAAGTTTGGTGACATCTCCATCTTTAGCAACCTGAATAATCAACAATGTACTTTTATCTACTACTTTTTGCTTTGTTTCTTCGATACTACTACGATATACTTTAACAAAGGTGCTAGACCTAAAACTGGATTATGTTTCTGCCAGTGTTAATTTTACAATAAACGTTTGTATGTTAAACTAGTCAAAATTACAGAGTGACGGCCTCTGCGACCGATGTTCTTGAAGCAGCTTATTACATCTTTATTTATAGTTGAACTCTTATTTGAATAAATATATTTGTAATATTCTACGCGTGTCTTTATTTCCAGTATGCTTCCCTATCCCATTAAAATAATCCTGGGACTTTCTTACCCACTCCTAGCTTCTACTATTCTTATTCAGGGCATAGCACATTAACCTTTTGGACGCCACAGATTAAAAACGCCGTCAATTGAAAGTCGTGTCACTGACGCCTCGAACTACAGACGTCAAAAGTTCAATATTAGGAGACTTTGATTCTTATCAATGACGTTTAAATTTGCATAGCATACAAGTAGCAAACAATGGTCGGTGTGTGGGTGACACATTTAAAAGGTTAGGTTAGACGCATTCAAAAGATTAAGGGTTGTATTAAGAGTCAGGATCCGACCTCATGTTAGGGGTAAAAATTGTAATTCAGAAGAATCATAAGTTTACAAACTCACTGATGACTCATAACCAGATCACAAGCCACTGCGGCTTTCATTGTCTTTAATAAAACACTACGTTATTTATTATTATTTTAGATATTTTTGTTTAAAAGCGTTGGTTTCATTTGTCTTAAAGTGGGTACAGACTGGTGAAACGTAACATGCAATGTGTCATGAATTCACCGTACACATTGCTGCAATGTATCATGAAAGGTAACACACTTTGTACGGTGAATTCTTTCATTGCATGACACATTGCATGTTACGTTTCACCAGTCTGTACCCACCTTTAAGCTCTATCATGGTTTTTTCTGTAACGCTTATTTTAGTCCTTGTATTGTATCCATTGGATTGAGTCATTTGCTAGGGTCAACCATCATACTTGGTAAGTGGGCAATTCTGGAGGCTTCATACTAAGTACGGTGATTCATTAAACGAACGAATGTACAAAATGCCATACGAATAAGTTAATAATGGTGCTCTGGTAACTATTAAATTTACTAGAATAAAAAAAAACATTTTCCCTAAAGTCGTAACTAAGATACGGACTCCAAACCCATTTTCACATTTATAATATTAGTAGCCTAGGGTTTCGCGATGGTTTGTACCATGATTTGCTGAAACAACATTAGGTTTGTGAAATGTTACTTAGCAACCAACCTATGTTACCTATCCTGACATAGGTAATCTTTGATACTATGCCAGCCTAATCTAATGCCCTTGGGCCCTTGAAATATCAGCGTTCTTGATCGAGTCTTGAATGACAAGTGGCGATAGGGCATCCTAAGTTTCTAATTTAGTGTTTCGTGGCAACCATTCAGGTCGTCGCTAGCCGTCGCCCGTCGGATAGAGGTAGCATACGACAGTCACTATAAAAGGCCCCATCAGAAGCCCATGACAATGTAAAATATGACTATTCCAATAACCAGCCCCCTATTTCACCATCCTGACAATAATATATGCCACGTGACAATTCGATGTACATTGCAAAGTTAACATGTTTTTACATCACTGGGATTAATTTTAGCTGCGCCATGAACCTACACCAAAATTTCCTATCATTATAAGGGTGGTGTTTTATGGGGCAGGTAGCATAGAAAAGAAAATAAAGAGAATAAATACCCGCATCTATATCGCATCATTGCTATTTTTATTTAAATGCCTTATAAGAAACACCCCTTCAGGCATATAAGGCCTTTTTATCTTCATCAAATTATCAGCTGAAAGACGTCCACTGTCCCCAATGCTGGACATAGGCGTTCCCCGAAGATCTCCACGACGTTTCGTTTTGTGCTAGTTTCACCCACATTTCTAAACATAGTAAACGTAGACCAAACTCTAACACATAATCTAAGTACTAGTACGTTACGATGATAGGTGAGGTTAATTATACATTTACCTACCTACCTACGCGATAACGTGTTGATTTGCCGGTTGCCTCGGCAACCATGCGAGACAAACATGCGAAATAAAGGTTTGTCCTGTAAAAATCTGAGTTAATCTATCTCCTTTCCACCTTTGTAAAACGACTCTATGCACGAGTGAGAAAGATGGTAATAGCGCAGACTAAGTTTTGAATTCTTATTTATCATGTCTCATGTGCTTGACTACTGAAATAAAATTATTATATTATATTCTTCTTTAGTAAATATTCCTATTTACAATATGGTAAAACACTTAGAATTCAATATCTTTATTGATACAGAGAAATATTAACAATAATACAATACAAAACTACGAATTAAAACTTAAACTACGGCAAATTAAAAAATAAATTAAAACAAAAATAAACCTAATTATAACTAAGCTAAATACGATTAAATTAAAACTAAAAAAGAGAGCGCCTCCGTGGGAAAGTAGCACAAATGCTAGCAGCATTTCCTAGTTGTACCTATAGCAATGCTAATTTAATGCGTTGCCCGAGGAAGCTGCCAACTCTGTGGTCTCCGGTGGTTTCTATAAGCCTCTTCGAAATGTCCTTAAAAAGGCCCCAAAGGTCCCCATGGACCAGAGGTCTCGACGCCGAAAGAAACGAAGCTATATTCTGAGCGGAGACCCTTGTACTTATTCTTTTTCATAAATTCGGTCGGCTCAGTTGCTGCGCCTGGGTTATTTACTGTTCCGCGGAGGTGTGACGAGGCTAGGGTGTTTACACAAGTAACGTCCCACACCAGTACTCGCTCCATACTTCACGGAATTAAATAAATACCGTCAGGTCTCTTGACGTCGTCCCTGGCGATACGGGTTGGCTCCAGTAAAGCGGGAACGTTGAAGGTGGCAAGAGACCGGCGGATAATGTCATAGCGCGTCATAGTCGTAGCGCGGTGTGTCTAGAGAAGCGGCCTGCGCTTTTTTGGCATGAAAGTCCGTGGTGACCCAGGTAATCGACTTCGTTGCCGGAGGGGCGTATGTCTTGTGTGTAGTGCCGCAAACGCACCATGACGCAAACATGCAGAAATTCGGAATGTAGGTGTGTAGGCGCATAACTTCAACTTATTTCTTGCTGTGTTTGTTGTTGAGAGATTCAGGAAAATATATGTATGAAAGAAAAAAAAACAACAAGCAAGTCGGAAATTAAGCGGCAGGGTACCTAATATCATCATCATCATACCTTCACGCCTGTAATCCCAGAGTGGGGTAGGCAGAGCTACAGAATTACAACTTCAAAAAGTTGTTGACAATTCAGTAACCACAATTTGCACAAATAGGCTAAGATGTTTACCAGGGTACCTAATAAGTAGTTAAATTTAAGGTCGTAGGATATTTCTTTTATTTCAGGACTTGGATGATAATGCGACTCAATATAATTATATAAGTAGGTACCTATTTAACTTTAACATTTCCTTTTTATGAATGTAGCAGAGCTAGGTATTCGCATTATATTTGTTAAGATTTAAATATGTGGCGGGAAGTGAAATTACGACATTCTTGTAATTAACAGAACATTGCTACTTTTTACCTTATTTCCCAACCGTTTGCAACTGCAACACGAGAAAAACCGGTAAACCGTAATATACGAAAAAATACCAGCACTCTCTATTTTCCTGAAAAACTTCAAAGTAGTACGTGCGTCTGTTTTATACGGCATCCTAGTTTCGTAATAGCTGTTGCTTTCCTGAAAACATTCAACAACCGCTTCTGATTGGCCGCTACATTTGACAGAAACAATCCCTGCCAATAGGCGCGCCGTAAAGCAGATCGATGTCAAAACTGCGCCATGAAGAACGCAGATGTTGTAAATTTTCCTTATGTCATACGTTTGGCGAATGTTGTGGGCGCGATCGATAATACAAATTGGTTTTCGGAGTTTGTGGAGGTCATATTGTCTTTGAGCTCTTAATGGACGTTGTAATTTAATTCCGTAAGTGTTGGAAATATTTCAAAAGTTGTAAAAATGGATACGACTGGTGCTTATGGAGGCGGGAAAGCTGGGGGAGCCTTCGATCCCCAGGCGTTCATTCAGAGACCCCCTGTAATCGTAAGGGCGGTTTGTTGGGTATGTATCATTTAATTTTAATCTACTAATGTAATCAGTTAAGCGTGAAACTTGACCAGAAAGCAATTAGTAGTCGTTTAACTTTTATTTGGGGCTATTTCCAAAATCGATTTCTGTTACTTTCAAATATATATAACGTTTTAATCTTCGCTCTAAAATTTTTATTCGATATCCGTAATCATAAAATCATTTTTTTTATTTAGTAGTATGCACTGTTTTACGTCACCAACAAGTACATGTATAAGCTATATGTAATACTAATGTACTTACAATAAAGGAGGCGTGTTGCGTAGGTACTTTATTTATATCAGAATGTATTTCCAGTACATTGTTTAAAGTCAGGTCACATGACAAATCCTTGGGTGTGTTGAGCTGCATGGTTGCTAACAGTCTGCCATTGTCATGGCTCAACTGTGCCCATTGTGCTTTAATGTGTTTAAGTTTGGTAAACATTTGTTATTTAAACTGTTGACTTAGCTGGCTGGAGGCTAATAAATGTGTTTCAAATTTATTATTACTACAATAGTTTGACTAAATAAGTATTTGACTTTTTTTGCCAAAGCAGCAGTCAAATGAAAGCAAGAAAATATTTGTTTTGATAAAGTTTTGTCTCATGAAATATATTTAACAAGAACCAAGCAGTAATATTAAAAAATATATTGGGTCTGTAATGAACTTAAATTAAAAATTAAATCATTTATATCTAAAGATAGCTCTCTCTAGATTTTTAGCTTAGTTTGGGAGCTAAGATATCTACAGGAGATACCCTTTCGAGTATGGTACTATGATTAGAGATCAATTAGCGATACTGCTTACTGTCTATAGACAGACCTACCCGTGAATGTTTGCCTTTGCCTCGGTGTTATAAACATGCACACTGTTTGATCACAATCTCCAGTCATAAGGTGCCATTATCCTGTGGATTCCTTCATTTAATTCTAGGATTTTCTTTAGGAGATGTGGTTAGGAAACTTTTGGTAAGTATTTCATGTGCATTGCGTTGGTTCTATAGTACCAATTATGTGCAGAACTTCGGAAGACATCAATAATGCATTACTAACAAATTTAACACGGTACAAAAAGAGTATTTATTCCATTTACGTTGTTAGTTACGCAGTGTTGCACTTTTACTGAGAAATGTGTTACAGTTTAGTATTACATAGTGTCTTGGACTAAATGGAAACAACCCAGTATTTTAATAGCTGGTGATAAATTGTTTTTCATAATCATTTTAATTATAATATTTCCCAAACTTTCCTATGCATTGTTAGATTAGAATGCTCCCTAAAATATATTTCAGTAAATATTACTTATCCTACAAATGTAAATTATAAATAAATTTACAATCGGTTAATTAGTCCTGGTCATCTAATTATAAGACTTAATTAGATGAATATGTAATGGATAGGATTAATTAAAAGTGCTGTATTATTTTTGGTTAGTACATTTTCACAAATGGCTATTGTAGATTGAAAAATTATAATCAAGTAAACACATTCCTGGTATTAGTACAACGGTCCTTACTGCAGATCCTAGAACCTCTAGCTTCATAAGCCGGATCTCCACCTGCAAGGAGATTACTTGTGTCATGTTACCATATTGGCATAATTATGACAGGTCTTATTTACTTGACAGAAATGGCGGCTGAATTAAAAACAATACAATAACATATCAAAAGCAATATGGTTTTACAACCCAGAATAGAGCCTATCCGCGTCGTCAACGTCCATTCTCCTAAAACCACCATTACTCCACAGCTATTCAGCGTGATCGTGATGGGCTGCATATCAGCCAAGGGCTGGTACACGAAGAACGGCAAGGAATACTGTGCGTATAACGACGACACCAACGCCTGCAACTACGGCGTCGGTATTTCCGTGATCGCGTTCATTGCGTGCATCGGCTTCATCGTTGGCGAGTACCTGTTCGACCAGATGTCCTCTGTCAAGACCAGGAAGCACTACGTACTGGCTGACCTTGGCTTCTCTGGTAAGTGCTTCTCCACCTCTAGCAACATCTCTCTTCTTGTCGCTCGGATCGCGCTTGGTTCCTTCAGCTATAATTAGTCATGAAACTGGAGAAACAATGAGAAGAACCTGACGTGATTCACGACACATCAGTGCATCTCCTCTGCACATGCAGACCACTAATATGCAGGTGACCTTCTTGCTTAGAAGTGCCCATAGGACTCTTGCCCAGGTATCTGGAAAATTCTAGAAGCAACATACCTTTGTGTTCAAATTGAGGACTACTACAATAGATTAGCAACCATAATGCGAAGAGTACTGCGTATAACGGCGATAGCGACACCAACGCCTGCAACTACGGTATATCCATGATTGCGTTCATCGCGTAAGTACATCGGCTTCATCGTTGACGAGTACCTGTTGGAAAAGATGTCCTCAGTCAAAATCAGGAAGTACTGCTACTGCTTATGTGTCAGGAATATCTCTTTCGTTGTAGTTAGAGAAGGATGTGCCCAGCGACATAAAACTCATATTGGGTACATAATTCTAGGGACCTGACAGGAGACAAGAGACGGCAATGCATATCTTATACGCATGGAGGCCAACGCTGCCCTCCTTAGCAAAAATGCCATAAATTGAATAGCCAAAGCAGTTTCAACTCTGTTCGTTTGTAACTAGGTTGCAATTTCTACTTGTGTTTTGTCAGAGATATCGCCATTAAGCTTAGCAGGGCAGAACGATGCTCGGCAGATGTATTATATACCCTAGGGGCAACTTCTTGCCAAAAACATTTGATTTTTTACCCAGGGGTGCCATGGACACATCGTGAAAGTAGGAACTCGGTACAATTCTTGACGGAACACAAGTTTGTAGTGATTTGCAAAATACGACGCCACCATTCCGATTTTTGTCTACCATATTTATACGTGTGGTTGCCGGGTTAGAATAGTGCCACTCCATGTCTTCCCGTGGATGTCGTAAGAGGCGATTAAGGGAATATAGGCTTGTAGTACTGTTAGGCGGTGGGCTTGCTAACTGTCACTAATATGCTGGTAAACATCTTAGCCTATTTGTGTAAATTGTGGTTACTGAATTATCAACTTTATAAAGTTGTAATTCTGTAGCTCTGCCTAGACTACTCTGGGATTACAGGCGTGAACGTATGTATGTATAGTTTTAAGCTACATCAGCCAGAGCAAAAGTGGATGGCAAATGGCAAGGCAAACAACGAAGAAAACTTATTGTGCCAGATTTATTGTAGCATTTTGTCCTGGCTGACTTTCACATAACTGGTCTGGAATAAGTGCTTCATCGGGAAGTCAGCCTCAGTAAGGAAGACAGTTGTTATGATAAAGACAGAGGCACCAATAAAGTGCAATTAATTGTAAAAACAATTGCATGTAATGCTCTATGTTACTTTTTAAATGTACGATTATGTACAAACGAAGAGTCATCGTAGTAATTATTAATAGGCAATTTGTTACTAAATAGAAACGGTACTCAAATATTTTATTCTCGGCATTTTATCTGGGTTCATTTGAGTGCTTCTGAACGTCAGATGTAATTCTCCGATGGGCATTAAACATTGTGATAAATAAGAAAAAAGGGCACAGTCATATCAAAAATTCACCCTCTTTATTTCATTTAATGAACTAGCTGTAGCCCGCGACTTCGTTCGCGCAGGAAAAAAACAGCCTATGTTACCCAGGGATAAAGTACCATACTAAGGATAAAATATATTTTAACAAATAGGTACAAATCTTTCCTCTTTATAAAATTATTCTAGATTGTAAAACGTAAAATGGTACCGATTATAGTATCGGCCATAGATGGTAAATATAACTCCGTACATGACAATTATTTACGAATGTAATTGTCACACTCGCTATAAGTAGATTCAATAAACCATTATTTACTATTTACGTGCAAATTCCCATAAGGCTTGCTATTGAGTATCCCAAGCGGTATATTAGTAATACATACAGGTTACGGACTATAATATCGGAGACACGTTCGATTTCAATAACTTAAAGACATTCGTAGCTTATATAATGCACTAGAAACGGGCGGCGGGTACCCAATATCCCCCTGGGTATATTTACCTAAGGAAAATTACCCCTTTCGGGTATTTACTCTGTTGGTTTCCATTCCATCTTTATACCGAACCGCCGAATACCAGAATCGAAGTGTTTTCCTTACAATCCTTAAGTAAATTCAATATTATAAGCCTCTTACAATTATAGCCCCAGAGCCTTTACAAATGCAAAATTAGTAAAAAAACTCGGTCATGCTTTATACCCGGCGTCAACTCCCTCATTAAAACCGTAAGTGGGCCATAAAAATAGCCGTAAATAGAAGGCGGCTAACTGCATTGTAGTAGTCGAAGCATTCTGTACTCTATAGCTAACCAGATTAAATTGAAAATGCTTGCACCATCACCATGCATTTATTTATACGCCTTTTTTGTGTAGCCGCAGAAATGTCCAAGAGTTATACAGGTCTTACTTCGAGTTTCCACGTCCTCGTAGATATACCTACCAGTTTTAGCACTTGCCTCGATTACGACGCGTTGCAATTTAATATGTTTTATTTATCAGCGATTTAGGGAAGAAATACATTGGACGAAGTTTGTGCCTTAAGTATAAAAGATACTTTACGTCCAAATGGCTTTAACAAACGCTTCTGTTCTCTTTTCCAAGCTTATATTTATAAAGACTTTTGAAATTCAGGAGACGTGACAAGGAGAATCTATATTCCGATCATATTTTATACGAAATTTGCGGACCGATGCAGCCAAAACTTTCATTGTTTGGGAAATATTGTCCAACAATAAATAAATAAATAAATAACTAACCTTTTACTAACCCAACTGTCATCATTTGTTTTTATTGCCACTTATCCGTACGAGTAACAAATTCAAATCTTGCGTAAATTATCAAACATATCATTTGACGAAAATTGCTTTTTTTCCGAAACTGTAAATATTTCAGGACCACCGATTCAAACCCTATAGGTTAGGTTAGATTAGTGTTATATATTTTTTTTAACATTTACAGTTTCGGCAAAAAAAACCGTATGCCCTAATGATATTTTTGGGTAAAGGGAAAAAGGTTTACTAGTTTAAAAAAGACAAAGCTTAAGCAGAATCTACGCACATGTATTTTTAGCATGCATTGAGTACGTTGCGTCACTTGCCTCATGACATGAGAGCAAACATGTTCGTCAGATTTGTAAACATGCGTCTATCCTTTAGCACATCACTCAGAAAATGTCGAAAACGTTATAGATAGGTAGGTAAGTACTTTATGTACGGCTGGTAAGTTAGATTTGAAGGGTTGGGTTGGAATTCAATTTCTTTTGGATTGGGCGCCAATCGATTTCGTCAATAAATAAAAATATGTAGCATACCCATTCACTCGAGGATTAGGGAATTTGTTTATGGTAATACTAAACCATAATAAAGCATAACATGTGTCATGGAGTTGTTTTTTTGTTAAATATAAGTTAACTTGTGGGAGGACCTGGTGCAGGGTCCGTCCGGGTTGGTACCACCATCTTATCCATTAACCTACCGCCATGCAGCAGTGTTCGCATTGTTGTGTTCCGGTTTGGGGATAAGACAGCCGGTGAAATGACTAGCATAGAGGCATTCCATCTTGGTCCTCAGGGTTGGCAGTGCATTTGCAGTCTTGTGAATGCGAATGTCTATGGGTCACAGTTTCCACTTACCATCAGGTGGCCTGTGTGCTCGTTTGCCTTCCTATGCCATAAAAAAAAACTTACGTTAAATGACTCGCTTTGAAAGTCATTTCTAATTTCCGGCTCTACTACTCAAATCGTTCTAATCGGCCTAGAGAACAACAGAAGTGCCACAATTCCAATAAAAAATGTCGAATAATGATTAAATTTTACGCTAAACGCCCCCACAGAATAAATATTTAGTGGGAGCGAAGTGTGATGGCGTCTGCACACTGCTATGTTATATACATGAGCGTGGCTTCGCGGCGTCACATATTCCGTCGAAGCCGGAGTAAACATAGCTATTTGTTCTTCTACTACTATATTTCATTCGTTTGCCTTTGTGTACAGAACTACAGAATCGATTACTTAGGACTATAGATAGTTCCCGTGTGGTTGCCGGGTTAGAATAGTGCCACTCACTCCATGTCTCCCCGTGGATGTCGTAAGAGGCGACTGAGGGAATAAAGGCTTGTAAAGACTGTATTGAAAAGTATAAGGACAAGTGAAATATGTAATAACTTTTTAAATGTTTTTTATTTTACATAAATATGTTCTTGGCTTATGATTGAAATACATTTTTAAACGTTTTACTGATAACTAAAATACTATTAAGTTTCCTTTCGGGCGACTTTTCGCACTTGGCTTCGGACATTTTTCATCAGATTACGGATAACGTTTCCGGTGACTAGTTTCGACGCTTTTACCCAGTCTTTTTTAAATTTGTCTACGGAATCCGCTGCTGAGAAGCGTTGCCGAAGTTTTCTCTTCATGATTGCCCAATATTCCTCGATGGGGCGGACCTCAGGGTAATTTGGCGGATTCATATTCTTATCAACATATCGCACGTCGTGGGTTTCCATCCACTCTCTGGTGGGGCGGCATAGTGGCAACTAGCCAAATCGGGCCAAAATAAAGTAGAGCCCCTGTGGCGTCGAATCATTGGCAGAATCCTTTTTTTCAAACATTCCCTGATATATAGATCGGTTGTCATCGTGGATGTAGTGATGAACGCCGTAGATTTCATGCCGCATTCGCATATGGCCTGCTACACCATTGCTTTAGACCCAAAATTTTCGGCATAAATTGACGTTTGGTTCTCATTCAGGTGTTCTCCTTTGCGAACAGTATAGTACTGGGGGCCGGGTAGAACAGAATAATCCAGTTTGACGTAGGTTTCGTCGTCTTGAATTATGCACATTTCCTTGTTGGTTAAAACTGTGTCGTATAACTTTCGAAGACGATGTTTAACATTTGCAGCCTGTTTTGGAGTTCGTTTTGGCTTCCGTTGCTTTCGATAAGTTACCAAGTCGTTACGCTTCTTGGCCCTCTGAACCATTCCTACAGAAGTTCTGCACTTTTTAGCCACATCTCTTATCGAAGCACTGGGCGAGTTTTTGATTGTTCGCAATATTTTAGAGTCGATATTGCAATTATGTGAGCCAGTTCTTCGACCACTTTTTGGCTTGTCATTAAAAGAGAAGTTTTCCCCGTACTTTTTAATAGCATTGTAAACTGCAGAACGACTCACCTTCTCGACTTTTGCGATCTTTCTCATGGACATACCCTTTTCTCGTATGTATTTGTCCACGATTCGTTTTCGTTGCTCGGGTGTTAGGCCTCTCATTTTGTGAAATCAAAAGTAATCCGAAAAAAAAACTTAGTAACTGAGTTCAATACCATAGCATCTAAGACATAATGTGACATTCATATTTTTAAAACAAATAAAACAAGAATGGTGGCCAGTTAAAGTTGTCCTTATACTTTTCGATACAGTCTTTAGTACTGCTAGGCGATGGGCTTGCCATCTGTCACTAATACACTGGGAAACATCTTAGCCTATTTGTGCAAAACGTGGTTACAGAATTATCAACAAGTTTTTAAAGTTGTAGGTAATTCTGTAGCTCTGCCTACCCCACTCTGGGAATGAAGGCTTGAGTTTATGTATGTATGTACCTAGTCGGTTACTAAGTTCTGTTACTGAGACTAATTACAATAAAAAAAAAAAAAAGCAGTTTTGCATAAACCTGTATATTAATCAAAACTTTGATTTATATAGAATAATAATAAAAATAATGTATTCTAAACTATTGCAATTATTTGATGTACGAGCTTGAAGTATTCCCATTTCGGACGATAAAATCATAGTTAAAATCACGCACGACGATGATACTGATAACGGCCCCAACTTTTGTAAGAGTAGGAGTAGAGAGTTCAAATTTGCGTGACATATTGAACAGACTTCTAGCTTTAAATTCTGATACGAATTTATTCAAAGCAACTAAAGATCCGCTTGGACACCGGTCAATCTTGATGACTCATTAAATCGACTTTAAGATTTCACATGATTTTGCAGAAATACGAAAACACACCAAATCTCTTGCTTCATAAGTTGGAATTAAGTCATGTTGAGAAATATAATTTTGGTCTCTAAACATATACAGAGATAGGATTTTTTATAATATTATACAAAAAAAGTTCCTTGGTAAACAAAGACTAACTTTTAAGCGATTTCAAAAAATGAAATTTACAGAAAAGTCATGCGTAATTTCATCGATGCCGGCTGTGAATGTTAAAAGATCGTATCGGGAATTGCGGAAACTAAGAAAAATGATTAATTGTTTTTCAAAATGTATATTAATTAAGCTTTTAATTTTTATGCATATTGAAATTAAAAAATAAACACAAGTTAGTTTTATTTGCATCAACCTTAGTAACAGAACTTAATAACCAACTAGGTATGTATGTTAACTTAACTATGCAATTTTTTGCATGTGCTTATGGTAAATAAATCTATCTTGTCTTATCTTATATCCGTTCCTTGGTGTATGTGGTGTTCAATAAAGAGTTTTGTATTGTTATTTGTTTATTCAAACTTGATTGTACAGTAGAGTATTAAGATTAAGTTTGAATGACGAATTTAATGCCAAAAGGCATTCCTTACCAATCAATCACTAGCTCAAACAGAGAACAGTTAATTTTGGTGTTTTCTCATTCGTAGATTCAGTCAAGTTTAATTTGAAGCAGGCTATTTGAAGCCATCGAAGTATTTCCGTACACGTCTTATCGATTTCGTCTACTTATAAGTGACAAGTGACTCGGTTCCTGTGGTGTGAAGTTGTGATCAGACGACAGTTAGGGTGAAACTAGCGTAATATTTTGAGTGCATGCAGACATGCGGTTTTATACAAGTCCTGTTTGGTTGACATGGCGACTCAAAATGAGTTGGAGTTTTAAACAGGGACCGGAATCGCTTACCGTAGCTTGAGGCACTGGTCCCACCAAGGGAGAGGAAGCGATTAGCTATCGACTATTTTCTTGCTCAAGAACCGAACAAAAGATATAGATCCCGTGTCAATAAAAGAGACACGTATATTCATTGTTGGTCGCTGGCTGTTCACACTGCCCGCGAGAACTCTTTCTACTAAGACTACTACTTTTCTTTATAGTTTGTCGAAACAAGAAATATAGATCGCGTGTCAATAAAAGAGACGCAAGTATTAATAGTTGATCACTGTCTGTACTCGCTTCCCGCTCATCGTCGGTGGGACAAGTGCCTTACGCGTAGCCGCTAAAAGTACATACAAATACAATAGCTCCGGGCGGTAACAGTTTTCATCCCCTAAATCAAGTCCTATTTCTACGTTTTGTTCAATATTTTGTATAGTTATTATGAAAAGTGTACATTTAGCTTTTCCGTGTGTATTTATTATTTAATTTCTCTTCCCGAAATTCCTTGAAAAGGGAAACATACAGGCCTAGTGGGTAGAAGGGTGCAATGGGGTCTACTAGCACAGGTACCTCTATACCTTTACTTACAGAGATGGGCATGGGAAAATAATTCGTAATATTTTTATTCGGGAATAATTTATTCGTCGAATAATTTATTTTCGAATGATTTATTCGGCGAATAATTTATTTGCGAATAAATCCTCCATGAATTAATCATAAGCAGAAATCGGAATAGGTAGAGCTAATTTGCCTAAACTTGATGCATGTTCATTCAAAAATGTGTTCCTATTTCACTCACTCATGAATGAATATGCGTCAAGTTTAGGCAAATTAGCTCTGGCTATTCCGATCACTGATCATAAGACTACCTTTTCGTTATGTTATTCAAATAACTAACACGATTAAGAAATAAAGTGACTCGTTTATAAATAGGCACTGCATATTTCAACACCTTAAAGATTGACAATAAGGTTAAGGGATAAACCCAGGTAGTAAAATAAACAAAGGAATTTTTGGCAATTCATTAATTTAAAAAAATATTATTCGCAAATAAATTATTCGACATATAATTTATTCGAATAAGCATAATCATTCGACAACTTCATTCGTTATTCGCGAATAATTTGGTTAGGTATTCTTATTCGTTATTCGTCATTCGAATAAATTTTGCCCATCTCTGTTTACTTAACCTCTTTGCTGCCGCAGTCATCTAGTCGTGACAGCGAATGACAAGGCTCACACGCCATAGTCATCAATACATGACCAACATTCAACTCGAAATAAAACCTTCTACGATGGAATATAAAGTACTTTTTTTATCTGTTAGACGAGCGTTCCGTGGCGTGCAGAGCAAAACGCTTCATTGGTAACGTGGCGGTCAAGAAGTACGGAGATCGCGGCCGATTACGACAGCAGAAACAATTAAAAATGTTTACAAATAACCACACTGAGGGCAATCGATTTATATGGCCGATACGCTACTGGATACCTAATGCCTTGTGAACTTTGTATTGAACACGATTCCTCGAACGGACATCGACAGGCCGGACGCACTCCGCACTATCACTACATAGTATAAAACAAAGTCGCTTGCGCTGTCTGTCCCTATGTATGCTTAAATCTTTAAAACTACGCAACGGATTTTGATGCGGTTTTTTTTAATAGATAGAGTGATTCTTAAGGAAGGTTTATATGTATAATACATTCCACGCGGGCGAAGCCGCGGGCGGGTCGCTAGTTGCTTATAAAATGGGCGGCCTGGCACACGCGGCTAATCAGTGAGTGTCACATGCGCGCCTGTCCTGACGCGGGCCGTGCGCTGCCGAAGTAATTCGAGTTTTTGTTTGAATAGATACAGTCGCGAACCGGGATTGTTGAGCCACTTACCCATGTTTCTAATTTGGCTTTGTAATGCAAATCGAATAGCTGTCAGCCAGTCGTTGACATCGGTTATTGAATACCCGGCTAAATTACGAACAATGGCAAGTGGCTCAACAATCCCGGTTGTGACTGTACCTATGGCCATTCGAAAAGCGAAAAGGTACTGCATAGCATACGGGTGCTTAAATAATGGCAGGAATTATAAGACTGCCTAAGGATATTGAAAGGTAAGATACTCATTAATATTATTTATAGCTCGATGGCCTTGAGAGGCCTAACACCCGAGCAACGAAAACGAATCGTGGACAAATACATACGAGAAAAGAGTATGTCCATGAGAAAGATCGCAAAAATCGACGTGGGTCGTTCTGCGGTTTACAATGCCGTTAAGAAGTACGGAGGAGACTTCTCTTTCAATGACAAGCCGAAAAGTGGTCGAAAAACGGGCTGACATAATTGCAAAATTGACCCTAAAATATTGCGAATAATCAAAATCTTTCCCAGTGCTTGGATAAAAGAGGTGGCTAGAAAGTGCAGAACGAATGGTTCAGAGGGCTAAGAAGCGTAACGACTTGGTATCTTATCGAAAGCAACGGAAGCCAAAACGAACTCCAAAATAGTCATAGATGTTAAACATTGTCTTCGAAAGTTATACGACACTACATTCAAGACAACGAGACCTACGTCAAACTGGATTATTCTGTTTTACCTGGCCCCCCAGTACTATACTGTTTGCAAAGGAGAACTCCTGAATGAGAACCAAATGTCAATTTATGCCAAAAAATTAGGCTATAAAGCAATGATGTGGCAGGACATACGCGAATGCGGCATGAAATCTACGGCGTTCATTACTACTTCCACGACGACTACCGGTCTATACATCAGGTAGTGTTTGCAAAAAAGAATTCTGCCACTGATTCGACGCCACAGGGGCTCTACTTTATTGGCCTGATTTGGATAGTTGCCACTATGCCCGCACCAGAGATGGAAACCTACGACGTGCGATATGATGATAAGAATATGAATCCGCCAAATTACCCTGAGGTACGTCCTATAGAGGAATATTGGGCAATCATTAAGAGAACACTTCGGCAACGCCCTTGGCTGCGGATTCCGTAGACAAATTAAAAAAAAAACTGTCTAAAAGCGTCGAAGCTGGTCACCTAACGTTGTCTGGAATGTAATGAGAGATGTCCGAAGCCAAGTGCGAAAAGTCGCCCGAAAGCACACAATAGTATCTTAGTTAACAGTAAAATGTTTAAAAATGTCTATCAATCAAAACCCAAGAACATACCTACATACATTAAATCACGCCTGTTTCCCAGAGGGGTAGGCAGAGACCACTTCTTTCCACTTGCTACGATCTTGACAATTTTTTTTCGCTTCTTCAACATTCATACATCGAGTCATGCACGCACGATTCGGCTCTTTTCCAGTATTTCTCCGATTTGATTCGAAAATGTACGCCTAGGGCGGCACTCAATTTCGATCTGTATTTCTTTTTCGTCAATTTTCTTTCATCCATCCTTCCCAAATGACCGAACCATCGAAGCATGCCCTTTTCAATCTTTGTCGCTACATCTTCTTTTAAACCATCTTCTTTTATACCACCCAAGAACATACTTATGTAAAATAATAAACATTTAAGCAGTTCTTGCAAGATCGTAGCAACTGGAAAGAAGTGGTCTCTGCCTACCCCTCTGGGAAACAGGCGTGATTTAATGTATGTATGTATGTAAGCAGTTATTACGTATTTCACTTGTCCTTATATTTTTCGATACAGTCTTTAGGACCAAAACTGGAAAACGCGTCTCTAAACCATGCAAGCGGCAAATCATGTTGGGGCGACAAAGTTATCATAGGGTTTTGACCCTGCAGTATACGGATTTGCCTGTCGGCATTCCGAAATTTGAACCGGAAGTACGCTATTACCGAAAAAGGCGCAGCCCATACAAAAAACTTCGTCGCACATTTAGTAAATCGTTGTTCCGTTACCCTAAAAAAGGCCCGATTATAATGGTTTCTTGATATGTTGTAAAGGACGACATAGTCATGATAACCCAGCTCTATTTCTTTTCCGCCATCTAGGAAAAACCATCACTTTCTTCTGTTTTTTGTCCATACTGTTGGTTAAAGTTCATTCTAGTGCTAATCATGGTTCTGCAAAATGCAAAATTTGCAAAAACTTTTGGGTTCAATGTTTTTTACCAGAATCCTTAGGGGCGAAGATATGGAAACATCTATGAGGAGCTAGCGTTAAAAATTGCTACTTTATCTAGTTTTCCTTCCATATTTACGTTTTAGTGCATTTTGAACAAACTGTAAATGGGCAATATTATAGATAGGTAACAAAATTTGCTGTAACTTTATAATTGACATATTTTTCCATAACCTCCAGGAAAGAAGATACGGAATCATAGATGTGCTCCCGTCGAAAATTGCAGCCTTTTCCAGTTTTCTTCCCATATTTACGTTGTAGGCTTAGAGAATTTAGAACTGGAGCACGCATTGATACAATTTCCTAAGCACAAAAGTCTGTCACTTTTTGGGGGAGGTGAGGTAACACTACATACACAATACTCAACACAAATGCAAAATTCGCTCTCATTGCTACACACCTACACCACTAAAAAACCAAAATACTAGCTTAAAATTACGCACTCATGCACATTTTTTTATTACCAACATGTGCTTACACAATTTTAAAATAAAGATGTGTGCATTATCTTACCGAATATCAAACGATTATTAGAGATGAGATGCATATCTACTTTGTCGATATCGATAATTTCTAAGGTTGTGATATAGATGGCAGCACTTTACTACACGAGATTAACCAAATATGCGCCATTCATTATATATTAATATATTGTAAATTATTATATCATAAGGTAAAGAATACCATTTTAAGAAATAATAATAAAATGTATATTCAGTTTTACCAGCGTATAAGATGGAACAAAAGACATTTATTCAGTAAGTGATCAGAGAACCTACTATAAATACTATAGTTTAATTCTACTAAGATTACAAACAAATAGATAAACAAGATTTTGATGCTCACCAAAACAAATCGGCCGTGAGTTCGACGAAGAGTTATGAATTGACGAGCTTTCGTTTGTTCTACGATCTCTGTTCGACATAAGGCTGAGTTAGGTACTCTTCAGTTTTACAAAGACCTGTTTTGACGACCAACGCGCAGCTAAAGTTACAAGATAAGTACGATAATAGAAACAGAAACAGAAAAAGATTTATTGCCCTCTCAGCACAGTAGTTTTACAAATTATTCCTTAAGATAGATACTTAAACTACAAAACTACAACAGTCTTAACAATGTCTACAAAAGTTCTGGCAAAAGGTTCAAAACTCAGCTTATGCTGTGAGACAGGTCTACACAGCGCTGTTACAACAATATATATACATACAACCTGCAAAATTATTATTGACATTTAATATTGAGCTTCATTCTTTAAAAAAAACCGGGAGAAAAAGGACGTATCCTATATGATAATCCGTATTCTGAATTTCATTTAAATCCTTCAGCCTTTCATGCGTAATTTAGCAAGTTATAAATGCAACATTTTACAAAATAATAATTTAAAAAGATTTTTAGAAACATTTTTTTTTTTTGGACAATCCTCTGTTACCGACTTTACTTTCTTTACAGTCATCTGTTTTCAAAATCCAACCAGCGAGTCTAAACTTGGTAGGTCGACGTCAAGTTTAGCGGATATATTATTATATTTTCGTCGAAAGTACATAAGTATGCAAAATTCGACAATCAGAAGAAGGTCTGTTAAAATCGACTTCCAAGTTTTTATTACATGGTTTTGTTAGGTAGTGACAAGAGAAGCTAATATATTTTTTAAATAAAACCACCGCCGAAAATCTACTCAACAGCGTTAAATAATGACCGGTCACCTTAGAATTGCATATTCGGTGCCTAATGACATGAAATTTATCCAAGCTGGTGTCAAATGCACAATAGCAATGTATAGTCGAGGTAAGAAAAGGTTCGTCACTTTTTAACTCTATTTCGATACTATTAAGGTCCAAAAGCGACGAACTTTTTCTTACCCCGACTGTACCTAATCTGATTCTTGTCATCGAATTCGATATTTTTTATGTCATAAGGCACTAAATAGGCAATTTTATCCTCGTAACGCCCAACGTCCTAAATCTAGGACATGTGTCAAGGTGACTTTTGACTTTAGTCGACTGACACAAGATTCTTTTTCGGACTAACGAAATTTGACGTGGGCCTTACGAGGCTAAGGTGACCGGTCATTATTTAACGCTGTTAAGTGTTGTGGTGGTTTTATTTATTGTTCAAACATTTTTTTTCGCTTTTTGTGATTTAATTTTCTGTTGCAATTGTTAATTGTATTTATTTAAATATAGGTTGACTTAAAACTATAAGCATTCTTAACCTTTTTTATCGATATAAACTAGTTTTAAATGTATCGCGACCCTATAGTTCCGAGTCTCGTGAGGAGTACGCATTAATTCAAGACATCGGGGCATCACTGTAAATTTTCTCACCCCATCGAGTTATAGGACTTATAGGAAAATACCACGTTCCACAAAAAGAACCAGTGGACCATATATCGTTTCACTGCGAATTTATAGAAAGTCGATTTCTTATAAATGTGGAAATTTATTAATATTTTGAATTCTGCAAATGTTTTTCGTTAACGGCAACACCTTTGTTTACATTTTTTCTGTGGGAATAAAAATCCGACATTAGGGAATGCAATTTAACCGGTTAATAATCTTTTTTGTATGAAAATAACCGGTTAAAACCTGTTATAACCGGTTATTTGCATTCCCTACAAAATTCAAAATTCAAAATATTTATTCAGTAAATTGGCCACATGAGGGCTCTTTTACACGTCGGTAATATGGAGTGAATCTTGACCATGTGTGACTTTCAAACCCTCGCATCTTGGAAAATCGAGTTCACATTCAAACATTAGCCAGTACGGTGGCACAACTTGGTGCATGTCAATCCATTCCTCATGGTACACAGTCAGGCACTAGGATGATGAATTGAAGGTATCAATATCTGTGCAGGCTTTGGAGACGGGCTCGAGGGTCATAAGAATGGGAATATATGGTTTTGATGAAGTCTGTACCCATAGGACTCGGGATCCATCATCACCGGTTGGATTCTCGTTTAAATTCGCATGTTTGCTGTCACTTAGAGTTCCTTCTGTACCTGTACTATTACTTGTGTCTACTATTTATAACTTATTCTGTGACATCGATTAAAGTTGTACGGTTGAATTGATGACGGGACTGTGGCTTGTGTTTTAACTAAAATTTGACGTAGTTACTGGAATTATTCTATTGCTTTCGATGCCTATTACATTACAAACATTTAAAACTATAGATTTTACTCGTTCCGTTAGTAGAGAACAGGGAACTTACAGTCACACCTATTTGCTTCAATGTAATGTTGCTGAATTGAGCAGGCGAAAGTTCAAAGAACTGCCATTATACCGTGTAGTAACATTATGTCCTCAACAGCAGTAAAATTACAAATTTAATTATGTAAAGTAGGCCCTCCAAACACTAATGTGGCACGCAATCATGTAGGTTAGGTAGGGTGTTGTTGAAAAGGTCATCAAATGTAGTTTGTAATTAACTTCTTAATAACAATTGATTACGATATAAGCTCCGAAAGTCGAGGATATTTGCTCGACGTTTATAACCTTAACAAGACAGGCCAACGATATACTGAATTTGATACCTTATCGGAACGAAGAAATACTGAATAAACTACTTCTATTATCTTCTATATATATGAGCTTAAGTTGTTCCATCGTATGTTACAGCTTTCTGGGCATTCCTGTACTTCGTCGGTTTCTGCTACTTGGCGAACGCGTGGGGCAAGACCTACGAACCGCCGACTGGCACCGCTAACAACATGCAGGGCGCCATCGCCTTCAGCTTCTTCTCCATCTTCGCCTGGGTGAGTCTATGTGTGCTTTGAAGCAGTTCTGTTTATCACAAGCAGTTTAAACCCATCGGCGCAAACAACTTGGAGGATGCCTTCGCCTATCGCTTCTTTTCCATCTTCTTCTGGGTGAGTTAACTCTGTCTCCTTAAGAACTTTAAGAACAGTTTTACCAGCATCGCTAACAACATGCAAAGCGCCGTTGCATTCACCTGTTTCTAAATCTTCGTCTGGGTGAGTCCACTCTGTGTGCTTTAGAGCTGTTCTTTTTATAACAAGGAGTACAAAACTACCAGCACCGCTAACAACATGCAAGGCACCTTTACCTTCTTCTCCATCTTCGCCCGGGTGAGTTCACTACGTGCGCTCCAGAATTGTTCTGTTTCTAGCCTCTTCTCCATCTTTGTTTGGGTGAGTCCACTCTATGTGCAGAACAGTACCGCACAACACGTACTAGTCCACCAGCACCGTCAAAAATGTGGCCATCGACTTCAGTTTCTTTTCCATCTTCGCCTAGGTGAGTCCACTCTGTGTGCTTTAGAACAGTCCTGATGGGTTATTATGACATAGCTATGCAGTTCACTTTACGGTGAGCGTAAAGGACAGAGCTTTAGCAGTTATATAGCTCTGTCCTTATCTCTCAGCGTAAAATGAACTGCATAGTTATGTCATAATAACCCCCCTGGTTGTAACACCGTATAGACACCCAGGCTTTGCCTACGCAAAAGCAATATGCTTTATGTATTAACTCGCATATAGTAGTGTGTAAACATACGATCTGGTTTTTGGTCGGAATAGTTCGTAGGTACCTATTTTTATATTGTTGTCTCAGGCAGCTTTAGTGATCATCAAAAAGCTAATTGAGATAGATTATCCGTCAAAATACAACGTCGTATGATTATTCACTACATCTGTAGGGACTGTAGGTCCTTAGACAATGTACAATTTCAAAATGATGTGTACACTTTAGTACCTTGTCACTTTAATCGCTGTGACAATTCATGTATGGCAGTTTAAACATTAAATAATGCTTAAGGGTGCACATATTTGTGAACTCGAATGTACTTAGGTAGTCTACAGGTGTGGGTGTCATATGGTCATGAATCATAACTGTACGGTTCATACGTAATGATTTAATTGATAGGGTCGTGTCAATTATTGACGGTATTCGGAGTGGCATCTATTTGGGGCGATGGTAAAGGTCGCCACGTATTTGTAATAGCTCTGGTATCTTTAAGAACCTCAATTATTCAAAATAAATGGGAACCATTGTCTGAGAATGTCTGTTTAGTGATTTGAACGTTTAAATGAAGTCGTATTACGCAAGATGTGGTTACATAATTATGAACAATTTTTTAGAGTTGTTGGTAATTCTATTGTTTTTTTATTTATTTTTTTATTATGTATCTCTGCCTACTCCATTCGAAGTATGTTGTTTTGACTTTGAGTGGTCTATAGCGAGAGGTGCAAGTAAATTGGAAAGTATTTTTCTAGTTATCATATTAATAAACTGATCTCGTGTGATTCTAGTTTTAAGACACGTTTAAGGAGATGTTCCAGAAACTGGATCTCATTTAAAATCAGTTAATGAATATGACCTTTACGAGTCCATGTACGCTGCTACAGTCACAAAAATGAAAAGGGATGGTTTCATGTGCTTCCATGAGAAGAACGTGAGATGGAAACAGTTCTTGCGCGCCATGATGGCAGTTTCAAATTCAAATAATTGTTGTTCGGTTTAAAATCACAATTATAAAAAAAATTGGTAATGGTGGTAAAACTAAATTTAGAAGTTAAAAATATTTAAGTATTGCATCAATATCCATAATCATCAGTAAAGATCGAGATGTTTTAAAGATTCAACCTAAAACATGCAAAAAGGGTTGTCGTCATCGAGGATTTTGTATCTAATCTTGTCCTCACGAAATAGTCTCAAGGAAATATGATCAAGTTTAATATATCCAAAGTAGAGACAGGCGTTATGGTTATTCAAATCAAATCGGAAAAATCAAAAATCATTTATTCAGTGTACAGAACATAGGTGGAAATGACAATAGTGGTTGAGGCCTCCTAGTAGGTATGAAATGTACTTGTATAAGGAGGCCTCGCTCTTCCAAAACTAATAGGTTTACTCGTATTTAGTTCGTATCTATGTGAGTTTAAGAATATTATTACCAACAGGCTTGTAGTACTGTTAGGCGATGGGCTTGCAACCGGTCACTAATACACTGGTAAACATCTTAGTCTGATTATGCAAAATGTGGTTACAGAATTATCAACAAGTTTTTAGAGTTGTTGGTAATTCTGTAGCTCTGCCTACCCCACTCTGGGAATGAAGGCGTGAGTTTATGTATGTATGTATGTATGTATAAATTAAGTAATAAGTGAGTGTGTGTGTGTGTGGTTATCGATATCCAAATAGCGGAACAGTAGCAAGTTTATGATATGTGACATGCGCGAGCAGGTGGGCTGCGCCCTGTTCGCGTTCCAGCGCTTCCGGCTGGGCGCGGAGGCGGCGTTCGCGCCGGCCTACGAGGTGGACGGCGCCGCCAGCCCCGCCGCCTTCCCCGCCTACCCCGGCGCGCCCGACGCGCTGCCGCCCTACAGCCAGCCGCCCTTCTCGCAGCGCGACCAGGGTACCTAACACCATGCCATCATTCATCATTTCTATCATCTAGACACGCGGGAGCGTGTCAAGCCAAGTTCAAGAAGCAGAACTGGCGAGGCGCACCGTGTGTAATATTACACGAACCATTTGGGGCCACTTTTGACCCCCTCATAAATCAAAAACTATTTTACATAAACGTATCAAATTTTGCTCATATATTGAGACTTGCGAGATACATATGTGTTCTAAATTTCATAAGCTTATCTCAAACGGTTATTTAGATATTAATGTCCAAAATTCCTCATTTTTATCATTGACTGACCTATAGACCAAAACTCTAACCCAGTTCCAGATGACCTAGAGAGTTAAAATTTGGTATGCAGATAGGTAATTAGATGAATACAAAGGAATAAATAAAAAACTGTCAATTTTTAAATAATTAGATTCTATTATGAACGCTTAACATAAATACCTAATATTACTTAGGGTACCTACGTTATTAACTGGGATTAATTATTCAAGAAACAGAACTGGCGAGGCGCACCGTGTGTAATATTACACGAACCATTTGGGGCCACTTTTGACCCCCTCATAAATCAAAAACTATTTTACATAAACGTATCAAATTTTGCTCATATATTGAGACTTGCGAGATACATATGTGTTCTAAATTTCATAAGCTTATCTCAAACGGTTATTTAGATATTAATGTCCAAAATTCCTCATTTTTATCATTGACTGACCTATAGACCAAAACTCTAACCCAGTTCCAGATGACCTAGAGAGTTAAAATTTGGTATGCAGATAGGTAATTAGATGAATACAAAGGAATAAATAAAAAACTGTCAATTTTTAAATAATTAGATTCTATTATGAACGCTTAACATAAATACCTAATATTACTTAGGGTACCTACGTTATTAACTGGGATTAATTATTATTATTATATTTAGCGCACATCAATAGTGTAAAATCATTACCTACTCATAAATAATGATAAAATAATAGGCATTTAGATTTTCGGTATATACACGACGCGCGCGCGCCGAGTGACGCCGGAGCGGCGCGGGCGCTGTGACGATCGAATCGAACCGTTGACGCGAACGTGGCCGAGCGAGCGGCAGCCGCGCTCACAAGCGCGAGCGCCGGCTTGCTGTCCGTCCGGTTGTCTCTCGATATCTGACCTATAAGGTTGCAATTTATGCTGCGAAATTGCTAAGTTTTCTTAAGGAAAACTTATAATTTGTAGTAATATTATTATTACAATTTCTTTAATAAGTTGGTACCTACGTACGTATAGTATTATAGTATAGGCTATAGTTTAAATAAATAATAATTTTATAGTTATAAGTAGGGAGGTGTATATACTTATTATTATTACAATTCCTATAATAAGTGGGTACGTAGGTTTAGTATAGTATAGGCAATAGTTTAAATAAATAATAATTGTATTTTTTAGTAAGTAGGTAAGTTAAGTATAGTTAAAAGTAAGTAGGTGTATATACCTACTTAACTCTGAGTTTGAGAACTTGTTGATAGTAGCAAATAGTTTTATCTTTTTATTACGTAGGTAGGTACCCACCAAAAACATAAATGTAAAAAAGGAGAGCCAAGTTCAATACAAAAATTATTCTCTGCTGTGGGCTTGGCAATGCAATTGTTTTATATTTATAAAGTCTACTTTTAGTTTTGAATTTGTCCTTTTAAAAGGACCCACGGCGTTACGAGGATATGTACTTACCTACAAAAAGTAATGATATCCCACCAAAAACATAAATGTAAAAAAGGAGAGCCAAGTTCAATACAAAAATTATTCTCTGCTGTGGGCTTCGCCGCAAAAAGAATGGAGATCTGAGATTGAGTGCCAAGTTCTATGCAAAATCCAAATATGTAGTCTAAGGGCTCACTTGGCTGGTTTTCCCATACTAATTATATAGCCTTCGCATGTTCTAAACCTGTTACCTTTCGGTTCTTATTTTATTATTCCGAAAATTTGGCTTGCTGGTAGAAACTACCCATCGAACATAAGGCTCTTCCATGACTGTGTAAAAGTAGGTACTTAATAATAATTCGTATGGGAAAACCAGCCAAGTCAGCCCTTAGACTACATATTTGGATTTTGCATAGAACTTGGCACTCAATCTCAGATCTCCATTCTTTTTGCGGCGAAGCCCACAGCAGAGAATAATTTTTGTATTGAACTTGGCTCTCCTTTTTTACATTTATGTTTTTGGTGGGATCATCTTTTCACCCCACTTCCACCCGCTGCGGGTAAAAAGCCTCTTCACTTTGATGGGAAAGAGACCTTTGGAAAAGTCATTCACCTTATAGTATAGCTCTTCCCTGTAATTATATTTCTCCACTCCGTGTCTTCCCGTGGATGTCGTAAGAGGCGACTAAGGGAATAAAAGCTGGTGGTGCTATTAGGCGATTGGCTTGCAAGCTGTCACTAATACACTGGTTTAATCATCTTAGCCTAATCGTGCAAAATGTGGTTACAGAATTATCAACAAGTTCTTAGAGTTGTTGGTAATTCTGTAACTCTGCCTACCCCATTCTGGGAATAAAGGCGTGTGTTTATGTATGTATGTTTATATTTCTCCTTCCAAAGCCATCTTGCGCTGCCTCACAAGCATCCTGCCAAAACATGTGCTGCCAAAACATAATTAAATAAATATGAGGGGACAATAGCACACCAATTGATCTTGTCCCAAAATATGCCCTAGGCTTTTACTATGGGTACTAAACAACAATATAGATGTAAACACTCATATGGAGAAATATATACTTAAATACACAGAAAACAATCTTGATTCAGGAACAAATATTCGCGCTTATCACACAAATATCTATCCTTATCGAGATTTGAACCAAGGACCGCTAGACTCGTAGGCAGGGTCATCAACTAAGCCAGCGCGTCGACTAACGCTATAAAGGACAATGCTATAAAGAATTCCTACTCTTGGTGCACTGAGGGTTAGCTTGTGGTTTTAGGACGCCTTCGTTACCAAACGCTGGCTTCCCTGAGACCATATTATGAGCTAAAATTCGACAAGTTGCAAGCAATAAATGGGCAGGAATATATGTCCTACAACTCGTTTTTTTTACCGTCTGGAACTTCTTCTTATTTTTTTTAATAGCGGTCCACCGCGGTATTCTGCAGTGATTACGTCTGAGTAATAATCAGTAAACAGAGCAGAATAATTCAAAAGCAAAAACCAGGTATCTTTTAATCGGCCATCTTCCCTCCCGTTACCGATAGCTGACTGGAACTTGGTCTTTTCAGCATAAAACAACCTCTGGTACGGACTCTCTTCTATAAAACATTCAGACAGCCTCCCTATACCTGTGTTTGTAATTATTTTGGGCAAACAATTCTAGAAAAGGTTAACACCATGTAAATATCCTCCAATCTTCTAGATATCCAAAAGGTTGGATGTTTTATTAGAAATGGCGTCGGTTGTTAGCCTGTGGGA
The DNA here is from genome assembly GCA_927399475.2 of Acleris emargana. Lineage (NCBI taxonomy): Eukaryota > Metazoa > Arthropoda > Insecta > Lepidoptera > Tortricidae > Acleris > Acleris emargana. The sequence goes on from OV656840.1 coordinate 2,777,642, forward strand.
AAGCGGATTTAAAAAAACCAGCTGCTTATTAATCTCGAACAGCATTAGATCTCGAAATAGTATCATGATCATGACATTCATGACAACAACAATAACAACTTTGTAATTTTGTCAAGGTCACGTGGTTAGCCTACTTGGTAGTAAAGTAACCCTGCCTACTAAGCTAGCGCTCCTGGGTTCGATTCCTCGTATGAGCAAATATTTGTGTGACAAGCCCAAGTATTTGTTCCGAGTCTTGGGTGTTTAGGATCTATTTCTCATAGTACCTACAAGCCGAGACCATAGTTTGGGACTAGGTCAATATGTGTGAGATTGTCCCCTGATATTTATTTTATACTTATTACAATTGTGTTTTCTTTTTTTAGGAAATATGGATTACACCGCCCCGACCTACTAAACCGGTGGAGAGCAGCTTATATTCACTGTCATTTTGTTATTTGTGACGTAGGAAGTAATAATTGCTTTACACAAATATACAGATGTAGTATTTTCACGGAAACGTACGAACGTGTCTTGCTATTCCAGTCGGTCATAGTACAAAAGAACTGAGGTTGACTGAAGTAGCATGACAAATACGAACGTTTCCGAGAAAAAACGATGGAAAACAATTATGCACTACATCTGTACCTTGAAGCATATATCGCACTGCTAGATCAATACAGCATCAACTCAAAATCATTGTAAGTTTTGTTTCAAGCTCATAGGCGTTGTATTAAAGTTGACTTTAAAATACAGTTTTATTTTGAGTTACTGCTCTTTCGATCTGGCAGTGCGATATGACAAAACAAGACCACCTCGTGATGGGGTTCACTATGTCCTACTGTAAAGGTTTGTAATAAGCCCATTGGATGATTAAAAACCGCAATATCGCGTTTATGTTTCTGAATCATGTTTACAGGGAAACTTGCGAGATAAAATTTAAAAAAAAAATAAGAAAAAATTCCTGCTGATAACATAATTCTATAAATAATTGGATGACTTAATAGCTTGGAAAAAAGAGGTGACACGTCGGAAGTACAATATATTCAAGGGGCAATCACCATTTTGTTGGGAAAAAATTGGATCATGTTGCCAATTTCACCCAAATTTTCGAATCTGTTATTTTTTTCCTAGCTATACCGATAAAATGATTATTACTTCTTATTAAGTGGTAGAAAATCATTTAAAAACGTCCATTATTTTACGTTAAGTCTCATGTTTAAAATTATTTTTCTTCTCGAATATTTTCACCGAATAATTTATTATTATGTTAATTTTGTAGAGGAATGTTAATATGTTATCGTGTATGGCTTCACAGTACCTGCTTCTAGGTATGTAGTATATGTACGACAATATTAATATATTATTTGTCTGTTGTAAATTACCATAAACATATATATGTGTAAATAACATGGATATCATATAACAGAATTACACCAAAATATTAAAATCGTGGAAAATTTTAAATAGCCGTAGTGTGAAAAGAGTATGTCAAGTACATTCTGATGAAAAAGTACAAAATGAAACACTTGGTTTGTACCTTAATTTGAAGGTTAAAGGAAGGTAAAAAGGGTATCCCGAAATAGCCCCAGCCAGCATACCCCAAAAACGATTAAAGTCATTTTAATTATTAAGTACGTACGCGATAGAGACAACGCAACTGTTTCTGTATCTATGTGCTTCTCTAACACTCACACTAGTGCTATGTCTGTATTTTCCACGATTGGCTTTAATTATATTTTCCTTTTATATTATCCCCATAGTTTCATCGTGCCATGTCTATAAGCGTTATTAGATTTTTTTCAATTTATGTCATGACGCCATATTTAAATTAAAATTTTGTAGAATTAAAATCGACATGTAATAATAATTGATCATATTGGTGAATTTCACACTTCAGTGTATATTAAATTGCTTCAACATTTAAAAGATATGGTATGCTCTTATAATAAGGAGTTATATTATATTACAATGGCATATCGATGTAATTTTACTAACGGACTTTTAAACTAGGTTAGTTGCCATATCTTATTCCAAATATACACTATGTTTTAAAATAATTGGCAACACAGCTTTTGTCATGTCATGATGGTTTTTATAAAATTTGTTTTATAACCTGGTTCATACAGTATTAAATAGGTAGATAAATTATACCTGTGTAACATTAAGCGCTTAATTCAAAAACATAGTATTTTTTTAAAGATTATATTTTAGGATTAATGCTATCTGTAGTGTTCGAAAAAGGCGATTATGGATCATTATTCTGGTGTTAAATTGAGATCTAACTGCAAGTAACTTAGTGGCATTATGGTATGATAAAAGACAAGACAGACTGTTTGACGTGGCGGGAAAAAATAGTGTTTTTGTTGTTGAATAAGCACCATATATTATTTATACTGTATTTTCTCGTTGGTCGTCTTCACGTCTTTTTTCTCGAGTAAAGAATACACGTCATACGAGAATAATAGAAGATACGTCATCTGCGCGCAAAAGCGTTCTTCAAAAAGGAAGGTAATTTACCTTACTACGGCTGCTGACACGCACGCATCAAAGACAGCAAAATTTTACTACCGAATAGTAACAAACGTTTTTTTTTCGAGGCTGCCGAAATTATACTGTCACTGTAAAAGGAAGAAAGGATGTCTCATTTCATTCGTAAGTGCCGTAAATATGTCTTGCTGTAAACATCTCGCCATTTTGTTGAATTTGCACGTTCGTCACTCACTATCACCTGTGAAGCATGAGATAAACAGTTAGATATCGCATGAGTGCGATAAAGACGGGTAGCTACAAATGAGTGGGCACTCGTCTTAGCGAGAGGGGCGAGCAATTTGAAACAACTATTTATCTCTTTCTAACTATAGCGTTTAGTATGAGCGCAACGTATCTAAATATAATATATCATTGGGTTCAGTAAAGTAAAAACTTAATATCAGAATTATGATCGTAATTTCATGCCCGGTCGGCTTACCATAATATCTCAATGTATCCTTAATTAATACTTTTGATGTTGTTTTAGGTTAGAATTTGATCGTCAGATGATTTAGAACCTGGTATAACGATGTCTGCTTCGACAATGGCAAACTGCCATGTAAGGGCTTTCGAGGTCCAAGAACTTTTGGTGTTAGTATAATAGACTTAAGCCATATTGATCAATAAGTGTTCTAGATCAGATTAATAAGCTCCTTAGTGCCCGAATTAATCACACAGGAATAGTTGCTAGAAAAATCTACTAGACTCCTACTCCTTTTTCTGGACATTTTGACCTTTGGGCAAAATGACTAAAAATCTTCTATAGAATATGCTATTATTACTGGGCGGGTTAACTATGTAGTTTTCTACGTACAGTCGACTATGAATCCACTTTTGGACCTTAAAACAATGCAATAAGGTGAAAAAGTTGATACATCTCTTTATAGTCAACTGTAGGATTCTTCGCCCAGTACTTAATATTACGGACACAATGTGCAATATTTTGAGTTGATAACCATACACCGGATTGACGAGGGCAAAAATGTACCAGTGCTAGTGATTCATTAAATATCGACTCAGTTTATTGACATCGATAAAAAGCAATTTTTAACCATCATTATAAGTAATGACCAAGTTTGAATACCTTTTAATTATTCGTAAAACTTTTATGGCTATCGCAACTATAAACAACCGGTATCTGACATTGACTCTGAACTCGGAGTCAATTTTGACAACCATTGAAATTACATTGAATAACACTCCGTATAACAATATTTTTAGCATTCGAATTGAGAACGTTTTTGTTTTTTAAATCGGTTAAAAATACCTCGAAAGAAAACAGATCGTTTATGATCATTCAGGTATAGAAGATAAAGGTACGACTTACTTTTTCAAGAAATGTAAGATCCATTATGTCTCAAAAAAAGGTGTCGATAAACTTAGTCGATATTTATTTATTTATTTATTTAAACTTTATTGCACAATACATATGTAAAAAGTAAAAATGGCGGACTTAATGCCTAAAGGCATTCTCTACCAGTCAACCTCATGGTTTACAGAGAATACAAGGTGCAAACAGTGTTGAAAATGAATTAAATACCTACTTAATACTAAAATGTATAAAATACATAGATAATAATATGTTCATATAATACATGCATATAATAACCTACTCAAATATATACGAAAACAATATGTGATGAAGATCATGACCCCTTACTCAAGTTCTTGCCTGTGCAGATGTTGGCGAAGCTTACGCTTAAACACGAATTTGCTGGACGCTTGTCGTATTTAATGAATAATGAATCACTAGCACTGGTACATTTTTGCCCCCGTCGATCCGGTGTATGTTGATAACACTACAGGGCAGTGCCGTTAACTATTTAGCTAGTATAAATATTTGCGGTCCCAAAATATAATACCACATTTGCAAATACTTCGCACACACTGAGGAATAGATATCGGGGTAACCGTATCAACCCATGAGGCAGAAACTACCTTATTAATGGTGGTTTCCGCGCATCAGTTTTTTCACTAGATGGCGCCTCTGGGAAGCAAGGTCTTTTTGAGAGTTGATAACACGTAAAAAATATAAATTGAAATAATTTTGCACCTAAATATTTGAAATGTGTATATATCAAGTGAAAAAGTAAATTGTCACTAGTTTGGTCTTCTTCTCGGCATATATTTTAACATCGACTGTCAAAAAGACCTCACTTCATAGGCGCCATCTAGTGAAAAAACTGATGCGCGGAAACCCTCATTCATAGAGATTTCGGATTACTTATCACTGGAAATTGTAAAATAAACCAAAGAATTGTATTAGGTAAGTCGACGGTTGTTATATCACTTCCATAGCTTGCACTGTCGTTGTTAAGATTAGTGATAGCAATAATTTAAATATACATTGTATAGGTTGGGTAGAGATGGGCGGTGCGTTGGTAAATCTAGTATTTACCCAACGGGTGGTATTTACCTAAGATACCTATTTACCGGGTGCATCGGGTATATATCCGAAAGTTGTCTATCTTAAGTTAGGATGTATTCTCATTGTATTGAAATTTTTGACGTTTGATCTCGCTTAGCTTTGAAATGAGTACATCGGGTCTACGTCGACGAATGTCGTCGACTCATCGACATGTTTGAAGAGTTTCGACGACACTGTCGAGACCCCAATCTATGTATAGAGGTTTTATCATATCAATCAGGTATATCGTTCGTGATACTGCAAAACAAGAGCAAAATAAACCTTACGCTGTTATTAAAAAGGTGCATTTTGCTCCTTATTTAAAATGTCACTTACGCGGTTTTGCAGTTTCACCGACGATATGTGGGCGTAAGCATGAAAATATATTTAGAGTGGATGTGACACTTGCATACAAAAAAAAAACTCATTTAAACATAAACCAAATTTGTTATTGGTTTATTCTATCATATAAAACCTCTTCCACTTTCTGGCTAGTCTGTAAGTAGGAGAGAGACAGATGTGTAAGAACAAAAGCCCTTTCCATACCTGGTTGATGTAACTCGCTTCACTGTAAACCTTCTGTAACTAGAGTACGTGTATTAGCAGTAGTGTTAGAACTGTTCTGACGATAATAATAAATCTATAAAAATATATATTAATAAGTGTTAAATGATAAACGCTGTTCAGTGGTTGAGTACTTAATGTAAGGTAGATCGTATGAATGTTTATTATTTTTGTGTTCATTTGAGATTTTTCTCGGCACAGTGAGTTTGGCGCCGGTTTTTCCAACAGTGTTCTATATTGCTGTTGTCTCCGTAAATTTTATTGCTCAGCGAAAGTAAAAAAACAACAATATTGTTTGATTTTGGCAGCACGCACGGAGTGGAATAAATATTTATATTATAAAACGGGGAGTTGCCTTTTGGACGCCGCAGTCGGCTTTAGGCTGCGGCTCCACTGAGGCGGAGACGAGCGGAGCGGAGCTGTGCCAATATTAGGGTCATACACACTCGCAAAAACAAAAGTTGTCTCTCCTGTGGTCAATGGTTAAAGGCTTGTGTGCATATAAGTAATGTTTGTATTTGCTAGGACTATACACCGAGTTTTTTATTTTATTTACGATAACTTCGGCATATTACTAGGTACATCCATAGAAACTAAGTGGTAGATTAGATTTTTAAATATGGCAAAAAAAAAAAGTTCAGTACAAAGTAATTCAATGTTGTATCTTTGGTCATTCTAAAAGGGCCTTTAGAGTTAACTCATATTTAGTGTCAAATACGTCAATGTAGGCGTGACATACACAGACAGTTAAGAGCCTTTTAGACCAGTTCAACGTGATTAAATTTAAAAATTAAATATCTTTAAAACCGTTACAGTTATCATTTGTCTGTCTTCGGGAAATTAACTTTATTTGACCTAAAAAACTTTCCCTTAAAGTTATCGTAAATCAAAAAAAACACGGTGTAGATGACCCTTTTGTCGTTTATGAAAATGTGGGTTCAGTCAGAAAATTAGGCCTTAAAACGTTAACTTTGGGTATGTCCACAGGAAAGACGGTAACCTAAATCTGTGTATGACCTTTTAACCATTAGCCAACAGAATGCGCATGCGGTCACGTCGAGCGCGCCTTCACACGGCACAGCTCCGCTCCACTCCGCTCATCTCCGCAGCCTTACGGACTTTTGCACTGCAGATGTCTAACTGTCTGTGCAGTAAGTTTGTGATCTACAAATTTTGAATGATTTATTCAGTAAATTGACGCCATAAGAGCTATTTTACACGTTGGTATTATGATATGAGTGTACGTGAAATTAAGACCGTACCGAGCATACGTTGGAAGTACAGTGGCGCCCCACGCTATCACCATGTTTTCTAATAAACTAAAGTTGTTTCTTGAAATCTAAGAGCCGTATTAATAAACTCATCTTGGCTGAGATGCGCGTCACAAGATACGTCAAAGTAAACGTCAAACCATAGAGAACTGTCATTTTTGACGTATCTCGAGACTGGCATTACAGTCGAGATCAGTTTATTAATACGGCCCTAGGTGTGTTGATTGGTTGTACAGATGAATACAATTGAATAGATATTATCCAATCAGCGTAATGGAAACAAGTGGTAACCTTCTGTGAGTGATGAGGGCGCCACTTGATCGAAGTTTTCAAGTATCAGGTGGCAGTAGTATAAGGTGGCTGTCATGCGTAAACTTGGTGTGCAAATGTTATACCGAACGTCCAGTGGCGCCTCAATACATTGTTTTCCAATAAGCTAAAGTATTGCCTTGAAATCGAACAGTGTTTTTTTTGTACAAATGAATAATCCTTCGTGTAGTCTACTTTACTGAAAAAGGTGGTCACCCTATAAATTATGTATTAATTTGTACAACAAAAAACCACTTCGATTTCAAGAAAATAATTTTGCTGTAAACAATGTGGTTGGTGGAACTCTATTTAAAAAATATATTTTCTAATTGCCACGAAACAACAAAACGAATTATTGACAATTACTGACTTAATCAGGGCATTTAATCGTTTTTTTTTTATTTATTCCTGGAATTATACAATAGTACACGGGATAGTTATAAAATATAAATCATTGTTGCTACACCTGCTTATTTTTAACCGATTCCAAAAAAGGAGGTTCTCAATTTGACCCGTATATGTGCGTTTGGTTATTCCGATCTTGATGCGGTTTTCAGAAAATTATTTTTTACATTCTGGAGAATGTTTTGAGATTCAACCAATTTTAGTATACATTTGGTGAAGTGGAAATGATAATGAAAACCACAGATGACCACGGGAACTCCTCATCGGTACCTATTTCAAGGGTGACGATAAGATGTCTCGGTAGTTGAGCGATTTTAGATTTTCGTTAGCTCGTTAGCTGCATGATTATGCTCACCATGGATGGTCAAAAAATCCTGAGTGTTGTTCCGATTTAGGTCCAAGTATACCTGCTGGTCAAAATAAGGATTGGTGTGGGGGTGTCGTCGTTGATGAATTCATGAGAGTAATTCAAATAGAGGTTCTTGTCCCATAGTACCGGGACCAATAAGAACGCCAATCTTTCATACTATCGTATTGCTTCTGCCAATTTTCCCACACATCCTTATAATGATATGAGTTCCAGAATATTCGAAGGGTATTTCGTCGTTGATGGATTCTTGAGACTAATTGAAATAGAGGTTCTTGTCCCATAGTACCGGGACCAATAAGAACGCCAAACGTTCTTACTGTCATATGGCTTCGGTCAATTTCTCCACACCATGTTCCATGATATTTCGGTATACCGTTTTCTCTCGAGCCACGTATAAGTGTAATATTTCCTATAGCTGCTATATAGAGTTTTACATTTTGTGGTAGTTGGCATAATCGCTATATCTGAGGCGATCTCGACCTCCCCTTTATTCTTGATAATCAGAAGATTCCCCCCTCCGCCTGGCATGAGAAAACTAGCGCAGGCCCACGGCATCCCTATCCTGTGCAGCTTGATGCAGGTCACAGTGCATTCGTAGAGCCGGTGCCCTGAGGACTCAGGAAGAAAACTTCATTTTCACTTCAACACCTCAAAAAGGCTGGTTTTCCTGTTTAAAGACAGAGAGTAAAATTTGATTTTGCTGCGAGTGTTAGACAGTAACTTCGGCAAATTTCCCAACACATCCTTATAATGATACCAGATCCATATATTTCGCGGATGTCCTCGTTGATGGATTCATGAGAGTAGTTCAAACAGAGGTCCTTGTCCCATAGTACCGGGACCAATAAGAACGCCAATCTTTCATACTATCGTATTGCATCTGCCAATTTCCCCATACATCCTTATAATGATACGAGATCCATATATTTCGCGGATGTTCTCGTTGATGGATTCTTGAGACTAATTGAAGTAGGGATTCTTGTCCCATAGTACCGGGGCCAAAAAGAACGCCAAACGTTCTTACTGTCGTATTGCTTCTGCCAATTTCCCCATACATCCTTATAATGATACGAGATCCATATATTTCGCGGATGTCCTCGTTCATTTTCACTTCAACACCTCAAAAAGGCTGGTTTTCCTATTAAAAGAAAGTGAATAAAGTTTGATTTTGCTATGAATGTGAGACACAGTCGCTTCGGCAAATCTCCCCACACATCGTTATTATGATACGAGTTCCATGATATTCGGGGAAGACGTCGTTGAAGGATTCTTGAGACTAATTGAAATAGAGGTTCTTGTCCCTTTGTACCGTGAGAACGCCAAACGTTCTTACTGTCATATTGCTTCTGACAATTTGTCTACACCATGATGTTTCGGTGGCTTTTTGGTAGTTGGCATAATCGCTATATCTGAGGCAATCTCGACCTCCCCTTTATTCTTGATAATCAGAAGGTTCCCCCCCTCCGCCTGGCGTGAGAAAACTGGCGCGGGCCAACGGCGTCCCCATTCTGTGCAGCTTGAAGCAGTTCAGAGGTTTTCCGGTACCCTGAGGACACAGGAATAAATTTACGTTTTCTCTCGAGCCACGTATAAGTGTAATATTTTTTATTTCTTCTGATTAGGGCTTTACATTTTGTGGTAGTTGGCATAATCGCTATATCAGAGGCGATCTCGACCTCCCTCAGACCCCCACCCCCCACCCCCCGTCGTTGATGGATTCTTGAGACTAATTGAAATAGAGGTTCTTGTCCCATAGTACCGGCACCAATAAGAACACCGAATGTTCTTACTGTCATATTGCTTCTGCCAATTTCTCCACACCATGTTCTATGATGTTTCGGTATACCGTTTTCTCTCGAGCCACGTATAAGTGTAATATTTCCTATAGCTGCTATATAGGGCCTTACATTTTGTGGTAGTTGGCATAATCGCTATATCTGAGGCTATCTCGACCTCCGCTTTGTTCTTGATAGTCAGAAGGTTCCCCCCCTCCGCCTGGCATGAGAAAACTAGCCCACGGCATCCCTATCCTGTGCAGCTTGATTCAGGTCACAGTGCATTCGTAGAGCCGGTACCCTTTTTTTTGCCAGGGTGGAAAATGCTTTATGCATTCCCCTCACCATGGGAGTGGTGAGGGGATATGTGGGACTCACCCCGTCACCCTCACCCCCTCCCAAAGAGAGGGGCAAGGGAGCGCAACCCACTAAAAACCACCCTGGCGACCGTCACACATCAACACCTCAAAAAAGCTGGTTTTCCTGTTTAAAGACAGCGAGTAAAATTGGGTTATTCCCACCTTTTACCACCAATTTGTTACCACTGATAACAGCTGGGATTTTTTTTCCCACCTGTTACCATTGGTAACTACTGGGAATAAAAATTCCCAGCTATTACCACTAAATGTTTTAAGTGTAGTTATTACCTAATATTTTAGTGGTAACAAATGGGAAAAATATTCCCACTTGAAAAAAATCCCAGCTGTTACCAGCGGTAACAAATTGGTGGTAACAGGTGGGAAGAACCCGTAAAATTTGATTTTGCTGCGAGTGTGAGACAAAGTAACGTCGGCAAAGTTCCCCACACATCCTTATAATAATACGAGATCCATATATTTCGGGGATTTCATCGTTGATGGATTCTTGAAACTAATTGATATAGAGGTTCTTGTCCCATAGTACCGGGACCAATAAGAACGCCAAACGTTCCTACTGTCATATTGCTTCTGCAAATTTCTCCACACCATGTTCCTTGATATTTCGGTATACCGTTTTCTCTCGAGCCACGTATAAGTGTTATATTCCCTATAGCTTCTAATAAGGGCTTTACATTTTGTGGTAGTTGGCATAATCGCTATATCTGAGGCGATCTCGACCTCCCCTTTATTCTTGATAATCAGAAGGTTCCCCCCTCCGCCTGGCATGAGAAAACTGGCGGCGTCCCCATTCTGTGCAGCTTGAAGCAGATCAGAGGTTTTCCGGTACCCTGAGGACACAGGAATAAATTTACGTTTTCTCTCGAGCTACGTATAAGTGTAATATTTCCCCATACTTCCTTATAAGATACGTGTTCCAGAATATTTCGGAATACCGTTTTCTCTCGAGCCACGGATAAGTGTATTTTTTATAGCTTCTGATAAGGGCTTTACATTGTGTGGTAGTTGGCATAATCGCTATATCAGAGGCGATCTCGACCTCCGCTTTGTTCTTGATAGTCAGAGGGCTCCCCACCTCCGCCTAGCATGGGAAAACTGGCCCACGGCGTCCCCATTCTGTGCAGCTTGAAGCAGGTCAGGTTTTCCGGTACCCTCAGGACACAGGAAAGAAACTACACTTTCACCTCAACACCTCAAAAAGGCAGGTTTTCCTGTTTAAAGACAGCGAGTAAAATTGGGTTATTCCCACCTGTTACCACCAATTTGTTACCACTGGTAACAGCTGGGAGTTTTTTTCCAACCTGCTACCACCACATGTTTTAAGTGTAGTTAACACCAAATATTTTAATGGTAACAAATGGGAAAAATATTCCCACTTGTTACCACCGAGTACCTACTTTAGTGGTAACAGGTGGGAAAAAAAATCCCAGCTGTTACCAGTGGTAACAAATTGGTGGTAACAGGTGGGAATAACCCGTAAAATTTGATTTTGCTGCGAGTGAGACAAAGTAACTTCGGCAAATTTCCCTACACATCCTTATAATAATACGAGTTCCAGAATATTCGGGGGGTGTCGTCGTTGATGGATTTTTGAGACTAATTGAAATAGAGGTTCTTGTCCCATAGTACCGGCACCAATAAGAACGCCAAACGTTGTTACTGTCATATGGCTTCTGCCAATTTCTCCACACCATGTTCTATGATGTTTCGGTATACCGTTTTCTCTCGAGCTACGTATAAGTGTAACATTTCCTATAGCTGCTATATAGGGCTGTATATTTTGTGGTAGTTGGCATAATCGCTATATCTGAGGCTATCTCGACCTACCCTTTATTCAATCAATCAATCAATCAATTTATTTATTTGCTAAAATGCGTTACATATGGTCTTAAAAATAGTTTACAGGTCAGGCATTCCGACGACAATACGACATGCAAATTTTTAAGTATCCTCAACTAATTAAAATGTGAATAACACGGGTATCAAATAATAATAGTAATAAAATTTTCTAATAAAATGTCTAATAAAATTTAAAATAAAAGTCAGAAATTACTTGCATTATTTTCTTACATAATTTCGTCTTATGAAAACTATTAATTGCACATGGTGGGAAGAAACGTGACCATGATAAGCGGTGATTGCTGCTTCTTGATAATCAGAAGGTTCTCTCCCCTCCGTTTGGCTTGAGAAAACTGGCGCGGGCCCATGGCATCCCCATCCTGTGTAGCTTGTAGGGGGTCCGGGTGCTTTTATAGGGTACCCTGAGGACAGAAATAAAACTACATTTTCACCTCGACACCTCAAAAAGACAGTCAGCTGGTGGTAGCCACTGAGATAAGACGCGCGCGATCGGTTAATGTAATTGCCGCACTAATGACTGTACAACCCTTCACCTAAGTTTAAATGATGGGTAGTGAAAGTGAAAGTGAAAAATTGTTGGTGCTTAATGAAATACTGTGCTATCTCACGAACCGTATTAATTTAATTGATGAGCCAACGCTAATTCGAATATGTGTGACGAATTTCACAGAAAGCGAAATTCAATCGGCCAAAGCTAAATTACGTGAATATACTGATATACCGATACTAACACGAAAAGGCGATGGAAAGGCGACTAAAAATTTACAGGACGTAATAAAAGCGTTAAAAGAAAGTGATCCTGATAAAATGCCAGTATTTGTTGCGAAAGATCTACATAAAATTCCACCCATTACGTTTGACGACTTGGATGTTACTAGAATTTTGCAAGAATTGGCGACTTTGCGGTCAGAGCTAAATATACTACGATATACAGGTGAAACAAATAAAGAAGAACTAACTAAAATGAAGCAAGAAATAAAGATAGCAACGAAATTAATTGCACGACCGCAACTTGGGTGCGGCAGTGTACGAGAACCGTTGGCCGTGCATAGTAATATTTGTGAACATGTGGGTACACCGTCACCCAGCATCAATGGCGCAGCAGCGGGACCAAGCAAGCTGGTCGCTACACCGCAACTGGCATTGCAAATTGAGCCATACGAGGATGAAAATAAGGTCGATTCTCCAGCTCACCTTAACCAATGGGGCCCGCCGGCTTTGCCCTCACTTGTAGAAAATAATGAAAGGTCGAAACATAACGTTATTCCTTCCTATCGAAATATCGTTGTTTCAAATCCGCAATCGACGACAGTACCGAGGCAAGTTGATTCGGAAGGATACGAACTGGTAACTAAGAAGCTAAGTAAGCCAAAACAAAGTAATAAAAATCGAAGAGGAAATGGAGGGTCAAATGAAAAGCTACAAGCGGCCCCTAGTACAACGACATTGTACGTCTCCCGTGCGGAGAAAGCGATTACGTCTGATAATATAAAGGAATACGTCACTAGCAAGGGAGAATCGGTGTTAAAAGTTGAGATCCTGAAACCCTATCACGAGACATCATTTAACTCATTTCTAGTGACCATACAAGCCGACAAAATGGAAACGTTTTTGAGTGACGGGTTTTGGCCAACGGGAATAGTGTACAGAAAATATATATTTAAAAGCAGCATGTTTAAGAAATTTGACCAAAACCGAAAACCAAATTATACCAAATAATGCATACTACGAGAACAAAACTCATATCATTTAATTGTAAAGGGATTAAGCGATCTCTTCCTAACGTTCAAGAGTTAAGTAAGGAGAGCGATTTAATTGCACTTCAAGAATTATGGCTGTTGCCCGATGACCTTGATTTTCTAAGCCAGATCAGCCCAGACTACGGTTATCACGGAATCTCGGCAGTGGATACATCCCTCGGGCCTCTAAAAGGTAGACCGTATGGCGGTGTGGCAATATTGTGGAGAAAAAGTATGTTTACAAATATCTCTGTCATTGATAGCGGGTCGAAACGCATCGCAGCTATCTGCGCTGAACTGCCGGGGAACCGTAAAGTTATAGTAATGTCAATATATATGCCTACGGACTGCGCAGATAACTTGCCGCTGTTTTCTGAGTGTTTGGGTAAGATAAGTGCTATAACAGAGGACAACGGCAGTGAATGTGTCTTGGTGCTTGGTGATTTTAATGCTGGCGTTCGTACCCAGTTTGGAAAGGAGTTGCGAGCCTATTGCAAGGAGCAACATTGGGTATGTGCGGATATCGAGCTGATCGGTGAGTCATCCAACACTTATACCTTTAAGAGTGAAGTGCAAGGTTCCACAAGTTGGTTAGATCACTGTGTGACTACGGCATCTGCTTACGACCTATGTTCTAGTGCGCGTGTGTTATACGATGTCTATTGGTCGGACCATTATCCACTTCTTATTGAGTGTGACTTAAATCTCATAAAATCCAAAGTGATATCGTGTCCTAAGGTCACTAGTAAAGTAATCTGGGGTCATAGAGATGACGAACAAAAAGTAGAATACAACAAATTATGTACGAATTATTTAAAAAATGTAAATATTGACATTTCAATTGACCTGTGTGGAGAAACGTGTAACAATAAAATGCATAAGGAATTAATTAATGTGTTTTACGAGAAAATAATCACGTCAATCCAGTCCGCGGCCAAACTAACATGTGTTTGCAAGCGTTTTAGGAATAAAGTAATTGGATGGAACCATCATGTTTTACCATTGTACACAAGCGCGCGTGAAGCGCATAAAGTTTGGTTGTTGCACGGGTCTCCGTCATCAGGAAGCGTGTATGATGAAATGACCAGCAAAAGGAAACTGTTTAAAAATAAGTTAAGTTGGTGTCAGCGCAATCAAGATAAAATTAAAATGGATATAATTGCTTCTCTTAGATCCGTAGGTAAATTTAGTCAGTTTTGGAAAGATACAAATAAATTAAATTTCAAACAAAGTAGGCCAATATCTGTGAACGGATTACAGAATGAAAAAGACATAGCAAATATGTTTATAACACAGTTCAGAGTTGAGGGATCGCTCAAAAATTCAGTGCCCTCTAATGTGACCGAGGCCGGGGTGGGCCGCGGTGACCCGCTAACTGGCCCGGGTCTGGTCATTACACAAGATATGGTTTATGATTGTGTTCGTAAAATGAAGCGCGGGAAGTCTCCGGGTCACGACGGCCTAAGTATCGAACATGTTATTTTCGGTGGTCCGTTGCTGCATCAAAAAATAGCAATGTTATTTAATTTATGTTTAGCTCATGGTTACCTGCCAGGTGATTGTATGAGAACGAGTGTAGTACCAATTGTTAAGAACAGAACCGGCGATCTTAGCGATCCGTCTAATTACCGACCTATATCGTTAGCCACGGTGCTCTCAAAGATTCTGGAAAGGCTCATTAATCCTGTAATTACTGAACGTATACACTTAAATGATGCACAATTTGGGTTTCGTGCGGGCCTTTCAACAGACATGGCTATATTTTGCCTCAAAAATACTGTAAGACGTTATGTTAGGAAAAAGACATCTGTATACGCATGTTTCTTAGATCTGAGCCGCGCTTTTGACACAATCGACTACAATTTATTGTGGGAGAAAGTGTCAAACGCGGGCGTACCGAGACAAATAGCTAGTCTGTTGGGATACTGGTACGATAACCAGGTTAATACTATTAAGTGGGGAGACGCTAATTCTAACGAATATAAACTGAACTGTGGAGTAAGGCAGGGTGGTTTGACATCCCCGGTTCTGTTCAATCTTTACGTCAATGATCTGATAGAGGAGCTGAGCGGAGCCGCAGTCGGATGCCACGTAGCCGGCGTTTGCGCCAACAACTTAAGCTATGCAGACGACATGGTGCTGCTGAGCCCCTCTATCAGTGGTCTGCGGATGCTTGTCTCTATATGTGAACGATATGCAAAAGCACACGGGCTAAATTACAATGTCAATAAGTCAGAATTAATGGTGTTTAGGTATGGTAGAGGACCGGATGTCATCCCCCCAGTGAAACTTAATGGTAAAGAATTAAAAATTGTATCTAGCTTTAAATACCTGGGGCATGTACTTACTGAAAAGTTAAAAGATGACGAGGACCTAGAAAGACAGCGACGGGCCATTGCTATTAAAAGTAATATGTTGGCGCGCCGATTTGCTCAGTGCTCGGGCCAAGTGAAGGTAACGCTGTTCGGGGCGTACTGTCAAGCGTTCTACACTAGCCAGCTGTGGTATCAGTACACTAAGCGGTCTTTTGACCGACTTCGAGTTCAGTACAACAACGCGTTTCGAGCGATGCTGCGGCTGCCGTGGCGGTGTAGCGCGTCCGGCATGTTTGCCGTGAACAGAGTGGATGACTTCTTCGCCGTATTGCGAAAGAGACGTTGGTCATTTGGTGCGAGGCTGAGCGGATCGGGCAACAGTATTGTTCAGGCGTGCACGAACTTTTTCCATTATTTTGGGAGCGAAGTTTGCTCAGGAAATTATTATTATAAATTATAAATTAAATTAAATTAAAATAAATTAATTAAATGTTAAATGTTTGTAGTATTGTTATTGTTAATGAATTGATGGGTTAATACCTAAATAAATAATCATTTTATTTTATTTATTTATTTTATTTATTTAAAAAGGCAGGTTTTCTATTAAAAGACATCGAGTAAAATTTGATTTTGCTGCTAGTGTTTGACAAAGTAACTTTTTAATATAAACCAGGTCTTGCCAGGTCATGCTCTTGGCATGACGAACTAAGCTCGTGTAGGGTTCCGAAGCCGTTACTTCAAACACAAAAAAGTGCACCAGCAAAAAAGCGTATCTTCATGGTGCTTATGTCCTTTTGAGAAGCGCAGTTATTCGGCAATAACTCGAAAACGATATACAGTCATGAGGGCGCCACTGGACGCTCAGTGCAGTCTTAATTCACGTCGCTAAACACTATGCGTATGCGTCGCTCTCGCTAAGTACTTCTACATAGTATACTTAGGTACCTACGTCGAGCCGGCGTCGAACTGTCATTGTGCCACAAACTTCAGGGCGTCAGTTACCAGTGACCAAATCAAATGTATACATCCTGTTAACCCATTGTGGGGTGGAGCAGTCTCGAATAGTTTATAATAATAATTGTTTATTTCAGAATTAAATTCCATATTAAGTTGTTACAAGAGTTCATTATTCTATGTTGGGAACACGTTAAGAATGTTATAATCTTAACTGTTATGTTTCTTCTTACTCCAATATCTTTGCTTTTATTTCTTCTGCAGTTATTGTGAAATTGTGAATACATTTTTCATTTTATGAGTGTCGCTTGAAACATATTACTTAGATCACGAAAAGTATCATCTTTATTAAAGATTTAAATTTTGTTAATTTAATTAATATGAAAGTTTACCTATCTACCTCTAAAGAATCAGTAAGTACATTTCACTCTGTACACGAACGATAAACCCAAGATAAATTCGTAGTGCCTATCCTGAAGTCATCATTACAAATTGAACCTTATTCCCACGTAGCACAAGTGAAAGATACCGTATTTTTCGCGTTATGTCACGGCGAAATAGTTTTATCTAAGCTTAACCTAAATTTGATAAGCTTTGATTGATGTAGGTACCTTACATTAGACTGACAACTCTGTCTGGGTACTTACGAGTACCTACGCGAAGGCAATTGTTCGGTAAAATAGAATTCTCTTCAATGGACTAAAACAGAAGCCCGAGGTTGGCGACACGCGCTTCTGTCAAGTCGATAAACGAATATATACGAATAACTAGACTAAAAATGCACATGGCGGGTTTTTTTTTCAGTGGTAACTACAATTGCGTAAAAATTGGAAAATGTTACCGATTTATTTCACTAGTTTTTGGCAAACTTTTGATTTTGTGTCGTAATATAATAGAAATAAAGTCGATGATAGAACTTGCACCTTAATTTGGCAATGTTCGTCACAGTGAACAGTGAAAATGATAATGTTTACTTTTTTTGTTTGGATTGTGTTTTTCGTTTTTGCTTATTAAAAATCAAAAATGGTTTGAATTTCCCACTTCTTTTAATTTTGCCAAATTAAGGGTTAGCAGAGGGGTTCTACTTTCACTGCATCTGACTTTTCCAAGGGTAATTCTTGATAGTTACGTACGGTTTGTACCTACTCTTGTAATTTAACTGTGTTTTTATTTTCGGCTAATTTTATGTTAAGCCACGCACAAAAATGTTTCAAGCAACATTGATAATTCGAAATGTGTATCCTTCTTTATGTTAAAATGTAAGTGTTCAATAAAGTGCATATATGATGATAAATGGTAAATAAATGAGAATTAAATTGGAATGCGATAGATATTGTGGATACGTGTTGTTATTTTGAAAACCCTTAGCAGTCGCAAGTATAGTTTGCAAAAAGTGCACTATAAATTTTCAAGTAGGTACCTAGCAATCGCCACTTTCTGCTGCAGTTATGGGTTAAAATGGAAGCATGATATTCACTATAAAAGCGCTCATATTTTTTCCAAACATTTTTTGCAATGCTGTATAATAACTTATTAATTACTAAATATGGTAAGATAAGATAATTTTACATTTGGAAGCGGGTAAAAAACGGACTACTAGCGCTCTAATGGATTCTACTTGGATTGATCCCTTTACAGTACTTACCTATCATTTTTATCAACCAAAATCAGTAAGTACCTACCTTGAAGAGTAAGGGCCGGTACAGACGGACTGCAAAATGGCAGTATGAGTGCAGTTCTGATGCGATTGACGTAACTGCATCAAAACGTACGTAAGTAAACTGCACTCGAACTGCCATTTTGCAGCTGGGTTGCAGTTCAAATGCAGCCCGTCTGTGTACGCTAGACGAGCACCTAGAATATCATTCTTTGAATTAACGCATTTAGGGCCCGTTGCTTGATCAGTAGTTAACTCGACTTATTATTCAAATTCGAAAAAGGTCACATTTCCTTGAGATTTAACCATTAGGTTTTCAACGATTAGTTAGTTTAACTACTGATAAAACAACAGGTCCTTCGTGCCTTAACTGTTTCGCTAACTTTGACCCAATGGGGTATAAGGGTGGTTTTAACAAAAATTATACATAGTTATTAAAGCCCTTAACTATGTACCTTTTTTTTTAAAACAAGCCATGTGCGTTCTTAAGGCTTGGTTCGTATAAAACAAGAGAACACAATATCTACTGAAAGTTCGAAAAAAATGCGTACCTATGTACGGGCCTGAGGCACAGATTAAATATGTTGCTGCTTTAGAAATCGAAGTTCAAAGTTACGTTAGATCCATCCCTTGTCATTAGAGCGAGACTAAATCGAGAGAAAGGTAACGTAATTTCGAACTTTGATATTGGTTTGTTTTGCGTCGCCGCGACCCATTCATTGCCGAAGACGCGAATTCGCGTCCCAATGTATGTGTAATCGTAATGCCGAGGACGCGACTTCGCGTCCTCAAGTTATTTGTTTTTTTTTGCTAGAAAACAACTGTACTTAAATGCTGATACCAAAATGTTACTTTATTTATGAAGGATAATGTTATACTGTTGCTGGTTTTCGGATTCAGTGCATTTGTAATTTTCATAATTCTTATCTCGGATGCCGAAGACGCGAATTCGCGTCCCATGTATGTGTTATCGTAATGCCGAGGACGCGATTTCGCGTCCTCGGCATTACGCCGGCACTGCGTGATGAGTAAAAATGTGAGGCGTCGGCAATGAATGGGTTAATATAAAACGGCGCGGCGCCATAGAAAGGCACGTTGCAGCGTCGTCGTACAGATACACGGCGCCGTGTAGCAACGGCTTCAAGCTATTTTAATCTCTACACGTAGGACATTCGACTTAATATTGCCATTTATAATGACACGGCAACGTCCCTTTCTTCGGCGCCGCGCAGTTTTCTCGAGTCACCAACTTTCCGCGGTGATGTGACTGCTCAGAATGGGAAGCATTTTTTGAAGCACAGGGCAACAGCTAATATTAGTATAGATAAGAAAAATAAGCAAACACCACATAGATTTATTTCTTTTAATCATCGAACCTTCGACACATTTCCTTAAAATAAAGAATTATCACAATTAAAGTGAAAACGAATGATTCACAGAATCTAATCAAACAGGCAATGAGGAATCTTTTGAATTTGTTTACACTTGACAAATCGAACTGAAGATAAACTCATTGCTTATAACTATACATCTAGTAAAATACACATGACGATTGAAAACTTACATACTACGGCTGACTCAATCTTGTTCAATATGGGCTCTGGAGATAAAAACTGGATAGTAAGTATATTTATACGAAAAATAAATCCTTAGTATACTTACCAGTGAATGAAGAAGTTATACTATTTGTGAATTTTGATTTCTACGCCGCTGTAGAACTTTGTCATAGTAAGTCGTTAAATTATGTTGTTGTTGTTTTAAGACTATTGTTACGTCACTTTGACATAGGGGGTGTTTTAAATTTGAATAAGTTAATTTGTTGACTTTTGTCACACTGGGCAGATGCCTTATAATTGAAAGAGTTACTTTGTCGACTCCAAGAAGTTTGGTTAACTTTATATTTCTTTCCAAGTAATAATACACGGGCACTAAAAGCATCTATTTTTTTATACATTAAGCTAAGTTCTTTACGCCCGTGCGTCTACAACCATTCTACTATCTACAGCCGCCCTAACAAAGAACGATTTTAAGGTGATACACAAAATTATTTGTGATACCGATTCGTTTTTTAACATAATGTAACTCGATCTTTGACATAATAACTTGAATACGTCCGTATTTATACATTATGCCATTATTATTAGGCCACTAAGATGAAGGCGAAAACGAAAAAACGCCCAAAATAACATTTTTTTTTAAAGATCTTCACCACTAGATAACCGTCAATTTCTGCTACGAATGATTTTGTAACGCAGACTTCGACGATGGATTCTTTTAAAGAGAGCAATATAGTGACTGTTAACTTTAAAACGACTATTTAATCGAGTGGCAAAGCTACTGGCTACATTCTAGATTTAAAAAAAAACATTTTTTTTTTAATTTTTATCAGTTTTGGAATAGGGTTAAAACGCGCCAATTTTAAACATAACGCGACGCGCTCGCAATGAGGCAATTTCACTCTCGCGTGAGATATTTTAAGGTTCTGACGTAAGAAGTCATTCACCTTAAGCAGTTTTAATGTGGCTGTATTAACACGTTTTGTAACACCAAGGTCATGTGATACCAATGATTAGGAGTTGCTTTGTAGTTTTATTAGTTGAAAAAATACGCGGTTCATCTTTAGTGTCTGAACAGAGGAGTCTTTCTTTCTTGATAACTTTTCTACGATTTTAAGCAGTAATGGTTTAATAAAGCTGCGTCCATAGAAGTTATTTCTTAACATGGTTTTAGGTGTTTAGATTAAAGATTTATCCATTTTAATCCAACTGCCAATCACCCAGCATTATCAAAATAAAAAAAGACAAATTCCAGATTTTGTACACATTACCAAATAGAACACGACATTTAAACTTACAAACTAACTATCCATTAAATACCTAATAAACAACTTAAGATTAGTATCACTATTACCAGTACAAAAAGGAACTGAATGAGATGTTACAGAAGCTATACAGATCTGAATTTCTATACACTGGCAAACAAAGTTAAATTATAAAAAAATGCACTTTAAGTGCCAAGTTATCAATAATGGGCTTGGCTATCACTAATTTAGTGGGGAATTAATTATGGCTAAAATCTTTTCCGACCTTCCACGCTAACATTTATCTGCCTCACTCACCCTATGCGTAAAAGAGACAGAAACTGCACCTATTCGGAAGGTCTAATACTATTTACAAAAAAGTCATAACATACCAAACTCATGTGACCATGAAACTTTTTGTGGTATGCAATAACCTTGACATTATCCTAACATTATGTTCAAAATTAAATGTTGTGTAATTTTGCTGTTAACATATATTTTCCAATGATTCAAGTCAAAACATAATGTTTAGACAATTAGAATAATCCTTTTACAAATTGCATGACTACCTAAAACAAACTACTAGCTAATTTTTTTTGGATTTTAAATTGCCTTTCCAACTTAATTAGGTGTAATGGAATCACTTAACTATTAATACACAAATCCACACTGGGACACATCAATGCTTTTATCAAATGCAGTGCATATTACTTATTGTAACTGCCATGTAACGCTTTATTTCAAATACAAGCTATTTATATTAATACTATAGTCTATAGTCCTCACTGCATGCAGCTATAAAAAAAAAGAACTAGTGTTCAACAGGCCCGTAGGTACCAAGAGAATCCTTTGGTTGCAACTAGCGATGTAATATTCTCTAGGCCCTGCCTGTAGGCCTGTACTACTTTTTAGCCTTAGCTGAATGCCCCTGCTTAGTAGGGGGCGTCCATCTCAACGCATCAGGATCCACTGACAACCGAGGCTTCTTGAAATGAGAACTCGCTAGCTGCTCTGCTACTATCTTAGGGGTGACGCAGATAACATGCTGACCCTTCCAGTATTTTACCATATTCATTGACTGGAGGGTGGAAATAATGTCTGTTTGAGATATACCTGTCATCAGGCTCAGATCTTTTATGCTCAAGGTGCCCCGGCTTGCACTTAAAACTTCCAACAACACATAAGACCAGTAAGACCTGTAGCTCAGCTTGCCGAGATCTGATAGAGGCTTCTCCGGGCTACCAACTACTTGCTCAAGCCTAGACAGCTCGTAACTGAATGCAATAAGCAGCTTGCCGTAGCCCTGTCTCTGGTAAGGAGGTAGAGTAAGAATACAAGCTACATTATTTCCTTCCGGGGAATCCTTCTCTTTGGAAAAGTAACCAACCAGGTGAGCGCCTTGCTTATCAACTTCACATAGAATATAGAATAAGAACTGTTCAATATCAAAATACAAAGTTTTATGATCTAAAAACAACTTTGCTAATAAACACAGGTTCTGACAATAGATTTTATGCTCTTTACCATCTGCCTCAAATATAGCTATGGTACCTTTTCGGTATATCTCGCCGCCCTGAGGCTGCCGCGCTGTGCATTCACTCAAGTGGTACCTGTATGTTTTCTCCATTCGCATGTACTTTAGGCAATACTCGCATATCCACAATTTTGACTGTTTTCCGTACTCATCTGGGTAAGGACTAAAATACCAAGTATCGATCTCGTATTTTCCTATTTGAATTTTGTCGATGTATTTAACTTTGGTGATGGCTTCATGTTCTTTCTCGAGCGCTGCAGTCGTAGGGTCCATCTCTGCGTAAGACTTCTGTACATGGTTGATCTCGTCATGTTTACGTTTCTGGTTCCGCGTTATTTTGCGGCCGGATTTGTCGGTAAGCAGGTGGTCGGAATTCAAGTTGTTATTGGACTGTTCGCACATGTCAAACCTATCAGACATGACGCGGTGGCGGGAAACCCACTCGTCGAGCCTCCGGTCGTAGCCCACATAGTGCACATAGTACTCGAATCCGGAGTCCGCGGCATTGTATCGAGTTTGAATTATCTCGGCCGGGTGCCATGACTCATCCGAACGCCGCACCAAATAATGCTCTCCGATGTCAAGGGGCTGTTCTTGCGTCGATTCCGAGTCCTCCTGATCCGCACTACGGCACTCCGGGGCAGGTAATTCATTGTTCACAATGGGTTTTTCCAGTTCTTTATCACCTTTAGCCATATTTATACAAAATGCGACAATATCACGCAATACCGCGCAACTACCGTTGAGACCGCCGCCATAGTAGTATCATATCATAGACTATAGAACTAACTAGAAAATCAACGCGCAAAACAGCAAACAGAAAACATGACCGCAGTGATGTCATAAAATACCGGTTTTTATTTTTATCATAATTTATCTTTTTAATGAAAACTGCTCTCTGATATACTAAATTAGGTCCTTTTATTAAAAAAATATGATGTAGATGTAATTTTCTCCATTAAAATTTAATTTTAATAATTTAACTCTATCTACTATTCTGGTTTCCTTGTCTTTGGCAAGAAAAGAAGAAATAACCAAGTTGTCTATGATTTGGTGTGGCTTACTTCAAAATATATCTAATTTTCCGTGACTTTTATTGCCATTTATAAATAAAATTTATTTTATTTTTGTAACGAAAAAATATTACAATTTTTATGTATTTCGTGCCCCTAGCAAGTCTTTGCCTAGTGACTCCATATAAAAAGTACTTTTATACCTTACTTATTTAACTTTATCTTTCCTTTTATCCAAATGTCAAAGTAACATTACGTTAGAAAATATAAATGGCAACATTATTTGAATGCCGTTGTAATGTAATCGTAATCGTCGACTTGACTGACGGGCGACGGCAAGTTATAGTCTTCTACCTTCTAGTGAATGGAGGATTGGTTGAGGATTGGTTCGTGAACAAATTGTTCTTATCGCACGGGCAAAGATATGAAATTAATATTGTTATCTAAAAACTGTGCTATTCATTTATACGAGTGTTGATTGTGTGCCGCTGTGTATTGATTGCATTTAGACGAGGTATTTTAGTGGTGTGTCGAAGGAATTGAGGAGATTGCCTGTGTAATTGTGTTTTATTAATACAGTCGGCCCAGCAATAAGCAGAAATGCAGGCGATTAAATGCGTTGTTGTTGGCGATGGGTAAGTCTTTAACTTCTTACTGATTTGATTTTCCGTGCACTACTGTTTCTGTTTGACGTTCTATACACATCGTTGCATAGATATACTGACGTCATTAGGGTTCCGTAGTTTTTAAATTAATA
Organism: Acleris emargana; assembly: GCA_927399475.2. Classification (NCBI taxonomy): domain Eukaryota; kingdom Metazoa; phylum Arthropoda; class Insecta; order Lepidoptera; family Tortricidae; genus Acleris; species Acleris emargana. The sequence continues at coordinate 2,802,260 of OV656840.1, forward strand.
CGTTTAAATATATTTTCGTACTATTTTGAACCTTAGTGCGCTCGGGGCTGCCCTGGAATGGTAATAGTTATTTTTGATTGTTACGTATAGTATTTGGAGTTACTTACGCCACTTTAGACAGGCATGTCTGAATGTTGGTTATACTTTCTAACCCTACAAAAGCTCATAATTGAAGTCTACTGTTATGTATTTTTCTAGTACCCTAACTGGTGGAGTCTTAACTCTATAATGTAGTATAAATGTTCCTACATTTATGCTAAATTGGTAACTAAAATTGGTACTCAATGTAATATTATTCTCTGCATTCAAAAAACATTGCATTATCTTTTTAAATGTAAATGGTGTTTGTCAACCTAAAACTCATGCATACATTTAAAGACCATTGCCTCGTGTATCAGGTACCATTGTGTAAAATAGACAAGAACATAGTCAATCAATTGACTATTTGTTTCTGATTTTATTCTGTTTAAAAGTATATTTATCGTGTAGTACCTACCCTCTCTAGTAGTAGAAGTTCATGTGCAAACCATTACTCGAACAAAAATATGTAGGTAAGGACCATAAAGTTTGACCGTAGTTAAGCGCAGTTAATCATACACAACAAAGTCAAAAAAGTTCTGTTGTGCGACAAAAAGTAACCCTACAATTGTATGGTTAATTTTCGTGTCACAACGGAAAAGTTTCATAGCAAATTTTATTGAGTGAGTTAGCATGGCGAACTTTTGACCCATGACTTAACATTCCATTTCAATTTTGTCCTGCTATCACGTAAAAGTACCTATAAAATCCTAGGTATCTTTTCCTTGTTAAAATAATTAAGGTAAACATACTGGCTAGCCTTTCCTTTGACTGATAACCTCTTGTTTTTATACTGTGGAAATGTTTGAGACATGCCATGCAGGTTATTGTTTAATAGTGTATCAAGTTCATCTCTGTCTTGACCTGAAGGTCCTTCAGCACAATGGTCCATCATGGGCCAGCGTAAGGAATGGACACCTTAGAGCAAGCAACATATTCTTTTACCTCACAATAGAAGGTCAAAATTTTAATTGGGTGAAGGTGTAAAGTGGCTTAAATATGTTTGTACGGCATTTTCGTTTAAATAAAAACGTAACTAAAACTAACTTATTGTGTTCAATAGATGCCACAATATGGAAAAGAGAAAAAAGAGCATTGAACAGGTTGGACCTGTCTAACCAAATTCTCAGAACTGATAGGTACATTATGGGAGCAGTTTTATTATCAGTATGTGATAAGCAAATGCAAAATGGAGATAAATGATGATAAATTGTAAAAATGTTTGATAGTGTTTTCTGACTCATGCTATTGTGTATGTATTTTATGTGTATGCAGGGACCGACCCCCTATCCCATTCAAGGGGTTTCAAATGGCTTTTTATAAGGATTTATTTAGAAAACCAGTATCACTTGAAAGCTCTTTGATTTGCTTTTTAAAGCGCTATTTGTAAACCCTTGCGATGGATTAACTATTCAAATCTGTTTTGTTTAAGTCTTGTTCAATTTTGCTTATAAAGCGCTATATTTTGAGTGATACCAATATCATTTAATTTAAAAAAGCCATTCAATTGGCTTTTTAAGAGATATTTATAAGGGTTAAACTTATATTTGGTTATGCAATAATAGAGGGATATCAATTTACTGCTGACGATCTGAGCTTTAGCTCTTTTGGTTTCCCTCATGTGAATGGTTAGCCAAATAACCAAATCTTATATTTCTTCCAATGGAGTTATTCTTTTAGTGGGTTACACTTCGAGAGGTAAGTCTTTTAAAGGCTTTTTTTTATCAGGGAATGGGTGGTCGGGTCCCTGGTTGTACGTCTAATCAAATTCTTCATGACAGCATTACAAAAACATACAAAACTGTTAAACTTGCTTAAAATACTGCTAGATACCTTTTAGGTTATTAGGTACATTTAACAACTCATTCAATATAACTACCTTATTATATATTGGTTGCCGGGTTAGAATAGTGCCACTCCATGTCTTCCCGTGGATGTCATAAGAGGCGACTAAGGGAATAAAGGCTCGTAGTACTGTTAGGCGATGGGCTTGCAATCTGTCACTAATATGCTGGTAAACATCTTAGCCTGATTATGCAAAATGAGGTTACAGAAATATTCAACAAGTTTTTAGAGTTGTTGGTAATTCTGTAGCTCTTCTCACCCCACTCTGGGAATGAAGGCGTGAGTTTATGTTATGTTTATTATATATTCTATAATGACAAGGCACAATAGTGTCTAATTATCTAAATTTTATAAACAATTTGTGTCCGTTCAGACATGTTCTGAACATCGGTATGTAGCCATTGAGGAGGTGGTACCTCTTTACCTATGACCCAAAAAGCATGTTGTATGGAGAATGGAGAACTAAGTTTGGATCTATGCAAGGTACCTACAAAATAAGGGAGTATGATAAAGTTTTGACTCATCTTTTGAGCATGTCAATTATGTACGAGAAAAAATATTTCAAGAGACGAATTAAAAAAAGGCCATGTGGACATGCTCCGTGCAGCAGCTATTATAAAATTAAATGGTAAATTGACCTGGTATGCCCATAAATATGACCTTTATGCAAATTGTTCCTTCAAGTTCAACAACTCCTAGCTGACTTCACCTAGTAATATGAGTCAAACCTTGTTGATTCTCACGTTACTTGTAGCTAAAGTTACTGACGACGTGATATATTGCTATTATTGTGAAGCTGTTGCCAACTGAGCTCAGTTAGTTATTTAATACATACTCGTATCTAAAGAAGTGGGTAGCCCACTTTTTTTCTGGGAAAATGCTTTTACTCATTCCTCCTGGGCCCGGGGGAGTCTATGTACTATGATGGTTATGTAGGACTCCCAACCGGGAGTGTTCAGAACACCCAGCGATTCTCCCTCTACGCTGTTGCTGGCGCGAACGCGACAGACCCCCCCTCCCCCCCTCCCAATTTATCACCCACAGGTCCATACGTTCCAGCCGCAGAAGATAGGGAGAATGGCGCACCGTAATATCCAGCCATAGCTAAATACATCTAATTGGTGTGCGACTGTCACGTCAAGTGCCAGACATAGATGGGGACAAGGAAGAAGAAGAAGAAGAAGTAAAAGATAAACTTTTATTCTCCAACCATAAGACACAAATATACAAATACCACATTGATGAAAGTTAGGTATCACAGACGGAGTTAAAAAAACAATATGACTACAATGATAGTTATATCTCTCATATCTCATAAAATAAACATAGATTCTTGTCTATGTCGGAAACGGAACTCCAACGGAAGTGTGGAGGCATGTTTCACCCCTACACGCTTGCTATAAGTACAGTGAGACCTCTATTGACTCGTGACAGACCGTCGAGCTATCTAAAGGCCGAGCTATTGAAAGACAGTTTATATATTGCATTTGTATGTAGGCTTCCTTTTGAATAACTCCCTCGAAATTCCAGCTCCGCCCTCTGAATATCGTTTCATGTATTTGTATATTCCTCCCCATTGAATTGAGTACATTGGCTGGGACTAACTAAGGTCTGTTGAAAAGCAACTTTAATATCTATGGAGTGTACATGGTCTCTAAGAAGTCCTAGCAACTACGACGTACTTAGACGTCCATTATCCAATGGTGCTAGTTTCGTACCAATCTCTGCCAGGTACCAACTGTTTGCTAGATAAAATCTAGGTAACGTTTAAAATCATTAAACCTGACTGCTTCTCTAAATACTTTAGAATATGAGAACTGTATTCAAATATGTGTGTGTGTGGGAGGACCTTGTGCGGAGTCCGTCCGGGTTGGTACCACCATCTTATCCATTAACCTATCGCCAAGCAGCAGTGTTCGCATTGTTGTGTTTCGGTTTGGGGATGAGACAGCCGGTGAAATGACTAGCATAGAGGCATTCCATCTTAGTCCTCAGGGATCGCAGTGCATTTGTAGTCTTGTGAATGAGAATGTCTATAGGTCACAGTTTCCACTTACCATCAGGTGGCCTGTGTGCTCTTTTGCCTTCCTATGAAATAAAAAAAAGCGAATACAATTCCTTTCCCCTATCGCTCCAATTATTACAGCTATTCTCTAATCACTAACCTCCAATACAAAAGGCATGGAATCTTGGTAGTACAGCTTTGTGGAACAATAAAAATAATTGATTCGGTGCGCGACCTCGCTCCACGGCTTGTGGTTCCTAGGCTGAACTCGCCAATAGTAAAAACACAATAAAACCTATTTTTAGGCTAACCTGTTTACTGTTTTCAAGGTTACTTGGGAACATTTATTCCTGCTTTTGTTGTAGACTCCGTCTATTTACAATTGTTTCGTGTATCGAGAACTGTCCATTATTTTTGCGTTCAAATGTTTCCTCCGTCGGTCTTTCTTAAAAACCCTAACAACAGATCGTGATTGATTGCATAAGAAACATTAAATCACTATCGTAAACTTTATTTAACTTAGATTTTAGTCGTTTTATTGACCCTTAATGATAATGTTGAGTTCCCACTTCTGATTTAACGAGCCACGAAGCGAACGTGTTTAATCTTCCTTAGTTTAGATTTGATCCTCATTTGTTTATGATGTCATCAAGTAGGTATTACATTAACCTAATTGTACTCTTGCCAAATAGTAGCGGTAACAGATTGTCGTCATCGAGTCAAATAAACATGCCTATACTATTGCAACTATAGTGTTTTCGATTCACAAAGACGCGCCCCACCACTTAGTGTGTTCGTAAAATAAGGAAGGGTGTCTTTTTCCATTGAAAAATCACTTGAAATCTATTACAAATACCAAACCAAAGAGTCATACTCACTATTGCCACTTGACGTCCTATTTTGGTCCTAATCAACTCGATAAATATCGTTCGCGTCATTCTTATATAGCTAACCGCGTTCACCTAATTGGTCTGTGGTTCTAAAAGGTTGACAAGCAAGACTTACTTTTTAACATTCAAGTTGGCTGGTGAAAGTAGCGAGATGTCGTGATATGTCATATCCTTGTTGGCTTTGTGCGTGGTCTGCAACTATAACTAACGAGTTGTTATGTCATCTATGTATAATGTACCTTTATACAGGGTAGTTTTATTTACTGTGCTCAAATTTCAACATAGGATTTTGTATCGTTAAATATGTTACAAAAAAATTGAATTTTTTTTTTTGCAAATTATCTAATTTTTACGTTCTCGTGTCTGGGCTCCAAGTCATACTAGAAAATCACTTTTTTTTAAGCTAGAGTAAAAGTCAACAAATCTATTAAATGCCAAGGACACAAATCGGGGTCTGTTTTTATAAGGAATCGGCAACAATGGCGCTGAAGGTCATATGTGTACTGGCTTAAAGAGTTTAGCGTAATTAGCAATTCTCCACGGTCAGTTGTCGGGGATATCTAAACACGGCTATTATGAAGATAGTAATCATTTATATTTCTTCTGAAGTTGACTTCATTCATGTTAAAAACAAGTCTAATAATACGTTGTTGCTTGAATATTCTTCGAGTTTCAGTCTGCATTTCCCAAATGGTCTATAAGCAGAAAAGCAGTCATTTCTAAACTCGCTTCCCAACAATGTTGACGCTTATCTCGGAAACTATAAAAATATTCTCAAGAATATCATTACAAATGCAATATCCTGTGGCACATGTGTTCTCGGATGCAATAACCATTTAAATATCTTTCAAGATGTTATACCATTCGCTCTAGTTTCTATTTCTCCCACTCAAGCGTCGCTAACACCAGTAAACTTCATAATTTATTCACACGAAATAAACATAAGTTGCCTGAGAGAGACCATGCTTTTTGGAATAACTGTCCCACCGACGTTTTCGAAAGTTATATATTCTTTTGTGTCCATTGACGACGCGGTATGACGCTAACGTTATGCTGATTTGCAATGATAGAGTATCGCCCGCATACCAAACCGCCTTTGTGACATAATCGGATTACTCAGAGTAGACCAGTAAATTAAGTGATACACAGCGGTTCCTTTGTCGTTTCATCTCGTTGGAGCTTATTAAGAGATGCAGGCGGTTTTTCAGATGCCGCCTGCTTAACATTCCAGGGAAAAGTCTACTTGGTTGAGTTTTCCAATCGATCACAAAGTTTCGAAGTCGCCTTTTTATTGCGTGACATGATGGATTTTGCTGACGCAAAACATTTCTGGTGATATTTTTTAACGATTCTTTCAACTTTGATAAAAGTTCCTCCCCGTAATGTCTAGTGGATTGAATTAAGTAGACATGGCGCCGTCTCAGAATACAGCGTTTAGAATATTCAATTAGATAGTAGAACTTTATCTAATCCGTTTAATTATCCAATTAAAGAATACTGCGGGCGCTCCCAATTCGTACAATCAATACAAGTCCATTCAATGACTGTAATAGAATCTATTTGTATCGTTAATATGGTCTTAGTGAGATTTTATTCCCAGAATTATTCTTGGAATTTGATCTCATTAGCCATATGCGACTTCTAATTATGCGTCTTACATGAGCTTACTTCCTTCGTCAACAAATGGGTCGTTTCGCCGAATAAATATTTGTAACGCTGTTGGATTCTAAAAGATGTGTTTTACAACGTTTCTGGAATCGTGGAGTACTTTATTCACAATTTTCGTCTCGCTATTTGGAAAATGGTTTTCAATATACGAGAAAATAGCTATCTCTTGTAATTAGGCTGATCTTTTGATCGACCTGTCTATAACATATTTAGATTGTGAAGTTCATCGCTTTGAAGTTTGATTAGAATTTGCTTCGTCGACGGAAATTTTTGATTTTATCAATATCTAAGAACAGATTAGGAAATTGAATATCGTTTTCTATTTAGCAGCCAAAAGATGAAAGCAACTGGACCATTGTTTTTTTTTGACGTTAATTTACAAATTATTCCGTTTCCCCAGCTTAAATACTTCCCTTCAATTAATTGTAAACATTGTTCCAAGTTTTCCGCTTGTAAGGAATTCCGGAATTTACAATTTACTTCTCGATATAGGGTTTTGCCGTCGTGTTTTACGTCTGTCTACATTAATAATAACACAATATTTAAGTTCAAAACTTAGCTTGGTTCGCGTAAATTCGAACAGATTCTCCAGATAGTATTTCCCCGAAAGGAGATAAAACTGCCGCCATAAAGGTTGATTCACAATGTAAACGTGTTAGCGAGAAAATCGCCTGTGACTTTACTGGTTTTGTAACTTTATCCGTTTGTATCAACGATAGGAAGTTTGAACGGTACCTCGCGACTATGCTTTACAATTCATCAACCAAAATCGATCTATTGGCCACATGCGATGGCAGATTTAGGCAATGTTTTCCTACATTGGCAATCCAGTGTGGGCCTATGGCTGGCCTGCCTAAGACCTTCAGTGCAGCCTTAAAGTTTAAAAAATCTTACATTTAGAATTCGTGCGTTCTTTAAAATCTCCAACACGTCACATATCTAACACGGCTAATTCACGCATGCATAAAACTTCAATCCTTTAATCGAAAATGTGGTTTATCAGACAGTTATTCACGCTCAAAGTTTGGAGCAAGCTTAATAATGAAGCTAACGCGTTGCGTATACTGATGTGCCAAAGGAAACTTTCCAAAATTGCGGAAAATTTCATGTAGGAAAATTTCGGAAACTTCTCACAATTTTGTATGGGGATTGAAACTTTCCGTTTCTTAAATTTAAATTTCCTATATTTCTTGGGAAAGTTTCCGGAAATTTCTTGCAACTTTTCCAACTTTTTGGAAACTTTCCGCAACTTGCACATCACTGGTTGCGTACGTGCTCGCTTCGTTTGAAATTTCATATTTTTCATCTTGTGAGTTTGATGCAACTTTTTTAAATTGGCGAGCTCCCCGGAGTGCTAGGATCGCGTTTCATCTCGTTTTCGGCCGTCCAACTTGGTTCCTGTAATTGGTCGCCATTTTGAAAGACCTCGTGTGTAAATAAAATGGACGTATAAGTAGCGAGAAGCAGGGATCGTATTTGAATGGGCACGTTCTGAAATGTGATGCGTATTTTAATTAAAAGTGCAACGTTATTAAATTTGTGACTTGATTGCGAATGGCGCAGTTTGTTTGGTTAACTTTAATTAAAATTGTACGTCATTTTGTTTAATCAGCATAAACTAATTAATGTTTAATGTTGGAATTGGAAAACAACATCGTTATGATATAATGTTACAGTATCTACACCAGTAAAACAGTGTTTTTTTTTTTCAAAATATGTGCTTTGATTGACACCTGCATAACCACTGTTTTAATTTAGTAGGTATAATTGTCATTACCCACAATCATGATAAACTCTCCCGACCTTACACATCAAACTACAACATGGCGTAGTAAGCAAGAGACGTAACAGGGCCTCTATACGATAACACGTCAGATATGGTTTTACTGTGTAGAATAGCGCCCTGTCCTTGTAAAAACAATTTGGTCTTGCTGTACCAGTGTACATGTAAAATGAAGCCTTTATAGTAACGAATGTGATTTGTTTCATTGTATCAAATCATGTTGACGTTCCATTCAAAACTAGAATTGCTTACTACGACCAATTTTCCAGACAAAGTACTACTGTTATGTTACATACACACAACTCTTAATCCTCTCACTCAAATCAAATCAAATCCTTAATATGGATCAATATCAGTAAGCCACTTGGTCCTTCGGTACCCATGTGACCGAAGAACGATTACCCTTCAAGTAGCCACGACGGACGTGGGAAACAAACCAGCGCGCGGATGTGAAGCGTGTCGCTGCATGGATTTAAAACTCGCTCGCCAAGGGTTCCGAACCAAATACTTGACCGGTTTTTGTTATTTGCTGATTTTCTTAAGGAGTTGCGCTATAATCAAACCAAAGTTTACGATTGTGTGTTGTATTGCATTACCATTTTGACGACAGAAAACGTTTAAATAAAGATTTCATGTATGAGGACTTATTGTTTTTTCTTCCGTTTTTTAAAAAAATATTATTTTTGGAAATCTGCCGTTATAACAGATAAAAAAACAGCCATCTATTTCGGTTCAAAGGGCTCTCTAAAAGGTAACGAAGCTACGGTGAATGAAAGCTTAGTAATAGGTTTCACCCTGGCACCTATATTGGCTGGCTACGGAACCCTAAAAAGGGGGATGAATACTTGCTAAGGATCTGGATATACACATGGTATCAACGTTAGACGAAACCGGTCATAAATGGGTAAACCGTAGTTATAATTTTGACTTACGGCATGTCTCTTTTGAGGCCCTACTTTGGAAATCTTAGATCGAAGTTACGTTAAATCCATCCCTTTCTCTCGATTTAGTCTCGATTGACGAATGACAAGGACTCGGCACCCGAAGTTTCGAATTTAGTGGTTTGTGGTAATTATCCTGTATCAGCTCATAAATCCAACTTAATAATAATAATAATAATCTTTTTTTTTATTTATCTTAGAGTTGTATAAAGTTGATACAACTTTGAGGTCCTTTTTAGGTGTGTGTATGAGGCAGTGGGTCACAGTCCTTCGTCAACCAGGTGGTCGAGACATCCCCTCTGATTCGCCTAACTTGATAAGGATTGAAAGAGGCATCTTCCAGGGTGACAGTCTGAGTCCTTTGTGGTTTTGCCTAGCCATGAATCCTCTCAGCTCTTTGCTGAAGGATTCCGGGCTTGGCTATCGACTTCGTAGAGAGGCTGAAGTCATTTCTCACTTATTGTTCATGGATGACCTCAAATTGTTTGCATCGGGGTGCCAAGATCTTATCGCACTATTGAAAATCACACAAGAGTTCAGTAGTGCGATCAAGATGGAATTCGGTGTAGATAAGTGTGCGGTCATGCATGTTCAAAGAGGGAAAGTTGTAAATTCATCTAATTTGCAGCTTTCGGAGACAATGACCCTCAGATCTCTCTCCGAAGTTGAAACCTACAAATATCTTGGTATGTCACAGTCTTTGGGTATTATGGACGGCGATGTCAAGCAGTCAGTGAAGGAGCGCTTCTTTTGCCGCTTGACAAAAGTTCTTAACAGTCTTTTGTCGGGTGGCAATAAGGTGCGTGCCTTCAATGGCTGGGTGATGCCGCTGCTCACATACTCCTTTGGCATACTAAGATGGACTCAGACTGAGCTGGACGCCCTGGATAGGAAGGTCCGCCTACTGCTCAAATCACATCGCATGTTGCACCCACGCTCATCTGTCATGAGATTGTACATCCCGAGGAAATGTGGAGGTCGAGGCATTTTAAATGCTAAGAATCTCCATAACCGCGAGGTGTGCAATCTCAGGGATTATTTCCTTGGCAATGAGTGTGGGATGCATCGTGATGTGGTTGCAGTAGACAGGAGCCTCACGCCTCTCTCCTTGGCAAACGAAAACTGGCGTAGACCAACAGTGTTGAGCACTGAAGACCGCAAGAACGTATGGAAGAGCAAGGAGCTACACGGACGCTTCTACCGGGCCCTAACAAGGCCCGACGTAGACTTTTTAGCGTCCGTGAACTGGCTACGGTTTGGTGACCTCTTTGGGGAAACCGAAGGTTTTGCCTGTGCAATTGCTGACGAGGTCATAATGACGAACAATTACCGGAAATATATTCTGAGGGATGGCACGGTCGACATTTGTCGAGCGTGCCGTTGTCCCGGCGAATCCCTCAGACATATAATTTCCGGTTGTTCGCATTTGGCCAACGGCGAGTACTTGCACAGACATAACCTCGTAGCCAGGATCATTCATCAGCAGCTTGCTCTTCAATACGGTCTTGTTGAGTCTGAAGTGCCGTACTATAAGTACACACCGGCGCCAGTTCTCGAAAATGGTCGTGCTACGCTCTATTGGGATCGATCTGTTATCACAGACAGGACTATTGTCGCCAATAAACCTGACATCGTGTTGACAGATCGATCTCAACGCCGGGCAGTGCTCGTCGACGTCACCATCCCGCATGATGAGAACCTCGTGAAGGCCGAGAAGGATAAGCTCAGCAAGTACCTTGACTTGGCTCACGAGGTGACCACCATGTGGGATGTTGACTCGACGATCATTGTCCCGATAGTTGTTTCGGCAAACGGTCTTATAGCGAAGAGTCTCGACCAACACCTCAAGAGACTCTCGCTAGATGGCTGGATCAAGGGCCAGATACAGAAGGCAGTACTCCTCGACACGGCACGCATTGTGAGGAGGTTCCTCTCTCTGCAGCCCTAACCACCGGTAGCTTGAGCCCTGCCCCGCTGCTGGCGGCACCCGTAGATTAGGTTTTTTATAATGTTTATTTTTTGTATCGGTATTGTTATTTTACCTTTATATTTGAATATGTAAAAAACCTAATTTATAGAAAATTAAATGAATATCTAAATAATAATAAAATATTTTATTGGAATCAAAAGAGCACCTCCACCAACTTAATTAACTTAAACATAAGAAACCTAACATAACATAACATAAGCATTGGTGGTGCTGCACCCTGACGCCAAAAGGGGTCCACTCAGCATGTGCTGCGGCACAGGTGCTGCAACGCTGATTTTCAGTGGATCCCGAGTTTGCGTGCGACGGTAAACAACATCTTAATAAAATTTAATTAACTTGCTGTCTTGTTGAGTGCGTTCGCGTTGACTGGGATTTAATGTATGTATGTAATAATAATATAACAGTAATTGTAATTGAACTTTCTATTGTGTACCAGATTGAACTACTTCTGCCAGATATGTTTGACACTGCACGAACTGTCTAACTTAGAAGTTCTTACTCTATGAAGAGATCATTAAAGTATTTATTTGATGTTTTAAAGTGACTTCAAATCATTAGGGTCTGTTGTTTGATCAGTAAACTAAGTAATCGTTTAAAACCGAACTAATGGTTAGTTATAAACTTCCATTCCTTTTTCGAATAGTTCCTGACTGCCAGATTTCCACAGAAAATTCACGCAATATTCTTGGCGCTATATTATTGCCTGAGATTGGTAGCGCCGCACGTGCTAAATGACGGGCAACCTTGCTCTCCCCTCGTCCTACGGGAACCGGTCGACTCAAACCGGAATATTGCATGAAGACTATTGACACAGCCCACCCGAGCCTGACCTCTTCATCCTTGACCTTTTGTTTGGCCGAACGGGTCGCCAGTTCGCCGTTTCTAGCCACACGAATGCTGACCACAACTAAAATTGTTGTTCTTTATATAAATGGAATTTAAAAATAGAGCCGGCGCGCCGCGTTGATGGAATTGCGGAAATTTCTGAAATGGATGCCTACGAATGCAGTTTGCGCTTGCATAATTTCACGTCAAATTGTCTGCTCACTATCGAAATGATGAATGGCAGTCGTTCATGGTAATGGATGGCAGCTATTGAAAGCAGTCTAGTCAACATTCCTAATTAGAAATCTGTATCAATGATGTGTGGGTACCGTATTCCGTATTAATAAAATGCAAATGAAATCTCATCTATGTAGGTATCTTGTTTATGGCAAATGAATGATCTATCAAAGTGTGTGTTATTTGAATTTTATTTATAGAAATATAGGGGATATGGGGCCAAGTTTTTTTGGTCATCGTACTACAGACAGTAAAAATCTGTGTTTTAATTTGCTTCCCGTGTTTGCTTTCTTTTCATTGGTCACTATTGTCTTTCATTTTCTGTAACATTTTCTCTTCAGTGTCCCAAATCTTGCATTTATGTAACTCATCGTTCTCTAATAACATCATAAATCATTACATACGTTTTTTAATCTTTACTTTGGGTGCGCCTGTGTTATAAACCTTGCACAAAAACACTTCTAGTAAACGAGTCCATCATGCCCCGCTTGTTCACAGGCATAACAAAAGCGTTCGCCTTTTAGTCTACCGAGCTGAAACGTTTGAGCCCTCCGGAGTGGAGTAATTGCTATTCTGCCCCAATTCCTGATGCCCTGGCCCCCCCGCTCGCCTGACCTGTTTGCTGCATACAAATGCAGTTTTCCAGATAACCTGCAGCAACCATTGTTATAAAGCAATGAGTTTATATGAAATGAAAATAGAACATAGTTTGTTTTGCTACAATTGGTTTGGAAATTTAACATCATATGTTCGGTAACCTTCTTTGTTGTAATTTTTATTGTAACTTCATGTTCTGTATCGAATTATCGCTAGGGTTCTTTTTATGTTACCTATTACCTATTTCAAGTTAGGTTTCACGGCACCGCAGCGACACAATGCTGAGAGGGATCCGGAACATAATGTCTTCTGTTTACTTTATATCTTTTCTATAGCTCTTCCTCTGTGTGCGTTGAATAAATATTTTATATTCTACAATTTTCAGTTGGAGCGGGGAAAGGAGCACATACGTCAACTTTTGGTACGTGTGAGCTTTGAGGCCCAACATTTGAAACCTAACAAAAGAAAAGCGTTACCATGAGTACTAAAACAATACCTCTTATGTTAGACATTAGTCATTTCACCGGCTGTCCTGCCCCCAGGTCGGAACACAAATACGAACGCAACTAGGGCATGCGGTACCGGTACCATTCCCGGAACCGGGACTAAGATTTCCAGTACTAAGTCAGAACCGGGAATTCCCGGGATTTCGGTACTTTTCGGTACTGAGTAAATTATTTGTATTTTTTTTTGTTTAATGGTTATTTTTTAAATAAGACACCAGTTAAGTGATAATTATTAATTATTTAATCCAGAACACGAGTTTACCAAATCAGAACAGCTATATTTCTGACTACCTGACTACCTGTCGGTCGGCCCGACCGGTTGGCCTTGGATTGGGTCGGGTCGAAGCGTGGGGCGACTGGGGCGGGCCGAGCGATGCCGATCTCATATCGCATCCGAATAAAACCGAGCTTGTGCGAATCGGCCGGGGGAAAGCGTCACTTGGCCACCACGTAGTTTTGAAAAGAAAAAATGACAATTAGTCTAGTCACAAACTCAGTACCGAAGGAACCGAAGAACCGGTATTTTTTTTCGCCAGTACCGGTACCAGTTGAAATGATAATTCCCGGGATTTCCCGGTCCTTTTAGTACCGGGAATTCCCGGGAGCATGCCCTAAACGCAACGGATTATAAAGTAAACTTGGTTTTGACAGCGTGATATAGTTATTAATGTTATTATAGACGTGTTATGACACCTCATTTGGTAAAGCAAACAATCGATACACGTAACGTACCAATGACTCACAGTATCATAATAGAAATCGACAATTACATTTGCGGTCGAAGCGGTTAGAATTATTTCTCTTTCTAAATGGATAACTTACTTGTGGGAGGACCTTGTGCAGGGTCCGTCCGGGTTGGTACCACCATCTTATCCATAAACCTGCCACCAAGCAGCAGTGTTTGTATTGTTGTGTTACGGTTTGGGGATAAGACAGCCGGTGAAATGACTTGCATAGAGGCATTCTATCTTGGTCCTCAGGGTTGGCAACGCATTTGCAGTCTTAGGATTATGTCTATGGGTCACAGTGTCCACTTAGGGGAAGCAGGGGGAATGGTGTTCACTTAAGGAAAAATGCCCATGATTTTGAAAATATCAAGTTTTATTAAATGAAAATCAAACATAACATAAGTGTTACTTATCATTAATTAGAATTTAAACATAAAATAAGTTGAGATCTTTTAGATAACGAGAAAAATAATGTTTAAAAAAAAACACTTTTGAACGGCATTGCCCTTAGGTGTGGGTAATGCCGTTCAGGCAATGGGGTAATCACGCTCAAACCAACATTAGCCCAAATAACGTAATTGAGATCAACATTTACTTATTAAAAATAAGAAATCAAAGCTTACAAACAAAATTAACATCGTTTATCATAGTTACTTATAAATAAGACATGATAATGAGTATTTTTTTCTAAAAATTAACATAATCATTAGGGACAGAAATCGCATATATATACCCCTGTGCTGAATCCCACCCAGAGCACATAGCATGGCTCCACATCCCGCAAATGGTGCAGCGGTACCATACTTCATTGTTCTGTCCAAATTCCTTGCATAGGTTGCACATGTTATCCGTATTACCTTCATCGTCCATTTCATCATCACTATTGTCGTTACAAATAGGGGAATTTGGTTCACTTTCAGACTCTGATGAAGTTTCTTCTAAAACTTTACGTTTGTAGCCTTTTCCCTGTACTTTTTTCCTTTTGCTGATTTTTGAGTTTTATTGGTCTTGGCTTTTTTATTGATATTCTTATTTTTCAAAACTGTTACTTTAGCTGTATTAGAATCCTGTTTGGTTTTCCTGGAACCTCTTTTTTGTTTGTCTTGTTCTACTATCTTATTCTTCTTAGTATTCTTTCTATTTTCTTATTCTTCCAAAACAGCTTTGAACACTCCATGCCGCCTTAGCGGTAGTTCTCGGACGATTTCTGGGCATATCTGTAAGAAAAAAATACGTGGGTAATGGCGTGCACTAGGGGGAAATGGCGTTCATCTGAGCGCTATTACCCCAAACGGTCGTTTTGTATTAAAATTGAAATTTAAAATTTTACGCATAATATTGTTCAATAATATCAACAAGGCCTTGAACTTGAATAGCTTAACGATCCATACAATCAGGTACTTAACGTAAAAGTTTGTAGAATTTCAACTTACCGACAAAAACATCCAGCGAAAAATTAGATCGAAGGAGCTCGAAACAAACAAACGACTCTTACTCTCACGTGCTTTGCACAGACTGGCGCGACACGTTGCCACTGGTTCAAGCGTCGCTCCCCGCTCCCTTTCACCCGCACGCCGCGATCATAGAAGCTAGTTATATCAAGTTATTGAGGTGAGCGCCATTACCCGGTGACTGGTATTACCCCTGCTTCCCCTACCATCAGGTGGCCTGTGTGCTCGATTGCATTCCTATGCCATAAAAAAAAATGTGTATGAAGAGATGAGTGTGGAGGAAGCGAGGGAAGTTTGTCTGGATCGTAGCAAGTTGAAGGAAGTGGTCTCTGCTTACCCCTACGGGAACGAGGCGTGATTGTATGTACGAGGGTGCATTGAAAAGTTCTGAGCCTAAGGTTGAATATAATAAAAAAAAAACAAATAAATACTGGCAGGTCAAAGTGCCATATTTAGTCGCCATTATGCACTATCTTTTGTTTTTTTCCTGTCACAATTTTGCATTTTATGCTCGAACTGCTACATAAGGTCACTGATTTTTCAAGTAATGGATAAAATTGAGCACCGTTCTGTCATAAAATGTTTGCAAAAGAAGGGGTTAACACCAAAACAAATATTTGAAGATAGGAATCAAACATAAGGGCAATCTGCTCCATCGTATCCTACCATAAAAAGATGGGTAGCTGGTTTCAAACGTGGCCGGGAGACTGTTCAAGACGAGCCTAGGAGTGGGCGGCCGTTGACGGCTACTACGGACGAAAATGTCAATAATATATTAGATGCGATAATGAAGGATAGGCGATTGAAGATTGTGGAGATAGCGGAAGCAATGGGTATTTCTTATGAGCGGGCACAGAACATCATCACCGATGTTCTTGGATTTTCTAAGGTGTCAACCAGGTGGGTGCCTAGACTGCTTTCAGTCGAGAACAAACGAGTACTTGTTACAATTTCCCAAGATTGTTTATGTATGTTTCAACGTGACTCCGACGATTTTTTCAATCGTTTTATAACTATGGACGAGACATGGGTCCACCACAGTACACCAGAATCGAAAGAACAATCCAGGCAATGGAAAAGACCAGGTTCACCACCACCCAAAAAAGCCAAGGTCATTTTGTCAGCTAATAAGGTAATGGCCTCAGTTTTCTGGGATTGCAGGGGGGTTATCATGAATATCATGATCTAGACTATCTCGAAAAGGGCAAAGCAATAAATTCGGACTACTATTGTGCTCTTTTACGTCGTCTGCGTGAGGAAATTAAAATAAAGAGACCTGGAATGCTGTCGAAAAAAGTACTGTTTCACCAAGACAACGCTCGCGTTCACACTTCGGCGAAATCAATGGCACAAATATATGATTGTGGATTTGTAGTGCTGCCGCATGCCCCTAACTCGCCGGATCTAGCTCGTTCCGATTATCATCTCTTCCCAAACCTCAAAAAACACTTGGGAGGACAAATATTTTCGACTAATACGGAGGTACAAGAAGCAGTAGACTCATATTTTAACGACCTCAGCGATTCTTTTTTTTTTTGATGGGATAATGAAGTTGGAGGCGAGGTGGACTAAGTGCATTGACCTTCATGGAGAATATGTCGAAAAATAAATTTGTTATAAAAAGTGAGCCCGTTACTTTTTTTTACCAGGCTCAGAACTTTTCAATCCACCCTCGTATGTATGACTGTATGTACGGACGGTTTTAACTTGTATGGTTATAGTGCAAGGCAAAGGTACGTACTTTAAAAAAAACTGAAGTGTTTTAACAGGAAGGATCACGGGAACGCGGTGAATGCGAAAAGCACGAGACCGGTCTGAGTGTCCTATGTCCAGTAGTGGACGTCTTTCGGCTGACATGATGATGACGTGATGATGATGATGATGAACAGGAAGTAGGGTAATTCTTGCTATCTCTCAAATAAGAAGATCAAAAAGATTCGTCTTTAATACCCGCACTTGTGATGACCTAAATAGAAGCTTTCATCAAGGTTCCACTCTATTTATAATTCTATTTATCCCGAATACATCAAAAGCGAAAAATTCGACCTCGAAACAAATCTAATTTGAAACAGAGGCACGTCGCGCTACCGAAATAGCCGGATTGGAGATTCCGTAAGTTCCTTCCGAAAAGAAAATTGAGTTTGCTAAGGAATTATTCGATTAATTTGGCGGAAGTATTTGCCTGTAGAATCATTAATACGCCTAATTTATTACTTAATAAGTAAGTTCCGATATTTTCGCCAGGAATTTTAGGCCTCATTAAATTCTTTTACGTCCGATTACGCAAACACCAGTGTTAAAAAGTGGCAAAATAGCGAGTTATGTTGGTTGGTTTGGTCAACCACCAGCCTTGCTTACTGAGCAAATAACACAGTTGAGTTGGTTCGTTACCTGTTCAAAGTTGGAGGTTCCCTAACAAGTAAATGTATGGGACCCCGAAATTAACGTGCCCTACCCTTATGACCGGATTTTCTGCTAGGGTAACCATCTCTAGTTTTAAAAAGTATCTCGTTTAAAAAGGTTTTACTAAAGTTTTGATTTGGGTATTTTACTAGATTTTAAATGAGTGTGCTTCGCTAAGTCTTGTTTGTTTTCGATCATTAGCGTGCATTATACGCTTATTAGAGTAGTATTTTTTTGTTACGTAATTCGATCTGACTAATACCACAGATTATATACAAGTTACTACGTACTAATACTTCCTTAAATAGCTAGGTAGGTTATATGATGTTGATTTGTTATTGTTAGTATTTGTTTCGTTATCTAGTAAACGTAGAATGTTCATTCTGTAACCACATTTTGCACAATCAGGCTAAGAGGTTTACCATGTCTATATTAGTGACAGGTTGCAAGTCCATCGTCTGACAATACTACTAGCTTTTATTCCTACGACTTCCACGGGGAAGTCATGGAGTGGCCCTATTCTAAGTCCGCAACCACGCATTTACGACTTCATACATATTGATGTACAGTCAACCAATTTGGATAATATGCCATTATGGAACTATGTCAAAGTGACGTAATGATTCAAGTCAATTCAAAACGTCACCAGGGTGCCATAGTGGCATGTGAATCAAACGGTTCACTAATGTTTGACCAAAAAATTATTGACAAATGGTCATTTGACAAACAACGTTTCACCAAATGATCATTTGGCAAACGAGACATTTGACAAAAGTATCATCTTACAAAAACTCACTTAGCAATTGATCATTTAGCAATTAGTTTACCTATTTCTGGGCAGAAAAAAAAACAACCTCGAAGGCCAAGGCGGGAGCCAAGCTCCCGCCTTTGCCTTCTAACCTAACCTATCCGAGTCGGTTATGACCTGATTCGTCTTACTCGTAAAATGTAAAATTAACTGTTGATCATTTGGAAAAGTAAGTCATTTGTAAAATGACTAGTAGTAAAATGATCAATTGACTTAACATTTTTTTGCAAGACGTTGTTTGTCAAGTGTAATTTTTCCAAATGACTTTTGGTCAAACGGCAGGACACCGAATCAAACAGGTTGTGTCCGTGTGTCAGTCCTGAAACGAACAAACTAACAGAATAACGTCCACCTTCGTAATTATATCAAGGTAAGTTCCTTTGTTTTTGTAACTAATGTTGTCCTAAAATACCCTGATGAACTATTTTCATCCTTGTCCCGTACACATCGGATCCACCTCATTGTGTGTTTTCCTCGTTACCTCTCGTAGCACAAGCAGATTTATCCTTGCTGTCAGTGTAACACCTATCTCAATGCTTTAAAATCCCTTTTCCATTGGCTACACATACTTCTAAGGTTCCACCATTTCCCGCCTTCGCAAAATTAGCGCTCCCTCGGGATATACGTGCTTTTGTTTCAACCCTAAAAGAGAAGCGCTCGTACTTGGACTGTTTTCAGAGCCCAATTAAAAATAATTGAACTTCCTTTTAGCTTATTAAGTGGCACGGAAACTGAGGTTGAAAAAGTGTGCTTGACGTTACAAGTGGTCCAGATCAGTGAACTTTGCTGTCGTCATTCTGAATTAATGAATCGTGTTGCAAATTTAACTTTTTGTTACGTCAATATATTTCGCTTACACCCTATGATAGGGTAGATAGAAAGGAGTTGTGGACGGTGCTGTCTATGTATGGAGTGAGCAGCAACCTGGTGCAGGCTTTGAGGTCCCTTTATGAGGGCTCCAGAGCCTGTGTCAGGATCAATGGGGCATACTCGGCCTGGTTTAATATCTCTAAAGGTGTTAGACAGGGCTGTGTTGCCTCACCATGGCTGTTCAATCTATTCATGGACAGTTGTATGTGGGATTTGAAAGAGTATGATAAGGGTTTGCGTATGCAAGAGTTGCTAATCAAATGCCTCTTATATGCCGATGATCAAGTTATACTTGCCTCATCGGTACTTGAGTTGCAGGAGATGGTGACAGTAATGAATGAGGGATTTAAGAAAAAGGGGATGAAAGTAAATGTTGCCAAGTCCAAGGTCATGGTGATAGAGAAGGATGAGGAGATGACTGAGTGCGTGATAAATATAAATGGTGAATTAGTAGAACAAGTGAGCGAATTTGTGTACCTGGGAAGTATGTTTACAAGAGATGGTAAGTGTGAGAAGGATATCGAGAGGAGGGTGAATGCGGGGAATCAAATTAATGGGGCCCTGCACTCCTTTGTGAGCAGACAGGGCGTTTCACAAAAAGCCCGGCTGGCTGTTCACAATGGAGTGCTAGCCCCTACCCTGATGTATGGTAGTGAATGTTGGGTGTGGCAGGACAAGCATGTTAGTCGTGTAAATGCAGTTGAAATGCGTTCTTTGCGTAGTATGTGTGGTGTGAAACTGATTGATAGAGTTAGAAATGAAAAAATCAGAGAGAAATGTGGAATGAAAGAAGACGTAGTGACTAAGATTGAAAAGGGCATGCTTCGATGGTTCGGTCATTTGGAAAGGATGGATGAAAGAAGATTGACGAAAGAGATATACAGATCGAAAGTGAGTGGAAGGGTCGGAAGGGGCCGCCCTAGGCGTACTTTTTCGAATCAAATCGGAGAAATACTGGGAAAGGGCCGAATCTTAAGTACCCGAAACCGACGTGCGTGCATGACTCGATGTATGAATGTTGAAGAAGCGAAAGAAATTTGTCAAGATCGTAGCAAGTGGAAAGAAGTGGTCTCTGCCTACCCCTCTGGGAAACAGGCGTGATTTAATGTAGGGGAGAAGTGGCATGAAAGAGCCAGGTTTTGAAAGAGCCACTTGCATTATTTCGGAAGTTTTAGAACAGATTTGGTTGGCAACACTATTTTTAGGTGGCAGCACTGATTTCCCGTCCCTCACAAAATTTTTACAGTTCACCTAAAAATAGTGTTGCCAACCAAATCTGTTCTAAAACTTCCGAAATAATGCAAGTGGCTCTTTCAAAACCTGGCTCTTTCATGCCACTTCTCCCCTATGTATGTATGTATGTACCTAATGATTTGTGAAACGTAATCGAGTAACCTAGTAACCACTAACAACAAATCTTTGATCCTAGTGAAAAAGGTCACAAGTCGACTTAACTCGTACAAAAAAGTACATGAACGGAGTATACTAGACTTAAACCCCTTTTCACTTGATCTTCAGAAGACTTATATCCTTTTTCACTTGGACCCCAGAAATATAGTTACGCAAATTTCTGACGTGCGAGTAAATCATACAGCAATAAGATTGAAATTCAAATTCAAAACATTTATATCGACCAACTGGGATCATAGTTAAGTTAGTTACAATTTCTTAGCATTAGGCTAGCTAGCAAATGTTATAACGTAATTATAGATGCTGTAAAATTAAATAAAAATAAAAGTAAAAGTACGGACGAAAGCACTTAGTACGGCTTGACTGTCAGTACATGGATCATATGACAATGATTCAGATACTGACAATCAAACCTGTCCGCAAATGCCCTCAGGATACCATTAGAGCCAGCCCGCACCCTGCGCGCCAGTGATGTGCAGCGTTTCCTCATAGTTGTGAAGAAACAGTCAACTTTGGCATCCGCGAACATCCCTGACGCACTACAGAAACGGGGCAGCCCCAATAGCACCCTGAAAGCATTATTGTACTGCACACGTAGGGCGCTGTACTGCTTCCGCGTATAATAGACCCACAGACTGCTCGTGTATAGGGTCGTACAGAAGGCTCTAAATAGAGTTATTTTTACTTCGGCTGAACAACGAGCAAATTCGCGGGCCACCATGTTGGCTCTATCAGACAACGCCCTCCGTTCAGGCTCAATGTCTGCATCGTCCGTCAGGTCAGAGGTTACCACGTGACCTAAGTATCTGAAGGAATCCACACTCTTTAAAGGCGTTCCATATAAGCGAATAGGCGGTTCAGGTGGCAGATTTTTACATCTGACCTGAAAGACCATGCATTCACTTTTTTTTTACATTATATTGCAAGCCATGGCTAAGTGCAAACTTTTCACATAGTCCTAACAGCTTAGCGAGACCACAAGGCGAGGCACTCAGCATCACCATGTCGTCTGCATAGCTAATGTTATTGAGACACACGTCATCAATGTGGCAGCCGACATGAGTGCTGCTGAGTTCCTCTATCAGCTTATTAACGTACAGGTTGAAGAGCTGCGCTGAGGTAACTCCCCCTACCTCACCCCGCACTCCATCCTGTAGGGCTCTGAGTATGTTCACCTGGGTATGATCCCAAAACCTTAAAATATGGTACAGCTCTGTCGGCAACTCAGTGTGTCTCAACTTCTCCCACGGAAGATTATAACTGACCAGTTCGAACGCTTTAGATAGGTCCAAAAAGCACGCATTGATGGCTGTGTTTCAGTCTGTTTTAGACATAAAATAGCCGTTTCCGTCGACAGTCCCGACCTGAAACCGAACTGATTTCTATGGATGCTTTAAATTAAAATACTTGAATAAGAAACCCCGAAACAAAGGTAATCGAATAGTCACAGTTTGGTAATACTATTGTTCTTTGTTTCGACAGCCGATAAGAAACAATAAATCGAACAAAAAATTACAGGCACGGGCGCCTTAGTTCGTGACATAACTGCCATTCTCTTATCTGCATTATATAAAGGTTTGTTTTATGATTGGTCGGTAACCTGCTTACCTGCTGCTATGCTGCAGCTGTTGCGTTATGGGAAGACATTTCGATTATTCAATGTTTGTTTTGCATCTGTCCATCACCTGAATTCATCTAGGCTCAGGTGGCCTATGTGCTCGTTTGGTGTTTCCAAATCATTAAAAAAAAACTTGAAGGCAGATGGTCATCGCTAGGCATCGGAGTTTTTGACGCACGGTAAGACTAATAGCAAGCTATGGAGTCGTCATTTGCCATAAATCTAAAGTCTTATTCATATTCATACTCATTTATTTAGTTTTTTTTATATAATCAAGGACAACAACGTTGACGAGATTAGAAACGATTATTTAATGTTATATTTGGAAAATAAATATTACAATACAAAATAATTACCAATTTTATACTGATTTAATTACGAAATTTTATAAACAAACAAAAGATGCATTAAAACACGCCAGAAGGGAATGTTTTAGGTTTTAGTCCACACTAGTGGCGATTTGTATGTAAAAATTGTTCAAGTTATGAATTTATAATGTAATAGAAAATTATTTTTTATATAACTTGACCTAGATAATTATACACTACCGACCGCCATAGAGGCATTTTAAGATAAATTAAATAAATGAGTATGAATATGAATAAGAGTTTAGATTTATGGCAAATGACGACTCCATAGCTTGCTATTAGTCTTACCGTGCGACAAAAACTCCGATGCCTAGTCATCGCACAAGGTTTACGGTTTGGTACGGTAAGGTTTGCGTTCATGTCGTTTTTTTCCACAAATTGCACCTTGAAATTAGTCTCATATTCCAGCAATGCCAGCTGTGGCAAAGCATGACACATCCGGACCGCCCGATCGATACCAAATCGGCCTAGTTTTTGCATACACCTGTTGTATATCTACTGAGACGACATGATGCTCGAGAAGTCGAGATGTAGTCCAAACCTGCATTTGATGAGAAACCCGAGCGTGCAACGTGAATGCTATTTGAATTTAATCTGCTAAGTGATTTCATATCTCTGGAAATGTTTATGCAAATATAGCGATACTCTTTAAGATGCAATACAAACACTCGTAAATGTCTTTTTCTACTCGTGTGCTATAAACCGCTAATATTGATATCGTCGTCGTGGTGTCAGAATACCAACCTATAGCATAACCGAAGCGTGAAAACCATTCTATAATGAGCGTTGCCATGGTAATAACAGTTCTCTAATAATTATTATAGAATTGTTATTACCATGGCTACGGTCATATTAGTCTTGGCATTTAGTGAACAATTTATTTCCTAATTTTTATAAAAAAGGGTTAAAATATTTTAACGCCAACTAAAATTACGTATAATTGAATACAAAATTAATTTTGAGACTAATTGTGTTTAAAATATTTATATTAAGTTACTAAACATAGATGATTAATATCCATCAATTTGTTATTTTGGTTACCATGGTTACGTTCAATATGGATATCAACAAAACGGCGTTTCGTTTGTCATTCCAACTTTTATGATAAAATGTCTGCAGCAGCAGTGTCTGCATTGTTGTGTTCCGGTTTGGGGATAAGACAGCCGGTGAAATGGCTAGCATAGAGGCATTCCATCTTAGTCCTCAGGGTTGGCAGTGCATTTGCAGTCTTGTGAATGCGAATGTCTATGGGTCACAGTTTCCACTTACCATCACGTGGCCTGTGTGCTCGTTTGCCTTCCTATGCCATAAAATAAATAAATAAAATAAATAACTGTTTTAGTACCTAACTATTAAAATTTGCATTTAGGAATAATTCACAAATTATTAACGCCAATCGGAATAATGCTTTTTTTTTGCCGGCAACTAATTTTTTATCTGAAAAATCAAGGAAAGTGTACAAGAAAAGTTAGCGATTGTTTGTTTTGTTCATTATCATTTTAAGCTTGTAGAAAAAGTTATAATTATCTCTTAAGGTACTCGTGCCCGTAATTAGAGCGCTCGCGGCACTCATACCTTAAGAAGCTTTATTCTGTACCAGTTACATAAATAACTATTACACTAGATTTCTTTAGTTTTTTCTTATTATATGTTAGGCTTTGGTTTTATTTCTGGAACAGTTTTGATTACAGCAAGAAGTTTTGAGATCACAATATCTTCTATGTCAAGCACTCGAGCAATTTACTGAATGCCCTATTAGATTCGCTAGAGCTAGCGTCGACGCTGCAAAGTGCAATTTAGATCTAAATGAGTTTATGCGGTGCATGTCGCCTTCAACTATGCGAGTTAGAACTAAGCCAAGAAAATTCTGCTCTAATTTTCACATTCTAGATGCTTTGGACGTCTGTTTTTTTTCTATATTTCTATCTAGAGTGTTCACAGTGCTATTATCAACGTTTAATTTAAGTTTAGCGAGATTCTTTTTAACTTCGTTGATACGGGCACAGGCGTCATCGATTACCCATTTAAATACAATAGGTATATACATCATGTTATCTTTTGTTAGTACTTGTTTATCTTCGAAATCACTTTGACCTCTACATAGTGACGCATAAGTCTGGTGAGTCACTGTGTCCTAAATTAAGTTAATTTTAAAAACCAAGTACTGTCTTACTGCAAATTGTCAATTAGAAAAAATCCTTCTCTTAAGTTGAAGACGCATTAATCACATCATTAATTCAACCCTTGGAGTTCATGGGAATCTATGACGCATTCGTGCATTACTCACGCGTTGGAATGACTGTACCTACTAGTTTAACCAGTATACCAAGACATTTACTATTTTGTAACCTCCTTTCCTGCTGTTTTACATTTTAGACGTTGAAAGTATCTAATTATAGTGGTCGTATGATTAAATCTCTAGTCAGCTAAAGTCCAGTTATGCAAGACACGTGTAGTTCTTCCCTTTGGTTCGCTTTCCGGACGAGTGTTTCCAGGGGTCTTATTTAATTGGATGATCGTCATGGTTTTATTTTACCCAAATGATGTTACGTCAGTGACACATTATACTCTATGTTTGTTTGTGGTTAGATGAGGAAGTAGACGATTTATCAACATGTGTTTGTAACTAAATGTTCAATATTTGATTGGTCTTAATGTGAAGTTTTTCGTCTGTAATTATACGCGTTACGCTTAAATTAATGAGGATATTGGAATATTTCGGAGTAAAATGATATCCTTCAAAATATGGGCGTAGTGTTATCACAACAAAGACCGGTTTATTTGTAATATTAAACCAAATGCGTAACCAGACGCACATGATAATGATAAACGGGGATTAAATTAAACAAATGCCCATCGTGGGTCATTGACCCCGCAGAATCAGAAGCGGGATTTGTAAATAACTTTTCGTTTCACGTGCACTGAATGACGATTGGCTGGCACGTTTCATGAACCGCGCCAGTTTGGCAACGTCTTTTGTGTATTTCACTTTGAGGCAGTAAATACTTACCTAAGTCTTAAGTCTTTTTAGTTGGTTGTGGTCGTTCGATTATAATTAGTATAATATACTTAGATACTGCAGTATATTTTAATATAGTTTAAGAAATTAAGAAACTTTATCAGGTCTACTCTACTACGGAAGTCATAACATAACTCTCTAGAGATAAAGAATGTTACACTTTCTACTTTAGTTGTCAGATTTAATTTCCATAATTATTGCAAAAAATACTAAAAGTTTTCTACTTTTTCTACAATTCCGCTTCTTAAATATTTATAGAAATTTATAGAACCGTTATTTTCAAAAGTTTTTGGAATTTAATTATGCCTATTACATAAATTTTGACTCAGACAGCTATGCTAACAAAGCGAAGCTTCCTTAAGAATTCCCATAGCCTTAACCGCATTGTTGGATAACAGCGCCGTTGACATGCGCTGTCATGGCTGCGGATTGCGATGTTATCAAAAACGGTTAGATCCGCTAACAAGATTTACTTCGTGTTGTTAGAGGAATGAATTTAACACAAGAATAAGTCTGGGTGTACCTCAAGGGTGGAACCTAGAGCCATTCATGTTTATATTAATATCTTAAGAAAGGGAAACAATTTAATAATAACCGTTATAATGTATCACGATTCATGTTTAATTGTATGTAGTTAAGTATTTTATAATCACCATGAGGTTAATGACGAAAGTAGATTGTAAATAAAAAGTTTTGGGCAAAATAATCAGTGTTATCATTCAGCATATCAAAAAATAACTAGCGCTTGTAGAGTTATATTGAAACATGACATCCAAAACACGAGTCAATAGTTTTGTTATGAGAAACCGGCGCACGGTTATAGACGTTATTTATATCGCCACTAACTCTCCCGCGTTGTGATTTTGCAGCGTTTATATTCCAAGACGTAACAGGTATTCGTTTTCATAACGAGTTAACTAATACATTTGTGTCAGGTCTCTGATACTTAAATTTGTATCAAGACCTAACTTTATCCAAGTTTTGTTTAACCTTTGGCTTATCTTGTAAATAGTAATTTGTGCAACAAGAGCGCAAAGTAGTTTTGCTGAGAGTGAGTTTTAAATTGCTAGTAAGCGAAGGATAAAAAGACACGAGATGCAAATAACTTTGGTCTCGTGCTGCGCATACAGCTTTTCATATCATCGGCGAGAGCATAATATTTAAAAGTGAAAAAGTACAACACGGTAAAAATTAAACCACATGGCTGGGACTTCACCCAACCACGCATAACGCATTATTTTTTAAATTAAAAAGTTACTTTGTCCAACGCTCCCAGCAAAGTCCAATTTTGCTTACTGATTTTCGTTCGCAGAGAGGGAAAAGTATTTAATTAAACAAGAAAACAAAAAAAATAGTTGCTCTTTGTACAAGATTGGACGGTGAAAACCCTAGAACTTCGTATTAATATGCCTGCTGACATTATGTTGTGATGTGATTGTCAAAGATGTTAATGTTAATTTCATTCGACAAATTGTTAGTAATTTGCTAACCATAAGATAATATCGTTAATAGGAAAAACGTTTGAAAATATAACCATTCCCTCTAATTTCGAGGCACATTCCTTTACTGCACAGTACCTTTGTTTCGTAATAATATCTGATCGATCCCAAAACAATTCAGTGTTCTACCGAATAAGGCCCGCATTATTATTATTTTCCGCTCATACATAATCGCACGGTACTCTATCCTGGCTTACGCAAAGATCCCCGGATTTAAACCAATTTGGTGCGCGTCTTTTGTATAAGAGACGTTTAGAGTTCTGGCCAAACCTGCAATTTTGCGTCTTTAATATTTCATATTAAAAATATCTGTATTCCTACGTTACTCACTAATAGGGCACAATATTCACAGACATAGTGTAGCCACGGCTTTACCCTGTGTAGGAGTTATATGGTAATTACTTCTATTTATGGGAGAAAAGCAAAAATATTGTACATAGTTAAGGAGTTCATTGAGATAACGTTAACTTTCTTCCATTGTTTTTCCTTTGTGTAACAAAAATTATCCATAAGATTAGGTATATGACAAATCTTTGTTACACGAAAGTAAAAGTTAAGGATTGTTAAGGATTTTTTAATTGAGCCCTTAACTATGTACGTACAATATTTATGCAATCACCCATATAGTAGTTTTGTTCCTCTAAATGATTATATGCAATTTTGATCATACTCACTTGCCCAATGAACATGGTTATGTCAGAAGCGTTTAACCTCTTAATATTTTGATAAAACGTAAAATTATTGTAAGATTTATTATGGTAGAAAATCAGTCAAAAGCCGTTAACACATTTAGCCAGGCATTTCAAAGCTTGTATAATATAAGGGCATTCGCTTGTTTTTGCAGGCTTTTGTTTCTCGTCTCCAAGTGTTTCTAAAGCACCACTTCCACTGTAAGGTTTATAAGAATGACGGAGTATTTTAGTAACATAAATGGCGTTATTCTGTAAAATACACCATATCTTGGCATCGCAAGCAGCGGCTGTTCAAAATCAGCAACCAAAATTTAATACACAACCATTGGTCTCAGGTCTCAGATTTCAGATTTCAAACATTGTCATGACGTTTTTGTCAGTGCGATTTCCGCATTTCGTAAAACTGCCGTGAAGCGCTCAAAAGTTGAACGTACTAGTTATAACTCGTAATGATAACCAAATCGATCAATGAGCTTCATCATCGTGATTCAACGGATTTGCACCCGAGTCCGCGCGCACACGCAGCGCCATGCTCGATTGGTGATGCATCTCATTGCTCCGTAAACAGTATAGTAATTGGCGAGACGAGAACAAGGCTAATCATCTGAGACAGTTATGTTATTACTAGATTTTCCCCGCGACTTTTCTCGCTTGGATTTTGAATTTCCCCTGGGATCCTGAAGTTAAATTCAGTAGATTTCTTGTGACTAGAGTTTACTGGAGCAGAATTGGTGTTCACTTTAGTTTTCCACTATTACGAACTTTTGCCCTTTGTACATTCCTATATTGTAAATATGGTTTTTTGTAAAATAATGGGTTTACATATATTGGTCGTCTCGTTAGTCCTTACCATTTAGCAGCTCAAAAGTCTTGGCTCAAATTGCTAACATTTTTATCAGAGTTTATAAGTATATTGTTCTAAATTCGAAGTGAGAAACGTCTTGAAGAATCCTTTGTAATAGGTTGGAACGTGTGCAGTTGTTTGTCAGTTCTATGGCCGTTTCTTTATGTGCTAACTGTACCAAAGGAAATTGCATAAATCTGTACAGGATCCAATTTGCGCTGAACGTGGCTGGGCGCCTTATCTAGTTCATTGCAAGAAGAGCTCGATAGGTGGAATAACTTTCATGAAACAATAATAAAAACTGTCTTTCTTTGAGTATTCATAATTTTTACCATTCTATACTGTAATTTTTGTTTTTTTAGAAAACTTGACGAGTTAATCTACCCTCTTGTAAGTGAAATAAGTTAAGCGTGAGTTCTCACACAAATGTGGTTTATTTCATTAAGGAGTTGCATTGTTTTAAACCGCGCATCTGTTTCGTAAACAGACAGGGTCTGTCTGTACGATTGGCAAGGGTACCATCATAATTCACATATGCAGTCGTATTTTACTTGCAAAGGATTATGCCAGTGCTTATTTAGCTCAAACTTCGTGTTTCTTATATTCTAATACAGTCCATGATCATCTTTATTACGAGTATGCACATGGTTGTGCTCGACAAAGTCATAATTAATGGTACTTGTTTAGATCACTTACTTTAATTTTGGTCCACACGCTACAGTTCAGATCTTAATTTGGAGTAAAGTGGTACTTTTTTAGCTGT
The DNA here is from genome assembly GCA_927399475.2 of Acleris emargana. Classification (NCBI taxonomy): domain Eukaryota; kingdom Metazoa; phylum Arthropoda; class Insecta; order Lepidoptera; family Tortricidae; genus Acleris; species Acleris emargana. The sequence continues at coordinate 2,832,098 of OV656840.1, forward strand.
CATGCGGAAAGATGAATTTTTCAAACTAGGTAGTGGTTTTTACTTTTTGTAGCTGCATTTCGTGGGGAAAGTTGGATTTTTCGCAGTAGTGTTTTTTACTTTTCCATTTATTTACCCTTAATTGTTCAAATTGCACTGAAATTTTGTCACATTAAAAAATCGAATTGTATTTTTTTTTTCAAAATGTATCGTTTCGTGTCGTGTTGTTTGATTAACGGACGAAACTGTCATTTTCACTCGTTTGCAGCTAGGGGCAAGGCCCCTTGAGATTCGTGTAAAACGACATACTTTCCGCACTTCCATCAAAATGTACACTGAAAGAAACGTTTAGTTAGTATTTACTGAATCTTCAGTAATTATCTACATAACAGTTTAGTTGCTGTGGTGACTGCTAAACGTTTAGCTATTGTTTACCAAACATCGGTTTGTTTATGGCAGCTTTACGATTCAGATATTCTAGCTGAACTAATCGGTTGAGAGAGCGCGCAGTGTTTAGTTGTTTTATCTAAATCTTTTTGGTTAAGAAAACTTAACTGTTTTGATGTACTAACCTTATTATTGAGTTTATATTGTAAAATGGTTGGGTGGGCGAACTAAACTCTTGAGAAATTATAATTAAACATTAGTTGGAATAGCTCTACCAAAATAGGTAATTTACCTAAACTGCTAGGTACTATAGCTGTAAGCTTTAGTTACTATAGCCGTAAGCTTTAGGTACTGTAGATGCTAGCTTTAGGTACCGTAGCTGCTAGCGTTAGGTACTTTAACTACATAGTTCAGGTACTGTAGCTGCTATTTTTAGGTACTATAGCTGTAAGCTTTTGTACTGTAGCTACTAGCTTTAGGTACTGTAAGCTGCTAGCTTTAGGTACTTTAACTACATAGTTCAGGTACTGTAGCTGCTATGTTTAGGTACTGTAGCTACTAGCTTTAGTTACTATAGCTGTAAGCTTTAGATACTGTAGCTGCTAGAATTAGGTATTGTAGCTTAGGGGTGTTTTTTTGAAAAAAGGTCTAGGTATATTTACTTTTTCTTTTAGAATTTTGAAATTTGTGGTGTTTCTACTTGGAATCATGAGTATTATTCATTGTAATCGTCAGGTATAAGGTCACCAAATGGACACAATTTTTTTTTATGTAATATTAGGGACACTTTTTTCTTATTGGAATCAATAGTACTCGTGGTTCTGAGTAAAAATACGAAACATTTCAAAATTCTGAAAGAAAGTATAAATGGACCTTTTTTAAAAAAAAACCCCAACTTATCAGTATTAATTAGGTAGTGCAGCTTTGCAGTTTAACTGAAAACCATACAGGGTGTAAATTAAACCACTAAAAACTATAAGAATCATGATTTAGAAGTTTGGTAGTTTATTACATCCCGTTTTGAGAGATGAAACCAAAATAAATTAATATAATTTTATATAAGTCTACTCGTGCGGTTGTCCTTGTTAGCAACTTCGTTTGTCTGTTTCTGACAATTCTCATTAAAGTTATTTTGGTAATAATCGTCTCTCAAAACATTATTTTCAGCTATCAACAAAGCCTGAAAAAAAAAACATGTTTTAATCAGACATATTTATTAATTTACCTACATACAAACGTGGCCCGATAATTAGGAACACTTGAATTCTTCTCTTATAATTGTTAATTGCCTAAACACTGGTTTACTTACACACCTACTTTTTCTATTATAAAATTTAATCAGACCAAACATATTTGGTTCACTAATGATTGATCAAGAAACGTTTCACCAAATGATTAATTTCACAAACATATTATTTGGCAAACCGCTTTAAACTTTTCAACGTAGGCTTCTAGGCCCCACGAACATAAGTAGCCCTCGACCGTTTTGTCTGCCATCACGGTACTTCCACACACACACTTTTTCCACTGCATGCACAATTTCCAATTTTTAAGTTTTGTTAATATATTTATACCAGGACGCACGTCTGTCCCGCCCGAAGTGGTTTCCAAAGAGAATATAAATAATCATGGCGGCTGACAGCGGCCAGGAGAGAGCTTGATTGCACAGAACAACTAAACGTTGGTAGATCTAAATAAAGTTTATTACTGATTTACCTAATTTTCTGCAATTCAACTAATTGTTATGGAAAAATACGTTATTAAGGTATTACAACCCCAGTTTGGCTATCTGAACAAAACATTTAACCAAACTAGACGTTTCGTTCTCATTAGCTTAATACTTTGGGAAGTAATAGATATACTTGAGCTACTATAGCGAAATAAGTTTAGTAAATTACTTTAGCTAAATTGACCAAATCGAATATTTAGTTTAGGTAAATAGACTTTTAGTAAACTATTATTAAACTTTGGTTGTAGTAGCTCAAGCAGCTTTTACCAAACAATGACGGGACCTGCACCTAACTTAGTTTAGGAACTAAAAGCTAAAGTTAAGCTGGTGGTACAAAACTTCAATCAGCTTAACACTTTAGCTGACTCATTTTTTTCAGTGTACTACTCCACAATTACTCGTACCTTCTCGTTTCCAATATCTTCAAAGATAGATATAGAAAAGTTAGTTTTTGGGTAGATAATCCTGCACAATTAAATTACTTTTGTATTATATGTAACTCAGGGCAAAAAAAACGGGTCAGAGTGCGTTTTTCATACTAAAGAGGCTATATCGAAGCCTTGGTTCCTCGCCAGGGGATGCTTTTAGTGACATCTGATGATAGATACCCCAAGCATAAGCATCGATACAAGACTTGCAGAGTGCCTAGGATACCCATATTACCCATATTACCCATCTGATTGAATCTGCAATGAATGGCAATAAAATGCAAGGAAATTCAAATGCTGACCCAAACTCTCTCGCTGTGGTGTTAACTGATTGTGCGATAAGTTAGGTACCTTAAGACCTTTTGATTTTATTGAACCTCGCCGTATCCACCATTAAACCTCACTCAAAGCAACCTCCGGCTTCGAAATAGCCTCGTTTGTAAAATGCACTGTGAGTACTGTGACCCGGTATTTTTGCCCCTGGGTGTAAGTTGAGAAACGCAAGGAAAAACCGTTTAAAAGAAAAGAGATCCAAACAAAATAAGTTTTAGAGAAAAGCAAATATCTGACCCGTTCGCTTCCTGGAATTTGACAGGTATTGACAATTCATAATACGGCCTAAGATGACAACTGTAGCATTGTTTATATTAGACAATCGCAGGTCATCGCTCCACCTGACCTAACAACGCCGTACGCTGCATGTGTGGACAAATTGCTATTGACGCTGGCCCACTTTGACGCTGCGACGGGGCTCAGTCAGTCGATGATCCTTTGCCAGAGATAGTTCTTAGGGTTGCCATATGTATACTATCTGGGGAACACGTAGGTTCTTGCGATGTCATTACCAAAGATACAACTATCAGGCCAAGATTTAACTGTTATGGAGTTTTAAAAAGATCATCCGAGTCGAAAATGGTAAATAGAAAGAAAACAAACTTCCGCCAAACTGCACAATCGGTTTGTAATAGATGTATGTCTTCTTGGATTGGCATCACAATAATACTGAAAGTGATGGAGCAAGGCCTTTAAGCGATCTTAAAAAGTAAACAGGTGTAATGGATTCCTCTTGCTTTCTCAATTAGCTTATCAATGGGTACTAAAGGTGACTGAGAAAGGAAGGTAAATACGATTTTTTTCTTTCAAAAATAGTATGTTTATTTACTACGTCTGTTGTAGTATTAAGTGATAACATACATGAAGTTTTTTCTGTGGCAACAACACAAACAACAATTACCTAATTATATCATTCAGCCAACTCTGGCACCAACTAGATATCGTTAAATAAACATTAACATGCCCAGATCCCGAATCTCTGCGCCAAACGTTTTATGCGTCCCATTTGAATATTTTCGTCAATAGCCAATAAAAGGGCAATAATACATTAACACCGCGGCTCGTAAAGATACGCTTCAAATATCTTTTTACGGCTGCAAATAAATTTTAATGTTGCGATAGCCCTGCGCCACAGGATGCGTCGGAGCCGGTGATACGAGGGTAGAATATTACACCAAGTGTACTCCGCTTGGCCCTTCTACGGAACCTCTCCATGATAATATAATTCTCTTAAAGTTACGACTCATAATCATTTTATCGAATTTCACTTCATCGATTGTATTATTACATATAATTTGGTTTCATCAAACACTATTTTCTGCTGAAACCAGGATATTTTAAACATTAAGTACGCAGGTTAGGTTAGGGAAGAATTGACTACCAAATAAAAATATAGCTCAGTCGGCGAGAAATGCTTTCGATGAAATGAATATTCTGCGAAATGATACTAGTATCTCGTTGAAAGATTCGTTTCGTTAGAATAATAGGCACCTGTCGGAGCGTTAAAAAACCGTCTGATTTGAAAAGGAAGTTTAGTTTCAAACTTTACAAAAATATCAACGTAAACATTTCTTGTGGCTCTGACATCTTTCAGAAAGGCGGACGAAGAGTTTTTCTAAAGAACCTCAGAATAGTCTTCCTGTCTTAATGCTCCAAAGAGCACCGTTTAAGTTCACGAACATTGCCAAAGGACAAGCAGTTATAGTCTTTACTATTTGAACTGAGCTGATCTTCTACACAAAGGCCATTGTTTGTAAACAATACCATTGTCTTTCTTTGTGTCCGTAACACCAAGCCGATTACATACAAAAAAGTTAGAACTACATTGAATGTACATTGAATTATCAACCCTACCCTCTTAGTCAGTAGGTTTAAAATGTAAAGTGTCAGGATACAGATATAAGTTTTGTGTAGATGATAGTATTGTGTAAAGAATAAGCACAGTTCAAATAATAAAGACTTATATCTGTATCCTGACACTTTACATTTTAAACCTACTGACTAAGAGAGTAGGGTTGATAATTCAATGTTCATTCAATGTAGTTCTAACTTTTTTTTTATGTAATCGGCTTGGTGTTACGGACACAAAGAAAGACAATGGTATTGTTTACAAACAATGGCCTTTGTGTAGAAGATCGGCTCAGTAGAAATAATAAAGACTATACTTCCTCTTTGAGTTTCTTACAGAATTTAGCCTGTTTGTTACATTTTTAATGACACTGCCAAAAATTATTTGATCGTTGCTACAATAGGGAATATGCATGTTTTTTTTTTACAGCTTTATTTCAAGTTAGGCTATCCTATTGAACTGTACCGTATAATTGTTCAATTCAGGAAACTAGCAGGTTTTGAGCTGCAAAACACTCTTTAGCAAGTAAGTCAGTAAGGTACACTTTGCAACTTATGTAATTTGTTAGTTACGCGGTATCGCATTTGGTATGGCAGCCATTATCACGCAGAATGCAAGAATACATGATACTGTAGAGTTAAAAAAAATTGGTTCAAGATATTGGTCAAATTGATTACGAAATTTAAATATTTTCTTGCGTAAGTATAATGATTATGTGAGAAAAGCAAACCACACTATTTTAATAACCCTCCTTCTGACGTAGTCGGGTAAAATCAACAGCTGTCTAAGTCATTGCTAAGATAACACAATGCCAATAAACTCGCAAACTTTTCCATCCAGATGAGGAACACAGCTAACGCCCGACCGATTTGAAGTGTGCTTGACCCCAGACGTGCTGAGAGAAGATGTGAATACAATGTATCATTGTCGGATTATAACGCCCATATTGTAACTCGATCCGGGCGTTCCATTAGGATCTGAGTACTTTATCCCTCCAGTATCTTCTAAGTTTTGAAACTGTTTTATTTTTGGCCCCTGTGTTGCAGGGAAGTGTCCTTTTTTTGCAAGACTAGGTACCGTAATAATCTGATCTTAGCTCAATGTCTTGAGATCCCGCTCTCAAGACACGTCAGAAATTAGTTTTCAGACTCATAGAAAATTGTATTGAGCGAACTATTATTAAGGGCTTGAACTTGAAACCGACGTGCATGCATGACTCGATGTGTGAATGTGGAAGAAGCGAAAGAGATTTGTCAGGATCGTAACAGGTGGAATGAAGTAGTCTCTGCCTACCCCACTGGGACACAGGCGTGATTTAATGTATGTATATAACCATTATTAGTCTAGTGAGTTCAGGTTTTAAGTAGTGTGAGCTTACTGAAGTTAGGGTTATTTTTGTCTTTTGTAATTTTAGCTGAGCACTGGGCAGCGCTTATTGCAAAATGCCTTTAAGCCAATGATGTACACTTTTAAAATTAAATTTACCTATTGTTTTTTTTGTAAAAAAAATATATATATTAATTCTTGTGTGCACAAGAAATTTTAGAATTGAGAACACATTATGACGTTTCTCGCCGGACAGATACTTTTTTATTGTTATCTTTGTCCGGCAGCATGAGCATGTCATGCTCACTTAAAGGTCTTTGCTTACGGCGGCGTCGTTGATCGGGTCGCCACCTTCCCGAACACATGGTTGAGGGAGGCGATGGCTGAGATACGCGTCATACTCGTGAACGGGTGCTGTCTGTGGGGTCCGGTCTGTTCACGCTTGCAAGGACCTGTTTTTCCAATTTAGTTATTTTAATTATCGTTCCTGACGTAGAGACCTCGTCATGTTGTTCTCCTAATCATGATTTTTAACTTTATTTTATTGACTTTACATTTGTAAGGATTTTGTTTGTATTGGTTTTTTTTTTAATAATTATTTATTACTTTATTACCTTGTAATGTAACTTACTTTTAAGTATTATTGTACCTAATTAATAATTGAAAAAATGACCTTCTGTTGGAGTTTCTTGCGGCGCTTCTTCTCCGCAATGATGGTCTTGTCCGAAGCGCTAGTAGATTCACTCCATGTTACCGACGTGTAAAAGAGCCCTCATGTGGCCAATTTACTGAATAAATATTTTGATTTTGATTTTTGAGGGAAACAGACCCCTAAGTAAGTGGAATGTCTCTGTTCTAATAATTTCACCGGTTTAACAATGACAGGTTAAACGTTTCATTGGTCCGTAGCCCGTATGCTTTTCGTGATACATTGCATCGCTGCAATAGTTCCCGGCTCAATAATGTTGAAACAACTCTTCAATGGATTGCCACAAGCATGCGAGCTATCTACCAATGAAATGGAGCCTTAAAGGGTAAGATGATATAGGCATTTTAATACATACGTACATACATACATAAACTCAAGCCTTCATTCCCAAAGTGGGGTGGCAAAGCTACAGAATTACCAGCAACTCTAAAACCTTGTTGATAATCCTGTAACCACATTTTGCATAATTAGGCTAAGGTGTTTAACAGCGTATTAGTGACAGGTTGCAAGCCCATCGCCTAACAGTACTACAAGCCCTTATTCCCTTAGTCGCCTCTTACGACATCCGCGGGAAGACATGGAGTGGCACTGTTCTACCCCGGCAACCATTGCATTTTAATAAAGGTCAATTTATTCACAGTACCCTAAGACCAAACCGATTTTTAATTCTAGGATTATTTTAATTAAAATTCTTCATAATCTGTATCTGTTTGATAGGTTTCTACTGATTGTAATTTATTATTTTAACGGCATGTGTGCTAAAACAGCTTTGTTTTGAAACGGTTCACAGATAAGGACTAGCAGTTTATTATACAAACTAATCGCGCCTTCCGCTCGCTCTTTACTTACTTTCTTTTCCTGTTGTACTAGATAAAAGTTGCATAATGTTTTGACAATATGTAATATGTATTCTTGAAGAATTCCATGTCAAATTGACAAGACATCAACGCCGATATTGCCATTGCTTTTTTTTGGACATCAGTACTTGTGGGAGGACCTTGTGCAGGGTCCGTCCGGGTTGGTACCACCATCTTATCCATTAACCTACCGCCAAGCAGCAGTGTTTCCATTGTTGTTTTCCGGTTTGGGGATAAGACAGTCGGTAAAATGACGAGCATAGAGGCATTCCATCTTAGTCCTCAGGGTTGGCAATGCATTTGCAGTCTTGTGAATGCGAATGTCTACGGGGTCACAGTTTCCACTTACCATCAGGTGGCCTGTGTGCTCGTTTGCCTTCCTGTCCTATGCCATAAAAAAAAAGTCTCATTACAATGCCTCTGGACTGAGATTGGAAAAAAACACATCGTCTTTGGCCTGTTATCGTATTGTCAACGTTATGATAGCTCTTATTTACTTGACAGTAAGGGCGACCGAGTTAAAAGCAATAAGAGGACAGGTTAAAGACGATATGGTTAGAATAGAGGCGTTGAATGTGTAATTTTTGTTTAGTTTTGAATACTTTGAACTCCTAACCCAAAAAGATGGGTGTTGTAACTTTGACGTGTGTATCTGTGTATCTATCTGTGGCATCGTGGTTTTCAAACTGATGGAGAACGTTTTTTTTTTAAAGAAAGCTACATAGTTTAATTAAACGATTACATTCGGCTAGAACGTTTAAGAGATAACAGCTTCTGAAATACGGGTCACTGTTATATTGATACATACATGGGTGAATCAACTTTTACGGTACTCCCCATTTTTCGACATGTTTTACCAATTATATGTTTTTAGAAAAACTATATTTTTGTTAATGACGTGGCTTACACGCTTATTAAATCAGACAAAGAGGCTCACATTTTAAGTTATTTGATTTAAAATAGTACAGTTGTAAATAATAATATAGTTGGTAACGCAGGGGACAATGTTGTCCCTAGGTTTTGTATGGAAAATGTGCATTTTCCCCTGAGTTACCAGGTTTTTTCGCGGATTAAAAAATATTTGAGCTGTTTAACGTATAAGGTCTGTAAATTTGGTGGTCTGATTTTAATATTCATAGATCATTTTTAACCATAAGTCACCAGGAAAGTTTTAAAACCGCAAAAGAAAAGGAGTACCTTAAAAGTTGATTCACCCACATACATACATACATTAAATCACGCCTTTTTCCCAGAGGGGTAGGCAGAGACCACTTCTTTCCACTTGCTACGATCTTGACAAATTTCTTTCGCTTCTACAACATTCATACATCGAGTCATGCACGCACGTCGGTTTCGGGTACTTAACTGTACTCGGTTACTGTTATATTGATTGGGGCTTGATATTCGTTTAATATATATTTAATGTTTTATTTTATTACATACGGTAAAGAAATCGTACAACGTGCTCTCTTGACTTGTTTGTGGAAAACTACCTTAGCAAAGCTCTTTATCGATATTGTTTAAGTTTAGGAACTAAACAAATTGTACTTAATTAGCAAAATTCAATCTTACCTCATGTTGTCGGAGGAAGAGCGGTGTCTCCCAACACAGGCTACGTTTTGCCTAAAGGGTGACTCCATCCCTTGTATCATTACCTGATGTATTTTATGAATAAAAAAATTGAATTTGTATTGTTTCGTATTTGTTCAAGTTCCTCGATTTTTGTGAAATATTTATATCCTTTCACGAGACTTTGTTGCACAAAATCTTCACCATCACAGCTTTGTGACGGAATTTGATCTGAAAATATTCAATTTAAATTGACAGCTAAACAATCAAAGTTTCATGTTATATCATCGTTACAAAATAACATAATTGAATGTCGAGAAATAAATTACACATTTTTCCCTAATTTATTATTTAATAATTACATTACTAATGCTTATCAAAAGACGTCATATATACCTACGTAACGTAACTTCGACAGCTGATATCACATGTAATTTCCTTTTTAGTTTTTTAGTGAAACTTTCCTAGTTAATGTATGTTTCTCTTGTCCACAGAGCCGTCGGTAAAACATGTCTGCTCATCAGTTACACAACAAATGCCTTCCCTGGCGAATACATACCCACAGTGTAAGTATTTTCTTTAAGACCTGCTCTACCCTCCTAAGCTAATACGCAGTATGTCAGATAAAATTCCTGTAGCAATATCAACCTTATTACTAAGAGAAGAGAACTAAAACTGCTTTTGTTATTGATTTTGGGATACTGATTAGTTGCTTAGGAGGGCAGTGCTTTCACCCGTTTTACTGGGATTCTAGTTCTAATTTTATAGCTTTCACTCCTGTTAAGGTGTATTTCGTCAATGTCGAGTTATTTATACACACTCCCATGGACCAATAAGTCTATGGATCTACAAATTTCAAGACGGTTTCAAAATTCTCAGCTCAGAGACTTAGTACTAGAAAGCTGTAATTTGGTATGAATAAACATATTAGTCACGTAAGTTTGTTAGTGTACCGGTGTACCTAGTTTGTGTGTTGGGGACTACACGTAACGTGGGGATGTTTTTTTTGTGGTCTACCACATAATGTGGGGTGTCGTTGGATGGATAGGTCTTTCAAAAATGTATAATTTTTCGATTGAGAGCTGCGTTTGTAAAATATTATGCTATAAAGCTCAAATTTTTGTTAGAGTCAATTGTCCCCCCCACCCTACAGCCAAAACTACGAATACTAAAAAATAACTTCAACGAAAGCGCATATAACGAATTTTAAAGGAAAACTATCACGGGTAAGTAGACATGATTGGTTCCTGAGATATAGGCGACTAAAGTTTTTAGGTATACCTACTGAAATCGCCTAAGACAGCACCAAATAACTTAATATAGAGATTCTCTAGAGAATTAGTACATACTTGTGGTTGTTTAAGAGTCTTCGTGAACGAGTAACGGCTTTGAATCCCTGACACTGAGCATGGTCTGGTCAGACATGCTCGTGCCTGGTTTTTTTGTTTTATATTTATATATGTCAAATGTATTTTATCATGCACTTCTAATCCCTTTCTTATTAGCCTGTTAAGAATCTTAGAAAATACCAGTTACGCTAGACAGCTTTTGTAGTTGATGCTTCCAATTAGGGAGAACGTAGAGTTAGAAAGTGGCACAGGAAATTAGATAGGAATCGTGGAATATCGCTTAGAGAACGGAACGGAAAATGTCTAGAGGTTATCGGACTATTTTCGAGAGAAAGAGCTGAAGCTAGCTCAACTTCGAACTTAGATTCTCAAAATAAGGCCTCAGATCCACCACTGGACTGTGTGACAGTGACATTTAGTTTGACAGTTATTACTAGGCATCGGAGTTTTTGTCACACGGTAAGACTAATAGCAAGCTATGGAGTCGTCATGTGCCATAAATCTAAACTCTTATTCATATTCATACTCATTTTTTTTATTTATCTTAAAATGCCTCTATAGCGGTCGGTCGTGTATAATTTTATCTTAGTCAAGTTATATAAAAAAAAAACCATTAGATTATAAATACATAACTTGAACTATTTTAACATACAATTCGCCACTAGTGTGGACTAAAACATTACCTTCTGCCGTGTTTTAATGTATCTTTTGTTAGTTTATTAATTTTCGTAATGAAATTAGTATAAAAATGGTGATTATTTTTTATTGTAATATTTATTATCCAAATATAACATTAAATAATTGTTTCTGAACTCGTCAACGTTGTTGTCCTTGATTATAAAACAAAACCTAAATAATTAAATAAATAAATGAGTATGAATATGAATAAGAGTTTCGATTTATGGCAAATGACGACTCCATAGCTTGCTATTAGTCTTACCGTGCGACAAAAACTCCGATGCCTAGTTATTACGATTTGATTTGTTACGTCACTGTGACGCAGTACTATGGTGGGTCACAGTTCAATCACAAAGTATGAGTCAATATGTATGAGCTAGCAGAGGCTGTTTAAACTCACGACCACGACTCCAAATTCAATGCGGTAGGAGGATAAAGGCATAACAGCGAATTCACTTCATTGCAACATTAGAATTTGACAGAAAGAAAAGCAAGAAAAGATTTACCGTGCGTATATGAAAAAGGTCGTAAGACTATAAGGCAGTCGACATTTAATTGATTTTACTCAGCAGGCTGGTTTATAATACAATCAAAGAAAGACATATAAAACTCTCCCGTGACTGATTGACAGACAACGCAGAACCTGAACCTAGGGACTAGGGAATTTGGGGAGAATATTCCTTAAATTTAATATTATAAAGAGGAAAGATTTGATTGTTTGTCTGCATTGAATAGGCTCCGAAACTACTAGACTGATTTGAAAACTTGTTTCATCATTAGAATCCTACATTATCCCTGATGAACATAGGCTATGTTTTATTTTTCTGCGCGGACGGATACTCCTGAAGTGTGCTAAGAAAGGATGAGGAGGAGGGGAAGCGAGAAACTTGGGTTATATGAGCCGATTCGGTTTAACATGACTAATCTACACTATATCGGGCACCTGTTTCACCGTTATTAGCCTTTGTTTCTAACCAATCACTATATTTATACGATTTTAAAATTAGTTATTGCTGTGGTTGAGATAACTGATCCATTGTTCGCTGCACTCGTTTGTTATTACCCTTGGAGTGCAACAATGAGTAACAGCCGATGATAACAAACAGTTGCACTTAATTGCATGCTCTTTGCACCTCTGGGTCTGTTGAGGTGATAGTCTTGTAGTACAGTGCAAGGTTTTTAACCTCGTGCAGCCTAATATACATCAGTACATCACATTGTACAAAGTGACACTTTGCATAAGAGCCCAGACTCATCATCATCATCATCATCATCATCATCATCATCATCATCATCATCATCTTCATCATTATGTCAGCCGAAAGACGTCCACTGCAGGACATAGGCCTCTCCCAAGGCTCTCTACTCAGACCGGTCTTGTGCTTTTCGCATCCACCGCGTTCCCGCGATCCTTACAAGGTCGTCACTCCATCTTGTTGGAGGCCTACCTACAGCTCGTCTCCCGGTCCGCGGATGCCACTCAAGAACCTTCTCAAGAGCCCAGACTTAACAAATGAAAAAAATTAAGTAAACGCCCAGTGAAGATTACACTGTGCTCATCGGCAGTTTGGACATGAAAATGTTTTGGCCTATCTATACATTGCACACTGGGCGTTTAGCTGATCTCGCGTTTTTTTTCTTGTTCGGCACGAGGTTAAAAGTCTTTCGGATTCGGTTAAAGTAATTCGGACTCTGAGAAGAGCTTATAAAAATCTTCGGTACTGTACCATTTTGATTATCTTCTAACAAATAAAACAACCGTATGGTTCCCGGAGTAGAATGGTGCCACTCCATGTCTTCCCGTCATCCCGTGGATGTCGTACGAGGCGACTAAGGGAATAAGGGCTTGTAGTACTGTTAGGCGATGGACATGCAACCTGTCACTAATGCGCTGTTAAACATCTTAGCCTAATTGTGCAAATTGTGGTTACAGAGTTATCAACAAGTTTTTGGAGTTGTTGGTAATTCTGTAGCTCTGCCTACCTCACTCTGGGAATGAAGGCGTGAATGTATGTATGTATGTAAATAAAACAACGGCCGTCGCCCAATGCGTATTTTTATATTCATGGTTCGTGTGGGTTATTTTTTAACTCCAATCACATGCATTGAGGGAGTTGTTAGTTTCTCATCGTCATCACTCATCACCATGTAACTCTGAATAATGACAATGCGGGTTTTTAATCAATGAGATACTCGTATCATTTTTTTTTTATTTCAATTTGTTTGAATGATTTACTTTAGTCCGCTGAGTTATAAAATATATTACCTATAAACTTACCTAACCTAAACTGAAATTACGGAAGTTGTTAATAGCGTATCCTTGAAAATTGATAACCTTTTAAACTTTGAACCTTGGCACACATTTTGATGATGATGAAAGATTATAAGATTTCTATGTCACACTTTTCTGTATCTGCGAAACCACCATCTATGTAAAAGTCAACCTAGTCTCTTTCATTCCCTCGAACGTACCTACATGCCTATCACATAACTAACGAAATACCGAACAAATTCCAGATTCGACAACTACTCAGCCAACGTGATGGTGGACGGCAAGCCTATCAACTTGGGCCTCTGGGATACAGCCGGGCAAGAGGACTACGACAGGCTGCGGCCGCTGTCCTACCCCCAGACGGACGTGTTCCTCATATGCTTCTCCCTCGTCAACCCTGCGTCGTTTGAGAACGTGCGCGCTAAGGTAATTGACATGAGCTGGTCGGATATCGCATAACACATTCAGCCTAGGCCTCTGGGCAACAGCTGAGCAGGAGGACTACGACAAGCTGCGGCCTTGGTCCTACGCCCAAGGGGCCTAATATAGCTGCATGTGGAAAAAATGTTGATAAAGCATCCGTCACTTTCTTACACTTATATAAGAACGACAGTGACAGAGACTTTGTCCTGATTTTGTCACACGATAAACGCAACCATACTAGGCCCATATTTCGACGTTTGAATGTTAGTTACGGACGCCCTAAACTAACAGTTGGACTGACAACTTTTGTCCGGGTCTGCCTAAAACGCACTCTGACTAATTCGCGTTATGCCTAGACCAATTGAGAAATAGTCGAAATAAGACTTAGGCGTAATGAGTTTTTGTCCTAAAGCGAACTTGGCACAGTGAGACTCGGACGTATTACGATTTTGTCCAAAAGCGAATTCAGCTGAGTGAGACTTGAACTTAATGCGATTTTGTCCAAAAGCGAATTTCCCCTTCTTCCCCAAAATTAATTTTAACAGAGTCGACGGAGCTCCACTTACGCGGAGCTCCTATTTCTGGGTGGTTTTGGCCCTCCGGGCCTGCTGCAAAACTAACATAACCTAAACCTACCTCATATTTGTTATACTTTTATCTATAGGCGTAACGTGTTTTAGCCTAACTGCTAATTAGGCGTAACGCGAAATGGACAAACAGCGACTTAGGCGTACTACGTTTGAGGCAGATTGCGAAATAGGTAATATAAGTATTAGACGAATAGCGACATAGTTTAACAGCGAATTTCAAATGACGTTTAGGCATAACGCGAATTAGTCAGAGTGCGTTTTAGGCAGACCCGGACAAAAGGGACTGACAGGCCTAGAGGGTTGCAGCTATCTGGTAAAATGAGAAAGCTACATACGCCTCGGTTTTAAAACGATAAACTGACAGGCCAAAATCGGCTTATTACTGTTTCACGATCAAACGGCAGGACGAATGTAGATTAAATTTGGAATGTAGAATTGTAGATTGCTTATACTCTAAATAAGTAATAAGCACAGGTTGCTTTTTATCATAAAATAAATACGCTTCCAGTCGGATAGGCAACGCGGACGGAGGCGTGGGCGTTCAAAACATTTCAAAACATAATATTATTGAGACGGTCCGACCGTTCATTTTGTAAAAGTACGTCCTTTGTTATGAAGTTATTGTAAATTGATGCATCCTATCATTGTTATTGATATCAGGGCTAACAGGGCCCTCCATTCTACTGGGTGAAATCGTAGCCCTTGTCGTTATATGATTTTGTTTTTAACTCTATGGTTACAATACGATAACTCGTGGGAGGGCCTTGTGCAGGGTCCATCCGGGTTGGTACCACCATCTTATCCATTAAACTACCGCCAAGCAGCAGTGTCAGACAGCCGGAGAAATGACTAGCATAGAGAGGCATTCCATCTTAGTCCTCAGGGTTGGCAGTGACTTTGCAAGAGTGAATGCGAATGTCTATGGGTCACAGTTTCCACTTACCATCAGGTGGCCTGTGTGCTCGTTTGCCTTCCTATGCATTAAGAAAAAGTCAAAGACGATTTGGCTTTTATCTCGGCCCTGAGATACAGGTGAATAAAGAGTTATACCTATTAAAAATCATCTGAGACAGCTTGAATGACTTAGAATAGAATATTGGTAATTTTTTGGTATAAGTTTTTTGTGTTTCTAGTAACGGCTTCGGAACCCTTCACTGAGCATGGTTCGACATGCTCTTGCCGAGTTTTTTTTTTCAATTAAATGATCAATATTTATAACAAATCGATGAATCACGACCGGCTGAAGCAGTTCCAATTGTAATAACTAATAATAAGCTATTTACAAGTCAGCTCTTTGGTATTTCTCCTTATACTTATCAACATCTTTAAGATTTGATAAGGGTTTATATTGATCCAAACGAGACATACCTACAATACTTACTTCGTTTCTCGAATCTGATGTAATTGCTGAGGTTTCTTTAAATTACATGAACTTGGGCAGCAAAATACAGATTATGTGATTGATTTGATTCTTTTTACCCTTTATTACCATTGAAAGCTCGTTACACAGGGCGTCCCACGGCTATGCCACATGGAAGGAAAGTACCTTAAATATTGGAGATGGAACATTTTACTGAAAGAAGACATTATTTGAATTTAAAAAAAAAATTAAACTGCATTCATAGATATTTCAATAATTACATGGTTGAACCGGGAATCGAACCCGTTACACGAGAAAAATAATTACCCTGTAGCTTTATCATACCGATCGAAAGGCTTCACCATAAGGATTATTTATGCTAAATAACATAGTGTCAAAAATAAAAGGAAGACCATGAATTTTAACATTTAATGTGTTTTTTTTTTGTGAGCAAAATAATCAAAAGAGTGCGTCTTTGTAATCAACAGGAAGGGACGCGTTTTGAGCATTTGATAAATTGATTAATTTTGTATTAAAAATGTTAAAACTTGTATAAAAATATTTGCTTGTTTGTAAAGCTTTCACAGAGCAAAGATATCCTCCGTACCAAAATTAATTTAAATTGGCTTAGCGGTTCAATAAAAAAATGAATTTTGAAATATTAAAAACCGAAGGTCAAAATCAAAGTGGTATGTATTTTAATAATTAGGAAATAGCGACTCCATGGATTCTAGAACCACGATATGCCACCAAAAGTCCTAACCCTAGTTATTATAATCTAAAGAACTAGGTCTGTACGTGTCTGCTTGTTTTTTAAATTTGTTTTATTCTAAGAAGTATGTTCATGGAAAGGAAAACGTACAGTCACGGTTTTTCGTCATATCTACAACATGTTCAAAAACCGTAAAGATCGGACAACGTTTAAGGGTATGGAAACGTTTTCGCATTTTGTATGGTAATTTTTAGCTTCATTCATAATCCTCTTATGGCCTCCATTAAAATCACTACACTATTCGGATTAATTCACCTGGTGAATAATGAGCTTTACGCGTATTGTACATCCAACTTCGTAACACCTAATGGGCATTTGAACTGTATTTTAATGTTAGTAAAGCTTATTATCCTGTATTCATACACTGATAATGGCACTGATGGTGCGTCTTTCGAAGTTAAGAGCATATATGTGTTTATTTCCAGTGGTTCCCCGAGGTGCGGCATCACTGCCCGTCGACGCCCATCATCCTGGTCGGCACCAAGCTGGACCTGCGCGAAGACAAGGACACCATCGAGAAGCTGAAGGACAAGAAACTCGCGCCCATCACCTACCCACAGGTAACACTACCATATAGATGAACCCCCTTATTTATAAACGTGGAATAAGCTTGGAATGGTTTATGCCATGCTTTGTCCTTATCTGTAATTGTGACATTTGCATCTGATAGAAAGTGACAAAACATGGCATAAACTGTTCCAAGCTTATTCCACGTTTATAAGTAAGGGGGAAGTCTATTCCTATTCAGACCTCCCTGTTATTGTCTTTAGATAGAGGAGGAAATAGTGATGAGAATAATGTTATCTTTAATTAGTTTATTAAAAAGGTTGAATATTTATTCATCATCATCGTATTATTATGCTGGGTGCGACAGAGACGAAAACCTCTCTTGTCCGGGTTGGGCGTTTGTTCCGAATCACTTTCGTGGTCCCATTTTTGTAGAAGTGGCTGCAGATTTCGATTTCGTTTCTGGTTAGGTAGCTTAGTTTCCCGAATCTCTAACAAATATCCATAAACGGCATCAAAATATACGCCCAATTCTTTAAAAATATGTCCACAAAAGTGAGGCGGTTGAAACGCTCGAATAAATGACCCATCAAACTATCGAAACATCACTACATTTTCATGTCAAATATATTTCTAAAAAGAAAAATGTATATGACAAGGATCAGTCAGTCAGTAGTATTTTCTTTCACCGACGACAGTGCTTTTCTAAAAAAATAAAAGATTAAATAGAGTGTACTACCTCAAAATAACCATGATGACAATGATTAAGTGTATAAATAAATAATATGACCATGCTCAACCTTCAAAAGTACGCGAATATGGAGTAATAATGCTAAATTGATTGATATGAGTGATGAAATAAAAAGGTCCCGACTATAGATAAACATAGACTAATAAAATGCAATATACAGCTCTTTGAAGGGATCTCGCCTGCCCCCGTAGGCCCGTATTGTGGTCGCCTTTTCGCAG
This sequence comes from Acleris emargana, assembly GCA_927399475.2. Lineage (NCBI taxonomy): Eukaryota > Metazoa > Arthropoda > Insecta > Lepidoptera > Tortricidae > Acleris > Acleris emargana. Next base: position 2,850,184 of record OV656840.1, read on the forward strand.
TGGATAAAGCTTCCATCACTTACACTACACACCTTATCTACATGGTCCCTGGTGTCCGCTCTCGTATTGCGTCATACATTTCGTTGGTAGCGACTGGTTGCTTCAGATAAACCTTGATTTTCTAACCCCATAAGACCAACGTTGCTAAAAACTTGTACGGCTTATTATGAATAGAAATATGAATGTATTTACTACCATCTAGATAAACAAACATCTTTATGGACGACACGTTGGCCTAGTTGGTAGTGACCCTGCTAACGAAGCTAGCGGTCCCGGCGTCGATTTCCGGTCAGGGCAAATATTTGTAAGATGAATGCGATCGAATCGCCACTTTACTATCAAATTCCAAAGAGAATAAAAAGACAAAAACCTTATTCTTGAAAAAAAAAAACATACTTTGATTTTGTAATGTTTTTGTTAATAAATAAGTAATGCTTGTTTTTAATAGTTTTAATATTTTTTTTGATAGATGCTTTGCTGTTATGTTTTTGTTAAAGTTTTTTTTGGCAAATAAAATAAAGTAAATGTATTCAAATAACAAGTTTGTTGAATGCAGTCACCTCGTCTGTCTGACTGTAGGGCTTAATTGTCTTAGTCTAGATGATGACAACACTTTATGCACTAGTGCATAAAATGCCATTTTATGCAGCCTATACCCAGCATAAAGAAGGACTTGGCATGGGCATGGGAAGTGAAATAAACATTGTATGCTTATCATAGTTTTTTTTTTATTACTTATCAAAGTAGTAGTAATAAGGAGTAATTGTGTGTACCAGGGCCTCAGCATGGCGAAGGAGATCAACGCGGTGAAGTACCTCGAGTGCAGCGCGCTCACGCAGAAGGGGCTGAAGACCGTGTTCGACGAGGCCATCCGCGCCGTGCTGTGCCCCGTGCCGCCCGTGCGCAAGAGTCGCAAGTGCCGGCTGCTGTGAGCCCACAGGTCGGTCTAGCAATGTTACCAGGTGTAGTCGTCGTGGACTTATCAACACTAAGGGTATGCTAGGCTTCCTGGTGGAACTGGGTTGGCAGTATTAGTGCAAAATTAGTCAGTAGTTAGCAAAATAGGCGGCGCATATGTAAGTCGTCGAGTTGCGGAAAAGAGCCCGCCACAACCTATAATAACAATTACATAACCTAACACGTGTAGTCTGTCAATTTCGGGACTAGCTTAACAAAACAGGAACTTGTGTTTTCAAATCTTTATAGAAATGCTCCGGAGATGTGCTTAAAAACAGGACAATTGGCGTCATGTTCAAGGATATATTGAGACGTGTCCATAGCCCATAGACCCCTAAAAATCGGGACGTCTGGCAAAATCAGTCTAGTACCACCCTTTTTTAGGGTTTCGTACTTAAAGAGTTCTAAAGGGACCCTTTTAATAAGCCTCCGCTGTCCGTCTGTATGTCTTTCACCAGGTTGTATCACTTGGACCACGTCACGTGTCATTGGGGTCCATATTGGCTCATATAAAAAATTGTAGTCCGAATGTATTGTTACTCATATCATAATCATCGCAAGTCATAAAGTGTTTTTGCCTAAAACGGTTTTTATTTTAGGGTTTTTATAATACAAACCTAACCTAACCTAACCTCATTTACCAGCTAGATATTTCAAAAATCCTGAAATAAAAACCGTTTCAGTAAAAACCACTTGCCATGATTATTAGTAACAATACATTCGGACTACAATTTTTTATATGAAACAAAGTGCTCCCGTGGCATTGTGTGCAGGTGCTTGCAATGGAAATAATAAAAAAAAAAACAATCTGTTTGGAAAGGTTGGGTTTTGTTTCACATGTGTTCATTTCTTTTCAGATAGGCATAGTCCAAAGTGGAAGGCAGTGTGCAAGCATAGCTTTCTTATATAGCGGGAGCCGCCGTAGGCGCGGAGTGCTGTTAATGGACTGCAATATGCATACATAGCTGTTAGTTTACTGTTACTGCGAATCATATTGTATCGGTCGGTGTGTGTGTCCGTATACTGTGTAAACGGTCTTTATGACGTCAAAGGCTAACTAACTAGCCACTCATGAACTATGAACTCACTAATGGGTGCTTTTTTAACGCGTTCTTTGCTATAAACATAAAAAGTTACATTCCTACATTTGTTAATGAAATAACCTTTTTGGTACAAATTGTTTCATGTTCACGGCCGTTTTTGGAAATGGATTTGTTGAAATTTTTGTTAGGCAGAGATTATATTTTTCGATTGAATTGACTAGTTTTTGGTTCACGAATGTTTTCTGTGTAGTGTGTATAAGTACAGTATTCGTTAAGAAGTTAACATTTGTATTCATTGTGTTTTCTTGTAGTTAAAATTTAATTAAACGACTTAACGGCTGAGCTAACGCACTAAAATGAAATTGTACATAACAATAATGCACATGAAATAAACAGCAGACATATTTGTAGCTAATATGGCAAATCTCAGGGCGGTATTAATTATCTGATTTGAGTGAGATGACCGACACAAGACTTCAGAAATTAAAGTTTTCTATGTCGTGACTTCTGAGTCTGACATCTTTCTTAGGGACTCAATTCTTAATTTTCCATGGTAGTTGAATAGGGAATATGCATGGATTTTAAAAATCGCATTTCTCATCAAAATATGAAAATACCGTAAAAGAGATCACCAAAACGGAAATTAAAATTAAAATCGGTCAAGAAATACGGAAGTTAAAAGCATTTCAAACTTCTAATTAGACAGAGAGATCCGATGTGCACCGTGACGTCATTGTGCACTGCGGCCATATAAACTCCATGTAAAATTCCGTTTTTCTAGAAAGAGATAGGAACAAATCTTTGTTGGCTTATATCTTGGTTATTTTTATAGTTATTCTAAAAATGATTTTTGTGATCTGTTTGTTACATGAATCAGCTTCAATTGAAGCTGTAAAAAAAAACATGCATATTCCCTATTCTTAAGACCCGATCGACATTGTTTCATTTTGGCATTAACAATTTTCTTGGATAAAACAAAAACATGCCAGACGTAAAAGACGTGACAGTGTACATTACGTGTCGTATAATGATGACCAGTGATGTCGATCCTTGTTGACTACGCAATGTACACGTCATCTGTCTGTCAGATAAGTTCTCAACGTTGTTAACGTGATTTTATTACTAGGGCGTTTAAAAAGGTTAAACCGGGTCCAAAGTATTGCATCCAAAAGCGAAGACTGGTACGTCTTTAAATGTTTTTTTTTTATTTGTTAATAGGAATCCAGGCACTCTTAATCAGTGTTCAGAAGAGAAAGTTAACATTCATTCTTGAAATGCGATATATCGTGCTTTTTGGCGACGATGTTAGTGAAGCTAGTACGTAGTAGCTACCATATAGTTATAATAAGCTAGCAGTGCCTGATTCGATCTTTTTGCTTTTAATTTGTATGTCAATAGTACAAGCTTAGAGCTTAGTTTGTGACTGCCTTTGTTAAAGGTCTCCCAGATATTTTATAAATTTTATTATTCTGCTGTTTTGAAAAAAAACTCCTTTGAACCAGTTTAACCTAGTGCCAAATCTTCTGATTTTCATGCAAATCGGGCGTCATATCAAGTCCTACATCCTACTTGTTGTAAAGTTAGTCTAGCTCGCGTCAATTTGCGGCGAAGCACCCGCGACGAGTTAATAAGTTAGATACATATCGTTGGAACTGTGTAGCTGTTGTGACCCACCGACGCTCTATTGGAAGGGTTCCTTGTTAATATGATATCCTGGTACACATCATCATCTTGTCAGCAGAAAGACGTCCACTGCTGGACATAGGCCTCCCCCAAGGCTCTCCACACATACGGTCTTCCAAATAGTAGTTTTTTTTAGTTTTGACAACTTTCTGTCAAATAACAATTTAGCTTAAGTTGTCAGTTTAAATTGACAGACATTTTAGAATTCTGCCTTGGAACACATTTTAGGACGACTGAGATTGTCTTGTTGAAGCAAAAACGGAATTGTCATGAAGATAATTAAATATAAGAGCTTATGAGTACGAGTCAATCGAGTGAAATCACCTTGAAATTTGATTTATTGTTCATCAATGTTAGAACCATTAAAGACCCAAAAAAAACATCAAATTGGTGTGAAACGTTAATATTGGTCATATTTGACTAAAATGGAACACCAATACAAATTATACGAGTTCTAAACTAGTTATGATAATTCAAAGGACCCGATTCTACGTGCACATCGCTTAAGTAGCCTAAAACTAAATTGTCTAATTTTAAGACATAGTTTAGACGGCAGATTCCAGAATGTCAAGCTGACAATGTATAAGACCGCCTAAAATAAGAAGCGTCAGATTCAAATTAGCGCTGTCATTGCGCGGTCATTTGATTATGACAGCTGCTCATAGAATAGCAAAGTGTTTTATCAACACCTAAATAAAATTAGGAAGTTTAGTGGCCCCTGTAGAATCGGGTCCAATATCATCTGTTACTGTAATTTCTAAGCTTAAACTGGATCTAGAACTAATCCCTAACTAATATGATAGTATAAGTGTATAAATTAAGCCTGTCTTTTAGTACTAAAGTTTAAAAGGCAATTCAAGGGCGAATATTTATCTTTTACATAATCAATCGAGGTTAAAGAAATTTGATAACATTATCTCTTAGAGGGCTCTTTGAATACGGCGTCGAGTGGGCCAATGCATTATGGCGGCATATTGTATTATTTAAGCGTTTAAGGTCAACATCTTGTAACTTTTCGAAAATATTATCTTTACAAACAAAACCCTAACATTTCTGGGACTCTCTAAAGCGTTTGTCCCTTGCTCTCAAAAGCGTAATAACTGAAAAGCGAAAGAGACACAAGTTTCCGTAGCCGTTTTGGGGTACAATCAACCTCATGACTAATAGGAAAGGGTTGAATCTACTTTGGCTATCGTATCTGAGATGATGTTTATTGGCTTAGCAGGGCATTACTATCCAAAAACGAAAGGCAGTGTAAGGTTGTAAAGTTTATATGCACATACAGCCTTTTGGCTTTGGTAAGTTAATTTCCTTTGCCTTAAAATACAAATTGCCGTCGTAATTTCAATGTGAACGTACGGAGTGCTACTCTGCCCTACTACGGAGAAAAGGCACAAGTGCAATTAACTCAAAGAAGCATATTGAACTCTCAGTGGTTATAATAAGGTTGGAAGTGCAATACAATTATTATAGCAGATGTGCCTTTTTTCCGTAGGAGGGCAGTACAGAGCGTTCTGTAAAATACCGCACAAATAATTAAGCCGTTGGAACGCGCTGTTTGAGGTCGCAGCGGCTGTTTGAGTCTCTGTTTTAACGGCGAAAAGTAAACTCAATTGGTTGTATACAGTATGATAACCTCCTAAGTCCCCGCGTACAAAAAAAAATACATAATACGGCCATTGCAATAAAATATCAATTGTAAAGAAGATAAAGGAGAATTTCTCTTGTTTTTATGGCTGGCAATTAAATTAGAAAACAGACTTTATTGCAATCGTATTAAGTTTAATTTCCATTGGCAAATTTCGTTGTATGGTGGGTCTTAGCAGGGTATAGTCGGATAATACAAATTTGGAGCATTTTTGATGCTTCCAATTAATGTTATAGACTAGATCGTTCTTGTTATTCTACGGGACGATTTTTTCAATTCCCAGATAAAAATACATAATATTGCCCTCCTAAGCAAAAATTCAGTATCCCAACATCAATAACCAAAGCAGTTTTAGTTCTCTGCTCTTAGGAATAAGGTTGATATTGCTACAGGAATTTAATCTGACATACTGCGTATTAGCTTAGGGGGGCAAAATAAAGGGCATTCTGTGTTATCTGTACCTAGGTTGTATAATCTGCCCTAAGTTTAGTTTAAAGTTCATTATGACAAGTGAACTAAAATACCAGTGGTAATATTAAGGGTGCGGCTCCACTGAGGCGGAGACGAGAGGAGCGGAGCGGAGCTGTGCCAATATTAACCAATAAAAGGCGCATGCGGTCACGTCGAGCGCGCCTTGCGCAGATTCCATTGGTTAATATTGGCACAGCTCCGCTCCGCTCCTCTCGTCTCCGCCTCAGTGGAGCTTAGGGTGCGCCTAAGACCTGACAAACTGAACTTTGTATAAACCGTTAAGTTTACTTTTCCACCGATAATTCATACTTTTGATAGCCTTTGGAGAGCTTTCACTAATGTGATCATGGATTTAGGCTTTAATTGACTTGGAAACTGCTTCCATTTTAACTAATCACTTTTTTAAATAGCCTAAATAAGTAGGCTAATGGTTTTTGTTACAAAAGTAAACTGTAGGTCAATATCACGTAAATTATTTTTAATTACTGCCTAAATCCTCTCCGTTTAAGTAGTAATAAGCCGCTTTTGTGTGCAATTGTTATGCTTAATTAACTTAAATCCTTTTATAACGCCTTTAAAACGTTTATAAACAACCCGGAATAGGTATACAACAAAAACAAAAAAACAATTTTTTTGAATTAGGAGTCTGAAAAAGGCCTGCTAAATTCTGAAAAATTTCAGTTAGCGATAAGCTATGTGATTGCTATAACTGACTCTCCCTTCCACTGCATGGAGCCTGGCAGGTTAAGGCCTTAAGCGTTTAAACAGCACCAACAATTGCACAAAATGCAATATAGTTGTAAGATTTTAATGTCTTGTTCAGATGCAAATATTTAGAAGGACAGCCGTGTAAATAACGTAATTAGTATGAAGTAAAATTTTAAGCGACGCATTAAAGCATTTTTTATAATATACAGTGCCACGAGCTTCTTAATAGTCATCGGCAATCTTCGTTAAAAATCTTCGTTAACGCGACAAATATACTGTCAGTGGCGAGTGGAAGTGTGATAGCGATATGCGAACGCTATTAAGAAGCTAGGAGCACTTGTGTAGAATCAATTTTAGACGGGCTTTCGATCGCATTTTTTATGTAATATTAAGAAACTAAATTGTAAGGAATTCTATATTCGCTTTATTTTGTAGTGAAGTATCGTTTGTAAGCGGAATTATTTTTAGCCTTCCAATTAACTTCATGGCGTTTTTATCGACGGACAGAGGCTAGACAAGTTAATGTAAACGATTATCGAAAACTGACAAAATGTATAGAATTGACATAACCACTTACGTCAATCCTATAAACGTTTTCGGCGTTCTCGCAAAGTCTGTCTAAGGTCTTTATCGCTCTATATAAGTTAGAAAAGGACGAAACATGTTAAACAATAAATTTTGAATCGAGTCCTATTTTTGTTAAACAATGTTAATGGTTTTCTCATTATTGGTGTTAGACATAATGTTATGGTTTGAGCCCCACTATTGTATAAATAATTTGTATAACTCAATGTCCGTGTTAGTCAATGTATATCTTTCCGGCTTATTCCATTAACAGCTTATATCATTATTTTTGTATACTTGGATAAGATGGTTTAGGCATAACGCTGTCGAAGTAATTCTTCCAAATATTGTAAAGCCTCTGAATAATTCAAAATATATTTATATTAACTGTTCAAATGTTTGTTTATTTTTTATTATTGCCTATATTTAGGTTTTCCTATAATTGAGTCCAGTATATTGCAACCTGTCACTAATACACTGGTAAACATCTTGGCATATTTGTGCTAAATGTGGTTACTGAATTATCAACAAGTTTTTGAAGTTGTAGGTAGTTCTGCAGCTCTGCCTACCCCAGGCATTACAGGCGTAAAGGTATGTATGTATGATTGTATGTATGAGTCCAGTATTTTTTATAACCAGGATATTTTCGGTGTAGTGACAAGACAACTGGTAAAAGTGGCGTTCCACTCTTGGGCCTCAGGCATTTGCAGTCTGAGAATGCAGTTTTATATCCACTTGCATCAGGTGGCATCTACTGCACATGTGGCGTGTACTTATCATCAGGGGGCCTGTGTGCTTGCTTGCGCAGGCTTGATCTTTAGCAGTTAGTGGATGATTGAATCACAAACATGTAAGCATGGTCACAGACGTTAACATTATAATATAATTGAATTGGTTGGGAAACAGGCGTGAGTTATTGTATGTATGTATGTAATCTATTATTTGAAGGACTGTATACAGTTTGACAGTTTGACAGTTTGAGTGTTGCCAGATATGTTAATTAAATTAAATAGAGATGAGTAAACATCGATGTTTCAAAATGGACTCGGCCTACATGATCTGTCAACTTTAAAATCTATTTAGGAATCGATCATATAAACCATAAATAAATATGAAAAAATATTCTATTAAATATAACATTTTAATACAAAGTGGAACCTCCTTGTAAGTATGAATATACCAGAGGCCAGAATATCCTCAAGACCATTGGAAGATTTTGACAAAGTGACTGTAGAAATCAAAGAATATACGGTTCAATAGCCCTCAAATAGTTCTTCGGGTTTGTATGTCTCTCTCACTCGCTCTTATAAGTTATAATACCACAACCCATAGCAGACGAAAAAAGGCCACCAAGTTTTCGGCTTGAACGGCGTCATCTAACGGGTGATGGAGTACGAAAGCGCCATCTGCCGTCAAGTGGTAATACTCAATTACTCATGCCAGTATTTATAATCACCTACTTGCGAAAATCCTTGTAGGATATGTAAATAAAACATTCCTATGCGCGTCTGTCTTCATGCAACAGATAACAGTTAAGATTCTCACACAGTTCTCACAAAAGAAAAATAAATTGTTACACTTTTACATTTATAATATTAGCGGGTAATATTAATTATTTATTTTTTTACACCTGACAGAACAGGGGTGTTAACAATAAATACAAAATAAGTGGATTTCTACTCCACCAGTGCAAGGTATGTAATGCTGCGAAAGCGCCAGGTCTTCCTCCAGAGCGAACCACTAAATAAATAAATAAATATCAGGGGACAATCTCACAGTTAAACGTGTGAAAAATAACTTAAGAAACTTGGTTATTTTATAAAGAAACATCCAGATTAAACTAGCTTTAAACCGCGTTCGAATCAGTTCATCAGTTTGGGAGCCACAATGGCACATGTTAAACTTATAACACCCCACAGGTAAAAAACATGTTTATTCAGTAAGTAGGCCGCACGGCCACATTTACACGTCAAAAATCTACCAGCGCTTTGCAAGAGACCACTGCTGAGAAGAAACGCCTCAAAACACTCATATACCCGTTAAAGCGGTTCAAGGCACTGGGTCTGGGTAAAAGCAGGAAAACGCGCGTAAAATTGCTTTTTTTTCTCTCACGATATATCATAAAATATTCGAGCGCTTAGTAGGTACCTACCTAACGCGGGAGATTAGTTTGATTAGTATGATAAGCTCGAAGTGCCTAACGATAAGTATAGCTAATTAAGTACCTAATTTGATAACGATCAGAAAAACACTCCGGTTAAATCATTAGGCAATTCTCACTCTCTGTTTCATCTAAGTTCTAATCATATCATATAATAAAATCTAAGCTGTGACAGCTCATATAAATTGTTTTAACTTTACATAAATACTACATTGATATACACCTAGCGACGCGGTTCAGGAATTAAAATAATTAATCATACATCATCATCATTATTAGGTACCTCGCATGTGAGCATAGTAAGTGATTCAAATTACGAAATACAGCTGTCACAGGATCTTAGATGAAACAGAGGGACAGAGTTTACTTGCAAGATTTGAAATGAACAAACTTCAAACTAACAAACAAACTTGTGAAGATAGATTAAAACTTCACGATGAAAATTTGTGTGTGTTAAAATAATTACAAGTACTTAGGCTAATTGTAAGAGGATTGTAAAGCAAAAAAAATCCATACAAAATGCGAAAACGTTTCTCTACCTAACCTAGTCCGATTTTTACGATTTTAGAATATGTTGTAGGTAGATATCATGAATAACTATGTCTGTACGTTTTCCTTTCCACGAAAAGAACTGAAACTGAAATTTAAAAAACAAAAAACAGAAACGTACAGACCTAGTTCTTTATAATAACTACAACATATTCAAAAAACGTTGAAATAGGACTTGATTTAGGCGGTGAGAAACGTTAACGGCCGGAGCTGAATTTGTATGGAATTTTTTGACAGCTACGCGATTCTAGCAGCGCTTCACCATCCTCTTATCCAAACATGTTTAGTTTAACCTTCCGTTTCACATGAAGGTTCCAACAAAAGACCAGGAGTGATATTTTCTTAAAAACGCTGATTAGGGATTATTTCGTAACTGGGTGAATCAACTTTTAAGGTACATACCTACTCCTTTTCTTTAGCGGTTTCAAAACTTTCCTGGTGACTTATGGTTAATAATGATCTATGAATATTAAAATCAGACCACCAAATTTACAGACCTTACACGTTAAACAGCTCAAATATTTTTTAATCCGCGGAAAAACCTGGTAACTCAGGGGAAAATGCACATTTTCCATACAAAACCTAGGGACAACATTGTCCCCTGCGATACCAACTATATTATTATTTAAAACTGTACTATTTTAAATCAAATAACTTCAAATGTGAGCCTATTGGTCTGATTTAATAAGCGTGTAAGCCACGTCATTAACAAAAATATAGTTTTTCTAAAAACATATAATTGGTAAAACATGTCGAAAAATGGGGAGTACCTTAAAAGTTGATTCACCCAACTACATTCGTCTTGAGCGTATTTCTCTATTCTTTGGTGTTGTTTGTCACGAATAAATGTGTTTGTTTCTTTTAATGAGTCTTTAATTTCACTTATTGATGTAATTATGACCCATTACAATTCATTTATTAAGGTGTTCACCGCAGGTTTCATAAATGCAATATTTTTTTGGGGTTGTTTAAAAAAGATATGATTTTAATAAAATTAAACAATAGTAACTAATCGTCGGTCGGTGAAACTGCAAAACCGCGTAAGTAACATTTTAAATAAGGAGCAAAATGCACCTTTTTAATAACTTCGTAAGGTTCATTTTGCTCTATCATATATTTGTTAGTTACGCGGTTTTGCAGTAGGTATCACCGACTTAATTACTTATAAACAGTAGACAATTTGATAGGAGTGAAATCTATAGTTTTGGCGTCCTCTATCGAGTAGATTCCCTAGACAAGATGCATTCAGCGTTGTCGTTATCCAAAATGTATAGGATTGACGTAAGCTGTCAGACGGTCGCGTCGAGCGCCTGCGACAATTCCATACATTTCGACAGTTTTCGAAAATTATTTTTGGAGTTGTAGGTAATTCTGTAGCTCTGCCTACCCCACTCTGGGAATGAAGGCGTGAAGGTATGCGTATGTATGTATTTACGTTAGCGCTAAGCAACTTGTCTAGCCTCACTGTTTCGTGTGATCTACCACCGATGTTACAATATACAACGTTTAGAAAAAGAACTAGGGACTTATGCAAAAATCAAAAACATTAGCTCTTACCTAGAATCGAACCTGGGAGAATAAGATAAAAGAAACAGCACGTAGGTAGCACCGGACGTACGCTATTGACAAAAAATCATTTCAAATGAACCCGTCAAAAGTCAACATGTCATTACGACGAATTATTATTCACTTAAAACACTTAAAACTCGCGATGTTTGTTTGTGGAAGTAGAGCAAACGTAACAAAGATTGACGCACACTCCTCACGGCGTTTGTGTCAGTGTGCGTCAGTTACGATTGTCTTCTATTCATACTGGGTTACCCACACATAAGCAGACGTGAGTTAAAAACGATTTAGAAATAACATTGTTGATAAATACTATCATTCGCGTCGTTTTACTAGATTGTAGCAATTATAAGATGGCCTTCATTTACCAAGGCGATGGAAATATCACAGCTCAGAATAAACTGGTCAGGGGTGACCGCGTTCAGGACAAAAAGATTCTAACTACATCGCATCGCTTGTATTGAAATCTCTGCTAAAAATTTAGAGGGCTAAGGTGTAAATTGGAGTGATTTATAATTAGTCAACTGCAGAAAGATATTTGTTCACAGATATTCGTTCAGTCGTACGTTTGGCACTGCCAGTGAGCAGTCCACTGCGATATTCTAGTGATTCTCGCAAATTGCGTATTAATTTGGTTCTTGTGGCGCTGTATCAAGGTTCAATTTGGAAATGGCCAAGCTACTGAGTCGAGAACTGCCAGATATCGAGGTCAGTAGTCGTTAGCAACTATGGATAATAAAGTTGTATTTACAATGTAATTTATCTGTTTCTTGTATTGACAATGATTTTAACTTGATATAATTAAATCTTGGAATACTTCAGATTTTACTATATTAAGAAAATATCACTGTCAATATAAAGAATGATCATTCTATTTTTATTTATTATTAATGACAATTTGAAACCATGTACAGATGTAGCGAATAATCCTTTCCCTTCGTTTTGTGTCGGTTAAGTTCGTATTTATCTTGCTTTCTCAGTTGGCTTATTGATGGGTACTGAAGCTAATTGAGAAAGCAATATAAATACGAACTTATCCGACAAAAAACGATGGGACAGGATTATTCACTACATCTGTAGGTACCTATGTCGTGAGATGAAAAGTTTTGTCACATTTAAACTCTATTTAAACGCTGTTAAATTCAGTGACAAACCTATTCTTATTCCGCGACTTAACTCAGAGATTTCGTGTTTTTTTTATTGTGTATTTTACGGATTACCGTAATTTCATCAGTTTTTAGGGTTCCGTACCCAAAGGGTAAAAACGGGACCCTATTACTAAGACTCCGCTGTCCGGCTGTCTGTCCGTCTGTCCGACTGTCCGCCTGTCTGTCACCAGGCTGTATCTCACGAACCGTGATAGCTAGACAGATGTAATTTTGACAAATGATGTATTTCTGTTGCCGCTATAACAGCAAATACTAAAAACAGAATAAAATAAATATTTATTCAACAAACGTGATTTTTTGCACATGGCCGGTTTTTTATCAGATAATAAAAGGTTAAGATAATTTAACATGTGAAGATTGTGAAAATGTTACTTATGTCATCGGGATAGTTGTTACCTAAGTTTAGTACCTATATATTTTTCATTTCGGTTTCTTCTTCAATTTCACAAAAATCGTCATCGATAAAAAATGTTGCTAGCACTAGGAAGACTGCAACAGTCTTATCGTCGGTGAAACTGAAAAACCGCGTAAGTAACATTTTAAATAAGGAGCAAAATGCACCTTTTAATAAGACAGTAAGGTTTATTTTGCTCTATCATAAATTTGTTAGATACGCGGTTTTGCATTATCACCGACGTTATGTTCTGCGGGCATATTACTCGTATGGTAGTGTTTATCGATGTGGGTTCAGGTGGATAAAACGTCCGTCAGTTTCTGACCAGTATGTATGTATGTATGTATGTATAGTGCGAGAGTGACATGCTTTATCCACCACGATGAATGGATGAGATTGGGTCTAGTCATATCTACACTATCTACACTAATATAATAAAGAGAAAATATTTGTTTGTTTTTTTTTGGCATTGAAAAGCCTCAGAAACTAATGGACCGATGTGAAAAATTCTTTCACCATTAGAATTCTACATTAGTCCTGATGTACATAGGCTATGTTTTATAATTCTGCGCGGGCGCAGTCGCGGGCAACAGCTAGTCTTCCGTTAAAAACGCTAAACGCGATTTAAAGCTGAATTTTCGGTACCTACCTAACTATATTATTTGGACCCCTGGGGACCGAAACTACATTTTACAAGCAAAAAAAAGCGGTGTTGCGTAATATGTGCAAAATTGAAAAGTATCAGGCGATTTCATTTTTTTTAAACTACGGGTTTTACAGCAAAATTGTATAAGAAAGAAACGAACAAGACTGAATGCGCTACCATTTGGTATTGGTTTTATAGTTCGACATTTTTGAAATTACGTATTTGTCGGAGTCAATTTCGACTATTATGAGATTCTTTCCCATCATTTCTTGTCGTATAAGTTCGTATTTAGCTTGCTTTCTCAGTTGGCTTATTGATGGATACTAAAGCTTATTGAGAAAGCAAGCTAAATACGAACTTATCCGACAAAAAACGATGGGAAAGGATTATTCACTACATCTGTACTTACCTATTAAATGTTTATTACGTGTATAGTATGAATCTTCTCAAATGAACTTTTCGCTTCGAGCCCTAATCTTCCAAACAAAGGCCATTGTTTCTATTATCGCAAAACCGCTAGCTACCGAGTTAGCACGTGCTACTACAACATTGATATTGAAAAACAAACGGTATCGTCATAGTATTAAGGTTCAAATTTAATGTCACTGACATTCTAGATGTTACGTTTTGGTAGTGTAGGACGATACCGCCCCGAGGCAATACGGCAAATACCAAAACGTAACATCTAGAATGTCAGTGACATTCAATTTGAACCTTAATACTATGACGATACCGTTTGTTTTTCAATATCAATGTTGTAGTAGCACGTGCTAACTCGGTAGCTAGCGGTTTTGCGATAATAGAAACAATGGCCTTTGTTTGGAAGATTAGGGCTCGAAGCGAAAAGTTCATTTGAGAAGATTCATACTTATACCAGATTTCCATCATTCGAAATGATCATTTTCTAACGTCATCTACGCACTCCAGCACCTCAAACGCGTCACCGACACCCCGACGGCTCCCACGGCATACCACGCTCACGCCTATTCAAGGATGTCGTACGGCATCATATTGTGGGGAAACTGTTCGGAACTACAAACCATCTTTATCTAGCAAAAAAAATGCGTCAGAATACTTGCTAATGTCGAACATATGCAATTATGTCGGCCTCATTTTATGAAGTTTAAAATCCTTACCCGTTAGGGTATTGTTATGGTATTGTTATGGCGTCTTTGACCTGTTATGGTATTGTTATGGCGTCAGCTGCCATTAGTGTCAAGTAAATAAGAGCTATCAAAACGGGACAATACGATAATAGATCAAAGACGATATTTGCCGATTTTACCGCTTAGAATACCGGGCCTGGTCAAAGACGATATGGTGTTTTACCACGTACAATAGAGGCCCTGCATGGATCAAACGTCAATCCAGGTGCTTCAGCCAGTTTGCTGCGGCAGGCGTAAAATGCAGATCCTCCATGCCACCGGGAAAACAGCGAAGTGAACACCACTTAACTACGTGTGTAAACTGTCATAATAACCAGGACGTTCAGTTGCGAGGTCGATTCAATCATTTAATTCCTTTTAATTCTCGTATCAATTTAGGGTTATCTAGCTTCTAGCGACTACGTACCTATTCGTAAAAGTCGCTTATCGATAGTAATATGCGCATAGATTTTCAAATCGCATTGCTCAGCAAAAATTACAATTCTGGTTTGATAAAACAGTTTAGTTAGGGCCTAAGGCAGCGACGAGCTGTCTCCGCCTCAGTGGAATAACTTACCACTTATCACAACTCTGCTCCACTCAGCTCCGCTTGTCTGCTCCTCAGTGAAGCCGCAGCCTAAAGGCACCAGTTTTGTTGGCACCAGGGTCCTTGGTTAATTAGTATTAGAGGCGTAGTCGCCTCTCTATTACCCCTCGGGGACTGACCAATTTATAGAATACTAGCTGACCCGGCAAACGTTGTTTTGCCATGTATTTTGGGGTGAACCACCCTTATCACTTAGGGGTATGAAAAATAGATAGAAGCCGATTCTCAGATCTACTGAATATGCATATAAAATTTCATAAGAATCGGTCAAGCCGTTTCGGAGGAGTACGGTAACTAACATTGTGACATGGAAATTTTATATATTAGAGATTAGATGAGGTTTCCTATGTTCATCTACGGGTTATGAATATCTCTGTGCCAATTCACGTCGATCGGATGAGGAATTGAACCGTGAAAAAGGAAACAAACAAACGAACTTTCGCGTTTATAATATTAGCAAGATTAAGGATTACATACATACATACATAAACTCACGCCTTCATTCCAAAGTGGGGAAGGCAGAGCTAAAGAATTACCAACAAGTCTAATATTAGTAACCCTAATTCCTATGATATAGGGTTATTTATGCATGGAAGGTTCGTCAACAGATACCACAGTATCTTGAGAAAATATTCGTATAATTAGGAATTGATAAACAAGTCTAACGAAAAGCATGCTTTAAAAAAAACCAACTGCTGTTTGGATAATGTCGTCAAAGCAATGTTACTTATCATGTTGTATATAGTTTTTATTTCGTCTATTTCATATTAAATCATTTTAATATAGCCGACATATAGGTGAAACACGTAACCCTCTTTTTGCACTGTGTCGCAGTCGTTTAAAAACTGAGTGCTCTTCCAATTAAAGGCAAACACAGCCAGCGTGTATGTGTGCAAAAATCCCGGAGATTCCTTGGTTAGTTTTTACCTTAACGTAAATATTTAGGGAGTCCGTCCACCCAAAACCGAAAAAATTGCCAAGTGGTACGAGCCAAAATAGTTTAAAACCTTTAACTGTAGTGTGTGAAGTATGTTACTGGGCGTCGTGTAGGTATTTTTTAGATAAATACGTAATATTTGGTTTAAAACATGCCTATACTTGATCACGTGTTATAAATGCTTTCAAGTCGTAGATAACTTATACGTAAGTAAACAATGATATCAGTATGGCATAATTCTTATCGCCATTGAGTAATAAAAATACTGTATTTTTGTTTAACACTTTGATACTTTACGTTAGGGTAAAATATAATAGGTACCTAAATATCAAAAAGCAAGTTTTAAAAACCCGACTGTTGCTGACCAACTTTAAATCGGTATAAATCCGAAATGATCATTCAAAATGAAAAATGATGAAAGAAACCTAAAGATGATTTTTAAATACCTATTCAACGATACCCCATTTGTCATAATTCGTCGACTTTTTTTTTCTTTTTTACAATATGGCCGCCTGGTTGAGTTTTTATGACTGTCATATCTTTTGTGACACTCACAAGATTAAGACAAATCGATTGACATAAGACTCATCAAAATCGGTCCAGGCGTTTAGTTTCTAAAGCGCCACAAAGGAAAAAACATACATATACACCGTGGGAACGAGTAACCCGACAAATTTTAACCATCGATTCTAGAGCCAATTTGTAGTATATAATGTGATATAACATGTAGCCCAATAACGCATAATTTCAGAGTTTTTAATTATTAAAAAAAAAACATAATTAATTGAATTTAAACTCTGTCACCTTAACGTAAAGCAATATTTTCTAAGAAAGATGCATCTTGTAAATAGCAATGTCATCAACGTACAACGTAAATTAATTTAATAAATTTCTTAGTAAATAATGCTTTAGGTATAGGTGACAAAGTGCAAATTAAATTAACTATGGAATATTTTTTTTAATAATAAATATCTTGGAAATTATGCTTTATTGGACTACATGTTATATCACATTAGGTATATACTACAAATTGGCTCTAGAATCGATGTTTAAAATTTTTCGGGTTACTCGTTCCCACGGTGTATAGGCTGATAAGCACATTAACCTCTGTCTTCGACAGTCGGGTAAAAACGAACCCTTATGGTGCGACTCCGTCCGTCTGTTTGTCTGACCGTCTCGCTCTGACCTTATCTAGTTAAAAGAAGAAATAACCCGTTAGCAACAATAACCCCGGGTCACCTTAAATATATTTTAAGACTTGTTTTTGGTTTATATTTAGATGACGCATTGACGGATGTTTTCTATGTATTTAAGTATTTTTAGGGTTCCGCACCCAAAGGGTAAAAATGGGACCCTATTACCAAGACTGCACTGTCCGTCTGTCTGTCTGTCACCAGGTTGTATCTCATGAACCGTGATAGCTAGGCAGTTGTAGTTCTGTTGCCGCTATAACAGGAAATAATAAAAACAGAACAAAATAAATATTTAAGTAAGGCTCCCATACAACAAACGTGATCTTTTTGCCATTTTTTGATCTGACATGATGACTGTGATTCTCATTGTCCTGGTACTTACTACCAATTTTTGTTGCAGAACCTTCTCCGGCTGAATCCCACGGTGAAGCCGTATACCAACCTGGTGCCGTCAGCGCAGACCAAGAAAAACAAACAGCACTGGAAGAGAAATGTCGACAGGAAGTGCACTGTAAGTAAATATGAGTACATAATTTACATCACATTAATCATCGATGTCACTGTGACACAGTTCTATGTACAGCACATGGGGTTTAATTCTTACCATGTTGTATTTGTGCAACACGTGACCAAGTTATTTGCATCTCGTGTCATTGAATCCTTCGCTCACATTCAAAATCAACACTCGCAGTAAAAAAACAACTTTGATCTCTTATATGGTTGCAAAATTTACTGTGGGCAAAAGCAGGTAAGAAATATAAATAGACTTTGCCGAAACAAGCTAGTTCAGGTCAAATTACGGGTGGTAGACGGCAGTGGCATATTCACACCTAAACATGTCATTGTTTTATACAGCAAAAATGACTTTCACATATCCTTAAGAAATCGTGACGGAGCAGCTTCTATAAATAGGTATTATAGTGCCCGGCCAATAACAGGTAAATTCTGACACCTGTCATTGCAGTACTATTTATAATCTATCATTGGGTTTGAGGTTATAATTTGTACTGGAATGACAGGTGTCAGCATTGACTTCATATCGGCCGGACACTATAGTTCAAAATATAGATACAAAACGTAAACCTCAATTTGCAGTTATATTCTTAAAATTAAAATCAGCTGTAAATCTTGCTTTCCCAGACATGTCCAACGCTCGCGAACAACTTCGACGACATCAAGCACACAACGTTATCAGAGCGCGGCGCGTTAAAAGAAGCCGCCCGCTGCCTTAAGTGCGCGGACGCACCCTGCCAGAAGAGCTGCCCCACGCAGATCGACGTGAAGAGCTTCATCTCTAGCATCTCCACTAAGGTAATCAATCATCATGTCATCAACACACGTCTACTGCTGAACCTAGCCCTTACTAAAATCGCATTCGGAAGTTTTTTGCTGATATTGCACCTTTGGGTACTGGGTGTACAGTTGCTATAACTCAACAAAGCGGAAGAGGTAGTATAAACTTTCAGAGCTCGTGTGTAACGTATAAATCGTTTTACCGATATCCATCAAGATTTGAACAACCATGTCAGTCAGGTAGTTGTGTAATGTTACAATATAAATTGGATTACATGTCAAAAATACGAAATTACATTGATATCGTCAACACTATTACAAAAGATAATAAAATAATAATACAATAATAACAGTCAAATCATCAAAGACAACATTATTATTATTATTGGGGGGGGGGGGGGGGTTGAGATGGGCCTTGTGAGCCACTTCGACCATTGCTGATCTTTTGTGGCAGCCCTTTGTTTTAGAGCTCACTACACAGGCCCGTTGCGTCTAAGAATTTCCAGATGCTTTGGGCAGTGAGTAGTTGTATTGTATCTCTTGTGGGTCAATGATATGTCGCCCTAGGTGGATACTTCTGTTGCGCATCAGTAAACAACTAATATATGGTCAGTTTCCGACGTCAATATACAAAAAGTAAAAAAGGTCAAATAAACAATAATTTTATAATTTAAGTTGCATGCATATATTCATCGACGGAGTATAATGGATTATCCAATAAAAGTTTATCAGCTGATGTTTAAATGCTTCGTCAGATTGTACATTTTTAACTTTAGCGGGTAGACGCTCATAGTATGTGACACGCGCGCGCGGTTAAGTCAATTAATAAGCTACGAGTATCAATCAAACAAAATTCAACATATTTTATTCCAGCGTTGCTATGCTATGCCACACATCTAGGCAGACAAGACCCATTCAAACTTATATAACCTCTTTTTATGAATCAGGGGTCTAATATGGCTGCATTTATCGCGTGACAAAATGTGGATAAAACATCAGTTACTTTTTGACACGTATATAAATAATTCCCGTGTGGTTCCCGGGTTAGAATAGTACCACTCCATGTCTTCCTGTGGATGTCGTTAGAGGTGACTAAGGGAATTTAGGCTTGTAGTACTGTTAGGCGATGGGCTTGCCACCTGTCACTAATGCGCTGGTAAAACATCTTAGCTTATTTGCGCAAAAAGTGGTTACAGAATTGTAGCTCTGCCTACCCCACTCTGGAATTACAGGCGTGAAGGTATGTATAAATAAGAGAGTGACGGATGCTATATCAACATTTTATCACGCGAAAAACGCAACCATAATAGGCCCGCAGGAGTCGTTAACGATTAAGAATCATGTCCTATTTTCCAGAACTACTATGGCGCCGCTAAAGCCATCCTCTCGGACAATCCCCTGGGGCTCACGTGCGGCATGGTCTGCCCCACCAGCGACCTCTGCGTGGGGGGCTGCAACCTCCACGCCAGCGAGGAGGGAGCCATCAATATTGGGGGGCTCCAGCACTTTGCTGTTGATGTAAGTTTACAAAACAAAACACAGTCCGTTTCTAAAGATCCTTTCTTCCTCGCACCTGAAAACTATAGAATGAACTTCCCTCTAGGATGTTTCCTCAGCACTACGACATGTACTCCTTTAAACGCGGCTTAAAAAGAGTATTCACTGAAAGGCAACCACTTCTCTGTGCCCCTGGCATTGCTGATGTTTAAAGGGGTTTGCTTGTATGCCTTACGGCTACATAAACAAAAAGAATTTGTTTTCTGTTTCATATTCTACAAAGGTACTATCAGCTCAATGAAAGCATGACCGTTTCACAGTGACATTATAAAACAATCTGTTTGACTTTTCTTACCACTTGAATCACAGTTCTGTGGTGGCTTAGGGTTCCACTGGGCTATAGTATTTACATAGCGCAGCTTCTGTTGGTAGGACGTTGTGCAGGATCAACTATTAATATAATTATGTGTCTCTTTTATTGACACGGGATCTATATTTTTTGTTTCGACCAACTAGTTGAAACAGTTCTCTATCAATATAATGGTATGTGATGTGTCTCTTTTTGACACAGTATCTATTTATATCTTTTGTTCGTTTCTTGAGTGAGGAAATAGTTGATAGCTAATTGCTTTCGCGTCGGCGGTGGGAGTGGGACAAGTGCCATATAGTGGCCCTCCTTTCAGACCTGAATTCTATTAAACTGCCCGACCGAAGTTATTAAGAACCATTCCAATTAAACACGCTCTCTTTTAAAAAAACCGAGGCTGAATCGTTTTATCCGTGAGGGGGCTACGATTCCACAGACAGACACACAGAAACTTATACCGGCCATTCTCAGAATAGTGGGTTTTTGCGTGTCCGGCCCGATATTTATCCCTAAACATGGTCAGAAATAATTGTATATATTTTTCTTACATAGATTACGGATTTATGATCTTACGGATCTTATTTATTTATTTACGGTTATCATATTTAATTTATTTTTCAAAACCTCATTCTCCAATTACCGTAGCCTGTCCGCACGCTACCTTGGTCTTCAAATTTTCTTCTAATTTCAAGTAGGAACGGCTTCTACGTGTGCCATTTTAAATCTTGGTAGACCAATAGTGTCTGTATAACCAGATTTATTTTTAATTAACTAGGACCATTCCTTAAAAATATGTTATTATAAAACCGTCTGTCCGGCCCGAACATATAATTACCATAGCCGTTGCTTTTCGAAGTGCTCATCGCCAAATAACATAATATTATTTCATTCAAATTGCATGAGTCGCGAGCTGAGGGTTGTGCCTCGGTACTCAAACTATGTGAACGTATCAGATTTGTCGTATTTTCCCACAGTGCAAGTAAGTGTCTAAGTACCGTAACTTTGGTTTACAAATTTTCTAATTCCCGTACCCCGTGTTTTAAATTTGGTTTTACCGTTTTAAAGGGAAATTCGCTGTCGCTTAGTAGAACAAAAGAACTCTAAAGCCTCTGTGTACAACAATTTAGTAGTATTTTTACAACTTCAAGTTTTCGTTATTTTTATGAAAATGTGAATTATTCTAAGTACCGTAGTGCTAATTACCGTAGATTTACTAATCACCGTAGTATGAAATGTATTGAAAGCGTTTCAATAATACAATCAATGTTGCAAAATATAGTGCAAAAAAAACCACGATATCACTACATAGTATAAAACAAAGTCGCTGGCGCTGTCTGTCCCTATGTATGCTTAAATCTTTAAAACTACGCAACGGATTTTGATGCGGTTTTTTTTAATAGATAGAGTGATTCTTAAGGAAGGTTTATATGTATAATACATTCCATGCGGGCGAAGCCGCGGGCGGGTCGCTAGTGGTATATAAACCATTTTCATTATCAATTTAAATATATTATATTATACCTGTGTGGTCACCGGGTTAGAATAGTGCCACTCCATGTCTTCTCGTGGATGTCGTAAGAGGCGACTAAGAGAATAAGGCTTCTAGTACTCTTAGGCGATGGGCTTGCAACCTGTCACTAATACACTGGATCTAATCTTAGCCTGATTGTGCAAAACGTGGTTACAGAATTATCAACAACTTTTTTCAAGTTGTAATTCTGTAGCTCTGCCTAGCCCATTCTGGGATAACAGGCGTGAAGGTATGTATGTATGTATATTATATTTAATAAATTTATTTGACAATTAAAACAAGAAGAAAACAGGCCCTTTAAATAAGACACTTGCGACTTGTCTCCAGACAAAACACATTTAAATGTATAAATAATTATTACGTTTGGCCATCAGATTATTGAAGTTATGTAGTTAATGGCAAGTTACCGTATGCCTTTTCAAATTCTCTCATTATTAGTCCCGTAAACTCCTAATTGGCAAAACCACACGTCATAAATAATGTAATATAATATTTATTTCTAACAACACAGGTATACATCCTAGTCTGTCTTGGATCGGTGCTTAAGTTTTAAAAAATAACTAAATGATTAGCCTAGTGGGTAGTGACCCTGCCTACGAAGCTAGCTAATATTTGTTTGTCCCTTGATATTTCATCATCATCATCATTATCAGCCGCAAGACGTCCACTCCTGGCCTTTGATATTTATTATTTATTTATTTATTCATTTTATTGGTCTTGAGTCTAGGATGTTTTCTATTTATTTAAGTATTTATTTTTCTATATAAGCATGTTTGTAATGACACAATGGTGTATTACCATTTTCGCCTAGGTTTAACTAGGTTATGTTCATAAATATTAATAAAAATGGAAAGAAATCATTTAGAAAAAAAAACATGCTTTTAATTGTTGATTTATAAATTATTATATAATACTTTCTATAGTCAAATGTATTTTCTAATTACCATATCCAACTCAAACAAAAAAATCTAATTACCGTTCATATTAAATATTTGAATCTCTATAACTCGAAAACTTCTTTGTATATTTTGATGCCATTTCGACATATTGATTATTTAGCTTCCTGTTGTTCATATTCTTATGTTATCTAGTCAAATAAACGGAAAAAAAAATCGGCTTTGGCAATTAGGCGGAGAACACCCAATCGTGAGAATGGCCGATACTTATCACCTCTTTTTTGAGTCGGGGGTTAAACATACAAAATGAAAATATTTGGGAATGGAAATTATAGGATGGAGTAAAAAAAATCGTAGCCAAATGTGAGGACCAATACGGATCACTATGCTTTGCAATGCTTATTGGCGGGACGCTCATCTCCTCAGATCTTCATGAAGATGGGCATCCCTCAAACCCTGGACCCGGCCACGCCGCCCCTCCCGCGGGGCGGGGGGCAGCGGATCGCACTCGTCGGCGGCGGGCCCGCCAGCATCAGCTGTGCTTGCTTCCTTGCACGACTGGGGTACCAGGACCTGACTGTGTATGAGAAGGAAGCTTATTTAGGAGGGTTGAGGTTAGTACCTGCATTATTATCATCATCATTGCGTATGACACTCGTCCTGCATGGATCAAACGTCAAGAGAATCCTGGAACCGCTTCAACCGTTTATATTTAACCACGGGAAAACAAACCATCACCTACACAAGTGGGGATTGAGGGAGTCACCACAATGCGACTGCGGAGCACCTGACCAGATCCTCTCCCAAGTGGTAAATGATTGGCCACTTCGCTGTTTTCCCGGTGGCATGGAGTAGCTGCATAAATTTAGGCCTGCCGCAGCAAATTGGCTGAAACACCTGGACATTGGCATTATTTAATACTGAATACATGATGAGCAATCCAAAAGCGTCAGTATGCTAAATTTGGAATCTGAAGAAAATCTGAGGGTAATCTGTTCTTAAGGTCTCACTGTTGAAAAACAATAAAATCAAAAGATCTTGTTGGTGAGGATCAGCAATAGGGAGATTATTTTGTACAGTTTGTAATTTGAACCATGTTACAACATTCTGACCCAAACTTTCATCTTTGCAGTTCTGCGGAGATCCCGCAGTACCGGCTCGGTTATGACGTGGTGCAGTTCGAGATCGACTTGGTGAAGAACCTCGGAGTCAAGTTCGTGACGGGCCGGAAGCTCTCCTCCAAAGACATAACCGTTGATGTAAGCTTCCATCTTCTATCTATACTATAAAACTCCTTCGTTACTGACTGATTGACTGACAGATAACGCGCAGCCTAAACCGATATTCCTAGGGTACTGCAGGGGTGCGCTAGAAAAGAATTTTTCAAAAATCGACCTTCAGCAGCTTCAGCTTCAATTTTACGCGCATATAATCACTTGCGTCCTCTAGCATCTAAAACAACAAACCTCCACAAAAAATATTTTGAGAACAGCTTCTCATTGCCAACTGTGCAATTGTTTTACACAGTCATCAGTTGCTTTTTTTGACTAATCTAAAGAGTCCACACTCAGTGAGTCTTCGTTAGGTGTAGCGTATATCCTGTTATCACCTTCCGATCCGATTCCATCGTCAGATCTGCACAGGTATCTATTTCAAATGGCTGTCAGCACGTTAAGATTGTTTTCAATCCATTCTTTCTCCAGGGTCTTCTCAAAAGCGACCACAAGGCTGTGTTCCTCGGAATAGGATTACCAGAACCCAGCAGCATACCAATCTTCAAGGGACTCACTCCGGACATGGGCTTCTACACCAGCAAGAGCTTTCTGCCTCTGGTCTCCAAGGGAAGCAAAAAAGGTGAAACTTACTTTTATTATCAATCAAACAGACGTTATTTCAAAGATCCTCAGAAATTTACAAAAACAACTATTACATGTAGTTTATTTAAATTTCTCTTCTAAAGTACTTAATAACTAATTCCGTCAGCTACGGCTTTACTATCAGAAGAGACTTCCTGACATATAAATACTCCTCGATACTTCACCAAGCCAAGATACTTCACTAACCGCTAGTTTCACAATCGACCAGTAAAGTATATTGGACACATTAATTTTGCTCCTTCTCTTTCTTACACTTGAAAATAGACAAGGAGAGAGACAACTTTAAGTGGCAGATAAATTTACTTGTCGATTGTGAAACAGGCCCTCTAAGTCAGTGCGAACAAATTGACATTGACATGATACAAATTGACGAACGAAATGAAGAATTGTTCTGTGTAATAAAACTGCCCCGTGTTCATTTTCCGTGTCCTGAGTTCCTGACACCATCCGTTCCAGGAATGTGCGCGTGCAAGTCCTCGCTGCCGCAGCTCCACGGCAGCGTGATAGTGCTGGGCGCGGGTGACACGGCCTTCGATTGCGCCACGTCGGCGCTCCGCTGCGGGGCGCGCCGTGTCTACGTCGTGTTCCGCAAGGGCTTCGGGAACATCCGCGCAGTGCCTGAAGAGGTGAGGATAGACGAAGAAGCAGAAATATTTATCCAGTGTTTCATCATCATTATCATCATCTTCATGTCAGCCGAAAGACGTCCACTGCTGGACATAGGCCTCCCCCAAGGCTCTCCACTCAGACCGGTCTTGTGCTTTTCGCATCCACTGCTTTCCCGCGATCCTCGATTCAGTGTTTACATAGATTTTACTGATTGTAGTATTCATGACGTTTCTTCTGCTTTCAGGTTGATTTGGCGAAAGAAGAAAAGTGTGAATTTATTCCGTTCATGTCGCCACAAGAAGTTATCGTCAAGGATGGCAGAGTAAGTAGAATGTTCGAAGATTAATAATATACATTACATTCTTGAAATTATCAACTTGAGTTTAACAGCGCAAAGAAACCCTTCATTGGGCATAGCCCTTCCATGACATTGTAACAACTGGACCTTTATACTCTACTCATAATGAAGCGTGGTAACAGTTGTGAATACTGAATTAAGTATCAAACTGATCCCTCCGATGGACTGTATATAAAAAAAAAACCGGTTTCTAGATCAGAAAATCAATGAATCCTTGAATGTTAATTGTAGTCAGTGTCATTTATCGGTGATTTTAGGTGACAGGTCTGAAATTCTGCCGCACCGAGCAACTAGACAATGGTGATTGGATCGAAGATCACGAGCAAGTCCTTCAGCTGAAGGCCAATTTCATCATATCGGCGTTTGGCTCCGGATTGTATGACAGCGATGGTAAGATACAAATTTATACCAAAATGTAAGTTTGAGGATATTTAGTTGGTCCTTTGAACCGGAGTTTATATCAGTTTAAACTATGTTTTTCTGGCTAGTTTGCCATTGTCCGACATTGTTCTATTGTTTCTGTATTTTAAATGCTCGTTGGTTATTTGATACTCGAGACTTTATTATACCGTTTTTTTTTGTGTTATATGCATTGTGTCCAATTTGGGCAATAAAACTATTTCTTTTCTATTCTATTTTATGAAATCATCGAGTGTTAATATGGATGAACAGTCAACAATTTATTTACGTTTCCATATGGTTTTCTATAATAAACGTGTCCCGTGGATCTGATTTAATGACCGAGATTTCTGGTGGATGCCAAGCAATTGGAGAAATTACAGCGCTAATCCGGTCAATTTCCGTCACTCCAACTACATCAGCCTATTAATTCCTCAGTAAAAGACGCCATGTCCGGCGTGAAGCTCAACCGCTGGGGTCTCCCGGAGATCGACAGCAGCACCATGCAGTGCGTGAGCCGTCCGGAGGTGTTCGTGGGGGGCGACCTGGCCGGAGTGGCGGAGACCACCGTGGAGTCGGTTAATGATGGGAAGACTGCGGCCTGGTACATCCATTGCTATCTGCAGGTTGGTAACTAAGGAATTAACTGGTGAGATCTTGTACGGGGTTTGTTCATGGTATGTAAAGTACGTTTGACAAACTTTCTTTTCCAAAAACGTAGTTCTGCTTTAAGCATTACGTATTACATAGGTTACAAGGGTTTTTAATAAGTCAGATCAGGTTAGACTTTTTTTATATATAATGCGGCGGGAAATTCCTCCTTGCGAAGTAAAAGTATGTAAAATGATATAGTTTGTCAAATGCTGATTTGGTAGAACATTAGTGAACAGATGGGCCTATGGGATCTTTTGTGACTGTTCTTGTACACACTATCGATCAGCTGTTTGAATGCGCATCGTGTAATGTCTTATTAATACGGTTGGCCTTATGAGTAGGTTGCACACTGTAGCCCTTTGTCACTTTAACGTCATTGTTGAACGGCTGCACCAGTCTGTCAAAGGCGTAAAAGCGACAAGGTTCAAAAGTGTATATCTAAGCCTATAAGGCTATCGTTACATGGCTACCGCTGAAGCTTGAACCTTGAACTTTGCCAATACGCAAGTTAGTAGATGTCTTAGTAAAAATCGGTCAGCAAGTGATAGACTACAAGAGTAATGGACGCTGAAAAGAAGGTGGACAGGAAAAGCGACGAAGCGTGTTTTGTTATATTGGCTATAACTCATATTTAAAAAAAAAACCGAAGAAAGTTTATCTTCGATGAGAAATATATAACTTTGAAGGGTAATTTTTAAAATATGAGTTTTAACCGATATAAAAACAAGAGCTCATTATATTTTCATATTATTAAACATACTATATCAAACCAGTAGGTAACTAGCAATTTAAAAAAAACTGTAGTAATTTGAGGGTTTAGTCACTTTTAAGTACTTTGGAGGACAATATCTCTCAACATGTTGCGATTGGGCAGCTAAAAAAAAATACGTGTCTGTTATTTTAGAGTACTCTCTAACATGACAATCAAATCAAAATCAAAATCAAAATACTTTTATTTCGGACAACGAGATCCATATCGGGTTAGTAAAATAAAATAAAATACAATTAAGACGATTTTAGGACAAATAACAAACACAAAAACACATTATTCATTTAAAAGTTAAAATCTAAGTTTGATTTTACAAGTCTGATTAGACCCACAACTAAGGGACAATCAAACCTGCCCGCAATCATCTTTAGGATGCTGTTACTGCTACACCTCATTCTACCTAGGAGGGATGCTACTTTTTTCCGCAGGATAGCATGGAAGCCATCCATTCGGGCTTCCGTAAACATGGCAGAGGCACTGCAGAATCGGGGTAGCCGTAACAGCGCCCTAAAGCTGTTATTATATTGGACCCGCAGAGCATTGTGCGACTTTTGGGTATATTTGACCCACAGACTACCCGAGTACATAGATGTACAGTACGCTTTGAATAAGGTGATTTTTACCGCGTCTGAACACCTAGCAAATCTACGGGTCAACATATTAGCCCTAACCGACAATGCTCTGCGTTCCCTTTCCATGTCCACATCATCCCTAAGGTCATCGGTAACATAATGTCCCAGGTACTTAAACTGCTTGACTCTAGTGAGCGCAGTTCCGCTCAAGGTAACAGGGGGAACTTCGGCAGGACACTTGCTACCGGCCTTAAAAACCATGAGTTCACTTTTTTTTACATTGTAACGCAACCCATGCGAAACAGCGTAGGCCTCGCATAGGGCTAGGAGCTCTCTGAGTGCGCACACTGAGGGAGCCAGCAACACCATGTCATCCGCGTAACTGATATTGTTGACACTGATACCGTCAATGTAACACCCCACACGCGTGTTGCTGAGTCCCTCAATGAGCGCATTCATGTACAGATTGAAGAGGCTCGGTGACGTTAGCCCCCCCTGCCTTACTCCGCACTCCAAACCGTACGGCTCAGAGAGTGTCCCGGCCCACTTAACCTGGTTCACCTGGTTGCCGTACCAATACTGAAACACACTGACCAGGTCCGTCGGCACTCCAGCCTCCCTTAACTTTTGCCATAGGATGTCGTAAGAGACAAGGTCAAACGCCTTCGAGAGATCTAAAAAACAAGCGTATACCGGCGTTTTTCTATCCGTATAATATTTGACCGTGTGCTTAAGACTGAGAATGGCACTTTCAGTGGAAAGCCCTGCTCGGAAGCCGAACTGAGCGTCGTGCAAGATTAAGTGTTTATCCAACTGCGAGTTAAGCACACTGTCAAATACTTTTGCCAGTATAGTCGCCAATGATATAGGCCTGTAGTTCGACTTGTCCGACGCGTCACCTGTTCTATTTTTTACAATTGGCACTACAAGTGTTCGCATCATCTCGGGTGGTACGTAAGAATGACATATACAAACATTAAATAAAAGTGCTAGAACCCGAGACAAATGCTGTCCAGCATGTTGTAGGTGCTCAATGCTAAGCCCATCATGTCCGGGAGATTTTCCCTTTTTCATTTTTTATAATAAAAGCAATCTCTCGAGCACTCACTCTTGACTTGTATTGAACATGATGGTCCTTAGCACTAAGCGACGGCCCTCCTAACGGCGATTGCACTCTAAAGTTTTCAGCAAACATATTGGCTATTTGTTTCGGCTCGGCAATGCCATCGACACTAACAGGTGTGGACATTTTTCCACTTAGTTTTTTAGTGCATTTCCAAAAACTTTTAAAATCCCCTGAAGCATGTTTAGAAGCCAGAATGTCCATTTTTACTTGTTCTTGGTGGTTTTGACACCATTTAAGCCTACCCTTAAAAATGTTCCTACTTTTAACCATATCTTCATATAGAGGACCACATTTAGGTTTACCACCCCTAACCCACATTACAAAACAGAGTCTCGCCTCGCAATGCGCCTCTGACACATGTTTATTCCACCCCGCAATGCAGCGCGGTTTGTATTTTGCTTTATGATGTGCATTAAGGGCCGCCTGGCTCAACGTGGTCACAATGTCAGTATACAAGTTATTTATTATATTTTTATGCTTTTCGTCATCACAAGACTGATGGCAACATTTTTGGAAATCCGTCGGGAAATGTATTTCCCTAAGCTTACTGTTACAAATTTCAGTATAGTATTCAATTTGATCTTTCGTTCTTTCCCCCCAAATTACTTTATTACACAATGTATCAAAGTAAACCATATCGGAGCCGGACAGTTGGGTACCATTCCAAAATTGAAAATTGGGTTTTACAAAAACATCTGCAAATAATTTCTCGGCACATAATTATAACCTTTTCCCAGGGCATCCCGTTCTCCGCGCGGGTGGAACTGCCCAAGTTCCACTGCCCCATCGACGACGTGGACCTGTCGGTGCAGGTCTGCGGGCTGCGGTTCAAGAACCCGTTCGGGCTGGCCAGCGCGCCGCCCACCACCAGCGCGGCCATGATCCGGCGCGCCTTCCAGCAGGGCTGGGGGTTCGCTGTTACCAAGACCTTTGGACTCGATAAGGTAAGGATCCTCTCTTATACTGACCTGCTAAGCCAAAAAGCAGCACCTCAAATAAAACTCCTACAGCAATCACAGCCTCATGTGGCCCCATTACTAAGAGGAGAGGACTGAATCTACTTTGGCAATTTAATCTGGAAACTGTTTATGGCTTAGAAGGGCAGACGACGCTAATAGCAAAGTGGCTGGACTCAAGCCTAGTTCGGACTAGGCTAGTATTTTAGTTTAGTAGCGAGTAATTTAGTAGCTAAATGTGTCTGAACACTAACAATTTAGTCGAATAGATTAGTGAGTAATTAAGTCGAGTCAAGCCATTTTATTCTATTTTGTAACGACGAGTAGCACTCCCGACAAGCAGCAGTGTTTGCATTGTTGTGTTCCGGTTTAGGGATAAGACAGCCGGTGAAATGACTAGCATAGAGGCATTCCATCTTAGTCCTCAGGGTTGGCAACGCATTTGCAGTCTTGTGAATGCGAATGTCTATGGGTCACGGTTTCCACTTACAATCAGGTGGCCTGTGAGCTCGTTTGCCTTCCCACGCAATAAAAAAAAAAAATATCTTACACTTACCTTAATAAGAGATCATAAGTATTGTAATGTTGAATATGTGATAAGATATGGTTTTACAGAGTAGAATTAGGTATATACTTGGCGGCATGCGGCTCGTATGATGCCACTCGCTAAGAAATGTTCAAAATTACCAACTTTACATTTAGTATTATATTATAGCTTCTGAACTAACCATGATATCCCTAGGATTTGGTTACCAACGTGTCTCCCCGCATCGTGCGAGGAGTCACCTCTGGCGAGAACTTCGGCCCCGGGCAGGGCTGCTTCCTCAACATCGAGCTGATCTCCGAGAAGTGCGAGGGCTACTGGTGCCAGAGCATCATGGAGCTGAAGAGAGACTTCCCGGAGAAAGTAAGTTGGAAGAAACAAATATTTCATTTATTCGAGTTCTAGCTCGTCAGAAGTTAAAGAATTAGTTTGTTGTAAACATTTAATTTATAGTAATGAATCTGCAAAAGACAAAAATCATGACATGACCAATAACGAAGAAAAATACTTTTTCATAGACACTTTCAAGCTGGAATACGTAAAAGAATATATCTACTTAGGTAAACAATTATCCTTCAGAAACAATAATAACGCTGAGGAAGTAGAAAGACGGGTCAAAAAGACTTGGAACAAATTTTGGAGCATGGCAAATGTACTAAAGAGCACCTTACCGCTACATTTAAAAAAGAAAGTCCTTGACTCATGCCTACTACCTACACTTAGTTACGGTTGTCAAACGTGGAAATTCACTGTTTTCACAAAACATAAAATTACATCATGTCAGAGAGCCATTGAGCGGAATATTTTAAAAGTCAGACTAATAGACAAGGTGAAGCATAAAATCATTAGAGAGAAAACCAAAGCCATCGACGCTCTTGATCACTCATTAAAGCTTAAATGGCACTGGGCGGGCCACGTCGCAAGAATGCACGATGCAAAATGGGCGAAAAGGCTGACAATATGGAAAGGACCAAGCGGCAAACGCAGACCAGGACGACCAAACGCCTGCTGGGCGGATGACATTGAAAAAGTCACAAAGGACTGGCTATCAGAGGCACAGGACCGGGAACTTTGGAAGAATTTGGAGGAGGCCTTTACCCGGAAGGGGTCCTAATCACAATAATTATTTCTTTTTTTTTAAGTTTTATCTATTCACTCTATTAACAAAATATAGGAACAACCATTGCAAATGGATCGTGGCAGCCCTCAATTATAAAGTGGATTATTAAAGGCCCATAGGTTTCCTATGAATTCCGAAATGTCGAGAACTCGAGATGTTTAGGCAACGAGACGATGTATAGCCTCTGTATTGCTCAGCAGAAAAGAGTATATCGTTGTCATAAACATACTTTGGTACATACATACATACATACATACCTTTACGCCTGTAAACCCAGAGTAGGGTAGGCAGAGCTACAGAATTACCTACAACATTAAAAGTATTAGTGACATGTTGGAAGCTCATCGCCTAATAGTACTACAAGCCTATATTCCCTTAATTGTCTCATACGACATCCACGGGAAGACATGGTGTGGCAATATTCTAACCCGGCAACAGCCAGCCAGCCAGCCAGCCAGCCACAGCAGCGCAGCGGCGGGTTTTTATACCTTGTCGCTTTAACGCCTTTAAGAAATTAGTGCAGCGGTTGAAACATGAGCATGACGTTAATGTGCAACTGGGTACTTATAGGGCCGGCCGTATAATAATCATGCCATCCTTGAGCCTTCATATTGCCAATTTCTCTCCAAACAGTGCCGTGAAGTTTGCTTGCTCTTTATACACTTGCTGTAAATAGAAACTTGTTGAGTGTGTGAGTCTGCATTGTCAGAAGATGTTACATGCCTAACTAACCAGTTTTGGAAAAAGGCGTATGCCCAACTTATGTCTGATCGAGGACCACAAAATCAGGCAATTCTAAGTATTTAGGTACTTTGTGGCGGGTCTTACGCCCAACTTCAGTAAAGTAATGACATGATTGTTTATTGTCTGGGGGACACGGTTTCTGTGGGAGAATGTATCGAGGCTTTTTATGTGGGTGGTCTTAGGTGAGAGAAATTCCTAAAATTTCTATATTTTTAGATTTTTTATTACTACTAAGTACTTATGAGTTCTTGTGAGTTTTGACACATTTTCCTGCTCAACTGCGCATGAATGTATTTTTTTTTGTTTTATGTGAGATTCATTGTTTTATATAATGCTAGGTTAAGTTTATTAATATATAAGCAATATTAAAAAAAAACGACTCACTGTTGAGTTTCTTGCGGCGTTTCTTCTCTCTCTGTGTTTGGTCTCTTGTGAAGCGCTGGTAGAATTTTGACGCGTAAAAGTGCCCGTGCGGCCTACTTACTGAATAAACATCTTTTATCTTTTAAAAGGGCATGCTTCGATGGTTCGGTCATTTGGAAAGGATGGATGAAAGAAGATTGACGAAAGAGATATACTTACAGATCGAAAGTGAGTGGGAGGGTCGGAAGGGGCCGCTAGGCGTACTTTTTCGAATCCAATCGGAGAAATACTGGAAAAGGGCCGAATTTTAAGTACCCGAAACCGACGTGCGTGCATGACTCGATGCATGAATGTTGAAGAAGCGAAAGAAATTTGTCAAGATCGTAGCAAGTGGAAAGAAGTGGTCTCTGCCTACCCCTCTGGGAAACAGGAGTGATTTAATGTATGTGTATGTACGTATCTTTTATCATTTTATCTTTTGATTATTGTTCTCAGGTGATAATAGCGTCCATTATGTGCTCGTACAACGAAGCGGACTGGACAGAATTGGCGCAGAAGGCGGAGGCAGCCGGCTCGGATGCACTAGAGCTCAACCTGTCATGCCCACACGGCATGGGCGAGTCCGGCATGGGGCTGGCTTGCGGACAGGTATATGCTCTTTCACTTAACCTGTTAGGAAAAGACGGATTAATCCCTCAGAAGAGGAATCAATGAAGACAAAGTTTGCATAGCGTCGCCAACTTCGACGGTTGGTGTCTGCGCCATTATTTCACTCCCTTATGATACAATCTACTATTATTAAACACTACAGCAAGTCACTTTGTTAACAGATTTTCTTGCCGCAATCGACTTATACTTAAGCTGTGACTTGCAGGATTTCTTGACTGTCCCTTGTCATATCCCTTGTTAATTCCAGGACCCGGTGCTGGTGAAGGGTATCAGTCAGTGGGTGAAGAAAGCCGTTAAGATCCCGGTCTTCATCAAACTGACCCCTAACATTACGGATATCGTCAGCATCGCAAAGGCCGCGCACGAAGGTATCAGTTTCTATCTTGAGTAAATATACCTAGGTAACTACAGTAACTACACGGCGTTGTTTTTACAGTCTTCGCTGTATTATAAATTAAATACATATTTGTGTTAAAGGTGGCGCCGATGGAGTGTCGGCTATCAACACTGTGTCCGGACTTATGTCAGTAAAGACAGATGCCACGCCCTGGCCTGCTGTTGGTAAGTTCATTTACCACTACCACATGCGCTTCAGCTTCAATGTTTACGGAGGATCTTAGGCAGGATTCATCTGACCCTGCCACTGAGCTGTAAGCTTCAAAGTCTTGGAACTATTGTGTTCAGTTAAGGAGGATAGGTAAGGCAGCCAGCGAAATACTAGTAAAGAAGCATTCAAAGTCCTCACTTATCACACAAATCCCTTGCTTTCACCCTTTGTGCACATCCCAAATCTTTTTCAGAGGAAAGCTCAATTTGGATCCTTGTGAAATTTTGTGCAATATGACCAAGTGTCATGTGTGTTCGTTTGCCTTCTCCATGCCAGAGTAAAAGGAAAACACTATTATAATCATCATCCTAAACATTACCAGGTCGTGAGAAGCACACAACTTACGGCGGCGTCTCCGGCAATGCGACGCGCCCCATGGGCCTCCGCGCGGTCTCCGCCATCGGCAACAAGCTGCCCAACTTCCCAATCCTCGGCATCGGCGGCATAGACTCGGCCGAATCCGCGATGCAGTTCATACTGTGCGGTGCACCGGTCGTGCAGGTTAATATGACCACGTTATGTTTTGATTGTAAAAAGATTGGCCTAAGACACTTCCTTGTGGCACACCGTTATAGATTTTGCTATGGTTTGAGGAATAAGTAATATGTGTTTTAGTCTGACACAGTGAGAAAAAGTGCAAGTCCAATCACGCTTCCTTGTAGTACACTGTTATATATTTCGATACCGTTTAAGGAATAAGTAATATTCTGATAGTCTTAGTCAGTTGATTGATGAATAGCATTACTCTGTGGCGCGCCCGTCGTACAGGTTACCACGTTGTCATGGTTACGTTTATTGTATATGAGAACAAGTAGGGGACCTAGGACACTTCCTTGTGAAACATCGTTTCTGATTTCGCTATATCTTAAAATGTAGGTAAGATATGAATATTATAAACTATGGAAACCTTACTTTATTCGTGTTATTCATGCTACTTGTTGAAAACATTGTATATAAATTGTAATCTTTGAGTTGGAAACGCATTTGCCAATCCTAAGATTGCAGTATTGAGATTGCAAATGACCTTAGGCCATTTATCATCAGGCGGCCTGTGTGTTTGAAGGTTTATCCAAATTCTATAAAAAATATTTCTAGATCTGCAGTGCAGTCCAGAACCAAGACTTCACAGTAGTTGAGGACTACATTACTGGGCTGAAGGCGCTGCTCTACCTGAGGTCCCAAGGACTGCCTGGCTGGACCGGCCAGTCTCCACCCACCTTCAAGCACCAGAAGGGAAAGCCCGTGCAGACGATATACGACGAAAATGGAAAGGTACAGTCTGTTGGCCAATAAGCATAAAAACCAGACAAGTGTACCGCCACACAGTAGGTATTATTGTAAAGTCGCCGTCAATGGAACTTGCAAAACATGTGAACAAATCCAAACGAATTCACCATGATTGATTACTAGATAATCACGTACTTCTTTTTGCGGCGGCTTAATTTTTGTGTTAAGAAGTTTTAATTTAAACATTCATTTTATTTAATACGTTTTAGTGATCCTAATTATGCCATTATGTGGTTCCACTTCTCAATGAATAAGAAACTATGGATCATTTCAAGCTCACTGCATGCAACGCCGCGGGGGTCATAGCCATAATATTGTCACGTAGCATTTCCTGCGTGAAACGGAACCTAATTACTGGGAAAATATTTATTACCAATTTCACCAAACGATGTTATCCACTTAATAGACGATTAGAGTGCGACATAGATTAAATTTAACATCGTTTGGTGCAATTGGTACCAAAGGTGCTATTAGCATTACCGTTCGTTACTTTTGATTGTCTAACGTCACCTCAATGGCGATGAAAGTGTTGTTTCGTTTCGACCCTTGAATTTTTAACCCGAAGACCTCCGCACTCCCATGCTTATAAAATAAGTTAGAGACGATTCCTTCCGAGAAACCAAACACGTTCTCATACCAGAATTGCTGTGTTCATTGTTCGGGGATAGGTAGTGTCCGCTGACTTGTAATCTGACATCAAATACCGATCGCATGATAAGAGTCCATACATAACGGATAACCGCTTAGCCGCATACCGTGTTTTAGCGTTCCGTATTCAAACGACCTGCCGTTCTACCAAAGAAGGCGGCTAAGTGCACAGTAGTGGTATTAGCATTTTAAATTTAATATGATTACCAATAGAGTTCAAAATGGTTCGACTACTACATTGCAGTTAGCCTCCTTGTTTGGTAGGACGGCAGCGTTGCTATCAGGAGTACCTACTAGGTACGCCTCCGCTGCCGCAATCGTAATTCCGGCCGGACGCCAGCCGGCTGTATCTCATCTCACGAAATTAGGCAGTTATTCAGTAAATTGGCCACTCGAGGGCTCTTTTACGCGTCTATATTATATTAAGTATAATAAGTTACATTACAAGGTAATAAAGTAACAAATATTAATTATTAAAACTGGCACAAATAAAAACATTACAAATATAAGGTCGAATACATTATCTAAATACAATGACTAGGAGAACAACACGACGACCGACGAGGTCTCTACTTCAAAAGGCATAGCTAGAACAATCAACTGAACAACAAGTCCTGCCTTGCTGTTGCCGGGTTAGAATAGTGCCACTCCATGTCTTCCCGTGGATGTCGTAAGAGGCGACTAAGGGAATATGTAGGCTTGTAGTACTGTTAGGCGATGGGCTTGCAACCTGTCACTAACTAATACACTGGTAAACATCTTAGCCTATTTGTGCTAAATGTGTTTACAGAATTATCAACATTTTTTTAAAGTTGTGGGTAATTCTGTAGCTCTGCCTACCCCTCTGGGATTACAGGCGTGAAGGTATGTATGTAAGTCCTTGCAGACGTGAACAGACCGGACCCCACAAACAGCACCCGTTCACGAGTATGACGCGTATCTCAGCCATCGCCTCCCTCAACCATTTGTTCGGGAAGGTGGCGACAGGATCAACGACGCCGCTCTCTTCTATCTCTGAGTCCGGGGAACCGGGGAACCCAGTTGATAAATAAAACGTAAAGCCCGCTGTTGTAGTACAAAGACGGCCTGAATGTCAGCCGCTTTTCCCCATAACATCGAATTTTCACAAAATTAAATTATAAAAAACTGGCCGAGTGCGAGTAGGGCTCGAGTACCAACTGTTCCGTGCCGTGCAAAGTAGGTACAGATGTAGTGAATAATCCTTTCCCATCGTTTTAGGTCGGATAACTTCGTATTTATCTTGCTTTCTCATTTGGCTTATTGATGGTTACTGAAGCTAAGTGAGAAAGCGAGATAAATACGAAGATATCCGACAAAAAACGATGGGAAAGGATTATTAACTGCATCTGTATTGGTATATTCCCATTAGAATTCGAACCGAATCACCGCAGGCACGACTTAACAACTGAAAAACGACAACTGAAAGTCGACTTTGTGCGACTGACGCCACCGTCGGCCACAGCCAAGCACACAAGTTAGAGATTAAAAGAGACTTTGTTTATTATGAATTAAGTTGTAATTTGCGTAGCATAGCAAACATGTTTGGCGTGTGAGTGACGCATTTTGTATTTGACGTACGGCGTTCAAAAGGTTAAACTTGACCATTTTTTAGTATTTGTTATTTTTCTTTGGGGTTTGTACAGTCAACCGCATAAATAAGTGATCATTTATGTACCTTGTCACTTTGTTATGTTTGAAATGCTATACAAAATAGTGAAACGGTTGAAAGCGACAAGGTACATAAATTATCACTTATTTATGCTGTTGACTGTACCTACTATGATCATATTGATCGTACTTACAAAATTTGAAGCTTGCATAATTTACCGTTTTTACGATACAACAAAAAGAAAAATATGTAAGACGTTGGTACAGTCAACAGCATAAATAAATGATCATTTATGTACCTTTTCTCTTTAACGTTGTGCTTGAAATGTTATACAAAATTGTGAAACGATTGAAAGCGACAAGGTACATAAATGATCACTTATTTATGCTGTTGACTGTACAAAACGTTTCTTGTATGGGGACCATTTTACTATTTATCTTTCTTTAAAATAAAATGTTAGTAAATCCACCGTAAAAGAAATTTTTCAAAAACGCTAGTATGCATCTCGTCTTGACCCCGTGAGAAAAGCTTAAGTACCTACGTAAAAAAATCCAAGAATTCGAAATAAATACTCGCGCTCATAATACAAATATTAAGTCAATTAAAAATAACTATTTTTCCAGGTCCTAGCTCACTTCGGCCCTTACAACAAGAAACGTGAAGACATGCTGCACAAGATCAGGCTAAACTCAGACTTATTAGCTGACAATACGGTCGATACGTATCTAAAGAACGGCTCAACCAATGGTCTCGCGGCGGTCCCAAGCATCGGAGACATCGTGGGAGAGGCGTTGCCCAGGATTGGGACGTACAAGCAATTGGATAATACGAAGCAAGTCGTTGCCTTGATAGATGATGTAAGTAGTTTATGAATGCAATTTTTTTATTTTATTTTTTATTTATTTAACGAAATTACACAGTATCACAGTAAAACTAAAGCACTGAATTTTAGATTATACAGTGTGTAATGGTATACTCTACTAATCATTAACAGAAATAATTATTTTGATTACGCTAACGTATACACCGTTATTAATTTTTGAACATACTATCGACCCGCAATGTACATCGAAGTCCATCTGTCAGGTAAGTACGTAATGTTTACTTGCATTTTTTGTTATACATTGCGTGTTAAATTATTTTGTATAATTATTTATTTTTATTTGATTTTAACAAAAGCTGCCTAAATGTGCTCAGTAGGGGTTATACTAACCACAGTAATAAGGAACGCCCGTATACCAATTTACACACTGTATAAACATAAGACAAAGCAACACAAACAGTAAACAATAAAGCATTAAAGAATAGATGAAGGCCGTTCATTCATCATCACACAAAATTTCAAACATTCGTCACGTATTGACTGACACCCATCTGGATGCAAGCACTTCAGTATTAGGAGCAGTATCTAGAGGGTGGATCAACTTTTTGTTGTTGTTATTCTGTCCCGTAAGCCAGGAGACAACAGTGATAGAGTTTCTTGGAAAAAATGTTATAATATATACTTCCAGCACACTCAGGAGAAAGGCCATAAAAGAATGGGTGTGTAATTGCCAATATAACAGTTTTTTAGTGGACTTATATCCTGTGAAATCTTAGTTTTAAAGAGTGACCCAGGAGACGTCACCATGGCAACGAGCTACAAAGAAAAGTTGATTGACCCTAGAAATGCGTTAAGAAGTTGCAGTGCGCGTACCAGCGGTGACTTGCGGCGGGAGACGGTCCGCGCGGCCGGGACCGCCAGCAGCGGGAGTAGGGTAAAATTGGGGGACCTGGATACGTACCGAGGTATCCAAGCCCCCCCAATCTTACCAGTGATCAAGTTTTCATCATTTCATCTATTAATTCTTCTTTTCATCAATTAATCTATTACCAGTGATCAAGTTTTTATCAATTCATCTATTAATTCTTCTTTTCATCAATTAATCTATTAATTCTACTTGTTCTTCTCTTTAAGATCAGGTATCCAAGTCCCCAATCTTACCCATGAATACTAAAATAGATCAAGTTTTCATCATTTCATCTACCTATTAATCGACGTATCCACGCCCCTATTAATTCTAATAATTAATTCACCAATCTATTAATTCTACTTTTCTTTTCTTTAAGATGTTGATCAGGGTCTGCCTATATATTCAAAGGTCGTTGATTAGAACTAATCGAAGATGTGGTACGAACTTCAATGATTACTGTTGGATGTTGATGTGATAAATATGGTATTTACTTATATAACGCGGAGGGAAAAAACAAAACGAACAAATCACTGTCATACATTTATTTAAATCACTTTAACAAACCAGTTATTTATAGTGTATAGGCCTTAGATAAGTATAAGTACACAATTTAAAACATAAATAAAAATTAAAAAGTACAAATGTTGATCGATAAATCAATAAAATATTATTGATTTATCTACCTTTCTCCATTGAAACTTTGAGTATTTAGAAACAGATAAACATGTAACAGAAAACTAATCATAATTGTCTATATTAAAAAATAAAACATTGCTATCTTTGCACCACTTTTTTAAGCAAGTAACATTTTTGTAAGCACATATATTATCATGATAAATACAAGTTTGTACATCATACGATGTTGCATACCTTTCATAAAGAGAAACAAAATTAGGACAGCTAATATCTTCTAAATTATGAACAATCTCAGTACCTAAAATTTCTTTTAACCAATTCACTTTTTCATACCCTTTTGTATGAATACATTTGTTTTTACAGTAATCAGATATTAAGAACTTATAATCGCAGTAAGGTACATAACCTTCATTCCACAGTATTCCCCTGTTCCTTTCTATCCATCCTACTTGTTTACGTTCTTTCTTAGTTAAATAATAAAACGGATATGGGGGTTTAATCAACAATACCAGGACATGTTTATCACTTAAAATAGCTATTTCTTTTGGTATAAGCTTGTTCTTTTCATCTTTAAAACCTTGGACATCGATGATAACATTCATGTCAGTTTCCGCACTATGTTACTCAACGGTTTATACTCAATAAGGCGATCGTTTATGATAAGGCAATAAGCTGTAGTATTCTCTGGGATATCTTGTGAAGACTCTACTTCTAGACGAACATCAACTGGTCCAGTTTTTAGCGTATCGTTTTGTCTTGAACAATCAATAACAAATAATGGAGCCTTTTCTCCAAATGTCTTCAAATCAAGCAACGGATCAATGTCGGCTTTGTAATACGACTGACGAAAATTAGCATACATCTCATATAATATACTGTACTTAGCTTCATCAAATTTCAAGTTTAATGAATCATATGGAAAATATTGTGAATTTAAAAACAATTTCACATTTGTTATATTACAATGATCAAACAAAGTCGAATTTTTTGTTTGATTTAATTTTCTATTTGTTTGAAATCCCAATATAACAAATCTAGGTTTCTCCAACTGAGAAGCAGTTTTAACTGACCACGAATGTTTGGTTGTTTGAGGTACTAATGGATATTCATATAAATCCCAATTTCTAAAGGCAACTTGTATAGCTCTAT
This sequence comes from Acleris emargana, assembly GCA_927399475.2. Classification (NCBI taxonomy): domain Eukaryota; kingdom Metazoa; phylum Arthropoda; class Insecta; order Lepidoptera; family Tortricidae; genus Acleris; species Acleris emargana. The sequence goes on from OV656840.1 coordinate 2,891,659, forward strand.
CTTTTTCCAAATGCTTTAGCAGTAATAACCTGTTGCGATCAGAAACTTTAATATGCGGTATACGCCACTGAACCTTTTGTACGTCTATTATGACGGTATCACCTTTATCCATACACACACTGTTTGAAACAGAACTACTTCTATGCAGTATAAGTTCATGTCTACAATTTATAAGTATTTTATTATAGTCTTCTGCGAATCCTAGGACTTTATTCAATGGGAGAATAAAAGAGAAATGAATTTTTTTGCTATGGGTTCCGCTCAGGTTCCACCCCCACAAGGCCGCATTTTTGCTTTCTCCTCCGTTCATCGAGATATAAGACTTCATAGTTGTAGTTATTCCAGCATTTTTTATATGATCTATTTCAACACCATTTAATTCGTATCTGATATTTTGAAATAAAAACAAAATCGGGTTGTTCGTCAACTTAACTTCTTTATCTATATGTTTTCCTGTTGCATCGAGAGAGGACGCAGTGATATACCCCTCAATGTAAATGGAGCTAGCAGACGGTAGTACATATACGTCTTGCTGATGAATAGGGATTCTGATTTCATCATTTTCTTTGAAGCTGTTAGTATAGGGATTGTAAGTATGAATTTCATAGCTTTCAATCGAATTATCGTGCTGTGGCAAGTCAGTGATTTGAAGCATTTTATATTTTAAATCCAAGAGAACGTAGAAATGTTTTATTAATTTTGGTAATCACTCTAGTTGATTTTAAACGTCTTCTACCTTTCGATATCGGGGGTGAAGTATTTAGTTTTCTTGTCTGAGCAGGGATTTTATTGAAAACAATCATTCTAGGTCAAGCAATCACCGACTTAAACATGTACATGCTAATAAGATCACCGATGGTGTAAGAATGTTAACTAATTAGAAGTATCTCGATATTTATTTGGTTTAATAAATCTGATTAGCGAAATGTATTTTATTTACGTACGTAGTTCCTTGTTTTCCAAAATGAACTTAAGAATTTTAAACATAAATGACCGCAATTGTATATGCTATTACCCTGTAAGTTTTGATAATTGTAATTAATTTTCGATCCCATATATTTAATAAATTCCTTTGGAGGTTTCAAGTTACCATAACTATCAAAGTATTCAATATAATCATATATTTTTGCATAGGCTACCCAATGACTACCACTAGATGATGAAGAATCTAAATTTATAATCCCACATTCGATTGGTAGTGGTGATTCTGGTAATTCATCTCTCATAAATACATTACGAAAATGAGGTATATTTTTCGCGTGATTTATAATGTCGATGTTAGTTAACGCTCTTTTAGGTAGCCGACTGATTAGTTTTTTGTGTTCGTAACATAAATCCCTACACCATTCTTGTACGGCTTAAGATGCAGTCCTCTTCCAATACACAGTCCTTTCATGTTCTCGTTTTGTTCCTTTACTTGTGCTAGTTGTTTTTTAGCCGATTTATATTCATTGACAGCTTTCGTGATTCCTGCAATGCCACCCGATAAAGTGCCGCTGGCAGACAATCCAGCAAATATAGGTATTAACGGGAGAAAGCCACCAGTTTTAGGTACAGGTATCACTCGCGGTATTTTAATAGGTAAATCTGACGCGAACTCTCTAGCTGCTTCGTATGCTAACTCTGTTAGCATTTTCTTACATTTAGGTTTTAGGTTACGAATGTGTTTTTTTGTATGTGAGACAATATTATTAAATGTTTTCTTTAAACCAGCACCAGTTTTGAACTTCAATAATGTTGGTGTTTTATTCTTCACTTTATGAATATCATGACATTGTCGTTTGCTCCTCATGATATAATAATTTAGTTTAATGTAAGGATTTCAATAAAATTTCGAGTGTAAAAGTCCGTATCGTTTAAAGATTAACTTTCAAATGAGCACAACGTGAGAAATATATCTTTAAATACATTCATTAGTGTCACTAAAATATCTACAAACAATTTGTCTTTTCTAGCCAAACAAAACAAATAACAAGTCAAACAACGATGTGTTAAATGAAACTGTATGATAATAATAACAATAATATATATTATAAGAAATAAAGACGCATCACATTATCACAGGAAACCATACATATTGGACATTTCGGTTTTTTTATTGATAACGCACATTTAGCGCATGCAACGACATGACCGCACGGTACAAACGCGACATCACATGCCTTGACGTAACATATTTTACACACTTGTACTACGTCACTATTCACCACCTCCTCCTTTGGCCGGGAGACAGGTTGCTCTAAGAAAGAAACAGTGTTCACTTTCTCCTTGACGTAGTCTCTACCCTTCACCAGTTTGACGTACGCACATCGTTCAAACCAGCGTGCGTGCTGCTCCCACGGCTCATCACCCTTCTCCCAATCCTTTAGACCACCATCACAATGATAACATTTGGTTTGATCTCCGCACCCAGTATAATAGAAACCGGCTTCTGCTAACTCTTCAGGTCTTTGTGTCATACTACAAGGCCAATCTTTAAATGTTTTCAACCGTACCGCTTCCGTTGCATATTTAGGGTGTGCAGGACGCTGTAGACTCATGGTGGTGGAAGGAGACATGTTCGCACGATCGTTTTCTCCTTTCATTAAGTTACTATGTGTTTGCGGTGACACTGACCTTTCCTATACTCGTATCAATAAATAGTACGAATGTTATTAATCACCACAAAGTTAAATAAATCTTACCAAACAGCAGTACAAAGCTGTTTAAATCTCATTGAGAAATCAATATCGGTTGTAAAAGTCTGTACTGTTTTAATATTAACTTTCAAATGAGCACAACGTAAGAAATATATCTTTTAAATACTTTTGTGCCAGTAAGAATATCTATAAACGATTTGTCTTTTCTATCCAGCTGTTCTCGCTTGTAGGTAGTCCTAGCCACTTCACATATACTTTATTCCCCCTGCTTTTTATTACTTTTTCAACCAGATATACGTCAGGATGTAAAGTTTTTTGAATTTCTTGTCCATAAAATGCTCCTAATATCGGTCTCGACTTCATATCTTCTAATAAATAAGTAACAGGATTAGTGTGTTGAATCTTTGTTATCTTAAATATTTCTGTAGACCAATTAGGAGTGAAACCTTTTTCAAAACAACCTTTATACTTGCTAATTCTAACAAAGTCACCGACTAGAAATCTCTTGATTTTCAACTTTTTCTTAGACTGCAATTTAACATATTTTTGTAATACATCCGCTTTATTTTCATGGGTGATTGAAGCAGGAGGTCTACCTATAGTTCTATGAAAATCATGATTATATTCATAAATTTTATTATCTAGCATCCCATCAATCCATTTATAATTGCCTTTTAAACTGAACCCCTTATAAAGCTTATTTTTAAGCGTTCTTATAAATCTTTCCACAATTGATGCTTTTTTGGTGGAGTATGTTGAATAATGGTTAATATCATATTTTCTCATTACTTTGAGAAATGTTTTATTATAAAACTCTTTACCCTTATCTGTTTGTAAATTACTTGGGAATCGTCCTTTAGCTAAAAGTGTTTCAAATTGCTTACATACGATTTCTTTAGTCTTCTGTTTGCCCAAGCGTACTTTGAAAAACAGTCAATAATTACTAATATATATTTATAGCCAGAATTTACGTCCGATAATGCCTGCATGTCAATCAAATCCGCCTGCCAGAGGTCATCTATATCTTTTAACATAACACTTCTCCGAGGAAAGTTCACTCTAGCATTTTTGTGAATTTCATTTACGACGTCGGCTTTGCTCATAATGCTTGTCCAATGCTCCTTGAAGATCTTTTAAGGCAATATCTTTTTTTATTGCTTTAATACTATCTTTTAAACTTTCAGTTAGTATTAAGAAATTATCTCCCTGAAGCTTATTTAAAGCGATATCTTTTTCAATGTTGTCTATACGATTCAACAAACTCGAAGTTAGCTTTTCCCAACTTAGCACTATATTACGATTGTCCACGACATGTTCTTTATTTGCAAAATTTGACGCACTAGGTTCATTTCTAGATTTTATTTTAATGACTTCTATATGACAACAATCAACTGAATGATATTCACTTTTCTCGATACTCATGTCTAATGCTCGTCAGAGCATTAAGTGCAATGATAGCAATAGACGATATTTTATTCTTTTATTATACCAGCTTCTTTTAATTCTTCAATAATAGATACGATTTCATTATCATGATTACTGTTACCAGCACTTTTAGATGCAATTAATAGTTTGAGCCTTTCAATCAATTCATTCGGGTCATCCCAATAAACATAATCAGTGTTTTTCTTGTACTTTTTTAATAAAGGCAAGAAACCACCGCTTTTTAATTTCGTTAATTGTTCTGGGAAATCCTGATTTGCATCATTAAGCTGTGAAAATAAAGGTTTTATAATGTGACGGTATTTCGAACCTTTGTCCCCCTTCAATGGTCCGCTAGGATTGAAGTCTCGTTTGTGTGCGTTAGTATTAATTAGCATTTCTTTATAATCAATTTTGTCTTGTTCTGTTACGACAGCAAGATTAGGCTTATTGCGTAATAAAAGTTCCTTTAAACCATCTGTTAGTTCATAGTTTTTGTTCTTAATTATAACCATATATTTTTTCCCCGCATCATTATTTGTTGATGACAAACGTACATCAATATTTCCCATCATGAGCTTCTTGTTCTCGCTCCGAATACCAAATGGAACGTTAATGTTATCATAAATATTAAGCATATCTTCTTTTTTAAGAGACAATAGTGTATCATTATTTTGATTTCGCAAACTACCATCTGCTAAATCATAATACTCTGAGCACTTACTAGAATCAGTCTTGATTATGTCTCTAAAATTTTCGTATTCTAAAGAAGAATCCAAGTCATTAAAAGTGTCTTTTACATTTAAACTTTTTGAAATATTTAATTCAGGACAATGCGAGCCATTCACTTTTATCAGAGTTTCTAGAGGATCTGTAATAGGTTTAAATACTTTCTTAAATTTAAGATTAGCTGCATCTTCTTCATTTTGAATCATCTTTATTTTATTTTTTATGTTTTCAACAGATTTAATTAGTTGTTCTTTTACATTTGTCTCCATTGCAATGACTGTTTAATACTAATACTCATCATCTAGTGACATATTTTAAGCTTTGAACAAGTATTTATGAGATGCTTAAAAATGGATAAATGTGTCAAATCCTTTTCTATACCTTCCTTTATCAATAGCACAATCTTTATTAATCAGCACGAAGTTGAACTGATCTTGCCAAACAGCGGCACAAAGCTGTTTAAATTTTATCCACTCTACATCTGTATTGACATGCTCATTGTATATATGTTTTAAATTTGTATCATCTTGTTTGTAGATAATTAAAAGATTAGCATTATCTCTAATAAGCTGTTTTGGTATCTTTGAGTATGTTTGAGATAAATAAAAACAGTCTATCCGTCTGTGTCTTCCCATGGCAAAGTAATTTCGTATGTTCACCTGATTTTCACACGCAACGTCATCGAAAATTATGATTGAATTGATCAAAGCATCATTAGGGTGAAGAACTTCTTTATTCTCATTGTATAAAAAGAATCCAGCTTCTGGAATTTTCTGCATGATTTGTCTTAAGAAAATATACTTCGCCTGAAAGGCTGTCTTTGAATACAAATATATATGCTTAAACTTCAAACCGTTTTCATGTAACAATAAATTCAGCATAACATTCGTTTTACCACAGTTAGAAGGTCCACATATTATGCATCGAATTGTGTTTGGTAACAGTGTGCTATGTTTGACTTTTTGTAACCGATTTTCTATATCAATAGTTTTCACTTCTAAAGTTTGAGTTTGCTTGACGAACTTCATTGTGTAGTGTGAGCTTAATCGAACTTTCCAAGTATTTATATACCTCATAAAATTATGTAATTTGAAGTAAAATGACATTATAAAATTGGAACAGATTGTAAATGTCGGCATTACATTAAGATGTAAGAAAACATAGTTGGATTCCTTTATTTAAATACATGTTCTAAGTACCTAAAAGATAAAATAAGATTTAACACTTCCTTTTCTATAGAAATGCAGTTTGAATGTGGTGTGGTAATTGAATGGGGGTTAGCTATAGCTAGAAAGAAACAGATCAATTCACTTCAACAGTTTATTATAAGTATTCGTATTATTAATTATACATGTTCTTGCTATATAAAACAAATAAGAAATACTATATTATTACATATAGGTACAAAAACTTAATTTTTTTTGCTACTCAATCATCTATTAAATTCGATGTTAATGTAATTAATACCTCATTAATAAATAACAAATATAAAAATTAAAACAACAATCTGCATTTGTCATTACCGATAGTATTATTCGTGGGGGTAAATATTTATTACACATATCCATAATTCATAATAACCGAAGACGACTTTTACACTTTATTTATGAACAATACTTAATCATTTAAAATATCGTCTCACAATGACCCCATGGTAATGTATGTATTTGATCTCTCAAAACTTGTCTCTTATCATCACTTCTATTCAATACTTGTTTGTCTACTTGTTGAGAGTATAAAACATGTTTTATAGACCGTATCATGTTCATCTTACAACGAAGTTGGTAACGGAATATAAGAACCGCCTCGCAAAGGAGAATACTTGTTCATGTTAATTTCAATATGACTTATAGATAGGTACGTCCATCCAGATTCACGAAGTTCGAATTCGGTTAGTTTTTTTTTCAGAGTGTTACTTGTATTCAATAATAATTCATTAAAATCAGTGCTCTTGTAAACAGTTTCATATTTAGTGTTGAATGACTTTAGCTCCTGTTTGTCTGAGTGAGGTTGTATAAAGTACGCAAAGAATTCAAAGTTAACTTTAATACAAGTAAGGCTCTCTACTGATATATTGATAAGTTTTAGAAGATCTTTCTGACACTCATTAAAGAATATCTCTGGCGTGAAATAATCTACTTTCTGAGATGGATTTATACGATATGAAACAATTCTGTTTTTAAAAGCAGTAGCAATCATATAAATATTATCGAATTCTGTGTTCAGTAAGCAGTTTGACTTATGTAAATTAGTTTTTAAGTGAGATGAGTATTCCTTTCGAGACATTTCAATTTTACAGTTTTCACAATTCATTAATTCATATTCAGGTATTAAGGCTGATACAGGATGAACTGTAAAGAAAAGAAAAAAATTAAAGGGTTACAATCTACTCATTTATTTTATAAATCCTAGTAATAGTTGCAAGCGGTAGTTTAATAAGCTTTACACTTTAGTATTAACTGTTCTATAGTTAAACATTTTTTGAATACATCTTAACTATGGGTACAATAGAGAGGGTACAATTAAGAGCGAGCTCTATTTTAATAATAACTTCCGATAAAAGTAGGCGGGCAAGGCTTGAACTCCTTTCGCGTAGCTTTTATATACTCGGTTAACGCACGCCAGCCTTCCGTACTATCATCTGTTCTGTTTTTTAAGCTTATTATTGCGTGGCGCCATCGATTCATGGGAGGTACGCGCTCTATTTCATCGCATTTATAAACTTTTAATTCTACGTAATGAGAACCGAGTTTACAGTCGTTAGACTGGCGAGCAACTCCGTTTGCGATTCGTCGGTTTAGAAAAGATACGAGAGGAGTCATTTTTTTACCAGGTCTGAGGGCTTGCTCATCTACTTCGTCATCCTCAGAGTCGGTCCCGAACACATCGCGCGCAGACTCCTTTCTGCTAACGTCAGCGGGAGTAGTATGGCTCGCTGTAGTTGGAGTAATAATGCTGACTTTACTTTTCTTTCGCTTCGGCTGCTCCAGTTCACTGTTATGCGGCTCTTTGCTTCCATGTTTTCCCACCTTTTGTATTTTCAGGCTTTCACACCGTACTCCATCTTGAACAAATGAATAAACATTATGACTAGTGTTAATGTTATAACTTTTTGGATATCTTTTAAACTCTTTTCTTATAATGCTTACAAACTGCTTTAGATATTGCCAGGCTTCTGAGTCGGTGTTAGTTTTATTTTTTAATTTTAGGTCAAATAATATTTCATCTTCCTTGCACAATTTCAAAACGATGTAGTATGTTCCTTTTTTATGTTTATCGATCTGACGCGAAAATCCTTTCGGAATTTTGTTAGTGATGTAGGAATAAAGATGATTGTATTGTTCCTTACCACTATCGTCACTGTTTCGATCCTCCCCCTCGCTATCTGTCCCGAACAATTCATATGATAACGCTGGTTCGATGCGAGCGGGATTAATTCGCTTTTTCCCCTTTTCCGAAGTGCTGACCCGAGATGCTGAGTTCGAGCCGTGACCCCCCTCACGGATCACGGGTTTTTTACATTTTTTATGAGTATAATTCTTCTCATCCTCCTCCGTCCGAAGCGGTCTCTCTTGAACATGACTGGACTTGAAAAGGTAATTTTATTAAATTAATTTGATAATTGAACCCACAAGCAATCAGTAAAACAACTCAGATCGCAAGAACAAAACACAAATTTATTTTAAACTTTAACTATCTAAACATACGAGAGAATTGAATGGATGCATTCATTTCTCTACTATTGTCAAACTACACTAAGCTTGCGCTCAGAAAAAATAATCGTATTTTAATAGATGAAATATCTGATAGATGAATAGATGAATATTCGAATGGTACTTACATGATAGCAGATATGTTGACACTTATTGATGCACTTTAGTAACTTGAAGATCAGAAGACTTCGCTTGCCGATGACAATGTGTCTCAGTCTCACAATTCCCACTTTAAATATATGCGAGCGATAACCATTTTTGGAACGAAAAACACACATTCAAATAAAAATCAAGCAGACTTGCACTTTTGCTGCTCCATACTTATCATGCACAATAGCTGTTGTCAGCGTTCTGTATCCCGATATAAAAGTAAAAATCTAAATATTTAATTACAACCTTATGTACTATGCAACAAGCACTATAAATAAGTGCAACCAAGAAATTAATCACTATCATGTTTTTTTGTCTCAACACGATTGGAATTCAGTCGGAAGTATACGCGGGCCGAACATTGAAATTAAACTTTATTATTTGTAAATATAGTTCAATTTAAAATGGCAGAAAAATCAGACCTTATAAGTCTCACACCGAAAAGCTAGAATTTAAATAGATAGGGAATCATCTTGCATTCGACACGTGCATAAACTTTCCTCTTATGGCATATACCATAAAGGATTAGAATGTTAGATCAATATCCAATATTAAGCTACTTTGAATTCTATCGACACCATTTTATTTATATATAAAGCTAAAAATTTCTGAAGGGATACCTATTGTAATAAATATTTTGAACGTACGTGGTTCTCTTGCAAAATGTCGGTAAGTTAAATTTAATTATAAATATCGGTACATATGTTTTCTGTTTATATATTACATGCTAACCGGTGTGTAAATTTCAGGATACGTCTGAGCATCTATTCAACTTTGTACCCTGCAATGCATCGCGACCTACATATGAACCAAGGCTCGGGTTAGATCGTAAACGAAAGCCAGAAAACACAACAATTTATTCGTATATCAAGAAACCTCATCAGAATAGAGCTGCTAAAGTGATTAAAATAGAAATTTATGACGGAGACAAAATAGAAGATAGTGAGCGAATATGCAAGTGTAATGCAGAATTGTGCCTGCAGTATGCGGTCAAAAGCGTTCCTCTAGACGGAATATATGAGTCAACACTTAACGTAATAGATAAAATAACGGAGTCTATATCATCTAATATTTGTAATCGCTACACAGTGTTGTAAAAATATGCATTTTACAGAATAAATATTAATCGAGTAACAATGTGTTTATTTATTTATCACGCCACTAACCCACCATTTTAAATTCGACTTATCCGACTCGCGTTGTTTTGGAAAGGTGAGACCGCTAATTAATTACCGGCGTCGATAACACTGTACGTCTCATAATTATGTTCACGTCGATGTATGAATCACTATCTATTTAATAACGCTTAATATAAAATGGAGCACTCATAATTGATGTATTGAATACATGAATACTGATTTAGATCTATTATAAATTTTGCCTAGCTCATAGGTATTACACTAGATGAAAACTTGATCTATTCAGTATTCAGAACATGAAAGAAGAACAAGTAGAATTAATAGATTAATTGATGAAAAGAAGAATTAATAGATGAAATGATGAAAACTTGATCACTGGTAAGATTGGGGGGGCTTGGATACCTCGGTACGTATCCAGGTCCCCCAATTTTACCCTACTAGCGGGTACTTACGTTCCCGAAAAGCATATTCCGGCACAGAGGGAACGAACAGATATACAGACAGAGAGGGAGTGGATATCATATCGGACCAGACCTGCGGCCCTGACAAGCACTTGATTATCGTTATAGATTAGTAACCTTGTCGCCTGAAAGTACGGGGTGCTTTGCGTCAAATCCGGTCGGTTTGATTTTTTGCAGACTTGTATAAGATGTTGGCCCGATGAATAATCCAAGTTTGTGACCTCGAGCGCTGAACGCAAGTTTGTCAGGCATCGGAAAAACCGCGACAATTTCCGGAATATTTTCAGATTATGGCGATTATAACATTTATAACTCAAAAAGACTCGTTTTTGGTAGTACTTACCTTCTCAACGTTTTAAAGTAGACTAAATTTGTTAAAATATGAGACTAGAATGGTCTCTGTAGATCCAATACTATCTGAGATAAAGGTTTTTCAATATTCCTAATTTTTTCGTACTTATTTAATGGTAATTGAAATGTAAGGTCCCGTGTGGTCGCCGGGTTAGAAAAGTGCCACTCCATGTCTTCCCGTGGATGTCGTAAGAGGCGACTAAGGGAATAATGGCTTGAAGTAGATACTGTTAGGCGATGGGCTTGCACCCTGTCAATACTTAATACACTGGTAAACATCTCAGGTCTCAGCATACATGTGCAAAATGTGGTTACAGAATTATCAACAAACTTTTAAAGTTGTTGGGAATGAAGGCATTTGTTTATGTATGCTATTTATTTGAACAATCTTGACGAGCGTCGGTACCAAACATTCTGCGAATTCATCATTTTCTATTCATTTGCTCATGTACAATCTTCTTACAGTACAGGCGTGTTTGGGAGTCACACTGAACCCTCTCTCCTCTCTTCTGGGGTGGGTATCCACGCCACAAGGCCTCAACCCAACCCTAAAATGATAGCCCCACAACACCTCTTGCGAATGATGGATTGCCTTTGCAGTCTTGGGCCAATTTCAATGAATAAAAGAAATAATCACAAAGTTCGGACACATGTAGGGTAATACACCCGATTTCTGCCATCAGAATACCGGTTATTGGCACATGATTGTAGTCTTATCGCCTTGAAATAAGTTCATAGGTCGTAGATTTATACGTAGGACTTGGTCAAAAATCAATTAAGTACGTATGATGACCAAATTTTCGGAATACAATGGAATAAGTTGACGTGCTCACAACGTACAATACGTATAATCACCCATTTGTTTCTTTTCTCAGGACATGTGTATTAACTGCGGTAAATGCTACATGGCCTGCGCAGACTCGGGTTATCAAGCGATCGAGTAAGTAAATCATTCATAAAACTAAAATCTTCTATTTTTAAATATCATGGTCATAGTTACTATAAAGAGAAGATTTTGGTCTAACTTAAGAAAATTGAGTCTTCAATACAGCTTATTCCCAAACAGAATGCTGATCACAACAAAACATATGGCAGCCTGCCTACGAAGCGACTGGTCGTGGGTTCGATCCCCTGTTAGGGCAAACATTTTTGTGACGAGCGCGAGTTAATTTACCTTTATACCTAAGTGTTTATCGTACATAGAACCCATACAGTACAGCTTGGTTCGCTTTAAATAATCAACATAATTCCATATCGATGAGAAATATTATTAGCGAGCTAGATAATTTTCTTACACAATTTGTTAGTCTCCTTGTCGCTTTAACGTCTTTGAAAACTAAGTGCAGAAGTTCAAACATAATGTTAGTGTCCAGCTAGGTACGGTTAAGACCAACCGTACGTCAATGATAGATTCCCGACTGGCCCAATGGTTATTTGTTGTTTTTTCTTCAGGTTTGATCCCGACACGCACATCCCCACCGTGACGGACGACTGCACCGGATGCACCCTGTGCTTATCTGTGTGCCCCATCATCGACTGCATCTCGTTAGTAGCATGCGCCACTTATTTATACATACACAACTCTTCCGTGCTAAACTGCTGAACCTAGGGCACTTGAAATTCCATAGTTCTAGGTCAACGGACAATACCCTATGGATTCCCTTGAGTGTCGAAATATACGTTTTTTGCGGCATAAACAGCCGTAACTTTTTTTTACGTTAACTTAGAAATTTGATTTTTTCACAGTTTCAAGGGACTGTAGACCGGAGTATATGGTTATAATTTCAACGTGATACCTCCACGCGTTCCCGATATAAAGGATCTTGACAGACACACGGACAATAAAGTCCCCTAACCCTAAAAAGACAAAATGTAGACCACATTTAGGCAGGTCAAATATGGTTTAATCTATCAAATACTCATTAAACAGGGCGAGCCACCCTGTAGAATGCTTTCCTTTTCCATATTTGAATACAAAAATATTGATGTATTACTTTTAATACTTACCTAGGTACTTAGTTATGCGATAACTACTGCGTAATTTCAAATTGGAACATGGGTGTCGCTTTAGTTAAATACTAAAGCGACCATAAAGTCCATGCCAACTGACTTGTCTTATTTAGTAAACACTTTAATAACCTCAAAATGCATAGTTTTTGGCTATTTTCTGCCGTTTTCTGGTAAATTAAGCAACTAGAGACCAAATATTGCACACTTTTTTCTGATTTTAAATCATGGATGGTTTTTGGACATAATTTTAATTTTAGGAGAATTTTGAGGTTATAAAAGTGTTTACTAAATAAGACAAGTTAGATGGTATGGAGTATAGTGCCAGTAGGTAATGTATTGCATGCTGACGGCCTACCGAAGAAGGCGGCTAACTGCATAGTAATAGTATAAACATTTTCAATTTAATGTTACCAAAAGAGTCATCAATCAATAGAGTCAAGTCATGTTACGGGATGAGTTCTGATCTGAGAATGTGGAGGGTTAAAAAGCAAGAGCAAGGAAAAAAGAGATGGATGGATTGTGTGAAGAGCGCAGATATGAGAAAGAAGGGAGTGAACGCTGAGATGACAGCTAACAGGGATGTGTGGAAGGAAAAAACATGCCGCATATCCCAGATAATTGGGATAAGCGCTCATTCCCAAAATACCATAATTTAGAAATACCAGATTAAAGTTTATATTATATTATAACAGATTCCCAAAACAGATTTAAAAAAAAAAGGTACTTACCCAAGTGGTGATTTGGGAATCGGGTAAAAAGCGAAATCTGGTATTTTCAAATAATGGTATTTTGGGAATGAGCGGGGATAAAGGCAAGAAGATGACGACCAATAGAGTATAGAATGGTTCGACTACTACATTGCAGTTAGCTGCCTTCTTTGTTAGGACGGCAGCGTGGTAGTACAGCGTATATATTTTTGGGTAAACCTTTTGATCAGCTTACGTCGAATACATAATGTTCACATTGAACAGCAGCAGTGTTCGCATTGTTGTGTTGCGGTTTGGGGATAAGACAGCCGGTGAAATGACTAGCATAGAGGCATTACATCTTAGTCCTCAGGGTTGGCAGTGTATTTGCAGTCTTGTGAATGCGAATATCAATGGGTCACAGTTTACACTTAGGTACCATCAAGTGCCCTGTGTGTTTACATTACTATGCCGTAAAAAAAAATGTGTCACTCACACGCCAAAGTCATGTTTGCTATGCTATGTAAATTACGACTTAATTCTAATTTTAATTAATCCTTAAAGATAATCATAAGAGGGTTGTGAACGGACGATTAATTCGCGGAGCTGTCAGTTTTCCCATACAAATTTAGCCCCGCGCGATAACGTTTTTCACCCCCAAAATCTAGGCCGATTTTTAAGATTTTTTAATATGATATTGTTAGGATAAACTCTGTACGTTTCGGACTAGGTTTAAGGAAAGAGAAACGTTAACGCATTTTGTATAGAAAATTTTAGCTTCACAATCCTCGTCTTAAAAGGAAAACATGAAAAAAAAAACATTCAATCATTATCACTGGAGCACTGTCCATGACCGGTTCTTCTACCTTAGAACCATTACGCTCAAAAATTACATTTGAAATTATAGCATTATGGAAACAAGGATTGAGCAAAAACATAATTGTCTTTAATTTACAGGATGGTGCCCAAAACGATACCGCACATTATCAAGAGAGGTCTCCACACGCAGGTACATCCTGTATCACCACTGGATGGAGTATGCCAATAAAATGCAATGTAAAAGTATAATAATATATTATATATTTACAAAATACCGTCGACATACTTAGAACATAAAATAAAGTTAATTAAATGAGGTACTACTTTTGATTCATAAGTCTGTCATATATTTCTTCAGCCTTTTTCTCGGCCAGAGTATACGCAGACACCCAAAAGTTTTCAGGGTTCACTGCCAATGTTAGCGCTGACAGAGGCATAGGGCAGTTATAATGACTTTTGTCTACGACGTGCGGCTCAATAATCCCCTTTCTCCTCTCATGAAGTTTCTTGCAAACAAAACATTCAAATTCAACCACTGTTAGCTCAAGATTAGTCTGATAAGGCCTCAATGTCAACTCCTTGGCTATCCTATCGTTATTAACAATCTCATTCACTTTATGCTCCAAATATTCTTCATACAACTTGTCATCGCTGAGCAATTTATTCAAGTGCTCACTTAAAATTTTAGGTGTAGGAAAATCTTCTACCAAAATAGCAGATTTACTATTAGGCAACCAATCTCTTATAGAAGGCGATCCAAAGTAAATTGGGACAGAACCCACCTCAATAGCGCGCCAGATTTTCTCCGTGATATAATCCTCGCAAACTCCATTCTCTATTGTTATAACGAACTTGTATCTCGCTACAAAATGGAGAAATTCTTCATCATGTAAGCGGTTCAAATAATTGACAGTGAATTTTGAATCTAATTTTCTGTTATTCAGACAAGGTCCATATGAATCTATCTTAATAAAATTCATAAGTTCCTTTACATAAATATCCCTCTCTGTTGAAGTTTCACAATCGCTCTGTAAATAAAGTACTGGAGCAATTTCACTTAAATAACGGTTTTTCTCTAAAGTTTTCACGAAGTATTTTTCACTGGTTATATCCTTAAATGAATTCAAATGCTGTAATGGAAAAGGAATGTCACTATATCTGCTTATAGTTGAGGAGTAATTAAACAACTTCAGTATCTTCTCATGCAGAAACAATACTTCATTTCTCGGAGATTCCTCATGAAGCATCCCCCATATGATCTCACCAGGTTTCCTAGGTAACGGCAGGTCTTCAAAATTAATCTGACTGACATAAAACATAAATGCGTCGACATGAGACACGTCACTTGAGTTATTCCGCATATAACGATCACATGTTATATTACCTGGACACTTTATGCTAGACTTACGAACGCCAATAAAATCCGCTGTCCACCATTTTATGACTGGATTGACAGTTTTTTTTAATTCACTAGTATTGCCCTTGCAAGTCCAAAATATGAAGCACACACAGAAACATATTAAAGCCAAACATATTTTGTTTAATATCAATTTACAGAGTCTCTTAATAACATTAACAAACATTTTACAAATAAGTAACAAAGCATATTTAACGCAATTAATACTCACACATACACTTCCATTGGCATACATAAGTGTGTGTGTGTGTGTTTTTTTTAAATGGCTTCTGTACGATTGGACACAGTGTCAAAGTTGGAAGGTGCACGTGATCGGTGTATAAGTTCCCGCGAGTTCTGGATTCTGATGTCTGCTGGTTTATCTGAAACTACGAGACGGTACAATGTTAATTATCTACTTCTATAACTACACATTATGACTAAAAACTACGACAAACACTTACAAAAGGGTGACTACAACTGAGAGGAAGGATAATATTATTTATGATTTTATATTAGATCTGTAATGAATTTGACAAGGACATACACAAAAGACGCGTTAACACAGGTTAGAAGAAAGCTAACATTGACCGGACGGGGAATACACTTAGGAAGGATGTCGTACAAGGATACCGGATTTCTAGGACAATTAAAAAATATATGATCTGGCGTACCCTCTTCTAGACCGCACTCGCATAATGAATGATCGCGGACACGGATCTTAGCTAAAAAGGAAGGTGAGCAAATGTGACCAAGTCGCAATCGTATTATCGTGGAGACTGCACGCTTGTTGGCATCACGATATTTGAAAAACCATGGTTTTACTGGAAAATCGGGTTAAATAGTGCCGTAATACTTGCCTTTGGAGCAACGAGAGATGTTCCATACTTCACTCCAGCGTTCGCTAAGATGGGACTTAACCGAGGCACGAAAATCTTGATCAAAACATTCAGAGTATGAAGTACAACCAGTTTCGATGACCTGTTTGGCGCACGCGTTGGCCTGCTCATTGCCGGTAATTCCAGAGTGACCCGGAATCCAAGCCAAGGTTACCTGAATACCCAAAGAGTGACATCTACAAAGGGTTTCCCTAGTCTTCAAGTTTACATAAAGATTGTCTTTGGAGCGGAGCGGAAATTTTGAAATATCCTGAAGGCAACTAAGAGAATCCGAAAAAACAATAGCTTTATTTATTTTATGTGATTCTATATAAGACAGGACTTCAAAAAGTGCAATCGCTTCACCGGAAAATACTGTTGTTTGGGGCGGACATCTAAAGCCTAAGACAATTTTATACCGAGGTATCCACACCGCCGAGCCCACAAATCCGTCATTAGATATCTTCGACGCGTCCGTAAAAACAGTGGTCCAATCTGCCCAATGTTCCGCAATTGTTTTGTTGGATAAGCTATTAGTGTTCGTTAAATCTTCCATTAAACTAAAGGAAAACATAATATTTAGCTGAAATACAAGGGCATTGAAGTCAGTGGAAAACAAGGAATTACAAGAAAACTGGAGAAGAGGGGGAAGCCCAGAAAGCTTATGGAAACTCTAAACAAGGGATGTATTTGTGGGTCCAGTATTTGGAAAGAGAAACTAAACGAGACAGGTTATTTATACGGGATAAAAGAGGATGGTTAGAGAATTGGGCTGACTTGCAGAAGAAACGGTCTGATAGAAATTGTCTTCGGAGTCTCGAGGGAGGCTGTAGACACTCCACTTGCAGGGCATTTATGGGGGAAGATTTCATTGGCCCGCAAATAATACGGAGACACCGTGACTGAATTTTGTCCCATGTTGACAGAGCCATCTTGTTGCACGGTTCTAGCAGGAATGCACCATAATCGAAGTGGCTCCGTATGATTGCATTATATAGTAACTAGCGACCCGCCCGCGGCTTCGCCCGCGTGGAATGTATTATACATATAAACCTTCCTTAAGAATCACTCTGTCTATTAAAAAAAACCGCATCAAAATCCGTTGCGTAGTTTTAAAGATTTAAGCATACATAGGGACAGACAGCGCAAGCGACTTTGTTTTATACTATGTAGTGATGTGAATATGGGTGAGCTCCCCACCAGGCGCTCGAGAGGGCCCTCAAAACATTTATGGTTTTTTCGCACTTGTTTTTTATATAATTTAGGTGCGGGATTCCGGTCTGATGGGAGTCCAAATATAAACCCAGAAACTTAACGCCATCATTCAAGTGGATAATTTCCTCGTTCACCACAATGTCAACGTCAGGGATCCATTTTTTAGAAGCCGATAGGTTTAAACCATGATCTTCCAACCAAACGTTAAGATATCGAAGTGAAGCGTTTTAGCGGTTTGTGCAATCTGAAAAGGACTCAGAGGCATAATATAGGGCTATATCGTCTGCGTATGTAAGACGTCACAGAATCCATCGACTACCTTTTCCAGATCCGCCGTGTATAAACTGTATAAGATAGGGCTCAAGACCGAGCCCTGAGGTAAACCTTTCCAAATCGTTCTAGGGGGCAAAACCCTAAAAAGGGAACCAGGTCTTAACCATGTCTCCGAGATGGCCATAATGACAGGATTATATATTAATAAGGAAATAAATCTCATGTTTTTTATGCCGGATACTTCTACAATTCCACTGAATGGCTGTATGGGCCATTATTGGACATTATTTTAGTTAATTGATTTAGTAATTCTAAGACATTGTTCGGTATCGCATCGGAGAATTTTGAAAGGAGATTCAGTAACATAGTTACTAATTTTTTTTATAAGATTATCATTGGGAGAAATTTCAGTCTCAGAGCCATTGAGGGCACAGCCATTCATTTGAGATGATTGAGGATCTTTTACAATATTATTGTGAGGAGCTTTGTCGTATCCTGAGGCAAGGTTAGGGGTAGGGCGGCGAGGGATATGGACGGTTTTTTTATAGGATTGGGAGGCATAAGTGGAGGGCTGATTGGACTGCTGAGAGAGATGCTGGGTAGATGTCTGAGAAAGATGCGGACTGGGAGTCTGAGAGCCTGATGACAAGGACAATCTAGTGTTATCCGCAAAAGAGCGATGAACATTGCGGAACCGCAGAGCAGCCTCTGAGTATGTGTTCCTCAGACATGACTATTTTAATAGATTTTTGTCTAACATGTTCGGGACAGGCAGAGTTAGTGGCACGATTAGATCCTGAACAGAAAAGGCATAAAGCCCTCTCAACAGGGACAGAACAAGTTTCACCCTCATGAGGCTGAGAATTAAGTAGCGCGGCTTGGATCTGCATGCAGATTTTATGTGACCATATCGACAGCACTTGTTGCACTGGATTGTTGGCAGATGATAGAGCTCAACTGGTAGTGAAGCATTAAAGCAAAACACTTTCTCTTCTTCTTCTTTGTCCCATGTGGTTGTCGGGTTAGAATAGTGCCACTCCATGTCATCCCGTGGATGTCGTAATAGGCGACCAAGGGAATAAAGGCTTGTAGTACTATTAGGCGATGGGCTTCCAACCTGTCACTAATACGCTGGTAAACATCTTAGCCTATTTGTGCATAATGCGGTTACAGAATTATCAACAAGTTTTTAAAGTTGTAGATAATTCTGTAGCTCTGCCGACCCTACTCTGGGAGTATCTGACCAAGAAAAGTTAGTGCTACAGATTGAGTAGGGGTCCAGGATGTCTTTTCTTCTACTACTGTTTTTCTGTTAAGTCTGCGAGGCTTGATGACTTTGCAGTCTGTCACAGAGCATTCAATTGAACCAACTAGTTCCTCCATAGTCCAGTCAGTTGGGATATTTCTAACTAAGCCCATCCTAGTGATGCTAAAAGTGGGAACTGAAGTTGTATATTCCTGTTGAGAATGAATTGCATTGTCAAGGAAAGCATTTGCCGAGTTAGCGTCAATAAACTCCACAGTAACGCGATTACGACCGTTTGCTTTAATACCGTCTTCTTTGATGCCGCGGACAAAGTTCTTGTGTAATAATTGTGCAAACTTAAGAATGCGAATGGACGAACCAGAAGCTGGGTCCTCAATTGTTTTTGAAACCTGAACGACATAAGGAGCTTTGTCTGAAGGGACTATATTTAAGTTTGGAACCCGGAGCAAACTCGGGCACGGTGAATGTGTGTTGAACGGCACCAGGAGCTGGCATGCCTGTGGCACGTTTGTTAAAATTATAGTCAGAAACCTTTCGTGGGCCAGACACGAGAGCACTCTGGGGCCTATATTGCATAAAAGTACTTCTATTATAAACTTATAATAGTACACTAATAAAAATATTTTAGAAGTTGAGTTTTTTCTGTTGCATATAAAATAGTAGTATGATTTTGTTGCATACAAATATTAGACGATTATTACGAGAAATTAAGACTCACATTACCTGCGTCGACGGCTTCGCGGACGTCATGCGCAAGCGGGCAGCGTCCGCGCTGCGGCGCCTGCGCGGCAGCGCCAACAATGTCCAAGGCGTGTTCGCGGACCGGTGGAACTCTCCACTCCTGCGCAGATGGACGCAGCTCCACACCGATCTTTAGTTTTAATTAAGATAATTTTAGGTAATAACATAGCTTTTTAGAATTTTACTAACAAATTATGGATGCTTTTATCTGGAATAAACTATTATTGTTATTATTACAAGTCAATTTTATAAGTGTTTTGATGCATATACATTTTTACTAATAATAAAAGTTATAAGAAATTTTACAGGTATTATAAGCTATTATTACAAGTAAAATTGTGATATGGTTGCAAAAAAACGCTTACTTATATTATTTACTCATAATACAAGTAAATATTTCATAAGTCTTTAGAGTATGTTAAAAATAATATAAGTCACCGAATAAATTTATTTTCAATACTCACAAATAAAAAATATAAATTAAAATGACATAATCCAACAGTGATAGTTAGTAGTGACGAAGTAACATCACAAAAGCGACCGCGGATGTGTCTCAGATGAATCATTTATAAGAATCATACCAATACAATAAAAAAATCAGATTAAACTTCTAGCAGTTTTCATATATTTTGGACGAATGTAGTATGTTTAATGTTTACTTAACTTACAAACAAAAGCGAAAAAATATAGTAAGTGTTTTGTGGTTTTTTTTTAAACTCTTTTTAGACTATGGCCGTACGCTGAAAGGAATCGAGTTTTTTTTTTCTACTTTATTTCAGGAATAATATATGTTGTGTTTGAAAAAGGACTCTTACAAGCCAGCACAAATTTTAAAAATAACCTAGTATACCTAACTATCACATATACCTAAGTATTAATAATGTCAGTTATAATAAATTAAATACCTATATTAACTAATTTAAAAAATCATAAATATTTTAGTAGCACTTTGACAGCAAAAATGGCCTTAAGCTCCATTGGCAGATTATTAAAAACCTTTACTGATTGGAAACGTTCCAATCACAGTGATGTGCCAGTCTTAGTTTTGGGGAAAAGGAAAAACTTGCAGTTTTTGTTCTTGTTGCTAGTCATTTCTGTAATTTTTCCTCAGTTTCATTTTTCTCAAGGTATTTCACTAAATCAGTGACCAGAATTAAAATATACAAACTAGGTACTGTAAGTATCTGAAGACTGTCAAAGTGATCCTTACAGGAAACCCATTGCGGGATATGCACCATTGTCCTTATTGCCCTTTTCTGTATAGTGAACGCTCTTCTAATGTTATAATCATAGGAGGCTCCCCAAAACTTGATGCTGTAATGCAGCTTAGATTCTACTAGAGCGTAATAGACAGCCTTGGGTAGGTCTCTAGTTATGACGTCTCTTAAAATTCTCAAGGCATAACAAGCTGAGCTTATAGAGTTCACAATATGTTCAAGCTCTAGTTTCCAGTTGAGATAAGAGTCGATGTGTACACCTGGAAATTTCACCACTTGAACTGATTCCAAATGTCTATTTTGAAAGAGAGTTCCAATTTTCTGTATTTTTATAATTTGTTTTATAATTTAATGTTATGATTTTTCTGTATTACATACATACATACATACATACATACCTTCACGCCTTCATTCCCAGAGTGGGGTAGGCAGAGCTACAGAATTACCAACAACTCTAAGAACTTGTTGATAATTCTGTAACCACAATTTGCACAATTAGGCTAAGATGTTTAACAGTGTATATTAGTGACAGGTAGCAAGCCCATCGCCTAACAGTACTACAAGCCTTTATTCCCTTAGTCGCCTCTTACGACTTCATCTTTTCTGTATTAAGTTTTAAATTATTCAGTTTGAACCAGCTATAGTAAAATTTGAAATAGTATCATCATGGTAAAAACATTGTTGTTAAATTTGGAACTGTTACTTATATTATAACTAAGTAATAGTAGTTTATGAAATTGTTGCATAAAGAGGGGTATTAAAACACGAGTGTGTGTTTAAGAACCGAGCCGCTAGGCGAGGTTTTTAATAGGTTCACACGAGTGTTTTAATACCTGGTTATGTGCAGTTTCATACACTACTTTATCTACTCTCATACATTGCGATTCAACCTACTAAATAAAAGATCAAAGTTAATAAAGTAACTACAGCAAAACGTATTCAATTAATGGCGCCAAAACCTAGCACATCACCGCGCATGCGTTAAAGCGGGCGCTGTCACAGACAAGTAAAAATTGGAATGATAACTTTTTGTAGATAATTCTGTAAAAATGACGCGAACCGCATGTGCGTTCCATTATAAAAAAATAAAAAATATGGAACCTCGTTGGTGACATTAACTTTTTTGATTAACTTGTATCGTAATGGTAAAAAAATTACTTTATAACATTATTTTGTTAGAGAAATAATGTTATAAAGTGATTTTTTAAATTTTTTTCGGTATTGTGTTTATAAAGTATGCCAATATAAATTCTAGTTAAAGTAGATAGTAGTAGTTATTTTATAAGTTCTAAAAAATATTTATGCAATACAATTTAGCATACTTCTAAAATTGTTTTTAGGTCTGCTAACTATTATTATGACCATTTAATTTTATGCAATGCACCACTATTATTATCAGTAAATTTTAGGAGTAAATAGCTTATAATATAAGCTATAATTTTATATGCAATAGGCCCCTGGGTATTGTCACTTGACATTTCACTATTATCATCTGAACTACCGTCCCCATCAGGTCAGGGGGCTCCTTATCGCTCATCTCAAACAACACAAAACTCACAAACACTCACCTGGTTAACCACAACCACCGCCAACTACAAAACCAACACTAGATCTAAAGAATTCAAAAAAAATACTTTGAATTACATAGAGCACTAGATTCCGCACGTGCAAATGGCAACCCGACATCCAGTTGAATCCATAATTTATTGTGTTACTTTTCTGAGAGATTAGATTAGATCTTTGTTTTGTGCCATTTTTTGGCACATGTCATTTGTGTTGTGTTGCCACTATGATTTCGCCAATGTCAAGTTTAAGGAAGGCACACGTTTTAACGGAAAGATTGAACAATTTTGAAAAAGGGAATAAAATACAAAGAATGTTTCGGTTTCATATACTTACAAACAAAACAAATATTTATATGTTTACAACTTAATTATATTTTTATGAATGAAACTAACTAAGTATTTAGGTTATGAAAATGGAAAAAAAGTCTTGTTTAATAACTGGTTATGAAACAGTGAATAAAAATCCTTATTCATAACCAGTTATGAAATCTTAGTTATGAAAGTGGACGAAACTCATAGTGTGGTGTGTCGTTGGATTGAGGTAGACTTTTTTTTTTATCACTTTCTTGGCGTGACTAAATGTATATTAATACCAAATTACAGCTTTCTAGTACTAAGAGTCTCTGAGCTAGGCCGCGGACGGACGGACGGACGGACATGGCCAAACTATAAGGGTTCCTAGTTTGACTACGGGACCCTAAAAACGACTGACTGGTGAGTTTCTTGCGGCGTTTCTTAACAGCAGTGGTCTTTTGCGAAGCGCTGGTAGCTTTTTGAGGTGTTAAAGTGCCCGTGCGGCGTACTTACTGAATAAACATCTTTTAACTTTTTACAAATAATTAGAGTTGCAATAAATAAACTTTAGTAACGTCAGATGCATGTCAGATGAGATGTAAAAGATACGTATCTTAGAGTCACTCCATTGAAAAGAGATGCAAAATATAACGTGAAAGTTAGCGACTTGCCCATGGTCCTCCTATGTGGATAACGGAGATTAGACTGGCCACAATTAACAGGTATGTTTAGGTTATATCAGTTCTTCAGAAGGCCTGAAGGGCCAACATAAACTAGAAGTAGGAGCTCCGCGAAAGCGGACCTCCGTCGATTCGTTCGTTGTCTCCTAAAATGCCCGGATGGTCTCGGGAGGTGAACGGTAGGTAAACACCCAAATATTCAAGGTTATGTATTTTAGCCTCAATCCAAAGTTTTCGCTACAATCGCCATAGCATATATAAGCTTCGTGGATAAATCACACATTCCGTATGTTTTCGTGCAGAAATAATATTACTGCGAATTTCGGCTACTCCTCTAAAAACAGCCCCAAGACAATGAATCGGTTTTTTAGGTAATGGCAGGACTCCAAAATTAATAAAACTTCCATGAAGTACAATAGCTTCTACTAGAAGCGTCTTACTTCTTTTATTTCGAGTTTGACGATAAAAATCACACATTAGAATTTTCTGAAAAAATCTTATTAGTCTCACAAGTATCAACGCCACTTTATGAGTGGATTATAGGTTTTTATACATACGCTTCTATTGGCATACATAAATTATGTTACTGTTTGTTATCCCCTGTTCCACATATCCCTACTGGTCTATCCCTCCTGGTAGGGAAGAAAGGATTTTTTTTCCACATTTAGCTACTAGGGGGGATACAATGACGTTTTATTTCCACACATTTCTACTAAGATAAAGTACAAGTACATAGAAAAATCATTTATTATAGGTACCTTAAAAAAAACGATTTATTCGCATTATATACACTTTCGCAGAAAGTCGACGGAGCTCCTATTTCTGGATAGTTTGGCCCTCCGGGCCTGCTGCAAAACTAACATAACCTAAACCTACCTCATATTTTTCAATGCGATGATATCAATTTCCTGAATTAATTTATCAGTAGAGATAAGTGGAAAAGTATTCCCCCCTACTAGCTAAATGTGGAAAAAAAATCCTTTCTTCCCTACCAGGAGGGATAGACCAGTAGCGATATGTGGAACTGCCTTTTGTTATTATCAGTGGAAGTAGTCCCTCATCAGCTGTTTCCTATGAATGTATCAGTAGTTAAAAAATAAAATACAATTGTACACGAAAAATTTAATCAGAACCTCCATCCTCTCTCGCTGTGCATATAATGAATGTCCATACCGAGCGCGATTATCAGGTCAACATAAAAGAGTACGTATATGGCTCCAACAATTTTCGCGCTAATTATAATACAAATGACGTTGGCGACCGTAGCAGAGAGTGCAAATACAGCGTAATACATTTCTGCCTCATCCTGTACCTGGTCCACCAAGTACAGGATCAAGAACATTAAAGACAGCACCAGCGTGGGCGCAGCCACCAGGCAGTGCAAGTAGCCCAGGGGTTCCACCACGTGAGGGATTATATTGAGGAGGAGTGCCACTACCTAAAAGTAAGATGACAAATGACAATTCACTATCCACTTACGAATCGTTTAATCTAACTAAAAAGATGAGAAAATTTTGAAAAATTGCTTTAGTGATGCTCTAACTATAATAATACAAATCATGCTTGCATAAGCATTTTATTACAATAACAATTTACTGTCCAGCTTCCTTTAAAGCAAAACCCCTTTCTTTAATGACATAGTATAGATCTATTACTAGGGCGACTAGCAGATGGCAGTAGAACAGTCCGTAGAGCGCTTGGTCGCCATTGCCTGTGATCAGGACAATTATTAGACAGATACTAGTAATGGTAGACTGGCTCATTAGGTAAAGCTGCTCGGCCAGTTCGTGCACTTGGTCCACTAAGTAAAGCACGACGAACATGAGCGATAGGATCAGTGTGGGCGCGGCCGCCAAACAGTTCCCTATCCCCCCTCCGGGAAGTAGGAAGGGCAATAGCATAAGAACCATTGCCATAACCTAAAAGGAAATACTAAATTGTCACATCCAGACCAAACTCTTTTTTTCCTAATGTCACACAACAGCGGGGCAGATATTAATTCAACAGTTATGCAATTTAAATGTCGCACATGTGTGATAGTGACGATATTAAATATCTTTGCCCGACGGTACGAAGCGAGTATCAAGTTTAAGTATTTGTACGCAATGAGGAAAAAAGTCCCGTTAAGGTCCCAAAGTATTGCACCGGTTGTAATGAACATGGAAGGTAAAAAATGACTTATGAGAATGTGTGACTATCATAGGATATAGCTACTGGCTGGCTGGTGCTGGTATTTTCAATCTGCATCCTACACAAGGAGCCAACATTCCATGGAGAATGCGATGCGTGTGATGAATCATTGAAGCTCAACAAAATTACCTTAATAACATTACGTATCATTTGCATCCCTTTCTCCGAAAAAGAAGATAAGAAACCAAAACCATTTGCATCTACTTTCTTCATTCCTAAGGAGAGCGATGTAAAACATACGTATTTGAATTACGTCACGTAGGTTTTAAATCACGCTACAACCGCTGGACGGATTTATATAAAATTAGGAATGAAGATAGATACCCTGGATCAACATATGCTTTTTTTAACCCAGAAAATTTTAAAGTGCCTGAGGGAAGAGCGATATTCGAAATATACTCGGACGAAGTAGCGTGGAGAAACTAGTTGTACCTACATAAGCTTCATGGTCCTACACCAAATTACTAAGGACTAAGACCGTGGGCCATACTGCCTCTTTTTTTAGTGAAAACAACAACTATTTGTAGAATAAGGGGGTTTGATTAGTAACAATATATTTACCGATTATTATTATTACGCAGATGTAGCTAAACATAGAAAACACATACTCCTAATTTTACAGTTCATAACAAAAGGATGACAATTAAAGACCGTAGACAAAATGATAAGTATATTTAATAAATAACACTAAAAGTTATTGAAGTTATATTTTAATAACAAACTAAATTATTATCATGCGCAACTAAAAGTACATCCTCTTTCATTAGCAATTAAAAACAGATCGATGCATAAAACAGTCAATAAGGCAAAGAATAGTAGGCCATATGTCAACCATACCCAAATTCTCGAGAGATTTAACAGAAAACATTGAATAAACGCACCAAAAGTAAATAAAATTTGGAAAAACAGATACATCTTTTCCATGAATAAGGGAACTTTTCTTCGTAAATACAACACGATAAACAATAGTGATATGACGAGCGTGGGACCAGTCGAAATGCAGTACATGTGACCCCGCGGAGTTTCCATAGCCAATGGCAATACTGTTATTACTAGCGAGAGTATCTACAAATAATAAATTTTATTGACACTTGGGTCAAACGCACACAAAAAACAAAATTTGTCTCTCCTGTGGTCAATTAAAGGCTTGTGTGCATATAAGATAGGTTTTTATCTGATCGGGCCAAAGTAGACCTGACGCCTTATATGCGGATATGGGGTCAGCTAGAAAATTAGGTCTTAAAAACGTTAACTTTGGGTATGTCCACAGGAAAGACGCGAACCTAACTCTGCGTATGACTTAATCCTTTGCTTTCAAGCAGGGATGTTACGGAGCTTCGACTCCGGTTCCGTTAAGTCGGAACTTCCGAGTATTTTTACACCTTCGGTTCCGACTTCGGCTCCGACACTTTTAAATCGAAGGTCGAATCATAACATAGCGGCGGCGCGGCGGCCTGTGTCGACTGATACGAACTATCATTTAATTTTATCATTTTTCATTGTTTGTCTTTTATTTTATTTAAAAATTGACTAAATAATGACTTTATTCGTCCTTAAATAAAAATTCTCTCTCATGCCACCACTTCTGACCCTGCCTCCGACTCCGATTCCGACTCCGATAAAGCAAATTTAAAAACTCTGACTCCGCCTTCGGTTCCGATAAAACTACCTCCGTTACATCCCTGCTTTCAAGATATAAATAAGTATTTAGATGACGTCCAAATTGAACACCTTTAGGTATGCGACGTGGTGGGTAGTGTTTACCAACCATTAAGTAGTAATCATTTACTTGACGATTTTTAATATTTAGGGAATTCATAATTATAGATATAAAATAAAAGATGCAAATTCATAAACTCGAGTGATACTTACAAATTCAACTAGTTTCATAATAAATATATTGTATCTTAATAGTTCCGCCCATTTTTTGTCAACAGGAACGGAATCTGCAAATAATACGATGGTTCAATCACAAACTTATTTAGTTCTGGTTTGAATTAGGTACTCACATTAATATCTTCAAGTACCATTTATCATCATATCAGACATCTCGGAGGTTTAATTTATGCTTTTGATATACGTAAGATATAAGTACGTATGTTATACGTAAATATTACAGCATTTCTGATTATTTTGTTTTATGATGAATGTAGATTTCAAAAAACATTATAAAAGAAAATAAATAAATAACTCCACAAAAATTAAATACTTTCCATTGACAATGACAAAGACATGCGTACGTCCAACTTACGTCTGCGTGCGTCTTTTTATATTAGTAACCTCTGTTATATTATAGGTACCAAACTTTCTTATGTCTATCCTTTTTAACCGACTTAAAAGTAGGAGGTTCTCAATGGTTCGTCCCTCAATTGTATACTAGGTGTAATGTAATTAGGAAAATTTACGATGAGAAGATTTAAAACACCAGTATTTCAAACCATAATTTAACTTATTCAAATCATAAAATGTTTTCTTTTTAACTTCTGTTCTAAACGCTGCGCTCACATTTATGGGCTTCGGTGAAGACTTGTGTTGGCATCTCTTACTTTAAATTGAAGGAAAGAGACCTCAACACGAATATTCCTCGATTCCCGCAGATGAGGGCGCAGGGTTGGATTAGAAATCATGGATAAGATACTTCGCCATTCGCATAGCCCAGAGGCCTCCCTGTCACTCGTTATTCGAGACTAAATAGAGAGAAAGGGATGGAGCTAACGTTACTTAGAACTTTGATTTCCAAATAGGGCTTCAGTTTTTAAGGCATTTGAGAAAATGACGGTGTATGGAAGTGGCGGTCTGAACATCTGAGCTGAGGCCCAACTTTGAAATTCGAAATTCAAAGTTACGTTAACCCTTTGTCACGCATGAACTCGGTTTTTTTAAATATTTTAGATTCGAGTTCATATCCTACGTATAAAATACGTGGATCTTATTTTCTTCATATTTTGTGAAAAACGTAATTGTTGCCTTGAGGCAACACTGAGTTTTGAGATCAAAAATTACGATACAAAATCAGGGTCTGCAGGGCTGTCGTCATCGTAATCTAGACCATCTTCACTGTTTGCACCATCATGCAGTGCACAATCAATATAATTATATTCACTAAGACGGTATGTTGCCTACAGTCTACACTGTGATACAGAGGGTTAAGTCCATCCCTTTCTCTCAATTTACTATCTAAGGACGAGTGACAAAGCTAGCTAAAGTGACTTCAAACTTCGATTTGAAAGTACGGCCATGGTATTTTGATGTTAAAGGGGTGATAGACGGGCGAGTAAGTACGCGTACTTATGATTTGGCGAGCTTACTCGCCCGTGTGTCATCTGAAGTACACGTACTTAAAAACCGCCGTAGGTTCGCCGGCGATCCAACATGTTTGGATAGCATCCCCCGCGTTCGCCTGCGGGGGGGTGGACCTAACATGTTAGGTGTTAGAAAAACACGATAACCTGGCGCAGCGGACCCGGCCGGCTTTAATGCTGTCACCGCCGCGAGTAGCGAGCCATGATCTTTTGGCAGT
This sequence comes from Acleris emargana, assembly GCA_927399475.2. Classification (NCBI taxonomy): domain Eukaryota; kingdom Metazoa; phylum Arthropoda; class Insecta; order Lepidoptera; family Tortricidae; genus Acleris; species Acleris emargana. The sequence goes on from OV656840.1 coordinate 2,921,014, forward strand.
CTGTGGTTCAGAAATTCTAGGTAAAGCCTAAAATGAGTGATTTTCATTTGTTTATATATTTATTAAGCTCGACCATCTATCACTCCTTTTAGAACTTTCTATATTATATTAGGCCTCCAACAAGATGGAGTGACGACCTTGTAAGGATCGCGGGAACGCGGTGGATGCGAAAGGCACAAGACCGGTCTGAGTGGATAGCCTCGGGGGAGGCCTATGTCCAGCAGTGGATGTCTTTCGGCTGACATGATGATGATGATGAGGATATTATAATGTTATCTGTGAACTGTGCTCCAAACATAGATTTTCCCTATACGCTATAATCTGTCTGTCTGCGCAAGTGCGCACTGCGCAGCCCTTACAATCTGTGCCATCTGTGGTCTGTGCTGGGTCTGTGGCTCTGTGCTCGAAACGTCGGATGAAAAGATCGCGCGGATGTTATCTACTCCCTTTTATATTTATTTAAGTTTATGAAATGTTATTTTCTTCACTGCATAAAATACATCGCTAACAATGGAAGAAGAAGATCCTGTTGTCACAGAGGTAGAATACCTTGAAACTGCGTATTTACAACGTGGTATTCGACTAGGTTATGTTATTGTGCGAAAACTTACGTTAAGACAAATTTTATGGGCTGTTTCTCATTTTAGATACCGGTATACTTGTCTCAGGCGTTGGCTGATAATCTTTACATTTACCAATACCCGGTTAGACCGGCGAATAGAGATTGGAAGGATGTCAAAGTGGTCAATGCCTGCATCAAGCCGAAAAACCAACTGGTACGAGTTGAAGTGGGACTGGATACTTACAGCGACAAATATTGCTTTTATAAAGGCGAACAAATAGCTCTGAATACGGACGGCCAACAGGTAAGCCCTTAAAGCATTGTGTAACTGTTCTACCACTGAAAACTTAATTAGATCCATGGTGTCAGAACTAGGCAAGTTTATACAATGAAGGTACTTGAAATTTGATTTCCTTGAATACTATAGGTTGCCCTGGATCCCCTATATGAAGCCCCTATATCAAACTAATTAAGTAACTGACTTATGTCAACTAAAAAATATCATATTTTGCTATTTTGCTTTATATGCTAGCATAAAGGCATATGGTTGATGTTGCGCCGACCCCAAATAAGTTTATTTATTTATTTATTTATTTATTAGGTACAATAACATGTTGAACACCAAGCATTAAAAATTAAGATTATACAAATGACACTTAAATGGTAAACAACACAATAATGATTGTACACAGCATTTACATTTCATTTCGGTAAATAAAAAGTGAAGATGACAAAAATATGCAAAATTAGAAAAGTGGCTGTATCATTAATTTGGTTTTAAATTTGTTCGCGCTGTCAGAGAATATATCAATATCAATATCTGTGTCTAAGAAATTATATCTACGACACATCCTTAGGAGTGGAGCGTTAAATGAGAGGTTGTTGCTTGTAAAGGGCATGCTAAATATTTTCTGATTCCTTGTGATCATTTTCTTGGCAATAAAGGATATGTAGCTAATAAGATCAGTGTCAAGGACACCATTCAAAATCCTATGTAGCGTCATTAAATCAGTCACATCACGTCTGTACTCCAAAGATGATAGGCGGAAATTAACTAACCTGTCGCTGTATTGAGGAATAGTGCGTCGCACACCTGTTAACCTGCTGAGATGCCGGACGAATTTCATTTGTATAGATTCAATGCGGCTTGAGTGGATACTATAGATTGGGTACCAAACACAGCTACAGTATTCCAGAATAGGTCTAACTAAAGAAGTGTATAAAATTACGAGACTTTCTACTTTCTTAAAAGGTCTAGTAGTTCGTAACACAAAACCCAACATACGACTCGCCTTAGACACAATAACATCATAATGGCCGCGGAATGACAATTGACTGTCAAAAATAACCCCAAGATCCCTAATTGTTGTCACTCTTTCCAAGGGAATTCCATCGATATTATATGTGAAATTAATGGCATTAAGTTTTTTAGTAAAGGAAATGCATTGGCATTTGTTAACACTTAAGGACATACAATTGGTTTTACACCAGTTGTCAACTGTGTTAAGGTCAGCTTGCAGAATAAAACAGTCCTCAATTGAAAAAAAAAAAAAGAAAAAAAAAATTCAATTCAAAAAAAAAAAAATTAAAAAAAAAAAAAAATTAAAAAAAAAATAATTAAAAATTGAAAAAGTATAAAGGCAGGAAAATCATGATGAAAGACATTCTTTCTTAGTCAACAGAGTTGGCATCATTTTGCAATCTTAGGGGCCGTATAGTAATATTGCTTACTTAGTCTGTAAAAGCTTTTATATGTTGCAAGAATTTTTTGATGACAAAGTATACAACCGCCATTTTTTTTCTTTTTTTCTTGACTGTTACCATGTCCTGTGAGAGTTGGTAAATGTAAAAAAAAACTGAACACAGACAAATTAGGAGAGTTTTTTTTCGATTTTGTATGCAATAGAGAGAACTATTAAATAATATATGGACATGGTCAGAAAGTGATTTCATTGTGATCCCAGAGCTGGCGCTTACCTCTCTCAAAGGATAGGTTTAACTATCCAGAGAGGTAACGCAGCCAGCATTATGGGTACAATGCCGCCAACGGATTTATTAGAGGGGGTATTCTTTTTGTAGTTGTGTACACCAATATTATGTTTAATAATTCTAGTTTTAAATAGATAATAGGTTACATTAGTTCTTAATTATTCAAATTATTACTGTACTTATAATGTATATATTATATATATTTTTTTATTTTAATTTAATGCAACTCTTTTAGTATTGTAATCTCTATAATAATCAATAAACAGCATTTTTACTTTACATTTAGGAGGATAACGAGGCACTTTGCGTCTTTGTTTTTCAAAAGAAAGCCCACCCTTTCCGACCATGTTTTAGAAAAACAAATTTGCTTGTGATGGCCGAGGCTCATCTTTGTTCATTACCCACAGTCAATATGTTAAAATGTTTTAGGAATCCAGGTTTGTAAAGGACAAGGAACGTGAGAAGGCGCAGTATTTCCGTAGCGGGACCATGGACAAGATAGTGTTTGAAAGCAGCTCGCCTTGTGTGGAAACACAACACTATGCTGTAGCTATATTACAAGACAAGGAGTTGCATTGCACCCCTATTAAAGGTATATTATATTTGGATCATTTCTCTTAATATTATATAACTATATAGATAACTGTTGTATCCACAGTAAAACACTAGATTAATTAACTAATGTGATTTATTATAGAGCGGAGCGAAATTTTGCTCATCTGTGTTTGAGTCGTAAGATTACACCATCTTACCAAAATTTACCTGATTTGGTCCAATAGATTCGGAGCAAAATATGAAAAATATTTAATTTTTTGTACGGGGCCCTAAAAACATCCCGAATCGGTCCATCAGTCCACTAATAGATATAGAAACACACAGATACACACAATAAATTAAAAATACTCCTTTTTACAGGGTTTTTTTTTTACTATTTTGTCTGTCTGATTGTTCAGTTACTTCTTTCAAATCAAACTATGCATGCAAAAGGTTTTGATGGATTCTTACTGTCCTAATAATATACTGTTTGGAAGCTTTATGAGTTTTAATAGTTCGTACTGCTAGATCAAGACAGTATCAACTCAAAATCATTGTTAGTGTTGTTTCCAGCTCATAGACTTTGTATTAAAGTGGATTTTAAAATACAGTTGTATTTTGAGTTACTACACTTTTGATCTGGCAGTGCGAGTTGTTTATTTAGTCCAAACTGTTTCAAATGCAACTTATTTCTCGAACTCTTGATTCACAGGTATTGTGCAAATGCGACCGACCTGCTCGTACTATGACAGGCAAGACAAGCGGACTAAAGACAAAAGCAAGGCTGATAACTCCGATGACGATGAGAAAGAACCCGAGGCTCAACAGGTACCAACTTTTCCCCTTTTTCAGCCTGAATACAGCCTCTGTTAAAATAAAATACATGTAAAGAGTTACATACAGAGTTCGTAAATGATTTATACAATAAAACATTAACAAAAGTTAGGTTAAACTCGTCTTTCTTTACTTTAAAAATCCTTTTAAGACCTTTAAAAATTCAAAACTTTAAAAACCCGACTTCGACGGCAAAGTATAAGTAGGAAAGTAGTCTTTTAGGAGTTGTTGTTACCTATTGCCGCGGGGGCTAGGGTTGCGTCGATGCGCATCGCTTTATAATACGCACGAAACCAAACATGGCGACGGTGACCCCGGCTAAACTGGTTCGGCCCGTCCTATTGTGTTGACTTGTGACGGCTCGCGGCGTGTATGGTCGAAACACGTTGTAAAATAGCATAGTCTGCCCTCCTAAGCAAATAAGCCGTATCCCAAAATCAATAACCAAAGCAGTTTTAGTTCTCTTCTCTTAGTAATAAGGTTGATATTGCTACAGGAATTTTATCTGACATACTGCGTATTAGCTTAGGAGGGCAGTAGTACAGGAGCACTGTCCGTCATCTCATGAGTAACTCTCCTTGTAGGTGACAGTCAAATTCGCCCGGCAAGAGACGGAGGTAGCCAAGAAAGCGCGGGAAAAGTCGTTCGACACGATATCGCAGCGGATATCCGCCGAGCCGTGGTGCCAGGCGATGTGGAATCATGCCGGCACCGACGCGGCCGAGGTGAGTGGACATCTTTATGATCATGATCAATATCACGATCATTATTATTATCAACATCATCATTATCGTTATTAATATTTGATTTGTATGCCATACCATAGATAAAGCCTAGTTTAGTTTTCTTTTTTTAATATGGCACAGACTACATAAAGCTGCGTGGAGCGGTGTTTGCACGACGGCGTTATGTAGTTGCGTGGCGTGGTTTTCCCTGTTTTTACGTTTTCTTTTTATTTTAATTTTGTTTTTATCAGTGTCTTTGTGGTTTGTTGTTTGATTCGTGTCCGATCGTGGCGTCATTGCGCCGTGACTTCACCAAATGGTCGCAACGGAAGACCAGCGCTAGCTCTGCCAGCATCACGCTGAGTTGTGACCATTTCGTGACAAACTGTGCACGTTTCCAATTTTTTTTCATGTGTTCGTTTATGTTTGTCACGAATAAATAATTTCTTTTCTTTTCTTAATATCATTTGTGTCAACGTCATCATTAACAGGGCTCGGCGCCGGTTTCAAGATAGCGGTTAATATCTAGGTATAATTTCGTTCACCCCTAAACCGAAAGGAATGGCTTAAAAAAAACTAAATTATTTAGATTACCAGTAAATAGGGAGAAGGAAATTGAAGAACTGCTAGAAACCTGAACTAACCCAGAAAAGCTCCGCGGTCGAATTCGAGTGACCTAACGTAACGTAAAATCACTAAAATCAGAGCTAGTGTGTAAAAGTTTATCTATACCCACTGCAGTGTCAAGTTCATCTTAACCGGTTAATTTCTCTCAACAGAGCGAAAGTGAAAAACCCAGTTTTTCAATTAATCGGTAACCCAAACCGTAATCAATTCCGGTTTGGGGTCAATGGCCGAAACCGGTTGAAATACCAACTGGTTTCCGAGCCCTGTGTGGCTACTACAAGTTGCCCGAGACTTGCGCGTCGCTCGGATCCTCTTTCTACACTCGTGGTCAAATAATGCCATAAGGCCAAAAATTTAGGAAGCCGAAGTGGCAGTGGGCTGGCCATGTCTGTCGCAGAACCGACGAGAGGTGGAGCAGAAAGGTTCTCGAATCGAGATCACGCTTAGGCAAACGTAGTGTAGGACGCCCCCCGGCTAGATGGACCGATGACCTGAAGAAGGCAGCTGGCAGTGACTGGATACAAAGGGCGGGAGATCATGCGTTGTGGCGCTCCTTGGGGGAGGTCTATGCCCAGCAGTGGACTGCAACATGCTGATATGATGATGATGATGATGATGGTCAAATAATACGGGTCAGAGTGCCTTTTTAATTAGCCTTGGTTCCTCGCCAGGGGATGCTTTTAGTGAAATCTCATGATGGTAACCCCGAGCATCGATACAGGACTTCCAGAGTGCCTAGGATACCCAACTGATTGAACCTGCGGTTAACGCCGGAATTGTGCATGTTTAGAAAAACATCTAAAATGGCAATTAAATGTAAGGAAATCCAAATGCTGACCCAAACTCTCTCGCTGTGGTGTTATTTGTCCGACCAATTAGGTATCTTAAGCACTTTTGACCTCCTCTATTGAACCAAACCCCTGGCCAGGAACCAAAGCTTCGAAATAGCCTCGTTTGTATCAAAAACGCACTCTGACCAGTATTATTTGACCGAGAGTGTATCTAGTCAGTAACAATAGAGACATTTATGAATACTGTTTCTCGGTATTTCAATCATCTTTTTAAACAGTTTATAAACAAAGATGTTAGATTATATACACAAAATATTGCCGTAAGCCCCGCTCCAAAACAAACAAACAGAACAAAGAAGGAAGGAATGCGAAACATTAGTTCCTTAACAAATTTTGAAAGGTTTGGACGTGGATTGCGTTTATAAACGTGGAAAAAGTGCGGTCCCACGAACAGATTATGTTAGCAACAGCAGATTTTTCATGTTATTTTTTTTCCTATGTGTGTACGGTAAAGTGTACGGTAAATTTGTAAAAAACGTTGCTTAATGAATGAATAATGAATATTCGGCTTTTAACTTATGTCGTAGTTTAATTAGCATCACCAGCATCATCCTTGGCTGATGATGATGCTCATAATCATTATTATCGTCATTTACATCAATAACATAATCATCGTCTCCATCATTAAAATCATAATTAATTTGATGAAAAAGGCTGGTGGCAAAAGTAGTTTGACATGATATCACAGCAGAGATCTACTGAGCCGTGGTGCCAAGCATGCTGTCAATTGGAAACTCGCCGACACCAATGCGACTGAGGTGATTGTCATGATGATCATGATGAATCACAAACGGGAGCCCGTTCTTTTCCATAAGTAATTGTTACCATAATTTGCTGTCATAATAGGGAATATGCATGTTTTTTTTTTACAGTTTCAATTGAAGCTGATTCATGTAACAAACAGATCACAAAAATCATTTTTTGAATAACTATAAAAATAACCAAGATATAAGCCAACAAAGATTTGTTCCTATCTCTTTCTAGAAAAACGGAATTTTACATGGAGTTTATATGGCCGCAGTGCACAATGACGTCACGGTGCACATCGGATCTCTCTGTCTAATTAGAAGTTTGAAATGCTTATAACTTCCGTATTTCTTGACCGATTTTAATTTTAATTTCCGTTTTGGTGATCTCTTTTACGGTATTTTCATATTTTGATGAGAAATGCGATTTTTAAAATTCATGCATATTCCCTATTACTTGTTGCCATAATCATACTCGCACTCACCACTGCAACGTGCGCTGGCACTCCTCAACGACATCATGGATCACTGGGACATATTTTTCAACTCCTGAGTAGATTCCTTGCTTTAGTTACATACATACATACATTAAATCACGCCTGTTTCCCAGAGGGGTAGGCAGAGACCTGTACTTCCACTTGCTACGATCTTGACAAATTTATTTAGTTACATAAATACATACATACATAAACTCACGCCTTCGTTCCCGGAGAGGGGTAGGCAGAGCTACATAATTACCTACAACTCCAAAAACCTGTTGATAATTCTGTAATTGTGTTCTTTAGTTAATAATAATAATTTAATTTTTAAGTTTTTCCGACATACTTACTACCGTAAAACATTCCATTCCCAACATCTTAGCCTAATTGTGCAAAGTGTGGTTACAGAATTATTTAGATTTAGATTATTTTTAGAGTTGTTGGTAATTGTTTAGCTCTGCCTACCCCACTGGGAATGAAGGCGTGAGTTTATGTACACTCGCGAGCAAAAAAATCGACTCAAGCTGCACGTTTGGGTTCTCCACCCAGTATCTCTTGACCTATTCAGAATATCTTTAAAAAAATGATACCAAACGAAAACTGATAATGTACCGATTTAAAAAAAACAAGAACCCTGGGAATCCGCCCAGGACTTTCCAAGTTATGTCTCATTTCCCGATATGTGGATCATTTACTCGTTCCGAAACGTACAAGGTGTGCCCCTTTTGACCCCTATAAATATGGGTAGGAGGGGGATATGTCATCAGTCACTTATCAAAAGTTGACCGGTACACATCTCTACTAACGACCTTACTCGGAAACCCTGAAAAAAATGGATACCACCATGACTGAAGCCGCCCAAGTCGTGGCCTTGCTGGAAGAGGGACACAACCAACGCTTCGTGGCTGACCAGCTGAATTTAAGCCAGGTAGCAGTAACCCGAGTTTACCGACGGTTTCGGGAGACTGGGGCCTTGACACAAAGACCAGGTTCTGGCCGCCGGAGGTGCACATCTGAGAGGGATGACCGCTTTATCGTCACTTCCTCTCTCAGAAATCGGCACCAGACCGCCGTTACTGTCAATCAGCATCTTCGGGATGTACGAGGGGTTACTGCCAGTGAGTGGATAGTAAGACGAAGACTCGAGGAAGCTAACCTGACCCGAAATCGGCCCGCCACGGGCCCCAGACTGCTCCCGCGTCACCGCCAAGCACGCCTGGAATTTGTTCGTCAACACGAAAATTGGACCATTGAGCAATGGACCAGAGTTCTTTTTTGTGATGAGTCCAGGGTGTGCTTGAATGGCTGTGACAGACGAGGAAGAGTCTACAGGAGGCCAGGAAAACGGTATGCACAATGCTGTTTCAAGGAAACAGTTGCCTATGGCGGAGGTTTCGTCAGTGTGTGGGCGGGCATTTCCATCGAAGGGCGTACAGAGCTCGTTTTCGTACCTGGTGGGGGCCGTGGCGGTGGTTTGACCGCTGCCAGGTACATCACTGACATCCTTGAGGAGCATGTTGTTCCTTACGCCCGTTTTTATGACGAGGGGTTCGTCCTGGTGCAGGATAATGCCACTTGTCATACCGTAAGGATCACTGGGGCCTACCTTGCCGAGGTCGGCATTCCCACCATGAACTGACCAGCCGTCAGCCCGGACCTGAATCCCATTGAACATCTCCGGGACTACCTGAAAAGGCAGATTCGGAAGAGGGATCCAGCTCCTTCAAATGTTACGGAGCTGAGGACAGCTCTGCAGGAGGTGTGGGATGCCATCCCCCAGGAGCTTATCACAAAGCTGATAAGATCCATGAAAAACCGCCTGAATGCTGTGATAAGGGCCAGGGGTGGAAAAACGAAGTATTAATGAATAAATAAAACCTTATTTTCCTTGAGATGCCTTTTATTTTTCGATTTCCCTTTTCTTTCTTTTTGTTTTTTTTCATGCATCTCTGCAAAACCTGGCTCCTGTCACTTGTGGAAAATGGCATGACTGAATTTTTTTTTTTTTGAAATCGTTACATTATCAGCTTTTATTTGATACCATTTTTTTTAAGATATTCTGAATAGGTCAAGATATACTGGGCGGAGAACCCAAACGTGCAGCTTGAGTCGATTTTTTTGCTCGTGAGTGTATGTGTATGTACGTATAATGCCCCCGTGCACAGCTGGAGCGGCTGAAGCTGTTCAGCGGCACGACGGCGCAGGGCTCGGCGCTGGCGCTGCGCGGGCGCGCGTACGTGCGCGCGCTGGTGCCGCCGCCGCCCGCCGACGAGGCCGGCGTGCCCGCCGCGCGCGCCGAGCCGCACGACCAGCTCGTCGAGCTGCTCAAGAACGGTGAGGAGGCTATGCCATCCTTATTTTATCTTTACATACAGTTGCTCAAAAACTGCTACTTTTCGCAGCTGTATATAGTGCGAAAAGTTGAATTTTTCTAACTAGTGCTGTTTACTTTATCTATCTGCATTTTACTTTTCCATTTTTTTTTAATATACTTTTGTTCTAAGCCGTGCGTCCAACCAGAGAGTTTGCATGCTTAAATAAAGTAAGTAGACATTGGGGGTGCGTAGCGCAACTTAGATCGCAGGCGATGATGTAGCACGGTGCGGCGGGCGCACATGACACATTCGAGATGACTAACATACGTCACAGCAATGCACAGCAGGACGGACATGTCGAAACTATAAGGGTTCCTAGTTTGACTACGGAACCCTAAAAAACGTCTCTGCACGCTATGAGAACACACCGCTATCAACTTTCACTTTTAGGACGTTATGAGCTTTTTATGCGTTGTTTTCTCGTGCGTGACTCCCAACGACTGGTTCCAGCGAAACTGATGACGTTCACGGACCTCCGCGCCCTGGTCCGCACGGAGGAGGGGCCGCTGAGCGAGGCGGCGCTGCTGTCGGCGCTGAGCGCGGCGGCGTGCTGCGTGCGCGGGCTGTGGGCGGCTCGCTCGCACGCGCTGCGCCCCGCCGCCGCCGACTCGCTCTGGCGCGCCGCCCGGGACTACGTGGTAACTGGCCTTTTTGCACGGAGGTTTTTGCAAGTTCGAATTATAAACTTCAAAACGAATTTATATTGGCATATTTTATAAACACAATACCGAAATAAAAAAAAAACGCTTTATAACATTATTTCTCTGTTTTTTTTACCATTACGATACAAGTTAATCCAAAAAGTTATTGTCACCAACGAGATTCCATAACAATATTTTTTTATAATGGAACGCACATGCGGTTCGCGTCATTTTTACAGCGTTACAAAAAGTTTCCATTCCAATTTTTACTTGTCTGTGACAGCGCCCGCTTTAACGCATGCTCGGTGATGTGCTACGTTTTGGCGCCATTCACTGAATGCGTTTTGCTGTAGTTACTTTATTAACTTTGATCTTTTATTTAGTAGGTTGAATCGCAATGTATGAGAGTAGATAAATTAGTGTATGAAACTGCACATAACTAGGTATTAAAACACTCGTGTGATACTATTAAAAACCTCGCCTAGCGGCTTGGTTCTTAACCACACACTCGTGTTTTAATACCCCTCTTTATGCAACAATTTCATAAACTACTTTTATATGACTGCTCTTTGGAATGATTCATTTTCATCTTTTCTGAGCCTACCTTATTCAAATTCAAATAATTTATTTGTTGAACGTAAGTAAAACAGCCCACCCAGAGGCATACTAATATCTTATATGTTTATCTTGTCTTATCCACTGTGGTATGTAGCCCTCTCCTTGGGAGCACCAATCAAAACTCATTGATTCATGTGCTCTATCTCCACACCGAATGCGCCGCCATTTGGACCTTTCAACTATCATCAATTAAATCAGGGAGACTTTAGTAATAATCATTCGTACTTAACCACACGGTATTCGTCGCAAAATTTATCGCAAGTTTATATTTATCAATATGTTTCAGAAGTATTGAATTTCCGAGTATTTTTTTATTGGCAAACAATGGTCGATTCAAATTAGTAATTATTTAAATTTCCCTTCTCTTTTCTAGCTGTATTTATTCACGCAACAGTCCTACATCGACCGCGTGAAAGTGACGGAGAACGCACGACTTCCTCCACAAGATGTCCTGGATATCATCCGCTCAGTCGCCACCTACAAGCCAAAGACTGGCTGGGAGCTCCTCATCCCCCCAGACGTAGCCTTCGAAGCCAAATACCCTGAAGTCATACACCGGCAGAATCTCTACTGGGAGGCCAGGCAACGTCTCTTCAACGAGATGCTCATAGGAGAATCCGTCCCGAAGAGACAACGGAAGAAATCACAACGGGACTCAACAGGCTCTGACATAATGAGCCCCAGAGCAAGGAACAATAGTGTCAGTGAGGAAGACGGTGATAGAAAGAGAAAGAACAAGTCAGTGACGGGTGGGAAAAGGACTAGGAATGCGAGTTCCAGCAGTGCTCATGACATGTGACGGTGGTAGTGTAGATAGGTTATCAAATTGCTAAATGTGTTACCGCAAGCTCGCTTTGCAGTGCTGTGCATGGTGAGTGTTTTTCTTATAACATCGGAAAAAAATATGCGACACCATTATAAATTTATAATACTTAGTAAAAATCATTGGAACTCGAACGCGTGTGTGCGTTGTAAAGACGCAATCGCACAGAGATGAGCGAGAGTGTGCGAGACGACAATAAAAATATTGAATCATATTTGTTGTTGTAACATTGAACTTTATTACTGATACATAGAGTGTTTATTAACTCAAACACATGTCTTGTAGTGACTAGCGAGATCTTTTGCCACCTTGTTCGAGCTAGCTTGTCATTTTTGGTGGAAATGGGCCGAGATTTCAAAAGGTGTCTCGTCTCTCCGCTGCAAAATCACTTGAGTATGAGAACGCAACGCCGCCACCTTCTGCGATGATGGCAAATATGAAGCTTTGAACTGTTGCAGACCCACACAGAGCTGTATATAAAAGCAAGCTTGTATGTAATGTAAGCATCTAAGCACTTCCAAACTCGGAACACATCCACAATTTCTGTAGTCTCCAATACATTGCATAATGCAATACAATTTCTATAACCGCCTTTCGTGACTGCAGTATAGTTCTGCCCTTTTTAACTGTATTTGCCTCTTACTCTACCGTGAGTGAGAGGTAAACAGAATAACGACAAAACCCTAGTGCTGATACAAAAATGTTTGATTGTTTTTTACTTTCGTCGCAAGTGTAAGGTGTAACTCCATACAAATTAACATGACATTTTAAATTGAAGATTTTAAATTTAAATTGAAGACTAATGTCTTGCCTAATTTATGTCATAGTCCTAATTCTGCTTATTCCGTGAAATAAACAGTATCGATGGCTTAATACATAGAGAACTGTAAGGAAATGGTCAAAGATATTAAAGAAGCTACTCTTTGCTAAAAATACTTAATGTTATCATAGAATTTGTATTTGTTATAACAAGTGTATTTGTACAGCCATCACCAAAATCTCATTCAGACCAAAAACACAAAAATGAGCTTTAACATGGGTATGTTAGGTGAATCAGAGATTCTGTATCTTATGACTCAATCATTAGATCAGCTTTTTGAGACCTGAATAAAGCAAACTGGTTAAGACTAGACGCACTGACTAATAAACAAATAAACTTGCGATGATAATTAAAAACTCGTAGACATTGATAATGTGGCCAATTTTGATCAGGAGCCTAATGAGTGAGTTATACATCTTGACTGCGTTGAATTTTAAATATCTGTACTTGAACTTAAATTAATAAATTTAATGTCAAAGTCTTATGTTACTATAAAGTTAGACTAGAATCGAGTCCGAAGTTTACAAATTAAGGTTAACAGATTTTTTTAATTAAAAAGCACCAATCCTATTTGTCCCAAATAAATAGTAATTTTAATATAAAATGAATATGTAATGGTTAAGTGTATAAACACATAGTAGGAAGGGATATTACCTCCCGTTACCGCTGGTAATTCCTAGTTGTTACCAGTGGTAACAAATTGGGAATACCTCAGTAGGACTAAGCTCAATGTTCAAAGAGCATGGTATTGCAAAGATTTATCTACCAATCAACCAGTAGGCGAAACAGAAAAAAAAAACAAGATGGGGCGGAGATAAGAGATAAAGATAGAGACGGTAGAGAGATCTGTTGATTTATATTGTATGTATATCTGAATTAAAATGTTGATTTGAATTGAACGAAATCGAACTCTTAGAGTTATAGTGTTAAGAACTGATTTAGCTTGGACAGCACTTAGTTAATTACACTACAATTATTTATGTCCTAATCAAATCAACTTAAGTAGTAAACTGCAGATAGAAAGTTACTTCAAACCCGGATATCTCATTGAAATTTGGTATACGAATTTAAAACTTAACTGGTTTGAAAAAAGACGCAAATTCCGATGTCTTTTTTAATGTATTTATCCGAATTTGAAGTTAAACAACTTAAGTGTCAGGTTGTAAGCCAAAATTAAAAAAATTGTAGTAAGTTACAGATTTAGTGCATACACGATACTGTATTTTATCGGATAAGTTCGTATTCGTCTTGCTATCTCGCTTAGCTTATCTAAAGGTGCTGGTAATGACTGAGAACGCCGTATATTGGCAGTGTACATACCCTATGTACACTTAGGACAGTTAAGTTAAGTCAGTTATATATGAACCATAGGGCGTGTAGATGTTTTTGACGTCTTGGCAGCTTGATTATGACCTCTGTACTTGATTGTCAGAAAGTAACGGATGTTTTATTCACAGTATAAAATGTGACTATAAAGCTGGAATTCCGCTGCAGCGCGCGCTAAGCACACATACTATACACGTGAGCCACTTGGATCAATTCTTTGAGGCGTGTGTCAGTGTACAGCACGTGGATCTGGTGGTTCCAGCAGTCGTACAACAGCAGGTTTTAGTTGAGGGCTATGTAATTTGCTTGAAGTAATAACCGGAGCTAGGCAAGGGTGAGCCATTTTCACGTCAATGTCAAGTGTAGATATTAATATAGATACACCTTAAAAACTAAATAAAACTTTATTAATTATACAAAACGAGTAGGTACTAAGTTTTTTATTTATCCTAAATTTTCTTTGTTATTATAATAAATAACTATAAGTTTTTCTATATTTAAAATTTTCAACACATTTCTTTTTGGGTTTAATATCCACTTATAGATAGAAAAGATCTTTCTACATCCACTGAAATAAGTGGAGTGAAATTGTACATTAAAGTACTGTCCACATTTAAAGAGGTTTTCTAAAAAAGCTTGCTATAAAGTTCATTTGTTTTGATGGTGACGTGTAAGGCAGCCTAAATACACCACACTACACCACACACCACATCTACCAATGACAAGGTATGTCCATGTTATGCAAACTCTGAAATCAGCTCACCCCTGCTGAGCTCTGCTAATAAGTAATAACACATTTGCTTTGTTTGATAGTTCATGTACAAGTGACAACCTTTTCTATGTATTCTGACATCGAATTAAGTCAGTGTATTCAATTCTATGAAGTTGTCTTAAAGGAAGAACACGTCTATATAAACCACGATCTTCGAAGACTTCAGATAGTTTTTCCCAAGCTACACTAGCGGTTTGATCGTCAAACACAACCGAGCCATGATCGCGCGCGGCGTCAGAGCCAGTGATCGCGTCGGCCATTTCAATAAAAAAAATATTTTTGAGTGTAAATTTCCAGCTGTCATAAGTTTGATGCTTCCCCTAGCTTCTCCATCGCGCCAGATCAGATCCGCCCAGCAAAACAGCCGGAATGGGTGTAGGTGTATGCATCAAAGACGGTCCCGTCGGGGGATTATTAGCGTTGTCATATTCAGACATCTTTGATGAGCAATCTGCGCGTTTATACTAGTTGTTCTGTAAATGCAGACTATGGATGTATTCCGATTAGGTACCTGGGCCGCAGAACCTATTAGAGCACGAAGATGGGGTGGTGCCAGCAGTCATACAACAGCAGGATCTAGTGGAGAGCTATGTAGTTTGCTTGAAGTAATAAATAACACTCTTACATACATACATACCTTCACGCCTTCATTCCCAGAGTGGGGTAGGCAGAGCTACAGTAAATAACACTCTTGCTGGTAAATATACTTTTAACACGTATATTCGCCTCAATAAAGTGGACATAGGACATGAAAAAGGTTTCATGGTCCTATTGACAGGAGAAGAGAGGGCAGAGACAAACATTAATCAGTTTAAACATTTGAAGAGTAGTGTTACTATTGAAAAAATAATATAACGAGTGAACCTGCGGGCTATAGCCCTCACTGATAGCTCCTCCACATCGTCATCGTCATTGAGGTACTTAGTAAGTCAGTGCTCCAGATATTTCAACTGGTATACACCTTTTAAGGGGACTCGCATGTCGCTTAGGGGGAGGCACGCTAGTTTAATTAAATTTTCAGGACTGTATCATTAAAAAAAACGAATGGTTTTATGCAACTCTCCAGCATGAGACGAATCCAATGACGTCATTTATCAAAATCATTTGTTGCCGACTCTAAACTATATTTTCTCATGCTGAAGAACTTGCAACAGGTTTGTGTTGAATTCTTGTTTTTTTTTTTACAATGTCATCTCAAGTCAAAGCAGGGGTCGGGCGATGTATCGTCACACGGTTGTTTTTTTAAAAGTAATTTTCAGTACCTGTTGTAGTTGTAGTATCTGTTGTCATGTACAAAAATCGACCTCGAGTAGTATATACAGGGTGTCTCTGACCTTGGGGCTTTAAATGCATGGATCGTTTCTACTCCTGTAACTGAACTTCTTTTGTTCTGTAAGTTGTTAAAAATATGCCAAACAAAAAAAATTTTTTTTTCATACAACTAAAATGTAATTTTCAATGTACGCGATCCAATTCTCTATTTTCCTTTAGCCCTCGTACCAAGGAAATGTCGCCCCCGTACCATGAGATAGTGATTATATGGCCAGTATTTAATACACTGATTTTAACATTAAACTTATACATCAATTACTTATCGAAACGTAAGTTATTTTTTAATGTTGCCGAACATAATTAGTTCCATTTAGCAAGTAGAATCGATCGTTGCATTTAACCCTTAGCTGCATGATTTAATATTTTCGTTTGAAAAACAGATATGTAATAGAAAAATGCATTTAGATTACGGGAAAAATAATTAAAAAATCATATTCATTTTTTTTTTTTTTTAATTATTTTACACATAAATGGTATCATTTTTGATACTCCATGCAAAAAGTAGTAAAAATTATCTTCTTCTCACAAAATGGAAAAACAACAATGTAGTCTAAGAATACAAGGAATTAAATTATCTGAATTTTGTTAAAAAGACGAAAAAAAAGCCTTGTATCATTTTTGATACCGTATGCACCTAAGGGTTAAAGCCCCAAGGTCAGAGGCACCCTGTATATAAATAAACCAACCATTCACATTGTCGGACAACATTATCCAACATCACTGACGTAATTTCGTCTGAGTGCCGCTGTAGGAGTATCTTCATACATACATATTGATACGAATCGAATTTATACCCACGTGTGCGTGAAATTCCGGCCTAATTTGCCCGCTGTACACTTCCTACATTACTTTTTTTATAGTAGTATTTAAGCATACAATGTTCTCATAATTGTTAATAGAGAAGCATCTGAGTATCTGTTTGTATCGAATTTCATGTCTACATTGCGTCGTGATGTACAGATGCCACCAAAAATATCAGAGCATACAAGGTGCTTAGTAAAAATATCTGCACACCAGATTTTCAGCACCTTACTTGTTATAATATATTTGATGGCGACTGTAAAATGACCATACATTTAAATTAGGAGCAATATGTATTGATTAATATTTTATGAAATATTTAACCTTTTAACCTGTTTTTAAACTGACAGTGTTATAAAGACGTATGTACGTTCGTATAATACTTAAATTAGCATCAGATGCAGTTGGTAGCAATCGGGATACGCCATATTTTTTGTAAAATGTTAAAAGATTGATCTTTCAGATTTATAAAAAAAGAAAAGAATACTTACATGAAAGCTGCCGGACGTTGCTTAGTTACTTTGGAAAAAAAATAAAGTCATTAAAATATAATATGAATGAAGTTGTTTTTTGAAATTGACCATTGTATATAAAAAAAAGCATTTAATATTTTTAGGTGCTATCCCACTGCAGTCATTATGTTAAATTATTCCGTTGTTTTATTAAAATTGTAAATATAATAATAAAATGTGCGACGCATAATGTGTGTTTGACACTCATACCATCGCAACTTTGTGATTTATATTTTTAAGTTGTTACTTTTTTAACTAATAAACGATGCTATTTAAAGTGGATTTATTTATATAACATACATTGTAGTACCCAATGAGACTTAAAACAGGGACAGGGCATTTTCAAATAAAAGTCGGTATAATATTCCCATAACCATCGCAAATAGATTACAAATGCTTTAAAAGAGACGTGTCGTTACAACTGGTATGATGATGATCGCCTTTTAACCTTTTTTGTTATCTACTGTCTTTGGGTACTAAAGTCGATAACCTATTCCAACTTGTATTCAATTCAAGCAATTGTAATCCCTTCTTAGTCTTGTTTTGTTATTTTTGTGGTTAATCAATGTAAAGGATTTGGAACAATGTATTGTTTTTTTTATTAGGTGCGGAAAAAGTAAAAATAAAATACTATGCAGTCACATGCCGTCTTCGAATGTTGTGGCGATACTAAACAAAACAACACTGAAAAAACCGGCCAAGTGCGAGTTGGACTCGCACACATGAAGTGAAGGGTTCCGCACAACCGTGGGATATTAACATCGAGCATAAAACTCTGAAAAAAAACACGTCTGTATGGGGACTTGTACAGAGTGTATTAATATTTTTGTTTATTTTATATTGATACAGTCGGTAAAAAATACAGTGTCTAGCTATTACTACGACCCTGTGACAGACCAACGCCAAAGGACAGAGAAGCTGTATTAATTATAATATGACGTAGTGAACTGACCTTTGCTTGGCTTAGCCAAAATGCATACGCTCCAGGCATGGTCTATTCTTAAATGTGAATCTTGCACTCGATTCTATTTGATTATAACCTAGCCAACGTGTCATAGAATTTCGAAACGTGTTTTCTGTCCATTGTCCGTTTTGAGGGAAAAGATAGTGTAATGGCAATAGCATTCCCATTAATTAATTATTTTCATGACAATAAAAAAAAAATAGTTTACAGTGAAAAGGATTAATTAAAAGTCATTTTAGTAACGAATAGTTATTATATTTGTACACAGAACAAAAACTTCGAGCCTGCAGGTTCAGCATCAAAAGTTTACATAAGTTTAACAAAAATAAATGGAATTTAACCTTTTGACCGTCTTTGCGAAAATTATAAACATGACGTTAAAGTTCACGTTTATGTAATCTTTAACTAGACTGGTCAAAAGGTCAAAATTATATTGATCATGGATAATAAACATAACATAGTATATTTAACATATTTTAGATCACTAACGTCACAGGTTAAATCAAACGGTATACCTGCTTTAAGCCTGATTCGATCAAACTGTCTTAAGGGTTATTCCTGTTTAAATATCAATGTTTTTTACCAACCTAAAATTATTCAGGAGCATGAATAGAACAGGAAAATAGGAAACAACAAGTTAATCACTGGTGAATGCACTTTTTCGATTTTCTGAAAACTCAACTAGTTATAGTACAAACAGCCACATACTTAACTGCCCATTAAAGACAGAAGTGAGAAAATGTAGAAAGAGATAAATATAAATTTTACATAAGATTCTCATTTGCACGACAGACACAGTTTCTCTCTGTTTATCTTTATTAGTCACTCAGCTGTGTGGGCGATTGTACCAGAACAACCTCAATATTAATCGCAATACCCTAATACCAGTTAGATCGAAAAAGACTAAAGCCTACTTCAGTGTGCGACTATTTGTGTTTTTATTTATAATAAATTTATAAATGGTCTAAGTGATAACAAAACAGGCTACAGCTAAATGAATATCAAAGTGTATGAGAATAATACCTTTAATGACAAATGCTTATTTGAAGACGCCCGAATAAAATAACACGAAATAAGTTATTGTATTAATATAAACTATTGGAATTATGATCACAATACAAACTCAGCATTTCTACTACTGTGGGGAGACCGGTGTTTTGTACTCTTGGTATGATTATTTTCTGCTCTTTTCCAGTCTACAATTTCATCATGCATTTGACTTTATAAGGTTTTATAATTCATTTAAAACAGTGTCGAATAGACTACAAAAAGATTCATCTATAATAAATACATTCATAACACTAACTATTTGGTGCAACAGTATCATAAAATTTGTAAAATGTTAACACTTGCTAAAATATTTAAGATATTTAAAAGTTTTAAATGGGTAGGTCTGATTATTTTAGCACACTATCATTGTCATATTTAAATACGTTATTAATTATTACATTTAAGTTAATTTTTTAATTTTATAAAATAGTAAGCAATTTTTTAAAATGCCTTAACTAATTTATTTTTACTAGTGGACAAATGTTTACGTTTTGTTTTGACATAACGACTAAATAAAAAAACAGTATAAAAATAAAAATGCATAACTACGAAGAGTAACGAAGCAGTCAACCACGCGTTGTAACAAAAATGTCATTCCACTTAGGTTTAAGTATTTTCAAAAACAAATTAGGTCCCTATCCCTAGTATGTCCCTGTGAAACTATAAATATTTCAAACATTAATGACTACTATTTTAAATGCATAAAAAGTAATAAATATACTTACGGAAAATATATTATCAAATTGATTAAACGGGTAAGTTACAAGGACACAGAAACCTATTGAAATACAAATTAAGGTTAGCGTCATTAGAGATTAAAATTTAAGCAAATTTAAGCATGTCTTCTCTTAATAAGTAAGTACACTAGGGTAAATAATTAAATTTGGAAATTCATCAAATAAAACAATATGTGCTTAAATAGGTTAAAACATATTTAACCTTTTGACCGCATGAAAGATAACGACAATCTAAAAATTGCAGCTTTTGTATCATTCATTATGAAAGACTTTCACGGGTGTCGGCCGATGCGATAGTCAGCCTTAAAATATACGTCTCGGTGGTAAAAAATTAAATGAAAGGGAAATTGGTCATGCCGTGGCATGTTATACTTACCATATCTATACAAATATCTACACCATTTATCTTCATGTGCGATCTAATATACTCCTATTATTACTGATAAATTATTTGTGTATGACGGTCCGTTTTAACATACAATGTTTGTATGAACATTACCACTCATTTAAAAATCATCAGACAATAAAAACTGATCTTAGCAAAGCTTTAATTAAGACAATAAAACATCAAACATCTATTTGGTTTCTTAATAGTAAATAAGAGAAGTTAATTGTTTCGTCATCAGCTTAAGGGTTTGCAAAAAAAACATTGCTTTTTAATTATGTCAAAGCCAAATCAATCAGAGCACGATTTTTTAGTACGATTGTTGACTGTTGGATTGTCAAGTCCATCTTTACAACGAATAGAGATCTTCCAAGATGGAAAAGGGTAACGGACATTGAGGTTTTTAGACACTTCTAAATTTTGTCTAAGGATTTTATATTTTGGTGTTGTGCTAATAACGCCATCTAGTGAGAAATATTGTATGCGTAGTGTGTCTCATTCCTCGCTAGATGGCGACACTTCTATTAACTTCTCTAAATTACTATAAATAACTGTGAACTATTACATCAGGTAACTAAATAAAGACACGCTTAAAGCAAGACTTAAAGCGACGAAACTGTTCAAACTGGTAGCTCCATTGCAGATTCCTTCAACATTGCATTTGTCAGCAATGCCTCCGAACAGGGTATTGACGTAGGACCACTCGCAGAGTCCCGTTTTGCAGTTCGGGACGACCATCGGCTGCTCGTTTTGAAGGAAGAGAACTTGGTAACGATCCCGGACGCCGAAGTTGCCGTTCGTGTTGCATCTGTGGTACAAAAGCGAAATTTGTGTATACGCCTTTTTAAAGGTTAGACTTGGTTAAAGGGTTAGTACCCGTCTGTACGATGCGTAAATGCCAAGAAAGAGGCATTCCCCGCTGCCACGTTAGGTGTACTGGTGGCGCCCAGAACTCCAAAAGATGCGAAAAAACTGTACCACGTCACGTTACGCATACACGTTGCAAAAGCCAAGGGGTCGAGGCCAAGAACACGAGGACGCCTACTACACGGCCTACCGGGCTGCCTTTAACCTCGTAAGACCCACCATACTGAAAAATGGGAGTTTTTTGTAACTGTGACTGAATCTACACTCAAGGGAATAAAGTTCAATTGCGATTGTTCGAAAATGTCATTTTCAGTTAATGAACATAGGAAAATAAACCTTATTCTTATTGCAACACAGTTCAAAGTAAAGTGCCTTGATTATGTACATCCTATCCTATTGCACACTGGGCCTTACGAGGTTAAAACTCTACAGAATGCCATTTCAAAGATTAAAGAGACTTCATGGGAAGAATGGCTGGGATCCTTCGAGATCCATGGGAAAGGCCATATCGTTTCGTGAGACCATGTTGCCCTCCGATTAGTCTCGTCCTAGTTTCTGGAGCGGGTTGTGATCCTCTTTCCTCAACGGGGAGAATAAAGTCTTACATAGATGGTACCTACCAACACTAGGCTACAGGAAACTGAGCAAGTGGCATCTCCAGTGACTGAAGAGGAAATCAAGGTGGCTGTTCTAATACTTCAATCTTAAATACCGCTCTGGGGCTGGGCCCAGTTGGTATGAGGTGGAATCTTGTAATTGCAACTATCGGGTTATTGCAACGGACGTAAATAACTCCGTCTAGGATTGCTGTTTTGAGAAACGACAAGTGTGATTTTGTATTTTTTTGTATAGAAGAACAAATACTCCACCTTACGTGAAATTATTTTCGTCCAGCTAGTCTTAGTTATGTCCTCACTTTTGTAAATACTTCATTTGTATATATTTTAGCTAAGTATATTAATGATTTTAATATTAAGTTGTAAATTGCCTTATAGATTTGGTATTGTAGTTGTAGTTAATGTACATAATTTGTTTTATTTTTAGATTCCCCAACTGATGATTCAGCATCTGTTTCTGGAAAAGCATTTTCACCGATCACGTGTAACTTCCAACCTTGACACTGGCAGAATTGTCCCACTGGACAGTAGCCATAAATCAAAGAATTGAATTGAATTGACCAAACTAGTGACAACTTACTTTTTTAATAAATAGGATATATACAGATTTCAAATATTTAGGTACAAAATTATTTCAATTTATATTTTTTACGTATTATCAACTCTCAAAAAGACCTTACTTTCCAGAGGCGCCATCTAGTGAAAAAACTGATGCGCGGAAACCACCATTATATTGGAGATTTTTATCCAAGTACTTAATATTAAGTTATTAGTTAAACTTATCCTCACTTGTAAAGCACAGCCGCGATGTTTCCATTGTACGGCACCATGGAGGAGGTGGACCACTGGCGGCTCTGCACGGGCACGGTGTGGTAGTTGTCCCCCGTGAGCGGCGCGGCGCCGCGGCGCGAGCCCAGCGCCGCCACCAGCGCCAGCAGCGCCGGGTGCTCCGCCAGCTGCACCGACACGCGCGGCTGCTGCGGCTCCTCTGGGAGACGGAGCGACCAGGTCAGTGAGGCAAAAGTCGGGGGCAACATGTAAAAGTCACTTGTCACTGACAAACAGAAAACGCAAAACGAACCTAGGGACTTGTACGAGACATACCGCTCCTTCAGAACGGTACTGACCTAATTCTGAATTTCAGCTTTCAAACTTTAAGTCATAAATTGATTATGATAGAGCCCTAACTCGAAAATCAAAATTTCTATACATAAAAGTGCGATACATAAAAGTTGTATTATCTGTGCCCCGCCCCGGCACAGACTAGTTGCTCGCTCACCCACTGTCGGAGTGAAAGGTCAAAACTTTTGTACTAGATCAATATTATAAGTGAAATACAGTTTCTTCATTGGCCTAAACATGTATTGGTCCTTCGAACCGGACTCGAAATTCAGAAAGTTTATTTCGGGAAGTCGAAACACAACGGGTAGAAATAGCGGTGTGAAGCTAATTCTACGCGTAATACGGGCGTCCTTTATGAATCTATACCTACCAATAAATTTAAAAAAAATGTGTCCGTCTGTGATAAGGATAACTAAATAAATGGCCAAATTTAATTAGTGCGTTTTTTTCCGCAGATATCCGTTTTAGAATTGTTATCTCTATTTCGGAAAGTTTGCCTCGAATAGGCTTCCATATCGTTCAACTGGTTTCAAGGACACTTTCAGGGATAAAAACAGGATTTTTAACATACATTTACTACATGATAGGAGCTTGTGACAAAACAAAGCAAAGCGATATCGTCGGTAAAAGCGAGAAGATTTGATTGTCCAATCCTATCTTTTTGGATTGGGCAGATCAAGGGCGTAGCCCAATTTATTATTAAAAAAAAATAGTTTACTAATTTAGTTTTAAGTCAATTGTTACTAACACACTATGGATCTCGGTCTGAAATAAAGAATTTTTATTTTTATTTATAAAACTGCAAAACAGCGTAGGTAACATTTTTAATAAAGAGCAAATTGCACCTTTTTAAAGAAAAAACAAATAAAGTAAAATACAAAAAATAACAATATACATAATATACACTATACAATATTAATTATAATAATTAAGAAAGTAAACTATTATCTACTTAAAACTAGCACAACTACAAAAAGAATACTCCCTCTAGCAAATCGGTACGCGGCATTGTACCCATGATGCTGGCTGCATTACCTCTCTGGATAGTCAAACCTATCCTTTGGGAGAGGTAAGCGCCAGCTCTGGGATCCCCGGAGGCGTCGATGAGCTTGGCAGACAGGGTCTTTATGAAACGTTTCATGTCAGCTGACCAAGGTCCCAGAGTCTCCACTGCAAGCGCCGCAAATTCGTAATCATTAATTAATGATGAATATTTGCGACGCTTGAGGGTCTGGGCCTGATCAGCTGCTGCGCCGGCCTGATTTCGGGTTGCTTGTATGTGAGATAGGGAAAAAGTGTCGACACAAGTTGCGTCCCACACCAGAGCCCTACCAAGCTTCCACGGCACCAATGTAGCTCCGTCGGGGCGTTTACCATCGTCTCTGATCATACCGGCTGGTTCTAAAAAAGCAGGTACAGAGGCGGTGGCAAGCGAACGACGGATCAAATCATTGATGGCGCCGTGGCGGTACAAGCGGCCAGCGCTCCTTGAACAAGAAAGACCATGTCTACCAAGCTCATCCACCTCCTTGCCGCAGGTGCAAGAATGAGGCACACAGATCTTGGCTCCAAGCCGCAAGCAGATGGATATTCGCAAGCAGCTTGAGTCCAGGACTGTACCAATATTGCGAGAGGGAAGGGCGTGGAGCCAAAGGCCCGACTCACTAGCAGTGCCAGCGAGAAGACGGGCGCGATCTGAATCGTCCGGGCTATTAGCTAAAAGGGCTGCATGAATTGCCATAAGACGAGGGTTATCCCAAGCTCTTTGTATGTGTTTATGCGTTGGCAAATCCACTCCAGGGCATGACTCACACCAGGCATCCCTGGCCTCCACCAGGTTCGGTATCTCAACGTCAAGTATCTGTGGTAGATTTAATATAATACTGACGAGAGACATCGAACCATAAGCAGAGGACAGGAAAGCCGGTAGAGCTACACTTGATGAGCAACGAATACCCAGTCCACCGAAACGTACTGGGAGAACCGCTTGAGTCCAAGGCCTTATGCCAAAATGGATATTTAATAATTTTGAAAGAGTGTCCTGAAGGGAATTATCAATAGCAGCCATTATAGAGGGAAATTTCCAAACTGGGCAACTGCGTAGTAGATACATAAATTTTGGAGTAAAAAGACAAAACCGAATGATGAACAATGCCATGTGAGGGTTCATTTCAAACAAAAGATCTGAAGTATTTTTAAAATGATTTAGTTTACAATTTATAATGGGATTAATGGCTTCGTCGAAAATTGGGGAACCTAAAAGAGTAAGAGAGGTATTAGAGTGGACCGAAATGTTGGGCATGACTGCGTTAAATTTAGAAATGATTTCAATTTTTTTATCTGTAGAGAGGCTGTCGGGTAGATAAATTTCGCACTTTGTGAAATTTAATGAGAGACCAATATCTGAAAATTTGTTAATGATAATTTGTAGGTCTTGGAATACTGTTAAAGCATCTCCGCCAAGAGATCCGTCATCAAGGTACCAAAGGCTGAATTTGGAATTTAGATCTGAAATAATCGGATGAATGGCTAAACTGAATATGGCAGGACCAAGAGGGTCTCCCTGTTGGCAACAAGACGGTAAGGTTTATTTTGCTCTATCATAAATTTGTTAGTTACGCGGTTTTTCAGTATCACCGACGATATATTTTCGACTAGAGCAGTAATTTAAATCCATAGCTATACAAACGGTTATTACATATGAGGGCGATACATGAGGGCGGTGTCGTTTAAATCCATGGCTACGCTCAGTAATCTACTAATAGATTAGTTATATATTTTTTTCTCTGTTGTCCGCAGTGTAGACAAAGAGGTGCGATACGGCCCTCATCAAAATATATTTTCGTTACTCCTGTAAGAAAGTAAAGGCTTTCCATATTCCAATACCGGGAAGCAAATGGTATTAGGTACCATTAATTGGGAGGAAAGTGATTTTTAAAAGCAAACACTAAGCAATGTTTGACTTGAAACTAAACCATAGAAGAATATTATACCTACAGCCATTTCAAGAAAACTGTTTTCTTTTATTATTATTAGTGACAAGAATAATAACGACAAAGTAAATTCGCCATAATATAGAAAGAAGAGCGTTCAACTTTGTATCTGGTAAAGTGACCCTGTCCACGAAACGGTCTTGGCTTCTGTCTCCGGTAATGGCAAATTGACTAATGAACGGGGTATTTGCTCCTAAGTCATAATATACCACCTAGAGCCGAGTTTATTTACCCTGATATTTACCTTGGTCAACGTGCTTCCGGAAGAATTTCATGAAGTCCTTGATCTGCGTACAACCGAGCTTCTCCCCCAGCTGAGACGACAGCCCGTAGCCATATTTGTAGTAAGTCTCCAGGTCCTCGGCGTACTCGAAGCGACGCAGGTCTTCGCGGGAAAACGGCTGGAATGTTACATGTTTGTTATAGTTTGCAACAGGAAATTTGTTACATACATACATACATTAAATCACGCCTGTTTCCCAGAGGGGTAGGCAGAGACCGCTTCTTTCCACTAGCTACGATCTTGACAAATTTCTTTCGCTTCTTCAACATTCATACATCACGTCGGTTTCGGGTACTTAAGATTCGGCCCTTTTCCAGTATTTCTCCGATTTAATTCGAAAAAGTACGCCTAGGGCGGCCCCTTCCGACCCTTCCACTCACTTTATATCTGTATATCTCTTTCGTCAATCTTCTTTCATCCATCCTTTCCAAATGTCCGAACCATCGAAGCATCTTAGTCACTACATCTTCTTTTATTACTTCTTTTGTTACTAAGCGTAATGTGGGCAGCCACAGCCAGGTAGGTAAGCCATTACTTCGTATGGACTTGCCTGTTGGATAATAAATCTGGCCACCCAATATGATTACGATATCAGCAAGA
Source organism: Acleris emargana (assembly GCA_927399475.2). NCBI lineage: Eukaryota > Metazoa > Arthropoda > Insecta > Lepidoptera > Tortricidae > Acleris > Acleris emargana. The sequence goes on from OV656840.1 coordinate 2,947,999, forward strand.
GGCTAGAGGAAGATTAAAGCTTACCGCACACCACGGCGAGAACTGGTTGACGTCCCAGGCCTTGTTGTATCGACACATCTCGTACATGCGCTGCACGATGGGGCGGTCCACGACGTAGTTGAATCCGAGACGCCTTGAGATGTTGTGCAACATCTAAACAGATAATATAAACATATATCAAGGGGCAATATCGCACAAATTGACCTACGGCCGAACCCTATATTCAATCCGAGGATAGATAAGGCTTACCTCGGGTTAAAAATTGACATTTGCCCATACAAAATGTGTCAAATTTTAATCCGAAGTAAGCCTATCTGTCCGCGGATTGAATATAGGGTTTGGCCGCTAGTCCACTAGCAAGCTAGTAAGCTCTAGCTTGTAATATGGGTACTAGGCAATGATAAACATACATAGAGAAATAAACACCTAAATACATAGAATAAACACTCTCACTTCTCGTTCTTGTATGTACAGGATGGAACAAGATGTTGCGTAGAATTTAAGGCTAGCTGTAGCTCCCATCATACTCGTAGAATACGAGGGTGGATTGAAAAGTTGTGAGCCTGGTAAAAAAAAGTAACGGGCTCACTTTTTATAACAATTTTATTTTTCGACATATTCTCCATGAAGGTCAATGCACTTAGTCCACCTCGCCTCCGACTTCATTATCCCATCAAAAAAAAAAGAATCGCTGAGGTCGTTAAAATATGAGTCTACTGCTTCTTGTACCTCCATATTTGTCGAAAATATTTGTCCTCCCAAGTGTTTTTTGAGGTTTGGGAAGAGATGATAATCGGGAGGAGCTAGATCCGGCGAGTAAGGGGCATGCGGCAGCACTACAAATCCACAATCATATATTTGTGCCATTGATTTCGCCGAAGTGTGAACGCGAGCGTTGTCTTGGTGAAACTACTTTTTTCGACAGCATTCCAGGTCTCTTTATTTTAATTTCCTCACGCAGACGACGTAAAAGAGCACAATAGTAGTCCGAATTTATTGTTTTGCCCTTTTCGAGATAGTCTATCATGATATTCATGATAACCCCCCTGCAATCCCAGAAAACTGAGGCCATTCATTACCTTATTAGCTGACAAAATGACCTTGGCTTTTTTGGGTGGTGGTGAACCTAGTCTTTTCCATTGCCTGGATTGTTCTTTCGATTCTGGTGTACTGTGGTGGACCCATGTCTCGTCCATAGTTATAAAACGATTGAAAAAATCGTCGGAGTCACGTTGAAACATACATAAACAATCTTGGGAAATTGTAACAAGTACTCGTTTGTTCTCGACTGAAAGCAGTCTAGGCACCCACCTGGTTGACACCTTAGAAAATCCAAGAACATCGGTGATGATGTTCTGTGCCCGCTCATAAGAAATACCCATTGCTTCCGCTATCTCCACAATCTTCAATCGCCTATCCTTCATTATCGCATCTAATATATTATTGACATTTTCGTCCGTAGTAGCCGTCAACGGCCGCCCACTCCTAGGCTCGTCTTGAACAGTCTCCCGGCCACGTTTGAAACCAGCTACCCATCTTTTTATGGTAGGATACGATGGAGCAGATTGCCCTTATGTTTGATTCCTATCTTCAAATATTTGTTTTGGTGTTAACCCCTTCTTTTGCAAACATTTTATGACAGAACGGTGCTCAATTTTATCCATTACTTGAAAAATCAGTGACCTTATGTAGCAGTTCGAGCATAAAATGCAAAATTGTGACAGGAAAAAAACAAAAGATAGTGCATAATGGCGACTAAATATGGCACTTTGACCTGCCAGTATTTATTTGTTTTTTTTTTATTATATTCAACCTTAGGCTCAGAACTTTTCAATGCACCCTCGTATGTTTTAGTTTCTGTTGTTATATTTATAGGTTGACATATTATTGTATTTATTTATGTATTTATATTTATATATCTATATATATATGTGTGTGTATATCATTTAAGTACCAATTTAAATTCAATTTTTTTTTTTGCGTGAAGTATTATTTTTTAATAAATAGCTTAGTTTTCTTATTTTTTTGTGCACCACTTGTGTAAGTGTCTGTATGATTATTCAGTTGACTGGTAGAGATGTCATTACTTCATTAGGCATTTGTAGGTACTTTTTTAGTGTGCAATAAATAATATCTGTGTCACTGTTGTCACCTCACTTACACGCTATAAGCTCTCGCTCTAAGCCAACAAATACTTACTGGTTTGTTGATTTAGATACAATTGTTCATCATCAACTCCACAAAATTCAGAACACCCTGTATATTTTCTTTGGTAAAATAATTTAACCTTTCTCATTATAACGATGACCTAATTAATGTCGCAAACTAATGACATAATTAATCCCAAATTCCAGAGTCATTGCAGACCAATTAACTTCATTGAACGTGTTCATTCATCCCAGTTAAAGTTGACCTATTATCCTACAAAATAATTTCGGCTGTCGGACAAGGTCACGCAGAATACGGTTGTGGATTATATTTGTCCGGTTTAAAGCGGAAAATACCAGTTGCACAGACGTGCAATAACACAAACATCCCACTAGGACTGTCACTTTCAATTCGCTAAGGTGAAAGGGTGATGCACGTTACTTAAGGCGATATTAAATTTAATGAATGTTGATACTAGGCAACTAGTGATAAATCTGGGCAAATCTGGGCAATTAGTGATAAACTTGGCTTACTAATGTGTTTTTTCGTCATATTTTTGTATTGCATAACGTTACTTGGCAGAAACCTCTTTGGGGATTACGTCGGTGAAACTGCAACACCGCGTAAGTAACATTTTAAATAAGGAGCAAAATGCACCTTTTTAATAAGATGGTAAGGTTTATTTTGATCTATCATAAATTGTTAGTTACGCGGTTTTTCAGTATCACTGACGATTACCTTTTGCATAGTTTCAACTTTATACACATTACAAGTCGATCAGTAATCTACGCGACTTAAGTTTAACTAAAAAACTCTCTACTAGACTAAATTAGAGGTCCCTAGTCCGGTCTAGCCTTGAGTGCGATACCGCTATTACCGATAACCGATATTAACCGGTACTTATTAAAGCCCAAGCTCTTGTAAAAAACCGGACATTGCCGACTAAGGCAACTTGTCCCGCCACCGACGAGATAGTAGAGCATAAAGTAGGTAAGTGAACAGCGAGCGTTCAACTATTAAAATATGTGTCTCTTTTATTGACACGGGATCTATATCTCTTGGTCGTTTCTTGAGCGAGAAAATAGTCAATAGATCGCTTCTTCGCCGGCAGTGGGTCAATGGAATTCCGGCTTCAAAATGGCCAACTATGTGTGAGTTGACATCTCTCGTTGATACGAATTAGCGCTTTACACTTACCACATTGAACTCCTCCTTGGACTCGAAGATGTTCCGTTGGTCCAGAGTGCCATTGTTGTTTTCTACATCACGCACCCAGGCTGGGCACGTTTCAAAAGGCTGGAAAACAAGGATTCCATTAGATTCCTGCTATAAGACATACGATCACAAGCCTATCCATACTATTCTTTATATATATAATTCTTCTGTCCGTGTGTTGACAGTGAACTCCTAAACGGCTGAACTGATTTGAATGTTTCTTTTGTGTGTGTTCAAGTGGATTCGAGGATGGTTTAGATTCACAAATAAACCCGGCAGATGGCGTTGTCCTGCATGGCAGATATCATGCAGGACAACGTCTGTCGGGTCCGCTAGTAATATTATAAATATGAAAGTAAGTTTGACTGTCGGTTTGTGTTATGCTTTCGTGGGCGCGAAACCAATCTCGATGAAATTTGGCTCGATAGCTTGAACCCTGAAAAAGGACATAGGGTACTTTTTACTGCAAGTAGCGATTAATGACTTCTACCTGGACGGAGAAAAATATCAGAGGACAATCGCACCTAATGGCCTAGTCCCCAACTAAGTACTATACTTATATTGAGAAATACATACTTAAATACATAATAAACATCCAAGACTAAGGAACCAATACTCATGCTTCCATAGAAATACACTATATCTTCAACTAGGCTTCCTACTCGTATATCGTCAATGTAGTACTCGTAAGATTAAGATAGGGGAGAGGGGGGCTAGTTTTAACAGGGGTAGGTATTAACAAGCTTGTAGGTGCTAAACTATACGCGTTGAAAAGCCGAATTCATTCGAAGTCGCTTCGGATGAGGCCCCCGAACGTGCCGAGACACGCCAGTTGTCGGTTGACCGCCGCGTTGGAGAGATGTGGGCCGGGCGTGAAAAAACACGGGTGAGCGAAGATTTTTACCGCGTCAATTTTTTGATTGATTCTTCAATTCATTGGAGTAGAAATTGCAAATGTATGGTAAACGAATATTTATTTTTTGTCTTTTATATTTGCGTATCATTTTACTAAATCGATGGGGGTTTTTTTAAAAAAAAATATTTGTAGTTGAAAGGTATCTACGGGGCTTGTTTTAACAAAACACACGGGGTAAGTATTAACAAGTTAATACTTGCCCCCGAAGTATGAGTGAGGTTGAAGAATAAAAGTGTGTTATTTTTTTAGAATGATGAAAATCGTCGCGAGGAACAACTCCAAAAGAGGTGTACGAGCAGGCGGTCGAAGTTATTATGACCACAGAACTTAAATATAGGGATGTTGCAACAGAGTTTAACATATGTCACGTAACACTTTATAATTATATTCAAAAGACTAGAGCAGGTATGGAGTTAAATGTAGGGTTCAAAAAGCCTAGAATGGTTTTTACAGAAGAACAAGAAATAGCTATTGCTGACTATTTAAAACAGAGTGCAAGTATATATTTTGGACTACTTCCCGAACAAGTAAGGACCTTAGCGTACGAAATAGCTGTTCATCTTAACATAACGACTCCTGAGTTGGAAAAAGAACAAGATGGCCGGCATCAATTGGTTTAAATCGTTTATGAAACGAAATACAGATTTGGCTATTCGAAGTCCCGAAGCTACCAGTTTGAGCCGTTGTACCTCTTTCAATCGTACTAACATCAGTTCGTTTTTTGAAAAGTACATGAATGTTTTGCAACGGTACCATTTAACTCCAAGCAGGATTTGGAACGTGGACCGAAGTTTCGATTTGGTTTTTCAATTTATATGCTAAATGTTACTGTATTTGGCATGTTAAACCTGTTTATTAGATAATAAATATAATACAACAAAGTCTGAGTTAGTTATAAGAACAAATATGTTGCCTGATTGTGATTAGTAGGATTAGTAGGTAGGTCCTTACTTGTAAGGAAACATGTTCACAAGCCATATTATATTATTATAATGAGAAAAAGACTGTTCTAGGAATACTTGCGACGCATTTATTAAGTTAATTATAATGAAAAGATCTCAGTTTCTGTAATAATGAACGCAGTGTGGTTTAACTATGCTAATCAATAAAGTAATTGTTACTTTTCTTAATAAAAATAATATAAAATATAGTTTATGTTTTTATTTTCATTAAATTCAACACATATGTAGTAAAAAACAACCGTTTAACCTTACCCCCGTCCTGTTAAAATTTACCCCTTAACGGGGCAAGTTTTAACAACACGGGTCTATTTAAAAAAAAAAAATGTTTCTAGCCGAAATACAGCCCTCAAGGCGGTTTTTTTTTCTGAATATGATATTTGAATAAATTACCTTTAATTTGTTACTAATAGACTAACACAAAACAATACACTTTTAGAGATATAGCCAAATGTTTGAAATTTGTTAATACTAGCCCCCCTCTCCCCTACCTACCCGGATAAGTTTCTCGTCCTTCTCCATAGCAAAGGTCATCGTCTCAGCCTGGGCCCCGAACAAGCCCTCGCTGAAAGCACGCACGGAGTCCATAGACAACTTGTCGTCCATGTGCTTAAACTGAAACAGAAGAGCTTATGTCAATCAAACGTCACGAGCGAAAGTTTCTTCATACATAGTGCTACCTAAGTCATCTGGAATAGATGTAAAGGCCTATTTATTTATTTTTATGTCAATAATGGGAAGCCTGGCTAAGCGAGAGGGCTAGATTCCAAGCCTATATGTCACAGTATAGACAGCAGTTCATCTTCAAACAAAAGCTCATAAACCTCAAATATTCACCGAGCGTGTTTTTACTAAAGATAACGTATAATTAATAGTTATTTAATCTTAAACTTAATATGACAATAATGATCTAGTGTATAAATATAAAGTGATTATCGAGTAATCACGGTGAATTGGTTCGTTTGTTTTTTTTACATCTTTTGCAAGATGCGGCAATAGGTATCAGAAACTCCTTTAGGACCGAAGATGAGCATTTATATTTACACCCGTATTTATAGACGAGTAAAAGTCATTACTTGAGTAAAAGTAATTACTAAAGTAACGATTTTTATTCTATAGTTAAGCTATTGCTTAGAAATAGAACTGACAAAAGTTAGATTTCTCGGCCAAGTAATAGTCACCATTTTCTTTACTTAAGCATTTACTTCTGGTTACGACGCGACGGCGACGCTTGTCAATATTGTGAGGTTACCTACATTTAATAAAATGGAATCTTTGGACAGAATCGAAGAAACTTTTTCTGTTGTAGACGATTTGGATAATGAAATGTTTGGGGAAATAGAAATTAGAAATCCCAAAGTTTACTTTCGTGATGTGGATCCATTCCATGATTATACGGAAGATTTTTAAAAAATGAGGTTTCGTTTCTCCAAGAACATAGTGATTCATGTGATTTTACCGAAAATTATTCACTCTTTACAATCGGAGACCCAAAGAGGGATTCCTATTAGTCCACTGTGTCAGCTGCTAAAAGCACAGACAGCAGAAACACAAACAAATCTCATATAATCCTACTTAATAACAAATCACTTGTCAGTACATCATTTAAGGCTTAAAACTAAACATTCAAATTGAGTAGGATAATATCGTGTCAAACGTTTTATTTTTGCAAATTTTAGTATTGTGTTTGGATAAAGTAAAATTATCTTTTACAGTTGAAATTACTTTCTAAAACGATAACTTTATCAGAATTACGGATTTAATTGAAATTAGATGTGATAATGCCAGCTTTTGCTAAAATAATCTACACCTCACATTTGTCTTTTCATGAAACGAAACGCAGTAAAGAAATGTTGCCAGACAGAAACAATCATCAAGCGTCGAGTTTTACTTAAGCAATTGCTTATGTAAGTAATGTGTATTACTTAACTATAGAATAAGATTTTGTTCTGAAGAATTCTATCATCAAGTAATGACTTAATTAAGAAATTACTTAGCAACAAGTAATTACTTCTTTATAAATACGGGTGTTAAACTATGCCTATGCCTATATGTGTCAGAAATCCTTCTTAAATTATCGCTTTACAATTGTTACAGATAAAAACAATGAACCTCGTCCGCCACTGGCAGTACGGTAATGTGGCCATAGATTAAAAAAAAAGTAAAAGTGACAGGAGGAAAAAGGCGGGCATTCGAACAAGCGGTGAAGTAAAGAGAGGATATAAGAGGTTAAGAGGATCGTAAAAATTAAAAACAAGAGATCTATATGTTACCAAACAACTTTAAAAGTTAACAAAGTATTAAAGATTAGCCGTGGCAGTTTCATTAATAGAATATTACCAAATTAATGAATTTATTGCGTAGGTATAAATGTTTTATGTCCCGGAGTATAGAGCATCTGCAGAGGAATTAAGGATTAACGACTTCTACGCGGAGAAGGTCACGGGCAAAAGCTATAAATAAACAGATAAACATACATTTGCAACAATATTTACAAATTAATTGTAACAAATTGTTAAGTGGGTTTTGGACCTAGACACATTTGAATTCTCAAGAATGCAATCTCAAGACTTCATTCTTTAAACTCCTACAACAGCGGTCCGAATTCCGGGCGGACCGGACCTAGCACCAGCCTACCACCTTAAATCTATATCTCAGTCTGAGCCTATATTCAAGATTCAAGACGAAGAATTGGTTTCCCTCTACTATACTTCTTTAAGCCCATAGGGGATGAATTTCCAAAAATGCCTTCTTAGCACACCCTTACGATAGAATAATATGCACAAGGCATATTCCCTTCTTTCAAACTACATAGGTCCAGCGATCACGCCTGTCTGTTGATCCATTAGTCTTTTAAAAAAACAAGTAGGTATGTAAAGATCATCAAAGCCATCGTTTCGGGGGAAATTCGCACAAACTAACCTACTTAGTCCCAAACTAAGCTCAAGGCTTATACTAGAACTAGTTCGACAACAATAAACTCAAAAAACATTAATAATAATTCATTTATAGTAATAAATAATATTATTAATAGTATACTTAGTATTAATAGTATTTAATTCATTTTCAACACTCTTTGCACCATGTATTCTCTGTTAACCATGGAGTTGGCTGGTAGAGAATGCCTCCATGCCTTTAGGCATTAAGTCCGCCATTTGTACATTTTACATTTATATTGTGCAATAAAGTTTAAATAAATAAATAAACTTACTTAAATACATAGAAAACATCCCAGACTCGGGAACAAATATTCGCGCTTATCACACGTAAATGCTATCAACTAGGCTAACGACTCATCAAATCTTCATTAGGTACCATTTACATTTCTTCCCTCCCTTTCCTTTCCACACAACTTGCCCACAACTTCTAAAAGCTCGGTGATCCCTCTCGAATCTTACTATAACAAAAGAGACACACTGCGAGATCCAAGATGGGCTAGAAGCAATCTGTTACAAGCCTAGTATATAGGCCGTAGTCTATTTTACGAACGCGCTAATGAAATGAGTCAACGGTCTGTTTGGCAACTCGTGTCCTTCAATTAGAAGCCAAACATAGCTATACTGAGGGTTCGCAGAATGGTGGAAATGGGTCAGTTAGGTTAGGGGAAAGACTTAATAGCCTCTTCCATACAACGAAATATCATAGAGTAAATTTTCTAATTCGATTGTCAAATTGTCATACATAAAAACAAAGGAAAATCCATTTTATTTCCTTTGTAATGGATCTTTATGTTTTACTTTTTGTTTTAACGAGGAAAGAGAAACTTGAGCAATGGAAACATGTGATATTTTTTTAATGGAGAAAAATATAATTAATAGAGTTTGTAGGCACACAACCGAAAATGAATTGAAACTTTTTGGTTTCCGTAGCTTAAGTGGGCCAACAAAACGCAATTACTAGTGATTTCTAATAATTTCTACTTTGTCTTCTCCAAGCCGTTAAAATATTATTTTTCTTCTAAGTACAACTTACAAACACGGTTTTAGGTTAAAATCACCTACAATACCATCTATGTGTGTGTAGGTACAGTCACGGACCACTATAGAACCTTGTCGCATAAAACCAACGATTAATTCCGATGTAATTTCTATCTCCTCACTTGACGATGTCATTATGACAAGGTTGTATAGTGGATCAACATTTAAAATCATTGATGGAATAGAGAATGACAATCAATATTATCGCTGGGTCAATCAAGATGACTTTTATCTAATAGGTGATGAATTCACGAGTTCATTGTCACCTGTTGAGTTTAATTAGTAATCAATAATTTTGAACCTGGTCCCGTATTATGATCGTTTCTGAACATATTGTAGGGCAGTTATGATATCGATGTAGGTAGATATAAAATATTATAGAATACAACGGGCTCCAAATTCAAACATTTAAACGATTCAAACGAAAGTACGTTCCATAAAGAGAGCGAGTTGACGAGAGCGTGGAGACACAACTCCTGCAAAGGTCAGGCTATCTTCCTCACTCACCACATAGTCGTAGGGATTGGAGCTGAACAGCCTGGGGTAGCGTCCCCTCCAGGCCTGGCCCAGCTGCTGGGTCTGCGAGTACCCGCTGCTGGTCAGGTCTCCGGCGTAATTCAGGGTGTGACCTGGCTTCCAGGTCCACCGTCCCAGCTGCGTGACGTCCGCTGGGCACATCCTCAACTAGAATGACGGGAAGTCATGTTAGATCAATGCAAACATATTTTATCTGGTGAACATCGTGGGATGCCGGATGCGAGCGCAAAATGGACTGTTGTGGAGATCTTTGGGGAAGGCTCATGTCGAGTAGTGGACGTCATTCGAGTGACATGTTAATGGCCGCCAAGCCGAAATACACACCTCAAAAATGGCAAACATGTATCTCATTTAACTGTTTAACTTACATTATAAATGGGAACGTGTGTTTGGGTGTGTTACTTTGTTACTTCTTCACCGGAATAGAGATAGCTAATTGTATAAGTTCCCGAGGGAATGAAGATAATCGAAATCTCCCGCAACATGGGATGGCCGAATAACTAATTCTACGCGGCCGAAGTCGCAGGCAAAAGCTAAATGTTCGGCGAAGTAAATCATTCTATAGCCGTGTATCCATTTGAGCAGAATCACGCCAAGCAGCCTCGAGTTTGAGGCTGCACGCTCTGTGGCAAAGGCTTGAGGCACGTTGCGGATCAGCTGGAAGCGAGTCGTTTCAGCTTGATCCGCAATGTCCGCAGTTTACACGCCCGTCTCCGTCAAATGCACGGCTCAGACTGAGGCTCCTTTGAGGCAACGTCTCCACTTGCGCGGCCTCGGGGCGAGGCACCAGCTCGACCCGAGGCTGCCTCTACTGGATACACGGCTTAAGAAATGGGTGTCGCTGAGTCAAGAGTAAACTAAGAGTTAACCTCTGAAACGAGCTGATGATGAGTGAGAGGAGTTGGACATTTACCTGTTGCCTGTTGGTATCCCTGAGGTTGTTGATGACATTGTCTTTCAGCTCAGCCAGCTTCTGCAGCTGGGGCAGTTCTGAAGCCTCGGGGTTTTGTGCTCCGAAGCGGTTGAGCAGCCAGATGGCGACCGGCTCGCATTCTGGGAAATGAGGGTACCGGTTATTGGATGACTTATGGTATGGGAATACCTACATAATTCCGAATTGAGCTACATTCCGAATTTTGCCGGCCACATATGCCACAGAACGGATAACCGCCGGAGTTATCGTGTTCTTGAGCGGACACCGCTAATCGGCAAACGCAGTATAGGACGCCCTCAGACTAGGTGGAGCGACGATCTTCGCAAGGTGGCTGGCAAGAGCTGGATGAGAGGCAGCAGATCGTGCTCGGTGGCGTGTAATGACGCCTACGTCCAGCAGTGGACTAGTAATAGGCTGATGATGATGATGATGATAATAATCTTAGTAAACATTTTATGTATGATACAATCAAAAGTTAAAACTAAACTTATTTAAATTAAAATAAAACTAAGCTACTCAAATATTAAAGACGCAAATACAGGGTGGGCCAAAAATGTTTGCACTTTTAAAACATCGATAAAAATTTAACTTTTCATGTTTTTTTATATTTTATTTATTTAACCTAGTAACAGATAAATGCAATTTATTTTTGAAAAATAACGTCATCCAGATCTCCTCCGTCTCGTCGTTGCACTCCTGCAGTCGACTACACAAACACTTTGGAAAACTCGCTGACGCATGCTGCGAGGGATCGCAGCTATCTCATTCTGAATGTTTTGTTTTAACTGGGGTATTGTCATCGGATTATTAAGGTACACTCGACTCTTTAAATATCTCCACTTGAAAACATCGCAAGGTGTTAGGTCCGGGCTCCTTGGCAGCCATGGGAATTGGGATGTCACCTCTGCGAGAAATCAACTTTTTCGGAAACATTTCTTTCACCACCGGTAAACTCATGTTTGACGTATGGCATGTTGTTCCATCTTGTTGCATCCATGTTCTGGTCACCTTCAAATTCATGCAGTGGGTGCAGTTTCAGATCTAGATGTAAAATTCGCCGTAGACTAGTTCTTGGTATTGCTAGAGCTGCTGAACGTTTACGCGTAGATAATTCTGGATCGTTCTCTACAGGAACTTTAACCTGCCGTATGATCTCATCATTTCTTGTTAAACGTGGACGCCCTGTTTGTTTGATATTCAGTGTCGAACCAGTTTGCTTGAAGTTTTTGACCTAAGATTTAATTAAACTAACACTTGGACACTCACTCACTTGGCGTTATCCTTATTCAATTCTAAGTAGGCGTCGTACAGAAAGATACAAATCGTTGTTTTTATAAAACTGTTTAATACAAAAACCCCGTTGCTTTCCCGTGAAACGCTCCTTTATAAATAAAATTGCACGAAGTGACCTATAGTTTCCCACCAATTTCCCGCCGCTCACTCTAACAGAGTCCGAAAAAATCAGTGTTGCTATTTGCAAAAATTTATGGCCCACCCTGTATTAATCACCACTATAAAAATAACACCCCTTCTAGCAGGTCCGCTCGCAGCATGGTCCCTATGACACTGGCTGCATTATCTCTCTGGATAGCTAGCCCAGAATAATCTTTGAATTAAGAGTTAAGAAACTAGAATAAATTGTAATCATGATGGTAAATTACGTCAACTAAGTATAAAAGTTAAAAGGAAAGGAAAAGTTAGGTTCTTAGAGAACATATTTCCTTTCGAAACGCCCTGGCATTTCAAATCTCTGCACAAAAGGTTGTTTTCTCAAACACGACAGAGAAATATAAACGTACACAATCAGGAAACCTTCACAGCTATTTCAAACACCGTAACGTCCGTCGGTAATTAGGTAGACAACGTATAAATAAGCCGACATGCAATCGTTCGGAAATAACGACTAGCAGTGACCTCATCCATTCCTGCTGACATTGCTAAATGGTCTCTGGATCGTTAATTATGCTTTGGCAAATACTAAGGCGAGGCAGTTAGGTTCCCGATTTTTAGAGTCCCGTACCAAAATGGTAAAAAAGGAACCCTTGTTTTTACATACATACATAAACTCACGCCTTCGTTCCCGGAGAGGGGTAGGCAGAGCTACAGAATTACCTACAACTCTAAAAACTTGTTGATAATTCTGTAACCACATTTTGCACAATTAGGCTAAGATGTTTTACAGTGTTTATTAGTGACAAGTTGCAAGCCCATCGCCTAACAGTACTACAAGCCTTTATTCCTTTAGTCTTACGACTTCCACGGGAAGACATGGAGTGGCACTATTCTAAGCCGGTAACCACACGGCATCCCTTGTTTTTATTTTATTTTATTCATTACACAATAAATCCACAACACAAATTATAGTGTAGTATGACAAGTTTTCGTTTTTAACAGAACATTGGCCATTCATTCATTGGATGTTCATTTTTTTTATGGCGTAGGAAGGCAAACGAGCACACAGGCCACCTGATGGTATGTGGAAACTGTGACCCATAGATATTCGCATTCACAAGACTTCAAATGCACTGCCAACCCTGAGGACTAAGAAGGAATGCCTCTATGCTAGTCATTTCACCGGCTGTCTTATCCGGAACGCAACAATGCAAACACTGCTGTTTGGCGGTAGGTTACTGGATAAGATGGTGGTATCAACCCGGACGGACCCTGCACAAGATCCTCCCACAAGTTAAACACAATTTTTGCTAATAGAGCTTTTACAAATAAAATATATTATGTCTTATGGTGAGACTTTAGTGGTTCTCTGAAACTATAGAAGCTATCAAATTAAAATTTGGCTTTAAAAAAATCTGGAAATCATGATTGAAAGATAATTATTTTTACACAAAAAAAAAACTTTGAAAATCTGTATTAAATTTTAAGCGGGTCGAAATGGACGTTATTGCTTAAAAAATGAACTTCATAACAAAATGAGTATTTTCTTTTGCGATTTCCAACCATATATCTTAAATACGGAACCCCCGGTGCTTGAGCCGGAATCACACTTGACCTAGTTTTTGGAACGGAAAGTACCTTCCTACTTAATGGTGGCGGAGGTGACCGATGACTAATTCAAATGGATTAATTTGTATCGTCGTTAATAAATTTCATTTACAATTAAACAAGCTATTCTCGTATAATTATATAATCTGATTCTAGGAAACGGCTTCAACGATTTTCATGAAAATAGTATGTTTGTGGTTTCTTTATAGAAAATATTGAATTTATAGTATTCTTGGGGTTCCGTACCAGTGGTAAAAAGGAACCCTTATGGTAAGAGAAATCGTTGTCTGTCTGTCTGTATGTTAGAGCAGTTCAGAAACTATAGAAGCTATCAACTTTAAATTTGACATAGTTATGTAACTTTATTACTTTACTAAATTTTACTTGTGAGAGGACCTTGTGCAGGGTCCGTCCGGGTTGGGACTACCGTCTTATCCATTAACCTACCGCCAAGCAGCAGTATTCGCATTGTTGTGTCATCTTCTGTACAACATAAAAAAAAACTTGCTTGCCAGCATCTGTTCTGAGTAAAAAAAACATTTTTTTTTATTATTTAAAAAAAAACTGAAATTTTTGATTTATAGCCAAAAATATACATAAAATGACCGTGTCTCCGAAGTTAATTACCTAATCAAAAAATCTGGAAAAAATCCTGAATCTGAAATAATTACTTATATTTACATACCTTCATGCCTGTAATCCCAGAGGGGTAAGCAGAGCTACAGAATAACCTACAACTTTAAAAACTTGTTGATAATTCTGTAACCACATTTTACTTATATTTTATGAGATAAATAAAACGAAATGTTCATTTTTAGGTAACAGTTTTTGAGAAGTAATAGAAAAACTTTAAAAATCTGTATATGCAAATAAAAAGTTCATAACAAAATGAGTATTTTCTATTTCGTTTCCCAACCATATTATCTTAAATACGGAACCCTCAGTGCGCAAGTCCGACTTCCGATGTCCGGTTTTTTAATATAACAGTGAACAATAAATGTTAAAAGTTTTGGTACTCTTACACGCAACGAAAATACGAAGGACGTATGTATGTCGTAATAATTCACACATTTATCAGACATTTATAATATTTTAATTAAAGTTCAAAACGTCAAGCTTTAATTATTAACTTATTACTTTTATCGCACTAGGTAAGTATAGCACTATTCTTTATCCGATTGTTTTCAGGGTCGTGAATACCGTTGCGTTATATGCGTTGATTGGATGGTTTAATTAATGTCGCTGTTGTTCGTTTACAGTTTACAATGATAATTACTTCCACAGAGAATAATATTGGTTGTCTTGTTTGTGGTTTTCGAACCTTTTTGTATTAATAATATTTATTTATTTATTTATTTTATGGCATAGGAAGGTAATCCAGCACACAGGCCACCTGATGGTAAGTGAAAACTGTGACCCATAGACATTCGCATTCACAAGACTGCAAATGCAGTGCCAAACCTGAGGACTAAGATGGAATGCCTCTATGCTAGTCATTTCACCGGCTGTCTTATCCCCAAACCGGAACACAACAATGCAAACACTGCTGCTTGGCGGTAGGTTAATGGATAAGATGGTGGTACCAACCCGGACGGACCCTGCACAAGGTAAGGTAGGTAGGTGTTCCGTAGTAAACTGGGAACCCTTATAGTTTCGCCATGTCCGTCTGTCCGCGGTTTGACTGAGAAACTCTCGGTGGGGTGTTACTGTACATAATACACACCACTGTGCGACATGGTCGCCAGGTTGCCTCACTCAATGGGCTCCTGCGTACTGATCCCTTAGTGGAAATTTTTGTTGACCACTGGTCCAGGTTAATGTCCCAAAATCTTGCGTAGATGCATTAAGAAGGATTGTGCGTGAATGTTGTAGTAAATAATTGTGTGAGAAACAGTGTTTGTGTGTGTGTGTTTTTAACTATAAAAGTCCATTATAAGAATATTTTACAAGTGTAATTGGTTCTTGTACAATAAATAAATATATTTTCTCATTTTTTTTACGCCGTCGGGTTTCTTGATTTTATTAATTTATTGCTACTGGTCGTTCTAAATAAATAGCAGCTGTTACGAAGGGATGGAGCGGCAACAGAGATGTAGGTCGAGCGAAAATACATGCTAAAGGTCGTATCCTAGACTGGTCTCCCATATGCGTAGAGATGACTCGTTTGTAGGCAAGTTTAATCGGCCGAGCGTGAGGTCTGCCTAGTAGGTCTGCGTTTATCGCGTGATAAAATGTGGACGAAGTATTCGTCACTCTCGTACTTAGGTATATACCTACGTGTCAAAAAGTGACGGATGGTTGTTTCATCCACAGTTTGTCACGCGATAAACGCAGCGATATTAGGCCCCATAGGTCAACTGAAATACATAGCATTTGTATGTTTAGTAGTATGTTTGAGGATACAAATGTACGTTTGTTTGTCATTGCGGAACTTGCTTTGTTCGTAGCCTATTAAACGAGCAATATTTGTATAAATCTGTTTATATAATATTAGTACATTATTGCCTAGGCGCGGAAAGTAAGGGATTTCCTGACGAGGTGGTTAGCAGTTACTAAAATACGAGTCTGGAAATCCTCATTTCCGCCGAGGCATATACAGGGTGTAAGGGACGGCTCACCGAAAACTGAAACCATAGCTTCAGACCATTGTACTGAACTGAAATTCAGTGGAAAATTTCCCGTTTTTTTTCCACGTTTTTGCATATAATCCGATCTAGGACAACATATTACCTATGACATACTGAAGCTCATTATGTAAAAAACTGTGAAAACGGCATTTTCACGTAAAAAACGAGAAAATTTTCGTTTTCCTGGGAAAATTTCCACTGGATTTCAGTTCAGTACAATGGTCTGAAGCTATGGTTTCAGTTTTCGGTGAGCCGTCCCTTACACCTTGTATAATGCTTTTCTCAAACATTTTTTTTTTTTTTTATTGCGTAGGAAGGCAAACGAGCCGTCAGGCCACCTGATGGTAAGTGGAAACTGTGACCCATAGACATTCGCATTCACAAGACTGCAAATGCACTGCCGACCCTGAGGACTAAGATGGAATGCCTCTATGCTAGTCATTTCACCAGCTGTCTTATCCCCAAACCGGAACACAACAATGCGAACACTGCTGCTTGGCGGTAGGTTAATGGATAAGATGGTGGTACCTACCCGGACGGACCCTGCACAAGGTCCTCCCACAAGTATTTGTATCATTTCCTCCCACAATGCGAGGAAATGATACAAATACATGATTAAAAGTATTTTTAAAAACCTTTGACAAATACGGAGAGAATGTTTGTTTGAAAACTACGAGTATTTGTTAAGATAGTTCCACGCACGAAGAGCCGCCGCTGCACCACACGCCCACCCACAAGTTGGATGTACGGGATTTTATCACACATGGACATGGACTGAAAGTGTTTTCATATGGTTTTTTTACTCCTAGGAATAAAATGAGTCCTTGTGTTTCGATCGGAAAACCGGTCTTTCCGAGCATGTTTGAGACAAAGATTAAACTGACTGGCTGATCGATCAAAAGCACAGCGGGGACCGCTGTAGAGATTTGTTTTGAGCAAATATTAATTGGATATATCCTAAAGGTGCACTAAGAAGGGACTTTTGGAAATTCATCCCCTAAAGGGTTTAAAATTGGGGGAGTAACGGGAAACTGAATCCACTCATTCAAATCGCGGGCCTCCTATTGTTATATATGTTTGGAATCACGTTCTTGAAGGCTCTAACGATTGAAGACGATGAACTTTGCAGTCGTTTTTATTCGAGCTTCGAACATGCATGAGCAGGGTCGGTCAGGGAGTCACGATTGTCACGAGGAGGACGCGAGGTCTCTGATCAGACGTGCTACTAGTAATAAACGTTGATTAGTTTGACTTTGATTACGCTTGCTGGGAAAATTCCGTTATCTACACGGTTAGGTGCGGTTAGTGTGGCCGGAAAAATTTATTCTGACGGTTTCCGGACAGCGAGTAGGTACGACGCGAGCTTTGCCAAATAGGACAAGCTGTTTTGTTTCCTAAATAATAGTGCTATGTTTAAATCTACGAGGGGTGATCCAAAAGTTTTGATAATTGGTATTAAAAATGGGAGTTATGTAAATCGTTATATTTTAATTGAAATATGCACACTTTCTATATTTGCAATCACTTATTAACGTCATTCAATTGTTTTATTTTACCACTATAAAAATAATTTTACTTTTGGAGGCTAAATTTTATACCTTCACTAAGTCATCACCACCTCGTGATTTTTTTATAGTTGCTTTTGAACATTATTGAATGAGAAGTAGTAGTCGAAAGTTAGGTCTAAATAACGGGGTGAGCGGTTATCAGTTCTCATCTTTGTTCGAAGAGCAACATCCTTGTCAATTCGAAGGCTCTGAAGCATAATTCCTGCCGCAAATTAGTTTTTTTTTATTTATTGCTTATTTTTAATATTTTCCCATAACTGTGATAGAATAATGTTATATAACTCTCTTAGATTATTTGAACTCAATTTCTAAAAGCTAATGTCACAGTATATATTAGTAGGATTCAATAATCCCGGAAAAGGCCGAAAAAACCACCCTAAATTTTTGTGACAGACCTTGAGCTAAAAAATCCAATGCAAAGATAACTTATTTACCATCTAAATCATAATGATAAATCAAGGTTTCATTTTCAATAACTATATTTTTTATTAGTGTACCAGAACTTTCTCCACACCGCTCCAAATTATTACAAAACTAACTCATATTTTTGCCGCCTTGTGAAATTGTTTATACACATGTATTTTGTTTAGCTATCACAGAAAAACAAATGAACAATGTATATATATTATTTATATAATTTAATATTGATTAGTTCAGTAGTACATTCCACATTAAAAGAATATCATTATGAGGATGGTTCATACCTATTCTCAAAACTTTTGGATCACCCCTCGTATATACTTAATAAAAATGAATCGCTAAATGTGTTGCTAAGCGCAAAACTCGAGAACGGCTGAACCGATTTGGCTGATTTCTTTTTTGTGGTGTTTGTCAATGTCAGGAGAAGGTTTTTATGAAAGAAAATAATTGAAAAATCCACCGGGAAAGTCAGGAATTTGCAGCGGGGCGAAGCCACTGGCGGGCCGCTAGTAATTAATAAATATCAGGGGACAATCTCACTCAAGTTGACCTTGTCCCAAACTTAGCTCTGGGTACTAGGATAACGATAAACATACTTATATAGAGAAATAAAAATACATACATATGTATGTAAGAAGTGCTCATTTTGAGATGTATGCTACAAATGAAGTGGTCGTTGTGCGACTCAGCCATTTTGAGATGTAGGTTACAAACGAAGTGGTAATTTTGCGACAGCCATTTGGGATGTAGGCTACAAACGAAGAGGTCATTTTGCAACTCAGCCATTTTGATATGTGGGCTACAAACGAAGTGGTCATTTTGCGACTCAGACATTTTGATATGTGGGCTACAAACAAAGTGGCATTTTTTGCGACTCTGACATTTTGAGATGTATGCTACAAACGAAGTGGTAATATTGCGGCTCAGCCATTTTGAGATGTACGCTACAAACGAAGTGGTAATATTGCGGCTCAGCCATTTTGAGATGTACGCTACAAACGAAGTGGTAATATTGCGGCTCAGCCATTTTGAGATGTACGCTACAAACGAAGTGGTAATATTGCGGCTCAGCCATTTTGAGATGTACGCTACAAACGAAGTGGTAATATTGCGGCTCAGCCATTTTGAGATGTACGCTACAAACGAAGTGGTAATATTGCGGCTCAGCCATTTTGAGATGTACGCTACAAACGAAGTGGTAATTTTTACGAATCAGCCATTTTGAGATGTATGCTACAAACGATGTGGTCGTTTTGCGACTCAGCCGGTTTGAGACGTAAGCGAAATTTTGCAACCTTGGCACTCTACGACTCATTCCCAATAACATATTTATATCAAAGAGATAATAGCGAGTTAATCCCATAAATAATGTCTGCTCGTGGTTAGAGACTACGGACGAGCCGGAAACATAGCGAGCGATATTCAAAATTATTTACGAGATTATCCCGTTGTTAACATGGCTGAGTCTCACGGAAGTTATATTTAAAATAACATTGTCAGTTGGACACCGGTTACACATCACTATATACAGAGTTGTGACATATTTGAAATACTTGTATTTAAAATACAAATACAAAATACGTATTTTGGATTTTGTACTTAAGTACTTTTTTTTAAAAGTATTTTGTATTTTATTTGAAATACTATTCGAGACGTATTTTGTATTTGTAAAATGGTTTGTAAAATACAAAATACTTTTTTATTCTTAGCTTCATTTTTCTAAAGCATTCCGCGATTCAGTAAAAACAAAAAATGGCCACTAGTGGCGCAGCAGCTTTGAAAGTCTATGCGCAAAATGACAGATGAAACAAAACGCATATAAAACCTGACCAATAATATATGAGGGACCCCTCTTGACAATCCTCAAAGTCACTGTTACGTTTTGCAGTGTTGGCAGCTATTTCATTATTTCTGTGTTGTTCGCTCGAAATGACTTTAAAAAAATGCCAAAACAAATTGTTCTTGCGATGCTCTTTTTGAAGAGCTTGTGATTTTAAAATCTTTAATAAATAAAGAAAACCAGTAATTTTACCATAACGTATTTTATTTCAATAAAGTATTTTGAAAATACATATTTTGTATTTAGTATTTAAATACAAAATGCAAAAGTATTTTGTATCTTGCATTTGAAATACTATATTAAAAAAGTATTTGCATTTTGTATTTAAATACTTTTCGAAAAGTATTTTGTACATCTCTGAGTCTATATAATATAAAACTAGCGACCCGCCGTTGCTTCGCTTCGGTTTATCAGTTTTCTGTAAAACACGTACATAATCCAGAATTTATTATAAAAAACCTACCTCTTGAAAAAGAAAAATGCCTTTGACCACGTGTAGTTGCGATTGACAATTGAATTCGTATACATTCAATGGCGATTGACAGTCGAGTAAATTTGACAATCACAATTGATCGCCTCTGGAGTGCTTGATGTTTGTATATGCGACATTATTGCCAAGGTTAACGATGGCATAGATGAGTAACGCTTAGCGAACGTGAGCCGTAATTCTTGGAGTCATAACTTGTGTCATCTATGCAGTAATAATAGTAAAGTAGTAATGCGCCATGGAAAATGGCGGCGGTACGCGGAAGTGGTCATAATTGTTTAGTGTTGCCGGTCATAAGGTTTTGGCAATGGGTTGGCAGTAAACATTTTAGTTTTACTCTTAGGATGTAAGTGAGTATCGGGGTGTCCTGCCGTTTGACCAAAAGTCATTTGGCAAAATTACACTTGACAAACAACGTTTTGCAAAAAAACATTAAGTCAATTTATCATTTTACCACTAGTCATTTTACAAATGACTTACTTTTCCAAATGATCAACAGTTAAATTTACATTTTACGAGGAAGACGAATCAGGGCATAACCGACTCGGATAGGTTAGGTTAGAAGGCAAAGGCGGGAGCTTGGCTCCCGCCTTGGCCTTCGAGGTTGTTTTTTTTTCTGCCCAGAAATAGGTAAACTAATTGCTAAATTATCAATTGCTAAGTGAGTTTTTGTAAGATGATACTTTTGTCAAATGTCTCGTTTGCCAAATGATCATTTGGTGAAACGTTGTTTGTCAAATGACCATTTGTCAATAATTTTTTGGTCAAACATTAGTGAACCGAGTATCGGTAATCGGAAATAATAACGGTTTCAGTAAAAAAACACTTTAGGAGTTTTTTTTTTATGGCATGAGAAGGCAAACGAGCACACAGGCCACCTGATGGTCAGTGGAAACTGTGACCCATAGACATTCGCATTCACAAGAGTGCAAATGCGTTGCCAACTCGGAGGACTAAGATGGAATGCCTCTATGCTAGTCATTTCACCGGCTGTCTTATCCCCAAACCGCAACACAACATTGCGAACACTGCTGCTTGGCGGTAGGTTAATGGATAAGATGGTGGTACCAACCCGGACGGACCCTGCAAGGTCCTCCCACAAGAAGAGTTGCGATGATTAGGAATAAAATTACATTCGCACTAAAAATAATTAGTTCAACTTTGGGGCACCCCTTCATGGCACTTACGCTCTTTTGTTAAGAAGCGCAGTTTTTAGAGATAGGTTGTTATATCGCTCGTTTCTCAAACCCTATGAAACTCAGCTGTATCCTTTTGAATTCGGACGGCAGTTTTATCTACACTTACATTATAAAGAGGAATGATTTGTATTGTAGTTTTGTATGTTTGTAACGAATAAACCATTACAATCCTACATTATCCCTGATGAACGTAGGCTATATTTTATTTTTCCCCGCGGACGGAGTCGGAGGCATTCGCTGCTGTACAGATAAAGTAAGTATTCATGATGGGTATGAATCCACCTAGGTGTCTTCTCCGGTGGTCCCCAGCACGGAAAAGGCTTAAGAACCTATTGTTCTTGTCATTGAACACTTTCCTTGGGCATAGACAGTTATTACAATGGAAAAATGTGTGTATGTGTGTATGTAAACACTTTATTGTACGAAACATAATTCAAACAACCGTGGAGACTATATACATCTCCTTGTATGCTTATTATTTTAATTTGACATCTGGAGACTCTTTACATCTCCAAAATTGACCGTGGAGACTTTCTACATCTCCCTTGTTTGTGTTTGTTGTTTTGTTTTTTTGTTTAATTACCTACTTACCTATATTTAATTTTAATTTGACATTTGGAGACTCTTTACATCTCCGGAATTGTATTATTATTTTAACCTGACATTTTTATTAATTTAATTATTGTTACTACTGGGACCTGTACATCCCTGTGACATTTAAATTAGATAGCTTATGTTTAGTATTGTAATAAGTTCTTTATTTAAAAAAATGGCTTACTGTTGAGTTTCTTGCGGTGCTTCTTCTCAACAATGGTCTCTTGAAGCGCTGGTAGATGGTAGATTCAGACTTGTAAAAGTGCCTACAGGGCCTACTTACAGAATAAATGATTTTTTATTTATTTATTTATAAATATAATATTTACAATATTTTGTCTGCTGAGGCTCTATTCTACTCGATAAAACCATATTGCTTTTGGCTTGTTATAGTATTGTCAATAATAGCTCTTATTTACTTGACAGTAATGGAGGCCGAGTTAAAAACAATACGATAACATTATATTCAAAGCAATATGGTTTTACCGGGTAGAATAGAACTCTAGGACCTCCGATGACAACTTATGTAAATTTTCGTGTATTCTCGGAAATACGAATGAAATACTACCATAGAAGAAGAGAAAATTTAAGTAATAATAACTACATACATACATAAACTCACGCCTTCATTCCCATAGTGGGGTAGGCAGAGCTACAGAATTACCAACAACTCTATAGACTTGATAACTCTGTAACCACAATTTGCACAAGTAGGCTAACATGTTTAACAGTGTATATTAGTGACAGGTAGCAAGCCCATCGCCTAACAGTACTACAAGCCTTTATACCCTTAGTCGTCTCTTACGACTTCCACGGGAAGACATGGAGTGGCACAATTCTAAGCCGGCAACCACACGGCACAACACGTGATAATAACTATGAACGGAATAAAAACTTTCGAAATGATGGCGGACCCTGAGCCTAGCCAAGAACCACCTTGACTAAACTAACTTACTATTAAAACCGTAGGTACCTAACTACCTACAAAACAGACAGCAGGAGAGCACTTCATAATATCAAATACATACATACATACATACCTCACGCCTTCATTCCCTGAGTGGGGTAGGCAGAGCTATAGAATTACCAACAACTCCAAAAACTTGTTGATAACTCTGTAACCACAACTTGCACAATTAGGCTAAGATGTTTAACAGTGTATATTAGTGACAGGTTGCAAGCCCATCGCCTAACAGTACTACAAGCCTTAAGTCCCCTAGTCACCTCTTACGACATCCACGGGAAGACATGGAGTGGCACTATTCTAAGCCGGCAACCACACGGAATATCAAATAATTTTATGAATGCTTCTTTTTTATATTTCTTTAAGGCATGCAGCCGGCAATCAAGCTCACAAGCCACTGGATGCATTTGCATTCTCAAGATTACAATCTTAAGATTTCAATCCTAAGACCGCAGATGCTTTGAATTACGAATCCCCGAAACATTACAATCGACGTAAAAAACTAAAATTTCCATTATCCCCTTCTAAGTATTCCCCATAAATGGTAGCTTTATGCAAACCACTGCGACAGATTATCAAGGGCTATAAAAAAGGCGTTAACGCTCGCTAATAACGGTGGGACATGAAGCTTGTCAATCTGGGTGCGGTGTATAAATATCAGAGGGTCGGTCACGAAGGACCCTAAGGAGAATTAGGTCGTGACATGGTCAATGAGGTGTACGGTTATTCGATATACATACATACATAGCTTCACGCTTGTCTCCCAATGGGGTAAGAGTAGGCAGAGTGTATGAAACGCTAGAAGCTAGTTGCGCTCGCTCGGTCTTTAAAGTCAACCGCTCAAAGGAACTAGTTCGATCTAAGGAGCGAAGATATGGATTAAAGATTTAAGTATTACTTTTTTGGTACTAAAAGTACGCCTAAGTATATTTAAATATCTCGGCTCTGATGCACTTAAGAGTAAGTATTGCATTACATAGCAAAATATATAATTATTAATAATAATTCTATCATAATTTACCACTTTCACGGACGGCCGCTCACCTTGAAAATGTGTGTTTTTTACAAATGACAACACTATTTCCCAAACCTCTTTTGTACAGAATATGCAGTGTAATTTTTTGTTCCAATTGTTTCTCTAAAATATTCTCACTGTAATTAATTACCCAACGATATATTTACATACATTTCTATTATTATTTTTACCTAAATATTTAACACCCAATTCCATTACGCGCCATAGGCAAGATTCCTTTGAAGTCTATAGTCTATGCTCTAGATCCGGGACATTCGAGAGCGGGATGACATCAGCTCCGGAAATAGAAGGGATTAAGTAAACGACCTCTATGGGATGTGACGTGACTTCACTATTGCGGTGACGTAATAGCCAGAGTATACTTTTATTATACCTATTCGTTAACGTATTTATAACTCTTTAGGATCTATATTGTACGGGCGACCTTATAATAGCTGCACATTTTAGTGCTTCACTGCCGTCCTACCAAAGAACGTCCAATAGGGAATATGCATGTATTTTAAAAATCGCATTTCTCATCAAAATATGAAAATACCGTAAAAGAGATCACCAAAACGGAAATTAAAATCGGTCAAGAAATACGGAAGTTATAAGCATTTCAAACTTCTAATTAGACAGAGAGATCCGATGTGCACCGTGACGTCATTGTGCACTGCGGCCATATAAACTCCATGTAAAATTCCGTTTTTCTAGAAAGAGATAGGAACAAATCTTTGTTGGCTTATATCTTGGTTATTTTTATAGTTATTCAAAAAATGATTTTTGTGATCTGTTTGTTACATGAATCAGCTACAATTGAAGCTGTAAAAAAAAAACATGCATATTCCCAATTATATACTCTATTGATACATACATACATACCTTCACGCCTGTAATCCCAGAGTGGGCTAGGCAGAGCTACAGAATTACAACTTTAAAAAGTTGTTGATACTTAATTCAGTAACCACAATTCGCACAAATAGGCTAAGATGTTTACCAGCATATTAGTGACAGGTTGCAAGCCCATCGCCTAACAGAACTACAAGGCCTATAAATAATAATAATCTATTGATAATCCAATTAAATTTTAAAAAAAATACGACGAGTCTTCCTATGCAGTTTCTATTTTATTTGAAAAAGGAGGCAGATGAGCAAGCGAGCCACCTGATGGTAAGTGATCGTCGCGGCCCATAAACACCCGCAACATTAGAGGAATCACAGCCATGTACGGCCCCTGGGGGCCTAATATGGCAGTTTATCGTGTTTATCGCGTGACGTGGATAATACATCCGTCACTTTCTGACACGTGTATAAGTACGAGAGTGACGGATGCTAGGTATATCCACATTTTGTCACGCGATAAACGCAACCATAGCGCAATTGTTGGACCCGATTCTACGTGCACATCGCTTAAATAGCCTAAAAGTAACTAAAACGAAATTGTCTAATTTTAAGACATAGTTTAGACGGCAGATTTAATCAGTGCTATTCCAGAATGTCAAGCTGACAATGTATAAGACCGCCTAAAAGCTGTCACTGCGCTGTCATTTGATTATGACAGCTGCTCGTAGAATAGCAAAGTGTTTTAGCGACACCTCAATAAATTTAGGAAGTTTAGAGGCCACTGTAGAATCGGGTCCATTGCCTTCTTTGGTATCACGATGGTTTGTTGGTTAATCATTAGTAACAGACGAACAAACGACACGTCAGAGGAGAGTTATAAGTTTAACGAGTATATTTGTGTATTTGGGCATCCTAGTTCCCAAACTGATGGGCCGATTCAGTCCAGGCTTGAGTCGATCAGGAACTAAGAACTAAAAGGAATGAATTCCCGTCACATACCGAAAGGAAATAGTTCTTCGAAAACGCTCTTAATCAGCCTTCGGTCTTGTAGTTCAGTAGCAATTGTTGAATGTATGAGCGAAACAGAATGATTAACAATGATCGGATATCCCGGTGCAACACGGGGTGAATGACCTCAAACATTATGCTAATATGGATATGCCCCGGTGTTCCGGGACTTATGTTGTTAAATATTATTCTGATTTTATTACTTCAAATAAATTTCAATACAATTTAAAAGTGTAAAATAAATATTTTGACAAAAGTAATTTAGGTATGTAAAAAAATTGTCTGTTTAAAATTGATCTGCCAAATAGTCTTTGGGTATGAATATAAATAAAATATATAATACGGTACGCATTATCAGTTCACCACACTACACACAGATATTATATTTTATTAGTTTGTATGAAATTGAAATAGCATACAATTATTTTCGCAATATTTTATATGTTTAATCGATTTCTTTACACGTGTAAAATCCTATCCTAATGCCTATTTATAAATATCCCAACAATCGCATTTTCTTTTCGAACTAGATCCCGGGATTTTAGTCATATCCATATGATTTCTACTCTATATCCCGCAGTGTTGCACCGTGAAATCCGATCACTGATGATTAAAGAGCACACGGCACGGCGCTCGACGTGAACGACACAAATAGTACCAATTTCAAAGCGTGTCCTGCTCAGATCTCTAAATTTCCTTTTTTTTATTGCATGGGAAGGCAAACGAGCACACAGGCCACCTGATGATGGTAAGTGGAAACTGTGACCCATAGACATTCGCATTCACAAGACTGCAAATGCGTTGCCAACCCTGAGGACTAAGATGGAATGCTCCGGAGTTAAAGGACCTAAAGGAACTAAAAGACCGAATTCACCTAGTTCATTTGACCGATTGACCGAGACCGCAGCGCTCCCTTTAAAGTCCGAGCATGCGCAACTCTAAGTGCGTGTTCACCAACAATTAAACGGACGGTTAGTGGTTTGACGGTTGTCAAATATATTTGAACATGACATTTAGCGGGAGGTAGAACCTTGTGCAGGGTCCGTCCGGATCGCTACCACCTTCTTATCCATTAACCTACCGCCAAACAGCAGTGTTCGCACTGTTGTGTTCCAAACCGGATAAGACAGCCGGTGAAATGACTAGCATAGAGGCATTCCATCTTAGTCCTCAGGGTTGGCAAAGCATTTGCAGTCTTAGGATTGCATTGCAGTCTTGTGAATGCGAATGTCTATGGGTCACAGTTTCAACTTACCATCAGGTGGCCTGTGTGCTCGTTTGTTTTACTATGCCATAAAAAATAAAATAAAAATAGACAAAGCACTAAAGTGTAAACGTATGTATGAACTCGATCGTACAATAATTGTAAAATAAACCTAGATACGAGATGGGCTAAAGCACAAAATAGGGCCCCAGGATCCACGAAGCAAACGTAAAAATATGCGGAAAACGACAAATATTAATACATTTCAATCACATTATAATCCCTATCCCTTCGTCATAAGAGCTAGTGATGTCCCTTTAACCGGTGTTTGGATGGATGCCAAGGATTTTTCGATCGTTGAATAAAAACCGGTAAAAATAGAACAGTGATGCGTCAGGACAGATTATAATTACTATTTTGGACAAGGTTGCAGTTTAAATGGATGACGACCGCTTTCCTGTTTTCTCGTTAATTAATTATTACTGTATGATCGGCGAATTGGGACCCTGGTCCATTATAGAACTGTGGCATTATAAAAAAAATTGTTTGACTAATTTGATTTATAATGTCATGTCGCTGTGGCAAGAGGTGAGTCAGGTCCTGAGAAGATTTATTTTGTTGATAGTAATTTATTTAAATTTTACCTGATTTCTGTATGTGACCTAATATCCTTTTAACATTATAAAAGTGAATGTTTGTAGAGATATTTAGATGTTTAGTTAGAATTTTGGATGTTTGTCTTTTAAGGACTCAGGAATGAATTTAAAAGGTGAATTTTAAGCCACAGACAGTCCACGTGTTGAAAAAAATAAACCTTGGTATGGACATGGTACTTATAGCATATTATATTATCTATAAAGATTACGTTTATTGTATGGGAGCCCCCCTTCAATATTTATTATATTCTGTTTTTAGTTTTATTTGTTATAGCGGCAATGAGAAATACATCATTTGTGAAAATTGCAACTGTCTAGCTATCACGGTTCGTGAGATACAGCCTGGTGACAGACAGACGGAAAGTCTTAGTACCTAATAGAGTCCCGTTTACCCTTTGAATAAGGAACCCTAAAAATAAAAAAATGAACGCTCCTGTAGGTAAAACTATAAACGAATTTTACAACTCTTCTCATGTCCCAATACCAAACGTTTTTTTTAAACATATTATTCTATACTTAAAATAATATTAAATACGGTTTTAAAGGATCATGATTGTCGTTGTGATTGTTGATGTTGATACATAAAGTTCAAAATACATAATGGGTCATAACATAAAACATAATTGTCATAACACTCATAATATTATACTTAATGGTTTTTTTTTCTGAATTCGTAAACCATTCAGGGTTTTTTTAATGGGCCCTATAAGTTAGATTAGGTTTGGTTTGTTTAATATCAATCCTGAAAAGTTTGTTGTTCCTGATTTTTTTTAAATATATTATGACTTATGATCATTATGCATTATGTATTTTGAACTTTATATAAATAAATAAATATCAGGGGACAATCTCACACAAATTGACCTAGCCCCAAACTAAGCTCAAAAATATATTATAATTTTCTCTAGTCATGTCCTAATAGTAGTTTATGCAACTGATGCCTAATTATGTACAGTTGCATACACTACTTTATCTACACACATATCATAAGTTTCTAATTATCCTTCCTTCGTAACAGCAAAAAACAATAAACAAATGATAACAATAATGACGGCAATTCCATCCTACGTCAAGGCCAATGTTTTTTTTTATATTAAAAAAACATTTTGAATAGACGTTTCGAGTGGATAACAGTTTTAATATCTATGAATACTAGAATAGAGACCCTCTTGAGTTTTGCTAGCTGTTCCAAATTTAAACACATAACCTTACCAAAATCTATACTGTACCTAATAATTTCATCAGATTTTACCTACGACCACAGACAAGAAAGTTTTCATAGTAAAATTGGTTGTAATGATGCTGGCCGTTTTCTACAGGTAATAGAGGACTTGTGATATGTGTGTAGATAATAGTATTTTTCACAATCGTGTTATAATAGAGAGCTTTTTAGTCGAGTACCGTGTTTAGGCCACGAAGCTTGCTGAGTGGCCTAAGTAAGGTACGAGATTAAAAAGCTTAATTATGACACTATTGTGAACAATACTTTTTGTACGAGTTCATTAAAATTAATAATTTAAGTCATTAATACGAGTATACAAGAAAACTAAATATCGTAAGTGTTACTATCCGACTTCTTTGACACAAGATAATTGAAAAGTAGATTTTTGACAGATGCCGCGACGCTGCTACGTTCCGAAACGCCACAGATTGGCAATTTTGTATCGGATCGAGTCTCCTTAAACAAGGACACATATATGGAAATCCAAAGTTCTATTTTCAAATTTTTTTCGGTTGTCTAGAGCGTATCGAAATAGTTATTTCGATTGTTTCGGAAGTAACAACGATGAAAAGAGTGACGTTGCAGTATTCTCTATGAAATCTTAATACACAGATTTTAATCGACGAGTATAAAAAAGCAATTTCGTATCTCGACGTGACATTGTTATGGCTACGAAATAGAATTGGAATAGTTTCGTTTCCTCACGATTTGTAAACAAACTAGACTATCTCATTTATAACTCCGCCTGGCTCCAATAGGATCGAAATGCGCTATAGGTACTCATATTTACTAAACTTCATATTAAACCGGAGATTCATGGTCGACCTAAAAACGTCAGCGATTATGAAATAAAAATATCCATTTATAGCTTTGGCTAGGGCTGCCATTACTAAAATAATAATGCTGCGCTTTTTCCCGCGATTCCGTCCGTGGAAAAGTCGTCTGTTGCTATTATACGGGATATTCAAATTTTCTGGGATAATAAACAATCTCATTTAGTGGTGAAAGGGGGCACACTGCATAATTCTGAAGAGTCATAATTCCGAATTGATAAAAATTCAGAATTTTCATGATTTCGAACGGAAGTTTTTGATAGGAGACTTAGTTTTTTGGTTATCGATTATAAATTATAAATCAAACCTATCCTAACCTACGTTTGACAATTATGTTACGCATTTAATCTAAAACAGCTCCAACGTAACATAGTTTTCGGTAAAATATAAATTCGAACAAACAAATATTCGGGGAAAAGTAATTCGGAATTTTAAGTTTGATTTTTAAGGTGATGAGCGCGAGTATTTGTTCCTGAGTCTTGGATGTTTGGTATGTATTTAACTATGCGTTTCTCTATATAAGTAAGTTTATCCTTGTCTAGTTCCCATAGTACAAGCATAGAGCTTATTTGGGAGTACATTTTAAGCTTTAACTTTATTTGATCTTTATTATTTTGTTGTTATAGCGGCCATGTGATACACACTCTGTGATCATTTTAAGAGTCCAGCTATAATATGTGTTCATGACAGACGGTCGTACGTATAGCGGAGGCTTAATAATAGAGTTCCATCGGCACTTTTTGTGTACGGACCCCTAAAATAGCTACAATGACCGGTTACCGGGTTAGAATAGTGCCACTCCATGTCTTCCCGTGGATGTCGTAAGAGGCGACTAAGGGAATATAGGCTTGCAGTACTGTTAGGCGATGGGCTTGCAACCTGTCACTAATACGCTGGTAAACATCTTATCCTAATTTTGCAAAAAGTGGTTACTGATTTATCAACAACTTTTTAAAGTTGTAAGTAATTCTGTAGCTCTGCCTACCCCACTCTGGGATTACAGGCGTGACGATATGTATGTGTGTATAGGATAGGATAGTGTGCCTCGGGCGGTTAAGATATTCCGAGTTTTTTCCAGATGATTTTAGAGAGCCCCGGATGTCCAGAACAAAAAAAACCAGTAAAATCTGGGCGTATGACAGCTAACCCTAGTTTCATACAAATGGAAACCAATCAAGTACCTATATGTATGATTGTTGAAAGTACTGATTAACTAACGGTTCTTCAGCCTCCAGTTATGATACTCCTCAGAATGTTATCAGAGAATGTCATAATCATCGCTTTTACATATTGCCAGGAACTATCAATTGCGTATAATGTTAATACGGTAAGAGTGTCGGTGGCACTCAACATATCAATTCATTAATTTATTACGTGCCCATTATCATCATTTGTTTCGATTTATGACGCTCTTAAGTGTCATTGGCCTACGTTTATACGTAACTTGATACACTGGCAGTCCGCAGTTTATGGATTTATTGTTTTCATTGCAATTGCAATAACATGCATTTATTACCTTTAGTAACTCAGTATGTTTAGACAGGTCTAGGAATGCTATTTAACACGTAGGGATTTACTGTCATATCTTTGCATGGTTATGCATTGGTGATATTATGTCAGATATAAATAAACTAGTGGACACCCGCGACTTAGTCCGCGTCTTCGATTAGTGTGTGTTGCCATTGCCAGTGATAATCAGTGACCGGATTTCCCGGTACAACACGGGGTGAATGACCTCAAAAATTATGCTCATATGGATACGTCCCGGGATTCCGGTAGGTACTTATGTTGTTGAAGAATAATCATGTTTCTGATTTTATTAAGTAAGTACATCAAATCAATTTCAATAATGAAAAGGATTTTGCACTTCTCACGCTCTTAAAATGTTAGTATAATTGTATTTTATAAGGCATTGTCCAAATAATTTTCAAGTTTGTAGATATATGTTGGCTAAATATGCTAGCATTTAAAGTGTCACTTTACAAAAAAGTAATAACCGCGAAACAAATTTGTCGGACACTTGGTTACGTATTTGTTAAATATTGTAATTGTGTAAAGAACGTCGTTTTTTTCCTCGCATTTAAAGTGAAAAGTAGTGTTTAACGCGAGACTAAACCACCATAATGACACTCGAGCTATAGCCACTCTAGCCTGCGTGGCTAAACATCTCGTGTCATTGTGGCTTGTTTTAGTCCCTTGTTGAACAATCTATTATTAAACTTTTTGAAATAAATTATTTTACTGTATAAAAAAGTTCGTTTTCATTGCTCTGTTTGAAACTGATCCGCCAAATAGCCTTTGGGTATGAGTATAAGCAATAAATACACTACGGTGCTTTCTATTTAATCAAAGTTTTTTTTTACCACACTATTCATGATTTCTTCTTTTCGATCCAGATCCCGGGATTTAGGTCATATTCATATCCATATTAAGATTTTCACTCTTTATCCCGCCTTGCTGCACCGGGAAATCCGATCACTGCTAATCTTGTTATATTAAGGGTGTTTATTTGTTCCGATTTAACGGGATTGCGGGAACGGGATATATACATTAAATAAATACATTTTCCGCGTCTGTCTGATTGTCTGTTTGTCTTTCTGTCTGTGTGTATGTCCTCTTACTCCTCCTAAACCTTGCAACGGATTTTGATGCGGTTTACAACGTCAGTTAGATATGTTTAAAAGATTCCGAATTATACAAAGCCAATACAAAATACTTTATTGAACACCACATACAGCAAGGAACGGATATACAAAAAATAAAGTAAAGATTATATAGAGAGTCAACAGGCGGTCTTATCGATACGAGTTTTACAGAAAAGTATAGAATAAAATGGCATACATACGAGTATTGAGGACAAATATATACTTTTCACTTCTCATGCTCTTAAAACGTTACTTTAGTCTCTGCATATCGCGACTAAAGTTTGTAAATTATCTCTAAGGATTAAAGTTTTTTTTTTATTTACTTTGGAAACCCCAAAACACAACTGTGTTTTGGTCAATTTTTAGCACATCGAAATAACCTCAAAATGACAACTATGCAAAAATATAAAAAACGATTTAATTTCGTGAAACACGATGAATGTCCAATTACACAAACACAGTCCAATTAGTTTTAAAATAGTTTTCTAAGTTTGAATCTGTTGGCTAAATATCCAAGCATTTAAAGAAAAAAACCACGAAACAAATTTGTAAGAAACATTGTTATAATAAATATTGTAATTTTGTATAGAACTTCGTTTTTTCAAAGAGAAATTAGAGTGTTTAACGCGAGACTAAACTACCATAATGAATGACACTCGAGCTATAGCCACCCTCGCTCCGCTTGGTGGCTTTAGGTTGTTTTAGCCCCATGTTAAACAATCTACAATTTTAAGCCGATAAGGCTTACTGTTAAAATGTATTATATCGTATGTTTATTTAAATATTGTTCAAGATTGTCCAATTTAACAATAGTAAATACTTTTAAAAGCAAATGTTGCTATGCAACATTATCTGAGGAAATTATTATTGAATTAATTGTAAGTACGCGCGCAAAAATTACTTTCGTCGATATTTTAAGAAACTCTGTATATTACATACAATAGCGTTCACTTATTTTACATGACTTAAATAAATAAATAACCAACAGGGCTTCTCAGAAATCTTATAAATATTGAAACTATGAGCCCGCTACTCGACGACAGATGGCGCTGTCTTTCGTTGTTTACTCCATTATCCGGTGGATGACGCTGTTCAAATCAATAACGAGTTTGATTTTTTATTCTATAGATTTAGCTATCAAAAAACATACCCAATTTAATTCTTATAAGCTACAAGCTTTTGGCCGTAATTTCGTCCGCCAAGAAGTATATCGCTTCTCCTTGGGGATGACTCCATTTTATTTTTGTTTTATGAAAACCTACTAATTATGGATTGCATGGATTTTTCAAATCGCTTTTCTCAAGAAAATATGAAAATACTGTAATAAGAGATCACCAAAAGTGAAATTAAAATTAAAATCGGCGAAAAAATACGGACGATACAAGCATTTCAAACAGCTAAATTAATTAGATAGCGATTAGACAGAGAGATCCGATATGCACTTTGACGTCATTTGACACGTTGGCCATAGAAGCTCCATGTTAAATTCTGTTAAGCTAGAAGGAGATAGGAACAAATCTTTGTTGGCTTATCTTGGTTACTATTATAGCTATTTAAAAAATGAATTTTCTCAACTGTTTGTTCAGCTTTTAGTGCTTTTAGTGCCAGCAATAAGTTTTTATTGAAGCTGTAGAAAAAAAAACATGAATATTCATAGTTCAAATTAATAACCGCCGCAGTCAGAGATATTTAAGACACAATTAACTCGTTCCTTTTTCAAACTTGTGTAAATAATCGTCACTTAGGAACGGTTTAATCGTCTTTAACTGACTGACAATGAGTGCGGCGCCGTTAGTAACGCAAATTAATCACTCAATTCATTCATTCGTCGCTATATTTTAGCAACTGTACAAATGACAGAAGCCGGGTGAATGCCCTCTATTTTAAATTGATTTCTATGGTTCTATATTTATCTATGGTTATTTTGTGTCTCTGGCAACAACGGTTAATTTTCTTGTTAGGTTGGTATATACGGTGTCACCCTTGTGTTCGTGTAGAATGCTAATTTACATTCAAGATTTTTTGAAAATACGTTTAATTGCCATATGAAGAAATTGAGAAGAACGCTTCTGTCACCACTCACTGGTCGAACTCTATGTGTGTTTTAAATTGAGGTGACATGGCAGTGTGTTGTTGGCTTTAAACAGAATCTTACCAGGTATGTCCTGCGGTCTGAGGTTGTATAGCTGCCTGTTGGCCAGGTGGTAGGCAGCCTTGGTCCCGAACAGCACATAGGGCTCCACGGTCGAGGTGAGGCAGGTCTCCTGGCCGTAGGCCGTGGAGGCCAGGGCGAGGAGTAGGAGAGTCCACATCTGGAAGGAAACAGTCAGGAGTGAGTAAGGAATAGCTTTTGACGCATCTTAACTAACATACGTCCCCCCCCCCCCCTCTTGTTCCTCTGGGCACTTTAGGTAAATTGGCTTTAAGTTTATTACCTAGGTACTAGGAATATCAGCGTCGGGAAGTTACTCTTGACATGCTGCCGAGCCAGAAGCCATTTTCGCCGTCGTTTTTTGTGTTTTTTTTGTTTCTTTTTTGGCTGAGTAAACTTATTCTTGCTTTTTTTCTTGCGGCGGGCGGGGTGGGCGGCGGAAACAAATGCATAGAATTCAATTCATCGCGGTGACGTGGAGTGCGTCATACATATCTATGTATTTGCTCGCTACCGCTTGCCGCTTACGCCGCCGCTCCCGCCGACGCGCAAAGTCGTGACCCAGCCAGCCATAAAACTCTGGCCGTGAAACGCATCGTGTAAAACTAAGCAAATTGCATCCGCCATTATGCTGACGTCATTCGCCTATTGTCGCTCTCCCATTCATGCAGGCTAAATCGCGTGACTACTATAACACTTTTATTCAATACTAGCTTTTGCCTGCGACTCAGTCTGTGTATAAGCGATTTAACAGTCTTCCTGCGGGAACTCTTATTTACTACCCTATACTGTAGTGTAGTAACAAATTTTACATCGATTCGAGGTTTTAAATAGTGAATAAAAAACAAACAAACTTTCGCATTTATAATGAATGATGGGTTTTAACTATAGTCTGTGGATGTTTCAGGCAAGAAAAAATACCGCCCTTTTTATTACGAAAAAAGTTTACTATTTTGTCTATTGCAACTAATGGAACACAGATTATAAAAAATATAGTCGGTTTCATCTAAGATGTCTGTGACAGCTCATATAAACATGAATTCCACTTATTTCTTTAACTTTACATAAATACTACATTAGTTCAAACCTAGCGACGCCGTTCATGAATTTAAATAAATAATCACCTATTTTTAAATACCTCGCCAGTGAGCATAGTACGTGATTTAAATTAGGAAATACGGCTGTCACAGAGATCATCCTAGATGGAACAGAGTGTAAGTGCAATCGTTTTTTTATGTATTCTTCTAATGAGTATTATATAGGACATAAAAAATGAGAGTTCAGGTTAGTATACCGACGTTTGTCGTTTGGTTATCATTGTCTAGTACCCTTAGTACAAGTCTAGAGCTTAGTTTGAGACTAGGTCAATTTGTGAGATTGTCATAGAGAGTTGTGCGTTGAGCGCCTTATAGGGATGTTTAAAATTATTTAATATTTTACACTCCCGAGTCGAGTGCCGCTGTAATGTTTTTATTTGTATTACACAAAAAATGCTCTGGGATTAAAAAACCGTTTATTTCATCTTAATAGACCTCATATGAGGCGAGATATTTCACTGTGTTCCGATAAGGATCAAAGCAATCAAAGTTTTTTTATAATCTTAAAAAATAAAATAATGAGACCATATATTTTTTTGTCGGTGTAATTGCATCTAGTATCATCCCTATTCGTTTATCGTTATTTTGAATTTTGAATTTTGAACTTTTGCTTTGCATTGTTAAAAAATATCTTAAGTTTAGATAACGAATTGATGTTGAAGTCTAATAGGGTATTAACTGCCATATAATTACATTAATCACCATCTCATGGTACGGGGGCGACATTTCCTTGGTACGAGGGCTAAAGGAAAATGGAGAATTGGATCGCTTACAGTCAGGGACATTCGCGGTCGTCCACTTAAGAAAATGTTGGACTGTTTTCGTTGCAGCTAGCTAATCCTAAAGCGCTCAGGGCGCAAACGAATATCTCCCTAGAGGTGGTCGACCGGCAATTCCCCTGATTGTAAACATTGAATAATATATTTAAATTCTATGAAAATAAATGAAAAAAGTTGGACATATTTTTAACAACTTACAGAACAAAAGAAGTTCAGTTTCAGGAGTAGAAAATGATCCATGCATTCAAAGCCCCAAGGTCAGAGGGACCCTGTTTGTCCGTTCGTCAGCTAAAGAGTCACAAACTGACAGTCAGAGATGCTACACGAAAACATTGGAGTCAGATGCATCGTGTTAATGTGTATGTACCGAAATAAATCTTGGAAGACATTCGAAATCTCGTGTATTTATAAATTTACAACGACTTGTAATTGTTCGCTGCAATGCAATGCAATACAATGCAATACACAATATGAAATGATGATTACGTTACAGATACGTTTGTATAGGAATATCGTTTTATTTTCGGCCAGTAACATTCTTGAGTTTACATCAGCTTGCTTTTAATGTTCTGCAGTAAAAAATATTTCCGGAGATCCTAGAGCTGGTGCTTACCTCTCGTAAAGGATTGGGCTAGCTATCCGCAGAGGTAGAGCAGCCAGTGTCATAGGGACCATGCCGCGAGCTGACCTGCTTTAAGTGTGTTATTTTTATAGAGGTGATTATTATTTACAACTTTAATATTGAGTAGCTTAGTTTTATTTTAATTCAAATAAGTTTCGTTTTAACTTTTAATTGTATTCCCTATATTATATTATGTAAATAGTATCGTTAGTTGTATTTATTAAATAATAAAAGGAGAGTTGTAAAAAACCCAACTGCTGATTGGATAATGTCGTCAATATAATGTTAGTTATCTTGTTTTTTTTTATTTCGCCAATTTCACATTAAATAAAAAGTACCCAGTGACACTTGCGACGCTGAGACTAATCTAACGACCCCTCGATAGTAGAAATCGGACCATCTGTTCAGCTTTTACAAGGGAACATAGAGTCGGACATACATACAGGTCAAACACATGCCTACACATCCTTTTGGGCTTTGCCGCAGCCGGGTACAACAACGAATTCTAAAACATGTATGATCCGCTGCGCGTGATTTTAATGTCATGTAAACCTACAGCCTGACAAGAAAAGCAGCTTATAATCCATACTAATACTATAAATATTAAAGTATCTTTGACTGTTTGTGACGCTGACACGGATAAACAGCTAAGCCGATTTTAATGAAATTTGGTATGGAGATAGTAAACCCCAAGAAAGGACATAGGGTACTCTTTTCCGTGAGTAACGATAAACGACTTCTATATATGCGTACGGAGACGCGGGCAACAACTAGCTCTATAGAGGTATATAATGGGCGGTAACATTTCAAAACATTGTTTAACCTGAAATAAGCTAAATCTACAAGTTATAAAAGTCTCGCAGCTTCGGGTATTTTTTTTTGGCTATTGCGTAATCTGGTTTGTTACTTTGACATACGATGGCTTTTGGCGTGTTATCTTAGTGTGTATAGGCGTTGCCAGTATAATAAATTAGTACCAGTCACTCCGTAACATGTTTTTTTTTTAACTTGTCAGAGTTGTCGCTATAGATGACAGAGATCTCAAATTATTGTTTTGCAATAAACAGCGGTTAGGAGAAAAAACGTGATGCCAATTGTACAACAGGAACGAACGAACCGATGCCATAGTTTGAACTAAATTCTAAGTTACGTTAGCTCCTTTCTTGCTCTCGATTTGGTCTAAGAGGAAGAGTGAAAAGGGGTTATGAATCATTTTCATTCTGCAAAAGTAGGTAGGTTTAGATGCCGCAATTGCAGATTGCGAAGAGCAATCCGCCCAGAAATAGTAGCCCTTTTTGTTGCAAGTCAGGGCTCTGTCGAATAGCAGTGGGAATAGTACATTATTGCTTAGGCACGGAAATCCGGGTGTTTCCGCCGAGGCATATATAATGCTTTTCTCAAACAATGCGAGGAAATGATACAAATACATGATTATATTTTTAAAAACCTTTGACAAATTCGGAGAGGATGTTTTTTTGAAAACTACGAGTATTAGTTAAGATAGTTCCAAGCCCGACGAGCCGCCGCCGCACCACAAGCCCCCACAGGTTGGGTGTCCGGTACTTTTTTTAAGATCCTTTCGATTTTATACGCAATATAGAGCACTTTTAAAAAACAATATGGACATGGACGGACAGTCTTTTTTTTTACTCCTAGGAGTAAAATGAGGCAATTTCCGTCTTTGTGTTTCAATCAGAAAACCATTCTTTCCGAGCATGTTTGAGAAAAAATTGTAGCGGGACCACGAATCCAGAACCTTCGTGGTTAGCATCCAGGAATAGCGCTCTTACCTACGCTTTAACCAACTACCGAGTTCAAACCCTTTAGGTCGCTATGCTACCACACGGGAGTTACCACTGCAATATTACCTCTGTGTGGTAACCACTGCTATTATAAAGAAGGAAAAACAATGTGAGAAAATCTGCACATTCAGATCACTGGGTGAGTAACAGGGGTGATTGCATAAGAATTCCTATAGAGGAGTGTACACGAAAGTACAAGTCGACATTTCTTTCTTGTATTGCGAAAATTCAGGGTAGATTTTGAATCCTGAGGCCGTAATATGGCAGTGAATGTAGATCTATATATCCGCCCCGTTCCCTGCCAAGAACATGGCAGGTATTGACCTTTTGACACTTAAGAATAAGACCTTGACCTTCATTCATCCATCACTGTCATCCTTTACCACATCGTGAAACATTGGCCTGCGCAACTGACATTGGCACAAGCCTTGTGGCTGCCACTAAAGAGAAGAAGGAGAAGATCATTGGCCTGTTTATGGTCAAATGAGTAACCAACAAAAAAAGTACCTCGAATATAAATGTAACATAATCCAACTGCTAACCCAATGGAAATAGCCATTACTGTTTTATACGAACCTCGAAGTAAACTGTGAGACTATAAAATTAACGACTAATAAACTCGTCGATCAATTCACCGGAAGCTCTGTTTATTAGAGCGGTTTTTTTGACAGGTCGGCGGCGCATTCGACCCTTCGATTCTAAATGACCTGACATTTGTAGCTGCACTTTTTATTTAGGTCACATTAGAAATTAATCGGATTCTTGGCATTTAACATGGCTTTGAATTCACTGAACATTCTACACTTTACTTCTGAAGCGAATAAAAGTTCTTGTTCGTAATAGCAATGTGTATTCAAGTGTATTGAATAGGTAATAATAATAACTTAAGAAACAACGTCACACGGCGGCTCAAACTGGGATCGGAGCAGAAACAAAAAAGCCACGGCCAATCATTTAAAAAAAATGGTATACGAAGGCCTCTGTTGGGATTCAATCAAACCCACAACATTGATCATTCGACATCGTAGTCAAATAGTGTACAATACAAACAACTAACCAACTACCTACCTACTTACTTACTAAGCCAACTGAACAGACAACAACACAATGTTTGTAATGATGTCTGCGTAGATAATTACAAATTTGAAATGTGTCATAAGTCATAAATAACTAATTAAGGACGGACTACGTCTTTATTTCTTAATCTTTTTCCTTTACACTTTCACACGATTACGCGTGGATTACGCCGACTTTAGTTTCAATAAGTAATTACAGCCATCAAAATTCCTAAGTCACAATCAGAAACAAAACAATAGCGATTCACTATAAACCTCATTGAGGCTTGTGCCAATTTAACACCTACGCAATTAATTACCTGCTTCTAAGGAGTTTCAATTGATTACAACTGCCTCTATTTTGTAATCAAAGAACACAAAGTAATGGGTAGGGTAGGTATACACAGAGTAGCATAATACTCGTAAGCTGATGGTGAGGTACTTAAGTAAAATACACGTGCGAAAAGAGTGACCGAGTTAGAATAAAAAGAAAGGCATTGTTAAAACACTAAGTAGGTATAGTAATATGAAGAAGACTTAAATATTCGTTTTACGTTCAAAGGTTAAACCAATGCAGAAAGAATCCAACGGTAAACGAAAGAAATAACAAAAGCGTAACTCATTCACGCCGGTTGACGAACTTCACAAGCCACTACATTTCACGACAACACTTTAAAAAGTTAAAAAAAAACTCAAAACACTTTAAAAAGTAAACTCCAATGTGGGTAACTTTACGAAAATTACCTTTTAAAGCGGGAATTCGGGATGCGTGTATCCGGGTTGTCTATGGCACGCGCGGGAAACGCGGCGTCACTTGGACGCGATGGCGGGCAAACTGACTGGCTGGCTCTCGTTGGCGGGCGCGCGAGAAAACCAAGCTTAGGTACGTACGTAGTAGGGCACTCCCATGGACGAACGAGATGCTATTAGTATACTACGGTATAAAACGGTAGAAAACTCGCTCGCTAAATACCGAAATGAACATGACATAATGTTAAACGTAATATCAACAACAGCTGAACTAAGAAACGTGCTTTGTGTAAGTTAACAATGAAATAAAACTGCAATTTAACAATCAATTGCGAAGACTGTAATACTTTAAGTAGGTGATTATGCATAATTTAGTACCTACGTCGGTTAAATTCGCAACCCTCGTAAGTCCATTTGACTCAAGTTTACAGGAGACACAAAAAACAAAATTACGGCATATGGCGGCTTAAAGTTACGAGGATTTCTATTTGTAGATTTTTTAAATAACGGTTTATTTGACGTTTGAATGTAATATCGACGATGAAGTACCAAGAACTCCTAACTGACATTTTGACGATAATTACATTTTTATGTAGATACACTTTAAACATAATCTGGCATTATTACTGAAGACACTGATTTCATACTCATTTAAT
Source organism: Acleris emargana (assembly GCA_927399475.2). Classification (NCBI taxonomy): domain Eukaryota; kingdom Metazoa; phylum Arthropoda; class Insecta; order Lepidoptera; family Tortricidae; genus Acleris; species Acleris emargana. The sequence goes on from OV656840.1 coordinate 2,989,723, forward strand.
TTCTTCTTTTTTAATGTCTTCAGTAATGATGCCAAATTAAATTTAAAGTATATTATATATAAAAATGTAACTATCGTCAAAATGTCAGTTAGGAGTTCTTGGTACTTCACCGTCGATATATAGATCGATGCGTTTGGTGATTGGCTACACGATTCAATAAAAAAACGATTTTCGCAAAAAATGGACTTACGAGCTTTGCTAATTTCACATTTAACCGCCGCTATGTAGCTTTAGCGTACCTATTTGTTTAAATCATAATAAAATGTAAATGTTTAAATGGTTAGGTAGGTAGTTGTTCCTGCTCTTTTACCTAAGGAGTACTTAGGAATATGCTCTTCTTTAAACAATCAATCGCGAACTACGTACAGAAAATAGTAAATATTATAGATTTTGCCCTTTTCTATTATTTCCGTTTTAAATTAAACAATGATGTTATTCTCGCATGAAAATGACGTAAAATTCTATTTCCCGCGTCTGTCATCTGTCATCACACCATTAAACCTCGAAATAAACAACGTAACACGTGTATCTATCTACATATCCTATCTACCTATTTGGGATAGTCAAAAATTGCAAATCTGTATGTTATTGGCAATTATATTATAAGATATCACGTTTGCAATTTTGTTTGATTCAATATCTTTAGTTTGTTTAGCATGCATTTTATGTGACCCAACTTTAAAGTTTTATACGGTGATAAGATAACTAAATTCGGTTAAATCAATTGAATAAAATATTATATTAAGTAAAAAGTGAGGCCATTATCAGTCGCAATTGTTTTTTTTATCCATTGCAAACTTTAAAGGTTATCGCATTTCTTCTCGTTCTCTTGTATAACGATAAGCCTATACTTACCACCGTATTCATCTAATACGGACACGAGGTCTAGTTTTTGTCAAAGCTTTTTTCTCTTAAGTAATGCATAATGATCGTGATTATAATCCAAAGCTTCCAGCTGCGGTCACTGCACCGGGCTGTGACGAAACCAGGGTCTGTCCATAGCCAACGCTACTCATAAATGGCGTTCGAAATCTCGAAATTACAGTTGGTATTTTTCTTTATCAGTAATTATTCCTAATTATATTTTTATAAAAAAAAATTAATATGGAAAACTCAAGGTAATGGAGGATATGGACTAATATGGAGGCGATAATATCACAAAGTATATTGACCGATCAGTTCATGGTATTAGAACATAACTACTTTTTTATGGCATGGAGAAGGCGAAATAAAAAAATCGGCCAAGTGCGAGTCGGACTAGCGCACGAAGGATTCCGTATCTATAAAAATCACGTCTGTTGTAAGAGAGCCCCCTTAAATATTGATTTTACTCTGTTTTTAGTATTTGTTGTAATAGTGGCGACAGAAATACATCATCTGTGAAACTTTCAATTGTCTAGCTATCAAGGGTCATGAGATACAGCCTGGTAACAGACAGTCAGACAGACGGACAGACGGATATACGGGCAGACTGACAGACTGACAGACGGACAGACGGACTGACGGACAGATGGACAGACGGACGGCCAGTGGAGTCTTAGTAATAGGGTCCCCTTTTGACCTTTTAGATACGGAACCCTAAAAACACACACGCAACCTGATGACATAGACATTTGCCTTCTCAAGACTACAATCTAAAGATTGCAATTTCAAGAACGCAAATGCATTGGCAACACTGAAGACTAGGATGGAATGCCTCTATGCTAGTAATTTTACCATAAGTTTCTCGTACATATTTTTACTGATTTTGAACTGACTGATTTGACTTAAGACTGCAAGTAAACTGTTACAGTCTGTGATGCCAATGTGGCCCTTCAGCCCAGTTTTATTATGGACAGTGTGGGAGTGGATCACGTGCCTAGCCTTGAGGCTGTTTAATACTGTATAGCACGCGCTGTCACGAACGAAGCTAACTCCTCACGACGTGACCGGACAGTGTGTAGGTATATGTACACATTGTACTCCGATTACGGGTTAGTACGTAATACTTATGTAGGTACTTGTATTATTATGTTCTGTTGAAGGGTTTAAGTTTAAAGTCTACAAATAAGACTTAATTAAGTCACTGTTAGTTCAGATGCTAAACTATAATTACAACGTGATACATACATACGTTAACTCACGCCTTCATTCCCTTGGGGTAGGCAGCTAGGCAGAGCTACAGAAATACCAACAACTCTAAAGTTGTTGATAGATTTTTATCAGTGTATTAGTGACATAGGTTGCAAGCCCATCGCCTAACAGTACTATATGCCTTATTTCCTTAATCGCCTCTTACGACGACATCCACGGGAAGACATGGAGTGGAAGAGAGATAGTTCTCCTAGCAACACCGGTAATTTCAAGGTTATAGAAAGTATCAACCGGCGGTAAGTACATAACTCGTTCTATTCCAGTTGTCATGTCCGTATCTAATTAAGTCCCACAACCCATCCTTTCATTTAATTTCAACGATTGTAAAGTCAAGGTCAAATAAGTTTCGTAGAATATTTACGATCATTATCCGCAGAGTTTGAACGATTTTTATATCGTTGGTCGAGTCTGCCAAGACCTTTAATAGCGTAGTAAAAACCTGAGACGCTAGCGTGGCCCCATTGCCCCGGAAACTAGGACGCCATGAGATTGTTCCCCCGTGCGCGCGCGCCGATAAAACACCCGATTGAGCCGTGCAGTTGCACTCTAATAAAGAACCTTTCTTAACGCTATATAGATTAGCAACCTGCCTCTTGTTACGCATAATCCTATATTGAACTGTTTCAAATGGTACCATAAAGTTTTCTGAAACAAAAACATTTGGTTTTAATTAAATATTTATAAGTTTGTATATCTTCTAAATCCCTGAGGAACTATCCATTTTTTTCTGGGATAAAGAGTTATTCTATATGTTAATCCAGAATATGGATTAAGTATAATAGGTAGGATATTGCAAATTTTATTTTAATCCATTTAGCAATAATTTATACCTAATTTATATTTTAGTACATTTTACACACACACACAAACTCACGCCTTCACTCCCAGAGTGGGGTAGGCAGAGCTAAAGAATTACCAACAAGTCTCAAAACTTCTTGATAGTACATTTTAATTTATGAGTAATTCAACGCCTCATTCGACATTGTTTTGGTAATTAAGTAAGGTTTCGCTACGGCTTTATTTCATTTTCTACAAAACCTACAGTGCGTGAAAAGCGAGAAATTATGTTATACTTTTAATGTTGTAGGTATCTCGTTTTGGTTCTCCCCCTGCCAATCCTATCCTAGTATCGCGTAGTAACTTATTTAATCTACGGAATCATGCTCTCTACCTTTAAATTTGGTACCCTTTAAACAGTTGTCTAGAGGTACTATCAGTGATGTAACAGTCAGTATTTTGAGCCAAACCTGTTTGACTTGCTACACGGTGCCTGTTGACACGCAACAGAAAATATACTCGCGTCAGTATCATGCGTTCGAGTTAATTAAAACATTTAAAACCTACGGCTCTCCCTCAAACACCGTGCAAAAACAAGATAAATTACTGGGGTGACGTAATTTTTTACAACAATTATATGCCCGCGACTTCGTCCGCGTGAAACTCAGTTGTCGTTATTTTCCGAGAACAAACATATCCTACGTCTGTCCAGTACATGACATGTAATACCTGTGTGCGAACCTTAATCCAAATCTTAATAATTTGCTGTTTATGCAAAATTAAAAGGAAAGACAAACATCCAATGACCCACACAAACTATCTGATTTCTGTAATACCCGTAACGTATAATACTAGTTTAATCCAGTCTTTTTTCTCTATTTAAGCGTACATAAAGAGAGACAGACGGCGGGAAGAGTCGTTGTTTTAATTGTTATTTAAAAAAAAAAGTCGGCTTCGTTGTATGTATGTGATCTCATCTAAGGACCTTTGGCGTAGAGCGAGTACCTACCTAGACTACTATTTGTCGAACTATTCATATCTTAGTTAACATCACATACGATCAACAGCTGTGTGGAAACCGTTTAGCATTGAATATAATGTACTGTGAGTAAACCATCCCACATACGTTCAAACACGTAAATCTATTTACTTAGATTTTGTCATAGTAAACCCACTATAATAACTCATTAGCATAATTATATTAGCTATCCGCATAAAAAAGGAAGCATACCAAGATAACCAAGCCCTTTAAGCATTCTTAAACGTTAAACTGGATATTAATATTCAAGTCATTCCCAAATACTTGAATCACTAAGTACACCTGTACCAAAGCATAGCGTTTTTGCCTATGCGTATACCATAGACAACAAACGGCAAGCCATAACACTACCAACCTAAGGTACATTGACATAAGGTGTGCTTGACCGTATTCATAGTAGATATAACCTGTAACGCCACACAGTTACTCTGAACCAGAGTTATAGCAATTAAAGCTCTATAACTTAGCAATACGATCCATCCGCTCTTTGTAAAGGTACTTGGTAGGTATTCGGCATGCAGTGCAGCGTACGGCCTCAATTTTCGTGTGCAGTGACCCGTCAGCACTACCCGTCTGCATCAGTGACCGGCGGCGTATATATACTGAGGTGGAAAATTAAATGTCGCCCCAGCACACACGTTGATTGGTCAGCTTTTCAATATATTTTTCAAAGCTTTATTCAATACGAGGATTTTATCAAGGTCAACAAAAATAAGGTACCCTGTTTACGCATGTTTTTTTTAGTAATATTTAAATATTGGCGACTAAGGTAATAAAGGCTTGTAGTATTGTTAGACGATGGGCTTGCAACCTGTCTAATGCACTGGGAAACATCTTGGCCTACCTGTGCAAAATGTGGTTACAGAATTATCAACAAGTTTTTAAAGTTGTTGGTAATTCTTTAGCTCTGCCTACCCCACTCTGGGAAATAAAGGCGTGAGTGTATGTACGTAAATATTGAATAATTTGTTCTAGCTGAATTGTATTTGTGCAGAAACTGTTGTCACATAATTTCATGTCCTCGAATTCTATCACATCCAATTGAACTCGTAACCGAATTGTTTTTACGCATATTTTTTGAAATCCGAATAGTAATGTGGCAGAAAATGACATACATACATAAACTCACGCCTTCATTCCCAGAGTGGGATAGGCAGAGCTAAAGAATTACCAACAACTTTTTAAACTTGTTGATAATTCTGTAACCACATTTTGCACAAGTAGGCTAAGATGTTTCCCAGTGTATTAGTGACAGGTGGCAAGCCCATCGCCTAACAGTACTACAAGCCTTTATTCCCTTAGTCGCCTCTTACGACATCCACGGGAAGACATGGAGTGGCACTATTCTTACCCGGCACCACACGGCGTAGGCAGTGTGGCAGAAAATGACTTACGCATAAATTAGTTTCGCGTAAAGTTAGTTTTCGCGTAAGCTTATTTCGCCGAATGAATAAATTGAGTTTCCTGTAGTAAATATTTTTTAAATAAATAAATAAATAAATATCAGGGGGACTTGTTTTATTTATTATTATTAATTAATCTTAACATAAGGTGACTCTGCTCGCTTAGGTCATTACACGACGTATGGACACAACTCTAACCTAACCTAAACTATTTTTTTTTCAAATTGACCTAATCTGCACCTAACGCAACGTAACGTAACTAGATATGCCAAATCTGAATTATTTTCATTTACCTTTAGACTAATCAAGAAATAGTGCTATTGTTGTTTCGGATATAAATTGGGACAGGATTTCGGGATGTCAAAATTCTGCTAAATTACAGATTATGCTAAACAACATTATGAATGATTAAATTCGGCCATGTCAATATTATGCTAACATATTATATTATGTTATATTCGGGTAAACAACCATTCGGATAATATTGATTTATGTCAAATAAAATTTCGGCAAGTCTAAGATTAGGTGTAAATAAATTATGCGAAACTTGGTGAGCCTAATGGCACCCCAAAAAGAAATGTCATTTTAGGTATACGGATATTTATCTCTTTCACCTGTCCACTGTCAGGCCTGCGGAGATGGAATTTGGGTAAATCTCTATCCTTTATATCTTCATCACTAAATGAAAGTAAACCAATCATGCGTTTTAGACAGGCAGTAACTTTACATCAGAATATGAGGATCAAGGGGAAAATATGACATAAATATACAATATATATTGCATTTCAAAATCCGTCTAGCCGTTTCTTGACTGAACGGTCTACAAGAGGTTAAAATTTATAAAAGGACGGTAAAGATATATTTTTAAACTGGCTATTGCTCGGCCTGCTAAAATACAAGTCAGGAAATCATCGTTTCCACTGAGGCATATTTATGTATAATGCTTTTCTCAAACAATGCGAGGAAATCATACAAATAAATAGATGATAATAAGTTTTTTTTTTAAAGTTTGAAAAATTCGGAGAGAATGTTTGTATGAAAACTATGAGTAATAGGTCTGCGTCCGTAGACCTTTTTGTCGGGTCATAAATATCAGGCTGAAACTTTCTAGATCGCTTCATTTCAGTGAGTCGGACAAACTTTATATTTGACAAAAATCTCGGTAGTGGGGACTAGTTTTGCTAGAGGCCTTGTCTTGACATGTCGATAAGTCCGGGTGCCAAAAATTTACTAATACCAAGCCGATTCTTATTGAAATTTAAAGATTAATTTATGAGAAAGTCAAAAAGTAGATTGTCCGATAAAATTAATGGGGACTATGCGCCAGTCGGACATACTGAAAATGTTGGAAATTCCAACTCAAAAAAGTGATTAATATCAGGCTAAATTTTTTTTTATGGGTTAATTAAAATTAATATAATACAACCGTAACGTTGTCCGACAAAATTTATGGGGATATGCGCCAGTCCGACACTCTAAAAATGTCGAAAATACCAGCACAAAACTACGGACGCAGACCTATAAGTATTAGTTAAGATAGTTCCACGCACGACGAGCCGCCGCCAGCACCGCAGAGCCCGCCGCCGCACCACACGCCCCCACCCACAAGTTGGGTGTACGGGGATATTTTTTATGGTCCTTTCGATTTTATACGCAATAGAGAGCGCTTTTAAAAAACAACATAGACATGGATGGAAGTGTTTTCATATGTTTTTTTTACTCATAGGAGTAAAATGAGGCACTTTCCGTCCTTGTGTTTCAATCGGAAAACCGTTCTTTCCGAGCATATTTGAGAAAAAACTATTTTTATACGACCAATAATGCAATTTCTGAAGTTTAGTAATTATATTTTATTTCATAATATAGGTACTACATTTAAAAGTTAAAACTAAACTTATTTAAATTAAAATTAAACTAAACTAGTCAAATTAAAGTAAAACTAAGCTACTCAAACATTTAAGATGAAAATAATAATCACCACTAATAATGAGTTGGAGTTTCTTGCGGCGCTTCTTCTCCGCAATGATGGTCTTGTCCGAAGCGCTAGTAGTTTCACTCCCATGTTACTGACGTGTAAAAGAGCCCTCATGTGGCCAAATTACTGAATAAATATTTTGAATTTTGAATAAAAAGAACACCCCCTCTAGCAGGTCCGCTCGCGACATGGTCCCTATCCCTATGGAGATCCTAGAGCTGGTGCTTACCTCTCCCAAAGGATTGGGATAATGCAGCCAGGTAAAGAGGTAATGCAGCCAGTGTCATAGGGACTATGCAATTTCTTATTAGGTAAAAAACTTCAATTCATTCATGCGGGGAGCTAATATAATATGCTATTAAAATCAATAATAAAAAGGAATTAAAATTATGGAAAAGTAAAATTAAGGTTTTAGTTTGTTACATTGGTAGAGCAGGCAAACGAGCACACAGGCCACCTGATGGTTAGTGGGATCTGTGACCCATAGATATTTGCATTCTCAAGTCTACAATCTGATGACTGTCATCCTACTTCCTACGTTCGTAAATGCATTACCAACCCTGAGGAATAAAAAGGAATGCCAATATAATTTTATCGGTTGTTTTATCCCCACACTGGAACATAACAATGCGAACACTGCTGCTTGGCGGCAGGATAAATAATAAGATCGTGGTAGCGATCCGGACGAACGATGCCCAAGGTCCTACCACCACGTGAATTATTAGCTAGGAGTTGAATTCACAATAGCGGCCTTTACACATAAAGTTCGGACCGCGGGAAAAGACACGCGCCGTTCCAATCTTCGTTCCGAACCGTACATTTTTACTAATTTACTATAACAGTTGCATTTACACGCAGTGGCGTAACTATACCATCCGGGGCCCGTGGCAAATTCAAACACTACAACATAAAACACTCAAGTACGATGTTAAAAAAAATATTGCTGAGCTAGCGACCTCTTAAGCCGGGGGCCCTCTTGGGCCGGGGGCCCGTGGCATTTTGCCAGCCCTGCCACCCTATAGTTACGCCACTGTTTACACGTACAGTTTGGAACGAACGTACAGGCCGCTAATGAGTCATCGCACGTAGCAGTACAATTTAGAAAGAAGATTTCTTGTTAGCTAAGTTCTAAATACGCATAACCGGCTCGACATGATATCCCTCGCTATTTGTTGTATAGCAGATTGGCAAAAATAATAGTAAAAAAAGACCTAATTTTACCCAAAAACTGCTCTTTATTGTGATAGTTAGCACTTCAAAATATTGTAGTTCCGTGGTAGTTCCACTTGTCACCACGCCACCACGCCAAACTGGTGTTGCCACTTGTTGGTAAGCTGGTCTTTTTATCGCGTGTATTCTCATTATGAATCTACCTTTAAAATATTGTAATGGTGTAAAAAAACAATGACGCCAACATAATTCTGCCTCCAAACGCTTGGTGTTTGTCACAAGCACTGCGGGACGCAACTAGATGTTAAAGTGGGCACAATGTATTTCCATTTCACTCTAACGTGCAGTTGCGTCGTCCAGTGATTGTGGCAAACACCAAGCATGCAGATGCGGCTTTACATGTTAAACCCATTGTCATTGAATAATGCATCTATGTACTATCGCAATATTAATTTGTAAAAGTAAATAAACGAGATAACCATAAAATACTAATATTAAAGGTATTTGTTAACTTCAATTTGACAATTTGAGAACTAAACGCTATCTGTGAAAGTCAAGCTCAAGCATTACCGACTCTATGGTTCGATTCGTTCACTACTAATGGCGTGTCTTCCGGTACCACACGTTATAACGTCAAAATGGCTAAGAAAAAAGGCGATGAGAAAGTGAACCCAGCCCCTCAAAGTGATAATGAGGAACAGAATTTTGACGAGGAGCCCAATTTTGACGATCCGGAAGATTACGAGGATGATATCCCCGATGAAGGTACACTTTTTGTTGAAAGAGGTTGGACCGGCCATATGCGTCACCCGCGCAATTTTCGCATTTTTCCAACTAATAACTCAATTTAATGTGAATAACCGTGTTTAGTCGTTTATGTACAGAGTATTTTTTATTTTTATGTGTGAAGGTATTTGTATTATGTTATTCTTGTCATGTAACATAACCTAACATTGACGTTGCAGAATTGTTAGCGGACTTGTTAGAGCAAAAGCCACAAGAATCAGATGGCTATGAGAATGTGGTGGTGGTGGACGGAACCCCGCAGGTGGGGCCCGAGCGCCTGGAGAAGCTCCAGAGCGTAATTACCAAGATCTTTGGCAAATTTGGCAAGATCGTTAACGAGTATTATCCAACGTCGGAATCTGGAGCCACCACGGGCTTCATCTTCTTAGAGTATAGCAATCCTCAAAACGCCGCTGAGGCTGTGAAGGCCACAAACAACTGTAAATTAGATAAGCAGCATACGTTTTTGGTGAATTTGTTCACTGATTTTAAGAAGTAAGTGACCTCCTTTATTTGCTGTTGATTTTTAATTGATACTCAATTATTTATTGCATTCCATATTGTGTATATACTGATGGTACCTAAATTATGATTAATTATTGGCTAATTGTTATTTTATTAAAAGATAAAGTAAGTTTCAGTTGACATACTATTAAGATGCTTTATTTAAATAATAAACTCAATGTTTATATAACAGTATCATTTTTTAAATATTTACCTAAGAAACAAATACTCTTAAAACTAAGTTATAAATATTGAATCTCTTAATTCCTGCTTTGTTATTAACAGGGAAAACTAGCTTGTTTCTTGGTTTAAATGATAAAATAAAACTTACAGTCAATACCTACCTATTGCAGGTATGCAGATATCCCTAAGGAATTTGAGCCACCAGCGCCGCAGCCGTTCAAGGTGCAGTCAGACCTGCAATGGTACCTGATGGATCCCGATGCGTATGACCAGTTCCTGGTTGGCATTGGCACTGGGGTGGCGCTTCAAGTATGGCAGAATGCTCTGCCGGAGCCTATAAATTTGCAGGAGAGGCCGGTGAGTGTTTAAAATTAATGGTCTTAAATATTCTGTATGGTGCAATAGCTTTTAATGGTGTAAGACTGCAAATAAAATAGCACTGGCTAATAGTAGCCTGTTATGTACTCCGCTTGGAGATCACAAAACAACATTGATAGAATGAACATTACTCTCAAAATCTCATATATTTTTTTTATTGCTAAGTTGTCTGGATCTTGCCATGGACTATGTCCTAGGCTCTCGTAGACCACTGGGCTAAAGCATCCCAGGGTTTCTTTGAGTACTTTTGAGGTTAACTGACTTTGTAATCTATTAGTTATCAATGTTCAAAAGCTTTTAACAGATAAGCTTGCTATGAATAATTTACTTACATACACATACATAAACTCACGCCTTCATTCCCAGAGTGGGGTAGGCAGAGCTACAGAATTACCAACTTTTTATTTTTTATATTTCTGTAACCATATTTTGCACAATTACTCTTAAGATAAACATTAGTGATGGGTTGCAAGCCCATCGCCTAACAGTACTACAGTCAGCGTCAAAATTAACTGGTCACTTCAAGTTACTTTTGTACTTTATCACATTAACACATTAGACAATCTTATTTGACATTGCTTATGTGAGAGTAAAGCGACAAGGTATTTAAGTGATCAGTTTCTTTTGACGCTGACTGTACAAGCCTTTATTCCTCTAGACGCCTCTTAAGACATCCACGGGAAGACATGGATGTGCACTATTCTAATCCGGCAGTTTAAGTTAATCAAACTAACTTTGTATGTATTAACAAGGCCTCCATTGTATGATCGTAATAATCCAACTATACTGAGCTACTGACTTGAAAATTCTAGGTTTCTTTCAAATCTATGTTTGTTAATAAAATTTGTAATTACCTTTAACCACAATACCTACTAAATTTACTTGTTTTTATATTAAATTTGATGACCTGTTAGATTTTTTTCATTGTCAGCTTGACTAACTGGTTTGTAGGTTAGGACAAAGTCCAACTAAATAATGTTTTAGCGAGTGTACATGTAGTCTGTCCGAATTGAACAATAAAAAATGATACTAAAAGGAATAGGCATTTTAGGAAACAAAACTACATACATACATACATACCTTCATGCCTGTCTCTGAATGGGGTAGGCAGAGACTATGGAATACCAGTTGCCCCGGTCTAAAGTTCTAAACATACATTGATCTACTTCAATATATTTGAAAAAATATATTTGAGATACTTTGCACATGTGTTTAGGTCATCAATTTACATTTGTGTACCAAATTTCAACTCAATCGGTCCAGTTGTGTGACAGACAGACTGAGACGAGAGATCGTATAAGGGATCCATTTTCATTTTTTGTACGGAACCCTATAAATGAAGCGTAAGACCAGCAGTAACATTTTGCTCTTATTTTGGCATAAAACTTACAAACATAGACAGACAGACAGATTAGGTTTAGCCTTTAGATTTGTGGGACATACTTTGCCTTATGCTGTAATGATTAGAAAACTAGGGCTTTATTTAAACTGATCTATGCTGATATGTTTGCCTCAGGACATGTTAAATGTAGATAGGTATATTGATATTTTCAAAATCATTAAAGCTCTAGTCTTGTACTATTGCTGCTAAACTATGATCCATACTAATATTATAAATGGGAAAGTGTGTGTTTGTCCGTCTTTCACATTTCAACAACTGATCGAATCGAGATGAAATTTAGCAGAAATTGTTTAGGTTCTGGAATAGGACATAGGATAGTGTTTATCGCGAGAAATTGGACAGTTCACCACAACAGATATAAACGACTTCTACGTGGACGGAGTCGCGGGCTGTAGGTGGGCCTCTAACAAGCTCGAGTGACGACCTTGTAAGGATCGCGGGAACGCGGTGGATGCAAAAGCACAAGACCGGTCTGAGTGGAGAGCCTTAAGGGAGGCCTATGTCCAGCAGTGGACGTCTTTCGGCTGACATGATGATGATGATGATGAAACTACTATTAATATTAATAGAAAACATCACTTCTCCCAATAAATATTTCATACATTATATAATTCTGGTATTGGAAATAAATCTCACTTGCAAATCAATGAATTAAAACTCGTTGTTTCAGAACTGGACGGAGACGTATGCCGTCTGGTCGCCCCTCGGCACGTACCTGGCCACGTTCCACTGGCGGGGCGTGGCGCTGTGGGCTGGCCCCAAGTTCTCGCAGTTCCAGAAGTTCTTCCATCCCGAAGCTAGGTTCATTTCCTTTTCACCGTGTGAGAACTATCTCGTGACGTTCTCGCCGACCAGCGATCGAGGGGATGATAAGAAACTAATTATATGGGATATTAGGTATGTATTGAGAACTATCATAAATAATAATGTATGTGCGTTTTCTGTAACACCTATACATAATCCAGAATTTGTTATACATAAAAAACTTCCTCTTGAATCATGGTATCTATTGATGAAAACCACAGTAATAGTTGCTTAGCCAGAAAAAAAACTTATGAGAATACTTAATTTTTTTATTTAGAACTTTTTTGTATTTAGTAATATGGCGTGTTACGTAATGTATGAAGCATTAAAGCTAAAAATGTTAATTGTATCCTTGTAAACGACTAAACATTTTAGACATCACTTGGCCAATGTATTGTCTGATTGCTTTATTTTGTTTAAAATAACTGTTTTAGCCCAAAGAGATTCATTTTGATATTAGAAAGTTGATAACTATATTAGACAAATAAGAATGAACACGCTACAGATCTCCGTGAGGTGATCTGTGTGCTTGCCTTCTCCGTGGCATTGAAAAACATCTCTACCTAGTCACATGTGAAACGTTAACCATTTTCCAGGCCTTGCTAAAGTAAGGATACAAGCAAGAAATGAATCCATGAAGTCATATTTCAGGAAAGTTCAATGAAATTTGTGTCATAAAATGTAGATAATTAAGTTCAATTTTGAGAGATACGTAACGTATGTGATCGATGAAATGTACTACGCCTGGAAAAGGGTTAAGCTTCATATAATATAAACATTACAAAAACCTTTTAACCTCATCAGGACTGGTCAAGAGAAGCGCAGTTTCCCCCCACCGGACGAGTATGTGACGTGGCCGATCTTCCGCTGGAGCAAGGACGACAAGTTCTTCGCGCGGCTCGGCGCCGACATGCTCTCCGTGTACGAGACGCCGGGCTTCGGGCTGCTCGACAAGAAGTCCATCAAGATCCCCGGCATCAGGTACGGAAACGTTGGGAATTTCTGCCCTTACTTCGCTATGAATTATTAATATTGTTCCTACGGGTGTTTTTTTTTCGGGATGTAAGGTAGCCTATGTATTAATTCAGGGTATAGCACTCGTCGACTGCCGGGGAAGAAGCGATTAGCTATAGACTATTTTCTCGCTCAAGCAACGAACAAAACATAGATCCCGTGTCAATAAAAGAGACGCATATATTAATAGTTGATCGGCTGTTCACACTGCCGGCGGGAACTCTCCACCAGTTCGAAACAAAACATAATAGATCCCGTGTCAATATAAGAGACACATATAATATTAGTTGATCGGCTGTGTACACTGCCGGCGAGAACTCTCTCCACTGGTTTCTCGAAACAAAAGATATAGCTCCCGTCTCAATAAAAGAGACACCCATATTAATACTTGATCGCTGGCTGTACTCGCTTCCCGTTCATCGTCAGCGATGGGATAAGTTGCAAACCCTTACACATTACGACGACGCGTTGGGCTAGTTAGTAGTGACCATGACTATGAAGCTAGCGGTCCAGAGTTTGATTTCCAGTTAAACTTGCTTCTCAGTGGTCGATGTTTTCTATGTATTTAATTCTCTATTTAAGTATTTTTATCGTTGTCTAGTACCTAAGAGCTTAGAGCTTAGTTTGGGATATACTTTCATCCAAATCCGTCCACCCAATGGCGAATACAAAATATACTAGATCGGGCATGCTTGGAGTGAAATTGGTATCATATTCTATTACTAATTATCACAGAGTGACGGACGACCGTGTACAGACAGGCAAATTTTGCTAAGCCTCCCACAAGGTGGATCGTCTAACGGCCGAACCCTATATTCAAACAGCGGATAGATAAGGCTTACTTTGGATTAAAATTTGACTTTTTCCCTCACAAAATGTATCAAATTTAAACACGAAGTAAGCCTACTTGTCCGCGGTTTGATTATAGGATTCGGCCGAAAGTTGTTGCGGCTCCGATGATTTTGATAATGATGATGCGTAGCTCTTATTATGATTGTCTTAACTTTTTGCCTTGATGATTGTATACCTTAAAACTGAAATGGGTTGCTTTTTATACCTTCAATTGAAGGAAATACAGAGTTATAAATGAATATGCGTAAACATTAGTAACTAACATTCTTCGTTAAATTAGAATACGGTGGCATTATAGAGTACTAGGTTTCAAACAAGTACTATAAATAAAACAAAACCGGTTTCATACTTGTGTCTGCGTAAGATCTCTATCTGGCTGCTATGTGTGTAACTACTTCGAATTATAACGGCAGTCTCGATTCGTCATTAGCATTAATTACAATTTGTAGAACTAGTTGCGTTCTTTAAATCTAGAACAGCCGAAAGCACATATCTATCTATACAACAACCTTATTGTCAATGGCATAGAGCCGTGTATATATTTTTGTCTTGGAACTGTACAGTCAGCGTCATAAAGTACGTAGCAGTGAAGACCACGGCAGTGTACTAACGGAGGCTTGAATGTTACCAAGTATTAGGCGTTGTGGGTGCTCCGGTATATTTGAGAACTGGGGATGACCTGAACGATTTGATCACTTAGGCTGCGTCAATGTTAATGAGCATTCTGGATGTTTCCAACTGTTTGGTGGTCTTGACTGCTACGTACTTTATGTAGCTGACTGTACTTATTAGTGTGGTTATGCGGAAAATAGAGACCAATTAACTGGTCTTCCAAAGCCACTGCTGTGCGTTGTTTTGTTGAATCTAGCAATGTTAAATAACTGGAATTGACAATAGAAACTTGTTGTCAACTAACGTCTAGCAATGGCTTCGTCGTTTAGCTCGCTTATGTTTTATATTCTGCCGTCCTACCAAAGAAGGCGGTTAAGTGCACAGTAGTGGTATTAACATTTTAAATTTAGTGTGGTTACCAATAGAGTTTAAAATGGTTCGACCACTACATTGCAGTTAGCCGCCTTCTTTGGTAGGACTGCCGTCTGGCTGTCGTATTATAAACGTTATTTCTACTGAAGTTATCCAATTTTCCTGGAGAAAATCTGTGTTATATTATCACCTTAAAACTTATGCTAGTTGTGGGCCAAGTTCCATCTAACTCCGTGTAGCCGTATGCGTGATTCGTCTTTGTGGTCCTAACAGAAAACCAGCGTTGGCTTCACGACCAGCGCATGCTGAGTTGGAACCGTTTCGCAATAATTACCACTGAGTCTATCGTGTGTTTATTTTAATTTTTAGATATTATTTTATCTGTGTGTGTTTATTGTTGTGAATAAATGTTTTTTCTTTCTTTCTTCTTGGGTGAATTGCAAAAATATTGTACATAGTTACGGGCTCAATTAAAAAATCCTTAACAATCCTTAACTTTTTCCTTTGTGTAACAAAGATTTGTCATATAATCATATTGATAATTTTCGTTACTCAAAGGAAAAACAATGGAAGATAGTTAACGTTATATCAATTAACTCTGTAACTATGTTCAATATTTTTGCAATCTTTCAAGTCTATCAATTTGTTTTTGTTTTATAAAATAACAAACATTGTAGGTAAAAATTTGCTTATCCAGATAATCTCTGTATCAACAAAATAGACTTACTAATTATAAATCTATTCCACAGAGATTTCAGCTGGTCTCCGACGGACAACACTTTAGCCTACTGGGTGGCGGAGGACAAGGACGTCCCGGCGCGCGTCACGCTCCTCGAGCTGCCGAACCGCACCGAGATCCGCTCCAAGAACCTCTTCTCCGTGGCCGATTGCAAGATCCACTGGCAGAAATCCGGAGACTATCTCTGCGTCAAGGTCGACCGGTACTCCAAAGTTAAGAAGGACAAGAACGATATCAAATACTCTGGGATGTACTGCAACTTTGAAATATTCCACATGCGAGAGAAGGAAATTCCTGTTGACTCCGTTGAGATCAAGGAACCGATTCAAGCGTTTGCTTGGGAACCTATCGGGTCCAAGTTCTCTATTATCCACGGGGACCCGGCTAACATCTGCATTAGTTTTTACCAAGTGAATACTGGCCAGGCGCCAACGTTGCTTAAGAAGTTTGAACGAAAACCGTTCAATCACTTGTTCTGGTGTCCGTCAGGGCAGTTTATCGTGTTGGCCGATCTGGGCTTGACTGGAGGAGGTCTGGAGTTCTTGGACACTAATGACTTCACCATCATGAACGTCTCGGATCATTACCAGGTATGTTAAAAGTGTGCAGGCAATGCGTGTGGTTTATAAATAAGCGGAGTCAAAAAAATATCTAATAATTTAGAATTGAAACATTTTAAAAGTCATGAAAAAGGCTTTCATGTTTATCTGTCTTAGAATTGCAGTCATATTATTATGGTGGTATACAGGTGGTGCTTGTTTGCCTTCTCGCAATGAAAATAAACAACAATGACTAATTTAATTACCAAATACAAGTCTAAACTTAACTCCATTTTATTATGTTTAAAATTTAGAATTTTCATCAGTGGAGTGATTTTTGACTTTCGAGCGCTCGAAAGTTTCACTAGAAAGTGAGTTGGATCAGTTGAATCCGATTTTTGAAATACGAGAGGAAGAATTGAAATCGAATGGTGTAAACCACTCGTCTTAAAATTTTCTATCGTTCGTAGTTTCACCGATTTTGCTCACTTGAAAATCGGCCCTCTGGTCTGTTTCGTAATATGGGAAAAAGGTTACACCAAAATAAAACGATTGGTAGGTACCTCGTGCATTAAAACCAGTAAGAATATAATAATGTTGTCTCAAAAATGACCGGAAAAGTTAACATTACTAACTCCATACTGAGACCCGAAGAACATAGTTTACAGACAGTTCCCAAATTAAAAAAAAATTACATGGCGCGCTCGCTACACAAGCCCGCAATGTTGCATACAAATTTCATTGTTATCTAGTTTGTAACTTTTTATAAAGTGAAAACGGCCATACTAAAATGAGGGCACAAGTCTTATACATCCATATTTTATTCAAAACGTAACTTTTTTATCTGTGTCTGGAATAGCTTGAGTTTTTTTTTTCTTAAAAAAGCCTTCGTTTCGCCTTGTCATAAACATAAAGGCGGTAAAGAGTGATGTTATTTCACGTGAACTTTCTGTTTATATGCGATTTGTATCTTGCGATTTTTGAGAAAAGCACTATATATGCCTCGGCAGGAACGGCAATTGCGGGCCGAGTATTGGTTTAAACGGACTCGCAAGCTCGTCCGTTTAAACCAATACTCGGCCCGCGATTGCCTGCTTCACTGCCTAGGCAATAATGTACTATTAATTGGTAAAGGCTCATTAAAATCGCAATTGAGTCAGTGGAAGAACTATACCACCCGAGGCCCGTGGCAAATTCAGCACATCAGGCCCTCCCTTAATGTAATGGTTCCTCCTGTGCTCACGGCCTCTTAGACCGGGGCCCTTGGCATTTTGCGCGCTCTGCCAACCTATAGTTACCCTAATGAATTGAGTAACAAGTTATATTCGCTCTATTACAGATGTCTGGTATCGAGTGGGACCCCACGGGCCGCTTCGTGGTGACGGGCGTGTCCTCGCTCAAGTGCAAGATGGACTGCGGGTACTACATCTGGTCCTTCCAGGGCAAGATCCTCCGCAGGTAAGATTTTGTGTTATTTGTAGGGAAACTTCCGCATCCGCTTGATTATCTAGTTAGAGCATTGTAGAAGTGTAAATAGAAATTGTTTGACTTTGACCTTTAACCCGTTGAACTTCTTCAAAGACTTCTTCAAAGATTTATTCAGTAAGTAGGCCGCACGGGCACTTTTACACGTCAAGAATCTACCAGCGATTCACAAGAAAAGACCACTGCTGAGAGGAAACGCCGCAAGAAACTTAGCAGTCAGTTATTTTTTTAAATATATTTAATATTACAATGGTTAGTACGTTAGTCTAGCATTATATAAATGTATAAATATTAAATTCAAAAATATATCAAATAACCTGCGTAGTTTCCGCAGGGACACCAAAATCTTACGAGAGAGATAGAGGGTTATGTGTATATAAGACGGTGCAAGACTACCACATAAGATTGATATGTTTTCCCACATCAATGGTGTCCCCTAATTAATTTTATCTCCGGACTGTCAAGAGGTACTGTTGGAGTCGACTAAATTGGTTTGCAAGCTGCAAAATCACTCTTTAATGCTTACAAAAACGCCGGTGAAAAGAGTCTGCGCCGATATTAACACGTTCACCCTTAGCGGATTCGAACCTACGACCGATTACGCAGGTTGCTACTGTAATACAATAAGGTTATAGCATCTAAAATAAACCTTATTGCATTGTACTTTTTATACGATACGTCGCATTTGCTTTTAATTATTTAAATTTAAAGGCAGGTGATTCGATAGAATACCGACTCATTGTTTTGTATAGTTTCGGGAGTAGCTTGGAAGCCAGCGCAGAGTGCGCATCAATTGTGTTCTCGTAATAATCATATGAAGAAACAGTGAATAAAAAGTATATTTATAATCAACATCATCAGTGTTTATGTTCACCCTTCTCCACACTACTGAGTCTTATCTGTGATGTCCATTCCCAGGGTGATGAAGGAAGGCTTCGCGCAGTTCCACTGGCGGCCGCGCCCGCCCGCGCTGCTCTCGGAGAAGCAACAGAAGGACATCAAGAAGAACCTCAAGAAGTACTACTCGCAGTTCGAGTCCAAGGACCGCATGCGGAGCAATAAGGCTAGCAAGGTGAGTGACCGACGGAACAGTATTTTTTTTTATATTTTTAGGTTATCGTAGAATACGGTCACTTTGGAAACGCGACGG
Organism: Acleris emargana; assembly: GCA_927399475.2. NCBI lineage: Eukaryota > Metazoa > Arthropoda > Insecta > Lepidoptera > Tortricidae > Acleris > Acleris emargana. The sequence goes on from OV656840.1 coordinate 3,009,040, forward strand.
GACTTTGATAATTTTTTTGAATCATCGATTTTGTGCAATGTCTGAGTTATTATTAAGCTCTCGCTATATTACTTTCATATGATTCATATGCGAGCGCAAAATAACAAATAAGATATAAAACCTTCAAGACAAAAAAAACACTATTTTTTGACATGCTTCAGAGGTGACTTTGATATTGTGATGTAAACACAGGGGTAATCAAACTAGCCCCATTTAAAGAATCGAGATTTTAGGCTGCGTAATTATTTTTTCCTACTAAGCCGTCTACCGTAATCAGCCTCTAGCTGTTTTAAGTAACTCCAAATGAGTAGTCGCGAATACAATATTTTTGTAATAATTTATTTCACGATTAAAAGCGGCAGATACTGAAGATTTATTTTAAAATAATCATACTAACCCCATTTTACGGTATAAATCAAAAAGTACGTCAAGGAAAATAATAAAAACAAAGTTTTGTTATCTGCAGATTCCGGCCTTCCATATGAAAAGCCTGTTTGGAGTTTGCTATAATCAAATCACTTTCATTTTTAAACCCCTCATGCTAGACCCTTTTTTAAATATTAAGATAAATAATTTCATGTTGTTTTTACTAAAAACAGATGCAGGTTTTTGAAAAAATTGCATATTGCATAGTGTCCTCAAGTTACGCTCCAATTGTAGCAAATTTTCTCAATACTCAATACTCAATCGTTTATTGCAATCATAATGTTTAACATAGATCTTACTTGCTAGCTTAGAATTTAACACTAGAATAGCTCATTATGAACCCTGATGGGCACCGCAAAGATGAGAGAAGTCGACTTACTGTACTATTTATTTATTTATTTATTTTATGGCACTGGTCGTTATATTGTAACTGTACTATTAATATTCATTTAAAAATTCGTTAATGGTGTAGTAAGATTTTGATATCAGTAGTTCTTTAAGTTTGTTTGTAAACACTATGCAGCTGGATTCTTGTTTTTAAAGTTTCAGGTATTTTATTATATATTTTGATAGACATAAATAAAGGGCCAGAGGACAATAATTTGAGCATTAAAGTATTGCACAAAAATACTCGAAAAACGCTTCCTCAGGGTAGTTTTTTGTGCCAAGAGCACTATGGGGTAGCACAGGGTTTTCAGGTTTGCAAACTTGGGTGTTAAGTACTCTCAAGGGTTACATGCGAGTTTGCGATGTTTGATGTCGTTATAGACTGGCCTATTTGGAACATATCGGGAAATATTTTTTCTAGCATCTGATCCCAATGAATGTCCTTCAATAACGTCCCGGCGTAACGTAACCGGCTTCTCGCCATGGTACAATAAATATTTTTGAGTCTGACTACGTAACATGGCAAAGGGTTTACGGCCGAACCCTATATCCAAACCGAGGATAGATAAGGCTTACCTCGGGTTAAAATTTGACATTTGCCCATACAAAATGTGTCAAATTTTAATCCGAAGTAAGCCTATCTGTCCGCGGATTGAATATAGGGTTTGGCCGTTAGTTAAGAAGCAGGTCTATATTATTGTCGTGTGTACAGGAACTGGTGGCGAAGCGCACGGAGCAGATGAAGAAGCACACGGAGTACCGCGAGGCCAAGTCGCTCGAGTGGGCCGAGCAGAAGCCGCGCCGGCTCGAGCTGCGGGACTGTGAGTTGCAATACAATACAATATACAGGGTGGAAGAAACGAACGCACACAAAACACTACCTTAAATATTGAAAATAGCTAATTGTACACAAAGGAGACTTACGGCATTATTTCCACCGCCGACTATGAGCGCGAAGCGGGAAGAGCCAGCGATCAACTTATTAATGTTGGTGCCTGTTTTGTTGACACGGGATCTATATTTTGATTCGACAAAGTAAGATCGGATTTTTATTCCCACAAGAAAAATGTAAACAAAGTTACGTCACTGTCAAAGTGACATTTCAGGGAATCTCAAAGCAAGACCAGCAATAAATATAACATTGAGTTATCATTTTGGTCAAAACGTAATAAAAAAAAATATCGTAATAATTGAATTGAAAATCGCCCAAATTAATCACTAGAAAGCGTTTACGATACGGGAGCACGAATTGTGAAGCGAAGCGAGTGAAGTGACGTCTCACAGTCTCACATCAATCGAGCGGCCCTCAACTTGTTGACACACAGGTGTATCGAGTCAATGATACCAGTGCAATAAATAAATTATGCATACAAAAACAGTTTTTTCGTTTTGAATTAATACAACGAAGAGTTTAAATCAAAACAAAGTTTGCCATCAACAAATTAAATTCTTCAATCTTGATTACAATATAATATATAGTTTTATAGAAAGTCGATTTCTTTTGAATGTGAAAAGTATAAATGCGCATAGCGCATCATGCGCTAGATGTCGCTAGGTTGCCACAATATAGATCCCTTGTCAATCAAAGAGACATGAAGTTGAGATCGCTGGCTGCTCACACTGGCGGCAAGAACTCTCTCCACTAAGGTCTGATTTTCATTCCCACAGAAAAAAAATAAACAAAGGTGTTGTTAACGTTAACGAAGAACATTTGCAGTATTTAAAATATTTATATTTTCCACATTTAAAAGAAATCGACGTTCTATTAAAAAACTATATATTGTAATCAAGATTGATGAATTTAATTTTTTAATGGCAAACTTTATTTTGTTATAAACTCTTTGTTGTATTAATTTAAAACGAGAAAGCTGTTTTTGTATGCATAATTTATTTATTGCGCTGGTATCATTTACTGGATACACCTGTGTCAACAAGTTGAGGGCCGCTTGAATGATGTGGAGACGTCACTTCACTCGCTACGCTTCACAATTCGTGCTCCCGTGTCGTAATCGCTTTCCAGTGACTCATTTGTGCAATTTTAATTTCAATTATTTCTCGAATTCATTTTTATATCCCGGTTCGAGCGAAATGATAACTTGATATTATATTTCTTGCTTGTCCAAACTTTGAGATCCCCAGAAATGTCACTTTGACAGTGACGTAACTTTGTTAACATTTTTCCTGTGGGAATAAAAATCCGACCTTACATTGGTGATTGGTCAAACATTGGTGAAACAATTAGGATACATATCAATATATAGATAAATAAATAGATAATGAAGTTTTATACCTGGCTTTTTACAGAACTATTTTTTTTAATCTGTGTCTCTTTTCCAGACGTGGACACGGACATTATTGAAACTGATCAAAATACGGTTGAGGAGGTGATTGAATTCTTTGTGAAAGAGGAACAGACGACCATCGAGTAGTCGCCATCCCGCTCCCCCGTTAGGCCGGCCCGCCCCGGCCGTTCACAAACCGTTCATCAACTTTTTTCTACATCATCGTCTGCTCATAATTATCAGTCACAAGTTACGCCTTCATTATGTTATCCGATATAAGATTTCAGTTTATAAATTATACAATAGGCATTGTTAATAGAAATCATATTAAATTGATACGTTTCAAATGGACAATGAGTTTTAATACCTCTGTATAGTTTTTTTTTTGATTTATATTTTACTCCCAAGATTGTATGAAGATGTATGAAATAAATTGTTGAAATATGAAGGGGAATTTGAATATTAAAACCTTAATCATTTGTGGGCTCTTTCTAATTACGTTTAGTGCATGCATTTTTATTCAAGTCTTCAATCTTGACAGCTGTTATTTCAGTACTATTTATAAATTTGGGTTTTGGATTTGACAGAAGTGCGTGGAGCTATCAGTGAGCTAACCACGTGCTTCTTGGCCTCTATTCAACGCGGTAAAAACCATATCTTTGTTTGTTACCGTATTGTCACCGTTTTGATAGCTCTTATTTACTTGACAGTAAAGGTGGCTGACGTCATAACAATACCATAACAGGTCAAAGACGATATGTGTTTTAAAGTCGGGAATAGAGGCCCTGTTTAGTTGTTTAGTCCACCGGATTAAATACTCATTAACCCTTTAATTTGATAGTGTCCATTACAGTGTATATACCATACCGTAATACGCCCGTGCCGTCCTAATTAAAATGGCGGCATCAAATAAAACTCTTGTAATCGCAACATTCGCAACCTTATTACTAGCAATAAAGGATTGAATGTGCTTTAGTTATTAAACTTGAGATACTGGTTTTTGGCTAAAGAGGACCATATTTCGACGCTGTATTTTTTTTTTTTTTAATTACAGTTTCCAATTTCAATTTGAATTTTTGTTAAATTCAGGGTTAGCCGAAGAATTGTCTTCGAGTTTATATCAAAGGACCTATTTCATTCATAAGTTCATTGTGGCTGTCTAAGACTCGTCATCGGCGAAATACTCCTTTACTCAAGAAATGGAATACATTAAAAAAAACCCCTTCAGTTTAAGGTTATAATTTGTACTGGAATGACAGGTGTCAACTTGTGCTCCTTGTGATGGCGCACCCCGCTATTCAAATTGACGTCGAATAGTTGCGTTGTGTACCAAAATTAAGTTGAGGAGCTTGATTCATAGATTGAAAACCTTTGTCGCTACATGCCTTTACCGAATGGCTATTAAATTACTTGACAATAGTATTAAGTAGATAGGTACTAGTGTTTAAACCCCCGTTGCGTTGTTAAAATCGGTTTTTTGAACGACGGGAGTATTTATTATTGATGCTGATTCTGCGGCTCCACGACTACGTGATATAGGTACGGCAGCGGTGGAGCCGGTTAGTTCCCAATTCGCCGGATTCTTGTTTCGTCGGATTCCCGTTTCGCCGGAATTTCTTATATACAATATGCGCCAGTCAGAACTCTTTCCTCAAGAATCCGGCGAAACAAGAATCCGAAGAAACAAGAATCCGGCGAATCGGGAACTAACCGTGGAGCCTAGCCTCAAGCGGCAACAAACGTGCAAATACGGGATTCATGTTAAGCCACTTGCTTCTCTTTATAATTTAGCCGAGTAGGGTGACGGAACCAGTAATTAACAAGGACCAATTATGAACACTTAATTCTTATGTTACAGCAGATAACATTTATTTTGAGACGATCAGATAACATTTATTTTGAGACGATCAATGTACCTATAACCTAATAATCTTTGAGTTAAGAGCTAAGTGTTCATTATGGGTGCCTGCAGCTAAAAGTGACCAACATTAGTGCCGTACTGCCGTCACCCTAATGCACACTGTTAAAATAAGAGAAGATTTAACAATAGTACATTATTGCCTAGGCAGTGAAGGAGGCGATTGCGGGCCGAGAATTGGTTTAAACGGACGAGCTTGCGAGTCCGTTTAAAAATACGAGGCCCGCAATTGCGATTCCTGCCGAGGCATATATAGTGCTTTTCTCAAAAATCGCAAGAAAAAAATCGCATATAAACACAAACTTCACGTGAAATAACCTCACTCTTTACCGCCATTATTTTTATGACAAGGAGAAACGCAAGCTTTTTTTAGAAAAAAAAACTCAAGCTATTCCAGACACAGATAAAAAAGTTACGTTTCGAATAAAATATGGATGTATAACACTTGTGCCCTCATTTTATTATGGCCGTTTTCAATTTTTAAAAAGTTACAAACTAGATAACAATGAAATTTGTATGCAACATTGCGGGCTTGTGTAGCGAGCACGCAATGTAATTTTTTTAAAATTTGGGAACTGTCTGGAAACTATGTACTTCGCGTCTCAGTATGGAGTTAGTAATGTCAACTTTTCCGGTCATTTTTGAGAAAAATAATTTATTGTCTATGGTACTAGTGGCGACCTCTGTCGTGATATATTTTGTGTAACGCGTCACTTTTCTAATAAAAGTCAGTCTGTTCCGAACAAGCTTGAAGTTTTATTAGGTTATGGGCCCAGATATATGAAGATGACTGGTTGATGTGGGCTGAAATGATGATGATGATACAAGTAGAACCGCCTAAATCCGGTTTGCATTACACGGCCATAATACGAACAGTGGCTCAATAATTCCGTGTTGTGACTGTTTAACCTCTCGTATGCGGTCGGCAGAAAATTTGTTGACTTGGCGGCTCAGTGCGGCGATTCGGTCACGTGACCAGTCACGTGACACCAAACCCACAGATTGTTTATGTAAGGAGCGATTTTTGGTAAATTTGATTACTTTATTGGCTAACCTACGATAAACTTTAACCCTAATGAGTTTCACAATAAGGTTCAAATTAACTTTGGGTAGGCACGCAAAGCATTTGGTCCAAATCTGCTCACAAGCAAATTGCGTATAAGGAGCAGATCTGCTACTATGCATACAAGGGGTTAAGGCACTGGTCCCACCGGCGATGGGCGATTTCTGAAACATTACAAAACTTTCCTTAACTGCGAAAATTATAGCTTCTGTAAGTTACATAATTAGATGGAAATAAGATTCTGACACAAGTAAATTTCATTAAAACGATTTAGTAATTTTCAGAAATTTTACCTTGATTTTAACTTTCAGAATTTTGCATGACATTAAAGGTGAAAGTTTCACTTTTGAAACTTTCACGATATTGCAGAAAATTAAGTGAAAGTTTCACTTTTGAAACTTACAAGCCGCCCATCACTACTCGGCGATGAGCGAGAAGCGAGTATAGGCAGCGATCTAGATCTTTTGTCTCGACAAACTAGTGGAGAGAGTTCTCGCCGGCACTGTGAACAGCCAGCGATAAACTATTAATTATTTATGTCTCTTTTATGTACTAACATAGGATCTATTATCTTCTTTTCGTTTCTTGGGCGAGAAAATCGCCGATAGCTAAGCGCTTCCTCGCCCTTGGTGGGACCATCAGTGCCTGCGTGCCACGAGTCGCCGCGATAGCGATGAGGCGATTTCAGAGCGTTCTCTGCCTACCACTTATGTAGGTGCCTCTACTCTACTAAGCACTACGTTCTGCCTCTGTTGTTATCGTATTGTTAACGCCTCAGCCGCTTTTACTAGACATAATAAATCGCGTAGCTGTCCTTAGCCCCAGGCGATAATATCTACAAAGTACTATTAAAAAATGGTCAAAATCGAACCAGTTCTGACCGGAGAGAGACATTGCATTTTGTATTGAAAATTGCAGGTTTACAATCCTCTTCTTATTATAGTTTTCGTACAATCCTCGTGAGTGCAGAGTATTTTTAACTCCCGGCGTAGTTAATTAGATACATAGAAAATCCGATATTATTTTATTAGGAGTCCATTCCTAAACAACATAGATCATATTATTATATTCCGTGCTTCTTTTGTAAAACAAATGCCTTTTTTGTCCTTACAGACCGGACTAGTTAATGAGTGGACTTAAAAAACGTGGACCTACTTTTTGAACTCCAAAACTTTTGTCCACTGGTGAAATGTGATGCTGATCTGGGTTGTGTTAAAGTAGAAAATGATACCGGTCGGCGTCATCGTTAAATTAACAAAAAGCCTATATTGACGCACAATAAAATTCGTTTACGCTTCGATACTTTTTAATTTGCATTTCACGTATGAAACGTTTTTCGTCCGGGCTTAATTTTATAACGACGGGTGCTTTCACATTGATGCTGATAGGAATTCGAAACCAGCGAAAAATGTTACAAAAGGTACCAGACAGACGAGCAAGCTGTCACATTATTTTATTTTTATTGTTTATTTGTAATGTTAATTTAAAATTGTCTAATTTGTTCCGAAATGTTTACACCATATTTGTTCATTAATTTACACGTCCACTTTTGCGTTATAGAACTTCATATGTGTACCAAATTTCAATTTACTCGGTCCAGGGGTCCTAGACAAGATGCATTACGCCGAGTCGCTTTTCTGTTCGTTTCGTTTTTAAACCAATCGCGTCACTGCTAGATCACGTAATACGAAAAGTCACGTGATCTAGCAGTGACGCGATTGGTTTAAAAACGAAACGAACAGAAAAGCGACTCGGCGTAATGCATCTTGTCTAGGGCCCCAGTAGATTCAAAGGAAGTTAGCTGTGACGGACGGACAGACAGACAGTCACACGAATAATTCTATAAGTATTTAAGTATATATTTCTCTATATAAGTATTTATATCGTTGTCTAGTTAGTACGAGGGGTGATCCATAAGTTTTGAGAATCAGTATGAACCATGCACATAATGATATTTTTTTAATGTGGAATATACCATGGCACTAATCAAACTTAAATTAGAGAAAAAAAAAACTATATTGTTCATTTGTTTTTCTGTGATAGTTAAACAAAAAACATCTGTATGAATAATTTTACAAGACGGTAAAATAAGAGTTAGTTTTGTAATAATTTGGAGCGGTGTGGAGAAACTTCTGGTACACTAATAAAAAATATTGTTTTTGAAAATGAAACCTTGATTTATCATTATGATTTAAATGATAAATAAGTTATCATTGCAGTGGATTTTTTATCTCCAGCTCTGTCACCAAAACTTAGGGTGGTTTTTTCGGCCTCGCCCAGGATTATTGAGGCCTACAAATAAATACTTTGACATTCGTTTTTAGCAATTGTGTTTAAATAATCTAGGAGAGTTATATAACATTATTCTATCATAGTTATGGGAAAATATTAAAAACAAGCTCAAGAAAAAAAAATCGAATTTGTGGCAGGAAATGTGCTTCAGAGGCTTCTAATTCACAAGGGTGCTGCTCATCGACCAAAGATCAGAACTGAGAACCGCTCTCCCCGTTATTAAGCCCTAACTTTCGACTACTACTTCTCATTCACTAATGTTAAAAAACAGCTACATAAAAATCACGAGCTTATGATGATTTAGTGAACGTACAAAATTTGACCATTTTGACCTCCTAAAGTAAAATTATTTTTATAGTGGTAAAATAAAACAATTGAGTGACGTTAATAAGTGTTTGGAAATATAGAAAGTGTGCTTATTTCAATTAAAATATAACGATTTACATATCTCCCATTTTTAATACCGATTATCAAAACTTTTGGATCACCCCTCGTAGTACCCATAATACAAGCCTAGAGCTTAAATTGGGACTAGGTCAATTGGTGTGACATTGTCCCCTGATATTTATTATTATTTATTATTATTATAGGTACCATTTAGGGTTCCCCAGAAAATTTGAAAAAGTACCGAAATTAGTTCTTTACCCATAGATTAAAGAGAAACCTTTCAACAGGGTCTATGTTATTTAAAGTAATACGGGGAAATTCTTAAAAAATACGGAACGCTGTCCTTGCGAGTTTGACTCCCACTTGTCCCGATTTTTAATTTGGATCTACGGGACTCTAAAAATCGACCTAAAGGTTTGTCTACATATTCAAGATGGCTGTAGAAATTAATATTGCATGAGCGCCTGCGTAGGGTGCAGTTTTCATCTATTTTGCATGGCAAAGACTTAAATTTTTATATCCGTGTGATGTCTTGAAGACAGAATGATACTTCGATAAATATCCATATATCTATCTTACTCGCGTTTAGGCTAGTTGGTAGAGACCCTACCTAGAAAGCTAGCGGTTCTGGGTTCGCTTCCCGGTATGGACAAATATTTGTGTGATGAGCGCGAATCTTTGTTATCTATGTATGTATCCATACTAATATTATAAACGTGAAAGTGTGTATGTTTGTCCGTCTTTCACGCTTCAACCACTGAACGGATTGAAATGAAACTTGGTACACATATTAGTTAGGTCCTGAAATAGGATATAGGATAGTTTTTATCCCGAGGGAGCAGCGATAAACGACTTCTACGCGGACAAGTATCTTTATCGTTGTCTAGAACCCATAGTACAAGCCATAGTAGAGCTCAGTTTGGGACTACGTCAATTCGTGAAATATTGTGCCCTAATAGTTACTTATTCATTGGCTAGCCTTGAAAATGTGCCGTATTCCGGAAGAGGCCCATTTCCATCAACGCCGGACGCCGGTGTTGTTTACAAATAAAATTTTATCGCTTTCGTACGAGAAACAAACAATATTAACGAGGTCTTGTGTGTGATTATTTTCTAAGTAGTAAAAGTGAGTTCGTTCATATTAACCTAAATGACTCTTAACCTATTTTTTGTGTCTTACACATATTTTATTGGTATTCTCACCTGGAAGCCGAGTCAAGATCAAGTCACCTGTGTTAGGGCCTCAGTTACGAGTAAACTAGTTTTTAAACCATTAAAGTCGCAAAATTAAAAAAATACTGAAATCTAGCCTCATCGGATTCCACCAATTTACACAATTTTATTAAAATAAAATATAAACAAAAAGTGCATCAAAAGAAAGGTTATGGTATACTATACAAAGTACCTGTGTGGTTACCGGGTTAGAATAGTGCTACTCCATGTCTTCCCGTGGATGTCGTAAGAGGAGACTAAGGGAATAAAGGCTTCTAGTACTGTTAGGCGATGGGCTTGCAACCTGTCACTAATACACTGGTAAACATCTTAGCCTAATTGACAAGATTTCATATTTTCAAGACTAATTTTATTCGTTTTATAGGTACTGTTTGGAAGGAGGAAGACACTAATAGTTTTATTTTTTCCCTAGGATGTATAATTATTTTATTATTAATTTATTAAGATGTTCTTATTCTAAAAGGGCGTAACTTCATTTCTACGACACAATGGACATATTACGTTAGTCCAATCTGTATAAAAAAAAAGGTTTTCTTTTTAATAATGGCGGTCAACCGATCTCAAGTATCTATCCATCTGTCAATAGTGTCAATGTCAAACTTGAAGTATGACAGCTTTTTTTCTCGTGAAAAAGGCAATGGTATTATATCTATTCAGGCATAGTATTAGTAAAACTCGATTTTTTTTTTAACTTACTTGTAATTTTGTCAATAAAGAAAAATAAATCTAAATCAATATTTTGCCGTGTTCAGGAGGCAAAACCCTTTCGATTCGTATAGTAATTTGCAGGTGTCACTAAAATGAAATGTTGTCAATTGTGCAAATTGTGGTTACAGAATTAGGTATCAAGAAGTTTTTTAGAGTTGTTGGTAATTCTGTAGCTCTGCCTACCCCACTCTGGGAATGAAGGCGTGAGTTTATGCGTGTATGTATGTATGTATACAAAATAACTTGGGGTTAAAACCAAAAAGACGACGCGTTTAGCCGACTTGGTTGATAGTGATCACGGCGACGAAGCTAGCGGTCTTGGTTTCGATTTCCGGAACGGCAAATATATTTGTTATGAGCGTGTGTGTTCAGTCGTTCGTTGTTTTCTAATTATGAATTTCTCTAAAGCATGTCGAAATAATAGTGTACTAAACGACGATATACGAGGGCAGAGTGAAAAGTCTGGAAAAAATTAAACAATTTTTTTTTTTGGTCCAAGTAAATATTTATTTTTCAACGTAGTCCACATGTAACTCAATACACTTGGTCCATAGTACGATTTCTCCAACCCTTCAAAATACGCATTGGTTTCTGCGATGATTTCTTCGTTGGAACCAAATCTTTTTCCACCAAGCCATTTCTTTAAGTTTGGGAAAAGAAAATAGTCGCAGGGGGCTAAATCTGGAGAATAAGGCGGATGCGGGAGCAATTCGTAACGCAACTCGTGGATTTTAGCCATAGCAACTGCACAAGGTGTGGACCCGTGCGTTGTCTTGGTGAAAAATGATTTTCTTTTTCGCCAAATGGGGTCGTTTTTCCATTAAAACTTCATGAAATCGCTGTAACAAGTTGGCATAATATTCGCCGTTAATCGTTTTACCTTTCTGAAGGTAATCAACATATATTACACCACGAGCATCCCAGAAGACAGTAGCCATAACTTTATTCGCCGATAAAACTGCTTTGGCCTTCTTTGGTGCAGGTTCACCTGAAGCAATCCATTGTTTTGACTCCTCCTTAGTTTCTGGTGTATGATGATGAATCCAGGTTTCGTCAACAGTTATGAAACGACGCAAGAAGTCCTTTTCATTACACTTAAACTTCGCCAAACATGCCTCTGACAGGGTCACCCTAGTGCGTTTTTGATCTACTGTGAGCAATCGCGGCACCCAACGGGCGGAGAGCTTCTTCATATCCAAATAAGTGTGAAGGATATTACGAACCCGTTCGTCTGAAATGCTTACAATATCAGCTATCTCACGGACCTTTATTCTTCGGTCGGTCAATACGATGTCATGGATTTTGGTGATCATCTCTGGTGTAGTGACCTCGACTGGGCGTCCGGGTCGGTCGGCGTCAGCAGTGCTTGTACGGCCACAACGAAAATCCGTAAACCACTTGTGGATCATTTTAATCGATGGAGCAGAGTTTCCGTAATATTTGTCTAATTTTTTTTTTGTATCCGTAATGGTTATTTTTCGCAAAAAATAATGTTTAATCAGAACACGAAACTCACTTTTCTCCATGTTTGCAAACACCGAAGTGATTGTTTCTTTTTCAGAGCTGTCAAAAAAAAACTAGTCGTGTGAACTGGCTGAAAATATACGATTTACCTCTAAAAAGGCTGCGTTACAAATTGTCATTAATGAATTTGTGAAGAAAATACCTTTAATATGATTTTTACCAGACTTCTCACTCTGCCCTCGTATGTACATAGTTCTAAATGTAGAGACACATATGTAATAATGTAATTCTTATTTACTTAACAGTAAGACGTCAGAAAGTCAGCAGTGTAATTTCGATAAAGTGGAAAAGGCCCCCGAGCGGTTTCCGTGTTTTGGGAATGATTCGCGCCCAGATAATGTCATTGTCAGCAGTCAGTGTCTGGGGTACGGGCCCATAACCTGACTTGCATACAAAGATAACAGAGGAAACAGCGGCGATAAACAAAGTTTACGCGTAGAGTCGGAGAAAAGCTAGCAATAAATTAAAACTATTTCAGCAGGTTATTAAACAATATTGACTCACAATATTCTTTCAATTCCTTTCAACCAAAACAAATGGAGTGTTACTACGCACCTCACATAGAATGCGAAATATACAAACACGTTTGTTAAACATTCATTGTAACGAACGAAACAACGCGAGGAAGGAAGGTAGTCATTATTAGATTGTCAGCGCGCTACCTCGCTACAGAATTTTATATCACACCCTTTTACGAAGCCTCGGGCGGCGGCGAAAATATATTTCGGTGAAAGTGTGAAAAAGCTGAAAGTCTGTTAGAAAAGATTCATTCAAGCGGTTCGCAGAGCGCATGAGCGGCGCAACGGCTTCCATTCAGACGCTACGTCCTTCAGTTCCGCTGAAAGACTAACCCAAGCGCACGCCTGGGACGCGTTCCCGCGCGAATCGAATTTCGAACTAATTTAAATTAATCGCCGCCGACATCGCCGTCCAAGTTCCCAGTAACTTTTAAAGTGAAAAGTGTCGTGTTCGAGGAGCCGGGTTTTTAGTGGCTGTTCGTTTTTTGAGTTTGGTTTTAAGTGATTTGTTTTTGGTGATTTTATCGGGTGAGTACTTTTATGCTTTATTAAAAATTGTCAATACGTACAATGTTCATTGAACATTTTTTAAAATTAAGAAACCTAAACAATATTTAAATCTAAATTTACAAGACAAATCTCTACCGGAAAGATCGTATAGTCGCTTGCACCGTAGTATATATTTTTATACGTAGAAAGACAAGTTTAATTAAAGAAAAAACTGGCGCCATCCGTCACGGGAAGTGTGTCACAGGACGGGCTTAGGGGAAGAATTCCTATCATGTTGTCCACTTGCGGTCGCGTTCGTTGGGAACATTTAAATTTAGAACTTAAGAGGGTTGCCATTTTTAATTATTTTTATGTGTGTTGAATTTATTTCATTGGTTTGCACGCAGAATGTTTGATAAATGTTTTTAACCAGTTAGTTAACATTTAGGTATAACAATTGAAAAATTGTGTAATGACTTTACACTTGAGCTTAGTGTGAAGAGGTTGATATCGCGCTCTAATTAATTGATAATGGTTTTGGATTATTTTGCTATTACGAGTCATCTTCATTTTGTTTTTAGGCAGACAGGTTGCAAAGGGTTCATATTAAATAATAATATCATCACAATAGCTCAGGTTTTCAGGTGATGACGAATTAATAAAAAATGGCTTTTTCAACTAAATTTAGGTAATGAAGATGTCGTCGACATAGGACTTCGCATCGAATGTTACAATTGGGTGTTTTTCAAAAAAAGTGTACATTTAAGTAAGTTAATGTACACTTTTTTTGAAAAACGCCCAATTACAAGTACTGAACTATATTAATGATTTTGGAGATTGAAATACAATATAAATGAAACTAATTGTATTGATTACATTCCTCGGAATAGATAGATAGATTTAAATCCCGGGTACTCATACTCAAACTCATTTATCGATAATATTATAAAATATTACATGTCAAAATTGATTAAAAACAATTCAATAGAAGTGTACAAAACAAAATATTTGGTCATTGTTTTAGCAAGTTACATTATAGGTCAGTAAAAGTAATTAGTTAAACATGATAGAAATAACATTATTTGTCTAAAATAAAAAGTCGATTAGCCATTTTCGTAATTCATTTCGGTCATTTACATGCATGTTTTTGACTTTATCAGTCTTTAGCTTGTTTTAAGTTAAGTAGTCTATTGGCAGATCCCAGTCGCGTGCGGGTCAGTTTCCTGTAAGGAAAATTGTCAATGTTGTACTTAACGAATCTAGTCACGTCTTACTCGTACTGAGAGCGTAGTGTTAAAATGTTTTGAGTCCTAAATTAGTGCCTTATCGTAGTCTTGTCGGTTTTCCCGTGACCTACCTACTACTACTGACATTTAAACAATTTATTTATTAAAAAATAATATTTGACGCCATTCGACGTACGATTATTAAAAGGATAGTGGGCAAAATACACCCAGCTCCGCAGGCCATATATTGAATATGACATTAACAAAAATAATAATAATAGATCGTAATGATAATTAACACTGATAAATAGATTTTTTAGTTTATAACGTTATTATTTTGTTTATTTTGTTAAAAAAAAAGGTTTAACATGTTACGCTTGTTTCAATAATGCTCAGTAAGTTAAGCCCATTCGACTTAAAATAAATAGAGAACCCATAAACAGAATTCGATGCACATTGGTACGGAAGTACATAGCTTTGATACCTTCCTAACAAAAGTAGTCTAAGCTGTGGCGGACTTGGGTGTGCCGTCCAAACATTTTTGCCCACTATCCTTTAATAACTTTTCGTGGTTCTTGACACTAGTGTCAAGAAAAGTCATGCTGTAGCACACGCGTGTCAAATAAAGGCTTTTAGGTCAGCCATATGTCATGAGTTCATGACCATGGGCTGTATTCAACTAGCTAAAACGTTGTAGTTTATGACTTGTATTGTCAATCAGCGGGTCTAGTATGTCTGAGTTTATATCGCGTGTCAAATGTGGATACATCATCCGTCACTCTCGTACTTACGTGTCAGAAGGTGACGGATGCCCGTATCCAAACTTTGTCACGCGATAAATACAGCCACGTTAAGCCACTAGGTTTTACCATGTCAAAAAGGGTGAAAAAATGACCAAGTTTTAGTCTCTTCGGATCATGATATCTTAGTCCAAATTTTGAGCACATTCTGTGTTAAGACCTACATTGTTCATGTATCGTAGCATTTCTTTAAAAGTTTGTACCAAGTTAAGGACTAAAACCCGTGTGGTTGCCGGGTTAGAATAGTAGCACTCCATGTCTTCCCGTGGATGTCGTAAGAGGCGACTAAGGGAATAAAGGCTTGCAGTACTGTTAGGCGATGGGAAACATCTTGGCCTGCCTGTGCAAAGTGTGGTTACAGAGTTTTCAAGAAGTTTTAGGACTTGTTGGTATTTGGTAATTCTTTAGCTCTGCCTACCCCACTCTGGGAATGAAGGCGTGAGTTTATGTATAGGACTAAAATTAAGAAAATATTCCACTGAGTTACGAAAATTAACTATACTGTTATTAAGACCAATGGTGGTATCTCAACCAGAACTCCTGTAGTAAGTGCAAGCAAATTACTAACGGGCGAGGATTGAATCTACTTGGTTTATTGAATTTGAGATACTGCTAATTGGCGTTGAGAGGTAGGATATAAATGTACAACTAATTTTCGTAACTAAGCGGAAAAGTTAACATTTCTTAATTTTAGTCCTTAACTTGATACCAACTTTTAAAGAAATGCCCATCTAATTTGCGTCACGTCTTTGTTTCATGCGAATAGAGTCGATTAGTATGGTGGATTGGTTCCAACGCAAGACTGGCGCTGACTTTAATGGCAGCAACTTTACGCTGAGTTGGGACCATTTCGTGGCGTATTTTCGTCTTGTGCGTATTAATATGGTCTTTGTTATGTATTTCATGAATCAATAATATTCAATGATTTATTTCTTTTAATATATTCTGTGGCTAGAAAAACTTGCTCTGCTACACTCTGATTTGGCAGCTTGACTTGGGTTTTATTCGGAAGTCTTATAATTATCAATTACTAACAATAACAGCATGCAACTAACAATTTATTGTGGCCTTGACCAACCTATTATGTATTCACATAGATAGATCGGTCCACTGCTTAGTATAGCAGTATATTCAATTCACCCGATTCAATATTTATATATATTGACGATTTTATAAAAGCAACATAAAAACGTATTTTTTCATATTTTACACAACCGGGTTCCATCTAGGCAGACTTTTTTTAAATAATGTTTTGTCTTAGTCTCCATAGTGACTATCTATTCTGCTAGTAGATACCTGATCAGCAAGGGTCGTTTTGTGACAGTCAGGCTAGAGCCATGATATAACAAAAAATCGATATTTCACTCTAATCAGTTAATCGATTTAGTCGTCCCTTAATGACGATACGAAAAAGGATCAAGTTAATTGCCTCTAAAATGTCCCTGAGTAAGGCGTTAAGTGATCTTTCTCAGAAACGGCATTTATTACCGTGATGAAAATTGCGGAATAGAGATTTTTCGGTTCAGAAATCGATCTCTCGAGCGGAGCTGTGACCGGAAAATCGAAACCCCTTGCGTACGTAAGTCTGTTAGGTTAGATAACACCTGTGTGACTACATAAAAAAAAGATTTTTTTGGGTAATTAAAATTTCGGAAATGATACATTTGACCAAAAATATATAGTCCAAACGAAATAACCCCATCAAGAAGACATCTTTGGGAAAACTCCGTTTCTACCCGATGATGTATTTTATACTGGTGTGGTGTGTCCATAAAAGTTCGAACTTTACACAAAGTTCCGTTAATTGCGTATCGATTCTTTTGTTTTAGATTTGTCATGTGATAGGTACTTACACCTACATTTTAAATAACGAATGTCATCACACTCTTGCTTATATTATAAAGTCAAAGGTCATTCCGTCACGATGTATTTGAATTGGTTTTTCAAACATAATCACGGCAACAGATAGACCATTTCCTGTATTACTTACTACACTCGGTGCATTTATCGCGTCCAATTAGGACGTTTCCTGAGGGATAGCAGGAAAATAATTCTCCGGAAACGATGTTTTCTGAAAATGCAATGTAATCTTGCCATAATACCGGTATGTAGGAGCCAGTACGTTGAAGTTCCTGGACGACTATCAAAACCAAGTAAAGTTGAGGAATTTCGAATTTGGAATCAATAAGTGTCCAGTTAGTAAGTATGGATATTACATTATAGTACAATATTTGAATTTAGAACTATACAGGGTGTCCCAGAAACCGACGTCAACCCGCCTAGGGCTGATAGAGCAGCTCATAAGCTATCGATTTAACCCCCATGTATGTTCAGCAATTGTTATTAGTTTCCGAGATATTGATCATTTAAATCAGAGTTTTTGCCATTTTTCCTTATGTCCGTGGTACGAAAAAACCCTAAATTCATGTATTAATTCATATTTTTTTTTGTGTTTTCTTGGATGATTAGAATCGCTGTAAAATAAGGAAGTTTTTAAAGCTACATGCCAATTTCTTTTTTATTACAAATGTTTGAGTAAACGCACAGAGTTACTTTCTCCATACTAAAAGAACCCCGCGTCTGTTTTTCACCACGTATGGAAAAACCAACTTTGTGTGTTTTCTCAAAAAGTTGTAATGAAAAAAAATTGGCACGTAGCTTTAAAAACTTCCTTATTTTACAGTGATTCTAATCATGCAAGAAAACACTGCAAAAAATGTGAATTAATACATGAATTTAGGGATTTTTCGTAGCACGGACATAAGGAAAAATTACAAAAATTCCGATTAAAATGATCAATATCTCGGAAACTAATAACAATTGCTGAACATACATGGGGGTTAAATCGATAGCTTATGAGCTGCTCTATCAGACCTAGGCGGGTTGACGTTGGTTTCTGGGACATCCTGTATATGTACAGACCTTTGACAGCCTTCAAAAAGGCTACATAGGTAAGCAAGAAAAGGTCACATGACAAAATATATGAAAGTGAAAACTATTTTAACTCCATTAAGATTTCTGCAAAAGTACCAAGCCATCATAAACCAAAAGCGTAATCTCGTTCAGAGTCGCTCGCACCATCCCCGTTTTATGCGCTCCTAGTACATCTCGACCGGTTTGACGAATTGTGAATCGTTCAAATTAATTTAAAAAACAGACTAAGCGTGAGTCGGACTAGCGCCCAGAGGGTTGTGCACATGTGGTCATCAATATAATACAACTTAAATTTATTTACCTTTTTTTTATATTCTATTTGTTCTATTTTTGAGAAAAGCTCTCTACATTTTACCTCATACTAGTCCAGGAAAGCTTCCTTGCTGGGCTTTGCAGTAATGTACTATAGTTATTTACAAAACATAACAAGCCCTGCCAGCGATCCATCAGCGTATAAGTTATTTTTGGTAGTCCCTTGGTAAACGTACAAAAGTATATCTGTCTCCGGGCCTCAAACTACATCTGTATCAAATTTCACGTTTTTATAATACAATAGTCGTAGTTCAACTACAACTTTGCCCGCGTAAAAATCCTTTTTCGCTCCCTCGGGTATTATCTGATTTTCTTTTCCGGGTGTTTTTATTAGATCTTATAGATGAATCCAACAAACTTTGGCATTAATAACTTTGGTAAGCAATGGGCATAAGCCTAGAAAAATTGGCTCCTGTTTTTATGGGATAATAGAATTAATTAAGAAACGAATGCTGTCTATTATGCATAGCAATGACATTCTTTTTCTTCCTTCATTGTACATAATTTACGTCGGGTTGGGTCCGTTCATGTCTTTTGGATCCAAAACTTTAACTCAAACAAGTGTCGAAGACAAATTCACGAACAGTTCTTCAAAAAAAATCATATAACAAATAATAGTTAATTAAAGATAACTTGATGGATGTATTGTATATTTTTGTGGGTGTCAATTAATTTGAATAGGCGTTCCTTCTATTTCTCAAGGTTGGCAATGCATTTGTAGTCATAGGATTGTAATTTTGTAGTTTTGTAGTCATAGGATTGTAGTTTTGACGTTGTAGGATCGTGCAAAGGTCTATGGATACCTTTAATATCATCAAGTGGCCGTGTGTTCGCTTGCCTTCTCCATGTTGTAAAAAATGCATTTGGTTAACGTGATTCAGCACAATTTTTATTCGATCTATTTTAAAACAAAGTCCCCCGTAGCGCCATCTGTCCGAGTCTAATCTCCAAAATGACGAAACGGATTGCGTTTTTGTTTTTTTCGCGGGCTTTATTTATTACGTTGGCATGACGGTATCTTTTCCGGGATGGAATTTATCCTTTTCCTCCCAAGGGATATCACGTATGCATTATTAGTTTTGACTTGAAGGAAATAAATAGGTTTTTCTGATTCCGTTTTTGAAAAACTGTTTACCTATCTCAACACTGCTCGGAAACATGAATATTTTTGGTCTGGTTTCGGGTCAGAAAACATCTCTTTCATACAAAATAAACGTATTCTTGGCCTATTTCAAACTGATGAAGTAAATAATTAATAAAAAAGGTGTCTTATTTATGAGAATAGTTGAGAAAAACACAATGTCTGCCGTGGCAGAAAGGCAGAGAGTGCAATTTATGGACTAGTGCACTAGAGTTCCGGCCCTCTATTATGTATGACTCGTCCATAAATCGCGTACTTTGTACCCTCGGCAACAATGTACCTACTAATAATAAAACCAGATAAAATAAATAAATATATTGAGACGAATTATGTTATATTTTCTATTTGAACTACGAGATTTAAATTATAAAAGAGCTATATTTCTTGCTTTCAACTTAAATACAGCCATTATCCTTCAACGTTTATTAACAGCGTTAAAGTTTTAAGTGAAGTAACCGTACGTGAGTCTGCAAACATTAGTATAACTAGTATTATAAGTACTATTACAGCATAACAATTATTATGACATACTTATTTAGGCACTTGTGCATAAAGTAATGCTAATTTGGCACCAGTAAGTAATGGATAAGGATGAATGTTGGACATTTGATTCTTTTAGACAAGATATCCGTTAAAGTTATTTATTTATTTTGCAGTAATCGATGTATATGTATAGCCGTATATTTTTTGAATTAAGAGTTCAGGGCCTCTTTTGACGACGCGTTGGCCTAGTTGGTAGTGACCCTGCCTACGAAGTTAGCGGTCTTGGGTTCAAATTCCGGTAAGGGCAAATATTCGAGTGATGAACGCAAATATTTGTTCCCGAGTCATGGATGTTTTCTATGTATTTAATTTATCGTTGTCTAATATGCAAGCCTAGAGCTTAGTTTGGGACAAGGTCAATTGGTGTGATATTGTCCCGTGATATTCTATTTGGTGTAATAAGGCCCAGTGTTCATTAGTGGTGCGTCCTTATTCTGCATGGTAAAACCATATTGACTTTGACATGTTAATTAAATAAATGTTATGGTATTGTTTTTAAATCGGCCACCATCACTGTTACAATGACAAACAATACGAAAACATTTTAAAAGCAATATGGTTTGCCCGAGTTTAATAGAGGCTATGATTTGATTGATGATTGTGTGCAAGTGTCAAAAAAAACTTCGCTGCACCAAAAGTAGACACCGAGCTTGGTTTGGATAAGCAAATAAATTAAATGTACGGGATGACAGTTAACCACGTGGTTTATGGTAACGCCCGAGAATGTCATCCCATACATTTTAAGTGATAGAAAAGAGAAACGTTAGTAGCGTTTGCATCTTGGCTAGTAATGTACAGTAAACAAAAGTTCAGTTAAATAAATATTGTTTTCTCAAAAATGATCGGAAAAGTTGACCTTACTAACTCAATACTGAGACGCGAACTACATAGTTTACAGACAGTTCCCAAATAAATAAATAAATACATTGCGTGCTCGCTACACAAGCCCGCAATGTTGCATACAAATTTCATTGTTATCTAGTTTCTAACTTTTTAAAAAGTGAAAACGGCCATAACAAAATGAGGGCACTAGTCTTATACATCCATATTTTATTCGAAACGTAACTTTTTAATCTGTGTCTGGAATAGCCTGAGTTTTTTTTTTCTAAAAAAGCTTGTGTTTCTCCTTGTCATAAACATAAAGGCGGCAAAGAGTAAAGGTTTTTTAATGTGAAGATTTTGTTTGTTAGCAATTAAAAAAATACTCCTACACAATTTTTTTCTTGCGATTTTTGAGAAAAGCACTATGTATATATGCCTCGGCAGGAACGGCAATTGCGGGCCTCGTATTTTTAAACGGACGAGCTTGCGAATAGGTACTCGGCCCGCAATTGCCTGCTTCACTGCCTAGGCAATAATGTACTATTCTTATAATAATGTATATTTTTTTTTCCATTTATGTACTTGTTGTACTTTCCTAGACTAAAGGGTCACATTATATACTTGCACTTTAACCTTGAAGATACTTTACGCTATTGCGTTACCAAGATAACAACGCAGTGCGAATTTATAAACAAGGAGTCGCAATCCGACTAATGAAGACATAGTGCCGCGATACGAAGCTGATATAAGTAGGACTAAGGCTCCTAGGCAAAAAGGACTTAACTGTTACGGAAGTCGTGTACATTTTCAACCTTATCATTAAGCATTAAGGTATGGATTTGTTTACGCTATTGATTGGTGCTTTGGTTTTGATTAAAAGAAGATTGTTTCTGAATAAGTCGTATATAATAAAGTATGAGGGAAATCACTTGAGGGTTACGTTGTTTGTATGTAGTAGTAGGTAAAGACTAAACAAAGATGATTAGAAACACGTGACAAGCACTATTACGTTAGCTTAGTTGGTAGTGACCCTACGAAGGTAGCGGTTTTGCGAGGCTAGACGAGATGCATAGAGCTAACGTAGACGATTGTCGAAAAGTTAAAATGTTTGGAATTAACTTAAGCGTTCGACGCGACTGTCTGGAAGCACGTAAATCCGATACATTTTCGATAACAATGGCGTTCTTGCAATGCTTTGTCTAGGGCCACTGAGTTTTGATTTTGATAAGTGCAAATTATCAATTTGATATCTGAGCTTAAATGTTTGTTATTTGAGTATTAGACGATAATATGATGTGCAGCTTTCACGCGCTGGTCGGTACTTAAGGCTACAATAATTTTGATAAATAAAAAATAAAAGTTTTACTTAGGCCTTACTACCCGACAGGCGTTATTACCTTCCTTCCTTCGTACCTTCGTCTTCAAATTATTCATTATGGCTGTCTTCTGTCACACTACTCATTGTGGCATTTGTCGGTATATTTGCTATGGAAAAGAGTGTGAAAGTGGTTTTACTGTATGTATCGCATAGTTCAAAATATAGGGGCTACTTTTTAAATTTACTAAACATGTTGTAACAGATTAGTACTGAATAGCGGGCGAAAATAAACCTAGTTTATCTATTTAAGTACCAGTCAACTATACTATTGTGTACCGGCTTACCCTTGAAATATCGAAACCCATTTCATAGAATGTGTTACTTCGCCGAATTTTCATTTCATCGACTGGCATTTCCATGTGCAGCTTTATTTTTTTTGTGGTCACAACTCTAACCTAACCTAAATAAACGAATGCTTAAGATAACCTGAAAACTATAAGTGAAATGAGACATTCGATGAAATGTTTATCGATATTTCAAGGGGGTTTGATTGTGGACCATTATCTGAATTTATGTAAATTACGGTGTTTGTGCGCTTTATAGGGTTCGTAGGGTAAAGTCACAGTAGGGTAGTGGACATGGCAAAACAATAAGGGTAGGGTAATTTCAGCCAGAGACCTGTTGTCGACCTTATATGAGTGCGAAGAGTGGGATATATCTTTCGCACTCTTCCCACTCATATAAAGTATAGGGCCTATTATTAATGTTTTGCCATGTCCACCCGTCCGTCCGCAGCCTAGCTCATAGACTCTTAGTAGTTAGACTAGAAAACTGTAATTTGGCATGAATATACATATGAGTCACGCCAATAAAGTGGTAAACTAAAATCATGTTTTTTTTTTGTGTACGTGACGTGCGGATGTATTTTTTTTTCTCGTATACCCAGTAGTATGGGGTGTCGTTAGATGGGTATTTTAAAAATGCAGATGTAATGCATCATAGTATTTCAGCGGTTGTCTTATCCCCACTCCATGCGAATACTGCTTGGCGATAGGTCAAAATATAAAGATGGTGGTAGCGACCCAGACGGACCTTGCCCAAGGTCCTATCACCAATAAAGACGCGGAATTCCCGGCCACGGAAACACTAAGACACGCTATTTCATGAACTGTAATAATTATGTATACAGAACGTCCGTAAAATTTGCATACATGTAAATATGTTTGATGCATATCATGACAAATAGAGAAAACTAATTTAAATATTTTGTTTCCCAATCAGCGAGTTAAATTTTTAATGAAACGCGTGGAGTTAAAACCGCTTTATTCAAATGAATGGCACGAATTTTATGTAGAGAAATATTGTAACAGTTTTGCAGGGCGTTTAAAATGATTGTACTGTGTTGTTTGTTTTTAATAAATAAATAAATAAATAATAATTTGGTTAGATAGTTGAGTTACCGGTGTTTTTATGGTATTTTTTTTAAATTAGGTGTTCTTGCCAACTATTATAAAAAATAGGAGTATAATTCAAAAATCATAAAGAAAAAAAAACTAGTAGGCCCTGTGGTTTTTATCACAAAAAAAAAAGCGTGTCAACGCAGAACTAATTCAGAAAAACCGTTTTATTTCTTCTTTCTATCAATTACAGTTTTCAACTTCACAAACTACTAAAATGATCCCTTACATGTTTAATTTCCTAATTTCCATTTTAAGCTTGTTAAAAACGTTATATATGCGACTTTTGATACTCATACCTGTTTTAAAGACACTCGTCTACGCCTATAGTTAGCTTTATCTAGGGTGATTCCTGTGACAGCTGATACAAAAGTAATTTAAAATAAACAATCAGTTAAAGTGACATGTCAGTATTGTCACGTGATATTATTTATTTATTTAAAAGATTCTAGTGAAATAAATACCTTACTTGTGCATAGAAAACTACGCTAAAAATACCATAACTTCGCCAATCGTATCATAAAACCCTTCGTTATGTAACCGTTGCATAAGCTAGAGCGATCCAGTTGAAATATCCGCAGAGTTAAAGCGAGGCGTGGAATTTAAATCAATCGGATTAGTGACAGTGATTGGTGTGTGAGGCCGGCCTAACCGTTTGGAATTTTCTCTATAGTTTGTTAATTAAAGTGGTTGGAAAGGTTAGCTTAATACAAAATGCGTTGTGGGCTAGTTTTTGTTTTTATAGTTTGTAGTATTAAAAGGGACGTTACGCTACATACATTAAATAAATGTATTAAACTCTTTATTGCACAAAAATTAAAATGTCACAATATAAATATTAAACTAATGAAGAAAGGCGAACTTATCCCTAAATGGGATCGCTTCCAGTTAACCCTGAAGTAGATGAGTTAGGACAATGCATAGGGTTGGACACATACAAGTTTGCACAAAAAATATCAAAAACAGATGATAATACTTATAATTAAATAAATATTAAACGAATAAACCAGTACTCAAAGTAATATAAACTTAGGTACCTACATTTAAAATACACATATAATAAATAATATATGTACATGTATATTATATAACTATAATCATTATAGGAACTTGGCTTCACGACTCATTCAGCCACAACGTTTTTAAATTTCGCTTTAGAGAGACTACAGAAGGTGATTGTCTTAAGGATAATGGAAGCTCATTCCAAAGTTGGACACCACGGACTGTGAAGGATTTGGCATAGCTTTGGCATTTTATTAGACGGAATTGATTAAATAAAAATAAATCTTTATCCTTACTCAACCGATTGTTGTTAGATACCTATCTATAGCCGGAAAATTTGACAGAAGGAATAAAGAGGATTATAAAAAGAGTAGATCAAAACCTGGTCAAAACGAAACAATGGTGTAAAACACAAATGGATAAAACATATGAACATTGAAATAAATGTAGTTAGGTATATATAACGCCTGCGTCTGTTCTTTAGATAAATTGAACTTGATCATTTATCATTGAAACTGTTCAATATGAAAACGCCTAGGCCTCTATTATAGGCGAAATTAAAAACCAAATAGTCCCTGTTTTTTTACCTGTATAAGGATTTTTTTTTAACTTGTCCGCCATTACAAGTAAAGAAGAGCTATCAAAACGTTGACATTATGATAACAGCTCAAAGACCATATGGTTATTACCGGCTAGAAACAAGGACTTGGATTTTAAAAACGCTATCGCCTGTTTTTTTTTTGATAAATCACGAACTTTCTTTAAACGAGACTAGAAACACATGCACCTACTACTGATGTTATTTGTTCAATGAAAACAATAATATATTTATTATTAAAAGATTAAACTAAGATCATTTTTCATCAAAACTATTTTAAGGAAATATTAATTTTGGGGTAAATTATTTTGCGTAACTCGACACAGTCAAATGGTGGCTAGCGTAATGTATGTGGATGGTATAGAAGCTTTAGGTCCACATCTCGTTAGGACTAGTAGAAAATAGGATCCGGGGGGTTATTGTGACCTAGCTTTGCAGTTCAATTTACGCTGAGAGAAAAGACAGAGCTATATAACTGCTATAGCTCTGTCCTTTAAGCTCGCCGTAAAATGAACTGCAAAGCCATGTCTTAATATCCCCCCAGATTTAATTGCGACACATCTCAAGCTGACTACCTACATAGTTTTGTGCCTAGATCGCGATACGACCAGATCGCTTTGTGATCAAAAGTCAAACATTCCGAGTCGCTAAATTACCACATTGTTTTTTCATCTCATCCCGGGCAATTTGCCCTACGGGCATTTAAAGTTATCTATGGTGCGATTGCATAAATACTAATAGACACAAATATTCGCTCATATATGCCCCAACCCATATCAGAACCCGGGACCGCTAGCTTCGTAGGCAGGGTCACTACCAACTAGGCCAACCGTGTCGACTAACATTAAGTAGATGGATTACGAATTGCGGTGAGCGATTTGATTACCGCAATACCAGAGCATGCGTCTCGTCATAACACATCATACGTTTATCACTTGTGATTCTACTAAAAGCGAAATCTTTTAGGAATTGAGTCATAATTTCAGTGATGGCTCTTTTGACATTTGCTCGCTGATGTAGTTCCTTAAATATTGACAGCAAGTATAAAGGAACAGATGTCAAACTTCATTGTTGCCGGTACCAGAATAGTGATGTACCGCTTGGGCTGTTGTTTTCCGAAACGCATTTCGTAACTAGCTTATATTGAGATTGTTTTTCTTTGCTCGCACTCTAGCGCTCATCGTTTTAATATAACAAAGATAACAAAGGCCAGCTGACTGGAACATCAACATGTGTCAATGAATTCACTGCACTTTCACGTCACCGCAGCTGGCAAAATCGCCTTTTTAGCTCAAAGTTGACGTGGTTTTATGATTATTTATTCACTCATTAGTCATTTATCAATAATTTCACATTCTGTATATTTTGACACAATATTTCAAATTTCTTACAATGTCTTCTTCCAACCACACAATTTATTTCGAGAGTTTGATTTAAAAACTCTATTGGATTGCAATAATACGTCTCTATATTCAAATTATTATACTTATCGCACGTGACTGAAGTTTTTACGATGGTGAAACAGTAGTGTTTCACAACACTATTGTCAGGTTTCAAAAATGCCATCACTCGGTGATGCTACTTTAAGTTATTTTCAACCCCTTACAAAAAAGAAGGGGTTTTATACGTAAGTTTAACGTGTGCATCTGTGTGTCTATGTGTCTGTTGTTATATTAGATATTTCCGGTGGTAGGGGGCAGGATAGTAGTAGGAATAATCACATACATACACACACATAAACTCACGCCTTCATTCCCAGAGTGGGGTAGGCAGAGCTACAGAATTACCAAGCAGTCTAAAATAAGTTTTTGATAATTCTGTAACCACGTTTTGCACAAATCAGGCTAAGATGTTCACCAGTGTATTAGTGACAGGTTGCAAGCCCATCGCCTAAGAGTACTAGAAGCCTTTATTATTCCCTTAGTCGCCTCTTACGACATCCACGAGAAGATATGGAGTGGCACTATTCTAACCCGGTGACCACACAAAATAATAATCACATTGAAATAACATAATGTATTAGTTTTATACAGGGCGGGAAAAACTAATGCCACATAGACGACAATTACCTTAAATATACATACATACATTAAATCACGCCTGTTTCCCAGAGGGGTAGGCAGAGACCACTTCTTTCCACTTACTACGATCTTGACCAATTTCTTTCGCTTCTTCCACATTCATACATCAAATCATGTACGCACGTCGGTTTCAGGTACTTAAGATTCGGCCCATTTCCAGTATTTCTCCGATTTGATTCGAAAAAGTACGCCTAGGGCGGCCCCTTCCGACGCTTCCACTCACTTGGTAAACCATATTGTTTTGATAAAGTAATCGTGTTATCAACGTTGCGATAGCTCTTATTTACGACAGTAATGGCGGCTGAGAACGCAATTTTTTGATAGAAGACTTCACTGTCCCGAGTGGTCGCCGGGTTAGAATAGTGCCACTCCATGTTTTCCCCTGGAAGTCGTAAGAGGCGACTAAGGGAATAAAGGCTTGTAGTACTGTTAGGCGATGGGCTTGCTACCTGTCACTAATGCGCTGGGAAACATCTTAGCCTATTTGTGCAAAATGTGGTTACTGAATTATCAACAAGTTTTTAAAGTTGTAGGTAATTCAGTAGCTCTGCCTAGCCCACTCTGGGATGACAGGCATAAAGGTTTAACTTTTTGGTATCGCTTATGAATCAAACCTAACCTATGTATAACAATTAAATTATATTTTTTTTTATTAAGTCATTTGGAATTTTAAGTTGTTTTCCCGCGGCAGATTTATCATACGTCGGTACGCTCGACCCAATGGAGGAAATCAAGCCTAACTGAATAGGTACCCAAGAAAAAGAAAACGTAAATTTACGCACGTTTGCTGTTTACAATAAACCTGACTCTCGTGCTTGGTTATTCCGGCTTACAGTGTAAGCAAGCATGCCCCATTCCACAACACAGACGGCATAAAAACAACGGTAACTATAAGTTATACTCTTTTCAATAAAGCAAAGCGTGCGATCGAAATGCACTACCCTAAATGTCAAGGAATCTGTGAAAAAGTGGTTTGACACACTTTCATATACTGAAACGGACTGTCTGTACGTAGGGGCTTCTCACAGAGTACACAAACTCGCACATATACACACACGCACACTCATAAACACGCACACACACATATACATACACTTTCCGCACACACAATATTAGACCGTCATCCAGTGTTAATAAAACCTTAAATTATAAATATTCTTTGAAATAATTTGTTAAAATTGTATTCATTACTTGGTTTTATGTTACTTTATATGTCCATGTGAACTCTTTTGTGATTGTGATTTCTCTGTGTAAAGTCGACCGACTCCATGGGTTTCAAGGTACAGGCTCAGCCTCATTTGTAACTATGTGACTTGTATAATAAAAAATATTCTATTCTATTCTATTCAATACTACCCTCTTAAGCCAAAAGATGATATCTCAATTTTAATAGCTAAGCAGATTCAATCCTATTCTGTTAGTAATTACTAATTAGGTTTTTGTTGCCACAGGAGTTTTGTCTGAGATACCGCCATTTCTATTAGCAAGGAAGCTGGGTATTTAGTGAAAATAGGGTATAAGTCTTCTGAAGATCAAGCGAAAAAGGGGTTAAATCTAGTATACTCCGTTCATGTATGACGACGTTGACGTGGGTGGCGTTCACGACGCGCTGGCCTAGTTGGTAGTGACCCTGCCTACGAAGCTAGCGGTCCTGGGTTCAAATCCCGGTAAGGGCAGATATTTGTGTGATGAGCGCGAATATTTGTTCCTGAATCATGGATGTTTACTATGTATTTAAGTATATATTTCTCTATATAAGTATTTATATCGTTGTCTAGTACCCATAATACAAGCCTAGAGCTTAAATTGGGACTAGGTCAATTGGTGTGACATTGTCCCCTGATATTTATCATTATTTATTATGTATACATTTTGTATGAAAAATCAGGATTTTCGAACATCTATAACACCAACAAATAATGGTTCTAGAGTTTTGATGTCATATAATAAAATGCTCAGAGCGATGTTCCGATCAAATTAAAAACACTTTTATCCGTCAGCCGGCGCTTTTGATTTTGGGCCCAAACTTGTATGAAACGTGAATGGTCTCCTTTCTAAACTTATTTGGCGCTGTCCGTCTGTCGTGATAGTTTTTCTTTTAAGTTCGTTACATGTTTTTTCATACAAGATATTTATCAGATTTTTAGGGAGAGACGCGAAAATTACCACGGACAGATGGACAATTAATGGAAATGATAAGGGTTCCTCGTTTGACTTCTGAATACTAAAAACCCCGTTATAATCATGGCAACCCCTTTATTCAGAGAAGGGGCATTCCATTTTTGTCCTCAGGGTTGGCAACGCAGGGTTGTAGCCTTGAGAGTGAAAATATCTTATTATAACACCCCTTATTCAAATGTCGGGAGTTAAAGCAAAGCTAGTTCAATCGATATGGTGCTTAGCTAATACATACTATAAGCCCAATGGAACTCTGACCCTCCATGGAACAGTGTCATAGTGACATTATTATTCAAGTCGAAAGAAGTGTCAAATTTGTTTTATAATGTCACTGTAGCTCTGCCTACCCCACTCTGGGAATGAAGGCGTGAGTTTATGTATGTATGTATGTAATGTCACTGTGACACCGTTCTATGATGGGTCAGGCTTCCACTGGGCTGGTAAATCAAATCTGTTTTCTAGAAAGGTAGGCATAGACCACTTCTTTCCACCTGCTATGATCCTAACTTCTTTCGCTTTTTCCACGTTACTTTCGGGTACTTAATTTGGCCCTTTTCCAGTATTTCCCCTACCTTTATATCTCTCTGTTTAGCTAAATTTTATGAAAATCGGTTGGGCCGTTTACACGTCAGCGGATCATGGGCGTGCGTAAGGGACGCATTTACACCTTAGAGTGAGCAACATATTCTTGCATATCACTCTTACGTATTGCTCCATCCCTTACGCACGCCCATGATCCGCTGACATGTAGAGGGGCCATAAGAGATATCAGCTTTCAAAGAGCCGATCGCTATTATAACGAGGGTTTTCTTTCTTAAAGTATTTTATGTAACTGGTACATAAAGAGGGTCCTTAAAACACGAGTGTGGTTTTGTGAAACGAGCCGAAGGCGAGTTTCATAATAACATCACACGAGTTTTTTAAGGCCTAATTATGTACAGTTGCATACATTACTTTATCTACAGACATATTATAAGTACTCTTTCCGGATTTTAAAAACAGGCGGCAGAACAAACAAATGGCGGCAAAGCTAACCTGTGTCACGAATATGTTTTTTTTTTTTTAAATCATAGACTAACTAACAAAGTCCCTATTCTAATGTCACTCGACATCAAAACGGCTTACGACACTTTACTTAAAATATACCGAGTCGACGTTTAATAGATACTAGAATTGACCTCCTGTTTGAATTGTGTTGGTTTTGGAAGATGTTCCAAATCTAAACAACATTACTTTATCAAAAGTTGTATCGTAATTTTAACTTTACAGTACAGCTACAGATAAGAAAAAATATTGATATGTATGGGAGTGCGGGGAACGAGTGAGACGACAGCTGGCTGGTAACACACTGATTTAATAAGATGAGATGCGGTGTGTAGGCGCAGCTACACGCATACCTATATATATATATATGTACATACATAACAATCCCTCCCCTAATTGTAACAAACAAAACTAGGTATATCGACACTAGAAGTACTTCTTAAAATCTACTTTTAATTTGGAACGACTACGTAACCTGCTCTGAATATTTGCGCGTTGATCTTCGGCATCGGCTTGGGGTATTTCAATGGCCGGTTCGACCACTGCATCAGGAAACGATTCCGCCTCCTGGTACTCTGAATCACTCGCAACCACTGGTGAAGCGACTTCTACTTCGCTTTCTCCGATCCGGTCCTCCCTCCCGCTCAAAATCTGATCTACGCCGGGTGAAGCTAGCGGCGGCGGCGACGGCGGCGACGGCAGCGACGGCAGCGACGACGGCGACGACGCGGACGGCGACGGTAGTTGCGATGATGATGGCGACAAGCGTCCTTGCTCTTGCAAGAGAAGCGGCGGCGGCAGCGGTGGCGGTGACGACGGGCACAACGGCGAACGCGGTGGTGACAACGAAGGCGACGGCGGCGACGATGGTGGCGGCGGCGGCAGCGGCGACGTCGAGTGGTAAGTATTATCCAGAGAGTCAAAATCCGAATGACTTTTATTCTGTAGTGTTCCATTAAATTTAACTATTTGGTTTCTATGTTTTTTAACACTGACATCAGTTTTTAAATCTTTAACTAAATACAAAACTAACCCAAGTCTCTTATCGATTACCCCTTTACACCAGGTAAAATGAACTTTATTTACATATTGCTTGTATAATATTATATCACCTTTTTTAAAATGTTGTGACTTTTTGTTTTTAGGTGGTGAAGACTGTGCTTGAACAGGTTCACTCGATTTAGGACTGTCAGAGGATGAGGGCGGCGACGTCGAAGACGGACTCGCTAAGTCTAGTCTGCACCTTAGCTTTCGTCCGAACACTAACTGAGACGGGGTGAACCCTGTGGTTGTATTTACCGAATTTCTGTAGTCCATTAAATATCTTAACAATGCTAAACGTCTTTGTCTTTCGTTTTTCCCCGATAAAATACTTGACTTTATCCCTTTCTTTACAATTTTCACGAATGTCTCCGCCTGACCGTTGCTTGCTGGGTGGTAGGCTGGGGACGTTATGTGCTATATACCATTAAAATCACAAAACGAAGCAAATTCTTTGGAACAAAAAGCAGTGCCATTGTCACTAACTACAGTATTTGGTAACCCGAATTTCGAAAAAAAATCGCATAGCTTATCTATTGTGGCTGAGGATGTAGTAGTGCTCATCTGATATGCTTCTACCCACCTACTGTAAGCATCCACGGCCACAAAATAAGTTTGCCCGTGAAGCGGTCCGAGGAAGTCTATGTGCAGCCGCTCGAACGGCTGCGCCGGCGGCCGCCAGGGCGCTGGCGGCGCGCGCGGCGGGGAGGGCCGCAGCTGACAACACACCTCGCACGACCCTAGGTACCGTTCAAGCGCTTCGTCTATTCCCGGAAACCAAAACCTAGAACGAGCTTCTGCTTTTGTTTTCACTATACCGAGATGGGAAGTATGTAATTCAGCTAGAATTTTGTTACGTAACATCTCCGGAATTACTACTTTATGGCCTCTCATAACAATTCCATTTTCAACGGCCAGTTGCGTTTTACACATATGATATGGTTTTATTCTTAAGTCTGTTATTTTCGATGGCCAGCCGTTCTTAATAAACTTTATAACATTACTTAAAATAACATCCTTCTCCGTTTCATCCCGGAGAACCTTAACCGTTACAGGTACGCTGCCGTTGTCTGTAACGAAACACACATACGTCGCTCGGTCGGCTAGCGCGCCAGCAGCGGGCTCGGCGGGCCCGGAGCGCGCGCCGCACGGTGCCGGCGCGGCGGCGGGCCCGGGCAGACTGGCGCGCGACAAATAGTCCGCGCTGTTGTTTGCGCTGCGAACGTACTCGATTACGTAATTATAACCACTCAGAAATAGTGCATATCTTTGCAATCGATTGGCTGATACCTCTGGGATACCTTTATAAGGTCCAAAAATAGAAATTAGGGGTTTATGATCCGTTCGCAGTACAAAGGGTTCTGCCCTGGCGTACAAATACTGATGGAAACGTCTAACGCCGTATATTATGGCGGTCGCCTCCTTTTGTATTTGTGCGTAACGTTTTTCTGCGGCGTTAAGGGTGCGTGACGCAAAAGAAATTGGCCGCTCCACACCGTCAGCGCCCTCTGTTGACAATACGGCGCCCAACCCTGTCGGGGAAGCGTCGACCGTCAAAATTAGTTTTGCCTTTGGGTTAAAATGTGCCAATACCTGTTCAGATACCAAGCATTTTTTTATTTTATCAAAAGCTTTCCTATGCTCATCGGTCCATTCCCATTTATTACCTTTCTTCAATAAGTCATACAAGGGGCTGAGTATAGTCGAAGCCGATGGCACAAAATTGCGATAATAGTTGCTCAACCCTAAGAAAGACTGTAGTTGACTAATATTAGAAGGTACGGGCGCGTCAACTATAGCCTTGATTTTCTCGGGTGATTTTTTTAACCCTTCTCTATTGATTATATATCCTAAGTAGGTAATTTCTTCTTTAAAAAATTCACATTTTTCCCGTTGCAAAACTAATCCGGCGTTTTGTAATCTCTGTAAAACCAATTTTAACCGAGTGAGGTGTTCGGTGTGGTCGCGACCCGTGACGAGCACGTCGTCGAGCAGGCACAGCACGCCGTCCAACCCCGCCAGCACGGCCTCCATGGCGCGTTGGAACACGGCGGGCGCGCTCGCCAGCCCGAACACCAGCCGCGTGAAGCGGTACAGCCCGCGGTGCGTGTTCACGCACGTCAACCTTTGCGAGTCATCGTCTAGCTCCAACTGATTGTAAGCCATAGACAGATCTAGCTTAGTAAACCGCTCACCTCCATACAATTTGGAAAACAATTCGTTCACTGTGGGAAGTGGATATTGCTCCACGAGTAACTGTTTATTAACACTAACAGAGTAGTCAGCACATAATCTCACTGTACCATTTTTCTTTAACACTGGGACTATAGGCGAAGCGTATTCTGAGTATTCGACAGGTTGTAGGACTCCTAACGCCACCAATCGATCAATTTCTTTCTCGACAGCATCGCGAAGAGAAAAAGCAATAGGACGTGCTTTAAAAAAAATTGGATGTGCATTTTCCTTAATTTTTAATTTGATTTTATATTTATTAAACAAACCTAACCTATCTGAAAACAATTTTGGATATTGTCGTTCTAGCATAACGAGAGGTGTGTCTGTGTCCTTGCAATAATTAACTGGCGTTAATTGCAACCCGAATGAAGAGATAAAATCCCTGCCTAACAGCGGCGGCCCGCCGCCGCGCACAACGAACACGGCCAGCGCGCTAGTGCCGCCCGCAAATTCTACTTTTTTTTTTTTTTTTTATATAATAGGAAGGCAAACGAGCACACAGGCCACCTGATGGTAAGTGGAAACTGTGACCCATAGACATTCGCATTCATAAGACCGCAATCCTAAGACTGCAAATGCGTTGCCAACCCTGAGGCCGAAGATGGAATGCCTCTATGCTAGTCATTTCACCGGCTGTCTTATCCCCAAACCGGAACACAACAATGCGAACACTGCTGCTTGGCGGTAGGTTAATGGATAAGATGGTGGTACCAACCCGGACGGACCCTGCACAAGGTCCTCCCACCTCCAAACACACACAACACAACTACTGATAACAACACCGTTCCTACGCATGTTAATCGATCACCAGAATAAGTAATTAGTTTTTTACTAGTAGGTGACAATGGCACGTCTATAAAATGCATTTTATACAATGTTTCAGGTATAACTGTTACTGCGGATCCACTGTCAATTTCAAACTTTAATTTTAACCCATTTACTTTTACAGTTTCAACCATTGGTTCACCCATAACGGATCGTATATGAAATAACTCACCGTCATCATCGTTTCCGCCCTCATCATCCGCAACTGTATCCATGTAATTCACTTTACACATCCTTCGCAGATGACCTTTTTGGTTGCACTTTTTGCACTCATATTTCGAAAACCGACACTGTGAAACACTATGATAGGTTGATCCGCACGCTGAACACCTAGGCCTAACTGTTCCACTTTTCTGGTCACTACGCACGATCTTGAACAGCTGTTCGGAAGGCGCAGAGGCAGGACCCGCGGCGGCGGCGCCTGCCCTTGCGCATCGAATGTTCTCGGCGAGTTCCACTGCTTTCGTTAGCGTCAAGTCGGTTAAATCTTGAGCATACATTTTTTCCTTCTCCCTACCAGGTAGCATGCCCATTACAAAACGGTCACGCAACGCTTCTTCTATGTTAGAAAAATTGCAATGCGCTGCGAGACCTTTTAGTTTAGCCGCCCATTGTGGGTACGACTCGTTTTGTAATTGCGTAGCGATGTAAAAATTGTGTCTCTCACCAAACCCGACCCGCTTAGGCGTGAAATGCTTATCCAGCAAGCCGATAATGTCGTCGAAAGGTACTTCCTGTACATCTTTAGGCAGCGCCAGGTGCGCTGCGAGCTCGTACGAGCTCTCGGTGAGTGCGCTCAGCAAAATAGCTCGTCTTTTTTCACCCGCCGTATCCGTCGTTGCACTAATTCCGTTCGCGATGAACCACTGTCGCAATCGACTTATGTATGTTTTCCATGTTTGAACGTTATGATCAAAACTTGGTAAAATCCCGAATACAGCACTGGACATTTTACTTTTTTTTGTTTTTTTTTTTGTTAATGTGGGTAGTCGTCGCCACTGATATGTATGGGAGTGCGGGGAACGAGTGAGACGACAGCTGGCTGGTAACACACTGATTTAATAAGATGAGATGCGGTGTGTAGGCGCAGCTACACGCATACCTATATATATATATGTACATACATAACAAATATCATAGTAAAATTGTATCTTGTAATGATGGTCATTGTCTACGGATTCTGAACGCATTATAGAGGACTTATGATATGAGTGTAGATAAAATATTTAATTGTTTGTTTTCGCTCGTCAGCCGTCCCCTTTGTTGGTTGACTCGATAGTTTATAAACAGTCGGTTTCAATGTAATGAATGGACAGTGTGATTTAAAACAAACACTTTTTATAGTTCCATAACCAAATAGCGGCATATAAATATAGTATAATCAATTATTGGGCTCAAAATCTGAGACGTCGCTATTGCTAGAGGCATAAGTGTGTCAGATATTTGAGCTTTAAAAACAAATAAAAAATAACACGTATAGTCGTCTGCATCTCAAGAATTAATCAAGTCTAGGTACTTAGTAGTGATAGTTTTTCTTGTAAATTCGTTATATGCGCTTGCATTGAAGATATGTTTCTGATTTTTAGTATTTGTAGTTTTGGCTAGGGTAAAGTCACCAGTGGTCAGCCAGAAACCAGTAGTCAGCCTCTGCCTATACTTCGTATGAGTGGGAAGAGTACGAAAGATATATTTCCTACTCTTCGCACTCATTATAAGGTCTACTGGTCTCTGGCTGACCACTGGTGACTTTACCCTAAAGTGGGGGAGGGGGCGGGGGGGTGGGGGTGGGGTTGTATACGTGACTCTTACAAAAATTAGCGCTTTAAAGCTAAAAATGTCATAAACGCATCCCTTAATCGGACCTTTCCAATGACACATTACACTACCCTACACTTTCAATAAAATAAAATAAATACATGATTTTAATGTACCACTTTGTTGACGTGACTTATATGTATATTCATGCTAAATTACAGCTTTCTAGTACTAGGAGTCTCTGAGCTAGGCTGCGGACGGACAGACGGACGGACATGGCGAAACTGTAAGGGTTCCTAGTTTGACTACGGAACCCTAAAAAAATATATATATATACGGTCGAATATATATATATCTACAAAATAATAATAACAAATATTCAACTTGAATTATATAGTTCAATTTAAATTCTACCTAAGTAAGTACCTAATGAATGTGCAATATAATTAGTAAGTAAGTTTGTAATATTATATTATAAGCCCTCTCCAAATGTGGCTATGCCCAACAGGGTCCATAATTAAGTTATATATTAATTACTTACTGTAATAGCTTAAGTTAGCCTGTCAACTGCCAACACATTGTGGAATGCAATAAACATTTGAGTATTGAGTATTGAATTAAAGATTAAAGGCTGAGGTACTGTTAGGCGATGGGCTTGCAACCTGTCACTAATATACACATCGTAAACCTATTAGCCTGTTTTTGCAAAATGTGGTTATAGAATTAACAACAAATTGTTGGAGTTGTTGGTAATTCTGTAGCTCTGCCTACCCCACTCTGGGATGAAGGCGTGATGGTATGTATGTATGCATGTATGTACGGTCGAATTAAGAAAACTCCTTTTTTAAGTGGGTTTATAATAATATTAAAAAGTACAGTGGCCCCCGATACCCTTCCCGTCTGACCCCGACTCGCACGAGGCGTTTTTTTTTAAATTCTTAGTGTTTTACTTGTTTACTTGCGCATGGCATGTGACAGGTGAAATAAGGTTACTTACTTAGTAATTACAATCCTTACATAAGGTGCCTAACAAATTAGATACCGATATTTTTACAGCTGATAGTACTCGGCTCTCGGACTAGATTTAAGTATAAAACATTTAAAGGTTTATGGTTCACGTTGATAAATGAAATACTTAAATGTCAATGTCATGTCATATTTAATGTATCTGGTACAACTGTTTACATGGGGCCATTTGCAACGTTAAAAGATGGCGGACGTGTAATTTGTTTTAGACTTTAATTTTTGGGTAATTAGGTGTTCAAAGTTCTTTTCTGATAGTGATTTGTACTTTTTATGCCTTTGTGTCGCACAGTGATTGAAGACTTGGACTTATTGCGTGTATCTGGCATCTTTCTTCTCGTTTCAAGTGGACTCGCAGTGGTGCAGAGGTTAAAACTATCTTGACCTCTGACCTACAAATCACTGTACAACGTTGCCCCCAATCTTCCTAGAGAAGATTGGATTGTGTTTTATTGCTATATTGATTTATACTTATATTTACTTGACACTGGCGAAATCACTTGACGTGGAAACGCCATATCCCCGCGGTAGTAGCTGTTCAAGTCGCCGCGGGGGCAAAGAAAGAAGAAGAAGAAGAACTGTTTACATGATAGTGTTAAATGAAAACATCTTGTTGTTGAATTGCACGGGGTGATTATGTTTAGACACATTTTTTTTTTTGTTCGTTAAATGAAAACAAAAAAAAACATAGGTATTAAAAGTTTTCTTACTTTATATTTAAAGTTACTTGTTTTGATGTAAAGTACCATCTCTTAACATATCGGTATCTAATTAGTTAGCACCTTATATAATTACTTAATTCTTATTATAATCGCATAATTAAATATCTATTTTGAAATGTTACCTCCCGGTCTGCGGCGACCCAATACCCTGCGGTCGGCCCGGCCTGATGAATGGAGGCCTTATAAAGATTAAAAAGCAATTTAAACTACATAAAAGGTCACGTTAGGGTTTTTATTAGTTGGAATTGTTCCGGGCTGTGTTGTGGTGACTGTCGTTTGTTTAGATTATTTAGATACGGCGTTGTAATTGACTGAATTTCAAATTTATTATTTAGTACAATTAAGAAAGTTGGAGGAAAAATATCTAAATATGTTTTATTGTTGTATAGTTCGACTGCTCAGCTGTGGAAACAATAAAATACTTGTAACATAAAATAACATTTTCTCAAACATGCTCGGAAAAAACGGTTTTCCGATTGAAACACAAGGACGGAAAGAGCCTCATTTTACTCCTAGGAGTAAAAAAACCATATGAAAACACTTTCCGTCCATGTCCATATATTTCTTAAAAATGCTGTCAATTTGCATACACAATCAAAAGGACCAAGAAAAAAATTCCAAACAGCCAAGGTAACTGCTCGCTTTTTTAGCACAGTGCGTGTGTTTCTTTTTGAATTTGCATTCCAATGTCTATGGTTAGTATTTAAAAACAATTGACAGTCGGTAACATTCGTTCATTCTGCATAATATAATTGTGAAACCGAATATTAAACTATTTGTTGTGTAAATACTTACTATAAAAAATTAGCTCAAGCGACGAAAGCGACGAAATAGGTACCACACCGCTTATATTAAAATCTGAAGCTGCCTCGGTTAGGCAAAACCTGCTTCCCGCTAAATCTAAGGAAATTAAATTACTTGCTTTTTAGAAATGTATTTGTATTATTTCCTCACATGTTTGAGAAAAGCATTATGTATGCCTCGGCGGAAACGAGGATTTCCTGACTCGTATTTTAGCAGGCCTCGCTGTTGCTCGGCCTGCTAACCACCTCGTCAGGAAAACCCTTACTTTCCGCGCCTAGGCAACAATGTACTATTCTATAACTGACCAGAAAACTGTTGTTTTTTCGCTTCATATCAGGACCTCAAATTCTATTGGATAAAACCACATTGCCTTTGACACGTTATTGTATTATCAATGTTACGATAGCGCTTATTTATTTGACAGTAAAACCATACGAAGCTACCAAAGAGAGAAAGAGATAATGGGTGTCAGAAGGCAATGGTTCACCGTTCTAACATGCAGACGAAAGTATCTAAACAAATGAATATCGATTTACAGTACAGACGGTAAGCATTTGAATTGCAACCCAGCTGCAAAATGGCAGTTCGATGGCAACTTTTCAAAATATGACAACTTAGCAAATCGATATCTGGACCGGAAAACCACCTAAAAGCGCATTCGGTATGAAGATAGCTTAAACCCCGTAAAGGGTGCTGCCGATAGCAGCAGACGCAGTCGTGGGCAACAGCTATGATTAAACTGTCACGTAAGTAAAAACATAATTAAACGCTGGTTTACAACCCCGGATTGCCACAAAATTCAACTTATCCTACTAATATTATAAATCCGGAATTTGAATGGAGATAGATTGTAAGGTAAGGTGGGGGAAGATAAAAAAAGGGGAAAGATTAAAAGTCTCACATAACTCCCTATTTGGTTTAATTTTTTTAGTGCTGGCATCATCCATTAAGCCGCCATTTTGTTACGATCCGCCGCACATTCGCCAGTGACCGCTCGGAGTAAGTAGACGTGTGTTATGTGCTATTTTGTGAAGGTCGGCATTTCGGTGGTGAATTCGTCGATTTTCAATCTTACCCCGTGTTTCATAACTTGATTAATAAGGGGAGTATAAAAGTTCTGACTGACTATGTATGTGTTATTTGAGATTATATTTTTATTTACTTCTGCTAGGTGTAGCTATTAATCATATATTGAGATTTACGAGAAGTTTCCATCTTTACCCAGCCAATTTCGCTGGGGTAACATTGAAATAGTAATGTTTCAATCTTCCCCCGTTTTTGAAAGTCATAGAAAAAGACACATATTCTCAAACTTTGCACTTAAAAAAATAATTAACGTAAGGTTTATTTTCTGACCTAATCTAACGATAAGATAAATAGTAACTAAGAAGTGTTGTGTGAAATTATTGTGTGAAATCAATAATAAATCTGTATTTTTTTGTTTGGAGAGAAAAAAAACCTCTTAAAGTTTACTAGAAGTACCTACTTATTTGGATTTCTAATATTATAAATGTAAGTAAGTCTGTGACTAAATTTTCTACACAGATTACTAAGTATTTGGTATATTTTTGTATTTTAAATGTGTCTTAATTTGTTACACAGATTCATATTTATTTTCTAATATTTTACATGTAAGTGGCTTAGTTTGTGACAAAATTAGTCATGCTGCAAGAAAATACTTACTTTTTTGTATTCATTTCTTTTATAAAATAAATAATTGTTTCCATGCAACTGTTATTTTAATTCCAAACTGATCTTCTTAATATTAAAAAAAAAATTGTTTACGTTTTTTTACATGAAGAATATACAATAAAAAGTTTGAGTATCACTGTCGTTTTCCCTGTGAAGCGGGGTAAGAGTAAAATACTTTTTTTTTCAACTGCACTTTTCTTGTTACCTATCAGGAATATTTACGCAAAAATCATCTGTATCTGTTAAGCGTAAGGAATTCTATACAATAACGAGCAACAGTAACCGTTTGCATTCATTTAAAAGACTTTAGACACTATGTCAATCTTACCCCTCGACCATTCCATCTTAACCCGTCAATTTTTTTGACAAAATTTTATTTGATTTTATTATTTTTATATATTAGAATAGGCGTAACCGAGTTTTATCGACAGATTACAAAAATATAGCCCTTGCTCATACCTACCAATTTGTGCAATTGAAAGGAAGTAAATAGTTTTTTATTTTACGAGGGTTTTAACACAACACTATCCATCTCATCAAAAAACCATTCAATCTTCCCCCACCTTACCTTACTTTGGATTAACACATAGGGTACTTTTACATACATACATACATACATTCTTGTGCTCATACCCATATATTCTATAATTATGATGCGACTGTTTGTAACCTGAATAAATAAATAAATAAATAAAAATAAATTACATCATGCCTGTTACCCAGAGGGGTAGGCAGAGACCACTTCTTTCCCCTTGCTACGATCTTGATTTTCTTTCGCTTCTTCCAATTTTTTTATTTGTTTTTTATTACTCATTAGATATTTAAAACAACCTTCACGCCTTTATTCCCAGAGTGGGGTAGGCAGAACTGCAGAATTGCCAACAGCTCTAAAAACTTGTTGATAATTCTGTAACCGCATTTTGCACAATCAGGCTAAGATGTTTACGAGTGTATTAGTGACAGGTTGCAAGCCCATCGCCTAACAGTACTACAAGCCTTTATTCCCTTAGTCGCCTCTTACGACATCCACGGGAAGACATGGAGTGGCACTAATCTATCCCGGAAACCACAAAAAAAATACAATACAAAGAATTTGGCCTAATTGGCTTCGTTTATTCATACATCGAGTCATGCACGCACGTCGGTTTCGGGTACCTAAGATTCGGCCCTTTTCCAGTATTTCTCCGATTTCATTCCAAAAAGTACGCCTGAAGAGTGCTTGGCAATTCTGTAGCTCTGCCTACCCCACTCTGGGAATGAAGGCGTGAAGGTATGTATGTATGTAAGTACGCCTACGGTACTTTTTATCTCGGAAAATTAAAAACTTCGCAAGGGAATAACAAAAATCGAAACCCCCCGCAAGATGGGATGGCGGAACAACGAATTCTACGCGAACAAAGTCGCGGGTAGAAGCTAATTAAAATATATTATTGAAAATCCGCTAATACCGCAACGTGTTCTGCGCCCAGCCCTCGTATTTGCACACACAAAGAGCACCATATGGAGCCCTTGGTAAGTGACGTTTCCAGGGTGGATTACGGACCGGGATCCCCGAACGGGGTTAATTGCAGCCCCTGTCAGTTGCACGCGTCACGTGTGGGCGGGTTTAAGGAAGTTTGCGTAAAAGTTATGTACAGACGTAGTGAATAATCCTTTCCCATCGTTTTTACTCGGATAAGTTCGTATTTATCTTGCTGTCTCAATTAGCTTCAGGTACCCATCAATAAGCCAACTGAGAAGGCAAGATAAATAGGATTTTTTCCGATAAAAAACGATGGGAAAGGATTATGCACTACATCTGTACTTACCTCTTTTGATTACTACATACATACCTTCACGCCTGGAATCCCAGAGAGTGGGGTAGGCACTAGGCAGAGCTACAGAATTACAACTTCAATAAGTTGTTGACAATTCAGTAACCACAATTTGCACAAATAGGCTAAGATGTTTACCAGCGTGACAGGTTGCGAGCCCATCGCCTAACAGTACTACAAGCCTTTATTCCCTTAGTCGCCTCTTACGACATCCGCGGGGAGACATGGAGTGGCACTATTCTAACCTGGCAACCACACGGGGGGCGGGGGGTCTTTTGATTACTGTTTGCAAGAATCATATAGAATGAAGGGGAATTTTGGATGTATGCGTAATATCTACATTGCCTTTCCACGGGGCAATGCAGCCAGCATTTTG
The DNA here is from genome assembly GCA_927399475.2 of Acleris emargana. Classification (NCBI taxonomy): domain Eukaryota; kingdom Metazoa; phylum Arthropoda; class Insecta; order Lepidoptera; family Tortricidae; genus Acleris; species Acleris emargana. Next base: position 3,052,010 of record OV656840.1, read on the forward strand.
GGAACGATGCCCTCTCGTAGTGATATACGAGTGTACTGTAATAGTACATTATTGCCTACGCGTGGAAAGTAAAGGGTTCCTGACGAGGTGGTTAGCAGGCCGAGCAATAGCGAGGTCTGCTAAAATACGTGTCAGGAGATCCTCGAGAGAACAATGCGAGGAAATTATACAAATACATGATGATAAGTATTATTAAAAACCTTTGACAAATTCGGTGAGAATGTTAGTTTGTTTGAAAACTACGAGTATGAGTATGAGTTCTACGGGCCGCACCGCCAGCGCCTGCCCCCACCCACAAGTTGTTAAAATTCATGGTTTTCCTTTTATTTCTGACACTATGTTATTTAGCAAAAAATAATCCTTATGGTGAAGCCTTTCGATCGGTATGATAAAGCTACAGGGTATTTTTTTTGTCGTGTAACGGGTTCGATTCCCGGTTCAACCATGTAATTATTTAAATATCTATGAATGCAGTTTAAATTGTTTTATTATAAGATAAAGATACATTTATTCAGAAATAAAAGGATACAAAAAGAAAAATACACAGATAAATGGTTGCGAAACGGTCCAAACTCAGCATTCGCTAGCCGTAAAGCCAGCACTGGTCTTCCGTTGGAACAGCTTGGTGAAGAGACGGAAAGTGACCTGCAACACAAAACAACATTAAAAGAAAAACATACATGGATTAAGAAACAATCAGTTACAGCTGGCAACAACAAGGAAATAAAAAACATAAATGCTATAGTCTATGGGAGATTATGGGAGGTCTATAGATTCTGTTATACCTTACTCATTCAACCTTGCATATCAAAATGTACAGAAACAGCTGTTTTCTCACGAAACTCAGTTCGCGTTAAGAAATCTTAAGGCTCCTTTTGGCATCGTGCTAATTACGTTTGCGCGATTCTGCTAAATTTCACACTTATCTGTGGTGACGTGTTCCAAGGACAAATTTCTCCGTTTGGGTGGTCTAGTTTTGTACATGTACTTAAATAATAGTTTTGACATTTAAAAACTCCTAACGTTGAAACGGTAGTCTGAAAAATCAATATTATTAATCGATAAAAAATGCACCATAGCAAATGACCCTAACGATCGAAACGGTAATTGTGACATAGGTACCTACATTAAATCACGCCTGGGGGTTATTATGACATGAATATGCAGTTCATTTAACGGTGAGCGTAAAGGACGGAGCTATATCAGTTACATGATTCTGTTCTTTCCTCTCAGCTTTAAATGAATTGCACAGATAGTCATAATAACCCTACTGTTTCTCAGAGAAGGCAGATACAGCTTCTATCCACCTGCTAGGATCCTGACAAATCCCTCTAGCGGTAATTGTTAGTAACCCAAATAAATTTCTGTCAAAAAAATAATTTTGGGACAAGCTTTTGTTGCCGACTGTACTTCTTTTTTGCAAAATCTTTATCTACTTATCAAGACCAAACTATTGAGTTCTAACACGGTGGGTCTACGGTGTATAGCGGTGATCCTGTCACCACCTTCAGACTCCATCATAACATCAGCTCTTAGATACTATAATATTGCATTGTCATGGGGTTTACGTATGTGGTCCAAATTTCAGCCCATTCCGTTGACGGGAAATGAGTGGGTCAAATTTAACTTGCAAGATTTGAACACAACATTTGGAAGTTAAATAACAGCTTGTAAAAAAGCTTGTAGCCAAATTTTATTGTCTTAACGGTTAATTGAACTGTGTTAGCATTGTAAATATTAAAAATGAAATAAATAGTACATTGTGTATTAAGGTCGGTAAGTAAGGAATTACGATCGAGGCTCTAGTAGAAGCCCGAAGTCGAAGACTGAGGGCTTTCTGAGTCGAGGTTCGTAATTCCCGTACCGCCCGTGAAACATACAATGTTTTTCATCACATTTGCGAGTAAATAAATAAAATTTCATTAATTTTTTAGCTGCATGGATAATATCTGGCGGTGTTGCATTTAAATTACACTCATCGGACGATGACGACGACATTTTTTATAACTTTTTTACTTGTCTTCAAATATAAAATGTAAATAACTATGAATTAGGTATAATAGCTTTAATACACAAGTCAGCACAACTATTATTACGAATTACTTGAACTTTTTTAAGCGGATGGCGGGCGGACTCCACAGATTATACAAATGTTTCGTTTAGAAACTTTAAGGGCAAATACTTACGTAGGTATACATACAGCCCTGAAGGAGTGTAAAAAAAACGACGTTTTGATACAGAAAACTATTAAAATCGATTATTAAGAACATTAATTGAGTATTTAAGTAACATGTAGCGTGATTGCAATGAAATTCCTGTTTAAATAACATTTTAAGACAATTTTTCAATTGCGTGTAAACTCTTTGCTTGAACTTGCATGACCTGTGTGCTGTGGTATAAATAAATAAAAAATTACTTACCGACCTTGGGTTTCATGGTAACAAGAAAGGTCGAGGGTTTTATATGGGGCATTGCTGCCAAGTTAACCTGTATGTTTAGATACTGTTTACGTGCAAGTGTGATGAAATAGTAATATACAATCAGTTTACGTGAATGTTTTATCTTTTACTGATTTTCAAGCACTTGATGATTCTCTGGAGGACTTTACTATGGAGACAGAACTCTCAAAAAGCAGAATAAATTCAAGAGACTGTTAAAAAAACATTATTTAGATCTACTAATATAATATTATAAATGTATGTTTATAGGTAGTATACTTAACTGATTTTTTTGGACAGCATAATACTTTTATTTCATTTTATTTCATGTTAATGAATGCCTATGTTAGAGACTGCCGTTCCCACAGCCAAACTGTTACTCCAGTTTTGTAGGGCAATGCCTAATTGTTAGTTTTAATAAAAAATATGCTTTGATTGTGTTTAGTGGTTTTTTTTAGTATTAGGACAATTTGCACCAGGGCTCTAATTCTACATTGTCTTTACCCCTAATGCTGTCGTATTGTAAAGGTTACTAAAGCGTCACTGGTAGATCGTTCGTAGTGACCAGTTTAAAAACGAAACGAATAGAAATGCTAGTTAGCGTGATGCATCTTACCTAGGGCCCCTAAGCTGAATGGTTACACACCACTAAATTCAAAACCTTTCACACACATTTTCCTGATCAACGCATAAATATATTTATTTTTTTGTATTTATGTGAGATCCATTGTTTTATATAATGCTAGGTTAAGTTTATTATAATATAAAAAAAAAGACTTTCTTGCGGCTTTTTTTCTCAGCAGTGGTCTCTTGCGAAGCGCTGGTAGATTTTTGACGTGTATGTACAAGCACCCGTGCGGCCTACTTACTGAATAATATATATATATTTTTAAATCTTCGACGTCACATTAATTTAACTCGTTATTCAAGTTACCAAAAAGGTTTTTTTCATTCTAATTACAATTACGTGGATACCAAAATAATTACGTGGAAATGTATGATTAAATGGTAGGAACTGCTAATAACAATGTTGAGCTAGGTTGAAGTGCTCTTCACAATGATAATAAATATAATGATATCTACAAGACATTATCGCTATCAGTCGAGGCCTCAGCGATTCAGGGAAGAGGTGCTATGCGGACATTTACGGATTATTGGAACCTGAAGTGGTTTGTAAGCCCAAAAAGAGTGGATAAAAACCCATTGGGATCCGAGTGCACGTATTTTGTAAAATTAAATGTATGTATGGGGGAATATTTGTATGATGACCGCGAGTATTTATTCCTGAGTCTTGGATGTTGCCATGTATTTCTCTTTATACTAATTTTATCGCTGTCTAGTACCCATCATAGTACAAGCCTAGAGCGCTCATTCCCAAAATTCCATAATTTGAAAATACCAGATTACATTTTATACCAGATTCCCAAATCACCAGCTTCAAAATTTTGGGTAAGTACAATAAATTAATGCTTATTTTGAATCTAGTGATTAGGGAATCTGGTATAAAGTGTAATCTGGTATTTTCCAATTATGGTATTTTGGTAATGAGCGGCCTAGAGCTTAATTTCAGACTAAGTCAACTTGTGTGTTTATTTGATTTATACATACAGTGTATTTGTTTATTTATTTTATTATTTATACATACATACGTAAATACCTTTAAGTCTATCTCCCAATGGGGTATCCAGACACTATGGAACGCCGGGTGCACCGGTCTACGTACAACTTTCCCATCATCTACCTACATTCATCTACCACTTCACTTTAAAGGTGGGAGGACCTTGTGCAGGGTCCGTCCGGGTTGGTACCACCATCTTATCCATTAAGCAGCAGTGTTCGCATCGTTGTGTTCCGGTTTGGGGATAAGACAGCCGGTGAAATGACTAGCATAGAGGCATTCCATCTTCGGCCTCAGGGTTGGCAACGCATTTGCAGTCTTAGGATTGCGGTCTTGTGAATGCGAATGTCTATGGGTCACAGTTTCCACTTACCATCAGGTGGCCTGTGTGCTCGTTTGCCTTCCTATGATATAAAAATATGCCCATAAGTTTCGAGTTCTTTTGTTTTGGCCCTTATTGTTATTATGAGATACCTATGCAGTTTAATTTACGCTGAGAGAAAAGGACAGAGCAAGAGCAGTTATATAGCACTGTCCTTTTCTCTTAGCGCATTCTGAACTGTAAAGCTAGGTCATAATAAGTCCCCTGATCACTGTATATGTACGTCTATGGCGTCCCCTACCGATATCTCCACTCTCCCTCGCTAACCATACTGAGGTATGGTAATGATCAAAGTTAAAAATCTAAAAAAACAGACTGTCCAGGCCTCTGTTCATCTATTTTAGTTAAACTAAATTACTCTTTGTCACTTTCTGCCAAATTCAAATGTCATATTGAAAGTTCAGGACAATGCATACTTTAGCTATTGAGCGTTTATGAATAGGGTTTTTTTTGTAGCGTTTGTTATTTACCAAATGCTCCCAGTTGAAGTTATGCCAGAAGTATACAAGATCCGTATACAGACTACCCACATACTCCACTATTTCTCGGGAACAATGGAAAACGTGTCAAAGGAGAACGACTCAAGCACATTTAACGCCTCCACACAAGCTGCAAGCTTAACTACATGCATCTTGTAACTGAGAAATGTTGCGAGGTGTAAAACCTCAATTTAGTAACAGTTCACTCGGTTAATGGTGTTATACTGGTATGTAGAAAAGTAAAGAGACATTTTGGTGATGGTGGGTTTTTAGATAACCCATGCCGTTGGGTAAATTTAATGACTTAAAAGGAGCTTCCTGAAACTGCTATAAAGACCTCTCTTTGTGAACCTGTTCATCCGAAACGGATTTTTCAAATAGATACTCCAAAAATGAGTAGTAGTATTCGTTAAGAAAAAAGTTGTAATATTTTCATTTTACATAATTTAAGAAATAATTCCCTTACGCTGAAATGGAACTTGATATATTAGGTCCTTACCTATGAAATTGGCGTTTTATATGGAGAATTTTATGAAAACGGTGGTTTTCAAACATTTAATTTTGCGGATTATTTAGTAACGTCGAATGCAAACCAAGCAAAATTCTATCAGGAATATTGGACACTTCTAAGCTATATTATACATATCTTAGTTACTTAAAAATAGTTCGCTTCATAAAACTCTGCGTAATTGAAACACTTGAACTTGCAGCACTTAAAAAGAGTTAAGTTCACACTTTAATTTTAAACATTAAGTAAGAAATTGAACCATATTATTTGTATCTAAAACCTTTGTTGCATAGTGTATTAATGAAATTTAAAAATATTTTGGAAGTTAAAATTGAAATAAATAATTTCCTTACGAAATAAAACACGTAAAAAAAACGCCAATTTCATAGGTAAGGACCCAATATCATTAACTATTTAAAGACAACTTATAGGTTTCAAATATATATTCAGTTCTCGAAACTATAGCATCTACCTAGTCGGTTACTACGTTCTGTTACTGAGATTAATAACAGTATTATTTTTTTTTTAAAGCAGTTTTGCATAAACCTGTATATTAATCAAAACTTTGATTTATAAGGAATAATAATAAAAATAATGTATTCTAAACTATTGCAATTATTTGATGTACGAGCTTGAAGTATTCCTATTTCGGACGATAAAATCATAGTTAAAATCACGCACGACGATGATACTGATAACGGCCCCAACTTTTGTAAGAGTTCCTGTAGAGAGTTCAAATTTGCGTGACATATTGAACAGACTTCTAGCTTTAAAGTCTGATACGAATGTATTCAAAGCAACTAAAGATCCGCTTGGACACCGGTCAATCTTGATGACTCATTAAATCGACTTTAAGAATTCACATGATTTTGCAGAAATACGAAAACACACCAAATCTCTTGCTTCATAAGTTGGAATTAAGTCATGTTGAGAAATATAATTTTGGTCTCTAAACATATACAGAGATAGGATTTTTTATAATATTATACAAAAAAAGTTCTTTGGTAAACAAAGACTAACTTTGAAGCGATTTCAAAAAATGAAATTTACAGAAAAGTCATGCGTAATTTCATCGATGCCGGCTGTGAATGTTAAAAGATCGTATCGGGAATTGCGGAAACTAAGAAAAATGATTAATTGTTTTTCAAAATGTATATTAATTAAGCTTTTAATTTTTATACATATTGAAGTTAAAAAATAAACATAAGTTACTTTTATTTGCATCAACCTTAGTAACAGAACTTAGTAACCAACTAGGTATTATTGAATGTACCGTGAACCGGGGTATTTTGATCATTCACAGTTTAACACGAGTTTTTATAGAAACTAAAAGACAAAATAATAAAATTGAAATTTGCAATAAAACGGTTTTTCTTGTTTATTTGACTTGATTAATAAGAAAAAATTGCGACCTTTAGTTTCTCATAAACAAAATGAACAGACTATGATCAAAGTTAAACTACGAATGGGGTCTAAAAGAAAAAACAGGTTTTAATTTACCTTTTTGATGGCGTGACTAATATGTATATTTATGCTAAAATACAGCTTTCTAGTACCAAGAGTCTCTGAGCTAGGCTGTGGACGAACACAGGCGGACTAGTTTGACCACAAAACCCTAAAAAATAACGAGTTAATTGTCTCTAAGTACGGCGGTTAGTACCAAAGTTATCGATGTAAACCGTTTAAAATGACTAAATTTTACGAGGCTACTTGTTTAGTTTCACGTTCATAATTCGTGTTTATGTAGGTGCTCTATATTCAAAGATTGACTAGATCTAGTAATATCTCTATAGTCTTTCAAACCAATCTCTTTTGCAGAGTGAACTAAGCACCTTAAAGCAACTCCCGTATATTTACTTTGTCTTTTAAAGATGTCTATCGCGGTATATTAGGGTTGGCGCGCTTATCGCACTGCGGCACCGTCAGGGTTGCGTGTTTGATGACGAGTAGCGACAGCCCTACGTGTCTAGAATGTCTGCAGTGAGCTGGCTGGTTAGATTGCAAAAAAAACTTCGTAATTCGGATACAGAAGACACGTGACAAAATTTAACGTCGTGTTTTTCCACATTGTAATTTGAAAAACGAATCTAAATTTGCATTGAATACTGGCAGGTTTAGTACTGTTTTTTTTATAGTTCCAATGTAACTGTATTTTAGGCCGTATTGCATACACATAACCTCACGCCTTCATTCCTAGAGGGCGGTAGGCAGAGCTACAGAATTACCTACAACTCTAATAATTCTGTAATCACATTTTGCACAATTAGGCTAAGATGTTTACCAGCGTATTAGTGACAGGTTGCAAGCTTATCGCCTAACAGTACTACAAATATGACATTCACGAGAAGAAATGGACTACTAAACAGAAGTAATAGTACATTGTGCATCAAGGGCGGTAAGAAGAGGATTGCTAACGAAAAACTATTAGAAGCCCGACGCCGAAGGCGGAGGGCTTTTAATGACTCGAGTTTGCAATCTCCTTACTGCCCATGATACACACAATGATTTTCATCACATTAGCGAGGAAATAAAAAGCAAACAAAATTAAACGAACTCGATTCGCTAAGCTAAAAGAGTTTGACAACTTTTTTTAGTCTTCCACAGATAATGCTTAGAATTGCTTTTTTTGAAACTTGACAAATACAGGCCATTCTGCCAGATTGTACAAATTTTCAAAATGAAATTTAATAAAATAATTGCGAATGTCTCTGAAATAATGGTAAAATAGAAATATAATGCAGACAAATGTGCCGTATAAGTTTAATTAAACAGTAAAATTGGTTTGTAGCCAAGTTTTGAATATAGGAAATAAACCTTGGCTGATTTTACACCTCCTTGGTCTGAAATGATGTACAAGTGGATTCTATATTTTAAAACTAAACTCATAACTCCCTAGGGAGTTATGAAAATCTATAACTCCCGCGGGAGCTAAGTCGGCTATAACTGCCCTAAACGCCTGCGTGTTATAAAACCCTTTCCGAGAAAGTGTGATAAAAACGCTTTTAAAAAGTTACAGTGATAGAAATTAAATGCCAAATAACTTACTACTTTATAGAAAGGTGACTAATCGTTTTCATATTACATTATTAAACACGTTGGAACACGTGTCACGTTAAATTGAAATAAAATAGGTAAGTGAGTAGAGTGGGTGACACAGAAAAAAGGGTATATGTTTAGGGATTTATTGAACTAGAAAAACGTCCTCGACGTAACGGATATGTCGTAGATAAAAGGCAGGAGGAAGCATCTTTTGTTATATCGCCCACCTACGCATACGTTAAATTAAAGTTGTCTACGGATATGAGAAAGTGACGCTAAAAACAGCTTTTACATAGGTGGACACACAATATATCAACGGGTCTCGTGGTCGATAAACTACTTACAGTGTTTAAAATATTGTATTCCACAAGTCTCTTTTTATTTCATAATACAAGGAAATAGGGTATACTGAGTTTTATTGCAATTTTATACAATATACGGGTTAGGCTAGAATAAAATTGTTGTATGTATAGAGCATCACTCATAAATAAAGATATCAAATGAGAAAGACTTTGGAAAGATTATGACAAGATTATTCTTCTTCCGTTTTTAATCCTAGCTAATTTTACTACATTTCTTTTGGTATGAGAGTGAGATCCTTTTGGCATAAGCTAAACGTATTGGTCGACCTGAAAACGACCACTTAAGGTGCGTCAAAAACGGCGCCATGTTGTTACTATGACCCCGTCTTTTGTTTATACAACGAAACCGTATTTTATGCAGCGGTAGGGTCACACTATTGGTCAAATAAGCAATTAAATTATAGTGAACAAAATAAGCTATGTGGAGGAATGATTTGAAATAAAAAGTACGAGTACATGAATTTTCTTTGTACTATTTTGGACCACATAAAATTGTTTGCCTTTGAATTTTTTACTTCATAATATTTTTGTTCATAAATTTGTATTACTGAGTCCATAATACATTTTATTTAAAAAAAATTGTTTCATTATGGCATTACTTATATTATCACTTCACTTCCGTCTTAGCTTTCTTACGTAACCAACACTATTCAACGCGGTAAAAACAATATCGGTTTTGACCTGAGGGGCTATTATGACATAGTTATGTAGTTCAGTTTACGCTGAGAGAAAGGGACAGAGTTATGCAGCATCTATAGCTCTGTCCTTTACACTCGCCGTAAAATGATCTGCATAGCTATATCGTAACAACAATCCTGATGGGTTATTATGACGTAGCAATCTAGCAATGCAGTTAATTTTACGGCGAGCGTAAAGGACAGAGCTATAGCAATTATATAGCTCTGTCCTTTTCTTTCAGCGTAAAATTAACAGCATGGCTACGTCATAATAACCCCCTCTTATCATATTTGTCAACGTTTTGATAGCTCTTATTTACTTGACAGTAATGGGGCCAAGTTAAAAATAATAAGCTTTAAATTAAGCTTAAAATCGGATTTTTTGGGCTTCAACTGTTTGCGCAGCTGGATTCAGTAACTTCAGAGTTAAAAAACATTCACCATTCTCTCGGGCAGTCGACTTATCCGTAAACTTGGCGTAGAACTTGAGTTAAGGCACAGAATACTCCCCTACCTAGTGTGTGAAGAAACACACGGGGGGGTAAGTAATCGTCCTGCTTCGTTAATGGCTACGTGACTTGACAAAGCGAGTACGGTTTATATTGTGACTAGGTGACAACATACAATATCGGTTTCTATATATATTTTAATGTATTAATATAGGCATAGGAAGGCAAACGAGCACACAGGCCACCTGATGGTAAGTGAAAACTGTGACCCATACACATTCGCATTCACAAGACTGCAAATGCACTGCCAACCCTGAGGACTAAGTTGGAATGCCTCTATGCTAGTCATTTCACCGGCTGTCTTATCCCCAAACCGGAACACAACAATGCAAATGCTGCTTGGCGGTAGGTTAATGGATAAGATGGTGGTACCAACCCGGACGGACCCTGCACAAGGTCCTCCCACAAGTAAAGGCATTGAGCTTAAAATAATGGACAAATAAAAAGGTCGTATAATTAATTATAGTCGTATTTATCGATGAGGATAAACGTGGATAAAACATCTGTCACGGCTAGGGATAATTTCACACAAAATAATCTAGTCCAAACGGAGAACTAAGTACTAGGTTACTATTAATTAGTAAACAAAATAAAAGAAGGTTTTAATGTGTAATAATTTCTGATTTGAAGGACGGGCATGTTTTTGCGAAACTCAGAGCTTTGTTTTTTGTTTTCTTCTCGTATTACTACTCATGTTTTGTGTTCAATTAATTATGTGTTTAAACTTCCATGGTTTCACCTGATGGTTCCAACGGAAGACCAGCGCTGACTTTAATGCCAGCATTTCGTGGCTACATTATTTTTGTATCTGTTAATCTGTGCTTTGTTATGCATGTCACGAATAAATGTTTTTCTTTCTTTCTTTTCTTTCTATATACATACGGGTACAGCCAACTCACATAAACCTAAGCAAAACGAGGGCGGCTCACAACTTCGTAAGATATCTTTAATATAGTATGTTATATTCAGGCTACCAATGCGCACTTCAGTCATTAAATATATCGATTCCATAAAATTACTCTACATTTCATATCAGATGCAAATGTGTCATTATTATAATGCTCCTCACGCCTACCGGGGCATTACCGCTCTAGTTTATGTTCCCACTTAAATGATTACTCCGGGGTATTGCCTGTCAGTAAAAAGGTTCAAATATGCGTCAGGTACAGGTTAAATAAGAGGTTGGGGTGTGTGAAGGCCGCTTAAGTGCTTTAAATGGCACTTTGTATTTAAGTGCCTCGTTCTTACAGATTATAATGCGAATTGATGGATTAAGGGAATAAGGGCTTGTAGTACTGTTAGGCGATGGGCTTGCAACCTGTCACTAATGCGCTGTTAAACATCTTAGCCTAATTGTGCAAATTGTGGTTACAGAGTTATCAACAAGTTTTTGGAGTTGTTGGTAATTCTGTAGCTCTGCCTACCCCACTCTGGGAATGGAGGCGTGAAGGTATGTATGTATGTATGTGTTGATGGATTTTGCGTCTAACCTAAACTCATATTAATTATAAGTAAGGTTTTGCATTAAAACACTTGGATTTTACGGATTTACTTTAATTATCTTTCTCAGATAAACGTTTTCCTTTCATTTTTGCAGTAATTTCGTTTCGAGCAAGGTTGCCCATAATTCATAAAAATCTATATACAAACTCTTTATTGTAAAAACAGAAAATAACAAACCAAAAAGCAGCAAGCAAAGAAATGTCAATTTAATGGCAGAATTAACTAAATATGGAAAAATGTATATCTAGATATCTTTTCCAATTAGGCTTAAGTGCGTACAGCTGGCTTACAAAATAAATGTTTTTAATCTGAATCCCTGAAAGAGATTTTTTACATAAAGTTAGAGAAGTTAGGATGTCTTTCTAATTCAATAGGAACCCGCGGGCATGCTCCGAAGAATGAAATTTAAACTTGTTCCTGCCTCTTTCAATTATTATAGCTCTGCAAGGGACAGGGTAATGAAGTTACCAGTTTTGCTTTACGCCGGGGTCTGGAGTCTTTAGAGTTAAGGCTTCAGTAGGGTTTCTTGGCTGGGAATAGTGCTTCGGCATGTAAGAAAATAGTTTTCCTGTAAGTCGCTGTCAAAAATGTGTGACCCAAACACAGACGTGTAACATAAATGAATGAGTTTTAAATATGACAGTTAAATTAGGTAAAAAAAAAAAAACTTGAAAACGTGCGTGCATGACTCGATGTATGAATGTGGAAGAAATAAAATAAAAATAAAAAACAGATATTACCTACTTCTTTAATAATAAATACATTAAGTACAGGAAAACTCTCTCCTTGCGAGTTCAACTCGGATTTGTCCGGTTTTTATCGCACAGTCATCAGCTGGCCTAGTATGGTTTATCGCGTGACAAAATGTGGATAAAGCATTCGTCACTCTCGTGCTTACATAAGTGTCAGAAAGTGACAGATTTATACACATTTGGTCACGCGATAAACGCAGCCATATAGCCCCTCAGATAAAGATAACGACAAGACCAATAAAACGAGCTCAAACTTTGTGTCTATGTTAGGTAAAGCGAAGATTGTATTTTGCCACCTTCCAACTCTATTATTAGTAGTGATCGGCGATCGGAAGCATTTTATGTCAAATTGTTGATGAAATTATTACATGGACATGACTATTCAATTTCTTGTAAAAAAAAATACCTACTAAAAATTTATGTTTTTTTATTGAGTTACTATCAAGGTTTAAACATTTATATTACCTATGATAAAGTACTAGATGAGGTAAGGCTATGTGTAATAATGACGTCCTCGAATTCATTAAGTAACAAAATGGAGTCAGTAATCGATAGAATCCCTGATTACGAATTTGTTAGAAACTTGAGTGATAATGATAACATCGAAATATAAGTTTACGACTATGCACGTCTCACATCTGTTGATGTCGAACGGTCGTTCTCTTTATATAAATGGATCCGCAATGTTAAAAAGAATCGATTGACAATATTTTATTAAACATGGAAAAAATAATGATTATTTACAAATTAAATTTAGTTACTTTTTAAGAATGTGTGGTTTTATTTTGAACAACAACCGACTTATCTATATTAGTCATTACAAAAAAATATTTCAAATTTCAGCTCATTCAAATAGGTTTAAAGAAATGGTAATTGACTTGCATAATTGAATTTATCACATTGATGAAAAAATAAAATCCACCTTTCCACCTTTTAAAAATCTTTTGTTTCATTATGTCACACGTGTCACTCATCTAGCGGAAAAATGGCGCCAACGCTCTTACCTTTTGACATTAGCTATCAAAATTGAAACATGGCCGCTGAGTGGGTTGCCACACTCTGTGTATAAATCACCTGAAAATAGCAGAATTATTATTCTGCGTAGCGTTTTTATGAGCACGTGCATTCTTTGAGGAAACTGTAAAGCATGATTACACTTGAATTGTCAGTTGTTATTTCAACGATTGTTTTTTTTGTAATGTTATTTTATTTTGGAAAAAAGCTGTGATCGATAACATTTGATGACTTTACAAAATAACCTTAAAATTACAACTGTGCAAAATTATAAAAAAAATGATTCTCTATTTAAATATATTAAGGATAATTTTATTTTATTAGGAATGCCAATGGCTTGTTTCAGTCCCTTGATGAACAATCTACAATTAATTGTTCTCTCGAATTGCTTCCTCATATTACAAATCTTCTTCCTCGTGTGTCACCCGCATTCATTAATTCCAAGGTTAACTAGAAGAGATCCCTTAAGGGAATAATGTCGCCGTCGTCGCCTTCGTAAATAGATCACCCTCATGTAATATGTTTGTATGAAAAAATATTTCTAAAGTGTATTCAGTAAGGTACTATTTTTTTATAAACACTCCAATACTCGATACATTTTTTTATGGCATAGAGAAGACAAATTAGCACGCAGGCCACCTAATGGTAAGTGGAAACTGTGACCCATAGATATTCGCATTCACAAGACTGCAATGCAATCCTAAGACTGCAAATGCGTTGCCAACCCTGAGGACCAAGACGGAATGCCTCTATGCTAGTCATTTCACCGGCTGTCTTATCCCCAAACCGGAACACAACCATTCGAACACTGCTGTTTCGCGGTAGGTTAATGGATAAGATGGTGGTAGCGATCCGGACGGACCCTGCACAAGGTCCTACCACCCGCAAATTATTTCGTACATATTGCCTTAATTGCTGCACAGGTATTTACGGTCATACGGACCTACCCAAAACCATAACAACTGGGAAACTATAACAAGTAAATAAAAATCATCCTAATTATTTTAAACAGTGATTCAAGAAATGGTCGAGACATCAAATTTTATTCTTGGTTTGTGAACGTAACCGCCATTAAATGTTGGAATTGATGGTGCTATTTCAATTTATTTGTGGAGAAACAAATAAAAAGTTCATAAATATCGAAATGTCGTCATTAAGCCCAAATCGCCAAAGTTAACGCTACTTAAAATTCCTATCTCTGTAAAAACATTTTTTGGATTGGCAACTTTGTACTTTCCTTATTCGAAATTTTCGAATAATAACTGAAAATATATGGATATTATGAAACGTACAATTAGCAATAACATATAGAACCTGGTACCCGCCCCAATTTATATATCTTAATTGATCATGTAATTTATTTTGTGAAGCATAGGTAAATGTACATAACCCAAGTAGCACACTGGGTGTGAAATAGCTCGTATATCATATCTATTTAGATACTTAATTGAAATATATAGCCATGACTAAGTTCTATATAGGTGGAAAGAACCCTTAGGCAACCAATATAGAACCACGGGGAGAAAAATTGCAGCTTATTTTTGGTTCTATATTGAATCCATAAGAGATCTCACGATTACCTTAAGTGGCAATTAGATCTATGGGTGAAAGTTATGCGCAGTGAACGACGATTATTGAACGAATGAATAATAATATTTCAGTTCGGTCAATGAGTGATAAATGGGACGCCAAAGTTCCTTTGAGTGACAACAATTAAGTCGGTAAGTTTTTTAAAGTGAATGTGATCTGCCATTTTAATTTTGGATTTATACATCTGTTTGGTAATTGATTAAAATTCACGTTCAGGCATTGAAATAAGCACGAAATTCTTGCGAATGCTTTTTTACCGTGAAACTATAGTATGGTTTCTTTGTAAATTTCGATGCGCCTTTGATTAGATCAGGAATATTTAAAAAGAGAGTGTTAAATCATATAAGGAATTGATACTGATAAGAACTAAAACTGTAAAAACCTGACCTAATGATTGTAGGTTACGTACAATGTTAAAGTAACATCGTCACAACTATCAAAAGTCTATGATTATGCGTCAGTGTGATAAAATTCTGTTTAAAATAAATCATTTTCAAGGACTCCAATTTGTAAACATGG
Source organism: Acleris emargana (assembly GCA_927399475.2). Taxonomy (NCBI): domain Eukaryota; kingdom Metazoa; phylum Arthropoda; class Insecta; order Lepidoptera; family Tortricidae; genus Acleris; species Acleris emargana. The sequence goes on from OV656840.1 coordinate 3,067,400, forward strand.
CGAAACAAAAAAGATCTTACAGTGTTTATTTTCACTTATTTGTTTTCTATTTGAAACTATCAGGTCTGAAAATCACTTATTTGTATCTTGCGAGTGGCACAGCAGTGAATGCTATGCCCTAGAGCTTTTGTGCTGTAACACTAGCGGCTTGCGTTAAAGCCTAAAACGGCACAGAGTTCGTGCTTCCTATAAATGCTATGGGAAACAGCCGGCCGTGGACGGAGTTCCGTTTTTGGTGTAATTAAAAACACCGGCCACAGCCGTAATGCCATATCACGAGGGTCTTAGTTTACGTCTCTCGACGTACTGTCCGTGAACGTGTTAACATTGTTTGACAACACTTATAGCTTTAAACACAACTCAAACTTGTATACGAGTTCATCCTGTCACTTATAGTTGCTTAGGAACGTTTTTTGTTTCTACTTTATTACTTATAGTTGGGTAAAGTCGATTTTGCTACTTAAAGTTGCATGCAGGTTGTAATTGTCACTGAATAAGAAGCAATAGTGATATATAAGGCCCTAAAGTAACTTATAAGCCACTTTTATATATAAGTGGCAACATACCCTTATTTGGAACTTTTAATTCCAAATGACTAGTATAATAGAGTAGTGTATCACCAATAGTGGCTAAAGAGATAATTTTACGGCCCTTTTGGAAACTAAAGTGATTGCAACTTTAAGGCCTAGAAGGGTCGTAAAATTATCTCTTTAGCCACTATTGGTGATATACTACTCTATTATACTAGTCATTTGGAATTAAAAGTTCCAAATAAGGGTATGTTGCCACTTATATATAAAAGTGGCTTATAAGTTACTTTAGGGCCTTATATATCACTATTGCTTCTTATTCAGTGACAATTACAACCTGCATGCAACTTTAAGTAGCAAAATCGACTTTACCCAACTATAAGTAATAAAGTAGAAACAAAAAACGTTCCTAAGCAACTATAAGTGACAGGATGAACTCGTATACAAGTTTGAGTTGTGTTTAAAGCTATAAGTGTAGTCAAACACTGTTAAACCACTCATTTAGAACATAAAGCTATAAGATAAGCTGCAAAATTCACTAATGTGCTGCTTGGGAATAGCTCTTAGATTGAATCTTAGACAGAAAATGGTTACTACATGATTCAGTTTGTTTAATATTGCACATTGTTCTAATACATTTCTTCTGCCCTTCTTAGAAAGTTATTTTTATATAGAGCAAAGTTAACCAGGGACTTGTCTATAACTATTTGCTGTTCCATTTTGTATGACCTATTTAACGACACCACCATCGACCTTTCCTATTGACAACGACTCCTTTTCTAGTCACCTTCGAGAACTTTCGGGAATCAGTAATTAACAAGTAAATTGCTTTGCGAGGATTGGCGTTGCACGTAGTCGAAACAAGAAAATTAAATGCCTTTCAGTCAGACATTCATTCGTTAAGGAAATTTCGAATTTGGAACACTCTGGAAAACCAGCCAGGTGTAAGCAGCCGTAAATACAAAGTCTAATCAGCCAGTTTGTTGGTTAAAATTCGCACTGATGAATTCGATGATTTTGAAATGTGTTTTATTGGACGATATCTACACAAGCCTGTCGCTGATTGGAGGATTTTCCAGCTCATTGGACGCAATACGAAAGAAAATAAAAACAATAGGTTATTTATGTAGGCGTCAAGGGAAGTGGGTCTCGAAGCCTATTGTCCTTTTTAATGAAAATCTTTCTGAGCGTCGGTAAGGTGTCCCTTCACCGACATTTACATGGGTCAACACTTACGGAATTGTATAGGATTATACTTGAATGGTTAGTTTATTTGCTGATGGACTCGGGTTGAGATAGCGTGGGTTATTTAAAGGTGGGATTTTGTTTCACTTATATTACTCTCGATGTCACCCACGCCAATCGGACTAACTGCCGCACTCAGAGACGTCAATTAAACTTAATGCTTGATTAAAGTTGCTGTTATCACTTTCTTTGCTATATAAATAGAACAAGACAACACGTCACTTAACAAGAATTCAATTTAATTGACGTCTCTGAGTGCGGCAGTTAATCATTTTTAAATTTTAGTAACACAACAAATCATACGTAATTATCCTTAATTAATGTTAAATGTTTTAATGTTTTATTTGGGCACAAACGGTACAATATAACTTAAAGGTAAAAAATAAGATGAATTTAACATTAACCAGCGAAGTTGCCACAAGTTACAGAGACATATTAAAATTTAAGGAAGCGTAAGTACAATAATAGGAGTAACAGCAAAAGAAAACAATATTTCAAACATGCAACTAGACAACACCACTTACTGTAATTGATGACTTAAATTTAGGAAGTGACAGGCTAAACATATCAATATTACCGAAACAGTTATTATATTTGCTACACACTCTATTAACAAATGAGTTTCCAGCGTATTTAGTGCGTGTAAATGGGACATGAAACAAGCAATTTGTTCGTCGTGTGTTGGGGCGAGGTACTCCTAACATCGTCTCGTCATCGTCGTCTTTAACATCTTTTTGTGAAATTGGGACTAAATCTCCTTGCAACCCTTCTTCCGTATTACTTCTGCATTGACATACTTCTGGGGCTGAGGTATCTAGGCAAATTCCAGCGGGCCCTCGTCTCGCTGCGTCGGTGTAAGTGACGGGCGGATATCCGGTAATGTAGAACTGAGTCTGATGGCTCACAATAACGGTTGGGTTTGTTAGTATTGTGTCTGTAAGTATATTTATACAAGTATAGTACAAGGCAAGAGCTTAGTTTGGGACTAGGTTTTGTTTGAAATTGTCCCCTGATGTTTATTTATTTATAATGTAGTTTTAGTTAGTGGGAGGACCTTGTGCAGGGTCCGTCCGGGTTGGTACCACCATCTTATTCATTAACCTACCGCCAAGCAGCAGTGTTTTCGTTGTTGTGTTCCGGTTTGGGGATAAGACAGCCGGTGAATTGATTAGCATAGAGGCATTCCATCTTAGTCCTCAGAGTTGGCGGTTCATTTGCAGTCTTCTGAATGCGAATGTCTATGGGTCACAGTTTCCACTTACCATAAGGTGGCCTGTATGCTCGAATGCCTACCTATGCCATAAAAAAAAAAAGTAAAGTTAAGCATAATTAAATGAATTGTTGTCTGAAACTTATCAGCAGCATTAAAGTAATAGTGAATGCAAATTAAAATGTTTATTAAGTACTTAGTTATTCCCTTAGGCACTTGTATAAGTCGTTATTATCATTTAATTGATCACAGAGCCTTCTTACACTACAAAAATGTAATATAATTGCATTTAAAAGGATTTTGAGCGGAGGTTTAAGTCGCGTAACTGTCAAATAGCTTCTTTTGTACGATATAACAAATCGTCGCAAAACCGCGTCACTTACAAATTTATGATAGAGCAAAATAAACCTTACCGTCTTATTAAAAAGGTGCATTTTGCGCCTTATTTTAAATGTTACTTACGCGGTTTTTCAGTTTCACCGACGAAATGGCCCTTACCGGGAATCGGACTGCTAGCGACGTGCATTACTACAAACTACAGTTATCTACTTTGATTAAATATCAGCACAAAGTTGCACTTTATTGCCATAGTAATAACGTCTGTGTACATAATTTTGATGGTAACCTATAATTTTATCGAATTTCACTTCATCGATTGTATAATTTCATCGAATTTACTTTCATCGAACGCCATTTTCTGCTGAAATTATGTTTTCAGTATACTTTAATCATTAATTACGTAGGTTAGGTTAGGTGAGACTATGGCTACCAAAAAAAAACTCATGCGGCGAGAAATACCTTTCCATAAAAAGAAAATTCTGCATAAATATGAGCGTTCTCAGACGCGCTGTTTGTCTCGGTGAAAAATGTAGTGTTTACAACTGGATGGGCGTAATATTTTGACCACATTCACGGGCTCGTCACGCCATCCCTCAACGTTGCAACATCACGGAGCTGACTGATTAGAAAATGGTTTCTTGCCAGGGGTTGTTTTGAGTGAGGTTTAATGGTGGATACTCCGAGGTTCAATAGAGGATGTCAAAAGTTCTTAAGATACCTAACTTATCGCACAATCTAGACTTCTAATAATAATCTTCTAGACGCCGGGAGCGCTTCCATCCACATGTAGTAGAATACCCAATGGTTCGCACGCAGCGGTTTGCTGCGTCGATTCTTATTCGCACTGCTAGGGAGTGGAATGCTCTCCCTGCGTCTGTATTCCCGGAATCATACAACCTTGGTGTTTTCAAGGCAAGAGTGAATAGGCATTTTCTGGGTAAGCGTGTACCACCTTCGACCTCGTCGTCACTTAACATCAGGTGAGACTGAGGCCAACGCGAACCCATTATGGAAAAAAAAACAAAAAAAAAACTGTTAACACCAAAGCGAGTTTGGGTCAGCATTTGGATTTCCTTACATTTTACTGCCGTCTTAGATGTTTTTCTGAACATGCCAATTCCAGCGTTAACCGAAGATTCAATCAGTTGGGTTTCCTAGGCACTCTGGAAGTCCTATATCGATGCTCGGGGTATCCATAATCAGATCTCACTAAAAGCATCCCCTGGCGAGGAACCAAGGCTTGGAAATAGCCTCTTTAAAAACGCACTGTGACCCGTTTTTTTTGCCGGTGAGTGTATAAATCTAGTGATATTTTTACGCATTTTCACAGTATCATCTTGCTCTAGTTTTTAGTAATGCGCATTATTTGGCCGAGTAATGCGAAGAAGCGCCGACCTACCCTCAAGGGAGTTGGAAACTGTGCCAAGCTGAAAATTACGGGAAAACGGACCGTAGTTTATTCAGATAGATGCTTTTGCTAGAGGATTTCAATTGCATTTGTGAGATTAAAATGTACTGCATTTTCGCGAGCGCTGCAGGTGCTACCGTAAGCCTGTCATTACGGGATCGGGGTGACCAGCACGGTTAGCACATGTTGTTTGCGACTTTTTTGTCGCTCGGATCTCCCTTTCTTTCTAGTCTGTAAGTGCAGTGGCACTGCCTATATTTGGCTAATGTTTTCTAGTTTACATAGATAGTACCATTCTTGTATCTTGAGGGTTTAATTGATACCTTCCGTCCGTCCGATATTAAAAGTCCTGTATCGTTTGAACCGTAATGGAATAACTGGTTGATTTTTATTCAGAATAATATGTGTTATTACAGTGGATTTACTAACGAAAAAAAGTTAAATAATGAAGGGACTTCCCATACATGTTTTTTTTTTACTACACTACAAATACTTAAAAAAATTGCAAGTCTGAGTTGGACTCGATTCTAAATCGAATTCAAATTGAAACTTAATAATACCTACTATGCGGCGGCACGGAATCCTCAGTGCGCGAGCATGACTCGCGCTTGACCGTTTTAATTTTTTATTTAATAACGAATAAATGATTATACGAGAACGTATAGAGTTGCAACTCACTGTGGTTTAAGGAAGTAATTTTTTATTTTGTATCTTATTGGTGGTGGTTTCCGCGCATCAGTTTTTTCACTAGATGGCGCCTCTGGGAACTAAGGTCTTTTAGAGAGTTGATAATACGTAAAAAAAAAATGTACCTAAATATTTGAAATGTGTATATATCAAGTGAAAAAGTAAATTGTCACTAGTTTGGTCTTTTTCTAGGCATACATTTTAACATCAACTGTCAAAAAGACCTCACTTCACAGGCGCCATCTAGTGAAAAAACTGATGCGCGGAAACCCTCATTAAACAAAATCGCTCTAATCTCTTCCCCCACCCCGTCCCCACCAAGATTCAATACGGCCTAAATAAATATCTGACATAACTGCGTACCTTTGTGCTCCGGAAATGAGGGATCCGTACAATTCGAGTGTTCCCATTCTTTCACGCCTTTTCATTTCCGGAATCCTTTTTAAAGGAAGATAAAGAACCACGGAAACGTCGAGGTGTTTTGAGGCTGAGGAATCATTAAAGTTTTCAAGGTTAAGGATGCTGCCGTGTGAAGGTCTTTTTATCGTAATTAAGGAGAGTTTGAAGAGGATCTTTATGATGTTCCAGGCCTCAAGGAATGAATGAACTCGCGAACCGGAATGGTTGAGCCCATCACTCCGAAGCACCCCTAAATTAATGTATTATTTTAAAAAAAAAACAGTCTTTTCTTGCATGATTAGAATCACTACGAACTAAGGAAGTTTTTAAAGCTACATGCCAAATTTAATTTCATTACAACTTTTTGAATAACGCATAAAGTTTGTTTTTCCATACTAGGTGAAAAACAAACGCGGGATTCTCTTAGTATGGAGAAAGTAACTCTGTGCGGTTGCTCAAAAAGTTATTATAAAAAAACTTGTCATGTAGCTTTAAAAAAATCCTTAGTTCATAGTGATTTTAATTTTTTAAGAAAACACATTTTTTTTTGAATTAATACCTACATGAATTAAGGGGTTTTTTGTAACACGGACATAAGGAAAATTAACAAAAATTCCGATTAAAATTATCATTTTTTTTTTATGGCATAGAGAAGACAAACGAGCACACAGGCCACCTGATGGTAAGTGGAAACTGTGACCCATAGACATTCGCATTCACAAGACTGCAATGCAATCCTAAGACTGCAAATGCGTTGCCAACCCTGAGGACTAAGATGGAATGCCTCTATGCTAGTCATTTCACCGGCTGTCTTATCCCCAAACCAGAACACAACAATGCGAACACTGCTGTTTGGCGGTAGGTTAATGGATAAGATGGTGGTAGCGATCCGGACGGACCCTGCACAAGGTCCTACCACCCGCAAAAAAATATCTCGGAAACTAATAACAATTGCTGAACATACAGGGGGTTAAATCGATAGCTTATGAGCTGCTCTATCACCCCCTTAAAGCTTTGCACCTAGCTACCAATCACCCTGTATTTATTAATATATTAACTAAACCTGACATCCTAAAATTTAAATTTTAACGTGAAACGTCAGAAACGGATTAAGTACTGGGTTGACTCTGCCAAGGTTATCTAAAGTTACATAGTGACGCCTGTAAACCCGCACTAGGAGTGTTACTGACACAGGATCCGTTTCAACACACTCTGTATTGTACGAACAATTGGATTTGTTCTTTATTTGCATAACTTAGACCCTTTAGAGTAACATACGAGTGTTTTGTAAGCATTGCCGCATTTTGGAAATATACCGCATATTGTTCTGTGAAGTGCGGTATTTTAGTTGATATAAATAATTTTGGGTGGCGAATATAGTTTGGATTGCAAATGAAAATAAAAATATTGTGGTCCGTTTCGTAAATCCAAGTCTATCTGAGGTTTCCAAGACAAGACTGGTTAAATAAAACCGCCCCAAAAACTTCACGATTTTGTTTTTTTTGGTAGGGAATAATATTAAAGTTTAAAATGGCGGTAGCGTTTTTGACCCCACTCGAGGTCCTGACACCATTAAAATTAAGTCGCCTCAGTTTAAAAGAACACCATTTAGTTTGCACTAGCGAAGTATAAATATTAAAAAGCAGTTCTTCTCCAGCTCATTAAGAGTTGCTGTTACCTACTGCCGCTCGGGTGCTAGGGTTGCAAACGCGGCCCCGACTAAACCGGCTCGGTCCATCCTGTTGAGTTTGCTTTTGGTGGCTTGTGGCACGTACGGACGAGGCATGCACACATGCAGCAGCGTGATTATACCTTTGTTTGAAGATGAAGTACTGTTTTATACTGTGTCACTAGTTAAATTTAATTACAGTTCACATCTAACGTAAGATATGCGTGGCGTTGTCTGAGGTCTCAGCCAATATTTATTCTGATTAAGTCCCAAAACGGGGCCTGGATTGGGATCGAAATCCTAATGAATCTCTGTCTATTCTGCCGTCTAAAACAGAAAGGTATTATACGAGTAAGTACTGTGTACTCTTATACTGCCTTTTTCATTCGGATATTTATGATTTGTGACAAAGACGCGCCAGAGTAATTTACTGCCGTCAACGCATAAGCATGCCTCTGTATTTTACCTTAAAGTATTATTTAATCATTATTATATCCTATATTATTAACCGAAAAATACTCGTATGTGTATTTGTAATTAAATGCTCTAAAACGGCTCTATCGATTTTGATGAAATTTTGCAATATGAAGGCGAAAAATCAAGTGAAGTCGTCATCTTCGGAAAAAATCGTTTTTCAACCCGAGCGACAATCGGTCTTCCAGGTACTGTATTTGTTTAAGTAAATACTAAATATATACAATGCAAACGGTCTTTTTCGTTTTTTTGACGTTTCTGATTTCTATCGACAACTAGCTGTCCGTGCCCGGCACCGCCCGGGTGTATTTTTTTTCATACGAACCTTATCCTGATAGTTAAACACAACATATAAAATATCAAATCCGTCGAGCCTGTCAAGATTCTCGATCGAACATATTGCACAATCAGTTAACACCACAGCGAGAGAGTTTGGGTCAATATTTGCATTTCCTTACATTTATAGGCATTTTGGATGTTTTTCTGAACATGCACAATTCCGGAACCATAGATTCAATCAGTTGGGCATCCTAGGCACTCTCAAGTCCTGTATCGATGCTCGGGGTATCCATCATCAGATTTCACTAAAAACATCCCATGGCGAGTAACCAAGGCTTCGAAATAGCCTCTATAGTAGGAAAAACGCACTCAGAACCGTTTTTTTTGCCCAGATTTTCTGGAAATTTCCAGTATACGGCAGCCCTAATCAAGACTCAGAGTGCAAATCTGCAGCAGCCATAAAACCAGATCGGATAATGCACGAATAAAACTTTTACGAGGGCCTGTATCGCGTCATCTGTGATTCATGGCGTATGAGCTAATTTTATTTTTTATTTGCACGGGTCATCCAGTTATGGTATTATGTTCCTTTCCTTTTTTACTCGACTTCGGCGGAGCAAAGGGTAATTTGTAAATTGGGTAATTGACACCCTATATATATGTATGTATGTTTCATCATCATCTTCATGTCAGCCGAAAGACGTCCACTGCTGGACATAGGCCTCCCCCAAGGCTCTCCACTCAGACCGGTCTTGTGCTTTTCGCATCCACCGCGTTCCCGCGATTTTTACAAGGTCGTCACTCCATCTTGTTGGAGGCCTACCTACAGCTCGTCTCCCGGTCCGGGGACGCCACTCAAGAACCTTCTGACCCCATGGTGTGACCTGATGTATGTTTATTCAATCAAATTTCTCTATATCGTTTTTTTCTCTTGAAACCATGATATTATCCGGATATAATAAACATTAATTACTAAGGTTAGGTTGGGTTATTCATTCATGCTCATTTGACTACTTCAAAAAAAAACACATGCGATGAGAAATACTTTTCGACGAGATGAAAGTTGAAAGGTATTTCGATAAAATGTATGTTTTAGAATTTTCAGCCTAGATTAATTTTAACCGTGGCTATTACAATCTGGGTTCTGTAACACAGGGTATCCTAGCTCAGGACCCAGTGAGTAAATTTTTTTTTTTTAGAGAGAGCTAAAGATGGTCAATATGCCTGACCGAGGCAAGCTGGGGCAGTGGCTCTAACTCGTTACACCCCCCATGAACTACAATCCACCCGATCATAGTCTTGGCTTGGCGACTAAAAGAGGGTTTTTTTTTTCATTTTATGTACTTATCACTTTTTTAGCAACGATTAAAAAGGTTTTATCTCCAGTTTTCATTAAGCTTTACAGGGGGGGTTATTATGAGAAAAAAGGAAGGGGTAAAATGAAATGCATTAACATAATATCTTAACTGTAGCGTCACAATTTATTTATGAGAATATTATTTATGTTATAAAAAAATTGGATTCTTTCACAAAAAATTCTGATATACATAATTTAAATACTAGAAATAAAAATAAAATAGCTATTCGAAAATTCCGCGTCCGTAAAGTACATAAATCATTTGTTGGTCAATGCATTCATTTCTATAATAAATTACCTGAGGTGGTATTAAAGTTACCCTTTCCAGCACTCAAAAATTACTTGAAAAAGTCGTTAATGTCTAAAGCGTATTATAGGATCGAGGACTATTTAATAGACAAACATGCTTGGCCTAAACCCGAAACTTAATCAATAATATATTTTTTATTTGTTTTTTTTTCAAATTCAAAATCTTTATCTTGTCTGGGGGACACCGTTGATGTAGGAAAACATATCAATCTTATGTGGTCATCTTGCACCGTCTTATATACACATACGTAGGAGTTCTTTTTTTCCTTTTCTCTCTTTCTATCTTAAGATTTTGGTGTGTTTTCCTGCGGAAACTACGCAGGATATTTGAAATATTTTCTAATTTGCTATTTATAGATTTATATAATGCTAGACTAAGTAGTACCATTGTAATATTAAATATATTTAAAAAAATGACTGACTGCTGAGTTTCTTGCGGCGCTTCTTCTCAGCAGTGGTCTCCTCTTGTGAAGCGCTGGTAGATTCTTGACGTGTAAAAGTGCCCGTGCGGCCTACTTACTGAATAAATGTCTTTATCTTTATCTTTATCTTTATCATGTCATAATAGCCCCCCAGGTGTAAAAAATAATAATAACGCATTTCAAATTCAAATCACACTCGCCACAACCCGACCAAAGTTGGGAGTTATGTTTTTTAACAAAAGTACAACTTCAAAGGGTTCTTAATTGTGAAAGTATTTTCATTTAACTTTGTCAGCTTACGCTTAGTCAACTTGAGTTCGGCTAACTTCGGGCGATGTCGGCCAACTTCGGGTGTCCGCCATTAAAATGCATCTGGCTCACAAGAAGTAAGTTGGACTTATCAGTGAATATTTTGGGTACTTAGAGTTGCCAGGTGTCAGAATTTTACTGTCATAAATTAAATCGTTTTCGAATCCATATTGCTTTTTTACTGTACAGCCGTCGTTATTTTTTGAGTGTAAAATAGTAATTCAAGCCAAATGCTTATGTTCCGGTGTGGGGATGAGATAACCTGTGGGATGAGACTAGCATAGATGGATCTTAGGCCTCAGGGTTGGCACCGCATATGCGGTCTTAGGGTTGCAGTCTTAAGATTTTAATCTTGAGAATGCAAATGTCTATGGGTCATAGATCCCACTTACCATTAAGAGGCCTGTGGGCTCGTCCGCCTTCTCGATACCATAACAATAGTTTTTTTTTTTTTACCACATACTTATACTATTCTTATACTATGCTATGCTTATGCTTAGGTTAACTGGAAGAGATCCCTTAAAGTGATAAGTTCACGTTTTACATACCTTTTGTGTAGTCCGCAGCCTAGCTCAGAGACTCTTAGTATTAGAAAGCTGTAATATGGCATAAATATACATACGAGATTACTCACGCCAAAAAGAGGTAATTTTTTTTTTATGTACCTCCCCAACACGTAACGTGGGGATGTATTTTTTTTCTCGTCCACCGTCTTTCAAAAATATTATGAGTTGTTGTTTTTCGATTATTAAGGTATCCGTTTATGAAATATTAAGCTTTAAAGCGCTAATTTTTGTTAAAGTCAAGTGTCCCTCCCCCCCTAAAGCTGAAACTACTAATACTAAAATTATAAAAAATATCTTAAATGAAAAAACTCTTGAATTTAATAGGAAAACGATCACTTCAGTGGTTCTTGAGTTACAATCGGTTTAAATGTTTAAACCTTCCAACGGCCAAGTTAAGTTGGTCGCGAGGTCTAATTTGTTTGTAGTAACTAACGGCTTCGGAACCCTACACTGAGCATGGTCCGACATGCTCTTGCTCTTGCCCGGTTTTTCAGTATTATGTTCGTTATTCAAGGAAACGTGCGAATTAGATTGTCATTATTCTAACGTTAAAAAAAGGGAACTACAGTTGCGATAGGGAATTAATTACCCGCCATTTTTGGACCAATCTTAATCCAAATTACGAAAGTACTCCAATTGCAATATATTTTCCTCTTTCACACAAATAAGTTCAGTCCATTAAATATACCATACATCAAACACGGTGTAAGGTACTTCTCGCACCAGCGAATACTAGACCTTACTCCTAATAAAACTAAAGTTAATTTTGCACTGGACATCACAAGTAATAAATAACTTAAGGTCGGAATTAGTTGAGAATGAATTACTGTCGGATATAGGTTCCCGAATGTGGTTAAGGCTTTCCTGCAATTCTTAATTGCCTTCGGTGTAGTTATAGGATTATGGACCTTGCCCCAATCTAGTATAGGTTTGTATACTTTTCTCAAACATGCAATGAAAATGTTGGCGTTATGTTAGTTATTTTAGGCTTCAAAGTATCACGTTCCGGACGGAGCAGCTCGAGAGAGCTGTAAAGGAATATCATACAAAATTGAAGGCCTAGGCCGGGAAGTGATTTAAAAAAAAAAAAATTTTTTTTCAGTGGCTTTATGGTTATCGAACCAAAAATATCCGCGCTAATGCCTATTATGTATACACGTTTTTTTTATTTCATTGCGTATGTTTGAAAAAAGCACTATACATACCTCGCCGTGAAAAGGGGTTGCCAGCCTCGTAACTATCCGGCCTCGCTTCGCTCGGCCGTCTATATAACTCGGCCGGCAACCCCCTACTTCCCGGCCTCTGTAGTAATGTACTAATAATCTACGTACTTTTTAGAGGTTTCACTCCTCATTGACGACGCGCTGGCCTAGTTGGTAGTGACCCTGCCTACGAAGCTAGCGGTTCTGGGTTCAAATCCCGATAAGGGCACATATTTGAGTGATGAGCGCGACTATTTGTTCCTGAGTCATGGATGTTTTCTATGTATTTAAGTATATATATCGTAGTCTAGTACCCGTAGTACAAGCCTAGAGCTTAGTTTGGGACTAGGGCAGTTGGTGTGACACTGTCCCCTGATGTTTATATATTTTTTTATTTAAAAATCAGGTATATTCTGTAGGTCATGAAAGTGGCGATTAGTTTAGTTATCTACACAACTTCATTTTAAGTATTATTATATTTTATGATTTTAAAAAAACCTGCTGTATTTTCTTCCAGCGCTTCGTTTCCGTAATGATAGTCTTGTTTTAAGCGCTAGTAGATTCACTCCATATAACCGACGTGTAAAAAAGCCCTCATGTGGCCAATTTAATGAATAATCATTTTGATTTTTTTGGTCGCCTCTACTACAGTGCTTCATTCAAACCGAAATGCTTTGTTTTAAGACCTCTTGCAGTTTACGTAGCTAAGGCATTTACTGCTACGCCGAGTCTGCTACGAGGCTACGAATCACCGCGATGTCGTAGCATATGCTAAAAACCGGGACTATATCGGATGGCACAATGATTGTTGGGTCGAAAACGGTCTTTACAATTTAAATCGTATTTTTCTACATAAGAGATGTTTATTAAATTCTGTAATATCAGTCTAAAAGAGTGTTAGACCAAATCATGCCATGACGCAAAAATCATTTTCGATAATGCCTATCCATAGCCATTTTGATTCATTATCTTGCCGTTATCCCAATCATTAACGTCTGTTTGATGTTATTTTAATTTAGTTTTCTATCTTTCTATTTTTTGGTAAGAAGGACATAACATTAATATGTAACATGATCGAAGACTACTGTTATGGAAACGTCGAAAATTGTCGAATATAAACCCAGGTTCGAAATCAACCGGTTATTTTGAAGGGACTTTATTACGGCTGACTGAATTATACGGGGATAAGGTTAAGGGTAGTATTTTTAGGATTCCTTCAAGTGTTATAATACCATTTAACTGTGACCAGTAAAGCGAAAAGGTGTTGGAATGTAATGGATTTTTACACTTGAAATAATACGATAAACAAATATTAGGATATTATATTATACAACGAAAAACTTCAATACATTGTCCGCAATTTCTGTGGCAAGGTTATCATACGAGTATATCTCGGCCCTCCTAAGCTAATACGCAGTATGTCAGATAAAAATCTTGTAGCAAAATAAACCTTATTACTATGAGAAGAGAACTAAAACTGCTTTGGTTATTGATTATCTAAATAGTACAAAAAATCACTACCCGTGTATGTCTTTTTGGCCGCTTACTTCTTTGAAAGCAACGGATTTTGGTGCAGTTTAAACTATCATTAAAAAAACGGAATGTTTCACTCTAAACAACATTCAACATGTTATAAGACGTTAGTCTTAGTTTATGTGCGCATGTTACAGAAAGCCTTACATAAACCGAAGCAAAGCCAGGGCGGGTCACTATACTCTGATTATTTTAACATGATATCTGTGACAGCTCATATAAACACTTGTACAATTATATCTTTAATTTTACATAAATTCTACATCGCGATCGGTACAAACCTAGCGACGCCATTCAGGGATTTAAATAATTAATCGCCTATTTGTAAACACATCGCTTGTGCGAGCGTGATTGAAATTATGAAATACAGCTGTCACAGACGGCATCTTAGAATGATCAGAGTATAGTTTTGTTATAAACTAGGAATCTACTCTATTATACAGGGTGAAGTATTCCTAAGAGCTTTAAGAAAAAGTACCCAAATAAAGTTATTTTTTGCAGTTATTCCTAGAAACGGCACTTTTAATGTCTTTTTTTATAGCAGTCATGAACGACAGTAGGTATTATAGTAGGTAGATAACTAAAGAAGTGACGTAATTGTGTTTTTCTTCGTTCTTTATGCATTTTACTCAGTGAAGATTTTATTAAAATGGACTTGTTTATTCTAGTGAGCAAATATTTAACGTATTGCGATATTATTTTAGAACATTATTATTAATATTGTGAGGAACGATTCTTAGTGTAGTTTATTTATTTAATAAGTTTATTAAGAAGAAAGTTGTAGATGATACGATTGCATTTGATTGTAAGGGTTCCGTACCCGCAGGTATCTGGTATATGGGATCATAATATAGTTGCTTAAATACAAAAGCGACACAAAACAAAATGTGTTTGTGTTGCATTTAAATTCGGAATGCTTTATACTTAAAGTTTTAAATCAAACTATATTTGTTTTTGATTTATGGCGCTTTTGTATTAAATCAGCGATATATTGGGTCCTTACCTATGAAATTGGCGTTTTTTTACGTGTCTTATTTCGTACGGAATTTATTCATTTCAATTTTAAGTACCAAATTCTTTATAAATTTCATTAATACACTATGCAACAAAGGTTTTAGATACAAATAAATATGGTTTAATTTCTTACTTAATGTTTAAAATTAAAGTGTGAACTTAACTCTTTTTATGTGCTGCAAGTTCAAGTGTTTCAATTACGCATAGTTTTATGAAGCTAACTACTTTTTAAGTGATTAAGATATGTATAATATAGCTTAGAAGTGTCCAATATTCCTGACAGAATTTTGTTTGGTTTGCATTTGACGTTACTAAATAATCCGCAAAATGAAATGTATGAAAACCACCGGTTTTCTCCATATAAAACGCCAATTTCATAGGTAAGGACCTAATATATGGTACCCTTTTTTTTCGTGAAATTATAGCATGGGATTCCGATATTCTCCGCCGATACACCGACCTTCATATCATACGACACTGACTGAAATAGTTTGTTACTTTTTAATTTGAATGTGATACTTACATACTTTTAATAAGTTTTATAAGTGTTTTTGTAACTAACAACCTATGGATCTGAGAAACCTGTTTTTTTTTTTTCTTACGTTTGAGTTGAGCTCGCGCAAATTTAATAATACCATCTGTGGCCTACGGAACCCTCGGCACGCGCAACTTGCACTTGTTGTGTAACTTTTTGGATTGGTCGTTAAAAAATGGTAATGAGCTGGTTCCAAACCACGGTAACGGTCATCACACTTGACGGTTAAATCTCGTGAAGACGCCTGTAAGGTGAACGAGCTCCGAACCTTTTTCAAGGGCTTTCAAAATACGCGATTCGGCCGGGCACTGGGGGTTCCGTGAGTACAGAAAACACCCTCTATATTCCAATACAGATTCACGGGTTATTCTACTGAAAAAAGTCAATGGTATCAGTAGAATAACAATTATGCGAAATTTGTGTTCTGCGAAATCATACATTCGGACAATTTATGATTATGCGAAAACAAAGGGGAACCTTGCAAAATGATAAACTGGAGGACTTTGGCATTTCCTTTGTTAATTGGCACAACACACCTAATAAAAGTTATTACAATATTTACATAATGTGTTTATTCATTTATATCAAAGTAAACAATTATTTTTTTCATTTTTTTCTCAATAATAATGGCTTTGCGTTTGACCTCACCTCACCTGATGTAAACTTACCTATAGAAGCAAAAAATGCACTTTGCTTTAGATAAACAAACACAATTTTAACGACGACGCGCTAGCCTAGTTGGTAGTGACCCTGCCTGCGAAGCTAGCGGTCTTGGGTTCA
Source organism: Acleris emargana (assembly GCA_927399475.2). NCBI lineage: Eukaryota > Metazoa > Arthropoda > Insecta > Lepidoptera > Tortricidae > Acleris > Acleris emargana. The sequence continues at coordinate 3,083,667 of OV656840.1, forward strand.
AATCCCGGTAAGGGCGGATATTTGTGTGATGAGCGCGAATATTTGTTGCTGAGTCATGTATGTTTACTATGTATATAAGTATATATTTCTCTATATAAGTATTTATATAGTTGTCTAGTACCCATAGAACAAGTTTAGAGCTTAGTTTGGGACTAGGTCAATTGGTGTGAGATCGTCCCCAGTTTTTATTTTTCTTATTTTTTATTTATTTGTGTGATGAGCGCGAATATTTTGTTGCTGAGTCATGGATGTTTTCTATGTATATAAGTATTTATATTTCTATATAAGTATTTATATAGTTGTCTAGTACCCATAGAACAAGCCTAGAGCTTAGTTTAGGACTAGATTAATTGGTGTGACATGGTCCCCTGTTTTTTTATATATTTTTTTATTTACCATCATGTGTCCCTGTGATCGCTTCTCTTGGGTATGCGATAAAAAAAAAGATATTTTACCTTGAATTCGTTGTCACAACGGAACCCTGAGGCGCTGAGATCACCGGAGTGGAAGCGCTTATAATAAAGCACCAACTGAGATGGTGTGGTCATGTGTTGCGTATGGACGACAGTAGGCTGCCAAAGGCGGTGTTTTACTCCGAACTCTCGTGCGGGAGACGTAGGCAAGGCGGACAATACCTGCGGTACAAGGACGTCTTAAAACGCAACCTTGCAGCTGTAGATCTCGCTAGTGATAGATGGGAGGAGTTTGCAAGTCACAGACCGGAATGGCGTCGAAACATTCACACAAAGGTGAACACATTTGAACAAAAGCGTCTTGAAGTCCTTGATGCAAAGCGCCATATACGGAAGACTCAACCTAAGCCCTCCTATAACTACACATATGACTCGGCTGGCCAACTCTTCTGCCTACCCTGTAACCGCACTTTTAAAACGAAATTCGGTTTTGCCAGCCACATTAGAGCACATCACCCGGACTAGACCAGTTGCAGGATTCGCCGTTACCGGACACGGTATGGAGGACATGATGATGACAACGGAACCCTATTTGCCGCATCTGATCGGTTTTCGATGACGACATTGAGATTGAGGACTCGGGCTTGTAATTGGAGTGCCAAAGTTAATTGATTCGTTTAGCCACTAAACTGCATTTTTTACATACATACATACATACATACATACCTTCACGCCTTCATTCCCAGAGTGGGGTAGGCAGAGCTACAGAATTACCAACAACCCTAAAAACTTTTGCATTTTTTATTGCAGTAAAAATTACCATTGGGTTGGTTATTATATTATTAGGGAGAAAATTACTACGGGGCTGGTTAACTTAAAAAAGTCGGTCAAGTGTGAGTCGGTCTGGCGCAAGTAGGGTCCCGTACCATTATCTATAAAAAATTACGTTAAATCTTTTTTTATTCGGTTTTTAGTATTTGTTGTTAAGTATAGCGGCAACAGAAATACATCATCTGTGAAAATTTCAACTGTCTAGCTATCACGGTTCGTGAGATACAGTCTGGTAATAGATAGACAGACGGACAGACGGACACCGGAGTCTTAGTAATTGGGTCCCTTTTCTACCTTTTGGGTACGGAACCCTATGAATATATATCGGGAAATGCTTGTTAGTATTAAAAAAAAAAAACAAGTACAAAACTAAGCTCTAGGCTTTACCTACTATACGTCTTATCTTTTAATCATTATATGTATTGACATCGAACGAGTGACCATTATTCGATATTTAATTGTTGTTGTTTTCATTTAATTAATTACTATTAATTACTCTTGTATTTTTTGATTATTAGTATTTATATTTTGACAATCTTAATGTAATTTCGTATTTTTTGACATGCTATGCAATTTATATTGTAATATTCAGGGAGCGAAACTTTGGTGCCGATGACAGGCGTATGACGTCAAGCTACATACAGAGTGTTTTTATCTAGATTGAACATCATCACTAACAACTTATTGGCCTCTTTATTGTACCAATATTGACACTTGAGTAGAGACGGCCGGTACTTATAAAAAAGATAATTGACTGTCATTGTCATATTAAAAAGAAGATTGTTGAAGTCAATAACAAAATTTTTTTTTTTTTTTTTTGTAAGTTTTAATTATTACCGAAACATTGTTTCGCTTGAGCAAAGTCGCCATGTAATCTGTACAGCCGTATTTGCAGAAGTTTATTTTTCTGACTGTAAATAATTAAAAAATTATTTAACAGCAAAAGTAAGCAATTAAGAAAAAAAATGAAAACAATCAAGCTCATGGGATGTTGTTATGTTTGAATTTTAAGCGTTCTGCATACTTCGAAATTTCATTAAAATAATGTTTTTCATTTCCTTGTATAAATAATATTTTTCGTTAGAAATACAAGCTCCAACAAAATATTTCGTGTCGTCTTTGTCATTATTTAAATATTTACATTATCATTATAGCATTATTATGAATCAGTGCGGTGTCGCAATATTGTTTATAATAAAAGCATCCTATATGTGAATTTGCGTCATAATGACGTCACCAGCATCAAAGTTTCGCTCCCTGGTAATATTACATTGATGAATAAATAAACTGAAAATGAAACTAATCTTATCTTATTTATGCGGTCCTTACGGATAAACTTCGACCCTATGGGATCTTTTGTGTAAGTACTCCTCTTGTAGCGCTTAATCCGATGCAGCCTCCACCCCTTCCAAAAAACGTATATACATGCCTCCTATAGGTACTAGACAGCGATAAATATCCTTATGTACGGACAATAAATACTTATAAAGATGGTGATAAATACTTATACATATAACATATTCTAAAATATATAAAAATAAAATATAAAATATGTTTATTCAGTAAGTAGGTCGCACATACACGTCAAAATCAACGAATTAATGTTTCAGATGTTTACTTACGACAATTATGTCATAATACCTTACTTTTCTAATCCCATTTTTTTTATTTCTAGTATTCAAATTATGTATTGCAGACTTATTTATCTGGACTTAGGAGCTTGCGCTCATCAGTCTCATCACCTTTATACCGTCATCTTTTCTGCCCCCTCCTTTTAAAACCCCCAACGCAGAAGGGGTGTTATATTTATCGTGTGTCTCTGTGTATGTCTGTGGCATCGTAGCTTCTAAACAAGTGTACTGATTCGGACAAACAGCTAGTTTAATTAGAGTGTTTCTTAGCTAGGTTTCACGAAAATCGGATCAGCCGTCTAAGAGTTATCAGCTCTGATAGTATCCTCGCAATTATTTTAGTTTTTATAATTACTTTTTAAATATGACGCACAAGGTGCATAAGATATTTCAGTAAAATCCCTATCACAATCTCTGTAACGTGACAACCCTGACACATAAAATTATGATCCATCCCTAAGCCTCACTCCATTCATAACTAGACTTAGGGCTGGCACTCGCGACAAATGATCGTTATTAATTATTGTTCCGCAACTTTTCTCGTACAATTCCCAAGTTGACGATTTAATAAGACGCAATATAAACTCCATTTTATACACCAATATTTGGTGGGGCTTAAAATAATGTTTGGGAAAATATCTACTTTGGTGCGGAAATCCGCATTCAGTTCAATGAAACCTTTCATTCTAAAAAGGGTTTTTTACATAAATGGGAAAAAATATGTATACATCCCGACGTTATCATTTTGCTACATTTACATTTGGTTAACAATATTATTATTATTATGATATTGTATGGCCCGAAGAATAGCTAAACTGAAGTGGCAGTGGGCGGGGCACATCGCACGCAGGACTGATGGCCGATGGGGTCAGAAGGTTCTTGAGTGGTGTCCGCGGACCGGGACACGAGCTGTGGGTAGGCCTCCAACAAGATGGAGTGACGACCTTGTAAGGATCGCGGGAACGCGGTGGATGCGAAAAGCACAAGACCGGTCTGAGTGGAGAGCCTTGGGGGAGGCCTATGTCCAGCAGTGGACGTCTTTCGGGTGACATGATGATGATGGTTGTATGGAATGCCTCTATGCTAGTCATTTCACCAGCTGTCTTATCCCTAAACCAGAACACAACAATGCGAACACTGCTGTTTGGCGGTAGGTTAATGGATAAGATGGTGGTAGCGATCCGGACGGACCCTGCACAGGGTCCTACCGCCACTGACCTCTCTTAGAGTCAAAGTCACCTTGCCCAAATGTATTGTTTTAACGGTACGTTACTTTGTGCTTTACGATTAACATTTCAACGGCCGTAGGGAATCCACTTCAATCTCTAATGTAAATTTAGAATATTTGAAATTGTTACGAAAAAGCTTAACATTTTTTAGTTTTTACGATTTTGGCTTAAGCCAAGCCCAAGTTTAACGTTTTCGGCAACAGACTGAAAATAATATGCTTCAAAGACTTCGCAAAAAAATAATGATCCAACCTCAAAGGATTAACGCCCTAACGCGTGAAATAACAGAGCCGCCGTTACATAAGGGCCGATACACACAGCAGGCAAAACGGTAGGGCTCCGCAAAGTACATGACTGCAAAATCAAAGACAAGAATTACTTACGCATACATATATCGCCTAACATACAAGCCTTTATTCCCTTAGTCGCCTCTTACGACATCCACGGGAAGACATGGAGTGGCACTATTCTAACCCGGCAACCAAACGGAACTTACGCATAAACATTGGAAATTCATACCTTTTACTTTTTTCAAGCCTTTCTGAGCGTCCTACTACTGCGCCAAATTCTTCCATTTTTAGGGTTCCGTAGTCAAACTAGGAACCCTTACAGTTTCGCCGTGTCTGTCCGTCCGTCCGCTGCCTAGCTCAGAAATTTTAGTACTAGAAAGCTGTAATTAAGCATAAATATACATATTAGTTATTAGTTATTTCCCGTGTGGTTGCCGGGTTAGAATAGTGCCACTCCATGTCATCCCGTGGATGTCGTAAGAGGCGACTAAGGGAATAAAGGCTTATAGTACTGTTAGGCGATGGGCTTGCTACCTGTCACTAATACGCTGGTAAGCATCTTAGCCTATTTGTGCAGAATGTGGTTACTGAATTATCAACAAGTTTTTAAAGTTGTAGGTAATTCTGTAGCTCTGCCTACCCCACTCTGGGATGACAGGCGTGAAGGTATGTATGTATGTATACATATTAGTCCCGCCAACAAAGTGGTAAAATTAAACCTGATTTATTTTTCTCGTCTACCCCATAGTGTGGGGCGTCGTTGGATAGGTCTGGATAGTGGGAGTGACATAATATTTTAATCAAAATAACGAGAGGATAAAAAAATACAATAATAATATAATTATATAGACGACAATATCAAAAAACGCAATAGGGTTTTTAACGCTTGCTTTTCAGGGTTCTGTACCAAAAGGGTAAAAAAGGGACCCTATTACTAATACTCCACAGTCCGTCTGTCTGCCTGTATCTCATGAACCGTGATAACTAGCTGGCCTAGTTGGTAGTGACCCTGCCTACGAAGCTAGCGGTCCTGGGTTCAAATCCTGGTAAGGGCAGATATTTGTGTGATGAGCGCGAATATTTGTTCCTGAGTCATGGATGTTTCCTATGTATTTAAGTATATATTTCTCTATATAAGTATTTATATCGTTGTCTAGTACCCATAATACAAGCCTAGAGCTTAAATTGGGACTAGGTCAATTGGTGTGACATTGTCCCCCGATATTCTATTCTATTCTAATCTAACTAGACTGTTAAAAGTTTCACCGATGATGTATTTCTGTTGCCACTATAACAATAAATACTAAAAACAGAATAAAAATATATTTAAGTAGGGCTCCGCGTTATTTGCTCGATATTTATAACGGCAACTAGTAAAGTGTCTAATGTTGTTTATAGTACGGAACCCTTCGCTTCGGAAGTCCGTCTCGTACTTGGCCGGTTATTTATTAGACTACTTTACTTGTGGGAGGACCTTGTGCAGGGTCCGTCCGGGTTGGTACCACCATCTTATCCATTAATCTACCGCCAAGCAGCAGAATTGCATTGATGTGTTCCGGTTTGGGGATAAGACAGCCGGTGAAATGACTAGCATAGAGGCATTCCATCTTAGTCCTCAGGGTTGGCAGTGCATTTGCAGTCTTGTGAATGCGAATGTTTATGGGTCACAGTTTCCACTTCCCATCAGGTGGCCTGTGTGCTCGTTTGCCTTCCTATGACGTAAAAAAAAAGACAAGTACTAAAAATACACCCTATCCTCACATTGACTAGATAGTAATATCATTTTCACATTAGCGAATGTACTCAGCCATAACCGTAATCGGATTCTCGAAGCTAGTTAGCACGCTATTGTCCATATCTATCCCTCGCGTGCCCTAACTTTTTGCAATAGCAATATAGAATACTCACGGTTATTTCCCTTGTTAATAACAAAGTGGTATAGTGGAATAAACATAAGAAACATTTGGTCGGAACCGTTTTGTATTTATATTTATTTTCGGTCAATCCCGTGTGGTTGCTGGGTTAGAATAGTGCCACTCCATGTCTTCCCGTGGATGTCGTAAGAGGCGACTAAGGGAATAAAGGCTTGTAGTACTGTTAGGCGATGGGCTTGCCACCTGTCACTAATACACTAGGAAACATCTTAGCCTACTTGTGCAAAATGTGGTTACAGAATTATCAAGAAGTTTTAAGACTTGTTGGTAATTCTTTAGCTCTGCCTACCCCAATCTGGGAATGAAAGCGTGAGTTTATGTATGTAATTTTAATGCCCATATAAGGTAATTAACAGAGCTCGGCAGGGGTGAGCTATTTTTACGTCATTAATGTAAAGTGTAGATTATTATGGATACACCTTAAAAATAAATATAAAAATGAAAATATTTGGCATGGAGGGGTGGAGGGGGGATTCGGAGGAGCTCCTTATACGTACAAAGTAACATAACAGAATAATAGAATAATGTCGTTGTTATGATATTTCACTCAGTTGAATAGGCATCCTTAAACAGATTTATTACCTATCGAAAGAGGCTTGATATCATATCATATCACTTGATTAACTTTCATAGTAGTATAAATAAGTACAAATTAAAATTATGAATTATTAAATACTTAATATTTCAAGAGGATTGCTAAAACAGCTTGCTATAAAATTAATTTGTTCAGGCGGCCTAAATAAAATATTTTCATTAGTAATTAAATTACACCACATCTACCATTGAATGACAAGGTATGTCCATGTTATGCTAACTCTAAAAACAGCCACCCCTGCCGAGCTGTGGTTATTAATAACGAAAGACTAGTATGGACTTATCCGATAAAACAGGTTGTCATATGATTATTAACTACATCTGTACGAGCCTATCCCAGTCACAGAACTCAGAAATACTCGTAGTAACATTGTTAAAATTTGTCAGGGCGCCTATTCTACGCGGTAAAATCCATAACGTCGGTGAAACTGAAAAACCGCGAAAGTAACATTTTAAATAAGGAGGAAAATGCACCTTTTTAATAAGGTAGTAAGAGTCATTTTACTCTATCAAAAATTTGTTAGTTACGCGGTGTTGCAGTATCAACGACGATATCGGCTTTGACCTGTCTGCCCTCCTAAGCTAATACGCAGTAAGTCAGATAAAATTCCTGTCGCAATATCAACCTTATTACTAAGAAAAGAGAGCTAAAACTGCTTTGATTATTGATTTTGGTATACTGCTTATTTAAATAAATAATAAATAAATATCAAGGGACAATGTCACACCAATTGACCCAGTCCCAAACTAAGCTCTAGGCTTGTACTATGGGTACTAGACAACGATATAAATACTTATATAGAGAAATATATACTTAAATAGATAGTAAACATCCATGACTCAGGAAAAAATATTCGCGCTCATCACACAAATATCTGCCCTTACCGGGATTCGAACCCAGGACCACTAGCTTCATAGGCAGGGTCACTACCAACTAGGCCAGCGCGTCGTCAATTAGCTTAGGAGGGCAGTGTTATGGTATTGTTTTCAATCATTACTGTCATGTAAATAAGAGCTATCAAAACGTTAACAATACTATAACACCGGTTTTTATCGCTTAGAATCTCGGCCCAGCGCTAGACGCCCCTTGTGACATGCGTTAAAACGCGTCGCATATCGTGTGTGTCAGGCTTTATGGAGAAGATGAACAATTTAATGGCTTATGTGTACTGATCCAGACGTAGGTACCTCTGGTTTAATCAAACGGATTCTTTAAGAATGTGAGCCGTTTATATGCTGAATTCGATATCTTTGCCAGCAGAATCGGGGGTAAACCTGTGAGAAAAAGATATTAAACATACATACATACGTTAACTCACGCCTTTATTCCCAGAGTGGGGTAGGCAGAGCTACAGAATTACCAACTACTCTAAGAACTTGTTTATAATTCTGTAACCACATTTTGCACAATTAGGCTAAGATGTTTACCAGTGTATTAGTGACAGGTTGCAAGCCCATCGCCTAACAGTATTACCAGCCTTTATTCTCTTGGTCGCCCCTTACGACATCCACGGGAAGACACGGAGTGACACTATTCTAACCCGGCAACCACACGGGGATGAAAGATATTAAAATAATTAATAAAAGTAAAAAAGGCATGAGTGAGTTTATTATAATTGGTGTATCATCATCATCATCATGTCAGCCGAAAGACGTCCATTGCTGGACATAGGCCTCCCCCAAGGCTCTCCACTCAGACCGGTCTTGTGCTTTTCGCATCCACCGCGTTCCTGCGATCCAAGCGCGGAGTAAGAAGATCCTAAAGGGTTGAAGTGTATTCGAAAGGGCCCATCTGTAAGATAAGATAAGCACACTATCAGATTTAGTTGCTCTGTCGAGTTGCTTGAGGACTATAGGCTTACCTTCGGGGAAGAAAGATGGCCGATTGAAAAACGCCCGGATTTTGTTTTGTTAATTTTGATTTACTGTTCTATTTAATGACACGGGCGACCGCCATTAATTTTAAACAAGAAGATTCTTAGTTGATAAGTTGGTTGATACAAGTTGTCGCTAAATTGTCGCTAGGTCTTTCACTACCTTTAAATGGCATAGGAAAGGTAAACGAGCCAGACACTTCGAATCTAAAGACCAAGATTGACATACATACATACATACATTAAATCACGCCTGTTTCCCAGAGGGGTAGGCATATACCTCTTCTTTCCACTTGCTACGATCTTGACAAATTTCTTTCGCTTCTTCAACAATCATACATCGAGTCATGCACGCACGTCGGTTTCGGGTACTTAAGATTCGGCCCTTTTCCAGTATTTCTCCGATTCGATATGCCTAGGGCGGCCCCTTCCGACCCTTCCACTTACTTTCGATCTGTAGTATATCTCTTTCGTCAATCTTCTTTCATCCATCCTTTCCAAATGACCGAACCATTGAAGCATGCCCTTTTCAATCTTAGTCCCTGCATCTTCTTTTATTCCACATTTCTCTCTGATTTTTTAATTTCTTACTTTATCAAATAGATTGACATAAACTTGATAAAAACTGCATTGACTTCTATTTAAGTCTGAATAATTCCCTTACTTGAAATAATACCTCGAGCCTACGCTGAATGCTGATTGGCTAGCACTCCTGCATAAACCTGGGGATTAGGTGAAACACGCAAGGCTGTTTAGAAATGCTATAAATACAGGTTAACTGCTACTGCATCGTACCTTTAATAAGTGATTTGCTTGCGGGTTATATTTTCACTCCGTTTGCTCTAAAATTTACACGTAAAGGTGTAAAGGTTATACTTTTGTGCGTCAATTTTAAAGCATGAGAAATGAAATTATTCTATTTGTGACTGTCTTTTTTTTTAAACATAGGAAGGCAAACGAGCACACAAGCCACCTGATGGTAAGTGGAAACTGTGACCCATAGGCATTCACAAGACTACAAATGCGTTGCCAACCCTGAGGACTAAGATGGAATGCCTCTATGCTAGTCATTTCACCGGCTGTCTTATCCCCAAACAGGAACACAACAATGTAAACACTGCTCCTTGGCGGTAGGTTAATGGATAAGATGGTGGTAGGTACCAACCCGGACGGACCCTGCACAAGGTCCTCTCACAAGTAAATGTAAATGTAGTTTACAAGGTAATAACTGATACCACGTAATAAGGTTAACATTCAAATTGAAATGAAACTTAGTCCGCTTCCCAAAGGTGTCTAACAAAACTTTGCTTCAAATTGAGGTAAGTACTCGAGAAAATCGTCACTTAAAATTATGTCCGTATGGAAGATACATGGTGTATAAATAAGCGGCCAAAGTGACATCTTTGGTTCTCAGTAGTAATAACTTATAGTTATCAAACATATAAATTTTAATTGTGTTCATAATATTCATCACTTGCTTGAAATTACTTGAACTGGATTCTAAAGAATCTAAAAGAGAAATAGCGTTTACTGCACCGGTAAGAACGTAGGTTTAAAATTATGATGATTACGTTTAGCTATTTAAGTTATTAACTAAAATAATGGATTCAGATATACAGGGTGTAACATCATCTAAATCGGTCAGTATGAGAAAGTCTGAAACTAAAGGACATACAAAGATCTGTTCTTAGGAACCATGTCATCGATTTTAGTATCAAGGAAATGCTACTATTGCTTTCATGGGTACATTTAAAAACAAACTTGTACTCAGCTCGTAAATCGAACTCGGAAGTTTTGAAAAATAAAACTACATAACACTATTTCTATGTAGATATCGAATGTGTAGGGTTTTAAGCAGTAAATTTTACTAGAAAACATGATGTCTAAAATTAATAGTAGAAAATATTGTTTACAACTTAAAACCTACACAATCGATTTATATAAACAAATAGTGTTAATTTTATTTTTCAAAACGTCCGAGTTCCATTCCCGGTCTTTAAAAGTATGAATCGTCGGTGAAACTGTAAAACCGCGTAAGTAACATTTTAAATAAGAAGCAAAATGCACCTTGTTAATAAGAGGGTAAGGTTTATTTTGCTCTGTCATAAATTTGTTAGTTACGTTTTGCAGTATCACCGAAGAAATGCAGTTTTCCTTGTTACTAAAATCGATGACAAATGGGTCCTGAGAGCAGATCTTCATTATGTCTTATAGTTTCAGACTATCCCATACTGACTGATTTAAATGTTAGACTCTGTGTATGTTATTTCATTGAAAACTAACACGTTAAAATTAGTTTTCTGAGGTTGGCAGGTGGGACGCAGCCGCTGAGAACGCTTTCAAATAAATTTAAAATTCTAACGGTTTCCCTGTTGAATATCGATAATATGGCAATCTGAGCGGGTCTAGGTCGCAGATGCATTCTGATTTTAAAAGTTTGAATTTAAATACGGAGTGCAAATTCTAAGTTTAAAAATACGATAATACTTTAGGGATGCCACAGACTTTACATAGTTTGATTTATGTTCATACATTTACTAGTTTTACAAGTAGAAGTTGTTTTTATACACTAGCCCTGTTTTTTTATGTCTATTTTTTTAATAATTTGATTTTGTGGACTATAAAATTAAGTCAATAAGGCCATTGATAATTACTCAGTACCTAAGGGCCTAAAGTGCAAACTATAATGTCTAGTAAAACATTAGTTCAAGCCCCTTAAAAACTAAATTATTTAAATAAAAACAAAAATCCCGACTGCAGTAAAACAAACAACTGAAAAGCGAGTAACAAGCTATATTATCTTTTTTGTTTGTATAATAAAGTGTTTACATTCAAACATACATAGGTAAATACTTATAATGTACCATGCAATGATTTTTTGTTTGATACCTCGTTAACAAGTAAGTAATGCAATTTATACCAATATACATACAACTTGAATAGTGGAAAAGGTTTTCCAGGCGGGGACAACCTATTTATCCAAATGTTTTTTGTTTCAAGAAAATACTTACATTTTATAATTCATTGCTTGTCCCCGCCTGCAATACCTTTTCCACTATTCAAGTTGTATGTATATTGGTATAAATTGCATTACTTACTTGTTAACGAGGTATCAAACAAAAAATCATTGCATGGTACATTATAAGTATTTACCTATGTATGTTTGAATGTAAACACTTTATTATACAAACAAAAAAGATAATATAGCTTGTTACTCGCTTTTCAGTTGTTTGTTTTACTGCAGTCGGGATTTTTGTTTTTATTTAAATAATTTAGTTTATTTCACATTTTTTAGTTTTTATTAATAAAATAGTGCTTTTATTAATGTATAACTAAACGTTAAATGAGCTCTGGAGCTCGATTTTTTAATGTCACGAAGCTATAAGTAACAAATTACAAGCGGAACTCTCCTTTTAGCAAAAGAAGCATCGTGCATTCAAAAATCGATCCCCAGTAGTAACGTAAGATTAGTTCATTTGGTTAGATGGAGGCCGAATGTAATATTTTGCATTTAGTTTATAGTATTTAAATCTCGAAGACGTTGAAGCTCTTTTAAAGAATTTTATTGGTATCATGTGGTCGATTTAACAACTTTTTGGGATCAAGGACACTGATAGCTAACCCAGCTAGTGTTTTTACTTGGCTGAGAGCAACGTAAGTTTGACCCTTTGCAAAAACATGTGAGCTGAGGTCCACAACGGCCCTATCGAGAGTGGTGCCTTGTAGCTTATGGACAGTTACAGCCAAGCAAAGTATTACCGGCAACATCCTTCGTTCAATTTTTCCTTGTCCCCTAAGCGCATCAAAGTCGATGGTGCAGGGCTCAATCCGTACACCTATTCCTGGTATAAGCGGATTGCTTTGCTAAATTATAATTCGAACAGATTGTAGATACCTACTTAGACCGAGAAATTGAAGTAGGTATAAATCAACTAAACTTCTCTTAATCTCTAACAATTTAGTTCCTCAACGGTCAGTACGTCATACGTGTCTGGGTACTAGACTAAGCACCTACATTGAGGTTACCTATTCCGTGTATCTTTACTTAAATAAACTGTCCATGCGTAGGCAGGATGGCGCATTAGGTAGGTATTAGCCAGCAATTTATACTATAACATCAATGTGCATTAATCAAGTATGATACGGAAGGCGGTAGGTATTCGTGAATTATTAATTATTACACTACTTTCTTAATGGTTTATACTCTAGGCGTTTACAGCTCAACAAGAAATATTTATTACTGAAGATTTAACGTCCTTTTTGATTTCCCTGTCTAAATGGTAGCATCAAAGTATTATAATTTATATATATTTGGAATGGGCTATTTACTAGCTTTCATTTGAGACCCATATTGCTATAATAAACATTTTTTTTTTTAAAACCCCCTCTTTTTTTTTGCAGACGCCATTTTGAAATATTATATACCCTATGTCACTTCGGCAATTAAGACGAATCGAATGACACCTAGTATGTTAAAATCGGTCAAGCCGTTTAGGCTGCAGAGCGTGCCCAGAAATAGACATACATACATACATACATACATACATACATACATACATACATACATACATACATACATACATACATACATACATACGCTCGAAAAACATAACCCTCCTTCTGACGCAGTCGGGTAAAAAGGACAGTTTTCTATGATTTGTCATTTAATCGGACGTGTCTTTTAATCCAATTCTGTTTCTAAAAAAACAACGATTTTAATATTTTTGACAGCTCGAAATAAACTCTAGCCAACTAATTTTAAATTTAGAAACAATAATTCCGTTCCAATTATGTTTTTAAAAGGCGAGGCGGGAAAAATGTTTCGAATGCAGTTATATTTGTCATGCCGTAGTTAAAAGAACGGTAACGACGCCGCCGGTTTTAACTGGCTATTTCCTGACTGCTTGATGTTGCCAGGAAAAAAAAAGATGTCAAATTGGGAGTTTTTATTAAGCTGCGGTTGGGAAATAAAAGTTGGAATGTGTAATAAATTATTTTGATTTAGGTAAATTATATGCACTTAATGATAGATCCCACTAATGACATAAAATGCTAAAGTTAGTGTGTGTGTGTTAGTTTGTTACCTGATTTGGCTGATTTGGCTCGACGGATTTGGATGAAATTTGGAATAGAGATAGCTTATACCCTGGATAAACACATAAACTTTTTTCATCCCGGGAAATTTAATAGTTCTCGTAGAAAGGAGGCAAAAGGTAGTTACATATATAATTAATTAATGCCTTATTAAGAAAAATCGGCGTCGAACAAGTTTCATGGCATGTCCATCGCTGTCATATAATGTTCTGCATAAATGTTAGTAATACAGGTCGTATTAATCTATCTAGACAGTTTAGTAAAAACTTTTTTGGATACTGAATATAAGTTAATCTTGGTCTACATTTGGAACGATAGAAAACGGTTATAATATTTATATAAATTAATTGATTTTTCTGTGGCTTAATTTCGTTAAATTAAACTTTATGTAGGTATACCATTATGAATTATGTTGTTGTTATTAATAATTTATCTTACCTATAGAAGAAAAAATGTTACAAAACGAATAATAATGCACTTTGCTTTAGATAAATAATCTAAAACAATTTTCAAGACGACTCGCTAGCCTAGTTGGTAGTGATCCTGCCTGCGAAGCTAGCGGTCCTGGTTTCAAATCCCGGTAAGGGCAGATATTTGTGTGATCAGCACGAATATTTGTTTCCAAGTAATGGATGCTTTCTTTGTATTTAAGTATAATGTTTAGCTATTTAAGTAATTACTGACTAGATCAATTGGTTTGACATAGTCCCCAGTTTTTTTTAATGATGTTGTCAAACACAGTCGGAACGTACAGGTAAATGTTCATTTTACTTCTCAATTAAGTCCCGATTTATATTTTAGTACAAATGCATGACTTGGCAAAATATTGATTTCGTTTTTAAACTTGTTTTTTTAATAACAGAATTATAGTGTGGGTTTGGTTTTAAATGAACTTTTCTGTGATGATTAAGTTTCTGTCTATTTGAAATCCGTGTTGTTTTCTCTTTTACTACCATGACACGTGGAACGCCTATTTATGACTTCCCAAGGAACGTCGTTAAAATAAATATGACTCGAAATAGTGTCAGAGCTTAAAATAGTTAGCTAATTAGTCGTAATGTCCAAGTGTGTTAAACACAGAGTGTAAAATACTTGTCTTTTATCAGTTTTTGGGTTCCGTAGTAAAACCACTCTGCCTGTCTGTCTGTCTGTCTGTCTGTCTGTATATTATAGTCACTTTTTCTCAAAACTATCAGTCACAAGATTAAAATAAAATACTGAACATAGTGATATACACCGTGTTTTTGTTTTATTTACGATAACTTTAAGGGAACGTTCTTTAGGTCAAATAAAGTTTCCCCAAGACAGACAAATGATAACTGTAACGGTTTTAAAGATATTTAATTTTTAAATTTAATCATTTAATCACGTTGAACTGGTCTAAAGGGCTCTTAACTGTCGGTGTATGTCACGCCAACATTGACGTATTTGACGCTGACTATGAGTTAACTCTAAAGGCCCTTTTAGAATGACCTAAGATACAACATTTCATTACTTTGTTCAAAACAGTTTTTTTTTTTGCAATATTTAAAAATCTAATCTACCATTTAGTTGCTGCTGTACCTAGTAATATGCCGAAGTTATCGTAAATCAAAAAAACACGGTGTATATGCCGAACATGCATTCTAATAATGAAAATAAAAATAAAAACTATCGAACAGAATAATTTTTAGCCCCCGACGCAAAAAAGAGGGGTGTTATAAGTTGAACGTGTAAGTGTGTGTGTGGCGCCTTAGCTCTTAAACGGATTAAACTATTTGGATGTGTTTTTTTTTTTTAAAAGCAGGTTTTCTAGCGGTAGTTCTTAGACAGGATTTATCAAAATCAGTTCAGCCGTTTTCGAGATATTGAGCTTTTAGTGGGTAAAAGCCGCCGATTTAACGGCGACACCTACTTTCAGAGCTGATATCTCAACGGCCCAACTAATTTTCATGAAATCTCGCTAAGAACCATCCTGATTAATGTAGCTTGAATAAAAAAAACCTGCGTCCAAATCCGTTCATACTTTTGGAAGCTACTATGCCACAAACAGACACTCAGATACATTTTAGAGGTTTTTTACAGACTGTTTCGAGTCAAGGGTTTTTTAAATTTTGAGTTTTTGGGACAAGCATATGTAGCTGGCTGTACTGTTTTTGCAATATCATTATCTGCTCATCAACACCAAAATAATGAGTCCCAACTCGGCAGGTTTACGACGTCTTCGTTAAGTATAGTGGAGATCCTATCGCTACCTTCCGACTCCATCATCAGATCAGCTCTTTGATAGCATAATATTGCATCGTCGTCGGGTTTACATACGTGGTACTTTCAGCCCATTCAAAATTGATTTGCAAATTACCACAGACAACTTACTTATGGACAACATACATATCAGTGCAAGTTAAATAAAAGTAAAAAAAAAAACCCTTGACTCGTATGACTCTTTTCTTATACACTTTACAAAGCTAGGGTGTTTTTTTAGGGTTCCGTACCCAAAGGGTAAAAAGGGGACCTTATTAAGACTCCTCTGTCCGTCTGTCTGTCACCAGGCTGTATCTCACGAACCGTGATAGCTAGACAGTTGAAATTTTCACAGATGATGTATTTCTGTTGTCACTATAACAACAAATACTAAAAACCCCGGGTTAGAATAGTGCCACTCCATGTCTTCCCGTGGATGTCGTAAGAGGCGGCTAAGGGAATATAGGGTTGTAGTACTGTTAGGCGATGGGCTTGCAACCTCTCACTGGTAAACAACTTAGCCTATTTGTGCAAATTGTGGTTACAGAATTATCAACAAGTTTTTAGAGTTGTTGGTAATTCTGTAGCTCTGCCTACCCCACTCTGGGATTACAGGCGTGAATGTATGTATGTATGTACTAAAAACAGAATAAAATAAATATTTAAGGGGGCCTCCCATACATACAAGAAACATGATGTTGTATAGGTTCGACTCGCACTTGGCCGTTTTTTACTTACAATATTGAGTGGATATGTCAGCCAGTACCAAAATTAACAATGATTTGACTAGTACATATTTAAAAGCCTAATAATTACTTATGGAGGGTAGCGGTTGAAACTTCTGACAAATTAGTCGAAAAATTAATGCACAATTTGAGTATGATTAAACTCGAACCGTGACGAGGGTGAGACGTTTCCCAAGGATACCATTAACATTTAAACATACTGAACAACCAGCACAACTTGACCCGTGTTGATGCTAGCCCTCCTACAATTTTATACCAGTAACATTCAATCTAAGGGATGACAAGGATCTTGTTACGCTGGTAGATAATTAACGAGGTATCTCTGTGGATCATTTTTGGGATATTGCGGGTACTTTTGCTCGAATTGTTTGCTATTCTCCCTTTACATTAATTGGTTTTGGTTTACGGTATATTTACCACTACCGTGCGAGGTAGCGAAGTGGTGGTGGTGATTCACCAATAGAATTACCTAATTTCCCTGGCTTCGCTCAACACAGCTCTCCTATTGGTCGATGTTTCCTCACACACTGCGATACTTTTAAAAACTCTGGAAAATAGTCTACATTTGAAAATAAATCCACGACATTTACAATTATTTCGATAAGAAACAGGAACGGGTAATAAACTCAGTTAAAAAACCTATAAAAGACATTAGCTACGATTTCGTCATTCCATTGCGGAACTTTTCTTCTGACACTTAAAAGCTCGCGACTTACTTTATTACTTAAAAGTTAACTCGAATTCAGCCATTAACGAAAAGATAAAAAAGGCAACCCAATTACGTCAAAATCTGTTTCTAATTTAAATCTTATCTTACTTGTACAAAGTTCGAAATCATTCTGAATGCCACTTGCTACTTTCTAAGTTTAATAAAACGCAATATTCGTTGCCATTTTTTTGTTTTTTATGAGTCAAAATTCAAAATTCAAAATATTTATTCAGTAAATTGGCCACATGAGGGCTCTTTTACACGTCGGTAACATGGAGTGAATCTACTAGCGCTTCGGACAAGACCATCATTGCGGAGAAGAAGCTTCGCAAGAAACTCCAGCAGAAGGTCATTTTTTCAATTATTAATTAGGTACAATAATACTTAAAAGTAAGTTACATTACAAGGTAATAAAGTAATAAATAATTATTACAAAATAAAAAGAAATAAAAAAAGCAATACAAACAAAATCCTTACAAATGTAAAGTCAATAAAATAAAGTTAAAAATCATGATTAGGAGAACAACATGACGAGGTCTCTACGTCAGGAACGATAATTAAAATAACTAAATTGGAAAAACAGGTCCTTGCAAGCGTGAACAGACCGGACCCCACAGACAGCACCCGTTCACGAGTATGACGCGTATCTCAGCCATCGCCTCCCTCAACCATGTGTTCGGGAAGGTGGCGACCCGATCAACGACGCCGCCGTAAGCAAAGACCTTTAAGTGAGCATGACATGCTCATGCTGCCGGACAAAGATAACAATAAAAAAGTATCTGTTCGGCGAGAAACGTCATAATGTGTTCTCAATTCTAAAATGTCTTGTGCACACATAAATTACTATATTATTATTTTTTTACAAAAAAAACAATAGGTAAATTTAATTTTAAAAGTGTACATCATTGGCTTAAAGGCATTTTGCAATAAGCGCTGCCCAGTGCTCAGCTATAATTACAAAAGACAAAAATAACCCTAACTTCAGTAAGCTCACACTACTTAAAAACGTCTTTATCATTTAGGAAGTCATTAACAGTATAATATGCCTTACCCAGCAAGCAGCACTAAATTTATTGAACGGAATATTGACAATATCAGTAGGTATCTTATTGTAGAAGCGTATACAGTTCCCTGCGAACGATGTGCTAACTTTACGAAGACGGTGACATGGGACTACGAGTTTATCTTTATTTCGCGTGTTAAACTTGTGAACGTCACGGTTATGTCTGAAGTGATGTAATGTAAGTCTATCCCAATGACTCGATATAGGATCTCTTGTTAATAAATCAGGCAGACGGGCCCTTAACGTGGTTACGTAAATTGAATCGATTGTTGATGGCCAGTATTATTTTGACTGAAGTTGAAACACTTGAAACCAGACCGTGTAGCGTTGGATTATGATTTCTTTTCTCAAGAATGAGGCTATTTAAAAAACCGAGTTACTCAGTAAGTTTCCTTTCAATATAAATTTATTTTTATATAAAACTAAGACTTAGTTTGACATAAATATTATCTTGTGCATAAATTATTTGAAAACAAATTATAGTAAAAGGGAACACCAATTTTATTGATGGAAATAATAAAACCTTTTTACAAGGTTTTACTTTTAAAATGTTTAGTTATAGGCATGAACTAAGTGAATTGCTTAGTTATAGTGCTATGAAGATCGTTACATGACAAAGTTTTTTACTTGTGGGAGGACCTTGTGCAGGGTCCGTTGGGGTTGGTACCACCATCTTATTCATTAACCTACCGCCAAGCAGCAGTGTTCGCATTGTTGTGTTCCAGTTTGGGGATAAGACAGCCGGTGAAATGACTAGGATAGAGGCATTCCTTCTTAGTCCTCAGGGTTGGCAGTGCATTTGCAGTCTTGTCAATGCGAATGTCTATGGGTTTCCACTTACCATCAGGTGGCCTGTGTGCTCGTTTGGCTTCCTATACCATAAAAAAAAGTATTCTTGAAATATTTGTTTTGTCAATTTTGTCTATATCGTCGGTGAAACTGCAAAACCGCTTAAGTAACATTTTAAATAAGGAGAAAAATGCACCTTATTAATAAGCAAGTAAGGTTTATTTTGCTCTATCATAAATTTGTTGGTTACGCGGTTTTGCAGTTTCACCGACATATTGTCGACCCCTCTCTCGGAGCTGATATATTTTAAACGACCTAGCTGATTTTTATGGAATCTGGCTGAAAACCCTCGTAATCAATCATACATACTTACTTTTAGAAAAAATTGCATCCAAAACGGTTCATGAATTTTGGAACTACGACTCCATAGACAACACACATGAAACTTATAATACCCCTCTTTCTGGGTTAAGGGGTTTCATATGATTCGTTAAAAACCAACATTTATAGTAAAATACCAGTAAAAAACTTCACAGAGAACACCTTCATTTTAAAAATAGAAACCAAGTGATGGAACCTGATCTATTTTTCAATGAACATTGTTTTATCCGTTATTCTTAGTAGTAAGTTTAAATGCGTTCCAAAATGGCCCCGCTGCGTTTAATGGCGCGAAAGCGATTGCAATATGGCTGCCAATAAAATAAAGTGATATCGTAATAAAACAGTTGAAGCTTCTTAGCTCTACTATTTATTGTAGGACAGATTAGTTGTTAATAAATACTAAAGGTGATCAGACGGTTCACTTGGATGAATGTTCACTTGAGTTTATTTTAATTTCATGTTTTTCAATATGGCGTCGAATAAAGTGCGTTTTGGAATACGTTTATAGTTTGTGATGAATTCGTTGGAACGTGCTCTTCGTATTCAGCTCTTTAATTTTTCATTCATTCGGAGTGGGTGAATTATGCTGAATGAAAGCATCCGACATTGTTTGTTCGATTCAGTAATGGATTCATTCGGTACTTTTGTTTCACTTTGCGTTCAGACCTGCCACTTTGAGTGAGAGATGCAAAATAAAATGAACCGTTTAATAATCACCTAAACTACTTATTCATAAACTAAATGTATTGTCATCATCATATCAGTCCACTTCTGGACATAGGCCTCCCCGAAGGAGCGCCGCAACGCACGATCTCCCGCCCTTTGCATCCAGTCACTGCCAGCTGCCTTCTTCAGGTCATCGGTCCATCTAGCCGGGGGGAGTCCTGCACAACGATTGCCTAAGCGTGGTCTCCATTCGAGAACCTTCCTGCTCCACCTCTCGTCGGTTTTGCGACAGACATGGCCAGCCCACTGGCACTTCAGTTTACTACATTTTTGGACAATATCAGTCACCTTAGTCTTATGTTTTGTAACAATGCAGTTGTTACGCTGTTTACCTGTGCTGCATTTTAACATACAAACAAGCTTAATTCACTTCAATTTAACTTCATTTCACTTCACTTTCATTTAAATTCGTATTGTAAACATCCTTAAGAATTGTTTACTAATAACTGTCAAACAGACAGCTCAATTCCATAGATTATATGAGTTGCGTTAACCACAAATCGATGTTTGTCAAGTGTTGACGACACTTATACAACAGATGGCGTTACTAGCCATTCTGTGTAACTTTACTTATATTTAAATCTTTTAATAAAATTAACTTCAACATAAATATAAATAACCTTTTAATTGTCACTCGTTAATAAAATAATTAAATAATGTATTCTTTCTTATCCGATTCAGCGCATGAGAAAATAATGGAGGGTATGATGGTGTCTTACCTACATGACCCGATATTTTACACTCATGACGCGAATTGGCTTTCTAGCATTTCTTTGTTCGCCCTACTCATATTCAAAATTAACCGAAATGGGCGAAAGGTTATAAAAGGGCCGCGCTCATTTCATTCGTCCTCTTTGCCGCCTCAACTACTACACTTCGAACACTAGTATTAACGTTCGTATAGGTACTTAATACCTATCTATAAAATCGGTGCAAATCCCCAAATCGGGTAAGTTCAGTGCAACGAACTAACTGTCTATTCTACTTCTACATTGCTGTGTAATGTTATCGTGTTTTATATTTTCTTATTGTGTGTTCTTCTAGATTATTCCAAATTATTCTTTTAATCTTTTTATTTCTAATAACCGACCGTTACTTCATAACGGTCGTTAGTATATTAACTTCTTTAGTAAATTGTTATTTTGGCTTAGCTTCTCTTTGTTTAATGTAACTCCGTTCCGATAGTTCTTGCCACCGCCAATAATTAAAGGCGCTATTCCCTCGGGCTTCACCCAACGGCGGCTGGCATAACTATCTCAATACTGGACACCAGGCTCACACAGCCAATGCTTGGGTTTCCAGGGTTCACCGTACAGGGAGCACCAATCATCGATCACCCATCATGAGCACAGATCACCCATCATGAGCACCGATCACCCATCATGAGCACCGATCACCCATCATGAGCACCGTTCACCGTTCAGGGAGCACCGATCACCCATCATGAGCACCGTTCACCGTACAGGGAGCACCAATCATCGATCACCCATCATGATTCACCGTTCAGGGAGCAACGATCACCGTTCATCTTTCACCGTTCACTCATCATAATCACCGCTAAGAGTACACCAACGCTGCTACCATCTACTCCACCTCTACTCACCTACTTGGCCGGCGCGGCGTCTATCTCCGGGACCAGGATCGTCGAGTGGGGTCCGGTGCTACACACCGGGTGCTACCCCCCTGACGCCAGGATCCTGGCATCGTACACCGTCGGGCTGCCGACGGGTTACCTCCACCGCCGCTCCGCGTCACTCTAATTTACGAGGGAAGTGCTATCCACTTCACAGAATCAGACCACACCCTACGAACCTACTACCCTCTTCTGTTCACACTACCGGAGTTCTTTTCAATAAATTCTTTAAACTTTTATCGAGTTTTTCTTGCCACCCGGTAGGACGTGACAGTTTATGTAATTAATACTTAATAGTACAGTCAGCTGCAGAGAAAAGGATACCCCCCCTCCTGGTAAGGATTGTTTTTTTTCGAAAACCTGTGGTTAGATTTAAATGATTTTTAGTTTATGTGTAGACAATAGTAAAATCTTCAATTCACCGAAAAATCATATAAATTTAAACATAGGTTTTTGAAAAAAAACAATCCTTACCAGGAGGGGGGGTATCCTTTTCTCTGCAGCTGACTGTACATTGTTGCCTAGGCGCGGAAAGTAAGGGTTTTCCTGACGAGGTGGTTAGCAGGCCGAGCAACAGCGAGGCCTGCTAAAATACGAGTCAGGAAATCCTCGTTTCCGCCGAGGCATACATAATGCTTTTCTCAAACATATGAGGAAATAATACAAATACATTTCTAAAAAGCAAGTAATTTAATTTCCTTAGATTTAGCGGGAAGCAGGTTTTGCCTAACCGAGGCAGCTTCAGATTTTAATATAGGCGGTGTGGTACCTATTTCGTCGCTTGAGCTCATTTTTTATAGTAAGTATTTCACACAACAAATAGTTTAATATTCGGTTTCACAATTATATTATGCAGAATGAACCAATGTTACCGACTGTCAATTGTTTTTAAATACTAACCATAGACATTGGAATGCAAATTCAAAAAGAAAC
This sequence comes from Acleris emargana, assembly GCA_927399475.2. NCBI lineage: Eukaryota > Metazoa > Arthropoda > Insecta > Lepidoptera > Tortricidae > Acleris > Acleris emargana. Next base: position 3,106,760 of record OV656840.1, read on the forward strand.
ACACGCACTGTGCTAAAAAAGCGAGCAGTTACCTTGGCTGTTTGGAATTTTTGTCTTGGTCCTTTTGATTTTGTATGCAAATTGACAGCATTTTTAAGAAAATATGAACATGGACGGAAAGTGTTTTCATATGGTTTTTTTACTCCTAGGAGTAAAATGAGGCTCTTTCCGTCCTTGTGTTTCAATCGGAAAACCGTTTTTTCCGAGCATGTTTGAGAAAAGTATATTTTCTCACTTTCAGTAAAGTGCAAATGTCAGAATGACAAAGACCGGCTCGATTTTTGAAACATTGAGTTCCTGAAACTCGCGTCTCTTCGCAAATTGCACGCAAAGGACCGTCACAACAGGGTTATTATGACATAACTATGCAGTTCAGTTTAAGCTAAGAGAAAAGGACGGAGCTATATAACTGCCATAGCTCTGTCCTTAGAACTTAAAATAAATACGATTTTTCCGTTTCACGTCAATTTCCAATGAATTTTCGAGTGTTCGATAAGATCGAACCACCAGGGGCCCTAGACAAGATGCATTACGCCGAGTCGCTTTTCTGTTCGTTTCGTTTTTAAACCAATCGCGTCACTGCTAGATCACGTGACTTTTCGTATTACGTGATCTAGCAGTGACGCGATTGGTTTAAAAACGAAACGAACAGAAAAGCGACTCGGCGTAATGCATCTTGTCTAGGGCCCCAGGTAATAGTTAACGTATTATATATTCATTCAATCCCTTGTCATATTGTGATGTAAATAGTTATCCTTCGTAAGTCACAGTACGCTGTCCCAAACAGCCCGCCTGGCTCCCCTGAAAACCAGCCTGGTTGTCATCCCCATGCCAACCATTTTGCTGAGTGGAGACCATTTCGGCACACATCAACCTCATTGTACTTTTTAATTTAATGGTGTCGCTTATTAGGGGATAAGAAGTGATTGTACTACGATATATATATATTGATTGTATTATGATGTACCCCTGTATTGATGTGTTTGTTGAATAAACGTTTTTCTATTCTATTCTATTCTATTAGTGTTCTAAGTACTTCTATGAACTTATGAACTATATGACGTGGTTTTGTTCGTTTTTGTTTAGTTAATTAAGTACCTTAGCCAACAAGATAGAGGAACAGTTAGAAACAAAAAGTAGGTGGGCAGTCGAGGAACTAAAAAATATTATAATATGTAGACATTTCAAACTTAATTTTACCTTTTTCTTTTTTTCTTTGTAATATTATGGGTTCTTGTGCACAAGTCACTTTAGAAATGAGAAAACATTGTGATGATTTTGTCCGGCAGCATGAGCATGGCATGCTCACTCAAAGGTCTTTGCTTACGGCGGCGTCGTTGATCGGGTCGCCACCTTCTCGAACACATGGTCGAGGGAGGCGATGGCTGAGATTCGCGTCATACTCGTGAACGGGTGCTGTCTGTGGGGTCCGGCCTGTTCACGGTTGCAAGGACCTGTTTTCCAGTACTTTATTTTTACTATCGTTACTGACGTAGAGACCTCGTGATGTTCTTCTCCTAGTCACTGTTTTTAATTTAATGTTATGGAGTGTACATTTGTAATGATTTTATCTGTGTTAGTTTTAAAATAATTATTTATTATTTTATTACCTTGTTATGTTACTTTTGAGTATTATTGTATTTTAGCCGAGTGGTTGCCGGCTTAGAATTGTACCACTCCATGTCTTCCTGTGGAAGTCGTAAGAGGCGACTAAGGGAAAAAAGGCTTGTAGTATTGTTAGGCGATGGGCTTGCAACCTGTCACTAATATTCACATGGTAAACATCTTAGCCTGTTTGTGGAACATGTGGTTACAGAATTACCAACAAGTCTTTAAGAGTTGTTGGTAATCCTGTAGCTCTGCCTAGCCCACTCTGGGAATGAAGCCGTGAGTGTATGTATGTATGTACATACATACATAACTTCACGCCTGTCTCCCAATGGGGTAGGCAGAGACTATGGAACGCCAGGTGCACCGATCTAAACATACCACTTTCGCTTCCTCTACATTCATCAATCTCTTCATGCACGTACGTCGGTTTCGGGTGCTTTTTATTTGGCCCTTATTCAGTACATCGCGAATCTGATCATCGTACGTCCGTCTAGGACGTCCCCTACCGACATCTCCGCTCACTCTCGCTCGCCATATATCGCCATATATGTATGTATGATTGGAAAAAATTACCTGCTGGAGTTTCTTGCGCCGCTTCTTCTCCGCAATGATGGTCTTGTCCGGAGCGCTAGTAGATTAACCTTACATCACCGACGTGTAAAAGAGCCCTCATATGGCCAATTTCCTGAATAAATATTATGAATTTTAAATTTGAATCCATACAGGATTCTATTTGAGTTTTTCAACTGACTTACTTCTGCTGCTGATATCGTCGGTGACACTGCAAAACTGCGTAAGTAACATTTTAAATAAGCAGCACCTTTGCACCTTTTTAATAAGAAAGTAAGGTTTATTTTGCCCTATCATAAATTTGTTACTTACGCGGTTTTGCAGTCTCACCGACGATATACTTGTTTTTTTATAAATACCTGAGGTTAATACACTTTTCTCAAATTACTTATTACAATAAAACTAAACAATATACGGCTCCCACAAAGGTTTTATTAATTACTACCTATAACCTACCCTTTGGCCATCATTTCGTCTGCACCAAACTCATGTATCATTATTCCCCTGAGGAATCATCCAGTTTTCTGAGATAAAACTTGTTTTATATTCTTCCCCGGGACTCAAGCTAACTAGCTAGCTACATACAAAATTTCATCAAATTCGCATTAGAGATTAAGCCGTAAAAGCGTTACGGACAAACAACAGGCGAACTCACTTTCCCATTTATAAAATTAATGTGATGCCGCGAATTCGTCCGCAAGGATTTCGATTACCTTCGTTCGGGATTTTTTTAATGAAAAGTAAATACATGTTGTCGGTGAAACTGCTAAACCGCGTAAGTAACATTTAAAATAAGGAGCAAAATGCACCTTTTTAATGAGACTGTTAGGTTTATTTTGCTCTATCATAAATTTGTAAGTTACGCGGTTTTGCAGTATATGACCGACGATGTGTTAATCCAGGTTATAAGTTATCTCCATTTCGATTTTATTTCAAAAATGTCTTATGTTCTTCTCTACGACTGAATATTTCAAGTTTGTGTTCCCTGCACAGATCACAGAAACAAGGGAGATATGTCATGAACGCCAATTCGTACAAGACCCGGTGTCGCCACTTTTAAACATGTGTGCGTCTTACGCTTACGCTCTATTAACTACTACAAAAACAACCTCCTCATAATTGGTTACAGCTTACGAACTAAAAACGCCGTAACATAGTTTTGATAGTAGCAGAAAATTAAGCTTTATACTAAGTTCTCAAGGTTGAAAAATGCTGAAAGATCGTTTTTTTTCCATCGTAGTCACTGAACGTAAGGTAGCGCTTACTCGTCACTTAGCTGCCATCTATGCGACGAGTAATTAATAAGTTCCTCAGAGCTAGATGGCGCCAAGATAGTAGTCCCTATGTTCAGCAGGTTAAGGACTACCCACACACAGCGACATCTAGTTATACTTTTTTCAAGATGTGTGCGTTTCTCTCCTGTCGTCCACTTAGGGATGCCACAAGGAATGTTTCAAAATATATCGATAAACAATTCAAACTTGTTTGCAACGTTAATATAGGTACTATTCAATTTACAGGCAATAAGTACTATTTTTATTATTTTACTACTAGGTTAATACAATTACATCATTTAAACTTAATATATTATTGTTAGAATAGAATAATATTTTATTAGCAAGAATACGGTTTGCGTAAAATTGATACATAAGATTTTAAATTTGGAACGATACCTATATTAGAACGTAACAAAAAAATGGCCGAATTTCTTTGGTTAAATTTTCTGGAGCTGTTAAAGATTTTCGTTTTGATTAGTACATAAAAGTCTAAATTGTAAACTTGGACTTTATGATGTTAATACAAATATACTAATAAAATGGGTTCGGTTGAGTGTCACGTCACAAGATCTCAGTTTGGGACAAACCAGTAGTTTACCGACTTGATTATGTAAACTTTATTGCATAAATGGTACAAATTACTTAAAACAGAAAGATAGACTTAATACTTGGGGCAATCTCTACCATCCAACCTTTAGGCTTGAATCCTTTTAAGAGTGAGTCGGCGCGAGCTGTCAATCAGCGCTGTGTGCAAGCACAGCTCAATACTGAGCCAGAGCCCTTTGCCTTTGTGGTTGGTTAATTTATTTTTATCTTAATTGTATGATTCGCCTACTTATATTTGAATTGCTAGAGTCCTTCGTCGTTCGTTAATATTGTAAAGAAAATTAAATTTTGTATAACGTGAAAATTTGTTAAAATTATTTTTCTTCTGTTTTAAGCGTGTCGTGGTAGTGATAAATAACTAGAACTATTAACACATTGAATTCTATTGATAGCTGTAGAATAAGCCATTTATCGATAGTCGATAGAAATCACGTCAACACAACTTTCACAACCTTACGCTCTGAAATCCATTCAAATATAAAATATTCATTTAAAAATATAAATAATGCTTAAAAACAAAATTTACCGGTGGTAAGTTATGCCCTTTGATTTTATATTAACGTTTGTATTTCGATTTTTGCACACTTTCACGCTACATACAGTCATTTTATCATTTAAACGGAGCTTCTATACTGACAGCGTTCAGTGAGTGACTATGTCAACGCTTGACACGCCTCGTGCCGATATGGTCAAATTGACCATATCGGCACGAGGCGACACGAACCACGCCCCCATAACATATCTCCCTTGTTTCTGTGATCTGTGGTTCCCTGCTAACAACAAATCAAAATGATCCTTGGTCGAATAAGGTTTCGCTTTCGTAATATTGTGGATGATGTGATGTGATATAGTATAAAAATGAAGTAGTTTGATATTAGTCAGAATAAGGATAAAGTACCAGGAAATTAAGGGTATAAGATCCTTCGTTCTATTCTACAAGGCCTTATAAGTTTGACAAGCCTTCATTAGCTTTAAAGATGGCGGATCTCAATTAAAACAGATTATTTTCCGATATTACTAAGCGTCTAGCTTTGCCGCCCGTGTTTTTAATTAGCTAAATTTTACGAGCCGAGTTAGGTCCTTAATTTATTCAGCCACCGTAATCTCTGTAAAATGTTTACGATGAGTTTTCTTGTTTATCAGCTTCACTTAGAGTGTTGTATATAAATATTGGTGAATAGTATACTTAAGACTTAGAGGTATTATCAGCTCAATGGAACGCTGACCCACAGGGTGTGGTGTCACAGTGACATTATCAAACAATTTGTTTGACACTTCTTACGACTTGAATCATAACGTCACTGTGACACAGTTCTATGGTGGGTCAGCGTTCCATTGGACTGACAGTACCATCAGTTAACTGACCATTTATGAATCTTGTCAACTTACAACAAGGCTCATCGGGTCAGTTAATAGTGATGGCTGATACTGCATAAAGATGTTTTTTATCTTTTATCCACAAAAAATCCTGGAAAGAGTGAAGCATTCCGATACTGTCACTATCAATATAAAAATCTATCTCAACAAAAATCAAGTATGGTCTAATTTTCTACTTATAGTTTCTTGGTGCTGTCTTAGATGATTTTTAGTAAGTATAAATTACTTTAGTCACAGAATCTCAGTAATCAATCAAGTCAACTTAGTCGTGACATTTTTCCTTTATTTTTTCAGTATTATTGTTTTACTTTGTCGGCATAATTTAAATGTATAACAACGCCAAACCAAGAGACCCTGGGCTAGACCGCGGACAGACAAAACCTACACTCAGAGGCAGAAAAAACGGGTCAGAGTGCGTTTTTCATACTAAAGAGGCTATTTCGAAGCCTTGGTTCCTGGCGAGGAACCAAGGGTTGTTTTGAGTGAGGTTTAATGGTGGATACTCCGAGGTTTAATAGAGGAGGTCAAAAGTTGTTAAGATACCTCAGTTATCGCACAATCAGTTAACACCACATTGAGAGTTTGGGTCAGCATTTGGATTTCCTTACATTTTACTGCCATGTTAGAGGTTTTTCTGGACTTGCCAATTCCGGCGTTAACCGCAGATTCAATCAGTTGGGCCTAGGCACTCTGGAAGTCCTGTATCGAAGCTTGGGGTATCCATCATCAGATTTCACTAAAAGCATCCCCTGGCTAGGAACCAAGGCTTCGAAATATCTAGCCTCTTTTGGTCTGATCTGTTTTGCCCTTGAGTGTATAAGGTTTCCTATTTTGACTTCGGAACCCTGAAAACCATAGGGTGAACCAGATAGCCAATTAAGTAATTTAACCTTAATGCTCAACTATTCAGAATCCTGTACGGAAAATGCCTCATTCCGGTCTCTGCAATTACCCATTTTGGCTCGTGCACTCTCCATTTTCACGGAAAAGACAAATTGGATTTTATTCTTGCGACTTTACCGAGGTACTGCTCCTCCATTCGATTTCATAGTAGTAGTAGTAGTATGATGAATGGAGGAGCAGAAATTACGCGAATCACAACTCAAAAAATACGCTCGTCTGGCTTCAGCCTTATCCTGTCCTGTGTCCTATCACAATGTCGAATTTTAGTTACCAACGGTATTATTTTCTGTTCTAATTTAAAACGCTCAAAATCACACTGGTTAGTGAGTTCAAATTGTCTTAAAAATTATCTTATATTTGACCCGGTGTTATGGTTCCCCGTGTTGTACCAAAAACGCTGACTGCGTAATATTTCAAGGCCAACAACCGTGTTAAAGGAAAATACCAACTAATTATAGAGAAACAATCTGTAACATGGTTTAGTTTCGCGTAGATCATGTTACCGCTAACATTACAGATTAAGAGGAAACTCGGTCTTAGAGATAATTAATATGTATTTAAATAAACTTGGGCCGCAAATTGACAACGCGTTGGCCTAGTTGGTAGTGACGCTGCCTAGAAGTCTGGTAGATTATTTTTAAATTATGTTTATTGAGTATTTTTGTTTTGATGTTCTCTATGTAGCTATCAAAGTTTTTATTTCTCTAAGTATTTATATTGTTGTTTAGTACCCATAGTACAAGGCTAGAGCTTAGTTTGGGACAGTTTGAGTGAGATTTCAACCAGCGGCATTTATTTGTTAAAATTCGGCACAGTCGTGCGTGGAGCGGGGCGTTCATAAGTGCATTATGGGTAGCAGTGTGCAGCGTTAGAGTTTTCGCTATATGTGTACGTTGAGTTTGCACGTTCGAAACGCCCCACGCTGCACGCATCGCTAATCCGAATTTGTAGGCTATTGTTGTCAATATGGTAGCGTTTACCGGAACAATAGCACACGAGAACGGGACAACAGGTATACTTATGTAAAATTTATAGAATTAAAACCATGTATGCCCCTTTTGTCTCCTCTCAATCCAGGCCAATATTGATAATTCTTTTATCAACGATATAAATGTAAAGAGAGTTTTGGTTATGATCTTATGTTTCTTTTTATTAATTTCTATTTCTTAAAGTGGTTTGTTGTATGTTTTAAAATGGCGTTAAAACTGGGCTTTAGAAGGCTTCTAGTTTTTATAATAAAACCTTAAAATAGTTACCATCAGCAACTTGTATTCGCCTATTCCCTCCTTCAAATCTGTACCGAAATTGATAATTCTTGCAAAAATAATTTACAGAGAGCTTTGCTGTTTATTTTTATTTGTGAAAGTGGTTTGTAGTTAAAAGGTTAAGTGGTTTATAGTTATTAATGAATGGCATAAAATGGCATGACACTGGGAAACATCTTAGCCTACTTGTGCAAAATGTGGTTACAGAATTATCAAGAAGTTTTAAGACTTGTTGGTAATTCTTTAGCTCGGCCTACCCCACTCTGGGAGTGAAGGCGTGAGTTTATGTATGTATGTATGGCATAAAATAACAGCGACAGGGCAGTGGCAAATATAAATTCTATGGAGAAGTACAATTAGCTCTAGTGTTATTATCCAAAGAGGAAACAGGAAAATGTCTTTGTATGGACTAGACGCCACTCGTATATCCTCTTAGTCTTCATATATGCCAACTAGAATCCCGTATGACCTGGCCTGACTGCGTTTTTCTATCGTATATAATCCTCCCTAAGTTTTTTTGCAGCTTATAATGCCGTTGATTACTTTTGTCGCGTTTATCAACTTTGTATAACCTTTGAAGGTTACCATATTTAAGTCCGAATTTTTTAGAAACTCGTAAATATTTTTAAATTGTGTAAACATGGCAAATAAAACAATTCGACATCATAATTCGGACTAAAGGTTACCCGTTTATAAAATTACATGGTACAAATAACACAATAACACCAAAACAAAGATATTTATACATTTTGCTTAAAGCATTTGTAACATAACCTACATATAAAAGTATTTCACTCCTATTTTTTACAAATTTTATGTGTGAACCAAATTCAAAGCGTTAGCTGCAGCATTCAATTTCTCAAATATTTAAATTTCGAACACGTAACTATTTCGACGAAACTGTTTAAAAAGTTTGCCAATATTTCTAGCCAGCATCATTTTTGAAATTCAAAAAAGGTAAATCGTACAATCGTTGAGGCCTACCCGTCGTGAATACCGGAGTCAGAAAGAATTATGAGCTCCCTGACCCTGCCAGTCAATAATTGCCCATATTTATTCAGTCGTAGGCCACAGACGTGGGTAGATGCTTCAGTAGATAAAGAGTGGACTGTTGCGCACGATAGTTTATATAATAAATAAAATAAATAAATAAATATCAGGGACAATGTCACACCAATTGACCTAGCCCCAAACTAAGCTCTAGGCTTGTCCTATGGGTACTAGACAACGATATAAATACTTATAGTATAGAGAAATATATACTTAAATACATAGAATACATCCATGACTCAGGGACAAATATTCGCGCTCATCACACAAATATCTGCCATTACCGGGATTTGAACCCAGGACCTCTAGCTTCGTAGGCAAGGTCACTACCAACTAGGGCAGCGCGTCTTCAAATTTGTGAAGGAATCTATACAAATTAACCATGTCCTTTGTAGTATCTACCTAGGGCGATATATGATGGACCCACAAGAGATACAACTCCTCACTGCGCACAGTATCGGAGCTCTACACAAAGAGCTGCCACAAAAGATCAGTAATAATAACAATATTCAAAACAACAGTAAACATTCAGATACATAAATAGATACCTGAATAAATAAAAAGATCGACTTGAATTAAAACACAGATAATTGATTAAATAATTTGCCCGGAGACGGACATAGATTACTTTTTATTTTGCAAAAGACGATAGCTTCAGAATGCTATAACCTCGTCTGTCTCGTCTTAGTGAATACGAATATCATGATATCACGCATACGTCTTGTTGACACTAAATGATTTATAGCCTTTATTATAACAAGCTAAGTCGATATACTCGTATTCGCTTTTTCACTTTGATCCCATTATGCCATTATTATGTATGTTTTTGGCGCCGGCCTAGATGGTAGTGACCCTGCCTACGAAGGTAGCGGTCCTGTGTTCAAATCCCGGTAAGGGCAGATATTTGTGTGGTGGGCGCGAATATTGGTTTCTGGGTCATGGATGTCTTCTATCTATTTAAGTATATATTTCTCTATGTAAGTATTTATATCGTTGTCTAGTACCCATAGTACAAGCCTAGAGCTTAGTTTGGGACGAGGTCCTTTGGTGTGACATTGTCCCCTGATTTTTATATTTATTTTATTTATATTATGCCTAGTGATGGGCTGCTTGTAAATTTCAATAGTGAACTTTCACTTCAATTTCTTCAACATTTGTGAAAGTTTCAAAAGTGAATCATAGAATCATTTATTGCTGTCAAGTTCAATACAATTACAAGATGGATAGTAAGTCGTTAGTAGAAGGTACTTGATACCCTGTCCGTACTCTAACCATGAGTTACAATTAATGTGCTCGCTAGCGTCTCGAATGCTCTGTCCCTCGCAGACCTCATAGTATTCTTATAGAGTGCGAGGGACAGAGGATTCGACTCGCTAGCAAGCACGGTAATTAAAACTCATGGTAGGGGTACAGGGCACTGAAACTTACAAGTAAAATTTTACGCAATATTCTCAAAATTACTATAATTTGACATGTAACGAAGTAACAGAAACCTTTCATAAAATTCAGATGAAATTTACATCTGTCGGAATTATTCCCATTAAATTATGTAGCTTTCAGAAGCTGTAATTTATTTCCCGTGTGGTTGCCGGGTCAGAACAGTGCCACTCAATGTCTTCCGGTGGATCTCGTAAGAGGCCGAGACGAAGGGAAAGTAGGCTGGTAGTACTGTTAGGCGATGGGCTTGCAACCGTCACTAACAAACTGGTAAAAACATTTGAGTCTAATTTTGCAAAATGTGGTTAGGAAAGTATTAACATGTTTTTAGAGTTGTTGGTAATTCTGCAGCTCTGCCTACCCCACTTTGGGTGTGGAGGCGTGAGTTTATGTATGTATGTATGTATGTATGTATGTATGTAATTTATGCAGTTAAGGAAAATTTGCAATGATTCAGAAATCGCCTATTATTAATTATGACTGAGGCATCTGCGTGCTACGCGGTGGTTTGTCAAAACGTGCCCCATAGCAGTATGGCTCTTATGTTTGGACACTTTCCTGGCTATAAATATCCGCCCGGTCAGGCGCGGGTTATGAAAACCGCCCGTATTTGTCGTGCCGAATTTGGGACCGAGGTACTGCCGATTACAGTACAATGTAGTTGGCTTTATTTAGTTTTAGGCCAAAAATAACGTTATAAAACGTGAAATAAAATAACTCGAGTGTCATTATTAGGCTTGGGACTTTTGGATGCTCGCTATGGTTCTAGAATCCACGGAGTCGCCATTATGTTAAAATATTTTTTTAGAAGTCAAAGTCAAAATGGATAAGTACATACAACTTGTATGTATATAATTATTGATTATTCACGAAGACCATATTTTGCTAATGTGTCGAGTCGTAGGTAAATAGCGAAGTAATGTCAAATTTGGTGGAACAGAGCTTACGATTTGTATGGCAGGACGATTACTTTTTATTTACATTTACATGATTAACAATTTGTCTGTGTTTTGTACGGATGCAGCTGCTTACATGATCGCCACTGGAAAACTTTTGAAGAAAAAGCATACCAATTTGAAGCATGTAACTTGTCTAGCTCGTGCCTTTCATCGAGTTTCAGAACAAATTAGGTCGGAGCATGAACTTGTAAATACTTTAATTACAAATGTAAAGACAATATTTTTAAAATCACCGCAACGAGTGAGATTTTTTAAACAAATGGCTCCGAACGTACCCTTGCCACCCGAAACTGTAATAACCAGATGGGGCAATTGGCTAACTGCAGCTTTCTATTACAGTACGTATTTTGAGGACATAAAAAATATTGTTGCAAACTTAAAGTCGAAAGATGCCATATCTATTAAAAAAGCCAAACAGGTTTTTTCGAACACCAATTTGAGAGGTGAACTTGTTTTTTTTTTAAATGCCAACGATATAATACCGGAAACTATAACTCGATTAGAGTGTACTAATATTTCTCTCGTTGACTTTTTACAAGTTGTTGACGAAGCTTGTATTGTTTTACAATGGTGTGCTACAGACTACGTGTGCAGGGTCCGTCCGGGTTGGTACCATCATCTTATCCATTAACCTACCGCCAAGCAGCAGTGTTCGCATTGTTGTGTTCCGGTTTGGGGATAAGACAGCCGGTGAAATGACTAGCATAGAGGCATTCCATCTTCGGCCTCAGGGTTGGCAACGCATTTGCAGTCTTAGGATTGCGGTCTTGTGAATGCGAATGTCTATGGGTCACAGTTTCCACTTACCATCAGGTGGCCTGTGTGCTCGTTTGCCTTTCTATGATATAAAAAAAAAAAGACACTACGGAATTTTACCACAACGCACCACAAAGATGACGAATCGGCAAAAATTCTCGAGAATACAACTTTAACATCAGTGGACATGGAGAGATCTTTTTCAACACACAAAAGAGTTTTTGATAGGTCCAGAACTCGTTTAACCGCGCAAAATATAGAAAAAATAATAGTGATCCATTCTTACTACCATTTTAATGATGAACATGAAATAGTAATAGATTATGATTATGATGCACTGATTCAAAAAGCCTGTACCTCATCAAAAATTTAGAAGTGGCGACTAATATTAAATTGAAAAATAAATTTTTTTTATTGTTACTTAAAGCATTTGTTTTAGTTTATTTTGTTTACTAGCAATAGAGTATTTTATTATTGGTAATTATATGTATACATACAAGTTGTATGTACATATCCACTTTGACATTGACTTCTAAAAAAATATTTTAACGTAATGGCGACTCCGTGGATTCTAGAACCATAGGGAGCATCCAAAAGTCCCAAGCCTAGTCATTATGGTTGTTAAGTCTCGCGTTAAACACTCTACTTTTCACTTTGAATGCGACGATAAAAAAACGGCGTTCTATACAAAATTACGATGTTGACTATAACAAAGTTTCTTAAAATTTTGTCACAAAGATTATTTTTTTAAATTACGCTTTAAATGCTTGCATATTTACCCAACAGATTCAAACTTGAAAGATATTTTAATACTAATTAGACTATGCAATATAAAATGATTTCATCATATCATAATCATACATACATACATACATAAACTCACGCCATCATTCCCAGAGTGGGGTAGGCAGAGCTAAAGAATTACCAACAAGTCTTAAAACTTCTTGATAATTCTGTAACCACATTTTGCACAAGTAGGCTAAGATGTTTCCCAGTGTATTAGTGACAGGTAATAATAATCATTTCACGAAATAAATCGTTTTTTTATATTTTTACACAGTTGTCATTTTGAGATTTATTTTACTCCCATACCCTAAAATTGTCTATTCACAATGGCTGAAAATGGCTTCAATCCTCCATTCAAAAACATCGTGATTGAATGTATAGGGGTTTCCAAAGTAAAAAAAAAACTTTACCCCTAGAGTTTAATACGGAGCTTTAGTCCCGATATGCAGAGACTAAAGTAACATATAAGAGCATGAGAAGTGAAAATATATTTATTTGCTTGAGAACATAGTTACAAGGTTCTTAATTCTAGGTGAGCGTCACATGTTTCGTTATAAGTACAATGAAATGCAAAAAGAAAAACTATCGAACCGGCATATACAAACAGTTTTATCAATAGCTAAATTAAATTAATAAACTCGATTCTCATTTGTTTGACTAAAATAGAGTTAGAAATTAATAAATCTTAAAATACTTTGTTAAGTCTTAACTTATTAAAAACTTTGCTCTAAAGCCTCGCCAGACTGTAGGCTACTATATTCATTTTGTTTGGTTTTTCTGCGTCTGGTTCTCGAGATTTATTTTTAATTTGCCTTATAAATAAGTACCTACTGAAGTACCTATACTAAACATTTCTTCTAAAAAGTAGTTCCATTTGGAATTTATGTAGGTAAATCACAATATATTTATATGGATTTTTAAAAGAAATATGATATCAATATCACCCAATCATGATATCTAAATCTTAACAAACACTACTTTTTAACCATATATGTTCCCACGAGAGAAATCACCTGAATTTTGCTTCAGTAGCCAATTAACTAAAGTTAAATAAAAATACAGAATTATCAACAAATTTTTAGAGTGGTTGGTAATTCTGTAGCTCTGCCTACCTCACTGGGAATGAAGGCGTGAGTTTATGTATGTATGTAAATAAAAATAAATAAATAAATATCAGGGGACAATGTCACACCAATTAACCTAGTCCCAAACTAAGCTCTAGGCTTTTATTATGGGCACTAGACAACAATATAAATACTTATATAGAGAAATATATACTTAAATACATAAAAAGCATCCATGACTCGGAAACAAATATTCACGCTCATCACACAAATATCTGCCCTAACCGGGATTTGAACCCAGGACCGCTAGCTTCGTAGGCAGGGCCACAACCAACTAGGCCAGCGCGTCGTCGTTAAAATTGTGTTAGTTTACCTAAAGCAAAGTGTATTATGGTTCGTTTTGTAACATTTCTTGCTTCTATAGGTAAGTTAAATTATTAATAACTACATAATGCATAATGAAATACCTACATAAAGTTTAATTTAATGAAATTAAGCCACAGAAAAATCAATGAATCTAAATAAATATCATAACCGCTAGCTTCGTAGACAGGTGAGTAGTTTTATCTTGATAATTATTCTACTAAACATCAACAAATTATTAACCAAATTCCCCAGTTAAGTCAATAACCTTCAGTCGTTTTAACCTTGTCCTGTCAAGCATTAGCGGTGTTAAATTGTTTTGCGTCAGTCTTATCGCTATCACCCGATAAAGCTCAGGCCAACCATGTCCTGTAATAACGGCTTATTAGAAACACGGTGCTTATACAAGTGACTGATTACTTATATCCCCGTAAGTCCCTGCGTACTTGTACAAGTACAGTCGCGAACCGGTATTGTTGAGCCACTTACCCATGTTTCTAATTTGGCTATGTTATAGCTGGTAGCTAGTCATTGACATCGGTTATTGAATCATCATGTCAGCCGAAACACGTCCACTGCTGGACATAGGCCACCCCCAAGGCTCTCCACTCAGACCGGTCTTGTGCTTTTCGCATCTACCGCGTTCCCGCGATCCTTACAAGGTCGTCATTCCATCTTGTTGGAGACCTACAGCTCGTCTCCCGGTCCGCGGATGCCACTCAAGAACCTTTTGGCCCCATCGGCCATCAGCCCTGCGAGCGATGTGCCCCGCCCACTGCCACTTCAGTTTAGCTATTCTTCGGGCTATCCCGAGCATAGCCCTCTCCATAGCCCTCTGAGTGACTTTGAGCTTCCTTATGAGGCCCATAGTCTTATGAGGCGGTTATTGAATACACGGCTAAATTACGAACAATGGCAATTGGCTTAATAATCCCAGTTCGTGACTGTACAAATAAACGATAGCAGTTCAGACCCCAGTACCTACTTACTGTAGGATAATATTATAAATACGAAATATTGGAGAACCTATCGATGTTTCCGATAACTTTTGCCCGCTGTTTCATTTATCCGAAAATATTTTTTTATTCTGGTCGATTAAAATATGTGTATTAAGATTTCATAGAGAATACCTACTGCAACGTCACTCTTTTCATCGTTGTTACTTCCGAAATAACCGAAATAACTATTTCGATACGCTCTAGACAACCGAAAAAAAATTGAAAATAGAACTTCGGATTTCCATATACGAGTATGTGTCCTTGTTTAAGGAGACTCGATCCGATACAAAATTGCCAATCTGTGGCGTTTCGGAACGTAGCAGCGTCGCGACATCTGTCAAAAATCTACTTTTCAATTATCTTGAGTCGAAGAAGTCAGATAGTAGAACACTTACGATATTTAGTTTTCTTATATACTCGTATTAATGACTTAAATTATTAATTTTAATGAACTCGTACAAAAAGTATTGTTCACAATAGTGTCATAATTAAGCTTTTTAATCTCGTACCTTACTTAGGCCACTCAGCAAGCTTCGTGGCCTAAACACGGTGCTCGACTAAAAAGCTCTCTATTATAACACGATTGTGAAAAATACTATTCTCCAAACCCATCATTTTGGAATTGTTGTCCCGCTTCGGTTACGCTATGGGTGGTATTCTGATACCGTTAACGATATCAATATTAGCGGTTTTTAGTACGCGAGTAGAAAAAGTTCTATTTAATATTAATGAAACGTATTTCCAACTGTAATAATATTAGGAAGGCGCGTGACATTCGCGTGGAGTAAGATTCGTGTAATTCAATTGAAAAAAGGTGCGACTTTCATAACCTGAATGTCCAATAAAACCTTCCTCTAAATTCTTTGAATATTTTTTTTTTGTTATTATGTCGCGTTTTGGGTAGAGTTGTTAATTATGTATTTGAATTTAAATTTAATATTAGTTGTTATTGTCGTTTATTAAGAAATTCGGTTTTTTAAGATTATTTACATATAGGTATCAGTCACTGCTGGGAGGTAAATAGTTTATTTTCTTCACTCAGATCAAAGTTCTACCTAATATATAAACGGTACTAACCTTCCTGCTTTTCTACAAGTTTTTATTTAACTTGCAATGTATGGGTCAAATCTTGCAAGTTAAATCTGACCCACTTTCCGTCAACGGAATGAACTGATCTAATGATGGAGTCTGGAGGTGGTGATAGGATCTCCGTGTTAAGACGTAGAGTGCAGATAAAGAATTCTCAATAAAAGTTCAGTCGACAGCAAAAGTCTGCCCAAAAAAAATGTATTTACTCATTTTTATATTTTTTAGTACTGTTAGGCGATGGGCTTGCTACCTGTCACTAATATACACTGAACATCTGAGCCTAATTGTGCAAATTGTGGTTACAGAGTTATCAACAAGTTTTTAGAGTTGTTGGTAATTCTGTAGCTTTGTCTACTTCACTCTGGGAATGACGGCGTGAAGGTATGTATGTACAGGGTTGGGCAGATTAAGTGTCCTAGTTAAAAAAAGCCATAAAATTAAAACAAGACAGATTTTTTTTAAATTTATCACGTTTTTATTTTTAGCGTACTCTATACTTAAAAAAACTAATTCATAAGTTCAAATCGCTCGCCATCAGCTTTAATAACTTGACGCATTCTTCCATAGAATGCATTGCACGCGGCACGCACTACCTCGTCTGGTATTTCATCCCATATCTTGACTAATCGATGCTTGAATGAGTTTAGATTCATGCCCTGTGTGCTCCCAATCTTGCTCAGCATGTAACCCATATCGAAAAGTCCAAAGCATTCAAATCCGGCGATGATACAGGCCATTCTTGCCAAGGTATAAAATCTGTCAAATTTGTTCTACACCAGTCTTGAGTGCGTTTAGCTTTGTGAGATGGGGCACTATCTTGTTGGAAGCAGTAATAGACGTTTCCATATAATTTTTGAGCATTTTCTAGCAAATGACCCTGTAACACGTTCTGAATGTAATAGTCTTGGTTAATTTTGACACCTCGATCAATAAACAGCAGCGGTAACTTGCCTCTAGGCGATATCGCACCCCATACCATGACAGCTGATGCACTCTGGAACCCGTTGTACGGCTAATTTGTCCACAGGAATATCCTTCAATGAAGCACCAAAGACACGATCGTTTTGTTGGTTGTTACTGTCTTGTAACTGGAACATCTTTTCATCGGAAAAAATAATATCATCGCCGTCGTGCCAAGCTAGCAATTCCCTACATTTTTTCACTCTAGCTTTTTTAAGCCATGAATTTTTTGTTTTTTGTAGGCCTTTAGCCCAAGATCATATTTTAAAATACGACTCATTGTTCGACGGGATATTTTCATATCTTTAGCAAGTTTGCTTGCACTTCGAGCTGGATTTCGTCTAATACGCTCACGAATATTTTTAATGATGTTTTTGGTGCGAACAGATGGCTTTCTCCCAGGTTTGGGCCTGATTTGTGAAGATCCCGTTTCTTTGAATCGCTTGACGGTCCGCGATATAAACCTTATATTGATATTTAAATGTTTCAGCGTCTTCAATATCTCACACGGTCGGTATTTTTTCTGGTACAAATCGCACATGAGCTGGCGTTTCGCGTCCATTGTTGAAAACAATATAAAAACCAAATATATCAAGCTGACGTGTAGAAATCATAAAGAAGATTAAATTGTCAACAAAAAAAAAATACGAAGTGAATAAGAAGTTAAGTTATATTTAAGTAAAAGAGCCATACACAACTAGGACACTTAATCTGCCCAACCCTGTATGTATATCGACTCGAAGTATTTTAATTTTATATAGCGTAGCTTACGTCAATCCTAAATTTGACTAGGGCCCAGGTCGGAAATTAACTTTCATTTCTCTATTTTTTAGACATCGCGACGTTACTATCTCTCTCTATCACGCCTAGAACATCGTAATTACTTTTCACTCAGTTCATCTCTTTCATACTTACTAGAAAGAGGAAGAGAATTACAAAAGATGTCACGTGAAAGTCGTGCCGCCGCGTGACCGCAGTTAAAAGGGCAAGAGCGCAGTTTCTGAGTTCAAATAAGACTCGCCAGGGACAGCTAGGGGTCGGTGAACGAATAATTTCTAAAACACTCTAAATGCCCCCACGGCGGGGTAATTCCGGACTAATCCCTCTGATCTACTGGGGGATCAGTTATTATTTTTAACTAGCGCCCCTCTCTCTTCGCTTCAGTTCATGTGACTTTTTTGTAACAAACCCGTACAGTGACCCACCTAAGGTCTAAAGTCAATCTGACATTCTACAACAATAAGGTTGAGTTTCCTATATGTTACGAATGACTTGGCATCTCTACTGACATTGACGACTTCAAGCATTTTTTTTATTGGGTTACTTATTAACGTTATTAACCGTACATAAACCATAATTTATAATGTAACTCATGGTGAAAACCGCATGAAAATCTGATCAGTCATTTTTGAGATCATCGCGAACATACAGACAGACGCGGTGGGGGACTTTATTTTATAATTTATTAGTGATTATTTTCTATTCCGATCCTATGCAGACCGTGCTTTCTCCTGTGTACTGTGTCTGATCGAAATAATAAGTTGTTAAATAGATCAGACAGTAATTAAAATGGAGTAATTATAATTATCCGGAATTACCCCGTATGAACCAACAGACGGACTGAGAGAAAGACGGATGTGTGTAATTTTCTCATTCTAACAAATAGCTGAAATGTAGTGACAAAGATTGAAAAGGGTACTTACTTTCACCACAATCGACGAGTAAATTTGTCTGCCATTTAAAGTTGGCTCTCTCCTTGTCTATTTACAAATGTAAGAAAGAGAAAGGGCTAAATTTATCTGCCAAATGTCGAAACAGGCGGTTAGTATAACAAATTACAATTACATTAACATTGTTCAAACTAAGGTAATTATGTAGATGACATTGATTGTCCGTAACTTAATAACAACTGTGTACAGCGTTCACTAAAAATTATATCTGCCGCTAGGTTACTAAAATAAAAATAATAGTAACATCTAATGCAAATTTATGATCACAATGCTAGTTGGGATACGCTATTTTGGTCATTGAGACAAAATGGATGAAAGACATACATAAACTCACGCCCTCATTCCCAGAGTGGGGTAGGCAGAGCTACAGAATTACCAACAACTCTAAAGACTTGTTGATAATTTATGTTGTACATTGGGAGACAGGCGTGTAACATATAGCTGTGTTCCTCTTGACCTGTCAGTCCGATTGTTAGCCTAAGAATCCTTTTGGAAAAAAGTGAAACCTTGTACCGTTACCGAAGTTAAACCGTTAGTGAAGTCTTGTCTATTTTAAGATTTTTTATTGAATCAAATTAAAGGAAATATCTCGAATCGGTTGGGAAAGCCGTCAGCTGGAATAACAACCGTGACTCGTTGTTTGTACAGATCAGATTCGTTTGTCGGTTCAGTGGGCAGATGTTTATACTGTTGTTAATGTCAACGTAATTATGAAGTCTCGGAAATATTCGCGTATATTTTTATTACAAGCTTTTGATTTAACTTCACGTTTGTTTGTTTGTTTTAATTCAGACGTTGCGAGGCAATTTAAATTGAGGACTTCGTTCAAGACTTGTTTGAAAATTCTTTATTTCTGCAACTGCTATATTTCTGTCCCTTACTCTAGCCGTAAAATGAACTGCATATACTTCATTCTACTCGGTAAAAACGATATCGTTGTTAATCTGTTATACTCTCAAAATGGTGACAATACGATAACAGCTCAAACACGAAATGGTTTTTACCGTGTTGAATAGAGGCCATTTGATAAGCAATTCACTAAGAAATTAGTGACAAAATAAGGTCGAGTCTGCAACGAATAGTTAATACTTATAAATTAACATGTTGACTTTGTGTCTGTGGTAAGGTGAACTAAAATTCCAAGATCGTTGACATGCAACCTTTCGCCAGAATTCCTCCATTTTAGTTAACATTCAGCTCAAAGGACTAAACATAATTCTTGTGGAAGTATTCCAGCGGCGTTTGGCTAAAGTCGGTGACACACGGCATCTTTTTGCAGCGAAAACTAAGCATTTTCGCACAAGTTTTTGCCGGGTGAGAATAGTACCACCATGCCTTCCCGTGGATGTCGTAAGAGGCCACTAAGGGAATAAAGGCTTGTAGTACTGTTAGGCAATGGGCTTGCAACCTGTCACTAATACGCTGTTAAACATCTTAGCCTATTTGTGCAAAATGCGGTTACTAAATTATCAACAAGTTTTTAATTGTTTAGGTAATTCTGTAGCTCTGCCTACTCCACTCTAGGATTGCAGGCGCGAAGGCATGTATTTATGTAAAGTTTCGCATGGGTACAGTAAAGCAAACTGCAAAACGTACCTCTTTCGCTCTTATCACTTTGGTGCTCTCTTTAACGGTATTGTCATATTTTGTTGAGAAATCCGATTTAAAAAAATCCATGCATAAATCCTATTGAGTAAAGGTAAGGATTTCTGAACACTCGTTTCCTAAGGGAGTAAAATTGGAGCTTAAAGTTTGTACGGATGTTCGTCCAGAAGTCAGACTTTTGGACGAACATCCGTAGAAGTCTTGAAATGTCGCGAAATTCCCATCGGACTTGCGACTGGTAACACTTGCCAAGTGCGGCTCGGAGTTGCACACGGAGGGTTCTTTACATATTCGCTGCTGTTATTTTTAATGAATATAGGTTTTATTTTTATTGTAATATCGTTTTGTTACCAACAATTTCGTTTTCAAAAACTGTGCTGGATAAAAAAGTTACTATATTGCTGTTAAATGCGCATATTATATAAACAGCAAACCAAACAGCAGTGTTCGCATTGTTGTGTTCCGGTTTGGGGATAAGACAGCCGGTGAAATGACTAGCATAGAGGCATTCCATCTTAGTCCTCAGGATTGGCAGTCTTAGGATTGCAGTTTTATGAATGCGAATATCTATGAGTCACAGTTTCCACTTATCATCAGGTGGCCTGCGTGCTCGTTTGCCTTCCTATGGCATAAAAAAAAAACAAAAAAATGATTAATTATTTGAGATATTGTGTTATAATGATGGGTGTAAAATGTAAATATAATTGATGTATGGTTAAATATTACAGACACACAGACGGAGTCAAACCATAAAAAAAGTAATAATACCACAAACTTAAACAAAAACCACATTCTAAAAACAAAACACAAAATCGCAAAATGGCACTATCCCTCCAGTGCTTGTACAATAAAAAACAAAAGACACTCCATTTTCAAATTAAATTTGGAATCCGCGAGGCATTTTTCACGCGGCACGCTGATGCGTGTTTTCACGCCGGTGGGCGCAGCGAGGATTGAACGGATTCTCGCCCGCTGATCTGAAATACGCCTATCGGCTTACGATTTATTGATACTGCCTCCACGTGGAATTATCTACTATAACTTTCCACAAAGTGATGTTTGAGACGTATGAATCAAATAAAGACTTACGATTGAGGATATTGCAAATAATTCGAATCATCATCCCCACTCATAACTCTTGGTGCTTATTTGCTCGAATCGAAATTGGAAGCGGAGCGAAAAGGCCGTAAAGAATAGAGGGAGTAGGCAAGATGCAAACGCTGCTAATTAACGTTGCTGTTTTCTGTCAACTCAAAATGTATGGAGTTTTTACAGGTTACGTCAGTCCTATTAATTTTTTTGGTTTACGAAAATCGCTAACTTAAATAAATATAAATATCAGGAGACTATGTCACACCAATTGACCTAGTCCCAAACAAAGCTCTAGGCTTGTACTATGGGTACTTGACAACGATATAAATACTTATATAGAGAAATATATACTTAAATACATAGTACTCGTAAACATCCATGCCTTAGGAACAAGTATTCGCGCTCATCACACAAATATCTACCCTTACCGGGATTTGAACCCAGGACCGTTAGCTTCGTAGGCAGGGTCACTAGTGTCACTACCAACTAGACCAGCGCGTCGTCAACTTAGGTTTCTGCATCCTGACGATAATGAAATTAACGGGTGTAAGAGTACATTGAATCATTCGCACTGCCAGATCAAGAGTGTAGTAACTCAAAATAGAACTGTATTTCAATATCAACTTTAATACAACGTCTATGAGCTTGAAACAAAACTAACCATGGTTTTGAGTTGATACTGTCTTGATCTATAAGTGCGGTGTTAAATTATGTGATTTGCTTCACTGCATCTATCTATCTAATACCTTCTAGTATATATAATGTAAATCTCGGAAACGGCTCCAACGATTTCAATAAAATTTGAAATATAAGGGCTTACGGAGGCGGAAAATAGATCTATCGTTGTCATCTTCGGGAAAGTTCGTTTTCAACCCGAAGGACGCTCGGTCTTCTAGCACCCCTATCATTAGTTACAATTACCGTACTCGCTAGCGAGTCGAATGCTCTGTCCCTCACACTCTATAAGAATAATGCGAGGCCTGCAAGGGACAGAGCATGCGATTACGGTAATTGTAACTCATGATAAGGGTACATGTACTCCATATGAATACTATCCATTCCACACTACCCATATTAATACTATAAATGTGAAAGTAGTTCTCTCTACCTGTGTGTTTGTTACGCTTTCACGGCTAAATCGCTGATTCTAATAAATATTTTGTATAAAAATAGCTGGAGCCCCGGAGAATCACATAGGGTACTTTTCATAAAAAAACTTATACTTTTCATGAAAAGCGGATAAATGCAATTTACACGAACGGAGTCAGGCGCAACAGCTTGTGAGACACATTAACACATTGACAACATGCACTGTTCGTAGCAGAGATTTTTGCTACATAGCGGAAAGATGCTGCTACAGGCTACAGCGTAGCACTCGTAGCAGTGGCTGGCGGTGAACCAGCTACTTTAACTTCAGACTTTCTCGTTTTAATTCAAAGATTATCCGCTACGGAAATTAAAATGCTATTCACCCGTTGAGCACATAACGCTTGATCGCAGTTTATTTAAAAATACAGACTCCATTAATTTACTGTTTACAGAGGTTTTATTCTCTTAAAGACGTCAATCGATCGGTCAATCGAGCGAGCGAGCTCGACGGTTAAGCTGCCTAATTGAAAACGCACGCCCTAAAATATTGTTGTAGGTACAGTCAGCGTCAAAAGTAACTGGTCACTTCAAGCTACTTTTGTACTTTATCGCATTAACACATTAGACAACCTGGTTTGACATTGCTTATGTGACAGTAAAGCGACAAGGTATTTAAGTGATCAGTTTCTTATGACGCTGACTGTACGCTCTGGCGGTACAACTTAAAACTTACAGTTTAAAATTCATCCGTTGTGTTTCTGATAAGGATAAATTATAGTGAATCCTATCGAAGACGTTCCCGCTCCCCGAGCGTAATAAAACTGATAATATAAGAAGGATTGTGAACCAATGCTTAAATCACGTAGCTGTCAAAAAAACTTCTATACAAATTCACCTACAGAAGATAACGTAGTTCACTGCCTAAATCAAGTATGTATGGAGCTGAATGCCCGATGCTCCCAATAAAAACTGGTCTCCAATACCACCTCTAGCTTACCAGGAATGCTGCAACCCTGAACGATCTGGTCTACCATCAACAGAATCTGCACAGGAGTAGAGCGATACCTACCACCTACAAAAATTGGGCTTGCGTGAATCGGCAGCCTGCAATTGTGGTGCCCCGGAACAAAGCATCTACCACCACACAAACTACTACCACAACACAGTGCCCAAATGGAAGTTTCCCTGCTCGAGTGGTGGGACTGAACCGGGTGACACCGGTGGCTGTATGTAACCTGGCTTCAATCTGATCTTAATTTGTTGAAAAATGTAGGAATCACCGTACAAAGAAGAAGACCTAAAGGTATATAAATCATTTGTTGGTGCAATGCATTCAGTTCTATAATAAACTAGCAGCCCGCCAGCGGCTTCGCCCCGCTGCAAATTCCTGACTTTCTGGATTTTTCAATTATTTTCTTTCATAAAACCTTGTCCTGACATTCACAAACACAACAAAAATAAATCAGCCAAATCGGTTCAGCCGTCCTCGAGTTTTGCGCTTAGCAACACATTTAGCAATTCATTTTATTATATAAGATTACCGGGCGAAGTTTTAGATTATAATTTCCAGTACCTACTTAAAATTACTTGAAAATGTCATTGATTTCGAAAACTTACTATAGGGTCGAGGACTATCTAACACATAAAAATACTTTTAATAATTTGACCACCTAAATAAATAGCTTAGTCATAAAAATATGTAAACATTTTATACTGTCCAGGGGACAGTTTCTGTAGGAGAATGTGTCGAAACTATTTATGTGGTTGTTTTGCACCGACATACGTAAGTATATATATATTTTTTATTATAACTATCTATGAGTTCTCTTGAACATACTCAGTTTTGACACATTTTCCTGCTCAAATACACATGAAATATATATTTTAATGTTAGATTCGTTGCTTTATATAATACTGGTTTAAGTTTTATTATTGTAAAATATCATAACTACAAGCAATATTTAAAAAACGACTGACCGTTGAGTTTCTTGCGGTGTTTCTTCTCAGCAAAGTTCTGGTAGATTTTCATAGATAGTAGATTTATATTAGGTCCAATACCAGCTAAATACAAATGTATTCTCCTTTCCTTTCTCCATGCAATAAAAAAAATCGTAAAAGCTATTCCCGACTTCCAGTTTTTATTCCGCCTCAAACGTCCCAGCTTCCAGTTTGTTTACAGTGGCAATAAACGAGAAAGAATTATCATGTCCCGGTTTATGGCCGTTACGATCGCGGCTTTCGAAAATCTGTAACACTTCGTAACGTTACAATGTGGATCGAGAACGGATTTGCTGAAATCATTCCGTTTGTAGGGTAAACCAAATTGCATTTTACGAAAGCTATTGAATGGTAGAAAACATGTTAAATCTAACAAGAAGAAGCTACAAATCTCAAGCTGGATGATGGGTTTACGTTTTGTCGTCTATGTATGTTTGTGAAGGATATACTTAACGATACATGCGGCGCTAGACAAGATGCATTGCGAGAACTTTATCGCTATTGAAAATGTATAGGATTGACGTTTGCTGCCGGATGGTTGCGTCGAACGCTTATGTCAATTAAATACAGTTTTTGATAGTCGTTTACACTAGTGCTAAGCATCTAGGTCACAGATTTAGTTTCTACAAGAGAACAAAGAACCATACATCCATTTTATGGCACAAAAAAACCATTCAAGTGCGAGTTAGGGGTTACCCTTGAAATATCGAAACTCATTTCATAGAACGTTTCAATTCGTGGAATTTTCATTTCATCGACAGGCACGTCCACATGCAGGAGGATATATATTTGTGGTCATATGTCTAATCTAACCTATCCTACGTGATGAATGTGAAATGAAGATAACCTGAAGACTAATAGGTTTCAGCAGAAATTAGCTTTCGATGAAATTAAATTCGGTGAAATGACACATTCGATGAAATGAAATCCGGTGAAATGACACATTCGATGAAATGTTTGACGATATTTCAAGGGGATCCCTCGAGTCATACTCGCACACCGAGGGTTCCGTACCGTCGTAGTATTATTATTCCAATTTGAATTTGATTTCGAATCGAATTAGCGCGAGCCGAACTCAGACCTCTTTTTGGAGTATTTGTTCTTATTCTAATATAATCATACCAAATTTGAGGCTTGTATGTTTTACGGGTTTTACGATACAACAAAAATATAAAATTGTTAAAAAAAAAGTTGTATTGGTTTCTGTATCATTTTTTTTTGATAGTAATTCCGCCGTATTAACACATATTCTGAAAAGACAAAGACAAAGAAATTTATTCAGTAAGTAGGCCGTTTTACCAGCACTTTACAAGAGGAGACCACTGCTGAGAAGAACGCTGCAAGAAACTCAGCAGTCAGTCATTTTTAAATATATTTAATATTACAATGGTATACTTAGTCTAGCATTCGAGCATTTCAGCAGGGGTGCTGTCTGTGGAGTCCGGTCTATTCACGCTTGCAAGGACCTATTTTCCGATTTAGTTTTTTTAATTATCGTTCCTGACGTAGAGACCTCGTCATGTTGTTCTCCTAGTCATTTTACCTTTTATTTTTATTTTTATTGACCTTACATTTGTAATTATTTTATTTGTTTTAGTTTATTTAAAATAATAATATTTTATTACTATTATACCTTGTAATGTAACTTACTTTTAAGTATTATTGTATTTAATAATTGAAAAAATGACCTTCTGTTGGAGTTTCTTGCGGCGCTTCTTCTCCGCAATGATGGTCTTGTCCGAAGCGCTAGTAGATTCACTCCCATGTTACTGACGTGCAAAAGAGCCCTCATGTGGCCAAATTACTGAATAAATATTTTGAATTTTGAATTTGAATTTTGAATTATATAAAACCATAAATATTAAATTAAAAAATATATCAAATTCCCTGCGTAGTTTCCGCAAGAAAACACACCGAAATCTTACGAGAGAGATATAAAAGGAAAAAAAAAACACCTACTTATGTGTAAGACGGTGCAAGACGACCACATAAGATTGATATGTTTTCCGACATCAACGGTGTCCCCTAGACAAGATAAAGCTTTTACATTTAAAAAAAAAACAAGCTGCTTTCTATTACGGGTCAAAAGATACAGCCGTTTAAAGTTAGGATGGACGGACGGACATACCAAACACCAACAGGGTTCCCTTTGGGCACAGAACCCTAAAAACCACTGAGGGATAAATTATATGTGTGTCAGTCTTGTTAGCATTGCATTCACTCTCCCTGCCACTCTCCATACCCAACCATCGTACTTAACAAATAATTACGTGTCGTATTAATGACGCAGTAATTGCAAGGGGCTGATAGCTCCCTAAGGATTTCCCGGTGCCGGGAATTACTTGTCAGCGGAAGTGACGCATACGCCATGTCACCGCAAATTAATCAAATCCCTTTTCACAAAAAAAAACACAAAAGAATTGTGAAACTTTTTAAGAATAAAGTTGACTTTTTGACGATTTTCTGGGTACCGTAAAACCTGGTAACTATGGTCCAGTACTTCAACTGTGGTCCAAGTCTAATTTGTTTAATTCCTCATAGATGACTTAAGTATAAGCATTTTAAAACTTTAGTCAACAAGAAATGTCTATAAAACAACACGTTTCCTTAACTAAAGATAATGGGAACTTGTACTTTTGGTCATTGATTTTGGACCATAGTTGGAAGATTTTGGACCATAGTTACCAGGTTTTACGGTAGTAAAATTTCAATCATCTTTCAGAGCTGATTACTTTTGAAGAGCTCAAGAGATTTTGACGAAATCTAGCTAAAAACTATTCTGACTGAGCAAGCCTTACATACCTTTACGCCTGTAATCCCAGAGTGAGCTAGGCAAAGCTACAGAATTACAACTTTAAAAAGTTGTTGATAATTCAGCAACCACAATTTGCACAAATAGGCTAAGATGTTTACCAGCATATTAGTGACAGGTTGCAAGCCCATCGCCTAACAGTACTACAAGCCTTTATTCCCTTAGTCGCCTCTTACGACATCCACGGGAAGACATGGAGTGGCACTATTCTAACCCGGCAACCACACGGGAAAAGCCGGCAACCAAACTGAGTAAGCATTATTTTAAAAAGAAATTGCATCCTAATAAGTCTTTCCGTTGGGAAGTTATACGATGCCGAAGATAGATAGGTACTAGGTAACCATGAGTCACTCTCGGTGCTGGCTGATTACCAGCGCTGTAGGTTTAAAAAAAAAATCATAATGGGTTTGCGTTTGACCTCAGTCTCACCTGATGTTAAGTGACGACGAAGAAGATACGCTTACCCATAAAATGCCTATTTACTTTTGCCTTGAAAACACCAAGGTTATATAATTCCGGGAATACAGACGCAGAGAGCGCATTCCACTCCCTAGCAGTGCGAATAAGAAACGACGCAGCAAACCGCTGCGTGCGAACCATTGGGTATTCTACTACATGTGGATGGAAAGAAGCCCTCCCCACCGATGTGAGACAGAGGAGGATGGGATGAGGTCATGCAGTTCTTGAGCACACTCTCCATAATACACCCTGTAAAATACCGAGAGACAAGCGACTTTACGCCGATGCTCCAAACTCTGAAGCTTGGTATTGGCGAGTGAGTTAATACCGGTGTCTGAGACCTCAGCAGTTTGCTGAGCCAGTGTCCCATCCACTGCTGCTGTGGGGTGACACATTTCCTATTGCCTTCATTGTTGTCTATTATTTGTGTGTGCACGACTGATGGCCAATGGGGTCAGAAGGTTCTTAAGTGGCGTCTACGGACCGGGACACGAGCTGTGGGTAGGCTTCCGACAAGATGAAGTGACGACCTTGTAAGGATCGCGGGAATGCGGTGGATGCGAAAAGCACAACACCGGTCTGAGTGGAGAGCCTTGGGGGAGGCCTATGTCCAGCAGTGGACGTCTTTCGGCTGACATGATGATGATGATGATGATGATGATTTGTGTGTGTGTGTGTCTTATGGTTTTAAGCACGTGCAAGCACACACGTTAAACGAACATTTAGCACAGTATTTTAACTTTACCACCCAACAGTTTCAATCCCATTCAGCGGACGCGTAATAGTCACCATCCGTAGTTTCCAAATTGCCCTGTTATGAAGTAATATTGCAACACTATTATAACTTCGTTACGTACAGCCAACCAATTCAATTTGCAGGACGTGGAAATGCGGAACAGGGTTGTTTTATAACACTGAAAATTTACACGCCAGAAGCGGGGCTAGCGAGAACAGATGAAAAAAAATGAGAGTCGGAGGGTTCCGCACAATTAAGACACGGTCAACTTAATTCAAAAGGAGGATGGTCAAATTGGCCTATTGACCATTAAGGACAAGCGATGTCACTGGATAGCTTATTCAAAGTTCTAAAACTTTTACTATGGCAAGTAATCCCAAATCTTTGTGTGAAAAAAGTTATCGCTGCATAAAAAAGTTTAATGTCTAGAAACGTTACTATGTACCTTTTTTGATACTAAGTTCCTATATCGCTTTAGACTATGAAGTTTTTCTTACTGTAGATGATTTTGTGTCATGTTTTTGTTTTTTATGCCTTTTCATATGTTTTGATGTGTCATTCTGGTTCTAGTATTCAAATGGATTTTGCATTTTTCCGTCTTTGTAAATATTCTGGTTTTCTTATCGGTTTCTGCAAACCGTGGCAGGGCATTTTGCGACTTCTTGTCCTTTGGCTTTGTTATAGGACTCCGGGATCTAATGCAAGATTGACTTCATATTAATTGATCATGGATGAACGACATAATAACTGCGTCATGTGCCTTTAACCTTTTGCTTAAAGAATAGTACTCATTGTTTTATGGTATATCAATCGATATTAGTTGTTTTGTTTTGTGTATTTATGTAAAAACGTTTAAAAACCGTTGTATAGAACTTAAACCCTGTATATATCATTAAAAAAATCTTGTTGAGGGGATGTTTTTATTTTGCCATAACTTGTTTCACACAGCGATTTAAGATTTCCCGCCATACAAAAAGTTTTAGAGTATGAAAAAACCCTTCAAATGACATATGGCTTGTCATTATTGGTTTTTAGGCAAGAGTCCTTATGAATCTGGGCATCCTCCTTTGGACCTTCGTTCCCTGCATAAAGACCCTGTTTAATTAGTAGGATAAAGGACCTCAGTCTAGATCGATAAAATTCCCCAATACAATGGTAACCTCCTTCTTTCAGAGTTAATAACTCTTAAACGACCCGCCCAACCGATTTGCAAGAAACCTAGCTAAGAACCAACGCTAAGATAAAGATAAAGATAAAGACATTTATTCAGTAAGTAGGCCGCACGGGCACTTTTACACGTCAAGAATCTACCAGCGCTTCACAAGAGGAGACCACTGCTGAGAAGAAGCGCCGCAAGAAACTCAGCAGTCAGTCATTTTTTTAAATATATTTAATATAATATTACAATGGTACTACTTAGTCTAGCATTGTATAAATCTATAAATAGCAAATTAAAAAATATTTCAAATATCCTGCGTAGTTTCCGCAGGAAAACACATCAAAATCTTAAGAGAGAAAGAGAGAAAAGGAAAAAAGAACTCCTACGTATCTGTATATAAGACGGTGCAAGATGACCACATAAGATTGATATGTTTTCCTACATCAACGGTGTCCCCCAGACAAGATAAAGCTTTTGAATTTGAAAAACCTGCTGCTTCATCCAAATTGGTTCCTCCGTTTAAGAACTACGGTGCGTACACAGACACGCATAACGGTCAAATTTATAACCAGCGATCTGAAGGGATGAACTATTTTTACGTCATTAATTTCAAGTGTAGATATTAATATAGATACACCTCAAGAATAAATATTAAAAGAAAATAAAACTTAATTAATTATAATTAAACTAAAATGACAAAAATTAAGTTTCTTATTTATCCTAAATTTGGTTTATTATTTTAATAAATAATTAAGTTTTTCTATATTTTCAATTTTCAACTCATTTCTTCTCGAATTTAATATCTACTTATAGATAGAAAGATCTTTCTACATCCACTGCAATGAGTGGAGTGAAATTATACATTCAAATACAGTCCACATCTGTTCATTTATAGAAGTTTGCGAAAAAAGCTTGCCATAAAATTCATTTGTTTTGATGGCGACGTAAAGATCGTAGCAGAAGGGCACACAAAATAAAATAATTTGATTACTTATTAAATTACACCACACACACTATTGAATGACAAAATTGACAAGGTATGTCCATGTTATGCAAACTCTCAAAACAGCTCATCCCTGTCGAGCTCTGTTTATAGCCCCTGTTTTTGCGTCTGCGCTTATAAATATGCACTATTCGCCCTCACCGTTAACCCTTCGACTGCGACCCGTGATGAGTGCGCAACGGTTACCAGGCAATTTCCCAGAAACGACCGCGCTGACCTGTCTGCGACAGTCCGTTGCTCTGCAAATTGACCCGAGACGAAGCCTTAAAGGTAAAGCTGAACAAAGAAATACGTATGGAATTTTAGATAAAGAGGTTTCCCAGTGACAGGTGGCCAGCCCATCGCCTAACAGTGGTTATTTCCCAGTACTACATTTGGAAACATCTTAGCCTACTTGTGCAAAATGTGGTTACAGAATTATCAAGAAGTTTTAAGACTTGTTGGTAATTCTTCAGCTCTGCCTACCCCACTCTGGGAATGAAGGCGTGAGTTTATGTATGTACATATGTATGTATTTTAGATAAATTGGAGCCTAAGAAGATCCTGACTTAAAATCATCATTTGATAATCTACATACATACATACATTAAATCACGCCTGTTTCTCAGAGGTGTAGGCAGAGACCACTTTTTTCCACTTCCTAAGATCTTGACAAATTTCTTTCGCATCTTTAACATGATTATTTTGATAATCTATATAATTTATAAACGTGTCTGTGTTCAAACCATTACAAATTACATTGGTTACATGGGCTTGTTAAATAAGTTGGGTTAGGTTAGACTTTTGTCTACAACAAAAATGTTTAATAATGCTGCGAAAAGTATCTCTTTGCGAAATTAAAGTTTGTCAAATGATAATTTGATAAAACATTAGTGAACCATAATTTATACTGTGCTAGCAACCCGCCACCGTACATAATCCAGTACTTACTATACGTAAAAACGAAAAAAAATATCACACACATACATACGTAAGCTCACGCCTTCATTCACAACTATTAAAATTTCTTAATTCTGTAATCACAAACAACTCAAACAGGCTAGGATGTTTACCAGCGTATATTAGTGACAGGTTGCAGGCCCATCGTCTAACAGTACTACAAGCCTACATTCCCTTATTCGCCTCTGACGACATCCACAGTAAGACATGGAGTGGCACTATTCTGACCCGGAAACCAGACGACTAAGACATTAGCCATAAGGTAACCAAAATACGTATCATAATGTTGAATATGCGATAGCATGTCAGAAACACCATTTTAAGATAAAATTACGTTACGTATAAAATGAATCATCTGCTTATTAAATTTTCAAGTGAAGTGCCCCGTCCTTAGTCAAATATTCACACTTTATCTAAGCTGGAAATTCCAGGAATATTTTCACTTAGTCCATTACACAACCCTATCGCACCTACGATAACCAAAGCCAAAAAGCCGTACTGCTGGCATCGCTTAAACAAATTCAATATTTTCTCTATACGATTAAGTTTGAGTTTACGAGGAGTTGTGGGGGAGATGAGACGTATTGGTATGAGTAAGTTGTAGGTATAAGTACGCATCTGGCTCTGAATACTTGACAGCAACGGAGTATGTTAAAGTGAAGATGAAAAAGAAATTATAATTTTGTCTTTATTTATGGAAAAAAAGTGTGCGTCTCGAGACGCCCGACAGAAGTGAAAACGGTGATAGTTTTAGGTTGTATGCTCTCTGTCAACAGTATATGTCTATCGCACACGAAACACTGAGTAGAGAGAGGGGGAAGCGTTTGTCTGAAATACGGCTAGCGCTGTGGGTTAGAGTGAGAGAGGAGGAGCCTGCCTAGCGCTGTCGTATGCGTGAGAGAAAGGGAAGTCAGACAGACTGGCGCCGTAACGCGTTACGTAACGAAGCGTTATACCCTCCCATAAGAAGTTATCACTGCAAAAATGAATTTATTTATTCCAGGTATTCCCAGCACCCATATTGATGACACAAAACATAAAAAATATATTGACATAGGTAGTTTTGTTATGCAAATTAAATAAAGTAACATTTGTATACATATATAGCTGGAATACTAAAGGCCGCATATGGAGAACTAACAGCCTTCATATACAGCCTTTATTATTGCATATACAGCATTTATTACAACTATCTATGGCAATAAGGAGACAGGTCATGCGCGAAATAAATAAAAAATCCTCTTTTAAAACTTGTCAAGAAATCTCACTTGTATCCACAGACACCTTTTCCACTCCGCTTCTTTTCCCCCGCTTCAAAGCAGTAGCATTGCATCTCATGTATACAAAGTGGATTTATGTAAATGCGCGCGAAAACCGGCGATCAGCGGCTTCTCCGAATATTGTCATTACCATGGTTATTAGGGTTGACATTGCCGCCGTAACCAAGGTTGGCTAACTGCAATGTAGTAATCAAAGCATTGTATGCTCTATTAGTTTGCACATTAAATTTACTCGGATACCGGTAAAATTTCCGGTTTTTAAACAGTTTTTGGAGGATAAATATAATTGCTCTTTTGGAATTAACGGTTTCGACCGAAAAAATACCGGTTAATCCAGACGCATACAAGTTGCAACGAACGCATTGGTTTCTCGACTCGCCAATCGTGGATTAAACCTATTAATTAAGGTAAAAATAAAGTCCTCAAAATCGCGTTCCCTATAAAAGTTCACTCCAAATCCGAAATAAACCGGAATTAACCGGTATTTTTTAAATCGGTTCCGACTCCTGCTTTTATTATTACTTTGAAGTTAGTAGCTTTCTCCTGTGTTACGGCAGATTGGTTCGTCTGACGACTACGTCATTGAACAATGATGTTATAGCACTAATATTATCCATATTTCAAGGTCTATTATATTCGGTAAAACCATATTGATGTAAAAACCCGACAGGAGCATGTCGGACCATGCTCGCTTCCAAAGCCGTTACTATACAAACACGACATACGTATGTATACATCACATCTGTTTCCCAGAGGGGTAGGCAGAGGCCACTTCTTTCCACCTGCTACGTACGACCCTGACAAATCTCTTTCACTTCTTCCACATTCACATCAAGCTATGCACGCACGTCGGTTTCGGGTACTTAAGCTCCGGCCTTTTTCCAATATTTCTCCGATTTGATTGTGACCCTTCCACACACTTTCGCTCTACATCTCTTTCGTCAATCTTCTTTCATCCATTCTTTCCAAATGATCGAATCATCGAAGCATGCTTTTCAATCTTAGTCACTACATCTTTTTAGTCCACATTTATATCTGATATTTTCATTTCTCACTCTATCAATCATGCACCACCCACTACGCAAACACAAAAATCTCTAAAAAACAACAAGTATGATTTTTCTATTTAAATACAGTGTTTTGGTGCCGTATTAGTTGACTTATGGTAGGTATAAACACTTTAGGCGCCGGTATCTCAGGAAACAATCAAATCTCCTTAGTCGTTATGGTTTTCCTATAAAAAAATATATGACAGAAATGTTTTTTTTTTTAAAACCACTCCTCTAGAATGTTCCGGCAGAAGCGCGTAGTTTAAGTGGCTGTATTATTATTGTGTAGAAATTCTCTAATTCCCGGGAGTGAAAGAGACAGGCGACGCTGTAGTTCTCCATCCCAGAAACTTGGCAAATTGTATTAATTTATTGATTTCATATTTAGACTTAAGCTATGTATACATACCTTCACGCCTGTCTCCCAATTGGGTAGGCAGAGACTATGGAACGCCAGGTGCACCGATCTAAACAAACAACTTTCGCTTCCTCTACATTAATCAAGCTCTTCATGCACGTACGTCGGTTAAGTAGCCCCCTAAATTACCTAAAAAAGCAGTAATGTATGTGGTTTTACTGTTCCTACCTATACATAAGAGTATTGGATCTAAAGTGGACATAATATACGTATAGACTCACTTGTATAATACATTGTGGTCGGAAGAAGTGGACGGAAGTAATATCCACTGTCCCCTGCGAGGGGCCCTCGAGGGGATTCTTATTGAATTGAGTAGGTACGAATAATGTGTTAGGTTAGTATCTTGCGCAATAGCAAAGAAGGCTAAGTGCATATTGTAGTCGAAGCATTATGAACTCTATTAGTAACCATATTAAATTCAAAATGCTAATGCTATTACTATGCAGTTAGCCTTCTGTTAGAGTAGCAGTGTGCAGGATTGTCGGCTGCCCGGATCGAATCTAAAAAGTGCATCTATATAATGTCTTAAGAAGATTAGAAATATTAACTATTTTATCTTTTTTTAGTAATATAACGGCACTGTATGATCTTAGCCTATTTGTGCAAATTGTGGTTACTGAATTACCAACATTTTTTTAAAGTTGTAATTCTGTAGCTCTGCCTAGCCCACTCTGGGATTACAGACGTGAAGATATGTATGTATGTATTGTAACACCTTTAAGTCTATTTTGTGATTACAGATGTGTGTATGTAACTTGACAGAAGTTCTGTCCACACTTGGTGTTGGGCCGTGGCTGATTGACTTATTGAGGGTCGTGGATTCTTGAGCTAGTTCAAGATGAAAACAACTTACAACAGTATTAATGCACACAAAATTTGGTGCAGTAATTTAAAGAGTTAAGAAAGAAAAGGGCGCCATCTGTTTTAATCTAAACCAACAGAAAGATGGAGATAGTGTGCCAAATGTACCTTGTAAATTCTATTTAGTTAGAGAAGAATGTAAAGTAAACAAAGAAACCTTGTCAACAGTTTATTTTCCGTTACTATAATAAAAGTACAGTACCTCTTATCAGTTAAGATTTATGAAACGTCATTTAGACAGATACCACTGCACATTTACAGGGTTATTAAAATCATACCACTTTACGGTACGTCAAAAATGTACATTACACCGAGAGTAAATGTAAAAGTTATACAAACTAACCTCTTGTCAGTTAAGATTCATGAAACGTCATTTAGACAGATACCACTGCACATTTACAGGGTTATTAAAATCATACCTCTCTACTGTATGTCATGCGTTGCTTACATATTAAAGCGCTGTGACATCGACAGTGCATTTAAATCATACTTCCCTAATTCGAGCGTTGCTCCTTACACGCTAATGCGCTGTAACTGTGACAGTGCACTTACATCATACTTCCCTACGTTTATCGAGCGTTGCTCCTTGAGTATAGTGAAGGTGTGAGTAGTATGAAACGAGTTCACCTGAAGTTAAATATGAAGATGAAGAAGAAGAAGCACAGCATACAAGTCCAGATGAAAGCATGGACCGCAGCAACACCGCGCAATCTCCAGGCAGCGTGGCAAGAACACCCAGTAGAAGCAGGCAGGTGCAGACACGTGCACGGAGACGGACAGACACGTGCTCAGAGCCGACAGACGGTCTCCCAGTCAGAGAGTATGGCATGATAGGGGGCCCAGAGAGCACAGACATCCATACACCCAGAGAGCAGAGAGCAGAGAGCCCTGAGCAGACACAGCAAAGTACCGAGCAGAGCATAGCACCGGCTGTTTTGGCTGCAAAGATTGTTGGCATTAGAATTATTGCATAAACACACGTTTTATACCTGCGAATAGGAAGTTTAAGCAAACGAGAGACACGAAGTAATCGACACGCTTCGTAAAACAAGACCTGGGGCCTTTAGATAGGCAAAGCACACTTACCCGGTTATAGAAGTTCTAAAGCTGCGGCGACTTTACCATGCGTTAAACGATGTTCGCCTTAAGTTTAGGAAACGTCATTTCTTAGATTTTACATGTTCATTCTACAACAAGGAAAAACCATAAATCACAAAAATAAAAGCACCTGACGAAAATGTAGACCAAGTCTTAGCACTCACGAAATACTTACATGAAAAATCACCAGATATCACAAGGATGCATTGCGCATTAAGAAGCTAAGTTAAAAGATGGCCATACGGCCGTAGCGTGACTCCCACACACAGAGTAAGTTTGACGTGCTTACATATCTGTAGCGGTTGCGAGAGTGACAAGCCAAATCCAAGTCCCTCCTACCATAGACAAGCGTCCATAACTAAACCTAGAGTTGAACATATCGATTGATACTTCGATCAGATATTTAGATTAAGTTAAATTAGAAGAAACAGCTTTTAACAATATCTAATAATAAATAATATCGCTAGAAACGATTTCCTAAAGATAAAACAAACATTTAATAAAATCCAGAAGAAATAGTTCACTAAATCGAAGTGTTACCTCCTGTTGTCCAAAGATGTCGCCACTGGTACTAAAATAACAGTATTAGAGATTAATCTGTAACAGTATGATTGATTTAAGAAAATCGACGCTATAAAATCACGCTTTTTTAACACTGTGAATTATAACATAAAGGCATATTTAAGTTGCCGAAATAAGAGGCAAAATAACGTCTCGTACGGTACCTACAAGATGTTATATTTGTCAAGTCTGGTATTAGTGTTGGAGCTACGTCTTGGAGTCCTTTATGAGAAGAGAGCCTTTTTTCTCAAACGGCAATGCAGCTGTTATACCTCTCCCGGTGTTACAGGAGTCAATGGGCAGCGGTGATCGCTTCACATCAGGTATTCCGATAGCTCTGTTGCCCCCTCTAGCATAAAAAACTAATAATAAGACATAAAAAATATTTTGTACACCACATATCCTGATAAACACCTGTCACTAATATATACTGGTAGCATGCTAGCCTAATTGTGCAAAATGTGGTTACATAATTATCAACAAATTTTTAGAGGTGTTGGTAATTTTTTCGCTCTGCCTACCCCTCTCTGGGAATGAAGGCATGAATGTATGTATGTATGTTTATCATTTACTGATTCGAACCAGACAGGTTT
Organism: Acleris emargana; assembly: GCA_927399475.2. Taxonomy (NCBI): domain Eukaryota; kingdom Metazoa; phylum Arthropoda; class Insecta; order Lepidoptera; family Tortricidae; genus Acleris; species Acleris emargana. The sequence continues at coordinate 3,144,313 of OV656840.1, forward strand.
TAACAGCTAACAGTACAACATTAGGGCTTCAATTATTTATTGTAGTTGGTAATATTTAAACATCGTATTCAGGTCATAATTATTCAATCGACAGTGAGAGCTGTCATAACCTCACCGGTTTGATTACAATATCAAAACAAGATGGGCAAAATCTAAGTGAAACACAGGCCCAGAAAAGTAAACAGTAGTAAACATTAGTGTATGTATGTATATCCTGAAACACAGAGTCATGTCCGCCATATTTAATTAAAACCTTTTTCTCTTACGTGTCGTTCCTTGACATGGGTATACCGACACTACCCACGCGACAGATTTCATTTTCTTTGAACATAAGAGATCCAAATTAAGAATAAAACGTTGATTAGCCTATGACCTTTTTATAAATTAAATAACGAATTAAATTGCTACTCTAGGATTATTCCAAACAAAAATAAATGTTGTATTTACCTAGCAGTAAGTCCATCTATGCAATCGCGTAAATGTCACATAGTTTTTTTATTCGTCAGAATTACGATCCTTGTTATGTATGTACATGGGCTTCATTCTACTCGGTAAAACCATATTGCTTTTGAAATGTTATCGTATTATCAACGTTACGAAAGCTCTTACATACATACATAAACTCACGCCTTCATTCCCAGAGTGGGGTAGGCAGAGCTACAGAATTACCAACAACTCCAAAAACTTGTTGATAACTCTGTAACCACAATTTGCACAATAAGGCTAAGGTGTTTAACAGCGCATTAGTGACAGGTTGCAAGCCCATCGCCTAACAGTACTACAAGCCCTTATTTCCTTAGTCGCCTCTTACGACATCCACGGGAAGACATGGAGTGGCACTATTCTACCCCGGCAACCATACGGGCAATAAGAATAGAATATTTTGTTTCCTAGTACAGTCAGCTGCAGAGAAAAGGATACCCCCCCTCCTGGTAAGGATTGTTTTTTTTCGAAAACCTGTGGTTAGATTTAAATGATATTGAGTTTATGAAAAATCATATAAATTTAACCACAGGTTTTTGAAAAAAATCGATCCTTACCAGGAGGGGTGGTATCCTTTTCTCTGCAGCTGACTGTACATGGCCCATGTTTACACATACCTTACAGTCTGACACATATAACAACATTGACATAACTAATAATACACTTTCGCGGTGTCAGCTAGCCGGCGGCCATGAAATCGCCGAAATATAACACCAGGATTCCTCCTTTAAAAAGGTCGACAGATCTTTGGTCGGTAATCTCACCACAAATGACTTAAAATTAACCTAGGAGTAACTCCAATCTTAACTTGTATACAGTGTGTCTCCGACCTTGGGGCTTTAAATTCAACGATCGATTCTACTCGCTAAACTGAACTACTTTTGTTCTGCAACATGAAAAAATAACTTAAATTTAGATAACTAATTGATGTTAAAGTCTTATTGTAAAATCAGTGTATTACATACTGGCCATGTAATAACTATCTCATGGTACGGGGGCGACATTATCTTGGTACGGGGGCTAAAGGAAAATGGAGAATTGGATCGCGTACATTGAAAATTAGATTTAACTTGTATGATAAAAAATAAATTTAAACTGAACATATTTTTAAGAACTCACAGAACAAAAGAAGTTTAGTTTCAGGAGTAGAAATGATCTATGCAATTAAAGCCCCAAGGTCAGAGGCACCCTGTATACTCTGCGAGCTTCTTTGCCTTCCGAGAGTAATGTAATATGGCTTTATCAAACGGAATAGAGCCCCAGTAACCTATTAAAAATGTTGCGCATGGTAAAGACGGCGACGAACGAGCTGAAACGGAACTAAGCGGCAGCTACTTTGGCGCCGGGGCGTTGTAGTGTGTGATGATGAGCATTAATTTCTGTAAAATGAGTACCTACCTACGACGGTAAGGCCCGTTTCACTACAAACACCACGTCGCTAGAAATCAATAATACTGTAACCCTCAAAAACCAAACTTTATACTAGAGCCAAATTACAAACGCAAAAAAGATAAAAAAATCATAACTTCTAAACGGCAGGAGGCTTTCCGGTCCCATTTTGCAAATATTATTAAAATAAATAGTTTTGTTAAACTGAATACTCAAATTTGATATAAAATGGGTTAAGGGTGATTTTTGCGGGTTACAGCATTTTTTTTCTTTTTTTGTTCCCCCGAAAGGGAAATGTCGTGGTGTAATTTAACAACCAAATGAAAGGGCGTTTTAAATTGCTGTAACTAAATAACAGCCACTACAACAATTTTGGTCAAAATTACTTACTGATTTAAAAAAATAAGACCAAATTAGTTAGGAAAGCAAAAACGCTGTACAATGTTCCAGAGATTAAGTTTCTTACCTTGTATTGATGTAAGTCTCATTTCGACAAAAAATACCGGAATTTAAGCGGGTTACTACATTTATTTGTTCTCCAATAATCTAAGTATCACAAATAACTAACGCTGTAAAGTTTTTATTTTTCATCGTAGAAACACGAGACATAGACCATTCGACGCAGAAAAAATTATGAAGTAAAAATATGCAAAAAAACGATTTTGGTAGGAGGTGCGGGTACAGCATTATTGCTTTCCAGCGACGACCATTTAAATTTAAGACAATCTAAGTATATGATATGTCTTTAAAAAAATATTCAATCATCGCCGAAACATTGACACACAAATTTGTATCAATCGAAACCACATCAAGATTCAGCCGAAGTTTTTTTTTTTTATGGCATTTTGACGGTAAGTGGAAACTGTAACCCATAGACATTCGCATTCACAGGACTGCAAATGCGTTGCCAACCTGAGGACTAAGATTAAATGCCTCTTGCTAGTAATTTCACCGGCTGTCTTATCCCCAAACTGGAACACAAATGCAAACACTGTTGCTTGGCGGTAGGTTAATGGATAAGATGGTGGTACTTACCCGGACGGACCCCGCACAAGGTCCTCCCACAATAAAATCACAAGTCAGTATTACAATGACGATTTCATGACTTTCATTTTAGGTTCCATGTTCATATCATACATATTGACACATGTATGATAGACGGATTATGTTGCGACACGACCGAGTAAAAAGAGTTCATATTTATGAGCTCGAGCCAATAATGAATCGTTCGACAAAGGGCAAAAAGAGTCACTTTACGAGATTTCGTTATTTACCTTCATTCATGCGGCTATGTTACAGCAAGAGTGCGAAATGAGTTCCTTTACTGTGTAACTATAAACCTTGTTTGCTTATTGTGTTCCTTGTCTGTGGTATTACATGGTTTTACTTGAACTGGGGGGTTATTATGACCACTATGCAGTTTAGTGTACGCTGAGAGACAAGACCAGAGCACCCGAGAGAGAGAGAGAGAGAGAGGGTCCGTCCGGGTTGGTACCACCATCTTATCCATTAACCTACCGCCAAGCAGCAGTGTTCGCCTAGCATAGAGGCATTCCATCTTCGGCCTCAGGGTTGGCAACGCATTTGCAGTCTTAGGATTGCGGTCTTGTGAATGCGAATGTCTATGGGTCACAGTTTCCACTTACCATCAGGTGGCCTGTGTGCTCGTTTGCCTTCCTATGATATAAAAATATATATATATATATATATATAACTGCTATAGCTCTGTCCTTTACACTCGCCGTAAAATGAACTGCACAGCTAGGTCATCAACCCCTCTGATAGTAATAGATAAACAATATACATTTATAGTTAAAATCTTAATACGTAATTACAGTTTTTAAACGTTTAAAACTATTCAAAATTGAAGAATACGAGTTGCTAATAAGGTGAGCTTAATGTAAAAACTATTTTTGTTTCAATCCGGTTTTTACCAGTTCTATCTCAAAATAACAACTAAATTTAGCTCTTTTCGGAAACCTTGGATCTTTTTAAAAGATCCTTTTTAAACGACTGTCCTAAAAGGAGTGTAATGTTTTTATTAGGGTTTATGTATGTATGAACGATTCTTTATTCCACCATGACTTCTACATGCCTGAGTTGATTTAGATGTGTGTGGAATCGTTAGAATCCTTTCCCCATCCGGGGTGACAAAGGATACCTAAACTATTTAAAATGAAAATGTTAATGAAATGAAGATGTTAGTCCTCAGGGTTGGCAGTGCATTTGCAGTCTTGTGAATGCGAATGTCTATGGGTCACAGTTTCCACTTACCATCAGGTGGCCTGTGTGCTCGTTTGCCTTCCTATGCCAAAAACGTATATCGACGATAGTATAAAAAAATGCAGTCGGGTTTTAAAGCTTTCTTTTTATTTTTGAAGATAATCGTTGTCAATATTGGTCATCAAAGTGTACGTACATATATTTTTTGCCGGTATTGTATGTTTATAGCCTGGAGATGGACATAGAGTAGGTCTAAACGCAAGGAGGCGCTGTAGAGATAGTAAGGTAAATAAATTAAATGGTTTCATTATTAATTAAAGCAATTTAAATAACATCACAATAAGGGATCGTGTTTGCTTATTCTCAACGTTCTCTTTAAGATGACAGCCATCTGTCATCCATCCAGCCAGCCATCTTGTTCCAAATTTGAATACCAAACCATAGAGGGAACGTAGAGGTATCTCAACCTCCACGGTGCATATTATATCGTTACCAAGCAATTAATAACGGGCCTTTATTGCTCAAGAGCCCGAATTACTAAATTAATTACGATTATAATTACGTAGCATTGTGCGTGCCCGCATCACCCTTATCTGTGCTTCGCTAATTTAAAGTCATGCGAATTGAAGGAGTGTACTAATTAGTAATTAGTACATTAAAATATGAGGGTTATAAAATACTTACTTTATAGGTTTAGAAGTCAAGGACGAATTAGGGTAGGGTAGTTTTCAACCGACTTCAAAAACGGAGGAGGTTCTTAAGTCAACGCGTTTTTTATGTATGATCACGCATAACTTTATACAGAGTTGTCCGATTTTTATAAATATTGTTTGGTTAAAGATATAGATAAAGATAAAGACATTTATTCAGTAAGTATGCCGCACGGGCACTTTTACACGTCAAGAATCTACCAACGATTCACAAGAGGAGACCACTGCTGAGAAGAAACGCCGCAAGAAACTCAGCAGACAGTCATTTTTTTAAATATATTTAATATTACAATGGTACTGCTTAGTCTAGCATTATATAAATCTGTAAATAGTAAATTAAAAATATACCAAATAAACTGCGTAGTTTCCGCAGGAAAATACACCAAAATCATAAGAGAGAGATAGAGAGAGAAAAGGAAAAGAGAACACCTACTTATGTCTATTTAAGACGGTGCAAGACGACCACATAAGATTGATATATTTTCCTACATCAACGATGTCCCCTAGACAAGATTTAGCTTTGGAATTAGTTTTTTTTTTAAATTATTGATTAAGTTTCGGGAAGATACAGTTTGATAGAGTATATTTCCGAAATGGTCTTATTGTCACAATATCTGAATCTGATGAAAGGATCCGTGAGGAATTGAGGGAACTCCTCAAATATTATAGGCATACATACAGCGATTTTACTATGTTTAGTAACAAGTCCAGCATTTGCATTCAGAAAGTATCATTTGGTGAAGTGGAACTGATGATGAAGACCACAAATGGTTACTGGAACTCCTCAACGGTACCTATTTCAAGGGTGGCGAAAAAATACTTCTTTTAAAATTGTAGGCCTTCAATTGGACTGACATATACCATTTCCAAAGAAGTAATTTTTTGGTTTTTGAAGGTGGTTTTTTGTTTTTAAAAACATTTATCTATTATATAGATACGAGGGTGCATTGAAAAGTTCTGAGCCTAAGGTTGAATATAATAAAAAAAAACAAATAAATACTGGCAGGTCAAAGTGCCATATTTAGTCGCCATTATGCACTATCTTTTGTTTTTTTCCTGTCACAATTTTGCATTTTATGCTGGAACTGCTACATAAGGTCACTGATTTTTCAAGTAATGGATAAAATTGAGCACCATTCTGTCATAAAATGTTTGCAAAAGAAGGGGTTAACACCAAAACAAATATTTGAAGATATGAATCAAACATAAGGGCAATCTGCTCCATCGTATGCTATCATAAAAAGATGGGTAGCTGGTTTCAAACGTGGCCGGGAGACTGTTCAAGACGAGCCTAGGAGTGGGCGGCCGTTGACGGCTACTACGGACGAAAATGTCAATAATATATTGGATGCGATAATGAAGGATAGGCGATTGAAGATTGTGGAGATTGCGGAAGCAATGGGTATTTCTTATGAGCGGGCACAGAACATCATCACCGATGTTCTTGGATTTTCTAAGGTGTCAACCAGGTGGGTGCCTAGACTGCTTTCAGTCGAGAACAAACGAGTACGTGTTACAATTTCCCAAGATTGTTTATGTATGTTTCAACGTGACTCCGACGATTTTTTCAATCGTTTTATAACTATGGACGAGACATGTGTCCACCACAGTACACCAGAATCGAAAGAACAATCCAGGCAATGGAAAAGACCAGGTTCACCACCACCCAAAAAAGCCAAGGTCATTTTGTCAGCTAATAAGGTAATGGCCTCAGTTTTCTGGGATTGCAGGGGGGTTATCATGAATATCATGATATACTATCTCGAAAAGGGCAAAGCAATAAATTCGGACTACTATTGTGCTCTTTTACGTCGTCTGCGTGAGGAAATTAAAATAAAGAGACCTGGAATGCTGTCGAAAAAAGTACTGTTTCACCAAGACAACGCTCGCGTTCACACTTCGGCGAAATCAATGGCACAAATATATGATTGTGGATTTGTAGTGCTGCCGCATGCCCCTTACTCTCCGGATCTAGCTCCTCCCGATTATCATCTCTTCCCAAACCTCAAAAAACACTTGGGAGGACAAATATTTTCGACAAATATGGAGGTACAAGAAGCAGTAGACTCATATTTTAACGACCTCAGCGATTCTTTTTTTTTTGATGGGATAATGAAGTCGGAGGCGAGGTGGACTAAGTGCATTGACCTTCATGGAGAATATGTCGAAAAATAAAATTGTTATAAAAAGTGAGCCCGTTACATTTTTTTACCAGGCTCAGAACTTTTCAATCCACCCTCGTATGTGATTATTTCATTATTTTATCGTCGATTGGTTGAGGCGTTGATCCGTGGAAACGAGACAAACAAACAAGCAAGCAAACATGAGTTTGTTGATGCATAATTACCTACAAAGGATTATTTCACCAAAAGCCAAAATGAATAAAAAACGTGAAAATGTGACATTATAAAATCGAAATAACTACGTCACATTGTAAATTAATAAGATCCACGATTAACGTAAAATTCACGATTTAACAAGGACCTTTGTAATTATATTAACGAGCCAGCCCATCGTAACGAGAGATCACCCAATTCTCCCAATTCCACCATTTCTCCTATTTCTACCAATCCTACCAACTCGGGACGAGATTTAATTGCGATCTAAGTTCCGGAAAACTTTACTAATGCCAATGACATCTCGTTACAAAGTATTTTTTGTTTTACGATGTTCTTATTATTTACTTAATATAATATAGGTAGGTAATACAATTAAAAGTGAAAAATATCCGATATGAAAAGCTTAATTAAGGCTCTGTCATTCCGGCTCATAGACACCTCCGGAGATCCTAGAGCTGGTGCTTACCTCTCCCGAAGGATTGGGCTAGCTATCCAGGGAGGAAATGCAGCCAGTGTCATAGGGACCATGCCGCGAGCGGACCTACTAGATGGGGTGGTCTTTTTATAGTGGTGATTATTATTTGAATCTTTAATATTTGAGTAGCTTAGTTTTATTTCAATTTAAATAGGTTTAGTTTTAACACAGAAAATTAATATCTTATTAAAAGTTAAAAATAAACTTATTTAAATTGAAATAAAACTAAGCTACTCAAATATTAAAGATGTAAATAATAATCGCTACTATAAAAAGACCACAGTAGACCACAAAGACCAGTAGGTCCGCTCGCGGCATGGTCCCTATGACACTGGCTGAATTTCCTCTGTAGTAATATATTTCTTTAATAATATAGAGTTATTTTGATAATACTTATCTTGATTGATTGATGGTTTGAGTTTAATATAACACTAGATTTTAACCGCGACTTTGATTAGAACTCGTTGGAGAACTTTCTGTCAGTTTATAAATATCCCTATTTATTAGTGGAAACAATCTAGAACTACGCTAATACAATAAAATTATAGAATTGTTTTCCCGCTTCGGTTGCGCTATAGGGTTATTTTGATACCATTAACGATTTCCATATGACCGTTTTATAGTATGCGAGTACAAAAACACTTTTTTTTAAATGCCATAAATAAATAAACAAAACAAAATGTGAATGGAACACAAAAATGTAACTGCGTTAAGACGGCAGCAAAAACTTGTTTCAAGAAACTTATTTAATTCCAGTTAACACGTTTAAATAAAAACCGTGCTTAGTTAAGATTCTCGAAAATTGAAAATAAATATAGGATTACGTCAGCTCATAACAGATCGTGTCGACCACTATATCAAGTCCATGCATCGAGTCGATACAAAACAGAAATGTTCGCAGCGTTTGCATTTTGAATGGGCCTAGAGTCTCTTTAGCCGCAACCAAACTGGAATAAGAATACATACATACATTAAATCACACCAGTTTCCCAGAAGGGTAGGCAGAGACTAATTCTTTCCAGTTGCTATGATCCTGACAAATTTCTTTTGCTTTTTTAACATTCATACATCGAGTCATGTACGGACGTCGGTTTCGGGTACGATTCGAAAAAGTACGCGGCCCGTTCCGACCTTTCCACTAGGTAACTTTCGATCTGTATATATCTTTCGTCAATCTTCTTTCATCTATCCTTTCCAAATGACCGAAGCATCTAAACATGCCTTTTTCAATCTAAGTCACTACATCGTTTATTCCTCATTACTCTCTAACTTTTTCATTTCTTAAAAGATAAGATAAAAAGATAAAAGATGTTTATTCAGTAAGTAGGCCGCACGGGCCCTTTTACACGTCAAAAATCTACCAGCGCTTCACAAGAGACCACTGCTGAGAAGAAACGCCGCAAGAAACTCAACAGTCAGTCGTTTTTTTTTATATTGCTTTTATAATAATAACCTTAACCTAGCATTATATAAAACAATGAATCTCACATAAAACAAAAAATAAATACATTCATGCGCAGTTGAGCAAGAAAATGTGTCAAAACTCACAAGAACTAATAAGTAGTAGTAATAAGAAATCTAAAAATATAGAAATTTTAGGAATTACACTCACCTATGACGGTGCAAGACAACCCACATAAAAGCCTCGACACATTCTCCCACAGAAACCGTGTCCCCCAGACAATAAACAATGTTTTCATATTTTTTATGACTAAGTTATTATTAAGTTATTTAGGTGTTTAGTTTAGGCCTAGCATTTTTATCTGATAGATAGTCCTCGACCCTATAGTAAGCTTTAGACATCAACGACTTTTTCAGTAGGTTTTAAGTACTGGAAATGGTAACTGTAAAACAACGTCAGGTAATTTATTATAGAAACGGATGCATTGACCTACAAATGATTTATAAACCTTACGGACACGAAATTTTTTAATAGCAATTTTATTTTTATTTCTCGTATTCAAATTATGTATATCACAATTCTTAACAAAAGAGTTTTGATTTTTAATGACATAAATAATATTTTCATAAATAAATTGTGACGATACTGTCAAAATATTCTTACTCTATCAATCAGTTTCACACCACACATACTACGCAAAGAGCGCATTTCAACTGCATTTACACGACTTACATGCTTGTCCTGCCACACCTAACATTCGCTACCATACATCAGGGTAGGGGCCAGCACTCCATTGTGAACAGCCAGTCGGGCTTTTTGTGAAACGCTCTGTCTGCTCAAAAAAGTAAACCCTACTAATTCCGCTCCTTCATAAAACTAACCTCGCCTCCGTCTTATACAAGTAACATACACATACATAAACTCACGCCTTCATTCCCAGAGTGGGGTAGGCAGAGCTACAGAATTACCAACAACTCTTATAAATTGTTGATAATTCTGTAACCTCATTTTGCAAAATCAGGCTAAGATGTTTACCAGTGTATTAGTGACAGGATGCAAGCCCATCGCCTAACAGTACTACAAGCCTATATTCCCTTAGTCGCCTCTTACGACATCCACGGGAAGAAACGGAGTGGCACTATTCTATCTCGGTAACCACACGGGCACATACTCGTAGTAGTTCATTATACAAGTTACGTGTATTATAACAGAATTCACGTCCATTTTGAAATTGCAATTATCGTCCGATGCAGCAAGTCGAGCGAGAGACTGCCAAAGACATAATGGACGTGGAGTAGGAAAAAACAGCGAAGAAAATAAATTTCTGCGTCAGTTGCAGGAATTTATTACGGAATGAACGGGTACACCGTCGATGGTATAATCAGACGATCAGCGTAGAAAAAACCTTAGAATTTCAATACAATTTTTCATTTGTAAGTTTGTATTTTGTAAGATCTCGGCTTAGCTTTGTAGATGACGTTTAAAACAGTTGATTTATCTTTAATATTTGAGTAACTTAGTTTTATTTTATTTTAAATAAGTTAAGTTTTAACTCTTAATTGAAGTAGGTGTATTCTATTAAATAAAAGATAATTTAGTCATCTAATTAATAAAGTTGTCTGCTCTGTTTTCTGACTTTTGATGATATTGAAGACAACTAGAGGTTTAGATTAGATGCATATCTAATGCTAACGCCAGCGGCTTTCGAAAATCGATTAAATTTATGAGGGCGATATAAGCGCGTTAGATCGTCAGCTTGTTACGTCGATTATATTCATTTTGTATTCGAAAATCGATCATCTTAAATAATAATAATACAAAAATTCAAAAGTAGGTCATATCCAGCTCTATTACCGGTCGAGCGCTAGGGTTAACAACATTTATATTTTTGCGAATAACCGGGATGATAACTAAGTCATTCGTTATTTGAAATAACCAAATAATTAGTCATTTGTTATAACGACTTTATCTACATGAGCTTTACTCTTATCTAGATAATTGAGTATTTAATTAAAAGATAAATGTTAGTAGTACAGTCTGTAGAGTTAAAAGTTGAAAATAATGTACAACAAAAGTAATGAATGTTTTGAAAATATAAACGTGAAATATAAATATATCGTCGTTGATAATGCAAAACTGCGTAAGTAACATTTTAAATAAAGAGCAAAATGCACCTTATTAATAAGAAAGTAAGGTTTATTTTGCTCCATCATACATTTGTTACTTACGCGGTTGCAGTATCACCAACGATATTATTATGGGTTCTGTAATCTAACCAGGAACCCTTACAGTTTCGTCATGTGCGTCCGTCTGTCCATCCGCAGCTTAGCTCAGACACTCTTAGTACTGGAAAGCTGTTTTTTAGAAACATTACGATTTAATGAGCAATGTATTTTATTTAAGCATAGTTCAATAAGAAACGAGGTTTGCTATCTTATTTTTCGAACCGTTTCTAAGCCCGGGTTCCAAAGGGGGATGAGACAACCGGCGACATAAATCGTCGGTGATTCTGAAAAACCGCGTAACTAACAAATATATGATAGAGCAAAATAAACCTTACTTTCTTATCGAAAAGGTGCATTTTGCTCCTTCTTAAAAATGTTACTTACGCGTTTTTGCAGTTAGACTGACGAAATATCAAAGAGGCTACATCTTCAGGGTTTGCAACGTATTTGCAGGCCGTGTGGTTGCCAGCTTAGAATTGCGCCACTCCATGTCTTCCCGTGGAAGTCGTAAGAGGCGACTAAGGGAATAAAGGCTAGTAGTACTGTTAGGCGATGGGCTTGCCACCTGTCACTAATATACACTGTTAAACATCTTAGCCTAATTGTGCAAATTGTGGTTACAGAGTTATCAACAAGTTTTTGGAGTTGTTGGTAATTCTGTAGCTCTGCCTACCCCACTCTGGGAATGAAGGCGTGAAGGTATGTATGTATGTATGTATGTTGCAGGCTTGAGAATGGTCATCAGGTAGGCTCGTGGCGCTCGTTTACCTTATCTATGCTATAAAAAAAAACGAAATATCTTGTTTCACTTTATAACGCTATACATCGCCCGCGAGCCTTTACTGGGGATAGTTAAATCATGTCCTTTATTGTTTCCGCCTAGATGAACCATTCCTTCACCACTATATAACCTCCAAAGGTTCAAGGTTTCCGAAAATTAATATACGACGATTTTAAATCTGACAGTTCGATCTGATATTCACGTTTTATGGCGGCATAAACTAACTCCTATCTTTTTGAAGTCCGAACAAATGACGAACGGGAGTTAAACTTCGAAATTGGATCGGAATTCAAAAACTTATTCTGGATTCAAATTTATGTCTCAAGTTTGTTTAGACAAATAAAAGGCGAGTTGAAAGATGAGCTCCGTGACGTATCAAAGGATAGTGGGCAAAATACACCCAGCTCCGTCAGCCATATATTGAATATGACTCGAAACATCTAACAAAAATAATAATAATAGATCGTAATGATAATTAAACACTGTTAAATTGATTTTATAGTTTATAACGTTATTACTGAGTTTATGTTGTTAAAAAAAAGGTTTAATATGTTATGCTTATTTCGATAATGCTCAGTACTTGTGGGAGAACCTTGTGCAGGGTGCGTCCGGGTTGGTACCACCATCTTATCCATTAACCTACCGCCAAGCAGCAGTGTTCGCATTGTTGTGTTCCGGTTTGGGGATTAGACAGCCGGTGAAATGACTAGCATCTATAGAGGCATTCCATCTTAGTCCTCAGGGTTGGCAGTGCATTTGCAGTCTTGTGAATGCGAATGTCTATGGGTCACAGTTTCCACTTACCATCAGGTGGCCTGTGTGCTCATTTGCCTTCCTATGCCATAAAATAAAAGTTAAAGAATTTGATGCACATTGGTACGGAAGTACATAGCATTGATACCTTCTTAACAAAAGTAGCTGTGGCGGACTTGGGTGTGCCGTCCAAACATTTTTGCCCACTATCCTTTAATTGTCATCTGGGGTTTTACCTTACTTCCATCTTAGTCCTCAGGGTTTGGCAATGCATTCACGCACGTATGCACGCAAGCAATACTTTAAACACGCCTTTTGGCGGAGGTTAAAATGAGATGATTAGAGAGAGCAAACATTATATTTTGCAAACTTACGCCAATTATCGGTTATAATCGTGGGTACAGTCAAGGAAATTGATTCGTAGACCATTTTGGACTATGTCAAAGTGACACTCTAAATAAACTTATTAGAAGTCTCTTACGTTTTGATTGATTACGTCACAATGACATAGTCCAAAATGGTCTACGAATCAATTTCCTTGACTGTACCAATAACTGAAACTTATACTTGCAGAATGTCTAGACGGTAGCTTATCTTGTTTCCGAACAAATGGAAAAGTTTTTTTACAATCGCGAATCTCGTCGATAGTAAAATAAGAGAATTTGTTTGGGAAACAAATACTCACTTTTATCAAGGTATAAATCTTAAATGAATTCGATTGTTGAGTTCTAAAAGTTTAAAAAAATCAAGGTAACCAAATATCAACGACAAAAATATGAACCACTTATCGAAATTACATTTTCAAAGTCATAGCAAATATGTAAAGTATATTAACCGGCTAGTTCTTATCTTATAGAACGTGAAATCTTATTTTGGTAGCGTAACCGTCAAGCTCGCTCGCTCGATCGATTGATCGATAAGTTGTAAAGAGAATCACACCTCCCCGTTCATTAAACCAGCCGTTGACATTCTCTTATGCCCGGTTCCTATATTCGAGAAACGAATCGTTTCCCTTACGGGTAGTAGCGTTATGACATTTGGTACATACAAAATGTGTCAAATTTTAACGAGACGTCACAATTCTACCAACGGTTTTGAATATAGGAACGCACCATTAATGTTTTATTAATAACCTTTTAAAATTGATGTGGGGTAACCAATTATACATAATATTGTATGTACAGTCAACAGCAAAAGAAACTGATGAAATAGGGTCTCAAAATAGTATATACAATAAATTAAGACAGATGTATCTGATTATTTTAGTTTAGCATTAGTAAATTAGCTCGTAATGTGTCATAAGTGAGTGACATGCCATTCAAACAGTTAAAGTCATTACTGAGTGTTTCAAATTAAACTGATTTTCTAAAATAGCAATAGTCAGTAATACTACCAAACTATCACATGTAAGTGAATATAAATGTTTGGGCTTTCATGTCTTCTCAAGACCACCTCGGAATACAAGTCAGACGTTCGGTTAGTGTCGGTTATACTCGTAAGACAAACACGCGAAACAACTATAACACCTCTCATTTCTATCAAGGGTTGAAATAAGTTCCTACTACTTCGCTTTGTTTTTTTTTGCAACATTTAAAATAAATCCTTTTTAACTGCCGTGATTACCCTAGTTTTCATTTGGAGATTTAGTCATTTTGACTTTATCTTGTTGGACACTTGACACACAGGTAGAAAACAAAATTATTCTTTATTGAAATTTTCTATAAAGAGACAGTTATGGCATCGTTTATGATCATTTTCTTTTGACTCATTAAATATTCAGTTGAAAATGACACTTTGTTATAATCTGTTTTATCTGGGGCGTCATGCTTGAACATGTTTTGAAATGTTAATTTTGATCACTTACTTTTGACGTTGACTGTACTAGTGACCCGCCCTCACTTCCGCTTCGGTTTATGTGAGATTTTTTGTACACTAACCAGAATTTATAATACATAAAACGTCCCGTCCCGTGTGGTTGCCTGGTTCGAATAGTGCCACTCCATGTCTTCCCGTGGGTGTAAGAGGGGACCAAGGGAATAAAATCTTGAACTACTGCTAGGCGATGGGCTTGCACCCTGTCACTAATACACTGGTAAACATATGAGCCTAATGCAATTTGTGGTTACAGAATTATCAACAAATTTTTAGAGTTTTCTCAGTTTGTTAAAATTGAGTTTTCACAACGTTATTTGTCAGGTGTCAAAAGTGCCATCACTCGGTGCCGCTACTTTAGTGTACGTATTACGGCTGATACAAGGATGCAGGGGGGTTATTATGACATAGCAATCCGTAGATTACGCTGAGAGGATAGGACAGAGCTATACTTGAACTGCTATAGCTCTGTCCTCTACGCTCGCCGTAAAATGAACTGCAAAGCCATGTCATAATAGTCCCCCAGGTCGATTCCTCGTTCATTTTCCACCTGCCTCGCCAGATTAACCACTATCTTCCGCATCGTTTACCTGCCATTACTACACGTCAGGATAATCCAGTCATTACCATACATTTATGGCTATATTTTGCATGAATTTCACGCCATGGCACGTTTGATCGGGCTTGCCAACATTACGGCTTGTTGATACAATGAGTTATGTAAATTGGGTACTTTGCAAACTTAACGAGGTAAACTTTCATGGATTTTAATTGAAAAAAAAAATAGAATTAGAAAATATAAATTTAAATAGAAACAGAATAAATGGAACATGGAAGGAATGTAGAAAAAAATATACAATGTTAGGGTTATCTGCGTCTTGTTGGTTGGTTGGTGATGAATGTGATGATGAACCCTAGTTAACGTTAGTACCTGTCATTCGTTTAAAACATAAATATAGGTACTACAATTAAAAGTTAAAACTAAACTTAAGTATTTAAATTAAAATAAAACTAAGGTACACAAATATTAAAGATGTAAATGATAATCACCACTATAATTAGAACACCCCATCTAGCAGGTCCGCTCGCGGCATGGTCCCTGTGACACTGGCTGCATTACCTCTCTGGATAGCTAGCCCAATCCTTTGGGAGAGGTAAGCACCAGCTCTAGAACCTCCGGAGGTGTCCATGAGCCGGGATGACGTCCTTAATAAATCGGCTGACCAAGGTCCCATGGTCTCCTCTGCAAGTGCCACAAATTCGTAATTATTTAATAATGATGAATATTTGCGGCGCTTGATGGTTTGGTACACCAATGTAGCTCTGCCTGCTCGCTTGTCATCGTCTCTTTGCAAACCTAGCTCTATTTCCTCGGAACCTGGTCCATTTTAATGAATAAAACGTGGGGTGACAGCATCAATGATGGACACTTTTAGCTGACAGGCACTAGCAATCCACACTTCACTCACACTTCTTTCATACGATCCTAAATAGATTGTTGCAAAACAAATGAATAAAATAAATAAATATCAGGGGACAATGTCACACCAATTGACCTAGTCCCAAACTAAGCTCTAGGTCTTGTTCTATGGGTACTAGACAACGATATAAATACTTATTTAGAGAAATATATACTTAAATACATAGTAAATATCCATGACTCAGGAACAAATATTCGGGCTCATTACACAAATATCTGCCCTTACTGGGATTTGAACACACAACCGCTAGTTTCGTAGGCAGGCTCACTACCAACTAGGCCAGCGCTTCGTCAACGTATTTAATCATCTTTTCTTAAATGATAGCGCAATCTAACAAATAAAAGGTTTAACCGGCTTAAGCAGCTTAATGAGGGCTTAGTCGCGTCGGCGGAATCAGGAAAGACGCCGAATTTGCGACAAGCGGCTTTCTTTGTATGTTTTTATGTAGTTTTACATACATACATAAACTCACGCCTTCATTCCCAAGTAAGTGGGGTAGGCAGAGCTAAAGAAGTACCAACCACTTTAAAAACTTCTTGATAATTCTGTAACCACACTTTGCACAATAAGGCTAAGATGTTCCAGCACTCAAAAATTACTTGAAAAAGTCGTTAATGTCTAAAGCGTATTATAGGATCGAGGACTATTTAATAGACAAACATGCTTGGCCTAAACCCGAAACTTAATCAATAATATATTTTTTATTTGTTTTTTTTCAAATTCAAAATCTTTATCTTGTCTGGGGGACACCGTTGATGTAGGAAAACATATCAATCTTATGTGGTCATCTTGCACCGTCTTATATACACATACGTAGGAGTTATTT
This sequence comes from Acleris emargana, assembly GCA_927399475.2. NCBI lineage: Eukaryota > Metazoa > Arthropoda > Insecta > Lepidoptera > Tortricidae > Acleris > Acleris emargana. Next base: position 3,161,272 of record OV656840.1, read on the forward strand.
TTTCCTTTTCTCTCTTTCTATCTTAAGATTTTGGTGTGTTTTCCTGCGGAAACTACGCAGGATATTTGAAATATTTTATAATTTGCTATTTATAGATTTATATAATGCTAGACTAAGTAGTACCATTGTAATATTAAATATATTTAAAAAAATGACTGACTGCTGAGTTTCTTGCGGCGCTTCTTCTCAGCAGTGGTCTCCTCTTGTGAAGCGCTGGTAGATTCTTGACGTGTAAAAGTGCCCGTGCGGCCTACTTACTGAATAAATGTCTTTATCTTTATCTTACCAGCGTATTAGTTAGTGACAGGTTGCAACCCCATTGCCTAACAGTACTACAAGCCTTTATTCCCTTAGTCGCCTCTTACGACATCCACGGGAAGAAATGGAGTGGTACTATTCTATCCCGGCAACCACACGGGGATGTAGTTTTAAGCTTTTATAATTTGTTACTAAGCTTAAACGTTAATAAAAGATTAGGCTTAAAGTTCGACATTATGCAAGAGAGTAAAAAATATAGATCAGTATGATATAGTAGGGCAAATGTTTGGTTTTGAATTTTAATGTTAACACTTTTCGATCTGGTTCCAAGGTCTACTTTATACTTTGCCGAAAAAATAATACTTTTTACCATTTTTATGTAATTATCACAAAGGTAAATTACATGTAAAAATACTTAGAATAATAAACTACAAACGTTTATTTCATAATATAGGTAATACAATTAAAAGTGAAAAATTAAACTTATTTAAATTAAAATAAAATTAAGCTACTCAAATTAAAATGAAACCAAGCTACTCAAATATTAAAGATGTAAATGATAATCACTACTATAAAAAGTACACCCCTCTAGCAGGTCCGCTCGCGGCATGGTCCCTATGATACTGGCTGCATTACCTCTCTGGATAGCTAGCCCAATCCTTTGGGAGCGGTAAGCACCAGCTCTAGGATCTCCGGAGGTGTCTATGAGCCGGAATGACAGAGCCTTAATAAAGCTTTTCAAATCAGTAATAAAGCTTTTCAAACTACATAAACGGCAAGACAATTCTTCGATAATCCATGCGACCTATTAAATGTGATATTTAACATTGAGATCTCATTCCTATTCCTCACAAGGTAAACCATTTTGCGGCAGGCTCTCAGGCTATAAAGGAATGGGACAGAGGGTCAAGTATGGGATTTGTCGAAATAACTCGGTCAAAGCCGAGTTTGTATTCGCAAGTTCCAGCGAGGCATTAAATACCATTGTGAGATCTCGCTTCACTGGCTTTTGGAAGATTTTACCTTTGTGCTTCACAGAGTTTGTTGCTACGCCGTAGAGGGTCTACGCCGTAGAGGATCTACGCTTTGTTAAAGGTCAAGAATTATCACGGTGAGATTATTGCAATCGATTGGTTTTTGTATTTCTATATTTTATCATTTTTCCTCGTGAGACCCACCATACTGAAAACAACGAGATTATTGTGTTTTGGGATTTGAATCTACTAGTAAGGGAATAAAGTCAATGTAACTTCGCACTAAAATGTAATTTTCAAGTTAGAAACAAAGATAAACGAACTTTATCTTCATTACAATATAATTTGAATTAAATTGCACTTACTCTCGGTCAAATAATACGGGTCAGAGTGCGTTTTTCATACAAACGAGGCTATTTCGAAGCCTTGGTTCCTGGACATAGGCATGTTTTGAGTGAGGTTTAATGGTGGATACTCCGAGGTTAAACAGTGGAGGTCAAAAGTGCTTAAGATACCTAACAGATCGCACAATCAGTTAACACCACAGCGAGAGAGCATGGGTCAGCATTTGGATTTCCTTACATTTTATTGCCATTTTATATGTTTTTCTGAACATGCACAATTCCGGCGTTAACCGCAGATTCAATCCGTTGGGTATCTTAGGCAATCTGGAAGTCCTGTATCGATGCTCGGGGTGTCCATCATCAGATTTCACTTTTAGATTGCATCTCCTGGCGAGGAACCAAGGCTTCCAAATAGCCTCTTTAGTATGAAAAACGCATTCTGACCCGTATTGTTTGACCGCGAGTGTATTATGTAACTTCACATAGCACACTGGGCTTCACAAGGTAATTTTTTTATAAATAAATAATATCAAGGGACAAATTGACTAAGTTCCAAATTAAGTCTAAGCTTCTGTAGAGAAAAAAAAAATTATATACTTACAAAATTAAAAAAAAACAAAATTCAAAATATTTATTCAGTAAATTGGCCACATGAGGGCTCTTTTACACGTCGGTAACATGGGAGTGAATCTACTAGCGCTTCGGACAAGACCATCATTGCGGAGAAGAAGCGCCGCAAGAAACTCCAGCAGAAGGTTATTTTTTCAATTACGAATTAGGTACAATAATACTTAAAAGTAAGTTACATTACAAGGTAATAAAGTAATAAATAATTATTTATAAAAACCAACACAAACAAAATCCTTACAAATGTAAAGTCAATAAAATAAAGTTAAAAATAATGATTAGGAGAACAACATGACGAGGTCTCTACGTCAGGAACGATAATTAAAATAATTAAATTGGAAAAACAGGTCCTTGCAAGCGTGAACAGACCAGACCCCACAGACAGCACCCGTTCACGAGCATGACGCGTATCTCAGCCATCGCCTCCCTCAACCATGTGTTCGGGAAGGTGGCGACCTGATCAACGACGCCGCCGTAAGCAAAGACCTTTAAGTGAGCATGACATGCTCATGCTGCCGGACAAAGATAACAATAAAAAAGTATCTGTCCGGCGAGAAACGTCATAATGTGTTCTCAATTCTAAAATGTCTTGTACACACAAGAGTAAAAAAAAAAACAATAGGTAAATTTAATTTTAAAAGTGTACAAAGAAAACTTCCATGACTCGAGAGTAAATTCTTGCACTCGTTACACAAATATTTGCCTATCCCGGGAATCAAACCTGAGACTGCTAGATTTAAAGGCAATGTCAACATTAACTTTGCGTAATGCAACCATAATAATTAAGCACAAGGAATCTTGGGTTACGATTGGAACTAATTAGCTTTATCAAATTGACACAATAGATCAAATTCCAAAAATACTTCGCATTTTATCGCTCGTTGTTAATTGGACCAAGTTCCATTATTTATTTATTTATTTATTTAACCTTTATTGTACAAAAAAAAGTACAATTAGCGGACTTAATGCCCAATGGCATTATCTACCAGTCAACCAAATAATCATACATAAACTTACAAAAGTAACGTGATGGCACTTTTGAAAGCTGACAATAGTGTTCACAACACCTTCCATTTTACCATCAATTTATTTATTTATTTTTAATACAGTCGTTTTATTGTAATCTAATAGAGTTTTTAAATCAATCTCTCGTAATAAACTTTGTGCCAAGAGTGTGAAGAAGACGACATTGTGAGAAATTTGAAATACTGTGTCAAAATATACAAAATGTGAAATTATTGATAAATGAGTAAATAAATAATCATAAAATCACGTTAACTTCTGCTAGGAAGCGAGTTTGCCAGCTATGGTGACGTGAAATGCAGTGAATTCATAGACACGTTGTTGTACCAGTCAGCGGGCCTTTGCTATCATCAAGCTATTTTTTATGATTAAAACGATGAACGCTAGGGTACAAGCTACGAAATACAATCTCAAGATTAAGCTAGTCACAAAATGCGTTTCGGTAAATAACAGCCCCACAGATACATCACTATTCCGGAACCTGCAACGATGAAGTTTGACTCTGTTCCTTTATACTTGCTGTCAATATTTAGGGAACTTCATCAGCGGGCAAACGTCAAAAGTGCTATCACTCGGTGCCGCTACTTTAAGTTTACTATAAATAAATAAATATCAGGGGACAATGTCACACCAATGACCTTGTCCCAAACTAAGCACTAGGCTTGTACTATGGGTACTAGACAACGTTATAAATACTTATATAGAGAAATAGATACTTAAATACATAGAAAACATTCATGACTCGGAAACAAATATTCGCTCTCACACACAAATATCTGCCCCTACCGGGACCTGAACCCAGGACCGCTAACTTCGTAGGCAGGGTCACTACCAGCTAGGTCGACAACGCGTCGTCAAAATAATAATGCGTCTACTAAATACAACTACGAAATGCATACAAGGTAATAAAACGATAGTTGTTATGCAATATGCAGCTGTCGCCAAACCGGAAACGGAAGGAGATAACTGCAGCTGTTTCAAACTGCATTCGTGTTTAAGCTCCATTATTACGGTTATGGCTTTAGTTTGAAACTATGCTCGTTAAGTTTAATTACGAAGGATTATGCCGTAATAACCTTGGAAAACTTTTATCCCTGACAAAAAATAGAGGGGTGTCATATTATATATCGCATGTATTTGTGTACTGTGTGTCTCTCTGTTGCACTGTAGCTCTTAAACAGACGGACTTATTTAAACATGGTTATTTGACACAGGTACTACAATTAAAAGTTAAAACTTAATTTATTTAAATTAAAATTAAACTAAGCTACTCAAATATTAAAGATGTAAATAATAATCACCACTACAAAAAGAACACCCCCTCTAGCAGGTCCGCTCGCGGCATGGTCCCTATGACACTGGCTGCATTACCTCTCTGGATAGCTAGCCCAATCCTTTGGGAGAGGTAAGCACCAGCTCTAGGATCTCCGGAGGTGTCTATGAGCCGGGATGACAGAGCCTTCATAAAACTTTTCATATCATCTGACCAAGGTACCACGGTCTCCACTGCAAGTGCCACAAATTCGTAATTAATTTGTGTTTATTTGACTTAATTAAATCGTGTTGCTTCTTAACTAGGATTTCGTGACAATGGGATGAGCCTTTTTAGTACTCTAGAGACTTAACTCGTTCCTTGTAGGGTTCCGTACCTAAAGCATATCAAAGGGTTCCTATTACTGCCCTGTCCGTCTGTCTTACTATCTGTTTGTCAGCGAGCTGTATATCATGACCCGTGATGGTTAGTTCAAACTTGTCTTTTCTTATGTCATGAGAAGGCAAACGAGCACACAGGCTACCTGATGGTAAGTGGAAACCGTGACCCGTAGACATTCGCATTCACAAGACTGCAAATGCACTGCCAATTCTGTGGACCAAGATGGAATGCCTCTATGCTAGTCATGTCACCGGCTGTCTTATCCCCAAACCAGAACACAACAATGAGAACACCGCTGTTTGGCGGTAGGTTCATGGATAAGATGGTGGTACCAACCCGGATGGACCCTGCACAAGGTCCTCCATGTCATGACCTGTAAATAGCTAGTTCAAACTTGATGAATAACAATCAGATAAAAACAACGGATATAATGGCATCCTCTTCTTTGGGAGCTGATATCTCTTAAACGGTATACTTAACCGATTTCCATAAAATTTAGCTACGAACCACCGCTAAAAAAACCTGCTTTCAAATAAAATATATTGTTCATCCAAATTAATTCACCCGTTTGAGTGCTATTTTGCCACAAACAGATACACAGATACATACAATCTTGTAACACCTCTCTTAGTCGGAGTTAGAAATCGTCACTAAGCAACTACTTATGGTCACATTTGACACATATTGTACGTATCAAATGTCTAATTTTAACGAGACGTCACAACTCTATTCACGGTTTTGAATATAGAAACGCACCACTTCTTTCTAAAAGAACAGTATTCAACATAATAATACAATTAGTTGGTATTTAGGGGTTGCACACTTTGACAACTATTTGAAACGATTTTAATGATTATGCAATTCTCCAAAGCTGCAACAGGCCGATAAAATGGTAATGATGGTCGATATCATTAGTGTTTGACATAAACTGAGTGGAAAGTTACTTATTGTTTGCATGTTTTTGGAAAAATAATTAACATTAAAGATAAAGATAAAAATAAAGACATTTATTCAGTTAGTAGGCCGCACGGGCACTTTTACACGTCAAGAATCTACCAGCGCTTCACAAGAGTAGACCACTGCTGAGAAGAAACGCCGCAAGAAACTCAGCAGTCAGTATTTTTTTTAAATATATTTAATATTACAATGGTATTACTTGGTCTAGCATTATATAAATCTATAAATAGCAAATTAAAAAATATTTCAAATAATTCAAAATCTGCTCCTCCTAAATGGTCAATTGGTGCAACCTCAAAATATAGTCCATTCACCTTGAAACTAGACATTAGCAATTTTAACAATAAAAATAGTTAGGGCGTAAGTGAAGTCTGCCAAATACGTAATAAGTTTTTTATTTTTAAGCTATTGCATAGCTTCTATCGCGGGCCTTGAGCGCGGGGACCGAATCCAGAAATTCCGTAACGAAAAAACCTCACGCTCCCCACTCCAACGGGCAAGGAGGTGTGGCTTGAAGGCCGTGCATCGTCTAACGTCGTTTCAGTTCGGCAGTCTTCGACACGGCGTTGTGTGCGTTTGTACGACATGCAATAGCTTTACCGCGGCAGTCCCCGAGTGCCACACGTCTTTTTTCCATACAAATGTGAAACACCCTATTATCCAACGATACATTCGTAGCTAGCGATAGACTTATAGCTGAGAACCCGAAAGGTGTCGATTTGCCGACGGTACCTAATCCGTCTTCGCAATTTTCATTGGATCTCTTTTCGCAGACCGCGTTAGATATAGGGTGTGATTTTTCAAGAATATTTTCTTCGATAAATTGGAGAGTAAAGGTTGAACTGCTAATAAAAGATAAAGAAGGTTGGAAGTCGAAAATAAACTTGAATTCATCCAATCACATTTGAAACTTATTACGTTTTAGTTTTAATTTAGATTTGGTTTTAGTTATGATTGCTTACTTATTACCTTATTAGCTCATTTATTGTTAAACAAAGTTTTGTCTTTTATGGTTGAACAGCACTTTCCACATTGACGAATTTAGGAAGTGGCAAAAGGTGTCCTAGTGGAAATATTAGTGCTAATAATAAAATAATAAGGTTTTTGAATTTTACTTTTTCGACGTGAATGCAATGTTTTTTATCTGATCTATTATAGTCATATAAACTTCAATCATATATTTTTAGTAACAGACTATAAACTTTTCCGTCTGTACTGGATGCGTGTATAATTAAGACCTGTACATACATACATACATAAACTCACGCCATCATTCCCAAAGTGGGGTAGGCAGAGCTAAATAATTACCAACAACTTTTAAAACTGGTCGATAATTCTGTAACCACACTTTGCACAATTAGGCTAAGATGTTTACGAGCGTATTAGTGACAGGTTGCAAGCCCATCGCCTAACAGTACGTAGGGCCTCGATAATCCGTACACAGGCTAATCCGAACGTCGCTGTAAACCGAACTGCTGACCCTGTCCCCTTCCACCCCCGCCGTAACACCTGAGATTTGATTTGTTTGTGGTTTGTCATTAGTCTTTGCAAAATTACAGTGTGCATTGCGTGCCACGTGTTATTTGAGGTTATAAATATGGTTCCTACACCTAAACGTAAACATACAACTTTGACGATTGCTGAAAAATGTGCTATATTAGACAGCTTAAAAGATGGAGTGTCTGCAACTTTGCTGTCTCAAAAGTATGGTGTTGGAAAAGCCACAATTACTGATATGAAAAAAAAAGAACAGAAAATTCTAACATTCTAACGCTAGTTCGGATTATCGATGTTTTGTTTCTAACATACTATAATCCGCACGCTCCCTGAGTCCGAACAGGGGTTGTTTTTTTGAAGTTCGGATTATCGAGGCCCTACTGTACAAGCCTTTTTTCCCTTAGTCGCCTCTTACGACATCCACGGGAAGACATGGACCTGACCTTTAAGACCTGTATCTTTTGTTAAATCCCTCTTTTTTATGACACGGTTGCCTTTGCTATTAAGTGAAAAAGAGATACCATTACGTTAACAATACGATATCAATATGGTTTAGGACCAAATTAAATAGAACCCTAGGCCTTTTTACTGGTAGTTTGCTTATGCAATAACGTTGTACATTTCCTACGATAACCGCGGCACAGACGATAATCATTCCATTAACTAGGTCGTTAGCAGTCGTTAGAGGTCGCGGGAGCCGCAAGTAATGACAGCAATTATTCCCGACGCTTCGATACACCCGGTGTTTGGGGGCCTTTGATATTGAGTGATATCGTAAACTATGTTTTCTACATGGCTATTTTTTTGACCTTATTTGTGGGAGGAAAATAATTAATGTCATTATTATTTTCCATTCTTCCTGGGCCTGCGTGCGACGCAAAGCATTCAGATTCGTAAAAAAACTTTTGTATCTTGTTTGTTTTAGTATTTTTCATGAGTTTACATTTTCACTATGTTTGTGTACTCTTTAATTTAGTAACTGATGGATAACTGTTATCGGACTTCTTTTATGTAACTAACACTATGTAATAAGTATATTTACGGCTGTTGTTGTCCTGAATACCAATAAATAAAAAAATAACAAAAATAAAGATAAAACACAGAAATGAAAATTTACAAGTCAAAATGACACTAGATATTGTTTTCGTAAAAAATGGATTACGCTACTATTTTGTTTCGAAGCGCGTTCTATACTTTTTCCAGTAGGTACGTATTTTCCCAAGCTAGCTAGACGCAAAACTGAAACCATTTAACTATTTTTAATTGCAAGGAGGAGGCACATGAGTACTCAGGCTACCTGTTGATAAATAGGATCTGAGACATTTGTATTCTCAAGAATATAATCTCAAGACATCCTCAAGTAATCGTAAGAGTTCAAATGCTTTACTAACCCTGTGGACTAAGTTTAAGCGGCCGTTGTTTGATCAGTAGTTAACTCAACTAATTGTTAAAATTTTCTTGAGATTTAGCCTTTACGGTTTTTAACGATTAGTTAGATGAACTAGGTACTGATCAAACAACAGAGAGGTTATTATGACATAACTATGCAGTTCAATTTACGCTGAGAGAAAAGGACAGAGCTATATAACTATAGCTCTGTCCTTTACATTCACCGTAAAATGAACTGTATAGATATGTCATAAGAACCCCCCTGGCCGTTAACTATACATTTTACGGTTTTCGTAATTAAATCTCGCCTTAAGTCGCGTGCTGTCACTTTCAACCATGGCGTACTAGAAATTGACAGGTGTTTTGGGACGCTAATGCAACTGGGTGTAAATTGTGTTGAAAGTTATGATGTTCAGATGACAGTTGTCAGGCTAGACTTAATATATTCCCACTAGTGTAATTATAACTTTAACAATGGGAGGCCATTTGCAACGTTAAAAGATGGCGGACGTGTAATTTGTTTTAGACTTTAATTTTTGGGTAATTAGGTGTTCAAAGTTCTTTTCTGATAGTGATTTGTACTTTTTATGCCTTTGTGTCGCACAGTGATTGAAGACTTGGACTTATTTCGTGTATCTGGCATCTTTCTTCTCGTATCAAGTGGAGTCGCAGTGGTGCAGAGGTTAAAACTATCTTGACCTCTGACCTACAAATCACCGTACAACGTTGCCCCCAATCATCCTAGAGCAGATTGGATTGTGTTTTATTGCTATATTGACACTGGCGAAATCACTTCACGTGGAGACGCCATATCCCCGCGGTAGTAGCTGTTCAACTCGCCGCGGGGGCAAAGAAAGAAGAACTTTAACAATGACAGCAATTACAAATCAAGATGGCGCTAGCATTAAATTATTCTGTGTTTGGTAACAAGTGAAATGCAATCGTATTTAGGTTCTCGTTACCCACAAACGGTACTTAGCGAAGCGAACCATAAGCTAAAGCACCCTGTGCCCAGATTGCCATCAGGAGGCCGACGGCTACCAAATTATTTCAAGTAATTATTAATTAATTCATCGACTACGCATTGTGATGGTTTGTAAATTGAAATGCATTAATTGTAATGATGATTTATTATTTTATAACGCGACACGAGTCGTGGCGTTCACGTCGAAACAACGGTTGGTGCTTTATAAAGCTCAGAGGGGTTATTATGACATACCTATGCAGCTCACAGAAAAGGACAGAGCTTTATAACTGCTATAGCTCTGTCCTTTACTCTCTCCGTAAAATGAACTGCAAAACTACGTCATAATAACCCCCCAGAGCAGACCACACGTGGAATATTGCTCTGACCTTTGGGCTGGGCTCCGAAATACAATTGCTTCCATTCGACTCTATACAGTGACGAGCAATTAAAATCATAGACACCTCCGGAGATCCTAGAGCTGGTGCTTCTCTCCCAAAAGATTGGGCTAGCTATCCAGAGAGCTAATGCAGCCAGTGTCATAGGGACCATGCCGCGAGCGGACCTGCTAGAGGGGTTGTTCTTTTTATAGTGGTGATTATTATTTACATCTTTAATATTTGAGTAGCTTAGTTTAATTTTAATTTAAATAAGTTTAGTTTTAACTTTAATTTAATTGTATTACCTTTTTTATCTTAATAAAATTAAAATCCTAAACGATCCCAATATTACGGAGAGCCTTTGGAGCTGCGAAGAAACTTTGGATATCTGCGTATTCTATAGGCTCTATAACGAGGGTTGCTCTGAGGAATTGTTTAGCTTAGTACCTACAGCACCATTCTATTATAGGACCACTCACCAATGGGGTAAAGTTCATCCATACTACCTGGAACCATTAAAATCAACTACAGTCCATTTCCAAAGATCCTTTCTTAATTGCACCTTAAAACTGCATTGAACTTCCCTCCACGGTGTTTCCTCAGCACTACAACATGTTCTCCTTTAAACGCTGGTTAAAAAAAATCATTGAAATGCAACAACTTCGCTGCGCCCCTGGCATTGCTGATGTTTATAGGCGACGATGACTGCTTACCATCAGGTGGCCCGTCTGCTCGTTTGCCTTATAAGGTTATACAGGGATATTAAATCAAATCAAATCAAATCAAAAATCAAATCAAATCAAAAATCTTTATTTGTAAACATAGGTTATAGTTAAAAGATGTTGTGTACAGTTTGGTGCACTATGTCTCACCATAAGGCATACAAATAGCTAGCATATTGGCATGCAGCTAGCTAGCATGAAATTAAACTAAACATTCCGCCGAATCAACATAATATATTCAAAATTAGTACTTAATTAAATGTTAGGAACAGTATGGTTAATTATTTGATTAGAACATGAAGAACAATGTTATAGCTATTGAATGTTTTTAAACCCTGTCATTAATAAAGTCATTCAGAGAGTAATAGGCCTTTTTTACTAATATGTCAAACACGCTTATTTTAAATTCTTTTATGTCGTCTATTTTCAAAATTGAAATTGGTAGCTTATTATAAAGCCTTGGCGCCATTCCAAATACGCTTTTCGATAATAATGCGGTTTTAAATGATCTTGAATTAATCTTTCCAAGTTGGCGTAAACTATTAAAAGTAGGGAATTTATGGACATTACACTTTACAAATATTACACATTCATAGATATATTGACTAGGAAGGGTAAGTATTTTCAGTTTGATGAAGTAGGGTTTGCATGAGTCAGTGGGATTAATATTGCAAATTGATCTAATGCATTTCTTCTGAGCCCTAAATACCATTTCTCTATTAGTCGAATTTCCCCAGAATATTATACCAAACCTGAGAGTCGATGAAACGTAAGCATGGTACGCGGTGAGCACTGATGGTTGATTGACCACTTTGAACACTTTTGGTAGGTAAGTCCACCTATTCCCCTCTAGGGGTGATGGGGGAGGTCATTTGCAATCATTTTCGTCCCATAATACCCTGACAGTAATGAATAATAGAAATTCTTCGTTATATCCTTTGCAATTTTATTGATCTTTATTCCAATGGCCGTAACAAATGTAATTAGTTCCACAGGTAAGACCTTATGCCGAAGGAGGTTACAATTCATAACAAGACTGTACAATTCAGTTAATAATACAACGAACATGATTAGGTATGTGATTGATGATCACATTGATCACGCGGTTTCGTGACAACATGCTTTTTGCGCCTATTTAATTGTTTGAATGTATGTACCCGAAACCGACGTGCGTGCATGACTCGATGTATGAATGTTGAAGAAGCGAAAGAAATTTGTCAAGATCGTAGCAAGTGGAAAGAAGTGGTCTCTGCCTACCCCTCTGGGAAACAGGCGTGATTTAATGTATGTATGTATGTATGTAAATACATAATTGTACTAAAAAAAGACAAAATTACCTTTTTTAAAGGGTGTTCTAAAGTATGTCTCAAAAGTATATTTTTTTTATCTTTCTTCGCTCATTATTTGCTGAGAAATCAAACAAACATTATTCTGCTATGGCCCAAGAGATTAAACGTCACATGCTCTTGTCAATGGAATGGCTAATACTTTGTAACGCGTATGATTACAAAAAAAATATGTCATTCCGATTACAAGTCCAACACTGATAGTATTCTTTTGTTTTCAGTAAATAATAATTATTATTTACTAGCCTATAATGTCCCAATGCTTTGCAAAGGCACTTTTAAACAATATGTGTAAATAAATGTAAAAAATATGCATTGTAGACAATGTTTTATAAGCATAACTTTCCATTACACAATAAATATAAAGAATATAGAAATAAAAGTATTGCAAAGGTCAACTTATCCCCTTTAAGGTACACGGTAGAAAAAACGGAAGATTCGTCTGAGTTATATCGATACTTAATAAAGACGTTTAGATAATAAAAAAGTTTTATAAAGAAAAGAAAGCAGAAATATTAGAAAATACATTTATAAATAAAAATTATGTTATTTTTAGAAACAAAATAAATCTATGTTAATTTCGGTACAAATTTACAAGGAAAAGATTTACAAGTCCCTCAATCACCAATTCATTAAAATTCATGACTGAGTACTCGGCCATTCATTTTGTAAGCATACCCTGGAACTAAGTAAGTTAAATCACCCAAGACAGAGGAAGAAACATACATAAGATAAATAAGGTATAATTATAGATAAGGTTGACTGGAAGAAATCTTTTAAAGGGAAGAAAGAGTTGGAGGAAAGAGTTTATATATTCATAAACGTTTTTAAGTTTAACGTGTGTATCTGTTTGTCTGTCTGTGACACCGTAGCTCCCAAATAGAAGGACTGATTTAGACACGGTTTTTGTAAAGTTTAATGAGGATGGGTCTTAGCTAGATTTCATGAAAATCGGTTCAGCTATAAAAGAGATATCAACTTTGAAAGGTGTCGCCATTATTTATATTAGTGGTAAGTTTAAATAAATTATACAACATTCCGTATACAGCAGGGTCTCTTTAAGTTAAGGTTGAAGTTTCAATGATCCAAACACGTGACAAAATTAGACAAAACATCCGTCACTTTCTGACAATTACTTAAGCCCGAGAGTGACGGAGGTTTTGTCTAATTTTGTCATGCGATAAACGCAACCATACTAAGCCTCTATTCTGCTTGGTGAAATTATACTGCCATTAAGTACATAGATCGTCGTGGATGTCGTAAGAGGCGACTAACGGAATAAAGGCTTGCAGTATTGTTAGGCGATGGGCTTGCCACCTGTCACTAATACACTGGGAAACATGCCTACTTGTGGAAAATGTGGTTACAGAACTATCAAGAAACTTGTTGGTAATTCTTTAGCTCTGCCTACCCCACTCTGGGAATGAAGGCGTGAGTTTATGTATGTATATAAGTACATAGCTTTAATAAAAGTTACGATGCCACACACAAAAAAACAAATGGATTGACGTAAGCCGACAATCTTTCGCGTCGGGTGGCTATGCCATTCATTCAAACATCGCGAATCGCTAACGTTAACTTTATAATATCTTGTCTGAACAGTGCAACTAGTATAAGTTGCCTGCGACTTGGCTGTCGCTCGGATCTCCCTTTCCATCTAGTCAGTAACGATAAAGACGCACTGAGTGACAAGCGAGAAAATAAAACTAGTGCTGATCCCCGCTGCCACCCAAAAACGTGGCCATCCCTTTAACTTTAGGCCTGTACCTTACCATGAGTTACAATTACCGTTCTCACTTTATCTCGCTGTGCTATATACTCTCTCGCTCGCACTCGTGGGGCTTATGGCGAGCGAAGATAACGGTGATACACGCATCCCTTACGCTCGCCATAAGCTCCACGAGTACGAGCGAGAGACTCCGATAAAATGATTTATTGCCCCGATCAGTTGGTAATGACCCTACAAATAGGAAGTCGAATGCTCTATCACATACATATACATATTATAAGTACTCATTATTATATGGTAATTTTTGTTATAATGATTAATGCATTTTTTTTATCCCTGATCATGACGCCACATTCATTTTTAAAGGCGCACTTTTGGTAATTATGTTTTTTTTTTTGACGTGGGAAGGCAAACTATCACACAGGCCACCTGATGGTAATTGGAAACTGTGACCCATAAACATTCGCATTCACAAGACTGCAAATGCACTGCCACCCTGAGGATTAAGATGGAATGCCTCTATGCTAGTCATTTCACCGGCTGTCTTATCCCCAAACCGGAACACAACAATGCGAACACTGCTGCTTGGTGGTAGGTTAATGGATAAGATGGTGGTACCAACCCGGACGGACCCTGCACAAGGTCCTCCCGCAAGCCAACCACCCCATACCCATGTATTACTTTTTGTTATCATGTATGTTTTACACTCCTTCCCTTGAGGTGCTGGCAGAATAACAGCGTTGTGATCTTGCGTCACAACACATGCTGCGCCAGAACCTATTCATCAGCACACATTGCTGGGCTCTGGTGCACACAAGTGCGTGCTTTGCTTAGTATAACTGCCAAGTTTTTTTATTCTACAAAATTTATTTTTATATTATTGTGCTGTAAAACATTTTTACTTTAGCTCAGTGTGCGTTTTCTTTGAATAAATTGTTATTCTTTCTTTCTTTCTTTATTTCTTTCTTTCTAGCACTCTATAAGGATACTGCTTTAACTCGCTAGCGAGTACGGTAATTGTAACTCATGGTAAGGGTACAGCTGAGCAATCACGCGTTCACCGCGTGACCTCTGCCTCACATCAAAGGTCAACTAATCGTACCCAAGAGCTTTGTTTATGTAAACCTCGGCATATTGACCTTTGTTTAATAAATAAGGAGAATAAAGGCTTGACTAATATTGGGGAATGTTTAACACTTAGTTTTTAATTTCAATTCTTGAGCCATTATAGAACCGTGTCATAATGATAGCGTTAACGCACGAGAAATTAAATATGTTTTCCTACTCCTGTACTTTTATCTGTCATTTATATAGTCACGAACACTAATATAAGAATATAGATAATATGTCCGCAGAACATTCCGTAGAAAAGTCTATCTAGTCTATTCCCCTTAACAGCACTTGTGCTTTTTTGAGCCAAAACGATATGCCTAGCTGCCAAAGCTTACACCTAGGTTAATTTGACCAATCAAAATACTTCACCAAATTAAACCACCAATCACAATACACATTGACTGTCAATCGGAACGTTAGGTTCTTTTTGGTATGTAAACTCTTTTACTAATATAACTCTTTAAAAAAAACATTTTATTTAGTATCAACCAACCAGAACGCAGCTATATTAAAATCGACCAATCAGGTAAAAGAATTCGTTTCTCAAATCATTAGGTGTTTTTTAGTCCCTATTTCACAAGTTAAATCGATTGTGCAACTTTTTTTAAAAATATGAAACCTGGCAAGTGCACATCAATTTAAAAACAAAGTTAACCATAGACACATATTTTGTTGTTTTCGAATGTTTCTCGCTCGTTTGTTGTTCTGTGCTTCGTTCGTTCGTATTCTAACCTAGGTATATTAATTTAATTTTGCATTTTATTTGAAACCTAGTCGTAGAAAAAGTATTGTATGCAACGGTGTATAACTAAGTCAAAAAATACTCGTGGTGTCTTGCTTTAACCACACCACTCGTCTTTTTTGACCTCTCTTATACAACTGTTGCATAAACTACTATAATTAATCATTGGCTTTCTGCGACAGGGTTATACATGGTGGAATTGAATGAAGTCCTTTTTTTTGGTTAGACATTTGAAATATACAAAAAAAAAAGGTTTCATCCCTACGGTGCTAAGATTGTTTTTCACTAAGGTTAAGGTTCGACCGTTGATCCTGTCATTGGTTAGAGTTGAAACAATAAGTTTTTGCATTAAACATTCACAAGCTGTTACTTGAAAACGGTAAATGATAGTGATATTTTTAAAGAAATATAAAGTAGTATAATAGAGATACATTATCCCCTATATTCGGATTACCCGTCGTCTTTTTTCCATCCTGTATAATGGTATAACAATTAAAGTTTTTTACTGTAACTATGCATCATTATTACACATTTATCTTACTAGCGACCCGCCCCCACTTCGCTTTGGTTTAGGTGAGTGATCTGATCTGCCACACTCGGAGATAACCCAGAATTGATTATACATAAAAAAGTTCCTCGTGGATCACTGTATCTATTCTTGGTTAGTATGCACTTTTGGTCTGTAGGAAAACAAGAAAACGATGCTAGCCATGTAGGCCAGTAACCTACGTCTCAACCAAGGGATTACTGGGTGGAATTACCGGGAAACCGATCGACCACCCGCCTGTTCCGGCCGGCTCATCATCATCATCACCCTATCTATCGATATCGATGGCTGCATTGAAATCCGTAGCGTAGTTAGAAAGAACTAACCTTTCAGAGGGTCGGACGGACAGAAGCGACTTTGTTTTATAAAATAAATTACAAAATTACAAGTTAAATAAAATACATGCTTTATTGGTGTAAGGGTTTAGGATTCCGTAGTCAAACTAGGAACCCTTATAGTTTCGCCATGTCCGTCCGACCGTCCGTCCGAAGCCTAGCTCAGAGACTATTAGTATTAGAAAGCTGCTGTAATTTGGTATGGATATACATATTAGTCACGTCAACAAAGGGGTAAAATAAAATCATGAAAACAATAATTGTTTAGTGTACCTCCCCTACACGTAACGTGGGGTGTATTTTTTTTTCTCGTCTTCTCCATAGTGTGAGATATCGTTAAATAGGTCTTTTACAATTTTACGATTAAGGTATCTTTTTATGAAATATTAAGCTTTAAAGCGCAATTTTTTGTCCAAGTCAAGTGTCCCCCCTACAGCCAAAACTACAAATACAAAAAATCTTTTTTTTTTTAATGAAAGCACATATAAATTTAATAGGAAAACTATAACTACTAAGTAGACTTCAGTGGTTCTTGAGTAAAAACGGTTTAAATGTTTATACCTACCGAAAATTTATTTGCGGTGTTGGTAAACTGACCGCGACCTATGTCGATGTATGGGGATAACAGTTTACCAACGCCAAAGTTAAGTTTGTAGTAACGTCTTTTGTTTGTTTGTAGTAACGTCTTCGCAACCTTACACTGAGCATGGTCCGACATGCTCTTGCCCGTTTTTTAATGCTCATTCTGCTGTTACAAAACACATAGTATACTGTTTTCAATACACATTCTTGCTTTTCTACGTGATTCTACGCAGAGTCGACAGGCCCATTACCACTTCGACTCTATTTGTATAACGATAAGGTCCAAAGGTGGTAAAGAAGTTTCTTAGTTGACTGTACATTGAGGCAACCTCGCAACTTCAATTTAACTGGCGGGGCACGTTCCTGGAATTGAAAACCATAATTTTCAATATACCTATATGTTTACCTGTGTAATAATTTGCATGCGAATATAGCTAGTTACGTGATACTTGTGTACCCAGACTTATAAGTAGTTACATATTTTAGTGCTTCGTCATGTTAACTTCATGTTTGAACTGCTGGACTAATCTATCAAAGACTTTAAAGCGACAAGGTACAGAAGCTAAATAAGGCCGTCGGTATCGTGTATAAATGTACCTACACATTAAGATTTTATTCAGTTTTAGAATCTCTTCAGGATCTACAATATAGCTAACAAACAGGCTCTATTCTAGGCGGTAAAACCATATCGTCTTTGTCCTGCTATCTAACGCACTCCCAATCGCAATCCTGAGGCCCTTGCCAAGATCATCATCATCACCATGTCAGCCAAAAGACGTCCAATGCTGGACATAGGCCTCCCCCAAGGCTCTCTACTCTGACCGGTCTTGTGCTTTTCGCATCCATTGCTTTCCCGCGATCCTTACAAGGTCGTCACTGCATCTTGTTGGAGGCCTACAGATCGTGTCCCGGTCCGCGGACGCCACTCAAGAACCTTCTGACCCCATCGGCCATCAGTCCTGCGTGCGATGTGCCCCGCCCACTGCCACTTCAGTTTAGCTATTCTTCGGGCTATGTCAAGATGCATTACGCTAACTAGCGTTTCTATTCGTTTCGTTTTTAAACCAATCGCATCACTAGTAGATGACGTGATACGAAAAGTCACGTGATCCACCAGTGATGCGATTGGTTTAAAAACGAAACGAATAGAAACGCTTAATTGTTTTCATTTTGTATGCAGACTTGCCTTCCGACTGTCAAAATGAAAACAACAAGTTAGGCAACAAGCCCTCTGGGAGGCCATTTGCAACGTTAAAAGATGGCGGACGTGTAATTTGTTTTAGACTTTAATTTTTGGGTAATTAGGTGTTCAAAGTTCTTTTCTGATAGTGATTTGTACTTTTTATGCCTTAGTGTCGCACAGTGATTGAAGACTTGGACTTATTTCGTGTATCTGGCATCTTTCTTCTCGTTTCAAGTGGACTCGCAGTGGTGCAGAGGTTAAAACTATCTTGACCTCTGACCTACAAATCACCGTACAACGTTGCCCCCAATCTTCCTAGAGAAGATTGGATTGTGTTTTATACTCATATAAACCTTGACACTGGCGAAATCACTTCACGTGGAAGCCATATCCCTGCGGTAGTAGCTGTTCAAGTCGCCGCGGGGGCAAAAAAAAAAAAAAAAAACAAGCCCTCTGTTATGCTATTTATTTTAACCCAGCCACCATTACTGTCAAGTAAATAAGAGCTGTCAAAACGTTAACAACACGATAACTGAGCTAATATGACATAACTATGCAGTTCATTTACCGTGAGCGTAAAGGACAGAGCTATGGCAGTTATATAGCTCTTTCCTTTACACTCACCGTAAAATTAACTGCATAGTTATGTCAGGGTCCCTGGTTAACTACGATAACAGTTCTAACGCCTACGATAGAGGCGCTGATGTAGGTGAATTACAGAAAAGTCAGATACACCAATGCTGCCCTCTTACGGAGAAAAGCCGCTTATGCAATTAATTCATAGAAGCATATTAAACTCTCAAGGGTTTATAATAAGGTTGTATGTTCAATACAATTCATATAGTAGATACGCCTTTTCTCCTTAGGAGGGCAGAATGGAAATCGAGGTCGGGCCGCTAATTTATCGTGTCCCGTGTGGTTGCCGGGTTAGAATAGTGCCACTCCGTGTCTTCCCGTGGATGTCGTAAGAGGCGACTAAGGGAATAAAGGCTTGTAGTACTGTTAGGCGATGGGCTTGCCACCTGTCACTAATACACTGGGAAACATCTTAGCCTACTTGTGCAGTGTGGTTATATAGAATTATCAACAAGGTTTAAAAGTTGTTGGTAATTCTTTAGCTCTGCCTACCCCACTCTGGGAATGAAGGCGTGAAGGTAAGTATGTATGTGTATGTAATAAATTACTCGAATCTTAGTTAATCTTATCGTCAGAATATTTCGCCAACGCTGACGCTCTTAATTATCCTTTTTTCCGAGGCGCCCGCCATTGTGGGGGCACGCACGGCTTCTCGTGAAGAGGGCTTTGTTAGTGTAGATGGTTCTACTTTACCGACGGAAACCTTTAACAGTATATTTACAAAACCCATACAAAAACAATTTTCTTAAACTCAACAATGAGAATTAAAAGAAACCTTTATTGGGCATTGTTCTCTTTATGTAAATTATTTGTCCGACTGAGAAGCGATTTGTAAAGGAGAATAAAAAAAACTCCTTCTAATAAATTCTTAAGTACTTAATCACGTTTTACTTTGCTTATATTATATTATGGTATTTTTTGCGTTTAACATCTAAGCACGTGCACTAAACATCCTGTCGTGTCGTCTCTTTTCCTTTACCTTCTTGCTGTGTGTTTTTCTTTCTTTCTTTCTAAACTGCGGCCAAGTGCAATACATACGAAATTAAGTATAGCACTACGCGGATAAGAAATATAAAATATTGATTTCATTGGTGTCAGGTATTTATTACCACCACTATAAAAAGTATTCCCTCCACTAGCAGGTCCGCTCGCGGCATGGTCCCTATGACACAGGCTGCATTACGTCTCTGGATAGCTAGCCAAATCCTTAAGAGAAGTAAGCACCACCTCTAGGATCTCCGGAGGAATCTATGAGCCGGGATGACAGGGTCTTAATAAAGCTTGCAAGCGCGACAAATTCGTTATTATTTAATAATGAAGAATATTGGCGGCACTTGAGGTTTTGGGCCTGATCAACTGCTGCACCGGCCCGATTACGGGTTAACTGGACGTGGGAAAGGGCGAATGTGTCAACACACGTCGCATCCCACTCCAGTACCCTACCCAGTTTCCACGGAACCAATGTAGCACCATCTGGTTGTTTGCTCTCGTCTCTATGCGAACCTGCTGATTCCAGGACAGCTGGTACAGAGGTACTAGCAAGCGAACGACGGATCAGAACATTAAATTGTGCCATGTCGGTACAAACGGCCGGCACTTCTAAAGCATGAAAGGCCATGTCATCCCAACTCACATGACTTTTTAACCGGCTAGTACTGTACCATAGATATTTATAGACCCTTAATTGGCTAACCCTGAATAATATAACTCTTAGATATCTCGTATTTCTGTAATTAACGTAAGGTGAGCGAGGAATTTGAGGGGATTAGGTTGCCACCCTCGTGCGTAATTATGGGAATAGGATAGCTATGTAAGTGCTATTAATAGCTATTTTTGGCTGATGTTTGCAGGAATTGGGCAATTTATGCGTTTAATATCTATTCTAGTTCGTACTAAGGGTGAGTATCCATCGAAGTGGTTCGAGGCAGCGGAGCGGTGCGCGAGGAAAGAATCCACCAATAGGAGAGCTGCGCTAAGCGAGGCTAGGAAAATTAAGTATTTCTATTGGTCAATTTATTACTCGCAAACCGCTCCACTGCTGGTAGATATTCAGCCTTTGTCAGATTTGTCAGCTCTAATGGGGAGTTTAAATAATATAATATTTTTATTTCATGAAGTGGATGTCGTATGGGAATATAGGCTTGTAGTAACTGTTAGGCGATGGGCTTGCAACCTGTCACTAATACGCTGGTAAAATCTTAGCCTATTTGTGCAAAATGATTTATCAACAAGTTTTTAAAGTTGTAGGTAATTCTGTAGCTCTGCCTACCCTAAGATTACAGGCATAAAGGTTTGTATGTATGTATGTAAGGGCAGATATTTGTGTGATGAGCGCGAATATTGGTTCCTGAGTCATGGTTGTTTAGTAGGTATGTATTTAAGTATATATTTCTCTATATAAGTATTTATATCATTGTCTAGTACCCATAATACAATCCTAGAGCTTAATTTGGTACTAGGTCAATTGGTGTGATATATCCCCTGATATTTATTTATTTATTATTTATTTATGTATGTTTCATGAAGTCTGGACAAAATTTATTGAAATGGAATTATCGATAAGTACCTATGTTCATACAAAGTTGTGCAAGTTTTATTGCCAAAATTCTACAAGTTTTTCGGTTACGTAAAGGGCAATATATTTTTAGACTCGTATCGGAACTCACCCAGCACGATGAGTTTCACAAGAAATAAGAAGAGTGTTTGTGTGGTTTTTCTCGATATTTCTGGACTTTAACAAAAAAACATCATTCCTCGTTTGCATATCCCTGAGTAATACAATAATGGCGCATTGGTTGACTTAAATTGAGCTGAAAACCACTATTCTGATCTACAAATATTTTAGAATAGTCTTTTAGACGAATTGATTAATTTTGCATTTAAAAACTAACTATTATACGTGTTTTACAATCGCGTTTAAGTACCACCACTATCTCCGTTGAGAAAAAAGATGTCAGCGTAAACATTAAAGCAAAAACTGAAACGGTTAAACATTGCACAAAAATGTTGGCCGTTAATTAAAAAAAAAGTAATTATAAAGATAAAGAGACATTTATTCGCAACAATACAAAACCACATTAGGTACATAGATACAAAAAGAACAAGACAGAGAAACAGTTGCGAAACGGTCCCAACTCAGCATTCGCTAGCCGTAAAGCCAGCACTGGTCTTCCGTTGGAACCGCTTGGTGAATACGATACGATTATACGACGTGTAGGTATTTATGCATTTCTTTGGCTATTGTTAGGATAACTATTTGACACTGTTATTTATTAAGTATTATTCGTTAAATAAATGGTACAAAAGGGAGAAAGGTGGTAATTGGAAACTGTGACCCACAAACATTCGCATTCACAAGACTGCAAATGCACTGCCAACCCTGAGGACTAAGATGGAATGCCCCTATGCTAGTCATTTCACCAGGCAGCTGTGTTATACCCAAACCGGAACACAACAAAAACTTGCTGCTGAAGTTAAAGCTGTAATAATTGTGTCCTGTAGCAGTAAATATTTTTTCATTTCATTTAAAAAGTAACTTAAATAGCTCTCACCTAAATCCGAAACCTTTTAAGATCGTTGAAACTCTCAATGACGCTTGTTCCGAAGTCGTTCGAGTGTCTGATTATTAGGTCCAGTTGTATCGAGATCCCAATTACGACATAATTGCCCGTTGACAAAAGTATCGACTAATTCATGTTGAACCATCCACAATGCTTACGATCGAATTTTTTAATATGAAAATAAGGTTTCTTTTTTATTTTACACTAAATCTACAAATATAGTGGTGAGTCGGGCAATAAACGACAGTTCCCTTCCTTTTTGTAGCTACCGCTACCTGCACTATTGTTGCACGGCCCGCTCCATAAGGCCGTGCAGGTGCGAGAGAGATAGCATGATTCCGATGATTTATGACCCGACTCGCCTCATAATTTTGCGGATAGTATAGTGGCAAATTACTCAAAATGAACACCAAAAGTCAATCCGATTGTAATGAGTTTTTTTTTTTTTTTTTTTTTTTATGGTATAGGAGGCAAACGAGCAGACGGATCAGTTAGTTTTTTTTTTAAATGGCGTGGGAAATATGAAAGCCACAAAGATTTCTCATCTCTAAAATGAGGTGGTGGTAAAAGTAATGTTAATCTTATCTTATTTATTGCAATCCAAATGGTAACAAGTGCTAGTACAGCGACGAGCACTCGGACATAATTATATACCTTAATGGTTGGCGCAGACATACACGCTCGACATTGGATCGGCTCGAAGTGAGCTTTGACTTTTGTTAGTACGTACAGTCAAGGCCTTTAATTGTTATGCCACTGTAGAACCCTGTCATAATGACAGCGTCAAACCACATGAAAGAAATTACGCCAAAATTAGTGATTAACGTTATGCGACAGGGTTCCATAGTGGCATAACAATTAAAGTCCTTGACTGTACATTTTATAAAGTTAAAATTAAAACAAAAGCCAGTGAAAAATGTATTGTACCAAGAAAAATCTGTGTGGTTATTATGACATGGTTCTACAGTTCATTTTACGGTAAGCGTAAAGGACAGAGCTATACAAGTTATATAGCTCTGTCCTTTTCTCTCAGCGTGAAATGAACTGCATAGCTACGTCATAATTACCATCCAGAGGGGCTATTGTCTAACGCACTCGCAATCGTTTTAATTTTGAAAATCGAAGGCTTGTTTCCATACAAAATGAAAACAATTATTCCGCTTTGAAGCCGATTGCGAGGGTGAATATTCGGGCGTTTCAACCGCCGCCAATGTTGCCTTAAATACATCGACGAAAATAATGACAACTACTAGCAAATAATGATGTCAAAATGAGCCGACCCGGGGGTAGTATCCATTCCTGTTCAAGGAACAAGAAAGTTATTAAGTTACATACATACATACCTTCACGCCTCCATTCCCAGAGTGGGGTAGGCAGAATTACCAACAACTCTAAAAACTTGTTGATAACTCTGTAACCACAATTCGTACAATTAGGCTAAGATGTTTAACAGTGTATATTAGTGACAGGTTGCTAGCCCATCGCCTAACAGTACTACAAGCCTTTATTCCAAGCTTTTATTATTAAGTTTATCTTGAATAATATGCAAAGATAATAATGACGGCAACGTTCAATTTTCAATATCTCACTTTGAGCTGATCCGGTGCCGAGCGGTGTCTGCGCCAACCTCAATTCCTTAATCTAACCACACGTTGATCTTTGATCGGTGGGTAAAGCAGCTTTTCAGACGTGAGGTCAGAGTGCGCTAATCTCCCGACCTTAATAAAATTTCAGCCGATAGCGTGGATGCTTTGCCACACGGTTTTATGACGGGTTTGGAGATTTCATTACGAGTATGTAACATAAATGAGCATTTCTAAAAAAGTTTGTACATTTCATTCACGACTCCAATTTGCAAAAAAAATTGCAGGTTGGTAGAGTGAATGAAGCTGAGCCTAAATAACATAGTCTCCCAAAATGTCCTCATACATTTGTATGAAACTTTCCTTTTTTGTTACCATGAACCTAAGAAAATTAGTAACAAAAAAGGAAAGTTTCATACAAATGTATGAGGACATTTTGGGAGACTATGTTATTTAGGCTCAGCTTCATTCACTCTACCAACCTGCAATTTTTTTTGCAAATCGAAGTCGTAAATGAAATGTACAGACTTTTTTAGAAATGCTCAAATATGACATGATTATGAACATGCAAGTTGAATGAACTGTTTTTCAACTACGCCTTTACTGTGTTATACTGTGAACAAAGAAGCACTTTTTGCACGAATGCCCAAAAAAGTACTGCTATATTTTCCAGCCTCCTTTGTGGCGCTTTAGAAACTAAACGCGTGGGCCGAATTTGATGAGTTTTACGTCAATCGATTTGTCTTAATCTTGTGAGTGTCACTGAAGGTATGACAGTAATCAAAATTCAATATGGCGGCAGCAAGACGCTATATTGTAAAAAAAATATACATAAAGTCGTCGAACTACGACATATGGGTATCATTAAATAGGTATTTAAATGATTATTTAGGATTTATAATGACATTAAAGTTGTTTAACAATATTCGGGTTTTGTAAACTAGCCTTTGGTGACTATCATTTATCAAGATGTAACCCAAGCCGGCAAGGCAATCTTAATTTATTTGGTTGGCCAACCTGCGAGCTTTATTGGATTCGACAAACTTAACATCGGACTGAGTATTTGACAATTTGGTCTGATCATTAACCAAACCATATTAAAAGTACCTTGATTATATCACTCGCTATAAACTTAGGAGCGTCTCCGTAATTTTCGGTGTAATAACAACGGAGCACTCAAATTTACGCATCATAAGAACAGCTATTCGCCCTTTACTTACGGCTGATCTTTGTTAAGGTAAATTTAAACGAGACGAGTGGGCGAGCAAGTAGCTACTCGGAATTAGTTGACGGGCAAGTGTGCACAGAATGCTATTGTCGTAATTCACAATGCAAAATAGCACTAAAAGTGTCATCTAGTTTAAGTCTTCAAAAAAAAGTCGGTTTCTACACTTTAGTTACAAAAAATTGGTATGGGACTTTTAAACTTTAATGGTATTGACCGGTATAATGTCATGTAATTAAGTAAAATCTGCTGGTGGTGCAAATGTATGTCTTACAGTAGATGTTCATTCGACTGTCATTATAGTCATGATTAAGTAATGCTTTTCTTTAAATATAAAAAATGGTTTTGTTTGTCCTCAGTCTCAACAGGGACTTTCGAGTAGGTTTACAATTTCTCTATGCCGAAAAACTAGAACTTGCGTCACTTGGTATCGACAGTTACTCGCTAAGCAGTTTAAATAATTAGTAACAATTACAAAAATGATTGTAACAAAATTAAATCTGCTTGAGATTCACGTCAGCTTCAGTTTTCTCAAAAGTGGGAACTAGACGAAGTTGTTCGCTGTACTTCTGTAATATTAAGTCAAGTAATATTAATAAATAAAATAAAAATGTTTCATTTTACTCTGCGTATCGACTAAATTAAATCAACAGGGACTTTCGAGTAGGTTTACTATTTCTCTACGCCGAAAAACTAGAACTTGCGTCACTTGGTATCGACAGTTACTCGCTAAGCAGTTTAAATAATTAGTAACAATTACAAAAATGATTGTAACAAAATTAAATCTGCTTGAGATTCACGTCAGCATCAGTTTTCTCAAAAGTGGGAACTAGACGAAGTTGTTCGCTGTACTTCTGTAATATTAAGTCAAGTAAAAAATAAAATGTATCGACTAAATTAAATCAACAGGGACATTTGAGTAGGTTTAGTATTTCTCTACGCCGAAAAACTAAAACTTGCGTCACTTGGTATCGACAGTTACTCGATAAGCAGCTAAAATAATTAGTTACAATTTCAAAAATGATTGTAACAAAATTAAATCTGCTTGAGATTCACGTCAGCTTCAGTTTTCTCTTAAAAGTGGGAACTAGACGAAGTTGTTCGCTGTACTTCTGTAATATTAAGTCAAGTAAAAAATAAAATGTATCGACTAAATTAAATCAACAGGGACATTTGAGTAGGTTTAGTATTTCTCTACGCCGAAAAACTAGAACTTGCGTCATTTGGTATCGACAGTTACTCGCTAAGCAGCTAAAATAATTAGTTACAATTTCAAAAATGATTGTAACAAAATCAAATCTGCTTGAGATTCACGTCAGCTTCAGTTTTCTCTTAAAAGTGGGAACTAGACGAAGTTGTTCGCTGTACTATTAATATTAAGGCAAACTGGCGTTAAGCGCGCCTCGCGGGAGTCTCTTTGTAATATTAGCTAACGGGCTGCCGTTTAAATGAAAGTTACGGTTTCAACTTTAGTTACAAATTAGAGGTAGTTCTGCAATAACGATGCAGATAGTTTAATCTGCTATGGCTTTGATTTTGGGTAAGGGTAAATAACTGTGTGATGAGCATACATCGGGATTTTCGGTGCGGGAATGTTTGACATAAGCCAAAGATTAAAAAACAGAATTTTACTCTAGGTTTCTACCTAATGAAAAATTAATTGAACAAAAAAAAGTATTTTATAAAAGAAATGTCGAAAAACTATGAACGAATTTTTACAAGGAAATAGAAATGCGATCGAAAAAAAATTGATATGCTCCTATTACAACTGCCGACTTAGAGAGATCGTTCAGTTCATTGAAATGGATAATATTTACAGCAAGACGTCGCAGATGAACTGTTCCAAATATTGAAAAAACATTAATAGTTTATTTTGAAAATCGTGTCAACTACTAAATTTACCTACTGCAGGTAATTAATTAACGTTAATTTTATTATTATCTCATATCATTATAGCCTTGGTAGTAAAGCTAAAGTAGGTACTACATGAGTTAAAATAAACTTGTATCATAGTATAAGCAATTCGCAGAGAGGTAGTTAGTCATTAGGCATAATATGATATTTTCTCAGATTGCCTATCTGTTGATATCTACTCTCTCTTAAATCATTCCCGCACCGAAAACCCCGATGTATGGTGATGAGCGTATGTTTTCCTGAGTCTTGGAAGATTTTATTTATTCTATTGTTTTTATCTATTATAACACTGACTTTATTCGGTGGTTTAACTATTAAAGTCAATAAAACCATGATTATCATTCTTATTTCTTATTGTTTTGTACCGTTCTGTCAACATGAATAACTGCCGCACTCAGAGACGTCAATTGGGATTCTTCATATTTTTCAATTACTCTAATTCGAAAACCATTTCGAGGAATAGGGTTTTAAAGCCCTTCCGCATATTTTTTTTGAAATATTTGTCTATTTCTGATATTTCAACAAAAGTATATTTAACCTTTGTTTAACTTTCGTTTTCGGCTTGAAGCCCTCCTAAGTGTATCGGATTAGGCGAAAACCGCTTAAAATAGTATGTTTTAATACACTATTACAATGACTTTTTATCATAGGATATCATTTAATTGTCGTAATTAATTACAAAATGCCAACCCAAATTTAAAATAATCATGTCATCCATAAAATGTCTGCTAAATAAATAAAGATATTAAAACCAAACTATTGGGTCAAATACAACATTAATGAAATGGGTCTCTTGTAATTACCTATTCTTTCGAACTAGGATGAGTTACTTTTTTTGGTCTATCCCAATTAAATGTAATGCTTTGTTTAGTGACGTGTTGTCTTATTCTATTGCTATAGCAAATAAAGTGACAGCAACAACGTAGTACCATTGTAATATTAAATATATTTAAAAAAATACTGATTGACCTGTGTGGTCACCGATTTAGAATAGTGCCACTCCATGTCTTCTCGTGGATGTCGTAAGAGGCGACTAAGGGAATAACAAAGGCTTCTAGTACTCTTAGGCGATGGGCTTGCAACCTGTCACTAATACTAAACATCTTAGCCTGATTGTGCAAAACGTGGTTACAGAATTATCAACAACTTATTTAAGAGTGCTTGGTAATTCTGTAGCTCTGCCTACCCCACTCTGGGAATGAAGGCGTGAGTTTATGTATGTATGTATGTACTGATTGCTGAGTTTCTTACGACGTCTCTGAGTGAGGCAGTTAAACATTTCGTCGGTGATAGTGCAAAACCGTGTAACTAACAAATTTATGATAGAGCAAAATAAATCTTACTGTGTAGTTAAAAAGGTGCATTATGCTCCTTATTTAAAATGTTACTTACGCGGTTTTGCAGTTTCATCGACGATTTATTTTTATTTGTATATCTTAGGCAGGCAAACGAGCACACAGGCCACCTGATGGTAAGTGGAAACTGTGACCCATAGACATTCGCATTCACAAGACTGCAAATGCACTGCCAACCCTGAGGATTAAGATGGAATGCCTCTATGCTAGTCATTCCACCGGCTGTCTTATCCCCAAACCGTACTAATCTTATACTTAACTTGCCTGAGCACTGGCATCGTGTAAGCTCGGCGTAAGACTTCTCGGTTTATTGCGGTTTTGGCCTAAAAGGGATCGTTGGACAGGTAAAGTTTGATGGGCGTCGGTGTTTGGGTGAAGACGTTCAATTTGTTTAAGAAGTTACACATTAACCTGTGATATTGCTTTTTGTTCGATAAATAAATAAATATCAGGGGACGATCTCACACAAATTGACTTCTCACACAAATTAAGGTTCTTATTACCAGCATCCAACAATGTTTATGGCAAACGAACGTAGGAGTACCTTCTCCCGCTAATATTAAAATAGTCTACCCTCTTGTGAGAACGATAAGATTCGAAGCAATCCTCAAAAATGTAAAAACATTCTTAAAAAATGTATTTGCCGGTTGGTCAATGGTCATGAAAGTGGCGATTAGTTTAGTTTTTAGTTATTAAAATTAAAATAAGGCAACTAGTACCTACTGAGCGATGGCAGCGACAAATAAATGGCATAAAGTTTCCGTTCGCTGTATTAAGCACTATGCTTGTACTACAACGATAAACTTACTTATATAGATAAATACATACTTAAATACATAGAAAACACCCAAGACTTAGGAACAAATACTTGGACTCATCACACAAAAATTTGCCCGTACCGGGGATCGAGCCTGGCACCGTTAGCTTCGTAGGCAGGGTCACTACCGACTAGGCTAACGCGTCGTCTTAAAGTGATATGTTAGAAAAAACTTGCAATTAACATTAAGATAATTAGCCTTCATTGTATAAATGTGTTTCTTTTGTTTCGCCGTATGGTATGTATGTACTTATGTGTGTATGTAAACTATTTATTGCATAAACATATAAATATTACACACACACACACCTTCACGCCCTCATTCCCAGAGTAAAGGCTGAGCTACAGAATTAGCAACAACTCCAAAAACCTGTTGATAACTCTGTAACCACAATTTGCACAATTAGGCTAAGATGTTTAACAGTGTATATTAGTGACAGGTGGCAAGCCCATCGCCTAACAGTACTACAAGCCTTTATTCCCTTAGTCGCCTCTTACGACATCCACGGGAAGACATGGAGTGGCACAATTCTAAGCCGGCAACCACACGGTAAATGGCCCTCTGGCCATCATCATATTCATCATCACTTAGCGATCGGTTGATTTCAATGTCGTTTGAAAACCGATAATTGTTAGGCGACAGTTTTACTCGTAAAGCTATTATATTCCTGCCAGGCATACATCATTTATCGGTGAGCTTCATTGATTTTAGACTGTCAGGCATTCTGAGAGACTTGAAACTGCAGGTAGTCTGTCCCTATCTGTGGTGGCCTTTAGATATAAAAAATCGCCCAGCCGCCAATGTGCCCAGCGGTGAGTATGTATCCATGTCTGTTTAATTGTGACAAGCTAGGGGGTTATTATGACATAGCCATGCAGTTCACTTTACGCTGAGAGAAAAGGACAGCGCTATAGTATTTATATAGCTCTGTTCTTTTCTCTCAACGTAAACTGAACTGCATGGCTATGTCATAATAACCCCTCTGTGGACTTAACGGCTAGACGAAGTGCGGCTGCGGGGTATGGTAATATAGGTTGTAGGCTATATTTTCCGATATTAATATCCATTGTTATTTATACAAAATTAATCCAGTAAATGTTACTGGCTTGCTTTTTGGGTAGGTGTAACATATGGTATTTCTAACTTAGGCTGCGTTTCCACTAGAGATGTGCGAGGCGGCTAAGTGGTGTTGCGAGGAAAAATCCACCAATAGGATTATTTTGTTTTACTAGCCTCACTCTCCTATTGGTCCATTGTTTCTCGCATCACCGCTTATCTGCCTTTTTTTTTTTCCTGTGGAAATGCGTTTACGCATACCACCCAGGTCCAGGGGGACCTGGGATGGTTATGTGGGACTCACCAACCAAGAACGGCCGGAATACCCACTAAAAACCCAGCGGTAAACCATCTGCGTTTGTCAGGGAGGTGCCACGCGATCACGAACAAGCGCATTCGGCTGTGGCACCTCGACGCTAATGACTCCGGGAGGGTGGCTTGGTTTACTAAGGCACCCTCAGACTTCCGGTGCGCCCCGGTGGACTAAGGGGTCCCCTGACCCCTTCGGCCGGCGCACTGTTACGGTGGGGGAAGGAGGTGCGCATAGCGCCGCCTTGCCCTTCCCCTCCGTCGTCTGCGGAGCGGGTCAGCGAGAGCGCTGGTCTCTCTAGCCCGCTCCGCTTCCTCCTTCTGCGAGATGACTGCTTCGCAGAAGGAGGTTACCGCCCTCCATCCCCTTTGGCTGCCGAGCATGATGTTGACTAGGCTCGGCAGCGAGAGGTCCCCGCCCACGGTGTTAGTCAGCAGGAACCTCTGAGGCCCCCATGCGGGGCACTCCTCCACGGTGTGGCGCACATCGTCGACTAGTGCGCCACACTCGTGGCACTTAGGTGTGCTCTCTCTAATGGCAACCTGGTGCAGGTACTTTCCGAAGCAGCCATGCCCGGACAGCACCTGCACCAGCCTGAAGGAGAGCACCGCTTATCAGCCTAGCACAGCCTAGCACAACTCGGGAACAAAAATTCACCAACTTTCGCATTTATAGTATTGGGTCCTTACCTATGAATTTGGCGTTTTTTTTACGTGTTTTATTTCGTACGGAATTAATTTATTTCAATTTTAACTTCCAAAATATTTTTAAATTTCATTAATACACTGTGCAACAAAGGTTTTAGATACAAATAATATGGTTCAATTTCTTACTTAATGTTTAAAATTAAAGTGTGAACTTAACTCTTTTTAAGTGCTGCAAGTTCAAGTGTATTCAATTACGCAGAGTTTTATGAAGCGAACTATTTTTAAGTAACTAAGATATGTATAATATAGCTTAGAAATATCCAATATTCCTGACAGAATTTTGCTTGGTTTGCATTTGACGTTACTAAATAATCCGCAAAATTAAATGTATGAAAACCACAGTTTTCATAAATTTCTCCATATAAAACGCCAATTTCATAGGTAAGGACCTAATATTAGTTGGATAATATGGTCTAGCCGTAGATCCTTATTTAACACCGTCTGTATTATAAAAAAGAACTTTTACATTATTCTCGTAGCAATTCTTACTAATATTAAAAGTGTGAAAGCGTTTCTACGTCTGCCCTTTTAGTATGCTGTGCGCTTCTAAAACTTACCAAGCTTTTAAACCCACTGGGAACGAGTTCATAATAAGTTAAGAACTTCCTGTGAACAAAAGGTGTCAAGAGTAGTTTATTGTGGACGTAATTCGGTCGTGTTGCCACCCTAACTCTCTGGTTTTTCTTTAGGGATAAATCTCTTTGTAGCGGGTTATTGTAGGGTGACTATGATTTTTGAGAAAATTAATAAACAAATAATTTGAGGGTAAAGATTGTTTTTTAATTAAGGGTTCAACAGAAAAATAATCAACCGGTATTACGGATCAAAAGGTAATATTTCGTAGGGTTTTATTAGACTACCCTTCAGGTACGGAACCCAAAGAAAAGATACATACAAGAACCTGCATGTCGCGTCTTGTTTCATACCCATTAGAAACAGATGTCTGTTCAGTTTGCAGTGGCCAGTTAGGATCCTAGTCACTGCGCAAGACTTTTCTCGTTTGAGTTGTAGAATCTCTCTGGAGAGCTTGCTTTTGAACTCTTTAATAAGTGATTTCGAGTGATCTTGACAGCTCGGTCGCCCTAGATTTGTATAGGTCGTTAAGCAGGGAATAGGTTTTGCGTTTAGTGATGCCACAAAACGGCTCCGGGCCGACCAGGGGGTAGACACATTTATGAACTCGCCTGAACCTAAGCAAGAAGACTTTTACGACTACCAGTAATCTAGGAAAGATGTAAATGCTGCTAACGTTTCTGTTTTCTATCGACTAGAAATATATGGGGTTGATATAAGTGGTAGCGATTTTCGTAAAACGCTGACTTTGCGTTATGCGTCTTAATAAAAGAAATGCTACTAGATACATTTAGATATTTTTTCACAATTAATTAAATTAGTATACATCATGAGGAACAATAAATGTTGCTGTATAAATAAAGCAAATAGAAATACGGTTCGTTGTATATTAGACTCGATAAATTTTAGTCAGACATTCCGGAAACGCCATGACGTTTAATAATGATTACGCATCGTTATTGTAAATGGCGATGAATAATATGATCTAAAATAAAGCATTTCTTTCATACAGTTATGACAGAAAGACAAAAAGAATATACAGCTTGATTGTAACATACGAGATCTTTACATTCCTGTCTCTATATTTTAAATTAGCAAAAATAACGTGAACTTAATCAGGTCTTAAAACACTTGGTTTTTTTTTGTCATTGCAAATAAATTTCTTAAAAACAAAATAATACACTGAATATAAATCTAAAATCAATTCACCATCACTGTAGCCATATTCACATTATTGCCAAAAATAATACAAATCCCATATCAAATAGCTAGAGAGAATCTTATTACAATATAAGAGAGGTGAGTCGATTGATGCCATAGACACTGAAGAGGGGAAGACCCATAAATCAAACACAATGCCTCTCGTCGTGTCTATTTTAGGATTGCGATAGACAGACAAATCTCCATAGATATGACGCACCCTCTTCGCTCATCGTTTTATCTTGTATATTATTTAACGATGTTATAATGCTATATATTATGACACTCTTTTTAGTCACTAACTACATTTTGTAAGAGGGTAGCAATAAGTTATATTATCTTAGAATTACTCGATTTTCTGCCGAAAAGAGGAAATTCCAATCACTAAATAAATAAAGACCTTTTATTGTCTCTTTATACAACATATATCTTTACCGCTTCATTAAGCATGGTCACTCTAGTTCCAAGCAAATTTGTCATCGCATTCTGACCCGTTATCACCTTGAGACAGTCTCATTTGGAGGATCATATAGAGACACCGCTGGGATCAGTTGGTTTCAAATAACTTTGAAATATATTTTGCTCTATCTCCAAGATATGCCAAGACACAGAATTTATTTATTTGGCACAGATGGTAATTGGTAGTAACATTAACTAGTTAAATTGAATACATTATAAAAGTATCCAGTTCTCATAATCGTTGGCAACTTTGCTGAACGAGGTCCCAAAACGAACATGTACCGAAAGTACCGAAAGTTAATATTCTCCGAGCATGTACCGCTATAATTGCTCGCAAAGATCGCAATCAGGCTCTGGGGATGGTAATGAACGGGTCTAGACTGTGTAAATTAAACAAGTACAGTCAGCTGCTGTAGCTAAAACCCACCCACTATAGTTGGTTCAATCTAGGATGGTCTCTGTGACAGACATGTCATATTGCGTAATTCAAACACTATAGTTACTAAAAAAGAAGTCATCAATGTAGTTCTTACGAAAATGCAAACGTACGAATATAATTCGTATTTTTTCCCCTAAGACCCATTTTAGTAACATTGTTATTTGCATCTTGTCGAAATAATTTTAGGGTGCCTTTTATATTTTGATATTATCTCCTCAAGCGAGAACCAGGAGGTTTTAAGATGTGTCATAGGGATAACCTTAGATTGAGCCAACTATTGGGATATACAAAAAAATATAACATGGGTTTTACATTCTAATTCGAAAGAATAGGTATTTTTAAGGACCAATTTGACCCAATAGTTTTCTTTTAATATCTTTATTTATTCGGCAGACATTTTATAGATGACATGATTATTTTAAATTTGTTTTGGCATTTTCTAATAAATTACAACAATTACATGATATTTAATGATAAATAAAGATTGTAATAGTGTTATAAAACATAATATTTCAAACGGTTTTCGCCTAACCCGTAAGATACACCTAGGAGGCCTTCAAGCCACAAACGAAAGTCAAACAAAGTTCAAATATACTTTTACAAAATGTCCGAAATAGACAAATATTTCAAAAAATTTAGAACGGCTTCAAAACCCTATTCCTCTAAATTATTTTCAAATCAGAGTAATTTAAAAAATATGAACAATCTCAATTCGTATTTTCACATAAGACCCATTTTAGTAACATAGTTATTTGCATCTTGTCGAAATAATTTTAGGGTGCCTTTTATATTTGACATTATCTCCTCAAGCGAGAACCAGGAGGTTATAAGATGTGTCACAGGGATAACCCTAGATTGACCCAACTATAGGTCAAAATGACACTTATCCTGAGCAAGTATAGCGACTGTAATATCGCTGACTATACGAATTGTAGGATACTTTCAATATTCACAGAAAATGTAGGTATCTAATAATATTTAAAAAAACTGGTAAGTACATGTATCATGTCGGTTTTATGGTTGGTTTAATTTTCAACAACGAGCACAGCAAAATATTTTTTTTTTCATGTTAACTGTACTTCGACAGCGACTAAGTGTTTTACACAGTCTCGATGAGAAAAGTTTGTACTTATGAGAAACTGTTCTTAATAAAGTAATTCAAACACCAAGTTCGACTCGGCTGTGAAATCTTAGTTTTGTGAGTAACTTTAAGAATTATCGTTATTTTACCTTCCTTACCAACACGTTAACGTTCGCCAAGCAGCAGTGTTTGCATTGTTGTATTCCGGTTTGGGGATAAGACAGCCGGTGAAATGACTAGCATAGAGGCATTCCATCTTAGTCCTCAATGTTGGCAGTGCATTTGCAGTCTTGTGAATGCGAATGTCTATGGGCCACAGTTTCTACTTACTAAGTATCAGGTGGCCTGTGTGCTCGTTTGTCTTTACATTTTTCCTACAAAACTCCGCTACGTACTGTTTAGCTGTAGTAATATTTTTAGAAAGGAATTGAAACACATTTATTGTCATATATATTTTTCAGCACACAAAAAACAGGCAGCTCTTAACTTAACTAACTAGTATTGCGTAAATGAGCAATGATGTAAACACAGCCAAACGAACCTATTTACCATTATAACTCGATAAACACGTGCTTTTGAAGATCAAACGAGGTCTTAGCAATGATTCCCTTGATCTATACTTTTACCTTAAGTTTAAGATGAAATAACAATTAATTATAAGTTACATACATACATAAACTCACGCCTTCGTTCCCGTAGAGGGGTAGGCAGAGCTACAGAATTACCAACAACTTTTAAACCTTGTTGATAATTCTATATAACCACACTGCACAAGTAGGCTAAGATGTTTACCAGCGTATTAGTGACAGGTTGCAAGCCCATCGCCTAACAGTACTGCAAGCCTTTATTCCCTTAGTCGCCTCTTACGACATCCACGGGAAGACATGGAGTGGCACTATTCTAACCCGGACACCACACGGGTCCCGGGTCACGGGGAATTATAAGTTATTTTAAATAAAAACACGCTTGATGAATATTTGAGGTTATGTGTCAAACAGTGCTAATTTGTTTACATCTTGGGCAATTTCATCTGACATAGGCTATAGAGTAAAATATTAAATAAAGTTAACACATAAAAAAAAAAATATGTGGCAAAGGATCGCACTCTCACAGCCCTGTTTTTCAGTCCGTCCTTCACACCGTTCAAACTTACTATCTAGCGGGTGCTTAATACGCAAAAAAATGTTTTATTGAATCTAATAATTACGTAAGGTTAGGACTTTCGGTGACATAACGTGGTTTTAGAATCCATGGAGTCGCTATTTTCTAATTATAATAAATGTAGTACTTTGATTTTGGTCTTCAGTACAAAATACAAAATAAACTAAATATTTTTTTAGTTTGATTTATCCGTACCTACTTTTTGAATATTTGTTTGCTTGAACTCTTTACCAAAATCCATTTACTAGTAAAATGGATTAGTGATTTAACAAATGAATGCATTTTAAAATAAGTATTACGTATTGTGAAGAAAAAATGTATAAGAGCCTTATGTGGCATTCATTACATGGATTCCTGTAAACCATATTTCCAGGAATTACGCATACTAACTTTTCCTAGCTTATATATTTACGAAGTAGTAATTTTTGTGAAAAGTAATCTGACCTTATTTAATAATTTTAAGAGTACGCGTCTCAGGAATAAAATGAGAGCGATGTTTTCTAAGACTGCCCTTTTTAGAAAAAGTTACTTGGAATGGCCCCAAAAATATATAATAAAATACCAGCAGATATTGTAAGTAAAGAAAATATGTCAGATTTGAAAAAACAGCTATACAATTTTGTAGTGCAAAAATGTTACTATAGCATAAATGATTTTTTATGTCACTGAAATAATGTAAACTGTAAATGCATGCAGCATGCCATTGACTGTCTACAATTTGTATGCCTTGCGGCACAGCGCAGTGAAACAACCGTAGAATAAGACCTGTATATATATTATGTACCCACCTGTGTTGAACAAATAAAAATACTATGACTATGACTATGACTATGTCACATATAAAATTAAATAAGGGTCAAAATCAAAGTGCTATATTTTTTTAATTCGACATGCGTGATCATACGTGTGAGGGAAATAAAATAGCCAGGTTGCATTTTTGCACGTAAAAATATAATGATGTATTCCATCGAGTTTCAAATCTGCTGTAATTCTGTGTATATTTTTTTCGCTTAATAGAAAATGACCCAAGACGTACGTTTTCATAAATTAACAAAACGATAGCGTGTGTGGAGTTTTATGTATAAAACACTGAAACAGAAAACAAACCTGTGACGTCATGTCACGTTCTACTTTTCTTAAATAACTCTTTATTCTTTTTGTTCATTTAAAAGTCGTTAATACAAAATACAAAAGGAATTGTAAGCCGGATATTATATTTACTGGCTAGAATTTTATTTCGCGGCTAACATTAATGCTTTAGTTTTTATATCACGTTTCCGTTTTTTGCGTCCGGTCCAAATATTTTTTTACACAAAATGATTAAGAACCATTATGTAATTCAGCGTTTTCATCTCGTCAATTATTCATGGTTGCCTTGAGGAGGCGATTAGGACAAGAAACGTAGGCATTTTTAAGCGAAATGAGAGGAAAAATGACGTTCATTTCTTTTCTCTTACGAGAAATTGCTATGAATTAGTAATTCGTTTAGGCGAAGTGCTTAGCTGGAGCGTCTTCACATTTCTAGTGGCGCAGAAGAATTATTGCGACGATGTTTTTCTAAATAATTGTTACTGTATTATAATTGTTTGATTGCCTTTAGCAGACGAAAAGTTAAGGACTCGTTCAGAAATTGCGACACGGTCTATTAACTTTTCTCAATAGTTTCGGGTCTGTAGAAGCATTTGTGCTTTTTCGTGTGGAAAATGGAAGGATAGTGTATAGAGTGACGTATGTTATAGGTTCTGAATACTAAAGCTAGCTTTCAAAATTCAAATTCAAAATTCAAAATTATTTATTTTCAACAAAAGTTTTTACAGTGGTGTCGAATCCTCCTTTTAAGTTAAACACTTGTATTAGGAGGAATTCGCTCTTTCGTACAGCTTTGCTATTGAGATTTACTCTTTCTATTGATACGTTGTTTATTAATAGGGATGCAATGGTTTGAACTTTGATCATTATTTTTTTCAAAACTCGGCAAAAACAGTTTTAAATATGATTAGGTACTTTCTTTCTTAATTGTTGTCACTAAAGCACGTCTTTAATCATTATTAAAATGAAAATATGACTTCTGAGGGGTTATTATGACCTAGCTATGCCGTTCAGTTTACGCTGAGAGAGAAGGACAGAGCTATATAAATACTATAGCTCTGTCCTTTACGCTTGCCGTAAAATTAACTGCATAGTTATGTCATAATAACCCCCCTGAGGGCTTACAATACGGTTAGACCAAAAAAAATCGTAAGAATAGGTAATTTAAAAAAATACAATTTCATTAATTTTGTATTTGACCCAATAGTTTTGTCTCAATTTGTTTATTTATTTAGCAGACATTTGGGTTGGCATTTCATAATAAATTACAACAATTAAATTATATCGAATGATAAGAAGTGGTTACAACATACCTTTTCAAGCGGTTTTCGCATAACCCGTAAGATACACCTAGGAGGGCTTCTAGCCGAAAACCGAAAGTTAAACAATGGTTAAATTTATATACTCTTGTCGAAATATCCGAAATCGATCAATATTTCGAAAACTTAATAATACAGAACGCCTTTAAAATCCTATTCTGCGAAATGGTTTTCAAGTTAGAGTTATTGTAAAAATATGAACAATTCCAATTACTGAACTCTCTAGCGAGTCGAATACTCTCTCCCTCACAGTACCTATTGTTAAAGAGTGCGAGGGACAGAGATTTCGACTCGCTAGCGAGTACGGTAATTATAACTCATGGTATTCAATCGACTCGAAATGTATGGAGTTGACATAGCGGTCGAGCGATCTGTCATCGGCTTACGTCAATCCTATACATTTTGTCGATTTTCGAACATCGCTAACTTAGCCTTAAGCATCTTGACTAGGCCTAACGTAATCGCAAAACTTAAGAGATAAAACAGCTACCTACTCGTATTATATTTTATTAGTCTTGGGAATGACACATATAATTGCTAAATATGTTTTTTTCTTTGTTACAGGTGTCGACAAGTGTTGCAGTGTTCCATTCGCGAGTGATAAGTTTTACTAGTGTTACTATCATTCATTATCCTTGCTCCTCAAATACTAACACTTTTTACTGGCACGCATTAACAGAACAAGTCCAATAGTTTATAAAATTTATCAACTCAGTGATCAGGATCTAACCGTCAACAGTGTTTACAACAATTTCACTTGCTCCTAAATTATCGTCGTTTATACGATTTCCACTATCTACGTCCAAAATAACTACTGATAGTGCTTCAAGAAGGTCTATCAAGGTTTTCCCATCACCAAACGATGTGCTATCGTTATCCCTGAGTTTAATGTCATCAAGATTTCTGACTTGTGTGGTGTAAGCGGCACGACGCGCACCGGCTCGCTGCGATGGCTCGGCCTGAGGTTGTGCGATGAGGGCTCGGAGGAGGCGATGGAGGATGCAGGCGCGGCCAAGCGGCCCTCCGTGCTGACCATAGACAGGGCTGCTTTTCTTCTTCTGCGCGTCAAGCGCGCTTTTAAAAAGAAGCGGCAACAGCGCAAGGAGAAAAAGTAAGTGCTATGGTTTTATGAATTTTTGGTTAGTTTTAATTACTGCTATGACTATTGTTATTAAAACCATTATCATTATTGTTGTCTTTACTATTGTCATGGCTATCATCACCAGCATCCACCAGCCATCAAAAAATAATATGGCTACAGGAATCTTCTTAACTTATAATTTCAACTGCATATTTTGCTTTGCTGGTGAAATATTTTGCAACTCATTTACAGAGTGAAAGCTTCGGTGCAACTGCTATGCATGTAGATCTGTCCTCAATTTATTCAAGGGCAGGTTAATTATATCTCTAGGAAGCTTATTAAATACTCTGATGGCCATAATTTATCTCAAAATCATATTGTTGACGCTATAGTTGCTCTTGTAAGAACTACAGTCCCAGCATAGCTTGATAGTTTTCAATTAAATCAGTGAACCATAACATCAACAATAGGATTACAATCTAGAAGCAAGATATGCTAAAATAAAGTAGAATTAAGGCCGTGTTGATTATCAAAATGAAAAATGCTTTTTTTTAACGGTATCACCGTAACCAGAGTTAATAAAAAGCATATACCTCGTAATACTGAAATTACGTGGGTCCGTTCGTTTGATCAAAAGTTCGTTTGGCAAACTTTCATTTCGGTTAAACGAGTTTATTTATTTAATCTTTATTACACAAAAATGAATACAAATAATAAATGTCAGGGGACAATATCACACCAATTGACCTAGTCCCAATTTAAGCTCTAGGCTTGTATTATGGGTACTAGACAACGATATAAATACCTATATAGAGAAATATATACTTAAATACATAGTAAATATCCATGACTCAGGAACAAATATTCGCGTTCATCACACAAATATCTGCCCTTACCGGGATTTGAACCCAGGACCGCTAGCATCGTAGGCAGAGTCACTACCAACTAGGCTAGCGCGTTGTCAAATGGCGGACCTAATGTCGAATGGTGTTTGTGCTTAAACCATTTCATATTGCATTGGTTACATGAACTCGTCTATTCCCCTCTAGGGGTTATAGGGGATATCATTTGCAATCATTTTGATCGCATAATAACCTACGCAAAGTTAGTAATTTTTTCTGTTTTTGTGTCATTTATGTTGGATAAATTGATAAAAAAACATGTTTTTTTTTACTTTTGATTCTTGCATTCTTAAACGTGTAAGATAATTCTACTTTTAATATTGCATAAGAACAGCAATTTTATCTTGTACATTGCATTAAAAAAAAATGATTTAAAGTACAATTTTTTTGTTTTTGTAAATTTTTGGAAATGCGTTCCTGACTTCTTTAGCAAAAAACTTAAATTTAAAGTATCTCAGAAATGGATCACTTTTGCAAAGGGACCAAATATATATAATATTATGGGACCAAAATGATTGCAAATGACCTCTCCCATAACCCTAGAGGGGAATAGGTCGACTTACCAATAACCCTGTATAATTTTGAGACCACTTCAAAAATGATGTGTGTCAAATCTAGCGACTGAGTCTTTCCGTTGATAAAATGGTAATACATACATTTTGGTGGAAACTAACCTCCAAATTGTTCACAAAAATCATTTATTATTTACCAAACACGATAGGTCGAAAGGTAGATTAAAGATCTTTATAGGGTACGATATGAATCACTCAGCAAACGACCGGTTTTCCTTTACCGTAAAGGTCAGGTCATCAGATAATGTGAAGAACTCGATCCAATTAAATGATTCTAGCTTAATTAATTACTTAATTTACTTGTGGGAGGACCTTGTGCAGGGTCCGTCCGGGTTGGTACCACCATCTTATCCATTAAGCTACCGCCAAGCAGCAGTGTTTGCATTGTTGTGTTCCGGATTGGGGATAAGACTGCCGGTGAAATGACTAGCATAGACGCATTCCATCTTAGTCCTCAGGGTTGGCAACGCATTTGCAGTCTTAGGATTGCGGTCTTGTGAATGCGAATGTCTATGGGTCACAGTTTCCACTTACCATCAGGTGCCTGTGTGCTCGTTTGCGTTCCTATGCCATAAAAAATAAAAATAAATCGGTTTGTTTTTGTATAGTTCTTAGTATGTTGTTGATCTTATTATTGAAAAGGAATATTATCACGTTTTGGCACTTTAGACCAGGCGACCGTAAGTAAAAGAGATAATTAGAACTTTAGTTTTGTATCTTTTACGCGTGCATACTGGATTGCCCAAAAATTAAGTCGTAACTTTCCGTAATATTTTCAATTGTGTCCATTGATGATTTTATTTAACAATTGCTAGCTGAAATAAACCAAAATTTACAATTCCATTGTAAACCGCGATTATTAAGTTATAAGCAAAAATAAATTGTTTATTTGTATTAAGGAAGTTTAAAATCCCATTATGATTATTCTATAACACCATTCCCGTGTGGTTGCCGGGTTAGAATAGTGCCACTCCATGTCTTCCCTTGGTTGTCGTAAGAGGCGACTAAGGGAATAAAGGCTTGTAGTACTATTAGGCGATGGGCTTGCTACTTGTCACTAATACGCTGGTAAACAACTTAGCCTATTTGTGCAAAATGTGGTTACAGAATTATCAACAAGTTTTTAAAGTTGTAGGTAATTCTGTAGCTCCGCCTACCCCACTTTGGGATTACAGGCGTGAAGGTATGTACCTATGTATGTATGTATAACACCATAAACTAACGTTTGGTCATTTTATCTTACCAAGCATGTTTCACGATCAACCAGTACTAGCGCCACTTTCGGTTATCACTATTCTTTTTTTTTAACAGAGCTTCAATTATCAGTAGTATATGGAGAAAGACCCTAAGTCTAACCGACAAACTGAATTCATAGCGGCGGGGGTTATAATGACATAGCAATGCAGTTTATTTTACGGTGAGCGTAAAGGACGGAGGTATAGCAGTTATACTGAACTCCATTGCTAGGTCATAATAACCCCCCTGGAGGGTTATTATGACCTAGCAATGGAGTGCAGTTCATTTTACGGCGAGCGTAAAGGACAGAGCTATAGCAATTATATAGCTCTGTATTTTTCTCTCAGCGTAAACTGAAAAGCATAACTACGTCATAATAACCCCCCTGATCGAGAGTGGGAACCGCCGTCTATAGACATTAACAACACCAAATGCGGTACTCAATAATAGTTATTTATGTAACTGTTACATAATGAAGCTATTTATGTACCGTTTCATACATATTTTATTCTACAAGCTTAAAATGATAATGATTTATGAATTAAAAAAAGCAAAATTTTCTTGTATACTTTCCTTGATTTTCTGATAAAAAACTACTAGTCAGTAAAGTTATTTTCATTATTCCGATCGGCGTTAATAACTTGTAAATTTTACTGCAAATTTTTAAAGTAAAGGGTGTACTAAAACAGTTCTGTTAA
The DNA here is from genome assembly GCA_927399475.2 of Acleris emargana. Classification (NCBI taxonomy): domain Eukaryota; kingdom Metazoa; phylum Arthropoda; class Insecta; order Lepidoptera; family Tortricidae; genus Acleris; species Acleris emargana. The sequence goes on from OV656840.1 coordinate 3,204,612, forward strand.
TTTTATTTATCATAAACAATTCAATGCCAAACGAAGCACCATTTTTGATATTTATATTGAGCGTACCCATGGTAACCAAATTACAATTCGATGAAAATTAATCAAAAATTTACTGTTTTAGTAAAAATGAAATTTTAAAAACATTATTTGTCTCTAAATTTATTTTGTATTCAATATACGTCCTTGTAATTGTTAATAAAACATGTTTAACGATTTATTAGGATGTCAAGTGTTCACTAAACGCCGAGCCTAATATCCGGAATGACCGTAACCGTGGTAATAACAATGCAATAATTATAATAGAACTGTTATTACCTTGGAAACGCTTATTATAGAATTGTTTTCACGTTTCGGTTGCGCAAAAGGTAGTATTCTGATACCGATAACGATATCAATATTAGCGATTTACAGTATGCGAGTAGAAAAAATATTAATACTATTAAATAAATACAGTCGTTCCAAATATGAGTGGTTTAAAATACTAGTACTAGTAAGTAAATAAGTAAAACGAGTATATAAAGGGCTTGTTCGTTTCTATTTGCTGTTGGATCAGGGTTCTTGGAGTTGAGCCAGATCTGCTATATCATACACCCTGTTTCGGAAACTAAGTGATATCGTTGTCTGGTTAGAAGATTATTTTTTCTTTGTTCATTATGGTGATTGTCGAATTAAATGTTTTTCGGTTCTTATTTGGCCAGTACATAATTTGAAAATACGGCTTGGAAAAAAAGAGTTTGAATATATTTATTTATTTATTTAATCTTTATTGCACAAAATAATACACTTAATATACAAAAGGCGAACTTAATGCCGTAAGGCATTCTCTACCAGTTAACCTTAGCGCAAAGAAGAGATTGTGGTGGCGGTGCAACATAGGGTCTAACATATATATATATAACGTATACATAATAATATATACCTACATACCAATAATTATATACTGCCACAAAAGATCAGCAATGGTCGAAGTGGCTCACAAGGCCCATCTCAACCCCCCTAATAATAATACCAATGTATTAAATTAATATAAAGACTAAATACAAGGGGGCTGTGTGAAAAAGTGTCAAATGACTCAATTTTTATCAAAATGATTAAATAATGATAAAAATTAAATTATACTACTTATTGAAATGGTTGCAACTCGGAAATGTCGCAGTCTCATCTATCATCACATTCATCACACCAATATATTTGGCCAACCTACACGTTATGTACAAGTAGTCATATTGAATTTAGGGACTGTAGTGAAATAATGGTGAAAACTACTACTGAGACAAAATAAATACTCAGTGATGGATGCTTTAAATGTATCTCCTTTATTTAGTTTAAAGTGTATTGTTAACTGCACTGGTGGTCTTCGCTGACTCTACTGATGGTTGACTTAAGAGATCAGCTGACTCCAATGCAGTCTTCGCTTTGTCCTGATTCAAATCTTTCTTGACGGACGATTTCGTCGAAGCGATGTCGTATAACATTGTCGTCTTTCTATCACCAACTGCTTGTATTTCCGACTTAGCATACATTTTTTTCTTTGGCTCCGTGTTATAAGAGGGCTTCTTTGTTGGGAAGAGGAATATCTCTATCCCTTTTGATTTTGGCTTTATCGTCGCCTGTTTATTGAAGGTCTCGGAGAGGAAAGGGAGGAATGGGAATTTCGGAGGGAATTGTGGGAGCTGTGCTGGGTGCTGCATTGACTGCAGGTGCATCTGGGCCGGGCCTTGTCTAGGACTGAATTCAATGAAGAACTCCTCTTGCACTTGCTCGTGGGAGGAGCAGCACAAGTTGGAGTTAACAGGGTCTCTATTGAATGAGAACAGGTCGTTGCTCATCAGAATTTTGCTGAGCATTTCCTTGGGGTTGTGGGCGAAAGCCTCTCTGGGTCTTTGGCTGGTACAAGGGCACTCTTCAACAATTGGCTCTGATCTAAAATTGCCCTCAGATCTCAAGGGGTGGATCACGTCATATTGACTTTTCGGTGATTCTGGAACCGAAAAATGTTATTTAAGGAACAATTTTCACTGAGGTTATATCTTTATCACAGCGACTTGATGACATTATAGTAGACCAGATTAAATTTTTGAAAACAAAAATGTACGTATTTAATAGGGCAAGCAATTTAGTAACATGAGAAACATCATTCACAACGAAGAATACCTTTGAATGGTAATACGCCAATTAAAGGTATTTTATTTTATGTGCGCACTTTATGTAACCCTCCATAGTTACATGGGGGTTATAATGACATGGCTATGCAATTAATTTTACGACGAGCGTAAAGGACAGAGCTAAGGCAGTTATATAGCTCTGTCCTTTTCTCTCAGCATAAACTGAACTGCAAAGCTACCATATACCATAAGAGTCCTGCTTAACGCCAACATCTTCAAAGCTCTTCTTGTTGTCATTCTTCTCGTTCAGGTACACGTTGATCTCCATCTTGCCCAGGTTGAGGATGGAGTGGGTAAGGGTGCTCGAAGGCTTCTGCTTCATGAACTCACGGGCGTTGGCGCAGGCCAAACTGATCCCAAGGATGAGAGCAAAGATAAACATGATCTGAAAGCAAATCTAAAGATACAACAGGAGATTTTTTGAGAGAGTAGTTTTAAGCAATGAGCTGAGAAGGTCGGACAAAGCATGTCCTGTCCAAGCGTTTATTTATTATTTCCGGTTTCTGCCCAATGTCCTCTATAAAGGACCATTTTACATATAAAATTTCATTTCCCGGACAGAAACTGCCAAATGTAATGTGTCCTTTATTAAGAACACTGGGCAGGACGAGGATAAATATGATAATTGGTTATGAATTTTATACCTCTTTGTTCTTAAGAAATATAAACTCAGATCTTATACCTACTTATATTTCGAGGTATGTAACCTGAATTGGTTTTTATCTGACAATTAGTTGATACGATATCGTATGCTTATGCAACTGACAATATTTAAAATTATTATTGTTATATTTACAAAAAGTTACATTAAGGATAACTTATGGAACTAATGCATTTCAACTGATAAAAATGGATGAATCGTTAGAAAAAGCAAACTTCTTATGGTTAAGGGCAAAAAAAGAGGTTAAAAAGAAACTAAAACATAACATTTTCCAAATAAGTAAATCAAATAAAAATGAATGATGGCCTCATGGAACTTTAGTAACTTGATTTAGAAATAGTTTTAGAACAAAAGGTTTGGTCAAGCATGAAATTCAAAAAACTTTCTCCAATTTCACTATGATTTTTACAAAGTCTTAAATTGGCTTACCGAGTCGTGCCTTCTAATAGGAATTCAGAACGAAATAAATTTCGTTGCAAAACTCTGCTTTATTGGATTTTGTTTTATGATCAAACTTGCGAAATTCAATCCGGAAAAGTGTTTTTAGTGGTGTAAATAGACTATTAAGTTTGGTATGCAATGTTATTTTGCAAATCGATTCACTTAGGTACATATTTGGTTAAATTCTTGATTTCATGTTTTAAATTTCATTGTTTGGTACTTAACTTCCTGATGGAAGTTTTTGTCTTGAATTTGTTGTTTTTTGAGATTTCTGCGTTTGTCTGTCATCAATGTCATCATCCAGAGCCCAAAGATCATCACTCGTCAACATCACTTTTCCGAAACGCGTTCTCTGCTGTACAAAGGTCCCCTGAAGGTTTACCAAAAGGGCTGATCTTGCGCAGCTTGCATCCATGGGTTTCCCGAAGCCTAAGCCTCGTCGTCGGTCCACTTTAAAGGTCTACCCACGATGTGTCTCTCGAGAACTCTTCGACCCCATCGGGCCTCTATTCTGCGAGAAAATCTTTATAATAATGTAACAACTAGATAAGCTCTTGTTACGTTGTTTGTGGCAACCCTTTTTTTATACTTGCATGACATGCACTTGGCCCATTTTTTATTAATTAATTTAACAGGTTGTATTCCACTGGTCGATCCTAACTAGGTTGCAATTTGATGTTCGAGGTTTTTAATTATCCCAATCTTTGCTAATATTACAAATGTAAGAAGTTTGTTTGTTTGTTCCGCCTTCTCGAGATATGTAGGCTGCGCTTATAGTTCGCGGCGCAATTGATACTTTCATCGAGTTAACCACTTTGCAAGTAGGTAGGTACTATACGACTAACAGGAATGTCATTATTACGAAATGACTTTGTTTTAAATTCTTGTCATACAAAAATCATAAGTATTATATTAGCTAGAGCTAGGAATATTCGGGGCAAAATTAAATGACCGCTAGGGATTGCTAATATCGATAAACTCAATTATCGATGCTTTTCCCATATACTAGTGATCGCCGCCAGCATTGTTTGTAAGTGTGTATGTCTTTATTTTGTTTTGCCCCTTCCACTTCCACTAAATTTTTTTTGGCCAAATGAATTCATCAGTCGAGACGGAAATTCTGATCGATTTACTTTAAATAATAGTCAATGGGACAGTAAGTAATTCTGAAATACACAATGACAAAAATAAATGATTATGAGTGAAGGTTCAAAAATCCTTTTGAAATAAAGAATAACCAAATCTATGTTGCTATTTGGTATTATTTTCAATAAAAAATATTTTTACAAACAAAACTTGGAACGATTACTAGTATATGGAAAAAGCATCGATAATCGAGTTTATCAATATAGGCAATCCCTAGCTGTCATTTAATTTTGCCCCATATATTCCTAGGTCTGTATATTACTTTAAACACTATTTAAAACGAGTTTAAAAAGCCAGAGTTATTTCTTAATAAGATTCTCCCATACTGCCCTAAGTCAATACACGGTATCTCAAATTCACCAGTCAAAGCAGATTCAATTCTCTCCTAGTACCAATGAGGTCGCAATTGCTACTAGTGTTTAATCTGAGATGGTGCCATTTGACTAAGAGTTTGACCAATTCTTTATTTAAAATTAGTTTCTTCCTTCTAGCGAAGCGGGCCCCGTACGGATTCGGTTTAGCATACATCGGTCACTTCAAGTGTTTTCACCGCAAGCAAACCTTTTAAAGTCATCGTTGTATGCTAAACGGAGTCCGTAATGGGCCCGCCCCCTTCGCAATGAACCCTGTTTTAGGGTTGTAAATGCCATTTTCATCCCGCTTTTGAAATAAGAAAATCCGAAACACAATTGCGGTTGGGTTCAAAGCGGAAGAATTGTTTTCATTTTGTATGCAGACAAGGCAAGCGTTCGATTTTCAAAATGAAAATGATTGCGCATGCAAGTGAGCTAGACAATAGCTCCTAAAACCAATTGGGATAGACCAAAAAATATAACTCACGGTTTTTACAGTCTAATTCGAAAGAATAGGTAATTTTAAGAGACCTATTTCATGAATTTTGTATTTGACCCAATAGTTTCGTTTTAATGTCTTTATTTATTTAGCAGACAGTTTATGGATGACATGATTATTTTATATTTGAGATGGCATTTTAAAATAAATTACAACAATTAAACGATATCTAATAATAAAACGGTTTGTCCCTTACCCGTAAGATACACCTACGAGGGCTTCAAGCCAAAAACGAAAGTCAAACAAAGGTCAAATATACTTTTGTCCAAATATCCGAAATAAATAAATATTCAAAAAACTTAATAATGCAGAACGTCTTTAAAATCTTTTTCCTCGAAATGGTTTTCGAATTAAAGTAATTATAAAAATATAAACAGCCCCAATTTTATTGTTATATAAATAAATTTGCAAATACTTATACTTCAGGAAATATGAAATGGCCGTATATATTCTTCACAAAGATTTTTTTAATATCAATCGTAGTCGTTCTTTAAACCCCTCAGTAGGTTGAAAGCTTAAGGTCAAGGTTAGGTACGGTAAATCTTAACACAGAAGAAACCGGGCAAGAGCATGTCGGGCCATGCTCAATGTAGGGTTCCGAAGCCGTTACTATAAACAAATTAGCCTTTGCGACAAACTTAACTTTAACTTAACTTTGGCGCCCGGCTGGGGGGGGGAGATTAGCAAAAAATAGCGCTTTAATAAACAGATACCTTAATCGAAAAATTGTTCACTTAAACCCGCAATATTTGAAAGATCTATCCAACGAATCTGCACACTAAGGGGTAAGCAAAAAAAATATACACAACCACCGCGTAGGGGACGTACACAAAAAAAAATAAGATTTTATTTTACCACTTTGTTCCCGTGACTAATATGTATATTTATGCCAAATTACAGCTTTCTAGTACTAAGATTCTCTGAGCTAGGCTGCGGACGGACGGACGGAAGGACATGGCGAAACTATACGGGTTCCTAGTTTAACTACGGAACCCTAAAAAAGATCGCAAAGTAGATAACAGACCGCCAAATCATAATTCCTTCCAGATAATTTACTGAAAACAATAAACTTAGCGTCTCCGTCTTCGCTAATATCTTTACAACCGTGTCAAATAAACACGATGAGGGAACGAGACCATGACTGCGCGAACATAATGTTACGAGCACCCAAAGACAAATAGACTTTTAAGAGCCATAAACCAGCTCCAAATAGTAATTTGAGTGTTACGAGTATTATTTACAATCGGTAAAGTAGTGGTAGTGTTAAAACTAATTTTTCATACAACTTTCGCCACGTCGAGGACCACTAAGTAGCTGGGGTATTTTATATTATTTAATTAAACTAGCGGTCCGCGTAGCGGCATGGGAAGGCATACGAGCGCACATGCCACCTGATGGTAAGTGGAAACTGTGACCCATAGACATTAGTATTGAAAAGACTGCAAATACACTGCCAACCCTCAGGACTAAGATGGATTTCACCGGCTGTGTTATCCCCAAACCGGAACACAACAATGCAAACACTGCTGCTTGGCGGTAGGTTAATGGATAAGATGAAAAAAAAAACAGTTAGGTACCTACCTACTTTTCAAATGATTAGCCCTTACTACGCGATGACGCTTGGATGAAAATATTAATACTTATAATTAAAGTTACAGGGCTATTTCTTGTTATATTTTTACTTTTTAGAGGTTTTTTAAAGATTGTTTTGAGACGGGGGAATTTTTTATTTTATTTAATTTTATGTAATTATTTATTTTATTATTTAAGGACACTGGACTAAATTTTCAGCCAACCTATTCGCCATATATTGCAATTTTTGTTTGAAAGTTGATTTTAAATGACCCTCATTTTAGAAGTACGCCGCAGACACATCCCTTTCGTGCATGCGCCAAGATAGGACTACTGGAGTATCTTACATTATTCGATACATTTAGATGAGGGTATTCAGTCACCCTATTACTAGGAGTTCGGAAGCTAAGAGTGTCCTCCAAACTGACTGGCCTTAAGATCAAACAGAAGTAACGTATTCGTACACACACACACACACATATAAAAAATACACACACATACATAAAAAATATAATAAAATATAAAAATGATTTATTCCGTAATTTGAAATTATATCTAGCCCGCAGCCTACATATTAGTCACGCCAAGAAAGTAGTAAAATAAAATGTAAAAAAAAATTTTTTTAGTTTACTTCCCCTACCCGTAACGTCGGGGTGTTTTTTTTTTCTCGTCTACCCCGTAGTGTGGGATGTCGTTAGATAGGTCTTTCAAGTCAAGTGTTTTCCAACGGCAAATTTAAGTTTGTCGCGAGGTCTAATTTGTTTGTAGTAACGGCTTCGGAACCCTACGCTGCGCATGGTCCGACATGCTCTTGCGCGGTTTTTACTATAGGTTTTCGATTCTTGTGCAGAGAACATGGCCGCTCCACCAGTTGTATCTTACAATAACTTATACGTGGAAGTAATTTCACCGACAGAGCCATACACAAATGAAATAAATAATAAAGTGATTAAGGTTAAAACCGTCTTCGCTTGAAAGCCTTGCAAACATTGAACAATATTAAAGACAGTAAATATGTATAAGTAGTAGGATAGGTTTAACTAGGGACCGGCCGGCCCGCTATCTCATTCAAGGGGCTTCAAATGGGTTTTTATAATGATTTATTTAGCCGTTCGATTTGCGTTTAAAGCGCTACACTCGCGGTCAAATAATACGGGTCAGAGTGCGTTTTTCATACTAAAGAGGCTATTTCGAAGCGTTGCAGTTGGTTCCTCGCAAGGGGATGCTTCTAGTGAAATCTGATGATGGACACCCCGAGCATCGATACAAGACTTTCAGAGTGGCTATGATACCCAACTGATTGAATATGCGGTTAACGCCGGAATTGTGCATGTTCAGAAAAACATCTAAAATAGATAATATAAGGAAATCCGAATGCTGACCCAAACTCTCTCGCTGTGGTGTTACCTGATTGTGAGATCAGTTAGGTATCTTAAGCACTTTTGACCTCCTCTATTGAACCTCAGAGTATCCATTATTAAACCTCACTCAAAACAACCCCTGCCTAGAACCAAGGCTTCAAAATAGCCTCGTTTGTATGAAAAACGCACTCTGACCCGTATTATTTGACCGATCGTGTATTTGTACGGATTACCGTAAGCAAGGGTTTGGATTGGGTAGGGTATTTCGAGTGGATTAACTATCCAAATCCGTTTTATATAAGTCATGTTCAATTTTGCTTTTGTAAAACGCTATATTTTGAGTGATACCTTTAATTTAAAAGAGCCTTCGATTGGCTATTTAACGCAATTTGTAAGGGTTACCCTTATATTTGGTTATGCAATATAAGATCAATATCAATAACAATTTACTGCTGACGAGTTTAAGCTCGTTGGGTTTCCCTTATGTGAATGGTAAGTTTAACAAATAACTAAGTGAAATATTTCTTCCAAAGCGGTAATTCTTTGAGTGGCCTGGTCCCTGGGTCCCTTAAACATGTTACATGACACAAAAGGGTTAGTTAAACAGATGTTTGTATGTAAACGGTACCAAAACAATAACTTTACACAAGTAATACAATGACACAAATAAAACTAGTACAAATGCGAAATTAATCCCCACTTGTGCGTAGCGTGCCCAGCTCTGTCGTAACGCCAAAAATGGCCACTAACTGCAATTTAGCAGTCGAACCATTGTATACCCTAATGGTAATCATATTAAATTTAAAATACTTATACTAACGCTGTGGAATTCCTACTTTATTCACAGTCATAATCCTGTTAAAAGCAAACAACTCTTGATCAGTGGTTGGTGACAGAAATAATTTGGATTATTTCGGCTTTCAATTCAAAACCATTGGATTAATTACGCTAGGTAAGCCTGATTAGCTGGTATTAAATCAGCTTTACGGACATGACACGGAATAATGGAGACGATTAATTCGAAAGTGTTGATTTAGATTTAACCGTCTACACTACAGGGTGTCTATGTCTATTACATTTTTTATTTAGGCGGACTGGTTATGAAATAGGTAGTACTGCTAGGGTTTTCGTATCAATCTACATGATTTAAGCATGCGACTAAGTATTTATATTACCATCGTTAATGTAGAATTAAGTATAAAGTAATTTTAAATATGCTCAAGGCATTGTAGACTCTCCTGAGCTCCTAGGTAAGCATGATTTTTTATACACCTGAAACCGGAGGAAATATTTTTCTCTCGCACTCTTATCTTATCTTATCTTACATATGGGCCCTTTCGGATACACTCCGACCCTTTAGGATCTTTTGTTCAATTACCCTCTTATACACTCAGTTGTTCGAACGTGCAAGTTTTCTCACGATGTTTTTCCTTCGTACAAGCATCGAGTAATGTACATAAGTTAGAAAAACTCATTGGTAGATAGTGACCGCGGGGGTTCGAACTCGGTACCTTCCGATCACGAGTCAACCCCCTAAGCCACTAGGCCACCGACGCTCTCTCTCGCACTCTTAGTACATTTATTTAAATAAACTATGACTCTCTTCTCCTTAGTCATACACTCTTAGAGTCGGCGTGGCTGTTGGGATAATTATTATAAACTTTGACTCTAGTCTAGCATTGTATGTACCGAAAAGTAACCTTAAAATGTGAAAGTTTCTTATGAGAAATTCTTGGAAATTTCCAAGAATATCCTTAAATCTTGTATGGTTAGAGAACATACTCAATGCTCTCAAATGGCTCCTATAATATTCTCAGTAATTTCTCGAGATTTCTTTACTTTTGAGAATGTTCTGCCACTTGTACATTGCTACTCTAGTCTACAAATTTATTTTATAAAATAGTACTCGCTTCGTCTAAACATTTTTTTATGCTGATGTCGGCATTTTTTCTACATTTAACTCTGAAATGTTGTGTTGTATGACTTTTTTATCAGTTCAAGTGTCATTATTTGCTGTCTTACCCCCTTACTTATATAGGTGGAATAAGCTTGGAATAGTTTATGCTATGCTTTATCCTTATATTATTATGTAATTGTGACATTTGCATCTGTCAGACAGTGCCAAAGCATGGCAAACTATACCAAGCTTATTCCACGTTTATAAGTAAGGCGGTTAAAGTTTAAGTGTCATGATAACTTCCATTTGGCATGGCAATCAAAGGATTCATACGACCGACTCACTTTAAGCAAAATTGCATTTGTTTCTATTTTGGTTGTAATGCGTTCCGCTTATGCAAGCATGCAGGGGAGTCGTAAAGGAAACCGTATTTATTTATAAACTCGTAAAATCCTTATTGGCTCCACCGTCATGGCGGCAACGGTTATGTTTCTCACTGCTCTGGTAATTTTATTTGTTTTTATGTCTTCATTTTTGTAAAGTCAAGTGGTTTTTTGTCGTTTCAAATTTCAGGTTACAGATTCAAACATCAATGTTTTTACACTGAATTTAAAAGATGTCTGATCAGTGTTATTCTTTACATATTTATTTTAAATAAATACACGAGTTTATGATGACGTTACTTTGTCATCATTGATTAACATAGTTTATATATCTTTAAATTCGATAACGATACTTTCTAGGCCTTCTTGTATATCACACTAACTAATTAAACTATAATTGATTACTTGTACATCTATAACATTATTAATGTAATTAACATGTACCAATGCGTCTATTATAGGTTTAAGATGTCGAACCATAGCAAATATGTGCACATTTTAATACCCTTTCGCTTTAAGTACCTTACAATTTAATAGAGCAATCCAAACACATCACCAAAGCGGTAAGATGCTGAAGTGTGTACCTACTAAACTGCAGGCGTTTGATTATATTATAAGATACGTTAAAAACAATGTTGTGATAGTTTTGATTAGAAAAACACAAAGATAACGTGTTGCTTGTTTCTATCAAGGTGTTATTGAAAACAATAGTGACGGGAAACGGCGTGAATCCAAAGTTACCAGAAGCCATTAACAAGCCAACGGGCACCTACGATGAGACCCTTGTGGAGCAGAAAGAGTTATTGCTGAACATGGTAAAAATTAATGACGATATTATAAAAAGACTAAACACAGTAATGGACATCGTGAATCGACCGATTATTGTCTGATTTGTTATTGACGTTGTAAATGTTGTATGAAAATAAAAAATATGAATCGAAATAATGCTCTAATCAAATGTTATCCCTATTACTTCAAATAATTTCATTATAAAACTGTATGACAAAATATTTTTAATATCTGATTTGGATTATTTGACATTTCATTTTGGAAAAGAACCAAAGAAAAACATATTATTAAAGATATTTCACCTGACTTGGTCAATAGCAAAAGAAATATGAGTTTATTGTCAATTTTACAAGACAGATGTTAACCTAGTGAGTAGTTTAGTAATGTGGCTGATTACCAATTGCAATATGGATCAGCCACTTTTAAAATAAACTTCTCCTACCGTCAAGTGCATGTACCTTAGCTACCTAAGCTATAGTAACGTCAATAAAATGATTTAAAAAAGAAACCAGTTTCAGGTAAAAGTAAAATAGAATGGAGCTGTGGTTTTTCTTAAAGTGACCAATGGGAAAAGAGGCCAGATATTATTTTTTTTCACCTGATTGTTCCAACAGAAGACTAGCGCTGACCTTAATGCCAGCATTACGCTGAGTTTGGACCATTTCGTGGCTACTTTCTTCTTGTATTTGTTAATCTGTTCTTTCTTATGTATGTCACGAATAAAAAAAAAACTTTTTTTATTTATTTTCTAGATATTATTACGTAACGCTCCAAAATCCAACAACAATTATGAAAATTATCATCTCTTAATGGAAATTTCAGATAGAATCAAAATTGAAAGAAGTAAGAGATCATAAAAGGAAAGTGGCTGAGAGCACGCGGCCAGCGCCGGCGGTAAAATGTGAATTACCAAAGAATGTAGACATCTCACTTAGAGCAAACGGCATCAGCGCTGTCGGTGAAACTGATTTGATAGTCAAATATGGCAAAAATGGTAACTTTTACAATTTGAATCATCCAAAAAAAAAAGTATCTCAAAAATCTACATTATTGTAATAGTCTCAAATACTAATCATGGACTGCAATGAGGAATGGTATATATAGGTTGTTGATCGCAAGTCACCGGATCTTAGCCTAATTGTGCAAAATGAGTTTACAGGATTATCAACAAGTTTTTAGCACTGCCTGCCTACCGCATTTTGGGAATGATGGCGTGAGTTTATGTTTGTATGTATGTATGATTGTGAGGTTGTGAGGATAAAGATCTCAATTCAAATAACTCATGAACGAAATGATTATCATAGCTACTCCTTTTGTTAGTAAAACATCTTCACCTAAAATGTAAAACGAAGGAAGATTAACAATGCTGCGATTAGATTAATTAATCACTTTTTAGGTCTTTTATTATTTAATATTGTTTATTGTACTTAGATAAAATTAAATAAATTATTTACATTTTACTTTTCTTATAGGAAACGGAACTTTGAGTGTAAATTCTAATGGCGTCTCCAATGTTGGTCAAGCGCAATTAAGCTTAGATGTTGGTGATGCTGGATTCAATATACCAGGCCTGAGCAATCTATTTGCCGGTAAGAATAAGTTTATCACTTTATAACCAAATTGTTTTGAAAACATTATCAATATTAACAGTCCCGTTATACCTAAAGGTGCATTGTCAAGAAGAATATGTCTGGAACAACATCAGGCAGCTGAAGATCATGAAAAATCTCAGCCAGTCGTTATAGATGAGAATTTGAGAAAAAACGGTATTAAAAATGAAGTAAAGGTGAATAATGAAAGTTCAAGTACAGCTGAAACTAATACAACGGAAATAATTACTAATGTCACGGAAGCTACAAGTTTAAGAAATGCCAACGTTACAGAAGTTGGCACAACAGGAGTTGGAAGCGTCAAAAATATTTCAAATACAATAGCGCCTACGGGTAATCAGACCATCACGAAAACCAGTAAAACATTAGACAATAATACCATTTCTAAAATGATAAATGAAACATCTGATAATAATGTTTCAGGACCCTCAGGTGCTGCTCTTGTTAGAGTTACTCTTTAAATTGTTGTTGTTTAAGAAGGCTGGTTGAACGCTGATGCTGCTTAAAATTTCTTAGATAGGCTGACTTAGTTCTCGACATTAAAGTGTTTTTATGCATATGTTTTTTTAAGCTCCTCTAGATTTAATAACCTCGGTATGTCCGTTTTAATAAATAACTAAAGATTTAGCAGAACTATTGTATCTAACGCCTTGAAATACAATTGAGCATGTTTCCGTATTGGAAATATGCCTCCCTTGATTTCCTGCGTTTATTCTTTGATGAATTCCTTTTCTTTCTCTTGTTTTCTAGCTATGTTAGCTAGTATCTCTAGTACGCTACCAACAATAATAATATTTTAAAAAATGCGTCTTGCAAATTCAAAAGTAGAATTCGCTAGATCAGTACCTGCGTGTTCGCTCTGATATTTCCAGAGGGATCAACCTTAAATTCTGCGTGTTCAAAATGGCTGGGAAACCTTTTCAATATTAGATTTTTATGATAACGACTAAAACAACGTTATCCGAGACATGTATGGATACGAGAATATAAGTCGAGGATAAAATGGGTGTAACAATAGAGTGAAACACTGCTTTTCACTTCAGTAATCGAGCTTTGATTGCGAGCAAATGCAACATTGACAATGTAAATAAATGTATTTGAAGTGGTAAGATAAAAGTATAAATAGGAGATGTAAATACTGTTGAAGCCAGAAGTTTTGATGCTTGTTGAATGAATTTCGAGTAACTAATGAATTCAATACAGCGAAGTCAAGACAATGAAAGGATCAACCACGCCTAACCTTAAAATACGCTGTCGCAACGCTTAAAAGAACGTCACGTGGTTTGTTTTGCGATTTTGAAGTAGATCTATTTACCCGGTTACAGCGTATTTTAAGACTTTTAAGATATTAATTAAATGGAGTTTTTTTCTACAGTCTACATCACAGATGAGGCGCGGGTCAGAGACTAAACTGCCTAAGCTTAAGTTGATTTTAGTAATACTATTGATCGTGCTACCTACCCCCACCTTATTTTTAATTTCTATTTAAGAGGACTGCGATGCTAAAAAATCCATACAAAATGCGATAACAATTCTCCACCCTTAAATCTAGTCCGTTCTTTACGTTTTTTGAATATGTCGTAAACATCATGAAAAGCGATGTCTTTACGTTTCCCTTTCCACGAAAATAATTCTTAGAAAGAAACAAATTTTAAAACAAAAATCAGAAACGTACCGACCTAGTTCTGTTTAATAAATAACTACAACATATTCCAAAATCGTGGAACTCGGACTTGATTTAGGAGGTGAGAAACGTTAACGGCCGGAGCTAAATTTGTATGGAATTTTTAGACAGCTACGCTATTGTAGCAGCGCTTTACAATCATCTTCAATACTCGCTCCCGTGCCCGGCACCGCCCGGGTATAATTTTTTTTTCATACAAACCTTGTCCTGATAATTACACGTTATTACGAGTTATGGCATGACCAAGGGAAAAGGGTTTTTTTTTATAGATTTAGATACAGATCACAGAAGCAGAGTGAGCTGTTGATGTGCCTGTTTAAATCTACACTAAAATAATAAAGAGGAAAGATTGTTTATTTGTTACCATTGAATAGGCTGCGAAATCACTGAACCGATTTAAATAGTATTTTTCACAATCGTGTTATAGTAAAAAGCTTAATTATGAGAATATTGTGAACAAAACTTTTTGTACGAGTTCATTAAAATTAATAATTTAAGTAATTAATACGAGTATATAAGAAAACTAAATATCGTAAGTGTTCTACTATCCGACTTCTTTGACACAAGATAATTGAAAAGTAGATTTTTGACAGATGACGCGATGCTGCTACGTTCCGAAACGCCACAGATTGGCAATTTTGTATCGGATCGAGTCTCTTTAAACAAGGACACATAATATGGAAATTCGAAGTTCTATTTTCAATTTTGTTTCGGTTGTCTTGGGCGTATCGAAATAGTTATTTCGGTTGTTTCAGAATTAACAACGATGAAAATAGTGACGTTGCAGTATTCTCTACGAAATCTTAATACACAGATTTTAATCGACGAGTATAAAAAAACTCTTTCACCATTACAATCCTACATGACCCCATATGAACAAATGCTATTTTTTCTGCGCGGACAGAGTCGCTAGTAAATGAATAAAACTTAAAGTAACCTTGTTCTTCAGTGCGGCGGCGGCAGCGGCGGCGGCCGAGGCGCTGGGCAGCTGCCGGCGCGCCCCCCCGCCCCTGCTGCGCTCGCGCACCCTCCCCGCGATCGTCGTGCCCGGCCTTTCCATACTTCATGCGCAGATCGACCCCGCGAAGAATGGTGAGTGATAAAACTGTAGCAAGGTTTGATTTTGTAGAGAACTGAAATCTTGCCCTTACATTACCTTAGGGGCACATTCGAGGCCGAAGATATACATACAGTTTTACACCTTACTTCAATGGAATAAGATGCACAAGTGTAAACATAATATCTTTGTTCATGACTACAAGTGCATCGGTATGATATTCTTAGCGTGTAGGTGTAACACTCTCGTGAAATCTGCCAACGGATTTGTAGACGAAGCTTTGCGTTAGTCTGGTATACATAAGGGCGGTTTTCAAAAATGTGTTCATAGTTAAGGACTCAAATTAAGAAACCGTTATTTTAGTCAGGTGCGTAACGAACATTAATCATTTCTTTATATATTCTGCCCTCGTAAGCCAATAAATAGGGTATATCAAATATGATAAATAAAAGCAGATTAAATCCTCACCCGTAAGTAATATGGTCGCACTAGCTACAGGAGTTTTGTTTGAGATACCACCATTTGTTATATAATATAACGGTATAGTATATACAGTGTGTGGCCCAAAACCGGGGATAATATTAAAAACAGGGGCTCTATAGATCACCGGTAATTACATTATAATGGTCTTACCTAATTAAAATCAAAACTTAACTTTCAGTTTTTTTTTTCTAACAAACTTAATCGCAAATTCTATGTAATGCAAACACCGCTCAACTTGACCGATTGAGTTCGTTCTGCATCGTACTTATTCGGAGAACATGTCGCAAAAAGTCTAAATCTACCGCGTGTTGTCAATGGCACCCTGTACTCAGACATACCTCGTACCAAGTGACCAAGTGACGATATCGCGACGGGAAAATACAATACCTACGATTTTTAACTTTGTAGGCTGTTTTCTCCAAAATTATAGCCTTTGTAATATTAGATTCTTGTGTTAGTTAATTGAAATGTTCAGCAAAATGCACCTTTTTGATGAGACAGTAAGGTTTATTTTGCTCTATCATAAATTTGTTAGTTATGCGGTTTTGCATTATCACCAATGATATAACGGTATAGTATATATAAGTACATTTAAGTCCATAAAAACACGGCTAGCATAGTTAAATATATCGACGCCAATATATAGAACATACAAAATAGTACATTATTGCCTAGGCAGTGAAGCAGGCAATTGCAAGCCAAGTATTGGTTTAAACGGACGAGCCACTCGCAGAAAAGCAAGCTTTTTTAGAAAAAAAAACTCAAGCTATTCCAGACACCGATAATAAGTTACGTTTCGAATAAAATATGGATGTATAAGACTTGTGCCCTCATTTTATTATGGTCGTTTTCACTTTTTAAAAAGTTACAAACTAGATAACAATGAAATTTGTATGCATCATTGCGGGCTTGTGTAGCGACACGCAATGTATTTTTTTTTAAATTTGGGAACTGTCTGTAAACTATGTACTTCGCGTCTCAGTATGGAGTTAGTAATGTCAACATTTCCGGTAATTTTTCAGAAAAATATTTTTGTAATTCACTTATGTTGTCTTACATTGGGAAATAAGGGTGTGATTGCTGCGCTGACCTTTAATTGGAATAAGGTAAAAATTTAGACTACATCGTAGAAAAACCAATGTAAGGCATCGATACTTCACTATCTCCAACTTACTGATACTCGTGTCTATTATTAGTATTATTACGACTCGGGTTCCGCCTCGTGGCCTGAGTGTGGCACTCGAGCCAGAAGAGCCTTCATTATGGCGACGTTGCGCGCTTTGAGACGAGTCAACTCGTTGAAAATGTGTGATTGACATAAGATATGCTATAAAAGAATTATAGTGGCTCTTGAGTGGCGCAGTAGAACTAAGGTTACCGACATAGCCCGAAGAATAGCTAAACTGAAGTGGCAGTGGGCGGGGCATTGGTCGCAGGACTGATGGCTGATGGGGTGGCGCCCGCGAACCGGGAGACGAGCTGTATGTAGGCCTCCAACAAGATGGAGTGACGACCTTGTGAAGATCGCGGGAACGCGGTGGATGTGAAAAGCACAAGACCGGTCTGAGTGGAGAGCCTTGGGGGAGGCCTATGTCCAGCAGTGGATGTCTTTCGGCTGACATGATGATGATGATGAGTGGCTCTAGAGAATATGCTTTGCGAGTTGTATCGCTACAGGCCACCTGATGGTAAGTGGAAACTGTGATCATAGACATTCGCATTCACAAGAATGCAAAGGCACTGCCAACCCTGAGGACTAAGATGGAATGCCTCTATGCTAGTCATTGAACCAGCTATCTTATCCCCAAACCGGAACACAACAATGCGAACACTGCTGCTTGGCGGTAGGTTAATAGATAAGATGGTGGTACCCAGACGGACCCTGCACAAGGTCCTCCCAAGGTTTATGTTAAGCATCTTGTCTTGGGCCACAGACCGAGTTTACTCAATAAAGTCCCCATTCATCTTGCTTTCTCACTCAGACTTAGAACCCAATGATAAACTAATTGAGAAAGCAAGAGGAATGCAAACTTTTTCGAGGAAACACCATGTCTTATTTTGTAATACTTCCTACATACTGGGCACTTAACTAGTCGATAGTCAGGTTTTAGTTTTTTATGAAGGGCAGATATTATTGATAATTATCACTATCAGGTAAGGCCAAGAAGTTGGACCATAGTTAAGAGCAGTTAACCATACAAACAACGAAGTCGGAAAAAGATCCGTTGTGCGTCGAAAATTATGCCTACAATTGTATGGCCAACTTTTTGGTCCTTACCTGTATCAGCCGAAAAGCGAGGCCTTAGCCAAGATGTAAACGCTTCTAACGTTCCTATTTTCTATCTCTCAAAATGTATGGGATGACATTCCCGTGCGTTACGATAAACCACGTGGTCATCCCATACATTTTGAGCGGTAGAAAATAAAAAAGTTGGCTTCTTGGCTAGGGACCGTGGAAATAGGGCCTTTCCTAAGGATCTTTGTGCAAAAAGAATTAAAATATGCCTCAAGCTAAACTTGATGATAAACGACCATCCCACGATTTCGAATTTTACTCTGACAATATAATAATTATCCGCTATCATGTAACAAGAATCTAGGCTGTTTCACTTTCAATGTGACCTTTCACGAATTGCGTTCACCTCTACGAGTGGAATAACAGGACATTTGAGTTAGTTTGTTTTAGAATTTGACCAATTAAATTATGTTGTAAGCTGAGTTTTTACTGTTTTATGCGATTTATATTAATGATTTGATTTGTATTGCCCTTGCGTTTATCCGCGGATAATTTTGTTATACGTGTTTCTTTATGATCTTTCTTTATATAATAATCCTATTATACAGGGTGTCCCAGATACCGACGCCAACCCGCCTAGGGCTGATAGAGCAGCTCATAAGCTATCGATTTAACCCCCATGTATGTTCAGCAATTGTTATTAGTTTCCGAGATATTGATCACTTTAATCAGATTTTTTGTCATTTTTCCTTATGTCCGTGCTACGAAAAACCCCTAAATTTATGTATTAATTCACTTTTTTTTCAGTGTTTTCTTGCATGATTAGAATCACTGTTAAATAAGGAAGTTTTTAAAGCTACATGCCAATTTTTTTTTCATTACAACTTTTTGAGTAAACACACAAAGTTTGTTTTTCCATACTTGGTGAAAATCAAACGCGGGGTTCTCTTAGTATGGAGAAAGTAACTCTGTGCGTTTACTCGAACATTTGTAATAAAAAAGAAATTGGCATGTAGCTTTAAAAACTTCCTTATTTCACAGTGATTCTAATCATGCAAGAAAACACTAAAAAAAATATGAATTAATGCATGAATTTAGGGTTTTTTCGTACCACGGACATAAGGAAAAATGGCAAAAATTCTGATTTAAATGATCAATATCTCGGAAACTAATAACAATTGCTGAACATACATGGGGGTTAAATCGATAGCTTATGAGCTGCTCTATCAGCCCTAGGCGGGTTGGCGTCGGTTTCTGGGACACCCTGTATATATTAATATTATAAATGCAAAAGTTTGTGTGTGTGTGTGTGTGTGTGTGTGTGTGTGTGTGTGTGTGTGTGTGTGTGTGTGTGTGTGTGTGTGTGTGTGTGTGTGTGTTAGTTTGTTACTCGTTCACACTGCAACGGCTGCACGGAATTGGATAAAATTTGGAATCGAGATAGTTTATACCCTGGATTTCCACATAGATTACAAGCTCTTAAAGTTCCTGTGGATGTCAATAATCAAAATATATGCGGACGAAGTCGCGGGCAGAAGCTAGTTTCAAACATAAACTTTGTAAAGCACAATTACGGCTTACAGGCCATCTTTTCTACTAGGCAAAACTATATTGCTTTCGACATGTTATGGTATTGTTCTTAACTCGACCGACATTACGTCGGTGATACTGCACAACCGCGTAACTAACAAATTTATGGTAGAGCAAATTAAACCTTACTGTCTTATTAAAAAGGTGCATTTTGCTCCTTATTTAAAATGTTACTTACGCGGTTTGCAGTTTCACCGACGATTACTGTCACGTAATTAATAACTACCTATCGTAACGTTGATAATACGATAACATGTCAAAAGCAACAGTGCTTTACCGAGTTAAATAGAGCCTCAGAGGCCCTACTTTGAAAATCGAAGTTCAAAATCTACGTTAGATCTATCCCTTTCTCTCGAATTAAGTCTCGAATGAAAGATGTCTTCGGTGTAAAATTTAATCGCAGTTAAAGACGTAGGTAAGAGAACTGTACTGTCACCAGCAATAATGTATTATGTAACATTTTGCGCAAAAATATCTGACTCGCTCTCATACCTCTATAGTCTATTCGCGTTAAGAAAATAGTGACTCATCAGTGCAACTGCAAAGTAAAGGTGTATTCATTGGTGACTATCTAATTTACTGTGATCTAATTGGTCAAAGGGCGTGGCTAAGCCGATGAGTCACTATTTCCTTAACGCGAATAGCCTATAGTAATAAAGATGTGTCAGATATTTTTGCGCCCAATGTTGTATTATATATTATTACTGGTGGTACACAATGGTTGAATACGAAAAACAAGGTTTTTTTAAAATCTATTTATTAATTAACTACGGATGCAAAAAACGCAGCCTTAGTATTTCCTTGAAGATGACGTCTTGTTTCTATTTTTATCTGCTTTTAGACGTGAGCGTGTCAAAGCCGTTTAGGAAACTCATAGTCGTTACAAAGGTAGTAAGAAAGTACTGACTTCCGATGACCGTCAGCTTGGGTCAAGGACTTAAGGTAACCCGAGCAAGGATCACTATTTATAGCTGTGACTCGTATTGCATTATAGTAAATGTCACTTTGGCATTTATATTCTAATTGAATGTTAAATGTTAGTACTTAAAACGATTGAAACTGAAACCTTATAAACAAGCAAAGAACTGCTTGCTGCTATAAACGCGGGTTAAAAAGAGGTACTGAAAGGTAACAACTTGGCTGAGCCCCTGTGTCTATGGGCGACGGTGCTTACCATCAGGTGGTCCGTCATCTCGTTTGCCTTTTATCACTATAAAAAATGATTTATTTTTATTTGTCCCTCTTGTAGTTCTAAGTTAATTTTATCTCTGACGAAAACTGCTGAGGAAAATAAATAAATAAATAATAAATAAATATCAGGGGACAATGTCACACCAATTGACTTGACCTAGTCCCAATTTAAGCTCTAGGCTTGTATTATGGGTACTAGACAACGATATAAATACTTATATAGAGAAATATATACTTAAATACATAGTAAACATCCATGACTCAGGAACAAATATTCGCGCTCATCACACAAATATCTGCCCTTACCGGGATTTGAACCCAGGACCGCTAGCTTCGTAGGCAGGGTCACTACCAACTAGGCCAGCGCGTCGTCTGCTGAAAATGTAAAGGGCAAGCGTGAGATGCCCTCGTACACGAAGGGTTCTGTACCACCTTACAATTACGATCGAGCAAAACACGTTTTTTGTATGGGATATATCTCCTCGCAAAACATTGGGACTTGTACTGTATTCATCATCATCATCATCATGTCAGCCGAAAGTCGTCCACTGCTGGCCTCCCCCAAGGCTCTCCACTTAGACCGGTCTTGTGCTTTTCCGCTTTCACGCAATCCTTACAAGGTCGTCACTCCATCTTGTTGGAGGCCTACCTACAGCTCGTCTCCCGGTCCGCGGACGCCACTCAAGAACCTTCTGACCCCATCGGCCATCAATCCCGCGTGCGATGTGTCCCGCCTACTGCCACTTCAGTTTAGCTATTCTTCGGGCTATGTCGGTAACCTTAGTTCTCCTGCGGATATCATCATTTCTGATTCTATCACGCAGAGAATACTATGTACTGTATTACGTTAATGAAATATATTTTTAATTTAGATTCATAAGATTAAATTGTCCAAAACCTGTTCCTGTTCTTTTTTATAGAATGTTATTTGGATACTGAAACTGCTGTGTTTATGTTGAGCTCTTTTGAACGTAAACATGGGGTTAACGACTTTTTTGTTTTCCTTCTATCGGCTCTTCGGTAGTTTAGAGGGCAAAAACATAAAAAACAAGTTAGCTTCGTGGAAAAATGGCGAAGTGTCGTGATTGCGTCGACGTTATCTTTAAAAGAAAGAAAGAAAGAAGAGATCTCTGCTTTGCCCAAAGGTTAACTGGTAGAGAATGCCTTACGGCATTAAGTTCGCCTTTTGTATACAAAGTGTATTCTTTTGTGCAATAAAGATTAAATAAATAATAATATAAATAAATATATTTTGAAGTGCTTTTAATTACAGTATTTTCTTCGTTATCATGTAAAGTTTATGATTGGATTAACATTCTTATTCTGTTTTTTATTAGCGCCCTCATAAATAAATAAACTAATAAATTACTTTACAACTGCCAAAGAAGGAGGGTAATGTTTCTGGCCTATTGGTATGTATTGATCCTTGTTTTCCTCTTTTGTCAGCGTCTAGCTGAACGGATGTCCTGATTTCGATAAATGATGTAAAAAAAATGAAATAAATCAAAATTATTTATTTACAATAATAAAAAAGATATATTTGAGATTCTTATAACGAGCCCTTTCATTTGATATATGACACAGAACGGTTTGCAAATCGTTTCCCTTCCTCCCCGAAAAGGGCTCTTATTTAAAAGAAAAAAGTTGTTTACTTTGCACTTCTGTGTTTGAGTCATCAATTTACATAATATGTGTACCTTTCAACTCAATCGGTCTAATAGTTTCGGAGCAAATTGGCTGAGACAGACAGACAGACGGAAAAACGCACGAGTAATCTTATAAGGGTTCCCTTTTTAATTTTTTGTACGTAACCCTAAAAAAGCTAAATGCCCGATTAAAAAGTTTATAACATTAGGTATTTCACATATAGACGACAATATGAAAACAAGCTCCTAAACTTGTTTTCGTTTTCCTTTAGTGTTTCTCAAACAATGGCTTTCAATGCGTCACTGTTTGTCTCAGCTGTAAATTGTAAAAGTCCATTTCAGTGGTGTTATTCACTATAACTTTAAAGGTAAGGTCGACGGTATTCGAATATCGGACCAGCTTAACATGAGCCCTAGAAGCGTAAGTAGTTTACTAACCCACGTACGTACCTACTTGTGGGAGGACCTTGTGCAGGGTCCGTCCGGGTTGGTACCACCATCTTATCCAATAACCTACCGCCAAGCAGCAGTGTTCGCATTGTTGTGTTCCGGTTAGGGGATAAGACAGCCGGTGAAATGACTAGCATAGAGGCATTCCATCTTAGTCCTCAGGGTTGGCAACGCATTTGCAGACTTGTGAATGCGAATGTCTATGGGTCACAGTTTCCACTTACCATCAGATGGCCTGCGTGCTCGTTTGCCTTCCCATGCTATAAAAAAAAAAAAAAAACCAGTTTCTGCGTTTCATGCCGATTGAGGTGGAAGACACTTTTTTTTTGGGGCAGGAATGCAAACGAGCGCACAGGCCACCTGATGGTAAGTGGAAACTGTGACCCATAGACATTCGCATTCACAAGACCGCAATCCTAAGACTGCAAATGCGTTGCCAACCATGAGGACTAAGATGGAATGCCTCTATGCTAGTCATTTCACCGGCTGTCTTATCCCCAAACCGGAACACAACAATGCAAACACTGCTGCTTGGCAGTAGGTTAATGGAGAAATGCGAGACATTTTATACTCTAAAGCGAGGTTTAATACCAAACGATGCTATGACTGCACCTGCTGCTCCAGTGGCGCCCTCGATACTGTTATTGTCTTTTCTGATAAACTAAGGAATTTCCATGGAATTGGACGATGCTTTTTTGTAGCGCAAGTATAAACACAATTGACAACATTTCATTTTGGTGACACATGCAAATTACTATACGAATCGAAAGGGTTTTGCCTCCTGAACACGGCAAAATATTTATTTAAATTTATTTTTCTTTATTGACAAAATTACAAGTAAGTTAAAAAAAAAAACAAGTTTTACCAATACTATGCCTGAATAGATATAATACCATTGCCTTTTTCACGAGAAAAAAGCTGTCATACTTCAAGTTTGACATTGACACTATTGACAGATGGATAGATACTTGAGATCGGTTGACCGCCATTATTAAAAAGAAAAACTTTTTTTTTATACAGATTGGACTAACGTAATATGTCCATTGTGTCGTAGAAATGAAGTTACGCCCTTTTAGAATAAGAACATCTTAATAAATTAATAATAAAATAATTATACATCCTAGGGAAAAAATAAAACTATTAGTGTCTTCCTCCTTCCAAACAGTATCTATAAAACGAATAAAATTAAAGTCTTGAAAATATGAAATCTTGTCAATTAATGGGATACGTAGCAAACTTTGATAATAGTTACCCTTAGTCATCATCATCATCATCATCATGTCAGCCGAAAGACGTCCACTGCTGGACATAGGACTCCCCCAAGGCTCTCCACTCAGACCGGTCTTGTGCTTTTGCATCCACCGCGTTCCCGCGATCCTTACAAGGTCGTCACTCTATCTTGTTGGAAGCCTACCTACAGCTCGTCTCCCGGTCCGCGGACGCCACTCAAGAACCTTCTGGCCCCACCGGCCATCAGAAGTCAGCTTAACGGTAAAAGGTGGCCCCTTTTTTCCGTTAAGTTGATAACTCGAAGGTCAATTGTTAGTAAACTATGTGATATATCCTATAAGTTGTGTTTTTATTTGAAGAACAAAAAAGCACAGCCCGACTTCAAGAAGAAACATTACTTTATTAGAAAACTCAATAACAGTAATGAGGGCGCCACTGTACGTCCGGCGTGCGCTCGCGCAGTCTTAACTAGACCCCGCTATCGGAGGTGCAAAATGGTAGCTGTCAAGTTCTTAGGGATGGGTAAAAATATTCATGATGTCGATATCGATATTCTTACTTTTTCTGTACAATTAGTTTTATATGTACCTGATACCATTTTTTAGACTACAGTTTGACATGTTTTTTTTTGGAATCCATGATAATCATTGTCATCAGAAATGTAAATAAAAATAAATAGGGCTCAGATATATTGGGTTTATTGTTGAATAAATTCATCGTGACTGCACTGGATTATTGCAGAGAAACTGAAAAAAAACTGATCGTTCATTGACAATACGATATCTCTTTAAGAGACATTTATTAATTATTTAATTTTTAATTTATATATGAATGGTTCGTGCTATGAAGATAACGATAATTTGTTAGTAATAAAGAAATATTGACGATTTTTTTTTTTTATAAAAATGAAAAATGTTATATAGTCCTGTTGTATAAAATAAACACGTTTAATTATAGTCCCTAGACTGTCATTATGGCAAAGAAAAATTATCGACATATAGCTATAATTATCGACATTTATTCGAGTATATCAAAATATTTTTTACCCATCCCTAAGAACTTGACAGCTACCATTTTGCACCTCCGATAGCGGGGTCTAGTCTTAACATCTTAGCGGACGGTTAGAGTGTTAACAAACTGTCAAAATGTATGAACTAACAATCAATTGAAGTTGATTAACATTTAACATCTTATGGTAAAATTGGTACTTAGACTAGCCTTTGTCCTTGCCCTTGTCTTTGCCTAACTTTTAAGTTGAAGACAGCAAAATACTTGTTGCTTTAGAACTGAAGTTAAAATAAAGACATCAATAAACTTCTGCACTTTTTATTGCCACTGAAACTAGCGAAGTGTAGTTCACTTAAAGTTTTACACATAATATGTAGCTATGTATGTTTATAAAAAGAAAAAGGAGAAATACTGGAAAAGGGCCGAATCTTAAGTACCCGAAACCGACGTGCATGCATGAGTCGATGTATGAATGTGGAAGAAGCGAAAGAAATTTGTCAAGATCGTAGCAAGTGGAAAGAAGTGGTCTCTGCCTACCCCTCTGGGAAAGGAAAAAGGCAAGATTTAATGTATGTATGTATGTTTATTGGTTTCTCTAAAACGCCTCTATAATTATTGATGAAAATATTTGAGAAAAACGTTTCGTCCACTTTCATAACTAAGATTTCATAACTGGTTATGAATAAGGATTTTTATTCACTGTTTCATAACTAGTTATTAAACAAGACTTTTTTCCATTTTCATAACCAGAACCTTATTATTACTCTTATTTCAAATCAATTTGACAGTGTCGACGGAGCTCCGCTCACGCGGAGCTCCTATTTCTGAGTGGCTTGGCCCTCCGGGCCTGCTGCAAAGCTACCATAACCTAAACCTACCTAGTTTCTGGTTATGAAAATGGAAAATAAAGTCTTGTTTAATAACTGGTTATGAGACAGTGAATAAAAATCCTTATTCATAACCAGTTATGAAATCTTAGTTGTGAAAGTGGACTCAACTGAGAAAAATACTTTTTTCCGTTCAAAAACTCGATCTGAGGAGTTGTCATATCCTGGAAGAATCAGTTTCAACTCGAACGACGCTCGGGCTCCGAGAAACTGTCAATCAGATGTTTAAACATGATACTGTCAATAAAATGAATAACCAAAAACATACTTGATCTCGACTGTCACGTGGATTGACTGCTTTGTAGTCAAGACCCTAGACAAGATGCATTCAGCGTTGTCGTTATCCAAAATGTATAGGATTGACGCAAGCTGTCAGACGGACGCGTCGAGCGCCTGCGACAATCCCATACATTTTGTCAGTTTTCGAAAAGTGTTTACGTTAGCGTTAAGCAACTTATCTGTCAAATATATACTTGACTCTAACAAAAATTATCCCCAAGTTACGTGTAGGGAGGTACAAAAAAATAATGTTTTCTAGGTTATATTTTACCACTTTGTTGGCGTGACTAATATGTATAGATATTATATGCCAAATTACAGCTTTCTAGTACTAAGAGCCTCTGAGCTAGGATGCGGACGGACGGACGGATGGACGGAAACTATAAGGGTTCCTAGTTTGACTACGGAACCCTAATAAAAAAGGACGATATATTTTACAGAAGATTAAAGGACTTTTTGACAGGAAATACTTTTTACAGTTTGATTGACTTTTTGGAATATAAGGGATAAGTTAAGTAATTTAACGTAATGTAATTTAGATATTAACTAGGTATCTTAATATAATGTATGAATTAAATGCAGTGCCCTAGCAGGGTTTATGTTGACATGAAATATTTCAAGACCAAAAAACACATAATGCAATAAATGATATGACTTCGACTATGATTATGTTTGTGACCTTAGTTGCGACACAGAATACCTCTGACAGCAAGTTAAAATACACGTTTCCGCTCGCGTGCTTTAAAACATTATCCCTTCACGATGCATTTCCTCTTATCACGCTACTCTTTCTTCGGGGCTCGCTTTTGTTTGTTCGTTGAAAGCCGTAGATATTTCATGTGCTGACATTCGTAAACAACCTAAAATGTTGGACTTACAAATGAACGCGGAAGAGGTGAAAAGTGGGATGAGATCACGTTTTTCATGCTATGGATAAGACAAATAACCATTTGTACGTCATTAAAGTCAAGTGTAGATATTAATGTAGATACTCCTTAAAGTAACTATATAAATAAAAATATTAGGCGTACTCATAATCGGAATAATATTTCTTCTAATTAATAATTATTTATTCGCTTACTTCAAATTTGAGGGGCGGCTTACAAAATAACACAACACAATAATAGAATAATGACGTTGTCATGATGTTTATTTTTTATTACCTATCTAAAGAGGTCCGATATCATATTATATCACTTGATTAACTTTCATAGTAGCATATGGATATATTTTTATTTAAAGAGGTTTGCTAAAAAAGCTTTTTTAAGTAGTAAAGATCATAGCAGAAAAGCTGCCTAAATAAAATAATTTCATTAGTTATTAAATTACACCATATCTATAATTAAATGACAAGGTATGTCCATGTTATGCAAACTCTGAAATCAGCTCATCCGTGCAGAGCTCTGCAAGTAACACAGGCTACGTGATGGTGAGTGGGATCTCTGAGCTAGTCATTGGAATTCTCAAGACTACAATCGTCGGTGAAACTGCAAAACCGCGTAAGTAACATTTTAGATAGGGAGCAAAATGCACCTTTTTTTATCAGAGAATAAGGTTTATTTTGCTCTATCATAAATTTGTAAGTTACGCGGTTCGGTTTGTAAGTATCACTGACGCAATGCTAAGATAAGAGCAAAAACTTTCATTAAATCTTTCAAAATGTAACGTTAAACGAAGTTAACTTTTTATTGACGGATTTATTAGTTCTTGCAGTGTAGCTTTGTGCCTGGAAGAAGGTTTGCCTTTAAATATCGTCATCATCATCATCATCATCATGTCAGCCGAAAGACGTCCACTGCTGGACATAGGCCTCCCACTCAGACCGGTCTTGTGCTTTTCGCATCCACCGCGTTCCCGCGGTCCTTACAAGGTCGTCACTCCATCTTGTTGGAGGCCTACCTACAGCTCGTCTCCCGGTCCGCGGACGCCACTCAAGAACCTTCGTTCAAATATCGTTGGTATAAAATATTTCATTCTCATTATTTCTTACGGTTTTTTTTCAAGAAATATTTCACCAGCCCATATTTGTTACGTTTAGCAAAGGATAGAAACAAGTGGATAGCCTTTGTCGAGAGAAGCTGTTAAGAGGAGAGACCAAATGCATGTCCGGAATATGATTTAGTTTAAGTTAGCAAGTTGCTATTCTATTACCTCTATTTGTTTTATTTTTTATTGTTTCGTCAAATAAATTATTGTCAAAGGCCAGTGTGTTCTAACCAGTAGAATAAGGGCCTGTTGGTTCTCAAAAAGAGTTATGTATCGTAATGTCTTACGGCCCCTGCAAGGTTATTATGACATAGCTATGCAGTTCAATTTACGCTGAGAGAAAAGGACAGAGCTATAGCTCTGTCCTTTATGCTCGCCGTAAAATGAACTGCATAGTTACGTCATAATAACCCCCCTGTAAACATTAAGCCAATACGTTGGGCCACGGTATAGGGCAAACGTGTTGATGACTACTTGTACGCTATTGGCTTCTTCGTAGTTGGCGACCAACGCTGGCCGGCCAACCAGCTGGTGTCGGTATTTCGTTCTCACACCAAAGGATCTTTGAAAGCGATAATGCAGAATGATCAATACGATTATTATACATACATACATACATACCTTCACGCCTTTATTCCCAGAGTGGGGTAGGCAGAGCTACAGAATTACCAACCACTCCAAAAACTTGTTGATAACTCTGTAACCACAATTTGCACAAGTAGGCTAAGATGTTTAACAGCGCATTAGTGACAGGTTGCAAGCCCATCGCCTAACAGTACTACAAGCCCTTATTCCCTTAGTCGCCTCGTACGACATCCACGGGAAGACATGGAGTGGCACTATTCTACCCCGGCAACCACGCGGCAATATTATAATTATTACTATTTCGATATTTATTTAATTTTCTGTAAATTAGGTTTTTAACATATTCAAATATAAAAGTAAAATAACAGTACCAATAAACATTATAAAAACCTAATCTACGGGTGCCGCCAGCAGCGGGGCAGAGCTCAAGTACCGGTGGTTAGGGCTGCAGAGAGAGGAACCTCCTCACAATGCGTGCAGTGTCGAGGAGTACTCTGCTATCTGTATCTGGCCCTTGATCCAGCCATCTAGCGAGTCTCTTGAGGTGTTGGTCGAAACTCTTCGCTATAAGACCGTTTATTATTATTACGCTAATGTATAAACGTGGTTCCATGTTTTGGTCCATCACATTGGCCCAACGCATTGGCCCAATGTGTACACCGGCCATTACGTATCGCCTCATCACAGTGGCACCTATACCATGCATTATCTGCTGCATCCGCCGTTTGTCGTAAAATAATACATCGCAGCGAGAAAAGTGCAGCCCGTAAAACGAATCCAATTTTGGCTCAGACCCAACTCTCGGTTGGCGAAGTGCAAGCTACAGGAGAAGGCCTAACAAAAAAATACACTTACTACTAAATTACCTAATAAATTAAATTAGGTGTAACATAGTAAAAGTGGCTTCAATTGCTTAAACTCGGTGAAATGACTAGCATAGAGGCATTCCATCTTAGTTCTCAGGGTTGGCAGTGCATTTGCAGTCTTAGGATTGCGGTCTTGTGAATGCGAATGTCTAAGGGTCACAGATTCACTTATCATTAGGTGGTCTGTGTGGTCATTTGCCTTCTCTATGACATAAAAAATAAATAAAAATAAATATTATACTACATACACACACACAAACACTTTTTTGAGTTTATATCTACTGCATTTTCGTTTCTTGATTTAGTTCCTACTCTCAGTTGCTAATGTGGAAACCTATTATTGGCCTATGTTAAGTTACTGATTATTCTGATACTTATTTTCAAATGTATGGCTGTTGGCTGTTTCCAAATAAACGATAAATAAAAAAACACCTAAGCAAGCAAGTCAGTAAGGTACATTTTGCAACTTGATCAATTCGTCGGTGAAACTGCAAAACCGCGTAAGTGACATTTTAAATAAGGAGCAAAATGCACCTTTTTAATAAGACCGTAAGGTTTATTTTGCTCTATCATAAATTTGTTACTTACGCGGTTTTGCAGTATCACCGACGAATTGGGATATACCAAAAAAATAACTCACATTTTCTACATTCTATAATAATAATAATAAATATATTTGTTTTTTTCCCAAGGGAAAAGTAACAAATCAAACCGATTGTCCGTTGGTCCCACTCTAGGCCATGCCTGTCACGTGGCTATGAAAACTATTTGAGGAATGAGTTGTGTGTGTGTGTGTGTGTGTGTGTGTGTGTGTGTGTGTGTGTGTGTGTGTGTGTGTGTGTGTGTGTGTGTGTGTGTGTGTGTGTGTGTGTGTGTGTGTGTGTGTGTGTGTGTGTGTGTGTGTGTGTGTGTGTGTGTGTGTGTGTGTGTGTGTGTGTGTGTGTGTGTGTGTGTGTGTGTGTGTGTGTGTGTGTGTGTGTGTGTGTGTGTGTGTGTGTGTGTGTGTGTGTGTGTGTGTGTGTGTGTGTGTGTGTGTGTGTGTGTGTGTGTGTGTGTGTGTGTGTGTGTGTGTGTGTGTGTGTGTGTGTGTGTGTGTGTGTGTGTGTGTGTGTGTGTGTGTGTGTGTGTGTGTGTGTGTGTGTGTGTGTGTGTGTGTGTGTGTGTGTGTGTGTGTGTGTGTGTGTGTGTGTGTGTGTGTGTGTGTGTGTGTGTGTGTGTGTGTGTGTGTGTGTGTGTGTGTGTGTGTGTGTGTGTGTGTGTGTGTGTGTGTGTGTGTGTGTGTGTGTGTGTGTGTGTGTGTGTGTGTGTGTGTGTGTGTGTGTGTGTGTGTGTGTGTGTGTGTGTGTGTGTGTGTGTGTGTGTGTGTGTGTGTGTGTGTGTGTGTGTGTGTGTGTGTGTGTGTGTGTGTGTGTGTGTGTGTGTGTGTGTGTGTGTGTGTGTGTGTGTGTGTGTGTGTGTGTGTGTGTGTGTGTGTGTGTGTGTGTGTGTGTGTGTGTGTGTGTGTGTGTGTGTGTGTGTGTGTGTGTGTGTGTGTGTGTGTGTGTGTGTGTGTGTGTGTGTGTGTGTGTGTGTGTGTGTGTGTGTGTGTGTGTGTGTGTGTGTGTGCGTGTGCGTGTGCGTGTGCGTGTGCGTGTGCGTGTGCGTGTGCGTGTGCGTGTGCGTGTGCGTGTGCGTGTGCGTGTGCGTGTGCGTGTGCGTGTGCGTGTGCGTGTGCGTGTGCGTGTGCGTGTGCGTGTGCGTGTGCGTGTGCGTGTGCGTGTGCGTGTGCGTGTGCGTGTGCGTGTGCGTGTGCGTGTGCGTGTGCGTGTGCGTGTGCGTGTGCGTGTGCGTGTGCGTGTGCGTGTGCGTGTGTGTTCGAAAAAATAGGTAATTTTAAGAGACCGATATATTTTATGGATGACATGATTATTTTAAATTTAGGTTGGCATTTTCTAATAAATTACAAGAATGACATGATATCTAATGATAAAAAGTGATTGTAATAGTGTTATAAAACATACTATTGCGGTTTTCGCCTTACCCGTAAGATACGCCAAGGAGGGCTTCAAGCCGAAAACGAAAGTCAAACAAAGGTTAAATATACTTCTGTCGAAATATGCAAAATAGATAAATATTTCAAAAACTTAATAATGCAGAGCGGCTTTGAACCCCTATTCCTCGAAATGGTTTTCGAATTAGAGTAATTGTAGAAATAAAAACAATCCCAATTTGTTAGTTTCGCTGTTTTGTAGTATCCCCGACAAAATATGTCTTTAACTGTTTATAAATCTCTGAAGTACATAACTTGCTACATTAAAAACGCATACAACATAAAGTAACACTACGAATAGTACATTATTGCCTAGGCAGTGAAGCAGGCAATTGCGGGCCGAGAATTGGTAAAAATACGAGGCCCGCAATTGCCGTTCCTGCCGAGGCATATTTAGTGCTTTTCTCAAAAATCGAAATATACAAATCGCATATAAACAGAAACTTCACGTGAAATAACATCACTCTTTACCGCCTTTATTTTTATGACAGGGAGAAACGCAAGCTTTTTTAGAAAAAAAACTCAAGCTATTCCAGACACAGATAAAAAAGTTACGTTTCGAATAAAATATGGATGTATAAGACTTGTGCCCTCATTTTATTATGGCCGTTTTCACTTTTAAAAAAGTTACAATCTAGATAACAATGAAATTTGTATGCAACATTGCGGGCTTGTGTAGCGAGCACGCAATGTATTTTTTATTTTATTTGGGAACTGTCTGTAAATTATGCACTTCGCATCTCAGTATGGAGTTAGTAACGTCAACATTTCCGGTCATTTTTGAGAAAAGACTTCTCCGCTAAAGCCTCCCAAATCGCACCAACCTCGTCACCGCGGCAGCTGTTCAAGTAATAGTGTGGAAAACGCTCCACCGATACGTCTCGACACGCTGCACCGCCTGTAGCAAGCACCTTTATATCGCTAAATGTTCTTCACTCCATGTCTTCCCGTGGAATTTGTAGGAGAGGACTAAGGAATAGGCGATGGGCTTGCAACCTGTCACTAATATACACATGGTTAATATTTTAGCCTACTTGTTGTTGTAGTGGTTCGTAATTCTGTGGTTCTGCCTACACTACTCTGGGATGAAGGAGTGACGTTAATGTATGAAGACTTTTTAAGGAGTTTTTTAATTACAAAGTGTGATAGTGTGATCAAATTCGGTTGAATAATGTATCACCAAAATACTTTCAAACGATTCCCTACGATCTATTTTAAACATACCTACTTTTCAATGCGTTTTCCGTGTGTTTCTAGAAAAGTAACTTCTCAAATTGTGAAAGTTTCTAATGAGATATTTTCGGAAATGTCTAAAACTATTCTTAAACTTAAAAACATTCTCAATGGTCTCAAATATTTTCAATAATACTCTCAATAATTTCTTAACTTCTAAGAACGTTCTGCAACTTGTAGATCAGAAAGTCCTAACCCTCTGCACACCATACTAATGATAAAGTGATAAAAAATATTTCAAGCAATTCCCGACTTAATAAAATAAACATGTCCGCCATTTTACTCACGCGTTTTTTGACCTCTTAATGTGAATAAGAAATTAATTGCTTAACAATCTCTCGTAGTTATTTAAAAGTTCCTTATAAAATGACATGGCGTACTTTTGATCAAAATTAAAACACAGGATTAAACGCCCAATGAAATTGAGAAATTATGAATAAATGAGTAATATTTTACCATAATGCTGCTGGTTGCTGAATTATAAACAACTTTTTGAAGTTGTAGGTAATTCTGTGGCTCTGCCTACCCCGCTCTGGGATTACCTACAGGCGTGAAGGCATGTATGTATTTTACCATATCCTTTGTCGCATGGAATTAGACAACTTTCTCAAAATTGATCTCCTATCTTACTAAACCAATTTCATATAAAGAACAGAGTCTCACGGCAACGGGAGGGCAACATATTTCCAGTCTAACTTAGTGCTTGGTTAATTAAGTTAACTGAAAGAGATCCCTTAAAGAGATAAGTTAGAATTTGTACTAGTTTTATCTCTGTAATTTTAATATGTGTGTAAAGTGTTACATACGTGAATGTGTCAACCCAATTTGATGTTATAAATAAGATAAAATTTGGAATAACATAATATTTGAATCAAAAAATCAGGAGCATTAACAAAACAGGTAATAAATACAAAGGATAAGGGAATAATAAATACACTAAAACTATTCCCAAATGTTTACTCTAATAAAATAACTTAGCACTTTCAGCAAATCCTAAATAATTCCTGTGTTAATATTCAAGTTCTAATCCATCTCAGCTGGCACGCAGGTAGGACTTAGTACTTGGAACTTGGAACTTGGAAGAAAGGATTTATTGAAAAGTTTCACGGCCGACCCGACCTCCTTGTATAAATTTGCCATTCAGCAACTTTTGGAAGCGTTTTGATTTCCACTTTTTGAATTATGTTATTACTGTAATGAGCTGGGAATAGTATTTTATGTAACTGGTACATACAGAGGGTCCTTAAAACACGAGTGTGGTTTTGTGAAACGAGCCGAAGGCGAGTTTCATAATAACATCACACGAGTTTTTTAAGGCCTAATTATGTACAGTTGCATACATTACTTTATCTACACACATATTATAAGTACTCTTTCCGGATTTTAAAAACAGGCAGCAGAACAAACAAATGGCGGCAAAGCTAACCTGTGTCACGAATATGTTTTTTTTTTTAAATCATAGACTAACTAACAAAGTCCCTATTCTAATGTCACTCGACATCAAAACGGCGTACGACACTTTACTTAAAATATACCGAGTCGACGTTTAATAGATACTAGAATTGACCCCCTGTTTGAATTGTGTTGGTTTTGGAAGATGTTCCAAATTTAAACAACATTACTTTATCAAATGTTGTATCGTAATTTTAACTTTACAGTACAGCTACAGATAACAAAAAATATCATAGTAAAATTGTATCTTGTAATGATGGTCATTGTCTACGGTTTCTGAACGCATTATAGAGGACTTATGATATGAGTGTAGATAAATTGTTTTAATGTCGACTGGATTTTCTTCTTCAGAATATTATAAGACTTTTCAATAGCTTTGGAATGCGATTTCGTAACGTCGGATGCCCTGTCCCTTTCATTAGTCAGCCGGAGCATGGAGCTAACGTTTCTTTGGGCTTCGATTTTCAAAGTAGGGTTCAAGTATTTTATTTTATATGAATGTGATTTTTTATTACGGTTTTTCTTTTAGTGTTGTTTAGTTTAGTGAGTTAACTATGTTTGTATAATCTGCCGTGGTTTCACTGGATGGTTCCAATGGAAGACCAGCGCTTGCTTCAATACCAGCATAACGATGAGCTGGTATCATTTCGTGACAACAGGCCTCTTGACAACGACTCACTGTTGAGTTTCTTGCGGCGTTTCTTCTCAGCAGTGGTCTTTTGCGAAGTGCTAGTAGATTTTTAACGTGTAAAAGTGCCCGTGCAGCCTACTTACTGAATAAAAATCTTGTCATTATGTTCATTTTAGTACGTCTGTTTGTTCCAAATAAATGTCTTTCTTCCTTTCAATAAATAGTATCCAACTTGTAACTTTAATAATTATAACATGTGTCAGTAAATATTTTTGAATTGTCAAACATGATTATTTTCTAACAAATCTTAATCTTTTAAAAGTGGGTGGGTGCTTTTTAGCAGTGATAGGACTTTGTTTGGTTCTTGTTACGGTACAACGAATACATTTAAGATGATGATTGAGGGGAAAAGGAAAAGAGGGAGACCAAGAAGACCTTACCTAGACCATACACACATACATACATACCTTCACGCCTTCATTCCCATGGCACTCCATCCAGAGGCACCAGCCCAGTAAGCTCGACTATTTAAACTGCCCTTCTTTCCCACCGTCCACCTATCGTAGTCCACCTGGACATTTTAGCAGCAATTGCGGAGCTCCTTTTTCTGGGTGCTGTGGCCCTTCGTGCCAAATTAATAAATTCTCGTTTTTGAGAACATTCTCAGAAATTACCGAGAAAATCTCACTTGTAAAGTTTCGCAACTTTGGGAACTTCTCGCCTGCACATTGCTAGTGGCGGTTCACAATCCTCTGAAGTACCTAAATGATGAGGACTTTGAGCAAGGTCCATCCGGATCACTACAGATGTAGTGAATAATGTTTTGCCATCGTTATTTATGTCGGAAAAGTTCGTTTTTATCTTGCTTTCTCGGTCAACTTTCGTACCCACCGATAAGCTAATTGAGAAAGCAAGATCAATACGAAATAATCCGACATAAAACGACATCTACTCGTAATCCTTTAATTTACCTCCAAGCATGGCACCGCTCCACACGTGGGGATAAGACAACCGGTAAAATTACTAGCAAAGAGGCATTCCGATTTAGCCCCCAGGGTAAGCGATGCTTTAGTCTTTAGATTTTACTTTTTGGAATGATAATGTCTATGAGTTACGGACCCCACTATCGATCAGGTGGCCCGTGACTCCGTTTGCCTTTGCCACGTGCCATAAAAAATGATTTAAAAAAACTTAAGCATGCTTATTTAAGTTCCAGCTTTATTTTTTGATCTGTTATTATTACTTACTTCAAGTGTTTCTTCGGCATTATTTTAAAATAACAAATAGGGTAAAGACACCAGTGGTCAGCCAGAGACCAGTAGTCGACCTTATATGACAGCAAAGAGTGGAAAATATATCTTTCGTACTCTTCCCACTCATACAAAGTATAGGCAGAGGCCAACTTCAGGTCTCTGGCTGACCACTGGTGTCTTTACCCTAGTATTTTTGAGCATCGACACAAAAGTAAACTGAATTGGTTAAAACTATTCAAAAATATGTGTTAAATGCAAATTAAATGTAAATTTAAAAAAGATACGGTTTGACACGTCGCATGTTTGGTTTCAATTGAAATATTCATTAGAGTTTGAGTGAAGCTTGGAAATGTGTGAATCTACTCTGCGCATGGTTAATTCATTCATTGGTTCAATTCGAAAAAATACCTGCTTTCTAATCTGTATCAAATATTAGATTATTACTTTTTACACAGGGTCAGTTTGTTTTGAATTACCATAGAAAGTGGCCCGTTTTCATTGCTTCTGAATGTAGTTAAGTATTAAGTTTGATACATTTATCAAAATAACTTTCTACATATCCCAAAAATTACAAAGCTCTTATTTTATTTTGTAATTGGCGCGTCTTGCTTCGCAAAATTCAAATTCAAAATTCAAAATATTTATTCAGTAATTTGGCCACATGAGGGCTCTTTTACACGTCAGTAACATGGGAGTGAATCTACTAGCGCTTCGGAAAAGACCATCATTGCGGAGAAGAAGCGCATCATTGGCTTAAAGGCATTTTGCAATAAGCGCTGCCCAGTTCTCAGCTATAATTACAAAAAAAAAAAGACAATAACCCTAATTTAAGTAAGCTAGTAGTAACTACTTAAAAACGTCTTTATCATTTAGGAAGTCATTAACAGTATAATATGCTTTGCCCAGCAAGCAGCACTTAATGCGAGACTTGAATTTATTGAACGGCATATTGACAATATCAGTAGGTATCTTATTGTAGAAGCGTATACAGTTCCCCGCGAACGAAGTGCTTACTTTACGAAGACGGTGACATGGGACTACGACTTTAAACAATGTTGTTACCGCTGCAGCAGTTTTTTAAGGGTTCTGTAGTCAACAAGGCAAACCCTAAATGGTACGAAACCCTCTTTTTATCAGTCCGACTTGCACTTGGAAACGCCCACCGAATAAACCATAATATGCACAAATCCATTATCCATAAAAAAACGGACCTCAAAAAACAAGGACGTAACGTTGCACTAAAAATGTGTGAAGCATGCAAGGTCGGTATGTCCGTTATTATACATTACCGCACGCACACATATACACCAGGCAAGACTGCGCGCAACGAGTGACAGTTTACGAGTGTGTGTGTGTGTGCACGCTCACAGACCAGTCAGCCATTTTGCATGCTTCACTCATGATTAGATGAGATTACGTCCGTATTTTTTTTGATCGCGGGTACAAAGTGGAAGAGAGACCTACTTTTGAATCGAATTTAAATATCTTTCGCATCGTTAGAACATAAAAAAGGAGCTTATGCAACAGTATGAAGTAGTAGTTAGGATAACGGATAGAGTAAGGAAGTAGTGAGATTCTAGAACGATGTGAATTAAAAGAAGATGAAGTGACAAAGATCAAAAAGAGAATGCTAAGAAGGTATGTACTATGTACCTAGTTGGTTACTAAGTTCTGTTACTAAGGTTGATGGAAATAAAACTAACTTATGTTTATTTTTTAATTTCAATACCTATGTATAAAAATTAAAAGCTTAATTAATATACATTTTGAAAAACAATTAATCATTTTTCTTAGTTTCCGCAATTCCCGATACGATCTTTTAACATTCACAGCCGGCATCGATGAAATTACGCATGACTTTTCTGTAACTTTCATTTTTTGAAATCGCTTAAAAGTTAGTCTTTGTTTACCAAAGAACTTTTTTTGTATATTATTATAAAAAATCCTATCTCTGTATATGTTTAGAGACCAAAATTATATTTCTCAACATGACTTAATTCCAACTTATGAAGCAAGAGATTTGGTGTGTTTTCGTATTTCTGCAAAATCATGTGAAATCTTAAAGTCGATTTAATGAGTCATCAAGATTGACCGGTGTCCAAGCGGATCTTTAGTTGCTTTGAATACATTCGTATCAGAATTTAAAGCTAGAAGTCTGTTCAATATGTCACGCAAATTTGAACTCTCTACAGGAACTCTTACAAAAGTTGGGGCCGTTATCAGTATCATCGTCGTGCGTGATTTTAACTATGATTTTATCGTCCGAAATGGGAATACTTCAAGCTCGTACATCAAATAATTGCAATAGTTTAGAATACATTATTTTTATTATTATTCTATATAAATCAAAGTTTTGATTAATATACAGGTTTATGCAAAACTGCTTTAATTTTTTTTTTATTGTAATTAATCTCAGTAACAGAACTTAGTAACCGACTAGGTATGTAAGTATAACGTAGTAGCATACTTTTCAAGTCCAAACGATGTACCTGGTTATCTGAAACACACATACTCTTTTATTCAACGCCATCGATAGCCACTCTCTTCTTGTCTCACAGAAAACCAGCGTTACTGAAGATACCATTTTGACCGTAATAAAAAAAAGTTTTTTTATTTGAAATTTTTTATATGCTTGTTAACTGATTTTGCTATGTGCCACATAATAGTATTTTTCACAATCGTGTTATAATAGAGAGCTTTTTAGTCGAGTACCGTGTTTAGGCCACGAAGCTTGCTGAGTGGCCTAAGTAAGGTACGAGATTAAAAAGCTTAATTATGACACTATTGTGAACAATACTTTTTGTACGAGTTCATTAAAATTAATAATTTAAGTCATTAATACGAGTATACAAGAAATCTAAATATCGTAAGTGTTCTACTATCCGACTTCTTTGACACAAGATAATTGAATAGTAGATTTTTGACAGATGCCGCGACGCTGCTACGTTGCGAAACGCCACAGATTGGCAATTTTGTATCGGATCGAGTCTCCTTAAACAAGGACACATATATGGATATCCGAAGTTCTATTTTCAAATTTTTTTCGGTTGTCTAGAGCGTATCGAAATAGTTATTTCGATTGTTTCGGAAGTAACAACGATGAAAAGAGTGACGTTGCAGTATTCTCTATGAAATCTTAATACACAGATTTTAATCGACGAGTATAAAAATCATTTTTTCGTTTCATTTTTCATTTTCATTTCATATTATACCCACGTGGATGAATTTCTTGGCATCCTTAAATTCTCAGCGCGCTAGGGGAGTCATCCGTTGTAAATCACTCGTGGTCTTCCTTCGGGAACACTTAGATATATCACACTCTAACCATTTGGCTACCCCTATGTTATCGAGTAGACTAGACATAATGTAAATTACAGAAATACAAAAGTGAATTGCCTGCGCGTGTTTGTGTATACAGAGGAGTTATTATGACATAGCCATGCAGTTCATTTTACGGCGAGCTTTAGCTTAGCTTTCTTTAATTATCGTTAATTGTTAATAATACTAATAATTGAAGTCCTGAAGTGTGGTTACCCTACATTTAATACCTACCTATC
Source organism: Acleris emargana (assembly GCA_927399475.2). NCBI lineage: Eukaryota > Metazoa > Arthropoda > Insecta > Lepidoptera > Tortricidae > Acleris > Acleris emargana. Next base: position 3,244,822 of record OV656840.1, read on the forward strand.
TGTCATACACTTGTCTTATTCAAATATACTGTTAGGGTAAACTCATTAAACAAAAAAAAAACAAATTAAAAGTTGAAAAAAATATACTTTTAATTAAATTTGCAGCATGGGGCTTAGGAAAGGAGTTTAGTTTAGGGAAAATGTGAATGAAACATTGATTTTTTGTATTACCAGTTTGAAGTCGTCCGGTATACAAAGGTGAAATTTAGGGCAGCCCTTGGAGTAAAGTACCGTTACCCTGATAAAGACAAAGACAAAGACATTTATTGCCAGAACATAGTAGTTATACAGATCTTCATGGAATAGGATGAGCTTATGTTCTACTTTAATTAGACATGCAATGTTATAAATAATATAATACACATAGTTTTTCATCAAGGAACTCCCGAACGGAGTAAAATCATTTTTCCAATAACCACCTTGTGATTCAACGGTCAAAATTTATTTAAGGGATATTTCTGTATTACAAATGGTAGACGATTGTACATTTTAATTGCCATAAAGTAAGAATTAACTTTTAAAATGTTACATTTTGGCCGAGGCAAATATATCCTTGAACGAGTATCTAGTGGATCTTGTGAAGACTTCAGCATGAGTAGCAAAAATAATAGGATTTTTCCTAGTAAACAATGCATGACTTGCCTGCTTAGACAAATGGCCGTATCTCAGAAAAAACTCCTGTAGCAAATGCAAACTTATTACTAACGTTAGAGAATTGAATCTACTTTGGCTATTGAATTGGACTTACTGCCTATTGGCTTATGAGGGCAGTATACTTTATGTACATGCAGGTTTACAGCGCGCATGTGTCACTCTCCGCTGCGCGCGCGCCTATTCTCGGCCGTTACTATGATTTTACGCGACACTGCCGCCGGCCGCGGTCCTTGGCAAAAACACATACTGCCCAAATTAGAACTTATATGATCCTAATATTAGACAATTTATAGACCGCATGATAAAAATCTAAAAATATTATTTGTGTTTATTTAAATGAGTTTCGAAAAGGTGTGTTGGACGTTTCAATTTGTAAGTAGGTACGTAATATAATATTGTATTTATTATTTGCGCCTCCTTTTTGATTTCTATTTCATCTTTCAAGTTCACACTTTGTACTTGAATTGGTCCATATTTGTTTTTTTTTATTATTAAGTACCTACAAATATTTTGTATTTTCTATACCTGCTAATGTTTTAAATTATTTTTGAAATAAAAAAACACTTTTATAAATATTAAAATTTACGAAAAGCCAAAATTAATCCGTTTCTGAAAACAATGTCGTTTAATTCCATTTTCATAACAAATTATTTTACAAAAAGATAACGTTTCCAAAAAAAAAAAACTAATTCATGAAGTATAGCTAAAACATCGGAGCTTCGCGGCTTATTTTAATCTCATTTGAAAGTAAGTTTGAATCCAATTGCACCGAACACACAAAAAGGAAATGTACGAGGACAGAGTGAGAAGTCTGGTTAAAATCATATTAAAGGTATTTTCTTTACAAATTCATTAATGTCAATTTGTAATGCAGCCTTTTTGGAGGTAAATCGTATATTTTCAGCCAGTTCACACGACTAGTTTTTTTTTTGACAGCTATGAAAAAGAAACAATCACTTTGTTTGCAAACATGGAGAAAAGTGAGTTTCGTGTTCTGATTAAACATTATTTTTTGCGAAAAAAAACCATTACGGATACAATAAAAAAAATTAGACAAATATTACGGGAACTCTGCTCCATCGATTAAAATTATCCACAAGTGGTTTACGGATTTTCGTTGTGGCCGTACAAGCACTGCTGACGCCGACCGACCCGGACGCCCAGTTGAGGTCACTACACCAGAGATGATCACCAAAATCCATGACATCGTATTGACCGACCGAAGAATAAAGGTCCGTGAGATAGCTGATATTGCATTTCAGACGAACGGGTTCGTAATATCCTTCACACTTATTTGGATATGAAGAAGCTCTCCGCCCGTTGGGTGCCGCCATTGCTCACAGTAGATCAAAAACGCACTGGGTGACCCTGTCAGAGGCATGTTTGGCGAAGTTTAGGTGTAATGAAAAGGACTTCTTGCGTCGTTTCATAACTGTTGACGAAACCTGGATTCATCATCATACACCAGAAACCAAGGAGCAGTCAAAACAATGGATTGCTTCAGGTGAACCTGCACCAAAGAAGGCCAAAGCAGTTTTATCGGCGAATAAAGTTATGGCTACTGTCTTCTGGGATGCTCGTGGTGTAATATATATATTGAGTATTGCAACCTGTCACTAATACACTGGTAAACATCTTAGCCTAATTGTGCAAAATGTGGTTACAGAATTATCAACAAATTTTTAGAGTGGTTGGTAATTCTGTAGCTCTGCCTACCCCACTCTGGGAATGAAGGCGTGAGTTTATGTATGTATGTATGTACCTTCAGAAAGGTAAAACAATTAACGGCGAATATTATGCCAACTTGTTACAGCGATTTCATGAAATGGAAAAACGACCCCATTTGGCGAAAAAGAAAATCATTTTTCACCAAGACAACGCACGGGTCCACACTTGTGCAGTTGCTATGGCTAAAATCCACGAGTTGCGTTACGAATTGCTCCCGCATCCGCCTTATTCTCCAGATTTAGCCCCCTGCGACTATTTTCTTTTCCCAAACTTAAAGAAATGGCTTGGAGGAAAAAGATTTGGTTCCAACGAAGAAATCATCGCAGAAACCAATGCGTATTTTGAAGGGTTGGAGAAATCGTACTATACGGAGGGAATCGAAAAGCTAGAAAAGCGATGGACCAAGTGTATTGAGTTACATGGGGACTACGTTGAAAAATAAATATTTACTTGGACTAAAAAAAAAAAAGATTATTTTTTTCCAGACTTTTCACGCTGCCCTCATATAGATCAAAAAAATTAGTAACAAGATAATTAAATCCCTATTATACTTACAGTACTTATAGCTAAAAATCTTTCTTTGTTCAAACTTAACGTCTGAAAGGATTACGACTAGCATTCGATCGATTTTACTAACAAAGATAATAAAGCCACGTTGCACGCCAATTCACCGAGGTTATTACCATAATTCAGCTATTCTGTTAACAAATCAGTGCAATCAGCTTTTTGAAATCCTAGTTTATATTATAAAGACCAACTGCCGACGATTTTTCATACACAAGTTTTGAATAATATAGTAAAAAGATAATGATCGTTCAAAATGAAAAATGATTTAAGAAACGTAAAAATAGTTTTTAAATACCTGTTAAATGATACCCCCTTTCTCATAGTTCGTTGACATTTTTGTTTTCTTTTAAACAATATGGCGTCTAGTTGCCGCCATATTGAATTTCAATAACTGTCATATCTGAAGTGACACTCACAAGATTAAAACAAATCGATTGACATAAGAATTATCAAAATCGGTTCACGTGTTTAGTTTCTAGAACGCCACACAGGAACAAACATACATAATATATATGCTTATATAAACACAATACCCTCCTCCTTTGGCGATCGGGTAAAAATTAACAGATTAATTATCTTTAAAATGTCTCTGAGTACGGTGGTTAATATTTTAACTTGTGTATTTATTTATTTATTGGAAAACAAATATTAAATTGTGCAAATTGTGGTTACTGAATTATCAACTACTCTTATAGTTGTAATTTTGTAGCTCTGCCTAGCCCACCCTGGGATTACAGGCGTGAAGGTATGTATGTATGTATGTAAATATTACAAAACATATAAAATAATATGGACAATACATGAGCCAAAACAGTTTTCACTACTAGATAGCACAATTTATGCTCAGAGGAGATAAAAGCGTGATAAGCAGAAACTTATTTAATAATAACATTTATGAACGGAAGGAGAAAGCAAGCAAATTTGGAAGAGGAGAAAAAATAAAATAAAAATAACACAAAAACCAAAACACTAATTACTAGCTACCGTTTTCTGTTTTAACTGTTTTCACTGCGGAAATAAATTGCCCAAGGCGCAAGCTAAAGGGGTCAATGTGCGAATATTTGATGTTGTAGGTTGCGCATGCTCTGACGAGATAGGAATTTTTGGCATATTTAGTGCGACAGAAAGGAACAGAATATAAATTATTATTCCGAGATCGGAAATTAGGACATCTAAAGTAAATGTTGTTCGTGAGGTATTGCGACTCAATAGAATCATTTAGTATACAGGCGGATACAAAAATCGACACAAACATTTCGAAATATACATCGTGTTTATATTTCAATAATTAGTATAAAAACGAAACGAGTTCATTTTGCTTTATTTGTCATCCCTAATGTTACAGATTGCAGAAATGTTTTTTTTTAATTTGATTGTATTGTAAAAACGAATGGATGGGACCTTAGGGAGTGCTAGAAAGCCAAAATGCGTTGTCGCAATTTTAAACGAAATCCTTAGAGGACATTTTTACTCGTAGTAATTAATTGTTAGCAAAGTTTACAACCTTTACAAAAATTCTAACACAATGTGACTAAATAGCATAGAGGCATTCCATCTTAGTCCTCAGGGTTGGCAACGCATTTGCAGTCTTGTGAATGCAAATGTCTATGGGTCACAGTTTCCACTTACAATCAGGTGGCCTGTGTGCTCGTTTGCCTTCCCATGCTATAAAAAAAAAAAAAAAATTGATGACACATTAAAGATTTTTTTACCTTGACTCACTCATACGAACAATCTCGAAGTAGGAGCCTGCAACAAGATGCATAATGATTTTCGGAAACTGTCAAAGCGTACGTAATTGACGTAAGCGTTGGAACCGCCAGATGACTAACGTCAATCCATATAATCTTAACCTATTTATCTGAGACAGTGGGCGGGGCACATCGCTCGCAGGACTGATGGCCGATGGGGCCAGAAGGCCTTTGAGTGGTGTCCGCGGACCGGGAGACGAGCTGTAGGTAGGCCTCCAACAAGATGGAGTGACGACCTTGTAAGGATCGCGGGAACGCGGTGGATGCGAAAAGCACAAGACAGGCCTATGTCCAGCAGTGGACATCTTTCGGCTGACATGATGATGATGATGATGATTTATCTTGTATCTTCCACTCAATATACTTCAATTAATTAAAGTCGAGACTAACGAAACAGAAGAAGGTACTAGTAACTTGGCCGGTAAACTCCCGGGCTAACAGACTATTGGAATATTTCTTCGACTCCAGGACCTTATTTTTCTATCCTCCTGGGACCCCCGATCCTCGCTTGAGGACATAACAATAAATATAAAAGGCACCCTATAGTAGTTTGACAAGGTTGCAATTACAATGTTACCATGAGCACCCCCAGGTCCCAGAAGGCTTTAAATTTTTTATTTTTGCACAAAAATTATAATTTAAGTATAAAAGGAGGCCTAGGTGGACTAGGTTAAAAAAAAGAATTCCGTGAAACGTTAATAAACCACATCGTTAATTAAGTTAAGAGAGACGCTCAAAATATAAATCCTCCGGAAATTACGTTTATTTTTGTTTCCATTTTTAATTAAACGACGGCCGGGTTCCATTTGATTTATTATTATTCCTTGAAATCTATTTAAGCTCATGGCTGGGAACAATATTGAATTTTGCGCCGGTTTGGCGGAAATGTGATTCATACAAGTGTTGTATTTTTTTTATTACGCCGTCTGTTTCTTGTAAGGTATAAGGATTCTGAAGTCTACCTAAAAACTCTTATAGTTTTGCCATGTTCGTCCGTCTGTCCGCGGTTTAACCGGTTTGATTTTTGTCATAAATGGAAATTACTTGTGGGAGGACCTTGTGCAGGGTCCGTCCGGGTTGGTACCACCATCTTATCCATTCAACTACCGCTAAGCAGCAGTGTTCGCATTGTTGTGTTCCGGTTTGGGGATAAGACAGCCGGTGAAATGACTAGCATAGAGGCATTCCATATTAGTCCTTAAGGGTTGGCAACGCATTTGCAGTCTTGTGAATGCGAATGTCTATGGGTCACAGTTCTTGCCATCAGGTGGCCAGTGTGGTCGTTTGCCTTCCCATGCCATAAAAAAAATTACATAGACAAAGTTGTAAAATAAAATCATGTTCTTTACTAACTCTGATAATAAGGTTATCTTGCTTACAACTTCAATTTAAATCTGTAACGCGACGATAAATATTTAATTCTTTCGTCAACTTTTTTCACGTGTATTTATGCTAAAATAATTCAAGAGTCCTTTAAATATGACAACCATTTTTTTATGCTTAGAAGCAAAAAAACTCGCATTATTTACACCTTTTAAGTTTAAACTAAACTAAAGTCAAGTAAAAGTATCTCTCTGAAACGCGACCCTTGTTATAAAAGCATTTGCGTTGATCCAGTAAAAGAACTTGCATCATTTTACAACAAAACTTGCAACTTTTTATCCACAAAGGCCGCATTACAGAACTTGGCTATAAATAACGCGGCACTACGCTCTACCTTTCACTGCTTCAGTGGATAGAAAAAATAAATAAAGCAAGAGGATTTATAAAAGGAGAATGTTTCTTGGAAATTTAACAAATTAAGTTATATATTTATAGTACTCAATTAATCTTTATAAGAATGCCCTACTAAATAATTGAAATTTATGAGTTTGACGCCGCGCTGGCTTAGTTAGTAGTGACCCTGCCTACGAAGCTAGCGGTCCTGGGTTCAAATCCCGGTAAGGGCAGATATTTGTGTGATGAGCGCGAATATTTTTTTCTGAGTCATGGATGTTTTCTATGTATTTAAGTATATGAAAAGCTTTATTAAGGCTCTGTCATCCCGGCTCATAGACACCTCCGGAGATCCTAGAGCTGTTGCTTACTTATCCCAAACGATTAGGCTAGCTATCCAGAGAGTTAATGTAGCCAGTGTCATTGGGACCATGCCGCGAGCGGACCTGCTACCAGAGGGTGTTCTTTTTATAGTGGTGATTATTATTTGGTTTACCATTGAATTGCCGACAGACTTTTAATCGAATATTATTTCAAAGACAACGTTCCAAGTATTTTCATTTCATCGACAGGTCATTGCGTCGAGGACTCGATACTAGGTAATTTGAACCGAGGTTTTTTAATTAGTATTTGACTTATTTCAATAAAGTTCATGTCATGACTAATCATTTCGGGTTTTTTTTATTTGTTTTTTTTTACTTGTATTAATATTTATTCCGCATAAAATTATTTCAATTGGTAATATTTTGCTATCCTAATTTATTATAATATTAGTATTTAATAATAATAATGTATCATGCTTTTCTGTCAATAGTTCATTTTCTTGGGGGTCGCAGTTCTAACCTAACCTAACCCACTTCTGTCAACAGTTCGTTTTCTCGGGGGTCGCAGTTCTAACCTAACCTAGCCCACTTCTGTCAACAGTTCGTTTTCTTGGGGGTCGCAGTTCTAACCTAACCTAACCCACTTCGGTCAACAGTTCGTTTTCTTGGGGGTCGCAGTCCTAACCTAACCTACTTTGAAAGCCTCGTAGTTGTATTTCTTGATATAACTAGTTATGCAATAATATTATTAATTTATTTTTCAGAAGAGTTCAAAAGTTTGGCCTTGCAACAAAATATGCTAGATGCAAAATTCGAAAAAAAAAAATGTGCAATGGACACATAAAATTGTATTAAAGTAAGACGTCGTAGAAATGAATTGCAATGTTTTGTAGTTGTACCAATTAAGATAATTTGAAACAAATCAGCGATTAAGTAGTTTTCGTTGATTAGTATTTCCACGTAGTAAGATAAATTTAAATAGATAATAGTTGAAATAAGATAACGCCAAACAATATAACTAGTACTAAAGTTTCGATGAATCGTTGTCGATGAAAAGGTTGTCGACAAAACAAGGGTAAGTACACCTTATTATTTACATCTTGAATATTTGAGTGGCTTAGTTTTATTTTAATTTAAAAAAGTTTAGTTTTAACTTTTAAAAAATTATTTCCTTATATAAGTATTTTTATCGTTGTCTAAGTACCCATAGTACAAGCCTAGAGCTTAGTTTGGGACTAGCTTAATTGGTCTGAAATTGTCCCTTGATATTTATTTATTATTAATTTTTCTTTTACGTCATAAGATACTCGTATCATAAACAAGCGTGATTTTCATAAAAAATAATTGCCGGGTTAGAATAGTGCCACTCCATGTCTTCCCGTGGATGTCGTTAGAGGCGACTAAGCGAATGTAGGCTTGTAGTACTGTTAGGCGATGGGCTTGCAACCTGTCACTAATATGCTGGTAAACATCTTAGCCTATTTGTGCAAATTGTGGTTACTGAATTATCAACAACTTTTTAAAGTTGTAATTCTGTAGCTCTGCCTAACCCACTCTGGGATTACAGGCGTGAAGGTATGTATGTATGTATAAAGTTGAAAAGTAATGTTGGACTTTTTATTTATAAAACAAGCTGAATTACCGCTGTATAAGTAGGCGATTTTCAACCGAAGTGGCGAGCCGAGGACAGGATTAAATTGGAATGAATTGAGATTTGAAAAGAAATATTTGAATTCTCTTTTCCCGCAACTTTGGTCGAAATAGACCTTATTGACACGTTCGCGTCAAGCGAGACGAGAATTAAATTGTTATTGTGATATTTAACCGTATTATTATACTTTACATAGTAATAATAATAGTTAAGATGTGCAGGGTCCGCCCGGGTTGGTACCACCATCTTATCCATTAACCTACCGCCAAGCAGCAGTGTTCGCATTGTTGTGTTCCGGTTTGGGGATAAGACTAGCATAGAGGCATTCCATCTTAGTCCTCAGGGTTGGCAGTGCATTTGCAGTCTTGTGAATGCGAATGTCTATGGGTCACAGTTTCCACTTACCATCAGGTGGCCTGTGTGCTCGTTTGCCTTCCTATTCCATAAAAAAAAAATAAGATTAAGTTTGATTGATGTGTCGCGCTGAAGCTAGCTTATCGAGATTATGATGGTTTCCTATGGCAGTTTTTGGTAGAAAGAGACAAACTAGATTTCAATATTCATCTCACTTTACCTGAGAAAACTTGCACACAAAAACACTAGGATAATAATAAAAATATACATTTTTATTCAAAGCCATACGCCGGATAGCCAGTGGCGCCCTCATTACAATCAATGTGTTTTTTAATAAACGAAAGTATTTTCTTGAATTCGAAGTGTCTTTGTTGCGCAAAATACCATTGTTATTAGAAATTTCACACACGATGATTTCTCAGCGCATTCATTCATATTACTAATCTAATAATTTTGGGTGCAATTTTGTTGGATTAAATTGCTAATCTGGTTTTATTTTGGGATCCCGTTGTTACCATAAATTTATTGAATCAAAAAGTCCGAAATTGACTTTCATATTTTTTATGCTCATAAATATCATCATCATTCCAACGTTTATTATTGTTTAGTCTTAAATAACTCTCAGTTCTCTCTTATCCCTGTTTAACGAACCAAAAGTCAAGTGAAACTATCTTGAACGTCACCCTTGTTATATAATCCTCGGCTATGTTTCATCTAGTTACCAACTCTTCACAATCATCCTGTACCCACAAAGGCTGCATTATGAAACTTGCCCGCAGCGCTACCTTAACCGTGTTAGCCTCCAGAGTTGCAATAAAAGACGAGAGCAATACTTTCTTGAAAATATTTTATTATTTTATACTAGGTATTTCTCGTGACTCAATCCGCGAAGAATTCTGCAGGACTGGAGGATGTATTTCCGTCAATTTTTAATGTGTATTTACTTTTCTCGAACATGGTCGGAAAGAACGGTTTTCCGAATGAAACACAAGTACGGAAAGTGCCCCATTTTACTACTAGGAGTAAAAAATTCATATGAAAACACTTTCCGTCCATGTCTATATTGTTTTTTAAAAGTGCTCCCTATTGCGTATAAAATCGAAATGACCGTGAAAAATATCCCGTACAGCTATCTTGTGGGTGGGGGCGTGTGGTGCGGCGGCGGCGGCTCGTCATGCGTGGAACTATCTTTACTTATACTCATAGTTTTCAAACAAACATACTCTCCGAATTAGTCCAAGGTTTTAAAAATCAATCATTTATTTGTATCATTTCCTCGCATCGTTTGAGAAAAGCATCATATATATGCCTCGGCGGAATCAATGATTTTCTGACTCTTATTTTAGCAATGCTAACCACCTCGTCAGGAAATCCCTTACTTTCCGCGCCCAGGGAATAGTATACTATTACTTGCATCTTGTTTGTCATCAGTATCATACGGGTTTTTGTTATATTTTGGGTAAACCAGTTATTACGTTATTATTTTCTTATACTCGTCCTTAATAAGTGTTTAGAGGGTGATTCAATTTGGTAGATAAAAATTTAGTCACGTTGCGATTGGCCAAATAATCTTTAATCAATAGTTAGACGCTAATTTTGGACCAGCAATTATTACTTAACACATGGCTTCGTAGGCTTTATGGAGCGTTAGGTCCCTACAGCCTTAACAGAGCTGCGTTGAACTGACCGACGAAAAACCAAGCTCAAAGTCACGGTCATCATCATCATCATCATCATATCAGCCTGTTGCAGTACACTGCTGGACATAGGCCTCCCCCAAGGAGCGCCGCAACGCACGATCTCCCGCCCTTTGCATCCAGTCACTGCCAGCTGCCTTCTTCAGGTCATCGGTCCATCTAGCCGGGGAGCGTCCTACACTACGTTTGCCTAAGCGTGGACTCCATTCGAGAACCTTCACTCTCCACCTCTCGTCGGTTCTGCGACAGACATGGCCAGCCCACTGCCACTTCAGCTTGCTACATTTTTGAACAATATCAGTCACCTTAGTCTTATGTCTCGTATGACCTCGTTCCGGATCTCATCACGGTCAATAACGTAATTTATACGCCCGAGCCAAACTAACCTCATCGATAAAGTATTTTTTCAAATAATAACATCGCCGGAAATGTTTTCTACCAAAATATCAAAGGCCGCGTTCTAATCATTATTTCCAAGTACCCTTAGAAATCTCGATCCAGCCGCGAGCGCTGGTTTTTTACACCGGTGTGTCTTTTTAAAAGGCCGCTCTTATATTTCAAAGTACCTAGCGATCCGTGAACGTATGCCTCACTCGCTTCAAAGTGAATTTACGTACATTAAAATATAATTCTAGGTACATTTTTACTCTTTTTTATTCGATTTTACTCGTTGTTTTGTTTTTTTTTGGCTAAGTGAGTTTTTGTAGAACTTGTAGAAGTCGTTTATAAATCACGATTCCCACGGATATTTTCCTTGGTTAAAAGTGTCGTATGTCCTTTCTCGGAGCTCAAGCTGCCTTCATACATTGATAATATTAGTATGGAGTATGGATATCAAACAAATATCGGTCTTAGTATGCCAACGTAAGGTTCCATCATTTAGGGCCCTAATAAAAGCTGCCAGTGGCTGGAAAGATAATAAGTGCTTCGACTTCGGTTTATTACGAGCAATAAGCCTTAGATTGGGGTCCTAATAAAAAGATACGGAACCTCGCCGGAAAGTAAAGTAGGTTCTGACCCTAGCTTATTATATTGGAGTCTATTTCTGAGTCCGCAGTTCCGCAATATATCTTTTTATAAAGGGTGGTTTAATGTTGTAATGGTTTGGATACTTGGTATTAAAAGTATTTAATATAATATAGGTACCTACTACAATTAAAAGTTAAAACTAAACTTATTTAAATTAAAATAAAACTAAGCTACTCAAATATTAAAGATGTAAATAATAATCACCACTATAAAAAGAACACCCCCTCTAGCAGGTCCGCTCGCGGCATTCCCTATGACATTAAAAAATATATTTGTAATATAAAATAATAAGGTGAAGCAAAGTGGTAAATAGGTTACTGAACCTAGTCTCAGTCTATAATGTACAATATATTTACCTATTTAGGTTACAAAATTTAAAGGTTCAGCTATTTACTAGGTTTATTTACTTTATAATAAATTGAAAAAAAAGTATGGTTATGGCTTAAAATATACGCATGCAACTAATTTGGTCAGTTTTTGTATGTACACTACAGGGTGTGACGGACGGTTAAAAAACTAAAAAATCTACTATTATTTAATTCATCGTATCAGGCTTCGATACACCTTTATATCAGTCACGATAGTATAATGTATATAACCTTTTATTACGTTTAATTTTCATGGCAATATTTCTCCCTAAAGTAAGGTCTCTCATAAATGGTCACCATAATCGTGGCGTTAATGTCACTTACGTTTATTACAACCTCTGTGAGACCATAACCTCTTTGATAGTCTATGACAGTTCTGTTTGCGCGGCGCGGGTCCAATTTCCGCTGACGATGTCCGAAAACTGCCAGTTCAAAGCTTTATGCTGGTGTTACACGGTCTTCCAAGTCTTCCAACACCAAAATTGGGGCCTTATTCTTTATTTTTACACCAACTGTCATAGTATTGTGTAAACTCATCCGCCATTACTGTCTAGTTAATAAGAGCCATCACAACGTTCTTTCTATTCGTTTCGTTTTTGAACTAATGGCTTCACTGGTAGATCACGTGGCTCTTCGTATCATGTCACCAACTAGTTAGGTATTCGTATCATGTCAGTTATAGTTCACATTTTAGTCAGATATGATAACATATCAAGGCAATATGGTTTTACTGAGTAAAATCTGCCAGATTAAAAAAAAAATGGTTTGTAGAAATAGGAACAGGTAAGGTGTATATACAGAGTGTCCTAGAATTTGCGGTAAATATTACAACAAAAGAAAGCCCCTAAAACATTAATTAAATACCTAATTAATATTAATTCTTATTTCAGTAAATCGTTTGTATTTATTAAAGCCGGTTAAGTATTTATTTTTGTTCCAGCCCTTTGAAACACAACTTTAATTAAAACATTAAAATTAACTCCACAGTCGTTACTGAGATTATAAAATTAAATTTGTATAATTAACATTTTCAATTAGCTTGTGTTATTTTGTTTGATAATTGAAGTAAGGATTTGCGTTTGGGTTTGTTGTAAACATCATAGGGATTTAGCAAAATAATTTAATATAAATGAAACTCTACGTAAAATCTGAAGGCCTAGTGTATTGTACAAAATTATTAATATTTAAAAAAAGATGACATCTTGACAGATTCATTTCTTCACCTCAAAAACCCCTATTCCTTATTCGAGAACGCGATTACAAACAAAACATGTATCAATATGGCTCGTAAATAAGATTGGATAAATAATATACATAAGCATTCATAGGCAAAGACAAGTTTAAAGGTGAGCTTGTCCTTTAAAGCGATTTGGAGTCAGAATTCAAAGAAACAACGTAATTACGAACAATCAAACGGAATTTACATTTTAAATTAGCTAAATCAAATCATGTAGCGTGCAGGAACGAACAAAAACAGAGGTTTATTTGACAAACACTGACATCTGTCAGGCGACCGAGCAAAGACCATGAAATTTACAACGTAAAATGAAATAAAACCTCATTTTATTGTGTAGCACGTGGTTGACATAGGATTTCTATTGGGACATGTTTATTTGTGACTTAGGTCACTTTGCTTTAGAAACGACGATGTTATTTGTTGAGGCCGGTTTGTTTGTGATAGGTAGCGTGTAGTGAAAAGAGTGCTTTAAAGGAGCTTGATAAAAGCTAATTTGAAATTGATTTTAGTATCTATTGTTTCGGTTTTTAACCTATTTTTTAAAACTGAATTAGTAACTGCTGCCCGCAACACCGTCCGCATAGAAGTCGTTGTTCCCTTAGGAACCGTACATAATTCGGGATAAAAAGTGGCCTAAGTGCTATTCCAGACTAATATATCACTGTGCCAAATTTCATCCAGATCATTTCAGCCGTTCTGGAGTTATTGAGTAACACACAAACAAACAACCCAACCAGGAAATCTTTAATGACATTTTGACGATTTTTAGATTTTTATGCAGATAAGTAGGTACACTTTAAATTTAATTAGGAATGATTACTGAAGACACTGGTTTCATTATCTGTTTAATTTCTTCTTTTTTAATGTCTTCAGTAATGATGCCAAATTAAATTTAAAGTGGATCTACATAAAAAACAAAAAATTATCAATATGACAATTAAGAGTTCATGGTACAGTCAACAGCATAAATAAGTGATCATTTATGTACCTTGTCACTTTCACGTTATGTTTGAAATGCTATACAAAATAGTGAAACGATTGAAAGCGACAAGGTACATAAATGATCACTTATTTATGCTGTTGACTGTACTACGCCGTCGATTTTTTATACTTAAATCGACACTATCTACGAACACTACGCTAACTCGATTTTCGCTACTTTACAGGAGACGTGTTGTAATCGAAAAGGTTTATAACTCCCTGGATTTTTGACATTTGCCTTTGAAATTTGGAATAGAAATAGCTTAATAGTTTCTTTATTTATTGGTATATATTAACCCACTAACATCTTGTTCGTTTTGGATTTATGACGACTTAGCGTTTTATATTTAATTTTTATCATTAAAAACTCCAATGAATAATACGCCAAGTAACACTTAGCCTAATATATCTCGCTACAGTTTATGATGAAAATATTCGTTTTATTGTCCACAAATCTATGCTTCCCACTTGTAGAAAGTGAACTGAGCTATAAATAGTCAGAATTAAGTACAAACACAATCAAACAATGGTAAAAAAGTGAAATCTATGACTTAGCGTAATATACACCTGATAGACGTTTTTATCGCTCCATTCTAAACTACGCTATTTAGAACATAGCTGGTTGTACGATTGCCGATACTGATACTTAGCTTTTTATTCACTATATAAAACTATGAAAAAGTAATTTTAATCAAGCCATGGACCTTTTACATTTAATCAAACTAATATAATAAATGCCAAAGTTGATGTGTGGGTGTTTTAGTAATTTTTATTACTCCTTTACACTGAAAAATACAAGACGCATTTGGATTAAATTTGAAACTTTGGTAGCTAATATCCCTAACGCGTAAGTAAGTAGTACCTATCCCTTGGTTGGCGTCTTGGGGACTTACCTTCTAATTATACGCGGACGAAGTCATGGGCCGAAGCTAATTTATAAATAAATAAAAAACATTTAATTCTTAGATTTATTTAAAATGAACATGATTCAGGGCAAAAAACAGTTTTCACATTATGTAACACATATAATATCAAACCACTAAATTAAAAAAATTAAAACATTACTAGAAGCTTAATTATTCTGAGATCAAGAGATTATAAAAAAAATAACAAAACAAAATCTTAATCATAATAGTTACAATATTAAAAAATTAATAAAGTAACGTACCACTTCCTTTTTACTTATTAAAAAACAAAATAAAAACTCTTTAGTAAGTTTAATCTTCAAAAGGCGTGCTGTCAACGTCCGTTTTCTTGATTGTTAAAATAAAAGTAAGTTCAAATATAATCTATTTACTCTCGACTTCAGAATTCTGGTGTATCTAAATATGTGTAATGCAATATTTTGTTAAGATGTGTTTGTATATTCTGTTGCACCACTTTTAAAATAAAAAATAATCAATTTCACAACAAGAAAAAACGAAAACATGACGTGGCCAGTTCTGCTTTTCTTAGAGAGGGTTCTTAATTTGAGATCAACTTAAAAATAATATTTTGAGATCAACTGAAATCAAATATTTAGATGTCAGAGTAATATCGTCGTCAGTACCAACCATGGTAGTATCACTTAACTCATTCGTTAAAGTTATATTATTATCAAAATCACATAATTGTGGAGGTACAGGTGTAGATCTTTCTGAACTGATATCTTGCAGTAAGTGACTACTCGTACTTTTGATGGAAGGTACTGGAGAAAATATCGGCTGTTTGCGGGGAGAGAAGTCAGTAATAGGGGACGAATTCTCTACATTTATTGAGCTTGTGACACCGCTGCTGGCGAAGCTAGGCGATGTAGGTGGTTCTGCATTTACATAATTTAGATTTGGATCATTATTTACGGAATTGATAGAGACGTGTGAGAGAGTCGTTGTTAAAGGGGTTTTCATTTGTTTCTGTTAAAGGCACAGTGGTTTGGATTGGTTCTTCAAAAACGGATTGAAACAAATCCATGAACTGCGGAGTGAAGTTCGCTCCAGATGGTAACGGTGACTCTATAAATCAAAAACAAAATAATTATCAAATAATGCTACCTACATAATTAAATCTTTTAATAACAATAAACCGACTAGAAAAAGTAAAAATAACGCATTTTAAAATCACACGGGCTCGCACGTTTAACGATAATCACTATGATACCAACATACTTACATGAATACCTACATACACAAACACAATACCTACATTTAAACAAGCATAAATACATACGGGACAAACCCAGAACCTTTTTTTTTTAATCCGGTACATATTTGCTAAATAAATTGACTATTAGGTACCTAATCCCTGTCTAAGCCGACCTTTAAAATTTTACTTTTTTAATATAATCTTTACACATGGGGACATACAGACAAATATACAAACACACAACCAATGGTACACCTATAACGGGGGTTCCGTTTTAGGTAAATGAGGCACGACACCCTAAAGTCATTAATATTGTTGTTATCCTTTTGTGAGTACCTTGACCGTATATTACGCTAACTCAGACTTAGCGTTGGCTTGGTCGGACCTTTGAAAAAATAAACTAGCAGTTGGTACTTGAATGAAAAGTTATAAATGGCTGGGTTTTAATTACGTAACATTATTAACTATAATCTAACACTAATTAAAAAAATATTTACTTACCGTTTCCATTGCTTTCCTTGAAATAAATGTGATTCTTGTTTGTTTCTTCATTACCAAAACGGTTATTTTTACTTAAATCTACTAAATGTCGTGCTCTATTTCGTGCCATGATTCTAATTTACATTAAACTAAACAAAACAATCGTAACAACATAACTTTATCCCATGTTAAATAAAAAACAATGCAAAAGCGCGCGCGTCCCGCTAACAAGCGCCTAAGTCACACTTGGACGACAACAAACAAACTAGCGCCCCTCCCGCTCCCCCCGTACGAGCGGCTATCACAGTTGGCGGGGCGTACGTCGTTCGGTTTCAAATTATTCTTAAACTTAGCGCTGTTCACGTTTCGTAACTTTGTTATTTTTATCGATAATTGAAATATAAAAATAGGATTATGTAAAGAATGAACTTTTAAGATCTTTGTTTGGCATTAAAAAGTAAAAATCACCCAAAATCGAGTTAGCGTAGTGTTCGTAGATAGTGTCGAAATATTTTTTTTTGATTGATTGTTTTTTGCATATAAACAAAAGCAATTTTAGGGAAATTTACATAAAGGCTAGTACTGTAGCAAACTAAATAAAAGTGCATTACATTTGTCTGTTGCTCTAAACGAACACACAAGTTACACATGCAAATGGCTTCCAACCTTGAGAACTTAAATGGAATGCTTTAACGCTAGTATTTCACTGGTGACCTACTCCATATCAGAACATAGCTAGGGTTGAAATATAAACCACTTCTTTTAAAATAGGCTAAAAACAGACCTAAGAAAAATAAAGTACATACATACATACATAAACTCACGCCTTCATTCCCAGAGTGGGGTAGGCAGAGCTACAGAATTACCAAGCACTCTTAAATACATAAACTCACGCCTTCATTCGCAGAGTGGGGTAGGCAGAGCTATAGAATTACCAACAAGTCTTAAAACTTCTTGATAATGCTGTAACTACATTTTGCACAAGTAGGCTAAGATGTTTCCCAGTGTATTAGTGACAGGTGGCAAGCCCATCGCCTAACAGTACTGCAAGCATTTATTCCCTTAGTCGCCTCTTACGACATCCACGGGAAGACATGGAGTGGTACTATTCTAACCCGGCAACCACACGGGTAAAAATAAAGTAGAAGAACAAAAACAAATAGTTGTAAGTTTTAATTATACTATGTTAACCATTTTGGCATATACAGGTGGTAGATACACGACTACATCGCTTCCTAATGTACGGGGTGATTCAATTTGGAGAGCCTCCGCGTTGCCTGGGGCAGAGGTTAATGGAACAGAAACAGAGGTTGTTACAAACGAATACATTTACTTTATACTTTTTCAGACGTTTATTTGTTAATAAGTTTTATTTTAATCTGTTTTAAGAATTTAAGTAAGAATTACCTATTTCGTCTCAGACTTTAAGGTCATTCGTTGTTAAATTTCGTTGGTCCTTTATAAACGTCAAACGTTATTGTCAATTATAAAGTTATAATGTTTTGTTAAAAGGTCTTTTTTTTTGTGGCAAACGAGCACACATACCACCTGATGGTAAGTGAAACTGTGACCCATAGGCATTCGCATTTACAAAACTGCAAATGCACTGCCAACCATGAGGACCAAGATGGAATGCCTCTATGCTCGTCATTTCACCGGCTGTCTTTTCCCCAAACCGGAACACAACAATGCGAACACTGCTGCGTGGCGGTAGGTTAATGGATAAGATCACAAGGACCTCCCACAAGTAAAATTGAGAAGGCAACGAAAAAGTACCAAACAGACAGTAGGTAGAGAGGTAGTAGATGACTTCAGAAACATAATAATCAAGTGAGCTTGAACTCAGAAGACCTTTCTTTGTTTTATTTTAGTCTATTCCCAAATGCATCAATGTCTATAATATAATCCATAATATCGTCTAGCAGGTGCTCTATTATTGCGGTGTATGCAATCAGTTACGGGTATGGTTATGCTCCATCAAAGCCGCTGAGAATTGTCAAGGGAGGTGTAATGCAATTTTAGTGCAGTAATTTGAATCACCGTTGTGATTGGTGATATTCTGCGATGATGAGGATAATTTTAGAGTTTAGAGTAAAAAAAAAAACAATACCGACTTTAAAACATGACACCTGGACCCGCACAACTTTTTTTATGGTATGAAGAAAGCAAACGGGCAGACAGACAGACAACCTGATAGTAAGTGGAATCTGAGACGCAGCCATACTTTTTTATTAGATTAAGTAAACTGAAAGTTCTCGCGTCATTATTTTGGTAAAAGTTAACGATGATTGAATACATTTTGTTATAATTACACAAGTTAGCATATCGTCGCTAGAAATCAATAATGCTGTAACCCTCAAAAACCAAACTTTATACTAGAGCCAAATTACAAACGCAAAAAAAATAAAAAAATCATAACTTCTAAACGGCAGGAGGCTTTTCGGTCCCATTTTGCAAATATTATTAAAATAAATCGTTTTGTTAAACTGAATACTCAAATTTAATATAAAATGGGTTAAGGGTGATTTTTGCGGGTTACAGCATTTTTTTTCTTTTTTTCCCCCCCGAAAGAATGCTGTAACACAAAAGGGAAATGTCGTGGTGTAATTTAACAACCAAATGAAAGGGCGTTTTAAATTGCTGTAACTAAATAACAGCCACTACAACAATTTTGGTCCGAAATTACTTACTGATTTAAAAAAATAAGACCAAATTAGTTAGGAAAGCAAAAACGCTGTACAATATTCCAGAGATTAAATTTCTTACCTTGTATTGCTGTAAGTCTCATTTCGACAAAAAATACCGGAATTTAAGCGGGTTACTACATTTATTTGTTCTCCAATAATCTAAATATCACAAATAACTAATGCTGTAAAGTTTTTATTTTTCATCGTAGAAACACGAGACATATACCATTCGACGCAGAAAAAATTATGAAGTAAAAATATGCAAAACAACGATTTTGGTAGGAGGTGCGGGTTACAGCATTATTGCTTTCCAGCGACGATATTTTGTTTTTACCATTGAGAAGCCGTAAACCACATAGAAACCTAATACTTAATGACTATAGACATAACCTAACCTTATCTAAATAGTCAATTCAAGTTTAAAATACACCGAAATAAATGTGCCAAGGTAAGAAACATGACCACTCGTTAAACCAACGCTACGACAATGTTTTTAAAGACAAATATAAATATTGAAGTGCTAAAGACGAGTCAAAGGACATTTAACTGTTTACCGTGGAAACACTTTAGAGTCAAACAAACTATTAAAGTATTTACGTACCTACATACATACAGACAAATTAGGCGTGAATAAAGTCACGGACATTATACACAGTATATTTAACCACTTTGGTTTGTATTAGTGTGTGTGCAAAAGACAACCGCACCGTGACGTGTGTGTGTCAATTTTGATCTAAATCATTGTTGCGTTGGCATTATCGCTACCACCCAATGCAAGCATTTGAATAATTTACCAATGTCGATACTGTGTAAAAACCGAACAGCCTCTAGATCACACCTCCACATCGATCACTCGGTTTGATGAATGTTCTTGCATAGTAATGGAACCTTGAATAATTTATATTACGTCCTACGCTACCCTTTGGAGTTATTTGTTTTTTTCAAGGCGACTAATGGAATATTGTATTACTATTAGGCGATGGGCTTGCAACCTGTCACTAATACACTGGTAAACGTCTTAGCCAATTTCTGCAAAGTGTGGTTACTGAATTATGAACAGGTTTTTGAAGTTATAGGTCATTATGTAGCTCTGCCTACCCCACTCTGGGATTACAGGCGTGAAGGGATGTACTCTTTTTAAATTTTGAATATTTTATCTAGTAATGTTTTGACGGAGAATAAAGAGAAAAAAATGCATGATAATTTTAGTAGTCGGATCGCTACCACCATCTTGAGCCTTAACCTACCGCCACGCAGCAGTGTTCGCATTGATGTTTTCCGGTGTGGGTATAAGAAAACCAGTAAAATGACTAGCATAGAGGCATTCCATCTTAGTCCTTAGGGTTGGTAACGCATTTGCGGTCTTAGGATTGCGGTCTTGAGAGTGCAAATGTCTATGGGTCACAGATCCCTCTCACTATCTGATGGCCGGAACAGCGTATTTAAAAGTGTATCAGATAGTTTAACTTTTTTATTAAAATTGCGTTAATAAACAGAATAAATTTTATTCAAAATGATTTTGATTTTATTTAATGCTTTGCAGATTTTATTACTCAATATAACACAGTATAAATAACATGGCATTTTATATTATATGCAGTTACATTGAGGTCGTCAGAAATAGAATTAAAATTAAATGACAATAGTAAGTCAACACAAATACGGAGTACCTAAGTATAAAAAAATTCAAAGTCATTCTTATTTTAGAGTCTGGCCAGTATAAGTTGGCAATGGAATATGGAGGCAAATTTAAAAAAAATAGGATTGGCAACCCATTTTTTAGAAAAAAGAAAACCTGACACAATAACGTTTTGCACTGGTAACCCTGTGAATTAATGGACTAAATAAATTAGATACTTGTTATTCTTTTTAGTAGGTAGTACATTTTTCTTTTCAGATTAGCGGTCAAACTGCCACAAGTTTCTGAGTGCTTTGATGACGACTGAAAATTGTGTCATCTTTCACATTTAATTATTTATATATTTCTTATTATGATAACAAATATTAATGAGTGTTAAGTTAGAATAATTCACTGCGGCTATATATTTTTTATACGCTTTGAATATTTACTCTTGTAAAACTTGCGCAAGATTGAGTTAAATCGAATTTTTAGGGCCCGTTGTTTGATCAATAGTTAACTCAACTAATTGTTAAAATTCGATAAAGGAATCGAAAATTTGACACATTTCCTTGAGATTTAACCATTGGTTTAACTACTGATCAAAGAACAGGGCAGGGAAGAATATGGCTGAGTTTATCGCGTGACAGAGTTTGGATAAGGCTTCCGTCACCTTCTGACAAGTAAATAAGTACGAGAGTGACGGATTCTTTATCCACATTTGACACGCGATATAGACGCAGCCATACTAGGCCCGCAGGGGTGGTAAAGTAATTTCTTGTTGACTGTGCAGTCAATGCCCCAACTTAAGGACCAACTCCACCATACTATACATACAGGGTGGAAAGAAAGAACGCTACATGGATGGTAACTATCTTAAATATTGGAAATAGCAAGTTAACTACTTACTTTTATTTTTGAAAACAAAAAGTACTGTATTATTGTATTTTATTTAAAGTAGTTGCCTTCCATGTGGTGTTGCTTTTTTCCACCCTGTATAGAACTCTAGGTGTATAGAAAAGTGGATAGTTATGTTAGGACAAACAAATCACAATACCGTAATGTTTAAGGCCAAGAAAAAAACACCTCAGTTTAAAATACTTTTACTTATTCTAAGTCAGATTCCAAGTATTCAATGTCTTCATAAAAATCTGTGTCATCATCACCACTATCGCTTTCATTACCTACATTAATAATGAATGGCTCTAACTCATTGTCCAATATATTGTCTTTTACTCTATATTGCTCTTCAACTCTCTGAACATGGTCTGTGCATTTCTTCCAATCCTCTGTCTTAACACTGTGAAAACATTCTTTAATTAAGTTTTCCATTTCGGAAGCAGGAACTCCCATGTTTCTACTAGCTACTCTTCTTTTAGCTAAACTCCATATCATCTCAATAGGATTTAGGTCACAGTGATATGGAGGAAGCTTGAGTACTTCATGACCATGTTGTTTCAAAATTTCTTCAGCTTCATATACTGGTACTGGTTTATTTTCATTAATTAGGCATAATAGTTCTGCCTTGGTAAAACATTCCTCAAATGGTATATTTTTGCTACTTAGCCATTCCTGTAATGTGGCTTTTAAATTTTGCATTGTAGGTGCTTTATTTACTTGTTTCACATGGTAGCTTGCATTGTCCATTACAATGACAGAGGGTACATTCAAATTAGGTATAAGTTTTTCTTTCAGCCATTTTGTGAAATTTTCTGAATTCATATCATTGTGATAGTCTGCCGATTTTGATTTGGTGCTGAACACCAGGAGTCCATTGGGCACAAAGCCATTTTCAGAACCGGCATGTACTATAATGTATCTTTTCCCTGCTGAAATTTTGTCTGTCACACCACTGGTAGACGGACCTTGCCAGGATTTTTTAACTCTATAGTTGAGATGTACATAGGTCTCGTCCAAATATACTATAGGTTTTCCTTCTGCTCTTTTTGCAGCAATTGATCTAAGATATTTATGCCTCCATGCTGATATTTCAAATCGCTCAATAAGTGTTGACCTTTCATTTTGATTGGTTTTAAATACAAATCCATTTTTTAGCAGTATTTGCCTTAAAGTTTCTCGGCATCCCACAAATCTAATTGCTTCTCGGAGTTCTGTGAGTAATGTTCTCAGTGTAGGAACCTGTTTTTTTACCGTGTAGAACTCATTGATTTTGTTTCTAATAGCAGAAATGTCAAAATCATCAAGGTTTGATACAGTTGTTTTACGAGCCCTTTTTTTACCAGGTGTATTCCAGACACCTTCATTTAGAGATCCTTCTTTTTTAATTCTGTTCAAGGTCCTAACAGATACATCTGGAAAGAGGAAAATAAATTATGGGGATATTATTATACTATATTATATAAAAGAAAGAAAGAAATAAAGATAGATTCTTATATTATATGGATAATGCAACCAGACTAGATATGATCTGCAATTTACCTATAAATAACACAATAAAAGTAGTTTAGTATTGGAACTGATATGCTGATGTAATATTTTAGTTGAACCAATAACAACACGAACCTGTCATGGATGAAATTGTTTCCATATATTTTGATTGGGAATGCAATACTTTATTTTCCTCAATTTCTTTAAGTTTTCCAACTGCTGCTCTGATCACTTCGTTATTCTCTAAGTTAGCTGAAACAAACACGTAAAATGTGAAACACGCGGTACTTCAAAAGTAATGTAATATAAAAAAAATAGTGTCGATCGATAATTATGAATCAAAGTATCAAAACCAATTTGCTAAAGAACCTACCTGCAGATGCGATGATCGTATCTAAGTATTGCGTTTTCAACTCAAATTCAGTTTCCATTTCACTTTTCACATGATGATACTTATTGATCATCGTGTGCAAGATTTCCCTCGCACTGCTTTTGAGTATTTTGGGCATGATAAAACGTTTATTTCACAAAATTCCGAACAAAAACAAACAGTGTCTATAGTAGCAACGGTGATTTTTGACGGAATAAAAATGTTGCTACAATTTAATTTAATTTACATTGCTGCATGCCGATCTGATTTATAGGGTTGCCAAAACGAGGTTTCCTTTACATTGCTTGTGACAAGTTACGCTGGCCAGACTCTATAAGTCAAGTTCCATATATTCATTCACCGAATAGTCTGGGTTATCCAACAAAAGAGTAATCCGGCGCCTAAACATTTCGTCAGATGGTTTAATTTTAATACAAGGCAAATCGTACCTGTTTCGATTGTAAATAAAATTGTGAGCAACGTTGACTATGATATATGAAGTTTTGGGACGTTGTCAGTAGGGTTTCTGCTCGAGACTTCTCGAACTCGAGACAACTCGAGAGTTTCGCCTCCATTCAAGACGAGAAAAAAATAGCCGATTCTCGAGACTCTCGAGTTCCGGCGAACACGAAATAAGGGCTAAAGTCAGGCTCGCCATTTTGCCGCTTTTAACAAATATGACGCCGCCCGCGCACTATAAACACGAGCAGCGGACTTCTCACTCGCACGCTTTGTAACGGACGTGAATGAATTGGAAGAACAAGGCACCAGCAGTTTTGATACACTATCAAAAAAAGCTATAGATAAAGTAGATATGATTCCAGCTGAACGTGATCCACACCAAGTCACGAAAAGTTTAATTAGGAAAGAATGTAATATTTATGAGTCTACGGGAAAATGTACTCCTAATCTTGAGATGTTGTATCAAGCCCTTATGACCGTCAAGCCCACTTCTACAGAAAACGAGCGTGTTTTCAGTCTGGCTGGAAACATAGTAACCAATTAATATTCTTAAAAGCGTACATTTTAAGACAAAAATCTTTATCGAAATTACCAGTTTATGTCTGATCAAAAGACTGAAAAAGTAGATTAGGTAGTTTAGGTTTTATTTTAATCGTTGATATTTTGTAAGATTTCAGTTTTTGTATGTTTGTAAGAAGAGTTTTAATTGTGTTTTGTATTTCTAACTTGTAGTGCGAAGTGCAATAAAAAAATTGTGATTTTCATTTGTTTTTCATTTTATATTCAGCAATAATTTTCAATTTCTTACCAAAGACTCGAGAGTCGAGACAACTCGAGAAATTGGAGTCGAGAATTCTCGAAACTCGAGAAAAAAAATGAGGCGAGAAACCAGAAACCCTAGTTGTCAGCCTTTTTCTCGGTCTGTGCAGTAATGTAATATTACCAAAAAACGCTGTCATTTATAGTTATCAACTGCGGTAGTAGCATTTTTAAGCAATAATAATACTAGATTTTTAATTAAAACTACGTAAATAGCGACCCGCCCTTGCTTCACTTCGATTTACGTAAGTTTACTGTATCCCCTGTACATAAATCAGAATTGATTATACATAAAAACCTTGAATCAATCTATCTGTTTATGGCATTAAAATCCGTTGATAGTTTAAAAGATCTACGCGTACAGACAGCGGGAGCGACTTTGTTTTATACTACGTAAAGATAAAGAAGATAAAGATGTAATACAAACCTCAGTTATTTATTAGACTCAAGGCCTTCTGTATTACTAATTAGAACAACGCTTAGAATGTAATTTGAACAGCCACCGCAAGTTACACGGGACAAATTGAAATGCCAAGGCATCATAAATATTGCTGCGGTGATCCATTTCAACATTGTCCTTACCGATATCATGTAAACAGCTCGGCACTAAGCAACGTGGGTCCAAACAGTGTTCTTATATTTATCATGATAATAATATTTAAAATATAGTCATCCTGTATTGTTCTGCTTTGTACCTCCTACAACTGGTTTGGGGCACACCTGCCTGCGCTTTCATGAAGCACTGGAACTCCATTCACATGGAGTCCAGGGGCGGCATTTATAAAATATTTAAAAACGTAGGTAAAGGAATTCAAATACCTCGGATTTGAAAGATGATAGGGACATTGAAAGGGAAAGGAGGGCGATGGCGGTTCGCTGTAACATGTTGGCACGCAGTTTTGCACGCCAACATGTTGAGGTGAAGATTGCCGATTGAGGTGAAGATTACTCTCTTTAAAGCCTTTTGCCAAACCTTATACACGTGCAATCTTTGGGTCAACTAGGTATACGCAGCCGCAACGGGCCTTCAACGCTCTCCGAGTACAATATAACAACGCCCTCAGGGTGTTGTTGGGGCTCCCTCGATATTGCAGCGTATCAGCGATGTTTGCCCACGCACGCACGCAGGCGTTCGGCGCGGTGCTGCGGCGCCGTGTCGCCTCGCTGATGTGCAGGGTGCGAGGGAGCGCCAACACCATCCTGAGGATCATCAGCGAGAAGCCAGATTGTCCTATCCTACGACACTGGGTACAAGCACATTATGTTTTTAAATTAACATCTTAAACTAACATATTTTTCTAAGCCTAATGTACTTACTAACAGAATATGGACACTGTCTGCAATAACGTGTTTTTTTTTTTTTTAGAACTAACATTAGGCTGAGTATTTTGTAACTAACACTATAGACTGTGTCTGAAAAAAAATATTTGATTTGATTTGATTAAGCAAACAGAATACCTATAATTAGGCACCAAATATGACAAGAAAATTTCTACGAGTAAATAAAACAATATCTTACATTTTCTTTTGAGCTCGGTAATATTAATAGCTTCATAAATAACATCTGTAAACTGTCGATGTGATCCTTGGAAGTCATGTCTGGTATTTCCCTGAATAAACAAAGATAATTCGCTCATTTAATATTTATGATGTTTTCCCGTTGACTTACCCACGATAACGTATAAATTTTTCTCTCTAAATGAGACATGTACGAGGTTGTACGTTGTTTTATTTTAGGATAAAAAAGGGCTGGCAGGGGGGGAATGAGATTTTTGTGTCGGTCTGCTTGTATGTGTCATGGAAGGATTTCTTAGCGACATTTTATATTTGAAGCCAAGAACGCGCAACTATACAACGAATTTGTCTCATTTGTCAAAATAAAATGGATAGACTAGGAGCTACGAAGTACCAGATGAACATACAAACTAACGTTAATATACAGACTGTTACAATGATAACGCTTGCTTTTGCGTCGGCATTCAATTCAATTCAATTCAAAATATTTATTGCATATCACATTTACAGGCTAATTAAGATGGAACATTATACACTGGTATCCATGTGACACCCTGCAAGGGTATAGCAATATCAGAGGGCTCTTTATATTTATAATTGTATTACTAAGTATAAGAAAAAGAAATATCCATGAATTCACACACTCGGCCACCGACTCGTAATTCCCTATCTCTTTATACATTATCTTCGAACTTATCATTAAAGTATTCCCCTAGATTATAATAACATTTATGGACTAAAAAAGTTCTCAACTTATTGTTGAAGGATTTAGCGGTTTCAGTATCTTTTAAGGAGTTGGGAAGGTGGTTATAGATCTTGATTGTCATATTATGTGGATTTGAGTTTACTAATTTTAATTTAGAAGCTGGAAAATAGAGTTTATTTTTATTGCGGTTATTTCTTTTTAGTCCTGTTAAGTGTGAATAAAGATTTAAGTGACTTTTAATAAATTTGCATGATTCTAGGATGTACATAGAAGAGAGAGTAAGTATTTTATGTTTTATAAAGTGGGGTTTGCACGATTCCATTTGATCTATATTAGTGAGTATTCTAACACATTTTTTTTGTAAGATAAATATATTTTCCACGTGGCAACAGTTTCCCCAGAGCACGAGACCATACGTAATTCTCGAGTGCGCATATGCGTAGTACGCTGAGAGAGCCGTCTGAAAGTCGGTTACACGTTTCAGGTGTTGTAGGGCATATATAAAGGACGAAAGTTGTTTTGAAAGTTTTTCTATATGTGGTTTCCAGGTTAAATTAGTGTCTAGGATGATACCCAATAAGTTAGCTGAAGATACATGTTCTAATTGAATGTTTTTGAAGCTATAACTAAGTGGCAGTGCAGGTTTTTGAAAAGGTTTAAATTGTATGATCTTAGTTTTATTTAAATTTAGTTTTAAATTGTGTGCTTGTAACCAATTTTCAATGTTATTCAACGTATTATTTAACTTATTTTCTACCTCACCAATATTAGTGCATGGGAATGTTATTGATATGTCATCAGCAAAGAGCGTGCAGTGATCGTTTAATATAGTAGGAAAGTCATTAATATATATTAAAAACAAAATACATCCCAATACGCTACCTTGAGGAATAGAGTCAGATACAAGTATTCTCTCTGATCTAGCGTGATTTATTCTACCAGACTCTAAGTCCGTATTATCAATTTCAACATGCTGATAGCGATTTTTGAAGTAAGATTTGAACCATTCATGGCTAATGCCTCTAATTCCCGTATTATATAGTTTGTCAAGCATAATTCCGTAACGTACTCTATCATATGCCTTGCTCATGTCAAGAAGCAATCCTATAGAGTACTTTTTATTGCTAACCTCATTTAGTACGTCAAGAAGAAACTTATAAATGGCTAAGGTTGTGGATCGATTTTTTCTGAACCCATTTTGGCTATCATGAAGTATATTGTATTTTTCAAAGAAATGGTACAGACGATTTGCCATAGCAGTCTCAAAAATCTTTGCTGAGGTTGGCAATAGCGCTATCGGACGGTAGTTATTTAAATCAGTAGCTGATCCCTTTTTATATATAGGTTTAATTAGCGAAATTTTTAGGGCGTCAGGAAAGACGCCTTCAGAGAAAGATTGATTAACAAGGAATGTATATGGGGTTGTTAATATTTCTGCACAATTTTTTATTAACAATGGGGGGATTTCGTCTATGCCGAAAGATAATTTATTTTTAAGATTTCTTAATATTTTTAGTGTCTCTTTAGGTTCTACGGGACTTAGATAGAGTGTTTGAATTACGGGGTTTGTGAAAGTAACTTTACTAACAGGGGCCTGGGTAGAATTTCCGACCTCGGAAAAAAAAACGTTAAAAGTATTTGCCACAAGTGCAGGTTCACTTATTACTGTGCTATTATTTATTTTTATTTTTATATTGTTGTTGTGTTTAAAAGTATTTTTATTGGTCTCATTTTTTATTATCTGCCACATAGTTCTAGTTTTGTTGTGAGAGGTATCAAAGTTCTGTTTGTTATTCAATTTTTTAGATGTATTTACTGCTTTTTTAAGTATTTTACTGTACTGTTTATAGTGACTTCTTAGTGTTTTGTTTTTAGTTTGAGATACTAATAGTTGTAGGGATCTTTTATTTCTGCACGAGAGTTTTAAAGGCCATTGTCGGGTTAAAAGGCCAAAACGCTTGGAATTTTAGCATTATATGAATAAAATATCATTAAGGCTAGACAATTTGCTCTCTGTTGACGCCGCCGCGGTTTTCAGACTCGTAATAGGATAAATTATTAATCTAGGGTCGCTGTCATCAAAATCAATAAGGACTATTATACAGGGTGGTCCAAAACTTGATGTAAATAATAACAGAACAGGGTTATACTTTTATCTATTGAGCAATAAGAGCTTTATTTGAGGTTATAAAACAAGAATACAAATAAAAATAAAAATCATTTTTTAGGCGAGGAAAACAAAAATGCACCTACCCAAGGAAATCTCCCTAATGAGTATCATTTCAATATTCTTATAAGCTCGAAAACAAACAAACATTACATGTAGTGTGTAACAGTCTAAAAAACCTCTTTTCAAACGATTAAGAGGGTTTTTTATGCAGTAATATTAATGTTAAGTTCTGGAACATCCTGTATATACAAAAATTACCAGCGTATCAGAAGATCTAACTAAATAATTTGGAATCCATTTTAATAATTACATTTATTCCCAAATTGAATCACCCCGGCTGACTTTGGCGGAGTCTGCCAACAGAAATTGACTTATAACAACTTTGTTGTTGCCTTTAAAGAACACTCTGATTCTGATATTATTTTTATTTAGGAAGGTACAGTCAAACAATGATATTTTATATGCTCATACCAAACGCATTTAGAATAACGTTACCATATTTTTACAGACAGAGACGGCAATCCATAGCGAATGCAATTGTTAGAAAGGGATAAATAGTTGTTTCAAATTGCTCGACATTCTCGTCAAGACAAGTGCCCCCTCACGGCCGCCATGTACCTACCCTTCTTTATCGCACTCATGTGACATCTAATTGACAACAATTCATTTTGTGCTAGGGTAGTAAAATAAAATACCGTTTCTAGATTTTACACTGCTGATTACAGTAAAAATATCTTTGGATTTTTTTATGCAGTAGTTTTTTTTATATTTAGGAAATACAGTCAAAAAAGTTGGATTGTGAATGTTAGGAATACACTTATAGTGCCCTTAGTCCATTTATTACCAAAGGAATTCAAAAAAATATACAACTGTCATGTTCATTGTTTATCTGTCTGACGGATTACTTGATTCTGACGACACGCTTTCAATTCTACGCAAAATAGTTTATTTATTTTAATGGCGTCTACAAATTACGTAATTAATTAAATTACGCAAAATAGCAAATTTTTGAAAGAACGGCATCGAATGATTGACATGACATGACAGTCAGTTTTGTTTACTGTTTAAAGTTACTTTATAAATTTTATATCAGGCTAAGATCACGACATCAGTATTCCTAACTTTGTATATACGGTCTTTTTAATGACTATTTCTTTAATAAATTATTAACGACGAATTTAAGTTAAATAAAGAAAAACCAAGAAATACGGGTAGTCTAATTTTTAACCAGCTATTATAAACGCGAAAAAACTATAATGCTTTTTTTTTGAAATGTTGTCAATTGTGTATCTCATGTTTCACAGGCGATAGTGACGCTGGTGCAAATTAAACAAATTATGGCAAGATGTAAACAAAATGTAATAAATATTTACGGTATTTACGAATGAAATGAGTCATCCTTTCTTCCTTTTACTGTTACAGTACAATTTCAGCAGCCTCAAAAAACACAAGATGGCATTTTTTATGAAATATATTTGTTACTTTTCGGTAGTAAAATTGTATTGTCTTTGAAGCTTTCGAGTCAGCGGCCGCGGCGCAGCCAAACAGTAGTAAGGTAAATTACCTTCCTTTTTAAGGAACGCTTTTGTGCGCAGATGACGTATCATAATATTTTTTTTATGGCAAAAATAAGGCACACGAGTATACAAGCCACGTAATGGTAAGTGGGATTGTGACCCATGGACAAATAATGAATTCTCAAGACTGCAATCCTAAGACTCCTATGTGTTGCCAACCCTGAGAACTCAGATGGATTACTTCTGTCATATGCTATACCTATAGTAATTTCACCGTAAGGGTACGTAATAGAGAGTAACGCCCGTAAAATTGATTCCGCGAAAGCAGTAATGAAATGAGAAGGGGAAGGGGGGTAATGTTATAACGTTACCCTTAATGCAATCATGAAGAAGTCTTATAATAGGAACGTACGAGAGCTAAGAATATTTACCCGTAATTTTAAGGTTAATTTTCTTTCCTGTATGTACCTCTTCTAAGATTTACACTGGGGTTACATTATTACGTTAACATAATAAAAATGGCGCTTAGTAAGTCAAATCATACTTTGAAAAAAAAAAAAAAAAGAGGTACAATATTAAATTAATAATACATACAGAGGGGTAGTCAGGGACCACTTCTTTCCACCTGCTACGATCCTCAGAAAACTCTTTCGCTTCTTCCACATTCATACATCAAGTTTGGCACGCACGTCGGGTTTGGGTACTTAAGATCGGCCCTTTTCCAGTATTTCTCCGATTTGATTCGAATAATTACGCCTAGCTCGGCCCCTTCCGGCCCTTCCACTTACTTTCGCTCTGTATCTTTCGTCAATCTTCTTTCATCCTTCCTTTCTAAATTGTAATTTAATAATTTAAATAAATATAAATATCATTGGACAGTCTAAAGCCGCATTCACATTTTATCTGATGTGTTGCACCGTGAAGAAACACAACAGTTGTATGAAAAAAAAAAACAACCAAAATCAGCGATTGCAAAAACAGAAATTTAACATCGATTTTATTCTTGAAACGGAAAACGTGCAGGAATAGTTTTTCATAATATCCACACCATAATAAATCGTCTTAGAGGGCTATGCTCGGGGTTTTTCTGTGTGATAGAATCAGAAATGATGATATCCGCAGTAGAACTAAGGTTACCGACATAGCTCGAAGAATAGCTAAAATGAAGTGGCATTGGGCGGGACACATCGCTCGCAGGACTGATGGCCGATGGGGCCAAAAGGTTCTTGAGTGGCGTCCGCGGACCGGGAGACGAGCTAAAGGTAGGCCTCCAACAAGATGGAGCGACGACCTTGTAAGGATCGCGGGAACGCGCTGGATGCGAAAAGCACAAGACCGATCTGAGTGGAGAGCCTTGGGGGAGGCCTATGTCCAGCAGTGGACGTCTTTCGGCTGACATGATGATGATGATGATGAATAAATCGTCACCGCATTTTGCATAGATTTTTGAGGTCCACAGTCTTCTTTAGTTACAATTCATTCGTTTTATATACCCTTTTATAAACAGATAATCCTTCGCCTAACAAGTGTCCCTTGTTGAAGCAATTTGGCTTGAGTTAGGTATACAACTTGTTTGGCAGACGTGACTCACAAAAACAAGGTTCTGCCTGAACTCGCAAAAACATTCGCAGGAAATTATTTTTTGTCAAAATAACGTGAACTACATAGGCTGAGAGCTTGCTGGTACTTTTAAGGGGTCAACTGGGCATGTTTAATTTGATACACTTAGTTAAAAAGTTCTCTATTCATGCTCATTAAGGTGGTCCAAAATATATCAAGAAATATAGAAAAAAAATTGTATATCAAATCATTCCTCCACATAGCTTATTTTTTTTACGATAATTTAGTTACTTATGTGTCAAAGTTGTGAAGTAGTCGTTTACTAAGGATCTCAGTTCCATACAAAATTACATATGTTAAACTTAGCAAGGATTAAAAACAGGAGAAGAATATTCTTTACCTACTGCTGCATCACTTAATACAGTGCCATGATCTGTCCAAAGCCTGTATTATTCGATGTCTTTATTAGATGTGTGAAGCTCTATACATTTTTATATAAAACACAGTATGGGAGAAGAAACTTGTGGAGAAACAATATTTAACAGTTTTGTTTTTCAGACCATCCTAATACTCATACTTATAATAATATATTGATGACATTTATGGTTATAAATTTTCCATTACCACGTGATTACTGTTGTCTGCTTTTGACAGCTTTGCTTGAAACGTGAAAGTTGTATAAAAAACTTTTTGATCGTATTTTTGAATATAGTTATTTATATTACAGAGAAAAAAATACAGCTACGAGTAAATAACAAATAACAATTTTATAACTATATTTTTAAACAAGTACACCATCAGAGGGGTTATTATGACATAACTATGTAGTTCAGTTTACGCTGAGAGAAAAGGACAGAACTATATAACTGCTATAGCTGGTCCTTTACACTCGCCGTAAAATGAACTGCACAGCTATGTCATAATTAGCCCCTAGCTAGAGCTTGAGTAGAATTAAACATTACAAAATTATATGACATTAATTACGTTGTCTTGCTAACTTAGCCTAATCAATAAAAATAGGTCATCAGAAATTGATGGATGGAATATAAAGCTAAATTATAAAATAAAGCCCTCCAATGCACCCACTTGCGGCATCGTGCCGAGGACACTCGCAGCGTGACCCCGCTGCACTGCGATGCTCACTCTTTGGGGAAAAAAAGAGCCTTGCCCTGTTGTCGCCAGGGACGGCAATTAATTTGTCTGATACTTCTTTGTTATATTTCTTTGTGTCAGATGACAGAGATCAGAGAGAGATGTAGTAGTTTCTAAGTACCCAAACAAAGAGCCTCTAAACATCAATTCAATTCAATTCAATTCAAGTTTATTTCAGGAACAATATACATTGTGTTTGAAAAACGACTCTTACAAGCTAGCACAAATTTTAAAAATAACTTAAGATACCTAACTATCACATTGCAGTATTAATAATGTCAGTTATAGTAAATTAAATACCTATATTAACTAATTTAAAAAATCATAAATACTATAGTAGCGCTTTGACAGCAAAAAATGTCTTGCTCTGCTTTTAAACACATTAGGATTAGTAATGGCCTTAAGCTCCATTGGCAGATTATTAAAAACCTTTACCGATTGGAAACGTGCACAGTGATTTGCCAGTCTTAGTTTTGGGGAAAAGGAAAAAATTACATTTTTTGTTCTTGTTGCTAGTCGTTTCTGTCTTTTTTCCTCAGTTTCATATTTTTCGAGATATTTCACTAAATCAGTGACCAGAATTAAAATATACAAACTAGGTACATCGCTGTCTCTCAACCTATATCGCACACCCTTATTCCTTCATAGCTTCTCCTAAGTCGTTTTTTTACGGAGCTAACATTCCTACAGCCGTTATTAGGCAGCTGACGCCTCTACTTAGTGTTGTTGCCAAATATTTGCCAAATGCTCGAGAAACGGCAAAAAAAGAGGCTATTCCGAAACAAGAAACACGGAATTACAGAATCTATCCCTTTCAGTGTAAAGATGCCAAGAGAAAGAGAGCACGCTAGTAGCTAAACTAATTTTGAAATCAGATCTCAAGCGGTAAGGATAAAGGTTTGGATATAGGCAGGGGAATTTTATATTGCTTTTCCGATCTGTCCTTTTTTGAAGGTATTCGTGTATTGTTTTCATATGTAGATATGATTGTTGATTTAACGGTTGTTTTATTGTTTTTTTTTGCTATTGTTAGTTTTATTGGGGTGTATGCGTTTTTGTGGGTGCAAATTGAACGTAATGTGCAGATCTAGGAAAATACGGGGTAAAATTAAATGACAGCTTGGGATTGCCTATATCGATAAACTCAATTATCGATGCTTTTCTCATATACTAGTGATCGCTCCAAGTTTTGTTTGTAATTTTTTTTTTATTGAAAGTATGCAAATTAAACAAAATATTAAATTCTGGTTTATTCTTTATTTTAAAAGGATTTTTTAACCATCACTCATCATCATCATATTTTATTTACTCCTAAGCAATTCTGATCGTTTATTTTAACAATAGTAAATGCAATGGGCAATCTGAAATACACAATAAGGAAAAAATATATGATGAATGATGATAGTATGGCACGCTCTTGATTCGCCAACGTGTAATGGGGCCTTTACGACTTTAGCCGTAAGATTGTAATTATCCTGAGAATACTAATGTCTTTGTGTCACAGATCGCACTTACTATCAGGTGGGCTATTATGACGTAGCTATGCAGTTCTATTTAAGGCGAGAGAACAGGACAGAGCTATAGCAGTTATATAGCCCTGTCCTTTTCTCTCAGTATAATGAATTGCATAGCTACGTCATAATAACCCTCCTGAGCCTTTATTCTATTGTGAAAATCCATATCGCTTTGTACGTGTCATCATAATTATTGTCAACATTACGATAGCCCTTATTTACTTGACATTAAGTAATGGTGACTGAGACACCATTCAATGGTGTGTCAGGGTTTCTTTGGGCTCAAGTACATACACAAAAAAATACCATATATACAATACAATACAAAACACTTTATTGTACACCAAACAAAAACATAACAGAGATGGAGCACAATTCAAAATAATACAGGTAAACAACAGGCGGTCTTATCGCTGATAGCGATCTCTCCCAGACAACCTTAGTAGGGATAAGGTGTCAAATTAATGTTTTTCATACAGTAGGTGGAGCAGACTTAACACGAGCAATAACAAGATAGATGTTTGCAATTAAAAGTGAATTCAAAAAAACTAGAAAAAATTACAAATAAACGCTCACTAAATACAAGATACATATGACTTGCATAAATAAACAGATATCTATATTCATGTCTTCTCTTTCAGATCTTACCCAAAGCCAGATGCTCTGTCGCGGCGTATCCACCCACAAGGTGTGCGGGCTGCGTGCGCAGACGCCGCGTATCTCGTTCACGAGCAAGGACGAGGCGGACACGCACGATGTGCGGCGGAAGTCCGCGAGCAGCCGGCTCGGCAGCTCCCCGCGGTCGAGCGTAGCGAGCGACGATCGCCCTGATGGAATAGCGCTCAGGTAAGATCACATACAGCTGATGCCCGTGACTCCGTCCAAACAGAAAAAATAATCATAGACTTTGTTCAACAGGGATATCATTTTGCCAGGATTCATTTGGTTTCGGAACCATTGAATAGGCTCCGAATCCAGATGAAACCTGAATATATACTATTATCATCATGTCAGCCGATAGACGTCCACTGCTGGACATAGGCCTCCCCCAAGGCTCTCCACTCAGACCGGTCTTGTGCTTTTCGCATCCACCGTGCTCCCGCGATCCTTACAAGGTCGTCACTCCATCTTGTTGGAGGCCTACACACAACTCGTCTCCCGGTCCGCGGACGCCACTCAAGGACCTTCATTTAATAATTACTCAATGACATTATACACTCAAACATTAGTCATGTTTTTATACATTAAATCGTTATTTGTTTTTTTCATCTATTCAACCATAATTTACTGATTTTATTCATTCGTCATTACTTGAAACAATTGCGAAGACAGCGAACAACATGGTGATCAATGGGATTGTGCTAGCTTTAGGTAACGGGAAATATGGAAAAAGGGAAAAATATATAAACATTCAGAACGAGTTAAAGACTCTTGATCTTACCACCACCATGCAAAAATGGGAAGTGGAATCTTATACACGTTTTTATTCATAACATGGAGAAGGCTGACATAAAGGCCACCTAAAAACCATATCGTCTTTGACTTTTTATCGTATTGGCAACGTTTTTATAGCTCTTTTTTACTTGACAGTAATGGCAACCGAACTGCGTTTATCGCGTGACAAAATGTGGATAAAGTAAAGTATCCGTCACTCTCGTACTTATAAACATACCTGGGATAACTCGGGGCAAGTTGTAGGGATTTGATATCGATAAAAAAGATGTCGATATAATTAAATTAATACATGTGCACATTGAACATTCTCGATAACTGTAAAGAGGTTCGATGTAATATCTGATATCGAGCCTCTTAAGATAATAAAAGTATGCGGATGTCATTTCAATCAAAATGCCAATTTACTGTCAGTACCATTCATATTGGTACGTTTAGCAGTTTAAAGTGGATATTTTCATCTAGACGGCAATCATTAATACCGACGAATATGGAAAAAATATTGATTGTATATTATGAAAACTGTTGTAAAATAAACATATAAATATACGTGTTAATTTGTTTATTTTATTAAATG
This sequence comes from Acleris emargana, assembly GCA_927399475.2. NCBI lineage: Eukaryota > Metazoa > Arthropoda > Insecta > Lepidoptera > Tortricidae > Acleris > Acleris emargana. The sequence continues at coordinate 3,281,986 of OV656840.1, forward strand.
AGGAGAAAATGAGTAATATTTATTTATGTCGAATAACATTTAGATGTTGGCAGAAACATCGATATATTTTATGTCGATAAAATATTTTGCTACAACACATACAATGGCATAGGAAGTCAAACGAGCATAGGTCACCTGATGATAAATGGAAACTGTGACCCATAGACATTCACATTCACAAGACTGCCGTGCAATCCTAAGACTGCAAATGCACTGCCAACCCTGAGGACTAAGACGGAATGCCTCTATGCTAGTCATTTCACCGGCTGTCTTATCACCAAACCGGAACACAACAATGCAAACTCTGCTGCTTGGCGGTAGGTTAATGGATACCCAAGTGGTACCGACCCGGACGGACCCTGCACAAGGTCCTCCCACAAGGAAGTAGAGTTGATGGTAACAGATGAAAACCTATACAAATAAATAAAAATAGAAAGGACATGGCTATCTTGGTGACGACCGTAGCGAGCTAATAGCAGTGTTTTCAACTAGATGTAATAGTATATGCATGTTGCACTGTTGTTCTTTTTAAGATAACTGTAATTACCTACCTTTTGTGTTTGTAAACCGGCTCACTGGGCCCCAAGATATAGGCTCAGCCTAGTTTGGGGTCCACTGGATATTTTCTTGTATGTTCCTGTGCTTGGTTAATCAATAAATGTATCTTTATCTATCTTGATCTTAAGATAAAAGGCAAATACCTATTAAAGGTTTTTTTGACATTCAAGTTAAATTGCAACAAATCGTTAGTATACGTCGTTTTTTTTGTCATCATCATGTCAGCCTAAAGACGTCCACTGCTGGACATAGGCTTCCTCCAAAGCTTTCGACTCAGACCGGTCTTGTGCTGTGCATCCACCGCGTTCCCGCGATCCTTATAAGGTATTTTTTGTAGTTGAATACTATAGAAATATATCCACTTAGTCCCTCGTACTATCTTGCTCAATTCAATACACGAGGTTCCGACATACTATTTAATTGTTCATTCATTGACGATATAGAATAACGTTGATGTAACAGACGGGGCGTGCCGCCGTTAGTGTATTAAAAACACTGTAATAATATAATCGAACAATACACAGTTATTATTTATCCATTTGCGCTTTGTGATATATTGCTTTTAATATCCCCTCTATTACCCTAGAATTAAGGGGAATTACTCAATGCCCTTAATTCTTAATGAACCTAATACCAACGTAATTAATATTGACGTCATGTGGCTTTTGACGATAGGCTGATTGATTATGTCGTGAGTGATCGAGAAAGGAGTTAAAAATGGAACTTTATGTGGAAAGCAAAAGGCTTGTAATCGCTTGGCGTAAATTATACGTTTAATATTTATTGAAGATTAATCGATACGGGAGTTGATGATGTCGTATGTTCAAGATATATACAGGGTGTCCCAGAATTTGACGTAAATGTAACGACAAACAAAAACTTACGAAAGAACCATTTATTGTAACGTTGTACTTGAATTTGTCAAATTGCTCCAAATTGTATCTATAGTCGAGGGCAATTTAAATGACAAAAGATGTAAACAAAATCTAACGGACCAATTTAACATTTCCATTTATATTGTGGCTTTAATATTTTGGAATTATGGTGTAAAAACTAATGGGCACGTTCTATTAGATTACGACTACTTTTTATGTGTGAAAATATATGCAGCTTTTTTAATAAATCAGTACATATTTTGTATAATATTATGAATTTACTGAAGTAGCACTTTAACGAATAGTTTTGTCTGTAGATGTGGAGAGGTCATTTTCCCTATTTAAGTAAAGCTATAAAATGAATGTACTGAAAATACCTTAAAAAGAAAAATATGATTATTTACTTCAACAATTAAATCTATAACTTTTGTGCAGTGATGTTATCTTTTTTTTTAAATCAATAGTAGTCATATCCATAACATATTATATCGATATCGTTTAACATTATTTTGGCATAATTTGCACCCGTCGTCCGCCCATTAGTAATACACATTACGGCGTAATTAAGAATTATAAATTAAATGTTGGAATTGCAAATGGCAGCTATTTTAAATCAAGGGAGCCAAAGTTCGTCATTAAAACCTTAATAACGCCTAAGCTAATTGGAAAATTAAGGAATATTTGGACCTGTAACGGGGCGTAACGTAACGGCTTTTGTATTTACGTCAAGTGTTGAGACATCCTGTATAATAATTTTTGAATTTTTAAATTATATTCAATATACTGGGTTTCTATTCTACATGGTCAAACCATTTTGCTCGTGACATGTTAATATTGTCAACGTCGTGATAGCTCTTCTTAACTTGACAGTAATCGTAGAAGTTAAATATACAGTATAACGCCTTACGTAATGCGTTGGATATATTTGACATCCAACAAAATGTGTGACGACACCTTAATCTCGTTAGGTCCAGTGTGCAATAGTATCTACATTATCAAGGCAATTTAATTTGAACTGTATTGAAATAAAAACAAGGTTTATTTTCCATTCTTTATAAATTAAAAATTGCATTTTTCGAACTAACGTATTTGAACTTTATTACCTTGATGGTAGATTCCAAGTCCCACTGACAAAAAACTGGTTGTTTGTAGTACGGTAGGCCTTACGAGGTTGTGTATTTTCGTAGAACGTCTACGCCGTAGCGCACCGTAATACCGTAGCCGGCTATGAATTGGGGCGACTATTTTTAGCGTAGCGCCGAGCGAGCTTTAGTATATTGCCCTACGACGGATACAAGGCACACGTGCAATTAATTTATAGAAGCATATTCGACTCTCAATGTTTATAATAAGGTTGGAAATGCAATACAATTTATAAAGTAGATGTGCCTTTTTTCCGTAGGAGGGCAGAATACAATACATAAGAAATGTTTCTTCATTTTAGTTTTGTATAAAAAGATATATAAAATTGGATATAACTATATTGCAATTGACATAATTTATCATTATTGTCACCATCTCTTACATACTGGACAGGTGACTTGGTTTTGGAGGCTTGACATAACTTTTCTAAAAAAATATTTATGTTTTATTGTATAATAAAAATAGTACTAGCCTAGAGCTTAGTTTAAGGCTTAATCAATTTGTATGAGATTGTTGTTTATTTTATTTATTAACCTCCCGACAAATAAGAGGCGTGTTAGTCGGCACACTTTGGTACCTTGTCGCTTTAACGCCTTCGACAGTTAGTGCAGCAGTTCAAACAGCATGTTAAAGTGACAAAGTACTAACGTGTGCTACTTATAACGCAGACCGAACATATCATTACCGGGATTCATTGCGCGGTACGAAAATATTCGTATCACGTTCGTGCTTATTTCCGGTTTGTAACGAAAATCCGCTCCGTACGGTTCAAATTCAGGCCCTGAGCGTGAACGTGTTAATGTACTTAGAGGGTGTTCACATTAGGAGATTTAGTCGCGTTGGAGTCGCGCCATTTAAGCCGTGCTATGTATGTATATATGCATGTAAACTCTTTATAGTACAAAAAAAAAAACAATTACAAGTAAATTCGTACATAAACTTAAGATTAACATGTACAATGGCGAATTTATCCCTTTAAGGGATCTCTTCCAGTTAACCTGACCATGATTGAGGAAACTGCACGAGGATTACAAGGATGTGCACCAAAAATAAATAAACTAATATTTCTACAGCTAAATATCCATAAACTATACATATAAATAAATAAACATCACATACACAAATATAAATATAATAATATAGTACAGTATATATATATACACTTACATAAGTAAATAGTCATATATATATATATAATATACGAAAATATACGAAAGTGATGTAGCAAAATATTTTATCGATATAAAATATATCGATGTTACTGCCAACATCTAAATGTTATTCGACATAAATAAATATTACTTATTTTCTCCTCATTTTAGATAAAATATAAACAAATTAACACGTATATTTATTTGTTTATTTTACAACAGTTTTCATAATATACAATAAATATTTTTTCCATATGAATTCGTCGGTATTAATGATTGCCGTCTAGTTGAAAATATCTACTTTAAACTGCTAAACGTACGAATATGATTGGTTGGTACTGACAGTATATTGTCATTTTGATTGAAATGACATCCGCATACTTTTATTATCTTAAGAGGCTCGATATCAGATATGACATCGAACCTCTTTACAGTAATCGAGAATGTGCAATGTGCACATGTATTAATTTAATTATATCGACATCTTTTTTATCGATATCAAATCCCTAGAACTTGCCCCGAGTTATCCCAGGTATGGTTATAATGTCGGTGCTGAAATGAAGTGGTTTTTTTTTTTAAGATTCCGTAGCAAGATGGTAAAAAGGAACCCTTGTGAGATTTCGTTGTCCGTCTGTCTGTGTGTCACAGCAGGTTTTCTTAACAACTACAAATATTATGTTGTTGGAACGTTGTACAGGATGGGCTCTTTTTTCACTCTTACTTGATTTTACTAAGGGAATAAAGGCTTGGAGTACTATTAGGCGATGGGCTTGCAACCTGTCACTAATACGCTGGTAAACATCTTAGCCTGTTTATGCAAAATGTGGTTACAGAATTATCAACAAGATTTTAGAGTTGTTGGTAATTCTGTAGCTCTGCCTACCCCACTCTGGGAATGAAGGCGTGAGTTTATGTATGTATGTATGTATGTACTTGATTTTACTGTTAATATTAAAAACAAATTGGCCCGACCATTATGTATTCAAATTCCTATTATATCTTGGAACAAGGAAACCAGAACTGATGAGATATATTGTACACGCAATATAACATAACTCAATTCACTTGGAACCCATCTCGAAGTACTCAGAGGCTCCACCGCGTCTAATAGAATATTAATCTAGCAAGCCATCAGTGGGACGCATCTAGTCGTGTTTACTCTACTAAGTCACTGAAATTAGTCTCGGAGTAGGGTGTGTAATGGGAAATAATAATTATAATTATACAAATACTCTTTGGCCGCATAGAATAAGCTATCTTCATTCCAAATTTCATCTACATCTGTCAAACATACTTTTTTTTTCATAAGCGTACGGCCCGCCTGATGGTAAGCGGTTACAGTAGCCTATATGGACGCTTGCAATACCAGAAGTATCACATGCGCGTTTACTAGCTCTAACACACACACACACACACACACACACACACACACATACACATTAGCATTTATACTATTAGTGTTACACAATGTTACAGGTCACACTGAGGTCATTGAGGTTAATTTCCATTATAGTAGTCTGACCGGAAAATTTAAAAAACCTCTTTCACCGTTAAGGCGGTTTTAATCGGTATATGAAGATAATAATGTTAGTTTTGGTAAAGATGCCAGCAATCTTATTATATAAAAGAAGAAACTCACTGACTGATCGACCAGCCGAAGCCACTGGTGGTAGAAACTTAAAATTTAGAGTTAAAATTTATTGGATTTCTTGGATCTTTGGAAATTCATCCCCCAAAGGGTTAAAATAGGGGCAGTAACGGGAAACTAATTATGTTCCTCCACTAATATATAATCCAACATTGGGCTCAAAAATATCTGACACGCCTCTATCACTAAAGGCATAAGAATGTCTTACATGCTTTCACGAGCAATGTTTAATAAATATATATATTAGAGACTGTACCCAAAAAGTTAAAATACCGAAATGGGTCAATCAACTTTTTTTGTAGCTCGTTGCCATGGTGACGTCTCCTGGGTCATTCTTTAAAACTATGATTTCAAAGGATATAAGTCCACTAAAAAACTGTTTTATTGGCAATTACACACCCATTATTTTATTGCCTTTCTCCTGAGTGTGCTGGAAGTATATATTATAACATGATTTCTAATACACTCTATCACTGTTGTCTTCTGGCTCACGGGACAGAATAACAACAAAAAAAAGTTGATCCACCCTAAATTTTTTTACGTAACTTTTTCACGTTTCCAAACTCCCTGTATTTGTGGATCCTCACGTTTGAATTACGAATGCCGTGCGCAAGCCGTTGATTGGCTGCACCGGGTGTAGTATTGCAGACGTGAATAATTACTGACAATGGCGACACAAACAATGGACGAGGGGTTTGGAATAAAAGAAATGGATTACTTATTAATACGTCGAGAATTTACTGAAAAGATTTGAGTGAAATCTTATAAATGTGTATATTTGTTTAGTATTCCTGTTATTCGATGATTCCTGTGCAAACCTTTTGTTACATAGATTTTACTCTGTAAGTGAATTTATTGACACTGAATTTTGACTTTACAATACCTTTATTGCCGTGTGGTTGCTGAATTGCCGTGTGGTTGCTGGGTTAGAATAGTGCCACTCCATGTCTTCCCGTGGATGTCGTAAGAGGCGACTAAGGGAATATAGGCTTGTAGTACTGTTAGGCGATGGGCTTGCAACCTGTCACTAATACTCTAGTCAACATCTTAGCCTGATTTTGCAAAGTGTGGTTACAGAATTATTAACAAGTTATTAGAGTTGTTGGTAATTCTGTAGCTCTGCCTACCCCACTCTGGGAATGAAGGCGTGAGTTTATGTAATGTATGTTATAACTTATAACTCATTAATTTTTGACATTGACTTTTGCTACTTTACTTTTTTTGTTTTTACTTCTTTGACGATCATAATATGAATTCTGTATAATTGACATGTATGCAACTGTAACTTATATTATGAAATAAATAAATCTAACTCTATTACACGGTTTTTCTTTTAGATACCGACGACAAATGAATAGCCTTTCGCCACTATCTATCAAGTGGCCTGTGAGCAGCTTCTTTGGTTCCTTCACTATTCAAAGTACCTAGATTTGCTTAAAATACCTTTGTACTGAGACTAAAAGGTTAAACAAAGTGTAATCTACAACAACTACAAGGAACAAGCGTAGTCGTAAATCACCAATCTCCTTATCTGTTTATTTTTATATTTTATATGTATTAGTATATTTATCTATTTTATTCAAACTATTATTTTTTCAACACGTTTTTTTTTCTTCGCGGCGGTCTTCTTTTTCTGTTTCGAATACTGGTTGACTGGTTGAAAATACCATTGGGCATTAAGTCCGCCATGTGAACTTTATTGTATTGGTGCATAGAAGTTTAAATAAATAAATAATCTGGGATTCATTTACGCGTCAAACGTCTAATTCTAACTTTTAATTTATTTATCCCGTTAAAAACGTCCCTCGTAACATTCCTAACCGAAGACCAACATAATGATTCGACATATTAAGAACCGAAAACGCCATGTGTCATCCATTTTAAAAGTAAATCAGGAAGTTGGGCACTGAGAGTAGGATAAAGTTTGGGCCCGATTTATAAATTAATTTGAAGCCCATTCTGGCAAATTTAATGGTCGTATCTTTAACTTTAAATCTGATCGTAAATCAACTCTCTACGCTTATAAACAGAATTAAAAACGCAATTCAAATTTGGAGTTAGTTACGCCGTTTTTTTGTAGAAAGGTTATCTTTGAGGTAAAAAGAGTCATAAAAGCATTATAATTCAGGCGTTCATGCGTTTCTCATGCTAACTAAATATATTATAAATGCGGTAGTCTGTGTGTTAGTTTGTTACTCCTTATTACTGCAACGGCTGGACTGTTACAGAAAACTGACATAAACCGCAGCAAAGTGAGGGCGGGTCGCTAGTAGTATATAAAATTCCACTATATACATACATACATAAACTCACGCCGTTATTCCCAGAGTGGGGTAGGCAGAGCTACAGAATTACCAACCACTCTAAAAATTGTTGATAATTCCGTAACCATTTTGCACAATTAGGCTAACATGTTTACCAGTGTATTAGTGACAGGTTGCAAGCCCATCGCCTAACAGTACTACAAACCTATATTCCCTTAGTCGCCTCTTACGACATCCACGGGAAGACATGGAGTGGCACTATTCTAACCCGGCAACCAGACGGGAGTTTCAAAAGTATTATAATTCAGGCGTTCAAGCGTTTTTCATGCATCCTACTAACTATATATTATAAATGCGATAGTTTGTGTGTCTGTTTGTTACTCCTTAACACAGCAACGGCTGGAAGACGGACTTAATGCTGTACGTATCAGTGTTACAGAAAACTGACATAAACCCAAGCTAAACGAGGGCGGGTCGCTAGTAGTATATAAAATTCAACTATATAAATAATAATAACATATAACAAAACTGGTTAATTTTCCCATGGCCCCAAAACTAAGTAGAGGCGCAGCTGTTTCGACTTAATGCCATCTTTTCCAGCCGGTGCCTCCCTAAGAGGTATTAACTTCTTACTTGCTGTATACATAGTACACTCGCGAGCAAAAAAATTGCATCACTTTGCATTTATTCATGTCCACCCATTCTCTTTGTAAACTGGCTTTTCTTTCAGAAATATTTAAATAACATGATTTACTGCAACATGGAAATCAGCGCAGAATGTTTTAGATTATAATTTTCGGATTCGGGTAAAAATGTAAGATTTTGCTTGTGGGAGGACCTTGTGCAGGGTCCGTCCGGGTTGGTACCACTATCTTATCCATTAACCTACCGCCAAGCAGCAGTGTTCGCATTGTTGTGTTCCGGTTTGGGGATAAGACAGCCGGTGAAATTACTAGCATAGAGGCATTCCATCTTCGTCCTCAGGGTTGGCAACGCATTTGCAGTCTTAGGATTGCGGTCTTGTGAATGCGAATGTCTATGGGTCACAGTTTCCACTTACCATCAGGTGGCCTGTGTGCTCGTTTGCCTTCCTATGATATAAAAAAAAAAAAAAAAAAAAAAAAAAAAAATATTGAATGGACATTAAATGCGATGTAATTGTTTTGCTCTCGATTGTACTTACTTGAAGCGAGTGTAATGCTGTTGCAAAGAGAGCTCTGAGAAGTATGCGTGGAGTTAGAATGATAGAGTAAGAAATAGCGAGATCCGAGAACGATGTGGATTGAAAGAAGATGTAGTGACTAAAAGGATGGATTAAAAAAGAGTAACGAAAGAGATATGGCGAGCGAGAGAGTGGAGTTGTCGGGAGGGGACGTCCTAGACGGACGTACGGTGATCAGATTCGCGATGTACTGAATATGGGCCAAATAAAAAGCACCCGAAACCGACGTACGTGCATAAAGAGATTGATGAATCTCAATTTGTCACAATGTTTATTTCTGAGAATGGAAAAGAAAAGCCAATAACCAATGGAAATTAAAAAAAAATATATCACAATAACAGTTCTAATAAAACTTAATAATTTAATTATGATACGGTTGTACCTGACGATGTAATAAACATTACTTCCCCCAGAAGAAAGAAACGATTCACTTCACCGGATACTTTGCGTAATGCGACGTTTCCCGCGCCGTGGCACGTCTGGTTATGCCCCTAGGGTACAAAACGTGATCTTTTAAGGAGCTTTATTTACTGATTGCTTTGAATCGAGCGTTTGTTTCGACATTAATCTTATTTAATATTTTTATTAAAATCAAAATGGTATTTAGAGCTATTTTATTGATTTTAAGTGCACTCCCATTTAAAAATAAAAAAATAGCACTAACTACCGTGTCAGGGCAAGCTCGGAGAAAAATCCAAAATCAGTTTGTCAGCAGTTATTATCGCCTAGTCAGTTAGTTACTTTAAATTTAATAATTAAATGAATATAGTATAAGCATCATGCCATATATTTATTTAAGCCATGTCTCAAAATTCAGCACATAACTGAGGCAAAATTCAGCTCGTTCACTATAAATTATTCATGTTATGGCCTTTTACGGTTCACATAAATTTTCATTTTTGACGCAAATTATTCATAGGTTATTATTACTGCCTTCAGTTCTGCCTAAGGTAGCCATTGCGGCAAATGCAGACTTAGAATATTGAGCAGAATTAAGTACAGTTAACAACAAATAGATACAGAAAGAAATAAATAAATAAAGAAAATAATTTATTCGTGACATACATAACAAAGAACAGAGTAACACGTACAAGAAGAAAGTAGTCACGGAATTGTCCCAACTCAGCGTAATGGTGGCAGTCAGCGCTGGTCTTCCGCTGGAACCATAATTATTTGAACACAAGACATCAGTAATAAAAACGAGTAAAAAAAAGCAAAATTCCGAGTTTCGCAAAAAGTTTTCCATGCCCGTCCTTAAATGTACCCCAGCCACTTATAGCGTTTATTACAATACAATTAGGTGAAAAGTGGATACATAATATCTCTTTTGGTTGACTGTACAGAGTGTACAGCCCGGCCACGACTTTGAAATTTTACACTTGTATACTCGATGCATCACCACTTTTATAATTATAGCCTCCTAAGACCCACCATACAACGAAAGGGTATATATAGCAGGATAGCCTAAAAAAAATTGCCAAGCGTTTTTGGATCAAAAGTATAATCAAACGATGCCTTTTGGGGAGGTTTCATCCCTCTGTTACCCCCTGGGGTAAATAACACCCGATTAACCCCAAAACTGTTTTATTTATTTTTTCCTAAACAATGAAAGAGACGAATTTCAAATTTTGTTCAAATATTAATGAGACTAAAAGCTATATGTTAAAAAAATATGTAATACAATCAACGTCTGCGTCATACGTTATGTTGGAAATTTGTGTGATTCAAATATAATGTAGTACTTCCCCGGTGACTTGAATTTTGGTCGTTTTCTACCCTCATTTTCTCTAAGTCTTTGTTTCTCTATCTTCCCAAAATTTCAATTGATACTAAGGATCATTTATCGTGATCTTAATTTCTAGAACAAAAGAAAAACGAATCTTTGGGCAATTTCACGCTGTACATACTTTTAAACTACTCAACGAATTTTAATGCATTTTTCAGAAATAGGTATACTTCATTTAATTTAGAATGAGAAACCACAACAACATTATATTGCGGCTCGTGAACTGTAATCTCTTTACAATTTGTACTAGAGTAACAATTGACGACACGCAAATACTGATGTGCAAGTTGCGGAAAGTTTCCAAAAAGTTGGAAAAGTTGCAAGAAATTTCCGGAAACTTTCACAAGAAATATAGAAAATTCAAATTTAAGAAACGGAAAGTTTCAATCCCCATACAAAATTGTGAGAAGTTTCCGAAATTTCCCTACATGAAATTTTCCGCAATTTTGGAAAGTTTCCTTTGGTACATCAGTCGCAAATAAAGTGACATTAAAACAATTTTATTTTGCGGCTCCCAGACTATTGTACTGTACTATTTGCTAGGTAGTAAATAGTTGACCAAACGCAATATAATGTTATTGTGGTTTCTCATCCTAAAATAAATGAACTATAGAGTGATTCAATAGAAAGGTTTTTATGAACAAAACATTTTGGTTTATGTACGGGAGAAAAAGAAAACTCGCATAATTCAAAGCGAAGCGCAGACGGGGCGCTAGAGTTCATTATATTAATATTTCTCCCAATCTGGAATCAAACCCAGGACCGCTAGCTTCGTAGGCAGGGTCACTGAGGTAAGTTTTTTTCACCAGGTGGCGCTCGAATCGCGAGGTTTAAAATATTTACGGTCCCTGTTTACATTTCTGTTTATAATTAGAAAATTACGATAATTTATTGATGTTAGTGCTCAAAGTTATTGCTTAAGACACAACAGTTGCGAACTTAAGTTATCTAGCGGCAAAATTTTGTATATCATCCATAAATTCAACAAGTGTTAATCAGCTGGCTAACGGTCGGAGTGTGCATAAATTTATGCTTCTACAGTGCAGCGAGATACAGTAAGTGACTTTTGAACTTACCCAAGTTGTGTCCATCTACTCCACTGCAATGGAATGCGTCAAATGCCACAAAGTCACAAAACCAGAGGAACACTTGAAATGTTCGTCATGTCTATACTGCTTTCATTTCGTCTGTGCGGGCTTATCGGAAGCCGACTTCAAGAAAATACTACCTATGAACAAACCCAAGTGGAAATGCAGTTCGTGTAAGCAGAATAAAAGGATGAACAGTCCCATTATTATCCATAAACCCGGTACTGACACTATCGCAGATAACAGCCAACCATCGACTTCGATTGTGAATATTGACACAAACGCACTTATTTCATACTTCGACGCTAGGTTTAACGCACTTAATGAGGCTCTCGTTGCACTTAGTAAACATGTTGACGATAGATTATCCGAATTTGCTTGTAGTCTGAGCTCGTGGGAAAGCCGTATCTGTTCTGTCGAGTCTAGTTTAGAGGCAGTCACCGAACTGCGAGCAGAGAATGAACTACTCCGGAATGAAACACGCCAGCTGAGGACCCAATGTGAAGACATGGAGCAAAAGGCTAGAATGTGCAATATTGAATTACAAAACATTCCTGAGAAAAGAAATGAGACCCTTATTCACATTACAGAAGCCCTCGGCAAGCTTTTGGGCGTGCCTATCCACCTTAACTGCATTAGAGACGTACACCGGGTTGCTCACAACGCGTCAACGGACCGGCCCAAAAACATAATAATACAATTAACGACACGGCGATTACGCGACGAAGTGCTGGCCGCCGCAAGGGCGCGCAGGGGACTGACAGCGGCGCAATTGTATGCGGCAGGCGGCCTAGGCGCAGGTACATCATCAGCTGACGTCACGGCTGCATCTCGCTCGATTTACGTAAACGAGCATCTAACCCTCAAGAACAAAATCTTGCATGCCCGCGCGCGTGAAGCAAAAACTCACAAAAATTATAAATACGTCTGGGTCAAGAATGCGACCGTTTTGATGCGTAAAGGTGATGACACACGGGTCATAGCAATTAGGAACGAGGCAGACTTCCAGAAACTGTGACGATTGTCATCACATTTATTACCACTATTATTTGTAGCTAAAACAGTATTTTGCCTTATTATACTTCACAAGCAATGTTACAGTCTTACACTACTGACTCATATCTATGTACAAACTCACAGCGTGGCACAAAACAATAATACTTACCGTGTACTGCAGAGTAATGAAACTTCCAATGACTGTCGGCAGGCCATTGTCTATCTATTAAATAGTACTACAATTATTCCCCACAAATATAACTGCATTTCTATCATAGTTTTAAATATATTAATATTACAGTTATGATGTCCATTAAAAGTGATGTATTTTTTTATTACCAAAATTGTGGAGGATTGAGATCAAAGCTTGCCGACCTTCGCCTAAATGTGTTAAATGCATATTATGATATAATCATGTTAACCGAGACTTGGTTGCAACCGGGTATTTTAGATGCGGAGCTGCTGAGTAATGATTACACTGTTTACCGCCGGGACCGTGACCTCGCCACCCATCTCAAGAGGGACGGTGGAGGGGTGCTGATTGCCGTACGAAATACCATCAAAGCCACTCGTCACCTGGACTGGGAAAGCCCTACTGTCGAGGACTTAGTTTTAACCATTCCAACCACATCTTTTAACCTTGTATTATGTGTTGTATATATTCCTCCTGCTTCCCCGAAAGAAACGTATTGCGACCATTTTAGGTCTTTAGAAAAAATACAAGACCTAGTACATGACTGTAAATTTTGCATCGTGGGAGACTACAACTTGCCAGAATTATGTTGGATTAACTCATCAGGATCAGTTTCAGTTGTGGCACACTCTGTCCGTAGTGAAACTTCTAAAGTTTTGATTAATTCTTGCGCATTTTTAGATCTAAGTCAATATAACTACTTCCTAAACCATAACAACAAAACCCTCGACTTACTGCTCTCGAGCTTGGAGCGTGCCGTTTCTCCGCCTGATGTGGTTTTGTCCAACATGGACAGGCACCACCCTCCATTTCAATTTTATATTAACATACAGCTCCGCCTTCCACTTAAAGTTAACAATATAATCAAACGCAACTTTTTTAAAGCCAATTACCCGGATATAATTGAAGAATTAGGTGATATAAACTGGTCCCAACAATTAAATTTACTATCAGCAACCCACGCGGTTGATAGGTTTTATGATGTTTTGTATAAAATAATTGATAAATACGTGCCAATACGGAAAATTAGACGCACTACTTATCCAAAATGGTTTTCGGTGGCACTTATAAAGTCCCTCAAACGTAAAGAAAAGGTTTGGGTTAAATGGAAAACATACCAGTGTCGCCGCGACTATGGTGAATTCTCCCTCCTCCGGGCCCGTTGTAAAACACTGATGGAGAACTGTTTTCGCACTTACACTAAATACACTGAGGAAACAATGAAAGTAAATATAAAGGCGTTCTGGTCCTATATTTCGTCCTTAAAGCAGTCTTCATCGAACTACCCACATACTATGCATCTCGGGAATAAGGTTGCCAACACACCTAATGAAATAGTTGAACTTTTTTCGGAGTTTTTTACTTCGGTCTACGAGGATAGGGAGCAATGCAACGTGTCCGACCTGGAGAAACTAGCTTGTTCATCAACTTCGGGTATTATAAGCGATATGTCTATAACCGAGACTGATATTTTAAAATTACTTTCGAAACTAGACTCTAAAAAAGGCCCAGGCCCTGATAAAATTAGTCCCATCTTCCTAAAACGTACTGCACCTTCTATAGTTATTCCACTTCGTATTATATTTAATAAATGTATCGCTGAGGGTACTTTTCCAGAATGCTGGAAGATATCAGCGGTTACCCCAATACACAAACTTGGCTCAAAATCGGTAATAAGTCACTATAGACCAATCTCCATACAATCATGCATCCCCAAGTTACTTGAATCTCTTATCCATGATGTTATATACCCATTTGTACAACATAATATTATGGAACAGCAGCACGGCTTTATGAAGCACAAGTCAACTTCTACTAATCTCCTTGTTTTTTCCCATTTCTTGTTCAAATCTATGGACAAGAGGGTCCAAGTAGACACTATATACACTGACTTCCGGAAAGCGATTGACAAAGTAGACCACATTATGCTCCTGCGCAAGCTGGCGTATAATGGTATCAAGGGTAACTTGTTAAGGTGGTTCGCTTCCTATCTAGAAAAACGAACGCAAAAAGTTGTCATAAATGGATACGAATCACGTGCATCACAAGTCTCGTCTGGGGTGATTCAGGGTTCAATTCTTGGGCCGCTCCTATACACGCTGTTCATCAATGACGTAGCTAATTGCTTCCGGAACTGTTCATTTGAGATGTTTGCGGATGATTTAAAAATATACAGGACTGTTTCCTGTCAGACTGATTGTGTATTAATCCAACAGGACCTGGACCGCTTCCATGAATATTGTATAGCTAATAAGCTTTCTCTTGCTTATGACAAATGTGTTAAAATATCGTTTACTAAAAACAAAAATAAAATTATTGGTCAATATCGCATAGGCGGAGTGACACTGCAAAGCGTTACTGATGTCAAGGACTTGGGAGTGACACTGGACGAGAAGCTTACTCTTGACGGACACGTAAACCGCATAACGTCCAAGGCATACCGAATGATGGGATTCGTACTTAGAGCAGCTAAACCTCTTAAAAAACATTCTTCGTACATACTGTTGTACAAATCCCTGGTCCGTCCTTTACTGGAGTATGCATCTGAGATCTGGAATCCCCACTATCTAACCTATACAAATCTGGTTGAACGTGTCCAGAAGAAATTCCTAAGAGCCCTTCATTTAAGGCTTTGTGGGGTACATTTATCATATGACGAGCTCTTAAAGCGATATAAACTACGTACACTTTCAGTCAGACGAGCGGTTCGGGATGCGGTGGTTCTGTACAATATATGTACCAGCAACTACAATTGCCCAAAACTACTACAATACTTAAATTATCGTGCCCCTACATATAGAACTAGATCCACCCTCCTTTTCGCTGTCCCGGCGAGTAAAACAAATGCTGGTGTCCGCGCGCCGCTCTGTAGAATGTGCAATGCCTACAACAAGCAATTGTCCTCGGTTGACATGTTTAACTGTGCTAAAATTAATTATAAACGCAGCGTCATTAAGGTCTTAGATGCTAGTGTAAACGTAGGCTAATGTTGATGTTAATTTGTTGTATTGCTGAAGTTTGTGTGTTAATGGAGTCATTCATATATTTACAGTGCCGTTTATTTTATTGTAAATTAACTGTTATTAGTTTTAGTTGTGTTTACCATATTTTTTTATACTCAACTTTAATTTATTATATCTTAATTCTCTAGACTAGTTATAAGCTCAAAATTGCACCACAGTCACCGCCCGATCTAGAATTTAACTCTTAGTGGGATTTGTTTCAGGATGTAGACTAAACCTAACTTTAAGAGATCCTTTGTTTTATAATATTTTGTAATGTCTATATCTGTTTTTTTCCCCAATAAATAAAATAAAAATAAAATAAAATAAAGTTAACCGTGTCGTTTAAATAGTAGAATATTTGCTATGGGTCTTTGGGCCCAGTAACTTCAAATGAGTCTTTCACTTATTACGTGATCATTGCGTTATTAGTTCCTGTGTTTGTATTCGGAGGCCTAATAACGCGACTAGGGTTTGCAATCCGGATATCCGAATTATCCGGATATCCGTCGAAAATTGGATCCGGATCCGACGACCCCTTGGATCCGGATATTTCGGATCCTACGGATATTATGAGACGACTTTGGAATTTGCAATAAAATTAAAATAAACCACGAAGTCGTGACTAATGTAATACCAGTATATCTATAGTGTTCCTAAATGCATATTTTTTTAAATAAATTCATGTCATACATTGTTTTAGTCATTACAAATTTTCATAATTTAGATCGTTTTCTCGCGGCAGTCGCGGCACTCAGTATCGAGCGGCACACTTAACAGAAGATATCTAGCTAGCTAGACCGATTAAAGGACCGCCTGACGCGGTTGTTTACAACTGGTTGCCCTTAATCCTATTGTTTTAGCTGTAACGTCGCAATAATAGAAATAAGTGCAAAGACCGTAGGGGTGGGTTAGCTCGCAACCCGCAGTTAAACAGCTTTTGTCTTTATCCCGTGTGGTTGCCGGGTTAGAATAGTGCCACTCCATGTCTTCCCGTGGATGTCGTAAGAGGCGACTAAGGGAATATAGGCTTGTAGTACTGTTAGGCGATAGGCTTGCAACCTATCACTAATATGCTGGTAAACATCTTAGCCTATTTGTGCAAATTGTGGTTACTGAATTATCAACAACTTTTTAAGTTGTAATTCTGTAGCTCTGCCTAGCCCACTCTGGGATTACAGGCGTGAAGGTATGTATGTATGTATGTCTTAAGTAATACGTAATTTTAAAACAATTATTTAGTTGCTTATTGATATTTTAAAGTGTCACAACCCAATAATTATTTGTCCCTAAGAATTAGTTAATTAAAAAATTACTTGAAATTTCAATAATAAGTAGGCATTTATTGTTACAAATAGCCTTGTGATTTTATGTACAAAGTCTACGTGCGTCGTGCATGCATCTACATTTTAATAAATTGTACTATAAATCAAAGTATATTTCATTTAAAACCAGGATCCGTTATTATCCGAAATATCCGGATATCCGAATCCGTCAAGTCCCCAGATCCGAATTATCCGGATCCGGAAAATTCAACGGATCTTGCAAACCCTAAACGCGACGATGCACAGTGATCCCGGTCAATAGGGCCACGATGTTTTAATTATTCAGGACACGATCCGTTCGGTGTGGTCCAAGTCTTTAGAAGTAAGCGTGGTTAATAATCTGGCTTATTATTTGATATTCCTTAGTGTCATTTGCAAAGATAAAAAAACCGGCCAAGTGCGAATCGTTCAGATGAAAATTAGCGCTGGACTGAATTTGCAGCATCTTGCTCAGCCGGTTGCCTTTCAAGCACTTGCGTGTTCTTATTTTTGTTTTATCTGTCTTATTGATAGCTTTTTTGTCTTGCACTTAATAAACATTTTTCTTTCTTTCTTTCAACTAATGTTCTATTTAAAGTTATTTGGTGCTATCTTATATGAGCAGTTTTTTGTCTGATAACAACGTTATTTATTTATTGTTTATTATGTCAAGTTGGAAAACTTTTCCAATGTATATATGAATATCAAAATACTTCGACCTTAATGTCCGCTAGCTAGCCACACCGTCATTATTGCTGATTTAGATAGATCCAGTAGAAATACATAGCGTCGTTAAAACAGCTCTCGCCTCAAACGTGAAAAACCACTCGTCAATGTATTTCTACTGGCATGCTTTTACTGGACCAATGTAAATTAGCCATAACTGTCATTATAATTTGAAGTGTGGTCACCGGGTTAGAATAGTGCCACTCCATGTCTTCTCGTGGATGTCGTAAGAGGCGACTAAGGGAATAGGCTTCTAGTACTCTTAAGCGATGGGCTTGCAACTTGTCACTAATACACTAGTAAACATCTTAGCCTGATTGTGCGGAGCGCGGTTACAGAATTGTCAAAAACTTATTTAAGAGTGCTTGATAATTCTTTAGCTCTGCCTACCCCACTCTGGGAGTGAAGGCGTGAGTTTATGTATGTCATTTGACATTTCCTTGTTATAATATAAATCAATGCCATTCCTTTAAATTTTTGCACAATTAATCATTGAATTTTTAAAGTCGTTTCTCGCTTTTAAATTATGCCGTTCTATTTTCCATCAGGACAGGCTAATATTGATTTGGACAGGAATAAAGCGTTACCGTTTCAAATTAGACTAGAGCAATCAATGAGGACCTGTCCTGACTAATTTAGGCCTCATTAATCTTCGTTTTCTCGGCTTTGAGGTGATTTGAGGTCTTGTTGGATTTCATTAGAATTTGGAAAGGTATTTCTAACTAAATTGTGACTACTTACCTATTGAATGAATGTTTAGAGAAGTTGAGAAAGTGTTTTTAAGGTTCCGTACTCAAAAGGTGCCAATGGGAGCCTGTTATTACACCTCCGCTGTCAGGCTATCTGTCTGTCTGTCTGTCTGTCTGTCTGTCTGTCTGTCTGTCTGTCTGTCTGTCTGTCACATGAAATTGGCACGTGAGTTTGTAAATAGCAAATTTTACGCAAATGAAACTTACTTTTATGTTTGATAGTTTTTTCCACCCTTTTTAATAAATAGTTATTTTCACCTCAGCAGCTCAAACAAGCAGGTTTTGCTGCTTAAAAACAGTGAGCAAAATTCAATTTTGATGCAAGCGAGAGGCAAAGTAGCTTTTTAAAAAAAAAAAAAAAATGCCGTGAGCAGTGCTGGGGCTACTCACAACATTCGAAAAAATTGAACTTCACTTCGTTCTGTCACTTTCACTTCGATAGGAAAAAAGCGAGAGATAGAAACAACTTGATTCGAAGTTCGATTTTCAAATTCCACACATAGTAGGCCCAAAAAGAAACGCACGTTCGGATGCACACATAACCGTAAAATTGCAAATAAAACTATCTGTTAAAGTTTGAAATGTGTTTATTATAACTATTTTATACAGTAGGTACAATCATTTTTTTTATTTAATGTTTTGAAGACAAAATTAATGAAAAATAAGAAGTTTATCATGTATCTACATAATTTGGTTATCGTTTTAACAATCTTTAATTTCGTGACATAAACCGCGGGGGCAGTTTCAGAACGCATTTCAAAAATTGCGGGATTATTGTAGCCAATAGCCATAGACAAGGCCTAGTTAGGTTTTTTTTTAAAGCCACAGACTACATAAAGCTGTATAAAGTTGTGTTTGCACTACGGCATTATCAAGTTGAGTGACAGGTTTTATCTGTTTCATGTTTATTTTTTCCACTTTTTATTTTATTTGTATTTTGCAAAAATGCTTGTGTATATGCGATCGTGTCGTTATTTAGTCGTGTATTCACCAAATGGTCACAACGGAAGACCTGCGTTGGCCCTACCAGCTTCACGCTGTGTTGTTCTCGCTGCTGAGGTGAAAAGTTGTATGTCTCACACGAGACCAAAGTTTTTTACGTCTCGTATCTTTGAATCATCACTCGCAGCAAAAACCAACTTTGCTCTCTTGTTGAACAAATAACTATTGTGCCACAAGAGAGCAAAGTAGTTTTTTGCTGCGAGTGTTGATTTTGAATCTATAATTGTTGTGTTTCTAGGTTAGAATCCTGAGCTTAGCGAGGGATTCAAAGACACGAGATGTAAATAACTTTGGTCTCGCGTGATACATACAAATTTTCACCTCAGCAGCGAAAACACATTAAATTATTATTTATAATACTAATGAAGGATATATACTTACTTTTGCAGCGAGAAAATTGCTGTCCGGAGAAACTTTTTAATGTTATCGGCCGAAGAAAAATTTGAAGTTTTGGATTTGTTCATACATTTTGTTCAAAAATGCAAATATTCTCTGTATTCATTTATAAAATAATATAATAATTGAATTTAAAAACTAAACAGATAATTTGCAATTTTACGGTTATATGTGTAACCGAACGTTTTATTGTTGGTTTCTTTTTAGGGCAGGAAACCGACAGAACAAAGTGAGGTTAAATTCTTAGCAATATTGTGAGTAGAACTGCGCCCCGCGTTTAAAAATAATAATTAAAAAGTTACTTTGCCTCACGCTTGCAGCAAAACCGAATTTTGCTCACTATTTTTAAACAGCAAAACCTGCTTGTTTGACCTGCTGTGGTGCGGATATACCTATTTGTTATTGCCGCTATAGCAACTAAAATAAAATATTAGAGGAGATTCATGAAATGTGTTTTTTTCGGTGTTTTGGTTCTACTGTATGTATGTGGCCACTACTTATGAAATTTGTCTGATGCTCGCAGCAAAATCGGATTTTGCTCACTCTCTTTCGCTCGCAGTAAAATCGAATTTTACCCACTGTCTTTAAACAGCAAATCCTGCCTTTTTGAGATGATCAGATGAAAAATGTATTTTTAATCATAGTTTTTTAGCTTTAGGCATTGGAAGGGTTTGGAATTTGATTATTTCATTATCTTCGTCTAATCTTACTTCTGCCACGCAAATCAAAAATATCACCGTTCATTGATGATTGAATATTTGGAAATATGACGGGTAAGAACCCGTATTATGTTTGCTATACGTTGGCTTCCGGCGTGTTCGAATCTAATTCGAGATCAATTTCTCAAGCTTCTCAACGTCTCGACGCACGGAATCCTCTGGCGACGACGGGGAGCTTGGTGGCATGAAATTGAGTTGGATTCAGGAATGTAATGCAATTCAATAGCTCCGGGGCATATAGTTTGCTGAATGGCATGGGAGACGCGTTTCCTTATACATGCTAAAAGGACTGGCCGGCTTTTATAGTTCATAATAAGGATTTTGAGTGTAGTCTATATAAGTGATTTAGCAACTGCCACAAATAAACTTAAAACCTAACCACCTTATCCATTAAAGAGCCATAGATAAAATGTGCTTGAAATATGCTCTGTCCTTGTCCTTTGAATTTGACGGAAAGAGACAAAAAAACTTTAACTTATATTGGTTTTTAGGTAGTCTTGCGGGTGAAAGACACCACTAACCCAGTCCCAAACTAAGCTATACGTGCTTTTACTATAGGTACTAGACAACTAAATAAATACATAGAAAACATCAAAAAATTTGAAACAAATACTTACGCACAAATATTTGCCCATACCGATAATCGAACCCGGGACTGCTAGCTTCGTATGAAACATACATGACTTTACAATATTAAGATTACTTAAGTAAACTTCTCATTACAAATGTTATCACCAAAAAGCAATTCAAAACACAAATCCTCGGTAATACTGCAATACCCGTAACTAAAAAATTCAGTAAGTTACAAAGTGTGTCTTACTGACTTACTTGCTAAGGTGTGTTTTACACCTTATTTAATTTGTCAGTTACGCCGTCTCACCGGCGAAACACGGAATGGGCCTCACAAAGTTTAACCACTGTAGCGAGTTAGGAAGGAATAAAAGTACGTCCGAAGACTCCAGAACAATTTATACATTGGTTTAATGGAAAGAATTAGAAACTTCACTCAATGTATCTACGGAGTTCGGATTTTGGGATGAAGTTAGTTGAAGTATTTTGGAAGTTAATGTCTCGTTTCAGTTGGTCATGATTCCTGTTTGAAATTTGCCAATTGGCTTTGGTTGTTCATAACGAAGTAATAATGTTTAGTTTCGATGCAAATTCAAACAGTCTTCTTATTAGACATATATAAGCAGAGATCGGACAAATGGGTGTCATTACTCGCAATAATGTGGACATGACTCCAAAGATTTAAATATTATTACATATAATATAAGATAATTAAATTACATTATTTGATTTCTTACCTGAAACCTAATCTTGGTTTTTTTGCAAGACAGTAATAAATAAAGAATACAAAGACGTGAGGAGTGGCCATTTATACTAATCTACTTAAGTTTGCTCCATTAACATCCGTGGATTGCGAAAGAAGCATTTCACCTCGTAAGTTTATTTTAATCGTGACAAGGAATAAACTAGCCACGGAAAAAATATGAAAGTTACTGTTGATTTGCTAAATCTACAAGTTTGTATTATTTATTTATTACTGTCTTTCAAATGATCAAAATATTTTTTAGTGTAAGTAATCAATTAATATAATTTAATTTGTTTAATTAAAATCTTCGGAGTCATGTCCACATTATTGAGAGTAATGACACCCATATTCCGAAAAGTTGACGTACTATGTCGAATAGGGTATCATTGATAAGAATTTAATAAACTTTAGGCTGTTTTCATTATGTTTAATTTTGAATGATCAATTAGGATTTATAACGATTTAAAGTTGGTCAGCTACAGTCGGGTTTTAAAGTTTGCTTTTTGTTACACTTTTTAATTTATTAGTTGTTTTGAGCCATGACGAAATATTCTTGGGTCATTCCCGTAAATCAGTCTTAACCTTTAACTGACGTGATATACGTCTCACAGACGTCATGTTTTTTATTTTGAGCTTTATGTCGCAATGGCCTAGGGTTACTTTGAGAGTGCTCTGAAACCAAGGTGGTAATTAAAGGTTAACTTTCTGACGGTAAAGGGTAAATATCGCTGAGACGTTGTGTCGAAGATAAATGAATCACTGCTTGAGATATAAAGAATCACTACATAGTATAAAACAAAGTCGCTTGCGCTGTCTGTCCCTATGTATGCTTAAATCTTTAAAACTACGCAACGGATTTTGATGCGGTTTTTTTTAATAGATAGACTGATTCTTAAGGAAGGTTTATATGTATAATACATTCCACGCGGGCGAAGCCGCGGGCGGGTCGCTAGTATATTTTATAATTTTTAACCAAATACCAAATAAAATAATAAATTAATGTGAGTACAATATTGCTGAGACACGAGTACGCTTGTCTTGTTCTTCTAGAAAATATCTGGAGAATGATCCAAGGATCGATATCGGAATAGAATCTAATAAATTTGAATTTGGAAGATTTAGATCGAAATGTAATAGTGGCCAGGAACTCAAACAAAAGAGGTTGTAACAACCTCGTTACAACTTGAACAACAACTAGCATTGTACCGAAAAGTAATTTCTCAAATGGTTGGAAATAGAAAATTTCTTATGAGAAATTCTCGGACATTTCTAAGAATTACAACTCACATAATTGTTTATTTTTTTAGCGTTTAATACGTTTAAAGTTTCATTGAAGCTTCAGACCCATCGAATTTACGTTTCACTAAAAGCTCAGAGAAAATGAAACGTAAACGCAGAACAAAGAAGCCATTTATTCATATAAATTTAAAACAACACAATTTCAACCACCAACAACTCTTTAATCCATAGACAAAGGAATAATTGGTGCAAAAAATACTTTCGGCCTCATAGTTTTGCAAACTTTAACGAGATTCGAAAATAAATTGGAACTTAATTACGTTTCAACAGTTTTAATTGTTTCAGTCATCGTTTTTATAGCAGAAAAGTTTCGATTCTCTTTTAAATTTATCCTTAAAGTAAATCTCTAAAATGGGTTAATATAAAATAACTCTTCCCCGCACTTAAAACAAAGAGCAAGTCGTTCGAATTACCTGTACAAACTTCAATGTGAACTTACCTCTTTTCTCAGCAAACTTGGACGTAAAATAATGAACCTACCCGTCAAGCGTAGCTTTCCTGGGAAACAAATAGACATTCTTATTTGAATAAACTTTAACTGCGATTGCGGTATTACACCTTATTACCTATGTGTAGAGTTTATTATCGTATTCTTTCATTTCTTATCTCGGTCGTAAAAGAAGTCTGAAATCTTATAAAAAAACGTACGTACTAGTGATATAGTAAGATGATTTAGTTGTAGCTGTGTAGTAAATCATATAAATCATAATTGAAATTACTGTTAAAATGTTATGTGACCTTCAAATGTAATCTTTAGATGTGACCTTCAAAATTTTGCAGAAAGGTCAAGGTCAAGCTCAAGGTTTCGTTAAGGCGATAGTGAAATCATAATTTGGACGACGCTTTAGGCTGGTTGGTTGTGAATTTGCCTTCGAAGTTAAAGATTCTGATTTCGATTCCCGGTAAGGGCAACCCACATGTCTGGTACCCATAGTACAAGCCTAGAGCTTAGTTTGGGACTAGGTCAATTTGTATGAGAGTTTCTTGTGATAGTATAGTATAGGAGGCAAACGAGCAGACGGATCGCCTGATGGAAAGCGATTACCGTCACCCATAGACACCTGCAGCACCAGAGGAGTCACAGGTGCGTTGCCGGCCTTTCAAATGAGAGTACGCTCTTTTCTTGAAGGTTTGAAGGTCGTAACGGTCCGGAAATACCGCAGGCGACAGACCAAAGTTAAAATTGAAATTGAATTGATTGAATCGGTGAAATTTATTTATGTTTTATTTACTCAATTGAGATGATATTGGTTTCAGGGATCCTCGTAATCATGTTATGGTCCTTTGTGTTTCACGATGCGGAACTCAAGTAGCGATCGAAAAGGGACTGGGTAATTTGTTGAGTACTCCACTAATAGCTTCATAAAAACTCGGGATGTTTTTACAACAAGATTATCGTTGCATAAAAGCCATGTCATAATTTAATACGCTTTCAATTTAATACGTTATTTATATTGAAAAGCAATATCATAATCTCATAAATAAATGTAGAATATCCTAAACTTTCCTTAAATAATTTTGGAAATGCAAGTTTGTTTGTTTGTTTTATCTGCACGGTTGAACGCTTAAACGGAATATAGGTATTATTATAGTAAATGACAATAATCACAATTATCACATCGGCATATACAAGGTGTGTTGACAAATTGCGTCTCTCCGTTGCAAGACTCGGATGCACCGGAGCCACCGGATGCGCTTTATCTGTAATGCAGCCGGCTAAGGCACTGAGTGATTTATGTTTGAGGTCTGGGGGTTATTATGACATAGCCATGCAGTTCAGCTTACGCTGAAAGAAAAGGACAGAGCTACATAACTGCTCTAGCTCTGTCCTTTACGCTCACCGTAAAATGAATTGCATAGCTATGTCATAATAACCCCTCCGAGAGAGTAACAGTAAAGTATAATAAAGGATTCACTAATACAAAGCTTACAATACGCTTAAAAAAAAATTGAAGTTGTAGGTAGTTCTTTAGCTCTGCCTACCCCACTCTGGGATTACAGGCGTGAAGGTATGTATGTATGTAAAATGGTGTCCTGCCGTTTGACCAAAAGACATTTGGCAAAATTACACTTGACAAACAACGTCTTGCAAAAAAATGTTAAGTCAATTGATCATTTTACTACTAGTCATTTTACAAATGACTTATTTTTCCAAATGATCAACAGTTAAATTTACATTTTACGAGGAAGACGTATCAGGGCATAACCGACTCGGATAGGTTAGGTTAGAAGGCAAAGGCGGGAGCTTGGCTCCCGCCTTGGCCTTCGAGGTTGTTTTTTTTTCTGCCCAGAAATAGGTAAACTAATTGCTAAATGATCAATTGCTAAGTGAGTTTTTGTAAGATGATACTTTTGTCAATTGTCTCGTTTGCCAAATGATCATTTGGTGAAACGTTGTTTGTCAAATGACTATTTGTCGATAATTTTTTGGTCAAACATTAGTGAACCATGTAAAATACGCTGACGCAAAATTCACGCAGACTCATAATTCAATTATTCAGCAATTTATTAGGTTAAGAGGAAGGGACAAAGCTATAGCAATTATAAAGGTCTGTCCCTTTCTCTCATTCTAAACTGAACTGCTTTACTATCCCATGGTACCCCGCCCTGGTCCGAATAAAAAAAAACAAAATTTGACGCAGTCTGAACTAAACTGGATCCAAGCCCTGGTTAAGACTACGCGCTTATGAAAAACATTTAGTAGTTTTAATAGTGGTACTACGCTCTTAAACCTATAACACTATATTTTATTAAATATATTTTTGAAAACATTGCTTGTTCTGAATATATTTGATGGCGACTGCGCCGGAGCGATAGAGAGGTTATAGGTCATTATGGCTTATCAGTTAACACTTCATTTCATCCTGTTACAATCCGTCACTCAGCAAGAAAAAAAAAAGATTTATGGAAACATTAATCTGGTTTTTATACTTCCGGATTCTTATATGCTCTTGTCCTTGTGCACCAGTTTAAATGCAAATCATAATCAATTAAACACTAAAAGTTCAATTGAAATAAATTCAATAGTTTCTGCGCTCGAACTAGAATTGTACAGTCAAATGAAAAAATATGTACCTATCAAAAGAATCCTTTCATAAATATATTACGAAGTTCTTATAACACTGGAATAAGGTGCAGTGAAACATATTTTTGAGACGTTGCGCTCTCCCATTGTTACACTTGACTACCGAAATTTATCAGCTCGAATTGTGAAAGTTTCTTATGAGAAATTTCGGAAATTTCTAAGAATATTCTTAGATTTTGTATAGAAAGAGAACATTCTCAATGTTCTCAAATGTTTCCGATAATATTCTCAGTAATTTCTTGAGAAGATTTCTCAAATTATGAGAATGTTTTGCAACTTGTACATTGCTAGCTACTACTCATATGATTGTTAATTTTTATGGCGTTTCATTAAAAGTTTCATTGAAGCTTCAGACCCATTGAGTAAACGTTTTATTTTAATTTGTTAAGTTTCCTTAAGACCTTCTCAGTTATTATTATTACTAAGATTAACACTATTTATTGTTAAAAAAATTACCTGATCCATAGACATTACATCCATAAATACATAACTTCACGCCTGTCTCCCAATGGGGTAGGCAGAGACTATGGAACGCCAGGTGCACCGGTCTAAACATACAACTTTCGCTTCCTCTACATTTATCAATCTCTTTATGCACGTACGTCGGTTTCGGGTGCTTTTTATTTGGCCCTTATTCAGTACATCTCAAATCTGATCACCGTACGTCCGTCTCCGTCCATAGACATTCTGAAGACTAAAATCTCCTGCAAATTCCATATTGCTAGCTCCTAACAATCATGCAATAAGACAAAGAGACGCCGAATTCAATTCATCTGCAATGCAGACGGCAGATAACTACTCCAAGTAATTGCTGTTTATTGTTTGACGCAGCGAGAGGACATTCTTCGCTAAATTAACCTGTGCCAGAAACACCAAATCGAGTCCATTTTGGAAGGACTTTAGGAAGGTGGGCACTTTTTGAATTTAAAAAATAAGTATTTATGTATGTAAACACTTTATTCAGGTTTTATTACTCAATATAAAACAGTATAAATTACAGGACTTGTCAAATTATATGCAGTTAGGTACATTGGGGTCGTCAGAAATATAAAGAAAATAAATTATATCTCCATTTGGGATCATCAAAGTGATAATTACCCATAAAACAAAACAAATAACATTACAACTGATATTAATATGTAAATAATAATTTAAATCGTAAATAACACTACTAATAATAACTATACTAAATATATTAAACGCATTACCTTCCACATCAGTTCTAGTTTGGTATCCAGGTAAAAATAAACAAAATAATATTTTCAGGGTTTTTTTTTATATTTTTACAAAATGCGTGTTACACATACATACATGCATAAACTCACGCCTTCGTTTCCAGAATGGGGTAGGCAGAGCTAAAGAATTACCAACAAGTCTTAAAACTTCTTAATAATTCTGTAACCACATTTTGCACAATTAGGTTAAGATGTTTACCAGTTTATTAGTGACAGGTTGCAAGCCCATCGCCTAACAGTACTGCAAGCCTTTATTCCCTTAGTCGCCTCTTACGACATCCACGGAAAGACATAGAGTGGTACTATTCTAACCCGGCAACCACACGGGTCCAAATGCGGGTTCTTACCCACAATTACTTAATGACATTCAAATTAACAGTCAGCATATAAAACCTCGTTTCTCTCATGTGAAGAGCGCTCTCTAATTTCTTTATTATGCTAATTCTCAAGAGCATGACTATATCTACACCGCGAAATTAAATTAAAGACTCAATTTCATTTGCTTAAAATTAACCCTTGATCTGGTAGTTATACCGTCGCAATTCCTATATTAAGAACTGTAACTTAAGCTCTTGTATTCCGGGATGTAAGACCAGCAGAAATACGTTCAGAATCTGCAAACATCTGCATACATCACGAGTTGATTTATTCGAGAATTCGCGGCTGCTTGTTTTGCTAGTCAGTGCTATCTTGCCATCCAGTTAACTTGGTCTGTTTTAACAATGTGCAAACTTAGTTTAAGAGCTATATTTAGTACAATTTACCCGACTACCACAAAAGGAGGGTTATATTTTTCGAGTGTATGTACAGTCAGCGTCAAAAGTAACTGGTCACTTCAAGCTACTTTTGTACTTTATCGCATTAACACATTAGACAATCTTGTTTGACATTGCTTATGTGACAGTAAAGCGACAAGGTATTTAAGTGATCAGTTACTTTTGACGCTGACTGTACAAGAAAATCGAAAGACGTAGATTTTTCGCTCTTGTCACAAAGTGAATGAGACATAAAAAGGTACGTGTTTCAGTTTCCCTTACTGTATGTATGTGCCTACTTCTTTGGCACGTTCTACAGAAGCAGCTTAAAGCATAATTTTAGCGTCAATGCGCGTCGCTCAATACTTGATACGCAAGAAAACAAACGCAGCGAAGGCGCGGCCCCAAATAAAGGTTGATACATACTTAACCGCTCAGCACCGGATCGGTACCAGCTCAACTCCAGCCGTTCATCGGCATCGGAACGGTAACTCCTCGCCTTGGCACAAGCTAGCTGTTGTCCACTGAAAAATGTATCGTACTAACACAGATCAAAGCTCACTTTTCAACGTCTCACTTTGAGCTGATCCGGTGTCGAGCGGTTATGTCTGCGCCAACCTTAAACCGGCTCGGTCCTTCCTGTTAAGTTTGCGTGTGGTGGCTCGCGGCACGTACGGTCGAGGCACGCATACATGCAAGTTTCGTGATATACCTTTGTTTGAGGATGACCTTCCGTTTATACTGTGCCTGTAAGTACTTAACACCTTATGAGGACCAGGAACCTTTCTAATCTGATCTCTCCCTTGCTTCAGGGTACCAACTCCTCGCGGTTCCGTCTCCAGCACTGGCAGCTCCCGGCTCGCGAGGCTCCTGACGCACGGGATTCGTGGCGCGCCCGAGGATGTGGCTATTGACGCACCGAGGCGTCTCAGCTGGGAGAGGTGAGTGCATTATAATAATATTAACTAGATAACTTTTATTTCGGGTAATAAGACCCATTGTTGCATATCTTATATAGACTATAATACGTAACTAAAGGGTCGGTGCTGGTAGGCTACCCTGACACTGAATTAAACAATAGTTTGTAAAGATCTTAGCAAGTGGAAAGGAGTGGTCTCTGCCTACCCCTCTGAGAAATAGGCGTGATTTAATGTATGTATGTATGTATTTATGCAAAAGTACATTATTAGCTCTTAAGGTACGAGTGCCGAGTTTGGAAGCGCTCTAATGACTGACACGATTAGAGTACCCTATGTAACTTTAATTCGAGTGATCCATAGTACAGTAAAAATATGAATCACTTATGTTTATTTAGGATTTATTTATTGAAAAAATATGTTTTGTTATTTCATATCTTCAAATATTTTCAATGGAAAACAATTAAAAATTGATTTTTTTCACAATAAGAAGTCGTTTGTACCAGATACAGCTTGTCCCAGAAAAAAATGTCGCTCATTATTAGTTGGGGTTGTACTCGTATATCAGGATGAAATCTAAAGAGGTTTGAAAACTATGTTTCCCGTTAGGATGCTCTATAATGTATAAATAAAAAATAAAAAAAACGTTGTCAGTACTAGATGTTCAACGATGTCGTCGGTGCAAAAAAAGTTACACGAATTTATTTTGTACAAATATGTTCAATATAAAGGCATCTCTGCGAAGAAAGTGGCGTCGGAGCTGAAAACGTCTACAAGAACCGTTCAAAGGGTTTTAAAACGGTTCAGGGAGACAGGTGGTATACGGCGACGGCCTGGAAGTGGACGTAAACTAGGGTTTGTAAACCAGAATATCGAGAAGAAGATTATAACAGCTTTACAGAAAAAACCTACCCTCTCTGTACGAGACTTGGCCAAGAAGTTTAAAACCTCGAAATCTACAGTGCAACGAGTGAAGAAAAATTGTTCTATAACAACGTTTAAACAAACTAAAGTGCCCAACAGAAATGCAAAACAGTCAAAAGAGTCTAAAACGAGATCTAGAAAACTTTATTCAAAAATGACTAAGAAAAAATATTGTACTATTATGGATGACGAAACTTACTGCAAACTTGAATTCAAATGACTTCCAGGACACCACTATTATTCTGGGACCGACTGAAAAGTAGTAAGTGAAGAGTATAGGGTTATCAAAATGGATTTTGCAAAGAAAGTTCTCGTGTGGCAGGCGATCTGTTCATGTGGCAAACGCAGTACACCATATTTTGCTAATGGAACCATAAATGGTGATGTATACCTGAATGAGTGCCTCAAAAAACGATTGTTGCCATTCATTAAGAGGCATACTTCACCTGTCCTGTTCTGGCCTGATTCGGCCACGTGTCACTACACGAAGGAAGCAATAGAGTGGTACAAAGCAAATAATGTCGATTTTGTTAAAAAACTCTCACTCTCTCCCAACTGCCCGGAGTCACGACCCATTGAAAAATATTGGGCTCGTGTGAAACATAAGCTTATAAATAAAACATAAAAGTAGTGCCACTTCAGTTCAAGACTTCAAGCAGAAGTGGAATGAAGCTTCCCAACTGATCACCGATGACGATGTACAAACTTTGATGGCAGGGGTCAAGGGAAAATTAAGAAGTTTCTGGCTGAACTAATCCTAAACTGGTCTTTATGCGTAAATAATAACATAAAGGAATATCAAATAAAACGGTTAAAATTTGGTGAGCGACATTTTTTACTGGGACAAGCTTTATACGTTACAATGCTGCTACGACGCGTAACCTGCTTCGCTTAAATTGTTAAATACCCTAATGTAAAATACCCTTAAAAAATTGAGTATATCCAAGAGCATTGAAAACAGATCATGGTGTAGGTCAATCTGGGGGTTACCATAACACAGCTATGCATGGAGTTTCATCATCATCATCATGTCATCCGAACAACGTCCACTGCTAGACATAGGCCTATGGCATATGGAGTTTACGCTGAGAGAAAAGGACACACCTATAGGTACTCGTACAGGGTAGAAAAACCAAACGCCACATTGACGCAACTACCTTTTATATTGTAAATAGCAAGTTTTACGCAAAGGGGACATAGTATTATTAAAAAAAAAAAGTTTGTATTTTTTCCGTTCATATTGTATACGAAACAACCAACAGTACATACAAACATACTTACTAATTTAATAAATACCGAGACTGCCATCAAATTGAACATGATTACACTTAAAAGCTGCTATTCTACCTTTAGAGGCGAGAAAATAATGAATCCGGAACGTAAAAGCTCAGTGAATTCAGTGAATTCTCCCAGAAATTTCAGTTCGTTAGTTCTTAATATCCCACTGGTTTATTAAGTTAGTTGCAATTTAATATATTTCTGAGGGAATGGTCAGGAAATTCTGCTGTGTATTTTGTGAGGTGTAACTAACTTAATTATGTTTTTTTTTTACTTGGAAATGAAGTGAGTGATATTCGCTTACATTTTAAACAATATCTTGGTCTGGTATTCTATTCGAGGCGGTAAGAACTATATTGTCTTTGATCAGCGCCTCTTGACGGTAAAATCTAAATCGTGTTTGACCTGTTATGGTATTGTTTCTAACTCGTCAGCCATTTCTGTCAAGTAAATACATACATACATTAAATCACCCCTGTTTCCCAGAGGGGTAGGCAGAGGCCAGTTCTTTCCACTTGCTACGATAAAAAAATAAAAAAATCGCTTCTTCAACATTCATACATCGAGTCATGCACGCACGTCGGTTTCGGGTACTTAAGATTCGGCCCTTTAAATAAGAGCTACCAATACGTTGACAATACGATAATATGTCAAAAACGACATAGTTTTTTCATCACACTTGCACGTAAACAGTATCTAAACATACAGGTTAACTTGGCCGCAATGCCCCATATACAACCCTCGACCTTTCTTTTTACCATGAAACCCAAGGTCGGTAAGTAATTTTTTTTTAATTTATAGCACAGCACACAGGTCATGCAAGTTCAAGCAAAGAGTTTACACGCAATTGAAAAATTGTCTTAAAATGTTATTTAAACAGGAATTTCATTGCAATCTCGCTACATGTTACTTAAATACTCAATTAATGTTCTAAATAATCGATTTTAATAGTTTTCTGTATCAAAACGTCGTTTTTTTTACACTCCTTCAGGGCTGTATGTATACCTACGTAAGTATTTGCCCTTAACGTTTCTGAACGAAACATTTGTATAATCTGTGGAGTCCGCCCGCCATCCGCTTAAAAAAAGTTCAAGTAATTCGTAATAATAGTTGTGCTGACTTGTGTATTTATTTACTCGCAAATGTGATGAAAAACATTGTATGTTTCACGGGCGGTACGGGAATTACAAACCTCGGCTCAGAAAGCCCTCAGTCTTCGACTTCGGGCTTCTACTAGAGCCTCGATCGTAATTCCTTACTTACCGACCTTAATACACAATGTACTATTATTACCGCCTAGAATAGAGGCTTTGCTAAACAAAAAAGCGGCATATCCTATGAAACATCAGTAGTATGGTAAAGTGTATGCTACTCTTATAATACTAAAAAAAGGCAGCTAAGTACATAGTAAAAAAAAATTGGTCAGCTGATATGAAAAGCTTTATTAAGGCCCTGTCATCCCGGCTCATAGACTCCTCCAGAAATCCTAGAGCTGGTGCTTACCTCTCCCAAAAGATTGGGCTAGCTATCCAGAGAGGTAATGCAGCCAGAGTCATAGGAACCATGTCACGAGCGGACCTGCTAGACTGGGTGTTCTTTTTATAGTGGTGATTATTATTTATATCTTTAATATTTGAGTAGATTTAAATTCTGTATTGGAAATGAATTTTTCTACATAGTAATAGGATAGCATTTTAAATTTAATTTGATTACCAATAGAATTGAGAATGCTTCGGGTGCAACCTCAGTTCTTATGAAAGATAATCGAATCTGCTTAATTTAGCTACTAAGTTTAAATACCGCTTATTGACCACCAAGGGAACTGCACCCTTATGCCACGGAGAAAGTAATCCTTTTTGATTCGTTATCGCGTCCCAATAATGAGCATTACAATTTTAAAACAAAAACTTACTCGTAGACCTTTTGTTTGTCTAAAATATGGTGAAAAAATCAATACAATCGCTTTAGAAGTTCAAACAGAGAAGTTTCTTCCTTCTGCAAAATTATTGTTCATGTATTTGGAATAATATATTCGTACGTGTACGTAATAATTTTATATTTAATGTAGTGTACTTCAATAAAGCCCTCTGACCAATAGTAGAACTTTAACATGCAAATAATTTAGCATTTCTGTGGACTCTCCGCATTCGCTTAATTATTCCTTTACTAAATATTCCCGAATACGTAATGACTTCTAAGTTCAAACAACAAACTATGTAGTTGATTAGCCACTGTTTAGTCAACTTATGACTTAATCCTGCGCTCGAGTGTTGGACTTAAGCATTTGTCAAAGTTAAATCCTGAGTTATGCAAATATCTTAAGTGAATAAATGACGTTGTATTTGACTTAAGTAGACTTTGTATCAAGGGAAACAGTAGAAGTGGCAGGTTAAGCGTTACCAGATAGGTACGTTAGAAATACATCTTAAAGATAAAGATACAGATAAAGACATTTATTCAGTAAGTAGGCCGCACGGTCACTTTTACACGTCAAGAATCTACCAGCGCTTCACAAGAGGAGACCACTGCCGAGAAGAAATGCCGCACGAAACTCAGCAGTCAGACATTTTTTAAATATATTTAATATTACAATGGTATACTTAGTCTAGCATTGTATAAATCTATAAATATTAAATTATTCTTCTCCGCAATGATGGCATTGTCCGAAGCGCTGGTAGATTCACTCCATAACTATCAGCGACGTGTAAAAGAGACCTCATGTGGCCAATTTACAGAATATATATTTTGAATTTTCCCCTTAATCAAGTCCGATTTTTACGACTTTGACTATACATACATAAACTCACGCGTTCATTCCCAGAGTGGGGTAGGCAGAGCTACAGAAATACTAACAACTTTAAAAAAATGTTGATAATTCTGTAACCACATTGTGCACAATTAGGCTAAGATGTTTACCGGTGTATTAGTGACAGGTTGCAAGCCCATCGCCTAACAGTAACGCAAGGCAAGCCTTTATTGCCTTAGTCGCCTCTTATGATTCTATGTACGATTATTTTTATTTTCTTTCAAATGAATATTTTCTTGGAAAAGAAAACGAACTGATCTACTTTTTGTAACATCTACAACATATTAAAAATCATAAGAATAGGCAATATTCATGATATTTTTCTCAGCTTCGATGAAAGCTGATTCGTCTAACAAACGGGTGAGAAAAAACATTTTTTAATAGCTATAAAAACCAAGATTTGTTCCTATCTCTTGGCATTTTTGTGTATACATATAAATTCAGTCTCACAATAATCTTAACAACGTAACAAAAGTCAAATAAACGCAATGGGAAAACCGCGTTTCTATAACCACAAGCTTTCATGATGCACGACACCGTCCATCTTGAGTTATGTAACAAAGTAATCCAGTTACATAGGGGACTGCAGATTGCAATCCAACAAGAACTAGGAGTGCATCTGAACTGCACTGTCATATATTAAAGGCATCCACGCAGCGGTTTATGTAACAACTTGTGTTGTTAACACGATGTACCTAAGTAAATGGATATGTACTTACCGGGTACACTATATAATTCCAAATGTTAGAATAGTACCACTCCATGTCTTCCCGTGGAAGTCGTAAGAGGCGACTAAGGGAATAAAGGCTTGCAGTACTGTTAGGCGATGGGCTTGCCACCTGTCACTAATACACTGGGAAACATCTTAGCCTACTTGTGCAAAATGTGGTTACAGAATTATCAAGAAGTTTTAAGACTTGTTGGTAATTCTTTAGCTCTGCCTACCCCACTCTGGGAATGAAGGCGTGAGCTTATGTATGTATGTCATAATTCCAAATTGATACAAAATTCCAATTTTTTATAATTCCAAACGCAATTGCTTATAAATCAAACCTGACCTAACCTTCGTATGACTATTAAATTATGCAATCAAAAATAGCTCCAGCTTTCGGAAAAATGAAAATTCGGACAAATGAATATTGGGAAAAAAGTTATTAGGAGTTTTAAGGTGTTCCCGTACTTACCGTCTCATGCATAAACGGACGATAAACCTAATTTGTTTAGAGTTTGTTTCTCACTGTCTGTCAATTTCAAATGTCATAATGGCAGATATAGTCTAAGCGTATTTGAAGCAAACTTTACTTATTCCGTGTTTATGAATAACAGAGATAAATAAATATCACGGGACAATGACACACCAATAAAATTGACCTAGTCCCAAACTAAGCTCTAGGCTTGTACTATGGTTACTAGACAACGATGTAAATACAAATAAAGAGAAATACATCCTAAAATACATAAAAAACATCCATGACTTAGAAACAAATATTTGCACTCATCACACAAATATCTTGCCCTAATCGGGATGTGAACCCAGGACCGCTAGCTTCGTAGGCAGGTTCACTACCAACTATGCCAGCGCATCGTCATAATAAATATAAACAAATATTAGTGACCCTGCCTACTAAACTAGAAATGAGTTTGTTTCTCCATTTAGGTAAATATTTCGTCACTTAAATGCTAAACGGCCTCATCACAAAAAAAAAAAAACTATTTTATGACAAAAACGAGTTTAAAAACGGTAAAATTTTAATATTACACGAAGACACCTATCAATTTTGATTTATATACAACGAAATCACGCAAATGCCCGTTTGGAATTTTGAACTTTCGCGCCTAACTTCAGAGCGAAGCAGCCATTTGGTTAGTTGCGCTCTGGCAGTAGAGGCCAATAGAGGAATAAAATACGCATCCATTGATTATATACACAATAGATATAAGACAAAAAAACTTACACAAAAATTAAAAAAACATGTCGAAAACTTTGATTATCTCTCCTGTAAAAAAGTTCACTTTTGACATAAGGCCGTTTAGCATTTAAGCGACGATTTGTGTGATGAGCGCAAATAATTATTACTAAACTAGCTTTCGACTACATTTACTAGACTACATTTGTTTGCGCTTTCCCTAGATTATTGGAAAATTAAATCCCTCATAAAAAAGTTTACTCTGCAAATAATCATTCATCTTCGTTTAAATATAACTTTTCTCTCGTACAGATTTTTGCAAAGCTCACGTTTATCCGAGTGAATTATAAAAAAAACCTGAATCCCAACGTTATGCTTATCAGACCCGGCTGGGGCACTTAGATCAATTTAAAAAAACACGGGTCTGTCTGACAGTCTAACAGTCTGTAAAAGGTCACTTTAGTCCTATACAAACTTGATGAAGATAAACCAGTCGAGGGATGTTTTTTTTTCAGTCCATAACTTTTTTTCATCACCATTAGTGTGAGTCATAATGTTGAAAGTATAATTTTGGGTTTCCTTTGATTGGTAAAAAAGTTTTTGCCACACTGATTCATTTCCCAAAAAGATAAATTCGACAAAAACTTTTTTTTCCAAAACTGTAAATATTTCAGGATTTTTATAAAACTAACCTAACTAAACCTATAGGGTTCTGCTCGGCGGTCCTGAAATTAATCCTGAAATATTTACACTTTGCCAAAAAAAAACAGTTTGGTCAAATTATATGTTTGGAGAATGATGGCTCCCATAATTTCGCAGTTCCGATATGCTAGGATGATCATAAAGATCGGAACATTTATGGAAAATATACCTTAAGTCTGTGTCACATAGTTCATATTTGAATTCGTTACTACACTCATAGACCAAATTAGCGGAACATGTCACAATAAACCACTCTGTTCTTAATTCAAATTGTTGACAACATAATTATTAATCATGGATGTCTGAAACCTTATTTTAATGGGTCCATCGTAAAGTATTTTGAACTATGTGACACAGACTTAAGGTATATTTTCCATAAATGTTCCGATCTTTATGATCATCCTGGCTGCTTCGATATTTATGACTTCTTTAAGTTCCGATATCTTTACCTAATTGTATGTTACGAATTTATTGAAAAGTCGCTGCTCCTAAATTTATGACGTATTATATGGGCCGATATTATAGACCTTATCTAGCGTAATTAATATATTATTATTGAAATTTAATGCTGCTCCGAAATATTTGAGTACCTTGACCGCTACCATATATCTGATGGCGACTGTACGTAAGTTTATCATTGCCTAGTACCCATAGTACAAGCCTAGAGCTTAGTTTGGGGCTGGGCCAATTTGTCCCCTGATATTTATTATTTCATTGGTTCATTATTATTATTACTTTTTGTACACATTGACATTATTTGATTTTTACTTTTTTATATTATTATTATTTTATACTGACGATCTTATTGTGAATTTATTATAAATATGTGACATATAATAATGTAATTTCCAGTATGAAATAAATGACTACTACTACTACTACTACTACTATTATTATTAATTTAAAAAAAAAACTTTTGCAATTTAAAATTTCATTTCATTTCACAGATATAGTTACTAGTTAAACTTAGTTATAAGTTTACCTATAAGTAAACCCTTCTGTTTGTATTGGAGATTAAATAATACACACAAATCCCTAAATAACCCGAAAATATCCGTAGAGTATAACAATTTTCTGATCTCTTAAAACTCTTCCCTCCCTCGAGAGTGAAAATGCCGAAAAAAGGCAAATTGAATTATGTCATAAAGGATTCCCTGCAGTGCTTATGGTTTATGTATGGCGCGGCGAAGCGGCTAACGCGAATCGACACGTGACGTCACTGGTTAAAGCAGCTACTTGGTTCATGTGGCTCTGTTCTACTCGGGAAAACGATATTTCGTTTGACATGTCATCTTGCTTTAACTCTAGGGTTTACGCAAATAATAAAATTATTGAGCGTTACTTTTGTACATACATACATATCTACATTAAATCACGCCTGTTTCCCAGAGGGGTAGGCAGAGACCACTCATTTCCACTTGCTACGATCTTGACTTTCTTTCGCTTCTTCAACATTCATACATTGAGTCATGCACGCACGTCGGTTTCGGGTAGGTACTTAAGATTCGGCCCTTTTCCAGTATTTCTCCGATTTGATTTGAAAAAGTACAATTATTATTTTTATTTTGTATTCTTTTATTATTACTTATTAGTATTAACGTTCCCGATCTCAATGTAATTTTGTATTATTTGACATCCAATTCGATTTATATTGTAATATTACATTGAGGAATATATAAATTAAACTAAACTAACCCACTTGCTACACATCATAATTTGTCCGAGTAATACATAATGCTCTATACTGTACGTGTAAAACCAATTAAAGTAGATTTGCATTACACGCCCAAAACACGAATAGTCGCAAGTGGCTCAACAATCCCGTGTTAAAAGGGCGTTCTTCAGAAAAGTGTACATTAACTTTTTTATCCAGAATTGTTTTTTTTTTGTTTTCCTTACTCAATATCGTTGATACTATCGATCCTCATGCAAGAAAAAAAGTGTCCCAGATTTTACTATGTAAGTTTTTTCTTCCAGTGCGTTACGTCCATATAAATAAAAAAAGACTGCATACACAAATGTGACGATCTGGAATGGAATATTTAGGACACTTTTTTTCTTGTATGAGGATCGATAGTATCAACGATTTTGAGTAAGAAAAACAAAAAAAAAACACTTACAGCTTGCTTGTCTACAAAATGGCTGCGTCTTCGATCAAATCAGCTGATAGGCTATATTGAGTCTGGCGAAGCGTGAACCGAGTCGACGCGTGACGTTCACGCCTCACGCGCGACAATGGCCGCAAGCCCGCACGTGGGTGAATATTTGGGCATTTTAACCGCCGTCATTGTTGTATTTATTATTGACGAAAATAATGATAATTACCAACAACTTTTGATGTCAAAATCAACGGATCCTTGGGTAGTATCCATTCTATTTAACCTCCTGAGGTTCCTTGTACTATAAATAGTACACAATACGGCCATTGAAATAGAGATCTAGTGCAAAGGAAGTCAAGTAGAATTTCTTTTGTTTTTGTTACTACTGATCAAATTAGAAAATTTACTTTATTTCATTCACAATATTCCATTGATAAATTTCGTTGTATTTAGGTGGTAAGAACAAGAAATTTATAAAGTTTATCTTGAATAGTGTCGGCGGCTAAAACGCCGAATAATCACCCACGTATGGTACGTTATGGTTGCCTTGTGAATAAAAGGCTCTGAAAAAGTTCCAATATTTATCAAATAAGCCATATTGAAACTTGTCAATACTTAAATTCAAGGTTTGTCCGGATTGATACCACCATGTTGGGTTCCCTATTGGACCGCATAATTTTTTTACGCATCGTATCTTTACGCATTAATTCGTTTGGCCGAAAACGGATTTTAAAATAGAAATAGTATTATTTTAATTATTATAAAATCTAACCTACCCTTTCCTAACCTAATCAACACAAAATAGACGTTTATTTAATTCTAAAATGTCAATCTAAAAGGGTTATTCGAAAATATTATTATACGAAAAGATACCTCATGCGTAAAAAGTGTATGCGTTTCAAAGGAATCCCCATGTTATTCACTAACAAAGCGGCAGTGTTCGCAGTGGTGTGTTTCAGGGATAAGACATGACTAGATGAAATGACTAGTCATAGAGGCATCTTAGTCTTCAGGGTTGGCAACGCATTTGCGATCTTAAGATCGTAGTCTTGAGAATGCATTTGTCTATGGGTCACAGATCCTACTTACGAGGTGGCTTGTGTGCCCGTTCATCTTCTCCATACCGTTAAAAATATATATATTTATCATAACAAATACTGCCCTCTTCTAGAATGAATGTCAAGAATAAAATATGCGTATGTGTTTGCTATCTGCTCCTGGAATTAATGGTGGTTGATGTCGTATAACTCGGAGAAATATCAACGGATGCACCTACTGATAGGCTATATTGAGAGTCCGGCGAAGCGTGAACGTGTCGACGCGTGACGTTCACGCGTCACGCGTGACGTGGCCGTACGTGCGTCTCTGGACCTGTTAGGGTTGCTTCATGTATATTTTTCTTAAAGATCTTACATTTGAGCAAAAAATACGAGACACTTCTCGGTTCTTAAATATCAGGCTTGTTGCAGTTCAAACTTTTGTTTTGTACCTACACCTTTGGTTTTGTTAAAAAATAACTGCTGGTGTTTAAGAATCTTTTAATTGCAATGTCTAATAGCGATATCGATATTTATAATCGATAATCGATACCCGGTCTATTTTGAATAGAAACCGCGAATCCTGGTGCTGAATAACCAGTCCTTAATGTGTTGACAAGTAAACAAGTAACGTTCGTTAAACATGTCGTTGCTATAATTTGGGAAATTGCCTCACGTAATGACACGTAACAAGAATGTTTTGTTACTATCATGGATATTGGAGAAAACCAGTAAAAAACAAACCACCAAGCCACTCGCCTTCTTTTTACTCATGTTAAGGTGTATTTCACCAATGTCAAGTAATTTATAGATACTCCCATGAACTTATTTAGAGTTATCAGTACATGGATATCACACGCGAAGAGAATTGTTCGGTAAAATAGTATTATCTTTTATTCACTAAACAGAAGCACATGGGGTTAGCTCCACGCGCTTCTGTCATGTCAGCCCCTTACCATTAACTCCCTATTTCACCATTCTGACAGTGACAGGTGACATTTCAATGTACATTGCGCAGCTTCTATGAATCCTAGTGATGCAAAAGTGTTTCTCTATCAGCCCTCTCAGTTTTGGCATTGGTTTCAGGGACACGCTGAAACTGACGTAAGCTATAACTTGTTATAATCTCCGTGTTGGCATATTTACAGAAATTAAGAACAGAACCAAAAACCGACGATACTACAAAAACAATAATGTAGACAACATGGTTTGTACCGCCTAGTAAATTGGCCCTGTGTGTGCACGTTTTCAAAAAGGTTGTACTACTCTCTCTCTAGGACTTTTGTTATATACTCATACTTTTCTAGTTGAACAAAGTTTAAACGATATTTAAAAACTTTTTTACTTTAAAAGTAAATCTACGATCACAATCTTATCAGCCAACTCTGAAAACTCATCCGTATTTATGACATTTCAAACTTAAAATGGCGTTCCATTTCTAAACTCTAAACCGTCTTCAACTGTATTTTTCGACCGTCTTGTTCGAAACAAGACAGTTGGAAGCAAAATATAAGTTTTAAAGAATCCAGTATCCTTCCCGCGGGCGTGAGACAAATGGAAGTGAAGTTAAGTTAAAGTTTGGTCTTCTGAAAGACAGTCCACGTAATCACGTTTATATTTGACAGGATTTCATTTGCAGGAATTGGAAAAGTATAGTTATATTATACGTTTACAATTCCTAAAACAAAAAAAAAATAACCGTGAGTCATCTTTGACATCTCATTCTTCATTTCACGTTACTAAATTACTAGTTATTTAATTGGGGTAGACCAAAAAAAATAACTCACGATTTTTACATTCTAATTCGAAAGTATAGGCAATTTTAAGAGACCAATTTCATTAATTTTGTATTTGACCCAATAGTTTGGTTTTAATATCTTTATTTATTTAGCAGACGTTTTAAATTTCGGTTGGCTTTTTCTAATAAATGACAACAATTAATGATATCTAATGATAAATAGTGATTGTAGTAGTGTAATAATTCACCTAACCCGTAAAATACACCTAGGAGGGCTTCAAGCCAAAATCGAAAGTCAAACAAAGGTCAAATGTACTTTTGTCGAAAGGTCCGACATAGATAAATATTTCAAAAACTTAATAATTCAGAACGGCTTTAAAACCCTATTCCTCGAAATGGTTTTCAAATTAGAGTAACTTGAAAAATATGAACAAACCCAATTGCTGTGAAGCTAGCCCTGGTAACCCTTTATCTGTCAAAGTTGTCTCACGAGTTATGGGTTCGACTTTACCACAACCAACCAAGTCGTTCTATTTTTGCAATTATTTCAAACACCCTCTGTTTCTGTCTGCTCACAAAAATTGAAGCCATTTCGAAACCTTAAATAATCATCTGACACTGAAATATCATGGATGTTATTTTATGCGCATATATTTGATCTGTCAGACAAGAAAAATATCCTTGTTTGCGTTTCTCTAAGAGTATGTTCAAGAATAAGGCTACGAGTATAAGTAATAAAAAAACAGTATTTATGTCACTCAGGCTGACCTGTTTGTGCTGAAACAGGATCTAACAGGCTCACGTTACTGTCATTGGAAAACTCTAGCCTATAGAGATGTGAGTAAGGTTGATAATGCTTTATGAAAGGTTGTTGTTTTTTGAAATACAATAAATAGGGTTCTTTATGTAGGGGGTGTTTTTAAAGTTAAACTTTATAATATATTTTATACATTTATTTCAGAAAAAAACGTGGTTGCTGTTTTTTATCAAATACATTTACATGATAGGTTCTCTTTAAAAATCTTCTGATGTTCTCCTTATAAATAAATAAACAAATATCATGGGACAATGTCACACCAATTGACCTAGTCCCAATTTAAGCTCTAGGCTTGTATTATGGGTACTAGACAACGATATAAATACTTATATAGAGAAATATATACTTAAATACATAGTAAACATCCATGACTCAGGAACAAATATTCGCGCTCATCACACAAATATCTGCCCTTACCGGGATTTGAACCCAGGACCGCTAGCTTCGTAGGCAGGGTCACTATCAACTAGGCCAGCGCGTCGTCAACCTACGTCCTTATGACCGCTATTTGTTATAGGAACACCCCGTATTCTAAATCTTGAAAACAAAATTACACTACAATTTTGTCGGACAGCATATCTATCAAATGGAGACGCTGTAGATTAATTTGACAGTTGCCTCGAACGAAATGTGTAAAATGTTCAGTCAAACCTTTCCGCGGTTTCAATTTGGTAGGTATTTCACATTCATTTTCGATATCGATAAAGGTCTCGCATCTTCTCTAGGGCCAGGGATCTCCTACACACACAACTATATTAATGATTGATAGGGCAGCAAAATAAATTGAATCTTAACACGTGCCAGGGTCAGCTGAGAAACATGTTCCCCGAGACTGCTGGGTCCAGGGATAAACTGGGACGCGCCTGGCAGGTCATAATCCAATTAGTGCGGATTGGGACTTTAATTGGGTAGCAGTTAAGTTGGCTTTCGGTCGTTACTATTTGGACAAGATTTCGTTAAATAGGCCGACGTTGAGGCGCCGAGCTTGAAAACAACTAAATAATTTTGTTTTTTAAGGTTTCGTAGATCTGAGACGTGGACTCTAATAATGGGTCTCATAAGGAAGCTCAACGTCACTCAGAGGGCTATGGAGAGGGCT
Organism: Acleris emargana; assembly: GCA_927399475.2. Lineage (NCBI taxonomy): Eukaryota > Metazoa > Arthropoda > Insecta > Lepidoptera > Tortricidae > Acleris > Acleris emargana. The sequence goes on from OV656840.1 coordinate 3,325,821, forward strand.
ATGCTGCGTGATAGAATCAGAAATGATGATATCCGCAGTAGAACTAAGGTTACCGACAAAGCCCGAAGAATAGCTAAACTGAAGTGGCAGTAGGCGGGGTACATCGCTCGCAGGACTGATGGCCGAGATGTGGTCAGAAGGTTCTTGAGTGGCGTCCGCGGACCGGGAGTCGTGCTGTAGGCAGGCCTCCAACAAGATGGAGTGACGACCTTGTAAGGATCGCGGGAACGCGGTGGATGCGAAAAGCACAAGACCGGTCTGAGTAGAGAGCCTTGGGGGATGATGATGATGAGGGTTTCGTGCCCAGAGGAAGTCCTATTAATATGTTTCGGCTGTCCATCCGTCATTACTTTAAACTGCTGTATCTTTTGAAAGGTAATAGATAGTAGATTGATATTATTTTAAGGGCCTCTTTTCCACGCGGTACAAACCATATCGTGTTTGAGCTTCTTCTTTATTTGCCTCCGCGGCGACTTGAACAGCCACTACCGCGGGGATATGGCGTTTCTACGTGAAGTGATTTCGCCAGTGTCAAGTATATATAAGTATAAATCAATATAGCAATAAAACACAATCCAATCTTCTCTAGGAAGATTGGGGGCAACGTTGTACGGTGATTTGTAGGTCAGAGGTCAAGATAGTTTTAACCTCTGCACCACTGCGAGTCCACTTGAAACGAAAAGAAAGATGCCAGATACACGAAATAAGTCCAAGTCTTCAATCACTGTGCGACACAAAGGCATAAAAAGTACAAATCAACTATCAGAAAAGAACTTTGAACACCTAATTACCCAAAAATTAAAGTCTAAAACAAATTACAAGTCCGCCATCTTTTAACCTTGCAAATGGACCTCCCGTGTTTGAGCTGTTATCGTATTGTCACCGTTTTGATAGCTCTTGTTTACTTGACAGTAATGGTGGCTGACGTCATAACCATACCATAACAGGTTAACTATAAACAGATTTACTAACAAATATGAAATTCAGCATAGTGAGATAATAAAGTGGGTATTTAATATTTATTTTTAATGTGTATCTACAGGGTGCCTCTGACCTTGGGGCTTTAAATGCATAGATCAATTCTACTCCTGAAACTAAACTTCTTTTGTTCTGTAAGTTGTTAAAAATATGTTCAGTTTAAATTTTTTTTTTATCATACAAGTTAAATCTAATTTTCAATGTACGCGATCCAATTCTCCATTTTCCTTTAGCCCTCGTACCAAGGTAATGTCGCCCCCGTACCATGAGATAGTGATTACTGGCCAGTATGTAATACACTGATTTTACAATTAGACTTTAACATCAATTAGTTATCTAAATTTAAGTTATTTTTTCATGTTGCAGAACAAAAGTAGTTCAGTTTAGCGAGTAGAATCGATCGTTGAAATTAAAGCCCCAAGGTCAGAGACACACTGTATATTAATAACTACAATTGACATCAATGACGTAAAAATGGCTCACCCCTACCGAGCTCTGCTAATTGACGGACTAATGGTCCAACATGCTCTTGCCCACTTTCATAGCATAAAAAATACTATTGCAACTGGCAAAACCCCAGTCAAGCACCTTGACACGTGCGCGTCAATTACTAAAACATTGTTGTTGGCTTTACTTTCCACTACAAGCCTCGAGAGATTTACCTAAACTAGCACGAAAGTTCCTAGAATAGAATACTATTAGAAGCTACCAAAATCCCTAAGCCCGTGGGCCAGTGATGATAGTTTGACGAATAAAATGGTAGCTAGAAATGTAGTGATGAGGTAATGTCGATATTATAGTATCGAGAATCGGCCTACATGATCTTTTTAAGTACATATGCATTTCCCACAAGCCAAGCCAAGCATATATTTAGGTCATTTTTAGGGTTCCGTTGTCAAACTAGGAACCCTTATAGGTTAGGTTCACCATGTCCGTACGTCCGTCCGTCCGCAGCCTTGCTCAGAGACTCTTAGTACTAGAAAGCTGGTATGAATATACATATTAGTCACGCCAGCAAAGTGCTTATTTCACCACCCGGTTTTTTTTTTTTTTTGTGTTACACGTAACTTGGGGATATATATTTTTTTCTCGTTTAACTCATAGTTTAGGGTGTCGCTAGATAGGTCTATCAAAGTATTGCGAGGTTGTGAAAACAATTTTTCGATTAAGGTATTCGTTTATGAAATATTAAGCTTTAAGGCGCTATTTTATGTTAGCGTCAAAACTACAAAATACTAAAAACCTGAAAAATAATTAAAATGAAAGCACATAATAATGAATTTAATAGGAAAACTATCACTACTAAGTAGGTAAACTGACCGCGAACTATGTCGATGTATTGAGATAACAATTTTCCAACGGCAAAGTTAAGTTTGTCGCGAGGTCTAATTTGTTTGTAGTAACGGCTTCGGAACCCTACACTGAGCATGGTCCGATATGCTCTTGCCCGGTTTTTCAATGATAAATTAATGATACGATAAGTAACACTAAATAACCCGTACTGTGCAAGTATGACTTTAAAAAAAACTTACAAATAGCAATCTTTGAAAACCTGGCTACCGCTGCAGCATCAGGACTGAGTAGGTTCTAATATACATGTGTACATTCATTCAAATAAGTTTCTTTCGCAACGGCCGTAGTATAAAATAATAGTAGTTTATGCAACAGTTGTATAAGAGAGGTCAAAAAAGACGAGTGGTGTGCTTACGATGTGAGCCGCAGGCGAACATCGTAAAGCAAGACGCCACGAGTATTTTTTGACTTAGTTATAGTTACACCGTTGCATACAAAACTTTTTCTACGACTAGGTTTCAAATAAAATGCAAAATTAAATTAATATACCTAGGTTAGAATACGAACGAACGAAGCACAGAACAACAAACGAGCGAGAAACATTCGAAAACAACAAAATATGTGTCTATGGTTAACTTTGTTTTTAAATTGATGTGCACTTGCCAGGTTTCATATTTTTTTTAAAAGTTGCACAATCGATTTAACTTGTGAAATAAGGACTAAAAAACACCTAATGATTTGAGAAATGAATTCTTTTACCTGATTGGTCGATTTAAATATAGCTGCGTTCTGGTTGGTTGATACCAAATAAAATGATTTTTTTAAAGAGTTAAATTAGTAAAAGAGTTTACATACCAAAAAGAACCTAACGTTCCGATTGACAGTCAATGTGTATTGTGATTGGTGGTTTAATTTGGTGAAGTATTTTGATTGGTCAAATTAACCTAGGTGTAAGCTTTGGCAGCTAGGCATATCGTTTTGGCTCAAAAAAGCACAAGTGCTGTTAAGGGGAATAGACTAGATAGACTTTTCTACGGAATGTTCTGCGGACATATTATCTATATTCTTATATTAGTGTTCGTGACTATATAAATGACAGATAAAAGTACAGGAGTAGGAAAAACATTTAACAACACTAACCACTAACCAGAGTGGTTTGATTCTTTATCTAAAATATTCCCTTTCTCAAAAGAGAAATAGCTGGCCGGCAGTAAACCCAAATTGGTCCAATCACAACCCACTGAATGCGGCGCACTTTATCTACCAGTTATAGCCAATCCTGTGCCGTTTCGAGCGCGCGCCACAACTTACAATACGGACTCGGGATAGTGAGGAGAAAGAATTTCGGTCCGAATTGTGCTGGAAAGTTTAACGGCTTAGGGCGATTCTTCAGAGTAGAAGTGGACGACGGCCTTTCCCGAAAGTACAATGTCATATAAGTGATGTATGAATGTATAATTGTTTTTTAATGAATAACTATTTCAAAAAAACAAGTATGAACAAATTCTCTATTTACAGTTATTTGGTGCTGTCTTAGATCATTTAGTAGGTATAAATATTTTAGTCGCTTGTATCACATTGACCAATCAATTCTACTTGGTTGATAAAGATAAAGATAAAGACGTTTATTCAGTAAGTAGGCCGCACGGGCACTTTTACGTCAAGAAAGTTGAAAGTTGTGTCAGTTTTCCTTTAAAATTCTTTATATGTGCTTTCGTTAGAGATATTTTCAGATTTTTATTATTTGTAGTTTTGGCTGCAGTAACTATAACAAAAATTAGCACGTTAAATCTATAAATTGATAGTAATTTATGATCAACTTACTTGAAATATGATTTAAAATAAAATGAAATTTAAATACCGAATTACTCTGATTGTCCAATCCCTGGGAAATCAAGAGTCATTATTCAAATTAAAATCGATTTTTTGCTCCTGATAATCTCATACTTTAAAATTGTTTTATCTCACGAAAGCCATACGTACGGCCATACGTGTAGTTGTACCGCGTACACGCACACTACGGCGACATTTTTTCATACTTATTATTACTGGTGCGCAGGTCGGGCGACCCATGAAAGTCAAGCTCTCACTCGGTACGCACTCAGAAAACACGTGCACGTGCATCTGTCTCAAGTATGGTCCATCCACCTTCGTGAGATAAAACAACTGTAAAACTAAAACTCATAAAAAAAAATAACAACCAACTTGGCAGTTCAATAGTGCATTCTACACGGCAAAATCATAATTGCCTTTGACATGATATTATTCTCGTATCGTATTTTCAACGTTACGCTCTTATTTGCTTGATAGTAATGGCGACCGATTAAAAACAATACGATTTATGTCAAAGGCAATAAGGTTATAGTAGTTTATGCAACAGTTGTATAAGAGAGGTCAAAAAAGACGAGTGGTGTGGTTACGATGTGAGCCGCAGGCGAACATCGTAAAGCAAGACGCCACGAGTATTTTGTGACTTAGTTATACACCGTTGCATACAATACTTTTTCTACGACTAGGTTTCAAATAAAATGCAAAATTAAATTAATATACCTAGGTTAGAATACGAACGAACGAAGCACAGAACGACAAACGAGCGAGAAACATTCGAAAACAACAAAATATGTGTTTATGGTTAACTTTTTTTTTAAATTGATGTGCACTTGCCAGATTTCATATTTTTAAAAAACGTTGCACAATCGATTTAACTTGTGAAATAGGGACTAAAAAACACCTAATGATTTGAGAAAGGAATTCTTTTACCTGATTGGTCGATTTTAATATAGCTGCGTTCTGGTTGGTTGATACCAAATAAAATGTTTTTTTTAAAGAGTTAAATTAGTAAAAGAGTTTACATACCAAAAAGAAACTAACGTTCCGATTGACAGTCAATGTGTATTGTGATTGTTGGTTTAATTTGGTGAAGTATTTTGATTGGTCAAATTAACCGTTATGGCTCAAAAAAGCACCAGTGCTGTTAAGGGGAATAGACTAGATAGACTTTTCTACGGAATGTTCTGCGGACATATTATCTATATTCTTATATTAGTGTTCGTGACTATATAAATGACAGATAAAAGTACAGGAGTAGGAAAAAGTAGTATTGTCACTCAAAATAACAAAGGAAAACACTTTAGCATTTGCTAACATACTGGCTAAAGACAACATTCAAATTTAAATAAAGAATCTTTGTTCAAACAAATTCCATATTCGAAAACACACCCGTCTCTATTTCATTCAGACAACAGCTACGGACTCAATATGGGTTTGACGGCACCGCCAGTTTACCAAGAACTCTGACCGTCCTTCAATGTGTTCATTTTATAACGTGAAGAGAGCTCTTCCCGGTCTGGTCGTATGTAATATTCAAGACGTGCCCGCATCTTTGCTAGCGAATTATAGGTAGTAATATTGGCCGGTACAAAAGTTTCTTATTTCGACAATGACTCAAGTGAAACTTTAAAGCTATTCTGCATACAATAATAGTTCTAACATGTACCCAATTGGGATTGTTCATATTTTTTAAATTACTCTAATTTGAAAACCATTTCGAGGAATAGGGTTTTAAAGCCGTTCTGCATGATTAAGTTCTTGGAATATTTATCAGTTTTGGATATTTCAAAAAAAGTATATTTGACTTTTGTTTGACTTTCGCTGTTGGCTTGAAGCCCTCCTAGGTGTATCCTACGGGTGAGGCGAAAACCGCTTGAAATATTATGTTTTACACTACTATAACAATCACTTTTTATCATTAGATATCATTGAATTGTTGTAATTTATTAGAAAATGCAAACGCTAATTTAAAATAATCATGTCATCCATAAAATGTCTGCTAAATAAATAAAGATATTAAAACAAAACTAATGGGTCAAATACAAAATTAATGAAATTGGTCTCTTAAAATTACATATTCTTGCGAATTAGAATGTAAATGTTTAGTCTATCCTAATTTAGCTGTTAATAAGGCTTTCGGGTAAGGTATATCTCTCTCATTCACTCTCATAAGCTCTTATGCGCGTATAACCGAACTCGCGGTGAAATCGTTACGCACTCGCGGCAAACTCGCTGCGCGCTCGCCTCGCTTTCTACTCGCCTGCAAATCACGAGTATGATAAGGCCCTTATTTGTATAGCTCTATCCTATTCTCTCAACGTAACCTGAACTGCATAGCTATGTCATAATATCCCTGATTTGTTTACATCTTTGGCATTTCTATTGACCCTGAATTTAGTTGTAATCGTTTCCTTTTAAATGTATACAATATAAGTGAGTGGAAGGGTCGGAAGAGGCCGCCCTAGGCGTACTTTTTCGAAATACTGGAAAAGGGCCGAATCTTAAGGACCCGAAACCGACGTGCGTGCATGACTCGATGTATGAATGTGGAAGAAGCGAATGGGATTTGTCAAGCTCGTAGCAGGTGGAAAGAAGTGGTCTCTGCCTACCCCTCTGGGAAACAGGCGTGATTTAATGTATATATTTATGCCGTGTGGTTGCCGGCTTAGAATTGTGCCACTCCATGTCCTCCCGTGGAAGTCGTAAGAGGCGACTAAGGGAATAAAGGCTTGTAGTACTGTTAGGCGATGGGCTTGCTACCTGTCACTAATATACACTGTTAAACATCTTAGCCTAATTGTGCAAATTGTGGTTACAGAGTTATCAACAAGTTTTTAGGGTTGTAGGTAATTCTGTAGCTCTGCCTACCCCTCTCTGGGAGCGAAGGCGTGAGTTTATGTATGTATGTATGTATTTATGTAAATGAACGAATAACTGATAGACTGCATAGATTATCCTTATGGCATCTTATAGAACCCAGTTTGAAAACAACTTGTTAAACGGCACTAAAGCGGGTTCTTTTTAAGACGCGTCCACATCCTTTGTGTGGACTTATTTCTGGAGTGTAACATTTATCTCCTCAACTAAAGAGCGCCTTTAGTGCTCCGGAAACTGCAGTTGAATTTCTAGGTTGTGTAGGTGCTTTAGGGGTGACGTCTTGCGCCATAATGCAACTTCGTTTAGTTGGAATAGAAGCACTTTACGTCCTATATTCCACATATTCTGTTATTACGTATTCTGAGTTTTTGTCTGGCCTGCCTACGAAGCTTACAGTCCAGGGTTCGATACACGAGCACGTTTTTATGAGTCTTGGAAGTTCTCTGTGTATTTAAGTATAAACATTTCTGTATACTTTGTAGTACAACATATTTCAATACAAACAATAATAAAAATGGTTTTTTTTTTCCGAAAAAATTAACTTTAATTCGCTCTACTGTAAAGTTTTTCAAATGGACGTTAGTCAACTATCCTTCCCAGCGTCGATATGACCACTCAGATGGTATGGGCTTTACTTAAGTATGCACAAGTTACCACCTCATTATGCCTATAACAATTGGAATTTTTCATATTTTTAAATTACTCTAATTTGAAAACCATTTCGAGGGATAGTGTTTTAAAGCCGTTCTGCATTATTAAGTTTTTGAAATATTTATCTATTTCGGACATTTCGACAAAAGTATATTTGACTTTTGTTTGACTTTCGTTTTTGGCTTGAAGCCCTCCCAGGTGTTACGGTTAGGTTAGGTTACGGGTTAGGTGAAAACCGCTTGAAATATTATGTTTTACTACACTATTACAATCACTTTTTATCATTAGAATATATCATTTAATTGTTGTAATTTAGTAAAAAATGCCATCCCAATTTTAAAATGATCATGTCATCCATAAAATGACTGCTAAATAAATAAAGATATAAAAAAAAAAATATTGGGTCAAACACAAAATTAATGAAATTGGTCTCTTAAAATTACCTATTCTTTCGAATAAGAATGTAAAAACGGTGTTTTTTTTTTTTGGTCGATCTCAATTGGTAATCCAGAATCACGTGCAAAACCTCGTGGAAGTTCCTAATCAGTAGTTCTACTAGTCATCGGTAAAACTGCAAAACCACGAAAGTAATATTTTTAATAAGGAGCAAAATGCACCTTTTTAATATGAATGTAAGGTTTAATTTGCTCTATCATAAATTTGTAAGTTACGCGGTTTTGCAGTATAACCGACGTAGTAGTTCTAGTTCGTTTGACTTTACTTACTCGACACGTGTCCGAGTTAGGAAGTCCACAAGTTTCCTCACTTGCGAGCTCCTATGATATTGTTACTGTTTTGTTACGTAACGTAATCATGGTATGGATGTGTCATGACATTCATAACGTCATGACCTCATGACAGATAAATCGATAACAATAACGAGAGTTTAAGTTGATATTTTTCATAGTGCTAAATTGCAATAAAATGAAAATCATAACAAAATAAAATAACGTTACCTACAATAACGTTATGATTTGCGTGCTTTTGCCGGTTTATTCACTTAACGCCCAATGTAAAAAAAGTTAGTACCTACATCAATTAACACATTTATCAGTCAACTTTTCCTATTTTGTTACCACTAATTTTATAAATGTGAAAGTTTGTGTGTGTGTTACTTTGTAACTCCTTCACGCTGCAACGGCTTTAGACGAAAATTTTGAATAGCGATAGCTTAAAAAGGCTACATTTAATTCCGGGAAACTTAAAAGTCCCAGAGGGAATGACGATAATCGAAATCTAAGCGGACGAAGTAGGGGACTGAAGCAAGTTTGTTACAATTTATTGTGCTTTAAAGTTGTATAAAGCGTATTCTTTCTTAATAATCAATAATATAATAATAAATAATATCATAACATCTAATTGAAATTATGGTAACAAAATAGGAAAAAATAACGACTGCAGAAATTCTGATTTAACCTTTCGATGTCCTAAGTATCCAACTAATTGTAAACCTATACCAATTACAGAGTTCGTTGCCATTTCGCTGGGCACCAGTGCTCGCCTGAAATTAATGTATTGGCGAACTATAGCAATATTCGCAGAACCAATATACGTCAATCTGGAACGCCATTTTGTTACGCGAAAACTCATTTCACCTATATTGTCTGCTCAGTGTTGGATCAAATGTAATATCACGACATCTATTCTATCGAACCATATAAATTTGGGCATGTTATTGACTTGACAGTAATGGAAGCTGTTAAAAACATGGCATGGTTTTACTCGGTAAAATACAGCCCCTGTGTTCCGATACGTTTCATATTTACATTACACGAAGAAAGAACAGCATTTATTTAGTGATGCAATACAGACCTAAGTGCAAAGAGTAAGTACAAAGGATTAAGACTGCGCCGAGTTCATTACTATTATCGAGTTTTCTAATAAACTAAAGTATTTTCTTGAAATAGGACGGTGCTTTTTTGTACTACAAATGAAAACACAACTTATAGGACATATCACATAGTTTAATAACAATTTGACAATTGAGTTATCAACTTAACGGAAAACAGTGGCCACCTTTTCCCGTTAAGCTGACTACTCAAAGGGTAATTGTTATCAAAGTTCGTTATGTATCCCATAAATTGTATTTTTACTTGCGCTACAAAAAAACATCGTGAAATTCCAAGGAAATTCTTTTGTTAGTTAGAAAACTCAATAATAGTAATGAGAGCGCCACTGGACGCTCGACGTTTGCTCGGTGCAGTCCTTAACACATACATTAAATCACGCCTGTTTTCCAGACTGGTACGCAGAGACCACTTCTTTCTATACAATCTAGACAAATCTCTTAAAAGAAACCGCTCTTCAAAGGTAGAACAGATGGATGACAGCGTTGGCAATAAGGTTCCGTTTAGCACCCATTGCGGGTTGGGCATTATCTTGAATCGAAAACATTAAATATAATAAATAATGCACAAAAAACGTCCACAAAGAACAAAAATGATGTAGAATCATAATTTAATAGGTACTTAATATTACAGCACGATAAAAAATTATCAGAAAGTTGGTAAAGTTTTTGAATATTACGAATGCAGTAAATAACAAACTTGCGGTGCTCGTTATCGCTGCAGGAATTTTTACAACTTGAAACTTAATGTCACGTGAAATAGTAAGTTGAAGACTCTTACGCTTTTCCGGAGCCAGGAAGTTTTATTCCCATAAAGATTGTGAGTGTAAAGAATTTATCTTTGGTAATGTATATGCTGTCTTATTTGTAATTGTGCAAGTGCATTTTCCACGCAATATTTTTTGTTTAAAACAAGTGTATATAGTTTTCCCGTGGAAATTCCCGCATCCCACATCCGCCTCATTTTTCCGCCCTCCGCGTTTGAATGCCCACCACCATCATTTAGATGGCAGTCCACAACTGTGCGTTTCATCCGGAAATTCCTGCCTCGCACAACTAAACTGTGGAGTGGTCTGTCGCCTGCGGTATTTCCGGACCGTTACGACCTTCAAACCTTCAAGAAAAGACCGCACTCTCATCTGAAAGGCCGGCAACGCACCTGGGACTCCTCTGGTGCTGCAGGGGTCTATGGTTGACGGTAATCGCTTACCATCAGGCGATCTGTCTGCTAGTTTGCCTCATATAAAAAAATCAAAAACTGCATTTTCATTGCAAAATTGCAATTATTTAGGATATAAACCGTCTGTTTGCAAATTTTTTAAACAAATCCGATACGTTTCAACGTGATTGATGGACAGACATCCAACCATCCTTACAAGCTTCCACATTTTATAATAGTTGGAAATCAAATCTGAAATTAGATGCGAATTCGAACCATTTGAAACAAAACACGTCGACAAGAGAAACGTAATAACATATGAAAACGAATTATTTACCTTAACCACACAGATAATTTCTAAGTACGAGTACATCAGCCGTATATCTAAAATAAAATCTCAAAAATCATTTTCTCTTCCACGCAATGTTCTGTCGGTAGTAGATTTAATACGAGACATCAATTTCCTACCGCAAAGAGTTTGAATTACCTTCGGGCATCTTCTTCATTAGAGATAAGGCACAGATAAGATGGTAATATCCGGCCGTTTGAGGCGGGGGTTCTGTTAATTGGACATACGTACATGACGGATATTTGGGTATTTTTTAAGGTAAATTGACCAGTTTTTTTACCAACTAGAAACTGCCTTATTATTGGTAGGTACGGACGTTGGACGGACATGTACGGATTATTAGCTGTGTTAAAGTTAAGAGGCGATATTCCTACAATCGCTGGTCCTCTGGATGTTGGTGGTTTTACCCTAGTTCTGTAGGGTTCCGTAGTCAACAAGTTTCCCTTATGGGTCCATAAGGGAAACTATAAAGTTTCACCATGTTCGTCTATCTGTCTGTTCGTCACCAGTTCGCGGTTCAACTCAACTGTAATTTGGCATGGTTTAACATTATTAATCACGCCGACAGAGTTGAGTGAAACTATGGAAATAGTAGTTTATGAAATTGTTGCATAAAGAGGGGTATTAAAACACGAGTGTGTGTTTAAGAACCGAGCCGCTAGGCGAGGTTTTTAATAGTTTCACACGAGTGTTTTAATACCTGGTTATGTGCAGTTTCATACACTACTTTATCTACTCTCATACATTGCGATTCAACCTACTAAATAAAAGATCAAAGTTAATAAATCAAAACGTATTCAATGAATGGTGCCAAAACCTAGCACATTACCGCGCATGCGTTAAAGCGGGCGCTGTCACCGACAAGTAGAAATTGGAATGAAAACTTTTTGTAATTCTGTAAAAATGACGCGAACCGCATGTGCGTTCCATTATAAAAAAATAAAAAATATGGAACCTCGTTGGTGACATTAACTTTTTGGATTAACTTGTATCGTAATGGTAAAAAAATTACTTTATAACATTATTTTGTTAGAGAAATAATGTTATAAAGTGATTTTTTAATTTTATTTCGGTATTGTGTTTATAAAGTATGCCAATATAAATTCGTTATGAATTTTATAATTCGAACTTTACGATATGAGAGTAGTTAAAAGTTTTTTTCAAGCACCGCTCGTACTTATAAAGTGAAGATATTTTTTTTACTTAGCTATATTATAAAGTCGTGCTAGGTTTTTCAAAAACATTGGTGGTACCTATGTGAAAATCATTTTTCGATTCCGCGATTCAGAGAGTGAAATATTAATACTCTTATTCTTTATTTATATTATTATTTTATAAGGTAAGTTACTAGGAAATCTATCACGTCACGACTAAGTATGACTGTTACAGGAGACTAGTAGGTACATTGTGTATTAAGGTCGGTAAGTAAGGAATTACGATCGAGGCTCTAGTAGGTCGAGGTTCGTAATTCCCGTACCGCCCGTGAAACATACAATGTTTTTCATCACATTTGCGAGTAAATAAATACCTACACAAGTCAGCACAATTATTATTACGAATTACTTGAACTTTTTTTAAGCGGATGGCGGGCGGACTCCACAGATTATACAAATGTTTCGTTCAGAAACGTAGGTATACATACAGCCCTGAAGGAGTGTAAAAAAACGACGTTTTGATACAGAAAACTATTAAAATCGATTATTAAGAACATTAATTGAGTATTTAAGTAACATGTAGCGAGATTGCAATGAAATTCCTGTTTAAATAACATTTTAAGACAATTTTTCAATTGCGTGTAAACTCTTTGCTTGAACTTGCATGACCTGTGTGCTGTGCTATAAATTAAAAAAAAATTACTTACCGACCTTGGGTTTCATGGTAAAAAGAAAGGTCGAGGGTTGTATATGGGGCATTGCGGCCAAGTTAACCTGTATGTTTAGATACTGTTTACGTGCAAGTGTGATGAAAAAGTACATTGTGTATTAAGGTCGGTAAGTAAGGAATTACGATCGAGGCTCTAGTAGAAGCCCGAAGTCAAAGACTGAGGGCTTTCTGAGTCGAGGTTCGTAATTCCCGTACCGCCCTTGAAACACAATGTTTTTCATCACATTTGCGAGTAAATAAATACACAAGTCAGCACAACTATTATTACGAATTACTTGAACTTTTTTAAGCGGATGGCTGGCGGACTCCACAGATTATACAAATGTTTCGTTCAGAAACGTTAAGGGCAAATACTTACGTAGTTATACATACAGCCCTGAAGGAGTGTAAAAAAAAACGACGTTTTGATACAGAAAACTATTAAAATCGGTTATTAAGAACATTAATTGAGTATTTAAGTAACATGTAGCGAGATTGCAATGAAATTCCTGTTTGAATAACATTTTAAGACAATTTTTCAATTGCGTGTAAACTCTTTGCTTGAACTTGCATGACCTGTGTGCTGCGCCATAAATTAAAAAAAAAAACTTACCGACCTTGGGTTTCATGGTAAAAACAAAGGTCGAGGGTTTTATATGGGGCATTGCGGCCAAGTTAACCTGTATGTTTTGATACTGTTTACGTGCAAGTGTGATGAAAATTATCTACGTACCGCGCACCATTGAGATAACATCAAACAACTTGAAATAGAAATGTTCTGACTTGCTCAAATGCTCATGCCTGTATTTTTCATTTGAACTTATTAAAAAAAAATTAAGACAAGTTGTAAGCCCTAGCAACTTCAGTGTAGGTACCGAAAAGTAACTTCTCAAATTGTTAAAGTTTCTTATGATAAATTCTCGGAAATTTCTAAGACAATTCTAAAATTTTGTATGGCAAGAGAGCATTCCCAATGCTCTCAGTTGTAACTGATAATATTCTCAGTAATTTCATGAGAAGATTTCTTAAATTGTGATAACGTTCTGCAACTTGTACTTTGCTAGCCCTAGCCGGTTTCCAGGTATAAGTATAATTTAATTAAACTTAAATAAAATATTATAAAACCTTACCTAATTGCTAAAGTTATAAAATGTTTTCAGTAAAAGTGCATCTTTGAAAGAAAATTACTCTTAATTAAAACGTTAAAAACACAAAACTATCTTGACTGAGTTAATTTAGTTTACACTCCGGAGTACACAAAGATTGTTGTAATAAAGAACAGCCTTTGTGAAGATAAAGAAGCTCTTTTCTGTCTTAGTTAGTTAGTTCATTACTTCAGTTAAAGAAGTGCTACAACGAAATTGTCACTTCTACTTCATTTCACAAGAAATTTTCAGTCTTTATTTTACAAGAATAAAAAAGAAATACAAAACACAGGCAATATCAAAAAACAAGTACAAAGGTAACTTATCCCTCCAATGGATCACCATCCGTCCGGTTTAATCCGGACATGTCCGGACTTTCCGGCTCAAGTCCGGACTTTTTCCGGATCTTTAATTTGACCGGCCTTTTTTAATTAGATAGAATATGATGAATAAATCAATAAGGTGGAGTCTTGTAATTGCAACTGTCTGGTTATTGCAACTAATTTGAATAACTTCCTCTATGATCACTGTTTTTAACAAAGACAGGCGTGATATTGTTCTTCTATCCTAAGAAATGCAATATCAAGCTTGTTGTTGTTCATAACAGTGATGCTACAGGGAGTTGTTTAAGTCAGTTGCAATTACCAGATAGTTGCAATTACAAGACTCCACCTTACATTAAATGAGAGTTAAGTAATGTTTCCATGTTGTGACTAAAAAGTTCGGAGTTTTATCGAAATGTCAGGCTTTTTGTCAGGACTTCTCAAATTCCTAAATGGTAACCCTATGTACGTTAAATGTTGGAGCATTTCATAGATGTTTTATTGTCATTTTTAGCTATAGCATTAATAAGTTTTTTTCATAAATTGGCGTGTGCAATGCTCGATTTAAGTGAATCTCTAAGCAATAAAAAAAGAAGTGCGCAAATTACTCACCACGTCATGGGTTCGTTTCACAACCAAAAAAAAATACTCCAAGAATTCTTTACGGCGATGACATCATAAATTAAGTAACACTTTCATCTGTGACATAAATTTCCGCTAATTTTGTAGCTACTTTACTGGATATTGTTTTTCTTTGCTTAATCTAAACATGACTACTGACATTATTATGTATCTTTTCAGGTGGGTATATCATGCTGACACCCAATACTAAACATTACAATTACTCCTATAATTTTAAAAACATTCCATTTTAAAACCCAACCACCATAATTTTAACGTCCTACGTTTAAGGAAGCCCATTCGCTAACAAATCAAATCGTTACTGCCAACATGACGGTATCGAGTCGACCCCGACCGCTGAGTTATTACCGAATAAACCCAGCCAAGTGATCCATGAAATTGATTCGCATTTAGACCGCCACGTCAACTAAACACATAGTTTTCACAACAAACTTCTTAATTTGAATTGTTCGATTCGTTTTCAAAATGAAAATGTTTCGAATTTCAAACGGAGTTTATTTACACAGTGTATCTGTTTGCCGTGTGGTTGCCGGGTTAGAATAGTGCCACTCCATGTCTTCCCGTGGATGTCGTAAGAGGCGACCAAGGGAATAAAGGCTTGTAGTACTGTTAGGCGATGGGCTTGCCACCTGTCACTAATACACTGGGAAACATCTTAGCCTACTTGTGCAAAATGTGGTTACAGAATTATCCAGAAGTTTTAAGACTTGTTGGTAATTCTTTAGCTCTGCCTACCCCACTCTGGGAATGAAGGCGTGAGTTTATGTATGTATGTATGTATGATATCGGTGTGTATTCTAAAAACAAGAGGGTACTGGCAAGTTAGTATTTTGGATTACATATTGAGGTGGCTTGCTAACGTTTTACTGAATAATAATTTGGCAAACTGTAACAATTTATTTTTTTATTTCCTGAATAAGTTTGCAGTATTATTTTATCGACATAGTCTAACCTTAATTACATAATAAGCTTAAAGAAAAATATCATAATATAAGGGGTAAAACTGGTAATTACAACAATGACAGACGAGAGGTGTATTTCTACCGTGACATTACACTTTTTTATTTCATTTGGAACCGTGAATTCAGTTTGCAACCGGCTAGCTATTGTGTACTCTCATTATACAAAATCAGCTAAGCCTCCTTTTGTTAACTGGTTTCTTCTAGTTCAATAAATATCATTTACTATTCAACTAGGAAATATAACAATTGATTATGCTAGGATACAGGAAGCAAGCAAGTAGTCCATTAATTTTAGTTACAGCTCCCGGATCGGAAGTAAGTAGTTACTAGACAACTTAAATAGAAGCTACATAATGTAATTAGTACGGTTATGTATAGCGAAATTGGCTCAGCCATTGCAAATATGTTTTAGCATGTACAATGTTGATCCGTGACGTTAATTCTTGGGATTACAGTCCAGAGATTTGGGGACCGATTGTGTATCTTATCTTATCTTACAGATGGACCCTTTCGGATACATTTTGACTCAAGCAAACTCACTAAGCCACCGACGCTCTTCTTGTATGCGAGGCCAGAAAATCCCGAAAACCCCGGTTTTGGCCTAGGGTCCCGGGACTGCAGAGTATCACTGCCGTAATGCCAAAGAAGGCAGTAACTGCTTAGTACCTACAGTCTGTTCCAGTTGAAATTAGCAAAAAAAACAAGAGAAAAACTTGCTTATAAAGTTCAAGTGAGGACTTAGCAATGATTTATACACTTGGTCTTTACTGTCACTATTAAGTTACTATTAATTATTCGTTATTTTAAATATTGAAAAACACGCTTGATAAATAATTGAGGTTATGTGTCAAACAGTACTAATTTGTTTACAGCTTTAGCAATTTCAATTGACATAGACTATAGACGCATTTTAAATTTAAATTGGTTACTAATAGAGCACAGAATGATTCGATTGCAGTTAGCTATCTTTTTTTGTATTACCGCAGATCTGCAATATAGCTCAATAACAATAGAACAATAACTTCCCAACTTAAGCGCTTAAAGCAACTTTGAAGAAAAATCAATCAAGCCCACTAATAAAACTTTGCTTGATAAAGCCGCTGCAGCGCTGTTTGTTCGATGAGCAAGTTTTAGTTGTATTAAATTAAAATGCAAATAGGGCTGCGACCGCGCCGCGCCGACGCCGCCAGTGAGGATTCAATATGGATAATAAAGACATCGTTATTTTAATTGATACGCGCTGTAATTGCTTTACGAGTAATTTATTCATTAGCGCTAGTTAGAGCCAGTAGAGAGGACGGAAAGAAACTACATACTTAAGTATACCTATTATGGCGGTGGCCCCTACTCTCAGACCTGGGGGGTTATTATGTCATAGCCATGCAGTTCAGTCTGGTTTGAAGTTGCCACAGGTCCATATCACAAAATCTTACCAGCGATAACTAGATTAGCCGTTCGAAATATGCCGAGGACGATGCCTGGACAGTTTCGTAGTTTTAAAAAAAAACCACTAGCACCTTACTTTATGGCTAGGTACACAAGTTTGGATGGAGTGACGACCTTGTAAGGATCGCGGGAACGCGGTGGATGCAAACAGCACAAGACCGGTCTGAGTGGAGAGCCTTGGGGGAGGCCTATGTCCAGCAGTAAAAAAAGATAAAGATGTTTATTCAGTGGACGTCTTTCGGCTGACATGATGATGATGATGGCGACACAAGTTTACACAACCCTCAAAAGAAATGTCTTAACTCTAGGGTTACGAATAATAAGTTAACGAAAGCTTTTTTTTTCAGGCGAGAATCGTTCGGTCAACTGCCGCGCTCAGCCAGCATCGACTCTATGGTCGAGGCAGCCATCAGCGCACGTCACTCCGAGCCGAGCCAGTCCATCACGTTGCAGCTGCCTGGCAGAGCTGACAGGGCGCTAAGTTTGGTGTCACCCGCGGTTGGTCGGCGCGCCAAGACACAGAGAGGGCAGGCTGGTGAGTTCCATTTTTAAATTTGAAAATTAGAAGCAGACCTTAACGCTGGCTGGTGAGTTTCATTATTTAAATTTAATCCTATTCGAAAGCAAATTTTAGTTTAAAATAGGAAGGAGCTGCCTGTTTTTCTTTTTAGGTGGAGCTGTCTACTTGCGAGTTTGTTTTTTGTGTGGAGAAAGAAAACAGACAAATGTAGATGATGTTGTGGTGAGTTTTTATGTACTACGTATTTCGTTTATTTTGGCAACATAATTACTCAAATGACCTTAAGCGTACAGTCAACAAAGATTCCTAAGCCACTATGGACTATGTCAACGTGACGTTAAAACCAAATCATGAGTAGTCGCTTACGTTTCAGTTAATAACGTCACGTAGGTACTTATTAAATAAACATTCCAAACTTAAAAAGTTGTAGGTAGTACGGGTTTCGTTAAGTACAAGATAGTACATTGTGTATTAAGGTCGGTAAGTAAGGAATTACGATCGAGGCTCTAGTAGAAGCCCGAAGTCGAAGACTGAGGGCTTTCTGAGTCGAGGTTCGTAATTCCCGTACCGCCCGAGAAACATACAATGTTTTTCATCACATTTGCGAGTAAATAAATACACAAGTCAGCACAACTATTATTACGAATTACTTGAACTTTTTTTAAGCGGATGGTGGGCGGACTCCACAGATTATACAAATGTTTCGTTCAGAAAGGTTAAGGGCAAATACTTACGTAGGTATACATACAGCCCTGAAGGAGTGTAAAAAAAACGACGTTTTGATACAGAAAACTATTAAAATCGATTATTAAGAACATTAATTGAGTATATAAGTAACATGTAGTGAGATTGCAATGAAATTCCTGTTTAAATAACATTTTAAGACAATTTTTCAATTGCGTTTAAACTCTTTGCTTGAACTTGCATGACCTGTGTGCTGTGCTATGAATTTAAAAAAAAATACTTACCGACCTTGGGTTTCATAGTAAAAAGAAAGGTCGACGGTTTTATATGGGGCATTGAAGCCTAGTTAACCTGTATGTTTAGATACTGTTTACGAGCAAATGTGATGAAATAGTACATTGTGTATTAAGGTCGGTAAGTAAGGAATTACGATCGAGGCTCTAGTAGAAGCCCGAAGTCAAAGACTGAGGGCTTTCTGAGTCGAGGTACGTAATTCCTGTACCGCCCGTGAAACATACAATGTTTTTCATCACATTTGCGAGTAAATAAATAAAATTATAGGGCAGAAAAAACTTATAATATAATACACAAGTCAGCACAACTATTATTACGAATTACTTGAACTTTTTTTAAGCGGATGACGGGCGGACTCCACAGATTATACAAATGTTTCGTTCAGAAACGTTAAGGGCAAATACTTACGTAGGTATACATACAGCCCTGACACTTTAACACTCCGTTAAAAAAAACGACGTTTTGATACAGAAAACTATTAAAATCGATTATTAAGAACATTAATTGAGTATTTAAGTAACATGTAGTGAGATTGCAATGAAATTCCGGTTTTTAAATAACATTTCAAGACAATTTTTCAATTGCGTGTAAACTCTTTGCTTGAACTTGCATGACTTGTGTGCTGTGCTATAAATTAAAAAAAATTACTTACCGACCTTGGGCTTCATGGTAAAAAGAAAGGTCGAGGGTTTTATATGGGGCATTGCGGCCAAGTTAACCTGTATGTTTAGATACTTTTTACGTGCAAGTGTGATGAAAAAATATAAAACATGCTTGCTAGATTGTGTATCTATGGAAGTCCTCTTAAGCTTTTATCCACTCGTCTTAACCATAACATACAACGTCAATTGCAAAAAAAATACTGGCTGGTAATAATCGGTAAGGTATCGTTCGTCGTCATTTCGAAAATAGAATACAATCCTCAACGGCTATTGTAGGACAGAAACCGCTACGTTAATCGTAAGAAATAACAATAAAAGAGGCTTACGTTCCCGCAAATTAAACGTCCTTTTTATACACCATAAATAAAAGGTCACAAAGCAATGAATACCTGATGAAAATCCCTGAAAGTGAGTAGGAATCTTTATTTTCCGATTTAAACATGGCCGACCGATTTCCGCGCCGAAATTCCGTTCATTTGATGTTCCGATTCCAATCAATATAAAATGGGAGTGATTCTTAATCACTCATCTCGTCCTTTCTTCTTTGAAATAAGAATTGTGAACAAAATTTATTATTAAAGAAAAAAATTACACAGTATGTTAAGAACAGTATGTTTGCCCAATACCTAGTTATTATGCATGTTCGTTATTTCGTCGGTGATACTGCAAAAACGCGTAACTAACAAATATATGGTAGAGCAAAATAAACCTTACCTTTTTACTAAAAAGGTGCATTTTGCTCCTTATTAAAAATGTTACTTACGCAAATTTGCTGTTTTTACCGACGATTTGTTATCTTTCGAATTGGTAACGTCTGAAAAAACTGAATAATTATGAAATTTAAGGCATTATATTAGCTTTTTAACTACACGAAGTATACATACTCGTATGTAGGGTGGTTATAGATTATAGGTTTATATTAAAGTGACTACATACATTTCTAAATTAAATCAGATAACTGATCCAAACATGCCCTATTGTAAAATTTACTTGTAACTCAATGGACAAGTTCGTAACTTTACGTAATTTAATTTTAAATTGACCCTAACAATTACCTTTTTTGCAAAGACTTGTGTTTGATCTACTTTATCGATTGTTAGTGATAACAATTAACTTGAAAATGAAGTCACCAAGCCAGCAAAAAAAACTGAACCAAGAACAAAAAACTTCTCAAACTTCTTTCAAAACATTTCGTTAAAAAGAAAACCCCGACAAACTTAGCTCTTTGATGTGTAAATTCGTTCGCGTAGCCGCGGTCACCTTGGTTGAAATTGAAAATGTGTTTCATTTCCTTTTACAAAAATACGGATATATTTTCGAGTCAGAAGCTAGATGGAACTGCAATGTAATCGAATTCTATAATATAAATCAGGCTAGAGTATGTCGGGCCATGCTCAGTGTACCTAGAGGTTAGCTTCTGAAGCCGTTAGTACAAACACAGAAAACTATCTCGAAAAACAACATAAATAAATAATAAATAAATATCAGGGGACAATGTCACACCAATTGACCTAGGTCTCAATTTAATCTCTAGGCTTGTATTATGGGTACTAGACAACGAAATAAATACTTATGTAGAGAAATATATACTTAAATACATAGTAAACATCCATGACTCAGGAACAAATATTCGCGCTCAACACACAAATATCTGCCCTTACCGGGATTTGAACCCAGGACCGCTAGCTTCGTAGGCAGGGTCACTACGAACTAGGCCAGCGCGTCGTCAACATGTATAATGTTAAAACTTTTATGATGTTATAGGGACTACAATTAAAAGTTAAACCTAAACTTATTTAATTTAAAATAAAACTAAGCTACTACACACTACTCAAATAGTGCTTAACAAAGATGTAAATAATAATCACCACCAATCATGTCCGCTTGCGGCATGGTCCCTATGACACTGGCTGCATTACCTCTCTGGATAGCTAGCCAAATCCTTTGGGAGCGGTAAGCACCAGCTCTAGGATCTCTGGAGGTGTCTATGAGCCGGGATGACAGGGCCTTAATCGTCGGTGAAACTGCAAAACCGCGTAAGTAACATTTGAAATAAGGAGCAAAATGCACCTTTTTAATAAGATGGTAAGGTTTATTTTGCTCTATCATAAATTCGTTAGTTACGCGGTTTTGCAGTTTCACCGAAATTTTCTCAGAAATCATTCAAATCTACCTAATCGTGATTAAATTCATTTTTTTTTTACTGTCAATAAATAAATACAAAAAAAAAACATGTGCGTTTGCCCTGATTCGATTCGAAATAGAATTCGAATAAGCATATTTTATAATCATACCTACTGTACGGCAGTACGGGACCCCCGGCGCGAGAGTCCGACACACACTTGACCGGGTTTTTTTAAACCTAACGACGGTTAACCACCAATCCCTCCTATCTCAATACTCGTATGTTAAAACTTTACAGTAGACACAAAAAACTTTGTATTTTGGGCAAAAATCGCGCGTTGTCATTTAGCAGGTATTGCCAGGATAACAAAAACACTAGAAATATGCTTTATTTGAAATAGGAGATCTTTCTAATGTGTGCGTTAGACGGTATTTATCATGAATTGCGAAAAAAAGTTGTTTGACCAAAAATGTCAGTTAGGAGGTATTGGTGGTTAACCGTCGCTAAGATACGTTTGTCTTGTTTGTTTGTCGTATGTATTTTTGTCTTTTATTATTTCTCTCATTAAGACCGCCTGTTGTATACCTATACCTAGTTAAAATGTAGTGTTCCGTGTTTGGTTTTTTTGGTGTTCAATAAAGAGTATTTGTATTTGTATTGTATTGTATTGTCTTTTCGAAACTCGATCTCATAAACAACTTGATTAGGTGAAGTGAAGTTGAGTATTTTGAATACGATCACTTAGTAGAATATATAATAGAAACGTTAGCGAAAGCAAATACAATTACTATTGTTTAAACGTTTTAATTAAATGGAGACGGTTCGTTGCGAATTTCCTCGGCCCTCGAAGATACTTCGGCTGAGAGGCTCATTAGTTTGAAGTCTTTGGGAAAAGCACAAAATCTAAGTGGTTTTAGGTAAAACTCAGGGGATGAAAACGTTATAGGTTATATTTAGGTTTTATTGTGTATTAGAATAGCCATAACACAATTAGGTATCTTTTGTTAAACTTAAACTACCATGGTACTATCAGCCCATTGGAACCTTGAGCAACCATAGAACTGTGTCACAGAGACGTTATGTTTCAAGCCGTAAGAAGTGTCCAACAAATTGTTTTATAATGTCACTGTGACACCGTTCTAAGGCGGGTCAGGGTTCCATTGGGCTGATGTTACATCCTCCTGATAACACGTTTATTATTAAGTAGGTACCATGAGGGACTTCATAGGTTTGTCCACCATAGAACCTTGTCATAATGGCATCGTCAAGTAACCAGATCGAAATTAAATTGGAATTAAACGTTGGTTTTATGCGACAAGGTTCTGTAGTGGTTCATCAATTAAAGTCCCTGGCCGTACTTGTATTACGAGTATCTCCTAAAAAAATATATTTATAAAATATTATTTGGAGGTAAAATTTATTGTTTTTATGTTCGGTATTATCTATGGAACAATAGAACCAGTTTTGAATGTCTTATTACTAATAGCTACACTATTTTACTTGAATAACCGGAGCAAGGCGAAGGCGGTCGTTCACAATTGATATCGGTAGAGTAATTAATCCTTTCGAGGGATCCTAGATAACCTCCAAGGCTTATCAACTATCACCGATGTACCCAAAGGCATCCCTTTGTTATCGGCCTATTGTTTGGCATGTTGCAGACTCATTAAGGATCGAATGTCTTGATAGCGCCTGACTGTCAAGTATTAGCAATAAAGATACGTTGTGAAACTTATTGCTTCGTGTAAAGTGACAGGCGTCAGGATTTTTTTCTTTTTCTTTTCTGTTTTTTTAATGTCAGCACTATTGAATTTACAGGTGTTTTACAATTTACAATGCTTCAATTGATTTTGTTTTTTTTTATTCTATGGCTTCGTGGACCGGGAGACGAGCTGTAGGTAGGCCTCCAACAAGATGGAGTGACGACCTTGTAAGGATCACGGGAACGCGGTGGATGCGAAAAGCACAAGACTGGTCTGAGTGGAGAGCCTTGGTTGAGGCCTTTGTCCAGCAGTGGACGTCTTTCGGCTGACATGATGATGATGATGATGGCTTCGTGAAAAAATTATATCCATTTATACCGATAATACTGACAAATCATAAGTAAAGGCATAAATAAAGGTCGATTGCCAGTGGACGATATTTTCCTTTATTTATATTGACACTTTGCTTAGGTTAATGTTAGTATTCTGTATATATATGTATACCAAAAATAATTATGCAAAAGACGAGAACGAATTTTACTATTTTGTAAATAATGTATTTGAATTGAATAAAACAAACATAAAAACCTTCTGTGACAAATTATCTAACTGACGGTTAAAACCTCATCAAAATCCGTTACATGGTTTAGGACTTAGTGGGTATACATACAGACAGACAGAGACAGCGACTTTGTTTTATAATAATATGTAGGAAGGTAGGTATATAAAGAAAAGATAAGTAACAACCGAAACAGAGTAAACGAACTGTTTATTTATCAAGGTAGGAATATGTAATGTACGTAGGCAAGAAATGAAAAAAAAACAGACGTTTATTTGCCAAATGGCGAGTTTACAAGCATAGAGAACTTCTTTTGACTTTGCGCAGTGGGAAAAAAATATAGGATGTTTCATATCACCTAAAAAAACATGTCGCAGTACAAATTAATATTCATAGAGGGTGCTTCACTTTTACAACTTTGAAAACAGGTCGGCGCAAACTTGAAGATGAGTTTCGATCGGAATCTCTACCAACTTCGTATTACTTTCAGATACTTTTACTGTAATAGTTTACGTATAAATTTACAAAATGCAATAGCAATATGATATAGCAATGGTCACAAAAGAAAAGCCGTCATTCATTTTGTAGGAGTAAGAATTTAGCTCTTTTTTACACAACCTACAAGCGTTCATCTAGATACTTACCTAAAAATTCCACTTCTAGCAAACAGCAGTTGTAACTTCGCAAGTGGCCTCGGAAAAACAAAACAATCCAATATACGACGGGGCAATAACTAAATCATAATTGTTTTCAGAAATATTAATTATAAAACAATACCAATTAACTATAATTATTTTATATTTCTGAATCGTTCAAACAAATAAATACTATTATCATCACGAATCCAATGTAAAACGCAAAACAATTTTTGTAATCAGTGAACTTGACAGCATCAAATCACAATTTTTAAACACCAAATCCGACTTTTACACTTTAATTCTCTAATAATGGGAGTGTCTATAAATAACTCGACATTGGCGAAATACACAATACACAAGTATATACACAAACACTTGGTTAAAGCGAATAAGATCCACGTGATTCAAACTGTACTGTATTATATTGGATAGGAAAATCCCTTTTGCGTGTTTACCCTTGTTTCCTGTCACTTCTGTGTAAAGGTAGCACGCTGTATACAATTTCGTGAGACCACATTGCATATAGATCCAGGAGTGGTATATTACCTTCAAGAACTTACCGACTACGATACGCAAAACTCGATCATAAACGCCATATCAGTAATGCTTTTTTAAAGTCATAAAAATATACTTTAATTCGAGCACTGTGTTCACGCGGTTCGTTTAGTAGGTAAGCAATAACAAAAAAAGGCTTAAGATTGGAATTGCTTTCTACAGAGTGTACCTCGATGGGTGATTTAAATGGAGCAGGTCGAAAGA
The DNA here is from genome assembly GCA_927399475.2 of Acleris emargana. Lineage (NCBI taxonomy): Eukaryota > Metazoa > Arthropoda > Insecta > Lepidoptera > Tortricidae > Acleris > Acleris emargana. Next base: position 3,351,129 of record OV656840.1, read on the forward strand.
AGACGTCAAGACCTAATTTGACTCCCATTTACGTTGAGAATTAATTACATCTCAATATTTAATCTGCAACTGTGTTTTTTATTTTCAAATAGTTTTACCTGTGTCTTAAATCAATCTGTTTCTACCTTGTAATCTACTCCTCAAGTGACACCCTGTTTAAGGTTTGTTTATGTTAAATAATGAGCTATCGCTATCGCTTCAACACGTGCAACGTGATATAGATTTCACTTTACTAAGAACATCACTTTAGAGTAAACATTGAAACACTCTCTAAGTCTAACCTTACACTGTTCATCCAATTCCAATCAACATTATGATAATACCTATTAATTTAGTTGGAAATTGGATTGGATCTCGAGCGAAGCCTTTAGCTATTGTTGTTTTAGTATTTTCCGCTAAAATCGACTAAGATACAGACTGATTATACAGGATGAGTAGTTAGACGATGATGTAGAAACGGTTTTTAATTTTTATATATTTTTACCTTAAATGTTGACGCGCTTTTTAAATAAAAATGAAACGCTAGTTTTGGTTTTAATCGTATACAGTTATAGTTAATATGATATACCCATTTACACAATAGAATCCGGTGTCGCGTCAGACCAAAGCGACGTTAGGGAAATTAATTTGCTGACTTTAATCAAGATGATGGGAATCTGTCCAAGAAGAGAAAATTACAATTAAATAATAAATAATGAACTTTATCAAAATCAAAGAAATTTGTCAAGATCGTAGCAAGTGGAAAGAAGTGGTCTCTGCCTACCCCTCTGGGAAACAGGCGTGATTTAATGTATGTATGTATCAAAATCACTGAAGCTACACCTTTCGGTTGCACCCTTTATAAAGCTACAAAAGCCCTTATAAAGCCCTGTTATAAAAGATACTTCATTGCCTCTCAAAAAATATGAAGTAAAAATATGCAAAAAAACGATTTTGGTAGGAGGTGCGGGCTACAGCATTATTGCTTTCCAGCGACGACATGGAAAACATCCAAGATTCAGAACAAATATTCGCGATCATCATACAAATATTTTCTCGGATTGGTATTTGAACCCGGAAACCCTTAGGGTCACTACCAACTAGGCTATCGCATACATACAAACACGCCTCGGGTAGGCAGAGACCACTTCCTTCCACTTGCGATCCAGACAAACTTCCCTAGCTTCCTCCACACTCGTAAGTCTCTTCATACACGTGCGTCGGTACAGAGTCACCTGACCTGGCCCTTTCTTAATACGTCACCGATCTGATAGTGGAACGTGCGTTAGACCTTCCCCTTCCAACATTCCCACTTACTCTTGCCTTATTATATCAGTTTTGTTACATACATACATACATACCTTTATGCCTGTAATCCCAGAGTGGGGTAGGCAGAGCTACAGAATTACCTACAAACTCTAAAAACCTGTTGATAATTCAGTAACCACACTTTGCAAAAATAGGCTAAGATGTTTACCAGCGTATTAGAGACAGGTTGCAAGCCCATCGCCTAACAGTACTAAAAGCCTATATTCCCTTAGTCGCCTCTTACACGACATCCACGCCACGGGAAGATATTTAGTGGCGCTATTCTAACCCGGCAACCACACGAGGACACAAAACAGTCACAACAGCAACACACACACACCTCACACACATCACTTTATCCGTTCTCTCCACATGACCAAACCACTTCAGCATTTCGTCGGTGAAACTGCAAAACCGCGTAAGTAACATTTTAAATAAGGAGCAAAATGCACCTTTTTAATAAGACAGTAAAGTTTATTTTGCTCTGTCATAAATTTATTAGTTACGCGTGCAGTATCACCGACGATTTCTTTATTATTCCTTGTTTTACCAAACAGTGCTACTAGCAACTGTCAAATTCATTTTCACTTTACATTGTGTTGAGACTAGAATCCTGACCCGCCTGCTGTTGATTAAAGATAGACTAAATAGGTTTATGACTGTACTAGGAATATTAAAACCTCGCCATTCTACGGGAAAATTATGAACTAATCCTTTATAATGCAACTCGTGTAACACAGATTAAAAGAGCATTAGTGGCGGTTCATAGTGGTCTTTTATAGGTACTTAAGTTCAAGTTGTATACAGGCTGATCAATCCGAATAGGTCAGTATGGGGCATTCGGAAACTATGAGAGAGTAATCTGTAATTTGTTAAGAACCAAGGCCTATATTTAGGAAAAAAGTAAAACCGCATTTTTTTTTTGTAAAAGGTAGGTTCCAACCCGGATTATTGTTTAACGCACTTGCAATCGCAATCGTTTTAATTTTGAAAGTCCGAAGGCGAGTCTGCTTTCAAAATGAAAACAATTTCCTTTGACACATTTTCTTTTTTTTTTTTTTTTGATTGATAATGTAGTTGGTGTCCCCACCGTTACTACTTCACCCGGGCATGGGTAGCAATGCCCCACGGGGGGGCATGCTGAACCCTAAGTTAGAGGTGCGGTGGTGGTCGCACCTCTGGAGGGGTGCCTCCGTCGGGTTTCAGGCTGCTCAACTACGCATAAATATATATTTATTTTATTTTATGTGAGATTCATTGTTTAATATAATGCTAGGTTAAGTTTATTATTGTATAATATTTATAAAACAAGTAGGTACAGAATAATAAATTATCAATCAAAAATAAATGAACTAGTGCCAGACGGAGCAAAATGGTCGCTGCTCAGCATGTTTACTGGTTTTGAGACCAGAGCTGTTCTTCCACAGCTAGTCATTGCATACAATTAGATTATAATGTAACTCAATAGCTAACTGGACATAAATAACCTTTCATAACTATGATAACAACTTATATGTAATATTGATAAGGCTAGTTTCCTGTCCAGCCGCTATCCAGCAAAACCAGTTATTGGACATAGCTTTACAGTTACCCGGCCAGGCAGTTCATATCTAAACGTTACTCAGTTATCTTAACTAGATTCTATCTTATACCTTTTTTTAAGGACAATTTAATGCACATTGAACTGGTCACCGGGTTAGAATAGTGCTACTCCATATCTTCTCGTGGATGTCGTAAGAGGCGACTATGGGAATAATAAAGGCTTCTAGTACTCTTAGGCGATGGGCTTGCAACCTGTCACTAATACACTGGTAAACATCTTAGCCTGATTTGTGCATAATGTGGTTACGGAGTTATCAAGAAGTTTTAAGACTTCTTGGTAATTCTTTAGCTCTGCCTACCCCACTCTGGGAATGAAGGCGTGAGTTTATGTATGTATGTATGTATGTATGAACTAGTCTCAAACTAAGCTTGAGGCGTATACTAGATACTAAATAACGTTGCGTGGAAATCGCCCAATTTCCCGGGATAAAAACTATCCTTTATCCTATTCCAAGACCTAAACAATATGTCTGCCAAGTTTCATCTCGATCCGTTCAGTGGTTGAAGCGTGAAAGACGAACAAACATACACACTTTCACATTTATAATTAGTATGGATTATATTTTCCCTTACTGGACAAAGAACACAGGACGAAAGATAATTACAATCAAAATTACGTGGAAATTATATAATTATACTAACTTCTGCCCGCGACTTTGTCCGTGTAGATTTTGAATATCGATATTCCCTCGAGAACTTTAAAATTTTCCGGAATTAATTGTATGTGTTTATGCAGGGTATAAGCTATCTCTATTTCAAATTTCATCCAATTCCGTCCTGCCGTTGCACCGTGAAAGAGTAACAAACATACATACATACAAACTTTCTTTTTAATATTAGTTGGATAGTAGGATTAACACACAGAGCAGGTATAAGGTATCATACATGCATACCTTCACGCCTTCATTCCCAGAGTGGGGTAGGCAGAGCTACAGAATTACCAACAACTCCAAAAACTTGTTGATAACTGTGTAACCACAATTTGCACAATTAGGCTAAGATGTTTAACAGTGTATATTAGTGACAGGTGGCAAGCCCATCGCCTAACAGTACTACAAGCCTTTATTCCCTTAGTCGCCTCTTACGACTTCCACGGGAAGACATGGAGTGGCACTATTCTAAGCCGGCAACCACACGGCACCATTAAGGTAACATTAACCCATTGATGCCCAGAACAACGTTTTTAATTGGTTCCGTATAATTATGTCTTCTCATTCCAAAACATTCAACGTTTTATGTTCGTTTTATCTTCTATTCTTTGTCCGTTTCCTTCAAATTTGAATGACATAATGGCAGATAAGGACAGAGTACATTTCAAGCATACTTTAGATATACAAGATATAAACGTTTGTGAATAAGAGGGTAAAGTAATCCCATCCAATCATTAATGGTCTATTACTTGTGGGAGGACCTTGTGCAGGGTCCGTCCGGGTTGGTACCACCATGTTTGGTTAACCCAGGACATTAAGCGTACCTGTTGATAGGTTGTGTAAATAGTATAAATGTTAAAGGTTTTTAAAAGGTAATTGATACTTGGAGGACCTTGTGCAGGGTCCGTCCAGGTTGGTACCACCATCTTATCTATTAACCTACCGCCAAACAGCAGTGTTCACATTGTTGTGTTCCGGTTTAGGGATAAGACAGCCGGTGAAATGACTAGCATAGAGGCATTCCATCTTAGTCCTCAGGGTTGGCAACGCATTTGCAGTCTTGTGAATGCGAATGTCTATGGGTCACAGTTTCCACTTACCATCAGGTGGCCTGTGTGCTCGTTTGCCTTCCCATGCTATAAAAAAAAAAATGTAGGTACCCTTTAAATGATTAAGTAGGTACCTTTACGACGTTTTAAATTTTAATATCGTTTATTAAAAAAAAAGAGTCATGAAGGTTAGGTCCGTTAATTGATTTAGTCGAAAAACTATTAAATTTCTGTATTTTATTCTTTAAAATTATACAACAACAGGGTCGAATAATGGAGTCGGAAGGGGTCAACAGGATCTCCACTTTGACCCACCGAGTTGAGATGAGATTAGAAATGACCGTGCAAAAAACTTACAGTCGACACCAAAAGCATCTCAGAACAAGTACGACTCGGACTCGCGCGCGAAGGGTACCGTACCATTATCTATCTATAAAAACACATTGTTGTAAGCCCCCAGTAAATATTTGTTTTATTCTGTTTTTAGTATTTGGGTATATAGGCTTGTAGTACTGTTAGGCGATGGGCTTGCCACCTGTCACTAATATACACTGGTAAACATCTTAGCCTAGTTGTACAAATTGTGGTTACAGAGTTATCAACAAGTTTTTGGAGTTGTTGGTAATTCTGTAGCTCTGCCTACCCCACTCTGGGAATGAAGGCGTGAGTTTATGTACGTATGTAGTATTTGGGTAAAGACCAAAAAGTTGGCCACGCTCACTCAATAAAATTTTCTCGACTTCGTTGTTTGTATGGTTCACTGCGCTTAACTATGGTCCAACTTTTTGTGTCCTTACCAATTTTATGTTATAGTAGCAACAGAAATACAACATCTGTGAAAATTTCAACTGTCTAGCTATCACGGTTCCTGATATACAGCCTGGTGACAGACAGACGGACTGTCCCCCGTTTGTACCCTTTGGGTACGGAACCCTAAAAATAACCCAATTCATTAGTTGAACATAGCACTGATTGAAAACATAAACAAAACTTAAGCTCGTCCATATATAAAGCATATTCGTTTTGTTTGTGACTGGCGAACCAAGCCGTTCTAATAAATTCAGTCGTGAAATGCCACTAAAAGGCGAACAGCGTTGCTTGTTACTGTCACAAATTACTTTTTAGTTAATACTAGTTTTGGCTCTTTCGTGTCAGTCAAATAGTAAGAATATATTAGCATACAAAAATGGTAAAGCTCTGCCTGAAGGAGCTTTTTACTCTCTTCTATGCGTTTACCTTTTTAGGATTCCGAAGTAACCTAGGTAACCTTATAGTTTCGCCATGTCGGTCTGTATTATCACACTGATTTTTTCTCAGAAACTATCAAAGCTACTGTAATTTTGTGCACATATACAAGGTGGGAATGAGTAACCCGCCAAAGGACAATGGGCAAAATGTCCCCACCCACCAACAGAAACGAAACATATCTCATGTGATAGATCTTGGCAACCTGATGATTTTATACTATGACGACGATCGTCCTATGTATGGGGTTTTCTTGGAAAACCATTATCATATTGTATGGAATTGGTTTAAAAATGAACACGTTCTTGCATTGCATGACTCTTGAAAGGTTTTTTTCATAGAAAAATTCCCATCCATTTAGCTACTAAAATAGTTATTTTGTCTTGTTTTGGGTCCTAACGAACATATAAACATGCATCCCGTGACTGTTGGAGGGGGGGGACGGGGTCCATACAAAATTGTCCATCACCCTTTCAACCACGCATTTCTGATGATATTTTGAGTAAATAATGTTATATCAACATAGGTCCAATACTGCCATATTAACGAATTTATTTTGTAGAACAAAATAATTCAATGAATGATAGAACTTGTGTCACCCTAGAGATTTTTCAACTCTTGTTTTTTTTTAATAATTAATATCTCGAGAATTAAGCTTTGCCTAGCAATGTTTATATTACTTTTTTTTATCCACATTGGCCCTAGAATCGATGGTTAAAATTTGGCGGGTTACTCATTCCCACCGTGTAGACTTATACCGCGTTCTAAGATCAATGATGAAATATGTAAAATATTTTTTTTTAGGCTACCTCCCGTACATGTTAAGCAACGGTAAAAATATTGTTTTTACTTTACAACAAACTATCGTTAAGACTTGTCCGACCCGACTGCCGAAGGAGGAGGTCAATAGGTACATGACAAAAACACACAGTAAAAAAAAAAAAATAAGTCATAAAATTATTACAAGTAGGGTATCGCTGAATAGGTATTTAAAAATCATCTTTAGGTTTCTTTCATCATTTTTTAATTTTGAATGATCATTTAGGATTTATAACGATTTTAAGTTGGTTAGGTACAGTCGGGTTTTAAAGCTTGCTTTTTGTTATATTATTTCATACATACATACATACATACCTTCACGCCTTTATTCCCAGAGTGGGGTAGGCAGAGCTAGAGAATTACCAACAACTCCAAAAACTTGTTGATAACTCTGTAACCACAATTTGCACAATAAGGCTAAGATGTTTAACAGTGCATTAGTGACAGGTTGCAAGCCCATCGCCTAACAGTACTACAAGCCCTTATTCCCTTAGTCGCCTCGTACGACATCCACGGGAAGACATGGAGTGGCACTATTCTACCCCGGCAACCATACGGGGATATATTATTTCATTTTTGTTTTAACTTAAAATTATGTCAGGCACACTGATAATAGACATGATAAAGCAGAGTCCTTTAAACGTGAAATACTTTTCGTATACTTCAGTATAAGGTTCAAACACCTATGCATATTACGTCAACACGCTATAACAATCCGTTCCATAACAACAAATTCATCACGCAAATGTAACGAAACTATGTCAGTGTGTAGGTTAACTTAAAGCTCTAAAGGCTGTTGCTCCATTCCCTTCTCTTTCCCTCTCACTGCAACAATTCCACCGCCGTCTCTTTTTCTCCTTGCGCCGCCATGCGGTCGCGCAAGGTACTAAATGACAGTTGGCTGTGAGCATGCGTTGTTATTTTATGTTGCCTACGCGCAGAATAAAGGCTCACATTTATATGGGTTTCTGAATTTAATAGCATTAAATGTGAGTGCAGTTATGAGTGCTATGAGTGTGTGTGTTATAAATTGTTGAATTAAATGAGTGTGCGTGGTATTGTTGACATACCTGGATTGTTTTCATGGAGCCCTAAGAACAGTATCAAAATAAAGCTTAAACGTAAGTATTTGTAATTTTTACTAGTTCAATGATTTTTTTAGTAAGGCACAAATTATCAGTAGAGTTATTGCAAGATTTCGTTTTAATTACGTTAGTATTTATCAACTATTTTAAACATTATGTAAATCAATTTACTTATAAACAGAAGAATTTAACAACATCGTTATTTTCCTAATGATCATTCGTTGCATCATAAATAATGTACTTGTAAGTTATCCAAAAGAACCCATTTAAAGCACCCAATATGTATTAATTAAGAGTTTCTTAAGAAAACCGGTTCTCGAATGGTTTTAACGAATTGATTTGTTTGTAACAAGTTTATTGCTTTTCTCCATTAAAGTTTCCGGTTAAGTAATTACAATCGTTAACTTTGTTTATGAGTTTTATGACTTAAAGAAAGATAAAAGAAACAATTACTAAAAGCAACAGTCCATGTCGATAATATTATTATAATCAATCTTATTATGTTGTAATCAGACGCATACTTATACGGATTGGGTGCAGAAATTGAGCAAAAGTGTTAAAATTCTTGAAACACTTATACCGCCCCTTCCAATACTTATACTTATATTTTATTCCAACAAGAGCTATATTTTGATAACAATACAACAATAGACATAGTTACCAAAATGAATCACCCATAACTTCAAACTAAATCCAACACCTCTACCTTTTTGAACAGAGCTAATAACATTGGCTCAATAGTATACGAAAACCAAGGAATCTGGCTCTTAATTAGATTTACATCAAGAACAAACGGACTCCGATTCAAGTAACAATATCCTTAACAAACTTAGATGCCTCTCTTGAAGCTACCAACGCGTCTGTCATCGGACGCGTGACATGCTTGCCAAATCAAGTTTGCGATCCTATGTATAGCGATAGTAAGTGAATTCCTCTTATTCCGTATAAGGATAAGTATGCCTCATTAGCCAGCCAGACTGCGAGTCGCTTAGGCTAATTCGAAAGGGTTTTGGCGCGTCATTGCATGACATTTATGGCCGTGGTGGTCGTAGTTGATTGGAAATTTGCAATGCAGGAATGGATACCTATTTTGACGTAAAGTCATTACGACGATGTTTCCATTTTAATGAAGATGTTCTTTCTTAATAAGGAACTCTTAGAATTTTATGACTCTATTAGAATTGAGTTACGTTGTATAATTTAGATATAAAATTAAATGTACGATATTAGACAGTTTTGACAAGTCCTCAAAAGAAAAGACCATATTGATCGTGCTTCAGAAAAAATACATATGAGCGCTATTTTCTAAATACCTAATATCCTTCACATATCTTGCAAAATATTTGGTCGCCGATGTACCAAATTCTCGTTTGGTCCAAACAAACATGCTGACACTATTGACCTATATTTTTAGTTACGTCTCTCATCTTAACCTGCTGCGCTATTTCCACATCGTTAACCTCCAAGTCCTCCAATTTAAGTTAGTCTTGAACCTAACTAGGTTAGGCGTCTTAACTGTTAATGGTCCTTCGTCCCGGATAGCCAGTGAAAACTTGGGCCATATAAGTAGCTAGCTTTCTCCATAACGACCATTTTCGGGTCGCGTAACGGTCGAATAAAGTCACGTGCATTCGAAGAATTTAAAGGATGCGTTCCACTTTTGAAATTTTAATGTTTTTGTTTTGGCGACGCAAGTTAAGTAGGCATTGTGATAATAAGGTTATTAGACACCGGACGTGGTTGACAAGATAAACACTATACAATACATGTGAACGTTAAGCTTCGGTTGGAATGCGCCTCTCATGCAGAGGGTCATGGGATCAAAGTATCTTTAAATTTTAACGGAATATTGGAAGGTTTTTGGTGAAGGAAAGCTTTGTGAGGAAACCGTACGGATCCTTGGAGTAAATGTTTCTGAAATGAGAATTCTAAACTCTTGCGTAGTTTCTGATTATTCATAATGTTGAGCCTGGAAAGGAATAAAGTAATAACATCATTGTTTTACTGCTGTCAACATTATTAATATTCAGAAACTTCGTGGTTGAGCAATGTGTCAGAATAACTGCTCATATGCATGGTACTGTGAGTCTCCGTGGACTATGGCTCAGTTAGAGTTGTTAGTCATCAATTGATCGATCGTAATAAACACCAATCGATACTGATAAATACTGGGAACCGTTCAGCGCTACAAAGTCTACAAATACGACAAAGAGTTTATTTTGTACAAATATTGAGAAGCACTGAATCATTGTATATATTCAGTTTTGCAATACATTCATTTACAACTACATGGCTTACCTACTCTTGGTTAAACCGAAATAGTGGAAAATATTAATTTGTAGAAACAGCAAAAGAATCTGAACCTTGCCCGTAAATAACAAGATTTAAAATTTTCTCTCTTTTTTTGCTGATTTACTTATCAGTAGCCCTTGACAAGACGAATTCTGCAGACGTTATTGATATAAAAATTGAGCAGCCGGACTGTCGCATCCAACATACATACATAAACTCACGCCTTCATTCCCAGAGTGGGGTAGGCAGAGCTACAGAATTACCAAGCACTCTTAAATAAGTCGCATCTATTCGATAATTATTGACCGTTTTCAAAAATCTTGTAAGCATCATGGCCCCGTGTAAACCTAGCAACTTAATACACTTTATAGTTACAAAATTATGAAACGAATCCATCGTAATTCAGTCGAAAATTAATACAGTGTAATAAAATCCAAAAAAGGCCTGAATTATTTCATATTACTAACACCTAACCGCGAAAATCCGAAAATCTTCCCAACTCTTACAACAATTTATCACTTCTTATGCTCTATTGGCCGAGAAATCCCCAAGGATTTATGTAAGGCTCCCCTCGTCGGCTTTTCGAGTTCCCACGGTTTCATAAAATCGCTATGAATTTTAAATTTTATGGGATTCGGAAGCGATATGGCTTTGCAACGGTAGCTTTCTTTCCGTTGACGAAGTGGTACATATCGGAAAGTGACATCGTTATGTTAACACTAACATTAAGCCGAAGAAAGTGTTGATGCATTCAGAGCCCAATTTCCTGACCTTCACTTAAATTGGAGTCGATGTGGCGTTCTGGGCACTGAGTGTGTAAAATTCATCTTTAGCCACTAACGAGATACCATTAGTCAGCAAAAGTAACTAACCAACCAAGCGTAACCTTGGTTTTATAACTATGTCTTCTTCTGCCTATGTGATGAAGAACATGGCCTTTATTCTTGGCTGTAAAAACCATATCGTCTTTGACCTGTTATGGTATTGTTTTTTACTCGGCCACCATCACTGTTATAGTCAGTCATCATGTAAATAAGACACAAAGTCGTCAACATACACATTTTTTTTTGGCATAGGAAGGCAAACGAGCACACAGGCCACCTGATGGTATGTGGAAACTGTGACCCATAGACATTCACATTCACAAGACTGCAAATGCAATGCCAACCCTGAGGACTAAGATGGAATGCCTCTATGCTAGTCATTTCACCGGCTGTCTTATCCCCAAACCGGAACACAACAATGTGAACACTGCTGCTTGGCGGTAGGTTAAGGACCCTGCACAAGGTCCTCCAAGTATCAATTACCTTTTAGAAACCTTTAACATTTATACTATTTACACAACCTATCAACAAGTACGCTTAATGTCCTGGGTTAACCAAACATTGTCCAAGTAATAACAAAGCAAAAAGCTGAAAAATATTTACCTACTTAGTCACTGTCGTTTTTACTAATCCAAACAATGGTCGTCAAAAAACCTTTTTCGTGTTAGCCATATTTACGTCGTTTCATAAGAACCTAATTACACTCGTGGGAAATAATTTGTGAGTAATATTCCCACAATTATTTGCATGAACTTGAATTATTTCGACACGCTTGACGGAATGAGTCCTAAACGTTAATAAGTCCCGAATGTATTTAAATATAGAAGACCGTTGGTTTCGCTTGGTTACTTTTGTAGCCATCTGGTCAAGGGCTGAATAGAAAGGGACACATTAAACAAAATGGCCGACGGATATATTTACGTTCGTTATAATTAAATATGCTTCACAATTCAAGGACAGCATAGATAGTGGTGATAATTTTTGGGTTAGGGCTATGTCCAACAGCCGTCATGCCGAGACAAATGGAGGTTTCCCAAACAAAATTCCTGTGACAAATGCAACCTTAGTCCTAGCGCAAGAGGATTGAATCTGCTTTGATTATTGACTGTAAGATACTGCCTGTTGACATATGAGTTAGAAACTACTAAGTGCTACTATACTAATATATCATGGTTAACAGTTAAACGTATGAAACTATTTTGAATTCCAAGCATTCTCTCGTCGGTTAATCCAATAACATGAGTTGCCAGTAATCAACTTAACACTGCAACTCCGTGTCAAAGGCAAATGCTGTAGGCGCGAAACCAACCCACGTCTCTCAAATTATCTCGAGCGTCGGCAGTGTGTTGGATGCACTCCGAATTTCCCCGATTTTCGCGAAAATTCTGGAATATTCCGCAATTGAAACGTAGAAGGATCCTCTACTACCCTTCTATGTTAAAAAATCACGTCTCTAACATGATATCGATGCATTTCTGACCTTTCTCGCTTATAAATAGAGTGGTTAATGCAATAACGCTTCAATGTCAGATGTGGCGTTTTTACTAAAACTATGAGGCGTGAATGTATTGAGTTCCAATGTCCGATTCACTCGCTGCTTTTGCGCTATCTAGGTAGGCTGAATGGTTTTCGGCAGATCGTTTCAAAAAAAAAAGTTAAGTAGTGACGAGTGAACGCGTCCTCTGATCATTCCCTGATGAAGGACTTCTAAAGGACTTAATTTTAAAGGAATTAGAGTAGGTACCTAATGTTTTTCAAGTAAATTTATGAAATGTTTGTATGTAACCGTAAGTGGTATCTCATGAAAGTAATACTAATCAATAAATTGTTTGATGCTTCAAGGTTGGCCGGATATTCGGTATCCGGTATCCGGCTAAACAGCTATCCATTTCATCTCTCCATAGCCTCATCACCTCATAATTTCACCCGTTTCGTGCTGGTTTCTATTAACGGCAAATGCAATGGCTTAGCAATACTTTAATTTATGTTTATAAATTGAAAATAAATTATTGTCTATACCGTTGTCTAACACCAACACTCGGTCAATTTAGGTCCTGAGGGGTTATTATGACATAACCATGCAGTTCAGTTTACGCTGTGAGAACAGGACAGAGCTATATAACTGCTATAGCTCTGTCCTTTACACTCGCCGTAAAATGAACTGCATAGCTATGTCATAATAACCTCTCTGGACTTGCCTATTGCCCGCAACTTTACATTAGATCCATTTGTCTCTGTCCCCTCAAGCCCTTTTTCCGGGAGAAAAAGTACCTTATGTCACTCTGGCCGTGCAAAAAGTTGCGTTGGGCCCTTGCTTGTGGAAGGAGGTTAAATAAACAAATACATTTACGCATTTGTTATAGAAGTTAAGGAGGTAATCTAACTTTTCGGTTCTATTTACGATTGAGTAATAGGGAAATCGTGTATTGTGGAACGCCATCTGTCATGGAGATAAGTAGGTACTACGCCAGGGCCTTAATAAGACGCGTAATTCCTTTTAACATTCGAGTACAATCTTTTTGATATATGCCTTAGAGCCATTTTATGTATAAGTATATTTTTTGGATTATGTTAACGGATCACCAGATGTATGTAGTAAAATATAACGCCTAAAACCCCAAAACTTAACAAACCTAACCTCATTTGGTGATCGTTTTACTACTTTTGGGTCTCGTAGATAATTTTCGTGCTCATTATATTTGTTGGCATATGTTTTTGCATAGTTATTTTTAGTTTTATGGTCGCCCGTAATTTATTTATTTCTTTATAAATAATATTAATTGAAAACGGCCATATACTCTTGACACCATATCTAATGAAGTTCAAAGGTAGGTCAGAAAGTCAGAAAAACTAAATTCTCAATTTTAGAACCTTGTTGGCACTTTTTCGTCCATCGTCAGCATCATCACCATCTGCCTTTACTATTCTATTGAGCATGTAACCCTAAAAATTGGTTGAAATTCATATTCCAAATCAATCAAACGATCCTACGGAACTTATAAATCAAGAGTCTGCCGAAAAAGGAAGTGAGAAGTGCTTTTTCTAGTTCCTGTCTGCACCGTAATGAGGACAAATCACTGGTTATATTCGCTGCGTACAGCCTGATACAAATAATGTCACTCCAGGGTAGACTATATGATCTACTAAAGTAAGAGACAAATTGGGACAAAAATCCTCAAAAAAATGTACGGAGAGGGAAAAATACCACGTATATTTTGTTGTCTGTTAAAGTAGAAGTTTATTGTAACTGTTATTAAGTATATTTCTGGAGTAAAAATAACTAGTTGTTTCCCTGAGAATTTACAATCTTTATGCTAAATAGTATTAATACCTATTACTTTAAAGTGAAGCCGTTTTTGGCGTTTTTTTCTCATTAACAGCAATAGTGGGAAATCCTACCAAAACTTTGAGAAATTTTATAATTGGTAATCAATCATACTTTGATAAGTTTCAACCCAGTTTAATTCTCTTATTTTTATTTTGACGAAGATAATAAATCGCGAAAATTACTTTGTCTAAATTATTGTCGTACAATAGAATAGTGTAATTTTCCTATGTAACACATAAAAACGAGTTTGAACAGCTATTTCGTAACGGTTGTATCAGATTACTCCATGGTCCAGTATCAAGTCATACATGGTTGAGTATTCGACCAAACCTTTTCCCTCCCTAGAGATGGAAATGCTATTTTCATCCCGCTATCACGATAGTTATGATATTACAATTTCACTACGATACCTGGAGCGTGACGGAATGGAAACACGTGTCAAAGTAATAATAGAATAACTTCTTAACTAACTATTAAACTACAAACGTATCTCCATAACATCAAATAATTCCAGTCAATTTAAATTTGGACTTAATTTAGCGGAAACAGTCGAACAAAGAGTGAAGAGTAAGAAGGGGATGAAACTTTATAGAATGGGTTATTGTTCCGGCCATTGTTGACTGTGGAGGTCGGCTAAGGGGCTGGAAACTTTTGACAACCCTGGAAATTTAAAGTAGGTTAAAAACTGTTCAGTAGGTATTGTTTGCATTGTGAGATGTGGAAAAACTGTGTATTAAATTTGCCCGATAGGCTTGTAGTACGAGGGGTGATCCATAAGTTTTGAGAATCAGTATGAACCATACACATAATGATATTTTTTTAATGTGGAATATACCATGGCACTAATCAAACTTAAATTAGAGGAAAAAAAAAACTATATTGTTCATTTGTTTTTCTGTGATAGCTAAACAAAAAACATCTGCATATGAATAATTTAACAAGACGGTAAAATAAGAGTTAGTTTTGTAATAATTTGGAGCGGTGTGGAGGAAATTCTGGTACACTAATAAAAAATATTG
The DNA here is from genome assembly GCA_927399475.2 of Acleris emargana. Lineage (NCBI taxonomy): Eukaryota > Metazoa > Arthropoda > Insecta > Lepidoptera > Tortricidae > Acleris > Acleris emargana. The sequence goes on from OV656840.1 coordinate 3,366,329, forward strand.
TTTTTGAAAATGAAACCTTCATTTATCATTATGATTTAAACGATAAATAAGTTATCATTGCAGTGGATTTTTTATCTCCAGCTCTGTCACCAAAATTTAGGGTGGTTGTTTCGGCCTCGCCCAGGATTATTGAGGCCTACAAATAAATACTTTGACATTCGTTTTTAGCAATTTTGTTTAAATAATCTAGGAGAGTTAAATAACATTATTCTATCATAGTTATGGGAAAATATTAAAAATAAGCTCAAGAAAAAAAATACGAATTTGCGGCAGGAAATGTGCTTCAGAGCCTTCTAATTGACAAGGGTGCTGCTCATCGACCAAAGATCAGAACTGAGAACCGCTCTCCTCGTTATTAAGCCCTAACTTTCGACTACTACTTCTCATTCACTAATGTTAAAAAACAACTACATAAAAATCACGAGCTGATGATGACTTAGTGAACGTACAAAATTTGACCATTTTGACCTCCTAAAGTAAAATTATTTTTATAGTGGTAAAATAAAACAATTGAATGACGTTAACAAGTGTTTGCAAATATTGAAAGTGTGCTTATTTCAATTAAAATATAACGATTTACATATCTCCCATTTTTAATACCGATTATCAAAACTTATGGATCACCCCTCGTACTGTTAGGCGATGGGCTTGCTACCTGTCACTAATATACACTGTTAAACATCTTAGCCTAATTGTGCAAATTGTGGTTACAGAGTTATCAACAAGTTTTTAGAGTTGTTGGTAATTCTGTAGCTCTGCCTACCCCACTCTGGGAATGAAGGCGTGAAGGTATGTATGTATGTATGTAAATTTGCCCGATTTGCATTACGTGGCTAAATTATGAACAGTGGCCAGAAGCTCAGCAATCCCATGTGGAGACGGTACAATGCTGGCAACATGTACATAATTAGTCTGGTTTCCCTAGCCAGTAACTTTTTGATTTTCTCTCCATAGGGTTCCGGTTTACCCTTGAAATATCGAAACTCATTTCATAGAACGATTCACTTCGCCGAATTTTCATTTCATCGAAGGGCATTTCCACGTGCAGGAGCTTTATTTTTATTGTGGTCACAAGTCTAACCTAACCTTACCTACGTAACGAATGCTAATGATAACCTGAAAACTATAAGATTTCAGCAGAAATTAGTTTTCGATGAAATGAAATTTGGTGAAATGACATATTCGATTAAATGTTTGTCGATATTTCAAGGGGATCCCGACCGTTTCAGAATACAATTTGTTTATTCTTTAAATTGTACACATCAGGGATGTTGACACGATGGTATTATGGAGGGAATCTACTAACGCTTCAGACAAGACCATCATTGAGGAGAAACGCCGCAAAAAAATCCAGCAGTAGTTCATTTGTCAATCATAAATTTTTGACGACGCGCTGGCCTAGTTGTTAGTGAACCTGCCTATGAAGCTAGCGGTCCTGGGTTCAAATTCCGGTAAGGGCAGATATTTGTGCGATTAGTGCGAATATTTGTTCCTGAGTCATGGATGTTTTCTATGTATTTAAATATATATTTCTCTATATAAGTATTCATATCGTTGTCTAGTACCCATAGTACAAGCCTAGAGCTTAGTTTGGGACTAGGTCAATTGGTGTGACATTGTCCCCAGGTATTTTTTTATTATTATTTATAAAATACGTTAATACTTAAAAGTAAGTTACACCACAGGGTAAGAAAGTAATAAATAATAACTAAAACTAGCACAAAAAATCATAACAATTACATTTCAATATTTTGCTAATAAATTCATCAGGCATAGTGACAAAGCGTCCCCTCTGAACCTATCAGTAGAAAAACCTATATATTCACTAATTATAATGCAAAAACAACGCAATTTAGACCTAAATACCCCTCAGCTGCAGCAGCGCCGAATTTAAAGTTAATAATTCAAAACGTACCCACGTTAACAGCTTGACAGATTCAGAATTATGTAAAACACGAGACAAGTAAGGAGTGTGATGCGATTATGTAAATCCCTGCCCACACCGCCGAGTTCATTGCCAACGGTTTAGCCGAACATGACGTTAATAACGCACGGATTGGCACGGATTAAGATGTAAAAAGAAATTGGAAACACAAAGGCTTTGCTCAAATAAACAGTGTTATAAAGGCCTGGTTGAATTTTATGTCATAGAAATTACTAGGCGTATTTTTTTACTAATTGGGTGAGTATAGGTTTTTGAAGTGGTGTAATTTATATTTTATTTCGATAGGAATTATCATATAGATCTGAGAATAAAAATCCTTTTATTTTTATCTTCTATAGTTTTTCAGAAATATTGTTTTAAAACACACTGATGTGACAGTTCATAACTTTCTATGCATGTTTCCCTCTTACGCCTTGGTCTCCAATAAAAAAAAAAAGAAATGAGAAAAAGTAATCGTTGACAGTTCTCGTTTGTCAAACAATCCGTTACACTTACCTACACCTGTATTGATTGTTATGATTTCGTTTGCAAGTTTGTTTCGACTATTTTAATGGCGACTATTGCTTATACCTGGACTTTGGGTTTTCTACTTCTCTCCACGACCCTGGCACGGATTTTGGACATCGATCGATTCTTATCTCGACGATTTGCGGCACTTTAATAACGACTTTCTTTTTGGGCTAAACAAACAAATTGGTTGGATCAAACCTCTTGGACGATTCAGCGACTGTTGTAGCGATGGAAAAACATGAATTAAACACGGTGCCCGTGAGCATTGCGAGACATTTTAACAGCATATTCCTGACCACATTTTAAGTTAAAAATGTTATTTAACGTCTGCTGAATTCGGCTCGGTTTTAGAGATATTTCGTTTTTGGTGTAAAAATGTTGTAATGAAATCTCCATTATGATTATCCATTATGATATAACCTTTATGATTGCGACGTTGCAAGACTTCAAATCCAGTTAACATTACTGGTTAGAAAAGGAAACAAAATAACATTCATTCAATGTCAAGGGTAATCCCCATAATACATAAGAAATGGAGGAAAAAGCGTTGCCAGCTCGTCCTAAAGCATTGTTTCACTAGAGAAGCGAAAATAGTTGATTTATTTTGTATGAAAAATCGAAGAATTAAAGAATTTGAATGGGACCTAGGTTCATCCAACATTTATTACTCCTTATGACCTCAGGAATGCGTGGTTGAAATCTCTCGCAATGCTCACGGGCACCGTGTATAATCGTGCATATAACTCGTACGTAGCACGGTGCTTTGTGCCTTTGTGTAATAAATTCAGACGAGACTACTCGAAACTAAATAAAAATAAGCAATACAGGTGTAAGTGTAACGGATTGTTTGACAAGTGAGAACTGTCAACGATTACTTTTTCTCACTTCTTTTTTTTATTGTAGACCAAGGCGTAAGGGGGAAACAGGCATAGAAAGTTATGAACTGTCACCTCAGTGTTTTAAATAATGATTTCGGAAAAACTATAGAAGATAAAAATAAAAGATTTTTTATTCTCAGATCTACCTATACAGGGTGGAAAGTTGAGATGGGGCATTAAGGGCAGCTACCAGAACCCTTGCTGCCACGCGAAAATGATCTTAGGTGACCTCACCCAAGTTTTTGAGTGATGACAATCGACATTCACAGATTTTTGATAAAAGGTACAGTCAGCCAGAAAATCGTCAGAAATGAGTATTTTTTTTTTAAATTCAGGCATAGGTACACGTAGGTACCTATGTAATGTATGTTTCTTCATTGTTAGTAATGTGGTTCTCAAGACTCTGTTCGATTTGTAGTTGTCTTCGTACTTAACATTCTTTAAGTAAAAAGGGCCGATATGCGTAAAAAAACAAATGCGAAGTGTTCTCAGTTATTACCCTACTAAGTAAATGTATGGAAAACGTTTTCTTTGATTTGTGAGTGTTCTAGTACCCTAACCTCAGTTGGTCACAAATAATGTTTTAATCCTTATGAGAAATGGGATCGATAGGCATTAAAAAAAAATTACTCATTTCTGACGATCTTCTGGCTAACTGTACCTTTTAATAAAATCTGTGAATGTCGATTGTCATCACTCAAAAAGTTGGGTGAGGTCTCCTAAGATCATTTTCGCGTGGCAGCAAGGGTTCTGGTAGCTGCCCTTAATGCCCCATCTCAACTTTCCACCCTGTATACTAATTCCTATCGAAATAAAATATAAATTACACCACTTCAAAAAACTATACTCACCCAATTAGGATAGACCAAAAAAAATAACTCGCGGTTTTTACATTCTAGTTTGAAAGAATAGGTAATTATAAGAGACCTATTTCATTCATTTAGTATTTGACCCAATAGTTTTATTTTAATATCCTTATTTATTTAGCAGACATTTTATGGATGACATGATTATTTAAAATTTGGGTTGGCATTTTCTAATAAATTACAACAACTCAATGATATCTAATGATATAAAGTCATTGTAATAGTGTACTAAAACATACTATTTTAAGCGGTTTTCGCCTAATCCGTAAGATACACCTAGGAGGGCTTCAAGCCGAAAATGAAAGTCAAACAAAGGTTAAATATACTTTTGTAAAAAAATCCGAAATAGATAAATATTTCAAAAACTTAATAATGCAGAACTTAATAATGGTTTTCGAATGAGTAATCGTAAAAATATGAACTATCCCCCAATTAACATATTTTATTTTATTTAAGTCAGAAACTACTTTTTGTCGATAAAAATAAATATTAGTTGATGTAATTGTTTATTGGTAAAAAATTTATTTAATTAAAAGTATTATGATTTATTTTTGTTATTTTTTGTGCAAAACTTTGTCTTTAATCATCTACTTCAGGGTTAGCTGGAAGAAATCCCATTCACGGATGAGTTCGCCTTTGCACATTAGTTTAATAACAATATTGTAACAATTATATTTTTGTGCAATACTCGTACGAGTTTACATACATAAATAATATTACTAGAATCTTTCAAATGCAAAAAGCATGGTATTGAGGTGTAACGACCGCACTCAGGCCAGTTAATGACGATTAAGTCGTTACTTAGTGACAATTTTATCTATACAAGAAAAAACAACGTGTTTTATTACTTCGGTAAATCTTTAATTTTCGACCGCCTCAAGTTATCCTTCAAAATAGTCTCTTAAAGTCGTATTTTGATATTTCAGTTTAATAATAAAAATTCTACAACAGCTCTTTTCAATTAATTTTGCAATAACCAAATAATTACGGCGTTTTACTCGTAATTAATATAAACGCTCATTTCAAAAGGCATTTTCATTTAGCAAATCACTGGCAGAATACTTCCCGCCATGGTCCCCTGATCAACCTCAGACGAGCTCAAATTAAATTCCACAGACTAAAACCGGAAAAAAGTTACGCGGGATTTAATTAAAACTAAATCCTTTTACTGCGATAGTGTCCGTTTTCGCTTGGAATTGACATTGCTAAATTCGTTTCTGTGTGTTGGCACATCGCTAATAACAAAGTCTAGACGCGGGATTTAGGATATCGGGGATATCGACCGCGAAAATGCTTTATGGTATTTCGTTAAATTTATTTTTCTAACCGGATTTTATTTGTCGTAAACCATTGCTGTGATTTATGTGAAAATATTTTACGACGAATGTTTCTAAAAAGAAATGCGAGATAAAAACGCTCTTAGATTTTATGATGCATTTTTCATGATTGCTCTTACAGCAGAGTAAGATCTTCTCTTGAGAAATACATATACAGTGTTGCATAATATACTTTGCAGTTTCGTTTGCGGTGTATTTTTTTAAACCTCCGCGGTGTAGAAATTGTGTTTCTCATTCTTGGAATACCTTTAACCAGTGTAAGTTTATTTTCGTCTTATATTCGAATTACTTGTTCGTCTTATAAGCCAAACATCTCATCTACCAAGTTACACAGTGGTTTGATTTTTGAGAAATCAACCGCTCTAAAGTAGAAAATATATCGCTAGGATGGTCACAACTAGCATTGTGCCGCAAAGTATCTTCTCAAATTGTGAAAGTTTCTTAAGATAAATTCTCGGAAATTTCTAAGAATAAAAAATAAAAAAACTCAATGCTCTCAAAATTTTCCGATAATACTCGGTAATTTCTTGAGAAGATTTCTTAATTCCTGAGCAATGGTCTGCAACTTGTACGTTCCTAGTCACAACCAATCCCGAACATTAAAAAATACGGTTTGCTTGTGTCACGTATATTTTACAATGAAATTTTAGAGTTTTCGAATCGACCAGTACACCTAAATAACAGGTAAGTAGCATAGATAGCTTGGCTTCGTCGTAATTGCTTTTATACATTAAATGAATATTTATATCATGAGACTAGATCGAATTAACCTAATTAATTAATTAAATCAATTAATAGTTTTCATAAGACGTAATTATGTAAGAAAATAATGCAAGTAATTTCTGACTTTTATTTTAAATTTTATTAGACTACTCATTACTATTATTATTTGTTACCCGTGTTATTCACATTTTAATTAGTTAAGGATAATTAAAAATTTGCGTACCGTATTGTCGATGGAGTGCCTGACCTGTAAACTATTTGGGTAAGGACCAAAAAGTGGTCCACGCTAACTCACTCAATTAAATTTTCTATGAAACTTTTCCGCTGTGACACGAAAGTTAGCCATACAATTGTAGGGATAATTTTCGTCGCACAACGGAACTTTTTTCAACTTCGCTGTTTGTATGGTTGACTGCGCTTAACAGTGGTCCAACTTTTTGGTCCTTACCCATTTACCCTTTCGGGTGCGGTACCGTGATTAGAGATCAATTAGCGATACTACTTGAACGTCTATAGACGTCACCGCGCCTGAAAGCGTTAAGACCATATGTAACGCATTTTAGCAAATAAATGAATTGATTGATTGATAATTACCAAATATACTGTCAAGTGAAAGAATCCTGACACAAATATGTTACGCAGTTACACTGGAATAAGGTGCAATGGGATATATTTTTGAGATGTTGCGCCGTCTCATATTTGTACACTTCATTGTACAACACTGGACCATTCCCTGGCGTCACTAGAGCTACAAACATAAGTACAATAGGTACGTATACTCGTTCCTCGTAAAGCCCAGCGTATAATAGTATGTACATAATCAAGGCAATTTACTTTGAACTGTGTGCAATAAAAATAAGGTTTATTTTCCTATGTTCATTAACTGAAAATGGCATTCTCGAACAATCGCAATTGAACTTTATTCCCTTGATTGTAAATTCAAAGTCCCAGTTGCAAAAAACTCCCATTTTTCATGCCTTACGAGGTTAACGAATGTTCTGCAGTGACTGCAGCTCTTAATCTTAATACAGGGTACAAGTTTGCTAGTTTCACACTCGGCAATGTCGTGGGGCGACATTCCCATTTATTGCTGAAGACATTATTTATTTATTCAACCTTTTTTACACAAAAAAACGCAAATGGCGCTTAGACACTTAATGCCTAATGGCATTCACTACCAGTTAACCAAATAATCACACAGAAATTATCCAAAAGTGGTGCACAGTAAAAGAATAGTCAGAAAACAAAGCAAATTACATATTTACTAAATAATATAATAAATACAAAACAGTTTTTTTTTTCACTTTTCCGAATTATCACTTTCCCGAAAGCTATTTGATGACGTGCCTTGCTCAGTTGGTAACCCTGCCTACGAAGCTGGCAGCCTCGGGGTCGATACCAGGTCCGGGCAAATCTTTGTATGAAAACGAGAGGGTTTTTTTTAAATCTTAGATAGGAAGGTCTTATTACTCTATTTAAATCAAGTATTTTTTTTAAATATCCTTGTTTGTACTTCTTACTTTACATTATTATATCTGTCTCTTCTATCTAAGGTTGTGTTGAAGAGATCGCTTATAGCGAAGACCGTCAATTGTCTCTCGTAAAAAATAAAACATGTTTAAGTCTTTCCTTTTAGTTTTTATTTAGTTTAAATTTAATCGTATTTATTTATTTAAACTTCTTTGCACTAAACACAATAAAGTACAAATGGTGGACTTAATGCCCAATGGCATTCTCTGCCAGTCAACCAGTAGGCGAAACAGAAAAAGAAGATCGGTGCGAAGAAAAAAAAGAGTTGAAAAAAAAAAATTAGCATAGTTATAATTTAGTTTATAGTTATGTGACACTCCTTCCTAATATAATTTTAGAAGTATTTTCTTGGAAAGGAAAACTTTCCTTATTTGGTTATTTTTATATGGTGTTCAATAAAGCGTATTTGTATTTTAAATAATATGATGATCGTCGTCGTGGACCTACAATACAACCCTAGAGCTTATTTAGGCCTAGGTTATAGGAGATTGTTCACTATATTTACTTAATTTAAGGTATAATTTACAAATGAAGTTCAATCAGAACGTCGCAGGGAACTTCGGTAAATCAAGCAAACTCGACGAACTGGCTCGCAGGAAGTTAGTTTAATTTATCCGGCAAGTTGGCCAACCGGTAGGATTGCTTACGTACGGCAACTTTAAACGTGAAGGGCGGGAACTTGTAAGTAGTTTTGGCAAGGGTGGTAGTACTTCCTGATTTTCACTTGTTTCAATCGTTGTTGGTTTGAATTGGGAATATTGGAATAGTAAAGAGTGTATAAATATGTATGTGTACACTAGTAGCTTGTCACTTTTATGGCTGTGACAATTGGTATCTGCCAGTTTAAACATGACGTTAAATAGACAAGGTACTAAAGTTTACTTGTGGGAGGACCTTGTGCAGGGTCCGTCCGTCCGGGTTGGTACCACCATCTTATCCATTAACCTACCGCTAAATAGTAGTTTTCGCATTGTTGTGTTCCGGTTTGGGGATAAGACAGCCGGTGAAATGACTAGCATAGAGGCATTCCATCTTAGTCCTCAGGGTTGGCAGTGCATTTGCAGTCTTGTGAATGCGAATGTCTATGGGTCACAGTTTCCACTTACCATCAGGTGACCTGTGTGCTCGATTGCCTTCCTATGCCATAAAATAAATAAATAAAGTAAATAAATAGTTTATATACATACAGGGCGAACGATATGAAGTGTTACCAAATTCAAAAGGCTACGATTTTTTTTTGTTGTCCCAAATTATTCATTATTAAGATTTTTTTTTGAAAAAGATTTCAAATTTTTAAGATTACTTTATTTTAACTCGATATGACCACCTTCTGCTGTCTATGGCCTTCAGACGGTAGAAAAATGAGTTGCACGCTGCACGAATGTGATCCTACGGTATGCAATGGCAATTACGTACGATCGCTTTCTTCAATGCATCCATACTGGCATGTTTTCTTCTCCTCACCTTGCTCTCCACAATGGACCAGATAGAAAAGTCCATCGGGTTCGCGTTTGGGGAATTCGAAAGACATTGTGTGGACGAAATAAAATGTGGAACGCGTTGTTCAGCCACTCTTGGTTCACACGAGCTTTATGAGCCGGGGCCGAGTATTGTTGTAATGTCCACGGTCTACTACCGAAATATTTGCGTGCCCAAGGCTCCAACGCAGCTTCCAAAACATTTCCCGATAGTAAGTCGCATTTACTTTGACACCAGGCTCGATTTTGTGAATTTGGTAACACTTCATATCGTTCGCCCTGTATGAATGAACTTGAATGTACGCGAAAAAAAATAGACGATTTATAAACGTAATTTTTTATGCGTAATCCGATGAGCTTTTAGCTTTTTACTAACTTGCAATGTTTTTATCGTTGTATTCGTAAGTTGATTTTGAACAAGTTCCCGTTAGTGGAATTTTTGCCGCTAAAAAACCCTCTTTCAGAAATCGAATTAGAGGGCAATATGTTTTTACTGTATAGAAAATAGCCCCTGGTAGGTAAGGTTAGGGACCCTAATAATTCAAAAACTTTATTCAATACAATGCCAAAACCACATCAAGTTTTTTGATGACTAAAAAAGTGAATATTGGAAATCAGCTAGCATTCATGGTTGTTGGATTCGTTTTTGGACAGTAAGGCTCAAACTCACATAACAACAATAACTTGTTATTTGACAACATCCAACTCTAGAAAAACATGAACGTATCTGATTATTTAAATAGCTTCTGTTTATTCAAATAACGTGTCAAACAATGACCCAATTGATTCGTGTTGTGGTAATTAATATCGATTGCGGGTACAAGCGGTAGAGCTAAACTCGTCTTGCGGTCATCGTGTTCATTTACTGGCACGCTAGGTTTCAGCCTCGGTCTCGTCCGTGTACAGTCAACATTTATTTGTTGAGCACCTATAGAACCCTGTCATAGTGACTACATACATAATTATATACATTAAATCACGCCTGTTTCCCAGAGGGGTAGGCAGAGACCACTTCTTACCACTTGCTACGATCTTGACAAATTTCTTTCGCTTCTTCCACATTCATTGTCATGCATGCACGTCGGTTTCGGGTACTTAAGATTCGGCCATAGTCACTAAAGAAGTTAATTAAGTCACTGTTTTCTATGTATTTATCTATGCATAAGTAAGTTTATCATTGCCTAGTACCCATGGTACAACTTTGGAGCTTAGTTTGGGGCTAGATCAATTTGTGTGAGATTGATATATTTTTTTAATGATTACTTTGGGATGCGTCCATAAAGTTTAAAATTTATGGAAAATGTCTAAATGTAAAGAAATGAATGAATTTTATTTGATTTGATTTGATTTGATTTGACTTTAATATAATCATGATAGTCACTAGTACTAAAGCATTTCTAATCTAATATATTTATATTTAGCTATTAAAAACAAAATAATGTTATAGTTTATGGTGAATAAATGTTATATTTTTATTATTTGCCTTTTTCTGGAAATACATAGATACAAAAGTAATTTTGACCGCGGACATGACTTCAGTTCGGTCTTGACATTTATCCGCCCTTGCCTGGAACCAAACCCAAAACCTGAATGTTGACAACCTTGTGTACTTTATCTTATTTTATTTCGAGATCTGTGTAGGAAATAGGTCAAGGGGCGAGGCCAGCTGCGGTCAACCTTTTTTTAAAAGAGCGGTTAAGATAAAATTACTTGGGCCAACGTGGTTCTGTAGCTTTTTTTACGTTATGTCTGCGGACAACACACAAACCAGGCAACATTAATATTTAAATACGATCACAAATATTTGTGATCATCCAATTGCATTTACACGTACGGTTCGGAACGAAGATTGGAACTGCTCGTGGCGTTTCCGCGGTCCGAACTTTACGTGTAAAGGCTGCTTATGTCATAAATGGCCGGAAATCGAACCTGGAAGCGCTAGTTTCATAAGCAAGGTCACCTACCAACTATGTAGGTACTTTCTACAGCTGGATGGAGCCTTTATTTTATGATAAGAGGGTCCCAAATAGCATTTCGGGAAATTAAAAACCCAAACCACATAGTTTACCTAAAAACATAACGTCGGTGATACTGCAAAAACTCGTAACTAACAAATTTATGATAGAGCAAAATAAACCTTACTGTGTTATTAAAAAGGTGCATTGTGCTCCTTATTTAAAATGTTACTTGCGCGGTTTTGCAGTTTCACCTACGATTAGTTTTAATCTTCTACCTAAGAACAAACCTTATTTCAACGGCCGGAAAAGGACTGGCACAAGGATAAGTTATACCAAAGTGCAGTTTTATTAAACAAATAAGAAAGAGATGCACGCGTCTACTAAACTTGTGTCAATAATCGAGCACAGGGCTGAGATTCTATATGGAAAAACCGTGTTAACGATTTGATAGCTCTTTGTGGTAATGGCGGCTGATTTATAAATAATAAATATATAAATAAATATCAGGGGACAATGTCACACCAATAAGCTCTAGGCTTGTATTATGGGTACTAGACAACGATATAAATACTTATATAGAGAAATATATACTTAAAAACATAGTAAACATCCATGACTCAGGAACAAATATTTGCGCTCATCACACAAATATCTGCCCTTACCGGGATTTGAACCCAGAACCGCTGGCTTCGTAGGCGGGTCACTACCAACTAAGCTAGCTAAACAATTCGATAACAAGTTAAGAACAATGTCGTTTTACTGACTCCGGCGTGTCACACGTGGCTTTACCGTTTTTCTTTCTAACCAACGGAACCCTGAAACGTCGCCATTTTATCCCCGACTAATTGCGTCTGCTCATTTGGAGTACCAATTATTGTTCGCGAGCTGCTCGTTAGGGATCTCATTACTGACCTGATGCCTGCTGCCTGATAGGAGGTACTTGAATTACGCTGAATTTCCTTTTCTACGGTATGTGACAAAGTAGCATACTAACCCACAGATACCTCACTCGCCGCTGCTGCCGTTATAATTACCTACCGGCCGGTGTGTCCCCGGGGATACAAATATCAGTTGAGTGTCAAAAACGTGAAATCGCTCGAACGATAATTGGGATTGTTCATATTTTTTAAATTACTCTAATTTGAAAACCATTTCGAGAGGTATGGTTTTAAAGCCGTCGGGCATTATTACGATTTTGAAATATTTATCTATTTCAGATATTTCGACAATTCGACCTTTATTTAACTTTCGTTTTCGGCTTGTAACCCTCTTAGGTTACACGCACACACACACACGCGCACACACGCACACGCGCACACACGCACACGCGCACACACGCACACACGCACACGCGCACACGCGCACACACGCACACGCGCACACACGCACACGCGCACACACGCACACGCGCACACACGCACACGCGCACACACGCACACGCGCACACACGCACACGCGCACACACGCACACACGCACACGCGCACACGCGCACACACGCACACGCGCACACACGCACACGCGCACACACGCACACGCGCACACACGCACACGCGCACACACGCACACAAAATGTGGTGCAATCGTTCGAAAGTTATGCGCGTACAGTAAAGGAAAATGATTCCTTGACCACTTTGGACTATGTCAAAGTAACCTAATCGAAGAAAACGTAACAGCCTTTTCTTGATTGATAGTGTCACTTTGACATAGTCCAGAGTGGTCTAGGAATCAATTTCCTCGACTGAACCTACATTTCGGCGATTAATTTTTGAAATTGGAATTCGTAATTTGCAATCACTTTCAAGACATCGTGTTAATAAAATTTAGTTTTTGCCCTTGTAGTTTTTAAATTACGTTATTTGTGCATCATGTATTATTAAATAAAACGCAAATATAATGTATGACCGCATTATAATTAATTTTAATTCGCTAACTAATTAATTATGGTCCATTGTTTCAATCTAGTATTACAATAAAAAAGGTTAAGTTATTCTTTGCATATATTTTATGAATTTATAATATCTATTTCACTTGATAAAAACAAAATATTTTGTTAAACAAGATACAACTGTTTGATTTGATGAATATTGCATATTTTCATGTAAAAAAACATTTCTCGTTAAAAACAATAAGCTACCGATTCTTATTTCGTGGAAATATAATTCCTTAGATACATTTAACCAAACAACACGAAAATAATCTTCGAAGGATCCATTTCATTTTAACGTAGTCGTATTTAAGCCAACATTCGTATCAATTATGCCGATAATAAATCAATTTAAAAAGTAATAGGGTCAATTTTCTTTATTTCTATCTCTTCAATCCTTTTTCGTCTTCATCATCATCATCATCAGCCTATATTAGTCCACTGCTGGACATAGGCCTCTCCCATTGCACGCCAACGAGCACGATTCGTGGCCACTCTCATCCAGCTCTTGCCAGCCACCTTGCGAAGATCGTCACTCCACCTAGTCTGAGGGCGTCCTACACTACGTTTGCCGATTCGCGGTCTCCACTCAAGAATACGATAACTCCAGCGATTATCGGTTCTGCGGCACAAATGGCCGGCCCACTGCCACTTCAAGCTGCTAATTCGATGGACTACGTCGATAACCTTAGTTCTCTGTCGGATCACCTCATTACGGATCCGATCCTTCAGAGGAACTCCCAACATAGCCCTCTCCATAGCTCGCTGATCGACTTTAAATTTGTGAACCAGCCCTTTCGTAAGTGTCCACGTTTCGGCTCCGTATGTCATGGTTTTTTCGTCTTACACAGTTCCTAAAACGCGTGTAGTAAAAATAACCATTTAGAAACCATAACGCCGCAAGTGCCGCAACTTCACTTAACACTTTTTATTCCCACACTTAAGAAGATTATCTAATCTCCGAGGCATCAGGCAGATCTTCATTGTAAACATTAACGTGTGTCTCTATGTTTGTATCTGTCAGATACGATTAGTTAGCTACCAACTAATTGTCGAGGAAAGCTGTTAAACAAAAGGATTGCGATCGTGGCTGGATTGCGTAATGAGTCACAGTTAACAGTGTGAAAACAGTGGCTTAAGTTAAGAAGCTACGAGCGTCATCGGTATTGTTATTTTATAGGATTGGATTGATTGGAGAGTCTTGGGGGATGCCTATGTCTAGCAGTGGACGTCTTTCGGCTGACATGATGATGATGATGATGATAGGATTGAAATCATTGAAGCAGTCGGACAGTCGCGTCGAGTACTTATATTAATTTCATATAATATTATGACAGTTTTCAAAAATAGTTTGCATTAGCGTTTTGCATTTTGTCCAGGGCCACTGATCAGTTTTTCTGACGGAATACACGGCGTTTCTGACTGTACGGTTAGATAGATGGTCGATTTTTAACACGCCTGGCGAATTAAAATCGCAAACAATCGCTAGTTGGCAGCAGAGAATGTGCTAAAGCGGTGGTTAAGTGCGAATGCTTTTATTTAAAGATGAAAAATGGTCTTCCTACTCAACAAAAATCTCATTCTAAAAAGTGGTTTTTAAATGTGTTTAGTGAGGTTAAAAACAACGCGTTAATAAGGGATAACTTACATCTCGGTATTTTGACAACATTGCAATAAAATCAAGCACAAATGCCGTAAATAAAACAGCGATTTACGAAACGTATTTACATGCATACATTTATGTTGAATAAAAGTAGTTTCATGCTTTTTCTCTTATCATTTATGAGGCTACACCATAACAAACATATCAAAACGGTTGACAAAACTATTCAAAATTATCTTTTTCTTGCTCATGGTATCACTGCAAAAATTTGGTAAAGATTCATGATGAACTCGCTACGACTCTCCCGACGCGCTTAACTCCTTATTGGCCAAAAGACGTCCACTGCTGGACATAAACCTCCTCCAAGGAATTCCACGAATCCATCGGTTTCCTGCGATGTTTACTAGATCGTAGGTCAACCTTGTGGAGGACCTATCCACACTTGAATTTTTGGTCCTCCATATGGTGTAATATGTACGATTTAAGCCGTTGCAGCATTGCACCGCAGCATCTGTACATAAGCTTAATGAAATTAAAGCGCATTTACAGAAGAAATTTCATAAATACGTAATTATGTTCTATCTTCCTTGAGCAGACTGTGAAGCGCTGCGGCACGATGCTCTCGGTTGAAAATCGTATATTAGTCGTACTGATTCTGCACGATAATGTTTACTGTGACCCGACATAATAGGGACCCCGCATTTGCAACCCGCTATTGTCTGAAGAAAATTGAGTAAAAGTTGTTCTCATTCTGTCATCCGTTACCTTTTCATGGAAAATTATTGTGTGGGAAAACATTTAATTCGTTTTACTTTCTACTGAACGAGTTAGGTTCGCTTTTCTTAATAAGATCGGAGATCTACATGCTTTTATTCAACTTACTACATTTAAAACACTTAAATAAATTAAATAAGTATCAAACGACAACCTCCATGGGGTTACCTACATGGGGTTTTATTTAGACAAGATAAACATACCTAGTTGTATAGAGAAATACATACTTAAATATATAGAAAACATCCCAACCTTAGGAACAAACACGCTCATTCCACAAAATCTTATTTCAATTTCTAATTTCTACCTTACAAGCATTACCAGGCATCGTACTTAGTAATCAACGATAATAACGATTTTAATCAAGACCGTTCATTAAATTCAATACTAAAATAGTCTTTCCCTCCCTAGGGAAATTTAAAACGCAGCTAAACCTCAAATAGCTCGTATAACCACTCCCATAAAACGTAGCGTGTATGCCCGGCTTTAGTACCACAGTTTATAAACTTAAAGCATGCAAAAGTGGCGCTGTTATCGCGTGTAACTGTGGGAATTGTATGAGCCTATTTTAGTTCAGATTTTGACCACTCTGGTAGATTAAGTTTGTTTTCGTAACTTACATTGACATCGTTTATAGGTCGGTAAAGTAAGGAATGAGTGAAAACCGGGTATGTTTAAAAGTTGTTTTACAATGTGGGTTTATTTTTTAGGCTTCTGTGGCTGTACAAGGGTCAAAATGAAAGTTACGGGAATAAAAAAATGCAGTTAAATAGTGAATAAAAGTATTTTTATAGATTTTCAAAGTACTACTTAATATTTTATGCATTTTTCCATGCGTTCAAACTAGTAGTTATAGAGAGAAAAGGAAAAAAAAATAACACCTACCACGGTGTAAGTATATAAGGCGGTGCAAGACGACCACATAAGATTGATATGTTTTCCTACATCAACGGTGTCCCCTGGACAAGATAAAGCTACTGAATTTGAAAAAAAAAAAGTTTCGTGTTTAAAGCAGTTATATACCTCTGTCCTTTTCCCTCAGTGTAAACAGAACTGCATTACATACATTAAATCACGCCTGTTTCCCAGAGGGGTAGGCAGAGACCACTTCTTTCCACTTGCTACGATCTTGACAAATTTCTTTCGCTTCTTCTTTTAACAGAACTGCATTGCTATGTCATAATAACCCCTCTGGTCTCTAATCACCAGGGATCGGAAATTCGGATCGATATTCACCTATACTTTCGCACCGGCTTTGTTGTTCAGTTGTATGGAGGCGGACTCAATCGTAGAATTCATTACTAAAATTTCTGGGATTTCAAAATAAATAAATTGCACCGGCATTAATTCATAATCAATTATTTATATTAACTGTTTGAAGTTATTTTTCATGTATTGATTTACCAAATGTTAATTAATTTACCTGTAACTCATTAACCTAACGAATTTATAGGAGCAAAAATGAATGATTTATCCTACGTAAGGTAATTATTATATTAAAACTTTGTAGAATCCCAGAATCCCGGAACTTATATTATTAAAATAATATTTTTAAGAAGCCGACGCCATGTTTGCCTATCTTTTTCCGGGATTTTGCCAACTTTAGGTAAATATCGATCCGAATTTCCGATCCCTGCTAATCACATTTTCCTTTTCTACTCATTGTACCAAACAGTATTACTCGAGGAGGGTATTGTTTTTGTTCCGATCGGCTTACTATTGTTGACTATTACCCACACTTTCACTCTTGCCGCTACTCTACCGCGACTAGTGGAAACAAAAGATCCACCGCCAATCTAACTGAGGTAGATATAAATTGATCTAGGGGACCAATAATGAACAATTGATTCATATTTTACTGAAGATAAGAGTTATTAAATTGTTTTGCAACAATCAATTTAGGACCGCAGGATCATTGAATTGGGATATACGAAAAAAAATAAGTCATGGTTTTAACATTCTAACTGGAAAGAATAGGTAATTTTAAGAGACCAATTTCATTAATTTTGTATTTGACAAAATAGTTTTGTTTTTTATCTTGTTTTTTGTTATCTTTTTTTTAGCAGACATTTTATGGATGACCTGATTATTTTAAAATTGGGTTGGCATTTTCGAATAAATTACAACAATTAAATGATATCTAATGATAAAAAGTGATTTTAATAGTGTAATAAAACATACTATTTCTAGTGGTTTTCGCCTAATCCGTAAGTAACACCTAGGAGGGCTTCAAGCCAAAAACGAAAATCAAACAAAGGTCAAAAATACTTTTGTCAAAATATCCGAAATAGATAAATATTTCAAAAACGTATTTATTTATTTAAACTTCTTTGCACAAAATACAATAAAGTACAAATGGCGGACTTAATGCCCAATGGCATTCTCTACCAGTCAACCAGTAGGCAAAACGCTATACCAGAACGACTTTAAAACCCTATTCCTCGGAATGGTTTTAAAATTAGAGCAATTTAAAAAAATTGAACAATCCCAATTAAGAGTTAAGTGTCCATTATTGGTGCCTGTCAGCTTAAAGTGTGTAACAACACACACACTAACACTGTAACACTGTAGTGGTAGCGGCAAGGGTCAAACCCTAGGTTCCCCCTACACGTAGTAATAGGCATGCGGACCGGCTAGTCGCGGATAAACACAAACTGGCGAATACAGAGCCATCCGTCTACTTCCTGGGACCCGGTGTGTCACACAATTTAAGAACAAACTTAATAAATACCTCCATGGGAGACTGCTGTATGATTACAATGAGTTTTTAAATCTAGCCCTCACAGGGTAACAAATAATTATACTCAATTTATAGACATTTTGTTAGTTTTAATGACTTAATTAATAATCATTTAATTAATAATAAGTATTAATCCATATTTTAAGACTTGTTGGTAATTCTTTAGCTCTGCCTACCCCACTCTGGGAATGAAGGCGTGAGTTTATGTATGTATGCATGTAATCCATATTTATACATAAAATCGTAATGAACACTGACCTGCAACAATTGTTACGAATTCATTATTTTATTTATATTTCCATTACCAATCGGAGAGATACTGGAAAAGGGCTGAATCTTAAGTACCCGAAACCGACGTGCGTGCATGACTCGATGTATGAATGTTGAAGAAGCTAAAGAAATTTGACAAGATCGGAGCAAGTGGAAAAAAGTGGTCTCTGCCTACCCCTCTGGGAAACAGGCGTGATTTAATGTATGTATGTATGTATTCTAGTATATCGAACATAGAAGTGTTGTAACGATGTGAGAAGTTTCTCACATTCGCAAAGGCAAAACGATTTAATGTTGCGGTGGTAAGGGAAACACGATAGGTAATCAATCAATGATTCAGAATGAAATTATGACACAGAACCTGTGATAAAGTCGACGCAGACTAACTCTCTTATGCATAAACGTACAATAAACTTATTTTAGTTAAAGTATTCTTGGTCCCGATTTTAAGGATAAATCATATTTTTGGCACACTTCAGCTTTTCGGAAATCTCACTTGGTACCGGTAGCTTCGGAAGCAGAATCAAGGCTAGCGCGTCGTCAACGTAATTTATAACGAACTAGAATTTCCTCGTGACTTCGTCCTACCCTGACCTGATAGCCGACTCAGCAGTCCTGTGTCCCTAGTTCCTGCACACGCACTAAAATTTTAATTAGGCTCTGACGCGTCAGATTAGTTTCGCTAGTTGATTATTTTTCGACAAATTGAAAAGTTAGATATCTTGAAGACACAACTAACACAGTCTCGTATTTTTGGTACAACTGGGAATTGTCACATCACCTATCATTGTCTAGTCAATTGACGTCTAATTAATAGCATCGATGAAGACTGATCTCGTTTGACGGCAGTGTATGATGGATGACCACAGTAATTATCTAGCTAATCGAGCATAGCGTGTTCACGTCGAATATAGTCCGATCTATACTGAAAACATCAGCTAAGATTATCTTCGGTGATCCTGCAAAACCGTGTAACTAACAAATTTATGATAGAGCAAAATAAACCTTATTCTCTTACTGGAAAGGTGCATTTTGCTCATTATTTAAAATGTTACTTACGTGGTTTTGCAGTTTCACCGACGTTATACTCGTATCAATCGATATTGTGTACTGTGTTACCTGATTTAGAGTGCAAAATACAAAAGCTAAGTTTCAGTACATAAAGATATTGCATAATATGACAATAGCGATACACACGTGCCTGTTTGGAAGATGACAATTCGTTACCTAATGACGATATGATTGAAATCTTGTTTTGATATCTATTGAAAATTACTTAAAATTGAAACGTTCAATACTCAAGCTTGCCAAGCGACCAGTTCACTATTTTTTTGTCATAAGGGTACTTCTTTTACCATATTTAGGGTTACGTACTTCAAAAAAAAAAAGTAACGTATAAGGGATCACTTTCTTGTCCGTCTGTCTGTCCATCAATCTGTCCGTCTGTCTCTCTATCAACACTTTATCTCCGGAACGCGTGGAGGTGTCAAGTTAAAATTAAAACCATACTCAAGTCTACAGTCCCTTGAAGCTGTGAAAAATATAACTTCTAAGTTATCGTAAAAAAAAGATACGGCCGTTTATGCCGCAAAAAACGTATATTTCGACACTCATGGGAATCAAAATTTATAGGGACTTTGCTGTTGACCTAGAACTATGAAAGGATCATGGGCAAATTGGGTGTGCCACCAACAGAATTGAAACCTATATCATTAAAAAGGTTTTAGTTAAAGCATCATTTCTTAGTATCGCCGCAAATATCTAGCTCACCGGAGAACAAAAATATGGGCACTTGAAAACAAGATATATCGTCCGTAAGAACTTCGGCTTATTAATATATAATTGTTATAGTTTATTATAGAACTGCGTGTAAGGTATTTGATATACAAAAATATGTAAACTGTAGTGTTCGTGCTTCTCCAGAACTTGTCTTAAAAAGTATATTTAAAAATATTCGTAACAACACTTTACTCGCAAGATAACAAAGTATCTCGTAGAACTCTATCATCAACATAACCTTCGATTAAGTAACTTAACTGAAAAAAAATACACAAATTATTTTTTTATGTAGGTTTTTAATCTACCTTATAAATGGTGTATTTATCTGTATGACAAATAAACTCTCGATTTCAAGAAAATACTTCAGTTTGTTAATGTATATTACCTAAAGTTTCTATGGACCGTCTTGTTTTCAAGAGATCATATTTTTGTTCTCCGTTGGGCTAGGTATTTGCGGCCATAATAAGAAATGATGTTTTCACTAAGTTTATTTTAAATATAAAGGTTTTAATTCTGTTGGTGCCACACCCAATTTCCATACAAAAATGCCCATGATCCTTTGGCAAGTAATACCGTCTTATACTACCAATATAGGGAAAAATCTGAAAACTTTACATTTTTAATTAAATCACAAAAAAACAGGGTCTTTATGCAAGGAACGGCGGTCCAAATTTTGTATTGGTTCTCGTCGGTGGGTGAATCCGACTCGCACTTGTCCGATTTTTGAAGGGATAGTCGGAAGAAATCCCAGGGATCGCCTTTGTACTTATTTTTTTATTGTTCCAGTGTTATATCTCTTTTTATTCTTGTACAATAAAAGAGTCTACATACATACTAGTACAATTACGTTCAGTGAAAATATATCTAACAGTAGATAGATAGATAGATAAAACGTTTATTTGCGTATTACAAAACACACACACAATTGACAAAAATAAAAGATAAAAAAATAAGCAAGTGATAACATTACTCACAAATTGCCAAAAGAATGTGTGCGCTGCAGCAGGGCAAATGGGTAATGGCTCAGCGTATAACTTTGCTCATCGTGCAAAACACTGGTATTCTGCCACAACCCCGAGGAACGACAGAGCAACAATAAGGAAAAAGAAAAAAGAGGTACCAAGAGGTACAATTACCGTACTCGCTAGGGAGTTGAATGCTCTGCCCCCCTTAGACCTCGCAGTATTCTTATAGAGTGCAAGGGACAGAGCATTCGACTCGCTAGCGAGTACGGTAATTGTAACTCATGGTAAGAGTATCTAGTTGGTGAAAACCGCAATAAAATAAGACGGACAGAAGGGACAACGACGGCGGGAAGTGACGTTTTAGACTTTGTAATAAAACTTTGTATGTTATTCTGTAATGTATGTATTTACGGGCGTTGTTGACCGAAATAAAATTGTCTTAATATTTCGCATTGCTAGATCAAGACTGCATCAACTCAAAATCATTGTTAGTTTTGTTTCAAGCTCATAGGCGTTGTTTTAAAGTTGATTTTAATATACAGTTGTATTTTGAGTTACTACACTTTTGATCTGTCAGTGCGATTTATTCTCATTCTTAAGAGGATTGCCAACCGTTTGTAGCTTTCCTTTTTTTTATTGTTGCACTCCAAGAAATATTGTCTTTGAAAGGAAAACGCACAGACTTATTTTTTCATAAAAACTACAACATATTCAAAAACCTTATAAATATAGAACAAGGTTTAAAACTTTAAAGGAAGAGAAACGTTATCGCATTTTATGTTTTTTTTTGGTTTATAATATAAAGCATTAAGGACATTGGTTGCTTAATGTTTACGTAGCCGCTACGTAATGACAGTCATTGTAACACTAGTGTGATAATGGCTATATTACATTACACAGAGTCGCGTACAATACTTTATCTTCACTCATATCGTAAAATCTTTAATAAATCACCTATTTCCCTCAAAATGGCACGTTTTTTGAGTTATCGATGACTTTTTTATTTGTTATGAATTTATAATACTACCAGAGATAAGGTATAGTCATAACAACACTGTTCTTGATGTATCGATTGTTAGAGTTGACGTAATGTTTGTCAATACCTAACGGTTTCTGAACGCCTCATAAAGGATTTACGATAAGGGGGTCGATAAAATGACTTTCGGGTTTTGTCCATAATTTTTGCATAATTTTTTCAAAGTTGTCTGGAAGAGATCGCTATTTAGGGGTAAGACCGCCTGTTGTGTACCTATACTTAACTCTTAATCAAACGGGACAATTTTAAGATGATAATGGAATATAAACTTTATGAAGCCACAATCAAAGAACAGAAAAACAAATGAAAACTATAAAATTAACCAATCAAATATTGGGAAACTATTTCCCACTTAATTTTATAGTTTTCATTTGTTTTTCTGTTCCTTGTTTGTGTCTTCATAACGTTTTTATTCCATTATCATCTTAAAATGGTCCCGTTTGATTAAGGGTTAAAATGTAGGTACTGTTCCGTGTTTTGTTTTTTTGGTGTTCAATAAAGAGTATTTATTTGTGTTGTATTGTATTGTTGTTGGTAATTCTGTAGCTCTGCCTGCACCACTTTGGGAATGAAGGCGTGAGTTTATGTATGTATGTATGTATGTATTGTATTTTGGTCTTACAGCAGCGCAGTGTTACACAGGGCGGGCGGTAAACGGAAAGGACCAATATCTAGTTCTTCACATAGTAAATATAAAACATAGTCGCTTCCCAGCGTCTCTGTTCTGTATGTTCGCTTACATCTTTTAAACTAGGTACGCAATGGATTTTAAAGTAGTTTTCATCAATAGATAGAGTTATTCAAGAGGAAGGATTAATAAATTCTGAATACTACCAGCCATTGTAACCGTGACCCACCATAGAACGGTGTCACAGTGACATTATAAAACAATTTGTTTGACACTGCTTATGACTTGAATCATAATGTATCTGTGGCAGAGTTCTATGGTGGGTGAAGGTTTCAATGGGCTGATAGTACGTGAGTTACAAAAACAGCTGGTTGCTAGTTAAATTGGGCTTTAAAAGATGCAACGTAGAAAATCAATGCATCTAAAACTATAGTCAAGAGCAACGGGTCACTTTGTATTGAATTGCCATACGAAGTGACCCGTTTTCATTGCTCGTGACTGTAATAAAATGAATTTGATAATAATCAGTCCTGTGAGCGATATGCCCCGCCCACTGCCACTTAAGTTTAGTTTCGGGCTAGATCGGTAACCTTAGTTCTACTGCGGATATCATCATTTCTGATTCTATTCTATCACGCAGAGAAACCCCGAGCATAGCCCTCTCCATAGCCCTCTGAGTCACTTTGAGCTTCTTTATGAGGCCCATTGTTAGCGCCGACGTCTCAGATCCGTAAGTCATCACTGGCAACACACACTGGTCAAAGACTTTTGACTTCAAACACTGCGTTAATGGCACATCGCTCGCAGGACTGATGGCCGATGAGGTCAGAAGGTTCTTGAATGGCGTCCGCGGACCCGGAGACGAGCTGTAGGTAGGCCTCCAACAAGATGGAGTGACGACCTTGTGAAGATCGCGGGAACGCGGTGGATGTGAAAAGCACAAGACCGATCTGAGTGGAGAGCCTTGGGGGAGGCCTATGGCCAGCAGTGGACGTCTTTCGGCTGACATGATGATGATGATAATAATAAAATTGCCGACTAAAGTGAAAATAGGTGACTATACGAAGCTAAAATTGGAAATGAATTTATAAATGTATCGAACTCCCGAATTATTAGACCAATTCAATAGAAATAAGGCGTCGGGCTCGGGTGGGACCGATTTAATTAATAGTATGTCACATGATTCGACAAGAACGTGCGAATGACCCGATATCGTCGGTGAAACGGCAAAACCGCGTAAGTAACATTTTAAATTAGGAGCAAAATGCACCTTTTTAATAAGAAATTAAAGTTTATTTTTCTCTATCATAAATTTGTTAGTTACGCAATTCTGCAGTATCAGCGTCGATATGTTCCGTACAAACCCACCGTACCTACTACACCGTAGAAAGGTGTCACAACCTATTGGTGTCTGTCACAGCCTATTGGCTTCGAAACTACTGGACCGATTGTGTTGAGATTTGGTACACACATGTAATTCGGTGCCCCAGATAGGTACGTAACTTAATCACTTTAACACATAGTGTGACGTAAATTAATCACTTTAAAACATTGGGACCACTACCACTTTTGGGGGGTAAAATAAAAGGTTAAAAAAGGTTTTGCAAAATATGTCAGGCGACAATAAATAAAAGGGAATGTGAGAATCTTAAAAATATATTTTTGTTATTTTTTCGATTTGAAGTTATTAAGTTTTTTGAATGGGACACCCGTTAATTTTTAATTTAATTTAATTTGTATTATTTATTGTAGTGGCAATACACGCACTCTGTGTAAATTTCAACTGTAACGGTTCATGAGACACAGCCTGCTGACAGACAAACAGAAAAACGTAAAGTGGAGGCTTAGTAATAAAATAAAATCAACTTTGATTATTTCCGAGACGGACATTCCTGTTCCTAGATTAACTTTGCATAAAATCCCATCAAGGCAAATTCTACTTTTTTGTTCAAGCCGGCTAAAAGAACACGTATAACGACTACCAAGAATGTATCTATCCATCACAATGACCCGCGGGACCATCAATCCTTTACCTGCGCACACGCAATGCGTAACCAACAGGTTCAGTTCTACTCATTCATTTATTCAACGTAGTACAAATTTATCCATGCACCCAACTGTGGCGCTGCCGTCGCCAAGTCAGCCAAGATTTAGTACGTTTATTCTAGTTCCAATTTTGGCCACTAGCAAATGTAAGTTGGTATTTCTGTACAAAGGCCGTTGACTGACGCGTACGCCGCCATGTTGGTAAAAGTCCACCATGTTTATGTTGGCAGCCATGATCTAACCGCTGTCAACTTCGCGACGCTCACAGTTGTTTACGAACGTTGATATAGTTATGGTTTGAACCGCGTTCGATATTTGAAAACATGGAAATGTTTTATTTATCAATGAAAACTACTATCAAAAACCGTGAACCAGGAGCGTTACTGGTTGTGTGTGTTTATAAAAACATTTATTGTTAGAAAATATTGTTAAACTGAACGCAAAGTGAAAGTGTGGTTATGTTGACAGTTGTAAAACAGTGTGAAATTGATTGTAGCGCATCATGATGCTTATTACGGTGTAATAAAGGTTATTATTTAGTATTTAAGTCTAGTCTAATGACAAGCTGGTATGCCTACATGACTGGTTTGACCCTGCAAACAAGAGATCGCTAGCCCGGTGTGTGATTTAAGACCTTCACTGTCTAGTATGGCAGTCAAACCTTCACACGAAATAATTGTCTATGTTGAATTGAAAAAGGATAAAAGATTGTCGTTTGATTGATACACTTCCGGTAAACTGTTCCGTTTGCACCATGACTATAAAAGGCTTGAACTTTTAATATAAATGCATTTGAAGTAGGCTTATTTAGTTGAAATAAGCATTACTAATACCTAGTTATCCACGAAATTACCTACAGGTATAATTTAAACCACAGACAGGGAAAATGAGACACGATAATTTCAATACCTAATAATTAATGACTTAGTGCAGCTGTGACATAATTTTAATACCAATTTAAATCATGGAAAATTCCTGCTTCCCAGCTTTTGCTGGCCTTTACCAGCCATCATTATAATCAAAAATAAACATCACCATCATCATACCTTCACGCCTGTCTCCCAATGGAGTAGGCAGAGACCAGGGAACGCCAGGTGCACCGGTCTAAGCATACGACTTCCGCTTCCTCTAAATTCATCAAGCTCTTCATGCACGTACGTCGGATTCAGGTGCTTTTGATTTGGCCCTTTTTCAGTAGGTACATCGCGAATCCGATCAATATCAGATAATCTGTCACAAAATGACCTCGCCCCAAACTAAGCTCTAGTCTTGTACAGGACAGACAATGAAGAGATGTATCCATTTTTTCACCTTATTGCATTGTAATAAGGTCCAAATGTGTAGGCGACTGTACAGTAGGCTGTTAAAAATCGAAAAAAACCTCTAATTTTAAACTATTAACTTTCGATCAATACACCTTTCAAAGATCCAGAATCTCTGTAGTTCCGTGGTGAAAATAAAAATAATGGATCCAATCGATTTTCAATACCTAACACAACATCCTGAAGTTTCAATACCAATTGACAGAAATCAGACATTGCTTACGCTTATCCTGTCCAGCCTTCCAGCACTTAAAGATTACCTATCTGTGATAATAAAGCTTAATTAAAATATATGAAACGTCATCCCACTTCTACCGAGTTATGCTTCCAAAGGTGAAACTAATGAATCCAGGTTGATTTCATCGGTAAAATATCTAAGGCTGAATATATGGATATTCGAAGAAACTTACAAAAACATTGTGAGCTAACATACCAACTTCCCAAAGAGAGAACCTTCGATTACCATTTTCAAATCAATCATTAAAGCTACTATTGATTTCTTGACGCCGCACCATATAGCATGATTGGATTTAATGTACAAATTGAAATCTAAAGGAAGTCGTTACTAGAGGCCTTGATTATATACGAATCATATTTAATAAATTCAATACCTATCACTAGCATTTCAATATTGATTTAATGTGTACCGGAATTGCTTTTTTCTGCTCAAATGCCAGTATTTTCTGATACTTTTACTGTCTCTGTGTGGTTGCCGGGTTAGAATAGTGTCACTCCGTGTCTTCCCGTAGATGTGGTAAGAGGCGACTAAAGGCTGGTAGTACTGTTAGGCAATGGGCTTGCAACCTGTCACTAATACACTGGTAAACATGTTAGCCTAATTGTGCAAAATGTGGTTACAGAATTATCAACAAGTTCGTAGTGTTGTTGGTAATTCTGTAGCACTGCCTACCCCACTCTGGGAATAAAGGCGAGCGTTTATGTATGTTAACTTCATCTATTTGTAAGCCAATACAAGGTTCTTCTACGACTTCCGTTAGTAACATCTTCATATCCCTAATCTATTACATGATCGTTCTGATTTTCGAAACCAGCACCTATTAGTCAAATCAGCCTCTCAAACGTCACAAAAATCATCAACAATTTCCCCGGCGGCTGTCATAATTGCGACATTAACTGATCTTTGAACGAATCTAGGGCGCCGATTCGGCGTTGGAAATTACTCGCCGTCCGAATCTATTAACTCTGACAAGGTCAAACATATTAATTGCATTTGCGACATTTTCCTCATTGCATTTCGGGAAATTTCAACGTGTGTAAACGGCTTTATTTTGCGTTAAAATTGAGTAACAAATGAAAAGCTACCATTGTCTTGCCATAAAAGAAAAATAAGAGACAGAACGCATAAACAAGATTCGTCTTCGATCTCTGTAATGTAACGCAATTTCCCCATTTCTCGAATTCTGATTATAGGAAGCTCACTTAGCATGAACGTTTTCGGTGAAAATTGTTGTTTCTCCCTTTTTCGTAGTTTTTATATATATCATAATAACATGGATACAGTAATTTATAAACATGCCAATGCCACCAAATCGTAATTAGGATATCCTAATTTTATTTAATCTATTTGGCCTCTAATTTTCTACACCACGTCCACAATGCAAATTAAGGTCAAATTTTATGCTATATGGTGTGAAACTGCAAAATTAATTAATGAAAATTGTCCATATTTTTACAATTACTCTAATTCAAAAAACCATTACGAGGAATAGGGTTTTAAGGCCGTTCAGTGGGGTTATTATGACATAGCTATGCAGTTCACCTTACGGCGAGCGTAAAGCACAAAGCTATAGCGGTTATATAGCTCTGTCCTTTTCTGTCAGCGTAAACTGAACTGAATAATTATGTCATAATAACCCCTCTGTATTATTACGTTTTTGATATTTATTTATTTCGGATATTTCGACAAAAGTATATTTAACCTTTATTTGACTTTCGATTTCGGCTTGAAGCCCTCCTAGGTGTATCTTACGGGTTAGCTGAAAACCGCTTGAAACAGTATGTTTTAATACACTATTAAAATCCCTTTTTATCATTGGTTATCATTTAATGGTTGTAATTTATTAGAAAACGACCACCCAAATTTAAAATAATCATGTCATCCATAAAATGTCTGTTAAATAAATAAGGATAAAAACAAAATTATTGGATCAAATACTACATTAATGAAATTGGTCTCTTAAAATTAACTATATCGAATTAGAATTTAAAAATCGGGAGTTATTTTTTTTGGTCTTTCCCAATTAAAGTCATTATTTACAATAAACATGAAATTCGGCGAATTTCATCCATTATTCGTAGTCAATAAGGCTGATAAGTCATAACTCTCAATTTGCATACAATGTATTGTCACAATGAAGAGTTGCTTTTCAGTTGAAAGCATGAACTTTTCCATTAAAGTTTGAAACAGATACCACAACGTTATTGGAGTGGTGTCGTTATAGGCAAATTACGACATGTCCTGTTAAAACATTGTTTTACTCATATCCAGCACATACGGTCGCGTGACTGAGCGTCGTAAACTCCGTAATTACAGAGTTTTATGCAACTTTTAAGGCTTTCCTTTCCCATAAAGGCACTTTATGATAAATTGCTAACATAAAGAGTATTAATAGTCATGTAACAAAAATGTCGCAATTTTGTAAAACATTTGTGGAATTTAACCTTCGTTTGTTGAAAATAGAATGACTGGAAATAATAACCAAGCAGCTTCTGAATTCGTCTGTATTAAATTCTAAATGTTTCATACAATAAATAACTAATATAGGAGACGAAAAAGCAAAATGTAATTTTAAACACAAAAATTACTCTTTAATACAAATAAATTGTTGTATAAAAACTACAGAGAAAATAATTAAAACGAATGCTTCAATCACCATCCAAACAAATGGAAACAGCTTTGAGAACAATTTATCCGAGAAAGGAAAAACTTGTTTTCTCATTACAGAAGGAAATTGGATTTAGAACAGGCGACTAAGGCGGGAATTTCTTGCAAAAACAACGCCGAGTTGCATTGACATGCAACCACAACTGTTTATTGGAAAAGGATTAAAGAGAAAATTTAATATTACATACATACATACATAAACTCACGCCTTCATTCCCAGAGTGGGGTAGGCAGAGCTAAAGAATTACCAACAAGTCTTAAAACTTCTTGATAATTCTGTAACCACATTTTGCACAAGTAGGCTAAGATGTTTCCAAGTGTATTATTAGTGACAGGTGGCAAACCCATCGCCTAACAGTACTACAAGCCTTTATTCCCTTAGTCGCCTCTTACGACATCCACGGGAAGACATGGAGTGGCACTATTCTAACCAAGCAACCACACGGTATTTAATATTCTTATTCTTATCTAATTTAATATTCTTTTAAAAAAGATGTGGCACTTAACTATTCCTATCACGACTTTTAACAAAATATTTGTTAAGATTCTGGCCGTAAATAAAAAATCTATTTAACCTCTCAAAGTAAACCTTGTTTAGATTTTTAGATATATGTAGGTATGTACAGTCAGCTGCAGAGAAAAGGATACCCCCCCCTCCTGGTAAGGATCGAATTTTTTCAAAAACCTGTGGTTAAATTTATATGATTTTTCGGTGAATTGAAGATTTTACTATTGTCTACACATAAACTCAAAATCATTTAAATCTAACCACAGGTTTTCGAAAAAAAAAATACTTACCAGGAGGGGGGTATCCTTTTCTCTGCAGCTGACTGTACCTAAACTAAATTATTATTTTTGTATGTGTTTTACTTAGGGTGAAGCCAAAAGAGCGTAATTTTTTGAGTTTGTGAGTCACATATTTTCGGTCGCCTATACTCTGCTTCATACTAAAGTTCAACTCATTTTATGACGCCGCCGTGTGAACTAAATTTGACGACGCGTTGTCCTAGTTGGTAGTGACCCTGCCTACTAAGCTAGCAGTCCTGGGTTCAAATCCCGGTAAGGGCAGATATTTGTGTGATGAGCGCGAATATTTGTTCCCGAGTCATGGGTGTTTTCTATGTATTTAAGTAACTATATATTTCTCTATATAAGTATGTTTATCGTTGTCTAGTACCCATAGTACAAGCCTAGAACTTAGTTTGGGACTAGGTCAATTTGTGTGAGATTGTTTCCTGAAATTTATTTTATTTATGTAAATAGGATCTTTGTATGAAATCTAACGCAGCAAAAAACGCGACCAAAATAGTGCGTCTCACAACTAGAAAAATAACGCTCGTATGGCTTCAAGCTTAATGCTATAATGTGGCTATAATAGTACACTTAAACACGGCCATCCGGAAACACATACGACCCCAATTCTTATTAAATGACAAAAAAGTATCCTGCCGAAATGTGTTACACATTTTCGACGCCCATTTCTCTCAAACCTATCAAGAATAGGTGAGATAGTTAGTTCATGGCACTGGACGTATTAAAGAGGGTCATGCCAACAAAGGCACCTGCTACCTGATATTGGAATTCGCACTTACGGGACACAATATATTTTCATTATGCTAGGGAGTTAGTTAACCAAGTCGTTGTCTTTTGGTTTTCCTTTGAGGGTTTTTGATAAAGATTATTCAGTGTGCTTGGAGCATAAAAAGTCCTTTTAAAAGCAACATTTGATTAAAAGCCTTTTTTCGGAACTTACAAAGCTGGAAATACACAAAGACAAGTAAAGTGGTCTACCTTGTTAGAAATATAAACATTAGAATACTAAATGAGGTACCTTCTTTGTCTCAATGATATTAGAAGAAAGTGGTTACGCCAAGGCAATAAAGTTAAATAAGAACTATCGTAAGCCAAATAAGTAGAAGGTTTTTAGTAATTTCTTGTAACGTTTTTAGTATATTTGTTTATAATACACTACTTTCAGAACGCCAAGTCGCAAGGCATTCTATGGCTGTTAGGCAAAATACATTATTTACAGTTAGTAAGCTAGCTCAAAGGTCTTTTTAGGGTTCCGTAGTCAAACTAGGAACTCTTATAGTTTCGCCATGTCCGCCCATCCGTCTGTCCGTCCGCAGCCTAGCAAAGAGACTCTTAGTACCAGAAAGCTGTTATTTGGCATTAATTTACATATTAGTCACGCCAACAAAGTTGTAAAAAAAAGAATTGAAAAAAAAATATGTGTTAGTTGCCCTTAGGGTGTCGTTGGATAGGTCTTTCAAAAACAGATAACAGGGTTGGTTAAATCAATTTATCGATTAAGGTATCCGTTTATGAAACTATTAATCTTTAAAGCGCTAATTGTTAGAGTCAAGTGTAATGTGTAAAAATACATTTTTGTGATGAGTGCGAAAATTTGATCGTGAGTCTTTTAGAGTTTATCGTTGTTTAGTACCCATAGTACAAGCCTAGATCTTCGTTTGTGACTAAATCAATTTATGTGAGATTGTCCCCTGATTTCATCTCATGTATAATTAAATAAGAAATGAAGTTATCTTGATACGTAGAAAATAATAGTTTATCGCTAATACCAGTAATCCTTAAGCATCCAAAAGTTATATAGACTTAGCTTCCTTAATTGTGTTCTCGAAAGAATCTACAACAATTTTCGTAAATCGGCAAAGTTGCGAACGGAAGAGCATAAAAGTTCCAAAGCTCTCGGAAAGCTTGACATCATTTACACATGTCGCGATGCAGACGGAAGAATCTGACGAAGTTCTGACGGAACCAAAAGTTTAGATATTATTTGAATAGTGGTGCTTTTATTACTTGAATTTCTTGTACAGTCAGCTGCAAAGGAAAGCAATCCCTCCTGCTATAGGTAAGTACTATGCACAAGGGTTACTTTTCTCTGCACGCTACCCTACAATGAATGGGTTGATTTCGTTGTGAGTATAAACAGTTGCAAATATTTGCTTTACTGAGTCTTTTTCCCAAAATGTATAAGTAGAAGAAGTAAAATTAAAAGTGATCGTTTTTTTCGACTCAGATTTCCGTTTCTTAGCTTGTGTTGATTTCTCCCCCAAAAAATAGAATTGAGTATGACTAACGCTTAGTCATATTTCCTATAGCAACAGTCTCCAGTCCCCTATTAAATTATGATAATGTAATTTATGATGGCGTCAACACAAATTTAAATAGAACAACTCGACGTCAAACTCTAATTACTGGAGCGATTAGAATAACTCCGTTACTGATAAACCAATAATTATGGGTCATCGAACTTGTTGCGTGCCACCACTTTCCAGTTCGCTGGAGATGTCTGTGCCAGCACCAGTTAGATAAGCGTTCAGTATTATCGACACCAATATTCCAAGGGTTTCGCACATAACAATAGCTTCTAACATAGTGGAACTTGCCAGGAATGTCTTTAGGTTGTCCTTACTGATGCATCTAAACGAGGACGCGGTGTCAAATTATCACACTTATCAAATCAATATCGCACGCCCTCTTAAGTTACACCATTACACGAGCCACTGCTCCTATTACGGTTTTAATATACGCCTCAATTATCCCCATTATTCTCCAACATTATCGAGCCATTTGATACCCCTAAAATTCCTTCGGCGTACCGCCATTGTAAATTAGACGAGCGATCAATCATACGTAACGTAACGCAATCGACGCCGCCGTCAATTATAAACTACGGATCACACATTACGAAACACCAAACACGATTAATTAAAATCGCCAATCTCGCAAAACAAATAACTCTTTATCAGATCTCTACGTCATAACAAACAAATCTCGGTCTAGGTGACATGCGTACTCGGAGCCGCTATCACCGTATCTTATCAAATCAAGTGATTGTGCAAATGAGAACAGTTTATCAAGCGACCGCGTCGACTGCAGCCGGGCTGCTGCGAACTCGGGCCCTACCAGTGCAGTACCGGTAGCACTCTGTTGCAGGCACTCGACCGCCCGACGCCGCTTCGAGTGAACGTCGGAAAGAAAACGACTCACGTAACTATCGTTAGAGTGAATAGCGTACGCGTAGTCAATCGTGACGTGCGATGCACAGGGCCCCACGTGCCCCGCGACCCTCCCCAGGGCTATGGAGACGCTTCTCGACAGGTTCAAGCGGGAGCAAGGAGGCCTGCGCCGCTCCCGATCCGTGCGAGCGTCCCTACGACTGATAGGCAACCGCCTCCGCTCCAGCAAAGATGAGGACCCGCCAGATGAAATAGACAAGATCAAACGCAACAGCGTGGTGTTCACGACTTCCCAAATTTGGACCGAGAAGGAATTTGACGTCGCCTACAAGGGCGTCGAAGGGACGTACAAATCGAAAACTCCGACCATGGCGAAGAGGAAACCGGACGCGGTAAAGCAGAGGAGGAAGAGCGGCGACATTGATTTAAGTTTAAAGCCGCACAAACATGGGAAAGTGGAGAAGACAAAGTTCAGTGATTTCTTTACGAATAAGAAGTTGAAGAGTGCGTCGGCGAAGGAGTTGTTAGTGCCGGAGAAGATACCTCCTAAAGCGGCGGCGATACTGCATATCCATTCCCCGGAGAAGGAAAAAGGGAAGAAAAAGAAAGCAATGGTGAAGTCGGAATCTGCGAAAGCGATGCTAGAGGGAGTCCCGTTGCGGAGAGTGCGTCGTGGATCCGAAAGTGACATGTCCTGTGAAGAACCTCGTGGGAGAGTCAACAGAGCCTTTGTCTACAGCACTCCACCAAAGGACAGGAAACTACCTAAGTCTCCTTCTGCCTACCTAAGTAAGTATCTCACACTCACTTTTATTGCCTTGATTATATCTCGTGATTCCAAATGCAAAAGTAAACCTTGCCTAGTATAAAATAGCAGACAATTTCTAGTTAATCTAATGTCTTGTTAACATGTTTTCAATAGTTAAGCCATTAGGTATGCGCAGGTTACATATATATTTCACAAACAAGTAGTAATAAAACGAATGAGGTTGTGGAAGTTTGTTGATGATGGGAAAAATAACAGACCACATTTGGGGTCTGTGGCATATTAACTTTTAAACTGGTATAAAAAATTCACGACTGGTAGATAAAAATCTACGAAGCAACGGCGTCCGATTATTTTCTTATTAAAACGAGATTCCATCTAAAGCCACTCTGTTTTATTTAATTGGGCCATGTTATACCTAGTGTTTTGCTAAATTTAATTAATGGATGTTGTGGAATTGAACACGCAACATTCGTTAATGCCTAACGTTAAATTTTATTTGCATTTCCTACTTTTTTATACACAAAAAAATAGTATTTTATAGTGTTACTGAAGCTGTGGACCTCATTCTAAAACATAATTGTCACTCATGAAATCGTCAAGCGAGATAGTAAAACTGTGGTGAGGCTTATAAGTAAGTTCTACTAATTTAATAATGAATGAAAAGGAGAAGTGGACATTTATAATTATAATGTTACGAATGTTACGATGGTTGTAAATGAACGTGTGATTGATTCATGCTTTCAGTTAAGACATGCAATGGGTATTTTCAAGTACGGAAAATTTGATAATACACAATGTAAAGAATATAACGATTAAAATTTGACCAATAAACCATAAAATATCTGCCAGATAATGCGAAACAGAGCTAGCAAAACATGTTACTGACAATTTCTTTTCGAATGAAGCATAGCAAAATGTATTTAAAGCAGAAAATATATACACTGTTCTAACAACTCACGTTCCATTTACGAAGTACTAGTGCGAATGTAGAATAGATAGTTTTCAATCAAACCGTAGCGGAATATGCATCATCCTTACACAATGTTTCGTTGAAATTAAGTAAGTTTATTGCCTAGTATTGCAAGATCAATAAATTTAACTTTTTTGTTCAGAAATTTACCGCGTTAGGCGTTATTAGTAAGTCATAACCGGCAATTATAATTTTCACTTCGAACACTTTCGCGTGTGTTCCGTTGTTTCACACCACAGTCGGCTAATACTTGTAAAGACAAGGTTATTAAATAGAATAACGCAATAGAAGGTGGTCCATTAGAGGGAATGACTAGAGTTTATGGAAACATTACAGAGATGGCGTTGTTGTTAATTTTCAATATGGCGGCTTTGTTTATCGAAAGTGAAACTTCAAACCTAATTGTTAATTCAATCATGGAAGATTGAATTATCGTCTTAAACCTTTTGGAAGTTACTATCTCTTTTGGAAGCTCGTGAGTTTTTGTTTGGAAATCAATATAATAATATTTATGTGATCCACTCATGTTAAAATTTCTATCGTATAGCAAGTTATCTATTTCCAGCAATAAGCAGAGCAATACAATAAAAACCGACGGTTTTTAAAAAACGCCCCAATTTTTCTCTTTCGCTATAAAATTAAATGCTTCTCGTAAAGAAACGCGCTCGCTTATATTTCCCTACTTTATTAAATTAGAGGCCACTTCGGGGACTAAAAGTTTCTAAAAACGGCTTCGCAGGGAGCTTTGAACTTTTTGAAATTTCAGGTCTCATTCGCGAAAAATATATTTTTAAAGAAAACTCTAGACGTTAACGTCTACGTTACGTAACTACCCAAACTTACAGCCTTTAATTAATTTTCAATTTAAGAATCGTCCTTATCCTATGTTCGGTAAGGCTTATATTCCAACAATCGCAACTAACAAATTCAATAAGGTGCTAAAATAAGAACTTTTCTAAGTCAAGTCACACGATATTGCACCTTATTTGCTTTGGTTGTTATGTAGTATATGAACTACCACTGAGCATAGATAACTCACTTTTCATAGACCCTAAAAAAACATTCCGTCGTCCTTACGTATCGTATATAAACGTAAATTTGGCATGTTTACATAGGATCATCCTACATATATTGTCCTAAAAAGAGGCACTGCTTGTTTAACGAAAAGGATATCGCAAAATGTTAGTTTCATAATGTTTTTTGTAGTTGTGAGTAATGTCAGAAGGACAATTCAAAATCTACACTCGCGGTCAAATAATACGGGTCAGAATGCGTTTTTCATACTAAAGAGGCTATTTGGAAGCCTTGGTTCCTCGCCAGGAGATGCTTTTAGTGAAATCTGATGATGGACACCCCGAGCATCGATACAGGACTTCCAGATTGCCTAAGATACCCAACGGATTGAATCTGCGGTTAACGCCGGAATTGTGCATGTTCAGAAAAACATATAAAATGGCAATAAAATGTAAGGAAATCCAAATGCTGACCCATGCTCTCTCGCTGTGGTGTTAACTGATTGTGCGATCTGTTAGGTATCTTAAGCACTTTTGACCTCCACTGTTTAACCTCGGAGTATCCACCATTAAACCTCACTCAAAACATGCCTGTGTCCAGGAACCAAGGCTTCGAAATAGCCTCGTTTGTATGAAAAACTCACTCTGACCCGTATTATTTGACCAAGAGTGTATACAAACGAGTTTATTTTACAGTTAATCAGAGGTTAGATTAAGAAGACCTTATTGTAGAGCGATGTTACAGCATTATTTAATATGTATCACAAGCTTAATGGAGATTTTGTGAAACTGTGAATTAACAATGGTTCGGTCATTTGGAAAGGATGGATGAAAGAAGATTGACGAAAGAGATATACAGATATAAAGTGAGTGGAAGGGTCGGAAGGGGCCGCCCTAGGCGTACTTTTTCGATTCAAATCGGAGAAATACTGGAAAAGGGCCGAATCTTATATGAATGTTGAAGAAGCGAAAGAAATTTGTAAAGGTCGTAGCAAGTGGAAAAAAGTGGTCTCTGCCTACCCCTCTGGGAAACGGGCGTGATTTAATGTATGTAAATTAACTGCAGTAACACAGTGGGCGAAAAAAAATACATTCCTGATATAGTTATCTACCATTTCTACAGCAAAAATACCCGAATTTTAAATATCTTTTTAAAATAATTTTAATTTTATTCTTTCCAATAATTCGATCTGTTTTTAGAAAATAGTGTAGTGCACAGATCACAGAAACAAGGGAGATATGTTACGGGGGCGTGGTTCGTGTCGCCTCGATATGGTCAAATTGACCATATCGGCACGAGGCGTGTCAAGCGTTGACACAGTCACTCACTGAACGCTGTCAGTATAGAAGCTCCGATTAAATGATAAAATGACTGTATGTAGCGTGAAAGTGTGCAAAAATCGAAATACAAACGTTAATATAAAATCAAAGGGCATAACTTACCACCGGTAAATTTTGTTTTTAAGCATTATTTATATTTTTAAATGAATATTTTATATTTGAATGGATTTCAGAGCGTAAGGTTGTGAAGGTTGTGTTGACGTGATTTCTATCTACTATCGATAAATGGCTTATTCTACAGCTATCAATAGAATTCAATGTGTTAATAGTTCTAGTTATTTATCACTACCACGACACGCTTAAAACAGAAGA
Organism: Acleris emargana; assembly: GCA_927399475.2. Lineage (NCBI taxonomy): Eukaryota > Metazoa > Arthropoda > Insecta > Lepidoptera > Tortricidae > Acleris > Acleris emargana. The sequence continues at coordinate 3,403,935 of OV656840.1, forward strand.
AAAATAATTTTAACAAATTTTCACGTTATACAAAATTTAATTTTCTTTACAATATTAACGAACGACGAAGGACTCTAGCAATTCAAATATAATACAACGGCAAATTATACAATTAAGATAAAAATAAATTAACCAACCACAAAGGCAAAGGGCTCTGGCTCAGTATTGAGCTGTGTTTGCACACAGCGCTGATTGACAGCTCGCGCCGACTCACTCTTAAAAGGATTCAAGCCTAAAGGTTGGATGGTAGAGATTGCCCCAAGTATTAAGTCTATCTTTCTGTTTTAAGTAATTTGTACCATTTATGAAATAAAGTTTACATAATCAAGTCGGTAAACTACTGGTTTGTCCCAAACTGAGATCTTGTGACGTGACACTCAACCGAACCCATTTTATTAGTATATTTGTATTAACATCATAAAGTCCAAGTTTACAATTTAGACTTTTATGTACTAATCAAAACGAAAATCTTAAACAGCTCCAGAAAATTTAACCAAAGAAATTCGGCCATTTTTTTGTTACGTTCTAATATAGGTATAGTTCCAAATTTAAAATCTTATGTATCAATTTTACGCAAACCGTATTCTTGCTAATAAAATATTATTCTATTCTAACAATAATATATTAAGTTTAAATGATGTAATTGTATTAACCTAGTAGTAAAATAATAAAAATAGTACTTATTGCCTGTAAATTGAATAGGACCTATATTAACGTTGCAAACAAGTTTGAATTGTTTATCGATATATTTTGAAACATTCCTTGTGGCATCCCTAAGTGGACGACAGGAGAGAAACGCACACCTCTTGAAAAAAGTATAACTAGATGTCGCTGTGTGTGGGTAGTCCTTAACCTGCTGAACATAGGGACTACTACCTTGGCGCCATCTAGCTCTGAGGAACTAATTAATTACTCGTCGCATAGATGGCAGCTAAGTGACGAGTAAGCGCTACCTTACGTTCAGTGACTGAACTACGATGGAAAAAAAACGATCTTTCAGCATTTTTCAACCTTGAGAACTTAGTATAAAGCTTAATTTTCTGCTACTATCAAAACTATGTTACGGCGTTTTTAGTTCGTAAGCTGTAACCAATTATGAGGAGGTTGTTTTTGTAGTAGTTAATAGAGCGTAAGCGTAAGACGCACACATGTTTAAAAGTGGCGACACCGGGTCTTGTACGAATTGGCGTTCATGACATATCTCCCTTGTTTCTGTGATCTGTGGTGTAGTGTAGTGTTTCAATAGTTGAATAAATATGATCTATTATTTATACCCCGAAAGACATTTATTTAGCTATTTAACTGTATTATACTATTTACTTTAGTTTAAATAGTGAAGTAGTTTGTCTTCGGCCTCTAGGAGTTTCTATTACCTATTCGTCGGTGAAACTGCAAAACCGCATAAATAATATTTTAATAAGTAGCAAAATGCACCTTTTTAATAAGATCGTAAGTTTTATTTTGCTATATCATAAATTTGATAGATACGCGGTTTTGAAGTATCACCTACGAATTGCAGCTAGCTTGCTAGGGTTGCGTCGATCGCCCGAGACCATTCGCACGCAACCCTACTTAACCGGCTTGGTGCGTCCTGTTGAGTTTGCTTGTGGTGGCTCGCGGCGCGTACGGTCGCGGCACGCACACATGCAAGCAGCGCGATATAACTTTATTTGAAGACGAAGTACTGTTTACACAGTGATTATAATTATATAACTTAATAATAGTTTGATTTATCTCAAGGAATTTTGATCAAATTAGGTTAATTAGTCTCAACGTTTCAAGTCTACAGAATTTAGGGATTCCTAGACCTTAACTAAACCTAAACTTGGAACATTTCTCAAGATGTAATGTTGCTTCTAAAGTTTGTTGAGTCGTTAATCTTGAATTGCGATTCAATTGATCTTGATGAGAGATATTATATTTTAATGCCTTCATTAAGTACTCAAACGTTTATCGATAGACTGAGACTGAGTCTATATTCGATGCTTTCTAGGTTATATTTTATTCGATCGATAATTACATAATAAAATAATAACAATGGCCCTAGTTGTAGCGCTTATGTTAATTCCTTATACATTTAGACAAATTTTTAAAATCATAGCTAGCATTTTTTTTAGCTAGCAAATAAAAATAAATATATGGACTAAAGCGTCTGCTATATAGCATCACAGCTTTAGTCCAAATATCACTGTGTCATTAATAGGGGCTTAACTCAAAGGCGAATAAGTAAAACGGTCTGCCAATGTTATTTACCAAGAAAATACCTACGAGTATGTAGCATTGTAGATACCTTATAAGTGAATAATAAACTTGGTAATTACCCGTACTGGCGGTATTATAGTCAATTGATAAAGTGGTAATTTTCGTTTTGCGCTACTCTCCCTATTTTAACACTTTTGGGGATGAATTTCCAAAAATCCTTGTTAAGTTGACCCCGGGTGATTATTCGGCGTTTTATCCAAGATAAACTTTAAAAAAAAATGTTCTTTCAAATGGAATGGATTCTACCCCTAGGTCCGTTGATTTTGATATTAAAAGTTGCTGGTAGTTATAATGACGGTGGTTTTTCAATCAATACTATCAAATCAATAATGGGTTTGCGTTTGACCTCAGTCTCACCTGATGTTAGGTGACGACGAGGTCGAAGGTGGTGGTACACGCTTACCCAGATATGTCTATTTACTCACCTTCACGCCTGTAAACCCAGAGTGGGGTAGGCAGAGCTACAAAATTACCTACAACTTTAAAAACTTGTTTTGCACAAATATTCTAAGAGGTTTACCAGGGTATTAGTGACAGGTTGCAAGCCCATCGCCTAATAGTAGTACAAGCCTTTATTCCCTTAGTCGCCTCTTACGACATCCACGGGATGACATGGAGTGGCAGTATTCTAACCCGGAAACCACACACTCTTGCCTTGAAAACACCAAAGTTATATGATTCCGGGAATATAGACGCAGGGAGAGCGTTCCACTCCCTAGCAGTGCGAATAATAAACGATGCAGCAAACCGCTGCGTGCGAACCATTTTGTATTCTACTACATGTGGCAGGAAGCCCTTCTAGAAGACCGGTGTGAGAAAGTGGAGGGTGGGATGAGGTCATGCAGTTCTTGGGTACACTCTCCATAATACACCCTCCGAAACGTCAAGAAATATTCTCTCCAAATTTCAAGTCCCTGGCTCCAGCGTTTTTGGCTGTGCGTTAATCAAACGGTCAGTCAGTATTTTCTTATATGCATAGAATTTCATCACCATGACAACGTTCAATCTGTTATGATTACGATAAAATAATGATCATATTATTATCAGTCATGTAGAGCAGTGACTGAATCAATCACAGCTTCGGTGATGTCATTACCATATTCATGTTATCGAGAAACTTCTAGCAAATCACCATTATGTCTGGGAATGGTCTTCAAATTGTTTGATAAGGTTTGTCACGTGTCGTCGTTTGGGTAAATATTTTTCAAATAGGCAAAATGGATTTTTTTTTTCTTTTAGTCTTTCGTTTGCGACATAATATGGTGCGTTTACAATCATCCTTAATACTTTTGATTTGAATTTTTGTAGTATATTTAGGTTTGACTTTGCTGCTGGTTCCCACAGTTGAAGCCCGGACGAGTATGTCCAGTTTGGTTTGATGATGCACTTCTATAGTAGTCATTTATTTTCAAGTGAAAGTTACGAGTTCCTATTAAGTAGTCAGTACATTTTGCGTAGCCGTTGTCCCACGGCTAGTCGTTTTGAAAAAATTAGTTTTGCCCATGTAATTGTAATTATTTTTTATGTGTGTTTAGTTTTACTTGTGGGAGGACCTTGTGCAGGGTCCGTCCGGGTTGGTACCACCATCTTATCCATTAACCTACCGCCAAGCAGCAGTGTTCGCATGGTTGTGTTCCGGTTTGGGGATAAGACAGCCGGTGAAATGACTAGCATAGAGGCATTCCATCTTAGTCCTCAGGGCTGGCAGTGCAGTCTTGTGAATGCGAATGTCTATGGGTCACAGTTTCCCTTTACCATCAGGTGGCCTGTGTGCTCGTTTGCCTTCCCATGCTATAAAAAAAAAGATGTAACTAGCGACCCGCCCTCGCTACGCTTCGTTTCATAACAGTTATCTGTAGCACTCGGACATAAACCAGAATCAATTATACATACAAACTTTCCGTAAAAATATCCAACTGATGAAGAAACCCGTACGTAAATTTGCCCTCCTTAGCAAAAACGCAACTAAATTTAATAGTCAAAGCAGTTTCAACTCTGCTCTCTTTGTAACTAGGTTGCAATTTCTACTGGTGTTTTGTCTGAGATATCGCCATTAAGCTTAGTAGGGCAGAAGTCCGCTCGGTCGTTTTTGGGATCCTGGGGCCTTTTTTGGGTTCCGTAGTCAAACTATAGTTTCGCCATAGCCGTCCGTCTGTCCGTCCGCAGTCTAGCTCAGAAATTCTTGGTACTAGAAAGCTGTAATTTGGCATGATTACATATTAGTCACGTCACCAAAGTGGTAAAATAAAACCTTGGTTTTTTTTATTGTACCTCCCCTACTCAGTCTGGGGTGTCGTAGGTCTTTCAACACCGACATGGCTGCAAAGAAGCACTGCAAGATAAATATAAGTTTCTAAAAAAAAACTTATTCCTAGATCGGAAAACCAAGGATAAACATAGACAACCGGTTAAGATGTTTAAGATTCAAGATTAAAGAATACTTACCTTATAAGTTAGTTCTAATTTTCATTTCACTTGACATATTTTCATCAGTTATTTTTTTTTCAAAAGCGTTGTTTTAATGTTTTAAAACAAACCTAAACTTATCTTATAGATTCTATAGTTGATATTTAAAACAAACAGTAAATCTATCAAGAGCATTATAATAACTTTTGAAAAATTTGAAAATAAAACAGTGGTTGAGAAACAAAAATACGCATTCGCGATAAGTTACCCCTAAAAGTATTAACGATTAACGATTCTAGCAAACGGTCCACAATTTACTCTTTTTTGTTATATCCCAATTGTTCAACAAACCCACATAAACCTTATTGTGTACCTACAGAGTTCAGAATAACCACTAAAACACTAAAGTACTACAAATAAATTATTGTTCCCAAAGCAATTCTCTAACTTAAGGCAAAGTACGCGTTGCGTTAAATTACTCCACGAAGGCTTATTTCCGATTGGTTAAATTTACTGCCTTGTTACTGCATGGAAAATCAACCATTTCTCCGGACCGTGGGAAAATTTCGTGTACAAAAACCTTACACTTTACTTATGGTGTTATTCTGTTAAAACTTTAGCTCACAGAAACTACGCCATCAATCTTCTTTAACAAATGCAAAAACCTTTGGTTACTGTCTTTGCGCTTTTGAATCCAAAAACCGGATCCCCGTATGGTTGCCGGGGTAGAATAGTGCCACTCCATGTCTTCCCGTGGATGTCGTACGAGGCGACTAAGGGAATAAGGGCTTGTAGTACTGTTAGGCGATAGGCTTGCAACCTGTCACTAATACGCTGGTAAACATCTTAGCCTAATTGTGCAAATTGTGGTTACAGAGTTATCAACAAGTTTTTGGAGTTATTGATAATTCTGTAGCTCTGCCTAACCCCACTCTGGGAATGAAGGCGTGAAGGTATGTATGTATGTATGTTTATTTTATTTTTGTTATTTGTTATTACAGCAGCCTTAGTTCGGTTCATGAGATACAGTCTGCTTACAGACAGACAGACAGACAGACGGACAGCGGAGGTTCAGATGACACGCTTTCGCTACTGAACCTTTAGTACTTATAGTAAGTTTATGTATAACTAGCGGCCCGCCAGCGTCTTCGCCCCGCTGCAAATTTCTGACTTCCCCGGTGGATTTTTCAATTATTTTCTGTCGTACAAACCTTGTCTTGACATTGACAAACACAACAAAAAAGAAATCAGCCAAATCGGTTCAGCCGTTCTGGAGTTTTGCGCTTAGCAACACGTTTATCGATTCATTTTTACTATACAGATGTATTTCCCTAGTCCATGTAGGATGCATGAAACGGAATTACAGATGATGTATCATCAAACGACGGAGATAGCTTATGCCGTATGTGAAAGAGAGTAAAAGAAACAAAAGGCAATCACTTCTATTTGTACTTTCTTCCCTTCATAGGATGCTGGCCACAAAACCTAGGTGCAGACGATCACTCAGTCTTGAAAAGTTTCCTAAAAGACGCTTAACGGAGAAATTAGGAAATTGTGCGCTCTTAACTTGGATACCAAAAATTGGCTATCAACATTATAACAGACATACATACCCTTGGCATGTTTGTCTGATGAAACTACGCAGGTTATTTGAAATTATAGCTTAATATTATGCTAGATTAAGCAGTATCGTTGTAATATTAAATATTTTTAAACATGTCTGACTGCTGAGTTTCTTGCGGCGTTTCTTCTCAGCAGTGGTCTCCTCTTGTGAAGCGCTGGTAGATTCTTTACGTGTAAAAGTGTCCGTCTTCTACGTCATGTTTATCTTTTATCGCTAAACCAACGTTCAAACATGTCTCAAATCACGCGTGACGATACGGAAAGAGCGCAATAGATATAAAGAAGCGTTAGTAGAATAATTTCTAGTCGATGCCGCTTACAGAATAAACCTCTATTGTAGAAAGATGCAAAGATAATGAATATGAACGGGAGAGTTTGTACGCATTAACTGCTCATTATGTGAAATTAAAGTTTCTTACGGGGGAACATGACATGTGTTGCGTAGTTTTATTATGATGGTAACACGCCATTCAATGCCCCGAGTGCCTTATCGTGTCGATCTTTTATAGAACTATATAAGATTGGTGTTTAGTGAGTTATAAAAGCTCGGAGATATAATGGATACTCACCCTAAGGCTGTTTCATTTTTCGATAGTCCGCGTGCTGTAGCAATCCATTGACGAGTTGTGTTAACATTTTTGAGCCGAGAGCTACTGCAGCGACGCAATATATCACGAATAGATTCCACTACAATTTTCGAGTTAATCAATTGAATAACCTTTTAATAATGCAAAAGCAATGTTATTAGCTTTTTAACTCTCCATTTCCGAAACAAGTCGTTCATTCTTAATCAAACTCCAGCGCAAATTGGTTTATTGCGTTCGGAAGTAATCTGATAAACAAAAGAAACGAAGCGATGTGTCAAGCTCTTTTCCCATTTTCGCTCCTTCTTCCAACTTAAACTTTATGTAATAGCGACTAAAGTTGGTTTTGTAACTACATTATTCACTCAAATGCGAGTTTGCTGAAGTAAATTTAATAACCTGGGATGTTGGGACGTTAAATGATTTGTTTACCGCGTTTTCGGAACCAACTCGATTCCAATTGTTTCCTGAGTGTAATTGTGTGATTCACCTCGTTGCCTATTCGGAAATGTATCGAAGAGTTGATTTTCGTGATTTACGTTAACATTAAAAAAAGCAGGCTTTAAAACCCCGACTGTTACTAACTTTAAATCGTTATATATTCTAAATGATCATTCGAAATGAAAAATGATGAGAGAACCCTAAAGATGATTTTTAAATACCTATTCTACAATACCTCACTTGTCATAATTAGTCGACTTTTTTTTATTACTGTCATATCTTTAGTGACACACAAGATCAAAGCAAATCGATTGACATAAGAATCATCAAACTCGGCCCACGCGTTTAGTTTCTATAGAGCCACAAAGGAACAAGCATACATATATAGGCTGATAAACACATTACCCTCCTCCTCCGGCAGTGGGTAAAAAAATGTAATTCGGAATCATTTTGAATCGGTTCAGTTGATGTAGAGATTACTACCAAAATTACTATTAATATCAGTATAGATAGATATATAATAGATAGATATAGATTCAGTTTTTTTTCTGAAAGTAGCCGTATTTTATTTACCATAAACCTTATTATAATATAGGTACTACAATTAAAAGTTAAAACTAAATTTATTTAAATAAAAATTAAACTAAGCTACTCAAATTAAAATAAAACTAAGCTACCAACTCAAATACTAAAGATGTAAATAATAATCACCACTATAAAAAGAACACTCCCTCTAGCAGGTCCGCTCGCGGCATGGTCCCTATGCTATGACACTGGCTGCATTACCTCTCTGGATAGCTAGCCCAATCCTTTGGGAGAGGTAAGCACCAGCTCTAGGATCTCCGGAGGTGTCTATTATATTCCGTTGTATGGTCGACATGGAATTCAATTAGGTAATATTTTGACCTATAAATAAGACGATATATATTACCTACGTGCTTTTTTAAATTAAAAACCTTTCACATCAAAGCAAACAAGTTTAGTATTTTTAGAGGTTTAACTAGGTAGTTATTTTACTAGTAACGGTAAAAAGGATCTTCCCTCAATAAAACAATCGAAGTGAACTGCTGACTGCGTAACTCGGTTAACCCATTTTATCCTCGACTGAATATCCACCCTCGCCTTTGGCTTGGGCGGATAATTGTCTCGGATAAAGTTGCTTATTGCATAATCTAGTATTAAGAGGACTCTGAACCTAAATAATTCCATGCAGAATGCGATAACGTTTCTGTATCCTTAAACCCAATCAAAAACAAAACATACGGAATCGTACAACCCTAGTTTCATATACAACTACAATATACTTAATCCAGAATCGTGGAAATTGGAATTATTAAATCTGTGAAAAACAACATGAATATTTCCTATTCGTGTAAAAGTATAACAGTGTATTCCAATTAGTGGTCCTGATATCCGTGTTACACGCGGAACCGTAGCTCCGTGATCTTAGCACCGGCGGTGCTAAGTTCCCGAACTACACGGTCACGCCAAGATACGTATCCGTGTCTGCGTTCGGCTACGTATCTGCGGATCTCGGCTCCGGCTCCGCTCCGCACGGTTATTGAATGAAAGCTTAAAATTCACGGGCGGATCGGATCTACGTGTAAATAAGATACGTATCTCCGTGTTACACGGAGCTACGTATCTTAATTACACGTAGCCGAATTTCACGTGTCGAACGGGCCGGATCTCCGTTGCCGTGTTACTCGGTAACGGAGATTCGGCTACGGGTACACGAAACACGGACACGACCAGGAGCCCCAATTCCAATGTCGTATCGCATAACGTGTTTTGTCCTAATAATGTTTGTCCGAGAATGTTTGGCATACTGTTGAATGGCATACTACTCGTTTGTCCTAATAATTTTGCGTATACTTATTTAAAGTCCTAAAGCAAGTTTGTCCTAATATTGATAACTCTAAAATCTAATTACCTAAAGTATAATATTCCTAACATGAATTGTCCTTAGAATTATTTTTCCTATTATTAAATTGGCTACCATTACAGCACCTTAACTGCGAGTAAAGTATGGTAGGCGTGAATTCAGAATCTGTACGTTTTGTACCTTCAGGCAGGTCAAATTTCGGTTAGGTTAGGTACGACGACGAGCGAAGCGGGAGGAGTGTTAGGTAGAACTGTGACCCTAACGAGCGAGCGAAACGCCAGTAAATAAAACATTTTTTTATATATATATATATAATCAGAAATAGGTTTTTTTTTATTAGTACTATTTATAGGATAACGTCAAAATAATATTACAATTGTGCACATCAATCATTCGACAGTTGAATCTTAGCCACATCAAACGATAGGACAAATAATATTTAGGACAAACGATAATAGGAGCAACAATTTTGGACAATCAAAAATATGCGGAACAAATTGTGTATGCCATACATTATTAGGACAAAAGACGTTATAAGACACAACGATAGGACTAATAATTGTATGCCATCCGATATAGACCCAATGACAACCATGTGACAAACTTTCCTTATACTTTATCACAGAATAAACCTTACCTAGCATCAAATTAGGCCTATTTATCATACAAGTTTTTCGACAAAGATAGATAGATAGCCTGCCCTCTTAAGCTAATACGCAGTATGTCAGATAAAACTCCAGCAGCAATATCAATCTTATTACTAAGAGAAGAGAACTAAAACTGCTTTGGTTATTGATTTTGGCATACTGCTTATTTTCTTAGGAAGGCGCAGCGTATCTCACAAAATTTCCCCATAATGGTGCTTCTGAGAAAAGTCAGTCGTACAAATCAAAATATCAATCATTATGACATTTATGACGCGTCGTGAATGAGTTGCCGAGAAGTCATTTCATGTGCAAATAGAGTGAATAATAGTAAGAATCAAAGGATATTATTATGTATAATAAATAAGGTAATACGGACGGTGTTCTTGATAACTGAGTTATGTATTGTTTTTATGTTTACATGTATGAGGAAAAACATGTGGCTTTGTGTGCAGTTGTTATCTTCTTACTCTGAATACGCTAAATTATAAGGTAATACCATAACTCGAACTTTATGGATAATGGATGAAACATTTTGAATAAGTAATTTCATTTAACTAACTACGAAAAGCATAATAAAACGTTAAGCATAAAAAACTTTGTATATTTTTATCAGGTATACGATCAAATTACATAATTACATAATACTCGTGTATCATAACGATAATTTTGTTGTTATTTTGGGTTTACTTGTGGGAGGACCTTGTGCAGGGTCCGTCCGGGTTGGTACCACCATCTTATCCATTAACCTACCGCCAAGCAGCAGTGTTCGCATCGTTGTGTTCCGGTTTGGGGATAAGACAGCCGGTGAAATGACTAGCATAGAGGCATTCCATCTTAGTCCTCAGGGTTGGCATTGCATTTGCAGTCTTGTGAATGTGAATGTCTATGGGTCACAGTTTCCACATACCATCAGGTGGCCTGTGTGCTCGTTTGCCTTCCCATGCTATAAAAAAAAAAAACTACATAATTCCGATGAGTCATAATTCCGAATTGATCATAATTGGTATTGTTCATATTTTTACAATTGCTCTGAGTCGAAAACCATTTCGAGGAATAGGGTTTTAAAGCCGTTCTGCATTATTAAGTTCTTGAAACATTTATCTTTTTCGAATATTTCGACAAAAATATATTTAACCTTTGTTTGACTTTCGTTTTCGGCTTGAAGCCCTCCTAGGTGTATCTGACGGGTTAGGCGAGAACCGCTTGAATTAGTATGTTTTAATACACTATTAAAACACTTTTTATCATTCGATATCATTTAATTGTTGGAATTTATTAGAAAATGAAAACCCAAATTTAATATAATCATACATACATACATACATACCTTCACGCCTCCATTCCCAGAGTGGGGTAGGCAGAGCTACAGAATTACCAACAACTCCAAAAACTTGTTGATAACTCTGTAACCACAATTTGCACAATTAGGCTAAGATGTTTAACAGTGTATATTAGTGACAGGTAGCAAGCCCATCGCCTAACAGTTCTACAAGCCTTTATTCCCTTAGTCGCCTCTTACGACTTCCACGGGAGGATATGGAGTGGCACAATTCTAAGCCGGCAACCACACGGCTAATACAATCATGTCATCCATAAAATGTCTGCTAAATGAATAAAGATATTAAAACAAAACTACTGGGTCAAACCGCGAGTTATTTTTTTTGGTCTATCCCAATTCCGAATTTTCATTCAACGCAATTTTTAATAGACTTAACTTTTTGCTATCGCTTATAAATCAAATCTAACCTAATGAGCTAACCTACGTTTGACATTTAAATTGGTTCATTTAATCTAAAATAATTCATTTTCGTCCCCTCTGCGACCCTCTAACTGACTGCTCATGTTCGAACTTAAGAAATGTATTTCTCGTATTAGACCACTAAGTACAAGTTCAAATCTAAGTTGACTCTTAGACGCCTTTTCATTTGGTCGACAATTTCAAGACTTTACAATTTAAGATTGGTAATTTTTATTGTGAAACGACATAAAATAATACAACAACCATAACACAATAACTGAAAAATAAAACTAAAATTAAATAAGACTAACTCTAAATATATAAATTAACTAAAACATTAAATCTAAGAATGGCCCCTGCGGCATTGTACCAAAGATGCTCGCAGCATTTCCTCGCTGGATGTAGTTGGGAACTATGTAACGACAACACAATTAATTACTAGAACCTGGGATTCCCACTTCATCATTTAAGTCGCAAATTCGAATAACTAATTATGGATTTCCATTATCCAATTAATTAACTACGAAAAAACGTAAAAGGGACTTGATAAACCATTCTTAAATTGATGAATTGTTATTTAATAATCAGTGATCGGAAATTCGGATCGATATTTACCTATACTTTCGCGCCGGCTTTGTTGTTCAGTTGTATGGAGGTGGACTCAATCATATAATTCATAATAAAATTTCCGGGATTTCAAAATAAATAAATTACACAGGCATTAATTCATAATTATTAATTTATATTAACTGTTTGAAGTTAATTTCCATGTATAATGTTTAACCAAATGTTATTTAATTTACCTGTAACTTATTAACCTAACGAATTTATAGGAGCAAAACAGAATGTTTTATCCTACATGTAAAGTAATTATTATATTAACGTTTTTTAGAAACCCAGAATCCCAGAACATAAATTATAAAAATAAAATTTAAGAAGCCGACGCCATGTTTGCCTATAATTTTCCGGGATTTTGCCAACTTTAGGTAAATATCGATCCGAATTTCCGATCCTTGTTAATAATACATCGCGTTACTATGTCACTTTATGACGACATTACCATTGTTACTATAGTGACAATGGATATATTTACATAAAGTGTATACTTCAAAATATCCCGAAATGTACACTAAAATAATGACATAATAATTATAACAACACAACATAATTATATTTGCTCAGTACAGGGCATAATTATGTACTGTTAACCGGGATTACTTTGGTTTACGGGGTGACTTTGATAGCACAAACATGTATTTTTTGAGGAGTTGGAATACGCCACCATAGTATTTTTTTCGCCATAGTTGCTCCGTCAGAAAAATGAAGTAGTGTGCGTGTTATTGTCTATTTTCGTATTTTTGTCTTGATTTTTGAGTTGAAAAAAAAACGAATGTTATTTGAATAGTGTGGTATGTTAAGCAACACTAATCAGTAATATCGAAACAGAACATCTATTCTATATTTCTTCAGATTTTACATGATTTTCAGCGGGTTTAATATTTACTGATTTCAAAGAACCCCATTCGTAGTTTAACTTTGATCATAGTGTTTATATTTTGTTAACGAGAAACTAAAGGTCTAATTTTATTCTAATGAATCAAGTCGAAAAACAAGAAAAATCGATTATTGCGTATTTTTGTCTTTATGTTTCTATAAAAACTCGTGTTAAACTTTGAATTTGATCAAAGTACGGTAGTACGGTACGGTTAGTAGGTTTACGGTATATCTTTTAATACCCCCCTTTTTTCTTTTGCCGTAATCGAGTAAAAACACAGATCACATATTAGTATGTAGTATACGAGTACCTATTACGTTTTTACGAAATTATCATGATGAAAAACTCAAAAAAAAAACAATTTAAACAGCCATAATTACCAAAAAATTATGATATCAAGTTACGTAACCTACAACAATGGACGCATGGGAAGACTCCAATACAATGTAACGCACATTAGTTACGAAATTCACGAAATTACAAGGAAAGTCGAGACATTGACCTTTCACCGCACGAGCGTTGATGACATGCCGTTTTTATTACACTTTCTTTGATCATTATAAATCATTTAGGACCCATAACCTAAAAACATATGAACATGTGACACAACGTGTTCTTAGTCGGCAGTGAATGCATGAAAACATTAAGCGCCGGGTTCTCTTATTTCAATATAATCCGGACTCCATATCGAGCCCTTGGCGACGAATAACTTGAATTAATGTACCGCTAACCACTAAGCGTCTATCCGGAAGATATAAGTGCGGTAACGGAATTTGGCAAATTACGCCTAACGTAAGGCTTACGTCAGATGTTACGAGTAATAAGAACCTTGTGGTAGTCTAATAGGGTTTAAATTAACTTATACATTTACATAATTTATAGGCTATAGAGTCTAATGATATTGTGTTTAAGTTAGCTTTACTAAGGTACATGTGGTAGGTGAAACTACCAAGATTGCTTGGCCTTTAGTATGCAACTTAGGATGCTGGCTTAGGAATCTTTAAAGGTTTCATATGCAAGAATTATGCAGTTTTTCAAGCCAAAATGCATAACGCTATCTTTTATCTTATATCTTTTGTTGGATATCCCAGTCTATTCGGTGAATGAGTATGTAAAACTTGACTTATATAAGATTAACTTTTTTTTATATTCCATATTTGTGTTCACTGCTACTATTATTATTTAAATTATTATTATTATTGACATATTTATAGCATTATTTGTATTGTTTTGTAAGTAATAATTATTTTGATGATCCCGTATGGAGATATAATTTATTTTATTTATATTTCTGGCGACCTCATTGTAACTGTATATAATTTGACATGCCAGTAATTTATACTGCGTTATACTCGTACATGAGTAATAAAATCTGAATCGAAATCGAAAATTTTCGAATATTGACAATAGATCGCTTTGATCGAAAATGTCGACTCCATACATTTCGAGTCGATAAAAAACCGAAACGTTGGCATCTTGATTATGCTTTACTTTGCATTTTTTTTATGCCGCAGTAAAAATTAAATGAACTAAGTAATTAAACTAAATTTTAATATTTAGCAAGCCATAAACACAAGCCATAATTACATTTATTATTAATATAAAATCTGTAAAAACCACAAGGCTACTTAAGTTAGCGTGTTATTAATTAGATGACCTAAAATGCAGATATGCAGTAATCAGTAATCATTAAATCTCATGCAATGAAAGTATATTTATCTAAATAATTCCATAATACTCAGTGAATTCTAACCTATTTCCTAAAACTAGTCCAAACTCCTTGGTCTCTAGCGTGGCTAAAAATAGCTGCCTTTTTTAAAAACCGTCAGCGCTAACCCAATTTGAGAGCCCAATTGAACTTGCACTCAACTCAACCTAGTTAGCTACCTTAGATGGCACTTTCCCACAGGCTCTAGCAATGACGATCGAGATAGTGCACACAATGCCTGAGGTGGCCTGAGAGCGCAACCTCAGTTGCAGCCATGATACTGCAATGGAGTGACATGCTAGACTTCCTTTCTTGTGGTCAGTTTAAAAAACAACTAGAGTTCGTTTTTTAAATGCGCGTTGTGACAGTTCTATTTTTGAATTGTTTTTTTTATTGCCAGTGTTAGTGGCCAGTTCTTTGTTTGTGTGGTTTGGAATAGTGTGATCATTGGATTCGGATGTTGCCAGTGTTCTGTTTGTGTCTCACGTGGTAATTTGTGTCAAACTTTTTCGTCTGCGTATCGCGTATAAAACAAACTTGTCGAAAATTCTAGAAATAGTGCTTCAATTATTTTTACAGGCAATACTTATTTTTTTCCATACAAAATGACTTAAGGGTTGCCATATGAATAAAATTTTGACATAGATAGTAGAGTCTCTATATTTTTTTTACTCTTATTTAGCATAGAGCCGATGTTTTGTTTAAGTTTGTTTTATGTCAAAGTTGTATAAAGGATCGGCAATAGATTTTAGGATTGTGTCTGTGAAAAGCCGGAAATCGATATAGTTTACAGGACTTTTGATCTCGGAACTTGGAAGTTCCTTAGAGGGAAAAACCTTTTTTAAATTGATTCTTCCGATGAAATAATAATAAATCAATGTACTAGGAAATATTTTTTTGATTACGACATGGAATGAAATATCATTTATTTATCTGTATCGATAATCTTATCTACTTATCTACTTAACTCATAAATGGACTTCCACGTCTAAACGACAGTTTAAATGAAAGCCATTCGATGACTAACGGTAACGTGTGCATTGTTTTTTTTCTATTATTGTTTTAGTAACTATCAATTTTAATTAGAGAAACGTAAAACGTAAACAACTGCCTATAGTTCGTTCAATGTAGGGTGATTCTTTTGACAGTCATACTTTATAATTTACTATACTCACAAGCAAGGCATAGGTATAAGGAAGGAAATAATTATAGAAATTACTGAAAGGCTTTTCTATGTACATTTGTATCATTTGTGTTTGTTTTTGTACAATAAAGTTTACATACATACTCCTACATTGTTAATTCGAGCTGTCACAGGAATTCTCCTAAAGTGACCGAACTATAGCTTGAACTTTTCAAAATTTGGTCGTATTTCCAATTGACCGTATACACTAATTTCAATCCTAACGTTACATCATTTTGGTATTGAATAGAGAGTGCAATTTAACCGGTAATTAACAGTTTTTGTATAAAAATAACCGGTTAAAACCGGTAATAACCGGTTAAAATCGGTAATAACCGGTTATTTACATTCCCTAGTATTGAATGAAATAACGTCATATTTAGAGCTATGTCCTTTCGGCAAGTTATCGTTGCGATTGACCGATTACCGCGATCCCGTTCCGTAGTCGTTTCCGCCAATCGATAGCGATTCATCACTGTTGCTTTCATAGTTTTTTATCGATAATGGGCTCGAGTCGGGTAACGTGCGCCACGCGATGTACCGATCGTAGCGATGTGTCACGGACGCTGGGAAGACACGTGCTGTGTAACTGTGAACTTTATTCAGCTATTAGCTACTATAAAAGTATAGAATACACGGTGTTACAAAAATACCCGTAAAGCCGAAAGGGGGTTAAATGGTGCCTTATAACAAGTTCATTTACAATATTTGAAAACCGTACTATCACTGTATGACTTACCGCCAAAAAAAAAAACATTATTTTTTTCATTGATGTGCTAACCCTATTTCAGTAAAATTAAAGAGTAAACTACGCAGAATGTTTATGTACATTTTTACCTAATTCGTGAAACGGTAAAGACATGTTCTTTTTTTCCATCTTGACGTTTTTTGAAGCCAGTACTTTAAGCATAATAATGACATCATAGTGGATAAAAATACAGAAAAACCATTAAAGTTGACAATTATTAAAATTGGTAGGCAGGCCTCTCTGTTAAATAATCTGTGCTAACTCCGGTTCCCTGACATGACAGCTTACTAGGGTTGACAATATTTTTGGCTTTGATAATTTATTATATTTTTACGGGGTATTTCGTAACACGTTGTATAGTAGAAAAAACTTTATTCCCCGTGTGGTTGCCGGGTTAGAATAGTGCCACTCCATGTCTTCCCGTGGATGTCGTAAGAGGCGACTAAGGGAATAAAGGCTTGTACTGTTAGGCGATGGGCTTGCAACCTGTCACTAATACATCTTAGCCTATTTGTGCAAAATGTGGTTACTGAATTATCAATAAGTTCTTAAAGTTGTAAGTGATTCTGTAGCTCTGCCTACCCCGCTCTGGGATTACAGGCGTGAAGGTATGTATGTAACTTTATTCACCTTAATAACATCATCATCATCATCATCATATCAGCCGAAAGACGTCCACTGCTGGACATAGGCCTCCCCCAAGGCTCTCCACTCCGACCAGTCTTGTGCTTTTCGAATCCACCGCGTTCCCACGATCATTAGAAGGTCGTCACTCCATCTTGTTGGAGGCCTACCTACAGCTATGCTATGAGGGCTATGCTCCGGGTTTCTCTGCGTCAGAATCAGAAATGATAATATCCGCAGTAGAACTAAGGTTACCGACATAGCCCGAAGAATAGCTAAACTTAAGTGGCGGTGGGTGGGGCACATCGCTCGCAGGACTGATGGCCGATGGGGCCAGAAGGTTCTTGAGAGGCGTCTAAGCAAGCAAGCTTTAAAAAAACCGAACTGCTGTTTGGATAATGTCGTCAAAGTAATGTAACTTATTTTAATTTTATTATGGCCTATGACAATCTAGTGGTTAATACGAATCTAACCACGTATAACTTATTAAAATTGGTTTAGCCGCTTAGTAGTCACGAGCGGACATTGAGTCGGAGATCAGTCGGGAGCAGTCTGCTAAAAAGGGCGTAAAAATGGGTGGGCTATTTCTAAAGACGGGGGGTTAAATTTGATAAACAAATTGCACATGCGTCCTTTTTATTTAGGAGAGAAGAATGGGCTCTGATAGCCGGAGGAATGTTCTGCCAGCACCTCGAGGCCAAATAACTTCCTGTAAAGTAAATAATAAATAATAAAGTATACTCTTTGTACGAGCAGAATTCTTCCCCCGTTATTACCCCTTTTTAAGTTTGCCCTTTAATGTTTTTGAAGCAAAAGACATCACCGTGTGCAATGTTGCAATTTCTTTACACCATGCCCATAACAGACGTTAAAACAGAATGCGAATTCATAAAAAAAAATTATACATAGTTAATATCCTTATAATATAATTAACTAAATTGTTCTGTCGAACAGAATTTCAAAATAACATATTTTTTTTTAAAACATGGCTATAAAATACAAAATTGGATATAACTTTTTCATCTTGGCGTCAATTGATATGGAAAGAACATCTCAATATTCGTCATTCATATACTTTCTATCAAATCATCGAAGGTTTTTTTTCTAATGTGACAAATATGGAAATAAAGGCCAATTAACTACTATTTTGGAGTAAAAATTTCAAACTTGTAAAAGAAAAATTGAGTTGGCAGCTAGTTTAGAACAGCAGTGTTAATGCATAAGTTAATAGGTTTTAACAACAACTGAAAGTTTATAGCTTTGGATCGAAGGTTTGGATGGTAGCTTAAATGAAAAGAAATGAAGGTCCTGGCAATGTATTTCGTTTTTAAGCTATTGCATAGCTTCTATCGCGGGCCTTGAGCGCGGGGACCGAATCCAGAAATTCCGTAACGAAAACACCTCACGCTCCCCACTCCGACGGGCAAGGAGGTGTGGCTTGAAGGCCGTGCATCGTCTAACGTCGTTTCAGTTCGGCAGTCTTCGACACGGCGTTGTGTGCGTTTGTACGACATGCAATAGCTTTACCGCGGCAGTCCCCGAGTGCCACACGTCTTTTTTTTTTTCAAATTTTAAACACTGAAATACATATATTTTTGGCCTATGCCAATTAATTGCTAATGTAAGAAATTTCAAACACGAAATCAATAGTAATTCCAATTAAGCCTAGGTTCAAATCTCGGGCAAACATTTTGGTGATAAGCACCAACGTCCATGATGGTGGAATCACTCAGGTACCAATGATAGCCTTAATAGTTGAGCCACCATTGAACCCTGTCATAATGACGTCAACTCACAAGAAATAAATTACGTTAAAATTTAATAATTACGTTTTATGAAAAAGCTCAATAATTAAAATTCTTGATGGTACAATTAAAGAAAATAAATGATGAATTAATGATAACGAATTTGCGGTGCTTGCAGTAGAGGCTCTGGGACCTTGGTCTGCTGACATGAAACTTTTTATAAAGACCCTGTCTGCCAAACTTATTGACGCCTCCGGAGATCCCAGAGCTGGCGCTTACCTCTCCCAAAGATTATCTAACTACCCAGAGAGGTAACGCAGCCAGCATCATGGCTTTACCGCGAACCGATTTACGAGTATTTAAGCCCTTGCGATATCTTTTAGATTATGGCAATTAAAAAAAAATACCGATATAATAGAAATAACACCACTCTGAAAATGAACGCTTGAAGGTATGTTTGTATGTAAAATACCCTGAATGTGTAAGCTTATCAATGTCATAAATCTAAACCTTTATTTTACATAGAAATGTATATGTCTAGTTAAAATATCTGTCGTATATAGAGAGATTCGTCACTGCCTATTGAACACATTACCACACACCACACCAACAATAATGGGAACCCCCACTGTGTCTTACGGGACTGCTTTCTTTTAGTTTACTTGCGCAATGCGTTACGTGCGGTTTCGACGTGATATAAGCAGCATTGTCAATTAATTAATCGAACAATTAATTAGGCTGTAATGTGATATTATTTCTGTAAATGATAAATTAATTTCAACAATTTTCAAAATGACGTCACGAAAACATTGTCATAATTAAAAGAAATGAAACTTGCCTATTACATAAGTCAAAATATGGTAGTTTTTACCTTTTTATTGTTAACCTAAGGCCGAGTAACTAACAAATTTATGATAGAGCAATATAAACCTTACTGAATTATTAAAAAGGTGCATTTTTCTCCTTATTTAAAATGTTACTTACGCCGTTTTGCAGTTTCACCGACGCTATCTAATACGTAGTATTTTTTAACCACTTGTTTAAGATGAAACAATAATTCCCAAAATGTGCCATGGTCTTTAGAACTACGGTTTTTTTTAGTTTTAATATTAGTAGAAAATAATTAAATAATTAATTTTATAAATAAACGTTCTATCGTCTATAATACAGCGTGTTTATATAATAAAAGGTTTGTTACGGCATTTCATTTACAGCACAAAATGATCTAAATAACTGATATTACAATAGGCCACCAAAAAAATGAACAATTTTAAAAAGATGCAAGAGTAATTGACCATACTTATATCGTAGTTACCGCAACATTGTCGCGTGATCTTCTCGATTAAGATTAATAAATATTTATAACCATAATAAAATCAACATTATAGTAATTGATTGGCATATGAGAGTATCTAGTTAATTCTAGATACATTGAAGTTTTTTATAATTACATATGTTTTGTATCATAATGTTAATAGCGTTATATTTTAATTAAACACTCTTATAACAGCGTTCAGAAATCGTATTATCTTTAAAGTTGTAATAATGTAAATTTGATTTATTTGCACTTAACAACAACAAGCATGTTGATCGTGCTTTATCAGCTTTGTTTAAATATTTTTATTTCATCTCGTATAGATAGCTAAACAAATCCTTTTTCTTTCTGACAAATTACATTTTCCTTTAATAGAAAGGGACGAAGCTACGTAAAATGCTGGATAGAGGATGTTCAAAAGCTAAACAAAACTCGCTTCCATAAAGGGGCGCTAATTGAACTAATTAGGGAACTTTAAATTCATAATTTCATGCAACTCTGCGAATGTAGCTTGATTCAAAGTTGGATATTCTATATAATTAAACTATGTATTCAACTGTCCGTGAATTTGTAGATATTCCTCGTTTTAATTAAAAACTCCAAGCTCCAAATGCTAAGATTCTCTTTGGTACTTTATCTTCTCTTTTTGCAGCGTTTAAAAGTTTAAATTCTCTTCTAATAAAATGTACGAGTAGGTACCCATTCTAAATAGTTTATAAACTTTTGTTAATTTGTACAAATGTCATGTAATTTACATACATACATACATTAATTCACGCCTGATTCCCAGAGGGGTAGGCAGAGACCACTTCTTTCCAGTCGCTACGATCCTGACAAATTTCTTTCGCTTTTTCAACATTCATACATTGAGTCATGCACGCACGTCGGCCCTAATCCAGTATTTCTCCGATTTGATTCCATAAAGTACGCCTAGGGCGGCCCCTTCCGACCCTTCCCTTCACTTTCGATCTGTATATCTCTTTCGAGAATCTTCTTTCATCCATATGACCGAAACGGTTAGTTCCCGATTCGCCGGATTCTTGTTTCGTCGGATTCCCGATTCGCCGGAATTTCATATATAAAATATGTGCCAGTCTGAACTTTTCCTTCAAGAATCCGGCGAAACAAGAATCTGACGAATCAGGAATCCGGCGAATCGGGAACTAACCACCGAAACATCGAAGCATGCCCTTTTCAATCTTAGTCACTACATCTTCATGTAATTTGTGGAAATTTAATATATAATTGACCCTTTGATATTTTCGAATCAATCAACACGTTAAAAGACCATAGTATGTATTTTATCTAGAATAAATACATAGCCTTTTCCTTTTGGCAAAACCTGTTTATTGTAAACCTTGTTTCCTTCCGCCTCCAAATTGGCTCAACATCAATGTCAAGGCGTTGTAATACTTTTGATGTGCGATCGGCTAATCGTGATGTATGGGGTGTTCCAAATAAGGCCATTCGATGCAACCTCGTGCGGAGGACGTTTGGGTATTCCATACGTACACTCGGATAGAATAAGTTTTAAGTTGTAATATTCAATTATTCATTGTTTTATCTGTCGCACACACGTTTAGTAAAATGTGGTGAATAAGAACCTGTAATTGTGCTACAGGCCGTTTCTGCAGCATGAAGATTTAAGCAATGCAATGGGTATCACGTGGTCGTGGAAATGTTTGTAATGACTCTTTAAAGATCTCCGTGCTGTTTATCGTAGAAGTCACAATTAACTTTTGTCCCTTTTCTCCTGGGAAAAACCACTTTACTTCTTCACTTCTACAAGAGGGACATTCTGTTGATAAGAGACAATGAAATTTATTTAATAATACAGGTAAATAGGGTAGGTGATATAGGTAGGTAGGTGGTAGGGTTTTAAAGCACAAGACCGGTCTGAGTGGAGAATCTTCGGGGAGGCCTATGTCCAGCAGTGGACGTCTTTCGACTGACATGATAATGATGATGATGAATAATATAGGTACTACAATTAAAAGTTAAAACTTAACTTATTTAAATTAAAATAAAACTAAGCTACTAAACACTACTCAAATACAGTTAAACAACGATGTAAATAAAAAGCACCACTATAAAACGCAGCATAGTCTATGACACTGGCTGCATTACCTCTCTGGATAGGTAGCCCAATCCTTTGGGAGAGGTAAGCACCAGCTCTAGGATCTCCGGAGTTGTCTATGATTTTATATTAGTAGGTCAAATATATTACTTAACTGTCAGTAAGTAGCTTTAATATTTAGCTTTGATGGTTTTTCAGGTGTTTTTACTTTAATATAAGTCTGATTATACACATTACCATACAATCCGTCTGACATTGACTCACCACGCATGTCGTGTAGGAAGCCTTTTAGTCGTGAATTCGTGGGCGTGATTATAGGACTTATAAAGCTCTTTGTCGCTATGATCCGCCATTTTATACAGCATAGGTATATACAGAAGTCATTACATTAAGTGGTTAGGATCTTTTTTTTTTTAAATGATTAATTTAGTTTTTGTCTTTTAGTTATTTTGAACACGTTTAATCAACATTCTAAACTATAAAATGATTTGGTGTTGAAATGTCTAAACGTGTTCGTTTTTTCTTTTTTTTCTTTTGTTTTTAACCCACCCTTTTCCCCTATAGAGCTGCAGTACGGCGCGCTGCTCGAGGGGTGCGGGGGGGAGCTGCCCTCGCTCAGTGCGTGCGCGCCGCTCCCCCCTCCCCTCGACAAGGCCTCGCGCCGCCAGCAAAAGGATGCGCGGGCGCAGCAGGACAGGGTCGCGCAAGTTAACATACATTTACACGGTATTTTTTGTTTGTTTTTTTTTGGTTATGGTTTGTTGGTTGTATTTTTGTTTTATTATTAACATGATTATAGAGTGCCAGGAAAGCGGTGGTCTTCTGCAGTGTTATCTTTATGTAACGAGCTAACGTTAGATTTAAAATCATCCTGTATGCTTATTCTACCCTTTCGCTCCCTTCTTTAACATGATTTTATAAAGCTTGACTAAAATATTAACCATAACCCTGTTATTTTATGTAATTTTACATTATGTTATTTATTATGAAAGGCAATGTGCTATAAATTACTCTACCTTTTTGTTGGCTGACGGTATTTACAGTAAAACCAAATCCTAAACGATGGGTTCGTGTGACAATTTGCATACTTTTGCAATTCTGGTAAAAAAAAACACTATTATAGGGTGCGGAGAGGCGTTCCCTTATCCTTGAAAAATCTCCGTGCCACCAACAGAAGTACGGTTTGCTACCTCGGGATTCCTAAGACCGATTTTGTATCGTCTGATCCTGGAAGTTCCGAAAATTCCGGTTCTGTTCCATACATACATATAGCAGCTACGTGCAAGCCCTGACATGACATTGTCGCTTAAATTAACATACACTCACACTGTATTATTTATGTCTTTACTTTTTGGGAGGTGGTGGATATGCCTTGCAATAAATGTAACAAATTACTAACAATTTTAGAGTTAAGGAACTACTTTTATCCTGTGTGTGTCTAATGTCTATTCCATTGTATTCTACGAGCTTAAGATAATTTATTTTATATGACTGACATTGAGTATAAAAAAGAACCAAGAATTTGCTATCTGTGTGTTAGTGTTATTGTGTAGAATAAAAATCAGCCTGTATATTTCTGACTGTACAAGTAGGTACGCGATACATAGGTTGATTTTCAATTGAATACCCTATGCTTCCTTTAATCAATTAATAATTTATTGGTTACGATTAAAAAAAAAATTTAATTAAATTCTCAGTTTATTAGAATAATGAATTTTACATTCAAAATCTTAAAGCTAGTCAATCTTCGTGGGCTGTCAGGATAACGGTACATGGACCATTTAGGGTACAAAATTAAATGATAATGTTCGTTGACTTAAGCTATTTGTTTGTTGCAGCACTGTTTGCGGCTGTCGAACATGGGTACCTCGACAAGGCCAGAAACATCCTGGAGTCCACCGATGTGGATGTCAACAGGTAATATATTTATCACATTTTTAATCTGTGTTTTATATTAAGACAATTTTTTTTCCTGGACCTGCGAATGCTTAGCCATTAGTCAAGTATTTTCTAGCACTTTTTTTAACACTAAAATTGGAGAAACTAACGTGGAATAAAATATATTATGTCTCTTAGACTCTGTATTAGGAAGACGTGAAGTGACATACAGGGTGTCCGGTAATAAGCGGTTCGCAATTTACATTTATAGATGAGCCTTTACTAAAACTAAAACAGCAGTGGGAAAAATATACAACGAAACATTTGTGTAGTAAAAACTTTTCGATATATATATTTTATAACGAATCTTATTCCAATTATTTTATGCGATTTCTATAGGTAACTTGAAAGTTTACTCGCTTAAGATCACTTGCGACTGTCATTTAAACCTTCATGGCGACTGTCATTTGTTTACTCATGTTTACTCACACAAATGCAAACGTAAACCAGAAGCGATTAGTTTTACATTCAACAACAAGAAGTCCTTGGTGCTTTCTATTTATAATTTGCTGAACGCATCGCACTATCTCGGTGTTTGTTTGTTGTTCTAGATTTTGACAGCTTCTGTGTAATATTTATATGAATTCGCGTTGTCTAACGCACTGTGACTTTGAGATCTAGGAATCCGTTATCTATTGCATAAAAGAATTTCAGGAATTATAGGACGCCTACCCAAAACCAATCAATCAATTTGGTAGGTATACTTTTTTTAAGAGCTGGGTTGTTTCTGAAGCAATAGGAGTGATTGAAATGTACAAACAATTACGTTCCTGTCTCTTTAATTTATGATTTTACTTATTGCATTTGAAAAATACAAGAAGTCGGTACTGATGTCGGATGAGCTTTTCTTAAATAAGTCACCTTTTAATTCCTCGTAAAAATTCAACTTTATGTTGTCCACTTATTTAGCTGACTGTATTGATTTAGAACCTTTCCCAATGAACGTCTTTGCTAGATTACTCTCCAACTAAGTTTAATTGAGTTACATTAAGAATGATAAGCTAAATTGAAAACAGTAGCTAAGGTACATTTAAATGACTAATTTAGGTTCCATAATAGTAGATATTATTATTTATTAAGTACCCACTCAATTTAATTAAAAACAATAATAATTGAGTTTTTAAAGAACAGCACAAAAATCTAATTAAGACTAGAGCTGCCATGGGCAGATTACCTTCGATCTGAAACTCTGAACTCAGTTCTTGTTAAAACTTATTTGCCTTAACACTGCTGTGCTAAACTAGCTGCCATCTCAATTTTTATTTTAGAAGTCACTGATATCGAGATTTATGCTATTAGATTAAAAACCTTCGATGATTTATTAGACATATTAATGAAGAATATTTAAATGTAGTTTCCATAGCATTTGACGCCAGGATGAAAAAGTTTTTAAAAAAATATATTAAAAAATAACCACGGATTATTTTTAAATTCTGTTCGACAGAATCAAAGATAAATATACGGATAATTATAATATATTTTTCATTAATTTACATTCAGTTTTGACTGAGTTATAAGAACTTTTGCGGGTGGTAGGACCTTGTGCAGGGTCCGTCCGGATCGCTACCACCATCTTATCCATTAACCTACCGCCAAACAGCAATGTTCGCATTGTTGTGTTCCGGTTTGGGGATAAGACAGCCGGTGAAATGACTAGCATAGAGGCATTCCATCTTAGTCCTCAGGGTTGGCAACGCATTTGCAGTCTTAGGATTGCATTGCAGTCTTGTGAATGCGAATGTCTATGGGTCACAGTTTCCACTTACCATCAGGTGGCCTGTGTGCTCGTTTGTCTTCTCAATGCCATAAAAAAAAAAAAAAAAAAAAAAACTTAAACTTTATCAAAAACGTCTGTTAGGGGCATGGTTAAGTTCGGTGTACTCAATAAGTAAGTAGGAATTATCCAACAAAGTTACAAATTATACGAACAAAATAGAAATCAGTAATGTTATGAAATAATTATTAGGTATTAACTAATGCATGAACCAAATAAGCCTGAACATAGTCGCGTTACTGTACGTTTTTACTTCGTTGTTTAACATAACGCAAGATAATCAGTTATTATTAGAGAATTTTGTAATATCTGTATATCGTGTTCACATGTGATGTTTTACGATGTGTTATCAGTACCCTTACTATGAGTTACAATTACCGTACTAGCTAGCGACTCTAATGCTCTCTCCCTCGCAGACTTCACAGTATTCTTATAGAGTGCGAGAGAAGAGATCCAATGCTCTGTATATCGGATACGGTAATTGACAACATTTCAAAAAAAAAAGCATTATTGTTTTTTCGCGTTTATTAAAAATTAGACTACCCGTATTTCTTGGTTTTTCGTTATTTAACTTAAATTCGTCATTAATAATTTATTAAAGATATAGTCATTAAAAAGACCGTATATACAAAGTTAGGAATACTGATGTCGTGATCTTAGCCTGATATAAAAAAAAAAAAGTAACTTTAAACAGAAACAGAACTGAC
This sequence comes from Acleris emargana, assembly GCA_927399475.2. Taxonomy (NCBI): domain Eukaryota; kingdom Metazoa; phylum Arthropoda; class Insecta; order Lepidoptera; family Tortricidae; genus Acleris; species Acleris emargana. Next base: position 3,430,835 of record OV656840.1, read on the forward strand.
TGACCTGACTGTCATGTCATGTCACTCACTTGTCAATCATTCGCTGCCGCTCGTTCACAAATTTGTCATTTAGCGTAATTTAATTAATTACATAATTTGAAGACGCCATTAAAATAAATAAACTATTTTGCGTAGAATCGAAAGCGTGTCGTTAGAATCAAGTAATCCGTCAGACAGATAAAAAATGAACATGACAGTTGTACATTTTTTTCAATTCCTTTGGTAATAAATGGACTAAGGGCACTATAAGTGTATTCCTAACATTCACAATCCAACTTTTTTTACTGTTTTTCCTAAATATAAAAAAAAACTACTGCTTAAAAAATCCAAAGATATTTTAACTGTAATCAGCAGTGTTAAATCTAGAAACGGTATTTTATTTTACTACCTTAGCACATAATGAATTGTTGTCAATTGTAACTCATGGTAGGGGTACAGGATGTTTGCAATTCAATTGCAATTTGCAATAGGACAAGTTACGCCGACGAACTTGCGGGCAAAAGGTAGTTCGTTAAAAACAATATGGCGTAGAGTTTAGACAACTTAAATCAAAGGTCCCTCGAAAGTTACTCAATTCGAAAAAGTACGTTAAATGTAATCGTAATTTTTAGTTTACTTTTATACTCGTCCGATGTCAATACATACAATGATTAATAAATTCAACACAATAATTAATTTACATTTCCAGCTCCATATATCCACGGAGTATAATGGATTGTCCAATAAATGGTTTCTTAGCTGATGTTTAAATGCTTCGTCGGATTGTACATTTTTAAGTTTAGCGGGTAACCGCTCGTAGTTCGTGGGACCGTCGCTGCGTCGTTTAAGGTTGTACGTTATTTTACAGACAAAAGTGGTTTAGAATTTCATTTCATGTAATTTTTTTCTCGTATTATCATTTCATAGAATAATCAATATGTGGAATAATTACTTTGAAGACATTTAAATCATCGTTTTTTATTTCAAATAAAATTCAATGATTTTTTTTCATATAATAGAATAGCAAATTAAATATTCTTTGTTCTCATAATATTTAGTTAATTTATAACGTAATAACAATAAAATTAAGTTATAGAATAAGTAGCAGTTTATTCAAGGTATGTAAAAAAAAAACCTCGACGAAGCTTGCTTCGCTTCGCTCCCGACATAGCCTTCTAACCTAAAATATTCGAGTCGGTTCTGCCCAGAGAGGTCTTCTCGCTCATATTTATATCACACTATAGTATTTTTCTTATAACCCTTATACTAAAAGATAATATATTATGTATTATGTTGTATTGATTTTGTTATTATTGGTGTACCCTTTTAGTCCAAACAGTAATTTCGTTGAATTTTGTTTCACAAAAAATATTCACAGAATATTGAGTTTGTATACTGTTGTCGTTGAAATAAAATACTATGAAAAAATAAACTGACCAAACAATATTCGTTAAAAAAAATATATATTGTTTGATAAGTTGGTTTAATGAAAAAAAAATATTATAAAATTCATTGAATTGATTTTCTGTGGAATTTGATTCTTTCAAGTAAATAATTGTTTTAAAAAAAATAACGAAGCATGAATACAAGGACCAAATAGTATATGAAATATTTTCTGTGAAACCAAAATTCTGTAAAATTTCTGTCTGTAAAATAAGGGACACCGTCGTTTAAAGTTCGGTATTAGTTATTATGACGAACCTTCGCAAGCGATGTCTACTCAGAAACTTACGCTGAATCTATAGAAAACGTAACGCATCTACAGATGCTAACATTCCGACACGGACACCATTTCAAAAACATTATCACTAAACGAGCCCCTGAGTCCAATCTGGATTCCAAACTCTCAAGAAGCCTCTAGGGTCCAAAGGGAGGGTTAAGTGAAAAAGGATAAAGGGCTGAATAACTTATGGAGCACTCTAGGATTTAAAGGTCAATTTATGTGTGCTTAAATCTTCTTCAAGTGCTATTGAGGGCTTGAGTAAATCTATTGGATTTTAATTGTATTTAATCTTATTATTGCCTAAGCGTTGACTTACAAATATGTTGGCATTTTGCTTTACGATCAATGATTTTTATTTAATAGGCTAAAGCTTTATCAAATTCTGTGGATAAAAGATTAAGAGAACGACGGGGTTACAAAAATAATGAGTTTAACTAACAATAATATACGCGGGTGTTACTTAGATCTTTGCGTAGATAGAACAATATCGATACTAATATTATAAATGTGAAAGTGTGTATGTTTGTCTGTCTGTAACTCTTGAAACACCACGGATCGAGATGAAACTTGGCACACATATTGGTTAAATCCTGGAATAGGACATAGGATATTTTTTATCCCGGAAATTTGGATAGTTCCTGTGGGAGCAGCCATAAACGACTTATACGCGTATTCTTATTTTTATCGCCGATTTTTAGATCATCCTGTAACTAATTTAGGTCAATCAAGTCATTGTAAAATTGAGAACCTTTTTTGAAGTGAAAAAAAAAACCTGAATTTGTAATCTATTGGTGGTTGTGTAAACTTTTGTATCATTCAATGGTATAATAGCGTCGATGTATAGGTACCCGTTGTCATGTCAAATGACTCTCAACCAGAGCCATTCTACATTGTCTTTACCCCTCTTGTACATACATACACATACGCATCCATCTCCCAATGGGGTAGGCAGAGACTATGAAACGCCAGGTGCACCGATCTAAGCATACAACGTTCGCTTCCTCTACATGCATCAATCTCTTCATGTTGTTTTCGTTATAATAGCTACAACTGCAACCACTTAAAAATAAAGTAAGAGGCCCAGTATGTGTATGTGGACGAGGATTTTTATGATGATTATTTAATATGACAAAGGCAGTAAAGCGACAAGGTACAAAAGAGTACTGTTTATAAAGCCGATTGTAGCTTGAGCTTATTTTAAGGATCTGTTTTCTTTGCAGCCTCAACCCCGACGGCCTGTCGCCGCTGGACGTGGCGGTCCTCGCCAACAACAGGCAGCTGGCCAAGATGCTCATGGAGTTCGGAGCCAAGGAGGGCACGCAGTGTGAGTACCTCAAACGATCATAGAAAACAATAGAATAACACAGTAAAAGACAAAAGATAAAAGATGTTTATTCAGTAAGTAGGCCGCACGGGCACTTTTACACGTCAAAAATCTACCAGCGCTTCACAAGAGACCACTGCTGAGAAGAAACGCCGCAAGAAACTCAACAGTCAGTCGTTAAATATTGCTTATGATATTATACAGTAATAAACTTAACCTAGCATTATATAAAACAATGAATCTCACATAAAACCAAAAAATAATATATTCATGCGTAGTTGAAAACTCAGGATTGTCACAAAAACTAATAAGTAATATCTAGTAATAAAAAAAATTAGAAATTATACAAGTTATAATGAGGTACCTGTGACGGTGCAAGACAACCTGCATAAAAAGTTTCGATACATTCTCCTACAGAAACCGTGTCCCCTAGACAATATACAATGTTTACAATTTTTTTATGACTAAGTTATTATTAAGTTATTTATCCTGTAACACCACCTCACTAGCCTCGCATGTCATTTGCAAAAAAATATAATTAAATTTGCTTTATTACACGAGAGGTCTGAATTGACTTGACAGAATCGTTTTCGTTCTAACTAAATTAATATTTTTAATGAATTACTTCCATATGCCTCTCCTTTCAATTTCAGAGAAAAATGGGCTTGGCAGACAGTCAGAAAGCAAATATGTGGACATTTTATAAGGGTGCAGTTTTTCAGTATTTTGGTACGAAATCCTAAAAACACGCCCATTTCTCAATTTAAGTAAACTTGTTCAAAGGCTCCGTTAATACCACAGCGAAAACAATTTACAAAAAAGTAAAAATCAGTTCCTGTCAAAGCCATTTCCGCTTTCAGGCTGTATGAGCATCTTTGTATAAACCAGTTAAACGAAAAAAAACGGTTCTATCCAGCCAGCTTACGTTAAATGATTTTAAACTCTCAATCTATAGCACCAAAGTAGAGGTATGAAGTAAGCGGGTTTGTGTGGGAATAATGAGATCGAGCTTAGGTTTAGCTCCAGCCTCTTAAATGCGGTTGTTGGATTAATATGTCGAATGCTCTTTTTTACTACGTTGGTACTTACGAGTATGTGTTTGTTTATTTTTATATCCCATGTTTAGATTCATAGTCAAGATTTATGCTTTAGATTTTTTATAATTAAAAATTGAACTGAAAGATTGTCCGTCTGTCTGTCCGTCTCTCTGTCCGTCCGTCTGTCTGTCTGTCAAAACCCTTTATCTACAGAACGCGAAGAGGTATCGAGTTGAAATTAAAACCATATACTCAAAATCTACAGTCTCTTGAAACTGTGAAAAAAACTAACTTCTAAGTTAACGTATTTTTCGTTGACCTAGAACTATATGAAATTTGGCAAATAATATTGTCTAATACTACTAGAATAGGAAAAATCTGAAAACTATATATTTTTTATTAAATCCGAAAAAAAACAGGGTCTGTATGCAAGGAACGGTGGTCCAAATTTTAAATTGAGATAACCGTCGATTCAGTTCGTGTCATGTGCGGAACCCTCAGTGGGCGAGTCTGACTCGCACTTGTTCGGTTTTTTAAGTATAATGCTATTTAAATGTATAATCAGCAAAATAGAACCCAGACCTACCATAGAAGTTTGTCACGGTGGGTGGCATTAGGTTTCAAAAATTCATTCAAGACCTTAAAATCGATACAGATTATACTCAAACTGTTTAGGTACTTAAATAAATGTAAACAAACCGAACCACGTGGCTCTGATCATCGGCCAATCAAAACTGTTCCATCGAGCTTTGACATAGCAATGTTCGTCTCCTATTGGCTGACCAACAGTAACTGTGTCACGTGATTTTTTTGTTTACATTTATTTAAGTACCTCAACAGTTTGAGTATAGAGTTAACTTACGAGTTGGTAGGTTTGTAAAATGAGGTTAGTGGCAGTGTAGATTCTAGTTGAATCAAGAATATTTACCGAATTTTCATCAATCTCCTGTCATTGTCGTTGTTCAATAAGGTGATCAATGAATTCACTTTGAAATTATAGAATTATGAAACTGTTGTCAGGCTACACACCAGACTGTATTTTTTTGTTCTTTTACAGTAGGTATACTATATTTAATACTCGTCAATAATGTAAGCTGTATTTATTATTTATTAATTTCAGATACATAGATTGAGGAAAACATAATTTGTTAGCCACATTATCATTATTTACCATAAACAGGATATAGCCTGTTTAATATGCAGTTATCCGGAAAAATAATTCGTTAAACAAGATCCTAAATATGCCTACACTAATGAGTTTTTTGCTAATTAACTCGTATTTTGTAAATACTGTATATCCGATTTACTGAATACTTTGAATGCCGTATAGTCCGCTACTGTTTATTCAAATTTAGACTTTACACTACTAAATAAGAAGACTACTATTGCTTTGATTATAATGGATCACTTGGTATGTAATTTACCGAGATCCTTCGTATGCTAATGATATTTCCGTTCCAGAACCGGTGGAATTAATCAAATGCATATCATTGCTGACATCACTTTACTACGATTCATACTGCGTAGAATTTTAATTCAGTTGTTTTTTTTTAAAAGCATAGAGAAGACAAACGAGCTCACAGGCCCCCTGATGGTAAGTGGAAACTGTGATCCATAGACATTCAAAAGACCGCAATCCTAAGACTGCAAATGCACTGCCAACCCTGAGTGAGTACTAAGATGGAATGCCTCTGTGGTAGTCATTTATTTCATAAACAAATTACTATACTTCATTTAATTTAGAATGAGAAACCACAACAACATTATATTGCGGCTCGTGAACTGTAATCTCTTTACAATTTGTACTAGAGTAACAATTGACGACACGCAAATAAAGTGACATTAATACAATTTTATTTTGCGGCTCCCAGACTATTGTACTGGTACTATTTGCTAGGTAATAAATAGTTGACCAAACGCAATATAATGTTATTGTGGTTTCTCATCCTAAAATAAATGAACTATAGTTGTGTTTGTTTAATTATATTAAAAACTAATTCGTACATGAAACAGTCAATCAGGCGACTTTTTGGCCATCCAGGGGCACCAAAGTAACAAAAGTAATGCAATATTTTCCGAGCCGGACTGTTGAGTGGCTAGCTAAACAACAACAACAATGCAAATTTGGTGGCAGAATCTTGTGCAGGGTCCATCAGAATCACTACCATCATCTTATCCTTTAACCCACCGACAAGCAGCAGTGTTCGCATTGTTTTATTCCGGTGTGGGGATAAGACAACCGGTGAAATTACTAGCACAGAGACATTCCAATTTCGTCCTCAGGGTTGGCATTTGCGGTTTTAAGATTTCAATTTTAAGATTGATGTCTTGAGAATGCAAATGTCTTTATGGCAGATCCCCCGACCTGTGTGTTCGTTTGCCTTCATACTGCCAAAAAAAATAGAAATCATATTTTTGTCAATAAATCAATGCAAACTGCCGAAATGGTTCGTTCGTGGAAATGGTGGACGTTAATTTATGAAACACCATAAATCCTTGTCACATAAAACCAACGACTAATTCCTATGTAATTTCTATCTCGCCACTTGACGCTGTTATTATAACATGGTCCTATGGTGGATCAACAATTAAAGTTCTGTATGGTACATCCTCGTGCTTCATCGCATCGGGCCCGCATCGCGTGTGCGCAATCATTTAAACTAAAAGTTTAACATAGAATCCGGTAAAGCCAAAACTTTTCCTAGTGGATATTTGACACATCCTCATTCGTTTGTTGCGTGTACTATATTTCCGGAAAATATACGTCTTAACCACGCGTTTGCATGATTTTTCCGTTTTGACGCAGTAAAAACGCAATTACGCTTTTTATATTTTTCGTACACGACACCAGTTATTTTTCTATGAAATTTATGAGCAGTAGAAGCATCCGAATAATTTTCTATTACCCGCCGAGCGTCAGACACATATTTCGCTTTCATTCCGACGCTACTAAAGCGGGGTGCGGAGCGGATTTAACGCAAATTAAAAACTGCTGTTGGTTCGGTCTAGCGGGACATACGAGCCTGCAAAAGGTGGAAAATTAACGATAAATTTGACATATTTTGCTGGTCTTTGAAGGTGCTATAAAATGCTTTTAAACATTAGTTATTGGTCGTTCATGCTATCATGGTTACGAGTATGATGTACTTGCTATACCTAGGTACATTTTACTTTTATTTAGTGTACTTTTTATTGCAATTTCGATTTAGTCGATGTTGGGCTATACCCATCTATCTAGTTTGAAAATAAGAAAACTATAGGTTTAATCTTAGTTTTAGTGATCTGCATTACTCTAAATGTATAAGTCAGTTTGTTTCTTAATAAACAATAAATAAATAAATAAATAATGCTATTGAGGTATGGTCCTACTAAAAACCCGAGCCGCCATTTTTTATTATTATTAAATTGCGCTTCGACGATTGGTTCTATTATTTATTCACAAAAAGTGCCATGGAAATTATGTACACGACAACATTTTAAAATTGTTCTGTTAGAAGGTTTAAGGTTTTGTAAATCTTCCAGTTAAAAAGTTACAAAAATATTTTCAACAATTATTCAACTCTATTTTAAATCAAAACCATTATCAATGCCCTGAGAGCCTGTTTTAGCTGACAATTTTATTATTTAATTTTACCGTTTCTTTCTTTCTCGCTTTTCTAATGATTTGGCTGTTAGTCTTGTACCTAAATAAATATATAAACGAATGCCCCTAACTATCTTTGCTCCAAATTTTACGTATATCTAATAATATTGCGCGCACATTTTCCACCTTTTGCGAGCAAAATACCTAAATACCTATGTACAAGTTTCCAACATTTCCAACGTTAAGTTTATATCATCGTCATTATCAAAGTCAATTAATTAATTCATAACAAAATAAAGTTTCATCAAAATACATACCAAACAATAACTCTTCAAAGTATTCAATTCGAAGCGCCCAGGCTTGAAATATTCAGTAACAGACCAGCACTAATGATCTTAAGGGCCCTTAGAGTTCAACGAATCACCCCGCTTAATGAATGTAAGTGTAATGAATTATTCAATTCTCGACGCAATGAAGAGATTAGTAGCGGCTGTTCATTAGATACAGCACCAGAAAGTAACTGGCTACAGAAGAACCATTTGGTTGAGAATGACGTCCAAACCAGCAGCTCGATTTTTTATAATCGAACACTCGAAAATTTCATTCGAAATCAAACGTGACACGGTTAATTCGTAATATTTAAAGTTAGGGGTTTTTGTTTTCTATTTTTGAGCGCTTTTTTGGTCAAAAGAATTAAACAACAAATTACCTGACAATGTAAAAAATGCCGACATTGTTAGTTTTAAGGTAAAGCTATCGAAATTACTGATTGAAAAATGTTATTATTGTGTAACTGAATTTTTAATAGATAAATCTTAATATATTTAATACCAATCAGATTTAAACTTTAACATTTTATACTTTATTCCTATTACATTAGTTTTATTTCTTTATAAATTTGTAAGCCTACCGGCAATTTACAGTGATACCATACATATTTTACCATCTTTTGCAATAGCCAAGATGCATTAGGCTAAGTTAGCAATTTTCGAAAATGGACAAAACAAACGCGTCGACCGCGACCGCTTAATAAATGTCAACTTCATAAATTTCGAGTCGGTTGCTGTGTGATCGAAAACACGCTTCGCTAATTTAATGGCGGAGCGAGCTGTCATGCATTTAAAACCTGGGGACACCTTGACTACGATATCAATGTTTTTAAGCATATCAATTTGATGAATTTTCATTTTACCGAAAGCCATTACTAACCTAAAAGTTCGGGATGATAAAAATTCGGGGTTTCGATTGTCGGAATTATGACTCCTCGGAATTACGTTCACATAATACTTTGAACCTAGACCTAGCCTACTGTTCCTTGGTCCCTCGAACCGTCTCGGTCCACCGCATAGCGCACAGAATCCATTGCTTCGGTGGTTTTAAGGGTTTCTCATCGTTCAACCCGCTACGGCCATTATGGAATATATGAATGAGTAATATAAAAATTGGAAACGTTATTGACGAAACCTCGGCTTTCAAAATTTTAGCCATTAATGTGTTTTAGTTGTAATAAGTGTGTGTTAAGACAGCCGGTAAAATGACTAGCACAGAGGCATTCCATCTTAGTCCTCAGGGTTGGCAATGCATTTGCAGTCTTAGGATTGCGCTCTTGTGAATGCGAATGTCTATGGGTCACAGTTTCCACTTACTATCAGGTGGCCTGTGTGCTCGTTTGCCTTCCTATGCCATAAAAAAAAACTTTAATAAGTCCGCGTTTTCATAATAATTCTAATTTAATTCATGGCTTACATGGTGTAACCGTGTGGTTGCCGGGTTAGAATAGTGCCACTCCATGTCTTCCCGTGGATGTCGTAAGAGGCGACTAAGGGAATAAGGCTTGTAGTACTGTTAGGCGATGGGCTTGCCACCTGTCACTAATACACTGGGAAACATCTTAGCCTTCTTGTGCAAAATCAAGAAGTTTTAAGACTTGTTGGTAATTCTTTAGCTCTGCCTACCCCACTCTGGGAATGAAGGCGTGAGTTTATGTATGTATGTAATTCATGGCTTTCACTCCTGTTAAGGTGTATTTCGCCAATTTATAGACACTCCCATATGGACATCACACGCGAGGACAGTAGTTCGCTAAAAAGTATTTTATTTTGTGGACTTAACAGAAACGACAGACGATTATAATAACCTTTTTAAGTACTGTCGAGTAATAAACGTATTTAATAGGTTCCGTATGTCCGTGCTAAGTGAAAATTCTGCCACTTTCTACACGCTAAAAAAGAAATGTCGCCAAAATAATTTACGTACCTTACAATACTTACCAATGTATACACTGCCGGGTTATAACAATGTCTATGGAAAGAGAATCGACCAGTATGTGGTGCCGCACGTACTAAACACCTTACCAAAGGATTTAATCAATCTCCTAGTGTGTAACCCTAGCCCAAAATTATGTAAGAAACTTCTAAAAAAACATTATATCGGAAATGTTTCCGCACATACCTAAACGTAAGTCTCCATAAATGTATTGTTATTCCTTTTGTTTAATTACGGACCGCTTCGCGCGATCTCGCCTGCTATTGTATAAACCTTAAGAGGTTTCTAATAGTGGCTTAAATTGTCAAACACTGTATTTTATTCTTATAATTAAATAAATGTGGTTGCCGGGTTGGAATAGTGCCACTCCATGTCTTCCCGTGGATGTCGTAAGAGGCGACTAAGGGAATAAAGGCTTGCAGTACTGTTAGGCGATGGGCTTGCCACCTGTCACTAATACACTGGGAAACATCTTAGCCTACTTGTGCAAAGTGTGGTTACAGAATTATCAAGAAGTTTTAAGACTTGTTGGTAATTCTTTAGCTCTGCCTACTCCACTCTGGGAATGAAGGCGTGAGTTTATGTATGTATGTATGTATTAAATAAATTAAAAAAAAAAAAAAAAAAAAAAAAAAAAGTTCCTGTTGTTACCTCCACGTGTTTCTGTCAAGTCCTAGTGTTCCATTTCTATTTCATTCCCGCTTGTGATAAGATCTATATATTTTCTTAGTAATACTTTGCACGTGACTCCGTAGACGTGGAAGTAGTTTATCGCTATCCCTTCCGGAACTGTCTGATTAAAATCATAAAACTTATCAGGTTTGCCTTTAAGCTTGAACACTATCTCTATAGCATTTATAACTTTTTTTCACGTCAATTTCTAGTGTGGGCCAGTAAAGACTGAACATCTTAACACACAAACACACTTTGCATTAATAACATTAGTAAGAATTTGTTCTAAAAATATTATGATCTAAAGTTACAAGGGCTAATATGCAATATTTGCAATAACCGAAATTAATTACGCACTTAAAATCGTTTATTTATAACGTAATACTCATAGCAAATTGTATATTGCTTGTATTTAAATAAGGTCGCATTTTCAATACAAGTTTTATGATACATGTGTCATTGTAGTACCAGTAGTGGCAGATCAGCTGATAGTGGGTTATTGGCCAGATAGAAACGAGCGTGCCTATCGCTGGTTATCAAATCAATCTCTACTTTGTTTTTGACCCAATTGAAATAAGTATTTTTCTATCGCTATCAATTGAATACGGGTTTTTTTTATCTATTATTTTTTATATAAAAGCCCGCCGCTTTATGACGAGATGGCAGTGGATCTGATTACAAAGTTATTTGCACCGGGTTTGATTCCCGGTAAGGGCAAAATATTTACTGGTTATCTTGTGCCCTCCGTCGTTGGATATCATATTCGTAAAACATGACATTCGCAAATCATCATAGTAGCAAAACATCACTTTTATTAAGACATGAATTAGACAGTGTCAACGGAGCTCCGCTACCGCGGTGCTCCTATTTCTTGGTGCTTTGGCCCTCCGGGCCTGATGCAAAACTAACATAACCTAAACCTACCTACGATTTTATAACAAAACCCGACTATTTGTAAATTAAATATCATGTTATGCGTATTTGATGTTTTGCAAGTATGATCTTTTGCGAATGTGATATTCACATGAATAGCACTCAGCAACAGAACGAAACCGTAGATCTACTTGTGCTGGTGATCCTCAGACCTATCCAGCACAAAAACACGGTACAGTAACTACGACTTAATAGGTCAGCATCAATAAGTTGTGTGGAATAATAACACTAAGCGGATAAAATTACTTGTTTGCCCCGTTCGCCCGCCATGTTGGATTTGATGGGCGATTCCAATTGATTTGTCGATATGTATTTTGGGAATCGTTCTTCTGATTGCCTGAATGAGGGTAGTTTGTGTTATTCACAATTTACGGGCATTGTGCCTTTTCTGTACAGTAATTTGCTGAAATTGGTTGTTGTTACATTGCGTTGCTATAGTTCAAGAGATTATTTAACTACAGGTAAGACGTACAGATAAAATACATGATCTTATTGGTTTTGTTATGATGGCTAAAGAATATCTTTTTCTAACTTTTTGCAAAAACTAAAAGCAGAAAACGTAGTGACAAAAATTTGCCAAAGAGTAACAATATAAAAATGACGGAAGGAGTTGCAATCGTAGTAACGTTTAACAAATAAATGGACTTATATTGGATCCTAGTGAAAAAGGGTATGTCTGAAGATCAAAGTGAAAAAGGGGTTAAGTGTAGTATACTCCCTTCACGTATATACCCTTTTTTATTACGAATGTGGAGTTAGCTTCACACGCTTCTGTCAAGTCCAACGGACCACTATATTAGTGCTATCCTTATCAATGATTGGAATTTAGCCGGTTTTAAGAGCTCGTAATACGGTTGTTCATCCTATCCTATATTTCATCTTGGTCCTCAGGCTTGGCATCGCAAGTGCAGTCTTAAGATAACAAATGTCCACGAGCTTGTCAGATCCCACTTACCATCAGGTGCCACTTCACTTGCCTTTGGGGTCATTTGTCTTCTCGATACTACTACAAAAAAAAAACCGTCAATCTTGAGTGATGACAAGGTTCTACGGTTCTGGCACGCGAATAAAGGCCCTGTTTCATTGGTCGATAGCCCATAAGCTTGTAGCAATCCATTGATGGGTTGTTTTAAAACAAATGAGCCAAGAGCAGTGACGCAATGTATCACGAAAAACATGCGCTTTTCAGCTCCTAGGCTATAGATACATAGTGTATAGGGGCCCGGAAAACAGGGAATTGTTGGCGAAGTGGTTAATACAACACGAGGCAGGCAATTCCCGTTTCCGCCGAAGCATGAGTAATGCTTTTCTTTTCTCAGAAAATGTGAGGAAATCTTACCAATATATTTGTAATAAAGATTTCGATGGAGAGAATATCCTCGTTATTTAGAAGTCCGTTACAAAAAAATAACGCATAATAACCGCCGCCACCCAACGCTGCCATCGCCTTTCATAAGATGACTGTAGGTACCTATAGGATTTCTTTCATGGTCCTTTCAATTCTGCATGTTAATGACACCTATTTTTTTTATTTTTTTTCATAAATTGAATCGACGATTGATTTATTATTTAATAGTATTTTATAAAAACAAATTGAATTCAAACTAAAATATTAAACTTAAATTACAAGATGGAGTGACGACCTTGTAAGGATCGCGGGAAAGCGGTGGATGCGAAAAGCACAAGACCGGTCTGAGTGGAGAGCCTTGGGGGAGGCCTATCTCCAGCAGTGGACGTCTTTCGGCTGACATGATGATGATAAAATAAAGCCCTCCAATGCTCCCACTTGCGGCATCATGCAAAGGACACTCGCAGCGTTACCGCGCTGCACTGCGATGCTCACTCTTTGGGCAAAAAAAGAGCCTTACACCTATCTTAAAAATATATCGCAGTGGATATGAATTTGGTTTCTTACGGAAATTTTCCCCTAGAAAGAAAATGACAAAGCTCTTCCCGTCTTCGTTTCTCAAAAGAAAATCCATCATTTCTAAACATGTTTGAGACAAAAACATTTAATTTCGCTTGTTCTACAGTTACAAATAGGTTTTCATTTCGTACGTATCCAGCATTTGCCCTAAATTTATTCAAGCTTCAGGCTTGTAAGGGATTAGTCAGAATGTACTCGGAAGCCGCGAGTGGAAGAAATTTATTGGTGTATGTGCCAAGTTGGGCTTAAGGGCACAAAATACATTTACAATCGAGTTTATTTACTTAGCAAGCTTTGTTTAACGCCACATTTTATTTAGATAAATGATGTTGAGATTTCGGTGCGGTTCTGTTCTGTTTTTGAGGTTTTTGGACGACGTAGTTAGCCTTGTTGGTAAGTGACCCTGACTACGAAGCTAGCGGTCCCGGGTTCGGTTACCGGTCAGGGCAAATATTAGCGTAATGAGGGCGAGTATTTGAAGGGTCCACGGCCACTTTTTTTTGAAAATGAGTTTTGAATCTCAAAATGTAGAGGATGAACTATTACCTACCATTCAGATTCAGATATAAATCTTCATATAACTTGTATCTTTTTACTTTAAAAAAAAACCTCTACACGAAAATTCCGTACAAAATGACATGGTTCCTAACTTTCAAATCGCGATATCTCAAAAAGTTACTAATGTGACTAGACCATGTTCTTACCGTGAACCCTTCATTTGTAATGGATGTTTTCTAGTATGAAAGTATATGCATATTTCTCTATTTAAATATATTAATCATAGTTTGGTACCCATAGTAGCTACAACTTAGTGTGGGGTGTGAGATTGTCTCCTGATATTTATTATTGATTCAGAGATATTCCAGTATCAGTACCAAAGCTCTTACCATTATCATTAAAACCTTAATAACTCCTAAAGTAATAAACACATTAGAAAGTTAAATCTTTATTTATTTATTTATTAAGGATTACCAACAGATATATATTCTGAACCAGTGTAGAGTACAATGGGATTTTCTTATCCCATAATATTTATATCAAGTTCTGGGACACCCTGTATGGCTATATTAAGTACAGTGCGATAGCACTTTGAAAGTGCTTCGGTTTGCATTTGTCTCTCCCTCACTCTCATACGCTCTTATTAAGAGCAAGTGATAGAGAACTACAAACTCGAAGTATCTTCTGAATGCTCACAGACTGTATCTTGTAGTTTGTGCCAAATTTAAAGTCGGGTATGATGATACAGGGCTCTTTTACTCTTCTTCTTTCTTTGCCCCCGCGGCGACTTGAACAGCTACTACCGCGGGGATATGGCGTTTCCACGTGAAGTAATTTCGCCAGTGCCAAGTATATATAAGTATAAATCAATATAGCAATAAAACACAATCCAATCTTCTCTAGGAAGATTGGGGGCAACGTTGTACGGTGATTTGTAGGTCAGAGGTCAAGATAGTTTTAACCTCTGCACCACTGCGAGTCCACTTGAAACGAGAAGAAAGATGCCAGATACACGAAATAAGTCCATGTCTTCAATCACTGTGCGACACAAAGGCATAAAAAGTACAAATCACTATCAGAAAAGAACTTTGAACACCTAATTACCCAAAAATTAAAGTCCAAAACAAATTACACGTCCGCCATCTTTTAACGTTGCAAATGGACCTTTGGGCTCTTTTACTCTGTAAAATAATATTGCTATTGACATCGTATTGTCAATGTCATGATAGCTCGTATTAACTTGACAGTAATGGCGGTGGAGTGAAAAACAATACGATGACAATAGGGGTGAAGTCTTATCGAAACTCAGTTCGTATATTATTAAGTAAAGTGGAGTGGTGTGCCGTGTGGTCGCCGGCTTAGAATTGTGCCACTCCATGTCTTCCCGTGGAAGTCGTAAGAGGCGACTAAGGGAATAAAGGCTTGTAGTACTGTTAGGCGATGGGCTGGCTACCTGTCACTAATATACACTGTTAAACATCTTAGCCTAGTTGTGCAAATTGTGGTTACAGAGTTATCAACAAGTTTTTGGAGTTGTTGGTGATTCTGTAGCTCTGCCTACCCCACTCTGGGAATGAAGGCGTGAAGGTATGTATGTATGTAGGTAAGTAAAGTGGATATCTTCACCTGAGATTTGGTTACTGCTTTAATATTTTGTATTGGTGGCAAGTATCAGGTCATTAGATCCTTTCTGATCCATTTGCAATGGACGCCCAGATCTCTCAACTCTTAAAAACATGCATGTCCAACTTTTTCATCATCTGTAGTCATGAAAGATAGCCAGACCCGAAAAGTTTTCCTTTTCTCCCGCGCATATAATGTAATATGTACTTTGCATTGTGTGTCAAGGGAGGAAAGTTGCTGGAACTTCCCCGAGGGCTAAGTCTTGTCTGTTGTGTAGTTTTATTTATCGGTAATCGATACTTGGTGTAGGTACTCGGCGCTTGTGTCGACACGTCAGGGGGAGGACAAAACTTGTGAAGAGGGTAAAGTGTAGGAGGTTGGGGAGGAAAACTGTTGATTTAACCACGAAAATCTAGTCTATATAACTTTATCATGAAATTTCCTATGGGAACGTAGGTAGTCAAATGTCATAAATGAAAGCATTAAAGTCCATAGCTATGGTCTTTAATGCCAACATTACGCTGAGTTGGGACCATTTCGTGGCTACTTTCTTCTTGTATTTGTTAATCTGTTCTTTGTTATGCAAATGCATGTCACGAATAAATCATTTTCTTTCTTTTTTTTTCTTTCTATCATTTACCTGATAAGTAACTTGTCGTTGGTTCTCCAAAAAGCCTCAAACATTCTCGATTTAATTGAATTGCTCTAACTAAAGCAAACATTGATGTTTTACCGAAATTAAATTTTACCCGAGAATCCAATGAATTGATTACTTAGAGAGCTGGGGCTCGAAGCCTTATGCAATAATGGTGTACAAGTTTTCAGGTCGTTTGTTGACCAATTTGCTTTAATTTCGGCGTACCTCGACCCTTTTGGATACCTAACGAGTCTTGGACACTTTTGTATGCTAGCTGGCTGGTATAAACTCGGAATCCTACAGACGAGCAAGCTAAGTACACATATATATATATAGTCCTCCTCATCGATTTCGATGACGGCGACCCTGACTTTTTTAATTTTTAATATATTTTTTTTTTTTTTTTTTCCATAATACGTAAAAATATGTGTATATATTTATGCAATTTATTTTCTAGCGTGAGCTCTAATGTGGCTCGCTAGACCGAACTTAGTTTTAAATACTTTGTCGCAAGCTACGCAATAGAGCTGGCCCTGCAAGTTGTAAGTGTAGGTATAAGAGGGCTTGGGTCTATCTTTTTGAGTTTGGCGTTTTAGGTCAAGCGTTTTTAGCCGGTTTTCCTCAAAAGTTCTCACAGATTTAAAGATAGAGGTACGCCACGAAGACCTCTTTGAAGCGAGCTCCTCCCAACCTGACGGGTCAATAGCGCAGGCGTTTAGGTTTCTTTTGAGCACGTCTTTGTAGCGCAGATGCTGGCCACCGTGCCTTCGTTTACCCTCTGCCATCTCAGAATAGAAGACAACTTTGGGTAACCGGCGGTCATCCATACGGAAGACGTGCCCACACCATCTGAGCTGGCGCTGCATGAGAAGAGCCTCCATGCCGTCCATCCCAGAGCGACGCAGAACCTCAGAATTAGAGACCCGGTCCTGCCACTTGATCCCAAGGATAGATCTTAGACACCTAAGGTGGTATGTGTCGAGCTTCGAGTAGAGGCACCACGTCTCAGCGCCATAGAGAAGGACTGGTATGATTAGCGCCTTGTAAACGCCAATCTTAGTCTCGAGCTTAAGATCATGGGACCTCCAGACACGATCAGTGAGTCGTCCAAAATTTGCTGCGGCGTTGGCTATGCGCGATGGTATCTCCGAAGCTAAGGTGTTGTCGTACCGGATATTACTACCCAAATACTTGAAGTGCGATACCTCCTCTAGTGGTCTCCCATCTAGGTTAAGCGTTCGTTTATCAACCTCGCAACCCCGGGGTGGCTGTTTAAGAACTTGGGTCTTAGTAGCGCTGATTACCAGGCCGAATTTTTGACAGGACAGATGGAGTGCGTCGACGTAGCTTTGGAGATGTACCATACTATTTGACATGAGGCATACGTCGTCAGCGTAAAGTATCTCCAATATAGAGCATTTTTGTATTTTCGTTTTTGCCTTGAATCTTGAGATGCCAAACACACCTTTATCAGACCGGAAATTGAACTGGATTTGATTGCTGCAAAATTGCAGTGCGTCTCTCATCACTACTGCGAAGTAAATGGCAAAGAGCGTGGGCGCCATCACGCAACCCTGCTTTACACCGGTTGTTACTTGGATCTCCTCAGAAAGCTCGTTTTCATGTTGAACCTGCGCTTTCATGCCGACATGAAATTGGCGTATGAGGTCGACGAGCTTCTTTGGATATCCAGACTTTTGGAGCACAATCCAGAGAGCCTCTCGAGGAACTCTATCAAACGCTTTCTCCAGATCGACAAAGCACATGTAGAGTGGCTGTTGATGTTCAAGGCTCTTTTACAAAATACACAACACAACACGAACACAAAGTAAATAAATACGTAAATACGAATCAAGCGAAATCTCAACCGCTGAAATAGAGTTTTTTTGATCAACCTTTACCAGACACTAATAACCAAACAAACATAGCTACATTCATACTTCTAAAATGGGTAAAAATATCACCATGATTATACATGTACGTTTATCTTGGTCTAGTATACCCATATAAGCCTAGAGCTCAGTTTACGACTCGGACAATTTTTGTGACATAGTCCCCCGATATTTATTTATGCCTATTGTACATGTCCTTACTTGTCCATCTGTCTGTTACAGTCAAGAGCTCGGACGCCCTAGGGGTGCACCTCCGGCGGCTGGCGCGGGAGGCCGAGGCGCGACTACATGAGGTCGCCGGATGCTTCCCTGAGAGGGCCTGCCGGGATGATGCTTGCACCAGGTATTACCTAGATTTAAGTTTCTTCTTCAGTGGCGACTCCAAGATTACATTTAGTGACGAGTGAGTGAATTAGTTTTGCGGGTGGTAAAATCTTGCCCAGGGTCCGTCCGGATCGCTGCCACCATATTATCCATTAACCTATCACCAAGCAGCAGTGTTCGCATTGTTGTGTTCCGGTTTGGGGATAAGACAGCTGGTGAAACGACTAGCATAGGAGCATACCGTCTTAGTCCTTAGGGTAGGCAGTGCATTTGCAGTCTTAGGATTGCGGTCTTGTGAATGCGAATGTCTATGGGTCACTGTTTCCACGTACCATCAGGTGGCCTGTGTGAATTCTATGAGACATTAAAAAAAAAGTTCACGGGTGGTAGAACTATTTCGGATCCATGAGGATAGATACCATCTTTCATTTTAACCTGCCAAGGAACAGTAATTGCATTGTTGGTGGGAAAAAAACACAACTGTTAATATTTCTATGGGTCTTAGATCATTACTATCCTACTTAAGGCCTACCCATAAAAAGGTTGTATCCTCTACCCAACACTTTTTAATACTCAGAAACTATAACACCAGATTTCTAGCTGATCTTAACTGCTGTAAAGCTCAATGGACCCAAACCAATACCCTGAGGTACGCCAGTGATACGGTTATGAGAGCATTGAAAGGGTCCGATCTAACAGATCCGATGCGATCTACAGTAAACTGATTAAGTGAGCGTAGTGATATCGTTTCAGTAAAGACAATTCCCATAGTATTTACGTACCTACCTAACTGAGAGAAGGGTAGAACTCGCAAAATCTGGTGGATTTGACATGATGTTTTTTTTATCTTCAAATATATTATAAAGAAGCGTGTGTACTAAATGATAACAAATCAAACAATAAACCTTACGTACCTTTAACTTTATATTTTTTCCCCGTCTTCTTCAGTGAATAGGTTCATCTTCCGAATTATCATCTTATTCCAACAGTTTTGCGAAAGAAGCCTTTTTCTTGAATAAGAATTTATGTATACTTTACGAAGAAAAGCACTTTTCGCGTATTATGAGCGATAAGTCAACGTAAATGTTGTGCGTAAACAAAATTAAACGAGTCTCAGCGGATAGAGGTTTTCACGTTCTTTATTTCTACTTGTGCAGCGGGTCTTGCGTTTAAAAATAGACTAAATTATTGTTAATTAGGATTTATATTTGTGTCAAATTAAAGTACTATGTGTAGTTATTACTTTTTCGCCATTTTTTTTAATAAACTTGTTTCTAATTTAGATTTTATTCTTTTTTTCAAATCGGTTAAATTTAAACACAATCTCATGAGGCTTTTTATGGTACGCGAGAGTCCTAGCGACTTACAAATACATATAAACCTTATCTAACTTGTACTTTTTTTACAAACTTTTATTATTATTTTAATTTTTAACTTGCAATGTATAACATGTATGTAAGTAAGGGTCAAATCTTGCAAGTTAAAGTTGAACCAATTCCCGTCAACGGAATGGGCTAAAATTTGGACCACATATGTAAACCCGATGACAATGCAATATCATCGTATCTAAGAGCTGATCTGATGATAGAGTTGGAAGTTGGCGACAGAGTCTTCGCTATTCTTACCGGAGACAAAAATTTGGTCTTGATAAGCAGATACAGATATATTCAAACGTTTGAACATCCCCGGCAGGGTCACACTGCCGCGGCGGCTGGCGCCCTCGTCAAAGACCCTCGCGTTGTAGGGCCCGCTTTCTATGAGCGTCTTTCCGCAGACATAAAAAATGAATCTTCGGATGAAAAATTTGGTCGCCGACTTAAGTCTGTTATTAACAGAATCACTTTATTCTGTAAAAGAATATAGTGATTTCGAAAGGCCACAAAAGCTTGTCTCAATAATGAAATTTTTGACAAAAACTTATTTAAGATTTTGTCTTGACGAAGTTTTTTTTATCTTATCATAATAGCTATTTACTACTCGTTTTTATTTAATAATCTATTTCAAATGTCTGTTATTGAAATCTCGTACCAGTTGTCAATTAAAGTTGGGTCCAACTTCTGACGTTGCCTTCGGAAATAAATTAGAACCCAATCATTAAATTAGGTACGTTTGCCCGCTCGGCTGCGTCATAGAATTTCAACGAGCCAATTTTAGCTGTACCTTCCAGTGCTATTCGGATTTAACTAAAACTACCAAACATCATCCTATTTTATTAAAAGCTTCTATTTTGACTGATAGAGTACATACATACATACATTAAATCACGCCTGTTTCCCAGAGGGGTAGCCAGAGACCACTTCTTTCCACTTGCTACGATCTTGACAAATTTCTTTCGCTTCTTCAACATTCATAAATCGCGTCATGCTCGCACTGATAGAGTAAGAAATGAAAAAGTCAGAGAGAAATGTGGAATAAAAGAAGATGTAGTGACTAAGATGGAAAAGGGCATGCTTCGATGGTTCGGTCATTTGGAAAGGATGGATGAAAGAAGATTGACAGGCGTACCTTTTCAAATCAAATCGGAGAAATACTGGAAAAGGGCGAGACTTAAATACCCGAAAACGACGTGCGTGCATGACTCGATGTTTAAAATATGTGGAAGAAGCGAAAGATATTTGTCAGGATCGTAGCAAGTGGAAAGAAGTGGTCTCTGCCTACCCCTCTGGGAAACAGGCGTGATGTAATGTATGTATGTAATATGTATGTATTTTAACTTCACTTGAATGTCCTGGAATTTTACAAGTCGATTTTGAACCAGTTCCCGTCAATAGAATGGGCTGAAATCTGGAATAATGCTATATTATGGTACCATCAAGGTGATATGATGATGGAGTTGGAAGGTGGCGATGGGATCGTTGCTGAACTTAATATGTAAATGATACCCCCCTTCCTGGTAAGGATTGTTTTTTTTCGAAAACCTGTGGTTAAATTTATATGATTTTCCGGTGAATTGAAGATTTTACTATTGTCTACACATAAACTCAAAATCATTTAAATTTAACCACAGGTTTTCGAAAAAAAACAATCCTTACCAGGAGGGGGGTATCCTTTTCTCTGCAGCTGACTGTACCTGCCGAGTCGGGGCTTGTTAATTTCGCTTGTCCTGGGGGGTTATTATGACGTAGTTATGCAGTTCTGTTTACGTAGAGAGAAAAGGACAGAGCTATATAACTGCTATAGCTATGTCCTTTGCGCTCGCCGTATAATGCACTGCATAATTAGGTCCTAACAACCCCCCAGAATTTGTTTTTTTTGACAGAAACTTATTCAAACTCTTCTCTTATGAAATTGCCATTTCATAATAACCAACCGCCAATTTCTGACTTTGGACTTTCAAACTCCGTTCAATATTCAGTTTAAAATTGAATGAAACTGTGTTGACAGCGAGTTGGTGCGCGCCACAACTCATAGTATAAATAGAAAAGCAGGTTTGTCTCCGGTACTTAGAAGGTTTCTGTTACCTATAGCCAATCGGGCGCTAGGCTTCCGTCAATGCGCGCCGCTAGATACTTACTCATCACCATCATGTCAGCCGAAAGACATCCACTGCTGGACATTGGCCTCCCCAAGGCTCTCCACTCAGACCGGTCTTGTGCTTTTCGCATCCACCGCTTTCCCGCGATCCTTACAACGTCGTCACTCCATACGAAAGGTTAATACGTGCACGCAACTAAACCGGCTTGGTGCGTTTGCTTGTGATGGCTCACGGCGTGTACGGACACAGATCGCACACATGCAAGCCCCGCGATACATCTCTATTTGAAGACGAACTACTGTTCACGTATACTGTGGACTAGTGTAACATTCAATTATCGCTTCGACAGTTCTGTAACTACTAAATTGCGTATCGGCAAAGGTCCAAATAGTTAATGAAATTGGTCAAGCGTTGATTAGCACTAGTAATTGGTAGAGGAC
Source organism: Acleris emargana (assembly GCA_927399475.2). NCBI lineage: Eukaryota > Metazoa > Arthropoda > Insecta > Lepidoptera > Tortricidae > Acleris > Acleris emargana. The sequence continues at coordinate 3,453,167 of OV656840.1, forward strand.
AGCGTCAAAGGATTTTAGATCACGATTTGGCGATAATTTGTAAACCGGAGAGGGTTAATAAATGTCCATTAAGGATGTTTGAGAGTTTGATTTGTATTTGGCTAGTTGTGTGGTATCGTCGATCTACGTTTATTAAGAAAAGCTGCGGACAGATTTGATTTGGTGTAGGTAGGAATTGTACATTTAGCCGGACCGATGCTTTCATTATTGTTTGACTACACGTGTCATTAATATTGATATAGTTCGGCTGCTCACATTGTGTCTCAGTCTTTCAATGTTCTCTTTCTAACACAAGATCAGTACAATGGCCTCTGTTCCACTTTGTTTTAGCCCATCGTGCTTCTGTGTTGTACAGTCGAGCTCATAAATATGTATACACTTTAGTACAGTCAGCTGCCACAGAAAAGGATACCCCCCCTCCTAGTAAGGATTGTTTTTTTTCGAAAACCTGATGGGGGGTATCCTTTTCTCTGCAGCTGACTGTACCTTGTCACATTAATCGCTGTGATAATTTGTATATCGACGGTTAACCACCAATCCCTCCTATCTCAATGTGTTAAAACTTTACAGTAGACACAAAAAACTTTGTATTTTGGGCAAAAATCGCGCGTTGTCATTTAGCAGGTATTGCCAGGATAACAAAAACACTAGAAATATGCTTTATTTGAAATAGGAGATCTTTCTAATGTGTGCGTTAGAGGGTATTTATCATGAATTGCGAAAAAAAGTTGTTTGACCAAAAATGTCAGTTAGGAGGTATTGGTGGTTAACCGTCGATATGGCAATTTGAACATGACATTAAATAGACAAGGTACTAAATTGTATACCTACATATTTATGAACTCGACTGCAATCATATTATTGACGATATGACAGATTTATATGTCACAAATATCAGTACGATATACAAGCAAGATGAAATAAAACAAATCGATATAGAGCCACTGTCTGTACTGTGTTGTTTAACTCAAGGTCAGTCACGTCACTTGATACCAGCGCCATCTAACGTCGGTTGCTTGCAGGTCTTCCGCGGGCGGGCCAGGAGGCACGACGGGGTGCGCGGGCGGCGCGGGCTCCGAGAAAGACAAGCAGGCGCAGCACTGGGAACGAAGGGTGCGCACGCTCAAGTGAGTTAATATAAAGCAAACTTTGAAAACCCGATTGCATTTTTTGATGTTCTCGTCTATATGTATAAATAAATATAAAAAATGCCCACTCTCATTGCTAACTAACTAATTTTGATTAAAATTGAATCCCTCCTGACGCAGTAGGGAAAAAAATAAATCATTAATCGGTCCAGACAACAAGATCACTAGATAGAGATGCTGATCTCAAATACGTCAAAGGAAACGTCAACCCACACAAAACTGTCATTTTGACGCGTCTTGAACATCTTAGGCAAGACTAGTTTGACCTGAAGAGATGTTAATGGTAAAGAAACAGAGTGGCAAAGGTGTGGACAATGTTATATTCAGTAAATAGGAATCACCAGTGACAACATAAAACAATAAGAAACCAAACAATACCTACCGTTGCAAGGTCCATATTTAAAACGTGTAAATGGATTACTATGCCAGTATAAACTAAATAATGCATACAGCCTCCTACATGGAGCGAGTGAAAGTCGCACTTTGCTAATGACCGTTTTATAAAATACGGCCTTTAGCCATAGAAAAGTTTACTCCAAATATTATGAAATAGGTTTAGTTTTCTAGTCCTAGCTTTTGACTGCTACTTCGTCCCACCATGTATCATGCTTTCCATTTGAATACGCGGTAGTGACCCTGCCTTCGAAGCTAGCGTTCCCGGGTTTGATCCCCGGTAGGGGCAAATACTTGTGTGATGAGCGCGAGAATTTGTTGCTGAGTCTCGGGTGTTTTCTATGTATATAAGTATGTATTTATCTATAAGTAAGTTTATCGTTGCCTGCCTAGTACCCATAGTACAAGAATAGAGCTTAGCTTGGGGTTACGTCAATTTGTGTGAGGTTGTCCCTTGATATTTATTATTTATATGAATTAATTTACCAAATGTTATCAAATGAGCAGATAATTAAACAGGAAGATGGACGCACATTTACTACAGGTATTTCTGGGTCTTTTTTTTGTATTAACTTCAACGTGCGGTTTTCAGACGGCTGCTGCACGGTTGGCAGACTGCGCGCGCGCCGCCCCCGCCCCCTCCCCCCGAGCTGGAGGTGTGCGGGGCGCACGCGGTTGCACTGCGGTTGCGGGAGCTGCGCGTGCCTGAACCGCCTCTCATCACCAAGTATAGAGGTTGGTAACAGATCATACTTTTTCTCAAAAATGACCGGAAAAGTTGACATTACTAACTCCATACTGAGACGCGAAGTACATAGTTTACAGACAGTTCCCAAATTAAAAAAAATTACATTGCGTGCTCGCTACACAAGCCCGCAATGTTGCAGACAAATTTCATTGTTATCTAGTTTGTAACTTTTTAACAAGTGAAAACGGCCATAATAAAATGAGGGCACAAGTCTTATACATCCATATTTTATTCGAAAAGTAACTTTTTTATCTGTGTCTGGAATAGCTTGAATTTTTTTTTCTAAAATAAGGTTGCATTTCTCCTTGTCATAAACATAAAGGCGGTAAAGAATTATAGTTTTTTCATGTGAAGATTTTGTTTGTTTGCAATTTTTTTGTTGCGATTTTTGAGAAAAGCTCTATGTATGCCTCTGTAGGAACGGCATTTGCCTAGGCAATAATGTACTATTCATATATATAGTTCTTTCGCATTAGGATGAAAAAGTAGCAGATGAATAGGCTAAGACATCCAAAAGTTTTAAGGGATACGAAAAACTAAATTAGTCCTGTCTTTTCCCAGTGGAATGGTCATCACGTGCAGACTTCTCCAACGTTTGCGGCACGCGCGAGGTGCCAGTGTCGGCGGGCGGCACGCGCGTGCTGGCCGCGGGGCTGACGCGCGGCCGTCGCTACTTCTTCCGGGCGGCGGCGGGGAACGTGAAGGGGTGGGGGGGGTTCGCCGGGTCCACGCCGAGGAGCGTCGTGCCTAGCAGTAAGTGTTGAACTGGTTCTATTATCATGGTTCTAAAGCCGCATCCGCATACTTGGTGTTTGCCACATACACTGCAGGACGCAACTGTACGTTAGAGTGAGATAGAAATACATCGTGCTCACGGAAACGAATTTGTAGTCTGAAAATAGCCAATGTCTATAATTCTCAGAGAGTAAGGTAACTTATTTAGGTAACCTATTATTTTTTAGAACACCAGAAGAAATTCTCCCTCGTCGTATTTTTTTTGGTGGTCACGGCATAAGTGTAACCTAACCTTTATAATTAATATTTAATATTTAAGATATCCTGAATGGTTTCGACAAAAAATGCGTTCGATGAAATGATGAATCGACCAAGTGAAGTTTGAGAAAACGAAGAACCCCACTTAGTTTCTGGTGGTGGTGGTGGTTACCTTCTCCATGCTATAAGAACAATAGAACTACATACATTTACGTAATACCACGGATTTTCTAGAATATCCTAAGTTTAAAGAAGTATCTGGGCCTAAGTATCACTGGATCTAAATAAAATATTGAAATATTCCACAATCATTTATCAACTTTTCAGCCCATATTAATTCCCTACAGTACTAATTTCATCTTACCTTTTTCTGACCGTTTGTGATATCACGCATAAATTATAGACGTGATGGTCTGCACACTCTATCCCCCTTATAAACGTGGAGTAAGCTTGGAATAGTTTATGCCATGCTTTGTCACTTTCTATCAGATGCAAATGTCACATTTACAAATAAGGACAAAGCACGTCATAAACTATTCCAAGCTTATTCCACCTTTATAAGTAAGAGGGTATCGTAGGAAGAGAGGACAATAGAGAGATCGACAGGTGTTATGCCTGGGGACCGAAGTCCATTGGGATGAAGTTGGAAGTGGTATATATGTCAACCGACTTTAGAAAATTCGTTAGCGCGTTGTAGGATCTTTAGTTCCGCTGTCTGACACTGGTGGCGCTAGCGAGTTGGTTGATACAAGTTTCCGTAAGATGTCGCTAGGTCGCCACAGTATGATTATTAATCTGTGTGGTCTCCCCCAGGTTGGCGCGACGTGTCCTCCCGCCCCTCTCGCGACGCGTGCGGCGCGGCGGCGGCGCTGGAGTCGCTCTCCGCCGCGGCGGCTGGCGCGCGACAGCGGCCCTCGACGCAACCACCGCGGCTCCCGCGCAAGAAGACCGCCACCATCAGACAGCTGTTTACAGCGGCCAGCAAGTTCCAGAAGAACCTGAGAAGGTAGGCTTAGGTTATCAGCTACACTGTTATCAAATGTGTACACAGCAGCAAGCAAACCAGTTGTTGATATGACTGGTATTTAATTTTAGTCCTCAAGATTGGCAAGGTATTTACAGCCTTGAGATTGAAAATATCTATCGGCCTCAGCCCTTACCATCAAGAGCCCTGTGTGCCTGTTTCCCCTTTCTAAAGCATATAAAGAGTCATCATCTTCATCATCATCATCGTCATCATCATCATCATCATCATCATGGTCATCATCATCATCATCATATCAGCCAAAGGACGTCTACTGCTGGACATACTTTACAAACATTCCATCATAAGCATTCCATCTTCGTCCGCATTCACACTAACCATCATGTGGTCTGTGTGTGCTCGTTTGCCGTCCTATGCCATAAAAAAAAAGTGTGGATGGATGATGGAGTTTTAGGCCTTACCCGAACCCAAGGAAAAAGGGTCACCCAACCTAATATTATTATGAAGTCTTGGTCTAATTTCTAGTTCAACATGGTAGCAAATAGTACTACCAACTCATTAATACTCGAAATACAATTTGAGCATGGCTTCATTCCAGGGGTGTATACCTGGCGTGTATCCTGTACCATGAGGACAAGGTGCTGGTGACCAGTGAGGAGTTCCTACCGGTCATCGAGGTTGACGAGACCTACCCCACCTGCATCTACAACGACTTCCACTGGCTCATGAAGGTAGGGGCAATCCGCATGAGTAGCCTCATCACCTCACTCCTCCTGACCTTCTTGAGTTTGATGGCAACTTTTGACCACGAAGAAAAGTTTTATGGGATCAGTTTATTGCAGTGGTAATTCTGGACCACTGCGACTTAGGTACCTTCAAGAGAATCATACTCTTTCAAGAGTACTCATTCTTCTCTTGGTGTTAGTATACCAATGGAATAGGTGGCGGTGATCTTTACATCAGATGACCCGTTGACTCATTCCGTCCTCTAGCATGACCTTTCCATTGTTCTTATTCAGGTATCCTGTGCCTGGGACGACGTGAAGGCACTGCGGTCGGACATGGAGAAGCATACGTCCTCCTCCATCCACTTCAGGCTCAAGCTGCTCACGGCGGCTGCGCAGATGCAGTCCGCGCTCTGCATACAGGACCTAGGTGAACACTAGTTAAGAGAACCAGTACTGGACATAGGCCTAGGTTTACCTCAAGAACCGATCCTGCGCGGCTTGCATCCATGGGTTTCCCGCAACCATTACCACGTCGTCGTCACCAGCGTCGTCGTCGTAGGTAGACTAGTCGAAATAGCGATGGATGATTGAAAAGTATGGAAATCTTCTTAAAAATCTATCAAACTAGTGAAGGTTGTCTATCAGATTATGGAACATGTCTATCTTTTGCTGAAAAAGTTTAAATCACATGCGTTTGTTGGCGTTGTCCACTTCCGGAAGTTGATAGCAGATATGGAGTTTAATTATTATTACATTCAAATTTTCATTACTGTTTCTCTACTGTTAAAGAGTTGAAGTAGGGCAACGCATTGGCAATCATAACATATAAACTTTAGTCCTGGCGCTTGCACGATAATGACACAGTGGTAGCGGTGAAAGGCAACCAACTAATACATAAATACTTATAAATTATACCAAGAGTCCTAGCAGTGACGATAGTCGGGGCTAGTCCGTGCTTTATGCATTTTTTTTCAATCCCAGGACAACTATACCACAAGCCGCTGCGTGACTCGCACGGCACTGTCGTCCTTTCCTGCGTGAACAATGTCAAGTCCGCCAAGTCCGTGTCGGCGCTCAACTCGCGCTGGGCGCCCGCAGGCCGGCTGCGGCGCCGCGTGCTGAGCGACGACAACACCATTGGCGAGCTACTGCTGGCCTCCGTTCGTGAGCAGATCGCCTACCACCAGGTGTGTACATGTAGCTTTAAACTGGTCATAGCACTCACCGATTGGTTATAATTCCAAGCGCGATTAGTATGTTCGTTGTGATAAACCACGTGACCAGCATGTCATCGCATACATTTCATGTTGATGGAATGGAAAACGCTAAATGTCACTTGGCTAGACATATGTATGGGTTTTGACATTGTGACAGCACTGATCGCTACTTTGGGCGTTTCGATATTCCATAGGCGATCGTACGTGAGGCCGTTTGGCTAGCATTTAGCGTTTCTTTGTGATAAACCCTGTGACCAACTTGTCATCCAATACATTAAAAGTCGATGGAATGGAAAAATGCTAACACCGTTTGGCTCTTGGCAAGTACCTAGGCGATGGTGATCTGTAGGCTTGGCCAAGCCTACAGATACCACCAAGTATTTAAATATTGGTTGTGAACGCGTATCATCAACCTAACAGCGGCAGTTAAAAGTGTCTATTCAGTACATTACTACTGATCTTGAGTGAGATGTCCTTCTCTTGAAAAGTACTAAATATCATTTCCAACGTCTCGTCTTCAGATCTATCGTATACCATAGAACTAAAGCTGTTCAATCGGCAAATAATTATCTGTTTTATTGTGCGTAAAATGAAACTTACACCTACCATTTCCAGGTCTCCCGAGTTCAGCTCCCCCGCGGGCTTTACCTGGGCTATCTGAAGCTGCAGTCATCAGTGGAAGTGGTGAGGATCGTGGCTCCCGCGCGCACCCCTAATGTGCCTCCTCACACCAGGGTTAGGGACAACCCACACGTTTCTGCGTAAGTAACTCCGACAGTAACCAACATGAATATGTTGAACGACTCAGCGGATGGCATAAAGTGTTAAGGGTCTCCCCTCTTGAGCCAAACGACGTATTTTTCGATCTTGTTGCACTGACATTAAGGTTTTTCTGACCGGCTTAAGCTGATTCTGTGTCTATAGATGAGGGAAGACCCTTATTGAGGCCTCTCATGTTCAATGTGTAAGTTCCTAACTGAAAAAATAAATTTATAATACAAGCTTTTGTTGACTGCAGTGACCTCGACACACTGCTAAAATAAAAAAGTATTAACACTTCAAAATAATTTCCAAAACATTGACTTTAATCATATTTGTTCATCTTGATTTCCTTTTATTTCAGTGAGGAATGGGACTTCCTTAAAACACAAGCAGGCCAGGCGTCTACAGAAGATCCGCAAGCCATCACCTCTCTAGTAGCCATGGGCAACAATCAGGAAAAGCCCTCCGAATCTCAAGAGATGTTCCTAGACCAGATATCATCGGCCGCTCGCCGGCTCTTCAAGGAAATGGACATATGCATAGAAACTGCTGTCACCCACCGAATCTACGACCTCGAGGTCATAGAGCTTAATACCGACGTTAGTTTTGTCATGCTATGTCCACCGGCGGAGCAAGCCTGTTCTGTCCCAGGGCAAAAAGAAATACTTCTCCAAAAAGGAGACTTACTTAGCCTTCCCATTCAAGCGTTTGAAATGATACACCTACAAACGTACCATACCAACATTCTAAACAAATACTCTAAACTTAGTTGTGTGCTGGAACTCGACTTGGCTTTAGCTGCTCATTCCCACAGAGAAGCCTTCTCTTGCACGGAACTCCAAACAGCCAAAGAACGCCTATCAAAGCTAGAAGAACTCCAAAATAACCTGAACGTCATATGGAAGGCTGAACGTTGGCTCATGGATCTGATTGGCTTCGCGAGAGACAAGGACAAAGCTGTTCAATGTTCAGGCATATTGCTTAAGTATATCATAGATAGACTCCCAACTCAGACCAGTGTGGACAGTTCTGACGGTGAAAGAAACGAGAAAGATAGCGATTTGAAAGTAGACTTCCTACAGATACCGTCAAGAGACGGAAAGATCACCAAAACCTCACCAGGAAGAGGCTCATGGCCGGGCCCGGCTGGAAATGGAAACCATGCGAATCTACACCCGGAATTCAGCAAGTCAGAACAGCAATTAAGCCTTGCTCCACGCCAGACCTCAGTGTCCACTCTTAACCTGAGTTGTTCACAGTACTTGAATCCGCAACCAAATTACTCTAGAAAAGGTAGTGCCGATTCTCAAATTACACAATCCAGCATGATGAGTAATAATTACATGAGCAGCAACTCTCAATTTGACGTTAAGTCAACAGGGTCCCACGCTAGCATCAGCAGTCGCCTCCCGCCATCTCGAAGCGAAGACACTCTCGTCATCCAAAACGAGAACATAGAACCAAAACCTAGACCGAACAGTATTAACGCAAGCATGTCCACAACCTCCAGTCCTTTACTGACCGTAAAAGGCTACTATCCTGGTAGCATGATCAGTGTGCGAACAGCGAAAGGGATCATAGAATCCGCTCAGAGTTTATCCAGTGATTCTGAAAGTCAAAGCTGTCCAATAACAGCAGTAGTTCCTTTGAAGATGCGTCACCAAGTCAAGCATAAAGCGCCATCTAGTGTGACTGCGTCCAAAAGTATGACCAACGTGAAGTCTACTGACGTGGAGTTTACTGATATCGGGCAGGAGTTCCCGAAGTCAAGCTCGTGCGTGAAGCGGCAGCCGCTGGTGGAGGCGCAGGAGGAGGACTATCACAATAAGGTTCCTAAGACTGACGAGAGGAGGAGTGACAGCGAAGACAGCAGCGTGAAGATGGAACGGCCATCGGACCAGCCAGGGATATTACAGGTGAATATTGTTTAAATCGAAAGAAAAAGGTACCTACTATAGCAGAGAAGTCTGGTAGACTTAGTAGATAGGGGCTAAAGCGCGGTGCAGGGTCTTTAGGGATATTACCTATGGAAGTAATCATTCATAGTAATGCCATCAAGAATAACTCCTAGATGTAAACCACTCGTGTGACTTTTGCTTTACGTGTTCTTTACGTGATCTTTGCGTGGTGCTTTTAACGGGTAGGTACCTATTGGGTAATGTATTAATCTACCTTTTCCTATCCAGGTGTTCGCCGCGTACGAGACTGGCCTGGCAGCCGGCACATCGCTAAAACTCCACGTCACCCCCCGTACCTCAGCCCGCGAGGTCATCGACCTGGTCGTCAAACAGCTCAACATGGCCGCCGTGCTCAAAGGGAAGTCCGGCCCAGTCTACGGACCCGATAAACTACAGGACTTCTGCCTAGTAGCCGTCATTGGGGCCAGGGAAAGATGCCTTAGGGACGATTTCAGACCGCTACAACTACAAAATCCTTGGAGAAAAGGCAGACTGTACGTCAGGCTCAAGCACGATGTGTTGGCAGCACTGCAACATTCCGCCAAACAACCCGCGTTCATTTAAAAGTTTTTTTTTTTAATTAGGCGTGGTTCATGTGCTAACTTTTTCGTGTGTTAAACAAATGAAGTTTTATTTAGCCTTATTTTGTGGTGCCAATTTTTGTTGATGCTTTAACCATAGATAAGTGAACGTTGTGACTTTAGTAACAGAACTAATGGTGCTTCACACGGTTACTGGATATCGCTTTCGATCGAACCTTCTCGGATGTAGAAATAGACAGGCGTAGATTACGCTTCTCATAGCTTACAGTTTTAGATACATTTCAATCTCTTGTCGTACTCTTTAACAAATCTAATTATTTAGGTATTAAGTAGTTTCAATAGGAGTCGGTGCGATTCGTGAATGGATATTTCAAAGTAGTTAGGTTAGAACATTTTTCTTTGTCACTAAAAGAAGTAAATAAACGTGAAATTCGACGTATTAATAATTGAAACTAAGTGCTGAAATAAGAAACGCTTTCTTAACTCAGAGACACGATGTTTAAATTTAAAAAATATTTTTATTGGGTAATCCTAAGTCGTGAACCGAAATTATGGTTTCTTAATTTCTTTAGAGACTAAAAATTATCAAATATGTAGTCACCCTACTAGACGAATTATGTGTAGATTAAAGTATTCAGAGTCTATGGCAGTTCAACTTAAGAAGAAGGGTAACCATCATACACAATGAATTTAAAATTGATAATTTTATTAATGATTACAAAATGCATTTACAGATTTTTGCATAGTCTTACATACGAGTGTTGTAACGGTAAAGAGCCAGAAAACATATTTTATTTGAGTTCGCGACTTAGGAGTCGCCCGGTATAGTGTGAAGTTAGCCACAATCTGCATTAAGTAAGTTGACTGGACCCTAATTCTCAGGAAGCTCGAGTAAGTCGAGAGACAACCTAAGCACGAGATAAGTATGACGAAAATGAGATTAGATTTACACTTTAATTCATAGCTCATGTATTTTTCTACTCCGACAATTGTGGACAGTCAATTTGCAAAGAGAATTCTAAACATTTCATATCATGTAGGAATACAGGGTTGAAAATCAATATTTTTACTATGTACATCTCCTTTTGTAATAATACGGTTTACTTATGTCCAAAAATTAATGTTTTGTTTATTTAAATCCATCCAACAATCAATACCATAATTGTAGTTCATATTCAAACATAAAACTCACTTTAAAAAAAATATATATTCTAAACAAACTTCTTATTTATTATCTTATTAAAGTTGTTTAATAATTTAACTTTATCAAAACTAAAAATTGGCTCATTCTCACTTGTAATTTACTTTTATTGTAAATAGGTATTTTAAGTTTACAAATAAATTGGTAGTTCATATTTTATTATACCCTCTAAATAGATGTACCTAGTCTAAATGGAGAATTAAAGGTTTTTTATGTTTACAAAAATAATTATTGATAGGTGTGGTATGATATAGGGTTGCAACGCGTGAAAGCTAGGCATGTCGATTTAGAAGTATCTTATGCGTGACCATTTACCCGTGTTCGTAGGACCGTTTCGCACGGCGGTAAAAAGTAAGGGTGATTGTTTAAATATTCCTCTAATATATGACTGGCTAAATCTTAAAAATGAAGTCTCATGAGGTGTTATGACTTTTGTCGTGCCAGCTTTATTCCCAGTGCAATTTTTTTAAAGTCTAACTTCCAAAGACCAGGCTTTATAGAGGTTAATTCTATGTTCCCAAAAACTTTTAACTTGAACCGTACAGTTTCGTATACCTTGTAAATGTAATCCAAAAATGAAGTCAAAGTAAAGCTAGACTTGTCTCTTTTATCTATTTCATCGCAGCTGTCGTTGAGAGAGATGAGGCACCCGAGTTTGGGATATCGTAATAACCCACCACGGTTTACATACGAAACGTTGATACGTGATCTTACTTAATTCGTTAATAAACATTAATATTCGATGTCCACAAGTTGATAATGGTCGAATAAAGATAAGATATTTTGTGTATCTATTTTAAAAGGAAAGTTTTAGGCTTATCCACCCATAGATCTCTAACGAAGTATTCTTTGAAATGTACTAATTTTAAATAGCCATATGTGTTTTATTTTCGTAGCAATTTGTAGTAAATAATGAAATAAATACTCAAATTAGTACCTAGGTAGGTACGTTTTGTTTTTATGGAAATGTATATTTTTGTAGTTAGCCATTATGTACAATATTATATTATGTGTAATGAAAGATTGTGAAATAGCTATAAATAAATTTTATCAATGATTCGAGCCATATTTAGAGGATGATTGCAATTGTTATGAAGCCTAAGTTAAATGTCTTATGAAACGTAAAATAGATTTATTTTAGATTACTATATGCACCTGACTGCGGTGCGCTGTACACTTAAATTCGAAAGTCCTTTACCAGCTTCAAATTAATTTCGTGATTATCCTTTGGAACGCCCCCACCGGCAAGATGCCAAGGTCAGCAAATATACTTTTGCTTCAATAAACACGTCCAATAAACCATGTTAGTCAGGGGTGTTTCACGGACTTCAATGCACTTGAAACTTTTTAACAACCGTTATATAGCTTTAAATGTTTTCATTTGGCATTATATTATTTTGATTTTCACAAGAATTACTGTCAGAAAATGTTACCCTTAACGCAGTTAAACCAAAAGAAACAGCCGTCTTTGCGCTTAAACCGCAGCCTTGTTTATTTGTATGAAGATTGTTCTCTGTATACCTACTACGACAGCAGAATCTCACTCAGTCAGTAGTACTCAAGAAATAACTAAAAGGAAACACTTTTCTGTTACCATTTATTTATTGCCGTCACCAAACAAACATCTATTGAAGCGCAAGAAGGCTAGTGCAATTATATTTTAACAGATTTTTAAATCTTCGTCTATATTGATACGAGTTTTTTAGATAAACGTCGTAAAATACACAGAATGGTAGACTTTTATCTCGCTCTTATGTATAACACTACTTATTTTTGTGAGTCTGCAAAATTTATTCAAATGACAGCGTAAATAATGTTACAAACTTAATCTACAGTAGAAAATATACTCATATTTTGAGATTAAGTTATCTATCGCCGTTTTATTTAGTGATATAACCAGAGATCCTTCCAGCCCTGGTGATCCAGTATCAGACTTATATTTTGGTTTATCTGTGTCTTAACTTTATCAAAGGTAATAAAAACATTGTGCGGATGTAATCCACGTTAGATAAGTGATTAATTATTGTGGTTAAACTACGTGAAAACTAAAATACTGATAAAGAACTTTTCGAGCTCCTGAGTGTACTTTAGAACTTAGAAATGTTGGAGTATAATGTGATGCACAAAAATAAATGTAATTCAAATCTTTTTTTGTATTTTTATTTAACCTTACCCAATAAAAGCTTATTTGTTGTAGAAGTTTATTTAGCAGAATATCTGCTGCAAGCAAAATAAAATTCAGAAAATTTATTTGTAAAATATAGGTGTAAACATAGGTGTAACATCGGCGTAATTAGGATCCCACCAAAAACATAAATGTAAAAAAGGAGAGCCAAGTTCAATACAAAAATTATTCTCTGCTGTGGGCTTCGCCGCAAAAAGAATGGAGATCTGAGATTGAGTGCCAAGTTCTATGCAAAATCCAAATATGTAGTCTAAGGGCTGACTTGGCTGGTTTTTCCATACGAATTATTATTAAGTACCTACTTTTACACAGTCATGGGAGAGCCTTATGTTCGATGGGTAGTTTCTACCAGCAAGCCAAATTTTCGGAATAATAAAATAAGAACCGAAAGGTAACAGGTTTAGAACATGCGAAGGCTATATAATTAGTATGGGAAAACCAGCCAAGTGAGCCCTTAGACTACATATTTGGATTTTGCATAGAACTTGGCACTCAATCTCAGATCTCCATTCTTTTTGCGGCGAAGCCCACAGCAGAGAATAATTTTTGTATTGAACTTGGCTCTCCTTTTTTACATTTATGTTTTTGGTGGGATATCATTACTTTTTGTAGGTAAGTACATATCCTCGTAACGCCGTGGGTCCTTTTAAAAGGACAAATTCAAAACTAAAAGTAGACTTTATAAATATAAAACAATTGCATTGCCAAACCCACAGCAGAGAATAATTTTTGTATTGAACTTGGCTCTCCTTTTTTACATTTATGTTTTTGGTGGGTACCTACCTACGTAATAAAAAGATAAAACTATTTGCTACTATCAACAAGTTCTCAAACTCAGAGTTAAGTAGGTATATACACCTACTTACTTTTAACTATACTTAACTTACCTACTTACTAAAAAATACAATTATTATTTATTTAAACTATTGCCTATACTATACTAAACCTACGTACCCACTTATTATAGGAATTGTAATAATAATAAGTATATACACCTCCCTACTTATAACTATAAAATTATTATTTATTTAAACTATAGCCTATACTATAATACTATACGTACGTAGGTACCAACTTATTAAAGAAATTGTAATAATAATATTACTACAAATTATAAGTTTTCCTTAAGAAAACTTAGCAATTTCGCAGCATAAATTGCAACCTTATAGGTCAGATATCGAGAGACAACCGGACGGACAGCAAGCCGGCGCTCGCGCTTGTGAGCGCGGCTGCCGCTCGCTCGGCCACGTTCGCGTCAACGGTTCGATTCGATCGTCACAGCGCCCGCGCCGCTCCGGCGTCACTCGGCGCGCGCGCGTCGTGTATATACCGAAAATCTAAATGCCTATTATTTTATCATTATTTATGAGTAGGTAATGATTTTACACTATTGATGTGCGCTAAATATAAAAATAATAATTAATCCCAGTTAATAACGTAGGTAACCTAAGTAATATTAGGTATTTATGTTAAGCGTTCATAATAGAATCTAATTATTTAAAAATTGACAGTTTTTTATTTATTCCTTTGTATTCATCTAATTACCTATCTGCATACCAAATTTTAACTCTCTAGGTCATCTGGAACTGGGTTAGAGTTTTGGTCTATAGGTCAGTCAATGATAAAAATGAGGAATTTTGGACATTAATATCTAAATAACCGTTTGAGATAAGCTTATGAAATTTAGAACACATATGTATCTCGCAAGTCTCAATATATGAGCAAAATTTGATACGTTTATGTAAAATAGTTTTTGATTTATGAGGGGGTCAAAAGTGGCTCCAAATGGTTCGTGTAATATTACACACGGTGCGCCTCGCCAGTTCTGTTTCTTGAACTTGGCTTGACACGCTCCCGCGTGTCTAGATCATTATCTTTTGACGTTAGGCATACAAATTGCTACAATTACCATGCATCATGCATTCTTACAGAACTGACAATCGCTGTTAGTGGATGCCACTGTTACAGCTTCACAATGACTTGGGTGGCGTGCTCCAGAGATGGGGGCACAGCCTACCCGAGACTTATACATTTAACGTGCTTATTCATAAAGCTGCTAATGTTTCTGCAAGCATAAATAAACTACCAACGTTAGACAAGATAAGATAAAATAAAATCATTTTTATTGCTGAAATAAAATGTAATACAGACGATTATGTATAAGACGTACAGTTTATTTATCCTCGTACCATACTGCAAAATGGGAGTTTTTTGTAACTGGGACTTTGAATCTACATTCAAGGGAATAAAGTTCAATTGCGATTCTTCGAAAATGTCATTTTTAGTTTATGCACAGGAAAATAAATCATATTCTTATTGCAACAGAGTTCAAAGTAAATTGCCTTGATAATGTATATCCTATTGGACACCGGGCCTTACGAGTTTAAAATGGGTTGTGTTTGTGAAATTTCTATATATAAAACCGCGTAAGTAACATTTTAAGTAAGGAGCAAAATGCACCTTTTTAATAAGACAGTAAGGTTTATTTTGCTCTATCATGAATTTGTTAGTTACGCGGTTTTGCAGTCTCACCGACAATATGTTCTCAAGGAGTGATGATGAGGATAAAGTCAACTCGTTATGTACTTACCAATTCGTGTCTTAAAATCAAGATTGATCCCTTTTTTAGGGTTCGGTACCAAAATAATAAAAAAGGAACCCTTATGGTGAGACTACGGTGTCTGTCTGTCTGTATGTCACAACAGTTCCCCTGAAATTATCGAAGTTATCAACTTGAAATTTGGCATAGTTGTATAATTTGCTTGCCCGCGTCTAATTTTATTAAAAAAGTTTTTTTTATACTTACCTGGAAAAGAGTAGAATGGGGGTTGAAAAATGAAAGTGATTACATATATACATACATACCTTCACGCCTTCATTCCCAGAGTGGGGTAGGCAGAGCTGCAGAATTACCAACAACTCTAAAAACTTGTTGATAACTCTGTAACCACAATTTGCACAATTAGGCTAAGATGTTTTACAGAGTATAGGTATTTAGTGACAGGTGGCAAGCCCATCGCCTAACAGTACTTCAAGCCTTTATTCCCTTAGTCGCGTCTTACGACTTCCACGGGAAGACATGGAGTGGCACAATTCTAAGCCGGCAACCACACGGCAATTTTATAAATATTTGCTATTATATAATGAAAGTGATTTCATTATATAATAGCAAACAGGGTGTCATATGAAAGCTCAGTCTGTACATTTCATAACAATAAATTTAATAAGTTTTCGTCACGTACTTTTCTAGACAAATATTTACAAAAAATGACCGTACCGTTCCCCCCCCTTATCTCCAAAGTTAATGGATCAATAAATCTGAAAAATCAGTAAGATAATTACTTATTAATTACGGGAAAAATAAAATAAAGTTGTCAAACTTTATAGTTTTAGAAAAAATATCAAAAACTATAAAAATCTGTATTTAAATTTAGGGTAGTCTATATGAACCTTATTGCATAGATAATAAAGTTCATAACAAAATGAGTATTTTTTTGTGTTTTCCAACCATACTATCTGATATGTATGGGAGTGCGGGGAACGAGTGAGACGACAGCTGGCTGGTAACACACTGATTTAATAAGATGCGATGCGGTGTGTAGGCGCAGCTACACGCATACCTATATATATATATATATATGTACATACATAACAATCCCTCCCCTAATTGTAACAAACAAAACTAGGTATATCGACACTAGAAGTACTTCTTAAAATCTACTTTTAATTTGGAACGACTACGTAACCTGCTCTGAATATTTGCGCGTTGATCTTCGGCATCGGCTTGGGGTATTTCAATGGCCGGTTCGACCACTGCATCAGGAAACGATTCCGCCTCCTGGTACTCTGAATCACTCGCAACCACTGGTGAAGCGACTTCTACTTCGCTCTCTCCGATCCGGTCCTCCCTCCCGCTCAAAATCTGATCTACGCCGGGTGAAGCTAGCGGCGGCGGCGACGGCGGCGACGGCAGCGACGGCAGCGACGACGGCGACGACGCGGACGGCGACGGTAGTTGCGATGATGATGGCGACAAGCGTCCTTGCTCTTGCAAGAGAAGCGGCGGCGGCAGCGGTGGCGGTGACGACGGGCACAACGGCGAACGCGGCGGTGACGACGAAGGCGACGGCGGCGACGATGGTGGCGGCGGCGGCAGCGGCGACGTCGAGTGGTAAGTATTATCCAGAGAGTCAAAATCCGAATGACTTTTATTCTGTAGTGTTCCATTAAATTTAACTATTTGGTTTCTATGTTTTTTAACACTGACATCAGTTTTTAAATCTTTAACTAAATACAAAACTAACCCAAGTCTCTTATCGATTACCCCTTTACACCAGGTAAAATGAACTTTATTTACATATTGCTTGTATAATATTATATCACCTTTTTTAAAATGTTGTGACTTTTTGTTTTTAGGTGGTGAAGACTGTGCTTGAACAGGTTCACTCGATTTAGGACTGTCAGAGGATGAGGGCGGCGACGTCGAAGACGGACTCGCTAAGTCTAGTCTGCACCTTAGCTTTCGTCCGAACACTAACTGAGACGGGGTGAACCCTGTGGTTGTATTTACCGAATTTCTGTAGTCCATTAAATATCTTAACAATGCTAAACGTCTTTGTCTTTCGTTTTTCCCCGATAAAATACTTGACTTTATCCCTTTCTTTACAATTTTCACGAATGTCTCCGCCTGACCGTTGCTTGCTGGGTGGTAGGCTGGGGACGTTATGTGCTTTATACCATTAAAATCACAAAACGAAGCAAATTCTTTGGAACAAAAAGCAGTGCCATTGTCACTAACTACAGTATTTGGTAACCCGAATTTCGAAAAAAAATCGCATAGCTTATCTATTGTGGCTGAGGATGTAGTAGTGCTCATCGGATATGCTTCTACCCACCTACTGTAAGCATCCACGGCCACAAAATAAGTTTGCCCGTGAAGCGGTCCGAGGAAGTCTATGTGCAGCCGCTCGAACGGCTGCGCCGGCGGCCGCCAGGGCGCTGGCGGCGCGCGCGGCGGGGAGGGCCGCAGCTGACAACACACCTCGCACGACCCTAGGTACCGTTCAAGCGCTTCGTCTATTCCCGGAAACCAAAACCTAGAACGAGCTTCTGCTTTTGTTTTCACTATACCGAGATGGGAAGTATGTAATTCAGCTAGAATTTTGTTACGTAACATCTCCGGAATTACTACTTTATGGCCTCTCATAACAATTCCATTTTCAACGGCCAGTTGCGTTTTACACATATGATATGGTTTTATTCTTAAGTCTGTTATTTTCGATGGCCAGCCGTTCTTAATAAACTTTATAACATTAGGGTATTTCTCCAGACCGAGCCATTTTGCGTGACTTCGGTGGCCGTTTTTTTTTTTGTTTTTTTTTATTTAATGTAATACTTTTTTTGAACTAGCTTAAATTTAATAATTTTAGGTGGCAATTTGCCTCGGATCGGCCTTGTGCAGCCCGAGATATTAAATATTTAAAATAAAACTGCCACCGAAATCAAAAAAGGACCCACTGAGATCAATATCTCAATAAATTCCACCACCGAATTCAATACTGCGTCCACCGAGATAAACATTTTCAATAAAAACAAAATAAATTTGACAGTTCTTCTTTATTTTTTGATATTTAGGATTAACAGAATGATTAATACTTTAATTATTTATTTGGACCTATGTCTGATCACAGATAATAGGTAATTTAATTTAAATAAAAAGTTTTTTCTCTAAATCTTCTCCTGATCAGCTGACCTACATATTTTTCTATAAGTAGTAATCTATTTGGTTAGAGTTTCGAGACCAGAATACATCTCGAAACTCTAACCAAATAAATAACTTCTGATGAACAACGCACATGATCAAATATTAATATTCACAATAAAATAATGTAACTAACAACAAATATTTACTAACCTACATTTAATAACTATTTATTTTGGTTTATTAAATGACATGAGATCAACAATCAACGTAAGTGGTTTTTTAGGTGGCTTACCCCAAAAGCGAAATTAATTGCAGTTCTCGATTTAGTAAAATATTTCATTATAATGCAAACAAAACATTGTTAAAACAATGTTGGGAATGTTAAATGTAACACTTTGTTTACACACAATACATTGAAAACTGTAAGAAAATGCTTAGGGTGGACATTGCCTATCCTTTTCTTTAAGCAGTTCGTAAAGCGTGGGGTCACTTTTTATTCTTGCTTTCCGAGCTCGTTCGCAATAAAAAAAAAATTCAAGTTTTTGTTCTTTTGTGAGCTTATTCATTTTTATATCTAAAACAAATGTCGTAGGCGTTAGGTTGGCGTAAAAATCAACAAATTATTTTCTTGTATTTCGTAAATAATTGATTTCCATGGATGTAATTTGAATTCGGTGGTCAAAAAGACCACCGAATCCACGGAGATCACACCCACCGATATCAATATATAACGATTTTTAACAATTATGAGAAGAAGAAAAATAATAGAATATTGAGGTTTTTAATTATAAAACTCATCCCTTTGGGGGTATTTCTCATCTGGTTCACTTTTCACAAAAACTAGAAATTCTACACATAAATCGCTCCACCGAATTCAACAATCACCCTATTCGAAAACCACCGAGCGACGAACTTACCTCGGTAAAATCTGCCCAAATGCCGCGAGACACGTGGGCTCCCTCCAGCAATGGCGGCGTGACTAAATGCTTCCCGACAAGCGGGCAGCGTAGTACCTAACATTTTTCGGTAGAGGTGTGCGTATCGTTTTGTAAATGCCACTGTAATCAAGCACTACCCTCGGACGTATCGAAATATACGATACTGCTCTTAAACTGTTCTCATTTATTTATTTTGATATATATAAAGTGAATTGTTAACTATATATACACATGTGAAATAATATTAGATATTATTATTTTAGCTTAGATGTTGCTTTTCGAATTATTTTGCAAAGAAATCTGCATTGCGGACTCTCCACCGATGTCAAGTTTCAGCACTTCATTTTTTTTTTCCTCAATTTCATAAATAATTACAACAAGCTTTATGTATGCTCCAATTAGCTTAAAGTTTATAGCATATGCATATTTTTTTTTGAAAACGTACGGTTTTAAATTCAAGCACTTTTTGCCCCGAACTCGAAAAAATGATGATCTGGAGAAATACCCATTACTTAAAATAACATCCTTCTCCGTTTCATCCCGGAGAACCTTAACCGTTACAGGTACGCTGCCGTTGTCTGTAACGAAACACACATACGTCGCTCGGTCGGCTAGCGCGCCAGCAGCGGGCTCGGCGGGCTCGGCGGGCCCGGAGCGCGCGCCGCACGGTGCCGGCGCGGCGGCGGGCCCGGGCAGACTGGCGCGCGACAAATAGTCCGCGCTGTTGTTTGCGCTGCGAACGTACTCGATTACGTAATTATAACCACTCAGAAATAGTGCATATCTTTGCAATCGATTGGCTGATACCTCTGGGATACCTTTATAAGGTCCAAAAATAGAAATTAGGGGTTTATGATCCGTTCGCAGTACAAAGGGTTCTGCCCTGGCGTACAAATACTGATGGAAACGTCTAACACCGTATATTATGGCGGTCGCCTCCTTTTGTATTTGTGCGTAACGTTTTTCTGCGGCGTTAAGGGTGCGTGAGCGTGACGCAAAAGAAATTGGCCGCTCCACACCGTCAGCGCCCTCTGTTGACAATACGGCGCCCAACCCTGTCGGGGAAGCGTCGACCGTCAAAATTAGAGTCTGACCAGTGAGTCGTTGCACAAAAAAAAAGCGGCAAATTCAAAAAATCTTTAGCTGGTAACACAAAGTATAGAGTGATAAAAGTTATTTGATGCTTGATGTAATTATATTTTATATTATTACGTTATTAGAATAGTAGCAAATGAAAACTGATAAATATCTGTACTACTATATTAGAAACCGCAAGCAAACACTAATGACACTTCTATGAAGTCACATTGAAAGGGAAAGAGACAAATGTATGATTTGACAGTACGGTACTCTTTTCGATGATTGTCAAATTGTTAAGTCTTGTGTTTGTTTAGATACTTATGAACAGCAACGTGTTCACATAACATTGTAAAACGTCAGTACAGATATTTTTGTGCCACTACATGTTTATAAATATTTGAAAGAACTTTTGCATAGATATTTGTGCACTTTGCCTTGATTAAATAATTTTGAAAAATAGTACTTAGTACAGATATTTATCAGTTTTCAGTTGCTTACATATTATTGTGTGATATGCTCAGATAAATATGACAGATGATGTGTGTACATATTTTTGATTGGTAAATTTGATCAGTTCATATGTAC
Source organism: Acleris emargana (assembly GCA_927399475.2). NCBI lineage: Eukaryota > Metazoa > Arthropoda > Insecta > Lepidoptera > Tortricidae > Acleris > Acleris emargana. Next base: position 3,474,334 of record OV656840.1, read on the forward strand.
TTTTCTATGCTCATTTATTTTTGAAGCCTTGGATTTGCTCATAATTATATTTATGAACTCGACTGTAGGTACTATATAAACTAAACTGGTAACATACCTGTTTAGTTTACGTAGGTAGTACTTAGTAGTCAATAATAAATTAATATACCTAATGTATTTTTTATTAAAACAAATTTATAAAATGATAAAGCCATTTATTCATGAGTCATAATCAAAATCAGATTCCAAAAATTCAACACCTGATAGAGAATCATCACTTTCATCATCACTTTCACGAACTTGTATTATAAATGGAGCCAATTCAGTGTCAAGAATGTTATCCTTAGACTTGTATTTTTCCTCTACATTGATTACATGGTCTGTACATTTTTTCCAATCTGCTGGTGTAATCATTGAAAAACATTCTCTGATCAAGTTTTCAGTTTCTGAACCATGTAGTCCCAAATTTCTGCTAGCTACTTTTCGCTTTGCCAGGCTCCATATGAGTTCAATTGCATTTAAGTCACAATGGTATGGGGGCAATTTAAGGACCTCATGTCCATGCTGCTTCAATATTTCCTCTGCTGCATATACAGGACCAACTCTATTTTCCTCAACAAGACACATCAATTCCTCTTTTTTATAGCACTCTTCGTATGGGATTTTATTTTCCCTTAGCCATTTTTGAATGTCTGCCTTCAAGCTGTGCATGGTTGGAGGCTTATTTATTTGTGTGACATGGTAACTTGCATTGTCCATTACAATCACACTCGGCTCCGTCAAATTTGGGATCAACATTTCACGTAACCACTTTAAAAAATTTACACTATTCATATCATCATGATAATCAGCTGCTTTGGATTTTGTGCTAAATACAAGCAGAGAATTTGGCACAAATCCTTGCTCTGATCCAGCATGCACTATAATATGCCTTTTGCCGGATGAAATTTTTTCAACAACACCGGAAGTCGAAGGCCCTTGCCATGACTTTTTTGGTCTATAGTTTTGATGGACATATGTTTCATCAAGATAAACAATCGATTTTCCTTCTTGTCGTTTCTTGTGTATACTTCTTAGAAATCTTTGTCTCCATCCAGATATTTCAAAATTTTCCATGAGAATGGAGCGTTCCTCTTTATTTCTTTTAAACTGAAATCCATTCTGGTGTAATATTTTCCTCAGTGTTTCACAACATCCTGAGAATCCTATAGATTCTTTCAATTCTGCATGTAATGTTCTTAGAGTAGAAACTTGCTTTTTGACACAATAAAATTCGTTAATTTTATTACGGATGGCTGTCACATCAAAATTGTCCAATTTTGACACAGTAGATGGACGGGGACGTTTTTCCCTGGCGTATTCCATTCACCTTGGTTAGTAGAACCCTCTTTTTTTATTGTACGTAGCGTTCTAATGCTTACACCTGAAAAAGGAGACATTTTTAGTCCAGGAAATCAACACATTCATATATTGAGAAATCTTGACAAGCAAATATAGTTTATTACCTGTCATGATGGATATTTTTGCCAAATAACTCGATTCTGATTCTTTGTTATCAATATCCATCTTCAGTTCTTTTACTAGCTTTTCAATAGTTTGCTTAATGTTTTCATCACGCACGCCAGCTAGAATCAAAATAAATAATTACGTACGGTATTATAATACAAAAACACCAACGTTCCTATTATGTAAATGAAAGAGTGCCACTAAAAGCATCAACATTGTTTGACAATAACTTACCGGTCGTCTGAATGATTTCATCCAATATTCGTTTATTTTTCAGTAATCTCTCATTTTCGTCACTTCTAACCTGATTTTAGTTAGAGATCATAGAAAATAACATGCTTCTTGCACTGCTTCTGATCGGTTTAGCCATTATAACACGATAATACTTCCGTAACAGATACACTGATGCTATATTTTAGGTTATGTAAAATTTTTTTTTTTCTTGTGATTTATCCCATAAGGAAAGGCAAAGGACATTAATCCATACAGCCTAGTCATATTTTTCCAATATTTATGATCCAATTTCAGGTAAGGCCGAAGCCAAGTCTTTGTATATTTTTCTTATTTCAATTTAAAGTAAGGCCGGAGCCAAGTCTTAGTAGGGTTTTCATATTCCAATTTCAAGTAAGGCCAAAGCCAAGTCTTTGTAGTCCATATTATCCTTAAATCTTGAGTTCTAAGGCCGTAGCCATGTCTTAATAGGTGTATTCCGTAAAATCCTGGATTGTGAGGCCGAAGCCAATCAAAAATAAAGACAAGTTTGTAAAAACTTGTCTTGAAAAGTCCGATGAAAATCGTAAAATCCGGTAAGAGCGTCAAATATAGATCGTAGTCCAGAAAAGGTCAAATGTCAATAATAGTATCACGAATATATTCGAAGATGAAAGAATATACTTCAAAATTCTTTAAAATGTCTTGGATGCAGCGCGGGATGTTCTCAGGTCTTCCATAAACAGTTAGCAAGTCAGCGGATAATGAGAGTCGCTGAATGTTGAATGCTGCACATTCAAAAAAGATATGATCCAGAGTTTGAATGCAGTTATTATTGCAGTATGAACATATAGAAGATGGTATAATACGCATTCGATTTAGGTGGGCATTGAAACGACAATGTCCAAATCTTAAACGGCATAATATGCTGTAAAATTTCCTGCTTCTGTACTGATGCGATTTAGTAAACCATGGGGCTCTACCTAATTCTTGGTTAATATCTCTATACCAGGAGCCTTTTCTGGTTAATGTTTCAAGCCAATTCTCAAGCCAATCCTTTTTAATTTTAGATTTAATTAGAGGAAGCAAGTCGGAGTGAGGTAAGGCAACATCGTTAACAGGGCTGCCGCTGTCACTGTCAACAATGAAACGTGCCAAAAAGTCAGCATACTCGTTACCGATAACGCCAATATGCGAGGGTGTCCATAGAAATTTTATACTAATATTTCTAGTAGAAAGATGTTGAACCATGTGTCTAATTTCTATAATAGTATAATTTGTGTTGGCGCTTAATTGATAATTCTGTAATGCTTTTAAAACGCTCATACTGTCTGTGATGACTAACCAACACAATTCAGGTCTATCTTGGATGAATTTTAGAGCTGCAAGAATGGCATGCGCCTCAGCGGTGAAAATACTTGATTCCTTGTTGAGCTGAATTCCGTAACCATATTTCAAGTGAGGTATATAAAAAGCCAGTGAAACTTTATCATCTTTTTTCGAGCCATCAGTATAGATATGTTTATGATTAGGTAATTGAGATATAAGATTATAGACTTCCTGTCGTTCTTTATGCTCACAATCAACGTAAATGTCCAGGTGGTGGAAAGTGCTCTCAAACTCCTTTTCGTAACACAGCCAGTTGCCAGAGTTATAAATATTATGCTGGTTAAATAAGTTAAGCATGTAAGAAAACTCATAAAGAATGAAAGGGATGTTAGAAGACATCGGGGAATTAACAGGGAGTCTAACATGTAATGAAATTAGCTTCTTGATCAAAGGATGTTTTTTGATAGAGAAAAGTTTAAGAGTAAAACTAAGTTTCAAATATTTAAATCTAAATAATAAAGGTGGTGTGTTGCACTCGACTTGTAAGGAGTTAATGGGTGTTGTTCTCATAGCTCCTGTAATTAGTCTGAGAATTTTGTTTTGGACAACATCCAGTTTCTGAACCAACTTGTCATTTGAGGAAAAACACAAAAAACCATATTCAAAATGACTGCGAACTAAAGACTTGTAAAGAGATAAAAGAATTTTTGGGTCAGAGCCCCAGTATGTCCCAGCTAAAGACCTCAAGACATTAAGAGCCTTTTGAGCTCTAACAATTATACAATCAACATATTTACCCCAGGATAGGTTACTTACAAATAGGATACCCAAAAATTTTACGTTGTTCACTATGGGAAGTAAAGTATTGTTGTAAAAAATTTTAGCTTTAAAATAACCAGTTTTTCTAAAAACTAAGACTTGATTTTTCACTACTTATGTCTAAAGCAAGATGTTTGAAATAAGAGAATAATTTACTCAGAGCATTGTTTAAATTAAGGTTTACATTATTAGCATCACTGCCAGAGCAGTAGACTACCAGATCATCTGCAAACTGTAAATTAGAAACATAAGGACCTAAAACTATGTTCATTCTATGGATGTAAAGAGTAAATAATAAGGGACTTAAAATACTTCCCTGACACGTACCTTTAAAAGAAAATCTGGGTCCAATAAGCCTCTTATTGTACTTAACAAAAACTTTTCTACCATGCAAAAAGTAAAAAATCCACTGCACTACTTTTGAAGGAAAACCAACTGCAGCTAACTCTGATGAAAGAACATGATGATTGAGATTATTAAATGCCCCAAGAACATCAAAAAAAACACTAACAAGAGCATCTTTAGACTGAAAAGCTTTAAAAATATCTAACTGTAAGTGGGCAATGCTCTCCCGTGACGACCTGCCCTTTCTAAAACCAAATTGATTAGAAGGTAAGATGCAATTTTTTTCCACGAAATGTTCGATTCTTTGTTTTAGAAGCTGCTCAAAAATTTTACCTACACAAGATGTTAAAGCAATGGGCCTGTAAGAATTAAAATTAGTTTTTTCTTTGTTTGGTTTCAGGATAGGTACAAGACAGTCTACTTTCCAGGCATCAGGGATTAAAGAGTTCTCCCAGAGAAGATTAAAAATTTCTAATAAAAGTAATTTACATTGATTAGGTAAGTGTTTCAGCATTTTGTATGAAATACCATCAAGGCCAGCTGCAGAATCCCTTCTAGATGAAATAGCTGCGGTTAGTTCGACTAAGTTAAACGATTTTGTAAGATACCTATGATTAGGTGACAAGGGGAGTGAATCTACATTGAAAGCTGGCTCAACAGTATCTGGAGTATATTTTTGAAGGAAATCAAAAATCCAGGATTGATTGCTATTTGAATTAGATGGACTTGAGTAACTTTTATTGAATCTGCGCATATATGTCCAAATTAAAGCCATAGGTGTAGTTCTATTAAAAGACTCACATAAACTCTTCCAACTGGCTTTTCTCTCAAATCTTAGTATGTATTTCTTTTTAGCTTGTAATTTTTTAAAATTGATGTAATTAACTTCAGAAGGATCCTTTTTAAATAATAAATAGGCATTTTTGCTAATTTCAACAGCTGCTGAGCAATTAGAATTCCACCAGGGGAGAGGAATTCTTTTCCTTTTGCCTGAATTAGAAAACAAGTGGGAGGGTGAAATACCGTTAGTCTGTTTATTTAAAAAATGTGGAGAAGAGTTCCTTAGAGCTAAATGTAGAAGATTAATAAAGTTTGAATAGTTAAGTAAGGCATCCTGTCTGTCTATAAAAAAGTTACAAAATAATAATTTAATGTTATCAGAATAAATCTTCCAATCAACTTTGTTATAATTGATAGAAAAGGGCAAAGGAATGCTATCAGCAATATTGGGAGTTATGGCGCGATTAGTATTAATTATTATTTTTGTAATTACAGGGAGGTGATAACTGCCTAGAGGATCGTCATTTACTGACCAGTCACACTCCAAAGCCAAAGAAGTAGAAACTATGGTCAAGTCGAGGGCATTCTGCCTCCAAATGTGAGATCCAACTGTGGTCATTTGACCATCATTGAGAAATACAAGATTATTATTGTTAATGCAATCAAGAATGTCTTTGCCTCTACGATTAGAGGTTGAGCACCCCCAAGATGTGTTCAAACCATTGAAGTCACCAGCAAGAAATATAGGTTGTGGTAAATTTTTAATAAGTCTATCTAACTTTGATTTAGAAAAAGATGGACTGCAATTGGATGGGCTGTAAAAACTAACAATAGAAAGATTTTTATTATTGCCATATTGAATACGAATCGCTACATTTTGTAATGAGTCATCACAATATGTATCAAGTACAGTGTAAGAAATGGACTTGTGAACTAATATGGCTACACCATTATGGGAGTTACCTGAATCTAAACGAACAACATCATAATAACGAACTTTAAACTTATGCCTAGGTTTGAGCCAGGTTTCGCAGATTATTGCAATATGAATATTATTGTCCCATAAAAAATAAGAGAAAATATGTTGATTGTGCAAAAGACTCTGAGCATTCCATTGTACTATATTCAAGGTATCCATGAAAGCTAATAAATTAAAATTTACCAGAATCTAATTTCTTTAAAGTCTCTAGAAGGACGTCTTTGATGCTTTTGGAACAAATAGATTTGTCATTATTTTTGTTTGCAGTAATAAGCTGTACGATAGTTTGTGTTATAACTGATAGTATTTGGTCATTATTTATAAGTGAGAGAAATTGGTCAGTTTTATTTAAAGAAGGAAAATTATCCTTATTGAGAGAATCAGCATAAGTTTTTTTTTGGTATTTTTCTTAATTAAGCTGTATGTTGTGCTCCTTAACAGGGCATTTAGAAGAAATTGCGATATGATTTCCTTTGCAATGACAACAGACGGCTTGATCAGCAGAAGTTTGACAGGATGTATAGCTATGACTTTCACCACAGATGGAGCATCTTACTGAGTTTTTGCAGAACTTGGCTATGTGACCATACCTCAAACACCGCAGACATTGCTTTACCGGAGGGATGTACGGTCGCACCTCGAACCGCCAGCTATTCAAATCGACGCTCTCAGGAAGCACAGGACAGGAGAATGTAATTGAAACCGTCTTTGTGGGCTGAAAAGTAGATATACCATCAGTAGAAATTCTTCTCATGAAGCGACGAATACATACTATGCTTTTGCTGCTAGTAAGTGACTTGTATATATGTTTATTTGACATGTTTGTCGGGACGTGAGTGATGACACCAGTGACTTCCGTGGCGGCAGCCGGGATTGAAGCTTTCATGCGAAACAATTCTAGGAACGATGTGTTCTTTAAGGCGGCGTTAGCTAAGGCCGGCCTTTCAAATATAACACCAATCTTTGATTTATTTATGCGTTTTAATTGTTTTACTCCCTTGTTATACCTCTTAATACCATTTGCCAAGGGCATCAGGTCACGGTTGCCGATAGGCTTATCAGCATCAGTACTTTCCAGAAAAACTATATATTCAAAGTTACCACCATTTTCAGGATAACACCTGGTATAGTCTGGAATGCGGAAAGGCAGAAATTTGTCAGCTTCTTCTTGCGACGCTAGAGATTCCGAGTCGGTACCGGAGTCTAGCTCCGACTCCGCCTCCGCGAAACCTTCAGGATCCGCATCCTTTCTTTTACGTTTCTTCCTACCACGACTCATTACGACTTCAAGCAACGCCTTGTAACTTCAATAAACTCTATTAAACGACTTTTATTTTATTTTAAAAAATATTTTTGTTAAAAGCCGCCCAAACAGTTCGAAAGTTCCCGCGCTTTTCATCGTTATGTAAAAACTGTGATTGACAATTAGTTTGACAGATAAAATTGTTGCCATATATAGAATTCTGAAAAAATGCTTGTGCAGCGACTCGCTGGTCAGACTCTAGTTTTGCCTTTGGGTCAAAATGTGCCAATACCTGTTCAGATACCAAGCAATTTTTTATTTTATCAAAAGCTTTCCTATGCTCATCGGTCCATTCCCATTTATTACCTTTCTTCAATAAGTCATACAAGGGGCTGAGTATAGTCGAAGCCGATGGCACAAAATTGCGATAATAGTTGCTCAACCCTAAGAAAGACTGTAGTTGACTAATATTAGAAGGTACGGGCGCGTCAACTATAGCCTTGATTTTCTCGGGTGATTTTTTTAACCCTTCTCTATTGATTATATATCCTAAGTAGGTAATTTCTTCTTTAAAAAATTCACATTTTTCCCGTTGCAAAACTAATCCGGCGTTTTGTAATCTCTGTAAAACCAACTTTAACCGAGTGAGGTGTTCGGTGTGGTCGCGACCCGTGACGAGCACGTCGTCGAGCAGGCACAGCACGCCGTCCAACCCCGCCAGCACGGCCTCCATGGCGCGCTGGAACACGGCGGGCGCGCTCGCCAGCCCGAACACCAGCCGCGTGAAGCGGTACAGCCCGCGGTGCGTGTTCACGCACGTCAACCTTTGCGAGTCATCGTCTAGCTCCAACTGATTGTAAGCCATAGACAGATCTAGCTTAGTAAACCGCTCACCTCCATACAATTTGGAAAACAATTCGTTCACTGTGGGAAGTGGATATTGCTCCACGAGTAACTGTTTATTAACACTAACAGAGTAGTCAGCACATAATCTCACTGTACCATTTTTCTTTAACACTGGGACTATAGGCGAAGCGTATTCTGAGTATTCGACAGGTTGTAGGACTCCTAACGCCACCAATCGATCAATTTCTTTCTCGACAGCATCGCGAAGAGAAAAAGCAATAGGACGAGCTTTAAAAAAAATAGGATGTGCATTTTCCTTAATTTTTAATTTGATTTTATATTTATTAAACAAACCTAACCTATCTGAAAACAATTTTGGATATTGTCGTTCTAGCATAACGAGAGGTGTGTCTGTGTCCTTGCAATAATTAACTGGCGTTAATTGCAACCCGAATGAAGAGATAAAATCCCTGCCTAACAGCGGCGGCCCGCCGCCGCGCACAACGAACACGGCCAGCGCGCTAGTGCCGCCCGCAAATTCTACTGATAACAACACCGTTCCTACGCATGTTAATCGATCACCAGAATAAGTAATTAGTTTTTTACTAGTAGGTGACAATGGCACGTCTTTAAAATGCATTTTATACAATGTTTCAGGTATAACTGTTACTGCGGATCCACTGTCAATTTCAAACTTTAATTTTAACCCATTTACTTTTACAGTTTCAACCATTGGTTCACCCATAACGGATCGTATATGAAATAACTCACCGTCATCATCGTTTCCGCCCTCATCATCCGCAACTGTATCCATGTAATTCACTTTACACATCCTTCGCAGATGACCTTTTTGGTTGCACTTTTTGCACTCATATTTCGAAAACCGACACTGTGAAACACTATGATAGGTTGATCCGCACGCTGAACACCTAGGCCTAACTGTTCCACTTTTCTGGTCACTACGCACGATCTTGAACAGCTGTTCGGAAGGCGCAGAGGCAGGACCCGCGGCGGCGGCGCCTGCCCTTGCGCATCGAATGTTCTCGGCGAGTTCCACTGCTTTCGTTAGCGTCAAGTCGGTTAAATCTTGAGCATACAATTTTTCCTTCTCCCTACCAGGTAGCATGCCCATTACAAAACGGTCACGCAACGCTTCTTCTATGTTAGAAAAATTGCAATGCGCTGCGAGACCTCTTAGTTTAGCCGCCCATTGTGGGTACGACTCGTTTTGTAATTGCGTAGCGATGTAAAAATTGTGTCTCTCACCAAACCCGACCCGCTTAGGCGTGAAATGCTTATCCAGCAAGCCGATAATGTCGTCGAAAGGTACTTCCTGTACATCTTTAGGCAGCGCCAGGTGCGCTGCGAGCTCGTACGAGCTCTCGGTGAGTGCGCTCAGCAAAATAGCTCGTCTTTTTTCACCCGCCGTATCCGTCGTTGCACTAATTCCGTTCGCGATGAACCACTGTCGCAATCGACTTATGTATGTTTTCCATGTTTGAACGTTATGATCAAAACTTGGTAAAATCCCGAATACAGCACTGGACATGTTACTTTTTTTTGTTTTTTTTTTTGTTAATGTGGGTAGTCGTCGCCACTGATATGTATGGGAGTGCGGGGAACGAGTGAGACGACAGCTGGCTGGTAACACACTGATTTAATAAGATGCGATGCGGTGTGTAGGCGCAGCTACACGCATACCTATATATATATATGTACATACATAACACTATCTTTAATACGGAACCGTCGGTGCGCAAGACGGACTCGCACTTGACCGTTTTTTTAAACGTTTTTTGTGTGGACGGCAAGAAAAAAACAAAAAACCGCCGTCAAAAATGCAAAAAATAACTTCTTTGAAAATAGTAGGTAATAGGTTAGTCCAACTGAAGTAGAATCCAATAGAAGAATGTTCTTCGTTGTAGTCGCTCAACTATCTTAATCGAGATATCTTATCGCCACCATTGAAAAAGGTACCGTTGAGGAGTTCCGGTGGCCATCTATGGCCTTCATCATCAGTTCCACTTCCCCAAATCATACATTCTGAATGCAAATGCTAGACTTGTTACTAAAAATACTAAAATCTCTTTATGTTTTTTCCTACAATATTTGAGGAGTTTCCTAAATTCCTCACGGATCCCCTCATCAGATTCAGATTTGGTGACAATGGGACCTCCTCGGAAGTATACTCTATTGATCAAATATTGACGGAATTGACGGAGAAATCGTTGAACATACATAAAAAATCATACAGTGGAACGTATACCCTCCTCCTCCTCCTTTTTGAAGTCGGGTAAAAACGTAAGGGCCCTGTGGTGCGTCCTCTTAATATGTCAATTCCAGACATTTTGACAAGAGTCCCACACTCGTTATCATTCGTGGGAAGCTACTTGCATGGCTCGCAACTAACCGGTACAGTATGCTACAGGTATTTACATACATTTTTTACCAAGGCTTAGTTCCATAAACTTTTTTTACGATAGGTGAATAAACTTTCTTCTATAAAGTTTTGTACGATAAGGTGAACAATATTGAAAAAAATAATAGCTTCACATGAGACAATACAACGTAATAAAAAACAATGTATGCATTTGACATTTCATCTCGTTCGAATGAGTTATTCTCTATTAGTTCGAGAATAGGAAGCAGCTGTAATCTTGGTTTTTGACGTCCCACTGACAAAATTGCACTGACAACACACTTAACTTGCGCCTATATTCGCTTCAGTAAACGTCACTCACCTCACATCACGTCACGTCAGTAAACTAAACGGCACTATCGAAGAGTTTGTCCCTTTACTGAAAATTATTAGTTAGGTTTGCAAATTTGCTGCTCGACCTTACAAGAGTTGTAAGAAGTCTAGGCGATCCATCGAAAATGAGTTTAGTAGCTAACACCGGGTAAGTACAATAAGCGATAACTATGTCGATTCTGGCATTCCACTTTCTTTACAAATTGTTTTAATTTCCAGTAAACTTGCGGGTCGTACGCTGTTTATAACGGGAGCTTCTCGTGGCATCGGGAAGGCTATTGCCCTCAAGGCAGCCAAAGATGGTGCTAATGTGGTAGTTGCGGCGAAAACAGCGGATCCCCATCCCAAGCTACCAGGCACTATTTACACCGCTGCCGAAGAAAGTAAGACCTTAAACATGATTCTGTAGTCACATCTAACCGTTTAATAAGTCGCCTTCTGAGTCTGTAGTAACCCACAGCTCATAAAGATACTTTTGTTTGAAATGTATTTTTCTGTTACTTTGGACTTTGCACTGCACTGTGTAGGGCGTTGATACGGCGCCAAATAATATTTTCGCTGTTGTTTATTTATGTAAATGTTATGTATCTATTACTGCGGATTAATTAGTGGGTTTTAGTTAAAACTAACTTTGTTAGTTATAACTTTTGCTGTTGAAGCTCAATTTTATATTCTTACTAGCTATTATTCGCGACTCTGTGTTGTTTATCGCTATTCACTCGCAAACTGTTCATTTTTCCAGGGTGAAAAGTACCCATGAAAGTCCTTAACCAGGGTTCAAGCTATCCCTATACCAAATTTCATTCAGAGGATAACTGTGGTTTAGCTGTTAAACTGTCAAACAGAGTTACTTGTGTATTTATAATAATGAAAATTAGTGAATCAACTAGGAATGTTAATGAAGCAATTTATTTCATTTTAATGTATAGGTACATGCTTTATTTGACCTTGTGGCTTCTGTTACTTCACATAGTAACCAAGTAACACACAGTTATCTCCTAATCAACTGTGCACTATCTAAGAATATCTTTACTTAGTTTAATATGAAGTCGCTGCCGCTGTCTGTTTGCTTGGATCTTTTAAACTACTCAACGGACTTTAATGCAATTTTCAGCAATAGATAGAGTGATTCAAGAGGAAGCTTTGTATGTATAATACATTCTGGTTTGTGTAGTCACAGAAAACTCACATGAACCGAAGCGAAGCAAGGACGGGTCGCTAGTTAGTCTTAAAATAGTCTATCTTTTATGACAGTTATAATAATTAATCAAACATTTGCCTCTGATCTACTGGTAATCCGTCCTAATCTTAGGGACACAATTATGCTCAAATTTTAACCATCAAGTATGCATTTTTTGAGACTACAGCTTGCTACTATTTTGACCTTCCAGATATGAGGAGTCACTTTCATTTTACTGAAACATTTTTTTAACAATCACATACAATCTAATTCATTATTTTCTAGTTGAAGCCCTTGGAGGCAAAGCCCTGCCGTGCATAGTGGATGTGAGAGATGAGAAAACAATCCAAAAGGCCATTGATGAAGCCATCAAGAAGGTAATTATACCAAAACTTTTCCAAATTAATAAGCCTACTTTCAAACTTGATAACTCTTCCAAGCCCCGAAGGTTTAGAAAAATTAGGTTTAGCTTAAACTACGCAGCTCTTAAATGGCAGGCTGTATCTCACGAACCGTGATAGCTAGAAAGTTGAAATTTTCACAGATAATTTATTTCTGTTGCCGCTATAACAACAAATACTAAAAACAGAATAAAATAAATATTTAAGGGGGGCTCCCGAACAACAGAAATAATTTTTTTATAGATAATGGTACGGAACCCTTCGTGCACGTGTCCGGCTCGCACTTGACCGGTTATTTATGTATCTTAATCAGTGCACCCGTTTAGGAGGTTAATTACAATGGATTACCTACTCAGTCACAGACATTAAGTTTGTAACACCCCTGTGTTGGGTCAGGTTAATAACAACTATCAAGTCATTGTACGGTAAACAAAGCAAGGTGACCCTGCATACAATTTGATATAACTGCAGAAAGTATAGATTGTTGCCATTTCTTACTAGAGGACATCCACTACTTCATACGTGTAGTATTACTTTTTTTAGGGTTCCGTAGTTAAACTATCTAACCCTTATAGTTTCGCCATGTCCGTCCGTCTGTCTTGAGAGACGACAGAGACTCTTAGTACTAGAAAGCTGTAATTTGGCATAAATATACATATTCACGCCAACAATGTGGTAAAATAAAATCTTGAAAAAATTTTTTTTTTTGTCTACCTCCCCTTTCTCGTCTACCCCTTACTGTGGCGTATCGTTGGATAGGTAAATTTTTGATTAAGGTATCTAGTCTGGGGGAAGGAAAGATAATTAATATAAACTACAAATGGCAGACTTAATGCCTTGTATTTGAGGTCTGCTTCCTTTTCTAGAAGAAATAATACTTGATTTGACAAAAATATAAAAGGTCAAGATTATTTCTTCTCTAAGATTAGACAACACGGAATATAACGACGCGATAGCCTAGTTGTTAGTGACCCCGACTACGAAGCTAGCGGATTCGATTTCCAGTGTGATGAGCACGAGTATTTGGATGGATGTTCGGATGTTTTTTATGTATGTAAGCATTTATTTTTCTAAATATTGATATCGCTACCTAGTACCCACCGTACAAGCCTAGAGCTTAGTTTGGGACTTCGGTCAATGTGTGTGAGATCGTCCCTTGATATAATTGTTTATTATTTTATTATTTTAGCAGGATATGCATTATACATATGTGTACAAATCATGGGAATAACACTCATGCCTTCATTGTAAGAGTGGGTTACGCACAGCTGCAGAATTACCAACAACTCTAAAAATTTGTTGATAATTCTTTAACCACATTTTGAACAATTAGGCTAAAATGTTCACAGGAATAATTTGGTAAAAAATACTATAATTTATCTATGACAAAATGCATTACTCTCAAGAGTAATCCTCAAGATTGGACTGTAAAGGTACAGTCTTCGGACCAAGGACCGGAAAACCCCTTCTTTTGATTAACCCTATCAATAGGCTTAGCCTATCATTCGGTTAGCCAATCGATGTGCTTAGCTATGATTGAGTCACCTTAACGTTAGGGCGAACCCCGTTGAAGTAATTAACCGCATCCAAAGAGCTTACCCGGTTCATTAGGGTTTCGGTAGTTTAATATTTAAGCGCTTAGCATTGACTGGGTATTACCCCATCGATCGCCTCTCTCTTTTTTGCGCATTCGGGCGAACTCTAGCCGTCTCGCTTAAGCGGCTACTGCCTGCCGCCACCCTATCAATTGTTAGGTAATTCAATAATACGTCTAAACTCTTGCGCATAGAGGTTAAACCAGCTTGAAACCGTTCGAATAAGCTTGAATAAGGTGACATATAATAGGGTATTGGAATAGGCTTAGCGCTTAGTCGAATTAACCGTATCGTTGGGTTGCCCTTTCTTTGAGCTAAGTCGACGATAAGCTAAGCGCATCCTTGGGGTTTGTAACAACAAGTCTATCAAAAAGCATATCAAAAACCCCTTTCGCGCTAAGCGGTTCCGGTCCCTGCTTCGGACCAGGGACCGGAAAACCCCTTCTTTTGATTAACCCTATCAATAGGCTTAGCCTATCATTCGGTTAGCCAATCGATGTGCTTAGCTATGATTGAGTCACCTTAACGTTAGGGCGAACCCCTTTGAAGTAATTAACCGCATCCAAAGAGCTTACCCGGTTCATTAGGGTTTCGGTAGTTTAATATTTAAGCGCTTAGCATTGACTGGGTATTACCCCATCGATCGCCTCTCTCTTTTTTGCGCATTCGGGCGAACTCTAGCCGTCTCGCTTAAGCGGCTACTGCCTGCCGCCACCCTATCAATTGTTAGGTAATTCAATAATACGTCTAAACTCTTGCGCATAGAGGTTAAACCAGCTTGAAACCGTTCGAATAAGCTTGAATAAGGTAACAGACAATAGGGTATTGGAATAGGCTTAGCGCTTAGTCGAATTAACCGTATCGTTGGGTTGCCCTTTCTTTGAGCTAAGTCGACGATAAGCTAAGCGCATCTTTGGGGTTTGTAACAACAAGTCTATCAAAAAGCATATCAAAAACCCCTTTCGCGCTAAGCGGTTCCGGTCCCTGCTTCGGACTGCAGTCTCGCCATTGCAAATATCTATGTTCCACAGACCCTTACTATCAGGTGGTCTGTATCCTAGCTGTCCATGCCATAAAAATGATTTGTTTCAGTTCAATGGGATTGACATTCTGGTGAACAATGCATCAGCTATCTCCCTCACCGGCACGGAGGACACGGACATGAAGAGATACGACCTCATGCACAACATCAACACGAGGGGCACCTTCCTGACGTGAGTAGCCACAGAATTATCATAACCCTCAACAAAAGCTTATTCTTGTTTTTTTACACAGTTATTGTGACCATATAGAAAATATGAAAACACCGTAAAAGAGTGAAATTTAAATTTAAATCGGCCAAGCAATACGAATGACAAGCATTATAAACTGCTTAAATAGCAGTTTGAAATGACAACCATAATACAGAGAAATCCGATACGTCGTGTGACGTAAACACGGCAGCCATATAAACTCCATTTTTGCTAGAACTGACTTCATCATACGATCAGCTCTTAACACCATAGCCATAGAATTGTTTGGCACAGTGGTCTAAATTGAACACTGTGCCAAACAATTCAAAGCACATCGCTCGCAGGACTGATGGTCGATGGGGTCAGAAGGTTCTTGAGTGGCGTCCGCGGACCGGGAGACGAGCTGTAGGCGGCCTCCAACAAGATGGAGTGACGACCTTGTGAAGATCGCGGGAACGCGGTGGATGCGAAAAGCACAAAACCGGTCCGAGTGGAGAGCCTTGGGGGACTTCTTTCGACTGACATGATTGATTGAAAAGACGTGTTTATTTGTATGTTTGCAGGTCAAAGTTGTGTCTGCCGCACCTGAAGAACAGCAGCCACGCGCACATCCTCAACCTGTCGCCGCCGCTCAACATGAACCCCTTCTGGTGAGCCTGGACAATCTTCTAGCATAAAACAACCTTCAGGCATAGTATAAATAGAAGAGTAGGTCATCTCCGGCCCGTCGGGAGTATCTGTTATACGGGGTGTCCCTGGATGAAGTAAACAAGCGAATAGGGATGAAACTAGATGCAATTTCACTGACAAAAAATATATACTTTTTTTTGGTGTCGTTATTTGATTTCTGTGTACCCTATCGGAACAAAGTGAAATATCTCGCCTCACGAGGTCTATAGAGATGAAGTAAACGGTGTTTCAATCCCAAAGCATTTCCTGTGTCATTCATGTCATACAAATAAAATAAAAAACAAAAAATACGCCAAACACAATAAAACTTTTATGTTGATTTGTTTACCACAGAAAATGCTCTGGGATTAAATAACCGTTTATTAAACCTCAATCAACCTCATTATGAGGCGAGATATTTCACTTGGTTCCGATAGGATTCACTCATAGCTATTAGTTTTTTTTTAAACAAAGTACACCATTTTTTTTGTTCGGGCTTGTACTTCTCTCTCTCTCGGTCTCCTACGCTCTTGTCGTATGCTAGTCTAACTGATTTACTGATTATAAAACCTTGAACGATTATTAATAATGTGGTTAGCTGATT
The DNA here is from genome assembly GCA_927399475.2 of Acleris emargana. Taxonomy (NCBI): domain Eukaryota; kingdom Metazoa; phylum Arthropoda; class Insecta; order Lepidoptera; family Tortricidae; genus Acleris; species Acleris emargana. The sequence continues at coordinate 3,490,803 of OV656840.1, forward strand.
AGTTATTTAATACATTATTTAGGGGGACGTAGTATTTCTGCAGGAATAAGGTCATTTAGTGCCCTGTCCAAATATTAGTGATAATTTAAACATTTAACATTTCAATTAAAAAATTTGATGAATTGATACATACATACATAAATTAAATCAGTTTCCCAGAGGGGTAGGCAACATTTATATATTTTCATGACATTTAGTTTACGTATAGCTTAAATAATTTACTTTACTAGCTGTTGAATTAGATATAAATACATAGTAAAAACTAAGGATATTAAAAATTCTTGATAAAAATAAATAAGTAAATATAAAAACGAAAAGTATTCTACTATAATTTACTTCGACATTTTGGCCGTGTTGCAACGACCGTGTTCACGAGCAGACTGGCAAAGGCCTATGAACCTCTTAGTATTTTTCACTATTTATTAATTACCAACGTTTGTCCGTAGGTTCTCAGTGCACGTGGCTTACACGATGGCCAAGTACGGTATGTCGATGTGCGTGCTCGGCATGAGTGAAGAGTTCAAGCCGTACGGCATCGGCGTCAACGCGCTCTGGCCCATGACTGGTAATATACATACATACACACATTACATACATACATACATACAAACAAACATACCTTCAGCTTCACGCTCTCACGCCTGTCTCCCAATGGGGTAGGCAGATACTATGGAACGCCATATCGCCGGTGAAACTGCAAAACCGCGTAAGTAACATTTTAAATAAGGAGCAAAATGCACCTTTTTAATAAGACTGTAAGGTTTATTTTGCTCTATCATAAAGTTTTTACTTATGCGATTTTGCAGTGACGATATATCGAATCCTGAGTAAAGCGAGTTCTTTAGTGGATTGTTTTCTCAACGTATCAAGGGATTCCAGCTATACCGTCCTAAATAAAATGAAATAAGTTTCTGTCAAAAATTTCATTTTTGGGACAAGATTTTGTGGCCGACTGCACTTTTTTTTGCAGAGTCATTATCTGCTTATCAAGACCAAACAAATGAGCCCCAACACGGTGGGTCTACTTCAAGTATAGTGGAGATTCTATCGCCACCTTCTGACTCCATCATCAGATCAGCTCCATGTCATAATAGTATTGCATTGTCATTCAATTTACACATGTATGCAAATTTTCAGCTTCATTGGAAACCGGGAAGTGGGTCAAATTTAACTTGGAAGATTTGACCGGGACATACATACTTACATACGTTGCAAGTTAAATAAAAGCTTTTAAAAATAAAGACATTTTACCAATAAACTTAAGTAATAATGACAAGGATCGCATGAACGCGTAGGATGCAAAAAGCACAAGACCGGTCTGAGTGGAGAGCCTTGGAGGAGGCCTATGTCCAGCAGTGGACGTCTTTCGGCTGACATGATGATGATGATGAATAATAACAATTTAAGCGCTTCGGGTCAACATTTAATGCGCACAGCAAGGTTGTAAAACATCCTACTCGTGTCTGTCCTTTAAAAAAAAGGTTGAATGGATGGATCAGCTCGCGACACAAGCAAGAAATGGAATAGACCCACGAATTCGTAACTTCCTGAAGGATACTGGGGGCCGATTTTTGACTTTCGAGCGCTCGAAAGTTTCACTCGAAAGTGACAAAAAACAATGAAATGGTATTTTTGACTTGCGAGCGATAGAAAATATGAACACGAGTGGTCCGTGGCATTCGTTTTGAATTCTATCAATAGAAAGTATCATTTGACATCTTTCAAATCTGTTGGGTATATATACACGAAGCATAAACAAACCTAGCACAATGCCATAGACATCCACAGACGAGAAAGCGTTTCATTTTTCCTACATTTATAACCAGTCAAGAATTTGAAAAATAAGCGTAAAAAAATCTTATTGGCACTGAAATATTAAATTGCTTGTTATGATTTCATCTTTTGTTAGCTTCACACATTTATTCGTATTCAAAATATGAATAAAATAAACCGGTAAAACATCGATTTTCTGCGTATAATGAAACAAGTTCCAACTTAATAATACTATTTAGTCAATCCCTCAGTTTCGAGTGAGAATCTCAAAAATATGGAATTAGGGACCATTCGAAAATAAATCGTGAAAAATTTTCGCATTCGAATATTTTCTACCGCTCGCTTTTGAAATCGAGCGCTCGAAAGTCAAAACTCGGTCCCCAGATCCATGAAGTCATATTTCAGGAAAGTTCAATTAAATTTGTGTCATAAAAAACCACATTCATGTCGCTCAAAATCGCTCAAATTTTGAGCGACATGAATGTGTTCGATGAAATGTACTATGCCTGGAAAAGGGTTAAGTTGTCTTCTAAACTTAAATTCATTCAATTTGGTTATTCAACTGACGTTACCACGATACATCGTTGTTCAACTTGATTAAGGACAACTTAAAGAAAAGAAAAATACATTTATTCACTACACACATAAGACTCACGGAAAAAAATTAAAACAGAAAACAACAATAAAAAGACTAGTGGGTGTCTTCGCGGCACAGTGAATCGGACACTGGCTCAGCATAATGCTGAGGTGTTAAACACCTACAGCGCTGATTATCAGCCACGACTTCATCGTTAAAAATCCTATTACAATATTTACAATCGTGTTTGTATTGATCGTGTCAGGTATTGCGACGGCCGCCATCGAGATGCTGACCGGCGACGTGTCGACGAGCCGCAAGCCGGAGATCGTGTCTGACGCCGCGTACTTCATGCTCTCCCAGTAAGTTTACCACCGGTATACGATTGGCGACTTTTACTGGTGTAAACCTGTGTTATACGTACAGTCAACAGCATTAATATGTTATCATTTATATACCTTGTCGCTTTCAATGGTTTCACAATTATGTATAGCATTTCAAACACAACGTTAAAGCGACAAGGTACATATTGTACTGTTGGTATAGGCACTACTCTACCTGGCGCTCTCAGAGACGTCGATTAAATTTAACGCTTGACTATCAATGAATATTAACAATAAAACTTAGTAATAATAAATGTTTAATTTTAATACAAAATTGACCTCAAAATTAATTTTGTTTTTAATATACGTAATTCTAATTGTAATTTGTGCCTGAATGCTTTTAACGGTGTTCACTTAACACCAAGACCGATATCCGGAATGACCGTAGCCATGGTAATAACAACGCTATAAAAATTATTATAGAACTGCTATTGCCAGGCAACGCTGATTATAGAATTATTGTCCCGCTTCGGTTACACTATGGGTGGTATTTTGGTCCATTTAACCTGTTCTAAGGTGGGTCAAGGTTCCTTTCTGCCCAATATAGATTGGGCCCTTTTGGAGGCATTTCGACCCTGTACAGATGTAGTGAATAATGTTTCACCGTCGTAAAACCGTCGTTTTTGCACAATCACCCAAATGTTTACTTCACAAATGAGCTTTTCAGGCCATGTAAGTACAGTACGATAACACTTGAAAAAAATGTCCTTCGGGCTTATACTTCTTTCTCTCTCTATCACACTACGGTACGTGGAAGCTCTGTACCTTTGGGTTGGGGGTTCGTTTCAAACTTATTTTTACACAAAAATATTTCTTTACAGAGACCCCAAGACCTACACGGGAAACTTTGCCATCGACGAGGAAGTCGTGAAGAAGGCTGGCGTCAAGGACCTGACTCCATACGCCTGTGATCCGAGTAAGCACTCCTCATGTTTATTCTTCATATGGATCGTTTAAAAAAAAAGGACAGTTAAAGCCTCAATTAAAATCCTTTTTTTTTCCATTTCGTAACGAAAGTCATAATCGAAGCTAAAATAACAATTGGCGTAAAGGACACCTAATTTGTACTGTAAAATTGTTCCATACGCCAATTGTCATTTTTACCTATAGTATTTTTCATTACGAAATGGAACAAAATTAAAGATTTTAATTGAGGCCTTAACTATGTACAGTCAGCATCAAATATATAGACACAGTAAAACTTTCAAAAATATGTAAACACGACTCTGCTGCCAGGGAATAAGGGTGTATATATATTTCTGAAACCTTGTTAACGTATATATATTTATGACGCTGACCGTACAATGTTTTTGAAAATGGTACATATACTGCCTCCTATTATGTTGTGGTGGCATGTTTTAATGTTTCATATAGAAGGTGGAAAGGGACGACCGCTCAGCCCGAAAATGGGAGATAATGTATCATTAGCACTTTGCGAATGTCTATGGGTCACAGTTTCCACTTACCGTCAGGTGGCCAGTGTGCTCTTTTGCCTTCATATGCCATAAAAAAATAGCACTTTCTTTTTCTCCAAAAAAGCTCTTTAAGGTTAAGTTCAAAGACATTGTTTCAATCCTAACAGATGAAAGAGTCAATGGCCGAATCTGAAGCCAAATAACTTTATACTTCAGGGTTGACATTATTATTAAACAATAACGTTTATAAAGTTTACATTTTAGTTTTTTAAGTTACGTTTCATACCGTTAAAAAACGATTATACATGACATTTGATATTGTATTTTCGGAAAAGGCCACTGTCCCTTTCCAACCTGTATAAATACGGTTTTTGGGGCGGCCATTTAATTTGTAATGCTTTCCTTAAGCGTGGATAATACTAGCGAGCCTTAGGTCCGTAATGAGTAATCATATACTGATCTAGATGTCCGTCTCAACTCAAGACACGTGAAAGTAAACGTCAGGTCATAGAAAACTGCCATTTCTACCGTGGGATGCCCGTCTTGAGACCAGTTTACCTAGTAATATGTGGCCGTTTCTCTCACTTCTGTATCTACTAGAGCGGGAAACCCTAGATATTTTTCTACTTTCTAGTTTATTTAGGACAAGAGTCAACTTCTGCTTCTTGTGTAATGTCTTATTCGCGTCTTAAGGAAACACGTTGGTTTATCACTGGATGCATGAGGTTACTTGTTCCCTGGGAAATATTTAATTCGTCATGATTTCAATGAATATCAAAGTTTCAGGCAGATACCAAACGCGACGCTAGCACGGCCTACGCGTGGCGTGGCGCGACAATAACATAGACAGCTATGCAGACAGATATTTAGCCAAATACCAACCGATTCAAGTAATGGGAGATAGTAGTCAATCCTGAAAGAATTATAACCTCAAACCCAAGATCAGGTTATAAATTGAACTGCGATGACAGAAGCCAGGATTGACTTCTATACTCCTTTTATTCTAGGATATTAAGAAACTAGTACTACCGTTAGCAGCATTTAAAATAGCTACAGAGCGACACAAAAGAGTAGAAATTAAATAAAGTGGGGTGGGTTACTTGTGGGAGGACCTTGTGCAGGGTCCGTCTGGGTTGGTACCACCATCTTATCCATTAACCTACCGCCAAGCAGCAGTGTTTGCATTTTTGTGTTTCGGTTTGGCGATAAGACAGCCTGTGAAATGACTAGCATAGAGGCATTCCATCTTAGTCCTCAGGGTTGGCAGTGCATTTGCAGTCTTGTGAATGCGAATGTCTATGGGTCACAGTTTCCACTTACCAACATGTGGCCTGTGTGCTCGTTTGCCTTCCTGTGAACCAAACCATACTAAATTGTTGCCATGTTTAAGCATTTTACGTCAAAAATGTGACAGTTACATAGAAAGTGGCGCCCTCATTTCATTTCTACTCTTTTGTGTCGCACTGTACTATGAAGCGAAGTTTCGCGCTCCGCTCGCGTCGAGCCAGCGCCGAGTTTGCTGTCTCAATTTAAATTTGACTTGAAAAATGTTCCCTTAGTGTCTTTTCTATTGCAATCTTGAGCTATCCTTTGTTCTAAACTACCTCGTTTCCAAAGCTGGTTATTTTGGCCGTAGAGAAGGCAGATAACCTGCTGCTGGACGGGTTCCTGGACGACCCCCGCTCCATGCAGGCCCACATAGTCATGAAGACCGGCGCGCGGCGGTACCATACATCCGCCGTTCGCTACGAAAAGGTCGGTCCTGGCGTTTGAAAATCGAACTTCGATGTTTCGTTATATCCATCGTTTTCTCTCGATTTTGTCCAGAATGACGAGTGAAGAAGAAGGGTCATACGAAATTTCAAATTTTGTGCTTTGTAGTTTGCATTTCGTGGGTGCTACTCCGTTGCCTGAATGCCAGATTCTTGAAAGATTTGAAATAAATACAATTTTCCAGAATCGTTTGTTCCGAATTTTATTTTCAGTATAAAACAGATTCAGATTTTATTACTCAATATAACACAGTATAAATTACATGGCATGTCAAATTATATGCCGTTACATTGGGGTCGTCAGAAATAGAATTACATGATAATAGTAAAAGTCAACACAAATATAGAGTCCATTAAAAATTAAAAAAAAACAATCTTAAAAGTGGTTACTGATTTATCAACAACTTTTTAAAGTTGTATGTAATTCTGTAGCTCTGCCTACCCCACTCTGGGATTACAGGCGTGACGATATGTATGTATGTATACAATGACTTATATAAGTCAAGTTCCATATACTCATTCACCGAATAGACTGGGTTATCCAACAAAAGATTCCTAAGCTTTATTTTAGCTTTATTTGTTTCAAAATATATTATTAAAAAGGTTAACGGAGCCCCCGTTTTAGCAGAACATCTTTTTCTGGGTACGATTCGAACCGTTTGCAAAATTGACATATCTTTAATCTCCCTTGATATTTCAATTAAAATTACGGTTGGAAAACCTTGCAATCAGGAGATATTTTAAAACTAAAAAAAAGGAAAATGCTAGTGCAAAGCTATTATTTTTTTAGAATGATCAGTCAATAAATGAAAGGAACTGAGAGGTAATTTGCTTTTAGTCAAAAAAAACTGGAAATGGTGTATTATGAAATTGCTATTTTAAAATCTGGTATTTTGGTAACGGGGGATATCCAACCCTTGGCTAGCTATTTAATTAGAGATGCAATACTGTATTCAATCAAGATTGTATTTATAATTATAAAATTATTGTTCGTCTCGCGTGAGGCCGTATGGAAGGATCATTTCATGCTTATTTTCCATATTTTCTTACTAAAACTATGCATTTAGGTTTATAAGTTCATCATTTGTTCGTTATTATTACAGTTTATGCATGTTCAGTGTTTAAATGTAGGTAAATATTGTCATCTCAACAAATAAATTGTATAATTAATTCCACTCCATTAAAACTTTTCAACTTTTCAAAAGTGGAACTAAACTACATTTTAAGTTTTTCTGAATTCTTATTATAAAATTGACTTAATGAAACTATCAAAGTCAGTAAATTAAAAAAAAGCCTTTCTTGTTTTGTCCAAGCTTTAAATGTTAACAATTTTTGAATCTTTTCTTTTTTTTCTTTTCAAAGTGAAAAAAAACAAAATTATGAATTTGGAAAAATCTATTTGTTTGCAGGTAAATTAGATAATCTGTTACCCGATTTCTTTTTGGACGTCCCCGGCTCGCCTTCAAGCCAAGACACGAAAAAGGTGTGAAAAAGTTCCAAATAAAAAAATAAAATAAAATAATATGCATGATTTAACATATTAAGTTATTAACCTTGTCCTACATTTCCTATTAACACCTATTTGTGTTTTATTCTATTTTTTACCGGTTTCCTTATCATACGGTCTAACGCAGAAAAATAATATGAAAACGTACTTAAAAAAACTTTCCTATTTTTATTTATCTATTTGATATTGAATATTTATGGCTCTGATAATGAAGCCTGCCCCGAGCGTATATCTATCCGCAGAATTAATTGGCAAGTCGGGCAATAAACGTCAGTTACCTTCCATTTTGCGCCTACCGCTACTTGCACTATTATTGCACGGCCCGCTCCATAAGGCCGTGCGAAAGAGACAGCATGATTCCGATGATTTATGACCCGACTCGCCACATAATTTTGCGGATAGTATAGTGGCGCCGGGCGCCGTTAATACTGTTATTGTGTTTTCTAATAAACTAAATTATCGTCTTCAAATCGAAGAGTGGTTTTGTTGTACAAATGCATAAAACATTGGTAAGGTTTATGACATAATTTAATTCCAGGAGGCCACCTTTTTCCGTTAACTTGACTACACGAAGGAAGGTTAAAAGTTATTAAACTTTGTCATACAGTACCGGCAAATAATATAGCATCTTTGTACTTACACCTAATTGGATTACCTTCAAATCAAGAACTAGTTGCCCAATTGTATTGCTATTATTCAATTCGTTAGCTGATTAAATAAGGTTCAAAATGGTATTTCGACCGCCAACGAATTGAATAATAGCAATACAACTGGTCAATTAGTTCTTGATTGGTTGTCAATTTTCGTGGTCACATTTGTAGGTAATTGTAGAAGATGTAAGTACAAAGGTGATGTTATTTGCCGGTAACAGTACCTATGCTATGCTATACATTGTTACTTCAGTTTATTAGGGAACACTACAATAGTAATGAGGGCGGTCGGTGCAGACTTAACTATACTTCGGTCAATGTAGGACGAATTTTGTGACAGCCATATTTCATAATTTCAAACACTTAATATCCTCGCAAGCAAGTCACTAAAAAGAGATGATAACTCATTCAAATTACGTCGATCGTCGTCGCACGACTTGTATCATTGTAGCATTTATAAAAAGTGAAATACGTTTTGTTATGATCTGTCACAAGGAATCACCTTAGATTGACCCAACTATAGGATCGTAAAATTGTGTATCTAGAGTCTGACCAGCGACTCGTGACAGAAGCATTCTTATCTAATTCTTCACATGGCAACAATATTACTTATGAAACAAGATGTCACATTACGCGTACCTATCAATTCTTTATGTAATTCGTGATATTTTAATTTTGCTGCCTTTTTGGGTCACCACTCACTGGTCAGACTCTTTGTAATGTCGTCGCGCCGTTCAGACCCGATTTGACAGCTGTTGATGCAGTATAGAGTATAACCTCAAACATTTTCTACTAAGTTGGTAGTGTCATTTTAGGCCTTTTGGTAAGGCGCGACTATAGTAAGAGTTAATTTGTATAGTCGTCTAACGATACACATCACGCTAATTAAATATGTAATTTTACGAAGTTTGTGATAAGATATACATACGCACAGACGGCAGGGTTTCGGCGCGTATATTTTATCTTATCACAAAACATAAGATATTTTTTTATTAAGTTATTTAAATAAAATGTAACTAAATGAGATTTTAAGCTACGATATTAAGAAAATACATGTAACGTTTCATTCCGTAGCATTCAATCTCATTTAGTTACAGTATGTTTAAATTAATTTAAAAAATCGAGTGTGCTCGTTTTCTTTGCAACAGGGTTTATTTATACTATATTACAAGAACTAGTGTCACGATCGGTCGCCAGTAGTGTGACCAGCCAGCAATCAAATATTCATTGGACTTTTACTATCGAGTAAGATACACGTCCATCGACCGTCCTTCTCTCGCCGTATCTGAAACGATTGCCCAAGTTACTTGCCAAATAAATTTAGATAAAACTTGCTAGTATTAACCCTTATCAGATATGGTTTATTGGCATTGTAAACGGCGACTTGAATCTGCCGCCTTTTAAATACTTTTAATTTAGTAGTATTGTTCTTGTTGAATATGCATCTGATAAAGCATTTTTCTATCACTAGTGCTCTATATATAAATAATAAATATTTATTATTTATGCTAACGGTCTATAGATCAAAAACGGTGTAGACGTGGTGACAGGTGACACTAGAATATTTTCAACTAGCAATATTCAGCAACTACGATTGGATTAAAATCATAATGTTACCAATAGTAATAAATAAATAATAATAATAATAAATATTTTATTGCTGTGCTATAAAAGGTATTTTTTAACTAAGTTTCAAGTGTGTCTTAATATTTTAGAAGGCAGAAACAGAAGGCCAGATCCCCACTCTGTTTTTGGCGATCGGCAAAAGTTTAACGCCGGACCTGGTGAAGAAGACCCAGGCCGTCTACCAGTTCAATGTTAAAGGTAAATTCAATCTCACCTGGACTTAGTACCAAACTAACCTCTAGCCTTTTACTATGGGCACTAGACAACGATAAACATACTTACTTATGTAAATGTACATAATCAGGAATAAATACTTGTGCTCTTCACACAAATACTTTCATATTTTCTTTTACTCTTTTTACAGGGAATCGAACCCAAATTCAAATTCAAATAATTTATCTGTTGAACATAGGCAAAACAGATATTAAATAAAAGATTAAAAAAAAGATAAAAGATGTTTATTCAGTAAGTAGGCCGCACGGGCACTTTAAAACACGAACGAACGTTACGGAACGTTAGTTCCGTAGGCAGACTTACATAGGCTGAACGGATTTGGATGAAATTTGAAATGGTGATAGCTTATACCCTGGATTAACACATAGGCTACATTCCATAAATTGTAAAGGTTCCCGAGGGAATAACGATGGTCGAAATGTACGCGGACGAAGTCGCGGGCAGAAGCTAGTACCTACAAGTCTAAAGTTTACTTTGGGACCAGGTCAATTTGTGTGACATAATCCCCAGTCCTGTTTTGATGTGTATTTCCGTGCCTAATGCTTTGGCGCACGCTGTTAGCAGAAAATGTTCTCTAATGAAGCCATACTATCTCTGTGTCTATAACGCTTCCACGGCTAATCCATCGAACCGATTTCGATGAAATTTGATATGAAGATAGCTTGAACCCCGAGGAAGGACTAATATTTTTTTAGCGAACGTAGTCAATGGCAACAGCTAGTAAATATGTGATGTAACGTTGGACATACAATTCCAGGCAAGGAGGAGGGCGTGTGGCACATCGACCTCAAGCACGGCGCCGGCGCGTGCGGCGCGGGCGAGCCCAGCAACGCGCCCGACGCAACGCTCACCATGGACAGCAAAAACTTCGCGGACATGTTCGCCGGTTAGATGTACCTACTTAAACGGCGAATATTTCAGTGATTCCGTTATCGACATATTCTCATTTCGAAACTTTGTCGTTGCGGCCCATTCTTGTTCAGATATTTCTTGTACTGTCCCGAAATGTTAAAGTAACTGACAGTTTTTTTTTTGTTATTATTTACGCATCGTAAATTTATTTCTTTTTTAAAGTTCCGTACCCAAAGGGTAAAAATGGGACCCTCTTACTAAGACTCCGCTGTCCCTCTGTCTGTAACCAGGATGTAACTCATGAACCGTGATAGCTAGACAGTTGAAATTTTCACAGATGATGTATTTCTGTTGCCGCTACAACAATAAATACTAAACACAGAATCAAATAAATAATTAAGTGGGCTGCTATTCAAAAAACGTGTTTTTTTGCCGATTTTCATAATATAGTGTTTAATGTAATGTTGTATAGATAATGGCATGGAACACTTCGAGCGCGAGTCCGACTTGCAGTTGGCTGGTTTTTTATAAAAATATTATCACATTTTTACTGATTTGATTTGATTTAATACTGACTTTTCGTGAAATTTTCATGATAAGGATGGGTGCCCTTCGTCTTGTCAGTTTATTATCATTTCTACGGATTACCATAGCTCTAGGGCAAGATCTAGGGCCAAATCGAGTTATTTGTTTATTGTTCAAATCTGCGAAAAAACTCAGCGAATTACTAAATGTTTTTTTTTGCAGAATCTTATTTTATATTTCTTCGTAAGTCTAACAAATAATTTTCTGACTTCAGGCAAGCTGAAGCCAGCCACAGCGTTCATGATGGGCAAACTCAAAATCAAGGGCGACCTCCAGAAAGCGATGAAGCTCGAAAAAATGATGAAATCCCTCCAGAAAAAGTAACTTCATAGATGTAAGAGTACCACTAGAATCCAGTGCAATAGATACCTACGTTGCGAAATCATTAAAATTGGATATTTTTATAATATATTAAATACTAAGATTAACGCGAAGTCAATATGCATGAGAAGTCAATAAATCCTCCATTCTTTAAAACTTTAACTTTAAAAGTATGTATGCATTGTAAGGTCGGATTTTTATTCTCACAGAAATAATGTAAACATAGTTACGTCAATGTCAAAGTGACATTTCAGGGGATCTCAAAGTTTGGGCCAGCAAGAAATGTAACATTAAGTTATCATTTCGCTCGAACCGCGATATAAAAATAAATTCGATACATAATTGAAATCAAAATCGCGCAATGAGTCACTGGAAAGCTATTACGACACGGGAGCACGAATGGTGAAGCGAAGAGAGTGAAGTGACGCCTTACAGTCTCACATCAATCAAGCGGCCCTCATCATGTTGACACAGGCGTATCGAGTCAGTGATACCAGTGCAATTATTAAATTATGCATACAAAAACAGTTTTCTCGTTTTAAATTAATACAACAAAGAGTTCATGTCAAAATAAACTTTGCCATCAACAAATTATTTTTTTCAATCTCGATTACAACATAATAGTTTTTTTTATAGAAATATTTTAAATACTGTACATGATTTTCATTAACAGCAACACCTTTGTTTAATTTATTTCTGTGGGAATAAAAATCCGACCTTAGTTGAGTACCGTTTTCCGCCTAGAATAGAGGCGCAGATGTTTTACAACTACATACAAGAGGTCATTTACTTAAGTTTTTCACCTGTATATCTAATTCTAGAACACCAGATTCCTTATACAGGGAGTGGTCACATAATTAGAGACGCTTGCGTTTTTTCCCCGCAATTGCCTACAAATATGACTTTACATATAAAGATCTGGTTCATTAGGAAGTCGGTACATGATGCTGGTACTAAGGAATGGAGTGATGAAAGTATTGGTAGCTAAAATGTTACATAACTCAAAGAATAGACTGTATTTTGTGTATTACGCATGTATATTTTTAGAGGGCATATTGTTGCATGTATATGTTTGTAAAATATGTACAGATGAAATCTTCGTATTATTATCGCTCATTGTTTTACAGTAATTATGTAAGTCCGCCGAATTTGGCACGAGATCTATTGGAATATTGTTGTTTATATGAGACTGTGGATTATAAAGATTACAAATAAAGGTTGTAAGTGTTTTTTTTTATTGATTAGGACTAACTTAGTCCTACAGCTACCTCTGCTGCTCCGGTGTTCTGTGAAATATTTGAATTTACAAACTATGCAACCCCCCATTGGCAAATAAATTCAAAATTGAGTGACGGAATGACGATTGGTGCTGGCAGGCCGTAATTTGAACGGTCTGATAAGGGATACAGGAAACAGATGGCAGTAGCACAGGACGTATGGCGATGTTTGGTAAAGGCTTTTGTGGAGAAGTGGACGTGTTTTTAACCCATGTCCCATCAGTTAATCTAATATACACCTTCGCAACCATTCAATTTGAGTGATCTTCACCTTATCTTACCTTCTTGGATTGAAAACACTAGCATGATGATTAACTCGAACAATTACCAATTAATTTAAACAACATACTATCATAAAAAGCTAGACTGAGTCCTGCTAGGCAGGCAGGCTAACAACCTTGTAGTAAGAGGTCTAGAGCATTGGTGGCCTAGTGACTTCGAGTAGACTTGTGATTGCATGGTACCAACTTCAAAGGCCATCAGTTGCCATGTATAAATAAGTTTTTATAACTAAGGAACACCTGATGCTCTTACGTTCAAGAAAAAAACTATGAAATCCTCACCATTTGAATGGCTGAATGTAATAGAGCAAATATACAAAATTCCTAAAGCTTCAAAGACGTCAAAGAACATCCACAAGCCTATTTGTACAAATATAAAAATAAAAAGACTTATTTTTAGAGTGGTGCATAGTCTGCTAAGCCGAGTGACTTGAAACTTTATCGCTTAAGAGCCAGGCAGAAATTTCAGAAAACCATGTGTAAATTAAGCACTAGAATGCGTCATTCTTAACACAAAGCTAAGTTTTTATGAATTTTCCCCTAAAGAAAAATTAGTTTAAGTAGTAATATTAGAATTTGAAAATATTGCAAAAATACATTAATATTCCAATATAAAGATGCGATGCCAAAGCTAATAATAGTGAGCAAATAACTGCCTGATAGATAAGGGATTTAAATAATTCCAGTCAATTACTTCTTATCGTAGTAGTTTGTTTATTATCTGTTGTTTTCCATGGGTGGGGCCTGACATTAAACCTCCACTGAGGTCTGCCGAATTGCATCAGTGACAATAACAACTATTAATTAATAATATGTATGAAGTAGACCATTTTATTACGTACAAAACAAATCTAAAAGTGAACACAATTCATTTAATATCTACAATCATTAACCTAGTTTAAAATTACATTTTCCATAAATATATACCTAGTATTAATAGATTTGTTAAAAATTGACCAAGAGTGAAAACTTTGGATACAGGAGCAGTTAATAAGATGCAACAAATATATCCAATTATGTTTTAATTAGATTCCATGGCCTGAGCAGTCAACTTACTATTGAACAACTCTTGCAGCACAGACAGAAACATGAACTGAACTAAATAAAGAGAAATAATAAAAGATGTTAAACTTATTGAAAAACTGATTGTCAAATTTATTCAATGAATTGTACTAAATTACTTAATACCTTCTCCAATTGATTTCTAAAAGCAGTGTTGGAACTTGACAATGGACTCTTATTTCGTAAGCAATATACAACAGAGTTCTTACGTCAGACAACTTAAGAGAACCGATAACCTTGTTATCAGAATTGAAATTCTCCCGCCATCTGATCGGCCTTGGTTTAGGTTATGTCGAGTCGAGCGCTACTCAGTAAACTGACAGCTGCGGAGAAATAAAGCAAGATACAATAATCTTCTTGGAAAAATCTCTGAATTTACCACAAAATGTTCTCAATCGATGCACCTGCGGAGCTTCAGAATTCCGAATACTGCAACTACCGATCCCCACTAAGCACAAGATATGCATCGAAAGAGATGCAATATAACTTCAGTGATCAAAAGAAGTTTTCAACTTGGCGCAAACTTTGGATTTACCTCGCTAAAGCTGAAAAGGTACGTGGCTTTTTGCATGATTTCAATCTTTATATCGTGATTTATATATTTACAAGTTAACAACATTTTAGGTTATTTAACTTTTTCTTATGAGCTGGACAGACAGGCTTAAGTTTCGTAACCATACTGCCTATAATAAAAATATGAATAAAGTCAGTGAGTTAAAAGCGAGAGAACTAGCAATAAAAATTGCAGAGCAGAAGTTGACTGCGGTCTTAAGTCCCAGAAAGATGGGCGAGTAAGTAAGCGTACTAAAAGCTCGACGACCTTATTCGGCCGTGTTTACCTTTAGAAGTTCGCGTTCTCCTTTTGAACGCCGCCACCGTCGGCCACAGCCGACACAAGTTAAAGCACAAAGGAGACTTTTGCTTCGTATAAATTAAGTTGTAATTTGCATAGCATGTGTTTGACGTAAAGCGTTCAAAAGATGGGTGACATACGGGCGAGTAAGTTCGCCAAGCCATAAGTACGGCGTACTTACTCGCAAGTCTATCTGGGACTTAATCTTAACTTTAAAGTTACACAAAGACAGCAAAATTGTTCTTCTTGCTCTAGAACTGAAGTTAAAGTAAGAAAGCAATCAACTTCTGCAATTTTTTATTGCCAGTCTATTTCGCGAATTTCGTTTTCTTGCTTAATAAAATAATGAACAGAAATTTTTGGACTTGGATCATTGAAAATATCAGATTATAGATAATAAAGTTATTATAAATTTTAAATTATAAAAATACAAATTCCAGTAACAATTAATATACTTAGTTGGCCAAAGCATTTGAAAAAAAGAGGACGAGGAGAGGAGAGGAGGAGGAGGCTGTTCATAGTGAAATTGGCAACATGATCCAATACGCACCCAAAAATTGCTGCCTGCCTAATGTTACTATTTGAGATGATGTTTAAAATACTGGGGTTCATATTCACGTTGATGTGTCATCGTGTATGTGTGACGCATACAATAAAACGACTGCCATTCAATTACTGCTCCTGATTAGTTTAGACTCGGTTTATGTATCTATTTATTTCTATTTTATTGCGTGCATCCCTTATTGTGGGTCCACTTTAGTCCCTTCTAAAGGTGGATTCACAATAAGGTTGCAGGTGGCTATCAAAAACACGTCCCGATATTATGTGGGACCAAAACGTATTCAATCAGAACTGCAAATATATCTACTGGCAACATTTTTCTTCTGTACCAAAGTACTTAGAAATGCCACACGATATCTAACGATTTTGACGTAGACAGTGGCGCTCCCATGATTTTCTACTGTTGCTTTATAAGGTAACAAACTTAAGTAGCTACAGATGTAGTGCATAATTGTTTTCCTTCGTATTTTCTCGGAAACATTCGTATTTGTCATGCTACTTCAGTCAACCTCAGTACTTTTTGTACTGTGACCGACTGAAATAGCAATACACGTTCGTACGTTTCCGTGAAAATACGAAGGAAAACAATTATGCACTACACTACATCTGTATCATCCCAATCGAGATGAAGTCATTTAGTTAGTTACAAGATTTGTCACAAATAAGTGTTATGTGGCTCATTGTGCGCCTCACAATATTAGACATGCTGATTAATAATTAGGGGACTCGCTCTATCAACAATCAAAGCCTCTCATCTATGAAGAGCCTTTAAAAGTATCCATGTATCAGTGTATTTATAACTTTTTAACCGGCTTCAAAAAAAAGGAAGAGGATCCCAGTTCGTTGGAATCCTTGTTTTATTTAGTGATAAACATTTAATAACAAGGGAATAGCATAATAAAAATACACTAATCAGACTAGGTATAATAATGTGTTTAAATTATGCTATTTTATACTCGTTAAGTTCTTTGGATCATTTCTAAAATTATTTTCATGTCACGACTTTCTTGCCAGACTATACACAGCAGCGGGATGAGCGAATAGGTACTTGTATTATTATTTATTCTGTATTACAGCCGCATCAATTATAGCCAAACATTAATAAAATGCTTCAAAATTATTCTCAACCCGCTTGTAATCCGAAAGGCGTTCCGGTGATTTCATGTATTTTTAAGCACCTTGTACTATACAACCTCCTTGTCCTTGTACTTGGATAGATGATATATAAATTTACAGGTGTAGGTATATAGGTATTGAAAGAGAAATGTCTAGCATTACATTTATTCAATATACAATTACAACGGATACAATGTTTATATACACAATAATCAATAAGTTAATTTACAATTACATTGTGCGTGTCGCGGGTTATTAGATGAACTGTGATTATTAAGGTAACATTAGCGCCGGTGTATATTGTTACATGCAACTACTACAATTTACGCTAAATTAAAAACAAAAACTTAAATAATAACTTTGATGATGAAAAATAATCTATATTTAATCCTACCAAAAGAAGAGATACAGAATCATGGTAGAGGCAACAGAAGAAATGTTAAAATGAAAGGAAACTTAATAAAACTAACTACTGTTGGACGGATACTGATTACTGCTTTGGTTCTCCCTTTCAATAAAAGTAATAATTATTTAACTTAAAAATAACTTAGTCTTTAAAATTGATAAGTATTCTGAAAAGTATTATCTTCTTTCTACTCACATATTATTATTTATTAACCATGTGCGAAAGCTATTTGAAATAAATTTCTAAATACGTATTTTGCGTTTTATGTCTATTTTCACGACACGCACTTATCCCTAACGTTAATTTGGTTTTCAGCGGAATGTTTCAGTATTAACAATTACATTGTATAATATTACAATTACTTCTAGAGCGTAAAGAAAATTAAATCGCGTGTTTTCTGACGTGAATCCAATCCGTATTATTTTTTTCAAGCTGTGCCTTATTTTTTATCTTTATTTTTAAACGTGGCATATCTAATCTGGGACATTATTTTAGAAAATACGCGCGAAATTTGAGTTTTGACAGTGTCCTCTAATAAAGTCATTTTGGAGTGTTTTGCAACAAGCGATCTATCTTTGCATATCGATAAAAAATATTTATATTAAGCAAATATTTAAAAATAAGTAATACTCCTTGGTTTAGAATAAAAGTTTACTATGCTTATTCAATGGCCCTAAAATGGAGTGCGATTCAATCCAACAGTCATCATAATTAATGCATAATATGACGTGAAGTATATTTCTTACACTTTCCCTTATTAGTTATTAGACAGAAAATCAAAACCATAGACCAAATATTACAACCTCATTCCATCCTTACACTTACTGGCATATTTCAAGTATTTATTTCTAACATATATAACTTGCACTCCCTCGGCCGAAAATTACCTAAATTTGAATCAAAATAAAATAAGCTGCCGTGACGAAAAGAAATCCAATGAGCTGCTACATAGGACAATCTATTGGCAGTATTAATGCGATAACCTTACGATAATTACCTTACAAAATGGATAGCTACTCATTAAGGACAACTCATGGTTTCATATAAATTATTTACAATATTATTTTTTAGCTAATGTTTTTCAAACGAAAAACCAAAATATTAAACTTATTTTTAACAAAAAACAAAATTACAATAAAAAGATTGCAAGGCCGTTAAGCATAGATAACAGAAAGAGATTCGAAGTTCGAACGTTTGTTTTCGCCGTGAAGCGCCGAAATTTCGTTTTTATTTTGGCGCATCATAGACAAATCTCGCTTAGAGGCGACGATATTTTTTAATAGTCGCCCTCCTTCCTAAAAGTGAAGAAGGCATGGAACAAAAACACGGCCGCGTTGGCCACAGCGAAGACGCCGGACGCGAGAAGAAGGTCGTACGCCTGTTTGTTGGGACGGACCACAACGTAGTATGAGTTGTGCCAATCTGAAAGCAAAAATATAACCTATTTAAAAACCAGATCCTGCTGTGTGACGTGCTTGGATAGCCAGATCACGGTATCATCTTTTCCTAAATATCTAAGTACACTTCGGCTAATCATAGATGCCTCAGTATTGCGTTAAAAACAACTATGTAGTAGGGTGATGGAACCAGTAATGGACAAGGCCCAATAATGGACACTTGATTATTATTTTACAGAAGATAAGGGTTATTCATTTGTTTTGCAACAATCAATTTAGGAACGTAGGATCTTTGAATTAAGAATTAAGTGTCCATTATTGGTGCCTATCAGCTTAAAGTGCCAAAACACTGGTGCCATCACCCCAAGTCCTCTTCAGATTAGCCAGAATTATTCAGCATTAGATTCAATGTTAAGGAAAAGGAAGACACACCTACTACGTAGGTACATTACATTATCACACCCATTTACATTAAATTTATTCTGGCCTCTGCATAAAGACGAACTCGAATCGCATCGAAGGACGTTTAGGGACCATAACTCCCCAGATACTGGCTAGCAAGAATCGCGAATACATTAGCATGGAGGCCGAATTAGAAAGGAACGGAAGCTATGGCACCGTTCCCTGGAGTGCTGGTATTAATTGCATTCCTCCTACCGCATTAGACGTCAGAGGCATTGCATGCATATCAATTAAATTTAGGTTGTCTAACTACACAATACATTTTGCGTTGAAGATTTTCTTTGAAGAGAAAATGTAAACTTCAGACCTTAAAGTTATTACGTTTTCTATTCGTTTTCCTTCTTCTTTACTCACTTGTTATGTCTTATATTTGTTATTGCTATTTCAACTTGCATAGGCGTTTTAACTTTGAATATTCATTGTGTCTGCGCGTCAACTGAAGCATTTTCGTGTTGGTTTTTCAACTACAGCCAATAACCATAACCCTCAAGTGATTTACTTAATATAACAGTTGAAGACATTTTCCTAACTGGAACAATGCCTTTTATAACGATATCAATTTTCAGAAGTTATGTAAAGTTTAGGTCAATAGAAATGACAAAAGATGTTAACGAAACCAAATGGACCTATTTACCATTATTATACCATAATCACGTACTTTTGGACATCGCGTGAGGCATATTTAATGATGATTATTACTTTTACATTCTGGTTAAGATTAAGTAACTATTAATTACACGTTTTTGAAATAAAAACTCGTTTGCAGAAATATTGAGGTTATGTGTCAAACAGTACTGATTTGTTTACATCTTTTATCAGTTCTATTGAGCCCGACAGTAGGTCCTACGTGATTAGAATGGCGACTTATACAACTTCGTATACTTTACTTCTGGGGGGTTATTATGACAGCTATGCAGTTCGTTTTACGGCGAGTGTAAAGGAGAGAGCTATAGCAGTTATATAGCTCTTTCCTTTTCTGCCAGCGTAAACTGAACTGCATAGTTATGTCATAATAACCCCTCTGTTAGTATCAACATTAATTTTGAAATTGTCATAATAAACAGAATTTATCAAATTTCAATTTGATCAAAAAGCACATTTCAAAGTCTCCTTTAGCTCTTGTCTGAGCAGTTATGAGAATGATGCTTCTCTATGATACTCTACTAATTGCAAGCGAAGTCTTACCATAAAAGATGACAGCAGCAGCAGCGGTGAACATGATCACCCCGAGAACGGAGAAGCCGATCGAGGTCCTCCAGCCGATCGTTTCGCCCAACATCCGCGCAATGATCAAGATCCCCGTGATGATGATGAAACCTGGTGATCATTCAATACAAATTTAGTTTTTGTGGGCTGTCAAGGTGAAACTGTCGCGCTTCGCGGTCATAGACAATTTCATAGATAACACTAAAGATTTTGGCGCGTTCCAGCATTAAATTCGAAATTCGCATCGGCAACGTATTAACTACCAACCTAACTGTGCAAATATGCGCGGGAACTCAAAGGCGTTTTTTACACGCGTCATTAATTATTCAAGTACGGTGTTTATTGTGTTTAGGTACACAGGCTGTGAATAATTGTAGCACCATTCATTACTTAAGTTGTCACTTCAGCAATTGGAAGTTACTCATTACGATGCAACTTTCGCGCCAAGTTCAATGAAACCAATTTTCCAGTTTACAGTGAATCTGATTGTAAATTGAAATTGTGTAACAAGGCAATGACATCGATGTTTCGTTTTTGCGCCGTTAGTCTATTACGGCGTGAAAATATTAAAACATAATTATAACCTAGGTCTTTTCTTGTTTCTTTATGTAATGAACATTTCGAGGAATAAATTAACAATTACATCCGGCACGATTTCTATCATAAGTTATGTTATGACACTAATAATTTTTTAATTAGGCATATCGTTAATTCTAGTGAATTCTAAATCAATATTTGTGATGCTTTTTACACGAACACTAGAGTACACGCCCGGACGCTTTACGCGTAGTAGTTTCCCGCTATTTCCCCCGTAAGAGGTTTATTTTCCAATCATCCTTTCTTAGTGCACCTTTATAGGGTAGCCATTGGGAATATTTCCTTCAAATTTAATATCTCTAAGTTCAGCGGTTGAAGCTGTTGTCGTTATCTGTCAGCTAGTCAATCAGTCAGCCATTCACGGAAGAATTTTATATGTATAAAACAATCTAATGCTTGATTAATCAACTGTGTAAATTTAAAATGGTTTGACTCTTTATTTCGTTTTTTTTTGGCAATTGCCATCCTGTGCCGTCAGATTCCAACAAAGATTTGATAGTATGAAAAAGTCAAACAAAAAATACGACGCAAAAACTCAGCAAATGTAATTAAAAATGTAATTTAAAAAAATCACGTATATACATTCAGATTAAAATTTTCATAGAAAATAAATTGATAACAATGATATTAATAAGACAAGGAGACCTTCAAAAGTCCTTAAATAATATCATGTTTCGAAGAAAAATCTTTCTTTAACAGACGTTTCATTATTTTTCACGCCGCGACCGATGGACCGTACAAATCGCTTTAAAAGTTAAACAATTGCCAGCAAATTGAATGATTACAACAAATACCATTGTGCCAATTAGGTCATGGTTTAACTCTGTTATACTTACTGGTTTTTTGCCAATTTTGTTGTCATTTTGGTAAAATCAAGTTAGTTTTATAAAACTCCCGTAACTAAATAGTTTTTTTTTATGGCATAGGAAGGCAAACGAGCACACAGGCCACCTGATGGTAAGTGGAAACTGTGACCCATAGACATTCGCATTCACAAGACCGCAATCCTAAGACTGCTAATGCGTTGCCAACCCTGAGGACTAAGATGGAATGCCTCTATGCTAGTCATTTCACTGGCTGTCTTATCCCCAAACCGGAACACAACAATGCAAACACTGGTGATTGGCGGTAGGTTAATGGATAAGATGGTGGTACCAACCCTGCACAAGGTCCTCCCACAAGTAAATGAGTGTAATATAAAAAGATGACAGTAATATAATGATAACCGAAATATTCCCGCGTATTTGGATATCCAAGAGGGCTGTCTGTCTATGGCTAGCCGTTACTGATATACGTTGGAACGCTATGGCAGCGTCGCGCTTCAGTGCCGAACCACGCGTCCCCTACGACCTTGTTTAGTTGTTTTATTTTGTGAGGGAGCATTTTCTGATTCATAACATAATACATAGACAGCTGTTGGTTCACTCTTCATAGATTTATACTATTATTAGTATAAATATCCTAAAATAGGAGCCAAATGGTTTGAATCTAAAATATAAAACGTTTTTATAAATATAAGACGATTCGACCGATGTTTTTTTTGGCGGCAATTGTACTCTCAAGAATAGCAAAAACTAATACCTAACGAAGTTTTAATATTAATGTTACTTTACCGACCCGTTGGCCCTTGATGTGATCGGAGATGCCGGGATCGAGCCCACCTTACTTGAACATCAAGTGCTACTATAATTTCAGGAGAAAATATAACAGCCCCTCATGACCAATACAATTTCTAAATTTTGCTTGTCTAACTTAGCAAATTTATCTCCACAATCGTAGCCCTATAAGAGAAGGTACAATAAAACAAACTCCGAAAAACTAGCAGTCATGTCAATCCAGCCATGACAACCTGCAAGTAAATCACTTACTTGAGTAGGCAGAATAGATGACGGCAATGTGCGACAACCGCAATTGAAAGACATGGGGCGACGTGAGGACTCCAGTGACTAGACCGATGGCGATGATTGTTAAAATCTGCGAATAAAAATCCATATAAATCATTGCTTTAATAAAAATATATAATTATAATGTATATATCTTATTTTTTCTTATAACCATGGCCGCTACCTGTCAGTTTTCCCGCCAATTTCAAGTACTCTGAGCACGTTTGCCAACCGCATGAAGCAAATTTGCACAGATTAGAGAAAGTGCACGTAAAACGCGGGTTTTCTCCGTCTAAATATTCGTAAACACCGCAAACGCATTTCCAATGCCCGAGGTGTTTTCTTAAACGATTATTCTATTATGATTTTCACTTTCTTTGTAACCCGACGTGGTTGTATTTGATGAAAGGTGATTTATGACAAGACTTCAAATTGTTTAGCTCTTGTCGTGTTTCTTTCACTAAAAACTTTCAAGATTGGGTAACAATTATTAATGAAACCTTACATAAAATACAATTATTACATAATTATATAACATGCAGAATAAATTTCGTTTTCATTCCGTTGGGTGTTAATTAGGAGCATTTCTCTATGTAAAGTATAATAACGAGATCTTACCTCACGATGCCATAATGAACAATAAGTTCACATAGCACAACTAATTGCAGAACAAGCAATGCTAGCTCAAGGCGAGTCTAGTATTTAAGTTCTATGCACACGGGTAGAGCAAATGGTATAGTACCTATATGTAGTACCTATTAAGCATGTTAGTGACTATTTCATTTTAGCCATGTTATTTGTGAGGAAGAGTGCACAATTTCACGGAGAAGAGTGTTTCATTGTACTTTTATGCGACCGTCTCTCGCTTGTTTTCTAGTCTTTCAGCCTTAGTTTATCAATCAATTTTATTATCTTAGCCAATCAATTTTATCATGTATGAAGTTTAGTGTTGGGAACTTAATTAATTCCCCTCAAATCAAGGCTGACTTTTTTTTGCTTAAAAAAATGTGCCTATAAGACTCTTATCATATCACTTGTGAGCCGTCTTTCCTGCAGAGTGTAGACTTGGCTCTACTAAAATAACTACATCCACATGCTGATTCCCAGTACCTTGCAACTACTAATTGTAATGTGATATTGATTTGCCGCATTTCCTTGGTTTCTGTGACCTTTATGCATATAGTTTGTATTGACCTTCTGGTGTCTATACTCTTCGGTTGCATCATATATGTAGGTAGGTCTTTAAGTTAAGAAGTGATGCAAAAGTTATGGTCTCAGAAAATTCATTACTGCTTTATAGCTGTTCCTTTGATGGCACGAAAAAGATCTCATTATGCAAATCTTCAGAATGCAGACCACTTACTTACTTGTAGTCGGTAATCCCATATCATAGAAAACCTGCCTAGTTTTTAATGAAATCTCAAACCTTTATTAACCGTTCACTCAACCAATTGGTTCCTGGTCCACTAAATTTCAGCAGCGTTTTGATTTTATTTGTACCGTACACATTTTTTTATCCCTTCCAAATGACATCTCCATTGCCTCAAAATTATATACATCTTATTGCTTTTATTGCGTCACCAGGCAGAGAGACGCCGTAGCGCGTTCAACTGTATTATGTAGTTTGTTGAGTTCTCTTCTACATCTTTTATTCCTTGATGTTTTCAAGGCAAGATCAAACCAGCATGTCGAATGGTGACCGCGTGACGAAAGACACGTCGTAAAAAGATGGTAGATGGTAAAGGTCGCAGAAACTTCTGGATACTGCTGCAGGCATACTAGCTCACTGGCCACCTAGATGGTAAATAGGCTCTGATACCCGCAGACATTTTGTGATCAAAATCCCAAATACTAATATACTCTCTCTCTGCTGCTCATTTCAATCGCTGTCTATCCCAAACAAGAACACCAGCGATTACTACTGTTTGGCAGCAGATTAATTGATTCTATAAAAGAAACTGGCCGTAACCCAGAATTCTTGAAAACAGGACAACTTTACATGTAATTGATAATTGAGAAGATATGAGCCATGTTCATCAGCTATTGTCTCATCTGCGGGCCTTTTATGGTCGTGTTTATCGATGTAGATAAACGTGGATAACACATCTGTCTCTTTCTGACCAGCACGTAAGTCCACCCCGATGAAGGCGAGCATAATACGGGTAGTGATATAATGCTAATGATCATGGTCTACTCACCAGTTCAGCGCTCCTCAGCCCCACACACCAGTACTGCTTCAGGGCGGCGGCTGCGCGGCTGTCCCGGTCGCCCCCCGCACCCTCCTCGCCCTTCTTGGCCTGGGCCTCGGACTCCCTGTCACCGGCAGACATGGCCCAAATCACTCGAGCGCCTACGCCGAACTCTGGGACCTGGGGACATGATTATTAAATCAGGGGAAATGTCAAAAATCCAAGGTCGTAGGTACTAAATGCTACGTAGCGCTGATGGACCGAGAGATCAAGTTATGTTTGCTGGTAAACCAAGTATTAAACAAGCGAATTACAAGAAATGTATCACGATATATCTCTGTAATTTGTTCTGTTCAAACCAATAGAAAGACGGACGAGTTCACGTAGGTATTTGATCTGATGGAGTGCCAGAATATTCTGGTTATTTTCCACCTTTTCCAGACGTAAAAGAAAAATGCTATCCAACTTGAGTTTATTTTGTAATACATTCAAGAAGTCCCGACACCTCTAGACTAGACTATAATTTTTCTGACAAAACGCACAGCAATTTACGTGTAAAGATAACCTGCAATCTTGCGATGGTCAAACTAACTTCCTCAAATGACGCATGACCTACAGATTCCATTACAGCAACAACAATAATTATGATAATTCACATAAAGCACTATTAAACTTAGCCACTGTTTTAAGTGGATGGTAATCGATGAACTGGTCATATATAGATATCACCTGAGGGTTGCAGTCTTTGCATGTAGTGGTGAAGACAACACAACAATAATTCAGATCATAATAGGTTACGATGCGTGTGTAAGATTGTATTGTCATGTATTTATACATGCTTATACACACGTAGGCAAACGCAAAGCTGAAACGATCAAGCAATATATTTTGTAGCATCTACGTGCTGTGACTGCCCAGGGTCTGTAATTATGGAATGTTCTGATCAGAGTGCACATAAGTGATTAATACCTCTATTGATCTGTTTATTACAAGTATGTTATCAAACAGCTTATTCTCATAGCGCTTCTATAATATTTATGAAAAAGTGGCAGGCTTTGTAGTAATTGTTTTGGTCTCCAAATAACGTTATAAGCAGGGACCGGAAAACCCCTTTATTCGACTAAGTCTATCGATCGGGTAACTACATCATATGCTCTCCCAAACGTTAGCGTATCCCTATCGTTAGGCTTACCCTAATGAATGATTAACCATTGAGGTTACCAGTTTCGTAAGGGTTTCGGATTTAAGCACTTAGCATTACGTTAGTGTTACCCTATTAATTCTCCCTCTCCGTTGACTCTGTTTCGCAGATTCGTGTGATTGGTTGGTTTCAAGCCTGTGTGTGGATAGCCAATCAATTGCTAAGTAGTGCAAAAATAATTTGTATGGACTGCGCGTAGAGATTAAAATAGCTTGAAGCCGTTCAATAAACACTTCATAGGGAAAGCCTAACGAGGGTTTTAAGGAATTGGTAAGCGCTTAGTCGAATTAATTGTATCGTATGGGATAGCTCTTCATTGGGGTAAGTCGAAGATATGCTTATCGCATCGTTAGGGTTTGTAAAAACCAGTCAATTATATACCCTAACGAAAACCTTTTAAAGGGTAAGCGGTTCCGGTCCCTGGTTATAAGGCGTCTTTGTTCCTTAGAGGGACTTAGAAGTTTTAGAACTTGACACGGATCGTTTTAAGATCGCCAAGAAAGGTTGCTCGTTCTACGTTATCCACGGAAAACGAGGCTAGACAGACGGACACTATGACGTTAAGAGCATTTAGTGTCGCATAAAGACGTAACAAACAGGAAGGAAACATAATAAAGTTGAGGAATAACAACAAATAGTGATTCATGGGAGCCATGCGGTTCGTCATCGATTCTCATCAAAATTGTGAGGAATGCACGTGTTCCCAGTAAATGTCATCAACATAGGTTACAATATAAAGCGTGAATAATGTAGTCCCATGACTAAAGGATGATACTTTTTACCCCTGACGGATAAAGAGGGGTATCATAAGTTTAACAGGTGTATCTGTGTATCCGAGTGTCTGTCTGTCTGTAGTTTTTTTGTAGTTCCCATTTGGTTCTATTTAGATGGACGAATCAGAAATAAGTTTAATCAGAATGGTAAGCTCATAAAAAGCATTTTGGGCTCGGAAAGTATCAGATTTTATTTATTTAATAGTTATGTTTCAAATGCTTCTGATAGTCGACAGTAGGTATCACAAAAACTGACTGCGGTTTATATTTTTTGTACCGTAGGTCACTTGCTACTTCTGTTATTCAAAGACATTGCGAAGGTTCTTACTTTAGCAATTGAATTGTTTTTGTTTACTTTGTTTTATGAATTGTTTAGTTAGATAAATGCAACGCTCATTCAATTTGAATTTCAGTGTAAAAATCAACATATTTTTCCACGCTGCTGCTCGGAAAATGCTCCTAAACCTATTAAAGATGCATCTGAGTACATTACCACTTCAAAATTAATTATATTTATGGAATAATAATGTCACTATGAAATTATATTTACATAGTTAATTCAGCAGGATTTTTCTAGATGATTCATATATATATATAATTATTTAAGTCTATCTTGATCGGAATAAAAACTAAACAAGACAGTTTTTTTTTACAAAAAGCCTCTGTTACTCCCCTGAATCCTGTTCAAAATGGACTCAACTTTGAGTCTATGGCACTGAATATGCTCGGTATCTGACAAAGTGTAACATTGATTTTCATGTATGCAATTAGACGTCCACAGTGAGCATGCTACATGCCAATCGCTGGCGCAGAACGCACGCCACTGACTTTCCAATGCCGGTATTGGACATACTGCTGCGAAAGTGTATGATTTAATTAATTTATGTGTGGATAATTGTTTTGCACTCAAGTGTTCCTATTTGTTTTTGGATTGCGTTACATTTATTTATATTGATGAATGTTATGCGAAGGTGAGGCTTATATTAATAATAGTACCTACGAGTATATTCACGGTGAAATTTTAGGTAACTAATTTGGCAAAACGTTTTAATATTTTATTTTAATTTAATTATTAAAATTCTCTTTATGCTATAGGTATTAATTATTAATGAGACAGCGACATACAGAAGAACTTACAAGGTACCTAAAGCATTTTCTACACAGACTGAGCTTAAGGTGACAATGTATAAGTAAGTGACATAAAAGCCCATTCTGTATGCAAAATGTTACTCCTATCATATCATTACTTATTAGACGTCCCAACTCGTTATAAATTTACTATTTGCAATTCAAAAAAAAAACCTCAATTTTTCTTTCTATGCATATGCTATTTCTGAGACGTCCAGACTACCATACCTACTACGATATACATCTAGTAGATTCACGCTATATTACCAACATGTAAAAGAGCCCGTATGTGGCCAATTTACTGAATAAATATTTTGATTTTGATCAGCTATTAGGTCCAAATTTCCCCCTTTAAACCTATCTTACTGTGTTTTTTAATAAGACGACAGTGTCAAAAAACTCTTTCTCATCTTTAAAACGAAGATTTCGTTTCTTCCAATTCCAACTTTCCGAACGTTTAAATAAACAGCAGATTTCGTATCTAAATGGTGAATATTAAATCAAAAGGACTTTTCATAGAAATATACCGTTATGTTATAACGAATGCAAGACGTCGGGCCCTTAACGTTTGCGTGACACGCACTCTACTACTTAACTGTTATGTTCACACACAAGTACTTGCCTACTTACTCTACTTGGGCGAGTCGACTTGAACGCATTGTTAGCACTAACGCGTTTTTGTCGTAACTGTTATTGTATAATGCAGGTTATTTTCACTGAACTGCAGGTTATCTTGACTGAACTGTATTATTTATACTTTTTTAAGCACCAAAGAGGTACATTTTTTTTTATTTTTATAAAATATTTATTATTAGACGTATTTTATTATTAATAATCGTTAGTGCTGTGATATAATGTCAACGTTATTCGTCGGTTTTGCTATTTAATGGTTGCCCGGAAGAGGGTCATTTAGAAAAAGAAACGCTATTTAGTGATAGCATTGTTTCCATCCGTTGGTAATTATTTTCAATTTATAGAAATTATCTATGTTGTTTTGTCTAGTATTTGTAGAAATGTCATTATATATCTAGCGAATGCGTCACTGTTTAGATGTAGACGAGACGAGACACCCTTATTTTATTATTACTTAAATATTCATAATTATTTTAACATAAATAACAAATCTACTTTAAACATAAAATCCAAACAATAAAATAAAAGCGTTATAACCAAAAACTACAGATTTAATTTTGTTAATTTTATTTAAACGCAAATATTTACTAATTTAATTAAAATAAAAAGTAACATCTTACCTAAACAAACTCCTTTACACAGGAACTCGATTACAATCACCAGTCACTTTTCAAATCGTTCCAGAACACATCCACTCGAAATTCAAAATTTATAAACGCGCGTAGCTGACGTTGCGTTCACAACTGCAGATACGGGTGCGTTCGTCGTAAGCTGCGGACCGACTACCGCTGGAGGAACAAGCGCCGAGCCTCTATGCTTGATTAGAACTAAAGGAAAGACCCATGGATACTAAAATAACATCCCCTTTGTTTAATGTTATTGTATGTTCAGCGGGAGGGAACGCGGTTCTTGTTTTATTGGTCGTCAATAGCGTAGTACGGTAGACTTTCATTCATTTTAAAAGTAAAGTTTTATTCTATGTTTGATTTATTTAGAGCTTGGAGTGATCCCTCATTGCCAATCATCGAGTATTAGAGATGTCCCAGATGGTTTTGATGGTGGTTAGGAAATAGTTAATTGGAACGTAATGGAACCTGACGGGTGCGTTTCAGTTTTATAGAGGCCTGTTTTGTTTCATTTATTTGGAGCATTTGCTCTTGTATTTTATTTTTATAATAGTTAAAATATCTACTTATATTATAAAGAAGAAAGATTTGATTGTTTGTTTGTTAGTATTGAATAGGCTCCGATTTGAAAAATTTATTCACCATTAGAATCCTACATTATACCTGATGGTGATGAACATAGGCTACAGTGAATTTACTGACATCATGACTTGTAAAATATTACAATAAGTTTCACCACCTTTTGCTATGGCACTTTAAAATCGCTCTCCTTTTGCGCTCCGCTGTATCCATTGAGGTAATATACCTCAATGACTGTATCCATATAAAAAGTTTTTAAATTATTCAGTAGTTTATGGCTGTCTAATTTTTTAATTGGTACTGGCCAGTAACAAGCTGACAGTGCCACAGATGTGATGAGATCTTATCTCCATGCGTGAAAGCGGGTGCAAGGGAAATGACAATCGTCTTAAATTTAATTTGTAATTGCCGTGGCTTTCACCGTACAAATGCGGGCCATTTGATATATTAATTCTACGAGAAATGAGTAATTTATCCACGTAATGTATGAGATTGCTGTGACCTGTTGTTAATATTTTTCCCAACATTTTCAAATGTGTTTTTTGTTAGCATTAAAATTCAAAGTCTTTGTCTGCTTGTCTGCTTGTGTTAACACATGTCTTTGCGAGTTATTGTCGTTCCCAAACACAGTCGATTTCAGTGGAACAATAGTGTGAACGACCGATGCTTTCAGGTGCCCAGCGTTACATGATTTCATTATCTGTATTTTATGGGAGCGCTTTGTTTCACATAATTATTTTTAGTCCAAATGTATTGTTATTCATAATCATCGCAAACCATAATTGTGTTTCTTACTGAAGTATATTTTTTTCAGGATTTTTTGAAATATCTGGCTGGTAAATGAGGTTAGGTTAGGTTAGGTTTATTTTATAAAAACCCTGAAATAAAAACAGTTTCATTAAAAAACACTATGAGTTGCGATGATTATGAATAACAATACATCCGGAGTACAATTTTTTATGTCAGCTAATATGGATCCGGATTTAATGTCGCTCTTCCTCTTTTTTTTAACCCGACTGTCCAAGAACGAGGGCCCACTATAAGCACCATCGATCTTAAAAAAAAAGATCTGCTTAACCATCTTATGAACATCGTGTCGTGTGTCATTAGTGTCATTACGATTATAGAAGAAACACGACGAAACATTGAACAAACTGTTTTAACTAACTAGCTGTTAAAATTTTATATTCGCTGACATTTAACAGATTTCTCAACAAGCTTAAAACAAATACAAGTTTTTATTCATATGGCTTAAAGTGCTCTCTTTCTCTAGACACCCTGTACCTTTATAAGAATTCTGTTGCGAAAACCGATCTTACTAAAAAAGATGAAAAAATTACCCGGTTCAATTTCCGGTCATTCTAAGTATAGTTTGATTAATCTTTATCAAACCAGCGTGCCCTTTAAATACTTATGTTATTGAGGCACTGTATATCTAAAACTATTCCAGTTATAACTTTTTCAATTTATAATTATAACTTCTAACTCCTTAGTCCGGATGTTACACGGGTCAATATCCATATACTATAAAGCACTTGGCACTGCTTCCACTATCAATCCGTTTGTTGGTTATCACTTTCTAACTCTATTGTGAAAAGTGTAAGAACGTGTTCAAATATTTTCAAACAAGTCTATGTAATATATTTGATGGTGACTGAACAATAGTACATTGTGTATTAAGGTCGGTAAGTAAGGAACTACGATCGAGGCTCTAGTAGAAGCCCGAAGTCGCAGACTGAGGGCTTTCTGAGTCGAGATTCGTAATTCCCGTACCGCCCGTGAAACATACAATGTTTTTCATCACATTTGCGATTAAATAAATACACAAGTCAGCACAACTATTATTACGAATTACTTGAACTTTTTTTAAGCGGATGGCGGGCGGACTCCACAGATTATACAAATGTTTCGTTCAGAAACGTTAAGGGCAAATACTTACGTAGTAATACATACAGCCCTGAAGGAGTGTAAAAAAAAAACGACGTTTTGATACAGAAAACTATTAAAATCGGTTATTAAGAACATTAATTGAGTATTTAAGTAACATGTAGCGAGATTGCAATGAAATTCCTGTTTAAATAACATTTTAAGACAATTTTTCAATTGCGTGTAAACTCTTTGCTTGAACTTGCATGACCTGTGTGCTGTGCCATAAATTAAAAAAAAAATACTTACCGACCTTGGGTTTCATGGTAAAAAGAAAGGTCGAGGGTTTTATATGGGGCATTGCGGCCAAGTTAACCTGTATTTTTAAAAACAGTATCCGCTTAAAAAAAGTTCAAGTAATTCTTAATAATAGTTGTGCTGACTTGTGTATTTATTTACTCGTAAATGTGATGAAAAACATTGTATGTTTCACGGGCGGTACGGGAATTACGAACCTCGACTCAGACTTCTACTAGAGCCTCGGTCGTAATTCCTTACTTACCGACCTTAATACACAATGTACTATTAAATCTTTCTCAATGCAAAAATAACCTGACAAGAAAACTGACACCTGTCATTCTAGCACAAATAATAACCTCAAACCCAATAATAGTTTGTTAATTTTGTTGAACATTGGTGACAGCTGTCAGGATTGACTTTATATCTTTCTTTTGCATTACTACTTTTAGAGGAAACATGACCAATGAATGAATAAAGAATAACTGCAAGCGCCCGTGCGTTAAAAGTAGATGGTTTTTTGTGAATAAATGTTACAATTCTTCGGGCTCTGCCAAGGTTTTGTTTGAAGGTTTATAAAGGTACTTATATCGCCATTATTATATCATTGACGTATATTTTCCGGGGTACCTACTGTAGCGGCCTAGGCACTATGTGCAACCATTATGTTGAACTTTTTTAATTTAACTATATGCGAAACAGACTGATCATTTATGAAATGAACTTTTTCCGTAAAAGTTTTCAACAACAATAAAAAAATCGAGTGCCAAAATCAATCAATCAACCAAACAAAGAGATTGAGATGAACAATAAAACCTTTTATAATTGGCAAAAGGTTGCATGTCAATTGAGTTTTTTTTCCAAATTTCCACTCAGAGTAAACAAAATGTGAAAATCAAGTCACAAGAAAAGAAGACGGCAGGAGGAACTGGACCAGTTCTGTAAACCTGCTGTCAATTGTGAAGAAGCCTAACGAAGGCTTTTACCCAGCAGTGGGACAGAAATACCTACATATACATCATTTCACTATGTTACTGTGGCCAAGTTACTGCTCGAGACCATAGAGTAATCCACATAACTGACTAACTTTTTGATTGTTAC
This sequence comes from Acleris emargana, assembly GCA_927399475.2. NCBI lineage: Eukaryota > Metazoa > Arthropoda > Insecta > Lepidoptera > Tortricidae > Acleris > Acleris emargana. Next base: position 3,523,992 of record OV656840.1, read on the forward strand.
CAGCCAGTAACCAATTCAGCTGAAATACCAATTTAAAACAAATAAACATCTACAGCTACAGTTATGATGATAAAGTAATCCAACACAAGTATTTCGCCGCTCACAAGCCAGATCGCTTATTATGGAGCTATTTGAAAATTGAAAAGCCACTTTCTAGCGTTTTCCGGTCTACAAGCGGCATAACTGCATATATGACGTGCGTGCGCGCACACCAGTCAGTACCGTCCTCCTTGAAAATAAGGGCGTATGTAACACAGAACCGCGTATGAATTAGTGACCTTATTTCTTGAGATTGGGGGTAAAATTTACTTTGACCATCAAATTGAGGATGCGTCCTTTTTATTTAGGAGGGCAGAGTTGCATTACATCGCATAAAAATGTACTGCTCCTGTGCTACGGCAAGTCTCAGATGGTTGATAAAACGTTTATCTTGTTGATTACTAAGAGGAGGTGGAGTAGGTAGATACCTAAGTAGGTTTATAATTTATATACAAAACAAAAGACGTTATGTATACGTACGTGCTTTTGCATGCGTAGAGAGAATCTTGGTATAGTCCCTATCAAATACATTAGAACTTATAAGCTGCTTAAATATAGGTAGGTACTACCTCCTGTACTTTCATCATATTTTTATATTTGGTGGCGACTGTACATTATTATATCCCGTGTGGTTGCCGGGTTAGAATAGCGCCACTCCATATCTTCCCGTGGATGTCATAAGAGGCTACTAAGGGAATATAGGCTTTTAGTACTGTTAGGCGATGGGCTTGCAACCTGTCATTAATACGCTGGTAAACATCTTAGCCTATTTTTGCAAAGTGTGGTTACTGAATTATCAACAGGTTTTTTAAAATTGTAGGTAGGTTCTTAATTCTGTAGCTCTGCCTACACACACATATCTTCACGCCTGTATTCCCAGAGTGGGGAATACAGGCGTGAAGATATGTGTGTGTATGTGTACATTATTTTTGTTGAAATAAAGTAATTATTTTGATCAAGATTCAGCCGGCATTATTCGTTTTAATATGATTCGTAAAAAGCATATAGTAATGAATATTGTCGTTTTATTTCCCTATTTTACAGTGAGCGATATAAGTCATCCGAATGATGAATAATTAGTTTCAGGGGGGTGTCTGACTAAGGTCGACTTCAGACCTGAAACATGCGTCAATTATGACTAATTTTAATTTATAATAATATTCAATTTATTTTCCTTATTTATTCAATAAAATGATTCGCAGAAAGCGTAATAAATCACGGAGATTTATTGACGCCTCGAGTCTCACAATTAGGTAATTAAAAAGGTAGCTGTAAATCTAAAAAAATACAGTAAAGCTTAATTTGACGTTGTACGATCGACTAAATATAGCGTGGGAAATTTAAACTATAGTCCACTAAATCAGAACAAGAAGAAAATATATTAAATTTCAAACGAATACCTACTGAGGTCGGTGTAGTCTTATAGGAGTAAGTTTGTAAAGTGATTATTCCTTTGTAAAAATCGAATTAAAAGTTCATTGGTTTTCGATATTTTTATGCAACGTCTACCGTGCACAGGGCAGGTTAGGTTGTGAACAGAAAAACATAACACCTTAAAAACACTTGCTACCTACGTATTAAGCAATTTAAAAATCGCAGACAAAAACAACAGCTCCAATTTTGGCCAAGTTTGCACGTCCTCCATGTAAACATATTATTTTTAATTTTCCTTCCGTAAAAAAATGCGTGAACGGCATAAAAATTGAAATATTAGGCCATAGGTAGGATATTTTATAGCCTGTAGGTGTTGTGTGAACAATACCTCTTTGTAACACGACCAAACCATAGTGTAGGCAACATGGACCATTGTTTGCCGACGATTATACCATAAACTACCGCGCTCCGCACAAATGGCGCCACTGTCGCACCAAATACTCGCAAATTATACGAGATTAAGTTAGTTCCAATTTTCACCACCGGAACATTTAAGTTTGTTGTCCCTTAAAGTACTTGCTCACGCACGTTGACATTTCACGGCTGTGTTGTATTTTTTATTCTATTTTTAAAATTGACAAATTTGTGACTCCGTAATTCGTATTTAGCATTCTTTTGGATTTTTTGTAATTTCAGCTCTTTTAGGGCGACTTTCGTCCGTTTTGGAATAGTAAGTGGCGGCACTTAGCTGCATTCGAAATTTCGAATTGGAAAAAAATCGAACGGAAAACTACTGTATGTATACTATTGTGTACCGAAACGGAATTCCATCATTATTTTTCACCATTATGGTGTTAAAATGACTTGATGATTATTTAAGATTTTTTCTACCTTCACTTATCCTTAGTTTACTTGTCTTATAATTAAGTGTAAAGACAACTGATCGGTCGTCTCGTCTCCCGCCGGCGGCGGCCCCGCCATGTTGACGCCGCTTTTGGCGCCAAAGTTCCTGCGACCCGGGGGTGGGTTTATAAAGGTTGCTACTCCGCGACCTATTTCTCTATGACACACTATCCCAGTTTCGAAAAACACGCAATGCGTTATAAAATAGTGAGAGTGATTTGCAATTTGTAGTTTGTTTACAAGATCACTCATATCTTTTCGGAGATTGATAACATCATCCAAATAAATAGACACGATATGCCAGTATGAGGTGTGATGTTGTTTTTATTCCAGCGGGGTTATTATGACGTAGCTATGCAGTTCATTTTACGCTGAGAGAAAAGGACGGAGCGATATACGTGCTATAGCTCTGGCCTTTACGCTCGCTGTAAAAAGAACTGCATTGCTATGTCATTGAACATTGGTAGGTAATACTTTCGCGGTAATTTTTAATTTCTAGAATTCTGTCAATAATTATTTTCAAACCTTCTTTGTTCTGTGAACGATTTTATTACAATATCATTAAGGCATAGTAGGTAATGTAGACAACATCGATAGTCATTTCAAAATTGATCGATTAAGCATAGAGTTAATGTACGCGACCAGATATTATGTGTGTGCATATTTTATGAACGTCTCATTAGGAGGAGTTCTATTAAAAAGATAACTTATGCTAAACAAACGCTCATTCCAAGGTTGGAAAACGAAACCTCTCGCCACCTCTCTCTGTTTTTCACCTCTCACCCTCTTACGAGTAAACCTGTAAGGTCACCCGACTAACCGTTGCGCTTTTCCTTTTGTTGTACAATCAAGATGTTCTCAAGCATTGGAGTAACTTTTTACGTCTCATTCCAATTGTATTCTAGAGTATATTTAACTTCTAAGAAATTAGATCTGGTTTGGTCGCAAAAGGTTTACTTGTGGGGGGACCTTGTCCAGGGTCCGTCCGGGTTGGTCACCATCTTATCCATTAACCTACCGCCAAGCAGCAGTGTTTGCATTGTTGTGTTCCGGTTTGGGGATAAGACCTCCGGTGAAATGACTAGCATAGAGGCATTCCATCTTAGTCCTCAGGGTTGGCAACGCATTTGCAGTCTTAGGATTGCGGTCTTGTGAATGCGAATGTCTATGGGTCACAGTTTCCACTTACCATCAGGTGGCCTAAGTGCTCGTTTGCCTTCCTATGCCATAGAAAAAAAGGTCCGGTTTGCAATAAACTTACCTCTATATCTCTTGTGACAAGGTCCTTTCTACAAAATTCTTAACCGTTTAACTTTCTATGGCTATGGTTATTTCATTAAACCTGAACCTTACCATGCCTTACCTAATATCGTTGGGTAACTGTAACAATCCATAAAAACAGTAGTTCGAGAGAGAGTAGAAGATAGCCGTGACGTTGGTCGCATTCTTTCACACCTCGCGTGACCGTGGCCAAATTAATCAGTTCTGCATTGTCTATGGTAGAAAATGCGCGGGAATTTGAATGTTTTAGAATTTGGAATATTGTTTAACTTTTTTTTATTTGACTTTGCTTATTTGTGTGCTACAGTAAATTTAATTCATCCCATCAGATTTGAACGGGAGTGTATTCTTTTGAATTCCTTTTCAACAAAGAAAGTAGAAAGTATTTTAATTTAAACCTTTTGTCTATCTTCCAGAACGAATGCAGTATCGCTGAATATCGATTTTGTTGGTAGCTCATTTTAATAAAGTAGTTTTAACCAGGTTTAATGGGAATCGATTGGAATGATACCGTTAAGCAATTTTCGTTCAATTGTTTGTAATCGCGTCCTCGAAATAGGCGTTAACAACTTTGTAACTACCTACATATATTTTTTTATGGCAAACGAGCACCCGGGCGGCCACCTGATGCTAAGTGGAAACTGTGAGCCATACACATTCGCATTCACAAGACCGCAATCCTAAAACAATTAAGGATTTTTCGAGGTTAAAGAATCTAAGCTTCAGCGGCTCTTGGTCTCCTAGGTACTATACTGTATAGCTTACCCTCTTCGCTCTAGGTTCCTGCGTTTGGGAAGTGTCGCTGGCCATTTGTTCCGTAGTCGTTTCGGACTCGTAGTCGCTCTCAGTCAGTTCCATGCTATCGACTACGTCCCGGAGGAACTTGGCCGTGTCTACACATTCTGGGTCAGGAGCCTGCTTCGGGGCCTGCGACCAAAATATACGTCTCAGTCCTTTATTGTCTATGACATCGACCGTTTTAGTTCTTTTTTTGAATTCACTCAGAGGCATTTGAACGTTTTTCACTTCTTTTATCGTACTATTTTTGACTCTTACTAAACTAATGATATTGCTTTGGCCAATATTTTGTCATGTCTCGGGCAAGGCAAAAGGAAATATACAAGCTACATGATTGTAAGTGGGCTCTTAGGACGGAGGAGTTCTATTGCCAACCTCAAGCAATCAACTCGAAGCAAGTTATAATGCCTTATTGCTAGTAATTTCAAATATAGGTTTGAAATCTAGGTTGGTGTTAACTTCTTGACACCTTTCCTCCTATTTTCACCTGATCTTGTCAGTTATCAGTGAAACTGCGGCATATAACCACTAAAGCACTAATTCTAATAGATAACTAGCAAAAAGAATCCGTATTTTTAAGGTAATAGGGTAGATAATGAAGGAAGGCTTGTCCTTAACTATATTAGCCGCAAATTGGAGCCCTTTGCTACAGTACATTAACCATAAACAGTTAGGATATTTTAATAATCCTGACAGACTAAAGGACGTCTTTCGTCACATGAATATAACATTTTATTAATTGACTGTTTTAAAAATAGGTTTACCCTTGTTTCGCCGAAAATTATTTAGCAAATTCTTAACTCCCCAAACTACGTATCCCATATTTTTATTTGGGCAAATGTTTATTTCCCAACTCAACGTTTCGTACCGATATCATTTCCCAACTAATGATTTGATAAATTAAGGCTAGACAAATTATTACCTGGGATTCTTTTAAGATGTCAATTATGTTTTCGTCAAATGTATCAATTGGCATAAAAATTAACCATAACCTATCTATATCTGAGAGCAGTTTCGATCTTAGGGTCAAAAAAATAAATAACCCTAACCTACCTATCTCTGGAAGCAGTTTCGTTTTTAGGGTCATAAAAAAAATTAACCTATATCTGGGAGCAGTTTCGTTTTTAATCCAATTTATATTTGTTTCAGACAACAATTATTTACCACATAAAATTTGACGTAATAAAACTTTGCAATATATATAAATGTAGCGAAATAAAAAAAATACGAAGTAAAATTATGCCAAAGATTGATTTGGCAAATAAAACTTCGGCGAAAACTAAATGAAATTTGACGAAACATAATTCGGCAAAAAGGCAGTACACCTTAAAAATAATACATGAAATGAAATTACAAGATCCGGTGACCTAGCTAACATTTTAATTTTTTGTTACCGTCTTGTCGTAGCAGAATTTGTTTTCTCTAAATATTTTTTTCTTTATTTATTTTATTAAATTTTATATTACGAAAAATTATCCGAACCGGTAAATTTTTTTCACCAAAGAGTTGGCAACGCCTGCCATACACTTTGTTATTTTTCATCACACTTGCATGTAAACAGTATCTAAACATACAGGTTAACTTGGCCGCAATGCCCCATATAAAACCCTCGACCTTTCTTCTTACCATGAAACCCAAGGTCGGTAAGTAATTTTTTTTTAATTTATAGCACAGCACACAGGTCATGCAAGTTCAAGCAAAGAGTTTACACGCAATTGTAAAATTGTCTTAAAATGTTATTTTTAAAACAGGAATTTTATTGCAATCTCGCTACATGTTACTTAAATAGGTACTCAATTAATATTCTTAATAATCGATTTTAATAGTTTTCTGTAACAAAACGTCGTTTTTTTTTTACACTCCTTCAGGGCTGTATGTATACCTACGTAAGTATATTTTGCCCTTAACGATTCTGAACGAAACATTTGTATAATCTGTGGAGTCCGCCCGCCATCCGCTTAAAAAAGTTCAAGTAATTTAATTCGTAATAATAGTTGTGCTGACTTGTGTATTTATTTACTCGCAAATGTGATGAAAAACATCGTATGTTTCACGGGCGGTACGGGAATTACGTACCTCGAATCAGAAAGCCCTCAGTCTTCGACTTCGGGCTTCTACTAGAGCCTCGATCGTAATTCCTTACTTACCGACCTTAATACACAATGTACTATTGTTATTTAAACTACTACACATAATAGTATTACTTGCGTGCATGCAACAAACTGTTAGTTTGTTTAAACTGTGCGCATGCGCAAGCTCTTATAATAAGTAATCGTCCCGTTACTCGTTAGCAGCAAATGGAGCTGTTGGCCTGTATCGCTTTCCTGCACCTGAATTGAAACATGTACCTTGAATCCTATGGTAAAATCAATCTCATTCATATAGAGTCAAGGTTCAATCTGCTCTGGCTATGAAATTGTAGTTACGCTTTTAAAATTTCAGAAACTTCGCAAAATAACCTAACACAACTCCAATAAATACACAAGCCATTTCAAATCCAAAAGCATTTGTGTTGTGGTTCAATTTGAAATGAATAGTTTTCGACTTAATTCAGTAAGTTTTGGAGCCTATAGAGATGGGTATTACTGTAACGATTTGTTTACTATGTTATCGGTAGCTAAAGTAGCGTTTAAGACGTTAAGCTAACGAGTGTAGAAAGAACGTTAGCTTACTCTACATTAGTTCTGCCCTCCTAAGCCAATAAGTAGACCCCGCTATCGGAGGTGCAAAATGGTAGAAATACTAGCTATATGTCGATAATTATAGCTACATGTCGATAATTTTTCTTTGCCATATTGAGAGAAAACTTTAATGAAACGTGTTTATTTTATAAAACAGGACTATATAATTACAAAATGAATGTGTTAAATATTTTTCATTTCTATAAATAATATTCTTCAATATTTCATCATTACTAACAAATTATCGCACGCATATATTCATAGCACGAACCATTCATAAAGTAATTAAAAATTAAATAATTAATAAACGTCTCTTAAAGGGCTATCGTGTTGTTTTTCAGTTTCTCTGCAATAATCTATTGCAGCCACGATGAATTTATTCAACAATAAACCCAATATATCTGAGCCCTATTTATTTTTATTTACATTTCTGATGACAATGATTATCATGGATTCTAAAAAAAACATGTTACATTGTAGTCTAAAAAATGGTATAGGTACCTACATTATATAAAACTAATTGTACAGAAAAAGTAAGAATATCGATATCGACATCATGAATATTTTTAAACATCCCTGAGAACTTGACAGCTACCATTTTGCACCTCCGATAGCGGGGTCTACAAATAAGCAGTATCCCAAAATCAATAACCAAAGCAGTTTTAGTTCTCTTCTCTTAGTAATAAGATTGATATTGCTACAGAAGTTTTATCTGACTTACTGCGTAAGCTTAGGAGGGCAGAGTTTTTGTTGCCTATAATCTGAAGATACTATGGTATCAAAATGTCCCCTAGAAGGTATCTGGCCATCATAATAAAGACGAATAACCCGGGTATCAAGTTGTACATTGACGACATATTAATGTATGTATTTCATCAATGTACAGTCAGCGTCAAAAGTAACTGGTCACTTCAAGCTACTTTTGTACTTTATCGCATTAACACATTAGACAATCTTGTTTGACATTGCTTATGTGACAGTAAAGCGACAAGGTATTTAAGTGATCAGTTACTTTTGACGCTGACTGTACTTGAGCTATAGTGCCCAGCCGTTAAGAAATCAATCCTGACACCTGTCATTTCAGTACATATTATAACCTCATACCCAAGAATAGGTTATAATTTGTACTGCAATGACAGGTGTCAGGATGGACTTCTTAACAGCCGGGCACTTTAGTACATTTAAACAAATACTATCACCAATGCAATAGCTCTTAAAATGAAGGTCTAACAGACAGGATTCAAAAGAACGAAGATGTTGTTGCTCACAACCGACCAAACATGATATTTAAACACGGTTTTACAGTGTCCGAGAAATGTTTAGGTATGTATAGGCGGAACTCAAGCCATTTTATGCCAATTTTATAACTCGAGATGTATCATTGATTCACTTGAATATGCCAAAGACGAAGCAGCTACTGAATCAGTGGACTTTAGTGGGCAAAAGGGCCCAAAGAAGGTATGACCAGTTTTTCGGAGGGCAAGTTTTTGGTCCTTTATGGAATGCAAACAATAACTGAACTTTATTAGTTTTATTACACTCTTCGGTTGGGAAAAAAACGGCACGTTTTTGCAGATATTAAAATCCTGTTAAAACGTGATCACACTTCTAAAAACTCTTAATAATCAATAGGGTCCCTGTACAAACTAAAAAATATGACGTGACGAAAAAACGGCACGATCTTGTAGAGAGGAAAATCCTGTTAATACATCATCACACTTCTAAAAACTCTTAATAATTAAGAGGATTCCGTTACAAACCGCTGCCTCACTCCTCTTATTTTCTAGATTTAGTTCCTTTTGACTGTTTAAATTATAAAATAATGATGATTGGCTTGTGCAAAAAGTTTTTTTTACGAGGCCTTACAACTTTAAGTACTTCTGCTTGATGAATTAAGTAAATTGGTTGTAAATAAGATTGCTGAATGACACAAATAAAAACGTTGAGATTTTTCTTTAATTTTTGACCGAAAGTCACGCCGCTGGAATACTAGTATTAATTTTGAGTGGAATGTTTTTGAACTTCCTCAATCATTCTCATACATGGAAGCAACCTAATTCTCCCACACATTGTATCAACATGCTACGCCGAGTAGGTCGGCACACAATGCCGCTTGGTCGCGGTGCAGCCACGCGGGTAATGCATAGCACGCTTTACAGATACTGGCTGGTAACACCGAGATTTGAAAAAACAATAAAAAAGTTACTCTGTGGTTAATTGGTAGGTACTGGCTGCATGGAAAGAAACATAGCTTAGTTAAGTACCTATAGCGGCAACATACATAATAGTACAGTCTGTGAGCACTTCTCTCTCACTCGCTCTTAATAAGAACCCGAGGCATCTTCTAAGAGCTATCGCACTGTAGATTGTTCAACATCGTACTGAAACAAGCCATAATGACACGAAATGTTTGGCTATAGTTCGAATATCATTATGGTTGTTTTGTTTAGTCTCGCGTTAAACACTACTTTTCATTTTGAATGCGAGGAAAAATAACGAATACAAAATTGCAATATTGATTATAACAAAGTTTCTTACAAAATTGTTCCGGTATGCTTTTGTATATTTTGCTTACATGTTCACACTTGAAAACTATTATTAAACGAATAGGACCATGCATAATGAAATGAATTCATCCTTAATATAATTAAATAGATTCATATAAGCAATCATTAATCGTGTGTCACGAAATTAAATCGTTTTTTTTATATGTATGCACAGTTTTCATGTTGAGGTTATTTCCACGGCCTAAAAGTTGTCTATGCACAATCATTGCAAATGGCGATAATCCTACATTTAGAAACACCGTGATTGGTTGTTTCCCTAGAGACTAATAAGGAGCTTAAGTCCCGATGTGCAGACTACAGTAACATTTTAAGAACATGAGAAATGAAACTAGGTAAGATAAATTGAATTAAACATACGTTTTTTTTAATGACCACTATTTTAGGTTAAAACACTAAACTATACTTTTGATAGAGTTTATTTCATTATGGTGTTTGCAAAATAATAGCTAAAAGAATATACATCAGAAAATCTTTTTTTTTTTTTTTAAATTCATAGCGGTTTTAGTTTATAATTATAAATACAATACCAACGATTAATTATCATTAAGGACAATCAATCCACAAAAGTACACCATAATCTCATCCAGTACCAACCTTGATCATTTTCCTTAAAACATGACCCATTTTCGGGTTCTTGGCACTTATGATAGCACACGTCAGTTTCTATTAGGGTTGCCATTGGTTTGTTGTTTGTAAAAGAGTTCAGGGAAAACTCGAAGCAACAATAAAACAAAAAAAAACTTGAAGACTTAGAGCTAGGTTTAGAATCAATAATTCCTGAACTACCTAACCAATCACTGGTAGGAATACAACAAGCTTTAAATATAAAGATAATGGTATATGTATTCGTTTTCGGCTTGAAGCCCTCTTAAGTGTATCTTACGGGTGAGGCGAAAACCACTTGAAATAGTATGTTTTAATACACCATTACAATCACTGTTTGTCATTAGATATCATTTAATTGTTGTAATTTATTAGAAAATGCGAACCCGAATTTAAAATAATCACGTCATCATGTGGTTACAGAATTAACAACAAGTTTTTAAAGTTGTAGGTAATTCTGTAGCTCTGCCTACCCCACTCTGGGATTACAGGCGTGAAGGTATGTATGTATGTATGTACGTCATCATAAAATGTCTGCTAATTAAAAAATAAATTAAAACTAAACTATTCCGTCAGATACAATATTAATGATAACGGTCTCTTAAAATTACATATTCTTTCGAATTAGAATGTAAACTCACCTTGAGTTACTTTTTTTGGTCTATCCCAATTGGTATGACATTGTCCCCTAATATTTTATTCTCTATGGTTATGAGATGGCACTATGGCAGCCCTATATCACTTCCTACTCGAGCACGTTCGGAGTGCTCGGTCAAAGACGTGCACTTACGGGGGAATGACGTATTGTATGTAAATTTAGTGATGACTCGGGAATTACGGCTCTATCTGTTATTACTCCGCCGATCGAACGCCAGCTTGAGGTTCCTTTGGGAATAGGTAAACACTTGAGATATCCACTCATAGACTTATATATTTAAGAAATTGAGCTTTACAAAATATACTTATTCAAGTCGTCCTCTCCTCGCCAATTTTGCGGTGCCCATCAGGGTCCACAATTAAGTTTTATTATATGACAGCTAAAACTTAAGTTAACCTAATATCCTGTAAGCTAATATAACGGAATGCAATAAATGATTGAGTATTGAGTATATTAGGTACCTACTTCGTATGTAATATTTGCCTCCTGGACAATAATAACTAAATAAAACCGGGCAAGAGCATGTCGGACCATGCTCAGTGTAGGGTTCCGAAGCCGTTACTACTAACAAATTCGACCTCGCGACAAACTTAACTTTGCCGTTGGAAAACTGTTATCTCCATACATCGACATAGGTCCCGGTCAGTTTACCAACACCGCAAATAAGTTTTCTGTAGGTTTTTTTTTTTTTTTTATATCAGGGAGGCAAACGAGCACACAGGCCACCTGATGGTAAGTGGAAACTGTGACCCATAGACATTCGCATTCACAAGACCGCAATCCTAAGACTGCAAATGCGTTGCCAACCCTGAGGCCGAAGATGGAATGCCTCTATGCTAGTCATTTCACCGGCTGTCTTATCTCCAAACCGGAACACAACAATGCGAACACTGCTGCTTGGCGGTAGGTTAATGGATAAGATGGTGGTACCAACCCGGACGGACCCTGCACAAGGTCCTCCCACCTCCAAAAGGTATAAACATTTAAACCGTTTGTAACTCAATAACCATTGAAATGTACTTGGTAGTGATAGTTTTCTTATGAAATTCATTATACAATGCTTTAATTAATGATATTTCTCTAATTTTTAGTATTTCGTCGGTAATACTGCAAAACCGCGTAACTAACAAATTTATGATAGTGCAAAATAAACCTTACGGGATTATTAAAAAGGTGCATTGTGCTCCTTATTTAAAATATTACTTACGCGGTTTTGCAGTTTCACCGACGATTTGTAGTTTTGGCTGTTGGTTCTAACAAAACTTACCGCTTTAAAGCTTAATATTTCATAAACGGATACCTTAATCGAAAAATTGTTTTCACAAACCCGCGATGTTTTTTAAAGACCTATCCAACGACGACGAGACAAAAATTACATCCCCACGTTACGCGGAGGGGAAGTACCTACACTAAAAAAAAAAAAAAACAAGATTTTATTTTACCACTTTGTTGGCGGGGGACTATTATGTATATTTATGCCAAATTACAGCTTTGTAGAGGGCAGTGCTAAGAGTCTCTGAGCTAGGTTGCGGACGGACGGACGGACGGACATGGCGAAACTATAAGGGTTCCTAGTTTAACTACGGAACCCTAAAAATAAGCTTTAAAAACCGGGTCGCATTTTTTTATACGGTCGATATATATTAAAAATATTGAAACGTATTAAATCCAATATAATTTTTTATATTTAAAAAAAAAACCAGAGAGACACTCGCGCCATCAAGATGAATCTAATGACGTATCATTAACCGACTTCAATAAAGTACGAGCTTATACGTTCCACTGTATGTTTTTTTTTTATGTATGTGTACCGATTTCTCCTTCAATTGTAGACCGATTTTAAAAATTCTTTTTTTGTTTGAAATTTCTTAATGTTTCATATCAACTAAGAAGTGGGACTACATAATGCTCCCGCTAGTAAACGACGAGTACCCGACAGGAAAGGCTTAAAGCTGCCTTCGACTAATCAAAATGTACCTGTTGACGACGATTCTTCATATACTTTGGTAGAACGTAAAAGGACTAAAAAGCGAAATTTGAATATGCGAGGAACGTCTACAGCAAGTGGAAAAATTCAAGTGGCGGAGTCGCTATGTTCCGTTTACGTGTCTCGTACTAAAAAAGGTGTAACAGAAGCTGATATTATAGAATATATAACTGATATGGGCGAACAATGCGTCGCTGTAAAATTACTAACCCAGTATCAGGAAACAACTTTTAACTCATTCAAAGTCACAATTTTGAGTAATAAAGTCGACACCTTCCTAAGTGGACAGTTTTGGCCAGCCGGCTTAGTTTATCGCCGTTATCGTGAGCGTCCAGCTCGTACCGTTGTAAATGCTTCCCATCATGGATAAGTCTCAAAACTTTTCTATTGTTATGACGTCGTTTAACTGTAAGTCTATAAAACGATCAGTTGAACAGATAAGGACGCTGTGTACACAAGCGGACATTATATCTCTGCAGGAGACTTGGCTTTTGCCGCATGACCTGGGTTTCATAAACGAAATCAGTTCAGAGTATTGCGGCTTTGCGAAGTCATCCGTAGACACGGCTGCGGGTGTGCTTAGGGGTCGCCCATACGGAGGACTGGCTTTGCTCTGGAAGAAATCGGTATTTCCAAATGTGTCTATTATTAGTTGTGCCAGTGACAGGTTAGCTGCTATCAAAATTGACTTTGACGGCCGCTCAATCATGGTCTTAAGTGTTTACATGCCGGTTGACAAGGAAGAAAACCTAACAGACTTTACCGGCTGTCTTGCCGATGTCGAAGCAGTTATAGCGGACAATGAGGTAGAAGCCGTATATGTACTGGGCGACTATAACGCGCACCCAGGCTCTAGATTTGGACGAGAGCTCGCGAGCTTCTGCGCGGAACATTCATTTGTTTGTGCGGATACCGAGCGGCTGCCTAATGACACGTACACCTTCGTAAGCGACGCAAATGGTGCAAGAAGATGGTTGGACCACTGCCTATTAACCCATGCAGCGGCAAAGACTGTGACGGCGGTCTGGGTCGACTATGGTGTTTATTGGTCGGACCACCTGCCGCTTATGTTATCATGCAATATATCTGGAGTGGTTCATAAATCAATCCCTATTGCTACTGAGGTTCATAGCAAACGTGCGATACATTGGGGTAGAAGAAGCTTAGAGCAAATCAATAGTTATGCGCGATTTTGTACCGAGCACTTAAGTAAACTGTATTCTAGTCATTTTAATTGTTATAAATGTAGTCAGAATTATTGTAAGGATCACCTGTACCTAATTGATCAGTACTACGAAAAGATCGTCGCAGCCCTACAGCAGGCTGCAGTCGCGAGTAAGAATGTTAGTCGCGGTGCACGAAAAAGAAAAGAACAGATTTTGGGCTGGAACTACCACGTTAGGGAATACCACCAGCAGGCCCGTTTGCATTATAACGTTTGGATGCTGAGTGGAAAACCAGCGTCAGGAAACCTTTATGAAAACATGACGGAGAGTCGCAAAAAGTTCAAAATCCAATTGAAGTGGTGCCAAAATAACGAAGAAACCATTCAACTAGAAATTTTGGCAAAACACTGTAACGAAAAAAACTTTGGAAAATTTTGGAAAGCTACTAAACACTTAAATTATAAAACAACTGTACCCGTTAGTATAGAAAATGTTTCTGAACATAAGGATATTGCCCAGTTATTTTCGCACCACTTCAAAGTTGAGCCTGAGCTGGCACGCGATGTTCATCTGTCTGTAAGCGATAAGAACCGTGTCAAACAGGGTAAGTCTGGACTACGTCAGTTTACGCCTAAAGATGTTATGGAGACTGTTAGGCGGATAACACGTGGAAAATCACCAGGCTTTGACTCTTTAAGCATAGAACATGTTATTTACGCAGGTGATGATATCTACAGAGTCCTAGCAGACCTGTATAATTTATGCTTGGACCATAGTTATCTCCCTAAAAATCTCATGAAGACCGTGGTGGTTCCAGTTCCTAAAAACAAAACGGGGGACCTCACCAGCATTAAAAACTACCGGCCTATTTCGCTCGGTACAATATTGGGTAAAATACTGGAGAGGTTACTCCACCCGTCTTTAAGAGACAATATTGTTGTGGATGATGCGCAGTTTGGTTTTCGTGCCGGTCTCTCAACAGATTCAGCGATATACTGCCTCAAGTCTACTGTTAATTACTACATACAAAGAGAAACATCAGTTTACGCGTGCTTTCTTGACCTCAGTCGCGCTTTCGACCTGGTAAATTATAATTTACTGTGGAAGAAACTCGCTGGGTCAAATGTGCCTACCGGTACCATCAATCTGTTGAGATTCTGGTATGAGAACCAAACTAACGCAGTGAGGTGGGGCGACTCCACTTCTAACGATTATAGGTTAGAGTGTGGAGTTCGTCAAGGAGGGTTGACATCGCCGGACCTCTTCAGTCTTTACATAAATGGCCTGATTGATGAGCTAAGGAGCACCAAAGTAGGTTGTCACATTGGCAACACATGCCTGAATAATTTTAGTTATGCAGATGATATGGTGCTCCTTAGCCCCTCTGTTAAAGGTCTTAGAACGCTCCTGGGCGTCTGTGAGCGTTATGCTTTAGACCATGGTCTCAAGTATAACGTCAAGAAGACCCAATTTATGGTCATCAAGTCAGGGAGGGGTCCGGACAATGTTCCCCCAGTGTTTTTGAATGGAGTCTCAATCGAAAGGGTAAGCCAGTTCAAGTACTTGGGACATATTGTGACGGAGACCCTCAAGGATGATCTGGATATCGAGCGCGAACGTCGGGCTACTGCTGTGAGAAGTAACATGCTCGCGCGAAGGTTTGCACGGTGCAGTGCCCCAGTAAAATTGACATTGTTTAGAGCATTTTGTCAATGCTTCTACACATGCCAACTCTGGGTTAACTGCACCAGGCGCGCCATGAGTGCGATTAGAGTGCAATATAATAACGCATATCGCATTCTAATGAAGCAGCCACGTTATTGTAGCGCATCGAGCATGTTTGCGGAATCTGGAGTGCCTGACTTCTTCGCAATTATAAGACTGCGCATTGCGTCATTTCGGGACCGTATCAGATCATCCAATAATGATATTCTCCGTACTTTGTCCGAGCGCTTGGACTGTCGGATCTCGAAGTTTTGGACATCTGTGCATCGCGACCAAAATAGGAAGTAGTGAAGTAAGTTTAATGTATGTTGTAGGTTTTATGTTTATTTTTACAAATTTATTTTGCTGCTTTTTATTTATATAACTGTGTTTTGTGACATGATATGGGTACTGCCTGAAATAAAGTTTTATTATTATTATTATTATTATTATAACAGCTTATAAATATCATGATCACTAAAAAGTATAAAATAAATTAAATGTTTTATAAACAAAAAACCGCCTTTAAAAACGTCAAAAGGAATTCGGCGACACAATATTGTTACCAAAAACCGACTTCGTTGGACTGACCTAGATACCTACCATTTTAAAAGAAGTTATAATTATGTTAAGTGATAAAAATAAAAACAAAGTATGGCTGACAATTGCAATTGCCATGATGACAATTGAAGATACTGAAGATAAGAATAAGAATAAAGATAGCAAATATTTTTGTATATACTGCGTAGGGTCAAATACATGACCGTCCTTTTGGGCTTCGCCGCGGGCGGGTAAAAACGATAGCTGTAACTTATGGCTGATTTAAATTGTTCCAACAAAAGGATACGGGCAGAGGCTCTTGCCAAGATGCATTACGCTTTATAATTTAAAACATCCGACCTGAAATATTCCACTAACTCAATAATCCAGGTATTGACAACATTTTCTTCGTAAACACACTAAAGTGAATGTTTGTCGAGATTGTTGAATGTTTATATGATTCTTTGGTTGTTGATATAATGCGTGGAACCGGTTAATCGAATTCGTAAAAAATCTCGGACATCCTTTGTATTTGTTTTACAATAAACATACGACATTTTCAATTCCAAAATTGTGTAGTTTAGTTTTCTAATCACCCGTATTACAAGCGTACAGTTAGTTTGGGACGATCTTTGTAATAAAACTAGCTTCTTCCCGCAACTTCGTTCGAATAGATTTCGATTATCGTTAACCCCTCGGGAACTTTTAAATTTTCCGGAATGAAAAGTAGCCTATATGTTAATCCAGAGAAGCTATCTCCAATTCAAATTGCATCCAAATCCGTCCAGTCGTTGCAGTGTGAGTGTGAACAAACAAACACACAAACTTTCGCATTTATGTTATAGTAGTATTGATTGGATAAGGTACTTACGTTATCTGTTAGCGGCGCAATTTTGATGGCTTTATCTGACTTCGCAAACCAATCCCCCTGAACCTGGCGTGTCACCAAACCCGAATGCAAGCACAAAATCATCCACTTTCAATCGAGTTTCAATCGATTGCGATTAATCGTACTGGCACGTAACGGCTATTTTTAAATCGAATTTCGAATTTAACGAAAGACCGAGTGTGTTGCCAGCAAATGGAGACTGACTTTAAACTGCTATGACTAGATTACTTGACCACAGGATGGCACCTCGACCTCTTAATTGGCATCTACATTGACCCTTAATTGTGTAATTCAATTCCGTTGGCCATTAATTAATGTGAGACTGGATGTCACTTGATAGTACCAGATAGTTAATTTATTAATAAAACCTATAGCGGTAACTAACCTAACCTAAACCTTTCGGTCATTTGGAATGGATGGATGAAAGAAGATTGACGAAAGAGATATACAGATCGAAATCGAGTGGAAGGGTCGGTAGGGGCCGCCCTAGGCGTACTTTTTCGAATCAAATCGGAGAAATACTGGAAAAGGGCCGAATCTTAAGTACCCGAAACCGACGTGCGTGCATGACTCGATGTATGAATGTGGAAGAAACGAAAGAAATTTGTCAAGATCGTAGCAAGTGGAAAGAAGTGTTCTCTGCCTACCCCCTGGGAAACAGGCGTGATTTAATGTATGTATGTATGTATGTACCTATAGATAAACTAATAGACACCCGGTTATACGTGATGAGAGAGTATGAACTATGCCTATTCAAAAGTCGTGCTTTATGAAAATTATACAGTTTCAATGTGTTTAATTACATTTATTTCCAAATAGGTACTAAATATTACTTACCTAAGATACACAATATCGGTACCTACATTATAAAAAATACTTAAATATGGAAATATTACACGTCATTTATATTAAGAAATAAAAAATAACTTAACAAAAAAACAGTAAAAATAGAAATAAGTATGTAGGTGGGAAAACATGACAGTGCAAGGAGAGCTATAATAATAACGTCAATCAGTTTGAAATTCTATCAATAACAAATTTAAATGTGATAAAACAGAATCACGGTCTTTTATAAAATGGCACTACAACAAAAAAAGGTTACCGAAGACTTGAACACAAACATTTAATTCATAATTTATATATTTTTTATCGTTATAAATACATGGTGTTCACATTTCCTTAGTGAAATGTATGACGGATAACGCGGTGTCCAGAAGATAGACAGCACCCTGGATTACACACAAAGCACCAACTGCTAAGCCGACCTGAAATTAAATATTTAGAAATTATCTAACTGGTAGAAATAGAGGGAAATCAAAAAAGTAATCTATTGCGTACTGAGTCTTTTGTTCCTTGTCCGAGAATCAAAAGTAATTATTGTTGTACATTTAATTTGCGATTATTTAGGGCGGATTCGACCAAACGAAAATAAGGTCTTATACCTACCTTATCAGCTATACTATAGAAGTATTAAAAAATACACAAATCTAGGTCACTCTAACACGAGATAAGTTACAGCAAACAAACTGATATCGCTCTTAATTATATTTACTTGGTGATATCATACAACTACTGAGGTCGTTTTTACTATACTTGCATGTTAAAAGAACAAGTCGCTGTACGCATTAATGTTCACAGGGTGGTTATTATTTTTGTTGATTATTTGGGAGGTGACAAACGACATAGTCATATGACTTGTATCAAGCTTATAAGTGTGCGGATATTCCCTAGGCCTATTCCAATAAAGTCTTTATTGCCTTATTGGTTTGTCTCGATTAAGTATAGAGTAAGAGCAATAGTCCCTCTAAAACTTCGTATCATGTCAGTCGAAATACGTCCACTGCTGAAAAAAGGCCTTCTTCAAAGATCTCCATCCACCATACTGCCCTGCTAAGACAAATGGCGGTATCTCAGTCAAAACTCTTGTAGCATGTGCTACCTTATTACCAACGAGAGAGGGTTGAATCTGGATTGTCTGTGAGTGTTAGATATCACCTTTTGGCTTATGAGGGCATTATAGAATGTACTGCCTTTACCAGATCGTCAATAAACCTTACCACCACTCTACAAACTTTCGGCCTAGAAGTCATTCTACGGACCACTTCTCTACCATTTAGGGTTTGCAGATCTACGTAACTTTAGTTCTTCTGTAGATCTCTGTAAGTTACCCTGCAGAAGTATTTTTCAAACACCAAAACTCAGAAACCTTCAAGAGACAAGCATACTCTTAATTCAAAGACCCTCCGAGTGTTCCATCGGAGCCAATGGACTTGATTCTACGTGCACATCGCTTACATAGCCTAAAACTAACTAAAACTAAATTGTCTAATTAGACGGCAGATTTAATCAGTGCTATTCCAGAATGTCAAGCTGACAATGTATAAGACCGCCTAAAATAAGAAGCTGTTTTAGCGACACCTAAATAAAATTAGGAAGAAGAAGTTTAGAGGCCACTGTAGAATCGGGTCCAATGTCTAGTTTGCTTTATCTAGCCTATTTCCGAATTTCTTCTGCTTCTTCTGTGCTTGAAAGCAACCCACCTGTTTCTCAGCGAAGACGAATTGGTACTGGTGCTCCCCTTGGTAACCACCCCAGTAGTGCAGTGCCACTGCGCCAACGGCGATCCAGAGGAACACGCCGACGAAGTTCATCACGATCTCCGATAAGGCCCTGGAACGGAAATTAAGATGTCGTCAGTATAGACTCATCATGTCACCATGTCAGCCGAACGACGTCCACTGCTGGACATAGGCCTCCCCCAAGGCTCTCCACTCAGACCGGTATTGTGCTTGTCGCTTCCACCGCGTTCCCGCAATCCTTACAAGGTCGTCACTCCATCTTGTTGGAGGCCTACCTACAGCTATAGACTACAGCTATAGTCTGTTAGTATAGACTATTTGCTCGATTAATTACAAAGTGAGCTTTCCCAAACACACCAAAATATGAAGTTTGAAGTTACTTTTGACGTCACCGGTCATTACTTCCTTCTTATAAATCTGAAAAGCTAGACTCATAGTCATGTATTGATTTGATAATATTATAAAATATGACATGTCAAAATGGATTGAAAACAATTCCATAGAAGTGTACAAAACAAAATATTTGGTCATTTAAGTAACAAGTAACTAGTTAAACATAATACAAATAACATTATTATTATTTGTATGAGTCCTGGACCTTTGGAAGCCGTACATCAGCCGAAGCCAACACGGGGAGGCCCTTTAGACGAGATTAATTTAGTAAAGTGATGGGACACCAACCGGCGATTGTCCCTGAGTTCAAACTATAGAAGTTTTTTTTTTTTTTTTAATTTTTTTTTTTATGGCATAGAGAAGACAAACGAGCACACAGGCCACCTGATGGTAAGTGGAAACTGTGACCCATAGACATTCGCATTCACAAGACTGCAATGCAATCCTAAGACTGCAAATGCGTTGCCAACCCTGAGGACTAAGATGGAATGCCTCTATGCTAGTCATTTCACCGGCTGTCTTATCCCCAAACCGGAACACAACAATGCGAACACTGCTGTTTGGCGGTAGGTTAATGGATAAGATGGTGGTAGCGATCCGGACGGACCCTGCACAAGGTCCTACCACCTGCAAAACCACCCCATGCTCCCACGGACAACCACCGGTTAGTGTACATACATACATACATACATAAACTCACGCCTTCATTCCCAAAGTGGGGTAGGCAGAGCTACGGAATTACCAGCAACTCCAAAACCTTGTTGATAATTCCGTAACCACATTTTGCATAATTAGGCTAAGGTGTTTAGTGTAAGACTATTTAAGAAGGATTGAAACATTAATAATAGGCTCTATGAATGAACTGATATGGATAGGTGAAGTACCTAGGCTATTGAGGAAACTACATTATTATTCGTTTTGACACTTAACTTTGTCAGTCAACAATGAGAAGGTGATAAGAAGTTCCGGGGAGATAATACTAGAGCTTAAGATTTATTTTTTTTACTCTTTCTTTATAATTTGAAATTCTTCCCCGTTACTCATCCTCATTAGTTAAAGTAGGATTTATGACAAAACGAAAAGCTGTACATTATGGTTATGACTAATTAAAATTAGGAACCATACTAAAGGTCGTTTAAATTAGTAAGATCCGTTAAGGAGGTACCAGAGTTTCAGAAGCTGAAGTAGCTTAAGTTCTGACTCATCCAAAAGGCCAAAGCAGCTGATTTTGGCTGTGGCGATGTCATTCTATGTTGTCATCTATTCCCATATACAGCTTAATGTGTTCCAATTAGAACGTACAAGTTAGTTTCAGTTGTTTGCGAATACGCCAATGGACCAAGTATGAGATAACTTATACAGTCATTCATTGGCGCCTAGAGGTTGTTTTTCATGATATTAGCCAGAAAATAGATGAATATTCTGAATTACCTTGCACTATGAGTAAACAATGCACTTTGGATGAATAGGAATCCATCTATCTTGTTGAGTCACAATAGAGTCATTGCAAATGCTAAAATGTTGTATAATGTTGTTTTTCGTTGTAATCTAGTAAGTTTAAAAACTATGTTTTCTTTGAAGAATAAAATTGCCAAAATATGTAGTAAAATAAGCAGATAGTGGAGTAAGCCTTCCCCTCACATCATTTTACTAAACATGGCTTGCGCAACTCCAGGATGCTTTTGCACAAGTAGGTATGTTGTAGACATTTACAACAAACTCTACGAGACTAGGTTAGAGAATGCTAAGACTCATCATCATCATCATCATATCAGCCGAAAGACGTCCACTGCTGGACATAGGCCTCCCCCAAGGCTCTCCACTCAGACCGGTCTCGTGCTTTTCGCATCCACCGCGTTCCCGCGATCCTTACAAGGTCGTCACTCCATCTTGTTGGAGGCCTACCTACAGCTCGTCTCCCGGGCCGCCGGTATGCTAAGACTAGTCCAACTCAATTGTCAACAGTCATGCCTTATGCCATCCAGTTATTAATTACGCTCGAAAATATCTGAAACGCTCCTCTACAGAAGCGACCCCACTGAGAGCATCAGCGTCGAATATTCGAGTGGTGTGGACGTTGAGCCAAGCGTTACAAAGCTTACCTACACGTCACTCGTTGTTCGACGCCGAATGATTCCAATATGTATTAATATATTACATACATACATACATAAAACTCACGCCTTCATTCCCAGAGTGGGGTAGGCAGAGCTACAGAATTACCAACAACTCCAAAAACTTGTTGATAACTCTGTAACCACAATTTGCACAACTAGGCTAAGATGTTTACCAGTGTACATATATTAGTGACAGGTGGCAAGCCCATCGCCTAACAGTACTACAAGCCTATATTCCCTTAGTCGCCTCTTACGACTTCCACGGGAAGACATGGAGTGGCACTATTCTAAGCCGGCAACCACACGGAACCGAACGGATTAATATATTAATAAATAATAATATATTATTGTCAGTTATGACTGTGCATTTGATTATCACATTACCTCTTGTGCTCAGTTGTTCCAAACAAGAACGTGATGCACTGCACGATGGTGTAGATCAGGTAGCCCACAATAACTCCTGAGGCGACGATCTCGGCGTCAGGGTTCTTCTCCTCGTTGAGGTTCCACGTGCCCCCCACACCCAGGAACTCGCCATTGTATCCCGTGCGGTACAGCACCAGAATCACGATGTTCAGGACCTGGAGATGAAGGAAGGACGTGTAAAATGCAAAAATATTTGTTCCATGTTCACGGTTTAATGCCTTGACCGATCGATGTATTAAATACAGCGATAGTTTTATAGTTCGGAGGGAGACAGATTAACGTTGTCTTTTATCTGGAAAATTTTAACAGTTTACATACATACATAAACTCACGCCTTCATTCCCAGAGTGGGGTAGGCAGAGCTAAAGAATTACCAACAAGTCTTAAAACTTCTTGATAATTCTGTAACCACATTTTGCACAAGTAGGCTAAGATGTTTCCAAGTGTATTAGTGACAGTTGGCAGGCCCATCATCGCCTAACAGTACTACAAGCCTTTATTCCCTTAGTCGCCTCTTACGACATCCACGGGAAGACATGGAGTGGCACTGTTCTAACCCGGCAACCACACGGTATACAACACAGTTAACGGTTTTTAATTTAATATTGTAAATATCTCTCTACCATCCATTACAGTGCTTATCTAATTATTGTAGTATTGATTTCAGATACAGTTGCATTTAATTTATCAACATTCTGTATCTCGTTAATTTCCGGGTTGTCAGTCAACTGATCGTCGGTTTTGATGTGCTGTTAATTAAATAGGAACAATACGTAACTTAATCGCTTCGCCCTAACGTCTGCATATGTGTGTGATCTCAAATAGATTACAGTCGCAACTGTAATTGAATGCATACAAACACCTTGACATGTGCGTCAATTTAGTTCCGGATGATTGTTAATTAGGCTTTACCACAATACCCTTACACTTACCACGATTTAATCGTCATTAATTGACTATATTCGTAATTTTGAAACTAAAAATCATGGATTATGAAATAGGACACACCACAAGATTTTTATTAGCTATCCTTGCACATTCAAGCGCATTTAGTTAAATTTAAATTACCTAGAAATTGTAACCGTTAAAATTATAACACCTACCAAAAATGGGGACCACTGACTTCCCGATCGTATTCAAAACATTAAACGCACCATTTCAGTGTTGATCACGCCATTTACACCCACGTGCTTACGTATAGGTTGATATCTGATAAGATACTGTTGCCAGAAACTTGGTTACGCACGGTTCTTTGTTCGAAGTAGATTCCTCGAATACTTAACCGCGGGAGTCATCAGTGCATTCCTGAGCCATATCTGTGGTATGGACTATTTAGAGGTATAAGCGCTTATCTGTGACTTAAACTTTAAATATTGGATATAGTAATATAACAAAAAAAAACTTTTACAAGCCTTCAAGCTTCAAGCTTTCTGATGGAACTGAGTTGCGGAAAAGAACCCGCCACAACGCCCACAACCTATAACTTGAATATAAGTAGTCTTGACTGAAAAACTAAGTGAACACCATGTATCTTGCTTTTTCGCACATCGTCTTTCAGACATAGGATCATCATTACATCTTCAAACATCCCTTATAAAATACTTGAGATACTTTCTTAAATTAAGGGCGAGGGGTCGAAATAGTGTCAGGTGGAATAAGTATGACGTAAGTGACGTTATCTTTATCTTCTTTACATAGTATAAAACAATGCAACAGATTTTAATGCAGTTTTGAGCAATAAATAGATCGATGCAAGAGGACGGTTTTTATGTAAAATAAATTCTGATGTAGTAGTCTGATGCGGTTTTTATTTCATTTCATATAGATGGAGAAAGGGCACAATAGACCACCTGATGGTTAGTGGGATCTGTAGTGTTTCAGTCATAAGACTAAAATCTTATTGCAATCCTAAGACCGCAATACATTGCCAAACCTGAGGACTAAGATGGGACAACTCAAAGCTAGTTAATTTAACGGTTGTCTCATTCACACACCGCAACACATGGTGGCGATCTGGACCTCCGGTGAATTCCGAATTGGGATATTTGTCTCGATAAGCAGATGCTTGTATTAGAACCTAAACAATGATAATAATTGAATGATCGGTAGACACCTCAAGGCAGGGCAGTAATAACTGACATTACTCACGCCCTGGGTCATGTGTTAACTCGGACAGATCAAACTCCACGCTACCATAGAGTAGATCATCTTTATTCGTATTAAAAGTTATAAATACTAAAAGAGGTTTTAACCAGCTGAGTCGAGCTCAGGCAAGATATTTTTTCATTTGTATTTTATTCTATTCGACCCAGTGACTTAAAAATAACATCTCATAAATAAACTAGTATTAATAGTAAGTATTTTACCCTAAGCAGGCACCTCCAGTCTAAGTATTATAAAAATTACAAGTAAAATACATATTCAACTAAGTTGCGTATTGGGGAATAATTTATTATAAAGCAAATTTTCATGCAAATGCAATCTTGATTAAACTTTATATAAAGGTACTAAGACTGATATTTCAACCAACCGTATGTGGTTGATAAAAAGCCTCTGCCTTAGAAGGGTTAAACAATTTTTAGTCCTGCGTGAATTAAAAGAATAAAGGCTGGCTGTAATTTTTACACTGAGTTCTGTTCAGGGACACCTGTATACTGGTACTTTTACCATTACTACCAAAGAAAACTTTTAATTATTAGTATTTAAAATCCACAAAGTTTGCTAAACTTACGTACTATCGAGGGATTTAAATGTTTGATGATACTACATGTAAGTTTGCCTGGTTGTATATTTTCAACGTGTCATTACGTGTCATTTGTCGTGTCACGTCGATAAATTTATAGCACGGCTTATTTACGTAGGTATTATGTACATTGAAACCCAGGCGTAACATGTATGAGTCTAAACTTTACTCTATATTTTCTTAACTAAGAATGAATACTTAACATAGCCTAAGCGTAGACAACTTAAAGATGTAATTAGTAAACAAACTGAATCTGTGACCAATTGGAACAACTGAAAAGGTGGCCTTCGGTAAACCAACTCGCAGCAAAACGCAATGACACGCTCAATTGACTCAATTCGACCACCACGACAAGCTGTTTTAGTCGTCGGTTTATGTATTTATAATTTGCATTTTAGGAGTAAAGTCGAAGGAGGGGAACAAGAAGGAAAGTCAAGAGGCTATCAAAGACTTCTTTCCTCAATTTTTCGGCACCAAATTAATATGAATCTATGGCAAAAAAAAGGTTTTTTTAAATGCGAACTTCGAGGTTGAACTATAGCACTTCCAAAAATGAAGAATAGTTATGACAGCGACATTTTTAAATAAATCAAATAATACAAAAAGAAAAATTAGGGCCTCTGTTCCACGTGTTTAAATCCATATCCGTTTTTCAAACCATATTTGCTCTTCTACTTTTTACGATGATGATGATGATGAACTAGGGACATAGGGATCGTAGAAGAGAATTTCATTTCTCTCGATCCTGGGCAATAACTTTGAACTCGGCCCCACTCCCCATCGGAAGCATAAGGGAACTACGTTCCTAGTCTCTTTAGTTAATATGTGACCATGGTATAGTGTTTACGGACCAAAAAAAGGGTGGAAAGTAGACTCAAAGTGTCAGTTGTTTTCTGGCTTGTCTCTGGCATTACTCTGCTCTGTGTGACAGCTGACAATTAAACCAGTAATCGTATTAACGACTGTAATTGTCGGGGCGGATGCCGGGATTCAAACGAGCTTGGGCATTGACTTCCCCCGATGCATACGGAGAGCATGTGACGTAGGCCTTAAATAAAAAAAACTCTGCAATGGCATCTAGGCTATTTGCCAAAGTTTCATGTGCAAAACTGGCCGGATAAATGTACAATTGATTTTCAGACGAAAGTTATGCGTGTTGCTTTTTGAGTTGAGTTTGCTTTGCGATTTTAACTAGTTTTTTATTTTAGATGAGTAGCATGTAGGTATTTCATTTTAGTCCTCAGGGTTGGGGTGGATTTGTTATCAGGCGTCAGAACCCCCTTACCATCAGATGGCAACTGTTTTTTGGCTTTTTACCAAAAAAAATTTTTTTGAATGGACTGTTCCTAGTTTGAAAAGGAATCCTTTTTAAGTTATTATTTTTGCAAGACCTACTTTACGTACCTGTACCGACAATGCCATTTCAGCGTGTCATGTCCATTACAAGTCAAATCATTTAATTGATAACCACAAACTCTTAAGTTTTAGATAAAAAAACACATTTTAAACAAGTTGTTGTATCCGACTGTACCTACTTTATTTGGGCAGTCATCATCTGCTTATCAACAAACTAATGAATTCCAATTCGGTGGGTCTACATCAAGTACAGCGGACATCTTGATGATTAGCTAGCAAGATTTGAACCGGAATGACAAACTAACTAACAAATCAAGTTAAATAAAAGCTTGTATATATAAACTACATACATACAATAAATCACGCCTGTTTCCCATAGGGGTTTCCCTGACAAATCTCTTTCGCTTACACATTCATAAATCGAGTCATGCACGCTCGTCGATTCGGCCTTTTCCAATATTTCTCCGATTTGATTCGAAAAAGTACGCCTAGGGCAGCCGCTTCCGACAGTTCCGACCCTTTCCGACTTTCGCTCTGTATATCTCTTTCGTCAATCTTCTTTTATCCATCCTCTCCAAATGAACAACAAACTAACTGTACATACTTAATCACCAGTACTCGCGTAGGTATCAATAGTAGCAGTATTATTTTAATTACATTATCAAGTTATCATATTACATAAGTACTTATGTAAGTAAATCACTGACATAAGGTAACTCGATCACGTCCACATAATGGGTCTTCAAGGTAAATCTGCGCGATTGTCAGGGGGCCATTGTGCGCACGCATCTGCGCAGTAGATCCGCATTTGCATTTGAAAATGGAGCCGCCGTTCTATTTGATTCTTTATTTGAATTTTCAGTTATTTTCAAGAGTAAATATTTATCTCTTGTACATATGAATGAGTGTAGCTGACCTGCAGGGGTTAAAATCAGCAAGTACAATTTTAAAGCTTGTTTTGCGTTTAAACTGCTTAGTTAAAAGGGAAATATCTTCAAAACATAATTATTTAAACCAAGAACTGCATGACCTCATCCCACCCTCCACATTCTCACATCGGTCTTCTAGACACCGGGAGGGCTTCCATCCACATGTAGTAGAATACCCAATGGTTCGCACGCAGCGGTTTGCTGCGTCGATTCTTATTCGCACTGCTAGGGAGTGGGACGCTCTCCCTGCATCTGTATTCCCGGAATCATATGACCTTGGTGTTTTCAAGGCAAGAGTGAATAGGCATTTTCTGGGTAAGCGTGTACCACCTTCGTCGTCGTCGTCAGGTGAGACTGAGGTAAAACCGCAAACCCATTACGGTTTTTTTTTTAAATTAGAGTAGAGTCGTAGTTCTTTGTCGACAGGTTCACGATAATCACCAAAAACTCTTGGGAATTGGAATTTGGTTACGTTTTAACAAACTTTACGTCTATCTGGTTGGTAAAGGCTTTCAAGAAATGAGTTTTCACCAAAGCTTAGTTGTTTTCCGGAGTTTTGTTACTTAGTGATATGGTAGATAACAAACTAAGAAGTCTTACTATCTCTACTGAAACGTAGCAGTGTAAATTGTTTTCGTGTACTATCCGGACATCCGCTCTTACTACCAGAATGCTGATTAGTCATTAGTCATCAGGTTAGTCAGTGGTTCGGTGAGTAACTCCCGTGGTATCAGATAACAGTATGTTTGTTTTTGCTCTTGCAACACGTTACTCATGAAGGGCAATATGAACGTGTTAGATAGGTACCTTATGCTGTACAACAAGATTTTCTATTTATTATATATTATATATTTCTAGAAGAGACTATTATTTTGGCATGAAGTTAACTTGTTAAATATGAAATGCGTTATAAATGGAGGGAAGTAAGCGTGAGGGGGGACAGGCCAAAATATTCGTACTCTTCTTCTTCTAATAGTGCCTCTCCCTCCAACTAGTGAAGGTTGGCAGTCAGCTCCGCATATTTCTCTCGGTCTTTGGCGAGGTTGAACAGCTCCGCTTCACTTGTGGTTCCAGTCTATTCTCGAATGTTTCACAGACACGATTTCTTTCTGCGCCCGACTGGTCTTCTTCCAGCAACTTTGACCATCATTATTTTCAGCAGGAGTTCGTTCTCATCATACAAATATTTGCCCTTACCAGGAATCTAAGGCAACAACAACAAAACAATGCGTCGTCGAAAAGAGTGAGGGTGTCCTTAAAAGGATGTTTTAAGTACAAAAACAGATTCGTTTTACTAAGTGATATAGACGTCGTCAGCTCAAGAAATACGCCCTCTTGGTTCAAGTCAAAATAAACCGTAATACTATTAATGCATCGTAACACATGAATATTAAAGAAGAATCTAAAAATGCTCTCTCAATTCTTTTTGCACATAACTTCCAAAGACGTGATCGCAACAGCGTAAAATAAGGCATAGCTTTACGACGAACGATTCTGTATCAACTAGGCGCGGCTTATCGCGCTGATAGCGAATGAGGCCGCACATACCTGACCGAATCAGCTCCTAAACCACGAACACATGCATCGGTTTATTTCGTACCTTTCTTAACTAGGCAGTACACTTGCTAGCGTGAAAGGGACGGTGAAATACCGGTGACAAAGCGTAAGGTTGGGAGAAATCTAGTGCAAGAATAAAATATAAATAAATGTACATATTGATAAGAATTGGATTGAGGTGGAAAATAGTAGGAATAACTGCTACTGGTTTGACTCTGTACTATAGTATCCTTGTGCAGTAAATATATTTATAGTTTGATATTCGTTATGCTGACCACTTTTGTAAAGTGTCTGGCATGCTTATACTTTGAGCTAGATTCGTTGTCTGTATTTGTATGTACGTAGCACATTATGCCAAATTGATCTCAATAATCAGCAATAATTTCACATGATGCTAATCACGCACAGTTTTACGTTAACTTACTAACTAACAAAAACCCAATACGAGATAACATATAACATACATTAAAATTATGCTATTAAGATAAGCATTAGGTACCTCTAATAACCTACTTTCAAAACGATGCAATCAAGTTTGCTCCTTAATGTGTGTAGAATTAAGTTACGTGTAAAGTCTATTTTAGATAAATGAAAAACAGTCTTTGTGGCTTCGATCACCAAATTTCAAGACTCCTTGAGCCACTGGGTACCTAGTTGAACGTTTAATATAAATGCCGCCTTAAGTCGCGTGCTGTCACATTCTACTTTAGCGAATTAGAAAGTGACAGAAGGTGTTCTGTTCTAATGGGATATGAGTGCTAGATGCTAATAAACGTTAGTGCAAGTGGGTGTGCGAGACATAGAGCTTTTAAATGATGTTAAAATGAGTAGGTAACATGAGCTTCGTTTCAACTATTGTATGACTTGAAGGAACAAGAAATCAGTTTTATGACTCAAAAATATCAGAGCGAGTCATAAGATCCCTCTTGTTATTCAGACAATATAAATTCTCTTAACAATTATAAAACAAAATATTGTTACAAATAAATTGTATGAAGTAATTGACCATTATCACTCTGTAACTCTATGAATAACATCCACCGGCAAATAAAAACAACTGGCACTCTATGTCGCTTCGAACGCCGTGGATCCGCTTTCGATTTATAAAATTCAAAAATAGAACAAAACCTATTTACTTACAATTTTGAACACTTTCACTACGATTGTCGCGATCGTCTGTACGGAAACCATTTTTCACTTGTCTTTGTCACTTTTTAATGAAAAAAGGGCACAGAATCCACTTGTCTTTGTCTCGTTAGATATCGTTAACGGTCGGTTCGTCACTGGTTTGTTTTTAGTTATCAGTACCTCAAGTGTTATCTGCTCTTTATCTTATCTACTTCAGCGAATTAGTAGGGCAGGTGGCAGCGTACCTTTTGTCAATGACTTTGTAAATAATATGCTCTTTATAATACTAATCCAAAAGGGCTATTTTACGTATTTTGTTCAAGTTTAACTCCGAAACACTATCTCCATTTAATGTTGCTATTGATTACAACTGATAAGTGATGTTACCACATTTAAAATAAGCAACTAGCAGTTTTAAATAGAAATAATAGTTTTCCTTTGGTTTCGTTTTACGTGTTTACTAACATTGATTTTAGAGGATGTGTTGAACCGCAGCTCATGGTCGTATTAAAAAGTTAAGCGCATTTCTATCTACCGACATACATACAGTTTGATCTCAGCTGTTGATCTGAGGAGAAATAAAAAAAAATGTGGGTGGGGACTAGGGTTGCCAACCGTACTATAATATATAGTATTGTACTATATTTTGACTCTGTGTATTATATACTGTTCAAGAAATATATAGTAAGCAAAAATACTATGTTTCGGTCATTCCTTATAATCAGTGATAGGATTAGGTACCTAGTGCTATTTGGGGCGAATGACCCGAGACTTCGTGGCGAAAGATTAATATGGATATGACTTAATCCCGGGATTTTTATGATTATAAAGTTTAAATAGTAAGTAGTTATAAAAAAGTAGATAGGTGCTTATATTATAGAACGGGATTTAATGATAATGTTTAGTTAATAATATACCTATAAACTAAAGATTCAAAGTTTACGTAAACAACAATTCGTTACATACTTTATATACTTTTTATCTTTCTGTGCTCAGCCGTACGTGTTATTTATTAAACTGAAGTCTGCATTCAATCCTTTACCTGACTCGAGGGCGCCTTCTAATTGTCTATTGTTTACAACAATTACCATGGTAGGTGCGAAAGAGACGGAAGACGAAAGTAAAAAAAAAGTAGGTTGGTATAATTTTAATTAAGTAAGTATATTTTTTCCTAAACCTAGAATTAATTTTATGTTATACATATTATCAACCGTCAATAAAATATGAGTCCGGGATTTCCGGAAATCCCCAGGGCAAATCCATATTATGGATAGCGTTTAAGATCAGTCACGCCAAATAGCACTACCTAATCCTATCACTGCTTATAATATGGACGCAGTTTGGGTTGGAAGTTTCAACCAGATTTTAATCACCAATGTAGTTGGAGTGGAGAAATAGCATTTTTTAGCTCTGATAGTAGCCCCTATAGCAGGCAGAATGTTAGTAAGTAGTAAATATTGTGCATTATATTTAATAAAGTAATTTACACACTTTTTACAAAGTTTATCTTCAAAATACTATGTTTTATTTCACATACTATAATTTTTATACCTTGGACTTGTAAATACTATATTTGCCCAAGTAATAACGTATGCGGAATGAAATTTGCACAATGTTTGTAACCTTATAAAATAAAAAAAATGTTTGTAATGATAACCTGTCATGTATTTTTATAAACAATCTACTAACAAATTTTAATGTAAAAAGTAATTTGGCCCCATGCGTGCTGCTTTTCGACAATTTGCTGGCACTTTATCCATGGCTGTTGTATAAGTCGAAGTTGGCATTTTTTTCAGTTCTAATTTAATTTTTCGAATTAGAGCCTGTATAGTTTTTGGCCGGAAATTATTCGCGTAAACACGCCTTTTTAGATTGGCCCAAAAATCTTCGATCGGGCGAAGTTGTGGTACGTTAGGCGGATTTGAATCCTTTGGTACATATGGGATTCCTAGCTCCTCCATTTTCGCCAGGGTGTTCTTTGAATAATGGCTAGATGCTAGATCGGGCCAAAACACAACATTAGTTCCTCTGTGATGTGTTTTCATGAAATCACGTACAATCGGCAAACAACCCTGCATGTATCGTTCAGCATTGACTGCTAAACCAGATTCAAAAAACACCGGTTTCGACATACCGCGAGGGCTAATTGCAAGCCATAACAAAACCTTTTTTGGAAACTTAGTGTGCTCCACATATTTTACTGATTCTTCAGCTGGGATATTGGCGTTTTGAAAATAAAAGTTACCCTGCCATTCATTGCCGTCTAAGGTGAAATAGGATTCATCGTCCATAATGCACTCTACGTCGTTTTTTGCATAGAAAATGTTTTTGACCAGAGATGTAAGTCTTTTCTTCTGGGTAAGTTTTTGGTTTTCGGACACGGTGGGTTTTACTTTTCTTGCTCGTTTCACAATGCCCATATCATGTAGATACTTTTTCACTGTTTTGCCATCGCAGTTAAATTTTTTTCCGAGTTCTCTGTAGGATTTAGCTACCCGACCCGCCGTAATTTTTCTCAGTTGGCTTCTTTTCAAAGATTGGCTTAAAGAACACACTTTGCCCGAACCTGGTTTTCTAGTAGTCGTATGTCGAAGAGAATAGGATGATAATATATTATATACCGTCCTTCGACTCTCCCCCATTTCTGTAAAATGTTTAACAATGCTCGACTTCGGCCAATCTGGATGTGTGTCGCGAAAATCACACACGTTTTTTCGACGCATTTCTTCGAGATTTGCCATATTTTTTTACACAAATCCTACAAGCGAATGACTTGTGCATCACTTTGACGGATGATACAGAAAACAAAAGATAATATCAAGTTTTAAATATCGAATCATTTACTCTTATACATTTGTATAAAAACTTTGTGCAAATTTCATTCCGCATACGTTAGCTGGCAACCCTTGTTGGGACTGAAAATGGTATTAAACGTATTAATTCTTGATTTGATTTTCAATTAGTAGCTCCATTATTCTAGGTAAATATGTATATCTTGGAGCGAATCGAAATCAAAAAGCATCGATACCTAAGTAATTTTATCGATTTACGAAATCACTACTTGTGTATTAAATGGTTTCACCCAAAACATGCGTTATCTGAAAATAACCTGTAGTCGTTTTGACCTCTGGACCGTAAAATAAATGCGATTAGGACAACTGTAGCTGACATCTACAGTTGAATATCTTTAAAAAAAATATGTAATTGGCTCGACTTTTTCCTTCATCTATCTGGAATAATGTACCTTCCAAATTTAATGAATTAATCTTTTAATTCGTTCATGTTTCCGGAGATTACTTGTCGGATAGATTAAAACTCATAAAATTCTATCTCTATAAAGTGCACGCACCGCTCCTTAACGGTGCGTATATTACGGTGCGTCAAAAACGGCGCCATGTTGTTACTTTGACCCCGTCTTTTGTTTACGCAACGACACCGTATTTTACGCAGCGGTGGGGTCGCAGCTTTACCAATAGATTTCATAAGTTGAATATGAAAGGCTTGTAATGCCACCCTGTGTCTTGCCTTTTACAGTAACTTAGTAGGTATAGTCTGCGCCTGAGCTCCGAGGAATCGGGGGTTGGGAAGAAGACGGGTGTGCACCGCGCCTGCCCGTCGCATAGTAACCTGCCTCTCCCATTCTGCCCTCCTAAGCAAAAGCAGTATCTCAAATTCAATAACCAATGCAGTTTGGATTCTATTCCGTTAGTAATGAGCAGAGGGCGGAATTGCTCATGGCAAAAATCAAACGTCAATAGAGTTGGAACGTTGAATTTTATCGACTATCGAATAACCTGAAATTATATTTACCTAGCGTATCTTTATTTATTTATTAACTGTGTTTTTTTCTCCATGGAATGTTGCAAGAAACGAGAAATATTATCAATTCTAGATAAAACCTATTATCGTTATTTACCTCTTTAAACTCAGGTTTTACTCGTTATGACATGTGAGTTTCAACGTAATATTTTTTTAGTTGCTTTTAGTGAACCTTACATTTAGAGCAGTATATTGTTGAGTTGTTTTCGTGGTGAGTAAGACAAGGATACTTCTTTATCCATTTGTTAATTGTTTTTCTTTCTGGATTAACCAGTTGCAAAAAGACTAGTGGCAGAAATGACAGTTAATTGCCATGCAATTTACTTTTAATCTAATCAAAGGGGTTAATGTTAAAGTCAGAAATGTAAATGGTGTCTGAACTTATCGATAGCTGAAAAAGTCGATAAAATTCAACGTTCCAACTCTATTGACGTTTGATTTTTGCCATGAGCAATTCCGCCCTCTGGTAATGAGGTTGTTATTGCTACAGGAGTTTTATCCGAGATACTGCTTTGCTCAGGAGGGCAGCATTACCATATGCCTTACCGCCTTTAGTTGGTTCGCTACAAATGTGGACTAAATGAGGAGAGATTTTCTTGAGATTCCTTATGATTTTTATTCATACGAAAAATGACGTCATTCATCAGTGACGCGATTAGTTAAAAAAGAAAACGAACAGAAATGCCTACGCTGGTTAGCGCAATGCATCTTCGCTAGGGCTTCTGTAAATGTGTGGTATAATACTATAACCTGGCGATGTAGACCAGAAGATAGTCTGTTCTTGAATGGGACTCTATGAGGGATTTTATTAGGTTGTTTTATTAGTTAGGTATTAAAATATAAATACAGTAAATGCTCGTAAAGGTTATGGGCCCTTTCTACTAATATCATCCGTTTACATTAACGTTATTGGTGTTACGGCTTTTTCCATGGCCGAGTCGCTACCACCATCTTACCCAATAAACTGGCGTCAACCGTGTTGACATTGTTGTGTTCCGGTTTAGAAAATTTCGAACGCAGCTAAGTGCGGCCACATACTTTCGCAAAAAAATCGAATGGAAGTGTGTGGTAGGGTCATAGATTTTGTATGGATTAGGTGCCTTCGGAATTCCGAATTGGGGAACACCCAAATACTCCGAAATATTTTATTCCGAATTTACTAATTCCGATTTTTAAAACCCCGAATTTCATAATTCCTAAGGAATAAAATTTCGATTACTAAAAAACACGAAATTTATTTAACCGAATTTCCAAATTCCGATTGTATATTTTTCGGATTTTTATAACTCCAAATAATGAAAAGCCCGAAGTGTCATTGGCCCGAAAAACAAAATTCCGATTATTAATTTTCCGAAACTTTATTACTAATTCGGAAATTTGATATTCGGGATAATTAAATTCGTGTTTTCAATAATCGGAATTTTATTTATTAGGAATTATGTTTTATAAATCGGAATTAGTAAATTCGGAATAAAATATTTCGGAGTATTTGGGTGTTCCCGGTCTAACTATCATAAATATGAGGTAGGTTTAGGTTATGTTAGTTTTGCAGCAGGCCCGGAGGGCCAAACCACCCAGAAATAGGAGCTCCGCGTAAGCGGAGCTCCGTCGACACTCTTACTCTTACTTCAATTACATATTTGATTAGGTGGGTTTATTATTAGTCGGTGTAATGATATTCGGAGTTTTGATGATCGGTATTTTAATAATCGGATTTCGTATTTTTGATATTTCTGATTATTATTCATTCGGACTTATTATTGTTCGGTGTATTGAAATTCAGAATTTTGCAAATCGTAATTGTTAACGTTAGACATTTTGAAATTTCGGATTTATAAATATCGGAAAAATGAAAAATCGGAATACTTATATTCGGAGTTTTAAAACATTCGGAATTATAATAATCGGCATTATGAAATTCGTGATTCCTATACTCGGAATTTAGTTTTTCGTATTTATGTAGTGTACCCTCCGAATTGATATTTCGAAACGGAGTTCCGAATGTATGTGGCCGCCCTAAGACAGCTGGGGAAATTACTACCATAGAGACATTCTATCTTGCTCCTTAAGATTGGAAGCGCAGTCTTTGATGATTGCAAATATCTATGCAAATGCCCTATTCTACTCGGTAAAACCATAATGCTATTAAAATGACATCGTATTTTCAAATAGGCTGGCATTATTGTCATTTAAATAAGAGGTATCACATCGTTGGCGATACGATTACACGCTAAATGCAAAATGGTTTCAAATCTTTCAATATAGAATAGAGCCCCAGTGCCGCTGTTTTTAAGGTTCCGTAGTCAAACTAGGAACCCTTATAGTTTCGCCATGTCCGTCCGTCCGTCCGTCCGCAGCCTAGCTCAGAGACTCTTAGTACTAGAAAGCTGTAATTTGGCATAAATATACATATTAGTCACGCCAACAAAGTTATACTTAAATAAAATCTTGTTATTTTATTTTATTAGTGTACACGTAACGTTTTTTTTTTTTCGTTTACCATACATACAGTGTGTGGTGTAGATAGATAGGTCTCAAAAATATTCCGGGTGTGTGAAAACAATTTTTTGATTAAGGTATCTTTTATGAAATATGACGATTTTAAGTGTTTTTTTTGTTAGTCAAAACTACAAATGACCGCGACCTAGGTATCTCTATATGGAATAACAGTTTTCCAACGGCAAAGTTAAGTTTGTACCGTGTGGTTGCCGGGATATAATAGTGCCACTCCATGTCATCCCGTGGATGTCGTAAGAGGCGAGGCGACTAATTGAATAAAGGCTTGTAGTACTATTAGGCGATGAGCTTGCAACCTGTCACTAATACGCTGGTAAACATCTTAGCCGTTTTGTGCAGAATGTGGTTACAAAATTATCAACAAGTTTTTAAAGTTGTAGGTAATTCTGTAGCTCTGCCTACCCCACTCTGGGATTACAGGCGTGAAGGTATGTATGTATGTAAGTTAAGTTTGTTTCGGAACCCTACGCTGAGCATGGTCTGACATGGTCCTGCCCGGTTTTTTTTTCTGTCACCGAAAATATATCGGATGACATT
Organism: Acleris emargana; assembly: GCA_927399475.2. NCBI lineage: Eukaryota > Metazoa > Arthropoda > Insecta > Lepidoptera > Tortricidae > Acleris > Acleris emargana. Next base: position 3,561,283 of record OV656840.1, read on the forward strand.
CCCATGCGTTGCGATAAACCAGGTGATCATGTCATCCCTTTGCATTTTGAGTGATAGAAAAGAAAAACATCTGTAGCGTTTGCATCTTGGTTAGGGCCACTCGCCATTCGTTTGCTTTATTTAAAAAAAAACAGCTTGGAACCGCTAGTTTCGTAGTCACTACGAACTTGGCTCACCGCGCTATTTAAGTAGCGTAATCATTTAGTCATGATTAGTAACTGCAGTTTATCCGGTACCCTTTGTAAGGCTACACAAAGGGTTTCGACTCGCACGTAGGCCACACTTGTGCCCTGAATACCTGCGTGGAACAACGTCGAATACTGTCGATGACAACCTACATTAAACTCTATTTGATCGTTATTTAAGTTAACATTGACGTGAAGAGTTGGAGGCGTTTTGGTTATTTTGAGGTTATAGTGAGGATTAGTATTTATATAAATTTTATTTGGGTTATAGCGTTATTCACGCGTTTTAAACGTTCGTATACAAATACTACTTTACTAGTTTTACACCTGTAGTTTACACTGCAAAATTATGGATTTCATTCTATTTTTCGGATCGTTTCATATTTTTAATTGGTTAAATATTATAACTAAATAAGACTAACTCTAAATATATAAATTAACTAAAACATTAAATCTAAGAATGGCTCCTGCGGCATTGTACCAAAGATGCTGGCAGCATTTCCTCGCTGGATGGTTAAACTTATACGTTGAGCGAGGAAACTGCCAGCTCTTCGGTCTCCCGTGACGTCAATGAGCCTCTTCGAAATTTCTTTGAAGAGGCTTCGAGCGCTAGGACCCCACGGACCAAGGGTCTCGACGCCGAATGGAATAAACATATATTCTGGGCCGAGACCATTATATTTTCCTACCTTCATGCTTTCGGCCGCTTCAGCTGCCGCACCAGCCCTATTAGAGGTCCGATGGAGATGTGATGGGGCTAGCGTGTCTACACAGGTTGCATCCCACACTAGCACCCGTCCCATATTCCACGGGACCAAGGTCATTTCGTCAGGTCTCTTGCCATCATTTCTAGAAATGCCGGTCGGCTCTAAAATAGCCGGGACCTTTATTGAGGCAAGAGACCGAATAAAAAATTAAAAAAGAATTTCTGAAAAAACGTACGATCTATACGTACAGATACCATTTAGTTGAATATAGATCCGTGATAATTGTTAGTCCCGTAGTTGGAGCGACTTCGTAGATGAAGAGTGAATTTCAGCGTTTCCACTTAAATCTTGTTATCTTCAACATACTTCCTTTTAGATTTTATAGAAAAAAAAAGTCTGTCTAAAAGTTGGAACAACCGTTATTTATTAGTTATAAAGGATTGCGAGGGACAGCCTGTTTACTTCCTAACCCAGGCCATAAAATGAATTGACTACCTACACTTAAATAGCTGTTTGAATTATGTATTTTTAGTGTTTTCCTGATTGAAGTCATAGTGAGTTGACGACGAGTTGCAAAAACGATAAAAACTGCGTTAAAAAAATTCAAGGCGCCTCAAGTTTCGAAATTACTGTGTTGTAATGAACCAAGTCTTGTGAAATTCATTGTCAAAAGGGCTCCAGTGTCAATTTCATGCGTTATGGAAATACTGAAACGCCAAATGCTCAGTTTAGCAACGCCTTGGGTATTGTTTTGACGAGGAAGTTGCATTTATAATGTAGGGAAAGTGACACCAATTTAGTACGGTAAAGACGCCCTTGTGGCGCTGGCTTAAGTGTGGGATCTGTTAATGAATACGTCTGATTTATTATGGTAATTAGGTTTAAAAGAGAGCAATGAGTACGAGTCATTTAAAATAATTATTTATTAAGTAGAGCCTGTACATGCATTGCACGACTGTCTTCTGTTTTTTTATGTACGTTGAATCAGGGCGCCAATGCCACTCTTTTAACGAATTGTTTTCGAAACCATTTTGTTTTATTTAATACGTTTGTTCGTGGTCGCATGGAACCTCCCTGAAGGACGCAGATGGTTTATCGTCGGGTTTTGGAGAGGTTGCAGGTCCCCTCGGACCTGTATGGTATTCGTAAACGCATTTCCCCCGTTTTTAGGGTTCCGTAGTCAAAGTAGGAACCCTTATAGTTTCGCCATGTCCGTCCGTCCGCAGCCTAGCTCAGAGACTTAATACTAGCGAGCTGTAATTTGGCTGTATTATTCACGCCAACAAAGTGGTCAAATAAAATCTTGAAAAAACATTTTTATAGTGTACCTCCCCTACGCGTAACGTGTGTGTTGTCGTTGGATAGGTCTTTCAAAAATGTTGCGGGTTTGTGAAAACAATTTTTCGATTAAGGGATCCCTTTATGAAAAAAAAGCATTATTAAAAGCGCTAATTTTTGTTAAAGTCAAGTGTCCCGCCCCACGCCCAATCAGCCAAAACTACAAATACTAAGAATCTGAAAAATACCTTCAATGATAGCACATATAACGAATTTAAAAGAAATACTATCACGACTACCTAGACTTCATTAGTTCCTGAGATGCAGGCGACTAAACTGTTTATACCCTACTTAAATCACCTAAAACAGCACCAAATAACTTTAAATAGAGAATTAGTGTCAGTAGTCCGTGTGGTTGCCGGGTTAGAATAGTGCCACTCCATGTCTTCCCGTGGAAGTCGTACGAGGCGACTAACGGAATGGAGGCTTGTAGTACTGTTGGGCGATGGGCTTGCAACCTGTCACTGATACGCTCGTAAACATCTTGGTCTAATTGTGCAAAATGTGGTTACAGAATTGTCAACAAGTTCTTAGAGTTGTTGGTAATTCTGTAGCTCTGCCTTCCCCACTCTGGGAATAAAGGCGTGAGTTTATGTATGTATGTAGAGAATTAGTTCATACTGGTTTTTTTTTGAGATAGTTTTCGTGATATAACGGCGTCGGAACCCCACACTAAGCAAGGTCAGACATGCTCTTGCCCGGTTTTTAAATATGGTCATACTTTAGCACGAGTAAAGGTGATACTGACACACAAAAATACTAAGGAGGTTAAAGTGACAAGGTACTTTACAACGTAACGGTACCTACTTTTATTTCAAAAATGGCGATTAAAAAGTACAAGTTCATAAAATGGTCATTTAACATACATTGACGACAGATGCTTGCAATTTAATTGTGAAGTAGTAAAATCCAACACCCAATGTTATTATTTCCAGGAACTGGGTCTCGAAATCACCGACGAGCAAATCGCCGAGCTGGAATCAGCCATCCACGACATCGACTTCCCCGCAGCTGCTGAACATGAGAAGCAGGTCCGCCATGACGTCATGGCTCACATCCACACCCTGGCGGAGCGCTGTCCCCTGGCCGCGCCCATCATCCACCTTGGAGCCACCTCGTGCTACGTTGGAGACAACACGGACCTGATCACCCTGAAGCATGGGCTGAGCCTGCTGCTGCCGCGGGTGGCTGCCATCATCAGCCGGCTGGCGAAGTTTGCTGATGAGTTTAAGTAAGTCGTAGTTGTTATTGCGTTGGCCTAGGTTTTCCTTTCCTGGTATAGGCAAATCGTCATTGCTTTGAAAAAAACTCGTATCTCATATTTATTGAAGTACGATTTTAAACTTAAAAGTTAAGAGAATTAAGTTCAATCTCATACATCTCAAAATATAAGATACGAGTTTTTTCTAAAGTAGTAATGAAATGTTGGTGTGGTGGGCGAGTATTTGATTCTGAGTTTTGGGGTTTTTTTATTATTAAAGTCACACCATATATGAATAGATAAGCATTATATCGCACTGCCAGATCAAAAGAGTAGTAACTTGAATTACAACTGTATTTTAAAATCAACTTTAATACAACGTCTATGAGCTGGAAACAAAACTAACAATGATTTTGAGTTGATACTGTCTTGATCTAGCAGTGCGATATATGAAATTTACATTTTTGTCTGGTATATACAACAATAACGGAGTACCTGACTTTCACAAATAATAGAATCTGCATTAAAAAATGATACGATGGAAATTGTATTCAGACTTTACTTACTTAAGTAGATTAAGTACAAAATAAAATAATAAAAAAAAAACGATTAAAGTCCAATAGCCAATTTAAAATTTAGAAAGAAGAGAAATTTATAAGAAATGATATAAGCTGACTAATGGAAAAATAATTATAACAAGTGGTAATATCACCACTTGTTATTATCATATTTTCTATGTATTTAAATATGTATTTTCTATATGTTGGTATTTATATCGTGGTTTTGTACCCATAGTGCAGACTAGAGCTTAGTTTGCGACTGAACTAATTTCTGTGAGATTATCTTCTGATTTTTTTTATTTTAAGTCTTCTGTTTACCTGTAATTGTTTTGGGATGAACCATTTTGCTAAGAATGCACGTACAGTCAATAATTTGACGGTCTACACTAATATTATAAAGAGGAAAGATTTGATTGTTTGTTTGCATTGAATAGGTTTCAAAACTACTGGACCGATTTGAAAAAATATTTCATTATTAGAATCCTACATTAGGTATCCCTGATGAACATGGCTATTTTTAATTTTTCTGCGCGGACGGAGTCGCTGGCCAATAGCTAGTGAGTCATAAAAACAAATGAAAATCCATTTTATCTCTTTTCCAGTGGATTTTTATTCCAATGGCCGTATTATGTTTTATTTTAACGGGGGGCCTTACAAGTGTTTAGATACTTTAGAATTATAATTCCTACGTTTTTCTACTTTTAGGTCGGTGCCAATCCTGGGCTTTACCCACCTGCAGCCCGCTCAGCTGACGACCGTGGGCAAGCGAGCCTCGCTGTGGCTCAGTGACTTGCTCATGGACGAGCGGGCCCTCTCCCGCGCCAAGGACGACCTCCGCTTCCGCGGCGTCAAGGGCACCACCGGCACCCAAGCCTCCTTCCTCCAACTCTTCAACGGGGACGGCGCCAAAGTCCGAGCTCTAGACCAAAGAGTCTCTGAACTCGCTGGATTTGACAAACGCTACTTAGTCACCGGACAGACTTATTCCAGAAAGGTTGATTTGGAAGTTATTTCGGCGCTGTCCAGCTTAGGAGCTACTGTGCATAAGATGTGCTCTGATATTCGCATATTGGCTTCTCGCAAGGAAATTGAGGAGCCTTTCGAAGCTTCCCAGATCGGATCGAGCGCTATGCCTTACAAAAGGAACCCGATGCGTTCTGAGCGTTGCTGCGCGCTTGCTCGCCATCTTATAACGCTGCACTCAAATGCAGCGAACACTCAAGCAGTGCAGTGGCTCGAACGCACCCTAGACGACTCTGCTAACCGACGCATCACTCTCGCTGAGGCCTTCCTAACCGCTGACGCCATGCTCCTAACCCTCCTCAATGTCTGCCAAGGGTTAGTAGTCTACCCGAAAGTTATTGCTCGAAATATCGACCAGGAACTGCCGTTCATGGCCACAGAAAACATCATTATGGCTATGGTGCAAGCTGGCGGCGATCGCCAGGTGTGTCACGAGAAAATAAGGGTCCTCTCACATGAAGCTGGAGCTCAAGTCAAACAACATGGCAAAGACAACGATCTTATTGACCGTGTGAAGAAGGATAGTTACTTTGCACCGATCATTTCGCAGTTGGGTAAGATTTTGGACGCTTCTACTTTTATAGGTCGAGCTCCGGAACAGGTGACAGAGTTTATCCTCGAAGAAGTTAATCCTATTTTGACCAAGTACGCGGATACTTTGGCAGAAGCGGAAAAAGTAGTTACCCTAAATATTTAAAAAGTTGCAATTACCAACGATCTATACATGTATATTATAAAATAAAACATCTTATTATTGAATATTGTTTTATTTACAGCATTTCCGTTTCGTATATACAATAATGATTTTGATAATGACTTCATTATTTTACATAACTCAACGTGTTACAAAAACTAGACATTGGTAACCTTAAATTTTAGGTAACTATTACGGTAAATAGCATACATAATATAGAAACAACGCGCAATGCGTCCCAAAATACAATTAGTTTAATACAAATTAACAATGTTTGATATGAGTTTGAAACATTAAACAATGACTAACGGCTGCTAAGCATGCAAAAAGCTGAATAATAAATAACTACATTAAAACATTAACAAAACCCAAACAAATAAATAAGTTTCTAAAATTAACTTGAGAGAGACGTCAACTATTCGTGGAATATTTCGTGATCACATTTTATCACAATTTCGATGGCACGATGGCTTGGTTAGACACTAGAATTACAACGCATTGGTGAGGAGGGTATCACCTTGGCAAGCAGGGCCTTGGCTAGGCCAGTTACAGGCTCCTAAACTTGGGTCGAAGCTCAGCTGCACAGGGCAGTTGAACACGTGAAGGGTAAACCTCTGCTTGGTGCAGTCCCATCTGCAGGCGTAGAACTTGTTGCACTGTTTCGGGTGTCGGAAGAGACCCGCTCTTTGACAGTCCACCGACCCCTGTAGGGTCTCGTCTCGGCTTCTCCATCCGCCAGGACCGTAACGGTCAAACGACTGAGATTCAATTGAAGCCGATCCCGATCCAGAAACAATAGACTCCTTAACAATGACAGTTGGCGCTACTTCTTGGTTTAATAGAACCGTTTTATAGGTAGGGGCAACGGTCACAGCCTTGATACGTGGTCTGATCGTGTAAACCTTTTCAGTTGAAGAAACGATCGCTGGTGTGCTTGATACGTATCTCTGGGAGTACACTTGCTTCCGCTTAGGTGTGACTGGTACGTATTGGTTCTGTTCTGAGAGATCTTGATAGAAAGAATCATCAGGAACAATGATGGGGTTGAAAGTGGTGGAAGCGATGGGAGCCGCTGTGGCGGTCCTCAAGCTTGGCAGGTATTGTCTGGACTTTTGTGCCCACTGACCGTCGTTGATGTCACCGCGGCCAGAATCCGCGTAGTCATCGCTGTAGTCGTTAAATTCTTGCTCCTGTGCTCTAGGTCGCGTTCCCTTAAGAACAAGGGTAGGTGATTGGCAACTGCACACCGCTCCTAACTTTCTAACGAGAAGAGGGTTGAAATCGTTTATCTTGGTGACTACAGCTACCTTTGGTTTGGTTCTGCGGATAGGCGCAGGAGTTACTTCAACCAGTTCTTGTTTATAAGGAGCGTAAGTCGACGTTACTACCTTTGGTCTGTACGTGCTTGACACATACACTGGTGCTGAAGTGGTGTACGCAGCTGGGGATACTAACCCAGCATCAGGTCCTACCGTGCCGAAACCTAACAGGTGAGATCTATCTGTATCTACTACTATCTTCTGCTTCTTCACTGGCGCATATGTAGAAACAAAGGCAGGAGTCTCCGTTGATACAGTATATTCTTGGTAAGGGTTGGTTTTAAACTGTGACTCAAGCGATTGATCAAAGTTCTTAAGGCCAAAGCTTTCGAAACTTACTATTTTGTTTCCAGTTTCCTCTAAGGGTGGTAGATAATCAGGCGCTTTGTAGGTAGGTATTTCAGTGGTGGATTTGACGTAAGTTTTTGTTACCGCCGGGGGTAGGTAAGTGTTTTCTGTTTTAGGTGGTAAGTATTCAGGAGCATTGTATTCCACCTCTGGAGTTGGCGGCAAGTACTCCCGGGATGTTGTCGAATAGGTTACGGGTCTGTACGTAGATGTCACTACTGGAACACTCAGTGCAGGAGGAAGGTATTCCTCAGCTTTGTTAGCTACTTGAATCTCAGGAGTTTGGTAAGACACTTGGAATGATGAGAAGTGGTTGGATTCGACTCTCTTCGGCTGATCAATGTGAGATGTGCTAAATGAGACCTGTTGAGCTGGGACGTACTTTTGAGCTGAGTCATACTGCTGATTATCATTGTATGTATCTTGAGATTGGTGGAAAACAGAATGCTGCTGGACAATTGGCTTAGCAGTAGAAGAAACGACGTAGGATTCTTGGTAATCAGTCTTCGGTGGAATGTATTCTGGTGCCTGGTATACCTTAGGCGACTCGTATTCGGCGTAATGCTCCTCATGAGCTAGCTTGGCTGGGGTACTAGATACATAAACAAGATCTTCTTTTGATTTGTGTTGAGTATTGTCATTGTAAAGATGATAAACTTGATGAGAAACTTCACTGGCATCTGAATAAGTTTTCGCAGCTTTCACGGATTCATCGGTATGCCTTTGAATTTCTGGTTGACTGTATGAATATCCTGTGTCCAAATTAACTGATTGTGTGTTGTATTGATGGGAAGTCTCGTATTTAGGCTGGCTAACGACGTGGGTTACTTCATGTTGTATTTCTGGTTGATTGTATGAATATCCTTCATTCAAGTTCACAGATTGAGTGTTATATGATTGTTGAGATGATTCATACTTGGCAGGTTGACTGACTACGTGTGTTACTTCATGCTGTTGTAGAATTGGCTTGTAAGTCTGTGTGTAAACAGCCGCTGTAGGCTCAACGTATGATACTGGAGTAACCTTCTTCGTGTATTGAAGGATAGGGTTTTCGTATACGGAGACTGGTGAATATGACAGTTCAATTTTAGGTAATGGTGTCGAAGAGACTGGTATAACTGACTCTACTTTGTGAATCGTTTGATGACTGTATGATTGAGGTTTGTAGGTTGAAACCACTGCAGGTGCTGGAGTTGAATAATGCGTCACAACAGGTGCCTCCTCAAACTTTGCAGATGGTTTTTGGTAATCGTAACCTTGGAATGATGAATCTTGGGAGTAAGAGTGTACCTTTGCAGAATCCACATTGTGTAGAGTTTGGTGGCTGAATACTTGGGGTTGGTATGTAGTTATAGCTGGCTGGACGGCAATAGCTGGTTGAGCAGTTGTGTACTGCACTACCGTCTGTGGCTGTTCGTAGGCTACACCGTGATTGGTGTAATCATAACCGCTTTCAGCAGATTGAGAGTAAGCGTTGTTGTTTTCCACTTTGTGTATCGTTTGGTGACTGTACGATTGCGGAGAGTAGGTAGAAACCACCGCCGGTGCGGCAGTAACGTGTTGGACAATAGTCTTTTCGGATTCTTCGAAACCAGTTGAAGGTTTTTCGTAGTGATATCCAGAACCATCCTGAGAATAAGTGTTCACCTGTGCAGCGTCTACTTTGTGCAATGTTCGGTGGCTGAACACTTGTGGTTGGTATGTATTTATAGCTGGCTGGATTGCAATAGCTGGTTGAGCAGTTGTGTACTCCACTACTGTCTGTGGCTGTTCGTAGGCCACGCCATGGTTGTTGTAGTCGTACCCACTTTCAGCAGATTGAGAGTAAGCGTTGTTGTTTTCTACTTTGTGTATCGTTTGGTGACTGTACGATTGCGGAGAGTAGGTAGAGACCACCGCTGGTGCAACAGTAACATGTTGGACATTGGTCTTTACGGAATCTTGGAAATCAACCAAAGGTTTTTCGTAGTGGTATCCAGAAGCTTCCTGAGAGTAGGTGTTTACCTGAGCAGCGTCTACTTTGTGCAGTGTCTGGTGACTGAATACTTGCGGTTGATACTTAGACACCACAGGTTGTAAAGTAATAGCTGGCTGGGGTGTGGTATATGTGACTACGGTCTTTGGCTGTTCATAAGTGACTCCAGATTGGGCATAGTCATAACCTGATCCCACCTCTACTTCAGGGGAGTAAACCTTGCTTGTTTCCACCTTGTGAATGGTCTGATGACCAAATGAATGAGGGGTGTAAGTGCCCTCAGTTGGTTGAGCGTATGTTGAAACACTGGGACCAGTAGTGTAGGCTATGATCTTCTTGAATGGCACTTCAGTGACGGGCGATGCGTTGGAATAATCAAAACCGATAGATTCGACTTTATGAAGAGTTTGCTGACTGTGGCTGAATCCTTGAGGTTTGTATGTGGACACTGCCACTGGTGCTGGAGTCGTGTAGGAGAGACCATCTTCGAATTTTATAGCTGGTTTAGAATAATCGTATCCTTGCGATACACCATTGATGGGTGCTTGTGTGACAGCAAATCCGGCCTCGTATCCAGACGAGTAGTCCTTGTTGTTCAATTGATAATCGACTGCTTGATTGTAGTCAGTAATTTGAACTTTGGGCGTAACGTGACTAACATACTGTTTGACTGGTACGACTGTTGGCTGGACATACGTTACGGCTGGCTGAGCAAATCCAAAGATCTGTTTCACGCTGGTCTTCGGTGCTTGAGGAACATACGTAGTTTTGTATGTCGTCACTGTGGGCAGGGATGTAGTTACAGCGAAAGGAGTCGCTGTTGTAGGTACTCCAGAAGATGTAGGAGTAGTCACGAAGCTGTAGCCATCCAAATTATGGGCATCAGTCCCGACGTGGTTGATAGATACTGCTGGTTGAGGTACGTATGATACATGCCCAGATTGTACGTTATTATGAACGACACCATGACTGAACGCTTGCGAGTTACCAGTGCTGTACGGTACCTTAGTGACATCGTAGTTGAATTGATCTGTGTATCCAGTATCAATCAAAGTGGTTTTGCCAACTAGGCCAACATTAACGGACCCGGCTGCCAGAGTATGAGATGCACCAGTGTACGCTTTGGAGTCGCTGATGTAGTTACCACTATTGCCAGTGCTATAGCTTCCGTGATACACTTGACTATTTACATCTCCCGACGATGCTCCTCCATCATAACTTCCAATATGGCCGTCAGCCCTATATACACCAGCCACGTATTTGCCAGAGTCGTCATGAGTGTACGAGCCGGAATAATCTGCGCTGTATGATCCGCTGTCACTTTTGTACCCGTTTGATGAACCTCCACTCAGGTTTATGTCTTTATAAAGACCGGCTTGATACTTCCCAGAATTGTAATCTCCGTTGGAGTAACCGCCATTATAGTTTGCTTTGTATGCACCACCAGCTGAACCATCAACGTAAGCTCCAGAGTTATCATGCGTATAATGCCCACTGTTATCAGAACTAGAGCCAGCCGAATATCTTCCGTAATCATAATACTCGCTGGATTGTTTGTAAGCGGACCCATCATGAACGTAGGGGACCACTGGTGATCCTATATGCTTGTAAGCTTCCGCGTAGTCTCCTGAAGGATCATGCACGTAAGCTCCCGAGTTATCAGAGTCATAATCAGATCCTGATTGGTACTGAGTCTTCTGCCCTGAAGAGTAAGAGCTTCCAGCTCCGCTGTAACCATTGGTTTGTAAAGTAGCATGCCCATGACTACCCCTTTGAGCTTCGGCTTTAGTTGGTAGCCTGTAGTCATCCAAAATAATTGAACCGCTAGTGTATTTAGGTTCATTGTTGTACTTAGTAGCCTGTACTAGTCCAAAGTGTCCATCAAAAGAAGCATCATTGCCTTGGTAAGCTAGTTCGTTGCCACTAGTGCCAGAGAAACCGCCGTGGTCAGTGAACTCTTGGGACGCGATGAAGTTGGAGTCTAAAGCGTCGCCTTGAGAGAGGAAACCGCCCTGGATGCCGACGTGGTTGCTCAGGGAGGCACCGGACACGAGGCTGTTGTGGGCTGCGATGTTGACAGCATCTGCAGTCTGTCCGTGGAATCCAGCAGCGCCTGAAAAATTGTGAGAAGAAACTAGTAAGACGAGACCATTAAAGAAACGTTTTAGAGATGCATGCAGCAAGTGTCACAACTTTTCAATGATAAAGATTATTCGCTGTCTGCTGCTATTACGTCTTATACAATTTGAATACTTGCAGAAATTATAAAATTGCATTTTTCAATCATTTTAATTTGTTATTATAGCACCATTTGCCTCTGAACATACTTTAACATGGCCGGTGCCATTAAAACAGAAAAATTGGCACAAGCTGCAAGAAAGCAAGAACAGCCACAAAACTTACCTGATAACACAGCTCCGGAGTACCCAAACGCTTCAGCTTCGTATCTGGCGATGTTGCCGCAGGCGGGCACCAGCCAGGGCCAGTCGCACTTGAGCTTGTCGGCGTCAAAGCCCAGCCCGAACGGGCAGCGGAACTCGTAGGCTGACAGCGGCGCCTTGCCGTGGTCCAGGCAGGCGAAGAACCAACGGCAGTTCTCGGGGTCAGCGTAGTAACCTGAGGATTAATTAGGTAAGTAGAAAAAAACACTTGAAATGTGTATATATCAGCTTGGCAAAAAATTGTTTGACGTGGTGACAGGTAGAATTAATGATTGACAGAGATGAATGATGTATGTATTCATAGCCAGTCATACCAGTCAGTCAGTCAGTTAACCAGCAGCTTGTAAAGTTTTTGTCGAATAAACTCGTTAGCGCCCGCTAGACAAGTGGTTACGTTACTTCGCCCCAAATAATTCTAGAGATCGGTTTAGCGTTGTGATCAATCAATAAATAAATAATAAGTTTTAGGGTATCATTTACACAATGTTAACAACAACGCCATCTATATAAATCGATATTGATCGCCGAACTAATTGATTTGACGTTTGAATTTACATCACCGGTCACCCTTCAATCGGTTTTTATCATCGTCCATTTTTTTGCAGCTAAGAACAGGCAAACAGGCAGACTGTGCATCTGATGAACAGGTCTGGACTTAGAGACCCAGTGCCCCCAGGCACTTGGCATTCGGGCTCCGCCCATTTCAAAGCCTAACGCTAACTTAGCGAATTACGAAAACCCTCAAAATGTCTACGATTGTCGTACGCTGATGACAGCTCACGTGAATCTTGTTCATCAACTCTACACATTTCAAGTCGATAGAAAACAGATACTACGTTAACAGCGTTCACAGCTTGGCCAGGCCAGTAGCCAGACACTAGCCAGTCTCGAAGAAATTTTAAACGTACCTTCATGTTCAGGGCAGATGAACCTGGTCTGCGGCACGGGCGCTATCTCGGACGACCCTGGACAAGCCTGCGAGTGCGGCAGGCTGCCGGGCCACACGCACACCTCGTAGCGGGCGTCGAACGCCAGCCCAGCAGGGCAGTCAAACTCGAACACCTGGAGAAAGAACGCTTTGTAAAACGACGTGTCAGAACTTTAAGCCTAAAATGCCAAGTCAGACCTTGGAACAATATTTTTAACAACTTAAATCTGAAAGCTCATTTCTGTTTGTAGAATGATTGCTTGGTTTTCAAAAAGCTACGGGAAATGAAAGTTAACCGTTGTTAAAGTGGCTTAAAGTAGAATTTGAAATTTGTTAGACGAGTAATGCAGTGTAACATGCAAGAGAGTAAGTACTACATATTTGAAATATATTTCTTCTGTGGATGTTGGCGATGTAATAAAAGAAGAAAGGTGTACTTTCAATGTAAAATCCGTTGGAGCGGAAACTTCTGGAGAAGAACACATATCGGAAGGCGCAATATTAGCAGGCCATCCACAACGTGGACCTACGATCAGACTAGGGTCGCAGTAATCATAAGAACAAGAGAGTAGACTATGGATGACCTATGTCCAGCCAGCAAAGGACGTATTAGCTGACATAATGACGATAATGAATGTAAAGTTTACAGTGTAGTCAGGCGAGAGCTGGTCGAACTTCACGCAGCGGTAGAAGCGGGCGCAGGAGCGAGGGTGCACGAAGTAGCCCTGGCGGGAGCACGAGAACTCGGTACGAGTGTCCTGGAAACAAAACATGAACGATATAGAGCCAATAAATAATCATAATCATAGCAAGTAAAATAATAATAATCATTTAACATAATTAAAACAACGACTTCAACTTCATGAAGTCATTGTAGCTGTAGAATGACTGCTCAATAAGCCAGCAGCGCTTGAGGATGCTCTTTATGCAAGACATGGTCGATGCCACGATTATGTTTGCCGGTAGCTTATTGTAGACCGAGGGATCCATGACATGAGTGAGCTTAGTCTACTTAATTATAGCCTATAAACACACAGGCAGACAAGCTTTTTTGCGTTGCGCGTATTATAGGAGTGGATCATAGTCCGCGTTTTATAATAACCTATATCGTCGGTGATACTGCAAAACCGCGTAAGTAACAAATTTATGATAGAGCAAAATAAACCTTACTGTTTTATTAAAAAGGTGCATTTTGCTCCTTATTTAAAATATTACTTACGAGGTTTCACTGTTTTACCAACGATATTCATTAGTACATAGACCGATACTTGAAATATAGCTATCGCCAGCAACGTCAAAGCCAATAGTTTATTGTTTCCTATTTTTACAATCTAGAATGCAGACTGACCTCTCGGATGGAGTGAATGACGCCATCAGCGTCGACGATCTGCGTGATTCTGTACGGTGAGACTTGCAGAGCATCCAGGGCACGTGCGTGGCCGGGTGCAGACAGGATCTCATGCTCCAAGGACCTGGAAGGAAGTTAACTGCTCGTAATCATAAAGTTTCGACTGTGCAGCCAATAATCAATCAGATCATCAGAAAGGTTTAGTCCTACGCAGTGGCTAGTTTACCTATGACTCTTCTGAGAGGACTGATGCTGCTGACGTGGGATTAGGTGCATTATTGTACCAATTTAAAAAGTCCAAAGTGAGAAAAAAATGAAAGCCCATCTTACCTGAGAACAGCGGCCCTTGGCGCTCTGCTCTGCTGGTTTAGCACTTTGGCCAGAGCAGCCTTCAGGGTAGGCCCGCAGGGGTTCTCCACATCCTTGTCTGCCTTGTGGAGCGCCAATCCAGCCAACCCTCTCACTCTGGCGTATTTTCCCTTCACGTCGATCGAAGAGGAGTCTTCGAAGGACATCCATGTTGTATTCCTGAAAAGTTAAGAGTTTTTAAATAATGTAAAGTGGATATCGAGAGGGAAATTTTCTTTTAAACCCCCGCTTTAAAGAAAAGGGGTCGTATGTAGAAGTCTATTTCATGTCGGTCTCTGTGTCCGCATGTTTGTCATTGGCAGGTTTCAGACGGGTAGACAGGTAACAATACAGATTTGTTTATTGGGAAACTTTCGGCGAGGTTTCTATTAAATTTATACAATTATATCTATTGTTGCAAAAGTACCGTTGTCTAGTACACGTAGTATAAGTCCTAGAGCTTAGTTTGGAACTAGGTCAATCTGTCAAAGATTGTCCATTTATTGATTCATTATATATATAAGCTTTGACAATATGATCTAGTCATGGCAATTACGCCCAACGCAAGTTATTAAAGAAATCAAGCTATCTCTTGACTTCTTGAGTCACTATAGAACCTTGTCACTGATACGTAAAAAATAACTATTGACTATCAATGAAAAAAGCAGTATAGGGTCATGTCTTCTTATATTGTCTTATAAGAAGACGTATATTATACTTAATATTTAAAAAACTCCAAGGGCCCGTTGTTTGATCAGTATTTAACTCAACTAATTGTTAAAATTCGAAAAAGGAATGAAAAATTTTATACATTTCCTGGAGATTTAACCTTTAGTTATGATTTTTAACAATTACTTACTTTAACTACTGATCAAACAACAGGCCCTAGACCACAGAACTAATCTCGATTAAATTGGGTATGAAGATAGCTTGAACCCCGAGGAAGGATCTACTAGTAGAGTGCTTTTTACCGCGACTATAAACGACTTCTACGTGGACAGTCTCGGGCAACTGCTAGTTCTGTATATTCAACTGCTCCTTTCAAAAACCTCACAGCAATAGCCCAAAACAACTCACTTGAAAGCATAAGGCGCCGACAGATCCTGGTCTCTTTCCAAGGTCCAACGGCCCTTCTGCAGCTGCCGGCACAGTTCCCCCTGGTCAATCTCCTTGGGCTCGTCTTCCACCGTGGGGCTGCCGGGAGTACTGAGGGTCTCGTTCTTCAGGACGAACTGGCGCGCGGTGGCTGGCAAGCTGATCACGACCTTGGAAGCTGGCACGCCTAGACCTACTACGAGGTCTACAACGGAGTCCTGAAAAGTTAGATGTGGGTGTTAGTCTGGAAGATTATAATTTCGTCAATCCTGCAATTATAAATTCCCGTAACACTAATCTCGCAAGCAAGGCAATTAATTACCTATTTAAATTACTGCAGGCCTGTGATGTGTAAGTGTTTATCGATGTGGATAATCGTGATCTTGATAAAACATCTGTCACTTTCTGACTAGTAGGTACGTATGTGAGTGCGAGAGTGACGGGTGCTTTATCCACCGCGATAAAGGCGACCATAATTGAAGGGCCTTGAACATCGCAAGGTTTGAATAAATGTAGTACATATTAACAAAAAGTCAAAATTTAATAAGCATGTGTTTGTATTAGATAGGCTAGGCTAAGCTTTCGCAGATATCTTCCTAGATTGACCCAAGTGCAGTGATTGGAATGATTCTGTACTCGTCATTTGACGCCTGTTCGAATTATCATAGCAATTTAACGTGCAGTGCAATAAATCTAGCGGATTGTTATGTTAGCTCATTTTTTATTTGTTTCTTTCCCATAAATATTTTCTTTATACCTAGTTTAACATAGCATAAACAAACAACATTTTCAAAAGTTTTGTTACGCTGGAGTTCTACTAGACTCAGACGGTATTATTAACCTAGTTCAAACCGTTATGACTGTGTAAATAGACGATTTGATAAATTTGATAGACGATTTTAAAAATTGATATTTACGTTTTTGTTCCGAAATGAACTGCTGCAGTCAAAAAATATTTTTTAAAAAAAACGTACGAATAGATACTAATATGTCAAGGAAATTGATTATAAATCAGTTTGACGTAATACGCAAATTTGCCTTGCTGCACATATTTCTCGGTGTGACAAAACTAACGAAACGTGGAAAATGTATAACCCGGCCAAATGACGTAGCGTTATATTATATCAAACTGCTAACTAATCCAATTCTTCAACGGTTAAACAATGTCAACACTGACCTAATCCGCAACAATTCGCATATGTTTCACAAACTGTACCGTCGCTATTAAAACTCAACATATATAAGGATAAGGCATGCTACGAATCGCAGACAGTCAAGGGTAAGTATATAAAAACAAATCTAACGCCATTTAAGGCAAATTCTAGGCATTATGTCATGACCTAGCGCCAACCAACGTTCATCCATCTGGCACACATTCGAAGATTGAGGTCTTTGTGAGTGGTATGAAGCCTAATACAACGATGAGTCACAACATTATTATTAAACAGGGTGTCCCCTAGTTTCACCGAAAATCATTTCATAAAACGTATCACTTCGCAGAATTTTCGTTTCATAGAAAGCTATTTTTTGCTGAACCCGTATCGATTTCAGGTTATCTAAAATATGCGTAGGTGAGGTTAGATTGGACATAAACATCACAAGATAACCTATAATCAACACATGTTCAGCAGAAAATAACTTTCTATGAAACGAAAATTCTGCTACATGATACGTTCTATGAATCGAGTGTAGGTGAAATATGTAGATAGTTGATAAACACCTCTGAGATAATGGACAGCCGTTCATTCAGAGCTGATATCTCGTAAACGGCTCAACCGATTTTCATTAAACTTAGCTAAGAACCATCCCGATTAAACTGGCTTTCTTTGTCCATCCGTTCGGGAGCAATGATGCCACGGACAGACTCACAGATACACAAATAAACACGACACCCCTCTTTTTGTGTTGCGTTGTAGTAAATTGGATCTGAGAGTTCTGAGACCCGTAGACTTTTGCATTCTAAAGACTACAATCACATAACTGCAATCCTCATCATCATTCTCCTGCCCTTATCCCAACTTATTTGGGGTGCAACATGTTTTCTTCTTCTCTATCACTCGTCCTCTCGGTCTCTTTCTAGCCATATCATCTTTCACACAGGCCATCCATCATTTCTTTGGTCTTCCCCTATAGCCATTCACATTCATACTCAAAACTTTCCTGATATTTTCCTCATTCCTCCGCCCCACATGCCCAAGACAAGACAGCAAATCTAAAACGGCGCAATGGCCTAGTTGTTAGTGACCCTGCCTACGATGCTAGCGGTCATAGGTTCAAATCCCGGTAAGGGCGGATATTTGTGTGATGAGCGCGAATATTTGTTCCTGAGTCATGGATGTTTACTTATGTATTTAAGTATATATTTCTCTATATAAGTATTTATATCATTGTCTAGTGCCCATGATACAAGCCTAGAGCTTAAATTGGGAGTAGGTCAATTGGTGTGACATTGTCCCCTGATATTTATTATTATTATTTATTATTTATTAAAACTACAAATACGTTGCCAACCCTGATGACGTCTTTATGCTAGTAATTTCAACAGTGATCCTATTCCCACACCGAAACATAACGATGCAAACACTGTTGCTAGGCTTACACTGTAACTTCAGAGTCCAACCTATACTTATGTAAGCAAGGTCGGAACGATTCTGTTTAAAAGGTCTACTGCTCAAGTACCAAGATGCACCTGTCAATATGTGACCCACTTCCACCAAATTGTAAATCTACACACGTTTTTAAAACCTGTCGTGCCTTGCGAAAGGGAACTTTAACGTTTTAGGTTTAGGAGTTATTATAGACAGCTGGATAAACTGTTTTTTGCACTACCAGTTTACCTTCAGTATAGTTTATTAGACGATCTCTGTCGTGAGCAGAGTGAAGGATATTAAACTTTACTTAAAGATAAATTGATTGCTAGGCTATGTTAAACTACTTCGTTATTAGGACCTCCCAGAATTCAACTTTCTTATAGCGGCACTACGTACATTTATTTGTAATTTGTTAAATATTTTAATCGTATCTATCTCGTTCATTCTGTGTAACGTTAAAGACGTAAAGATCCGTATTTGGCGAACACTGTCTAGTGAAGTGCTGCCGTTATTTTGTAATATTTACATACATACACACCTTCACGCCTGTGATCCCAGAACGGGGTAGGCAGAGCTACAGAATTACCGACAACTTTAAAAACTTATTGATAATTCAGTAACCACATTTTGCACAAATAGGCTAAGATGTTTACCAGCGTATTAGTGACAGGTTGCAAGCTCATCGCCTAACAGTGCTACAAGCCTTTATTCCCTTATCCGCCTCTTACGACATCCACGGAAAGACATGGAGTGGCACTATTCTAACCCGGCAACCACACGTCTAATATTTACAGTAAATAAATAATTATAATGATAATAAGTCTTATAGCGAAGATTTTTGACCAACACCTCAAGAGACTCTCCTAGATGGCTGGATCAAGGGCCAGATACAGGAGGCAGTCCTCGACAGGGCACGCTTGTGAGGAGGTTCTTCTCTCTGCAGCCCTAACCACCGGTAGCTTGAGCCCTGCCCCGCTGCCAGCGACAACCGTAGGTTAGGTTTTTTATAATGTATTTTTTTTGTATTAGTACGAGTACCTATTGTTACTCGTATTTTACAAATTGTGGTTACTGAATTGAATTGTCAACAACTTTTTGAAGTTGTAATTCTGTAGCTCTGCCTACCCCACTCTCTGGGATTACAGGCGTGAAGGTATGTATGTATGTATGATATTTTACTTTTATATTTGATTTTTTATTGTTATCTTAATTGTTGCTGTATAAATCTAAATACAGAAAATTAAATAAATATCGGAATAATAATAAATATCAGGGGACAATATCACACAAATTGACCTAGCCCCAAAGTAAGCTCTAGGCTTGTACTATGGGTACAAAAAAAAACATAGAAAACCAAAGTATTCATATTAGGTACAGTTATAGGCAGTCGAGTACCAATGAATACCTGAACGTAGGTACCTACGTATACCTTCATGATCTGTAAAATATTCAACGTTACCGACCAAAAATCTAACGTTTGATTGAGGATGATGTACTGTTCCGTGTTTTGTTTTTTTTTGGTGTTCAATAAAAAGTATTTGTATTGTATTGTATTGATGATACTTCGGCATTTTAACCGCTGTCATTACTATCTCCACATTTTTCTAGTTCTATCAAATAATATATGGGTCGTTCTCAAAAAAGTGGCACCGCCACCTGTCACTAGGTTTCTCTTGGAACTTTTTTTTTATAAAGCGTCATTTTAATAATTGAATTTTCAATACATATTAAAAGACACTTTTTAAATAGAGGCCAAATGCTTTGAAATAAATTCAAGGTATTAATAACCATGAAATCCTATTTTGTAACTAAGTTTTGTCGCTCACTTGCAGTGTCCCAACGCAAGGCGCTCGTGTTTGGAGTTAATATTATACGTATAAATTACCAACTTAACTTAGTTCGAGTAATCTTTTTTACTTAAATGTATGCTCAAGATTAAAAACTACTGTGTCAAATAATAATACTATACTTATATTACGAATTATTTGCAATTTAAGTTTGTCCACGACATTTTTTGTCGTTCACCTGACATGAGATAAACGCTACCTAGATGTTAATACTATTTCACCTCACCCGCCTCACCCCGCATAAATCGAGACCTTCAGCCGCCAGCTAACGCTGTTGCAAGTTGCAAGTCGCCAGTGTGCCGTACTCAAAAATTACGAACACGAAACTTACGCGAGCGGGAGTTTGTAATGGGTAAGTAGTCGCTATTCTGTCTTCCATATCTTGGTAATTGTGTGAACTATTGCATTGGTATTAATTTATAGCACGTAAATCATGGTTTATTCTAATGTGTATAAATATACAGTTAATTAACCAAGTACATTTCTTGTATTGACGATATAACTTCCATTTTGTTGTCCATCACCTGTATGTCGTTCACCTGTGTAAAAAAATCAGTTGGACGACACATACGGCAAGCGAAGGACAATTATTCAAAAACTTACACTGTAAGGCAAACATTTTTGTCTCGCTAATGTTTTTTATAGTCAACTAAACTAAAAAGGGTCTTTCCTAATGATTTAAAACACTGTCATCAAAAAACATTTACGCAATATTTTAATTAACTGTTTATTTTATTTATGTCCACATCTTTCCCCAATGATAAACTGGGAGAGAGGCCTTTGCCCAGCAGTGGGACATCATGGGTTCATAATAATAATAATTATTATTTGTTTTAGTCGATGATGGGTAAACCTAAGCCAAAAGACAAGAACAAACAACAAATTAAATTGGGACTAGGTCAATTGGTGTGACATTGTCCCCTAATATTTATTTATTTTATTTTAAATCTTAGCCAAAAAGAGGGAAAAGGAGAAACTAAGATACCAAAACATTAAGAATAATGCGGAATTATATGCGGAATATCAAATAAAATAAAATTTGAACGAAGGAAAGCACAAAAAAATATTGTTTGTTTTGATATGAAAGATTTTTTTAGTATATGAATAATTTATATACTTAACGACAAACGAATTGAAATAATTTTATTAAAGCACTTGTTGTCAGTTTTAAAAAATTAGTTTTTATTAAACAATTTACTTACCTGCACCCATTGTCGTTCACCTGACATCAATGTCTTTAACCTGCTAGCGGTTACAGTTTAATTTGTACCTATTTGTCGCCAACCTGCACCCATTGTCGTTCACTTGACATGAATGTCTTTCACCTGCCCACCACGTGGTCGTTCACCTGTCTACCACGTAATTTCAAATACATGTATCTCCTAAAATACTAAAATAAATCACTTCCCTCCGCGTGATATTGATTATGCGATTATATTTCTAGCGATCCGAATAAAAAAAAAAGCAAAATCGGGAATTTTCTGAAATAATTCAAAATTAATTCAGCGGTGCCACTTTTTTGAGAAAGACCCATATGAACTAGGTTTGTGTTTGCTGTTTTTGATATCAAGAGTTGCTGGTAGTTTTCATTATTTTTGACAAATATTGAAGACTTCAGAGGAGGATTGCGAAGGAACGGCCAATCAGTAAGTAAGGACATTTTTTAAATGTTTAATTACACCTTCGATTTATATTTCTAAGACTACTGAGTAACCTAAGTATCTCGTAATAAATTCCAAGAAGGATTCTAATGAATAGTGGAAAAACTTTACCTTAAAAAACTTGAAGTTAACGCAACCGCAAGGCGCGGTGGACAGCCTTAAAGGAAATAGCAATCCTTAAAAAAATTGCGGTGGCATACTCGCCTTTTATTTTTTTGGCTCTAATGGAGGCTCAAACAAAATCATAGTCAGTTAATCGTTATGTAGCATTCCATTTTTGCAACCTGTACATATGTAGGTATAATTTGTGCCAATAAAAACTGTCTGAAGCTTTATTCCACTTTGTATTTGTCTCAGGCTTTTATATCCCATTGGAAACATCTTAGCCTACTTGTGCAAAATGTGGTTACAGAATTATCAAGACTTGTTGGTAATTCTTTAGCTCTGCCTACCCCACTCTGGGAATGAAGGCGTGAGTTTATGTATGTATGTATGTATACAGGGTGTCCCAGAAATAGCACGTCACAGTGACACTGGAGATTCCCCAGCCTCAGACGAACCAAACCAGCCTAACATGACCTCAGTAAAAGTTGCACCATTTTCGAGTTATACCAATTTAAAGAATTTTCCAATTTTTCACCTCTGTTGACATTGTAAGTTCTCGCATTTACTGGGATAGCTTTAGAATTTAGTTTTTTTTATTTATGCGCGTTTATTAATAGTTTATTAAGGTGATAAAAGCATTATTATGTCAATAACTAATGTAAAAGTTGGAAAAATACTGTAATTAACTTGACTTAAATTATCATCAACATAGTAATTTAAACTTTGAGCACCTGCCATTACTTTTTTCTACTATAAACAAAATGAGCAAATAACATTAAAAACATGCGTATTTTATGCCAATTCTAAAATGGTATGACACATGATATCTTAATGCATAAAAGTAGGAATTCGTATGACATTTGCCAATATGGATCCTCGGAAATCAATGCTAATCATCTAAAAAATTATCTTGTACTCTACGATATCTCATTTGTTTGTGCTCCTTTGAAGAATATGATTGATTTTTGGTTGACCTTGGTTCAAAGATAATAGAAAACGGGTTTAATTTGCATTAGTTTTTACAGTAAATGTTCGAATTGTTTCCCTCCGACTCTAAGGCACAAATGGCATCTTCGAATAAAATTTCGGTTTAATTTTCGTAAACTGGTTTCCGATATGTATCGGGCTGCATTGAAGACACGTCGCCGTAGTTCCTCTTCGTTACTTATTGGTTTTGAATAAATATTGTATTTCAAACATCACCAAAAAAAAAAAACATTTTACAAAGCGAAATCAACTTCCGTTAAGAGTGCCGAGTAGTCGTTTAAGTTCCTCAAACAAAATCAGAGTGACAAATGATATCTTAATGCAAAAAAGTAGGAATTCGTATCACATAACTACCTAACTTCGTACCTAACTAAAAAGTCGGCTATTAAAACGAGGTTTAATATTAATCAATGAGTATAGCACGAAACGCATGGTAACGAACTATGAGTAGTTTGGGTCACAGGGCTACAACTGCAATAAATTAATAACTATCCTACAATTATTTACATGATAAACTTGCAAAGCGGCTAAACGCGTTTCATTTGTTAGTTTGGTTGCCGGGATCCTTATTGGCAAATGTGATACGAATTCCTACTTTTTTGCATTAAGATTCATGGTTCACTCTGATTTTGTTTGTGGAACTGAAACGACTACTCGGCACTCTTAACGGAAGTTGATTTCGCTTTGTTGAATGTTTTTTTTTATTGGTGATGTTTGAAAGACAATATTTATTCAAAACCAATAAGTAACGAAGAGGAACTACGGTGACGTGTCTTCAATGCAGCCCGAGACATATCGGAAACCAGTTTACGAAAATTAAACCGAAATTTTATTCGAAGATGCCATTTGTGCCTTAGAGTCGGAGGGAAACAATTCGAACATTTACTGTAAAAACAAATGAAAATTAAACCCGTTTTCTATTATCTTTGAAGCAAGTTCAACCAAAAATCAATCATATTCTTCAAAAGAGCACAAACAAATGAGATATCGTAGAGTACAAGATATTTTTTTAGATGATTAGCATTGATTTCCGAGGATCCATATTGGCAAATGTCATACGAATTCCTACTTTTATGCATTAAGATATCATGTGTCATACCATTTTAGAATTGGAATAAAATAGGTACGCATGTTTTTAAAGTTATTTGCTCATTTTGTTTATAGTAGAAAAAAGTAATGGCAGGTGCTCAAAGTTTAAATTACTATGTTGATGATAATTTAAGTCAAGTTCATTACAGCTTTTTTCCAACTTTTACATTAGTTATTGACATGATAATGCTTTTATCACCTTAATAAACTATTCATAAACGCGCACAAATAAAAAAAACTAAATTCTAAAGCTATCCCAGTAAATGCGAGCACTTACAATGTCAAAAGAGGTGAAAAATTGGAAAAATCTTTAAATTGGTATAACTCGAAAATGGTGCAACTTTTACTGAGGTCATGTTAGGCTGGTTTGGTTCGTCTGAGGCTGGGAAATCTCCAGTGTCACTGTGACGTGCTATTTCTGGGACACCCTGTATACATTGTTCCTAGCTATTCTCTAGCTTTTGTCTGAAAGAGATAGTTCTTTATCGTTAAGACGCCGTGTCATGCTCTGATTTTATGGTATTCATTAAAGATTATAATAATATGTATTATATGATGATCCAATACCGTCGCAGTATTTATAAAGGATATATAGATATAGTCACATCCGGAGATCCTGGAGCTGGTGCTTACCTCTCCCAAAGGATTGGGCTAGCTATCCAGAGAGGTAATGCAGCCAGTGTCATAGGGACTATGCCGCGAGCGGACCTGCGAGAGGGGGTGTTTCTTTTAGTGGTGGACACGGCAACGGGTAATGTAGATGATAAACGGATACACAGCTACACACACACACACACACACACTTTAATCTTATAACACCCCTCTATTTGCGCCAGGGGGGTTACCATGACATACCAAACCAGTTCAGTTTAGGTTGAGAGAAAAGAACCGAGCTATAGCAGTTATACCGCACTGTCAGTTACTCTCTACCTAAACTGAACTGGTTTAGTATGTCATGGTAACCCCTAGGGGCTCCAGACCGGTTCCACTGAACCATCGAGATAGTCTTTATTTAGATATCTGACCTTTGGCATCCGGAAACAATGATCTCAAAAAACAAATCAACGCCCTAGACCTGTCATGTGTCATATTCGTTAATTATACTTTTTACATGACTATAATTAAGTTTGTCAAATTGTTGGGCTTAACTATCATTTGCTAGTGAGACAAGGCTATAAAAACGTTGGCTTCATTAAAATCTATAATTCGACGGAGTACTTTGACAACTCAAAAGGCACAAGTGTTGAGATAGGTAGGGCTGTATGTTTGTAGATATATCAAAAAGTTTAGACTTACGCAAATTAACCTAATCCTAAACTTAGTTCAATGCTTGTAGTTTAAGTACTACGCAATGATAGGTACTCTAAGGAATGACTGAATCGTCATTAACTGACACTGAATACGGGCGATGGAGAAATAGGTACAAGCCTAAATACAGAGAAAATATCCAAGACTTGAGTAAGGGTCACTATCTACTAGGATAACCACATCGTAAATAACTGTGTAGTTTGATATTTCCGATTGTATTAACATAGTATTTATACTACAGTATAATCCAGAATCGGGAGACTATGTATGCTGGCCAGATTGACTGAAATATCGATATTTTCTCATCACTACCAATTTCCATTCAAAAAAGGTCGGAAAAGTCAGGTGAATTATGGATTTTGGTTTCCAAAAATAATACTTCCATTTATTTTGATATTATCATGGTACTAACCGTATTCATCATATCCCACAATCCGCTCAGCCTGCTCGGATGGTAGGTCATCTTCTTCACCAGCCCTAGCTCATGGGTCTGAACCATCATCAGGTCCACCTTCTTCACCAATGTCCTGAGGTAGTAGTACTTCGCTAGCAGCTCAGGGTTCGAAGGCAGAGCCAGGAACAGTGGGCCGCCACCAGCTGCGTTGATGGCAGTTCTGGCAGCTTCGATGGTCTCAAGGACCGAGGTCTTGTTGAGGGAGCGGTGGGCATCGTAGATTTCCAAACCCTGGACGTGTTTGGACTTAAGCGCTGATTTGAGATCCTGGAATGAATAGAAATATGTTTGAATTATAGTTATATTCTGAACTCTTAAAAGTATAGAGAAGTTTAGGGCTCATTTCATTTCAGTTCTCCATTTGGCCGAAATATTTTTGGCCGAATGAATATTTTCCTAAATTTCCATTTCCCAAAAAACTTTATTATTTTAGTTTAATATCCGGGATACCGGAACCGCTGTTACGGGTATTAGGTTAGCTTAGGGCTTAGTGGTTTGATCAGTCACTGACTAATTGTTAAATTTTTAAGTAATGGTTAAATGTCAAGGAAAAATTTCGATAATTTTTTCGAATTTTAACTTAAGTAATTAGTCGAGTTAACTACTGATCAAACAACAGGGCCTTAGACATGTGACTACATAAAAATAATTCATGAATTCGGCGAAACACATTTCGCTCAAACGGATTAGGCCCAAGTGGGATCTGTGACCCATTAGACATACGAGTTCTCAGTTTCATACAGTTTTGAAATTGCAACACTGTACTGTAATCCAAACACAGAAAATGCATTTCAACCTCGAGGGGAGATAAAAATACCTCTATGCTAGTTATTTACCCCCGCACAAGAACAACGAAGCGAACACTGTTGCGTGGCGACAGGTTAAAGAATACGATGGTGATCGGGTGATCAATAGGAACCCTACGTGGATCTACCAACACTATCTTCTTAAGGTTTTATTGTAGCTCGACCACATAGTCGAAAAAAATGTTAGTGAAATAGTTTTCTAACTTGCTTATCTGGTTTTTGGTTAGAAATCGAATATTTGAACTACATCTTCACTTCTCACGCATTGCCTTCGTATGTCGCAAACTTTTAATATGTATCACGCAGCATGTGTACGTGTTTGTACACTTGTACACTAAATCATAGTTATCTCAACGCTTAACGCCTTTATAGTGTAGTAGTAAGGTTGAATTTGGAGTGTTTTTGAGCTTGATTAATGCAAGAGAACCGGTCCAGCATTATGTCAAGATTATAGATTACGTCACTTTCAGAGATCTGGATCGGTTTATTACAAGACGTCCTTGACCGTAGGGCTGTTTATGTCCTTCGAAAGTACCGAAAGTTGAAGCAATTTTAATTTTAATGAGCGCTTTTTAAAGTTGAACATTAATTGCGTTGGTTTTGCAGCGTGTTGTGGTACGCTTAAGTTTTCGATAATGTAATGAATGATACATGTAATTTTTATCGAGGCAAGTAGATTACACTAAACGTAGTTTAGCAACTCATCTAATTGTACCTAAAATTATGAGCATGAAATATTTCGCACTGCTAGATCAAGACAGTATCAACTCAAAATCATTGTTAGTTTTGTTTCAAGCTCATAGACATTGTATTAAAGTAGATTTTAAAATACAGTTGTATTTTGAGTTACTACACTTTAGATCTAGGAGTGCGATTTGTATTTTTGTATTTGTAATAAAGTTATATCTCTGATTATAGATAATTATCTTGATATTGTGTCTAGGGCATGCCCGGGAATTATCATTTCAACTGGTACCGGTACTGGCGAAAAAAAAACCCGGTTCTTCGGTTCCTTCGGTACTGAGTTTGTGACTAGACTAATTGTCATTTTCTCTTTTCAAAACTAAACTAGTTCTGGATTAAATCATTAATAATTATTACTTAACTGGTGTCTAAAACCATTAGAGATAAGTTCAAAGAAACGAATATATTAACCGTATACAGTCAATATATTTATGAAAATATTATGCATGTTCATAAACACATCGGTAGTTTTAGAAAGAACTGTGACATACATAATGTTAATACCAGGAATAAACATAAGCTCGCAGTGCCCTTTACACGGCTTCACAAAATAAAAAACTCTTTCATGGGTAATTGTATAAGGTTCTATAATAAGCTCCCAAGTAGTGTTACTCATTTATCAGTAAATAAATTTAAGAGTTACGTTAAACGTCAACTAGTTTCTAAAGCGTATTATAGTATTAAAGATTATATAAATGATGATAATGCTTGGGACTGAATTATTTGTATTACAATTATTAATGACCGTGGAGACTATATACATCTCCTTGTATGCTTATTATTTTAATTTGACATCTGGAGACTCTTTACATCTCCAAAATTGACCGTGGAGACTTTCTACATCTCCCTTGTTTGTGTTTGTTGTTTTGTTTTTTTGTTTAATTACCTACTTACCTATATTTAATTTTAATTTGACATTTGGAGACTCTTTACATCTCCGGAATTGTATTATTATTTTAACCTGACATTTTTATTAATTTAATTATTATTACTACTGGGACCTGTACATCCCTGTGACATTTAAATTAGATAGCTTATGTTTAGTATTGTAATAAGTTCTTTATTTAAAAAAATGGCTTACTGTTGAGTTTCTTGCGGTGCTTCTTCTCAACAATGGTCTCTTGAAGCGCTGGTAGATGGTAAATTCAGACTTGTAAAAGTGCCTACAGGGCCTACTTACAGAATAAATGATTTTATTTTTTATTTATTATTTTATTAAACAAAAAAAAATACAAATAATTTATTAATTACCCGGACGGACCCTGCACAAGGTCCTCCCACAAGTAAAGTTTGATATGTTATACAAAATGGTGAAAAGATTGAAAGCGACAAGGTACAGAAATGATCACTTATTTATGCTGTTGACTGTACCTGTGTCATACTCACTTTTATCAGATTTCTTTACATTAGGGGAACCGTTTAGAGCTTCGTGTCTTCACCCACTAACTACAGCCAAAAGTAAAAATACAAATAATACTGATCTAATAAATACTTAAAGAAAAGTACATACTTATATGCATATGACGAATTTAAAGTGTTTTCCCTACTAAATTAAATTAGCTCATTCTTGCGGTTTTTGGAAATAGTTTTTTGTATAAGTAGGTAGTGATGTCGACGGAACCATACACTGAGCATGGATTTACTTACCCTGGTTTTATAATTATAAAACGCCTATCTAACCACTAATCTATCACATAGCTGTATAAGAGTCTAGCAGTGGTCACAATAACACTCTTTACTCTGGAGTAAATTATACAGGCATTCTCGTTTTTCACATAACCCGTTTTATTCCACTTTCTCTGTTCAAGGAATATTAAGGTTTCCGCTATAGATCTTAATAAATAGGTTCGGCAGGAAATCTCGCGATCGATTAGGAATTTACTTGATCTTGTAATTTGATTCAGACGCCTTCCGATTTCCATTCAGAAACCAGTTTGCTACTAATGGAATTAAAACCCATGAGACTTCATACAATGAGCAGGTGCCACTAATCTAGGCAATAAAAAAAATGCGTGTCCTTATGCTTACTAAAGTTGTAAATGCCAAAGGGTGTTTGTTTGTTTGTTCAACGCCTCTTTCGACTGACGATCAATTTGTGAGAAATAATTTTATAGATCAGAGTTGGGGTTCTTTTTATACAGGAAAACAAGACTATTTTAGATTTAATAGCGATGAACCCTTCTACGCGGACAAAGTTGCATGGAATATCACACAAATTCGTCTGCTTGTTTGTTTTAAACTCAAAGAATATCTGGCTTGTTAGATATTTTCGAGCGCAAAGTTGAACAATTTATAATTTCTGAGGCTGTTTATTTATGTTATGGCCTTTCAAATGTTTTTTTACGATAAAAGGGCTTTAAGGATATTAGATTATAAGTTGCGGTACTCATACATACATATTGCTACGATCTTGACAGATTCGGCGCTTTTCCAGTATTTCTCCGATTTGATTCGAAAAGGTACGCCTAGGGCGGCCCCTTCCAACCCTTCCACTCGCATGCGATCTGTATATCTCTTTCGTCAGTCTTCTTTCATCCATCCTTTCCAAATGACCAGACCATCGAAGCATGCCCTTTTCAATTTTAGTCACTACATCTTCTTTTATTCCACATTTCTCTCTGTTTTTTTCATTTCTAACTCTATCAATCAATTGCTGTACTCAAAACATAACTATTTGAATAGATATAGACCTAGTATGGTTGTGTTCATCGCGTGACAAAATGTGAATAAGCATCCGTCACTGTCATGCTTATATAAGTGTTAGAAAGTGACGGAGGTTTTCTCCAACGCAGCCATATTAGGCGCCCTGATCTAATGACGACCACTTTTTCAGAGCTCATATCTCATAAACGGGTCATCCGATTTCCACAAAACCTAGCTTAGAACCATTCTAATAAAACTAGCTTTCTTTTAAAAACTAAGCCATCCGTATGGGAGCTACTATGATATAATCAGACACAGTTCATATAGGTTTTAGGTTAGAATGGGCTAATTTTCTGCGACTCCACGACTTACGGCCAAACCCTATATTCAATCCGAGGACAGATAGGCTTACTTCGGATTAAAATTTGACACATTTTGTATGGGCAAATGTCAAATTTTAACCCGAGGTAAGCCTTATCTATCCTCGGTTTGAATATAGGGTTCGGCCGTTAGTGTATGCCCCGTTTTTGTGTGCTAGGTCGATGGCACTAGTCTTGTCAACCCACAGATACACAGATACACACGTTAAACTGATAACTCCCTTCAATTTAGTTTGGGGGTTAATAAATTGACGCACACATCACAGTGCTTGTGTATTTTATTTTATTTTTTTATGTCATAGGAAGGCAAACGAGGACACAGTCCACCTGATGGTAAGTGGAAACTGTGACCCATAGACATTCGCATTGACAAGACTGCAAATTCACTGCCAACCCTGAGGACTAAAATGGAATGCCTCTATGCTAGTCATTTCACCGGCTGTCTTATCCCCGAACCGGGACACAACAATGCGAACACTGCTACTTGGCGGTAGATTAATGGATAAGATGGTGGTACCAACCCGGACGGACCCTGCACAAGGTCCTCCCACAAGGTCCTGTTCAAGGTGTGTGAAATTGATATTAGGTGCGATTATCACCAGGTATAATGTCAGCTGTCACCTGCGTTCGCAGTGTTTCACCTTTAGGGCGACAATCGTTGGAAGATAGCTTGTGCTCAAAAGCGATAAATACAGCAGCACTGGCTAATTGAGTGCAAAGAATTTTGTTCTCAAGCGGAACACTACGATGAAACATGATCACACACACGGACGTAAACGCAAAGGTTGAAGCGATTTCACTATACTAATAACAGTATATAGCACCATTGTTTTAAACTATCTCCCACACAGGGCACTTCCTACAAACTAAACGAAGGTAACGATACAAGTAATAAATAACATATAAATTAAGTAAAAACAATGGAGTTTTATGCTAATAGACGTGGAATGCTTTAAATTACTTTAGAAGTTGGAGGTTACGCCCTTTTTGTGTTCGAGTTAAGGAGTGCCGGATCATTTGGAGTACTTGGCAAGAATGATGGATATGATATGAGACACGTTAGAGGTCATTCACAAATTGTTTTTAGGTTTGGTAGCCTAAAAATATCTTGTTTAAATTATTAGGTGAATAAATAAATAGCAATAACATTCTACCTTCCTACTTTTTATTTCTACTGAGAGAAAAGTAAGCAAAATTATTTTACTTATGTTGTCACGAATTTATTTCTACTTGATTACTGTCATACAAAAGTAATGTCATATAAAACGTTAAAAGACAAAATTGTTATATAATGGCTTTAAAAGAGTCTGGTAACGAGTGAAAAGTGACTCTGTTTTTACTTTGACTAATTATTATTACAAACCACTTTACAAAAAATATAACCTATATTAATTATTATTTTATTATATTTTTCTAGATTGTATACTAAATATCCGAATTTGCTGTACAAATAATCGTCCGGTAGTACCTATGGTCGTCTTTTTTCCTCGCGACTACTCCCTTTTTCGTACCGTACCACTTCAATGCGACGGTAAAATGTTCGTAAAGTTACTAATTTTCATTGTTACCAGAGAACAAATAATATTTTATAGTTTTTTTACATATTTTTTTTATGGCATTGGAAGGCAAACGGTTCACACAGGCCACCTGATGGTAAGTGTAAACTGTGACCCATAGATATTCGCATTCACAAGACTGCAAATGCACTGCCAACCCTGAGGACTAAGATGGAATGCCTCTATGCTAGTCATTTCACCGGCTGTCTTATCCCCAAACCGGAACACAACAATGCAAACACTGCTGCTTGGCGGTAGGTATGGATAAGATGGTGGTACCAACCCGGACGGACCCTGCACAAGGTCCTCCCACAAGTAAAAACTATAGGTATTTCCTTTAAACTTTTCCGTTTCACGCAACCAGAGGTCATCATTTACCCACATTTGTTTCCTATGCTTTGTTTCCCACAATTAGTCCAAGGGTAAGTGACATCATGAAATTTATAGCTTTCGACTGCGAAGACAAGACTTATGTGCGTCGTTTTTCGACTATTGTTAAAAACTGCACAATTAACGCGCTTCGGCTATCTTCGTGTAACTTCGGGAACACGAACGAAATTCAACCGTATGTGTAGAGAAGGAGGTTTGAAATGAAGGCACGAAGCGATATGTAGAGACGAAAAGATTAGGCATTCGTTATTTTAACTATTGTAGTGTTTCGGTTGCAATGAACAGACTTATGGGGTGATTTTTCAACTGATTTGGGGACAAGGTAATTGTAGGACGAAATTTTAAAACTTGTAAGTTTAAACTTAGATAAATGCATACCTAAGTGGACTGCAAAAGTGTTTATTGCTTAATTAAAGCGGATATTAAAAGGTATCAGAGACAAGACTAGACTGCTAAAGCTAACGTAAAGGAGTATTGTAAACTGTCAAAATGCTTGAAACTGTACCCTTACTGTAATTACTTAAATCGCGTAAAATAATTAAAAGTCAATGTCATCAAGGTACTCACCCTTAATTTGGCAAAAATAAAAAAAGTCGGGAATTCAAACCCTATTTGATTTTGAATCAGCAAAAAAATAAAAACATAATCCAATCAAAAAAAGGGTACGTTATATTGTGTACAGTATTCTGGACTGTGCCAAATTAAGGGTTTAACGGAATAGTAAGTCCTATGCGTCAGCCAGTTTTTAAGTCTCCGGTCAAAACTAGGTATGGACCTGCTGTCCCTAATTTGGACCGGTATTTTATTAAATATTAGCGGACCCATGACGTGCAGCGACTTATTGCACTTCTGCAGGCGTTGTCGAGTAGTGGCTAAATGCTGTTCCCTACGGTTACATTTCCGCTACCCTATCCATTGTTTTTCCAGGAAGTCTCCAGCATTACGCCTAACAAACTTACCAACCTCTTTTTAGCCGGCTCATCATAGGGTTGTTTGGCAAAATAATCATCAGTAAAAGAGTTTTAGATTTTTAAGTGCAACAATTTAAGAAGCTTATTAAGTATAATACCGCCGTAAGAGTCGTGTATCGCTATCCCAAACTGTTCCTTATTCTGGAATAAAAGAACCTATTTACGCATATCCAGGCTATAAACTATCGATTGTCATCGATCAGTTAAGGAAGAATATTAAGAATAAGGATTAGAGTTGGTTAATGAAAAAGACAAGTCAATATAAACCAAATAAATTAGGAGACAGACTTTTAAAACGTAAAGTTATTTTCCGCCGGCGCGGCGTGGGCTAAATACCTCCATAATACTCCTACATTCATTACAATTCTTGCTTAATTTATATACTTATAAACAAGTAAGATACGAGTTTTTGCTCTCAATGACTCAGAGCTCGATATAAAATTATTACATTTGTTTATTAAGCGACCTTTACTTGCTCCAAATACATCGACGCAGCCATTAATTAAATATTTTATGTCTTTAGTTCCGATTTGACATTTCTGCGAGCAGTTCACCTTAACATTGACATACATTTCACACATTATAGTTAATTGACGTGTCGGCTGAAATCTAGAACCACAGTAACAATAATAAGTTTAAGTTGATCTTTTGACATATTTATTTCGTGTTTTGGGTTTGGTTTGTTATTACCAGGGTTCGAACTTTTCATGCCGATGACGTCAAAATGACGAAATTTTACACACAGGATGCTCAGTTTTAATTTGGCAGGTGTTCAAGTAAGTATTAACTGGTACAAATAAAAAATAATAAGAATCGGTTAAATTATTATAGTTAAACACAGCTTAATTGCAATCAAAATACTGATCACGGCAGCATCACAGGCAATTTTCTTTAGACCCAGAGTGCTGCGTCGTGTTATACACTGTGTTTTTTTTTTGGTGATCAATTACCATTTTTTCTTATTCAGTTATTAATGGCGATCACGTTTAAGTCGCAGTTACATAAAACAAAACTTCTTTTTTTATGTATTTTGTCACCCTACTTATGGTTTAGTGTATGAGTTTACAACCTTTTTCAAAAGATAGTAAATTTAATGACAGTAAACCAATTATTACAAAAAAATTGTTAGTATGTAATATCTGTCAAATTTCCCGCTAAAGCGTATCTACTTCACTTCAATAATTAATGTAGGATGTCTATGTACCCAGTGGTATATCATTAACTTAAATAAATTAAACAGTGAGTTAATGCTTTAAGATATCCAAATCCATATTCCATTTTTCACCGGTAAAAAATCACCGTGTATATATGGCAGTGCACATGAATCGATGTCTAGGACTCAAGTAGTTAAGTCGTTATACTTAAAATAAAATATAAACAAATGTAATGATTTAATTTGCATTATATTTGACCTATTCGATTCCCGGTTAAGTCAGACGATTTTTCAAATGTGCTATTTCCAATATTTAAGGTTTGCCTTTCATGTGGCATTCGAAATTTCCAGTATTGTATGTATATGCCCTTTAACATGTCATCGATAAGTACATAAGAGCGCCTCTGCTCTAGGCGGTAAAATACAAATGTAATTTGACCTTTAATGGTACCTATTTTTTTTAAATCAGCCGCCATTACTGTCAAGTAAATAAGAGCTATAAAAACGTTGACACTACGAATATTTTAAACTAAAACAAACGAAAAAGGCCCTTATTAGTCTATAAATTGAACTATAAACAAATCCCGAATCATCAGTTCTACATCTACATTCCATACAAATAAAGTGCCTAGCTAATTAAAATGTCATAACTACAAGCAACCATGCAGTTATGGTAATGTCAATCGAGCCATTCACACCTAATGCGTATGCGCATATATTAAAACTTCTCCTTATTGCTATTGGGATAAGGTTCAGAATGATCTAGGTGTAGGGTGTTATTATGATCAATGTCATTGGCTTTCGGGTGCATTATGGAGCTATCTATCTAGTAAATCTAAGAATAGTGTTTTGAATAATTTATTACAACATACATATTTACTCTCCATACCTACATACCTACACTTATATGTTTGATATTTATCGCTTAAATTATTTTATTCATTTACTATTCTATACTAAATCAGAATTAGATAGATGTTTTAAGTCTTAGAAACTAAAATAGTTTTTTTTACGCACAGGCCATCTGGTGGTAGTTAGAATTTATGAGACCCATAGAAATACATTTTTAACATTACAATTTAAAAAATTACTCCCTAATTCAAAAACAGACAATAAATATTCTATCAAATTAAAATGTCATAATGACAGATAAGGACAGCATATTCCAAGCACACTTTTATGTATAAGACGGTCAATCTCTACAGAGTACAGACCCTGCACAAGGTCCTTCCATCACAAAATATTAAAGAAAGTAAATACGTCATTGGTAACATCTGGTTTTTGTTTAGGATTCTGTATTCATAGTTTGTAAGGCTTATGTTTTTTTTGACAAAAGGTTACCTAAGTAAACCCGTCATCTTTCAACATTATTTGTAGACCCGCTATGGAACCCTGTCACAGAAAGCCGACTGTATTTGACATAGTTTCATTAGGATTGACGATGCCACTATGGGAAGGTACATTTTGAGTTTTGACTGAGCATGAAACCTTCAAATCTGTTTTAATTCCATCTCAAACATCACCGTCAAATCATTGATCAATCGCCGACTAAAAGCGCCTTAATTGGTCTTTGAGCGATCACCTGCGCCGGAGTCGCTCAAATTGGTAATTTTGATTTGAATCAGTTGCGAAAGAACTTGCCAATTTTGTCTTAGAACTTTTACATTATCTAGACATACGGGTTACCTATTACGAGTTCGAATTTTTGTTCCCAATTGTTTCATTTGTCCAAATTTTCATAAATTAGAATTGCATTTTTAACTGGAACCGTTAAATTAAACAACCTATAGATTTTATAGGTACCTAAAAGTATAAACATTTTGAAAAAAATATGTACTTATTACAAAGAAACGAAGTTAACTAATGCGTTATCAAAATTTAAAAGTTATAACATAACAATAATATTCTAATGTTAACTTAATACTTTTACTTATTTAAAAAAACCGGTCATCGTTTATAGAACGTGATCGTTGTCTTATCCTCCGGTCAAGGCCGACATTTTCATTACCATAATACATGAACAGCTTTCATTTGATGTAATGTTTTTGCGAAATGTGCAACCTGCTTTATTTGGGCAGGTTCTAGTTTATACAGAATAATTTAGAACAAGAAACCAAGTAACAAATATAAAATAGTATACATTTGACGAAGTTATTAGCATAGTTGCGAAGCTAGTGGTCTCGGGTTTGATTCCCGGTATGAGTTGCCGTTTAATTTGCATAAAACCTTTAGCATTTCATTACGTTCAATGGATTATAGGACAATTTATTCTTACTCAGTTAGGTCAGGTTAGAACTGTGTGACCAAATTAATAGTATTAAAAGACGTAATAATTAGTTATTTTTTGATCTAAAACCATTAAAATTATATAATTTTTAAATTTACTTATCAAACTATATAATATAATGTATAAAAATATTTTCAATATTACACATATCCTGGTCACGGCACCACAACGTTAAAAGAAACAAAAAATGTTTTTTATTTAAATATCATTTATTAATTCTATTATATTATGTTTTGTATCATAATACATATCATATTATGCGTTTCGTTGAAAATATAATAATATAATTGGTTTATTATAAGTCCAAATCGAAATTATGCAATTCGTTTCATGCATAATGAAAATTAATACATTAGTTATTATGAAAATACGCGAATAGATATTTGTTGTTAAGTCTTGGTTGTTTTCTATGTATTTAAGAATACATTTCTCTATACATGGTTATTGATGTCTTGTTCTTGCGGCACAAGTAGAGGTTAGCTTGAGACTTGGTAAATTTGTTTCTTGACGTCAGTATTCTTTTCATTTGCTATGAACGATACAAAACCTTTTGTTTTCACGATGATTAATAATTGCATATCTGCAGTTAACAGTGCATCATGACATGACCAATGATATTGGAAAAATGTCAAGTCCAAGTTCCCGGCGAATAACTTAAAGGTACTTATAACAAAATGTATGTTCCAGACGCATAAGGGAAAACAGTTGAGAAATGTTAGTTCCAATTAGATCGTGTGAAATTTCTCAATATGGAGAAGCATTGAGATACTTGAGTAATACTGAACACCCTTGCATTGATGACGTCTCGTATTTAGTTTTCCTTCTGTTATAAATGACGTCATCTTACACTACATACTTTGTTATGGGTCGTTCTCAAAAAAGTGGCACCGCCACCTGTCAATAGGTTTCTCTTAGGACTTTTTTTTTTATAAAGCGTCATTTTAATAATTGAATTTTCAATACATATTAAAAGACACTTTTTAAATAGAGGCCAAATGCTTTGAAATAAATTCAAGGTATTGATAACCATGAAATCCTATTTTGTAACTAAGTTCTGTCGCTCACTTGCAGTGTCCCAACGCAAGGCGCTCGTGTTTGGAGTTAATAAATACGTATAAATTACCAACTTAAGTTAGTTCGAGTATTCTTTTTTACTTACATATATGCTCAAGATTTAAAACTACTGTGTCAAATAATAATACTATACTTATACTACGAATTATTTGCAATTTAAGTTTGTCCACGACAGTTTTTGTCGCTCACCTGTCATGCGATAGACGCTACCTAGATGTTAATACTATTTCACCTCACCCGCCTCACCCCGCATAAATCGAGACCTTCAGTCGTCAGCTAAGTCTGTTGCAAGTTGCATGTCGCCAGTGTGCCGTAGTCAAAAATTACGAACACGAAACTTACGCGAGCGGGAGTTTGTAATGGGTAAGTAGTCGCTATTCTGTCTTCCATATTTTGGTAATTGTGTGAACTATAGCATTGGTATTAATTTATATAACGTAAATCATGGTTTATTTTAATGTGTATAAATATACAGTTAATTAACCAAGTACATTTCTTGTATTGACGATATAACTGCCATTTTGTCCATCACCTGTATGTCGTTCACCTGTGTAATATTTTAATTAACTGTTAATTTTATTTATGTCCACATCTTTTCCCAATGATAAACTGGGAGAGAGGCCTTTGCCCAGCAGTGGGACATCATGGGTTCATAATAATAATTATTATTATTTGTTTTAGTCGATGCTGGGTAAACCTAAGCCAAAAGACAAGAACAAACAAGAAATCTTAGTCAAAAAGAGGGAAAATGAGAAACTAAGATACCAAAACATTAAGAATAATGCGGAATTATATGCGGAATATCAAAGAAAAAATAAAATAAAATATGAAAGAAGAAAAGCACAAAAAATTGATTGATTTTGATATGACAGTTTTTTTTAGTATATAAATAATTTATGTAAGGACAAACGAATTAAAGTAATTTTAATAAAGCACTTGTTGTCCGTTTTAAATGTAGTTTTTATTAAACAATTTACTTACCTGCACCCATTGTCGTTCACCTAACATCAATGTCTTTAACCTGCTAGCGGTTACAGTTTAGTTTGTACTTATTTGTCGCCAACCTGCACCCATTGTCGTTCACCTGACATGAATGTCTTTCACCTGCCCACCACGTGGTCGTTCACCTGTCTACCACGTAATTTCAAATACATGTATCTCCTAAAATACTAAAATAAATCACTTCCCTCCACGTGATATTGATTATGCGATTATATTTCTAGCGATCCGAATAAAAAAAAAAGCGAAATCGGGAATTTTCTGAAATAATTCAAAATTAATTCATCGGTGCCACTTTTTTGAGAACGACCCTTATGACAAGGAGAAGCAAGCGAACAAAAACCACCTCTAAGGTGATATTCGTTTTCGCGATCGATGCGAAAAGACCTGGGCGCTGCAGGATTAGCTAGTTGCAACGAACAAGCCAAAATGTTCTTAAGTGTATGACCGCAAATGTCCCTGACTGTACCTAAGTGGGATGTGAGACCCAGAAACTTTTGCATTCTCATAACTACAATATCAAGACTGCAATCCTTGGACTGCAAATGCGTTAGAACTTACATGCAATGGCTGATCAAATTGCTTATTAGCAATTAGGTATTGAGTATGTTAAGAAAGAAAGGAATTTAAATTAGTGAAAATTGCATAAAAGTAAATAAAAATCCAAAATTCACCAACTTGACCTTTTTTGCCAGAAAAAATAGTCCACCCTAAGTACAGTTCGTTCGTTCAAATAGTTTGCATGCTTTGTGCCTCTACAATTGCTAAACCGCCCACTATTTGAACGAATGAACTGTATTTAAAGTGCATTAACGGGCCAATAGGGATCAGTATTCGGTATTTTGAAAGATCTGTAAATCTAAATTGGTTTGGTTAGACTAGAAGAGAATTTGCCATTTATAAACAAAGGTTTAGAGATATAAAAAGTAGAAAACACTGATCCAAATCATCTACAATCAACATCTAGATACAGCTTCTCGTTGATAGGATTAAGATTAAAAACTTGTACCATTATCGTTTCATTATTTATTAATAATACCTGTACTGATACGGATTTCTGCGCATGTCACGAATCTAAACCTACGCAATAATTATCCACTGGTTTTGTCCAAGTCTCCCGTTAAGGCTGTGATTGCGCCACTAAAACGAGAACACTATAAAGGTATTTATTACAGTAAAAGCTGTGGTACTTAGCCTAGTAGTTTTTTAGTCAAGCGTAGTTTAGCAAAGGGTCATGTGTTATTTGGAGTTGAATGTTAGGAGAGAAATTCTGCCCTCCTGAGAAGGCACAAGTGCAAATTAATTCATAGAAGCATATTCAACTCTCAAAGGTTATAATAAGGTAGGAAGTGCAATACAATTCATATAGTAGATGTGCTTGTTTCCCTAGAAGGGCAGAATTGGTCATCTAGCAAGCATCAAGCAACTGAAATTAATTTAGCATATATAGTTATTCCATCTTAGTGCTTGGGGTTGGCAACACTTTTGCAGTTTATAGATCATACATGTCCATGGGTTTCAGATTCCATTAAGAGTCAGGCCTTCTCAACGCAATAAAAATAAGAGCTGAAGATGTGTGTCTGAAGAATTTTAAAGATCGTCGTATATTTTGTAGAGAGGTTCTTGAAAAATCTCGAAATTGCCATATTTGTATTCCTTTATTTACTTTTAAACATTAAACCATAAACAAAATATAACCTAACCGACATCATCAATGACATGATTTTCGAAAACTGACAATGACTTAAGCGGATGACATGACGGATCATCCAGTTTACTTAAACCACATAAACACACAACGTACATTTAGTAAGGTTTTTCAAAATCATTAACGTTACGTTAAGCATCTTTTGCCCCTTCATTCCTGAAGTTTAAAGCTTACGCAAAATAACTTAAGCGACAATTATTTGTCTTACGAAGCAGCTATCAAAACGTTTTCTCTATTGTCGCTTATACGTCCTTTACCGATTGACCAACTAGCCGCGGGCTAGCGCTAGCCCTCTGATCGTTCAATGTGCCTTATCGGCAACTCGAGGTCCATCTAGATTGTTCTATTTGGAGCAGATTGCGAAGTTTTATTAGCACGTTGTAACGCTAGTTGGTATCTTAGTAACATGGGAAACACGTGTCATGTAATATGTGTATCGAACTAGTGACGAACCAGTTAGTTCTGGGTGTCCCAACCAGTGGGGCCTCGAAGAAGGGGGCGTAGAAACATGGCAAGGGGGGCACGGAATGACTTAAATTTCCGAAAAAAACTATCAGAGTATCATAAATAATATTATGTCAATATTAATGACACATTAATTGTAATATACATTCGGTCTCTGTATCACAACGCGACACGCCTTCGGTCGATGTTGTGAAACTTGTGAATATAATGTACTTACGTCTGTTTTTATCAAGAAAAAAAACATCAGGGCATGAATATGTGCATACTACCCGGGGAGTTTGGACGTAAAAAAAGTTGGCAAACCCTGTTCTAGTTCTCTATTGGTAGTGATTGACCCTGCCTACGAACATTCAGTACTAATTGGGTC
Source organism: Acleris emargana (assembly GCA_927399475.2). NCBI lineage: Eukaryota > Metazoa > Arthropoda > Insecta > Lepidoptera > Tortricidae > Acleris > Acleris emargana. The sequence goes on from OV656840.1 coordinate 3,602,378, forward strand.
TATTTCTTTGCCCCAAATGTATTAGTGAGATGAGTTCGAGTGTTTGTTTCCTAGTATTGGATGTTTTCTTCGTATTTAAGATTTAATGTATCTATATAAGTACAAATTATTAATTGGATGGAACACGGGGCTTATACTTAACCGGAATCGAACAGTAGGTATCTCAAGTGTCTAGAAATATAGGTTGGTAATATTGTGTTGTTACCAAGTGCCTTTTGTATAACATAAATTTTAAATGTTGTATACTTCCTTTTCTTTCATATGACAGAGAAAGGAAAGTGATAAGTATATAACTCTAACTAACAGACTATAAGACCTAACTCCGTTCGGTCGACATTATTTTATCAGACTAAGATTAAGTTCAGTGTGCAAATCCACGGCAGGTCGCCATAATTATGCTAATATACAAAGATATCTAATCTAAATCACCTATTACTTTCAAGGCTGAAATTCGCAAATCACATTATTCAATTTAAACTAAAACAACATATTAATTTAAATACGATTAAGATAACTGACACAAACGCATTCCGTATTCAAACGTCACATAGCTGTCAAAGTGACAATAGTCAGGCTACGGCCTTGACCCGATCTGCCAAATCCAAGGTCAATGAGTATTGTTGAGTGAGTCATGACTGAGTGAATGAATGATCAAGATTCAAGAGCTATTCAAGGGTGATATTGATATGTCATAAGTTGTTTGAATTTCATTGAAGGCGGATCTTGTTAGACTTGGTTATTAATAACATCCTTGTGTTATGGTTATTATTATTAATACCTAGGTATACAGAATAAGAAGTAGGTAGGTAGGTATGATACTGACTGCTGACAAAATTTATCTAATTTAATTTAACTGACATGAATACGATAAATAAAATTCAAAATAAACATTTCATTTGGGGTCTAATATTTCTATTTAACTGACTAAAGAGGGGACTCAAAGAATTAGTTTACGCAGACGACAAGAGAAACATACAACCCATGTTATTGTTTTTTAAACTTGTGTTGTATTATATTACAATTTATTTTACACAAAACAAATAAGATCTCGGCGTATACATTGAAAAATAAGTCCCTGGTGTTGTTCTTTTCGTAGTATTTATTTAAATAATATTTTTATAATATTTATTTATATTTGGTTGATGTAGGAAAACATATCAATCTTATATGGTCGTCTTGCACCGTCTTATATACACATAAGTAGGTGTTCTTTTTTCCTTTTCTCTCTTTATCTCTCTCTTAAGATTTTGGTGTGTATTCCTGCGGAAACTACGCAGGATATTTGAAATATTTTTAATTATAGATTTATATAATACTAGACTAAGTAGTACCATTGTCATATTAAATATATTTAAAGGAAATTACTGACTGCTGAGTTTCTTGCGGCGTTTCTTCTCAGCACCGGTCTCCTCTTGTGTGCGGCCTACTTACTGAATAAATGTCTTTATCTTTATCTTTATTGCTGTTTAATAATATGCACAAAAGAAAAAGTAAGTTGGTCTTGCACCATTCCATAAATGCAACTCTATCAAAGCAGATAAACACAATAGACCTTCTTCTACTTTCAAAAATCTTTTGTGTCTTCTGTTTGAAAGTTCATTTATTTATTTTACTCAACGAAACTTGAACTGCTTCTGTGGGTAGTAACTTAACTTTGTAACGGGGGCAATTAATAGATACGCCTACTGGCGCAGTATTAAATAACTTGCAGGTAAACGGCCCAGTCTGAGTCATATCCTTGTGACACATGGTAGTAAACTAGTATTTGTAATAAATGCACGTTTTTTTCTAATTTAGAACGGTTTTTCTATGAAACAGGTTTTTTGTTTCAATTAATGTTATGTTAGGATTGTACTGCGATGCTTGTGCCTACGGGCTAGGAGCATGTTTTCAACACAAAGTTTTTACTTATGGCTGACTTTTATGACATTTAATTAGAGAAAGTAAAATAATATGATAACAATAATAGTGATATTGTTACCCTCTGATAAATAATCTTGGTCATCACAACTTTATCTCTAGTGGACTTCGTACAACCTCAGTATGAGATCATAAAATCATAGACTATTAACTGTAATGGAATACCTCCCATTATGTGAATTATGTCATAGGCGTCATAGATAATAATTAAAAATACCTCTTAATATAATAGCGCTTTAATTGAATGTAATCTATTCTACTATTACCAATATTATTTAGTCGCACTAAAATATTGGAATTATCTTTAATAATAGGCCTCATTCCTTTCGCTTTCGATATGATCGACACGTGAGTTTCTCCATAGTAGGACTCTACTCCAAATACTCGATCCGGTAATCCACTCTTGCGCAGGTGTTCCGTTATCTCACTATTACGTAACCGCTGTCATTTTCATTGAGAAGCATTTCAAGTAATAGCCGACTAGGCATGTTTCATGTAAAATCGAATAGAAAACAATCATGCACTTATAAAATATGTATGTGTTTTCTTTACTGTACAGGTTGTAACATACCCGGTTCAAAAAAAGCTGTTTGTGGAGTCACTGACCTACCCAATTGATTCCCAATACAAAACAAAAAAAAAAATTTTTTACTGAGAAAATGCATTCTTGTACACCTCCATACAAAACTCTTTTTTTCGTATTTCGAAGTGTTCCTCTGGCGTCGTGCTAGGGCTCAGTGACCCTATAATGTTTTTTTTTTGTAATTAAAGGGGTTATTGTTACACTCTTTGTTAATATTAACCCTTCGTAACCATCTGTGTATGGTCGACTACAAAGAGATGTATCCAATTTTTAACCTTATAGCATTGTTATAAGGTCCAAAAGTGGATACATCTCCTTGTTGTCGACTGTAGGAGAATACGACTACCTATTCTCAATCTATGTGGAATACTGTTGATTGGACCCCATTCAACATTCGTTCAGGTCATATAGAATTATAGAAGAAATAACCAAATATCAAGTTACTGTTGTTACTGTTGGTGTTGGTAATTCTATTGCTCTGTCTACCCCACTCTCGGGAATGAAGGCGTGAAGGTATGTATGTATGTTCAATTAACTACCGGTGTTATTTTGTAATTCTGAGGCCCCAGACAAGATGCATTACGCCAACTCGCTTTTCTATTCGTTTCGTTTTTAAACCAATCGCGTCACTGCTAGATCACGTGACTTTTCGTATCACGTCATCTACAAGTGAAGCGATTGGTTTAAAAACGAAACGAATAGAAAAGCGAGTTGGCGTAATGCATCTTGTCTGGGGCCCCTGGTCCATTTACAATACATAAACTCCGCCTTCGTTCCCAGAGTGGAATAGTCAGGCAGAGCTACAGAATTACCTACAACTCTAAGATATTGTTGGCAATACCGCAAACACATTTTGCACAATCAGGCTAAGATGTTTACCAGCGCATTAGTGACAGGTTGCAAGCCCATCGCCTAAGAGTAGATACTATAAGTATCTACAATTTCCTTTGTTCCCTTACTCGCTTCATATGACATCCACGGGAGAGCATGGAGTGGTGGGTTGATCCATTGAATAGTTAAATATTTACGTATAAGCATGTCGGAGCGGCCTGTGTCAAGCAGGACTGACTAGATTAGATTTAAGTCTTATGCTTAGTTATTAAAAACATACCTAGCCTTAATTATCACTAGCCTATTTATCAACAGTGTGATAGTAAAATTCATTCTTTACGATTTGTTTAAGTTGTTCTTAAATAATGTAATCTGTCCATAACTTAGCATTTTTATGACTTTGTTTTTGTATTGTTCAAGTGCCTGCGGTTTTCGAAGCGTTCTTAGAATTGTGACGAGGTATGCATTTTTTTGGTATACCGAACGTGGTCGCGGGGTGAGGGGAAAGACGGAGAACCCGACGTTAAGGCGGGCTGCAGGGAGACTCCGGAGACTCCTGAGGGAAGCGAACCGAGACGGTCATTTTTGTGGTGCTATCCCAAATCCCGCGAACTCGTTGAATCGTTACGCAAACTATTGTACTTACCATAGTCATTATTGTGACGTATTTGTTTTAATCATTAAGAGATTGATTACATTGTTTCATACCACTTGTGCGTATTTCCTCGCCTACTTATTACCTGAAAAAACATGAAAACCCGCCGGAACCTTTGAAGGCCTTATCCACCCCTTCTACCTCTTCCAACTCGACAAGCATTTAAATTTTACTTGAAATGTCTTTTGTAGGTACTCAATGTAACAAACAAAATCATATACAATAATACATACATTAAAACACGCCTGTTTCCCAGAGAGGTAGGCAGAGACCACTTCTTTCCACTTGCTACGTTCTTGACAAATTTATTTTGCTTCTTCCACATTCATACATCGAGTCATGCACGCACGTCGGTTTCGGGTAGGTACTTAAGTTTCGGCCCGTTTCCAGTATTTCTCCGATTTGATTCGAAAAAGTACGCCTAGGGCGGCCCCTTCCGACCCTTCCACTCAATTTCGATCTGTATATCTCTTTAGTCAATCTTCTTTCATCCATCCTTTCCAAATGACCGAACCATCGAAGCATGCTCTTTTCAATCTTAATCACTACATCTTCTGTTATTCCAGATTTTTATACAATATAGCTTATAAATAACCTTTGACTTGAGTGTAACCAAAACCAATGTTAATTTAAAATCAATTAACAGTTATCCATACATTCAAACTACTTCCGTAACCTTTGCATTATTAGTAAACTTACCAATTACTCTAACTTCCTTGATAACCTCAACGGGTCAATAAACGGATCGACATTACTAAATCATTAATGAATATGCAATTAGGTGCTAATGTAATCGAATGAGTCTGTTCTTACTAAATTCTTTTGGTTATTGTATTTCCGGCATGTGTTATGTGGGAGTAAAGAACTGACCTTTTCAGGAGCACGCTTTAGCCGTAAAAAATGAAGGTCGTGGTGCAATTTGTTGTAAACTTATCTATTAAAGGTTGCAAATTATTTTTTACAAAGTACAAATGGCAGATCTTATCGATACTTTTTTTCTTTAATCGTGTTAAAAATGGACACTAAGGAATTTATTTAATTATCATTAATTAAGTACCTACTGACTAAATTAGTAATAAAGTAGAGTAGAGAGTATTTTAGTAACTAAATGTGTCTGAATATAACCTACTTACTCGACTAAATACATTGTGGTGCCCTTGCAAGGTATCGCATGGACTGAACTATATACCTATACTTAAGTTTTAAAGATACTAACACCAATCTGTACAACTTCTTTGCCATGTGATAGTGAATAAATGAATATGAATAAATTAGTTCTCAAACAATCGCTACTCAACTAAATTACTACTCAAATACTGGCTACTCGTAAATTACTAATGTTATTAATAGAGTGTTTCACAATTGTATGGAAAAAAAATGACTTATTTTTTGCAGACTTCGCTTACGCAACTCTTTCTATGGTAAAAAATGAAAATGTCTCGTTTTGAGGTGAATGGGCAATATTTAGAGGTTTTCAATGTCTATTATTTTTCTATTTTTTTTATGGCATAGGAAGGCAAACTAGCACACCTGAAGGTAAGTGGAAACTGTGACCCATAGACATTCGCATTCACAAGACTACAAATTCACTGCCAACCCTGAGGACTAAGATGGAATGCCTCTATGCTAGTCATTTCACCGGCTGTCTTATATTATAACCATAGGTCGTTATCGCGGGAGCAAAAACAAATCTATTATGAACACATATCACAGAATGTCTGTTTAGTATACCTAAACGGAATATTCTGCCTTACCTTCCTGCCATACCTTCTAAGCCTCTAAGAAGTTCTTTATATCTAGCATGGAGTTTTCGCTGGGAACGGTCAATCAAACTTGTCTTACACTTAGTAAATGCTTCTACATATAAGTCAACTTGTCAACTTTAATCATAAATAAAATATTATGTCAAACCCAGAATTTTTAGCCAAAACTAGTTTTAACTTTTTAAAATATATGTTTGTCATTTGCACTCAAATTTACTTTAGATATATTTTTGTACCTTTTTGTACGTATCAAATCAATCAAAAATGACAAATGTCTAAAATAGCAGGAAAAGCCACTGAAGAGGTTGAATTTAGGATTGCGTAGTTAATCTCTTTAACTATGTACTACTAATCAAGTCAAGTACGGAGGTAAGATATTCGAAAGAAAATGTATAAATTTTGAACTCTTAGGTATAAAAGTTTCTCGATACGAGTGTCACTTCTGTTATTGCCTATTTGTCATAATCTTTCCCCGCTGTCAAATCGTTTTTGCTCCCGCGATAACAATGTATGCTTATAACTAACAATAACTAACTTACCAGTCCACTTATGTCTAACACTAATGATATCGTGAATCATCACCATTTTTTCCGCTCGTTGCGTCTTTGGAACCCCTAAATACCAATGAATTGTATTATAATTTTGAATACTGGTCTGTTAGGTGAATGGGTAAGGACTAGGGAATGCCAATAACCGGTTATAAGCGGTTTAAACCGGTTATTTTCATACAAAAACGGTTAATAACCGGTTAAATTGCATTCCTAAACTAAACTAAAAAGTTACCGTTAAAGGCCACGCTAACTCACTCAATTACATTTTCTATGAAACTTTTCCGTTGTGACACGAAAGTTAGCCTTCTAGGGATAAATTTCGTCGCACAACGGAACTTTTTTGACTTCGTTGTTTGTTTCGTTAACTGCGCTTAACCAGCGGTCCAACTTTTTGGTCATTACCCAAATAGGACCAAGAATTTGATCGAATTCATTGAAAATTGAAATGTGCCAAAAATTAAACACCCTACTGTACAAGCCTTAAGTAAGTCATAATGTAACGGCCGTAAAGGCTAGTTCGGACTAGGTTAGTAATTAAGTCACTACAAAATTACTACTACTAAACTACTAGTGTGCCTACTGGCCAGAAATCGTTCGCAACGGTCATGTACAGTTACAAGAAGCTTATGAACTCGATTTAAACAAAATGCTCGGACTTGTTTAGTCGTGGAACCAGTAAGCAAGTGGGCCTCGCCACAATATTAATAAAAATTGTTGACTGGACTAAATCATTTACCAATCTACTCGACCAAATAACCCAACATTGGACAGACCGTGACCAACCAAATGCAGACCATCCCATCATGCATTATTTCCCTGATGTATTTATTTATAATTATCTATTTATTATTGCAAGTCATATGTATCTTGTATTTATGTGTATATGTATATAATTATTTAGTTATTTATTTATTTGTTTGTTTAGTGAGCGCTTATTAGTTATTTTTTCTAGGTTTTTTGAATTCACGTTTAATTGCAAACATCTATGTTGTTTGTTATTGCCCGTATTAAGTCTGCTCCACCTACTGTATGAAATATATTAATTTGACACCTTTTCCCAACTAAGGTTGTCAGGAAGAGATCGCTAATCAGCAATAAATCGCCCGTGTTTACCTGTGTTATTTTTAATTGTGCTCCATCTATGTTATGTTTTTGTTTGGAGTACAATAAAGTGTTTGATATTGTATTGTATTGTATCATCAAAAGGTGGATGCGAAAAGCACAAGACCGGTCTGAGTGGAGAGCCTTGGGGGAGGCCTATGTCCAGCAGTGGACGTCTTTCGGCTGACATGATGATGATGATGATGATCAAAAGGAGAAAAGTTGCCGATCTAGGTCATGTGCTTAGGCACTCAAGGTACGAACTTCTGCAATTAATAATGATGGGTAAAGTTGCTGGAAGAAGAGCTATCGGGCGCAGAAAGAAATCGTGGCTGCGAAACATTCAGAAATGGGCTGGAGTCACAGGTGCAGCGGAGCTGTTCAACCTCGCCAAAGACCGAGAGAAATATGCGGAGCTGACTGCCAACCTTCACTAGTTGGAGAGGCACTATTAGAAATGATAAATTGTAAAAAGGCCCGTTCGCGTTTTAGTTGCTAACAGTTGCAGAATGCAACTGGTCTAGGGTTACAGGTTGCAAACGAACCGCTGTCACTTTCAGAGTAACTTATTAAATAACAAGTGTACAGTCCGGTTATAATTATTACGTTGACAACTGTCATTGACTTATGCCACTTAACTTAGCATAGCGTTATGGTATGGTATGTCATATAATATAACCAAGATCTTGTATTATAATCTATTACAAATATAATATATTTATATACGTATATTATACGTATTGGCATTATGTTTAATTGTTTAAATTTTAACTGATTAAGGTTAAATTTGACACGCAGTTAATTCATGTCTTAGATCAAAACTATTGATATTTCTTGACCATTGAAAGCGAACGATAAAGGACGCGTAAGGCACGGACAAAATATGAAATACTTAAAACGGGACTCTTTTATTCCGGCAATATGGAGTGTATTTAACAGCGCTTCGGACAAGACCATCATCGCGGAGAAGAAGCTGCAAGAAACTCCAGTTGAAAGTAATTTTTTAGGGTTCCGTACCTCAAAAGGAAAAAACTGAACACTTATAGGATCACTTTGTTGTCCGTCTGTCTGTCCGTCCGTCTGTCTCTCAAGACGCTTTATCTCCGGAACGCGTGTAGGTATCGAGTTGAAGTTAAATCCATACACTTAGGTCTACAGTCCCTTGAAGATGGTAAAAAAATCAAACTCTTAAGTTAACTATAAAAAAGACAATGCCGTTTATGCCTCAAAAAACGTGTATTTCGACGGGCTCAAAAGGTATCTTCCGTTCACCTAGAACTATGAAATTTGGCAAGTAATACCTACCGACTTAATACTGCCAGTATAGGGTGAAATCTCAAAAGTACTTAATACATTTTTCATTAAATTTCAAAAAAGGAACAGCTGTCCAAATTTTGAATTGAGAACCGTGTCATGTGCGGAAGCCTCGGTGGGCGAGTCCGACTTGCACTTATGTGGTTTTTAAACCATAAAAAACAATCATACTTAAAAGTAAGCGTTAACAATGGCAACACTGCTGCTTGGTGGTAGGTTCTGACAAGAGGTAGATGTAGACAGACGACTGTATATTATAGTTTCGACTACGTACTCTCGAAATATCATGAATCGAATGTTCGTTGGCTCAACTGTTATTGGATCGAATATTCGATGGATCCAAAAGTGTAGGAACAATAAATCGTCAAATCGAAATGAGGTTCCGATTGTCATCTCACAGATGATCCCAGTAACGAATGTTCATTAGCTCGATTGTTATACAGTCGATCCGGAATTCCGGACGGACGTCCGACCACCACTAAAAAGCATAATGGCTTGGGTAGATAGGTAGATGACGTCATGTGTTTCTCTTGCGGCCTCTGGCCTTGCTGCAGGCTGTAGGCGCGACATGTGGCAGAAATGGTTCAAACGGGTTGTCGGTTTAACTGGGGGGTTATTATGACATAGCTATGCATTTCATTTTACTGTGAGTGTAAAGGACAGAGCTATAGCAGTTATATAGCACTGTCCTTTTCTCTGAGCTTATTCTGAACTGCATAACTACGTCATAATAACCCCTCTGGTCTCATTTGGGGTTGGTTGCGTAATTAGGTTATTTTACAGCTCTTATGAATTGGTTATCATGACTCGATGTATGAATGTTGAAGAAGCGAAAGAAATTTGTCAAGATCGTAGCAAGTGGAAAGAAGTGGTCTCCGCCTACCCCTCTGGGAAACAGGCGTGATTTAATGTATGTATGTATGGTTATCATATTGTAAACATTGTTAAATATGCATGAATCTAATTGAAATTATTATAAACATGTATGAAACATTTCATTTATTGAATAAAAGTCACAGTGACAAACTTGACAGCAGAAAAGCAAAAACCATCGCATAGACACGACACCTCCGCCACAAATCTGTGTGACGTGAGTTCTTCACGCAACCGTGGTACATAACATTTGATCTAGATGTCGTTTACAGATCTCACCTGCATCAGTCCTGACTTCGTAATGTAGTCTCCCTAGAACCTTAGTCACGGTTCCGAATTCCCATTTGATCTGTCTATTCACGTAACTTCGTATTTGTACTCTCTGTCCGATGGTGAATGTTCGGATTGAAGGGCGTACATCATTATGCGTTTCCTCTTATTGATTTGATGGTTCTGCTAGAGTAGGTAAGGGTGTAGTTTGTTATAAGTGCGTATGAATGAGAGAAGGTACCTACAACCCTAAGGTTGTGTTAAAGAGTTAGCATTATGTTAACAAACTAGACCGTCTTACAAAACTAGAACAAAAAGTAAAAGTACTTTATCAGAAATAGTACGCATTCGATAATTATTACAGCCTTTACGAAGCCAGTGTGAAATTTCATAAAGTTTGTGTTTATCTTTATGAATTAGTTTGACGCAGTTAGCCAGTTAGCCTTGTTGGTAGGGACCCTGCCTGCGAAGCTAGCGTGCCCCGGGTTCGGTTCCCGGTCAGGGCAAATATGGGTGTGATGAGTGCGAGTATTTCTTACTGAGTCTTGGGTCTTCTTTATGTATACCAGTATTTTTTTCTATATCTATGTTGATCGTTACATAGTAAGACTAAGACTATGTCAATTAATGCTAGATTCTCCTCCGCTTTTTATAATATATTTTTTATCTCAATCTTACAACACTGCCTGTATATTACCATTGTATAATTACAAATTTTATATACATAAAAACACACAATCGCATTTATTATACTCTAGTAACAGAACCCTTGCTGCCTAATTGAGAATGCACGCGCTAAAATGTGTTTTGTACGTTCTGAGACTACGTTCTACTTAAACTCGCCGGTTAATATAAGTTCACGCTCGTTCCACCGACCCAATGCCGTTTTTAAGAGAATAACACCTCAGTTAAACCAACAACCCGTATGAACTATTTCAGCCACATGTCGCGTCTACAGCCTGCAGCACAAGACTAGGCCGAGCATGAGAAACACATGACGTCATCTATCTGCTTAAAGTCAGGAGAACAAGTTGGTTACATTTTGTTTTTAAGTCGTGGTAGGACCGAGGTCCTACGACGTAAATTACATCATATGAAACAATAATAGGAAATAAAACTAATTATGGGATTTCACATCAAAGATCCCATGTTTATGACAACGCTAATATATCGCACCTTCAGGACAATAGTGACATAATTCAGAAATTTTGATTTTTGAACTTGTGACCAAGAGAAACAGCGGTTAATTTTTATAATATAGATAATTCATTTTCAGGAACCTTTTTTAAGCTACAATTTATAACTCAGTAAATATATTGAATAGATATCATTGAATGACAGGTGGTTCAAAGGGCCGACATGCCTTACGGCCTTACCGCCAATCATTTACTTCGTGAATAAAGGTCTGAAGTAATTTAAGGCATTTCGTGCTCCACATACCTTTTTACTCTTGCGTCAGTTGCATGTCGTTTAATGATATTTTCAGCAAAAGGGCGTATGTACTTATTGTATTTAATTACGTCAGCATCTCTCAACGTAAAAACTATAGACTTTAATTTGGCTCTGGAACTCGATTTTTGAGTGCCACCAAAAGTAATGCTGTGATTTTGTTAAAGAGTGGTAGGTACTTTGTATTTCATAGCGTGAGAATATTATTCACTGGTGAGTAGAAAAAATAGGAAATTGTAGAAATCTGTTCAAGTCAGTAATTTCGAGCCAGCCACTGGACGAGATCCTAGTAATAATATTCCCGTATTCTTGTAAGCATAAATATTGTCTTGACCGTTTTAAGGTAGGTATGTCATGATGTTATTCTCAAACGTCCCTGCATTTAAAAGTAAGAGTAAAAACCTGAATCTTTCCTTGACCTATATCCTCCAAACACCAAGCGTAAAACGTGTATTTATAACTGCCTTTACATCCGGTAACATAAGAGCTATGTGAAGCCAAAACGAAGTTACTTAATACCTTTTTTTGGTTATGATTTTTTACAGTGGGTGTGCTTACTGAATTGGTGCTTTTAAATTATTTTATTGCTTTTAATTTAAGGGTAAAAAACTTGACATCTCCATAAATAGCCTAATTCTTTCTACAAGGTTAGTAAGTAGAGCAAAAACTAAGACCATCAATCATCGGTGTTTATGTAACAAAGATATGGTCAGAGTAATGCGCTAACCGCGCACCTACGCCAACGTCTGATGAATCGGTGTACAGCAATCCATAATAATAAGTAATTGTTTTTACTGTAACGACCAGTTCCAATTATTTTTGTATATGGTTTTTGATAAAAAGTTGACACAAAAAATAGGGTATTTTTGTCTGTAGTTACTTTAAGTTTTTGGCAAGGCTCCGTAGTTCTGTACAAATAATTTATGTACTTAGGTGTGCCCTTTTTCAAGCGAAACAATGATTTAATTAAAAATGTTACACCTAAAAATACAAATGAAAGAGATTTATATTATGAACCCGCGAGCTTATTAAATAAACTATTTTAGTCACTAATGAAACATTCAATATGTTTCTTCTTTAGTTTGTACATAGGTACATAATGTTAATATTATATCTATTATTATGAATGGTTATTACAATGTCCGTAGCAAGGAAGCTAAGAAACCTAATCGTCACAGTTGATCACCTTACGTGAATTGCTTGCAGGTTAGACTAGATTTACTTCTACTCTATTTATGTTATTTCAAAGTGTTTGGATAAATAAGCACACACTCCCATTTATTTTTATTTAGCTTAATGATTTTTTGTTTGTGCGTCCTATATCAACATCATCATCTCCTTCCTTTTTATCTTAATCATTTCGTTTTGACGCAAAACGTTTTAATTTTTGTTCAAAATATTTAAACAAGATAGGTTAAAAACTATGTAAAATCTAATGAAAAGTCATAATTATAATGTTTAAGAGCTTATGTTGGCGTTGGAAGGTGGCAACAGGATCTCTAAAGTACTTGCATAGACGTACCAAGGCCACCAAGTTTAGAGAGTCGTAAGTTTGGTTCAATAATCTCCATGCTTAAAGATTTACAATAGACCACAGTAATTAATCTCATTTTCTTTTCAAAACGGACACTTTCAACTGAAGACACCAATAATCGCCACTTGACTCTTAATTCACAGATTATAAGGTTATAAATTGATTGTCACAAAATAAATGAATAACCCTTATCTTCTGTTACATAAGAAGCAAGTGCCTTTCTGGTTCCATCACCCTACAAAGATCATTACCTTGCCCTCAAGGTTTACACCAGATGTGTCATGTTCAAAGGCCCAACATAGTATCAGCCCATTAGAACCCTGACCCACCATAGAACTCTGTCACAGTGACGTTATGTTTCAGGTCATAGGAAGTGTCAAAAATTGCTTTATAATGTCACTGTGACACAGTTCTACGGTGGATCAGGCTTCCAATGGGCTGATAGTACATCTTAACTTCGTCATGATCCAAGAGAAACGCAAGGGTTTCCCCAAGACGCCTCACTAAGTGTCAACGTTACACGACACTCCACTTAACTTACATAACAATTGAACTAAACCTTAAACTGGCCACCCATAGTAATGAGTGCTTTTTGTTCTCGGAATCTAGCACACAGTATCCTAGTGAAGAAAGTATAGTTGCTACGGTGAGGTAACTAGGTCTTTGTTGTGGTAATGCCAACAGACATGATAATGACTGACTAACGTAGTCGGAAGCAGTCTTGTTCGCTGAGAAAGCATGTTTGTGTGTTGTTGGTTTCTTGGTTTCTACTGTTTGTTATTTGAGCTCCGATTAGTTGATCACACATCTGTGTGATGAAAAAGCAAATTTTTGCAGAACATTCTCAGAAGTAAAAAAAATCTTCTCAACAAATTACTGAGAATATGAAAAGCTTTATTAAGGCTCTGTCATCCCGGCTCATAGACACCTCCGGAGATCCTAGAGCTGGTGCTTACCTCTCCCAAAGGATTGGGCTAGCTATCCAGAGAGGTAATGCAGCCAGTGTCATAGGGACCATGCCGCGAGCGGACCTGCTGGTGTTCTTTTTATAGTGGTGATTATTATTTACATCTTTAATATTTGAGTAACTTAGTTTTATTTTTATTTTAATAAGTTTAGTTTTAACTTTTAATTGTTAACATCAATAAATCAGAGAACATTTGAAAGCATAGAGAATGTGATGACATGACAATATACCTTTGTTAATGTTTTTGGAAAACTGACAAAATGTAAGGATTTGACATAAGCGATCGTCCGGCAGCTTACATCAATAACAATACGATAGCAATCACGTTCTCGCAATGCAAGATTCATATGTCTAGGGCCACTAGGCTCTCTTACATGTCGTTTATTTTATCTCTACAATTAATTAACTAGTGCTGTAATATAGAGCCATTATGTTAGTGCTATGGACACAATATCGGCAAGAAGAGTAAGAAAGCTTTTATAGAAGGTCATATGTCTACATGTAGGGTTCACGGGATATTTTTAGTCTTTCCTTCTTTCTTTTACATACAACTGAAATGAAAATTTCTTCATCAATAGATGAATTTACAAAAACGTTTAAGCAAATGAAAAAGCACTCTTGTTTACGAATTATGTACTAAGTATTTTTAATACGAGTAATTACTCGTAATTATGTTTCCATCGTTTTAAGTAACGATTTTTTGAAAATTACTTTTAAATACTATTAGATAAAAGTGCTTTGCTCTTACCATAGACCTGATACGTTTAAGTGTTGTGATTTCTAGTAGCAACTTTTTTTGTACTATATGACTAACGTTATTAATCCTTGATGGTCTACTACTAACGCTAGCTTTCTGCACTTATTTGACCTCCGTTTAAAAAGTACTGAAAGGATGCTAATCGTATCACTTACTTTGTCAACTTCAGCGGCTCTCAACACGATCTTCAGCTTAGGATTGTTCTTCCTGTGCTCCTTCAACACCGCATCAAGCTTTTCTCCCTTGGCATCTCCGTTATACACGAGGTGCGTACACTCGGGGTATGCGCGCGCGTTTTCCACGTAGCAAACTAGGCGGGCGGCGCCGGCGCCCGCGCCGCTGGCCGCCGACAAAGCCGCGAGAACCGTCAAACTTAACAGCCACATTTTCGAATTGAATTTAAAACATTTCAAATTTCGAAACTTGAAATTTGAATGTTTTCGGTCGTGTTTTGTTTTGAGGTCCGTTGTTTGGGACCGTGTTTTGTTTTTCGGAGTGCCCCGTGCGGTGCGTGTGAGCGGAATGAAGCCGGCGCAGCGATCGACGCAGTATAGGCGCCCCCGCCCTGCGACGCAAGGTCGCGCTCTCCGCAATTGGTGCAAGTCGAATGTCAAAAATGCCCAGGCGCATGTCACGCGAGATTTCAAGAACGCGTTATGTCAGGTTTTCGCGAGGTTTAGGTTGGTATGTAACTGACATTTTAAGGACTGTTTGGTATTGAGGCTGGATAATTTTGGTGAACAAGTTTGATAACTTTTTAAGGTTTTTCACGCACTCAAACAAATGCTACAAATAGGGAATATTCATGGCTTTTTTACAGCTTCAATAAAAGCTGACTCATGTAATAAACTGTCCAAAAAAACATTTTTTGAATTGCTATAAAATATCAAGAATTTGCAAAAAATAATTTAACATGGAGTTTATACGGCCGAACTCTCTGTCTAATCTAATCTAAGTGATTTTAATTTTAATTTCACTCTTACGGTATTTTCAAATGGTGAGAAATGCGATTTAAAAATCCATGCATAGTCCCTATTGTATCGCGTAGAAGTAGGTATCTACATATTTCCAGAAATAATTTTGTAAATTGATAAAAAATTACCTATACTTAAATCTGAGCGAATTAAGGTCAAAAATCACGCATGAAGGTATTTAGCCTTCAGGTGCAATCAAGTAGTTTAAGTTTTGCAAAGATATTTTAGAGGCTACCGATTTACAAATCCTAGAAGGTGCACTATCGTGATAAAAAATAAAAAAGTCTTTAAATCGTTATAAATCCTAAATGATAGTTTAAAATGAAAAAGCATGAAATAATCTTAAAGATGATTTTTAAATACGCAAAGATAAGATAAAGATAAAGACATTTATTCAGTAAGTAAGCCGCACGGGCACGCTTACACGTCAAGAATCTACCAGCGCTTCATAAGAGGAGACCACTGCTGAGAAGAAACTTCGCAAAAAACTCAGCAGTCAGTAATTTTATTAAATACTTTAATATTCCAATGGGACTAGGTATTTAGTCTAGCATTATACAAATCTATAAATATTAAATTAAAAAATATACCAAATAACCTGCGTAGTTTCCGCAGGAAAACACCAAAATCTTACGAGAGACAGAGGGAGAAAAAGAAAAAAGAACATACATGTGTATATAACACTATTCAATGATACCCTATTTGTCATAGTTTATCGACCTAATACTTTTTCATTTTTACAATATGGCGTCTAGTTGCCGCCATATTGAATTTTAATTACTGTCACATCTTAAGTGACACAAGATGAAGACAAACCGATTGACATAAGAATCATCATAATGGGTCCACGCGTTTAGTTACTAGTGCGCCACAAAGAAACAAACAAACATATCGTCGGTGAAACTGCAAAACCGCGTAAGTAACATTTAAAATAAGGAGCAAAATGCACCTTTTTTATAAGACAGTAAGGTTTATTTTGCTCTGTCATAAATTTGTTAGTTACGCGATTTTGCAGTATCACCGACTATATGCAATTTTGTGTGACATTGTCCCCCAAGTATTAATATTTTTTTTGCAATGTTTGCCAAATTGTGGCTTGTCACCTATAATAGTCATAATAGTGGTTTGTTTATCTCGATAAGCATGGCTAACTTGATCTGACACCCTTCTTAGCAGTTTAGTCTATCCGACTCAGATAGAGCCTTAATTAATACTTTAACATTATCTTAATAGTTACCTAATACTTTGGTTGTATGCGATATTCCTGGTAAGTACTCGATGTTCCAAATTACATACATACATACCTTCACGCCTGTCATCACAGGGTGGGGTAGGCAGAGACAGGATTACCTACAACTTTAAATATCTCGCAAGTTTAGAAGATTTTGTTACTTACAATTTTAAGAACAAATAAATGTCAAAATCTAAAAATCTTTGGTGGCTTATATCTTGGCTATTTTTATAGCTTTTCAAGAAATATTTTGTCTCACCTGTTTTTTAATTAGTGCCGGCCGTGACTGTTCAAAATCGTATCGGAAATTGCGGCGACTATGTGGAATGATGATTAGTTCCTAGAAATATACATTAACTAAGATTAATTTTAGTAAGACCCCGTGTGGTTGCCGGGTAAGAATAGTGCCACTACGTGTCTTCCCGTGGATGTCGTAAGAGGCGACTAAGGGAATAAAGGCTTGTAGTACTATTAGGCGATGGGCTTGCAACCTGTCACTAATACGCTGGTAAACATCTTAGCCTTTTTGTGCAAAATGTGGTTACAGAATTATCAACAAGTTTTTAAAGTTGTAGGTAATTCTGTAGCTCTGCCTATCCCACTCTGGGATTACAGGCGTGAAGGTATGTATGTATGTTAATTTGTGTATATTTTAAAATTAAAATAAACAGAAGTTAGTTTTATTTGACTAAACCTTTGTGACAGAACTTAAGGACCGACTCGATAAAACGTCACTTTTTGACACGAATAGTACGAGACTGACGAATGCTTTATCGGGGGCCATTTGCAACGTTAAAAGATGGCGGACGTGTAATTTGTTTTAGACTTTAATTTTTGGGTAATTAGTTGTTCAAGGTTCTTTTCTGATAGTGATTTGCACTTTTTATGCCTTTGTGTCGCACAGTGATTGAAGACTTGGACTTATTTCGTGTATCTGGCATCTTTCTTCTCGTTTCAAGTGGACTCGCAGTGGTGCAGAGGTTAAAACTATCTTGACCTCTGACCTACAAATCACCGTACAACGTTGCCCCCAATCTTCCTAGAGAAGATTGGATTGTGTTTTATTGCTATATTGATTTATACTTATATATATATACTTGACACTGGCGAAATGACTTCACTTGGAAACGCCATATCCCCGCGGTAGTAGCTGTTCAAGTCGCCGCAAGAAAGAAAGAAGAACGCTTTATCCACATTTTGTCACGCGATAAACACAACCGTACTAGGCCCGGAGGTCGTTGTCATTTACAGGTGTACAAATATCGAGATGACAAAGCATTTTGCAAATCTTATCGCGTCTTATAGCTTATAGCGTGACTAGGTAAATAACGTTATCACGTTTATTGTTTTAGTTGGAATATAGTCACACAATAAAGGGGAAAGAAACATGTCGTTTTCAGGCAAAAGGTTTAGACGGATAGGTGGCAGTAACTTGGAACATTTTTTAGGATCTACTCGTGAGTGAAACAGTGATGTTGTAGTGTTTGTGTTTTTGTTGTGATAATTTGTGTTAATATGATATCGCAGCTAGATCAAGACAATATCAACTCGAAATCATTGTTTGTTTTGTTTCAAGCTCATATTAAATAGATATTAAAGTTGATTTTAAAATACAGTTGTATTTTGAGTTACTACACTTTTGATCTGGCAGTGCGAATATGTTTAATGTAAAGGTTTGTTTAGTTCGTAGTGTCCCTGCTTATAGAGCAATACCAAGTAAGGGCTTGAGAAGAGCTCGAATACTTTTTTGTGAGTCTTGGCTTGGATGATATTTTTGTGTATTTATTAATCTTAACTTAAATATATATCGTTGTCTAGTATCTATAAGTAAAGTGTTTTAAATTAGTAAACTCAAAAAGTATCACTTGAATTATTCATAAGTAAGTCTTCACGGTTCAGAAAAATTGGATCAATAGATGATTGAATATAATCGAATAAAGATCCTAGAGCTGGTGCTTACCTCTCCCAAAGTATTGGGCTAGCTATCCAGAGAGGTAACGCAGCCAGTGATGTAGGCAAAGATATGGAGCCCCAAGCTTTCGTCCAAACTACAATTGAACCTGGGGTACAGCCTTTACAGCCGATGCAGGGCGTTGTTGCGGTAGTTGAATCCGAAAAAGCATCAAGGAAGCCTCTCGAATTGAGGCGAAGTTTTGCGGAAGCACTAGCTAGTCAACCGGTGGCTCAGCGGATGTGTAATGTTTCCAAGGTGTCTAACAGCAACGAGACGCTTAGCCAGTCTGGTCTCGGGTTAGCTAATAATGACATGACACGGGGTGAAGATCGCTCAGTGCGTAAGGTGTCAAGTATGAGGCGTGGCACTGCTGCCCCTGGTACTACTAAACTGGAGGCGTCGGAAAGGCTGCAGTATGTTCACGTGTTCTACTTGAAGATAGGTACTACAAACGACCAAGTGCGCTCCCATCTGGCTGCTATATGTGGTGAAGACGTGTGTTCGGTGGATTCATTAAAAGCCAAAGGAAATTATGCATCGTTTAAGCTAAGTACTCCTATGAAATACGCTGAGCGAGTATTGGATCCTGCTAACTGGGCCGAGGACATATGTATTAAACCCTGGCAGAATTTTCGTGCGAAAGAACAGGAAAAGAAGTAATGTTAAGAGAATGCTGTTGCAGTTATATTACCAGAACGTCAGAGGGCTACGATCCAAAACGGTAATATTTCGTAACAATGTGGAAGTGAGACAATTCGATATAATAGCTTTGACTGAAACCTTCTTAACCAGCTCTGTTAACAGTTCAGAACTATTTCCTGACAACTATGTTGTACTTCGTAAAGATCGCGCTGGGGATGTTGGTTGGGGGGGAGTTCTTCTGGCTGTTAAAAAGATATATAATGTACGTATTATTACTGATATTGACGGTTTAACGGAAAATGAGGAACTTCTTTTTGCTTGTGTAACGGGAAAATCATTTAAATTGCTTTTGTGTGTTGTGTATCTTCCTCCAAACTATAAAGAAAATCAATGTATACATGTTTTGGAATGTATTGAGAATGCTATAAGTATGTTTTCTTCAATGGATGTTGTTATTCTTGGAGATTTTAATTTAAATTCATTCAACTTGAGTATTGTAAGTGAGTTTAATCATTTTATTACCTTCTGTCAGTTAAAGCAATGTAACGATGTTTGTAATGCTTACGGAGGTATCTTGGACTTGGTGCTGTCTAATATTAGCGATGATGTCCGCGTGCAGCGCAGCTTGGACCCTGTGGTTCCTCTGGACGCCTATCACCCGGCGCTTGATGTTACCGTAACCGTTTCCAGGTCTGACATGAATCATGAAGGGGCGTCGTTCAACCCAAAATCCATTCCTAAAAGCTTTCGTTGGAATTTCGCTAGGGCTGATTTACTCTCGCTCTACTGTGACATAGGTCAGGCAGACTGGTCGCAGTTGTATAGGCAGAGTGAAGTAGATCAAGCGACTGATGCGTTTTATGATGAGATAAATAGGCTCTTGGATCTCTACGTTCCTCTCAGAGTTGTTAGGGGCGCGTGGCGGTATCAGTACCCTAAATGGTACACACCTGAAGTAATAGCAGCCATCCAACTTAAATACTTCCACTTGGTGAAGTTCAAAAGTCATGGTCTCGAATTCAATAGAGAGCTGTTTAAGTATTACAGAACGCGTGTTAAAGAGCTTGTTAGTAAAGCGTACGATCTGCACATTGCATCGGTTGAGCGTGGAATTTGTTCGAAGCCTAATAATTTTTGGAGGTATGTGAAGGACATGCGTAGTGGCAGACAGCCGCAAGACTCATTTTCGTACCAGGGTGAAATTGTTACAGGTCAAGAAGCTGTGGAGGAGTTCGCCGAACACTTTAGCTCTGTGTTTCATCCCGTCGCGCCGTCGCTTAATGTGGAGGATGCTGTTAACACGGCTTGCAGCAGTGCCGTGAGTGTTTCTGTTGAACGTGTTACTGCCCGTGACTTGCGTCGATCAGTTCGTCGTTTGAAGGCAAATTCGTCCCCTGGGCCGGATGGCATACCTGCATTCCTCATCAAGGATTGTTTGTCAGTTCTTGAAGAGCCTATCCTATATATTTTTAACCTTTCTGTCACGAGCGGTGTGTATCCGGCGCATTGGAAGGTATCTAGGGTCACACCTGTACCAAAGGATTCGTCGTCAAGCGACATAACCACATTTAGGCCCATTGCTGTTTTACCCGTATTGGGAAAGATTTTTGAAGGTATTATATGTTGGTACATATCACTTCAGACGTCTTCTAGCCTCAGCGATGCCCAGCATGGCTTCCGAGTTAAGCGTTCCACCTGCACTAATCACGTAAACTTTGTTGATTATGTGCTCCAACACATGGACAGGGCTCGACAGGTGGACGCAGCCTTCTTTGATTTCCGGAAGGCGTTTGATCTAGTTGACAATGATGTTCTACTTTTGAAATTATCTACCTTTGGGTTTTCTATCCGGTTGCTGAAGTTACTGGCTAGCTATCTAACAGACCGAAAGCAATATGTCCAATTGTCAGGTCACTTGTCTAAAGAGTATTACACTCGATCTGGTGTAAGTCAGGGGAGCACGCTGGGGCCGACTTTGTTTATCTTAATGATTAACGATCTGCCTGCAGTGATCAGCAATGCCAAATGTCTGCTTTTCGCTGATGATTTGAAGTTGTTTTATGCTGTTGATGCACCTTCAGATTGCGAGGTCTTGCAAAAAGATATTGACGCTGTTATGAGATGGGCTGAGTTCAGTAAGTTGCCATTCAATGTAAGCAAATGCAAAGTTATGACCTTCACAAGATCCAAAAGCCCAATCGAAACCACTTACTGTTTGGAAGGCAATGCATTGGCTAGAGTGCATGATATCCGTGACCTAGGGTTGCACCTTGATGATAAGTTGGATTTCCATCATCATATTGTCGCGACCCGGAACAGCGCCAGTAAGTCCCTAGGGTTTATCATGCGTACCGCTGCTACGTTCAAGGATATTGGAGTACCCATTGTATTGTTTAATGCTTTTGTGCGTAGCAAACTCGAGTACAATGCTTTGATCTGGGATCCTGTGGAAGCAAATTATACCGTGCTATTGGAAAGAGTCCAGCGAAAGTTTGCAAGGTACCTTTATAAAAAAATATACGGGTACTATCCGTTTTTGTTTCCGTCGCTATTTGTGTCGGGCATGGTCGGATTGCCCACTCTATTTTGCAGACGAAAGACGCAGCTCTTAATGCACTATTGTTTGCTACTGCGACACGAAATTGACAATCCGTCAGCTCTCGAGCGGCTACGTTTCTTCGTACCTGACCACTATGTGCGGGCAGGAGTTCGCCGTCGACATCCCCTTTTTGCGGCTCTGGAGAGTTGCCGTACGCGTCGCGCTCAGAACTCACCGACCGCCAGGGCGATTGATTTGTTAAATGTTTTCACGTCGGGAGTCCAAGATGCTGACGTATTTGCTGATAAGTGGTCATGTTTACGTATCAATATTGATAGGTTCTTGTCTATGTTAAGTTAGTATATGAGTAGTGTGTTTTTATATTGTAATTAGCATAATAGGTGATTTGGTATGCACTGTAAGCATGTTATTGTGTATAAATAAATAAATAAATAAATAGGGACCATGCCGCGAGCGGACCTGCTAGAGGGGGTGTTCTTTGTATAGTGGTGATTATTATTTACATCTTTAATATTTGAGTAGCTTAGTTTTATTTTAATTTAAATAAGTTTAGTTTTAACTTTAGTGTTGAATCGAATAAATATTAGAATGTAATTTTCGTTATTTTGCGTTCACACAAATTTATGCGAGCTTATTTTGATACCGTGTGGTTGCCGGCGTAGAATTGTGCCACTCCATGTCTTCCCGTGGAAGTCGTAAGAGGCGACTAAGGGAATAAAGGCTTGTAGTACTGTTAGGCGATGGGCTTGCTACCTGTCACTAATATACACTGTTAAACATCTTAGCCTAGTTGTGCAAATTGTGGTTACAGAGTTATCAACAAGTTTTTAGAGTTGTTGGTAATTCTGGTAGCTCTGCCTACCCCACTCTGGGAATGAAGGCGTGAAGGTATGTATGTATGTATTTTGACAAAACTCGAAGTTGTGACTATTGCTCAGTGTTTATAAATAAATATTCGTAGTTAATAAAAGATCAATATTTTTTTTCACGGATTTGGCTTACATTTGCTTGATGTTTATTCATATTATTTTCCGTATTTCACACGTACGTCACCCAAAAATGCCTATTTGAAAATTAACGCAATGAGACCTTGTTCCGTTCTGATTAAACTTATTTTCTTCTGTCAAGATACGCGTTGGAATGGGTCCATCCATTTGGGATCTGCGATGCTTCAGATAAACACAGATACACACACAGACATACCTAGACAGACGAAGCTATTTTTTTTCTCAATTTTCTGTTTCCAGGATTTTTGAAACATTACGTAGGTAAGGTTAGATTTAACTTGTGACTACCAAAAAAATAAGCTATGCGGCGAGAAATCCCTTTCAATAAAATTAAAATTCTGCGTAACGATTGTTTCGTTGCCAAAGGTTTCGATGAAATAATAAAGTAGGTACCTACCCCCAAAATTTCGATATTATTACCCTTCCAATTAAGTTCTGACTTTACTAATGCTTCCACAGATACCGACAGACAGATAAGGCGGCTCTTCGAAGCCCATGCCCCGGTGTGGTGCTTCACCAGGCTTGACGAGAGAACCATGTCGCTCCACATACAGGCCGAGGACCTGAACGTCCAGAAGGTGTTCCGGCTTGGTGAAGAGCAGGAGTATGAGAGGCTGGATGGATCTAAGGTACAACTACTTATAAAAAAATGACCAACCAAATTTAACATACTCATCCACAGTAAAATAACTATTTAAGATTTTATATATACAATTGACATTTTATGCTATATATATGTATAACTTTTTGTTGTTGTTATTCTGTCCCGTAAGCCAGGAGACAACAATGATAGAGTTTCTTAGAAAAAATGTTATAATTATATACTTCCAGCACACTCAGGAGAAAGGCCATAAAATAATGGGTGTGTAATTGCCAATATAACAGTTTTTTAGTGGACTTATATCCTTTGAAATCATAGTTTTAAAGAGTGACCCAGGAGACGTAACCATGGCAACGAGCTACAAAGAAAAGTTGATTGACCCGTATAATGTTTAAATAAACAGAAAAGAAAGAAAGAAAAAATATTTTCATCTCACTAGCTCGGAAAGCCCTTTTTGTTTGTTTGATATCTATTGAGAAAATCGCTTTTTATCGACAAGTGAAGAAAGAGTTTTGACATTTGAAGGCAGCTTAAGTGATATTTGACAGCTAACCAAACGTAAAACCTTACAAGTGCTGAATTTTTAACATCACAATTAATGAATTGCATCGAGTAAAAAACACTAAATACAGTCTTACAACTTTATTTTACGGGTTTCAAATGAACACTCGCAGGTAAAATACAACTTTCCCCACTTGTATAACAAATAACTATTATTCGTGACAAATACACAAAAAACTCCACAAAAATACTGACATAGATAAACATACTTGTTGTCACGAAACGGTTCCTAATCAGCGTTATGCTGGCGTTAAAACCAGCGCTGGTCTTCCGTAGGAACCATCCGGTGAAACCACGGGATAATGCACACACATAGCACACACACTATACTAACATTAACATAGACAAAACAAAAAGGAAGAAAAAACCGCAATAAAAGTTAACTTAAGTAACAGAATTATTATTCGGTGTTGCGTGCATGCGTCTAATGTATCTCCGTTATGGCGAGCTAATTAAATAATTGATAAACTCATAAAAACGTTTAATTATTTATTTACTTTTTTTTATTTTTTAAACTTACATGTTCTTTATTAACAATTAAAAGTTAAAACTAAACTTATTAAAATTAAAATAAAACTAAGCTACTCAAATATTAATCTCGTAGGGCCCAACGTCCTAAATTTAGGACATTTGTCAAAGCTACTTTCGACTTTAGTTGACCGACACAAGATTCATTTTCGAACTAACAAAAGTTGACATGGGCCTTACGATAAGTAAATAATAATCACCACTATAAAAATAACACCCCCTCTAGCAGGTCCGCTCGCGGCATGGCCCTGGCTGCAATGCCTCTCTGGACACGAGTAGCTAGCCCAATCCTTTGGGAGAGGTAAGCACCAGCTCTAGGATGTCCGGAGGTATCTGGGTGAATCAACTTTTAAGGTACTCCTTTTCTTTTGCGGTATCAAAACTTTCCTGGTGACTTATCATTAATAATAATGTATGAATATTAATATCAGACCACCAAATTTACAGACCTTACACGTTAAACACCTCAAATATTATTTAATCTTCGAAAAAACCTGGTAACTCACGTTACAAATGCACATTTTCCATACAAAACCTAGGGACAACATCGTCCGCTGCGTTACCAACTATATTATTATTTCAAACTGTACTATTTTTAAATCAAATCATTTCAAATGCTAGCCTAATTGTCTGATTTAATAAGCGTGTAAGCTACGTCGTTGGCAAATATATAGTTTTTCTAAAAACATATAATTTGTGAAACATGTCGAAAAATGGGGAGTACCTTAGAAGTTCTATGAGCCGGGATGATAGAGCCTTAATCAAGCTTTTCATATCGGCTGTTGTTAGTTAATGTATATAATGCATGACATGCATTATATACATTGTATGAAGTGAAAAGGTTTTTTTGTTCCAGTTGAGGATGACTTATCATCTGGAAGCGGACAATGTGCTCAAACAGGTGATCAAACGACCCGACGGAACTACTGCAATCTTTTTGAGAGAATTCGACGAAAGAAACGCTAAAATGGTAAGAATAACACCTCAATACATTATTTTTAAGGCTCGGGAAATAGGGGATTGTCTTGTGAGGTGGTTAGCAATGTCTGCTTAAATACGTGTCAGCAAGGCATAAAGCTTTCCTCAAACAATTTGAGGGAAATATACAAATATTTTGTTAAAAGGATTTCGATGATTTGAGAATCTCCAGTTTTAGAAGTGTGTTAGAAACAGTAATATGATGTATGGAACGGAACGTAGCTATGCGTTCCTTTGGCTTTTCCCCCAACTGGCTTGTGCCGTGGACATCATTTGCAATTTAAATAAATATGGTGTTGTCAATAGCCAGTGGCTTACATTCATACCGAGTTTTTCTTCTTGTTTTATTGCTGATCAGTGGGGTTATTATGACCCATCTGTGCAGTTCATTTTACGGCGAGCGTAAAGGACAGAGCTATAGCAATTATATAGCTCTGTCCTTTTCTATCAGCAAAAAATTAATTGCATCGCTACGACATAATAACCCCCGCAGACAAAATGTGGATAAAACACTTTCTGACACTTATATAAGCACGAGAGTGACGGATGCTTATCCACATTTTGTCACGCGATAAACGCAACCGCACAAGACATTAAAGGTAATAAAATATAGGTATATAGGTAGATAAAATTCACGCAATAAACGCGGATAGTAACAAATTGCTATATACTCTTAGTTCCTAAATTGATATTAAGATATAATATAATATAACTTACAGTAAGTTTCTTAGCGCCTATACTCCATCTGTTTAGGTAGTTAAATAAATGTAAACAAACCAAACCACGTGACTCCGTTAACACGCAGCCAATCAAAACTGTTTAGTCGAGCTTTGACGTATCCGTGTCCTGCTTCTATTGGCTGGTCAACTATGTCACGTGATTTGTATGTTTACATTTAGTTAAGAACCTAAACAAACAGAGTATAGTCCCGTTACAGTCTAGTAGCCATGTTGCATTCTGCGAATATCTGCAGTAACCTGAAAAATTTATTGACTTACAAAAAATCATCGGAAACCATCTTACACAAATCAATCCAGTCCCAAACTAAGCTCTAGGCTCGTTCTATGGGTACGAGACCACGATGAACATACTTATATACAGGGTGTAAGGGACGGCTCACCGAAAACTGAAACCATAGCTTCAGACCATTGTACTGAAATCCAGTGGAAATTTTCCCGGGAAAACGAAAATTTCCTCGTTTTTTTTCCATGTTTTTGCATATTAACCGATCTAGGACAACATGTTAAGACATACTGTAGCTCATTATGTAAAAAAACTGTGAAAACGGCATTTTCACGTAAAAAACGAGAAAGTTTTCGTTTTCCCGGGAAAAATTCCACTGGATTTCAGTTCAGTACAATGGTCTGAAGCTATGGTTTCAGTTTTCGGTGAGCCGTCCCTTACATCCTGTATGTATACCTACCTATATAGGGTGTAAGGGACGGCTCACCGAAAATTTGCAGTCGTAGGATTGCAGTCTTGTGAATGCGAGTGTCTATGAGTCACAGTTTCCACTTACTTTCAGGGCCGGTATTCTAGGCGCTAAAAACCATATCGTCTTTGATCTGTAACGTTAGGGTTCTTTAGTAAAAGCGACCAATTAGTGAGTAATTAAAAGATGTTTATTTTGACGTACGATTTAAGACAGATAACATATTGTTGTGTATTGCACAGGTTAGATAGACACTAGATGTCTAATACTTTACAGTATTGGCAACGTTTTGATAGCTCTTATTTACTTGACAGTAATGGCGGATGACGTCAAAATAATACCGTAACAGGTTAAATACGATATGAGGGGGCCATTTGCAACGTTAAAAGATGGCGGACGTGTAATTTGTTTTAGACTTTAATTTTTGGGTAATTAGGTGTTCAAAGTTCTTTTCTGATAGTGATTTGTACTTTTTATGCCTTTGTGTCGCACAGTGATTGAAGACTTGGACTTATTTCGTGTATCTGGCATCTTTCTTCTCGTTTCAAGTGGACTCGCAGTGGTGCAGAGGTTAAAACTATCTATCACCGTACAACGTTGCCCCCAATCTTCCTAGAGAAGATTGGATTGTGTTTTATTGCTATATTGATTTATACTTATATATACTTGACACTGGCGAAATCACTTCACGTGGTATGGAAACGCCATATCTCCGCGGTAGTAGCTGTTCAAGTCGCCGCGGGGGCAAAGAAAGAAGAAATACGATATGGTTTTTACTGCCGGGAATACAGTCATCGAGAGGGGATTATTATGGCGAGTGCAAAGGACAGAGCTATAGCGTTTATATAGCTCTGTCCTTTTCTCCCAGCTTACACTGAACTGCCATAAAAAAATATAACATATTCAGAATCAAATCCCTACTCGTCTCACAAACACTTGTATCTTATCGTTTCAGACAATCACAACGGACGGAGAAATTCACAAAGCCTTCATATTTTACGAAATGATCCAGTGATTTAGTTTTGATGACTTCTCCTAAACCAACTGTATGTAATACCTAGAATGACTGAGGATTCGCCTTTGAGATTAGTGTAGAGATTTCGACACATTTATTTCAGGTAGACGATTCTCTTAAACAACTCACTCTACAAGTCGACGGACGAATTATTAACCGGTCAGTTTAAGTTGTCACTTTAGTGCGTTGTCACATTAAAGTCATGTTTGAACCTCTGCACTGATCTGTTACAGGAGTTAAAGCGACAAGGTACCAAAGTGTGTTGCTACCTATAAGGCTGATATACCCTTCAAATATGTCTAGTGATACCTACCCAGTATCACGTTTCGCACTTTGTGATTGTTTCTAGGGTTAGTAGGGGATAGTTTTAAGTTATTTGTAAATGTCGCTTAAACCCTTAAAGTGTTAAGAAGCAAGTAATTATCGTATAATAAATACGTTGGCCTATGTACATACCCAAACATTTCATGTATAATTGATTAGTCTTTATGTTATATATATCTCATAGACACCTCCGTACATCCTAGAGCTGGTGCTTACCTCTCCCAAAGGATTGGGCTAGCCATACAGAGAGGTAATGCAGCCAGTGTTATAGGGACCATTCCGCGAGCGGACCTTTTTTAATATTTGAGTAGCTTAGTTTTATTTTAATTTAAATAAGTTTAGTATTAACTTTTAATTTTGATACCTATATTATAAATGAATATAATAATCAGTAAGCAATAAGATACAAAAAAATACTAAATAAAAACAATGTAATAAACAAAAACAAAGTCTTTATGTTTATACTATTAAAATTAAGAGATAAGTAACCGATATTTTTGAGTATTTTTTCACCTTTTTCCTCTTTTTATTATCCTTTAATAATACCCGTTACTGTACATGCAAACTTGCAGCTTACGAGCAATATATTCTTTTGTGTCCGTGGATTGTGAACCGACATGCTTAAAACGCGTAGATGTATTTTTTTTTTCAAACAAATTTATCTCTGGTAACGTTTCTCACTCCCAAATCAAGTCCGATCTTAGAATATCGGTGATACTGCAAAATCGCAATTTTTGGTAGAGCAAAATAAACCTTACGACCTTATTATAAAGGTGCATTTTGCTCTTTATTTAAAATTTTACTTACGCGGTTTTGCAGTTTCACCGACGATCTGAATTAATAAATAAATATCAGGGGACTATTAGACTATTACACACCAATTGACCCAGCCCCAAACTAAGCTCTAGGCTTGTACTATGGGTACTAGACAACGATATAAATACTATATAGAGAAATATATAATTAAATACATAGCAAACATCCATGACTCAGAAACAAATATTCGCGCTCATCACACAAATATCTGCCCGTACCGGGATTTGAACCCAGGACCGATAGCTTCGTAGGCAGGGTTAGTACCGGCTAGGCCGACGCGTCGTCAAAATATGTTTAAATTGAGTATCATGAAGAACTCGGTCTGTAAGTTTCCATTTTTTTTGTTTGCAATAAATATTTTCGCTATAAAATTTTGTATGGAATTTTTTAACTTCACAATCGTCGGTTTGCTTCGGATTCAACTCTTTCTAACGGGTGCGCTTCAATCAGTAAAAACATTTAGTATCATTTCATTTAATTAGTCACGAAAAGCATTGTGAACGTTTAGCATAAAAACCAATTGTACTTATAAATAGTATCTGGCGTACGATCGAAATAACATAATACTCATTTAGTATAACTGTAATTTTCTTGTTATTATGCATTTTAAGTAAATTTCTTTCAACTAAGGTTAGGTTAGAATATATTTATTTTTGTTTTTTGAAATTATGTATTTTGTTTTATGCATCATTACTATTATATCGATGGTTTATTTTATTATACAGATGAAAAATGATCATTAGACCATTTGTTTTTATGCTAAACATTACACACCCCTTTCTAACTATAAGTTTCTTGGCAGAGAAAAGTGGTAAATATCATTAATTATTATTATGTTAGTACCTTTCACCTTTACCCATAGAAGACGCGTCAGACCTATACTCAATCTGTTTAGGTACTTAAATAAATGTAAACAAAAAAAATGACGTGGTTCTGGATATTAGCCAATCAAAACTGGTCCGTCGAGCGTTGACGTATCAATGTTCACCTCCTATTGGCTGACCAACTATGTCACGTGATTTTTTTGTTTACATTTATTTAAGTACCTAAACAGATTGAGTATAGGTAGGTACTTGGTATACCTATGGCTTGGCGTAGTAGTGGTAGGACAGCGTCCGGGTGTTGATCCCCGTATTTTATCCTGAATCTGGGGTGTTTCTATGTTTATGTTCGTACTTTTGTGTATAGGTCATTATGTACATCGTATGCCAAGCCGGGCTACAGGCCTAGAGTTTAGTTTGGAACTAGGTCAATATGTGTGAGATTGTCCCCAAATATTTATCTATGTACAAAATAACGACTTATCTCAAAGCGCACCTATAAATTTGCTCCGCGCCATAAAGGCATAATTAATCCACAGATTAGCATAGCTTGCGCGTGCGCGTGTTTAGCATACGCCCCTCCCCGCGCCATTGTCTATGATCGGATGTCTATGGCCATATCCAGCTGGAGGTCGGACAACCGTATTACACATATTTTGAATTGAAAAGCGTGTAGTCAACTATGTATATGATCGATTTTGAAAGTAGTCGCTTTTGTTTGATTGACAATTAGGATACACCCAAAAGCTATATTTTTACATATTATTTTACACATGTGGTTGCCGGGTTAGAATAGTTCCACTCCTTGTCTTCCCGTGGATGTCGTAAGAGGCGACTAAGGGAATAAAGGCTTGTAGTACTGTTAGGCGATGGGCTTGCAACCTGTCACTAATACGCTGGTAAACATCTTAGCCTGATTGTGCAAAGTGTGGTTACAGAATTATCAACAAGTTTTTGGAGTTGTAGGTAATTCTGTCGGTCTGCCTACCCCATTCTGGGATTACGGGCGTACAGGGCCCGTATTATGGTGGCCTTTGTCGCGGTGTATAAAGCATCCGTCTCTCTCGCACTAAAAGGTTACGCAGACTAACAGTTTTATGTCGATAATATGTCAGGACTAAATTCATCAACTGACGGATTTTGAGTTGGTTGTACCCAAGCCCTTTAAGAATGGTATATTTGTCAGAAAGTGACGCATGTTTTATCCACAGCGGTATACGCGATCATAATAGACCCCCTGATACGGTTTAAAGACAAAGCGGAATACAGGCAGTCCAAAATGGCAATTAGAGTTGTAGTTTTTACTTTTCATACCGGAAAAGTAAAAACTACTCATGAAATTTACTTATTCCAGAGTACTGGCTCCTTGCCCAAATTTAACGAAATCAGGTCAGTAGTTTGTTGGAGAAATACTCTTACCGACCTTCACTTAGTTCTATTTTATATCTAGGGTGTTATTCGATTAAAAAGTGGCTTCTCACTCCGCCAACGAAGGCTAAAGAAAATAAACGCATCCAAATATGAATGGCTGACGGGACCACTCAAGTTCGTAGGATAATAATTTATTGAAGAATTTTAGAATTATTACTCTACACTCTACATCAATTTTATTCAGTGATGGAACCGTTTTATAACCACGTTTTATTTTACGGATTTTCTAAGATATATACATATATCTTAGGCATTTTTTTTGTTTGAGTATTTATATCGTTGTCTAGTACCAATAGTACAAGCCTAGAACTTAGTTTGGGACTAGGTCAATTGGTGTGACATAGTCTCCTGACATTTATTTATAATACTCCTCCTATAGACTCTTAATTGAGAAATTGTTAACTATTTTATGGTATGGAATAGAGAAACAAGTACCCAAGTTACCTGAAGGTAAGTAGAGGCTAAAACCAAAAAAAAAACAGTCGCCTAAAGGTTAACCAAGAGATCCCTTAACCACTTAGCAGATTTCGAAAATCGCTAACAGCGACCCTGCACAGGGTCCTACGGGTAACCACTACCAGCTTAACTCTCTTATGATCTGTTGCTCTTACCGAGTTGTTTGTCCAGGCGCTTTGCATTGGCATCTCGTCGCGATGGTATCTCGTTGATCGGTAAAGATACTATCGATACCAATGCAGTCCACATGCCAGATACCCAGTCATTGTTGTCTGGTCACGGTGACGCGGTGAAGTTTGAAGGGCATCGATTATCACTTTACTGTCTAGGATTAGTTGCAAACCTTGTACGTAATTCGTAGATTAGATAGTAGTGGCATCATAACAAAAATACGTACTTACATGCACTTTATAACCAAGAGTAGACAGAGCAACCCACCACCCACCCAGCAACCAACTTTGAAATAGCAATTCAATGCAACCCGACCAAATCACATATCGCCTTTAGCGGACAAAACTTCTGTCATTGAGTGCCTAGAAGTTATTATATTACCCGGTGAATGGTTACGTTTTCAACTTTTGTCACTGTGGCTTTAACAGCCTAAAATTCAACAATTCAGATCCCTCGAAACGCACCATCACAAACAGCACACAATGAAATAGGTAAAAGCAACAATTAATTCCATTATTTAACACCAGCAGAGTTATTATGACATAGCTATGTAGTTCAGTTTACGTTGAGAGAAAGGGACAGCGCTATACCTACACCGTGTTTTTTTTATTTACGATAACTTCGGCATATTACTAGGTACATCCATAGAAACTAAGTGGTAGATTCGATTTTTAAATATTGCAAAAAAAAATTTTTTTTCTTTTTAGAACAAAGTAATTAAATTTTGTATCTTTGGTCATTCTAAAAGGGCCTTTAGAGTTAACTCGTATTAAGTGTCAAATACGTCAATGTTGGCGTGACATACACAGACAGTTAAGAGCCTTTTAGACCCGTTCAACGTGATTAAGTGATTTTTAAAAATTAAATATCTTTAACCGTTACAGTTATCATTTGTCCGTCTTCGGGAAATTCACTTTATACGACCTAAAGAACGTTCCCTTAAAGTTATCGTAAATCAAAAAAAACACGGTGTATAACTGCTATAGCTCTGGACGCAACGGGCCTTTGTAGTGAACTCTAAACAAAGGGCTGCCACAAAAGATCAGCAATGGTCGAAGTGGCTCACAAGGCCCATCTCAACCCCCCCAATAATAATAAAATACTTGACTATTGAGTGTTATTATGATGTTTGAAGCTGCTGTTTAGCCGTTTGATATGATACCACGAATACCTATACAGTTTAAAAAAATATTCCGAGTTTATTATCTAACGACATCGCACGGCCATTGCTACTCTGAGGCCTCTGAGGGCTTTGAAACAACTTTGAAGCTATTACCGGTTTTTGACAGTTGACAGTAATCGCAGTGCGTAACCGATAACGGCAATCCAGAGCTACTTTCATTTTCTCATTAACCACGTTATATAACCATAAAGACTACAAATGTCATGGTCAGGAACCTTTCGTGACTTTAACTCGTTCAATGTAAGATATGTATACAACGGGTATGGGTTACCCCGAAAAATCGACAATGCCTGTAGTGACAGAGCATTACTATACTCCGTTTGTTTAGGTACTTGAAAAAAGGTAAACAAAACAACCACTAGAAGCAGAACACTGATATGTCAAAGTGCGATAACCGTTTTGATTGGCTGACGAACTATATCAAGTGGTTGTTTTGTTTATATTTCTTTAAGTACCTAAACAAACGGAGTATAGTAAAACTCATTATGACACAACAAAAACCATTCTGAGTATTTTATGGCAAAAAAATATAATGTCTCTGCCGTGTGGTTGCCGGCTTAGAATTGTGCCACTCCATGTCTTCCCGTGGAAGTACTAAGAGGCGACTAAGGGAGTAAAGGCTTGTGGTACTGTTAGGCGATGGGCTTGCTACCTGTCACTAATATACACTGTTAAACATCTTAGCCTAAATTGTGCAAATTGTGGTTACAGAGTTAGCAATAAGTTTTTGGAGTTGTTGGTAATTCTGTAGCTCTGCCTACCCCACTCTGGCAATGAAGGAGGGAAGGTATGTATGTATGTAAATATAATGTTGTGAGAATTTTCAGGCATACGATTTTAAACCACTTAAAATTATGACAAATGAAAATATGGCAAATGATTATTATGGCATATGAATTGTTATGGAATATATAATTATGGCCAATGACATTCGGGCAAATGAGATTATTGCATATGTAATTCGGTGAAACGGAAGAGAATCTTCAGGCTCCTTCCAGGACCGTTGGAAAAAACTCCACAGACCTGTCATGTTTGTATATTTGTGTCTTGCTGTTGTGTGTATCTTATAGGAAGAAAAGTATTTTCTGAAATAAGTAATTTTAGATTTTGAATTTGAATTTGAATATCACATCGTATGTACATGCGCAAAATTACCAAAATATAACACATACTCGTGTATCGTATCAATAATTTAAACAACTACAAGCAAACCAGCTTTAAAACGACAGGGTTTTTAATGTTCCTCGAACGGTCACAGCAGGTGGTATGCGTGTGAAATGTAAACCTTTAAGGCGCTTAGTGAGCTGAAACTGCAACAAAGACCTCTTAAATAAGCTGTGTCTGTGTGTGTTTATCTAGAAATCATAGCTCGCAAACGGATCTACAAATTTTTTTTTAGAAGCTAGTTTAATCCGAATGTTCCTTAGCTAAGTTTTATGAAAATTGGTTTGGCCGTTTAAGATATATCGGCTCTCAAAGATGGGATCGCCTTTATAAGAGGGTTTTTCTAACTTTTAAATAGACATTGGACCCGATTCTACGTGCACATCGCTTAAAGGGTCGTTCTAAAAAAAGTGGCACCGTAACCTGTCAATGAGTTTTTGAATACAAAGTGTGTTAAATGTTTGTTTTTCAGAAAAACTAAAAATGTTCATAGATAAGCACCGACCATTTGCATCGAGGCCAAGGCACTTTTAAAAAAAAAAATTAAATTTGTTAAAAAAAATGGTAGGCACCATTTTTTACTATAACCTGTCTTGTCCAAATGCGACTTGCTTCCAGTTTTTAAGGTCTTTGAACTATTTGTGCATATTTTATTATATATGTTTTATAATATATTTCAAGAAGAATATTATGACATTCAATAGTTATGATATGGTTTTAAAAATATATGCATATACATCAATTTTAACACACGACAGTTTGTCCAGTGATATTTTAACTGTAACCTGTGTGTCGGTGATATTGTATCTCACTCACATACGAAAAATAATAGGCACACCATATTTCTCGGTAAACATTCGGCCTGTGTTTGGCTCTCCACTATACGAAACGGTTGGAGACTATCTGTCATAGTTTTGTGGAAATTAGTGATCAAATGCGGTAATCTGGAGTTTGTAACGGGTATGTTAACTTTATCTTGTCTCGATTATTTAATGTTAACGGTATGGGACATAATTAAATAATCATTTGAACGTGGTATTCTGATGTATCTACTTATATTACTAAGAGTGGAACATTCATATTTTCGTCGGTTTAAGAGCAAATGTCTTGTAAATATACTTTTAACTCTAACCTGTGTAACTTTTACCTGTAACTTGGTTAGATAAGGTTAGGCACAGGTTAATGTAACTCTTGACAGGTTAAAGAGACATTGTGCAGGTTAGTGTGACTATTGGCAAGCTAAAGTGAATGAATATTTTAAATATTTTTAATTTAATAACTTACATATAATTTCCCTGAAAAACTGTACAGATGCTTTATGAAGCAGTACCCATTAACAGTGCTCTACCAAAGTAAATGTAGGGAATTTCTTTTTTATAGTAATTTGTATTTTAATATAACTCTCTTTAACCTGGAACCTTTTCTCTTCTAACCTGTCTAATAACACTTTCACCTGCATCTCCATATTTCAACAAGCCATAATTCTTTTATTTTCATGAATATTCCGTTCCCTTTTATAAATATGTAACAATTGGAACACCAAGAAGCTTATTCTAAGCAAAGAAGGTAAAAAACCACTACTTTTTTTTTTGGAGAAACTAGCCTGTCTGTGCCACTTTTATTAGAATTACCCTAAATAGCCTAAAACTAAATTGTCTAATTTTAAGACATAGTTTAGACATCAGATTTAATCAGTGCTATTCCAGAATGTCAAACTGACAATGTATAAGACCGCCTAAAATAAGAAGCGTCAGTTTCAAATTAGCGCTGTCATGGCGCTGTCATTTGATTATGACAGCTGCTCATAGAATAGCAAAGTGTTTTAGCAAAACCTAAATAAAATTAGGAAGTTTAGAGGCCACTGTAGAATCGGGTCCAATGCCTTACTAATGTAGTGTAAATTATTCATAAAAAATATTGAACAAGATGTCGCACGCAACTTTGTAAACGTAGATAAGTATGTAGGCAGAGCTACAGAATTACCAAGCACTCTTAAATAAGTTGTTGATAATTCTGTAACCACGTTGTGCACAGGCTAAGATGTTTAGTATTAGTGACAGGTTGCAAGCCCATCGCCTAAGAGTACTAGAAGCCTTTGTTATTCCCTTAGTCGCCTCTTACGACATCCACGAGAAGACATGGAGTGGCACTATTCTAACCCGGTGACCACACAGGTATATATATGTATTACTTTCCCGCTAATCCTTACAGCCCAGGGTTCCTAGAGTGACCAAGGAATATTCCATCCAAATTGTAAGTCCCAAGTCCAGCGTTTTAGGCCACTGTAGAATCGGGTCCATAGGTATAAAAGGCTTCATTCATCATTACGATAGCGAAACATAGTAAAGCGAAATAAAATCATCGGTCTTAGGTAGGATTCGAACCTACATCTCTTCTGGCTATTCTGGCCGATGATGCAGGCGCATTACCAACTATGCCACCAAGACCAAGATGCTACTTAGGTTCTACGAAATTAGTGATCGCTTGCATTTTCATACTCGGACGGTATTCTGACGCCATCTATCGTTGTTTATTAACAAACGACGCTCATATTTCAAGTTGCATTGAAATTAGCATGAATACAATGCACCACCTCATGATATAGATTTTTAATTTAACAGAAACGAGTTACGATATAACGCTTATGTACTTGACAGTAATGGCCGGGTTATAAAGTGGAAAACAATACGATTATACAGGGTTATTGGTAAGTCGACCTATTCCCCTATGGTTATGGGGGAGATCATTTGCAGTCATTTTGGTCCCATAATACCCTACGTAAGAGTTAGTATTTTTTTCTGTTTTTGTGTCATTTATATGTTGGATAAACTGATAAAAAAACTTGTTTTTTTTTTTCACTTTTGGTCTCGTATTCTTAAACGTGTACAGATAATTCTATTTTTAATATTGCATAAGAACAGCAATTTTACCTTGTACAAAAGCTATTAAAAAAAATGATTTATAGTGCAATTTTTTTTGTTGTAAATTTTTGAATATGCGTTCCTGTTTTTTAGCAAAAAACTTAATTTTAAATTATCTATGGGACCAAAATGATTGCAAATGACCTCTCCCATAACCCCTATAGGGGAATAGGTCAACTTACCAATAACCCTGTATAAGTAATTTTACCAATATTAAATAATTTTAGAATAGAAGCACAGATGTTTCATAGTAGGAGCCGATTTTTGATTAAATAGGTCAGCCACAGCTGTTAGTGCCTTAAATAAGTATTTCATATAATTTATGCATCCACAGCGCATTCTGTTTCGGGTCGCACGCATGCAAATATTTTGCGTAACAGCCTGATATAGCCTCAATACTGGAGCGAACTGTATTTAATATTGTATGTTCATGTCAACATACAAGCAACCTGTTTACTGTCTGAATAGCTGGTCTGTATTGTGCAATTCCATGTATGGTCTAGTAGACACAAAAAAAACATATTTAGAGCATATAGATAGGAAATAGCTAGTTTTATTTTCTGACTGTGCAACGCCAATAGAAGAGAGTAAGTCTCATTACATTACTAATAAGTAGGGTTAGGATTAGGACTTACTTTTGGTGGCATATCGTGGTTCTAGAATTTATGGAGTCGCTATTTCCTAATTATTATATTATTATTATGAATTAGCCCAATATAGTGTCCCACTGCTGGGCAAAGCCCTCCTCCCTTGATTTCCACACCTCTCTCTCTGTGGCAATCTTCGGCCAATCCTTTAGAAAAACGTCCAAGTCATCCCGCCATCTCCGCTTGGGTCTGCCTCGCCGTCTGTAGCCGTCCTGGGGGACCCACCAAGTTGCTGCATTGGCCCACCTTTGTGGGTGCATGCGACAAACATGCCCGGCCCAGGCCCACTTTAGCTGGGCAGTCTTTCTCCCAACATCGGCTATGCCTGTCTTGGAGCACAGTGTGGTGTTTCGCACTCGGTCCGTTATTTTTACCCCTAAAATGCTACGCTCCATCGCTCTTTGACAAACCTTTAGTTTGGACTTTTGATTTTCGGTTAAAGACCACGACTGAGCACCGTAGGTTAAAACGGGCAAAATACATACGTCAACGAATTATTACAAACATACCAAAATTGATTTTGACCTATGATCAGATACATGACAAATGATACACTCTATCCTCCGTACTCAGAAATCTTCTGGAAACAATTAACTCGTTCTTTTTTCAAACTTGTGTATGAAATTCATCAAGGAACGACATAATCGTCATAACTCTGAATGTGGCGGTAAGTGCCTATCTATGTAACCCACACACCATAGAACTATGTCACAGTGACGTTATGATTCAAATCGTGAGAACTGTCAAACAAATTGTTGTATAATGTCAGTGTGACACCGTTCTATCGTTGGTCAGGGTTCCATGGGGCTGATAGTAGGTATGCAATCAAACATCACATATTCCTTTCTATCTCCTGAACCTTTGATACATTTTAATAAATCGTAATATGTTTAACTAGAACGTGTCGCACCTTCGGTAGGACAAGGGCACAATTACCCCTATAATCATATAGTACATTGTGCCCTTGTTCTACCGACGAAGGTGCCGTGTGATTGAAGAAGGCTCTTTTAAAATTATACGTCGACGATTTTTCGTACACCAATTGTCTTTGAGTACGGCAGTTAGACGTGTTTTCACTAACACGTGTATTATAAATTATAATATAATATAATAATTAAGGACTAAAATTAAGAAACTTTAACTTTGTCCGTTTTGTGACGAAAATTAACCATAGGTACATTGCGGCCGTCAATGTATAACTAATTTTCGTCACAAAACTGGCAAAGTTAAAGTTCCTTAATTTTAACTTTTAGTAGTTTTGGAAGACGCCCTTAGTATATTACTTTTTTTAAATTCAGAGTTTGGATAAAGATAACTGTGTAACTGTTATAGCGATTTCCTTTATTGCCTTTAATTTGCAGGTTTGACACATGACCTTTGAAAGTCCAGATTGCAAATTTCATTCATTTTGGAGAGTTGGGCTCGCAATAGAGTTTCTGTTCGAGACTTCTCGAACTCGAGACAACTCGAGAGTTTCGCCTCCACTCGAGACGAGAAAAAAATAGCCGATCCTCGAGACTCTCGAGTTCCGGCGAACACGAAATAAGGGCTAAAGTCAGGCTCGCCATTTTGCCGCTTTTAACAAATATGACGCCGCCCGCGCACTATAAACACGTGCAGCGGACTTCTCACTCGCACGCTTTATAACAGACGTGAATGAATTGGAAGAACAAGGCACCAGCAGTTTTGAGTCACTATCAAAAAAAGCTATAGATAAAGTAGATATGATTCCAGCTGAACGTGATCCACACCAAGTCACGAAAAGTTTAATTAGGAAAGAATGTAATATTTATGAGTCTACGGGAAAACGTACTCCTAATCTTGAGATGTTGTATCAAGCCTTTATGACCGTCAAGCCCACTTCTACAGAAAACGAGCGTGTTTTCAGTCTGGCTGGAAACATAGTAACCAAGATAAGAAACCGACTATCGGACTAATCGATTAACGCTTTAATATTCTTAAAGGCGTACATTTTAAGACAAAAATCTCTATCGAAATTACCAGTTTATGTCTGATCAAAAGACTGAAATAGTTATTTGTTCAACAAGAGAGCAAAGTTGGTTTTTGCTGCGAGTGATGATTTTGAATCCCGAGTAAGCTTAGGATTTTATTATTGAATCACGAGCGTAGCGAGTGATTCTAGGTTAGAATCCTGAGCGTAGCGAGGGATTCAAAGATACGAGACGTAAAAAACTTTGGTCTCGTGTGAGACATACAACTTTTCACCTCAGCAGCGAGAACAACACAGCGTGAAGCTGGTAGGGCCAACGCAGGTCTTCCGTTGTGACCATTTGGTGAATACACGACTAAATAACGACACGATCGCATATGCATCAATCACAAGCATTTTTGCAAAATACTAATAAAATAAAAAGTGGAAAGAATAAACATGAAACAGATAAAACCTGTCACTCAACTTGATAATGCCGTAGTGCAAACACAACTTTATACAGCATTATGTAGTGTGGCTTTAAAAAAACCTAACTAGGCCTTGTCTATGGCTATTGGCTACAATAATCCCTCTATTTTTGGAATGCGTTCTGAAACTGCCCCCGCGGTTTATGTCACGAAATTAAAGATTGTTAAAACGATTACAAAATTATGTACTTAGATACATGATAAACTTCTTATTTTTCATTAATTTTGTCTTCAAAACATTAAATAAAAAAATGATTGTACCTACTGTATAAAATAGTTATAATAAACACATTTCAAACTTTAACAGATACTTTTATTTGCAATTTTACGGTTATGTGTGCATCCGAACGTGCGTTTCTTTTTGGGCCTACTATGTGTGGAATTTGAAAATCGAACTTCGAATCAAGTTGTTTCTATCTCTCGCTTTTTTCCTATCGAAGTGAAAGTGACAGAACAAAGTCAAGTTAAATTTTTTCGAATGTTGTGAGTAGCCCCAGCACTGCTCACGGCATTTAAAAAAAATAATTAAAAAGCTACTTTGCCTCTCGCTCGCAGCAAAATTGAATTTTGCTCACTGTTTTTAAGCAGCAAAACCTGTTTGTTTGAGCTGCTGAGGTGAAATAGTTATTTGTTCAACAAGAGAGCAAAGTTGGTTTTTGCTGCGAGTGATGATTTTGAATCCCGAGTAAGCGAAGGATTCTATAATTGAATCACGAGCGTAGCGAGTGATTCTAGGTTAGAATCCTGAGCGTAGCGAGGGATTCAAAGATACGAGACGTAAAAAACTTTGGTCTCGTGTGAGACATACAACTTTTCACCTCAGCAGCGAGAACAACACAGCGTGAAGCTGGTAGGGCCAACGCAGGTCTTCCGTTGTGACCATTTGGTGAATACACGACTAAATAACGACACGATCGCATATGCATCAATCACAAGCATTTTTGCAAAATACTAATAAAATAAAAAGTGGAAAAAATAAACATGAAACAGATAAAACCTGTCACTCAATTTGATAATGCCGTAGTGCAAACACAACTTTATACAGCTTTATGTAGTCTGTGGCTTTAAAAAAACCTAACTAGGCATTGTCTATGGCTATTGGCTACAATAATCCGTGAAATGCGTTCTGAAACTGCCCCCGCGGTTTATGTCACGAAATTAAAGATTGTTAAAACGATAACAAAATTATGTAGATACATGATAAACTTCTTATTTTTCATTAATTTTGTCTTCAAAACATTAAATAAAAAAAATGATTGTACCTACTGTATAAAATAGTTATAATAAACACATTTCAAACTTTAACAGATAGTTTTATTTGCAATTTTACGGTTATGTGTGCATCCGAACGTGCGTTTCTTTTTGGGCCTACTATGTGTGGAATTTGAAAATCGAACTTCGAATCAAGTTGTTTCTATCTCTCGCTTTTTTCCTATCGAAGTGAAAGTGACAGAACAAAGTGAAGTTCAATTTTTTCGAATGTTGTGAGTAGCCCCAGCACTGCTCACGGCATTTAAAAAAAATAATTAAAAAGCTACTTTGCCTCTCGCTCGCAGCAAAATTGAATTTTGCTCACTGTTTTTAAGCAGCAAAACCTGCTTGTTTGAGCTGCTGAGGTGAAAAAGTAGTTTAGGTAGTTTAGGTTTTATTTTAATCGTTGATTTTTTGTAAGGTTTTAGTTTTTGTATGTTTGTAAGAAGAGTTTTAATTGTGTTTTGTATTTCTAACTTGTAGTGCGAAGTGCAATAAAAAAAATCTGATTTTCATTTGTTTTTCATTTTATATTCAGCAATAATTTTCAATTTCTTACCAAAGACTCGAATTCTCGAAACTCGAGAAAAAAAATGAGGCGAGAAACCAGAAACCCTAGCTCGAAACCATGTAAGAGATAGAATGCAGACGTCATTGATACATTTTTAATTAAGACTGAACCTAGCATTATAGCATTCATGGTGTTCTAAATATCTATTATTAGATAACTAATAATGCCATAAACACGTGATGACGCGGCAGCGATAAAATGATTCATAATTTCATAAAGTTGACACCACAGCCCTTAGGGCAACTTATATCATAAAATATACTGTACCTACCAACAACTCTGCATTGGCTAAATTTTGTACTGAAATCTACGCCCCTGGCACTGAATGAGCTGCGTTCTAAAAGGGTGTAACAGTGTAACTACCTATTGAAAAATGTCAAGACAAAATCAACCAACATGTCAGGACCTAAAGGTAAATGTTGCACGGCAGTGAAGTTATCTTGGATTTTAATCGGTGCTCTGTAATACATTGAAAAGCATTACGCTTCATAAGTAGTAGTTAATCATAGGGTATTAATGAAATGGTTTAAAGACAGCTGGAAGCCAGAGTGAGCTCAGATACATATTGAGTATGCAATCATTTCTTACGTTGTCATTTCTGGGCAATAATTTTAATTGGTAATGCTGTATATTTGTACTTAGAACTGGGGGGTTATTATGACATAGCAATGCAGTTCTGTTTACGCTGAGAGAAAAAGATAGAGCTATATAAATGCTATAGCCCTGTCATACAAAAGGCACAGAGGACACAATAGAGTTTACCAGGTCACCGGATGCTAAATGGGTTTTAAGGTTTTTTTTATGACAAGAAGGCGAGCACACGGGCCATTCTTAATTTAAATTCTTAAGACCGCAATCCTAAGGCTCCAAATGCCAAAGTAGCCGAGGTGGGATGCCTCTAAGCTAGTAATTTCACTGGTTTTCTTATCCCCACAGAATAATGCTGCTTGGTTTTAGGTTAAGGGATTAGATGTTTCCTCGGTTGTCTTTTCCATCCGGTTCCGGTTTCTGGACATAAGAATGCAATGTACGAGTAGTGTTCGCACTGCTGGTTGGTGGTAGCGATCCGGATGTACTGTCGACTACAAAGAGATGTATCCACTTTTGGACCTAATGACCATACCTGGGATAACTCGGGGCAAGTTCTAGGGATTTGATATCGATTAAAAAAGATGTCGATATAATTAAATTAATACATGTGCACATTGCACATTCTCGATTACTGTAAAGAGGTTCGATCGATGTCATATCTGATATCGAGCCTCTTAAGATAAAAGTATGCGGATGTCATTTCAATCAAAATGACAATATACTGTCAGTACCAATCATATTCGTACGTTTAGCAGTTTAAAGTAGATATTTTCAACTAGACGGCAATCGTTAATACCGACGAATATGGAAAAAATATTGATTGTAAGTATATTGAAAACTGTTGTAAAATAAACAAATAAATGTACATGTTAATTTGTTTATTTTTTATCTAAAAATATTTATTTATGTCGTATTAACATTTAGATGTTGGCAGTAACATCGATATATTTTATATCGATAAAATATTTTGCTACATCACATATATATTTCGTACAGATGCCCCGAGTTATCCCAGGTATGCTAATGACAATGCAATTGGTTGAAAAAGTAGTTAAACTTCTTTGTCTCATCTAAATACATGAAAACAGTTAAACAAAAATAGTAAAATGTATTTATTTTCTCCACCGCAAAGTGTACAGTTTATGCATAACATAGAAATAATTAACATAAGAATAGGTACCTACAGCAATTGTGCGGCAGACTGGTGCCCGAACTAGGGGGAGCCTGTACGTCAGGTCACCAGGCATACAGTCAGTGGCGACGTTTTGGAACGTCCGTAGGTCTATATCGACTGTAGGTATAGAGTATAGAGTATAGAGTTCGAACCGCAACTGTATTTCTTAAATATTTTGCATTCAGGACGCCTTGATGTCGTTTCTATACAAAAAACTAAAGATCAAAATAAATGACATGTGAAAATCGAAAATCAAAAATATGTTGTCCGAAAAAGTCTTTCAATAGTACATTGTGTATTAAGGTCGGTAAGTAAGGAATTACGATCGAGGCTCTAGTAGAAGCCCGAAGTCGAAGACTGAGGGCTTTCTGAGTCGAGG
The DNA here is from genome assembly GCA_927399475.2 of Acleris emargana. Classification (NCBI taxonomy): domain Eukaryota; kingdom Metazoa; phylum Arthropoda; class Insecta; order Lepidoptera; family Tortricidae; genus Acleris; species Acleris emargana. Next base: position 3,646,747 of record OV656840.1, read on the forward strand.
TACGTAATTCCTGTACCGACCGTGAAACATACAATGTTTTTCATCACATTTGCGAGTAAATAAATAAAATTATAGGACAGAAAAAACTTATAATCACACACAAGTCAGCACAACTATTATTACGAATTACTTGAACTTTTTTTAAGCGGATGACGGGCGGACTCCACAGATTATACAAATGTTTCGTTCAGAAACGTTAAGGGCAAATACTTACGTAGGTATACATACAGCCCTGAAGGAGTGTAAAAAAAAACGACGTTTTGATACAGAAAACTATTAAAATCGATTATTAAGAACATTAATTGAGTATTTAAGTAACATGTAGCGAGATTGCAATGAAATTCCTGTTTAAATAACATTTTAAGACAATTTTTCAATTGCGTGTAAACTCTTTGCTTGAACTTGCATGACATGTGTGCTGTGCTATAAATTAAAAAAAAATTACTTACCGACCTTGGGTTTCATGGTAAATAAAAAGGTCGAGGGTTTTATACCGGGCATTGCGGCCAAGTTAACCTGTATGTTTAGATACTGTTTACGTGCAAGTGTGATGAAAAATTCTTTAAATAAAATGTAGGTCAATCAGCATGAACATGCTGAATATCTGAAATGGATTTTGGACCATAGTTGACCATACATTGTAAAAATATGGAGTAACCCAATTGCAATCGGAAAACAATTTAGTATAAGTACCTACCTACATAAGTTTTTTTCTCGCATTCTGCGATCCCACAGCCTGCCCCACTGACCCAGATTAAAAGTTTCAAAAAAAATCGAACATAAAAGTCGTTCAAATGTCACTCTCGGTAAAATACAACAAAATTAAATAACAACTTAAATGCTTTGCACATTAATGTCTTTGGTGTTTAACGATTCTCAGAAATTTTCACAATTTTAGTGTTACGCGCTGAACATTAAAGAACAGAACCCTTCTAGGCATTGTTTTATGTACCATATATTTTTAAATAAAGTAATAATAACTTAGTCATAAAAAATATGTAAACATTGTATATTGTCTAGGGGACACGGTTTCTGTAGGAGAATGTATCGAAACTTTTTATGTGGGTTTTCTTGCACCGTCATAGTTAAGTATAATTACAAAAAAAAAATTAATTTTTTTTACACTTCTTATTACTTCTTGTGAGTTTTGACACATTTTCCTGCTCAACTACGCATGAATATATTTATTTTTTGTTTTATGTGATATTCGTTGTTTTATATAATGCTAGGTTAAGTTTATTATTATTATTGTATAAGAAATATTTAAAAAACGACTGACTGCTGAGTTTCTTGCGGTGTTTCTTCTCAGCAGTAGTCTCTTGCGAAGCGCTGGTTTTTTGACGTGTAAAAGTGCCCGTGCGGCCTACTTACTGAATAAACATCTGTTATCTTTTTTATCCTTTTAACACGTTCACTGCGGGTTGAGGTAAAACCGCCTCAAGCTCGACATTACGTCGGTGCGGGGCTAAAAGTTGTGATATCTCTCTCGTGCGGGAGCTGTTGCCGCTTACTTACAAGGCGTATGATAAAGTCAAATATACATTTCTTTATGTTTCTCAAACGCTGACTCTTTTATACAGAAAAAAGGTTAGAGGTCTAAATAAGCCTCAAACGCACTGGGCATTTTTTTTTTCACACAGTGCGGGTTGAGGTTTATTTAGCCTCAAGGAAGTTGACCTCAACGCCGCACAGAGCGGGGGGCGGGCGACGCGGGAGTCGACAGCTTGACGTCAGTGCGGTGCTAGTTATCGATGCTTGTTTGATAATGGTTCAAATCTTATTTGTATGAATGATTGTTTCTACAGAAGTTTTCAGTTTTATGTTAATATTCTTGTTTTTTTTTGCCTAATACCTAATAAAAATAATACCCCTATAAAATTTGGTTTTTCTTTCTTTAAAAATAATGACCGCTAAATTTAAATAGAAATAGAAACATTTTCTCATTATTATAAAGAAACAAAATTTACTCTACACAAGTAAATCTGGACACAAGATATTTATCATACATATAACTATCTGCACTGTATAATGTTATAAATGAATGGGTTTTATTTACATAAACCAAAATTTATTTTCTTCCTGATAGAGCATTTATACAAACCTACCTCTAAACTAAACAAAGCTTGTACTATTGCTACTAAGCGGCAATTAACAAACGTATGTATAGATAAATAAATACTTATATAGATAAGCAACCATGACCCAGGAACAAATATTTGTTATAACACACAATTAAACGCCTTTAAAGATGTTCGATAAGATGATCATTCTTTTATCGATAATTTACCTATAAGTGCCATTCCCTGCTCTAGTCTCAGATAAAATTTAGTGCGATTTGAGGTCTAAAAGATCTCAAAAATTCTTTAGGTATTTTTTCTTAAGCCAGAGGTCAGAACCAAGGGCGAAGCTAAGTGTATTTAAAATATTTACTGAGCAATGACTACAACACAAAAAAAAAACCCTGGTCCTATTCTTGGCAAAGTTATGAAGGATCTAAGTAACTACTGAAATTTGAGAGCGATTCGGCCTCACCCGCACTGTAAAAGAGTTCTAGTTTGGGCTGATTCGATCTCAACCGCACCAGCCAAAAGTCTTTCAAGTTGAGCCCCGCAGCGAACGTGTTAATAAGCCAACGCCAAAATGTTTTTGGAATATGTTTTTTTCCACCACCCGGTATAGCAAGATAAAATTCTATAAATAGCACAAGATCATTAAAAACCACTTCTACTCGTACAGTCTAATTGTGTACCGAATTGTGTGCCTTGGTATTCGCGTCCGGTTCGCAGGTCTTTCCCGGTCTTTTATTATTATTATTACAGTCTTTACTATTTGAACTGAGCTGATCTTCTACACAAAGGCCATTGTTTGTAAACAATACCATTGTCTTTCTTTGTGTCCGTGACACCAAGCCGATTACATACAAAAAAGTTAGAACTACATTGAATGTACATTGAATTATCAACCCTACCCACTTAGTCAGTAGGTTTAAAATGTAAAGTGTCAGGATACAGATATAAGTTTTGTGTAGATGATAGTATTGTGTAAAGAATAAGCACAGTTCAAATAATAAAGACTTATATCTGTATCCTGACACTTTACATTTTAAACCTACTGACTAAGAGAGTAGGGTTGATAATTCAATGTACATTCAATGTAGTTCTAACTTTTTTTTATGTAATCGGCTTGGTGTTACGGACACAAAGAAAGACAATGGTATTGTTTACAAACAATGGCCTTTGTGTAGAAGATCGGCTCAGTAGAAATAATAAAGACTATACCAATGTTATTATTACCAATAATAATATCACGCTTCTTAACACATCCCCGGCAGATGACTTTTATCGTTTTTTTTTCTTAAACGCGCTTACTTAAATGCCAGCATTAATTGGTCCAGAATAAATACTCTTTATTTCTTTCTTTTAAGCCAAAATGTTTCACCAAAATTTAACATACATAAATACCTTCACGCCTGTACTCCCAGAGTGGGGTAGGCTAGAGCTACAGAATTACCTACAACTTTAAAAACTTGTTGATAATTCAGTAACCACATTTTGCAAAAATAGGCTAAGATGTTTACCAGCGTATTAGTGACAGGTTGTAAGCCCATCGCCTAACAGTACAAAAAGCCTATATTCCCTTACTACCAAAATAAATAAATAAACTAAAGGATAAAATCGCTCAATACCAGAGTAAGTTCTTATACCGCTGGCTTACGACGAGCAAACTGTTATTCGTAGATTAGTACGTAATATGATGCCTCCATCATCAATTTCGTCCATTATAAAATAAATACTACCCGAACATATCTAAAAATACACAGCGCCATTACTAAAGCACGGGACAAACTCTCTAACTTATTTAGGTGCGTAACGCTTCCATCAAATTCATTCTTTCAATGCCACAGAGTAACTAGAAGAGAGTATCCATAGAGTATCCATAGAGTACATAGATTAGCGTGGTGAAACGAAATTAAAGTTAAAGGTGTGTAAATCCTTAGAGTGAAGTTATATTGGAATACAAGCTACTCTTGTATAAATTCAATATTGGTAAATACGACCCGATTGTTCATACAGCAAGCGCCCTCAGGGGTAAAACTTCCCCTAAACCAGTTTATTAGTTACAATATTATCCGCGAGATGTCGCTGATAGTACCGAATTCCTACATCGCGCTGTTAAGATTTCCCCTGGAATAATGACTACCCCGGGCTACTGTAGTGAAATCATACTTACCTGGCGTAGGGGATACCGTGATCATGGAGGTGGTTCCCCCAGGGCGAGACTCTTCTCAGCAGTGGTCTCCTCTTATGAAGCGCTGGTAGATTCTTGACGTGTTAAAGTGCCCGTGCGGCCTACTTACTGAATATCCCTAATGTGGATAATTCGGACGAGTAATTTTTGGTAGTGGGGACTGCGTACGCGCCGTCCCCCTCATAAATCTGAAACTATCATACGATTGTAGAGCATGCATGCATATCGTTGCTTTACTTTCTCAACCTCTTATCTGATCGAATTGATAGAAAAAGCAGTCATGTTCCAAGGTTAATAAAGACTACTTACTTTCCTATCAATACGTTAGTTAGATCACATAAATGGTTGAGAAAGTAAGGGGACGAAATGTTATGTATTCTTTATTCTACTCGTTATAAAAAATAAGTGTAGTTTTTACAATTCATAGTTACAAATGATGTCTAAACTATATTATATTTATATTTGAGTCATTTTTATTTTTGGTCATATTATGTGGACGATTTTCCTTTTAGCCTAGATGATGGTGAATCTAATTTTCGATCGTGATTTCAGGTGCTATGGAGGAGTGAAAATTACTGATAATCTACTGAAAAGTAGATTATCATCATTTCAATTTATTTCAGAAGTAACTCTCTCTCAGCTGAGTCTCGCATACTTAGCAAATGATAAAAAAAATCCACTCATTGCCGAAATACCAATCTATCTGTCTGTAGGGTTTCTTCTATAAATAAACCATCTTTATATCACTTACTACATAATGCGCTGTTACTATTCTAATAAAGGTACCGGATTAAACCACCTATATTCACCTTGTTAATAACCTGGTGTTTTGTTAATCTGGTTTGATTTGGTTTGGTGGTCTGATATTTTAAATTGTGGTAGTTTGCGAATAAGCGAGAATTTCGACATGCTGTTTTTTCAAGCGCTTGAAATATATTTTTACTTACCGAGTACTCGTTCTAGCAGTAAACCAGTGTACACTTCACATGTCTAATTGAATATGTGTATTGTACATTTTGGTATTCTCTTGTATGTTTTCGGGCTTTTTAATTAGTACATTTTTTTTATCTTTATCTTTATTTGTATAGTCAGCATCATTCGTGTAAGTGAATTCCTGTGCATTGTCACTTAACAGTCACGTAAGCAATCAAACAAGATTTTCAAATGTGTTATGTTACGAAAGTGATCAGCTACTTTGACACAGACTGTACTGACGGTCACTGGGAACCGCACTGTACCTCGGTCCGTAGTGTCACGAGTCTAATTTCAACTTTGTTCATTACGAAACACAATTGTTTTTAAAACAACACCACTGAACAAGTTACAATTTTGCAAAAATTCCAACACCTAATCCTGTTTTTCGTGGTGCTTTACACGAATTCAGAATACCTACGTGTCTTTTTCTCTCTAATTCGCCTTAACTTAAGTGCGAGAGTGACAAAAATTCTGAACGAAAAAGCGGCCTTTATCGAATGGAATCTGGATGGACTACTTTCGAAAACGACCAACGGTTCAACTTTGTATCAATCTTATACGTAACTTCTTTTTTATTAGATATTGTGACAGACAATGAGGTATTTAAAGCTGTTAATATGATGATTCGCTTAAGAGGCTCGCTATAAAAATAAAATGGTGCAAATAAATTCCCACCACTGATCTGTCAAAGGATGATTATCGTAAAACGATCGTTAACCTTCGTATTTGCCGAACTGACTATAAAATTGTGTCTTTGATGTGATGGGTGATGGGATCCCCTTGAAATATCGACAAACATTTCATCGAATGTGTCATTTCACCGAATTTATTACCTACATCGAAAACGAATTTCTGCTGAAACCTTATAGTTTTCAGGTTATCTTAAGCATTCGTTACGTAGGTTAGGTAAGGTTAGACTTGTGACCACAATAAGAATAAAGCTAAAAAAACTTGACTAATGGCTAAACATTCGTGCGGTCCAGAAAAAAAAAAAAAAAAAAAAAAAAAGATTTTATCGAATCTACTGGTATAAGAGGGCTGCCTGTGCGTTGCGTCGTCGCCGCTGCGTCATAATATAGATTAGAGCGACATGCGACATGATGCGTTGAAACACTTGCGTCGCTCTGCGAAAATCAGAGCGTTGCGTCGACGCAACGCACCAGCGGCGCTCCGTGTGGCATCGCTCTTAGGTGTTAGTTGCGCAACGGTATTTTTTTTTTAAAGATGAGAATAATGAAGATAATACTGAATATTTTTTCAAGTTAAATGTTCTATTAATCCTCGTACATAGTTACTCAAGAATGACACTATTTTATTTAAATTCTAATTTTGACATAGTTCAAGGCAGAAACTTGTCCAAAATAACATATATACGACGTACGTATCTCTTTACGTATTCACATATCTCTGGATCGTATTAACCCATTAGGGGGAATTGTTTGATAAGTTAAATTTTGTTTTTACTTTTAATGTATACAACAACAAAGGTTAAATTCTAACCACGACATAGGGTGCCTATATCGCCATACGGCACCGCCAGCAAATAATACAGTTTAGTGGGTTAACCCATTATTTGATATTATTATGTAAGTACTTAGATGTCTCTTTATTTTTATCTTTTACTTACACACGAACTTTATAACGTATAATCAGTGATTAATTCGCTAGTGAAAGTAAACAAACAGAAAGTTTCTGAGCCCCATATGATTCACTGGGGAAATGTTGCCTGCGCGATGTAGGATTCGAGCCGCGGGTAACAACGACATCTCTTGGGAGCTTTGTTAACTAAATTAACTTAACTCTATCGACTTAAATGCATCAAAAACAGTATGATAATATTGATAATGTTAGTACACAAACAATAGGCGTATTTACTTTATAAAACACATTTTCTTATATGAAAAATAGTATACAAAAGTTGATCGACTAACGCCATCTGTTGGCGAGTAGCTGACACTTCATTTATATGATAAGGATTAACTTGAAATAAACTAATTTCTTTAGTTAGACATTTGGGCCACCAAGGATAAAATGAGGAACGATGTCCTAATTATTTTATTTTCTTTCAGGTCATCTAATTCTTCCTTAGTGTTTTTCTCTATATTAATCATAACTATCTACTTATGCATTATTGTTTGTTGATGGGGACTCCCACAATATTGAATAATATTTGATTTATCTTATCTCCTTCGTATCGTTTAAAACAGGATCGAGTCACGGTTATAATAGTTATATTGTTATAATAGCATTCTAGATGTAAAACTGATGTTTAGGCATTATGAAGTTTAATCGTTGACATTATTAAGGTGTATAATAAAATTGTATGCAGTTTTTATGTATAATTTGATTATATACTTTTATCCTGAGTTTATATTAATAAACAAGCAGGTAATGCAGCCAGTGTCATGGGGACCATGCTGCGAGCGGACCTGCTAGAGGGGGTGTTCTTTTTATAGTGGTGATTATTATTTACATCTTTAATATTTGAGTAGCTTAGTTTGATTTTAATTTGAGTAGCGTAGTTTTATTTTAATTGAAATAAGTTTCGTTTCACTTTTAATAGTAGTACCTATATGAAATAAAAAAGTAAATAAGTAAGTAATCATATATATTTAGTAATTTGTACCGTTTGTTAATAATTGCTACCTAAACATACATTGTAAAACTTTCCCTTAACTGACTGACTGAATGATGGTCACAGTCCAAAACGCACCCTGAAACACAGCAGGGGCGTTCCAACCTCTCAAGTGACTTAGGACTAGATACTTTAAGAAATTATGAAGTGATTGACCATCAATTAAGTCTCTGAATTTTAAATACTCCAATTATCGCGTCACGCGTTCATACCTCGAATGATTCAGGGCAAAAACTAGTCCAAGTATTTTAAACACTCCGAACATTTGCTGGTAGGTACTGGTACTAAAACCAGTCGCAGAAATGCGATAAAAATATCGGGTACTAAATTCATAATCATGCTAGCTCACGCTCGATTTTTAAAGACATCTCATCTCATCAGCAATCATATCTAAGCCAACCTATTTTTACCGGTTTTGGAGGTGGGAGGACCTTGTGCAGGGTACGTCCGGGTTGGTACCACCATCTTATCCATTAACCTACCGCCAAGCAGCAGTGTTCGCATTGTTGTGTTCCGGTTTGGGGATAAGACAGCCGGTGAAATGACTAGCATAGAGGCATTCCATCTTCGGCCTCAGGGTTGGCAACGCATTTGCAGTCTTAGGATTGCGGTCTTGTGAATGCGAATGTCTATGGGTCACAGTTCCTACCATCAGGTGGCCTGTGTGCTCGTTTGCCTTCTATGATATAAAAAAAAAAAAAAAAGTCATCATCGTCATGTCAGCCGAAAGACGTCCACTGCTGGACAAAGGCCTCCCCCAAGGCTCCCCACTCAGACCGTTTTTGTACTTTTCGCATCCACCGCGTTCCCGCGATCCTTACAAGGTCGTCACTCCATCTTGTTGGAAAAAAGTAACAACATTGTTTTACTGCAAACATTATCAATACCTATTTAGAAACTTTATAAGTGGCGCCGATGCCGGGACATTTGTATTCTCAAGACTACAATCTCCAAATGAGTTGCCGACCAAGGAGTGACATGGAATACTTATATGCTAGTAAATTTAAGGGCTGCCTTATCCCCACACTGGAACTGGAACTGCTGCTTGACGTCATCAAAGATACTCACAGCGTATCATCATATTTTGGGTGATTATGTTGGTTTATGGAAGAATAGGGCATATTTATTTTATTTATTTATTTAAACTTTATTGCACAATACATATGTAAAAAGTACAAATGGCGGACTTAATGCCTAAAGGCATTCTCTACCAGTCAACCTCATGGTTAACAGAGAATACATGGTGCAAACAGTGTTGAAAATGAATTAAATACCTACTTAATACTAAAATGTATAAAATACATAGATAATAATATGTTCATATAATACATGCATATAATAACCTACTCAAATATATACGAAAACAATATGTGATGAAGATCATGACACCTTACTCAAGTTCTTGCCTATGTAGATGTATAATGAGATGTTAGTTATTCCATGATGTTCAATGTTTCTTTCCTATTGACGACGCGACCCACCCTCGGTAGTGACCAGAGTTGTGACATATTTGAAATACTTGTATTTAAAATACAAATACAAAATACAAAATACGTATTTTGGATTTTGTACTTAAGTACTTTTTTTTTAAAAGTATTTTGTATTTTATTTGAAATACTATTCGAGACGTATTTTGTATTTGTAAAATGGTTTGTAAAATACGAAATACTTTTTTATTCTTAGCTTCATTTTTCTAAAGCATTCCGCGATTCAGTAAAAACAAAAAATGGCCACTAGTGGCGCAGCAGCTTTGAAAGTCTATGCGCAAAATGACAGATGAAACAAAACGCATATAAAACCTGACCAATAATATATGAGGGACCCCTCTTGGCAATTCTCAAAGTCACTGTTACGTTTTGCAGTGTTGGCAGCTATTTCATTATTTCTGTGTTGTTCGCTCGAAATGTCTTTAATAAAATGCCAAAACAAATTGTTCTTGAGATGCTCTTTTTGAAGAGCTTGTGATTTTAAAATCTTTAATAAATAAAGTAAACCAGTAATTTTACCATAAAGTATTTTATTTCAATAAAGTATTTTGAAAATACATATTTTGTATTTAGTATTTAAATACAAAAGGCAAAAGTATTTTGTATCTTGCATTTGAAATACTATATTAAAAAAGTATTTGCATTTTGTATTTAAATACTTTTCGAAAAGTATTTTGTACATCTCTGGTAGTGACCCTGCCTACGAAGCAAGGGGTCCCGGGTTTGATCCCGGGTACGGGCAAATATTTGTGTGATGAGCGCGAGTATTTGTTCCTGAGTCTTGGGTGTTTTCTATGTATTTAAGTATGTATTTATCTATATAAGTAAGTTTATCGTTGCCTAGTATCCATAGTACAAGCCTAGAGCTTAGCTTGGGGCTAGGTCAATGTACGGTCTCATCACCGTACATTTAGTTATGCTTACTTGCGACCTACTTTAGGCCACTCGGCCACTAGGCATTAGTAATACGTTTTATTTAGAAACAAGCGGAGTGCTATTAACTACCAAGCATTACGCATCAAGAGAAAGAATTACCGACTCCTTTGATTATCTGAAAAATCAAAATCAAAATATTTTTATTGCATGACTGTAGGTACCAAGGATAATAATATTATACAGTTGTTAAAAAAAATGTGTGTGCTCATCCTTACAATCTACCATAAATATGGTGTACAATAATTGGCATAAGCCAATAAACAATAGGTAGTTATAAAAAAAAACAATAATTTATTATGCGTCAATTAATTTTATAAGGAAATTATTTAAGAGAAAAATTTAACCAACATTAAAAAAAAAAACATTTTCTGTATTAGGTACCTAACTATACACGTAAAGACTACGTACATACTAAATCATACACCTTTTATCTTTGTATTAACAAATCTGTCTTATATAGTAAATACTTTGTACGTGTAAATCCGTATACGTTTACTTTAACTTTAATAAACTACTTAAACTTCAACTATTTCTCTCTGCACTCCATCAAATAACTACAAACTTCAGTTAAGTGTAATGGCCAGACCTAGGAATATACGGGGCAAAATTAAATGACAGCTAGGGATTGCTTATATTGATAAACTCAATTATCGATGCTTTTCCCATATACTAGTGAACGCTACAAGTTTGGTTTGTAAAATGAAATTTTATTGAAAGTATGCAAATGAACAAAATGGCAACAATTGTGGTTATTCTTTATTTTAAAAGGATATTTTAACCTTAACTAATCATCGTCATGTATTTTTTCCTAATTTGGTATTCCAGAATTATTGTCTCATTGAATTTACTATTGTTAAAATAAACGATCAGAATTTTTTAGAAGTAAATAAAATTTGATGATGATGTGAAGGTTATAATTATAAAAAATATTTTAATATAAAGAATAACAAAAATTATGTTGCTCTTTTTTTTCATTTGCATACTTTCAATAAAAAAATATTTTTTACAAACAAAACTTGTAACGATCACTAGTATATGGGAAAAGCATCGATAATTGAGTTTATCGATATAGGCAATCCCTAGCTGTCATTTAATTTTGCCGCGTATATTCCAAGGTCTGGTAATGGCTAACTGGCCCTTACAGTCAATTTCTGTGAGATTGTCCCCTGAAATTTATTTATTTAATTCGCCAAGGAAAAGGTGATTCACATTAACAAGTTGCTAACTCAATGCTTTTGTTGAATCACTAGGAAATGGAGCAGGATGTCTGAAATACCGTGCTGAGTCAGATTTGGTCCGTTAAATGTTTTCTTTGTCTTGACCTTCTGCTCGGACCAGCCCAAAACACATACTAATTACTGTAGTTAAGTCACTTTAGTCTTGTTTGTACATACATGTGTGTAAGCATATATAGATTGGCAACCATACAATATTCTCAACTGGCAACAATATTAGGTAGCAGTTTTTTGGTAAAACTTGGGTCATGTTGCCAATTTCACTACCATCAGCGCCCTCATTTTAGTCAACTCTTTTATTAGAAGCTATTCAGCTAGATTAATAATTAATTAGTTATAATATCAACTGACATTCAATTTCAATTTTGTTGAAAATAGTTATAACTTATAAACACCTGGCTCACAGCTAATATTTTTAATCAAGATAAAAGTTATTTTCAGTTTAAATTCTTCTAGTAGGTACATCCGTATCCTTAAAGATAAATGAACTCATAACAAGTTTACGTTCTTCTTATTAATAAACCAATTAAAAACATATAATAATATAATTACATTTATCTAACTGTATCAATATACGGACGGAGACAGATTATTTTTTAAAAACAACTATATTTAATTGTTAATTATTTTTCATCACGGTCTACTCTACTCCTAAATTGGTATTCTACTGACTGGAGTAGCCTATTGAATTAAAATGGCCATTTTCCCATCCCAAATATCTTTCCTTTTCGGCTGCAAAGCTAAACACTTTTGCAATGTGTCAGGTAATCTCATGTCCACTATTCACACTCTCAAAACCATATGAAACTTATTCACGTTATTATAATAAAGGCCGTATTATGGTGAAATAAGGCTAAAATTTAAAGTCAAAACGACTTTGACATAGGCTTATTTAAAGTTGGCAAATATAGTGACCATATGTAGAGCGCGTTGTGCAAAGAACAGGTGTAGCTGGCTGGTTGGAATGCCCTAAGCGATAAACAAAAACGCAAATTATTTGAAATTCGAAACTGCTCCGGGTCGCCTTGTCAGCCAGTCTTATGGAAAACCACAGAGGGTCCTATTCTCAGAATTACATCATTTTTAACGTTTCATTTCATCTTTGTAAAAGAATAAGGTCTATCAAGGTGAATTGGCGACTAAATACGAACAAAGTGAACCAACAAACTTTAACCAAAAACATTAATTAAAACGATTAGGTATGATATATACTTAATGTAATTTTATTAGAAACCTGATATACTATAGAACAAAAAAAACTCTATCTTTCATCAATTGGACCCGTTTTACCTAAGATTGAGTTGGTAGTAAATCTACGAGTTTCCGTTGCAATAAAAACATACCAACGAAGTATCAAGGTGACTCTAACGACTTTTATTTAGATGGCAGTGATATATTGGTAACTTGAAAATGGCCAATAGACCAGTGTCATTTTCTATTCGCAAACGGTGAAGTAATTCTGCTTTTTTATACCTGCCTGTACGCTTCTATGGCGCATAGATAATGAATCTAAATCGATGTGCCATTGTAATGTGAATATTGCTACAAAAATGTGTAGCAATAACAGGTATTGCCCAGTTCACAAATGTTTATTAAATGGCGTAAATTTTCCGGGTGTCATTCGCATAGCACACATGACATTGCAGAATTTAATAAACGTCTAATGTGTATAATAGTTAAAATAAAACATCTTCTATTGTGCCTTGTTTAGGTCAAGCGATTTTATGCAAAATGATACATACATTATGCGAAAAAACCGTTATGGATTCCGATATAGACCTCAATTTTCCCCTGGGTGAATTAAAACGTGTCATTTAACTGGTTAACTGGGAGACTTTGTCGTTCTTTTGTGCAATTATTATTAGATTAATTAATAAATTAGTGCTTATGATCGTTTGGGCACTGACTGAGTGAATATCTACAATGACGACGCTTCAGTCTTTAGCATTTTGTCCACGCTTGTTTATTAAGAAATTAAAAGGTGATTGATGCTGATGATCATACCCCGGCCGGCGAGAGCAAAAATGCGTTGACAGCTTAATAGTGCGAGGACACACACTTTGGTCGATGTCGATAAAAACAACACGATGTACTGGACCACCGTTATGATATGCAGAAGTATTAATTATTGTTGTAAACAAAATTAAAACCAAGTGATTGTATTTATTCAGTATTAAGATTTGGAATTTAACATTGTGATTTCACATTTTTTACAAAATAAATGTTCACCTCGATCTTCTATATATTCCGCGTAATCGGCTATCCAAGTACACTGTTTCTTCTTGCGTGGCATGGCGGGTCGATAATATAAATGAATTAAATGATGGTAAATTAATTTGTCTCAATGTAATTTCTACGATTGACACCGATTGATATGATTGAGTCAATGTCAAATAGCAGTTGTTTACTATCGCGATATACACATATGATATGAAAGAGGTCTATTAGTTACGAGTATGTGAAAAGTATCTATTTACAACTGTCACTCACTCTTATCTATTACGAACACTCCCGTGAGTATGATAAATTGATTATAATTGTAATCACATACACATACATACATACATTAAATCACGCCTGTTTCCCAGAGGGGTAGGCAGAGACCACTTCTTTCCACTTGCTACGATCTTGACAAATTTCTTTCGCTTCTTCAACATTCATACATCGAGTCATGCACGCACGTCGGTTTCGGGTACTTAAGATTCTGCCCTTTTCCAGTATTTCTCCGATTTGATTCGAAAAAGTACGCCTAGGGCGGCCCCTTCCGACCCTTCAACTCACTTTCGATCTGTATATCTCTTTCGTCAATCTTCTTTCATCCATCCTTTCCAAATGACCGAACCATCGAAGCATGCCCTTTTCAATCTTAGTCACTACATCTTCTTTTATTCCACATTTCTCTCTGATTTTTTCATTTCTTACTCTATCAATCAGTTTCACACCACACATACTACGCAAAGAGCGCATTTCAACTGCATTTACACGACTTACATGCTTGTCCTGCCACACCCAACATTCACTACCATACATGAGGGTAGGTGCCAGCACTCCATTGTGAACAGCCAGCCGGGCTTTTTGTGAAACGCCCTGTCTGCTTACAAAGGAGTACAGGGCCCCATTAATTTGATTGCCCGCATTCACCCTCCTCTCGATATCCTTCTCACACTTACCATCTCTTGTAAACATACTTCCCAGGTACACAAATTCGCTCACTTGTTCTACTAATTCACCATTTATATTTATCACGCACTCAGTCATCTCCTCATCCTTCTCTATCACCATGACCTTGGTCTTGGTAACATTTACTTTCATCCCCTTTTGCTTAAATCCCTCATTCATCACTGTCACCATCTCCTGCAACTCAAGTACCGATGGGGCAAGTATAACTTGATCATCGGCATATAAGAGGCATTTGATTAGCAACTCTTGCACACGCAAACCCTTATCATACCCTTTCAAATCCCACATACAACTGTCCATGAATAGATTGAACAGCCATGGTGAGGCAACACAGCCCTGTCTAACACCTTTAGAGATGTTAAACCAGGCCGAGTATGCGCCATTGATTCTGACACAGGCTTTGGAACCCTCATAAAGGGACCTCAAAGCCTGCACCAGGTTGCTGCTCACTCCATACATAGACAGCACCGTCCACAACTCCTTTCTATCTACCCTATCATAGGCCTTTTCCAGGTCCACAAAAGCACAGAAAACCTTTTGGTTCACCGCCAAGAACTTTTCTGTGATGGACCGTAGTGAAAAGACCTGATCCGTACATCCTATTCCCTTTCGAAATCCCGCTTGTACATCCCAGATTTTGTCATTCGTAACATTCAATACCCTTTCAATTAAAATCTTCGCATATACTTTGCCGACAACACTAAGGAGGCTGATACCGCGGTAGTTTTTGCAGTCTTGCTGTGACCCCTTTCCTTTATACAGAGGGACGATAACGGCCTTGACCCAATCTTCCGGGACTCGGCCGCTACTCCAACATGCATTGAAAAGACGGTACAACAGACTACCCACCACGCCATCTCCTCTCCTCAGCATTTCTATCGACACTCTATCACAACCTGCTGACTTTCCCGCTTTCATACTTTTTAAAGCCTTCATTATTTCACTCATACTAATCACACTTTCATCTTCGCTACTTGCATCTTTACTCATGCTTTCTGGCTCACGACAAATATCTTCGCATTCAAACAAGCTTTCAAAATAAGTTTTCCATCTATCAAGCATTTTTTCTTCCTCACATATTAAGTCTCCAGACTCATCCCTCACCGCGTTTAATTTAGTTTTCTCCGATTTCCCCCGAGCCGAATTAATCAAGCTCCAAAAGAGTTTAATATTCGACTGGAAGTTGTCAGAGAAACTCCTGTCATACTTTTCATTCAGTAAATCTTTCTTTCTAGCCACAACGTCTTTCACTCTTTTCTTTGATCTATTATACTCTTTTTTCTTTCTGTCGCTTAGATCTTGTCCTGGATCTACAGCTACAAAATCCAACCAACACTTTTTCTTCTCTTTCACTACATCATCTACCTCTCTATCCCACCATTCCAGTCGTTCATTCTTGCGTTTCCTTCTTTTTACTACACCACATACTTCAGTGGCCGATTTGACCATTCCATTCTTCATAATCTCCCATACATTATTTACATTATTCTCAACTTCACTGTCTTTCATCTTATTAACACATTCAAAACAATCTTTCAGCTTTCTTACGTACTCATCTTGTATAACTTCGTCATTCAGTTTCTCTACTTTTATCCTCTCTAACGCAGTGGTAGGTACGGGAACACGATGGCGCCAACGTGTGAACAGACCCCTTACTCGTGTTACCACTAAGTAGTGATCTGAACCTACGCTAACTCCTCGAAATGCTCTGGTATCTACAACTTTGTTACGCAACCGTTCATCCACAATCATCAAGTCTATCATAGACTTCTCATTCTGCCGTCTCCACGTATACTGATGAATCTCTTTGTGATCAAACAAAGTGTTTGTCACGCAGAGATTCTTGGCCAAACATACATTGAGAAGACATTTGCCATTCTCGTTCACTCGTTCATCACCATACTTACCCAGTACCGATTCATAACCATCCCTTTGCACGCCTGTCCAACCATTAAAATCGCCTAACAAAATAATCCTCTCATTCTCCTTGCATTTTGTTGAAACCTCATGCAAACTTTCCCAAAACTCCTCCCTTTCTTTTTTCGATTTATTCGTATCTGGGGCATAAGCCCCAATTACGAATAAACGGGTGAGACCTACCTTGAGTCTCACCCAGAGAAGTCTTGGGCTCGCACATTCATGCTCTTGCATACATTCAGCCATTCGCTCTGTGAGTACGATGCCAACTCCCTGACGACCGTGCTCGGATACCGGAACTCCGGACCACAAAGCCGTCAAGGTTCCGTGTGTGGACGTACTCACCCCTTTTTTCTTCGTCTCAGTCACACAAAGAACATCCAGCTTTCTCTCTTTCATCATCATACATACCTCATCTAATTTATGTTCCATCCCTCCACAAACATTCATCGTAGCAAGGCGGCTTTCAGCGGCCCGCTTTTTGCCAATTGTAATCAGTTGATTTAAATAGTATATAAGCTTAAAAATAATAATTGTGCTTAATTAAATGTCGACTATTCTATCGACATCCATATGTCGATAGAATAGTCGATATTTAATTAAGCACTAGGAGCAGAAGCATTTTATTTTTGCTCTCGCCGGCCGGGGTATGCTGATGATGATTACGTGCAAAATAATCACCTAACGATAAATAACCTAAAACCCCACTGACGACTAAATATCAGTTACCCTATGAAAAATGCTTATGACCGTCTCACATATTATTTCTTCAAATCTGAAATAGTACA
The DNA here is from genome assembly GCA_927399475.2 of Acleris emargana. Lineage (NCBI taxonomy): Eukaryota > Metazoa > Arthropoda > Insecta > Lepidoptera > Tortricidae > Acleris > Acleris emargana. The sequence goes on from OV656840.1 coordinate 3,664,148, forward strand.
TTGTGTATTAAGGTCGGTAAGTAAGGAATTACGATCGAGGCTCTAGTAGAAGTTTTTTTAAGCGGATGGCTGGCGGACTCCGCAGATTATAAAAATGTTTCGTTCAGAAACGTTAAGGGCAAATACTTACGTAGTTATACATACAGCCCTGAAGGAGTGTAAAAAAAACGACGTTTTGATACAGAAAACTAGAATTAAAATCGGTTATTAAGAACATTAATTGAGTATTTAAGTAACATGTAGCGAGATTGCAATGAAATTCCTGTTTAAATAACATTTTAAGACAATTTTTCAATTGCGTGTAAACTCTTTGCTTGAACTTGCATGACCTGTGTGGTGTGCCATAAATTAAAAAAAAATTACTTACCGACCTTGGGTTTCATGGTAAAAAGAAAGGTCGAGGGTTTTATATGGGGCACTGCGGCCAAGTTAACCTGTATGTCTAGATGCTGTTTACGTGCAAGAGTGATGAAAAAATACTTTACGAGCAAGAGTAGAATATGTATACTCATAATGCTTCTTTCGGCTTTACGCAACCGGCTTAAGAGAATGCACTCTCAAAAATTGTTGTAAGAATAGGTTTATAACGAAACGGCATTCTAACAACAAGTGGTTGACAGTTTATGCAACAACATAATACTAGTTTTATCTGCCACTAAAACACATTAATCTTTACCGTTTTATAATACCTGTTCCTTATCTTATCCATCCAAAATCGATCGAGTTTATCTCACTTTATTACTTTGAAATCACTCATTTGAATTCTCATCCAATAAAAGACTTGCATAACCGATTATGTTTTTTATTTATTTATTTATTATGCGATTCGCTTTTTAAACTTTTATTGTTATTTTTACAGCCAGTACTAAAAAGCGTAAATCGTTGTAATAGTCAATGAAAATTGAACTCAAACGCGAGCGTTTTAAAGTACATTGTTAAATGTATAGGTCTTAAATTCAGACTTTTAAAATGTGATTATCGGTCCCTTCGTGATGCAACTGGCTGGAAACAACTTCGAGACAAATGTAAGAGCGTGAAAGTATTGAAGGTCGGAGTAATTGTATTAAAATAATTTATATAATTATTCTGCGTAATTTTGTTTCATTATCCTTATTTACTTGTCAACGCTTTGATGTGTGATAAATCTGATTAATAATCAGATGCAGTGGTTGCACTGACGACGAAGAGGTTGTAAGTGCAATTCTAGGCAGGTGTCATAATTATGTCTTATAAAACAATAAATAAATATTGCCTCGGCATCCAACAGTTTGACGAATCTTGTGCATCTACGGGGGGTCTGTTCTACTCGGTAAAACTATACATATAACTTCTGCCTTGTTATAGACTATAGTATAGTTTGTTATTCGAAAGCCGCTGTTGCTGTCATCCAAATTAACCCAAGTCACCCCTGCAGCACGTCAAAAAATAGTTATTTTGTGTGTTCGAAGGTTTTAAATCCAATATGAAACATATGAAACTAATCTTGCGAAAGAGTTATAATAAATATCTCAGACATTGCACAATATTGATGATTCAAAACAAAATCAAAGCCTTGCATTTTCAAAGCCATCCCATTTTACGGTGTCATAACGTTGACAATACAATGTCAAAAGCAATATCGTTTTATCCAGAAGTATAGATCTGGTCACCCCTGTTTTGGCACTTAAGAAGACCTTATTTATTTATTTATCATGTTTTCACAAAGTCGCGCCCTACCACTTAAATTTAGCATTGCATGGTAGAGTCAATGGACGCGATTCTACGTGCACATCGCTTAAATAGCCTAAAACTAAATTGTCTAATTTTAAGACATAGTTTAGACGGCAGATTTAATTAGTGCTATTCCAGAATGTCAAGCTGACAATGTATAAGACCGCCTAAAATAAGAAGCGTCAGATTCAAATTAGCGCTGTCATGGCGCTGTCATTTGATTATGACAGCTGCTCATAGAATAGCAAAGTGTTTTAGCGACACCTACTTAAATAAAGAAGTTTAGGGGCCACTGTAGAATCGGGTACATTATGTGTTAAATTGAGTACTGAATCTGATTAAAGCCATCTATCGCTAGCTATTGGATACTACTTGGTCCAGGTTAGGTCATCGGCATCGAACAAAATGGTCATTATTTAATTAAAAACGGTCCGTCTTTGCGTCTCACGTTTACCCATACATTGGGTTCATTACCATGTTACACATACGGTAACTACATTGTTTGTTGTTGTACCTCCCATACAATTTCATCCACCTATACCTATTCAATGTTCTCACGATACGGAGGTACAGTCGCGTCCAATACGGTCTACGAAAAAGTATTTCGTCCCGATCTGTGATGGCATCATTGTTTTGTGTCGTCGAGTATATCTAAATGTGACCACATTTTATAACATTTGCATATGTTAAGAAATATCAAATAACACTGTCTCCCTCCTCGTGAATCGATACTGACATTTATTTAATACACTTGCAGTGGAAACCATGGGACCTTGGTCAGCCGATTTGAAAAGCTTTATTAAGGCTCTGTCATCCCGGCTCATAGACACCTCCGGAGATCCTAGAGCTGGTGCTTACCTCTCCCAAAGGATTGGGCTAGCTATCCAGAGAGGTAATGTAGCCAGTGTCATAGGGACCATGCCGCGGGCGGACCTGCTAGAGGGGGTATTCTTTTTATAGTGATGATTATTATTTACATCTTTAATATTTGAGTAGCTTAGTTTAATTAAGTATAGTTAATTAGTATATTTTTGATTTTTTTATGTGTTATGAAATATAAAAGATAAGAATAATTTAATACATATAAGGAGTAAAGAAAGTTAAAACATTTGACTGAATTTTATTAATACCAACATTATGATTAACTTTTATTCAACAACCCTTATTTATCATCCAAATATACCTCCAATATAAACTAAATCGAGCAGTTAGCATGATTTTTAACATGATAAATAAAGCCTCCATAACTCCTAAAAAACATAGCAGGGGCACAAGCTACAAGTGTTTATCAAATATAAGTAATTTCAATCGCAAATGCTACTTGAAGTGTCCCACAAAAAGTGGGACTTAGATTAATGGTTGTCAGAAAGTCATAACAATCAGACCACTCCAAATCACTATTAACTGAACAATACTGAGCCTTATTGTACCTACGCCTACGTCAAAATTCACAAACACTACAGAAATTAATCCACTTTTTAATAATGAAACGCTTTTCTCTGTGATTATACAAGAACAAGACGGATGTGGGCGGGACCTTGACTAAAATCCTTAAGCAGAATTCGTTCAGTCAAATACAATGCGTATTTAGTCGAAACTATTACGCTGTGACTAATAATAATAAGACCCAGTTCCTGAGGTTATTGCAATTAATATTGAAAGCTAAAGGCCGCTGATGACGTAACATCAATATTAAGGAAAGTTTCCTCGATCAATGATAATAATAAATAAATAAATGTCAGGGGACAATGTCACACCAATTGACCTAGTCTCAAACTAAGTTCTAGGCTTGTACTATGGGTACTAGACAACGATATAAATACTTATATAGAGAAATATATACTTAAATACATAGCAAACATCCATCCCTCAGGAATAAATATTCGCGTTCATCACACAAATATCTGCCCTTACCGGGATTTGAACCCAGGACCGCTAGCTTCGTAGGCAGGGTCACTACCAGCTAGGTCAGCGCGTCGTCAATAATGTTCTATATTTAAAAGAAATCGAACATTTTTATCCTTCGTCGTAAAAGTAATGTAAGTTTGTCTGTGGCATCATAAATCCTAAACAAATCCACCAAACCTGAGGATTTTTTTAGAAACCTAGTTAAATCCAATGATATTTTATATTTAGATACGTTATGCTCATACTAAACGCATTTAAAACCCGTCGCCAATTACTGACAGTTGCTACGTTACCATATTTCTACAGACAAAGCTAATAGCTAGAAAAAAAATCGTGTCCGCAAGGTTTATAAATAATTTGTAGATCAATGCCCTTTTCTATAATAAATTACCTGATGTTGTTTTAAAGTTACCATTTCCAGTTCTTAAAACCTACTTGATACCTAGTTGTCTACAGCTTACTATAGGATCGAGGACTATCTAACAGATAAAAATTCTTGGCCTAAACTAAACACCTAAATAACTTAATAATACATTGTGTACTGTCTAGGGGACACGGTTTCTGTAGGAGAATGTATCGAAACTTTTTATATGGGTTGTCTTGCACCGTCACAGGTAATCATAACTTGTATAATTTCTATTTTTTCTTAAATTACTATAACTTATTAGTTCTTGTGAAAATTCCGAGTTTTGATACATTTTCCTGCTCAACTACGAATATCTACATTTATTATTTTTTTATTTTATGTGAGATTCATTGTTTTATACAATGCTAGGTTAAATTTATTATTGTATGATATCATAAGCAATATTTAAAAAACGACTGAATGTTGAGTTTCTTGCGGCGTTTCTTCTCAGCAGTGGTCTCTTGCAAAGCGCTGGCTGGTAGATTTTTGACGTGTAAAAGTCCCCGTGCGGCTTAAGAATTACGCTCGCCTTCACCCTTAGTGTTATCAGTTAACTAAGTAACAACTTTAACCAAAACTCCATGTAAACATTGCTTTTTACTCGCCCATATTTAGAGCCCATATTCGGTGGTTCTTTATAGTTGTCCACGTGGGTAGGGCTTCCAAATAGCTACCGTATATTTCACAATCCCGGTATTAGTAACGGCATTGTCTTACCAACACCCGGAGCTTGGGTATATTTCGTATCTATATTCGTAAATTCACATAGGTACATACAATGTGCCTTGTAACAAGGTTTGTCACTTAAAAGCCATTTCCGAACTAAGATTTCATTCCACCTTATTTAACCAATCTTGCTTTTAAATAGTACTTAATTATATTTGTACACGTTGCAGTAAGTACTTGTGGGAGGACCTTGTGCAGGGTCCGTCCGGGTTGGTACCACCATCTTATCCATTAACCTACCGCCAAGCAGCAGTGTTTGCGTTGTGTTCCGGTTTGGGGATAAGACGGCGACGGCCGGTGAAATGACTAACATAGAGACATTCCATCTTAGTCCTCAGGGTTGGCAGTGCATTTGCAGTCTTGTGAATGCGAATGTCTATGGGTCACAGTTTCCATTTACCATCAGGTGGCCTGTGTGCTCGTATGCCTTACTATGCCTTAAAAAAAAGTACCTTTAACAATCAAGTTATTAATATTATTAAGCTACCATGTCCTCAACAATATGACTACTTTTTTTATGGAGAATGCAAAGCCACCCTCAAAGAAATCTTAAAACTCCAATCCGAAGACTGCAAGTGCATTATCAACCCTGAGGATTTAAGGTGAAATGCCTCTACACTGGTGACAGCACCAGTGTTGGACACTAAGCTGACAGGCACCAATAATGGAAACTTAACCCTAATACAAATATCATACGGTTATAAATTGATTGTTGCAAAACAAATGAATAACCTAACTTTATTTTCAGTTAAATAAGAATCAAGTGTCCATCATTAGGTCCTTGTCCATTTCTGGATCCACCACCATAATCATAGTCATAGCCATCCAGACGGACCCGGCACAAGGCCTTACAACCACTTTAAGATGATCTTATACTGGGCTAGATCCCAAAACAAACTGGAATAGAAGCCTTGTAATAGCTAATCGATAATCGCATGAGCCCGAGGGCTCCGTAGGCGAAAGCCTCCATTTGTCAAAATGTGCGTAAGCGCCGGTTGACACTCGCTAAGAACAAGTTGTCACAGATAGGGAACTGCTAATTTTGCCCACACAGTATTCTCACAGAGGAGGGTTGCAATGTTAATAATTAAGGTTACAAAATGAAAGAGGTATTTGATGGGGGCGTACAGTGGTTAAGCCGACACTTCAAAGGCGTATCTTAAATTTCTTCATAAGCGTAGAATTAGTTTTCTGCTACTTTTCTTTTCATTGGACCTTCCTAATGCATTCCTAGTCACTAACTGATGAGTAATATAAGAAGTGCAAAAAAAACCTTATTTGGCAGACTGTACATAATACTATACGAATTGTTGTAACTTTAAGTACATTCAGATTATGAGGTTTGAGTAAAAACATTAATTGTTTTGTAATTTTACAGAAGCTTAGCATAAATGCTCAAAGTGATGAAAATATATTGCCTATTTCCTTAATACATAGGTACATACATAAACTCACGCCTTGATTCCCAGAGTGGGGCAGGCAGAGCTAGAGAAGTACCAACCACTTTTAAAACTTGTTGTTAATTCTGTAACCACATTTCCTTAATTGAATATTCATATATACATATAATATAAAGGTCGCAATCAAAGAAAAAATATTAACTTCAAAAATAACTACACGCCCGTAACGTAACTCAACTCTCTTGAACTAAGTAGTATTCAAAAAGAGATAATCATTTTGGTAACTATATTCACAGCCTCATTGTCCTATCTGTCATCTCTCAACTCATTTCATTAGCATCCAAAGTAAAACGGTATAAGCATAAGAACTTCATACTCCTTTACTACCTTTTTCTTTTGGAGGGCAGATAAGTCCAACACGAACTGTCACAGAAGCTATTAACGCGGATTAAAAACCATTAACCGTATTAGATAAGTATGAAATAAGTTACGAAAGTTATCTCTAGTAAGACTCGTGTGGGTCTAAACCTCAGAACAAAAAGGCATTACGTATGTTTACAAAGTTGACCACTTATACCCTTTAGTTGTCGGGTTGGCAATATTGCAACTGGTCTAAATACGTTTCAAATTATACACGCACTGCACGTGCATATTTAATTCACTTCGTAATGCAAATCTGGAGATATGGGAGGCTAGGTAAAACTTACGACGTGGTTAACCCAATTGGTAGGGAACTAGTGACCTTGCCTACGATGTAACCGGTCCTGGATTCGATCCTTGGTCCATTTCCTTAGCAAGGAAAATGGAACGGGAACGTTAGTCCACCATACCTTCAAATTTGTCGTTTATCTTTTGGAAACCTACCTATAGTTACTATAAGTTGTTACAACAAGCTCCTTCCTGAGGGGATTGTCCAAAACTACGCCACCCCCCACTACAAAAAAAGTTCGTCAAACAAAATATGTCGACCAACCCAGTACGTACACCAGCCCACTCTCTAATTTATAACTCGATTAGTTCCAACCAACGATGCCGTAACTCAAAATAAGTGAAAATTCATGTCCAGTAGGCCTAACCATAGATGCAAACGCTGATAACGTTTGTTTTGACATAAACGGTTGACGCGATCCGTCATCAGCAGGGGCCGGAATAGGGAAAGACCGATCGCGACGTTGCTTAATGGTGCGTATATTACGATGCGTCAAAAACAGCGCCATGTTGTCACTATAACCCTGTCTTTTGTTTACGCAACCACATCGTATTTTACGCTGCGGTGGGGTCGCACCTTTATGCTTATTTACCTACACTTGACGTATATTCATTCATGCGTGTGTAAGATGGTGGTAATGAAGATGCATCACCCCCCCTCATCAATCCTATTCATTTTGTCGATTTTCGAAAAATTTATGCGTTACCTATAGCATCTTGTTTAGGTCCTCTTACTCTGTATGGATTTTAAATTTTTTATTTTTCGTTTTTCTTTTCTTTCGTTGTTCTATTGACATCTATCGATCGGTGGTAGGACCTTGTGCCGCTAAGGTTTTCTGATGCATTAACTCTCATGTCTCTCTTTCTTAATTTAAGAGCTTTGCTCTTGTCAGTGGGGTAATTTCCAATCTTCCCTCCTCTGTGCGAGCTCCATGCCCTCTTTATACGACTTGACATGCACCTTCTCCTTGATTTGGTCCAAGCTTCTTCTTGGTCTTCCTCTGCCTCTCCTGCCTTCAATCTTTCCCTCTATAATGATTTCGTTCAGCATGTGGTTAGATTACCGAAAGCTGGCCTGTATGCTAGTTTGGCATGGAGAACCATGCCATAAAAAGCCACGGCTACAACTATGCCAATGTATCATTACCCTTAAGTTGTATCTTCCGATCGACGTAACAAGACCCTAAGTCACCTAAGTGCACTATATGCAACTATACTAACTACTTAATTGTAAACATATGTAACACGCATGCAACTGCTACTCTACTGCATGTCCAATTAATTATGATAGATGCAATCGCCGTTAAATTAGAACTCAGTTCAGGACTTAACTTTGATTTGTGATCGGATTGACACAGTTAAAGTTAAACTAAAATTACAAAGACAATTTTAATACTACCGATGTAAGGTACACATTAGAAGGACTTTACACCAATACTAATTGATTCTAAGATAATTTGAACCAATTAATTGCACAAATATCGGCCCTAGATCACCTTTGCAATATCCACTGGAACTGTCAACGACGTGTTTTAATTATATATCTACTTACGTCATCTTAGAATCAGCAGAATGAGTACTCGTTCATTGGGCCTTATAAGTAGCTGGACACTTTTGTACCTTGTCGCTTTGCCGACTTTGACGTATTGGTGCAGCAGTTTAAATATGATGTTAAAGTGACAAAGCACTAAAGTGCGCAGCCAGCAAGAGCAACGAGACGACCCAGTTGAATAAATCCGGTCAAGTGGGAGTCGGACCCGCGCACCGAGGGTTCCGTATTTAACATAATATGCTTGGAAGCGCAAAAGAAAATAATTATATTATTATGAACTTTATCTTCTATGCAATAAGGTCCATAATACACACTTTTGTTTTTTTTTTCAAAAACTGTAAATAATTAACACTTAATTTTATTTTCCTTATAAAATATAAGTCATCATAAAATATAAATTATAAAATGTTTAGGTCATTTTTGATAATTTTTGGCTATAAATCAAAAAGTACTTCACAGAAAAAAATTTAATGTGCAGATTAAGCCCTTTTATATGACACTGTATTTGCTATAATTAAATCACTTCCATTTATCAACCCCCCCATTCTAGACCTCTTTTCAAATATGTACTATTTTTTTTTTTTTCAATTAAATGCAGATGCGTGCAAGCAAGTTGTATAACTGTGCCAAATTTCAAGTTCGATAGTATTTGTACTTGCTGAGAAAACCTGCTGTGACATAAAGACAGACGGACAAGGAAGTCTCACCACAAGGGTTCCTTTTTAACCATTTTGGTACGGGACCCTAACAAGGTAATTAAATTGTAACGACACGCGGCTTGTGTAGTTTGTAGTGGCCCTGCCTATGAAGTTAAAAGTCCCGGTTCCTTCGCGGTCTGAGCAAATATTTGTGTTGCAGGCATGATTGTTCCTGAGTTTTTATGGTTTTTCATCTATTTAAAAGGTATGTATTTATATCTTTGATGATCCATCTAAATAGGTCAATATGGGAAGATCGGAAACTATACTCTAATCTTACAAAAATGCCCAAAAAAAAGTAAATGTAAAAATAATGCCAACCCTACTAAGCCGTCATCTTAGGTTGTATGATAGTGATGAGATGAGTCATGACAGCTTAGGCTTTGATTTGGAAAATTGAATAAATTATAGGTACTTACTAATAAGATCATTCACATCCTAAACCGCCGTACTCAGGTATCATTGGATAGCTATTATAATACATCACATTACACATCAGGGCCCTTGCTCTTATAGTTTCCAAATTGCCCATGGGTCACACGTTTGCATTGCAGGACACAGTAACCGTGTCAATATATCGGGTGCTCAACATTAAACCAAAAGGTAAGGTAATCTTATATTACCTAATATATAAGATTATCTTACTTTTATAATATACCTAAGACAAACAAGCAAATAAAACTGGAAAAACCATCGATCAGATCTTTAATTACTTACAACGACCTAGTCCCCTGATATATCACTGCGTCTGATATTGCACACGATTCGTTTATTTATCTTATCGAGGATTAGATTAGCACGCTTTCGAGCGACTCGGGCCATTTATTATAATCTTAACAATCGTACGTTTGCCTTTGACCTCGGATCACACGCTTGGAGACCGAACCTGGTTTCAGCTTAGGAAAAGGTGTGTAATCTACTAAATAATAATTACAATTACCACATTCGACCACCGCGTCGTTTGCGTAAAATTCGATTATCGTTTTTCTCTCGAAAACTATCAAATCCGGGTTTAATCAAAAACACATTTAGTCTAGACTTGTTGGTAGTGATTCTACTAGGTTCGATTGCCCGTAAGGCCGATATGTGTGACGAGCGCGAATGTTTTTTCCTGAGTCTTGGATGTTTTCTATGTATATTTAAGTACCTACATACATACATAAACTCACGCCTTCGTTCCCAGAGAGGCAGAGCTACAGAATTACCTACAACTCTAAAAACTTGTTGATAATTCTTTAACCACAAGGGAATATGCATGGATTTTAAAAATCGCATTTCTCATCAAAATATGAAAATACCGTAAAAGAGATCACCAAAACGGAAATTAAAATTAAAATCGGTCAAGAAATACGGAAGTTATAAGCATTTCAAACTTCTAATTAGACAAAGAGATCCGATGTGCACCGTGACGTCATTGTGCACTGCGGCCATATAAACTCCATGTAAAATTCCGTTTTTCTAGAAAGAGATAGGAACAAATCTTTGTTGGCTTATATCTTGGTTATTTTTATGGTTCACTAATGTTTGACCAAAAAATTATCGACAAATAGTCATTTGACAAACAACGTTTCACCAAATGATCATTTGGCAAACGAGACAATTGACAAAAGTATCATCTTACAAAAACTCACTTAGCAATTGATCATTTAGCAATTAGTTTACCTATTTCTGGGCAGAAAAAAAAACAACCTCGAAGGCCAAGGCGGGAGCCAAGCTCCCGCCTTTGCCTTCTAACCTAACCTATCCGAGTCGGTTATGCCCTGATACGTCTTCCTCGTAAAATGTAAATTTAACTGTTGATCATTTGGAAAAATAAGTCATTTGTAAAATGACTAGTAGTAAAATGATCAATTGACTTAACATTTTTTTGCAAGACGTTGTTTGTCAAGTGTAATTTTGCCAAATGTCTTTTGGTCAAACGGCAGGACACCTATTTTTATAGTTATTCAAAAAATGATTTTTGTGATCTGTTTGTTACATGAATCAGCTTCAATTGAAGCTGTAAAAAAAAAACATGCATATTCCCTATTAGGCTAAGATGTTTACCAGCGTATTAGTGACAGGTTGCAAGCCCATCGCCTAACAGTACTACAAGCCTTTATTCCCTATATTATTTAAGTACCTATGTGTATATTTTTCTATACATATGTATAGGTATGCTTATCGTTGTCCAGTAGTAGTCTTGAGTTTAATTTGGAACTAGGTCAATTTGTGGAAGGTTGTCTTCCAATATTTACTGTGTACCAAAGTTTATCAAAATTCATTTAGAAGATTAACCTAGATTAGGGGACGAACCTCTCCGCAAGAGACTTATGGCCCCAACCCAAAATGGGTCAGAATGAAGAATGAGGGGTCGTTGAAGTGGTTGTAGCTGGTCAGGTCACGGGGAGAATCCGGTTCGAAGGACCAAAATGTAGAAATATCTATTGTTATTGAATGTAGAAATACCTATGTAATTGATTGTGATTTATTAGCACAGAGTTCTAAGTATTCACATAATGTAGGTATGTAACGTAAACAACTTAATTAGTCCACAAATGCGCTATGTTAGCATTCATAGAATTAGGCACGTTACGTTTATGTGCAATTTGCTTGTACACATACACACTTTCGCTTTATGATACAGCGTATTGGTAGAACTACTTACTAACGGGTAAAAATACTTATAGGATACTTGTAGGAACTTTTTTAAAGGTCGTTAAAATCGTACTTATAGAGGTTTGCCTCAAAATACATTTTTACGGAGAGAAATATCTGGAGTAGCGGTTGGAATGACGTCATTTCGACGGCTTCAAAGCGGAACAATTGTTTTCATTTTGTATGCAGACAAGCCTTCGATTTTCAAAATGAAAACGATTGCGATCGCGAGTGCGTTAGACAATAGCCCCTCGTCACGTAGCACTAGCTGAGAAGTAGAAAAGACCAGTAGGCGTTTAAGCTCTTTAGCCACATTCTGAAATTTTGTATATTTAATCAGAAAATAATCAACAAAAATATTTAAAAAAAAATGATTTTTAGACAAACCAAGGTTTTTTAGAGTGTCTTATTTTACAAAACACCTTTTTAAAAAGTCAAATTTGCACTCTGGCAGTTTGTCCAGTATGCACTATTACATGCATGTTATAACATAACTCAAGAGCACATAGCTGCGCGCGCGCCATTACTCACCGGAGCGCTGTCAAAGGTCGCCCGGTCGATATTCGTCGGTTAAACTGCCAAACCGCGTAAGTAACATTTTAAATAACAAGCAAAATGCACCTTTTTAATAAGACTGTAAAGTTTATTTTGCTCTATCATAAATTTGTTAGTTACGCAATTTAGCGGTATCACCGACGTATTGATTATTGACCGACCGAGAAATGCGCTCGATCCGTTTTGGCCGCGATCTTGAAGGCAATAACTTAAACAGCGGTAAGTTTATTATTTAGTTAAACCAACACAAGGTTAGTATGCTTTTAAATACTGGAATTAAGAGCCATTATTTAGTTTGTAAAACTGGCGATAATTTTTATCGTCAGTGACGTCATCGACAAAGCCAAACGAAATAAATATCATAGGACAGTCTTATACAAATTGAACCACTCCTAAAAAAAGCTCCTCGGTTAGATTATTCAATATAAATCAAAGTTTGTATACTGGTGTTACAGAAAACTCAGAAGCGAAGCGAGGGCGGATCGGTAATAAATAAATAAATATCAGGGGACAATCTGCAACGAATTGACTAATGCCCGGTTCCTATATTCAAGAAACGAAACGTTTCCCTTACGGGCAGTAGCGTTATGACATTTGCTACATACAAAATGTGTCAAATTTTAACGAGACGTCACAACTCTACCAACGGTTTTGAATATAGGTATGCACCACTAGTCCCTAACTAAGTTCTAGCGGCTTGTTCAGCCGACTACAAACAGATGTATCCACTTTTGGACCTTGTTACAATGCAATATGTACTATGGGAAGTAGAAAATTATACATTTACTATTAATATGGAAATAAATTCCATATATTAATATGGAAATAAATTCTTACGTAGAAAACACACCCAAGACTCAGTAACAAATACTTGCGCCACCACCACTCCCCAACCACCACCACCACCACTGGGCTAACTGCGTCGCTATAATAAATACAAATCCATCATCCAAGACTCAGGCAGGAACATGGAGTGGCACCCATCACACAATCAGTAGCGGAACTATATGGTTGCGGTAGGGGGAGGGGGCAAAATGCCAAGGGCCCCCGGCTTGTGAGGGGCCCTCGGCGTGTGACGGCCCCCGGCCTGTGAGCGGCCCCCGGCCTGTGAGCGGCCCCCGGCCTGTGAGCGGCCCCCGGCCTGTGAGCGGCCCCCGGCCTGTGATGGGCCCCCGACCTGTGACGGGCCCCCGGCCTGTGAGGGGCCTGAGACGGGCCCCCGGCCTGTGACGGGCCCCCGGTCTGTGAGGGGCTCCCGGCCTGTGAGTGGTTTATAAAGTGAAACGAAGAGCCCTATGCCCTATCGGACGAATTTGCCACAAGCCTAAGTTAGTGTAGTTACGCCATTGCACACAAATATTTGTCCAGACCCAGAATGAATCCCAGGACCTCTAGCTTCGTTAGCGAGGATACTATTTAATTTACTTTCATCATCATCCATCATCATCATCAACCACAAGACGTCCACAGCTGGACAGAGGCCTTCCCCAAGGTTGCACAACGATCGGTCCTCTGGTGCTGTCATCCAGCATTTACTTTACTTGCCTTTTTTATAAAGTTTCAATAATTTTCCGTGCCGATGTCATTTCAACTTAGACAAGCTTTAACGTCAAGTTTTTTCGAAGCATAGGTACACTTTTCGTAGCTTTAACTACTATAGCTATAGCTAAGGTCGCGACCTCGCTCCCGGCGCCTGCGCAGTAAGCGATACGATCTGTCTCTGCGCATGTTGCGAAACGGCATCAACGTGATTTTAACTGGATCAACAATATGTCACTTCCAACTCAAAATGCAACCTTAGAGTCAATGCTTTGCCAATAAAAAAGATAAATTTGACCTAATACAAAGACTTATATTATAACATTTATAACATTCGTTTACATATTATAGGGTTTTTGTCAGTAGTGCTTCTAAACAATTAACCGCGTAAGCAACATCACTACATAGTATAAAACAAAGTCGCTTGCGCTGTCTGTCCCTATGTATGCTTAAATCTTTAAAACTACGCAACGGATTTTGATGCGGTTTTTTTTAATAGATAGAGTGATTCTTAAGGAAGGTTTCTATGTATAATACATTCCACGCGGGCGAAGCCGCGGGCGGGTCGCTAGTTTTAAATAAGAAGCAAAATGCACCTTTTCAATAAGATAGTAAAGTTTATTTTGCTCTATCATATATTTGTTATTTATGCGGTTTTGCAGTATTAGGAAATTAAAAAAAAAGTTTTGCAAACCTTACTGTGTTACATATCAAATGAAAGGGCTCGTTATGAGGATCCCAAATATATTTATGTTATTATTATAAAATATATAGTTTTGATTTTATTCATGGAAGAAGACGAAAATTTACCATTGACATATTTAATCAGAAAAAATATTTTTCATCGCTTGTAGATTACAGGAAAACCTATAGGAATTACATACATACATACCTTCACGCCTTCATTCCCAGAGTGGGGTAGGCAGAGCTACAGAATTACCAACAACTCTAAAAACTTGTTGATAACTCTGTAACCACAATTTGCACAATAGGCTATTTGACAAGGTGAAAAAAAACGTAATAATTATGTATATTCATATAAATTATGAGTTTTAAAATCGATTTAAGGTATTCTTACTTAAATAAAATGGATCTTTTATCCAAAAAACCACGATAAAACTTGATAATTTTTTATCTGTAGCCATTTTATCGAAAACGGCGCCGAATCCATGATGACGTCAAGGGTCGGTAAATATCACGGTCGTTGTCGTTCTGTTCTTACGTTCATTGGTTCTTGCGGTTACCACAGACAGTTGACGTTTGTTTGTTTTTCTGGCTTTGCTATGATTAGCCAATGTCAGTTTGTTTATGTATTGATCACTGACGTCACTGATTCCTGTGCGACGCCATCTTGCCCAAGAAAGCGTTTTGGCGGCATATTTTAAAAGTGAATTTTTATTTCCTTTTTTTAGACTGAATACATAAAAGAATTTAAAATTACCACTTTTGGAGTACTCAATAAACACCAACAAATAATCTGAGATAATTTTCAAAAACCTGTCAAATAGCCTATTAGGCTAAGATAAAAACCTATAGGAATTGTATCAAAAAAATTGAACCCTCTCCGCGCAAGTTCAACTCTCACTTGGCCGGTTTTCTATGACACACGAATGACAAATATACTGGCAGTTACGAGTGCAAGCATGATAGCAATAGCCACCCGAGAGCTATTAAGAAATTTTACTGTATTTCAAGTTTTATACAAACATACATAAACTTTCGCCCTCATTCCCAGAGTGGGGTAAGCAGAGCTACAGAATTACCAACAACTCTATAAACTTTCGTTTTATCTCATTCGAATAGGTTCTGATTATTTTGTTTCAGGCTATAGGAAAAAATACAAGCTTTAAAAGATAAAATAATTTAATATGATAATGCTTATACATAACATTTTCCTTTTGCATACGAAATATACACCAATTTACTACATTATTCCGTTTTTTTTTCAATGAACATGGTTACTAAAGAACTATAAATGCTAAGTTCATGTAATAATTAACATTTAATTACATACATACATACATACCTTCACGCCTTCATTCCCAGAGTGGGGTAGGCAGAGCTACAGAATTACCAACAACTCTAAAAACTAACATTTAATTGTATTCATTTTATTCAGTACGAAAGCACCTTCACTGTGGGATATCGTCGGTGAAACTGCAAAACCGCGTATGTAACATTTTAAATAAGTAGCAAAATGCACCTTTTTATTGAGACGATAAGGTTTATTTTGCTCTATCATAAATTTATTAGTTACGCGGTTTTGCAGTAACACCGACGATATGTAATAAAATAACTAACCGTAGATACTTAGTTTTTTTCATATTTGAATAATAACTATAATAACAGTCATATTCGCACATACTTCGTTTAACCCTTCGTCTGTGAATAAGCATGAAAAAACGAATTCTAGTCTCTTCAAATCATGGAAAAATGTTCAAAAGTTTGGTCACGATTCCAAACAGGGTAGGGGTCGGGTTGCATAAAGTTTAAAGTCATATTTTTGATGGGCATACAAGGATTCGTCATACTCATCATTGCGCATAACTGTAAATTGTCATACATTTATGCGCATAAAGTTTTTAATCATAATGTTTAAGAACATATTGTGTAACGCGCATAAATTTGATGCGCATAAAATTATTTAACCATACTTTATAATGGTATGGCTTTATAAATAAACTTTTTCCGCTCTTTTATAAAAAAATAACCCTAACCTATCCGCGATCCGAGTCGGTTTTGGCACTAACTTTATATTATATTAATATTTTGACTTAATAAATGTATGCCTTTCTACATTATGATTAAACCAATTATGACTCCGTACAATTATGACAAGGAACAATTATGCCTAGTATAATTTATGCCAAAAAAAATTATGAGCATCAACTTTATGCGTAAAGTGTTATGACAATCGATATTATGACAATAGTTGTTATGCGACCAGACCGCCACCCTTCCAAACAAACAGACTAAATAAAGGATTTTCTTTTAATTAAAAATACTTGTCATATTGACTACGTTTCAGGTGAATTCGGGAGCAAACGAACGGTCATTTATTCTAATTTGAAACAAACAAAGTACAAAATCGGACAATTCTTTATCAATAAACAACTTCTATCTATATGCTAACAGTGAGTATAAACATTTTAAAATATGCCTAAGCTTAAAATTATTAAAACTAATCATTTCTACACAAGGCACTAGAATGTTGGGTATTAGAATACCCTAGAGAGTTGTTTTATTAAATAATTGTTCTGTTGATAATGAATCTGATGAGAGTGATGAGGAAAAGGTTCCAGAGGCCCTAATTTGAAAATGGAAGTTCGAAGTTACGTTAGCTTCATCCCTTTCTTTTGATTTAGTTTCAAATAACGAGTGACAGAGACGGGGCCTAACGTAACTTAGTTGTGTTGTGTACATACATACATACCTTCACGCCTTCATTACCAGAATAAGGTAGGCAGAGCTACAGAATTACCAACAACACTAAAATGTCTGTTGTGTTGTGTCTATCATTAAAATACAATTTCGTGTGTAGGTATTTACGTTACCTTATTAATTAAAAAAAATTATATTGCTTTTTATCAGTGACCTCTGTATCTCCTATTCAATCTGATTTTCAAATAAATTCCAATTTAAAATGGATAATACTACCAATAAGTAATGATCTATTATATACTTGAAGTTACATCCTATTTTTTTCAAATTGAGATGGCAACATTTTGTCTTACTCTAATTTTGTGTGATAGAACAAGACGCCAATGGGTTGTCATTCAAATATCGCCCGGAAAAGTTTCTCTCGTAACTATTTGAAAGCCATATCAATCACAAGAATCTACACATAAACGCCAATGACAGTTGCTTGTGGTTACTTAGCTGGAACCATCCTGATTCTGCAAAGCCTTCAACTGTTTCAACACAGTGTCCAAGAGCTTCCTTCTGTCCCGCTCGTTCTTCTTCAGAACGGAGAAGACGGAACTCTTCTGTTCAGCCTCCTTTAGTTTCTCGAGCAAGGTGGCAGCATCGCGCGGGGTCACCAGGGTGTACTTGCCGCCGTCCAGGTTGATGTCGTGGAGGTAGGAAGACCAGTCCCAGCCGGTGATGAGGTCTAGGAGTTGCCTGAAAATTGTAAGAAGAACTATACGTAAAATAGAGGCTACCTATCTTTAAAAGGCAATGAATCCGACATTGTGTTAACCTTTACACAAAAATTACCAGGGCACCATAAAGTACAGGGCCAAAATAGTACGAAGAAAAATAAAGTGCTTCAAATCATTCCTCCGCATAGCTTATTTTTGTTATACGATAAATGACAAGGGGAATTTTTATTGTAAAACGACATAAAATAATACAACAACCATAACACAATAACTGAAAAATAAAACTAAAATTAAATAAGACTAACTCTAAATATATAATACATACATAAACTCACGCCTTCATTCCCAGAGTGGGGTAGGCACTAGGCAGAGCTACAGAATTACCAAGCAACTCTTAAATAAATTAACTACATACATACATAAACTCACGCCTTCGTTCCCAGAGGGGTGAGGGGTAGGCAGAGCTACAGAATTACCTACAACTCTAAAAAGTTGTTGAGAAAATTCTGTAACCACATTTTGCACAATTATTCTAAGATGTTTACCAGCGTATTAGTGACAGGTTGCTAGCCCATCGCCTAACAGTACTACAAGCCTTTATTCCCTTAATCGCCTCTTACGATATCCACGGGAAAACATGGAGTGGCACTATTCTAACCCGGTAACCACACGGGCGCTAAAACTAAACTAAATAACTAGGCTAAATTAACTATAAATATATAAATAAATAAATTAGTTACTCATGTGTCAAATTTAAACTTGTTATGTGGTCTTTTACTGGTCGCCCAAAGCGTTTAGTTTTTGCCAAATACAATTCTATCGGCTCTCTGCGAGCCAGAGATATTTTAACAGTATGGGCGACCTGGGGGGTTATTATGACGTAACTATGCAGTTCATTTTACGGCGAGCGTAAAGGACAGAACTATAGCAGTTATATAGCTCTGTCCTTTTCTCTCAGCGTAAACAGAACTGCTTAGCTATGTCATAAATCATAATAACCCCGGTGTAAAGTTTGATCAATTGCAATAAAACTTGGTATAGCCTATTTTCGTGAGTTTTGACATAAAAATAAACTTGTGCAGAAAAAAAAATTATATTACACATTTTTGTTTTTTGGACCACCCTATAGTTCATTTATTTTAGCATGATACAGAAAGAAATAAAGGTATTTTATTGGGCACGTTACACGCAACATAATAATTATACAAAAATATTGCTCCAAAACGTCTTTTTTTACTGCTATTATTTGACAGTAAATATTAAATGAACGTTATAATCTATTGCAGTAGTACTTTAAGTCATATTCGTTAATATTTACATTGCATTTTTTATTTGTGTTGATTAAATTTACTTCAATTAGAAACGTGGTCTATAAAAGACCTAAAGAAGCAGGGGTTACAAACCTGTGTTAACAAAATAACGAAACGTCTGAGCATATAACTCGACTAAATCAAATACTATCCTGTCACCTGTCAAATATAGCGAAACTAGTGAATTTTAAATTGATCATTAATAACGCCACAGTTTGCATTTTTTGACAGATTGAACGTCACAACGCCCTTATGTGATATGTCCCATGTAATGTTATGTCATTTTCTCTCGAGTTCGAGAGCGTGAGCGTTGATATTGTTCCATAGTTGTTTTTGTTGTGAGTTGTTTGTTGTTAATTTCCTTGTTAAAGTTGGCAGCTGCTCGTTTAGTCTACATCTTTAATCTCTACCCTACTACCGCACTCTTTAGCGGAGAAACGATGACACTTCATCCGGAACAGTCAGTGTTAAATTAGGTAAATCAATTAAGTATAGCAGTTAGAAACCAATATATACATATTCAAATAGTTTTATAGTATTTTTTTTATATAATATCGAGACCCAATGTTTTGTCCAACACAAAAACATTAATGACACATGCACAGATACAATATATTGAGTGCTTAGATTCTTATTGATTCTGCCAGCGAGTATTAGAGTTGACGACTACTGGTTCTTTTTCTTTTTTTTTTCTCATCCTAAAATAAATGAACTATAGTAAAGAGTGTTAAATTCAGATCATTAATCTGATCATTATAAAGTATCTCTACTTAATATCATATTCCCAATTTCCGTCCAATATGGGCGCATTTGATTTCAAACTTCCTTTTTTGAGTAGCTACGACTCGAACTACCAGGACATCAGAGCTAAGCAGGATACTCACCTTAAACTAGCGAAGTGTTCAAGCAACTCGCCCTCTCTAAGCCCAGGCACCGGCTCTCCGGCCGCGAACTGTTCGCATTGTATCACATCCAAATCCAGTTGGTAGAATGCTCCTGAAGAGATCTGCTTGACGGCAGGGTCGAGGAGCAAGTTGCGGAGCCGCGTCGCTATACGGTTGGTAGCTGCTCGCACTGCAGCTACCCTGGTATACGAAGAAGTGTTTACAGCAAATAGTAAGTTGTTAGTTGTTTGCCTTGTGGGAGGACCTTGAGCAGGGTCCTTCCGGGTTGGTACCACCATCTTATCCACTAACCTACCGCCAATGAAATGACTAGCATAGAGGCATTCCATCTTAGTCCTCAAGGTTGGCAGTGCGTTTGCAGTCTTGTGAATGCGAATATCTATGGGTCACAGTTTCCACTTACCATCAGGTAGCCTGTGTGCTCGTTTGCCTTCCTATGCCATAAAATAAAAAAAAGCCTAGTACGAATTTGAATAGGCGTTAAAGTCATGTCTTCAAATCAATTCCAATGTCTAATTTTCAAATATTCGTTATTTTAGCCCGAAATGTCAACATTTACACCAACCCAACTTCCCAAAAAGATGGTAAAAGTTATTGATCTGTATGTAAGTACGGTTTTGTTCCCCGGTAGAGAGTACGAATAGCCCGGCTTCGACAAACGAGGTACAGGTAAAAATATTGACATTTTAAACAGATCCTGTCAAAATGGCGCACGTAGGCTTCTAATTCTCATTCACAAAGCTAGCCTCGAGATAACATCACTCTAACTTGATGTGGGAAGGCTGTTGAATTGAGATCATGGGGAGATAAACGTCCTGCAGTAGGGCCCCAAATGCAGAGAAGTGACGATAGGCTCTCCTAATCACCAGATCATCACCAGTAGCTTCAGGTTCGATACGGATACAGATGGCGCAGGATAGAGGGATCGTGTAGAGAAAAGAAGGCCTACAAATAAGTAAGTAAGAAAGCTAACCTGGCCCGCTCGGGAAGCTGTTCCAAAGACGTCAGCACCCCTGAGAGGTAGCTGAGCATGTCTGTCACAAACGCTGAAGCCTGTCCCGTCGGTTCCACTGAAACAAACACATAAAACCACCAAGTTAAAGAGTAAGTAGACAATAGATGGACGAGCCATGTAGAGAACCTATATGGAGGTACTTTATTTAATTACCTAGAAGCCAATCATAGTTCTCAAGGTCGAGGAACTCATCCACCTTCTTCTCCAGATTGTCACAGATTTGCTTCTCTGCATCGTCCCGAGCCGCTTGGAACATGCTGCCAGCCGTCTGTAGGAAAAGGAGTCTAATTTATAGTACACACATGACATCAGATTATTAAAATATTGTTTTTAGACTTGTTTCCTTTTTTAATTGAAATTTAAAATAACTGTAACGGCTTACTTGAGTGGTGACTAATTCTGAACCAGTGATGTTGCTAATAAACTCGTACAAACATATCGTCGCGTCCTCCAAGTAGTGAGTGTCCACAATTATCTGAAACCAAAGAAACGATTTATAATTATTACTTGCGTACAACACGCTAATTTTGATTACCTTTAGACCTATGAGCCTGGCCTCGCGAGGCAGACCGAGCCATAGAAATCCGAGGCGAATCATAATTATTAAAAACTATTTGCGCTGCCAGTGTGTGTGTTGCCAGTGATGACTTACGGATCTGAGACGTGAGCGCTAACAATGGGCCTCATAAGGAAGCTCAAAGTCACTCAAGAGGGCTATGGAGAGGGCTATGCTCGGGGTTTGTCTGCGTGATAGAATCAGAAATGATGATATCCGCAGTAGGACTAAGGTTACCGACATAGCCCGAAGAATAGCTAAACTTAAGTGGCAGTGAGCGGGGCACATCGCTCCTGTTGGGCAAAGAAATGGGCAGTGCGAGAATGTTAGTGATCTTGACTCATCTTGAACTGTATTATATTACCTAATAATATGCATTTAAAAACAGGAAATTATAATAACAAAGTGAAAACAAACAAAAAATATTCAAATTATGCAAGGTTAGGTTTTTTTTTTTAATTCAATATAAAATTCACAACCAAAAATACGAATTACTAGTTTTGTACCATACATTTAGTAGTGTTTACTAATTTGTGACGTCATAGTTCAGTATCAATTTGTATGGGGCGTTTTCAACGTATTTGTAAAGGACAAAATTCGAAACGAAGTGGTCCGTCAGAGAACTAAGGTGACCGACATAGCTCTGAAAGTTAGTAGGCTGAAATGGAAATGGGCTGGTCACGTACGTCGCAGAACGGATAACCGCTGGAGTAAGCGTGTTCTGGAGTGGAGACCGCGTCTTGGCAAACGTAGCGTGGGACGCGCTCTGGCCAGATGGCGGGATGACTTGCATAAGAGGCCGGCAGCAACTGGATGCATAAAGCATTAAACCGGGCTCTGTGGCGTTCCTTGGGAGAGGCCTATGTCCAGCAGTGGACTGCAACGGGCTGATAATGATGATGATGTTTTCAACGCTTAGTAGGAATGTCGGCCTGACTCCCATTTCTGACTTTTGCAGTGCTAAATATTGGCCAATAGCCTATCATAAGCAGTTCCCTACCTGCACGAGCTGCATGAGCGGCAGCGGCTGCCGGAACAGCGCGGACAGGCAGCCCGTGAAGGAGCGGCTCAGCAGCAGCGACGCCGAGTGCCGCGCCGCCGCCGCGCGCCGCGCGCCGCCCAGCCCCAGCCCGGCCGAGTACTTCAGCCAGGCGTAGATGAACTCCTTCACCTGGATGTACACCGCTGGGACTATCGTCGAGAACGGGAACCTGGGGAGAATGGTCTTGTCACCCGAGTGCCGAATGAGGAGGGTAGTGTGTTTATCAGCCTATAATATAGACGACGACGCGCTGGCCTAGTTGTTAGTGACCCTGCCTACGAAGCTAGCGGTCCTGGGTTCAAATCCCGGTAAGGGCAGATATTTGTGTGATGAGCGCGAATATTTGTTCCTGAGTCATGGATGTTTTCTATGTATTTAAGTATGTATTTCTCTATATAAGTATTTATATCGTTGTCTAGTACCCATAGTACAAGCCTAGAGCTTAGTTTGGGACTAGGTCAATTGGTGTGGCATTGTCCCCTGATATTTATTTATTTATATACAGGGTGTCCCAAAAATAGCACGTCACAGTGACACTGGAGATTCCCTAGCCTCAGACGAACCAAACCAGCCTAACATGACCTCAGTAAAAGTTGCACCGTTTTCGAGTTATACCAATTTAAAGATTTTTCCAAATTTTCACCTCTTTTGACATTGTAAGTGCTCGCATTTACTGGGATAGCTTTAGAATTTAGTTTTTTTTATTTGTGCGCGTTTATGAATAGTTGATTAAGATGATAGAAGCATTATTATGTCAATAACTAATGTAAAAGTTGGAAAAAGACTGTAATGAACTTGACGTAAATTATCATCAACATAGTAGTTTAAACTTTGAACACCTGCCATAACTTTTTTTTACTACAAACGAAATGAGCAAATAACTTTAAAAACATGCGTATTTTATGCCAATTCTAAAATGGTATGACACATGATAACTTAATGCATAAAAGTAGGAATTCGTATGACATTTGCCAATATGGATCCTCGGAAATCAATGCTAATCATCTAAAAAAATATCTTGTACTCTACGATATCTCATTTGTTTGTGCTCCTTTGAAGAATATGATTGATTTTTGGTTGACCTTGGTTCAAAGATAATAAAAAACGGGTTTAATTTTCATTAGTTTTTACAGTAAATGTTCGAATTGTTTCCCTCCGATTCTAAGGCACAAATGGCATCTTCGGATAAAATTTCGGTTTAATTTTCGTAAACTGGTTTCCGATCTGTATATCTCTTTCGTCAATCTTCTTTCATCCATCCTTTCCAAATATAGGTACATATAAGTACTTAAATATACATAGAAAACATCCAAGAGTCAGGAACAACACTCGCGCTCGTCACACAAATCGGCCTTACGGGCAATCTAACCTAGTAGAATCACTACCAACACGACTCATGCACGCGCGTCAGTTTCGGGTACTTAAGATTCGGCCCTTTTCCAGTATTTGTAAAGATAATTCGCAGTTTCTCATTACTTTCCGAGATATTAGGACTGAAGTGGATTGGATCCGTTTTGAGATAAATGTTTTTGTTAGACACTGGTTCTAGCTTGTTCTCAGCAGCAACGATCCAACCAATTGGATTGGATTTTTACCGATTTAAAATAATATCCTTGCCATAGATGTTGGTTGGAACCTATGTGATTTCAAAATAAGTTGCCGCAATAACTTTCCGGGTCCTTTTTGCTAATTGATAGTCTAGACTCTAAGGACCATCGTGGCGTACTTAACCTTTCGTATGCCCCGGAGAGGCTCGCATACTTGTACCCGTCGTCTGCCGGGCTATGACGTCATCGGTGACACGTGACCGAGTTTAATAGCTCCTAGCTCGAAAATGATTTGACGTTTCGAGCAACTGAATGCTATCTATGGAAGATTGATTTTTTTAGTTTTTTTACAGACAAATTAGAACCCTTTCTTTAAGCTACTAGAATCCAATTTCAAATAACCCGATTAACCCGATTAGTGACGGATACGGAACAAGGCATAGGGCCAGGGTCGGCACGGATCCGGAACTAGGCATACCAAAGTCCAATTCCGATTGTTTCGTGGATTGTTCCTTTTCCCGTAGCTACGTCCATGTGGATTATATACATTATTTTAAAAAGCATACAACTTTTTGCACGGACTAAAATATTCAGAATTATCCCCTCTGCCTACATCCCTAAAAGTCACTTACTTCCTAGGGAATCCCTGCGCTTCCAACTCCTCGCCGTCGTAAGGGAATGTGTCCATTACGGCGTCATATTGTTCCTGATTCGCCACCTGGATAAAAGGGATATAAGGAATGAATAGAGGTAAATATATATTACATTGTTGCAGAGGCTGGAAAGTACACATTTGATGGACGAGTCATATCGTAGGTGACACTGCAAAACCGCGTAACTAACAAATTTATGATAGAGCAAAATAAACCTTACTGTTTTATAAAAAAAGTGCATTTTGTTCCAAATTAAAAATGTTTCTTATGCGGTTTTACAGTTTCACCGACGATATAGCGTGCCCCTTTCGCTGACAGATCTTTTCACAACTACTGCGAGGAAATAAAACAAAAACTATTAACATAATATACACAAGGTTCATTTAGCTTTGTATTAATGTGATACACACAGTTATTGAAATTCTAAACGCCTTATCCCATAATGTGGAATTCTTTAGTGAATTCAAAACTTTGTTGAAATACGCCACTAACACTTTTTCAGAGAACGATCTTGGTATGGTAAAAACCCAATAAAAAGGGGTTTTTACCCACGCTATGGTCAACTTTGATGTTTTCTCGCATATCTATAAATGAAGAATTAAGACTGCAAAGGTGAGCATTCGAAATTATTATTTTTATACACTAACCTATGGACGCTAACAATGGGCCTCATAAGGAAGCTCAAAGTCACTCAGAGAGCTATGGAGAGGGCTATGCTCGGGGTTTCTCTGCGTGATAGAATCAGAAATGATGATATCCGCAGTAGAACTAAGGTTACCGACATAGCCCGAAGAATAGCTAAACTAAAGTGGCAGTGGGCGGGGCACATCTCTCGCAGGACTGGCCGATGGGGTCAGAAGGTTCTTGAGTGGCGTCCGCGGACCGGGAGACGAGCTGTAGGTAGGCCTCCAACAAGACGGAGTGACGACTTTTTGAAGATCGCGGGAGCGCGGTGGAGTAGGAGGAGGTCTATGTCCAGCAGTGGACGTCTTTCGGGAGACATGATGATGATGTGATGATAATGATACTAACCTCAATAGGTGCGAAGGTGGCATTGTCCAAGATGTCTCGGAACACGCCGACCCAGCGCTGCATGAGGACCTCGGTGTAGTGTTCCGCCATTTCTTGGAGCAGCAGCGGCAAAGGGTCCGCGCCAAGGCCATAGCATCTACCCAGACAAAAATATTAAGGAACCCAGGAGTATATTGACTTCCCACTTTACAAGTGTGGAGTAAGTGCGTAAGCCATATCCAACACAAAACTTAAAGTGAACTAGAGCATGTCGGACCATGCTCCGCTGTAGGGTTCCGAAGCCGCTACTACAAACAAATTAGACCTCGCGACAAACTTAAATTTGCCGTTGGAAAACTGTTATCCCCATACATCGACACAGATCGCGGTCAGTTTACCAACACGCAAATAAGTTTTCGGTTGGTATAAAAATTTAAACCGTTTGTAATTCAAGAACCACTGAAGTATACTTAGTAATGACAGTTTTCTTCTTGGGGGGGCGACACTTGACTCTAACAAAAATAAGCGCTTTAAAGCTTAATATTTCATAAACGGATACCGTGTGGTTGCCGGGTAAGAATAGTGCCACTCCATATCATCCCGTGGATGTCGTAAGAGGCGACTAAGGGAATCAAGGCTTGTAGTACTGTTAGGCGATGGGCTTGCAACCTGTCACTAATACGCTGGTAAAAATCTTAGCCTATTTTTGCAAATTGTGGTGACAGAATTATCAACAAATTTTTAAAGTTCGTAATTCTGTAGCTCTGCCTACCCCAATCTGGGATTACAGGCGTCAAGGTATGCGGATACCTTGTTTTCAAGATTGCTAGGCTGCGGACGGACGGTCGGACATGGCAAAACTATAAGGGTTCCTATATTTACTACGGAACTCTAAAAACGGGACAAGTTCCGTACCCTTGGGACACTTGGTTCCGTTTCTGTACGTACCCGGGTGAATCAACTTTTAAGGTACTCCTTTTATTTTGCGGTATTAATACTTTCCTGGTGACTTATGGTTAATAATAATATATGAATCAAAATCAGACCACCAAATTTACAGACCTTACATGTTAAACAGATCAAATATTTTTTAACCCTAGAAAAAACCTGGTAACTCAGGGAAAAATGCACATTTTCTATACAAAACCTAGGGACAACAATGTCCCCTGCATTACATACTATTTTAAATCAAATAATTTCAAATGGTAGCCCATTTGTCTGATTTAATAAGGGTGTAAGTCACGTCATTAAAAAGAAGATAGTTTTTCTAAAAACATATAATTGGTGAAACATGTCGAAAAATGGGGAGTACCTTAAAAGTTGATTCACCCACCCCCCTCGAGCACCATGTGGCGTATCCGTCAACAAGGCATTTTAACCCTTTTCCAGGCCTTGCTAAAGTAAGGACACAAGCATGAAACGGAATAGAGCCACGAATTCGTAACTCCCTGAAGGATCCTGATCCATGAAGTCATATTTCAGGAAAGTACGATGAAATGTACTATGCCTGGAAAAGGGTTAACTTGATATTTAAAATTGGACCCAACTCACTAGAAGATAGGGTTCTATTTTGAATGTTAAATAAAAATACAATTATCCATAGATAATATTTGGTTTTTCCAAACGTGAAACAACTTAACCGCTCGGAGCGTTAACGATCATGTGACTAGGATGGCGTCATGACTCTGCGCTCGATGAGAACAAATGTGGTTGTTGGCTTCAGTACTCCCTGGTTAATACTAACTTGAGGGTATTAGTGAAGAGCACTATCTGGTGCTTGATGCTCAGCATGAGCGTGGGGTCGGTGATGAGGGAGGTGTCGGTGCGCAGCGTCGAGGCCACGTCGGCCACCGCCATGCTCCACGTGTCCAGCAGCCAGTCCTGGACAGGTCAGGTCTTCAATCGCACAGCGGAATTGACAGCTAAATCGGCTGAATAATGTGTATACTTGTGGGAGGACCTTGTGCAGGGTCCGTCCGGGTTGGTACCACCATCTTATCCATTAACCTACCGCCAAGCAGCAGTGTTCGCATTGTTGTGTTCCGGTTTGGGGATAAGACAGCCGGTGAAATGACTAGCATAGAGGCCTTCCATCTTAGTCCTCAGGGTTGGCAGTGCATTTGCTGTGTGCTCGTTTGCCTTCCTATGCCATAAAAAAAAAAAAAAAAAAAACGTGTTCAGTGTGCTGGTGGGGCTACCTAGCTGGTACAGCGCGTCCGCAATGTTCTTGGAGACAAGAACCGATTGCTTTAAAGCAATTAGATACGAGATAGTGTTGCCTCCATAATGCGTCGAGTGCGGGACAGCTCCAACAGCCTCCTGAATGTCGTACTTGAAAGAGTTAGTTATCCAATGTGAAATCACATTCATATGGGAAATCGAGTCACACTCTTTAGCATTTAGTTTATTATACAGGGTGTTTGGTAGATGGATGGACATACGTATATAGGGGATAGGTGGGGCAATCTGCTACGCAGTCCACTAAAAAAAAACACCTAGGTATACCCGACTTAGTGGAAGAAGTATTCCAATAAGATAGGCCCGTCGTCTTCCAACATGACGGCTGCCCGGCGCATTGGAGCATTGCTGTGAGGGAGCATCTAAATAACGCCCTCCCCAACTCATGGATTGGCCGGGGTGGTC
This sequence comes from Acleris emargana, assembly GCA_927399475.2. Classification (NCBI taxonomy): domain Eukaryota; kingdom Metazoa; phylum Arthropoda; class Insecta; order Lepidoptera; family Tortricidae; genus Acleris; species Acleris emargana. The sequence continues at coordinate 3,692,772 of OV656840.1, forward strand.
CAATTGCCTGGCTTCCGCGGTCGCCAGACCTCACTCCGATCGATTTTTACGTTTGGGGAAGTGCTAAGGAGTTGGTGTACGTAACCGACGTAGAAAATCGTGAAGATTTAATCAATCGGATAAATGCTGCCTTTGATGTAATGAAAGCAGAGATGCTGCTCAAAGTAACGACTGTAGAAATGAGAAATCGATGCCGAGTATGCATAAAAAATCTAGGGCAGCAGTTTGAGCAATTTTTAAAAATAAATTACATAATTAATGATCAACTTCTGTGTTTTCTTTATTTCCTGTAGGTTATTATCACTCTCCTCAAAACAAGAGTTTCGTAAAAAAATGTAGGCCTTGTTAAAGTTGACGAATAACTTTAGCTGTTTTTAAACACATTGGGATTATTGTGTACCGGTCGAAAGGGTATATATAAACTGAAGATGTTTTTGAAAAATTAGAAATAGTTAATCGTTTTTAGTTTTTTTTTAAATGCAATGCAAAGTTGGCTGTGTAGATTTCTTTTTACCTCCTTTTGTGGTTTGAGGGCCCGTAATTTTTTTTTAGCTATCTTGGGTACCATATATTAAATTTGTAAGATTCTAGTACTAGCTCATATAAAAAAAAAAATTACCATAATAAGAGACAATAAGCTCATTGGGCATACATTCAAGTCCAAAGACCAAAAATCCTTCAGAATAGTGATCAGGAATCTCCACCACACAACACCACATGAAGCAATAATTGAAGCAGTTGAAAACACTGGGAATACTGTGGAAGGAGAAGTAATAAATGCCAAGTACGGACCTGACAAGAACCCAACATCAACATTCTTTGTAAACATATCGCCTGGACCTAATAATAAAGCGGTTAAAGACATAAGTACAATTTACCACCAAAAAGTTATGATCGAGAACCCACGGAAAAGGAAAACAGTAATCCAGTGCCAACGTTGCCAACAATATGGCCACTCAAAAAACTACTGTTGGAGACCATACAGGTGCGTAAAATGTGCACAACCTCACAAAACTTCTGAATGCCCCAAAGTTGACCGCAACACACCAGCAATGTGTGCGTTATGTCTTGGCCCCCATCCCGCTAGCTACAAGGGATGCGAAGTCTACAAAGAAATCCAGGACAGAAAGTCGACCAAGCCGTATCAATTAAGCCGTCCAGACAAACAAAACGAACCAGTGGGATCAGATATAAAAAAACTGAATTTCGCTCCGAGCTCTAACAAGTACGCCCCGGATTCAAACCGAAAAACATACGCTCAAATCATGAAAACGACTAACCCTAACCCGGAAATCAGTAATATTTTTATAACCAGCCCTTCAAAAAATTTGTCCATAGAAGACAACCCTCCCACAAGCACTAATCTGCTGGAAGCACTTATTGTAAAGCAATCTGAAAAATTTTACATTATCCTCCAACAAATGAGTTCATTGTTTAATCTCATAACCGCACTCCTTAACAAACTATCAAAATGACTGCACTAAAAATAGCAGCTTGGAACGTTAATGGCCTGACTCCCAACCTACTCGAAGTTGAACATCTTTTAAATCTCCATAAATTGGACATCCTCCTAGTTTCTGAAACTCATGCTACAACCAAAAGCTTGATAAGAATCCCTAACTATAGCGTCTACAACTCTTATTATCCAGACGGTACTGCCCATGGCGGATCAGCTGTAATAATAAGATCCCATGTAAAACACCACCAGCAACCAGGGTATATATCAAACCACATTCAAGCTACCACAGTACAAGTAGAAGCAAAAAATCTTAAATTCAACGTATCCTCAGTCTACTGTCCCCCGAGACCCAGAATAGATGAAAATCTCTTTAGTCAGTTCTTCAACACTCTTGGTGAACGCTTTATCGCAGGCGGAGATTGGAACGCGAAACATGTGCATTGGGGATCCCGGCTGAACACAACACGCGGCAGAGAACTTAGGAATAGTCTAGACACGCTACACCTAAGGACCCTCGCAACATCAGAACCTACTCACTGGCCGACTGACACAAATAGACTACCAGATGTCATAGACTTTTTTATCATTAAAGGATTATCCCAACTTTTTTATGCCATTGAACCGTGTCTCGATGGCTCATCAGATCACACTCCGATCTTACTGACTGTAAGAACAACATTGCTAACCTATGGTAACCACTGTACTCTCTATAATAAAAAGACTGACTGGGAATCATTCAGAGAAATGATGAATGAAGAACTTAAGCTAAAAGTAGCCCTTAAATCTGCCGAGGAAATTGAGAATGCTACTAGAGAATTCACAACTACAGTTCAAAAGTGCTGCTGGGCTTGTACTCCAGAAATTGAAGAATACCATCCAAGACACAACTTGGTACCTGAGGTGATAAGATCAAAAATCCTAGAAAAAAGAAGACTGCGTAGAGTATGGCACACTAGCCGGCATCCAGAAGACAAGACAAACCTTAACAAAGCCATAAAAGAGCTTAAAGAAATGCTACAACAAAGTGCGAATGAAGCAACCGCTGCTCAAATAAGTTAGCCCGACGCATGAATTAACTTCCTATAGACCAATAAGTCTCCTTCCTGTAGTATCAAAGTTGCTTGAGAAGATCCTTTTAAAAAGAATGATTAAGGCATTACAAGAACAGTCAACGATACCGGATCACCAATTTGGATTCAGGCAAGAACACGCTACAATTGAGCAGATTCACAGAGTTTGTAAAACAATAAGAATGTCACTTGAAAGAAAAGAATATTGTTCCGCAGCCTTCTTAGATATAAAACAAGCCTTCGATAGAGTGTGGCATAAAGGACTGCTCTGTAAATTAAAAATATTCCTACCCCACATGTACTACAGAATTTTGGAATCATACCTTTCAGAACGTCTCTTCCAAGTACGAGAAGGTGAAAGTACATCATCATGTCACGAAATTCTTGCTGGGGTACCACAGGGTTCGGTACTGGGCCCAGTCTTGTACACAATCTTTACATCTGACCTACCTCAAAATCCTGGTGCGACAATGGCTACGTTTGCTGATGACACAGCAATAATAGCATCAAGCAACAATGCTGTTGAAGCCTCTCAGATCCTGCAAGACAGCTTAATAAAAGTCCAGGAATGGCTCCAAAAATGGCGGATCACGGCAAACGTATCCAAGTCAGTGCATATCACATTTACTTTAAAAAGAGGAGATTGCCCACCAGTCAAGCTGTGCGGACAAGAACTCCCACATACTAACTCAGTGAGATACTTGGGGATGCACCTTGATAGAAGACTGACCTGGAGAAATCATATCCAGGCAAAAAGGGACGAACTGAATATTCGATTTCGTTCTCTCTATTGGTTGCTTGGCAGGAACAGCGTGCTATCACTAGACAATAAACTTTTGATCTATAAAAGTGTCCTGAAACCGATTTGGACATATGGCATCCAACTGTGGGGTTCTGCATGTGACTCATGTATTTTAATGATTCAAAGAGCCGAAGACTCTATCCTCAAACAAATCTGCAATGCTCCTTGGTTCATAAAAAACTCAGAAGTACACCACCATCTAAAAATTAACACAGCTAAGGAAGAAATACGGTCATTTGCAACAAATTATAAGAAACGGCTCCAGTGCCACCCTAACAAATTGGCAGTAAATCTGACCATCCCTGATCACCTGAAACGTCTGAAGAGAAAAAGAATAGATGAACTGGATAGCCAAATTTAAAAAACCAGTTACCGATGGAGTGGCTCCTATAGGGGAGTGGCTTCAACATGCCTAAAGACACCAAACACATCTGCTCATAGTCTCTCGACTGATTGCAAGATGCACAAGGAAAAAAAAAAAAAAAAAGTATTTATATGCGTGGTGGACATATAATTAGAAACAGTACATAAAACTTAGGTAAACACAGAATGAACTATCGTTATGAGTAAAAATTATATTGATTAAATCACTATTGACTATGCCAGAATATAGCCAATGAGTTAAAAAACTCATAAAATATTTAAAAAAGTAAATCTGTTCTATCTTTAATTATTAAAAGATTTTAAAAATCATGATAGTTGAATTTCTATTACTGGCCGCTTGGACAACTAATTAGAAACAGGATCCATGGTTCGTTCCATTTTTGAAACTAAAAAAAAAACCTCTTTTTACGCTTTTTCTGTTGTTTCGGCGGCAATTAAACGTCAATTTGGAAAATTACGTGAATAATAAGTATTGTTAAAAATGGGTAAAAATAAGAGTTGTGACGAGTCAACCAGGCAATTAATCGTTAAATTACATTTAGATCGAAAGTGGACTTACAGAAGAATTACTAAACATCTAGAATGTTCTGTGAAGAAAGTTTTCAACGCTATTGCTCATTATAAAACTAACGGAACTACTAAAAGTGTTGTTAGAAAGGCTCGTCCAAGGAAAACATCTCCCCGGGAAGATTCGCAAATAATACGTGTAGCTAAACAAGACCCGTTCAAAGGCTCCAACGAGATTAGAAATGAAGTTTTTTCACCTGATGACCCAAGGAACATTTCCTCGAAACTGGTACGCCGCAGATTAGTGGAAGCTAAATTGTTCGGGAGGGTTTCTCGAAAGGTACCGCTTCTTACCAAGCAACACCGAGAGAAGCGATTATTATTTGCAAAGAAATATCTTAACTGGACCGTACGAGAATGGAAAAAAGTGTTATTCTCGGATGAAACAAAAATAAATATGGTGAATTCAGACGGCAACCGCTACGTTAGACGTCCAATAAACCATGCTTTTGATTATAAATACACGAGGAGCATAGTCAAACACGGCGGTGGTAATATTAAAGTATGGGGATGTTTTTCTGGTTGCGGAGTTGGACCCGTCCGTAAGATTCAAGGTATAATGGATCAATTTCAATACAAAAACATCTTAGAAGAGACAATGATTCCCTACACCGACGACCATTTGCCTGTGACCTGGATCTTTCAGCACGATAACGACCCAAAACACACGGCCCGCAGTGTTAAATCCTTTCTTAGTGAGCAACGTGTTACCATGTTAGACTGGCCTGCAAATAGTCCCGATTTAAATCCAATTGAAAATTTGTGGTCCGTCGTTAAAAAAAAAGTCTCCGTTAAACGTAATTCCAGTCAAAATGAACTTTACGAAGCCTTTGTTGAAGCATGGAACTCGATCCCACTCGATAAATGTATGAAATTACTTGAATCAATGCCACGTCGTTGCAGAGCCGTCATTAATAAAAAAGGCTATGCAACTAAATATTAATTGTTAAGAAATTTAGTAAACCAAACATTATTTTACATAAATAATTTGAAATTGTTGACGTTGACACGTTAAAACTTTGATTTTTACCTCATTTCTTTAGTGTTTCTAATTACTTGTCCATGACGGATGGTACTGCAAATGTCGTTTAGTTGTTTGTACGTAACTAAATATCTAAATGGTAGTTGTAAACTCGGATATTTATTTGTTTTTTAATTAATTATAAGTTGTTGAACGTATTCTATGCATTTTGTTGTTTTATTTCCAAAAACAAAAGTTTTACGGCAATGTGCCTTGTATAATGTGAAATACGTCGCAAGTGTTTCTAATTAAATGTCCACCACTGTATATATAAAAATAAAGTAAAAACGTTGCCCGTTTTATCATTTTAAAAAGTTATTGAGGTTTTAAATCTTGAAAACGGAATATTTAAAAAAAAAAAAACAAAAAATGAACAAAAAAAAAATGGCCTAGGTTTTTTTTATGGACCGCGTTACAGATGGCCCCACCAATCCCCTATATACGTTTGTCCATCCATCTGCCAAACATCCTGTATAACAACATTAATAACTAGCTGTCCCGGTGCCCACTTCGTTGGGCAAATTTTATTTTGGTAATTTCTGGATCTACTAAACCGATTTTAAAAATACTTTTACCAATTGAAAGCCACGTTATTTGTGAGTGTCAAGGGCCCAACCCAAGGTGTATTAACCCAAAAGTGTTTATTTCCCAACGAACGAACCCCAGCTGTACACTAGATAAAACCTGGACGACCTCCTCCCTGAAGACTGGCAGTGAAAAGTACTGCACTAACACAGTTACATTCCCGTCTCTTGGACAAGTGTTGACACAGATAGCTCGTCATACCTTAGAGACCAGCCCGGCGCGGGTGCTCAGCAGGTGTTCCTCGAGGATGAAGAAGCCCAGCACGCCGTTCAGGTAGCTCTTCACGCTCTGGATGGAGTCGTGCAGGTTCCCTTGTGGAGTGAGGACCAGGCGGGCTTGCTCCATGCGCTGGGTCCTGAGACAAACATAGAGTTCTTTGTCATCGTCACCGAGCGCCGTGGCATAGTGGTTTATGGAAGAGATATTGCAGATGCATATTTTTTGACATCCGTAGACGAATAATATTATAAAACGACATCAGAAAAGTGCAGTAGGTGTTATTCCTATTTTAATTCAAACTCACACAAGACGAGGCTCATCGTCACAGCGATTAAAGTGACAAGCTACTAAAAAGGTAAGTAGTGTACACATATTTACGTACACATATTTACTATAAGTCACACCAAATTTGGCTTTTCTGCCAATAGGCAGTAACTAAGATAGACGTCCTGCAGTAATATCAACCTTATTATTACATAAAAAGAAATGAATCTGCTTTGGTGATAGAATTTAAGATACCGTGTATCGGGGTTACTTTGATCAAATTCAAAGTTTAACACGAGTTTTTAAAGAAACTAAAAGACAAAATAATAAAATAAAAATATTCAATAATCGGTTTTTCTTGTTTTGTTGATTTAACTAATTAAAAAAAATTGACACCTTTAGTTTCCCGTAAACAAAATAAAAACACTATGATCAAAGTTAAACCGAATGGGGTTACTTTTAAAATACTAAATATTTGAGTGAATATCTCAAGTAAAAACGCTGAAAATCACGTAAAATCTAAAGAAATATAGAATAGATGTTGTTCTTTTCTGATATCACTAATTAGATTTGCTTAACACGTTCATGGACGCGGATGCTATAGCAGTCGTGTATCATTCCGGCTATAGCATGGGCGTCATAAATACGGGGGTCAAATTAAAATGGTTTTTTATTACTGTCCATGTACGTGTTAACATATGAAACCATTCAAACAACATGCGATTTTGCATAACATAGGTACATTTGAAGATTTTTTACCTCAAAAACCAAGACAAAAAGCACGCTAACTGTTCATATTTTTTTTCTATACGAAAATAGACAGTAACATGCGCACTAATGTAAATTTCGGCATTTGGAACCTTATTATTTAATTTTGTGAATGCATTCTATGGGGACTATGTGTGCCGTGTGCCTTCTCTATTTAAAAAAAAAAGATTTTTAGTAGACAAGGTTATATACTACGGTTATGGTTCGTAAGTGATCATTTCTGTACCTTGTCGCTTTCAATCGTTTCACAATTTTGTATAACATTTCAAACACAACGTTAAAGTGACAAGGTACATAAATGATCACTTATTTATGCTGTTGACTGTACGAACATATCTCACCTGTAGTACTGTATCATCTCATTCTTGGCCCCGAGCACCCCGTGTATGTGGAGGCAGCGGTGCAGCGGGCTGAAGTCCACCAGCTCGTGCGGGCACTGCGGCCCCGCGGTCTCGCGGCCCGCGATGCCTAGCAACGCCATGTCTAAAATAAAAGAGTAAAATCGAAAACTATGAAAATGTTATGAAAATTAAATTTTGTTAATCTTATAGGTTATGAGCATACACCGGATTGACGAGGGCAAAAATGTACCACTGCTAGTGATTCATTAAATATCGAATAAGTTTATCGACAACTCTTTTCGTGACATATGGTTATTACATTTCTTGCAAAAGTAAGTCGTACCTTTATCTTCTAAATCTGAATGATCAGCCATTCCATGAAGATAAACGATCTTTTTTCTTTCGATTCATTATTAACCGACTTCAAAAAGTAAAAGGTTCTCAATTCGTAGGATTGCTAAAGAATATTGTAGTCCTGAATTAATTTGTTATTCAATGTAATTTCAATGGTTGTCACAAGTGACTCGAGTCCAAAGTCAATGTCTGATACCGGTTGTTTATAGTTGTGATAATTATAAAAGAGGTTTACAAATAATTAAAAGGTATTCAAACTTGGCCACTGCTTATGATAATGGTGATTAAAAGCTGCTTTTTATCGATGTCGATAAACTTAGTCGACATTTAATGAATCACTAGCACTGCTACATTTTTCACCCCATCAATCCGGTGTTTGGTTATGAGCTCCTCTATCAGCCATATTAGTTTTACTTTTTACTTTTATAGGGAAACCTGTAAATAAAACTAGAGGACGCCCACGACTTCATCCGCGTAGAATTAGTTTCCCGCTACTCTGTACCGCTACCCCATTTCTTCCCGTTGGGGGTCGATTTTCGGAAAATCCATTCTTAGTGCTCAATCACATCCTGAATCAGGGGGTACCAAATTTCAAGTTTCTAGGTGCAGTAGTTTCGGTTGAGCGTTGGTTGATATATAAAGTCAGTGAGTCAGGTTTTGTCTTTTATATACATGGTGACTGGATATTCGATACAAACCTTTTAAGGATGCATAGTAGAGCTCATTTGGAGCCAATGAGGTCATGTCGTACCCTGGCCGAAAATTATTCGTTTCTGAGATATTTGACAATTAAGTTTTTTTTTGAAATTGCGGAACAAAGCTCGAAAAAAAATTAATAAAAAAAGTATTGCAATTTTTTTAAGCTCTATTGTATTTTCTGAAATACAAAAACATACATACATACATACATAAACTCACGCCTTCATTCCCAGAGTGGGGTAGGCAGAGCTAAAGAATTACCAACAAGTCTTAAAACTTCTTGATAATTCTGTAACTACATTTTGCACAAGTAGGCTAAGATGTTTCCCAGTGTATTAGTGACAGGTGGCAAGCCCATCGCCTAACAGTACTACAAGCCTTTATTCCCTTAGTCGCCTCTTACGACATCCACGGGAAGACATGGAGTGGCACTATTCTAACCCGGCAACCACACGGTATCAAATACAAAAAAATAAACACATAATGCTACATTTCAAGTTATTTAATAACACTCCAATAAAAATAAACAAAAAAGTAATTACCTTATTATGAAAGAGTGTTTTTTTTTTATCATTGTATAACATGCAGTGTACAAATTGGTGGAAAAACTTCCTTGGTTTACTAGCTATCTAATGTAATAAAATAAATTAATAAAAAATGGTATTTAAATTGAATTACGTACAAATTAACACTAAGAAGTACACTTTTTATGAACATCGTTTGTAAATCAGTAGTTATATTATAGGTGAAGAAGTAGAGATGGAAAAATTGCCATTGCGTTGCTGACGATCGCTAGATAAAAAAATTTTTAACCCCCGACGCAAAAAAGAGGGGTGTTGTAAGTTTGACGTGTGTGTGTCTGTCTGTGGCACCGTAGCTCTTAAACGGATGACCCGATGCGATTTTTTTTATTAGAAAGCAGGTTTTCTAGCGGTGGTTCTTAGACATGTTTTATCAAGTTTTTAAGATATTGAACTTTTATAAGTTTCTTGTAAATCGGTTAAGATTAAGATATATCAGCTGTGAAAGAAGGGATCACCATTAACATCGGGGGGTTTTATCTATGTAATGTTATTGTTATAGTAATTTTCTTATTGTTAAACCTACCTTTTTTAGTCTTCACTATAGTCTCTAAACTCCTTCCAAGCATGTCTTGGGTTTGTTTCAACGCCATAGCACCAACCTGTAACCAATTGTAATAATAACCATGGATCGGAAATTCGGATCGATATTTACCTAAAGTTGGCAAAATCCCGGAAAAAGATAGGCAAACATGGCGTCGGCTTCTTAAAAATATTATTTTAATAATTTAAGTTCTGGGATTTTGGGATTCTACAAAACGTTAATATAATAATTACTTTACATGTAGGATACAACGTTCTGTTTTGCTCCTATAAATTCGTTAGGTTAATAAGTTACAGGTAAATTAAATAACATTTGGTTATATGTATACATGGAAAATAACTTCAAACAGTTAATATAAATAAATAATTATGAATTAATGCCGGTGTAATTTATTTATTTTGAAATCCCGGAAATTTTATATGAATTAAATGATTGAGTCCACCTCCATACAACTGAACAACAAAGCCGGTGCGAAAGTATAGGTAAATATCGATCCGAATTTCCGATCCCTGGTAATAACACTAATAATATCAGTTGTAGTTTAGACGACGCGCTGGCCAATTATATCTTGGTTATTTATATAACTTAACTTTTTGTTACAAGAATCAGCTTTTAATGCTGTGAAAAAATGACATGAATATTCAGCATATCGTCGGTGAAACTGCAAAACCGCGTAAGTAACATTTTAAATTAAGAGCAAAATGCACCTTTTTCATAACATAGTAAGGTTTATTTTGCTCTATCGACGATATTCCCTATTGCAACAGTAATGATTGGAGACTTCATTACTCACCTGCGGACTGAGCCGGCGGATCTCCTCAAGGAACAGGTTGAGGTCCGCCTTGGAGGCGTCCCGGATGGCCTGCCGCAGCCGCGGGATGGCGGCGGAGATCTGTGCGCACCACTTGTAGGGGCCCGCGCGGGGCAGCAGCACGTGCTCCAGCTGCTCCAGGGTCTTGAGGGCTGGGTAGTATCTGGATAGATTGGAGATTCCATGAATTGTGATTTTGAGTAGCGAACGTTCGACTACGCCTTCGTTCTCGGACCGTGGCGTACGTTCGGCATATTCTAAATATGGTATCCTATTATCTTGCCTCATTCGTATTTCGTTTAATTATTATTTCGTCTCATTCTGTTTTCGTCTTCGTCTTTTTCGCTATTTGGTCAAACTCTGCAACTTGCTATGTCTTATTACGTCTTATTCGTTTTTGTCACGGTCTTCCATGGACTCATTGGTCGTTCTTCCCTTTTTGTTTTTGGTCTCATTTAGGTACTTATTCGCCAAAATTATTTCGATAGTAAGAACTAAAGATAGACTGCGAATGATACTAAAAACGAGGGAGACAAACAAAGAATAAGTCCAAGGAAGACAAGACCGCGACGAAAAACGAATAAGACTTATTAAGCGAGAGACAAGTTACAGAATTTGACCCAATAAGATAATGGCAGATAGCGAACAAGACGAATAAAGAATGAGTGACGAATACAGAATGAGACGAAATAAGACAAACGAAAAACGAATGAGGCGAGATAATAGGATACCCTAAATATATAAAAGAACTGACTGAGTGACTGACTCACAGATGAACGCACAGCCCTAACCGTTAGGTCTAGAGATTCCAAATTTGGCACGTAGGTTCATTATCAGGTTTAGGGGTGGACTAAGAAAGGACTTTCCGAAAATGTAAGCCCAACGGGAAGAAATAGAGAAGCGGGAAATTAATTCTAAGCGTACGAAGTCACGGGCATCCTCTAGTATGTGTGTATTTCGTGGGTATCAAATTACAACCTGTCTTGCGGTGTGTGCGGTAGGTAGTATTTGTTTCATTTGCGAGTAGATATGAGATTTCATTTGTGAGAGATAATGTGGAAATAAGAACATATTGTTTGTTCATTAGTATAAAATATCACTGCGTGTTGTTTGGCATTCGGTATTCGGCCGAAAAGTGCAAAAAGTAGCCGAATAGGCCAAATACCGAATTGTAAGCGAATATGTCATCTCTAGTTTTAACCATACATTTTATATGGGACATTTCCAACACTTAAAATGTTCGACTTTAACTCTTATTTTTGACTTTTGCTGTGCGCTGATTGCATTTGGATCCAAATATACATATTAATCCTTACAAAAAACCGAATCGATTGGGAGCATCTACAAAACCGCGTAAGTAACATTTTAAGGAAGGAGCAAAATGCACCTTTTTAATAAGACAGTAAGGTTTATATTGCTCTATCATTAAAATGTTAGTTACGCTGTTTTGCAGTCCCACCGACGAAATGACTTTTTTTGATGCAGACTTTTTGAAATGCTCATAAGATTATTCAACATCATCCATCTAAGGTACCTCTTAGCATCGACCTGGCTCTTGAGCTTGGAGTAGGTGGTGAGCAGCGGCAAGCACAGCTCCATCTTCTCGATGGTAGACGCGATGTTGAGCTCCACTCGTCGCGCGCGGATAAGTTCCTCCGCTTGGGTGCAAAGACCTGGAGATCATGGATCAAACCTGATGATTAAGTTTGGTCAACGCTACATATTTTTTTGCATTTTTTAAAGTAAGTGAATGGTGGCATCTCTATCACCATCGTATGCTTAGGTTGCTGCCGCAATGTAGATTCTTCGCTAATATGATCAGAGGATCTTATCTTATCTTATCTTATCTTACAGATGGGCCCTTTCGGATACACTTCAACCCTTTAGGATCTTGTGCAATTACCCTCTTACACACTCAGCTGTTCGAATGTGCAGGTTTCATCACGGTGTTTTCCTTCATCAGAAGAGCATCAGGTAATGCACTTAAGTTAGAAAAACTCATCGGTACATGGTGACTGGGAGAGTTAGGACTCGGTACCTTACAATCACGAGCCGACCCACTGAGCCACTAGGCCACCAACGCTCTTGATCAGGGGTATGCTTTTGCAGATGCCTTTGTATGCAGATTAAATAAATGAATAACAATTTCAATTGTCTACAACTGTACAGTTTACATAATAATGTTAAATGTATACTTGTGCAAAACGTGGTTACAGAATTATCAACAACTTATTTAAGAGTGCTTGGTAATTCTGTAGCTCTGCCTACCCCACTCTGGGAATGAAGGCGTGAGTATATGTATGTATGTATACTTGTCACTTCAATACAAACTGCACATCATTAGTGAATCAATCATAGACAAACTAAATAACTGTTCACAATAATATAATATTATAAATGCAAATGTTTTAATGTGTGTGAGTTAGTATGTTTTTTACTCCTTCACAGTTAAACAGCTGGATAGATTAGAATGGAAAAAAAAGAGAAGATAATGATTTTGACCCAAAAAAACACTGTTCAATGCAGACAGTCGCATGCAGTAGTTATGATATTAATATTTAGTACCTTCAGCTGTCTCCTTGACATTGGCATCTACATTGGATATCTCGGCATGGAGTTCTTCTGCATGTGAGCGCACTTGGAGCAGCTCACGGATTGAGTCTATGAAACCCTGAAAGTATATGTTTTTGCCTCAGGAAATACTAATTATTTCATCTATTATTAATAAAGTATTCAGGCATTTAATACTAAGAAGCAAAATACATGAAAATATAAAAATTTAAAATAATAGGACAAATCCCATTACAAAACGCACAGAATAAAAACAAAATATTACTCAGCACTTCCGCAATTTGGACGCCCCCTAATCTACAACTTGCCTTGAATTTATGATTACCTGGTAGTGGAAGTTGCACAGTTTCTCGATCTCCTTGTCATGCTGCTTGATGCGCTCGTCTAGTTGCTGCACAAAAGCCTCATGGCCTTCTCCTTCATATACAGAACGGAACGCCGGACCCCAGTAGTCATCAATTCCTTCAATCTCCTAAACAAAGTTATAAGACTTTATAATAGGTGCAAGCAATAGAAGCCCAGGACTTTTTCAAATTACGTATGAAAGCAATAGTTTCCGTACGCAAATTAAGTCATAGTGCAATAATCTGAAAGTTATCTCTATGTAAAAGTTAATGAATATTGTGGGTGTGTACCTGGATAGTTGCGCTAGTCATTTTAACGTTTATTCGTTACTGTTACTGATACACGCGTTTGTATATTACAGTGTACATTTCAAACAGTGTTTTAATATGTTTAAAATAATCAAAGATCGCTATTTCTTTCAGTATTTATTAAATTAAACAAACAACGCAACAGCAATTCGTTGAAAAAATCACGATTCTTGACAGATGTGACATTGACATTGACTTGACAATGACAATTTTGGAACGTTTTTGAAGTAGCAAACTTATGTGTCGGTCTTTTTCTTATTAGTTACGATTTAAAAACCAGGAAATAGTTATAATTAATTCTGAGTATTAACCAAGTATACAATTCGGTAGTTGTTATCGGGTACTTATTTTACAGCGTTATTATTTCAAATATATATGATTTATTAAAAATATCAAAAGAACCTCTTTGGGTAATATTACACGTTCTTAAACTAAAATCTATTTATCATTACGTACCTATATCGCAAAATAATCAAAGCATGAAGAATATATTTTCAGGAGAGGTAATTTGTAGTTTATTTGCGTGTAATTATTAATACCTCCGTTTTACAATAAATGTTAATGTAATCAAAACCAAATTCTCACCAAAAGCATCGCTATGTTGGTTTCAGAACATAAATGGTTAGTGATACCATACTAAGCCGATAAAGTCCGCAAAAAATACATTGGAAGACTCAACTGGGAAAGGAGAATGTTTGAATGAAATCCGAATAAATACGTTAAGTTATCAGATACATACATAAGATCCCATTTGCAATTACGATTACGTCCCATTCGGAATTCCCATTTTCAAAACGCCGCTTTCGCAAAAGGGACGTTTTGCTAGTGATGCTTATTATAAAGCAATAAAAGTGTTTACCAAAATACAACTTACTTTTGGGCTAGCTATCCAGAGAGGTAATGGAGCCAGTGTCATAGGGACCATGCCGCGGACCTGCTAGAGGTGGTGTTCTTTTCATAGTGGTGACTATTATTTACATCTTTAATATTTGAGTAGCTTAGTTTTATTTTAATTTAAATAAGTTTCGTTTTAATTTTTAATTGTTAACATCAATAAATATAACATACTTTTGATATTTCTACGTTTCCCTTAAATTGGGCTAATTTTATTATGTTGGCAACCCAAGCAGGGCCAACTGCCAAATTCTACAGCAGAACTGCCAATCTCGCCAATTCGGCTAACTGAAGCCTTTGTGCTGTACGTGTTATTTAATATTAAAGACTGCGTTTTGCAGTCGTTGAAACGGCCAGATATCTGGTCCAATCCATGTTGCCCTAACTTGTTAAATTTTATCAAGTCTTCAAATACTATCTCATTGGTGTTCAGAAGTCCGCAACCATGGCTCACTGTATGAGAGTTTTGCATGGCCAGGTAAGTCGTTCGTAATTCCATATTTTCCACGTTTCTGTCGAGAATTCACTCTCGTATCTGCTAGGGATAGATTTGAATCTTAATCGTATGTTTACATTGTTATCTGAATTGATTAAGAAAATTTACGGTTGCGTATGTCGCGTATCAATGAAGAGGTCAGGTCACGCGAAATAAACTTAACGGCAGGTCAACTCGGGTTATTCGTAGTAAACGTAAACCGGATACTCTTAACTGTGTCGTTTTTAGGCTTTTACTGTGTTTGCAGACGATTATTTTTGGGTATAATACCTTTACTTGTGCTTTCGTCCGTTTAGGGTGGCAGGACCAGAACTGTTCTGTTGGAGATCCAGCAAAGATGCTTCAGCGTGTCCCCCCTAACGGCCGCGGCCGCACAGGTACGCAAAACCATCATTTACCCCAGTTTATAAGCATTTTCCTTCATAGAAAAACTTTGTTATGTAATCATCAAAGAGTTGGATTTTGAACTGTATTCATACTTTACGGTGTTTCAATGTGTTTCTTGTGTTGTAGGTCGCGATGTCGAAGTTAGACAAAGCCCCGCTGCCTTATGCGAAGTTATCCCAAAATTTGGAGGTTGTAAAAAAGAGGTTAGGTCGCGACTTGACCTTGTCAGAAAAGGTGCTCTACTCCCATCTGGATGATCCTAAAGGACAGGTAAGTGCATTAACATTTAACCTTTTTAAAATTTTAAGTCTATTATGTATATTTTGTAATGAAATGTATGATAGCTAAAGATGGAGATATGAGTAGTGATAAAGTTTTATGTAAACAAACAATATTTAACATAGCTTCAGTGTTAATGGAATATTTCGATATTTATGGTTATATTTAATTATGTTATTCATGAAAATTGGATTGGCAATCATTTAAATAAATGCTTATGGTTGGTCTTTATTTGCAACTATGATAAATATTTGGCATATTTAAATACAGTATATATTTTAGGATAATGCTTATACAAAAAAAGATTGAAGTAGCATAAGGTTTGAATCTGCATCTCCTGTTCTATTCTGCTAGCAACACGTTATTTCTGTAATCACATTTATGTAATTTAAAACAGTACTTTAATCATTTCCTAACTCCACCATTGTCTTATACTAGGAAATCGAACGTGGTACCAGCTACCTCCGACTGCGTCCCGACCGAGTGGCCATGCAGGACGCCACAGCCCAGATGGCTATGCTCCAGTTCATCTCCTCAGGACTCCCGACTGTGGCCGTACCCTCCACCATCCACTGTGACCACTTGATTGAGGCCCAGACTGGAGGAACCGAGGACTTGGCCAGAGCAAAGGTATGATTAGTTTTTTTAACCTCCTTAATCTCCAGGTTCTCACTTGAATACATATTAACAAATCTAAAAGACCCCTATGTATAATTCAACAAGGTTGCAATTACCATGTTACTAAAATAGGTATTGGGATCATATGAGGTTAACTGCGGAGATTTTTTTTTAGTACATGCCTTTACACAGAGTTCTTGTAGTGGTTGCCGTTTTCGGTAACATAAGGTTCTGTACCTTTTTTGTATAGGGTTACTTTTATTTTTTCTTTTTAAATACTTTTATAGTTGTTTGTTATACATTAGCAGCTATACAATACCACTCACTTTTTGAAAATTTGATGTACCTGCCTGGTACTGTTCAAAAACACCAAAAAATCATGTTTCTCGATTGGGAGCCCTTCTAAATGTTTTTTATTAATTTATACACTATTTTTCCATGTGCGTGGTTTCTAAAAAAGTTGTTGATATTTTTTTTATAAAACCACACCTTATAAGTTGAACATTGCAGCTTTGGAATGGTACTAAATTAAAAAATTACAGGTTAGGATTTGTTATAATAATCCTTCTCCAAAAACATTTATTTTGTATGTGGAACATAGTGTGGCCCCTATTTTGTTTATATATATAAGTATAAGATAAGTAAGGTATGTTATGTATACATGTAAACACATTGTGTGAAAATTTTAACTGTATATCTTACGGTCCATGGGATACAGACATATAATTACCCTTATGGCTGAGGTGTAGTCGCTGTTTACTTGTTATTTATACATTTATTCAATGACAGGCTTTTGGATACCTCACACAAGAGTTTTAATTAGTATTTTAATTACCTAATCATCCTAAAAATTACATCATTTGAAAAGATCACTGTGAGGAAAAACTTTTTTCAACATATAATGGTTTAAAAAGCACATAAGGAAAAGCAATCACGTACTCAGTACGCTCAATGAAAGTGACCAAGTACAGGAAAACCAGAGGACAGTCATTCAATCCTATGATAAATATTCACCTTCATATTTGTCAGTATAAAGCTGTCGTAGGCATTTGATAGTAGCTGTTAAAATAAAAATAATTTGCGCTGATTTCTAATTAAGTTAAACACTGATTTTATCTATAATGATAAGATCCAACCAAGATTGCAATATTTAAAAGAGAAATGTCTTGCACAATTGCATTGCACTACTTCATAATAATATTTTGAAACTTTATGTCCCTATAAACTTAAAAAATAGTTCATACTCCATACCAATTGACTTGTCTTATTTAGTAAACAATTTTATAACCTCAAAATGCAACGCTTTTAGCTAAAACGGCCGTTATCTGCTGAATAAAGCAACTAGAGACCACTTTAGCACACCATTTTCCTGATTTTACATCATAGATGGTTTTTTTTATCAATATTCTTATTTTAGGCGAAAAGGGAGCATTTTGAGGTTACAAAACTGTTTACTTTGTAAGACAATTCAGTCAGTATAGTTAGTATATTAACAAGTTATGGTGTGGATAGTGGGAAATACATTTTATGCGGATGATTTTTTATGTAGGTACTAGCGTTCGCCCGCGACTCCGTCTGCGTAGAAGTCGTTAATCGCTGCTCCCTCGGAAACTGTCCAATTTTCCGGGATAAAAACTATCCTATATCCTATTCCAAGACCTAACCAATATGTGTGCCAAGTTTCATCGCGATCGGTTCAGTGATTGAAGCGTGAAAGTTGGACAAACATACTAAACACACTTTCACATTTAAAATATTACCATCAAGGCAAGTCAAGCCAATTGACTGATGGCAAAACAACAATGATGTCATAAAAATCGCTGAACCTAACATGGATTTCAGTTTCAGTTCAGGAAAATATTCTAGGTAACTTTTAATAAAGTTTCAGCCTAGTTTCAGTTTCAAGTTTCACGACAAAAAAGAAATGCCACTTAGTCATGAATTTGTCATAGGTAGGTTTTTAATAGGAGATTGTTCAACGAGGGACTAAAACAAGCCATAATGACACGAGATGTGTAGCCACGCGAGCGAGCGAGGGTGGCTATAGCTCGAGTGTCATTATGGTTGTTTAGTCTCGCGTTAAATACTACTTTTCACTTTGAATGCGAGGAAAAAACGACGATCTATACAAAATTACAATTGGTATTTTATCAAGTTTCTTACAAATTTGTTCCACGGTTGTCTTTTTTTGGAAAGTGACGCTTTAAATGCTTGCATATTTAGCCAACAGATTCTAAGTTGGAAACTATTTTAAAAGTAATTGGTCCATGCAGAGTAAAATGAATTCATCCTTAATATAATTAAATAGATTCATATTCGTAATCATTGATCGTGTTTTACGAAATTAAATCTTTTTTTAAATATATTTTTGCACAGCTGTTGAGGTTATTTCCGCGCCCTAAAAATTGTCTATACATAATCACTGAAAATGGCGATAATTATCAATTCACAAACACCGTGATTAGCTGTTTAGGGGATCCCGAAGACAAAAAAAAAACTTTAATCCCTAGAGATTAATAAGGAGCTTTAGTCCCGATGTGCAGAGACTAAAGTAACACTTTATTTTTTATAATGTTTTTTTTTTTTAAAGAAAGTTACAAAAACTATTATGATTGCGTAATCGGGTCAGCGTGGCATCAAAAATAAAAGGGTTTTTAAAACAATGACGATTTGCAAAGGAAAGTTATACGAATGGGTATTTTTGTAGAAAGGACTGTGAAAGGTAGGTTGTGAAAGGAACGTAGGGATTTCGCGGACATAATGCGCCCTACCCAAATCTCCTAAAATACTCGAGAGCCCTAAATAACAATTCCTCATTCTTCTAGGACATCAACAAAGAGGTATACAAGTTCCTCGAGTCCGCTGGTGCCAAGTATGGCGTCGGCTTCTGGAAGCCAGGATCCGGCATCATCCATCAGATCATCCTGGAGAACTACGCGTTCCCTGGTCTCCTGATGATCGGAACTGACTCCCACACGCCCAATGGTGGGGGTCTTGGAGGACTGTGCATTGGTGAGTTTTTTCTACAGCATATGCAGGGTGGGAGGGTGGTAAGGTGAGATGGAAGGGCAGATACTGGAAGTCTTTGGTGTCACGAAAATTCGAACTAAACGGATCATGCATAACTTTTTAAGGTGTGTCTTTCTGTTTTTTGTTTATATATCCATCTCAATTTGGAACTTGTTTTTATTTATTAAATCCTTTGCATACCAGATGGATTTTTTTTTTTTAATTTTAGTGTGTTAAATACAAAAACAAAATATTATGTAAATATTTTTAGTGCTTCTTGTAATTTAGTATGACTACTTCCAAATGAATTAGTTTAGTTTAGAGAAGAGATTGCTATTTAGCGGTAAATTGTACTTTTCCGTGGCTTGTTTTTATGATGTTCTGTTTGACATTCTACTAGTAAAGAGTCAATAAATGACATATTCTTAATTATTTGATTTCAACATTCGCGCACAATCATTGTGCGGTAATTACTGACTGTCCTCATCGTAAATAAGTTTCTGTCAAAAATTTGTCGCCGCCTTCCGATTCGATCATCAGATCAGCTCTTAGATAGCATGATATTGCATTGTCATCGGGTTTGGGTGTTCCAAATATCAATCAGCCCATTCCGTTGACAGGAAGTCAAATTTTACTTACAAGATTTGACCCTTACATACATACATTGCAATTTAAATAAAAGCATGTAAAATTAGGTCCGGGTCAGAGCTGGGGCACAGCACATTAATTTAAAATTATCTCATAAACTTGACCCCTATGAACTTTCTTATTAGAGTTTTTATTTTTTTTTGTTTACGCAAAATGCATGTAATGTTATGAAACAATATTTAAACATTTTAAACATACTAGTACACTAGCGATCCGCCCTTGCTTGCCCCGCTTACTTGCCGTCTGGGTTTTCTAGGATTATGTATCGTTGTTTAGAGGGTAGGTCAGAAGGTTCTTGAGTGGCGTCCGCGGACCGGGAGACGAGCTGTAGGTAGGCCTCCAACAAGATGGAGTGACGACCTTGTAAGGATCGCGGGGACGCGGTGGATGCGACAAGCACAAGACCGGTCTGAGTGGAGAGCCTTGGGGGAGGCCTATGTCCAGCACTGGACGTCTTTCAGCTGACATGATGATGATGATGAGAGGGTGTCAAGGGGGGATCGTCTGGGTGCGGTTTCATTTGTATTTACTGCGTAATCATGATTAGACTGCTAGTTGTTGAAGTGATTGACCCGATATTTTGCTTTCTGGTATTATTCTGGTTCATGTTAAATAATATTTTTATTGGTTCACAGGCGTGGGAGGTGCTGATGCTGTGGACGTCATGGCCGATATCCCCTGGGAGCTGAAGTGCCCGAAGGTCATCGGAGTCAAGCTCACTGGTGAGTACTCACACAGAAGGGAACTACTAGCGTCTCTCTCATACTACTCAACAGGACTAAGGGCCGGCGCATATGCAGCAAAGCACAGCGAAGATAACTTATAGGACGTATCACACAATTTAATAACAATTGCCCTTCGAGTTATCAATTTAACGGAAAAAAGTGGCGACCGTTTTTCGTTAAGCTGACTACTCAAAGGGTACTTGTTATTAAAGTTTGTTACGTATCCCATAAATTGTATTTATACTTGCGCTACAAAAAAGCATCGTCCGATTGCAAGGAAATTCTTTAGTTACTTAAGAAACAGAATAATATAGGTGAAGTCTTAACGTTTCGTTTGGCTAGTGCCGGATCCGTTCCGACCCTGGGCGTATTCCTAGTGCTGTTTCCGTCCCTTAAGGGGCTTAATCGGGTTATATGAAATTGATGTTACTTGCTTCAAGGTAGGGTTCTAATTTGTATGTAAAAAAAAACAGGGGACAATCTCAAACAAATTGACCTAGCCCCAAACTAAGCTCCAGGCTTGTACTATGGGTACTAGGCAACGATAAACTTACTTATATAGAGAAATATATACTTCAATATATAGAAAACACCCAAGAATCAGGAACAAATACTCGCGCTCATCACACAAATATTTACCCGTCCCGGGGATCGAACCCGGGACCGCTAGCTTCGTAAGCGGAGTCACTACCGACTAGGCTAACGCGTTTTTTCAATCTTCCAAGCATTCAGTTGTCAAATCACTTTCCAGCTAGGAGCTATGAAACTCGGTTACGGTACACCGATGACGTCATAGCCCGGCAGACTAGGATTTTATGTGAGGCTTTTGGCATACGAAAGGTTAATCTCCATAACGCCTTTTTTTTGTTAGCGGTTAAAAAACAAAAGGCGTTGCCCTAACGTTCATTATACGCGCAGTCTTGCCAATAATGAAACAACATACGTAAACGTGATAAAAATTAAGTATTTTAGGTATAAATACACCGCGTATAAATCTCTCGGGCCTTGCGTTGGTATGCGTGTGTGTGAGTACGTACAAACACATCCGCCACACATGTGTGCGTTAATGTTTAACAGGCTTAAAAAAAGATACTGACGTGTTGCGGACCTACTCCTTTGTGGAGTCTGGTAAAAAAGACGTTCGATGGTTTTATTTTCTAAATCGTCGGTGATACTGTTATAATTCATGATAGAGCAAAATAAACCTTACTGTTTTATTAAAAAGGTGCATTTTGCTCCTTATTCAAAAATTTACTTACGCGGTTTTGCAGTTTCACCGACGAAATGTATTTCCACGCATTTTGGTTAAAATGCAAGGCGATTTCTGCTTTATTTTTATGATAAGGTCCCATCTTGATACTGGCTTGGGTATGTTTCATCGACTTTTTTAGGGCCTCAACCGCTGTACCTAGACTTAGGGTCTAAAGTTCAGGCTTGGATTTGCCCGTCGGTTAGACGCGAAACAGTTTCACATGTATAAGATTGAAGGTGGTTGATTTTACACATACATAAACTCACGCCTTCATTCCCAGAGTGCAGTAGGCAGAGCTACAGAATTACCAATAACTCTAAAAACTTGTTGATAACTCTGTAACCACATTTTGCACTAGAAGGCTAACCTAACAGTACTGCAAGCCTTATTCCCTTAGTCGCCTCTTACGATATCCACGGGAAGACATGGAGTGGCACTATTCTAACCCGGCAACCACACGGTTAGGTTAGGTTAGGTTAGGTTTAGGCATTATTTTGTTATTATCAATAATTGTTGTATTGACTTTTCAACTAAAGTCGAGTCCGGAATTAGGCGAACTAACTTGACAGTTCATTGTACACTAATGTTGCCACAGTTTGGCTAGTGCTGTTAATATCGATATTTAAAAAGTCTAGTTTATCATTATTATTGTGTTTGAAATCTAACTAATAATTTGGAAGCCACCTAAAAGGATCACAATGGCCTGTTGTAATGTCAGCATTATTTTTGTATTTTATTCCTAATTTGAGGAGTAAGTATCGTAAATATCCGCTTTAAACCGAACATCCTTCAGATCATATTATATCGTAAAAATTGCTGTAGTTTTTCCCTATTTGGCAAGTATGTATGAGTGTGAAAGTTTCGACGACAATTACTTGATAAAATATAAATATAATCAGATTTATAGAAGGCACAAGGTTATATCGACATATTTGTGTCGACATAAACCTATCACTATTTATTTTTTCCTATGTCTGGCAACATTTTCGGCTGTCAAGTTAGTTCGCCTAATTCCGGACTCGACTATACACTCAAACACATCGACTCGCAAATGGCGCAGTGCCAAAGAAACGATGACACGGGTTGTTTATCTATGAAATTAGAACGGACTTTTACTTTATATTTAGTTTTCGCTTGCGTGACCTTGAACTTCATATTACTAAACCGCGATTAGAATACACTTCGGAAGTAACGTCAGCACGCTGTCATTGCATATTATATCCGCCATTAGTAATTGTCATGTATATGCAATGACAGCGTGCTGACGTTACTTCCGAAGTGTATTCTAATCGCGGTTTAGTAATACTAATGAACAGGTTTTTAATTATATGCTATTATTAAACTCAAGCGCAACTAGAAGTACAGATGTAGTGAATCCTTCCCCACCGTTTTTGTCGGATGAGTTCGTATTTATCTGGCTTTCTCAGTTGGCTTATTGATGGGTACTGAAGCTAATTGAGAAAGCAAGATAAATATGAACTTACCTGACAAAAAACGTGAAACGTGTTTCTAATGCATATTATAAATCATAATTAGACCGGCCAGTTGAATATGTATAACAATAATATTTAATTATTATAAATAAAAAGTGACATATCCTGTATAGTGTGGACCGCAAACAGATCATAGTTTGTTGTTTTAAGTTTCTTGTTTGATTGATCTTTTAAAGATTTTAGTCGGCTTCTGTGACATGAAGAATTGAAGACTGATAAAACCTGTGTAGTGACCTTGTTATACTCGTATTTAAGTATTATACAAGTAATATGATCATTGACCTATGAGAGATATTGTATTTTACAACTGCCGAGTTGTCTTATCAAATATTTTAAGCGCATGCGTTTGAGAACTTGTGATTTGAACTGAATTAGTTTTTGGTTATTTAAAACATGTTAACCACGTGGATGCTTCACCTATCTTACTATAAGTTCATCATCCATAGAAGTGATTACATTAATATGTCCAATGTCCATTGATAATCTAGACATAATAAACTTCGTGATTAAGGCGCAGTTTTTTTTATATCAGGTTTCCCCGTAAAATATTATCCACTTTGATGTTGGTACGAATTTACGATTTTACAATTTTGGCGTCACAAATTAGTATAAATAAATTAACCCTAAATGGACTTTATCGTACCAATTCCAATATTATCCCAGAGTGCCATAAATGTATCGATATTTTTTGTTCTATTGTGATTACTAATCATTATAATGCCGAAATACCAAAGAAGGTGGCTAACTACATACAGTACAGTCTATCGTAGATATTTGTACACTTTAGTACCTTGTCTTTTTATTTAATGTCTTGTTTAAACTACACACATACACATACATACCTAATTGGTTACTAAGTTCTGTTACTAAGGTTGATGCAAATAAAACTAACTTATGTTTATTTTTTAATTTCAATATGTATAAAAATTAAAAGCTTAATTAATATACATTTTGAAAAACAATTAATCATATTTCTTAGTTTCCGCAATTCCCGATACGATCTTTTAACATTCACAGCCGGAATCGATGAAATTACGCATGACTTTTCTGTAAATTTCATTTTTTGAAATCGCTTAAAAGTTAGTCTTTGTTTACCAAAGAACTTTTTTTGTATAATATTATAAAAAATCCTATCTCTGTATATGTTTAGAGACCAAAATTATATTTCTCAACATGACTTAATTCCAACTTATGAAGCAAGAGATTTGGTGTGTTTTCGTATTTCTGCAAAATCATGTGAAATCTTAAAGTCGATTTAATGAGTCATCAAGATTGACCGGTGTCCAAGCGGATCTTTAGTTGCTTTGAATACATTCGTATCAGAATTTAAAGCTAGAAGTCTGTTCAATATGTCACGCAAATTTGAACTCTCTACAGGAACTCTTACAAAAGTTGGGGCCGTTATCAGTATCATCGTCGTGCGTGATTTTAACTATGATTTTATCGTCCGAAATGGGAATACTTCAAGCTCGTACATCAAATAATTGCAATAGTTTAGAATACATTATTTTTATTATCTATATATATAAAAATCAATGCCATTTTTCGTTGTAATTTTATAACTCAAGAACGGGCTCACCTATCCAAACCAAATGTTTAGTCTTTGTTCGGACTAATTAGTAGATGGTTTATGTGAAGTTTGCACAAAATCGGTCGAGCGGTTCTTCATTTATCACATTTTTTGTGACAAATGAATTGAAAGTCAGAAATTTTCAGCGGGGCGAAGCCGCTGGCGGGCCGCTAGTTATTCTATATAAATCAAAGTTTTGATTAATATACAGGTTTATGCAAAACTGCTTTATTTTTTATTTTTTATTGTAATTAATCTCAGTAACAGAACTTAGTAACCGACTAGGTAAACTCACGCCTTCATTCCCAGAGTGGGGTAGGCAGAGCTAAAGAATTACCAACAAGTCCTAAAACTTCTTGAAAACTCTGTAACCACACTTTGCACAAGCAGGCCAAGATGTATCCCAGTGTATTAGTGACAGGTGGCAAGCCCACCGCCTAACAGTACTGCATGCCTTTATTCCCTTAGTCGCCTCTTACGAGATCCACGGGAAGACATGGAGTGGTACTATTCTAACCCGGCAACCACACGGGTAAACACACGGTGTTTAAACTGCCATAACTATATGAATTGTCACGGTGGTTAAAGTAACAACGTACTAAAGTGTACACATATTTTATGAACTCGACTGGAGAAGGTGATAGTAGAATAGAAGCATATTCAATTTTATTCGGTTACGAAATACGGTATAGAATATAGACTACTATGTTGCAGTTAACCGCCTTCTTTGGCATAAAGGCACTTTTGTTGAAAAAAAAAACATTTTCTACAATTTACGCAAAAAATCTCTTATTATTTTTAAATTACTCAGCCTATTTTGATGATGGTTTCACCATATTTACAAAAACAAATAAAAAATGCAAGCGACAGCAAAGCAAATACAGATGAAAAGCATTGACTTTTCGGCACCGTGCAGTGCCTCCCTAAACCAAAAGGCAGTGTCTAGATTAATTAGCTAAAGCAGATTATATTTTCTTTCATTAGTAATAAGGTTGCATATCCTACAGACGTTTTGTCGGAGACACCGCTATTTATTTCACCCACATCTATTATCGCCTTAAGCGGTTCTGTAATAGAATAATAGGAAACGGATCTTATCATTAATTGCTAGTTTATTTTCCGTAATAGACACGTGTTTTCTTATTCGCCATGTCATTATAATTGTTTGTTTGTGTTTGCGCTATCGTGACCTGACATTTGTTTTGTATGCTACTCACGCAAAACACGGTGATACTTACAACCAGCTGTTTGTAATACGAGATTATTATTCGCGGTCGTTACTCGTGACAAATAAATAAATATCACGGGACAATGTCTCGCAAATTGACCTAGTCCCAAAATACGCTCTAGGCTTTTTCTTGTACTATGGGTATTAGACAATGAAGAATATACTTATAGAGAAAAATATACATACAATACATAGAGAACATCCAAGACTCAGGAACAAATATTCGAGCAAATACAAATACAACGTGTTTTTTTTTATTTACGATAACTTCGGCATATTACTAGGTAAATCCATAGAAACTAAGTGGTAGATTCGATTTTTAAATATCGTAAAAAAAAACTGTTTAGAACAAAGTAATTAATATTATCTTTGTTCTAAACAGTTCTTTGTTAGTATCTTTGGTCATTCTAAAAGGGCCTATAGAGTTAAGTCATAGTCAGTGTCAAACAGTGGCGAAACGTCACGTAAATAAATAGGCAAGCCGGAGCAAAAAAAAGGTGTATGGCGTGTGTGCTTGTTTGCCCCTTCCGTGACATAAAAAAAACATACCTTAAAAAATGGATGTCGTCTTTCTAGTTCTCAAAAAGCAGTGCTGAAGTGTCGCGTGCGTTAAAAGTGCGCGGAAAGGCAATTCTTGCTTTCCAAGTAGTACTACCGTATCAATTAAACGTTTCAATAAATTTCGATTACGTTCCACTTACGATTGTGGGCCTCAAAATTATTACCAAAAAAAGTTTAAATTCTACTGTTACCAAACTCATGTAATAATATACAACTCCGTATATGTTTCTCGCTTTGAGCATGTTTTCTAGCTGAATTACTTATAGAAAATAGAATAAGTTTTTTTTTCTTGCCTTTTTCGTGCTTATTAAGATTAAATCTTAGAAAAAATACAAATTTATTTCCCTATTTCTGGGCGGTTTGCCCTTCGGGAATATATAAAAACTAACCTAACATAACCTATTTTTTTACGTACTTTAATTCAAACCGTAATGTTTCAGTAATAATTGATATTAGAGAAAAGTTTGTTTAAAAAAATATGCTTGTTTTAGTATATTCTAAACAATTAAATCATCATAAATAGACCTTATATTGACATAATTTTCAAGCATCAAATTTTTTTAAGTCCCTGACGCCTTGAAAATGACCAACATTTGAACCCCTATAACTCGGCCAATTTTGATTTTAGAGAAAAGTTTTTCAAGTAAAACATGCTTATTTCAACGTGTTCTATGCGATAAAATCATTTAAATTAGGTGTCATAATGATACAATTTTGGCGAAATTTTTTCTAAGTCCTGCGTCCCCTAACTGAATTATATAAATTGTGAATATCTGCAAAACCTGTTCGATTCCAAACACTGCTAGAATCGGAAAACAGCAAAGATGAATAGCAAAATAATTTGTTTAATTTGCAGCTGCCAGTCAGCCAATTGTATTTGTAATTCGCTGTGGAAATGTTTGAAGAATCCATCTCTACGCCTATAATCAATTTTTATGTCTGGGCGAGCGCGTCCTAATCCTAACTTAATGACATGTTTCTTATTTCCAAAGGATAACTTTGAAAAACATGTTTGTTCATAAGTAGGTAATCTGTAAGATAACACTCAATTTGCACCAATGCGGCCGTTTGTACTTTGAGTACAGGCAAAAATATTTAAAAACTAAACCACGAATATAACCTAAAATAGATCGAAGCAAAAATAACAATATTTAGGTACTTAACGAAATATAAACAAACCTCCGTTGTCGCCACGAATCTGCAAATAACACAATCCAAACAGAAAAACATTCACAGAACACTAAACAAGCTAAATTTCACTAGTTGAGTCTCATAAAACACAATAAGTTAAGTAATAACACAAATTTAACTATAAATCAAAACAAAACACCGCGTATTAGCGCGAGGACGCGAAAGTAATGGCGTAATGAAAATCAAAAAAGTAGTCGAAGGTCGTGAGGAGAGAGACGGTTGTTGAGTTGAGTGTCCTTGGGAAAAGAAAGTTAACGCATGCACTTTAAGTTCAAAATTGGATGCAATAAGCCGTAGTTCGTCGGCCGGACTTGCGTGCTTCTCCCTCTTGCGTGCTCACACAGGTGCCGCTGTGTCTGTGTGCGAGTTTAAAGCTAATGTAGCGCTATAATATTACCATTTGGTTTGAATTTGTTAGTGAGGTCCGGCGCCGAGTCACCGGCTTGTATGGCGGTTTTAATTGTGGGTGTAAGTTCGAGCGCGCGTAGTGAAAGGTAACTGAGCATGTGTGCGTGTATACGAAAATATTGTTCTTGTTTCTTTCTAGTAATATAGGTTAGTGAATGGGTGCGAGCGAGTGATAGATTTCGGCTTGGTAAATAAATAAATTTGAATTGCGGCGTTAGTGCGTATTCATTCATCGTATTATGAAGCAAGGTAAAGCTATAGTACACCGGGTTACTTTCGGTTTTACGTTTTGTTGTTTGTATACCTAGTAGGTACCTACTCTATGCATAGGAATTTTTAGGGAAGCCGCTGGGAATCGGGTTGTATGGACGCTTCGCTACTGGTGTCAAATACGTCAATGTTGGCGTGACATACACAGACAGTTAAGAGCCTTTTAGACCAGTTCGACATGATTAACTGATTTAATTTAAAAATTAAATATCTTTAAAACCGTTACAGTTATCATTTGTCTGTCCTCGGGAAATTAACTTTATTTGACCTAAAGAACGTTCCCTTAAAGTTATCGTAAATTAAAAAAAACACGGTTATACACCGTGATTTTTTTCAAGTGCAACTGTGATAGCGGTGCTGCCGAGCGCTATTAAAGAGAGGGGAATACTGCACTTATGCTAACAAATAAATGTGTTTATTTCATTTGACTTGAACGATTACATTATCTTGTTTATTTTTAAATATGTCATTATTAAACTTAAACATTAATTAGGCCAATAAAAAAATATGCAAAGCTTGTTTTCAGTAATAGAACACCTAAAGTAGCGGCACTGAGTGTTGGCACTTTTGACACCTGCCATCCATTTTACATATTTAAATCAGTCAAATGCGAGAAGTATAAAAAAGTTTACTAAAGAAATAACGCATAATAATAAAAAGCAATTTTCCATGATTTTTAACTTACGTATTTATTTTATTGTATTTTAATCCGATTCAGTTAAATCACAAACAATCGTCATTGTTATCATCTGATACCTATCATCACGCGAATTGTTTTTTTGACAGGTTTTAATGTTAGTTATAATTAAAACGATGAAAACTAAAGTGCGAGCAAATGAACATAATCTCAAGATTAAGCTAGTTACGAAATGCGTTTCGGTAAATAACAGCCCCAGCGGTACATCACTATGCCGGTACCTGCAACAATGAAGTTTGACATCATTACTGTCAATATTTAGGGAACTTTATGAGCGAGAAAACGTCAAAAGTGCCATCACTCGGTGCCGCTACTTTAAATATACAGTAGACGTGTTAAACTGAAAAATACACTTTCGTTCCCAGTAATAGGACGCTTGATAACTAGACGTAATCAAACTGAAAGAGACACTTTTATATACACTTCATACAAACCTTACGTAACAATAGTTGTATGTGCAAGCTGCACTGTAACAGGACACGAGAATAGCTAATTTGTCCCAATAACCATGTCCAATCTAGAGAAGACATATCAAGTGACTTCCAGTCCGCATATTAACGCCCTGGCCCTTGTGTTCTAGGGTATAGGGTTGATTATCTCTCGCGTCGGGCTGTTATATCACTCGACATTGATACGGTGGCGCGTCTATTTCTATCGTGCGATCTATGGCTAGACATTCCTAGCGGTGCGTCTTATGCGTCTTCATATTTAGAGTTCTATGTTTATTATTTGTGCAGAAATATGCAACACTAGCTGTTTCCCGTGACTACGTCTGCATAGATATCGTTTATCGCTATTCCCTTGGAAACTGACCAATTTTCCCGGGTATGAATTCCTAATCAAAATTCATTAAAATCTCATCAGCTGTGAAAGCGTATGACGACGATGATGCTTTGGCAGTGAGAAATAAGTTTTTATTGTAATAAAATAATTCGAGTATAGTAAACTAGCGATCTGCCCTGGCTTCGGTTCGATTAAACGAAATACAATATAGCCTATATTAGTCAGGAATAATTTAGTCTCCTGTCATTGAAATAAGATTTAAACTCGATAGATTAGTTGCAGATATTACCCCCAACATACAAAGTAAGACATCATTTTATCTCTGTATAATTTTAGTAGATGACTATGTAGAGTGGAACAACTTAATTAGCATACATACCAACACTTTGCCAAAAACCTCATAACTTTCCTTAGGGCATCCGGTGATAGTGTTCCGATCTTGAAAGATTGCCAAATAGATGCGCTCTGAATACATTGGTCAACAAATAAAATGATACAGGTATGATATGGTAATGATACTAAGTACTAACATGTGACCTTCTAAAGTGCATATTAACTAAGTAAAAAAATCTGTGTACTTTTGCCTTCTAAATCTCTGAAGACATTTTTTCAAGATAACTTATCATGGGCATTTGTTTTTATCAGTAATGTTGATCGCATTTTTTCTGAATTTACGCATTGAAATGTACGTCATTCTCGGACAGATGTTTATTTATTATTACGATGGATGTAGTGTATCTATAGGTATAAAAATCATCTCGGCGATTAGTTGCGTTAGTCCATTTATTAATTATTAGTAATAAGTACATCCATATCATAATATATTAAACACGTTGAGGCTATAACTGATAGAGTAATATCGTCTAATATATTATAATATTACTATCGAAGAGTTATTGTATACTATAGAACATATTTAGGATATTTTGCTTTGATATCCTAACAATGTTGATTATAACAGGTAAATCGTGACAATTAAGTAGACCTAGTGATAACACGTTTTTCACGTGTATTTTCAAATAAGATAAAATAAAAATGAAATACCTTAAAATAAGCTATTTACTTACATGGTTTTATCATACCTGTGATGAAGGAGGTTTGATCGCTATTTAATAGTATTATAAACAAATCCATCCATTTTTGACCCCGTGTGGTTGCCGGGTTAGAATGGTGCCACTCCATGTCTTCCCGTGGATGTCGTAAGAGGCGACTAAGGGAATATAGGCTTGTAGTACTCTTAGGCGATGGGCTTGCAACCTGTCACTAATACGCTGGTGAACATCTTAGCCTATTTGTGCAAATTGTGGTTACTGAGTTTTCAACAACTTTTTGAAGTTGTAATTCTGTAGCTCTGCCTACCCCACTCTGGGATTGCAGGCGTGAAGGTATGTGTGTGTGTATGTATAAACAAATCCAGGACATCTTACAAAAAATATATTTAATAACTTGTTACGAAATCAAAGAGAACACCAACAAAAAACGCTGCGACATTACAGAAGAATTATTTATTTCCTTAGTAGATTTTTTCAAATATAAGACGTAGGATAACTTCTAAAAATTTAGAACAAATGTTAATTGTCTATGACGAATGTCATATACATTATATTAAATTATTGAAAAGATTTTTTTCTAATTGGTGTCTTTTGCTCGACTTGTACAGAAAAACTACATCACTTCACTAGTCAAACATAACGTTTAAAATATGATAACGATATCAAAGCAAGATGGGGTTAAAAACGTTATAAAGAATAAAACTATTTATCCTTTCCCAATCGTACAAATTTGACATCTTATGAATTCGCATGTCTTGTTTCGGTCTGGGAAAAAGACAACCGGCAAAATTACGGCATCTTATAGTCCTCAGGGGCGGGGTAACGCATGGTGTCTCAGGATTGCCGTCTTGTGACTGTAATCTTGAGAATGCACTCTCTGATCCCACTTACTATCAGGTAGCCTGTGTGTTCGTTTGAACCCTCCTCGCTTTAAAACAAACACCACCGTCCTAACAAGATCATGTTACCCCAAAGGCAAGCTGTCAGGCTGGACGAGCCCCAAAGACATCATCCTGAAGGTGGCCGGCATCCTGACGGTGAAGGGCGGCACGGGCGCCATCGTGGAGTACCACGGGCCCGGCGTCGACTCCATCTCCTGCACCGGGATGGCCACCATCTGCAACATGGGGGCTGAGATCGGAGCCACCACCAGCGTGAGTCTTATGAATTTATGTGTGCTATACTCAAACTGTTTAGGTACTGAAATAAATGTAAACAAAGAAATCACGTGACATAGTTGGTCAGCCAATAGGAGCCGAACATTGATACGTAAAAGCTCGACGGAATTACATTTATTTAAGTACCTAAACAGTTTGAGTATAGTTTTGATAAAACTCTTATTTATTACCATGTGATGTAACTTATTTTTAAGTAAGTTTAGTACATTCACTCTATATTACCGAAGTGTAAGAAAGCCCTCATGTGGCCAATTTTCTGAATAAATATTTTTAATTTTGGTGGTGGATCCACCGGATGGAAGGGAACAATCCAAAGGTAAAAAAATGTATAAGTATTGAGAGGTCAAGGTTATGACGGGGGTTAGAGTAAAGTCACTCCAACCGGTTAAATTTTTTATGCTTTTTTAGTGAAGCGTTGGAAGAATTTAACTTTAAGAAAGTCAATTTTATTTTGGCTAGAAAATACCTTTTTTTTGTTTCGGAACTGAGGATAGCTCGGCCCCCCTTGAAGTCATCTGCAGCGATGATGATGATGTTCTTGAATAACTTTTATAACAAAAATTCACATACGAGTAGGGTAAACTCACCAATGGTCAGCCAGAAACCTTTAGTCGGCCTCTGCCTATACATCCTATGAGTGGGAAGAGTACGAAAGATATGTTTCCCACTCTTCGCACATATAAGGTCGACTAATGGTCTCTGGCTAACCACTAGTGACTTTACCCTAATTAAAGCATTAGGTTTTTTTTTTATCGATATAATTAAGTGCTTGTTTGAGTGTAGGGTCAAATACGAGAATTTATTTGTTTTTTCATGCACTAACCTCATATGAAACTACATCAAGGTGATATTGGACTAGAAAAAGGTTTTTTATACAGCTGCTCAAAAAGTGGTACTTTTCGTAGCTGTATATCGTGCGGAAAGTTGAACTTTTTCGAACTAGTGCTTTTTACTTTTCTTATTCGCACTAGTGCGTTTTACTTTTCCATTTTTTTTAAATGTACTCCTCTCCTCTTGCCGTGAATCCAACCAAAGAGTTTGCATATTTAAATAAGGTACCAGGAGCTCAGAGGTAATTAGCAGGTCGGCCAAGTCACCTCGGGAATTGCGCAATATGACATACTTTCCGCACTTGTACCAAATGTACTATTTCAACGTTGCGCTCTAGCACTCCTTATCTCCTTATCATTGATATTGAAACGCAAGAAACTGAAGTACAAGCCGTCACCAGAAGTAGCTTATGATAACAATCGAATCTCTATATACACGAGTGACGTATCAACATATTAACGTAACCTTGTGAATTGATGTGGATGACTTGTGCAGTCAAGGACGAAAATGGTAGCAAATAAAATATCATAGGGTAAAGTCACCAGTGGTCAGCCAGAGACCAGTAGTCGACCTTATATGAGTGCGAAGAGTAGGAAATATATCTTTCGTACTCTTCCCACTCATACAAAGTATAGGCATAGGCCGGCTACAGGTCTCTGGCTGACTACTGGTGACTTTACCCTATCTTCGTAACACTTGCTGCAAAAATTTCGTTAATTCAAAAAAAAAAGTACTTTTAAAGGTTTTGGGCGTTTGGGAGTCGTTACTTACGACGTTATAGAAATTTGATTGTTTACACATAATTATTAGATTATTTTTATGTGGTAAATTATAAGTTGATATCTATGTCTGTTTGTATCTGTCTTAGTAGCTCCCAAATCTGCCAACTGTGAAAGCAGGCTTTTTAATTTAATGCTGGTTTAAAGTTTTTAAAGTACAGGACACAAAGGATTTTTCAATATTTTAACAACTAGACAAGCTCTTCTGAGACTTGCAACTTCGACCGTTTGGGAATTAACTATATTTCACATTAATCTGTTGATCCATAAAGGCGAAAAAAACAAACACACATTCACATATCACACTGCCAGACCAACGCAGTATCAACTATAAACACTTGCTAGTTTTGTTTCAAGTTCATAGACGTCGTATTTTGATATACTTCATTTTTTTTTAATTGTTATAATATGGAAAAGGGCCGAACCCGAAACCGACGTGCGTGCATGACTCGATGTATGAATGTTGAAGAAGCGAAATAAATTTGTCAAGATCGTAGCAAGTGGAAAGAAGTTGTCTCTGCGTATCCCTCTGGGAAACAGGCGTTATTTAATATATTTGTAAGGTTTATTATCGCGTAACACATTTCAAGTTCTGACGTCACCGTTCACATGTGTTTGGTCTAGCTGACGTCTTGCGTGTGCGCAGGTGTTCCCGTACAACGCCCGCATGGAGGCCTACCTGAAGTCGACCGGCCGCCACGACATCGCCGCCGCCGCCAACGCCGCCAAGCACCTGCTCACCCCCGACCCGAAGGCACCTTACGATGAGGTAATATAATCATGAGGCAAATAACCGGTTATAACCGGTTTCAACCGGTTATAACCGGTTATTTTCATACAAAACGGTTAGTAACCGGTTAAATTGCATTACATATACATACAAAGGTGAACAGGATTTTTTTAAATTACATTGCTTAAGTAACTATTATTTTACAAATTTAATTTTTTCTACTTTCATTTTGGCCTATTAATCTTATTATAAACAATTTGGTTACAATTGTGACGTTGAATTGCTTTTGCGAAATGAATTTAAAAAAAAATGTTTACCCACTGATGATTTAACCCTTTTCCAGGCATAGTACATTTCATCGACCACATTCATGTCGCTCAAAATTGAACTTAACTACCTACATTTTATGACACAAATTAAATTGAACTTTCCTGAAATATGACTTCATAGATCAGGAAGTTACGAATTCGTGGCTCTATTCCATTTCTTGCTTGTGTCCTTACTTTAGCAAGGCCTGGAAAAGGGTTAAATTCGTCAGTGAATCTTTAAAAACACTTAAATTATATTCAATAATGCATTTGAATGAAATGCTGTTCTATTATCAACACTTTATAGCATTGTACCTAATGCTTTTTAGTTCAAGGAATTCTTATAACGTAATAAAATACATATATGTTTTTAGGGCTCCGTACCTATAGGGTAAAAACGGGACCCTATTATAAAAAATAAATATACTAAGACTCCGCTGTCCATCTGTCTGTCTGTCACTAGGCTGTATCTCACGAACCGTGATAGCTAGACAGTTAAATTTTCATAGATGATGTATTTCTGTTGCATGCCGCTATAACAACAAATACTAAAGAACAGAATAAAATTATTATTTAAGGGGTGATTTTTTTATGGATAATGGTACGCAACCCGTCGTGCGCGAGTCCGACTCGCACTTGGCCGGTTTATGTTTTTTTTTTTAAATCAGACTTACAATAAAAATGTGGTTAAGTCAAATAATACATTGATAGTTAGTTGATCACGTGCATATTATGTATAATAATATTAATAATAACTTTATTCAATAACAACAAACACAACTAACTAATACAATTTTAGTAGGTAAGATAACTTAATTACTAAAACACACGACGACGCGCTGGCCTAGTTGGTGGTGACCCTGCCTGCGAAGCTAGAGGTCCTGGGTTCAAATCCCGGTAAAGGCAGATATTTGTGTGATGAACGCGAATATTTGTTCCTGAGTCATGGATGTTTTCTATGTATTTAAGCATATATTTCTCTATATAAGTATTTATATCGTTGTCTAGTACCCATAGTACAAGCCTAGAGCTTAGTTTGGGACTAGGTCAATTGGTGTGACATTGTCCCCTGATATTTATTTTTTTATTTTTTTATTTACATCTTTCAACTAGCACATGTGGCTATCAGTTGTGATTGTGAGTTATATTCTAAGAGTATGTAGTAATAATTACACAACATCGTTTTTGATCGGAAAAGTTCGTATTTATCTTGCTTTCGTACTCACCTTAGTACACATTGATAATTCAATGAGAAAGAAAGAGTCGTATGACGTATCTGCATCGAATTGATAATGAATTGTCAACGGTAAAAACAGGTGAATACGAAACAATTGAAAGTTTGAGGTTAAATTCAAATGCTTGTGTTATTCAAACACCATTCAAAATTGTAATCTATTTATGAAACACTCGTGGGTTGTGTACCTGACAATATGCAAATATATTATGCATGTGTATTTTATTGAGCTCGACCGATTTATAAACAGACAATAATGTTGATTGGCGAGACTAGAATTCCACTTTAGTCTTTAAGGTTGGCAACGCGTTTGAATTCTTGCCATTCCTTGTGGCCAGTGTTCTTCATGCCATAAGAAAACCGTTATGGGCGAGTCAAACTCGCGACCTGGGGGTTCTGTACCACCCGATTCTTACTTCACGTTTTTTATTATCATTCACATCGATTTTGATGTATACATACAATACAATATAATAGGTACTATTTAGTGTACAGTCAAGGGCATGAATATCTATACCGCCATCGCGTCAAATATATGTATACACGGATCTTATTTCCAATGGTATATAGGTTTATAGATATTTTTGATGTCTTGGGAACGTATAAATGTTTATGACCTTGAATGTACACTAGCGAACCGCCCTCGCTTTGCTTTGGTTTATGTGACTGATGTTGAAGACCGATGGTGAAGACCGCATAAAAATTGGATCAGTAGTTTTTGAGATTATCGCGTACGTACCGAGGAAAGCGACTTTGTTTTACTATGTAGAGATTACAGAGAATTAAAACTGAATCAATTAACCGTTATGTACCATATTATCGTTTTAACGACGGCAAAAGAGCCGAAAACTGACTATTAAAAAACGTTTCTGGCATGTGACCCCCTTAATATTTAACTTTTAGTATGTGTTAGAAAATTTGCCGTTATAACCCATTTTGTTAAAGCATTAACCAGTTTAAAATGAGTCGCTTTACTTCAAACTGGGATATCTCTTTGAAATTTCGTATACGAATTTAAAACTTAACCTGTTTGAAAAAAGACGCAAATTCCGTTGTCCTTTTGAATGGCTTAATCCGAATTTGTAATAACGTGACTCAAGTAGCACTTCAATGGTAGCACAAACGTCCGAACAGATAGCGTAGGTATTCTAATAAAATAAAAACTAATATTATGGTATTTATGGTACCCTAAACCTCCTGTCTTCCCCCAGCTGATCGAGATCGACCTGAACACCCTGGAGCCGCACGTCAACGGCCCCTTCACCCCCGACCTGGCCAACCCCATCTCGGAGCTCGGCGCCGCCGCCAAGAAGGCCGACTGGCCGCTCGACATCAGGGTGGGGCTCATCGGCTCCTGCACCAACTCCTCCTACGAGGACATGGGCCGCTGCGCCAGCATCGTCAGGGAGGTACGTGACTGTACTGCGCTTGGTTAGGTGCTTGATTTAATGTAAACAGAAAAGTACGAGATACGCACTGCCAGATCAAAAGTGTAGTAACTCAAAATACAACTTTATTTTAAAATGAACTTTAATACTACGTCTATGAGCTTGAAACAAAACTAATAATGATTTTGAGTAGATGCTGTCTTGATCTAGCAGTACGATATATTCTGACGACGTGCTAGCCTAGTTGGTAGTGAGTCTGGCTACGAAGCTAGCGGTCCCGGGTTTGAATCCCGGTATGGGCAAATATTTTTGTGTTGTGATGAGCGTGGGTATTTGTTTCTGAGTCTAGGATAAAACATCGTATATATTTAAGTATCTATTTCTCTATATCCTCCTAAGACCCAAGATCCTACCCATAGTAATTATTAACTTTGTCATTCAGACCAAGCTTCTTCGACAGTTGTGTAGTCATAGCGTACCACGGTCCTACCAGTAGGACTAAATAGGTCTGAATGAGTATGAAACAATAGTACTACTGGTAGGACTACGGGCCGTAGTGACTACATGCTGAATTTTTCGTTGGGTCTTAGGAGGGGGTATAACTGCTATAATTAAGTTTATCGTTGTCTAGTACCCCTAGTACATACATAGAGCTTAGTTTGGGACTAGGTCAATTGGTGTGACATTGCCCCCTGATATTTATACATTTATTATTTATAATTCTGTAGCTCTGCTTACCTTACTTTGGAATGAAGATGTGAAGGTATGTATGTATGTATATGCTGTGCATCCGCCAATAGAAACGGAGCAGGTTTATTGTGTTTTCCCAAAAAAAGGAGCGCATCTCGCGTGTCCTCTAGTTGCGTACAAACTGTTCCAAGACTGTGTTTTTGACTAACAAACAACACAAAGCCTAAACAAATAAAGGTGAATTTCCTACACTAAGAAAGGTTTTTTTCGAAGATCTGCCCCAAGCCTTCAATCTGTTTAGGACGATTACGCGCCAGCCTCGGTAATACATAATAATTATCATTAACCTTTCGTATGCCGAAGAGGCTTGCCAACTTGTACCCGTCGTCTGCCGGGCTATGACGTCATCCGCGTCACGTGACCGAGTTCAATAGCTCCTAGCTCGAAAGTTATTTGACGTTTCGAGCAACGGAATGCTATCTATGGAAGATTGTATTTTTTTAGTTTTTTTACAGACAAATTAGAACCCTATCTTTAAGCTACTAGAATCCTATTAAGCCCCTTAGTGACGGATACGGAACAAGGCATAGGACCAGGGTCGGTACGGATCCGGAACTAGGCATACGAAAGGTTAAATATACAATGGTGTTTGTTCCAGGCCATGAAGCACGGCGTCAAGTCCAAGATCCCGTTCAACGTGACGCCCGGCTCCGAGCAGGTGCGCGCCACCATCGAGCGCGACGGCATCGCGCAGACGCTGCGGGACTTCGGCGGCACCGTGAGTGACACACACACATCTAGATGTTTACACTATCCTACAACACTCTTCTTCTTTTTTCTGGCTTTTACCCCAACTTTGGGGTCGGTCTTCCAAGTAATCTTGCCTCATTCTTCATTAATGATGGTCAGTCAGTAGTATTTCTTTGTAGTCGACTGTAGATTTCTTACCATAGTTTTTTTAATGGCTTAGGACGGCAAACGAGCACCCAGGCCACCTGATGGTGAGTGAAAACTGTGACCCATAGACATTCGCATTCACAAGACAAATTCAAATGCACTGCCAATCCTGAGGACTAAGATGGATACCCCTATGCTAGTCAATTCACCGGCTGTCTTATCCCCAAACCGGAACACAACGATGCAAACACTGCTGCTTGGCGGTAGGTTAATGGATAAGGTGGTGGTACCAACCCGGACGGACCCTGCACAAGGTCCTCCCACAAGTAAAACCAAGTCGTCGGTGGTCGTCCATGGCCTCTTCTTTTCTTCCTATACCTTAGCATACTAAAGCTTAGTAGTTTTTGTCTATTTGAATGCATTTCTCGACCGCAGGTGCTGGCGAACGCGTGCGGGCCGTGCATCGGTCAGTGGGACCGGAAGGACGTGAAGAAGGGCGAGAAGAACACCATCGTGACGTCATACAACCGCAACTTCACCGGCCGCAACGACGCCAACCCCGCCACGCACTGCTTCGTCACCAGCCCCGAGCTCGTCACCGCGCTCTCGCTCGCCGGTACACACGCGCACACGCACACACAAACACACACACACACACGCCCGGTACACGCTCGCAATCAAAATTCATTTCTTTTCACGTTGTCATGTTTTATCGCTTATATCGTTTTAGGAGTTAGGGCGGCCACATACATTCCGAATTCGGTTTTGGATTTTCTATTCGGAATCCATACAAAATCTATGACCCTACCACACACGTACAGTTGTTTTCTTTTCGAATTTTTTTTCCGAATTTGTGTGGCCGCACTTAGCTGCATTCGAAATTCCGAATCGGTAGTCCGAAACCAGATTCCGAATGTATGTAGCCGAACTTACCGTTTACTTTTTCTAAATTTTAAAGTATTTCATCTTTTCATTATATCAGAAAATAAACAACGCGCGCAACATAGCCTAACCTTTACAAAATATACAACATAAATACTTTTATCTTCAATAAGAGTTGTTATCCACATTGAATTAGTAAACAGGCCGGTCAATCAACTATGAGACATTATAAATTGAGATACAAATAGCTGGCAAACCTATTTTATAAAAACTATCAATTTCTTCTCGACTTTTATGAAAAGATATGGCTAAACTACTGCCCTAAGCATGTACATGTCTTACTAACTCGTAACATTCGAAAATTCAGTAATTAATTATTACATGTTTATTATTCTCCTAGAAATTTAGTGAAATAATTAAATATTTAAAAGGTGTTTACTTGGTATTTCATGTTTTTCTTTTGCCATGACACCTGACAGATAACATAAGATTATGATATGACGATCTCTTATTTACAAAGTATCTCAATGGATGGCTCTGTCAGAATGCTTTACAATAAGAGATCATATCTTTGCTGGATGTAAAAAATATTTTAAGAATTGTAACGAAATGAAAACTTCCTGAAACTTTTTCCATGCTGAATAGTAATATTCAGCTTAATTAGCATAACATATTACTAGTTACAGTGTTTATACATTGCAAGGGCAGTCGCCCATACTTCAGTATATCCTTTGAATTGGAAATAAATCGTACCTAATAGCATCCAAATTTTATCCGTTAACGCTATATACCAAGACAAACATCCTTACCATCTACGTGTCCTTTAGGCCGCCTGGACTTCAATCCGCTGAAGGACTCCCTGACCGGCAAGGACGGCAAGCCGTTCAAGCTGTCCGACCCGTTCGCGGACGAGCTGCCCGCCAAGGGCTTCGACCCTGGACAGGACACATACGAGCACCCGCCCGCTGACGGCAGCAGTAAGTAACCCGATATTGTAACGAGGTTGTTGTGTATTAAGGTCGGTAAGTAAGGAATTACGATTGAGGTTCTAGTAGAAGCC
Source organism: Acleris emargana (assembly GCA_927399475.2). Lineage (NCBI taxonomy): Eukaryota > Metazoa > Arthropoda > Insecta > Lepidoptera > Tortricidae > Acleris > Acleris emargana. The sequence continues at coordinate 3,734,003 of OV656840.1, forward strand.
CGAAGTCGAAGACTGAGGGCTTTCTGAGTCGAGGTTCATAATTCCCGTACCGCCCGTGAAACATTACAATGTTTTTCATCACATTTGCGAGTAAATATATACACAAGTCAGCACAACTATTATTACGAATTACTTGAAATTTTTTTAAGCGGATGGCGGGCGGACTCCACAGATTATTCAAATATTTCGTTCAGAAACGTTAAGGGCTAATACTTATGTAGGTATACATACAGCCCTGAAGGAGTGTAAAAAAAAACGACGTTTTGATACAGAAAACTATTAAAATCGATTATTAAGAACATTAATTGAGTATTTAAGTAACATATTGTAGCGAGATTGCAATGAAATTCCTGTTTAAATAACATTTTAAGACAATTTTTCAATTGCATGTAAACTCTTTGCTTGAACTTGCATGACCTGTGTGCTGTGCTATAAATTAAAAAAAATACTTACCGACCTTGGGTTTCATGATAAAAAGAAAGGTCGAGGGTTTTATACGGGGCATTGCGGCCAAGTTAACCTGTATGTTTAGATACTGTTTACATGCAAGTGTGATGAAAAATTTATTACATTCTATTCCGATATCGATCCTTGGATCATTCTCCAGATATTTTCCAGAAGAACCAGTCACGAGTAATCGTGTCTTGGTAATATTATACCTACATTAATATATTATTTTATTTGGTATTCAGTTATAAATTATAAAATACATACATTATATTTCAAACAGTGATTCATTTATCTTTGACACAACGTCTCAGCGATATTTAACCTATACCGTCAGAAATGGCTCTCAGCAGCAGTTAGTAACCTGATATAACGCTATAGCTACTACAATTGCCTTCGGTTTAGTACGACGTAACTGTGCACCTTATTTCATTGTAATAAGGTGCGAAAATGTAAACCGACTTCGCGAACTCAAAGACTTAAAACCGTGCGTCGTGTTTTGTACATTTATTTAGCTAGTATAATATCATACTAGCCATATCAGTAGAATCCGTGGAGTCGCTATTTCTTAATTATTTATTTATTATAATCATAACTAGGGTTAGGATTTTGGTGGCATTTCGTGGTTTTAGAATCCATGGAGCCGCTTTTTCCTGCATATTATAATACATGACACTTTGATTTTGACCTTCAGTATGGTCATATTTCAAAATGAACTAATTAAATTTTTATGTCGGTTTTTCGTTCCCGACTAATATTTGCTTGTTTGTAACGCTTTCAAAGTAGAGATATCCTCCATACCAAAATTGATTTAAATTGGTTTAGCGGTTTAATGAATAAATTAATTTTAAAATATTAAAATACTGAAGGTCAAAATCAAAGTGGTATGTATCACAATAAATAGAAAATAGCGACTCCATGGATTCTAGAACCACGTTTTGCCACCAAAAGTCCTAACTCTAATCATAACACTTTGATTTTGTTATAAATTTTAGTTAGGTCTATCCAATCCTTGTAATGCGTTCACAGCGGAGACGTCCTCTACCAAAATTCATTTAAACTCGTTTAGCTATTTAACTTTTGAATGCATTTTGAAATATTATTATGACAACACTGAAGGTCAAAATCAAGGTAGCATGATTATAATAAAATTAGAAAACAGCGACTCCATATACATAAATATGAAATAGCGATCATACTTACACTGGCGGCGGCGTTATTCATGAAACGTCACCCAATTTAAAAAAAAACCTATATTTATTTCATCCACCCATTAACAAATTTCTTGTACCATCCAGAGATCCAAGTGGACGTGTCTCCCAGCTCCGACCGTCTTCAACTCCTCGCGCCTTTCGAAAAATGGGACGGCAAAGATCTTACCGACCTCACCATCCTCATGAAGGTCAAGGGCAAGTGCACGACAGACCACATCTCCGCCGCCGGGCCCTGGCTCAAGTACCGCGGGCATCTCGACAACATCTCCAACAACATGTTCATCACGTGAGTTATACTTGATCACTAGTGACCATCGTGAAGGTCAAGGGCAAGTGCACCACGGACCACATCTCCGCCTCCGGGCCTTGACTCAAGTACCGCGGGCATCTCGACAACATGTTGATCACGTTATATTTGATGAGTGACCTCCGTGAAGGTCAAGGGCAAGCGCACCACCGACCACATCTCCGCCCCCGGGCCCTGGCTCAAGTACCGCGGGCATCTCGACAACATGTTCATCACGTTATATTGGATGAGTGACCTTCGTGAAGGTCAAGGGCAAGCGCACCACGGACCACGTCTCAGCCTCCGGGCCCTGGCTCAAGTACCGCGGGCATCTCGACAACATGTTGATCACGTTATATTTGATGAGTGACCTTCGTGAAGGGCAAGCGCACCACCGACCACATTTTTGCCCCCGGGCCCTGGCTCAAGTACCGCGGGCATCTCGACAACATGTTGATCACGTTATATTTGATGAGTGACCTTCCAATTATATAAATTCTAGTCAATAATAATCAGGGATCGGAAATTCGGATCGATATTTACCTAAAGTTGGCAAAATCCCGGAAAAAGATAGGCAAACATGGCGTCGGCTTCTTATAAATATTATTTTAATAATATAAGTTCCGGGATTCTGGGATTCTACAAAATGTTAATATAATAATTACTTTACATTTAGGATAAAACATTCATTTTTGCTCCTATTAATTCGTTAGGTTAATGAGTTACAGGTAAATTAAATAACATTTGGTAAATCTATACATGAAAAATAACTTCAAACAGTTAATATAAATAATTGATTATGAATTAATGCCGGTGCAATTTATTTATTTTGAAATCCCAGAAATTTTAGTAATGAATTCTATGATTGAGTCCGCCTCCATACAACTGAACTACAAAGCCGGTGCGAAAGTATAGCTAAATTTCGATCCGAATTTCCGATCCCTGATAATAAAACAAAATTTTAATTTAAGCACACAATCATTTAGAATCACTTTATGTCTTAGGTGTATCGAAAATAATAAGTTTGCCGATTTTCTTGACAAATTTACATAAGAATATGGCTAAATAAATACTTACATACATTAAAAATATACAAGACTCAGAAACAAGTACTTGGGCCCTTCGCCCAAATATTTTCCTTTACCGCGTCTTGAACGCAATCGGCTAAAAGGCTCTACCAAATAGGTTAACCGAGTCCTCGTTATTGAAGTAACTTGCTGATTGCAAGTAATTGACAACATTTCAAAAAAAAAGTATTATTGTTTTTTCGCGTTTATAATAGCTGGTTAAAAATTAGACTACCCGTATTTCTTGGTTTTTCTTTATTTAACTTAAATTCGTCGTTAATAATTTATTAAAGAAATAGTCATTAAAAAGACCGTATATACAAAGTTAGGAATACTAATGTCGTGATCTTAGCCTGATATAAAATAAAAATAAAGTAACTTTAAACATAAACAGAACTGACTGTCATGTCATGTCAATCATTCGCTGCCGTTCGTTCACAAATTTGTTATTTTGCGTAATTTAATTAATTACGTAATTTGTAGACGCCATTAAAATAAATAAACTGTTTTGCGTAGAATCGAAAGCGTGTCGTTAGAATCAAGTAATCCGTCAGACAACATGACAGTTGTATATTTTTTTCAATTCCTTTGGTAATAAATGGACTAAGGGCACTATAAGTGTATTCCTAACATTCACAATCCAACTTTTTTTACTGTTTTTCCTAAATATAAAAAAAACTAATGCATAAAAAAATCCAAAGATATTTTTACTGTAATCAGCAGTGTAAAATGAATGAATGAATTGTTGTCAATTGTAATTTCTCCTACTCATCAAAGTATTTCCCCAGCGCAACGAACGCCGAGAACGGCGAGCTGAACAAGGTGAAGAACCAGGTGACCGGCTCCTGGGGCCCCGTGCCGGCCACCGCGCGCGCCTACCGCGCGGCCGGCGTGCGCTGGGCGGTGGTCGGCGACGAGAACTACGGCGAGGGCAGCTCGCGCGAGCACGCCGCGCTCGAGCCCCGCCACCTCGGCGGCCGCGCCATCATCGTCAAGAGCTTCGCCAGGTCAGACTCGGGTGCTTCTATCTGGATACCGGCGGTATTCCACCTGCCCGACGTGCATTCGGTCAAAGAAATTGGGTGACTTTTGGTAAAATTTTATGAATGACATTTAATTCGAAACGGCTCCGTAAATTGTGTAAAAACTTCACCCAGAAATTGGATAAGTGGAATAAGGTGTCCTGCCGTTTGACCAAAAGACATTTGGCAAAATTACACTTGACAAACAACGTCTTGCAAAAAAATGTTAAGTCAATTGATCATTTTACTACTAGTCATTTTACAAATGACTTATTTTTCCAAATGATCAACAGTTAAATTTACATTTTACGAGGAAGACGTATCAGGGCATAACCGACTCGGATAGGTTAGGTTAGAAGGCAAAGGCGGGAGCTTGGCTCCCGCCTTGGCCTTCGAGGTTGTTTTTTTTTCTGCCCAGAAATAGGTAAACTAATTGCTAAATGATCAATTGCTAAGTGAGTTTTTGTAAGATGATACTTTTGTCAATTGTCTCGTTTGCCAAATGATCATTTGGTGAAACGTTGTTTGTCAAATGACTATTTGTCGATAATTTTTTGGTCAAACATTAGTGAACCGTGGAATAAGCCTCCTTCAAAGGGATTTGTTCAAACATTGGATGTAAAAATTGGTCAAAAATATTAGACTTATAAATACTTCTTCTTCTTCTCTTTGATGGCAGCTACAGGACCTGTGCCAATGTCAGTTGCGAACTAATAAATAATTTGACGCCACAGTTTGACAACTGCACGTCCACTAAAGTTGCCACAGTATGTGTAGTGAAGGACAAACTTAAACATAGACGTTCTAAATATGTTTTACTACTCCTGTACTTTTATCTATCAATTATATAGTCACGAACACTATTATAAGAACATATATAAAATGTCCACAGAATAATCCGTAGAAAGTCCATCAAGTCTATGGCCCTTAGCAGCACTTGTGTGTTTTTTAACCAAAACGACACGCCTAGCTGCCAAAGCTTAAACCTAGGTTTAATTATTGAGCAATAACACAAACTTTACAACGGAATATATTTTTACCAACACAACAAACCCAAATTGCGATATAAGTGCGTCACTGCCAACTTAAAAAACTTTATCAAATATAAAACCTGGCAAGTGCACGTCAATTTAAAAACAAAGTTAACCATAGACACATGTTGTCATTTTCTTTTTCCCGCTCGTTTGTAAAAATTATAAATAATGCTAGTATGCATTTACTATATTTGTGTAATAAAGATGAAATAAAAAATAATTATAGAGTCGCCATCAAATAAAAGGGTACAAATATCTGAGCATGCACTGCACATGTACACATAGAGTCGGGTTCAGATATTTTAGATATTTTATATGCGGCCATTTTGTTGGCGATTGCTAGTATTCATAACTATAAGTGTTAATTTTTCTGGTCTATATCGTCTGCGGTAATCATTTATAATTATCACTAATCATGAAGTCTTATGTTTACAATAATAAAATCAAATAAATATGAGAAACCATGGGCACCCTAACTTTTATTTATTTTTAAAAGTAATTATTTACCATAACATCGTTTTAACACTACCATGTATTCCAGGATCCACGAGACCAACCTGAAGAAGCAGGGTATGCTGCCACTGACCTTCGATAACGCAGCCGACTACGACAAGATCCTACCCGACGACAAAATCTCGCTCCTCGGCCTCAAGGGCCTGGCTCCTGGCAAGGTAAGACCAGTGTAACTGCTCGACACAACGATAAGAATACATATATACTACCTATACATACATGCAGATATGGGCAAAGTTTATTCGAATAACGAATAGAAAATAACTAAATTATTCGCGAATAACGAATGAAGTTCTCGAATGATTATTCTTATTCGAATAAATTATCTGTCGAATAATTTATTTGCGTATAATTTATTCTTCAATGAATGAATTGCCAAGAATTCCTTTGTTTATTTAACTACCTGGGCTTATCCCTTAATCTTATTGTCAATCTTTAAGGGGTTGAAATATGCAGTGCCTACTTATAAACGAGTCACTTTATTTCTAAAGCGTGTTAGTTATATGAATAAAATAACGAAAAAGTAGTCTTGTGATTCATTCATGGAGAATTATTTCGCAAATAAATTATTCGACGAATAAATCATTCGAAAATAAATTATTCGCGAATAAAAATATTAAGAATTATTTTTTATTTGAATAATTATTCGGATAATGCCCATCTCTGCATACATGCATAGAGAAATAAGTATTTACCCCTCGTATGCGGGAGGTCAAAGAAGTACCAAATTCTCTCTCTTTTGATTAAGATATAGTCCATAAAATTAGGCTTTAAAAAAATACAAAAATATATTCAGATTTTGGGCACGGATCCGTGCCCTAAGCATACGATGGGTTTAAGTACGAATAAAAAGACTTAGAAATAAAATACTCCGGAACTATGCAAACCCCACCTTAAGGCGGCGGATTTTAATTGCTCCCTTGCACGCTCATAGTATATTTCTAGTCGATTTGAAACCAACCCAAGGGCACCAAATAGGGAATATGCATGTTTTTTTTTTACAGCTTCAATTGAAGCTGATTCATGTAACAAACAGATCACAAAAATCATTTTTTGAATAACTATAAAAATAACCAAGATATAAGCCAACAAAGATTTGTTCCTATCTCTTTCTAGAAAAACGGAATTTTACATGGAGTTTATATGGCCGCAGTGCACAATGACGTCACGGTTCACATCGGATCTCTCTGTCTAATTAGAAGTTTGAAATGCTTATAACTTCCGTATTTCTTGACCGATTTTAATTTTAATTTCCGTTTTGGTGATCTCTTTTACGGTATTTTCATATTTTGATGAGAAATGCGATTTTTAAAATCCATGCATATTCCCTATTGATCTTAACAATTATTTCCTTTTGTTACAGCCCGTAGAATGCGAAATCAAGCACAAAAATGGCAAATCAGACCGCATCAAGTTGAACCACTCCCTCAACGAGCAGCAGATCGCGTGGTTCCGCGCGGGTTCCGCACTCAACAGAATGAAGGAAATCGCCGCCGGGAAGTGAACAGCTCCCTTTACAACCGTACTACCAACTTAATCAACCATTGCTGCCCTTGTCTAGTTTTATACACTTAGTGGCGACCATGGATGTATTAAGTTAGGAGGTCTTAGTGCATACAGCCTATTTACAATCTGGTGGCATACCATAAACAATATTAGGCGTTTTTTCTTAGATCCGGTGCTAGGTTACCATCTAGGATATTTTAGCATGGAAGTCTATTTCCAACTTTTTGGACAATACTTACGCGGCAGTGATGAATCTTATTTTAGCTTAGTACAAATAGATGAATTAGTAATTTAAGCCGAGCCTTATTTTTCTTTCAATGTATTATTTTAATCAACTAAGTTTTTTATTATTTATGTAAATAATATTTACCAAATCGATGAAATAAAGTTACGTATTACCTTACAGTTGTTTTGGTTTAAGCTATATAACTCCCTAATGATCAGAGATCGGAATAGGTAGAGCTAATTTGCCTAAACTTGATGCATGTTCATTCAAAAATGTGTTCCTATTGCACTCACTCATGAATGAATATGCGTCAAGTTTAGGCAAATTAGCTCTGCCTATTCCGATCTCTGCTAATGATTATGCCGTATTTCGTCCATGGAACTACGAACGATTGATTTCTCTGAAGGCCGGCAACGGACCTACGACTCATGGCCTTCTGGATATTAGCGCCATTGATTTATTAGCATTAATTAACCTGCATGCTCATTTGCCTTTCACGCAATGTAGGCACAATTAACACATGCTCGCCTATCCTTATATTTATGATTCAGTACCTGCGAATGAAAAACCGGAACCCTTACAGGAACACTCGTGTGTCTATCTGTCCATCTGTATTTCACTTAATTTCAATGTCCAGTACAAACTGACCCGCTGAGTATGTGATTGCATACTTAGTGCGCGTCAGTTTATAGTGCACTTGACTTTAGGAGGTATTGGCAGAGTGCAAAGCTGGTGGAGGGGGTAGCCTAAACGATCACAGCGCTCGCTACGGCTAAAATTGTCATTTTTGTCGCTGACTTGAGCTGTCAAATCCATATTGCAGTAAACATTTTCTAATCGTTTTTGAGATAAAAATATGGTGAATTACTATGTTACAGTCCCGATTGTGTAATATAGTAAAATAACACAAGATTTCATTTAATTGTTTTCATTTTCACAATATTTACTTACTTCTTGTTTGACAGCGGTGACAATATTGTCCATAATGGCCGCCTGTCACGTGGCGCTGTCGTCGCGCGCGAATTTGAACTCGCTATTGTCTATGCGTCTTTTTTTTTCTGCACTAGTGAAGAGGTACTGCGCGAAGAAATCATGGACAAGTTGTACTAGTGCATCTGATCTCACAACCATCAACAGGTGTTTCCGGAACATTTTAACCAGCTCTTCTATAAGTGCCTACAGTACATCCATTACCTCGTCAAATAGACATTAGTTACAGGGGTCGTTCTTCTTTTTTACCGACATAAGCCTGTCTCATCTTATTAAGCGTCTCATTAGAGTATGGATAATTATATTTTTCGTGTTTAATATACGTCCATACTTTTATTTATGTAAGAGTACCAAATAATTGTGCTCTTTCTTTAACCCACGTTTTTTTTAATAATATAGTTTTCCGTAGAATGCCGTGACAGAGTGGTCATCTAATACTTGGTCTCGGCTGAAAACGGCCACTCTGTCAGTGTTTCTGGTAAACCATAATTAAAAAGAATAAAATATGAATGCCTGGAAGCATTAATTAGTTTTAATAAAAAATAAATGCAACTTTTTTTGAAATCGAACAATGAAACCATAGTTATTGATAGTTCAAAAATCTAAAAAACCGAAAATCGACGGTTTACTGGCGGTAAAAAAGAAGAACGACCCACAGACGTTTGTCACCCGACCAGAAAGGGATAGTCTTCTTGAATATTGACAGGAAATGGCAAGGTGCCAAAGTGCAATCAATTTCTTCATGTAGTGATTTATTATAGTCAACCGTAAACAGCAGAGCTAGCCAAGTTGCATTCTATTCTACAATAGCTGACGAATGTAATCTGTCAAAACTGTCAGATGGAGGAATGAACGAGTAACGTCAAGACAATTCTCTACGTACAATCAAGTGCAAAATATGTATTGAGAGAATCCTCTCGTAAATAAGTCTTATTACACTGGAGTACGGTTCATTGCGACATATTTTTGAGTTGTTGCGTTCTCCTATATTTTACACCATATTGTAAACAAATAAGCTGCAGCTCTTTCGGCTTCGTACACGGTTCGTACAATGCAACTCTTCTAGGCTCAAACTAGATTTTAGAGGGTTTACTGTGCCAAGATTTGAGCTCAAAGAATATATATCAGGAATGTTTAGGCATGCCATACCACACTGCTAGATCAAGACAGTATCAGCTCGAAATCATTGATTTGTATTATCATGTTGTATTAAAGTTGATTTTAAAATAAGTTGTATTTTGAGTTACAGCTCTTTTGATGTGACAATGCGATATGTAACTCAACAGGTAGTTCTCCAAACTGCGGACAACTGCCTTTTTAAAAAATAAAAACTAATTTAGGTGTGGACAACTGGGAATAGCTGAACTCAAAATGCTAAATACCAGCTGTTAGTACCTCGCGATTGTAGATTAATCAGCTTTATTAACATTAATTTAGGTTTCGGTGGCTGTAGGGTGCCAGCTAACAATAGGGCAGTAGCTCTAATCGCACACAAAATTACTCAAGGGCTGATATTGGCCAAAAGTAATTTTGCAGCACACGGGAGCCCCGTCTGTAAATAGCAACATTCAAGCTTTAAAGATGAAGATGGATTTTAAACCACTCTAATATTAAAAAACTAAGTATAATGAATGATGCTCAGTTTTATCAGGTGAACAAGAATAAGTAAAACAAAACTTAGTTAGAAACTAATTTATTATCTGATCAGCTTAATCCTCGTTATCTTCATTGTCGCTGTCAGCATTGATGTTGAAATAGCGAAGCTCGTAAGAGTCGTGGGCGGATGCAACCACTCGCAGCCAGTCACGGAGGTTGTTCTTCTTGAGGTACCTCTTTGTCAAGTATTTAAGGTACCTCTTGGAGAAAGGAATGTCTGTAAATTATAAACATCTCAGTGACCTGTGGAAATATGTTATCCGTGATATACCCCACGGAGGGTCCCTGCTGGACTCTGCCACCGGTTCACCCCGGCCTACTGAGGTGAGCGGTGCCCACCCCCGCGGCGAGGACGCGCCAGGCAGGAGTTGCCACAGTGAGCAACAGAGAATTGGCTCTGATGCCCCTGCGGCCGGGTTAATGGCCATACACCAAAGGCATTCCAAATGAAACAGGTAGATCAATACATTGCTGAAGATATCGCACCTTCAGAACAAATAGTGACCTAATGCAAAAGGCCAGCTTTCGAACTTCAAGTCATAAATTTATTGTTATAGAGTCCTAACTAGAAATTTAAAATTTCTGAATTATGTCACTTTTGTTCTAAAGGGGCGATATGAGAAAGTAAAAGATTATTTCTTAACTTAATATGGGACCTTAAAGTAGTGAATATAGAAAAATTACCAATCTTTTTTCAATGAATACACTGGACACTACAATAAGGACAAAAACTGGCCTGTTTCATAGCTTTAATTGTAGAATTTTATCTTGGCACACATTACCTGCAAGAAAACTTGAAAGTGAAAGAGAAAAAAATACTGATATAAAACCAACCTGCGGTGACTGCAACCTTGGTCTTATCCCTAATGACGGCAACGTGGCTCCCCAGGTTGCCAATCTTGCCCTCCACTTTGACATGCTCCTTCAGGTATTTCTCGAAGTTTCCGACATCGAGAATGCTGTCCTCAGCCGGGTGGGTGCAGTCAATGGTGAACTTGAGGTTAATCTTCCTCTTGATTCCCTTCCCGCGGATTTTACCACCTTTGACACCCTTTTTACCAGTTTTCTGGTGCAACTGGGTTTTCTTCGGTGCAGGTTTCTTTGTCACTGCCATCGTGATTCTGTAATTGAATTAATATCACCTGATGAACAAAACCGGCACTATTTTAAAGATATCTACTAGTAAAATAATTATCTCAAATAACCTACCGAACACGTGTGTAGCGATTACGGCGCGTGCGCGTACAGCAAAATGGCCGATTTGAACTGTGTTGCTATAGGATCTGACAATTCTGACGTGAACGTTCCATTATACTATTATGGACGCTCCACATTAGCGCGCGAACGCGCGAAAACTATGCGCGAAACCGTGAAAGTGTGAATGTGGAGCCTGGAGCCACATATTATTTTTCGTGGGTTCGCGCCTTGTTAACCTCTTTGTATGATTTTTGGCCCGCGTCAAAGAACCTGTGAATGCGCGAAAGCTGCGTAAACACAGCAGACTCCACATTCATACGTTACTTTTATAAAACATTACACCAATACCACCAATACTAAACAAAATATTACAAACCTTGTTCTATTACGATGAATACCTACTCGTCATCCACCATCTTCTTTTCCTCCACTTCTTTTTAATGTGTATCTTTTAATGTAGACCTAATTATACCGTCGAACGCGCGAACTATACTGTGAACACAATAGGGTAGTATCCTAAAAAAAACGAATTAGTTCGTCATTTAAATTATCAAAAAATATTAAACTTAAAAATGACGAAAATAAAGTACTTTGAAGTTTTGCGTGACGTCACGCCGTGGCAAACTTTATACCACGTTGTGACATCACGAGCCCCCTCTCGAACTTTGATGCGCGTTACATTTGTCAATTTTGATTGATTTGCTAAAGCAAAATACGTGTTTTTTATTTTTGATAATCTTACTGACGGACTAATTAAGATATTTTTTTACACATGACTCACCCCTGTAGTGAATACTCCGAATGAAGAGTTCACGCGCAATTCTCGCCGTGATTCGCGCCGCGATTCACGCCCGTGAATTGGTCGCGAATGTGCGCGCCTATAATCATCATGACATTCCATAGGGAAAAAAATAGTGAAGTGATGGATAAAGAGATTAAATAAAATATACCCACTGCGTCGCATTTATTGCTGTGCAGAAACCGTCACTCTCGCAGTTACATATTTGTCAGAAAGTGACGGATGTTTTAGTCTATCAACGTTTCCTACATCAATAAAAACTGAAATGGGCCCGTAATAATTACTTCAATATACATTTTGATGCACATTTTATGTTTAAAAGTGAAATAGTCTTTATGCAGAAAAGTTGAAAGCAATCATAAATAGATAGCAATTCAAAATAAATGTTAAAGTTAAATGATTTTACTTGAGAATATTACCCTTTATATTAAAAACAAAAAAAAAACAAAAAAATTGATAAAAAGAAGCGACGTTACTCGTCAACTTTGTTCAACATCAAATTAATGCCAACTTATTCACATCACACAAAACCTTAGAACGCAAAGTTTTATCACCAGTTGCGTTCACTTTGGATGGGTCATATGGGCGCTTTACATTCGCGTGCAATTCATAGTTCGTTCGCTCGACGATATAATTAGGTCTACCTTAAAAGTAAAAAAACATATTAACAAGAAATGACGGAATGAATATGTTGGATGACGAGTGTTCATCGTAATAGAACAAGGTTTGTAATATTTTATTCAGGTGGTATTGGGATAATGTTTTATAAAAGTAACGCACGAATGTGGAGTCTGTTGTCTCTACGCAGCTTTCGCGCGTTCGCAGGCTCTTTGACGCGATGCGTGCTCAAAAACCGACACAAAGTGTTTTAGATAACAAGGTGGCGAACCCGTGAAAAATATGCAAATCAGTATAATTTATAGGCGCTCGAACGAACGCGAAAACTATGCGCGAGCGCGAATGCGCGAAAACGATGCGCGAGCGCTAACGCGCGAAAACCATACGCGAACGCGAACGCGTGAATGTGGAGCCGAACCTGAAGTAATTATCTATATTTTAATTTTGCGATCGAGTATTATAGGAATATTTACATTTATTTTAGTAATCTGATTATAATCGGGTTGCGGGTGGTAGGACCTTGTGCAGGGTCCGACAGGATCGCCATCTTATCCATTAACCTACCGCCAAGCAGCAGTGTTCGCAATGTTGTGGTCCGGTTTGGGGATAAGACAGCCGGTGAAATGACTAGCATAGAGGCATTCCATCTTAGTTCTCAGGGTTGGCAATGCATTTGCCGTCTTAGAATTGCTGTCTTGTAAATGCGAATGTCTATGGATCACAGTTGGCCCTTACCATCAGGTGGCCTGTGTGCTCGTTTGCCTTCTTTAGAAATTGAGCATAAATTGCATATTTTATGCGATATTTGATGACAATACAAGAATATTATGCTTTGGTCGGCCATATACCTAACGTCATGTTTGAATTACTCTTGAATTACTGCACTAATATGTCAAAATCGTTAAAGCGATAAGGTACTAAAGTGTTGAAATTTACCATTGATCTAGTGCATAACGTTCACAGATGATGTATTTTCTGCTATTACAACAACTACTAAAAACAGAATAAAAAGTACTTACTACCCAACTCTTCTTATCTCTTTTTTATGTATAATTTAACCTTTGCTTTCGAATCACACAATACTCTTTATATTTGTACACATATCTATCTACATCGATTAATTATCAGCTCTAAATTAGTAGCACTAAACCCTGATTTTTAATTGCGTAGAATTCTGACAGCCATCTGACAGCTATCAAATTCTGACGTTTCAGGAGTAACAATCATTTTTTTTATTGTTGACGTTTTTGGCCTTCATTTAAATTTGTTGCTATTCCACATACATAAGGTAGATAAACAAATCGGTATCCCGACTTATGACCAAATCATCATTTGACAAACTATATCGTTTTACAAACTTTCATTTCGCAAAAATGTATTTGTGCTTAAACCGTTACATATTACATTAGTTGCATAGGCTATTAAATAAGTTAGGTTAAGTTGGACTATTGACCACAAAAAAATATAAAATTATCCGGCGGGAAGTACCTGTTCGCGAAATGAAAGTTTGTAAAACGATATAGTTTGTCAAATGATTATATTTTGGTAAAACATTAGTGAACCAAACAAATCATTAGCCTACGTGTCTAAGATAAGAATACTAAAAACTTTGAGAAGTAACTATGCAAAATTATATTGTTAAGATTTAAGACAATACGCCAAAAAAAAATTAGGACTTCTAAATAAGTTGAAATCTTTACAAGTCACAGTGTTAGTAGTTACTGGAGCAAATAAATAAAACATGACTTATGAAAACACTTTATTTTATTCAGTATCTTCAGAATCTTCTTCAGGCATACTGCTGTCGATAACTGTCATTTTAAAGTCTATTTTTTCCAAAATAAAAACACAAAACAAAAATGATTAAATATAATAATATAATTTAACTCCAAAGGTTTGTAATACATGACAATGATCTGAATGATACCAACAACTATTATCTTTTTCCTCTGAAATTTGTTTAACAAAATATTATGTATGGATTGTGCGATTTTAAAATAAAATTACTTTGTATTAATTAACTTTTTAATATTTCATTTTAAATTCTAATATGTAAAGCATATAAGTAATATTCTAAAGAATTTTTTTTTGACTTTTTTGCACCACACGTTCAAGGAATATTTTGTAGTCTGGCAAGACCAAGAAACGTCAGAATTCTACGCAATTAAAAATCAGGGTATAAGTATATTGCCATATCGTCATAGCTTTGAAAAAAACTCGTATCTGATATTTTGTGAAGTACGATTTTAAACTTAAACGTGAAGGGAATTAAGTTCAAACTCATTCATCTCGAAATATCAGATACGAGTTTTTACTAAAGTAGTAACAATATTTGTTTATGTTACAGTATAGTACAGTCTGTGAGCACTTAGAAGAGCCTTCGGTTTAGTACTTCTCTCTCACTCGCTCTCATACGATCTTAATAAGAGCGAGTGAAAAAACAAAAGACATTTACAAGTCTGTGAGCATTTAGGAGAGAGAAGTACTAAACCGAAGGCTCTTCTAAGTGCCCATAATAACAAACGTAATTTTTTTGCCGTTTTTTGCTCAATATTAGCGGCAAGGCAATAGATTGACGCTTGAAATATTCACAGAATATTGAATTGGATCTTCAGTTTAGAAATAATTTATTAATTTGAGGAGGGCTCCCATACAACAAACGTGTTTTTTTTAGAACACGATTCAACTAAAAAAAAGGTTATTATAATAGTGTATAATGTTGTATAGATAATGGTACGGAACCCTTCGAGCGCGTCCGACTCGCACTTGACCAACCTAGTTTCTGATTATTATTATTATTGCTCGAGTGAAGTCAGCACCATCTACCTACTGTGTAAAATATTTTAATTAGACACCATATCTCTACTAAGGTTGTCTGGAAGAGATCGTTAGTCAGCGATAACATCGCCTGTTGTTTACCTGTATTCTTTTTAATTGTGCTGTTTCTAGGTACCTACTTAAGTTAGTGTGTTTATCCTTCTTTCCCGACAAACCTATATTTTATTGAGGTGTTTTTCAGGACAGTTTTGAACCCTAAATTGTACCAATCAGAATGTACATAGAATATTAAATTATTCTTCTATTGTGGACGGTAAAAAGTTATAGTAAATCTAATCAACAATATCGAAATTCTTGGAAAGGAGTTGTCTAAAAATAATCAACAGTTATGTTTCCGGATGGTGCAATTTTTTGTCATGACTCATGTGCTCTCCAGATTAAAATCGAGTCAACATTTATGACGTATTATCGCAATGTTAAATATGTGCCATTAAGTGCACCATTTGTAAAAAATACTTTGTGCATTGTGCAATAAACGTAAATAAATAAATGTTAAAAATATATTTAGGGAAGGGGACAATCTCACACAAATTGACCTAGTCCCAAAAGATCCAAACAAAGCTCTAGGCTTCTACTATGGGTACGAGACGACGATAAACTTACTTATTTACAGAAATACATAGAAACAGCCAAGACTCAGAAATAAATACTAGCGTGAACGCTACACTACGCTCACAAATATTCGCAATTACCGGGATCTGAACCCAGAACCTCTAGCTTCTTAGGTAGGGTCACTACCTCACTACGAATTAGGCTAACGTGTTGAGAATTATTTAAACTTATTGAGTATCGTGCAATTATAAAGGACATGTACTTAAAAAAAACAGATTTCCAACAGAGGAGCTATACCAAATTACTGATCTCTTTACACAAAATCCTACCTTTTTATCCAGAGTATAATGCACGCGTGCACACGCATATGTACACGCACACACGCACGCACACACAGCTTAATTAGGTAGGTATCTATTTACCTGATGACTAGTACTTTAGCTAAGTAGTTTAGTATTAATAATTATGTTACACCTTAACATTTAAATCTAAAATTGTTGTCTTATCTATAATTTTTGCTGTATCACTTGTACACTTACTATTTATTGTATCACTTGTTACCTCAATGAAAAGCGGTGCTTCCCGACACAAGCAATATCAAGCTTAACGTCAAGTCCTTTTTATGAAATAAAGAATTTTGTATATTTTGTATTTTTTATAGCGGCAGGTAATTCTATTTTTTACCTACAACTAAGCACAAAAAACAATCAAAGTTGCGAAGATATGATTATATAATATAGGACAAGGTTCTTAAGAAAAAATACGGACCAAGGGGTAAAATCCAGTAAAATTAACAATTGAATCCAGTTAAGTCACTTTAAAGGGGAGCGCAGTTGACGACTTATAAGCACGGCCACACGGCTATTGTCTTCGCTGTACCTCGATGATTTTATTTCCCATGGACTAAACTAACCGTGCTATTCACCGCCGTCGAGGTCACGGCGCTTTTTTACCTGAGAAATGATGTAATGCCCTTGCGTTTTTGATAGACACATTCTCAACGCTGCGCTACTATTAAAACTTCAGTAACTAGCGCGAGTCTATTATGTATTGACAATCGTGTATAATTTATAATTTTATTAGCGCGAGTATTTGAATCTGTGAAAACTGGCGCATGCGTGATAAAGATAATCTCGAAGTCGTGAACTTCGTCGCGCGCGTAGAACGACACCGCACACAGCGGCAGTTTATTTACGCGCTCGGTCGTGATCGCGAGTGATGTAAAACTATTTTTGAAGTTAACCTCACTTTACCTGCGTAAGGTGATTCATTTGTGTTTGGAGCGCAGTTTAAACCCGAATTACTATTTTTGTGAAGCCCTCAATATTTATTACGGTTAAATATGTGTTAGAAAAGGTCGTATACAATGACGCACGACGGGGTAACTAAAATCAATAAGAGAAAAGTCACAGTGTCTAACAGATTAAAGAAAAATGGATAATTGTTTTGCCGCTTGTGGCTGTGACGATAACGGAGGAGTAACCACAGCCGATTTAGACCGTTATACGGACAAGATTGAGAATGTGCTCAACGATGAAAAGGGGAGGAAGTTTTTCAAAAATTTCATGTTCACGTCGAAAATGAAGGACGGTCGACGAACGCTGGATTTTTGGGAGCATGTCGAGAGGCTACTAAATTACAAAGAAAACACTGCGAGTGGATCATACCTGAGGGACGTAGATCGATTGATTGATGAAGCTGAACGAATAGAAGAACTAGACTTCGCCACTATGGAGAGACTGACGATCGCCCGGGATTCAGAAAACAAAGAGGATATTCTAGATGTACTGAAGATATTGAAAGTAGAATCAACCAAAGCACTTAAAAGGGAATACAATGCTTTTAGACGACAGTATATAAAGAAGTGATTTTCAAAAAATGTAGATGGTGCAGTGCCTTGGATTTTTTATGTGTTTTAAAATTCGCGCCAGACGCTTTTGACAGTTTACTCGATACGTCCCTATTTTTTGGTTGTAAGCGCTAGGTATTTATTATAAAAGTACAAATATTGTGTGTGCGGTGCGTGTACAGTTAGGAGTAGAATTTATATGCACGCAGTTTCAAAAATAAGTGTAGGTACAGTCGAGGTCATACATATGTATACCTACACTTTAGTACCTTGCCACTTTAATCGCTGTGATAATTCTTATATGGCAGTTTGAACATGACATTAAAATAGACAAGGTACTAAACTGTATACTTTTTATTACCATATAAGTATACTGAAGTTATAAGGTTTACACCTTTTTTCTTGACTGTGCAGTCTGCATAGAATAACTGTATTATTTATTATTATACGGTCAGATATACTTACCACTCTTACCATTTGCAGAGCACTATGATATTACACAGTGATTAAGGAAAACAAATACATTAATGTTGTTTAAAACGAATTTTAATTTACTAACCGATTTCCTTCCTTTCCTCGCTGCCTAACTGGTAGTTGGGTACCGTATAATATGTACTATTGTATAATAAGTAATTTAAATAGTAGGCATTAGAGTACGAGAGTACCTCGTGTGGTTACCGGGTTAGAATAGTGCCACTCCATGTCTTCCCGTGGATATCGTAAGAGGCGACTAAGGGAATATAGGCTTGTAGTACTGTTAGGCGATAGGCTTGCAACCTATCACTAATATGCTGGTAAACATCTTAGCCTATTTGTGCAAATTGTGATTACTGAATTATCAACAACTTTTTAAAGTTGTAATTCTGTAGCTCTGCCTACCCCACTCTGGGATCACAGGCGTGAAGGTATGTAGAGTACGAGTATTAATATTAAGGCATTGTGGATTGAGGACTGAATGTGGATATGACAACAATTCTATGTCGGTAAACTTGGCAATTATAACAAACAGCATAGCTTTAAAAAACCCGTCTGTTG
Source organism: Acleris emargana (assembly GCA_927399475.2). Taxonomy (NCBI): domain Eukaryota; kingdom Metazoa; phylum Arthropoda; class Insecta; order Lepidoptera; family Tortricidae; genus Acleris; species Acleris emargana. The sequence continues at coordinate 3,752,852 of OV656840.1, forward strand.
TTGCTGACCAACTTTAAATAGTTATAAATATTAACCAAAATATCATTTTTAAATACCTATTCAATGACACCCCTTGTCATAGTTTTTTTTTTTTTTTTTTTGCCCCCGCGGCGACTTGAACAGCTACTACCGCAGGGATATTATGGCGTTTCCACGTGAAGTGATTTCGCCAGTGTCAAGGTTTATATGAGTATAAATCAATATAGCAATAAAACACAATCCAATCTTCTCTAGGAAGATTGGGGCAACGTTGTACGGTGATTTTGTAGGTCAGAGGTCAAGATAGTTTTAACCTCTGAACCACTGCGAGTCCACTTGAAACGAGAAGAAAGATGCCAGATACACGAAATAAGTCCAAGTCTTCAATCACTGTGCGACACAAAGGCATAAAAAGTACAAATCACTATCAGAAAAGAACTTTGAACACCTAATTACCCAAAAATTAAAGTCTAAAACAAATTACACGTCTGCCATCTTTTAACGTTGCAAATGGCCCCCCTTGTCATAGTTTGCCGACATTTTTTCTCCTTATTTACAATATGGCGTCTAGTTGCCGCCATATTGAATTTTAATTACTGTCATATCTGAAGTGACACTCACAAGATTCGCTTAGACTTCGATTATGGTTATTTCGACTGAAATTTCCGGCAAGAAATGTAGCCTTTATGTTAATCCAGGGTACAGGCTATCTCTATACCAAATTTAATCCAAATCCGTCTAGCCGTTGCAGGGTGGTTAACAAACGAACACACAAACATAGGATAGGATAAAATAAAAGTAGAATTTCAAATTTAGTTATGATCGGACCAAGCTCGTAAACATGTCATAATAGGTTGGTATTTTATTAAGTAAAGTATGTAGGTATTTTCATGAACAAGTTTTAATCCTTGTCCAGTCAAGGGCATTAATATCTATACAGCCATCGCGTGAAATATATGTATACATAGGTATACGGACCTTATTGCCAGTGGCATAAAGGTATATCTATAGATATTTTTGACGTCTTGGGAACGTATATAATATTTATGCCCTTGACTGTACTGTACTGATAGAACCCTTAACTAGGTCAAGACTTACGTCAATATTATTCGTGTTAACGTTACTTTTGGTCCTATTTTTGTAATGGGACCTGCCGCCATAGAAGCATCGTCTTCAAACTTTTTTTATACATTCACGAGCTCTTTTTGTTCGGCATTTGGGGCAATCTATACTATCTACGGCTGTAAATTGTATTTCGGGATATGGAAGAGATTTAAGCATTGCGCTATTTAATTGTTGACACATGTTTTTGGTACGTAATATGTAAACGGCATCATGGAGTTAAGAGATTAATCTAGTCAAGAGAAAGTAGCGGTGTTTTTGTGTAGTCACACCTATAGTTACCTGTAATGATAGAATAAGTTGACGAAAAAAAAAAAAAGTTATTCTATTTAGCATTTTAACAAGTCGAAATCATGCTGTCTCATGTTTATGGTAAGTTCGTCATGTATAAACAGTTCAGGCCAGGGATTGGGCATGCTGAGTGAACCCAGCAGCTTGTTTATTTTCAGTCAGTCAAGATTTTTCAAATGGTAACTTTTCTCTTACCGGTGGAAGCCTTAACGGATCCCCGATACTGCCTACTATGTGTTCTTTCCAAACCACCCAATTGGGTCGTCGCTGGCATCGAGTATCTCGGATAAACGTACCTAAATGAATAAACTTATGTTAGAGTAACCAAACAACTGCTTCAAACTATTATAATATGCAAGGTTGAGGGGAAGAGAAGCGTTGGCAGACCCAAAATGTCATGGCTCGGGAACATAAAGACCTGGACAGGCGTCGCCACGGTTGAAGTGCTGTTCCGTTTGGCAAGAGATAGGAAGTTGAATGCAGAGCTGACTGCCAACCTCCAGTAGTGGAGAGGAATGTGAAGAAGACGCATCGACACTTCGTCTATGATAAGTAGGGATCGGAAATTCGGATCGATATTTACCTAAAGTTGGCAAAATCCCGGAAAAAGATAGGCAAACATAGCGTCGGCTTCTTAAAAATATTATTTTAATAATTTAAGTTCTGGTATTCTGGGATTCTACAAAACGTTAATATAATAATTACTTTACATGTAGGATAAAACATTCTGTTTTGCTCCTATAAATTCGTTAGGTTAATAAGTTACAGGTAAAATAAATAACATTTGGTTAAACATATACATGGAAAATAACTTGAAACAGTTAATATAAATAAATAATTATGAATTAATGCCGGTGTAATTTATTTATTTTGATATCCCGGAAATTTTATTATGAATTATATCATTGAGTCCACCTCCATACAACTGAACAACGAAGCCGGCGCGAAAGTATAGGTAAATATCGATCCGAATTTCCGATCCCTGATGATAAGCTCGATTTATTTCAGATCTGACCTTAAAACTTGGAGAACTTCATCAGAAAATGGCTTGTAGGTACTTAGGTGTTTGCTTATGTTCCCACGTCACGCAAACCTCGTTGTGCCTTACAGAGTTACAGCATAGGACACGCTTGATTCACTCGGCCTCTTAACAGGTAGATAGATATTATATGTTGTCTGTTTCGAGGTACATCGGGTATATGAGGAGTGTATAAGTATGTTGTTTTTTGTTTTATTTCCTATAAATAGTTGAGCGATGGCCACCTACTTGTACGCACGGGCTTGTTTTAAGTGCAAAAGAGTACGATAGGTACCTACCTACTTAAAATGAATTTCATAAGTTCCTGTACACCGTGTAAGATATAATAAAATTATCCAAACAACATCTTAATCGCTAGTAAATAATATATCGATAAAAAGACGGTACGGCCGTTTTTTTTTTGAATTTTTGCTCAACTTGGCAGGGACACTTCCGTGCCCCATAATTAAGAAAACGGGACGAAAAATTCCGAATATCAAAGTTTTCCCTTGCTTTATAGGCTTAACAATAGCTGTGTTAAAAAATTTAAGCTTGTCGGTCTGCTAGAAGTACATTAGAAATTTTTGATGAGTCAGTCAGTGACCAAATTAAGGAATTGCAATAGTTCTTAATTGAAGTTTAAAATTGAAGGTAATTTGAAAATATATCTAGTTATGTAATGAGAATTTAGGATTCTAGTTTTTTCCACAACAGGGTGTCGAAAATGGCTGGACTGGCTTCGAGAAAAGGATAGTGCGACCGTACCTTTTTTTGATCTATTGCTCGACTTGGCGGAGGCACTTCCGCCCCCCCTGATTGAGAGACCAAGATGAATATGAACTTGTCCGACAAAACACAATGTCTTACGATATTGCAACATCAAATAAGGACAAATAAAGCATTTAAATTGTTTATTGAGTCATATTCAATTGAGTTTGTTACAACTGTTTGTAAAGTACTAACTGCAACAACATTTAAAACATACCTAGTTGTGTAATAAGTCGATATAAACCTTATTAATCCATTCGATCAGAGTACAAATAAAAACATTGTAAATGCATAATCGGTAGACAGAAATCCTCATAAATTAATTCTTAGAATGACTTATAAAATGTTAAAACCTTCGACGTCTACACAAATTATATAAAATTTTAATTCCATTAATATCTTATCACTTTAATTATAGAGTCCATTTTCTCCGATAATTAATTTAAAATTAAATATATCCATTTGTTAAAACTACACTATTAAAACGATCCATGTTGCTATATTTATGTTTTCTTCCAGGAGTAGTACATCTCTAATGGTTTATTCACCTGAAATAAAAGAAATTCTTAGGTGAGGCAAGGTTTATTTTAGTATAGCAAGAATAAATTTGACATGGTGACAGGTGGAACAACATTATTTACAGGGCGTCTTTTCTACTGAGTTAAATATTATACTTTATCGCTTTTGACATGTTCTCGATATGATAATAGCTCTTATTTACCTAACAGTCATGGCGGCCAAGTTCATAATAAAACAAGAACAGATCGAAATCAATATGACTTTACCCAGTAGAACAGAGGGCCCGTTATTTTGTCGGATAAGGGTCCGTTCACACCGAGACGCGACGAGACGATATTGGAAGAGGCCAATGATTTCGCGCTGCGCCGCGGGACGCATCGTGACGTCGCGTGGCGCATCGTAAAATCGTTGGCAGCACGACGCCTCGCTGCGCAGCGAGACGCCGCGAAGTGTAGCGGAACGTGTCTACTCGCCGCGCTCACCCGTCCTGCCGCGTCCACCCACAGTCTAATATTTGCAAGAGAGAGAAGAGACGCCGCGAGGCATCTTGATGCGCAACGCTGTGTGGTGCAACGTATTCTGAATTCACACTATGAAATGTGTACCTTTTCGTCCAGTAAGTAAAGTATATTTTGAGTCGCAAGTATTAACATGTGCGCGCAGCGTCGCATCGCGTCGCCTCTCGGTGTGAGTTGACCCTAAGTATGTTTTCGTCTCGCTTTCTCAATTAGCTTATCAATGGGCACTAATGCTGACTGACTGACCGACTGAGAAAGCAAGATAAATACGAGCTTATCCTACCAAAAATTATTCAGTGTTTATTCACTACCTTAGGGCCTCTATTTGTAGGCGGTAAAAACCATATCGTCTTTCATCTGTTATGGTATTCTTTTTGACTCGGCCGTAATACCGTCACGTAAATAGGAGCTATAAAAAACTTTGAAAATACGACAACAGGGCCGGTATTCTAGGCGGTAAAACCAATATCGTAGTGAACCGGTTATGGTATTGTTTTGACGTCAACCGCCTTTACTGTCAAGTAAATAAGAGCTATCAAAACGGTGACAATACGATAGCAGGTCAAAGACGAATATGGTTTTTATCGTCTACAATCACGGCACTGTACAAATGACAGTCACAAGTTGAATCACAAACGCACTGAGAGTGGATGCTCAGTCCTAAATATTTAGATTCATACTAAAAACGCCTCTGCTTTAAGTTGGCTGGTGTTCCTTATATAGCACCCGAATTCTATCTAAACTCTTTTTGCCGATTACTCTTTCAATAGAATTCACAGAAAGGGAGATAAGTATAAAGCTATTATAGCGCTGTCCATTTATTTGTCAGGAGCTTGAATTGTTTAAGCTGATGTTTATATATAGTAGGTATATTAGATTACAGAGCCTTGTGATCTCATACTAGTCATTTCATTACTATTCACGATGGTACTTGACTTGATACAAGAGACAATGGACTATTGTCCATAAAATTACAGAGATAAGGCCCCAAGAATGTTTTTAACAATATTTATTGCAATAGCTATCTCTGTATCTTAACTTTAAACCAGTGTTATTGGAATGATGGGAATTTTAAAATGTGTAAACTTTGTGACTTTTTTCCTTCCTTTTGGGCAAAGAAAGCTTATTAATGAGAACATCAGAATACATTATGATTAAGCGAATTGAAAAACTACAACTAAAGTCATTTTCTTGTTACTTTATAACTACAAGTAAAGGCCAAACTTTCTAATTAAACAATTAGAAAGTTGATTGATGAAGTTAATAAAGATTATTCAACATAGAGGAAACAACTTATGGTAAAACTCATTAGCAAACATTGTCCTCAATTATACGCAACTGTGGTGTAGCCTTTTTTTTCTGTTACACTTATTAGGCATTATCTCTTTATATATCTAAATCACTGCAAAGTATCACTGATATTTTTGGCATTTTCGACCCTTACAATCACTTACTATCTTCAATTTTGGTTTTTTTGGGTGCGTAACGATCAATATAAAAATATTTTCTATAATATCAGTTGATATAACGCTCATCTATCTTTATAATAAAAATGAATCGCTAAATGTGTTGCTAAGCGCAAAACTCGAGAATGGCTGGTATAAAAAAATACTGTCTATACTAACTCGTGTCCAACCACAAGGGTCGGTTTGTTAGTTACCTATTGTGACCCTACAGAGCGGTAACTCCTAGGTCTCAACTAATATATACAGTGGTGGACATATAATTAGAAACAGTACATAAAACTTAGGTAAACACAGAATGAACTATCGTTATGAATAAAAATTATATTGATTAAATCACTATTGACTATGCCAGAATATAGCCAATGAGTTAAAAAACTCATAAAATATTTAAAAAAGTAAATCTGTTCTATCTTTAATTATTAAAAGATTTTAAAAATCATGATAGTTGAATTTCTATTACTGGCCGCTTGGACAACTAATTAGAAACAGGATCTATTATTATTTGCAAAGAAATATCTTAACTGGACCGTACGAGAATGGAAAAAAGTGTTATTCTCGGATGAAACAAAAATAAATATGGTGAATTCAGACGTCAAACGCTACGTTAGACGTCCAATAAACCATGCTTTTGATTATAAATACACCAGGAGCATAGTCAAACACGGCGGTGGTAATATTAAAGTATGGGGATGTTTTTCTGGTTGCGGAGTTGGACCCGTCCGTAAGATTCAAGGTATAATGGATCAATTTCAATACAAAAACATCTTAGAAGAGACAATGATTCCCTACACCGACGACCATTTGCCTGTGACCTGGATCTTTCAGCACGATAACGACCCAAAACACACGGCCCGCAGTGTTAAATCCTTTCTTAGTGAGCAACGTGTTACCATGTTAGACTGGCCTGCAAATAGTCTCGATTTAAATCCAATTGAAAATTTGTGGTACGTCGTTAAAAAAAAAGTCTCCGTTAAACGTAATTCTAGTCAAAATGAACTTTACGAAGCCTTTGTTGAAGCATGGAACTCGATCCCACTCGATAAATGTATGAAATTACTTGAATCAATGCCACGTCGTTGCAGAGCCGTCATTAATAAAAAAGGCTATGCAACTAAATATTAATTGTTAAGAAATTTAGTAAACCAAACATTATTTTACATAAATAATTTGAAATTGTTGACGTTGACACGTTAAAACTTTGATTTTTACCTCATTTCTTTAGTGTTTCTAATTACTTGTCCATGACGGATGGTACTGCAATTGTCGTTTAGTTGTTTGTACGTAACTAAATATCTAAATGGTAGTTGTAAACTCGGATATTTATTTGTTTTTTAATTAATTATAAGTTGTTGAACGTATTCTATGCATTTTGTTGTTTTATTTCCAAAAACAAAAGTTTTACGGCAATGTGCCTTGTATAATGTGAAATACGTCGCAAGTGTTTCTAATTATATGTCCACCACTGTAGGTTAGGTTAGGTTAGAATGGTGTCAAGGCGCGAGGCGCCATAACTACGCGGAATAGGAGCTCCGCAAAGCGGAGCTCCGTCGACTTTGCCTCACGGTCAGAGTTGTACCAAAAAATCATTAGACAAAAAAAGTTATTCCAAACAAATATACTTAACAACTACCAGAAAAGTAGTTTAGGTTAGGTTAGGTAAATAAAACGCGTTACAATTATTTTAAATGTGGCAATAAAAAATAATATACCACATGATAGTTATACAATATGATTTTTATACAAAATGATGATTATATCAAATGATGTTTATAATAAATAAATGATATTTTGACAATATCCCAATCGTTTATTATATAAAATGAGTGATTATATCCTTTAAAATTATATCAAATGTTATTATATCAAATGAAATTATATTAATTATTTTTATACCGATCATTACACACCCGGTTTTTTTATTTTTATTATGGAATAGGAAGGCAAACTAGCACACAGGCCACCTGATGGCGAGTGGAAATTGTGACCCATAGACATTCGCATTTACAAGACTGCAAATGCACTGCCAACCCCGAGGACTAAGATGGAATGCCTCTATGCTAGTCATTCCACCGGCTGTCTTATCCCGAAACCGGAACACAACAATGCAAACACTGCTGCTCGGCGGTAGTTTAATGGATAAGATGGTGGTACCAACCCGGACAGACCCTGCACAAGGTCCTCCCACGAGTAAAAATTTGAATTAAAAGATTTGAATGATTAAAGAACATTCAATGCTGAGGTTAGGAGTTGAACCCTGACTAAAACCATCTCTCCCAGATAATCATCAACCAGAATATTACCTTCCAAAACTTGTCATTGATCTGCCTGAGGGTCTGTGAGCCCGAGAGTGGCACAAACTGCCCCGGGGCCGGTGCCACGTAGATGCAGAAGTTGAGCAGACGGTAGGCTTCGGGCAGTTCTGCGTCCAGGTCGAGCGTCAGACGCATCGCTAAGTACTTGCTGAGATGATCCACTGGAACATATTTTTGTGATGGTTAATAGAGTTCAAAATGTACAAGAAATATGTAATTAAAATTAAATCTATCATTGCTACACAAAAGATTTCAATATTTTTAAAAATATAGTAAGTATATACATATTTTCATGACACCAATTAAATTAAAAAAATAATAGACATTATTGTCTTATTGAAGTCCTTTAAATGGAATGGCATCAAATCTTTTGCCTACTCATTTCTTCAGTCCAATGTCTTTCTTGTTAATTGAATGAGCAAATGAATGTTAGTTCGTCTATTTACGGGATGCCCGATGCCACGGCGCACGGCCACCCCGCGTTGCAAGGTTTTCACACTCGACCAAATGGCGTGACAAAGATTTGGGCGCCGTATCAACTGACACGGCGTGAATGCTTAGCTTTATAATCCAGTACCCCATCAGTTTAGTTCAGTAATCAATATAATATCACCATCTAACGTCATCTATCTGGACACCATTTTACTAACTAGATAAGGTTGGTAATTCCCTTTTATTCAGATGCTTAAATTATTTCTAAGCTTTACCTGAAGCATTAGCAGTTGTCTTTATATATCTGACGGAGCTGTCCCTCAGTGCTCTCATCAGCTGGTTATCTCCTGTCATCTCGGTGGGGTGTGGCTTGAACACCAGTTCAATCTCATTTGGGTTCAGTGGCTCACCCTCGCCTTCAGTGTCCATTGAGTTTTCACCTTCCGTTCTGAAATTCAGACGAAGATAATATATTAACCTATGCATGTAAAACAATTCCTTAACTGGCTCTGACTGACAAACAACAACTCTTCTTAAATTGGAAGTGGTTTATGGGCAGTGGTGTTTACTTCCCATTATGTAACCTGCATGCATCTCTCCCTCTTGTATAAAAAAAAAACATACAGCCTAAACTGCTAAATATATTATAATTGTATATTTAGAGACAATATTTGTTGGGTACCATAAAAAGAAAGGATCTTTCAAAAACCCATGTAATGCGAAGGAATTAGGTGAATAGCGGGGAAGTAATTCTATGCATAAGACGTTGCCAGTATCCCGATATTATTGAAACTTGACATGAGCTAAAAATAATGTTCACTTAACGCATTCACTGCCAGGGGGCCTGGCCTAGGAACAAACTTGTATGACAGTGAACGCATATATGCGTCGGTGGCAGTGAATGCGTTAAGATATTACTAGTATTTTTTTTAGCCTAACAGATGGGGAACAAGCCCACAGTCCACCCGATGCTAATTGAAATCTTACTCATATTTTTAAGACTATAATGACAAGACTCCAATCTTAAGATTGCAAATGGGTTGCCAGCGCTGAGAACTAAGATGGAATGCCAGACATTTCACCATCTGTCTTCCACACGGAACACAATGCAACAACTGCTTGCTTGGATGTAGGTTTCAATCAAAACTAGAATTCATTTAAGTTTCCTAACAGACTCTAATAGGAATTTCGAGGACAATCTAACTGAAGCTGCTTTTTTCTTAGCAAATTGAAAATTAGTTTTTAAACTGCTGTAGCCAGTGTCCCAAAAACAAAAGCAGCTTTTTTTAGCTACTTGACAAGATTTTAAATATCTTTACATAAAAAAAAGTTAGACTGACCTGCCATCACTTGATTCACTTCCTTCGCTGCGTTCAGATGTTAGAATAGACTTTGTCCTTTTAGTGATGCTGGTGTTTTTTGATATTGAACTAACATTTGAAGGTACTGGGGACGGCGTGCTGCGCACCGACGCTGGGTTTGACGTGGACTGGCCAGGCGGCGTCGGGTTACCAGACAACGAAGCAGCAGTATCTTTAGGAACAGAGGAACCACTGCCGTTCTGTGGTGCTTCAGTCGTCCCATTCGAATTCGACGGGTTACTGTTGTCATCGGCATTCTTCCGCGTTCTTTGAGGCCTATTTTGCGACTGAAGCTTTATCCCTTCTGTAATAGAATTCACTAGTGACGCCTGAGAGTGCGACATGTTCAGCTTAGCTAACACACGCTCCTGGTGGGCTTCGTACTCGTCTCGACTCGGATATATCTTCGATATTAACAAATCGAAGTTGGGGTCTGGTCTGAGAGATCGTTTGGAGACTAGTTTCTTTCGACATGTCGGACACTCCTTGTTGCCAGACCGCAAAGCAGTTATAATGCAGTCCGAGCAGAACCTGTGTAAGCATTCTTTCGTAGTCATCGTTTTCTTGAGCATATCCAAACAAATTGGACACATCAGTTCGCTGTGCAAGCTTCGCGGGGACACCGCTATTTCGGTAGCGTCCGTTATTACTTCTTGCGTCGTCCGGTGAAGTTCGTACAGGGATAATTCCCATGTTTTGTTCTGTGAAGGCTCCGTTGACGACATTTTCTTCAATAAATATGTGTTTATACCATGGAAAAAACACAAAATCCAATCTATTTTGACATGACACTTCCTATCGAGCCGCCGCCGCCATGTTGGTACCAGTTTTTTTTCGTGCGAATTTTAAAGCAATGGAGTCAAACTATTCAGCCAATTTAACATTCAATGGGCTTAAATTACAAAATGCAATTTATCACATGCAAATCACATAATATCATCGTTAAGCACGCTCAGAGACAGCTACTTATTGTGTATGAGGCTTAGCGATAATTTATATGAAAAACTCCATTGCACTAATAGATTGCATATAATGTATTAATGTATAAACCCTATTTAACACAGAACCAAGCATAGAGGGAGAAAATATATGGAACCAAGTAAAAGCACAGCACAGATTGAATGAATGATGTAAACTGTTTGTGCAAAATGTGGTTACAGAATTAACAACAGGTTTTTAGAGAAGTTGGTAATTCTGTAGCTCTGAAAGAAAGAAGGCGTGAAGGTACTTATGTATTTATGTATGTATAATATAATAATACGTACAAATCTAGGCAAACATGCTTTGAAAATAAATTAGGGCGCTGTTCGATGAGTGCTAGTTCGCAGTTTTTAGTACTATAAACTGCTACCTACATTTGTGGTGTTTATTAGGTACTTGATACGTAGATATAGTTACTTAATTCTTCGGATCTACCAAGGTGCTACCAACTTAAGTTTCTTGAATTCAACTTACGCTCGCCATTTAGGTACATTCACACGTTCCATATTTGCGCCAACTGAGAAAAAAGAAAGAGGGAGACATAGTAAAAGATAATATGAAGCGTTTTATATGTTGCTGTCATTTGAAAAAAAAGGTCTTACTTACTGGCGTGAAGCGGAAGTCAAAACACCTTCTCGCAAACGCATCCTACAGTTTGCGTACGAGCAAATAACACTCATTTACATTTCTTTGCTAAGACTAAAAACAGTGTAATAATACGTGACGTGTTATTTAATCGGGACTAACGAGGGTAACCAGTTTTAAATCACTTTGCATAACATTTCCCGAAGAAAAACTAGACGTTTAACTGACGCGTTTAGCGAGACAGACGGGATGGCGGGTAATAATAATGAACTTGAGAAATAAAAGTACAGTGCAGTAGTAGCATTATCTAAGATTAATTGAAATGATAAAACAACTGCCGCAGACTGATGGTTAACCCTGATTCGGCGACCACACTCCTTGACGAGTTAACAATAACATACTCCTTATTTTACGGGACCTACCTACTTTTTAAGAAAACATAACGCACATTCATCACAATCGTCGACTTTCAGAGGACACCTACATCCAATTTGGCGCACCAAAGAATTTAGGGTGCCTTTGTAAACCAAGGCACTATCCCGGGACCTGGCTACCCTATGCGTATTTTTCCCAGCGCAAGAAAAGGCACTTCATTCTTCTCCGAAATTGTACCTTAATAACTTAGAAAAAGACGGTATATGCTAATGTGCGCTGGCATAAAGGGTCACTGCTGGACATAAACCTTCCATAAAGAACCTACATGATCAGTAATCGCATCCATCTATTTCCCACGACCATTATCAGATGAGTACCAACATTGCGCTTTGCGGTGCGGGGCCTCAACTCCAGAACCTTTCCTCTCTGAGGGCCTGGTGGTGGGGACTGGTGGGAGGCTATAAATCAACGTGAGCGTCATTCGTGGCGCCAGTAGACTATGGTTTATTGAGCTGCTATTGCTAAACGAAAACTATAAGGAACAAGTAACTGAAGTCCGTATAAATTTGGATTCGGTTCTTTTTAATCATTTGATATTTTTTTGCAATTTTCGTAGCGGCTATGTTAATAATGAGATTTGATATTATCGCGTCTTAGTCAAGAATTAAACTTGAACCTTAATCTGTACTTAATTCCACTACCATTCAATGCACATTTAATTTGCTGTTATGTCTGTTTAAATCCAGAAATGAGAAACGTCATTGAACAAGTTTTATCTGATGGAGTTTTCTACACACAATCTGGTAGTCGGCCATTACCAGAATCTTTCTTCCACTAAATTTTATTTCTTAACGAATAATACAGTCAAAGAACTATACCTAAGTACAATTACAGACCGTGAAAATCATTAGCTTTCCATCCACCCGGTAAAACACAGATGTTTAAATTTCCAACTTTAGTGTTTTAGTAGTACAAAAATTTATAACGTCTATTAGTCACAGAATGTATGTAATGTTAGGTGGAAAAAATAACTCGGTTGCTACATTATCATTTTAGAGAAGCTAAATTTCTGAGGAAAAGAACGGCTAAAAGATTACCGTATACTTTAAGTGTGGCTTTTTAACATACTTATACGTAATATATGCATCGTGAGTGCGTTGTAAAGCGTTGTAAACCATTAGACGTAAATAACTGGAATTACGCACAACGCACAAGTTTAACGATTGAGTAATTTCAGGCCGGGCGCAGTTCGTTGGCTTGCATGGGTGTGACTTTTGTATGAGCTGAGTTGCGTGTGACTCATACAAATTATTAATTCAAGTAATATTTATTGCTCAAAAATAAGTACAAATAGCGAACTTAGTGCTTACTGGCAGGGTAATAGGGGACGAACTTCATTTAGGCACTTGTCCCACCAAGAGCGAGTAAGCGATTAGCTATCGGCGATTTTCTCGCCCAAGAAACGAACAAAATATAAGGATCCTGTGTTAGTAAACGAGACACGTATACTAATCGTTCATCGCTGGCTGTTCACACTGCCGGCGAGAACACTCGCTCTACTAGTTTGTCGCCGCGATAAGAGCGATAAGATAAAACTAGCTCAGCGATACTCGCTCGGCGATACTCACTTGGTAGTTAGAACTCAAGCTGCGATACCAAAGCGGTGATTTTACGACGTGGATTTCAGTGCAGATATTTGCTATGAATTTGAGCAAAGCATTTGAGCTGTCATGTCGTCTAGTTCAGACGACGATGATGATGAATTGTAATTGCACTCGAACACTCGCCTATAGCCGAGCGACAAAACTATTGGAGCTAACACTCGCTTCTCGTCGCTCGCCCACTCGTTTCTAGTTTATCGTTCTACTCGTTTATCGCTCATCGTCGGCGGTGGGACCAGTGCCTTAAAGATAGATTGTCGAGTCAGAATTGAGTTCGTCAGAAGCTTAAAAAAAGTACAATTATAAATAAGAAAATACCCGAAAATTATCTTGGGCCCGCACTCATTGTATCAATAAAATCAATGGGAGATTACATTGCAGGGTTCAAATATGTATCACAATACTTCAATATGTTTTATTCATTTCACAGACAAGAGTTAAGGTACTTACTACCCCGCATTCACAGTGTACATTTGATTCGGCATTTGCTGAACTGGTACTAAATACGTATTCGTGTTCTGGTTGGGGACTACATTCTGGTTGTTCAAGGGAACCATGGTGTAGAGATTCCCGTTCTGCTGTACGTTTGGGACCTGGTTGATTGGCTGACCAAGATTATTAACCGGTAAGATATTCGAACTTTGGTATTGCCCGTTTGGCTGCTGCATCAGAACAGCTTGTTGGTTTGGTACTGTTTGCTGGTTCAGTAGAACCTGCTGTCCTGGCTGTGCTAATATCTGCTGATTCCCTATTGGCTGTGTGCTGAGCAGAAACTGACTCGGCTGCTGCTGGTACGTCTGGATTGGTTGAGACGTCTGTTGCGGTTGGTTAACCAGAAATGGTTGCTGATTATTTAAAGGTTGGTTCTGAAGTTGCTGAACGGGAAGCATTTGTTGTTGGTTGGCGTATATTGGTTGCTGGTTGCCTTGTTGAGCTAGTACAAAAGGTTGTTGCATTTGGCCAGTCTGCTGGCTAATCTGATATGGTTGCTGGATTGCAGGCTGTTGCTGCTGGCTAATCTGATATGGTTGCTGGATTGCAGGCTGTTGCTGCTGGCTAATCTGATATGGTTGCTGGATTGCAGGCTGTTGCATTATCTGGTACGGTTGCTGTTGGATTTGGCCTGGTTGCTGGCCCATTTGATATTGTTGAGACTGAGGCGTCTGGTACGTGGGTTGTATTTGAGCTTGCTGTACCGGTCCTGGTTGATTTCCTTGGTATTGTGAATGGTAATGTCCGTCATCATGATTGGGAGCCTCGTATACTGGTCTCACGTTGTAGTTTTCGTTTTGGGCGCCTTGATTTGCCTGGTCAAGTCCCGATGTTCCTGATTCGCTATTAGGGGTGATGGTGGGGTCATTTTCTTTTTCTCCGAGGTGGTTGAGAGTATCGGAAGATACGAAGACTGGGACAAGCTTTGATCCATTAGGTGGAACACCATGCGTTTTGGCAGCTAAACAGGCCAAAGCTATCTGTAAAAGAAACGTAAATTAATGATTAGGTTTTCATGTTGCATAATATTCGTAAATGTTGACAAAATGCTATAGTTCACACGAAAACAGGGTTCGTAGTTGTCGGCGTGTGAGAATCGTCTTAAAAATGTCTTTATGATTATTATATTTTCTATTAATAATCGTTTGCTGTTGCATCGTTACTGCCCTTGTCGCACTCCGGTGGCTCTATCCGCTATCAACTCCGTAATCACATCTTTGATACACATGCCACGCTTAACACAATCTCACAAGTCACAACCTTTTCGGTCTTCCTGTACCCTGATATCCATTCACATCCATACTCATCACTCTTTTATTCATGTTTCCTTCGTCCTTCATCATTACATGTCTACACGATGCCAATCTAATACTCCTGTTATTTTGATTAATCAGTTACAATACCCACTCACGTGCTCTGTGCACCCATAGCTACCAGTGACAGCCCTTATTTGCTTATAAATAAGGTCGACTAACTTTGCAAAAGCAATCAAGTGGCTAAGAGTAATTCTCTAATAGTTCACAAATGTAATCTTTTGTTCTTCACGAGTATACGCACCAATAATTTTATGTCCATATCGCAGCTCCAATCCGACTGACTGAATACTTAACCGCTGCTCTTCGTTTTATATTGTTAATTAGCGGTAACATTAGTAAGTTCTAATGACATTTCGAATTTCCACAATTAAAATGCGATAAGTTTAACGGATACGATATTAAGCGTGAACAATCATGAAGATTCCCGGATGACTCAGTTATTTAAGACAGTAAGTAAGTGGCAATTTACTTGCGAAAAGTATGCATGCTAGGCTAGCGCTTCCTCGTGACTAGAACTGCTGAACCAAAGCAGATTTAGTTCTCTTATCTTAGTAATAAGGTTGATATTGCTAAAGGAATTTAACCTGACATACTGCGTATTAGCTTATGAGGGCAGACTTTCGCTGTTAAAAGTAATTTATAGTTTATTTTTCCCCAGCCCATTAGCGAATTTTTTAAGAGAATAGAACTGGCGTGTGATTATCTCAAATGGCAATGCGATTGCAATATTGATGTTGCGTATGTATAGAGTAGGTATTTAGTGTCTTTCGACGCTGAGCCGGTCTATACTGACTGTAGGTCTGTACGTGCTTGTTGTCATTTAATTATCCATGCCATTCATGGTACCGTGAAACCGTCCAATTTTGCCCGCTTTTTTTAAATATTCTTAGTTTTTCTAAAAAAAATGTAGTGTTTCATATACTTTTTTTATGTGTAAATATAGTCTAACTAATCATAGCATTGTGTTACAATAAAGAAATAGTCCTTATTTTTTAAGAATTTCAAGCAATTTGATATTTTCATGGCGGGCCAAATTACCTTCACTTCCGTCCATATTTGACCAAGCCCATTATTTACCAAACTATAGCTTTTAGAGCATTCATGTATAAGGACCACAAAGAGTTTTGGGTAAAATGGGCCCAAAAACATTAAAACCAATAAGCAAATAATAATAAATTCGTCTAGAAAGAGGTGGGCAAATTTACCCGCTAATTTACAACTGTTTTCATACAACTAACTCGTAAGTGTTAGGGTTGTCAAAACCTGTTTAAAATAAAAAATACAACTTTCCCCCGTTGTATAACAAATAACTATTGTAACTTTCGGATTGTTAATTAATTCCGTTTTTTGTCTTCCAATTTAATATGTGTTCACATATCCAAACAAGAAAAAAGAGTTATTCATTCAAATTCAAATTCAAAACATACCAGAAACTATACAAATAAATAAAAAAAAACATAAATAAGTACTATCTTCTTTTGCAGCTATAAAAATATCAGACCCAAATATATATAATTTAACCCAAATTAAAGCAAGTGAGAAATGAAAAAGTGACAACCCTAGTACATATTTAAGAGCGGGCAAAATTGGCAGATACGAGATGCTACACTTGCGGTTTAAATTGCCCGCCATCTTAATTCACGATTTAAGCTACTCAATGCATAAAAAGCAATGAGTAAATGTTCTGATAACTTTTGTTTATATTATACAAAAACAAACACTCACCATTGTCTTCGTCATTTTCCAATATTTTAAAAACACTGTAGACACATTTCGCCCGCAACAAACACGCTTCCACTTTGACAAGCTGTGACAGTCAACTGATGAACTGAATGAAGTTGGAACCAAAAACAATTCGTAGTTTTGCAATAAGGATAATCTATTTTCTACTAATACAATCAAAAGTTACTAAAATACTGTTTTTTTTTTTAAATTCAAATGTTAGCTTGTTTTTTTTTATCAAGGGCAAAATTGGACGGTTTCACGGTATTTGTTTAAATAGGTAACATTTTATTTTACAGTAGCGTTCTTTGGTAAAGAAAAAGTCATTTGTATTTATTTACACACCACATAATTGACAACAATTCATTTTGTGCTAAGGTAGTAAAATAAAATACCGTTTTTAGATTTTACACTGCTGATTACAGTAAAAATATCTTTGGATTTTTTTATGCAGTATTTTTTTTATATTTAGGAAAAACAGTAAAAAAAGTTGGATTGTGAATGTTAGGAATACACTTATAGTGCCCTTAGTCCACTTATTAACAGAGGAATTCAAAAAAATATAACTGTCATGTTGTCTGACGGATTACTTGATTCTAACGACACGCTTTCGATTCTACGCAAAACAGTTTATTTATTTTAATGGCGTCTACAAATTAAGTAATTAATTAAATTACGCAAAATAACAAATTTGTGAACGAACGGCAGCGAATGATTGACATGACATGACAGTCAGTTCTGTTTATGTTTAAAGTTACTTTATTTTTATTTTATATCAGGCTAAGATCACGACATCAGTATTCCTAACTTTGTATATACGGTCTTTTTAATGACCATTTCTTTAATAAATTATTAACGACGAATTTAAGTTAAATAAAGAAAAACCAAGAAATACAATTAGCTATTATAAACGCGAAAAAACAATAATGCTTTTTTTTTTTGAAATGTTGTCAATTGATATGAGCCCTAACCTAAGCCAAGATGCTTTGTCGGTGAAACTACAAAACCGCGTAAGTAACATTTTAAATAAGGAGCAAAATGCACCTTTTTAATAGGTCTGTAAGGTTTATTTCGCTCTATCATAAATTTGTTAGTTACGCGGTTTGGCAGTATTACCGACGTAATGCTACTGGAATGACATTCTCATTTCTCGTGCGTAGCGTTAGACCACGTGGTCAACTCTCATCCAATACATTTTGAGTGATAGAAAAGAAAGGGTAGCGTTTGCAACTTGGCTACGGCCCCTGGCACCTGGCGTTCCATAGTTTCTGTCTACCCTGTATTGGGAGACAGGCGTGAAGGTATCTATGTATACAGGGGGGTTACCATGACATGCTAAAGCAGTTCAGTTTAGGTCGAGAGAAAGGGACAGAGCTATACCAGTTATACAGGGTGCCTCTGACCTTGGGGCTTTAAATGCAACGATCGATTCTACTCGCTAAACGGAACTACTTTTGTTCTGCGACATTAAAAAATAACTTAAGTTTCGATAACTAATTGATGTAAAAGTCTAATTGTAAAATCAGTGTATTCAATACTGGCCATCTAATCACTATCTCATGGTACGGGGGCGACATTTCCTTGATACGAGGCCTAAAGGAAAATAGGGAATTGGATCGCGTACATTGAAAATTACATGTAACTTGTATGAAAAAAAATAAAAAATTGTTAAGTATATTTTTAATAACTTACAGAACAAAAGAAGTTCAGTTTCAGGAGTAGAAACGTTCCATGCATTTAAAGCCCCAAGGTCAGAGACACCCTGTATAGCTCTGTCCCTTTCTCTCAGCCTAAACTGAACTGCTTTAGTATGTCATGGTAACCCCCCAGGGTGGAAAAAACGAACGCCATATCGACGGTAACTATCTTAAATATTGGAAATAGCAAAGCACTCACTTTTATTTTTAAAAACAAAATTTACTGCTGTAACGCCCTGAGATTAAACCACCACCACTTTAACGCGCGTTAGTATGTGCCCAAGTCAGATATCGTCCGATAGTGAAGCGGGCCGCGCACGCCCCGCGCGCTCATACCTCAGCGCTCGCCCTCGCGGCCTTATAACCTGTCCCGCGGCGGCCGCCGGCCAGTTCGGCTCGTGCAGGCACACGCTTCTGTTGACACGGAACGATACCTGGACTTGACGAGCGCGCAAACAATACGACCGACCGCTATTGCTTTCGTAGCACGGAACGTGGCGTACAGCCGTATTGTATATTATAATTCGTTTAGTTAGGACGTACACTTAGTACCTAGGAAATAGCTGCGCGATAACGACACTTCCGTAGCACGGAATGTCCGATGAACACTACTTCAACTCATTTATTGTTATTTAGTTCTTTTCGTATATTTCTTAATTCGCCCTGTATTATTAACGCACGCACTTAACACCTCTCTTGTTTCTGTTCCATTTGACGGTAGGATAGTCTAGCGCACGCGCACCTTGTTGCCTTGTTATCGCTTAATGCTTAAAATTACATTACTCTCACCCTGTCTGCAATCTGTTAGTGAGCTACAGGTGACGCTAGTAGTAGCGAAATATTGCTGTTCGCTGTAAATAGTTTGTTAAGTAACCGCTTTTGTTTACCCTGCCTGTTTTTTTTTAAATATTCTAACTGCCTTTTGTTGTTTTATAATTAGCTTATTTGTATATGCTTAGCTGTTATTTTTTCGTCTTCCTTTGCTAATATAAGTCTTAAACTTCTCCGGTGGTTTCATTAACTCAGTACCCCGTTACAATTGGCGCCCGAATCGTGGAGCCCACACGGCGAAATCTAAGACCTAGACCAGTCAAGGAGTTACAAATCAAGGTCATCAAGCCAAAGATGGCTGAAGAAGGAGATCGATCTGCTTCTGTCCCGATGCTTGGGATATCAACAGATCAATTTAGGGAATTATTGGCAGTGGTTGGCAATGGCACTCGTAGGACTACTCTGAGCCAGTGTCCTGTGAAATTTAGTGGTATTAGAAGTTCTACGGCCGTGGAATCTTTTATTTCTGGTGTATCTACATTTATGAGAGTAGAAAAAATTGATGATCTTATTGTACTAGATGGCTTGCCGTTGATTCTTCAAGATGATGCTGCGATCTGGTGGCAAGGAATCAGGCATGAGGTGAAAACCTGGAAGGAATTTGAGACGCGACTACGCCATGCGTATGCACCCAAGAAACCTTCTTACCAAATCTATCAAGAGATAATTGGAATTAAGCAAGATGATGACACGCCAACGGAGCTATTCATACAAAGGAAGCGAGCACTCTTAGCTCAATTACCGTCACCACGTCACAAGGAAGACCAAGAAATCGATATGGTGTTTGGTCAGATAAGATTTGAGATAAGGGACAGAATAAATAGAGAGACTATTGACAGTTTTGAGGAACTGGCAAACAAAGCCAGGAATATTGAACGTAGTTTGGGCGAGAAAGCCTCAACTTCGAATGCACCTAAAGAACCAAAGTCTTTTACAAAACATAAGTTGCGTTGCAATTTCTGCAGAGCTCCTGGACACGCAGTAGATGTCTGCCGTAAGAAATTAAGAAGCGAAAACAGCTCTGAAAAGTCTGTGAAGCCTATAATATCACCATATGACCCTGCAAAACCTAAATATTCATGTTATGGTTGTGGCGAGCCCGGAGTAGTTAGAAGCCGTTGTCAGAAGTGTAATGTCCAGAAAATTAAACTAGAGGAAATAAGTTTCTGTTCGGTCAACACCTTCAGAGACAGATGTCTGCGACCTACCATACCTATTAACATTGGGAAAGTTCAAACAATAGGCTACGTGGACACGTGCGCTAAGTCCAGCGTTGCGTCATACAACTTGTACCAGAGACTTCTGAAAGAGAAATTCGAGTTCAAACCAGAAAAGATGTATATTACATTTGCCGATGGGATTGCAAAAATGCAGAACGTCTTGACTGTAACTGCACCTGTTGTGGTATATGGCAAAACTGTGCACACATCATTTATCGTACTACCAGAAGCTAGGGATAATAAAACCCTGCTAGGAGTCGGATTTATTCAGGATGCCATGATGGTCATAAATCTTCCTCAGCTTACATGCCGTTTCTTAGACGAGCCTACTAGGGTCTTCGATCTAATACAGGAAGATATCGGTGAAACTATTATTGCAGAAATAGTCTCTGATGTTGAAATGCCGGAACTACTTTCACCCACGTTAACGCCGGAAAAACGCATCACTCCGAAGAATATAATCTCTGAGACGGAAATGGATTTAAAGCGGCCCTATGGCCCGACATTCAATGTAGGATTGGTTGTCTCACCTAAGGTAGTCGTAAAACGCCTATTCGAACCGTCGCTGGCTGATGAAGCCCCTTCAAACTTTGCACCTAGTATGAGCACTAGCAAGGTACCACCTGCAAACGAACCCGATGGCTATGGACCTCTCATACCCATTGAGCTTCGTACTCCACCTCATAAACGTCAACGTAGTACACGCCTAGATGGTTACTCACCCATTATAGACCGACTGTACGATGACGCAACGAGAGCTATTGCAGAAGCACAGATTGAAATTTCGCCTCAGGAAAGCGAATTATTTGATTCCCCTGTCAGCTGTCAGTGCACCGATATCGGATCGGTGGATGTCCAAGACAGTGCCCTGACCATTGAGGAAAACCAACGCTTGGAAATGTTAATTACCAAATATGCTTCAGTCTTTCTCCCAAACGGAAAACCCACAACGCAGACGGAACATATCATTGACACAAGTAGTCATAGACCCATTTCTAGTCTCTCTCTCTCTAGTCTTTGACGCTAATACGGTCAACATCGTTTCACGTCACCTCTGTAGTGAATATTAGATGTTAGTTCAGAAAGTTGAGAAATTAATCGTAAAACTTAACAATAATATGGACAGTGTATAAGAGTGTATTATTAACATTAGTGGAGTGCCATTGGGATTGCATACTTTAGTCTATTGTACAAAATAAAGTGCTTGTGTAAACATTGGACGAATCGCATACCCGCTAATTAGTTTTTTGGAAGTGCTGCGCGGGGCAAGCTATTATCACGGTTGCGTGTGAGGCGTAAGGGCGAAATCAGCGCAAGCGGCAGCTGCATACCCGCGAGTATAGGGAGAGAAGATAACACTCATCGAGCGACGAAGATTAAGTAAACACAGACTCGGTTCTATACTGTCGCAGATAACTAAACCTCTGAGAGAAGTGTTAATCAAATTTTGATCGTTATTTGTTATTAATCGATACGTGAAAATCATAATAAATGAATTGCTACGGTTGTAATTTGTTGGTAAACGACAATGATATTTTATGTTGTAGCGCTTGTAAGTTGGCATATCACTATAAGTGTGTGAATATGACGGCATCGCAATTCCAAGAGAGCAATCTAAACATTGCATGGAAGTGTCCCGTATGTACCTATAAAGTGCCCCGCAACAACAGAGACGGTACACCAGTGCGCAACCAACTAATGGAGCCATTAAATGATACAGCCATGTCTGTGGACGATCTGTTGATAAATGATACGTTTCCAGCGAGTAATACTACCGAATTTGAGGCATCTATCCCAGATATAAATAGTTACGAAAACGTCACCATTCGCCAGCCAAATCGTTTTCAAGCATTAGATAAGAAGCCCCTAAATGCAGATGTTGTTCGGAATATTGTACGCGAAGAATTACAGAAGGCCCTAATGGATCAACGCACAGTATTGACGAACTTATTTATGGAGGTTATAGCAGGTCTTGTTGATAAGGTAACATCATTAGAAAACATTAGTAGAAACGTGTCAGACGTAAAACTCGATGCCCAGCAACAGTTGGAAAAAGTACACAGAACAGTTGATAAAACGAAGAAAAGTACACAACTACTACCGCCACCATTACCACCATCTACCAGCTCATCACAGCCGGAACGAGCCAAAATACCACCCAAGGAAAAATCGAATGCGTCCAAAAACACCATGGAAGCAAAAAAAGTGGCTAGACCAATTCTGGAGGATTCTTCTATAATGTCCTTAACATCTAGCAGCAAAAGTCAGTCTGAAGAGGCCAGTGCTTGTGATCAGATCCAAGAAACACCGGATAACAATGAAGACAGGCAGGATGGCTTCACGGAGGTCAAACGGAAGCGTCCGCGGTCTAATGTACTTCGGGGCACAGCAAATGTGAGCGGGACTGGGCTAGAAGCTGCTGAAAGAATGCAGTACTTACATGTGTTTTATATAAAAGTAGGTACAACTAGTGCTCAGGTTCTCGACCACCTCAAAAATATATGTGGGTACGAGGTACCTTGCACGGCGGAGCCATTGAACGCACGTGGCAACTATGCTTCGTTTAAATTGGGAGTACCATCCGGGCTCACCGCATCAGTATTAGTCCCCGAAAATTGGGCAGAAGGTATTTGCATAAAGCCATGGAAGCAAAATTTTCGCAACTTTCGTGAAAACAACCAGCTCGAAAAGCACTAAGTTCACACTATATGCATTGTATCAAAATGTAAGAGGCCTTAAAACCAAATTGCTGCAATTTCGAACAAACTTATCACTCGTTGATGACAAACTCCAACTTGTAGCATTAACGGAGACCTTTCTCAATGAGTCAGTCAATGACGCCGAGCTATGTGTCGGCGACTGGAGTGTGCTGCGGCGAGACCGGGGCTGCGGGCGCGTCGGCGGGGGGGTGATGCTGGCTGCGCGCCCTCCTATCCAACTGGAACGCCTGCACCAGTATGAGACACCTAGCGGAGAAGACCTTTGGGCTCGTTTTCTTATTGAGAAACAGTATATCTATGTCTGCGTTGTGTACGTACCCCCAAAAGTATCTGACGACGTGTACTTTCAGTGGTTTACCAAAGTTGAAGAGGTATGTGCAAGACACGATAGTGATAAGTTACTAATTATGGGTGATTTGAACTACCACAGTGCCAGTGATAATTGTTTACTGTATTATAACTGTGTTTTATCTTCATGTAATCTAGCTCAATTTAATAATGTTAAGAATATGAATGGCAGAGTGCTTGATGGAGTGCTTGCAAGTACGGAGTTGAAGGATGATGTACATGTACAAGTTGCAGAACCTGGTGAAGAAGTGGTGGCTATTGACGGTCATCATCCACCTCTATTTGTAAGCGTAAGTTATAAGTTACTTAAGCCAACAATTTTCTTACCTCCATCAAATATAGAACACAGTAGAGACTGGGATTTTCGTAAAGGTGATTATTTGGCCTTGCATTATTTCGTACAAAAGGCGAAGTGGGACCCATTGTATACCACTAAGTCGCCAGACGAAGCTGTAATGATTTTTAATAATATAATGTACCATACCTTTGATTCTTGTATTCCTAAAAAGATGCGAAGGCAGTCGTGTAGCAGTGTTTATCCGGTTTTCTATACAAAAGCAATTATAGGGGACATTGAGGAGAAAGCTAGACTTCACCGTTTGTGGAAATCGAAGGGTGAAGAATCCGTGCGCATTGGTTTTTCGCACTTACGTTGTAAAATTAAACACGATATAAAAGTTGCCCATGACGCATATGTTACAAAAGTGTCAAAAGAACTATCTAAGAATCCAGCTAAGTTTTGGGAATACGTTAATACTCTACGTGTTAGAGGGGGAATCGAGCACAAAGTAAAGCGCAATGACACTGAATACCACGGAGCTGATACTGCATCTGCATTTGCGGCCCATTTTGAGTCAGTGTTTTTAGATGACGAGCCAAATCTTGACCCATCTGAGGCAAGCGCTAGCAGCGATTTAATGAGTGGAAGATATATCGACGTACATACTTTTAGCGCGGAGGATGTAAGTCGAGCTATCAAGAAACTCAGGCCAAATACAGCTGCAGGACCAGACACGATTCCACCTTACATTATCAAGGGATGTTCCGATTCGTTGTTACTACCAATTAAATTTATATTTAACTGCATTTTAGCTACTGGAGAGTACCCAACTTGTTGGAAACAATCACGCGTGACTCCAATCCCCAAAACGGGAACGAAGGATAAGGTGGAGAATTACAGGCCAGTCGCAATTCTCTGTTCTCTAGCGAAAGTGTTCGAAATGGCATTACACTCTAGCGTCTTGCCACAGTGTTTGCCACACATCACGACCGCACAGCATGCCTTCTTACCTAAGCGATCGGTAGTTACAAATTTAGTTACGCTTGTCAACTTCATGTCACAGGAAATGGACAGAAGGCATCAGGTAGATATAATTTACCTGGATTTCCAAAAGGCATTTGATAGGGTTGACAACGACGTGCTTCTAATGAAACTGGGTCTTATGGGTCTCACTCCGAGACTCCTCAAACTGTTTTCAAGCTATTTGCGAGGTCGAAGACAGTTTGTCAAATATGGACCCTACGAGTCGAAGTCTTTTCCGACGCGGTCTGGAATAAGCCAAGGTTCAAATTTGGGACCTTTGTTATTCAACATTTTAATTAACGATCTGCCTGATGTCGTCCGAGAATCAATCGTATTACTATTTGCCGATGACGTGAAGTTGATAAGGGTGGTAAAGTGCGACAAAGATTGTGAGACGCTACAGGAAGATTTAAATGCAATTTATAGATGGAGTATAGTTAACAAATTGTTCTTCAACCCAGGAAAATGCGAGATGATGAGTTTTACGCGTTCGCCGGTACCGATAAATCATACATATTATATCGGGGGTGAAACGGTACGGCGACAGTCACTGGTGCGTGATCTCGGTGTCATTTTTGACTCCCATCTGACATTCCGTGAGTAACATCTTCAGGTTGCGAAGAAGGGTGCTCAGAGATTGGGATTTATTTTACGCAATTCACAACCTCTCACACCCATAGCCCTTCGTTCTCTTTATGCAGCCCTCGTTCGTACTGTGTTAGAGAGTAGTGCGGAAGTATGGAGTCCTTATGAACGGAAATATGCTATGATGTTGGAGAAGGTGCAAAAGAAATTTCTTAGGACCTTATACAGGAAGATCTACCGCTACTTTCCTCAGCAGTACCCGACCTTATTCTTGCAAGGTCAACTAGGATACGACTCGCTCGAGATGCGCCGTTCGCTGGCAACAGTGAAATTCACTTTGGGTGTCATGCACAATAAAGTTGACTGCATCGACTTAGTCGACTCGGTGGTGCGGCTGTTCGTGCCTGACTCACGGCGCCGGCTGCGCGCGCCGCGACTGCTGGCGCCGCCGCGCGCGCGCACCGCAACCTACCGCAACTCTCCGCTGCAGCGGGCACTCCTGATACTCAACGCCACGCTCGGCGCGGCGCCACACTGCGATGTGTTCGCCTCACGCCTTTCAAAAGTGGTTGATGAATGCAAGAGAGTGATTGAGAGTGAATGAATGGTATAGACTTAAGATTATTGTAGAAACATGTTTAATTAAGTTTTAGGTTAAGTTTGTAATGCAATGGATCACTCTGTAAATTACAAATTGATTGAATAAATAAATAAATAAATAAATAAATAAATTTCAGTCCACCCGTATCGCTTAAACCCAGCAAAGACACAGACATTAAAGGATGAAGTCCAGAAAATGCTCGACGAAGGGATTATAACGCCATGTATGTCACCATGGTCTGCACCCGTTGTAATGGTTCCTAAGAAAGATGGAGGAACACGAGTCTGCATCGACTATAGGCAACTCAATTCCATCACAACGCCCGATATGTATCCCTTACCTCGCATTGACGATTTACTGCATACTGCCAAACCTACCCCTTACATGTCTACAATAGATCTTCGTGCTGGTTACTGGCAAATTAAGGTCAGAGAAGAGGACCAACTCAAAACTGCTTTCGTTACGCCATTTGGCATGTATAAGTTTTTGAGAATGCCTTTCGGCTTACGCAATGCGCCTGCCACATTCCAACGTCTAATGGACGGGTTTCGCATATCCCTCAACCATATTAAGATGCTGGTTTACCTCGATGATCTCATCATCTTGTCTCCTTCGCTTGATCAGCATTTAAAAGACCTTAAAGACGTCTTCGACCGATTGAAGGAATATAATCTTATTGCAAATAAGGACAAATGTAAATTCTGCTGTGTGAAGATAAAGTATCTGGGCCATTACATCACAGCTAAGGGACTTGAACTCGACAATGATAAAGTTGGCTCAATACTCAACATGAAAGCCCCTTCTAACTTAAAACACTTGCTATCGTTTATACAGATGTGTTCATGGTATCGTCGATTCGTACCTAATTTTGCCAAAGTTGCTGAACCTCTTACCCGCTTGACGAAAAAGAATGCAAAATGGACTTGGGACGCTGATCAGAGGACTGCTTTTGCGACTCTCCGAAGTCTCTTGGCCTCAGCGCCTGTATTGATTCAGGCTGACGAGACCAAACCCTATATCATTAAGAGTGATGCGAGCAGCTACGCCATCGGAGCAGTCCTTGTGCAGGGGGAGGGAGAGCATGAACACCCGGTCGAATACGCCAGTCGACTTCTAACGGGAGCAGAACGAAATTATTCTACCACGGAGCGTGAAGCTTTGGCGGTGGTATGGGCTGTCAATAAATTTCGTGGCTACATAGAAGGCACTCCGATCACAGTCATGACTGATCATCAAGCCTTAAAGTGGCTTATGACATTAAAATCCCCTACCGGACGTTTAGCGCGTTGGGCTTTACAGCTGCAACCATTTAATATCACCATCAAATATATCCCAGGTCGAACGAATGTAGTTGCTGACTCATTGTCGCGTCCTAATTGTGACGAAGAGACCAAAGGAAGTTGCGGGATTTGTAGCATTACAGTAGATTTACCTAAAAAGAGTCCAAAGGAAATAAGAGAAGAACAAATGAAAGATGAAAGCATAGGGAAGATTATAACTGCAGTCGAAGGAAACTCTGAAGAAGATGCAAAGTATTGGAGTTTAAAAGGGTATATCTTGAATAATGGATTGTTATATAGATACAACCCTGACAGTGACGCTGAAGATGCACAGCTCGTTGTTCCACTACAAGAGAGGGCCGATATCATTTCCGTTTACCACGATGAGCCCACTGCAGGACATTATGGAGCAGAGAAAACGTATAACCGCATCAATAAAAGATACTTCTGGAAAAGTATGAGGAAGGATATTGAACATTATGTTCGCAACTGTCTGTCTTGCCAAAAATACAAGCCTTCCAATATGAAACCCGCCGGCCTATTACAGACTACGGCGATGAATAAAAGATTCGAAGTCATCGCGTTCGATTTATTCGGTCCTTTGCCCATTTCATCTGACGGAAAGACTTGGATCCTCATAATTGAAGACCTGGCTTCTCGCTGGGTTGAATTATTTCCACTCGAAACTGCAACGGCTGAAAATTGCGCAATCACGTTAATAAATGAGATATTCCTTCGGTATGGTATGCCCAGGAGGATGATCAGTGACAACGGAACCCAATTTGTTAGCGCCGTAATGCAAAAAGTGGCTTTCTGTCTCAAGATAAAACATGCATTTACACCCGTGTACCATCCTGAGACTAATCCTGTGGAGCGTAAAAACCGAGATCTGAAAACGCAGCTTGCAATTCTCGTCGGTGACAATCACCGAACCTGGTCAGAACAGTTACCAAGTATCCGATTTGCCATGAATACAGCAACATGTTCGACTATTGGCCACACACCTGCTTATATCACATTTGGGCGAGAGTTAAAAACACTAGATGACAACCAAAACGATTTGCGAGAAATAATTTTATCGGAAAATTTCATCCCTGAGATTACCCCTAAGTTATTATTGCTCGCAGACACATTAAACAAAGTAAGAGAGGTGCAAGAATTGAAGGAGGAAAAGAGAAAAGAATACGTCGACAAAAATAGAAAAGGTTGCCCCAACTACAAACCTGGTGACCGCGTAATGGTAGAAACCCATGCCATCAGCAAAACCGCCCAGGGCTACAGTTCCAAATTAGCACCCAGACGTGATGGTCCATATTTAATCCTTCGGAGCCATGGGCCCAGTTCTTACCATATTTCCGACCCTAATGCACCAGAACAAAGTGTTGGTTTGTACCATGCCTCAGCTCTACGTCCTTACCAGAGTAGCGCCCGGCTAGCTCAGTCTGAAGAACACGAGGTTCCATTGCCAAGACCCACCATGCCTATTCGCAAAAGAGGACGTCCACCAAAGAAGAGCCCACCGGAAACTTCGACAGACCCCGGAACGCGTGGCCGCCCGCCAAGACAAGCAAGAACACTGGCTACCTCGTCGGGTCGTCTTCGGAGCCAGAGGGGGAGATTGTAACGCCCTGAGATTAAACCACCACCACTTTAACGCGCGTTAGTATGTGCCCAAGTCAGATATCGTCCGATAGTGAAGCGGGCCGCGCACGCCCCGCGCGCTCATACCTCAGCGCTCGCCCTCGCGGCCTTATAACCTGTCCCGCGGCGGCCGCCGGCCAGTTCGCTGTTCGGCTCGTGCAGGCACACGCTTCTGTTGACACGGAACGATACCTGGGGCCCTAGACAAGATGCATTACGCCGAGTCGCTTTTCTATTCGTTTCGTTTTTAAACCAATCGCGTCACTGCTAGATCACGTGACTTTTCGTATTACGTGATCTAGCAGTGACGCGATTGGTTTAAAAACGAAACGAATAGAAAAGCGACTCGGCGTAATGCATCTTGTCTAGGGCCCCTGGACTTGACGAGCGCGCAAACAATACGACCGACCGCTATTGCTTTCGTAGCACGGAACGTGGCGTACAGCCGTATTGTATATTATAATTCGTTTAGTTAGGACGTACACTTAGTACCTAGGAAATAGCTGCGCGATAACGACACTTCCGTAGCACGGAATGTCCGATGTGCACTACTTCAACTCATTTATTGTTATTTAGTTCTTTTCGTATATTTCTTAATTCGCCCTGTATTATTAACGCACGCACTTAACACCTCTCTTGTTTCTGTTCCATTTGACGGTAGGATAGTCTAGCGCACGCGCACCTTGTTGCCTTGTTATCGCTTAATGCTTAAAATTACATTACTCTCACCCTGTCTGCAATCTGTTAGTGAGCTACAGGTGACGCTAGTAGTAGCGAAATATTGCTGTTCGCTGTAAATAGTTTGTTAAGTAACCGCTTTTGTTTACCCTGCCTGTTTTTTTTTAAATATTCTAACTGCCTTTTGTTGTTTTATAATTAGCTTATTTGTATATGCTTAGCTGTTATTTTTTCGTCTTCCTTTGCTAATATAAGTCTTAAACTTCTCCGGTGGTTTCATTAACTCAGTACCCCGTTACACAGCTTTAATAAATTTTTGAAAAAAAATCTCTTCCTTAACCGGAAATCGAACTGGTCGAATATGACAAAACAATAAAGTCGTGTAAGGGTCAAAGTGAAAGAGTGTGAAAGGGTCATTGATAGTGATCAGATCAGTCTATAACACATACACCTTTAAATTAAATAAAAACCCAAAAAAACCAGTTCGATTCCCGGTTAAGGCGGATGAATTTGCAAATAGATATTTCCTTTTCATAAATACAGGTTTTTTTTTTCAATAGTAAAAGCTATTTACAATATTTAAGGTATTTGCCGTCCATGAGGCCTTCGTTTTTTCCACCCTATATATTACCTATAC
Source organism: Acleris emargana (assembly GCA_927399475.2). Taxonomy (NCBI): domain Eukaryota; kingdom Metazoa; phylum Arthropoda; class Insecta; order Lepidoptera; family Tortricidae; genus Acleris; species Acleris emargana. The sequence goes on from OV656840.1 coordinate 3,783,311, forward strand.
ATATATGTATACTACTTAAATTCATGATAAACTGTTTCTATAAATATGTATTTAAATAAATATAATAAGTACTGAATCAAAATTAAAAGTACTTATTTCAGGTACTACATACACAGATCTATATCTCAATAGTATACCTACACGTCATAGATCAGTGAAAACTGGAATCCACCCATATCTCGCACGTCTAATACACGCACGGAGGTGAGGAAGCAAAGCAATCAATCAATAACACGGGAATGACGTGTAGAGCACTCCTTGTAATATTGACAAACGAGACGTCATTTTGTGCGTCACTCGCAAAAAAACATCCGCAAGATTTATAAGCCGTGGATTTTTTCCGGCCAACTGTCCCGCGTGAATTGTAAACAATGTGTGTACTTAAACACTCGTAAAAAAAAACGAATTGGTTCGTAACCGTCGGAGATCTAAGCTAATAAATATTTGAAAAAAATACTTTCGGATTGAGAACCTCCTCTTTTTTTTGAATTCGGTTAAAAAGGAAACATAACGCATACAATGAAAATCCCTAAAAATGATAATTTCGCCTTTGTTATAGATTTTTTATATCAATCAATCAATCATTTTATTGTTATCACATAGAGGCACATACATTGAAAAGAAAAGGTGTTGTTATTCTAGATTAGGTCAGTTCCACATGGACGCCCTGCAAGGGCACTACAGTATTTAGGTACCTACTTAAAAGCAGGACAAAAACAAAGAATATGATACATGCATAGAAGTCCTAAAGTACAAATAAAATCAATAAATATGTTAGTAAATGAATGTCAAAAAGTTAGATATAATTAATTAATTCATGTCAAATATATTATTATTTAACCGTCAGCATATTTTAATTTTAACAATCCTTATCTATGGGCCAAATATTTGCTGACATTATAGAACAAATGTATGTGACAGTGTAGAACAAATTTAACATTTACTTTAATACACATATTGAAGGCATTCCTTGTATATGTATATATCCGTACGGCAGAGAGGTTGACATAGTAGATGCATAGGTATAAATTGTAGAGCAACTATGACTTCTCCACAACAAGTGCGATGTCCCCTCTCTACTCCACGAAATTCAGTTCAGAGTTCCGCGTAGGCGTGAACGTCGATGTCGAAAAAAGGATACATTTGTATTTCTCGCTCCAGGACGTGCTATGCACGAAACAGTTTTATACAGCGCACTTGCATATTATTTAATAAAAATACTAAACTCACCAACCTAGATATATTCTCATGTACCTACTTTAGGATCTTTAAAGCGTGCATTCCAAAACTCTTCTCCTTTACTTATAGTAGAATCTATCTTATTATCAAAGAACACTATTGCTTGGTTCTTATAACTTCTTGAAGTCTGTCTTTCCTGTATTCATTTATACTGCTGTTTTTTTTTTTTCTCCTATTTTTTGTTTTTGTTTTATCTCATAAGGAATGGCTTTTTGTGATTTCTATAACGCACTTCTCTTCTCCAATTATAGACTGCATGTTAATTAAGGAAACTATAGGTCTGTTTATTATTATCTCATCAGTCATCACTCATGTACACTTTTAATGTAAGACTGTTTGTTTCTTCTTAATAAATAAATAAATGACTTAAACGCAGTTTTTCATTACCGAAATTACAAATGACTTCTTTTTACCATACATTTAGTACAGTGTTTACCGATTTGTAACGTCATAATTCAGCATCAATTTGTATGGGGCGTTTTCATCGCTTAGTAGGAATGTCGGACTTTGACTTCCATTTCTGTCTTGTGCCAGTGTGCTCGGATTGCAGTTGCTCCCAATATCCCTGGGATCTTAGAGAAAAAGGGTATAAGTGTTCGACACTCCGTTTATGTATATACCCTTTTTGATTACGAGTCAAAGTGGACTTATACCCTTTTACACTAGATCCCCAGAATTTTACATTTGTTTCTCGCAAGAAAATAAATCGTTTTTTTTAAATAGCCTTTTGTATACGTTATGTTAGGTTCCTAGTTTATTATTAATTATAATCACAATTTATATGCTATTCCTAATTGAAATTACCGAATAATTAGATAATTCTTTAGTATTGGATAGTCAATTGACTAGTTGTAGGAGTCACGGGACTCGTGGAGCGGGAACACCAAGCCTTTATTAAGGGTGGCTCGGCCCTCCTGCAGCATTCACCTCGCTGGCAGTCGGGCTGGTAACATCTCCAGACGGAACACTGTTATGCTGTTGGATAACACTGAAAATAAATAAGTACTGAATTGTGAATTTAGTTTGATTCAACACTGACCCAATAGTTATGACTTGACATCTGACATCATTAGCCAATAGGAATTAAGGTTACATTGCGAGTGTATTTAGAAAACAAAGTTTGTTTTAAAAACTAGACTGCTTGTAGATTGCTTGTCAATCAGCAACAATGGCCACATTATAACAAAAGTCTGATGACGCGATCAGTCTAGTTCACGGGTCGGCAACCTTTTAAGTAGGAAGAGTCCATTTTTTTTTTCTTATCCATAATGGTCTCACCTGATGTTAAGTGACGACGAGTTCGAAGGTGGTACACTCTTACCCAGACCTTGCCTCCCTCTCCTGCCTTGAAAACACCAAGGTTATATGATTCATGGAATACAGACGCAGGGAGAGCGTTCCACACCCTAGCAGTGCGAATAAGAAACGACGCAGCAAACCGCTAATTAGAATTTACAAAATTTCAAAGTATTTAAATAGCCGCAAAAAAGTCTTGCCAACAATAAATACTACGTACTTCCATAGATAAAGTTGTATGATAAAGAGCTGCAGCTTCACTTCCAACCAAAGAGCCGCATGAGGCTGCGAGACGCAGCCGCAGGTTGCCGAACCCTGGCCCAGTTGGTACATTTTATTTTAGAAAAATAAATTCTGCACGTATGGATTTTTGAAAATTCGTCTGCTTTAAACGGAAATCGAAGTGGTCGAATATGAATAAATAATAAAGAAGGGTTTTTTACGGTCTATATTTAATTTAAAGATGTATCTGTTATAGATATAAATGATCACTATCAATGACCTTGTCGATCTGTATCATTAAACAAGACTTTATTGTTTTGTCATATTCGACCAGTTCAATTCCCGGTTAAGAAAGAGGTTTTTTTATTTAAATCCAATAATGCAGTGTTTATTTAAAAAATAAAAGTGAGTCTCCTTTGCGTAGATCTTGCTATTTCCAATATTTAAGGTAGTTGCGTCCATGTGGCGTCGTTTTTTCCACCCTGTATACCTACCTACTATAACATTCAAAATCTATAAAATCATGAATTCATGATATTAACATTCTCCTTCTATAATGTTGAAATTACTATCATAGAGGCATTCCATCTAAGTCCTAAGGGTTGGCAGCGCATTTGCGGTCACCAGATTGACATCTTAAGACTACAATCTTGAGATTGCACATGTCTATGGGCTTTAGAGTCCACTTAATCCTATTGCCATTAAAAAATATACCTAGTAGATAAATGAAGACCCCCGATAATGGTGACCGCTTCTTTCAGAGCTGATATCTCTTCAACGGTAGATCCGATTTTCATGAAACTTAGCTAAAAATAACCATTAGAAAACTGCCTTTCGAATAAAAAAAACCGCATCCAAATTGGGTCACCCGTTTAAGAGCTACGGTGCCACAGACAGACACACACACAGCGGTCAAACTGATAAAAGCCCTCTTTTTGCGTCAGGGGTTCAAAATAGATAATAATTCTTAGGTGCGGAACCCTTGGTGCTCGAGTCTGACGCACTTAACCGTTTTTAGGGTTCCGTACCTCAAAAGGAAAAACGGAATCCTTATAAGATCACATTTTTGTCCGTCTGTCCGTCTGTCTGTGAAGACCCTTCATCTCGGAAACACGTGGAGGTATCGAGTTGAAATTAAAACCATACTCAAGTCTATAACCATAGTAATAGGCATGCGGACCGGCTAATCGCGGACAAACACAAACTGGCCAAAACAGAGCAATCCGTCTACTTCCTGGGACCCGCTGTATACAATCGCCTGCCTAAAGCCGTAATAGATGCGGCTTCCATCACACAATTTAAGAACAAGCTCAAAAAATGGCTCCATGAGCAACTGTTCTATGATTATAATGAGTTTTTTAATCTAGCCCTCACAGGGTAACAAATAATTATTTTAATTTATTAACATTTAATTAGTTTTAATGAGTTATCTAATAACCATTTCATTAATAATTATAATAGTAATATGTACACTGACCTATAACAATTGTTACGAATAAATTATTTCATTTCATTTCATTTCTACAGTTCCTTGAAGTTGTGAAAAAATCAAACTTTTAAATTAACATAAAAAGAAAGACACGGCCGTTTATGGTTATGACGCAAAAAACGTATATTTCGACGCTCTCGAGGGAATAAATTATAGTCGTATATTTTCCGTCGACCTAGAATGAACATTTGACAAGTAATACCGTCTTATACTACTAGTATAGAGAAAAGTCTGAAACTATACATTTATACAATGAATCACACAAATATTGTCTTTATGCAAGGAACGGCGGCGGTCCAAATTTTGAATTGAGTTTTCTACGGGGCCCTCGGTTCGCGAGACCGATTCGCACTCGTCCGCTTTTTTGTAATTAATGCCTGCCATGGTAAAGCTTAAATTACCATGCGCAAGTAAGACGACGTGTGTTTTCTTTCAACAATCACACACTTCCCCCTTAACGACTTAGCAATTAGCCCTGATGTTTTAATTAGGTCCTTTCTAATTATTTCAACTTGCAAGTTTTCCCTCGTAAACTATTACATGCTTACGCACCTTTATAATTAAAATGACATAAAATTTTATATAAACATGTCGGAAGTGCGGAGAGAGGCTAATAACTGTTAATAGTAGTAGTTAGGTTAATAATTAACTTGGAAAAATATTTTTAGCGAAGCTTTTGCTTACAGTCTTGAATCAGATAGAAAAATTGTTCATTTTAACACACTTTCTAACACGTTGATAAATAATGTAAAAAATTGTGTAAAATTGTGGATCTTATCCATTCAACTACCGCCAAGCAGCGGTGTTCGCATCGTTGTGTTCCGGTTAGGGGATAAGACAGCCGGTGAAATGACTAGCATAGAGGCATTCCATCTTAGTCCTCAGGGTTGGCAACGCATTTGCAGTCTTGTGAACGCGAAAGTCTATGGGTCACAGTTTCCACTTACCATCAGGTGGCCTGTGTGCTCGTTTGCCTTTCCATGCTATAAAAAAAATAAAAAAAATAAGCAAATACTAAGTTGTCCTAGAGAGCCATTCAGCATTTTGTCGCACGCAGAAACTTTTGCTGCGGGCTCAATTTTTTTTGCACAGTCGTTATCTACTCGTCGGAAAGACTTGATATGGCACTCCTACATAAAATTATTAATGGAGATGTCCAAGAGCCGTCTTTGCTGCGTTGTCAAAATTTTAATACACGGACCTGTCGTCTCACGTTCTTCTGCCTTGATCGTACCAGGACTAAGCTAGGAAAATCCTTGCCTCTACCGTTTGCAGAAGCAATACAATGATCTAGGCAAAGCCCATTGCATTCACATTTACTTGAATTCGATATCAGTTCTGCGACGTAGGCTGCTGAAACCATCGTCACCGCACACCCCTGACTCATAGGGCGCGTAATCGCTGTTTATGTTTTAGTTTTTCTCGTTTCTTTTTTGTTCGGAAATTCTAGTTTTTAATTAATTGTTTGCAGTCTCTGTGCCAATACTGTTGCACGCCTATAATTGGTGCATAAACGGGAATGCGACTTCTATTTCTGCTAATGTATAATCTGGTTATGTCGCTGTTGGTGAATTTAAAAAAAATATAAAGACGATTCTATCGAGCCCTTACACGACTGATTACCATGTATAATTTAGAACTTCCTATGGCCACCCTACGTTTCCATCATCCGACCACCTCGATGGGGCTATATTGTATTGTCATCACTAGAGTTAGGACTTTTGGTGGCAAATCGTGGTTCTAGAATCCATGGAGTCGCTATTTTCTATTTATTGTGATTTTGACCTTCAGTATTTTAATATTTTAAAATTAATTTATTCATTTAAAATCAATTTTGGTATGGAGGATATCTCTACTTTGAAAGCGTTACAAACAAGCAAATATTAGTAGGGAACGAAAAACCGACATAAAAATTTAATTAGTTCATTTTGAAATATGACCATACTGAAGGTCAAAATCAAAGTGTCATGTATTATAATATGTAGGAAAAAGCGGCTCCATGGATTCTAAAACCACGAAATGCCACCAAAATCCTAACCCTAGTCATCACAACTAAAAGTGTCACAAATTTACAGCGTTTGGAAACGGGGAAGTGGGTCAAATTAAACTTGCAAGATTTGACCCGTACGTACACACATACATAGATTGCTAAATATTTAAATAAAAGCTCGTGAAAACAAAATACTAAGTAGGAGAAGTCCTTGTCGCGTCTTATAATGGTCTCATATTTTCAATTTCGTTTTGTCTCTACCTGTTCTGTTTTCTCTATCTCTACCAATTGTATTATTAACCGCCTCGTACTTAATACTTGCAGGTATGTACCCAACATACTTTTAAGTATTCAAATTACTGATGATTAGAGAGTTATATTCACGTACATCGATCGAGTGTCAAGATGCGATCCGCTGTGTCACACATTTGGGGCGATCGTTCTCGCTGAAAGGCCATTAGACATCAACTCATAAGTAAAATATACGAATAACACATGCTATTGCCGACTGTATTTCTTACACTGATAATAATTTCACCAATAATATATTAAGATACTTAAATAAGGCCAAACTTAGCGGATTTAATCTGAACTATTTAGGATTTCCAGGATTTCTTGGAAAAAATTGGGTTGGAAAATGAAACGGTTGGGAAAAGAAGACACGATACATTTTGTCAAACAGATTTCGTCCAAAAGGCAGGATACCCGTTTATTTACCTATGTATCCCATCTTGCGGACTTAGAAATATACGGGGCAAAATTAAATGACAGTTAAGGATTGCCTACATCGATAAGCTGAATTAACGATGCTTTTCCCATTTACTGGTGATCGTGCCCAGCATTTTTTGTGTGTATTTTTTTATTTGGTTTTACCCCTACCACTTCCACAAATTGAAAAGTCTTTTAGCCACGTGAAATGGATTCATCCGTCGAGACGGAGAAAATGAACGCCCGAAAATTTGGAACAAATTCTGATCGTTTACTTTAACAATATTCAACGGGACTACTGTCAGAATTAATTACTATTCTGAATTCACAATTAGGAAAACAAAATATGATGATTATGTATGAGTGAAGGTTAAAAAATCCTTTTAAAATAAAGAACAACCAGAATAATGTTGCTATTTTGTTTTATTTTCATACTTTCATTAAGAAAATATTTTTACAAACAAAACTTGGTCCCTCCAAGTTTTGTTTGTAAGCTGTCATTTAATTTTGCCCAGTATATTCCTAGGTCTGGTTATTTGTATGATTACCTTTAACTATGGTCGAACATTTTGGTCCTCACCCATCTATGTAGAGAGACTAGAGAGTCATCACATCACTATATTTCCCCGACTTCTTTCACATCACTATATTTCCCCGACTTCTTTCACATCACTATATTTCCCCGACTTCTTTCACATCACTATATTTCCCCGACTTCTTTCACATCACTATATTTCCCCGACTTCTTTCACATCACTATATTTCCCCGACTTCTTTCACATCACTATATTTCCCCGACTTCTTAATTACGCTTTTGATTAGTTTATCTTCTGCGAAGTATTTGCTGCGGTTGAGAACTTGATGACTTGATATTAATATCACTATGAGTAATGTTTCACAGTAATAAAGAAATAAAGTAAGTTGGTGTCGTTAGTGAATGAACTCTTAGCGTAGTGATTATTTCACGACAGAGAGTGACAATACAGCACTCCCTTATTCTACCAGGGGTCGCCAAAAGGCGGACCGCGGTCCGCATCCGGCTCGCCGACCCATTTTGTGAGGACCGCGAGAACACAGCAACTTGCACTACAGAGTACGTAATATATGAAAAATATATCTCCACATTATCTTTGTTGACGTCAATTCAAAAACGGCCGGGCGAAGTAACGATTTAACAAGCGAGAAAGAGTTCGCGGATTGCAAATGTGTGAAAGATAATAAATATCCAGAACTACAAAAAATTGCTTGGAAACTTCTTATTTTGTTTGGGTCAACACAACATAAATTATATTTGTGAAGCAGCATTTTCTCTATCTCGCCTTACTGATGAACATCACCGGGATTTAATGTGAATAGCTTGCACCAATTTTACTGCAAACTTCAGACAGATAGTCCGCAACAAATAATGACATTTTTCTCATCCATAATGTAAAAAAATACCTTTGTTATTTCCGTAGTGTATTGTTTAATTATTATTTTTTCTATAAAATGTTGTGGGGATCGCGATGGTCATTTAATTTATTAAAACGGATCCCGGGTTTGTGAAAACTAATTGGCGACCCCTGTTCTAGACTTTGACAGAAGTGCGTGAAGCTGACCCCACGTAACCCACGTGCTTCTGTTTAGTGGTCCACAAATACGAGTATAATACTCTTTAACTGAAAAATCGTCCTCACGCGTTATATCCATGGACTTATTTCTCTAATAAATCCAGGTGATTATTTAAAATCTATCCTTATTTTGAGAACCCTATATTATGATCCTTACTAGTTAACGATACTTAAGTAATTAATTATTCAGTGTTACATAATGCCTTTGCTGGTATCATACGACTATAACTTTGGAACCTTTATGAGACGAGCACACTCTTCTCAAAGGCTATGTGATAAAAAGATAAACGTGGATAAAACATCTGTCACCTTCGGATTATTAATGTACTCGCAAGAGTGAGAGTGACGGATAGTTTATCCACATTTACCTATAGCGATGAAGGCGGCCGTTCCGGTAATCTTCGAGGAGGGAAGATGGCCGTTTCAAAAATACCCGGCTTTTACTTTTGTTCATTTTGATTTACTGTTCTATTTACTGATTATACTCTCTCACTGACACTGGCGAAATCACTCAATCAATCAATCAATCAATATCATTTATTTGCCGAATACAGTACACAAGATGTTACGGACAATTTTAAATAAATTTATTAAATAACAAAATACATTTAAAATAATCCACAGAGTTACCCCATAGGATGGACCACTTGGTGGACCGCCATTAATTTAAAGAAGAAGAAGAAGCCGGCCGTAGTACGGAGGCTTCATAGTGGGTGGCGGTGATCAACCTCCATGGGGTAACTCACTTGGTCCTTTACCTCCTCTAGCATTATCGTTATTCTCTCGGGAAAAGTTTGAATTTAGAATATTAGTGAGATGCAAGTTGCAAGAAAAAATTGCAGTGCAGTTTCTTCAAGCCACCATATATAATTTGTTCGGGCTACGGACCAGCGTATCTCTATCGTCAGCGAGTTATTTAAGGGAATTACCCAGCTGATTAGGTCCGCCAGTGGGTCAGGGCTTCGCGGTAACCGACCTCTATTAGACCACGGTTATCCAGGTGGATACGCGGCCCATCTGTGGCGGTGCGTGCGCACACTGGCTGCTAATAAATCGCCACTTTTTTTTAGGGATTACGATAAAGTTACATTGTAATCATGTATACAACCTGCATGCCCAAACGGGGTTGGTGCCCAGTAGGGTTGCCAACCGTACTATAATATATAGTATTGTACTATATTTTGACTCTGTGTACTATATACTGTTAAAGAAATATATAGTACGCATAAATACTATATTTCGGTCATTCCTTATAATACATAATATGCAGTTTGGGTTGGCCGATTCAACCAGATTTTAAGCACCTTTACTTGGAGTGGAGAAATAGCATTTTTCAGCTGAAGTAGTTGCCCCTATAGTAGGCAGAAAGTAAGTAAATAGTAAAATACTGTGCATTATATTCAATTAAGTAATTTACACACTTTTTAAAAAGTGGTAATTCGAAATACTATATTTTCTTTCAGTGTACTATAACTTGTATACCTGGGCTTGAAAATACTATATTTGCCCAAGAAATAGTTGGCAACCCTAGTGCCCAGTGACATACGGATTAAAACCGGCTGGCCTATTGTTTAAAGCACGCGCAATGCAATCGACTTCAAGTGGAGCAATTGTTTTTATTTTGTATGCAGACTTGCCTTTGGATTGTCAAAATGAAAACTATTGCGGTTTCGAGTGCTTTAGGCAATTAGCCTGCGGTCTATATTGGAATTTTCGCTTATGTTAAAGCCATTTCCGCCTTAATTTAGTTTTTTTTAGCGCTGGCCTGTTAGCTCGTCTGCCTGCTCAATACCAGGGCGATAATATAAACTGCCATCTCCTAGCTAGTGGACGGAGCCCTAAACAAATCGTCCGAAGGAAATGATTACACGGACAAGTCATTAACCTGGCGATTTGCAAGTTAAAGACAGGTGCTTCGCTCAATAATAAATCATTTGTTTATGCCTCTACGGTAAATATATTATGCAAGGGTAATGGATACCTGTAAATGGAGAACTGAACCTTTGAATGGGAAACATTATCCTATTATTACAGCTATTACGAGTACAGTACAGGTAATTGGCGGCTGGGGTGTTTGAGGGCTTAAGCGAGGCCAGCAGGCTGTGAATCAGAATACGACTATTAAATAGAGAAAAACGGGTTATCTTATACAAGGTGTCGGGTTTCTTGTGGTACAAATGAAAAATTTAAATAGGTCATCTTGAGGGCTACCAAAAACACCCCCATGTTTGCTCAGCGATTGTTATTACTTTCAGAAATATTGATCATTTAAATCATTCACATTTGTAATCACACAAACTTGGTTTTTCCATACTACTTAGATGAAAAACAAACATGGGGTTCACTTAGTATGGAAAAACTAACTTTGTCTGATTTGATTACACAAAAAGTTGTCATGAAGTAAAAACTGGAATGTAGCTTCAAAAACATCTTAAGTTCATAATGATTCTAACAATGTAAGAAAAGACTGATAAAACATTGAAATAATACAAGAGCTTAAGGGTTTTTCGTATGATGGACACAAGGACAAATTACAAAAATTCCGATTAAAATGATCAATATCTCTGAAAGTACTAATAATCGCTGAACATAGATACCTACATGGGGGTGTTTTTGGTAGCCCTCAAGATGACCTATTTAAATTTTTCATTTGGACGACAAGAAACCCACCCACATCCTGTATAATATTTTTTCCAAACTGTATCGTTTCCCATCCTTTTCATTTGCCAACCCGCTTTATTTTCTGTTACCGTAAATATTTCAGTGTTTAAAGAGTTGATTAACAAGTCTATCAAAAAGCAAGCTATATAAAACCCGACTGTTGCAAACCAACTTTAAATCGTTATAAATCCTAAATGATAATTCTAAATGAAAAATGATGAAAGAAACTTAACAGTACATTGTTGTCTAGGTGCGAAAAGTAACAGATTTACTGACGAGGTGGTTAGCAGGCCGCTAAAATACGAGTCAGAAAATCCTCGTTTCCGCCGAGGCATATACAGGGTGTTTGGTAGAGCGTTGTCTTAAAGAAACAGGCGAATAGAAGAGGCCATTAGCTATCTATTTCAGGTACTTTAAGTCTTTATTTGTCTAGGGGCTATTTAATACCGATTTATTTTTGATTTTATTAAAAGTTACCAAAATTCAACCTAAACACTCCGAAAAAAAAGGAACTATTTGGTGTATCCACAAAGTTATCATTTTGTTAAATAGTTAAATGTGGTGGTGTTCGAATAAAACTGTTATTGGAAGCGTATAGCAACATTTAAAAATAATGGGGGCTCTCAAAGTTTCAGAAATCAGTAAATGAATTTTTCAAGATTAACTTCACAATGAAATTTAAAAAAAATGAATGTGATTACAACTCTTTTAATTTCCCAAAAACATCTCCAGTTAATGCCGATTCTAATGGTGTGCCACATGCATTACAGAACTCTTAATAATTTGAGTTATTCGCTAATAACTTCCACCCAGCCGTGATGGTGGCGATTTCGATGTTTGGGAAAATTTACTTCTCTCAGTTACCATGTCTTACGCAGTTAGATGTTTTCTCGTTGTAATACACATATCTAGGATGAGAATTAATTCATTAGAATTTTATAAGTAAAAATCTGAGGCTATTGAATCAAAATCCCCAAAATGATACCAGCATTAGAGTTGCTGCTGAAATGCTTGACTTGAGCATATGGAAAGTATGGTCAGTGCTTCGGGCTGATGGAAGACACCCTTTTTATTACACTCCTGTGCAAGGTATGTACAAGTTGTTCAAGATTAAGTGATTTGCTGTTTTTTTCATTATTATTCTCTGAAGTGTTAAATTTTTGCCACTATTGTGTATGCAATTTGAAACATTTTTACATTTTTAAATGTTTTACGAGTGCCCGCGGCGAGCCTACCTTACTTCGGCTGGCAGGCCTATGTAGCTTTTAAAAGACCAAGTGTCCGATCATTAACTCTATCCTTCGAGGTTTGCCATTTGTTACGGCACACGGACGTTTTAGTTATAAAATTCTAATAATTAATTATCATCTTAGATATGTGTATTACAACGAGAAAACATCTAACAGCGTAAGACGTGGTAACTGAAGAGAGAAGTTAATTCTCCCAAAAATCGCCACCTTCACGGCCGGATGGAAGTTATTAACGAATATACTCAAATTATTAAGAGTTTTGTAATGCATGTGGCACACCATTAAAATTGGCACGAACTGGAGATGTTTTTGGGAAATTGGAAGAGTTGTAACCACTTTCGTTTTTTTTTAATTTCATTGTGAAATTAATCTTGAAAAAATCATTTACTGATTTCTGAAACTTTGAGAGCCCCCATTATTTTTAAATGTTGCTATACGCTTCCAATAACACTTTTATTCGAACACACAACATTTATCTATCTAAGAAAATGATAATATTGTGGATACACCAAATAGTTCCTTTTTTTTCGGGGTGTAAAGGTCGAATTTTGGTAACTTTTAATAAAATCAAAAATAAATCGGTATTAAATAGCCCCTAGACAAATAAAGACTTAAATGACCTGAAATGGATAGCTAATGGCCTCTTCTATTCGCTTGTTTTTTTTAGACAACGCTCTACCAAACACCCTGTATAATGCTTTTCTAATACAATGCGAGGAAATTATAGAAATACATGATTATAAGTATTTTTTCTCAGACATGCAATGAAATGTTGGCGTTATTATAGTTAATTTAGGCTTCAAACTATCACGTTTCTGGCGGAACCACTCGAGAGAACTATAAAGGAATTTCATACAAAATTGAAGGCCTAGGCCGAGAAGTTTTTTTTTTATTTGTTGTGTTTCGTGTCTCAAACGTGTTTTGTACGCTCTGACGGCACTACTTAAACTCGCCGGTTGATACCTATATGTTGCGCCGCGTCAATTTGTAAGAGCATAACACCCCTGAACCGTTTGCAGCCTGCCAATATAGTGCCAATACTTATAACTTGTTCAGTTTTTCTTTCGAATTTCGAATGAAATTACAAAAGGATTAAAGCTAAAACACTCCAATTGACCTCAAATCCATTCAATTCCAATCCATCCAAAATATCTCCCGCTATTTCAGGGTTTAAAAGAATTTACACCTTTCGCCAGACATCCACGAATAAAACATTTAAACAACGTTCCACGTCGGACCATCACAAAACGACGTATCAACGTTACTTCCAGCAGCACATAGACCTTTTTAAAACTGAGGCAGGGTGGAAAGTATAACGGACGTCACGTAGAGTATTGGAAACTGATTACTTTCTCTAGTCATTTTGCTTAATTAACTTAATTCAGAGCGTTTTGCTTAATAAGAGGTAATAGAGATGGTTATGGTCCGGCATTGCACGGTTATTGAGTAGTTGGGTGGGTAGGCTTGTGGTCCCCACCATTCTATTTTCAATTTCTTACTAAACGAGACAACTATACTCCGTTTGTTTAGTTAATTAACTAAATGTAAACAAACCGTGCCGTGCCGTGTGGTTGCCGGGTTAGAATAGTGCCACTCCATGTCTTCCCGTGGATGTCGTAAGAGGCGAGTAAGGGAATATATGCTTGTAGTACTGTTAGGCGATGGGCTTGCCACCTGTCACTAATACACGGGGAAAAATCTTAGCCTACTTGTGCAAAATGTGGTTACAGAATTATCAAGAAGTGTTAAGACTTGTTGGTAATTCTTTAGCTCTGCCTACCCCACTCTGGGAATGAAAGCGTGAGTTTATGTATGTGTTGTATGTACGTATGTAAACAAACCACGTCGCTCTGTTAAACAGCTAATCAAAACTGTTTTCGAGCTTTGTCTTATCAGTGTTCTGCTTCTGTTGGCTGACGAACTATAACAGGTTTTTTGTTTACATTTAGTAAACGAATGAAGTATACTGTTGCAAAAGCCCGGGGCAGATTTTAAATTTCAATGTATGGCGACGCGTCCCAGCACTTGTTTATTACGTTGCGTGGTTGCAATTTAAGTGAGGTCAGAGGGCTAATGTAATTACAACGTTCATAGGTCTATGAACCCTAAGACAATACTAATACTTCACTTAGTACCTAGGTCCTACCTATATAAAAAAAAAATGTAGGTAAGTGTGTAAGGTAATCCATCATTTTATCAAATTTCATGAATTTAAGTTGTTCGAATTTAATTTAATTGAACGCAATTTTCGGCTAAAACCATAATGTTATCAGTGTTATTACGATATGTTGACACATGAATTGCGAGAAATGCCTTTAGATGGAATGACAATTCCGCGTAATGATACGTTCGTTGAAATGCGTCAGGTATGTAAAAGTTTAAATATTTTATTGTACCTACAAAGAGTAAAACAACAGAGAACAAAAAAAGTTTCCGTCAAAAATGTTATTTTTGGGACAATGTTTAGTTGCCGACTGTACTTTTTGTTGCACAGTCGTCATTTACTCGTCAAGACGATTCTAACAAGTCCTAACACGACGGGTTTATCATGAGTAATTTAGGAGTTTTTATGAACCAACCTACGTCTCCATCATCAGACCAGCTCAATGGTGCTATATTATTGTATTGTCATCAGAACTAAAGGCCATGCAAATTTTCAGCTTCATCGGAAACGGGGAAGTGGGTCAAATTTAACTTGCAAGATTTGACCCTAAAATACATACATACATTGCAAGTTAAATAAAAGCCTGTAATAGACAGGGCGCCACCAAGGCACCGCTTTTTCTTGACTAAAACCTACATACTTAAACCATCGCGTATGTGGCAACCCTAAGGCATCCATTTTAATCGTTTCTACTTAAGAGTCATTTATTTCTCGTCATTGTAAAAGACCACACACATCAGATCAAATAAATTCCCCGAGCTCCAGTTACACAATGCAACAGTTGATGCATTCCTAAGAAATTGACACGATAAGGTTGCAAAGCTGTTACAAGCTACCCAATACCCTTATAAACGGTTTTCGTAATACAAACTCAAACACGGCATTCGTTTAATAAACACTTACTGATAATTCTGGGGTCCTAGTGAAAAAGAGTACAAGTCGAATTAACTCGCTATAAAAAAGGGTATATACATGAACGGAGTATACTTGACTTAAACAGTTTTTCATTTGATACTCGAGAGACTTATACCCCTTTTTCCCTAAGACCCTAGAATTAAAACTAGCTAATAGAAACATTAAAATCGGATTGTAGGAGTAGAGACCTAATCCAAATCTGGATCTTGATCTTTTTTTTTCTGGATTTTGGATTAAGTCTCTACTCCTACAATCCGATTTTAATGTTTCCATTAGCTAGTTTTAATTCTAGGGTCTGATAGATTTGTCTGGACAAATCTAGACAAATCCAGGGCCACGTAATATAAAGGATATAGGTACGGAAAGAACGTTTTGAGTTACGGCGATTTCAGAATTACTACGGCACTTGTCTCACCGCCGATGAGCGAGAAGCTTAGAGCTGATCAACTATTAATATATGCGTCTCTTTTACTGACACAGAATGTATATGAATATTTCGTTCGTTTCTTGAGCGAGCGAATAGTCGATAGCTAATCGCTTAACAACTGAGTAATTGAGTGGTAATTCATTGCAATCAGAATTGGGTCATCAGATCTGTCTCTACGAGAGAACCATAACCATACGTACATACACACATAACAACATACATACATCGGTAGCTGGATAATAAAAATACCTACATACAAACTCGGCAGAGATGTCGACATGACTTAAATGCCTTATTGAATAGTCGGTAGGTGCTAGGGCCAAAGATGTGCAGAAGTGGGACACTATAGCTCGCCAAAATATGTATAATGCACGTACAGATGTAGTAAATAATTTTTTGCCGTAATTTTATGTAGGATAAGTTCGTATTGATCTCGCTTTCATAATTAGCTTATCGATGGGTACTAAAGTTGACCGAGACAGCAAGAAAAAACGAATTTTTCCGACGAAAAACGACGGCAAAACATTATTCACTACATCTGTAATAGTTATTGATCTTTGGTACACATTGTGCCTATAGCAAAGGATAATCCCTCAGGTGGGTCTTCATGTTAAAACTGACTTTCAATTTAATTTCCGTGCAGCGTATTTTTACTGGTTTATTTTTTGAGGGTAATTTAATTAAACTTGACGTTAATTACAGGTCAAGCATAGTTCAAAATTTACGAGAAACGTATGCAAATACCGATTATTAACACAAATCTCTAAAGAAACCGAGTTTTAACAATTAACGTGCGCTACCACTAATTGTTACCTACACTAACATCGTATAAAAACAGTACAGTTTTAATTATACGTCTCGGAGCATAATTTAAATGAAATAATTATTGTTTATGTCGCTATAGTTATCGCTTCCAAGTGGGTAATCAATGTAATCATTCAGTTATACCTAGTAACTTGTAATTATGATTTAGTAGGGGCCGTGCGGTGTTCATGTAGGTAATTTTTCTCGTTCCTGTTGAAGTTTACTTGTGGGAGGACCTTGTGCAGGGTCCGTCCGGGTTGGTACCACCATCTTATCCATTAACCTACCGCCAAGCAGCAGTGTTCGCATCGTTGTGTTCCGGTTTGGGATAAGACAGCCGGTGAAATGACTAGCATAGAGGCATTCCATCTTAGTCCTCAGGGTTGGCAACGCTTTTGCAGTCTTGTGAATGCGAATGTCTATGGGTCACAGTTTCCGCTTACCATCAGGTGGCCCGTGTGCTCGTTTGCCTTACCATGCTATAAAAAATAAATAAAAGTTTACTTGGCTTCCTCTTTCAGGTTCGGCGGTACTTCACACCAGAACAGTTGCTCCACTTATATCAAGCTCAAGTTCGTTCGTAGCAGTACTCTATAGTACTGTGTGTGTGCTGTGGGATGGCTCTGCCAAATATCAGCTGGACACACTGAACTCGGTGGACCAACGAGCTTCAGAGTTTGGAGCATCGGCGTAAAGTCGCTTGTCTCTCGGTGTATTAGGGTGTATTATGGAGTGTTCCCAAGAACTGCATGACCTCATCCCACCCTCCACTTTCTCACATCGGTGTTCAAGACGCCGGGAAGCCTTCCATCAACATGTAGTAGAATACCCAATGGTTCGCACGCAGCGGTTTGCTGCTTCGTTTCTTATTCGCACTGCTAGGGAGTGGAACGCTCTCCCTGCATCTGTATTCCCGGAATCATATAAACTTGGTGTTGTCAAGGTAAGAGTGAATAGGCTTTTTCTGGGTAAGCGAGTACCACCTTCGACCTCGTCGTCACTTAACATCAGGTGAGATTGAGGTCAAACGCCAACACATTATGAGTTTTTGCAAAAATTCAGTATCTTATAGAGTACCCTTGGTCCCTTCCACCCAGTCAGTCCACATTACTCCTTTGCATGCCTCCTTCCCACTAATCTGTCTTTTCCAGCTCTTTCTTGATATCCTCACCTGGTCTGCCAACCGTAACCCTCGTCGTAGCCACTACTCTGATGTCTCAGTTACAACCTTAGTCCACCAACCGTGTCTTCCAGCCCAACCAATTACAACACCGCTGCCGTAGGATTTTTAAACCCCAGCATGGTTATACAAGTTTTCCCAAAGATGACAAATTGACAAATCGAGTTTTGGACCAGCAAAAACCTTCTAAAACTTTCATTAAAATCGTTAGAGAAGTTTCCGAAAAACCACTTAGTATAAAAGATAAATAGTTAACCATTTAAAGGAGGCAGTTACACCAATCTGACAGTTATAGCACCCTTACGCGGTCTTTATGCAAGCTCTTGGGTCCTCCTTGTGCTTTGAGCAGAAAACCAAATACATTAGTAAGTTTCTGAAAACACACTCATCTTCACTTAATATATAAGATATACACAGCTTAAGCATTTGAACGAGAGAGTTAAAACCGATCTGACAGTCGTTGCGTCCCAACTCGGTCCTTATAAACTTTTTGGTCTCCCATGAGCCTTGACCAAAAAAAAACACTACCTTAGTTGATACCTAAGTCACGACTTTCCTTTTTCTACACTACACATTAAATTATTAAGCTTGTATTAGGCTGAAAATAATTTTATGCCATGCGTTTAAATCTTAAATGACACTTACAAATCGTGTCTAGATTCCCCAAGTCATGCACCACATATTAAACTGCGCCATATGTTTCATATAAAATTTCTTTATGAATATTATAGAAAGTAAGCAATTTATCAAATTAAGTTTCGCGAGCGGAACATCGTTTACGCTTCGCAATACTTTTAGATGTACGTACTAAGATAGTCTTCGTCATTATGAGTTTATAATGATTTACGTGCGCAGGAGTTGGGGAAATTGCTCATCAAATTGAATACGAATGAAACAGGGCAATTGGCGAATGATTAACGTGAAATGAGACCTAGTTTTTGGTTGTGGTAAATTTTACTTCCTAACGAGTTAGGACACTGCATCCGAGAAAATATGATCAATGAAATCTTGTAGTATCGTATAGGGTCTAGGGCATGCGGTACCGGTACCATTCCCGGAACCGGGACTAAGATTTCCGGTACTGAGTCGGAACCGGGAATTCCCGGGATTTCGGTACTTTTCGGTACTGAGTAAATTAATTGGTATTTTTTTTTGTTTTATGGTTTTAGACACCAGTTAAGTGATAATTATTAATTATTTAATCCAGAACACGAGTTTACCAAATCAGAACAGCTATCTTTCTGACTACCATACTACCTGTCGGTCGGCCCGACCGGTTGGCCTTGGACTGGGTCGAGGCGTCGGGTCGAAGGGTGGGGCGACTGGGGTCTCATATCGCATCCGAATAAAACCGATCTGGTGCGAATCGGCCGGGGGAAAGCGTCACCAGGCCACCACGTAGTTTTGAAAAGAGTAAAAGACAATTAGTCTAGTCACAAACTCAGTACCGAAGGAACCGAAGAACCGGGATTTTTTTTCACCAGTACCGGTACCAGTTGAAATGATAATTCCCGGGATTTCCCGGTCCTTTTAGTACCGGGAATTCCCGGGAGCATGCCCTAATAGGGACATACTGTTAGTCGTTTCAAAGAGCCGACGGAATCAAAGAACCATTTTGTGTGAACGATCGTGTGATGTGTGACTCTTTTTCTCATACAAACGCGCTGGGAAATGACGAAATTGTTTTGAATTTTTAATATCAGCAATTAATTTGATATCAACGAGTTGCAGTATTCCTGTGATGTTGATCATCTCTTAAAATTGTGCTTAAGTCATATTATGGATTAGCCAAATGAGTTTTCTGTAAGTTAATAAGTCTTTAGTTCTACAAAGACTTTTCTCAATATGCAGTCATATAAAAACCGTCCTGGGTATCCTGATCAAGATCTGTTTAAACTGTGGAAAGTTTTTCAATCCCTTTTATGCCAAGACTTTAATGAAATCTGAGATAAAAATCTACACTGCGGCCGGTCTTTCTACAATTTAATAGATCACAAGAAAGTTTCAATTATTAAAAGGATTTCCACCTGTCCTCGTTTTATCTCGTGTCTCCATTTCCCTTCATAAATCCTGTAGATGTGTGTCCTCAACGCCAATTACGAGAAGCTGGCTGGTTATTATTGAAAGATATTATCTCTGATCCGGAGACAAAATCATGTTTAGACGCGTATAATATAGTTGAAGCAAACATTGCACGTAAGAGAAAATCTACTGGTATTTGTGTTAAGGAAGGTAGGTTTGCTGTAGACATAGCAACTTCTATCATCAAGTAAACTAAATAAAGATAAAGGCGAAGATATTTACACAATAAGTAGGCAGCACAGGCACTTTTACAAGTAAGAGCCTACCAGGGTAGGGGGAGACTACTGTTTAAAATAATACGAAAGTCCACACGGATGCATCTGTTTGTGGCATGGGCGCCTTTGACGCACCGCTGGTATCATAACTTAAGTGATCTATTGTTTCCATTATTGGACTTGATTCCTGTTCCTGATATAGTAAAACATTGGTTTTACTTTATCTTTATATTTTCGGTCTCTTTTAATCTGGCTACGCCCCCAAGCAGTGTGTTAGAAATCAGGGAGTCATAATATTGGAAAAAAAGCTGCGCTACTTTTGAAGAAAGAAGTGTTAGACTTGTTCAGTTATAATTCCAAACACGCTTTGCCCATATTAGAACTAGGTCTCGCCAGTAGCGATGTTTATCATCGGACCTACGTGTAATTTCATTCAGTAAATTATGTTATTGAGCGTTCCCCGCCGACTTAGATGTAAAAACTATATTCCGTGGTCTGCAGATCAGCGGTTGTATTCTCATCTGCTTTAAAATCGACTTCGAATTCAGTCGTACTATATTCATTTGTGCTCTATAATTTCGTATAAATTAACATTGTAGCTAGCGTATTTTAATCTCCTCTGACATAATAAACCTTGGCTATGGTTCATCCGGTTAAGTGCCCGTTATTATTTTGGAGGGGGGGGGGGGGGTGAGATGGGACTTGTGAGCCACTTCGACCATTGCTGATCTTTTGTGGCAGACCTTTGTCAAGAGCTAACTGCAAGAGTGCGCAGAGAGGAGTTGTATTGTATCTCTTGTGGGTCTATGATATATCGCTCTAGGTGGATACTTCTGTTGCGCATTAGTGGTCCGCAAGAACAGAGGTTGTGCAATGCTGTCTCTTCTGTTTCCTCACAGATCCTGCATGTCGCGTCTTGTTTCATACCCATTAGAAACACCTGTTTCTAATGGGACAATTTGCAGTGGCCAGTTAGGATCCGAGTCACTGCGCAAGTCTTCTCTTTTTTGCTGTAGGATCTCTTTGGAGAGCTTGTTTCTGAACCCTTTAATTAGTGATTTCGAGTGATTTTGTCTGGGTCTGTGTTTTGCAACTGACGTTTTCATCACAACAACACTAGCATTGTACCTACAAACGAGAAACTTCTCAAATTATGAAAGTTTCCTATGAGTAATTCACAGTTTCCTCTAAGAATAATCTTAAGTCCTTTAAAGGTTTCCGAGAATGTTATCAGAAATATTTTGAGACAATTTAATAATTTATTGTAATGCTCTCCAATTTGCACATTGCTATTTCACATCACATCAGTGTCACTAGACAGGATTATCGTTATAGAAAATGTTAAGAATTAAAGTAGCTGACGGTTGCGTCGAGTGCTTATGTCAATTCTATACATTTTATCAATATTCGAAAATCATTTACCATTGCTCCGTGACTTCCGTATCATTGTTGACCTCTACAGACAATCACCGCAACCGTTAAGTAATTAACTCTTGTTAGAGAATACCCCCTCAGGTGCGTCGATAATCTTGTCGACGAGAAATAATCTGTGCTAAGCAGGGCTTCTTGCAATACACCGTAATAGGGAAAATTACGTTAGTCAGCGCTTGCGGTTAATGTATGAGGCGCTCGCTTCGATGAAAAGGGCTATGGCTAAGGAGAACGATGTGATTCTCTTAAGCGTATCACTTTTCAACTCGATGAATACTAACCGGCGAGTTTAACTAGATCCGTCAGAGCTTTCGAAACACATTTAAACGGGTGTGCTTTTACAATTATTCAGCTTTATTTATACCTACATAGAGCTCGACTTAATTCTCACAGATTTCTCAAGAAAAATAAGTAGAGTAAGAAATAGTTTCTGCTTCTCCCCAATCCTTTCCTAGTAACTCTCTAGTGTACCCAAGTAATATTCCCTTCCATTTTCAAGTCCCTACGTTTAGGTTAGGGGTTATTATAAAACCCTACCTAACTGCCATTTTTTTGAACTCTGGAGATGTCACCTACAGTGTTAAGAAGAGATTTCTCAACAGGGGGTCATGAACGGTAAGTACATTAAAAACACTGTCAAAGGTAAATAACTTTAATTAAGAACCTTACAGTAGGTTTTTAATTTGACGTTTATGATAATTAAACGGGGTGATAAAACTAGGTAGGTACCTTTTAATTACTTATATGACGCACGCACCATATAAGGAATTGTAATTTAAACTAGTTGATATAATAAAAAATAAGCAGTAAATAGTAGTTTATTCAACAAGGACATAAACCAAGCCATTTTATGCGAGACGTTCATCTTAGACAGATATTGAAGTGGAGGATAACATGGGTTTTATGTTTTATAACGGCTTTTTATTTAGATTGCGAAGAAATTATACAGTGTGATAGTTAATAAATTTAATATTTATTTGGTGTCATAATAAAATTTCAATTTGATGTCGTTATTTTACGTTGGCTTTGGCCTTATTTTTAACTTAGTCTTAGAAGAAGTTATAATAGTTTTTGTGACTACATGGTGCATAATGAGAAGCATTAATACACGAGTGTGGTTTTATGACACGAGGCAACAGGCGAGTTTCATAATGAAATCACACTAGTGTTTTAATGCCTAATTATGTGTAGAGTTACATAACTAACTTTATCCAAGTCTTCTACAATATGTGAAATTATCATATACATACATAAACTCACGCCTTCATTACCAAAGTGGAGTAGTAAGAGCTACAGAATTACCAGCAACTCTAAAATCATATAATATCAATAATAACATGCAATTCTTTAACATTTTACATTAAAGTACCACCACTAATACAGGTTTCTTAAAATAGAAATGACCTACTTATACCTACTTATCGTTTCCAAACATATTATATTATATATTTAAGTTATGATATGGTTGTAGATTATCACTTTTATGCACGAAAGCATAAAAAACCAGTTAAAGTCTGCTAACAGCGACCAAATAAAAAACATGAGAAGTTGATAATAACAGAGGTAGAATGAGGTTAATTAATAGTTGTATAAACCTTATTTTAAGTTTAAGTACCTAATAGTTAAATTAAATAGAAAACTACCGGATATAAAAAAAAACTTTTATCTTACGTTTATCACAAGTAAGTATTATATGTATTACTGTTAAGGACGCTTTTGTAAAGCGAGAAGCAAGGGAATATTGCAGGGATACCTAATCAATACCTACCAGTAAGATTGCGTGGAACAGCTGTGACTGCTGAAATTTGCAATGAAAGGAGCAAGCAATTGGATGGTAGCCAAAACGATTACCATAGTATTATCAGCCTTGCAAACTAAGGGGTTTTAGTATACATATATGCATATATATATATATATATATATATATATATATATATATATATATATATATATATATATATGTTATTTATATTTCATTCATAATTTTTACTACAGACCCCCTGGACGTTCAGCACCGATTTAAGTTATGTTAGACTATCTTACGAGTATATTTGACTTCTGCCGGAACAAACATCATTCAGAAATCAAAAAGGATGTAATTTCACAACAAAAAAAAAAGTTATTTGAGAAGGCCACAGGGTATCGAGAGGATAAGCTAAATTTAAAGGCTTTAATTCTTAAGAAGCATTTTGCAATCCCACAACCCCACGGCGTTAATAAAGCTGGGTTTGGCATTGTGATAATTGGGTAATGTTTTAAATAATATCGATATTTAAATAAAATATACATACATACATACATAAACTCACGCCTTCATTCCCAGAGTGGGGTAGGCAGAGCTACAGAATTACCAAGCACTCTTAAATAAGTTGTTGATAATTCTGTAACCACGTTTTGCACAATCAGGCTAAGATGTTTACCAGTGTATTAGTGACAGGTTGCAAGCCCATCGCCAAAGACCTACTTACTTGTGGGAGGACCTTGTGCAGGGTCCGTCCGGGTTGGTACCACCATCTTATCCATTAACCTACCGCCAAACAGCAGTGTTCGCATTGTTGTGTTCCGGTTTGGGGATAAGACAGCCGGTGAAATGACTAGCATAGAGGCATTCTATCTTAGTCCTTAGGGTTGGTAGTGCATTTGCAGTCTTGTGAATGCGAATGTCCATGGGTCACAGTTTCCACTTACCATCAGGTGGCCTGTGTGCTCAATTGCCTTCCTATGCCATAAAATAAATAAATAAATAAGAGTACTAGAAGCCTTTATTATTCCCTTAGTCGCCTCTTACGACATCCACGAGAAGACACGGAGTGGCACTATTCTAACCCGGTGACCACACAGGCAATAAAATATCTATATCGGAAAATTATAATTGCATTTATTGAGGCTGGTGCTGTTATGTTGCGAAGCTAAGCATCTGCATAAACGAAACAAAGATTCTAACTTACTCATGCGTTTATAATATTAGAAGAGATGCATTGACTAATGGCTTTTCCGGTGTTAGAAAGGATAACGATGGATCATCAACCAGCAACTATACCATAAATACTCCCATCATCATTAGTGCCATAAATGAGCTCCTAAGGGTATTATAGGCCATTTTAACAAGGAGTCTTACGTAAATTTTCTGGCTGCAACCTACCTATGCAAGACTGGCCGTGCGAGTTTCTAAAGTATTATTACGGTACATACTACAGGAAGCAAGCGACTGGTGTACACGTAGAATTAGTTTTCCGCTACTCTATTTTCACCCCTTAGGGGATGAATATCCAAAATTCTTACTGCTCTCTAAGACCTCATAAGGAACCTACGTGCCAAATTTGGAATCTCTAGACCCATCGCTCATTGAATACAAAACGGACACATTCCAAAAAATATATCTGTTGCATTGAAAATCTTATACGAACAGAATCAAAATTCAACACTGACTGATAATGTCAATCAGTAAGTCAGTCGGTTTATTCTTTTATACAGGGTGTACAATTTAAATCTTTCAGTATGGGAAAGTCTGAAACTATAAGACATACGAAAATCTGTTCTTACATTGCAAAGGAAAACTGCATTCATACATTTAAAAATAAACTTGTACGTAGCTCGGGAATCGAACGCCGACGTTTTGAAGAATAAAACTAACAGTAAAGATTAAAGACATTAAAGAAGTTTTTTTAAATATATGAATGCAGTTTTTCTTGTTACTAAAACCGATGACATATGGTTCCTAAGAACAGATTACTGACGGGTTTAAATGTTACACTCCCGAATTTTAAGTTATTCCAAAAACGAGGAGTGTTTCAAAACCCTCTTGCTGGATTTGAACCAAAACTATAATCAGCAAAACAGGTTACAGTGATGCTATTTGCACAATCCAAAGACATAATATTAGTTTAGAACAAATGATGTAGAGCAACAAACATTTTGTAAACTCCACTCTGCAGTTTCTAGACTTAAAGCCCACATTATACATGTATTTGTGACAATCTCGGTTGTGAGTGCATAAATTAAATATTATATTTATTTAATTGGCCGTTTCAGGCACCATCTGGTCTTACATTCACTAACTTATGTCGTTTTTACATATACTTCAAATTTAAACTTTATATGAATACGGCAAGGTTGCTTTTGTGTTAAGTTGATTAAGTGAGATGTGATTTGTAATATGTTTGTTTTTATTGCGTTTATTTGGAAGCCTAATTAACACCCACTCTTGGCAGAGAGATCGTTTCTGTGTTACTTTAACACTAGCATCCTTTAAAAGTTTAACTGTCTTCAAAATGTCTTCCTCTCAAGATTCACGTTTGGCCAATATTAATTTTTGCGATCGTTAAAAATATCGTTAAGATTGTTTTACCGTCTTTTATTTAACTTGAGACGAACCTAATTTTCTATTTATATGATATAAGTAAGGAGGTGTGATCCCGTGTAGTCTCCGGGTTAGAATAGTGCCACTCCATGTCTTCCCGTGGATGTCGTAAGAGGCGACTAAGGGAATATAGGATTGTAGTACTGTTAGGCGATGGGCTTGCAACCTGTCACTAATAAGCTGGTATACATCTAAGCCAAATTGTGCAAAACGTGGTTACACAATTATCTTTTTTTTTAAAGTGGTTGGTCTTTCTGTAGCTCTGCCGGCCCCACTCTGGGAACCCTAGAGCTCTAGAATCTTTATATCTCGAAAGCAACATACCATATCGCACTGCTAGATGAAGACCGCATCAACTCAAAATAATTGTTAGTTTTATTTCAAGCTTATAAAAGTTGTATTAAAGTTGATTTTAAAATACAGTTGTATTTTGAGTTACTACACTTTTGATCTGGCAGTGCGATATCGTCGATGAAACAGCAAAACCATTTTTAAATTGTGCATTTCACTCCTAATTAAAAACATTTTTAAGTAGGGGTAAAATGCACCTTTTTATTAATGCAGTAAGATATATTTTGCTCTATGATAAATTGGTTATTACGCGGCTTAGTAGTATCACCGACAATACGTACCTATCACCTATTGTATTTTATACTTTACTACATTAAAATACATTGAAAAGCGACTCCACAAGATAAACAGGGATACCATAACATTGACTCAAATAACTGTCTTAAGTCCTATATTGAATCGTTGAAGTCATTTTATGATCAGTCTGTAAGTGCGAGAGGGACGGATGCTTTATCGACTACGATATAGGTGAGCATAATGGGAGGGCGCGTCATCGTGTTATGGTCGCGTTTATCGCTGTCACTCTCACACATAAACGATGTATGAGAGTGACAGATGCTTTATTAATATTTTCTTTTGTAACAATAATTTGACCTTTATTCTTTTTTATACAAAACACATGAACGCTAACGAGCTTTGCGAAATATTTATTAAAAAAATACACAATTTGAGACTTTTTTACGTAAAATATTTGACGATATAATATCATAATAACATGGGTCGGCAGTCACACCATAAAAAAAAACAAATGAAAAATCACAATCTCGATTTCACGTTACGGTAAAGATGTACGGACAGCAATAAAACGGTCAAGTGTGAAATGCGATGATAGACCTGGCGCCTTTCGAGTATTATCCATACACTCAAGGACACATTTAAAAGAACACAAACAAGAGTTTAAAAAAAGTTTCTTAATTTAAAATATTATTTTGTATTGTTAATGTAAAAACGGTAAAAAATGTGGTAATTATTTGGATTTCAGTGATTATATTTGTTTAAATATTTTGTTTAAAATGTGGTTGGTAACATAAGGTTTTATATTTACCGCCTGTTTCACAATCGACAAGTAAAGCATATTTGATTTTTAAATATAGCTCTTTCTCTTTCTTACACTTGTAAATAGACAAGGAGAGAGACAACTTTAAGTGACAGATAAATTTACTTGTCGTTTGTGGTGTAAGAAAGAGAAAGGGCTTAGTTTAATTACTGGAATCTTTCTCTTCCTTCATTCTATTACAGTACAAAGCTTGTCCTTTTGATATAATAAATCTTATCGTAGTTCTAATCGTTTCTTGCGCTTTCCTTTAACATAGTGAAGATTTTATTTCTATGCCGAGCACTATTTAAAACTAAAAAACGGGTCGTGTCTCTTTTAACATACATTACTACTATATGTAAAGGCACCGTAGTGTCAGTATTTTATGCCTACTAAAATGCGTTTTGCAGGGTTCTGTTGGTTTTGCAGAATTCGACATACCGATCGCAATTTTTTTTTTGTATCTTATTAGGCATATTCGTATCGTATTGCTTTAACTCGGCCGCCACCACTCTGTCAAGTACCTAAGTAAATAAGATTTACCGTAACGTTGACAATACGATAACATGTAGAAAGCAATATTGCTTTACCGAGCAGATAGAGCCTCTATAATATCTGACTTACACCATGTACAGTACTACCCTCATACGCCTAAAGGCGATATCTCAAACTCGATAGCCAAAGCAGATACAACCCTCTCAGAGGAGTTTTATCAGAGGTTCCACCACTTTTCTTAGCAGGGTAGACCGTAAAAGAGCAATCATGTGGCCAATTTACCGAATAATACAGAATTTAGATTTTTTCAAATTTCATGTTTTTTTTTAGCAGCCCTCTAAATTTGTCCCGGAGTGTTTTTATCATGTACGGACTTCTCCGAAACGAGTGAGCGGTTGTGGTATTAATAAGTCAGTGGTTATGTTCAGGGCCGAGAAGTCGATATGGATGGAGTCATATTTGTTTGATTGAAGTTTAGGGTGTTTGGCATTTATGTTGATGTGGACAGTATTTATGAGTTTAAGCGAGTTATTGTTACTTTAATAATGTAGTTAATTTAATTTGGTTGTTTTTCTCTTTCTTTCTTTCAGTATTGTGTGAGTGCTACATAAAAAGGAGACGTCTATAAAAATTGAGAATTTCTCGTTTAAAGGTATTAGATATCATAATTTCAATAATATGGTTTAAGATAAAGAGGAATAGAAGCCCAATGGCGGCGAACGTTATCCTTACCGATGATGTATCTACATATAGAATTGACGTAAGCTGCCGGACGGTCGCGACAAGCGCTCATGTCAATTCCATAGGTATAGTTCAGGAAATATGATTTGGCCGATTGTTATGTACTTTGCGATCTATTTCCTGCGTTACAACTTACCGGGCCTAACCTTAACCTTTCGACCCAGTGTGCTGTTTCTAGAACGAGGGCACTTTAATCGAAAACAGCCCTTTTGTTTGATATTAGGGCATTTCTATTTTTCCTTTATAATTATAAAATTGTTAACGCAGCGTTAAATTAGTCCATTTGGTAACGCATTTTTTTAATGCTTAAATTTAAAAATATACGTCTTGTTAAAAACTTTAAGATCAATCAGAAAAATCTATTAAAAAGTTTTTAATAAGAAGTATATATTTTTAAATTTAAGCATTAAAAAAATGCGTTACCAAATGGACTAATTTAACGCTGCGTTAACAATTTTTTAATTGAGTACAAGGAAAAATAGAAATGCCCATTAACAAAAAGATCTTAGTGAAGATTACAGACGGTCAATTTACGTTGACTGTTTTCGAAAATAGTTTACGTTAGCGTTATGCATCTTGCGCAGGCGCACAGGGTTCCTAATGGGAGTTTGTTTCCGGGCTTCCTTTAAGCGTTCATGTTCATAAAAATTCAAATACCATTTTCTCTAGTTAGTATTAGCACGCTAAGTGTCGAATCATTATATTAATAACTAATATCCCTGATTTAGCACTAGAGAGTTGTTTCATTTCAAACCAGTAATGTATCCATTAGCCATTTCACAAACCCATCGTATCTCACAAGACAATGACATGGCCAAAGCAACCTTAAATTGAAGTAGTAGAGTTGTGATTCCATTAAAAAGATTGAGTACATATGGTGTAATAAATAAGCGGCAGATTTGTAAACGTCACTAAATCTGTGGCAATATTAATTGTTATCAATAGCTATTTAGCTGCGGATAGGATAAGATTTACAAACAGTCTTTGCTATTTTATACCGGCTTACATTTCTGTCCGAAATCTCCGCCCAAGAAGGGATGTTTGTTAGACTGTGGCATCGTAGCGCCGAAACTATGTAAAAATTATGATGCATTTTCCTGTTTGGTAGTTAATGTAACGGCGAGTTTAAGATTCTAATCTATTTAGTAAGCCACGTTTACATCCTTAAATTATTATGGAGCAAAGCTTCATTCTTCCCTAATTCGGATTTTCGTTTGTCCGCATACTCTTCCCAAACTGTGAGATATCAGGATCAAATGTAGCCATATACCACAATGCCATATATTAACATGAACTTAATTTAATTTATTTCCCATTTTAATGATTTAATTTTCAATATTTGTTATAGAACCTTTGTAAATTGTTAGTTTCAATGGTCATGTTTTTGCATGCTGTCACCGACGGTAAAATGTGTCAGATTATGTTGTAAATTAAGACCATTTGTACAGTCGCGAAACGGGATTGTTGAGCCACTTACCCATGTCTCTAATTTGGCTATGTAATGCAAACCGAATAGCTGTCAGCCAGTCGTTGACATCGGTTATTGAATACACGGCTAAATTACGAACAATGACAAGTGGCTCAACAATCCCGGTTCGTGACTGTACCACGTTTATAGCAAATAAAAAATCTGAATCTAAATCTGAATATGAAGGAATAATCACCGAAAAACAGTTTCCATAGACTTTCAATGGGAAAAGTGGGAAAGTTTATTTTTCAAACTTTTGTATGAAACATCGTCATTCGTCACTAAGGGTTGATTTAATGATTAGTACCTACTTAACTACTAAGTGTTTATATTTGAAAACCGATTTTTAACCATTCGTGCTGTTAACTACTGACCAAACAACTCGCCCTAAAAAACGACTCAAGCGTCATTAACTAACAGACTCTGAGTGTATTAAGTCCTTAATTAAATAAAATGGCTGTATATATTACACCAGGGGTTTAGAAAATGAAAGTAATTAAAAAAAAGTAGATAAAGCCGCCCATAAACTAAGCCCGACGCCTAGTTACTTCAGAAATAAAACTATTAATCAAACCATACATGGTATATGTTATATATTTCATACATATTTGATTTGATAAACGTGTCCAGTTTCCAATTAAGACTGTCATTTATTTCTAACATAAATCATTGTTAATGGACAATAACCGGTAAGCTGGAATGACTTTAAATCTAGATTTAAGACGTTTCTAGAAACAACTAGCTATTTTAAAACTAGACTCTGATAATGAGACGACGACGCGATAGCCTAGTTGCTAGTGACCCTGCCTACGAAGCTAGCGGACGGGTTCGATTCCCGGTACGGGCAAATATTTGTGTGATGAGCACGAGTATTTGTTTGTGAGTTGTATGTTTTCTATGTATTTAAGTATTTATTTCTCTATATAAGTATTTATATCGTTGTCTAATACCCATAGTACAAGCCTAGAGCTTAGTTTGGGGCTAGGTCAATTGGTGTGGGATTGGCCCTTGATATTTATTTATTTTATAAAGCTATATTGATGCTTTTTGGTTGTAGAGAATATTCATGACTTCAATAAAAGCTGAGATAAATAATCATTTGAATAGCTATAAAAATAACCAAGATATAAGCCAACAAAGATTTGTTTCTATCTCTTTCCAGCAAAACAGAATTTAACATGGCCGCCCTGTTACATGACGTCACAGTGCATATCAGATCTCTCTGTCTAATCGCTGTCTTATTAGCCATTTAAAATGCTTGTATCATCCGTATTACTTGGCCGATTTTAATTTTAATTTCACCTTTATTGATCTCTTCTACGGTATTTTCATATTTTGTAGTCAAATGCCATTTGAAAAATTCATGCATAGTCCCATAATGCGAATTCCCCGTGCCCATTCGTTTTCTCACGTTTTGTTTACGTTCTTTATGCAACTGAATATTTAAGAACATCCATTTCATTTAAAAAAAAGTTCAAAGTGAAAAGTGAAGTGAAGTGAAAGAGACGACAATGGTTCTCAAAATGGTCTATTGCTTTAATGGTCTATGGGTGATGTTTCGTAGTTTACCATGGTTCTTGAATTCATGGAGTCCCTGAGGTTAGCTCCACGCGCTGTCAAGTCAACTTAAAATTATATTTTTTTCTCAAGTTATACTATCACCAGAATGGAAAACTAGCCCACCATAGAACTGTGTCACAGTGACGTTATGATTAATCTCGTAAGAAGTGTCAGTTAAATGTGTTCAATAATGTCACTATGGCGGACTGTGTGCCACAGAACGTGGCAAATGTCCAGTTGTAACGAAAAGGTTTTGACGTTAGTAACTCATCAATATTATTATCAGTCGTTTACGGTATTATAATTGGTGCGTACGTAACTACTTTATTTACGATGACAATAAAGCATGAGTAATTGGATATAAAAGTGAATTAGAAGCCAAAGAGGCTTCATTTAAAACCGGACATTCACTCATTACTTATAATAAAATTATTTACGCAGCATTTAATAAGAATAATGAACAATTTTAATTATAAAGAAAAAACATGTTACTGACACGCATGCGAACAAACTAACGGGATTTAAATTAATGGCGGGAAATAAAAATACCTTTGCAAAGTCATACTTATTTTGGATTCGCAACGCAATATTTTTTTAAACTCTCGCTTTACCAAAAGCATAATTCATATTAACACACTCTCTGTAGTCTTTCTTTATACGTACGAATCCTATCCTATACTATCTTACTGGTTTTATACATATACACCGTGTTTTTTTTTATTTACGATAACTTTAAGGGAACGTTCTTTAGGTCAAATAAAGTTAATTTCTCGAAGACAGACCAATGATAACTCTTACGGTTTTAAAGCCATTTAATTTTTAAATTTATCTGTTAATCTAATCACGTTGAACGGGTGTAAAAGGCTCTTAAATTTGTGTGTACGTCACGCAAACATTGAAACACTGACTATTAGTCTATTAGTTAACTCTAAAGGCCCTTTTAGAATGACCAAAGATACAACATTTAATTACTTTGTCCTAAACTTTTTTTTTTGCAATATTTAAAAATCTAGTCTACCACTTTCTATGGATGTACCTAGTAATATGCCGAAGTTTTCGTAAATAAAAAATAAGGTGTATGCCATAGTCTGTGTGTCTGTTTGTTACCCCTTCATGCTGCAACGGTTGGACGGATAGGTTGATATTGGAATGGAGATATCTTATACCCTGGATTAACATCATTAGCATCTGCATCTGGATTAGCATTTGCAGTCTTGTGAATGCGAATGTCTATGGGTCACAGTTTCCACTTACCATCAGGTGGCCTGTGAGCTCGTTTGCCTTCCCATGCTATAAAAAAAAAAAAATTAACAGGTTACTTTTCATCCCTGGGAAATTCATTATTTCCCGAGGGAACAAAGATAATCGAAATTTGCGCGGATGAATTCACAGCAGAATCTCGTATTAGAGCATTTCTAAAAAAGTTTGTACATTTCATTCACGACTCAGCTTCATTCACCCTACCAACCTGCAATTTTTTTTTGCAAATCGAAGTCGTAAATGAAATGTACAAACTTTTTTAGAAATGCTCATTAAATAAGAAAGTACTAAATTGGCTTGTTCGTCGTTTATATTTCATCAAATTATTGATTTATATCCACATCCTTCCTTGATAACCTTGCTTCTATAAAAGCTACTGTTAAAAGTTACTGAGTAATTTATGTGAAAGGGTCGGATGCTTGTTAGCTCTATTACATTATGGGTCCTAACCATGCCATAAAAAAAAGAAAATACATATTGCTCGCCGTACAGTCGGATACAAAATGTTCTTACTTTTTTTTCACTGATGCATTTTTCAATGTCACGAAACTACAAGTGACAAATTACAAGCGGAACACTCTTCCTAGCAAAAGGAGTTTATTAATTAACATTTATGTCCAAAGTTAAAACATTTAAAGTCCGTTTTTTTCGTTGCGGGCGTTCTAGACATAGACGTGGAATTTATTGTAGATATTTAAATCGTTCGGTATTTGAATGTTCAATATTTAAACATCGCTGTCTTAATTTAATATGTAGTTTTTATTTTATTAATAAGTATGTACATATTTATCAATCGGTAAAAGAGCGTACTATGTTCGATATGAATTAATTGTATCGTTTCCAAAAGCCTCGCCAGACAGAGAGGAATTTGTAAAATTTGTTGGGAGCGGTCTGAAACACTGGAAAAAGTCAGAGACTGTCTTATAATAAAAAAAAAATTAAAAAATGTAAACAGCATATCTTTTTATTTTGCGGTAAAATGTTACACGCCCTATCCTATTCCTAAAATAAGAAACATATATCTTCAGTAATCACATCCATTCATACGCAACCCAACCAAATTAACCTTGATGCTCAAACAGGAATGGTTGGAGATGCTCTAACAGAAACAGTTTCAGAAGTTGCAATGCAATCCGGCATCAAAAAAGGTTCACAAACTGTCTTCAAATTACTTTTTGTAATGCTTATTCATACATGTTAATGATAAACGTTTTATTTTCATATAAAAACTGTAAAAACCGCCTTTATTTTAATTACACGACAAAAAAAGTTAATTTCTCATTTTACTTTCCGAAATAAGGTCAATAATTAATTGGAATAATAATAATTAATGTGGTAACAGAATTATCAACAAGTTTTTAAAGTTGTAGGTAATTCTGTAGCTCTGCCTACCCCACTCTGGGATTACAGGCGTGAAGGTATGTATGTATGTATGTAATTAATTGGAAATCAATCACAATTATTATTGAAAATACTGTATGCCTTACTTTGATACGTTAACCAAATTTATCGATAAAACGCACATCACTGACTACAATAATGCAGATTAACACACACTAACACACCTTTCCCTCACAAACCCTGCGTGCCTCAGGTGTCCTACGCACAACATGTGTGCGTAGATTTTTTGACATTACGTGACTTATTCATTTGACATAAAGTTTAATTTTGATGTACATCAATTTTGACATATCGCTCGACGGGTTAAGGGGAGTATTTTTTATCATTATATGTAACACTTTTTACACCAATAATAAAGAAAAAAAAAAAAAAAAAACCTAAAAAGTGGTACACTTTTGAAATTCAATTGAAAGTGGTCATATATAGACGACTCTTTTTAACGAAGGGCATTTGTAACAGGTGCGAAGAGTACTATTCTATTAGTCAGCCATTTTATACTCCTTCTATGCTTTCCTACCTCTATGAACCCTTTGCAAAAAACTGAATCGGAAGGCAGGATCTTTTTGCCAAAAAAAAAATACCCGTGTAAGCTTATCATGTACTATGTGCCATTATTTGTGCTAGCCCTTTTGTATTCTTAATCGGCCCATTCACTTACCTGAAAATAATCGTCATTAAGGCCCGCTTGCGCGTAAATTTAACCCTACGTTAACCCCAGGTTAATTTATTCACGAATGTCAGATTCATACGAGATCTGTCAATTTTAACGAATTAACCTGTTAACCTTGGGTTAACCTGGAGTTAACATTTATGTGCAAGTGGGCCTAAATGTTTATTAAGTTTTAATATCCCGCGTTTTTATATGTAATTATGGAAGGCTTCGCTAAGTAGCTTCGAAAGTGTATGTAATTTGGTGTGGCTTTTGATATTAATTTAATTTCGATGGTTCCGCACCCAATTTGGTTTAATTTTTTAATTTCTTGTTTTAGTTAAGGACTGGACTGCTACGCAATTTTACAAACGTAAAGATACAGATCTTTAATATAGAAATATAATAGTTTACGTACGATTATGAAGGAAAAGTCAACATAACTGTTAAATATGTAAAAAATAACAATATAGTGGCGACTTCTTATTGTGGAGCTAATTTCCAATTACTAACTTTTTTTTATTTATATTTACAATCACGTTCTCAAAAACGGCTCTAAATATTTCGATTAAATTTGCAATATAAGGGTTTCTGGGGGCGAAAAATCGATCTAACAAGAACGATTTCGAATAGTTAAGAACCATCCCGTTAGGATTAAAATACTGACGGAGTACTGTTTGCGAGCTAAGGTGTCAAAGACAAACATTAAGATATTATAATTACAGTTTTAACTTTTAATTGTAGTACTTATGTTACTGAATGTTTAAATATCAATTAAATATATAAATTAGTAAAAAGAACATTAAGATACTCAGATACTCGTTAAACTTATAAATCCCCTCTTTTTGCGCTAAGGGTTAAAAAAGATTTGTAACAAAATTGACACACACTTTAAGTTGTTAGTGAGAGATATTTCACTTATGGCCGAACCCTATATTAGAACCGCGGACAGTACGCGGCTTACTTGGGATTCAAATTTGATACATGTCAAATTTTAACCCGAAGTAAGCCTTATCTATCCGCGGCCGCGGTTTGAATATAGGGTTCGGCTGTTAGACTATCGAGGTTCTAAGTTACGTTAGCTCTATCCCTTTTTTATACCTATGTAAACTTTATTGAACAAATACAGTCCAGGAATTTAATTGTTTAGCATTTTGACACAATACCCCAAATTCCTGGGTTATATACTTTCCACGTGTACTTATAGCCGTGTCATGACGGGAATCCTATTACGTATTATGTCAAACTGGTAGACACCCATTTTCCTTGGCTATGCAAAAGCCAACTTATCTCTTTAAATGATCTCTTCTCGATAACCTTTGGTTTTAGTGATGGATGATCAGTGAAAGAGATGAGGCATCCGAAATTTCAAATTTAGAATTTCGTAGGTACTACTATCCAGTTGCGAGATGGCCATTGTTATATTCGTATTTAAAATGTTTACACGTATATTTGTATATGTACAAAGCTTAAGCGGTTACTTGAACCCCTTTCAATTTTAAGAGAACTCTAAAATACAAAAACAAGTAAAAAGTGTTAACTTTCGCTTTAAAAAGTAAACGCTGTAAACTGTGTTAATGTTAAAATAATAACTTTAAATGCCGGACGCAATGTCCATTATTTTATTACTCTAAATAGCCCGTCATTAATGACTCAGAAAATAAGTAATAATGAAATTGTATTTATAATATTTACTCAGTGTAACAGAATATCAATTCCCCTCCCGTCCCAATGTACGAGTATGTACACTTACAATCTTTCAAACGGATTTTAATGCGGTTATCAGGTGCGTATATCTAACAAGAACGATTTCGAATAGTTAAGAACCATCCCGTTCCGATTAAAATACTGACGGAGTACTGTTTGCGAGCTAAGGTGTCAAAGACAAACATTAAGATATTATAATTACAGTTTTAACTTTTAATTGTAGTACTTATGTTACTGAATGTTTAAATATCAATTAAATATATAAATTAGTAAAAAAAACATCAAGATACTCAGATACTCGTTAAACTTATAAATCCCCTCTTTTTGCGCTAAGGGTTAAAAAAGATTTGTAACAAAATTGACACACACTTTAAGTTGTTAGTGAGAGATATTTCACTTATGGCCGAACCCTATATTAGAACCGCGGACAGTACGCGGCTTACTTGGGATTCAAATTTGATACATGTCAAATTTTAACCCGAAGTAAGCCTTATCTATCCGCGGCCGCGGTTTGAATATAGGGTTCGGCTGTTAGACTATCGAGGTTCTAAGTTACGTTAGCTCTATCCCTTTTTTATACCTATGTAAACTTTATTGAACAAATACAGTCCAGGAATTTAATTGTTTAGCATTTTGACACAATACCCCAAATTCCTGGGTTATATACTTTCCACGTGTACTTATAGCCGTGTCATGACGGGAATCCTATTACGTATTATGTCAAACTGGTAGACACCCATTTTCCTTGGCTATGCAAAAGCCAACTTATCTCTTTAAATGATCTCTTCCCGCTAACCTTTGGTTTTAGTGATGGATGATCAGTGAAAGAGATGAGGCATCCGAAATTTCAAATTTAGAATTTCGTAGGTACTACTATCCAGTTGCGAGATGGCCATTGTTATATTCGTATTTAAAATGTTTACACGTATATTTGTATATGTACAAAGCTTAAGCGGTTACTTGAACCCCTTTCAATTTTAAGAGAACTCTAAAATACAAAAACAAGTAAAAAGTGTTAACTTTCGCTTTAAAAAGTAAACGCTGTAAACTGTGTTAATGTTAAAATAATAACTTTAAATGCCGGACGCAATGTCCATTATTTTATTACTCTAAATAGCCCGTCATTAATGACTCAGAAAATAAGTAATAATGAAATTGTATTTATAATATTTACTCAGTGTAACAGAATATCAATTCCCCTCCCGTCCCAATGTACGAGTATGTACACTTACAATCTTTCAAACGGATTTTAATGCGGTTTTCAGGTGCGTATATTACGGTGCGTCAAAAACGGCGCTATGTTGTTACTATGACCCCTTCTTTTGTTTACGCAACGACACGTTATTTTACGCAACGATGGGGTCGCACCTTTCAGCAATATATAGGTAAAGAGTGACTCAAGAGGGAGGTATTTAATGTCTAAGAAATTCTGGATTTTATACATCACATAAACCCAGGCGAAGTGAGGGCGGGTCGCTAGTAAATTATATGAAATAATAATAGGCCGCGTTTAATATGTAATGTTTAAGAAATTATAAAGAGCAAAGGTAAAACTAAACTGATTACACGATACTTGTTAGAAAATAAATATATCCCGTCGAATTGAGATCATTCCGCTTTTTTGAAGTAGGTTAAATTGGTAAACATTGTTCCTAGATGTTATGTACTGATGTTCACAACTCGACTGAACATTTATAAGTTTTTCAAGGTTTTCAGTCCAGTTTGAAGTGGTGACAAATTAAACTACTATAATTTGTCCAATAAGGACTGGCTTTATATTTATTTGTGTTTTTCACATGGAAACAATTTCACTTATCAAACATGCTGTCACATTACGAGTTCTTATCCCGTATCCATTCAGTGTTACCAGCTGGTAATTGATTCAAATTGCCTCCTTTTTTTAACTGTCACGATTCACTGGCCAGACTGCAGCCATATACGTGCTTTACATTTCACACGCAGAATTACACGTGATAGTCTTTGTTTGCTTTGGAATAAGGTCTGTAAAAACTGCATGAGCACATATAAAAGGCATAGCAGTTAGTTTAGTTGGTAGTGACCCTGCTTACGAAGCTAGCAGTCCCGGGTCGGATTCCCGGTCAAGGAAAAAAAATAGCGATGAGTATTTATCGAATATTTGTTTCTTTATTTCTCTAAATACTTAAGTATGTTTATTGTTGTACCCATGTGCAAGCCTAGACCTTATTTTGGACTGGTCAAGTTGAGGGATATTGTACACTATTTTTTTTTCATTTTGTATATTTCACGTTTACATTAATGCAATAGTAGATTACGCATCGTTGTTGGTTCGAATCTGGCCCGGAAATCAAAAATATTAGGAGTTGACGACGCGCTGGCCTAGTTGGTAGTGACCCTGCCTACGAAGCTAGCGGTCCTGTCTTCAAATCCCGGTAAGGGCAGATATTTGTGTGATGAGCGCGAATATTTGTTCCTGAGTCATGGATGTTTTTCTATGTATTTAAGTATATATTTCTCTATATAAGTATTTATATCGCTGTCTAGTACCCATAGTACAAGTCTAGAGCTTAGTTTGGGACTAGGTCAATTGGTGTGACATTGTCCCCTGATATTTATTTATTTATTTTATTTATTTAAATTCTAACAGTCCCCCGCATTTGACGTTGCGAAGTCGGCTTAAGTCGGCCAGGAGAAAATTCTATCCATGCAATAATAGCGAAAATGACGTCGTTAGCTGGCCGAGGCGAACGCCGTCTTTTTCGATCATAAAGGTTTTTTTGATCAACTTAAGCCGATTCCGCATCAATAGGTGTGGGGGAGACCCTAACCAGTTTTCCTTTAACAACCCTTGTGTGCATTTATATGAGAATATTGAGAGAACATACAGACATAATCCGTTTTTGTGACACTATATGTGCGGAATGATATTATCGTTCCTAGTTATTTTAGTTATCGTTTCTGTTGTAGAGACCTCGTCGCTCTTTTTACCCGACTGCGTCAGAAGGAGGGTTATTGCTCTCCGTTGTACTATTACTTATTCTGTGCTTATAATCCCTACATTTGTTTCGATTGAATTTGTGCTATTTTTAATAATTATTATTCATTATTTTAATACCTTGTAGGTAATGTATATATTTTATAATTAAAAATGAATAACCTTGCGCTGGTGTTTCTTGCGGCGCATCTTCTCCGCAATTATGGTCTCATCTGAAGCGCTAGTACATTCCCGACGTGTAAAAGAGCTCTCATGAGACTCATTTACTGAATAAATACAGAATTTTGAATTTTAGTTGTAATTTACTACTTCTTTTCGATTTAAAAAAATGTAAGAACACCTACAGATCTTCTACAGTGAAATTGGCCGCATCATGACCCAATTTTGCCAAAAACTGCTATTTATTGCGGTAACCAACTGAGAATATTAAATTTTCATCTGTCAGAACGTCAAACGTTTTTTGTTGAGCTATAATATATGTTTATTATAATGAATAAACAGTTTCAGCATTGATCAAAAAATATGAAACTATTTTTACCAGTGGATATGTAATCACATACAACGTATCATAAACCCCGTAAACGATACAGTCTGTAGGGTTTAAGCGACCACTCCACGCTTACCCTACTTCGTTCTTCCGCCCACCCATGACACAGACTGTACAAGTGTACATACATACCTATAGTCGAAATTGCAACTCTGCATTGGCTAGTTGCAATCGCTGCAACCTGTCAAGTTCAAGACTAACCACGCGCGCCGACGACGGGCAGAATAGCCGCAGCCTTCGCCTCGATCGCACGCGAACCGTTCCAACGAACGCCGGAGTTACACGAGTGTTTTAAAATTTAAAAATCGAACTGAATTTCAAAACCGTGTTTGCAAATATTAGTTTTTTTTTCTCAAGTTGTTTTTAGCAGCCAGTTCGCTGACCGGTCAACCATGCGGAACCTTGTGAGGTGAGTTTTGCAGTTATTAATCAATTTAATCGTTTTTCTTAGGGTTATTGCTAGGAATTTACTGAGTATCGATAAAAAAAAGTAACTTAAAGCCACTTTTAGAGATATTTTACAAGTTGTTCGCAAAGCCGTCTTAAAGTTGTAGTTATATACATAAAAACTTATCTTTTTAATTGGTGCGGTGTTAAACAGACTAGTTATTAAAGAAAAAAAGAAACCTAGGGATCAACTGTGCATTGCACTTTGCGGACCCCTCATAACAGGCGATTTCCCACGCAGATAAAAAAGTGCGTGTGAAAGAAAACAAAATCACGCGCGGAATTAGTGCTATAACAGAGTATAAAGGTTCAAGAAATAAAATGTTAAATTATTAAAACATTAACGGTTCTTAATAACTATATTCATACATTTAACTATTAATTTGACTTTAGCACGTAAAGGACAATCAAGCGCTTTAATTGTTTGGTCAATTTGTGTAATATGGTCCACTGATAGGTACGTCATATACCTATTTAACAAAATTTTATTGAGATTTATTTTTTACTCTCGTATCATTACAATTTTTTCTTCACATCAGATTAATTGTGAAAATTAATATTTCCTTAAATACACTTGTTATCAAACTTCGGTTAGAAACTTGAATCTTTATGAGTTTACTGCCTTAGACCGGCCACGGTGGAAGATAAATTAAACTATACGAGGGCACTTAAAATTTACCTAGGTACCTACTCTGTTTTGAGAATACCTAGTCAAATTTGCCGTCTGCGAAAAAAGTTCAATAATAATTTGAAAAATATTCCATGTAACATTATACTGTGATTACTCGTGTCTGCGGGTGCTTCGTAAATGCCCAATTTTTATTAGTTTTTTTGATATGAATACCTATTTAGACATCTATCTTTTCGGGAACTTAACTCTTAGAATATTTTACGTATATAAAATATCCTCATCATGCACAAGCATTTTTAAACATTTTCTGATTCCTGCCCATTGTGTATAAGGTCATTTTTGTACGGATAATTAGAATTACCAAAAGAACATAGGGACTAAATATCGACATTGCTTTGAAAAAACCTCGTATCTCATATTTGGTGAGGTACGATTTTAAAACTAAACGAGAACGGAATTAACTTTAAAATCGTACATCTCGAAACATCAGATACTAGTTAATTCTAAAGTAGTAACTGTATTATACATATTTGTTCTTATTAAATAACATTGAGCAGGTCAAGGATCGCTCGCTCATCATTATTCAGTGTTGCTGCCCGTATTACAACATTATCGGTTTTCTATTTCTTCTGTTTTTCGTTAAGTGCTGAATTGTCAACTACTTTTTAAGTTGTAATTCTGTAGCTCTGCCTACCCCACTCTGGGATTACAGGCGTGAAGGTATGTATGTATGTATGTATGTATGTATATTTAAATGCGAAAGATAGTGTATGTAAGTTTTTTACTTGTTTAAAATGAAATAATGGAAGACTTTTATTCACTACACATAAGACACAGATATAGGCAAATAAAAGAACGCTCGCAGCAACGGCTGGACAGATTTGGATTTGATTCTACTTCTTTTGTTTTTGGTTACTGAATTGTCAACTACTTTTTAAGTTGTAATTCTGTAGCTCTGCCTACCCCACTCTGGGATTACAGGCGTGAAGGTATAATATAATAATGTATGTACTTCTTCTGTATTTGAAAGTTTTTTTTTAAACACCAAAGACCCTGATAAAAAAGCCATCAATTTTTTGTAAAGTATATTTTCTACTACTCTCTACGTATTATAAAACAACGTCGCTTCCCGGTGTCTGTCCGTCTGTATGTACGCTTACATCTTTTAAA
This sequence comes from Acleris emargana, assembly GCA_927399475.2. NCBI lineage: Eukaryota > Metazoa > Arthropoda > Insecta > Lepidoptera > Tortricidae > Acleris > Acleris emargana. Next base: position 3,825,791 of record OV656840.1, read on the forward strand.
CTACGCTACAGATTTTAATGCGGTTATCATCAATAGACAGAGTGATTCAAGAGGAAACTTTTTATGTATGTATAGCTTAGCTTCTGCCTCCGACTTTGTCCGTGTAGATTACGATCATCATTATTCCCGTGAAATTTTTAAATGTACCGGGATGAAAAGAAGGTTTTAGCGTAAATCCAGGGTACCTATTCAAATCCATTCAAATTTAATCCAAATTGGTCCAGCCGTTGCTGCGAGCGTTCTTTTATTTGCCTATTTGTATGTCTTATGTGTAGTGAATAAAAGTCTTCCATTCTTTCATTCTAAAGAAGTAAAAAACTTACATACACTATCTTTCGCATTTAAATATACATACATACATACCTTCACGCCTGTAATCCCAGAGTGGGGTAGGCAGAGCTACAGAATTACCTACAACTTTAAAAACTTGTTGATAATTCTGTAATCACATTTTGCACAAATAGGCTACGATGTTTACCAGCGTATTAGTGACAGGTTGCATTGCAAGCCCATCGATCGTCTAACAGTACTACAAGCGTTGAAATATTAGTAGAATAAATCCTCTTTTATGTACTTACTTGTGTTACAGAATACTCAAATAAATCGAAGTGAAGCGAGGGCGGGCCACTAGTGCTACATAAACAACCATGCAAAAGCAACAATAAAAACAAACCCAGAAACAGAATTATAGACCCCATCCATTTCCTTATTAGAGATGTTATTTTTAACTTTTACAAACAAAAAAACACTTGTGCTTTCACAGCCATCCTCGAAAAAGTGTTCCTTGAGCTGCGCCTGCGTCGAGCAGAAACAAATGATCGTGTCACTTTTGATGGCCCAAACTGTGATTTCCTGTATGGTTGAAACCAACACGTATAAAAATATAAATCGTTGACCACGTATCAAAGGTTGATTTAATTGTATATAGCGTCTAAGTGAAAAGTTTTCAAAGGCGCGTCGTCATACGAAGGGGGCTTACATAAACGATTTTTTTTAAATTAATATATATTTGTGTATGAATTCCTTTGTGACGCTTTAGAAACTAAGCCCGTGGTCCGAGTTTGATGATTCTTATGTCAATCGATTATTCTTAATCTAGTGAGTGTCACTAAAAACATGACAGTAATAAAAAATCAAAATGGCCAACCAGACGCCATATTGTAAAAAAAAAACCGACGAATTATGACAAGTATTTAAAAATCATCTATAAGTGAGCATTAATGCTAATAGACCAGTTTTGAGGATTTCTAAAAAAGTTTGTACATTTCATTTACGACTTCGATTTGCAAAAAAAATTGCAGGTTGGTAGGGTGAATGAAGCTGAGCCTAAATAACATAGTCTCCCAAAATGTCCTCATACATTTGTATGAAACTTTCCTTTTTTGTTACTAACTTTCTTAGGTTCATGGTAACAAAAAAGGAAAGTTTCATACAAATGTATGAGGACATTTTGGGAGACTATGTTATTTAGGCTCCGCTTCATTGACTCTACCAACCTGCAATTTTTTTTGCAAATTGTTGTCGTGATTGAAATGTACAAACTTTTTTAGAAATGCTCAAGTTCGTTTCTTTCATCATTTTTCATTTTGAATGATCATTTAGGATTTATAACAATATTTTGATTAGCAACGGTCGGGTTTTTAAAGTTTGCTTTTTTGATCTTACGGGTCACTTGTTACTCAAGTTTAAAAGATGGATGAAAAGCGTAGGCTTTTAGTATCTTAACAAGTAAGGTCCTGTTGGCACTTTAAATGAAGTATATATGGAATCCTGAGAAGTACTTTGTTAAGCAGAAATACATCGCCTCACTCCCACGGCTGGGAAATCCCCAGTCGCATTTAACTGAAAGCTGGGAACTTTACAGCCCGCACGCATGTTAATTGTCGTGATAATTTGAAGGTTGTCATAAGGTAATAACACGGTAATATAATTACTTTAGCGGACTACATACATACATACATAAACTCACACCTTTATTCCCAGAGTGGGGTAAGCAGACCTACAGAATTACCAAGCACTATTAAATAAGTTGTTGATAATTCCCTAACCACGTTTTGCACAATCAGGCTAAGATGTTTACTAGTGTATTAGTGACAGGTTTCAAGCCACATCCACGAGAAGACATGGTGTGGCACTATTCTAACCCGGTGCCCACACAGGTTTAGCGGACTATGTCATGTGAAATAGGATAATAACGACGAGAAACATCCCAAATTGTGAAATATTTGAGAGTAAGAATCCAAGCCCGCATCAAAATCGCGATCCCGCAAGCCAGCGGGATTGAGGTGCCAACAATCCCGCGGATTCAGCGTGATCCTGCGGGAGTGGTTAACGAGTCAGTTGTGTTAACCGCTTATCATGCCTATGTGACATCATCTCTTCGTTACGGGGTCATATTCTGGGCTAACTCAGTAGATGGGGAAATGGTATTTAGAGCCCAGAAAAGGTGCATCAGATCATTGTGCGGCATCAACTATCTCACTCACTCATGTAAACCATATTTTCGAAAATTACGCATCTTAACCCTACCAAGTTTATACATCTATGAAACAGTGCTTTTTGTTAGGATGCATCCCCAATTATTTAAAAATTATAACAGCCTACGCCTAAGAAATAAAGTTACTGCAATGCCATCTAAAACGGCTTTATTACGAAAAAGTATTCTCGGGATGGCTCCCAGAATTTATAATAAGGTACAAAATAATATAATTAATATAGAAACGATCACTGAATTTAAATGCAAATTATACAACTTTTTAGTAAATAGGGCCTATTATACAACAAATGAATATTTGTCAGACTAACTAGTTAATACCTGTGCATGTATATTGTGCTGAGTCATTAACTGCATGTTAAATTTGTATGCCTGAGGGCGTAACATGGTGATACTATTTACTTAAGACCTTATGTGATTTTGATTTGATTTGAATTCCCTATTTGGATTGATAATGATCTGAACATTATCAATATGATCTCAAATGTTCCGGAACATTGCTACGTATCAAGCCCCTTTCAAATCGTATAGTGTCAGAAACACTAGATAATAATTAAATGTCATACATACATACACTCACGCCTTCATTCCCAGAGTGGGTTAGGCAGAGCTACAGGATTACCAACAACTCTAATTGTAGTTAAGATATTTTTATCTAAACCGAGGATAATGTAGAAAGAGAAAATCCTGCTTTCCTCTTGCCCTGAATACCGCGTATGCTAAACCGATGCATGGTCCGCTGCCAATAGTGTCAAAGTTAATGTATTCAACTGTACAATACCCAACTGTCATACAAACATACGAGTGGAGCAAGAAATGCTGCTGTGAATTACATTATAAGCAACGATAGATATCGACGGTTTAATAGTAACTAGAGACATCACACTTCCTTTTTACCCAACTGCCGAACCAGGAGGATAATGTGATTATCAGCCTTTGTATGTTTGTTCCTTTGTGGCGTTTTAGGAACTAAACGCGCAATGGAAATGCTAATAGACCAGTTTTGAGGATTTCTAAAAAAGTTTGTACATTTCATTTACGACTTCGATTTGCAAAAAAAATTGCAGGTTGGTAGGGTGAATGAAGCTGAGCCTAAATAACATAGTCTCCCAAAATGTCCTCATACATTTGTATGAAACTTTTCTTTTTTGTTACTAACTTTCTTAGGTTCATTCATTCATTCATTCATACATACCTTCACGCCTGTAATCCCAGAGTGGGGTAGGCAGAGCTACAGAATTACCAACAACTCTTAAAACTTGTTGATAACTCTGTAACCACAATTTGCTCAAATTTTCTTAGGTTCATGGTAACAAAAAAGGAAAGTTTCATACAAATGTATGAGGACATTTTGGGAGACTATGTTATTTAGGCTCAGCTTCATTGACTCTACCAACCTGCAATTTTTTTTGCAAATTGAAGTCTTGAATTAAATGTACAAACTTTTTTAGAAATGCTCTTTTAATGATTCTTATGTCAATCCATTTGTCTTAATCGTTGTGGGTGTCACTAAAAATATGACAGTAATAAAAATTCTAAATGGCCAACAAGACGCCATATTGTAAAATAAAAGTCGTCTATTTATGATAAATTGGGTATCGTTTAATAGGTATTCAAAATCATCTTTAAGTTTCTTTCATCATTTTGAATGATTATTCAGGATTTATAACGATTTAAAGTTGGTTAGCAACAGTCGGGTTTGCTTGATTTTTGTTATTTAAGTCCTGATCAAAACGAGTGTTACAAGTATAACGTTTGCATGTTGCCTGTATGTCAGTCTGTGGCATCGTACCTCCTAACCTAAATAAATGAACTAATTCGGTTAGGCCGTTTATTTTTTTTTAGCTTATATCTATTTATTTATTTTAATTTGAACCTACGTTTTTTTCTGTTAATTGCGCTACTCTTTTACTTTTTTGCTGTTATACCTCGAAAGAAGAACGTTAGACTTACTGGCTGCAATAGTTACCCTGTATTCATCAAGCCAAAGTTCAAAATAACTGACAGACATCCCTAATTTACTTCCTAAAAATAACCACCGTCCAGGAAGTCAGCTTTTCAAAGCAAGAAGGTAGTATGCGCATATGCGTTTTGATTCTTTTAACTGCCTTTATCTTTTGGACGGCAAAAATGAATTGGCCCCTTTTTTAAATTGTCGTTCGCGTGTGGTCGGATTCCGCGAAACTCGATGTCAGTGTGCTGTCACGGACGAATTAAACTTGTCACGTGCGACAGGGTCGGGAGACTGTCTCCGAGGAAGACAGTTGATGAGAATTGGGATTCGTCATAATATGACGTACATATTATGTACACTACACATAAAGCTTGTCCCAGTAAAAAATGCCGCTTATAAATTTTTAAAAATTCCGTATTAAATATTAATATTCACCAAATTTTCTAATACCGTTTTATTTGATATTCCTTTAAATATTATTATTTAACCATAAAGACCAGTTTAGATTTAGTTCATCCAGAAACTTCTTAATTTTCCCTTGACACCTGCCATCAAAGTTTGTACATCGTCATCGGTGATCAGTTTGGATGCTTCATTCCACTTTTGCTTGAAGTCTTGAACTGAAGTGGTTAAAATTTATGTTTTAAAAGCTTCTGTTTCACACGAGCCCAATATTTTTCAATGGGTCGTAACTCCGGGCAGTTGGGAGGATTGAGAGTTTTTTCAACAAAATCGTCATTATTTGCTTTGTACCACTGTATTGCTTCCTTCGTGTAGTGACACGTGGCCAAATCAGGCCAGAACAGGACAGGTGAAGTATGCCTCTTAATGAATGGCAACAATCGTTTTTTGAGGCACTCATTCGGGTATATATCACCATTTATGGTTCCATTAGCAAAATATGGTGTACTGCGTTTGCCACATGAACAGATCGCCTGCCACACGAGAACTTTCTTTGCAAATTTATCCATTTTGATAACCTTATACTCTTCACTTACTACTTTTCTGTCGGTCCCGGAATAATAGTGGTGTCCTGGAAGTCATTTGAATTCAAGTTTGCAGTAAGTTTCGTCATCCATAACTGTACAATATTTTTTCTTAGTTATTTTTGAATAAAGCTTTCTAGATCTCGTTTTAGACTCTTTTGACTGTTTTGCATTTCTGTTGGGCACTTTAGTTTGTTTAAACGTTTTTATAGAACAATTTTTCTTCACTCGTTGCACTGTAGATTTCGACGTTTTAAACTTCTTGGCCAAGTCTCGTACAGAGAGGGTAGGTTTTTTCTGTAAAGCTGTTATAATCTTCTTCTCGATATTCTGGTTTACAAACCCTGGTTTACGTCCACTTCCAGACCGTCGCCGTATACCACCTGTCTCCCTGAACCGTTTTAAAACCCTTTGAACGGTTCTTGTAGACGTTTTCGGCTCCGATGCCACTTTTTTCGCAGAGATGCCTTTATATTGAACATATTTGTACAAAAAAAAATCGTGTAATCGTGTAGCATTGACAGCAAATGATAAGAGGTTGAGGCCAAAAAGAAGTTTTCAGTTCCCCACAGTGTCAAAGTTAAAAACACTAATTGCTTATTTTGAGGCTCCGGAAACTATTTAGAGTTCAATAAGGCTTCCGTCGCTGAAAGTCAAGTCATTCTAACCACTTAGTGAAAGCAACAAGTTTGGAAAGTGATTAACTATCTGACTTTGTTGACAGTGAATCACGAAATAGATTTGTTGATCTGTCGTTGAAGTCATCGACTGACTAAATCGATGACATGTGGCACGATTTTTGCGAATACCGATGAGCTATTAGAAATGAAACATGATGCGAGGATTTTTATTGCTTTTCTTTTCCATATAGATCAGATATTCACTGATCTGATCTGACGTGTTTTTGTTTTATCATGAGAATAAAAAGTTATTGCGAAAGTTAACAGAACAGATTTTTATTTATTTATCGATTGTAAATAACATCACTATTCGTATAAGTTTTTTTATTCGTGATTTTTAAAGACCTATCTGCCTCTGGTATGATCAAATTTTGTGTCTGCGTCACTCTTACTAACAAACGGGGTAGCCGTGCAAACGTGACGTCTGACTGTTGCTCGGCTTTGTCTTAAAAAAGCCACCATATTTATTGGTCTCTCTTACGTTAAACAAATCCGGGTTCTCAATTTAACCATAGTTACAATGAAATATCGCACGCTACGCCACATAAAACAGAACGCCTTAAGAATTATAAAGGAAAATACTCTTCAAATTAAATTGAATACAAACAATTGATAACTAGCGAATAGAAAATAAAGAATGACATGACAATAGTAGACAATAAATAATAGAATAAATAAGTCAGGTCATAAAGTTTTACGTCCGAGAATTGTCCGTTTGTGCTATTAAATATTTAGTTTAAAGCTGTGAAAGCTTAAAAGGTATAAACCTAGTAAATTAACGTGCAAAGTCAAAGCATGGTGTATTATTTAAAGAACCATAATATTTTGACCTCTATGGTTCGATAGACCAGCCTAAGTTGACCTGTGTCCGTGTTAGGATCGCGGAATAATCAGTACCTACACCTTTTAGTTTGTCGAGGTTAAGCATTAACCCCCTTACTTATAAACATGGAATAAGCTTGGAATAGTTTATGCCATGCTTTGTCTTTGTGACAAAGCATGTCATAAACTATTCCAAGGTTATTCCACGTTTATAAGTAAGGGGGTAAGGGTGTAATACACTACGCAACATTCAGGGCCCGGTATTTAAAGAGTCCCTGAATACCGCGTAGTGTAAAATGCCCATTTCCAAGGGTCAACAAGTGAAGTGAATTGATGCTAGAAAATATAAACTTGAATTATGTCACGTACTTATGCTTTTCAGCTCGCATTTGGCAATGATTTTTTGTTTAATTTTTATATTAAATAATGAGATGCAAAAGATGACGGTGACGTTTAAGGTAGAAAAACTTACCTTGCTTGAGTCAAGATTTTTTTTTCTAGATTTAATTCATTGTAGGCATAGGATTCTCTAAAGCTAACTGAGAGTTTCGCAAGAAATTTGTTTTTTCACCAATTCTTAAGATTGATTGAAAACGGCACTGAACTCAAAGCAATTGTTTTAAAGCAGAGGTCAAATTACGCTGGCACTTGTTAACTTGTCAGTCCGGCGTAAACTGATCTTAGTTTTTGCATTGTTGCTACGGTTCTTGGAGTTGTAATATAATGGTTACTCATGAAAGGAACTCAATGCGATAACTGTCAGTTTTACAAGTATTGTTTGTTCATAAACTAACTATGTTATCGGCTAATGTAGAAAATGGCGAAGCACTCGGCTAAAGTATTGACGTTTAACTTTGTTAAGTGAAGTGACTATGAGAAGGAATTCTTGGCTGGATATTGACATTATTGATAATGGGATATTATAGTTTTTGCATATTGATTCAGTATTTAAAAATGTCGTATAGTTACATTGAAATTTCTGTTAGCAAACATTTACGACATACGTACAAGACTCCAGTACATGAAAACTTAAAAAAAAAATGGCATATAACTAACTGTGGCAGCTAAAAAATTACCTAATCAATTGATTTCGGTAAATAACGTAGACACTCAGAGATCAAGTTATGATTCCTTGTGTTCTTCGTTCGATAACGACGCGCAAAGTAAATGGCTTATTATAATTTTATTATTATTTAATGACTGGTAAAATTCGACGCGGTGACCACTTCAACTGCAGTGTTCGAAGCAGAAGTAACTTTTTAGCCAGTTGATTACACATACTCGTAGTTAAGGTTCACCATTTTGAATTCAAGACGTTTGCTTGGCCACCCATGTCGCCAGTCTTGGCATCCTCCCAACATGATCATGATCAAACGTCGATTTACGTGACCAATCTCTTTTAAACTACGTCAAATGCTTTCTAATTCCCTTGGTTCTGTACTATTTCCGAAACATGGCAAATACGAGCAACTTTAGTTCATTGACTTAGCTTGACCTTATCGTATCTAGTATAGGTACGTGCATGGTTCATACCAACACATTATCAACGAGTATAAATTTAATGCATGGTTAATATCGGTAAAATTGTACAAAATATTTGGAGCTTTTATACCTAAAGATTTGACTCTTTGGGGGTCGGTGCCTGTATCTCGAAAATCATAGTCTGGTAAACTTGGTATAAGTAAACACTCCAAGCGTAGACTAATATTATCGTCTAGTAAGTTCAGGGAATTGGGCCCCGTGGTTCAATATTCCAAGTTTCCTTTAAAGTTATTCTTTAGCATAGCTAACTAATATTATCTTCTATGATCCTAAGCGTTTGCTTATTGGAAGTTTGGCAGGTCAAAGAAGCCAAACGGCTGGCCAAAAAAGATTTTAGCGTGGTGACCTGGTGACACCTCATTCTGCAGAGTTTGATTTAAAAATATAAGATTTTTTTTAACTGTTCTTAGGACCCCTCTTGATAACCAGCCAGTATCGCCGAATGTACCTTTTAAAGTTAATTGGCAACATATTGTTTTCTTCAAGTGTTTTGATTAAAATCAGTCTTATAAAGGTTTGTCTCAAAAGCTTAATGTTTACTACGCCTTCTTTGGACTGTGGCCTTGGCCTGTATTATAAAGCTACAAATGACAATTTACAAGTTTCCATTTGACACCACCTCGACCAATGACGACCAGCCATTTGAGCAGTATTGCCAGTTTAGACCTGTAAAATTGTTACTTGTAGCTTTATAAAACGTGCCCCTGGTCGGCATGATGTCATTTTGCTTGTAACGAGATTTTTTTTATCTCTAGCACTAGCTGGAAAAGAGAAATTCGTTATTTTATTTTCTCAGTGAACAATGAACATAAAATAATTATTTTAAGCCAAACCATGAAGCATGATTTTTTAAAACAACTTCTAAAAAAGTTCCTCTTGTCAATCAGATTGTTATTTTTCATAATTTTTCTTAACCTTGGAAAAACGTTAATGTTGCCAGCCTAAGCGCCGCTTTGCATCTGATGCACTATAGTGTATGCATGCTCCGTCGCCTAATCATTTCGTATCAGTCATCTAGAGGGCGCTATCTAAATTGCATCTCGGCTGCTTTGATCAGTGCACTGCAAATTAATAACGCTGAGTGCTTCCGAAGAATGCAGCCGCTGGCTGAGTTGACGGACATCTTAATAAATTAGACTTATACTTTATTTCTTGATAAAGTTCTCTATTAATCTGACTTAATTTTTTGCAAAATACGAGGTAGATAGACTGTCTTCTCTCTCACACACAATTTCTTGTATATTTTTATCGATTTCTCGATTAATTTCTATAGATTACAGATTCGGTATCTCACAATTTGATGCTCTTCGGCAATATTAAGCTTGTACATACGAGTGGGTATACTTGATTATTTTTTCAGTTCAATTATTGCACTTTTTACACTTGCAATGATGCACGAAAATGGCCGAAATTAATGTTTTGTGCCGGATAATACTTAGGGCCTGTTGTTTGATCAGTAGTTAAACTAAACTAAATTCATCAATTAAATAATTTGCTAACCTAACCAATGGTTAAATCTCAAGGAAATGTGTCAAATTTTCGATTCATTTTTCGAATTTTAACAATTAGTTGGTTCTTAGTTGCCGATCGTGATCGTAGTTTCTGAGCGGTTCTAGTTTTGGTAATTTAACCAACTTATCCTCTTAACAGTAACTTCACTGGCTGATGCGAGACTTAAGTATAATTGGTTGTTTGTTATTAATTATGATATACCACTTGAACTTACTTTCAACAACATAAAATTTCGGGTTTACGCCATACAAAATTCTCTGACCCTTAACTAAAAATAATTTATTTAAAATAACGGCGTTGCTCAGAGTAAAAATGGTAACATGATCCAATTTTTACCCAAAACATGCTGCTTACCAATAGAGAATATTGTAGTTTCACCCGTCATCACGTCAATAATTTTAACCATGGTATGTACATATACGCCAGTGGATCTCAAGCGATGATTCGCAAGACCCTAAAGAAAGGTTATCGGTATATCCAAACTAAGTTACGCAAAAAAAAAACAACAAGGTACTGCAGATTTTCGAAGCAGTGTATGAATATTACGAGCACTTTCATCGTTGAATTAATAACAACATTTAGTTTTAAAATTCACAACTTTTTATGGTCATTTGTCATCTATATCTGTTTTTTTAAGAAGCTATGGTGTAATAAAGAAGCAAGTATGCGTAGAAAAAAACAAATCTTGTAATAAATAACAAAACAATCCAAATGGTCCTTGGTCGAAAAAAGATTTTTCTCAAACATGCTCGGAAAAAACGGTTTTCCGATTGAAACACAAGGACGGAAAGAGCCTCATTTTACTCCTAGGAGTAAAAAAACCATATGAAAACACTTTCCGTCCATGTCCATATATTTCTTAAAAATGCTGTCAATTTGCATACAAAATCAAAAGGACCAAGACAAAAATTCCAAACAGCCAAGGTAACTGCTCGCTTTTTTAGCACAGTGCGTGTGTTTCTTTTTGAATTTGCATTCCAATGTGCCAATGTCTATGGTTAGTATTTAAAAACAATTGACAGTCGGTAACATTCGTTCATTCTGCATAATATAATTGTGAAACCGATTATTAAACTATTTGTTGTGTGAAATACTTACTATAAAAAATGAGCTCAAGCGACGAAAGCGACGAAATAGGTACCACACCGCCTATATTAAAAACTATTACGTTTTTATTTACAAATTGCCCAAACATGACCAACATAACTTTTAATGTGAATTAAATTAAATTACTTGCTTTTTAGAAATGTATTTGTATTATTTCCTCGCATGTTTGAGAAAAGCATTATGTATGCCTCGGCGGAAACGAGGATTTCCTGACTCGTATTTTAGCAGGCCTCGCTGTTGCTCGGCCTGCTAACCACCTCGTCAGGAAAACCCTTACTTTCCGCGCCTAGGCAACAATGTACTATTTCTCAAACATGCTCGGAAAAAACGGTTTTCCGATTGTAACACAAGGACGGAAAGAGCCTCATTTTACTCCTAGGAGTAAAAAAACCATATGAAAACACTTTCCGTCCATGTCCATATATTTCTTAAAAATGCTGTCAATTTGCATACAAAATCAAAAGGACCAAGACAAAAATTCCAAACAGCCAAGGTAACTGCTCGCTTTTTTAGCACAGTGCGTGTGTTTCTTTTTGAATTTGCATTCCAATGTCTATGGTTAGTATTTAAAAACAATTGACAGTCGGTAACATTCGTTCATTCTGCATAATATAATTGTGAAACCGAATATTAAACTATTTGTTGTGTGAAATACTAACCTACTATAAAAAATGAGCTCAAGCGACGAAAGCGACGAAATACGTACCACACCGCCTATATTAAAATCTGAAGCTGCCTCGGTTAGGCAAAACTGCTTCCCGCTAAATATAAGGAAATTAAATTACTTGCTTTTTAGAAATGTATTTGTATTATTTCCTCACATGTTTGAGAAAAGCATTATGTATGCCTCGGCGGAAACGAGGATTTCCTGACTCGTATTTTAGCAGGCCTCGCTGTTGCTCGGCCTGCTAACCACCTCGTCAGGAAATCCCTTACTTTCCGCGCCTAGGCAACAATGTACTATTGCACCACTAGTATACGCGATCCAAAACCTCCTAAATCAATGTCGAAAGCAATAGGACATTATTGCCTAGGCGCGGAAAGTAAGGGATTTCCTGACGAGGTGGTTAGCAGGCCGAGCAATAGCGATCGAACCTTTCGATTTTATACGCAATAGAGAGCACTTTTAAAAAGCAATATGGACATGAACGGAAAGAGTTTTCATATGGTTTTTTAACTCCCTAGGAGTAAAATGAGGCACTTTCCGTCCTTGTGTTTCAATCGAAGTACCGTTCTTTCCGAGCATGTTTGAGAGATAGTACATTACTACAGAGGCCAGAACCCCTTTTCACGACGAGGTATGTATAGTGCTTTTCTCAAACATATGCAATGAAATAAAAAAAACATGGCATTAGCGCGGATATTTTTGGTCCGATAACCATAAAGCCACTGAAAAAAAGATTAAATTTTTTTTTAGCTATTAGGCTGTTCATAAACACAGCCGCCGTGTCAACATATATTTTTTTTAAATTACTTCCCGGCCTTGGACTTCAATTTTGTATGAAATTCCTTAACACTTTGAAGCCCAAAATAACTAAGATAACGCCAACGTTTCATTGCATGTTTGAGAAAAGTATATTTTAATACTATAACAGACTAGCCAAGTGTGTAATAAAAATTCTAGTGTAATAGAGTAATAAACAGTCTTGAAGGTGCAGAAGATCGGAAGCTGTCAGGTATAGTTACCGAACCGGCAGCCGCACTGTTAAGCTCGGATTAATGTTACTATTAATCAGTCATTACGTGAGCCAGGAATGTTCGGAGCTATATGTAATGTACGTGTAGATGTGAAGAGTCGTAATGTTTTTAATAGGTTCGTTGAATTGTAAAAAACAAGCCAAGTGCGAGTCGGAGTCGCGCACGAAAGGTTCAGATGTTGTTATTAATATCGAGCAAAAAAACACTTTTGTTGCATGCCTTAAATAATTATTTTATATTGTTATAGCGGCAACAGCAATACATCATTGTGACAATTTCAAGTGATTAGCTATCACGGTTCATGAGATGAAGCCTTGTGACAGACAGACAGTGGAGTCTTAGTACTTACCGTACCGTTTTTACCCTTTGGGTATGTAACCCTAAAAAGAGTTTGCACTTCAAGAGCTGTACAGTATTTTATGTATGTATCTGTATGTTCTGAATGTGGGATCGTAGCTCCCGAACGGATTGACCGATTTGGACGTGTTTTTTTTTCAAAGAAAGCTATTTTATTTTGGATGGTGTTTAGCTAGGTTTCATAAAAATCGGTTAGGGTATCCACCAGAAGGTCTTTAAGCAAATTAGGGCCGGCGTGCATACAGCGAAGCGCAGCGCAGATAATTTTTCATAGCACTATCATCTTTGGACATTTTGAAATAAGTTCGAAATTAATAATCACCACAAATACAACGAGACGCTTGCAGAGTCTATGTGGTGTTAATTAATTTCGATCTTATTTCAACACTTCCGAAGACGATGTTACTTTGCCCGTGATAAATTATCTGCGCTGTGCTTTTCTGTGTGTGCTCCGGCGCCGCGGCGCAAGATGGCGTTTCAATTCTAACAAATCCCCAGTAGAACTGCGATAAACGATTTCAACGCGGACGTCGAAGGCAAAAGGAAACTAATAAAGTAGATAGATAAGTAATACTATAAAATGGCAACGTAATTACATACATTTTAAAGTCATTATTATACACTTACAGTGCGTTTACAGCTGTTATATATTATATTATTCTTTAATACAGCATGTCAAGGGTCCGCCAAAGGATATTAAACTATTACAGTCCATGAAACTGAGTAGCGATATTATAACTTATTACCTCAACATTCACGCAATTTTCCAAGATATTAAAATCCCAAGCACTTGCATTTAATAGCTTTTTAACTTAGTATGATTTAAGATTTGTGGTGCTTCGTATCAAGTTGATAACCAGTCTAATCCTAACTAGTTGGACGGCTGCCGGGACCCCGCTGGTCGCTTCGCCAATTACCGCTGGTAATATAGTTTATAGTGTTTGTTTATGTATATAAATGTCAGCGGTTGGTAACTAGGGCTGTAAAGATATGGCGAACAGGGCAGCAAACTCTAGCCCAGAGTTTTGAAATGAGAAGTTCGAGGTTACGTTGGCTCCATCCCTTTCTCTCGGTTTAGTCCCGAATGGCAAGTGGCAAGGATGGAGCGTCGATTTTCGATTTTTAAAATAGGGTCGTGATGACATACCTACTTCAAACTTCAGATTTAGGGTTGTTTAACTTGACGAAAAGGAATGGACGTGCCGGGTCACCGCTACCAGTATGTAAACGTAGTGTTCGCATCGTTGTTTCCGCTGTGGGGACCACACCACTGACCACTGGTGAAATTACTAGATTAGAAGGATTCCACCTTCGTCTTCAACGTTGGCAACGTATAAAATTGCAGTCTTGGAGGATGATAGAGTCTATGGGTCTCAAAACCCTTGCCATCAGATGGCCCGTGCGCTCGCGTGCCTTCTCCTCGCCATACAATAGGGGTAGAAGATGCTTTGGAATTCTCGTCTCCGATTGATGTGAAATTTGGTAGTTCAGTGATTTTTATCACTAAAAACGAAAGCGATAAAGTATCTGAATTGCCCGAAAAAATTAGTAGATACTGTAGATGTACCTATAGTAAATCAATTAAACATTTTAAAGTTTCGTTCAGAGCTGTTAAGTCGCGAGTGGACAGGAAATAACTGGAATAAACACAATGAGCAAATGGTTTACCTATAGGCCAGGCGACCAAAAGTCAGATAGACGACAAAACATTATCCACCTTTTTTACCCGACTTCGAAAGGGGAGGGAATCTTTTTAGTCAAGTAAGTATAAAAACGTACGCGCTCTATCGTCCAGCTCATGTCAGTTGCGTAATTATTCATGATTTCTATTTTCGTCAACGAGTCGAATAGATTTATATAGACGATAAGTTAACTCAGTCTACCGTCCGTGGAAAATAGATTCTACCTGCTCCCCGAGTATCCAGTTTTCTAGAATATTTCTAGACCATAGTTCTATATTTATATCTCTATACGTATAAGTATATACTTATTTATATCGGTACCTAGTACCCATAGTACAGTTGATCTTATAAGTAACTGCAGACTTTTGAACCTGGTCGCTTTAATGCATTTGACAGATTACGACAGCAGTTCAAACATAATTTCAGTGATGAACTTTATTTCAGTGTTTGAGTATCGTCATACCTCTCAGTAAATATTGGATGGCGAGACGTGACTTCTCAAACTGTCTCAACTTCTGCAATTTCCCGGATAACGGAAACGCCGAAAACTTGCTGGAACTTTGCCTGTGGTCTGTTATATCTAGTCTATTTCAATTTAAGAGTTAGCTTACCTGCGTAATAGGTATGAAGTTTATATGTCTAGGCTTCCTATAGTATTTTTTTGGTACTAATAGCTGACATAATAAAGTACATGGGTTCAAAACCCTGTAAGGGTAGATCTTTGTGCTATGAGCACGAATATTTTTCCCAGAGTCATGGATGCTTTCTATGTATTTACGTATTTATTTCTCTATACAGGGTGCCTCTGACCTTGGGGCTTTAAACGCAACTATCGAATCTACTCGCTAAATGGAACTAATTTTGTTCTGTAACATTAAAAAATAACTTAAGTTTCGATAACTAATTGATGTAAAAGTTTAATTGTTAAATCAGTGTGTTCAATACTGCTCATATGATTACTACCTCATGGTACGGGGGTGACATTTCCTTGGTACGAGGGCTACATTTAACTTGTATGAAAAAAAAAAAAATTTTGGCATATTTTTAACAACTAACGTTACAAAAGAAGTTCAGTTTCAGGAGTAGAAACGATCCATGCATTTAAAGCCCCAAGTGACACCCTGTATAAGTATTTATACAGGGTATTTATATCTAATAGTAGGTACCCATAGTACAAGCCTAGAGCTTAGTTTGGGACTAGGTCAATTGGTGTGACATTGTCCCCGTATATTACTATTACTATTACATCTTGTTTTCTGAAAGATGTAATTGGTGTGAATCAGAAACATATTTTCACCTATCAAATAATCTGATACCTGCATCTACTCGATATCTACCGAACCTATATCCCCGTTATTCGTAGACACACTATAAACCTATTTTAGTTAAAGTATGCGTTGTAATTATCAGTTAATCGCAAATAAATGTCATAATGTCAAGGACAAAGCATCTTGAAGAATACTTTAGTTATTGTGCGTTTATGAATAATTAAGTCAATATCTCAAGATTCGTGCAGTCAAGTTAATGTTGCGCCGGCTGGACCGGTTGCGTACTTTTGGTAAAAAATTGTTGACCACACACATCAAAACGACTAAAAAAAGTAATTAAAAATCTACCTTTGCATAAATATACATAATTATATTAATAAAACAATAATTAACTTGTAAATTTAATTATTATACGTCGTTAATGAACATTTATGCTTCGATTCAGACTCTGCAAGTTTTCGATCCCATCATTATGCCATATTTTTTAAATTAAGATAATTTACAGTAAGCAAAGTCTTTAATTGATCACGTTTCACATCAATTATTCAGTTTTAAACTATATTCTAATGTGAATATATTATCCAAATGCATGAAATAAAGGTGCGGTTTAAAAGTCATAAAAAATAATATGTTTGTTTATGTTTCATACAAATTGAGAGCACGCGTAGGACGTTGACGCTTCTCGACCGACATAATATGGAAATGGTGACGGTCACCACCGTACCACTTATGGTTAGTTGATAAAAATAAAGACATTTATTCAGTAAGTAGATCGCACGGGCACTTCTACACGTCAACAATCTACCAGCGCTTCACAAGAGGAGACCACTACTGAGAAGAAACGCCGCAAGAAACTCAGCAGTCATTTTTTTAAATCTATTTAATATTACTTAGTCTAGCATTATAAATCTATAAATATTAAATTAATAATATATCAAATAAGCTGCGTAGTTTCCGCAGGTTGTGGTGATGGACTCCTTTTTCCGCACTTAGCCCATGTATGTCGAGCCATTGTGCGTAGGTACCAACTAGTAGTCTAGCCAGCCTAACTCCGACCAGGAGCGCATGATCCTCCTGGTATCTCCACAAGCTTCTCGGAGTGATTCGACCTCGGTGTCTTGAGGATTTCAGTCCGATGAGCGGCCACACCTACGCATTCCAGGATTACGTGGGGAACTGTTTCATCGGCCGACAGGCATCGCCTGCATATGGGATTGTCCGTCATACCTAGAACATATAAATGTTTGCTAAGCGAGCAATGTCCATGTTTCCTACAATTATTTGTAGGGCATGTCTATCTAGTGATAGGAGACGCATTGTTAGGCGCGCGTCTGGGTGTGGCACGGTTTCCCTTGATTGTCTGCATGTCCTGGTCAAAGGTCTGAAGCAGTCTATAAGGGCGACCGTACAAGCCTAAAGCTCAATTTTCTTTGGGACTATATCAATGTGTGTGAGATTGTCCCCTGTACCCTTACCATGAGCTACTTACTATTATTGGGGGGGTTGAGATAGGTCTTTTGAGCCACTTCGACCATTGCTGATCTATTGTAGCAGCCCTTTGTTTAGAGTTCACTACAACTGACATGAAATATCCTGGTACGTACCAACTTACAAATATTTTGCTCAGTGTTGGTTTTAGAATAAGAACCAAGGGCCTTCATCCCCAAACAGAAAAAAAAATGTTCAACAGGAGATCTAAATTAAGGCAAATTTATAATCCATACTAATATTCTAAAAATTATAGTAAATCTGTCTGTCTGTTACGAGTTTAAACCCTGAGGAAGGATATGATCCTCTTTAACCACAATAAACGGCTACGCGGACAGAGTCATGGGCAACAGCTTGTGTAGCTAGCTATATTGTCTCAAAGGAAATGCCCCTCTTCCCCGATACTACGCGATCTACCCGATAGAGGTCCATCCGGGTATTACTTGGCTTATAACTTATTATGTGACCGCATCATATTCGCGGTTTATGCCGTGACGTAGTGCTAGGTGTCAATTTCGACGTCACAACTCACAACCCATGGCAACATTACCCTGTCACAGCATTTTTTCTTTCCTTCTTTATTGTTATTTTGATTTCTGTGTTGCCATACTTTTTAGGGCTCTGTACCAATATGGTAAAAAGGAACCCTTATGGTGAACGCCTTCCATTCATAGGATGAACTAATCCAAATTGTCTTTGCTACCCTCCTAAACCAATAAACATTATCTCAGAGTCAATAGGGAATATGCATGGATTTTAAAAATCGTATTTCTCATCAAAATATGAAAATACCGTAAAAGAGATCACCAAAACGGAAATTAAAATTAAAATCGGTCAAGAAATACGGAAGTTATAAGCATTTCAAACTTCTAATTAGACAGAGAGACCCGATCTGCACCGTGACGTCATTGTGCACTGCGGCCATATAAACTCCATGTAAAATTCCGTTTTTCTAGAAAGAGATAGGAACAAATCTTTGTTGGCTTATATCTTGGTTATTTTTATAGTTATTCAAAAAATATTTTTGTGATCTGTTTGTTACATGAATCAGCTTCAATTGAAGCTGTAAAAAAAAACATGCATATTCCCTATTGTCAAAGTATAGTCCATCCTCTCTTGTTAGTAATGAGGTTGTGATTGCTAAAGGAGTTTCATTTGAGATGCTTGGCTTGGCTTAGCAGGCAGTATGGCTAAAGCCACGGTATGATGGAATGGCACAACTTAATGGTGGTTATAGGACTTTGTACAGACACAACACGGGATTGTTGAGCTTGCCACTGTTCGTATTTTAGCCGTGTAATGCGAATCGGGGTTAGTCGGCTACACTGGTATATCCAGTATGTATTACTCGGCTGAATTAAGAATAGTAGCAAGTTACTTAGCAGGTCCGTCCAGACTACCTTAGTATTAATCCTCCACTGCTCGCATTGTAGTATTCGAATGAGTATTATCCAACTGATTGATATTATGCACAATAAAAATAAGATCAACCGAAATTATATGATTTAAGTTATTATGATAAAACCCGCCAGCGGCTTCGCCCCGCTGCAAATTCCTGACTTTCCCGATGGATTTTTTAATTATTTTCTTTCATAAAAATCTTGTCCTGACATTGACAAACACAACAAAAAAGAAATCAGTCAAATCGGTTCAGCCGTTCTCGAGTTTTGCGCTTAGCAACACATTTAGCGATTCATTTTTATTATATTACAGACTAGCGGCTTCGCCCCGCTGCCAATTTCTGACTTTCCCGGTGGATTTTTCAATTATTTTCTTTCATACAAACCTTTTCCTGACAATGACGATCACAAAAAAAAGAAATCAGCCAAATCGGTTCAGCCGTTCTCGAGTTTTGCGCATAATAACACATTTAGCGATTCATTTTTATTACATAGATTATGGGCAAAGTTATGACAAGTGATTTTTAGACACAAAGTTATAAAACAGCCTTACTGCGCTTAATAAAATAGAAAACAAAGGCATAGCTTTGTACCATAAATTCAGACATTCTAATTCCGGTATTATTTACTCACTCAGACCCAGTTATTTTAAAACAATTTCGCGGGAAACTGGCTCTTCCCATAACGGAAAAGATGAATCATATTTCCCACAGCTCCGTTAAGTAGCCTTGCTTTGTCATACGTTATTTAGATCGGTGGCAAAAATACTAACTTAACCAGGCACTAAAATAACAGCTATCTGCAGACGGCCGCGATTCTTTATTATTTAGGGTGATGGCTCCAATAATTAACACTTAAATCTTAATTCAATGATCTCACGGTTATATACCAATCAAAACAAAATAGGGGCCACGCTATGTTCTACATACTAAATACCTGTTTTCGGAGAAGGAATATTATAACAAATCCTAACCTGTATGTTTTGAATTTAGTACCATTCGAAGCTTGCGATGTTCAACTTACAAGCACGGGTTTTTTTATTTTTTTATTTATTGTTTGAAAAGTGCCATATCATCTTTCACACAGTCCATCCATCGTTTCTTTCGTCAGATTAATCGAAATCGTTTTTGTTTCAGAGCTCAGTATTTATATAACGATATAAATACTGCGTCTAGTACCCATAGTACAAGCCTAGGGTTTAGTTTGGGACTAGGTCAATTGGTGTGACATTGTCCCGTGATATTTATTTATTTATTTTTAGATGTCAGCCACCATCATCTAGATGGTTGGCAGTCCACAACTGTCCGTTTCATCCGGAATTTCCTGCCTCGCCACAACTAAACTGCGGAATGGTCTGTCGCCTGCGGTATTTCCGGACCGTTACGACCTTCAAACCTTCAAGAAAAGAGCGTACAGTCAGTCATCTGAAAGGCCGGCAACGCACCTGTGACTCCTCTGGTGCTGCAGGTGTCTATGGTCGACGGTAATCGCTTACCATCAGGCGATCCGCCTGCTCGTTAGCCTCCTGCCATACCTTAGCAACCATTAAAAAAAACATAAATTTTTAAACAAGCCAGTTTGGCACACTTCATCCAAAGTCAAAACGTAATCCAGCCTGTCAACCATCATAAATGCAATTAACACCTACCGGCTAATTAATAAGTTGTTAATTGGAGTATATTTTATGGGCCAATAAAACCGCTTCGATACTAAATAACCGGATTACGCATGCGCTAATAAGATTATATTAATATTCAATCAATAACGGAATTCCGAGATTAAGTGCGCCTGCGCTGTGTAACGGTCTAAACCGCTTTAAATGTCCACCCACGCCTACTCGTCTGCGCTGTTTTTGGCGATGTTTCCTCAAAACAAAACAAACAAGGACATACATAATTGGCAGATTCTATCATCGTAGTGAAAAAGCGTATAATATATGTCTTTTGAGGGACAGTGAATAAGAATATATTTAGTATACTCGACTTTAAAATTTATACATACCTTTTTGTCAATTAATGATGATTTGGTAAAAAGTCATGCCGTTGATTATTTACAATATGGTGTAAAAATGTGGAAGAACGCAACATCTCAAAAAATGATCCAATGCAATGCACCGTATTCCACTGTAATAAAAACTTCGTAACATATTTATGACAGGATTCATTCGATAAGTGCTTACATATTTTTGCCCTTATCTTATCAAAAACATATACATTTATAAAATTTACATAAATTCAATCCACTTTATAAGTACCAATTTATATTTATAAAAGTTACCAAATGCGTGAAGGGAACTTATGTTAATTTATGTTTTTTTTTCCAGATATAAATTTTATTAAAATAAAAAATCGACTTAATTCATAATTTCGGCTGATTTACCCTCACGTAAGACCATCATCCATCAGTCATTAACATGTATATGTACAGATGTAGTGCATAATTGTTTTCCATAGTATTTTCTCGGCAACGTTCGTATTTGTCATCATGCTGCTTCAGTCAACCTCAGTACTTTTTGTACTGTGACCGACTGAAATAGCAAGACACGTTCGTACGTTTCCGTGAAAATACGATGGAAAACAATTATGCACTACATCTGTACGACATGTCTAAACACGTAACAAACATTAGTACCTACCTACCGTCAAACGGTAAATAACCTATTTTGAATAGTGATTGAACCGTTCCTAAACTGAGCATAAAACGATGATGCGTTTACATCTTTAAAACATCTTTTTTTTTAAAGTACGTGATTTTGAAACAATAATAAAAAATTAAATAAATATCAGGGGACAATGTCACACCAATTGACCTAGTCCCAAACTAAGCTCTAGGCTTGTACTATGGGTACTACTAGACAACGATGTAAATATTTATATAGAGAAATAGATACTTAAATACATAGAAAACATCCATGACTCGGAAAAAAAGATTTGAACCCAGGATTTGAATGGTCCTATTAACACCGACTTTAAGTGTACGAGAACGATCTCATGCAAAAACAAAACGATTTTTGAATCATCTAATCTCCTCATCATTTTTTTGCAAACACTAACCTCGACTTTAAGAAAGTCTATAAACTGCAATTTAAATGCAGCGTTACTTAACCTCAACATACCTAATCCTTTCAGTAATATCAGTGCAGTGACAGACCGACGGAAACATGAAAAGGAAAGCCAGCTAGAAAGCCACATAAATCCAAGATATGATAGCTCCAAGAAAGGACAATCCAGTTTTTGTCCATGCCGTACTTGCGGCACCGTTACCAGCCGGGATCGAACCTTGGACCGGTTGGTTTGCAGTTAATGTTTAGCGTTACGGACTCGTTCAAGGTCGGCGACAGGTTTGGAAGGAGGAAGGAAATAATTGGGCTCCGATTGAGGGATACAGATGCAACGGAAAATGATTGTGGAGGACGCGAAATACTCGGTTATCGCTAAGCATAAAGTAAGGAAATAACATGTTTGGCCTAGTGGTTGTCTGGTAGAAATTGCTATAAAGCGTTAAATCCGCCATTTGTACTGTGTAAACAGTTAAAACGAGTATATGATAACTTTCACGAGTTCATGTCATGACTCAGTTTTTTACGAACTCTTAGGATGGCTCATGCATGAACCACTTTTTTATAGATTTTTTAATACGGGGCCCTAAAAACAATGTCATAATAAAAAAAAAACTCATAATTTCTACCCTTTATATGACAGAACAAAGAAAAAGATTAGGTACCTCCTCCTCCCTCCATGCTCGGATCCTATAAATAACTAGCTTTTGCCCGCGACTTCGTCCGCGTAGAACTCGTTTATCGCAGTTAAGTACATTCATAGTTTAAAGTAATTTAATAGTTAGACGTCCTCCCTGGCCAGAATTATATCGACATAGCTTTTGCCCGCGGCTTCGCTCGCGTTAAGAAGTATTATTATTAATTATGTATAGTTTTTGCGGCTTTACTTTTTTTAGCGTGTGTAAAAAAATAGGGCCTTCTCAAATCTTCTTTATACACAATATTCTTAACTAATCTGTCATTAGGCGCTAAAACAATCAAGCTACTGGGTGAACTTACTCGAGAGCAAGCAACATAAAACTGTCCATTAGAGAAGCAATGTTCTCTCTGAGACTTGTTTATTGTCATGGCAAAGCAGACTTTTAGGGGAAACTGTAATCGTTTAAATTCACCCAGTTAATATAGTGGCTTCCACTATATTGCGATGTAACGCTTTCACTTGCAGTCTCGTACCGTTACAAAGTTTTGGTGGTTTTAAATTTCTCAACATCATAATTGGAGTGCCCACATGCAGAACAGAATAAGCTTATGATAAGGCAAACCTGGCGGTTTCAATTAATTTAAAAATTCTACAGGGTAATTAGTAGCGTCATCTGTATTAACCACAGTATCAATCGAAGTATAGACCTTTTCTTCGCCCTCAAACGACATGAGCAGTATATCGTTGATAGCTGCTGCTTGATCGTTCTTTGGAGTAAGAACGGCACGCTCACATAACCATTCAATAGGCTTGTCATGTATATGAATAATGTCTGGATAAACTTTAGACAGTAATTCTTGAATCGTAGTAACAACTGTGCACAATTCTTCCGGGATGGTTATCATTCCATCATACGATGGAAAATCACCATTACCGATGTTAAGAAGGAGATCTGAAAATCTACCAGCAGACTCATCCCCGCCCAAATGTGCTCTCATAGTTTTAGAGAGCTTAAGAATATTAACCTGGGGCCACAAATTAGTTAATGCACGACTTTACTTCGTCAGCTCGGGTTCCTTTTGGCAACTCTGGTAGAGTTTGCCGAAAGTCTCCGGCCAGCAAAACTGTTACTCCACCCATTAATTTTGTATCACCCCTTATATCTCTTAGTGATCTGTTTAAGGCTTCAATACCACCTTTATGAGCCATCGTTATTTCGTCCCACTCGATTATTTTTGTACTCTTACTTCAGCAAAATTACTTTGTTTGGAGATGTTGCAAATGGGAGTCTCTGCAGTGATTAAATTGAGTGGTAACTTAAAAGTAGCATGAGCAGTTCGATCACCTTCGAGTAATGTAGCAGCTATGCCGGACGACGCCACAGTCAGAGCAATGCCGTGAGTACTTCTTACTTTCGCCAAAGTAAATTAATAAGGAAGGTTTTACCAGTTCCACCTGGTGCGTCTAAGAAGAATATTCGACCGTCATTTGCGTCTACACTTGTGATAATTTTACTGTAAACTTCCTGTTGCTCGTCATTCAAGGATGCTTCATTTTGTCTTACTGCGTCTTCTAAGGCCACTATATCGTAACTGGTCTCCTTCATGTACTCTCTATTTCAAAATTGTATTGATGGAATTGGCTGAGGTAATCCATACTCTTTAAGAGGACGGGCGCCTAATGATAATACGGCATCCTCTAATACCGACAGGCATTTGTTAAATATCAGGTCCGATGAGTGCTCTACATCCACGTCACCTTGCCTTTCCAGTTGTTTTTTAAAGTCCTCAGAAAGGTATTCTTTGTATTTTTCCCAAAGACATAAGGGGTCGGAAACCTGGCAGAACAATAAAATTATAGCAAAAAGCTCTCGAATCATATGCGGTGTTTGACAAAGTGCTGCCTCTTCAAGAGCTGACTCCAAATGACGTTCATCTTCGAGTAGACCTAGAGCCTTGCACGCGGATTGGAAAGTGGGATGTAAGTGACCATCTACAGCTTTCAACGCTTCAAATGAAATTGGGCCTCTGATCTCATGTAGAAGCATTCGAAGGTGGTAGCATTCTGTATTGTTTGGATGAACAGTATAAACCCTACCTAGAACGTCTTCTTTTTTGACCCCTGACCATCCTTCAACATTCACTCATCTCTTCCTTTTCGTTCTATTAGGTACTGATAGGTTCAAATTAATACATTTACATCCTCCATCATCCCTTATTTTATCCCCATGGGGGTTGAATTTATCAAAATCCTATTTAAGCGGACGTCTTCACCAAAGTCGCTCCAATCTTTAATTTCAGTTCAATCAGTCGAAAATCTAAGAAGATTTATACAAACTTTCATCCCCTTTATATCCCCTTAGGGGTGGAATTTATCAAAATCTTTTCTTAGAGGATGCCTATATCATAGTAGCTATATGCATGCAAAGCCTCAGCCCGATCGGTTTAAAATTGACAAAGTTTCATACAAACTTTCATCCCCTATTTTATCCCCTTGGGGGTAGAATTTATCAAAATCCTATCTAAGCGGACGTCTTCACCATAGTAGCTCCAATCTTTAATTTCAGTTCAATCAGTCGAAAATCTAAGAAGATTTATACTCATCCCCTTTTTATCCCCTTAGGGGTGGAATTTATCAAAATCCTATTTAAGCGGACGTCTTCACCATAGTAGCTCCAATCTTTAATTTCAGTTCAATAAGTCGAAAATCTAAGAAGATTTATACAAACTTTCATCCCCTTTTTATCCCCTTAGGGGTGGAATTTATCAAAATCCTTTCTTAAAGGATGCCTATATCATAGTAGCTATATGCATGCAAAGTCTCAGCCCGATCGGTTTAAAATTGACAAAGTTTCATACAAACTTTCATCCCCTATTTTATCCCCTTGGGGGTAGAATTTATCAAAATCCTTTCTTAGTGCACCTCTACGGTACCTAAGCTACGTCCCTTCCAAATTTCAAGTGCCTACGTTTAGCCGTTTAGGCTGTGCGTTGATATGTCAGTCAGTCAGTCAGTCAGTCAGTTTCTCCTTTTATATATTTAATAAAGATTAAAATAAATGTCTAATGGAACATTGGGTGTGGGTAAACTTTTTGCATTCCATATTCAAATTTCAGGTCTGTCACTTATTCCATTTATATACCAGAGACCAGCGTGACATGGCAAGACAGACGGACAGCCGAGTGTCAGCATCAGCCTTTAATTTTTTCTAACCTTACGTCTGACGTCCCAGTTCAAGTAAATGCGCTTTAAGGTGCACTGACACGA
The DNA here is from genome assembly GCA_927399475.2 of Acleris emargana. Classification (NCBI taxonomy): domain Eukaryota; kingdom Metazoa; phylum Arthropoda; class Insecta; order Lepidoptera; family Tortricidae; genus Acleris; species Acleris emargana. The sequence goes on from OV656840.1 coordinate 3,851,746, forward strand.
TATTTTTGGAGAAAAAATTGCACGTCACCAATAGTTGTCTTACTCTAATTTTGTGGAATTGAATGAGACGTCCGTACTGTCGATGGCGTAGACAGAGTATTACCAAGACGGGAGCAAAAATAATAACTAAGGTGCAGAAGAGTTTCTCGCATTTATACAAATAAAAACGGCATTTTTAATATGATTATTTACTTTAACAATAAAATCCTGTAACATTTTTGCAATGATAGATAGATAGATAGATAGATAGATAGATAGATAGATAGATAGATAAACATCTTTATTTTCCACAAAACGTGCACATGGCTGATAAAGCCAAATCAAAATTACAAATAATGCAATTAACCAATTAACTAATAAATAACATAAAACTAAAAAGTAAAGAGCCATGTGATGCTGCGAAAAAAAGGCGCTGGCTCAGCATAAAACTGCGGAGACCCGCAGCACTGGTATTCTGCCAGAACCTTTGAAGTAGTGACGCTAGCATTATTAAGTAATGTAAAGACGTGCCCATTAAAACCTGATTATACGAGCGGGTAAAGTCTACCTTATATTTAAAAATTAAAATTAAAAATCAATGGTGTTCTCTCCGTTTTAAATCAATTGTAGTCATATCCACATTACTGATATCAATCGACATTATTTTGACGTAATTTGCATCCGGCAGCCAGTTAGTCAGTTATTAGATTACAGCTACTTAAAAGGCTTTTTCTCAGCTTTTATAGAAGCTGTGAAAAAAGTAATGAATATTCCATTATTGCTCAAATAATTTACCGTGTAGCACCTTTAATTTAGTTGTTTATTCTATCACAGGTAACCCTGTGATCTATTGCTCCGAATTCGTCCTCAATATTGACATGTTCGCCAGTTTACAGCTACTATTCCATTACGCACATCTTACCTTCGCACCGAGCCATGAAGGCTAGATAGTTACCGCTACTTGGCATTCACGAGTGGCTCCGGATGTATGTGGTACGAGGAATCGATGAAAAGCTACCAATAGTATAAATACCGACGTATGCCTTTTCGTTTACAAACGTCACGATTTCTCTCAGTGAAGCGGTAAAGGAAATCAAACATATGGTTGACGTAAGGTGACGATTTGTCGCATCAACCGCATGGGTGAATTAAACATTTTGCCAGTTGTCGAAAATCGTGAACTTTAGCGTTATGCTTCTATTCAACTTGATAAACCCGTATTGATTTTGACATGACCACTCGACCGCCATTACTTAGTAAATAATAGCTATAGTAACGTTGACAATGCATCATATCAAAAGTTATATGGTTTTACCGAATAGAATAGAGGCCTAACTTTAGCGTTATGCATCTGGTCTAGGTCCCCTGGAAGAAGTCGCTCAGGTTAACCGAGTTTACAGAACAACTTGACAGATCGATTCGCCCGGAAAACCACTATTCCAGAACTTTCATCAATTTAGTTAGAGATGTGACGCGAATACTAACAAAAAATGTCATCATGTCGCCGAAAGACGTCCACTGCTGGACATAGGCCTCCCCCAAGGCTCTCTACTCAGACCGGTCTTGTGCTTTTCGCAACCACCGCGTTCCCGCGATCAAAATATGAATGTATGCGAAATGCGAAGAAAATGTATATTGGCCGTATTGTAATAGTTTACGTTTTTCATACAATTCTAAGTTTGATTTGAATGCAACTTTTGTATCACTAGTGGATGTAAAGTTTGATTGAATTCGTTATTTTTACGGGTTCTATTAGATATAAAATGGCGAAGCTGGATCTTTCTTCTTCGAACTTGAGGTTTACTTAAATCGCAATCACAATTGATTGCAATTTTTACGTCACGTAGCTCGGAAGTTCCTAGTTCCCAGTTAGAACAGTTTTGAAACATTTAATTTTTATATTTAAATAGATTATAATAGAATAGAAAAACGTTTATTCAACAAACACATCAACACAGGGGTACATCATAGAAAAGACAATAACGTCATACAATCACTTCTTAACAAGCGACACCATTAAATTAAAAAAAGAACAATGAGGATGATGTGTGCCGAAATGGTCTCAACTCAGCAAAATGGTTGGCATGGGGATGACAACCGGGCTGGTTTTCAGGGGAGCTAGGCGGGCTGTTTGGGACAGCGTACGTGACTTACAAAGGATAACTACATGTACATTACAATATGACAAGGGATTTAATGAAGATGTTACTTAGTATAAATTACTTCTTCGCTTAAACAAAAATAAATCCTGATAGATAATTAATTACCCATAACTTACATAAATTCTTGATAGCATGACGGCAAATATTTCCTGCAAAAGCAAGTTCTTTCGAAGAACAATATTAATATTCAAGTCTAGAAAAGTTGAAACTCGAGAACGCTTTTAAAGTTAGTCTTGTCTTTCCAATATTCCTAGAAATGTAGACTTCGAGAAGGGCGGGGTATCCGGTGGACGGAGGTAACAAAAAACTGAAAAAACTAACCGACAATATTTTCTATCGAACATTCTTAAAAGATTAGATTGATTTCTAGCTTTTTAATATAGGTACCTACTTGCTTTCTATTCAAAATTGGCACGTCTTTAATGTCGGATTTCACGCGTATTTCTTCTCCGATTAATGTTCGATTTTCAATGTTTAACTTGTCAATTTTCGATATTTGAATTGAAGGTTACCCGCGGAGATCCACTTTATTTTGGCAGATCAAATCAGTTTGGAAATTGGAAGAGTTTTACGATTAGTTTCATTGCTTGAACTAGGTGCATTGAAAAAGGTGTGAAATTAAATATGATTGGGGATTGCCTACTATTAATACTTGACACCATTTCGTATAGGAATTAATAGATCAGGATAGTAATAAAGCGAAGGTTCTGTAGTATTGGTACCACGAGTATATTTTTATTATAACCGGAAATGACATAATTTTGATTCTGTGCCAAATGTCAACGTCAAGTGCGAGCTGTCAGTCTAGACATAGATTGGACAAAAATGGATGGCGACATTTTACACATAACTACGCCTATTTAAAACAAGTAACTATACTTTAAAAAAAAAAGGCTAAGTGCGAGTCGGAGTAGCGCACCGAGGGTTCCGTACTTAAGATAACATGCTTGGAAACTACTAAAGAAAATACCCTTTTTGTTATGAACTTTATTGTCTATGTAATAATGAGCCAATTCGAGTACCCTTAATTTTAAAACAGATTTTTAATCTCAACAACTGTGAATAATGAACAAGTCATTTTATTTTTCCCATAAAATATATGTAATTATCTAATACGTCTCTAACTTCGGAGAAAAGAGGGAAGGGACGCTCTTTTTTTGTACATTTTTGGCTATATTCAAAAAGTACATCAAAGAAAATAAATTAAAACCTTTTAAAATGTGCTGAGTGAGCCCTTTCATATGACACCCCATTTGCAATACCAAACCACTTTAATTTTTATTAATAATTGAAAAGGAAGGGGCTTTTCAATTATTAATAAAATTAATTTCATTTTTTTTTACTAAATACAGAAGCGGGCAAACAAAATGTACATCTATGGCAAATTTCAAGTTAATAGCATTTGTAGTTGCTGAGAAAACCTGCTGTGACATACAGACAGACAGACAACGAAGTCTTACCATACGGGTTCCTTTTTGTCTAGTTTTGCGGGTGTTAATGACCCACTGCGATTGCTCATAATTAACCTACTTGCTCATTAACCGCGTCTAAACTTTAAAAAGTTATATTCGGCGTTTCATTAAACACATCTCGATAAAAACAAGACGCCATAACAGGTGTCCTGCCGTTTGACCAAAAGTCATTTGTCAAAATTACACTTGACAAACAACGTTTTGCAAAAAAATGTTAAGTCAATTGATCATTTTATTACTAGTCATGTTACAAATGATTTACTTTTCCAAATGATCAACATTTAAATTTACATTTTACGAGGAAGACGAACCAGGGCATAACCGAATCGGATAGGTTAGGTTAGAAGGCAAAGGCGGGAGCTTGGCTCCCGCCTTGGCCTTCGAGGTTGTTTTTTTTTCTGCCCAGAAATAGGTAAACTAATTGCTAAATGATCAATTGCTAAGTGAGTTTTTGTAAGATGATACTTTTGTCAAATGTCTCGTTTGCCAAATGATCATTTGGTGAAACGTTGTTTGTCAAATGATCATTTGTCAATAATTTTTTGGTCAAACATTAGTGAACCGCCATAACAAGCAGTAATTAAATCAAAATGCAATATTTCAACACGAGACAGATATTGTGTGGGCAGCTATCGGTACTCAAATTGGCCGATTAACTTCAAATAACTTAGGTATTTGGAGCACGAGGTATAATAGCCGACATTATCTAGACAAGATTTTATACGATTTAGCGCGGTGTTAACATTTAGCTTTATATTGCTATTCATTTGCCGTTACTTTAACTTAAGAGGTTATGTTTTATCTAATGATTCATCTAATTTTATAAGTTAAACGTCAATCTCGATTCTAGTAACAAGAACAGAGTTTGATGTGTATACATTTAGGATATCAGATGTTTAAAATTATAGAACACTGATCTACATTGACCCCAGAACTATGAAGTTCTCAAAAAATGTGTGCAAAAATTTGTCCTTATTTTTGACCCGACTGCGGCAAAGCCCAACAGGAGATAAAGATAAGATAAAGATAAAGACATTTATTCAGTAAGGTACAGGTTAGGAGGGTTACATAACCCTTGACTTGATATATGTCCGACTCTATGTTCCCTCGTAACCACAAAACGGCTAAACCGATTTTAATAAGATTCTTCTTAACCACTACAGTGACATAGGTGACTTAGACAATATTAAAGTTATTAGAAATGAAAATGGTGGATTTTGGCGCCAAATTGCGCGGCATGATACCTAACATTATTTGGCGACATTATTCAAACAGCAGTCGGGTTTTCAAGGTATGCTTTTTGTTAGAATTGTTACCATTGTAAAACGTCAAAGGGATGAAACCTCATGCAGCCAAGTATCGTAAAAATACTCTGACCATAAACTAAGGTTTATCTTTAATAACCTTTATTGAATCACAGACAAAACATGACTACACTTTGTACTTGTTTCGGATAACGAGGTTTTAACGCAAAGACGCTACCATAGATTCGACTTGACGAACTTTCTTTTAATTGATTAAATTTCACCTACAATTTATTGCTTTCCGATAACAATTTCACGGCAATAAAAATGAGTGGCCAGTAATATTCGTTGAAGCACACAGACGTTTGGAAAACGTAGAAATTCATGGTAAAGCCTTAGAATGGAAAAGCTATCGAAGATATGTCTGTGTTGTATTGATGTTGGGAGGTGTATGTAGTTTGCCGTATGAACTTTTATGACTGTTCTAAGTTATGTGAGGTCAGGTAGGTACTTATATAAAAAAAAATATTTTTTCTGATGTTTTGTACAGCGCAAGTGGGGAAAACTTTATGCCTCATTTCCTATTGTGTTTTATGTTTGAGGCCAATAATCGTGCATCCATTTAGAATAACCATTTCCATACCATGCCATCAGTCAAATGTCGTAACATCAAAAGTAGAGAGAAAAAAAATCAAGAGAATCTTGGTAATACAAAGGGCATTGGGTATGAAGAAAATTGACTTTTTTTTAAGCGGCCATGGGTGATTTTGGCATATATATGGCTTATATAATAATAAACTTAACCTAGCATTATATAAAACAATGAATCTCACATAAAACAAAAAATAAATACATTCATGCGCAGTTGAGCAGGAAAATGTGTCAAAACTGACAAGAACTAATAAGTAGTAGTAATAAGAAATCTAAAAATATAGAAATTTTAGGAATTACACTCACCTATGACGGTGCAAGACAAGACAACCCACATAAAAAGCCTCTACACATAGTTATTTAGGTGTTTAGTTTAGGCCAAGCATTTTTATCTGATAGATAGTCCTCGACCCTATAGTAAGCTTTAGACATCAACGACTTTTTCAAGTAGGTTTTAAGTACTGGAAATGGTAATTGTTATTTAGAGGACCTCTAAATACACATATATTTATATATATGTATAATTTATGGCGTTAAATAATATCGGAGATATTAAAGATTTAAGTATTCAGTTTTGAATCTAAAAGTACGCGCGGGTTTAAATATCTCGGCTCTCTATTACATAACAAAATATTTTTATTTTGAATAATTCTATCATAATTTACCACTATTACGGATGGCTTGACTTGAAAATGTATGACTTTTACAAATTACAACACTTTTACCCAAACCCCTATACCTAGTTATTCCCAAACTATGCTCTAGAATTGTACTGCTTGTACTATGGACACCTACTAACTAGGCAACGATAAACATACAAATAATAGTAGAAATAATAAATATAATACTTTAATACATAGAAAACATCCAAGACTCTTGGACAAAATACTCGCGCTCATCACAGATTATAACTTACGACGACAAGGTTTTAACAATTTGGCTAAGTCAAGACCTGATCAATCAAAAGAAATACAAAACACAAGCAATATAAAAACCAACAAGCCAGTAAAAAGGCGAACTTTTCCCTTTATTTATTAAGCAATCAACAAGAATTAAGTACGAAAATCATTCAACGGCTCGGCTCCACGAAATTTCAGAAGCTATAAAAAGTGGCGTCTTCGAATTTTTCACATTCCAATCACCAAATTGGTTATTTCATGGTTGTAATAGAATCTTTCCGGTCATCGCATTCAGTCCAAACGCTTCTCAAACCCGTATAAAATTGACTCCAAATAGTGTCATTGACTTTTAGCGAGTTGTTTCTTAAATCGTCGCGTGCGCACTCAAATGGAAGCGTTGCGCAAGATCAACATGAACCTATCATTATTGGTTTAGCCAGGTGGGAATATTCGTTACAAATTATAGCTATGATCTAGAGAGATCTATGAGGAAGATATTAAGCTATTAATTTGTTGGGAAATTAGATGCATGCAAAGGTGAAATTGATTAATGGTGCGTTCCTATATTCAAAACCGTTGGTAGAGTGGTGACGTCTCGTTAAAATTTGACACATTTTGTACGTAGCAAATGTCATAACGCTACTGCCCGTAGGGAAAACGATTCGTTTCTTGAATATAGGAACCGGGCATAAGTGAGAAACAATTCGTTAAGTTTTCGTTTTGATTATAAAATACAATAGTCTATCTAAAACATGTATAACTTTAATAGCAAGGAAAGTTAACTTTTCTTACAGTGTTAAGTTTGAAAGATTAATTAATAACAGCAAACGAATACTTATGCATATTTTTTTTAATACTCAGCTGTCTCGCGGTTATGAAATTTTAAACAAAGTTTTATAATTAAAAATCCAATTTTATGAAAAAAACTTCCGAAAAACCTCTTTATTGTTATTCTTCCCTGGACCTTGAAAATAAAAAAAAGTTACTAAGGTCGGACTTTTAATTCACTGCAGTAGGATGACAGGTTCAGTGTTGTCAGTTTTTGGTGTATAAAAAATAGTGATGTTCCTTACTGAATGAATGAAAAACTGAACGAGTAATGTAGTTCATTTGAGTGATTCACTACTTTAATATTTGTATAAAAAAGTGATATGACGTATTTTGTTTCGTTATATTCCTTTGATTTAAGTATGTCACTATCTTTACGAATTGAGCAGGTTCGTTTTTTTTGTTTTATCAATGCGGTATTTATCTGCTTAGTCTGTGACTTACTCATATTAACATTTGGTTGCAAGCAAAATGATCAGCTAAATATAATAAAATAATACACTTAGCTAAGTACGTAATAATCATAAAATATTTAGTTCATCATTCATTAGGAGCCACTTGCAGCAAAAATTTAAATCGAGATTAATGCTAAAGTTCAGTTTAGCTATGTCAAAATGTATGGAACTGTCAGTCATAAATATAGATTTAAGCTTAATCTCGATTTAAATTTTTGCTGCAAGTGGCCCTAGGTGAACGTGGTAAGTACTATTAAATTAAATGTGGTATCATTATTTCACAGAATGACATTTGGCCATGTCATTTTACTGCAGTGAATTAAAAGTCCGACCTTAGAATGAAATGCTCACACTAAGAAGCTATCGCAATATCTCCTAAGTGTATCATGCATGACGTCATTGCCACTTCACTTCGAACTCTGACATTACCCCACCTGTCAAAAGTCAAAAGACATAGATATTCCCTATTGCACTGCGAAGACAAGTGTCAGGCTTCACTTCTCATCTCCCTCTTTACTGTAGTCTCCTATTGCCTTGCAAGACGTAAGTAATACAATCAAAGAAACTTGTATTTGTCCAACTTTGTCCCGACAGAAGAACTCTCCAAACAATCCTACACTATTCTTGAGAACTCAATGGACGAGTGTGTTTTGTAAGTGGAAAAACAAAGTTCAATGGACACTGAAGAGGTAGTAAGTGGTTAGAGGACGTGTTAGTAGCTCGACAAACTTTAAGGCATGTTCACAATGTCCACATTAGCAGGTTTTAAGAGTGCAGAATAACTGTCGCACGGGTTAAAAATCAGAGGTGAAGAAAATGTTTTTTGTTTACGATGACAATTTTAAACAATTTTTTTTCTTTTTATTGATTTTAATTTCTTAACCATCGCGATGGCTTTTATCATTTTCGGGAACGCAAATGTAATTTGAACACGCACTAAAACATTACGAAATTAAGTAGGTAATTAAAAAACAAAGTGGCTTTCAAGTTTTAGTCTAATTATAAAAAAACAATTTTAGACATAAAACTTAAACTTACAAAAGTACACAGCTAAGTCATGTTCGCTCTATTTGACTAACTTGACACAAGGTTCAAAAATATACTTTACTTTAAATAGATTGGCGATATTTTTTTAGCGAAACTTCGTTAACTTCTGTATGCCTTTTCCATGCCGTAAAAATGTCGCAAATGAGCGCGGTGTAAACATAGCCTTAACCATTTCTCTCTAAGATGCAGTTTTACATTAAAGCATACATAGTAGAGGTCTGAGAGTAGAGGCAAAGTAGAAGTTTATAGCGACGTGTTGACGTGTTCACGTCAAGTGTAGCTCGGGGCGGTTTTCGGAAAGGATGACATGTTTTTAATCTGTGGTTACTCGTAGATGTGGGTGGGAAGTGATTCCCACGGTATTTTACGGCAGTAGAAATGGAATTGTTGTTTTCTTGTATTTAAAATCTAGAAAGGTGTCCAGTAGCTTGCTAACTTTGCAACTATACCTATATAATTATTAATGACACATATACTCGTAATTATAGCGAATTAGCCGATGCGAGGGAGTTAGTTTGTGGTTCAATTTTGCAAAAATAATGTAAAGGTTTTCGTGAACCGTGAAATTTAGGTTTCCGATTAAAATCAAGGATCAATAGATAAGTACCTACCTACCTATTATGTTTTTTGGTATATAATGAAACTTGTGGATTTTGACCTATGTGTTAGTTAGTAGGGCTTTTTTTGGAGTGTCTTAGTTTATGAACCTGACGAAACCCGTGTTTTGGGGGTGTAAATTATTTAGGCACTTGTGGGAGGACCTTGTGCAGGGTCCGTCCGGGTTGGTACCACCATCTTATCCATTAACATTTGACCGGCTGTCTTATCCCCAAACCGGAACACAACAATGCGAACACTGCTGCGTGGCGGTAGGTTAGGTATACTTGATATTACCAGGGTATGTACTTAAAAGAATGTCAGAACCGAGTAAATACTTTTCCGAATTTCGTATTTGAGCGCTTTACTAAGTAGTTTTACAAATGTGATGGTCTAATGAACTAATTTACGACTGTGCACGGTTAAATCGATCGGTAGCACTTCTTAATTAAATGAAATACGCTCTCGTATGTCGTCCGGTAACACAATGTCGAACTTGAGTTTCTTTATCAATTACTAATGAGCAAAGTTGCTAACTATTTTTTCATCTGCACTGTGGTAAGGTTAGCAATATTTAACAACTCCAAATTTTAAAATGTGGATGTATAACTTAGGTAGCTCTCAAAATATTCCACCGAATAGACACAGCCACCGTAATCTTCTTTACCATTTTGGTATGAACCCTAAAAATATCAAAAATTACAGTAGGTACCAGTTGATTTTTTTTTTTTTTTTTTGCCCCCGCGGCGACTTGAACAGCTACTACCGCAGGGATATGGCTTCCACGTGAAGTGATTTCGCCAGTGTCAAGGTTTATATGAGTATAAAACACAATCCAATCTTCTCTAGGAAGATTGGGGGCAACGTTGTACGGTGATTTGTAGGTCAGAGGTCAAGATAGTTTTAACCTCTGCACCACTGCGACTCCACTTGAAACGAGAAGAAAGATGCCAGATACACGAAATAAGTCCAAGTCTTCAATCACTGTGCGACACTAAGGCATAAAAAGTACAAATCACTATCAGAAAAGAACTTTGAACACCTAATTACCCAAAAATTAAAGTCTAAAACAAATTACACGTCCGCCATCTTTTAACGTTGCAAATGGCCCCCAACCAGTTGATTAAAATCGCTCGAAAATCTTCTTCTATGAAAAATTTGTGACAAATATACCTACTGTCATCTGTCAGTGCAGGTATGAGAGCAATAGCCAGCCGAACGCTATTAACAGAATGCATAAAAGAGACATAAGCGCTTGTCGCAACCTTCCGGCAACTTACGTCAGTCCTGGGGGGTTATTATGACATAGGTATGCAATTCATTTTACGGCTAGTGCAAAGGACAGAGCTATAGCAGTTATATAGCACTGTCCTTTTCCCTCAGCGTAAAGTGAACTGCATAGTTGTGTCATAATAACCCCTCTGTACATTTATAATAACCATAACGATCGCGGCATCTTATCTAGGGCCACTGTACATTGGTGTTACTTTCGGTGACCACAGGTCGGGTATTTTGTCGCGTGTTTATCTCACTCTAGCCGGAGAAACTTCCTCCATACTTAACTCCCAACAATCAATGATAAACGCGGTCTGGTCACGTCGTATCGTAGACTTACAGCGTTTTTACTCACTTTTTTATCGAATTAGAAGCGTGACTCGCCTTCATTTTCACTTCCACAAACGATAAATCGTATCCGAGTAACTCGATTGTAGTTGTTTGCCAACTGATTGATTACCGCTGCGATTCTAGCTTTCATTCAGCTGTCTCATGACAATCATTACAATTCTGCCCTCCTAAGCTAATACGCAGTAAGTCAGATAAAACTCCTGTAGCAATATCAACCTTATTACTAAGAGAAGAGAACTAAAACTGCTTTGGTTATTGATTTTGGGATACTGTTTATTTGCTTAGGAGGGCAGAATTGACAGTTTACTTGAAAGTGAGTTGTAGTATCACCAGTTACGTTGGGCTGAAAAATATCTAATTGCATTGGTTACGTGATGGATATTTTGAGAGCTAAATATGTTTGGATATAATGTAGGTATTAAGTATTGGTTTAAGTATTTTGTTGTTGATGTTAGATGTTTGTTGTTAATGGTAGTGACCACGCCAGCCAGGTTCGATTCCGCAAAATCCAAAAAATGTTTGGCTGAGCGCGAGCACTTGTCCCTAAGTCTAACTGCCATAATTAGAGACAACTAACTCGTTCCTTTTTCAAACGTTTGCATAAAAAATATTCGCTAACGGAAGGATTTAATATTTATCAACCGACTCTGAGTGCGGCCGTTAGTTGATTTCTATGTTTTTTCTTTATTAGACCCATTATGAGTGCTTAGGACTAGGTCGGAGGACTAGGTAGTTCCGTAATATTTATTTATTATTAGCTGCCCGCCGATTCATTTTTTTTAGTAGGCTTACGTATCGCTGAGTAAAAGGAGTAACTTACATTATCGACCGCAGCTGTCCAAGATAATTTGATCGATAGTTTTAGAGCCTGCATCCTGTCTATTACCATGCACAGTGAAAGCCCCAGAATGAACGGATCTGGTTCCACGAATAAGGCAATACCTAAAGGTGAGAAAGTGGCGGCTGCCTCCGGTGTTGATTTGTATTGACATTTTTCAATTAAGTTTAAAACGGATTGGACTTGGGCGTGTTAACTGAATTGGAATGAGTTGCCACACTTAGTGAATTCGATAGAGCATATTTAATACACTAGTTCACTTTTTTTATTGCATTTAAAGGTAAACCAGCACACTGACCACCTGTTGGTACGTTGTTGGTATGTTTGTATGGTAGGTATATGAGATGACGTTTGCATTCTCAAGACCGCAAATAGGCACTGCGAATAAAATCACGGAAGAGAAATAGGTTAAGGCCTACCCATTCATTCATAAACGCAAAGTCTATTTTTGTTAGAGTATTCGTAGTCTCTTTCTGTCAAATTCAAATGTCATAATGAAGGATTAGGATGAAGCATATTCTAAACATACTATGGCTATCGTGCGTTTATAAATAAAATGTTTAGATCTTGCGTTTTCGTTAATTTTCCCGAGCAACCAAATACATAGCAGAGCGAGGACAGAATTAACCACCACACGCGACTGAGGCATTTCGGGACCTTAAAGCGAAGACTTATTAGTTATTCTAGCCAATTACTACAAGATCTTTCGAGGATTTGTTACCGATAAATAAAGAAATTAAGAAACCGTTGCAGAAACGAAACAGTGAGGTGATCATTAAAAAACCAAAACCGTGTCGCAGCACAATTCAGATGCAGATTAATGTATGTCAAATAAACGTTAGATACGGTAATTATGTATTATCATGTTTATCATCTAATTACCCACGTATGGCGGCGGGACACGATTCACAGAAGCCGTCAAATGACTGTCACTAATGAAGCTGTCCCGCAAACTTATTAATACAGCTGTAAATATTCCAGCTGTCGTATAAACCGAGGAGATTGTGGGCAATAAAATTAGTTCTGCTGTTCACCGCCGGCATAAACATGTTGGTAATGGCTATCGTTTTAGAATTCATGTCGATTCGATCGCTTCGATCGTAAAAGTCATACATATTCGATATTGTCGTTTCTTGTCGCTCGGACGTTGTTCTGTTTTTTGTGCGAACTCATTTGACGCGTAAATGACTTAAGACTGATTTAGTAGTTACTAGCGTTTGTGATTCCGTTTATTTTCTTGTTATTCAGAAGGAGCTGTTCGATTTGTCTGGTTATCTATCTCTGTACCAAGTTTAACATTGATCTGTTGTGACTTTAAAAGCTTGAAGTCGGAACCAATAAACAAATAAACACACTTTCGCATTTATAATAATTAATACTAAGGATTTATCTGGTATGGTGAATAATTTTTGTTTTTTTTTATTTTCAGGTAAGACGGTACGGTTATTAAAGAATTACTAAGTTCAACCTCCACTGCCATCATCATTTCTGAGTATCTGGGTTAGTACATAGGAGATAAGATATGGTCTTTAGCAAGTACCTACTGATCGCAGATACGAGTATATCGGACATATAATATGGCAGGGAGTATACATGCCATTTTACGGGTGGAAAAATAGAACTCTTCAGTTTTTCTGACGTTTTTCACTAAAATAGGCATTACAATATCAACAAAAAAGATCATCTAAAGATATTTTAACACAATGAAATGAACATTCTGTTTGGTAATTGGACAGCAACGCTCTGTTTTGTAACCAACTTAAAACATTAATCGCCACCATTATACGACATAAAGCAATAATTAATATGAAACCTTACCGCGCCCAACCTAATTACAAACAGACCAACATTCCCCAGACGAATAAAGCAACGTTATCTAGAACATCTAGACATCCAGACAGCACAATAACCAGGCCTTCATAAATTACTCCTATCATGCCATCTAGGTTCACAATGGAAGTGCAATGTCGCGATAGTTTTCATAAAAACTAATTTACACGTATATTTTAAGTGCATAAAATAAAACAACATAGAAAAGGTTCACGCCGGGACTGATGAATATTTTAAACTTGCTTGTTGTTTCGTTGAGTTTACACGGATGCATCACTTAGTGGTTTAGGTGCAGAGTTTCAACTGGCGTTTAGGTTGCATAGTGATATCGATGTTGTTTAAAAGTTTACAAGGTTTCGATGGTTATTTATGTGAATATTGCTGTGTAAAAGTATTAGTGGACATTTTGTATGTATGTTTTTATGTGTGTTAGTCTGTAAGGTATTTGTAAATATGGGCATTGTAGCCTGAAATAAAGTTTATTATTTATTATTATTATAACCGCTATTCTGATACCACAGATTAGTCACACATATTCTTCTGGTCGTTGTTGGCATGCAATTATGACTATGTGTTGGATAGGATTTGTCGTTTGGGCAAATTACGTTTGGTGTTATATTTAATAATGTAAAATTTTAATTTACCTGTGCCAATAAGCTATAACACTGATCGTGAGAACATAAAAAATAAACTAGTAATCTTTAGGAAATTTCTTGAGTAAGTAAATAATATTTCGCTCAAGCGACTAAAATCTCGTGTATCGAGAATATCTTGCACCACTTAAGTATTGATTACGAAGATCAAACGTCAACTGTCATCACTTAGCACATTATACAGGCATGCCTTTGTTTGAAAGGAAAGGGTGCGTGCAGGTAATCGCAGATAGTGAAGGGTCGCAACCCCAGCATACCTGACAGCAAATATGCCTTAAGGCACTAGAATCTCGACAAGCTTTGCAGTTGGAATTACGTGTGCATTCAAATCGTTGAAATGATCGGTTGTATGTCATGCATGGCATGATACCAAAAGCGCAATATACTTGAGATACATATAGCCCTGAGATTTATTAACTGGAACATTAATTGTTTTTTTTTAATCCTCGACACAAAAAGATGGTGTTGTAAGTTTAATGTATATGACATCGTAGTTACCAAATGGATAAAAACCGATTTAAATGCGGTTTTTTTTTAAGAAAGTTAGCTTAATCAGGAGGGTTCTTACTCATGAATGTTTGGCCGTTTAAGAGATAGCATCTCTGAAAGAAGGTTTTATCTTTTTAATAATTATTAAGGCAAACCATCGGGGTTTATCCCGGTTTTGTTTGATGAATATGAGTAATATCTTTGTAAGTATGTATTTCTGATCTACTAAAAGCCTAAAGCTTAGTTAGGTACAGTCAAGTGCAAAAATATGTCTCGAAATAATCCTCTAATAAATATGTTACGAAGCTCTTATTACACTGGAATATCGGGCAATTAGTACATATTTTTGAGTAGTTGCGTTCTCCCAAGTTTGTACACTTGACTGTACATAGTAGGTAAATTTGTATCAGGTTGTCTTACGTTATACGAGTAAATAGCGTTTGACGTGGTAAGTAACTGCTAAATCCTCAAGTTGCAAAACCACACCCACAATTAGCTAGAGTTTTTGGGTACAACCCCGAGTTTCCAATATCACTCCGAAAATCGCTCTCATATTATTCATCCTTCTTTTTTTACCAAGCTACATTATTAACATATTCCAAATTTAAGATCACCCCGATTGGCGCAACGGTACCTTCACCTTTACGAAATCCCAGATGCAATAGATTTCAAGTTGTTGACCCCCTCATGAGTCACTGGAACAGGTCTGAATCATTCCCGTGATGATCGGCCGGCCAACCCCTGCCCGGGGCTGAATCATGGCCTATGTGGGTTACATTCTGCACATCTAACGTAGGGTAGGGTATACTTACTAATGCTGCGCGTGAGTGGTTCCGCGTGAAATGTGCATGTTTGGGCTTTAGTAGTTGAGCCATTATAGATCGTAGTGAAGTTACATAAAGTGTGAGAGCATATCAAAATTGTGTCATATTTTTGTTGTAAACGATTTTCAAAATATGACGTATTAAAGCGCTTGACGCGACCGATGCACAGCTTCGGCCTTTATTATCGATAACAATAACGTTCTCGCAGTATACCTTGTTTACGACCAAAGTGTTAAAGGAGCCTTTACGAATTCAATTTCTGTAACTATATTTTCGACCGTCTCCAATCCATAGTGTAGGTAACAATCTTAAATCAAATTTAAGCAAAATCCGAAATACAATCTTCTTAGTATGTACAAGCCTAGAGCTTACTTTGGAACTAGGTTAATTTGTGTGTTTAAAAAAAAAATAGCATGTGAATATACTTATGGGGCTCGCAACCCATTTACCATAAAGTGGTCTGTGTGCTCGTGTGACTTCTCCATGCACAGTAGAAATTATAACACCATAACTAAAAAAATACACTTACTTACTTAATTAATATTAAGTGACATACATACATACACCTTCACGCCTGTCTCCCAATGTGGCAGAGACTATGGAACGCCAGGTGCACCGATCTAAACATACAACTTTCGCTTCCTCTACAATCATCGACCTCTTCAATTCTTCATGCACGTACGTCGCTTTGGTGCTTTTTATTTGGCCCTTATTCAGTACATCGCGAATCTGATCACCGTGCGTCCGTCTAGGACGTTCCCTACCGACATCTCCCCTCACTCTCGCTCGCCATATATCTTTCGTAACCCTTCTTTCATCCATCCTTTCTAAATGACCAAACCATCTTAGCATACCCTTTTCGATTTTAGTCACTACATCTTCTTTTAATCCACATCGTTCTCGGATCTCGCTATTTCTTTCTCTATCCATCATCCTAATTCCACACATACTTCTGACATACAGTGACACCTATATTCCTACTTTGCTAGATTACTGGATTTCTGTAGTCTGATAAACAAGTCAATATTTGCAAAACTAACAGTAGACAATCGAACTAGGTCGATTCCTAAATTAACACCATAATACCACTTGACGCCCGGATGTCATACTACAGCACGATAGCGTCTCCCAATAGAGTCGGGGGCGTTTAGTCGACCTGACGAAGTCACTTAACCGTTCCTTGTTACATGGTATTAGCACTTATCCTCGATTTGCAGGTCTACATTGTGTGGAACAGTTACACCGTAAATAATCTTCACTGTTTCGCTTGCAACAAAAGATCAAACTTAAACTTTATTAAACCGAACAAAGAGCACTTTTTATTTCACCAAATCGTCATTAGGCAAACTGTATCAAACTTAAATAATTTATTTTACATGCTTCGGACAAATCATTATCACAAAAACGGAGCGCCACTGCAAGAAACCCTTTAGATTTACCTAGGAAAGAAAGAAAGAAAGAAAGATAAAACATTTATTAGTGACAATTGTGACAAACAGACGAACAGAAGTCAAGAAAATGCTGACATAGACCAAATACCTACTCATTGCATTGCAGTGTAATTTATCAATACAATGCAATGTTGTCGCAATGAATCCTATAATCACAATAGATCCTAACATATTAAGAAAAATATATACTTATTTCACTAAGTGAACATACATGACATTGCGTACCTACCTAACTTAAATAAAACTCAACGGCTTTACACTGTAAACCGAATTGTCGCTTGTCGCCTGTCACCTATCACTGTCGGGTTCGTAAAATAGCAGCCGGGTTTATCGGCGCCTTAAGGTCGCAGAACACATTGGTAGGCTTGAAGTGTCACGCGTAGTTCCCGCTACGGTCAGCGACCTCTTTCGTCCTCTTGTGGGACTAACTGTTTCATATTACCTATTTTAGCGATTGCTGGGTTACACATGTTTGCTAGTAAGTGGGTCTAAGTTGCGAACGTTAACGATTACGGTCACAACAGCATACTAAAGGTGATTGCCAGCAGGTTTGACTGCCCAATACTTGCGCACTGGGTGGGGCAAATTAAAAGTATTGCTCAATTTGCCATCAAATAGGGCTCTCATTGGGGGTGATAATTAATTATGATGCAGTGCATTCAGCTATTTATTAGTTTTATCTTAATTTCCACACATTGTACCTACTAACACAGTCACTATTATTAAGATCATTTATGTATACTAACAACTACTATGGCCTTTATGTCTGAAATAAAGAATTTTATTATTTTTATTATTTGTATGTCTTTACCATTCACGGGACTATGGGAGTCCCGGACCTTTGGAAGGCGTACATGGAGCCGAAGCCAACACGCAGAGGCCCTTTAGACAAGTTTAATTTAGTAAAGTGATGGGACACCAACCGGCGATTGTCCCTGAGTTCAAACTATAAAAGTATGCTCCCATGGACAACCAACGGTTAGTGTAGGACTATTTAAGAAGGATGGAAGTATTAACAATAGGCTCTATGAATGAACAGATATGGATTGGTGAACTAGGCTATTGATGAAACTACGGCGCCTGCCTGGCCAATGCTAATTACTTTGGTTGAAATGGCAGGCGGTGACTCGCCAACTCAAGAATGGGCCTCCCGAAATAGCCGCATATATATAGCAGCAGGGAGGTAACAGTTCCAGAGGGGCTAAGGGTGGAGAGGTGCTTCTGGACTTTAAACGACCATAAGGTGCCCACTCACCACTTATGCAACACATCCACCCTTCGAGCATATAGCTCTTGCGACTCCACTCTGACCGGCCAATAAAGGCAAGCCAGAGGTGAGGGTCTGTTCCTCGTCATTATACACTCCAGTCGGCCGGTGAAGGCAAGCGTGAGGTGAGGAACAGGACCTACCCTCGGGAGCATTCAGGTCCGTGGTGTCGCCACTCACCAACAGCTCGCCACTAGCTGCCCTTTAGAATTATATTTATTGTATTCGGTAAAATGATATTGCTGTTGATATGTCATCGTATTGTCAACGTTATGATAGCTCTTATTTACGATAACATGTGAGAAGCAATTTGGTATTACCGAGTAGAATACAGTCCTAGGATTAGATTGACGTACGCTATTTCATCATTTTGACAGTTTATGATGATCGTTTACGTTAGCGTAAAGGTGCTTTTCCACCAGCGAAGCGAGCCGCGACGAGGCGAAGCGGATTTTATTCGCATTTCCATCAAAGATGCGCAAGGGGAAACGAAATTATTCAATACATATTTAAATTCTTGTCTCACCTCGTCTTGCTTCGCCTGGCCGGTGGAACAGCACTTTTCTCCAACTAGTCTAGGGCGCCAGGGGAGATAGACAATATGCATAAAGCTATGCTACGGATTGACGGAAGCTGACGCACTGTCGCGTCGCCGGCCGCTTATGTTAACTCGCACCCTATTTCCACTTGCCTGTGTGTGCCGTTTTGTTCACACTACGATCTGTATTAGAGATTAAATAAGTTGTGGCTAAACAAACAGGATGAGCCTGAGTGTTGATCCTTAGCTCTGTTGTAGGTTTTAACTGATGTTTACGTATGTGTGGTAGTATTATATTGCTATATTATACTATATATATGTTTTGGTATGTATCTTATTAAAGAAGATATTTAATTTTCTTCCTATTTTTCTGTTGTATGTACTATTTGTTATTTCCTGAAATGTTGTTAATTTGTCTATCCGTCGGCTTTGTCTTTGCTCATTCTACTCCAAGGTTAACTGGAAGAGATCCCATATGGGATTAGTTCGCCTATGTACATTATTTATATTGATGCAAACATGTCTTGTAATTGTTTATGTGCAATAAAGAGTTTACATACATACAAACATATATTGGGTTCCCTCCCAGTCGGATGGGAAAATAAATTACCACTAGGCTGCCTCTCCAATTCTAGTCTAAGGCCAGTCCCAGCGGCTCAAATTTGGGTCAACCTTTTCTACCCAAACATTCAAAATCTGAAACTTCTTGGTTTTTCTATCTTCCCCAAAAGTTGAATTAAGATTAAGGACAATTTATCTCCAACTTAATGTCTGTTTGTTCTTATGGGTTAAAACATGGTATAGAAGCTCTTTTAAACGTCAAGTAATTAAAACATACTAGTGCAAAAGCAGAGTTTCTCTTATCCTGGTTACACTCACACCTCGCGATGGAATGTGCACTTGACAACTTATTGAGTTGTCGCGTTATTATATCTCATACGGCATGTCTGTCATTCTAGTGCTGTCTACAAGTTAATCATCCAACAATCGATTAGATGTTTAATTTAATCATAGACTCTTAATTATTTTTTTACTGGAGCTTGTCGTGCAGGTTTAATTCAACCGTGATTAATGGATGGTTTTCACCCATGAAAATAGGCTCATTGGCTGAAGATATTATGCTGCTATTCGATTCAGTTTTTTGAAAGGATCAAATGTAAATACATATGGGACCAACTGTAATCCGAGCACTGCATTAGTCCGATATGGGGTCAAAGTACGACATTCCTACTGACCCCATACAAATTGATACTGAACTATGACGTCACTCACAAGTCTGTAAACACTGTACGAATGTATACTAAATAAATAGTAATTTGCAATTTTGGTCGGGAAAAACTAAATGCGTTTGTACATAGTTGCTCCACAATTCTTTTTTTTATTTTAAGGCAAGGGTTCCGATTATACCATTGATTTTGCCATATATAATTTTGAAGTTTTACGTTTGTTTTCACTGGGTTATTAAAATTTCCAGTTTTTTTATCCATAATAAGATTATATATGTAATAAAGTTAATGAGTCAACTACTATTAAGTAGACCCTTACTAAATCCCCTTACTAAAGCTCCTCTGTCCGACCGTTTGTCCGTCCGTCTGTTATAGGGCTATCTTTTGAACCGTAATTGTTAGGCTATAACAACAAATAATGGAAATTAAAGGTAGCCAGGCAAAAAAACTAAACAAAATATAAATAAAAAAAAACATATAGACAAACATAATCTGTTGTCACGAAATGGTTCCAACTCAGCCAGCAGCGTTATGTTGGCGTTAAAACCAGCGCTGGTCTTCCGTGAAGATATTGTTATGTCCGATTGTACGGTGTTACGGTAACCTTCATGTGGGACTCGAACTCGCACTAGGCCGGTTTTTTTTTCTAATTTTATATTCGTCGGTGATATTGCAAAACCGCGTAACTAACGAATTTATGATAGAGCAAAATAAACCTTACTGTGTTATTAAAAAGGTGCATTGTGCTTCTTATTTAAAATGCTACTTAGGCAGTTTTGCAGTTTCACCGACGTATTGTCTATACGAGTTATTTCATGTCATGTCGTATGTACTGGGGGGTTATTATGGCATAGCTATGCAGTTCATATTACGGCGAGTGTAAAGGACAGAGCTATAGCAGTTATATAGCACTGTCCTTTTCTCTCAGCGTAAACTGATCTGCATAGTTATATCATAATAGTCCCTCTGTACTGTATACAGGGTGCCTCTGACCTTGGGGCTTTAATTGACAACATTTCAAAAAAAAAGCATTATTGTTTTTTCGTGTTTATAATAGCTGGTTAAAAATTAGACTACCCGTATTTCTTGGTTTTTCTTTATTTAACTTAAATTCGACGTTAATATTTTTTTAAAGAAATAGTCATTAAAAAGACCGATTATACAAAGTTAGGAATACTGATGTCGTGATCTTAGCATGATATAAAATAAAAAAGTAACTTTAAACATAAACAGAACTGACTGTCATGTCATGTCACTCACTTGTCAATCATTCGCTGCCGTTCGTTCACATATTTGTTATTTTGCGTAATTTAATTAATTACATAATTTGTAGATGCCATTAAAATAAATAAACTATTTTGCGTAGAATCGAAAGCGTGTCGTTAGAATCAAGTAATCCGTCAGACAGATGAAAATGAACATGACAGTTGTATATTTTTTCAATTCCTTTGGTAATAAATGGACTAATGGCACTATAAGTGTATTCCTAACATTCACAATCCAACTTTTTTTACTGTTTTTCCTAAATATGAAAAAAACTACTGCATAAAAAAATCCAAAGATATTTTTACTGTAATCAGCAGTGTAAAATCTAGAAACGGTATTTTATTTTACTACCTTAGCACAAAATGAATTGTTGTCAATTGCATAGATCATTTCTACTCCTGAAACTAAACTTCTTTTGTTCTGTAAGTTGTTAAAAATATGTTCAGTTTAAATTTATTTTTTATCATACAAGTTAAATCTAATTTTCAATCCTCGTACCAAGGTAATGTCGCCCCCGTACCATGAGATAGTGATTACATGGCCAGTATGTAATACACTGATTTTACAATTAGACTTTAACATCAATTAGTTATCTAAATTTAAGTTATTTTTTCATGTTGCAGAACAAAAGTAGTTCAGTTTAGCGAGTAGAATCGATCGTTGAATTTAAAGCCCCAAGGTCGGAGACACACTGTATATTTCACACAAAAAAATTTGTATATAAGGAGGAGGCAAATGCTATGCGGGTTACCAGATAGGATGTAATCACCGCCGTCTATGAGTACCGGTAACTTGGAGAGGTCGTCGGTCCATTGCGGGCCTTTTAGGGAAATGAAAGGTCTTTCTTCCAAGGCGCGTTACGCGTGTGGTAACTGTTTAGAAACACCGCTGAGGGCAGTTGATTTGCCTCTACAGATATAGGTACAGTGTTCCCAGCTTAATGCTTTCGGCTGGCTATCGCCATCACGCTTGCACTCGCACCTGGCAGTAAGGTAAGGTGGGGGAAGATGAAAAAAGGGGAAAGATTAAAAGTCTCACATAACTCCCTATTTGGTTTAAATTTTTAAGTGCTGGTATCATCCATTAAGCCGCCATTTTGTTACGATCCGCCGCACATTCGCCAGTGACCGCTCGGAGTAAGTAGACGTGTGTTATGTGCTATTTTGTGAAGGTCGGCATTTCGTGGTGAATTCGTCGATTTTCAATCTTACCCCGTGTTTCATAACTTGATTAATAAGGGGAGTATAAAAGTTCTGACTGACTATTTATGTGTTATTTGAGATTCTATTTTTATTTACTTCTGCTAGGTGTAGCTATTAATCATATATTTAGATTTACGAGAAGTTTCCATCTTTACCCAGCCAATTTCGCTGGGGTAACATTGAAATAGTAATGTTTCAATCTTCCCCCGTTTTTGAAAGTCATAGAAAAGACACATATTCTCAAACTTTGCACTTAAAAAAATAATTAACGTAAGGTTTATTTTCTGACCTAATATAACGATAAGATAAATAGTAACTAAGAAGTGTTGTGTGAAACTATTGTGTGAAATCAATAATAAATCTGTATTTTTTTGTTTGGAGAGAAAAAAACCTCTTCAAGTTTACTAGAAGTACTTATTTGGATTTCTAATATTATAAATGTAAGTAAGTCTGTGACTAAATTTTCTACACAGATTACTAAGTATTTGGTATATTTTTGTATTTTAAATGTGTCTTAATTTGTTACACAGATTCATATTTATTTTCTAATATTTTACTTGTAAGTAGCTTAATTTGTGACAAAATTAGTCATGCTGCAAGAAAATATTTACTTTTTTGTATTCATTTATTTTATAAAATAAATAATTGTTTCCATGCAACTGTTATTTTAATTCCAAACTGATCTTCTTAATATTAAAAAAAAATGTGTTTACGTGTTTTTATATGAAGAATATACAATAAAAAGTTTGAGTATCACTGTCGTTTTCCCTGTGAAGCGGGGTAAGAGTAAAATACTTTTTTTTTCAACTGCACTTTTCTTGTTACCTATCAGGAATATTTACGCAAAAATCATATGTATCTGTTAAGCGTAAGGAATTCCATACAATAACGAGCAACAGTAACCGTTTGCATTCATTTAAAAGACTTTAGACACTATGTCAATCTTACCCCTCGACCATTCCATCTTAACCCGTCAATTTGTTTGACAAAATTTGATTTGATTTTATTATTTTTATATATTAGAATAGGCGTAACCGAGTTTTATCGACAGATTACAAAAATATAGCCCTTGCTCATACCTACCAATTTATGCAATTGAAAGGAAGTAAATAGTTTTTTATTTTACGAGGGTTTTAACACAACACTATCCATCTCATCAAAAAACCATTCAATCTTCCCCCACCTTACCTTATATTTGTTACTCGTGTGAAAAACCGAAGATTGCGGATAGCTATTAAGAGAGTTGTGGAGCTAAATATTTCCATACAAAATGCGAAAACGTTTCTCTAGCCGTAAACCTAGATGTAGATATCATGAAAAACTACGTCGGTACGTTTTCCTTTCCACGAAAATACTTCTTAGAATGAAATCCTTCCTTATAATAACTACTTTACTTGTGCGAGGACCTTGTGCAGGGTCCGACCGGGTTGGTACAGTCAGCTGCAGAGAAAAGGATACCCCCCCTCCTGGTAAGGATCGATTTTTTACAAAAACCTGTGGTTAAATTTATATGATTTTTCCACCATCCTATCCATTAACCTACCGCCAAGCAGCAGTGTTTGCATTGTTGTGTTCCGGTTTGGGGATAAGATGGCCGGTGAGATGACTAGCATAGAGACATTCCATCTTAGTCCTCAGGGTTGGCAGTGCATTTGCAGTCTTAGGATTAGGGAATGCAAATAACCGGTTATAGCTGGTTTTAACCGGTTATTTTCATACAAAAACGCTTAATATCCGGTTATAGCTGGTTTTAACCGGTTATTTTCATACAAAAACGCTTAATATCCGGTTATAGCTGGTTTTAACCGGTTATTTTCATACAAAAACGCTTAATATCCGGTTATAGCTGGTTTTAACCGGTTATTTTCATACAAAAACGCTTAATAACCGGTTATAGCTGGTTTTAACCGGTTATTTTCATACAAAAACGCTTAATAACCGGTTATAGCTGGTTTTAACCGGTTATTTTCATACAAAAACGCTTAATAACCGGTTAAATTGCATTCCCTACTTAGGATTGCGGTCTTGTGAATGCGAATGTCTATGGATCACAGATTCACTTACCATCAGGTGGTCTATATGCTCGTTTGCCTTCTCTATGACATAAAAAAAAAACTACAACATATTCAAAAGTCATGGAAACCGGACCTGATTTAGGCGGTGAGAAATGTTTCTTTTTTTTTTTTGCCCCCGCGGCGACTTGAACAGCTACTACCGCAGGGATATGGCTTCCACGTGAAGTGATTTCGCCAGTGTCAAGGTTTATATGAGTATAAAACACAATCCAATCTTCTCTAGGAAGATTGGGGGCAACGTTGTACGGTGATTTGTAGGTCAGAGGTCAAGATAGTTTTAACCTCTGCACCACTGCGAGTCCACTTGAAACGAGAAGAAAGATGCCAGATACACGAAATAAGTCCAAGTCTTCAATCACTGTGCGACACTAAGGCATAAAAAGTACAAATCACTATCAGAAAAGAACTTTGAACACCTAATTACCCAAAAATTAAAGTCTAAAACAAATTACACGTCCGCCATCTTTTAACGTTGCAAATGGCCCCCGGTGAGAAACGTTAACGGCCGGAGCTAAATTTGTATGGATTTTTTTGACAGCTACGCGATTTTAGCGGCGCTTCACACACAATAACTCTTAAGAAAGCACTGTACTACTAAAGTATGAGAGTATAATGAATAATTAGTTGATACTGCGGTACACTCACGTGCGCATTTTTCGTTTATTAAAATTAGTATCTAGTCCTTGGTACGTAGGTACAGTCGATTACAAAGAGATGTATCCCCTATTGTACCTTATTGCATTGTAATGAGGTCCAACAGTGGATACATCACTGTAGCGTAGTCGACTGTACCTCGACGTCAAAGATATTAAACTCCAACCCAAATGACGTCAAATATATTAACATATTCTGCACCAACGGAGGTATAATAAAAAAAAACCTGTCTGATCCACCTAACAATTTGGTAGATTCTGGCCACGCTAAGTCTGCAGAAATCTAAAACCGTTAATTTTAAAAACATGAAACTTTTCAATGGCAACACTATGATTTGAGGATAAGTAAATATCGCTTAATCATCATCATCATGTCAGCCGAAAGACGTCCACTGCTGGACATAGGCCTCCCCAAGGCTCTCCACTCAGACCGGTCTTGTACTTTTCGCATCCACCGCGTTCCCACGATCCAATATTACTATATTAATATTATTAATTACCTTCGGTTAAATACTAAATTAATTGGGAAAGAAACACATATTGATGGTCCATGAATATGTCCCCTTCGAACCAGAACACCCCAATATTTCGAATTAACCAAGAGCAATGACTCAAAGGTAATTATTAGAAATCCCACGTGTTTAAATAATGACGAAAACCACATTTTTACAAGTCATCCCTTATTTAAACTTTAAAGTAAGTATTCTTGGTATTGTCATTCATAAACACAGCTTGAAGCGGATTTCAAACATATTCATTATTTCCTTGAAGTGACGCGCTGCTTTTATAGTAATCCACGCGAAATATCAAATACATCTACTAACATTTATAGTAGAGGCCAGGAAACGGGCGGTTGGAGGACGGATCTATATAAGAAAACTTCTCTCCTCTGCCTTTTTTGTACTTACTAGTTAAAATCATATAGCCTTTGATTGTCAACGTTACAATAGCTCTTATTTAATTGACAGTAGTGACGGTCAAGTTGATGTCCTTTTACTGGAATTGTTTTGTATTTTCGAGATAAAAAGTATCCTATGTCCGTCATGGCTATAAACTATATGTGTTCGAAATTCCATAAAGATCAGTTGAGTCGAAGCGCGAAGACGTAGAAGGTACTAGCATAGATAAATAATCTATGGTACAGTCACCTGCAATAATATATTATCCATCATTAAAGGGTTCCATAGTCACACTAGAAAAAATCGTCGTTAACCACCAAATGAAATTTGATCTGAAAATGTGACTGAAATAATTATAGTTGCGTGATTTGCCGTGCATGTCCATCCCAAATGTGCTCACACGCCGACTTTCTTCTTAGGCTGGGGACACACTCGTTTAGAGATCTCATCGTTCACTTAAGAGCTAAGCTCTTGTCGGTGGAGTCATTTCCATTATTCTCTGTTCCAAGCCTTCTCTTTAACACACTGTTACGGCACGACTCCTACTTTTTCCTATTATTGGTCTAGGTAAGTTCTTCTTGGTCTTTTCCTTTTCCTTCTATTTTCCCAATTATCACCGGTAACAGGTGACCAAACATCTTTCCTCGTCTATTATCTATTGTCTGCAATGGGATTCTCTTTTCCTTCACTATGCCTAGTACGAGGACTTCCTCATACGTCTCCAGCCACACATTTCGAAGGTTTTCAGTCTTTCTCGGTCCCGCTGGGTCATTGTCCACGTTTCGCTGCCATATAGAGCTATGCTAGAGATCTACTACTCTAATTTAATGTAAATAGGTACAGAACCGAGGCCCTAGACAATATGCACTCAGCGTTCGTTATCATTATCCAAAATGTATAACGATTACGTTAACGTCAAGCAACTTGTCTAGCCTCACAGACGGCATCAAATAATCGAATCATTCATTTTGGTCAAATATATTCACACACAACTTTACGTTAAAATTAATAACACGTACTTTGCCCAGCACTCTGTCCGCGTAAAACTCGATAATTATCCGTTATAAATAGTATATCCTGTATGTTATATCCATACGGACTATGTAGCCTAAATTTCATCTAAATCTCCTTAGCTGTTTATGCGTCATTGAAGAATAAACAATTAAACATACTTACAAATTTTCACAAATAATAACATGCCCTACTCGTACTTTTTCGAATCAAATCGGAGAAATACTGGAAAAGGGCCGAATCTTAAGTACCCGAAACCGACGTGCGTGCATGACTCGATGTATGCATGTGGAAGAAGCGAAATAAATTTGTCAAGATCATAGCAAGTGGAAAGAAGTGGTCTCTGCCTACCCCTCTGGGCAGCAGGCGTGATTTAATGTATGTATGTATGTAATAATTTGGTATAATAGGATAGGCTATACATATTAAAAAATACACTAAACACACACCTATTATTGTATATTTCACGCGTAAACAAGAACCAATTAACATAATAATCAAACAACCATACGCATTTCCTACCCGATCAATCATCTCCTCAATGAGTCTGCCTCCTTACGGCCAATCGATCTCGCCATCGATCGGGCTCGATCATGAATCATTCAGCAGTACGCGGAAAACGTCAACGGAATAACAGCTTACACGTTCATCGATTACAGTATTTATTGAGATTCTTACATGAGATTTGGTTACCCCTATCACTTTACAGATTGAAATTAGAGGTGGATATTTTTAAGATTTTTAGAGTAGTATTGGACCCCATTCTACAGTGGCCTCTAAACTTCAAAATTTTATTTAGGTGTTGCTAAAGCCTAAAACACTGCTATTCTATGAGCAGCTGTCATAATCAAATGACAGCGCCATGACAGCGCTAATTTGAATCTGACGCTGCTTATTTTAGGCGGTCTTATATAGGTACATTGTCAGGTTGACATTATGGAATAGCACTGATTAAATCTGCCGTCTAAACTATGTCTTAAAAATAGACAATTTAGTTTTAGTTAGTTTTAGGCTAGAATCGGGTGCAATGTAATAATTATTCTATGTTCGGTCAGCGTCGAAAAAGCAATCGTTAAGGCAGTTGGTTGTATTTTACGAGTCACAAAGCAATGAGTTAATTCAACATGTTTGTTTGCATTGGGATGGAACATTCGAGGATGACCTACTTGAAAATAATATAATGATAATATCCAGGGGACAATTTCACACAAATTAACTTAATCCCAAATTATGCTCAAGACTTGTACTATGGGTACCAGACAACGATAAATATACTCATATAGAGAAGAAAATACTTAAAATAGAAAACATTCAAGAGTCACAAACAAATACTCCCGCTCATCACATAAATATTTGCTCAAGCTGGGAATCAAAACCGGTACTGTTAGATTTGTAGGCAGGGTCACTACCAAACCAACTAGGTAACTAGCAAATTACACGCAGAATCAAAATTAATTATATGTATAGCTAGTTTAAAATAAAGTGCTGTGTGCTGTGCTACAAATTAGTTAAAATGTGTCTAATAATCAAAGAAAGGCTTGTAGTACTGTTAGGCGATGGGCTTGCTACCTGTCACTAGTATACACTGTTAAACATCTTAGCCTAATTGTGCAAATTGTGGTTACAGAGTTATCAACAAGTTTTTAGAGTGTTGGTAATTCTGTAGCTCTGCCTACCCCTGGGAATGAAGGCGTGAAGCTATGTATGTATGTAATCAAAGAAACTATAGCATTTTTTAAATGTCTGCTGTAATTTTCAACAGTTTTTTAACGAAAACATCGATTAAACAATCATTTATCAATAAATCAATTAGCGAACGTCCAAGACGCGTGGCCCAGCGAAGTCTCGCGTCGCATCACCGCGTGCGCTGGTGCAGGATGATGCATCGCTTATTGCATCTGTTGCATCGCGGGCAGTATCGCTGCGCCGGCCTGCTAATTTTAGTCACTTTTTAATTAATGCTACGATTAAAATAACTAAGATTTATTTTGATGATGTAAGACTATGTGAAAAAAAATCGGACCCTTCAACTGAAGTTGTTCATAAAGACGTTTGACGACATGTTTAAACTTAGATTAATTTTCTTGCTTCTTCTCAGCAGTGCTCTAATTTTGGGAAGCGCTAGAAGATTTTTGACGTCTAAATGTGCGTCCGTTATTTTTTTTATGGCATAGGATAAACGAGCACACAGGCCACCTGATGGTAAGTGGAAACTGTGACCCATAGACATTCGCATTCACAATACTGCAAATGCACTGCCAACCCTGAGGACTAAGATGGAATGCCTCTATGCTAGTCATTTCACCGGCTGTCTTATCCCCAAACCGGAACACAACAATGCGAACACTGCTGCTTGGCGGTAGGTTAATGGATAAAATGGTGGTACCAACCCGGACGGACCCTGCACAAGGTCCTCCCACAAGTAAACTACTTACTAGGCTTACTTAGGTCCTAAATAAACTTCTAAATCTTTAAATGCTTTAACAATTAAATGTGCTCGATGGCTTAATCTTTCAAGTTCGCATTTATTTATAGTTTATTTAACTATTATAACGCCGTATTAGTAAACTCATGTTGACTGAGATGCCTGTCACAAGATGCGTCAAAGTAAACGTCAAGCCATAGAAGACCGTAATTTTTGACGCTTCTTGAGACGGAGATTACAGTCGAGATCAGTTTATTAATACGGCCCTTAGTCGTCGAGTAACGGAAAGCCCGCTACAACCCAGACTATATCCTAAAACCTTTACCCAATCGATAAGATCGTATAGGTACATACATACATACATACATACATAAACTCACGCCTTCATTCCCAGAGTGGGGTAGGCAGAGCTACAGAATCACCAAGCACTCTTAACTAAGTTGTTGATAATTCTGTAACCACGTTTTGCATAATCAGGCTAAGATGTTTACCAGTGTATTAGTGACAGGTTGCAAGCCCATCGCCTAAGAGTACTAGAAGCCTTTATTATTCCCTTAGTCGCCTCTTACGACATCCACGAGAAGACATGGATCGTATAGGTACTACTACATAATTACCAAACTCTTTTAAAAAAAACTGACAGTGATAGGTGATAGATGACAGGTCACAAATCGATTTCCAATGCTAAATTTATTGATACAGAAGGTAGGACTTGACAGAAGCGCGTGGAGCTAACCCCATGTGGTTCTGTTTAGTCCATTAGAGATAATACTATTTACGTGATATCCATGGACTTTTTTCTCTAATAAGTCCACGGGAGCGTCTATAAATAACTCGACATTGGCGAAATACACCTTAACAGGACTGAAAGCCATTAATTAAAATTATAATTAGAATACAGTCGGTAACTACTAACTACCCATATCACTGCGCTATATAACTATCTCAGCTACGAAGAATGTGAATTGTCACCTATCACCTGTCATTGTCAGCATGTCATGCCACATTAGAATAGAATAGAATAGCATAGAATCATTATTTATTTGCCAGAATATGGTAATTCCAGGTGGTGTTAACATAACAATGAGTACAGCATAATTCTACCGACAATACGGCGCGCAAATGTTAGTGTCATTTTAGCTTAATAATAATGTAAACTATTGTTAGGTATTTTCTATTTAAATTATGTTTGACATTATAGGGACTAACATAAAATTCCAGTTAAATATTTTAATATCTTACAAATCTACAGATGTTGGTTTCAATGAACTCTTTTACAGTATAAAAACGTTACAATAAGATCAGAAGATCACACACGGCTCAGTCTGCGCCTGCGTGAACCTTAGCCCATGTCGCAATACTAGTATCACTTGCAATGCAATTGGTGCAATTTAGCAATAGCGCCGTGCGCGTGGGCTCCTAGATCGAGATTTATTGTGCGCACGAGTCGATGGCTCTCTTACCGTATACACCGAGAGCTGGTGACTACATTGAAATGATTAAAAAATATTAAATTTACCCAATAGTGTATTTTATATTATGGGAGGTTTAATAATGCAAAATAACCAGTTGCAAAATAACTGTTAGCACCCTGCCGGCTTTTCAAATCCAGCGTTAATTGCCATTGGTAGGTACGAGGTAGGTACAACAGTTTTTTTTAAATTCGGTGTCATATACTCTAAAACGCAAAGAAAAACTTTAAATCTCACAAAATACTGACCCTAATCAATAAGTATTCTATATATTAGGAAAAATAACGTTTGTATAGTTTCTCCGAATTTTGTTTTCGAATTTTTCTTTAGCATAAACGGTTTTTTTTTTAAAATGATTTGTGTATACCTGGTAGAATAGAGTAGGTCAAGTTAGGATTATTTTATAACTTTCAAAAAAGTCAAAGGTAAATATGCGATATCATATCATACATTCGTACAATTTATGATTATGCGCAAACAAGGGGAACCTAGGCGTACTTTTTCGAATCAAATCGGAGAAATACTGGAAAAGGGCCCAATCTTAAGTACCCGAAACCGACGTGCGTGCATGACTCGATGTATGAATGTGGAAGAAGCGAAAGAAATTTGTCAAGATCGTAGCAAGTGGAAAGAAGTGGTCTCTGCCTACCCCTCTGGGAAACAGGCGTGATTAAATGTATTTATGTAAGGGGAACTTTTGAGCTGATCCGGTGCCGAGCAGTAAAGTCTGCACCTCTAAGGAACGCAATTAGATCCTGTCTAATTGCATCACTTTACTGCGCACACTACATTCCCTTTACCTGTTGAGTGCCAACCTTTCTAATTTCCATATAAATGGAACCGCATATGCCCTCATGGCACTGGAGGTGCTAATGCATTAACGTTGGTATCCATTTGACGTTATGGGTTAATAAATCTAGATTCAATCGAGCGGGCTTAGAGCCTAGGAGCACGCATGCTGTTGCCCGTGTGGTGTAATTAACATTTCAGAGTAAAGATCTGTCAGTTATCTGATCACGGGGGTTATTATGACATAACTATGCAGTTCATTTTACGGGCTACTATCTCATTAAGGTTTTCAAACAGATAGAACGCACACAGAAAGACGACATGCACGTATAAAAAAATACAGTGTGCTTGACAACTTACTTGATCAGGTGCTCTGGACCAGTTCTCATTATTCAAGTAACATCCTCGTCCATCCAATCACTGGACTGGAATGCTACCGGAATATTGTGACCATTTTACTTTTAACACCACCAGCGCCAAGCTCCTCGATTTCCATACGAAATTGACACCTTATCGAGTCTTGTTAATCCTAGACTTGTCCATATGGAAGAGCTCAGTAATAAAACTCGAAGGAAATTAAATAAAGGTCGAGTTTCTCACGTTACGTCGAAGGCGCGACAGCCCCGGGCTTGATTTACATGTAATTTTCTGCCTTTTATAGAATAGCCATCGTAAATAAGCAGTTTTTTTTATTGTGGTTGGTAATCTTATTACGAAGTCGTGTGAAGATCTACATTTTTACATTTTTAAATCTAAATCTTTCTTGACAAATCTTCGATCAACAATTTGACTGTTAATTATCCTTCATGTAACTTATTGTGTAAAATGGTTACAGAAATTATCAACAAGTTTTTAGAGTTGTTGGTAATTCTGTTGTAGTTCTGCCTACCCCACTCTTGGAATAAAGGCGCGAGTTTATGTGGATGATTGTACATAATCATGTATCACTTTAATTGACAATCTTTTGTTCTTATTTTCTTTTTTTACATTGTCCTTTGACATATAGGTTTTCTTCAAACATTTTCACTCCTTCTTCTACTTGCTGGCTATTGACTGACTTGTTCAACCGCGAGATGCCAGCTGACCAAGACAATCCGTTGGCCTCTACGCCTTTCCTGGTCTCTGGGAAAGCATTCCATTGCCGTTTTGTTTATTTCTCTTCTTTTCTCTTTTATAGGTCCAGAGAACTGAGAGAAAAGGACAGAGCTATGTAACTGCTATAGCTCTGTCTTTTTCTCTCAGCGTAAACAGAACTGCATGGCTATGTGATAATAACCACCCTGGTCCTCTTTAGTTGGAATATAATTCTGTAATTATATTTAAAAACTAAGGCTATATAATATTAAAAAAGTGACTCCCAGAAATAGGAGACATTATCATCACAAAGCTGTTGACCAATGAACCATAAGTGCAAAATGAAGCAGAGAGTTCACTTGATGACGCTAACGACCGTCCCAGGTTGCATATCTAATCTATTCAAATACATGCTTACACAGTTAGAAAAATCCCCATAACATCAAATACCCATTCCACGTTTTAAAGCTAATTCCCATAAACATCTACGCGACAAACTCTTACAGTATTCTCGGCACGCGGCGCACGCGCTCATAACTTAGCAACGTAATTCAAATCGTTCCTTTTTCAAAAAACGTTAAACACAGTAATGGCCGCTTAGCCGCCATTCTGTTCGAAAAAAGCGTTATGCTTTTCAAATTTGACGAGACTTAAGCTCTTCTGGTAAGGCTACACGGCGTTACCACCTTTAAATTAGCACTTATTCTGTTATGGTTACGCGGTAGCATCTACGACTATCCTTTACTTGCAAGAGTTGTAAGAAAGGGATACTTGAGTCTCGAAATAGAAGTTAATAAATAACTCTCGGCTATTTTTACTTGCTAATTGCTTGTCCTGTTAATGTTGTTTTATTAAGATCTGACGAGGTGTCTCCGTGGAAGGGATTAAGTACTGCAAATTACATGTGGGAGGATTGATGAAAATTGTTATTTTGCTAAATAACTTCATTTCTTGTAGGTTATTTGTACCTACTGTTTATGAAGATTTTGACGAACTATTTATATTTGGTACAAGAAAGGCTGTCATAAAAATGAGAAGATTTAATATAATTTTGAAGAGAAGTGGAGAGGAATAGAAAATGTTGTAAAATGCTTTTTAGGGCCTCTACATTCAAGTAAAAGTTTGTAACGGCCAAACTTATAAAATAACAATTGAATATCAGTTAAAGCTCAGAAGGGGTAACAAGTGCTAGAAACTAAAATATAAATTAAATTAGAGACGAAAAATTACATCAATAAGCTTAATATCATTTGACGAACCGCAAAAACAGAGCACTTTAATAAAATCATAGGACAGCCTTTTCACGTCCTAAATACTTTAAGTATGCTCATAGTTTTGTTGGCTGTCTTATCTCACACAACATTGTTGGCTTGACGGTAGGCTAATGGTGGTAGCGACGCGGACGGACACTGCACAAGTCCTACCACCACAATAAGTACAAAAAGTTCGTTTTTATCTTACTGTCTCAGTCAACTATAGTACCTACCTACCGATAAGCTAATTGAGAAAGCAAGATCTACACTACATCTGTGTATGTAAATGGACAAGGAGCAATCAGATCAGGCTAAGCAGGTGTAGTAACAGCATCAATGGTCATCTTGCACCTAGTTCAGCTTTTATTGCAATATTGATGCCTTTAAATGGGTTACATTACAAAGATTGGGTCGACGCCGCTCTTGTAGTTGATCGATTGTTGTGATTATATTACTAGGTCGCTGCGGCTAAAGGTTAAGGAAATACTTGTGTAGTACAGTACTTGGCAGAAGATTGCTATTTAATAAACAAAATGGTATGGTTCTAAAGGTATCTGCCCTTTGGGTTATTTTGATGGTTTTTACGAAGCTAAATAACAATCAAAGCCAGATTCCGGGTAAGGGCAAAGATATGTGTGATGAGTTGATGACCGAAAATTCCTGGATCTCCGAAGTTTATTTATGTATTTCTCTATTTAAGTATGTTGGTATGTAATTTGCGGGTGGTAACACCTTGTGCAGGGTCCATCCGGATCGCTACCACCATCTTATCCGCTAACCTACCGCCAAATAGCAGTGTTCGCATTGTGTTCCGGTTTGGGGATAAGATAGCCGGTGAAATGACTAGCATAGAGGCATTCCATCTTATTCTTGAGGGTTAGCAGTGCATGTCCAGTCTGAGGATTACGGTCTTGTGAATGAAAATGTCTATGGGTCACAGTTTCCACTTACCATCAGGTGGCCTGTGTGCTCGTTTGCCTTCTCTATGCCATAAAAAAATCTCAAGGTTATATTAGTCAAGGAGAAAGGAGAAAGAAGAGGGATTTCGGGACTAGGTCAATATGTGTGAGGTTGTCTCCTGATATTTATTTCACGCTGCTTCAGCAGTGTATAGTTTGTTGTAGTACAAATCAAAACTACTTTAACCTTAGTAACGTAATAAGCGGTATGAAGCGGTGACGCAGAGGCACTGCGATTTTTTTTTTGCCACCTGATGGTAAGTGGATACTGTGACCCATAGACATTAGACTGCAAATCACCGGCTGTCTTATCCCCAAACCGGAATATAACGATGCGAACACTGCTGCTTGGCGGTAGGTTAATGGATAAGATGGTGGTCCCAACCCGGACGAACCCTGCACAAGGTCCTCCCACAACGAACAACAACAACGAACGTCAGCGTATTTGGAGTGTAAGTGTGGTCGATTCTTTACTCAATTTACTTACACAGCTTTGGTATGGTCGATACTTAATTCTACTACCACCATACCATACCATTGTAATATTAAATATATTTAAAAAAATGACTGACTGCTGAGTTTCTTGCGGCGCTTCTTCTCAGCAGTGGTCTCCTCTTGTGAAGCGCTGGTAGATTCTTGACGTGTAAAAGTGCCCGTGCGGCCTACTTACTGAATAAATGTCTTTATCTTTATCTTTATCTTTATCTTTATCTTTATCTTTACTAATGGCTTAAGCAATTACAACGCTCTGCTTTCATCTTTTAATCTACATATACTAGTAGAACACGAACTTTGAATTACCAAATGAAGATCTTATCAATCTTATCATCTATTCGATTCTGTAGGATCTTTTGTATAATTACCCCTTTTACACACCCTAGCCACCCCTAGCTGGTCGAATGTGCAGGATTCCTGATAACTTTTTCCTCGGCCGTTAGGGCTTGGGGTAGGTATTTGTGTATTTTATATCTAATTTCAATCCGACGCTTAGAGCGCATTTTTTTCACGTAAGCCTTTTGTAACGTACTCGGTAAGTACCTACATATTATGGCAACTGCTGCAGTTCAAATTTGAACTCGGTATCTCACATATATGATTTCACGTCCTTTCTAGTATAATAAAATATAAACGTATTCCTGTAAAGGTTTTTTAAGACAGATTATTAGAAAACTACACTGTTAAACATCTTAGCCTGATTTTGCAAATTGTGGTTGCAGCGTTATCACCAAGTTTTCAGAGTTGTTGGTAATTCTGTAGCTCTGCCTACCCCACTCTGGGAATGAAGGCGTGAAGGTATGTATGTATGTATATATTATTAGAAAATTTAAATCTGATCGTAAACACAATTTATATTTTAACTTTTTTAACTCCATTTAATAAAAATAATCTCCTAGCACATTTAAATACCGAAATATAACTGGCTGACAACAGGAAGTACTTAAAGTCCCGTAGGAATCCGGGCACTAGGTAACCTATCATTAACGTAACGACTTAGTAGAGTCAACAGCAAAGAGATGTATCCACTTTTTCACCTTA
This sequence comes from Acleris emargana, assembly GCA_927399475.2. NCBI lineage: Eukaryota > Metazoa > Arthropoda > Insecta > Lepidoptera > Tortricidae > Acleris > Acleris emargana. Next base: position 3,888,436 of record OV656840.1, read on the forward strand.
TTGCTTTGTCGACTGTACTGGCCCTCTATTCAACACGGTAAAAACCATATCGTGTTTGAGCTGTTAGCGTACTGTCACCGTTTTGATAGCTCTTATTTACTTGACAGTAATGGTGGCTGACTTCATAACAATACCATGACAGATTAACTACGATATCGGTTTAACCGCCTAGAATACGGGACCTGTATTTACTACCGGTATCGTGAAATCACTTACACTGACGTCTCGTTACAATTTGACACATTTTGTAGGTAGCAAATGTCAAATTTTAACGAAACGTCACAACTCTATCCACGGTTTTGAATATGGAACGCAACATTAAAGGCTGCAGTCATGCTATTGATGGTCATTTGAGTAAATATAGTTGATCCGATCGTAATAAAATTTGGCACAAGACTAGTTGCAACAACAATTTTAAGTTTCGAAAATGTGCGGGATCTGTCAGGAGGTTACGGATTCATCATCATCATGTCAGCCGAAAGACGTCCACTGCTGGACATAGGCCTCCCTCAAGGCTCTCCACTCAGACCGGTCTTGTGCTTGAGGAGGGGAAATCGTGAGGTATCTATTCGGGGCGAACAAGTAGTCCTATTTGAGATTTCGATATGCCCCTAAAGGTGTGAGGTGGCCGCCCCGAGTCCGACGTGTTAGTTTTGTTGTCCGTGTAAACAAAGTTAAAACAATAGTCTCTCCAACTAGGAACTTGGAAAGGAATGCGACGAGAATAAACTAACGGATATTGATTTTACAATAAGCTTTCTTGTCAATCGCACCTTTCTAGAATTCTCGATAACTTATTAAATTAGCCTATCGGTAAAGGTTGGTGGTAAAGTACTAGTAAACTTTGCAAACACTTGGAACATTGGCAAAGTGCGTATCGAGCACGCATGATACGGAAAAATTGTAGTTTTGAAAACACCACAGAACTTAGACCCCTGGACTTGTAAATATTATAAGCAGTTAGATATCACCGTGAATGCTGGTTGTGATTCTACATATTGTTTTAATGGCATGGAGAAGTCAAACTAGCACAGAGGCCACCTGAGGCAACCCTGAGGACTTAGCCAGTAATTCCTCCAGTTGTCTTGCCGGACGGAACAATGCGAATGCTGTTTGGCGGCAGGTTAAAGGGTAAGATGGTGGTAGTACTGCATAAGGTCCTTCCGTCACTAATACCCACAGCTAATTCCGAATAACACATACACATACATACATACATACATACACGCCTCTTCCCAGTGTTAGGCAGACTTTTTACTTGCTACAATCCAGGCAAACTTCCTTCGCTTCCTCCACACTCATGTCTCTTCATTAATACACGTGGGTCGGTTTAAGGTACTCCCGACCTGGCACTTTCTTAATATGTCCCCGATCTGATCGTGGAACGTTCGCGTTAGCCGCCTTCTACCAACATTCCCATTTACTCTTGACTCATATATGTTTCGTCAATCTCACTTCATCCATTCTCTCCACATGGCCATACCACTTCAGCATTCCTTTGTTAATCCTTGTCAAACTTCTTTTAACCCACTACGTTCTTCTAAATAGATAAAAATCCCAATAAAATGGCGCGAATTTCAGAGCTGTATAATATCTCTTAAACGACGCAACCGATTTCATGAAACCTAGCTAAGAATCATCCCGAGAAAACGGACCTTTCGTTTAGGATGCCACAGACTTTGCTGATGCCTTTTTTGTCAGGGACAGGGTTAAAAGTAAGTTCCTTTCTCGCGAGACAAAATGTGGATAAAGCATCCGTCTCTCTCATTATATACGTGTCAGAAAGTGACCGATGTTTTGTACATATTTTATCACGCGATTAATGCCGTCCAGGAGCCGATGGGTTTTGGAAGGGCTATAGTCCAACACATTGAGGTCGCCGGTTCAACGTCACCTCAACTAAATAATAACAAAGTCGTGCGTCAAAGAATCAGAACGCTTCAGTTAATAACTGTGGCTAATCGCGTACTTACCGAAATGTCGGCGTCGTGACCGCTACCGCGGTCTGTGGAGCGGTTTAATTGCGACAAACACATGAGAGCGACGCGACATGCGACGCGAAGCGACGTATTAGAGGCAAGTTGCAAGGTGACGTTTTGAATCTTTCATTTGACAAATTAAATGTGGTCGTGAATTCAAACTCTTTAGGGTTCGATATACGAAGGGCGTCCAACGGGACCCTATTACTAACCCTACACTGTTCGTCCGTTCGTATACTAACTATAAAGAGCTTCTTTTGTACCGTAATGTATAGCGAGTTTAGAATTTGTGTTATTACGGCAGATTCACTAACAAAAAAAGTAAAATAATAAATATAAGACACTCGTTTGTTTTCAAAGTATTTTTATTTTTATTGTATTTTTAAGCGATAAAATCCAAACCCTAAAACAAAACAATATCCACACAAAAAATGTCGTGTGAATTGGGCTTGCGCTGATTCGATTCGATATCGAATTCGAATTGGAATATACCTACTGCAGCGGTAGTCCGACTCGCACTTGATCGGTTTTTATTAATTGACTTGAATTGACGTTACGTTTACGTTTTTTACTTGCCGGTAGAAGGTAAAAGTCCCTGCTCCCCAGGACCTATCCCATCGATCTAGTAACTATAGTCCGCGCGCAAGTTCTGAGGAATCCCAAGAGAGTTGACGTCAGCATTTATATTGCCCGGCCATTAAGAAGTCAACCCTGACAGCTGTCATCGCTGTACAATTTATAACCTACTAGCAACCCGCCCTCTCTTCGCTTCGGTCAGTGTGAGTTTGCTGTAACACCGTTATAAAATCCAGAACTTATTGTACATTAATCCCATCCTCTTGAATCACTCTATCTATTGCTGAAAACTGCATTAAAATCCATTGCGATGTTTAAAAGATCTAAGCGAACAGACAGCGAGAGCGACTTCATTGTATACTACAGGGTGGGCCATAAATTTTTGCAAATAGCAACACTGATTTTTTCGGACTCTGTCAGCGTGAGCGGCGGGAAATTGGTGGGAAACTATAGGTCACTTCGTGCAATTTTATTTATAAAGGAGCGTTTCACGGGAAAGCAACGGGGTTTTTGTATTAAACAGTTTTATAAAAACAACGATTTGTATCTTTCTGTACGACGCCTACTTAGAATTGAATAAGGATAACGCCAAGTGAGTGAGTGTCCAAGTGTTAGTTTAATTAAATCTTAGGTCAAAAACTTCAAGCAAACTGGTTCGACACTGAATATCAAACAAACAGGGCGTCCACGTTTAACAAGAAATGATGAGAACATACGGCAGGTTAAAGTTTCTGTAGAGAACGATCCAGAATTATCTACGCGTAAACGTTCAGCAGCTCTAGCAATACCAAGAACTAGTCTACGGCGAATTTTACATCTAGATCTGAAACTGCACCCACTGCATGAATTTGAAGGTGACCAGAACATGGATGCAACAAGATGGAACAACATGCCATACGTCAAACATGAGTTTACCGGTGGTGAAAGAAATGTTTCCGAAAAAGTTGATTTCTCGCAGAGGTGACCTCCCAATTCCCATGGCTGCCAAGGAGCCCGGACCTAACACCTTGCGATGTTTTCAAGTGGAGATATTTAAAGAGTCGAGTGTACCTTAATAATCCGATGACAATACCCCAGTTAAAACAAAACATTCAGAATGAGATAGCTGCGATCCCTCGCAGCATGCGTCAGCGAGTTTTCCAAAGTGTTTGTGTAGTCGACTGCAGGAGTGCAACGACGAGACGGAGGAGACCTGGATGACGTTATTTTTCAAAAATAAATTGCATTTATCTGTTACTAGGTTAAATAAATAAAATATAAAAAAACATGAAAAGTTAAATTTTTATCGATGTTTTAAAAGTGCAAAAATTTTTGGCCCACCCTGTATGTAATAATATCTCTCAATAGTACAAATTAATGTATACATAAACTCACGCCTTTATTCCCAGAGTGGGGTAGGCACAGCTGCAGAATTACAAACAACTCTAAAAACTTGTTGATAATTTTCTGTAACCACATTTTGCACAAATAGGCTAAAGATGTTTACCGTTGTATATTAGTGACAGGTTGCAAGCCCATCGCTTAACAATACTACAAGCCTTTATTCCCTTAGTCGCCTCTCACGACATCCTCGGGAAGATATAGAGTGGCTGTATTCTAAACAAATTAATGTATAATAAAATAAAGAAGATAAAGATTTTTGGATTTGAGGTTATAATTTGTACTGAAATGACAGGTGTCAGGATTGACTTCTTATCGGCTGGGCACTATAGTGCAGTGATTTAGTCAGTAGTACGTCAATGACATAGCTAACTAAGGCGATAAGGGCAACTCGTACTTGGTGAGGCGGGGTACCGTAACCAATTCCAGTACTTACTAGAACCTAGATACTTCCAGCTACTTGATCTATGCGATCTGCTTACATGCGATAACGTGTGCATGCGCCGATGCGATCTATGCTGCGTGTGCGCGGTCATCTGGAACTAAGCGGCTAAAAAACTGGCCGGGGAATAAATCTGACTAAGACGGACTCCAAGTGAAAGAGAAAACGGCTCGTGTAGGTATTTTAGCAGGGAGAGGAACGTGAATTATTTAAAAAAAAAATGTAGAGCTTCGCCCTGCTTTTAGCTAAAGTCACCGTCAGTAAAGCTTGCAAAAGATGTAAACAAAACCAAACGAACCAATTCACCATGATTACTCGATAATCGCCTAATTGTACACAGTTTAACAATAAATTCTTATCTTATCTTGTCTTGTTTATTTTGTGACATTAGCAAAAATAACTATGAATATTTGACTTCTAAGTTTGAGTGGTAAGACGTCTTGTGCCGCCAGACATTCCGTCAAACCGCATCTCCATAAAAACCAAAGACAATCTAGAAAATTGCGTCAAATGGTTATTTATTGTGCAAGAGCGTGCGGTTTTCGAGCATTGACCGCCGGTGAAAAACCTCCGAAGAATAATGAAGTGTCAGCAACTCAGCAGTGTTGCTTAACTTCACCGCAAAGGCGTCGCAGATGTATTATAGTTCAAGCAAAAATCATAGGAAATAGATGGCGCTGTTCCTAAAAACCGGTCAAGTGCGATTCGGACTCGCACTCATTGAGGGTTCCGTATTTAAGATAATAGGTATGTACTTCCCGAAAAACTCATTTTGTTATGAACTCTATTTTGTAAGCAATAGGGTATATTCTGAATACCTATAGGTGAAGGATATTTTTCTGGGAAAAAATTACCTTCTGTCCTTCCCTGGGACTCAAGCTATGGTAGTGACCCTGCCTACTAAGCTAGCGGTCCTGGGATCAAATCCCGGTAAGTGCAGATATTTGTGTGATGAGCGCAAATATTTGTTCCTGAGTCATGGATGTTTTCTATGTATTTAAGTATATATTTCTCTATATAAGTATTTATATCGTTGTCTAGTACCCATAGTAGTTAGGGAGGCGAGGTAGCTAAATGACGTAATTCAACGGCGCCGTCGAGACCTATCAAAATCGAAAGATAAAATAATTTCGAAAAGAAAAGCTCGTATGGTAAAAACCATTTTAGCGGTGGGTTTGGCGTGCACGGTTTTTCAAAAATGTTAAAAAAAACAGTTACTTGGGCATTCTCGAGCGCGTCAGATATTCATACTACGTATGCCCCAAGTGCCTCTGATACCAACGGTATACTAATCTGCAGGTTTGCGTGGTGGGGGTAGGCATATAAAGTAGTCAAAAATGCAAAAAAAAAAAAATTACTCGAGCGCGTCAGATTTTTGGAAGGGGTGTTTAGTAGGCCCCAAAGAAGCTCCCTTTAAAAAAACTGACGATTTCGGCGTGACGATAAGTTACGATGAATTTTTGAAAATGCAAAAATAAAAAGTTTTTTTGAAATACTCGAGCGCGTCATATTTTCATAGGGGAGGTTTATCTCGGTATCCTGAAAGCATATTTTCTTAATCTAACAAAAATGTTGGTGGGTTCTCTTAATCTGACCGAAAAAGGTTTTTTGGTTTATTTTTTTCCTTTCTTTCTCCTTGATAAAACGGGGAATTTAAGAATGACAATAAAGCGATAGATACATTACCTTTTTTGTTTATTTAAACTTTTTTTTTGTAAAATGTATCGTTCGCGACTTATATGCCGCAACGCGTTTTTCGGAAGACGAAATGGCTCTTCCACACTTCCGGTCATGCGGAAACCGGCAGAATTTTGTATTTTTAGTAAGTTTTAGATTATATACTTCAAAAAAAAAAAAAACGCGCTCGAGAATGCCGGATTAACGTTTTTTTTTTACAAGTTCGCGACCCTATAACTCGGCGGCGTCAAGGACTTATCGTCAGATTAGTTAAATTTAGTCTTAAAACACTAAAATCAACCCCCAATATAAATATCTGACGCGCTCGAGTATTTCAGACTATCGATTTTTTTTTACTAATCTGATCGTCTATCCTAGGCGCGCGTCACTACATATAGAGCTAAATACTTTACAGGTTGTTCTATTAGGTCTAAGGTATCTCTCATATCTTAAACTGCCACGCTCGAGTATTACCGAAAATTCCCCTATTCGCCTCCCTAACTATAGTACAAGCCTAGAGCTTAGTTTGGGATTAGGTCAATTGGTGTGACATTGTCCCCTTATAATATGTATGTATGTATGTACGTATATGGATTGTCGTGATAGATCTAATCAATCACGTCAAAAAGGTGAAAAATTTGTTATTAAGAAAAAAATCAAAGAGTATTGTTAAATCGCTGAACGCAGCCATAATTCCACAAGCCACATAGTTAAAAAAAAACATAGGAATTAAAATGACACTATTAATACACTTTAATTTATTACGGCTATTATGGTGGCTGTTGCGCGAATGCCGTAGCCCCGCCGCTTTAAAAATGCGTCAGGAATTATGAGTAACGACTTAAGCAGCAAGTTGCAATTTAAGTCTTTTTTTAGAACGGCTAAAAATAAAACATCTTACGATGATATACGCTATGAAGTGCAGCAGAACTGAAACAAGTTCCGTACTTAATCTGAATTTACTAGAATTGCAGCTCTTTATAAAACCCCAGTTACTTAAATACGTCCCGTAGTTAATAAGAGAATAAATGAATTTATAAATGTCATACGGGCCTCTATTTTACGACGTAAAACAATATTGCATTTGACTTGTTATCGTATTACGTTTTGATGGTGTGAATAGTAATCGACACGAAATAATATAAATACTTAGTAGAGGCTGGGAAGAGGGCGGTTGCAGGAGGGATCTATGTAAGGCGAGATGGTATGACCCTGTAGAATGGGAGCCCTACCTTCGGTTTTCTTGCGACCCCTCTACACGTTGACGTGCGTAAGGGACGGAGCAATACGTAAGAGTGAGATGCAAGAATATGTTGGTCACTTTTACTTTTTTTTTTATTTATAGTTCCGCCCTGCAACCACTCTCTTCCCGGCCTCTACTATTTATTGTAGTAGAGCTATTAATTATTTCACGTGAATTACTATTCACGCAGCATCAAAACGTTAACAATACTATGACAGATCGAAAGCAATATGGTTTTACGTCGCAAAATAGAGGCTCGTAAAACATTCATAAATTCATTTATTCACTCACACTCCAAGCAACTACAGTGGCCTGTTTTATAAAGCTACAAATTACAATTTACAGGTTACAAGTTTCCATTTGACACCACCTCGACCAATGACGATCAGCCATTTGAGCAGTGTTGCCAGTTTATACCAGTAAAATTGAAACTGGTAGCTATATAAAACGTGCCCCAGGATTGTCATAGTTATCCAAACTAATATTATAAATGTAAAAGGAACTCTGTATGTCTGTCCGTTACGGTTTTACGGCTAAAGCGTTAAACTGATTTCGATGAAATTTGGAATGGAGATAGAGTAGATTTTACCCACGCTAGACGACTTTATACGCGGAAGGAGTCGCGGCAACAGTCAGTAATATCATACATATAATAGATAATAATGGCACATTACAACACTATGAAAGCGCCAAAAGAGATATCGTAATATTTAGATAAGAGTAACAATCTCATATAAAATTACTTGTAAACATTAGGTACTAGAAAATTGAGAGATTCCGGAATAAGACTCTACATACATATACATATTATGCATACATAACTTACCGCGAGACTATACTTATACCTTTACACTATGTAGGAAAATACATGGTCAAGTATAATACGAACGGTTAAAAAAGCATCAAGAGTCGTAGCCAGCCTCCGATTACCATCATTAATCGTATTACACCCCCAACCGATCGCTCTGCCAATATCACTACAAAGAAAAACTTCAGCATTCAGCTGTAAGTATAACTTAATTTTATAGTATTGAATATGAATAGTAATTTAAAAAATACCGTGGGATAATTACCCTTTCGTAAATATTGACTTGCGGCGACTATCGCATATCGTTTAGTTGTAATCGAGCCTCGATCGCCATCATTACATCGATCGCGATCAGACGATCGGTTGCGTCCACGCAGGAAATGCTACTGCGTTATTATTTTTTATTAAGGTTTAATTGTATATTATTTTATTTGTAGTCTTCTTTTTTTATTGAAGATCAGTGATTGGTTTTGCTTAATGAAAGTGCAGTTAAGTACATATAGCAATATAATTTTAATTTATCATTCTTACCTTAAATCGCTTGACGTTGATTTTGTGTGTGCTGATTTGTTTGTTAATTCATTTATACTCAGTTTTTTGCTGTCAAAAAGTCAACATATGGCACCTTACGACGTATGTAATTTTAGGACGCGTGAGTAAGAATAAGTAACTGTTTACCATCTAAATAAATAAAAATACTTTATTTTGCTGATATTCAAATCGCAGAATAAAGCCTAAGCACAGAATGTATAAACCCAAGTTATATTGCGGAGTCGGATAGTGCTAGATGCAAAACACAACATAAATTCCATGCTATCATCTGAATAAATTACTATTTTAAAGCTAATTCTGCGTCGGAACGACCCATTCAACTTTAATACCCTCTTAAATCTTTAAAGCATCCTAAACGCCGGCTCACGGATTCCGGGAGCCTAAATGCCAGGCATCGCGTAGTTTGCACAAAGCGCATTCCAAATTTGAAATTCCAAAATGGCAGCGCGTCAGTAACCGTTCGGTTTACGAAAGCGCATGCGCGACACTGCGTTGCAGTGCGTTGACCGGCGCGGCTTGACCCGCGTCGAGGTCAAGCGGTCAGTGTTAGGGCACGCCCACACTACCGCTACTCCTTACTCTATGGTAGCCCTAGGCGGCTAATCTGTGGGAACTTCGTACGTTGCTGGAACGTGTAGACACGGCTTTGGGTCGATTGAGGCTCCGCAAATAGCTAATAAATTAAGCACTAGCGTGTCTAAGTAACGAGTAACTGTGCATACTTGAGTTAAGGCAGTAGCGCTGTTAAGGTAGTGCGTAATTAGCAGCACTTTGTTTGGATTTAGAAGGGCTCGTCGATTTTAAATAATATAAGTGCTACTTTATTACCTCAATAGTTCAATAAAATCATTCAATTATATGACATGAAAAACGCGGAACTATATCTTTAGATTCCGGAAGATCAACAACTCTACCTTGCTCTGCCTACCTTTTTACTACTATGGCGCCACTTACTAAAGTGCCAACATCAAAAAACTAAATTCTCCACCATTTGAATGAAATATTTGATAAGCGTTGTGTAAGACTTTACCCTATTTTTATCATTTGCCTATGTACCAAATGATGTGCTTTCCTGTCACTTGGTTTTGCGCCCGCGTGTCGTTTCCGCACCCAAGAACTTATACCGCGCACGAACAAATAGAGTGCGTCTTTTATTATTATTAAATAATACAACAATAAAATAGATAAAAATCCCAACCGATTTTCAAGATACCCAGCTAAGTACGAGTAATAACCATCCCGATGAATATAGCTTTCCTAGGGCCAGTACACACGGACAGCATTTCAACTGCAACCCAGCTGCAAAGTGGCAGTTCCAGGGCTGTTCTGATGCAGTTGGTGCAACTGCATCGAAACTGCAAACCCATTGTGCAGTTCGCTTGCAGGTGTCGTGCAGTTGGTTTGCAGTTGCACCAACTGCATCAGAACAGCCCTGGAACTGCCACTTTGCAGCTGGGTTGCAGTTGAAATGCTGTCCGTGTGTACTGGCCCTTAAGGTTAGCCTGCGAAGCAAGCGTTCCTAGGTTTTTTTTTAATGCAAAAAAGAGGTCCATCCATTTGGGAGCTACAATGTCACAGACAGACACAAAAACACAAATAAGTAAAAACTTTAAACTAATATCAACCCGTCAAATACCAACTCAGATAACCGCTAAATACCATACAAGAGTGAAGCTAAAAAAAATCCAAACAAAATTCCATACAAATGTCTCTCCCTATAAACCTAGTCCGATTTTTACGATTATTTAATATTTTGTAGATATCATGAAAAACTTTGTCTGTATATTTTTTGTACTTATACAAATTTAAGAAACAAAAAACAGAAACGTACAGACCTAGTTCTTTATAATAATTACAACACATTCAAAAATCGTGGAAATCGGACTTTATTTAGGCTGTGAGAAATTTTATCTTCACAGTCCTCTTAAGACAAATGCACATAATACTGGTCATACTGTAAAAAAACTTGGTGTTCTTCAGACACAACAAAACATGTACCTAATAGTCATTATAATCAATCTATAAAAGTATGCATAAATTAATAATTATTTAGTACATCAACATTTTACGGCTTCATCATTACGCGTGTCACATTAAATTATGCACGCATCAATTCGAGCGGGAGATTATCTTCGGATAAGATCGTGTTATCTTCGGGTAATATCGGGGGCAATCTCCGAGGTGGCGCCTGCGCGGACGCCGCGATAATTGTTAAGGGCAGGGCTGATAATAATATTAAAATATGATGTTTAACCGTTATAATGACTAGAAATCGGGTTATATTTTCAGTAATTCACAGGAACCCTTAAGTTCAATATTGTATTGTAACGACCGTCAAAATATCCTTATTATTTTTATAAAAATAAATAAGAATTTAATAATGTTTTAAGTACTCGATAACAAGAATAAGAACAACAAGATTTAAAAAAATAAACGATTTCAGCGCTCGTGACAGCCCTGGCATATATTGACAGCTGCGCATGATTCTCTATCGCGACTCGCGACTCTTTGAAGTTAAAGCGCTAAATGAAAATATAATTGTCGCCTATGCAACCCATAGAATTTTATACGTCATTAATATATTATTCTTTCATATAATGTAGGCACACAATCGCATACTCATGGATTAAAAATGATTAAAGGATACGAGATAGATTCCTGTCTAAAACATCGGTCTCAGTAAACATACTTATTTGCGACCTCAGTTACTACACCACTTAAAAGTATGCATTTGTTTCTTATTTTGTATTTTAAAATCTTTTAATCCAATTTCAATTTTCAACTCACTTCCGAATCGGACGTAGCTGAATTTTGGTACCCGTACAATCGTCCACACAGCTGCCTGACCAATGAAGATAAACAGAGAGAAACTGTCTCTGTCGTGCACATACGATTCTTATGTAAAATCTATATTCATCTCTTTCTACATTTTCTCACTTCTGTCTTTAATGGGCAGTTAAGTGTGTGGCTGTTTGTACGTAAACCTGATGACGATAAAATATTCTTGATATGATTTACCCGGGCCCGTATCAACTTAAATCGGTCAACTTAATCGCGGCGGATAAAGCATGCGTCACTCTCGCACTTACTGTACTGTCTCACTAAGCGTTACGCTAACCATCGATTTTATTCGTTTTATTTTTAAACCAATCGTGTCACTGGTAGTGGTAGATCACGTGATTCAAAGAGTCGATTAAAAACGGTGGTTAGCGTAATGCTTAGCTAGGACTCTAGGACGTTCGCTGTATATACTTAACGTAGAACAACTAGTTCCAACCACTAACTTGGTCTTCCTAGGCTTACTACTAACGAAACTTTCCGCGTTGTCAAAAGAATTGTGGGCCTTAAAAGAATAATTGTAGCTCCAATTTGACCACCCTAATATATCAGAACCACTAACGATAATAGCGCCGGCGCCTATGATCGTGTAATGACTGTGATCTTTAATGATTATGGTCATGAAACAGATCGGTTATGTTTACGCCTTTAACCCACTCTCGAGTTTAATGAAAGTGTATTAGTGAATTGGTTAATTCCATACGGCATGATATGGTGGTTGGAAACGAGGGCAACCTTTAACGTCATGCCTCGTGTTAGGAAAAAGTAAGATTGTGTTCTTGAGACAGTTGGCGCGTTTTATCTAGTGATTTATTTCAGATTGTACTCATTTTCACTAGGTAGGTAGAGTCGAGAAAATATGTGTGGTAATTTTAACTCCGTTGGGTTATGGTAGATTCACTATTATGATTTCGTTTTGTGTAATGATTTTTTGTTCTATTTACTAATATAGTGCGATAACACATATATTGGTTTTTTTTTTGTTTATATATGCCTTTATTTATTTTAGTTGTTTTTTATGAAACCAGTTATAACATTTAGCCGTTAGAAATAAATAAGGTTAGTAAACCGACATTACGTTACATACACAAAGTTTAGTATACGGACCATTACTTTTTTATTATTATTATTTTCTAAATCAAAACTAAATTCCGACATAGATTTGGCTATTTCCTTATAATTTGGCAAGTTCCATGTTTGTGAACGCGAGTGTGTTGGCGACTCATACCTTATATCGGAAACGCAAAGTCTGAAACCGCTTAAATCATAGATCCTAACTATCTAATAATGAACGATGCAACAACTCCGCACGCACCAACTTCGCATCCGGGAAATCGCCCGCCAGCCGTCCCACCCAATTTAAAAAAGTTGACAATCCATAAGTGCCAACCTAACCGAGCGGATCGAGCAAAAAGTTACCGGCCAGCAGTTTACATATATTAATAGATCACCCAGATCACCAAAGATGGCAGACACCACTTCGGAATTTAGATCGTTAAATCATACCAACTTGGTAGTAGAAAATTCCTTGATAAGGGAATGTAGAGCTTATCTATCATTTTACGGGCGTTTGTAAAGCCCTTTTCCATTGTTATATCTACTATACAGGGTGTAAGGGACGGCTCACCGAAAACTGAAAACATTGCTTCAGACCATTGTACTGAACTGAAATTCAGTGGATTTTTTCCCGGGAAAACGAAAATTTTGTCGTTTTTTTTTCATGTTCTTGCATATAAACCGATCTAGGACAACATATTATGACATACTGAAGCTCATTATGTAAAAAAAAACTGTGAAAACGGCATTTTCACGAAAAAAAAACGGGGAAATTTTCGTTTTCCCGGGAAATTTTCCACTGGATTTCAGTTCAGTGCAATGGTATGAAGCTATGGTTTCAGTTTTCGGTGAGCCGTCCCTCTCATCCTGTATAGGTCCGGAACTACTCTTCCGTTCAGAGAACTAGTATGTTAAAAAGGTTTTTATACATACACTCGCGAGCAAAAAAATCGACTCAAGCTGCACGCTTGGGTTCTCCGTCCAGTATTTCTTGACCCATCCATGATATATTAATAAAAATGGTATCAAACGAAAGGTGATAATGTAACGATTAAAAAAATGAAAAACCGTGGAAATCCATCCACGATTTTTCAAGTTATGCCTTATTTTCCGATATGTGGGTCATTTACTCGTTCCGAAACGTACGAGTTGTGCCCCCTTTGACCCCTATAAATAAGGGGGTGGAGGGGGAAATGTCATCAGTCACTTATCAGAAGTTGACCGGTACACATCTCTGCTAACGACCCTACTCAGAAGCCTTGGAGAAAATGGATACCACCATGACTGAAGCCGCCCAAGTCGTGGCCTTGCTGGAAGAGGGACACAACCAACGCTTTGTGGCTGACCAGCTGAATTTAAGCCAGTCAGCAGTATCCCGAGTCTACCGACGGTATCGGGAGACTGGGGCCTTGGTACGAAGACCAGGTTCTGGCCGCCGGAGGTGCACATCTGAGAGGGATGACCGCTTTATGGTCACTACCTCTCTCAGAAATCGGCATCAGACCGGCGTTTCCATCCAGCAGCATCTTCAGGATGTAAGAGGGGTTACTGCCAGCGAGTGGACAGTAAGGCGAAGGCTTAAGGAAGCTAACCTGACCCCGAAACGGCCCGCCACGGGCCCCAGACTGCTCCCACGTCACCGCCAAGCACGCCTGGAATTTGCTCATCAGCACAAAAACTGGACCATTAAGCAATGGACCCCAGTTCTTTTTTGCGATGAGTCCAGGGTGTGCTTGAATGGCTGTGACAGACGGGGGAGGGTCTACAGGAGGTCAGGGGAACGGTACGCACAGTGCTGTTTCAGGGAAACAGTTGCCTATGGAGGGGGTTCCGTCATGGTGTGGGCGGGCATTTCCATGGAAGGGCATACCGAGCTCGTTTTTCTACCTGGTGGGGGCCGTGGCGGTGGTTTGACCGCTGCTAGGTACATCACCGAGATCCTTGAGGAGCATGTTGTTCCTTACGCCGGTTTTTATGACGAGGGGTTCGTCCTAATGCAGGATAATGCCCCTTGTCATACCGCAAGGATCACTCGGGCCTACCTTGCCGAGGTCGGCATACCCACCATGGACTGGCCAGCTCTCAGCCCGGACCTGAATCCCATTGAGCATGTCTGGGACTACCTGAAAAGACAAGTTCGGAAGAGAGAACCAGCTCCGTCAAATGTTACGGAGCTGAAGGCAGCTCTGCAGGAGGTGTGGGATGTCATCCCCCAGGAGCTTCACAAAAAGCTCATCAGATCGATGAAAAACCGCCTGGATGCTGTGATAAGGGCTAGGGGTGGAAATACAAAATATTAAATTAACAAGTAAAATCTTATTTTTCTTAAAATGCCGTTTATTTCACGACTTCCTTTTAATTTTCATAGTATTTTTTTTATTCGTCTTTGCAAAACCTGGCCTCATCAGTTGTGGAACCTGGCATGACTGAAAATTATACATTTTTGAAATCGTTACTTTATCAGCTTTCGTTTGATACCATTTTTTTCAAGATATTTTGGATGGGTCAAGAGATACTGGGCGGAGAACCCAAACGTGCAGCTTGAGTCGATTTTTTTGCTCGCGAGTGTAGATACAACAAACCTTTTCGGAGTAAGATGTAGCTGTGTGCTGATGTGAAGCGCCGCTTCAATCGCGTAGATGTCAAAATATTCCATACAAATTTAGCTCCGGTCGTTAACGTTTCTCACCGCCTAAATCAAGTCCGATTTCCACGACTTTTGAATATGTTGTAGTAATAATGCAGAACTACGTCTTTACGCTTCTGTTTTTTGTTTTTTAAATTTGTTTCATTCTAAAAAGTATTTTTGTGGAAAGTAAAACGTACATTCATCGTTTTTTATGACATCTACAACATATTAAATAATCACTTAGGGTTCATTAAAACAAAATTGCATAATGCCTTATGAAATATTAAAAATGGACCCTGTCGCCTAGCACGGAGCCCAAGGGTGTGACCCGAAGGCCCCCTGTTGATTCACGACACTCCCCTACAGATCAACCCTGGCCTCCAAAACAATATTAATATTTTGCCATCTCTTTACATCGTCAATATATCTCACTTCACAAGCATCAACCAACCTCACCATTTCTCCATCTTTTTCCGATCTCTTCCCGCCAAATCTAGATGACACACACCTCCACCCAGAGTTGCCAGTCATAATTATTTCGTCTAAAAATTACTACCGAACTAAAGGGGTCCACTCACCAGCATGTTTCATGCATATCGCGATCATTCGCGACAGGTATGCATAAATACAAGTTCCAAGTTGATTTAAAATTTAACAGCGGCGTGAACATTGGATGTGTAGTTAAATTGTAAGTGCCTGGATCACAAGGACCGCAAGTTTGAGCTTTGCGAGTCGCAGAACTATTGAAGACGCTATCGGTGTCTATTCTCCGTAAACATCTAGATTTATCTAAGAGAGAAACATCGGTAGTTATTTTTAAAGGGCGAAGACGTTGCTGGAATTAAACTTAATTACCAACGAGTAAGTATGTCTGGCAGAAAACTTGTTTGTCGGTATTCCAATTTTCAGACTATTCTAATAACAGGAACGTTAGAAACATCAATATTATTTTTAATAAATAAATATCAGACGTAGCTCTATTTCTATATGGGTACTAGACAACGATATACAAACTTGGTCCTCGTCGCTAAATAGGGCAATACAGAGTTACTGACTGCCGCCGGTTGATATTTTTAGCGTGACAGAAGAAAGAAAATCAGAAGCTTTCTTTACAAACCATTTCCTATTCGGTTGATCCGTTTGGATGCCACAGAAAGAGAACCACATAGAAAATCACGTTAGACTTATATATGTTTATAACACCCTGGGGGTAAAAATCAAGAAAATATGAAATAATTATTGAAGTTTCTCAACATACAAAATGTGCATGCGATATGTACACCATTGTTATTATTAATACATACATACATACATACATACCTTCACGCCTTCATTCCCAGTGTGGGGTAGGCAGAGCTACAGAATTACCAACAACTTTTAAAACTTGTTGATAACTCTGTAACCACAATTTGCACAATTAGGCTAAGATGTTTAACAGTGTATATTAGTGACAGGTAGCAAGCCCATCGCCTAACAGTACTACAAGCCTTTATTCCCTTAGTTGCCTCTTACGACTTCCACGGGAAGACATGGAGTGGCACAATTCTAAACCGGCAGAAAACATCCAAAACTCAGGAACAAATATTTTTACTCATCGCACGAATATTTGCCCATACTCGGGAATCGGACCTGGGGCTGCGAACGGATCATCAGAGCTAATATTTGCACATCTTAATGTGGCAAATATACTATACTCAATCTGTTTAGGTACTTAAATAAATGTAAACAAACCAAACCACGTGGTTCTGGATATTAGCCAATCAAAACTGTTCCGTCGAGCGTTGACGTACGTTCACCTCCTATTGGCTGACCAACTATGTCACGTGATTTTTTTGTTTACATTTATTTAAGTACCTAAACAGATTGAGTATAGTTCTGAACATCTTCTAACACCTGTATTTCAACCATGATTTTACATAAACATAAACTCACGCTTTCATTCCCAGAGTGGGGTAGGCTACAAAATTACTAACAACTCTAAAAACTTGTTGATAATTTTGTAACCACATTTTGCACAATTAGGCTGAGATGAAATAAAATTAGCAAATTGATATGATTTTATTACAATCACTAGTTTTTTTTTTTTTTTTTTGCCCCCGCGGCGACTTGAACAGCTACTACCGCAGGGATATGGCTTCCACGTGAAGTGATTTCGCCAGTGTCAAGGTTTATATGAGTATAAAACACAATCCAATCTTCTCTAGGAAGATTGGGGGCAACGTTGTACGGTGATTTGTAGGTCAGAGGTCAAGATAGTTTTAACCTCTGCACCACTGCGAGTCCACTTGAAACGAGAAGAAAGATGCCAGATACACGAAATAAGTCCAAGTCTTCAATCACTGTGCGACACAAAGGCATAAAAAGTACAAATCACTATCAGAAAAGAACTTTGAACACCTAATTACCCAAAAATTAAAGTCTAAAACAAATTACACGTCCGCCATCTTTTAACGTTGCAAATGGCCTCCCAATCACTAGTTATCAGTTTATCTTAAGGTTTCATTTTCTTTTCACTTATTTTGAACTGTCAGGCCTAACAGACTTGGCACCGCACTGCCGGTTAACTGTTACATTACAGCAGCAGTGTTAATATTATTGTCTGGTGAAATTACAAGTATAGAGGCATTTCATCTTAGAGCCATATTATTATTAAGAGAAATGTGAAGCTA
Organism: Acleris emargana; assembly: GCA_927399475.2. NCBI lineage: Eukaryota > Metazoa > Arthropoda > Insecta > Lepidoptera > Tortricidae > Acleris > Acleris emargana. Next base: position 3,906,285 of record OV656840.1, read on the forward strand.
AAAATGTATATACAAAATGCGAAAACATTTCTTTCCATTTAATTCTAGATTCTTCATTTTTCATTTTTGAATACTTATGTCGTAGATATGATGAAAAACCATGTCGGTACGTTTTCCATTCCACGACAATACTTCTTAGAATGGAACAAAACCAAAAAACAGAAACGTACAGACCTATATAGTATCTTTATAAGAACTACAACATATTCGAAAATCGTCGAAATCGGACTTGATGTAGGGGGTGAGAAACGTTAACGGCCGGAGCTAAATTTGTATGGATTTTTATGACAGCTGCGCGATTTTAGCGTCGCTTCACAATCCTCTTATAAACTCGTCTTGGCTGAGATGCTCATCACAAGATACGTCATCATAAACGTCAAGCCACAAAAAACTGTCATTTTAGACTCATCTTGAGACGGGAATTGACAACATTTCATTTTGGTGACACCTGCACATTACTATACGAATCGAAAGGGTTTTGCCTCCTGAACACGGCAAAATATTTATTTAGCACCTGCACATTACTATACGAATCGAAAGGGTTTTGCCTCCTGAACACGGCAAAATATTTATTTAGATTTATTTTTCTTTATTGACAAAATTACAAGTAAGTTAAATAAAAAAACGAGTTTTACCAATACTATGCCTGAATAGATATAATACCATTGCCTTTTTCACGAGAAAAAAAGCTGTCATACTTCAAGTTTGACATTGACACTATTGACAGATGGATAGATACTTGAAATCGGTTGACCGCCATTATTAAAAAGAAAAACTTTTTTTTTTATACAGATTGGACTAACGTAATATGTCCATTGTGTCGTAGAAATGAAGTTACGCCCTTTTAGAATAAGAACATCTTAATAAATTAATAATAAAATAATTATACATCCTAGGGAAAAAATAAAACTATTAGTGTCTTCCTCCTTCCAAACAGTATCTATAAAACGAATAAAATTAAAGTCTTGAAAATATGAAATCTTGTCAATTACAGTCGAGATGAGATTATTAATACGGCCATTAGTCTTCAGAGCTGGCGGCGCTTTTGCGGCCTTAGCATTGCAGTCTTAAGATAGATAGATATGGGTCTCAGATCGCACCTACCATCAGGTGATAGGCTCGTTCGCATCCTCCATACCTGGGACCCTTTAGACTTCTACTCGTATGGTGGCCTAGTATTAAACGCTTGACTATATCTATATATGTAAATATACTGCGCAGACGCATTGTTCTGTTCTAAGAAATCTCAACGAGCTTATGACAACTACATGCAAACCCAGCACATTGTGTTGTAAGCTTATGTGAAAAGCTTGTGGAATGTCAAGCTTTTGAATAGGGTATTGACTTTTACTTGCTTTAGTTAAGTTAAGAATAGGTGTGTAACTATGAGGTTAGTCTTTGTTAGTTTACTGGTGGGTGGAAAATGTTTTTTTTTGTATTTTCTGCCGTTCTATTTCAAGTTGCCAATCTTCTAACAGATGTTAAATGTAAACATTGGTTAGAGATAAATTTACCCGTCTTTGCTTAAATATTAGAACTGCTATACTTCGGTTTTTTATGACTAATATAGTTTGGGACATATGGGCAGATAAGACAATTAACCAGCCAGGTATTCTTAACACTTGGATAGTGTAGATAGATAGATACGTTTATTGATTTTTGAATTGACTAAGCACAAATAACATACAAAAAAATATCTAGTGGATCCCAAACTGAGAATGTATCTTGAGGCCTAGTGAGCCGGTTTACAGACAGAAAAGGTAAGTAATTAGAATTATTTTGAAAAGAAAAACAGTGCAATAATAATGAATAAACTATTACATATACATCTGCATAACAAAACTTTTTTTTTTTTACTTTTACATAATATTTTATAACTTTTAAAATAAAAAATTGATTTTGAATTAAAATAAAACAATGATACGCTTAATAATGCACTTATTGTTAGTAATGCACTTGCACTACTAACTAACTACACGTGCTCTGAGGCTAAGTGGGATCTGAGACAGGCATTTGAAATTTCAATCTCAAGTGTACTATCTTAAGACTGCAAAGACGACATTTCTGGTATCTTCTTGGCATGTGTCTGTCTTTCTTTTTTTTTACATTTCTCGACTTTGGTGTCTCATGTGAAAAACCTTGTCAGCCAAATCGCATGTTCTATCCACTTGTATAGTTACTCGTATTCTCGATCTTCCAAAGTCATATTACAGTACGATTACTGTAAGTTTACCACTGACAGATAATTTGCCTTCACATAACTTACAACTTTAATTTCATACAAATAAAGCGATTTTTAGAATACTTTTACCCACGTCTACCGATTTAGCATAACTATTTTATATGTATTATATACATAGGTACATACATACATACCTTCACGCCTTCATTCCCAGAATGGGGTAGGCAGAGCCACAGAATTACCAACAACTCCAAAAACTTGTTGATAACATTAAAGCTGAAAATTAAATGAAGGTAAATCCATCTGTGAGCAACTCCAAATAATTCTACTGTACTGATGGAACGCAAAACCGACAGAGCTAACGAAGTGTCCAATTTGTGTTTACGAGAAGTAATGCAGTTGTAATGTGATGCTTCAAACGACGGACTTGGTGCAGCGTTCACTCAACTGTCGGTCAAACTCGGAAGAATGTCGTCTCAAGTTCTATGCTACCTACTTATTTATAATTATGCAATTTTACGTATTAGATTTAACTAACGTTGTCTAAAAAAACTAATTAAATAATAGTCATACATGAAAGTTTGAGAAAGTGTATTTTTACTAGCTTCTTCTTCGTTAGCGTCTTCCTCGAGTAGCATTCGTAAATTGGTCATCCCACTATAGTCTTTGCACTATTTCAAACTATAAACTATCTTAAACTGCCAAATTTCATACGAATCTGTTCAGCCGTTCTGGAGTGGTTAATTAATAAACATCAAACTTTCGCGTTTATAATATTAGTAAGATATTAAGATTGATTCTGTAAAAATAAACCTTAACGTATGTATAATCATATTACAATTACACGTACGATTGAAAACGCGAGTAACCGCGTTACGGGAGAGACTTTCATTTTCTCTCGAAACTGTGTCTGTATGTTTATTAAAATCATATGCTATTATGGAGTAAACCCGCTAGCTACGGTATATGAAAGTAATACCACGCATGTGACTTATAGCCACAGGCTTCTGGAAATTCTAAGAACGTTTAAGCTGGGGAATTACCATGCCTACCCTTTAGCTCGAACAATTTTAGAATACGTAAGTAGCCCTAAGGCCTTACTACATCAAGTTGTATGCGGCTTTATAGAAATAAAATGCGACTAAGTATTTATGGAATATCCAAGTAGCATAAGAAAGAGAAAAAAAAAGTTACGGAATACATGGGTGGTCCCGTTGGTTAACATACTTAAGGTACAATATTCATGTCTACGAAGGCTTAAGGCCACTTTATTCTTCATTATATAAAAATTAAACATTCTTTTATTTGTAACATACCCTACAATCACACTCTCGCCAACCACAAACCATCGCAAATCGCTGTGGTCATGTTTTAAAGTAAGGTTAAATTATATGATAATCAATCATTTATTAGTCTACGCATCGAAGCGCACCGACCGCAAGAACTTATGAATATTTCAAACGTAATAAAACCCCAAGTTTCCCAGTGTTCACAACTTAACCATGTCTATGCTAATTGACTGCAGACTGCACCGGGTAATGTTGGCACCACTGGTTTTATTTGACTTTTCAACTTGAGTTGAGCAAATAACGCGATGTCAATGTACTCTGAAGCCTGGAACTTTAGCCATTGTTAACTACTGCGCGTTTTGAAATACTGTTCAGCGTTCGGAACTTCGGAATTCAAACTGTTTGAATTTTAACTGACGACTATAGTGTATTAGACATTGCAAGGTTGCGTCTAAAATGTCAACATATTCGGTAGATTGAAATGTTAAGGTTTTTTATTTTTAATTTGCTTGTGGCCTGTGGCAAATAAATGGCCGTTTTCACTAAAAATTGTAAAATTCTCAAAGACTGCCAGTATCTGTTGATGATGACGTATTGTAACACCACCTCCATCAAGAAATCACTAGGTACATTGATGATTATGATTAATGATTTTATTAATATATGAAAGTTTACATTAGTTATTTTTCACTTCTCATGCTGTTAAAATGTTACTTTAGTCTCTGCGCATCGGGACTAAAGCTCCTTATTAATCTGTCGGGATTAAAGTTTTTTTTTAATTACTTTGGAAACCCTTAAACAACCAATCACGGTGTTTGTGAATGGAGGATTAACGCTATTTTCAGTGATTTTGTATGGACCATTTTTAGGGCGTGGAAATAACCTCAAAGTGACAACTGTGCAAAAATATAAAAAAACTATTTATTTTCGTGAAGCACGATTAATGATTACGAATACGAATCTATTTAAATATATTAAAGAAACTACTATTTTATTATGCATGGTCCAAATAGTTTTCAAGATTGTATCTGTTGTGTTGGCTAGCATTTAAAGTTTTCCAAAAAAAACAACCGCGAAATATTTTTGTCAGAAACTGTTACATATTTGATAAACATTGTAATTTTGTTTAGAACGAGGTTTTTTTCCTCGCATTCAAAGTGAAAAGTAGAGTGTTTAGCGCGAGACTAAACAACCATAATGACACTCGAATTTTATTATAGCCACTCTCGCGCGCTCGCTCGCTCGCGTATCTAAAGATCTCAGAAGAGAAGATTGTTTTAGTCCCTCGTAGAACAATCTACTATTGTTTTAAAACACTCTATTTTCAACCATTGAAGCGATTTGTATGATATCCGACTGTGGAATGTGTCCAGTTCCCTAAAAGGAAACATATCGAACACACATTAAAAACTTGTAAAATTTTAAACCGAACCGAACCAAACAATCCGTTCTTCTGTTCCAGGATATCAGCCCTCCTGATCACCATCGCAACGACTTGCGCCGCGCTCTCCTCGGCCCCGAGCCGCGACAACAAACTCACCGAAGAAAAGAAAAACAAAGAACCGAGCACCCACGAGCTCCTCAGCGCCCTAGGCCTTCAGAAACTTAGAATACCCGCCGCCCACCACAAGAAGCGAGTAGCGGAGCAAGGCAGGCGGCATGCCACCGGCGACTCCAGAATGTTCGTCATCAAACTACCCCCGAATACGAGTTATTACTCGCACACGAACCCCGAGCCAGCCGCTGCCAGAACGCTCCCCTTACAAATGACAGGCAATGGAAAACCAGCCAGGGTCTACCATTGGAACCTGCCTGTGTTACAAAAACTTGCGAAAGAACGACCGCAAGCGAGATTCGACGATGATGCCGTCAATGTGGAGGGTACAGCAACATGGACGAAACAATCCCAGCACCATCCGAACTCCTTGGATAATTTGACGTATTACATCCCCGCTAAGAAGCCTTCGTTCAGGAAATACTTCTCAGGCAACGGGAAACCCAAATCATTCTACGTACTGGACAAGAAACAGCATGCCGCCCAATTCCATAGACTATTGCCATAATTTTGCTGGCGTGTTTAGTCTGTGGCAGACCGTTAATATAAGTAAATCGAATAAACGAAGAGCCGTGTAGTGCATTTAAAACCAACTGTATTTTTACGCCTTAACTCTACTTTCTATAATTACTATTTATTTTTGATGCTTAGCGCACTTTATAGTTGAACTATCTTGTATTTATCCACGTTAATGACGCGAGTAAGGCAGCCTTTCCCTAAGAAGAGTAGCAATTTATTTTAAACTGTTTTCTAACCTCCTACAATTAAATAGCGATTTGTATGTTGTCGGAACCAGTTAGTGAAAACTGTCATTTGATCGCTTACTGCTCGTTAGTTTTACATTGGCGATAAATTCATGTAAATTATGTTAAGTTCGGCCGACACTTAGTAAAAACAGGGTAACTGAGAACAGTTGTATATCAATGCTTGGTATATATGATAAAGGTAATGGCGACTTGACCGATAGTTTTTAAAAGTTAATAAAGAATGTGGTATAATTGGCGCCACTTTTACCCTTAATGTTACTACATTAAATGAAGAAAGAGACAATCGACCAAACTTATACCAACATGGCATGATACTCGTATGTGGACTTCTCTATTTAACAGTAACTATGGTCTAGGAGTACCTAGAGAAGACAATCTTTTAAAATTTGAGAGGTTTCAAATGTTACAACATGAAATTTACTTTTAATAAAAAACTACTTACATATGTAATTGTCATTGTAATTGAAGTTCATCAAATGATAGCACGGAAAGCCATAAACTTCTAGTAATTGTGAAAAATGTAGTGACATTCATCACTGTAAGTTGATTTAAATTTAATTGACAGAATTAAATAGATGAGGTTCTCGTTATCCGAGATAGGTTCAGTTATCTTGAGACAGCAGCTGATTATAATTCTAATCGACGTTGATGATGCATCAGAGATTCTCTATTTTTCAACGACCGAGATAATGATAACTCGAGCAGTGCGTTGATTCCACATTACATTAATAGCAATAGTAAAAACCCATCATGTTTAAATATCATATTGTTGACGTTATGGCAGCTCCTATTTATTTTACAGGAAGAGCTGTCAGGTTGTGAACATAATATCTATGGTCTATGGTTTTGTTTTTTTTTAGCAAAGACATCTGCTGCTTCTGCTTCAAGTTCTATCGCCCCTTTGGTAGTACACAGTCTACCAAGGCAGTCTACAAAACATGCTTTTTAATAGACTGATTCAAGTTTTGTGATTAAAAATGTATTTTTAATGATAAAGGTTAAAAGTGATTTCAGGGGGTTATTTTTATTATTTTGGATTAAATACTAATTTAACTAAGTTTTTAAACAGATATTTAGATAATCAGAGACCGATGTTATAATAATGAAAATATCCTGCACTATCTCTGGATAGGCTGTCTTCGACGTGTATTTTTTTTTTCTTTGTGTTAAATTATCTATTACACATTATTTATTACTTCAGTGATTATCTATTGTAAATAAAAGCTTTTGTAAATTAGATATAAGCTTCCATAGGTGCTTTATTATTATTATATTAAGACGGGACTCGAATTTAAATTATTTAGAATACGAACTTGTAATATACCTTCTAATATACGAACGAATGCATACGATATCAAATACATCCGAGTTCAACGATTAACCACCTTGTAGGTCATGACGTTAGGTTAAAATTCGAATACGAAGTAATTTAATACTTACGTTATTAAGTTCTTTGCTCCGTAATAATGACTTAGCATTTTTAACCGTAAGTTCGTTTTTTCTAGATACTTTTTCCTAGAATTTGCATTTATTAATTTATTTAAGATGTATTGAAAAATATAACTTAGTTGGCTATCGCTTTAAATTATTTTTAAGTCAACCCTACATGTAAGGCGTTATACTTTGATGATTATTATTTGTACAACGTTTATTTCAAGATCTAAACTTTTAATACATATTTTTTATTTAATTGTCGTTGTAACTTGTTTTATTACCTACTCGCTTTTCCTTATTAGGGTTCAGTACCCAAAGAGCAAACAAGGGACCCTATTACTAAGACTCCGCTGTCCGTCTGTCCTTCTGTCCGTCTGTCCGTCTGTCCGTCTATCCGTCTGTCCGTGTGTCCATCTGTCCGTCTGTCTGTCACCAGGCTGTATCTCACGAACCGTGATAGCTAGACAGTTGAAATTTTCACAGATGATGTATGTTCTGTTGCCGCTATAACAGCAAATACTAAAAACTGTCATAAATATTTAAGGGGGGCTCCCATACAACAAACTATTTTTTTATAGATAATGGTACAGAACCGGTCGTGTGCGAGTCCGACTCGCACTTGGCCGGTTTATAAATATACGCCCCCTTCCATCGCTGATTACTATATTCGCAAAATATGATACTTACTCTCAAAACATATTTGCATAATGAAATAGTATACTTACTCTCGAAACATCGTATTCTCAAAACATCGTATTCGCAAAATCTTAACTGAGTCGATGGAGCTCCGCTACAGCGAAGCTCCTATTTCTGAGTGTTTTGCCCTTCAGGGCTGATATAAAAACGAACCTAACCTAACCTACCTCATATTTATGTTATGATTATGATACTAACTTTGGTCACTAGGGCCACGGATAATTTAAATTATATTTTGCGAATATTATGTTTTGAGAATATGATATGAATACATACATATATACATTACATCACGCCTGTTTCCCAGAGGGGTAGTCAGAGACTACTTCTGATATGAATATACCTAAGTAAATAACTACAATTAAAAGTTAAAACTAAACTTATTTAAATTAAAATAAAACTAAGCTACTCAAATGTTAAAGATGTAAATAATAATCACTACTATAAAAAGAACAACCTATATTATAATAAATCATAAATAAATATCAAAAGTAAAGAACTTGAATGTACTAAACCACAGATCACAGAAACAAGGGAGATATGTTATGGGGGCGTGGTTCGTGTCGCCTCGATATGGTCAAATTGACCATATCGGCACGAGGCGTGTCAAGCGTTGACACAGTCACTCACTGAACGCTGTCAGTATAGAAGCTCCGTTTAAATGATAAAATGACTGTATATAGCGTGAAAGTGTGCAAAAATCGAAATACAAACGTTAATATAAAATCAAAGGGCATAACTTACCACCGGTAAATTTTGTTTTTAAGCATTATTTATATTTTTAAATGAATATTTTATATTTGAATGGATTTCAGAGCGTAAGGTTGTGAAAGTTGTGTTGACGTGATTTCTATCGACTATCGATAAATGGCTTATTCTACAGCTATCAATAGAATTAAATGTGTTAATAGTTCTAGTTATTTATCACTACCACGACACGCTTAAAACAGAAGAAAAATAATTTTAATAGATTTTCACGTTATACAAAATTTAATTTTCTTTACAATATTAACGAACGACGAAGGACTCTAGCAATTCAAATATAAGTAGGCAAATCATACAATTAAGATAAAAATAAATTAACCAACCACAAAGGCAAAGGGCTCTGGCTCAGTATTGAGCTGTGTTTGCACACAGCGCTGATTGACAGCTCGCGCCGACTCACTCTTAAAAGGATTCAAGCCTAAAGGTTGGATGGTAGAGATTGCCCCAAGTATTAAGTCTATCTTTCTGTTTTAAGTAATTTATACCATTTATGAAATAAAGTTTACATAATCAAGTCGGTAAACTACTGGTTTGTCCCAAACTGAGATCTTGTGACGTGACACTCAACCGAACCCATTTTATTAGTATATTTGTATTAACATCATAAAGTCCAAGTTTACAATTTAGACTTTTATGTACTAATCAAAACGAAAATCTTAAACAGCTCCAGAAAATTGAACCAAAGAAATTCGGCCATTTTTTTGTTACGTTCTAATATAGGTATCGTTCCAAATTTAAAATCTTATGTATCAATTTTACGCAAACCGTATTCTTGCTAATAAAATATTATTCTATTCTAACAATAATATATTAAGTTTAAATGATGTAATTGTATTAACCTAGTAGTAAAATAATAAAAATAGTACTTATTGCCTGTAAATTGAATAGTACCTATATTAACGTTGCAAACAAGTTTGAATTGTTTATCGATATATTTTGAAACATTCCTTGTGGCATCCCTAAGTGGACGACAGGAGAGAAACGCACACCTCTTGAAAAAAGTATAACTAGATGTCGCTGTGTGTGGGTAGTCTTTAACCTGCTGATCATAGGGACTACTACCTTGGCGCCATCTAGCTCTGAGGAACTAATTAATTACTCGTCGCATAGATGGCAGCTAAGTGACGAGTAAGCGCTACCTTACGTTCAGTGACTGAACTACGATGGAAAAAAAACGATCTTTCAGCATTTTTCAACCTTGAGAACTTAGTATAAAGCTTAATTTTCTGCTACTATCAAAACTATGTTACGGCGTTTTTAGTTCGTAAGCTGTAACCAATTATGAGGAGGTTGTTTTTGTAGTAGTTAATAGAGCGTAAGCGTAAGACGCACACATGTTTAAAAGTGGCGACACCGGGTCTTGTACGAATTGGCGTTCATGACATATCTCCCTTGTTTCTGTGATCTGTGTACTAAACTCATAAAATCTAAAAAATAAAATCATCTTCGGTCCATCTGATCTACAAAAGTGCTGCCATCTTACGCAAACTTATTACACCGTAATAATAACGATGGCGCCATGCTACAAAACGTTCAACGGAAACGTAACAGATGGCGCTTTTATTAAAACTAATTATTTTTTACACAATACGCTAGATGGCGCTTCAACTATTGTCACCCCCTCTTTCTGTTTAACCGACCGAGCACTTGTCACCACATGCGCGGCAGGCTGCGCGATTTATAAAATTCTTACTAAATGGTATCCGACAGAAATCTATAATAGTCGCCCAAAAATGTCAGCTGCGAATGCAAGCAGCTCGCTAGTAAACGCTAAGAATGATGACAAAAGGAATATCGGAACAGATGGTGATGTTAAAAATAAGGCGTCCAGTGTGAAAAAGAAACGGGATGAAAATATAAACAGTGGGACCAACGCGGTTATTAAAGTGAAAAGTGCTATTCCTAGGCGAAGGTATGTTCGATTATTTCAGCTTTTAAACCTTATAAGGAATAATAAATTCCTGTATTAAGTGAGTTAAATGAGAGCGGAAATTATTATTCAGAAACTTTGAATATATATTTAGCTTGACGTTGTTACGTTTGATGGTGCGTTTTAGTAGGTATGTTTTCAATGCAGTGCCGGCACCAATGACCTACTCTGCTCCATATCCCAGGATAAAATTAACCAAGCGTTACCATAAATATACCTAACACGTAAACATTACCTAGATACGTTTGTGTGAGAGTTTTTGTTTTGGTTGTTTTTATTTTGCCGCGTATATTCAGACTTCCGCTAGAGGTACAAAATATACTTACAAGTTTTGAACCGAAAGTCGAAACCAATTGGTGCCAAAATGACCTAGATTAATTTTCAGTGCTTTAATTAATGCTGTTTGCGTTGTTATGGCTTATTTACATTAAAATAGCAGAAATATATCTGACTAACGACAGTAACAACCAACTTACAAAAGAGGAAATAATACAAAAATACTGAACAATAATAAGGAAAAATACAAAATGTTAAGAAAAATAATAGTACCTACGTAACTTAACTTATCTACCTATCTTGAATGGTTATTAAAAAATTAATAGCCTACCTAATTTAACAAGAAGCTAATTTTATTTTACTAGGCATCTTGTTGAATTTCTGAACTGAATGAAAAAAACTCAAGACTTCTGAGACACGTGAATGTGAGTAACATTTCTAAGTAAAAATGAGGTGTGTTATCTTATCACAAGATAGGATGTTACTGACCGATATTAAAGTAGCTCTACTTACACATTTTACTAACAAAATCGCTTAGGTAACGCTGATAAAAATATTTTTAAATGGCGCTGCATTAGCCAATATTATTAGCGCCGAAAAAACTGCGGCAATAATCATACCTAGGAAGTAAAGTAAGAAACTAGGTACCATTTTGTATTCTCAAATGGCAACCGCAGCGGTGTTGGTTAAGAAATGGATCATGTTGTTGAGAATACAAAATGGTACCTACCATTTTGTATTCTCAAATGGCAACCGCAGCGGTGTTGGTTAAGAAATGGATCATGTTGTCAATTTCACTCAAAACGTGACATATTTTTCTCGAAACTTCCCATGTTGCATGTACTTATGTAATGCCAAATCCAGAACTTTGCTGAACCAGCGTGAACAGAGGAAACTTAAGGCAAGGGAAAAAAATATGATTTTTACGAGTTTTGCTGCACCGAAATCAACGACACTATTGATTTGTTTCTGATTGTTGTCTATGTAACTGGTTTTGTTTTGTCTCTTTCTTCCTTTCTCTTGGCAAAGCATGTGTAGAAGGACAAATCAATATAATGCCGGATATGCGTTCAGACACTAACCTAACTATAGCGACAGCCCCTTAATTCACTCCGAAAATAATTTTCTAACTGAGATAGGGATGGAAAAAACATTGTACACATAAGCAAGTAATATACTATCTACATATCCGAATGTAATGCAGTTACGAAAAACATTTTCCTTTATTTTGTCTACGTAATAGGTATTTAACAAAATTATCATTTTGTATAGGTACGATCGAGTTCATAAATTTGTGTACACTTTAGTACCTTGTCTATTTAAGGTCAATGTTTAAACGCCGTAGGTATACAAGTTTTCACAGCGTCTAGAATGACAACGTACTAAAGTGTATGCATGTTCATGAACCCGACTGTACAGTAAAGGAAATTGATTCCTAGACCATTTTGGACTATGTCATAGTGACTTAATCAATCAAAACCTAAGACAGTTCTTATGATTTTATTTACAGTGTCACTTTGGCATAGGTAGGTCAATGGTCTAGGAATCAATTTCCTTGACTGTACGTAGATTTTAATTTTTCCTTTTGGAAATCTGAAGATATAGTCGCGTGATAGATACGCAAATTCCGATATTAGCACGAATCCAGCTAAATATAATATACTTACTTAGGTTCTCAGCCAGCCTCAATCTCACATATTGCTATGCCCATTAATTACGGGACTTGGTACTTCCTATGTATTTCATAGTAAAGAGAGTTTTGTGAGGTGAAGCTTAATTAAAACGCGTACCTAACTGTCATTAAAACCATACACCTCCGAGCGGTATCGCTTCTCACCCCCTAAATCAAATAGGTAAATATACCATTTACACATTTACGAATATGTTGATGTTAACTTATTATATAACCTAGGTTCGTAAGCTTCCGTTTTTTTTATTAATGGTATTTTCTTGAAAAAGAAAACGTCAAACCTTTTCAAAAATACCTTTCTACGATACAACATATTATTCAAAAATCAAGGTCTGGTGCGTTTTCCTTTACAAAAATATATTATTATTATAATATATCCGCCATTTGTATTTTTTACATTTATTTGTATTGTGCAAAGAAGTTTAAACAAAATATTAGGTACTTCGAAAGAAACCAATTAAAAAAAACGCGGAAACGTATGTGCAGACCTATGTAGTTTATCATAATAACTACAACATGCAACATATTCAAAAATCGGACTTGATTGAGGGGGGAGAAAGGTTATACCCGGAGCTAAATTAGTAGGTATAGATTTTTTTTGACAGCTACTCTCCACAACCTCAGGATTATGAAGAGCCGCCAAAATCGCGTAGCTGTCAAAAAATTCCATACAAATTTAGCTCCGGCCGTTAACGTTTCTTACCCCCTAAATCAAGTCCGATTTCCACGATTTTTGAATATGTGTTAGTTATTATAAAAAACTAGGTCCGTACGTTTCTGTTTCTTGTTTTTCCAATTTGTTTCATTCTAAGAAGTATTTTCGTGGAAAACGTACAGACATAGTTTTTCATGATATCGATCTACAACATATTAGCGGCCTTTACACGTAAAGTTCGGACCGAGTGGAGAGCCTTGGGGGAGGCCTATGTCCAGCAGTGGACGTCTTTCGGCTTGTATGATGATCTACACGTAAAGTTCGAACCGCGTCCAATCTTCGTTCCGAACCGTACATTTTTTACTATTTTACTATTACAGTTGCATTTACACGTACGAGTCGGAACGAAGATTGAACGCGGTTCGAACTTTACGTGTAGATCATCATATCAGCCGAAAGACGTCCACTGCTGGACATAGGCCTCCCCCAAGGCTCTCCACTCAGACCGGTCTTGTGCTTTTCGCATCCACCGCTTTCCCGCGATCCTTACAAGGTCGTCACTCCATCTTGTTGGAGGCCTACCCACAGCTCGTGTCCCGGTCGGCGGACGCCACTCAAGAACCTTCTGACCCCATCGGCCATCAGTCCTGCGTGCGATGTGTGTAGATACAGGCCGGCTATTAAAAAATCGTAAAAATCGGACTAAGTTTTATCGATTTTTTTATCTTCACAGCTAAGGTGTAGTTGTTAGGAGATTTAAATAAATAAATAAAAAAGCCACTCATTATTTTCTTCGAATAACGCTTCAATAGCTTGTGAGAGTTGTGAGTCTTACGACATAGCCATCCGCGACATTGTTTCATTATTGGTATCGATCGAACTATTTGCGATGATAGCACTTTCTTTCACAATGGCATCCTTGTAATCTTGCGAAATGATCTGAGGTCGCTTCATTTAGCAAACAAGATCCTTTACTTTCAGAGGATGCGATGCGCATAGGCGTAATTAGAGCTATTTAAATATTTTATTAGCATTAAGCAATTTCTAGATTCTTGGGATACTTACACCTATTTTTGATAAATGTTAATAATTTGTGTGGTGAGGTTTTCCAAGTTGTTCAAAACGACTCCGCCATTTTGTCATATCTAGTAGGTAAGTAGGCGAGGTTACATTTATTAAATAAATGATTTTTAATAGCAATAACATTTTTAATCATGATATGCTTCAAATTAGATCCTGAGAAAAGGCTGCTTTTGAAAAGGTGTTCTTTTAAAAAAGTGTAGTAATGTTTAAAAAATATATATATTATTACTTAGGAAAGAAAAAATAAGTTATCAGTGTTTGCACGCTTTGGGTTAGTTCGCAAAACTCGTCTGTCCACGATGATGGTCACAATTACGCAACTTTGACTTTTTTACGCAACTTTTATTTAAATCACAAGCACTAGCTTCCGCCCGCGATTTCGTCCGCGTTGATTAATATAATCGTTATTCACTCGGGAACTCTGTGTTAATCCAGTGTGAAAACTATCTCCATTCCAAATTAACGCAACGCACACACACACACACACACACACACACACACACACACACACACACACACACACACACACACACACACACACACACACACACACACACACACACACACACGCACACACACACACACACGCACGCACGCACGCACACACACACACACACGCACGCACGCACGCACACACACACGCGCGCGCGCGCACAATTCGACCAGACTCCCTCGAGAAATGCCATTTTTCAAACCTATTGATGTATGTTTATTCAGGTTGTTTTTCTAAAATAGGTAGTACATAGGTAGACACATAGAACAATGACTTAACATGTTAACAAAAATAAGGTTGCTATTATATATATTAATAATTATAGCCACATAAAAAATTGTGTAGTTTTCGTATGTGACGTAGAGAAGACCATGATGCATTTAAGCCATTAGCAGAATTTTGTTATCTCTTCAGCAAATTATGAAAATGCTTTTGAGATAAACTTCTATTAAGTAGGGTTTTTTTTTCAAAACACCTGTCAAAAAGTCAAGTATATTTCGCTCGTTGAATGCAAAACGGACACATTCCAAAGTGATTTTCTCTTGCATTGAAAATTTATACGAAACGCTTTTCTAATTTTAAAGTGCATTTTATTCGATGAACGATTTGTCGATGTGATGCGATTTTTCAACAAACTCGATTTTCACACAACATTATTATAAAACGATACTTTAATGCGTGCAATGTGAATGTTACATCTACATTGACGTTTCAACTGTGTGACAAGTGTTACAACAGCTGTGTACCGAGAAGTGTAAACAGTCGAAACGTGGAGGTAAAATAAGCGTTACATTGTGTTTAATAAATACCTATAGGCATATTCACTTTCGAAATAAGTACAGTCGGTGAGCACTTAGAAGATGCCTCGGTTTTGTACTTCTCTCTCGCTCGCTCTCAATAAGATCGTATGAGAGCGAGTGAGAGACAAATACAAACCCGAAGCACCTAAGAGCTATCGCACTGTATGTTCTAGTGTCAACTCCTTAACTTGGTACATGGGCCGGTATTCTAGACGGTAAAAACGATATCGTAGTTAATCTGTTATGGTATTGTCCGCCACCATTACTGTCAAGTAAATAAGAGCTATTAAAAACGATAACAATACGATAACAGCTCAAACACGATATCGTTTTTATCGCCTAGAATACCGGCCCTGAAGGACGACCTTTTTTACGCCATTTAGTTTTATTCTGCTAATTGATCATGTCTTCCCGTGGATGTCGTAAGAGGCGACTAAGGGAATATAGTATAGGCTTGTAGTACTGTTAGGCGATGGGCTTGCAACCTGTCACTAATATGCCGGTAAACATCTTAGCCTATTTGTGCAAATTGTGGTTACTGAATTATTAACAACTTTTTAAAGTTGTAATTCTGTAGCTCAGCCTAGCCCACTCTGGGATTACAGGCGTGAAGGTATGTGTGATCATAAAAATGTTTGAGTCAATAACAACCATAATATGATATTCGTTGATAACTTTTTACTTACAAATGTTACAGAAATTTCATCATGTTAATACTTATCTTCAATCTTTACCGTTTGTAGTAAAAAAAATATGATTCATACTTATTCATACTAAAATTAATAAAACTGATTGGCGAGAAGACAAACCTGTATTATCGCTTATTTTTCTACAAAATGGATTGAAAAATATTTTTAGATTTTGACGTTGTTTGTCAAAACTAGTTTAAACAAACTTGAAAAGTTCAAGATAGTGTCTTTACTGCCGCACTCACAGAATTAATTAATGCTTAAATAAATTTAATGCTTGATTAAAGTGGCTGCTGTCACTCTCATACAGCAATAGAATAAGACCAACACGTCATTAAACAAGCATTAAATTTATTGACGTCTCTGAGTCCGGCAGTTAATGTCTCTTAATATTTCTCATTATATATAAGGAGTTAAATAGCTGCTCTTTCTATTCTGTTTAATAAACTGCAGCAAGAATCGTGTTAGGATCCTACAATGGCACCAAAAGGGCATTTGCATGGTAAATTGGTCATTATTTCACGCTGTTTAATGGATTAACAACGATGGCTTTGCTTTCGTCCGATAAATTCGCGTTTGTATTGCTTTCTCAGGTAGCTTATTGATGAGTACTAAAGCGAAACTGAGAAAGAGTGTTTTGATTAGCTGTAAATAGTACTACTGTACATGTGTATGTAGTACAATCCTGCAATGTTCAGTAGGTCGTTAGCGATCCACCTTTACGTTGACACTATTCCGGAAATTCATTCAAATTCGATGTTTGAAATTGCAAGCGTTGTAATTTTAATTTCATTGTATGTTCCAGACAAGATCTGCTGAAATGGTACGGCTGGGGTTACAAGGACTCGCAGTTCAAGATAGTCGAAGATATGGCTACCTTCACGGGTGACAGGTAGGTGTTTTAATATTAGTAGGTTTCGGAGTTTTTTTTTTTTTATCGCATAGGAAGGCAAACGAGCCCACAGGTAAGTGGAAACTGTGACCCATAGACATTCTCATTCACAAGACTGCAAAAGCATTGCCAACCCTGAGGACTGAGATGGAATGCCTCTATGCTAGTCGTTTCACCGGCTGTCTTATCCCCAAACCGGAACACAACAATGCAAACACTGCTGCTTGGAGGTAGGTTAATGGATAAGATGGTGGTACCAACCCGGACGGACCCTGCACAAGGTCCTCCCACAAGTAAAAACAACCACAAGTTTTCATAACATGACAAGCTTTTTGGCGAGAAATGGCTATTGTGATCGCCTTTATTTGTCGTTGGATAAAGCACCCGCCCCCATCGCACTTAAAAAGTGACATTTCGTCGTTGAGACTGCAAAACCGCGTAACTTACAAATTTATGATAGAGCAAAATGAACCTTACCGTCTCATTAAAAAGGTGCATTTTGCTCCTTATTTCAAATGTTGCTTACGTGGTTTTGCAGTTTTACCGACGATTTTATCAACGTTTATCTACAATATCTACAACAATAAACTAAACACGACCATAATAAGCCCGATGGAGTCGAAATTAATATTAAAACTCGCGTCATACTCTTACTCAATTATGTATTGCATTCAATTTAATTAGGTATTAAGATTTTATTTTGTTATCGGATTAACAAAATATTTAAATACACATTTTTAAAGCACTAATACGTAGGTATTTAAGTGCTAATATCTATAAAGCATGTAAGTAGACATAGAATAGTGCCTTTCATTTGATTACCTATGTAAAAGCATACCAAAACAATTTTTTTTAATTTCCGTCGGTAATGATTAATGTTATAAACAAATTGTGAGATGCCATAAATCATTGAATTAAATTTTGTTATGAATGTCGACTCCATAATTATCACTGTAGTCTTATTGTGCTATGAAAACTCCGAATATCTAATCTATCTCCGAATAACTGGATGATCACGAAGCACTAAATTGGAACCTTCGGATGCCCCATCTCTTTCACTCTAATTTAAGACCAAATCGAGAAAAAGGGATGGAGTGTTAGCTCCTGTAGTTAGTTATGTTAGTAACTTCAAACTTCGATTTTATAAGAACGGACCCTGACGTTCAATTTCAGTCAAGCGCCGTGTCGTATTTTCTCAATTTACACCTTCTTCAAGCCAAATTGGCTCAAGTGATACTGATTTACCTTTGAAATAAGATCTAAGTACGATGCTCAGATTACTTAGTGCTTTTCGTGAGAGAATGAATTCGTGTTCAGAGGACCTTGCCACGATGCACTACTTTTTAAACCAATCGCCTCACTGGTAGATGACGTGAACCGAGAAGTCACGTGATTTTTTAATTTCCAGATGCTTTGGGAACTGAGCCCAGTGAGTGAGTATCATAGTAACACCATTGGGATAACTCCTTTCCAACAGAAAAAAAAAACAATAAAATCAGTTCATAAACGACGAAGTTATCCGCGAACTAATATAAAAAAGGTCAAATTGAGAAACCTCCTTTTTTGAAGTCTGTTAAAAAATAGTGTAATGTCCATCTCGAATAATGTGGGTAACTATCTAATACTGCCGTCCTACCAAAGAAGGCGGCTAACTGCAATGTAGCTGTCGAACCATTTTGAACTCTATTGGTAACCACTTTAAATTTAAAATACTAATA
Source organism: Acleris emargana (assembly GCA_927399475.2). Taxonomy (NCBI): domain Eukaryota; kingdom Metazoa; phylum Arthropoda; class Insecta; order Lepidoptera; family Tortricidae; genus Acleris; species Acleris emargana. Next base: position 3,925,199 of record OV656840.1, read on the forward strand.
CAATTACTGTGCACTTAGCCGCCTTCTTTGGTAGGACGGCAGAATAGGTTCCGTGGTCGTCTGTCGAAAAGATACAAACTCACAAAATTTGAACTCTCTCTTTATAATTTACTAGCGGCCCACCAGCGGCTTCGCCCCGCTGCAAATTACTGACTTTCCCGGTGGATTTTTCAATTATATTCTTTCATATAAACGTTGTCCTGACATTGACAAACGCAACTAAAAAGAAATCAGCCAAATCGGTTCAGCCGTTCTCGTTTGCGCTTAGCAACACATTTAGCGATTCATTTTTATTTATATAGATCAACGGACCCATGACGTACAAACAAACAACAAACACACTCACAAAAGCACTCTCTCTTCATCATCATCATCATCATGTCAGCCGAAAGACGTCCACTGCTGGACATAGGCCTCCCCCAAGGCTCTCCACTCAGACCGGTCTTGTGCTTCTCGCATCCACCGCTTTCCCGCGATCCTTACAAGGTCGTCACTCCATCTGGTTGGAGACCTACCCACACCTCGTGTCCCGGTCCGCGGACGCTACTCAAGAACTCTCTCTTAATAATTTATAATATTAGAGATTTTGTGGTATCTTGGTAATCGCTGGTACAGACTCTACATAAGGCCCACTTTCAGAATAAACTTGCAGTCATTCATAACAGCAGTCAACAGCTGCACTTACTACTTCGTCCAATTAACACAGCGATGCCAATTGCCACGCGCCTCGTCACTTCTCACTATAGTAATCGTTTGTATGTTTACAGACTTACGAACTGTATGCTACTCTAGGTTAATCAAATTTTAACTGTAGTTCATTTTTTGCAGGGCACCGTCTATGTAGCTTTGGATGTAGACTTTAAGTTGATTTACTGTCATTAGGTACAAATGGAAAATCGTCCTCTTGAAATTATTCGTCCAATTAGAATTATTACAATTTGAAATACATCCTAAAGAAAAATTGTCTAACTAGAATAATTTTGAAAATAGAATTATGTCCCATAGTAAAATTGACAAATAAGATATAGGTCCAAAAATACATGTCCATTTGTATTTAGGTAAGTACGTAAACTCAGAAAAAAATCTTATTGTAAATATGTCCCATTGAATCATCAATCCCCCCCTCCCCTGAATTATATCAGTACAATAATTTGTATTTTGGCCTAATGGTTATTTCACGTGGACGATTTTACATTTGTACCTAATGAATGACACTAATAAATCTTTAAGTTACGTTATTTCTCGTTCTCAAGCAACGAAGGGCTAGGGAGGCCGATTTTTGACTTTCGAACGCTCTGTTAATCGCTCTATTTTTTATTGATCGCTCTATTTTTAGTTTTTCTGAATAAACATTTTCATTTTCATTATTTTTTATTAACTATTTTTGAAATAACCAGCGATAGGAAATTTAAAGACGACTGGTCCACACCATTCGTTTTCAATTCTACCGCTCGTATTTCAAAAATATGATTCCACAGATTTTGCTCACTTCCGAGTGAAACTTTCGAGCGTTCGAAAGTCAAAAATCGGCCCCAGCCGGCCTTTTAATTGCCTAACGCACTTGCGATCGACTTTAAAGTGGAAAAATTGTTTTCATTTTGTATGCAGACTCGCCTTCGACTTTCAAAATGAAAACGATTGCGAGTGCGTTAGGCAATAGCCCCTAGGATCCAGGGGTCTATTGCAATTACCAGACCTGCCTAATCTTAGACCACGCGATCATGTTCAAATTAATATTAAAGGGCACAGTGTGATATGAGTCCCCAACTCTCTCTCTTTCTCTCTCTCCCTCCAAAGGGACCTTAAGTTACCTGATAAACTTTTTTTAAGATTCTTAGGTATGTAAAAAGTTATCACCGAATTATTATAAGTACTTACTACTCTTACTAGTTATGGTCGTTAATTTGTAAAGTTTTTTTTCTTAAACTAAACAAATTTGGCACTCAGGAGTTCTACTTGTATTACTAATCAAAGTAACCATTAATTGGTGGCTTTAAACGAGGTTATTGGCAATTTTTGATATTTGATTTTTAGTTGGTTTTGAAAATTATCTATCACTTTATTTTATGATCCCAATTCAAATGCTTTACGGTTTTTTTTTTTAACAAAAACAGCCCGTTTAAAAAACCGCTGGATCTTACTACCTATAAGCCGTTCGCTTCGCTTCAATAACCCAGCCAAAATTTAATAGGTATGGCCTGACAGACTGCCTCGGTCTGGATGCAGATCCCGTGACGTCACCCGGCCAGTTATATCGGCCCGTGGGCAGACCTGGCAAATTGGCGCTTCCGGCTCGTTCGGGCGCTAATGGGGATAACCAGCGTTAGTTATGTCGCTTTTGTGGCGCCAGCTGGGGTCCCAGTTGCCGAGACAGGAGGAATTAGTTGGTGTATCGATGACTTGTGAAATGTTTCACATCAATTATGTAACCTAAAGATGACGATATGATCTATGATAAGAGATCGTTAATAGATGGATCGTAATGACGAAAATACAATTATTACATACATACATAAACTCACACCTTTATTCCCAGAATGGTAGGCAGAGCTAAAGAATTACCAACAACTCTCAAAAAATGTTGATAATATTTTATTAATTGAATGAATTTAAAATAAAATAAATTAGAATTTATGTTTTTTTAAATAAAAGTCGATACAGATAATAGGGCACACACGTCAAAACTTCTGCGTCATATTTAATTATGTACCTAAACCTGCCACCTTGCTCTCCAAGTTCCATACTTACTACACAGGTTGACCAAAATCAGCGATCACACATGAAAACCTGTCGCTGCTATACAAAAAAAAAAAATAGGTATAACATCCACACCCAAGTGAATATAAATGTGTGTTAGTTTGTTACTCCTTCACGCTCCAACGGCTGAACGGAATTGGATGAAATTTGGAGTGGAGATAGCTCATACCCTGGGTTAACACATAGGCTACATCCCGGAATAATAAAAACCCGAGGGAATAACGATATTCGAAATCTACGCGGACGAAGTCGCGGGCCGAAGCTAGTATAATATAACATAACACCCACATCAAAAACCGTAGTGTTTTATGAGATAGCGGATATACATGCAGGCAGACAGACAAACGTAGAAACGACTGCGTTATACTATTAAGACGACGCGGTAGCCTAGTCGGTAGTGACCCTGCCTACGAATCTAGCGGTCCCGGGTTCGATAGGTTACGGGCAAATATTGGTGTGATGGGCGCGAGTACTTGTTCCTGAGTCTTGGGTGTTTTCTATGTATTTAAGTATATATTTCTCTATATAAGTAAGTTTATCGTTGCCTAGTACCCATAGTACAAGCCTAGAGCTTAGTTTAGGGCTAGGTCAATATGTGCGAGTTGGTCCCCTGATATTTATTATTTATTTATTATATTTATGTAGTAAAGATAAAGTAGCTTGAAAAGCGAAAAAAAATGACAATTTCAAACTAGCGCATATCGATTATCGTTTATTGTGGTCGAAGGTCGAGGTTTGTGCATGGCAGAGCGGCATGCGTTTGTGATTTTCAATGCGCCTCGTTTCGCTGGCACAAGTATTGACACAGTATGTTATTGAACAATATTATAACCCATAGAGTACTGACGGCGGTCACGTGTGGAGCACGGAGATCATCTCTTAGGTTTCTTATGGGTTACACACGTTCTATCTCAGGCCAGTGACACTATGCCGTGTTAAATTACGTATACAATACAATACAAATACTCTTTATTGAACACCAAAAAAAATCAAAACACGGAACAGTACATTTTAACTATAGGTATACAACAGGCGGTCTTACCGCTAATATAATATATTAGGTGTCCTGCTGTTTGACCCAAAGTCATTTGACAAAATGACACTTGACAAACAACGTTTTACAAAAAAATGTTTCGTCACTTGATCATTTTACTAATAGTCATTTTACAAATGATTTACTTTTCCAAATGATCAACAGTTAAATTTACATTTTACGAGGAAAACGAACCAGGGCATAACCGACTCGGATAGGTTAGGTTAGAAGGCAAAGGCGGGAGCTTGGCTCCCGCCTTGGCCTTCGAGGTTGTTTTTTTTTCTGCCCAGAAATAGGTAAACTAATTGCTAAATGATCAATTGCTAAGTGAGTTTTTGTAAGATGATACTTTTGTCAAATGTCTCGTTTGCCAAATGATCATTTGGTGAAACGTTGTTTGTCAAATGATCATTTGTCAATAATTTTTTGGTCAAACATTAGTGAACCAATATATTAATATTATCATGATATAATTCTTTGTCCATTGTTAAACAAGTCTAATGAAAAACAATCTTTAAAAAAATCCTACTGCTGCAAGAAACTGCCTGTTTTAAACCAAATATTATTTAGTCGACTACTACGAGCGTCTGCCCGCCGAACTCAAACGCGAACCATCTGACGAAATGTTTAGGCGCCGGCTTAAGAATCTTTTGTTGGATAACCCAGTCTATTCTGTGAATGAGTATATGGAACTTGACTTATAAATAAGATTGACTTTTAAATTATTATTTTTTACTTTATTCTGTATTTGTGTTGACTTTTAATATTATCATTTAATTTTATTTCTGACGACCTCAATGTAACTGCATATAAGTTGACATGCCATGTAATTTATACTGTGTTATACTGAGTAATAAAATCTGAATCTGAATCTGAATCTGTCTTTAGCCTTTTGTATGGATTTCTGATTTAGACAATTTTATAGCGGTTCCCATTCCAAATATGATTCTTGTCTAGAAACCGTCAATTATAAGGAACATAATGACGCATGACCTCACTCGTGACCTAAATCATTTACAGCATCATATTTTTCATATGTCATACAAAAAATACGAGTGTTGATACAATTTCAGAAAGAGTATAAAAAAAACCCAAGGGCAGAATACGATTATTTCATGGCCTAGAACAGGGTCTCTATTGACTGCCATAAAGTTAAAGTTTCGATTATTGTTTGCCAAGTCGTTTTACATTATACGTATTAATAGTCATAATGTTTTTAGTCATAATTTTGATGATTATACATCGGAATGTAAATTATTGCGGGTCTTTCTGTTGGAAGTCATAAAATTCATAGTCATGCCAATTTATGTCATAATAATTTAAGTTCATAATGCCAAAGGTAATAATTGTACTTGTTATAAATGTTTTTAGGTCAAAACTTGTAGGTCATAACAGTACAACAAATACAATTTGAAGTAACTCACTTTTTAGGGTTCCGTAGCCAAATGGCAAAAAACGGAACCCTTATAGATTCGTCATGTCTGTCCGTCTGTCCGTCCGTATGTCACAGCCACTTTATTCCGTAACTATAAGAGCTATACTGTGGAAACTTGGTAAGTAGATGTATTCGGTGAACCGCATTAAGATTTTCATACAAAAATAGAAAAAAAACAATAAATTTTTGGGGTTCCCCATACTTAGAACTGAAACTCAAAAAATTTTTTTTCATCAAACTCATACGTGTGGGGTATCTATGGATAGGTATTCAAAAATGATATTGAGGTTTCTATTATAATTTTTTTCTAAACTGAATAGTTTGCGCGAGAGACGCTTCCAAAGTGGAAAAATGTGTGTCCCCCCCCCCGTAACTTCTAAAATAAGGGAAAGATAAATGTAAAAATAATATATGATGTACATTACCATGCAAACTTCCACCGAAAATTGGTTTGAACGAGATCTAATAATTAGTTTTTTTTTAATACGTTATAAATCCTAAACCGCATTTTACCTTTCATTCAATCAACTCAAATATAATAAAGAATAAAGAAAAACATTTATTTAGATGTATAGTTGTACGGAACCCTACGTGCGCGAGTCCGACTCGCACTTGGCCGGTTTTTTATTATGATGTGACGGGGTCGACGGAGCTCCTATTTCTGGATAGTTAAGGCCTTCGGCCTTGACGCATTACTACCTAACCTAACCTATTGATCTAGATTTATCGTCTATAGTACGGGTATTTTGGTTAGGCAGGGGGCTCTGCACCCGTAACCCCCTCCGTTACCACAAGTGTTGCCTTTTAATGATTTCCATAAATTGTAGATATAAGAATATTAAAAGCAAGAGGTATGTTGAGTTGCAGTGTATTTGTCATTCAATAATAATATTTTTTTCTTTAAATTATAGTGTTTAATATTTTCGTTATATAAAAAAGTTGTAATTAACGTTTGGTAGAAAAACCGTATGAATTAAAATAATTGATAGTATGAAAGTATGTCCTAAAATATTTCTGACTCATTTTTAACATGCCTTTGAATGTTATAGGGTTTTAGGTTATGACTTTTGTATATATAATTTTTACATTATGGATAGTTAACGTTCGAATTATAAAGCGTTATGACGAAAAATTGTTATGACTTCCGATAGTTATGAACATAAACGATATGGGTACAAATGTCTGACTTTTAATAATAGAAACTTTAAATGTATGGCAGTCAAAGGGATCCCCTAGAACAGAGTCAATAATGACTGAGTTTATGATCAATTCATTTTTTTAAATCGCTTTCCGCCCTAGGGATGATGTTGATGAGATATAGAAATCTTTACTTTTCGAACAGTAGAAATAAAAAATGTATTTGCGTACGAGTACCACCATAGAACTCTCTCGCCATTTGATTCCACATAACTCAAACTGAATAACGTAGTGTTTGTTAGTTTGTCTCAATGCGACAGAGTTCTACGATGGTACGCATACATTGACTTAAAGGTTCAAAAATATTGATTGTTTTCCGTACACCGAATAATTTCACAGGTCACTTAAAAGTAAATCTTATGGTGTTTTAAGCCGTGTCCCTGAAGATGTCACAGTCAACACGATTTTAACGAGGCTTGTCACTACAAATTACAACACGCTAAATGTACATTGCGTAGTGCTAATAATGGGAATCTACTAGGTATACCTATTTGTTTGCTGATGGGTTGGTCAAATGATACCCTACCATGGGCAAATAATAAGAAGGTAAAACACGTTCATGGGTTGTTGCATACGTTCCCAAACTTTCTTGGATAACCCCAATGGGCGGACGACGGATGCAATTTACGTCAAAATAATGTCAAACGATATCCGTAATATGGATATGACTACAATTGATTTTTAAAAAAGAGAACATCACTGCACAAAAACTTATACATTTTATTGTTGAAGTAAATAATCAGACGACGCGCTGGCCTAGTTGGTAGTGAGTGACCCTGCCTACGAAGCTAGCCTGGGTTCAAATCCCGGTAAGGGCAGATATTAGTGTGACGAGCGCGAATACAGTATACATATTTCTCGATATAAGTATTTATATCGTTATCTAGTACCCATAGCACAAGCCTAGATCTTAGTTTGTTACTAGGTCAATTGGTGTGACATTGTCCCCTGTTTTTTTTTTCTTTGTTAGGTATTTTCAGTACATTCCTTTTGCAGTTAACTATCTACTTATATAGGGAAAATTACCTCTCCACATCTACAGACCTATTCGTAAAGTGTTACTTCAGTACATTCTTAATAAATAAAATATGTACTAATTTATAACAAAAACTGCAAATATTTTCACACATAAACAGTACTAGTAATTAATTAAAAGTCTTATCTATCTTGTGCTTTCGTCACCATATTGCATCCGTCGTCCGCGCATTGAACCACCCATTAGCAAGCAAGACATCTTTTTTACCAAAACAAAAGCATTAAGAAATGTAAAGGCTACTTACCTACCTTGTCAGTAACAGTAAAATGGTACAAGAATTAACATTGGATAGTATTAGGACTTAAAAAAACAAATATAAATTTGATTTGATATGACCAGGAGTCAAATAATACCCTAAACTACTGTCAAAGCACTAAAATCAACTGTATCTCAATGGAATTTCGGTTAAATCTTATATATATATAAATTACGTGTCACGTTGTTTGTCCGCGATGACCGCGATGAACTCCTAAACTACTGAACCGATTTTAAATTTGATTTGCACACCGTGTGCAATTCGACCCAACTTGAAAGATAGGATAGCTTACATTTCAATTTATAGTCGCAATATTATTTTATTGTAAATTATTTGTCTTTATAAGGCAAAACAACGTTTGCCGGGTCAACTAGTACTTATATAAAGATTTTGCTGTTTGTACTCTACTCTGTTTTATATATTTTATCTTTTATTATATTTTACCGATATGGGCAACGTCCCACTGAATGCACCCCATTATAGTATGGTAGGGATAACTTTGGGAACCTATGGATTACACTGACACAAGCCTAATTAAACATTTGTCGGATTTCTAATGGCGGCGGAGAAAGCTAGCGAGCACCTGATGGTCAATCTCAGATTTTGAAATGCGCTGCGTCGCGAACCCTGAGGACGAAAATACCTCTATGATAGTGATAGTAATTTCATTGCCTTTCTTACGACCACACCGAAAGATAGAATAGCCACATCGGCCCAGTCGTTTTTACATAAAATATCTGTGACATACGGACATACAAGCAGCCAGGACAGACGGACATAATAAAATTAAATGGTTACCGTTTTTCCGTTTCAGAATTTCTAAAATGAGAGATGATAAAGATACGGAAATAGATAAAACAAACAGACACAAATAATAGTTAGACAAAAGACAAACGGGATCATAAAGAAGAAAAAGAATGGACTGATTGGCCTGTCTTAGCGGAAGTAGTAGATATCTCATTTCGTAAAGAAACTATGATGACCCAGGATATACAAATGTGAACAAATCAATTCAAAATATAGTTATTTCGGTAATACAGGTGTAGGAATTCAAGGGATTTGTTAGATTATTTTCACAAAAGCATTCTTTCATAGTAGCGAATTTTCACATCGCGTTTTTTTATGATCGCAAATTTAATTATTCGTCTTTATTCATGTAGCGATATTAGTGAAAGATGATGTAGTGACTAAGATCGAAAGAAGAGTTACGAAAGAGATACGGCGAGCGAGAGTGAGTGTGGAGATGTCGGTTGGTGACGTCCTATACGCATACAGTGATCAGATGCGCGATGTACCTAGTTGCTTATAAACTGCAAATTATGGCGTGTTTTGTTGATAATATGATAATATAGAAACATAAAATAATATGTATCTCCTTTTTATCCCACTGCATCAGAATCCTTGGAGGATTTGATTACATGACGTGTCGTTAGATTCGTCTTGGTTGTGGGTTGTAATTAACTTGGGTTGTCTTTTTTAAATATACATACATATTTTTACATATAAAGACCAGACGACAGTATTAAAAATGCATGCCGGTTTTTTTTTCTTTTAGCTTCATTTCTACACGTTTTTCAGTATATTTTTCACACACATAATATAAGCCTTCCGTTTTTTTTGTCACCATGTTGACGTGTAAAAGTGCCCTTGTAACGTACAGAATAAACATTTTATCTTTATCTTTAAAAGCACAAAGCGAGTGCAAGGTGCATAGCCCTGCACCAGGATTTACTGCGTCGCACGCGCTGTATGCGTACTCATCTGCCATTGACGACCTTAGTGCATATTGTTTGCTGTCGACCACAGTCAACAGCCACGTTTACTTTGATAAGCGATATTCTATTTAACTTGTGGTCATCTGCGACTTAAGAGGGCACGTAGATAAAGCCCACAGTGTTCCATCTCAATATCCATAACGTCTATGTTTCTATTCTTTGGATTTATTAATTACTTACATACTTTTTCGAATCAAATCGGAGAAATACTGGAAAAGGGCCGAATCTTAAGTACCCGAAACGAAACCGACGTGGGTGCATGACTCGAATGACTCGATGTATGAATGTTGAAGAAGCGAAAGAATTTTTTCAAGATCATAGCAAGTGGAAAGAAATGGTCTCTGCCTAACCCTCTGGGAAACGGGCGTGATTTAATGTATGTAGGGTAAAGTCACCAGTGGTCAGCCAGACACCTGTAGTCGGCCTCTGCCTATACTTTGTATGAGTGGGAAGAGTACGAAAGATATATTTCCAACTCTTCGAACTCATATAAGGTCGACTACTGGTCTCTGGCTGACTACTGGTGACTTTACCCTATGTATGTAAAATTTAAAATAAGTTTACAATACTTAAGACAACACATAAATACATAAACTCACGCTTTCATTCCCAGAATGAGGTAAGCAGAGCTACAGAATTACCAACAACTCTAAAAATTGGTTGTTAATTATGTAACCACATTTTGCACAATTAGTCTAAGATGTTTACCAGTGTATTAGTGACTGGCAAGCCCATCGCCTAACAGTACTACAAACCTTTATTCCCTTATTCGCCAACAATTCTTGGTAATACTAATAATAATTTCATGGCTTTTTCGTAAACCTTGTTTATTGCTGGTAGTATGCCAGCCTGTGACTCCATCCGCGTAGAAGTTCATTACTTTTCCCTCGGAAGTTGATACATTTTCCGAGATAAAATATCCTTTGCCGTTTCTCAGGAATTAATTTCATTAAGAACCTTCAGACGTTTTATCGTTAAAAGGTGACAAACAAACAAAAGGATTACTTAACCCATTTATAATATTACCACGGATTCTTCATTGGCTTAACCAATTTTTATGTAAATGGTATTTTTAGTGTAGGTATCTACAGTAAGGGAAATCGAAAGACGTTCCTTGTTATGTCTTATTCACATTGTGACAAGACCGAAAAAAGTCCCTCGTGATTTCCCTCTTTGTACCTAACCCCTGAAAAATAAACGGCTAGACGAACTTTGGAATACGAGGTGTCATTAGATTTGTAATTATCCAAGAAGTGTTAAAGTTTGGGAGGGTCGGAAGGGCCCGCTCTAGGCGTACTTTTTCGAATCAAATCGGAGAAATACTGGAAAAGGGCCGAATCTTAAGTACCTACCCGAAACCGACGTGGATGCATGTGGAAGGAGTGAAAGAGATTTACCAGGATCGTAGCCGGTGGAAAAAAGTGGTCTTTGCCCACCCCTCTTCGAAACAGGCGTGATTTAATGTATGTATGTATGTTATAATATAAGCATACAGTTATACACTTTTAAGCACGTGTATAAAAAGCTTAGACCACATATACTTAGCATGAACAAGCATTTGAACAGCATGAGAAATGAAAACGTAATTTTGAGTGCCTTTTGACTGCGCTTTTTACCATAAAAAGGGAGTAATAAAATCTCTATGTATGTTGACGACTCGGCCATGATGGTTATTTACTATTGTTATTATATACAATGGTAGTGGGACTGCTGCGTTAAATGTTAGGTTTGCATAACACACAATGTAATAAGCAATAACACAACTTATACACGTAGTTTCTAAAGGTAAAGAGTATATTCTGTTTACTGCTAACAAACAGTTACGCTGTTTGGCAGTGTTGTATATAGTACTTTAAAGTAAACAAATTAGAACAATGCCAGGGACATGTCTGATCCTCAAACAATATCAGTGTTTCTCTAACGTTAAGAAGTAGGTACATACGGCCAAAAATGTGGTCTACCACCCTACGGTTGAAGTTCATCTGCAAGTTATGATACAACAAGTTCGATTTTCCCTTACAATAATATTATGACAGTGACAAGTGTCAATCTTAGCGATAATTGGATCTCACAGAAACTTTTGTCAAAACTGGTAGACCACTTTCTTGGCCGTCCGTACCAATACCACCTTAGGAACCTTCAAAGAAGGTCCTATTCTTTTGTCACAGGCCGGCAGAGCACGTAGGGGAGACCGGGGACAATTGAAACGATTTGACTTTGACTGCCTGTTGCCGTTTTATTTTTAAAGTTAGAAAGATGTTTGCCATAATTATTACAAGGTTAGTTATCTGGTTCCTAAATAAAGTATATTTGGTAAGTCTATCATTAATAGTTATTTTACAATAATGTAATAAAGAGAATGGGGGAATGTGGTTCAATTGACCTCACACCGTTGTTAATTGAAACACTATGTAAGGTCAATTGAAACACCGTAATATCTTTGACACAATGAAAGTAATGTTATCAGTCCTACTCGTTTTCATCGCTATATTGGTATATAATACGACCATCAAAAGTTCACAAGCATAACATAAACATATCGTCATTTATAAGCATCAGAAAATCTCGATCATCAAACGCAGATAAAAAAATATATATGACTTGTAGCTTTCTTTGTTGCTGGCTACCTTATACATAAAGCTTAATAGAAAATAGTTTTAATGTTATAATAAGCTATAATGATATGGAATTGTGTTAAAAATACATAATTATACTATATACAAAAATGCTTGTTTCAATCATAACAGTGTTTCAATCATAACTTAATGAATGGATAAACTTGAAACGTCGGGATTTTAAATAATATACACAATATAATCGGTTAAGATCGTTTTATTATAAAACAAAAACAGTTACAATAAAAATAATACCACGGCTACTTATATGCCGAATTAAAATAAAATCAAAAACGTATTTAGACTCTTAAGTTTTCAGATATCTAGCTGTCATATGTACGAAATAATCGCCTGGCTTCAAATAAATTTTACATATAATATTACTTTTGCCCGTGACTTCATCCGCATAGAAGTCGTTAAAGAAGATTATATATTACATCAAAATCTGTCCAGTACTTTTTGTATGAAAGAATAACAAACATTCATACATCCCACAAGTAAAAAATTTCTTATACAATTGTTGTCCTGGAGAAGGCCCCAGGTATCAAAATTTGATCAAAATCGGTTTAGCGGTTTAGACGTGAAACCGTAACAAAAATTAAACGAACTCACTTTCACATTTATAATATTAGTAAGGATATGGTTAAAAAACTTAAATAAAATTCCTCTTGCATGTAGTTGTAACACATCAGCTGTATAGACTGTTCGACATTCTATATTTGAAATTTGACATAAATTCCATTCTAGTTTTGTACACAACTTCATGCAAGAGGAGCGTTACTTAAGTTTTTCACCTATTCGTCAGAATGATACCTACTAGTAGGTACACATACCGGACTAATACCAAAAGTGGCACCTATATCTATACTTCTATAATATTAATATTAATAAAGTAACTCTGTCTATTGGTTTATTTATCCAAATCACGGGCAAAAGTTAGTGTAGGTATAATAATTATTGACCATGAAAGAAATCATCATAAAAAAGAAGCCATTTGCGCAAATTCATTTTCACATTTATTAAACAAAAACATGCGTCAAATACAGAACCTCCTCATATTTAAAGGCGACTACATTTGGGGACGATTAAAACGCCAGGACGAATGAAACGTTTCAATCGTCCACACGCAAGTTGTTCCTACCATCCCCAAATCACAGTTTTTAATTCAAGGTCAAATATTAAACGCAAAAACAACTCGAACACTGATAATTGGCAATAATAAACATTCGTTAATTTATCACAATCACGCTAAATTAGTTAAATCAGTTAAAATACAAGAACAAACAAAGTTATTAACAAATATACAAGATGAGAAATACTTACTTTTGACCGCGAAAAAATTAAATCGCTCCGTGACACCGCTGCGTTGCTCGGTCGCTCGCGCGCTACTGACCATAGGTTAAGATATGGCCGGCGGAGTCCTGAGTGTTGCGTCATACTCGTAGGTATTATAGTTTTTGAGAAATTTGACTTGTTTCAGTCATGACGTGTTTCAATTGTCCCCGGTCTCCCCTACTAGTTCTATGTGATCACTGTCCATCAGCAACAACTATAGATAACTTGTCAGTGTACATTGCGCAGCTGATATGAATACCATAGACCTAGGAGCTTATTAACTTTGCAATATACTTTGAAACTGTGAAACGAACTCCCTTCGGCGGTATTTCCAACCAGTTATGACATTGGCCGGTAACGGACTGGCAACTCTTGAGTTCGCATTAAGTAACCCGCATGGTCGTTTACCTTCCACTCTTATTAAAAGTAAAACGATTTGTCTCTTGTCATTTTAAAGATGGTAAAATAGAGGGCTGATGCAGTGCCTTTTTGTCGGTCTCCTGATTTTACAAAATACCTCTTTTCCAGGTACTTAATAGGTGGAAAACTCCTCCCCCACTTCATACCATGGGCAATGCAGAACTTAAACATCAATATAAGCAATCCGCCGAAGATTCCCGCCGAGCCTACCTCCTACCCTGAGAGCCGGTTGCCGGAGCTGGTGCGCCAGGAGTTGGAGACCATAGCCCTGGTTAGCGTGGAGGGGATGGATAGGCTTATTAGAGCCCATGGGCAGACATTGAGCGACATGGCGCAACTCAGAGCGAACTGCTTTCCTAGGATACCGGACGCGGTGATCTGGCCTGAATGTCACGAAGATGTAAGTATAATAAAAAATATATCTTTTAAAGCTTCTCCACGCATATTGACCAATACGCGCGCATTACAATCATTTCAAATTTAAGTTATAACTACGCAGAGTGACATAACTAAATTGATCAAATACGACGCTTTATGACCATTGCCCTCCTTCCCCACTACTGACCAATGATTTCTATTTTTAATTCAAATTTAGCTAGGACCTCCTTTTTCTTGGTGGTTTGGCCCCTCGGGCCTGCTGAACAACTGACATAACCTAAACCTACATCATGTTTGTGTTTGGTCATTTTGCGTATTATTTAACATAGGTCATTTTGCGACTGATCGCTCGTGTTGGCATTATACGTATAGGGCAACTTGCGAATTGCAAAGTGATTTATATTGGTCAATATGAGACTAAACCGGGATCCCTTGAAATATCGACAAACATTTCATCGAATGTGTCATTTCACCGAATTTAATTTCATCGAAAACGAATTTCTGCTGAAACTTTATGGTTTTTTCAGGTTATCTTAAGCATTCGTTACGTAGGTTAGGTTAGGTTAAGACTTGTGACCACAATAAAATTAAAAAAGCTCCTGCACGTGGACTGCCTATCGATGAAATGAAAATTCGGCGAAGTGAATCGTTCTATGAAATGAGTTTCGATATTTCAAGGGTAAACCGACTAAACCTTTTAAAGGGGTTCGGATAAAAGTTTTGTTAAAGTCGTAATTTTTTCCAGGCTGGCGGAAATACGTAAAAATTGTATAATTATTAAGTATGTTTATTTTATTTATTTATTATTAAAAACGAATTCCACAGTATAACAGTTAGAAAACCAAGGCCCTGTGAAATTATAGATACTTAGAAATACCGAAAATTACAATAAAATACAATAGAAATTTCACATTTGAAAATTGACGACACACGCACATTCATACTGTCGCAGTACCTCAGTATTATATATCTATTTAAAATAAACATAATTTTATTATTGCGATATCTATGTTAGGTTAGGTCTGTTAATGACACACATGATATACAACTTAGCCTCTCCCTAACTTCAGGTGGTGAAGATTGTGGAATGCGCGACCCGCTACCAGTTCGTGGTCATACCATTCGGCGGGGGCACGTCAGTGTCGGGCTCCGTGACGTGTCCCGCGCGCGAGCCCCGCCCCATCCTCGCGCTCGACACCAGCGAGATGAACTCCATCCTGTGGATCGACCGCGAACAGCTGCTGGCAAGAGTGCAGGTACAACTAATGCTCTGTCCCTCGCACCCTTTAAAATACTACGAGGTCTGCGAGGGACAGAGCATTCGACTCGCTAGATAGTACGTTAATTGTAGCTCAAGGTCATGGTCAGGGTGCAGCTCTGATCAACTCGGTAAAAACATTTCGTCGGTGAAACTGCAAAACCGCGTAAGTAACATTTTAAATAAGGAGCAAAATGCACCTTTTTAATAAGACAGTAAGGTTTATTTTGCTCTATCATAAATTTGTTAGTTACGCGGATCTGCAGTATCACCGACGATTTATTTTTCTGGGATCGTGAAATTTTCGCGTTTTAAAAAGTCCTGAAAATTATTCAGTTTCGGAAAAAAACATAAAAAGATCCCTAAACAATATCGCTTTTGACATGGCATCGTATTGTCGTTGATTTATGATCGATCATTATGTATTTTATCCCATTATGTATCTTGAAGTTTATATATTATGGTACGTTCCCTACTGTTTTACATAGCAAAATAGAGCGCCAGGACGTAATGTAACGAGACGTGTTCCCCAGACACTACACTACACCATTAAATAGTGAATGGAAATGTTCTCACATTCAAGAAATAGTTTAACAGCATTGCGTTCAATCCGGCACAGCTTGACCAGCTTGAGAATAACTCGCACAGAATCATTCGCTTTGGTAATCCATGATATATGAGCCTGTATCCAGCAGTTGACATCTTTTTTGATAATCATAACAAGAACATTTGAAGACCAGGAGTATGGAAACTCATCATATCCATCAAAAAAACAACATTCGCTTATTTAGCCCATCTACCTAGGCCTCCTTCAAAGATAACCATAATAAAAACCATGTAATGCTTAAATTAAATAAATAAATAAATAATTCGTGTAGCCCTCTTCCAGATTCCCATAACCTTCAATCAGCAGTTCTCTAGGCACTTAACTCACCGCAGGCGAGAAGCTATTAGCTATCCACTATTTTCTAGCTCAAGAAACTAACAAAAGATATAGATCCCCTGTCAATAAAAGAGACGCATATAACATATTAATAGTTAATCGCTGGCTGTTCACACTGACGGCGAGAACTCTCCCTCCGACAAAAGATATAGATCCCGTGTATATAAAAGAGACGCATAAGTTAATCACAGGCCCTACTCGTTCATCGTCGGTGGTGGACAAGTGCCTAAAGACCTGCTGAAGGTCCACATTGTGAGTGACCTATTTACGACCTACGCTCGCTATTGTCTACTTAATGTCAAATACAAGTGCGAATACCCGAAATCTTGACACCATACATACATACATACATTAAATCACGCCTGTTTCCCAGAGGGGTAGGCAGATACCACTTATTTCCACTTGCTACGATCTTGACAAATACTTAAGATTCGGCCCTTTTCCAGTATTTCTCCGATTTGATTCGAAAAAGTACGCCAAGGGCGGCTCCTTCCGACCCTTCAACTCACTTTAGATCTGTATATCTCTTTCGTCAATCTTCTTTCATCCATCGTTTCCAAGTGACCGAACCATCGAAGCATGCCCTTTTCAATCTTAGTCACTACATCTTCTTTTATTCCACATTTATGTCTGACTTTTTCATTTCTTGCTCTATCAATCAGTTTCACACCACACATACTACGCAAAGAGCGTATTTCAACTGCATTTACACGACTTTCATGCTTGTCCTGCTACACTCAACATTCACTACCATACATCGGGGTAGGGGCCAGCGCTCCAATGTGAAATTTGTGAACAGCCAGTCGGGCTTTTTGATTTGATTGACACCATTTAACTCTGTTATAATTTATCTTCCAGACCGGCATCGTAGGCCAAGACCTGGAGCGAGAGATGCGAGTTCGAGGCCTCACGGTCGGCCATGAACCGGACTCTTATGAATTCTCGACCTTGGGAGGCTGGGTTGCCACGCGCGCTAGCGGCATGAAGAAGAACACTTATGGCAACATCGAGGATCTCATCGTGCAGACTAAGGTAGGGGAAAAGGAACGTTGATTTTAAAGGGATAAGACACTGAATAAGTCGAATGTCACTGTAGACATTGGTTGTTTTTGTAAGTAGAGGCACTTATCACTTTTGCTCACGGGTCACGGCTTATTTTTGACTGGTTAATACAATATATTTACAAAGGAGTAATACTAATCTGAAAGTTACGTACGTGTAGTGTAAATACTTAACTACAGTTTGTGGAGTCTTGCAAATTGGTGAGACACGATTTATAAAATTGTATTACACCACTAAGTAAGAACGACAGTGAAACATTCATTAATTGATTTTTTTTAATGTACACTTAAAGGCTGTTGAAATTAGCCCTGCGGGGTCATTATGATATAGCTACGCAGTTTACGCTGAGAGAAAAGGACAGAGCTATATAAATGCTATAGCTGTCTCTTTTGCGCTCACGGTAAAATGAACTGCATAGTTACGTCATAACAACCCCCCTGATCTGAGCCATTGAGCTTCATCATTGGCTTGTATAGTGGTGATCATAATTATGTGTACACTTTAGTAACTTGTCTATTCAATGTCATTTTAAAACTGCCATACATGAATTGGCACAGCGATTAAAGTGACAAGGTTCTAAAGTGCTCACACAATGAACTCGATTGTAGATGTCGACATTTTTATTTGATACAGCGACCAGCTTTGCTTCTCTTTGGTTTCCGTGAGTTTTCTGTAACACCCGCACAGAAAACAAAATGTATTATAGATAAAACCCTTCCGTGGAAAAATACCTAAGTAATGGTAAAAACCGCATGAAAATCCGTTCAGTACCCCTACCACGAGTTACAATTACCCTGCTCGCTAGCGAGTCGAATGCTCTGTCCCTCGCAGACCTCGCAGTATTCTTGTAGAGTGCGAGGGACAGAGCATTCGACTCGCTAGCGAGTACGGTAATTGTAACTCGTCGTAGGAGTATTGTACTTTTTGAGATCATCGCAAACATACCTAGCGACCAGCCCTTGCTTCGCTTCGGTATGTGTGGGTATTTTTTGCAACAGCGGTACATAATCCAGAATTAATTATACATAAAAACTTTTTCCTTGAATCACTATCTATTGATGAAACCCATATTAAAATCTGTAGCCTAGTTTGAATTATCTAAGCGTACATACAAAGGGACAGACACACTTTTACACTAGGTATGTAAAGACGTAGTGCTTCGATGAAACTACAAAACCGCGTAAGTAACATTTGAATTAAGGACCAAAATGCACCTTATTAATAAAATAGTAAGGTTTATTTTGCTCTATAATAAATTTGTTAGTTACGCGGTTTTGCACTATCACCGACGATTGGTCAAAAGTTTAATGAGTATGTTGTTGCTTTAAGGGTCCCGTACCGTGACCTTATACCCTTACAGTGAGACATTGTCTGTCTGTCTGTATGTCACGTGACTGACCGCGTTGTTTTAGACGGTGACGCCGACGGGCGTGCTCGAGAAGAGCTGCCGCGTGCCGCGCATCTCGTGCGGGCCGGAGTGGGAGCACGTCGTCATGGGCTCCGAGGGGTGCTTCGGGGTCGTCACGGAGGTAGGTACCCACATGAATTACTATGTTATGTGCATTGACCAAAGCCAACGTAAACGTGGTGATGAATGAGTGAATCACTAATACTAATTTCAAAGAATGTTTTACTCCGCCGAATTTTGATTTCATCGAGAGGCTACACGTGCAGGAGTTAATTTTGTGATCGTTGATGGATCCTGGATGATGTTATAGTTCATCATAATTATAAATCTTCCCAGGTGAATTTTTCGCATCGATATTCTAGATATTAAGTTTTGGTAGTGTAGGACGATAGACTTGAGTGCCGTATTGCCTCGGGGTGGTCTATCGTCCTACACTACCAAAACTTAATATCTAGACTATCAGTGACATTAAATTTGAACGTTAATGCTATGACGATGCCGTTTGTTTTCCAATATGAATGGTGTAGTGGCACGTGCTAACTCGGTAGCTAGCGGCTTTGGGATAATAGAGACAATGGCCTTTGTTTGAAAGATTAGGGCTCGAAGCGAAAAATTCACCTGGGATTATGGATTGTAGGCATTGTAGCGTACACTAGATACATAAAGTCCGCTCGACTCAATTGATGGATCTAAATGCACTAAAGGTTCACTCGACTCTATTGATCCTAGTGGCCGAAGCAGGTTCGTTTGTCTGAATTTTCATTACATTAAATCACGCCTGTTTCCCAGAGGGCAGAGACCACTTCTTTCCACAAACACAATCTTGACAAATTTCTTAAGTAATGCCATCGGTGAATTTTCATAAGTTGGAAAATTATTTATTTCTGAAACCGTTTAACTTTCCTGGATTGTAATAAACCTTACCTACAGGTTCTGTACGCCTCTTTAAATATTCTGAAAATGTAACAGCCTCAGCAAAAAAAGATGAACTTTGGACAAGTGAAAGTTGGAAAGCAAAACTTCACACTTGCGATAGGCTTCGGCTTCCTTCATTTGAAATGATGACTGGCTGAGTCCTCCCAGGTGACGATCAAGGTCCGGCCGCTGCCGGCGGCGACGCGGTACGGCTCGCTGGTGTTCCCGGACTGGGAGGCCGGCGTGCGCTTCGAGCGGGACGTGGCCGCGCGCCGCCTGCAGCCCGCCAGCATCCGGCTCATGGACAACGACCAGGTCAGCTTATTGCATCAACCTTCATAACGCATACTGCTTAGGCTGCTGGGAGGACCTGGTGCAGGGTCCGTCCGGGTTGGTACCACCATCTTATCCATTAACCTACCGCCAAGCAGCAGTGTTTGCATTGTTGTGTTCCGGTTTGGGGATAAGACAGCCGGTGAAATGACTAGCATAGAGGCATTCCATCTTAGTCTTAGTTGGCAATGCATTTGCAGTCTTTTGAATGCGAATGTCTATGGTCTATGGGTCACAGTTTCCACTTACCATCAGGTGGCCTGTGTGCTCGTTTGCCTTCCTATGCCATAAAAAAAATATTAATGTACAATATATGCTGACATTGGCAGAAATGGTTGCTTGTTACAGTTGTTACTGCGACCGGTTGCCATTAAATAAACAAATATTAATAATAATACATTTAGCCATTTAACTACTGTTTAAGTTATACTTACTATAATGCTACAATGATGTATTAACGTACTGATGTAAAATGAAAAAATAAAGGAATACATACATACATTAAATCACGCCTGTTTCCCAGAGGGGTAGGCAGAAACCACTTCTTTCCACTTTTTACGATCTTGACAAAGGCCGTGCCAGGATAAGCTAAGAGATTTTGCCCCCCTTGAGTTTGGGCTTGTAATTTTTATAGATTGTGTGTCTCTGCATTAGTAATTGTTTTGCCAAATTTGAGCACCCTAAATATCATAGTTTTCGTTTAAAAAAAAAAAAACTATATTTAATTACAAGCCCAAACTCAAGGGGGGCAAAATCTCTTAGCTTATCCTGGCACGGCCTTTCTTTCGCTTCTTCCACATTCATACATCGAGTCATGCACGCACGTCGGTTTCGGGTACTTAAGATTCGGCCCTTTTCCAGTATTTCTCCGATTTGATTCGAAAAAGTACGCCTAGGGCGGCCCCTTCCGACCCTTCCACTCACTTTCGATCTGTATATCTCTTTCGTCAATCTTCTTTCATCCATCCTTTCCAAATGACCGAACCATCGAAGCATGCCCTTTTCAATCTTCGTCACTACATCTTCTTTTATACCACATTTTTCTCTGATTTTTTCATTTCTTACTCATACTATCAATCAATCAGTTACACCACACATACTATGCAAAGAGCGTATTTCAACTGCATTTACACGATTTTCATGTTTGTCCTGCCGCACCCAACATTCACTACCATACATCAGGGTTGGGGCCAGCACTCCATTGTGAACAGCCAGTCGGGCTTAGTCACTACATCTTCTTTTATACCACATTTCTCTCTGTTTTTTTCATTTCTTTCTCTATCAATCAGTTTCACACCACACATACTACGTAAAGAGCGCATTTCAACTGCATAATAAAGGAATAATTGATGTATAATGTTTCAGTTCCGGTTCGGTCTAGCGCTCAAGACCAAGAGCACGTGGGGCGGCGTCCTGCTCGAAGGGCTCAAGCACCTCTACATCACGCGCATCAAGGGGTTCGACCCCGCCGCGCTGTGCGTCGTCACGCTGCTCCTTGAAGGTACTAATCAACGTTACAGCCAAAAGACGGTTCACTGCAGGACATAGGCCTCCCCCTAGGTTTACCAGTTGATGGCATTCTTGATTTGACATTACGAATATCTACGGGTTTCAGCTTCCAATTGCCATCTGACTGTGTGCCTTCTCCATACCATAAAAAAAATGCAAATTCCATTTCAGAATTTCGATTTGGAATTCCGAGGGCAGCTAATCCATTCAATATCTACCTTACCTCACACGTACAGTAGTTTACCGTTAGTTTTTTTCCGAAACGGAATTCCGAGTGAGATCCAGAACGAGGTCATAGATACGACATAAAACTAAGGTGACTGATATTGTCCAAAAATGTGGCAAGCTGAAGTGGCAGGGGGCTATCCATGTCTGTCGCAGAACCGACGAGAGGTGGAGCAGGAAGGTTCTCGAATGGAGACCACGCTTAGGCAAACGTAGTGTAGGACGCCCCCCGGCTAGATGGACCGACGACCTGAAGAAGGCAGCTAGCAGTGACTGATCGTGCGTCGGGGCGCTCCTTGGGGGAGGCCTAGGTCCAGCAGTGGAATTCCGAATGTATATGGCCGCTGTAATTCGTTGTCGCAGGTAACGCGGAGGACGTGGCGGAGCGCGAGAAGCGGCTCAACGCGCTCGCGGCGCAGCAGGGCGGCGTGCCGGCCGGCGCCACCAACGGGGAGCGCGGGTACACCTTCACCTTCGTCATCGCCTACATCCGGGTGAGCGCACCGTGCAACTATCACCACTGTAACCTAACCCGTTATAAATAGACAAAATCCTCCGCTGACACCAACTTGAAGAGCTGATGATGAGGGGGATCTACATACCTTCACGCCTTCCCCAATAAATAAATAAATATCAGGGGACAATTTCACACCAATTGACCTAGTCCCAAACTAAGCTCTAGGCTTGTACTATTGGTACTAGACAACGATATAAATACTTATATAGAGAAATATATACTTAAATAAATAGAAAACATCCATGACTCGGGAACCAATATACGCGCTTATCACACAAATATCTGCCCTTACCGGGATTTGAACCCAGGACCGCTAGCTTCGTAGGCAGGGTCACTACCAACTAGGACAACGCGTCGTCACTATATCTATCGCTATAATTAACAACAACTTTTAAAAAAAAATATAATTCTGTAAGCATAATTTGCACAAACAGGCTGAGATGTTTATTAGTGTATATTAGTGACAGGTTGCAAGCCCATCACCTATCAATACTACAAGCCTGTATTCCCTTAGTCGCCTCTTACGACTTCCACGGAAAGACATGGAGTGGCACCACTCTAAGCCGGCAACCACACAACATAACATGAGAGGGGTCTATGACACATTAAACCACAGATATAACAAACAAGCGTCAAAAGATGATGGGCAAAAATGTCCCTACCCACCAACAGAGATGAAACATGTCCCAGTTTATAGATCTTGGCAACATGATGTATTTTTACTATGGCGACGATCGCCATATGTGTGGGGTTTTCTTGGAAAATCATAATCGTATCGTAGGATTTTGTTTGAAAATGTCCACAGTCTTGCCTTGTTTGGCTCTAAATCATTATTTTCCATTTAAAAAATTCCATCGGTTTTTCTACTAAAATAGGTATTTGGGTCAATCAAATATTTTTTGTACACAATTTTTTCAAGTTTGTAAGGCTTTCAAATATAAAGAATACTAAATGGATTGTCTTTAAAATATTGCGTGTTTCTATTACACAGATAAATAGTGAATTGTATGAGCCGGTAGATATATTTATTAAACAATTAAAATTTCTTATTTCACTGGTAACTTAGTGGACCATGTTGTCCCCAGTTTTGTATGAAAATAGTGGTTTGTCTAAGTTACCAGTATTTTTGGCAAAAATGTTATTCTGATTTGGATAGCTTATTTTCACTTGTGCTGACAATGAATCTATGAATTAAAAAATATAGTAAATTCCAGGCCGTGGTTTAACAGTGTTGTATAATTAAGACATACTAAAACGTACAAAGAATAGTTGATTGACCCATTTTGTCTTGTTTTGAACCCTAATGAACATTATAGACATGCATCCCGTTATTATCTAGCCGCGATTAGAAAGGGATTAGAGGTGACAGTTTTTAAGTACTCTTACGTCAAAGTGCATATGAATTGACAGCTATTCCAATCCCAAACTAATCGCGATTTCATAATACTGTTGGAGGATGGGGACAGGGTCCATACAAAATTGTCCATCACCCTTTGGTACGATTATATAACAAGCCCTGAAGAAAAACAACATACCTATATACATACATTAAATCACGCCTGTTTCCCAGAGGGGTAGGCAGAGACCACTTCTTTCCACCTACTACGATCCCGACAAATCTCTTTCGCTGAAGTGTGAAGTGTCCGTTGGGCTCGAACTGATTCAATTCAAATTGGAATATAATATTAAAACCCTCGTTGCGCTAATCCGACTCGCACTTGACCTTTTCTTTCATTACACTTGTTTAAAAACGAATCATACTTGTTCCCAGGACCTGGCTCTAGCGTTCGACGTGGTCGCCGAGTCGTTCGAGACGTCTGTCCCGTGGGACCGCACGCTGGCGCTCTGCGCGGGCGTCAAGCGGCGCGTGCGCACCGAGTGCGCGCGCCGCGGCGTCACACACTACCATATCTCCTGCCGGCTCACGCAGACGTGAGTCACTGACGCACACCTGTCGTCACACCATAGGCCCTACTTTGAACTTTGAAATTCGATTTTCAAAGTACTTCCTTTGCACTAGATCTTTATTGGTACTATGTACAGTCAACTGCAGAGAAAAGGATACCCCCCTCCTGGTAAGGATCAACTTTTTTCGAAAACCTGTGGATAGATTTAAATGATTTTGAGTTTATGTGTAGACAATATAGTAAAATCTTCTGTTAACGACAGCCACCGCCGAACCCTAGCTGACAGCAATGTATTTACACGTGACCCTAGTATATAAGGATACTGTAAATAGTTAGTTAGTACTCGGTTTCGCAGTTTGTTATTACTCGGATTAATACTCGTTTCGTGATAGTACTCTCACCCCGAACCAGGACTGGGGGAAGTACTCGTTTCATAGTTAATACTCGTTTAGTTTCGTTTAGTACTCGTTACAAGCTCTTAGTATTCGTAGTGTTTCGTACTGCACTCGTCGTATACGGTGCATGCGTGTTTGTTAGTCTCTCTGCCCTTAAGTTAAAATCGTTTTTGTTTATATTGTTTTAAAGCCAATAGTGTTTTGATCCATCGAACCGGGTCTTAACCTGCGGTCGTCAACAGTTTTATGGTCCTTCGAACCGGATCCGCGAACTAGGATTTGTGATTGTGTTGTGAACCCACGTAAAACCATAAATATGGTTGTTACGAGGAGCCAGGCGGGCGATAACCTCGAGGACGAGGAAAATCGTCGTCTGATGGAGCAACGTTTAGAAGAGGAAAGGCAGAGATTACTTCAACAAACTCCGCTACGAGGAGGTAACGTCGAGGGAGCACCCGCGGAACGAGCGGGCCCCCTCAGAACCGGGACGGAAAACCCGACCCTCCGGCGGATGAACCCGATGGGCGACTCACCAGTCTCACCCCCGAACCAGGACAGGGGGGAGTTTAGTCGCAATGTCGGATGGGGTGCGCAGCCGCGGGACACCTACGGAGTGTCACCGCTCGCGCCACCCGCGATCCGAGTACCCGAGCAGCGTATGGAGGAGAGGCTCGCGCAAGGAGCGCAACGACCGGCGGATCGTGACCGCGTTGCGTTTGCGTCGAGGCCTGCATCCGTGGCTTCTACCACGGATCTTAAGGTAAGAAGGCGGAGAGCAGAACTGGAAGCGGCAGAGCAGCTCGCCGAGTTGCGTCGTCGTGAACTGGAAATTCAAGAGGAATTGATCCAGAAACGACTCGCCGCAACCATCGAACAAATCGAGGTAGAAGGGTCCCGGGCTGGGTCCCGGGCTGGAGGGTTGGTCGCAGATCCCGCGAACCGGGTGGGCGACTGGCTCGACAATGTGCAGCCCGAGAGAGCAGCGCCGATACCAAGCAGGTCACGTGAGAACTCACCATCGCCGAGGAGAACACGTGATGACCTAAGAACCCCGCCGAGTCAGCGGGAACGATCAGAAGGTAGGAGCCGCGCCATTGATCGACTGACGGATCATCTCGAGACGATGATGAGGCCGCCACCAAGGCAAGTATATGAGTTGCCTATATTTGCCGGAGATCCGAGCGAATGGCTCACATTTTTAAATAGTTACGAACAGTCGTCGCAGCGGTACAAGTTCTCGCCGTACGAGAACGTTGCGAGGCTACGACACGCTTTGAAAGGTGAGGCGCGACAGTGTGTACATCATATGCTCGCGTCATCGACATCACCAGAACTAATTGTCAGAGTGTTGAAAAAGAACTTCGGTAGAACAGATTTGCTAATTGATCGAGCGATCGAGGAACTGAAGAGGATGCCTATAATTGGTCCGAGCGCAACGGATCTAAATGCGTTCGCGACAAAAATCATGAACATAGCATCGACATTGGTGAACTTAGATAAACGGAGTTACGGAGCTAACCCGTTACTAATAAGAGAGATAACAGAGAGGTTGAGTCCGCATTTGCGCTCGCGATGGTGTGCATATGCGAAGGAAAGATATACTCTAGAACAGAGTGAGTTAATGCTGATGGCTAACTTTTTACTCGATGAGAGCGACGCCGAGTTGGAGTTCTCGCACGCACGGGCGCCGTCAAAGAGGACGACACCCGCGCCACCGATCCAGCGAGACACTCGACGCGCACCGATCCCGGCCGGCGGAGGAGCTTTCCGTCGCCCACAACCACCTAGAGTCAACAGAACCTACAAGACAGAAACAGTGAGTAGTCGTTTGTTTTGCGGAGGCGGTCACAATACGCCAGACTGTCGCCGACTTCTTAACATGCCAGTCGGAGCCCGCTGGGACTGGGCCCGACAGAACCGGGTATGCTTTAAATGTGTTAATCAAAAACATCGTCGGGAGCAATGCCCGGCGAGAGGGTGCGGTGTGAACGGATGCCCGCGACCCCACCATCCCGTGCTGCACGAACCTCTGAACCAGCAGCATACATACCAGGTGCCACCTGTGCAGGCGCCACCTGTGCAAGCGCCGCTAGCGCCGGCGCCACGCTTTGCTAGGCCGCTAGCGCCGCCCCGCGCATCGTCGGCACGCGCTGTGACGTCACGAGAAAGGACGCAGCGCGCCGCGGCGTGCGCAACGAACAACGAACCGACGGAGCTCTATGATCCAGAGCGGAGCTTCGCGGCGACCTACACGAACCCCCACACGGTCGCAAACATAGTGTTGTTAAAGGTAGTACCCATTATTATTTCGGGACCGCGATGCGAGGTCAAGACACACGCGTTGCTCGACGAGGGAAGCACCGTTAGCCTTGTGGATGAGAGGTTGGCGGAGGCGATCGGAGCAACCGGACCCGAGACACCGTTACACATTCAAGGTGTGGGAAACATGACTTCGAGCCAACGGAGCCGAAGGGTGACAACGCAGGTACGAGGAATCCGAGATGGACCAGTACACGAAATGACGCTGCGGACCGTACCGAACCTAGGCCTACAAACGCAGCGCCTAAATAAAACAGAACTAGGTAAGTACAAGCACCTCGCCGGCCTGAACGAAGCGGCATTTGAGGACGGAGTGCCGTATGTGCTTATCGGTGCCGATCACTGGCACATAATGATCCCTCACGAACTGAGGACAGGGCGCATGAACGAGCCCGCAGCCCTACGAACCGACCTAGGATGGATCGTGTACGGTACGGTACCGCGGCTCATCCGAACCGAACATGCCGAGA
The DNA here is from genome assembly GCA_927399475.2 of Acleris emargana. Classification (NCBI taxonomy): domain Eukaryota; kingdom Metazoa; phylum Arthropoda; class Insecta; order Lepidoptera; family Tortricidae; genus Acleris; species Acleris emargana. The sequence continues at coordinate 3,952,697 of OV656840.1, forward strand.
CGTCGCTACACTTAGCGGCGCGTGAACCGGAGCTAGACGAAGCTTTGAAAAGGTACTTTAGTATAGACTCGTTGGGGATCAAGTTGATCGATAAGAAACGACCCCTCGAGGAACGAGCTGAGAGGATTTTCGCACAAACCGTGAAGAAAATAGACGGACCCCGCTACGAGGTAGGACAACTGTGGCGGGACGATGAACCCCGAATGCCACCGACGTACGCAATGGCGTTTCGGCGGCTACAAGGGATTGAAAAGAAGATGGACCGTGATCCGACCTTTGCGACGGAGTATGCCGCACAGGTCGATAACCTGCTGGTCAAGGGTTACGCCGAACCAGTGGAAGACCACGAACTCACCCAGAACGGGAAAATAGAGTGGTATTTACCTCATTTTGGGGTCACTAACCCCAATAAACCGGGAAAATTAAGGTTGGTATTTGATGCTGCGTCAACAGTCCAAAGACGCAGCCTGAACAATGATGTGTTGGAGGGACCAGAACGCCGTGATGAACACTGGCTGAGAGCGCTCGACAGCAGCGTGGCTGCGCTGCGGGTGCCGCGGTGTTATTCTGACACGGGGGGATCGCCGCGTGAGTTACATGTTTTTGTAGACGCGAGCGCCCAGGCTTACGCTGCGGTAGCCTATTGGCGAACCGACGCCGAGGTGAGTCTCGTCGCGGCGAAGGCGAAGGTCGCGCCGACAAAGGCGCTGAGCATCCCGCGACTGGAGCTGCAGGCGGCGCTTATCGGGGCACGGCTAGCCCGCGCTATAGCGTCGCATCACAGAACAAAGAACAAGCGCCCAGAACAACGAAAGACCCACAGTACGAGCGGTAGCGAACGCGTGCCAGGTGTGCATCCTGCGCCGGGCGCGACCTCAGGTGCCCGCGCTGGGAGATCTGCCACTGGCACGGATCGAGCCATTCCACCGACCGTTCACGAACGCGGCGGTGGATTACTTCGGACCACTGATGGTGACCGTCGGGCGACGGCACGAAAAGCGCTGGGTGGCGCTATTCACGTGCCTCACAACCCGCGCAGTCCATTTGGAGCTGGCGCACTCGCTGTCCACCGGCTCGGCCATCATGGCGCTAATTCGCATGGCCGCGCGACGGGGGTGGCCGCGGGTCATCTACAGTGACAACGGAACCAACTTCCGGGGTGCGGACGCGGAGCTGCGCGCCGCCTACCTCGAGTGGCTGCCGGCAATGCGGCAGTACGGGCAGCGGAACGAGATGGAGTGGCGCTTTATACCGCCGGGAGCTCCGAACCAGGGAGGCGCCTGGGAGCGCATGGTGCGCTCCGTGAAGACGGCGCTGACGGCGACACTGACGTCCAGGGCGCCCAAGGAAGAGGTGCTATGGACGCTGCTCGCCGAGGCCGAGCACACTGTGAATGCTCGGCCCCTCACTCACGTATCGGTTGAGGCAGCCAACGAAGAAGCCTTAACACCGAACCATTTTCTACTGGGAGGCTCCACGGGGGTCCCTCTCACTGGCCCTTGTGTGGAAGCCGATCGCCGAACCTGGAAAGCCAGCCAGGCGCTCGCCGACCATTTCTGGGCCCGCTGGGTCCGGGAATACTTGCCGACGCTTGCCCCGCGACGCTCATCCGCGGCGGGCGAGCGACAACTGCAGGTTGGGGACTACGTGATCGTGGTCGACCCCACCCTGCCACGGAACGTGTGGCCACGAGGAGTCGTCGAGACGACCTACCCTGGACCAGATGGCGGCGTGCGGAGCGCGGACGTCCGAACGAGAGGAGGCGTGTTCCGGAGACCGACGACGAAGCTGGCTGTCGTACCGTTGCACCCGGGTCAACATGGCATGTTGACGGGGGGATAGTGTTAACGACAGCCACCGCCGAACCCTAGCTGACAGCAATGTATTTACACGTGACCCTAGTATATAAGGATACTGTAAATAGTTAGTTAGTACTCGGTTTCGCAGTTTGTTATTACTCGGATTAATACTCGTTTCGTGATAGTACTCTCACCCCGAACCAGGACTGGGGGAAGTACTCGTTTCATAGTTAATACTCGTTTAGTTTCGTTTAGTACTCGTTACAAGCTCTTAGTATTCGTAGTGTTTCGTACTGCACTCGTCGTATACGGTGCATGCGTGTTTGTTAGTCTCTCTGCCCTTAAGTTAAAATCGTTTTTGTTTATATTGTTTTAAAGTTTATAGTGTTTAAGTAAATGTAATATCAAAGTGTTTGTCTGTTTTAATAATTTAAATTCATTTAACGTTTTTATCGTGTTTTATTTTTTCCTCTCCTAATTGAGTCGCGTTGCGTTTTTGTTTAGTGTTTTGGAACTCTGAGCTATCGGGGTTAGTCAACTGTTGGCGCGTATCGTCAACATCTTCAATTCATCGAAAAATCATATAAATTTTACCACAGGTTTTTGAAAAACATCGATCCTTACCAGGAGAAGGGTATCCTTTTCTCTGCAGCTGACTGTACTATTTTTATTTTAGTACAAGGGCTCTTAGGAGGATGACGGTATAATAATTACTGCCCTTAATTTCGCTGATTCGTACAATAAATACATACATACATACATTAAATCACGCCTGTTTCCCAGAGGGGTACGCATAGGCAGGTCTCTGCCTCACACTTGTCATTTCTTTAAATTAATTATTTATTATTTTTACAATAAATACCGCGTCTAATACCCACCTATGCCTCATTATAGTTCATTTATTTTAGGATGAGAAAAAAAAGAAAAATAACCAGTAGTCGTCAACTCTAATACTCGCTGGCAGAATCAATAAGAATCTAAGCACTCGATATATTGTATCTGTGCATGTGTCATTAATGTTTTTGTGTTGGACAAAACATTGGGTCTCGATATTATATAAAAAAAAATACTATAAAACTATTTGAATATGTATATATTGGTTTCTAACTGCTATACTTAATTGATTTACCTAATTTAAGACTGACTGTTCCGGATGAAGTGTCATCGTTTCTCCGCTAAAGAGTGCGGTAGTAGGGTAGAAATTAAAGATGTAGACTAAACGAGCAGCTGCCAACTTTAACAAGGAAATTAACAACAAACAACTCACAACAAAAACAACTATGGAACAATATCAACGCTCACGCTCTCGAACTCAAGAGAAAATGACATAACATAACATGGGACATATCACATAAGGGCGTTGTGACGTTCAATCTGTCAAAAAATGCAAACTGTGGCGTTATTAATGATCAATTTAAATTTCACTAGTTTCGATATATTTGACAGGTGACAGGATAGTATTTGATTTAGTCGAGTTATATGCTCAGACGTTTCGTTATTTTGTTAACACAGGTTTGTAACCCCTGCTTCTTTAGGTCTTTTATAGACCACGTTTCTAATTGAAGTAAATTTAATCAACACAAATAAAAAATGCAATGTAAATATTAACGAATATGACTTAAAGTACTACTGCAATAGATTATATTATAACGTTCATTTAATATTTACTGTCAAATAATAGCAGTCAAAAAAGACGTTTTGGAGCAATATTTTTGTATAATTATTATGTTGCGTGTAACGTGCCCAATAAAATACCTTTATTTCTTTCTGTATCATGCTAAAATAAATGAACTATAGTACCAGCCACAACTTCTTATTATTCTGGTTTCGTTACGATGTTGATTTGGTTGTGATGTGATGTATAATGTTCTGAATAAATGTAAAAAAACTAAAAATAAATCACTTAGCAAAATACCTATAGCGTTATGATGACGAATGTTTTTCATAACCTTATAAGTCATAACTACGTACCTAGTCATTTTATACTGCCTACTTATTTACCTAGTTTTTATTATTTTCCTTTAATGAAATTCGTAAATTTATGCTGCACAGTAGTTAGCTAATTAAGCGCAAATCTACCAGACCCTTGATTCCATGGCGCAAAGCCAAAAGAAGGAAAGGGTTTTCTCATTAAGTCATTTCTCATTACCATTTATTTTATTACCATGAAACGTTAATAATTTTGTATTGCCTAAAACCTACCTAATTCCTCTAAATTCGTTGCCATTCTCCAGCCGGTAGACAGCCAGACAGACAGACACAGACTGTAGGCTACTGTGTAGTCACAGACAGTGCAATAGCTCGGTGCTTCGTGTTTGTACTTGTCTCTCACTCGGTCTTAAATGCGCTTTTACCAAGAGCGAATGAGAGAGAAGTACGTAAGCACTTTGTAAGTGCTCACAGACAGCATTTCCTTCTGATACAGACTAAATAAAAAAAATCTTTACTTGGAGCGCAAATCCATCGACAGAGCATCTTTTTTCTCTGAAAGGCTTTTAAATTTTATTTTATATGGCTATCAATTGTGTCAGGTTAAGTAAGTAACCTTTAAAATTTGCAGTTACGACGCCGGTTGCTGCATTTATTTCTACTTCGGATTCAACACCTCGGCCTTCAAGGACCCTGTTGCAGTGTACGAAGAAATTGAGGAGGCCGCCAGAGACGAGATCATCGACTGCGGAGGTGAGTACAGTAAAGAGTATTAATAGTACTGGACTTGTCCATAGCTTTTATTCTCTTTCAGGGTGTGTACTTAAAGTCAATTCATAAAAGCTGCGATGAACGGGACGAACCAAAAATGACATCAAAGGCCCTACTTTTAAAATCGAACTGCGAAGTTACGTTAGCTCCATCCCTGTCACTTGTCATTCGAGACTAAATTGAAAGAAAGGGAAGGAACTATCGTAACTTTTCAAAAGGCCTCTGATACGCATTCGAGGTCACGTCACTATGGAAGTATTCCCCCTTGATTCTGTGCCTAAAAAAACTTTGCCAGACGCGTAAGGTTGGCTGCATTGATTGTTTGCGGATGTTGAACAAAAAGGTTTCGTATAAGCACGATAGAGTAACACTGTTTTGGTTTCCACTTTCAAACCAATTTATTTTAAATACTTTTTTCTAGGTTCAATATCACATCACCACGGTGTTGGAAAGCTTCGGAAAAAATGGTATTCAGACACAGTGAGCGAACCAGGCCGGCGGCTCCTGTTAGCCGCTAAAAAAACCCTAGATCCAGATAATATTTTCGCCCTTGGAAACATGGCGTTTGGTGACGAAAATCAAGAAGTGACAGTCAAAAGTAAATTATAAAGGTTTTGGTACAAATAAAATAAATATAGACATATTATTCCTTATTGTGATAACTATGTTGACAACGTTTACATAGGTACGGTCACGAGCGTTAATTTGGGACCCATTTCAAGAAAAATATGCTTGAAGTTGTCAATGTGATTAGAGATGTCAAGTCATTTGTAACTTTAAGGAAACTCAACCTTATTGTTGTAGAATGTCAGATTGACTTTGGACCTAAGGTGGGTACTAAATTTAATCTCGTGACTGTATCTTTGGGTTGCATATATAAAGGGTTTACGAACGAATATTTTGATTGATTACTTGACCTGAGTACGTTTATCTGAACTGAACTGAACAAAGATGTGTTTGTTGTATTTGTTGGTCAACGATGAAGTGCGCAGTGAAGTTTAAATAGGAGCGTGTTTGTTGTGAGCAGTGCCTTCGAACATGCCATTATAGTATGTAAGTACCTAGACTAGAGCCTAGGTCAAAAAAAGTACCTGTCAAAGTTTGTGTAAGTACTTTCACCAAATTGCATAATTGAGCATTTAGCATAATAATTAAGTATAATTCCACGCTGTTATGAATTTTTAGCAGACTAATATGCCTGTTATTAAATAGTAATAATATTTAACTGTCAGAAAATTGTTTTTTATTGTCATATTGTCAGATATTTTGATATTTATTGCACATATGCAAGCCATTGCTCAATTAAAATATTTATCCCCAGATGTATTAAGTAACTTTGAACGCGGTACGAAAAAATGCGTCGTTGGTATTATGTTATCCGGGTTATGCGACTTTTTAAACATGAAGCGCAACTCGTACAAATGTATTTATAAACTTAATTAGGCTAGAGCTGACATTCCGTACCGATTGAACTTTCATTTTTAGAATAAATATTGTATGTACCTACACATTTGCAAAAATACAAACCATGTACCTATCTATATTATAAACTAAATCAAAATAAAATGATAATTGTTATAAGTAACTTTTATTTATTTTGTTTCAATAGTTATCCTTTTTCGTAGTGATCTATTATTTCCTTATTTTCCGTTGTTTTCTGATAAATATTATATTGCTTATTGATATATCTTCTTTAGTGTGTTTACATTTACATTTTGCAACATACATAAAAAAATAATAGATCACGAGTCATATAGATGTTTTTTCATTCATGTATGTATGTACAGTCACGAGATTAGATTTGGTGCCCACTTAGGTCCAAAGTAAATCTGACATTCTACAACAATACGGTTGAGTTTTCTAAAAGATACAAATCTCTAATGACATTGAGACTTCATGCATTTTTTTTTTGAAATGGGTCCCAAAGTAACGCTCGTGACCGTATGTACGATTCTTTATAGCACTTTAACTTTTAAACGCCTGAGCCGATTTAGATGTTTGTGGTATCGTTAGAATCCTTTCACCATCTCGGTTGACATTTGATACCTAAAATATTAAAATTGAAATAACAACAATGGCAAAATTTTAATTATTAACATAAGTATATCGATGACATTATAAAAAATGTAGTGGAGTTTTTAAAGCTTTCTTTTAATCCTTTCATCTATTGTGTTTCCGAACCCCTTTGTGCAGTATGTCTATTCTCTTGTCACCAAGGGCTCCGTACCAGGTTACATCTCAAAACTAGAGACCCTCCCACTACACGTTCGCGCAATGCATCGTACACGATTTTTGGGAATATATTTCAACTCGTTGTTGCAAATAATTAAAAATTGCCATGTTACGTTTGGTGCTGTGTCCTTGGGGGCACACCAACGGGTGGAATGTTGAGCACGCAGGGACGCAGGGCACGGAGAAAGTAAAGGTGCATCCACAACAAGCAACGATCTCCCAAAGTCTTTGCTCCGCTAGTGCACCTTGTGGGACACGGTCTGTTAATCTGGAGGACTCCATCCTATACACAAGCCCTAGCCGGCGCCTGTTTAAGGAGCGCTGTTAAGTTAGGTGTCTGGTTAGGTTAACCTTCTAGTTCGTAAGCTAAATTTCCCATAACATTATTAAGGAAAATCGCAGGCCAGTAGTGCTCTTGCTTTGCATAACATATACCTATATCTCAGCTTCGTACAATATTAGGTAATAAGTAAGGGGCTACCATGCTGCATGGTAGCCCCTTACTTATTACCTAATGGGCATGGTAACTCAGTCAAAACTGAATATAAATTTATGAAAAATATATTATGAAATTACCCATCTTTGATTTTGTCGAACAGAATTGCAAAATAACCCATGGTTGGTTTTTTATAACATTTTTTTAAACATGACTATAAAAACACAAAATTGGATATAACTTTTTATTTTAATTTTTATTAGCTTCAATTGATATGGAAACTACATCTAAATATTTTGCATTAATATATCTAATAAATCATCCATGTTTTTTTTTTAAAAGAATAATATGGGAACAAAGGCCAAAAAACTACTTTATTGGAGGAAACTTAACTTACATACATACATACATTAAATCACGCCTGTTTCCCAGAGGGGTAGGCAGAGACCACTTCTTTCCACTTGCTACGATCTTAAAACTTTGATAGTATAAATCTCAATATCAGTGACTTGTAAAAGAAAAATTAAATTGCAGCTAATTTAGAACAGCAGTCTTAACGCAAATAGGTTTTAACAACAACTGAAAGTTTAAAGCTTCAGATCAAAGGACATATGTCCATGGTAGCCCCATAATAAAAGTTTTTAGCGTTGTTTGTTTTGTAAGTACGTAGGTAGCAGGTAGTAGTAGTAGAAGTAAGCCTGTGCTGTGGCATTAGCAAGCATAAATACATTTACTGGCGTAAGATGTGGTTTCCTATAATTGGGTAAGCATCGATATAGATGTTAAACTAGATATAAGCATAAGTCAGATGTATTATCTGTTGGAAATCCTCAATAATTAAATAAATAAATATACTAATAAATGATAATCGCATCATATCGCATTTGAAAGTATATGTCCCTATCCAAAAAGAATAGGTACCATTGGATGGCTACTTTAATTTACGGGGTGACTTTGATAGCAACTACCATTCTACATACGAGGAGCGTTCAATAAATTCTCGGTATGAGAAGGAAAACAAAAGCATACGATTAGTGTTTTATTTTTATTTTTCTATATATTCCCCCCCTATGCTTATACACTTATAAGATCTGTCAATTAGTTTTTTTAACCCCTCATAAAAATATTTTTTGTCTGGTGTCAAAATGCTCCGCCACCGCTGCCTTCAACGCTTCATCATTAGAAAATCGATGTCTACGAAGATCCTTTTTAAGGTTGGGAAACAAAAAGTAGTCGCTGGGGGCCAAGTCTGGACTGTACGGCGGGTGAGTAATTGTTTCGAACCCAGATTCAAGAACAGCAGCCTTGGCAACATGAGCAGTATGCACAGGGGCGTTGTCATGAAGAAGCAGCTTAGCACTCCTCTGGTCAATTTTCCCCTCCTCTTCTCTTTGATTGCTTCCCGTAATTGGCGTAAAATGTTAGCGTAGTAGGTACTCTCCTGTAATTATTTAAACCCTTTTCTTTATAATCTATTAATAATATCTCTTCACAATCCCAGAATATTGTCGCCATGATCTTGCCAGCTGAAGGGACGACTTAGAATTTCTTGGGATGAGGTGTTCCTTTAACGTGCCACTGCATCGACTCTTGTTAGCTCTCAGGGTCATAATGATGAACCCAAGTTTCATCTCCGGTAACAATTTTTTGGAGCAAACCATCAGGGTTTTCACCACACAGCTCAATGAAGTCGGAACAACAAGCAACACGCGTATGCTTCTGAAACGGTGTCAACATTCGTGGTACCCATCTCGCACTAAGTTTGGACATGTTAAGATGATCGTGGATAATATCATGTATTGTACCAATAGAAATATTGGTTTTTTGTGCTATAGACCTAACCTTCACTTGACCATCTTCCAGTATAATTTTCTCCACTTTTTGAATGTTTTCTGGTGAAGTAGCTTCAACAGGCCGACCAGGTCTAGGGTCATCTTCTATGCTCTCCCTCCCACGCTTAAATTCATTTGACCACTTTCGGACAGTAGATAATGAAGGAGCGGACTCACGGTAAACTAAATCCATTTCTTCTTTAATACACTTTTGATTTTTTCCTGTTTAGTCAAGAATTTTATCACGGCTCGATGCTCCAATTTAATTATCATTGTAAAATCGCTCATGGTGGTCACGTTTGTTCAGCAGTAGCAGAAAAACAAAAGAACGTGTGGGCTTCAAATTTACTTTTTTTACTGTCGATGAATGACTCTTAGCGGCCAGTATTAAGAAGTTTACTAAAAAGGTTTGCAAGATACCAATACCGAGAATTTATTGAACGCCCCTCGTAAACATGTATTTTTTGAGGAATACGCCCCCATAATATTTTTTTCGCCACTGGTAGCGGCGATAGCTGCTCCTTCCGAAAGTTAAAGTAGTGCGCATGTTACTGCCTATTTTCATATAGAAAAAAATATGAACAGTTAGCGTGCTTTTCGTCTTGATTTTTGAGGCAAAAAAAAATGTACCTATGTTATGCAAAAACGCATGTTATTTGAATGGTGTCATAATGTTAAGCAAATCTAATTAGTGGTATCGGAAAAGAACAACATCTATTCTATATTTCTTTATATTTTACGTGATTTTCAGCGGGTTTACTTGAGATATTCACTCAAATATTTAGTGTTTTCAAAGTAACCCCATTCGTAGTTTAACTTTGATCATAGTGTTTTTATTTTGTTTACGGGAAACTAAAGGTCTCATTTTTTTCTCATTAGTCAAGTCAACAAAACAAGAAAAACCGATTATTGAATATTTTTATTTTATTATTTCGTCATTTAGTTTCTTTAAAAACTGGTGTTAAACTTTGAATTTGATCAAAGTAACCCCGATACACGATACTTACTTTCAAATGCGAACTAACTGTTCAGACACTTGAACTGATCTTAAATCTAAACTTACGTAATTACCTACCAACTTATTAACCAAAAACTTGTATCTACTTGGACAAAATATGGAATGAAAAATAAGCTTCTTTAAAAAAACTGACCCATACCTATAATGTGTGCGACGCGTTAACCTAATTACATACATACATACATACCTTCACGCCTTCATTCCCAGAGTGGGGTAGGCAGAGCTACAGAATTACCAACAACTCTAAAAACTTGTTGATAACTCTGTAACCACAATTTGCACAATTAGGCTAAGATGTTTAACAGTGTATATTAGTGACAGGTAGCAAGCCCATCGCCTAACGGCTTGTAGTTAACCTAATTAACGCAATGAATTAACGCTGTATTTTTCCTGTTACGAATAAATTTAAATAGTAATATTTCATCACTTATAATACCTATAACATTAACCATTAAAGAAAAAAAACTATGGTAGACCGTATTATCATCAAGTAAAGAGGATAAACCAGGTTACTCACGAATTACAATATAAAAGAATAAACCGTAATGTTTCGGACTCATTACAATAAGGTGTACGTCCATGAAAGAACGAGGGTTTTCGCGGGCACGCTAGCACAGAACACTGTTCTGTGACGCTAGTCACTGAAGTGACTTTCACTTATTTTCGCGACTAATCCTTTTTTTTACTGTAATATAACGTAAAAAAGAAACCAAATTTAAAGTCTTACTCAACCGTGTAAGGCATATTTAATCGTTTATTTCAATCATATATCCAATGTTCCAACATAACCGCCGAATCTAGTTTCCGGTATAATCTTTTTTGTTTATGACGGCGTCAATGCGGTGAAAAAAATTCAAGCTTTTCACATTTCGCGGGAAGTGGCGGGTAGCGTTTATATAGTGGTGAAAAAATACTATTGTTTCGTAAATTTATCGCCTGTTGTTCAATATTGGCTCAAGATGATAGACCTTTTCATGCCCTTTCGGGCTTTTCTGAAGTTAGACCATGTTTGCACTGACAACAACGTATTTCGGATGCATTATAAAGTAACAGTGATCATGTTGCTGGTGTTCACTTTACTGGTGACTTCGAAGCAGTTCTTCGGTGAACCAATCCACTGCATGAGCGACAGCGACAAGGACAAAGACGTGGATGCCGTGAACAGCTACTGCTGGATTTACGGGACCTACACCTTGAAGAGTAGGTTTGTCGGTGAGTTAACCTTTGATTGAGAGTCCAATTCGATTTTACTAATTTAAAGTAATATTGTATACCTAATAACCGAAATATCTTATAAGAATCTAGCTGTTCAATGCACATGCTTCCCATTTTTGTGATTTCAGTCTTATTTAAAGTTACTTATAGCACTTATAGTACCTAGTATGTTACATTTTGCTATGCCATAACTAATTAAATTTACTATCAAATCATGTAACATGGAATAATAAGCAGATAGATGAGAAAATTATAATAAAAATTTAAATACTAACTGCTCAGCAATTTGCAAGCATAACAAACAAACAAAGTTACTTTCGCATTTATTATTATGGATTTATTATGGACTGGATTAGTATGTATAAATGTAACTACATAAATTGAATATTGTAATTTGAATAGATGCTAATAAATGTTGCTTGTCATTATTTTATTTTAAGTTTTTCATAACAATTGTATAAATGTTTGGGGAAAAATAAACTTTTACTTCTACACATTTAATATTTTCTAATTAAATATTTTTGAATTTTAAATAATATTTTTAACTCCATCCATTATTTCATAGGCAAGGAGGGTTCAAATATGGCTTATGTCGGAGTGGGTCCGGAGTCCTTCATAGAGGATGATGCCGTCAGGCACACCTATTACCAGTGGGTCTGCTTTGTGCTGCTGGGCCAGTCAGTCATGTTCTACACACCACGCTATCTCTGGAAGATTTGGGAAGGCGGGCGCTTGAAGGCATTAGCATCAGATTTGAGTAAGTATTGCAGTAGACTGATGAGAGATGGCGCTGTTATCAAAGTAACAAGAACTTTTTACCTATTCATATCTGAATATTTTTAGTTGTAAAGTAGCTAAATTTTTTAGATAATTAAATATTTTGCATATAGGACAGTGCCTGTTATGTAAGTTAAATGCATATGTATAAAATAATAAGAAATAGAAGCTGACTAAGTTTTTTCTATGAATTCTGATAATAACCAAAATTGCTATACCTCGTTGGATAGCTGAAGAAATGTAGATATTTTTAAGATTTTCTGCAGAATTACTGCCATAGACTTTTTTTTAAATATTCGTATAAGAAAAAAATATTTTGTGAGAGTTTATTTGCTTCTTTAGCTATCATTTATATACTACGACTCGGTTTGTTCAGTTAATGGCAATTCAAGTGTCAAGAATGTTGAAGCAACTTATCTACAACATAATTATTGTATAAACAAACAAATTAAATGCAAGGATTCCAAAAAAAATGTTGCAATATACAAAAAATCGCTCTTTAAGAATAATTATCTGGTATATGGATATGGGGTTTCTTAGTCAAAGTGGTCAGAAATCATAGAAACTACCCCTTAAAGGATCTAGGCCAACTTAACCAGTAACCCTGTATACCTGAATATTGTTGACTGAACATTTGTTTTTCCAGCTAGCCCAATGGTGACGAAGGACTGGCCGGAGTACCGGCGCGGCGAGCTCGTCTGCTACCTGAGCCACACCAACATGTATTCCCACAATATGTACGCGCTGCGATTCGCTTTCTGCGAGATACTCAACCTTATCAATGTGGTAAGTGTAACTATTACGGCATAAGTAGATGAACTTTTAATCACATAGAAGACAAACAAGCACACAGGCCATCTGGTGGTAAGTGAGACTACTATCTTAAGACTGCAATTGTGAGACTGCTAAACCCTGGTACTCACTAGCGAGCTGTAACTGCTACAGTTACAGTTTGCTTGTGAATACCCGGCTTAATGTGTGGCCAACCTTTAGAACTAAAGATGGAATGCCTCTATGCCAGTTGTCTTATTCTCACAACAGAACACATGAGTGCGAACACTGATGCTTGGCGGTAAGTTAAATGGTAAGATGGTGGTAGCGATCAGACAGGTCAAATGTGAAAGTCTGTTCGTCTTTCACGCTTCAACTACTGAACGGATCGAGATGAAACTTGGCACACCTATTGGTTAGGTCCTGGAACAGGACATAGAATAGTTTTTATCCCGGAAAATTGGTCAGTTCCCGAGGGAGCAGCGATAAACCGCTTCTACGCGGATGGAGTCGCGGCTGAAAGCTAGTCTAAAATAAAGCAACAGTATTTATATGGAAACAGGCATGATTTCATGTATGTATTTACACTCGCGAACAAAAGTATCGAATCACTTTGCATTTTTTCGTTTGCATCCGATATCTTTGTAAATCGATATCTTTGTAAATCGGTTTATTTTTCTAAATTATTTAAATGTAAATATGTTTGTTAGAATATTAGCTTTATAAAAAGCTATGAAACATGAGCATTGGCCCAGGATTTTTCAGATTATGGGCAATCTCCCGGTTTCCCGTGTTGTTACGGGTTCTAACGCCCACGAGTTGCACTACCCTTGACCCCTATAAAACGGGGCTGGTGGGGGATTTCTTATCGGTCACTTACCAGAAGTCGACCTGCACACATCTCCGCATCTTATCCTGTGAAGAATACCCTGAAAAAATGGAAGCCACCGAAGCTCAAGTCGCCGTAGTCGTCAAGCTCCTGCAAGAAGGGCGTAGTCAACGCTCAGTAGCTGCCGAAGTGAATCTGAGCCAGTCCACAGTTTGTAAACTGTACCAGAGGTTCCAGGAAACAGGAGCATTTACGGCAAGACCTAGAAGCGGCCGCAGAAGGTGCACATCGCAGAGAGACGACCGCTTCATTGTGTCGACGTCTCTTCGAAATCGTCACCAGACTGGAGTTACCATCCAGCAGCGTCTGCGGGAGGTGCGAGGAGTGGTTGCCAGCGAGTGGACCGTGAGAAGGAGACTCAAGGCAGCGAACCTGACACCCAGGAGGCCTGCGACAGGGCCCAGGTTGCTGGCAAGGCACCGCACAGCCCGAAAGGAATTTGCAAGGATTCACAAGAATTGGACCCTGGACCAATGGACCCCGATTCTGTTCTCGGACAAGTGCAGAATATGTTTGAATGGCTGCGACCGAAGAGAAAGAGTCTACAGGAGGCCAGAAGAACGCTACGCTCAGTGCTGCATTTCCAAAAGAGTCGCCTATGGAGGTGGCTCAGTCATGTTCTGGGGCGGCATCTCGTACGATGCACGGACTGAGCTGGTTTTTGTTCCTGGCGGTGGATTAACTGCTGCCAGGTACATAACGGAGATTTTGGAAGACCACGTCGTCCCTTATGCCGGTATTTTTGATGAGGGGTTCATGCTAATGCAGGACAATGCCCCTTGTCATACCGCAAGGGTCACCGCTGCCCACCTCCGCGAGGTGGGCATCGATACCAAGGTCTGGCCAGCGATGAGCCCGGACCTTAACCCCATTGAGCACATGTGGGACCATCTGAAGAGGAACGTTCGGGCCCCGAATCCTGCTCCAGCCACTGTCGACGAGTTGAAGAATGCCTTGCTGGAGGACTGGGAAGCGATTCCTCAAAATTACATCAGGAAGTTAATAAAATCCATGAAAAATCGTTTACGTTGTGTCGGTAGGGCTAGGGGTCGTAATACCCGTTACTAACGTAATAATAATAAATTGAATTTTATTTTAAACAAGCCTTTTATTTCGAGTTTCCCTTGTTTATTTTAAGGCCATTTTTGAGTTACTTCCGGTATTCGAGTTTTTTTCAGCCTTTAGATCTGAAATATTATTGAATTGGCACATTTTCCAAAGCGTTACATTGTATGCTTTCATTTAATACCATAATTTTCAGATTCAAATGGGAAATTACAAAGATATCGGATGCAAACGAAAAAAAGCTAAAGCTATGGTTAATATGTTTTGTTTTTTTTTTCATTTCATATTTTATGGAGGCTATACTACACATACGTGACTATCATCATACTTAAAAATTAAAAGTTCAACATATTGTTTGAGTGACTACTGATTAAATGATTCATCTATATTCTACATACATGATTCATGTATAACGTCAAGTAATTATCAGAGATTTACCCGAAACAGGCAGGCGGTTTGGGAATGTTTGCTTGTTTAGGCATCAATACCTAAGCTGAATTCCCGTATTACATATGTGGATCAACTAGATGACTTACTGACTGCGGTGTCATAGTCATAATGTTCGATAAAAGTTGATACCTACATACACTTCTTTTGTCCATGTACAGTGACCCAATAAAAATGTTTTATGATTCAAACAGTGGTAAGACAAGAACCCATTCGGTACTAATCAGGGCCATAATAATCACGATTATTTCATGTTAATCGATTTTAAACCTTCTTAACACAGTATATAAGGGTGGATCAACTTTTTTTTTTGTTATTCTGTCCCGTAAGCCAGGAGACAACAGTGATAGAGTTTCTTAGAAATAATGTTATAATATATACTTCCAGCACACTCAGGAGAAAGGCCATAAAAGAATGGGTGTGTAATTGGCTAATTGCCAATAAAACAGTTTTTTTGTGGACGTATATCCTTTGAAATCATAGTTTTAAAGAGTGACCCAGGAGTCGTCACCATGGCAACGAGCTACAAAGAAAAGTTGATTGACCCATAAAACAAAGTCGCTTTCGCGTCTATCTGTCCGTCTGTATACCCTCTGACTCCTGAACCACGCTACGGAATTTGATGCGGTTTTCCCCATCAGGTAGATAATTTTTCACGGAAGGTTGTTATGAATAATACATTCTGGTTCATACACGGGTGTCACGTAAACTCACATAAACTGAAGCGAAGCGAGGGCGGGTCGCTAGTGTAATTCATCATCATCATCATGTCAGCCGAAAGATGTCCACTGCTGGACATAGGCCTCCCCCAAGGCTCTCCACTCAGACCGGTCCTATGCTTTTCGCATCCGACGCCTTCCCGCGATCCTTACAAGGTCGTCACTCCATCTTGTTGCTAGTGTAATTGTAAATGTATTTCTTCATAAGAACTTTAGAAATACTTTAGGTAAAAAAAAAATATGTTTAGCTTTACTATAAAAGCTCAGTACTCAAGGTTTAACTCAAACAATTTATTCGATAAATTGGCCACATCAGGATCATAGGATTGCGGTCTTGTGAATGCGAATGTCTATGGGTCGCAGTTTCCACTTACCATCAGGTGGCCTGTGTGCTCGATTGCCTTCCTAGGCCATAAAAAAAAATAGTTTAAGACCACACTACAACATTTATAAGAAAAATTGTTTGTATCGTTAAGAAGTTATACAGCACAATTATTGAATCATAAATCATCGTTACAGTTTGTAGCGTTTCGAAGATTCAACCAAACACATGCGAAACAGGAAACTATTGAGGCTACTCTCTCTCGAGGAAATATGACCAAGTTTAATATACCCATCCAAAGTGTTCTACCATAATTAGCTTTAGGAATAGAATGTTAACTATAAGTACAAATACAATTATTTTCTTCTTCTTCAAAGAATAGACACGTAAAGGCGTTATTATTGAAATCAAGATCGCGAAACTCGCATATGCTAACATAACCCTCCTTCTGGCAATCTGGTAAAAAAATAGGTGGCAACACCTTTGCAGTCTGGAAGATTGCATAGGTACGTCCCTAGGTCTAAGTGCACGGAGCGGGTGTACACCTGCGGTTAAAAATCCGCACAAATCAAAGTCGCACGCAATAGGCGTGCAAATTGCGCAAATTATCGCAGGCACTTTTACGCCACATATTTACTTTTTTTACTATTAGATGTGCCTGTGCCTTCTCCATTCCATAAAAAAACCAACCCAGTGAAAGTATCCCTCTATTTAACACTTTATAACAATTAGAAGTTTGTAACTTGGTGTTTTCTGCAGGTTGGACAGATATTCCTACTAGATACGTTTTTGAACGGCGCGTTCAGGAACTACGGGCCGGCCGTGGCGGCGTACGCGCACGCGCACCGCCTGCCCGCCGACGCCGGGAACCCCGCCGCCCCCAACCCCATGGAGGTGTACTTCCCCAAGCTCACCAAGTGCTGGATGCGGCGCTACGGACCCTCCGGGACCCTCGAACTCCGCGACCGCCTCTGCGTACTCCCTTTGAACATCGTCAATGAAAAGATCTTCGTCATTCTCTGGTTCTGGCTGCTTTTCCTAACATTTGTGTCGACTCTCGCTGTCCTCTTCCGCGTCTTGGTGTTCTCCGTTCGCCCCCTCCGCACCTTGATGGTAATGGGCCAGCTGAGACACGTGAAACGGAGCATAGTCTCGAGAATTGTGAGGCGGTTCGGCTTTGGCGATTGGTTTATTTTGTATTTGCTGGGCAAAAATGTTAATCCGCGTATCTTTAAAGAGTTGATCCTTGAACTTTCTAAAGAAATCGATCATAATACTGTCATTATTTAAGATCGTAGTTGGGCTTTTTTTTATTGATGTACTGAAACATTTTCTCTAATCAACTATAAACAGACTAACTATATTTTCCACAAACCCATTGTTAGAACAGGACAGTTTTTCAGTTGAATTAGCTTCTTCCTACTCCCCCTATTTCTCCCTCTTGGCGGTCAAAGGTTTTCGAAAAATGATTTCGTAGTGCACCTCTAGGATGCACCAAAGGAATACTACCTCCAAATTTCAAGTCCCTAGACTCAGCGGTCTAAGCTGTGCGTTGTCTATGTCTCTCAGTCAGTCCTATACAGTTTCTTAATTTCATAGAATTCAAAAGATTATTGAAAAAAAAAGCCCAGTTAAATGCAGTTTTTCTATCTAAAGCGATTTTCACACGTTAAATTTAAGCGAGATTTAATATGCTTTTTCTTTTTTTCAAGTTTTGCATAAAACTTAAGTAATTAAGAGCAAGTTATTAATTGTAGTTAAGTTGTTAACTAATAAAACTATTCTTGCATTGAATAAGCCTTACTAAATTCAGAATGCCAACAAATTATCTTTGAATGATAAATGCATCTGAAATGTTTTATTTTATTTAGTTGTTAATCGTTAATAAATATTAAGTATAAAGTGCAGGGTATTATTGAAGTCTGAGTTAAGTAAGGTTTTGGTAGGTTTATACATAATATAACGATTTACTCATGATTATATGTTAGTGTAAGTACCCCAATTTATTCCAGGATACTAAGACACTGAGCTGTAATATAAAATGCCATGGCCAGTGCTGCAAACTCTCCTGTCTACCGTTTTTTTAAAGATATTCTAATTCTAAATTTAATTAATGGCTTTCACTCCTGTTTAGGTGTATTTCGCCAATGTCAAGTTATTTATAGACACTCCCATGTCTCCCATGGACTTATTCGAGCAATAAGTCTATGGATATCACACGCGAAGACAATTAATTGTTCGGTAAAAGAGAATTTTCTCTAATAGACTTAACAGAAGCATATGGGGTTAGCTTCGCGCCCTTCTATCAAGTCTTTTTTAAGATATCAAGAAAATCTCCTGATTTTTGGAATTCGCACGAGAAAATGCAGTTGTATCCTTAAAATACTGACATTACTGACTGTCATTCCTTTGTTTGTGGTGGTTGTGTTATATTAGTAACGATTACTTTTACGTCACTTTTATTTATTCGATTAGAATTGAACGGAACGTTTTACTTCGGAGTGATTGTCTGTTTGCGTCAGTAAAGTGCTTTCGGTAATTAATATACATAAAAAATGCATCAAGTGCTTGCTGTTTCCATTAGATTACAGCTTTAAATAAATAAATCAGTACTCCTTTTGTTTACTGTCTCCTGGTTTTTATGGCAACAATCTTCTTTTTTTTTGTCAGTGGCAATTTACAGAACTGGTTATGGCTTTTCAATTGTTTCATAGTCATAAAGTTAAGATGTTTTCCATTTGTTGTATGGATCCAGCCTAATAGTGTCCCACTGCTGGGTAATGGCCTGTCACCTAGTCCCTATTTGTTATTTGGATGTATTTGCACATGTTCGAATTGAACTCTTGCTTAACAATAATATTAGTTCACAATGTACTAAACAGGTAAAAAGTACCCAACCCAAAATAGGCAATGTTTTTTTTTTTACAAATTACCAATTGTGACAATAGTACAAATATCATGGAACAAAGAGCGTCTTAAGTTGAAAACTGCAGATTATCCGAAATAACTTAATATGCGCTTACTTCTAAATTCCCCAAATCTTCCTCTTGGAATTTTGTTTTTGTTTGTAAATTAAGACTGTGCCGCGCAATCTCCGATCGTCCAGCGGCGCTCTTGATACCGTTATCTAATAAACTATTATTTTCTTGAAATTTAAGTAAGGCATAAGTGGTAAATTACTATATAAAATAATATAGGGCGCCAAACGAATAACTCGCCTGAGGGTTCTGTATGGTTAACCATATAGAGATATGAATGAAAACACAATTTATAGGATATTTGACATTAGACAAGCGTTTTCCGTTAAATCGATTACACAAAGGTTAACACAGTTGATGCCACGTAGCACTAGTAGCGTTACGCTCGCTACTTAATCCAGCGTTATTCCGCTTTGTAGTTAAAACTCCATACAAATAGAGAACCCCACCTAGCCTGCTTGTAGTGAAATGTTAAAGATTAAGCTGTCATTAATTATATCCTATAAATTGCGTTTTCATTTGTACAACAATTAAACACTGATCTGAAGATATTACTTCAGTTTATTAGAAAACGCGATAACAGTAATGAGGGCGTTGCAAATATTATCCGTCCGCTGTTAGCTTGGCACATTCCTAATAGCAGGTTAGAATTTATTTTGTTTAAAAAGTTAATTGTTTACTTCCTAAGAGTATTATGGCAATCTCAAGCATTTTGTATTTCTTATTTTCATAAAGTATATATTATTAAAATGCACTTTCATTTTTCATATCCATACCTGTACAAAAGTAAGAGTCAAGTTTATGAAACTTATTTATTATTTAAGAATATTCACAATACAATTGCATCTGATGAGTGATGAGCAGACAGGAATCCAGGGGGTAAAATTTCATGACAGGTAGGGAGTTTTATATCAATTAACTCAATTGTCTATGCTTTTTTCATATACTAGTAATCGCTCCCAGCATTGTAAGTACTTTTAAGTATTGTTCTGAAGACGTGTATTAAGTTCACAGAGCATACTTATAAAAAGTGTGATGCCCCTATGACCTCCACAGAAATTGAAAAGTTATTTAGCCACCTGAAATGGATTAATCAGCTAACACAAAGACAAGTTCATCAGAACCTTATTGTACAATCCTCCATTGCAATGTTCTACTGACACAAAGACAAAGTATCAATAACATATTAATCCCTTGTCAATAACATATTAAGCACTTGGCCGTCAAATTCTGAAAAGGCTCCCGCATATGAGGCGTTAATAAGGTAGATGTGTAGCCAAATGTTATGGCGCTCTTCCCATCCTGCAGTAATAAAATGTTATATCATCAGTGGTACTGCTGATCTGCATGGATACCTGTACAATTCCTATGGAGGCCATAAGGTTTTTTCATCTTAATTATTTATAATTCTATTATGCTATCAGTACATTATCCGGAGCAACCCCGGCAGCCACAATGGACACACTCCACAATACGGCCCTCCTCCAACTTGCTCTTTGGCACCCGACAAATGCAATTTGTTGCAAAATTTGTGTCTCTCGTCTGTATACATCTTAAGCAACACAAATTCTCATAGCCAGTTTTTTTCCACTTTGCTATAAGGTTTGGATCAGCAATTTTCTCATCAAGACAGTACTGATAAAGCTCCCGACTGATGGCTTTCCTTCTGTAGAACAAGTCGTAGATATAGCGCGACTTCTGATGATGTATCTTGAATATAGGCCACAGGGATTCTTGTTTACGCTTGCCTTCATGAGGTTCGGTTTCAGCTGTAACAGGAATGAAGTTTCGAGTAAATAGCAGTTTCTATGAGTGTCTTGTCATTGGCCATTTTGTAGGATCAATGGTTATATTTTTACGGAGTAAAATAAAAATATGTGAACGCCATGCTAGTGAAGTCTTATAAACATGGCAGACAGTAGAGGTAAGTTGTTATAATTTATAAAATTGCTTCGAAGAGTAAGTAACATGTAGTAAGAAGTATATTAAGGTTACCTTCACGCATCTTCTGTTCCAACTCTTCGAGCGTAGGCTCGATCAATTCCCAACCTTCCGGCGGAGATTTACGGCTGCGACGTACTTTCGGCATTTTACTTGTTGATTATCTAAAACAGAAATAGCCTTTCTTTTTTCAAATAACAAAACTGTAAATCCACAAGCAAAGCAAGCGTCAACAATTTTTATCCGTCAAGCAGCAGAAATGTCAATGTCAACTATCGAGTCGAAGTCAATTCGTCAATGCCAACCTGACAGATCTAATGATTGTTTGTTTCAGTCAATGGTAAAATCGCTTTGAGACAGTTTAGTTATCACTATAAAAAAAAGACCAGTGTACATTTGCAAATTGTTTTCGGCTTTACTTATCCCAAAAGCGTTAAATTGGACAGGCTGACGCTTACGTACCGACGAAAAATGTGTGTATTGGTCTACCAGAATATCAAGAAACAAAGGGAAAATATAAATTTAGGTCTTGCCACTTCGGGGTAATAGGATTTAAAGGTTTGATTTGCCACCAGTCCAATAAAAGTATGATGCGGTGGACTCAGTCCGCGTGGAAGTATTTACTTAATAAATAAATAATTCTTTGGAAATCATTCCATTTTCCAGGATAAATTATCTATGCCGTGAAGATGGAACAAACCGTAGGGGGACGGAACAAATCAATATTTATAATATTAATTAATAACGGTTAGTTACCTACCTAACCCTTAAAACCAAATTTGGATTTCTTATTAACACTAGATTTATTTATTTCGTAATATAATTATGATCGTCAAAGAAGTTAAACATAAAAAAGTTGCAAAAGACTATGTCAAAAATTAGGTAATGAATTATACAACACAAAAAGAAACAAATATTAAGGTTTAATTAAAACAATCATGTGCATTATGTATGTTTACTCGTATTAGGATTTAATTGAAAATGACTTCAAACACTCGATGACTTATCGTTGCTTAGCTAAGAATACCGCACAGGTCCAAATTAATATATACAATTTTGAATTTTCTATTATAATAAATTAACTCTTAGTTCATGTTCAATCTTTGATTTACGCGGTATAGTTAGCTAAGCGACTACATGCACTTTAATGTAAACCAATTTCGTATTCTGAGGAAATGTGAGGTACCGATTTCTTTTTTTTACATTTCCACACGTACTTACCACACAGGAGGTGGCAATACATACTTAATCCTGGAACTAAATGGCACCTCATTATTATAGTTTCTAAATGGACTTTTAAGTTTCACTCATAAAAGCCAAATGGAGTTTAAGTAACGTTCCTGCAAATGTACAAAGGGACTTAAATTATCAATAGGTATTGCTTGGCTTCATTTACACGACACTAAACCAAATATTGTGTTTGATTTACATCCTCTTGCTCACAATGTTTACAGTACACACGATTAACGATATTTTTCGCCTGAGATCGAAGGGCTTTAAGGGCATTTTCCTGAAAACTTTCGCTATATTTGAGTAAAACCAACAAACAATAACAAACTCTGAAAAGCGGTGAATTTGAATTGACAGGCGTAAGGTAAGGTAACATTGCCACTTGAAATTCGATTTATTTGTACTTTTAAATTTTTCATGAGATTCTGATAGACTTATAATACCTATTTTTAGGGTTCTCTACTCACACGGAAACCTATTTCTAGTATTACTAAGATTTCGTTGTCGATCCGTCCGTCAGAGCTGTATATTTGGAACTGTAATACGAGTAGATTGTATTTTCGCAGAATATGCGTTATAATTTTATAACGGCGGATTTCCCAAAAATAGTGATAAGAAAAGCAAAATTCATTAAAAGTCATGATTTTGTTCTACTGACTGTCAAAACGATAATACATACTAGAGCCGAATTTAGTTAATTATAGTGTCAACCCTAGAAACCACAACAATACATAAATACGTAATAAATACCAGCCAAGTGTGACCGGCGTTTGGTTCGCGAGTCCGTCTCCAGCACCTAGAAGGCAAAAGAAACACGTATTATGCCACCCTATAAGTAAGTTACGACGGCGCCCACGGACACAAAAGTAAACCCAAACCTGCAATCATTATTCTCAAGTGGCAGTGACCTTGTGCAAGGTCCGTCTGGATCTCTACCACCAATTCTACCATATTAACCTTTAACCTTGTTACCGCTTAGCAGCAGGTATCGTATTTTGTTCCGTTGTGGGGATAAGACAACCAGTGAAATTACTAGCATAGAGGCATTCCATCTTAGTTCTTAGGATTGGCACGGAGTCTTAAGATTGTAGTCTTGAGAAAGGAAAATGCCTATCGGTCAAAGATCCCACTTACCAGCCTACGGTGGCCTGTGTACTCGTTCATCATTATCGGTTTTTTTACTACGAGCTCACGAGTATTTTGTAGGTCGTTTTCACTAGAGCCAAATTATCCTTTGTTGCGCTTAAAGCCTTAAAGATGACATCACTGACCAAATCCTGGTCCCGGCAACGATTGCTGTTGGGTTTTTTTTTTATGTTTCCAAACATGCTATGCAATTGGCATAATCAAATACCAACACAGCCTTTATTAACGTGCTTCATAAAAACGATGACTTCAATGGTCCGCAACTCAGAGTTCATTGAGGAATGAGCTTACCATAATTAAGAATTTCAATTTAATAATCACTTAAATTACGTATCGACCGTAATCTTCTCTAGACTAAAAAGGAGGTTTTAACGTGCCAAATTCATATAGGTACTTATGCCGTTTTGCTTTAGGACAGTGTGGTTTGTACTTAACGTCTCGGCCTACAAATTGTTGACTTTAGAAAACTAGAAGGAAATGTATATTTATCCACAAGCTGTTTCACATTTTCTCTTAGATATACAATGCTTTTTCTTTACATATACACTTAACTTTCATTCGCATAAAACACGTTTATTATATTTTTTCCTTTTTACCACTTAGGATTGAATCTGGGAAAATCCCTGTTCGACGGGTATTGTTAGGTTAAAGAAAAAGCTCCCTGTTTAATATTACTCGCTATAGCCAATTCAATGTTTGTAAGTGTGGGGTATTTACTCTTTAACCCATTCAATAAATATGGACAATGTCACACCAATTGAAGTGGTCCCAAACTAAGCACTAGGCTTGTACTAAGTGAAGACAACGATAAACAACTATATGTAAGTATAGAAAAAGACATGCTTAAATACATAGAAGACATCCAAGACTCGGGAACAAAATACTCTCGCTTAACACACATATATTTGCCCATACCGGGAATCAAACCCGGGAACTCTAGTTTCGTCGGCAGGGTCACTAACAACTAGGTAAACGCGTCGAAATATTGATTTGACGAGTTTTTCTATGTTTTCTTATTTATTTATTTTTATTTTATGGCATAGGAAGGCAATTGAGCACACAGGCCACCTGATGGTAAGTGAAAACTGTGACCCATAATAGACATTCGCATTCACAAGACTGCAAAGGCACTGTCAAGTGTCAACCCTAAGGACTAAGATGGAATGCCTCTATGCTAGTCATTTCACCGGCTGTCTTATCCCCAAACCGGAACACAACAATGCGAACACTGCTGTTTGGCGGTAGGTTAATGAATAAGATGGTGGTACAGTCAGCGTCAAAAGTAACTGGTCACTTCAAGCTACTTTTGTACTTTATCGCATTAACACATTAGACAATCTTGTTTGTCATTGCTTATGTGACAGTAAAGCGACAAGGTATTTAAGTGATCAGTTTCTTTTGACGCTGACTGTACCAACCCGGACGGACCCTGCACAAGGTCCTCCCACAAGTCTTGTGGTTACCATGAGCCATGAGTGGGACTCGAACCTACGACTGGCTATCCGGGCCGAAGAATGAGCGCAGGCGCATCGCTTCTCCATTTAAAAATTCTAAGAAAGTTAACAGCTCGAGGGTAGCTTTACCATTGCTCCGTGTTTTAATGCGACATATAAATAAATAAATAAATAAACATTAACGTGAATATAATGAAAAAATAATTACTTACATAAATGTTTTTATTAACTTTCGCTGGCGAGTGTGTCAGTCGAGACGAGTTGCAGTTCGTAGCCACCTGTTACAGAGCCCACTTTAATCGCTCGCAAAAAACTGTTCGTTTAACTAAGTTTCGCTCCACTAACTGTGAACATGAGTTTGGTGATAATATAAAAGTGTGCCACACGACATTGCATATTCATCGCCCACAAGTATAAATAATAATGAGTATTGCTAGTGTCCATAGGAAACAGCCGATCAATTGTCGAGTTTTTGAAGTAATTAAAAACTCGCCAACTTCGTACGCAATTTACCTGGGCATGTTTGGTGTGTGAATAACGGGTCCCGTATCTACATGGAGTTGGGTTCGCCATTGCGGCGTCACGTCTCAGTCTGGCGAAGCGGTGCGTGTAAAGTGCGAGGGGGAGAGCGATGGTTTACGTGCCTCGGCGTGGAATGCGGCGGGCGCAACACAACCTCCCGACGACAACAAGCCAGTCCAGTCTCTCGCCCGGCCCCGACGGACGGGGATCTGTGTCCGCGCGAATAGTCGGCGGCGAAACTAAACGGCGTTTGTCAAAATATGTGTGAAACAAACTTTTATCGAGTGCCAGTTTGTTGTTGATAAGTGAATGAAACAGTGTGTGTTGTTTCTGAGCTAAGTGGCATGTTTTGTGAAAGTTGACAGAGGTTTTAAAGGAACTTCGGGTCTTGCGTAGATATAGGTAAGTCGTGAGACGTGTCTGTTTTCTGTTTGTGTCATGAGTGACGTTGGAGGCTTTGCCGGTGTTCATAAGTGTTTCGCGTACCTAAATTATCAACCGTCTGAAAGTTTTGATTGATTGATTGGACAGTGTATGAAGGGCTTTACACACTTATTCTATGAACCAAGAGCTAGCTTACTTGGTTAGTACCTACCTACCTACATTCCATAAAGTGTTTTACGCCCACTGTTAAAACCTACCTATTATAATTATTTACTTTATCATCTATTCCTGTTTTCGTAGATGTGTTAAACACCTTTAAACGTAGGTAAATGTTGCTAGTAAATATCAATTTCAATTGAATACACTCAAAACTGATAGGTAAGTAGGTAGTCACAAATTATAATAGGTAGGTACCTATATGTACACCTACCAATGTTATTCCTCAGATTACTCTCAATGTAGTTGCAATCATTTGAAGCTAGGTAGGTACCTACCTAGTACCTACACTGACAGCTTGAAAGCGCTCCAAATGTTGCTCATATTTACCTGATCGTAAAATTCTTACACAACTGTAATTAACAGTTTTATTGAATCACCGAAATTTGCTACCCGAACAGTAGACCGTAACTCTCAAATTTCTCTCAAAAGCAGTTAAAAACGCAAAATTCGTGATACCTACCTACAACCCGCTTGTGTTTATAAAACTGCTTGGACCTGGCTTATACGAGCCAGACTGCATTGCACGTTTTTTTATGGATCATTCGATCCGATCCCCTCTAGCCGGGTACCTACCTACACATGCTATTGAATTAATTTTTCGATGAACAGGGACGAGTCTACGGTAGGAGTAGGATAGTAGGAAACTAGGAAGGTAGGCAGGTACACCTTTACACTTATTTTGAATTTAACGGATGTCCGTTTTAATTCTCAAACTTAACTTGTCTTAGTTTTCGACGAAACTACTTAAGACGTCTTTGGTGCTTTAGAAAATTAAATGTAGGTACATCATTATCATCACCCTATCAGGTAGTTAGTCTACAGCAGGACATCCTTCTTAGTTTAGTGAGATGGTAGCTGTCAGTAATATACAAATCTTGTTCAACTTTTTTATGACCACGCGCGAAATTAAGCCGCGCAATGAGGTCTTTCCCGTTGATAGAAAATAATCGATCAACGCTCAACAAGTCTCGAAGTTTAATCTGTTGTCTCACGGCCGACAATGCGGAGGAATTAGCGAGTACGACAGCCGAGGGGCCAACGGGCCAAGTCACGACTCTCCTATTCATCCATATTTTGAAATCGTGCGAGAAGATGGTTGTTTATTTATTGAATGCTGCTGTAATGGTTCGTCGAAGGCCTTGCTCTAATGACTATAGGTAAATAGGTATAAATCTCAGGAATCTCGGATGAGGTCACTGTATCTCACAAGATAATGAGATAATATTAAGTTGTGGCACAGAAGCTTGAGAAGGATCCGTCTGAATCGCTACCGCCATCTTATCCTCTGACCTACCGCCAAACAGCAGTTTGCATTGTGGTGTTTCAGTGAAAAGGGATTGATTAGAGGACCGTGAAACTACTATAAATAAGCTTAACATCATCTTGGTCCTCAGTGTTGGCAGCGCGTTAAGGCGCGTTTACAATCTTAGGATAGCAGTCTTAGAACTGTTTAAAGGCCTCCTTAGATTGCTCATCAGGGGTGGCCCTTGTGCTCGTTTACCCTCTCCATATCATGAAATAACCTTTATCTGCCCTTCTAATCATCCCGTGTCCACGTATTTTTGGGTGTAGGCCGTTTCCTCATGAAGCCTTTTTGAATGATAATTCTAAGTCATGTCATGAATAAAAGTACCGCTTGGCACAGAAAACTTATCGTTGTTATTGTTAAGTTTTTGCGTACGGTCGGCGCGTGATGAGAAGTGACGTCACGCGAGACCAATCGGTCCTCACCTGCGCCGGCGCCGCGATTGAAACGTTGCATTGCAACGCGTGTGAAATGGTAAAAACCTCGAGATTACTGATTAGTTCCGATAATTTGCATGTCAACGCGTTGTAACAGAAACGTAACAGTAATTGTTTTAAGAAGGCTTGTCAAATACGACCAATAGCAATACGAGTACTTCGATGCGCGGTTATTTTTTAAATAGAAGTTGAAGGAACAGGGACTGGACAGGAAGGAAGAACAGGTACTTCAGGGACCACGTCACAGCCTCACAGGTCTAGCGTCTTAATCAGATGTTGCGGTTCTAGTGATTATCGTACCTTTGCAACAGGAATTAGTTTCCTCAATTTATCCAGAGCCGATTGTGTGCTTGATCCGATATTTCCCGAGAATCCCTAGGATCCGATCCGCATCGAACGCGGGGCGTATAGGCCCTTCCCTTCCCCTTCATTGATAGATTGTTTATTATAATATATAAAGGTAAACATGCACCTACTGTGTGTTTCCCCAGGCACTAAACTAGGTGTTTTCAGACTGTTTTGACTAGAAATAAAACAGTGTCCTTTTCCCTAAAACACCACCTAAGCACCAGATAAGGTAAATGTCCCCTATTTCGGCATGTTAAGGCTCTTCAGAGTTTGTTATTTTTTCTTAATTTTCCTAAACGTTATTTTGACAGTAATTTAATGCATTAATTATTATCATTACAGTTCGAACTTTTTTTTATATGAATTTATTTTTGAACCTCTTATTTGGCTCCTATTTCGTGATAAAAGGCTCTGCTCCTAAGTTCGTGAATTCGTGGCTCCTGGATAGGGATAAAGTTTTCCAGGGTAAGCTATGTTAATTTCTTGATAAAAAAAACAAATAATTAACGGATTTACTTAAGTAAGGACAACATAAGAGTATTATTTAAATAAAAAAAAGATTTACTTGAGAGTGAGATCAATCTTACAGTTTTTATTGGTGATTAGGTAGGTAATTATAGGTATAAGGTAACTTAATCATTAAAATTAACCAACTAAAACTTTAACTTCCAACAAATCAAAATAATTAAACCTCTTTTTCATTTACAAAACAAAATAACACAAAATACTTAATATTAAAACGTAAATCTCTGTCCGATATTTAAAGATAAGATATAAACACCTCGTTTATTGAGTGGCACTGGGTTTTTTTTTTTCTTATAATAAGTATGCTTATTCAACTTAAAAATGTAAACTTGGGTCACATTCAAACTTGTTTTATGAGAATTGTAGTGAACAAAACATATACCGAAATTAGCTCAAACAAAACTTAATTAACCAAGTTATATATTTTTCAATTCAAATTAAAATAACTTTAGTTTTTTATAATAATATATAAGCAATCTAAATGTTTTAATAAAATCCTTAATTCGGTAGTGTCACGAAATAAGGGACACACGAAAAATAACTTGTCCGCTACTTCGTGAGTCGAATTATTGCAATTTTAAGGGATTTCTATGCGTACAATCGTACATACGATATTTTCTTATGCCAAATTGATTCTGTAGGAACCCATACAAACACTGTTAAAAGTTTGATTCAAATGGACTTACCTTTGCTTTTCCATAAGCTTACGAAGTCGGAGAGTAAACCTTACGTCCGCGCGGAATATGCGCACATCGCTCAACTCAATTGTTTGGCCGACTGACAGTTTGGAGGGTCGTATTAATTTCAGTGTTGTCACTATAAAATAGGTACTTAGTTTCTTAAATAGATTATTTTTAATTAAAATAAATAATATTTCAGTTGCTTATTTTTTGCGCCAGAAAAAAAACTATTTATTTATTATAATATTTATATATTATTATTATTAATATATTATTTAATATATATAAACTATTACGTACTAGCACGAATTAGGGGCCTTTTAATACCTTAAACAACCCTTTTAAAGTTGCTGGTTAGTTTAAGGGTGGCGATGACATCGCCTTCTGCCCGCGACTTCGTCCGCGTGGATTTTGATTATCGTTTTTTTCTCGTGGACTTTAAAAAAATCAGGGATTAAAAGTAGCGCTATGTGTTAATCCAGGGTATAGCTATCTCCATTCCAAGTTCCATCCAGCCGTTGCACAGTGCAGGAGTAACTCCTGACACTCGAACTTTTGCTTTTTTTTCCCTTGTTTTATGGCTCTTGCTGTAAGGCACTTAGCCAATGTCAAGTTAGGCGGCTTGTTTAGCCAACTTGTTTAACTTTCGCATTCATAATATTGTTAGGATTAGTGGGATAGTTATGTATGTTACTAACTCCGGAAAGTTTCTAGTTAAAGCTATTCGCGCTTCCCAAATGTCGTTGCTCGATCGGAACGCGACAAATGCCAGCCGACCGGTTCCGCAATTGAATGCAAGAAAGCCCTACTCATAAATTTGAATACTCGAATGATTGCTAATAAATATTTAAAGCTTTTATATTCAAATGATGCCCAAAGTAGCCTGACAACGATCATAGGTGTGCCCATTCAGCGTTTTGGCATATCAGTATGTATGAGCTCATATGGCTCGTTGCAAGAAGAGTTTGTATTTAATAATTCAATTATACCTTCAAGCTCTATAGCTATAATTCGATTTCGTCCGCTTCTTGACTCTATTTTACCTTTGAAGTTGTCAAAATAGGTTTACTTATCAAATTCCGGGTCCGTCCGGGTTGGTACCACCATCTTATCCATTAACCTACCGCCAAGCAGCAGTGTTTGCATTGTTGTGTTCCGGTTTGGGGATTGGACAGCCGGTGAAATTACTAGCATAGAGGCATTCCATCTTGGTCCCCAGGGTTGGCAACGCATTAGCAATCTTAGGATTGCGGTCTTTTGAATGCGAAATGTCTATGGGAGTTTCCACTTGCCATCAAGTGGTGCTCGTTTGCATTCCTATGCCATAAAAAAAACAAAAAATATACTTATATCATAATTCCGTTTTAAGTAACATATGAGTCTAAGCATGTTATGTTCCGACGCCCTAAAAAGTACACCCGTCCATGGAATCTCTTGTTTCTTACATATCCAAGGAACTGGAGTGGTGTATACTCCATGGTACTGCGATCTCGTCATGGCACGCTTCCTGCCGTTGGGTAAGTGGTTGCGCCACTGCCTTTGGCTCACATTCCGCACATTAGGGACACCAGTCGCGAGGAATGCTGCTGCCATTCCGCTGCCATTCGCATTAGCGGCGGGATGCCGATTGGAAAGACCTTACAGAGACGTTTAGCGTATGTATTGCCAAATATTCACTCGAGGTTTTTTGTGCAATAGTTTTAGGTTGGTAAATTGCTTGACAAATTTCAGTTTTAACATGCTTCATTTATGATTCTTATTACTCCGTGTCACTTTTCGATAAAATTGCTACGAGTATTAAAAAATTTCGTGTCCGTAAGGTTTATAAATCATTTGTAGGTCAATGCTTCCTTTTCTATAAAGAACTACCTGACGTTGTTTTAAAGTTACCATTTCCAGTACTTAAAACCTACTTGAAAAAGTCGTTGATGTCTAAAGCTTACTATAGGGTCGAGGATTATCTAACAGATAAAAATGCTTGGCCTAAACTAAACATCTAAATAACTTAATAATAACTTAGGGCTGATTTTTCAACCTCCAGATAACACTATCTGTCAGGTAAATTGTAGCCGTGTCCTTATCTTTCTTATGACAAAGAAAAGGACAGAGCTACAATGAACCTGACAGATAGTGTTATCTGGAGATTGAAAAATCAGCCCTTAGTCATAAAAAATATGAAACATTGTATATTGTCTAGGGGACACGATTTCTGTAGGAGAATGTATCGAAACTTTTTATGTTTTTTGTTTTTATGGGTTGTCTTGCACCGTCATAGGTAAGTGTAATTTCTAAAATTTCTATATTTTTGTATTTTTTATTACTACTACTTATTAGTTCTTGTGAGTTTTGACACATTTTCCTGCTCAACTAGTTACGCATGAATATATTTATTTTTTGTTTTATGTGAGATCCATTGTTTTATCTAACGCTAGGTTAAGTTTATTACTATAAAAGCAATATTTAAAAAACGACTGACTGTTGAGTTTCTTGCGGCGTTTCTTCTCAGCAGTGGTCTCTTGTGAAGCGCTGCTGGTAGATTTTTGACGTGTAATAGTGCCCGTGCGGTCTACTTACTGAATAAACATCTTTTATCTTTATTCATTGGTTTTGGTTTGAGGTGCAGTGCAGGAATGAAACGCTAAGCCTACGCGCCCAAGTCTTAAAATCAAAAATCAAATCAAAATCAAAAATATTTTTATTGCATGACTGTAGGTATAAAGTATAATAATATTATACAGTTGTTAAAAAAATGTGTGTGTGCATCACTACAATCTACCATAAATATGGTGTACAATAATTGACATAAGCCAATAAACAATAGGTAGTTACAAAAAAAAACAATTATTAATTATGCGTTGATTAATTTTATAAGGAAATCTTTAAGCGAAAAATGTAAACAATATTTAAAAAAACAAAAAAAAACTGCTCTTAAAGGCTACTTACATACTAAGCTATACACCTTTTATCTTTATTTTTATTTTAGCTTTATTTACTTTTTGGTGTTTTTATTCTTCTATCTTATCACTAAACATAAATGCATAAATGCTAATCTAATTAAGCAGATAAAGTAATAAAGTAAAAGTCTAAAGTAATAATAATAGTAGGTAAGTAGGTAATAGTCTATAGGCACCCGCTGTTCTCAAAAAAGTCTTTTAACAGGTAAAATTGTCTTTTTAAAAGCCATTTCAATAAACAATTCTTAAATTTATACAATTCGCACGATTTGAAACTATCTGGTATGTTATTAAAAATTTGGATGGACATGTAGTACATGCTTTTCGAATAAAGGGTGGTGCGGTGACTAGAATTATAAACTAATTTATGTTTGTTACGAAGGTTGATGTTATGAGTAGCTATTTCAAATAGTGACGGGTGTTTTTTAAAGGCTTGTTAATTCGAATAATTACGCAACAATAATATTAATTACTACAGTTAACCTATCAGTACATCAGTCAAGTCGGATGGCGGTTTCCTACGGCGCGCTAAACGGAATCGCAAAGGAAAAGTAGGCCTCCGCACATCGGAAGTACGTGGGCCGCCAGTGTGCGTGCCTCTGGCCTCGACACTAGGTACATTACAATTATAAGAATTAAAACTTTCGCAATAGGTACGTAGGGTAGCTCTATAGCGGTTTCCAATCCAAGTTATAGGTAATGAATGACTAATGACTTAGACTTGCGCGTGACTCGGGATGGCAACTGTCCAATTTTCTGGGGTAAAAAGTAGCCTATGTACTATTCCAAACTATAATCTATCTGTGTGCCAAATTTATAATCCATTTAGACATTCTATCTAAGTGATTGAGTGTCAAAATTGACAAAAATCCAAATTCTCGCATTTACTATATTAGTAAGAAGTCTTTGTGCGAGCTGTGAGCCTTCATATATTTACGTGCTGGTTTTACTCCTTGAGCTATTAGTTGTGTATTTAACTATGCAGTTTATGTAGCTCAGACAATGCGTCCATTGCGGATTGGATACGCCGGCAGCGTTTCCACTTTGACTTGTGTTTGCGGTATTATCATGCTGGTGAGAAATTACAATAATGTTGGCAGCCCTTCCGTTCGCTGTAATGCAGCCTTGAGGCTAGTGTCGATTGTTTGTATTTATAGTGAATAGTGGCTTTAAATTATGACCACACTCCTGAAATATTTGTTGAGAAATTAAGCCAAGTTTAATCAGACTTGTGCAGCGATGCGTGCTCATTAGATGTCGGGGTAGGATTAACGCAAATTTAATGAAATCTCTCAAATGTTCGTTCTAGCTTATTAATTTTAGAAATATTTATGGATAAGTCACGAGATGCTATAAATTAAAAATAGTTCACTACTACTTATCCAAACTCAATCAATTTCGCCATCTTTGAAGCCTTTGCGTACCTACCAGCTTTGTTAATAGACTATTGCCACAATACCACACAGTTATACGCATTATTTCTACGCACCTGTCAATCATCCGCGATGAATTCATTTTGAAAACTTGCAGATGCCACGTACTAATAAATGGATACCCTTTTATAAAGACGTCCCGGTTTTTCCACACTCTCATCTCGCTTTCCTCGACCTGTAATGTAAATAAGAAACAATCGGCTCGCGTGCCGGCACGTCGTGTCGTCGGCGAATGTCAATCGAACACTTGACCGTCGACTTTCTCGTACGCACCCATTCAAGCCCTGTTGTAATACATCTGGTTCCGAGAAAGGGCAAAAAACTTTCGGCAGTAGCGGTGAGATCTGGCAGGTTTTTGGAGAGCTTTCCTGTTCGCGAACTCGATTGATGAGGCAACGCACGTAACTTTTGCAAGTGTAGACTAATTGGCGCCATTAGCTTTTTTTGAAACCAAATCCGCCCTTAGTAGGTCTTCTTTTGGCTTTTTGTCAAATGTTTAGGTTGTGTTGTATCCTTTTTACTTTACTCGCAATTACACTAGATACAAATACGTAGCTAATAGCTATACACTCGTGCATTGTTCAAAGAAGTGTGACTTCATTTTTAATATTTGATGTTATCTAGTCATATAACCATAAGAACTTAAAAAGGAAGGAACAAAGGCTACTTAATGATTATTTGACCTTATCAATTTGATGCTGAGAGGCATAGTAATGCATGATTCGATTAATATTAGGTTGTCCCTGAACTTATAGCCTAACGTCTTCCGGATGCCTTTCGCATCAGGCATCACGTTTATTTACATTTTAAATATCGAGTAAAATGGACAGTTTGAGAAAACCTACTTAAGTTGTTTCATCAAAAAGTTAAATGACCATGGGCAACCTTGTATGAAGTCTGAGAGCCGAAAACAGAGCCGAGTGATATGTTGTTAGATAGGTATTTGTATGTACTTACCTATTTTATTTTCTGTTACGGGCACCAAGCTGAAATCCATAGCAGTTTTTTTTTGTTTCCGTAGGTGCAATCCTATTATCCGTTACTAGTAGGTACTAAAATATGTTTCTGTAATGATATTCGGATTGTGCCGATAATAGAAGATGAAATACATGCAAATCCTAATTTAAGGACATATCACTCAGCCTTGTGCCAGCTCTTGACCCACTTCGACGCATAGTCCTTTATTTAAAACAACTTGAGATATCTTAAACTTATAACATAAATTTTGTTTCAGTTTTTGTGTTTACAGGTTCCTTTCCCTGGTACTAACAAATTCCTGATTTTTCATTGTAATGAAAGGGGCCAGTAGGAATTGTGGTCCCACTGCACTTGCTAGGTGCAGTGACGCGAGACATGGCGTGAGAGTTGGCCGCGGCGCGGTCAAGGCTCCATCTCCATACGGTATTACTTACCGTGCGGTCGGGTTGCACGTTGCACCCTGCGTGCACCGACTGCGGTGTCAAGTGCTTGTGGGAGAAATGGAGTGCTTATAGTGACATTTCTTATAAAGAAGTAGTCCATCGGAGATAAACGTTTTGGATCGCTTGCTGGCAGAATAACCAAGTATTAAGAGCGTATCAGCGTAGATATGCTTTTTTTTTTTAAATATATATGTCCGTATAAGACAAACAAGCAGATGAGCCACCTGATGGTAAGCAGTCACCGTCGCCCATAAACATCAGCGATGCCAGGGACACCGCGAAGTTGTTGCCTTTCAGTGAATACTCTTTTTAACCCGCGTTTATGTGCCGATTAATTGGGATATATATTTTCTGAAACTGTGCGTTACTAAGTATTTATTCACTATACCTATAGAGTATCTATTCTGTATACTCTTGGAAGAGTTTCATATAAATGATAGATTTCTGCTTAGTAACAGAGCGTCCAAATAAGTCTAATAAGTCACCTTGTTGTTGACCTTTATCTGTTTGTTTTTGTGAGAATTGTCGCCGTGATCTTCCCTGCGTTTATTCCATCAACAAGTTCACTGGCAGGCCTCTTGGCTTTCATGCAGATTGGACCTAATAAGGTGTTATTGTCATTGATGCTGCACATTCACGGTCAGTCCATTTGCCGGCAGTCCAATCGTACTCAGTGAAATGGAAGGATGCCAAAGCTTTAAGTCACTCATGGCGCTGTCCAGTGAATTTATTTTTTGATTCAGTGGTCGGTCAGTTTGTCTCTCCAATGTTAGACAAATATGTGTGAAAAACAATGTGATTTCAAAATGGATTTCAGTTCTCCCATTTACGAACTGAGCAGCATCATACCATCAAATACCAAGAGGACCAATGAATAGCGGCGAAAGGGTCTGAATTAATGCGAGCGAGTAATACCGTCGGTCGTCATAAATCATTTTTTTTAACTAAAGATTCGTTTCTCTGGATCATAATTTGCAGGATATCACTCCAACTGGTGGATGGACAGTGTATACCCAGCTTTAGTTATGTGCTTGGCGCGATCACTTGCTTCCACACTCCACCGGCGATCATCATTACCAGTTTTATGAGCCGTCATTACGGCAACTGTTGACTGGAAGAAATTATGTCAACGCACGACAGTTACGTTGTTACGCCGGTGAAAAAGTCTGCGGTCTGTGGCAAGTCGACCGTCGACAACTCTACATTATAAGTGCGGCGGCCATGGCGGCGAAGTTTTTGCCGTAATTGTTTAGTTCCGTTATAAATCGATGCTTTTTCGTTAAGGGTTAATTAATAACAAACCTTTGTTTTACAAAACAAAGCAGGGAGATTTTAGCGATAGCTGCGGATATACCTTTTAATCTCAAGTTCTTTTTGAGGTCGCGATGTCAGTGATGTCTTATTTCGCACCTAATAGAACCATCAAAACTATTATTGGCTTGGTTACACTTGCAAGATGCATTCGTCAATAGACAAGGTTGACATTCCATAACGGTCGAAGTGTCCCGCTGAGCAAAGTTCCCGCGGTTCCCGCCCACCACGACAAGATCCTGCTACTTGACGGTATATTTTCCAAAATGGCAGTGCCACTTCTACCGTTCAACCGTGGTGCTGCCACCCGAAGGGTTATAATTATAAAAAATATATATATTTAATTTAATTAACAATTTTATTTTATATTGTTTAAAATATTGTTGAGATCTCCTAGTAGGTACAAAGACCTGTGTCAGGACACGTGACTCAGGAGGCCTCGCTCTTACAAATTAGAACATTTGAATGCTAATTTGTTAATCTAGGCCTAAAAATAGTAGTTGGAAAAAGCATTATTAATGGTTATTTAATCTTAAACTTAATGTGAAGTAAAGATCAAGTGTATAAATCATTGGTAAGACCTCACTTTATCTTTGAAAGCACTGATTATCGAGTAGGTAATAATGGTAAAGTGCTTAGTTTGGCTGAGTTTAAATCTTTGCCATGTTCAATTGGCACAGACTACGAAGTGGCTGGTCTTCATCGCTCTTGAGTGTACCTAGTTTTCGGGTGATCAATATAATGATGTACTTACGTAATAAATAACGTTACTTACTTCGTTCTACGGTTTATGTCAGGACTTCACTGTGCGTCACGACGACCCGGGGCATCACGGCGCTGTGTGTATATCCGGGTATCTTCTTTTACAAGAGCACCGCATATAAATTACAACATGCAAAGGGTGCCGCTTGTCGCCTTGTTTAGGCCTCAATGCCTCACTCAATATATTGTTTTGGGTTCGAGAGATACGTCACCTAACTTTCTCTCGTTAGACATTGTAGAAAGGAGGCATCTCAACCGAGCCCTCTAAGACAACAGTCTTGTTGACCGAGCACTGATAGCCAGGTGCGAATGAAAGCGCCCCCCGCGTTCCTCCCGCGCCGGCGCTTAACGCGTAGATCTCGCAAGTACCGTCGCACACGCACGCAAAAATCGCCATTGCTTACGCGGTTAAAGTCACAAGATATAGCGGGATAATATTTACAGATACTTATACCTAAGTTTTTGAACATACTAGTTCAAATAGGTAAGTAGGTACAGATATTAACGAAAGTAACAAACGTTTACAAGTCTAAATGTAATTGATTGTGAAAAGTGGGACATGCACAATAGATCCTGGAGATTATTTTAAACCGACATTTTCGAAAGGGCCCTACTGTAAAAAATAAGATTAAATAAGACCTATTTGTAAAGTTATCGAAGAACCTTTCAAGAAACATACACTATCATTACGCAGATTTATCATTTCATAGAAAACCTAACTTTTTTTTTCCGTCGAGGAAACGCATTTACGCGACCCTCTGGTCTAGAATTGACCTTATTGGAGGGTTATGTGGGACTCACGATCTCCCACTCTTCAGAGCGAAGGAGAAGGCGGAAGCCTACCCACTAAAACCTCATCGGCCTTAAAACTTCATAGGCTGTTGATGGAGGGGGTGCCATGGGCTGCTAATGATGCTACCATTGGACGCCCCCCAGCTGCCCCAGCATAAGCTTGGGCACCTGCGCCGGAGTAGGACTACAGACGGTGGGATCGAAAACCTAACCTAACCTAACCTACGTAAGTAACTAATATTTGAGATATGCTGACAACATCATGGTTGAAGCAAAGCATTCGATGAAATGAAATTCGATGAAAACAATCTAATAAGCGAAATTCGATAAAAGGATTACCAAAAATCATGAAAGATGTCACATCTAAATAGTCTTCTTATAATCGCTCTTACAGACGGGCATATCGCCCACGATTTAAAAAATACCGTATAGCGTCTACAAGTCTCGCGCCTTCGGCCATATTAATCTCCCATGACTCAGAACATTTAATTGATGTCCG
Source organism: Acleris emargana (assembly GCA_927399475.2). Classification (NCBI taxonomy): domain Eukaryota; kingdom Metazoa; phylum Arthropoda; class Insecta; order Lepidoptera; family Tortricidae; genus Acleris; species Acleris emargana. The sequence continues at coordinate 3,991,261 of OV656840.1, forward strand.
TCTATACGTAACGTCAGTATAATGTGACTAAATGGTTACGCAGTTCCGGGGTTAGAAAGTGTGTGTGAACGGCCATTCGTTGTCTTCGTCGGCTAATGGAATGGATATGATATCTCTTTGTTCATTTACAACCGCGTAATTGTATGAATTACGCGATAGTAAAACATATTTCCGTGGTAAACGCGTGAATGGTATGAGTTGTGGGACGGTGTACGCAGAGTTGAAGAAGATTACGTGGATGACCTTAGGGTCAATGAAAGTCGGAAGACAGAGGGACTTGTAAGGATACACGCAAACCATGTATATAGGTAGGTACTTGTAGTTTGCTTATAATGCATGTACCTATAGTAATTATCGACTTGAGTTCGTAATCGAAATTGCAGAAGTTGATTGATATCTTGCTTTAACTTCAGTTCTAGAGCTAGAAGCACAATATTGCTGCCTTTTTCTACCTTAAAAGTTAGAGGGCGACAGGCGACTTCTGCAGATTTTATTGCCAGTTTAATAAACCTCGCTTATTAATAGTAGATTATACAATTTATACACCGAGGGGATAAAGCACTGTTTCATGTCACGGGCGCGCCATTGAATCCTGAGCAAATGAGGGACTATAGATTTAACTCCCGAGCGCAGCGAGGGTATTACGAGTTAATTCCTGAGCAAAGCGAGGGTCCTGGGTGCTGCGAGGGATTCAAGCTGGCCCTAGACGAAAACAGCTTTATCCCAAAGCGAATACTCTACTTTTCTCACCTTTAACCCGCTGGTTAGCCGATGGCTATAATGACTTACTTTAGGTGAGGTTTGCATGATATATAATCGGGCAATTTCGAGCAAGTAGTGTCAAAAAATAATTTTATTGTCTAATTCGATTGAAAAATTCCATGAAAGTCTGATTAATATACATTGGTAAAAGTTTAGAAGTTAATTATTTGAAAAGAATTTGAGTAAAGTTGCAGCATACCCATGACATTATTTTTTGGCGCAAAAAAATGTTGTATAATTTTATGTAAATACATTTCATTACAAAATTCATGGCCTTTTATTCTGTGAACATAATTAATGTTAAAAGGAACTACCTAATGAAGATTATTCTGTTAAAGTTACAAAGCCATGAATAGCATCGTCGCAGTCTCACAGTTGAATATCTAGTACGTACTTTCTTTTAACCAAGAGATGCAATTCTAGCTAATCACAAATCAATAGATTCTGAGGATGGACGCAAGTAATGCTAGCATGCGGATGTCGGTAATTGCACGCCGTTGTTAGAGATGTTATCCCTACTCTTCTGTGTAGCCCGCAAACTAGACTCATGATTTGGTCTATTCATTTCCGCATATTTTCGATAGCTCTTTAGTCATGAACACGGAATAACTAGTAGGCACTAAAAGAACGTCAGGTCAGAATCATTTAATTAACTAATATCGATCGATATCCTGGATTGGTTCATAATATTATAATTTATAGATAACTAAAAGATTTAAGAAGAGGGAAGAACATAAATAGGCTAAATTTAGGCTCAGAAATTAGAATTTTGATAAATAAATATATTAAAATCCACTAGCGTTACTTTAGGTACGTACCTAACCTTAGCTAAGCAAAACAGAGTTGACTTATTGACAGGTGTAACCATACATTAATGTTCTGGCCTTGCAACCACTGCAGCACTGGTATAAAATTGGTTCATGTTGTCAATTTTACTCTGAACGGGCTCGAGTTAAAATAAATTAACTCTTTCCCAAGCTTTATTGCTATTTGACATACTTTTTAAATTAATATGTTAAATCTGATTGTTTAGCCGGTTTGTGAAACTTTTACCTATAGGTAAGTACTCAAGTATGTCAAAATTAAGAATGATAGCAAATGCTGAAGCAGTGACACTGTGTGACTATACATTAGATAACATCTACTTTTTACCGTCTAACACAAGGCAACTTGCGTAATTAAGTTTAACGTGGGCTACTTAACAATTAACTTCAACAATGAACTGTGGGACGGCCATGTTAACCCCACAATAGCGCATTAAAAATTCAAAATGTCGCCTCAAAAACAACCTTTACAGCACCCTTAATAACTATTATAAACTTAAGCATTTTAGCAATAAGAATCACTGTTCATGCACAGGATTAGTTTGTGAAGCGGCAGTAAAAAATAAACAATAAAAGTACCAGTGTAATTAGAGCTGGCATAGGTCATTGGGATCCCCTTTGAACTTGGTTAATAGGTGCGCGGCGGGCGGCGCGGGAGCTCACGCTGAACTGGTAGTTAGTTACATAGACAATGAGTAATTGGCGAGTACGCGATCTTATAAAGGCGGGGCCGGACGGCTATTAATATTGGAAAAACGCCTCTGATGTGCTCGGAATGCGTAAAAGCGTGTGGTTAAGCAGATTAAGACGAGTTGATTGATTCATCAATTTAATCGAAATACGCGCGGTAATTTACTTTTGCGACTATGCAATGGCGTATCCCGTTTAATAATCATGATTTGGACTCATCACGATTTCTAGAGGACTGACGATCTGATCTGATAAAGCGAGATCGCGAGAAACCGCTGGATGACAGCATCAGAGCACCGATCGTTGTGGAAAACCTTGGGGAAGGCGTCCAGCAGTGGACGTTTTGCGGCTGATAATAATGACACTAATGTTAGTAATCATTATTAAAAAAAGGGCACCGGTTACGATATTATATAAAATATCTCTATTGTGACTATAGGTATATACCTATATAGGAACTATACTCGTAGTAGCACGGTCTACAACTTTCATTGTTGAGTCACTTGGACCCTTGTGCGCAGAAAGCTAATGATTAGTTTGGTATGACGTAATTTTTTCTCGTGACATGACTGTCATAATGCTAGGGTTCGGGTTCTTCATATTTTCATATTTTTCATATTTATTCATTGCTTTACACGGGTATATAGTACAGGGAGTTCTTATCCTAATAAAAAGTTCAGCCATGTAACCCTGCAGGGCACCGCAGTATTGTTACTTACAGACTAAAATTAAATTATACATTAAACAAGCAAGTTAAAAAATCCAAAATAAAATAATGTAATACATTTTATCAACTAGGTATTAGGTTGAGAATTAAATTAAATTAAACTTAAACATTTGCCTACAACTAATAGGTCGCAAATATTTTAAACAATTTAGTCTCTGTCATCAAAAAATTCTTGCAACGTATAAAAGCTTTTACGGACCAAGTAAGCAGTAATTTTTTTATTGAAAGTGTTGTTATTAACCTCGTCTTTTATGTTTTTCTGGATATTATTATAAACTTTTATGCTCATAGCATAAGGGCCAGCACTATGCATTTTTAATTTTGACGGCGGTAGAGGTATTTTATGTCTGGGACGTAGATTGCTTGGTGGTTGATCAAAATTGTAGTCGTTGACCTACCTACTGCCTACCTATATACTGCCTCGTAATCATCAGCTACACTTTAAAATCGTAGTTTTCTTTTGACAAGCACTGGTATACTATACTAGACATGGAAAATGGCCACGCTGCGCAGCCTCTTCTTTATCTTAAATCTTTATTATCATTCCTTCATATAGGTTCTACTACACTAGGTAGTACAAAGTCGCTCTCCGCTTCTGTCTGTCTGTATGTAAATCTGCTAACTCCTCGCAATGGATTTTCATACGGTTTCCACCATCTTAGATATTTTTACGGAAGGTTATCTATAATTATTTCTGGTTTATGTATTACGGGCGTGACAGTAAACTTCTTGGAGGTGGGAGGACCTTGTGCAGGGTCCGTCCGGGTTGGTACCACCATCTTATCCATTAACCTACCGCCAAGCAGCAGTGTTCGCATTGTTGTGTTCCGGTTTGGGGATAAGACAGCCGGTGAAATGACTAGCATAGAGGCATTCCATCTTCGGCCTCAGGGTTGGCAACGCATTTGCAGTCTTAGGATTGTGGTCTTGTGAATGCGAATGTCTATGGGTCACAGTTTCCACTTACCATCAGGTGGCCTGTGTGCTCGTTTGCCTTCCAATGATATAAAAAAAAAAAAAAAAAAAAAACTCATATAAACCAAGGTTGCTAGTTGCAGTACAAAGTTAACTATTCATTGTATTTCGTAAGTAACCTACAACACAAAAACCCATTATGTAAATGAGACATCTCCTTCCGATTAGAAAACGCCGTTTATAGGCTACAGTTTGGCGAAGAAGCGATTTAATTGCCTGTAATTGGGCCCTGGGAACTCGCATGATACTACACGCGCGCAGAGCGATGCAAAAACCGCACACAATGCAGCAAGAATGCGGGGCAAGAAGGCTACGGGGGGAAATACGCCTTAATCGGAAGTTAAATAAATCATCTGTTGTGAATAGGATGTCAGATTGTAAGGTTTTGTCAGACCCAATCGAGCCATTTTGTTCCAAATTTAAATAATACCGCTAAAAGTTTTCTCATCTGTGGGTCGATGACGGTTACTTCAATGTGTTTATTGTTGTATTTTTGTTTGTTTCGACTTTTTATTTAATTAGCAATAAGTATAATTAAGGATAGGTAATAAAATGATAGATATATTTTTAAGCAGCATGTCTATTTCAGTTCATTTTGAATCAATGGTGACATAAGAACTTAATTTGACTGTCTTTTGGACTTGAATAAGTTATTATTAATGTTTTATTGTAAAAAAATTACATGCTTGTGCAAGGTTTCAACTTGATATTCAGTTAAACAAAAGTAGGTCAAAACTTCATTAAACTCTTATATTAACGTCTTATAAATAAAATTAAAACTAATGCTAGTAATGCAATAGTAGTTTATGCAATTGATGCATAATGAGAGGCCTTAAAATACGAGTGTGGTTTTATGAAACTAGCGTCAGAGAGTTTCATAATAGGATCACACGAATGCTTTAAGGTCTAATTATGTACAGTTGCATACACTACTTTATCTACACACATATCAAAGTACTCTAAGATGGGTTCAGAAGCCGACAACTTGACGAGAAAATAGGCGGCAGAACAAACTTGTGCTGTGTCAGTGTCACGAATATGAATGTTTTTATAATCATAGACAAATTAATGAAGTCCCTATTCTCATGTAATTAGAGATGCCGTGCGGTTAATATTTAAAAACATACTGAATTGACGTTTCGTATCGATAACTGTATTAATGTCTATGGATGCTAGAACAGAGGCCCTCTTGAGTTTTGACAGCTGTTCCAAATTTAAACTCATAACCTTACATAAATCGATACTATAATAATAATAATATTACATTTTGCGTAGACCTACCACAGACAAGAAAGTTCTCATAGAAAATTGGTTGTAATAATAATGCTGGTCATTTGCTACGGTTTCTGAACGCATTTTAGAGCACTAATGATATGTGCGTAGATAAACATATTAAATACACTTCCATTTTGTTAAAAATAGGGGGAATTGCGACGAACGTATTCCACCCATAAATTACCTACATCGCAACCGTTTAGGTATAATCTGTGGTGTAACAATACAATACAATACAATACAAATACTCTTTATTGAACACCAAAAAAAACAAAACACGGAACAGTACATTTTAACTATAGGTATACAACAGGCGGTCTTACCGCTAAATAGCGATCTCTTCCAGACAACCTTGGACAGAGAAATAATAATGACAAAAATACATGGCAGGCGGTGTAAACTAAATTCTTCAGAACTCAAACTAAACTACAAGAAACTACTTACACATATATAAACTACATATAAATACACTCATACACAAAGTAAATGAGTTAATAAATACATACTAAATACACGCTACATACATATTATTATACAACTATGAAATATATATATATATACATAAATTCTAGAAATCAGCCAAACAAAGATAACATACGATGGCAAAAAATAAAAGTAAAGGAAATCTTGGAAAAACTACGGAAGCGATAGATAATAGTCCTTTAGCTTGCTTTTAAAAATAAAAATAGACTGAGCACGCCTTACTTCTGTAGGCAAAGCGTTCCATAGCCTTATTGCCTGGATTGTGAAGGAATTGGAGTAAAACTTAGTGGAAGAAAAGGGGACTGACAAAAGAAGGTTTTGGGAAGCTCTAACTGAATTAAAATAATTGAAACGCTCCTTAAGATAACACGGGGTTGCAGGGTTGAAAAGTACGCTGAAGAGGAGACTTAAAATATGAAAGTTACGACGAGCACGGATTGGGAGCCACTTGAGCTGATTGCGAAAAATGGAGACGTGGTCATACTTGCGTAACCCAAATATGAACCGTATGCACAAATTTTGAATACGCTCAAGCTTATTTAGTTGCTCCTCAGTAAGATCCAGATAGCACACGTCAGCATAATCTAAAATAGGAAGGAGTAAAGTTTGAGCAAGCGCAATTTTAGTAGAAAGAGGCAGAAAGTTTTGAAGTCGTCTTAGAGATCCTACAGCTGCGAACATCTTCCTGCTAGTCTCACTAACTTGAGGTGCCCATGACAAAGAGCGGTCCATAATGACACCAAGATTCTTAACCTGTAGAGAGTAAGGAATAAGAGCACCGTCGAAAAAAACTGGGGGAAGATTTTCAAAGTTGACTCTAGAAATAAGGTTGGAGCTGCCTATGACGATTACCTGAGTTTTAGTAGGGTTTACCTTTAGCCCAAACCCATTGCACCAGAGTAATATACGGTTTAAATCTTCATTGGCAGCGTCAACTACGGAAGAAAGATCGTCAAGCGTACCCTGGGAATAAATTTGAAGATCGTCAGCATAAAGGTGATAAGAAGAGAGAAGGTTGTGCGTAATAGAATGAATAAAAATAGAAAATAGAAGCGGAGACAGCACGCCACCCTGCGGAACGCCGGCTAGCGTGCCGCACCATGAAGATCGGGAATCACCCACCTTTATTCGCTGCCGACGACCGATTAAGTAGCTATGAAACCATTCAATTACTGCAGGAGATATGTTAAGAGAGCGTAAAATTCCAAGCATTATGTCAAAATCAACGGTACTAAAAGCATTACTAAAGTCTAACAGCGTCAAAACCGTCAGTTTTCTGTTATCCATGCCAGCGCGAATGTCGTCCGTGATTTTGACAAGAGCAGTAGCCGTACTATGACCTGGACGGAAACCGGACTGAAAGGAGTTAAGGAGGTCATATCTGTTTAAGTAGGAAGACAATTGCTGATGAACAAGGCGTTCCAGGATCTTGGATAAGAAAGGAAGAATGGATATGGGACGATAGTCAGAAAAAGAAGCGGGATTTGGTTTTTTGGGGAGAGAGACAACTTCAGCATCCTTCCATAACGACGGAAATTCATTGGTCATAATGGACCTATTAAGGATACTAGAGATGATAGGAACGAGAAGGTCAAGCAAGGGAAGGATCATGTTACGACTAATGCTATCAACACCAACAGCGTTGGAACTGATGGATAGTACGCTCTTCTTAACATCACTGTCAGTGAATTGAGAGAAGGAAAAAGTTGAAGTATCAGGAGTTGAGATGTTAGAAAGACATTTAAGCGTATCGGCTTTAGCCGAACCATTAAATAAGGTAGAAGAAGAGAAATGCTGATTTAGCTGATCGATGTCAACATCGTTGCTACTTGAATTAACTTGAGATTTTCCAACTCCTATTGATTTGAGAAACTTCCATACTTTAGCAGGATCACCATTTTCCACGGATTTATGTATATGACGACTTTGTGCGTCACGACATATTGTGCCACATCGGTTGCGCAATGTGTGGTACTTAAATTTATTTTCGTCTGATGTGTCAACTTTGTATCTAGATTTTGCAATATTCTTTTTGTGAATCAGGGATCTTATTTCATCAGTAAGCCAAGGAGCAGGAAGATGCTTAATTTTGACTGGCCGAACCGGAGCATGGACGTCATACAACTGAGTAAGTTGGGAGTTGAACAATGCGACCTGGTCGTCTACGGTATTAGCACTAGAAATAACACTCCAGTCAACCTTAACCGCGTCCTCACGGAGACTATCTACATCCAACCTACTAAAATTGCGCTGAAGGAGAATGTTGGGCTTAGACTTTGGGGGCCGGACTTTATACGATAGATAAATTAAGTCATGGTACGAGAAGGCATCCGCAGAGTATTGACCGAACTTCGCAACCAGAGTAGAAGAAGAAGTTAAAGCAAGATCTAAGAGTGATGGGGAACAGTTGGGAAAATAATGAGTGGCATTACAAGGAAGAATACTCATGTTGCAAGCATTCACGAGAGATATAAGTGATTTTGAACGAAAGTCATTTTTAAGGAGACAAGTATTGAAATCACCCATTAAGATGTGGTGGTTAAAAGAGGGCATGAGATCCTCGAGAAGCTTTTCAAGAGCGTCAAAATAATTAACATGTAATGAAGGGGAATAAAATACTCCAAGTAGGAGTTTAGTGTGGGAAAAAGTCAAGCTAAGAAAAATATACTCTGCGGCGTCACAAGAATTTTGCGCTGACGTAGAAACAATTGAGTAAGGAATATGGGAACGAAGGTAGATGGCAACCCCTCCACCGCCTCTCCCTGTACGATCATTGCGAATCAAATGAAAACCTGGTAGAGAATAGGAAGAAGTTGGTAAACATGGTTTAAGCCATGACTCTGAAATTAAAATTGCGTGCACATTTTTTAGGTCAAAAGTTAATAGCATGTCATTAAAATGAGCAGGAATGCTTTGAGCGTTTATATGAATGACATTAAAATTTTTAGTTACATCAGAAAATTGAGCATCAAGATAGTCGTGGAGAGAAAGAGGAAGACTATGAAAACTACCATCGCTGACCGAACTAGAAGAAAAAGAAACGTAATTATTACTATCGTTACTATCAGTTTGGCTAGAAAAAGACATATGTATTTAAAAAATATAAATATAATAAATATATATAAATATTAAAAGGCGCTTTAGTAGACACTACCTGCCAGCAGTAAAACAAAGATAAGAAATGATAACGTAATCTCGAAAGTTTGCTTACGAATAACGAAACGCAACGTATAAGTCGGCAACACTGAACAGACCCAAAGAGTGTCAGAAAGAAACGTCATGTCAAAGTGACAGTTAACTGATAAATTACATTTACAAAAATAAATCGATCGATCAATAAAAAGGATTGAGGGTATACATAAATGACATGCAACAAAAATAAGTGGTCTAAAAAATAACCCGTACAATATACTACCAAATCACGAAGCACAAAGATGAAGACAATAAGATAATAATATAACAAATAATGGCTAACTATACGGCATCAAAGCTAGTAAGCGGCCGGCTTCGCAATGTTTCTCCTGGTCTTCTTGACCGGCGGCACAGTTTGCAAGGTACCACTAGCGCTGGCAGGAGGAGACGAAGCGGCAGGGGCCGCAGGCACGACTGGGATGGCGCTGACCTCCGCAAGAGAGGTAACGCGGTGCCGCACACCGCCTGCGCCCAGAATATGAACCACTCCGTCACGAGTCCAACAGCTCCGGACTCCGAAGCGCTCACGGGCCGCCATGAAAGTATCGTGGCGACACTTCGTCAAAAACTCCGACACCGTGATACCCGTGCCTTTTAGAGCTGTCTTGTTGAACCATACCTCGTCCCGGTTTATGATGTCACGAAACTTGACAAGGATGGCTCTAGGCTTATCACTACGAGACCGACCAGTGCGGTGACAACGTGCAATCTCACCTGCATTCTCCCTCTTGAGATGTTTTTGAAGCGTCGCACTAACAAGAGCTGTGGTGTCCTCACTGTGAGACTCAGCAACACCATGCAATAGCAGCATCTTGCTGCGAGAACGCATATCAAGGGAGTCTACCTGATGAGAAAGTTTCTCCACCTGTTGCTGCAGAATGTTCAGCGCTTTCATCATGAAGCTTTTGAACTCTGCAAATTCTGCTACAATTGAAGCCACGGAATGGTTACCGGCACTAGTCCTATCTAGGCTGCCTTGAAATTCAGCCATCCTGGCAGTGAACAAAGTGGCAAGTTCGGCAATAGATGTCTTCATCTCAGATTGTGACATTTTGAGGTTATAATATCAGTGCTGTGACAAAATATGTTGAAACTTCCAGGAAATGAGAAGATTACTGCTGGTAGGTGGTTTAGGTCAATTTACCATTGATTTTAACTAGGTATTTTCGACAAATAGTGGTTATTTTAATTTTAGAGAAATAAATTCGTTTGAGACTATGTTTACTTTTTTATCCACCTACCCGAAAAAAGCCCTAACCTAACTATAATCAATCAAAAAACAATATCCACCTTCATTAAATTTTGCAACGTTTTAGCCAAAACAAATATACATAATTCAAGTGGATTTTGTCAGTTCATTGGCAATAGCCCCGCGGCTCTAACACTTACACCAAGGTCAGGCAAGTGTGAGAAAATTATAATTATCTATTGCGAAAGTTATCGGGTGATATGAAGCTGAATCGCCAAGGCCTTGCGTTTCGCTACGTGTGGATACAAGTAGGCGACGATCGCAGTCACACACACAAGCACAGTGACGTACGTTTCGTAGTTTTACCATTACTCACAAAAGCCGCAACCCTCGAGTGATTTGTGTATAATTTAAAGTCCAGTCGTCGCTTGCATGATCGCGCAATACCGATTCGTTCTTTTTGTTCCGATTGTTTGAATAATCTAAAATTATACGGTTATAAAACTAATTAGGCTATTATGCTTTGTTATTAAAGCCGTAGTTAATGAAAATGTTTAACAATGATAAGGTCAATTTAATCGTATTTCAAATGCATACAGCATTATTCTGTATTTATTAGAACGCTAACTCTATGAAGTTATAATATAAGTAATATAATACAATGGCGAGGCAATGCGGGTCGGATGCCGGTCGGTTCTGATGAGCTATGACTTTTAATGGCATGGAGAAGGTAAACGAGCACACCTGCCACCTGATGGTAAGTGGGACCTGTGAGCGATAGACACATGCATTCTCAAGCCTACAATCTTAAGATCGCAAATGCGTTACCAACCCTGAGAACTAAGATGGAGTACCACTATCTTGTCTTATCCCGGTACACCCCTCTGTTTGGCGGTATGTTAAAGCTCACAGCTCGTTAGAACGACCCGGCACCCAACCCGCACCGCCTCGCCTCGCGGTTGATGTAGTGAGCGCATGCCCATACAAATCCATATAAAGAATACTAACTGCCTCGAGGCGAGGCAATGCGGGTCGGGTGCCGGTTGGTTCTATTGAGCTGTGACCTTAAAGGCTATAGCGATCCGGACGGTTTTTTTTTTAGGTCCTAGGTATCACCTCTAGATCCAGGTTATTATAGCGGATAAGTTTATGGTAGCATGGATAAACCATTTACCAGTAAATTCAATAAGATAGTAGGGCGCGCCTTCATGGATTAAAAGCTTATAGCGTTCGGCTGGCTATCGCTATCACACTTGCACTCGCAACTGCTAGTATATTTGTCACTCGTGTGTCATAGAAAAACGAAGATTGCCGATCTGGGGGGTTATTATGACATAGCTATGCAGTTCATTTTAAGGCGAGTGTAAAGGACAGAGCTATAGCAGTTATATAAATAAAGAAATATCAGGGGACAATGTCACACCAATTGACCTAGTCCCAATTTAAGCTCTAGGCTTGTATTATGGGTACTAGACAACGATATAAATACTTACATAGAGAAATATATACTTAAATACATAGTAAACATCCATGACTCGGGAACAAATATACGCGCTCATCACACAAATATCTGCCCTTACCGGGATTTGACCCAGGACCGCTAGCTTCGTAGGCAGGGTCACCACCAACTAGGCCAGCGCGTCGTCAATATAGGTCTGTCCTTTTCTCGCAGCGTAAACTGAACTGCATAGGTACAGTCAGCGTCAAAAGTAACTGGTCACTTCAAGCTACTTTTGTACTTTATCGCATTAACACATTAGACAATCTTGTTTGACATTGCTTATGTGACAGCAAAGCGACAAGGTATTTAAGTGATCAGTTTCTTTTGACGCTGACTGTACGTCATAATAACCCCCCTGTAATAAGAAAATGGTAGCACTGTATTGCCATTTCTTCGATGTATAAAATGTCTTGCATGTAACTAGCTTGATTAGCTAGTGTGACTGTGTGTAATTAGAAATCACAAGTATCAATAAAACTTATATGAAACTTTATGGTCGTTGTGCAACCGAATGTTTGTCAGCTGTTTGCTGGTTATTCAACCATAGACAATGCTCATTGAGTAAGAGCGAGTGACGTGGTGATAGCTGTCGGGAGACGCATAGACGTTTCTCGACTTCCGCGAACACGCGAAGGAAAGTTTTACTATAGTGCCCGGAACTACGATATGGAGTTGATGTGTATGGGTATTGGGAGAGTAGGCACTGAATTAATAGTATTCGTTAGAGATTTGACTTTGATGAGTTAAATGGTTCGTGTTAACTTGATCTGACAGCGCGAATATTTTACAGTTAAAGATCATCGATTTAAAACAATAACTAACATACCTACTATGGCATACTATGCAATGTACACTGTGGTCTGTGACTTACTTTTGAAAATTAAAACCATTCACTCATTAATTTGTCCAGGGTTTAGAAATTTCACTTTCTTTCGGCCCATCTTTCATCTATATCGTACTCATTTATACTTGATTACCTGATGGTAGTTATTTTAATTTTAATAGTTCCTGACATATTGCTTAATTTACTATTAATCACACACTTTACTGCTGACTGTACTTGTAACACTGATAATTATCAAAAGATGAGTCAAATGAGTCCAAACTCGACGGATCATGAGCCCTTGTGGAGTTCCCATGGCCACATTGGCCACCTTCCTTCTCCATCATCATATCAGCTCGTTATACGATATTATCGTATTATCGTCGGAATTGCAGTAGTTTGGCAATTTTCAAGTCAATCCGACATTAAGAAGTAGATTTAAATTGACTTCCAAGATGTGGTTATATTATATTGTTGGTTTGTTTACAAGTGAAGTAAATATATACTTATATACCCTTACGGGGAATCGAACCCGAGATCGCTAGGTTCTTAGAAGCGCGACGGCGTCTTAAAAAAAAACAAGTTTGCTACAGTAAGAATAATATTGCAGTAGCTCATTACACAGTAATTATTGCGACACCGATCATACCGATTGTGGACTGGATCGGTGCGCTTGCGCCACGCGGGCCAGTTCTAGTAATGAAACAGGACCGGCTAGGGCTCCGGCTACAAAAAACCGGTACTCAATCAATCAAGTCATTTATTTGCGTAAAACATAAAATGCATGCAAATACAGTTTTAGGATTAAAATTATGCTTAAAATAGGTACATTGAACAATGCGTAGATTACATTTAAAGCAATATCAATTAAATACAAATAAGTATGGTACACATCTACCTAATAAGAAGTTATTCAGTTCATTTAATAAGAAAAATATTTCATTTTGCTCAATTCATTTCAATAATCATATCCAAATTACATATTAACATTATTATTTTTTGTTCGTGAATTAATAAAAGCTAAATAATAAATATAAGTAGGTACAGATAAAACATTCAGTCCAAGGCATTAGCATAATACTCCCTAATAGAATAATATGGTCTATCAATGAAGTACGCCTTCAGTCTACGTTCGAAAGTTCTAAGGTCCCCGCATTCTTTTATATTAGAGTCAAGTTTATTGTAAACCCTCAGTGCCGTGTTGTGCAGACTTTTGTCGTAATGTTTAAAGTGAGCTCTAGTCAGTGTAAATTCATTGAGGTTCCTAAGGTTCTTATGTTCATTACGTCTGATTTTTATAGTATTTTTACCTTTAAATACATATAAGCATATACTATAAAGATATAGTGAAACAACTGTTAGGATTTTGTTCTCTTTAAACATATTTCTATGTGTATCAGGTACATAAGAGCATCCTGCCAAAATACGTAAAGCCTTTTTTTGTTTTAATAGTACCGAATCTATTGCAGTGCCATTACCCCACACTTCAATACAGTATCGAACTATACTTTCGAAATAGGCAAAATAAACTGATTTTAAAATAGCTTTATTGACAGTACTAGCAAGATTCTTTAAAGCATAGCATGCACTAGCAAGCTTTTTATTAACAGTGTCGATGTGAGTATGCCATCTTAGATACGGATCCAGCTCAACACCTAGGAAACGCACATTATTAGCTTTAGTTATAGGTATATTGCAGACAGGGTCGGCGCTGTTAGGACCACGGCGAAATATCATGTAAAAACTTTTGGCGCAATTGACCCTTAGACCATTTGAAATAAACCACTCAGATAATTCAGCCCAACATTGTTGCATCTTAATATCAAGTTCCTCTGAGGTTGTGCTACTTATGATAATACTGGTGTCGTACTGTTGCGCTTTGGTTCCGTCCGTACTACTTTTTGTTGTTTTCAGGGTTCCGTACCCAAGGGTAAAAATACGGGACCCTATTACTAAGACTCCACTGTCCGTCCGTCCGTCTGTCTGTCGGTCACCAGGCTGAATAAAATATCTTCAATGAAAAGCTATCACGATTTAGATTAGTTGAATAGTTCCTGAGATACAGGCGTGAGGCGACGTGAGTGTGTATACCCATTAAAATCACCTAAGTCAGCACCAAATTACTGTAAATAGAGATTCCGTAACACAGACACACACACACGCACACACACACACACATACACGCACACACACGCACACGCAAACACGCACACACGCAGACGCACACACACATACCCAAACACACATGCATACACACACAAACACACACACACAAACACATATACATATACATACACACGTTAAACTTGGAAACACCCCTCTCTTAGCGTCAGTAGAACAAATCAATCATAACGTTCAACTAACTCGTTGATGTCTTATGTACTCGCTCACTCAATCACGCGCTATTTATTTTATATGTATTTTACTAAACCAATGATGTCATTTATGAATACGATTTAAATATTTCTCAAGTAATTATAATTCATTATTAATCCGAGTATGCTAGTGGGTCACAGGTTCGCAATACCTACTAGTGACTACGTATTTAATACTTACAACAGTTATAACTTATCATCTTATTTATAAACGAACAATAAACCTATTTTAGTTAAAGTATGCTTTGTCTCTTTCTCTCAAATTCAAATGTCTCGATGAAAGATAAGAACAAACCATATTAATTGAAGCATACTTTAGTCAAAGGCTGATGAACTAGGTATATTATCACGTGTTTTCGTTTGTTTACATTAATGGAAATACCTTAATTAATTTATTAATTAATTTATTTATTAAGGATTACCAACAGATAATACATCGTACAAATTCTTAATTTAAAAAAAATGAAATTTAATGAATGGTGTATATAGTTGCTCTAAAACCTTAAACGACCCTGCGACTGCCCTACAGACCCTACCGGTGCAGCAGGGACGACTCGCAGTGCCCTGCCACGTCCCACTGACCCGGTTGCGGCGCCCCCGATCCCACGCCGCTATCTCGCTTATGCAACCATTAAAACCCAATCTGTATTAAATGTTTAAGGGCAGTAAGTATTAATAAACTCATCTTGGTTGAGTTGAGATGCCCGTCACAAGATACGTCAAACTAAACGTCAAACCATAGAAAACTGTCACTTTTGACACTTCTTGAGACGAGCATTACAGTCGAGATCAGTTTATTAATACGGTCCTTAGTTATAAGAGCTGTAGTTGCTACCTTGCTAAAATAAAAAAACGGCGTTTCCTGTAAAACGTCAGTGTGGCCCTAGACAAGATGCTTAGATGTAAACGAGATTGTCAAAAATTTATGGAATAGACATATCCCTGTTCCTTATATTATAAGACAGGTTTACCTAGTTTAGGTAGCAGGAACCCAACTTCAAGCCTAGCCAATTTTTTTTTTTTTTTTTTTTTAACTTATCTTACAGTAGGTAATGTAAACTAGGCTACTCATGTAAATTGCTGCAATAAACGATTGATTGATTGATTGATATGCCCTACCACTAAGATGGAATGCCTCTATGCCACTCTTATCCCCAAACCGGGACACACAATGCTAACACGGTTAATGGATAAGATGGTGGTAGCGATCCGGATGGACCCTGCAATGCACAAGGTCCTTCCACCCGCCGCAGAGTGCAATGGAACGAGGATCATACAAAATCTCTCATCATGATGCATCCCTTGTGTTTTAGATTACACCTTTTGGCTTAAATAACTAGGTGAGCACTGCACCTCGCGTGATCTAGGTGGCAGGAAACCATGCGGTTTTCTTTTTAATTTGCTGTAAACAACAATAATAAAATAGACTTAAAACAACTCAAATACTCAAAAGTATATTGCATCCCACAATGTGTTGGCAGTTGACAGGCTAACTTAAGCTATTACAGTAATTAATATATAACTTAATTATGGACCCTGTTGGGCATAGCAACATTAAGAGAGGGCCTCAGCTCAATCATCTTAAATTGTACTTATTGTACTCATTATAGACTTGTACATATACATACTCGTACATTAAATCACGCCTGGTTCCCAGAGGGGTAGGCAAAGACCACTTCTTTCCACCTGCTACGATCCTAACAAATCTCTTTCGCTTCTTATAGACTTGTCTTTAAAAATATACTTAGTTATGTTCAATATCAACCATGAAAGTCGCTAGGAGCTAAGGCGTTTGGAAGGAGTAAAAGATTTTTTTGCGTAATTTAATGAAACCTTGTTTTTTTATGGCAATGTTAATATAATGTCACATAACTCGTTATTTGCGGTGTGGTAGCCGGGTTAGAATAGTGCCACTCCATGTCTTCCCGTGGATCTCGTAAGAGGCGACTAAGGGAATAAAGGCTTGTAGTACTGTTAGGCGATGGGCTTGCCACTATCACTAATACACTGGGAAACATCTTAGCCTACTTGTGCAAAATGTGGTTACAGAATTATCAAGAAGTTTTAAGACTTGTTGGTAATTCTTTAGCTCTGCCTACCCCCCTCTGGGAATGAAGGCGTGAGTTTATGTATGTATATCTCGTTATTCTGGCGCAAATAAATACTGTTCGTTATTTAACAGTGTCACGTTATAAACAGCTTTATTGCTCGACCTTAAAGTTTATCGTGTTTCGGTGAGCAAGGCAAAGTTGATTCAACTTTGACTTTCACGCTTGTCACTCGGCGCTGGCGCGTTTTGCAAACGCTGACATTTACCTCGAGAATAATCCTCTATTGTAATGTAACCGATAATTTAGCAGTTTTACTATTTGAGATATGGTTACGCCTGATTTAAACATATTTTTGCATTATTTGGAACATAATAACGGTTTATTATTAGAATTATATACGTTGCTTCGTTGGTTTGAATTCATGACACATTTTCATAGTGTTTTCTAATAGAATGGAGAAGAAAACGAGCATACAGATTACTTGCGGGCATCGAGACCCGTGGACATTTCCTCATCATCATCATCATCATGTCAGCCGAAAGACGTCCACTGCTGGACATAGGCCTCCCCCAAGGCTCTCCACTCAGACCGGTCTTGTGCTTTTCGCATCCACCGCGTTCCCGCGATCCTTACAAGGTCGTCACTCCATCTTGTTGGAGGCCTACATACAGCTCGTCTCCCGGTCCGCGGACGCCACTCAATAACCATCTGACCCCATCGGCCATCAGTCCTGCGTGCGATGTGACCCGCCCACTGCCACTTCAGTTTAGCTATTCTTCGGGCTATGTCGGTATCCTTAGTTCTCCTGCGGATATCATCATTTCTGATTCTATCACGCAGAGAAACCCCGAGCATAGCGTGGACATTTGGATGTTGCTCTAACCCTGAGGACTAAATTTCATCTGTACGTCGATTTACATACTAAAAATTGGTTCCAAATTTAAACGTCTAATATTTTTCAACTTCAGGGCTACTCGTTGTAAAACCATATTGCTTTGGACATGTTATAGTATAGTATAACTCGGCCGCCATTGCATTACTCGGAGTCATCAAGCCTTGAAGGTATCCAGTTCGTCAAGTTCTAATTAGACAATCAGATTAGGATGTTCACTCACTCTAGGAGCACAGAACCTGTAAGGGTCTGCTCTCAACTTGGTGGCATTTTATGGTCAAACAGAAGTTAATTTAAATGAGATTACTGTTAAGTAAATAAGAGTTACCGTAACGTTAACAATACGATATCATGTCAAAGGTCCACTAGCGTGCGTTTTTCGGCCGTTTTGCCACGCACCCTATCTATGTAGAATCAGCTTTCGGCGTCTGTAATTTCCGAACCCATGCGACTTGGGAGCTTTTAAAAAACGAGCCTACTCTTTTCTCAAAGGCCGGCAGCCCACCTGCGATTCCTCTGGTGTTGCGGGTGTTTATGGGTCGCGATGATCACTTACCATCAGGTGGCTCGCTTGCTCGTCTTCCCCCTTTTTCAAATAATAAAAAAAAGGTAATATCGTTTTCCCAAGTAGAATGAGTCCCTTAGTGCGAGTGTGCTTTATTCATAGGAGATGAGATTTTCGTACCATAAACCAAAGCCATTCACCACACCTGTTATTTTATAGTTAAAACACATTTGTAGGATTACCGTTGAAGCCCATTTCTATTCAACAATATTTAAATGGCGAGCACACGTGGTCAAACATGGCGGTCGCCCGAGGCGAAGACATCGTGTAACGGGACGGCTATGATATGTAATTTGATGATCGAATGGCGTGCTGCCACTGATCAGCTATTATTTAGGATAGCGATGGTTAGAATAACGATATGTTAGTGGTTGTGCTACTTGGAGGAATAGACAATTACGCTTTTCATTTGTAGGGGAAGGCTACAAGTTGAATCGACTTATCTGGAGTAGTAGGAGGACTATGCTGCCTCTCAAAATCTCACAATGTCCAGAGAATATCTGCAGAATAATGTGGTGATGACGAAAGCTGATTTAATAAAATTACATCCAGTAGTAAGAGGGGGTTATTCCCATATGTATTGTACCACCTGCACTTTTGCTGGCTTATCACAGTGGAATAAAGTTTAAAGTGGAAAAATAACGTCGGGTGGTAACAAGTGGGAATAACCCGTATAAGCATGGTAATGTAGCTGTGGTTGCGATCAATTTGTATTGACATTGACTCATGAGATGTCCAAAGATAACTTCAGCATAGTAGAATTGCAGGAAAAGATTTCACTCCATACCAGAGCTCATGAATTATTATCGTTGCTTCACCGTAATAAAGTCTAAATTTATTTATAGATATACTTATGTACTCCTATTTATTATTCCCGACAAAGGCGATCATATGATTTTCGTAAGTCTGATGTAGACCCGCAAAGCCAAATTTTTAATTAAAATATCCGACCGCGTGCGTTTCGCCCGTGATGCCTTTATCTGCCACCATAAAGGTTAATAAATATAGACACCTCCGGAGATGCTAGAGCTGGGGCTTACCTTTCCCAAAGGATTGGGCTAGCTATCCAGAGAGATAATGCAGCCTATTAATTACTTAAATTAAAGTTGATTGTAAACTAAGGTTAATATATAGTTTTTTGAGAGGCAGCCTAAATAGCAATGTACAGTCGCGGTCGATTGGACTTCTTGCACAAACTGGCAGCCAGCAACGGGGAATCGCGTGTTGGTAATGAGACAACTTACAGATGTCTTAGACTGGTAAAAAACGCAGTAATCGAATGTTATGATAATCGCATGCCCGGCGGATGAGGAAAACCTATCCTTGGTATGTCATGTCTTTCAGTGGAAGTCATTCATTAATTATTGGTAACTAGCGACCCGCCCTCGTTCCATTCTGATTTATCCAAGTTTTCTGTAACCCCGTACATAAACCAGAGAATTTATTATACATGAAAACCTTCCATGAAATATTATCTAACTGATGGTGGAAACCGCATCAAAATCCGTTCATTCGTTTTTGAGATTATCGCGAACATACAGAGACAGACGCGGGAGGACTTAGTCTTAGATATAATACACTCTCGGTCAAATAATACGGGTCAGAGTGCGTTTTTCATACAAACGAGGCTATTTCGAAGCCTTGGTTCCTGGACACAGGCATGTTTTGAGTGAGGTTTAATGTTGGATACTCCGAGGTTAAACAGTGGAGGTCAAAAGTGCTTAAGATACCTAACAGATCGCACAATCAGTTAACACCACAGCGAGAGAGCATGGGTCAGCATTTGGATTTCCTTACATTTTATTGCCATTTTATATCTTTTTCTGAACATGCACAATTCCGGCGTTAACCGAAGATTCAATCCGTTGGGTATCTTAGGCAATCTGGAAGTCCTGTATCGATGCTCGGGGTGTCCATCATCAGATTTCACTAAAAGCATCTCCTGGCGAGGAACCAAGGCTTCCGAATAGCCTCTTTAGTATGAAAAACGCATTCTGACCCGTATTATTTGACCGCGAGTGTATTTATTGATAGCGGATTAGTGCGTGTATTTCGCAGCACCTCGACCTAAGTTTGTAAGGTAACGAAATTTTCCTTGGTTCTCATAGAACGTCGGTTAATGTTTCGTCGACGAAGCAAGCGTTAAGTTACAGAATAACACCCACTTTTAACTCTGTAACTCACTCGCTAACAGTGTTTATGGAAATCCATTCATATAATCATGTTACAATTAATTCAAACGATGTGATGGAATTTCTTCCGTTGAAATATTCTCTACTACATTTAAAAGCTGACCTTGTTTTGTTTCTGGAATATTGCTCCACATTAATTAACATGAAAGATTTTTCGCCTAATTAATAATGTGAATAAATTGCTAATGGATTTTGTGACACGTTTCGCTGGTCAGATTATATTAAACATTCCCAACCGAACGAATGTTAAATACAACTGCATTTCAATTCTGAACCTGCAAGTTACTTAGTTAGTTACCCTTTGCATATTGTGTCAGGTCTCATTTGCTATCTAAATCGAAAACGGTTAGTCTAATGATCTTATAAATATGCATGCTAAAGCTTGAAGCTTGAAGGGTGGGAACAGGAGACCCAAGTCGAAAACAAGGCAATTTGTAAAGAATCGGGACACAAGCACTACGAATATCAGGAAATTAAGTCTGGATGAGGGATGGAAACGGTCATATCATATTACTCAATAAAGCAAAGCTATGATCGCTTGAAGGCTGTATTTAGGGCTAAGGAAGGTAATACTACATTTACGACTACCATTTATCGTTAGCTTTATTCATCACCGTAATTATCATTCCTTCCGAAAGAGCAGCCTTCAGGCAGTGGACGTGCTGGATGGAGATAGGCGGGCAATTCTCGGCGTTTTAAGCGCACATAAAATTAATATTTATTCTTTATTACATACAAATAGTTACAAATCGTCGGTGATACTTCAAAATCGCGTAACTAACAAATTTATGATAGAGCAAAATAAACCTTACCCTCATATTAAAAAGGTACATTTTACTCCTTAATTAAAATGGTACTTACGCGGTTTTGCAGTTTCACCGACGAACTTACGGACCTTAAACTACTACTACCCGGTACTGCTTCTATCTAATCACATCAATTTTACGTAGTTATCAATATTTTCGTCTATATTCACAAATTCAGAACAATAGTGACATAATTCAGAAATTTAAAATTTCGATTTATGTCTCTATAAAAATGAATTTTGAATTAGGTCACTATCGTTTTGAGGGTGCGATATATTGGAGACAATATACAGTATTATTATCAGTGATAGGATTAGGTAGTGCTATTTGGGATGAATGATCTTAAACGCTATCCATAATATGGATATTCCCTGGGGATTTCCGGAAATCCCGGACTCGTATTTTATTGACGGTTGATAATATGTATAACATAAAATTAATTCTACGTTTAGGAAAAAAATATACTTAATTAAAATTATACTAACCTACTTTTTTTTACTTTCGTCTTCCGTCTCTTTCGCACCTACCATGGTAATTGTTGTAAACAATAGAAAATTAGAAAGCGCCCTCGAGTCAGGTAAAGGGTTGAATGCAGACTTAAGTTTAATAAATAACATGTGTACATAAAAATAATAACACGTACGGCTGAGCACAGAAAGATAAAAAGTATATAAAGTATGTAACGAATTATTGTTTACGTAAACTTTGAATCTTTAGTTTATAGGTATATTATTAACTAAACATTTTCATTAAATCCCGTGCTATAATATAAGCACCTATCTACTTTTTTATAACTACTTACTATTTAAACTTTATAATCATAAAAATCCCGGGATTAAGTCATATCCATATTAATCTTTCGCCACGAAGTCTCGGGTCATTCACCCCAAATAGCACTACCTAATCCTATCACTAATTATTATCTAGGATTAAAAACAAATGACTTTCTAACAATCGCGAGGGTCTGCGATGACGTTGGCTTTCTAGCAAGCACCGCGGCTAATGGCCAGCCCTTTATGGAGGAAATTATATGAATAAATTATTGTTCACACACTTTCTACGTTTCCCTTCGAGATTACGCGTATTCGTATTTATGAAAATTAATGTTAAGCTAATTGGATAGATGTTTTGGTGTATAAATCAAACGGTTTTATATAACTTTAAGTAAAAGTATCTTTAGTTTGCCTATGTAATATCTAGCGTCGACATTTTATAATTAGAATTGGTGTTTGCAAAAAAATCCCCAATGAGGTGTTTTTGCCAGACTGCTTTGTAAGCCAAGACAGTTGTCATACAATAATCACTAAGGAGACTAGAATATTATAGTGAAATTTTCAAAATGGAAGTGATTATTAAACACTAGTTTTTACCTGTGACTTCGTCCGCGTAGGGTTAGTAATTCACTACACCATTTCTTTCACCATCCTCTATCTCACGGGAACAGTTTTTTTTTGTTTTGGGATATAAGGTAATATTAAGTTAGTGGATAAACTGTTGGAACTATTGTAATAAATGATAATCTTATCTTATCTTATATTATCTTAGAGTGATTAGTGTTTGTGTATTTGGTCTAGTTAGATTGCTACTGTGTTCAGTGGACTATTCCAGACTGTCGGTTATTTTATTTGTCCATAATACGCAGAATTTTCAAGGAAAATTTCGTACCATTCCGCATTTAATACTGAAATGCAAATTACAATGCAAACTATACTGATGTCTCTTGACACTATCGAGTTAAATGTATTGCGGACGCAAACGAGAAAGCCTTTCACGGGTCGCGCGCGGCCGGCATATGAATCCGATTAGCCGCCAAATACGAACACACCTTTTCATTACCTTTCTATACATTTTGCGACTGTTATTTTTAACAGTATTATTTATATGGAGCTGATTAACCTTCTAAATGAAGACCTTTTCTGTCGCGTTATTCCTTCAATATTGGGTCCAGCTTTTGTTTTTTAGCAGGATTATATTCTAGACTGCGTTTAGTATTCAACAAAGGTAGTTCCACTTACTTCCGTGACTTCCTTCTGAATCTTGGCGGATCTTGGAATCTTTGTGGCACGAAGGAGTGTGGTGAATAACGAATTCCGACCAAAATAAATACGAAAGTGTTTGTTTGTGCTTCTTCTACAGTAACCAGGAACTAAAATTAAACGTAATTTTCTCAACGGATCCCCTTGAAATATCGACAAACATTTCATCGAATGTGTCATTTCACCGAATTTCATTTCATCGAAAACAAATTTCTACTGAAACCTTATAGTTTTCAGGTTATCTTAAGCATTCGTTACGTAGCGTAGGTTAGGTTAGGTTAGACTTGTGATCACAATAAAAATATAGCTCCTGCATGTTGAAATGCCTGTCGATGAAATAAAAATTCGGCGAAGTGAATCGTTCTATGAAATCAGTTTCGATATTTCAAGGGTAAACCTTTTCTCAAACATTGCGGAAAGGATGGCATTTCTTCCTGCCGTAGACTCAATTCACCTGGGTTAATTCACCTGGATGAACTAAGTGCACTAATTAGTAGATTTGAATACCCATAGGTGATTTGATGTTAATTAAGTACACTAATTTGTAGACTTTAATACCCTGACGCTTGTAAATAGTACTCTTTTTCTACTTTATACACCCAACAGGTGAATCAAGTATACTTAAAGTGTACTTTATGCTCCACTTCCCAGCGATAGGTGCATTAGGTATACCCTTTGTCTACTTTATACACCCAACAGGTGAATCAAGTATACTTAAAGTGTACTTTATGCTCCACTTCCCAGCGATAGGTGCATTAGGTATACCCTTTGTCTACTTTATACACCCAACAGGTGAATCAAGTATACTTAAAGTGTACTTTATGCTCCACTTCCCAGCGATAGGTGCATTAGGTATACCCTTTGTCTACTTAATACATCTAATGATTCTATATGCTATCTTTTCACACAGGTTTCTGCAGGCCTAATATGGTCGGGTTTATCGACGCAATAAAGTGTGGATAAAACAACTAGGGCTTGCAAATATTCGAGAATTTTCGGTATTCGAATATTCGAATTTTTTTCTGGTATTATTCGAATTATTCGAATATTATTCGAATAGTTAAAAACTGTTATAATAATCAAGTTTTTTATTGCCAATGTCTTATTTAGATTCTAATTTATCTGTATACAAACAAAATCTAGTTATAAATTAAAGAAACATTTGTTTAATTTGGTGTAAGGCACTAAACTATCACATTCACAGTCTTACAAAAACTTGGAAAATAGTTGGTGGTTAACAACAAAATCAGTCTTATAAATCGAGGTCTTACTCAGACAGACAATAATATTTTTTATAATACAATCAAACAATCAATACTCTTTTTTATTCGTGTTATTTCCTGGTGATGGGAAGATAGATGAAGGTAGCGCTGCGTAATATATGCTGGGATTGTGTAAATATTTTAAAGTGCAGACTAGGTTTTGTAGGCGTCTCTGAGCAATCCTATTCTTCAGAGCTTCGAGTAGCCGGTCACTGATAAAACTGTTAGTCGCTTGAAGTTTCGCAAACATAAAATTGTAGGGCTGTTTCCGCAGTGAGTAGATTTGCATTTTCTTGGCACAGTGCCTCTACTGTTGCCTTTACAATATCGAGAGGAGTGGATAATCCCTGCAATAAAGCCAGCTCAACCGAACTAAATGTGATATCGTTCTTCATAATAGGGTCTTTTAGTGCCAAAAATCTTGTGATCATATCGGCCAAACTACTCCACCTAGTTTTACAGTCTAGGATCAAACCCATTTTCTTCTGTTCTTCTTGAAGATAATTATCGAGAAACTCATTCCTGGTGGGTGATTTTCTAAAAAAAATAACAATTTTTCGCATTTTATCTATAACATTTTTTAGATTTACATCCCTGTATACATGTAGGTCTCGGTTTCTGTTCATTCAGATGTTGCTCAACTACAAATCCACCTTCTTCTTCGTTATCTCTGTCGGAATCAGTACCCTCACCTGTCTCCTCTGCGTTTCCTGCAGATTCTTCCTCTTCTTTATGTTCTTCTTGATTATTTTTGTAAATAGCATCTAGCACTGCCAATTGGATACCGTGCGCGAAACATAATTGATGGTACGAAGATATCTGTCGACCCATAGCACACATCACGCTTGCTCCGTCAGTAACTACGCATGCTATGTCCTCTTCCAAAGACAAATCATAGGATCGGATAGGAGGAGGATAGGAGGCGAACTTTGAAAGTTGTATTTTGAACACATCAAATTCTGAGTTTGGCATTCCGGAAATTGGTCGAATATTCGAATATCGCAAGTTTTATATTCGAATATTCGAACCAGTTTATTATTCGAATAATTCGAATATTCGAATATTCGAATGCAAGGCCTAAAAACAACCGTCACTCTCGCACTTACCAACTTGTTAGAAAAAGATGATTGTTTTGTCCACATTTTATCACGTTGATAAATGCGAGTATAATAGCCTCTGGCCACTTAAACAACCAAGATAAATTAAAGTACATATAATTATTAAATGACATTTAGTAAATTTCAATTTATGGACATATCTTATCGTAACATCTCTAAAAAATTACCCACACTAATGTCCCCATATAACAATTCCATTTGAGCGTCTTGGATTATTTTATCGTTGATTTGACTACTGGATTTACGTAGATTTGGTTGCCGTTTTGTATAGTATGAATCTTCTCAAATGAACTTTTCGCTTTGAGCCCTAATCTTCCAAACAAAGGCCATTGTTTCTATTATCGCAAAACCGCTAGCTACCGAGTTAGCACGTGCTACTACAACATTGATATTGAAAAACAAACGGTATCGTCATAGTATTAAGGTTCAAATTGAATGTCACTGACATTCTAGATGTTACGTTTTGGTAGTGTAGGACAACAATGGCCAACAATGGACAACAATAGAAACAATGGCCTTCTACGGCCGTCTACGGCAGGGGGAATTGTCTGACGAGGTGGTTAGCGGGCCGCGAGAGACATTCGTTTTTCAAAAGAAATGCCTGCCGTAGACTCAATTCACCTGGGTTAATTCACCTGGATGAACTAAGTGCACTGATTAGTAGACGTAATTCACCAGTATTGTTTTTAAAAGTACAATGTTTTATTATCAGTATACATAATTCACCTTGGTGAATCCAGTATACTAAAAGTGTACTTGATGCTCCAATTCCAGCGATAGGTGCATTAGGTATACTCTTCGTCTATTCTATACACCCAACAGGTGAATCCAGTATAGGTATTAAAAGTGTACTTGATGCTCACTCAACTCACCTTATCGTATCAAATTTTGTTCCAAATGATTAAATCAAGAATACCCGGGTGGAATCCACAGAAATATACGTGTGATTTTGAAAAAAGTGCCATGAAAGGCATTGCTACCGTTTTTCCGACAGTCTCTGTAAAAGGCTGTTATTACCATTTCCAGGAGAGCTTGAAGAGAAGAGCGAAACAGTTACAATTGTTTAAAGACAAAAATAACCGCCGCTGCGTATTTCTGTGCCGAAGTTTAGCACTTTTGCCTAAATATAAAATTATTGATGGCTGGCAATATGTCCAGAGCCAGTTTGCAAAATTTGAACACCTGAAACCTTTTTTAAAGTACTTTAAAAATCAATGGATGAAGTCAAACCTCATTGAAGAATGGTGCGTGTTCGGTGAGAGGCACCGTACAAATAATTTTGTTGAAGGCTGGCATGGAAAGTTAAACAAAAGCATCAAAAGATATAATAAAAATATTCTAGACGTAATAGCAGCTTTTAAAAAAGACTCTTGTACAAAACGGCAACCAAATCTACGTAAATCCAGTAGTCAAATCAACGATAAAATAATCCAAGACGCTCAAATGGAATTGTTATATGGGGACATTAGTGTGGGTAATTTTTTAGAGATGTTACGATAAGATATGTCCATAAATTGAAATTTACTAAATGTCATTTAATAATTATATGTACTTTAATTTATCTTGGTTGTTTAAGTGGCCAGAGGCTATACTCGCATTTATCAACGTGATAAAATGTGGACAAAACAATCATCTTTTTCTAACAAGTTGGTAAGTGCGAGAGTGACGGTTGTTTTATCCACACTTTATTGCGTCGATAAACCCGACCATATTAGGCCTGCAGAAACCTGTGTGAAAAGATCGCATATAGAATCATTAGATGTATTAAGTAGACAAAGGGTATACCTAATGCACCTATCGCTGGGAAGTGGAGCATAAAGTACACTTTAAGTATACTTGATTCACCTGTTGGGTGTATATAGTAGACAAAGGGTATACCTAATGCACCTATCGCTGGGAAGTGGAGCATAAAGTACACTTTAAGTATACTTGATTCACCTGTTGGGTGTATAAAGTAGACAAAGGGTATACCTAATGCACCTATCGCTGGGAAGTGGAGCATAAAGTACACTTTAAGTATACTTGATTCACCTGTTGGGTGTATAAAGTAGACAAAGGGTATACCTAATGCACCTATCGCTGGGAAGTGGAGCATAAAGTACACTTTAAGTATACTTGATTCACCTGTTGGGTGTATAAAGTAGAAAAAGAGTACTATTTACAAGCGTCAGGGTATTAAAGTCTACAAATTAGTGTACTTAATTAACATCAAATCACCTATGGGTATTCAAATCTACTAATTAGTGCACTTAGTTCATCCAGGTGAATTAACCCAGGTGAATTGAGTCTACGGCAGGCAATTCCCTACTTTCCGGGCCTAGGCAATAATCTACTATTTTTGCATAGATCTTTATGGACAGCTGGAAAGTGTTTTAGGTGACTTTATACACCGGCAAAGTCGCGAATTCTCAATTTTTTGTTTTGTTTTTAACTTATTGATTGATTAATTTTTGCATTATGAAGGAGTGTTTTGACCTTGTGAGCGAAGCCTTGGGCAAAAGCTAGTATGGTTTGGTATAGTAGCTTCTGCGAGAGCTTTTACTGTCGAAATCAAGCGTTTTCTTGACCGGTTATTGTTCGAGGTCCCGGTCAGAGGGCAAAGGTCCTAATATATTCAGCTCGCGTGTGAGTTGATCACTTGACGCCACTCCTGCGAATCTATTGATTTATCTGCTATTTAAAAGGTCGTTTTGGCATGCAGGTTGCGAAATGTCGCTGTGGATAAATTATTACGTCTTGTCTACTACGTCGTAAACATACCGTTTGTTATTCTTATTAACTAACATCGTAGACTCTTAGACTATTGATATAATGTCGCATGTTCGCATAGCAACCCGCCCTCGCTTCTCTTTGGTTTAAGCCAGTTTTCTGTAACACTCTTACATAAACCAGAACTTATTATATTATACACTAGCTTCTCCCCGTGACTCCGTTCGCGTAGATCTTGATTATCGTTATTCCCTTGGGGTTTTTTTTTTGGAAAGCCTTTGTGTTAATACAGGGTATAGTTATCTCTATTCCAAATGTCATCCAAATTCGTCCAGCCGTTGCAGCGTGAAGGCGTAACAAACAAACAAAATCTTTCGCATTTACCTATTACCTATAGCAGGATAAAAACCTCCCTCTTGAGTCACTATTTACCTATTTATGAAAACCACATTGGAATCCTTGCTACTTGCCGTGTGGTTGCCGGCTTAGAATTGTGCCACTCCAAATCCTCCCGTGGAAGTCGTAAGAGGCGACTAAGGGAATAAAGGCTTGTAGTACTGTTAGGCGATGGGCTTGCTACCTGTCACTAATATTACACTGTTAAAAATCTTAGCCTAATTGTGCAAATTGTGGTTACAGAGTTATCAACAAGTTTTTGGAGTTGTAGGTAATTCTGTAGCTCTGCCTACCCTACTCTGGGAATGAAGGCGTGAAGGTATATGTACATTGGAATCTGTTGCGTAGTTTGAAAGATCTAAGAGTACATACAGACGGACAGACAGCGGGGAGCGACGTTGTTTTATACTATGTGGGATTGTGGAGATACAAAAGGATTAGTTTTTTTATATCCTAGTACAGTTCTTGTGATTATTACCCTGTCTAGCGTTTCTCTTTTCACATAGCAAAATCTGAACGGAAATACGATACCATGTCAAAGGCAATTAATAGGTTTTATCTATTAAAATAGGGCCCGTGGTGTTATGTCTCTCATCTAATCATGTTGGACTCAGGGACCGGAACCGCTTAGCGCGAAAGGGGTTCACGATATGCTTTTGGATAGACTTGTTGTAAGAAACCTTAAGGATGCGCTAAGCTTATCGTCGACTTAGCTCAAAGAAAGGGCAACCAAACGATACGGTTAAGTCGACTAAGCGCTAAGCCTATCCCAATACCCTATTGTCTGTTACCTTATTCAAGCTTATTCGAACGGTTTCAAGCTGGTTTAACCTCTATGCGCAAGAGTTTAGACTTATTATTGAATTACCTAACAATTGATAGGGTGGCGGTAGGCAGTAGCCGCTTAAGCGAGACGGCTAGAATTCGCCCGAATGCGCAAAAAAGAGAGAGGCGATCAATAGGGTCATACCCAGTCAATGCTAAGCGCTTAAATATTAAACTACCGAAACCCTAATGAACCGGGTAAGCTCTATTGATGCGGCTAACTACATCAAAGGGGTTCGCCCTAACGTTAAGGTGACTCAATCATAGCTAAGCACATCGATTGGCTTACCGAATGATAGGCTAAGCCTATTGATAGGGTTAATCAAATGAAGGGGTTTTCCGGTCCCTGGTTGGACTGTGCGAGGAGGTATTCGTCTAGGGTTGCCAACAATTTATTGGACAAATATAGTATTTTCCTTTTTTTATAGTTCTTCCCGCCGTCTGTCGATCTGTGTGTAGGGTACACCTACACTTAGATATTTGTAACTGCGCAACGAATTATAATGCAGTTTTGACCATCAGTTAGATAATTTTCCAAGGAAGAAAACTCACACAAACCGAGGGCGGGTCGCTAGTTATATTTAACTAAATAGTAAATACACTAAATTTACTTCGTACTGAGGAGTGATCGAAATATAGTACTTTTGCATACTATATATTTGTGCAACAGTATGCGGAGCCAAAATATAGTACAATACTATACCTATATTCATCGTCACATCTTGTTTATTAGTAGCACTGAGTTTAAATTAAAAGTAATCATTATGTTTAAAGAAACAAATCATGTTACACAAACATATAATCACACTTTACTAAGACATTCATTACTACTTAGTTGATAGGTACCTAATCCATGTTATTGTACACTAGCTTCTGCCAGTGACTTCGACTGCGTACAATTCGTATTTTTGTCATCCCACGGGAACCGTTTATTTTTCCGGGATAAAAAGTATCATAGACTCGGGGATAATGTACTCGTAGGTAATGAGTAATGACTGTTGAGTTTCTTGCGGCGTTTCTTCTCAGCAGTGGTCTCTTGTGAAGCGCTGGTAGATTTTTGACGTGTAAAAGTGCCCGTGCGGCCTACTTACTGAATAAACATCATTTATCTTTTTATCTTTTTTATCTTTTATCGTAGCATTTTAATAATGAAAGATTTTTTTAAATCGGTCCAGTAATTTTTTAATTTGTTCGTTACAAACATACAAAAATACAAATCTTTGTTCTTTTTTAATATTACTAGCTGTTGCCCGCGACTCCGTCCACGTAGAAGAATAAAACATAGCCTATGTTCATCAGGGATAATGTAGAATTGTAATGGTGAAAGACTTTTTCAAATTGGTGCAGTAGTTTCGGAGCCTATTGAATGCAAACAAACAAACAAATATTTCCTCTTTATAATATTAGTGTAGGTGATGTTTAGCGCCTGTTTCACAATCGACAAGTAAAGGATATTTGATGGTTAAATTTAGCCCTTTCTCTTTTTTACACTTGAAAATAGACAAGGAGAGCTCTAACTTTAAATGGCAGATAATTTTACTCGTTGATTGTGAAACAGGCCCTTAGCAAAATTAACCATTAATTAATTAATTAATTAATTAATTAACACTGGGTTAAGACACTAACTTGAGTAAACGTCAGATTCATACGAAAACTGTCATTTTAACTAGAGTTAGTGTCTTAACCCAGTCTTAAATTGTTGGTGCTAGTGGCTAATTCATTAATTACCCTGCATTACCTCCCCGGTATAACGAGTTATCTCGAGTATTAAAATAACTCAGTTTCTACTTGTGTAGCTGGAATTCGGCAGATATGAACAGAATCAGCTTGTTAATGGCGGAAAGTGAAAAGTGAAACGACATTTCCGAGTCGCCGGCGCAGGTGTGAACGCGGCATAACTCGCGATCTTACTTTTGATAAGCGTCCGTCACATGCCTGGTATGTGATAATCTCGATTTTGGAAATGTTCTTTCTTTTCCTAAAGAGACCCAAACATTTTTTTAAGCTTACAATTGCAAATAAATAAATAAATAAATAAATAAAGTAGGCGAAAATAAGCGTTCAAATTCATTTTTCTGTAACAATTCCGTCCTATACCGATCAATTCGATTTATTTTAGAGCAATACATATCAGGTGACCATATCAATCTCACCCAAATTGACCTAGTCCCAAACTAAGCCATAGGCTTGTAGGTACTATGGATAATAGACAATGATACAAATACTTATATAGCGAAAGAAATACGTAAATACATAGAAAACGTCCAAGTCTGGAACAAATAGTGGTGGTCATCACACAAATAATTGCCCATGACTTAAATCGAACCCGGGACCGACGACCGGTAGTTTCCTAGGCAGGGTCACTACCAACTAGGCCAACACGTCGTCATTTTCGTCCGTTATTTAAATAGGTAGATACTGTAATACTATTTAATGTTACTTTTACTTCAATAAAGAGTACATAAATACACAATACAGACGTGAGAACTATCCAAGGAGCCAAATAGCAATGATTACGAGCGATGTTAGCATGTGACAGTGAACTAGCTACTGACGCGTTTCTCCGCCATTTTTAGCATACCGAACTATTACGGAAGCGCTATCGCGTATCGCGTATCGCTTTTTGGCCAGACGTGGCTTATCACAAGTAATATATAACTTACTAATTATCGTGAACAAATTTTAACTATCGATTTATATTGCATATTCTGGGGCAATATGTCGGTATAAAACGGGGGCATGCGAGGGTTAAGGCAAGTTGTCCCCGACCATCGGTGAAGATGGCAAGGAAAGCGACACTCCTGCTTTTAGCAGCTGTTCTTCAGGTATGTTCTTGCCAAGTTTCACTTTATTACATTGGATTTTAACTATAATTGTAACTTTATTTAATGGTAATGGTTTCTGATCAACAGGCTGCCCTCGGGCAGTTCTTCTCGTGCGGCTGCGGCGCCCCGGCCCCGGCGTACTACTCGCCCGCGCCCCCTTGCGGGTGTGCTCCTCCCCCCTGCTCCTGCTCCCCGGCTCCGTCGTACTACTCTGCGCTCGCACCACCTCCACCACCCCCTTGCGGGTGTGCTCCTCCCCCCTGCTCCTGCTCCCCGGCTCCGTCGTACTACTCTGCGCTCGCACCACCTCCACCACCCCCTTGCGGGTGTGCTCCTCCCCCGTGCTCCTGCTCCCCGGCTCCGTCGTACTACTCTGTGCTCGCACCGCCTCCACCACCCCCTTGCGGTTGTGCTCCACCCTGCTCGTGCTCTCCTTCCTACAACATCCAACCCCCCACCCAGGAACCCATCTACATCAGCACTCCCCCACCTCCACCAATGTGCATCAATCCTCCAGCGCCTCCCCCGATGATGATCGAGCTGCCGTGCCCGGGACCCATCACTGTCAACCCTCCTCCCTTCCCTCCGATGTGCTTCTCTCCGCCCGCACCGCCACCGGTAATGATTAATCCGCCTGCGCCTCCTCCGATCTACCTGGAAGCGATCCAGTTGCCCCCAGTGACGGTGACCCCCCCGTGCCCTCCCACGCTTTACATTGACTGTCCGCTACTGCCGCCGATGATGGTGGATCTTCCGCTGCCACCGCCGATCATGATCGAGCTGCCGGCACCACCGCCATTCATGATTCAGCCGCCGCCACTACCGCGTGTGATGGTTCAGCCGCCGCCGCTACCGCCTGTGCCGGTGCAACCGCCGCAGCCGCCACCAATAACGGTGCAGCCGCCGCCGCTACCGGGCATGTGCGTGCAGCTGCCGCCGCCGGCGCCCATCAGCTTCCAGCCGCCGGCGCCCCCGCAGATGAGCGTGCAACTGCCCCCGCTGCCGTCCTTCACGGTGCAGCCGCCGCCGCTGGCGCCGCTGTGCGTGCAGCCGCCCGCGCCCGAGCCCGTGTGCTTCCAGATCCCGCCGCCCGCGCCCTTCTGCGTGCAGCCGCCCCAGCCGGCGCCGATCTGCGTCCAGCCCCCGGCGCCGGCTCCCATCTGCTTCCAGCCGCCTACGCCGCCCCCGGTCTGCCTGGTGACTTCCCCTTGTGGGTGCGCCCCCCCGCCCTGCGGTTGCGGTTGCGGTTGCGGGTGCTCCGCTCCCCCTCCCTACTCTTTCTCACCCGCCGTAGATCTCTACTCTTACCAGGCGTACGGATCTCCGCTTTGCTACTAGAACATCGCAAGGCGAAGTTTTATGGATGAAAAGCATTTAATTTAATTAAATTAATTAAGTAATAAATAAATACACACTTTTTATAATTACAACATGTTTTATTTCCTCAAAACAATTAAGTATGCCTAAACGACGAAATGTTTCGCAAAAAAAAGAAATTTCAATTACCTACTTGAATACTGTTACATCACTCTCATGCAATATTATTATTTAAATGGGGCAACTGCACGCTGTTGAACAGACACCATCGAACATATAACCAGTCATTAAAACTTACCTTCGCATTATTATAAGTTATTACGCTGCATTCTGAAAAAAAATACACTTGGTCCTGTTAATTACCTTTTTTCGTTGGTTCTATGACTATAAATAGCTCTAGTAGGTATTTCTAGCAAATAAACTGCTATTTTTTGCATTAGGTAGGTACTAAACATCTTGCGTTCTGAATTCGTAATTCTGAATCTGTTATTTCAATTAGCTAATCACGATTATAATTAGACACTACCCTTTGTCCGCGACCCCGTCCGCGTAGAAGTCGTTAATCGCCCTTCCCTCGGGATGTGTCTTCCTTTCCGAAAAAAAAGTAGTTCCTACGTCCTTCCTCGGGACTCCAGTTTTCTCCACAGAGCAGCGCATAAAATACAAACATATAAACGTATTTTTTTAATTATGTAGCACTGCAGCCTGTCATTATTCACTCCGGGTAGGACAGTCAGACTCCTTCTGTCTGGCTCAACGAATCCTAACATTCAGATGACGATCCAAAAGCCTGTCTGCTCACCTGCGGCTGTCTCGAGTTTCTTTAAAAAAAAACTGGCCAGAGGGTGGTGTCGGCAACCTTATTTTATTTTTGAGACCCATAACGTAGTTGATGCGAATCCGCTGAAACTTAGATGTTCATGGTTTACGTACAGCTTGTTAGGCTAAGGTTATCGGCGTCTTGTCTTGACAGAAGCGCGTGGACCTAACCCACAAGGCTTCTGTTTAGTCCATTAGAGAATACTCTTTTGCTCTTAAAAGACTTATTTCTCTAATAAGTCCATGGGTGTGTTGTGTGGGAGGAAAAAACATGCTGCGCCGACCCCAGGTGATTGGGAAAAGAGCAAGATGATGATGATGTCCATCGTCTTTAAATAACTCGACATTTGCGAAATACACCTTATCAAGAGTGAAGCCATCAAATAAATACATAAACTCACGCCCTCATTTCCAGTGGGGTAGGCTGAGCTACAGAATTAAGTACCTAAAACAATTAGTCATCAAATAAAAAAAATAGATTTAGAAAGTTATCGGTTATAGTTTGATTCACCATTAAAAATAACCCTGCATGTAACTAAAACAAATTAATTTTATAAATTGATAATTTGCTTCCTTAAATTTATCTGTTTTACGTTTTTCTATTTAATGACAAGTTACTGCAAATTACCAGTATTTAATTGGGATATACCAAAAAAACAACTCACGATTTTTACATTTTAATTCAACAGAATGGGTAATTTTAAGAGGCCAATTAGTAACAATAATTTTGTTTTAATATCTTTATTTATTTAGCGGATATTTTATGGATGACATTTTTTAATAAATTAAAACAATTAAATGATATCTAATGGTAAAAAGTCTCCTAACCCGTAAGATACCTACTCCGAGGAGGGCTTCAAGCCGAAAACGAAAGTCAAACAAAGGTTAAATATACTTTTGTTGAAATATCCGAAATAGACAAATATTTCAAAAACGTAATTATGCAGAACGGCTTTAAACCCTATTCCTCGATATGGTTTTAGAAATAGAGTATCTAATTGTAAAAAAATTAACAATCCCAATTGGATGAAAAAAATAAATAACACATCCATCATCATCATCATCATCATCATCATCATTCTTTATGCTAGTTTTAGACTATTTTTTACTGATAACAGCGTCTTGGTGTTAACTGTAATGCTGAATAACATTGTTTGAAATAGTTAAATAATCAATGCAGAGCACAGGCCTCGTTATAAATAGAAAAATAAAACCCTATAACCTTCAGGCCCTCAGTCTTCAAGTACTATTTTCCTCTGTTACAGCATGGCGGGGTCCGGGGGGGAGTGGGCGGAAGGCGCGGCGGTGTGGTTCCAGCCGGCCGGCGCGCCCGCGCCGCTGCCCGGCGAGCTGGTCGAGGTGCACCGCGCCGCGCGCGTGCTGCTCGTGAGCTGCCTCGTCAACCAGCAGGTGAGACAGTGATGAACAGATCACAGGTCGGTTTACCATTAGGAACGAATTGTAGAACTTTTGGCAGGTTGCTGGCCGGATTTGGAAAATTAGAGGATTTTTTAAACAGTTATTTTCTTGAATAATAAATATTGCATAAAAAATATACTTAATATACAAAAGGCGAACTTAGGTAAGGCATTCTCCACCAGTTAAACTTTACTTAAAGTAGAGATTATAGACTCGAAACGTTTGGAATTGATAAGCGGTCAAGGCGCTGTCATCTTATATTAAGTCAATCTTCTTGTCTCCAATGTTTTCTTGATTTAAAAAAAATCGCTCACTTATTGTTAGTGTTATTATGACTTATGCATATTGACTTGGCCCCTGGTGAACTTCTTCTTTAAACTAATGGCGGTCCACCAAGTGATTTCGCCAGTGGCAGTGAGAGAGTATAATCAGTAAATAGAACAGTAAATTAAAATTAACCAAAGTAAAAGCCGGGCATTTTTCAATCGGCCATCTTCCTTCCCCGAAGGTTACCGGAATCCCCCCGGGTGAACTGTCCGCTCATTGAAATTGTCACGATCGCGGAAGTTTTTTAAATGATACGGTCGAACTCATCAGTACATTATAGTACCTTGTCGCATCTATTCAAATACTAAATTCTCACCGTTCTCATTTTAGTACAGCGATGGTTTATCTCTAAATTTTCTTCGTCATGAACTCATGAGTATGCTGGTATCCCATAATAAAACTGTACTCACATTATTTTTCATTACGACAGGCATGTCGACATAGATCTGGATACCATGTTCATAATTCACGCGAATAGTTGTTTACGTGTTCGAGTGTTACAACCCGAAGGGCGCACGTTCGTTGCGTGATCTTACGCTGTTGAAATTATGGAATTATGCTATCGGACGCATTTTATTACGCTTATATTACAAGTGGTAATTTATTTAGACTTTTTCGCATAGTTGAATAGGAATTTTAATAGCAACTTTAAATAGTAAATATATTTAAAAAATACGTAATCTGCTTAATAAGTGGTCTTTCAATCGTGACGCAAGTTCCTAAATTCCTATTGAAATAAAAAGCGGCCAAGTTTTCAAAAAGAGCAAGCCAAGCTGTTAACAAAACACCGTTACTATGTCAGCTATCCTAAAAGTGTGCTCTGCGGAGCCCTGGGGCTCCACAAAGCCTCTGCAAGGGTCCGCCGAAAATAAATCGTAATCCGTAAAATATAAAGTTTTTAAAAGAGTTCCGTCGCTAAAAATCTTGTGAAACGCTAATTTATGCCGACGAGAAAAAAAATATTGTACCCACTGTCAGCGCGTGACGAATCTTGAGCCTTGATTCAACCTAGCTATTAACATGCTGAGTCAATACTATAACGTATGAACACACGGGGTAAAAGTCTTGTAACCCTGCATGCACTGACACGGCCTGTATCGCGGCGAGGCCGGCGGCCGCACAGCTCGCGCCGGCGCAGCATGACCGCCGCAAGGTCGAGGTGCAACCTTAACGCTGATTCACTGGTGGGCTCATACCACTAGAATTAGCTTGAGATATTAGTACCGTCTAAGAGTTTTTGTGACCCACGACGCAAAAATGTGTGTGTGTGAGTCTGCGGCGACAGATTTGGATGCAGTTTTCTTTATTTAAAAGCAGGTTTTCTAGCGGTGGTTCTTAGCTAGGTTTCATGAACATCGGTTGAGCGGTTTAAGAGATATCAGCTCTGAAAGATGGGGGATAAGGGAAACTGAAAGAGTTACTTTTTTATGTCTTATTAGCATTGTAACAAGAGCGGAAAAGGTAAATCTTTCAGTTTCCGTTACCGTACATACGTAATGTGAGACTTAAAGCCAGCAAATAGTTAACTGCCGATATGAAAACCTTTATTAAGGCTCTGTCATCCCGGCTCATAGACACCTCCGGAGATCCTAGAGCTGGTGCTTACCTCTCCCAAAGGATTGGGCTAGCTATCCAGAGAGGTAATGCAGCCAGTGTCATAGGGACCATGCCGCGAGCGGACCTGCTAGAGGGGGTGTTCTTTTTATAGTGGTGATTATTATTTACATCTTTAATGTATGTATGTATGTATGTAAACACTTTATTGTACACAAAAAAAAAAAAAAACAGAGAATCGAATACAATACAGAGTTAGAATGTACAAAGGCGAACTTATCCCTTTAAGGGATCTCTTCCAGCTAACCTTTGGGTGATTGAGTAAAAATATTTGAGAAGCTTACTTTTATTTTAATTTAAATAAGTTTAGTTCTAACTTTTAATTGTTAACAGGAAATTAATATACATACATACCTTCACGCCTTCATTCCCAGAGTGGGGTAGGCAGAGCTACAGAATTACCAACAACTAAAAACTTGTTGATAACTCTGTAACCACAATTTGCACAAATAGGCTAAGATGTTTAAATTAATATCTTATTAATAAATGCTGTTACATGTTAACTAATGAATTTGGTATAACGTGAAGGCTACGTTGCTTAATATTTCTGATGACAGCGATCTGTGTAATGACCCCATAATAATATATCCATTTTTTAATGCACTGCCCAGCGCCCAGGCAGCGGGATAAAAAATGATACAATTTCTCCATATGATAATTTGATGAGGGTCATTAATTTCGGAAACCTGTAGCGCGTGGGAAAAAAATGATTTTGGTTTTACATTCTAAGAGGTACATACATGTATGTATGTATACATACATTAAATAACGCCTGTTTCGCAGGGTAGGCAGAGACCACTTCTTTCCACTTGCTACGATCTTGACAAATCTAAGAAGTACTTTACTAAAATTGTGTTATAAAAATATACCTACTTATTTTTGGGAATTGTTACTGTTGTTGTAATCTGAAAACTTGAGTAGTTAGGGTATAATCACCGTACTGTTAAGAGACAATTAAATCGTTCCCTTTTCAAACTTTAGAAAAAAACGGAAAAATCACGTTTATTGTATGGGATCCCCCATTAAATATTTATTTTATTCTGTTTTTAGTATTTGTTTATAAAGTGGCAACAGAAATACATGATCTGTGAATATTTCTACTGTCTAACTATCACGGTTCGTGAGATACAGCCTGGTGACGGACAGATGGACAGAGGGCCCCGTTATTTACTCTTTGGGTACGGAACTTACTTACTTACTGCCGCACTCAAAGATGTCAATGTCAATTAAATTTAATGCTTGTTTAGTGACGTGTTGTCTTACTGCCGCACTCAGAGACGTCAATTAAATTTAATGCTTGTTTAGTGACGTGTTGTCTTATTCTATTGTTATAGCAAAGAAAGTGACAGCAGCAACTTTAATCAAGCGTTAAATTTAATTGACGTCTCTGAGTGCGGCAGTTAATCTATTGCATTAAATTCAATTTACGTCTCTGAGTGCGGCAGTTAATAAAACAAGTTACTTACATAATTAATCGTCATTTAAGGTGGGTCCTGACTATAGGGCTTCATCGAAATGGACTGCGTGGCAAATCTACAGGACTTAATGTGTTCCATGTTTATGTTTAGTGTAAATCTGGGGACCATGTGAAAAAGGGTACAAGTCAATTTAACTCGTAATAAAAAGGGTATATACATGAACGGAGTGTGACTTAAACCCTTTTTCACTTGACCTTCAGACGACTTGTATAGGTACCCTTTTTCACTAGGACCCCAGAATTAATCAGCTGTTATTATTCCTATCATCATGTCAGCCGAAAGACGTCCACTGCTGGACATAGGCCTCCCCCAAGGCTCTCCACTCAGACCGGTCTTGTGCTTTTCGAATCCACCGCGTTCCCGCGATCCTTACAAGGTCGTCACTCCTGGTATTCCTATAGTAAATTAATAAATAAATAAATGTGGACAGTGTCAATCATACGCTCGGGATGGGTCACATAGCGACAGTACGTCGCAACATGACAGTACCGTCCTCATAACACGTTAATGACACGGTCACGGAACCATGATGAAATGTCACAAGTGACTGCGGCTGGTAGAAATTATTACCACTCCTTATCCTTGACATGAGATTGCTGTCTTAAAATTGCTAAGGTCTTAGAGTTAACTTATCGTGTGCCGGTGTGCTCATTTGCCTAATGTACATAATATGAAGTTAAATTAACGATATACGTACCTACGTTCGGTAGAACAAGGGCATAATGTCCTATATGACAAGGAGAGCAATTCTGCCCTTGTCGTACCGAAGGTAATAAAACCAAGCGTTATCTGCAGAGCACGATTTTTCGTGAAATGAGTATACCTACCTACCTATATAATAAGTTTCTGCCAAAAAAAACATTTTTGGGATAAACTTTCGTTGCCGACTGTACTTTTTTTTTTGCAAAATCTTTATCTCCTTATCAAGACGAAACTATTGAGTCCTAACACGGTGGGTCTACTTTGAGAATAGTGGAGATCGTGTCGCCACCTCCCGACTCCATCGTCAGATCAGCTCTTAGCTGCTATAGTATTGCATTGTCATCAGGTTTACATATGTGGTCCAAATTTCAGCACATTCCGTTGACGGAAAAAGCGTCAATAACTTGCAAGATTTGACTCTTACTTATATAAAAGCTTGTAAAAAAAATATACCATTTTTTAAAAGATTATACTAATCCTTGAACTTTCTTAACTATATCAATGTTTTTATCAACTTGCAGCTCGATTGATACATTGGAACAGGCAGGTACAAATAGTACAATGCATTGTTGTGTTGGCACTTGTTTGCATTGTTCGTCGTTGAGCGGTGGCTGTTTTTATTATTGTACTATTCGAGAAGACTTGCTAGTCGTTATTTTGACCGTTTAAGAGGCAGCTCTCAAACTAGAGGTCACCGGTATCTATGGGTCTTTGTTATTACGTTTGTGAGTCTCCATGCCATAAGAAAGTTAGTTTTGTACTATTGGGATTTTACTTGTGGGAGGACCTTGTTGTCCGTCCGGGTTGGTACCACCATCTTATCCATTAACCTACCTCCAAACAGCAGTGTTCGCATTGTTGTGTTCCGGTTTGGGGATAAGATAGCCGGTGAAATGATTAGCATAGAGGCATTCCATCTTAGCCCTTAGGGTTGGCAGTGCATTTGCAGTCTTGTGAATGCGAATGTCTATGGGTCAGTTTCCACTTACCATCAGGTGGCCTGTGTGCTCAATTGCCATAAAATAAAAAAAATAAAAAAATTGGTACAGTTGTTTTATCTCACGAAGCGGGTTTGCCATACTGTGTGTAGATGCACGAGCTCGTCTCTGAGTGCGTAGCTGTCGTCGCAGCGACGCCGTAGTGTACGTGTTACAACTATAAGTAAGTACGGTAAAGCTTTCGTGAGATAGAAAAACTGTTAATAGCACTATTCTGCCATACTAATGTCGGGTTCCTATATTCAATCCGAGGATAGATAAGGCTTACCTCGGGTTAAAATTTGACATTTGCCCATACAAAATGTGTCAAATTTTAATCCGAAGTAAGCCTATCTGTCCTCGGATTGAATATAGGAACCGGACGTAAGCCAATAGTATCTCAGAGTCAATTGCCAAAGTACATTCAATCCTCTCCTGATAGTCATGAGGTTGTAATTGCTACTGGAGTTTTATTTGGGATGATGCTATTTGGCCTAGTAGGGCTGTATTGTATTTGTACAGTGGCTCGAGCCAACCGTATCCCGTCACTATAGCCTCCTAGTGCACACTGCAGTTGCAAGGCCGCGGAATGCCGCCCGAGAGGGCTGACTCAACGTGCAACTATTCGGTCGGTCAAACCACGAGGGTTACGGTCTGCATCGAAATGACTGCAGGAACAATAATCAAAGATTCAAAGACGTTTGAACTTTGCCGAACATCCATATTAATATGGAGTACTAGAGGACGCCCGTGACTTCGTTCGCGTAGAATTAGTTTCCCGCTGCTCCCCCCATTTCTTCCCGGTGGGGGTCGATTTTCGGAAAATCCATTCTTAGTGCTCACTTACATCATGAAAGGAACCCCTGTACCAAATTTCAAGTTTCTAGGTGCAGTAGCTTCGGCTGTGCATTGATATATAAGGCAGTGAGTCTGGTTTGCCTTTTATATATATGTATATACATATATAGAAGATGGTCATTGATAGGTTTGTGGGTTAAAGAGTTTAAATAAGTAGGTATCAGGGGACAATTTCACACAAATTGACTTAGCTCCAAACTAGGCTCTAGGCTTGTACTACTAAGGCAACGATAAACTTACTTATATAGATAAATACATAGGAAACGCCCAAGACTCGGGAACAGATACTCACGCTCATCACACAAATATTTGCTCGGACCGGGGATCGAAAACGGGACCGCTAGCTTCGTAGGCAGGGTCACTACCGACTAGGCTTTCGAGTCGTCAAAGTATATTGCAATCTATACAGGGTGTAAGGGACGGCTCACCGAAAACTGAAACCATAGCTTCAGACCATTGTACTGAACTGAAATTCAGTGGATTTTTTCCCGGGAAAACGAAAATTTTCTCGTTTTTTTTTCCCATGTTTTTGCATATAAACCGATCTAGGACAACATATTATGACATACTGAAACTCATTATGTAAAAAAAACTGTCAAAACGGCATTTTCACGTAAAAAACGTGAAAATTTTCGTTTTCCCGGGAAAAAATCCACTGGATTTCAGTTCAGTACAATGGTCTGAAGCTATGGTTTCAGTTTTCGGTGAGCCGTCCCTTACACCCTGTATAGTAATACTATATCAAAATAGTATATACTCATACTTTTGAATTCCTTCTATTTTTAGTTTCCTTCCTATTTCAATGATATTTTTGTAGTATTTTTCTATTTTATTCGCCTCTGGCGTTACAGACACGGAAATGCTCAACGTGGTAAATTTATAAAATAGAAATCCTGATTGCCTTTTTCCAGGACGTTACCGCAACCCGGATATCGATTCGAAATCGCAACTTCCCATAAATAAGACCAACATTACGTTTCGATTGTTTCTTAGCAGAAGTTTGATAAGATTTGAGATCATTTAGAATTTTCTGTTCGAATTTATTGAATAAAGGACGGGCCGATTTTCCAAAATTACTTTCTTACACTGTACTTAGTCAAGTGCAAAAATAGGTATCGAAAAATCATCTCATAATTATGTTACGAAGTTCTTATTACACTGGAATAAGGTGCATTGAGACATGTTGCGTTCCATATTTTACTCTTGACTGTACCTTAAGAAATATTCCTTTCAAATTTGAAGCCCCTAGATCCAATAGTTTATAGTTTAAACTATGCGTTAATCATTCAGGCACGAAATAAATTATGTAAAATTACCAAGAAAATCTCAAAGAAAAGTTTCTAGTCAGTGCAATGATAGTCCATTGCCGGCAAATTAGGCCGTTGACTTACGAGCTATGTAGGTGCCAGCCTGTATCAACATGGCAATGATTAATGATTCATTGTGGCTCGTTTAGTATGC
This sequence comes from Acleris emargana, assembly GCA_927399475.2. Classification (NCBI taxonomy): domain Eukaryota; kingdom Metazoa; phylum Arthropoda; class Insecta; order Lepidoptera; family Tortricidae; genus Acleris; species Acleris emargana. The sequence goes on from OV656840.1 coordinate 4,034,726, forward strand.
GGGGCGGCGTGCCCGGCCGCGCCGCATCCGTCTGTTTACTCGCCGTATCTGAGACAATCGTACAATCCAACTAATGCAGAGACTACGGAGCCCTTATTACTCACTAGCTTTTGCCCGCGATTCCGTCCGCATTTCCTCCCCCCTTTTAACCCCTTACAACCCTTGTTTCGAAAATCAATAGTAGCCTATGTCCTTTCTCAGGCTCTATACTATCTGTGTACCAAATTTCATTCAAATCGGTTCAGTAGTTTTATCGTGAAAGCGAGACAGAAAGACAGACAGACAGAGTTACTTTCGCATTTATAATATTAGTTAGGATTAAAGTCATCTTGTTTTGATTTTGTAATCATATTGTTGATGTTATTCACAAATATTATACATAAAGCAAGATTGGCCAAACCAAATTAGAATAAAAAACCCTTCAGACTAAAAGCCCTTTACTTTATTCGACTGCTCAAAAAGTTCTAAAACCATACAGTTGTTGTTATATTGGTTATGTTACGGTACCTAACTCCTATTCACTTTACCGAATCGTAATGCAATACGGTCTCGAAATGACTTAAAATAGTAAAATGGAGGCGCAGTATAAGTATTTTCATTTATTACTGAGTAGCGTTCGACTAGCTTTCGCTATCACACTTACACTCGCAGCTGACAGTATATATATCTGTCACTCGTTTTTCAAGAAAAACGTTATTAAGAAACTGGTTTAGTAAGTACCATCTTCGGTATGAATAGTCCTCGATTCTTATAAACACGAAAGACAGAGGTTTCTTTAAGTTCGTCGTGTCGTGTATCGTTTCCACGTATAACGATAAACGAACAATATGGCTACGAAATAGACTTGTGAAAATACATTATATTTCTCAATTGATTCGACTAAAAGTATGATTCACTTTATTACTTACGAGTCCTAACCTAGGTTAATATTATGTTGTCACAGCTTAGTAATACGCAATTATGACCTTGCGGCGGTGTCAGGATTTTAAATGAACTTTTTTTTTTTTTTCGGTCGGTCACTGCACCGGTTGCCCGCCAACTTTATAGCTAATTCGAAGAAACAAGGATGGAAGGGAGTCCTTTGTTTTATGAAAGAAGAGTATTGGTTTATCGATCAAACCGATCAAGAAGTTATGACACAAACCTAATCAACATAATTTCACGTCAATAGCAAGACTTGATCGATTAAAGAGCTATAAGATTCAACAAGATTTCCCTCCGTGGTCCGGTTTGGAACACATTCAACCATAGAGTGGTCAAATGTTGCAGTAATCTAACGTTGAGCTCAACTGGTCGGGCGGCAGCCCCGTTACCTCCCTAACAGTTCTCGACCAGCTTCCGAGCGCAGTTACCCGCGGACCATGCGATGGAACATTCAAGGAATTCGCGAAGGACGTGGCTGTGATACTGTGCGGTGAATTAGTTAATTGAATACAGTGGTGCAGATGGATATTGCTACGGTTAGGACGTATAAAATACGATGTAGAAAGCGTCCTTAAAAGTCGAACAGTAACAAACGGGAATGCGCTAAATCATCCCTAATCTGACTAGTCAGACGACGTGTCCCAAAGTCAGTTGTGTTTGTCTTGGGATCTATTTGATTGAGTGACTCCTTTTGAATGTGACAATAGGTATCAGTTATGAATGACAATCAAGTGATTTTACTTTTTACACTTCCCAATCTTACCTGATGCGTGTGAGGTTTGCGCCGACGCCCCGCAGCTCGCCTGAATCCTACGGCTCCATATCCTGCAACTCCTGCGAGTCTTCATGCGGCCAAGTTTCTCGCCGGCAGCGGTCTCGCCACAGCGCACCGGCAGCGTTACCAAGCAACCAGAAGACAATGCCAAGCCTGTCAAGATCAGCCAGCGCCAGGCTGCCAAGCGCGCCAAGTGCGAGACGACGGAGAATTCTACGATTGCCAACCCTTAAGGACCTGTGCCTAGATGTTCTTATGCAGAACGTAATTAGCACCACTTTCAAAACACTAGTCCTTGTTCTAGTTTCTACAATTAACGTTTCTACGCGTTTGTTTGAAACAATGATATATTCATTCGAAGCGTTTCTCCTTCATTGAATCTTTACGAAACCTTTTATTTTCTCCATAACATACTTGGACCATGGGACAGTGGCATTGACCAAGTGCTTTTAAAATGAAGCATAAAATTTTATCTTTCGACATCTTACTAACGACAATCTTCAATTAATTATCTGTAGAATATGATTATGAGACTTTATACCGAAATTTATGAGGTCATTTATAATAGTCGTTATACTAAACTTTAACACTCACGTTACGTTATACTTACGTTTAAGGTATGTAGATATGTATCTACATCATTAACTTAACAGTGCTCGAAGGTCAGTTAACGGTTCCACGGTAATCGGCCGCCAACTTATTATTTGTGCTTGTTGGACCAAAACAACGTTACAACGTAATCTAATATGCGACTAAACAATTTGCGGGCCTCTACCACGAACTTCACGCCGACTTTCGACCAGCTGTTTGATCCATTACCGGTTAAGGACGCGTCTGCGAAACGAAGGCGCGAATTGAAAGAACAGTGAACGTTTAAATTTGAATGAGCTTGAAAGCGAAACGTTCTCAGTTATCAGGTCACGAAAGATGTCTGATAGTATTGTGCAGCGTTATGTTATGTCACAGTTATGGTTTGCAGCCTGCCGACTGCGTGATTTTCCGTCTGGTTGCATTTTTATGCCGTTTGGTAACTTATTCCTGAGAGAAGTAAGCCAGTAGGAAATTGTAACGCGTTTAATTTAACTTGCACAATCATCGAGAGTGAAGCGTCGTCGTAATCAATTAATATGTTGATGTCTTTCGTAACAATTTTAGCGAAGACAATTAAAATTGCTATTCTTTTCGGAACATAGAACTCTCACGAAAATTAAAATTCCGGTTCCCATGCCTTCTTTCTATTCGTATTTTTTGCTGCGTCCGCAGCTGAGATATTGTTTTTGCTTGAGTTTTCGCACATAATTGGTTGTACTTACGTACTTGTACAATCCGCCTACAACAAAACTTTGAGAAATAGTTTTTTGTAATTAATATGTATTTCAATTGAATTTAAACCCTATAAAGTGTAAGAATGCCACCTCTACAACGTTTCAATACGTGTATTCGTACTTTTGGTTTAAACAAGTTACCTTAGTTATTACAGAGATCGAATTCACGAATTGCTTTGAGTCCGTAAGTAATGAATAATGACTTAGAACTTTCGAACGCGCTCGTCTTAGAAATGTCGATTTCAAATGACATTTCCGTAAAACAATCACTAGACAAGATTTATTCTGCGAACGTTACCGTTAAAGAACATGTACAGGATTGGCGTAAACTAACCGGACTTCGATTTGGTCAGTTTTCGATATACGACTAGGTTAGCGTAATCTGGTCTAGTACACCGCACTCTTAATAGTAAACTAGAAACTCAAATTAGCGCTCTCATCCCATTACAGATCCCTCTTCCCTACCTTCCGAACCAATTTAGTACAAGTAACTAATGTATAACAGCGTGTCGATGGATACGTCTAGGACATCTTCTTAACTTCACCTTTCTTCCCCAGCCCCAAACCTTCGCGCTCCAAATGGGCAACGGCGAAGAGGAAGGGGATCCCGTGTGGCCCCGCGAGGAGCTGGGCCCGACCGGCGTCGAGGACATGACGCGCCTCCACGACCTGCACGAGGCGGCGCTGCTCTGGAACCTGAAGCTGCGCTATGAACAGGGGCTGATCTATACGTACGCCGGCTCCATATTGGTGGCCGTCAACCCGTACCGGCCCGTAGATGCGCTGTATGGACTGCAGACTGCTAGGAGGTACGTTCATAATTGAGTTGCTTTAATTCAAACTCAGATATCTTCTTGAAATTTGGTATACGAATTTCAAACTTAAGTTGGTTGAAAAAAGAAGCAAATTCAGTTTTCACTTTTGAATGGATTTATCCGAGTTTGAAGTGAAGTGACTAAATTTTTTGGGTGATTCTAGTGTTGTCTCAATTCGAAGTGAAGCTTTCACAACCAATTATTACGTTTTTTCTTAGCGATTCACCCTTGTTTTCTCAAGAACCCTTCTCATTCCAGACTATGAATTGTGACTTATACATTTAACTAAAAAATAGCATTTATTGTCGACGATCCTTGGCTCATTTAACTACATAACTATTTTGTGTTCCAGGTACCACGCAGCGGAAGCCCTGGGCGATCTCCCCCCACATCTGTTTGCCATAGCAGCGGCTGCGCGCGCATCTCTGCCGCATCCGCAGGCCATTCTCATCTCCGGCGAGTCCGGTGCGGGCAAGACCGAGTCCACCAAGCTAGCCGTGCAGTTCCTCGCCGCAGTCGCGCCTGCGCCGCCCGGCCGCGCCCCCGTCTCCGAACAGATCCTAGAAGCCGCTCCGCTCCTAGAGGCCTTCGGAAACGCTAGGACACCAAAAAACCACAACTCTAGTCGCTTCGGGAAACTTCTAGAACTATACTTCAAAGATGGAGCGTTAGCGGGAGCGCGGGTCGCTCATTATTTACTTGAGAAATCGCGGATAGTCACGCAGTCGCCTGGCGAGAGGAATTATCATGTGTTTTATGAACTATTGGCGGGGTTAGACGAGGAGCAGAGGCGAGCGAGAGGACTTCTATCGCCTGAGCATTATTTCTATTTAAATCAAGGAGGAGATTCAGGCGGCGCTGGTGCGGGCGCCGATTGGTCAGCGCTATGTGGCGCTATGCAAGTACTTGGCATCGGTGACTCCGAGCGAGAAGACATTATAAGTGTTTTATCAGCGGTTCTTCATTTAGGCAACGTTTACTTTCATAGAAGACAGCTGCGTCATGGACAAGAGGGAGTTCAGTTGGGAGGAGGAGCAGAGGTTCGTTGGGCAGCGCATCTGCTAAAAGTACCAGCAGAGGCCATGGCCAGGGCTCTTACTACGCGGGTGACGGCGGCGAGAGCTGAACGCATGAGATCCCCACTGCCAATCGATCAAGCTTTAGACGCAAGGGACGCCTTCGCCAAGGCCTTATATTCGTCACTCTTTAACTGGCTTGTCCTCCGCATCAACTCCATAGTCCACCGCGCGGGACTACACGACGCGCACAGAATATCTCTCCTCGATATCTTCGGATTCGAAGACCTGGAAGAGAACTCTTTCGAACAACTGTGCATAAACTTTGCGAACGAAACGCTCCAGCACTATTTTAACAAGCACATTTTTAAATTGGAGCAACAGGAATACCAGAAGGAAAGGTTAGAGTGGTCTAACCTCACGTGGAATGATAACTCTCCGGGTATGTAGTCATCCTTGTGAAATGGACTATGGATTTAGCCGCTGATTATTATTATTATTATTTTGGTTCATCTTCCAGTGATCCAGCTACTGAGCAAAAAGCCCGTGGGCATCCTGCACCTGCTGGATGACGAGAGCAACTTCCCCCGCGCCTCAGACGCGTCATTCCTAGAGAAGTGCCATTACAACCATGCTTTGAACGAGCTGTACTCGCGGCCCAGACTGGGAGCTAGTGAATTTGGTGTAAGACTTTCCATATTACTATACTATTGTCCATTTTCCAGCAGTATTTTCTTACTGCTGATATCATACCGATTGTCTCGTTAACTGATTGTTTATTTCCAGGTGAAACATTACGCGGGCCAAGTGTGGTACAACGTGGACGGCTTCCTGGACAAGAACCGGGACGCCCTCCGGCCGGATGTGCTGGAGTTGCTCTGCAGCAGCGAAGTCCCGTTAGTGTCCGAGATGTCGGCGCACCTGCGCGCGCAGCACGACAACAACAAGACGCTGCCGCGCGGTGCTAACGGCCGCTTCGTCACTATGAAGCCGCGCACTCCCACAGTTGCTGCAAGGTGAGTCAGTTGGTACTTCCACTGGTGGAGCCAACAGAAGGGTGTTCATAATTTAGATGGGCCACTTTAGCTCCTTCACTATTGGATCGATTTTAATAAATGGGGTGTCATATCAGGGTCGAAATATTTATTTGCAGTGAAGGGATTTCTTCCAATCACATTCAACCGTAGAAAAACAATATGAACCACAGTATGAACCCGGAATCACTGGTTCCCGATTTATTTATCTTGCTAGGTTGTAAGAAGTCTCCTCCTCTCCACCAGTTTATAATTTATACTGACCTATCCCTCCGTCCCCAGGTTCTCAGACAGCCTGCACCAGCTCCTCGAGTCCATGTCCCGCTGCCAGCCGTGGTTCGTGCGCTGCCTGAAGCCCAACGCGGACAAGTCCCCGCTCCGCTTCGACCTGCCCTGCGTGCTGGCCCAGCTGCGCTACACGGGCATGCTGGACACCATCAAGATACGACAGACCGGTTACCCTATCAGGATACCCTTCCAGAACTTCGTTGATAGATACCGGTATGTAATTGATCCTTGTTTAGTCTCTTCTAAACTGACGCATGTGTATGCAGAGACCTGTGAATGTGGAGGAGTGAGGGAAGTTTGTCTGGATCGAAGCAAATGGAAGGAAGTGGTCTCTGCCTATCCCTACGGGGAAGAGGCGTCATTGTATGTATGTATATTTTCTAATCCTAATATTTTTATCGTTAGAATGTAGAATTCAATCAGCACAAGACAATTCAAATATATGTGAAGGAGTTTTACAAGATTGAAGTCTATGTATGTCTCCCTGTCTTGCTTTTTTGTAGTATCAAATGGATATAGTTAAATTGGGATAGTGCTTAACTAGGTTTATATGGAAATCAGTTGGTGCTTGCAGCAGTTATTAGCTCACCTGGGGGCCGTAGTTACGCCAGGGATTTAAAAAGCGATTAAAAGTTATTATATTAGCAATGCACTTATTTATCAACGATTGCTTTCAGGTACCTATTGAAGTCGACGCCGACCCGATCCACCCCTTACAGAGAGATCTGCAACTCCATACTCGCGGAGATGCCGTCTACCGGTGCAGGTAAGGACCACTAGACCTAACTAGATACAGATGTAGTGAATAAATATTAGGCATCGTACTTGGTCACAAAAAGTCTTTACCTTTTCAGTGAGCTTTAGTATCCATAAAGCTAATTGAGAAATTAGGATGAATATGATACTGAACTTAACAGACGATAATACGATGTTGCATGATTAGGTAACCCATCGAATTTCACAACATCATTGAACGCTATTTTCTGCTGAAACAATGTTTTTTTTTAAATTAATTACGTGGTCTTATTGTTTAGTTAGTAATGCGGGGAGAAATGCCTTTTGATGCAATGCAAATTCTGCGGAGCGGTACGTTCGTTGAAAGATGTTTCGATAAAATAATAGATACCTGCCTGCTCCTATTTTTATTTACTTTTGTGCGTACAAGAATTATCTACAATCGCACAACAAAACAGCTTTACAATGTAACTCTTGTAATAATATTATCATAAACACATTTACTGCCGGATAGTGACAAATCGAGCCATCGAGCAGATCGATAAAGTAGGAACTGTGGATCGATGTTGACACGTCTGATTCTACCATCGACCGATGGCAATGTTTCAACTAACAGAAACTACCACGTGCAAATAGGTCTACCCGTTAGGGAGCTATGATGCTACACAGATACACACAAGTAATAGTAACATACCTATTCTTTTTCGTTTTTTAAAATTGCTATTGCTTTTTTAATAGACAAATTCATACTAATCGAAAGTATGAAGTCTATAGAATATGCAAATGTTAGGTTTAGTGGAAATGATTAGTACCAACTTACCTGTTTATACCTACCTCTCCAATAGTTATGATGGGAAAAAATAGTCAAAGTAACGTTTGCAATGAAAAGTTAAAACTAAACTTATTTAAATTAAAATTAGACTAAGCTACTCAAATTAAAATAAAAGTAAGCTACTCTAATATTAAAGATGTAAATAATAATCACCACTATAAAAAGAACACCCCCTCTAGCAGGTCCGCTCGCGGCATGGTCCCTATGACACTGGCTGCATTACCTCTCTGGATAGCTATCCCAATCCTTTGGGAGAGGTAAGCACCAGCTCTAGGATGTCAGGAGGTGTCTATGAGCATATTTGCATATTCTATAGGCTTCATACTTTCGATTGGTATGTATATTTTGTTTTAAAGTTGATTAAAAAAAAAACAATTATGTACATACTGACTAAACTGAAATTTATCAGACAACCTATTCGCCATATATTACTTACCATATTAAATTAGATATAAAATACTTTTTATCGAATAAACAGCTGGGTGAAGGTCGTATCCTTTTCGGATTCCCTGCTAGCATCAGACAAGCAATTATTTAATTGTTACTTTTTCCAAAGTCGGTGGGTGTCGACAGTTATGGTGTCACGCATTGGCAACGCGCATTGATCCGCCCACGGCGGTTATTGTCTGAGAGCGGCAGGATTGACTTTTGCAATTCGCATAATGAGCGGTGTGAACGTATGAGTGTTTACCGCCTATCTATTTGTGATGTTGCAAAACCTACTACGGTTGAAGTCATGTGTGATTATAATAATTTGACAATTCTAAAGTATTTTAGATTGTTTTTTGTAATCCCTGACCAATAGAGAGTTAGTAAAGATCCTTATTTTTACCTGACTGCCGAAGGAGGAGGGGTAATGTGTTTATCAGCTAGAACTTAAACGCGTAGACTAATTTGATGATTCTTATGGCAATCGACTTGTCTTAATCTTGTGAGTGTCACTAAAGATATAACAGTCATTAAAATTCAATATGGCGGCAACTAGACGCCATTTTGTAAAAAATAAAAATAAATGTCGACGAACTACGACAAGGGGGGTGTCATTGAATAGGTAGGTATTTAAAAATCATCTTTAAGTTTGTTTCAAAAATTTATTGATGTTAACAATTAAAAGTTAAAAATAAATCAGTGCGTTTTTGTATTGTTTTGTATCACCTTGTGACTTTTATAAAATTTTCTATCACCTTGCGTTGTGTGTTAAACGACTTGTGCGTCTACATTTATCTTTCTTTCTCGTTTAAAAAACAAAACTGGTACAAGTTAAGTTAACCAAATAAAGGTGGTATGGTTTTCTAATCGCACCAAGCCTAGATGCGGTCTCGGGACATGGTAGATTAATTTAAATGATAGTCGAGTTTTCAACCAGTTATCGAGATTTAACAGAATGTTTTATTTTTAGCGTGTGAGTGGTAAGTACTACTCTTCACTCAGGTTTTTTTACACAATGGTAAATGATTTATTGCCTTTTGATTTTGAATTATAACGAAATGACTAGCATAGAGGCATTCCATCTTAGTCCTCAGGGTTGGCATTTGCAGTCTTAGGATTGCGGTCTTGTGAATGCGAATGTCTATGGGTCACAGTTTCCACTTACCATCATCAGGTGGCCTGTGTGCTCGTTTGCCTTCCTAGGCCATAAAAAAAACGAATAACATAACCCGATTATCATATTAATTCCATAAACACGAGTCTATTATCTCAGTATTAAATCACTATCCAATCGCATGTTATTAATTGGCGCTTCAATCCTTCACAACATGTTTGGAAACAAGCTGCTCGCGACTTTCTACTAATCGTCCGCGGCCGTTCTGCGAGTCAGTAACAGCGCGCACATACCCGCGGAGAGTTGTAAAAAACATATTGAAATAGTATCTTAGTATATCGTATATTATCCGTATCTTCGCCGGCCGGTATGTGAAAAGAAAAGTGGCAGGAGACGTCAACGTCGGAGTAAGTTCCGCTTGGTTTGGTGCTGTTCTGATGCGCCGCGAAATTTGTCGTTTGAGTGGCGTTTGTTTGGGTTTCTATTAAATGCACCGGATTATCTCGTTCTTTAATTATACTCTATATATTGATGACGCGTTAGCGTAGATAGCAGTGACTCTGCCTACGAAGCTAGCGGTCCGGGGTTTAAATCCCGGTAAGGGCAGATATTTGTGTGATTAACGCGACTATTTGTTCCTGAGTCTTGGGTGTTTTCTATGTTAAATTCAAGTATGTACATATTTCTCTATATAAGTATGTTTATCGTTGTCTAGTACCCATAGTACAAGCCTATAGCTTAGTTTGGGAGGTCAATTTGTGTGACATTGTCCTACCCTGATAGGTATTTATTTATACATTATATTGAATATTAAGAGTTACATCGTATAGTTGTGTTGTTAAAGGTTTAGAAGAACATTGCTATTTATTTGATTCTAATCCTAATTATTTAAATTAAGAATCTCTAACCTTGGCGATGGATACTGGCTGGTGGGTGTAAAGATAATGATAGAGAATACAATTACGTTACGCACGTTACAGAATTATATCATTTTAGAGTCATGTCAAATCATTAACAAAATATTATAATATCGAGGTGTTTTATTGACTTTCTACTTCTAGACAAGGCACTCTATAGTGGTATATAAATTATCGCTTTGATCGCGACAGTTGGCCATGTGTAAATAAGGTTCAACTGTCAGTGAGTTCGACGCGTGGCGTTTAAAGGTAGATAAATGACCCGCTATACAACCGTTTAAGTCCATGATGAAGCTGTAAGGCTAAGCGCGCACCACGATTTTAGGTTTTGCGACACGATTTTAGAATCGCGCTGCAAAATATCATAAAAATTCATTGCGCGCACTGCGATGAAAAACAAGTCCATGGATTCCGTACAAGTTGTTTGTCCTTCCCTCCTCCGGAGGAGTAGAAGGCAGAAAAAAAAACATAAATATTGGACACAATCCTTACAGCTCAAAGATATTCTTATCAAAGGTTTTTTTATTTGAAATACAATGATATTCGACTATATCCCAAGTTTTTTTTTGCCCGGGGTGCGATTTTATTATCGCAGTGCGTGCGGGGCCATGCAACTCCGTATGATGCGATTCACTTTTGCGATAATCGTGTCGCGAGCAGTCGCGGCAAAATGTGACAAATCACAATTTTAAAATCGCTGCGATTTTTTTCTCGTATATGCGCGCATTGACGTATAAACTCATACGTTGCATTACTGTGACAAAATTATCGCACGGCAAAAAATCGTGGTGGGCGCTAATCCAAAGTAGTAGGTTGTAATTATTCGTGTATTGTTTGGCAGCGGGCGCGGATTACCAGCTAGGCGCGGCGCGCGTCTTCGTCCGCGAGGCGCTGCACCGCGCGCTGGAGCGGACGCGGGCGGACAAGCTGAGAGCCGCCGCTACTGTCCTGCAAGCGCGGGCCCGGGGCTTCCTCGCCAGGTAGGAAATAGGTTACCTGCATACATGTTTAAGGTTCCAAACCCAAAGGGTAAGACGAGACCCTACTTACTAAGACTCCGCTGTCCCTCTGGCTGTCCCCAGGTGTATCTCGTGAACCGTGATAGCAGGACAGTTGAAATTTTCCCAGAAGATGTAATTCTGTTGCGGCTATAGCCACAAATACTAAAAACAGAAAAAAAACGTCAAGTTTGTTGAATGGGAGCCCCCCTTAAATATTCAAAATCAGAATCAGAATCTCAGATAAAGCTCCTGTAGAAATATCAACCTTATAACTAATAAAACTAATACAATCTACTTCGGTCATTGAATTCAAGTTATTGGATTCTAGGGCAGAGTAGATGTCAAGTTTTATAAGTGAATGAATTCCCTCATCATGATTCGTCTTCCTATTTGCAGGAAGCGCTACCAGCAGATGCGTGTAGCTGCGGTTCGGGTGCAGGCTTGGTACCGCGGGCGGAGCGCGCGCCGGCGCTTTGTTACGGCGAGACGCGGAGTGGTGCGCGCGCAGGCGCTCGTACGCGGGCGGCGCGCGCGCGGCCGCGTGCAGGCGCTCCGAGAGCAGCGCAGGCGCCGCCAGGAGCAGCAGCAGATGCAGGCCAAGTGAGTGTCACGTGCGGGGAGCCATAGCAGTAAATTCTGTCTTTGGGCGTTTGGTAGTCGACTGCAAAATGTAATGGGGTTGGTACTAGAGTACTAAAAGTTTTTTTTTCTAGTATTTTAGTGCTTTTGAGAATCACTATTAACAAAAGATTTACTTCTAACACTCAATTACTTCATATGATGTATCCAGTCATCAGTGATCGAGTCTCGATATTTTTTGCTTGTGTTTAGCTTTCAGAGGTAATTAAGATTTTCGAATTTCTTAGATTAAAGTTCCTTTATTTTGAAGACCACAATAGACTTCTCCTCTGCAGTCGATGAACCCAAGATCAGGTTAAAACGAGTATTCTGTTTACACCCGGTAAACTTACTTTGCTAATTTTCAGACGACGCGTCGCGGAACAGAAGGCTGCTGAGAAGGCAAAAGCAGAAACAATGCAAGTGCTGGAAGTTCCTGCAGAGTTAGCTTTCATTCTGTCCAAAATAGACGAGCACCAGCCGCCGCACCAGGACCGGCATCTGGCTAAGGTATAATAAATAAATGCCGTAAAGCAGACGGCGAAAACAAAAAGTGCTGCTAAACGTTGGTGTTTTATACTTTAGGCTCGTACCCTAAAGCACAATACGGTTTTCTGCAAGCGTGCGTTATTCAAATTTGAAAGAGGACAGATGGGTTCGGTTATTCTATCTTGCAGCTGGGTTGGGTCCACTTTTCTGGCTTTACTGCGTGGTGGAAAATATTCGACTTTGCTAAGCTCACAGTTTAACTTTAAAAACTTGACTAGTGCCTTACCAGTCGTGGTAGAAACTTAAGTACAGGCGTTTTTAGTGCGTTTGACGCGAAAGGTGGACTTATGGCTAACTTGAACTTTTTCCACCTAATTAAAAAAACTTTCTTTCCATAAATAAACCGTTTCGTCAACTTATGCCAGCGTTTTCCCTTTTCCCAGGTGGCTGGCGACGTGTACAGCGAAGAAGACCGCATCCAACTGCCTAGGGACCTCCAGCAGTTCGCGTTCTCCAAGTTCAGCTCGGTGTACTTCGCCGACGGCGGGCAGCTCAGCCCGCGCAAGCAGCCTATCGCGAGACCGTTCCTGGCGAAGTCTGCTGTCAGGTACATGCATCACTATGCCAACTTCCAGAGAGTAAAAGGGAGTGAGATGATGTAGTGATATAACTAATATTGTACAGGTGGGCTTTTTCGGATACACTTCGAGCCTCCAGGATCTTTGTACTATATTACACACTCAACTGTTGTGCTGGTTTTCTCACGGTTTTTTTCATTGTAGAAGCGTCGGATAATGTACTTAAGTTAGAAAAGCGTACGATCACGAGTCGTCACCCTTAACCGGTCTTAGCTGTCATGTAGCTCTGACCTGCCTGAAAGTTGGTAGATTATGACGGTGTATTATGGGGTCTTAAGTCCTTTTGCTAGGTAAAACGTCTTATGACGAGAAAAAGGTATCTTTAATAGTATAGATTGCTATCTCTATATTTTCTCATTGGTAGTTAGTGTTAAACGATATTTTTCTTTCCAGAGACCAAGATTTCAATGACGCGGTGGCTACTTTCAAGCTCATTCTGAGATGGTGTGACGAGTCAGCTGCTGGGAATGAAGCAAGACAAAAGGTATTTGAACACGTCGCCAGATTTTTAGTCTTGAACTGTAGAAAGAGAGTACAATAGAGAGATTTCTCTCCAGGCGGGTTTTAAGCCAAAGTCCATTGGGATTAAGTTGGAAGTGGTATATATGTCAACCGGCTGTAGAAACTTCCTTAGCGCGATGTAGAACCCTTAGTTCCGCTGTCTGACGCTGGTGGCGCTATCTAGTTGGTTGATACAAGTACATGGCCGGACTGTGATTGACTGTAGTGACTGTTGAAATACGTTTAGAACAGTAACTAATTTGCAATGATTTCTTCCATAGATCCTGGCAGACTACATCGCATCCCGCGGCCTCGCGTCCCGTGGTTTGCGCGACGAGATCCTCGTACAACTATGCAACCAGGCGGGAGGGGACTCGCCGGCGCGCGTGTGCCAGCTCATGGCTCATTGCCTCGCCGCTTTCCAGCCCTCGCCGCCACTGCACAAGTGAGTATGGAGTATAGACCGCTCGCGAAATTGTGGCTGAAGGCTCAGACAAGTGATTCACGATCAATTTAATATACTATTTATGGACAGCATTTGTCAAGACTGTCGTTTTTATAGTAATTGTGTGTGTTGTTGTATATTTTTGAGAGGATGACCCGTTGTTTTAATTTAAAAAATGTATTGTACTCAGCTCAAAGGTCACATTTCAATGTGTCACTTTGAGCTGAGGCGGTGCTGATGAGTGTCAGGGCGTTGTAGTGTGCGTTGACCTCTCGATTGGTCTTATGACACGTTTTAACGATCGTGCCCGAACGTTTTAAACAACAATAAGCAAACCCGAATAATTTCGAGGTGGGAGGACCTTGTGCAGGGTCCGTCCGGGTTGGTACCACCATCTTATCCATTAACCTACCGCCAAGCAGCAGTGTTCGCATTGTTGTGTTCCGGTTTGGGGATAAGACAGCCGGTGAAATGACTAGCATAGAGGCATTCCATCTTCGGCCTCAGGGTTGGCAACGCATTTGCAGTCTTAGGATTGCGGTCTTGTGAATGCGAATGTCTATGGGTCACAGTTTCCACTTACCATCAGGTGGCCTGTGTGCTCGTTTGCCTTCCTAAGATATATAAAAAAAAAAAAAAAAAAATCCAGGTACCTAGTCCGCTTCGTGTCGGAGCGCGCGCCGAGCCGCGAGCGCGCGCAGCTGCTGCGGCTGCTGGGCGGCGGAGGGGGGGCCGCGGCGCGCTCGGGCGGGGGGGGCGCGGCGCTGCCCGCCCACGCTGCTGGAGTGGCGCGCCGCGCGGACCGACGCACGCGCCGCGTTACCGCTGCGGCTATATGATGGTTAGTAGTGCTGCGGCTGCTGGGCGGCGGCGGGGGGGCCGCGGCGCTGCCCGCCCACGCTGCTGGAGTGGCGCGCCGCGCGGACCGACGCACGCGCCGCGTTACCGCTGCGGCTATATGATGGTTAGTAGTGCTGCGGCTGCTGGGCGGCGGCGGGGGGGCCGCGGCGCTGCCCGCCCACGCTGCTGGAGTGGCGCGCCGCGCGGACCGACGCACGCGCCGCGTTACCGCTGCGGCTATATGATGGTTAGTAGTGCTGCGGCTGCTGGGCGGCGGCGGGGGGGCCGCGGCGCTGCCCGCCCACGCTGCTGGAGTGGCGCGCCGCGCGGACCGACGCACGCGCCGCGTTACCGCTGCGGCTATATGATGGTTAGTAGTGCTGCGGCTGCTGGGCGGCGGCGGGGGGGGCGCGGCGCTGCCCGCCCACGCTGCTGGAGTGGCGCGCCGCGCGGACCGACGCACGCGCCGCGTTACCGCTGCGGCTATATGATGGTTAGTAGTGCTGCGGCTGCTGGGCGGCGGCGGGGGGGCCGCGGCGCTGCCCGCCCACGCTGCTGGAGTGGCGCGCCGCGCGGACCGACGCACGCGCCGCGTTACCGCTGCGGCTATATGATGGTTAGTAGTGCTGCGGCTGCTGGGCGGCGGCGGGGGGGCCGCGGCGCTGCCCGCCCACGCTGCTGGAGTGGCGCGCCGCGCGGACCGACGCACGCGCCGCGTTACCGCTGCGGCTATATGATGGTTAGTAGTGCTGCGGCTGCTGGGCGGCGGCGGGGGGGCCGCGGCGCTGCCCGCCCACGCTGCTGGAGTGGCGCGCCGCGCGGACCGACGCACGCGCCGCGTTACCGCTACGGCTATATGATGGTTAGTAGTGCTGCGGCTGCTGGGCGGCGGCGGGGGGGCCGCGGCGCTGCCCGCCCACGCTGCTGGAGTGGCGCGCCGCGCGGACCGACGCACGCGCCGCGTTACCGCTGCGGCTATATGATGGTTAGTAGTGCTGCGGCTGCTGGGCGGCGGCGGGGGGGGCCGCGGCGCTGCCCGCCCACGCTGCTGGAGTGGCGCGCCGCGCGGACCGACGCACGCGCCGCGTTACCGCTGCGGCTATATGATGGTTAGTAGTGCTGCGGCTGCTGGGCGGCGGCGGGGGGGCCGCGGCGCTGCCCGCCCACGCTGCTGGAGTGGCGCGCCGCGCGGACCGACGCACGCGCCGCGTTACCGCTGCGGCTATATGATGGTTAGTAGTGCTGCGGCTGCTGGGCGGCGGCGGGGGGGCCGCGGCGCTGCCCGCCCACGCTGCTGGAGTGGCGCGCCGCGCGGACCGACGCACGCGCCGCGTTACCGCTGCGGCTATATGATGGTTAGTAGTGCTGCGGCTGCTGGGCGGCGGCGGGGGGGCCGCGGCGCTGCCCGCCCACGCTGCTGGAGTGGCGCGCCGCGCGGACCGACGCACGCGCCGCGTTACCGCTGCGGCTATATGATGGTTAGTAGTGCTGCGGCTGCTGGGCGGCGGCGGGGGGGCCGCGGCGCTGCCCGCCCACGCTGCTGGAGTGGCGCGCCGCGCGGACCGACGCACGCGCCGCGTTACCGCTGCGGCTATATGATGGTTAGTAGTGCTGCGGCTGCTGGGCGGCGGCGGGGGGGCCGCGGCGCTGCCCGCCCACGCTGCTGGAGTGGCGCGCCGCGCGGACCGACGCACGCGCCGCGTTACCGCTGCGGCTATATGATGGTTAGTAGTGCTGCGGCTGCTGGGCGGCGGCGGGGGGGCCGCGGCGCTGCCCGCCCACGCTGCTGGAGTGGCGCGCCGCGCGGACCGACGCACGCGCCGCGTTACCGCTGCGGCTATATGATGGTTAGTAGTGCTGCGGCTGCTGGGCGGCGGCGGGGGGGCCGCGGCGCTGCCCGCCCACGCTGCTGGAGTGGCGCGCCGCGCGGACCGACGCACGCGCCGCGTTACCGCTGCGGCTATATGATGGTTAGTAGTGCTGCGGCTGCTGGGCGGCGGCGGGGGGGCCGCGGCGCTGCCCGCCCACGCTGCTGGAGTGGCGCGCCGCGCGGACCGACGCACGCGCCGCGTTACCGCTGCGGCTATATGATGGTTAGTAGTGCTGCGGCTGCTGGGCGGCGGCGGGGGGGCCGCGGCGCTGCCCGCCCACGCTGCTGGAGTGGCGCGCCGCGCGGACCGACGCACGCGCCGCGTTACCGCTGCGGCTATATGATGGTTAGTAGTGCTGCGGCTGCTGGGCGGCGGCGGGGGGGCCGCGGCGCTGCCCGCCCACGCTGCTGGAGTGGCGCGCCGCGCGGACCGACGCACGCGCCGCGTTACCGCTGCGGCTATATGATGGTTAGTAGTGCTGCGGCTGCTGGGCGGCGGCGGGGGGGCCGCGGCGCTGCCCGCCCACGCTGCTGGAGTGGCGCGCCGCGCGGACCGACGCACGCGCCGCGTTACCGCTGCGGCTATATGATGGTTAGTAGTGCTGCGGCTGCTGGGCGGCGGCGGGGGGGCCGCGGCGCTGCCCGCCCACGCTGCTGGAGTGGCGCGCCGCGCGGACCGACGCACGCGCCGCGTTACCGCTGCGGCTATATGATGGTTAGTAGTGCTGCGGCTGCTGGGCGGCGGCGGGGGGGCCGCGGCGCTGCCCGCCCACGCTGCTGGAGTGGCGCGCCGCGCGGACCGACGCACGCGCCGCGTTACCGCTGCGGCTATATGATGGTTAGTAGTGCTGCGGCTGCTGGGCGGCGGCGGGGGGGCCGCGGCGCTGCCCGCCCACGCTGCTGGAGTGGCGCGCCGCGCGGACCGACGCACGCGCCGCGTTACCGCTGCGGCTATATGATGGTTAGTAGTGCTGCGGCTGCTGGGCGGCGGCGGGGGGGCCGCGGCGCTGCCCGCCCACGCTGCTGGAGTGGCGCGCCGCGCGGACCGACGCACGCGCCGCGTTACCGCTGCGGCTATATGATGGTTAGTAGTGCTGCGGCTGCTGGGCGGCGGCGGGGGGGCCGCGGCGCTGCCCGCCCACGCTGCTGGAGTGGCGCGCCGCGCGGACCGACGCACGCGCCGCGTTACCGCTGCGGCTATATGATGGTTAGTAGTGCTGCGGCTGCTGGGCGGCGGCGGGGGGGCCGCGGCGCTGCCCGCCCACGCTGCTGGAGTGGTTATGGTTAGTAGTGCTGCGGCTATATGATGGTTAGTAGTGCTGCGGCCCCGAGATACAGGCGGCTAAAGTAAAATAGCTAAACCAAAATCATCTAAAATAGCCGCAAACAAAATTTAACAAAAAAAAACACATGTTTTATTTGTGGCTGTAAGCTGTAACGGCTTCGGAACCCTACACTGTGCATGAGACGACACGCTTTTAACCGTTGTTTGTTCCCTAGATTCGCTGCAGCACGTGTCGGTGGACGCGTGGACGACGTGCGAGCGCGCGGCGGCGGCGGCGCTGGCGGCGGCGGGCGTGGCGCGGCGCGCGCCGGGCTGGGCGCTCACCATGGAGCACAACGGACAGCTCACTGGTACAACCCTTTTTTCCCCTGAGCACCAATACTACCGCACCAATTTATTTGAACTTCAAGCTAATTTAATAGTGATAGCGAAGCTCCTATTTCTGGCCCTTTGGGTCTGCTGAAAATATAATATAACTTAAACCTTGCTGCTACGAATGATACTAATATTAACCAGTTGTGCTCGGAATACACTGGGACTCTTCTCTCTTACTCTTCGTTAGTAGGTCTGTGTGATGCTAAATTTCAATAAGCAGTCGGAATTGTCAGTTTTTTTTACGTCTGTCAAATTAGAGGAATGTTTCAAGTCGTTTATTGTTGAAATACCTGAATTTTAAAATATCAGTTTATCAATGTACTACAATCTCAAAACAGCATTTAAATCAAGGTATTGATCATTTTACCTGATATTTTTTGGAATTCTGGTATTTTGGGAGTTTTAACGTCTGTCTTTCTTAGGAATCGTAACTTGCAAACGGATGAGCCGACTTTCGATAAAAAGGTGACTTCTTCTTTCAGTGACGATATCTTTTATAGTTTAGAATCGCGCCTGCGACTTTTCCACGCCTTAACGCGGCCTTGCCTGCGACGAGTATACGCCGCGCCTGTACACCCCGCATGCGCTTCCTCTGCGTTCACCTCTAACCGTTAAAATAATCTAGATTTGAGACTGGTAACGTGTGTATGAATGCGCAATTGCTTCTCGTAAACAAAATTTCCGACTAATTTTGATCCAACGCCAAGACAACATTTACCCACTTTCAATGTAAAAAGTGTAGTACAACTTGCTACGTGTGTCTCCAATTAAAGAATCCAAAAGGTTCAATGTATCGTGTATTGCCAGAATGGTCCGGCTGCGAGTTCGCGCTGGACGCCGTGGGCGAGATCGAGACGTGGAACGCGCTGCCGGCGGCGCGCTCGGAGGCGCTGCGCGGCGCCGGCCGCGGCCACACGCCGCCCGCGCCGCCGCCGCGCGCGCCGGAGCCCGAGCGGCCCGCGCCGCGCCCGCTGGTAACACCGCCATCTATACATAGTCCATAACCAAATCGCTTCCCGGGTTGTACGTTATTTTACAGACAGAAGTTGTTTACAATTTCATTTCATGTAATTTTTTCTCGTATTATTATTTCATAGAATAATCAATATGTAGAGTAATTACTTTGAAAACCTTTAAATCATCGTTTTTTATTTGAAATAAAATTCAATGTTTCTTTTTTCATATCATAGAATAGCAAATTAAATATTCTTTGTTCTCATATTATACACCACACAACTATTTTAATTTACAATCAAATTCTTTATTCAAAGGATGTAAAAAAAATAACCTCGAAGGCTAAGGTGCTAAATTCTAACCTAACCTATTCAAGTCGGTTCTGCCCAGAGAGGTCTTGCTAGATCATATTTATATCATACTATAGTATTTATCTTATAACTCCTATACTAAAAGATAATATGTATTATGTTGTATTGATTTTGTTATTATTGGTGTACCCTTATTCTCCAAACAGTAATTTCGTACAATGTTGTTCACAAAAATGATTTACAGAATATTAAGTTTCCCAAAACTTTGTATACTGTTGTCGTTGAATTAAAATACTATGAAAAAATACACTGGCCAAACAATATTCGTTAAAAAAATATTATATTGTTTGATAAGTTTGTTCAATGAAAAAAATTAATTATAAAATTAATTGAATTGATTTTCTGTGGCATTTGTTTCGTTCAAGTAAATAGTTAAAAAAATATATATTCGAAGCAAAAATACAAGGACCAAATAGTAATATGAAACATTTTCTGTGAAACAAAATTCTGTAAATTTTCTCTGTAAAACAAGGTGACATCCGCTTCCCGCTATAGGGACCGATAGTACGTATGTACGCTTAGATCTTTTAAACGGATTTTAAAGCGGTTTTCATCAATAGATACAATTATTAATGACGAAGGTTTTTCTGTATAATAAATTCTGGATAATATACAGATTGACAGAAAACTCACAATAACCGAAGTAATCATGTCGCTAGTGTTGATATAATGCACACCCGTGTAACTAGAATAATTGGAACTACGTTGCCTGTCTTTAAGAAAATATTAACTTATTTCTTTTAAGTCACACACGCTACACAGAATCTAACTGCCGAAAAAAAGTACCAAGCTCTTACGCAATACAGCACTCACGTCATGCCTAATTTTCACCCATTGAAATTCCAGGTCTTACCGTAGGATAACTTTGTGTAAGCATTATTTGATACTATATATCATCGGCAATGAGTGTCAGCAAGATGAATACGTTGATGATGCAACCAAATGTATAACTTCCACTTTTTATTCCCAGGTCCCTCCACCAGAACCACCAAAATCGCGTTCCCCGAGCCTCAGCCGCCTTCTCCAAGACTCAATGGACGACGGCATGTCCGAATACACCTGGAAGATGGACAGAGAAGACTCCCACACGCTCACCAAACACTCCAACGAATATTCCAGAAAGATCTCGCACGACATCCTATCGCGAGAGTCGGCGTTAAACGAGAGATATTTCGAGCAAAACAACGATAAAATGCGAAGCAGATCTTTGGATAATTTGTTAGGTGACAACCCTGTGCCTCAACCGAACAAACTAGCTGATTTAGGGTTGTCACAGTCTCGGTTGAACGATCGGTATCACTCGGTGGAGAGACTCGGCGGCGCGCCGAGCGTGTCTAGCAGTAAGGGAGCGATGGAGATGGAGTATGGCACCGGGTCCAGAGCGGTGCCGTCGCGGTACATAAAAAGTCAGTACGCGGGGAAGCGCGCGCCGGCCGGCAGCCAGTCCAGTCGCGCTTACATTGAGAAGAGCTCGGAGTTTGGCGGTGTCAGGTAATTTGACTATGATTAGTATTGAGAAATTTATAATGTCAAGTTAAGCATATTTGTCAGAATAATAAACATTCAAACAAAAATTATCATTAGCATAGGGATCAAATTCTATATCACCGAATAATGTTCCTACTAAATAGATTATTACAGCTATTTTGAAAGTGTCCCTGGGGTTCCATAAAGCCACTGAAAGGGCTTCGCCATAAAAACAATCTTATGTGTAGTATTTTGTTATTTAAATTTTTTGATATTCGTAACTCGTGAACTAATGATCTGGGTACAGACGAGTCGGTCTGAAATCCAAACCAACTTTCTTAATTAATCCAAGTTTTCTCCTCCAGGTCATCAGCAATGTCGGACACATCCGAAGCGCCCAGCCTGGCCTCCCACGTGCGTCGGGTGCGCGTGCCGAGCCAGGCCTCCGACGTGGACCAGTTCCTCGACGACCTGTTCTCGCCCGTCCTCGACCCCAACATCGACGAGCTGTCCGACGCGCGCTCGCTCGCCGCCAGCATCAAGGGAGGCTATTCCGAGTTCATCGACAACGTTCTCAGTTGCGATTATAAAGAGCAGCTGCAAGCTCTCGACGATGCTAAACAGATGCGGAGCGCGATAAAAGGAGGGGGGAAGGAAGAAAAAGAGAAGAGTAGAAAGGAATCAAGCGTGGATTCCGTCGACGACTACATAACCAATCTTTTCGATCCGATCTTTATGAATGACAGTTTGAAAAGACTGACAGATGGAGAGGGACTATCGGGAGCTATTAAAGGCGGCGGTGTGACGCCTAGAGCGGCGTCAGCAAATACTTCGGCACTCAGTTTCGGCTCGTCCATGCCTATTTCGATGCCAGCGACGCCTGAAGCGTTAGCGGCCGCGCTAGGATTACATCTACCACCATCAGGAACAGTGGACATGAATGTTTACCACCAGAGTTTGCAGCGAGCTTTCCTGCAAAGCGCAATGGCGCAGAATCTTCAAATTCAGCAACAGTTGCTGGCTCAGAATCAAGCTTTACAAACGTTACTTGCGGGGCAAGTAGTGGAACCCTCAGAATCTGAACCAACGTCCCCGGTTCGGGCTTCGACCGTTGTCCACGCGCAAGTCCACTCGCCCCCGCGGCTCTCGGTGAGCAAGAGCAGGCGCGAGTCCAACGAGTCCGGCGCCGGCGCCCCGCCGCCCCCGCCGCCGCCCATGCCGCCGCCGCTGCACGCCACGGACCCCTCGGAGGTCCGCGGGTTCATGGACCCCTACGGCCGCGCCAAAACCGTCCGCATCGGCAAGTGGCGGTGGCCTCCTCCCAAAGACGCCAACGGCCAAGATATTAACCAAGATTTTACCAAGTTTAAACTGAGGCAGATCCAGCGAAGACACACTCCCCAATCTCAAAGCAACGGGGTGGAACACGGAGCGGAACCGCGTGGTCGGTCGCGATCGGAAGCGTCTCCGAGTATGGAGTGGGAGGAATTCGAAGTAGACCGGCCTATCTCACCGAGCCGTGAGCCGCCTTCCCAGCGCACGGCGCGCAGGAGCTTCGAGATCGGCGCGCAGCGGCCCTCGCCGGGCAGCGTCGGGAAACTCAAGCTCAGCTCTGAGATGAGGCAGCGACTCGAGCGCGTGACGGCCAACCACTCTGTCCGGAGCACCTCTTCAGCCGCTGAGACTCCGCGGACGGTCAACAAGTTAGAAGACACTAGGAAGCTGATGTTAGAACGACAATTAGGTGGTGGTCCTCGATGGGACGCGCCCCCTCCCCCTCTGCCTCCGGCGCCTCCGGGCCCGGCCCCCCCTCCCCCCAAGTCCCCCCCGACGCCTCCGGACCGGCCGGCTCCTCCGCCACCGATCCCCGAGTCGTCCTCGTTCGCCCAACTCCGTCGCGATCGGGACACGTTCGGAGTTCATCAGAACAGAGAAGAGAACGATCGCCACGCGTTTCTAGCCAACTGGAATTCACGGAGACGGGATGAACCGGATTCGGGGCGAGATGACTTAGCTACTAGATTCCTAACGGCCGATCGTCGCGAAGATCGAGGTCGCGACGACTGGGGCGACGAATCGGACGGGAGAAGCTACAACGACGAGCGTCAACAGCGAGACGAGTGGGACTCCGAGTCCGGGTTGGACGCGCACGACCGTCGCGACATGCGCGACATGCACGACATGCGCGACAATTTCTCCGGACGAGACGCCTCAGAGATCTACGAGATACATCCACAGAGGGCTGAACGGCGGAAAGAGAATGGTGATGATTTCGAGCGTAAAAGGTCGCCGTATTCGGACGATTTTGAAAGGTTTGATGGCAGGAAGAACTCGCGGGATATGTTGGTGGGTCGCGCGAGGGACAGCCCTCGCTCGGACACCGGGTTTAACGACACCACGGACACGTCGAAGCGCGCGACGTTCAAGACGCACATGGCGCAAAAGGAGCGGGACCGGAAGATGGAAGCGGAGCGGAGGCACTCCGTGTCAACGCACGTGACGGACCGGACGGAGCATATTGAACGTAAGTCATCCGTTATAAAGGATTTTGTGATTGTGAATACAATGAACCTTTAAGGAATTTATATGGCATGAGGAGAAACTTCAGACTTTTCTTTTTTTTACTTTGCTCTCGCTCAAAGGTTAACTTGAAAAGATCCTTTAAAGAGATAATTTCACCTTTCCTACCTATTGTGTTTCTGTTTCGTTTTTACCTTGTTAATTTCTGTTTTTGCAATAAAAATACATAAAATACATACTTTAACCCCTAATTAGTAGGTATAATTAGCACACTATTACGTGTAATATAAAATATCCTCCCCCCAGGCGACGTGCCGGCGCCGGCGGCGCTGCTCCCGTCGGACCGCTCGTTCCTGACGTACGCGCGCGTGCCGTGGAAGCTGCGTGTGCGCAAGGAGGTGTTCTCTCCGCTCGAGACCTACACCGACCCCGCGGTGCTCGACCTCATCTACGCGCAGGTACATTCATGTAGTCAGCATGTAAGGTGGAGTCTTGTAATTGCAACTGTCTGGTTATTGCAACTGAATTAAATAACTCCCTGTAGCAACACTGTTTTGAACAATGACAGGCTTGATATTGCATTTCTTAGTATAGAAGAACAACTTTGCCGTGTGGTTACCGGGTTAGAATAGTGCCACTCTATGTCTTCCCGTGGATGTCGTAAGAGGCGACTAAGGGAATAAAGGCTTGTAGTACTGTTAGGCAATGGGCTTGCAACCTGTCACTAATACACTGTGAAACATCTTAGCCTACTTGTGCAAAATGTGGTTACAGAATTATCAACAAGTTTTAGGACTTGTTGGTAATTCTGTAGCTCTGCCTACCCCACTATGGGAATTAAGGCGTGAGTTTATGTATGTATGTATGAAGAACAATATCACGCCTGTCTTTGTTCAAAACTGATGCTAGAGGCAGTTATTCAAGTTAGTTGCAATAACCAGACAGTCGCAATTACAAGACTCCACAATAATTGTTACGGCACTAAACGGTGTTTTTTTTTAATAGACAGTATGGAGAAATCGAAGACCATAGGAGACCAGGAGATGTTTTTTTTGTTTAAACTTTTAAGCAATGTTAATTTTTTTGTTTTTGTTTTTTTTTGTGTCAAATGTCAAATTTAACAAAAATCATGAAGATCTTCATGAAGCTCCACTCAGTTTCATGTAAGAATCGGAGAACGCCGATGATAAATTCTACTGTAATTTCTATCTCGTGACTTCACGAGTCCATTAGTTGTTTTTGTTGTTGTCGTCGAAGTTGAGTTGGCATCGAACTTGCTTTATGACATCATTATTTTCAAATTGATATTTTGTATCAAATTTTAACTGATATTTAGTGCTTGCTTGATATCAAATTTTTGAGCTTGGCGTTTCACCTTACAACATCCCGCTAGCCAGTAAAACGTCCACTGTGTCACTATGGATCGCTGTAACAATTCAATTTCACTAATCCTGCGCTGAAATCTCTAGGACAGAAATGAAGAATGTATTTCCCTAACAGATAGTAAGCGATGTCACCTCCACCGCCTCCTCGCTCCGGCTGGGCGCGGCGGAGCGGCGCGCCGGCGCGGCGTGGCTGCGCGGCGCGGGCGCCACCCCGGCGCGGCTGGCCAAGAGACAGCTGGTCGAGCTGGCCAGGAGCTGGCCCTTCTACTTCGCGAGGCTGTTCTCCGCCAGGGTGCCGCCCGGCGAGAATGCTGTGCTAGCCGTGTCGCATAACGCCGTCACGATAGGAGTCAAAGGTGAGTCTGGGCGGTAGATTGAAGATTTATGCTGAACAGGACAAATGCCTGAAGACTGAAAGCTAATCAAGAGCTAACTAATTGAACTAACTAGGACCAGTCGCGCGTCTGTTCTTTGCCAGGGTCTTGCCTGGGAACTGCTGTGTTAGCTGTGGCGCATACGAGTTACACCGTCCGTTTTAATTGTGTTTAGAAAAAGTCACAACATTACTTAAGAGTCCTCTTACAAAATCTAAGGAACGTCATTTTTTATGGTTTTTCATAATCTATACTTGTAACAAATAAACTCAAAACTACTGGACCGACTTAAAAAATCTATCACCATTATCCCTGAGTATCAGAGGCTACTTTTATCCCGGAAAAATTAGCGGTTCCAGTGGGATCACAAAAATACAAATTGTACGCGGACGAAGTCGCTGGCAGAAGCTAGCTATGGAAATAAAATTAAGTGTATTCTGAAATATAATTATTTGTATTTATTCTGCGCGTTTGGCGTATTTAAATCTATTTAATGCAATGCTATGTCACAATATGGCCTATGACCATAGAGTGTGTGTTCTGATGTCAACATTACAGGCTGACGATAACATTGCTGCTCCAGTAGGCTAAATATGTTTTCTACTTTAAACTCTACTTGTCTATGTTATGGCTGTTATATGTAAAATATTTTTGTTGCACCATGTACCTCTTTCATTTTATGTAGTAGCTAGTAGTTCATCTCGTCAGTAAATAAAGGTATTGTTTGTACGTCAGGCCCGACGGGTCTATCGGTGCGCCGCACGCTCCCGCTGGCGGGGCTCCGCTCGGCGGCGCCGGCGCCGCACTCGCTGCAGCTGTCGCCGGCGCGCGAGCCGCCCGTCACGCTGCACGCGCCGCTCGCCGCGCACGCGCACGCCCTCATCGCCGACTACGCGCAGCAGGCTGAACAGGTGCGTACATTTCCCTACATTACAGAGTAGGGTTGCCAGACGGAGAGCGTCGGTGGCCATGTACCAATGAGTTTTCCTAACTTAAGTACGTAGGTACTCGATATTCTTACAGTGAAGGGAAAATATTAAAACAGCTGAGTGTGCAAAAGGATAAGGGTTGCCAGATATCCGGATACGGACGCATCGCACCCACTTCAGTTACACCCCTGAATCCTGGGAGTTGCAATATGAGATTAAATTTATCTGAAAAATTAGGTAAAAATGATCAATATTTGATGTGACCGGCATATTAGTCATATGAGCGGTTTACCGGTCGGAACGGAAACAAAGCGCTGAGCATAGATAGCCCTGTCTCGATTAGCAAAGGTATGAGTGGTATGACACGACGTTTAAAGTAGGGCTCCTGGTCGTGTCCGTGTTTCGTGTACCCGTAGCCGAATCTCCGTTACCGAGTAACACGGCAACGGAGATCCGGCCCGTTCGACACGTGAAATTCGGCTACGTGTAATTAAGATACGTAGCTCCGTGTTACACGGAGATAAGTTTCTTATTTACACGTAGATCCGATCCGCCCGTGACCGTGACGTTTAATGAAGATTTTATGTGTGTCTTTAAGACCTCCGAATGTAATGTTTGACAAATAAAAATAAACTAGAACACATATCACACATCTAATAAGGCTTCGACAAGCTTTCATTCAATAACCGTGCGGAGCGGAGCCGGAGCCGAGATCCGCAGATACGTAGCCGAACGCAGACACGGATACGTATCTTGGCGTGACCGTGTAGTTCGGGAACTTAGCACCGCCGCGCCGGTGCTAAGATCACGGAGCTACGGTTCCGCGTGTAACACGGATATCAGGACCACTATAGTCGAGTCCGGAATTAGGCGAACTAACTTGACAGCCGAAAATGTTGCCAGACATAGGAAAAAATAAATAGTGATAGGTTTATGTCGACACAAATATGTCGATAATAACCTTGTGCCTTCTATAAATCTGATTATATTTATATTTTATCAAGTAATTGTCGTCGAAACTTTCTCACTCATACATACTTGCCAAATAGGGAAAAACTACAGCAATTTTTACTATATAATATGATCTGAAGGATGTACGGTTTAAAGCGGATATTTACGATACTTACTCCTCAAATTAGGAATAAAATACAAAAATAACAACAGGCCATTGTGATCCTTTTAGGTGGCTTCCGTCGGGCTAGTACGGTACATTTCATGTACCAATTGTACCATACAATTATAGCATTCATTCCTTTCTTGCTGGCAAATATGAAAGTGCAATAGAGACAAACGCTATATATCGTCGATGATAATTCCAAATCCGTTATGTGTTCGGTTTAATTAATTTTATACGCTAATAAGAGTATTGTTGCTAGGTTACAATCTGACCAAAAAAATCAATCATAGGATGACAGAAAGCCGAATTGCTTGCTTGCTTTGTTTGTTAGGCATGGTCCGAACTGTCAACAAAACCAAATGGCGGACTGCGTCGTTAACGATGTCTAAAACGATGTTCGATGTATTTTTAAATCCAACCAATTTTTATTATTATTATTTTGCTTAGTAAAATTATTAGTTAGATTCCAAACACAATAATAATGATAAACTAGACTATTTAAATATCGATATTAACAGCACTAGCCAAACTGTGGCAACATTAGTGTACAATGAACTGTCAAGTTAGTTCGCCTAATTCCGGACTCGACTATAGTTTAAAGCGAGATAGTGAAGGACAGACTCCGTTTTCCGAATTGAAAGCCTGCAAAATATTTAACTGTAATTAATCATATTTCAATCGGTCTCATTCGACCCGATATCGTAGTAAAAGTGTAATGAAGAGGGAATATTACTTTTGAAAGGGATGCTTTTCTGTCCATACTGGTAGTGCAATCCTGGTAGATTGTCTGTCTTCCCATAAACAGTGATTGTGTCTCAAACCCTCTGGGTCTATTATACATTGCCAGTAAAATTAATAGGCAATATACGTGTATCTTTATTAACAGATACCTAGTAAACTAGTTGTGTTCCAAAAATGCTTACAAGATTAACTTGTTTAAAAGCATAATGCCTTCACAGTCGATTGGCTACATTACACGGCCATTAGACAATTTATCAGGCATTGTCAGCTAGGTTAGTACAAGAGTACCAAGACATCAAATACCAACGCAACGAAAGCTTCACTCATTCTAACTAAAATGTAGTGTTAAATTGGTTAAGATTTACTTTGAACCATTTTATTTCAAATCTGGTTTATGTCCTGATACCGATGAGATAAGTTTTTGAAATCCGTTAAATTACCTCATATTGAACGTTAATCTATTTTTTTTACTGATTATTAAGATGTAGGTATACATACATACATAAACTCACGCCTTCATTCCCAAAGTGGGGTAGGCAGAGCTAAAGTATTACCAACAACTTTTAAAACTTGTTGATAACTCTGTAACCACATTTTGCACAATTAGGCTAAGATGTTTACCAGCGTATTAGTGACAGGTTGCAAGCCCATCGCCTAACAGTAAGTAATACAAGCCTTTATTCCCTTAGTCGCCTCTTACGACATCCACGGGAAGAAATGGAGTGGTACTATTCTAACACAGCAACCACACGTGATCCGTGACCGTACGTAAGATTTATTTATTTAAGAAATATACACATTATATTATAACAGTAACAGGAATCAAGGCACGCAACGCATAACTTTGAGTATGATAAAATATGAGTTCACACTTTCGAGCAGAATTGCAGTTTTTTAATCCACGCAATTATAAACAATTAATCGACGACAGACGCACATTCATCATCATCACCTCAAACACTCATCACTCAAAACCACCCACCACACCAAAACATCGCGGTCTGGTCCCGATTCGAGGAGCATAGAAGGTTCAGAGCGCGAACAAGTGGTGATTTGCTGTAAGACACAGTGCGCGCCGTTGGCAATGCTAGCAGCTCGTGGTGACGAGGCCGTAAGGTGAACTTCAATGATGGGACAAACAGGCTCTCCCCTTAACATACATTTTGGTTTAAGGGTGTAAACTTTCTTTTTCAAATCACCTATTCGGAAAGGGGACTGGAACGTCCTAGCAGGGAAGGAATTCCCTGCTAGGAGGGATCAAAGTGGCACTTTTCTGTTCAAGGACATTTATTGCCAGTAAAGATACCACAAATTTTCTTGTTCAATTTGATAATTTCAACACTTTTATAAGAGTGTAAATAATTACTTTTGTTACATCACTAAGATTTTTTATTTTCCTCATAGTTATGTGATGTAAAAAGCAGTATGTGTTACACGGTAGCAAGATTATTTCCACCTTGGGCGTTAACACTTGAATCCTTCACTACGCTCAGGATTCAATATATGCCCCCGCCGCGCGTAAATATGTAATTTTGCTCCCTTGTGACATAATCTACTATTTCTGAATTGTTTTACTTATAAAAAGTAACATTATTCTTGAAAAGCATACATGACGCGAGCTATACGCAGTTATAAATATCCAAACACTTACTCCGTAAATGAAATCCATTCGGATTGTATAATAAGCAGCAATAAGCAAAAACATTGCAACTGCTTTTTTAGCTAATCTTGTTATGTTTCTAACAAAAAACTCAATCAAATCAAGAGTTATGTGTGAATTGGATCCAAATGGATTATCCATGAAGATAACTTAGGTTTGTAGGTAAAAGTCTACACAGAGTTTGGAAGACACACGTAATGCAACGGAATAAATAAACCAAATAGAAAAAGTATCACGATTAATTAAGAGGCCTCATGCAAAGACTAAGCAATGTTTGTTTTTCTATTTATCTTCATAATTAAAGTGAAATTAGGTGAAATTCCTCAAAGTAATCTTTTATTTTTGTGCTCCTGGCGTATTTAAATCTGTAATAATGCAATACTTTGTAATGATCTCATTATATAATAGCCTATAAGTGTATTTTTAACCTCCGACAAAAATAAGGGTTTTATATACACCGTGTTTTTTTTGATTTACGATAACTTTAAAGGAACGTTCTTTAGGTCAAATAAAGTTAATTTCCCGAAGACAGCAAATGATAACTGTAAAGGTTTGAAAGATATTTAATTTTTAAATTTAATCACTTAATCACGTTGAACTGGTCTAAAAGGCTCTTAACTGTCTGTGTATGTCACGCCTTCACGCCTACATTGACTTATTTGACACTGACTATGAGTTAACTCTAAAGGCCCTTTTAGGATGACCAAAGATACAACATTGAATTACTTTGTAAAAACAGAAAAAAAAAATTTTTTTTTCAATATTTAAAAATCTAATCTACCACTTAGTTTCTATGGATGTACCTAGTAATATGCCGAAGTTATCGTAAATCAAAAAAAACACGGTGTATATGTGTTTGGGCACACTGATTTTTCAAAAGAAAGCGCTGATTCTATTGCGAGATTTCGTTAACATCGGTTAAGCCGTTTAAGAGATATCAGGGGGGTTATTATGACATGGCTGTGCAGTTCATTTTACGGCGAGCGTAAAGGACAGAGCTATAGCAGTTATATAGCTCTGTCATTTTCTCTGTAAACGCGTAAACTGACTGCACAACCATGTCATAATAACCCCCCAGCTCTAAAAGTAATAAGTAATTAGGTTTTATATAATCGGTTTTTTTTTATCTATTAAAAGTTAGATCGTAAGATAAAACTAAAAACATGTAATGTTAGCACAGCTTTTGTAAGAGGTCACTTAACTCCTAAGAAAATACAGTTAACCACTTACCATCAGGTGACCGGTGTGCTCTTTCGCCTTTTATAAAAAACCGCAATCTGGGGACCGATTTTTGACTTTCGAGCGATCGATTTCAAAAGCGAGCGGTAGAAAATATTCGAATGCGAAAATTTTTCACGATTTATTTTCGAATGGTCCCAAATTCCATATTTTTGAGATTCTCACTCGAAACTGAGGGATTGACTAAATAGTATTGTTAAGTTGGAACTTGTTTCATTATACGCAGAAAATCGATGTTTTACCGGTTTTTTTAATTCATATTTTAATTGCGAATAAATGTGTGAAGCTAACAAAAGATGAAATCATAACAAGCAATTTAATATTTCAGTGTCAATAAGATTTTTTTACGCTTATTTTACAAATTCTTGACTGGTTATAAATGTAGGAAAAATGAAACGCTTTCTCGTCTGTGGATGTCTATGGCATTGTGCTAGGTTTGTTTAAGCTTCGTGTGTACACCCAACAGATTTGAAAGATGTCAAATGATATTTTCTATTGATAGAATTCAAAACGAATGCCACGGACCACTCGTATTCATATTTTCTATCGCTCGCAAGTCAAAAATACTATTTCATTGTTTTTTGTCACTTTCGAATGAAACTTTCGAGCGCTCGAAAGTCAAAAATCGGCCCCCAGCTGCCAAAGATGTCACATCAAATATGATTCAGCATGTTACTGTGGTTATGACATTTAAAACTTAAAAGTAAAATCGTCAAAGACGGACTCATTCCGACTTCCGACGTTGCCCAATTTGTGGTTATGCAACCTTTATCCAATTGGTTGTGATGTATGGGTTTATTTGTAACTTGATAGCAGCGCTTATTGATATGTGATTTGTTTGATTATTTGATGTTTGGCTGTTGAAAGGTAATTTGTTTTGGTTACCTTGCTCCGCCCACAGATTTGATTTTAATTTGGTATTAGCCGTATTAGGTTGAAAAAAAAACTATCCCGCGATATTGTTCGCGTAGAAATCGTCTATCATCATCATCATGTCAGCCGAAAGACGTCCACTGCTGGACATAGGCCTCCCCCAAGGCTCTCCACTCAGACCGGTCTTGTGCTTTTCGCATCCACCGAGTTCCCGCGATCCTTACAAGGTCGTCACTCCATCTTATTGGAGGCCTGCCTACAGCTCGTCTCCCGGTCCGTCCGCTTTTCTGGGATTCCAAGCTCTATTACATTTTACATAAGAGAAGTCTTGATAGCTTCGTTTTAGCCAATGGCGTAAAAGCAATCAGATTTTCTAAGACTCAACTAATTTAGCCTCAAAATGAAATGGCGTTAGTAATTATCTAAAAAACTATTATAATTAATGTTGCCTAAGTATCTAATTGCATTCTGGCAACAAAACGTTACACAACTTAATTTAATATGTTACAAGTTACAACAGTATTAATATATTTAAGAAGACCTACCTGGCTCAGGCTAAGTGTGTCGTAACACGTGACGTAAGCGCTACAAATAAATCAATAACAATAGTTCAACGTACTGTCACCACCAATAATAAATTATCCAATATTGGGCGCAAAAATATCTGATACGTCTTTATTACTAGAAGTATAAGAGCGTGTCAGATATTTTTGCGCCCAATGTTGGATAATATATTGCTGGTGACTGTACAATCAATAAAACCGGTCAAGTGCGAGTCAGACTCGCACAACGAGGGTCCCGTACAGCCCTACTTTAAGGTTTGCATTGTAATAACACTATGCTGTTTGGATCATACATCTAAATCAATGTCATCATCATCATGTCAGCCGAAAGACGTCCACTGCTGGACATAGGCCTCCCCCAAGGCTCTCCACTCAGACCGGTCTTGTGCTTTTCGCATCCACCGCGTTCCCGCGATTCTTACAAGAATCAATGCGATCAATGTAATAAACGTTTATTTTGGGAGCCTCCTTATTATTATTCTTTTTCCGTAATCCGAATATCTGTTAACTAAAACGCAGCTGTCTATCTATTATCGTCGAAAAAATACAGCTCTTTAAAGTTAGACAGAAAGACAGACAGACAGATTGACGGACGGACAGCGTCGCCTTAGTTATAGCGTCCAGCACCAGCACCCATTGGATACGGAATCCAAAACGCCAAACTTGTTTGCAACATAGTATGTTTGTTAGTAATTCGGGTCAGGCAGATGTTGGTTTATGATCGTTCTTAATTAGCTATTATCTCAGTGGCAACGCGGTCACTGAGGTAATGTTGTAAAAGCGTTATTGATTGTAAGAATTATGCATTATGCAAAAACTAAAGTAAATGCATAAAATAATTTATTAAATTTACTGCCTAAACTAGATGTTAGTACCTAGCGCCGCCCGGGTGTAAGTATTTGTCATCCAAACCTTATCCAGATAATTGTGAACACAAACAAAAAAAAAAGAAGATGTATTGACTAAGATTGAAAAGGGCATGCTTCGATGGTTCGGTCATTTGGAAAGGAGGGATGAAAGAAGATTGGCGAAAGATATACAGATCGAAAGTGAGTGGAAGGGTCGGAAGGGGCCGCCCTATAGGCGTACTTTTTCGAATCAAATCGGAGAAAACAATACAAAAAAAAAGTCAATATTAGTCGTATGCCGTAAAATCAATGTTCTGGAATCACTTTCATTCGGAGATTCTACGTCTACAACCAAATGCATAAAAACATTAAAACAATAAGAACTATTTCTACTTACTTACTTACTTACACTTAGATGCTCCAGCCAAGCGGTCATATCTGCAATTCAATTAGGTTTTAATGAGAACACACCCGGGGCTCGCGCACGCAAACTGCACACCCAATAAAATATTTTATTAGCAATTAAATGTGTTGACGAATCCAATTTTTTCAAGTAGGTCGTGTTGTCATGCATATTTTTAGTTTGTTTCTTCACCTACATTGTCTTTAAAAAAAAAAGCGATTTAGGAAAGACTCATGGCCTTTGCCAAGATGCACTGCGCTAACTAGCGTTTCTACTCGTTTCGTTTTTAAGCCAATCGCGTCACTGATAGATCACGTGACTTCGTATCACGTCATCTACCAGTGACGCGATTGGTTTAAAAACGGAACGAATAGAAACGGTAAGCGTAGTGCATCATGGGAAGGGTCTCTAGTTAACTTGTATTTTTCACTTTTTATGCTTTAGTTAGTATGTTTTACATAAAGCAGCTTGTGTACTTGTATATTATTGTATATCTCTTATTTATACTTGAACGTCTAAAGCTTAGAGTAACCAGGGCCTCCATTCTTCTGGGTAAAATCATAATTCGTCAGTGAAACTGCAAAACCACGTAAGTAACTTTTTTAATAGGGAGCAAAATGCACCTTATTACTAACATGGTAAGGTTTATTTTGCTCTATCATAAATTTGTTAGGTTCGCCGTTTTGCAGTATCACCGACGATATCGCCTTTGACAGGTTATCATTTTGTTTTTACTCGGTGGCCATTACTGTCAAGCAATGCTCTCATTTGAGCTATCAACGTTGACAATAACCGTGTAGAATATCAGCCCAGTTCGTTTGTTAGTTTGTTTATCCATTAAAGAAGAGTCGCAACATATACAGTCAGTTGCGAGTGCAAGAGTGATAGCGGTAACCTTTCAAACGCCGCCATTAAGAAGTTGGTAGTATTGTAGATTATGTCAACATTCCTATGACAAATAAAATAATGAAAACGTTCGGAAATTGTCTACCGTTTTCATTTCCTTTACGACCATAGACTACATAAAGTGCCGAGGAAAGTAGCTTTACGACTAAAGAAAACAATAATTCATCTATAATGATACCGTCCACATTTAATTCTACGCTATAAAAAATGAAATGCGTATTTCTTTTCTTTATGTATTCTGTAATCCGCATACAACCACCGTCATAAGTATCGACACACTTTTAGTAAACTACTAACTTTTGCTTTTACTGTTTTGACAAGGTTAATTATTCATTAAAGTGTTAAAGCGACAAGGTACTAAAAACGCATCAGACGGACATGATGGTATTATTATTTTGTGAAAACGTTCCTTGCTTTTTTTTCTGTCTTTATTATTATGTGCATCACTTGTTAGTTTCTGAATATTATTTAGATGACTGGTAGAAAATGCCGTTAGGCATTCAGTCCGCCATACATTCCCTTTTTTTTGTGCAATAATGGTTAAAAAATAAAAAATAAAATCGGACTCTGAGGCCGATAGACAAATGCAATTTCAATATTGCAAATGCGCTGCCCGCCCTGAGGACTAAGATGGAATATATCTATGCTAGTCTATTCCCGCAACGGAACCCATTAATACGAACACTACTGATTGCCAAAAGGCTAGCGGGTAAGATGGCGGTAGTGAATATTAAAAGACGTGTGGCACTCGGGGACTGCCGCGGTAAAGCTATTGCATGTCGTACAAACGCACACAACGCCGTGTCGAAGACTGCCGAACTGAAACGACGTTAGACGATGCACGGCCTTCAAGCCACACCTCCTTGCCCGTCGGAGTGGGGAGCGTGAGGTTTTTTCGTTACGGAATTTCTGGATTCGGTCCCCGCGCTCAAGGCCCGCGATAGAAGCTATGCAATAGCTTAAAAACACTACACGCTCTTACGTTATTTATCTAGGTGGTTCTATTTGGGGTCCCGACCGAACATCTCTGACACTATTATGTTTATGTCTATTAAAAAAAAATTGCTAGGGGGGTTATTATGACATGGCTATGCAGTTCATTTTACGGCGAGCGGGAAGGACAGAGCTATAGCAGTTATAGCTCTGTCCTGTTCTCTCAGCTTAAACTGGACTGCTTAGCCATGTCATGTCATAATAATTAAATGTCATAACTATACATCGGTATCAACGTTCAAATTTCATGGCAAAGTATGGTAGGCAGAAAAACAAATACACTTAGTATTTTTAACCATTATTTTGTATAGATAAAAGGTCTCTAAAAATATTTTTAAGGGTTAGAATAGATAACTAAAATTTGTTCCATAGATTTTGCAGTCAACTTTTGACGTCCGTTATAATATATCCATTTTAAATGACTGAATTATCTTTCCACACTAACTAATATTTATTTGCTGTGACAGTTACATGGACCTTTGTTATCTATTTAGCACACAATTATTTCGTCATTGATTTGAAAAAACCTCGTACCTCATATTTCATGACGTACAATTTTAAACTTAAACGTGAAGAGAATTAAGTTCAAACTCATACATCTCAAAATATCAGATACAAGTTTTTTTCAAAGTAGTATCGATTTTTCGAATGCAAAATGAGTATTAAGGTTCTATGAAATTATTTAGAATATAAACCTCTTTAAGTATTAACACAGTATAAATATAGGTACAGTTAGCTGCAACAAAATTAAATTAAGAAAAGTAACACAAAATACAAGTTATTATTCATTAAATATTGAAATGTATTTATTTTTTTGCTGCCCTTACCGAGTGCCATGAAAGTTGAACGTTGATACCGATGTTTAGTCATAACTGACCCACCGTGATACAGAGCAAACTAGTACGGGGGTCAGTTGACACTTACTTTTGGTTTTCACCATAGAAGTAATAATTGAAAATGTAAGTAGCAATGTGTACTTTTTCTTGCGAAATAAATTTATTTTATTACTATAATATGCGTATTCGTTAACATTTTATTGCAACGCAGGTACACTTTATTTACGCTATGCAATTAGATTGACCCAGATCCTAGATAAGCAAGCGTCAATAAAATACTGTAACAGCTACCTACTTATTAAACTTAACAATGTACATTGAACTCAGTGTAAGAATGTTCTGGAGTTACGGACTGTGGGGCGTTTTTATACCGAGGCATAATCCGTAAAGTTCCATAATCTACCACAGGCAAAGAAAAAAGAAGTTGACTTTGAATGACAGTTGGGAGCTAAGAGGATTCAATAATTTTAGTGGTAGAGATGCACATAACTTGAATGTTATTTAATATTTGTTTTAACCAAATAAATGTCTTAAGATATATCGATAACTAAATTCCGAAATAAAAACTTAACAAAGGTTTTAACCATACCTAAGTTTAAAAAAAAAAGCACCTGGCAGGTAAGAATTAAAACAAAAACTTTTACTACAGACAAACCGTAACTTTATCTCTTGGCCACGAATTCCATTCGTTTGTTTTTAAATCGACGCGTGAATTTGAATTTCGAATAGCTAGAGTAATAAATGGTGTGTGCAATGTGCATGCCGTTACGAGCCGTTAGGCGCCCGGTGACCGCCTGCGGGAGGCGATACTGGCCGGTGAGAATAGTGCAGGCTAGTGCATCCATAACATATCACTTTAGTCCAGTTTGATAATGAAAATTTAGTGGTTAAATAAAAGGTATGATGATTTCGCTGTTTTGAGTTATTGTTAGCATAAACTATCATTGGCTAATGTAACAAATAAATATCGATTCATTGACTGGAAATACTTGTAACTTGTGAAACGGGCATGTAATATTTCAACTGCGGTTTTCAGTAGCATTACCGTAAGATGCACTTTTCGTTGCCAATTATGAAACCTGATTCAGATTAAGACCTAGATGACCTGAGCCACTATTCCACTTTGTTTAAACCATAACGTTATCTTATTCATTTCGTAACGGCGCATTTACTGTCAAGTTGATAAAAGCTACTATAACATTAACAATGCGTTATGAAACAGTTTAAAATTAAAACAAAGTTGAAGAGAGGTCTAGGTAGCCTAGCTCAAGTTGACGAAAATAGAAATCATAATAAGTGAATTACAAATTCTATGTTTTTAGTTAAAACTTACCACTGTGTGGCTGAACAAATTAGCCAACTTAACCAAAGTAATAAAAGGAAATTATTTAAATTAAGCAGTGCGCAACTGCGCAGTAGCCATGTTTATTTATCTCCGGCCATATCGCACATTTTGGGTTTTTAATGAATTTCGTGACTTTCTCCGGTCGCTCTAAGCAGCATCGCATTAAAGATGTTAAGATAACCGTAAGTGCGGTTAGATATTAAGATGAATAAGTTTCACTGGACGTGCGCGAATTGCAAGTAAGCGTTAGACAACTGTTTTGATGAATCGCTTCACAGCAATGTAAAAGGCCAGTGGAGGTTGGTACGAGTGGACACAATTGCACGAACGAAGCTTTAAGAATGTCATCACATCTTCTTTATACGTAATTCGCAAGACTGTACGAGTAACACGCCTATCCTACTTAAGTTGCGGATTCACACGAAACACTAATTAATTAAAATTGAAAATGAAAGAACACTTACTTGCATCTTCTAAACGTAGCACTCTCGTAGCACGCAAGGCTACGACACGTTGAAGATATCGATACTATCAGAGCGATCGCGATTAAATCTAGCGTGTCAAACACCATGGGTTATAGCTATGCGCGCGCGGCAGTCGAGTGTCGACCGCGCACGCGCGCGCACCATGCAGCGCCCGCGGCTCTCGGTAGCTATGCGCGACAACTGGCGCCACCTGCAAAGGCTATATGGCTTGGAGGCTGAGTGTGAAGAGTGCGCGCCCCCGCGGCGCGCGCCCAGCCTCGACTCTCTCATTAACTCCTCGGAGGACCCGTCGAGCGCCGACACCGCGCCCGAAGACTCCGACTCCGGCGCCGATACCCGCGAGCCCCGCCCCAGAAAGGACCGAAAGAAATGCCCGCAGAGCTACTCGTCGTCGTCTTCCGGACACATGGAGACGATACACGAGGAGACCACGGAGCCCAAAGTGTCAGTGAAGGAGATTCTGGCGAGGTTCGAGAACTTGACCGACCACCCGGCGCCGGCGCCCGCGCAGGTCAGTGCTGTGAAGTGGCTATTCATGTGTGAATGCGATCCTTGTCGATTTACGATGTAAAAAAAGTTTGCGGTTTTTGGTTTCCTGCGGGCAAGTATTTTAACGTCATGTGTTTACCAGATTTTGGTGTAAATAAGGCACAAAATCATCAAAATATTTTGTAAGTAACGTTGTTGTTTCAGCAAACATTTTCTTTACACTATAATTATTCCAGTTATTATATTTGGTCATGAAAACAAAACGATGCCCTTTCCGGACGTGTAAATTAAAACGTCATCCAAATATACAGTAAAATAACTAATAGGTAATATAATAACACTAATAACTAACAAGAACCCAGCGACCACCCATATGCTAATTATATTGCTGTTCTGTTTGTTATTCTCAATACTCCCCAACAATGGCGTCGCGTGAAACCGCGCGGCGACACATCTTACTGCATCCATGATGAATGTTAATTGCTAATCGATTATTGTTTTCCAAACGCTTTCCAATGCAATGATCGATGCTCCCGATGCAACCGGTGGCGTAATATATTGATCAATTCAGCGATCACTTGATGGGTGCATTTTCAGGCGGTTACGGTTAAATAGATTTCTGACGTTACCAAAGCAAAAGGAATTAATTTTATTATTTTGGTAGCATACATCTAACTATTTAATCTGTTAACGTTTCCTAAAAGTACTCAGATTTATGGTTATATCGCGCTGGATACTTTTTAAAATCGTATATAGGTAGGTAACTGGACTATGGGCTGATTTACCTAACCGCAGATAACAGTATGTGACAGATTTTAGTTTATCCTTTTTTTTATATGAGAAAATAAATGTGACTTTAACTGGCAGATATTGTAATCTAGGGATTAGATAATTCGGGCATAATTTTTTGAAATTGTAACCGACGGTTAGAATCGATAAAATGTGTTGCTTTTTCGAATTTTATCCATCAAACGAGTTAACTAGAGATAAAAAAAACAAATTGATAAACATTGCCAAGACAACTTTTAAATTTTAAATTGTAAATTGGAATTATACATTTTAAATAGTAACTTGTATTGTATTACATAGGGTCGTGCAGGTGACAAAAACCTATGATTATGTATGACAGCAATAAAATTATGATTTATTGAGAATTGCATAAACATGCAAATGCATCGTTAAAATGTGACATAACGCAGGTTATCGGAAACGTTTGTTTAAATAGTCTTCGTGTGATTTAATTGAGCTGTGCATATCAACGAGTCGATTGGGAGTTATGTTACTGAAATAAACTAGATCAAATTCAAATTAGCATCTATAAAAAGAAAAGCCGGTTATACATATTTTTGCTCTTTATTATTTAGTATCATAGATGCGAAAGTGAATATTGTCCTTTTTAAGTTATAAAATGTAGAATTCGCCATCAACTTACCACTCAGTATATTTAATATATTTTAATGTATAGCTTGTAGTACTGTTAGGCGATGGGCTTGCAACCTGTCACTAATACGCTGGTAAACATCTTAGTATCTATAGCCTATTTGTGCAAAATATGGTTACAGAATTCTCACCAAGTTTTTAAAGTTGTAGGTAATTCTGTAGCTCTGCCTACCGCACTCTGGGACTACAGGCGTGAAGGTATCCAAAAGTCACATATACCTATGCACTTGCGCTAATGCTCTTTTCGTCAGTGTTAACAAGTCTAGTGCACATGCATAGGTACAGTCAAGGAAATTGATTCCTCGACCATTTTGGACTATGTCAAAGTGACTCTGTAAATAAAAGTACAAGTAGGTACGTAGTCTCTTACGTTTTGATTGATTACGTCACTTTGACATAGTCCAAAATGGGGAGCCTTTCGTTTCGTCAAAAAGTTTTTGCCAAACTGATTCATTTCCCAAACATTTCATTTGACCAAACTGTTTTTTTTCCCGTAACTGTAGATATTTCAAGATTTATGTCAGGACCGTCATCTAGAATCTTATAGGTTAGGTAAGGTTAGGTTTATAGCAATCCTGAAATATTTACAGTTTTGGAAAAAAAAGCGTTTGTCCAAATGATATTTTTGGGAAATGAATCAGTTTGGCAAAAACTTTTTGACGACACGAAGGTAACCCTCCAAAGTGGTCTAGGATTCAATTTCCTTGACTGTACATGATCTCAAAATTCTAGTTAAGTATAACCTAGCGGGCGGCACACTTTCATACCTTCACTATACTGTTGACGTTACGAACTAACTAATTAATTATGATACAAACTCCAGGAAGTGGGTTCCGCCATCTAAACATTGAACACATCGCTTTTGGACGAAAACCGCAGCGATAAGGTCGACTTTTGACCACCAGCCTTTATGTAAGAAACCTAAACGCGGGTAATGGTGTCAAATGGAAAGTAAATTAAATATAAATAAGAGCAATTATAATATTACAAGATACAGGTGGGTACTGACTTGTAGCTGTTCGCTCAGAAACTTTAATTTTCTATCGGGAACCATCCTATCCTGAGTCCTCATGCATCAAAGTATAACTAAAATAAAATCTTTGATCAATTCAAGCTTACAAGTTAAGATAAATTAATGATGTAAGTATTTATTTTTTAAAAGAAGCAAACGTTTTTTTAACTCCCTCGGAATCCCTAATGTTTGTCCTTACGCATCGTTTGTTCCAATTATTTGTCGTTAGCTGGTTTTCAAACAATTCAGACAGCATTTAAACTTAAATCTTAATTTAAATCAGGCGAAAATGGTTTCAGGATAAACAAAGATTCGGAGAAACGATACATTAGGATTAGGACAAATGACGATTAGGAATTCCATAGGGAAATCCATTATATTTTCTTTTCGTGAGTTTTTATCAGAATCAGTCCTGTACCTACTCTGGCATGAAATATCAAATTCAAAAGTCTTATTTCCCTTTCTATTTATCTCGTCTTTTCTATTTCAGTCCCACTGCTGGGCAAGTTATCCTCACATTTCACCACATTTTCCCATCCAGCGATTCCTGTACCTACTGGGAATATAGATACATATACTAGCGACCCGTACATAATACAGAATTAATTATACATAAAAACCTTAGTCTTGCATCACTCAATCTATTGATAAGAACTGCATTAAAATCCGATGCGTAGAAAGATCTATGCGTATGTACAAACAGACGGTGGTAAGAGACTTGTTCTGTACTATGTAAAGATGTACCGGTAATTGTTTGTAACTACACAGTTGATTTCCTATAAATAGTACTTAATGCGCGGTAAATTCAATTCCATATCAGATGCATAGCCGAGGAAATAATATGTAAACAACCCAGATCAATCCATTTAATCTCGTTGCCGTCGGCTGGCAACTGTTGGGTATGATTCCTATAA
This sequence comes from Acleris emargana, assembly GCA_927399475.2. Taxonomy (NCBI): domain Eukaryota; kingdom Metazoa; phylum Arthropoda; class Insecta; order Lepidoptera; family Tortricidae; genus Acleris; species Acleris emargana. The sequence goes on from OV656840.1 coordinate 4,076,856, forward strand.
CGAATCCTACTAATGTAATATTATAAATGCAAAACTTTGTGTGTTTATTTGTTATTCCTTTACGCTGCAACGGCGGGACGTATTTAAATGTTTACCCTGGATTAACACATAGGCTACTTTCCATCCATCCATATATATTCGAAATCTCCGCGGACGAAATTGCAGACAGAAGCTGGTACAAAATTAAAATCAAGTCTGTGGCGGGGCTACATAAATCATAACAAATGAGTTTTCAACAGCTAAAAAACAAATACGCTGGTAAATATCTTGGCCTGTTTGTGCAAAGTGTACACATACATACCTTCACGCCTGTAATCCCAGAGTGGGCTAGGCAGAGCTACAGAATTACAACTTAAAAAGTTTTTGATCATTCAGTAACCACAATTTGCACAAATAGGCTAAGATTTTTACCAGTATATTAGTGATAGGTTGCAAACCTATCGCCTAACAGTACTACAAGCCTACATTCCCTTAGTCGCCTCTTACGACATCCACGGGAAGACATGGAGTGGCACTATTCTAACCCGGCAACCACACGGGATAAAGTGCAAAGTGTGGTTGCTGAATTATCAACAACTTCTTGAAGTTGTAGGTAATTCTGTGGCTCTGCCTACCCCTCTGCGATTACAGGGGTGAAGGTATGTATGTAAAAAACAAATTCAAATTTAAATTAGTTTTTTTCACTGAATTTCAGGTACAAAAGATAGTCATAATATAATTTATCACTAAAATTTTACATACAAGGCATGTGAAATGGAATGCACAATACTATTTACATAACAACAAACAATCAACAAACGATATGTCACGTCACGTTTTACATGAATGGCTGTTTTGACGAGGAGTCAAGAAATAACACTTGGACGACCTGGTTCTAGTTGGTACCCAATAGTAATAGTAGGTATATAATTCAAGTCGATGTAAAATTGACCCGTCTCTGGCGTGTAAGTACGGTTACGGACTTTAATTGATGAACCACTATAGAACCTTGTGGCATAACACCTCCGATTAATTCCTTTGTAACTTCTATCTCGTCACTTGACGCTGTCTATAACAAGGTTCTATGGTCGATCAACGATTAAAGTTCGTGACCGTACCCATCCAGCATTGCTTTATTTATTTAGTCTTCATTGCACAAAAATACAAATTTGAGCTTAAAAATACCTAATGGCATTCTCTACCATTTGACCTTTGACCAAATCAGAAAAAATGTGTTTATATTCTCTCAACCGCTATAGTAAGTACGTAATTTAGGTCTCCCTTCAAAAAATGCAACATTAACTCCAAATTAGCTTCAATAATTTCCACCAAGCCCTTTTGTGGTGGCCGCCGCGGTCATAAAACCTTTAAAAGCCACTTAGAATCTCTACAACTAACTCTGACATGTCCATCGCAAGCGCATAAAAATTATTGAACACATTTTAAATCTTGAAGACTCTATATCGGGTCAGGTTTCTATACAAATCTAGTAACTTGGCACTGGATTTTATATGCCATTGATGTGCGTACCTATACGTTTACGTAACCGGCGGGATTGTGATTGCTTCCATCATTTAGCGCTTAGGAGGGGGGGGGGGGGGGGGGGTGACCCCACGCCAGTCAAGGAGAACCTGCGTTGTTACTTGTTACTATATAATAAATAGTAAACACCTAACGTTGGTATTTTTAGCTCAAAGTAGATGTTGCATGCGATACTGGGTCTTTATTTTTCGAGTCAGGTCAGGCAATATAAGTTTTAACGATGTGGAATAGAGCCCTGTATAGTTGGAAGTACCTTTGTCAGTTATGGCGTTATGGGGTGAGGCATTCCTTAGTGTGACTATTAGTTTATTTACTGGACGTGCGTTTCTATCAAAGTTTGTTTAGTTATATTATATTAAATACTAATGACCCGCTTAGCTTTAGATTATGTGAGTTTTTTTGTAAAATCGCACTAAATTTAGTTAAATAGTTTTTGAGATCGTCGCGAAAATACATGTACGTACGCGGCGGGGGAATTTATTTTATAATATTTAGTAAAACAGGAGATAGGTAATCTAAGACTATTAATTGGCTTCTGCGTAAGATCTTGTACAATTTGTTATTAATGCCTTTTCATTGGCCTGTAAAATTACTTAGCTGTTTAGTATTTGACAAGATTAAATAATGGCCTCACTTATGCATTTACTAGAATAATTGGCGTAAGGAAGGCTCTTTTTATGTGCACCTAGCTAGTTATTTATCACAAGAAGCTGTCAACAATAGCGTAGGAAGCGTCGATACGGCGACGCGAGCGAAAAAGTAAAACCGTCACGTTGAGTGCCCAGGGGAAAGTTATCGTGCGAGCCAGTACATGTCATGAGTACGATAAACATCTATCGGCGCAGATTAAATATATCTAATGATCTATCTAAATTATTATTGGGGGGTTGAGATGTGTGCCACTTCGGTCATTTTTTTTTATGTCGTCAGAAGGCAATCGAGCACACAGACCACCTGATGGTAAGTGAAACTGTGACCCATAGACATAAGCATTCACAAGACCGCAATCCTAAGACTACAAATGCACTGCCAAACCTGAGGACTTAGATGGAATGCCCCTATGCTAGTCATTTCACCGGCTGTCTTATCCCCAAACCGGAACACAACAATGCGAATACTGCTGCTTGGCGGTAGGTTAATGGATTAGATGGTGTTACCAACCCGGACGGACCCTGCACAAGGTCCTCCCACAAGTAATATTGCTGATCTTTTGTCGCAGCCCTTTGTTTCGAGCTCACCGCAAAGGCCCGTTGCATCTAGGAATTTCCAGATGCTTTGGGCATTCCATGATATGTAGATCTAGATACTTCTGTTGCGCATTAGTGATCCGAAAGAGCAGAGGATGTGCGTTGCTGTCTCCTCTGTCTCCTGACAGAACCTGCATGTCGCGGCTAGTTTGATATCCATTAGAAACAGATGTCTGTTCAGTTTTCATTTAGGATCCTAGTCACTGCGCAAGTCTTTTCTCTTTTAAGTTGTAGAATCTCTTTGGATTTGATTTATCTATCCTAAACGATCCACTATTCGTGAAAGGACTCGCCCTTGCTGAGAGCTCTTAACAAGCAATATACCTATATCTGCTTTTTGATATGTCAGTTTTGATCCTTAAACGCGCGACGTACAAAATAAGGGCTAAATTAAAAGCAACCGAAACCGGCGTACGGGCTTAAACAGTTTGATGCATGTAGCGGAATAGCGAAAGTGGTATGTTGAGAGACAGGCGAGAAGGCATGTATGTACATACGTATGTATGTGCACAATGAAGTCACAGATAGGGCTATCGACAATGCTCTCTGAATCTAAGGCACAAAATAATATTTATACTTCATTCAAAAACAAAACGTGTCGACAACCTAAACACTGACGCTATATAGATTGCCTCAGCACACCGAAAACAATAGTCAGCGTTACAACATGACATCCAAATATTAGCAAATGCGCATCGCGTCCCAAATCGATTTGCAGCATGTGTTTCATTCGATCCGCGATACGTTGACAATGCGTCTATGTAATAATACAGCCGGGGCCGGCGGACAATCGCGGGAACCGGCCCGTGTTTCCGTTTCCGATATGCGTGTCGGCTGAATCCTTGCTCTTTGGCGTTTTTCTAATGTTTAAGCTTTTAACCCTGTCATTCTCTGACGCAAAGGAGAGCTTCTAAACGAGTTTTACCTATTAAAGTCAGTAATCATAAACTGATATGACTGTCTGAAATCAAAAATAACAGCTTTTTTATCATTTCACGTTTATTTTGACGTGTGATGAGATCGGAATATCAGCCATGGTTAGTTTAATACTAAGGCCCTACTTTACTCTACCTAATGGCCACAACAGACTATCAGTCGGACTGACAGGCCGACAGGGACCCAGATATCTGTTAGAATGAGAGACGTATAGCTTAATAATAAGCTTTTTGTTTCTATCAAATAGCTGCGTCCCTCTCGGCGTGTCAGTCCGACTGATAGTCTGTGGTAGCCATAAGGGCCGTATAAATAAATTCAGGTGGCATGCCACAACAAACGTCAAACTACACGTAAAGCTATATAATACTGTCTTGCCTTCTCTTTCCTACTAAACGGTTATTATACGACCTTGCTCTTAAAGATATTTAATCTCTTAAGTATTCAGGTTAAGGCATATACGAACTTCCTTAAACAGCTGTTATACAGCAATTAAGCGGTGCAGTATCTGCTATACCGCTTGTGTGCTAGTTAGGCTTCATTGCATCGATAGATCGAGGCGTAGATCCGTGAATTCGGTGCAAACAAACACGTCTGCGCACTTTATATTAGTAAGGAGTTTACAGTAATATAATAAATTATTTATAATAAGAGAAAGATTTGTATAAGTATGTCTTTGTCCGTAGTATGTGGGACGGAAGCAAATAAACTTTCTTTGTGAATCATAATCCTACTACGATTGTCCACTTCTCGGAATTCCCACAGAGACGATAACTTTACAGTTTATTGTGCGGTTAGTATACATGTGTAATTTTACTTGTGTGACAAAATGGACAAAGGTAAAAAAAAACATCTAAAACTTTTATTGTCGTTAGTATTGAGTATTTCTCCCTTGGCTTACTCGAGAAATGTTATATTATAAATTGTAAGTAAACAGGTTTTTTTAAGAAATCATGTCTAACTATAGAGTTCTGTCGCAAAGCGTACTTTAAAAGAAGTAATTTATTACTTACAGCGAAAATAAATAAACAAATTTCTACTAATGGTTAAAGAGCTTAACCGCCACATGGTCTCCTCTACCCACTCACGTGCTCTGTGCAACCATAGCTACCAGTGACAGCCCTTATTTGCTTATAAATAAAGTCGACTAACTTTGCAAAAGCAATCAAGTGGCTACGTCACAGCTAGCGCTAGACTTAAACAAACATAAACAAAATGACGTCATTCCGACCGCTAGTCCAAAGGGCGTAGCAGTACAGTGTTTATATCAGAAAAACTTTAAAAAAAAACTTCAGTTGTCAATTTGACCTTTTACAGAATGGGAATTTCCATTAGGAAGAAAGCGTTACAATGTAGGAAGTATGTTTGTTAAAACCAGTATCAAAGGAACTGTCGGAAATAACACCGCATAATATTTCAATATTACATACATACCTACATTCATAAACTCACGCCTTCATTCCCATGGGGTAGGCAGAGGTAAAGAATTACCAACAAGTCTTAAAACTTCTTATTTCAATATTCTGTTTTCATAATAAAATTGCAATGTTTTTGAACGTGACATGTCGTCAGCACAGGGCGCCGGCGACGATTATATTCACGATTTGACACAAGAGTGCGACAAATTGACGCTCATTTTCATATTAGCTTTCTAATCCCAACTGAATGCGCTTTAAGCTCGACTAAAGCAGTTGATTGGTTAATAAAAAGCCCTCACACACCTTATGCGTTATTACTTCATAATTTACAAAGAACAAAATTAATTAAGTTGCAGAAATTTAATAAATAACCTCCGATGTAGAATTTAGATGGAATATGGACTCTTTTTAGAGATGATGTTATAGATACAGATTATGTACAAAGGGATCCATTATAGTAAAATCAAAATCAAAATTAAAATATTTGTATTGTATGACTTGACAGTATACAGTTGTTAAAAGAAAATGTGTATGTGCATCACTACAATCTACCATAAATATGGTGTACAATAATTGGCATAACCCTATAAACAATAGGTAGTTATAAAAAAAACAATTATTAATTATGCGTTAATTAAATTTATAAGGAAATAATTTAAGAGAAAAATGTAACCAACATTTAAAAAAAAAAACAACTAAGGCTTAATTTGTATTTGTATAGAAAGGCTCACGTAAATATCACTCCATTTTAGCCTGTTTGGTTCAGCCTAACTGGAATCATCAATTTATTACAATAATAAAAAAATACTTACTCTCCACTCGAATATGATTTTGACATAGACAGCTGCGCTCCCCCCCTCTATTACTACTCTCTTGGTAACCTGCGCATAGGAAAGTCTATTCCCACTAACTAGTTCTACTTTTAACCCTAGACAAAAAATAATAATTTTCGGGTGGCAAATTAAATAAAAAAGTTTGGCGAACATTACTGTGTCATACTCATATATCACATGAAAGGGCTCGTTATGAGGATCTGAAATATATTTTTGTACAATAAACAGTATTGATTTTATTCACGAAAGAGGAATATTTACTTCCCCCCTGATCTCCGAAACTACTGACCCTCAAATTTAAAAAAATATATAAGTTATAGTTCATTGCTTCTAGATTACAGGAAAACCTATAAGAATTCCATCAAAAAAACCCTTTCCACGCGAGTTCAACTCGCACTTGGCCGGTTTTTTTTTTAATAAATCTAATTTCATCGCGATGGTTCTTAGCATGAAAATCTTGGCCTTGGTGAAGAACCGATTATCAGCTCCATTACAATAGAAGTAGTCGCCATTTTAAGCATTTTTGAATACCATACTAGTACAACTAGTGGAAATAGATCCACAGGAATCCACTCATGATTAAAGCCACACGCGTAGAAGTGATCATCGCCTCTTTAAATGGACGTATGCGGTTCCCTACCGTTCGTTTTCGACCGCCTGCCGCCGTTATGGTCGCTGCGTCTTCCGCGTTCGGCATTGTAAAGTTATCGCTGGGAATTCTTCTGTTTCCTCTTAAGACCCAATACCTATTTTAGTATAATTGTAATTTGAACCTTGTTGATTTTAATAATTATAGGGTGCCTTTTATGTTTGGTATTATGTCCTCAAGCGATAACCTGGGGACTCGGGAGGCTAGCGATGTCAAACTTATATTTGGTAGTTCTTTTTACCTCTTAAAGCAAAAATAAAGTGCTTAAAGTTTATATTTCTGTGTTGGTCTGTGGCATCGTAGCTTCGTTTATTTTAAAAGGAAAACTAGTTTAATCGGTATGGTTCTTAGCCTCGTAAGGCCCACAATACTACAAACAGGGCGTATTTTGTGAGTGGGACTTTGAATCTACTATCAAGGCAATAAAGTTCAAGAATGATTGCTCTATAACGCCATTTTCAGTTTTTGAAAATAGGAAATTAAACTTTATTCTCTTTACAACGTAGTTAAAATTAAATTGCCTTGATTATGTACATCCGAATGCACAGTGGGCCTTACGAGGTTAGCTAAGTTTTATGAAAATCGGTGGGGCTGTTTAAGAGATATCTCATATCAGGTCTCAAAGTAGACAACATTATATCGTGGGTTTTTATGTAAAAAATTAAATTTCAAAAAAAAATAGACTTATTATCGTATTAAATATCTAATAATCATAAATGGGAGTTCGTCTTACGACGCGTTAGAGATATTATAGTTTCCTACAAAAAAAAAAAAAAAAAAATTCTCATCTAATCATCTTACAAAAAAGTTAAACTATTGCTATTGCTATTTTGTAATGGTGTCCTAAAACCTCACACAACTTCAGTTTATTAATATAACCAAAAAATATTCCGGTATCGTAACCGTACACGTGCAAGAAAAATAGAATAAAACATAAAAAACTAAGTATTGTAAATACAGTTGTAAACAAAATACCTGATGCGATGTTAGATCGAGATCTGTATCACGATAACAACACGATCATGCCGCTAGATCGATTAAGAGCACAACGATGATCGATTACTGCGCGCGAGTCGATTCGTGTCAAATATTTGCACAGTTAGCAATTACATTATCTTTGTCTCTCCCTCGTATTGCACAATATCGTGATGCAATTTACGGATCGATGTAAATATTTTTACATCTTAACTTTCATCGATTAATCTTTTAAGTACTCGACGACATTTAAATAAGGAACTTTTGATTACTCGAATAAATAAGATTATGTAAACGATTGCGAATTATGTGTCGAGAATCCCCGCCCTGATTTTGAGGCACTCCTTACAACTGTCAGTTATTTATGAATATGAAAATGCGTTCTTACTAGAATGACAGCTGTCAAATTTTTCGTGTTTATTTATGTTGTTTGTCGTATAGTATGACGCCTTTTTTATAGCCTATGGCATATTCAATTCTTCATATACAACTTTATCCAAGTTTGAAAAAGGAACGAGTTAATTGTCTCGTAAAATGTTTTAGTGCGGCGGTTACAGGCTCTTGACGAATTAAGACGTCCAATTTATGAAAATGGCTTCAATATTCCAGGATCATGACTATTTATGACACCCTATTTCACCTTAAAAATAGTCATATTGTTCAGCAATGCGACCAGCGCCAGGTGACAGGTCTGCCGAGCTCTATGTTGTATATAAATCTGCCTAATTGAGAATGCACGCGCTAAATTCTGAGGAACTAGTGACAAGTCGACTTAACTCGTAATAAAAAAGGGTATATACATGAACGGAGTATACTAGACTTAACCCCTTTTTCACTTGATCTTCAGAAGACTTTTATATACCTTTTTTCACTAGGACCCCAGGATCGTGTTTTGTCCCTTTGACGGGATTACTTACTAAACTCTCCGGTCAATATGAGCTGCGTTAAGTTAAAAACTTAAAAAGTGATATACTTAAAAGAATCACTCCCTAGGAGCTCAAGTGGAACCTTCGATTATTAATCACGTCATACCCCTTTTGGCCTCGCGTTACTAAACTATTTTAAAGTCTCGAATGATCGAGAACCCCTTTAGTCATGGTGTTACTTTAATGTATTTTGTATGGGTGCCTCAAACTGTCCCCGCCAACCGCGTGCGCACCGATCCGTGCTTCCGTCCACTAACGACCGACGTTTTGTCCGTTTTGTCCTTATGTTCAGTACCCTTACCATGAGTTAAAATTACCGTACTCACTAGCGAGTCGAACGCTCGGTCGCTCACAGACCTCGCAATATTCTTATAGAGAGCAAGGGACAGAGCATTCGACTCGCTAGCGAGTACGGTAATTGTAACTCGTGGTAGGGGTACTGCACTAAGTCGAAACCTACTCATTTCGTGACTAAAATGGATATTAAATTCTTTGTTAGGTTTGGAAGGCAATAAAATGGCGGGTTTAACAACAGCTGACGTTTCAGCAAAAATTTTGCGATTGCTGTAAACACCAATTGTAGCTGTCTTTATGACATGTTTATTATAAAACACAGTATTATTAGGTGCAGAGTGTGAACACCGATTCCTTTTTAAAATGGCGGTTGTGACAGCTCGTAAATTTTCGCGACATTGTGTTTAATAATTGAAGACAATGACGACTTTAATCTTTGATTGTATATAAAAAAAAAGAATGAACTGTTACCTTCTATATTGAATTATTTTGTTAAAAATATACTTTAAAACGAAAATCATTATCTAACTTCTGGGGTCCTCCTACATTTACATTCAAAAGCAGACTTCTACTGCTTCCAACTCAGCATTTCCGGTTTGTATTCAGCAATCATAATCACAATACTAGGTCCCCATCGAACCAGATATAGAAAATGAAAATAGTCACTGGTGTAGCACCACATATACCATAGTAGTGATACAACTATGTAAGGCACAACAGGGATTTCACTTGAGGAAAGGCCACAATCGCTTTCAACCAAAACATTGCCCATATTATCCACTGCCCTTTGCAATTATGTGCAATGCGCGTGCGGTAATTGACAATTCCCGCCTAAACTAATTGCCATAGACCGCAACGAGAGCGGAACGCGATCTCTCGCTTTCTCGTGATACCTAATATAATAAACACACGGCGTCATTCGCATTAATAACCCTGGCTGGTATGAATAGCCACCATTCTTTTGGGAGGGTGGAAATTCAAAAAAAGAACGGTTTATGGCGGGATAGCCAGTGAACCGTTTCTAACGGTTATTTTCGGGAATAGGCTGACTGCGCAAGGAGGGGTGAGGGGTGAATGTATTCCCACAGAACCGTGTGCATCGAACCTTTGTATAAAGTCTTTGAGGTGGTTACTGACTCTGAACCGTCGCGATCATAAAGTTCATAAACCAATAGTAGATTTTGTTCAAACAGGGGCTGAAACAAGCCATTTTTTGTGAAGTGCTGATTTAAATGCTTGCATATTTAGCCAACAGGTTCAAACTTGAAATCTATTTTAAAACTAACTAGCGACCCGCCCGCGGCTTCGCCCGCGTGGAATGTATTATATATATAAACCTTCCTTAAGAATCACTCTATCTATTAAAAAAAACCGCATCAAAATCCGTTGCGTAGTTTTAAAGATTTAAGCATACATAGGGACAGACAGCGCAAGCGACTTTGTTTTATACTATGTAGTGATTAGACCATACATTATAAAATGAATTCATCCTTAATATAATTAAATTGATTCATATTCGTTATCTTATCATTAATCGTGTTTCACGAAATTAAATCATTTTTAATTATATTTTTGCACAGTTGTCATTTTGAAGTTATTTCCACGCCCTAAAAATTATCTATGCAAAATCACTGAAAATGGCGAAAATCCTCCATTTACAAACACCGTGATTGGATGTTTAGGAGTTTCCAAAGTAAATTAAAAAAAAATACTTTAATTTAACCCGATACGAAGAGACTAAAGTAACATTTTAAGAGCATGATAAGTGAAAATATTATTTATGTAATTATCTTTTTTTATCACAAACTCATTGTCATTCTCACAGGAGGCACAACGGATGCGGTGGATTATATTGAATTATGTGTAATTTAGGGCCACCATCGCGCTCCTAAGCGCAAAATAAGTAGAAGCATCGAGAAGCCATTCAACTCGCGCAATCCTTAGGACACAGATTATTATCTGTTTTATATTTTCTCACAGACTCAACTAGGCGAAAACTTAACAGGGAAAGAGCAAAGACAGTAAGAGTCGCAACGCCTTTAAGCCTTTTCCTGGCGTTTTAACACTTTTAACAATGACATGGAAACAAAAAATATACGCCCCCCTGAGCAGGAAAAGGACCAAGACATGATTCATAACGCTAACGTCAGTGATTTTCGAAAAGCGACATTGTCACGTATGACGTAAGCTAACGATCTTTCGCTTCGGCGTTAATTCCATATATCTTGTAACCCCTCGGGCAAAGGGACGATGGTAAATGCGTTAAGTGAGACACTTAGTTTATAAGTCAGACTTTATTTAACTTTATAGGTACCTACTGCATTAGCGACCAGCTCTCGCTTCGCTTCGGTGTCTGTAACCCGTACATAAACCGGAATGTATAACATACATACGACATGATCTTCCGTGAAAAAGAATCTAACCGTTGGTGAAACCGGCATCAAAATTCGTGGCGTGGTTTTGGAGGAGTTAGCGGATATATAGACAAAGAAACTGACGTGTAAAGCGATTTTGTTTTATAATATATGATTATAATAATGTAATAAATAAGAAGTTACTCTGAGGTGGATAAGTGTGGATGAAGATTTCTTGTTATCTCCTCAACGAGCGGCGAGTGACGTTTGTTAGAGCAAGATAAACAATTTTATTTATCCCAAGTCGTGACTAGAAGCTCGTGCGATCATATTTCACGCGCTTTTTGTCCGATCCGAAAGATAAGTGCGGCCAGAGAAAGCGAGTCTTTTCGTAACAGATGTTTTGTACATCCTCATTATTCCTCATGCTCATTCATACACAAACGATATTGTAAAGATGTCGAGAAGTTACGTGAAAATTAATTGGAGGATTTCTGTATTATTTCAAAATTATTGGATATCGTTGCGAAAAAAGAGCACATACATAGAACTAAATTATAAAGCTAGTTTATAAAGTTTATCGCACATACAGGGTGTCCCAGAAATAGCACGTCACAGTGACACTGGAGATTCCCCAGCTTTAGACGAACCAAACCAGCCTAACATGACCTCAGTAAAAGTTGCACCGTTTTCGAGTTATACCAATTTAAAGATTTTTCAAATTTTTCACCTCTTTTGACATTGTAAGTGCTCGCATTTACTGGGATAGCTTTAGAATTTAGTTTTTTTATTTGTGCGCGTTTATGAATAGTTTATTAAGATGGTAGAAGCATTATTATGTCAATAACTAATGTAAAAATTGGAAAAATACTGTAATGAACTTGACTTAAATTATCATCAACATAGTAATTTAAACTTTGAGCACCTGCCATAACTTTTTTTTACTATAAATAAAATGAGCACATAACTTTAAAAACATGCGTATTTTATGCCAATTCTAAAATGGTATGACACATGATATCTTAATGCATAAAAGTAGAAATTCGTATGACATTTGCCAATATGGATCCTCAGAAATCAATGCTAATCATCTAAAAAAATATCTTGTACTCTACGATATCTCATTTGTTTGTGCTCCTTTGAAGAATATGATTGATTTTTGGTTGACCTTGGTTCAAAGATAATAAAAAACGGGTTTAATTTTCATTTGTTTTTACAATAAATGTTCGAATTGTTTCCCTCCGACTCTAAGGCACAAATGGCATCTTCGAATAAAATGTCGGTTTAATTTTCGTAAACTGGTTTCCGATATGTCTCTGGCTGCATTGAAGACACGTCGCCGTAGTTCCTCTTCGTTACTTTTTGTTTTTGAATAAATATTGTCTTTCAAACATCACCAAAAAAAAAACATTTTACAAAGCGAAATCAACTTCCGTTAAGAGTGCCGAGTAGTCGTTTCAGTTCCACAAACAAAATCAGAGTGACACATGATATCTTAATGCCAAAAAGTAGGAATTCGTATCACATTTGCCAATAAGGATCCCGGCAACCAAACTAACAAATGAAACGCGTTTAGCCGCTGTTCAAGTTTATCATGTAAAGAATTGTAGGTATTGCAGTTGTGTAGCCCTGTGACCCAAACTACTCATAGTTCGTTACCATGCGTTTCGTGCTATACTCGTTGATTAATATTAAACCTAGTTTTAATAGCCAACTTTTTAGTAAGGTACGAAGTTAGGTAGTTATGTGATACGAATTCCTATTTTTTTGCATTAAGATATCATGTGTCACTCTGATTTTGTTTGTGGAACTGAAACGACTACTCGGCACTCTTAACGGAAGTTGATTTCGCTTTGTAAAATGTTTTTTTTTTGGTGATGTTTGAAAGACAATATTTATTCAAAAACAATAAGTAACGAAGAGGAACTACGGCGACATGTCTTCAATGCAGCCCGAGACATATCGGAAACCAGTTTACGAAAATTAAACCGAAATTTTATTCGAAGATGCCATTTGTGCCTTAGAGTCGGAGGGAAACAATTCGAACATTTATTGTAAAAACGAATGAAAATTAAACCCGTTTTTTATTATCTTTGAACCAAGGTCAACCAAAAATCAATCATATTCTTCAAAGGAGCACAAACAAATGAGATATCGTAGAGTACAAGATAATTTTTTAGATGATTAGCATTGATTTCTGAGGATCCATATTGGCAAATGTCATACGAATTTCTACTTTTATGCATTAAGATATCATGTGTCATACTATTTTAGAATTGGCATAAAATACGCATGTTTTTAAAGTTATTTGCTCATTTTGTTTATAGTAAAAAAAAGTTATGGCAGGTGCTCAAAGTTTAAATTACTATGTTGATGATAATTTAAGTCAAGTTCATTACAGTATTTTTCCAACTTTTACATTAGTTATTGACATAATAATGCTTCTATCATCTTAATAAACTATTCATAAACGCGCACAAATAAAAAAAAAAATCTAAAGCTATCCCAGTAAATGCGAGCACTTACAATGTCAAAAGAGGTGAAAAATTGGAAAAATCTTTAAATTGGTATAACTCGAAAACGGTGCAACTTTTACTGAGGTCATGTTAGGCTGGTTTGGTTCGTCTAAAGCTGGGGAATCTCCAGTGTCACTGTGACGTGCTATTTCTGGGACACCCTGTATGTATAGTACATAGTACCTAAACAATCTATTTTCAAATAGCCAATTGAAGTCGGTCTGGGTTTATGTTATTTTTTTTTAAACGTGAATAGAATACTTGAATTTGATTAACGTGTGGACCAAGTCAACATGTGTAACGCTAAGTAAGCAAATTTTGACTTTAGGTGATGACAGATCGATAGAAAATAGAAACACTAACTAGCACCGTTTGCATCTTGATTCTTGGCTAGACCTAGGTACAGATCTTCTTTCGTTGCCCCAGAGCAGCGGTTTCCAGCGCAGTCAAGTTCCTCTGAAATACTAATGAAAGGTTTTACAACTGAAGTTTTTTGTTTGTAAACACTGTCGTCAGATCACGTGATATTTAGAAACATACGCTGCACGACGCCGTAATATCCAATTGGCTATCGAAGGCGATGAGGAAAACTAAACACGTTATAAAGTTCTTTTGGAAATAAAAACAGCGTCATGCGGAAAGAAAGCTTACGGTCTCTACGTAATTAATAAGTTTCCATACACGGGTACTACCGGATACATCCATTACCTCTAGGTTTTGCAGAGTATTTATTTAATGAATGGTTGCTACCGCCATCTAGCGTCATCGGCGCGAAGCACGAAGACGAATGCATTTGTTTCGCGGGTTGCGGCGCCGAAGCAGCTGTCTTGTTGATTCCTCGAACAGTGGCGCCACTGTCTTACTTTGTTTTGTTACTATGTTTGGCGCTAACACTACATTACCACATTCACCATACATAATGATATACATACATACTCATTAACTCACGGTTACAATAACATGGCACCAACCACCTCCTGTTTTTGTACCGTTCAAAACCGCTTTGATATCATTTTAACACAAACTCATATTTTTTTAAAGTAAGTAAATGAATAACTATTTAGGTATAACGCTGACTGTTACTAACGCCTTTGTTTTTTTTTTATGTCCACACAGGTCGTTTGAAGTGTTTAGTTTAGTTTGCAACGACTTTTAATATCTGTGTCAAGTAACTGGGACGTAACTCTGCATATTACAGAAGTATCTTTACCGTGTGTACTCAACAAGGTTCATGTGTATGATCTAACAATGCCAGGTATGCTTGACATGGATCTGTCGTCGATACGCTAACGATGATAATAAGAGCTGAGGTCAGCTTGAACGTTTTTCGAAGGCTTCTCTCAGTATCTGCCAGTGACACGACGGTTTTACTCATATGATATTATATTCAACACTAATTCCCGGGATCCTGACGCACATAATTAGTCGCCAAAAACAGGAAGCGCCTATACGACGTCACAAGTGACCGAAGAGCTGCCAGCTTCCTCTCTGTTCAAAGAGGAAACGCTGCCATTATCTTCGGCACCATGCCACGGGGACCTTTTGTAGATTTTCGGACGTTTCATTCGGACGTATTTAGTTTCACTTTTGTCGATTTTAAGTCTTCGGTTAGTTATTTTAACTAGATGTTTTAATTTTACTTACATTGTATTTTGATGTAAATTGCCTATATTTGTAAATACAATAAAATATTTTACACACATTTAATAATGATAGCATATATATCTAGCTGTTAGCAAAAACAAACGATCAATCTTATTTTTGTTAGCATCTTTTAGTTTTTGTCACTGAATTTCTGCACTGAGGCTCTATTGAACATCTATCTTAATGACAGGCATACAAAAAAGATACATATAGAACTATAAAGATGTTACGTCATTGATATGTTTGGGAAATGAAACTGTTATATCAGGGATATCAGACGTTCTACCTTGGGATGAGTTCCTAAATTATAACTACATATATCGTCGGTGAAACTGCAAAACCGCGTAAGTAACATTAGAAATAAGGAGCAAAATGAACCTTTTTAGTAAGATTATAAGGTTTACTTGCTCTATCATAAATTTGTTAGTTACGCGGTTTTGCTACTGCAAAGCCATTGACGATATAGGTAATAGTTTCCCAAAGTAATCTAATTGTTTCTACTTTGTATATGATTGCACTCTATTTTACGAGCAAATGATACACCCACAGGCCTTTTATTTCCACGCCACATTGCGTACCCACACAAAGTATACCCTACGAGCAAGTACCGTTACTAACGATGCGCCACTGGTCATCAGCCAAATTCACTTTCTTTCATTTTCCCAACTTTCCCGGGCGATCCGTCGGGCGGAACATAGGCATATGGGCCTATTAGTCGGGTCGATATTACACGCTAATGAGCGCGACATAATAGTGGAAAAGTGATCACAATGTAATCGACATCGTTACACATTTCGCGTTAAGTAAGTGACGTAAACCTTTATGTCGTAGGGAATGTACAGAAAAAAAAACCGTTAAAGTTTGTCATAAAATTTCACCATGGACAAGGTTTATTGCCGATTGATCTTTTGCGCAGTTATCAGCTATAATCGATAATCTAACAAGTCTAAAGTTCTGAACTCAGTGGAACTAAAATGAATACCTACTGCTGAGATTCTGTGGCCACTTTCCAACTCCATTATTTATCATGCCAGGTCTTAGACGATTTTATGTGTCAGGCATGTCGTCAGGCCCATTCTCATAACGGCTCAAAATAAACTTGCATGCAAGATTCAAATAAAACATACTGATTATATTATAACAAACAAACAAATAAATGAACTGAGTAAAAGCATGTAAAAACTAAAAATAATGCAATAACTTCTGAAATGCTACTATGATTTAGTTGCAATCAATTAAGAGCTCCAAAACCTTATTGTTCAAACTGCAATATATTTTAAGATATTAACTATAAATAATAAGAACTGCCTAATTTTTCTAATTTGTACCTACGTATAGCGACAAGTGATTGTAATTACGTCATATGACCTTAACATTTAGTTTCTTTACGACCTCTTTGTTTACTGGAAATCCTCTTGTGGTAAATCAAGATGCCTGTTTATTACAGGGCCTCTATTCTAATAGGTAAAACCATATCGCCTTTGACATGTTATCGTATCGTCAACTTTACAGCACTTATTTACTAGACAGTAATGGCAGCTAAGTTAACCTCCTAAGACCCACTATACAACGAAATTTGCCAGTGGAAAATAAACTTATTGCGATTGCAATAAAGTCTATTTTCTAATGTAATTGCCAGTCATAAAAACGAGAAGTTCTACTTTATCTTCTTTACAATTGATATTTTATTGCAATGGCCAACAATACGATAACATGTATCAGGCAATATGGTTTTACCCAATAGCCATTAAATTCCATTATCATCATCATGTCAGCCGAAAGACGTCCACTGCTGGACATAGGCCTCCCCCAACGCTCTCCACTCAGACCGGTCTCTTGTGCTTTTCGCATCCACCGCGTTCCCGCGATCCTTACAAGGTCGTCACTCCATCTTGTTGGAGGCCTACCTACAGCTCGTGTCCCGGTCCGCGGTCGCCACTCAAGAACCTTCTGACCCCATCGGCCATCAGAAATAATAATAGTAATAATAAGAAAAATATTTAATACAAGCCCAGACATTATTTATGAACTGCACTGGGCAAACCTATTTCACGTTTTCCCTTGTATTACTAACCCTGCAGTTGAACCGACTCAATCTGGCTTGTCCAAATAACTGTCACTGGGTCAACTGATGTGCTCTAGGTGCTAATATTCTTGTCTGCGTTTATTTAACGGTGCCTCGTCCTTATGCAGTCTTTTCAGCAGAATTTTTATGAACCAGTAAATGTAAAATGAGAGTTATTTTCAATTCGTTTACTTACGTTTTCGCAAGAATAGAGATGCACGGTTACGTTATAGTTGTAGATAATCTCTATCAGTATCAACATGCTAGCTAACATAAAAGTAGAAAAGTAGGTATGCTTTAAGATTAACGATAACGTGCTGATAGAAACGTAGGAACAGCAGAATAGTACATTATTACGGAAAGTAAGGGATTTCCTGACGAGGTGGTTGGCAGGCCGAGCAATAGCGAAGCCTGCTATGATACAAGTCAAGAAATCCTCGTTTCCGCCGTGGCATATATGTATAATGTTTTTCTCAAACAATGCGAGGAAGTGATACAAATACATGATTATAAGTGTTTTTAAAAATCATTGACAAATTCGGAGAGAATGTTTGTTTGAAAACTACGAGTATTAGTTAAGATAGTTCCCCGCACGCCGAGCCGCCGCCGCACCACACGCCCCCACCCACAAGTTGGGTGTATGGGATTTTTTTTCATGTTTCTTTCGGTTTCATACGCAATAATAGAGAGCACTTTTAAAAAACAATATGGACATGGACGGAATGAGTTTTCATATGGTTTTTTTATTCCTAGGAGTAAAATGAGGCACTTTCCGTTCCGAAAACCGTTCTATCCGAGCATGTTTAAGTAAAGTAATTTTGTAATTCATACTAAAATCTTGGTGGATGTATCTAGGCTTGTTAAGCTCGAGTAGTATTAGACGCTTATTTACAATAATCACAATTTATTTAGAGGCAATAATGATTGTTTGTCAATTGCGTTCTACTTCATCAACTTCTCTTCTTAAATAGCCATGTCCAATTGAACGAGGTAGTTCCTAAGGTTGTGTACGTGCTGGACTAGAAAATAAGGTAGGCAGAGTTCAACAACACGGACGTCCAGTCAGTGAGAGTGAGAGGGAGCCTCTAGGAAAACCGCAGCCGGTTCCGGGAAATTACTGTCCGTGTACGGTCGCCGGACAGACCAATGAGAATAAAATATATTACATTATACTATACTTTTTTAGGAAGGGTGGGAAATGAGACTCACTGTTGACCTTTTTTTATAAATTTATCAATATTTACAGCTTTATTGCATCAACCACTTTAGTGCAAGAAAAATGACTTTGACAGCAATATAATATTTTAATGACTTTCCATGGAGAAAATAATTTGCGTTGTCTAAACTACTATTTCAAATTTATTCATACGGCCTTAGCTTTCGAGACGAATCGCCCCAAAGTTCGCTTTCCTCATTTTAATTGTAATTGTAAGAAGCATACTTTATTAAATAAGCAATAAATTGATCGTTATAGCTAAAATACTACATTAATAATGATTAACTTGTGCATGTACGTAGATGATTTAACTTCAACGCAACGTTTGCCCGCGGCCAGATGATGCTAAAAGAAAACCTTGGCAGGTAAATTAGTGACTAAACTATTAAATTTTAACGTTTTTCCCACGACTAATATGCCTCTGCCCATTAAGCCGCACTGAGTTTTAGTGTGCGCCTACGCAGTTTAAATGAGTATGATGTTCATTGATGAGTTACCCACACACCTTTAATTTTCTGACCAACAGAGATTGTGACTTATGCCCTTATTAATAAACGTTGAGTAACCATGGAGTAGCTATGCCATCCTGGGTCCTTGTCTGGAAAATTCAAATGTCATAATGGCTAATAAGGACAAAGCATGGCTGAGCTACTCCACGATTAAACCACGTTTGTTAATACGGGCACTTGGGTTTAGTGTACGCAGCTTGATGTAGGATCGACTGTTGACTGCGTGTAACCAGTACCTATATTTGTCATTCAAAATTATGTTCAGATGAATTGAATAATCAAATGACAACATTCATCATCATCATCATCATGTCAGCCGAAAGACGTCCACTGCTGGCCATAGGCCTCCCCCAAGGCTCTCCACTCAGACCGGTCTTAAGCTTTTCGCATCCACCGCGTTCCCGCGATCTTTACAAGGTCGTCACTCCATCTTGTTGGAGGCCTACAACGACATCCTTATCGTACTTATCATATTTTGTCGTATAAGTCCGATCCGAAAAGCCTTTATGTCTACGCAAAATGGTTGACGTGTCTCGGTAAGTCGAGTTTATAATATACTGTAGCCGAGCCGAGCGACGCCCTTTCTTGCGTTTTCAGTTACTTTTTAGTACAAAGTATTGTCAACTTTTTGATAGCTCTTATTTACTTGTCAGTAATGGGTAATGGCGGCCGATTTGATAACAATACCATAACACGGCAAAGGCGATGTGGTAAGAATACAGGCCCTTTCCTTTTCCTTACCGTAGTGGAAATTCGCTCGGTTACGCATCATCCCCCGGCCTAGGGTTGGCCATGCTATAGGGGGGGTATGACGGACTCTCTCCTCCCGTCCACTCTCTCACGGAGCAGCCTACCGTCTAAAACCACTCCGGTGTTAACCTCCAAAGGGCTGTTAACGGGGGCACCTTGGGCTGATGACTATGCCACCACTGGGTGCGCCCCAGCCGCCCCAGCCTATTGCTAATACAGGCCCTGTCTCTACCCGCTACATGGCTGCAAGTCTCGTGGCCTTAGCTGGACCAGCTTCGCTTGGCATGTGCAATGAGCCTCAGTCATTTTAATAGAATTGTAAGTGAATTTACCAACAGCTAATTTACGAATAAACATCATTGTGTTAATTCCCATTAAAATATTCAAATGAACACTGCATCTAGTTACCGGTCACGCGAGCCACTGAACCGTCGCAAAAGTAGAAAAAAAATGGGTTATGCCTCTTCTACCGAGACCGCAAAGAGTTCTGTGAAGGTCGTATTGTAAGACCATTGACTAAGATAGAAGATAATTATTTATCTGGGCCTCTATTCAACACAAAAACTTATTTACTTGAAAATAATGGCGACCGATATAAAAACAATGCCATAACAAGTCACAAGCAATGTCGTTTAAGACTGCACCGAGCAAACGTCGAGCGTCCAGTGGCGCCCTCATTGCTATTATAGTGTTTTCTGATAAACTAAAGAATTTCCATGGAATTGGACGATGCTTTTTTGTAGCGCAAGTAAAATCACAATTTATGGGATACGTGATAAACTTTGATAACAGTTATCCTTTGAGTAGTCAGCTTAACCGGAAAAGGTGGCCACTTTTTTCCGTTTAGTTGATAACTCGAAGGTCAATTGTTAGTAAACTATATGATATATCCTATAAGTTGTGTTTTCATTTGTAGTACAAAAAAGCATCGTCCGATTTCAAGAAAAAACTTTACTTTATTAGAAAACTCAATATTAATAATGAGGGCGCCACTGACATCCGGCGTACGCTCGGCGCAGTCTTAACGTCCTAATAGATTCTCGTAATAGTGAAAATATACGGCGAGCACCAAGAAAGGAATTCAGCCGCCGCCATTCAGAAAGTTGGTTGTGCACCTCATTTAATTTTTTTCAGTTAGGCCTCCGTAGTCGGTGCGGTGTAGGAACTGTAGGTAGGTATCAGAGATGGGCAAAATTTATTCGAATGACGAATAACGAATAAAAATAACCAAATTATTCGCGAATAACGAATGAAGTTCTCGAATGATTATTCTTATTCGAATAAATTATCTGTCAAATAATTTATTTTCGGATGAATGAATTGCCAAGAATTCCTTTGTTTATTTTACTACCTGGGTTTATCCCCTAACGTTATTGTCAATCTTTAAGGTGTTGAAATATGCAGTGCCTACTTATAAACGAGTCACTTTATTTATTAATAGTGTTAGTTATTTGAATAAAATAACGAAAAAATAGTCTTATTATCCATTCATGGAGGATTTATTCGCGAATAAATCATTCGCAAATAAATTATTCGCCGAATAAATCATTCGAAAATAAATTATTCGACGAATAAATTATTCGCGAATAAAAATATTACGAATTATTTTTTATTCGGATAATTATTCGAATAACTATTTATTCGAATAATGCCCATCTCTGGTAGGTATATCTGCTGAGCCGAAACATATAAGTAAAGTAAAACGCAATCATTATATTGTAACATTATCAGCTGTGCACGTCTGAGCTTAACAAGTTGACAAGACGATAACCAGTCAAAAACAATATAGTTAAACGTGTAGAATAGAGGCACAGGGCCTTCTACTAGGTACAGTCAAGGAAATTGATTCGTAGACCATTTTGGATGTCATAGAGCCGTAATCAATCAAAACGTAAAATACTTCTTATGATTTTTCTCAAACATGCTATGTAATGTCGGCGTTATGTTAGTTATTTTAGGCTTCAAAGTGCCACGTTCCCGACGGAACAACTCGAGAGAACTGTAAAGGAATTTCATACAAAATTGAAGGCCTAGGCCGGGAAGTAATTTTTTTTAAATTTTAATATGGCCCTGACCGCTGGTTTTATGAACAGGCTGAATAGATGAAAATTGTTTTGTTTTTGTATCTGTGTGGTTCGGACCAAAAATATCCGCGTTAATGCCTATTACACAAATGTTTTTTGAGTGATGTTTTTTTTTATTTCATTGCATATGTTTGAGAAAAGCACTATACATACCTCGCCGTGAAAAGGGGTTGCCAGCCTCGTAACTATCCGACCTAGCTTCGCTCGGCCGTCTATATGAACTCGGCCTGCAACCACCTACTTCCCGGCGTCTGTAGTAATGTACTATTATTTAGAGTGTCACTTCGACATAGTTCAAAATGGTCTACGAATCAATTTCCTTGACTATACAAACCGTATCGTCTTTCACGTGTATCGTATCGTCAACTTTTTGATAGCTCTTATTGACTTGACAGTAATGGAGGCTGATTTAAAAACAATACCAAACACGTCAAAAAAATTACCGACTTAAATAAAGGCCCTGGCTTTAGTTTGGTGTTAATACGAAGCAAGGTTGCTAAAAAAGTAATAAGACATAAACAAGAGCCAAAACATTCTAACGTAGAACTCACATTGAGAGCTGTAGTCATGCATGTCGCTTTTTATCAACACCTATTGTAGAAAACACAAAGACATACATACGTCTTTTTAGGTCGTAATCATTCAAAACGTTTAGTTAGAGTACAGTCTGAGGTGTTATTCTTTTAAAAACGACTAGCTGTCGAATTGACGATCGAGTGAGCGAAGTCACATAAGTAGACCCCTTAAATGTTATTTTTACGCTCTGACGGGACTACTAAAATTCGCCGATTAATAATTGGTCCGTCGAGTTCAAGAGCGAGCTGTTCAAGAGAATCACGTACGCCTGAAATCCATCCATTAAGAAACTATTCAAAGTTTCATGCAATTTATATTCGCTGCTCTAAAATCACTGAAGTAGACATTGCTTTTATTAAATTAGAACATAGCAATGCTTCTAACCATCATCGCTTCTAGACACATGAATCACATCCGCAAAAAACCGACAATTGTCTAGGAATTCGATATGTGAAAGAAATTACCGATAAATCGGAGCACGCATCGAGATTGCATCAATATTTATAAAGATGGCGGCGGCGGGCCCGCGCGCGCGCACACCGCCGCTGCACTTCGCCGGCGCAGCGCGGGAAGTGCACTCAACCAAAGACACACTAGTCATCGATTAATACACAAAGTTCAGTGCAATTCAATATGAAAACAACGCAAAAAAGAAGTTCTAATTGGTTCTATTGTTGAATAACGATTTGGATTAACGAAACGAAACGAATTGATTGTGGCTACAGTTGACATGGAGAACTTTTACGATATCATCCGAACGCTGAGCAGGAAGACTCTCAAGAGAAGGATTAAGGTACCTCAGGCCAAAACACATAAACACTATCAATTGCTGTGATGACTGGTGATGATGTCGATTTAACAATACACTAAAGTAGGGACACCGAGTGATGGCACTTGACACATCTGACAATAGTGTTGTGAAACACTCCATTTAACTAAATGGAGTGTTTTCGTGAGTCGATTGTGTGACTGGCAGAAGAGTCTTCAGAGGTACCGTTAGCGTGGACCGTATTTAACTAAATGGAGTGTTTCACAACACTATTGTCAGATGTGTCAAGTGCCATCACTCGGTGTCCCTACTGTAATCTTCTAGTTACTACATGAATACCGTAGAACATACGTATAACTTATCGACAACTTTACCCTTTCCACTTATCACGAAGCTCTAGGCTGCAAGGTTTCTTAATTCCAATAATTAATGATGAAGCGTTTGATCGTTAAATATTCTGCCCGCATAGGAATTCGCGGGTTATCCCTATTTGACACCTCCAGACTTTCGCCATCAGGTTATCGTATTTTTAATGCTTGAAGTTTTATAATTACGTTCGTTATATTAGATAACAATTTGTAGTAAAGGTAATTCAGTTTTAATAAGTGATAAATCAGCCTTCAGTAATTTAATACAAAATATTAATTGATTTTATTTTAAAATACATAATTATCTAATCTGTAGTCTGCGTAAAGTTAACTTTCTCGTAATCTGTGGTTATCCGATTATTGCGTGGTTTTCATAACTAATGAAGGGTCTTGTCCGTACACGTAAGAAAACGCAGCCACGCGATTATAACGAATGATTAGTAGCTATTACCCAAACAGGCTGAATTTCACCAGCCGTAACTACTCGCAGTGGGCAGAGGCAGCATCCCATGTTGGGAATCTACGTCACAGGGTTGCCACATAAAAAGTTAGCCCGGTTTCAAAAAGTTTACAAAGGTAAATCGAAAGTTTGCTTGTAGTTTTGTTACTTGTAAAAACTAAGAAGACAAGAAAGCAAACAAAACACAAACCAATTATTGGACCCGATTCTATAGTGGCCTCTAAACTTCTTAATTTTATTTAGGTGTCGCTAAAACACGCTATTCTATGAGCAGCTGTCATAATCAAATGACAGCGCCATGACAGCGCTAATTTGAATCTGACGCTTCCTATTTTAGGCGGTCTTATACATTGTCAGCTTGACATTCTAAATAGCACTGGTGAAATCTGCCGTGTAGACTATGTCTTAAAATTAGACAATTTAGTTTTAGGCTATTTAAGCGATGTGCACGTAGAATCGGGTCCATTATTAGCTGGTAATCTTTACTTAGTATAAAACTAACTCTCTTCCCGCTGTCTGTCCCTCTGTATGTACGTTTACATCTTTCAAACTACGCAATATATTTCAATACGGTTCAATCTATTTATCTAAATATAAATCAATCATATATCTTAATCTATCGATATATAGAGTGATTCAAGACAAAGGTAATTTATAGTAAATTCTTAATTATGTACGAGTATTACTGATAAACCGAAGTGAACCAAGGGGGAGTCGCTGGTAATTAAATAATATGTACTTACAAGATTTAACGTTTGAAGTGTAACAAGCTAAAACACTGTAGACTCATTACATAACTAGCGACCCGCCCCGGCTTTACTTAACTAGAATCAATCTGAATGTGTACATATCTTCCGAAAATATTATTTAAATTATTACGTTAATTGTAACTTAAACAACAAAGAGTGACATAAGGGTGACATTACCGACCTTTTAAAATGTTGTATCAATATTATATACTTACTTTAGATTCATGAATGCAACTTCATCAGCATTACCATTAAAATTGGGGTAGCGTAGCACCCCTAGCTGCATCCGTCACACCGCAGGCGCAGGCAGAATGTATTAACGCTCGGACGCCACGCTTTCATGCGCACGAGTGGATGCCATAGCGATCGCGCCCGATGGTGGGTCTCTACGGAAACAGCTGCAGGATAGTGACCACGAACCACATGATTCGAAAGTCCCTGTTACTCGTGCCTTGACACTAAATCGAGAGAAAGGGATGGTAGTAATGTAACTTGGAGTTTAGATTTTCAAAGTAGGGCTGATGTGTCATGATGGGGGAAGTTGACTCGAGAGTCGGTAGAG
Source organism: Acleris emargana (assembly GCA_927399475.2). Lineage (NCBI taxonomy): Eukaryota > Metazoa > Arthropoda > Insecta > Lepidoptera > Tortricidae > Acleris > Acleris emargana. The sequence goes on from OV656840.1 coordinate 4,102,274, forward strand.
TTAACGGCATGGTGCTCTTCTGGCAAATGTTGTTTGGTTTAAATATCGCTAGAGGAAAACTATTAATAGCGCAGATTATTAATAGAGAAGAACTATTAATAGAGAAGAACAATAGTGACCTAATAAAGAAATCGCATGCTTAGTAATAAACGGGCCTAACTCAAAATTGGCATTAAATTAGTTATTGTATTAAAACGGCTTATAACTGACAGCACTTTCGGCTCTCTTTCTTAAACCAGCCAAAATCGCGTATTAAAAAGAGATGGCATGATACCAAATAATTCAATGGAAACAAGAAGTGCCAATTACGAAACTTTAAACTCGATTTACCACAATTCACGATTTTTGAGTTAAGCCCGTTTATTACTAAGCATGCGAAATGTAAAATTTTGAGTTAGGTCTCTATAATAATATGTTATGACTTAAATTTTGAAAGCTGACATTTTGAATTAGGACACTATTATTGTGAAGGCGCGAATGTTTGACCGTAAAAGATACAAGTTAACATGAGTAAACTCTCTGATAATGTCTTAAAGGGAAGAATTAAATAAATAAGTAAGTACAGTCAGCTGCAGAGAAAAGGATACCCCCCCTCCTGGTAAGGATCGGTTTTTTTTCAAAAACCTGTGCTTAAATTTATATGATTTTTCTGTGAATTGAAGATTTTACTATTGTATACACATAAACTAAAAATCATTTAAATCTAACCACAGGTTTTCGAAAAAAAGCAATCCTTACCAGGAGGGGGGGGTATCCTTTTCTCTGCAGCTGACTGTAAAATTTATATGATTTTTCTGTGAATTGAAGATTTTACTATTGTATACACATAAACTAAAAATCATTTAAATCTAACCACAGGTTTTCGAAAAAAAGCAATCCTTACCAGGAGGGGGGGGTATCCTTTTCTCTGCAGCTGACTGTACCCCTAAAATCTAATAATTCCTAAGTAACCCAAACTCTTTTTAAACAACAAGTTTTTTACAAACAAGTTATGTGATGTGACACACATTGAACCAGCGACCAAATGACAAGCAAACCAAATTATTGCTGCAAAGTTTAAAGTCGATATAACGAATTCAGTTTTTCTCGCCTATTCCACAACGAACGCAATTTAAATATAAGGAAGGTGTGCCGTACTCCCCATCGCAATCGACTAGAAACCATACTCATATAACGAAGTTAAAACCATATGAACTTTTTAAAGAAAACAATTTTTTGTTTCATAGTATCTGTTTAAACATACATACATCTGATAGAAAAGTATTGCAGTAAATAAATTTGGATAAAGTATTCCTCACTCTCACACTCACATACATAACTTGTCAGTAAGTGAAGCATTTTAAGACTACATTAAACTACAGCAACAAACAAACCATATAGGCAAGCTGAAAAATTATGTGTTTTTTAATCAACTTTAACTGTAAGTTAGATTCCAATAAAATCGATGGCACCTTAAACTTTACAATAGAAATATCTTACATTTCGCTTCCACGTAATGCTTTCTAATTTCCACATGAAGAGAAAGAAGATTGTTGCAACGAGTGAAATGGAATTCTTTTTTTGTCTAATAACAATTTGAACACGAGGGAAAACAAAGCCATATGTTCCGATAGCAGTTAGATAATAGAGTAGGATTAGGGAATGCAATTTACCGGTTATTAACAGATTTTGTAAGAAAATAACCGGTTAAAACCGGTAATAACCGGTTATTATTACCGGTGATAGAGTAGAATAACGGGCGTTTATAGTGAGCTTTTCTTAATTACCTTTTGTTTTTAAGTCAGCCGCCATTACTGTCAAGTAAATAAGAATTATCATATCATAACGCTGATATTGTCGATAGCAGGTCGAAAGCAATATTAGAAAGAGAGCCCCGGTGCGCTAGCTTTTAAAATGTCTTTTGGGTTCGAGTAAAGTCGAAAAGACCAGCATAAGAGCGTATGGGAGCGAGTGAAAGAAAAGTACAAACCCTTAGGTATTTTTAAGAACTTTTGCACTGTAGTAGTTGGATGCCCGCCACTTCGTCTGCATTCTTCCCGATAGCGGTGGAATTCTGAAAACCCTACTTAGGGTAGGTACCTAAGGAATATTTGTCCAAGGACTGGCGGTTCATGATACTTTTTATGCTTACATATTATTATTATTATTAATTTGCCCAATATAGTGTCCCACTGCTGGGCAAAGGCCTCCTCCCGTGATTTCCACACCTCTCTCTCTGTGGCAATCTTCAGCCAATCCTTCAGAAAAGCGTCCAAGTCATCATGCTTACATATATTTGGTACAAATTAAAAGGGAGAGAGTTCGCTCCCTTTGCTGCGTTCAAATTTTTTGTACGTAAAAACTAAAAATTGTATCGTGAAGTGATAAAAAAAAGCAATGTACTTATATTTTATTGTATTTATCTTCTTGGATACTGTACTATAACCAAAAAAAAACTAAATAGACTCATGTTTGTTACAGATCCAACCCAAGGCGATCACAAATGGAGTCACTAAAGATCGCATCGAACGCGACGTGAGAGAAAGAAACGATTCCCGGGAATCCCGGGACTCCCTCCGGGACATGCGGGACTCCAGAGAGACCCGGGAGTCCCGCGACGAGACGGAGCACGCGGAGCGGCGCGCGCAGGCGTCGCCGCCCCGGGACCGGGAGCGGGACAGGGAGCGGGACATGAGGGATGAGAGGAGGGAGCAGACGACGCCGCAGCATGATGGGAGACATCCGCTGCTGCAGTTCGCTGTGGATCATTTCCGACAAAGTCCTGAGTAAGTAGACTAACAAAAATATAATTCTTGTGATATTTCTGGGGTCCTAGTGAAAACTCACGCCTTCATACTTCTTGATAATTCTGTAACCACATTTTGCACAAGTAGGCTAAGATGTTTCCCAGTGTATTAGTGACAGGTGGCAAGCACATCGCCTAACAGTACTACAAGCCTTTATTCCCTTAGTCGCCTCTTACGACATCCACGGGAAGACAAGGAGTGGCACTATTCTAACCCGGCAACCACACGGCAAGTCGACTTAACTTGTAATTAAAAAGGGTATATATATACATGAACGGAGTATTTTAGACTTAAACCCTTTTTCACTTGATCTTCAGAAGATTTATACCGTTTTTCACAAGGACCCCAGATTTATTGGTTATATACGTCAATTCACAATTATGAATAAACGTGTAGCAATATGTTAGATAAATCTACATTATCATATATTATCATGTGTACAATTTTGAATTTCAACGTCAGCAATTAATTACTCCCCTACCTAGTAAGTAAATATTATCAAAAGTTCTAACAACTTCAATTGAATTAAAATACTTAAGTCTAAACATACATGTCATAAAGTTGTAGAAGGGAAGAAAACGGTACATTCTAGATATGAACTAAAAAACTACAGAGAGGCTCAGAATAATCAGCAGAACACGTTTCTAAATTTTTTAGAGTTTAACAAACAAACTAAGCTTTAGGCTTGTACTATGGGTACAAGGCATCGATATACTTACTTATATAGAGAAATACATAGTTAAATATGTAGAAAACATCAAAGACTCAAGAACAAATATTCGCGCTCATAACACAAATAACTGCCCTTACCGGAATTTCAACCTGGGACCGCTAGCTTCGAAGGCAGGGCCACCACAAACTAGGCTAACGTGTCAGCCAAATTGATATCTATGTATCATAATTATCAAGTTAATTAAATACTTTAACAGAATCTAAACTAATTGAAATAATTCCAGTATTCAAAGTCACCTAGTATATACTTCCTTGAGAAATAATCCGTCGAGCGTGTTTAAACCATTGAATTTATTATCTTGAAGATCTCTATGAGTGAATACAGTTTTTATATATGTAAATACTAGGTAGTGTTTATTTACTTATGCTATGAGTCATCATATCAGCCCGTTGCAGTCCACTGCTGGACATAGGCCTCCCCCAAGGAGCGCCCCAACGCACGATCTCCCGCCCTTCGCATCCAGTCACTGCCAGCTGCCTTCTTCAGGTCGTCGGTCCATCTAGCCGGGGGCGTCCTACACTACGTTTGCCTAAGCGTGGTCTCCATTCGAGAACCTTCCTGCTGCACCTCTCGTCGGTTCTGCGACAGACATGGCCAGCCCACTGGCACTTCAGCTTGCTACATTTTTGGCCAATATCAGTCACCTCATGTCATGTCGTATGACCTCGTTCCGGATCTTATCCCTTAATGAGATCCCCAACATAGACCTCTCCATAGCACGCTGTGACGTGCAGTCGGTGGCCCAACTTTTGAGTACAATTATTAAAATTTAAATATTTCTTATCTCTAAGTAGAATAGATAATTGGCGCATCGCGTTTTTTTATTCGTCTAGCTAATGAGACCCTAATCGGATATTTCTGTTAATCAGTGTGACTGTGAACTAGCTACAAGCTATCCAGGCACCATGACGGCACGTACATAAAATCCGAAATGAATACTCCATGCGTTAACTGCGTCCGTTATGTTTGGTCAAACAACTCACAAACAAACTAGAGTATTCATTAAGTGGTAATTGTAGTTTTCTGTTCGCGGCCATTATATGAACGTGTATTTATGTGTATTAACGACGTGGTGCTGGGGTGAAAAAGGGTACAAGTGGATTCGTAATAAAAACCGGTATATACATGAACGGAGTGGTATCCCCTTAGTTAATATAAAATCAATGTCTATAATATCACTTTCTCTAAGTTCATTTGCTATAATCAGTCACATGCTATACATTCAAATGCTATAATCATATGCTATACATTCAAATGCTTCGAGGTCTTTTTTATCTGCCATAAAAACCTAAATAAAACATAACAAACATAACAGAGAGTTTGAGAGATAATATATAAAGGGAGTTATCAATAAGGAAGGAAAGGACGTAAATATTCTAGATTTTGAATAGAGGGTAAAATATTCTTTATAGGAAATAAATATTATAAATCACAATTATATAGATTTTATTTATGCATGATGAACATTAGTTTTCTTTTAAATTAAAATGACTATTATAGCAAATGAATGATTGAAGCAAGTGATTTTATAGGAAATTAATTTATAGTTTCTAATTTTATGGCACTTGATTTTATAGGAAATATGGTAGACCCGAACGGAGTATACTAGACTTAAAACCTTTTTCACTTGATCTTCAGACCCTTTTTCACTAAGACCCCAGCACAGTTAGATCACGATTAGTGGTGGAAGGACTTTGTGCAAGGTCCCTACAGTCGAGAGCAGAGGGATTGGAGCGAAGCTCCGGTGAACCCTCCCCGCTATAGGCTCGCCGATGGCCAGCATGCCTATCCCTTGTTCGCACTACTCCTGAGGGTTCACGGAGGAACTCATCCTCTTCGTGCTCGGAGCAGGGGGCGCCGTGAACGTCGGTGGCCTAGTGGCTTAGGGAGTCGACTCGTGATCGTAAGGTACCGAGTTCGAACCCCCACGGTCACGATGTACCAATGTGTTTTTCTAAATTAAGTACATTACTAACCGATGCTACGGAGAAGGAATAATATCGTGAGGAAACCTGCAAATTCAAACAGCTGAGTGCGTAAAAGGGTAATTGCACAAGAGATCCTTAAGAGTCGTAGTGTTTTCGAAAGGGGCCCATTTGTAAGATAAGATAAGATAAAGGGCCGCCTTGCGCTGGGGGGTCGGGTTTGTCGGTCGCGTCGGTCGCCTTGCGTTTTCCAACAGCTCTGACTGTTTTTACTTTGTACCTAAAGTAGAAGGGTATAAATCGCATACAAAGTATACTAGACTTGTACCCTTTTTCACTTGTGAATACAAACTCTTATTAGCGACGCGTATGCGCAAACGCAGCGTCATGCTCCCGATGTTCGCCCATCACTTTTCGTTTGACCGTATCTCAGCCATCTGGCACATACTACTGGCTTTAACGTCTTGTTAGCCCACTTATTATATTTATGGTGCAAGATTATAGTTTTCTCTTCACGGAAATTAACATATGTTCATAATGAAAAGACTTTTCTTACTGTGAACCAACATAAAGACGGTAAATCGCTGATGATACTAAAGCCTAGTTCACACGCATATACTTGATTAGTTGGTAACTTAGTTTTAACTTATTAATATTTACCAAATTTTTGCTCGGGGTTTCTCTGCGTGATAGAATCAGATCAGAAAAGATGATATCCGCAGTAGAACTAAGGTTACCGACATCGCCCGAAGAATAGCTAAACTTAAGTGGCAGTGGACGGGGCACATCGCTCGCTTACTGTACAAAATTGTGAAACGATTGAAAGCGACAAGGTACATAAATGATCACTTATTTATGCTGTTGACTGTACTATAAGTATAGAAAAATACATACTTAAATACATAGAAAACAGGACTCAGGAACAAATACTCGCGCTCATCACACAAATATTTAACCATACCAGGAATCAGGAGGTATTAGTGACAGGTTGCAAGCCCATCACCTAACAGTACTACAAGCCTATATTCCCTTAGTCGCCTCTTACGACATCCACGGGAAGACATGGCGTGGCACTATTCTAACCCGGCAACCACACGGGCATTAATGGTATTTACATTTAATAACTTGTTTGCTGTGTTGTCGTAATATGTGATTATGATCCCTCACTCCCCATGCCTCATTCATTGGCCTAACCTCATTTCACTGGACCCAACTCGCTTAAAGTTTTCTTTGTTATTTAAATATCCTATTTGCAATAAAATATTTCCAAAGTAATGTATAAGTTATTCAATGAATTCTGTTAACATATAATTTAATATTTATGATTACAGCATCACGGTAAAAGCGTACCCGAAAGATATCAATTTAGTTTTCGTCTCGATACATAATCACAGTTCCCTCGCCCAGGCCCAGCTAACGACCTCTGTAATACATCATTTCCCAAATTGCTTTACGCCTTCCGACAGTGTTTTGTGTCATTATTATACGAATTGGTTATATAACCAAAGGTTTTTTAGGTCGATGTTATTTGAAGAAATCTTCCAAAGTGTTTTTAATAGCAATTTAAAATTATTACATGCTTTTATTTGACCTGCCGTATTAGTTTTGTTTACAAATCTTACAAGTTGGTATAAAAGAGTATGACGTGGTAACAGTTACAATATTCTTCCGTGGCACCCACATGGGAGTTTTTGGTTAAAAAATCTGGAGTCCTAGGGAAAAAGGGTTTAAGTCTAGTATATAATCCGTTCATGTACAGGGCGAACGATATGAAGTGTTACCAAATTTACAAATTCGAGCCTGGTGTCAAAGTAAATGCGACTTACTAGCGGGAAAATGTTTTGGAAGCTGCGTTGGAGCCTTGGGCACGCAAACATTTCGGTAGTAGACCGTGGACATTACAACAAGACTCGGCCCTGGCTCATAAAGCTCGTGTGAACCAAGAATGGCTGAACAACACGTTCCACATTTTATTTCGTCCACACAATGTCTTTCGAATTCCCCAATCGCGAACCCGATGGACTTTTCTATCTGGTCCATTGTGGAGAGCAAGATGAGGAGAAGAAAACATGCCAGTGTGGATGCACTGAAGAAAGCGATCGTACGTAATTGCCATTGCATACCGCAGGATCACATTCGTGCAGCGTGCAACTCATTTTTCTACCGTCTGAAGGCCATAGACAGCAAAAGGTGGTCATATCGAGTTAAAATAAAGTAATCTTAGAAATTTGATCTTTTTCTCATTTTTTTCTTAATAATGAATAATTTGTGACAACAAAAAAAAATCGTAGCCTTTTGAATTTGGTAACACTTCATATCGTTCGCCCTGTACATACCTTTTTTTATTGCTAGTTAAGTAGACTTGTACCCTTTTTTCACTAGGACCGCATAAATATTCTCCGAAGTTCCGAACTCCATACAACAAACATACAGTGGTGGACATATAATTAGAAACAGTACATAAAACTTAGGTAAACACAGAATGAACTATCGTTATGAGTAAAAATTATATTGATTAAATCACTATTGACTATGCCAGAATATAGCCAATGAGTTAAAAAACTCATAAAATATTTAAAAAAGTAAATCTGTTCTATCTTTAATTATTAAAAGATTTTAAAAATCATGATAGTTGAATTTCTATTACTGGCCGCTTGGACAACTAATTAGAAACAGGATCCATGGTTCGTTCCATTTTTGAAACTAAAAAAAAAACTCTTTTTACGCTTTTTCTGTTGTTTCGGCGGCAATTAAACGTCAATTTGGAAAATTACGTGAATAATAAGTATTGTTAAAAATGGGTAAAAATAAGAGTTGTGACGAGTCAACCAGGCAATTAATCGTTAAATTACATTTAGATCGAAAGTGGACTTATAGAAGAATTGCTAAACATCTAGAATGTTCTGTGAAGAAAGTTTTCAACGCTATTGCTCATTATAAAACTAACGGAACTACTAAAAGTGTTGTTAGAAAGGCTCGTCCAAGGAAAACATCTCCCCGGGAAGATTCGCAAATAATACGTGTAGCTAAACAAGACCCGTTCAAAGGCTCCAACGAGATTAGAAATGAAGTTTTTTCACCTGATGACCAAAGGAACATTTCCTCGAAACTGGTACGCCGCAGATTAGTGGAAGCTAAATTGTTCGGGAGGGTTTCTCGAAAGGTACCGCTTCTTACCAAGCAACACCGAGAGTAGCGATTATTATTTGCAAAGAAATATCTTAACTGGACCGTACGAGAATGGAAAAAAGTGTTATTCTCGGATGAAACAAAAATAAATATGGTGAATTCAGACGTCAAACGCTACGTTAGACGTCCAATAAACCATGCTTTTGATTATAAATACACCAGGAGCATAGTCAAACACGGCGGTGGTAATATTAAAGTATGGGGATGTTTTTCTGGTTGCGGAGTTGGACCCGTCCGTAAGATTCAAGGTATAATGGATCAATTTCAATACAAAAACATGTTAGAAGAGACAATGATTCCCTACACCGACGACCATTTGCCTGTGACCTGGATCTTTCAGCACGATAACGACATTAACGACCCAAAACACGGCCCGCAGTGTTAAATCCTTTCTTAGTGAGCAACGTGTTACCATGTTAGACTGGCCTGCAAATAGTCCCAATTTAAATCCAATTGAAAATTTGTGGTACGTCGTTAAAAAAAAAGTCTCCGTTAAACGTAATTCCAGTCAAAATGAACTTTACGAAGCCTTTGTTGAAGCATGGAACTCGATCCCACTCGATAAATGTATGAAATTACTTGAATCAATGCCACGTCGTTGCAGAGCCGTCATTAATAAAAAAGGCTATGCAACTAAATATTAATTGTTAAGAAATTTAGTAAACCAAACATTATTTTACATAAATAATTTGAAATTGTTGACGTTGACACGTTAAAACTTTGATTTTTACCTCATTTCTTTAGTGTTTCTAATTACTTGTCCATGACGGATGGTACTGCAATTGTCGTTTAGTTGTTTGTACGTAACTAAATATCTAAATGGTAGTTGTAAACTCGGATATTTATTTGTTTTTTAATTAATTATAAGTTGTTGAACGTATTCTATGCATTTTGTTGTTTTATTTCCAAAAACAAAAGTTTTACGGCAATGTGCCTTGTATAATGTGAAATACGTCGCAAGTGTTTCTAATTATATGTCCACCACTGTATATTCCAAACTATTTTTTACCAAACCACACCACCTATATACAGGGTAATATTTTAATTAATGCACAAATTTTAATATTTGCTTCGCTATTATTAGTCAATAACACGTTGTGTAATTTTTTCTCTAGTTTAAAAAAAACATTAGAGATATTACCGATTCAATGATTCCACCAACTTAACGATATTCATAGACCCTCTAATGCAGGGGTGTGAGGAGAGGAGCGTGCTGTTAAAAAGTGATTTTCTAGTATGGAATTGGTGCCCACACAAGAACGTAAAAATTTGAAAATTTGCAAAAAAAAACTGATTTTGTTGTGGTAATATATTATATGAACGATAAAAATATATATATATGTTCAATTTCGTGCTCTAATAAAAAAATACCCTGTATATTTTCGTCCACTTCCAGTTTTTGTGAACATCCCGCAGTATAAATACAAAAATATCGGTATACAATTTTGATATCTCGGTTAATATTTAATTTTTTTGATCTTAAATTAATTTATATAATAGTATAGTGTTATTACCTAAATTACAATCGAAAATATCGAGGGAATATCGTCGGTGAAACTGCAAAACCGCTTAAGTAACATTTTAATTAAATGAGACGCAAAATGCACCTTTGTAATGAGTTAATTAGGTTTATTTTGATCTATCATAAATTTGTTAGTTACGTTATTGCAAATAAGGAAGATATTTAAATTTTCATTATTACCGGGATCGATTCCGGACACAGAGTTACTTTTGCATTATAATATACTTATCAAAACAAAATAGGGGCCACGCTATGTTCTGCATACAAAATATCTAGGTATGTTCGAAGAAGGATTTATTATAACAAATGTTAACATGTAATTTTTGAATTTAGTATCATTCGAAAGCTGCAATGTTCAACTAACTTACAAGATGTGTTATTTTTTAATCAATTGTTTTGTTTTTACCGTGCGTGCGGTTTTTAAAAAAGTTGCATATTTTTACTCATTTTGTATGAAATTTGAAAATTGATTTAAAAAACCACCACCCACACGGTAAAAACAAAACAAGGGACAAAAAATAAAAAAACACAGCTTGTAAGTTGAACATTGCAGCTTTCGAATGGTAGTAAATTCAAAAATTACAGGTTAAGATTCGTTATAATAATCCTTCTCCGAAAAAAGTTCTTTTGTATGTAGGTAGAACATACCTTGGCCCCTATTTTGTTTTGAATAGTATAGTACTTATGGATGTATACGTTTAAGATAAGATTATGATATAATATGATGGATATTCCATGCCTATCCCCGCCCTTAACTAAACGTCACGTTACGTCTTGTAACTGGACCTGAAGACCCCCACTCCTGACTCACACCGATCTGTATCATTACGCTTACATTGTTCTTTGTTCGGAGCCAGCTTCATTTCACTCCATGCAGCCTCATTGTCTCGGCCTGGGTCGAGCATGACATTTACACCACCATGTGCCTGAACCATCTGATAATCGCATTACACCGTAATTAGCAACCAATCTCTAATTACTACTGATACCTTACGATGTGAGTGAGACGCGGATATGCTTGGAAGGGTGAGTGAGCTTTTTTAACTTGGTCATGATTGACGCTGACATAAACTTCAAGACTTGATATAAAAAATACTAAATCAGGCCTAAAGCATCAGATCTAACTAAAAATAAATGGATACACTGAGAGATAACTTCAACTTGTACCAATCATAATGATATAACGGCGGGTGTTTTAAAAATTAAAAGTTAATTCTGTGTTCATTGTTCAATTTATTAATTCATTGAGCAGTTAAACAGCACAGATAACAGTGATAACAGTATTTTAAAAATCTTGTAGATAGCGTGCTGCTAAAATTTCGTTATAGGTAGTTACCTTTACCTACCTAAGGAAAATTCGGGATTCGGAATAGAGCTATTCTGAATAACAAACGTTTTTCCGTTTTCTTTTTGTTTTTTTTTGGTAATTTATTAAGTCAGAAATGTGATTATTCGGCATTCAAAAAAACTACTAAACTGGAACTAATTTTCGGAATAAGTAGGTAGTGATGATTCCGAAATTTCAAAATCGGAATTCTGAAATTCGTGTTTATCAAATTCGGAAAAAAACGATATTATGTACCCAATATGAGGAGGTGACATTGATTGTCAAAATAATAATAATGAACCCTAAAAAGAATACTCGAGGTTTGGGTTGTAAAGGCCCTTTGGTCGTCATATCGCGTTCCCAGCAACGAGTGGGTTAATTAAAGATTCATGCCGATTACATTACCAGTGCTCCGATGCGTCCTATGGCCTTTAATAGTACTGTACCCTTACCATGAGTGATAATTACCGTACTCGCTAGCGAGATTAGCGAGTCGAATGCTCTGTCCCTCGCAGACCTCCCAGTATTCTTATAGAGTGCGAGGGACAGAGCATTCGACTCGCTAGCGAGTACGGTAATTGTAACTCATGGTAAGGGTACCGACTGTTACTTTTCCCCGCGCGTATTTACATTCAATGCGCTCGCGCATGTTCTCGGAATGCTAACGTTAGAGCGTTTTTGCGTCTGCCATTTCTACTTCAGGGTTGCATTTGTTATACTATTAATTGACATTTTTGATAAACTTATCAGAATTAATTATCCTTAATTAAATCATTAAACACCTTCAAAACAGAAGCTAAAGAGAAACGGAAAATAATGTCATCATCATAAATTATTGTAAGTCGTAATATCGGAATAATATTGGTCGCTTTTCGACCATATGCAAATTGATTCTATAAGTATCTGAAGCAGAGCAAGACGCATCATATTATTATGCATATATTGAACTAATTTTGTCTCCTAATTAATTAAATATTCATAGCGCTTGTTATCACGTAACATCTTGTAGTTATCGCTATACGAAAACTCTATATCTAAAAGAAAACATAGCATCACCTCCACCGAAGATATCACCTGATCTTTGAAATTAAACATAAGCCGCATAAAGATGAAGATATTTCAACTATAAAACATGGCCTCAATTTCCAACAAACTTGTATGAAGAGTGGACCATGATTTTTGCCGCCGTCTTCACTAGATGCTCTTGATAAGCTAACAATCAACGTACAACGGCCGTACGCATCAAGTGACCTAATTGTACGAAAAGAGTTTTTCGTAATGAGAATCTTAGGCAAGAGTTTTGTCAGGTGTATTCAAACGAGAAGACAATGCGCTATAAAAACGTTTCGGAAAAAGTGTGCACAGCCCTGGTTTGTTAGTTGTGCGTCGGGGCTCGGTCGGGCGTGACGCGGAGCCCTAGCCTCGAGGTCGGGACAGTCGCGGGACTCCCGTGGACCATGCCGTGCGCGGCGCTGGTGCGGCTCAAGCACTGCATGCAAGTATCCCGAGTGTTTCCAACTTGTTACCTGTGTTTGTGGTTTACATAAGTGGAGTGTCTCTCGCTAAGATAGAAGCTGTTATCCCTAAATAACTGTAATGTCTTTCGCATCATTGTGTACGATTTGCGGTGAATTGTCTTTGTTTTGAAGTGTCTACTTAATGGTCGCTGTTACATTATGTTTTTGCTATAAAACACCATAAAGTTTAATTACGTAACTAGTTCTTAATACAACTTAAAATAATTATCAGGGGATCAATATCATACAAATTGACCTTGTCCCTAGTCCTAGCCCGAAGCTCTAGGCTTTTACTATGGATACTAGACAACGATAAACATACCTACTTAAATAGAGAAACATCCAATACTAAACAAAATCTCGCGCATATCACGCAAATATCACTTAATCGTTCAAATAAACATTATATCTATATTATTAATGCGCAGAACCGCGTCTGTCATAAGAAAAGCTATAAATTATTACCTATGTACTAGCGACCAGCCCTCACTTCACTGTTTAAGTGAGACCTTCCTCTTGAATCACTCTATCTATTGATCATCATCATCATCATCATCAGCCCATTTCCGTCCACTGCTGGACATAGGCCTCTCCCATGGCACGCCACTGAGCTCGGTCCTGAGTTTTTTGTTTCCAACCACTGCCAGCCACTTTTTTTACGTCATCATTTCATTGTCGTTGCGTAGTTTGAAAGATCTAAACGTAAATACAGAGGGACAGACGGCAGGAAGCAACTTTTTTTTAAACTACTGGAATATGTAAAGAAGATACGAGTATTACGAGCGCATTTGTGCACTACCAACTTTTATTTTTTAATGAGATTGCGAGTGCCTACTCTCGGCATATCAGAAGCCCTTCGCCCTTCGTGTGTTATCACACATTTCCCACCATTTCCGGAATTGTGCGAGTTGGTGTCGCCTCTCGCGTGAATCGCGTGATCGTCGTGCGCTTTCCCTCTGCCTAGTTATGTTGCTTTGTTTTAACTTTCGGTGCTAAGTTCTCAGATTTCCATACAAAATTGTCTCTATTGTGAGTTCTAACACTGGTTAGTAATAATTTTGACAGTATAATGGTGTCTGCAATTATAAGTTGTCGCTGGTGAACTGTGTGTGTGTAGTGTGTTGAGGCTGACATAAATCTACTAGCAATAAATAAACAACAGTCCCACATAAATAGTTACCTATGTCTATCGACTTCACATGAAATCTTATAATGTTCATCCTCCCTAAAAGATGTTGTGTAAGCTACAGTAAAAGTTGAGTAATTATTTGATCAACTTAATTGCTTTGTCCCGTCGTCAAGTGTGTCGGATCCATAATTATTGCAAGAGGTTTCGACCGATTAGCCACACCGTTGTGGGTTGCGCGTACGGCGTCAATTAAAATCATCGTCGATCGATAATCGCGACGGTGTGGTGCCTTTCCCTATTCATCTGACAGCTAGAGATCTTCGAGGTGTGAATAAATTGAAGCACATGCTGTGAGCTCGAAGTAGATTAAGTAATAAAGATGAAGTTTAGCGTGGAATCGTGGCTATTGTTTGTGGTAGGTCGTATCTGTACTAATTCTATACGCGATAAGTATGTAGGTGCTGTTTGTTGGTTTTTCCTGTGGCTTTCACGGAACTGTGGTATCCACTTAGTCAAAAATGAATTAGAAGAAGGTTGACGCGTCACAGTTTTTTGTTATGCGACTCGAGATTGATCGACTAAAACAATGCTATATAGGTAATTTATTAGATATAATGTTGCTTTTCGATACTTGTCTCGCATTGCTATCCTCGTTATTTTCGCAAATTAGTTGTAAGAGTACAATATAATTACCTTTGTCACTGTAATACGTTCCAACGCAACCAATAGCTTCACGCTCGGCTGAAACCCGGATTAGCAGGAAACGTCTCGCGTAACATACATCGCGTAACCAACGAAGGCCGAACATAAACAAACATTTGAAAGCCGAAATGAAATGTAAAATTATTCGTATCGTAATCCGTGATCGGTTCCTCCCATCGATACTTGTACTTTCGCCGATCGGCGCACGCGCCGCAGTCGAACCATGTCGGCCGAGTCGAGCGGTGATCAGTCGGACATCTCGGGTGATAGCCTGTCGGGCGATCACCCGCCGGGTGATGACGCGGAGAGCACCGATGATGAGATCGTCAATTTGCTGTGAGATTCTGTTTTGGTGATGTGTTGTGTGTGTTGAAATGGGAAAAACGTGTGTTTTGGTTGTGTTTGTTACGATAATAAATTCAATGGAGTTATGGCTTAGTTATGATTTTAGGGATTAAGATTTTATTCTATTTAATGCTCATAATGACGCGGTAAGCCTAATGTGATGACCGCAAGTAATTGTTCCAGAATCTTGTTGGTTTTCGTGTCTATTTGCGTGTTTATTTCTTCATCTAAGTACGCATGTATTTATGTATATCATCGTCCAGTGCTCATAGTGACACTAACAAGCCAGGCATTTAGTTTAGAATAAGGTAGCTATAGCTACATGTAGTGTCGCATAAAATATTGATAACATTAATTAAAATACAATGTCGCGTTCGAAGATAAACTTTCGTAGGTCTTCAGATATCCTACGTTTCTAAAAACGGCACTCGTGGTTTCAAATGGAAACACACACACTAGAAGATACCAAAATACACTTTCGGACAAATAATATGGGTCATAGTGCGTTTTTTATATAAACGAGGCTATTCGGAAGCCTTGGTTCCTAGCCAGAGGTTATTTTGAGAGAGGTTTAATGGTGGATACTCCGAGGTTCAAAAGCAATAAGCTACCTAACTGATCGCACAATCAGTTAACACCACAGCGAGAGAGTTGGGGTCAGCATTTGGATTTCCTTACATTTTATTGCCATTTTAGAGGTTTTTCCTGAACATGCACAATTCCAGCGTTAACCGCAGATTCAATCAGTTGGGTGTCCTAGGCACTGGAAGTCCTGGATCGATGCTCGGGGTGTCCATCATCAGATTTCACTAAAAGCATCCCCTGGCGACGAACCAAGGGTTTGAAATAGCCTCTTTAGTATGAAAAACGCACTCTGACCCGTATTATTTGACCGCGAGTGTAAATAGCATTCCTATTAAACCATCACTTATAGTATATTCTACGGAGACTCTTTATTTAGCAGTCGTAAAACTAATTCCATCTTTAGGTAATTATATTACCTTAAAATAAGTGACTAACTGTGTTGCTAACAAGTGGCTAACAAGCACTAAAGCTGACTGAGAAAGCGATGGCCTAGTTGGTAGTGATAGTGACCCTACCTACGAAGCTAGCGGTCCTGGGTTCAAATCCCGGTAAGGTCAGATATTTGTGTGATGAGCGCGAATATTTGTTCCTGAGTCATTCAAAAAATTCAAAATTCAAAATATTTATTCAGTAAATTGGCCACATGAGGGCTCTTTTACACGTCGGTAACATGGAGTGAATCTACTAGCGCTTCGGACAAGACCATCATAACATGGATGTATACTATGTATTTCAGTATATATTTATCTATATAAGTATTTGTATCGTTGTCTAGTACCCATAATACAAGCCTAGAGCTTAAATTGGGACTAGGTCAATTGGTGTGACATTGTCCCCTGATATTTATTTATTTATTTAAATACGAACTTTTCTGACCAAAAACGATACCGTACCTATGTACAAATATTGACTACATCTGTACTATTAGGTAATTATTTAAAATTTAATTCAAAGGTAATCTCTTAGGGAAATCTTATGCAATTGAAAAGTTATAGCACCGACGTGTCAAGACGGACCTTGTTTAAATTTATTTCGATTATGGAGGGCTACCAGAACGGAATATAATTAACATGAATACTCAATTTGCACATCGTGCAATTAAATCGACCAAATTATGGAGGATTTGCATTAATTTCAAGTTAAAACGCGGGTTTGATAAAAGTTTGGTCGTAAGAGTTTTCCCTTTGAAGTTAGTTAGAGAAGTATAAATAGAAGTATTAAAACACACGTAACAGTGACCCTGCCTTCCTGCGGTTCCGGGTTCAAATCCTGGTAAGGGCAGATCCTTGTAGCGCGAGTATTTATTCTTGAGTCTTCGGTATCCCTCCACATAAGTAGGTTTATCGTTGTATAGTGCCCATAGTACAAGCCTAGAGCTTCGTTTGGGGCGAGGTCAATTGGTGTGACAATGTCCCCTGATATTTATTTATTAGTCATAGTCATTTATTCAGAAACAATATACATTGCATTTGAAATATCTTATCATTACATAAATTCACAAATTAATTTAATACACATACTCAATAGATCATTAAAAATACACAATATTTACTCGTACTCACTTATTGATTTATTTATTTCCATTCGAGATTGAAACTAATATATAAACATTACCTGTCACTTTCAGTATCGGAGAACCCGCTAGGGTCCATTTTAACTTCGAACATCTGAAATGCTGTGGTACCAACAATAATCCAACATTGCTCTCAAAAATATCTGACACACTTATGCCTCTATAGTACCTAATAGTTAAAGAGACGTGTCAGATAATGCTGGGTATAACTGCGACAGTACCTACAGACATCTTTAACCTCAACGTCCTCAACCTATCTGAAGATCTAGTTATTCTCACAACAAAGCTTGTTACACCATTTTCACCATCAATTTAACCACGCCGACGACTTCAAAACCCCATAAAACAATACTTGTACAGACGTTAAAATAAGTTAAATTCCATTATCGATAACATGTAAAGAAATGTTTTAAACTGAAGTGGATTTTTACTAGAGATTCCGAGTGTTTAATCGACTGCGCGCCCAAACCAAACGCAACATACAATTATCGAATAGAGGGAAATGGCGAATCCGCTGTGATGAAAGTTATCACGCCACCTGTGGGGTAACGTGGTATGACGAAAATGGGTGTGTCACCACTTGAGCATTCCGCGGTATAGTAGATTAGTAGCGGTTTTTTTTTTAACTCACCGTATATCCAAAAAAAATATCAATTAAGTATGTACTCAAACACGAGCCTTAACCCTAGGTTTGACCGTCGTACTACTTGGTTGCAGTACAGTTATGGTTTTGTCCCATTACCCGGTTTTGTATGAGCTACTTAGTACATACATACATGTATACATAAAACTCACGCCTTCATTCCCAAAGTGGGCCCAATTAGGCACGGTTAGACTAAGGGGTTTACCAGTGTATTAGTGACAGGGTGCAAGCCCATCGCCTAATAATACTACAAGCCTTTATTCCCTTTGTCGCCTCTTACGAAATCCACGGGAAGACATGGAGTGGCATTACTCTAACCCGGCAACCACAAGGCAAACTACTACTATGAGCTACTTAGTTCCTACCTTAAATGGTGACAATCCCAAATCTGCCCCATTACTTCACAGTCCAAGGATACCAGAGTTTCCAAAGCAATTCGGTTGGTAAAATGACAACAGTATCTTATTGACAGTATCCAGAAGATTTACAGGTTTTTCTAATTACACGCTCCTGCAATTCTATAAACGCTGGACTGTCAAGACATTACACACAAAAACAAAACAGATACGGCACACCAACATTCAAAAATTATGATAAGATGTTTTTGTCCTTGCCCACCCCAAGAAAAAGAAAAAAAAACGCTATATCAAACTACAGATTAAACCACAGCTGATTAAACCCTCTTTTATTCATAGCAATTTTTTCTTCCACAGACTAGAGATCCTAAAAGCAGATTCGTCTCTAAAGAGCAAGGCGAAACGCAACGAATGGACGTGGAAGGCGCAGACCGACGTGGTGAAGTGGCAGGCGGCGGCGCTTAGGGCTCCCCTGCTGCGCCTGGCGCCCGCGCTGGCGCCCCCGGCGCTCGAGTGCTTTACTTGTATAAGGGCTTATTGCGGAGACCTTAATCCTAATGAGAGAGCCATGCATCAGGACCTGACTGAAGTGAAATGTGTTTACACTGTGTTGATGGTAAGCGATTTCTGATTTACTTACTATGTATGTAACATGTAGAGAACTTTAACCCATTGTTACAAACATTTGTTTTCTATTCATCCAAGCTAAAAGAGATCATTATAATCGCATAATTCAGGCTCAAGACTCAAAACGTACCTAAACCCCGGCCAAAAATTCTATTCTCGTTCTGATCTAAGACAATGCTTTCGAATAAAAACTTGTTCATTATTTTCTACAAAAACATGTTAAATATCGAAGCCTCCTGCCCGACAAAACTATTGATTCACTTACATCAGATCCTTTCTTAGTCCGCCGAATATGAAATTACTTTGTCATCGTGATGTTCTTATTCCTTTAGAGAGTTGTGCAAACAGAAAACTCTCAATAGTCGCAGATAGAAGCTTCCGGAACGTCATAAAACTTGTTATAGAACCAACATAGTTAATATCACACTACGAGGCTATAAACATATCAAAAGAATCACAAATTATTTTACGTAAAGAGAAAACTCTTAAACATGGTTCGCTAGCTTAATTTGTCAGATACTCCCTATACATATGAAGGCTTAGAGGATAAATGATTATAGAGCTAACAAGGTTCTCACCGATACAAAAAAACACAATAAGCACATGCCGTTAAACACAGACACATGTTTGTGAGACGAATTAAAAAGATAATGACGTATAATGGGCATGATGTCTTGATGAGCAACGTTCAGAGTTCAGAATCGGTACGGTATGAGTGGTATGACTCTTTAAAAGTTAACCCCATCGGTCAGTATAATCATCAATTCTGTTGTCACTAAGATATTAATCCAAGAACACCTCTCAGCACATACAATGTTACGTTTGCCTCTCAGTAACTTTAACTTCGTATTACAAAAGAAAAACCTATAGTAAATTAACAATGACAAGTTTGTGAATGTATTGTGGATTGTGGCTTGGACATCAGGTAGGCAACGCAGTATCTAGTTATGTAGTAATAAGCAGTTTTGCTAGTGTTGTTAATGGAGAACAATTGGAGTGCAGAGCGCTCAAATGTTTAACGCTGTGTAATATTTACAGCACTGCCACTCGGTGCCAGAGCTGCGAGATGAGGTGTACTGCCAGCTGATGAAGCAGACCACCTCGAACCGGTCGCCGGCCGCGGACTCGTGCCAGCGCGCCTGGCGGCTCATGTCCATCCTGGCTGCGTACTTCACCTGCTCCGACACGCTCCGGTGAGTGCCTTCACAGTGAGATGAACCGTAGAGGTGTAATAGTTCCCAAAGTATTTGTACCTACGTATATTATTGTCTCGTGCGTATTGTAAATACTTACCTAATCGTTTGAGAATTACTATCGCCTGTATTCGGTATACCGACTATTAAACATTGTCTTGCTATAGGCAACAACACCACTTTTACTTGCGGGAGGACCTTGTGCAGGGTCCGTCCGGGTTGGTACCACCATCTTATCCATTAACCTATCGCCAAGCAGCAGTGTTCGCATTGTTGTGTTCCGGTTTGGTTATAAGACAGCCGGTGAAATGACTAGCATAGAGGCATTCCATGTTGGTCCTCAGGGTGGCAGTGCATTTGCAGTCTTGTGAATGCGAATGTCTATGGGTCACAGTTTTCACTTACCATCAGGTGGTCTGTGTGCTCGTTTGACTTCCTATTCCATAAATAAAAAAAAAACACCAAATCGGCCCTTTAGCAATCGACACTCGACCGAGCTCAACAGGAGGCAGTTGACCTTGTCGAAGTCTTATGCTAAAGCCAGTCCACCTCGTGTAACCAAGCTCTTCCTGTCCGCAGGCCGTTCCTGGTGGAGTACTTGTCGGCAGCGGCGGCGGACCGGCGCCGGCCCTGCCAGGGCACGGCGGCCGTGTGCCTCGCCAACCTGCGCAAGACGCTGCGCTGCGGCGGACGTAAGAATGTGCCCAGCGTTGAGGAGGTGAGGACAATAAGATGACATTAGTGCTGCTGAAATATTTACTGATACGAGTAGTAGGATGTGTTTATCGTGTTTTACGACACGATACGACGTTCGATATTTAGGTATACGAGTATAAGTATGTCCGTCGGAGAAGTGACCATTTATAAATAAGTGATTTTTAATGTAGTTGTTTTAATTATTTATGTATTCTTTGATTATTAGTATTTATTAATGTTGACGATCTCAATATGATTTCGTATTTCTTGACATGCACTGTAATTTATATTCATACATACATTAAATGAAGCCCGTTTCCGAGAGGGGTAGGCAGAGACCACTTCTTTCGTATTGTAATATTAGATACATTAATTAATAAATAAACTAAACTAGGCTAAACTATCGTTGTCTAGTGTCCATAGCACAAGCTTAGTTTTTAGGTAAATTTGCATGAAATTGTCGCCTTATATTTATTTATCTGATTAATTTGTTTTTGTACGTGCAGGTGACGGCGGTGTCGGCGGGCCGGTCGGCGCGGCGGCAGCTGTACCGGCTGCCGGGCGGCGCCGAGCGCGTCGTCAACACGCGCTGCGCCACCGTCGTGCGCGACATCGTCGACGAGCTCTGCGACCTGGTGCGTACACATACACCCACACACCCACTCACATCTATGCTACTATGTTGCTACGAGCAGCACACAAGGGCACACATTTTTAAATTTCCTGTCCCTCCCTTCCCCCCTGGTGAGATGTCGTGAGATTTTATTCAACCCTCTCCCCCAACCCCTAAACTCACGTGAGATTTTTCAAAATGTGGGTTTCTTACGTAAACGCGTTGGATTGTTACAGTAAAAAGAAAAAAAAATGTTTCGTGCTTTTATTTATGACCAGTTAAGCCTAGTAATCAATATTGCTGAGAGTTTCATTATAAGTGTAATAAAAATTTAACAATAAAATAAGTACTTCAATCTGAAAAACAATTGCGTGATATTTGCCGAGACCCCCTCTCTCCAACGGGAGATTAGATGAGATTTGACTCGACCCCCTCCCCTTCTTAACCCCTCAGGTGTCCTACGCACAACATGTGTGCGTAGATTTTTTGACATTACGTGACTTATTCATTTGACATAAAGTTTAATTTTGATGTACATCAATTTTGACATATCGCTCGACGGGTTAAACATCTCACGTAATTTATGGACGCCCCCCAATGACATTATATCAGGCCAAAGTAAAAGCTAATGAATCGGATGTTTGAGGATGATTATCCTCTTCCCCTTATGAGGGTTTTCGATCCTCTTGACAAGCACGGTTGTACTAATGGTCGTAAAATTACTCTCATAGGCACTTGTACCACCGCCGACGATGAGCGGGAAGCGAGTAGAGCCAGCGATCAACTAATAATATATTAGTCTCTTTTATTGATACGTGATATCGTTGGTGATACTGCAAACCCGCGTAAGTAACAAATTTATGATAGAGCAAAATAAACCTTACTTTATTATTAATAAGGTGCATTTTGCTCCTTATTTAAAATGTTACTTACGCAGTTTTGCATTATCAACGACGATATATTCTATTCAATTCTAGATCAAAAACATAATCGATGGCTAATTCTCGCCGGGAGTAGGACAAGTGCCATAACCTCGTGTGATATTCCAGATCGGCGTGACGAGCTCGGGCGAGCGCGCGGAGTTCTCGCTGTACTGCATCGTGGCGGGCGACGCGCTGACGATGCCGCTGGCCGGCGACGAGTACGTGCTGGACGTGACGACGGAGCTGCAGCGCGCGCACCACCCCTTCTACCTCATCTTCTGCCGCTCCGTGTGGCACCACCCGCTGCGGGCCGACGCGCCGCCGCTCTACACCGAGGTGCTCTTCAACCAGGTCAGTGTCAACCCGTTTTGAATTTCTAGGAAGTGAGGACAATACAGAGATCTCTCTCCAGGCGAGTGTTGTGATTGAAGTCCATTGGGATGAAGTTGGAAGTTGTATATAGTTCAACTGACTGGAGAAACTTTGTTAGCGCGATGTAGCGCACTGGCAGATTTAGTTGCTGTGTGTGATGCTGGTGGCGTTGATTGGTTGATACAACGTGTCACTAGATGTCGCTAGGTCGCCATAGGTTCAATTGGTTATCCTTGGTATCATGTCTGCTACAACTAAATCACGGCTATAAGGGATAAATATGCTAAAGATGTGATTCGATTTAAGTGATAAATAATATTTCAAAATATAATGACCAATTTGAAAACGATATTCGGGTTCGGGTACAGTCGCTTATAATTAGCATAAGAGCGTGTGAGAGTGAGCGCGAGAGAAATATAAACTCGAAGGCCGTTTTAAAAGCTATTACTATTACACTGCACTTCTTAATCTTGCTAAATTATGAACCCCACTCCTACGTCAGAAGCATCAGTGTAGTGTTTTAAGCATCGAATTTTAATTAACACCGTTCACGAAACCTTCAGCCTCAGTCGCGGGATACTTTTATTAATCGCTTAACGTCAAGTAATTTTATTATTTTATTTGTATAGCCTCCTGGGCCGCCTTGGACTTAAAATAGGATAATACCTCCATTGAAATAAAGATCTAGTGCAAAGGAAGTAAATTAGAATTTATTTTGTTTTTATGACTCATGATCAAACTAGAAAATTGGCTCTCATATTCCATTGACAAATCTGTAGTATGGTTTATCTTGAGGAGGTCAGGAATAGGTTATACCAAATAATATAATAATTAAACTTATACTTGACGTTTTTAAACGAGTGTGTATGTGATGGGTCGCAGGTGGCGCCGGACTACCTGGAGGGGCTGCTGCTGGTGCTGCCGGGCGGCGGCGCGCCGGCGGGCGGCGTGCTGCGCGACGCGGCGCTGGTGGCGGCGCTGCTGCACCGCGCCGCCGCGCTGGCCGAGCCGCCGCACGCGCGCGACCTGAAGTACCTGCTGCCCAAGCCGCTGCTGGCGCTGCGCGAGCCGCGCCCCGCCAAGTGGGCCGCCGCCGTCGCCGCCGAGTGGCCCGCCGCGCGCGCGCTCAGCCCGCAGGCCGCCAAGGCCAAAGTCCTCCAGGTACTATTACTGGCGTGTTAGCCAGCACAACCGATGTGACATCTATGACATAGCCATGCAGTTCAGTTTACGCTGAGAGAAAAGGATAGAGCCATATAACTGCTATAGCTCTATCCTTTACGCTCGCCGTAAACTGGACTGCATAACTACGTCATAATAACCCCTCTGGACGCTATCACAACTGTCCAGTCGTCGTCTAGCATTTTTACTTCTGCAAGGTCAAACACTTTTTATATCTACGCAACTGTGTATCCTTTTTGTATTACTGTACTTCGCTATAGCATTAGCCAGCACAGTCAATATGGATGCTACTACGCTCCGCAGGCAGGCATGGCGCCCTTTCTATCTATTTAATTCTAAGATGCTATGAGGGAAGACTCCAGATGCTCCTTATGTCTAATAGCCTAGACTATTTTGCCTTTTTGAAGCGCTGCACTTTTACTTACTCGTTGGCGCTTACCAGACGCTCTTTATATCCACTCTACGATGCATCCTGATTGCTTTGCGACGTCTGTACCTAACGCCATAGTCTAACTTCCGCTTAAGTGACACAACCAGCGCGCCAAGCCGCACTAAAACTACGGGCACCCGTCCTGCCCTCCTAAGCAAAAATGCAATAACTAAATTCAATAACCAAATAAATTTCAACTCTGTTCTATTTGTAACTAAGTTGCAATTTGTACACGTGTTTTGTCTGATTTATCGCCATTTAGCTTAGTAGGGCAGCGTTGTACTCGTATCAACTCCTCTGAGGAGTTTCGCTGTGCTGTCTAAACTGCGTATGTGCAAAGCCGTAACTCAAATCATGGCAACGGTTCTCAAACACAGCCTCTGGAGAGACGCAGATATTATCAAATTAGAACCAATTTTCGGGTCATGCATGTAGTAGTGTATATTTTTCAGTTATAGAACCTCGCACCGGGCGCATAAAAGGCTAGTTACAGATCGGTGTATGAGTGTGATCATTGATATGTACGATGTGTTCCGCAGGTGCTGTCCCGCTGGCCGCTGTTCGGCTCGTCGTTCTTCGCCGTGCGGCGCGTGGGCGGCGGCGCGCCGGGCGAGTGGCGCGAGCACGTGCTGGCGCTCAACCGGCGCGGCGTGCACCTGCTGGACGCGCGCACGCACGACACCGACACGCACTGGCCCTACGCGGACCTCATCTCCACCAGGAAGGTCAGTGCTCCAGCTACCGGAATAAACACTATTTTAGTGACCTTGAACAAAGTCCCTATCATCTTATCCTTTAATCTACCGCCAATCAGCAATGATCGTAACCATCAGGCTGCGTGCCGTGTTCGCATTGTTTTTTTTTTTATGGCATAGGAATGCAATCGAGCACACAGGCCACCTGATAGTAAGTGGAAACTGTGACCTATAGACATTCGCATTCACAAGACTGCAAATGCAATGCCAACCCTGTGGACTAAGATGAAATACCTCTATGCTAGTCAATTCACCGGCTGTCTTATCCCCAAACCGGAACACCAATGCGAACACTGCTATTTGGCGGTAAGTTAATGGATAAGATGGTGGTACCAACCCAGACGGACCCTGCACAAGGTCCTGCCACAAGTTATGGGATGTTGGCTGGGGAGACAAAACCGATAAAATATTCTATAAGCCCTCTAACTTAGGTTGGCAACGCACTTGCAGTCTTAGGACCATGTTGAACAAACCTGTCATGCTTAGGTACCGATCTCACAACATGTCAGAAATGTCACTTTTCTATGACATAGCATTCTTGAGAATCCATTTATCTGTACCTCAAAGTCCACTTACCAGCATGTGTTCTCGTCTGCAATCTTGCCATCTCGCTCACACCCACATGAATCCCCAGGTCCGGTCTGAAGACGGCACGTTGTTCCTGGACGTGAAGTGCGGCTCGCTGCTGCAGCAGCGCGTGACGCGGCTGCAGGCGGAGCAGGCGCACGAGGTGGCGCGGCTGGTGCGCCAGTACGTCACGCTGCAGCGGGACGAGCGCGCCGAGCGCCGCGACCCGGCCGCCGGTTAGTACTCTTGCTACCTCACCCAAAAACATGCTACTCCAGGTGAATTTGTTATTACTCAACTATTAAAGGGACGCGTCAGCTTAGTTGATAGTGACCCTTACCATGAAGTTTGCGGTGGATTTCATTCTCGATATGGGCAAATATGTGTTTGATGGGCGCGGATGTTTTGTATCTATTATCGTTTGTCTAGTCCAGTCGACTACAGAGAGATGTATCCACTTTCTCACCATATTGCATTACTTCAACGACTATACCTACCCATAGTACAAGTCTAGAGCTTAGTTTGGTACTACATAAATTTGTGTGCCATATTTCCCCTGATATTTATAGTTAAATGCGAAAGAGGAGTTATTTATGAAAAATAAAAGAATCGAGGTTTTTATAACAATCGGGTTTTAACGTTTTGTAGTTTCATGGCAAAAATGTTCAAGTTTAACATATCACAAGTAGCCGCTGTGATTCTGGAGGTCCAGATCGATATATATAACCAACTTTAGCGTATTATGTGCCCTCTAGTAAACACTAACACTCCTTGGATAACATAGTCTCCAGATATGAGTATTATAATACCCAAAGTACAAATACCTAACTGCAATGTCAGGTCAACAAAAGCATTGTGCTGAATTGGAGCATTTTGATGCCATTCGTCTGTTTGTTTTTAATGGCAAATAAACAATAACAACAATGTTTTATTATTGACAGTATTCAAAACTTACAAAGTTACAAATATCAAATAGGCTTCACTTTACTTACGTACCTCAATAATTCGTCCCGCTTTTACTTAGCCCTTATTCATCTCTGAATAACATAAAACCAAATAACTACAATTCATAAGTTAATTTGATTGTTTCACCTTTTAATTTGTACATTTTTGTTTCAGGTTTCAACGCATGAGAACGCTAGATTAACCGCAAAAAGACTCGATTAAGTGCAGTGGGTAGACGTTTATCGTAAGAATAGGTAACACCCAACGCATACGGTGTACAGTCCCACTACAGAGCGATCCGTCCGTCCAGATCTGATAATGTCGTCTCAATAACATGAGTACAGTATTTTTATGTTAAGATGATTAAAGCCGCGCGTAGGGTTGAATAATAAAATATTGAGCATAATAGAGCATAATATTTTGTATATTTTGTCCCATATCTTTCAATTAATTATAAGGCTCATTGTAATGTATGTTAAGATGCGCTGCGGCCGCGCGGGGATTGAAATGAGAATAGGACTCTTTGATCGGAATAGTAAGTGTTGTTAACATACACCGACACAAGTGTAGGTACTTCTATTTTCATTTCAATCATTACCTTATGGCGATAGTTTACGAAACAAAAATCTTTAATTTAATGCAAGCTAGATGAATGTTTTCGTAACGGCCTTGTTTAACCACCAAAATGATACATTGTAAACTTTAATATATTTTATGATACGTTTATTTTTGTTTAGATTAATGAATGTCTAACACGAGTGTCCGCCGGCACGTCCAAGTACATGTCTAACATTCCAATGTGTGAACAGGGTGGTAGTGTGTATCACAAATATTCTCAAATATATGTACTTACCTAGGTAATATTAACGTTTTGTTGTATATGGAATTCATATTATGTTATAAATAGTATTGTTATTTCCATTGGCAAAATATGCTTGAAGAAAAAAAATACGAATTTTGAGGTTAAAATGAAATAGTAAGTAGGGTAGTATGGTGTTATACAGTGCCTTGTTAACAATCTGTCTTCCTACATTTTTATCAAAGGTGCTATTTACACGTGGACAGATCATTTGGAGACATTCGGCATGATTGTATCATTATTTAAACTTTTTATATATTTTCAAAGGCCGTCAAGGTCGGAGTCATGTTTATTATTACTATATAAAATCAATTATTTCGTTGTCATTTATGTAACATAATTTAAATAATTATGAGAATGTAATGTAGATACCAATAAAGTAATATTTTGAATATTTTGTTGTTTCTTTTATAGATCAGCTGACCTAACGCACTCGCAATCTCAACCGACTACAAAGCGGAACAATTGTTTTCATTTTGTATGCAGACAAGCCTTCGATTTTCAAAATGAAAACGACTGCGATAGCGAATGCGATAGGTAATAGCCCCTCCAGTGAGTATCGTCAACAATTAGAAGTGGCCTAAGAGATATCAAAGCTACTCTTTATATAAGTACTTAGAACCATTTAACTTTTGACATGAACCGTTACATAAATAATATAAAATGTCATAGTAATATAGAGCCTACCGTTTGCCCGAAATATGCTTGCCAAATGTATTTTTACCCAACCGTTTCATTTGCAAACCCTTTTTTTGTCCTGTTAATGTAAATATTTCAGTGCAACTGCGTATAGGTTGGGTTGGGTTAGCTTTTATAAAATCCTGATATATTTACGGTTACAGAAAACAAAGCGGGTTGGCAAATGAAACGGTTGGGAAACGATACATTACGCAAACATATTTCGCCAAAACAAAGGTAACCCAATATGGATTTGCCGAGTAGAATAGTGCTCCAGGCGTCACGTAACGGGCGTGCAATCGTGCATCTTTGATTCACCGCTCCAATTCACCATAAAAAAGGTTCAAAAGCAGTTCACATTCCGCTCGAATTCATAAACATTAATTTACTAGGGCTCTATTATTTATCATACTAAAAATAAGTTCCAAATTAATTTAAAATGGATTGTAAAAATTGAACCGAACACACAAACCGACAGACAAAAAAGCGCGCTAATAAAAAAGTGGTGAATTAAATTCAAATAAGAGGTTATTTTTTATATTCAAATTTTTATTTACCTACGCTTTGTGATTTCAAGAATCATAAACGGAATTGGGCTGGCCTGATTGCCGAGTCTCTTTTGTAAAAAATCCGAAGAACCATGTACAAAGAGCCGTATAGGTCTTGGCTGTAAACCGTTCACCAATAAGGTTCTCTCGATCCCAAAAGGAAGCAGCGAAGCAGCTGATGCCAAGGTCCCCCGGGTTCCCACGGCGAGCAAGAACTGTCCTTTGTCTCGCCAAGGCTTTGACCCGCCGCTGCCACGCATAATTACACGCCCAGCGCCGCTGCAGTCTTAGTTACGGACACAAACACTAATTACATCTGAGGTCTGTGACTCATCGGTAATTCTGTAATGGCTGTGATCGATTACAGCAGGTTATAATTAAACTTTTTTTTTAAATCATTACATACCTTCACGCCTGTAATCCCAGAGTGGGCTTGGCAGAGCTACAGAATTTCAATAGGCTAAGATGGTTACCAGCATATTAGTGACAGGTTGCAAGCCCATCGCCTAAATATATTCCCGTAGTCGCCTCTTACGACATCCACGGGAAGACATGGAGTGGCACTATTTTTTTTTAAATCAAACCGGAGAAATACTGGAAAAGGGCCGAATCTTATCTTAAGTACCCGACACCAACGTGCGTGCATGACTCGATGTATAAATGTGGAAGAAGCGACAGAAATTTGTCAAGATCGTAGTAAGTGGAAAGAAGTGGTCTCTGCCTACCCCTCTGGGAATCAGGCGTGATTTAATATATGTATGTATGTATAATTAAACTTTGAATTGGTCGCGATTGCCTTCGTGTCGTGTCTGTGCCCTGGCATTGCTGAAGTCCATAGGCGGCTGACCGCATTCAATCAGATCGGAGTTTGCAGTGTTGAGATTGTAGTCGAGAGATTTTAACCAAAGGGGAGGTCTGCTAGTTTGCCTTTAATGGTTACTGAATGAGGATTTAAAATAAATCATTTTTAACACATAAATATTGTTGCCGCCAGTACTACCTACTCTGCCCTCCTAAGCAAATAAGCAGTATTCCAAAATCAATAACCAAAGCAGTTTTAGTTCTCTTCTCTTAGTAATAACGTTGATATTGCTACAGGAGTTTTATCTGATATACTGCGTATCTGCTTATGAGGGCAGTACTGTACTCACAGATAATAAACTCACTATGAAAAGAGGCAAATGAGTCCAAACTCTACGGATCTACTATGAGCCAATGAGGAGTTCCTAATGGCCTGGCCACCTCCCGTCTCCATCATCCTACCAGCTCAATGGCATCACATTTTTATTTTGCCATCGGAATTCCACAGTTAGACTTGGGTTAAATTCGACTTTCTCGATTTTATAAAATATATGTTAGTTTGTCAGCTACAAGTGAAGCTAATGTAGGTATTTACTAAAAAAATAGGTCAAGTTCTGAAAATTCAAAGATCAATGAAGTTTCTATGTCAATACGTTTATGTTTCTGAATAATAACAATAGTTTCTTCAACTTGTTTGTTGGCATCTGTCAATATGCTAGATACCTACTATCTGTGAATTATTGAAATTCTTGCACGTTTTATAATAACCATAAAACTTGTACTCAACCCAAGTATCTAATGGTAATAAAATAATAAATCACGGTTTAGTTTAAAAATGGACGAACATAGTTAACATTGAAGACTAACTGGCTTGTATAAATTGAAACAATTGCTATTAACAACTAATTGATCTAAATTTTTAGAAGTTAATGAGGAAGTCACCTCTTTTGTGCATGCTCATATGACATACTTACCTATAAAATATGTAATGTAAAGCGATGTGGGTAGGTAAGAACGGTTTTCAGTCAACCAAATTAATCCACAAGATACTAAACGATTTGAACATTTGCATTCTTAATGCTACAATCTGAAGGCTGCAATCCTAAGACCACAAATGCGTTGGAAACCCTGAGGACTAAGATGGAATGCCTCTATCCCAGTAATTTGGTCGGTGTTCTTATATCTCTACACAAGAACACAAAAATGCGGACACGGTGCTTGGCGGTAGGCTAAAGGATAAGGAAGGATAGGAAGTTGTGGTAAGACCTATGTTAAAGGAACCACCATATTGCCTGCTATGAGTCCGATCCAGGCGCCGAACAGCAGTTTCAGGGTGCCTTAAAGAAGGCAGGTGACAGTAATAGTATAAGCATTTGAAGTTGAATGTGGTTAGCAATAGAGCATAGAATGCTGACTACAAAATTTCACTTAGGCGCCTTCTTCTGTATGTACAGTCAACAGCATAAATAAGTGATCATTTATGTACCTTGTCACTTTAACGTTATGTTTGAAATGCTATACAAGATAGTGAAACGATTGAAAGCGACAAGGTACATAAATGATCACTTATTTATGCTGTTGACTGTACCTATTACGGTCGCGGGTGGTATGAAGATCGGTGTAGACATGTACTACTTACTACATAGCATGGAATGGGGCTCTTATTATTATTATTATTTGACTGTAAGATGCCCTTATTTATATTGCCCATGATGTTCTAGGCCATAAACACGTCCAGTCCCATCATTACAATAAGGACGCGTGGTTTTTAACAAGCGTGATATTATGCAAATGCTGACTCAACAATTACTATGACACATTTATGGCATCAGCTCATTCTCACGCATTAACCTTGGGGACTTGGTCGACGTTACACGTAAGCTTTAACAACCAGGCATCGTCTCAAGTGTCGTACCTATGAGGTAAATAAATATCAGAAGACAACCGTATACAAATTGACCTACAAAGTTCTAGGCCTTGTGCGCGTTCTATGGGTTCCTACTAGACAATACGCTTGTATTTCTCTACATACACTCGCGGTCAAATAATACGGGTCAGAATGCGTTTTTCATACTAAAGAGGCTATTTGGAAGCCTTGGTTCCTCGCCAAGAGATGCTTTTAGTGAAATCTGATGATGGACACCCCGAGCATCGATACAGGACTTCCAGATTGGCTAAGATACCCAACGGATTGAATCTGCGGTTAACGCCGGAATTGTGCATGTTTAGAAAAACATATAAAATGGCAATAAAATGTAAGGAAATCCAAATGCTGACCCATGCTCTCTCGCTGTGGTGTTAACTGACTGTGCGATCTGTTAGGTATCTTAAGGACTTTTGACTGTTTAACCTCGGAGTATCCACCATTAAACCTCACTCAAAACATGCCTGTGTCCAGGAACCAAGGCTTCGAAATAGCCTCGTTTGTATGAAAAACGCACTCTGACCCGTATTATTTGACCGAGAGTGTAGTATTAAACAAAGTCAATGCCTCTTTATGTACGCTTTTGAGGGACCCGTACCTGAAAAGGAAGAATCGGAACCCTTAAATAGGATCACTTTGTTGTCTGTCTGTCAAGACCCTTTATCTCCAGAACGCGTGGAGGTGTCGAGTTTAATTAAAACCATAACTATATTCAGGTTTACAGTCCCTTGAAGCTGTGAAAATATCAAACTTCTGTTAAAATTAACGTAAAAACATATAATTCGACACTCTCAATTGAATAAAATTGTATAGGGTATTTTCCGTTGACCTAGAACTATAAAATTTGGCAAGTAATACCGTCTTATACTACCAGTATAGGGAAATATCTGAAAACTATACATTTTAAATTAAATCACAAAAAAACAGGGTCTTTATGCAAGGAACGGCGTCCAAATTTTGAATTGAGTTAACCGTGTCATGAGCGGAACCCTCAGTGGGCGAGTCCGTCTCGCACTTGTCCGGTTTTTTATGGCAAACGAGCTCACAGGAGTCACAAGCCACCTGATGCCTGCAAGACTGCAATGGAATGCAAATGCAAAGGACTAAGATGGAATGCCTCTGCTAATAATTTCACCGGTATTATTATCCCCACACCGGAAGACAACGGTGCGAACACTGCGGCTTGGCGGTAGGTAAAAGCATAACAAGGTGGTAGCAGCCGGGGGGACCCTGCACAAGGTCCTGTACCACCCTAAACCAGGGACCTTACAGGACGCTAACTTTTTAACCGTGAAGTGTCATCTAAGTATATACCACTAGCTAACTACAATAATTGAGATTGCCGCGTCATAGTATAAATATAATAGGTACTTTATACTGTGGCCGCATAATAAAAACCAATTTAATAAAGGTTTTTTAGCTACTAAATTTAGTTCCTAGTACTTATTATAGACGGAAATTATGACTCATATTAGGGTCACATTCGCACAATCGCCATTGTCTTCAAGATGTTGATTACCGCGACCGACTGCCAGAATGACAACATTAATACATGTCTCATTTCAAGCCAAACTATGTACTTAATGAGGAAATTCTACCCTTTACTTTTCCTGTAGGTATCTCTCCGTTCACTGACATAACTTTGTCCCGTTTATGATACGGACTCTTAAGAATCGAACGGTTGAGAACTACACCACGCGTAGTTATGTTTGAACACCCACCCCTAACAGAAATGTCCATTGAAGCGAAGTATGAAGTCGTAAAGATTATGTTTACATCTCTATAAGAGGTAGAATTTATAACACCAAATTATTTTGCTTAGCTTTTGTTCGCTGCTAGTGAGTAAATAAAATAAAACAGACATGTAAACAACGAAGTCATGCTAAAAAGAAGTTAGCTTAGCAAATACCCAGTACAAACAACTACTTCATATTTTTTATTTAAAAATCTTCGAGGAAAATGATAATAGCAACAGAGTTGGATACTTTCAGCTAACATGCACCAATTCCTATTTACCCTTATTTTAAGATCATGCAATGCAAACTTAATTGGTTCCAAAATAAAACAATTTATCATCTTTAAAACAAGAACCAAGTTTCTAACTAATATCCTCCCGACCTCCTACTTATATGCTCGTCCACCCTTATTGTTATGTTAATAATATCCTTTTTCACAACACAACTATTTCGTCTAATACCACACACAACAACGACAAGGTACTCAAGGTATTCAAGTTCTGTATAATTTTCTGTAGGTATGTTCCTGCTCTTGACCATCGCTAACCAAAGTTCAAAGGCAGCAAAATTGCACCACCCATAAACGGAACCATTGTTACGTTTGGGGGTCCTTTGCATTAGCGCCAGTTTTAGCGGCACCGCTCAAATGCCTTGCGAAACTCATTCACGAAGTGTAGCGAGCAGCGTGGGCTGTGAACAATGCCCAAGGTTTAGTGGACAGGTAGGAAGTCCCGCGTGACATCTACTAGTATTATGCTTGAGTGAGTATTGTTAGGATTGAAATTAATGCAACCACTGCCATTTGTGGATCGTCGTCAGCGCATAAGAATAGGTAGGCTATGCTCCGGCGCCTCCTACAGATGTTTGCGCTGCAAAAACTTTGTCTAAATAACCAGTTATATTAATACATAAGTACTTAATTTAGTAAGCCCCATATTTAAATAAATAAATAAATATCAGGGGACTATGTCATACCAATTGAACTAGTCCCAATCTAAGCTCTAGGTTTGTACTATGGGTACTAGACAACGCTATAAATACTTATATAGAGAAATATATACTTAAATACATAGAAAACATCCATGACTCAGAAATAAAAAATCGCGCTCATCACACAAATATCTGCCCTCACCGGGATTTGAATCCAGGACCGCTAGCTTTGTAGGCAGGGTCACTACCAACAAGGCCAGCGCGTCGTCGAATTTGAGGTCGCTTTAGATAAATATTTATAATTATTTTTATATTTTATTTAAACAGTAAAAGTACCTAATACTTCAGGTGCTAAAGCAAATAATGAAAAAACTAGGTACCTAAGCGCACTGAACCTTTATAAGTTTTGCGAACGTTCATAGGAGTTTGTATGAAATGTTTAATTCAACGTCTAGATCTCTTGAACATAATCGTATTTTGGATTAGTGGTATTAAAAAATTGCTTAATTTCAAAATTGAGGATTTCGCAAACACCCGTAATCAGAAGCTTACGAATGAAATCAAACGAACAACACGTGATCGTTATTACCCCGAACGAATAACTTAATTGCTTGACAAAGATTTATTTTATTAACTCTTTATCAAAGGTTTTTGTCACGTTGCATATATCACGGTTTCACGGCCTTTATTCTAAAAAATCTTAATCGTTGTTTTTGTTGGCCGCGGAATTTGAGAACGAACGACAAATGACTCAAATCAGTCGCGTGTTTTGTTTTGTCCTAAACTCATTATTTTGAAATTAACTATAATCTTCCACTTAAGGCTTGGAGCAACGAACTTCCTCGACATAAACTTAAAAGGTTCCAAACAACTACTACTTATCTAAATTAAAGTTTAATTCTGCTTTTAACGCCTACCGTAATACGCTACATCCGTAAAACTGGGAAATCCCACGCCTCAAAAAAAAATTAAAACGTGTAAAATTAGTTTATTATGTCGATCGTCATACAAAATTTATTAGTTCCTACCTACGACTTATCTACATTAAATGGCTATTTATAATTATTTCACACACTCGAGCACAACAAAAGAATCAGTATGTCAGTCAATGTTCATAATAATACTGAACGCCTGTCACATTACCGGGTTGTTCCCAACACTATTATTTCCAAAGATTCTAAACAAAAGAACACATTAAAATAAACACATTTGGAACCGCTGTCAATTCAATGACGTTTTCAAACAGAATTTGCCTCAAAAAATTCAGAAATATAGAACCACCCTGAACCAACTCATCTTTTCATAATCAACTAGTTAAGGAGCATTATGGTATACTTTGGTGGTTATTTGGGACTGTGCCGGGGCGTGCGTATCTCACGCTTGTCCGGCCACCGGCCCGCCGTGTACTGCACGTACCCGGGGTCAGTGGGCGTCCCGGATGCGCGCCCCTCTGCGTCCCCCCCCTCGCGCTCCTCTATGGGCTCCATGGGGAACAGCGCCGGGGTATCCGCCCTCCGGGATCTCGCAGGCAGCAGGTAGTCCTCAAGCTGCTGCATAGTCGGCGTTGTCACGGTCTTCGCGCGCGTCGGCGACTTCTGCCGCGCCTGCTCGTAGCTCGGCGACACCTCGTCGTACAAACTCTTCAACCTCCCTGTCTTCACCTTGGAAAACTTCGGCGTTTGCAACTCCGGAAGATAGTTCTCTCGCACTGACAATTTCCCGGCGAAATTATCCAAGTAATCCCTGAAGTATCTCTCGTTGAACTTGGCCAGTTCCTGCTCGTAGTGCAACTTGTCAGGCTCAGACATGGGGTCTGATAGACGCACGTAGTTTCCGCCTTCAATACCACTGCGCAACGACCCAAATTTCGACTTTTCCAATTCTACCTCTATATTATCATCGAACTTTGTATATCCGTGGGTGGGTGAGTCGAATAAACTCGAGTCGTCCTTTTTCATACTTTTCTCCGTGCTATTCTTCGATAGATCCAAGTCTTTCGGTCTTTCCGGAGGGACATGGCCGTTTTGCTTGCCATTGGCCAACACTCCGTTGGTGCTTTGCTTTGTGACTATGGTCACCTTCTTTTCTGTTTTTGGCGAGGAGATGGGGTCTGTCTGCGAGTGGTGGGCGGCGGTATAAATCCTGGGGCCCATGAGGTCGACGAGAAACAAGGCCGCCACGATCAGGGACAGGGTTCCAAGGACTATGGCGTTTGTAACCAGATTATGCGGGACGGAGTCTAAAGAAGCCAGCTCTAGACCACCTGGAAAACAAAGTCAATATTACGAAAATACACGACACACTTATGTAATTGACAAGGTTTGTCAAAAGCCTTACCCAAAACGAGGAAGAATAGCATTCCAAATCCAAGAAAGATCCCCTCCAGAATCCTTCGTCCTCTCGGGATTTCTTGAAATATTCGTGCTATCAGCAGCCCGAAGGTCATTATCGTGTAACCTGTGGATACATTTGAATAATTAGAGACAGAATGCATTTAGTTATACATATGAATAAACAAAGTAGTTTAACAGTCGAACGACGATCCAATCTGATTACGTAATAGAAGTAATTGGCCGCTTTGGTCGCTGGGTCATCTTTAATGACAAGTAGACTTTAGTACTAGGTAACTATATATTTTTTTGCTAAATATTCTGTGTACAGTCACCTACATAAACATGTCAGCTATGCGCCTTATTCAAATATGGAATATGTCTTTGCAGTCGACTGTACCTAACTTTGTTTAAAAAAGCTCTTTAAACCATTCCAAAGCGCTTAACTTTAAACACTGTTTCAACGTTTTACATTTTATGTTCACTAGTTAATTACCACTGACCTACTAAACAGGTTCCATCTATATTTTAGTGCCTATACTTGTAGTAAATATGCACCCACTCGACTGGCATGTCCGCTGCAACGCCTGCAACTACCTAGCCATGCGATGTAGAGACAAAGTTGCGGAGATGCAACGTGGCGTCAAAGGTCAGGCCTTTCCATGCAATTAGTGAATGTCGGCTTATCAAATCATTGCAATTAGCTAACGACGACATCAACTCTACAAAGAGGACTAGACAAGCGACACAATATTACGAATTTAAATGAACAAGCCGACTTGAGTACTTATGTTGTAGGCGGCGTAGATGTTTAATATATTTCGAGTTCGACAAAGCATGAATGTCGTGTATTAGCGACATCGACAAAGTCTTGACGAATATAAAAAAACACATAAAACACATATAACATTCTAGAAAACGTAGGTACTTATTAAGTAACGTATAAACAAGCAAATCCTGCAGAACATTAAAATGTAAGGGTTTGAAAAACATGATTTGCCCGAAGAGCAAATATTCTGAAATAAAAGCCGCGCGAAGCGGAGCTTCCTCTACTACCATTATACATAAGTATATCCAATTGATGCATTACTGATCTACATGGACAGGTAAAGTATGAATTTAATATTATTTCATAGATGGCCCGAACGTAGGTATATTGCCGTTGCTGCGATAGTAACAAAAGTATAATATGCACCGACAGTTAATGACTTTTGATCTTTACGTCCACGGCCTAAGGTTGAGAGGTATCAGTTAAATTTAGCGTTTATGGTGGGACATTATGTAGGTACTTGTCTGTCTAGGGCCATTCACTCGTTGCGGTATTTGGGCTGTTATGGTAAAACACGACAATGATCCGGAACAAGATTGACTCACACACGTCATAGATGATGAGTGAGATTGAATACCCAGTGCGATAATAATAATACGCTGCACCTTGAATCTTTATTATGACACAACTACGTGGAAAATATTCATATTTTACAGCATAAGGTATGTCAATCGCTTAACATTTAACTTCCTCGATAGTAACATGCTTACAGACGCAAGGTTGACTGATTTAGCTAAACTTATTTTGGCAGAAGGCAGCGCGTAACTTTTCTGGCGGAAGCGAGGAGTGACCACTCCCGCGACAGCTTCTGAAGATATGCCGCGGTGTTTCAGCTCGGTCTTCTGCGTGCTGGCGCTGTCTGTTGTTACCTCCGTAGAGGCGGAGATGGCGTCGGCGATGGTGCACCAGAGTGGCGTCTTGTGTCTAGTTGCCTCCGTAGATTGCGTCAATGAAGGAGCGTATAAGACGCGTCTCGTGGCCTGTTTACAGTGTCACAGTGTGCTATGCTGGTGTCTAAATATATAGTTATCTTATCTTATTTTACAAATTGGTTCTTTCGGATTTACTTCGACCTCCTTTTTTGTGCGAAAACCCTCGTCTTACACACCCAGCTCTTCGAATGTGCAGGTTTCCTCGCGATGTTTTGCCTTCACCGCAATTGCATCAGGTAATGTACTTAAGTTAGAAAAACTCATTAGTACGTGGTGACTGCGTGGGTTTGATTCGAACTTGGTACCTTACGATCACAAGTCGACTCCCTACGCGACTAGGCCACTGGCGCTCTTGTCTACATAGTTTACCACCTCGCTATAGTTAGCGTCGGCGAAGGTGCACCAGTGGCGTCTCATCTCGTTTTTAATCAAACCAATCGCGTCGCTGGTAGATCTCGTGACCCTTCGTATTCTTCATCTACCTGTGACGCGATTAGTTTAAAACAAAACGAATAGAAACGCTATTGTAGGGCCATTACTAACTGAGCATCAGGGCAAAATAAATCATTTTATCGGAGTCTCTCGCTCATACTCGTGGAGCTTATGGCGAGCGTAAGGGATGCGTGTAGTATCAGCGTTATCTTGTATCCCTTACGCTTGCCATAAGCCCTACGAGTACGAGCGAGAGACTCCGATAAAATGATTTATTTTGCCCTGATGCTCAGTTGGTAATGTCCCTACAATAGTCAGCGATGCATCTTCGCTAGGGCCTCTGGTGTCTATTTTCTAGTTACCTCCGTAGACGGCATCGGCAAAGGCGCCCCCGACCGAGTCCCAGGTGACGGAGGTGAGCAGCGACCACTCGCGCGACAGCTTCTGCAGCAGGAGCGCCAGCCGGGTCTCGTCGTCCGCCGACACGCGCCTCC
This sequence comes from Acleris emargana, assembly GCA_927399475.2. Taxonomy (NCBI): domain Eukaryota; kingdom Metazoa; phylum Arthropoda; class Insecta; order Lepidoptera; family Tortricidae; genus Acleris; species Acleris emargana. The sequence goes on from OV656840.1 coordinate 4,141,402, forward strand.
CCACCACGCACGCCACGCACAGCAGCTGCGCACAACACATACAATCAACGTCTTCGCTGCAAAAATAGGTGTAATTCATTTATGATGTGCGAGTAAGTACGCCGTACTTAATTAAGTACGCGAACTTCTAAAGGTAATCACGGACGAAAAATATCGTCGTGCTTTAAGTAAGGTCAAGCGGGGCTATTACGTCAGAGGGGCAATTACGTCAAGTGGCTTTATCTCCCGTTTTAGAGTTTGTATCCAAAAGTTACCTCTATTTATGAGTACATTTATTTTTCTCTACTTCACTTACTCGCTTCACTCTTCTATACGAGCTTTAGTACAGGAGTTGAAGCCACTTGACGTAATTGCCCCACTGACGTAATAGCCTCGCTTGACTTACGCGTACTTGCTCGCCTGTCTATCTGGGACTTAAGATAGATAAAGACCCCCGACATAGATAATGGTGACCCCTTCTTTCGGGACTGATATCTCTTAAACGGGCCTAACTAATTTTCGTTAAACTTAGCTAAGCACCACCGCCCACGGCTAGAAAACCTGTACAAAAAAACGCATCCAAATTCGTTCACCTGTTTAAGAGCTACGGCGCCACACACACACATAGCGGTCAAACTTATAATAACGCCCCTCTTTTTGGGTCGGGAGTTAAAAATCCAGGCGAACCCGGAACAATGCAAACATATTTATGGCTGGGCTTGAATGACAAAACCCCCTGTTCCGCTAATCGGAAAATCGAGCTTTTAATTCTGTGACTATTTTAGTATAGGTGTAAAGTATTTTTTTTGTTGTTTAAGCTGTTTAAATAAATTAATGTCCTAATAGGGAATATGCATGGATTTTAAAAATCGCATTTCTCATCAAAATATGAAAATACCGTAAAAGAGATCACCAAAACGGAAATTAAAATTAAAATCGGTCAAGAAATACGGAAGTTATAAGCATTTCAAACTTCTAATTAGACAGAGAGATCCGATGTGCACCGTGACGTCATTGTGCACTGCGGCCATATAAACTCCATGTAAATTTCCGTTTTTCTAGAAAGAGATAGGAACAAATCTTTGTTGGCTTATATCTTGGTTATTTTTATAGTTATTCAAAAAATGATTTTTGTGATCTGTTTGTTACATGGATCAGCTTCAATTGAAGCTGTAAAAAAAAAACATGCATATTCCCTATTGTTTGTCAAAAAATCGAAGCTTACTCCGTATTGATAATGGTCTACAAGTCGGGCTTTAAATCATTTGATCCTTCGAACCGAACTTAAGTCAGTGACTTTATACATATACGACAGCTATAAGTAGTGGATCCAATTGGGCTCCCTCGCGGCCTCAATGGACCAAAAAAAACTTACACAGAAGCCGGATCATCATTAATTCTCAATAATCAATCTTCTCGATACGAATTAATTATGATAATGAGATAATTGAGCTTCAAATTTAAACACCACCACGTTAAGTTATTATTTGTACTGGGGCAAAATTGTTGCTTATATATTTATATATGACAAAGCAGTGCTAAAAACTGTCCTTCCAAGTACAAAGAGATATCTCACACGAGATAAAACATCGAAGTACCTACTTACCTCCATCTTGGATCGTTCATTCCACTTTATCTTCATTTGCGCAATATCAATGTACCAATCTCGATCAATCAACACCCAATTGCATCAAAGTGAAATGGCTCATGTAAAGGGTCACCTACCTTCGACTAATTGCTAGAAAGCCGTGGGTCAACTAATGTAACCTGACCTGCCATTTGTGTCCTCTCTCGGATACAGCAGTTTACATTACTGACCTTTATAATTGAGTTGTTAACGCAATAACGCTTTCGTGAGATACATCTATCGTGTTCCTCAGGCTGGGTGAATCCTATAACGTATTACCCTTTTTTTGATCCCTATAATTTACATATACGAGTATACCTACCTACATACTGCCCGTGTGCCTAAAATAGCGTTATTTTCTTGTTGACATAAATTTGTCTAGATCGTAGCAAGTGGAAAGAAGTGGTCATTGCCTACCCCTCTGAGAAACAGGCGTGATTTAATGTAATGCAATCTAATGAAAACAGTCGCAGTCGCGTTCTAACAGATGGGCCCTTTTCGGGTACCTACACTTCGCCCCCTTTCAGATCCCTTTACCCTCTTACACACTCTGCAATGTCCCTATAGTTAAGTCAGAAAAACTCATCGCTATATTGGTGACTGCAAAGCTTGGAAAGTCAGAAGGTACGATGTTGCGGGGTAAGCTTCTAGATGGGTCCATTTTTATCAAAATCTAGTTCACATGATGGAATCTTTGAAGATTTGAGGGAAAAGATAAAGATAAAGGCATTTATTCAGTAAGTAGGCCGCACGGGCACTTTTACACTTCAAGAATCTACCAGCACTTCACAAGAGGAGACCACTGCTGAGAAGAAACTCGAACTCAGCGCTTTTGGTTTTTCAGTAAGAATTCAAGCATTTCAATTGAGAAAGTATCATTTGGTGAAGTGGAATTGAAGACCACAGATGGCTGCTGGATGTTCTCGATGATACCTTTTTCAAGGGCGATTTAAAACATTACAATTAAGATACTTATGACGAATCAAATTAAGATGGTCACTAAAAAAGCGGCAAAGCGGGATTTAAAACTTAGTTTTAGTTCAAAGAAGCATGACTGATTTACTTCAATGGGCCTGATAATCATAACAGAATGTAATAAATTAATAATAAACAGTGAAATCCTACAATATTATAAATGCCAAAGTGTTCGCTTGTTCCGACTAGTCTCCACGGTTCAACGCCTTCGCTTCGACTGATCGTTATGAAATCAGGAGCAGATATAATGATTATGTTTAGCTATTCTTCGGGCTATGTCGGTAACCTTAGTTCTACTGCGGATATCATCATTTCTGATTCTATCACGCAGAGAAACCCCGAGCATAGCCCTCTCCATAGCCCTCTGAGTGACTTTGAGCTTCCTTATGAGGCCCATGTAAGTTGTATTGTGAAACTTAAGTGGCAGTGGGCGGGGCACATCGCTCGCAGGACTGATGGCGAATGGGGTCAGAAGGTTCTTGAGTGGCGTCCGCGGAACGGGAGACGAGCTGTAGGTAGACCTCCAACAAGATGGAGTGACGACCTTGTAAGGATCGCGGAAACGCGGTGGATTCGAAAAGAACAAGAGCGGTCTGAGTGGAGAGCCTTGGGGGAGGTCTATGTCAAGCAGTGGAAGTCTTTCGGCTGACATGACTCAATGATCATGGTACCTTTTATCGCGGTGAATAAAGCATCCGTCACTCTCGCACCAGCACACTCGTCAGAAAGTGACAGTTGATTTATCCACGTTTATTCGTATCGATAAATAATTAAACACGACCATAAAGTCCCGCAGGGTTCTTTTTATCCCGAAATACGTTCAGTTTCTATGAGGAAATAGCAGTAAACAACTTTAAATGAGGTTTAGCTAGGTAGTTAATACAACAAAAAACTTGACGATCTCTCACAAATTCACCTACTTACTTCCTAGTAAACTAAGGTGAGCTCTATAGGTTACTATGGGTAGGTACTAGACAACAATTTACACACATACATAGACTAGTAAACACTGATTTAGTTAGAAAATAGCCAAAACTTAGAAACTTACTCGCTCACAGCCTCGCGTTTATCATTATCAAACGCATTTGTCATGACCGGGAATCACCGCGCAACGCTAACCGCGTCGTTGATATTGAAATATCAATATATGGGTAATAGTTGTCGCGAAATTGGCAATATGATCCATTTTCAACCCCCGACGCCAAGAGTGTGTCTGTGTGTCTGTCTATACCATCCTAGCTTTCAAAAGGATGGACCGATCGCATGGCAAACCGGATTCGGCTCTCTCCTAATCTTGTGCACCTGCACAAGACGGTACGTGACAGTACCGTACCTCCGACCCAACCAGTGGTCCAGCGACGATTGGTGGCCTAACTTAACCTACGTAACTCAAGCTAAGGATAACCTAAAAACAATAAAGCCAGGGATACATTAGGGGACAATGTCCTGCGACACGTGTCGCCAGTGACGTCGGGTGAAGTGGCACGACGTTGCCGGATTTCGCTCGACATGTCTGGCAACATCACGCGACACGTGTAGCCAACGACGTGTAGTCGCGCGATGTCACAAATAAATGCTTACTTGCTTACTTACTTACTTACTTACTTACTTACAGATATGTCAGGCGAAGTTTTACGAAGCACGACTTCGCCTGATGTCGCTACGGTCATAAGTCGCGCGATGTCGCTAGATATGTAAGGGGATATCGGCCGATTTCGCTTGACATGTCGAGGGATTTGTCCCTTAGTGTATCCCTGGCTGGGTTGAACAGAAATTAGCTTTCGATGAAATGATACATTTCGGTCAAATGAGTGTCGCTGATTCAAGGAGATATCGCACCAGTACCTAGGTAATATTAACGATTGCATACATCACAGCTATAACCTTTCCGTATTCCTGTCACGTAGGAGCCTCTAACGAGATGCATGCGTCTTCAATGCCGCTCCCACGGTGGACAGCGGCGCCGGCGCCGCCTCGAAGGACCCTTGATTGCTGTGATTGTTGCGACTTTTAGGTCATACAGCCTTACGCATGCGCCGCCCTCCACGCGTGCGTGTATCAAAAAATACATACGAATTACAATTTAAATTGCTCGACCGGGGACAATCTGACGTAAAATTTAAAGCCTCATAGTAAACTAGGCTTGTAGGTACCTTACCTACTATAGGTACTAGACAACGATAGGTACATACTTCCATACATAGGGTAGCACAAGTAACAACAGCGTCTTCAAGGGATGTCATGGGTTCCTGAATTGAGTTTGTCGCAATAGGGAAAATGCATGTTTTTTTTTACAGCTTCAATTGAAGCTGATTCATGTAACAAACAGATCACAAAAATCATTTTTTGAATAACTATAAAAATAACCAAGATATAAGCCAACAAATATTTGTTCCTATCTCTTTCTAGAAAAACGGAATTTTACATGGAGTTTATATGGCCGCAGTGCACAATGACGTCACGGTGCACATCGGATCTCTCTGTCTAATTAGAAGTTTGAAATGCTTATAACTTCCGTATTTCTTGACCGATTTTAATTTTAATTTCCGTTTTGGTGATCTCTTTTACGGTATTTTCATATTTTGATGAGAAATGCGATTTTTAAAATCCATGCATATTCCCTATTACCTACTGTAGATAAATGTTTAAAAATGCAAGACATTATATAAAGTGCATTAACAAACTAGCAGTAAGTACTCGGAATTCATTATTTTGAATAATTTGTTAATGACAACAGCAAATGTTAGTAAATTGATAGATATATTTAACTAAACCCTGTAGCCTGCTGCGACTTCGTCCGCGTAGAAGTCGTGTATCGTGTATCGCATTTTTCTAGAATATAAAGTACCGTGCCCTATGCTATATTGTCTTTCGCCGGGGTAAAAATTGGTATTGAGGTAGCTTCTCCGTACAAATTTTCATTAAAGTCGGTTCAGCTGTAGATAAAAGCGAAAGAAACAATTTGTTACTTTTGCTTTTAAAATATCGTATGGAGTATTAGATTAGTTCATTCGGAAGCAGTGCGTCTAGGTTCAGATCTAAGCTGTGGCAGTCCTTTTCTTGTAAATTTTGTTAATTATCTTATCATTGTGTGAAAACTGAAATAAGTACCTCCTTTGAAATTAAGGTATTTCGGGGAAACAATAATAGTAATTAAGTTTTTTGCGAATCAAATTCAGAATAGAAACAGGATTCCACGCTTCGAGAAGTAGGTAGTTAAGTACTTAATTATTCTGCATAAACATAATGCCGGGTGAACATCAAATCATTGTTTAGGAACTTTGCCTAGGGAGGTACCTACCCACTTACTGCGGCAATGTTTCCCTTGCATGAAAATTATTATTTAGGCTGGTTTACATTCGTTTATTACACCGATTCATTACTAGGCCAAAGGTTTTTTTTTTACATTTTATTAATAAAGGTCAAATCGCGCGTTTCCTTTAATAACGCAAAATATTTTAACTACTGTAATTAATTACTTATACAAGTTAAAAGTTACAAACGTTTTGATTTTCTAATGTAGTCAACATTTATAGCGAAAACTTGTCCAAAGTAATGGTCATTGTAATCTAACGTAATAACGAAGTTATACTTTATCCAGAGCAACATGTCACTTTATCAGTTAAATTCAGCCCAGCGCAGCGGCTCTGGACGTGCTGCAGTAATGTACTAGTAAACTGATGCTGTAACATAAATATCAACGAACAAAGACTGTCTTAGAGCTTTTACGCTCTGCGTGCGATCTGGATCCGAAAAAAGATGGTTCCCAGTTTTCTATTATGCCGGTGACAGTTCGGGACTTCAGATTCTCGGATCTTATGTAAAGCCACTGATGCAAATCCTAGTATTACAGCTACTTGGGACTATATCTCGGATAAGTATCGGATGTAGTGCGTAACTTCACTCAATCGTACCACACATACAACTCTGTTTTTTTATCGTTGGAATTACTGGGTGTGGGTGTTTTCTAAAACTTGTTTAGCGGCTGTGGCTTGCTGGAAGAGTGTCGTAACGGTTACGTCACGGCTTGTTGTCTTTGGACACGTGTGGATTCGGCTGACTCTCGCAATATTTACATACATGCTACCTTATTTTAGTTTTGAAAGCGAGGGAATACCTATAATGGTATATTTATGCGGCGACAACCACTTTTAAGGAAGGCTTAGAAGTAATGTTTTACCCAAAAAAGATAGAGGGAGTTAGTCGACGAGCGGGTCTATTCCCACTAGTTACATTATTTAAAGGACTTCAGATAATGGAACTATAATAGGAATATTTTATTCCCAGAAGTTCTATTTTATTTAAAAAATAATTTAGTCTCACTAAAACCGGAAATGAAAAAAATGAATTCAAAAACAATATAATATTCGTATGAATAAAAGAAAATAATCGTCATTATATTTTTATAAAATGGAACTACAGGGGAAAAAACATTCCCACTAGTTCCATTATCTGAAGTCCTTTAATAATAGAACTAGTGGGACTAAAATTCCCACTAGTTCCATCAATGGAACTGTCAAAAAAACAGACCGCACGGACGGAAAAGAATAGACCGCTTACGCTTTCAAATTAAACAAGATTTTTTAACATCGGTTTATAAATGACCACGTTTGAACCGATGGGAGGGGATAGTTTATAGGTAAATTGCAATAAAATCTTTATTACAAAGCAGCTATGCTATCAGGGGCCCGTTTATCAAAAGCTTGTACTTGATGCAAGAGATATTTTTATTAGGCACAAAGTTACTATAGTAGAGGATCCAAATAGGAGAATTAGGAGACGACCTTCACCGGGCTGTTTATTCGATAAAAAGTATTTTAAATCAAATTTAATTTTAAGTAATATATGGCGAGGTAAGCTGAAAATTTTCAGTATCCCAGAAACACACTATTACCTACCTACCAAGGGAGTCGCGATTAAGAAATTCCACTGGACGAGGATCGCGGGCAAAATTTAAACCTATTAACAATGCGAAAGTTCAGCAAAACCGACTAACTTCAATGGAATTTGGCGTGGACACAGCTTGAACCCCGGAAAACGAAATAGGCTAAACCGGCTACTTTTTACGCCAAAACTGGACAGGGCCCGAGGGAATAGCGATATACGTGGCAACAGCTAGTAGTTAATAGGTACATATAACAAGCAGACCTAATAATTGCATTTTAAAAAGCTACATTTATTTACAGTTTATACACATCTAACTCGCTCAACCTCACCTCGGAGGTTTAAATTCACAGCAAGGTGACGAAGGGCGCGGCTAGCGGGGCTGTGGGAAAACTTGTCCGTACTTATCGGTATAGATTGATAATTACTAGTGCAACGCATTGCTGCAACCTATGTTTATTTATGTCAATCTACAAGGACACCGCGTCAAGGCATCTGTAATAACATACCTAATAAACTACATGCCTTCCTACAGAGTACCTACTTACTTTACGTACGACAGATGTTTATACAAACAAGATGGTTAATGTACGATAAATGATAATATACAGGTGAATGGAGAAGTTGGCAACGAAACTAGGTACTAAGTGAACGGAAAATGTGTCCTTAGCAACCATGTCGTCAATTGATGCACTTAAAGATCATCAAAAACCAGCGGTAGATTTTTTCAAATTTAGCGCGAATAGTTTTGTTTGCTATAATTGACAATATTAAAAAAAAAGCATTATTGTTTTTTCGCGTTTAGGTATAATAGCTGGTTAAAAATTACTACCCATATTTCTTGGTTTTTCTTTATTTAACTTAAATTCGTCGTTAATAATTTATTAAAGAAATAGTCATTAAAAAGACCGTATCTATATACAAAGTTAGGAATACTGATGTCGTGATCTTAGCATGATATAAAATAAAAAAAGTAACTTTAAACAGAAACAGAACTCACTGTCATGTCATGTCACTCACTTGTCAATCATTCGCTGCCGTTCGTTCACAAATTTGTTATTTTGCGTAATTTAATTAATTACGTAATTTGTAGACGCCATTAAAAGACAGATAAAAAATTAACATGACAGTTGTATATTTTTTTCAATTCCTTTGGTAATAAATGGACTAAGGGCACTATAAGTGTATTCCTAACATTCGCAATCCAACTTTTTTTACTGTTTTTCCTAAATATAAAAAAAACTACTGCATAAAAAAAATCCAAAAATATTTTTACTGTAATCAGCAGTGTAAAATCTAGAAACGTTATTTTATTTTACTACCTTAGCACAAAATGAATTGTTGTCAATTGATTGTAGAGAATGCCGTAGAAAATAGTTATTTGTTCAACAAGAGAGAAAAGTTGGTTTTTGCTGCGAGTGATGATTCAAAGATACGAGACGTAAAAAACTTTGGTCTCGTGTGAAACATACAACTTTTCACCTCAGCAGCGAGAACAACACAGCGTGAAGCTGGTAGGGCCAACGCAGGTCTTCCGTTGTGACCATTTGGTGATACACGACTAAATAACGACACGATCGCATATGCATCAATCACAAGCATTTTTGCAAAATACTAATAAAATAAAAAGTGGAAAAAATAAACATGAAACAGATAAAACCCGTCACTCAACTTGATAATGCCGTAGTGCAAACACAACTTCATACAGCTTTATGTAGTCTGTGGCTTTAAAAAAAACCTAACTAGGCCTTGTCTATGGCTATTGGCTACAATAATCCCGCTATTTTTGAAATGCGTTCTGAAACTGCCCCCGCGGTTTAAGTCACGAAATTAAAGATTGTTAAAACGATAACAAATGTATGTAGATACATGATAAACTTCTTATTTTTCATTAATTTTGTCTTCAAAACATTAAATAAAAAAAATGATTGTACCTACTGTATAAAATAGTTATAATAAACACATTTCAAACTTTAACAGATAGTTTTATTTGCAATTTTACGGTTATGTGTGCATCCGAACGTGCGTTTCTTTTTGGGCCTACTATGTGTGGAATTTGAAAATCGAACTTCGAATCAAGTTGTTTCTATCTCTCGCTTTTTTCCTATCGAAGTGAAAGTGACAAAACAAAGTGAAGTTCAATTTTTTTGAATGTTGTTAGTAGCCCCAGCACTGCTCACGGCATTTTTTTATTTTTATTAAAAAACTACTTTGCCTCTCGCTCGCAGCAAAATTGAATTTTGCTCACTGTTTTTAAGCAGCAAAACCTGCTTGTTTGAGCTGCTGAGGTGAAAAGATTCTTGCATTAGGACCCGAAGTTTTTAAGCGAATCACTACCAGGATGGATTGTTAGTTAACTTTACCAGGCTGCGAAGAACAAGCGTGTCTAAGAGGATTGTGAACCTTATAATTTCCATTAAATGCGAAAACATTTCCCTACTTAACCTTGTCCGATTTTTGAATATGTTGTAGATATAATGAAAGACTATGTCAGTACGTTCTCCTTTCAACGAAAATACTTCTTAGAACTTAGAACGAAAAGCAGAAACGTACAGACCTAGTTCTTTATAATAACTACAACATAATATTCAAAAATCGTGGAAATCGGACTTGATTAATGCCCGGTTCCTATATTCAAGAAACGAATCGTTTTCCTTACGGACAGTAGCGTTATAATGACATTTGCTACGTACAAAATGTGTCAAATTTTAACGAGACGTCACAAGTGTCACAACACTCAACTATATATTTTTCTCAAACATGCTCGGAAAAAACGGTTTTCCGATTGAAACACAAGGACGGAAAGAGCCTCATTTTACTCCTAGGAGTAAAAAAACCATATGAAAACACTTTCCGTCCATGTCCATTATTTCTTAAAAATGCTGTCAATTTGCATACAAAATCAAAAGGACCAAGACAAAAATTCCAAACAGCCAAGGTAACTGCTCGCTTTTTTAGCACAGTGCGTGTGTTTCTTTTTGAATTTGCATTCCAATGTCTATGGTTAGTATTTAAAAACAATTGACAGTCGGTAACATTCGTTCATTCTGCATAATATAATTGTGAAACCGAATATTAAACTATTTGTTGTGGGAAATACTTTTTAGAAATGTATTTGTATTATTTCCTCACAATATGTTTGAGAAAAGCATTATGTATGCCTCGGCGGAAACGAGGATTTCCTGACTCGTATTTTAGCAGGCCTCGCTGTTGCTCGGCCTGCTAACCACCTCGTCAGGAAATCCCTTACTTTCCGCGCCTAGGCAACAATGTACTATTTCTCAAACATGCTCGGAAAAAACGGTTTTCCGATTGAAACACAAGGACGGAAAGAGCCTCATTTTACTCCTAGGAGTAAAAAAACCATATGAAAACACTTTCCGTCCATGTCCATATTTTCTTAAAAATGCTGTCAATTTGCATACAAAATGAAAAGGACCAAGACAAAAATTCCAAACAGCCAAGGTAACTGCTCGCTTTTTTAGCACAGTGCGTGTGTTTCTTTTTGAATTTGCATTCCAATGTCTATGGTTAGTATTTAAAAACAATTGACAGTCGGTAACATTCGTTCATTCTGCATAATATAATTGTGAAACCGAATATTAAACTATTTGTTGTGTGAAATACTTACTATAAAAAATGAGCTCAAGCGACGAAAGCGACGAAATAGGTACCACACCGCCTATATTAAAATCTGAAGCTGCCTCGGTTAGGCAAAACCTGCTTCCCGCTAAATCTGTATTTGTATTATTTCCTCATATGTTTGAGAAAAGCATTATGTATGCCTCGGCGGAAACGAGGATTTCCTGACTCGTATTTTAGCAGGCCTCGCTGTTGCTCGGCCTGCTAACCACCTCGTCAGGAAAACCCTTACTTTCCGCGCCTAGGCAACAATGTACTATTGAATATAAGAAAACGCACCATTAGGGGATGAGAAACGTTAACGGCCGGAGCAAAATTGGTATAGATTTTTTTGACAGTTACGCGATTTTAGCGGCGCTACAGCTACACAATCCTCTTAATAAGTTTTTTTATATAGAATTGCAACCGAAGATTCCCAAACCACCAGATTCAACATTTTGGGTGATTACAATAAGTTAATCCTTATTCTGAATCTGGTGTTTTGGGAATTTGGTATAAAGGGTAATCCGGTATTTTTAAAGTATGGTATTTTGGGAATGAGCGTTTGGATTGACTACTCTGTACAGTCGATTACAAAGAGATGTAGGTATATACTATCTACTTTTGGACGTAACTACAAATGCTATAAAGTGAACAATTTGATAATCTCATATAGTAAACTGTACTTGTTAAATCAATTCATCACCTCAACAAACTAATGCGTGAATGAGTTAGATAACTATTTGATTTTCAAGTTAATAACTGGTTGGCTATGATCAATTACTACAAAAATTGCGACACTCCCATGTATGTACGACCTATTCGAACGACCCAAACGTGTTGCAGAGCGTTTTGATGTCGTAAGAAGGTCGGGCGTTATTTATCCACGTCTGCCGCTACTTCTGGTCAATATCGTATGCAAGCTGCGCCATACGTGACTAAAGTGTAATTATTCTATTATTGTAATAGAATAAAGCAAACCTGCCAGTCAGTTGGTGAAAAGCAGGTAATCTCTTTACAAAGGCGAAGTAGTGCGGGCCCTTTTTTGACCTTGCATTCTAGTGTTGCAACATTTTGTTGAGCTTAAATCTCTTGGTCATGCGTTGAAATAAAAAAATATATTGCTAGCGCGAGTGCTGGAGCTTCAGTAAGACTTGTCTTTGCGTTAATTTATATAACCTTAACTACTCTCTTGAGAACATTTTTCTAGTGAAGCTCCAATAATAGGTTCAAGATGCTCAAGAACTGGGCGTAAGCAAAAATATCAGTTCATTGACAACAACACTACCACCGGTATAAAAGAGTAGGTTTGGTGATGATGTTCAGAAGGTCCAGCCTTATACCCGTACACACCACAACCAACAGGCCTCCGGAAAACTTGCACTTTATTTGGCAATACCTCAGAAAAAGCTACTGCAATATTTCGCACTATAGTAGCCCTCAACCAAAGTGAAGACCGGGGCCATAAAGGGTTGTATGGCCCCGGTCGTCACTTTGGTTGAGGGCTACTATAGTTTTAACAGCTTTTGTAAAGGAACTAGTGCGAAAGAACAGATTCCAAAAGGTTAGTTCCCGATTCGCCGGATTCTTGTTTCGTCGGATTCCAGTTTCGCCGGAATTTCTTATATACCTACACTATGCGCCAGTCAGAACACTTCCCTCAAGAATCCGGCGAATCGGGAACTAACCTTCCAAAAGGTCAGATCCACAAAGCATGGTGACCCAGTTACAAAAACAGTGCAGGTGCCAACTACGGCGGCAGGTAGCCTAAGCCGTAACTTTATCAGTAAGCTGGGGAATACTCACGAATTCCACTATCTTGAGCGCGACCCACTTGTCGCACACCGCCATGGTGCGATAAAGCGCGATAACACCACTATTCCACGGGTCCCACTACTACTAGATCGCTAGGGCAGGCGCGTACGAGGCTCGTTACGTCGTCGACATAATAGAAGATGTCATAGTGTTTACTAACAAGACGCGGAGCGACAGGCGGCCGCGCGGCTCGGCCGTAGGGTTCAGTTTGAGCGAGCATGTCCGCGCTGCACCGCCGCCGCCGCGTGACATTGAAGGAGACCTCACCTCGCGGGATGTTCCGCAGCCATGGCGGCGGTGGTGCACTAACACGCGTGCAAAAACCTAAGCATTGTCAGTAGCCAGCCACCGGCGGAAATATAAGGGCCAAGCTAAATGAAACACCGATGACATTAAACCATTATACTTAAATTTATTAATCAATACCGGCATGCAATATTATTTTAAAAATCTCATAAAAGTTCGAGAGATAAATTCATATTGTCTCATTATATTGAAATGTAGATAGATAATTTCATAATGCTGTGTTTATTTTCATTGCTGAGAAAACAGATCCAAATTGATTTACTTAAAACCTGATTTTAAATAAGACTTGATCATACACAGATATAGTAAACTACAATAACATGTCTATTTCGTTGAAAAAACATCAAAAAAGGAGATTGCTAGCAGTGCAATATTCCGTGCGCGGCGGAGCCGGCGGTTGCCCTTAATTCATAACATAAACAATATTGAGGAGACATTCTTAAATATATCGATGCTGCCTTACTTTTTTTTAATTTTAATACATTAAATCTATGTAGTTCAATTAGATTCTTAATACATTAGAGTTAAATTAAAATTGTCTAAAAGTAAAATTTACCTCTCTTATGTCTTAGAAATATATGGAGTGTAAGAGAAAATTACAGTGCATTGTATCTATATCAAATAGGGTCACCGCACGTTCAGGAAACAGAACAGTACCTACTTGAGGCGCACTTCAAGCTGATGCATTATGCGGATCGTCCGAGCGGAAAGAAACATTTGTTTTATATAACGCATGCTGCACTCAACTTCTTTCTTTTCCCTGAAACGCTATACCCACACCAAGCTATTATAAAAGATGCAGACTGCGCTGCCTCGGTGATAGTCAAAAGATCTTGTACGTGTCAAGTCAATGATAAAAATGACAACTAAAACTCGTAATCACTCTTGAGCGTCAGCAACAAAACAAAAACATTTAAAAATTAATTTGACAGGCGCAGCTTTCCTCTCACACTCCACCAAGTTGCACAAAACATGCAAAATAAGACAACACATTTGCATTCTTAAACAATACATGCAATAAATTATTCAGACATTAAAATTAAAATTAATTGTTAAAATTTATAATCATTAGCTAGATAACTTTGCATCAGACTAAAGATACGTGTCCGCCGTAATACGGCTATTGTGACGAAGCAAGTCGTTAGTCGGAAGTACTTATTGAATGGTCCCATTAAACTAATAGGTACGTGCTACATTAAAAAGGAATTTAACTAAACTAGAAAGAATGTCTAGTAGAGATGCACAATTAACCTCTTACGGTAAGAAACAGCGCCACCACGATTTGTATTAATTTTTTTTCTTAAACGCTTTTCTATAAACTTTGAATATTGAGTTCTTCCTTTAAGTTAGAACTTCATTTCAAGTTTGTATCATCACGTTTAGTCAGAGTTTGAGAAATGAATTCCACGACGACATAGTTAAACAGTAAACTTTGTTATGGATTGTATGATCGGTCTATTGCGCAATTTTATTTGAAACTTGTTTGCTTGGATACAAAAAGTACAATAATATGATGATAGATTTTAAAGTCGGGCAGACCTAACATAACTATTAATTATTATAATGTTCAATTCTAGAAAGTTTATGTTGTTTGGATGAAGAAGTAAATCCGACTTTATCTGCGCGTCTTAGTGACCGACTTCATCGTAATTTTACCAAATGGGATTTTAAGTGCAAATAATAATTTAATAAAATCCCGAGTTATTCGAAGCGGCAAACCGTCACCATTATGTAGTTGCAAGCAGTTTCACGGCAGGCGTTAGTAATGGCTCGTATTTATCGGAAACTTTTGTATTGGCATTTGGTTTCTGTTAAGGAGTTTGAAACAGTTTTTTATGTATCGCAATCAATCAAAATAATAAGATTGTATATTTTTCTATTCGCGTACTATAAACAGCTAGTATAGATATCGTTAATGGTATCAGAATACTACCTATTCCGTAACCGAAGCGTCAAAACAATTTTAAAATGAGCGTTGCCATGGTAATAACAATTTTATTATTGATTTAGTGTGTTTTAAATTTGGAAACCCTTTTTCGATGTGAACGTCAAGTTGATTAAAGTTTTCTCCACTTGTTTTTTTACAGCTTATGTTGATTTAAATTACGTTTCGAAGAATACAGGGTCCAAATCAGGGTCTAGATTGCCACATCTACAGCGATGTCCCATTTAGCAATTTAGGACGTGTAAAAACCGGTAGCTTTATTTCTCTTAAACATTTTACAGCCGAGTCGTCGACCCTGTTACGTGTCTCGACTTAGGTTGAACTTGATACCTTTAAACACCCATGTCAAATACAAATATGTGAAACACGCCATGCATAGTTCAAAAGCTATGCAATATTCAACTATGTCATGCGAGAGAGACTTACTTTGAACTTTTGCCTATTTTGGGTGGCTTAAACATGGTAAAAAGAATAATTGGTTTCGGCAAGGCGGTGACGCTGTGACGCGTATCTGTAGTCCGAGCAGAGGTCCTGGCGGCGGCGCTCACTGGTGGTGCTTGTGCTCGATGAACTCCTGCAGCGGGTGGCGCGCGGTCCACACGTTGAAGTCGGGCTGCGGCGGCGCGGGCCCGGGCGCGGGCGGCGGCGCCCACACGGCGCGCTCGCCGGCGCCCAGCGCGCTCAGCGACGCCATGGACGCCACCAGCGACTCCATGCCGGCCGACATGCGCCCCGCCCACCTGCGGGCACCCCGGCACACCAGGCGTCAGCTGACGAACATCACGCCCGGAATTACCACATTCCGAGATTGACCACTTTCAGATTCTAGAACTAGGAAGTAGTATACTTTGTCATGATTTTGTATGCCCCTGATAATAGGCATGTTTCGAATTTTTAAACGCCTAGACCGCATCCCTCTATACATAATTATAATGAAATATGGTTATTTGAGTATATCGGGTCAATCTGAAATGAATGTGGTAATAAAGAAGTAGACCTTTTAAGATGAAATCATTGTAGGAAGGAAATGATCACAATGAAATGTGATATTTGTAGAATCTGGTTACCTATGTCAATATGAGATAATCAATTTAAGTTCATAAGTCATTTTGAAAAATAAATATTTCAGAATGGATTTCATTCATTCATTACATTACATGCTCGAAAATGCGGATGAGAAAAGAAGCCGTTCAGTTTACCTGGCGAAGCTTATGAAAAACTTAAGAATAAACCCTTTGTATTTCAAAGGTATAATTGAGTAAAATAAAAACATTGAAACGTGTATAAATAATAAATAAATAAATGAAAGTTCGAACAAACCATAAACCTGTCTCGAAGTTTCTTTACTAAAATTGAGTTAACCCTTCAGTTGGCAAGAAAAATATAGTTTAAATTTGAAATTTGAGTAACTGTTATAAAGTATAAATTGTTTCTTGACAGTAACCGTTATACGGCTGCTTGCCACTTGAAGGGTTAATAACCTAACAAAATAAAATGGTCTTGGTGATGGTGTATTGTGTAGTGTAGTACTGACTCGTGCGCGGCGGGCGGGCGGCGCGCGGCCTCGTGGATCATGCGCAGGCGGCGCGCCTGCGACCACGGCTCCAGCGTGTAGGAGGGCGCCAGCGGCGGCGACACGGCGCTGTCCTCGGCCACGCGGAACAGCTCCACGCCGCGCTCCGCCGTCCAGCGGCCCACCTGCCCGGGGGGACACTACTTAATACTGTGCTGCATCAACCATTCACTGCTTTTCCTATTTATTCGTTCAAATACGACATTGAGAAACTAAAGGGACGATATTTTAAGCATGTTTTAACTATTGTGCGTTTATGAATGAATGTGTCACACACCGACCTATCATTATACATTAATATGCCAAAATATATATTATAGCAATGCATCTTACGACACATTATCCATACTTGTTGACGTCCACACACGCAGCTATAATGTAATAGTAATGTGTAAGGTATCTGAAGATACTTTAAGATTCCTAAATATACTCTGCTATAAGATACATTTATCTTTTTCCTTCGTACCATGAATGGGATGGATATATATTTTCATATCTTAGTGTGTGGTTCTTTTTGCTAATGTAATATTATATTCTGGTATATTAATATATCGCACTGCTAGATCAAAACAGCATCAACTCAAAATCCTTGCTAGTTTTGTTTCAAGTTCATAGAAGTTGTATTTTGAGTTGCTCCTGTTTTGATCTAGCAGTGCGATATGTTAAAGCTCCGCTTGTGGTGGTCTCGTGTACCTCTCGGTACTGCTTGAGCAGCTGCGGCGACTGCGGCAGCGACCAGTCGACGGCGGGGCGCGCGCCGCAGCCCCAGGCGGCGGCGGCGGCGGCCACGAGCGCCTTGCGCGCCATGGCGGCGCCGCGGTGCGACTTGTACTCCACGATGGCCGCGCTCGACGCGATCGAGCGGCGCACGCGGACCTCACAACATAAATACTACGTTATTGGCCCGTTATGTACAAGCGAGGTTCAACTATATAGTTGTGTCCGAGCTAATTTTATAATTAAAAGATAAGGCCTCAACAACCTTTGAAAATAGTTATTCGAAGCTCTGCGATCGTTTGACGTCCGAATAGCGCACGAAAGGGACAATCGCAGCTTGGATTGACAACACAAAATGTAAAGTATTCCCCTATTTCGTCTTAGATAATTCTTTCAACAATAAAAATAAATTTATTTATATTCGTAAAACTTGCATGCTTATAAAATACAAGAATCAAACTGGAATCATTAAAGAAAGAAACTGGTACTAAAAAGGTTCCAACAATTTGAGAACCTCCTGTTTTGAAGCTACATTGCAGTGAGCCATATGCTGTTCTATAAATCTGGAGTAAAAATTGCATTGGCAAGACATAGTAAAATAAACCCCTTGTGTTAACTATAGCTCTGCTCACCTCTTGCACCTCGTCCGTTAGCTCGTAGAGCAGGCGCACGATCTCTGCCGAGGACAGGGTGGGCGGGATGCGCGAGATGAAGATGCGACAGTTGTTGATCGACGGGCACACTCCTAAACAAAGTGACCAATTTCACACGTGTTTAAGACTGGGCACGCTGCGAGGTGGACAATTAAACGTTAACCTAGTCCCGTCTCGCGATCATTGAGTAGGTAAACTAGTCCAATTGGAACGGTCTGACAAGCCGTGAGGGCCGGAGCCATCTATTTGAATGAGAAATTTACGTATCTGTTCTAATACGATGAACTGATACGCCAAAAAGGTCTCCTTCATTTCGAGTCTTCCCCTTTGATTTAACGAAGCTTAATCAAGATTAGTTCTAGTCGAAACTGGATATGGTGCTGCATAAATACAACCTAAATTTGCGTCAAGTATCTCTATCTATTAAAGATGTCATTCAATAATTTGCAAGGTGTGAAAAATAATGCACTTACCGAGCTGCCAAGAAGGCCTAATCATGTAGTTGTTAAACATCCGTATGGCGTTGCTCGCCTCCGCATCAGTGGTGTACATGGCAAACGCGTACCTGTTAAACGGTATCGTTCAATAAGCCTATACACTATTAATATAAACAATAATATTTAACCATGGTGTAGTCTACTCTAAGATTTTAAAGCCGCGCAAAGAGGGCGAATAAAGATTCTTCGCCTAAAAGGGGTCATTCCGCAACGCAACTGGACGCAGCCGGCAACGGCAGGAGTCGCTGACGCCCGACCGGAGAACCATTAAGCGCAATTCACACACGCGGCGGGACGGGTCGGGCGCGGGTCGGGAGCCGCGCATGCCGCCCGCTACAACAAACAGCGCGCGCGTGCGGGTCCATCACAGTCGTCCTTGGTCGTAAATACACTTCTTCGATAGGCATTATCACCAGTGTTGCCAGATGATTACATGGACTCAAACCCGCATGCACCCCCGCCCGAGGACCGCCGCGTGGCCCGCGCTGGGTCCGCAGTGTTTCGGCGACGCGCCCGCCCCGCGCGGGGCCCGCCGCATTTCGGCGTCCTGTGTCAGTACGACGACCCGCGCGGCTCCCACGATGAAAACGACATGTTCGGCGCCCGAGCCGCTCCCGCCCGCTGTGTGAATTGCGCTTTAGTGACGCCGACGACCAACGCCTGCTGTGTGCGGTCGGGTGCGGAATCACGAACGCAGACGGCTACGGCAGGCGGCAGCAGCAGCAGGGGTCGGACGGTTGCCGTTGCTGTATGCGGTCGACTGAGGAATGGCACCTTAAGGTACAACTTCTATGATCCTATGGCGCACGCAATCCTCACCCACACACGTGGATATAAATTCGTTTCGTGTGAAAATGTATGTAGATACTGCAACAGCAGCGGCACACGCACGAAATGATGCACAGACATGTATGGCGAGCGTCACGGTGGAATTCAAGTGGCTTTAGAGTCGTTCAGGTGCGGCGGCGGTGAGTAAAGCCGCGTATCCACTAGAGGCAGCCTCGGGTCGAGCAGCCTCGACTTGAAGCAAACTGCCTCAGTTTGAGGCTGCTCGCAGTGAGGCAAAGCCCGAGGCACGTTGTGGATCAGCTCGAGGCGAATCGCCTCAGCTTGATCCGCAGCGCAACCTGCGCAGAGTGCGCAACGTGTGTGCAGTTTACAGCCAAAACGCGATGACACCAAACGCGCGTCGAGTAGCTGCTGCTTTGATTGCAATTGCAATTATTAAAAAGAAGAGGAAACAACAAAGAGCTATTCAAAAGAGGAAGCACCAATGGTGGATTAAATAATTATACCGGAACAGAACACGACACGAGTGTGAGCACTTGCTCAAGGACATATAATTTTATTAATTGAATTGAAGTTTCGTTATCCATTGCGACCTGAGGCGACGCGTCCCGTCTCCACTAACGCACGGCTCAGACTGAGGCTCCTTTGAGCACGGCTAAAAAACCGACAAACCATGGCTCGGCTCGCGGCGACGAATTTGCCTCGCGTCGCGGCGGGCCTCAGGTTGAGGCAGCGTCTCCACTTGCGCAGCCTCGGGGCACAGACCTATCTGTTCTGTGCTCGGGGCGAGGCAGCCGCTCGACCCGAGGCTGCCTCAAATAGATACGCACCTTAAGGACTATCTGCCAAACTTGCTGCTACACTTATAAGTACTATGTACTAGTATCTATGTTTCATGTTGTCCTACTTACGAACTTACCCCCGATTCCACCCCGAGAAGTTGATCATGAGCCGAAACTCGAACAGCTCGCCGGCCTGCCGGAACAGCGGCACCAGCGTGTCTTCGAAGCAGTCGTGCGGAATTCGCCCGATGAATACCTGGTTAGATAAAGGACCCGACAGTAGTAAACACTATGAACACGTATTATACGGTATAATAGCGGTCGACTGAGCAAGCCGTGTGCAGATGAGCCGCTATCCACGGAAGCGGTGCCATACGTGGTGTCGCGCACGTCAGCCGCACGCGTCTGTCACATCGGTCATCCATCACATCACACATCTCTATTACTTTACTTGCGGCGACCTTAGCTCATCTACGACCGGCAGGCATTCCTACTAATACCTACGCATTTATGTTCAGAAAGGCGGAAGAACTGGGAAGTACAATCGACGTCATAATTAGTATAATGTCTATTTAACGTCATGTTTAAACAGCCATACGAAATTGTCAATGCTGATAAATTGACAAGGTACTAAAGTGTAAACATATCTTTGACATCGACTGTACGTAGTACCTGCCTACCTACCTACAGATCGCGCCAAACCCCTAGTCGTAAACACGGCAACTCCAGTACAACGCGATCCACATGCGCGAATCAACTTCAGACCAGAAGTACTCTGACAAGTCTTCGGACTAGAAGTTTAGTGCGATCCGCAGAGATAGGTTACGCGTTGTGCGTCTTCGCTTGCGTTCGCACCTGTTGGACGTCCCTAGTCCTAACCTAATCAAACGCTCAAGGACAGCCAAGGTCATGCAGCGGCTGGCTGATCGACGCATTCCAATAACTTTTGATCCCACACAATGGATTTAACAATAAAGTAAAGCCATCACTAAAAGTAATACCTACTCCAACACGATCGAAATAACCATGCAACTCATTTAAGGTTAAGTTGTCTTCTCAACCTTAACGTCAATTTATTCAATTTGGTTGGTTGTAGTCCTCTACATTGTAGAGTACAAATTGTACAATAAATAAAAGAACAATTTTATCAGTCAAGGACAACTTGATGTAGGTTTAAGTTGCGTGGTTATTCCTAGGGTTGGGTAAAAAATATCGATATATCAAAATATCGATATTTTTTCAGAAAAATATCGATACTAATTAGCGATATTTTTTCCCGCGATATATCAATTTTCGATATTTATTTTCAGATATCAAAATCGATATATTTTTAAAGCTCAGCTGTCTGCTCATGCGTCACATCATGATTTTGACCAATCGGATTTCTTACATTTGATTTGTCAAGCATCTTCAGTGTCATCTGAAAGGGTAGCTTCAGTGGTAAATTTGGCTGTGCCAAATGATAGGAGCAGATTAACAGGGGAACACATCAAAGAAAGAGTGCTCCTGATGTCAATATCAGACAAATACTGGTTTGAATAATGTTTTTTTTTTTTTGTTTCTTTTTTTTATGTCAAGCAATTCGATTTTTTTTTTAAATAATAAAACTTATGTTGAAACAGCCAGATGTGTATTTGCTTTAAAATTTCGATAATTTAGGCAATTTTTATAAATAATTGCAAATTGGGCAAAAAATATCGATATATCGAAATATCGATATTTCTTGGGCGATATATATCGATATATTTGAAAAATATCGATATTTTTTTTCCATTTGCCCATCCCTAGTTATTCCCGCCGCGTAGAATCGGTTTAGGTACCTAGGCAGGTAGTACCTATAGAAACAAGATATAAAAGATAAAAGATGTTTATTCAGTAAGTAGGCCGCACGGGCACTTTTACACGTCAAAAATCTACCAGAAATGAGAAATACCTACATCTTTTTATTAATGTTGAACTAAATGCAATAGGTATTTCGAATGCCTCATTTCTTTGGCATTCTGCGACAAAATCAATATAAAAGTACGGTAAGTTAAGTTAGGTTAGGTATACGTACCGCAAGCATACGTGCAGCAAGCCTACTATGGTTGCGTTTATTGTGTCAAAAAAGGTGGATAGGTAAAGCATCCATGTTTTATTCACGTTTTGTCGCGCGATAAATGCAGCCATATTAAGCCCCAGGCCTGCAGTGCATGCCTAGTCTAATACAAAATTCCTCCAATAAAAACTTTAGGTGTGAGTTTAGACACCACTTGTCACACATTCACATAAAGAAAATGGCGAACTTAGCATTTCGTCACAGAACTAACTACGGCCCTATCCTATCCCCTAAGACCCTAACCTAAGTAAAGTAAGCTTCTGAAGTTTTGTAGAAATTTTAGTCTATAATTGAAGAAGAAGAAGAAAGAAAGAAGTGGTCTCTGCCTACCCCTCTGGGAAACAGGCGTGATTTAATGTATGTATGTATGTAGGCTTTGTAAAGTACCTACACATTTTCCTAGCACATTTATTGTGAGTGACCCTAGCTGGGTCTAGTTATAATTTTAGCAGGAAATTTTCGCATTTAGCTAATCATGCTAAAGTAACAAAAAAAGTATATCCAAGGGCATTACATTCAAAACTAAGCAACACGAGCCCTATTGCAAACTAATAGGTGAGCAAGTATGTTTGTACCAAATCAATCAAGTTTCAAAGGGTGTTTCCGAGAGCCAGATTGCTTGTAGTTTCGGCTTAACCACGGACTGAAGCCTCGGCCCTGGAGCGGGGCGGCACCTCAATTCAAATCGGAGAGAAAATTCATTTAAATCTTACCTCGCAGTTTCTGGAAGGTTCCGGCCCAGACCAAGCATGAGGAGCCTTCCTGTAGATCCTCTGTCCATTAATTTGGGTTAGTGTATAAGATGTGTTATTTTCTGTTAGAGATAATAATCTCGATGATAATTCATGTTGATTTACTTCACTACACGAATAATGCTTAACAGGAGGCATTTTAGCCAATATAAATTTAATCTTAAATAATACGTTCGAAAATATTTACTAAGGTCCACTACACCAACGCGCAATCCGCGTGAGTTTCAAAAGGAAACGATTTACACGATTTTGACAATGCGAGAAAAGAAAATGGCGAAATTAAAATCAAAATGGTGGGACCTGACCTTGAATAAATTTTTGGAAAGCATCATGTGATAGTTTTGATTTTGAACAATAAGCTTTCAACGTGTACGTATCACACGGAAAAAAGTTTTTTTTTTTATAATAGTATTATTTTGTTGGTGAAACACTTTTCAAAAGTTCTGCAAATCACCAAATAATATTATTTGTAATCACACCGGAAACTAAATCAATTCTAAGGTCAATATTTCTTGATTTTTCAAATTTCGAAGTAAGTCGTTAGATTTTGTTTCCGAAAACAATGTTATGTTTTTCAATGTCTTCACAAAAGTTTGATGTGTGCATTTTTATTCTAATATTAACAGTAAGTTTAAAGTGGATATAAAAAACTTTACACTTTATTATATTTATATCAGTTTTAATTTAAAAAAAACCCGCGATTTTATTTCGCTTTTGAAAATTAAAGCTAGCCATTCACAGGCGCGGCGTTTCATCTTGAAAGATACGTAGACAGAGTATTACCTAGACGGGACACTAAAAAATAATACAAGTAAAAGAGGAGCATTTATACGGAAAGAAATATAAATAAAGTTGCCGGCACCCTTTCTTTCTATCTCACTTCACGCATTCTCACCAGCCAGAACTGGTGCCAAGCAATGGAGTAAATTGTTGCTTTTAACTATTTTATTGTATGTTTTGTAGAAATCTGAGTGAATTGTTGTATTTAGGCTTCAAAACTGATCGAAGACTTTTTGGAAATGCTCTTAATTTTCTAAGGCACGAGTCGTATTATATTAATACTAATATCCTACTAATATTATAAATCCGGAAGTTGGTGTTTGTTTGTAACTCCTTCCCGCTGCAGCAACTGAACGGATTTGCAAGAAAGGGTCTAGCAGGCTAAGGAAGGAAAAGTGGCCCCTGTGACGAATATCGGATTTTTATAATGTCAATTGTTGGCTATCTCATAATATAGAAACACCATTACTTTTAGCCCCCTATCTTGAACCGTCACCGAGATACTGTCAAAAACGTCATTTTATGGACACATTTTTCAAAGTCGTTTTTCTCCTGAACTATATAAGGTAGAGAAACCAAACCAAATCATAGCTACAAATGATGGGTAGGAGTATAACTGTGATTTTTTTAAATATTTAATTCCATGAAAAAATAATGATTAAAATGTTAGAGATTTTTTTGACAGCACTTTTCAACATATTTGTAAAGGTACAGCTACGGAAAAAATCACATAAACTGCTAATAGTATTAGCTAGTACCATGCGAAAAATGAATTCAATATAATTGGTGCAACATACTTTAAAAAAAAAATGTCAAAGAAAGCGTTAAATGAGTCTTTCATTCTCAAGGAGATTTTTCGGTCCAATGAGGTTTAATTTCGTTGCCTAGCAACAGAATGTTTATTTTGAACTTCACGCATGGCTGTCAATAAAGGTCAAACTGCTGCACCTAAGATAACACGTGTAACTCAGTTTTCATCGAAACTAACTACGAAATCCATGAAATGACATATTTACTATGTTATAATTATTTAATACAGAAACTTAATGGTCAATTGTTTCTAGTACCTATTATGAAGACGGAGATTATACCTGGGACGACGAATATTATGATAGTCATAATCTCCGTGACTTGTATTGCGATGAGTATAAAATAACTCATTAGAGCAAACATCGCAATACAAGTCACGGAGATTATACCTGGGACGAGGAATATTATGATAGTCATAATCTCCGTGACTTGTATTGCGATGAGTATAAAATAACTCATTAGAGCAAACATCGCAATACAAGTCACGGAGATTATACCTGGGACGACGAATATTATGATAGTCATAATCTCCGTGACTTGTATTGCGATGTTTGCTCTAATGAGTTATTTTATACTCCATAAACGGTGACACTTAATAGGTACTAGAAACAATTGACCATTAAGTTTCTGTATTAAATAATTATAACATAGTAAATCTGTCATTTCATGGATTTCGTAGTTAGTTTCGATGAAAACTGAGTTACACATGTTATCTTAGATGCAGCAGTTTGACCTTTATTGACAGCCATGCGTGAAGTTCAAAATAAACATTCTGTTGCTAGGCAATGAAATTAAACCTCATTGGATCGAAAAATCTCCTTGAGAATGAAAGACTCATTTAACGCTTTCTTTGACATTTTTTTTTTTTAAGTATGTTGCACCAATTATATTGAATTGATTTTTCGCATGGTACTAGCTAATACTATTAGCAGTTTATGTGATTTTTTCCGTAGCTGTACCTTTACAAATACTTGTTGAAAAGCGCTGTCAAAAAATTCTCTGACATTTTAATCATTATTTTTTCATGGAATTCCATATTTAAAAAAATCAAAGTTATACTCCTACCCATCATTTGTAGCTATGATTGGGTTTGACTGCTCTACCTTATATAGTTCAGGAGAAAAACGACTTTGAAAAATGTGTCCATAAAATGACGTTTTTGACAGTATCTCGGTGACAGTTCAAGATAGGGGGCTGAAAGTTAGGGTGTTTCTATATTATGAGATAGCCAACAAATGACATTATAAAAATCCGATATTCGTCACAGGGGCCACTTCTCCTTCCTTAGCCTGCTAGACCCTTTGGGATAAATATAGCTTCTACCCTGAATTAACATAGGCTATTTTGATCCCGAAAATGTTAATAGTTCCCAAGGAAATAACGATAATCAAATCTACGGAGACGAACTCGCGAGCAGAAGCTAGTTAAGTATGAGTGTGAAAGTAACTTAATCCGTTTGTTACACTTTCACGACTAAACCGCTTAACCCATTTCGATGAATTTTGGTATGGGGATAGCTTAATCCCAGAGAAAGGATACAAGGTTCTTATTCCTGCGAGAAGCAATTAAGGACTGAATCGCGGGAAACATCTGGTAAACTATCTAGTTTATAAATAAATTGATTTTGCGAAGTATACAGGTATAACTTATTCAATATATAATTTAATAATAATAATAATTCCGGGCACCTAGTGTTGAGCTGTAGGTGAGTGGTGACACCACAGACCTGATTGCCCCTGTTTGTTCTTCACAGGCCAGCTGCGGCGTACAATGACGAGGAACACACCCTTACCTCTGGCTTGCCTTTATAAGCCGATTAGAGTGGTCGCGAGAGGTTTACGTTAGTAGGGCGGCGGTGCATGTGTTGCGTAAGGTTCCCAGGGCACCTTATGGTCGTTTAAAGAACAGAAGCTCCTTTTAAAAAAAAAAACAAAATTCAACATTTTAAATATTTATTCATTAAATTGGCCACATGCGGACTCTTTAAACGTCGGTAATGTACCTACAGTCAATCTACCAGCGCTTCGGAAAAGACCATCATTGCGGAGAATAAGCGCCGCAAGAAAATCCAGCAGGCGTTCATCTTTTCAATCATAAAAACATAATAATACTTTGAACCTTCACCATTAGCCCCTCTGGTTGCGTTGCCTTCCTAGACTTCCTATCTCGAGAGGCCCATTCCATTGAATTGGCGAGTCACCGCCTGCCCTTTTAACCAAAGTAATTACTAATTACCTATTTCATGCATATTTCAAGCATTTTTCATACATATTTGCATACAAATAACGAACTTTTTATGTTGCATATAATCCGATCTTTACTAATTAACATTGGCCAGGCAGGCGCAGTAGTTTCATCAATAGCCTAGTTAACTAATCCATATCAGTTCATTCAAAGAGCCTTTTTTTTCTATCCTTCTTAAATAGAATAGTCTCACACTAACCGGTGTTGGTCCTACCTGAATAAAGATTCTCAATTAAAACCTGTTTTTTAGATAAATATTTTATTTGATTAAATTCGTGTAAGCACTAATAATAACCAATATAATAAAAGGCCTATTCAAAAATGTGTTTTGCTTTACTATCTCATTCACATCCAAACTGTTTTTTAATTGCATTCTCAAAACATACAACCGATGTGTCAGTGGTTGCATCCTCGAAATCTGCTGCTTTGTGAAATATGATAACTTTTTTAACTCGAAGGTTCTCATCACTTCATCAGTTATTGCCGGGATAGCTTCCAATTGTAACGAACTTATATCATTTTCCGGAATACCTGAAAATACACTCCAGCTAAATTATCACTACATGTTATAAACCAAAGTCCTCCACCGCCTCTGTCAGTATGTTTGCGATGATCTCAAAAAGTACTAAACGGATTTTTATGCGGTTTTCACCATCAGTTTTTCACGGAAGGTTTTTATGTAAAAAAGGTTCTGGTTTATGTTCGGATATTACTGATAATTTACATAAACCTTAGCGAAGCGAGGGCGGGTCCCTATAGGTAGTTTACTTATAAAAACACTGTGCGTCGCTGATTAATGATTAAATATACAGCTAGAAAAGTAAGTCTTTCATGGAAACAATTGCCTTTTAACACTGCAAACTTGCCATGCATTAATAGAATTAAATAGCGAACTTACATGATAGTGCATTGGTAATCTACAATAGTAACCAGCTACTAATTCGTCACGTCAGCCTATAGTTTCTCGACGCCCTACTAATTATAGCTCTCCACATTTACATGCCATTATCTTCGATGACGTAACATTATCTGGATATATTATGGTATTACGTGCATTGCCTTGTTGTCAGCTCATCAGACCCTCTGATGACCTATGGGTATTCTATGTCTCTGGTTTCTATAAATTACAACAACAATTAATTAAATAATAACGAAGAATTATGGTACTAACACGTGAATAAACCGCTGAGTCGGCTAACTTCATGAGACGTCCACCTATACGGGTCTCCGTACGCTTCGGGGTGAACTGCTATATTATATAAAGTCTGTAATAAACGTGGAAATGCGCTATTAATACGATGAGCCTTATTGATTGTAAAATCCCTTGCTTTAAGCTCTAAACTCCTGTATATTATACATACATACATACATACATATCGTCACGCCTGTAATCCCAGAGTGGGGTAGGCAGAGCTACAGAATTACATACAACTTTAAAAAGTTGTTGATAAATCAGTAACCACTTTTTCCAAAAAATATTATAACTTTAGAAAAAACGGTCATGTGTGAGTTGGACTTGCGTGCCGAGGGTTTCGTACCAAAGTTAGTTGGAAAACGCAAAAGACCCACTCCTATTGTTTTGAACTTTATGTCTTATGCAATAAGGTCCATTTTGACAAGAACAAATTTTAATACAGTTTTTTTCATGTATTTTGCAATTTTTTCCATTAAAAATAAGTAAAATTTTCATTTTATTTTTTGCGTAAAATATAAATAATTATATTTAAGTCAGAATTTTGTAAAATAGTTTGTTCCAGAAACTGGCAAATTTCAATTTAATAGCTTCTATTGATTCTGATAAAAACTCCTACGACATATCTACACCCGGACAGACCGACACAGAAGTCTCTCCATATGGGTCCCTTTTTTACGGTTCCCCTTGTTTACGCATAATAATAAATTGTCCGAATGTACGATTTCGCATAATACTCATTTCGCATAATTGTTATTCTACCGATTCCTATAACTTTTTTGAAAAGTCGGCGTTTGTCGGCGAAATAGAATGGAGCCCCCCTTTTTTAACATTTTGGTACGGAACCCAAAAAGGTAATAAAGCATGATAATAGTAAACACAAGCGGCACTGGCGACGGCAATATATGCTTTTGTTTAATTTCCAAGATTACCTTTTTTTGAACTTGATTACATTTCGTTAATTTGTTAAGAGTATCGACGCTTAGAGTTTTGATTACAGCAGGGGATATTTTTTTGAGGTCGCTGGGAGGAAAACCGCATATAAGACGACCCAGCACGTTAACACTGGACCCATTCAGGTACCACGTATTTCCAAAATAACGCCTATAAGCGCTAATGAATATGCCAATCTAAAAAAAATGTACATGTTAGTGAATTACGATATCTACTAACAAACTGATTGAGTTGAATGAAAATTTTCCAAAATTTATGGAACTCAAACAACAACCAATCGAAATGAAAAAAATAGAAAATCAAGAGGGATACCTTACGAGGTTTTAATTCAATTTTGGTGTTGGCGAAAAATCTCAGGACAGCCGCGTCTCCCATATTCGTGTAATATAGGTCTTCTTCAGGCACAACATTTATTAGCGATCCAAAAGCTAGAAATTCTCTTGCTTGTAAAAATGCGGCCGTTTTCCCGTCTAAAATATGTAAATGTTATCGCAATTATATTTATTTCGTGAATCTACAAAACCTGTACATCATTTTGAAGCCTTATCTCTAAGTTTTTTTAAAAATAAAGTTTAATCTCCTATACTTTGCTTGTCTAAGGAACTACTGATGTGATACACTACTTTAAATCATCGCGGTAATTTTATTGATACTAATAAATAATTATAAACAGTAAGTTGATACAAAACCGAACTTACGTTCTATATTAAATGCTGCCCGTACCTACGTAATACTAGCACAATTAGTATGTATACATACATTATTTTGCTTGTCGCTCAGTATGTCTCTTTCGTTATTTAAAAAATCTAAAAAACTTATTTTGCATATTGAGTGTTAGAGCGTTTTAAACTATAGACGGTAGGTCTCAATAAATGTAATATTGGGTGAGAAGTTTGAAATTAAACACTAAGAATTCTACATTCAAAATCAAATATCAAGAAAAATATGTAGGTAATACCTGTAACCAGGTCCCAAGCCTGCAATACTCTATTGATAGGTATATATTGTTTCTTAGTGTAACTCAAGATGTGAAGGATAGCTTCAGTCCCAAGTCTCATAAATGAATCATTAGGCCCAAAGTACAAGATGTTCAACGATGAGTCTGTCCTGACTGATATCTCCATATCATCGTAAAAATCCTCATACATATCGGGAAGCTCTGGAATATTCATATACAGCTGCAGGCGTTATTGTTTGTGATTCTTTAAAAAATCACCTTTTTTGTCTAATCAATATAAAGTTTTACGATGTAAGGAGTAAAACTACGGGACAACGAAAGGTATCCATTAATAAAAAAGTATATCCTTAAAATTATGGAAATTGTACATATAAAACTGACTTGAATGCGAAAAATCAATACTTCTTTAAGTTACGAACATCGATAAAATCTTTACGGCGTTACTTATAAAGTTGGAGTTAGCATGGAATAGCTACGCCAAGTTTTGTCTTTATTCGTCGAATTCAAATGTCACAACGACAGGGAAGGATAAAACATGGCATAGCTATTCCATGGTTACTCCACATTTATAAGTAACGCCGTTAGAGACCCTGCTTTGAAAATTATAGTTCAAAGTTACGTCAGCTGCATCCTTTTCACTCTACCTAGACCCCCTTCGGTTTTAATCAATGGAATAAAGTACAGTTTGATGTCGAGCTGTAAGGTTTAGATTCATAGCATACAATGTATGGTCTAATTAACATTAACAAATGTACTTTTTTATCATTTACGGTTCATATACGGTATATATACGGTATTCTCGAACCTGTTTCAGTGATCGCAATCATGGAATTTTTATCGTCGTCATATTTATTGACATCGTCTTCCGATAAGTCTTTATAATTACTCCTTGTTGTTAAAGCAGCCTTAAGTTGAAAAATAATCAAAAGGAAGAAAATATTACCATATTTCATAGTAAGATATTATTGTAATATTTATTGCAAAAAGATTTTAACATTTGCCTAAGTCAAAGTCAAATTATTGTGAATCTTAAACTAGAAGGCCTTGACTACTTCAACTGGTGGATAACGAACAACCAAGTAATAATGTTGTTTTATAGAGATGTTTACGCAGCATAAAGTAAGCTAAGGCATATTATTAGTAGATTGTTCAACAACGGACTAAAACTAGCCATAATGACTCCAGATATTTAGCCACGCTTGCGAGCGAGCGAGCGAGAGTGGTTATAGTTCAAGTGGCATTATGGTTGTTTAGTCTCGCGTTATTCACTCTACTTTTCACTTCGAAAGCGAGAAAAAAATGGTCGTTCTACACAAAATTACAATATTTAATTTTAACAAATACCTATCTAACAAAGTTTCTGACAAATTTGTTTCCCGGTTATTTTTTTCTTGTAAAGTGACGCTATAAATGCTTGCATATTTAGCCAACAGATACAAACTTGAAAACTATTTGGACCATACCTAATAAAATAAAATAATTCTTAATTTATTTAAATAAATATTTAAATTATTTTGCATAGTTGTCATTTTGAGTTTATTTCCACGGCCTAAAAATGGTCCAATACAATCACTAAAAATAGCGATAATACTTCTACATCATTTACGAAAACATTGATTGGCTATTTAAGGAATGGCAAGCTTTAGACAATATTGGCTATCTGTTTTTGCAAATAAATTGATGGAAATGTCAATGTCAAGTGTCATGTAAACGTAAACCGACGTAGACCGTCTGTCTGTCTAGAATAACCTATAACAAGTTCGGTAACAAAATAAATTGCTTTTATCGCATTCAACTCTATTTTTCTATCGAAATGTTGATTGTGTAGCGCATTTTCTATATAGTGAAATTATTATCTTTTAAGAATTAGGTAGTATTTATAGATATAAGCTTCCGCTAGTGTCTTAGAAACATGGGTATTTTAGAGAAGATATCCGAGATTGAGAAGGAAATAGCAAGAACGCAGAAAAATAAAGGTAGTATTTACATAGATTCCTCTTGAACCCTATCCTATTGATATCTTATAACCTTTACCTATTTACTTGGGTACTAACTGAATTTACGTTATTTTTTTCTAGCGACGGAATACCATTTGGGTCTACTGAAGGCAAAGCTCGCAAAGTACCGATCTCAGCTGCTGGAGCCCTCTAAGAAGGGCGGCGACAAAGGTGAAGGCTTTGATGTGCTAAAGTCTGGTGATGCCAGAGTTGCATTAATTGGTTTTCCATCTGTTGGTAAGGTAAGTGTATTCTGATAACTTCTCCAGTGATTAGCTTTCTTGTACCTCCAGTATAGGCTTCCTTTGTAGGACATCAAGTTTGTCTCTCTGGGCATGTGCACCTAGTGTTTTTTGAATTGAGGGTTCCACACCCTCTTAGCTGGTTACTGTTGCTTGTCACAAAAAGGATCAAGCAAAGGTTTTAGGTTTCCCCCAGTTCTTATTATGCTGCCTGCTGGCCAGATTATTTTTATTTGAAATGAGGTCACAAATCCAAAAAGGTTGAAATACACTTTTGTACTTAATCTGTAAAAGACTCTTTTCTAATATAATTTTGTTAACATATTCTCAATAACAGTAAAAAATCTTATTGTAAATGAAGTTCTTGAGGTATAAAAAAGATTCCTTACCTAAAGCTCATGTCTATCACACAAAGCTTTGTTAATTTCAGTAGTAGGCTACACTATTAAGATAAATAATAATAAAAAAATAACAGATATAATCCGCCAAAACAAAACTCAAGATAAACCATAAACATAATGCCAGAATTTCCTTAATAATTGTATTGCTATATTTATTTAAAACTAGCTGTACATGCCCAGCATCTCCTGGGTGTTTTTTTTTATACAAACCTCGCCCTATCAATTACAAACAATTCAATTTCAATTCAGTATTTTTTTTAAAATATTTAAATTGGTTGATCCATTCTTAAGTTTTTGCAAGACTAACAAACGGCAATAGATTTTTCTGATGTTTGTAGTTGTTTAATCTATTTTCCTTTTTAGGGTTTTTGAAACCATTGCATCTTGTTTTGTATAAGAATTAAATAACTCGAGAAGCCTGAATTATTCTTGTCTGCTGTTGTATTTTAATTTTGTGAATGTGAATAATTTATTTAAAAAAGTAAGTAAAAGTTACGGATTGATGTGAGGAAACAGGAGTAAAATCTCTGGCACTAGTTTTTGTGTTTATGTTTGTTTGTTAATTTGTCCTTGTCCTTTTTTTAGAAACATGTAAACAACCATATTTTCCTTCTTTCTTTTTTTTAAATACTAAGGTGATGACTGATAGAGATGCAATGTGTGGAATAATAATCAGGCTGCACCGACCCCAAACGATTATCATAACGGCAAGGAAATGATGATTTATTATAAATTTCCAGTCGACACTGCTGTCAACGTTGACGCACACGCACTCGGAAGCGGCGAGCTACGAGTTCACTACGCTGACATGTATCCCGGGCGTCATCGAATACCGCGGGGCCAACATCCAGCTGCTTGATCTGCCTGGGATCATCGAGGGCGCCGCCCAGGGCAAGGGTCGCGGTCGGCAGGTATAGCTTCATAAAAATTAAAAAAGGTCAAGTTATATATATAAAGTTGAAGCAAACCTACAAAATGATATAAGGGCCGGTACAGACGGACTGCAAAATGGCAGTTGGAATGCTGGATTGCAGTGCAAATGCTGCCCGTCTGTACTGGCCCTAAAGTTTAAGTAAAATTAGCTGCAACATAAAACCGCCAAGCAGCATTCGCATTATTGCGTTCCAGTTTGTGGGGACACAAAAACAATCGCTGAAATTACTAACATAGATACATTTCATCTTGGTCCTCAGGGTAGGCAATCCATATGCAGTCTTTAGATTGTGCATGTTATATTAAGTTAAAGTAAAAGGTGTCTTGGTCTTAACCGTAAGCCTCTTACTGATTCTTTAAATAAATAAATTAATTAATTGTAGTCTTGAGAATACTGAAGGTTCTGGTGTTGCGGGTGTTTATGGGCCGTGATGATCACTTACCATGTGCCACTTACTTTTTCACATAAAGAAAGGTAGCCTGTGTGCGCGTTTGTCTTCTCCATAAAAAAAATATATTATTTAAATGGTTTAAGGGTAAAGTTTCTTTCTCCAGCTAGATATTTGATGTTAAGGTGATAGCAAAATTAGTTCTGGTACAGTCAGACAAAAATGTGGTCTACCACCCTACGGTTGAAGTTCATTTGCACTTCATGATACAAGTTCGATTTTCCTTTGCTAAATGTTATGACAGTGACAAGTGTCAACCTTAGCGATATTTAGATCTCATAGAGACTTATGTCAAAAGTTTTGACAACTTTCTGTATGTATGTATGTATGTCTATCGATCGGGTAACTACATCATATGCTCTCCCAAACGTTAGCGTATCCCTATCGTTAGGCTTACCCTAATGAATGATTAACCATTGAGGTTACCAGTTTCGTAAGGGTTTCGGATTTAAGCACTTAGCATTACGTTAGTGTTACCCTATTAATTCTCCCTCTCCGTTGACTCTGTTTTGCAGATTCGTGTGATTGGTTGGTTTCAAGCCTGTGTGTGGATAGCCAATCAATTGCTAAGTAGTGCAAAAATAATTTGTATGGACTGCGCGTAGAGATTAAAATAGCTTGAAGCCGTTCAATAAACACTTCATAGGGAAAGCCTAACGAGGGTTTTAAGGAATTGGTAAGCGCTTAGTCGAATTAATTGTATCGTATGGGATAGCTCTTCATTGGGGTAAGTCGAAGATATGCTTATCGCATCGTTAGGGTTTGTAAAAACCAGTCAATTATATACCCTAACGAAAACCTTTTAAAGGGTAAGCGGTTCCGGTCCCTGGTCCAAAGCAGTTGCTTTGTAAATAAACAATTGATATCGTTTCTGGTGAGAAAAGTTCGTATTTATTTTGCTGTATCAGTCAGTTTTAGTACCCATTAATACATAAATTTAGCAATAAAACGTTTTACAGGTTGATTTTGTACTCAATTTACGTTCCTCCCTGTAAACATTTTTTTTCCTATAACACGATCTCCTCTGGTACAGGTGATCGCGGTGGCGCGCACGGCGGACCTGGTGCTGATGATGCTGGACGCCACGAAGCCCTACGTGCACCGGCAGCTGCTCGAGAAGGAGTTGGAGAGTGTCGGCATCAGGCTCAACAAGAACAAGCCCAATATTTATTTTAAGGTATTTTTTTACCATCAACAATATAATGTAATCACTAATCAATTCCGAGCAGTATTTGGTCAAAAATCAAACAAGAACGTATCGGACCGTGCTTAGTGTATACGGTTCTGAAGCTGTTACTACAAAGACAAAAAAACTATCTCATAGAACATGTATGAATTCTTTGTCAAGATTTAAGTTTAAAAATTTGTCAGCAAAACTTAAATAAATAACTGTATCAAATTAAAACTTTTTGGCATAAAGAATCTCTGAGTTATACAAACGGACGGACAGACGGACCTAGTAAAAGTCGACTTAACTCGTATTCAAAAAGGTATATACATAAACGAAGTATAACTACACCTAACCTTCACTTGATATTCAGAAGGCTTTCTAACCTTTTTCACTAGGACCCCAGCTATTGCGTCGTGAGATACAGACTGCTGACAAACGGACGAATGGCGGAGACTAGTACTGCCCTCCTACGGAAAAAAGGCACATCTACTAAATTAATTGTATTGCACTTCCAACCTTATTATAACCGGTGAGAGTTTAATATGCTTCTATGAATTTATTTCACTTGTGCCTTTTCTCCTTTAGCAGTCTCCCGTTAGCAATGTTTGATTACGGAACCCTAAAAACTGAATTAAATTACATTCCACTGATCTTTCAATCGCTAGTCAGGTTTTAGATCTATTACACTCTAAGTCGGTTGTGTATTTGTAAGCCTTTGCCACACTGGATGCGTTCTGCGGTCTGCGGTCAGGACTAGCATCTTATGTCTCTATCAGAATATAAAATTGTGACAGAGTTATAAGATGCTGGGCCGCAGATCGTAGAACGCATCCAGTGTGGCAAATCCCATAACGTTCTGTATTTATACTGTCAACAGCAAAAGAAAGGCGGCGGCCTGTCCTTCAACTCCACGTGCCAACTGACTAAAGTCGACGAGAAACTGGTGCAAATGATCCTACACGAGTACAAGATATTTAATGCGGAGGTAACTTAGTCGAATTGATACATTGCAGCGACATTGCTTTTGTTTTTTTTCAACCAATCATGTTTTTTTGTCGAGTAAGAGAGAACACATACAGTGATGGCCAAAACATAAGGAATGCTACCGTTTTTCCATATAAAATGACTACAAATATGACTTATCAATTTTGACAACCACACAAAGTTTTCGGCCAATTTAATGAAATCCTAAATAATTGCATGGTGTTGTTGATCGGATTGCCACCATCCACCATCATACTCGGGAACGGGTGCGCTGTCTGTGAGGTCCGATCTGT
Source organism: Acleris emargana (assembly GCA_927399475.2). NCBI lineage: Eukaryota > Metazoa > Arthropoda > Insecta > Lepidoptera > Tortricidae > Acleris > Acleris emargana. The sequence goes on from OV656840.1 coordinate 4,177,823, forward strand.
TCACGCTTGCAAGGACCTGCTTTCCAATTAGTTATTTAAGTTATCGTTCCTGACGTTATAGACCTCATCGTGTTGTGCTCCTTATCATTATTAATTAGATATCAGCTGTCATCTCCAAACCGCACTCAGTACATTATGTGTGTGCCCAATGCTAGTCGGGTTTAGAAATAGTAGTTTATGCAACAGTTGTATAAGAGAGGTCAAAAAAGACGAGTGGTGTGGTTACGATGTGAGCCGCAGGCGAACATCGTAAAGCAAGACGCCACGAGTATTTTTTGACTTAGTTATACACCGTTGCATACAATACTTTTTCTACGACTAGGTTTCAAATAAAATGCAAAATTAAATTAATATACCTAGGTTAGAATACGAACGAACGAAGCACAGAACAACAAACGAGCGAGAAACATTTGAAAACAACAAAATATGTGTCTATGGTTAACTTTGTTTTTAAATTGATGTGCACTTGCCAGGTTTCATACTTAAATGTTTTTTTTAAAGAGTTAAATTAGTAAAAGAGTTTACATACCAAAAAGAACCTAACGTTCCGATTGACAGTCAATGTGTATTGTGATTGGTGGTTTAATTTGGTGAAGTATTTTGATTGGTCAAACAAATTAACCTAGGTGTAAGCTTTGGCAGCTAGGCATATCGTTTTGGCTCAAAAAAGCACAAGTGCTGTTAAGGGGAATAGACTAGATAGACTTTTCTACGGAATGTTCTGCGGACATATTATCTATATTCTTATATTAGTGTTCGTGACTATATAAATGACAGATAAAAGTACAGGAGTAGGAAAGAGCATTTATTATTTGAATATCAACTCACTGTTTACTACACTGCTGAGTCTGCTGACATGCTTCACACTTTTTGGTTGTTTTTTTTAAATACATTTTAGGGTGTAATTATTATTTACTACTTTATTGGTTTTATTACCCGATGTTACTTACTTTTAAGAATGATTGTATTTTATAGGTTAAAAAATGACAATCACTGCTATTTCTGCTAGAGTTATTTGCGGCACTTCTTCTCTACGATGATAGTCTTGTCTGAAGCGCAGGTAAATTCGCTCCTTATTACCGACGCGTAAAATAACCCTCATGTGGCCAATTTACTGAAATCATTATTTCATTTAATTTCCCAGTTAAATTTTTAGTACTAGTACATCTCGTTCTCACCTCAGCTCCATTGCTACCCAGGTGTTGTTCCGAGAAGACTGCACAGCCGACGACCTGATCGACGTGATCCTGGCCAACCGCGTGTACCTCCCGTGCATCTACGTGTACAACAAGATCGACCAGATTTCCATCCAGGAGGTGGACCGCATCGCGCGCGAGTCCAACTCCGTCGTCGTCAGGTTGGTAAACCTTGGTATTTCTTAGGGCTCCGTACCCTGAGCTGCCACAGTTGAATACCCTCGCTCGTGGTCGCGTGGCACCTCCCTGAAGGACGCAGAGTAGGGCCCGTAATTTTCATGCCGATGACATCAATTTGACGTCACGCTCCATATAGGGTGATCCCAAATAGTTTTATTGTAAATTATTAATCATTAGTCGTCAATCGTCGGAGAAATACTGGAAAAGGGCCGAATCTTAAGTACCCGAAACCGACGTGCGTGCATGACTCGATGTATGAATGTTGAAGAAGCGAAAGAAATTTGTCAAGATCGTAGCAAGTGGAAAGAAGTGGTCTCTGCCTACCCCACTGGGAAACAGGCGTGATTTAATGTATGTATGTATGTATGTAGTCGTCAATCATTTCAATCATGTACAAATGACTTCAAAAGTACTCTATTTACAAGTGGAATAAATAATACCTGCTTGATACGTGAAACGTATATAAAACTATTTGATTTTGAAGATGACTTAGATTTTCTTTGCATGGGAATGAATGCAAGAAGGATGGCGTGATTTACGTTAGAGAGGAATTCTGTTTTCTACGTAATTTAATTATTGTAATGTGTTGTTAACAATACCATTTAATAAAATGTATGTATAAAAACAACTCAAATAGTTTTATTTACGTTTCACGTATCAAGTAAATATTATTTATTCCACGTGTAAATAGAGAGTACTTTTGAAGTCATTTGTACATGATTAAAATGATTGACGACTAATGATTAATAATTTACAATAAAACTATTTGGGATCACCCTATATGGAGCGTGACGTCAAATTGATGTCATTGGCATGAAAATTACGGGCCCTGACGCAGCGGGTTGGTCTTCCATAGTACTATCGGACCTGTTTGCTATGGTGTGGTAAAAAAGGGTTACGGACCCATAGGTGATTTTTGTCTTCAATAAATTGACCAAAATTGTGATAGCGACTGAAGAAGAACTGGTAGTGTTTTCCTCGTTGTCCAAAAGAAAAAGAAACGGTCTATTTTATCTGGGATACTATGCCAAGACGACAGCTATTTTTTTAGTTTTAGATCTGCCTATCTTCTATCTTGGACATATTAGGAATTTGGTCGTTTTTCGATTATGAAGTGGGTCATTACAACCAGGTCAGTTTATTAATAACACCACTGTTAGGAGTAGGTACACACTTGTTTAAGTCAGAAAAATGCTGGTGCTGTAACGGCAGTGATTGCATTAAAATTAACGTGTGTTATGTTTACAGCTGTAACATGAAACTGAACCTGGATTTCCTGCTGGAGACGCTGTGGGAGTACCTGGCGCTGATCCGCGTGTACACCAAGAAGCCCGGCCAGCCGCCAGACTTCGACGACGGGCTCATACTCAGGAAGGTACTGTACCCTAGCGCGAAGATGGTTTACAGCTGCAACATGAAACTGAACCTGGATTTCCTGCTGGAGACGCTGTGGGAGTACCTGGCGCTGATCCGCGTGTACACCAAGAAGCCCGGCCAGCCGCCAGACTTCGACGACGGGCTCACACTCAGGAAGGTAATGTACCCTAGCGCGAAGATGGTTTACAGCTGCGACTGTAGCTGGAGGATGGCGGTTCACAGCTATATTATGCAGCTAAACCTGGACTTTCTACTGTTGACGCCTGCACTGCCTGGAGGTAATCCCGACTTCGTCGAGACGGGCTCATACTCAGGAAAGTAGTGGAGTGTGTTAGTTTTTCAGCCGGCTCACGGGAACTGAGAACACAAGATAAATACAGAGCACCTTCCGTCGTTTAACAACCTGGTTGTGTGTTGCCCAGGGCGTGACCATCGAGCACGTGTGCCACTCCATCCACCGCACGCTGGCGGCGCAGCTGAAGTACGCGCTGGTGTGGGGCACCAGCACCAAGTACTCGCCGCAGCGCGTCGGCGTCGCGCACGCCGTCGCCGACGAGGACGTCGTGCAGCTCATCAAGAAGTAGGGGGATACAGCTCCTGGGCAAGAAGGTATATGTGCTAGGGGACTCTACCTTTGGGGCGGAATATTTTTGTTTGAATGTGTCATTTCTCAAATTTTGGACTTGATCCTTGCGGATTTGATAGATTTTTTTCTGAATAATATTGCGATATTTAAGACTCGATCAGTGACGAACATTTTTTTCTATGTAAGTATGTATTCCCGCCATTATAGCGACGTGATAAGCGGTTTTCGTCTTTGGTATCTTGGAAACAAGTAAATATATGCAAATAGCTTTTGGGACATTATGAATTGGGAAATGATACATTCGATTTAAAAAAATGTACCAATCAGCAGGCAATTTATAATGATGCTGTTTCTTCTAAGGAGGGCAGAGAAGCCGTATTACGACTGAAAACCTGTCCCTGTCAGTGAAAGAGATAGAGCTATAGGAGTCTTATATCTCCGTGGAAATTGGGTGAATCAACTTTTTCACCCATATGACTTTTGTCTCATCTGTATAATAAACTTTTAAGAGGGTTGTGAAGCTAAAAATTTCCATACAAAATGCGAAAACGTTTCTCTACCCTTAAACCTAGTCCGATTTTTACGATTTTTGAATATGTCGTAGATATCATGGAAAACTATGTCTGTACGTTTTCCTTTCCACGAAAATACTTCTTAGTACTAAACAAATTTAAAAAACAAGAAACAGAAACGTACAGACCTAAAGTCTAATTCTATGGAACTTGCTAACTATGTAAACAAACCGCCATATTGAAATTGTCTCTGAATGATGAATTTACTAGTGATGGGCAATACTCCTTTACTTATGTCAAACCATATCGAATAATAAAATACCGAAAGTAAAAAACAAGTAGTTACTTATTTCTAATTTGTTTAATCACGATCTGAATTAAAATCGGTACTTGAAGATGATAATTATATCACCAGTATTTATTACAAATGGTGCCGTTATATCATCTGTGAGTGTGATCAGCGTGAGTGTAGGGGTCTTAATATATCGCCAACTTTAGCCACAACACTACCCATCATAGACAATTGTAGAATTTAAAAGAAACAAAAACGTCATTCCATCAGATCCTAATAACCTAACTTATGAAACCATTTAAACTTTTAATGAAATATCCAAGATAGAGTTATATATTTGGAGATTTTGTATTTTACAGTAACGACCGTTGTTTCAATGGTGTTTGATGAGGTGGTCTGAAAATTCAAGGAGAAACAGTGACAAAACAAAGTTAAGTCTTTTGTTTACATAGTTAGCAAGTTCCATAGAAATACACTATAGTTCTTTATAATAACTACAACATATTCAATAATCGTGGAAATCGGACTTGATTTAGGGTGTGAGAAACTTTAACGACCGGAGATAAATTTGTATGGATTTTTTGACAGCCACGTGATTCTAGAGGTGCCTCACAATCCTGTAAATCAATTCACAATAAAACTGAGCGTGCAGATATTTCAAATGCTTTGGATTTTTCAAAGGAATCCTAAGGTATGATAAAAATATTAAAACATGATCTTGTCTCCTGCGTTACCGGATAAAATTGTGTGAGTCAAAAAGTTGATTTACCCACTTGACAGTTTATTCAGTGTTCATTATGGAGTGTGTGAGCCAATATCTATTTGATTAATTAGTATAAGGGTAACGTCGCCTTCGATTTCACAGTTACAAATTATAAAGCAATAAAGTGTTGTTAAAATATTACCGTATGTTTTGTTAAATATAGATGTCATCGTTGTTTGTTACCGCATAATGTTTTTAGTAAAAATGTGGTGGAAAGACGATTAATAATTTACTGTTGGTAAAATTTGTCTGAATCTGATTTGAAGTGTATCGCCACTGTTGCGTCCATACAAGTGATATAGAAGCTCCTCTAGTTTGAACTGGCTTAGTTAGCCAGAAATATTAGATTTGAATTTGCTCAGCAGTTATAGTCAAGCAAAAATGACAGAAGAATAAAGTTATGCCCATATTGTGCCTTAGTACTTGATGACTACTTTCCTTTCGATATACCAATCACTTTAGCTTTGCCAGGCCGGTGACGCTCCGCGCTATGGCCTACAAAATGTGCGGCCTCCCACCAAAGGCTAATCAGCCCAGTGACACGCGAGCGCTCGTCTTGACGCACGCCGTCGGCGTCGTACGCTGCCAAAGAACTCAATTCCAGTGTTTGAATAAGTACCTATGGCTACTCGAAAAGCCAAAAGGTACTGCATAGCATACGGGTGCTTAGATAATGACAGTAATGCCGACTTGTCATTATTTAAACTACCTAAGGATATCGAACACAGACACGCCAACAGTTGGACAAATAAATAGGTACAAATACAAAGAAAATAGTTTAGTTTGCGTACCAATTACAGGCGTATTAGCACAGTATAATAACAATAAATATTTGAAAAGCGAACGATCAGACGAGTTAGAAATTGAGTATGTAGGCTGGCCATGATCCTGAATAAAATGAATTCATTTAATGTTTATTTGCATAAAAAACAAAGTAATGATCTTAACGCTTTTAAATCTATTACGTTATGTTCCTAATGGTGTAGTGAGTTTTAGACTTTGTTGTTACTCCACCTCGCAGTCACCCTGTATAGAATAGATAAAAGGTGTGACATGGCGACCCGTGCCTTTAGAGCATAAAGTTTTTAAACGGTCCAATTAGTAGCTAATCTAGCTATAGTTCATTTATTTCAGCATGATACAGAACAAAATACTTAAAGGTATTTTATTGGCCACGTTACACGCAACATAATAGTTATACAAAACATTGCTCCAAAACGTTTTTTTTTATTGCTATTATTTCACAGTAAATATTAAATGAATGTTATAATCTATTGCAGTAGTACTTTAAGTCATACTCGTTAATATTTACATTGCGTTTTTTATTTGTGTTGATTAAATTTACATCGAACCCCCATGTTTTGTCCAACAAAAAAACATTAATGGCACATGCACAGATACAATATATTGAGTACATAGATTCTAATTAAATTCTCATCCTAAAATAAATGAAGTATACCCCTAAACTAGCTTACTATTGAACGTAACTACATACGAATTGACAACATTAAAAAAATAAGCGTTGTTTATTTTTCGCGTTTATAATAGCTGGTTAAAAATTAGACTACCCGTATTTCTGTTTTTCTTTATTTAACTTAAATTCGTCGTTAATAATTTATTAAATGAAATGAAAATGAAAAAAATGAAAATGAAAATATTTATTTCGGACAAAGAATATCCATAATCATAATATCACATAATATTAGTAAAATAGACTTATAAACTAAGTTAGTAAAATTTAAAAAGTTCATTAGGATTTACGTGGATGGACATCCAATGTGTGAGGATAGGACTGTCCATCCTTTCAGCGAGCACCCTCAAGAGAGTGTTGGTGCTGCCCCGCACGCGCGCCCACAGGGACGCCACGCGCTTGCGCAGCACGGCCTGGAAGCCGTCAGTGCTGCTCGCGGCGAACATCCCCGAGGCGCTGCAGCGCCAGGGCAGCCCCAGCAGCCCCCTGAAGGCGTTATTGTATTGGACTCGCAGAGCACTATAGGTCTTTTTGGTGTAGTTGCTCCACAGATTGCACGTGTACAACGTTTGACAATAGGTTTTAAAGAGGGTTATCTTCACCTCTCGAGAACAACGAGCAAATCTGCGTGAAAGCATATTTCCCCTGACCGACAGTGCTCTGCGTTCCCTTTCCAGGTCCATATCATCCTTTAGAGTGTCTGTGACCCAGTGACCCAAATACTTAAATTTTGTTACTGTCTGAAGAGGAGAACCACTAAGAGTTATTGGCGGAACTGGGTAGGTTTTGGTGCCAGATTTGAACACCAATATCTCGCTCTTTTTGACATTATATTGGAGTCCATGGGCCACAACAAACCTTTCACATATAGACAGCATTAATTTCAGTGCGTTGACTGAGGGGCTCAGCAGCACCATGTCGTCAGCATAGCTGATGTTATTAACACAACATCCATCCACCGAACAACCCACCCCGGCGCTGCTGAGCTCCTCAATCAACCCGTTCACATATGCATTAAATAATGTTGGTGAAGTTAGTCCCCCCTGCCTGACTCCACATTCCATCTTGTAGGGCTCCGAGAACCCACCTGCCCATCGAACCGTGTTCGTTTGGTTGTCATACCAGTATTTAAACATATTTGTTACTTCAAGAGGTAAATTCGTAACACTATTCAACTTGTTCCATAGTACATTGTATGACACCAAGTCAAATGCCTTCGACAAGTCCAAGAAGCATGCATATACCGGCGTACTCCTATCAGTGTAATATTGAACAGTGTGCTTAAGACATAGTATTGCTGACTCGGTTGATAACCCTGGTCGAAAACCAAACTGGGCGTCATGCAGGTTAATATGTCTGTTTAGATACGTATTAAGCACACTGTCCAAAACCTTCGCCAGGATAGTGGCCAGAGAGATTGGCCTGTAGTTGGACTTGTCGGAAGCATCGCCCGTCTTATTTTTTATAATAGGTACCACTATGGTTCTCATGAGGTCAACTGGTAGATAGTTGTGACGAATGCAGAACGTATAAAACATAGCAAGAACCCTGGGAAGATGGACACCAGCATGTTGCAGGTGCTCGATACTGAGACCGTCGTGACCGGGTGACTTTCCTCTCGTCATTTGACGAACAGCCTTAGCCACTTCTGCTGGTGTTATTCTGATGGAGTTGTCACCCACACGGCTCCCAGCATCGAGAACCGGCTCCCGCCCGTCCACCGCCAGAGGTTCCACTTTGAAATGGTTCATAAAGAGGTTGGCAATGTCTCTAGGCTCACTAACACCCTCTACACTTGCTGGTAGGCTCACCTTTGGGTTAATCTTATTTGTCGATTTCCAAAACTGTACAAAGTTTCTAGACCTATGGTGCGAGGCAATTATATCCATCTTAATTTGATCTTTGTTGTTTTGACAATATTTGAGTTTAGCTTTGAATTCTTTTCTGGAGCGGGACATTTCCTCATATAATCGGCCTGACTTAGGCTTCCCGTACAAACACCATTCCTGAAAGCAGAACCTAGCCCTCTGGTGAGCCCCGCTCACGTGTCTGTTCCAGCCCGTCACATAACCAACCCCCCTGCGTCTTTCTCTGTCACAACTATCAATAGAAGCCTCCCTGAGTACCGTAATAATGGAGTTATACATGCTATCAATTATTTTCCTATGGTCAGTTTTATTACATAAATTATCACAACATACTTCTAACTCACTCGGAAAGTCAATATCTCTTAATTTCTTATTACATTTATTCAAATATTCCTTTATCTGGGGCTTTTCCCGTTCTCCCCAAATTACCCCCTTCCCTATGGTACAATTTAAATTGCTGCTATTATTAGTTATATTTTTAGGTACATTTTGACTTAGATTACATACAATTTCTATGGGTAGGTGATCGGACCAATACACGTCGTAATGTATTTTGGCTGTGACAACTGTTTGTCTGGCCGCTGACGTGGTGACACAGTGATCAAGCCACCGTCTACACCCATGACTATCGCTTACATAGGTATACGAATCCGCCGGCAAAAGCTCCGCGTCTACTATACATAATTGTAACTCCATACAGAAAAAAATCAGTTCATTATAGAAGGGCGTATCGGTGTGCGCATTAAAATCTCCAAACAAATATATCAGATCCACTTCTTCGCAATCTATGATCGCATACATTTCACTTAAACATTCCTTAAACTCGATTAGGTTCTCACGTTCATCATTAGGCATATATACTGAAAAGATTATCATAGACCTATCACTCATAACAACCTTAATAGCTACAAGTCTGACACTCTTACACTGTATAGTCGAAACACACGGAAACCGGTTTTTACGCCACAGGAGCGCGACACCCCCGTGAGGACGACCGCGTAAAACTCCCGCCGTTAAGTCCACAGCCGTGTTGCCGTAGTACCCGAAGTTGGGGTCGATCGTTCCCAGTAACGGTATGTCGTGCTGCAACAGCCACGTTTCTTGAAGTGCGACGATATCTGCAGATTTACACAGTGACTTGACACATTCCACTGATCTAGAGAAACCCTTACAATTAAATGACATAAAACTGCTGTTACTTGTTGATTGCGTACTATCCATTGTGTTGATCATCAAGTCATCCTTCGTTATTATTCAATGGGGACCTCGAGAAGTTCACAAAACGCCTAAACAGTACTCCCTCTGGCCAAAAGTTCTCATTTACAAAGACGTTTAATTTACTTTTAGGAACTAGTACTTTGTAAGCATCGTAACCTCTATCATTTTTCAAATTCATTTTTTGCGCAGTTACATTTATTTGGGTCTTACTGTACACATGCGCAGTTATGTCACTCTCGATAGTAGACTTGTTTACATTGTAAAACAGCGGTATCTTGATGTCGGCCGCTTTAAAATTCCCACTTAATTCAGAGGCCGCTGTTCCCATCTTTCCTATAATCTTATTTCTTTGTCTTTTTCGCTGCACCAACGTCCACCTCTCAGAAGGACTTTCGGTTTTCCAAAGCCCCGGCTCCTTAAGTTTGTCGGCTACAGATGTTCGCGGTTTATGAGCGCACATTCGTGGGCTTAATTGCGCAGCGTTGAGGTATGAGTGTAACGTAGGTGATTTTGCGTGCGCTACAGATGATTGCGCCTCTTGAGCGCACATTCGCGGATTTAGTTGCGCTGCGTCTATGTCTGTGTGTAACATTGTTGCATTTGCGTGCTCGCTGGTCTTATTCGACATAGGGGATTTTTCTCGCACAACGGCTGCGGCATTAGTCATCACGCTTACTGCGCCGGACACCTGATTCGACATACGCGGTATTGGTGCCCCAACCGAGTCGTTTGCGCCAGTTTGACCGTTATTATTATGACTCACATTGACGGTAGATATTTGTCGATATGAATTTATCGTGTCTGCAATCGGCTGTTCTGGGCTATTTAATGATGAGGTACTTTTGTTGGGACTAATTACAGATATATGCTTCAATCCCATAGGCCCACTGTCGTAATTGCAGTTTCTTCGCTGATAATAGTTCCCTCTTCGTATGTTTACATTGTTGTCATCATTTTGATAAACAATTGACGAGAATTTTAGATCGTCTACATCTTTCTTTAACAAACGAAAAGTATCCACAGTGATGCATTGCTCCTGTACTGCCCTCAAACCCTCTTTTAACACTAAGATATCCTTGAGGAGACGAGTAACATCAACATGATCGAATGTGATCGGGGGCAGTTTATTGAGATCTCGAGCCACAAAAATGGGAACATAATCTGGATCCGTATGTTTCAGGAGCGAGATTATGTCATCGATGTCTCGGTGAGTCTTTCGGTCGCCTTTACGAATCACAATTCGCTTATCAGTCTGAATGGAGTCATACAGTAGTTTCTTCGCACAAAGTATTTCTTCCGGCGTAAAAGCCGTAACACATATTCGACTTAGGCTGTCTTCGTCCATCACATCGAGTTTATTTCTCACAAAGGTTAAAACTTCACTGATCACTAGATTACAACTAGTACATTTAATAACGTTCGAGGCCATTGCCGCACAGCTGAGCGACGTACGACCGCTGCAGTCTAACACACCCGACACCTAAGATGCGCGCGCGCTGACTGCTGATTAAAGAAATAGTCATTAAAAAGACCGTATATCCAAAGTTAGGAATACTGATGTCGTGATCTTAGCATGACATAAAATAAAAAAAGTAACTTTAAACAGATACAGAACTGACTGTCATGTCATGTCACTCACTTGTCAATCATTCGTTGCCGTTCGTTCATAAATTTGTTATTTTGCGTAATTTAATTAATTAAATAATTTGTAGACGCCATTAAAATAAATAAACTATTTTGCGTTTACTGCTTTGCATCTGCTTTGAGTTTCATTCGTCAGACAGATAAAAAATGAACATGACAGTTGTATATATTTTTTTTTAAATAAATGGAGTAAGGGCACTATAAGTGTATTCCTAACATTCACAATCCAACTTTTTTTACTGTTTTTCCTAAATATAAAAAAAAACTACTGCATAAAAAAATCCAAACATATTCTTACTGTAATCAGCAGTGTAAAATCTAGAAACGGTATTTTATTTTACTACCTTAGCACAAAATGAATTGTTGTCAATTGGTTAGTCCGTCTGGGAGCTACGATGTCACGGAAAGAATCTAATAGTACTTATTCATATGCCTATACACATGTCATGTTAAACTTGACACCCCTACCTGACCTAATGCCGCGACGGCGCGGCCCCGACAAAGCCTACTCGGTCCATCCTGTTGAGTTTGCTTGTGGTGGCGCGCGGCGCGTACGGTCGAGGCACGCACACATGCAAGCACGTGACATATCTCTGTTTGAAGACGAACTACGGTTTTTACTGTGTGTGGAGATACAGAACATGTTATCCTTGTCGTTTTTGCCTGCCTACTGAGGAGTTGCAACTAATGAACACCACTTTTATAGGATCATTATAAATTACTGTTCTGTTCAATGAATATTGGTTTCGTTTCGTCATGCTAGAAGTAGTTCTTTGTATGTTAGATGTAAGTTGCTGACAGATGTGTACTCTATGATGTTGGCACCAATGAAAACAAAACTGGTTCTTACCGCTTTTGAAATAATCTGCAATATCCGATATTTAGCATATAAACTGGTATAGCATAAAAAATGTAGCAAGCTGAAGTGGCACTGGGCTGGCCATGTCTGTCACAGAATCGACGAGAGGTGGAGCAGGAAGGTTCTCGAATGGAGACCACGCTTAGGCAATCGAAGTGCAGGACGCCCCCCGGCTAGATGGACCGATGACCTGAAGAAGGCAGCTGGCAGTGGTTGGATGCGAAGGGCGGGAGATCGAGCGTTGTGGCGCTCCTTGGGGGAGGCCTATGTCCAGCAGTGGACTGCAACAGGCTGATATGAGCATATAATCTAACCAATTGCTAGTTAGCACTCCCTAGTATCATTATTATAAAGGACGAAAGGTTTTGGTTTTCATTCGTGTCGTGAATAATCTACGATGTTGGTTGTTAAAGATATATTATGAGGAATTACCGTGGTTAAGCGAATCCGCGCTGTCGTATAAATTTCCTAACCCTTCACGTTTTAGAACATTTAATACTTGTACAAAATCATATATTGTGGTTTGATGGAAGATGGTACGTTCTCTTAGTCATTCTATACTTAGAATAAGTGTTAATTTTAATTTGACCTTGTTCTTTATGCTCAGCGATAAAATCATCAGCCTCAATGATGACAACTATTTTTTTTAATTGTGTAGTATCTAACAAGGAAAGGTACCCAACTGTCCGGCTCCAATTTGATTTATTTTCCTATATCCTCCTAAGATCCACCATACAACGAAATTTGTCAGTGGAAAATAAACTTATTGCGATTGGAATAAATTCTATTTTCTAATTAATTGCCAATCATAAAAACAAGAGAAATCTTATTTACAATTGATATTTTATTGCAATGGCCGTATTATGTACAATTTTTTGTACGCGGAGACTTAGGAGGTTAGGTCAGAGAGTAGTTTAAAAAAACGGACACGTGTTTTTTTTAAGCTGCGCAAACTCAATCTATTCTCATAAAATTTTAAAAAAGTGAAGTGAGCGAAATCTTGAGAAGTATGTAACTTTGAAGGTGCTTTTGTTTGTAAAATATAAGTTTGAGCCGAAATAACAAAACACGGGTCCATTATTTTTTCATGTTCTCTAACATTATAATCAAGCTAGTAATTTAACTAGCAATTTACTTTAACAAAACTCTGTACAGAACTTAAAGGTTTTGGTCACTTTTTAGGACTCTGGACGACCATTTCTTTTCTCCGAATATGTTGAGATAGGGCAGCTAAAAAAAATACGTGTCCGTTATTTTCGACTACTCTCTAACATATCGCTCATCCAATAGAATAATGACATAATTGCATTTTTAGCATGCATGTTATTTTATTGTTCCACGCGATAGACCTGACCTTTAGAACACTTATGACGGTAAAATCTCAAAACCCGAGTTTTTGCAATTATGTCATTATTCTATTGGATGAGCGATATATAAAAATAAATTAATTCGGAGCCGGACAGTTGGGTACCTTTCCTTGTAAGTTTGCTTTATTTAAATCACTTCTTGTTCATGTTAACACAAGTAATGAAGTTGTTCTAAGAACTAAAGTGTAAATAGAAATGTAGGTCATCTTTGGGCCTTTAGGAGTTTCTGTTACCTACTATCGCTCGGGCGCTTGGGTTGTCCGTATATGGCATGTTTGCGTCGAAGCGCGACGCTTGATACTTGATACGCGTGCAACCAAACGCAGCGAAGGCGTGACCCTGACACACGAAGATGAACTACCTATAGTTCTATATATACTATAGTATAATCCCCTTTCCCTAGACCTATAGATTTAAAAATGTGATGACAAACACGGCCGACAAACTCTAGGCTAGATTAGCCGCTATCTGTCAGATGGCGTTTTGTTCCAAGTTAATATTGAACTCAAGCAATAATTTATATAGATGAGAAAGAGTTATTACTATTGTATATACTCAATTTTAATTTTGCAATGGAATAAATAGTTTTTTTTAAAAGCAGACCACTGGTTTTATTTACATTTATCCTATACTTTTTATTCCTTAGCACTTCTTACGACTGCGCAGCGGTAGCGAGCGGCAACAAATAAATGTATAGTGTAGCATGAGGCCGGCCATTACCCGTGGTCCCACTGCGTTTTGTCCCACCAACATTTGAAGGAGGGTGGGGCTTCTATTTCAGGACGGTGTTCCCTTCGGGCAATTGTAGATACCTAACGAACCCAACCTACCTACTTTTGGTATAACAATTAAAATTTGATGGTCAAACCTGGCCACCTGGGTGCAACTTTTTGTGCGATGCGACACTGTACGCGGTCCACGGGTAATGTGCTCATAAGGCGTACCATGGTCGCCGCGGAGCCGATGGGCGGGATCTTTCCAGGTGTTTCCGCCCCTTCCGATCCTTTAAACCACAAACGCAAAACACCAACACGGAATTTTAAAGACTTCCCACAGATGAAGAGTGAGATATCAGCTTTGAAAGAAGGGGTCACCGATATAACGATTGTTTCTATCTACCTAATATTTATTTCAATTATTTCCCTGAATACGATGAATATAATATGATTTTAACAATTAATTTTGAGCAACTTGGCGACAAATACCTGTCCGTTAAACGCAGGAGTAGTGTTTGCGGCCATCGTCGGGAGATCTGTCATGCTCAGCAGTTGACAAAAAAAAACAATTCATAAAGATAAAGATAAAGACATAAACTTAGTTTATTAACATTACTGTCCACTAAACAATTAAGTTACAACAATAAATACAAATTCCCGCTAATTCTAAAGCGCCATCAATTTTACAGTGGGTTCCAAGTTTCATAGGAGAAAGGTCACTGGTGACTAATCTTAAGTAAGTAAGTAAGTAAATTTATTCACAAGAACATGGGTACATAACATGATGGACTTATATGACTTTCAATTTCAATTTTGAGACAAAGCTTACATACAAGACTGTTAACATTAACATTTTAGCTTTACGTATTCTAGCTCAAACGGGTGAATATCGTCTGCCATAATTAAGCCATTAAAAAAAAAACTCAAGTTTCAGGATTTTTATAAACCAAACCTTGACCGCCAAAGCTGGCAAATCGTGTCATCGGAAATTCGTGACGGAAAACGTCGCCAATAGGCTAGTGTCCAAAAAAAATGGAATTAGTCCGTCATTTACATTATCGAAGAATATTGAACAAATAGCGCGTTATATTTGTCAATTTTAATTGATTTTGATTGATTTGAAAGCAAAAAACACGCGTTCGATATTTTTTGATAATTTTACTGACGGACTAATTAGTTTTTTTTTCCCAGTACTCCCCTTTGCCGACAAACTTCATACGCCACAAGACTGGCGTCTGAGACACGTCGTATTACATAGCTGTTTGGTGTTCAGAAGGTAAATAAAATCTGAAATGTTTACGGTTCCATTGATATAAAAATTATGACTATCAATCATTATGACGAAAACAAGGGAAACAACTATTGAGAACTTGGAAACCCGATGTAAATATTTGCAGTGCTTTAGTATCTCTATCAGCTCATTGCGTCAATTGGGCAATCAGCTCAGACTCGACGCTGGCGAGCGCCCACTTGTGGTCGGTGATCTCGAGCGCCTCCCACTCGGCCTTGAAGGCGGCCTTCGGGTCCGGCGGCATGGCCATCGCGGCGCCAGACATCTGCTCCTGCATTATCTTGGACTGGTCGGCGGCTGGGGGAACAAGTGAACAATTAGTTAAAAAAAATATTATGGCATAGAGATGACAGCGAGCACACAGGCCACCTGATGGTTGGAATGTTCTCAGTATTAGTACAATATTAAAGATAAAAATTACCAGAGATTAGTTTATCCAGCTGGATATACTGTTGTTACAATAAATATATAGTAGGGCAAATTCGACAACAAACTGGTTCCAACTGTGGCCTATTTTATAAAGTTACAAATTACAATTTACAGGTTACAAGTCTCCATTTGACACAACCTCGACCAATGACGACCAGCCATTTGAACAGTGTTGCCAGTTTAGACCTGTAAAATTGTTACTTGTAGCTTTATAAAACGTGCCCCTGAAGTACTTTAATTATTTCAATTTGCACCTAATTTAATTTAAAATAAACAAAATTCCATTTCGGCGTAATAAATAGCCATTTGCTATAATTATTTTTCAGCATTATAAATTTATAATTAAATTTTCTTTGGATACTATTAATTTTGATCCAACTTCAGAATGGTCATTTCAAGTACACGATTTTCTTTTTAGCCTAAATGTCAGTAAATTATCTAATTTAACTAGTATGTAAAACAAACAAATATAGTAAGAAATAAAGTTTCATGAGAGCTATATAGCTACGCCAGTTCTTACCATTGTTCTCTCCCAGCACAAGCGTGTAGATGGTGCGGAGTCCGAACACGTTGAGGAAGTACCAGGAGGCGGAGGAGACCCAGGAGGCGTCGAGATATGTCAGCTCCACGCCGCGTTGCAGCATAGGCTTGAAGCGCAGCGTCAGAGGGAATGGGACTTTTGCTGCAAATCATACACAACTTTAATAACGTTTTACTATGACAAATTGTGGTCACAACTCTGAAGAATTTCAAAAATCTTGTAAGAAGCACATTCACCTAGTCGGGTCTGATTTGTATGACAATCAGAACCGTTGGCATTGAATGTGTTTAGGACTTCATTGAGACAACGTAACTTTCTTCCATTGTGTAACAAAAATCAGTTTTTAAGTGAGTCCTTAACAATGTACAAATTGAAAATTTACTTATTTATTTATGTTTTATGTTGAGAATTGACGGAAAATGCTGAGAGGTTAGTGATTTGTACAGAGAATTACGGAAAACAGAATGTACATATTGTATACCTACAAGAATAAAATTCATTCATCACATCAAATTATGAAGTAATTTGAACTTCATACAATCTGTTCTCAACGTAAAAGTTCACCAACTTATCAACTTGTTCACACCTTTTAACAGAATTATTTGAGATTTAATTTATTCTTGTACTTTTTTTAAGGTGTTAATTGGAAATATGGACATACTAGTCAGAAATCCACTGAACATCCAGTTGATCCAGCCTCCGATGATGATCATGGGCAGCACATTGGTCACATTGCCCTTCAGCATGTCCGTCATCATGCTGGGGTCAGTCATCGGGTTCTGGGGGATAAAAATAAAATTGAAGCCTGGACTGTTTTATTACTACATTTGAACCTCTTTCAAAAGTAATAAAATTATAAGGAATAAGGTAGTTCCTATGTTTTAACAATCATCTGTTTTATTTTACAAAGGATTTTAATGTCATTCTTATACAATTTTACCATTGAACTGATAACTGAGCTAGGGGGTTATCAGTTTTTTTTAATGGCGGCTTCATTAGATTTGTCCTGTCCAATTATTCTCAAGAAACTTCAGATTCCTGCGCAATATCCCAATTCAAGGACATTTTTATATTGATAATTTGAAATACTGGGCACACCATACTAAATCTATTTGTAATTATTATCCTTACATATGCCAAAACCTCTTATAATTAATCCAACCGTCTGCCGGGCTATGTTGTCATCAGTGTCACACAAGTATAATCCAAGTCTAAAGTATTGTTCTTGTTGTAGTAATGTAGACAAACAACAGTATAATAATCTCTCTTACTATCTTTCTAATTCTCTTTAGTTAGTAATTCCTACCTGTGATGTTGGAGCCCTTTTCTGCACTTTGAAGTACCCAGTTTCCTCATTGTTGAACCAGTGGCGGCGCATCGCGAACGACTGCCGGGGAAGATACTTGCCATTCTCCCGCAGCAGACGGGCTCTGATCATTACTTGACTGTAAGAATAAATATATGTAATTAAAATTTCAGTTTTAGAGTTCGACGATGAAGATTATGACAACAATTGTTCCCTCCCGACTTGATGTAGGTAATGTAAATTTTATGACCGTGAGAATAGGAATGAATTATTAATGTTTGGACGGGTAACTTACGAATCATTTAAATTAATAGTATAGCATTACTTATTGGTAATATATACTATAATATTTACCTGTCTTGTACTTGAAGTAATTCAATTTTCTTCTGAGAGGATAAAATGATTGAAACATAGTGCCGTACAATTCCAACTAAAAAAGTGATAATGACTATTGGAAGAAACACCCAACCACGTATGTTAGGATCAAGCAGTAACTCTGCCATTGTGGCAAATTAGCCTTATTCTTATTCGACTCGAATTAAATACGAGAAATGAGAACGAGAAACTGCTCCTATCCTCTCGCAACCTGACACAAAATGACCAGACCACAGATTAAACTAAACTATGTAGAGGTATTTTATAATATACGGCAATGACAGTCATATAAAAAAAAACTGAAGTATTTTATTTGGTTGTTAAAATATATACTATATATATATATATACATCACTACATAGTATAAAACAAAGTCGCTTGCGCTGTCTGTCCCTATGTATGCTTAAATCTTTAAAACTACGCAACGGATTTTGATGCGGTTTTTTTTAATAGATAGAGTGATTCTTAAGGAAGGTTTATATGTATAATACATTCCACGCGGGCGAAGCCGCGGGCGGGTCGCTAGTATACTATAAATCTTTGATAAAGCACAATAAATTATTATGAACTCGTAACAACCAAATAAAACATTTTCTAAATGTAGATTCTTTGAACTAACGGAAAATAAAATAATCGTTCGGAAATAAATAAAGAGTATATTTTTAAACGTTAGTAATCTGTCAAATTATTTATTTTATTTATTATACAAAAATATGCTTGGATTGGCGGCTGAGTGTCGATCGCGGGTTGTTGTCATTTAAAATAGTAAAAGTTTATTTTGAGTTTAAAATCAGTTTTTTCGTCTCTTTTCTGTTCGAATGTTATCGATATTTATTTATAAATAGTTGCTATTATTTTTAATGGTGGTGGTGTTATCGGTAAGTGGTAATTGTATTGTAGTTGTATATAATATAGCAGTAGTATAATTTTTTATTGAATTAAGAGGGTAGTCAATGCCAGCGTCCTTATGGACGAGGATGCTGGCCGTGACGCCCCTGATGAAGCAAATTTCCGCCCTTTTTTGAAGGACATTAGCCTTTTACAACATGAGCATTTTGAAAATACTCAGGCGGAAACTTTTTCATCTGTAATGGGGAAAAGGGAGAAAAGGAGGCCTCGCGAGAGGAAAAAAGAAAAAAAATCTAAGGAGCGGTCGCGGTCCAGAGACAAACTCCCTTTGAGTTGCTCGGATAGCTCGGATGTGGAAATAGTTAATCAGGCCTCTAATGATACCCAACTCCATCCTGGCCAGCAAACCATGGTTCATCTGCCAACTCCACCTTCTCCGCCGGCTCATTTAGTTACTAGCCAACCTAGTGATTCCCAAACTCAGACACAAATCCCCCCTTCTCTCTTCACTCCAGTTGGGCGTGAAAAATATAATCGTACTGACCAGGGCCCATTTGTTGTACATGTTCAGAAAGTCGAGGCGACTCCAGATTCAGGGACGGTACTACATCCGGTTTCATTCGGACTTTTCTTACAAAAGAGGAAACGAGAGTTCCCTAACGTGGTTGATGGCAGCGTTAAGAGGATAGGGCGTAATAGAGCGTCAATTAACTTTCATTCAGCGGAGGATGCAAATCAGTTTATTGAGTCACCGACTTTAGTCCAACACAAATACAAAGCATTCGTGCCTTCTTTTAACGTAACCAGAATGGGCCTTGTTCGGGGCGTGCCGACGGAATGGCCGCCAGAGGAGGTACTTGAAAATATTCAGGTGCCAGTAAATTCAGGTGGGGCGCGACCTGTTAAGATTAGGCGACTTAATTTCAAAAAAATCAGCACGGATGGTTCTTACTGCTGGATGCCTTCTGAGACCGTAGTGATAACATTTGATGGCCAGATATTACCTAAGAGAATTTTCATTTGCCTGAATTCTCTTCCTGTAGAACAATATCAATATCCAACTATTCAGTGTTTCCGTTGCTGCCGTTTCGGACACACAAAGGAGAAGTGTCGGTCCCCTCCCCGTTGTTTTCGTTGCGGTGGGTCCCATTCTGGAGATGTTTGTGCTATTGAACCACATGAAGCGTATTGCTGTAATTGCCCTCAAGGGTTGGGATTGGGACACTTTGCTAACAGTAAGGCATGTCCCGAATACAATCGTCAGACTGCTATCAAAAAATCCATGACTGACGCGAATATCTCTTATGTAGAGGCTTCCAATCTTCATGTAAAGGTAAGTCGAAAATCTTATGCAAATGTTGCCGCAGCCCCTCTCCAGCCCCAGACTCCCTCTCAACCACAAGGATTTACGTCGTACAGGAAGACAGTATTTCGTAATCCCCGATCCCAGCCGTCTCTGGATAAGGGATATGACAGAAATGCCCATCAGTCTATTATCAAAGACCCTGTAATTCATTCTAGTCCTGTTTTCCCCGAATCCGTAACGCAGCAATCGAATGAAAATTTAATAAGGGAATTGATCAAAATCCTTTCTTCTGTTGTAAAAGTACTCGCCCCGTCCAGCCCCCTGGCTGACCCCTCTTTGCTATCCCACGTTGCTCCGTTTATTTCATCTCTTTTGTTTTCTTCAAATAATGGATCAAGTAGTTCTACAATGGAATTGCCACAGTATTAACAATAAGAAACATGATCTCCTCTTTTTAATTAATAAGTATAATCCCTTTATGTTAGCTATATCGGAGATATGGCTTAAATCGGACTCTAATTTTAAGTTACCTAGTTTCATCTCTCTAATGGATTGTAGGGTGGATGGTCGTGCTGGATGCGCCCTGTTCGTTAGAGATCACATTTCTTTTTCTTACGTTCCGGTCCCTCAACATAGCACAAGTTTTCACACTGTTTGTGCTCGTGTAGAAGGTATTACTTTTTTATCTGTATATATACCTAGCCCTTCTGCTATAATCCTTAACGAATTAAAGAAAGTAATTGGAGCCCTACCGCAACCAATTATTATTATGGGAGATTTTAATGTTCACCATTTTCTATGGGGCTGTGATAGGAATGATTCTATTGGTGATCTATTTCTGGATATTTTGGATTCAAAAAACCTTTGTTTATTAAATACAGGAACCCCAACATTACGCACTCTTCCTAATCAAGCTGTTAGTGCCGTTGATTTATCTTTGGCTTCTCCTATACTAGCCTCCCGAATTTCATGGGAAGTATTAGATAGCTCATATGGGAGTGATCATTTTCCTGTCCTTCTTAGTCTTCCGTTTCTATCTTCAAAAAGACAAACCACTATCAATCCTTTACTAGTATACAATATCAATGGAGCGGATTGGGATAATTACAAGAGTTGTCTCAACTCTGAGGTTGTAAGGTTACCTCCCATTACCTCTAACTCTTTACAAATTTGCTCGGATGCGTTGATCTCAGTTATAAATTCTACCGCATATAAAGTTTTTCCCCTTAAGAACACAGTTGTGGGTAAATTGGCATCTCCTCCTTGGTGGGATAAAGAATGCACTAAGGCTGTTAAAGTTAGAAAGAAAGCTGAGCTTACTTATGCTGCTAACATGTCGGTTGAGAATTTCCAAATATTATTAAATTCTATGTCTGAAACAAAATTGTTGCTCAGTAGCAAGAAGTCCGATGGTTGGAAATCTTTCTGCACTTCATTGAGTCCTTCCACACCGGACACGGTGGTTTGGAATAACATCCGGAGATTTAGGAGATCGTATAATACTCGTAGTTGCTCCTACCCTACTTCGCTACAGTGGGCGGAATCTTTTCTTGCCAATATAGCTCCTCCGCATGTCCCGGGTGTACTCGAGTTTCCTATAGGACTCCTTAATAATAGTTCAACTGACCCCTTAGATCAAGTCTTTTCAATTCAAGAGCTTAAAAATGTCCTTGGTTCCGTTAAAGATTCTACCCCGGGGCATGATGGAATTCCATATTCTTTTATAGTTAAAGCGGGAGATTCTTTTCAGAAATATTTTCTTGACCTAATGAATTACATTTTACTCTCCGGCCACCCACCCAAATCTTGGAAATCCCAGTTGATTATGCCTATACTGAAAACAGCTAAAGACCCCAAAGATCCGCGCTCATATCGCCCTATAGCTCTGTCTTCGGTCTTGATGAAGATTCTAGAACATCTAATTAAAAACAGATTAGAATGGTTCCTTGAAAGCCAGGATCTATTAGGAAAATCCCAATTTGGTTTTAGGAAAGGAAAGAGCACTATGGACAGTCTGGGGGTTTTTACTTCAGACATTAGGCTCTCTTTTTCGAAAGGTGCTTCGACTGTAGCTGTTTTTCTGGACGTTGAGGCTGCCTACGACAATGTCCAGCTCCCTATTCTCAGGGAAAAACTCCACAAGCTGAGAATTCCGGTGAGGCTGGCGTGCCTTGTGGCCAATCTGCTTTCAGAACGGCGAATCACTTTTCGAGGAAGAGACCCCCTAATTAACCCATCAAGATCTGTATGGCGGGGCCTACCCCAGGGATCTGTACTGAGCCCTTTACTTTACAATATTTATACACATGATTTGGAGTGCTCAGTTAATGGTTGTAAAATTTTGCAATATGCGGATGATTTACTAATATACTCATCAAATAGTAATATTGAATCTGCCTGCAATACGGTCGAAAACTCTTTACTATCACTTAACTCTTGGCTCACTTCAAATGGCTTGGGTCTTTCTCCATCAAAAAGTTGTGCTGTTGTTTACACTAGAAAAAGAGTCATTCCTATTGTTAGTATATCAATTGATAACGCTGAGATTCCTGTTCGTTCTTTTTATAAATTTCTTGGGGTTATACTTGACTCTAAATTGGATGGTACCCAGCATTTCGAGTATTTAATTAAAAAGTGTGAACGGGGTCTCAATACCCTCAGGTGCCTTTCGGGGGTTTGGTGGGGGGCTCATCCAACCTCCTTAAGATTACTATACAATGCTACGATTAGAAGCGTACTAGATTATGGTTCCTACTTGTTGGTACCGGGGAACAAGGCGGGACTGAGAAAGCTGAACCTTATCCAATCTAGAGCTTTAAGAGTTATCTCGGGAGCAATGAGGTCTAGCCCTATCAATGCCCTGCAGGTAGAATGTGCTGAGCCCCCTCTCAATCTGCGTAGGCAATTTATGGCTGATAGCTATCTTTTCCGTGCCCTTCAATTTTCCCATCACCCTATCATACATCGGTTGTTTGATCTTAAAGCAGCTAACTGTTGGAGTCATAAGGGTCCTCCGTGTCTTGTTAAAAGTTTAGAAAAAATTCTGTCTCTTAAGGACCCAGTATTTCACTCCCCGAAACTTCCCCTTTTCGAATTCAACTACGAAACCATAATTCACCAACCTCGCGTAATTCTAGATTTTGATATTTGCTACGACGATCCTCACACTGACGAGTATCTTCGGCAGATACTTTCCCGTGAGTGGGCGGACTGGAACACAATTTATTGTGACGCTTCCAAACTGACTCCATCTGGGTGCGTTGGGGTAGGGATTTTCCACTCCCAGTATAATATAGTCCAAAAAGTCAAATGTCCTCCGGAAACCTCTGTATTTACTGGTGAATGTATAGGAGTTTTAGAGAGCATTAAATACATTTTATTGGGTAGGTTAAAAAAGTCTATAATATTTTCAGACTCCCGGAGCTGCTTACAAGCCTTGCTCTCTAATCCTTTTTCTGTAAAATTTCACAACCCAATTATTTATCAAATTAAAGAGGTTCTCATAGTTTGTAAGCTTAGAGGGTACGAAGTCGCCTTGGTATGGGTCCCGGGACACTCGGGGGTGTCTGGCAATGAGAGGGCGGATCAAGTTGCCAGGGAGGCGGTGGTGCACGGCGACAAGACTCCTTTCAAGAACTATTGTCATGATGTGGTTGCCTTAGCGTCCACGTCCTTAGTTCAGACGTGGTCTACTGTCTGGACTGCATCTAGCAAGAGGCGAGGCAGATTTTATCGTATGGTTCAGTTTTCTATTACAAAAAGACCTTGGTTTGCTAAGCTATATATTCCCAAACAGTTTTGCTCAACTATTATCCGAATGAGACTTGGTCACTGCTGTACCCCTTCTCATTTGGCAAAAATCCACATCCGGGACTCTTCAATGTGTGAATGTGGGTTAGACGACGGAGACCTGAACCATGTTTTCCTTGCGTGCCCTCTGTACAATAATGATTTTCTTTACAAAGATTTGATTCGATTAAAGGTTGCTTTTCCAACGTATATCTTAGAATTAATTCAAATTAAAGATAGAGATATTCTCATGGCCTTGGTTGCTTTTTGTGAACTTAACAATTTAAAGTTATAATAGGCAGTTTCCTCTAAGATTTAGGTATCATTATATTGTAATTTATATAAAATATGTATTGGTTTATGGTCACTAACCTATAGTAGTAGTACCTAATGTGTATGTTGTAGTAGTAATGGGTTGTTGTAATATTTCATTAACAAAGGGTTTATGTTATCATTATTTTATTTATTTTTTTCTCCAAGAATAGCAACTATTTATTATACATATTTTTTAGTTTATCGTTCTCGTACTATATTTTTTATTAATTGATTACAAATCGACATGACGCTGGCTAATCAATTGGCATAGCCATAAAAAAAAAAAAAAAAAAAAAAAAAAAAAAAAATATGCTTGCGCGCACCTTGTACCGGCGCCACGATTACTCTGTTTATTGTTTGATTTCTTTGATGTAGGTAGGAATTCTTTAAATAAGTAATATTTCGGATGAAGGTTTTGGATTATACTTGTATCATCGTTTAATTCAGAATGCTGCGTGCAAAAGCGACCACGGACAGCAAGGTTTCGATTACAGATCCTAAAACAAAGAAAAAAACTGGTATCTTTCAAGATTTACTGGGTGCAGATTTGAAAATTGAACCGAAGGAAGAAAATCATGATGTAGGACGTATAAGTCCTACGCTAGATTTGAGCAAATTTAAATTTGAAAAGAAACCCCACATTAGAATTGAATATGATAATGATTCCCCAATAAAACAGGTACTCATCACATATATATATATGAGGTATATGTTTTATTTGAAATTAAAAGTAATTGTGCGATTGAAAACGAGTTAAATGTGCTCATGACTTTGCAGGAACCTAAAGGCTTATGGGAGCCAACACACTGGCAAGATTTTCTTTTGAATCTGAGAAATATGAGGGCGAATAATGATGCCCCGGTGGACACCATGGGATGTCACATGTCATCAGACCCTAAGGCCCCTCCTGAAGTAAGGTTCTAAACACATGTAAAGAAAATATTGGCGTCGCATGTTTTTGTCTGCACTGACAGAGTTTTTGCTCATATTCTTTTAACATTTACATTTCAGATTTGCATATTCACACTGAATGTGAAAAATTCATAACATCGCTGATCATAACATTGGGCCATTACTCTTTTGATTTATATTTTAAACTCCTACAAATAAACCGAAACTCTAAATAATCTATAAGAAATAATTAGGTTTATGAGATAACCTTGTAAGGCATAACATCATCAAAGTGTCTTGACTTTAGTTGATCGTCCCAAATTTATTTTTTGAACGAAATATGACATGGGCCTTACGAGGATATGGACACTCAGGGTAAATTAATGATTCCAGGTGATAAGATACCAGCACCTCATTTCTCTGATGCTCTCAAGTCAGACCAAGGACCAGGTGACATTTGCAGCCATGTCACGCCTGCGTCAGAGAGGCCTGACTGTGGACAATGTTCTCAGCATGAATGACGAGGAACTGGGGCAGCTCATATACCCTGTAGGGTTCTGGAAAGTAATACATGGTTTCAGCCGTTTCATCTGAAATTAATAGTCTTGGCCTGCCCTTTTGTTTTTTATATTTAGATACAGAGATTTGTTTGAACTTAGTAAAATGTTCAAGACATGATAAATTTGTATTTCATTTCAATGGAAAAGTTTATGAATCATATATGATATAACTATGGGTTTCAATGATTGTTGACAGACAAAAGTGAAATACATAAAGAAGACAACACAAACCCTGAAAGAGATGTACAATGGTGACATACCAGACTCGGTGGAGAAGCTGTGCAAACTGACGGGGGTCGGGCCTAAGATGGCTCACATCTGCATGAGTGTGGCATGGAACAAGATCACAGGCATAGGTACATAGTAATTTAAGTGTTTTACTTTGCAGACTTATGAAATTTTAATGCCTCCACTTCAATCAACATTGTTGATCAAAGTTTCTCCATGAAACATAAGTATATTAGATGCCTTAGTGCAAGTCTATAGGTTTCCCTTGATCTTTACACATATAAAAAAAACACAATTATACTTAGAAGATGTAAAATATTTTAAAGATCAATGTTTTCTAAAATATTAATAGGTTTTACTTACAAGTGCCTAAAGATCATTCCCAATTTCTTCCTTTCTTTTGACAGGTGTGGACACTCATGTACACAGGATCAGTAACAGAATTGGTTGGGTGAAGAAACCCACCTCCACCCCAGAAGACACCCGCAAATCTTTGGAGTCCTGGATCCCCTTTGAACTTTGGGGTGAAGTCAACCACCTTCTGGTTGGGTTCGGACAAACCGTCTGTCTACCCATAGGACCTAACTGTGATGAGTGCCTCAACAATGACATCTGCCCATCAAGAGTGATAAAGAAGTCATCAAAGAAAAGGTCTCCTATGAAGATTAAAGAAGAAGACCAGTTGTCTGGAGGAAAAGAGGAAATAAGCACAAAAAAAGTAAAAACTAAGAAAGTAAATGTAAAGCAAGATACAGACAATTTTAATTTAACAGTTCCAACAGCAAAATCTCCAAAAATACAAAAGGTTACTCCGAAAAAGGAAAGCATAAAATGTGAAGATGGGGAGGATGAAATTGTAACAGGGTCAGATAAAGGTAAAGTAAATTCTGATTTAAAAGTGCAAAGGAAAAGGAAAGTAACTCCAAAAAAAGATAACATTATTAAAGAGGAACCAAATGACATTAATGAC
This sequence comes from Acleris emargana, assembly GCA_927399475.2. Taxonomy (NCBI): domain Eukaryota; kingdom Metazoa; phylum Arthropoda; class Insecta; order Lepidoptera; family Tortricidae; genus Acleris; species Acleris emargana. The sequence continues at coordinate 4,204,722 of OV656840.1, forward strand.
GGTAACATAAACTCTGAAAATTTATCGCAAAGGAAAAAAAGGACAACACCCAAAAAGCCAGAACCTATTGATATTCAAATGATTCAGGACAATTTATTAGGTCTGAATATTGGTAGAAATAAGTCAGTGCCAAAAAGAAAAGTTGCTAAAAAAGACAGTACAAAACAAAAAGTTGATAGTAATTTAGGTGAAGACAAGTTGTCACATGGAAGTGTCTCTGACACCAAAGGTGCTAGGAAACGAAAAGTCACTCCTAAAGCAGCGGAACCACTTTTTAAAGATGATGATTCTGATGATTTCATTCAGCCGGAGTCACATACTAAGGAGTTGACGGCATCAAGAAATATGCGTAAAGTACCTGGCAGCTTAGACAAACCAAAAACGAAATCTCCAATGAAAAGAAAATCACCAAGAGTACAAAATAAAACAGATGTACCGGAAAAAGCAGCAGACATCAAAAGTGGAAGAAAGAAAACAAAGACCTGTTGACGTAGTGTTGCGTTTAAATATTGTCCTCCTAAGGCCCAGTGTGCACTAGGTTATACATAATCAAGGCAATTTAATTTAAGAATAAAGTTTACTCTCCTATCTTTATAAACTGAAAATGGCATTATTGAACAAACATTTGGACTTTATGGCATTGCTGCGAGATTCTAAGACCCACACTGTGTGCATTAAAATCAGTTAAATATAAAGTTGATTATTTTAATTATGTCTAAAAACTGTGTCACAGGAAAGAACAGTTTAATACTCTTTTTTGCTGCTTTATTACCGACTATGAGTTAGTGGGCATGAAATTAGTTTCACTCTACTTCCCCTATTTATTCTCACTGAGAGTCGATTTTCGAAAGATCCTTTAATGGTGCATATTCCCTCCAAATTTCACTTACATAGGTTCAGCAGATTAGGCTGTAAACTTACTCAGTTGGCCAGTTATAGAAGTTTTATATGTACAGGTTATTTATAAGTCACACAGAAACGGTGCATACACTAAGTCTTTGAGATGCGGAAAATTAGCCCGTTCTAACCTATGTATAGATTACAGAAAGTGGGAATAAAATTGTGCAGATGTATTAGATGGGAATATGGTAAAAGAGTACTTGTGCAAAGATCACTTGCGAAATTATAGGCGATGTACTGATGTTAATCTTCGTCATTTCATTTGTGCTGGTGTTTTGTGTTTTGTCCATGACATTATTTTATTTAGGGACTAAACATTGCAACCGAGGCACTGCAGTTCAAACGCTAAAAATAGCAGCGGACGCGAGTTTGATACGCGCAAACGCGTGCCCGATCTGCTTGCTCACTATGTTTCGTAAAATGTTTTACTTGTGGGAGGACCTTGTGCAGGGTCCGTCCGGGTTGGTACATACCACCATCTTATCCATTAACCTACCGCCAAACAGCAGTGTTCGCATTGGTGTGTTCCGGTTTGGGGATAAGACAGCCGGTGAAATGACTAGCATAGAGGCATTCCATCTTAGTCCTCAGGGTTGGCAGTGCATTTGCAGTGAATGCGAATGTCTATGGGTCACAGTTTCCCCTTACCATCAGGTGGCCTGTGTGCTCGATTGCCTTCCTATGCCATCAAAAAAAAATAGAATCCTGTACAAACTTGCTCACAAGCGTCTCGGGCGCAAAGCTTTCGCGGCGGGAGTCGGGCCCTTGCTATGTTTAGTCACAAACAACTTCATATAAAATTTGAATCTGTTGTGGCCTTACAAGATGTGTGATCTTCTGACTGAAGAGAACTTGTTTACTGTAATTGTTATCATGTTTGTTAGTAGTTATTGTTTTAAGTATTATTATGCATGTAATGCTACCTCAATTATGTTAAGGCCCTAAGGCCCTGTTAGTGATGGGATAACAGGATGTAGGTTGTAATGTAAGTCAATTGTGAATCTTTTCTGATAAGAGAACTTAATAAAGAGCGAGGTAGATATAAAAATTGTTTTTTTATGCTCATACCCAATTGCAGTTTTTTTCTGTGTGGGAAAGCTGCCTAAAAACAGAAATTTCCTAGCAGGTTGCTGGCATTGAAAGTGTTAGTAACAATGTCAACTTGAGCTTGTTGAATTAACAAATTCTGTACTGGTTAGGTGCTAGCGTTTGTCAAAATTACATGTAATTGTCAGTGAGCAGCAGTAATGTGTAAAATAAATGATGAAAGGTTTCTTCAAACTGTATGTTGTATTATGTTATGATGTTAAATAGAACACCTTTTGTAAAAGTACATGATGGTAATACTCTTATTTTGTTCAAATAAACAATCTTTATTTGTTAAAAGTAATACTTTTATTTTCAATGTTTTTTTCTGCCAAATGTTTTCTTGGATTTCTCTTTTCTTGGTTTCCCTAGTTTAGCTTTGAGTCTTGCCGTATGTTCTTTCTTCTGTTGAGATTTCTTCTTATTCTGTACTCTGTCTAGCTTGCTCTTCATCTGAAACACTTTACTCTTTTTAATCTTTTTGTTTGCTTGTTTCATAAGAATTTGCTTTAATTCTTTTTTAGATTGAGGTTTTGGCTCCTCTTTTTTCTCCTCCTCTTCTTCTGCAGCTGATTCTACTTCTGTATCAGATCCCATGCCAGGAACACTTTCAGGACCTTTGTTCTTAATTTTTTTAGATGGTTTCTTTTCACTCTCAACATTTGGTCTGTTTTCTCCTATAACTAAATCTTTTTTTTGCAAAGTATCTGAAGACAATTCCACTATTTTGACATTGACATCATCATCTTCATATTCTTCTTGAAGCAATTGCTCTATGTCGGGTATAGGCCGGCTGGAGACCACTAACTTTTTATAAGACTCCTTGTTCTGAAAGTATACATAAACAATGAGGAATGGTGGAGTTATTAATGTTCCAACAGATCACAGTCCAAAACATACCTCTTGTTTTATCCTCTTTCTCTCTTCCTTCAATAACTGTTGAATTTCCTCTTGTGCCTTTTTCTTTCTTTCTAGTTTTCTCTTGCGAAAGCCACACAAGTAGTCTCTGTAAATAGATTAAAGTTATTGTAATACCTTGTTTGTCTATTCAATTAAAAATGCATTGAAATCGCTTACTTTCTCAGATTTTCATCGAAAACTAAAGATATTTTCTTCTTTTTGTCCTGTTTTTTATTACTTCGTTTTCCCATTTTCTTTAGAAAACTATGTTTTTAAGATATAAACGATATATTTCACACTTTACAACACAACTTTTATTTATAACCTATAAAATTGTTTTGACATGACATTACATGCAGGTGATCATTTAGTGATGTCCTACGCATTCATTATCGGTTTTATATTTCATCGTTTTATTTGATCTTTAACAGAAAGGGTAAAAAAAATGATAAATAAATAATGGTATTTTTTTTATAGGGAAATTCTACCAAGTTATATGAATAAACAGAAACAGTATTGGGCAGTCACTCTTCTATTAAATTGGACATTGTTCTTCTGCTGTAAATGATGACATTTTTGTATTGTAACCGATTTGGTAGAAGTTTGCATTTTTTTAGAGATCTAAAAACGCCATCAGGATAACTTGGTAGGGTATTTATTTTGTTAAATCAATCACAAGCAAGCAGCAAGCGTACCCTTGTAATTTGTGATCACAAGTATCTAAATCTAACGAACATGTCAGGACAAAATGTTGTATAATATAGGGTTTGCGAATATCCATATTCCTTTTTATTTTTCACGTTGATAAACAAGTACAGGGTAGATACAATGGCAATATGTAGCAACCGATTTCAAATCGCATTTATTTATTGTATTTCTAAAAATATATAAAACTTTTTGTTCGATTACAGATACTGGCAAGGTTCCATGAAATTTTCAGTATTCTGGATTGTGATTGGAGGAAGCATGCAATTAATATTTTTTATCAGACTCTCCTCAACCAATCAGCACGCAAGTCCACAATAAAGACGGACTCATCGGCAGCATGGCTGTCAGTATATATTTGAAGCTTGAACGATGCGCTTCCTCTCGTTACGTCGATTTTTTTTATTTGTGCATTTCGACGATAATGTTATCGAACGTGATATTCAGTGCTATGAAATATGGAAATATTTGGGAGCAGTAACCTGATATCTGCTTTATTTTGTAAGGTGAGCTTCATAATATGCACAAGTAATGAAAATACAGATGTTTTATATTATTAATTTATTCGTTTACAAAAGGAATGAGTGAGAATCATGGCTCCAAAAAATCAATAGGAAAGGCGTTACGTATGTGTCTTTCGCCTTTATTTTGTTTAGGCATTCCAAGGTCGTTGTTAGAGGTATATTCTGTTTCTACGATGTGACCACGAGTACATTAAATTAGAGTAATCGATACGATTGTGTGAGCTCGGCCATATGTTGTGCGTGAAAGGGTCGCGTTGCTTACCGTTACTATTTCTAGTCAATTGTTTTGGTCTACTTATTTTATTTCCGTTTTTATTGAGCTTGTGTACTCGTGAAGTAATAATGAGTGTTTAGACACTACCGAATGTTCGATCTGCGGGACTGTCCAAAAATAAGATTTAGATAACAGTGCACTCTGCTTGTAGGTATGCCTTTTATCAAGAAGTTATCACAACAAACACAGTGTACTGGATGGCCTATTATTGTTTTTGATATTATTAACTTTTAACTGTAGTGTACCTACCTTTTTACATTAATTTATTTAGCACAATTTAAAAATGTCTTCTTAATAGGGTAATAAATATTTCATTAAAATAGAGCTAATAAAGTAAAACAACAAAATAATAAAATAAACCCTGTATCACATATGAACTTAATTATACTGACTTGTCATAATCATAAGATATAATAATTCACATATTTTTTATTCGCAATTGTATCCTCATGAATATTTATTTATTTTAATATGTATTTTTAATTAATATTCAAGTTTGATAATATGATTATCACATCAAATAAAACATTGCATTATCTTTTCTGATATTTGAACTATTAAATTGGTCAAGTTTGGTTGCCAAAATTAATGGCATATGGGAACCTTCCCATATGCCAATAATCAATAAACATACTTAGATATACATTACAGAGAAATGAAAAATAACATTCAATGACTCAAGAACCAATACTTGGGTCCCTTGTCCTTAGAAATAAAACCTGAGAACACATGCTTTAGGCACAATCACTATCAACTAGACTGACCACATCCTATTGAATTTTTTGTTTACGTTTTTGGATGTGTCTTGAGTCCTATTTTCAAGTGATATTACAGTACTAAACAATGTCAATAAAGATGAGAGATATTTATTCAGTGACTAGGCAGCATGGACGCTAATACCCATCTACAGTTCTTCCCAAGATAAGACCACTGCTGAGATGAAGCACCACAGACTCAATCAGCCATTCCTTTAACACATATTACTATATTATATTACTTACCATAAAAAAAACATTTAATTATTTATTTAGTGGTTTCTTGTAGCGCAGTTGCTTATGTAAGCAATAAATACAGAGTAAGAATACATTTGAAGATGATTGTGTTGAAAACAGCTGATATCACATATTGATAATTTGGATAAAAGGTGCTAGTAGGTCATTTGAGTACTTACTCGTAACACTGTCTGTACACATACATAATGGTTTTTAGTATGTTATATTGTTATAATATGGTATACATTGTGCAGTTAATTTTAACAAAAGAAAAAAATATTTAGCAAGGACTGGTATGTGCATTAAGTTCAATGAATGTGCTATTTTAAACTAAAGTAATAAAAAATGGAGCAACAAATAATCTCTTATTTCATGATCAGAGCTCGGCCGGAGTAACCCATTTTTACGTCATTAATGTAAAATGTAGATATTAATATAGATCCACCTCAAAAATAAATATAGAACAAAAACTATATTATAATTAAACTAAAATGACAATGCATTTCGTACAAAACAAGGAGGTACTATTTTTTTTATTTATTCTTAATTTTATTTGTTATTGCAATAAATAACTATACTTAAGTATTTCTATATTTTCAATTTTCTACACATTTCTTCTTGAGTTTAATATCCAATTTAGATATTAGATAGAAAATGATCTTTCTACATTCACTGAAGTGAGTGGAGTGAAATTTTAAAGAGGTTTGCTAAAGAATCTTGCTATAAAATTCATTTGTTTTGATGGCGACGAAAGGCATCCTAAATAAAATAATTTCATTGGTTATTAAATTACACCACATTTACCATTGATTGACAAAGTATGTCCATGTTATGCAAACTCTGAAAACAGCTCACCCCTGCCAACCTCCGTTCGTCATCTTATGGTCTTCCAATACAGGCTAACTTACAGATGGTGATCAAATGTAAACATGTGCAAAATGTGGTCACATTATCAACAAGTGTTTAGAGTTGTTGGTAATTCTGTAGCTCTGCCTACCCCACTCTGGGAATAAAGGCGCGAGTTTATGTATGTATGTCTCATCTCATGGCAAAATTCATACCTAGTTACTGTCATAAAGTATTTTACAACATATACACATAATTTGAATTACATCTGTACATAGAATAAAGTTTGAAATATTGAATGGGTACTAATTTTAAAGCTGTATTGCTATTGCAGACAAAATGGTAAACCAACTAGCAGATGTCACTAAACTATCAAGTCAAGTCAAGTTTTAAGTGTTTTTATACAGTGGATAACTAAGCCATACCACAGATATAAAATAACTAACTCTTACCTTCTTCCGTTGAAAGAAAGGTGGTGCAATACTACCTGTTTGTTGTTCTCAATTACTGCTTCATTTATTTTATATGTCTGCTAGTCTATGCTGAATAAATATACCAATGAAATAACACAAGTAAACATAAGGCATACTTCATGTATATTAATTACATTTTTATGCTAATAATATGGATGGTTTGGGCAGACCACACATGTTAATTTGCATTGCTGTAATTTAACTACATGTTTCGAATACCAGTGGCGTATTTTGAATGTATTTGTACTGGTAGACATACTACAGTCGGACTTTACCTACCTACCTATTGATTTACTGTATTGTATTTCCCTTAATTATACTATACTGTGTTGGGTGTCAGTGTGGGGGGTAATGGCAGTACCCGCGTTCAGTTCTAACCGTATTTTTTCATTGAACTACCTATTCAAACGTACAGTTGTAAATGCTCAGTTTCAACAGTTCAGTGAAAACTGATAGTTAAAACTGATCGTGGGTGGATCAATAGTTTATTTTTTGATGGAAGGGGTGTTAATATTGTTGTTGTATAGTAACATGGAAGGTAGTTTCACATTAGCTTTTTGATTCGTTGGTAGGTTTTTCTAACTATTCCCTTAAATTGTATCTCCTTTCAATTTTGGACATAAATGTCTTGGTAGGCGTATAATATTTTGTTCCATCGTTTCTTACAAGTACGACCAAATTTGTGCCATTCTATAGGAATCCTTTTAATTTTTGTATACCTATCCATATATATACAATCCATATGCTTTGCTCATGCGCAGCGCCACTTTTTTCCATCTTAGGCGCCCACTCTGTCTCGATTTTATGTAGGAATCATTTTGTGACGTTAGCTCTAGCGTGGTGGTCCCGCTCTGCGCTCTGGTCTCGGAGTCTTGCTCCCGACAATGGTAAGACCAGCAGTTATTCTTAGAAACGTCGTCCCTCCCTTAGTCTCCTGACCATCACAACTTGACCTCGTGCTAGTACTGCACCTTATTTTAATAGAATAAGGTGCAAGTGTTTACATATCTTTGACCTCGACTGTATCTAGTCAGCATCTGGGTACGGTCGGCGGCATAATCATTCAATGGTCATTTTATGATGTTTGAATTGCTGCATTAAATTGTTGACCCTGCCTACAAGGCTAGCGGTTCTGGGGTCGAATCTCGGTAAGGGCAAATATTCGCGTGATGGTGATGAGTGCATGTGTTTCTTTATATAAGTATAAATATATTTAACTTTGTCTAGTACCCATAGTACAAGCCTAGAGCTTAGTTTAGGAGTAACTTTATTTGTGCGAGATTGTCCCCTGACATACATTCATTCATTTTTAGACGACGCGACAGCCTAGTCGGTTGTGACTCTGCCTACGAAGCTAGCGGTCCCGGGTTCGATCCCCGGTACCGGCAAATATTTGTAAGCGTGAGTATTTGTTCCTGAGTCTTGGGAGTTTTCTATGTATTTAAGTATATATTTATATATATAAGTAACTTTATCGTTGCGTAGTACCCACCCATAGTAAAAACCTAGGACTTAGTTTTGGGGCTAGGTCAATTTGTGTGAGATTATCCCCTGATGTTTATTATTTATTCATTTTTATTATTATTCATTTGCCAATATCATTCCTGAATAATTAACAAGTTTCAGAAATATAAATATTGCCAAATGAAAATTCGGACTAAAGAGGTAGCCAGGAGGTGCTCCTGTATATAGTTTATACGAACCGAAGGGTCAAGTTAGAATCGCCGTCGAAATTAAGGACGGAAGTTTTCCACAGAGCATACATACACAGCTCTCAATTGCCGCCTTGTCGTGTCCATTTAGCTCGCTGCCTTCCAATTTTTCCATTAAGAGCAATATGCCTGATTGTCTTTACTCTCCGTCAATGCCACTTAAAATGAGTACGGCATGGTAGCGATTTTTCCGAGCCGTATATATAGAACTTTGATTTTGCCTATTGTTATTTTTATAGAAGCAGAAGGAAGGCTATGTTTTTTGGGTGTTGGTAACCACAATAAATTTAAAATACTACAGTCGAGTTCATAGATATGTATCACTACAGTACCTTGTTACTGTAATCGCTGTGACAATTCACATATGGCAGTTTAAACATGACATTAAACAGACAAGGTACTAAACTGTACAAACTTGACTGTACGGTCGGCCGTATAAGCGGCACACTTTAGCCCTTTGTCACTTTAATGTCTTTGAACTTCTGCACTAATCTGTCAAAGGCGTTAAAGCGACAAGGTAGAAAATTGTGAAGGTCAACTTTACTTATACTTTGGAACAATTTGAAGGTTTCTCTTGACGAAAATTTACGATATCGGAAATATGGAATTGTAGATTGCGGTTGGAAAAGTATACGTTACCTAGGACCATTAGAATATAACTTGCTTGGTACTATCAGTCCAATGGAACTCTGACCCACCGTAGACTGTGTCACAGTGACGTTATAATTCAAGTCGTAGGAAGTGTAAAACAAATTGTTTTAAAATGTCACCCTGGCACCGTTCTATGGTGGGTCAGGGTGTCCATGGGGCTGATAGTAGGTACCTCTTATTTTTATCCGCAAATCTTTTAATTCCCTACAAAATCTTATCCTCTATTGCAATCATTTCTAACTACATACATACATACATACCTTCACGCCTGTAATCCCAGAGTGGGCTAGGCAGAGCTACAGAATTACAACTTTAAAAAGTTGTTGATAATTCAGTAACCACAATTTGCACAAGTAGGCTATGGTGTTTACCAGCATATTAGTGACAGGTTGCAAGCCCATCGCCTAACAGTACTACAAGCCTATATTCCCTTAGTCGCGTCTTACGACATCCACGGGAAGACATGGAGTGGCACTGTTCTAACCCGGCAACCACACGGGGACTAACTACTATTATAAATAACCTAAGTTTTTTTTATTGTTTCAGAAAGAAATACAACTTGAAAAGGGGTTGAGATAAAAGCATCGTCATGACTTCGCGGTAAGTTTGTGCGTTAATTACGAATCAATCACGGTTTGGGTGTGCCTAATCTTTAATTACTTTGACATGATGTTTAGGGTTCCGTTAATATACCCACGCTGTCCGTCCGTCCGTCTTAACTTCAAAAGACCTCTATCCTTTGATCCGTAATAGATAGTGGGTCGTATTTTTACCCGACTGCGGCAAAGCCCAAAAGGAGGGTTATGGGTTTGTTCTGTATGTATGTCTCTATGTTCCTTCGTAACTACTAAACGGCTAATCCGATTTTAATAAATTATACTTGGTGAGAGTGAGATTCGTCTTAACCACTGTAGTGTCATAGGCTATATTAAAATTATTGGAAATCAAAATGGCGGTTTTTTTTATAGGAAGTACATATTACGCAGACGATATAAAAAAAAACAGAATATGTTATTATGGCGGATATACTGACGACAAAAAAAGTTAAATAATAAATACGAGAAACGATATAAATCAACGTTTTTTTTTTGTATTGTAAATAGGTACGGTAATACCTACACATATAGCGTCAAATCTGGTATGAATATAATAATATTACAAACCCTGATGAAACAGCAAATACTAAGAAATGGTCAAGTGTGAGTCGATTCGAACTCCAATTTAAATTGAATTATATAAAAAATCCTACTGTACGGAACCCTCAGGGCGCAAGCCCTACTCTCATTTGACGTGTCTTCTGTCAATTGGTCAGCAGGTACTTTTTTTTTTGACACAACCATTGATAATTATAAATAAATAAATAAATAATAAAGTTTGAACTGCCATCATTATGGTGAATTAAAACCTCGCTTGTTATTAATTGCTCTCTACTGACGTCAGAGCTGTCTCTCAAGGCAGTAGGTGGCACGTTTATTTATAGGTTCCCAGTAAAAGTGTATCAGCACACCGGGGTGACTTTATCTAACAAATTGCTTCCAATTACCGTACCCTATTAGATTACTGTTAATTGGGTTGCTCGCCCACGTGCTTTTGAATAAATATGGAGTATAGCTCTGCATCCTAAGCAAATAAGCAGTATCCCAAAATCAATAACCAAAGCAGTTTAAGTTATTTTCTCTTAGTAATAAGGTTGATATTGCTACAAGAGTTTTATCTGACTTACTGCGTATTAGGGTGGATCAACTTTTTGTTGTTGTTATTCTGTCCCGTAAGCCAGGAGACAACAGTGATAGAGTTTCTTAGAAAAAATGTTATAATATTTTATATACTTCCAGCACACTCAGGAGAAAGGCCACAAAATAATGGGTGTGTAATTGCCAATAAAACAGTTTTTTAGTGGACTTATATCCTTTGAAATCATAGTTTTAAAGAGTGACCCAGGAGACGTCACCATGGCAACGAGCTACAAAGAAAAGTTGATTGACCCATTAACTCATATAACAGAATGTCTGTTTAGTATAATCGGAATATTCTACCTATAGGTACGAGATTCTGAGCCTCTAAGTTCTTCATATGTATCGAAGTTTTCTCTGGAAAAGGTCAATCGAACTTGTCTTACACTGAGTAAACGCTTGCTCGTAAATCAACATTTTTAGCTTGAAAGTCACATCCAGTATTATTCCCCAAAACTATTTTTTTTTAAATATTTTTTTTCAATTTGCACTCAAATTTAATTTAGATGTGTTTTTGTATATTTTTTGTAAATATCAAATCGATCAAGAATGACAAATGTCTAACGTAGCAGGAAAAGTGACTGTAGAGGTTGACGTCAGGATTGGGTAGCATTTTTTTTTAAATATGAACTACTAATCAAGTTAAGTAAGTAAGTATAAAAGTTTCTAGATACGAGTGTCACTTCTGTTATTGCCTATTTGTCATAATCTTTCAGGACTGTCAAATCGTTTTTGCCACCGCGATTATGACGTAACTATAATTGTCGAGAACCTATAGAACCCTGTCATAATGACTGCGTCAAGTCAGGAGAAATAAATTACGTCAAAATTAACGATTGTGCTGCGACAGGGTTCTATAGGAGCTCAATAATTAAAGTTGTTGACCGTACAAGCAATAACTTCGCCTCCCTTTACGTCTGTCACCTGGCATCCCCGCGAGACCGTCATGCACTTTGTCGGATTAACGTACCTATGCTGGACCCGCCCTTGCCAGTCGGACAAAGCAATCAATTAATTATGTCTAGTCGTTTCACTAAAACCGTAAATACACTAACATGGAAAGGTACCCAACTGTCCGGCTCCGATTTGATTTATTTTTGTATATGTTAGAGAGCAGTCTAAAATAAAGGACACGCAAAAAAAAAAGTGAAACCATGAGAAGTTTAGTATGAAACTCTGAAGATGTTTTTTTTTTGTAAAATATAAGTTTGAGCCGAAATAACACAACACGGGTCCATTAGTTTTTCATGTTCTCTATATAATCAAGCCAGTAATTAACTAGCAATTTGCTTTAACAAAACTCTCTACAGAACTTAAAGGTTTTGGTCACTTTTTAGTAGTTTGGAGGGCAATTTCTCCGAATAGGTTGAGTTTAGGCAGCTAAGAAAAATATGTGTCCGTTATTTTAGACTACTCTCTAACATGGTGTCCCCTTGTTTTACAGACTGAAAAATTACAGAATTTTGTTTCACAGAAAATGTTTCATATACTATTTGGTCCTTGTATTTTTGCTTCGTATATTATTATTTTTTAACTATTTACTTGAAAGAAACAAATTCGACAGAAAATCAATTCAATGAATTTTGTAATTTTATTTTTTCATTACACAAACTTATCAAACAATATAATTATTTTTCAACGAATATTGTTTGGTCAGTGTATTTTTTCATACTCACTCAAAACTCATTAGAAACTCATGTACGTTAGTACAACCTATAAATATGAGTGAGCGAGCAAGACCTCTCTGGGCAGAACCGACTTGAATAGGTTAGGTTAGAAGGCTATGGCCCTCTAGTCCCAGTAGTTCGGTTGATTAGTCCGGGGCCGAACTACTGCCACACTTTTCTTCCCATTAGTTCGGTTATGACGTCAAACCGAACTACTGAGAATTAAAACGACTCAAAAGTACGGTTAAGGATGCAGCTAATTAAAAAATCAAAGAGGCATTTTCATTACATACTTCTCCTTGTTTTAAGAGAAAATGGACTCTCTATCTTTAACACTTATGTAAAAAACAGGTAAGTCAAAATTTTAAATAAGTATATTTTTTTTACTTATAATTGAGGTACCACTCTATTTGTTATTTCTAAATAAGCCTTACTTAACGATCTATCACACATATTAATTTGATGGATTAAATCGGAAAGCAACTGTGTCAAAATTAAATAAATAATTGGGTTGGATTTCATTACATTATATTAGTAAGCTATTCTGACACCGCTAAAGAACCAAAGCATAAATCCTCTTTACAAAAAAATATACATCAAAACAAGTTTTGACAGTTACAGTGACGTAAGCCTTTTCTGATTACTAAAAATGTCACCATTTTAGCAAATGAAATAAAATACGCTTATTCTAGAATAAAATATAATATACAGTGCCCTGACCTCTAGAAAATAACTGAACATGCTATCCTAATCTACAGGAAATTCGACATTAATCATAATATTACATCACAATAAAAATAGTTTAGTTTGTAATTACAAACTAAATTGCAGTTTACAAACTAACCACGACCTATTTCGATGGATATTGTAGGTAGGTATAGGGACAATATTTTTTCAATGGCTAAGTTAAGTTTGTCCCTCAATCCAAAATACAGATTTTTTGGCGTATCCGATTCGCACTTGGTCCGTTTTTTTAATAATAAAAGTTGTTTGCACATCATTAACCGAACTACACACCACTTCCCAATAGTTCGGTTTGACGTTATAACCGAACTAATGGGAAGAAAAGTGTGGCAGTAGTTCGGCCCCGGACTAATCAACCGAACTACTGGGACTAGAGGGCTATGGCGGGAGCGAAGCGAAGCAAGCTCCCGCCTTAGCCTTCGAGGTTATTTTTTTTTAATATCCCTTGAATAAGCTGTGCGATATAATTTGATTGTAAATCAAATAATATGAGAACAAAGAATATTTAATTTGCTATTCTATGATATGAAAAAAATAACATTGAATTTTATTTGAAACTAGCGACCCGCCCGCGGCTTCGCCCGCGTGGAATGTATTATACATGTAAACCATCCTTAAGAATCACTCTATCTATTAAAAAAAAGCGCATCAAAATCCGTTGCGTAGTTTTAAAGATTTAAGCATACATAGGGACAGACAGCGCAAGCGACTTTGTTTTATACTATGTAGTTTGAAATAAAAAACGATGATTTAAATGTCTTCAAAGTAATTATTCTACATATTGATTATTTTATGAAATGATAATACGAGATTTTTTTTCTATGAAATGAAATTCTAAACAACTTCAGTCTGTAAAATAACGTACAACCCTCTAACATATATAAAAATAAATCAAATCGGAGCCGGACAGTTGGGTACCTTTCCTTGTAAGTGCGAAGGCGTTGCGGTGCGGCCAATTCCTAATTCCTATCCTATATTAAAAAGCGTGCTCGAAGCGTCGCGGAGGCGGTTTTAGTATCAGCGTCTGGGATTTTAAGCTGATTTAACCCATAATGACCTATACCAGGGGTCGGCAACCTGCGGCTCGCGAGCCACATGCGGCTCTTTGGATGTGAGGCTGCGGCTCTTTAGTTCCATTCGCAAATATTATTTATTTTATAAAAAAAATCAACAAATATCAACAAACTTTATGAAAGTATAGAGGCTATTTATTGTTGGCAAGATTTTTTTTTGTGGCTCTTTAAAAACTTGAATAGTAATTTTTGGCTCTTCCGACTCAAAAGGTTGCCGACCCCTGACCTATACGCTTCGCAGACTTATTTCCATAGTCCAAATACGAGGGCGTTGTTCAAAGGCTGACATAGGTCACCTCTACTTAGAGGTTAGTCTGGAGGTGAATACGGATTCGGGAACGGTCTGGGAATGTACACTCGACTACAAAGAGATGTATCCAGTTTTTTACCCTATTGCATTGTAATAATAAGGGTCAAAAGTGGATACATCTTTGTAGTCGATCGGTCCGCCAACGTCCCTTCTCATGTAGCCCAGACCTATCTTTAAAAAATATTCTGTTCTCACGTTACCCTGTATTTATATTTTAGACAGTTGTATTTTTGTTTACTGATTACTTTTATAAGGCAAAGGCAAAGTATACAATTCCGACTAGGTCACAATATAGGAATAAATAATATATACCGCTAACCAAGTCAGCATTTGTAGCTAAAAACAGTTTCATGATGTGCTTTAGGATTTTTAATAATTTACCTGACGCCATAAAATACATTTACAAAAATGGCTAGCAGAGAAATGCTTTTGTAGCATACAAGAATATTTCAATTATAATTAAGATATGAATAGAATTATGTATGGAAATGTAATGTAAATATAATTAAGCATTCAATTTCGCATGCCTTGTATGGCAAATTTTAGTGATATCAAAATATAATTATATTATATTATCTGAAATTCAGTGAAATAAGCTTTTGAATTTGAATATGAAGTAGCTTATCTTATGGCTCTTGGAAATATATTTTGACGACGTCATCGACATAAATAGAGGTGTTAAGAGGCAGTAAGTTTTTAATTTTAACATAATCGACAAAAAGTCAAACTGAATTTTATTAAGTTTAACTACTCCAGGAACCATAGGCCGACCAGGTTTCTTTGTTATCTGGAATGTTGTTCGGTCAGATGCGCGCGTCATATGTTTTCTCCAACCGTACCGAAAGATTCGTACAAAATGCAACATTTTCTAACTAGATGAAAAACGCTCGCATTATTACCACACCGTGTCAGTAAAAAGACGTCCCCTGAGGATCGCTCGCTAAATGACAGATTTGTAAAAATAGCACATCAACTAAGTTTAATGAGGTTTGCGACCGGATACTTCAACGTTAATTTAACTCTTTTATTTGTGCCCACTTACTTTGCCGAATGGTTGCCGGGTTAGAATAGTGCCACTCCATGTCTTCCCGTGGATGTCGTAAGAGGCGACTAAGGGAATAAAGGCTTGTAGTACTGTTAGGCGATGGGCTTGCCACCTCTGTCACTAATACACTGGGAAACATCTTAGCCTACTTGTGCGAAATGTGGTTACAGAATTATCAAGAAGTTTTAAGACTTGTTGGTAATTCTTTAGCTCTGCCTACCCCACTCTGGGAATGAAGGCGTGAGTTTATGTATGTATGTAAAATAAATTATATAGCCCACTTAAGACTTAAGTTTTAAGACTTGTTGGTAATTCTTTAGCTCTGCCTACCCCACTCTGGGAATGAAGGCGTGAGTTTATGTATGTATGTGGGTGGATCAACTTTTTGTTGTTGTTATTCTGTCCCGTAAGCCAGGAGAAAACAGTGATACAGTTTCTTAGAAAAAATGTTATAATATATACTTCCAGCACACTCAAGAGAAAGGCCATAAAAGAATGGGTGTGTAATTGCCAATAAAACAGTTTTTTAGTGGACTTATATCCTTTGAAATCATAGTTTTAAAGAGTGACCCAGGAGATGTCACCATGGCAACGAGCTACAAAGAAAAGTTGATTGACCCATGTATGTATGTTATTTGTTATTCCCAAGGCATTTCATTCATTTCATTCTAGACATTCATTCATTTTAGACTAGAGGACACCTGCGATTTCGAACGCGTCGAATTGGTTTCCCGCTACCCCTTTGTTTTACGGGATGAATTCAAAAATTCCTTCTAGGATAGCCTAGGAATATTCCCTTCCAATTTCAAGTCCCTAGGTCGAGCGGTTTCCGCTGGGCGCTAATTGACTACCCAGTCAGTTTACATACATACATACATACCTTCACGCCTTCATACCCAGAGTGGGGTAGGCAAAGCTACAGAATTACCAACAACTCTAAAAACTTGTTGATAACTCTGTAACCACAATTTGCACAACTAGGCTAAGATGTTTAACAGTGTATATTAGTGACAGGTTCCAAGCCCATCGCCTAACAGTACTACAAGCCTTTATTCCCTTAGTCGCCTCTTACGACTTCCACGGGAAGACATGGAGTGGCACAATTCTAAGCCGGCAACCACACGGCACCAGTCAGTTTCTTCTCTCATAAATATAGATTTTTAATTGTCTCTCATAACACGAACATTGCTGTTTGCCTTATCTTTATCAAAATGGTACGAAGTGGTATTGTTTGCTCAGATGAATTATGCTCGTATTACGTCGGTTGTTTCAAGTGCATTACGCACTTTCTTTTATTGGATTAACAGCCACGTTATTTTATGGCTTACTAACAATGGGGGATAAAACTTGTGACAAATGGCTGGTTATAAATATGTATCAAGTGGTAACCTTATATGTCTGGCTGCAAACGATCCTTGTTAGGTTCATCGTGGTCATGCACCCTGGCTTAATGGCCAGTCCAACAGATGGTACCTTTGTTGGAGCTCGTGGGTGGCCTAAGACTAGCAGGGATGTTGAGGTGAAACGATTGCTTTTATAAAATTGTCTGCATAGGTCAAATTACCACACTTTGATTTGCTATAGTTAAAAAATCACAATGAACACTAAAATTACTCAAGTCTTGACAATGTCGTTTAAAATGTCGTGAATTTCGTATTAGTGTTTCGCGTGTTATATGGCGTCATGTTAAATCTAACAAGCTACTTTAGCTTACTCCAAATTAAAAGTCAACAAGACAATTAAAGTCATATTTCCGTACAGAATGGACCTGAAATGAAGTTTGGGCATTGAATATGTCAGGTAGCAACTGCGTACGTTACCATTGAAGCCGGTTTATAGACTATGCTTGTAAAACAAAAGCATATCAATCCCATTGTCTTGTGGTGTCGGTAGTGGCAGTAAGAGAGATTATTTCTCGAGTGTCATGTAAAGTCGAGCCTATACTTCCTTAACTCCTTTACTCGTCAATTAGGAAAGTGACGTATAAATCCAACTCACTACAACCTTATTTCTGGAGTGCAATTAGAATTTGGAAACAAACTACATACATACTCGTACATACATTAAATCCCAGAAGGGTAGGCAGAGACAGAGACCAGTTCTTTCCACCTGCTACAATCCAGACAAATCTCTTTCGCTTCAAACTATAGTGGGGACATCCAGCGCCGTTGAGGAGGCGAAGTAGGGAACAACTCATACATAAACAGAAATAAATCCGACCTTATTCAGTCCATATTTCCATTCATTTATCATACGATCGTTCACAGAGACGCGCGTTATTGTCGCGTTAAGGATAAAATCTCCCATTAACTAGCGGCGCATTCGTCTAGCAGCTAGCTCTACCAATTTGAAGTTATTTCTCAAACTAAACTACGTGACAGAAATCTAAATAAATACGCGGTTAAATTTTATGCGAGCTTTATGAACGCGAGACCTCTAGACAACAGATTTCACAAAATCAGAAGCTGTATGAACCAGGACCTTTACCCCTCGAGCCAAGAGGCGTATGGTCTACGGTCGCTTTTGAATCACTACTCTCCCTTGCTGCCATTTCGCGCTAGGATTCCACAGTCTGTTGAGTTGTGGATTTATGGTGTCCTTGTGTCAGGCTGGACCGGCTGTTCGTGCTGTTGGAGGCGGGCGCGGGCGCAGCCACGAGGCGCGCAGCGGCGCGGCAGCTCGGCGAAGTCCAGAAGGCACATCCTGAGGAGCTGCACCGGCTGCTGCATCGGCTCACCAAGCACCTCCGCTCGCCTGCCTGGGAGACGAGGATCGCCGCTTCACAGGTACCTTAGCCATCCTACACACACTTGCACGAAAATTGTGATGTGTACCAGTCGGCTGCAGAGAAAACGATACCCCCCCTCCTGGTAAGGATTGTTTTTTTTCGAATACCTGTGGTTAGATTTAAATGATTTTGAGTTTATGTGTAGACAATAGTAAAATCTTCAATTCACCGAAAAATCATATAAATTTAACCACAGGTTTTTGAAAAAAAACTATCCTTACCAGGAGGGGGGGTATCCTTTTCTCTGCAGCTGACTGGTACACATCACAATTTTCGTGAAACTGTGTGCGGCTCGTGAGCCTGTTCTGCGCTAGAAGAAGCGCGTGTATCGAGAAGATTTTTTATTTTTAATGATTTATGCTGTAACTAAACATACAATAGTGGCACAAACCGTATCACGATCATAAGGTTAGTCAGTTAGTCATTGTAATGTAATGTTTGCAAAAGTGACTCAAAATCAGAACATTGAAGCAGTCCTCTTACAGTAAGAAATGTATGCGTGTCCTCAATAACGTACCTACGCGTTTGTATATAAATTCTTGCGGTCAGAGTTCGGTGAGTCAAGGTTTATTCCTTTCCAAGGAAATTGTCTCCAACTTAACCCCTGAAACGTCGGTGATTTAACTATCCCAAACATTTACTCTGAAAACTTAAGGAAGCCGTTGACGCAGACGCCGAAATGGTTAAAACGTGATGAATGTGATGATATTGTTTTATTAAGGCGTACCGTGGGTGGTATAAAATAATCTTTCAAGTTGCGAAGTGCTCAAGAATTTTCGGGTGCAAATGTTGATGTCACTACTCACTTGTCACTATAAATCCTTGGCCGCTATTTTGGGATCGGATCGCGTAATCCAATGCTTTTGTTAAAACTTCTTTGAATAACCTTTTATTTACGCGTCGATGTTTTGTCTTGATGTGTTTTCCTCTACGTAACTGTCATAATATCAGTGGAACCAAATAGTGATTGGTGGACTTCAGAAATTGTTTGTGGGATGTCTGTTGTCACGTTCTTGAAATTTGTTTTGGTTACTTGTTTCCTACGTTTGTGGTATGTGATATACCACATTATCAGAGATGAAGCCTTGAAGCTCACTGAGAGCGCCGGTTTTCGGTGCATTTTCATACATACTTTTTTTGGTAACCCATAATTTAATAGAATTTTAATTAATCTACAATCGATTTCATCGGACGCTTATTTCTGCTGGAACCATTTTGTTTTTAGAATATCTTAAACATTAATTAAGGTACGTGGGTTAGGTTAGGTTGGACTTGTGACTACCAAAAAAAAAGATATAGCTAGTTGAATTGGGATGGTTCTAACCTATAGGTTTCATGAAAAAATGTAAAGCCTTCTCGTCGCGCAAGGAATTCACCGACCGTCAGAGCGATTAAAATGTTAAATGCCCCCTCGCCTGATGGTCCGAGATACTGACGTATTTGCTGACAGTTGGAAGTCGCTACTTAAATATATTGTCTTTTTTTGCGTTAATGATAGTATTTTTTTGTTTAACAATGTAATGTAAACATTGCGTATGACACTCATCCTGCATGGATCAATCCAGGATGACACAGGGATGCCAAGATGAAAGGTCGATGTCCAGGTGTTTCAGCCAGTTTGTTTGTTAAAATTTATGATACGTGACGTCATGTTTACTGTAAACCTGTTTTTTTTAAATTATACCTACATAAATAAATTAATTAAAAAAAATAGAGATTTCAGCTTTGAAAGTTGGATAGGAAAGCGGTTGAATTTTATGTCGGGGGTTTTTGTCTATTTATTAGTACAGGAATGTGTAGCAAGCGACGCACCGCCGCCTCCGCTCTCAATGCGTATGTGGCTTAAAAAGTAATCCAGGTGTCCCGAGTATTTTGTTTATCCTTTCGACCGCTACAGCCCAGCCGACAGTATTTTGACGTACCCCAGACGTCAAACCGCCATTGAAGCGTAGGACAAATTTTAATTACATATGGGTTACTAAATTTATTCGTCTGCGGCACGAAAACGATGAAGTGTCGTACCGACTGGGGCGGTCAATAGGTGGAATGGAACTGCGTTGTATTGTTCGATTACTTTTTTTGATACTGGCCAGACTGGTAATAAAGATATATTTAGCTTCTGACTAAAATAATAACTTTTCTCCTTATCCTTTGACACATTCAATGACTTGGTTACAATATAGAACTTTCACATTACAAGATAAGCCTGTTGGAAATTAGTTAAATGACGTCGGTGTACACTCTGAGGTCACTATGACATTTGTCATGGTGGGGTTATTATTACCATTACCCATTCCAATTCCAAGTGTCAAAGTCACCTTTATTCTAACGTTTGGTATTCGGCAGTTAAGCTGTAACTGTACATTTAACAATTCCTGATACATAAACCTTTTGTTAGTGACATAGGGGCGTGTTGATGTAGTAGAAAAATTGTATACATTTTGATTGTTGATTGATGTCAAAAATAAACCAATCCATGCTAATATTGTAAATATGAAAGTTTGTCTGTCTGTCGGTCTGTTTGTTACGTTTTCACGCTTGAATTAAATTTGGGATGGACATAGTTGGAGTCCCGGCGATTGACATGGGATACTTTTTATCCCGGAAAAATTGAAAGTTCCCGTGGAAGCCAAAGGAAAGAGCTAGTATCGATTAAATCTATTATTTGTTTAATAAAATCGTGCTGATTTATAACCCTGGATCAAGCTCCAGAATCAACAGGCCGATTACAAATTCGCGTCGGCGCTCGCGCGTCCGCCCTGCGCGCCAGGCTACGCGCCACGCTGCGCTGTTGAAGCATTGTTGCTGCTCGCTTGCATTGCATTGTCTCCGCGTTGTTGACATTCATCTGTATCGATTGCATATTTTTGGGAAGTTTACAGAGTATCGTCTTGATTGCGGATTGTATTGTTTATAGGGTCATGGATCCTACGCGCGACTGGGACCTGTGGGTAGGGTATATAATTTGCTACACCTTCCATTTTTATACACTGGCCACCCCACGCGAGTGTTTTAAGCGTGAAGGAGAATCGAACATCACACGAATATATACAAGGAATATTTCCTCCGAATTTTTAGTCTCTAGGTCCAGCGGTTTTGGCTGTGCCTTGATAGCTCAGCATAATATAGATAATATAGATTTGCTCAACTACAATTACATGACAATTTTAACGCAAGGCATTTTAGGGAAGAAAGCTTTAGTACCTTGATTAAACTTACATTAGTTGCATACTTAACTTATACAAAAATCTATCGATAATACATTGAACGGTTACGAATGCATATTTTTTTGTGGATTTGGTGTAACGTTACGTTAAAGACACCAAAAACTCTTGAGATATCGCGCACAGTAGGTCTTAAGTATGTTTACTCAGTTGGCATGCATCACAGGCACATAAACTGTTGCAATACCATGATGCCATTGGTTCTTGTACTGGCAAGGACAAATGGTCTGCGGCCACCTTAAAAATAATAATAATTCTTGTGGACATGAAATGAAATGAATCATGCAGATATATTACAAGCTCTTATGTAACTTACTTATTGCAAATTTGTCAAGATCGTAGCAAGTGGAAAGAAGTGGTCTCTGCCTACCCCTCTGGGAAACAGGCGTGATTTAATGTATGTGTATGTATGTATGTAACTTACTTTTGTATAAAATATGAAAAATGTATTTAGGGCGGATTAGACCAATAAGGTGTTATTCTTGTTAGGGGTCACAACAATCACGCTGCAAAGGTCGTTACAGAACTGTCATCGCCATGGCAATGCTTTGGTTACGCTATGGGTGGTATTCTCATAGGTATCTTACCATTTCTCAATCTCTCATGAGTTTGCTGGAAGAGATCCCTTAAAGAGATAAGTTCGCCTTTGTACATCCTTCTTTTTATCTTAATTGACAACAATTCATTTTGTGCTAAGGTAGTAAAATAAAATACCGTTTCTAGATTTTACACTGCTGATTACAGTAAGAATATCTTTGGATTTTTTTATGCAGTAGTTTTTTTATATTAAGGAAAAACAGTAAAAAAAGTTGGATTGTGAATGTTAGGAATACACTTATGGTGCCCTTAGTCCATTTATTACCACAGGAATTCAAAAAAATATACAACCGTCATGTTGTCTGACGGATTACTTGATTCTAACGACACGCTTTCGATTCTACGCAAAACAGTTTATTTATTTTAATGGCGTCTACAAATTACGTAATTAATTAAATTACGCAAAATAACAAATTTGTGAACGAACGGCAGCGAATGATTGACATGACATGACAGTCAGTTCTGTTTCTGCTTAAAGTTTTTTTTTAACTTTTATATCAGGCTAAGATCACGACATCAGTATTCCTAACTTTGTTTGTATATACCTACGGTCTTTTTAATTACTATTTCTTTAATAAATTATTAACGACGAATTTAAGTTAAATAAAGAAAAACCAAGAAATACGGGTAGTCTAATTTTTAACCAGCTATTATAAACGCGAAAAAACAATAATGCTTTTTTTTTGAAATGTTGTCAATTGTATTGCTTCTGTAAGTGCGCGAATTGAAGAAAAAAAATAAAAACACGTTTTACGACAATATTTTTGTCCTTGTCATATAGTTTTAACAATAGCAAACACCATGAATCCATATCGCTATCACGAGCGCCGCGATCACCGATCCCTGACATTTAATGACCCTTAAAATGATCCAGGCATCACGATTACGCAAATTGTATTTGTACAACTGTCATTAGCCTACCGCCATTAATTTTATCACGTGTTTTCATTTTGTATACGTGCTGCGTAATTATTGGATCGTGATTGGTGAAAAGCAATGTTTTGTTAGGTAGGCCTAGTACTGTTATCGCTGCTTGGGATATTAATGACAGATCACGAGTGCAGACGATAACGGCACAAACGTAAAACTTGTCAGTTATTATAACACACTTATACACTTAACTTGTAACTCTTAAAAGTAGATTTTAACCTACTTCTAACTGTTGGCTTTACCTTTGCAAACTAAACTACGTATGGAGTTACGTACTATCGAGCTACACTAAAATGTAGCTGCTCTAAGTAGCAACTCGTTTAAAACGCGACTGCTCTAGCAAGTGATAGAATTCACGAATCATTTGCTGCTTAAGCAATTTTGGAAAAAAATGTGTAACTTAATTCTATGGAAACCACAAGAAACAGCTCGATTGTTCTCTGAAAACGTGTTGATTGCGCATTTCAACAAACTTTCCAGGTCGCTGAAGCCTTGTGTGTGCCTTTTGAAGAAATTAAGCTTTCATTTCTTTGTGTAATTGTGTAAAGTCACGTTATTATGAAGGAAAATTGGTGTTTGAATATTTTTTGTAGAATAATTACACAAAATCCGAGCTTCCTCGTAGACACTCGGAGTAGTAATTAAAACCACCATGACGACCTCGGCGGAAAGTATAATTGTTGGACTTAATAGTACACTAACAGCGCCATAACTTTGTTTCGGCCGTCGTCTATATTCATGTCCATTAATTGCGTATTTTCAAGCATCTGCAACATACATACATAAACTCACGCCCTCATTCCCCGAGTGGGGTAGGCAGAGCTAAAGAATTACCAACAAGTCTTAAAACTTCTTGATAATTCTGTAACCACATTTTGCACAAGTAGGCTAAGATGTTTCCCAGTGTATTAGTGACAGGTGGCAAGCCCATCGCCTTACAGTACTACAAGCCTTTATTCCCTTAGTCGCCTCTTACGACATCCACGGGAAGACATGGCATCTGCAACAATGCTACTATTTATATTACTGCTAAACAGGCAACTTGGGAGGGGGAAATTTGACGGCGACCCACACGCAAACGCCTGTTTTTACATAAGTATATTTATGAGTGATTTGTAATTATAATATAAAAACAAACATGCAGTTTTCCATAGTGATATAATAAGAGAAGATTGACAGGTTGATTGGTATCGTAGCAACTAACTAGTATCCATTCGACACTTCCTCTCAAGCAACAATCCAGCTTCTCTAAATAAGTAACTCGCACATTATCAAGTACCTAAATACCTAAACCAGACATGCATCTCTCAAGCTTAATACGAGGTAATGCTTTAGTGAAAACATCAGCTAAATTGTCTTCAGATGAAACATATTCCAACAGAATTAATTTTTCAATGATGCAATGACGAATAAAATTATATCGAATGTCGATATGTTTTGTTCGACGGTGGGCAACAGGGTTATTTGCTAATGTCATAGCACTTTGGTTATCAGCAAACAATTTGACGCCTTTCAATCCAATATTTCTATCTACACTGTGTACTAACTTTTGTAAGTATACAGCTTCTTTTGCTGCTTCAGATAAAGCGACGTATTCCGCTTCTGTAGAAGACAAAGCCACGCAATGTTGTTTTCTGCACTCCCATGACAATAAATTGTGACCAATCTTAAACACATATCCTGAGTAAGATTTTCTATCCTTTATGTCTCCTCTATTTTGCAGGTACTGTTGTAACAAAATAAACCACTACAATTTTCACGTAACTTATTTCTTAATGGATATCTAGGACCCACTTCATTATCAATATGCTGAGCAGAACTGCTTTCTCCATTATTTATATCAATGTCAGGTTCCTTAGAACATTGATTTAATTCTCCTTGATCACTCTCATCTTCAGTATCTCCGCAAGAAGTTGTATCAGCTGCATCTGATCTCTCTATAGCGTCTTCAAAACAATCTTCTGCTGCTGGTACTTTATTTAAAGAGTGCCATATAACCGCATCCTCATGTTTTATAACAGCCACCGGAGAAGTACTTATCTTCACAGTAGAGCTTGTTTCTGAGCTCACGTCAGAATCTTCAGTAAAGATAACATCTCGTCCTGTGATGATATTTCGAGGATTACTCAGATCTGCAAAGCGATATCCCTTTGTTTCTTCACAATAACCAATGAAAAGATATTCCTTCGCTTTTGCGTCCCATTTCTTTCTTTTCTCTTTAGGAATATGAACATATGCAATTGAACCAAAAATTCTCAAATGATCCAGATTTTGCGATTTCCCTGTCCAAATTTCTTCCGGAATATTCCCGTTGTTTGCGTTATGAGGCAACCTGTTCTTGACGTACACCGCTGTATTACAAGCTTCCGCCCAAAACTTCTGATTTAAACCTTTATCTAATAGCATGGTTCGTGCCATCTCTGCTATGGTTCGCATTGCTCTCTCTGCCACGCCATTTTGTTCCGGTGTGTAGGGAACTGTTAACTGTCGCTTAATTCCCTTGCTAGAAAGAAACGTATCAATTTTTTTATTTACAAACTCTGTACCATTGTCCGTTCGCAGGCACTTAACCGTTAAGCCTGTCTCATTCTCCACATGTGTCACAAATGTTTTAAAACAACTTATCGTTTCCGATTTTTCTTTGAGAAAGTAAACAAATAATTTCCTCGTAAAATCATCGACAATGACGAACATGTAATGAGCTCCCCCATACGAACGTACTGACATTGGACCACAAAGATCGGCGTGTAACAAGCCGAGTTTTTCTGTAGCTCTCCGTGCTTCACCTACTGGAAAAGGTAATCTATGTGCCTTACCCTTTATACAAGCGACACAAGGTTCCATTACCCTTTTCTTCCCTAATTCGATGTTAGGAAGCTTGCGTAAATCATTCAAATTTACATGCCCAAGCCGCCGATGCCAAAGTGACAACGAGTCCTCTACTTGTACAGTAGCTAGAGCCCCTTCTATAATCGGAAAACAATCATCCAATGCATAGATACCTGAGACTTCACTAGCAGTAACCACAAGTTTACTCGTAATTTGGCCTATCGAATGATGAAACATCTTACAACCTTCAGAATCAAATATCACTTTCCACCCATTCTGTACCAATTTAGATATGGACAAAAGATTAACTTTCAAATCAGGCACAAAAGAACAATCTTTTATAGGTAACAAAACTCCTTTCAAACTTACAATAATGTCACCCTTGCCTATGGCCGATATCTTGTCATCATTCGCACACGTCACAACATTCTTATCAGCAGGGCCCGTAATTTTCATGCCGATGACATCAATTTGACGTCACGCTCCATATAGGGTGATCCCAAATAGTTATATTGTAAATTATTAATCATTAGTAGTCAATCATTTTAATCATGTACAAATGACTTCAAAAGTACTCTATTTACACGTGGAATAAATAATACCTACTTGATACGTGAAACGTAAATAAAACTATTTGATTTGTTTTTATACATACATTTTATTAAATGGTATTGGTAACAACGCATTACAATAATTGACAACAATTCATTATGTGCTAAGGTAGTAAAATAAAATACCGTTTCTAGATTTTACACTGCTGATTACAGTAAAAATATATTTGGATTTTTTTATGCAGTACTTTTTTTTATATTTAAGAAAAACAGAAAAAAATATGTATCATTGATGGGCACATTTTTTCTGATTTTAACAACTGAGGCATGGAATTTACAAATGAGCTAAGTGCCAGAAAAAGCAAAACTTAAATTTTACCTTTAGCTAATGCATTTTTATTCAATTTCTCAATAATTGTATTTTGGCACTTAGCCCATTTGTAAATTCCATGCCTCAACTAATATAATTAGGAAATCAGTATTTTTATTTCTCAGTGGCACTTGCACCATTTAATAAAATGTATGTTTAACAATAAATCAAATAGTTTTGTTTACGTTTCACGTATCAAGTAGATATTATTTTGTTCAACGTGTAAATAGAATACTTTTGAAGTCATTTGTACATAATTAAAATGATTGACGACTAATGATTAATAATTTACAATAAAACTATTTGGGATCACCCTATATGGAGCGTGACGTCAAATTGATGTCATCGGCATGAAAATTACGGGCCCTGCTTATCAGTAACCTTAAAGTCTGTAAACCAGTGTTTTTGAAAACTCATGTGATTTGAAGCTCCACTATCCAAATACCACGTCGAGGGGCTGAAGGACTTGTGAACCGACAGTGAACAGCATAAAGCAACTTTCTTCGACTTTGTAGAAACTGTTGATACGCCTTCTCCGTCGGTTTCCTTTAACAGCTTCGGGCAATCTGGTTTCTTGTGGCCTTTCTTACCACATTTATAACACTTGACCTTTGGTACTGAGTGCTGAGGTTGTTTCTTTGCTACCAACGCAGAATTAACATTCGAGGAATCATTGGATGAGCTCTGATTAGAGTCCTCTTGTAGAAGCTTTTGCCGAACGTTTTCCGAGGTAAGTTTCATTCCCGAGTGCTCCAAAGCCATACGTAACGGTCTATAAACATCAGGCAAACCTCGTAAAAGCACCACCGCAATCAAATCATCATCGAAACTTTGATTAATCTCTTTGAGTTTCTGTGCATGATTCATCACCGCTGCTACATACTCATGCATAGAGCTATGCTTTTCCAAATGTTCATCTAAAAGGCTATTCATGAGACTTATACGCCTATTAATACCTTTGTCCTCGAAGATTGCTGCTAACGCGTCCCAAGCTTCTTTAGCGTATGTCAAATTCTGTACGTACGGATAAAGATGAGGCTCTAAATGTAGACATATTAAGGTAAATGCCTGTTGATCCTCTTCGAGTTTTGTAGAATCCTTTTTATCAGGTAAGACTGACGTGCATTTGAAACATTTTTCGCGAATTAGTAGCAATTTAATAGCGAACTTCCATGACGTGTAATCATCTAGTCCATTCAATTTGGTAACAGAAAATTTCGTATTCTGGGCCATGACCTATGAGTGATTTGTAATTATAATATAAAAACAAACATGCAGTTTTCCATAGTGATATAATAAGAGAAGATTGACAGGTTGATTGGTATCGTAGCAACTAACTAGTATCCATTCGACAATATTCATGTAGCGGAAAATCTTATGCAATATTCTGGGATAAAAACAAATCAACGATACCCCGAAAAACCTACCCACACCTACGTGACGTCATAAAGAAACACTACTCGAGGCAACAATAATTGTAGGTTATCTTAACTGCGAGCTTTCAAAATAAAATAAAATAAAATCATTTATTCTGTAAGTAGGCCCTGTAGGCACTTTTACAAGTCTGAATCTACCATCTACCAGCGCTTCAAGAGACCATTGTTGAGAAGAAGCACCGCAAGAAACTCAACAGTAAGCCATTTTTTTAAATAAAGAACTTATTACAATACTAAACATAAGCTATCTAATTTAAATGTCACAGGGATGTACAGGTCCCAGTAGTAATAATAATGAAATTAATAAAAATGTCAGGTTAAAATAATAATACAATTCCGGAGATGTAAAGAGTCTCCAAATGTCAAATTAAAATTAAATATAGGTAAGTAGGTAATTAAACAAAAAAACAAAACAACAAACACAAAAAAGGGAGATGTAGAAAGTCTCCACGGTCAATTTTGGAGATGTAAAGAGTCTCCAGATGTCAAATTAAAATAATAAGCATACAAGGAGATGTATATAGTCTCCACGGTCATTAATAATTGTAATACAAATAATTCAGTCCCAAGCATTGTCATCATTTATATAATCTTTAATACTATAATACGCTTTAGAAATTAGTTGACGTTTAACGTAACTCTTAAATTTATTTACTGATAAATGAGTAACACTACTTGGGAGCTTATTATAGAACCTTATACAATTACCCATGAATGAGTTTTTTATTTTGTGAAGCCGTGTAAAGGGCACTGCGAGCTTATGTTTATTCCTGGTATTAACATTATGTATGTCACAGTTCTTTCTAAAACTACCGATGTGTTTATGAACATGCATAATATTTTCATAAATATATTGACTGTATACGGTTAATATATTCGTTTCTTTGAACTTATCTCTAAGCGAGTCTCTATGACCCATCTTGTAAACAGCACGAATAGCCCTCTTCTGTAGAACAAAAATGCTGTTTACGTCAGCACCACTACCCCATAGTAAAATACCATATGACATAATACTATGGAAGTAACTAAAATAAACTAATCGAGCGGTTTTCAAGTCTATTCTGTCGGCCTCATCTCAACCAAACCTTTCGACGACGTTCAAGTTACACTCAGTAATTTTTATAGATTCAGATTCAGATTTTATTACTCAATACAACACAGTATAAATTACATGGCCTGACAAATTATATGTAGTTCTATATTGAGGTCGTCAGAAATAGAATTAAATGATAAAAGTAAAAGTCAACACAAATACAGAGTACATACACACAAATACAGAGTACAGAGTATATATCGCCATGCTTGGCAAATCCTTGATCGACTGAATTATAGGGCTGTATGCTTTCTTTTTTCAAATCCATTAAACCAGTTTTTCTTATCCTCAAAGTTGCATTTACGCGAGATGTTGCCACCCTTTTCCTTAAGTATATTTCTCGCAATCCACTTCTTTCCCTTTACTTTTATTATATCTCTTGATTTTCCTCCTTAACGTATTGTGTTCAAGAATATTCTAGAAAGCCATCTGAATTATTCATTGTCTGGCTTATAAATAATTTCTCAGTGGTTTGGCGCTCATTCCTATTTTCAGTACGACTGTAAACTGCGCAGCAGTTTTCATATTCAACGATATGATATCAGCACGTTCGCACAAACCGCACCTGTCGGCATACAACAGCCCGTATTAAGTTATCCCGTGTGCCTGGAGCTCCCTGTGGCCCTTGCGGTTGATGTGCGCGTGGCTATTCATGAATTCACGAGGCCAAGCATATGCAAGGCAGATGTAGTGAACCTGCATATTTACTGTATTTTCCTTATAATAGGACGTAATAACAATAGAAATCCTAGCTTTGTATTGTCTTCTTTTTTCGGAGTGTGGTTTTGATGTAATATTCTCTAAAATACTTTTCCTGTTCGTGGGAACAACAGGAAGTTATGCATTCTCATAATTATCATCATCATCTCGCTGCTCATATTGTAACATTTTTAACGTCAGTAACACTGGTTTCTTGTGCAAAATGTTACAATATCACCCTGTAACGAATATAATTTTCCGTCATGTGGTCCTGAATCGTAGTGGGTTAAGCAGCGTCTAAAACACTCGTTTTAAAATCCACGATTGAGCGCTTCATGACGAAAAATTATCTTCCTTAAAGGGTGGTGTTGTAACATTTCTAACGTTAGTATCACTGATTGCTTGCAATTGAAGCAAAATACACTCAGGGGCAAAAATAACGGGTCAGTGTGCATTATTCATACAAACGAGGCTATTTCGAAGCCTTGGGTGCCTTGCCAGGAGTTGTTTTGAGTGAGGTTTAATGGTGGACACTCCGAGGTTCAATAGAGATTGCTCTTAAGGTACCTAACTTATCGCACAATTAGTGATCACCACAGCGAGAGAGTTGGGGTCAGCATTTGGATTTCCTTACATTTTATTGCTATTTTAGATGTTTTTCTGAACATGCACAATTTCGGCGTTAACCGCAGATTCAATCAGTTGGCTTGGCTATCCTAGGCACTCTGAAAGTCCTGTCTTCGATCGGGGTATCCATCATCAGATTTTACTAATTTCCGCTGGAGAACAAAAGAATTAAGATATTATTAATAAATATGTTCACATTTTTTCAATTATAATAGTTATATGTATAGTGTGGGAAACGAGCTGCATTGACTGATAGCAATAGGTATAACTCACTTATGAACTGGTCATATCCTACGGTTTTGCTTGTTCGGTTAAATAGAATAATTACCAATGTCAATTCAAAGGGTTAAAAGGAAAACTATCTCGACCAAGTAGACTTGATAGTACCAAAACGTAGCCCGCAATAGCGGTTGCCATGTGGGCTCCCCTTCAGAGCTTACTGAATGATAACATAGCATAACTTCAAGAATAACCTCTTTTTTAGGAAGAGTCGGTGGATAGTGATCTTAAAATACAGACAAAGTTGCGATCAACATTTTCTCAGCTTATACCTAATTTGGTAATTAACGATCGTGGTTAATCAGCTTGATGGATGTCAATTGGACCATCCTCTGTGGCATGAATTAATATATGACGTTAATTAATAAGCATCGTTAAAAAGTATGTTTTTCCCATGAGTAAAAAACTGTGTTTGAGGCCTGGGTTTCTAGTACACTATCTTTATCCCATATTGCTTCTATTTCGTTATGATATTGTTGACGTTATAGTAGCTAGCTCTTCGTTTTTTTAGTTGGATATTTATATTCTCAGGTTGCTTGTTGATGGGCACTTAAGCTAATGAAAAGATTTTAACCGACGGAATCTAAGTACGATTTTGTTTGGCTATTCAATATACGGTATGCTACGATATATTAGCCATATTGGATAAAACAAAGTGGCACAAAGTAGAGGCTCCGAATTACTTCTAAAGAGAACACTGTTTAATGTATTATTTCTCTATGTTGTTTACAGGCAGTGGAAGCAATACTTACAAATGTTCCGGCATGGCACCCCCCACCATTTACCGGCAAAAAAGGTCAGTTAACGTTTTTTTAACAAAATAATGAATTAAGTGTTAGCTGTAGTCGAGTAGCTGTAGTGGACGACGCTGTGGACGCCAACAATGGGCCTCATAAGGAAGCTCAAAGTCACTCAGAGGGCTATGGAAAGGGCTATGCTCGGGGTTTCTCTGCGTGATAGAATCAGAAATGATGATATCCGCAGTAGAACTAAGGTTACCGACATAGCCCGAAGAATAGCTAAACTTAAGTGGCAGTGGGCGGGGCACATCGCTCGCAGGACTGATGGCTGATGGGGTCAGAAGGTTCTTGAGTGGCGTCCGCGGACCGGGAGGCGAGCTGTAGGTAGGCCTCCAACAAGATGAAGTGACGACCTTGTAAGGATTGCGGGAACGCGGTGGATGCGAGAAGGACAAGACCGGTCTGAGTGGAGAGCCTTGGGGGAGGCCTATGTCCAGCAGTGGACGTCTTTCGGCTTACATGATAGCTGTAGTCGCAATTGTAGTCCCATGCAGTTTCAAGACGAGTCATTACCTTGTCTAACACAAAACCTAACTTAACAAAAGCCACTTTAAAGGCGGACGCAAATACGATTTCGAGTTGGGTAAGGACCAAAAAGTTGGTCACGCTAACTCACTCAATTACATTTTCTATGAAACTGTTCCGTTGTGACACGAAAATTAGCCATAGAAATAAATAAAAAATAGAAATAGAAAATTTTATTTGCTAGAATGCGTTATACAGGGTCTTAAAAAATAACATGGGTTAGATCGTACATTCAGTGTCGATAGTACGACATGCAAATCGCACAACGGAACTGTTTTCGACTTCGTTGTTTGTATGGTTAACAGCACTTAACTATGGTCCAACTTCTTGGTCCTTACCCAGTTCAAAACTGCAAACGCACTGCCAACCATGAGGACTTAGATGGAATGCCTGCATGCTAGTCATTTCACCGGTGGTCTTACCCCCGGAACCGGAACACGACAGTGCAAACATTTCGGTTGGCTGTTTGCCGCTGGGTAAGTTGATGGTATGGTATAGCGATCAGGACGAACCTTTCACGACGTCCTGCCACCACCATCGTTTGTTTAGTGTAATTATTTTCCCCAAAAAATATTAGTAAATGCGTTTTTGTATACTGTCTAGGGGACACGGTTTCTGTAGGAGAATGTATCGAAACTTTTTTTGTGGGTTGTCTTGCACCGTCATAGGTAAGTAAAATTACTACTTATTAGTTCTTGTGAGTCTTGACACATTTTTCTGCTAAACTAAGCATGAATATATTTATTTTTGGTTTTATGTGAAATTCATTGTTTTATATAATGCTAGGTTTCTTGCGGCGTTTTTTCCCAGCAGTGGTCTCTTGCGAAGCGCTGATAGATTTTTGACGTGTAAAAGTGCCCGTGCGGCCTACTTACTGAATAAACATCTTTTATCCTTTTTTTAACTTTTATCTGTAACAAATCTGTTCAATGCTTGACCTTTTTGTCATTCCCCTGGCATTAAAATTTCTTTATCTATTAAAATGCACATGCAGTTTTAATAGACCGTTGCATTGCTTAAATTTTCTGGTGAATTGGTAACAGATCATTCGCTTATCGACTATTATCGATCGGATCGGATGCGGTAAGCGTTTAATCAATCGCGTTGGAATCGTTCGATGCCAGGGGTTTTGAGTTACATTAAAAATGGAGCCGATATGGGTTATCGGTGCTGAATTGTTAATTAAAATATTTCTGGTGTTTTTCCAACTAGCTATCGGCTAGTGGAGAGCTTACATACGTGTTTGGTCATGCTCTACCCAATGCACATAATCGTTTTTGCCTGGGTTGGCTACAAAGGCTGAAATTTGTGCGTCGGTGGTCTTCAGGGTGTCTGTATTTAGTGTATACATCGTCGTACTTTGTAATTGAGAAAGCAAAATAAATACGAACTTTTTCGACCAATAACGATGTCGGATGTTGATTGACTACATTATTTTCTGTAAATTATCTATTATTTTGTCTAATCTTATTATTAGCCAGTTTAAGGTATACTCTGTGTATAAAACAATATATATACTGAATACTGAACCATATTTTATTAATAAAGTTAACTAATTTAATTTGGGTTTGTTATACTTACTATCGGCATTGGAGCGATTTTTTTCCTGGAAATAATAAAAATAATTTGCATTACTTTTATCTTAAAATTATTTTGAAATGACTTCCTTTAGTAATCCTAATTATAATTAGCTTTTGCTTGTTGTTATCAAGTTTATTATTATTTGGGCTTTGAATGCCATTGCATACACCGCCCATTTGTAGCTAGTAGGTAATTAGCATTCTAGAATAAATGGCTCTTGGCAATAAGTCGATACAAATCAACGATCCAGTCGATTGTATCGAGTCGATTGCTTAAAGATATCGAAAGTGCGTTCACATTCCGGCATGGTGGGCGACCCAATTAATTGATTTGTGTTTCGTATCGAGTTTAAAAGCCACACGCTAGCAATGCGGATTAAATTATTACTAATAGTATATGCTATAATTATGTTCAACACCTCTGCGATGTTGATGAGACGATGAGAAAATTTATTACAGGTGTAGAAGTTCAAAGTAGGCAGGGTAGGTTTTTATACCGAAGAAACTAACAATAGAAGATAAAAGATAAAAAGATAAAATATGTTTATTCAGTAAGTAGGCCGCACGAGCACTTTTACACGTCAAAAATCTACCAGAGACCACTGCTGAGAAGAAACGCCGCAAGAAACTCAACAGTCAGTCGTTTTTTAAATATTGCTTATATAACAATAAACTTAACCTAGCATTATATAAAACAATGAATCTCACATAAAACAAAAAATAAATACATTCATGCGCAGTTGAGCAGGAAAATGTGTCAAAGCTCACAAGAACTAATAAGTAGTAGTAATAAGAAATCTAAAAATATATAAATTTTAGGAATTACAATCACCTATGATGGTGCAAGACAACCCACATAAAAAGCCTCGACACATTCTCCCACAGAAACCGCGTCCCCCAGACCGTCTCTGAGAGAACGACGATGAACAATATCTGCGCGGACGGAGCCGCGACAAAAGCTAGTATTTTATTCTTCTCTTTTCTTTCCTATAATCCAAGAGATTTACGACTCAGTTATTGTTAAACCTAAACTGTAACAAGAAACGGAAAATGTCACGCCACGAATGGTGCTAAAACCACAATAGGAAAATGCCAATTAAATAAACAATAATGGTTATCGTGACTGGTTATAAGCATTCGATTTCAGTTTTATTATGCTTTATCAAAGTTTCAATTGACTGTTCTATGTATATACGAAAACTGGCGTAAGAAAAAAATCAAAAGCGGTGCTTTTCTTGTTGTGACCAAATAAATAACAAACAAACACTTTAACGTGTTTATAATGTAACTTTTACATTCATTTATTGCAATGAAAATTCCTGCTTAACTAATAAAAATTCTGCATGTTAAATAGTTAAATAGTTTTAGTTATAAAATTTAAACCCTGCTGGCGGGTAGTGTGACGCACTTACGTAACTTTTTTAATAGACTATTACACACGTTCTTGAACATCCATCATCCAATTTATTAAAACCGGTTCAATGTTCATGAATTGAAATAGTAGTTTATTCATCAAGGGGAGTAATCTGTACTCACCCTCGAGTGATATATACCGCTTTATACAACACTTACAAAGAAATAAAATACAAACAAAGGTAACAAATAAATTCTTTCACGGAAGAACGAGCGCGCCATCAACCAGCAACAATAGTAGATTGTACAACAAGGGCATAAAACAAAACATTTCATCTAGGACTTATGGTATCCATCCGAGCCGGCAGGCTTGGGTGGAGAATTAAGTCGAGGATAAAATGGGTCTTAAGACCGAGTTATACACTACTTTTCACTTCGATTACGAGGACATAAAACAGTGATAAACGTTTTAAAATAAATTTACTTGGATTTAGGCGGCAATGTCTGTTCAATACGTTATTTTGCATTTTTTCTATTAGAGTGTTAGATGTGAGTAGTGATGGGTCGTAGGTAATATTCTCGTTACCAGTATTTTTCCTTTTGGGAATATTACCAGTAACTTTCCAATGTTACCGGTAATATTACCAAAAGCTAGTAAGATAGGAAATCATCGATTCGTATAAGACTTGATGATTCTTTTGTTATTTGGTTTTGCGAAGAAAACAACTACCTAATTAAATAGTCCAAAACTATGGACAAAAATTTACCGTGTGGTTGCCGGGTTAGATTACCGTGTGGTTGCCGGGTTAGAATAGTGCCACTCCATGTCTTCCCGTGGATGTCGTAAGAGGCGACTAAGGGAATAAAGGCTTGTAGTACTGTTAGGCGATG
This sequence comes from Acleris emargana, assembly GCA_927399475.2. Classification (NCBI taxonomy): domain Eukaryota; kingdom Metazoa; phylum Arthropoda; class Insecta; order Lepidoptera; family Tortricidae; genus Acleris; species Acleris emargana. Next base: position 4,240,929 of record OV656840.1, read on the forward strand.
GGCTTGCCACCTGTCACTAATACACTTGGAAACATCTTAGCCTACTTGTGCAAAATGTGGTTACCGAATTATCAAGAAGTTTTAAGACTTGTTGGTAATTCTTTAGCTCTGACTACCCCACTCTGGGAATGAAGGCGTGAGTTTATGTATTATGTATGGACAAAAACCTCTTTCTCGCCACTGTATTTCTTCATATTTTATTTTTTTATTACAGCATGAGATTTTTAACTTAAGTCTAACGCGATCTTCTTCTTCTTCTGTTAGTGCCATCTCCTACCGGAGGTCGGCGATCATAATGGCTATCTTCACCTTGTCTACTGCCGCTCTAAACAAAGACCTCGTGCTCATTCCGAACCACTGTCTGAGGTTTTTGAGCCAAGATATCTTTCGTCTGCCTGGTGATCGGCGTCCTTGAACTTTTCCCTGAATTATCAGTTGCAGCAGTCGATACTTGTCATTTCTCATTATGTGACCAAGATACTGTAGTTTTCGCTTCTTTATGGTCTTCACAATCTCAAGATCCTTATTCAGCCTCTGCAAGACGGTGTCATTTCGCACCTTCTCTGTCCACGATATTTTCAGCATGCGTCGGTATACCCACATCTCAAAAGCTTGGATCCTTTTGGCCATAGCTTCTGTCAAAGTCCAGGCCTCGACACCATATAGAAGGACAGAAAATACGTAGCATCGTGCTAATCTCACCCGAGTTTGCATCCTCAGGGATCTGTTGCAGAGAAGACCGCTCATTTTCATAACAGCTGATTTGAGGTTCTTCTTAATCATGATAGCAGTCCCATGCATGTGTTCCCTATCATCCTTGCCACTATAATATATAACTGTATCTCCAAGGTCTTCTATACCACTGCCCTTAAATCTTGACTCACTTATCCCTAATATGTCGATGTTGAGTCTCTAACGCGATACTGGACAGTAATTCCGGCCGAGTTAGAAACAATATGATTTGTTCAAAATTATTGTTGTTCACTTTACTTCTAAAGTCCATACCTTTTATTACCTCAAAATGATCCCTTTTCGCATAAAATACCAATTTTTTCATTAAAAAAACCATCATGGTTTTCAAAATGTGGTCTCTAGTTGCTTTATTCAGCGGCCGTTTTAGACAAATATTATGCATTTTGAGGTTATAAAATTGTTTACTAAATAAGACAAGTCAATCGGTATGGAGTATTACATTCAAACGCGGAGTTTGTGAATCAGTTATCTGCGTATATCTTGCCGACCTTGCTTTCCTCAACGAGATGATAGTGCTGTATTTGAGTCGAGCTCAGTTAAGATCATTCGCGCAATTGAAGCACGTGGAACGGATATCCTTTTAGAGCTATTTTCGAATTGAATTCTGATTGATGGGCGTTTGATCACGTTTATATTGGAGTGGTTAAGTTTAGAGCTGTTGGGCGTCATGGCTTAATCGACCGGTTTTATTGAGACAATGAGTTGAACGCAGCATTATGTTCTTATATTGCGCAAATAATACAATAACAAGATTAATAAGCAACATCAATCATAATAATCAGCCCGAAGAATAGCTAAACTGAAGTGGCAGTAGGCGGGGCACATCGCACGCAGGACTGATGGCCGATGGGGTCAGAAGGTTCTTGAGTGGCGTCCGCGGACCGGGAGACGAGCTGTGGGTAGGCCTCCAACAAGATGGAGTGACGACCTTGTAAGGATCGCGGGAAAGCGGTGGATGCGAAAAGCACAAGATCGGTCTGAGTGGAGAGCCTTGGGGTAGGCCTATGTCCATCAGTGGACGTCTTTCGGCTGACATGATGATGATGATGATCAATCATGCATGACACACAGATTATAATACACCATAGGTTTAATTCTACTCTGTAAAATGATATTGCCTTTGACATGGTAGGTACCGTTTTGTCACCGTTATGATAACTCTTTTACTTGACAGTAATGGCGGCCGTGTAAAGTTTTAAAGGCAATATGGTTTTATCGCATATAATAGAGCCCCAGATGCACAGACTTTATAGATTGCATTTGAGTATTTTACTTGATTTCGGGTGGATTTCATCAAGAAAATTTTCACCATACAAAAAACAAATATTTTTTTAAATTTATTAAAATGCGAGAAATACTATCCTTAATCATAGAGGGATGTTTATTGAGTAATTTAGTTATTTTTAGCCAGGCATTTGATGCGTATATTCCAAGTTATTACCTTTGTAAAATTAATTCGTGAGATGGTGATGACGACTATGGTATGGCAATGATTTTTTAACGGATGGTGATGATATCATGTGTATGGTAATGACTATTTATTGGTATAAAGATGTAAAATAAATAACCTGATAAACAAAATCAACATATTTTTTTATTTGAAAACTAAATAACAAATCACTTCTTATTTATCTTTATTTTTTGTCACACTTTTGTCAGTGATAATGTATTTTTTCTATCTCTCACTTTTGATCTCTTCTCATCTTTATACTCGTATAATAATCTTCTTGCGTTCTTGCCTTAGGCATCCGTAACATAATTAAATAACTATCTATTTAGTTTGAATCAGTATTCTGATCTTGACATTTGTTAGTACATACATAATATTAACTAACTTGTATTAAGTAAACTTTTTATTTATCAATCTCACTTCCTGATCCTTTTTCTGTCTCATCTTCTATGAATCACTCTTATTTAAACTACACTAATATTATAGCACCAATATTTGTACTTTTTTCTTCTTCTTCATTAGCTTATTTTTTCACTTTTACGTTTTTAGTCGTCTTCTTCAGGTACAATTATACTTAGTCATATTACAAACTGTGAATTCATCCATCAACACTTAATCATATAATTGCTAAATACTTCTTGATCTTTCTTCTTTCTCTTCTTCTACGAATCAGTCTTATTTAAATTATACTAATATTATGGCATTTCTTCTTCTTCATTAGGTACTTTTTTTGTTTTTTGCCTTCTTTATTCGTCTTCATCTGTTACAATTATACTTAGTCATATTATAAACTGTGCACTTATCATCACTTGAATATAATATTTGTTTGTTTAATCAGTCTCATATCTTCCACGTTCTCAATTTTATTATATACTTAATCACTGATTTTTCCTTTTTTGGAGAGTGATTAACTTGTTTGATAGTATTTTTATATCTGAGGGCTTAGCTACAAGTAAGTTCGTATCACGGGAAGTAGATGGTAAATTTTGATGGTGATTCGATTGCTTTGTGGCTCTCAGCGTTGTGACATAATCTTTATCTTTAGCCCGGCTCTTGGTTTTGCCACCTGAACTCGAAATTGGCATGAAACCTAAATGCTTTCCATGTACGCATACCTGCCCATAAGTGCATTTGAAACAGCTTGAAGTCCTTAGAGTCAACCTGTTACAGTTTTGCACCCACAAAACTTGGTGTACCTTTAGAGTACCTTTGAATGTTTCAAGTTTGTCAGGAATCATTTTTACTCTGTTTTCCACATCAGTTTCACTAACAGCAATAATCGCGATATTGGTGCGAGCTTGTACGACACTCGAAAATTTTTCAATAGATGTTATATCTGTACCATGATTAACTGCCGCATCAGCCGTCCTTTTAACCACTGCGCCAACCCCATCGGCAGCGCCCTTGCCATGCCCAGATTCAGTGTAGTTCCACGTTAGTTCGGTGATTTGTGGATAATCTTTGGACAATTGTGTCATTATATGGAACATATATTTATTTCGGTATTGAGATGTGGGTGAGTCAGATTGAAAATGTAATATGTTTAAGAATGGATTCATTTCGGTAGCTTTGTTTATGAGTGGTGTGCCCAAACCGCTGTAGCGTCGTGTTTTAAACATTCGCTAACGGTGCAGACTGATGTTGGCTTTACATCGCTGATTTGAAAATCAAAGGCATATACAACGGCAGTATGGAGACAAAGTTCTTTGCGGCTCCCACCAAAATGCAGTGATTGAACTTCGTTGGTGGCTTTTAAGGCATAATTTTCCGAAAAATCGATATGTATAACAGCACAGTTGACAGTCAAAGATTTTTTTAAGGCCTTCAAATTGTTATATTGTGCTTGGATCAAAAAGCAATGTTCAAAAAACGGCGTCAAGTCTGAATGCAATTCATTGATGATTTCAAGGGGCTTCATTTTGATTTCTTCTTTTCTAGTGCTTGTAACGGATTTTGGTCCTGTTTTAACTGTAACTGACTCTCGAGAGCGGGTCCATTTCGAGAATATGATCTCTTCATCATTCAAGAAGTCGTTGTAGTGAAGAACTTTGTGTTTGCATGAATCACATTCCCTTTTTAGGCATTTCTCTTCATATTTTGAGCAACAAAGGTTGTTCAGCAGTTCTTCAAAGTTCTTTTCTTGAACAACTCCTGCCTTGCACAAAGATTCCAACTTGAGATCAATATTTGCGTGTACCGTGCACAAACACGTGTCTCTTTGTGCAGCTGTGGGCGGCAATACCCAAAATGGACGACTTCTCCAGAACGAAGCGTAACTAACATTTACTTTGTGCTGCTTTAAAAACTTCGAGTGCAAATCTTTTATTGTACTTCTAAGATATCTTCTCTGCTTTTGCACTTTAAATCGTGTTATAAACTGTTTTTTCCCTGAACAAATTGTACTATTAGCATCATCAGTATAAAAGTCTTTAATAAATTTTTCTTTCATTTCTACTGGTGAATTGTGTTTTTTTGCTTTTATTTTTTTTAAGTCAATAATACTTTTGATATTTTCTTTGTTCTCGTTTGATTTTTGACTACGTGGTTTCTGTTTCAGACGTGAGTTTTCTCTTTTTAAATCCATGATAATTTTCAATAATTCCTTTCGTCTCTTGCTTTCTAAATAACGAATTCTTTTAATTTTTGCTGAGCAGTTACAATTCAATTCTCCGAGGTGGTCGTTTATTGGGCTTTGATCCTGATTGTTGATTATATTAGTTTCATTACAATCATCTGGATTAATGAATACTGGTTCTATGACAAGATTTGGCACTTTGGCATCGTGCTTCTTTTTTTCTCGATATTTTTTAGCTGCTTCTCGCCATTTTTTTTGCTGTATTCTTCGTTCTCTAGGACTTTTTTCATTTATTGATACAAATTGGCCATTCTCTTTCCTCTTTTTATATCTTTTCTTTTCTTTTTCTTTCACAAGTTCATACAATTCCGGATCCTGTTTCATAGTTGCATATCTTCTCCTTTTACTAAAAGCTAATTTCTGTTTCTTTTTATGGATTTCTCCCATACTTTCTTTTCTTTTACTCATAGTGATAATCTGAAAAAAATATCCATTAATTACGAAATAGATATTACTCCAAAGATTCATGAATGAAATATTCAGTGAATACCTGATAGACAGTTACCATTGGAATTATAATTTTCAACTAAACGTTTTCCTTATGTAGGAAAGTTACTGCCCCTAAATTAAAAACAAGTCGCCATCTTATTGTATTGTAAGAACAACCTATTTCAGCTAAATCAGTAACATACACATCATCTCTCATTAGTGTCTATAATTTACATGACCATCACAAAATCTACGAGCATTAAGTACGGAATGTTTGGGAAAACACAAATATGGCATTACAATAATTCTCTCAAATTATTCGAAGCGAGGGACCACATGATCAGATTGTCAATAATCATTTCACCATACATATCCCGACACAGCTCACGCAAATTTTCTATTGTCCCTTTTTTGTCAATGTAAACGGAAAAATATGTGAAACATGATTTTTGTTCATATATTCTGTGAATAATCATATTTTCAGAATCTTCACACAGGGCTTTACAAATACCACCCACGTATGTGGCAAACTGGCAACCATTACTTTATAATTTTCCAAAACATTAGTGAATAATTTTAGGTTTGACGTGTAGCGATTTGTGTCTATTACTAGGACATAATATATTAGTTTCATGTTTAATATATTATATATTTATTATAAGCTTTTCGACAATCTGAAAAGAAGAAAACGATCCATTGATAAACCTTTTCTAAATATTATTTTTACGTCTGAACTTAATATAATTTTATTTTCCAAGCGTGTACGTCTTCAACAAACATTTAATATATTTATTTGTTGAAGATTTACTACTCGTAGTGCGCAGTACGCAAAAACAAACAAACAAATCAAGAAAATCGTCATCACCATACATATGGAATCATAACCGGCCATTGCTTGAAAACCGGTGATGACGAGTATGGTGTTGACAATTTGCACGTTTTTTGTAGATTATTCTAGAACACCGAATGTTAAAATAGCAAAGCAATGCCACGTCAGTATCTTCATTTGGGATCACGTGTTCGTAGATAATTAGTTTTAATATCATACAAGTACTTACTTTAAACTACTCCTGGATGGTTATGACGCAGTTTAATGCTAATTAACTTTTCTAAAAACAATTTTCTGTTTTTCTCTGTTCGGCGCGCGCTTGCGTAAACGTCCACTCACTTTCGCTGTTAGAACCGAACTGAGGGAGCGGGAGGGGATACGCGCGCTGTATTTTGCCGTGCATATCCAAAACTACCTCGACTTTTATATTACGCTGACGGTGTTGACGAATATTGGTACTAAAATTTGTAATATTTTTATTTGTACTTACTTGATGAAGCAATAATTGTATATTTTTTTATATGTAAAAAGACAACGTAGAAAGACTATATATGAAAAAAAAAATGGAATCGTACATTGCGAACGTGATGTTTTTACTACTTAATATAAAGTTTTGAATTTTTTTGCTAGACGGTGATGATTTTTGACCCAAGAACCATTTTATTCCAAAAAAACTATTTACTTACCGGAGATTTTGGTTGAAGCACCATTTATATAAATTTAATAGCCAATGAATAAAAAAGTTACGGCGCTTGGAACTTACTAGTTTTTTTTATAAAGACCAAAACGTAACTTTTCGCCGGTTTTTGAAATCCACCCTTTCACTTCAATAATCATGATTTTGTAAGAGGCCTTTTAAGTTTTGTAGGTAATTAGGTTTGGTGGTGGTGTAGGGTTAGAAAAAAATCTACTTCTACGCGGACAACGCCTGGGCACACGCTAGTAATAAATACCCGTATCTTGTTTATGACAAATGCTATTTCAAACATTTAAACAAAACTGCAGTTCGGCCGGGGGCCGGATTTCCGGAGCCACTCATTTCTGTTGATAATAATTATTATTCGTAATAATGCTGTTTGATTTCGCTGCCCTATTTATATATTTTTATAAATTATAATTTGAACGGTTATAATATAATAGTTTTAATCTATTGTATTGCAGGAATGGACTATGCTCTTATTTTAATGTCGGCTACACGTTTATCGGTAAAGAGTAACAGTATTACGACAAAGCACACAATTGTGACCCAATTAAATGTTTTGTGTAATTTTCCTATTCTTTACTTGGTTACGCCAAGGGATCTATTTACTAACTACTAGCTAGCTTACTTTCAAAAATCGACAAAGTTAAATGTTAACTATTAATCAAAAGACAATTTAATAAGAAAAAAGTGCTTATGACAAAAACCTCATCAATTCTTTCAGAAGACAGTGTTCAAAAAGTTTTAGATGAGATGTAATGTAAAAGGCGAGAACTTGAAATCCGTCTTTAATTTTTACAATTGTTATTTTTTATTTAATTTAATAGTAATAAATTACCACAAAATAAAAATACACAATCACAGCTTCAATAAAAGCCGATTTATATAACAAGCAGTTGGGAAAAAACATTTTTCGAATAGCTATAAAAATGCCCAAGTTTAAAGCCAAGTTCCTATCTACATACATACATACCTTCACGCCTGTAATCCCATAAGTTCCTATCTGTTTCTAGTAAAACAGAATTTGACAGGGAGTTTATATGGCCGACCGGATACATGACGTCACAGTGCATATCGGATCTCTCTGTCTAATCGCTTTCTAATTAGCAGTTTAAAATCCTTGTATCATCCTCATTTCATGGCCGATTTTAATTTTAATTTCACTTTTGGTATTTTTATATTGCCTATTCCATACATTTTTGTCAGTTTTCGAAAATCTTGCCTCTACACTAAACAGGCTGCTGATTACTTTGACGATAGTTTTTTATACCGCAATGTTTTCACTTGTGTACAGTCAACGTCAAAAGTAAGTGATCAAAATTAACATTTCAAAACATGTTCAAGCATGACGCCCCAGATATAACAGATATTTAATTAGTCAAAAGAAAATGATCATAAAAGATGCCATAACTGTCTCTTTACAGAATATTTCAAAAAATAATAATTATTTATTTTACCTAAGTGTCAAGACTGTCAAGTGTCCAACAAGATAAAGTCAAAATTACAAAATCTCGAAATGAAAACTAGTTTAATCACGGCAGTAAAAAAGGATTTATTCTAAATGTTGCAAAAAAACAAAGCGAAGTAGTAGGAACTTATTTCAACCCTTGACGGAAATGAGAGGTGTTATAGTTGTTTCGCGTGTTTGTCTTACGAGTATAACCGACATTAACCGAACGTCCTGACTAGTATTCCGAAGTGGTCTTGAGAAGACATGAAGGCCCAAACATTCATATTCACTTACATGTGATACTTTGGTAGTATTACTGACTATTGCTATTTTTGAAAATCAGTTTAATTTGGAACACTCAGTAATGACTTTAACTGTTTGAATGGCATGTCACTTACTTATGACACATTACGAGCTAATTTACTTATGCTAAACTACAATAATCAGAGACATCTGTCTTAATTTATTGTATATACTATTTTGAGACCCTATTTCATCAGTTTCTTTTGCTGTTGACTGTACTACATACATACATACCTTCACGCCTTCATTCCCAGAGTGGGATAGGCAGAGCTACAGAATTACCAACAACTCTAAAAACTTGTTGATAACTCTGTAACCACAATTAGCACAATTAGGCTAAGATATTTAACAGTGTATTGTATATTAGTGACAGGTAGCAAGCCCATCGCCTAACAGTACTACAAGCCTTTATTCCCTTAGTCGCCTATGGCGACTTCCACGGGAAGACATGGAGTGGCACAATTTTATGCCGGCAACCACACGGCAAACTGGTCGCCCGCTTACTCAAACAAAGAAATAACTCAAAATTGAACTACATTCGAAATTCAACCTTGGTTTTTGTCAATAGACTTCAAAACAAAAGTGAATTTTGTTTTGAATTATTTCTTTGTTTGAGTAAACGTGCGTTGTGTACTCTTTCCTTATAATCAAAAAAGTTACCACCATTCAATATTGTTAGCAATAGTGTTTTCTTATCGCGTCTTTCGATTTACGATGCTGCAATGTTTGTTGATATTCGGTCCAATGCCTCTCGAATTTTTAATTGACGATTATTCGTGGATCAAGGCTTCGTGTTATCAAAAAAGTTCATTTTACGTTTAATTACCGTGTTATCAACACCGTGCTATTTCGTCAGCACACAACAATCCTCGAGTTTTGTTCGTCGATTTGTATATTTATTTATTTACATACATACATACATTAAATCACGCCTGTTTCCCAGAGGGGTACGCAGAGACCACTTCTTTCCATTTATTTATTTTATAGCAAGAAAAATTGACGACTTAATCTACAAAGGAATTCTTTATCAGTCGCCCGTATAAGAATACGCAGTGCATTGAGACTATTTGAGGCATATAGAGGCCTTAGACATATAGACACCTTGACATTTAATTTGACTTGACATTGACTCTTGGACATTGTCCTTGCGTAAGTTACAACGAAGCACTAAATCCAAAACTTCGGAAGCTCCATTGTTTTCACTCGGCATTAGAGACAAAATCGATATTTCAATCATTATATTTGGTTTACTTAATGTTTATTGACTTTACATGTAATTTTATTTTGCTAGTTTAAAGAATTATTACCTTATAACTATAATGTAACTTACTTTTAAATATTTTTATGTTATTATGATTGAAAAAATGACCTGCTGGAGTATCTTGCGGCGCTTCTTCTCCGCAATGGTTGTCTTGTCCGAAGCGCTAGTAGATTCACTCTATATTACCGACGACGTGTAAAAGAGCCGTAATGTGACCGATCTACTAAATAAATATTTTGAATTTCGTTTTTTTATAATTTTGGTCTATAGCACGTATGTATTATGTCTACGTTCAGAAACCTTTGTACCCACATACATATTCACAACTACTCCCGAGAAGGTAAAATTCGATGAAAAATACCGCTTAACTCTTTCTACGCCGAAAATGAAATTAGGCTGTTACTCAGTAGATATCAAGTTCATAAATAGAATATTTGCAGTGGAATCCTCCCGATCCCGGCTGAGTCACGGCACTCGGCTTTATTGCCAGTCGCGTGGGTCACCTTTGGCTTCTAAATATTTTCAATTTCACTGGTTATTTGTAAATGTTCTATTTTTAATCACTTCATTTAATTTTGATACTGGCGTATTGCCTGCCAGAATTTTTAATTTAAGTTGTCTAGGATTTTAGTGTATTTTTAGTGTTTTCATTGCAGTCAAAAAAGACTTACATGTGTAACACATGTGTACTGGCTTTGCTCGTAGGCCGTGGCCTGCCAAAGGATCGACAGCCTATGAACTAGAAGTCTCCCACTGCTTCGCCCGCGTACGAATAAATTTTTCGCTTCTCCCCTATTTCTTCCCGATTGGGTGCCAATTTTCGAAAAAATCCTTTCTTAGTCCACTTTACTATAGGCTCTAATGACTAAGTTAGTTACTGATGAGTTATATAGATAAGGTCAGCCATTAATTGATGGGTTAATAAGCTTTAATCATGTTCGATGTGACTCGATGCGGGTTATGTCCACATTCCAAACTAACGTCTTCTCTTGTCCACAGAAGAGAGGATAGAATGCGAGGGTCGGCTGCGATGCGAGACGTTCGATATAGAGAAGGTGTTGCAACACGGGGCACACCTCATGGGCTCCGAGGGTAATGAGTACGATCTCGACGAGGAGGCGCTCAACGCTGCCGGTGAGTTTTTTTTTTATGTCAGAGAAGGGAAACTAGCACACAGACCACCTTATGGTAAGTGAAACTGTGACCCATAGACATTCGCATTCACAAGACCGCAATCCTAAGACTGCAAATGCATTGCCAACCCTGAGGACTAAGATGGAATGCCTCTATGCTAGTAATTTCACCGGCTGTCTTATCCCCAAACCGGAACACAACAATGCGAACACTGCTGCTTGGCGGTAGGTTAATGGATAAGATGGTGGTACCAACCCGGACGGATTCTGCAAAAGGTCCTCCCACAAGAATTTGATGGAAACTCAATATTGTATCCTCTGTGTTGTCAGGGCTGCGTGCTCTCTTGGCTTGCAACTCGTTCGCAACTGCAACAATCCATCTCGGTACTGACAGCTGACGATGCCCTCTAGAACTAAGCAGAATTCAGAAACTGCAAAGGACGTATTCACTAAACAAACTGATCCAGCAACGATGGCGCTGGGTTAGTCAACGGCTCCACATCGTTGTAATATTCAAATATGGCTGCCGACACCTACCAACCGTGTAATATTAAGGTTCCTAACTCGTGGAGGTTGTTTCTTTAAGGTTAAAATTGTCGTGTTAGAGACGATGTTTGTGTTGAAAAGCTTAAAGGATCGACCACATCGATGTCTGGAATGCCCTGACGTTACGTTTACGCCGTGACACGTCTGCTGCGTTGCGTTTTTAACGTGACTTATGCCGACCAGTGCGGTGACGTCCAAAAGAATGGCATTTTATTACTTTTGGGATTTGGACTCATTTTTGGCGCACGTTAAGCTTTGGTATGGTTGATCCTTAAGTTTAAAAGCGCGTTGTCTGCAGACATAAACGAGCGGCTGGCGCGGCAGCGGCAACAGCTGAACGCGCGGCTGGGACTAGACTTGGGGCGCTCGCTCGGCGTGGACATGTCCGCTGCGCTGTACACCAACGAGGACATATGCCTCGCGCCCCCGCCGCCCGCCAAGACTGAAGCGCCCAGGGTGAGCCCATCCACTCCCTACTGAACTTAAGCCACTTTCACATCACGCCGGTCAAACTTTCCGCATCTACCCATCAGTCTAATAGCCTTCCAATGGCCTTGAATCCTTGTACATCTACTACCATTAATTTATCCACGAAGACGCGCCCAGTGCTGCTCAGTGTGCGTGCTTACAGATATGCGAGCTCTCTATAGGTACAAATCAAAAGAGGACTTGGAAAATGGGACGGCATCTCCATAGATTTTAAACACCACGCATTGATTCAGGGCTTTGTATGCGTTCTAATTCACCGTAAGAAGTTGCCGCAGTAGGCAATCGATTTATGTTAAGAACGTGTAGTTAAATGAACACTTGCGGCTTATGAAAATCGAACTTTGTACCTTAGGATCCCTTAAACCACTGTGCCACCGACGCACTCATCAACATAGTCATTTCCTCCCTCCAAGTGTACCCTAAAGACTCTTCCTAGTTTAAACGTATTCATAGGTCTTCATAATGGCGTCTTGAATTACCATCGTCAAAATTTCACACAGAGGCCGGTGCAAGAGTTGGTGGTTCCATCGTCCTCCAAACCCCTGAGCTCGCGCGAGATGAACCTCGCGAAGCGCAAGGCGCGGCAGGCCGCATTCTGCAAACAGAAGTCGAGGGACTGTGAGGAACCAACGCCGCCACCCACGCCACCTGCTGAACCCGATAGAAAGAAGATAAAATTGGATATTGAGGAGTTTAGCTGTAAGTACTCCAGTTTATGATCTGGCTAGATCTTTTGTATAGCAAGGTTTGCAATGGCTATAATTCCATTAGAAATATCACAGTCCTTTTCCGATGCTTCTAAGAAGCTGATCGTAAAGCGTAATGGTATACATATGTGTGCGAGCTTAGTATTCTAGGCGATAGTGTCACACTTTCACGTCGTGTTACACTTATGTTTCCAGTGGAGCCCTCCCTCGCGGTACCGGACTGCACGGGGGCGTGGGGCGAAAGCGCTTCCTGGCCGCTGGAGAGCTGGTGCGGGGCGCTGCAGGCTGCTCTGTTCAGCGCGGCCTGGGAGGCGCGCCACGGCGCCGCGTCCGCTCTACGGGAGCTGCTGCGCGCGCCCATCGCCGCTTCAGCGGGGAAAGTGGCCGGAGACACGCAGGAACAGGTCAGTACCATCATCGTGGGAAGAAAATTCCACCTCTTTTTTGTAATTATATTTCTATTTTGTACAGCATTGGTAAGAAAGTCTAGTGTAGAGACTGCTGTTTACAGTCCGAAGTTGATGTATTCTCTTATTGCAGATGGATGACGCGCATCAAGAATGGCTAGAAGACATGGCGCTCAGGTTGCTTTGCGTTCTGGCGCTGGATCGTTTTGGTGATTTCGTCTCTGATCAGGTAGGTAAAGTTTCCATGGTATGCCGTTTTTTTTTTAAAGTATTGAGTGGAGAACGCAACCGAGCTCACATGCCACCCGATGATTCACAATTTCAAAACAGGAATGCGTTGCCAATTCTAACGACTAACGCGGAATGTTACTGGAAGCGATTTTCGTGATGAAATTCTTCTATGCTAGTTATTTCACTTGCTGTCTCCCAGTAATAACAATTGCAGGTCCGCGACAGACTGAGATGGTGGCAGCGCCACAACCAGCAACCCAGCACAAGGTCTTACGAATATCAAATATGTTGGAATGTTAGTGTAAATGTTAGCTCCCCCGCAGGTGGTGGCGCCGGTGCGCGAGACGTGCGCGCAGACGCTGGGCACGGCGCTGGCGCAGCTGCGCGCGGCGCGCGTGCGGCCCGTGGCGGCGCTGCTGGCCCGGCTGGCGCGCCAGCGGCAGTGGGAGGCGCGCCACGGCGCCTTGCTGGGGTTCAAGTACCTGCTGGGGGCGCGCCCGGTGAGCATATAATCCCACCACGGTGGCACCTTGGAATCCCTATAGCGACATTTCTCCGAATTATTATTCGTTCTAAACTGGTTCTCAGCCGAGTCAGACAACTTATTTATTTTTCCAACAACACCTAACTGTCCGATCCTAGGGCAGTTCTTTCCTGATATTCTGGATGATGGTCTGTCAATTGACGGATTTCCTTGTCGAAAACTAAACTTTATTCTGTAAATATGCCGTCCTGGGAGGCGCTGGTCTCACAAATCCCGTCGCGTTCACATCGTAACGTTAGGAGTGGTGTCTCCAGGAGGTAGCCTGCGCGTGCGGCGCCATCGAGCACCTGGTGGCGGGGCTGGGCGACGGCGCCGAGGACGTGGCGGCCGTGGCGGCGGGCGCGCTGGCGCCGTGTGCGCGCGCGCTGCCCGCCCGCCACCTGCCCGCCGTCGTGGCGCGCCTCTGGGGCCTGCTGCACGAACAGGTGCGCCGGACTGCTGCTTCAGCGACACCTTCACGACTAACTCATTATTCATTAACGAGTGGTTATATCAGCAGCGATACATACAGTGGTGGACATATAATTAGAAACACTTGCGACGTATTTCACATTATACAAGGCACATTGCCGTAAAACTTTTGTTTTTGGAAATAAAACAACAAAATGCATAGAATACGTTCAACAACTTATAATTAATTAAAAAACAAATAAATATCCGAGTTTACAACTACCATTTAGATATTTAGTTACGTACAAACAACTAAACGACAATTGCAATACCATCCGTCATGGACAAGTAATTAGAAACACTAAAGAAATGAGGTAAAAATCAAAGTTTTAACGTGTCAACGTCAACAATTTCAAATTATTTATGTAAAATAATGTTTGGTTTACTAAATTTCTTAACAATTAATATTTAGTTGCATAGCCTTTTTTATTAATGACGGCTCTGCAACGACGTGGCATTGATTCAAGTAATTTCATACATTTATCGAGTGGGATCGAGTTCCATGCTTCAACAAAGGCTTCGTAAAGTTCATTTTGACTGGAATTACGTTTAACGAAGACTTTTTTTTTAACGACGTACCACAAATTTTCAATTGGATTTAAATTGGGACTATTTGCAGGCCAGTCTAACATGGTAACACGTTGCTCACTAAGAAAGGATTTAACACTGCGGGCCGTGTTTTGGGTCGTTAATGTCGTTATCGTGCTGAAAGATCCAGGTCACAGGCAAATGGTCGTCGGTGTAGGGAATCATTGTCTCTTCTAACATGTTTTTGTATTGAAATTGATCCATTATACCTTGAATCTTACGGACGGGTCCAACTCCGCAACCAGAAAAACATCCCCATACTTTAATATTACCACCGCCGTGTTTGACTATGCTCCTGGTAGTCCTGGTGTATTTATAATCAAAAGCATGGTTTATTGGACGTCTAACGTAGCGTTTGACGTCTGAATTCACCATATTTATTTTTGTTTCATCCGAGAATAACACTTTTTTCCATTCTCGTACGGTCCAGTTAAGATATTTCTTTGCAAATAATAATCGCAACTCTCGGTGTTGCTTGGTAAGAAGCGGTACCTTTCGAGAAACCCTCCCGAACAATTTAGCTTCCACTAATCTGCGGCGTACCAGTTTCGAGGAAATGTTCCTTTGGTCATCAGGTGAAAAAACTTCATTTCTAATCTCGTTGGAGCCTTTGAACGGGTCTTGTTTAGCTACACGTATTATTTGCGAATCTTCCCGGGGAGATGTTTTCCTTGGACGAGCCTTTCTAACAACACTTTTAGTAGTTCCGTTAGTTTTATAATGAGCAATAGCGTTGAAAACTTTCTTCACAGAACATTCTAGATGTTTAGCAATTCTTCTATAAGTCCACTTTCGATCTAAATGTAATTTAACGATTAATTGCCTGGTTGACTCGTCACAACTCTTATTTTTACCCATTTTTAACAATACTTATTATTCACGTAATTTTCCTAATTGACGTTTAATTGCCGCCGAAACAACAGAAAAAGCGTAAAAAGAGTTTTTTTTTTTAGTTTCAAAAATGGAACGAACCATGGATCCTGTTTCTAATTAGTTGTCCAAGCGGCCAGTAATAGAAATTCAACTATCATGATTTTTAAAATCTTTTAATAATTAAAGATAGAACAGATTTACTTTTTTAAATATTTTATGAGTTTTTTAACTCATTGGCTATATTCTGGCATAGTCAATAGTGATTTAATCAATATAATTTTTACTCATAACGATAGTTCATTCTGTGTTTACCTAAGTTTTATGTACTGTTTCTAATTATATGTCCACCACTGTATGTAGCTTTTGAAAATATTTGTGAATATCTTTGTGATGACTTTTTTTTGGGAGAATCTCGTCCAGATTGACCTAACCTAAGTTCCGTGGGTGACA
Organism: Acleris emargana; assembly: GCA_927399475.2. Lineage (NCBI taxonomy): Eukaryota > Metazoa > Arthropoda > Insecta > Lepidoptera > Tortricidae > Acleris > Acleris emargana. The sequence continues at coordinate 4,257,157 of OV656840.1, forward strand.
AGACAACGATAGAATACTTATTTAAATAGAAAACATAAAAAACTCAGACACAAATACTCGCGGTTATCACTCAAATATTTGGCCATACCGGAAATCGATCCCGCGGCTGCTAGCTTCGTATGTAAGTTCACTACCGAATAAACTTAACGCGTTGTCAAATTGCACGGAATTCATAGCACAATTTTGTCATTTTCACTTCACCTCCCGAAAAACATAACTCTGGGGTTGTAGTGAAAAATGGTACAAGTCGACTGAACTCGTAATGAAAAAGGGTATATACATGAACAGAGTATACTAAACTTAAACCGTTTTTCACTTGATCTTCAAAATACTTTTTTTTTTAATAGGGCCTTAGAATCCCCGGTTCTAGTTTATGTGAAGGCAAAAATGTATCGAGATGCTCCTTTAGAACATTTTACTATTGCGTTTTTAATTACTGAGCTTACATCAACCGTTTCATTCCAGGACGACCTGGCAGCCCCAGCGAACAGTTACATGGCATTACTAGCCGCCCTCATGACGCTCCCACAAGCTGCCAAGTTACTGTTCCCCATAGATCTCGCCGACGTGCTGCCGCGGCTCTGGCCCTACCTGGGCCACACCACCAGCTCCGTCAGAAAAGCCTCCCTGCAGACCCTGAGGACCCTCACCAGACCCCCTATCACCACAGCTCCCCATACTGAAGGATCCAATGGATGTAGTGAAGGGACCAATGGAAATAAAGACAGCGGAGATTCCAGCAACGGATCGAATGAAGACAGTGATAAAATAGTCAATGGAGTGCAATATTTAATTTGGACCCCAGAACTGTTACAAGAGGCTATGCGACATATCTACCAAAGAATTCTGTTCGAACATGTAGGCGATATACAATTGATAGCGGTGCAAGTGTGGGAGAATTTACTACGATATGCGCCGTTAGAAGTGGTCCTAGTAGCGGCCTGTCCGATGTTAGCAACATGGCTGTGCCTGGCTATGCAACCAGCTAAGATCCCCATCGCGGCCAACTTGATCTTACACCCGCCACCGAAAGAACGGAGGATCAGAAATATTAACCAATCAGACACTTTAGCGCCTGAAGTACGACCCAATCAGAAGTGGTTTCTCGGCGGCAACGAATCACAGCCCAGCAGCGTGCGCGACAGAAACGTGACAAGAGCGCGATGCCTCGCCGCTGAAATACTAGGCTACCTCTCCTGTTACCTAGTACAACCGGCCCCCGGTATAGAGTATAAAGCGGAAGACGAGAGTCCCATAGATTGTTTCGTTAAAGTAGTGCTAGTGTATTTAAAATCGTCCAGCGCGTTGCAGCGACTTGTGGCAGGCTTAGTTGTCTCTGCGTGGGCGCGTCGCTCGCAACACCACAATCTCTTTCCTCCTGCCATACTCTCCCATATCAAAGACGAGAATAATACAGAGGATCCAATATCGCGCCTAGCTCCGCCTCCACTCACGAACGCGTTGCACGCTTCCCTGAATCAAGCGTTATACTACGATGAAGTCGCGCTCAGTTGCAACAGAATCCTCCAAGAAGCGCGTGACCTGCTCGCAATGATGAAGCATTACAAACTTCCAGTCGACGGCGACGAATTCAACAATATAATCAGACTGGAACAGGTTATCCACATGACTACTGTCACCAAGTCTATGATAGCGTCGTTGAAGTCTAAAAGAGTTGCCACAACTTTGGACGAGAGGCGGAGCAATCTTCAGACTGTGGTGAACCAGTGTGCGACGGAACAGAGTGTTTTGAATGTGTCTGTGCAAGCGGCTTTGGCTGGTGCGTGTGCTAGTTTGAACTCGTTACCTGAGAAGCTGAACCCTGTGGCCAGGCCGCTGATGGAGAGCATCAAGAAGGAAGTCTGGGAGGAGCTCCAGGCGCACTCGGCGGAGTCGTTGGCGGCGCTCGCGGCGCGCCTGGTCGCCCGCGAGCCGAGTCCGAACGTTAAGATCCTGCACAACTTGAAGTCTTTCCTCAGGTCAGTTTTCATGGTTGCTATAATTTATCTAGGGAATCGACTGATTGTAAACAATTTAAAACTTAAGTGACTTAATAATGCTAGCTAATTCGGACAGACCACAGATACTTAAAGGTTTTGTTTATTAGTACGTTCTAGTACATTATTGCCTAGGCAGTGAAGCAGGCAATTGCGGGGCGAGTATTGGGTATTGGGGTATTGGTATTGAGTACGAGGCCCGCAATTGCCGTTCCTGCCGAGGCATATACTGGGTGAAATCTAAGTCGTAGTACAAATGATCACATCTGTTTTCTACCCACGAAAATGAACAACTTTCACTACGGGACCTACTCTGAAATCACGAAAAAATTATTATTCGCGGAAAACAAGGTGTCTTCCTCCACTGGAGTATTAAATGGATAACAATTATGTTGTCAGATGCGACCCTGAGTTCACGCCGCACGTGTCCCTCGCGGATAACACGGAGGAGGCGGCGGACTCGGGCAGCGACAGCGGCGCCGAGGGCCGCCCGGAGCGCGCGCCGCAGGCCCCTGCTAGTGAGTACTGCTTTCGACCGTTCACTCCCACTAAAACACACTAAAGGATACTATAGGGTCGTAAAATTGCTTTTCCTAAACCAGAAAGTTAAGTTTTGACGTCTTAGTGAGGTGATGACATCAAACCTACTGAAACGGCGGCCATATTGAATATTTTTATGTAAGGAGCGGTTTTTTGTAAATTATTACTTTATTGGCTTAACCAATCGATTTTAAATCTAAAATGCTATGGAATAAGGTTTAAAGGGCGTTGAAACGGATCCGTGTCTAAGTATACGAAAGGTTAATGGTAACTTAGTCAGCAAAACATTTAAACATTGCATGTGGTCTAGGAGACATATTTCTGCGGTTAGGACCGCAAAAATACTTGGGTGAAAAAGGGTATAAGTCTTCTGGAAATCAAGTGAAAAGGGGTTTAAGTCTACTATACTCCGTTCATATATACCCCTTTTTATTACGAGTTCAGTCGACTTGTACCCTTTCCCACTTGGTCCCCAGATTTGTCCGGTTTTTCTCCTCAACTACGCATGATATTTTATCTTATATTCATAGTTTTATATGATGCTAGGTGAAGTAAGATCATTGGTATTCATAACCAACTTGCTAGAAAATTACCGATTGCTGTTTCTTATGGCACTTCTTCCGAGCAGTAGTCTCCTCATGGGAAGCGCTAATAGATTGATTGACGCGTAAAAGCGCGCTTACTGCATATTTGTTCAGTTTGTTTTATTTTGATCATACTATATTACTATACTATGCTGTACGTTGGATGCGTGTATATGTCGGGCCGTGTAGGATACCGTGTGATTTGTTGTGCAGTGGACACGTACAAGGGCATCCTGACGCTGTGGGAGCAGCAGCGCGCGGCGGCGCGCGTCACCCCGCGCCGCGGCCGCCCGCCCGCCGCGCCCGCCGCGCCGCCCGAGCTCTACGCCGACCAGGCCGCGCCCAGGGAGGACGAGGTCAGGGGACCATGTACTCTCTTTGCACGTATACGTCGAATCACAACACCGATTTACGAGTGAATACGATTGGAGAAAGGGATGAATAATACTAATTAATTAAATATTTTTCGTTAATATTATATTGCCATATATTATATAAACATCACTGACATTGTTCGGTTATTAACCATGGTAATAATAATGCTATTATAACTATAAAAGAACTTTTATTACCATGGCAACTTTCATTACAGAACTGTATTCACGCTCCTGTTACGATATTCTGATACCGTTAACAATTATTGTACGCGAGTAAAAAAAATATGGAATTAAAATGGCTTTGGACGTTGTTTTGTGTAGGCCTTGAGGCGCATCAGGGTTCGAAATTCAAAGTTCGTTTTAAAGTAATATCAAAAGCGACACGTTTCTTTCAGTTCATTCGCTGCAACTTTTGTGAGACGAATTTCTGTCGTGCTCATTAAATGTACCTTATTTCTCGCTAAAACTGCTCAGAGAATTGAGCAAGTCCGATGTCGATTGTTTCTCCAACAAACTTCTATTTCTTCAAACAACTTTGAAAAGAAAATTACACGAGATGAAAAAACTAAAAAAGCTTACTCAATAATAAGGAAATAAAATAAATAAATATCAGGGGACAATCATGATACACCAATTGACCTAGTCCCAAACTGAGGTCTAGGCTTGTACAGTCACGAGATTTAATTTGGTACCCACCTTAGGGCCAAAGTCAATCTGACATTCTACAACAATACGGTTGAGTTTCCTAAAAGTTACAATCACCACACGGGATTGTTGAGCCTCATAATTTAGCCGTGTATATGCAAATCGGGCGTACTCGTGTGACATCGTCGAGAACGACTGATAACGAATGATGACACGTCTATATATATTCATAATGCAATAAGGTTGAAACTTCAGTTCGATAGGGTTGAAATGTCAAGTTAAGACATTTAAATGTCTTATCGAATCGACCCGACCGATTGCCTGATAGAAGACAGGGCCAAAAACCTTATTTTATTACATTACCTACCTAAGTGATAATTACTCGGAATAAATCGGAAATCATCGTTTGCCCTCGCTCCGCCCGGTTGACGTAATTGAGCTCAAATAACGTCAGTTTGCTACACGATATTCAACCTTAGGTGGGTCCCAAATTAAAGCTCGTAGCCCTGACCAATCATGACAATGATAATGATTTTTCCGCTGATATCGTTACGTTTAACAATTGTCGCTAGGTTACTGTTTCTAGACCTGTAATTGGTTGGCTTTGGGTGTAATCACTCTTGTCAGGTTGGCAGGCTTGGTCTTCGGGTTAGCCAACAGTTAAATAGGAAGTGGTTACCCATAGCAACAGCCAATAACGTTCGCCATGGTGTTGACCAATGAATAGGTTGATTAATTCGTAGCTAATCGGACAGTCGGCTAAATTCGATTGTGGTAAGAAAGACATGCTGTTGTCTTTGTCATGTATTCGTGATTAATCGTGTAATCTCGTAAATGCTCGAGAATGCCATAATACTACAAACTTAAATAACTTCACAATGGCATAACAATTAACGTAACTTCTCTAATGACATTGATGACTTCAAGCATATTTCTCTTGAAATGGGTCCCAAATTAAAGCTCGTGACTGTACTATGTACTAAATACAAATATTTGCGCTCATCACACAAATATCTGCCATAATAACGTATAATGACGTTTTAATACAGAACCGTAAGAAGCTCCGCATCCAGCGGCGCGGTGCGACCCTCGCTCTCACCAGTCTAACGAAGCGCTTCGGCGACGAGCTGCCCGAGAAGCTGCCCAAGCTGTGGGAATTCATCACGGAGCCCTTCGAGCGTGTCCTGAGCGAAGACGGTACGTACTAAACGCGGAGGTGCAGTCTTTATTAGCTGGCTTTATATGCAGGCATTATAATAGGGAATATGCATGGATTTTAAAAATCGCATTTCTCATCAAAATATGAAAATACCGTAAAAGAGATCACCAAAACGGAAATTAAAATTAAAATCGGTCAAGAAATACGGAAGTTATAAGCATTTCAAACTTCTAATTAGACAGAGAGATCCGATGTGCACCGTGACGTCATTGTGCACTACGGCCATATAAACTCCATGTAAAATTCCGTTTTTCTAGAAAGAGATAGGAACAAATCTTTGTTGGCTTATATCTTGGTTATTTTTATAGTTATTCAAAAAATGATTTTTGTGATCTGTTTGTTACATGAATCAGCTTCAATTGAAGCTGTAAAAAAAAAACATGCATATTCCCTATTATGTAGATCACTAAGAAACAGACATATTTATTTTATTTTATTTGTTGATGCAAAATCGACTGCAAAATAAATAACTATTTTGAAAAAGTATAATATAGTATAATGTTTACACATCACTGGCCAATTATGGATTTACATTTTATAATTGTAACTATAAATAAAAATAATACATCAAACATTACATTGACAAAGTACGACTTTTGAAAAAAATTAAAAGTGTGTGTGTGTGTGTGTGTGTGTGCGCGCGTGTACGTGCGTGCGTGTTTGTGTGTTCGCGCTCGACATTTCGATGACATTCTCGCATACACACATATTCACATACACACCTGAAAAATATTACTATGGAATATCAGTGTGGGTCGAAAATGCGCGCAAGTGTAAAAGTGTAAGTATGGTGGGGGATTATGATGCAAGCGAGTGTAAACGCGGAATGTGAGTGTGGGTTTGTAATGAAAGTGCGAGCCTACATGAAATATGGATGTAACTGTATTATAATAAATAAATAAATAATGGCAATCGAACGTAAATATATATAATAAAATGGAGAGGATAAGCTAGGTAGGCCTTCAGTGTGCGAGTTTATTAATGGGAAAACCTGGTAAAATGTATCTTAAGTGAAAGGAAGAGACCAAAATTATCCAGGGGATTATCTCGCATAAATTCACTTAGTCCTAAATTAAGCTCTATGCTTTTACTATAGGTTAAGTGAAGTTAAAAAACACTTCACGGCACTATAGTAGTTTCTCAAAATCTACTGACAAATTCAAATGTATAAATGTTGAATCCATTATGGATTTTAGGGTAGTAGTCCGCTCAACTCCATTGATGGATCTGAATGCACAAAATGTTCTCTACTCCATTGATGGATCCTGCCAATGGATCGTAGCCAGAGGGCTGTCAATGTGTTAAATGCTATATCTAGATGCTTTTTTCATAGGTTAGTGGATTATTAGTGGAGGGGCGTTCAGTATGAAATTATTGATCTCAAAATTAGAATATAATTTTCAGAGCTCGACAGTCAAGACGTAGAAGCGTCGGAGGAGTTGATCTCCCGGCTGCAAGTGTTCGAGGGCGTGTGCGGCGCGCTGGGCGCAGGCGCGTGGGCGCGCGTGGTGCGCGGCGCGCGCGCGGCGGCGGCGCTGACCCGCCACGCGCACACCGCCGTGCGCCACATGGCTGCGCGCGCGCTCGCCGCCATGGCGCGCCGCGACCCGCACCACGTCATGGCCGCGCTCGTGCCCGAGGTAGGTCATCTCCCGGCTGCAAGTGTTCGAAGGCGTGTGCGGCGCGCTGGGCGCAGGCGCGTGGGGGCGCGCACCAACCACTTAACGGACGATTAGAGTGTTAACAGCTGTCAAAATGTATGAACTAACACTTAACATCGTTTCGTAAAATTGGTACTAACCTTGTTTCACATCACATGATGGAACGTCTTTAGTTCAAAATTGGACCTTCGTTTCAAAGGACGGCGGCACCCACGCTATCATAGGTGAGTTAGTTTTATCCTGTCCATTCTTGCAGCTTTATTGATACTCATTTTCTCCACGCGAGTTTAATAAAAAACCTTAACGTTTAACATTTTTCCGGTTTTTATTTCTTCTACAATCTGTGTTTATTTAATACCAGCTGGTGCCATCGCTGAGTGAAACAGAAAGCGAGCGCGTGCGCTGCGGCAGCGCGGAGGCGCTCGCGCGTGTCGTGGACGCGCTGCAGCTGCAGGTCGTGCCGTACATCGCGCTGCTCGTCATACCGCTGCTCGGTAACACTTGCACTCACTACCCCCATTCACGTTCAATTGCCAATAGCCATTCAGATCCATATTTCATGTGTGATCTGACTTTGATTACAAAAAACCACTCGCATTCCGCGTTTACACTAACTGGCGTCATAATCCCGCACTCGAATTTCACGTTTACACTAGCTTGTATCATAACATTCATAACCAGACCTAGGAATATGCGGGGCAAAATTAAATGACAGCTAGGGATTGCCTATATCGATAAACTCAACTATCGATGCTATTCCCATATTACTAGTGATCACTCCAAGTATTGTTTGTAAAAATATTTATTGAAAATGTGAAAATAAAACAAAATAGCAACATAATTCTGGTTATTGTAAATTTTAAAAGGATTTTTGAACCTTCACTCATAATCATCTAATTTTTTTTCCCAATTGTGTATTTCAGAATTACTGTCCGATTTACTATTGTTAAAGTAAACGATCAGAATTTGTTCCAAATTTTCGGGCGTTTATTTTCTCCGTCTCGAATGATGAATGCATTTCAAGTGGCTAAAAGACAATAAATTTCTGTGGAAGTGGTAGGGGGCAAGTTAAAAAAATACACTTACAAACAATGCTTGGGAATATATGGGAAAAGCATCGATAATTGAGTTTATCGATGTAGGCGATCCCTAGCTGTCATTTAATTTTGCCCCAAATATTCCTAGGTCTGATCATAACATACACTCGCACTTAGATTCCAGTATTACAGTGGCATAATAAATCCACACCCACATTCTACGTTTACACTCTCTAGCATAATAAATCCGCACTCACATTACACGTTCACCCTCGCTTGCATCTTAAACTCGCTCTTACATTCCCTTTTTATACTTTCGCTTTAGGGCGCATTTCAAATCCACACACATTTTACGCTTACACTCACTGGCATAATATATCCTCATTCATAGTCTACGTTTACACTCACTGGCATAATAAATCCGCACTTACATTCCACGTTTACCCTCGCTTTCATTTTAAACTTGCACTTACATTCCACGTTTACACTCAATCGTATTTTAGACCCACACTCATATTCTACGTCCACTTTTGTTCGCATTTCAGTCGCCAACTAGAATACCACCATTCTATCTTAGAGATCATTTATACAATATAATCCTAGTATTTTTAAGATTGCTTTAGTTTAAATTGAAACACCCTAAAGTCCACATGATTTTGCTTATCTTAAATGTTCCAACTGTATCTTTCACAGGGCGCATGAGCGACCACTGCGCGGCAGTACGCACAATGTCTACGCGTTGTTTCGCTGCTCTGATCCAGCTGATGCCGCTAGATGGCGCGCCTGAGCCGCCCGGCCTGGCGCCCGAGCTGCGCGCGCGCCGCGACAAGGACCGCCGCTTCCTCGAACAGCTGTTCAACCCCAAGGGCATCCAGGATTACAAGATACCCGTGCCTGTGGCTGCTGAGTTGAGGAGTTATCAGCAGGTGAGAGATTGATATAAGAACACATGAATGTGATATAGCTCTGTATCGCTCAGTATCCTCTTCTAATGACTCGCAGCATTATAAACTTATACCTTAACCTTTGTGAAAAATAACTGATATTTCTTACCTTATTCAAGTTAATTACATCATTTTTATTAAAATCCTATACATATACATGTTTATTTTAAATTCCGCATAAAAAATAAGTAATCGTGCACTCAAGAAACATCAAACATTTATATTTTATGTATATTTTATCAAAAATGACGTGTGACAGACTCCACATCAGTAGATTTTTTCTAAAAAAAGTCACCACAGTTTCAGAGGGTCACTCATCGGATTATGAACACGGCGCTTAGCCTCCACACTCTCCCGGTGACAATCGAATTAAAATGGATGTATATTGCAGGCGGGCGTGAACTGGCTGCGGTTCCTCAACGAGTACCGGCTGCACGGCGTGCTGTGCGACGACATGGGGCTGGGCAAGACGCTGCAGTCCATCGTGGTGGTGGGCGGCTCGCACTGGGAGCGCGCCGCGCGGGCCGCGCCCGACGTGCCCTCGCTCGTCGTGTGCCCGCCCACGCTCACAGGTGACACACTACTGTAACCTGGGCCAGACGCTGCAGTCCATCGTGGTGGTGGGCGGCTCGCACTGGGAGCGCGCCGCGCGGGCCGCGCCCGACGTGCCCTCGCTCGTCGTGTGCCCGCCCACGCTCACAGGTGACACACTACTGTAACCTGGGCCAGACGCTGCAGTCCATCGTGGTGGTGGGCGGCTCGCACTGGGAGCGCGCCGCGCGGGCCGCGCCCGACGTGCCCTCGCTCGTCGTGTGCCCGCCCACGCTCACAGGTGACACACTACTGTAACCTGGGCCAGACGCTGCAGTCCATCGTGGTGGTGGGCGGCTCGCACTGGGAGCGCGCCGCGCGGGCCGCGCCCGACGTGCCCTCGCTCGTCGTGTGCCCGCCCACGCTCACAGGTGACACACTACTGTAACCTGGGCCAGACGCTGCAGTCCATCGTGGTGGTGGGCGGCTCGCACTGGGAGCGCGCCGCGCGGGCCGCGCCCGACGTGCCCTCGCTCGTCGTGTGCCCGCCCACGCTCACAGGTGACACACTACTGTAACCTGGGCCAGACGCTGCAGTCCATCGTGGTGGTGGGCGGCTCGCACTGGGAGCGCGCCGCGCGGGCCGCGCCCGACGTGCCCTCGCTCGTCGTGTGCCCGCCCACGCTCACAGGTGACACACTACTGTAACCTGGGCCAGACGCTGCAGTCCATCGTGGTGGTGGGCGGCTCGCACTGGGAGCGCGCCGCGCGGGCCGCGCCCGACGTGCCCTCGCTCGTCGTGTGCCCGCCCACGCTCACAGGTGACACACTACTGTAACCTGGGCCAGACGCTGCAGTCCATCGTGGTGGTGGGCGGCTCGCACTGGGAGCGCGCCGCGCGGGCCGCGCCCGACGTGCCCTCGCTCGTCGTGTGCCCGCCCACGCTCACAGGTGACACACTACTGTAACTGACTACAGGACGCAAGCGGTGCTATTGCTCTCCCGCTTATCGTTCTACTAATTCCCGTTAAGGGTCGATTCCGTTCCTTTCTTAGTGCATCCTAGTGAATCATTCCTTAGTGAGGTTTCAAGTTCCTTGGTAGGTAGGTAGGTAAATTCAGGGACGATTTCACACAAATTGAACCTAGGCTCAAACTAAGCTCTGGGCTTGTACTATGGGTACTAGACAACAATCCATACATACATTAAATCACGCCTGTTTCCCAGAGGGGTAGGCAGAGACCACTTTTTTCCAATTGCTACGATCTTGGCAAAAAAAAATCGCTTCTTCAACGTTCATACATCGAGTCATGCACGCACGTCGGTGATTTGACCTAACTTAAAGCAGTTTTGTTATGGTATATTCTGTGATGGTAATGAATGACCTTGGTATGGTGCGGTGGGCAGGGCACTGGGTGTTCGAGGTGAACAAGTTCCTGCCGGCGGTGCTGCGGCCGCTGCAGTACGTGGGCCCGCCCGTGGAGCGCGAGCGGCTGCGCATGCAGGCGCGCCGGTACAACCTCGTCGTCGCCTCCTACGACATCGTGCGGAAGGTAATTCGTTTCTTCTACTCGCCTACTATAAACGAAACGTGAAAACAGTTCTATAATGAGCGTTTCCATGGTAATAACGATGTTTTTTAATTATTATAGCATTGTTATTTAATACTATGGCTTCGCGCATAAACTTAATGATGGTGTTTGATGATCAACTGACAATATACCCGATTCTACAGTGGCCTCTAAACTTCCTAATTTTTTAGGTGTCGCTAAAATACTTTACTATTCTATGAGCAGCTGTCATAATCAAATGACAGCGCCATGACAGCGCTAATTTTTGAATCTGACGCTTCTTATTTTAGGCGGTCTTATACATTGTCAGCTTGACATTCTGGAATAGCACTGGTTAAATCTGCCGTCTAAACTATGTCTTAAAATTAGACAATTTAGTTTTAGTTACTTTTAGGCTATTTAAGCGATGTGCACGTAGAATCGGGTCCATTATCAATTTTTATATTGTACATGTAAAAATCTTGTGGAAGATTCGAAAGATATTTAATGAATTGAACTTTCAGGATATCGGGTTCTTTAGCTCGATCAAGTGGAACTACTGCATCCTGGACGAGGGCCACGTCATAAAGAACGGCAAGACCAAGGCGTTTAAGGCCATAAAGCAACTAGTCGCTAATCATAGGTTAATACTCTCCGGGACGCCGATACAGGTTGGTCTGAGAACTGTCACACTTATAAATATATTTTTTTTACCAATTGTACTTCTTTTTTCACTATCACTATCCAAAAGGCGAGTCAAATGAGCCCAAACTCGACGGGTCTACTATGATCCATTGAGGAGTTCTCATGGTCACCTTCTGGCATTATGCGCTGCTCCTCTCGATTACTTGTAGACTATCAAGCTGATTAGATAAAGTGTAATGTTGACTTGTGTTTCACTTTTAGTATTACGCTAGAAAAATCGGGCATCTGACTGTTGCAAAGAAGTTAGAACAAGAAAGATTTTTAATTTCTTGTCTAGTTCGCGCTTAACCTCGTAAGGCCGACGTCAAATTTCGTTTTAACAAATGTCCTAAAAGGACGATGGGTCTTTCGAGGATAAGGCAATCCCACTGCCGGCGAGAAAGCGATTAGCTATCGACTATTTACTCGTTCAAGAAACGAACAAAAAATATAGATCCCGTGTCAGTAAAAGAGACATATATTAATTGATCAATGACTTCATACTGCCGCCGGCGAGAACTCTCCACTTGTTTGTCGAAACAAAAAAAAAAGATCCCGTGTCAATAAAAGGGACACCTATTCTATTCGCTTATCGTCGGCGGTGGAAGAATGGTGGTTTAATGGTGTCGCTTATTATGGGATAAGAAGTGATTGTACTACGTTATTGTATCTTTTCTATGATGTACCCCTGTGTTGATGTGTTTGTTGAATAAACGTTTTTCTATTCTATTCTATTCTATTCTAATGGAGTTGTCTCGTTCAGAACAACGTGCTGGAGCTGTGGTCGCTGTTCGACTTCCTGATGCCGGGGCTGCTGGGCACGGAGCGGCAGTTCACGGCGCGCTACTCGCGGCCCATCCTGGCGGCGCGCGAGCCCAAGGCGTCTCCGCTGCAGCTGCAGGCCGGCGCGCTGGCCGTGGAGGCGCTGCATCGGCAGGTGAGGATCTGTTCTGATGCTGCTATAATGCTTAATGAGACTAGTATATCATTCAAGAGTTTATTGATACGATTTTAATGGTTCTTGAGTAAAATCCGTCTGGATCGCTACCACCATGGTATAAATCGTGGTTGGCAACGTAACATATTTGGAGTCTTTGGATTGCAGTCTCCAGATTGCAGATGTCTAATGGGTCTCGATTCCGCTCACCATCAAGTGGCTTGGGTGCTCGTTTGCCTTCTTCGTGACGTAAAAAATAAATAAATCAGGGATAATGTCACACCAATTGACCCAGTCCCAAACGAAGCTCTAGGCTTGTACTATAGGTACTAGACGACGATATAAAAACTTATATAGAGAAATGTATTTATAAATACAATATATTAAATACATAGAACATCCATGACTCGGAAACGAATATTCGCGTTCATCGCACAAATAACTGCCCTTACCGAAATTTGAATCCAGGACCGCTAGCTTCGTAGGAAGGGTCACAAACAAAAACCTTAGAAAACCTATTTCCATTGCTCCAGCCCGTATTTTTTGGCTTCGTCGTACTCTCTGCATAGCCTGTAGGTTTTCAAGTCATGCCCCTGGAGGGCGAAGATTTTCTCACACAGAAGATGCTTATTCAACCTAGCTTTATCTAAATAGGTTCAAGTTTAAAATAAATTCATCAAGACGTTCATAACAGACCCTGCCTTCCATGCCTTGATTGTCCTCATTTTCCTATTGCCACTGAAGACTATATTTAAACCTCGCATCCCCAGGTGCTCCCGTTCCTCCTCCGGCGGGTGAAGGAAGACGTGCTGAAGGAGCTGCCTCCGAAGATCACGCAGGACTACTACTGCGAGCTGTCGCCGCTGCAGAGGAGGCTCTACGAGCAGTTCTCGAAAGCGCACATACCGCAGACGGTCTCAAGGCAGAACGTTCATGTCTTCCAGGTCAGTCACTAAGAACTACATTCTTCTGTCACGTTTCATTATAAATAATTGTATAAGTTGTAATTGTATAAATTTAGGACTTAAGCCACAAACGCACTGAATCTTGATTCGTTTAAATTAAATAAAGTTAGTTGCTGCTTTAAATACTGAAATGATGTTAATTCCAGTGCAAAGAACAGACATTTCCAATTCGTTTAGTGATGATTTCTTTTTCGATTTATTTACTACATAATTTAAATTAACAATATATGAGTATTGAAGTGTATATTTGTTCACAGTCCCTGCACTACCTGCAGAACGTGTGCAACCACCCGAAGCTGGTGCTGACGCCCGACCACCCCGAGACGGCGCGCGTGCGCCAGCACCTCGCCACACAGCGCTCCTCGCTCGACGACATAGAACACTCTTGCAAACTACCCGCTCTAAAGTACGTCCAATTCCATCATCTCTATTGTCATTTCAATTGCCCTAGGAATGCAGTTGTTTGCCCTTCATATTTTTTATAGAGTTTGCATTATATTGTCGATATTCCATTTTACCTGCAATAGGATAATCATTGGCATTGGAAAGATTATTAATGTGAAGCAGATACAGAAAAGGGCCTAATATGCTTCCTTGTGCCACTCCAGTGAATTTCTCGTCTTATGAAACATTAGTGTATAATTTAACGCTTTCAGCAGTAATTTCAACGCTTACTTCCTTAGCGCGATTGTAAAAACATCCTAATTTGGTAGCTTTTTGTAAAATCCTGGCAACTTACTGACTTCGCTGAGGTTCTGATTGGGTGTAGCAGTGTTTGTTAACATTTTAGCTAGCTACTCCCCTCATTTTTAACAATAACATTTTTTTGTGCAATCATCAAAGACTCATTGGTGCATTTCTTGGATCAACACTTAACTCTTATCTCTTCGCTTCCAGACAATTACTCCTCGACTGTGGCATCGGCGTCACGCATGACAACTCTGAAGACACCACCGCCGTGGTGTCCCAACACCGAGCCCTTGTGTTCTGCCAGCTCAAGAAGATGCTAGACATAGTGGAAAAGGATCTCCTACAGAAGCACCTCCCGGGGGTGACGTACCTGAGGCTGGATGGATCCGTGCCGCCGCAGCAACGCCACGCGCTCGTGGCGCGGTTCAACAACGACGTGTCTATTGACCTGCTGCTGCTGACTACTGCTGTAAGTTCAAAAAGTTTTTTTTTATGGCATAGGAAGGCAGACGAGCACACAGGCCACCTGATGGTAAGTGTAAATTGTGACCCATTGACATTCGCATTCACAAGACTGCAAATGCGTTGCCAACCCCGAGGAGTAGGATGGAATGCCTCCATGCTAGTCATTTCACCGGCAGTCTTATCCCCAAACCGGAACACAACAATGCGAACACTGCTGCTTGGCGGTACCAACCCGGACCGTCCCTGCACAAGGTCCTCCCAGAAGTTCTGTGTCTTTCTAGAATTTTCCTAAACACCATTTTGTTAGAAACTGTACAATCTTCTTTTTTAAAACGTTTATTAGGGTTCCGAACCTAAAGGTTCTAAGGCATGGCTGTTTGTGTGTCTCTCATCATTTTGAAGCCCTTGTCTCGTGTAATCTGTTGGTATGTGCTGAAATTTGAAATTCATTTGCAAACCCATGGCAATGCAATGTTATGGTGTCTAAGAACTGATCTGATGATAAAGCTGGGAAGGTGGTAACATTACTTCGCTGTACATAGTTTTTTTTAAGTTTTTTTATTGCATGGTAAGGCAAACGAGCACAGGCCAACTGATGGTAAGTGGAAACTGTGACCCATAGACATTCGCATTCACAAGACTGCAAATGCGTTGCCAACCCTGAGGACTAAGATGGAATGCCTCTATGCTAGTCATTTCACCGGCCGTGTTATCCCCAAACCGGAACACAACAATGCGAACACTGCTGCTTGGCGGTACCAACCCGGACGGTCCCTGGACAAGGTCCTCCCAGAAGTTCTGTGTCTTTCTAGAATTTTTCTAAACATCATTTTGTTGGAAAATGTACATCTTCTTTTTAAAAACGTTAATTAGGGTTCCGGACCCAAAGGTTCTAAGCTTGGCTGTTTGTGTGTCTGTCATAGGTCTCTCATCATTTTGAAGCCCTTGTCTCGTGTAATCTGTTGGAATGGGCTGAAATTTGAAATACATTTGCAAACCCATGGCAATGCAATGTTATGGTGCCTAAGAACTGATCTGATGATAAAGCTAGGAAGGTGGTAACATTATTCCGCTGTACATAGTTTCCAATACATATATCCAGTTAAATTGGTCTTGATGAACAGCTGATACCTGTGTGTTAAATACTGTAACCGTCAGCAAAAGTTGGTAACTTATTTTTTTTTGTTAATCTTTAGTCGTGTACATTTTAACAGTTACTTAAATCCCGCAGGTGGGCGGTCTCGGTTTGAACCTGACGGGCGCGGACACGGTGATCTTCGTGGAGCACGACTGGAACCCCATGAAGGACCTGCAGGCTATGGACCGCGCGCACCGCATCGGCCAGCGGCGCGTCGTCAACGTGTACCGGCTCGTCACGCGCGCCACACTCGAGGAGAAGATCATGGGGTCAGTGGCAGGCCATCCACAAAAGCCAAAAGGCAGTATCAACTTACGGACTTCGTACTCCTATGCCCGCCTTTCACTGCGAGCGAAATGGGTCCCTTACGGACTCATTTTGGCTTACAACGGTGTCCCTTCAAGGGGTTTACTCGCGGTTGACATAAAGTCAGCGTTGTAAGCTAAAGCAAATCCGCATGGGGCTCGCTCCACTCGCAGTGGAAGGCGGGCGGGCTGGCGCACATACATTGCTTACTTGTTTTGAAAGGTAATATTGGAAATACCTAACCCTCCTTCGGGCAGTCGGGTAAAAATAGAAAGGATCCTGAATAGGGGTTATGATTTTAGCCGGCTATGTTGTTGGTTGCTAATTAAGAATATTATAGGTAGTTTCACCTGTCACTATGTTAAACTGTTAGGCTATACAGCTCTTTAATATTTGTTTGGCCATACAAACAAAAACGCTTAATTCGCGAAGCGTGGCAGACCCATTAATAGTCCTACTATCTATCTACCAGTTTTATGCAATGACCCCTCCCTATTTGTATGTTAAGACGGATTGATCTTATTTTAATTTTTTATTTTCTTTATGTCGGCAAAAGTTATTTTTAAAAATGACAATTAATACACTACTAACTTAAATCCCCTTGAACTTGACTTAATAAAAACCCAATTTCTTTCAGATTGCAAAAATTCAAGATGCTAACAGCCAACACAGTGATAAGCAGCGAGAACGCCGCCATAGAGACCATGGGCACCGACCAGCTGCTGGACCTGTTCCAGCTCTCCAACTCGGACAGGCCCGGTACGCCGCAGCCCGGCAGCTCGGGCAACGGCTCCGTCCTGGAGACCTTGCCGGACCTCTGGGACGACCAGCAGTACGAGGAGGAGTACGACATGACCACCTTCATCAAGGGCTTGAACAGGATCAACACGTGAAGAGGCTAGCACCTAATGCAATAGGTATGGGTCATTTCGGTAAATTTTACTACGTATTCATAATCGTCACTTTGGTATTTTGATAGTGACGATATACGAAGCTTGCATTGTGTATATTAAAATACATAAGTACGCGTTTAAGACACTGGTTGAATGAAAAATGCTATTCCCCAGAGAATCGAGTCTAAAAAAAAGTATGAAGATGAGTTTCGAATAAACTTTTTAAATTGTTCACGTGTCTCGTGGTAGGCCGTGTTAAATGTCTACTTTATTTGTACTAAACTTATACACTTTTCAAACTAAAATGCAATTGTGCAAATCTGAAATAGAGCGCTTACAGTGTTTACATTTAGTTTTCTAAGTACCTAGTTATATTAATAAGAGAATGGCAGGGCACGGGCAGCCATGGTTGGAATCTCAAAAAAAAAATATAAACCTTACAAAGAATCAAGTATTCACTTATATTATTTTGATCATGAAGTGCTAAGTTGAAATGCTCTCGATGGAAGCTTCATAAAGGAAATATATTCATTGAGATCAGGTAATCGCTGATCGCTGAACGACAGCTTTAGCAAGTTGCCTTAGCAAGTGATCGCAATTAATGTTGACAGAACATATTTCAATCCACGTAATTTAGTACTACATTATTCTGTTTACAGAGTATAAAAATAATCACGGTATTTATAAGATCCTAAAGCCCCGTCCAGGTTCTCGCCACGACCAATGTGAGTAGTGTAGTTTCCAGCCTTGCCTGTTCTCTGTCGAGACGAGCGAGGGTTTTTTGGCGAAAGTCTGGATAAGCTATTACGTCTAAAATAAGGTTTCTAAATTTAAGATAGCTGCACACATTATGTTGAGGACAGTGGACGCTGACGGAATTACAACGAAGAGATTGTTATGGCACAATCGTTTATTTTTATCACTTAGTACTTTACAATTACAAATGTGGTTGCAGAATTGTCAACAAGTTTTTAGAGTTGTATGTAATTCTGTAGCTCTGCCTACCCCACTTTGGGAACGAAGGTGTAATTTTATGTTTGTTATGTTTGTATGATTATTATGCGACCGCCAGTAGGCTGCTGCGTTCAGCGAACACATGTAACTCTAGTTTCGTTGCACCACTGTAACCCTGATAGTAGCGAGGTATCTGAACGACTAAGTTTTGCAAAGCAAATAACTGTTCGCCCCATTTGCGTTCTAGATTTTTGTAGCGATTCGTCCCAACCCAGATTTTGTTGCCAAGTACTTTGTAATATACGCTTAACTTATTATGTGGTCGGTAACGTGTTATTAGACCCAACGGATCATACAGTGACATGGCAGATGTCAATAACTGACGCTTGGTTATTCTGTCTAAATAGACAGGGTCTACTTTCCTGAGGTTAACACCCAAGGTCGTCAGCGGGTCGCCAGACGAGACCCAGCACCTTCTCTTGTTAGTCATTCCGTCAGCGTCGACCTCAACACACTCATTGTCCCACTTGAATGTGAAGTATTCTAATGTTTATTACTGATGGTGTCTACAGATTTTTTTTTTCAAAGTTCTCTTGCAATTTGCCCACTGTTTAAAATCTTCAGTAACGTCAGTTCTAAATTGTGTGCAGAACCTTTATAGTACGTAGCACTAGTCTGAAATCGGATTCTAAAATTATATGTCATCGTGTTTTGAAATTCGTGTATAATTTAATTATAGAGTAAACGTTGTCGTTGTCATCGTTGTTTGTAACGTTACACGACACCTTGCTAATAGGGAATATGCATGGTTTTTTTATATCTCATTTCTCAACAAAATATGGAAATACCGTGAAAGAGTTCACCAAAACTAAAATTAAAATCGACCATGAAACACGGATTATACAAGCATTTTAATCTGCTAATTAGACAGCGATTAGACAGAGAGAGAGAGAGAGTTAGAGAGAGAGAGAGAGAGAGAGTTAGAGAGAGAGAGAGAGAGAGAGTTAGAGAGAGAGAGTTAGAGAGATATGCACTCTAACGTCATGTAAACTCGGTCGGCTATATAAACTCCATGTTAAATTCTGTTTTGCTGGAAAGACAGGAGCGAATCTTTGTTGTCTTATATCTTGGTTATTTTTATAGCCATTAAAAAAACAACTGTTTGTTACATGAATCAGCTTTTATTGAAGCTGGAAAAAAGTCATGAATATTCCCTATATTGTCACTGCGCGGTTTATCCGAAAACTGCCGACTATCGTCGGTGAAACTGCAAAACCGCGTAAGTAACATTTTAAATAAGGAGCAAAATGCACCTTTTTAATAAAATAGTAAGGTTTAATTTGCTCTATCATAAATTTGTTAGTTACGCGGTTTTTCAGAATCACCGCCACTATGTTGATGTTTTAAGCTTTAGTTCTTATAGGGTTAATACCCCGACTCGTTTGTTAATGCACATCGAATACAACGTTACTTATTAGTTAGTATAAGAGGACACCGACGCTACACCATATTAAAATAGGACTAAGGAGGTAAGGATTAAAAAATAGGTATTGAACTTTTTTCAGTCCTAACTACTTGTACCCTGTAAGTTCTATAACTTATCATTTTTGTTTTCATCATTGTTGCGATTCTTAGCAGTGAGTAGTAATAAAATCCTGGAGATTTATTCTAGTAATTATTCAATTTGGTATCCTTTTAGTCCCATTTTACAGTAGGTGCGATCGCGTTGGTGACAGTTGTATTAAGTCTGTAGAAGCTGGCAGACTTTTTTTTTACTTTATTATCACGTCGGTAAAGTACGGGAAACGTATGCCCTAATAGTTGACAGTACACGTCTCTAAATATTGTTTTTTTTTATTATTTAGACCTGTGTTAGAGGTCGACGAGAGGGCGAACTTACCGAGAAGGTACCTATTACTTCTGCAATCTGCCTTTCTACTATATTTTCTTTATTTAATTTAACATCACATAAGTTATTCAATTCAGTAATAATTACGTAAATTAACAACGCACCCAGTGTGCCTTGCTTGCAACATTGTAAGGTCCTTGTATAAGAAATACCTCAACATCTCTTATCTTTATTGTAACTTTTATTTATTGCTTAGAGCTAAGGAACAGTCATTGATTTAGTCATTTTAGTAGGTTTAGAACGTTTGTTACTACGTCTAGTTGTATTGCGCCTGCTCAAATGGCAACGAAATTTGGAAAACACTGGACGGCTAGCATATGTAATCAACGACTTGATTTGGTATCCCTTTGTAAGTGTGAGTATCCATCACAGCTGTTAGAGGTAGCAAAGCGGTGTGCGAGGAAAAAATCCCCCAATAGGAGAGCAGCGCTGAGCGAGGCTAGGAAAACAAAGTGTTCCTATTAGTGGATTTTTTTCGTCGCACAGCTCTGGTGAGAAACAAACAGTGCTAGCTATACTGAAGATACAATTTGTATACAGTTCTGATTAAACCGTTTGCCGTTGATGTTTTGTTGATGTCGACAGTTATTTAGTTGTTCTCTTTTGTACCTAAGTGTGTGTTTGGTATACAATAAAGTATGTTTTGTGGCAATTCTTGTTTATTTTAAACCCTTGAATAACCCGTGGAGTCTCGAAGCAGTTGTCTAGTACTTAACGCAACGAGTAGGCGCATTCGTTGCAATAAATTTCAAGAAGATTGAAACGGAGGTTCGTTTTGTCGGTTGTGTCGAACAATCCTATTCTACCTACCTTTCCGCTTAGTGGTGATGTTAGCCATATTGATTCCGTTAAAACTAAACTAAATCTATCTCCTCCCAGCCAGAGTATTCGGGCGTTTCAACCCGTCATTGTGGTCTTCAATATATTGTCAAAAATAGTGATAACGACCAGCAAGTTCTGATATAAGTAGAAGCAAGACCGAAGGTAGACTGTCTATAAAAAAACTATCTGGTTTGTAGGGTTCCGTACCCAAAAGGGTAAAAATGGGACCCTATTACTAAGACTCCACTGTCCGTCCGTCTGTCACCAGGGTGTAATCTCTCACGAACCGTGATAGCTGGACAGTTGAAATTTTCACAGATGATGTATTTCTGTTGCCGCTATAACAACAAATACTTGAATGGCGTCCGCGGACCGGGAGACGAGCTGTAGGTAGACCTCCAACAAGATGGAGTGACGACCTTATAAGGATTGCGGGAACGCGGTGGATGCGAGAAGCTTAAGACCGGTCTGAGTGGAGAGCCTTGGGGGAGGCCTATGTCCAGCTTTCGGCTGACATGATGATGATCTAGACTCACACTTGGCCGGTTTTTTAAATATAATATGCAAATGGCGGCTCTACTTAAGGCACTTGTCCCACTAAGGGCGAGGAAGCGATTAGATATCGACTATTATCTCGCTCAAGAAACGAACAAAAGATATAGATCCCGTGTAAATAAACGAGACGCGTATATTAATAGTTGATCGCTGGCTGTTCATACAGCCGGCGAGAACTCTTTGTCGAAACAAAAAATAAAGATGGCGTGTGCATAAAAGAGACAAATATTAATAGTTGATCGCTGGTTGTACTCGCTTGACGCTTCCCGCTCATCCGAGATTACCGTTAAAGAATGGATGCTATGGAATTAAAGTGTTTTTAACATTACTTATTGGTCGGTCATGAGCAAACATGAAAGACTCAGACATGCATTGGAACGAGATACCTGTTCTTCCACTCCGATCAACTAAAACAGGTCAACTTTTTTTCTTTCCCAACGGGTCAACTATATCAAATTGAACAGAGTCGACTGAGCTACGCTACCGCGGAGCCCCCATTTCTGGGTAGTTTAGCCCTTCGGGCCTGCTGAAGAACTAACATAACCTAAACCTACCTCATATTTATGCTATGAGACTGGAAAAGCGGTCTATTTGGTTGGTTCGACAGGAGTAAATGGCTCATCATCGGAGTTCCATTCTGTACAACTGGATGGTCAGTTTAGTTGATCGGAGTGGAAGACGCCGATACAACATGAGCCAAGAATACCGATACTGCCTAATAAGCAGATGCAAACAAAACTTATATGATATTGATAAAAAACATTTGACGATACGTTTAAATTGTAGCGTTTAGAAACAAAAAGGCTGGGCAGTGCAGCAAAAAGAGATTGGAAGTAAGTATTTCGCAAATATTGTTCAGCAAACCCATGTATCAGTCATTCATTTCATATCTTGGGTTGCGAGTGGTTCTGTCATGTAGAGTTCCATTCTAGACTCCTAACGTAACGACACGTTACGAAAACGCATGATGCCATTTCCAACGCCATCTCTAGAATAAAGCTAGCCATGGAGTAGAATAAACAAAAAGAGATGAAGTTTGTACACTTAATTCTTTTTTTTTAAATTCTGAATAAAAGAAAGAAAGAAAAATATAAAGTGATATACATATAGCAGACGTGTTTGTGTATCATGGTATTTTGTATCAAAAAGAGGTCTGTCTTATAAATTATAACGCGATGACGTTTTCCTTTTTGGAGCGTGAAATGAACCGCAAAGATTACTACGCTAGTGGAGTTAAACTTCACCAGAGGTCGCTTAAGTGCATCAACACCTCGGGCAGCGACGTCAATCGTGTGAATATTTTTTGTTTTTTAAGTGAAAAATGTTGTTTTCTAGCCTTTTATAAGTTAAATTACTTTTTATAAAGTTATCTCAAGAATTTATCTTCAGTCAAGTGTTATTTTTTTCGTTGGAAAGTTGAAAGTTTAGTGTTTGAAGTTGTAACGAACTCTGGGATCGCTCACTTTTGGGAATTCAGGTGTCAACGAGGTAAGAAACCGAAGCTTATTCCGAGATGACGACTTCTATAATTAACACTTTCGATGCTAACGCGTGTATTTGCGCTTTTGACCCTCGTAATTAGCTCAATGTATTCTAATTTCGGGACTATACAGGTAATGGTTATAAATAATACTTTGTATAGGTTAGGATGTTTTGTCTTGTGTAGGGATGTGTACTCTTCGAGTATTATGCGATGCGGTGTGTCTATCGCGTTGGTTGTCAAGTTTTGTCCCTGATGAGGTCTTTAGAAACTTTTGACAAACTTTTTTGTTTACAAAACTTATTTTAAATCAATCATGAAACTTGAGTAAAAAGTGAACTTTGTTAGTTTGATTCAATCTATCTTTCAGCATTTTTAAGCGCTTATTACAGTTAATAATGATTTTACACTCTTAGACAGGAAAATGTAAAGGCTTAGACTTGAGAGTTCTCAGAATGTAATCCGCTATAATGTATGGAATTAAATTGTACTGATAAAACTAGGACATAGGAATGAACTAGGTATTGATTACTAAGCCCAGATTATTATTATTGATTATTTTAATCATTGCATTTTGAAATACTTTGTAAACCATACAGCTACGGAGTAAGCAAACATAATTGAGGTGTAAAAGTGCCCGTGCTGCCTAATAACTGTTTTTTTTTTTTTTTTTTGTATTTTAATTAACTGGTGCAAATGCTTATGACTTATGATCCTACATGTGGTGCTAACACCATTAGTGTCTGGTTTCTATTTAACTTATACCTTCTTTATTTCTTTCACTACATAAATCGAAAAAAGAAACAAATTACACATAGCCAATCAAAGGTTCTCACAATTAGCAATTTGGTAATTGATTCAAGTTAATAATTGTATTGAAATCAATACAAATAGACATGTATGTTTGGTATGCATCCGTATAAGGGGTTACAAGACAACACAATGTGTACAAGAGGTTAACAAATAGGTATGCCCTTTTTACAGAGGTCATTTAAATATTAAATATTACAATTAAAAAAGCTATGTCATATAACCAAGGTTTAAAGTGAGAATAAAATCTTTATTAATACATTAGGAAAGGTCTTCATGTGTGATTTAATTTTAAAGATAATTGAGTAACTTTTTATACTAAAAATACATTATCATTTTTGTGTGAAATGTTTTATTTTATTTACATGGACATGTGTCCAAGTTATTACATAGTTCAAAATAGTATCTTAACAGCTTATGGCCACTTTATGGAGGTTATTGAGGAACCATGTACCAATCTGTATTTTCACTATAGAATAATTGCAGAGTTTACTCACCAACAAATAAACAGACATTTAAGTGCATAACATATGTTTACAGTTTTCTAAAGTACTTGTTTACAATGTTAGCATATATAATACTACAAAACCCTAAACATATTAAAATTACTAAAAAACAACACAAGACCCGGTGTCCACTAACTGATAACATAAATATTCCGCAATACTCTGACTCCTTACACAGCGAAACTCAAATTAATAAAAAGCAAGATTTATTGATTTCACTCCCAGCTTGACCCTTACAGACTCAAAATAAATATAGAAATAAAGTTGGTATTTGTTTATATAAATAATTATTGTATATACTTTATAAAATTATTTACATGTAAAGTTATTTGCGTTCTAAACCTGTACACAAAAAGTATAGACTTAAGACAATTTAAGATTTTCCAACTCCATAAGATGTTTGAAGAATATTGACTAAAGTTGTATAAAAGATCCTAAAATTAATTAAAATTAGGTAGCTGTCTGTGTTATGAATCTGTAGATTTTAGATCTAAATTTAAATTTAAATTTAGTAATTGGAAATTCTTACACATGGACAGCATTATCACTGTGACAGTTTTACGTTAAACACTTATGGTAGGAAATCCCCTTTAATCCAACTCATATTTCATTAGTTTTTCGTATATTAAATTAAAAGGCTAATCTTAACCAATAAAATTCAAACTTCATCAAAATATGATCAAAAACTTACTCTGTAAAATTAAACGTACACCAACCCCCAACCCCCACTCTCAATGCTAATTTGCATGCCAGCTTAATAACAACACCCCTATCACCCAAACACGCGTCCAACATGCTAGAAACAAAGAAAAATGTGTCATGGATCCCTCCGTTTTTTAAAAAGAGTTTTGCAACAATCAATTCCCTTTGTGCACGACATCAATAGGAGCGGTTACTGTGTACCTATCCTTTGATCTCGCCGCCCTCCGAAGACGCGACAGTGCGCTAATGCCGCCGCTCCGGGGAGAAACGGCCTAACCGACTTTGGTACCAATTTTAATATGGCTTTATACGTGAATTTAATTTTATCTAATTGAAAACTAATTATTGCGCGAGGACCCTCGGACCCTCTTGTCATGAGTGCCCGGTCGTGGGACGTATAAGGGCTGTTTAGCTTTTGGCCGACACTCTGTCCGTACCTATAAAAGTTTTATCGATAAATTCCGGGAAAGAAGTGCCGTACGCCCGTCTCTAGACTATGAACTATCTTTGTTTTGAAATATTTGTTACAATAATTAAGTAAACAATTAAGCCAGCGGTCGGCCCGGTGACTGTTTTGCCACTTTTATCATGTCCTATTAAATTTAAATAAAGTGTAAGAGTAAGGTATATTCCGTGTTTTTCATATTATCCCATTAAAAAAAACAAGTTCAGGCCGCCTTTGGCGCCTTTACTTTATTTGCCACAATGTGTCCCTCTGAGAGGTAGCCGACTCCTGAGTTTTTGAAGTATATTTTTAGGTTATAGGTACAAGCTGGAGCTGGTACCCAAAGGGTGCGATGAAACGTCCGGGTAGTTGTCACCTAACCGACAAAACGGTTCACGCGACCTTAAACCTTTCGGACTTGCCAAGGCTGTTCAAAAAAATTCAAAAATTCAAAATTCAAAATATTTATTCAGTAAATTGGCCACATGAGGGCTCTTTTACACGTCGGTAACATGGAGTGAATCTACTAGCGCTTCGGACAAGACCATCATTGCGGAGAAGAAGCGCCGCAAGAAACTCCAGCAGAAGGTCATTTTTTTCAATGATTATATACAATAATACTTAAAAGTATCTAAATTACATTACAAGGTAATAAAGTAATAAATAATTATTTTTAAAACTAACACAAATAAAATCATTACAAATGTAAGGTCACGTGCTCTACGTAAGTGCGACACGCACCTCTACTCTTAGTAAGGTTGTCTGGAAGAGATCGCTATTTATCGATCGTTGTTTACCACGACACATAAAAAAAAAAACGCGCCTGCGCCTCTATTCTAGACAGTAAAACAATATCGTATTTGACCTGTTACGGAATCGTTTTTCACTTGGCCGCCAACTGACAAGGAAATAAGAGCTATTATATCCAGTGATGGGAAATAGGTGAGCTAAAATACCTATTCTTCGCGAGAGGACATAATATAGAGTGGTTACAACCGGATAAAAAATATTATTTTTTTCTGTTCCGGGTATTCGATATTTATTCGGGTAATTATCGTAATGTAAAACATGACATGTTTTGTTTAAAGTACGGCATGTTTAATGTTAGTTTTTAGTAAAAAGGGCTAGAGAAAAGAAGGAATGTACAAGATTTCTAAAAAGTAGTAGCAGGACTAATAATATGGGTTTTCCCACGCATTGTTTGTTTATGACTTGCAAATGGGCGTTCACATTTTCGGATTACTTATAATTTTAACTTTATGGCAGGAATGTTACCATTTTTACTACAAACTTTACAAACATTCTATAAGGAAAAGAATGTATGTTCAACATTACGGCTAGTATTCGCAGTGCCCGGATAAATATCAAATACCCGGAATCCAAAAAATATATACTTTTATCCGGTTGTAACCACTCCATATTATGTCCTCTCGCAAAGTATAGGTATTTTAGCTCACCTATTTCCCATCACTGATTATAACGTTGATAATACGATGACAGGTCAAAAACGATATGGTTTTTACCGTGTCTAATAGAGGCCCTGGACTAATAGACAATACTTCCTTAGGATCTTTCTTTTTGCATTTTTTTCGATTTTTCTGTCGCAAGCGTTTGCCAATGACTTCGTCCGCTCAAGACTCGTTAATAGTACATTTATTCGGGAACTATATATTTTCTAAACGGCATGTTTCTCCAAGCAAATTTTATGCGTAAATCGGTTTAATTATTAAACCGTAAAAACTTGTCAAGCAAACAGACGAAGGGAGTGAAGTGAATGTGATAATTATATATGTACATAAATATTCTGCCCGCAAATTCGCCATTACATTTTCCTAGATGTCTATCTCTGAAAGCAAGACGCTAACTTCGACGTCGTTTCTGCTACTTTCAGAGATTTCTAGAAATTTTGCGGGTCTAATTACCTATTTATATTACTCGTAGTGTACCCAAATAATTTAATATCTATGCCCTACTCTTTGTAGTTCTTAGTAATTCAATTGAGTTAGTTGGCAGGTATAAGATAATGTGTCAAGGGAATAAATATTTTGTTTCAGCCTTTTTCCTATTTCTAATTCCTTTAATTTATTGAACACAGGACCCACGTATGAGTTACAAAGAAACTGGCTTAAGAAAGGCTAGAAAGGTACAATTTAAAGAAAAATACATTTCTTTACTACACACATAAGTAAAAACAGAAAACAGCAATAAAAAGATAAGTGGCTGTGTCTTCGCGGCAGTAAATCGGACACTGGCTCAGCATAATGCATTAATATAATAATGCAATAATAATATAATAATAATAATGCATTATTATTTTATAGCGCATAATTTGGCAACTGGCCTTCTTAAGCAACGTAACGATCCACCAACGAATAAGTTGGCGATATAGCACCCAAAGGGGTAAAAGGAGGGAAGAAATATAAACAAATAGATGGTGATATCACGGGCAAAGTGAATACATAATACTTGTCAGCCAAGTCATTTTCATTATTCCGATTGGTGTTAATAGTTTGTGATTTTTATTGCTAAAAGTTTACACGTGCAAATTTCAATAGCTGTTGGAATGCCAAACTAAACGCCATTTTTTGGTATCCATATTGTTCGTAACCATGGTAACCAAATAACAAATCGATGTATATTATTCATCTATATTAGTAACTTTATAAAAATGGAACTTAAAACGCATCATGACTATAATTAGTCTCAAAATTAATTTTATTTTTAATATACGTAATTTTAATTGATATTAAAATATTTTAAACGGTTTATTATACAAATTAGGATGTCAAGTGTTCACTAAACGCCAAGACTAAAATCCGGAATGACCGTAACCATGGTAATAACAATGCTATAATAATTATTAACGCAACGCTCATTATAGAATTGTTTTCACGCTTTGGTTACGCTATAGGTGGTATTGTGATACCATTAACGATATCAATATTAGCGGTTTATAGTACGCGATTAGAAAAAAGCATTTAACATATTTAATGTTGTACTATACTATAACCTTTTAAGATTATCCATTACACCGCCACCACGAACCAGCACAAACATGACATGTACCGAAGTTGTGAAGTAATTTGCAGAGGTATAATTAGTTGTCTTTTATTGCTCTTTTGATGTGTCGCGGTCGGTCCGTCCGTCCGGCTGGGTTTTGACCTTTAACTTGGAAAGACACATTTACGTCTTTTAATCTGAGATTAACGCTTTTAACTTTACATCAAAGGTTTCTTGACGCACCTTGCGATCACGCAACAATAAATTACTACAGTGCGAATAGGTAGTATTTTTTGTACAGAAAAGGAGGTTGAATAAATGAGTAAAAAAAAAATTTAGGCTGATGTTTGGAGTGCATTGGCTTTGTGTTTTTTTTCCAATCACTCCAGTTGAATGTGTTGGATGTCACTTAAAATTAGGAAGCTCCATCTGCCGTATAACTTTTTTCTGCCAAGCAACACTATTGCGTTTCGTTAGATTACAATACCTTTCTTCGTCTCTGAAAATCTACCATTCCTTTCAATTTGTCTTAATTAATTCTTTAAAAAACGGCGACACAACTACGGCGATGCCTTCCATCATGATCAGGGGTCGGAATTTTCGTAGCACTTTTGAGCTGTCATAGGGACTTCTCGTTTATCGACTTCGAATATACATATTTTATCGATACATTATAGATCACAACATGTTAAAGAAGATTAAAAATATAGGTAAAGCACAGGCGGTATTATCGCTAAAGAGCGATTTCTTTCAAATAATGACAATCTATTTATTTTATAGAAAAACGAATGAAGAAACACTTAGTCTTGTTTGCACTAAAACAGACTGAACATGAAATTCATAAATGATAAAACACTGAACTGAACTGATTAAAATGTTAACTATTAACTTTTCATTATTTTCATTGCAAATCTCTATTTCACGTTTTCAATTACTCGAAAGTTATTTGAAAGTAATCGCTCTTTAGCGATAATACCGCCTGTGCTTTACCTATATTTTTAATCTTCTTTAACATGTTGTGTTCTATAATGTATCGATAAAATGTGTATATCCGAAGTCGATAAACGAGAAGTCCCTATGACAGCTCAAAAGTGCTACGAAAATTCCGACCCCTGCTCATGATCATGTGACCCGCAAACAGAGACGGGCATTATTCGAATAAGTATTTATTCGAATAATTATTCAAATAAAAAATAAATCGTAATATTTTTATTCGCGAATAATTTATTCGTCGAATAATTTATTTTCCAATGATTTATTCGTCGAATAATTTATTTGCGAATGATTTATTCGCGAATAAATCCTCCATGAATGAATCATAAGACTACTTTTTCGTTATTTTATTCGGATAAATTCATGAAAAATATTTGACGTTTTTGGTTATTCCATTCAAATAACTAACACGATTTAGAAATAAAGTGACTCGTTTATTAGTAGGCACTGCATATTTCAACACCTTAAAGATTGGGACAACATGGTTAAAGTATAAACCCAGATAGTAAAATAAACAAAGGAATTCATGGCAATTCATTCATTCAAGAATAAATTATTCGCAAATAAATTATTCGACAGATAATTTATTCGAATAAGAATAATCATTCGAGATCGTTATTCGCGAATAATTTGGTTATTCTAATTCGTTTTTCGTCATTCGAATAAATTTTGCCCATATCTGCCCCCAAGAATGAGCATTCAATTGGTTAAACTTTTTTCGAAATTGTTGCCAAAGCCTTTATATTTAAGTCGTCATTAACAGGCAGGTAATTAAGTATGATAATGTAACTGATCGTAGCGGCTATTACGGCTTTTCAGAACGAGAACAATCGCATCCAGACTAAAGGGGACGATTCAGGCTTTGTCACACAAGTGGGACTTACTGCCTTTATACACACTAGCGAATGAGTTGTAGACTTTACAAAAGGCAATGAAAAGGATTTGTTTGACCTTTTTTCATAAGTCAGTAAATACCTAATGTAACATTAAAAGCAAGAGGACGCTTGCAATTTTATTAATGGTATTAAGACCTGTGAAGTTGTAGCCTCACTAAACATAAAGTTTCTTCAATCGAGGACCTGTAATCCTTTAATGTAAAAGTCCGTCTCAAGTTGATATGCGGGCACGCTGACGCGTTTCACCAACTTTTCCGAATCTTTCCAATGGCTATTTATCTTCGCGAGTGAGCTTCAAAACTACGACTCGATCATTATATAAATGCGGGTTTAAAGATTATTCTAACTTTTCGCTTTTCAATTGGATTAAATTTGTTCAGACATAAATTTATTGAGATTATGTAGCTTGTATATTCGTAGATATTCTTGTCCGTGTCTTACTTTAATTACACTGAGTAGTTAGTCTTATTAAAGCATATTAAGAACTTTTCTTTAATAAGTAATTATACTCTTACTCACTTGACACTAGGGAATGCAAATATCCGGTTATTACCGGTTTTAACCAGTTATTTTCATACATAATCGGTTAATAACCGGTTAAATTGCATTCCCTACTTGACTTGACACTAGCGAAATCACTACGGAACCGCCCAAAATAAAATTAACTTGAAAGCACAGCTATCCATGTGTAATTGTGTATATATGTATTTAACAAGGCCATAGTGCACTTAAGTGGCATTGCAGATAGTCTGCAGGGAGTATGAACCTGGCGCCCAAACGGGGGGCCGTAGTCAAATTGATGGCGCACAATTAATGGGCACCTGGCTCCGCTGCTAATCGACCGATAGAATTAAATGAACGGACCGCACTAATTGCCCGGTAAGACAAAGGGGCAAACACTCAGCTTTGAGCTACCCGTCTAGTGACACTCGAGGCGTGGACCGGCCGGTGCGCCCACAGGCCGAGCGCTCGGTTGTCAACAGTTGATGTTCACTCGAGATGACAAACGGTATTCGTACCAATCGTACCTGCAGTTCAGTGTGGATGATAAATCATGCATTTATTGACGTGAAGACGGCTTGACTTACCAAACAATTCAATATTCACCAGGAAGAGAACTGATATAAACAAATATCACAGGGAACACTTGAAAATTAACATATGCATATTTAAGGAGTATATAAAATAAATCAATGAAATATCAGGGGACAATATCATCACACGTATTGACCTTGTGTCATACGAAGCTCCAGGCTTGTAATTTGATTTAAGTACACAATTGAAAGAGTAAATAAAGCATCCTTCTGTAGTATTCTACCTACGGAATCAAATTCTTTTCTCTTTACGACTTTGTAAAGCTTGTTACGTGAGTATGTTGCAACAATGGACGTTTGAAAATTCTTAAGCGGTAAAAAACAGCACGTGTCTGTGTGGTCTGTGTGCAGTGCGGAGTGCAGTTTAATTGCACAAGAATCAGGGCCGGTCGATGGCTCTTGGCCGAGTGGGCCACACAATCTGCGGCGTCAGCCACGCCAATTACACCGTATTAGATCTCCGAGGAGGTTTCCTACATGCCGATCTCGGAGCCGACGTGTTTGTCGTTCACGGAGTGAACACGGACTGCTTCGAATCTTACTAGACTTTATTGTTGCAATACTTGCAATATTGAACTGCATGCTGAATTCAGAGTTTCTGACACATGAGATATTACAATTGAAGATGTAGACTCGCAAGATTGTGAAACGAATATCACCGAACAAAGTGATTAGGCCGGTAATTTATGTTTCCTTCATAAGTTAATTAAGCAAACGCCTACGTCAATAGTGGCAAAACCGACGTGAAACCAGTGAGTTGTATTATATATGTAGGTACATCATTACACTATAGAAGAGGTTTTGTATTGTAATTGTTGCTGCTGTTATAATTGTTGGAGTGAAAAACAGATCAAGCAGTTTATACAGATTACAGGGATACTTACTTAAACCTAATACTATTATTCGATTACAATTTGAATCAAAAACGCACGGTGTTTAACAGTACTATTGTATAGACGGCATTTTCCCGAACCCTTCCGATGTGCGAAAACTCCCAAGCAAGCAAAATAAACAGCGTTGCATTGCCAAGCACCCTCGCCGAACAATGTCAGGCGCACCTTTATGACGCGATCCAGATAGCGCAGCGCGTCTGGCGACAAAGTCGGATCGCGGAGCTTACGGAGAGTGCTTGCGAAGAGTCGTTATCGCGCTCTCGGCGCTCCCTAACGATACGTGGGACTCGTTAGAACGGCTACTTCTGATACCGCGGCCAGCACGAGCGTACGAGCAACCGAGTTCCGTTGCTCATTATGCTTGCGACGGAATTTGTAATCGCTTTTGGATCAGTTCCATGCGACACGACTCGGGGGATGATGTAACGGAAGGAGTTCGAAACTGACCCAAATTTATCGTGCCAATTTTTATGAAGGTTAATTGGCATTTTATGTATGAGCCTTCATTAGCTGGTTCGGGAAGCCTGCTGCTGATTCTGACTGTAGATGCTACACTGAAAAAAATTATTGGTGCGCTTCTAACAAGATTGTGATTGTTCTGCATAAGCGTCTTTATTCCATACGAGCCTGACAACACCATAGATACACCAGCTAAGATGTTAGTTGAATCACTAAATAAATTTGCTGTTGTTACTATCAGCTTTGTTAACTATTGAATTAATTATTTGTCAACTAAGAGAAAAACTCTCTTATGCCCGGTTTCTGAAGTCCCTAGTTAAACCTTTAATAGCTATTGATCCGTTAAAGTTATGTTTAGGTTAAACGACGTTTATCTCTTCGTGCGTTTCTGAGTGCTCTACGAACAGTTCGATAACTATTGACAGATAAATAGTTCCTTCCGCTGCCGCTAGATGGATCTTAATAGTTTTTCATATGTAGACTGCTGTTAATGCCTTAATTCAACATCAATTCCGGTTGATTTTTGTAAAAATAATAATTTGGTCAGTTAAGTTAAACCTAGTTTAAACGGAGTTTATCTTTGAGTCGTTGTTCGGAAACGCAGTTGTCAAAGTTAACGGACCAATAGCGTTTACGGACAGATAAACCACCGATAAAAGTACCTACTTCAGAAACCGGGCATTAGTTGGCTCTCATTTTTTTGAGTGTAAGGAAAGAAACCAAAGTTACATTTTTACGTTCACATAACTCAGTGGTTACTGGCGCTGTTCTTTGATTTTTAACTGAAATGAGAAGTTTGCTGTTACCATGGCGGTTCCAAAATAAGTCTGTCAAATAAATCGAAAACCGCAGACATCAAGCATTACCATTATTATCTTTAAACAACTTAATAATTTCCGCATAGATTGCATAGAAACACATGAGTAGGATAAATAAAACAATGACTGATCAATTAAACACGAAAGAGATTAAGTCATCAAAGCGGTTTGGAGCGCGCGGAGTGAAACAAGTCATCGATTCGTATTTGATGCATGCTCTCGCGTCGCCGCCGGGGCGGCGGGCGGAAGACGGATCGGCGCCTCCGCGGCCAAAGAGCTGCGCCTAAACCCTTGCTTGATGCGTCTGGATTTACAGTGGATACGAGATTGGTTCTGAAAACTGTTGCGGTTTCGGGTTATGTTTAGATTTTATAAAGTGTTGTATGTTCGAAATATCGTTATGAAATACTGAATTTCGTGTCAAAAAAAGAGTAGAATATTTCTAGATTTAGTTTTTTTTACATTTGTGTCTTTTTTATGGTTTTGTTTCGAAAACGTCCATATTTATTTTTCAGTAAGTGTTAATACTTTATGTAAGATCTTTATATAAATAAACTGAACAACTAAAACAAACCATAAAAGCACTTATACCTTACCCGTCATAACGCATGTAAATACGATCTGTCTATTTAAAACTATTTATGAAACAATTCCATCCATCATGGCGCCAACAAAGAACGGTAACAGGAAGCCCCGCTTGTCCTAAAACAGGAGTCAAACATTGATTAATTGATATCAGTTGTTCACACAAACTAGTGTATTAGTAGCTCGCGGGGCGCGGGTGGGAGTGGCGGCTCGGTCAAAGGGCCCTTTGATGTTTGCCGCCGGCTTAATGCAGCGCCCGCGGCCCCGCACCACTCATCATTAGCAATTTCCCCGTAATTTATTATCTTTACCGCTATTTATTTGTACAATTTCACGGGCGCATGACGTTTCACACCTCCGCGGCGTACCACCTTTGACAAGTCATTTAGTTTGCGTTTGTGTTGAATTCAAACCAATTCCGAAGCTTCAAAGGATGCAATTACGTAGCTAAAGATTTTAGCTGGCATTAAAACGTCCCAGCCCGATATGGTAACCGTGAGCGTAATAGCGACGCAGATTTAGACGGCCATTTTAGTTTTAATAACCAGCGCTTCAAACGCTGCAAGTAGTGGGAGCGCCAGTTTTATGCCTGAGTCGTGATTGATGTGGCAACGTAAAGTTTATTGCCATTGTCCAGGGTTATGGCGAAATTGCGCGATGTATTATTCATGCGCCGGCGGCGGGCATCTATCAAACAATTTGACACGCTTCTAGCGCCTCTGCAACGCTTTGTTAATTAGATGCAGTTTTTCATAAAAACTTTGTTGCAGCCCTAAGCGTCTAGTGTTTCACATCGTCGAAGCACGTTATATTTAGCTCCTAGACCAAATCCAACATCAAAGAAAGCAGAGCTCAAATACTATGGTTGGAGTGGATGGCTAGATCTGTGTCCGACTCATTTTAATTCTCCGTTATCGACAGTTGTCATAAAGTTACAATCGGAAGTTAAAGGTAGGGAATGTCATTGTGTCCGCCTTTTGTACTCCTTTTTTTGTGCAATAACGTTATTAATAAATCATTAAATCCTTTCCAACCCCCTGTATAGTCGATCGTTTCACACGCCAATGACAGCTGAAACGCATAACGAATTTCAACCTTTTGAAGAAACGCGAAGGTGAATTTTGCAATTAGGAAATTAAGGATTTTATTTCGTACGTCGTTAGCGGAAAAAGCCTAATGATTAATAAATGTAATAGCGAAATAGTGAATTCGATCATTAACATAATATGCTAATTATATTATAATTAGCGGTTACAGCATTGGATATGTGCGGCGAAAAGCAATGCTTTAATTAATTTTCCGACCCATACTTGTACATTTCACATGCGAATGAATTGACAACAGGAACTTTTTAATGAGGTGTTCTGCAAAATTATACTAATAGAGGTTTGTTTTTTTTGGTCTTTATTTACTGAGAAAATAAATAAACAAATTTTTGCTAATGGCTGAAGAGCTTAAA
The DNA here is from genome assembly GCA_927399475.2 of Acleris emargana. Taxonomy (NCBI): domain Eukaryota; kingdom Metazoa; phylum Arthropoda; class Insecta; order Lepidoptera; family Tortricidae; genus Acleris; species Acleris emargana. The sequence goes on from OV656840.1 coordinate 4,292,700, forward strand.
CGCCACGGTCTTTTCCACGGCACAGATAGCTTGATTAAAAAAAATTAAACGCGGTTATAAACAAAATGACGTCATTCCGACTAGGGCTTCCAAATACCGGACTTTTCATAATACCGGTATTGATGCCGGTATTCGTTATTCAATACCGGGATCCCGGGATCCCGGACCGGTATTAAGAAAATGTAATAAAAATTGAGTTTTTATTAAAAATAAAACTTGCAGATTAATTTCGATATATCCTTTTATTAAAAAAAAGGTTTTGACTCTTTGTGCCAGAATCGAAAAACGCCAGATTCGCAGAACGCCAGATTTTCAGATTCGCAGTATACCAGATTCGCAGAATGCCAGATTCGCACGATGTCAGATTTAAGATTCGCAGAATGCCAGATTCGCATAGTACCAGATTCGCAGAACGCCAGATTCGCAGAATGCCAGATTTGCAGATTGCCAGATCCGCACAGTGCCAGATTTATTTTTCACATAATAGTAATAGAGAGCGTAAGATTAATTAGAGTTCAATACCTCAAAAGGTACAGAACCGTTATCGGATCATTTTGCCATATCAGTTGACGATCACTTTACCGGCGTTAGGGCGGGAATGATCCATATAAATCTAATTATAAAGCAACATTACTAACATTACTAAGCAACATTACTGCCTATTATTTTATCAGGAACAAGTCGTTTTAGAGCGTTGAATCATTTCATTATTGAGAAAAAGTATATTTTATTACTACTGTACTTGAACCAATGATTGCGTAAGAGCTGGCAACGGAAATTGATTATTTCACTCTTACACCGTGCGAATCTGGCAATCTGCGAATCTGGCATTCTGCGAATCTGGCGTTCTGCGAATCTGGTACTATGCGAATCTGGCATTCTGCGAATCTGAAATCTGGCATCGTGCGAATCTGGCATTCTGCGAATCTGGTATACTGCGAATCTGAAAATCTGACATTATGCGAATCTGGCGTTCTGCGAATCTGGCGTTCCGCGAATCTGGCGTTTTTCGATTCTGGCACAAAGCGTCAAAACCTGGTTGATTTATAATAACAAACTTGATAAAATATGTTTTTTTTTAAATTTTCAGGTTACAAATATAATGTATATAATCGTAAAACTAAATCATCCTTGTAATTGAATCACAATTGAAACAAGTAAAAATTAAAGTATTTCCTATTAATATTGTCATGGTTGGTGATTTTTCTGTAGATATTAATTTTTTTAGTGCACTCCGACGCCGTCGGATAGGTTAACACTTACTGGCACGTGACGTGATGTGACTGGCACGTGACCAAACACGACAAACTCCGGCAGGCAACTGACTTACTCCCTTTAGCAAGGGCTATGCAAAGCATAGAGTAAGATAAAAGATAAACGCGAGGCATATGTATAAGCAGGACAGCAGTCAGAGCGAAAGTACCGTTAGAACCTTATTGTCAACAGTTTTTTTTCGGTATTGCTAAAACAATGACCAGAGAACGGCTGAGTATCGAAATCTCTTACGTTACATGTAACTTACAAAAGTTACGAAGCAATTGAAACACACTTGTTAATAAACCATATAAATAAACGAATGGTTTATTTCCCCATTTTTATTTTTAATACCGCGGGCGGGATCCCGGTATTGCTTAATGAATACCGGTATTGAAAAAGACATGAAATATCGCGGGATCCCGGGATCCCGGGAAGCCCTAATTCCGACCTTCCTAGTCCAAAGCCAACGTTGAATCACATTTGATAAATTGTCACCGCCTGCCATTTCAACCAAATTAATTAGAATTGGCCATGCAGGCGCCGTAGTTTCATCAATAGCCTAGTTCACCAATCCATATCTGTTCAATCATAGAGCCTATTTTTAATGTTTCCATCCTTCTTAAATAGTCCTACATTAACCGTTGGTTGCCGTGGGAGCATACTTCAATAGTTTGAACTCAGGCACAATCGCCGGTTGGTGTACCATCACTTTACTAAATTAAACTTGTTTAAAGGGCCTCTGCGTCTTAGCTTCAGCTTTATGTACGCCTTCCAAAGGTCCGGAACTCCCATAGTCCTGTGATTGGTAAAAATAATTTTAAAAAGATACTGAGCTTTTGAGACAAACCTCTACAAGTATGTTGAAAATAAAACGCCTTTTCAGAAAAAATATTGTTGTCAATAATAATTAAATCTCCATAGCGTTGCACGGTGCAAGAATACGTTACCTTTATATATAAGTGGTTGCCGGGTTAGAATAGTGCCACTCCATGTCTTCCCGTGGATGACGTAAGAGGCGACTAAGGGAATAAAGGCTTGTAGTACTGTTGCAACCTGTCACTAATACGCTGGTAAAAATCTTAGCCTAATTGAGCAAAATGTGGTTAGTGGTTGGTTACAGAATTATCAACAAGTTTTAAGAGTTGTAGGTAATTCTGTAGCTCTGCCTACCCCTCCCCGGGAACGAAGGCATGAGTTTATGTATGTAATGTATATATAAGTCAAGTTCGCGAAGATGTGTGATTTACAGCACGTGTTAGTGCCGAAAAATTCGCGAGCACGTGCCCTCTGCGGGCACACTTGTGGCGCGGCAGCTCATTAGCGCCGCGTTTGTGCTCCGTGCCGCAGATGAAAATAATAGGGCGCCGGCATCAGCGCCGAAAAGTCTGGCGGGAAGTGAGGAGAAACAGGAAAAGTCCACTAAGTCGCTGAAAACCCTGATATAGTGGCGTCCCACTTTCAGAGCTGAATACTGTTAAACGACCCAAACGATTCCTATCAAACCTAGCTGAGAACTACTCCACTTGTAATAGCTATTAGTCCGTAAGTAAGTATTTTACCACTTTGGAAGTGTCTCTTGCGCAAACTATTCAGTTTAGTTTTTTTTTAAATTAGAACCCTCAATATCATTTTTGAAGACCTATCCATAGATACCCGACACGAATAGGTTTAATGAAAAAAAAATTAGTTTCAGTTCTAAGTATGGGGAATTTATTGTTTTTTTTTTCTATTTTTGTGTTTAAATCTTAATGCGGTTCACAGAATACATCTACTTACCAAGTTTCAACAGCATTGTTCTTATAGTTTCGAAAAAAAGTTGCTGTGACATACGGACGGACAGACAGACAGGCAGACATGACGAATCCATAAGGGTTCAGTTTTTTGCTATTTGGCTACGGAACCCTAAAAATAATCCAGTCTCGTTTAAAATTGTTTAATCAAATAATATTGGAAATAACCAGTACTTACATAAATAAATAATATATATTACTTACATATTACATTGCATACTCTTCTACACTTACTTGTAAATAATACTCAGAAAATAACCCACTATGCATAATATGTATGTTACTGTTTAATATTGGATCCTTTGTTGTAAAAAGTCGCATAGTTAAATGTAACGGCAGCAAAGTAATATCAATCACGTCGCGACATCAAAGCGGGAGACAAAGGCCTCGCCGGCGCATTCTGCTGACCTTACCGCGTTGTCGCTCGCAACACTGCCCGGCTAAAGTTTTCTAACATCGCAATATTTACAACGCTTGCGAACTCTACTTAGAACAATAAATATGGGTTAGGCTAGGTTAGATGTGATAAAAGTGCTATCGATCACTGAGATCAAAGGGAAAAGACAAAGGACGCTTGGCTTTGTCGCTCGCGCCGCTGGTTTAGGTGGGTTTGAATTGAACTAGGATGGAAACGCGATGGCCTATTCCAGTTTTTAATCTTTTTAGATTTACCAGATTTATCTGGGATGCACAAAAACACAGTTAGTTGAGAAAGTACCCTTTATTAAATAATATGTTGGGATTTAAATGAAAGATCGCCGAAATAGAGTATTATCAATGGACAAACTAATTAAGTTTGACAACATTATGAAAGCTATTTTAATTACATCATGAAAGATGAAAGCTTTGAGATCGCCGGGCAAAAGGCCACCCGAAAAATCCATTTGAAATCTCAATTAAACGTAAAGCCGAATACAGATATTAATTCAGCACACAAACGAGTTATGTGACCGCACGCCGGTTCGTCGCGTCAAAGGCGGATCATAACGACTGAAGGTGTTCGCCGACAAAGCGACCGCTACAGACGCGACTTATGATATTTGAGTTGCCGGGACTTTGGGAGACTGGCGATACGGCGACAATGTGTGCCGAGCAGGGATGGGGTTATCACGCGACAGTGTCGATAGCGATGCTGCGATGTTCCGCAACTGAAGCTGACTTGGCCAGATGTCAAGAGAACAGGTAGCCTGTGTGCTCGTTTGCCTTCCCTTGCCATAAAAAAAAGAAAAAACTCCTGATAATAGTTAGTCCTCATGTGATGAAGCAGGTATCAGTGCATTGCGTAAAACTGGGTTCAGTCAATTATATTTTATTAGATACGTTATGCTCATACTAAACGCATTTAAAACCCGTCGCTAATTACTGACAGTTTGCTACGTTACCATATTTCTATAGAGAAATACGGCAATCCGTAGAGAACGCTATTGTTAGAAAGAGTTAAATAGTTGTTTTAAATTGCTCGCCCCTCTTGCCAATACAAGTGTAGCTAGTGTCTTTATCGCACTCATGCGATATCTGATTGTGTATCTCATGTTTCACAGGTGATAGTGACCCCGGTACAAATTAAATAAAATAAAATAAAAGAAAAATTTAAAAAATATTTACCTTTCCTTTTACAGTGACGGTATAATTTCGGCCACCTCAAAAAACACATGACTGCATTTTTTACGAAATATATTTGTTTCATTTCGGTAGTAAAATTGTATTGTCTTAGATGCGTGCGTGTCAGCGGCCGCGGTGCAACTAAACAGTAGTAAGGTAAATTACCTTCCTTTTTGAGGAACGCTTTTGCGCGTAGATGACGTATCTTAATATAAAATATTATTGGGTTCAGTGCTGTGTAGAGCTTGTTATGTAGATGGCCTCTGCAGGGTAAGACGACGTCCTTAAAAAGTAATTATTCAAGTCATGGAAACATAAACAACCAGCTACTGCCCGCGACTTCGTCCGCGTAGATTTCGGGATCTTTTTAATTTTCCGGAATGAAAGTACCTATAGTACTGTCCAGAGTATAAGTTGTGTCCATTCAAAATTTCATGCAAAGCCTTCCAGCTGTTAAGGAGAAACAAACTAACACGCCAAAATTTTGTATTTATAATATTAGTAGGATAAAATCAATGTTTCATTTATTTTTTCCGCTATGGACTAGGTTTTAAAACGCCAATGCAAATGTTTATAATGAAGAAAGCTAGATTCGCGCCACTGCTTTCAGAGACAGATGCAGATGAGTCTGCGTTTCGGGGAGACAGAGGATTTGCGGGTGTTTTATAAGGTTGCAGCGGCGCGTCCCTAGTCAAAGCTCGCCACAATATTTATCGGCGGCGCTGTATCAATGCGGCACAAAGCGGCGCCGGAAGCCCACCTCGCCAAACGCGCGCGGCGCCAGCTCTAAGCGGAAGCGGGCTGGTGTTCTATGCAACCAGAAAATAATAGATAACTTAACCTCGAAAGGACCATGTTAAATTTTAGGTTTCCGTACAAAATGAAAAAAACCCTTATAGGATCACTCGTGAGTCTGTCTGTCTGTCCGTCTGTCACATCAATAGACCATGCGTCAAAATGGGCCTGAAACCAACAGCATTGAGAGTTATGTCAATAAATAGTTCTTAAAATCTACTTTATTTCATTATATGGGCACAAAGTCAAATTCCATTGCAGAACTGAGATATTTGTATTTTAGTCACGGTGAGTACGAGCTTACGATAAATGCATTCGGAGAATATTCATATTCTGGAGGGTAGGTATTGAGCACCTTTGTTGCCCATGGTCCCTGTGATAGTACCTGGAAGGTATCACGGGAATTATTTTACCCGTGGTCCCTGAATTTTGTATAAGCCAACTAATTTAAAAAGGTACCTATAATAACTTAACTATATATCATTAAAGAAAACAATAAAATAAAACATAAGTACCTACATATACCATGGTCCCTGTGATAGTCCCTGGGAAAAAGGATATTCTCTCATATGAAAATATGTAATGCTGGCCACTAAAGATCCTGACTCATAATATAAACCCAATTTAAAAAATGAAGGTAGGGATATCGACCGTTCCATTAATTATGTTCGTTCGGTGTCATTTCTTGTTGAATACCGTGTTTTACCAATAATAATATTCTAATATGACTTAATTATTGATGTAATGAGGTAACAGCTTGCTCTATATATATATATATATTTTATTAATTAAACAATCAATTGTTACAAAACGTATGTTTATTTCACACACTAACCCTACCCTAATAATTCTGAATCCTTTTTAATAGATCCTATTTACTCTAACTTAAATATAAATACCTCAGTTCTGCAATGGAATTCGGCTTTGTGCCCATATAATCAAATAAAGTAGATTTAAAGACTTATTTAATGACTTAAGTTTCAGCTCTGTTGGTTTCAGAACCAGGCTCCATACAAAGTTGCCCATGGTCCTTTGCTCCGAATTACTGGACCGTTTGAGTTGAAATTTGGTACACATATGTAAATTGATGACTCAAACAGATGTTCGAGGGACAAATTAGGAAATTTAAAAAAAAAGTTTTGCAAAACTTAGTGTGTCCCATATCACGTGAAAGCGCTCGTTATGAGGATCTTAAATATATTTTTGTTATTATTGTAAAATAAATAGTTTTGATTTTATTCATGAAAGAAGACGAAAATTAACCGTTCCCCCATGATCTCCGAAACTACTGAACACCTAACATTTTGACAAATATACAAAATATAGTTCATTGCTGGTAGATTACATTAAAACCTATAAGAATTCTATCAAAAAAAAAAGTATGTACGGAACCCTCTCCACGCGAGTTCAACTCGCACTTGGCCGTTTTTTTTAAATTAATGGCATTCACACCTTTTTTTTAAAGGTGTTCTTCGCCATTGTAGAGGTTTAGACAATCACCATAGACTTAGAGAAACAACTCTTTGGATATCACACGCGAAAACAATTCTTCGTTTAAAGAGTGTTTACTCTTGTGGACTAACAGAAGCACATGAGGTTCCACGCGCTTCTGATAAGTGTAAATTTCTTTTGTTCGAAACATAATCTTTTGTCGGTCAACAAAAATTTCAAGGCACTTCGACATATCGCTCATCCAGTAGAATAATGACATAATTGCAAAAAATCGGGTTTTGAGATTTTACCGTCGTAAGTGTTCTAAAGGTCAGGTCTATCGCGTGGAACAATGACATAATATGCATGTTAAAAATGCAATTATGTCATTATTCTATTGGATGAGCGATATGTTCTAAATTTAAGCCGTTGGGCCTTATAAGGATAAAAAGACGAGGCGTAACACTTGAAACCTCATATAGGGCGTCATTTATGGGTCCTAAGTTTACCCAATAAGATCCTTTTGAACTTGTACTTGTGAATGTTATTAATTATTTAATAACTACAGTAATACCATCATAAACGCGATTGCTATCAGGTTAAGGAGATAGATCATGGTTACATCTTTTAAAAGCAAGTACTGATGACTTTCAAAGGTTAGCTTAAATTAAGCTTTGTTCGTTTTATTTAGCTCCAAACTTGTTGCACCCAAATTTACTACCGAAACTTTTTGGTGAAAAATTAGGTGCATACATACCTACATAAACTCACGCCTTCATTCCCAGAGTGGGGTAGGCAGAGCTAAAGAATTACCAACAAGTCTTAAAACTTCTTGATAATTCTGTAACCACATTTTGCACAAGTAGGCTAAGATGTTTCCCAGTGTATTAGTGACAGGTGGCAAGCCCATCGCCTAACAGTACTACAAGCCTTATTCCCTTAGTCGCCTCTTACGACATCCACGGGAAGACATGGAGTGGCACTATTCTAACCCGGCAACCACACGGATAACGGACGGATTAGGTCCAAGTTCTTATTAATGGAAATGAGTCTTGTGAAAACTCGCTAGAACCCTGTCGCTCGGCCCGTTTTGTTATCTGGCCCATTGTTGACTGCCTCTATCACTGGATTCCTTTTTACACGGGGCCTTTGACGCCATAGCTTTGTTTGCCAGAAGAACAAAATGAGACTCCAAAAATTTAAATCGATGCGTATTGCGCACCTCATGTTGATTTTATCTATTGAGTGGTCTTTTGACGATTGATCATAAATATTCTTGATTAAGTATTTTGAAAATTGGTACTTTTACTTGTGGGAGGACCTTGTGCGGGGTCCGTCTTGGTTGGTGCCACCATCTTATCCATTAACCTGCCGCCAAGCAGCATTGTTTGCATTGTTGTATTCCGGTTTGGGGATAAGACAGCCGGTGAAATGACTATCATAGAGGCATTCCATCTTAGTCCTCAGGGTTGGCAACGCATTTGCAGTCTTAGGATTGCGCTATTGTGAATGCGAATGTCTATGCTATGGGTCACAGTTTCCACTTACCATCAGGTGGCCTGTGAGCTCGTTTGCCTTCCTATGCCATAAAAAAAGGTTTTCTTAATGAATGCTCTAACTTCTTCCGATCGTACCTTAAATAAGAATCGTGCGATGTGTTTACATAAGAAAGATCTTGGTACCGCAGACTTATTGTCCAACTTTTCGAGGAATTCGTTTCATATCCGACGACTTAACTCCGTAGATCCAAGTTGTAAGCGTCATTTGAAGATGGCCCGAAGTTATTCTCGTGCTTTTCTCGTTGACAATGCAATTTTGGTTAATTTGATTGCTTGTCCCGCTGCGGGCGTGGCCGGCGCCGCCCGGCGGCCGGACGGCGGAGTCCCGGGTGATCATAAACCGATTACCCACGACAAACTAACTTGCACAGAAACATAACATTATGCTTTCCACTTCAAAACAACTCAGATCGTATCTTTGGGATATTAAACTAATTGTGCGAGAAATGTTTGATCTTATTTACCCCCCTGAGTCCTATTTCACACATTATTTGTAATTTGAAGAAAGCGTCTCTTCGATGCTTTTGTTCAACATCCATTACGCGTTATATGCAAAAGATGAAAGAAGCCGAGCTCCCAACGGCTGAAGAACACTCGATAGCTGAACACAGGCCATATCTGCACGAGCCGGTTTAATCCGAAGGTATGATTTAATTATGAAGTCTCAACACGATCGCCCCGCGCGAATAAAGAAAGGGAAAACCTCAGTTCAAAGGGAGATAAATGAGAACTTACACTCCTTTAAGTAGGGATCACAGGGTCTTTATCGATGCTTTCATTTCGTATTTCCTATGTAATTTGAAAAGCGGGGCCCTTCATTTTGACGATGTATTTTTATTTGAGTTCGCTAGCATAGCAACGCAATGCACGTTTTTGCAAAGGACCGTTTAATTATTGATTCTAATCCGACTGACTGATTGATTGATGTGTGTAATTAAACTGTTTAACTTCTCTAAGTTTTAATGAATCAATACAATTTCACTTGTAACATTTATAAATGGATATCCGATCCAATATAAATTCAAACGCGCGGAGTTAAATAAATCAAACCTGGCGAAAGGCTTGACGGTCGGACATCCTCGAAATTAACAATGCCATATCCTTCGCGGATACAAAGAGCGAAATTTTATAAAGGTAGGTACAATGCTTTGTCTACGTTTCGCAATCAAAATCAATTCTTTGTATTAAAAGGATTCCACGGGCTCCTCCGATAGTACCAATTTTTGTGCGATAGGGTTGGCGGTAGGGAATGCAAATAACAGGGTTTAACCGGTTTTAACCGGTTATTTTCATACAAACACGGTTAATAACCGGTTAAATTGCATTCCCTAGTTGGCGGGCGGGAATAATTCCAAGTTTGAACAAACAACAATCCTTCTAAGTAGGTACTTAACTGAACTACAGTCTAAAAAAAATACAGATTTATCCATTCCATATGTATGACTAAGTATCTATCTAACTATCCGGGAAACTTTCTCATGTTGTCTTGTCATTTGTTTTATAGATTCTTATTCACAACCGTTGTAGTCGACAATTTCACCATTAGGTTCCACTTCAAAATTTATTAGCAAAATTGTTTTCTCATCTATTAGTAGATATCTTGTCAAGTCACAATACCGTCGCGTCGGCAACCCTGGCCCAGGTTTGTTCGGCCCGCTTCAAAGGAAAATTTATTATTTAAAGTGAAAGTTATTGAGTTTCGCTAAGGTTAAGTGAGCCTTTTGACTCGCCTTGTCTTTGGCGCGGTGTGAGGAACTGGTGTCTGCTCTTACATGCCTTCAATTTAGTCCAATTATAAAATACCTGTACGCGCTGAAGAAGATCAAACAAGTTCCTAGACCACGCCGCTGCTGCTAGACAACTTGATTGCTTGATTTTTAATTCAATAAATGATGCGAAAAGACCAGCATGAAGAAACGGTGATAGAAGACTCCCGTTCCTTGATACACCAGAAGTTTACGGATGTATAACCTGTTTGAATAGTGTTTTGGTTAAAAAATGTTAACAGAAACGTTACTCCACTAAGAACTCAATTGTATTAATTGATACAGATCAATTTGGTGAATATCGTATGCGAACATGAGCCTATACTGGCTGTGCCTTTGTTGGCAAATTACATTTAAAATCCTTTGTGAATCAGTTTCGCAATTGTCCGGCCGAATATCGCTTTATATGTTTTGCTTTTATCACGGACTTTGGCGCGAAACCCCACCGTCCCCAGCTAGGTGTCGGCCGGTGATGAAAATATTCGTCCAGAACACATTTTTTTAATTGACACAATTGCGTTAGTGAAAATACGCGTAGTATTTTTTAAGTTGCAATGAGATCATTTGCATTTCACGTTTCACCGCTGGCGATTGCATTTGTTACTCTTCTTCTTATGTTACCTCTGACTAGCAAACGCCAGCTTGATATAACCACTCCTCTCTGTTTCTCGGGAGTTAATTGTTACTCATGTGTGGTTTTAAAAAAAAAATGTAAACCATATTCATTACCTACCGATTATTTCATGGCGTTTTCGAAGGCTTTCGAGGAAAAGCTCTAAAGTAAACTAGTTTTTAAAGTGGAAGTTGATCTTCTGGGGTCTCGTTATGAAGAAAATAGTTATAACTCTAGACTCATTCAGTCTTCAGGAACTATAGAATGAGTTAACTGACAATATACCTTAGTATAGGTATGAGCCGCAGTTCCTTAATACATCGAACATGCCGCGGAGGTGGCACAAGAGAAGTTTGGATTAGTTCGGCCGGCTCGATGTCAAACGCCGACCAAGTTTCATAATATCGCTCCACTCCCAGATATCAATCTCTAAAAGCAATATTCAACTCGTCATCAAAGTTTTAGGATTACTAAGCAAACCCACTTTGTACACTCGGCTTATACACTAGCAACACTGTGGTTTAGTATTCACTAAATTTCGTTAAGAAATATCATCAAAATTGGCTTCTAAATTCACAGAAAATGTATTTCAGTATCTGTCTATTCTTAAAGATAACTACTTTACCTTGTGGCCGAGCCAACACTGAAAAATAGAATTGGTCGCTTCTATATAACAAGATGTGATTGTTGTCCACAAGCGTCTTGATTCCATACGAGCCTTACAAGACGTTAGATCCATCATAACATCAACTAAGATGTTAGTTAAATTACTAAAGAATATGCGGTTGTTACTAGCTTTTGTTGATATAACTAACATCTTAACTATTGTATATTTTTTTGTCAACTAAGTGAAATTCTCTCTTTGTTGGCTGTAATTTTTTTGAGTGAAGACAAACAGGTACAGACCTACTACATACAAACAATCACCTAAATGTTCTCTAAACAACAGCAACATCCCAACTGCAAATGTAACGCAATCAGACAGCCAATAACCGTCAAAACCTACCTAAATATAAGATTAGTCCAATTTTTCTCGTAAAACATGCAAATCAACGGATCTCAAGGTAAAATGCGATTTGTGTCTCTCGTCTGGGCTATTACATTATGGGCGTATCGTCTCGCGCCGAATTTATCGCATTGCCTATTCAATCCGGGGAGCATCTGCTCTGCAGCCGAAGAATAGAAAAATATAGGCTCTTGCGGCCGGGAGGGAATTGAAACGAGCGTCGCGAAATATTTGATTGTTCTTGGATTGGAAGAGGTTTATGCCACTATTTTATGCTGCTGTTTTAAATATGCTGTGATTGTTAAAAGATCCCGTCATTTATGAACTGCTGGTTAACGGCTGGACCTTCTCCAGAAGTCTATAAATAAATACTTGAGAGCCATGGTATTAAATACCTGCTGTCTTCAGGGAAAAGGTTCACCTCCAGTTTGTTTTATTTTTCTTCGTTGGGAACACTTACTACACATATCACAAATGTGTAACGTTCAAAAATATCCCTACATTATTTTGATATTTTGCAATGTATTGCAATACCCTTGTATATTTTTGACACAGTAAAATGTGCAGTCGGCCTTATAAGTAGCTGCAAACTTTTATACCTGGTCGCTTAACGTCTCTGACAAATCAGTGCAGCAGTTCAAACATGAGAACATGAAGTCAACGCGACAACTCACTAAAGTGTGCAGCTACTTATAAGGCAGACCGTACGATTGAATATTTGTCATCACATCATCGTATATAAGCAGAAAGACGTCCTTCAGCTGCTGAATGAAGGCCTCTCCTAAAAATCCCCAGGATGCCCACAACGATTGGTTTCGATGGAACAATATTCCTTTAAAATATTGGCGCAGCGCCGCAACCTTCTTCGCGTGGCGCCAGCTATCGCGGTCGCATCGCGAATTTACTTAGCATCGCGGAGTGCAGCGACTCCGCCCAAATTACTATTTCAATCTCGGGCCTACGTCGGGATTCGAGGCGGAGACGTCGCCTTGCTTTTATTATGCCTGATGGATGACTGGCGGATGAGATATTGGATTTTTCCGAAGAGATTGCCGAGGCTAATGAGATCTTTAGGGCATTTCGACGACAACAATACAAAATTGCATTGCAGTAGAAATTGTTTAAAGTTAACTTGACTAGCTTTGTTCGACACAGATTTTTTTAGGGGACTGTTTCCCCGAATACAGCCAAAATATTTCAAAAAGCGACGTCCAACGGGTTATTTCAAAACTGTATCAGCAAAGTGTCTTCCTAATGAAGAAGTTTACAAACAATTGGTGTCAGACTCCGGAAAGTCAAAGGGAAATATTTCTGTAGCTAATGGAAGGTCACGTTTCACCCAGGTCATATTTACGCGGAATCACGGCCAAGTTGATAATAAGAAAAGCGTCGCCTGGAGGATACTCTTTTACATCAAAAGGAATGCACTAGCGGCAGGGCTGGCGCTTCGATGAATATGCAGGGAAGTGAAGGTGCAGAAATACTGCGGAAGGTTGATATTTAAAGTAGAAATTGGGTTACATTTTTTTATTTTTTATTTGATTGTAAATACGGGTTTCACAACTCTACGTTTATAAAATTATTATGTGTGTGCAGGTAATTTGTGTGAAATACTTCTAGGTATTTGTTTTACTTGTTGTAGGTATCTAATGACGCAAGCTTAAAATTATTTAAATATTTTAGTCAATGGAGAAGGATGAATAGGAGATAGGAGCACATATCGTCGGTTATATTGCAAAACAATAATATGAATCTGGTTGGAATGTGTGAAGAACGATAAAAAAATACAACGACTATAGAAGAAAACAAAGACATAATGCGCAATCCCAAATGATTGGTATAAGGGCAAGATGGTGATGATGATGTCAATGTTTCACGTAATTTTTTATTTTATTACTACAACAAAAAGTAAAAGTATGTGTACTCCATTTTATCCGTTTAACTGATCAGTTATCTTTTTTCAAAATTCTAAAGCTATAAACATACGTCCGCAACCCTACGCGGGAAGGGCGCGAGATGAAAGCTGCGTTCGGCTCAAAGCTTTGTCTCCGGTTTGACTGCGCCTTCGACCCCCGGTCAAGGGTTGCTGACTTTTTCACGTCGATGCTCCCCGTATTGTGATGACTGACCGTTTGATGCGCGAAAGGGAAATTGATGTTGCATTCTGTGATCATACGTAGCTTTGTTAGTTGTAGTGTAGGGTAACAAACATGGGTTTGTAAATGAAGGGTGCACGGAAAAAACATGTCGTAATGTAGTTTAAATTAAATTAAAATCTTCAAATGTAGGGTTTTGTGATAAACTATTACTAAGCACTCAGGTTGAAACCTAATATTCCCTAAGATTACAACTACTTACTACTACTACTACTGCACATCGATTCCCCCCCCCCCCCCCCCCTATATTGCAAATTTCATGGAACTAGTTAGAGCCATTTTCGAGAAATGTTAACCAGCACCATCCCTACTCTACAATCAATAAAGCGACGTATGATCATAGAATGCAATATTGCTTGTTTACTCGATATGATAATTATGTCCGAAGTTACATGATTCCTAACTTTTAGATCGTGATATTTTGAAAAGGTGACTATGACGTGAGATTCTTTTCATGTAACCTTCAAAGAGGGATGAAAGTGATTTCACTCGAGATGTTTAGGCTGCAGTTAATTCGACTATAGTTCGAGGGGGCAATTGATACTTTCAGTCCAGTTAAAAACTCTACTTTTCATTTTGACTAAGAGCAAAGTAAACAAAAATGTTATTTGTTATCGTCACGGATTTCAGGTTTCAATTATTGTCATACAAAAATAAGGAGTGTCGATTTATGCTTTACACTATTTAAGATATAGACAAATTTATCAATGACGGTATTGGGTTTCCTGTTATTTGGGTGGATCAACTTTTTGTTGTTGTTATTCTGTCCCGTAAGCCAGGAGACAACAGTGATAGAGTTTCTTAGAAAAAATGTTATAATATATACTTCCAGCACAATCAGGAGAAAGGCCATAAAAGAATGGGTGTGTAATTGCCAATGTAACAGTTTTTTAGTGGACTTATATCCGTTGAAATCATAGTTTTAAAGAGTGACCCAGGAGACGTCACCATGGCAACGAGCTACAAAGAAAAGTTGATTGACCCATTTATAATGCAAATATACGGTTATAGGCCATTTTCTCTTGTATAAAATTACTAATTTAGATGAAACGGGAAATAGGACCGTGGGAAGATATTGGTCATGTAATGGATTTTAAACTAATTGAAAACCCAAAAAAAAAAGGATTCCAAGCTAACCTCTTCGGTATCTTTAATAAATTAACATAAAGTTTAAATGTTAAAGTTCTGGTATAGTCTTTATTATTTGAACTGAGCTGATCTTCTACACAAAGGCCATTGTTTGTGTACAATACTATTATCTTTCTTTGTGTCCGTAACCGCAAGCCGATTACATACAAAAAAGTTGGAACTACATTGAATGTACATTGAATTATCAACCCTACCCTCTTAGTCAGTAGGGTTAAAATGTAAAGTGTCAGGATACAGATATAAGTCTTTATTATTTGAACTGAGCTTATTCTCTACACAATATTATCATCTACACAAGACTTATATGTGTATCCTGACACTTTACATTTTAAACCTACTGACTAAGAGGGTAGGGTTGATAATTCAATGTACATTCAATGTAGTTCTAACTTCTTTGTATGTAATCGGCTTGCGGTTACGGACACAAAGAAAGATAATAGTATTGTACACAAACAATGGCCTTTGTGTAGAAGATCAGCTCAGTTCAAATAATAATAACTAAAATGAATGTATCATTTTAGTTATTCTCTGAATCAACTTAAATTTAAAGTATGAAAGCGATTTATTTACTTACCAGTCCCACGTTGGGCGCCAATAAACGTTGGCGCTTTTCCGTTTAGTTTTAATTCGGGCCCGCTTGCTTGATGATGGCCGCTCAAAGGGCACAAAAGTAATAAAGGGGCGTCGAGAGCTGGGTCGCAAGTGCCGGCGACGCGGCGTCATACGCTGCTGACCTGTGCATACTCACTGATCATGGATTTCAATGACATGTCATGAAATTCTGAGTAAAAAATTGGTAGCAGTTATTTATTACGCTTTGGGCCGGGGGTCAGTGTGTGAGCCAGTGTTGATGAACAAGTGTCGGGCAGCGGTCGTGTTGTATCAATAGGCGCAGGTCAAAGGGCGGCGCGAGGCGGCTAATCGCAAAGTGACTAGTCAAAGTGAAGCGCAAATTCGAGCTTGAACAACAAAACTGCAGGTGGACCTCGGCCGCCCGCGCACTTCAAAGGGGAACTCGCGATACCATACAAAAGCCCTAATGAGACAAACCCGTGGCGTAATCGAGGCGACGGAAAAAGATGAGGCCCGAGAGGTACGAGGCAAATTTTAATAATTGTCAAAGCGGCGGCGCCGATCAAACGCGAGGGAGCCGCCCCCCGCCCGCCGCGGCCGCGACGTGTGCGCGGGCTCATTAGCCGATCTGGGGCGACTTCGAATCGCCAGTGACGACTAATTAAACCTAAACAGACTTTCAATTACACGACTGAAATTTTAATACTTAAAGCTGGCGCCGCAGAGGTTCCCCAGAGGAAGCGCGCTCAAAGCGCCGCGGCACGTTTTCGCAGATATTAAATGTGTTGACAATTTAATTTTAATTTTTCATTTCCTTTGGGCGGCGGCGCGAGGCGGGGGCGGGCGGGCGCTCCTTTGACGTCGCGATATTGTCTTTGTGCGGCGCGTGGGGTGGGGGGGGCGCGCCGGCGGAGACTTTGTCGCAATACAATGTGTATCAATAAAACTTAGGATTGGCTTTTAGTGGTTGCACTTACGCTTTGTGAGGCGGCGCGCTCACCCTTTGACATTATACGTGGCCGCGTGTGGGTGCGCCAGTGTGCAGACGGTGCGGCGCCGGCGCTCTTATTAATATCGGAGTGCACCGCGGCGGCACGATGCGCGACCTAGCGGGGAGCGGGAAACGGGCGTGCGCCCGCGGCGCGGCCTTTATGAGCTGCCTGCAAGATACAAGAAACAACCACGCGATTTACCCATGCAACACAATATCCAATGTCGTCAAATCTTTGGTGTTTCTTTATTTTGCATGTAAACTGCAGTTATTACAAATTTTATTACTTTCATTCCTATATCCACCCCAGAGAGTTGGCTATGAATGTTTTTTCTTCAATTTGCAAATGCCATGCCGTATCGGCCGCTCCCAAATTAATCTGTTTGGCCGGTGCTCTTTGATGTGCGCATCAAAGGGCTGCGTAGTTGCCAAAACTGCTTTAATACAGTCCGAACTGTCAGCTTTATCCTTTGACGGTAATACGACGGGATTGCATTCAGTGTCACACGGTCCTTCCGCGGCCCTACTCGTAAAATCCACATTTTTGTAATGAAATTACCTGTTTTAAAAGGACGTTAGTACTGAGATTAAGGCGCAGAGCGATGTAGTTAGTTGTCGGCGGCTGATCAAAGGGAGCGCTCGGCCAATAGGGGCTCTGATCAGGGGTTGCTCCGCCTACTTTTAAGGCCACGTGCGTCGCGCGCACGCCGCGCTCCGGCAGTCGCCCGCGGGACGCCAACGCAGTCGGATCCGCGTCGACGTCCCCCTAATATTCCCGTACACTTCGAATATTCCGCGAAACTCTTCGTAACTTTTTAAAATAACATTAATCCGTGTTAGTGTTTAGAAATATGTGTGTAGTGCCGTGTTTAGTTAAGTGACTGTAAAGCGGATTGACCAGTGTAATGGATGAGACTTAAAAACGAGCAGGTATAACATTTGAACTTTATAAAACCTACGGAAATTGGAGCGTTGGATTTTTTCTGGTGACGGTGAGCGGTGCATGCTAGTCGGTCCTTATTCTAAATATTTATTGTAATGCCCCCATTGTTCCCGGGATCGTATTTGCCATTGTTGCAGCGTTTGCTTGCCTTCTATTGTTTCAAAGTAAAGCTTATAGTGCTTTTGTGAGTTGATTTTTATTGTGCACGTTTGTTGTTATAGTTTTCGACATTTGAATGTTTATTATTTATTAAATAAGTAGTTTAGGCGATGGGCTTGCCACCTGTCACTAATACACTGGTAAACATCTTAGCCTAATTGTGCAAAATGTGGTTACAGAATTATCAACAAGTTTTTAGAGTTTTTGGTAATTCTGTAGCTCTGCCTACCCCACTCTGGGAACGAAGGCGTGAGTATATGTATGTATGTATGTAAATAAGTAGTTGTAATTATTATTAATGCAGAATTTTAATGGAATATATTAAAGTTTGGTTAATACGCAACGTATGGAAGTAAAGGCGGCGTTGTTGGCACGTTTCTTTTTCAAAGAGAAGACTTCAACGCGCTTGAACGGACTTGATTCTTTAAGGGAACTTACGACGCGTAAAGAAAACTTGCAAACTGAACGCAAATAAAAAAACTTGTTCCTTACTTGATATTATCCTTTAGAATTGGTTACCTACTTAAGTTCGTCAGTAAGATTATTGGTTGGTGTTTATAAAACTTTAATACTTCGCTTTTTTTTTTTCTAAAATCACATCCTTTATAAAACTGCATCGTAATTAACCTATTGTACTTGCGGAAAAGTTGTGTTGTCGTAGTTTTAGTTTTAATTGTTTTTTTTCCCCAGGGGTCCTAATATGGCTGCGTTTATCGCGGGACAAAGTATGGATTAGTCATCCGTCACCTTATGACACATAGACAAATAGATAAGATACGAGAGTGACGAATGCTTTAGCCACATTTGACACGCGATATAGACGCAGAAATACTAGGCCCGCTGACGACGCAAGGGGAGGGGAGGTATTATAAATTATGTTTCATTTGTATATCGGTGTATCTGCATGTGGTAGGTATCGTAACTTGCAAACTGATAGACTGATTCAGATACTACAGGTTTTTTTTATAGAAGGCCAATTCACCTAGGATAGTTTTTAGCTAGGATTGATAAAAATGTTTTGGGCCCTTTAAGATTAATCCGCTCTGAAATTAGGGTCGCAATAATTTTGATGGTTTTTAACTGTTCAATATTATACTAGTTTTTGCCCGGGACTCCGTTCGCGTTAAAGATTATCGCTACTCACGATCAAAAAGAACCCTCTATCTTTTCTCGTCGTTCAAGCTATCTCCATACCATATTTCATCGAAATCGGTTCATGGTTTACCTACAGCTTAACAGAGAAAGTTACTTTCACATTTAATTACAATATTAATTACAAGTATTTAAAACTAGATTAAAATTTTATAGCAAGATTGCTTGAGATTCTGCTAAAATGACGCAAGCTTCACTGGATACAAAATATTTATTAATTCATTAAATAGCTTCTTTTCGCATCATATGGCACAGTATAAACCGTAGTTCGTCTTCAAACAAAGGTATATCGTTTGCTTGCATGTGTGCGTGCCTCGAACGTACGTGCCGCGAGCCACCACACACTAACTCAACAGGACGCACCAAGCCGGTTAAGTCGGGGCGTTTGGTTGCGTGCATATTAAGTATCGGGCATGTGGACGGCAATTGTTAACAGAAACTCTTAAAGGGCCGGAGAGAACTACTCTTTGCATCAAGGTCATCTTGCCAAACGTCGGCTATTAGGGACGTCATTCGTACACACTTTAGCCGACAATGCCTCCGGCATGCGACAATATGCCAAACTAATTGTATATAGCTTGGTGTCTGCTCGGGCTGAGTCGGGCTACATTAGCTATTCGTCTTTGGAAAAAAATGCTTAAATTACATACATACATACATACAAACTCACGCCTTCATTCCCAGAGTGGGGTAGGCAGAGCTAAAGAATAACCAACAAGTCTTAAAACTTCTTGATAATTCTGTAACCACATTTTGCACAAGTAGGCTAAGATGTTTCCCAGTGTATTAGTGACAGGTGGCAAGCCCATCGCCTAACAGTACTACAAGCCTTATTCCCTTAGTCGCCTCTTACGACATCCACGGGAAGACATGGAGTGGCACTATTCTAACCCGGCAACCACACGGGGGATGCTTAAATTATTGTATCTTAAATAGATGAAAATAATAACTGGACACAAATTCAAACTAATTTTATATAAAACTGGCGACCCGCCCTCGCCTCGCTTCGGTTTATGTGGAACCTTCCCTAAAAAAATGTTTTATCTCTGTCTGTCTTCTCTTTCTGGGCACTCACTATTAAGAATGCCATTAGGAATTAGGTCCTCCATTTGTAGTTATTTCTGTGCAATAAAGATTAAATAACACATACATACATACATACCATCACGCCTTCGTCCCAGAGTGGGGTAGGCAGAGCTACAGAATTACCAACAACTCTAACAATTTGTTGTTAATTCTATAACCACATTTTGCAAAAACAGGCTAATAGATTTACGATGTGTATATTAGTGACAGGTTGCAAGCCCATCGCCTAACAATACCACAGCCTTTAATCCCTTAGTCGCCTCTTACGACTTCCACAGGAAGACATGGAGTGGCACTATTCTAGGTGGCCGGTAACCACACAGCAAGCAAGCAGCAAGATTAAATAAGTTAATAAAAAATCCATTCACTAGTTTTTGGGATTGTCGCGAACATGCAGACAGACTTTTTTTATAATATGTAGTGATTAATTAAGCTAGACATATATTTTTCCTGGGAGGGATCTAATAACCACTTACTGCACTGACTGATCCTAATTCAGGCCGTTGGGGTCCGGATATTTTCTGAGAGCCAGGGAACTTGGCTGAGCCCCTCGCACTGCTTTGATCAATGGGCGACGGGACGTTACCGCTTTTCATCAGGTACACTGTCGGGTCGTTTGTCTGTCTGTAACTTTAAAAAAAAAACCGGTCAAGTGTGAGTCAGAGTCGCACACCGAGGGTTCCGTATTTAAGATGATATGCTTGATAACAACAAAAGAAAATACTCATTTTGTTATGAACTTTATTTTCTATGCAATAAGGTTAATTTTCACTCAAAAACTGTAAATAATGAACCCTTCTTTTTATTTTTCCCATAAAAAATAAAAAATATCTATACTCAAGGAGATTTTCAGATTTTTGGCTATAAATCAAAAAGTAAAACAAATTTAAAACAGAAATAGTTTTGAAATATCCAGACTAAGTCCTTTTCCACAATCAAACCACGTTCATTTTTAAACCCCCCCCTCCATACCCCTTTTCAATTATTAATATATTTTTTGTACTAAAACCTGATGTGGGCATGCGAGTTATACAACTATGCCAAATTTCAAGTTGATAGCATTTGTAGTCGCTGAGAAAACCTGCTATGACATACAGATAGACGGACAGGCAACGAAGTCTCACTATAAGGCTTCCTTTTTACCTTATTTGGTACGGAACCTTAAAAACTAACCCGAGTTATACCAAACTGCAGTACCTACTCGGCAGATATGAAAGCAACTGCACAACCATGAAGTTCCTGAATAATGATAATGTTGACAGCAGTAAAGAGCAGCAACAGCGGAAGCAGCAGTAACTACATCTAATTTTAATTAATGGCTTTCACTCCTGTTAACTGTCCTACTTGTGGGGGAACCTTGTGCAGGGTCCGTCCGGGTTGGTACCACCATCTTATCCATTGACCTACCGCCAAGCAGCAGTGTTCGCATTGTTGTGTTCCGGTTTGGGGAAAAGACAGCCGGTGAAATGACTAGCATAGCGGCATTCCATCTTAGTCCTCAGGGTTGGCAGTGCATTTGCAGTCGAATGCGAATGTCTATGGGTCACAGTTTCCACTTACCATCAGGTGGCCTGTGTGCTCGTTTGCCTTCCTATGCCATAAAAAAAAGGTAAATTCACCTTTTTTTATGGCATGCCAATGACGAGTTAGTTATTAGAGAAATACACTGAAAACAATAATTGGTCGCTTCTAACCAGATGGTGATTGTTCTGCATAAGCGTCTTGATTCCATACGAGCCTAACAACACCATACATACATCAACTAAGACGTTAGATACAACAACTTCGGTTTAAACAAAATGAAAAATAGCCTATACTAGTCATGGATCTTCAATATCAGAAAAAAAAGTAAGTAGTTCTGCAGTTCCAGAGATTTCCCCTGAACATGCAAACGAACGGCTGTCTTTCCATCCCCACCACCTCGATGGATGGCAGTCTACAACTGCGTTTTTACGAGATTCCGGTTCATTACAGCCAAATATCATAATGCCCTTTTACATATTTTACTAAATATCAAATTGTCTTAGTTCCAAAATGCCTTAATTCCCAAATTGACTAATTTACAATACAATAAAATGTCATAATAACATTTACGCATTACATCCGATATCCAAATTGTATAGTTGGTAAAATGAACAATAACTTCAAATACCGAATTATTATTAAGACTGAAAGTGAAAATGTATTAGTTTCAAAATTACCAAAATTCAAAAATGCCTTTTGTTGATAGGCCCAAAGACCAAAATGACACTGTCTTATAATACCTAAAATTTTAACCACGCAGTATTTTTATACATCATCATCAGTACTCGAACCTCCAAGCAGTCTTACTAATGAATTCTGGATTGTACAGATTAAAATAGGAAAAAGATGAAAATTGGGATGCCATTGATAATTAATTTAATGAGGGTTTCCGCGCATCAGTGGCGCCTCTGGGAAGTAAGGTCTTTTTGACAGTTGATGTTAAAATATATGCCTAGAAGAAGACCAAACTAGTGACCATTTACTTTTTCACTTGATATATACACACACATTTCAAATAAATAGGTACATAATTATTTCAATTTATATTTTTTACGTATTATCAACTCTCAAAAAGACCTTACTTCCCAGAGGCGCCATCTAGGGAAAAAACTTATGCGCGGAAACCCTCATTACTCATTGGTTAAAAACTGTAAATTTCAACATAATTTTAAATATTTTCCATATTGAGTTTTAGACATTTTGGGAAATGGTATATTTGAAAATTCATCAAAACATGATCAAGTCAAGTTTTAGACATTTTGGGAAATGGTAGAATTGGAAATTTATCAAAACGAGATAGAGTCTAAATGAATTATAGTCATATTAAGAATACGGTAATTTAAGAAGTAGGCGTAAGTCATTTCGATCTGTTTTGACATTTTGATATTCTAGGAACACGTTATTATGAAATTTGGCTGTAACGAACCGGAATCTTTTACGAAACTTTTTTCCGCGCATGTCAGTTTCATAGAATCAGCTTATTACGGCGATATCTCCGGACCGCTATGACTTGACGACGTTCTGATACGGATACTCTTTTCTCAAAAGCCGGTTGTGATGCGTCTCCTAGTGTTGCAGGTGTCCATGG
The DNA here is from genome assembly GCA_927399475.2 of Acleris emargana. Lineage (NCBI taxonomy): Eukaryota > Metazoa > Arthropoda > Insecta > Lepidoptera > Tortricidae > Acleris > Acleris emargana. The sequence continues at coordinate 4,315,840 of OV656840.1, forward strand.
GCTGCGGTGATCACTTTACATTAGGAGAAAAAACACATTCCACCTATTTATAATATGTACTAGCGGCCCGCCAGCGGCTTCGCCCCGCTGCAAATTCCTGACTTTCCCGGTGGATTTTTCAATGATTTTCTTTCATAAAAACCTTGTCCTGACATTGACAAACACAACAAAAGAGAAATCAGCCAAATCGGTTCAGTTTTTCTCGTGTTTTGCGCTTAGCAACACATTAGCGATTCATTTTTATTATATGTATAGATTAGTATAGATTCATATGAAATTCCTTATTCTCATTAGCTGTGACTAGTGACTACTGTTTGAAATATTATGTAATGAGCGCATTACGTTGCTAATTATGCAGAAGCCGTGAAAGCGTAATGCAGCTGAAAGGGTGCGCACACGCGGCCGGCCGTGGCGAGCGCGGGGGCGCGCCGCAGACTTCCTCAAGTCATTTGGTACTATCAGCAGCAAAAATATCGATGCATCCAAAGTACTATAAATATGTTGACATATTTGGAACTTAAGCTACCTTATTTTTACAGCTCACTGTACAACATAAGGTTGAGCTGTAAAAATAAGGTCGTTATCTATGTTTAGCAGATAGAATGCCAGGTCAGAACACCAGGCTCCACGATTTCATTTTCTAATTTACTTAATTTGTTGTATTATTTATTCATATTCATATTAATTTATTCACTGTTATATTATATAACATGGCACAGAAGTTGTACAGATTGGTCTTAATGTCTTTAAAACTTAAGTATATAGGTCAGTTCATGCTATACCCTGCAGGGATACCACAATGTAAGGGCACTGCAATTGTGTACTCAAATCTAAATTAAAACGAATGTTACATAAGTTAATTGATTGATTACATCTTCAAAAAATACAATAAAATAAAGGATTTAGAGTTAAGTCAGCCTTTTACAGTCATAATTAATAAATTAAATTTGGTATCATGCATATATGTAGGTATAGTTAAAAGTTAGTCTAGTCAATTTAGAAGGAAGTGAGTCCAATTTTTAAGTACCGTGTGTCTTTCGATCGCCTACAAGCTATACTTACGTGCTTAAATATATTCTACTAGCCCGCGATTCCGTTCGCGCAGAAAAATGAAACATAGCCTTTGTTACTCAGAGACAACGTAGCGTCAGTCCAAATACTTTTTGAGTTTATTTGTACAAACATGCAAAAATACAAAGCTTTCCTCTTTATAATATTAGTGTAGATTGCCATAATTTAAACATAGATGAAGCATTTTTATATAATTATCACAAAACAAAAAAGAAGATAAATAGAGCAACATTATCCTATCTTGAAACTAATTGCCTGGTACCTGATTTGAATAAACTGGTGCTATTAGTTTATGGCACATTATAAAACCTTCAAGCGCATTATTATGAAGGTCCATCGCGTACTTCAAAGCACGGAATCGTACCTGATTCCTTTATTACTCACGGACAAGTCACGTGATGATAGATAGATAGATAGATACAACGTTTATTTGCGTACTACAAAACACACTCAATCGACAAAATTAAAAGATGAAAAAAATAAGTAAAGTGATACTAACATTGCACACAAATTTGCCAAAAGAATGTGTGCGCTGCAGCAGGGCAAAAGGGTAATGGCTCAGGGTATAACTTTGCTCATCGTGAGCAAAACACTGGTATTCTGCCACAACCCAGAGTAACGACAGGGCAACAAGCAAAAAAAAAAAAGAATAGGAGGATAGTTGAGTAGGTATGCTTACACATAGTGTCACGCGTTTGGGTAGTCTACAACATGACCTGTACCCTTACCACGAACCCTTACTTACTTGTGGGAGGACCTTGCTTGTGCAGGGTCCGTCCGGGTTGGTACCACCATCTTATCCATTAACCTACCGCCAAGCAGCAGTGATCGCATTGTTGTGTTCCGGTTTGGGGATAAGACAGCCGGTGAAATTACTAGCATAGAGGCATTCCATCCTAGTCCTCAAGGTTGGCAACGCATTTGCAGTCTTGTGAATGCGAATGTCTATGGGTCACAGTTTCCACTTACCATCAGGTGGCCTGTGTGCTCGTTTGCCTTCCAATGCAATAAAATAAATAAATAAATACGAGTTACAATTAACGTAGTCGCTAGCGAGTCGAAGCTCTGTCCCTCGCAGACCTCGCAAGTATTCTAATATTCTTATAGAGTGCGAGGGACAGAGCATTCGACTCGCTAGCGAGTACGGTAATTGTAACTCATGGTCAGAGCTAGGAATATACGGGGCAAAATTAAATGACAGCTAGGGATTGCTAATATCGATAAACTCAATTATCGATGCTTTTCCCATATACTAGTGATCGCCGCCAGTACTGTTTGTAAGTGTGTATGTCTTTATTTTGTTTTGCCCCTTCCACTTCCACTAATTTTTTTTTGGCCAAATGAATTCATCAGTCAAGACGGAAATTCTGATCGATTTACTTTAAATAATAGTAAATGGGACAGTAAGTAATTCTGAAATACACAATGACAAAAAAAAATGATAATCGAGTTTATCAATATAGGCAATCCCTAGCTGTCATTTAATTTTGCCCCGTATATTCCTAGGTCTGCTCATGGTAAGGGTGCTGAGGGCTTATTGCCTACCGCACTCGCAATCGCAATCGTTTTCATTTTGACAGTCCGAAGGCGAGTATGAATGCAAAATGAAAACAATTTGTCCCCATTTCGTAAGTCCAGCATATAAAAATAAAACCGGACAAGGGCGAGTCGGACTCGCGCACTGAGGGCTCCGTACCGCCACACAGTAGGTATTATTATATTCTGATTTGAATCTAGCCCAAGTTTTTTTTTTTTTTTTAGTATTTGTTGTTTTTCATTTAGGGTTTACAATAATCATACCAAATTTGACGCTTGTATGTTTTTCCCGTTTTTACGATAAAAGGAAAATAAAAAAACGTGTCTTGTATGGATGGGGAAACCCTTTATTATTGATTAAAAAAAAACGTTAGTGAATCCTCCGTACCCGTCAGGAAACAACAAATATTCTTAAAAATAATAAACCCGCTAACATAACAGGTCCATTAAGTAAGGACAGACAGATAGACGGACGGACACAGTAGACTTAGTAATAGGGTCCCGCAACCCGTTGGGCGCCCTTCGGGTACGGAACCCTAAATAAAGTTTTTTTTAATGAAACGGCCACAAATCTGTCAAAAATTACCAAGAAAAGAAAAGTCAGATAATTTTAGCCTGTGATTGGAAAAGCGACCATGAATCAACAAAAAACTGCGTCGAGAGTTCAAAATAGTTATCCGATTAACTAGTTACACAGTACAAAGATTACGTAAGGTTAAATGCAACAACGGTAAATACTTGCAAGGTTTCAATTCCAACCTTATGTAATTAGGTATTGAAGAAACCTATGGTCGGACCCTAGGCTAGGCGCCATGGGCTCGGAGAGGATCGGTCTGCGCTAATTTCCAAACTCGGTTTCGCACAGATAAAGATAGGCGGAGGAAGGTGTCTTTGATGTAGCGCCAGCCCTCTGACTCCGGGGATGAGTGCTTTCAATGAAAGGATTTTTTTTCATCTTCTTTCCCTTTGTACTTAATTTAAATTTCGTTTATATCAATGCTCCGAGTTTCCTTTGGCGTGTTTTCTCTTTTACTTTGTCGCGTTTATCCTCTTCAATTTGTTATATTCGAGTTCACTTTGTAATTAAATTTAGTGTTCCTAATCTGCTCGCTGTAAATTTATTTATTTGTGCCCGGCTACCGATGTAATTGCAATTTGTCAATTACGCCCTTTGACTTGGACTGCTGCTTTACTCTTATAAAGCTTTTAAAGAATTCTTTGAAGGCACTTCCGATTAAAATCTCAATGCCAATCTGCAATATGTAATTGTGAAGTACTATACACTTTTGGGTGAATCCACTTTTAAGGTACTCCCTAATTTTAGACATGTTTCACAAATTATATACATACATACATACATTAAATCACGCCTGTTTCCAAGAGGGGTAGGCAGAGACCACTTCTTTCCATTTGCTACGATCTTGAGAAATTTCTTTCGCTTCTTCAACATTCATACATCGATATACAAATTATATGTTTTTAGAAAAACTATATATTCGCCAACGACATGGTACACGCTGATTAAATCAGACAAATAGGCTAACATTTGAAATGATTTGACTTAAAATAAGTACAGTTATAAGCTATAAATACCTAATAATATAGTTGGTAACGCAGCGGACGATGTTGTCCCTAGGTTTTGTATGGAAAATGTACATTTTCCACCAATATACGAGGTTTTTTCCAAGATTAAAAAATATTTAAAGTGTATATGTACGGTCTGTAAATTTGTTGGTCTGATTTTAATATTCATACATTATCATTAATCATAAGTCACCAGGAAAGTTTTAATACCGCAAAAGAAAAGGAGTACCTTAAAAGTTGGTTCACCCTTTTACGTCTGAAGAAAATAATAAAAAAACAACAAGCCGGTAAAGGTTTTACATGCAACTCTTTCCTTGAAAAGTAAAGTGTCTTTGTTTGCGTTCCATACAGAAATTAAATTACAGTGGTTGTTAGATGAGAGAAAAAGGAATTTAACAGGAAATTGAACATGCTCAGGAACTCCTAATTCCTATTCATTATTTAACTTCGCCGTGTGGTTGCCGGGTTAGAATAGTGCCACTCCATGTCTTCCCGTGGATGTCGTAAGAGGCGACTAGGGGAATAAAGGCTTGTAGTACTGTTAGGCGATGGGCTTGCAACCTGTCACTAATAATACACTGGGAAACATCATCAAAATGTGGTTACAGAATTATCAAGAAGTTTTAAGACTTGTTGGTAATCCTTTAGCTCTGCCTACCCCACTCTGGGAATGAAGGCGTGAGTTTATGTATGTATGTATTTAACTTAGTTATGTTGAAATTTAGTAGTGTAACACGAACCTATGCAGTATGCATCCGTTTCTATTAATAATGTGGCTACATCTGTTCGTTACCATGAATCCAGGTATAATAGAACCTTAGCCTCGTTTCCAAGAACCTCCTGCTCGCTAACTCCGACCTCGAATTTCCACGAAAAAGACAGCACCCAGTTAAAAGTCCCTTTAGATTGGAACATCAAAGTCTATCCCGCGTCTTTGATCTCAAACAGGTCATCAATATTGGAAATTTTGTATATTTCAGCATTTCAAGAATATATTGTCGCTGATGTAAATGAACGGTGTTTATAAGTTTCATTTATCATAAGTAACCTTAAAAAAAACTCTTTCGACGCTAATAATAAAGTTAATAATCAATCTAGACGTTTGCTTTGTTATAACATTATTTTTAATATAGAAGGGTACTTAATGAATTAATTTGGGTTAGTTGTAGTTCGGTGCATTGTAAAGGCGTCGTTACACAAAGAGTTTGTCGCGGGGAGCAAGTTAAAACACACGAGCCGCTTCCCGCGGCGGCACAAAGGCGCCACTTTGCCAACTCGTCTTTGACTTGCGCGAGTTTGCGACCCAACATTAATAACCTCCCAGCACCGGCGGAGCACGTTCCCTGCACATACACTATATTTAACTAATATTGCGGTTTTATAAAGAATTATTTACTAGGCCATGTTTAAGGAGATGTCTACTCCGTCTAGGTCGCGCATCGGCAAACGCTCCGACGACTTAATTTTTCACATAATTTAATTATTGCCAGTTTAATTAGCTCGCCCGTTCTGAGATTGTGAACGTTTCAAATAAGATTTCACAAGAAAGCGCTTTGAAAGCGAGCACCCCTAATAAGTACTGAAGAGTCCTCGCACGTGTTTATCAAAGACAGCCTTTCGTTACTCACCGTCTGAATGGCCTCAAAAGAAACTCGTGTAAAATGCTCCACAAAGTGCCGTATCAAAGGGAAAGGCGGGCGCAAATATCTGTTTCGTAAACTAGTAAAAACGAGCTCTCAAAGGTACGCGTACTCGCGGCAAATTAGGCGGAGTTAAATACAAGCGCCGCTCTCACAAATGTATAACTTTGAAAGTGACTCTTCGCTCATCATTTATGTAAGTCGCCGTAATCCTCAAACGACTCCCCGGAGCGTCATTTTTGCCCGTGCTACCCGGCCGGGCCGGCGGCCGCGGCCGCGCGCGACACCGCGCCGCGCCGCTCCTCAGCCAGCACGCCTCACATGTGTATCCATTTAATGCCCAATTCCCATATAATTTAACTTTGCGATCAAAGCGAAATTTTGCAAAGAGCTTCCCGGCGGCAGCGGCCGGGAGGCGGGTGCGAGCGGGACGCCGACACCGGAGTTCTCGAGATCAAATGCTGGGCCAAATTAGTCACTCTCCGTCTCTCTATCTCAAAGCCGATCCGTAGCAAAGTTTGCGCGAAGATGACATCAAAAGGAAACCACACACTGGGGAGGCGCGCCCGACGCCCCCGGCCCCATTCTTAAATCCGCCGTGTCTCCGTCTTATTGACACGCGACTGATAACTTGCTCCGCTCGCCCGCCGACTGTTTCAGCGCTCGCCTCGCTTTGCCAGACTTATTTAGTTAATTAATACGGAATGTCCTATCAACTTCCGTCTGACGCGTGCTTACATGTTACTCGGCTGTGCTGAAACTTTACTAACGGCATGTTTGTGCTGATATATTATTACTAGAGTTCCCACGTCCCTCCCTGTAATTAAGGTATCTACATATTGAGATAATAACAAAGTCACGACAGAGAATAATCTAGTACACTTAAAAATTCTCAAAGTGAAAAGTACGGAGTGGAGGATGTAAATGTATAATAGTACTGACAGAGATGAAAGGCTACGGTTAGGTTTCCCGAAGTTCTAAAGCCTTAGAAACAAGCATAACTTTGGCCAAACTTGACTTTCTTAACACAAAGGCGCATTCGTTCTTATTTCTCGGCGGTTGCAAATGTTTGTTTCACAATATATTGTTTATTTTTCATTCAAATACATGGTAACGTTGTAGAAGGTTTTTTTCCAAAATGGTTGGTTTAAATTAAAGCGAAGCCATAGAAGTGATAGGAAAAACATAAAACAGGTTGTATTTAAAATTCTTATTCGGGTCAAGTAAGTTTTCGTCGTCGCTTTTAATTTCGCGAATTGATATTCAAATCCAAACAAACCCAGAGGTTTTGTATTCAAAGTATTTTTTGTAAAAATATACCTAAGTCATTAAAGTTATCTGAAACCCTTTACTCTACGTTACTGGAATTTTAAATAACGCTGGCATAAACTGAAATGTAATAAAGTTAAGAGATTGTTTGGACTTAATTAAGTGCTGATTCATTATTTTTTGACCTAACCAGTGATTGACGGCTCTCATGTAATGGTAAATGATGATGAAGACAAAGATGAAGTTCTCCGGTTTAGTGAAAATCTATTCAACTTTACCTTAAACAGACCCAAGTTTTTGGTCTCTGTAAATAATGATAAGAAAGAAGTCAATTCGACTTAAATAATAATAAACGGGAATAAAGGCTTGTAGTACTGTTAGGCGATAGGCTTGCAACCTGTCATTAATACACTGGTAAACATCTTAGCCTGATTGTGCCTAATGTGGTTACAGTCTTACAGAATTATCAACAAGTTATTAGAGTTGTTGGTAATTCTGTAGCTCTTCCACCCCACTCAGGGAATGAAGCCGTGAATTTATGTGTGTATTTCGACTTTTTGGCAATTCGTAATTGAAACAATCAAAAGATTTAAAATTCAAGTAAAGCGTGAACGTGTCTCTGAATGAACTATACAGTGATAGTTTTACGTTGGTAGAGCACAGCCAGAATGCCGAGTTGTAACAGGGTATAACTTTATGTTGAGAATCCTGGAATCGTCAGGTGCAGGAAAGTGAATGCTGTGAATTATTTGGTTATTTTGAGCGGTTATAAATACATTTTAGCCAAAGACAAATGTAAATTTCTACATTTGGATGACCTCTTTACGGATAAAGATTGGAATTTAAGGTCTAAAAAATGTTGGAATTTTAAATCCAACGTACTGGCTCTGGGGTCTCACATTGTGGGTGAGTTTACGACGGGCGGCGGTTCTTGGAAGCGGTGAGCCTGCGCCGGCGCCGCTTAGCCGCTCACACCTAATTTTGGACTTAAACACCTCGCAGCAAGGTACAAAAGCAAACCTTCTTGCATTTTGTCGGCTGTACCTAGTTTACTATACGTCTCGTCCCTTAATGACGTCACACAACCCAATGTTTGGTTTCTTGGCCCCACAGCTTGGCCCCTAATTGAAGTATGGTGTAGGCTTGTTTCTGTTATTTGATCTACTTTGTCTCTTAACTTCTTTCCGTGTGTGCGGAGGATGTTTGCAAAGTGATTACGGTCTTGGTGCTTTGAAACTTTGACTTTCAAATCTGGATGAAATGAAGTTCAATTGGATCGTCTAAACATTTTTATTCGTGTACTCGATTGCTCTGTTTTTGTTAGAGATAATGAAATGGTGTGATGCGATCGAAATGAAGTCGGCAGGGTCTGTGAAATCTGTAATGATAGGTCGCTCTTTTTCTGCGTCAGCCAGCTTACTCGATCAGGCGCAGGCGGCGCTATTGAACTACTATTTAATATTCCGCGCAACCGGTATCATTCAACTTTTTGTCATGTATTAATCTCTTAATATGGTTATAATTTTATAACTTTAGTGATTCTTTGTATTCTATAATGAAGCAACGGTCCGACACTTTAAGGTTTGCTGTATTATACCTAATTGCTTTATAAATATCGGTAATATCACAAGATTTTTATGCCATCCCTATCTGTGACGGTGAAACGGAGAGAAACGGAAAGATTATGCTGGATAGTGTCCGAGGGTTGCACCGGCTTCCATTGAGCAGGGACCGGTTGTAGGAATGCCGCGGCGACGGCGGCTTTTTGCTTAGGCTGCGCGCGCGCAACCCACGCGGCCGCGCGGCGCCGGCGTGCCCGCCCGATAAACGAACACGTCGCAAATATCCCCTTTACTCAATACTAAAGCGACGCAAGTCCCAAATAAACGCTGTACCATTTAAAACTTAACAGAATAATGTTAAAACTGAAGTTAATCACATTTTAGTTTGAGTTGGCTCAGTGTTATTTTTTAAACAAAATTTGATATCGCTCAGGCGGTTTAAACAAAGGTATCATGTAATCAGTATGATTTACGAAGGTTAATGTTTGCGGGGATTATAAATTCTTGTACGGAATATTTTAACTCGGACGAAAGCAATTAATTACAACGACAGCCTCAGCTTCTCAGATGTGGTTCTCAGAAAGGTATTGTTCAGGACTGTCTGTGAGATATGGTTGCAATGTTGTATTTTCTAAGTGCTTACCTTATTGTAGTTCTTTATATTTATTGTGGAATTGAAAACAGTCGCGAGTGCTGTTGGAGGAAGGCTTCAGCGCGCTCCGTCGATGGCTCCGCAAACAGGATCATCGCAGCCATTAGCTGATTGTCGCTGCCTAAATAATAGATATACAAGCTGTTAGGAACTGCGTAAATAAATAATACACCAACAATTACTGTTGCTATAACACTAATGCTTGTTCCCAATATCCCTGCGGATATTTGCGATAGGTATTTTGGAAACGTCAAAAATGATAGGTCTGACATGTGAACGAATTGTAAAGATTTGGTCGTGAAAGTGAGGATTAATAGTTATTGATGAGATGATAAGAGTACGGTGAAGCTGAAAACGTCCTTACAAAATGAGATAACATTCACATTCATAGTAACTACAAAATGCTATTACAGAATTCGTGGAAAACGTTATCGCCCGGAGCTAAATTTGTATAGAAATTTTTGGGCTGCGACGCGATTCATTCGTCGCTTCACAATCCTCTATCAATTCAACTCCTTGTTTGCGTGAAGTATCTAACCATACAAGTGTGCGTACGTAGAAAATAAAACCAAGTAAAAAAAAAAAATGGTTGCCATACTTAGTCTATTATTACGCTAGTTACAAAGCAAACAACCCGTTAAATAAATAATCTAGGTTAAAGCACTCTAATTTAAAGGAATTTTGTTGATCTCTTTTAATCTTAACGCCGATGCGGGGCCCGCGTGGTACAAAATTAAGCCAAACAATAATGAAATACCATTTCTTTTGTTGCAGGATGATATTCTCCTCATATTCGGCGCCGTTTAGCTAAGATCAAGGTAAGTCAAGTTACGGGGCACTTTGTTTCTTTAATGTTTAACTGTGATCCTCTTAGCGGGAACAATGGAACTGTTCTTTGAAGGGACCTTTTGTTGGATTAGCATCAGGTTAACTGTAACGATTTGTTTATGGTAATTATTGGAATTGGATATACATTTATTTTGCTTTAATATAATAGAATAATAGCTTTACTTAAGGTACCCCACACCAATGCTTAAAAAACGGTGACGGTACGGAATCGCAGTGACGCATCGTATGCGTACCGTTTTTGACGCACGCTTCCCACACCGCTGCTTAAAAAACGGTGTCGTTGCGTGAACAAAAGACGTCGTTTTTGACGTACTATAATAATGGTAATATACGCACCGTTAAGCATCGGTGTGGAGGGCATGCGTCAAAAACGGTACGGATACGACGCGTCACTGCGATTCCGTACCATCACCGTTTTTTAAGTATTGGTGTGGGCGTAACTTTAAACAGTTGTCAGAAGGACGGTTATCGAGGATTAGGTGTTATTAAAAAACTGCTAAACGTCTTGATTTAAAGTCGGTTGGTAGCATTAAAAAGGTGGTAATATTGGTCCAAATAATATCCGCGAAATTTGCGCCAAAATCAGCGGAACGAGCGGCAGTGGGCAGCTACAGCCAGAAAATTACCAATTAAATTCGGCCGTCCCGTGCGCGTCAGCAATACGTTCGGCGGATTCTTTATTGCGACAAAGTTATAATAACGATTTATTTCGCTTTGTCCGTTTTCCTTTTTGATATTAATGCTGACATGATACTTGAGCCGAACAATATAAATGAATCCGAGTATAATGACACAATTTAAGATAGGTGCCTAATTGATTTGTTTTTACTAGTCACAGTGAGGAAAAGGGTTTGGGAAAATCATGTACTTAATTTGTAAAAGTTTTGTACTTTTTAGGAGAACCATTTGTTAAATGTTGTTATAGATATAGATGATAGATCTATTCAAAATATTTTTCAGTGCTTACCAAGAAACTAAAACTTAAATCTTTAATATCTCAGTTCCAATAGTAGGTATTGAACGCCGCTTATGTACTTATATTTATGTATATTTAGAGCTCCTCTAAACCATTATAAGAAAATCATCCAAGGCCGTATTAACTTGGTTTCTAGAACCAAAATCGGATAAGAGGGTGCTCGGGGCACTAACGTGTCGCCAGATATATTCTTATTATATTTTGAAGCGAACGCAATGAATCAAACTAACACATGCGTCAATTCTCTTCCAGGAATCTGTAATTTTAATTAGTTGCACACAAATTACGAAAATTCGCAATTAACATTCGCATCAGAACTTCGATCATGTTACTTGTAACCGTTTACGCTCAAGAGGCAACAGTGCCGTGCAGCGTCGCATGAAAAAGGGAAAATTTTATATTAAACCAGCTGCATTCACGTGAGGAGGCTCTAGACGGCAAATTAAGTGACATTAGAGGTATAATGCCGAGGGACGTGAAAGCGGAGGGCTGTTGTAACGCCACGGTAGACCCTGTAGTGTTCCGGCAGCCCGTTGCCGGCGAATGTTTTATTCCAACGAAACTTCAATATATTATAATTCTTAAGAATGCAATTTATATTCTGATCGTGTTTTTCTTTCCTGGATGTATATTATAGCTTGTATTGATTTGGCCAAAGCTATTTCATCCTCTATGGCAGACAGCTGCGCTTTGTTCCTCTCCAAGGATTTTTATATCTAATTCTGTTCTCATTTCTTTTCAATTACCTTTCGAAATCGATTCCTAGTTCGATTGACAGTTCACCAGATTTCGATATCAGTGCCAGCCAGCGTCTCCGAGACGAGGACCGCGTTCTTTCATATTCATCATGAATTTATTAAACGTTGAACTTTACTCACTTTTTACAAAAATACTCTGCTTGCTAACATGAATAAAAGACCAGAAAAACTTGCTTGATTCTCAAAGACAAAATTAAAAAAGCGTAGTAAAAGTTTTACTCTTGGTTTTTTCATTTGTTAGAAAAACGGCACGATAGAGAACTGAATAAAATAATCTACAGAAAGCTTTATTTTGGAACACTCCTTTGACTAAGTTAATTTTAATTAGGCAAAAACTCGAGTTGCGAAAACAAAGGTTGGCAAAGAGATGTAGAGAATAGATTTACAGTTTGATAAAGAATCGGGGTATCGTCAGCAGGGAGCTAGTTAATAGCAGAAAGAAGGCGGAGGGTCCTCCACAATCGGCCACAATGCTCTTTGCAGCGTCTTCCACTTTGTAATAATGTACGAGATTAAGGCATTGTGTCTTACTGCACAGTGGACGCGAAATCTCTATGGCGGAATATTGCCTCTTCAGTTATCTTATTAAAGCGATATGAGGGGCTTTTGCTCTGACGTGAAAGGCTTTAACGAGCTCGCTACCGGTTACAATTTTTTAAAATTGTTTTACCTCGTAACTTGCTATTATGCAAGGTAAGGGTACCGTTATACCCCAGGAAAGTTACCATTTATTTCTATGGAGACACATTAATATATCTATACCTATCAGTTATTTTACTATGCTAAAAATATGATTGGCAAGTTCATAAGTATGTTCCCCATCCAACTAAATTTGTGATATTCTGATATAAGATTAAACAAAAGAAAATTAATTTGTTTTAATTATGAAAAAAATAAAAATACTGGTATACCTAAGTATTCTTTACTTCGTAAATATCTAGATTAGTTCGCTTTCTTTCAAATACATAATACTTTGCAATTATTTGCATGCTCGAATGAAACGAAGTGTATCAATTCAGTTTTAATAGCTCCTACTCATGTGTATGTATATTGAACCAAGTCCACCCGAAAATATACATGAAAGAAATCCAGCCAGTTCTATTTTTTTTTGTATTATAATACTTTTTTGTGTTAGATATTAATGTGTTTGGATTTTCTGTGCCATGTACCTATCTGGTGTCAATCAATAAATTTTTAACACAAAAAATATACCTATACTTAGCCATTTTGCTGAAAAATTCCACCTCTTTTTAGGGTAGAACTTTTTTCTAGCAACTTTCGGTATGATAATTAATCATCATCATCATCATCATCAGCGTGTATTCGCCCACCGTTGGGCATACGCCTCTCCAATTTTTCTCCAACCAGAACGGTTTTTTTTTTTTTTAATAATTAATAATAATTTGATGGGTTCAATAATAAATAATAAAGCACATTAAATTAACACTATATGACCGCTTACAAAGCATTTAGCCTTATATCGATGTTTTTCCAAAAAAACGCAAGTTGGGCGGTAGTTTTGTCTTTGCATCATTACATTCATTACATTATGATAAAATGAGATTTACGCTTAGTTTATTTAAGTTGTGTCAAAATGAACTTTATAGCTTTTTCTTGGGCCTGTGTTATTAATGTTTTTAATTTTGTCGACATCTATTATTTTTAACATAAACTGCCACCCCCTGTTTTTGATGCTGCCTAAATGTTTTGCGTGTTTCATTTATTTGCAAAATGAGTTTTTTTGTTTCCTACGAAGCCTCAATATCGGCTTTGTGTAAGTTTCCACCCCTTCGCAGCTTTTTAAATTGAGTTATGTTTGATTGAATTATTAAGTGCTGTAATTGCTATTGGGAAGCCTTTCACTTTTAAATATTTGCTACAATTACCTCTTTCCTTTTCATTTAAATACTAGCTGACCCGGCAAACGTTGTTTTGCCTTATAAATTAGAAATGAAAAATAGATAGTAGCCGATTCTCAGATCTACTGAATATGCATATAAAATTTCATAAGAATCTGTCAAGCCGTTTCGGAGGAGTACGGTAACTAACATTGTGACATGGTTTTATATATTAGATATGTAAGGGTTACTAATTAAATTGCTAAAGCCGTTTATTACGGTTTATAACGAGGCTATACATACCTACTATAGCGGATAGATGTGAAATTTTTGAAGAAGATTACGATGAATGCATATTATAGTATTGTTTCGACCTATCGAGAAAAACTAGCACGACAAGCATACGATCACCCTCCACCTCAATCGTGACCACGGATGTTGTGATGTAACACAGTCGAAACGCGAGGAAAATGTTTATTACGGCTGCGATTAAGTCCCGATTTGTAGTTTTAGTACATACATACATACATAAACTCACGCCTTCATTCCCAGAGTGGGGTAGGCAGAGCTAAAGAATTACCAACAAGTCTTAAAACTTCTTGATAATTTATACATGTGAATACCTAATGGTTTAAAGCAAGGTAGGTATATAAGATAAAGTAGCAAAAAGCTGCCGTAGATATGTCGCGAACTTTGAAACAATGACGACACGATAGCCTAGTCGGTAGTGACCCTGCCTTCGAAGTTAGCGGTCCCGGGTTCGATCTCCAGTACGGAAAAATATTTGTGTGATGAGCGTGAGTATTTGTTCCTGAGTCTTGGGTGTTTCCTATGTATTTAAGTATGTATTTATCTATATAAGTAAGTTTATCGTTGCCTAGTACCCATAGCACAAGCCTAGAGCTTAGTTTAGGGCTAGGTCAATTTGTGTGAGAGTGTCCGCTGATATTTTCTCTCTCTTACAATTCCGAACAGCTACCTATATAACAGTAATCACGAGTATATCACGGTGCAAGCAATGCCGTGTAGTACATTCTCGTACTTTAATTTAATACTTGGATCGCAGAATGACAAATCTCATTTGTAGCGAGCCACTCCCGGGTTGAAGCGATACGTAATCATATTGCGATGTGGAAATACGGGAGTGCATATTTCTTCAAGAAAATATGTATCACGATCACTATTTTATTTATCCGGGTATTTTTTTGTTTTATTTACAGAAATATAAATATAATTGGGATTAGTTTTTTGGTGATTCTTTAGCATTTGATTATAAGGCAAGTCACTTCGTGCTTATTAATATTATTAATGACGATATAACCTACCTTTGTTAATTTTTATTGCACACGAATAAGTACAAATGGCGGACCTAATGCCTAGTGGCATTTTAAATAAACACAAAAATTGGTAACTGCATCTTTAATAGCATCTTAGTGGTTGTAGAGCCTTCTGCAGGGTCCGGACGGATCGCTACCACCTTTTTATTCATTAACCCACCAACAAGCAGCAGCAGTGTGTGGATAAGACAACCAGTGAAATGACTAGCATATTTGAAGTCTTACGATAGCATATATTGCGAGATATTTACGTCAGAACGACAAAATAAAACAATGAACTGGAAAACAGGTCCTTGCAACCGTGAACAGACCGGACCCCACAGACAGCACTCGTTCACGAGTATGATGCGTATCTCATTTTCCGTTATCACAGTTCAACACTTATACCATGCCTACTAGCCGATGTGAAATTTAGTACAAAATGATCTCATAGCCCGGAGACTGACATAGAGCACTTTTTCTCTAGGAATAGAGGTAAACGACTTCAGCACAGATGGCGTCTCCGACTAAAGTTATTAAGTTGATAAAGTAAACTTTGTATTTGAATTGGTCGTTGTCAACGCGGCCTGGCTGAAACAATGCGGGTGGATGTAAATGTCGGCTGGCGGTGACTGATTGTCATAAATGTCAGGCGCAGCCCCTGCCGTCGCGGGGATGGCGGCCTGCTGTGAGGCGCGGTGCCAGTGGTCTGAAGTTATCTGAATATTAATTGCAGGTGAATTATGTTTGTACTTTGCCGATTTTGGTTGGCCCTGCGAATTAATTAAATATTTGTAGGTACTCAAAAGATTGTCATGAGAGTTCATTATGCACATAAATTACTGTATTCTAAGTTGTACACATTATGAATTGAAATAAAGTGGTGACAGGTGGCTTTAGTTTAGTTAATAGATGACATGACTCTAAAAATAAATAGATAAATACTCTAAATATAATGGCGACCCTTCTGTTAGAGCTTATATCTCTAAAACGACTCAACCGATTTTTATGAAACCTAGCTAAAAACGATGCCGATTAAACTATCTTTCTTTTAAAAAAAACCGTGTCTAAATCGGTCCATCGCTTTAGGAGCTGCGATGCCACAGACAGACTCACAGATATACAGATGTAGTGAATAATCCATTCCCATCGTTTTGTGTCGGATAAGTTCGTTTTACCTTGCTTTCTCAGTTGGCTTATTGATGGGTACTGAAGCTAATTGAGAAAGCAAGATAAATACGAACTTATCCGACAAAAAACGATGGGAAAGGATTATTCACTACATCTGTACACGTTATGACACCTGTCTGTTTTCGTCTGCGGGCCTAGTATCGTTGCGTTTATCGCGTGACAAAATGTGGATAGCGCATCTGCTACTCTCCTACCTATACACCACGTGTCAAAAAGTGACGGATGTTTAATAATTGTTTTTGTTTTTTTTTTGTTTTTTTGTTTAATTACCTACTTACCTATATTTAATTTTAATTTGACATTTGGAGACTCTTTACATCTCCGGAATTGTATTATTATTTTAACCTGACATTTTTATTAATTTAATTATTATTACTACTGCGACCTGTACATCCCTGTGACATTTAAATTAGATAGCTTAAGTTTAGTATTGTAATAAGTTATTTATTTAAAAAATGGCTTACTGTTGAGTTTCTTGCGGCGCTTCTTCTCAACAATGGTCTCTTGAAGCGCTGGTAGATGGTAGATTCAGACTTGTAAAAGTGCCTACAGGGCCTACTTACAGAATAAATGATTTGATTTTTGATTTGATACCCGATAAACGCAGCCATATTAGATTCCTGGGATAAAAAATGCGGCATAGATCGCTCGCAGTGGGCCGGCGCGGGTCACGAGGCACCTCCCGTGCGCTGTTTACCAACACCTGGCTCGGCCCGTGCTTCCGTAACCGGCGGGGAAACCGGGAAAAACAACCGGTGAATTAATTTGTTTTGAGAATTGCAACGTGCTCCATTAAAGGCTGATTTTGATTGGTTCGTGAGAGAAGCCATTAAGGATTTTTTCACGTTGCTATTTTGTGATTTGTTATGGCAGTTTGCGTCATCAGGCTCCGTCAGGATATTTATTGGCCAACACTTCACTCGGCTTCGTGTTTAAGCAAAAAAACAACCCTTCTACTTATTAATTTAGGGAATGCAACGTGCTGGTTGATCTTTGGGTTGTTTGTTCAATCACTACATAGTATAAAACAAAGTCGCTTGCGCTGTCTGTCCCTATGTATGCTTAAATCTTTAAAACTACGCAACGGATTTTGATGCGGTTTTTTTTAATAGATAGAGTGATTCTTAAGGAAGGTTTATATGTATAATACATTCCACGCGGGCGAAGCCGCGGGCGGGTCGCTAGTGAAGTAATAAAGCGAATTTTCAAAATTGCCTCTTGTGATTTATTTAAGCAAATTGAGTACAGTCGCCATCAGATATATGGTAGCGGTCAAGGTACTCAATTATTTCGGAGCAGCATTAAATTTCAATATATTAATTATGCTAGATAAGGTCTATAATATCGGCCCATATAATTCGTCATAAAGGCCGTGCCAGGATAAGCTAAGAGATTTTGCCCCCCTTGAGTTTGGGGTTGTAATTTTTATAGATTGTGTGGCTCTGCATTAGTAATTGTTTTGCCAAATTTGAGCACCCTAAATATCATAGTTTACGTTAAAAAAAAAAAAACTATTTAATTTTTCTTTGATATTTTTTTTTCCTGTTAACCGATTTTAATGAGCTTGGCATATAATGTACATTTAACCAAGATGATCAAATGGCCATAATTATATTTTCATTATGCCATAGAAAAAAAATTAAAAAAACCCATTCAAACTTTTCAGTTTTTTTTTT
Source organism: Acleris emargana (assembly GCA_927399475.2). Classification (NCBI taxonomy): domain Eukaryota; kingdom Metazoa; phylum Arthropoda; class Insecta; order Lepidoptera; family Tortricidae; genus Acleris; species Acleris emargana. The sequence continues at coordinate 4,333,758 of OV656840.1, forward strand.
ATCACTTCCATGTTAGAGACCGCTCTAATTTTTTCACTGGTAAAACTCCCACTAACGTCCTATAATATGTATTTTTTTTTAAATTTTTGCTAAGGGAGAACATGGAGTTATCTTGACATGAAATTCTTTACATGAGCATTTCTAAAAAAGTTTGTACATTTTATTCACGACTTTAATTTGTAAAAAAAATTGCAGGTTGGTAGAGTGAATGAAGCTGAGCCTAAATAATATAGTCTCCCAAAATGTCCTCATACATTTGTATGAAACTTTCCTTTTTTGTTACCATGAACCAAAGAAAGTTAGTAACAAAAAAGGAAAGTTTCATACAAATGTATGAGGACATTTTGGGAGACTATGTTATTTAGGCTCAGCTTCATTCACCCTACCAACCTGCAATTTTTTTTGCAAATCGAAGTCGTAAATGAAATGTACAAACTTTTTTAGAAATGGTCACATACATTTCCTAGAACCGCTATAATTTAAATCGGAATGATTGCAACCTCTTTAGAGGAACGTACATGTTGCATATGAAATACTTACTGGCCACTTACATTTCAACTTTTTAAAGAAGTAAAAAAAAAGACAACAAAAAGAACTCCTTTCAATTGTCGTGCGTTGGTAACATAATATAAACCATTCCAATATGAATTCATTATCAAAAACCACTGCAATACAACGCGTTTTCCGTAAAAAAGTTAAAACGCTGTATTGTCTCGCAATGAAAACAATTCTGCAAAGTATAAACGAACAATACGATTTCTTTAATAATACACTTCCAATTTTTGATCAGGTAAATGTCACAAAGGCATATTGTGCATTTGTATAGTAATTAATGGGTACTTAATTTTAAATAGGTAGTTTAAATAATTAGTAGTAGAAGTAGTAGTAGTAGTAAAACTCTTTATTGTACGTACAAACAAATAATTACCTATGTTTATCCACGGATATGTAATTTGGGAGTCTCAGGTAGTATAACTTAACATGCATGTCTTCAATCTAAATGATAAAAAAAACATAGGTAATTATTTGTGTGTACTTACAATAAAGAGTTTACTACTACTACTACTTCTACTACTAATTATTTAAACTACCTATTTAAAATTAAGTACCTATTAATTACTATACAAATGCACAATATGCCTTTGTGACATTTACCTGATCAAAAATTGGAAGTGTATTATTAAAGAAATCGTATTGTTCGTTTATACTTTGCAGAATTGTTTTCATTGCGAGACAATACAGCGTTTTAACTTTTTTACGGAAAACGCGTTGTATTGCAGTGGTTTTTGATAATGAATTCATATTGGAATGGTTTATATTATGTTACCAACGCACGACAATTGAAAGGAGTTCTTTTTGTTGTCTTTTTTTTACTTCTTTAAAAAGTTGAAATGTAAGTGGCCAGTAAGTATTTCATATGCAACATGTACGTTCCTCTAAAGAGGTTGCAATCATTCCGATTTAAATAATAGCGGTTCTAGGAAATGTATGTGAGCATTTCTAAAAAAGTTTGTACATTTCATTCACGACTTTAATTTGCAAAAAAAATTGCAGATTGGTAGAGTGAATGAAGCTGAGCCTAAATAACATAGTCTCCCAAAATGTCCTCATACATTTGTATGAAACTTTCCTTTTTTGTTACCATGAACCAAAGAAAGTTAGTAACAAAAAAGGAAAGTTTCATACAAAGTTCCGATATCTTTACCTAATTGTATGTTACGAATTTATTGAAAAGTCATTGCTCCTAAATTTATGACGAATTATATGGGCCGATATTATAGACCTTATCTAGCGTAATTAATATATTGAAATTTAATGCTGCTCCGAAATATTTGAGTACCTTGACCGCTACCATATATCTGATGGCGACTGTACCTACTCGACGACTTACGAGGAAAGGTACCCGACTGTCCGGCTCCGATTTGGTTTATTTAGATATACAGAAACCGACATGGGCTGATTGAGCAGCTAAAAAGCTATACCAATTTATCCCCTATGTATGTTCAGCGATTTTTACTGCTTTCTGAGATATTGAACATTTTAATTGGAATATTTGTAATTTTCCCTTATGTCCATGTCACGAAAATTCAGTAATTTCATGTTTTATTTCATAAGTTTTTCATTGGTTTTTAAACTTATTTGCCAGTTTTATTTCTATGGTTTTTTTAAGTATCTAGCCTTTTTTTTTATTAACTGTAGAAGTTGGAGGATTCAGTCACTTCTCAGTAAGTACTTTGAAGGCCAATTTCTCCCAACAGTTTGAGATGAGGCAGCTAAAAAAATACGTGTCTGTTATTTTAGCAACTCTCTAACATATATCAAAATAAACCAAATCGGAGCCGGACAGTTGGGTACCTTTCCTTGTAAGTCATACGTATATACTATGACCAAATCAACTTCATGAATCTAGATTCATGGGTAGAAATATAACCAGCGGACACTATCGGTGGATGATGGATTATAAAATTGCCTGAGTACAAAAACTAGCCTTCTACTACATGTATTAATTGACAAGCTTTTGCCCGCAATTCCGACCGTGTAGCAGCCGGTTACCGTTTTATTTTTTGGAATGAAAAGTGCCCTCTAGATTTGTTAGATGTCTTGCTCATACGCATTTTTTCTTTGAAGATAATTTTCTTTTCGCGTTTTTTCCCGAACGTGATAATTACTAGTCGCTTTTTTTTCGGCGGTTTATTTTCACATTCCTGTTTTTACCCTTGCGAGTTTTATCCAGTCGCTTCATTTTCTAGCATTGTATATTCACAGTAGTGTGTTACCCACTCCAAAAATTAAATAAGACAGAGTCGACGGAGCTCCGCTATCGCGGAGCACTTATTTATAGATTATTTGGCCCTCCGGGCCTGCTGCAAAACTAACATAACCTAAACCTACCTAATGAACGACGTAATAAGTCCCCCTATGCCAGTTTCCGGGCTATAAAGTACCTGTTCTCTGTTCAAAATGTTGCATCAGTGAGCATTATGATCCGTTAAGGCGGTAAAACGTAAAAACGAAACAAACAAACACTGTTAGGTTAGTAAGGATTTTAGCCTCCGACACGTAAGCAATATAAACAATCTTAAGACCTGCCGTGTGAAAGTTAAGTCCTTTAAAAGCTTTCAACTCCCACGCATTGTAGCGAACTAAAACAATTTTAGCAAAACGGATATAGCGGTTACTGTTAAGTGATTAGATTGCGCAAGTTAGTTTAACCGACATGAAAACCGGGTAACTTTTAACCGGGCTCGACCTAGAGCGGCTGTTTTTGTTAACTTTACCTTGACGGTACACTTAGTTTTCTAATTAAGTACTGTCTAATTTAGCATTCAGATAATTATATAGATAAAAATGTATGAATGTGGACGAAGCGAAAGAATTTTGACAAGATCGTAGCAAGTGGAAAGAAGTGGTCTCTGCCTACCCCTCGGGGAAACTGGCATAATTTAATGCATGTAAAAACTAAAAACTCCCGATAAAATATACGGAGCTGGTATATCTTAGACGGCTGAACCGATGTTCATGAAACCTAGCTAAGAACCACCGCTAGAAAGCCTGCTTTCAAAAAATATACCGAATCCAAATCGGTTCACCTCTCTTTTTGGGCCGGGTGTTAAAAATAGGGAACTATCAGTCACATCGCGTTATATAGATTTGAGAGAGTTGAGATAACGCGGTTGGTCTTCTCTTCATACTTGTGTACCTAGTCGGTTACTAAGTTCTGTTACAGAGATTAAATACAATTAAAAAAAATTTAAAGCAGTTTTGCATAAACCTGTATATTAATCAAAACTTTGATTTATATAGAATAATAATAAAAATAATGTATTCAAAACTATTGCAATTATTTGATGTACGAGCTTGAAGTATTCCCATTTCTGACGATAAAATCATAGTTAAAATCACGCACGACGATGATACTGATAACGGCCCCAACTTTTGTAAGAGTTCCTGTAGAGAGTTCAAATTTGCGTGACATATTGAACAGACTTCTAGCTTTAAATTCTGATACGAATGTATTCAAAGCAACTAAAGATCCGCTTGGACACCGGTCAATCTTGATGACTCATTAAATCGACTTTAAGATTTCACATGATTTTGCAGAAATACGAAAACACACCAAATCTCTTGCTTCATAAGTTGGAATTAAGTCATGTTGAGAAATATAATTTTGGTCTCTAAACATAAATACAGAGATAGGATTTTTTATAATATTATACAAAAAAAGTTCTTTGGTAAACAAAGACTAACTTTTAAGCGATTTCAAAAAATGAAATTTACAGAAAAGTCATGCGTAATTTCATCGATGCCGGCTGTGAATGTTAAAAGATCGTATCGGGAATTGCGGAAACTAAGAAAAATGATTAATTGTTTTTCAAAATGTATATTAATTTTAAGCTTTTAATTTTTATACATATTGAAATTAAAAAATAAACATAAGTTAGTTTTATTTGCATCAACCTTAGTAACAGAACTTAGTAACCAACTAGGTATGTTCTAGTCTGTATTATTATTAATTTAATAAATTCAAACGGCGCGCCCCGCCACTCAAATTGACGTTGTGCGGTGGCGTCAATGAAAACGTTAAATTTAAGCATTGGCATGCCGTCGTAGATTGAAAACACTATATTTCTGTGTCCCATTTTTTATACACACAATCATAAAAAAAAACAAATCGCTGCTGTCAAAGTCCTGAAAAATCCAAAGTATCAATTGACTACCTTTAGATGCACCCTCAGATCCGTTTTAAACTTCAACACTTTAACTTAATACTTCAATCCTCCTACAACCCTTTAATCTTCATTGATACATAATTGACCAAATAATTCGGACTGGAACAGACAATCAATTTTAAATATTGACATGGTGCCAGCAGCACCAGTCTCCAAATCTGCATTTGACAACAATAAAATTTAATAATTGAATGAATTTTCTTCCACCCCATCGCAATCCGGTCAGTCCGCAATCTGCAACCCTTTCGCGTGCAGCAGACGCTTTGGTCGTAACCCCCGCATGAATGACTTGCATTGTACTTTATAAGTGCACTGTTTGATCAAAAAATATTTATGACAGGTGGGTTGGCAGTGCAGAATACTGCAGACTTTCAAAGTCAGTCGATAGATTTTTAGAGCCTCATCAACAACATAATCTAGAAAACTACTTATACGTTGAACATGAACATTCTATTGGTTTAATTGGGTAGATCATTTCTCTGGGGTAAGAAGTTTGAAACATATCTAGTATTTTAATTACAATCTATAATAATCGCGCACACTTATTATTTTGGATCCCATTAGTATGCTACAAATAACATTTATTAAAATCAAATTAATGTTTTTAATCCCCTCTTTCGGCTTGCATGAATTCGCAAGCAGCACTTATTGTGTTGCCATTGTTTATGTAGACGCCAGAAATAATTGGTGGCCCGGCATCAGGACCACAAATTGAGTGTCGCATAATCCGCGGCCGTGGCGTATTACACAAATTGACGGATCTTTTATTCATCAGACCAATCGTCCCGCGAGTGCTCTCCAAAGGCGCCGGCGATTATTGTATTGCTGTATTGCCCATCAGCTTTCCTCTCATTTAAACGATACTGTGCAGAAAGAGATGCATGCCGACCCAATTTGGCTTTTATTAACGTTTTCATTTTAATTTCCAGGAATTATTCGTTTTGTAGTACACGGAAACTGCATATGGTACCATTCTGTGAATTTGCTTTTAATGAGAAATGTGTTGCATGAATGCAACTGTAGCGTAAATTATATTGCAGAAAGTTTTGCGCCACGCGATCGTACAGCAATGGATATAGGTCTGGCATTTATATATTCTGTTCTAGGAATTCCGTCATTTCATTAGTGAGAGCTTCATCAAAGCGCAATGTTTTATTCTGACTACCAATACGGTCAGGTATTTAAGATTATAAATGAAACATTTTGGATTTGTCACTGCCAAAATATATGTCGATATAAAGACAAAAAAGTATTTTCTATTAGCATTTGTCCACAAGCGACGTGGATCGACCACCGGTCGGAACGGTTTGCGTTGCGGTGCAGACCCATCGAACATGTCGATATTCGCTCGGGGATTTAATAAACAATATGATTTTTACCGCAACGTATTGAAAAGGCAGTTTGACTAGTGATGGATTGACAGTGTGCGGTTTTCGCATCAACAGGGAACTGGAAACTACTGCACTGCACTCAGTGTTTTGATTGAGTATACGGATCTATACCTACCCTAACCTTACCTGTCTCGTATGGCAAATGCGAATGTTAGTAATTTCACGATTACTTTACGACGACATTTTTAATACTAGAAGTATAAAAGCTTCCTGAAAAACTCAACGAAGTGAACAGTGAGTGCATTTCCCTTAGCCAACTCATCCGCGTCGGGTCATTGTATGCAAAACGTCGCGTGCAGACGACGTTATTGTGCGCCAAGATTACGGCAGGGGCTTTTCCATTATTCACGCAGCCGAGGGCTACAGACCCTATTCCACGGGTGATTGCAGCCTCACCTGGAGACGTCACCGACAGCCGGCTTAATCAGGCAGGTAATCGAGAAAAACAATGCTGAATACGAGATTGGACGTCCCTGTTGGTGCTCGAGGGTTTGTCTTTCCCATTATTCGCTAACTGCAGGCTTTTTTCATAATTGAACCACCGAACAACGTACATACATGTATGAAGCACCAAGTAGACTGCGTACCTAATGCTTCATGTGTAAAGCAGAAATCACCCCAATTCGCGAATATTCCGCGTCACATAACAAACTTTATTCGATTCCCTGGTGACAATTTAGGCGTCTTCCTTATTGCATAAGATGTATCGCACGAATGATTTTCTATCGAATAGAATTCAGCAACTGTACCTGCGGCTGCTACACGTGACTTTTCCGCTACCGGTTCGTTTCTGCGGGATTATAAGCCTTATCTGGAGGGATTTGTGCAGTTTTTGCTTCGCTGGAGTGATAGTGGAACGAGCGTAGCACGTGCGATGGTCAATTTCCTTCACTTCGAAGGTCCGTGGGCAAATTGTGAGGGGTCCCGCCGGGTTGGGTGACAATTGGCGACACATGAATGAATCTGATTGGACGCTTTGACTTGTAAAACTGCTATTCAGACTTCTGTTTCAATAATAGAAATGTCTCCAACTAAGTAAACGTTTAGTTGGGTGGATAAATATTAGTGTCTATTGAATTGCTCACTGGACAGCACAGACAGCGTTCGTACAGATGCAATTATTCTTCATTTGGATCATTAAATCTAGATGCCAATGAAGTGCAGGTTGTATTAGTGTTCGTTTGCTCGTAATCGTAATTAAAGTCTTGAAACGACATCACGACGACAGTTTTTTTCAGGACCTGTGCTTAATGAAGCTATTATCGAGTTAGTTTCCATTATTCCCCTTCGATGAAGTTATTACATGTTTGTCAGAGTATGTGAATTTTGTTCAGTTTGAAGTATTTTGATTCACGTGAAATTTGTTCGGATATTGGTCGGTTATGGAATTCCGGGCGACGCGACGCTCGCGGTCAAGATGCGTGTGTCGCGGGGCAGACATTCCGCTTCGCCAGCCGAAAGATATGTGGGCAGTGGCCACCGCGCTCCCAGACCTGTGCAGATTCCCGAATCATATTCCATTAAATATGGAAATCAGGTATTTTCAATATCTCTGAATGACTGGAATACCAAGAGTTTTCACTTTTATCAGATCGCATAGGCCGATAATCCGAAATATTGTATCGTTTACATCAAGTCAGCAATAAACGAGTACGTGAATAGGTTCTCCTGCAAAAACAGCTGAAGATTATTTTTGGAAGTTAAAAATATTTAGGCAGCAAGATAACAAAACTTAATAGAGTTGGGACCAATAATAAAGTCCCATGCGTGTTTACTACTACTATATACTATACTCACAGCAGACTAACACATCCAAGGATAACAAACACTCCATTAACGTGGTTAGTGCTTGTTAACGAGGTAAATTACCTTCATATGCATGTGCCGTACGCAAAATAGTAGGCTCATTATAACCCGACGCTACATGTATGGCTAACGACGTTACCGTGAGGTGATTTAGTTTGCCCCGCCCGTGTAACGGAACAATAGAAATGATTCTTGTCGATAGAACATCCGGAGTTCGCTTGTTAGTAAATAGTAACACAGTTAATATACATATTAATACTGGTATTCTTCTACTTCAAGCGTCATTTGGGAACAGTTGCATTTTTGTTTCCCTGAGTCTTTAGCCCTTGAATACTCTACTTGAATACGCTAGTTACTAGTTATTATTCTGTGACTCTAGTAAGTAATATGATTTGAAGAATTGGATTTTTTTACAAAAGTAAAAACATAGAAAAGAACAAAGATTTTTTTTGCATGAAAGAGTGAATAGTTTCCGTTTTTATTAGTAAATTTAAGCATGTGCGCGCATCAATCTTTTTTATTTAGGCTTTAGTATAAATGCAAACATGTGGAAGCTTTAGCCCTAAGCAGAAAATACACTGGTTAGGTTAGGTATTTTAAAAATACTCGCAGGCAATCGAGAAATGTAAATAACACAATAACAAGGCTGTTCAGATTTAAAATAGTAAATCCATAAGAAGAGCAACAAAGGGAAGTTTTGTGACATCGGTTAGATCCCCTTTAGACGATATCTTAACAGAATGTGTCCATGCTGAACTGTGATCACGATCACACATCATAAAAACAACATAATTATAAAAAACTAGTGTCAATAAATTTATTACTTTTGTAAAAACACCTTCACTCGTCGCCAATTTAATAGTCCAGGAACATTGCGAGAGGTAGCGGCGTTCTGTCAACGCTTCGGTCAAATAAATTACCTTCCTTCCCTTTGCGAATTTCATTCTTTTGATCACTGGGAAATCAATTTCATCGCCTCTCCCGCAAGTTACATGGACCCTCGGAAATTCAGTTAAAACTTCAGTAATGCACATAATACAACATAACATTCCGCAATTACACATTCAACGCGGATTACGATTGTAACAACGTCATATATTGTTACATACATACATACCTTCACGCATTCATTCCCAGAGTGGGGTAGGCAGAGCTACAGAATTACCAACAACTCCAAAAACTTGTTGATAACTCTGTAACCACAATTTGCACAATTAGGCTAAGATGTTTAACAGTGTATATTAGTGACAGGTAGCAAGCCCATCGCCTAACAGTACTACAAGCCTTTATTCCCTTGGTCGCCTCTTACGACTTCCACGTGAAGACATGGAGTGGCACAATTCTAAGCCGGCAACCACACGGCACGGCATCTATAGATCTTTATCTCCAAAATCGCGAGTGGAATCTATGGCTTCGACACCGTCCCATGTGGACTCAATTTCGTTTCGAATGCGATGCAGTCGTGCGTCGGCCTCTGCGTTTACTGAGGAATATCTTGGCTGTTCCCGAGGGAGCCACGAGACGTTAGTCGTTACGTCTTTACTGCAAATTTAGATTTGAGCGTTTCTATATTGTTTTGGATATAATCAAATTTATATATGACATATGGGTCATACGCAGAGTTAGGTTCGCGTCTTTCCTGTGGACATACCCGAAGTTAACGTTTTTAAGGCCTAATTTTCTAGCTGAACCCATATCCGGCGTCAGGTCTACTTTGGCCCGATCAGATAAAAACATATCTTATATGCACACAACTTTAACTATTGACCACAGGAGAGACAACTTTTGTTTTTTGTGTGCGTTTGACCCATATGACTCAGGGCCGACGCTAATATTTAAAAAGAACGGTCAAGTGCGAGTGTGACTCAAGCACCACAACAATTCAACTTGCATAAAATATTAGAAATTCTTTTAAAGTTCTGCTGCTGCTTGGTGTCATTATCTTAAATAAACGACTGCACTTGGAACATAATACCTCTTTTAAGTAAACGAAACCGTAAATAACGTTAGCTACTTTTTTCTTCCTTGTCGACCATTTTATCAATCACAATACAAAGTTTTTCTTATAGCTTTCATAAAAATCTTAACTTGAGCTTTCAAATTATTAGTGAAGCTTTTTTTTTCGGTGGTTAATATTTTATTTCTAATGATGAGGCCGGCCGTGCGGATCACTATAGTAGTTTATGCAACAGTTGTATAAGAGAGGTCAAAAAAGACGAGTGGTGTGGTTACGATGTGAGCCGCAGGCGAACATCGTAAAGCAAGACGCCACGAGTATTTTTTGACTTAGTTATACACCGTTGCATACAATACTTTTTCTACGACTAGGTTTCAAATAAAATGCAAAATTAAATTAATATACCGAGGTTAGAATACGAACGAACGAAGCACAGAACAACAAACGAGCGAGAAACATTCGAAAACAACAAAATATGTGTCTATGGTTAACTTTGTTTTTAAATTGATGTGCACTTGCCAGGTTTCATATTTTTTTTAAAAGTTGCACAGTTAAACTTGTGAAATAGGGACTAAAAAACACCTAATGATTTGAGAAATGAATTATTTTACCTGATTGGTCGATTTTAATATAGCTGCGTTCTGGTTGGTTGATACCAAATAAAATGTTTTTTTTTAAGAGTTAAATTAGTAAAAGAGTTTACATACCAAAAAGAACCTAACGTTCCGATTGACAGTCAATGTGTATTGTGATTGGTGGTTTAATTTGGTGAAGTATTTTGATTGGTCAAATTAACCTAGGTGTAAGCTTTGGCAGCTAGGCATATCGTTTTGGCTCAAAAAAGCACAAGTGCTGTTAAGGGGAATAGACTAGATAGACTTTTCTACGGAATGTTCTGCGGACATATTATCTATATTCTTATATTAGTGTTCGTGACTATATAAATGACAGATAAAAGTACAGGAGTAGGAAAACATATATTCCGCATTTCAGCCCGACAGCTGCGATCGTTTTAGAGAAAAAATATCTGGAAAGACAGACCGGCAGATGAACGACAATGACTTCTAAGATTTCGGTTTTTCAATATTTGACGAAACCCTAAAAATAACAATGTTTCTCCAACTTTGAGCCGGATCGTGATATTTCTGATGTAGGCAAAAAATCCAGTATGACACACCCTTAATTTTTCCCTTTATTCACTGTTATATAAACTTTACATATATCTACCTATTTAAGCGTTCCATCCCTACATGGAAACATTTTATGCAAGATATAGCCGTGATAGATAAACTATGTTACCGGCGCTAATTTGTCAAAGGGTACGGCCCTTTGTGCCAGCTTATGGTAATCAACGCACTCTAGCCGGCTAGTGGGGATTTGATTCGTACGCAGTTTGAATTTAATGATCAGATTCAACTAGCCTTACGTACGTGCAGCCCGATCTCATTATTTTAAACAGATTTAACCAATCCACCGTGAATTCTCATCAGTTTTAGATGTGGAGTGCTTCCAAAGATTGAAGTTGGTTAGAATATTGGAGATAAGATCTTTGTTTTTGACATAAAATTGTCCCGTGTTTGACTCGCTGGTACACATCTACACATTAATAACAGACATTTATAACTTAAACATGCCCGCTTCTTTCTTGTAATAACGAGAATTGATTTGTTGCGCAGATGGTGAGCCTCTATTCTACTTGATGAAACGATATTACTTTTGACATAATATTGTAGCATTGACAACGTTACGCTAGTCGCGGCCGAGTTTATAAAGATAAGATAACATGTCAAAGGCAATGCCTACCTACTTTTGGCTACTAACTGTGAAAAGGATTGATATGCACAATTAAAACAGATATCAATCATAATACAGAACCCCCACAAATATGTACAGTCAAGGAAATTGATTTCTATACCACGAACTAGAGCTATGTCAAACTGACACTGTAAATAAAATCATAATTTATTGATTATGTCACTTTCACATAGTCCAAAGTGGTCATGGAATCATTTTCCTTTACTGTCCCAAACAAAGCCGTGTACATAGTAAGGTTCGCACGGCATCGGCGATCTCCGTCGATTCATCGTGCAGGCTTAGGTGGCGCACGCGGCATCCGCGACTCAAAGGACGCCGACAAAGGCGCGGTGCGGGCGGCATTAGCGGCCCGTTTGATGTGCCCCCACCCCCTGCAGCGCCCCAGGGCTGCCCGGTCTAGGACTAGGACACTCTAAATGTCTTGCTGAGCTGACACTAGGCTCTTTTACAAGGTGTTAGAAGAGAAGTGGTGAGGGGAGGGTATTGGAGAGCTTTGAATTTAAGTCTCAAGTGAGATTTGGAAACATTTATATGTATTATGATATTTATGATTATGAATATTATGATACATGTGAATAATGTACAACGCATAAAATAGGCAGCAAACGAAAAAAAAAAAAAAACTTTATTCAACAAAAACACGTAAACGGATGGAGCCTCCCTGTAAGCAAAATAAATGCCTGTGTTGGGAGACACCGCTCTTCCTTAGGTAACTTGAGGTAAGTACAGTAGCATTTAGGTATCTACAAGATTATTATTTATAGGTATAAAAGTATTAAGTAGTATTTTAGAGTGGTTGCCGGGTTAGAATAGTGCCACTCCATGTCTTCCCGTGGATGTCGTAAGAGGCGACTAAGGGAATATAGGCTTGTTTTTGAAGTTGTAATTCTGTAGCTCTGCCTACCCCACTCTGGGATTACAGGCGTGAAGGTATGTATCTATGTAAACAGATAACAATACAGAACTATACTAACTAAACTAACTATAGCATGACATGCTTTTTTTAAGTAGTACCTAAGAAAATAATGGCGTTTAAAAGTTCTACGACAAAATTAATCCTTTTGAGCATTTGATTTTCATTCGGACTGTTAAACTAGATCATGTTAAAGATGGTTTTGTATAAATTATTGTTAGCATTGCTATGCACCAATGCTACGGTTAAATAATGATTTAAAGTATAACGCAGAAGTTTGGCAAGGTGCGTCGGCCGCCGGGCGACAGCCCTGCGCGCCCCCACGTGCTCAACTCAAAGTGAGTGTGTTACTCTTTAACCTGCGCGATTCGCGACCGGCTAAACTTACCACTCCGCTAAATAAAGTTAAAAGGCTCTTAGAGCTTTGTCTCGGCGCGCCTTTGATGTGCGGCGAGAACATCCCCCACATCTCGCTCGCAAACAGCTCACCGCAAGCTCCAACTGCCTTTAATGCCTTTTCCGATTCGATATATCCCAACTATTGATTAGTTATGTAGTGCTAAAGGAATTTCTCAGGAAGCGGTCCGATCAAAGTGGTCCCCCTTTGATGACGGATCGCTAATACTGAACAACCCTTACCGGTTTGATCTCTAGTTACTATTAGTTACGCTTCGTACGCGATGTTTGGAAACAGAAGCCTTCGCTTTGTATTGTTTTACTTTTTGGCTGCCTTTGTTTGAGAGATCATTTCGTTCGAGGAATTTGCCTTCCTGCTTTAGTTTTAGGTAAAGTTTCCTGAGCATAGCGAAATTGTTTATCGGCACACTTGTGTGTTATTTGTAATTTATAACTATAACATCTTACTTCAGAGTCGACATCGGCGCTTTTAACAGACAAAGAGGTTAAAATGCGTAAAGAAAACTTTTGACAAATGAATTTGGATTAATGAGAATAATGAGTGATGAGACTCTTCGCAGATAGTTATCTTGTTTAATTAAATAAATGAATACGCTACATTAACGAGACAGAAGCGCTACTTGTCGGCTTGAAGTTAATTTGTGAAGTACAAAGAAAATATTAAATTTAAGCTTAGGAAAATGTGTTTTGTAGCAAGGAAAATTATTACGTTTCTTGCGGCACAGGTAATCAGTCCCAGAATGAAAGGATTACGGCCGCGTTTGATGTCGTACTTGCAAAACCAATCATACATTTTCCTTACAGCTTCAATTCACGGTCTCTCAAACAAAATCTGTTTTCGTTTATTTGATGCTAACGACGTTAGCGACGAGTAAAAGGTGCCTAATGTGCTCTCCAATCTAGGTCCAATGTTTTGCTGGATTTGCCCTTTGTGACTGTATTTTGTTTGTTGAACGGGAATCCGGCACTCCTATTATGTCTTAACGGCTGTCATTATCCGTTTGACGTGTTTTGTTACAACCTGCAATGCATCATGCGATTATAATATTTTATTGTATATAGCTAATAGCTAATAAATAAGATACTTATCCTAACTTGGTCTCAGAAAATTTCAGAAAATTATAAATTCTATTTCGCATGAGCATTACTTTCGAAACGAACTTTTAGCGGGGTTGCGTTACAGGAAAACAGCTGGGCAGTCTGTATTAACAGACCAATGAGCCAAAATCCTAGAATCATCCGGATGCAGTCTTGTGATTGTAGTCTTAAGAATGTAGATGTCTACGGGTTTGGGATGTCACCACCATCCGTCCGTGTGCTTCTCCTTCCCATAGCAAAAATACTAATCTTTTAGACGACGAATCAAAAGATAATCAGGCTACTTTCATACACAGAAGACATACAAATAGACATTTAAATTAATAAACAAAACAAGAAATGTGTCAGGACACAGCGCGGAGTGTGCGACCTTGCATTAGTAATTCAGATACTGGCTCAGCATTATGCTTAGGTGTCAGACACCTCCAGCGCTGATTATCAGCCAGTGCCGTCAGTAGCTACGTTGGACAAGGTAGAAGAGGTCAAAAGAGACTGACAAAATATTTCACGCATCTATTTATTTACATGAGTGCGTGAATGCACATTCGCGTTTCCGACACGGCGATATGCCCAATCATTCCGCAGGCCGTTGCCCGATAATTGCCGAATGTCCCGCACTATACCGTTCACGTTTGAATTCCAAATGGGAAAATTCAATTAGTGTAATAACAGCGCGCAGTTCCATTATAGCAATCAAAGGAAAACCGGAAAGTTTGCGCGCATCGCACATCAAAGAGTCGCTTAGTGTTGGGGTAATGACTGTTGGCGGGTGGTGCGCGCGGGGCTCGCTCGGACCGAGTCGTGATGTGACATTCGATATGATATGAAGGGTATGCGGAAATCACTTGACCAATTATAATTATTATACTAGCGTTGGCCCTATACCCGCGACTACGCGTAGGATTCATAACTTATCGAAAGTCCGAAGTTTCGTTTCAAAAAGGTTTCCTTTGACAAATTTCCATGAGTTGGAAATGTATTTGAAAGATCTAAGATTTTTAAAAAGGTTATTAAAGTTATTAAGTTGGATTGAGTTTGTTTGAAACTAATCCTGAATCGTTAATCGGTTTATGAAAGAAATGCAATTCTATCTAACTGATAAAAAAAATACAAACTAAAATGGGACTTACGATAGCTACGGTAACCATAGAAGTCGTACCGTACTCCGGAACTGTTAATTCTCCAGTTATCTTATCATACATACGTGTTGCACAAAGGTAATGAAAGGTACTCATCATAACACAAGAAAAACTATTCCACTACTGAGAGACCATGGCATGGCGATGTTAATTTAAACATGTAAATCGTAATGATTTTTTTAAGATAATATTATAGAGGTGCAGTACGACGTTTTAGAAAATTTGTCTGGGTGTGGAGAAATTTTAATGCAATAGGTACCTATTTGAATTACTTAACTACAAAAAAATTTTTTTTTAAACTGCTAAACTTTGGGTTTCTAGAAACTTACAAAATAAACAAAGGTAATTTTTGAAGTCAAGAATCAAACTTGAAAATTAAACAATTTTTGTTGTAAGTTTAAGTACCTACCTACCTATTAATGTGAATGACAATTTCACCGGGAGGCGTTAATTAACACAACAATAAAATGAAAGTTCATTTTATTGTTCAACATCTCCTCATTCTTGGTTTATTATTGTGTCAATTGGGTTGCTTTGACATGGACCATCTTTTGTGTCTTTTCATACATACTAGCCATGTTATTGTTTAACACATTAAATTAGGTACGTAAAAGTACACAGTCAAACAAACCTTCAAATATTAAGAAATCAAAATTTACCACTTACTACTTGGCACTGTTCCTTAAAACTAAAGTTTGTTTAAGTACTGGAGTTAGGTAGGTATCTGATCCGTTAAAAAAACGTTACATTTACACCAATTTTCGCTTCGTGCTCTCTATGTATATTATGCAATACTCTCAACAATGATACCTATTTGTTGCAGATCGTTAATTCGCCATCGACGTAAGAAAAAAAAACAAAATGCAGCGGCATTAAGCTGCTACTCAGGTTAGTTCAGAGTATTCATGTTTTACAAATAATAATTAATAACTTTTATTTCATATTCACATTACACCAAAACGAAAGTTCGCTAGAGTACGGAGGGAACTCGATACACGAACGCATGGATAATTTTGTTTCCCGCCAAAACGACATTGTCTCCGACCATAGACAGTGCTGCCATCTATCACAAAGTTTTGACTTATGCAAATGCGTTTAGCGCGTTCTTCTTGTTGATCGTGGTCCGAAGTATCGTTCAAAGATGGCGTTAGTTGACAGCTGTCTGTCATGGCTGGTTGATTGTCAAACTCGTGTCACTACACTATTGTATACAAAACCAAACCAAGCTAATTTATTATTAATTTTGAAGAAACTTTCCCGTTCATGTCTCCTGTTTGGCTTGGAACGGCCACCTTCATTGTTGTAACAAGTAAGAACAAAAGGTTTTTTAGTGTTTCACTCATAATTAGACGTAACAGTGTCTGTTAGTGTAGCTAATTATTTCGGGTTAAATACCACTTTCTTCCTACGGGATTGTCATAAGTTGTGATCCTGCGAGTGTACGATGGCCTAGCACACTCGGAGTAGGTAGTGAATATCGTATGATGGTCCCGTGGTCTCGTTTTAGTGAGCTCTACGAAATGTGACAAGTTTGTTTATAGTTTGTTTCCTGTCTTGAGAGTCGGATTTCATCAATGGGAACCGCATTTATTACTGGATAATGTTACTCCTAATATTATTAACAAAGACGCTTCTTGCAGTTTGCACGTAAATATTGCGAGAAATTGTGATAATGCCTGAATATAATTATAAAAGTGAACTAAAATTTGACTTTCACTGTCCTTGGTGCAGAATACGTATTTTATTGTGTAGTAATTAATTTTGTCAGTAAAGTAAGTTCATATGACCTTTTGGTTAAATATTTCTTAAAGAAAATTTATTATAATATTGTGATTTGCACTCTGCAGTATATGGTATCAAGTTATTGATTTATTGTTAATAATGAACCCTTTTATAAATGCAACCACTGCATAATCTGTAAGGGTCCCGAGCTCCATCGCTACGGACCCATTGTGTTGAGCACTCAGCGTCTGTGCGCAGATCACTCGTGCCACAGCCGTTGCTTTGCGCAGTCGTGGCTGAATCAATTCAAAGTTTTTTACCTAAAATATTAATAAAGATCTTATAATATTGAAAAGTAATTCCATTAACCGGTGTAGTACCTTCAGTGTATTGTTTGTTTTCTCACAATGAGCATGGTAAGGTCTATTATAATTTTTTGCCCTTATAATTTTTTTCATAACTTGTTTATTGAACCATGAAGTTATGATTTAATATGTTTTGACATGCCCTTATTATGTTTAACTTTTTGTGCAATACATTATAGAGATGATTGCTTCAATTTTTATTTCTTTTTTGAGATTTACTGTGTTGTACGTTTTTTTTATTCGGGTTTATGAAATTTGATATATGTGTATTGTTATTAATACCTAATTTGTAATGGTAAACTGGCTTATAAATGGTTTTTAGAGCTCATTATGTTCCCTGGTGCAACACCTCAGGCATCGATCCATGCCGGGGACTCTTGACTTGGCTCCGCTCTCTCTCTTTTTTACTGTTGTCCCGTTCCAACCTATACAAATAAGTTGTTACGCTGGATATCATCCTCATTGTGTGATGTATTGATTTTTTCGGAGGCTTGGTGGAGTCTTGTGACGCGGACGGTTTAATATGCTTCCGGAGTTTGATCCACTTCTTTTTTCTGGTAGCCTTTTGCAATATGCATGCTATTAATATTAAAATGAAAACTGTATAAGTACAGCTACTTTGAATATGACCTTTGATACTTTGAGATTTGCTGAGGAAACAGTTTTTAATTGAAATGATATGTGTTTTTACAACCACTGTTGATGATCATGATCATGATCTTGTTATATCCAATCTTGTCAGTCAATTTTTGATCTTGTTCCACTTTTTTAACGGCTCTTTTTTGCGAATAATTACGCAGTTCCGATTGCAATGCTTAGGTGCTATCTTTAATTTGATGACTGGTGATGCTTCCTACACACTATTTGTGTCCGTATAGCTTCGTATTTGCGTTTGTTAATCATATATACCTATTAGGGTGAATTGCAAAAATATTGTACATAGTTAAGGAGTTAATTGATATAAAGTTAACTTTCTTCCATTGTGTTTCCTTTGTGTGACGAAAATTATCTATATGATCATATGACTAATCTTTGTTACACAAAGGAAAAAGTTAAGGATTGTTAAGGATTTTTTAATTGAGCCCTTAACTATGTACAATATTTTTGCAATTCACCCATTAATAAATAAACGTAATTATTTTAAACAAACTACAATATATTTACAATGTTTTTAAAAGGTAGCTAACTAGTTTAATAAGTTCTTAGCTAGGTTTAACGAAATTTAGTAAGGCCGTTCAGGGCCGGCATTACACCTGTAAGTTATTGCTTTAAGTTTTGAGACGCAACTATGGGTAAGAGTGAGTGGCAAATATCTGCACCTCTCGCTTGCATATGGCTTTGTTTCATACTTACAGTAATAACTCACAGGTGTAATGCCGGCCTAAAAGTACTTCTGAAAGGATTGGTCGCCATTATGTCGGCAGTTTTTACCTATTAATACATACATACATACATACCTTCACGCCTTCATCCCAGAGTGGGGTATGCAGAGCTACAGAATTACCAACAACTCTAACAATTTGTTGTTAATTCTATAACCACATTTTGCACAAACAGGCTAAGATGTTTACGATGTGTATATTAGTGACACTTTGCAAGCCCATCGCCTAACAATACTACAAGCCTTTAATCCCTTAGTCGCCTCTTACGACTTCCACAGGAAGACATGGAGTGGCACTATTCTAGGCGGCCGGCAACCACACAGCATATTAATAGTCATTTTCTCAAACATGCTATGTAATATCGGTGTTATGTTAGTTATTTTAGGCTTCAAAGTGCCACGTTCCCGACGGAACAACTCGAGAGAACTGTAAAGGAATTTCATACAAAATTGAAGGCCTAGGCCGGGAAGTATTTTTTTTTTAATTTTAATATGGCCATGACAGCTGGTTTTATGAACAGGCTGAATAGCTGAAAATCGTTTTTTTTTTATCTTTGTGTTCGGACCAAAAATATCCGCGTTAATGCCTATTACACAAATGTTTTTTGAGTGATGTTTTTTTTTTTTTTTCATTGCATATGTTTGAGAAAAGCACTATACATACCTCGCCGTGAAAAGGGGTTGCCAGCCTCGTAACTATCCGACCTCGCTTCGCTCGGCCGTCTATATGAAATCGGCCTGCAACCACCTACTTCCCGGCGTCTGTAGTAATGTACTATTATATACTGTAACGATAGAAACGGGACACAGGTTGAGCTAGCTATAGTAATAATGATAATGACTGACCTGTCTGTTTGTCCGCAGGTGGTATCTCGCCATGCAGCGCGCGGGTGGGAGCAGGGGCTGTGCGCCATGAGCCACACTCCTATAGGCGGCCACCCGCAAGGTAAGCCCCGCGTACAAGTGCAACTCATTGCAGTACTTCCTTTAGCTGTGCCTTCTAGTATGATAATAAATGTAATTTTTTGTCATTTTTAGTAATCAAATTTTATTATTATTTAGATATTTATTTAATTTTCTGTAAATTAGGTTTTTAATAAGCAGGGGTCGGAATTTAAGTAGCACTTTTGAGCTGTCATAGGGACTTCTCGTTTATCGACTTCGGATATACATATTTTATCGATACATTATAGAACACAACATATTAAAGAAGATTAAAAGTATAGGTAAACAACAGGCGGTCTTATCGCTAAAGAGCGATCTCTTTCAGATAATGACAATCTATTTATTTTATAGAAAAACGAATGAAGGAACACTTAGTCTTGTTTGCACTAAAACAGACTGAACATGAAATTCATAAATGATAAAACACTGAACTGAACTGATTAAAATGTTAACTATTAACTTTTCATTATTTTCATTTAATTTCAGTAGCATAGAAGTAAAATAACAATACCCATACAAAAATATAAACATTATAAAAAACCTAACCTACGGGTGCCGCCGGCAGCGGGGCAGGGTTCAAGCTACCGGTTTATTATTATTATTATTTCCTTCGAAAGGTACTGCATAAAGGAAGTACTGCGAATAATCCGGGCAAAGGCCCTTAAAATGACCACGGCGCTTCTCTGAAATGATCTACACCGATGCGGAAGTAGATTATTACGTGTAATAGGGTTATTTTCTTATACCACCAATTTAATAAAAATAAAAAATATTTTTTTTATTAGGGTTTGCATTTTTTTATTTGCATGATTTAAAAAACAGTCATGAACTTACCGAGTTTTTCAGAAGATGACAAAATGACGGTCGATTTCTAAATCCGTAAAACGTCTTAACTGTTATAGATATTTTTTTATAAAATAATTGTTTATTTCAATCAACTTAACTCTCTAACGTGAACCACTATATCGTTTTAAAGCTAATGAAGTGATGAATTTTGTTTGTCGTAGCGGATTTTTATAAAATTTAGATATAGGAAAATCACCACCGGTATACAAACTTTAACAAGTCTATAACAAAACCCTTAAAATCCGTTGACCCGTTCGGGTTAAGCGATGAGGGACAGACGCATCAGAGGCCCTACTTTGAAAATTGAAGTTCGAAGTTACGCTAGCTCCATCCCTGTCACTCGTCATTCGAGACTAAATCGAGAGAAAGCGATGGAGCAAATATAACTACGAACTTCGATTTTCAAAGTACCTCTCAATCACTTTTTTATTTGGAGATTAAAATAATAAACTGTATTATACATACATAAACTTACGCCTTCATTCCCAAAGTGGGGTAGGCAGAGTTAAAGAATTACCAACAACTTTTAAAACTTGTTGCACTTTGCACAATTAGGCTATGATGTTTGTTTTACCAACGTGTCACAGGTTGCAAGCCCATCGCCTCACAGTACTACAAGCCTTTATAAACTGTATTAAACATAATTTATTCTCGTAATAAAATCTAGTGAGAGTGACGGCACCCACAAAATACCCTTGTTGTAAAGAATTCCCTAGGCAATGCTTTCGCGCAATTCGCAACGCGTAAACTAACAATGCGCTGCAACATCGCACCCATCGCATAGAATGGCCACCGCAACGCGTCGCGAATCGCCGCGCGTCGCGTTAAGACGCGTCGGGCGACTTCACAAGTTTTTGTTGCGAATTCCCATCTCAAGTGTGTCCGTTTAGCGTGTGAACATTTATTACATTGTTGTAAAAGTGTGTTATTTAAAGTCACTTTAAAACGAACCACATTGCAAGCTTATTATTTATATGTAAAGGCAATAAAAATTAATTTAAAAAACAGAACAAGTGCGTGTCGGACTCCCCCACCGAGGGTTACACACATGACATGATTAACTCAATTCAAAATTTGAACCGCCGTTCCTTGCATAAAGACCCTGTTGTTTTTGTGATTTATTGTTATATAATTTTCAGATTTTTCCCTGTATCGCTAGTATAAGACGGCGTTACTTGCCAAATTTCATAGTTCTAGGTCAACGGAAAAACCCTATAAATTTGATTCCCTTGAGAGTGTCAAAATATATTTTTTGCGGCATAAACGTACATTTTTTTCACGCTAACTTCGAAGTTTGTTTTTTTTACAGCTCTAAGGGACTGTAGACCTGAATATATAGTTTTAATTTCAACTCGACAGACAGACGGGCAACTTAGTGATCCTATATGGGTTCCGTTTTTTCCTTTTAGGGTACGGAACCCTAAAAAAGATCAAAATAGAAAGCGCGTGGGAAAAATATCTCTTCCATCTTTAGCAAGGACATGAAACGCCTGTACGAATTATATTGTGTCCGCCACGAGGCCACGACGCGTCTCGGAACCGATATTAAAATCTTACAAGATTTTATCCTCCGACTTTACGGTACCCGGAACCTGTAATAATGCAATATTGAAGCAATATAATGCTTCCACTATAATGGAAGAGTAATCTCGTTAATGTCCGGGAATTATAAAATGGTGTACAAATTGCACAGAAAACTCTTTTCGTGTTCTATAGGTTATATTTGTTAGTACTTTCATAAAAGCGTTGTAGGTATGCATGCGAGCGAGTGAAAGAGATGTAAGAGGTCTTTCGATAGCTAACACACTGTATAATATCTTTATACAGTGTTTATTTTAACTGGGTCATTATGGGAAAATTTAAATTGATAAGAGATGCAGAACTAATCGATATTGTCATTTCGCGGTCTTTTATTGTAAAAATAACTTCGTCTTAGTTTTTTTTGGTCAAGCGTGAGTTGTCAATTAAAATTGGTTTATCATCCTACTAGACTGTTTTATGTACGGACCGATTCTTCATCTTTCTTTTTTGAACTCTTTTAGATTATTTTTGCGCCTTTTGGAGTAATAAGCAGTGTTTATTTAACCTGGCATTAGTGTGACATCACTCGAACTTTGACTATATCGTGTCGTAATAACCTATTTCAGTCTCTTATAGAACAAGCTTCCATTACGTTCTACAGTAACTGTAACTTATAACTTTAATGTAATTAGTTCAGTGTTAAGGAAGGACTGTAAGAAATGTTTTGTATTGCTCTGTGCAGGTTGGGACCACAAGCTTGCTGACAGGTCGTCGCTGCCGCCGGCGTCGGGGGAGGAGAAGGGGAAATCTCACTCCAAACATGTGTTTGCACAACCACATATGTCCAAGTAAGTTTGACTTCCTAACACTTCCACTTCCATTCGACTCCAATGTCTTTGCAACGTGTCGATTGTTCGTTAAATAGTTGTGTGACGATTTATCAATAACGAGGACCTTAATACAGCATTCGCGTATACCTCCATAACTTTTCTTTTTTAACCAATTTCATAGATTTAGAGTTTTGATTTGGAATGGCTGAGGTCTTTATGTATCTTGCTTTTGTATAAATTGTTATACAAATGTTTTTTTATGTGTGTAGACAAGGAGCGAGCGGCGCTGGCATGGGCGCGTGGCGCTCGGAGACGGAGGGCTCCTCAGGCAGCTCGGCGCAGTCAGCGCGCTCGCTCGCCTCGCCGCCCTACATGCGCTGGGCCCGCAGCCTGCGCGACCTGCTCGAGGTGACTCACTCTGTCCGCTGTAGCCAGGCTCTCACTCGTCTGATATGCCCAGGATCTCACTATCTCAACTGTGGCCAGGATCTCGCTCTGTCTTCTCTAGCGAGGCACGGAGACGAAGCGCTTAGCCAGCGAGGCCTACTGACGGCCGATAAGAATACAGGACAATGCTCTGCTAAAGGACGCCTGCGACTTCGTACGCCTTGAATCAGATCCCCACTCCTCCTATTCCCCTATTTCTCAAATTTGGACAAATGTTTTCGTAGTGTAGGGTAGTCAAGAAATGTACTCTCCAAATTTCAAGTTCCTTGGTCTAGGCTGTGCGTTGTCTATCAGTGAGTCAACCTGTCACGAAACAATTTTATATGTATTTTTAAAGTTGTAATTCTGTAGCTCTGCCTAGCCCACTCTGGGATTACAGGCGTGAAGGTATGTATGTATGTAGGTAGATTATTTATTTATTTAACCTCCTTTGCACTAAATACAATAAAGTACAAATGGCGGACTTAATGCCCAGTGGCATTCTCTACCAGTCAACCAGTAGGCGAAACAGAAAAAGAAGATCGGTGAGGAGAAAAAAAAGCGTTGATAAAAAAACTGTTTAAATAAAATATACAAGATACGGGTATATAAAATATACGTATACGTAATATAAATTTAGTAATACATATAAAATATATAAATAAACAGATATGGCTATGTGTGTTAAATCGATTTACGACTGCGCTTGTTCCAGCAGATGCTTATGAAGCATCCGCTTGAAAGCTAACTTGCTTGGGGCTTGTCTGATGCTCAGTGGGAGCTCATTCCAGAGACGGATCGCCTTAAGGGCAAACGAATTAGACATAAAACTACTAACTAGTATGTTACATGCATACAGTGCGTTGTCAAACTAAGCATCTAAAACAAATAACCGCGCCTCAAGCTGTGCGTAAAGTTCCTGTGTTAAGCAATGTGCATCTCCAGGACGCGGAGGGTGTGCGGCTGTTCCGGCAGTTCGTGGGCGGCGCCGGCGCGCTGCACGTGGACCGGCTCAACTTCCACTTCGCCGTGCAGGGGCTGCGCCAGGAGACCGAGCTGCCCAAGATCCGGCAGGTCGTCTCCGCCATCTACAAGTAAGTGGAAAAATATAACACGCTCTATTTATTATACAGGCTGATTGGTTTGGTAGCTAGGTGCAAAGCTTTAAGGGGGTGATAGAGCTCATAAAGCTATCGAATCGATTTAACCCCCATGTATGTTCAGCAATTGTTATTAGTTTCCGAGATATTGATCATTTTAATCGGAATTTTAGTAATTTTTTCTTATATCCGCGTTACGAAGAACCCCTAAATTCATGTATTAATTTTTAAAAAACAGTGTTTTCTTGCATGATTAGAATCACTATGAACGAAGGAAGTTTTTAAATTATAAATACATGAATTTAGGGGTTTTTAGTAACACGGACATAAGGAAAAATTACAAAAATTCCGATTAAAATAATCCATATCTCGGAAACTAATAACAATTGCTGAACATACATGGGGGTTAAATCGATAGCTTATGAGCTGCTCTATCACCCCCCTTCAAGCTTTGCACCTAGCTACCAATCACCCTGTAGAATTGTTATTTACTTAGGTGTCTTCTGTTTATCGCGACAAAACTGACGAATCCAAACTCCGTGGGTCTACGTTAAGTACAGCGAAGATCCTGTTGCCAACTTCGGACTCCATCAGATCAGCTCATAGATACCATATTGCGTTGTCGTAACGATAAGGGAGGTGGTTTAAAATTGAATGTCAAGATTTGAACTTGAACGAACGAACGAAGAAAGTTAAAAAAAAGCTCGTAAAACGCCCAAGGACACCCTCAATTCTGACATGAACTTCTAAAACATCATATTTTCCAGCGTCCTTCTCACAACTAAAGTCCGTGATCGAATTCGAGATCAAAAATGTAAACATACAATTGTCAATGTCAAAGTGACATTCCAGGGGTATATAATCTTGGTTTGAAGATTTCATTTTTTAATGTTTGAATTTTAATCAATAATAAATTCCGATACCTACATGCTTTTCAGTAAGATATTGGATGGAACACTTTTTCACACCAAAGTTTGTCTATTCATGTGTAATGTTAAAAATAGTTTTATTCTCAGTCACTATTCTGCATACCGTCACCGGAAATGCCAAGAACATCGGTAGTTTTATTGACACAACCACCAATTTTTGTAGAAATATTTTTAGGCTTTCATCACCATAAGTTTCTCACTAACGGTCATAGCACTACGTTGCCATTTCTTCGGCGTTGAAAAATTGTTATTTTTATTTGAAGGGCCCGACTGAACTTCCATAGTTATTAATTTCCAATGCAACACACACGAACAAATAGAAACTGTACACGAAAATACAACCAAAACTAAACAATAAACAAAAACTTAACAACAGATAGCAACGATACCAAAGAGTAAACGAAAAGAAGCACATTCATTCGACAGATGTCAGAAAACTAACGCCGTATGTCCCGTATTGCATTAACAGTAAAATTATTATAATAACGAACCAAATGTTTAAAACTTCTTACCATTGCCAGTAGCATAAATTAAAACTCCATATATTTTATTCAAACAACATAAATACGGAATTAAAAAAAGTATATCTACTGTTAGCCTTAGTGTAATATTTTCAACTCTTCACACAATATTATATTACCCTGATTATTTTTATTTTTATTTCAATGATTTTAAACTATCCATCACTTGGGTTTGTTATTTTATGATGGCAATCCGTTTGTTTACATGTTTGATCTCGAATTCGATCACGGACTGTAGGTTCCTACTTTACCGGACAGTGAAGACGTGACACTTTGGTATACATTGAAATGTCTACAAATACCACATCGCTGGGCATCCATATAATAATGTAGTGTGTAAGAAATTGTCAACCATCATTGTCGAGTTATCTCACGCAGCTTTCTTCTCGGTCCCCGCCAGGGGACCGTGGAGACATAATCTGGGCATGGCCTCCTTCTGTGGCGCCCTGTCGCCGCCTGTCACTACAGGCGTGTCGTTAGATTGTCGAGTTAGTAAAATAGAAGCCCCTTTGTGTAAAGGCTAGACAAATGTGGCTTGTCTGGATTTTAAAGGTCTTGTCTTGTCTTCAAGCTTAACAATTATTCCCTAAAATTATTATTGAGATAATTTGAGTTACGTAGTTGTTGAATTGCCCGATAATCACGTGCTGAGGGGTTATTATGACATAACTATGTTGTTCACTTTACGTTGAGAGAAAAGGACAGCTATATAACTGCTATAGCTCTGTCCTTTACACTCACCGTAAAATGAACTGCATAGCTGAGCGTCACCGGTGTTTGATTGTGTGTCAGGTTCCTTCGCAAGTCGTCCCTCTCGATGCCGGAGGAGCTGAGGGCGCGCGTGAAGGCGGCGCTGCGCGACGGCGCGCCGCTGCAGCGGACCGTCTTCGACCACATGGAGCAGGAGGTATACACAAACGGCTATACTATCCGCAAAACTAAGTGGCGGATCGAGTCATAAATCATCGGAATCATGATGTCTCTTTTGCACCTTCGCGGCCTTATGGAGCCGGCCGTGCAACAATAGTGCAGGTAGCGGTAGGCACAAGAAGGAAGGTAACTGACGTTTATTGCCCGATTCGCCACTTAATTTAGCGGATAGTATAATAACGCTGGGTGGTGCTTGTTTTGTAGCATTACTCCACTTAATGCTTATACAATACGATTAAAATAGGTTCACGATTCGGCCATCCTCGGTTATTGTCGGTATTCTTCGTTTTTCACATATAATGTATCAAATTACAGATGTAACCTTCGAATATAGTACCGGTTATCTTATTAAAAACAATATAAAACAAGCAAAGCAAGCAAGTTTTTTTTTTATCAAAATCAAACTATACTTATATCCCGACGTAATATCACCATTACCTTACGTTGAACAGTAACTACTGATTAATAAAGAATCATGAATATTTTTTTATTATACTACCCCATTAATAATGCATGTCTACAGGGTGTCCCAAAAATAGCACGTCACAGTGACACTGGAGATTTCCCAGCCTTAGACGAACCAAACCAGTCTAACATGACCTCAGTAAAAGTTGCACCGTTTTCGAGTTATACCAATTTAAAGATTTTTCCGATTTTTCACCTCTTTTGACATTGTAAGTGCTCGCATTTACTGGGATAACTTAAGAATTTTGGTTTTTTTTATTTGTGCGCGTTTATGAATAGTTGATTAAGATAATAGAAGCATTATTATGTCAATAACTTATGTAAAAGTTGGAAAAATACTGTAATGAACTTGACTTAAATTATCATCAACATAGCTGGTTAAGCTGGTTTGGTTCGTCTAAAGCTGGGGAATCTCCAGTGTCACTGTGACGTGCTATTTCTGGGACACCCTGTATATCGTTTCTTAGGGCTACTGGTAAGTAATGTCATCATGGCAGGTGCTACCTAAAAGAAATCGCAGCAATGTATTTTGTGTCATTTTCGTCTACGGGCTTACGGGCTTACTTGTGGGAGGACCTTGTGCAGGGTCCGTCCGGGTTGGTACCACCATCCTATCCATTAACCTACCGCCAAGCAGCAGTGTTCGCATTGTTGTGTTCCGGTTAGGGGATAAGACAGCCGGTGAGATGACTAGAATAGAGGCATTCCATCTTAGTCCTCAGGGTTGGCAACTCATTTGCAGTTTTAGGATGGCGGTCTTCTGAATGCGAATGTCTATGGGTCACAGTTTCCACTTACCATCAGGTGGCCTGTGTGCTCGATTCCCTTCCCATGACATTTAAAAAAAAAATAGCCGAGAAAAGTCGAATCGTTGACTGATTTCGTACTAAGCCAGACTGAAATGATGGCAGATACACCGAGAAAATAGAGATGTGTGGCTCAGGAAAGATCAGGGAGACTGGTATCTACTTAAGGTGTTTATAGTAGAAGATCAACCCGTAGGCTATAATGTTTTGTGTCAGCCATATAAACAAAATGGAAATCACCTATGTGTGTTTGAAAATGTATTCCACTACCAATTTCCGCTTTAAAATGAAATAGCTTTGTGTGTAACTGAGGGTTAAATGAGTATGTTCCTAATCGTGAGCGTGTGCCCGGGCAGGTGACGCGCGCCATAACGGAGACGACGTACCCGGCGTTCCTGCGGTCGGAGGCGTACGTGTCGTACGTCAGCGCCGCCACGCAGCCGCTCTCGTCGCCCGACCACTCGCCGCCCGCGCCGCCGCCGCCCCGAGAGGTAGACATACTACACACCATTATTTAACAGTTACTTTTCAGGTACATTAAAATTGTCATTGAACAATGGTTGAATGCTGCTTAATAGTACATTATTAGGCATAATATAGTGCTTTTCTCAAAAATCGCAAGATACAAATTGCATATAAACAGAAACTTCACGTAAAATAACATCACTCTTTACCGCCTTTATGTTTATGACAAGGAGAAACGCGAGCTTTTTTAGAAAAAAGCTCGCGTTTCTCCTCAAGCTATTCCAGACACAGATAAAAAAGTTACGTTTCGAATAAAATATGGATGTATAAGACTTGTGCCCTCATTTTATTATGGCTGTTTTCATTTTTTTTTATAGTTACAAACTAGATAACAATGAAATTTGTATGCAACATTGCGGGCTTGTGTAGCGAGCACGCAATGTATTATTTTTTATTTGGAATCTGTCTGTAAACTATGTACTTCGCGTCTCAGTATGGAGTTAGTAATGTCAACTTTTCCGGTCATAATGGAGAAAAAGTGTTTTGGAGGGACTTGAAGTTTGAATTTTGCTGGATCAGAGTGAGCAATTCCATCCGCTCTTACTTAACTCCTGCCCTTAGAGGACGAAGATTTTGTTGACGATGAAGCGAGCTCACCCATATGATGCCTATTCACTGTAGCTTTAAATAGGTTTAGATTGTATGCACTCGGAAATACAAACGTCGAAAGTGCATTCCGTCAGATGTTGTAAAACACTTCGTACAAACAGTCACACACTTAACTGCCAATTAAAGGCAGAAGTAAGAAAAAGTAGAAATAAATAAATATAGATTTTACATAAGAATCTCATGTGCACGGCAGAGACAGTTTCTCTCTGTTTATCTTCACCGGTCACTCAGCTGTGGGGGCGATTGTACGAAAAGGCGAACCGAGAAACTCAGTTGACCAGAGACATTTTCTTACGCTCGTCTTAGGTTTTCGAGAACGATAAAGTTATATCCAGTTGGAGTGTGTCGTATTCGATCCAGACTTCCATTCCCCTGGTTCTTTGCCAGTCTACGGCAATAGCACACCCATATTCTTAATAGTACATTATTGCCTAGGCAGTGAAGCAGGCAATTGCGGGCCGAGAATTGGTTTAAATGGACGAGCTTGCGAGTCCGTTTAAAAATACGAGGCCCGCAATTGCCGTTCCTGCCGAGGCATATACAGGGTTGGGCAGATTAAGTGTCCTAGTTAAAAAGAGCCATACAATTAAAACAAGACATATTTTTTTCAAATTTATCACGTTTTTATTTTTAGCGTACCGTAAAATGGGGCTATTTGGTAATCACGGGGCTATTTGGAACTAAGTAATCATAAGCTTTTAGTTGATATATTTTTTGTCATGGTTATGCTAGAACTGTAAAATTTGTTGTCAGGCTAAGTTTTTAGTTATATTATTGCCATGACATAAATATATCAACTAAAAGCTTATAATTACTTGGGTTCCAAATAGCCTCGTGGTTCTCAAATAGCCCCGTTTTACGGTACTCTATACTTAAAAAAACTAATTCATAAGTTCAAATCGCTCGCCATCAGCTTTAATAACTTGACGCATTCTTCCATAGAATGCATTGCACGCGGCACGCACTACCTCGTCTGGTATTTCATCCCATATCTTGACTAATCGATGCTTGAATGAGTTTAGATTCATGCCCTGTGTGCTCCCAATCTTGCTCAGCATGTAACCCATATCGAAAAGTCCAAAGCATTCAAATCCGGCGATGATACAGGCCATTCTTGCCAAGGTATAAAATCTGTCAAATTTGTTCTACACCAATCTTGAGTGCGTTTAGCTTTGTGAGATGGGGCACTATCTTGTGGGAAGCAGTAATAGTCGTTTCCATATAATTGTTGAGCATTTTCTAGCAAATGACCCTGTAACACGTTCTGGATGTAATAGTCTTGGTTAATTTTGACATCTCGATCAATAAACAGCAGCGGTAACTTGCCTCTAGGCGATATCGCACCCCATACCATGACACCTGATGCACTCTGGAACCCGTTGTACGGCTAATTTGTCCACAGGAATATCCTTCAATGAAGCACCATAGACACGATCGTTTTGTTGGTTGTGACTGTCTTGTAACTGGAACATCTTTTCATCGGAAACGTAATATAATCGCCGTCGTGCCAAGCTAGCTATTCCCTACATTTTTTCACTCTAGCTTTTTTCTGGGCATCTGTTAAGCCATGTTTTTTTTGTTTTTTGTAAGCCTTTAGCCCAAGATCATATTTTAAAATACGACTCATTGTTCGACGGGATATTTTCATATCTTTAGCAAGTTTGCTTGCACTTCGAGCTGGATTTCGTCTAATACGCTCACGAATATTTTTAATGATGTTTTTGGTGCGAACAGATGGCTTTCTCCCAGGTTTGGGCCTGATTTGTGAAGATCCCGTTTCTTTGAATCGCTTGACGGTCCGCGATATAAACCTTATATTGATATTTAAATGTTTCAGCGTCTTCAATATCTCACACGGTCGGTATTTTTTCTGGTAAAAATCGCACACGAGCTGGCGTTTCGCGTCCATTGTTGAAAACAATATAAAAACAAAATATATCAAGCTGACGTGTAGAAATCATACAGAAGATTAAATTGTCAACAAAAAAAAATACGAAGTGAATAAAAAGTTAAGTTATATTTAAGTAAAAAAGCCATACACAACTAGGACACTTAATCTGCCCAACCCTGTACAGTGCTTTTCTAAAAAATCGAAAGATACAAATTGCATATAAACAGAAACTTCACGTGAAATATCATCACTCCTTACCGCCTTTATTTTTATGACAAGGAGAAACGTAATGTCAACTTTTCCGGTAATTTTTGAGAAAATGAACATTGTCCCCTAGGCGGGTGTAGGTGGGCTGGCCACGCTGCACGAAGGGCAGGAGCTGCCAGCGGGAGCGGGAGCGGGCGCGGGAGCGGGCGCGGGCGCGGGCGCGAGGCTCACGCACGACGCCCTGCTCGCCACGCAGGCGCGCCGCCTGCATGACGTCGCCCCGTTAGTACACACACTTCTAGACATCTCTTGCTCGCTCCCAACATCCAAATCATGGATAGATGTGCTACTTTATGAACCTGACAGTGATTGGTGACAGGCGACAAGTGACAATTCGATGCCTGTCACTGGATTCTGAATTTGGGATTTGATTAAAATTCGACATATTTTGTATGGATAATGTCAAACTTAAACCCATAGGAAGTATATCTATATGTGATTTGAATATTAGGAACAGTAGTGTAGTAGAGAGTATACAGAGTCGAACATCGGGGCTGAAATATAGTACTAACGAATAAGGCCTTACGCTCCGATCATGCTCCGAAAATACTCCGATATTCGACACTTAAGTGTACAGTCAGCCAATAATAATGTTGAGTATATTAATAACCTTGTCATTGTTATTCCCATTCTCATTGATACACTGGTCGTTATATTTTCATTCAATTATTTTTAAGTTTAAAACAAAGTCCACAACATTTT
The DNA here is from genome assembly GCA_927399475.2 of Acleris emargana. Lineage (NCBI taxonomy): Eukaryota > Metazoa > Arthropoda > Insecta > Lepidoptera > Tortricidae > Acleris > Acleris emargana. The sequence goes on from OV656840.1 coordinate 4,365,805, forward strand.
AGTTGGCTTACCATACAACTAGTAATAGTGTAGATCTTACTTATTTGCTTTTCATTCCGCCATATTGTAATTAAATAATTAGTTGATTTAAATGATAGTAGTTAAACTATTTAGCTGATATAGTTTTTTATGATGTGTCAGTAAGTATTTTGGTCATTTTAACTGTATGCATAACTACAAATGATTGGTTCTGCTTTACATACCGCTCAACTGACATATCTAAGCAACCGATGTGACCCCCTCCCTAGCAGCTTTGTTACGTTTTTATTTCATAGAACATCATTATATCCTCATAGCATGTAGTTTTATTAACGTCAGTCCCGCGTCAAGATTATTGCAATTGTTTTTTTTTTAACACGGTCATACATTATATTCTGTACCTGAGTTCCAGAGTTCTGGAAATTACGTATAATTTCCCTTTACCACACTCGTCTGTATCGCTCGAAACGGAAAAGGGTGAATTCGAATATATTGTACGTATTGGACTTAATTGAGATCTTTAACTTCTTTCATTGTAAAGTCGACTAAAAAGAACCGTATCCAGGTGACACCTTTCAAAAGTGAATATTTTTCTTTGTAGTTGACAGTACAAAGAAATATTACGTTTGTTAAATTTCGCTACCCAAAAAAAAAACAGGTCAAAGTACTAAGTAAAGTTAATCAGAGTTTCGACACACATTTTTGCAAAAATCTCGACGGCACTTTGACGCCATTTTGTTTTTATTTAGTTGCCCCGGCAGCTTGTCTGATGTGTCGTATCGTTTGCCCCCATGTGTGTCCCCCGCTGCATGCCGCCCCGCCGCTAATGCTGTGTTGCCACCGTAAACGCCACCTTACCAACTACATCAAACCTTTATAACACCCGTACTACCTTTACCCCGCTTCCTTCTCCACTGCTGGCTCGAAACGGTCGGTTGGCAACAGCAAGCACCGCGCGAAGTCAGTGTATAGCGCGCACGTAACGTACGCTGGCTACTGCCCGGCGTCGCGGCAAGACTCGGAGCGCGCTAGCCTTAGCAGTGGCCGGACGGACTCTGATGCCGTCTCCTTGTCTGGAAGCAGTGTGTAAGTATATCACTATATCATAGCCAGTGAATCAAGCAAAAGATACAACATTATAAACGAAGGAGAAAGGACAACGCAAATCCTTACATTCTGAGGCAAAATGTGGTAGCAGACAATGTTGCCAAAACATGTCTAGGCGCTCTTATTCATAAATCTATCTGATAATATTTAGAACTGGTGAAACTACAGTATTATGTGGCAACACCTGGTGTAGTTACCAGTGTTACCACATTTTAAGGTAAAAATTGGGTCATGTTACCAAATTCACTCAGATCAGCGCCCCAATTATTTGCCTATACGTTTCACACGGTCGTCGACAGAGCTGTAAGTAAGTATATACAGTGGTGGACATATAATTAGAAACAGTACATAAAACTTAGGTAAACACAGAATGAACTATCGTTATGAGTAAAAATTATAATGATTAAATCACTATTGACTATGCCAGAATATAGCCAATGAGTTAAAAAACTCATAAAATATTTAAAAAAGTAAATCTGTTCTATCTTTAATTATTAAAAGATTTTTAAAATCATGATAGTTGAATTTCTATTACTGGCCGCTTGGACAACTAATTAGAAACGGGATCCATGGTTCGTTCCATTTTTGAAAATAAAAAAAAAACCTCTTTTTAAGCTTTTTCTTTTGTTTCGGCGGCAATTAAACGTCAATTTGGAAAATTACGTGAATAATAAGTATTGGTAAAAATGGGTAAAAATAGGTAAAAATAAGAGTTGTGACGAGTCAACCAGGCAATTAATCGTTAAATTACATTTAGATCGAAAGTGGACTTATAGAAGAATTGCTAAACATCTAGAATGTTCTGTGAAGAAAGTTTTCAACGCTATTGCTCATTATAAAACTAACGGAACTACTAAAAGTGTTGTTAGAGAGGCTCGTCCAAGGAAAACATCTCCCCGGGAAGATTCGCAAATAATACGTGTAGCTAAACAAGACCCGTTCAAAGGCTCCAAAGAGATTAGGAATGAAGTTTTTTCACCTGATGACCCAAGGAACATTTCCTCGAAACTGGTACGCCGCAGATTAGTGGAAGCTAAATTGTTCGGGAGGGTTTCTCGAAAGGTACCGCTTCTTACCAAGCAACACCGAGAGAAGCGATTATTATTTGCAAAGAAATATCTTAACTGGACCGTACGAGAATGGAAAAAAGTGTTATTCTAGGATGAAACAAAAATAAATATGGTGAATTCAGCCGGCAAACGCTACGTTAGACGTCCAATAAACCATGCTTTTGATTATAAATACACGAGGAGTATAGTCAAACACGGCGGTGGTAATATTAAAGTATGGGGATGTTTTTCTGGTTGCGGAGTTGGACCCGTCCGTAAGATTGAAGGTATAATGGATCAATTTCAATACAAAAACATCTTAGAAGAGACAATGATTCCCTACACCGACGACCATTTGCCTGTGACCTGGATCTTTCAGCACGATAACGACCCAAAACACACGGCCCGCAGTGTTAAATCCTTTCTTAGTGAGCAGCGTGTTACCATGTTAGACTGGCCCTGAAATAGTCCCGATTTAAATCCAATTGAAAATTTGTGGTACGTCGTTAAAAAAAAAAGTCTCCGTTAAACGTAATTCCAGTCAAAATGAACTTTACGAAGCCTTTGTTGAAGCATGGAACTCGATCCCACTCGATAAATGTATGAAATTACTTGAATCAATGCCACGTCGTTGCAGAGCCGTCATTAATAACAAAGGCTATGCAACTAAATATTAATTGTTAAGAAATTTAGTAAACCAAACATTATTTTACATAAATAATTTGAAATTGTTGACGTTGACACGTTAAAACTTTGATTTTTACCTCATTTCTTTAGTGTTTCTAATTACTTGTCCATGACGGATGGTACTGCAAATGTCGTTTAGTTGTTTGTACGTAACTAAATATCTAAATGGTAGTTGTAAACTCGGATATTTATTTGTTTTTTAATTAATTATAAGTTGTTGAACGTATTCTATGCATTTTGTTGTTTTATTTCCAAAAACAAAAGTTTTACGGCAATGTGCCTTGTATAATGTGAAATACGTCGCAAGTGTTTCTAATTATATGTCCACCACTGTATATACATATAGTGTAAATATAGAAATAGCTACTTGTATGTCAGTGATGCTTTTTATTAGTGCTCCGAGTTAAACCCTGCACGAATTTTATTAATTTGTTTGTAGTTTTTAATTGCTTTAAGGTAGTTCCTATTTATTTTCTTATTACTTTGATAGAATGTGTCAATATTTTATTTGGATAACATCAGTTTTTTTTTAATAATTTTTAATTCCACGTCATTTTAATAATTAAAAATCGAAAATTATTCCAACCGATTACTAATTTAATTATGCTAATTGCAAATTATTGGGTCCACGTAAGCTCTTTTTTGTTATCCCACATTTATTCTGCCACAATATATTTCCGAAGACGGCCGAACCCTGCCGAAGCGCATTGTTTCCAGAGTATCATACGACATAATTATCATCGGTGATACTGCAAAACCGCGTAACTAACAAATTTATGATAGTGCAAAATAAACCTTACTATCTTAATAAAAAAGGTGCATTTTGCTCCTTATTTAAAATGTTACTTGCGCGGTTTTGCAGTTTCACCGACGATATGTTGTAGACGTGTGACGTTGCAGGGACGGGCTGTCGCTGCGCGGCGGGCGCGAGCGGGAGGCGCGGCGGCGGCCGCGGCTGCCCGGGCTCGACCGGGGCGCCGTCATCAACAAGGAGCAGGACCCCGCCATGGTCAGTATACATCTCAGGGAGACATCATCATTATTGACAATTTTTACTTGTGGGAGGACCTTGTGCAGGGTCCGTCCGGGTTGGTACCACCATCTTATCCATTAACCTGCCGCCAAGCAGCAGTGTTCGCATTGTTGTGTTCCGGTTTGGGGATAAGACAGCCGGTGAAATGACTAGCATAGAGGCATTCCATCTTAGTCCTCAGGGTTGGCAGTGCATTTGCAGTCTTGCGAATGCGAATGTCTATGGGTCACAGTTTCGACTTACCATCAGTTGGCCTGTGTGCTCGATTGCCTTCCTAGGCCATAAAATAAATAAATAAATACCTGCCTAAAGCCTTCCTCGAGTAGGGTTGCTAAGCCGGCGCTTTACTGACGTGTCCGGCTAAATATAAACAAGTCTGGCTGGCAAGTCTGGTCGGTCTGAAGCGCGCGATGTCACATCAGCCGCAGGCGGCGCGGGGTGGGCTCAATGTAACTCAATGTTTGATATAGTTACAAGTAGAATAAGTTGCAAATGAATAATAGTAATACATAAATACAAGGTTTTTTTTCAGTATGTACGATTCAATATGAATCTGTGTCCGCCTTTTCTTATTTTCGGCATGGCATCCCTATCGTGTCTTTGATCATACATATAAGTGGTGTTACTTTCTCTTACATCCTCACGCTGCCCTCAGTAACCCCAACTAGTTCCGATTATTCCCAGAGTAAAAAAAATATACCAGTAAATTATTGGGCTAGCTATCCAGAGAGGTAAAGTAGCCAGTGTCATAGGGACCATACCCCGAGCGGACCTGCTAGGGGTGTTCTTTTTATAGTGGTGATTATTTATTATTTATCTTTAATATTTGAGTAGCTTAGTTTGATTTTAATTTAAATACGTTTTGTTTTATTTTTTTATTGTATGATCTCACCCCAACTCGTTCCTGATATTACAAGCGAGTGTGTCCATACTGGTCTCTTCTTGTCTCTTTCGCTCGCTTTGTGTGTTGGCATGTGTCGAGACACTTCTCGTGCGCCCAGCCATCCTCAGCCGTGTGTGTGCGCAGGTGATCCCGCGCACGGCGCGCGCGGGCGGCGAGGCGCTGCGCGTGCTGCCGCCGGCCGAGTTCGCGCCGCTGCTCATCGAGAAGCTGGAGCGCGTGCGCCGCGACCAGGAGCTCAAGGAGCGGCTCGACCGCCGGCTCGCAGAGGTAACCCACCCCACGACACACATACTTATATTGCTCATTATGTTTGCCAGGATTGCTGATAAGGTTTTTCAAACAAAATGTACATATTTAACGTCGTCAATTGTTTTTATATAATACAGCCATTGGAATAAAGATCCATTACAAAGGAATAAAATCGTTTTTCCTTTGTTCTTATGATTATCGGATTAGAAAATTAACTCTATGATATCCACAATACGCTCATATTCGATCAACAAATGTCGTTGTATGGTGGGCCTGTAGTTATAAGTTTTATTTATCTTTGGGACTGCCGCGGTAAAGCTATTGCATGTCGTACAAACGCACACAACGCCGTGGCGAAGACTGCCGAACTGAAACGACGTTAGACGATGCACGGCCTTCAAGCCACACCTCCTTGCCCGTCGGAGTGGGGAGCGTGAGGTTTTTTCGTTACGGAATTTCTGGATTCGGTCCCCGCGCTCAAGGCCCGCGATAGAAGCTATGCAATAGCTTAAAAATGTAGCCAAGTATTTTGCAAAAAAGCATAAACAATTTATACGAATTGCAAATCTCTGTTGTTACCTACGAGAAATGTCAGAACTTTTCGATTGATCTAGAACTTTTATCAGTAAATCAATAGGATTTCTACATACGGCAACCCTATTTAGTTAAACGGGCCGTCACACATATTGCAACCAACTACTATGTGAATGGCCCCTATTATAATGTCCATGTCGCACGGTTTTATAATGTGCTTGCTCCTTACAGTCCGCTTAACGCCCATGACTTAAGCCCTGTTGCTAGATCAATAGTTAACTCGACTAATTGTTAAAATTCGAAAGAAAAATCGAAAATTTTCTAGTTTACCTCACCCAATTAACTTGTCCCATCCAACTGAAGTTTACCAAACTGATTGTGCGACCATCGTAACCCATGACCCTCGAGTCTGCCAGAGCACCGAGCGTGGTCAGTAAGCCAGTGGTGTTCCAGGGCGACGGTGAGGAGGCGACGCAGGCGCTGCCGCCGCAGCTGGTGGCCGCCGCCATCCGCGAGAAGCTGCAGCTCTCCGACGACAACGACCAGGACATCCTCGGTGAGCTGCCTATGTCTAAATAATTATATAAAATGGGACTTTTTTTTTTGTTTGGGATTAATTTGGGACTAGATCAATTGACAACAATTCATTATGTGCTAAGGTAGTAAAATAAAATACCGTTTCTAGATTTTACACTGCTGATTACAGTAAAAATATCTTTGGATTTTTTTATGCAGTAGTTTTTTTTTTATATTTAGGAAAAACAGTATAAAAAGTTGGATTGTGAATGTTAGGAATACACTTAATAATGCCCTTAGTCCATTTATAAAAAAAAATACAACTGTCATGTTCATTTTTTATCTGTCTGACGAATGAAACTCAAAGCAGATGCAAAGCAGTAAACGCAAAATAGTTTATTTATTTTAATGGCGTCTACAAACTATGTAATTAATTAAATTACGCAATATAACAAATTTGTGAACGAACGGCAGCGAATGATTGACAAGTGAGTGACATGACATGACAGTCAGTTCTGTATCTGTTTAAAGTTACTTTTTTTATTTTATGTCATGCTAAGATCACGACATCAGTATTCCTAACTTTGGATATACGGTCTTTTTAATGACTATTTCTTTAATAAATTATTAACGACGAAATTAAGTTAAATAAAGAAAACTGAGAAATACGGGTAGTCTAATTTTTAACCAGCTATTATAAACGCGAAAAATAAATAACGCTTTTTTTTTTGAAATGTTGTCAATTGGAGTGACATTGTTCCCTGATATTTATTTATTATTTATTTATAAAATAATGAGGTGGAGGAGTGCACTAAGAAACTATTTTCCGAAAATTGACCCCCAGCGGGAAGAAGTAGGGGGAGTAGCGCTGCGGGAATCTAAGTCTACGCGTACGAAGTCGCGGGCGTCCTCTAGTCATATATATTTATTTATTGGGAAACAAACAGCTTCAAATTAAAATATATACATGCGCCAAAACAGTTTCCACTAATGGAAAAACATTTGCTCAGATAAAGCTAAATTAAACAAAAGTTTTTTTATTTTTTATTAAGTACAATTAATTAACAAAGTAATATTTATACCAACAAGTTTAGAAGTTGAATAGTTAAAATCATTAAATTATTAAAGAATTTGACTCAACATACAGTTTCAGCAAATATGTTCATAAATAAAAAGAAATAAAATAAAGAAAAAGAAAAAACATTTATTCGTGACAAACAGATAAAAAAACTCACAAAAATTCTGACATAGACAAAAATACCTGTTGTCACGAAATGGTTCCAACTCAGCGTTATGTCGGCGTTAGAAACAGCGCTTCTTCCGTTGGAACCGTCTAGTGAAACCACGGAAAATTGACAACATTTCATTTTGGTGACACCTGCAAATTACTATACGAATCGAAAGGGGTTTGCCTCCTGAACACGGCAAAATATTTATTTAGATTTATTTTTCTGTATTGACAAAATTACAAGTAAGTTAAAAAAAATCGAGTTTTACCAATACTATGCCTGAATAGATATAATACCATTGCCTTTTTCACGAGAAAAAAAGCTGTCATACTTCAAGTTTGACATTGACACTATTGACAGATGGATAGATACTTGAGATCGGTTGACCGCCATTATTAAAAAGAAAAACTTTTTTTTTATACAGATTGGACTAACGTAATATGTCCATTGTGTCGTAGAAATGAAGTTACGGCCTTTTAGAATAAGAACATCTTAATAAATTAATAATAAAATAATTATACATCCTAGAGAAAAAATAAAACTATTAGTGTCTTCCTCCTTCCAAACAGTATCTATAAAACGAATAAAATTAAAGTCTTGAATGAAATCTTGTCAATTACACACACTACTCAACTGTTTATTACGAGGTTAGGTTAGGGGTTAGATCCGGACTTCTAGCTGGCCATGGTATGGGCCCACCTCTCCCAATCCACTTATAACACATTAAAATTTTACTACTACCTGGGAGACTTTCAACTAAGATTTTTCAATTAATTCTGATAATAACCAAAATTGCTATATCTCGTTGGATAGCTGAAGAAATGTAGATATTTTTAAGATTGTCTGCAGTATTACTGCCATAGTTTTTTTTTTACATATTGGATTAAGAAAAAGATATTTCGTCAGAGTTTATTTCCTTCTTTACCTATCATTCATATACTACGACTCGGTTTGTTCAGTTAATGGCAATTCAAGTGTCGATAAAGTTGAAGCAACTTATCTACTACATAATTATTGTATAAACAAACAAATTAAATGCAAGGATTCCAAAAAAAATGTGGCAATATACAAAAAATCGGTATTTAAGAAAAAATTATCTTAAAAGTTAAATATCTTGAAAACAGTTAAGTTTAGGATATGGTGTTTCTTAGTCAAAGTGGTCAGAAATCATAGAAACTACAACCCCTTAAAGGATCTAGGTCGACTTAACCAGTAACCCTGTGTAATTGTTTTCTGTTTGTAAAAATGACTATTATGAATATAGTGTTCTGTTTTGAGTGTGGTATCGGGCGGGCAACGTGTTGTTATGGTTTAGGTTTAACCTATTGTGTTGTGTGCAGACCAGCACGTGTCGCGCGTGTGGTCGGAGCGCACGCCGGGCGCGTCCCCGCCGGGCGGGCGCCGGCGCCGCGGGCCGGGCCCCGCGCACGCGCGCCGCGCGCCCTCCGCGCTCTCCGCCGACTCCGGCCACTGCGACGCCTCCGAGCCGCCGCCCTCCGTCGACCACTCCCGGTACCCAGACACATGTTACCCCACAGACCAGCACGTGTCGCGCGTGTGGTCGGAGCGCACGCCGGGCGGGCGCACATCTTACTTCAACACCTCCAAACACGATCATACTATAGCGGTGACTTTATACACCGTTTTTTGATTTACAATAACTTCGGCATATTACTTCCTAGGTACACCCATAGAAATTAAGGGGTAGATTAGATTTTTAAATATTGCAAAAAAAAAAAAAAACTCTTTAGAACAAAGTAATTAAATGTTGTATGTTTGGTAATTCTAAAAGTGCCTTTAGAGTTAACTCATAGTCAGTGTCAAATGCGTCAATGTTGGCGTGCCATACACCGACACAGTTAAGAGCCTTTTAGACCAGTTCAACGTGATTAACTGATTAAATTTTAAATTTAAATATCTTTAAAACCGTTACAGTTATCATTTGTCTGTCTTCGGGAAATTAACTTTATTTGACCTAAAGAACGTTCCCTTAAAGTTATCGTAATTCAAAAAAACACAGTGTATATGCCAGCCCTTACATTCTTGAGTTTTCAAATGTCTATCAGCCTCTGAGCTTACGTCCCACCAGACTCAGTGTGCTCGTTCACCTCCACCATACCATAATACAAATGTGTCTCCAGCTCGTTCAGCAAGAAGACGGTGACGGACCTCACCGACAGCGGGGTGTCGGTGGTGAGCGAGGGCGCCGCGAGCGCGGAGCCGCGCATCCTGCTGTGGATCGCGGACGGCTCGGAGCGCCTGGAGCGCCGCCGCGAGCTGCTGCGGGACGAGCGCGCCGACTCCGCCGAGCGCGAGGACCACCGGCGCCGGGCGCACCACTCCACCCGGCCGCGGTCAGTACTGCCACTTTTACAGCCTTTACCAAAAAAATACTTCGTCTCCAACCCTTTAAGAGTTTCTGTTACCTATTGCCGCTCAGGTGCTAAAAATACTTAATACGCAGCCAAACATACGCAACGACAGTGCAACCCCGACTGAACCAACTTCGTGCGTAATGTTGAGTTCGCTTGTGGTCGCAAGCCGCGTGATATACTTTTGTTTGAAGACTAACTACTGTGTACTATGATTATCCACCAGACTATAATTTATCTTTGTGCCAAATTTCACCAGATTCCTTTAAAAAATAAAAAAGTACATAACTACATTAAATGACACCTGTTTCCTTGAGGAGTAAGCAGAGACCACTTCTTTCCACCTGCCACGATCCTGACCAGGGGTCGGACAAAAAGTGCAGATGACGTCAAACCACTTATAGGATGATTTCAAATAGTATTTTTGATTTTCATAAACAATTATCACTTATCATTTATCAACCTCTTTATTAAACGATATCGCCACTTGAAATGAGTAAGTACGGTTTTGACTGACATATTGTCAATCAGATGAACAATAAATTGACTTCGTTATTGTTTAGCTATTGTATCTTCACGATTATATTTAGCTAAAAATTATATTTACTAATGTATAAAAAACGCTGTAAAATGTCATCTTTACTCGAATATTGTGGCAATATATATATATATATATATATATATATTCTACAACTGATATTTTAATATCCGTAGGAACGCAGACTACAGGACAAGGCAAAGATATCTCTACACAAACTGAGCAATCAAGTACTGCGATTGTTATGGATACCGCGAAATTGTTGGCTAATTTTTTTTCCCCCGGTCAACCAATTGAGGAAAAAAAAATCATTCAAGCATATTTTAAGTCTGTGACAACAATAATAGACTTGTTAGAAATGCATAATTTCATTAAATAATAAGTATATTAAAATAACACCAAATTACCTTTTTTTATTTTTACTTATCTTACCAACTGTTCCCACTTTTGAGTATTAAACCTATTTATCTGAGGTTCCCACAGACTTGTTCTAATTTCAAATAATTATACCTTATGGTAACAAGTTTGTCACACCTGCCCATAAAGTCGCTTTTTACGCCCGCTACGCGTACGGAAAAAGCCACAAACATCTGCGATCTCGGACTTTCTTTGTTTTATCTCCCTAGTGGTGTAATATACTATTATTCACTACATCACCCTCTCTCTCTCTCATCATCACCTCTGTATTATTAATTGCATGGATAATTTTTTTACGATTATTTTGTTATGTTTCATTAAAAACTACTTTGTTACTACATGTCACACGGAAGTCTAAATACAAACTTAAACATCATCCTGTGTGCAAGATTACGTCATTTTTACGTCATCCGCACTTTTTGTCCAACCCCTGATCCTGACAAATCTCTTTCGCTTCTTCCGCATTCATACATCGAGTAAAGCACGTCGGAAGATTCAGCCTTTTTCCAATATTTATTATTAATTAGTAAAATAAAAAAGGCTTCTACTGTTAGTCGATGGGATCTTGGTCTATTTGTGCAAAATGTGGTTACTGAATTATCATATCAACAAGTTTTTAAAGTTGTAGGTAATTTTTTAGCTCTGCCTACCCCACTGTGGGAATGAAGGCGTGAGTGTATGTATGTATGTAGATGTAGTAATAGTTATTTGTTATACAAGTGGGGGAAGTTGTATTTTACCTGCGAGTGTTCATTTGAAACACGAGCTAGCGAAAGGATTCTATGATCGACCACGAGCGAAGCGAGTGGTTCAAAAATAGAATCCTGAGCGTAGCAAGTGTTTCAAGACACGAGACGTAAAATAACTTTTCACACGTGTATAACACAAAACTTTTCACCTCACTACAGCGAGGAAACTAAGAAAAGGGTTTGTACTGTAAGCTCAGTTCCGCATTTTGCACGGTTTTCTGTAATTCCACAGGTGTTAATACGTCTTTATCACTCGAATCACTCATTTATAATAACAAAACAAATTAGAAAAACATGCGAATATTTAACGTTGACTACAGCGAGCAAACTAAGAAAATGGTTTGTACTGTAAGCTCAATTCCGCATTTTGCACGGTTTCCTGTAATTCCACGGGTGTTAATACGTCTTTATCACTCGAATCACTCAATTTTAATAACAAAACAAACTAGAAAAACAACGAATATTTTAACGTTGACGGCTTAATAGAAAAATTTTGACGTCAGTTTTTTTTATTATTATTTCGGATGCGTTTTCTTTGCACATCGACTTATTTGGACTGTCAGAACATTTTATCCGATTTAAAAACAAGAATGAAGGTTAATTTTGAATGCTGATATTTATGAATTAAAATAAAGTAGTAAGACTGTATTAAGTGTTTTTTACTCGATGCAATTAATTAATTGTGATGTTAAAAATTCAGCACTTGTAAGGTTTTACGTTTGGTTAGCTGTCAAATATCACTTAAGCTGCCTTCAAATGTCAAAACTCTTCCCTCACTTGTGGATAAAAAGCGATTTTCTCAATAGATATCAAACAAACAAAAAGGGCTTTCCGAGCTAGTGAGATGAAAAATAATGTATGTTGTTTGGTGTACAGCGGCAGCGGCAAGCCGAGCGGCGGCGCGGGCGCGAGCGAGGCGCACACGGTGGTGGTGGTGTCGTTCCTGGACGAGGCGGTGCCCTACCGGTTCAAGGTGCCCGCCGCGCCGCTCACGCTCCGGCTCTTCAAGGACTTCCTGCCGCGGAAGGGCAATTACAGGTAACCACCAACGACACCAGCCGTCACTACCTACCTAACTACAATAGGGGAACTCTTAAGGTCCGGTGGACCGAATTGACTCAGTTGCAATGCAACCCGAGTAGCATGCGTGTCACACGCGTGCGGAGATACATTTGAAAACATGAAAAAATCATGAGCATGTGTTTTGTTTCTAATATCGGCTCGTATAATATACATATATATAATATCTTCGATATATACAGGGTGACTGGAAATTCACCGTATTCCTTGAAAGGGGTTATTCTACAGCTCATTTGTAACGATTTAAGTCCAGTCAACCAGGGGTCAAAACTCATTGGTTACCGAGTTATTCACGTTTTTAGAATTTAAAAAAAATACCCGCTTTTCGACCTAAAACTAGTCATTGTGTAAAAACTTCGTCATTTAGAAATAAAAAAAAGCATTTTTCAAATAGCCAATGAATTACTGATTACGAAAAATAATAAAAAATGCCAAAGAAATGCAAAGTTTTGCAAATAAAAGGATTTGAAGTTGAAAGTTCTAGTAATTATTTTTCAAATTTTGTAACATTTTAAAGCAAAACTAAAAAAAAAAGTATGACACTTCGCGTACAAATGACAGTAATAATTTGCTCAATTCATAATCTTTCTAAAAAGGTACAATTTATGACATTTTAAAATTAATTTTCATTTAAAAATGTACAATTAATAACAATAGCAGAAATGTTCGCGGTTAAGCTCCATCGTTTCAACCAAAAAACGCGGGATCGTTATCGTTTTTAAATTCAGCTATTCGTTCTTTTAAATTTGCTTTTTAAAAACATAAAGTGCGTTCCATTTTTAACCGAAAAACGCGGGAAGTGTTGTAGTAAAATGAATATCAAATGCCTGCTTGCCAGTTACACTCCAGTACACGCTATTGAAGAGGGAGACCCAGCGAGAAGGATCTCGTCGAAGTAGTGCCGTGCCGTCGAAGCAGTGCCGTGCCGTCGAAGCAGGCATTTGAGAAAGAAGCTTAGTTATCAATATCGTCCGAAATGGAAAGAAAGTTGAAAGTAACTGATTACGTAGGTCACTCAAAAAGTTTTGAGATGCTTGAAATTTCGAAATGGAACGCACTTTTTTTTAAAAAGCAAATTTATTTTAAAATAGAACACCATTAGCTGAATTTCAAAAGGAGAACGATGTTCTATTCATTTTACAACAACACTTCCCGCGTCTTTCGGTTTAAAAATGGAACGCACTTCATGTTTTTAAAAAGCAAATTTAAAAGAACACGATTAGCTGAATTTAAAAACGATAACGATCCCGCGTTTTTTGGTTGAAACGATGGAGCTCAACCGCGAACATTTCTGCTATTGTTATTAATTGTACATTTTTAAATGAAAATTAATTTTAAAATGTCATAAATTGTACCTTTTTAGAAAGCTTATGAATTGAGCAAACTATTCCTGTCATTTGTACGCGAAGTGTCATACTTTTTTTTTTAGTTATGCTTTAAAATGTTACAAAATTTGAAAAATAATTACTAGAACTTTCAACTTCAAATCCTTTTATTTCAAAACTTTGCATTTCTTTGGCATTGTTTATTATTTTTCGTAATTAGTAATTCATTGGCTATTTGAAAAATGCTTTTTTTTATTTCTAAATGACGAAGTTTTTACAGTTTAAGTTTTAGGTCGAAAAGCGGGTATTTTTTTAAAATTCTAAAAACGTGAATAACTCGGTAACCAATGAGTTTTGACCCCTGGTTGACTGGACTTAAATCGTTACAAATGAGCTGTAGAATAACCCCTTTCAAGGAATACGGCGAATTTCCAGTCACCCTGTATAACTAAGGATTTTTTTTGGAAAAAAATATTGTGAACACAACACGTGCTACGTGCTCATTGTTTGTTGTTGTGTGTTTGTTGTTGTTGTGTTGTGTGTCGATGTTAACTAGAAATTAGTTTGAAGAAGACCCTCTACAAAAGTTAGAAGGTCACTTTTCAGTACTTTGTAGTTCAATTTCACCCAACAGGCTAACATTAGGCAGCTAAAAAAAATATGCATCTGTTATTTCAGACACGCATCAAACATTTAACACATATCAAAATAAACTAATTCGGGGCTGAACAGTTGGGTACATTTCCTTGTAAGCACTGATCTGTTTTATTCTTTCCAATACCAATAAACAAGAGACTTCATCACTCATGTTATGAAACGTACAAAACCGTTTTATTTTTGAATTTGACGTTTGACGCGCCATTTTGCAACAGTCCAGGGGTGTTAGCGTGTGACCCCGTCCGGTATAAAATATAATTTTATTTAAATGTGATAATATCCAATTGAATATTTTAAAGAAACTCACTTCTAATTCCACACAACAACTAACCTACCATTATTGTTGGCATAGATACTTCTTCAAAACGGAGTGCGCGGACCTGGACAACACGGTGATCCAGGAGGAGGTGAGCAACGACGCCGACACGCTGCCCATGTTCGACGGGAAGGTCATGGCGCGCGTCAAGCCCATCGAGTAGCGCCGCCAGCCTGCTCTAAAGGCTCCATCGACGGGTTGTTTTAAACAAAATCTGCCGAGAGCTATTGCAGCGACGCAATGTATCACGAACCATGCGGACTGTCGCGCAATGAAGCTGAGCCTGGTGATGACAGCGTCACGGGAAGATATTACGTTAAAATATTGGCGTTTTGCGATAGCGTTCTATAGACTTACACATCATGTACTATAAAAAAATCGTATCTTATTGTGCCTGTGGCAAATTGAAATTTTACATATCACGCGAACGTTGTTCTAATGAAATGAGCCGTTGACTTACTTTAAAAAATACTTATCTATAATAAATTCGCTTCAAAAAACAATAATAACTTATTATATGGACCTTAAATAGTGTTTGACAATAACCTCGTTTTTCGATCAAATTGATTCGCCGATCCAATTTTAATCATTTAATGTCATTGCGTTTTATTTTACCACAAAAAAACACCAATCTAGACTTTATCCTACGATGGCATAAGTTCTAGCGTGGTGTTAGACGAATTATGATACCTTATTTTATAGCATCACTAAATTTGCCAAATCGCATCTGTCACAGGCCCAATAGCATATGAAAAATGTTATATCAAGGACTATAATTGTTAAACCATCAATATTACTAAACCGCGATTAGAATACACTTCGGAAGTAACGTCAGCACGCTGTCATTGCATATAAATGACAATTACTAATGGCGGATATAATATGCAATGACAGCGTGCTGACGTTACTTCCGAAGTGTATTCTAATCGCGGTTTAGTAATACCATCATACTCTGTCATAGTGACAACGGTCACAAGAAATAAATGACGACGAAATTAATTACGGGTTAAGAGTAGCTCAATAATTAAAGTCCGTAGTCTTACATACGCAAACCTTGTAAAACTTTGCCATATCCCTACAGTCCTACAAGTAGGGTCCCAGCTACAAGTATTAAAGTTTGAAGTGATAGCACTTTTTCTTGTTATGACTGAAGAGAGGGAAACATTAGTGCTTCCTGATGGGAAAGGTCAGTTCTGTTTGGCATGAATTAACCAAAAGTGTATGGATGTAAAAGATCTTTCGTGACGCCAATATTCAGTGGCGATTCCCGTACGTATATCATGAATACTTCCCAGAAATTGTGTAGCTTCGCTATTTTTGTTTTAAAAGTTGTTATTTATTGCGAATTGCATGTCTACGAAGTATATCTTTTATTTTATCGATACAAACGTATTACGTATACAAGGACTTATAAACTATTGTCATCGAATAGTTGTAACGACTGGCTCGAGACGCTAGTATTATTTTAAATTTATTTATTCAAGTTAAATACAAGACTCGGTTCCTCAGGACTGAAACGTCCTTTGATGATCAGAAATCAAACGAATGTATTGCGCCGAGTGACATCGTCCGACAGACGAGTAGTTTTAATTTTTTTTTTACATTGAGCTAGTTGAGTACGCTTACTATTGTACAATATATTTTAGGCCGCTCGGTAAGCCACGGATTTTTTATTATAATTCTTAACACACAGCTCCGCACGACTTGCTAAATGGATACGCTATTGAGACCGAGGAAAATCAATGCAAATACTATAGTTAAGGGCTTGTCCAAGTCGCGCGAGCTGTGCCTAGTGTTATCTGAATGACTGCTTAGTTTGTATATCTATAAATTAATATTAGCTATAGTTATGACGTGTTCTGTTTAAAGTTACTATTACTTCGTTGAATCGGCTTTCGGAATTTTAAGATTTTATTACGCGTTTGACGGGGGCGGAACTGATTTTGGTTGGAATTAATTTGTTCTTCTGGAACTAAAACTATAAAATTTTCACCGATTTAATATTAAATATCGACTTTTTGAATCGAATTGTTTGACGTGACATAAAATCAGTATCACCTTTGACAAACAATTGTAGAATAAACTCTTCCACCGCGTGCGGATCTCGATGATTTGATTATGTTTTCTATGAAGTATGCTATTTAAAGGAACAATGAAACTGATAATATTTCCGTTCTGCAGCTGTGAATAGAACTTACTTAGTGAAATAGAATAAGAGGTTATCTCAGACTGGTCGCGTGACCTTGTTCCCAACTTAGTGACGATTCCGAAGACCTGTGTAATACCAGTATCATGATTTTATGATTTTTCATCCGTTCAATGAATAATTCCTGATTTAGTTACATCTTATACGATGCGGGCAATTCCATCTGCCGTAATAACTACAAATATAAAGCATGGCAACTTTTTAGGCATTATTCACTGAACTCTTCCACTTGCCCAGTTTTATAAAATTATTTACACAATACATTGTGACGCAATTTGATAGATTTTCTAACCTAGAATATTAAAAGACGTGCAGACGGTTAAAAAATGTATGAAATTGTCTCGATTAGCTGTCCCAGAGTTCTCCTCAGTTGTCGAACTAGTCCTGCCTCCTGGGTACTCATCGGTTCGCCTACGTATACCGTGTAACATATAGCGTAAGCCAGCGCCCGGCGCGAGCCAGGGCGAGAGCCGGGCGCGGAAACATGTGCCTTCAATGTTAATAAATTTTTCATAGTTGATGCTTCTATTAGTCGTAAGTTAACACTTGTAAATATAGACGTAACGCAACTTGGATTCTAACTTTATTTTTTAATTATTTAATATCAAACGAATCATTTTTTTAAATTTAATTTATTGCCCGTTCCCCGGGACGTCTCAGACACAATGTCGCAGAACTTCCCATTTGACTGAGGAAAATATACATTTTCTGACGAGCTCTCCTAATGCTAAGTTGCCACTGACAATCATAGACTTCGTGAAACCGGTCACTGCCAAGTGTTTTTTTCTTGTCTTCGCTCAAATCAAGCTAGGTTCCTGGCAGGGCAGCAATATGTTGAATATTACTTCCAATTGTTAAGTTACTATAACAACACTACTGGAGCATGCTTGGTTGTTGCGTCCTAGTTCCCTCGATGGACATCCGGACATTTAAAACTCAAGGAAAGGGACCGCTGCCATTCGCTTAAAAAATATAAATTCCGTAACTGAAATGGTTAAAAATTACACCCATAAATACAAATCGTGAGGATTTTTAAACTTTATCCAATATTCTCTTCCTTAGTATTTTCCAATAAAATTGAGATTTAGTTATGCAAACTATCTCATTTTTTAGTTTGTGTTATAACTAAGACTTCTGCTTATCCCGTCTTCATTATATTTGCTCGATTCAGGAATAAGTGTTATTTTTGAAACTTGTAAATTGTACCTATTTGGTGTATTTTTTTGAACATGTTATTACGGTTTCCTTTCCTGTAGTTAAAATATCCATAAGCAACTAAAAGCTCCTATCATTTCTATTCATACTAACAGTCTATCGCTATTTGTCCACAAAAACTGTACATAAAACATGTTATTTGCTGCTTTTGCTTATAACACAAATTGTACCGAAAGCAGCTTGAATATCAAGAAGTGATTACGAACTAATGATGAATGAATGTGATGTCAATCTGAAGTACTAGAAGTCCTTAAAACCCAGTTTATAAAGCAGCAAGTTCAAATCTGTGCTGCCCTTCTATCAAAAAGCAGTATCTCAAATTAAATAACCAATGCAGTTTGAATTCTATTCCGTTAGTATTGAGGTTGATATTGCTACAGGAGTTTTTTCCGAGATACTGCTTATTGGCTTAGGGCAGTGTGGCCCTATAGAAAAATGATACAAGTCTTCAGAGGTTCAAGTGAAAAACATTATAAGTCGTTTACAGAGTATGCATGATATACACCCTTATTATAACGACCTTACTTGACTTGTATCTGTGTTAAGCCATCAAAGTGTTACGAACCGAAATTCATTAACTGCATGTAGCTTTGTAGTGTCGAATGATGTGTCTACCATAAGACGTCAATCGCCACATACATTTTCTCACACAAGTACTGTGATTTTTGTACGTCTATTTGCCTGTACACACTACACTTGAAAGATAATCCTAGTGATTTTAACTTGTAACTTTATAAAATTGGCTCTAATCGTGTCTGAAGACGAGTTGCCAGCCAGGCCCTCGATTCTAATGCCAGTCGAGATGAAACCACTAGCGAGATAAGACTAAAATATGCAGTTGATACTTCATCGCGAATGGAACTCTATTGGCATGAGAATAAGGAGCAGATGTCTGCAGCGGCCGCGCTGGAAATGTAAATATAGATCAACTATATCGTTTTTAAATTTATATAACTATAGGGCACTTTCAGTACACTACGTGTCTAGTACCCCGTGCCAGAGCCGGGGAGTTAAAATTGCTTGTTAAAATTGAAAAAAAATATGTTTTCCAAGATATAGTGTAAAAAGTGTGAAAAATAAACGATTCATTGTTGGTATAAATAAGTATTATTTGTGAAATATCTCCGAGCAGGCCAGCTGCAGGCTGTAGCTAAAGATTTCATTGCTATAATCGGAATGTATTATTTTTTTATCTAGGACATGTAACATTTAAAAAATAAACTGGAAATGTGCCATATGCTCACGACTTTTATTTCCTAGCGCCTAGTGCTAGAAAGAACTATACCAAAGTGACGTGATGAACTAGAACGTAAAATACTTCTTCCGATTAGTTTTTGGATCATTATTACCGGCATACAGAGTTATCAACAAGTCTGGGAATGAAGGCGTGAAGGTATGTATGTATGTATTATCGGCATCTCTTTCGGGGCAGTGGTCCAACTGCTTTGTCTAACTAAGGCAACTAATAATTTCCATTTGAATATCAAATTAACAAGCTCGACGGAGCTCCGTTATCGCAGAGCTCTTTGCTTTTTGATTTTCCGAAATTCTACCCCTAAGGGGGTGAAAAAGTGGGGCAAAGTTTTTATGGGACAACGTGATTCCTTGGTTCAATCTACTTTAAATTTTGCATAACCATTCTTTAACTTTAAATTCATCCCCTAACGGGTTTAAAAAGGAGTAGAAAGTTATTTTGTATGTGATTTGCTTAGAAGTTGGTATATCAATACTCCTTAGTGCTTTTGATTTAGGTAAATTACATTTAATTTCGACACATGTTTGAAAAGTCAATTCGATTTTAATTGCAAATACAAATACCCAAACCGATGGGTCCAGATATTCTAAATTTGGTACTTATGTATGGTCTAGGCGGCCGCCCCAACGGGGGGAAGTAGGGGGGAGTAGCCGGAAACTAATTCTACGGGTACAAAGTCGAGGTCGTCCGCTAGTATACGTATATAGCACCAGATCGTAAGTATGACCAGACGCCCATAACATCTTTAAGATGATGGCAACCCCGCTACGCTCGGGCGGCCTGTTTAAATAATTAGCAACCTGAGCAGAGGAGAGTATTGCTGACACCGGACGCAAAGATAATACCGGAGTGAATTGGTATTGGTACTAGTGGTTAACATACGGGCTTGGTTATCATCCCGTATCGCTTAGCTCACGTAGAATAAATGACGCGATTTAGAATTAAAAAAAAATTACACATCGATAATATTTTATTGAGTATCTGCAAATGTAATAAGGAAAGGAGTACGTTCGAACCACATAAAAAAACAAGATGGCAGTTAATAATTATTAATTATATATTAAATCATCTGAATTGAATAATCATTAGACCTCAATCTGTTAAATATTTATTTGCACCGAAGTTTTACTATTAAATATAAATAATTTTACTTACTTATACATTTCTTACTTCAAACAATACTATCTCTAAAACGTAAAAAAATTAAACATAAATACTAGTTACTTTCTTTTACGAGTGTGTCTGTGTCCCACTGTTGGGCAAAGACCTCCAAAGCTACTTACTAATAAAATAATCGGCAATATAAATATATCTATAGTGCCTGGCAGACAAGAAGACAAACAGTTTCTGAATATTGATAGATAATGTTGGCAGCAGTAAAACAATGCTGCAATTTGTTGCTGGTGAAGTGGTGAAGGAATAGTAATAACAATACAATGACAACCCCGACGACTAACGTCCGGTTCCTATATTCAATCCGCGGACAGATAGGCTTACTTCGGATTAAAATTTGACACATTTTGTATGGGCAAATGTCAAATTTTAACCCGAGGTAAGCCTTATCTATCCTCGGATTGAATATAGGAACCCGACATTATTAAACAGCTTTAAGTGACAGTTAACAATGTCTATTTTACTGGCAATTACACGGTTTCGCGTGTTGAAATAGAATGGAAATAAACAACTTCAGAACTTCTATATTATTATGTTGCTATAGAGTTTTCAACACTTCTTTATTTTTCTTACTGATGCAATTGTGCAACGTCAATTTGGCTGCCGCGGCACGCCCTCAGGAAATTCAATACAATAACATTCCTTTAAATTAATTACAATTAAAGTCTATTATCAAAATTAATACTGTTCCTTTTTGTAACAAAATTCAAATTAAATTTTAAGTAATTTTATCGACACGCATATCATAAGTCCTCTATTATGCATTCAAAACCCGTAGGAAATAACCAGCATTATTACAACCAATTCTAGTATTCGTAGATATTAAAACAGTTATCGACTCGAAACGTCAATTCAGTATGTTTTTTAAATATAAACCGGACGACATTTGATCTCGAGTGACTTGAGAATAGGGACTTCATTCGTTTGTCTATGATTAAAAAAAATCATTCGTCTTGACGGAGGATCGAATTGCCGCCATTATTGTTGTCATTTGTTTGTTGTTTTTTTTTCTAAATTGTAAACTTATCATATGTGTGTAGATAAAGTAGTCTATGCAACTGTACATCGCGTGTGTGTGTGTATATATAGCTTCTCATTATGCATCAGTTGCATAAACTACTATTAAGACGAAGTGTATTGTCACTCAATGAAATCTTTCAGAAGTATGATCTTGGTTCTTATTGAAGGCAGTCCGATTGGTCCCCCCAGTGGGCAGGTCCCGCCTATCTGAAGATGTCCCGCATGCCCTGCAGCAGCTGCGTGACGACGGGGTCCTCGGCGGCGTACCCGGCCGAGCGCAGGTGGTGCGACACGCTGGACACGCACTGCACACAAGCAAATAAATAAATAATAGTACATTATTGCCTAGGCAGTGAAGCAGGCAATTGCCGGCCGAGTATTGGTTTAAAAATACGAGGCCCGCAATTGCCGTTCCTGCCGAGGCATATATAGTACTTTTCTCAAAAATCGCAAGATACAAATCGCATATAAACAGAAACTTCACGTGAAATAACATCACTCTTTACCGCCTTTATGTTTATGACAAGGAGAAACGCAAGCTTTTTTATAAAAAAAAACTCTAGCTATTCCAGACGCAGATAAAAAAGTTACGTTTCGAATAAAATATGGATGTGTAAGACTTGTGCCCTCATTTTATTATGGCCGTTTTCACTTTTTAAAAAGTTACAAACTAGATAACAATGAAATTTGTATGCAACATTGCGGGCTTGTGTAGCGAGCACGCAATGTAATTTTTTTTTAATTTGGGAACTGTCTGTAAACTATGTACTTCGCGTCTCAGTATGGAGTTAGTAATGTCAACTTTTCCGGTCATTTTTGAGAAAAAGTGTATTATTTATTTTAAAAAAACGAACACGCTATTTGAACAAAAACAATAAAATAGTTCTACACACTGTACAGGGTGGCCCATTTAAATCGGTCAGTATGGGAAAGTCTGAAACTATAACACATACGAAGATCTGTTCTTAGGAACCATGTCATCGATTTTAATAAAAAGAAAAAATGCATTCATATGTTTAAAAAAAAACCTGTACTCTGCTATACTAAAAAACCTAATTAGATTCCAACATACGTCAAAAAAGTGTTGCCATTAAAATGACATATTAGGTGGATCGGTAAATTTTCACTTCTGTAAATGTTATAGGTAGCTGTTTATTTTATTGATAATATTAAGGCAACATTTAATTATCCTTCTTAAATAAACAATCTTATTTAAATACTCGTCGCAAAAAAAGATATTTAATTAAATTGTTTTATAGGAGAAAAGTTTAAATAACAATGGCAATAACTCAGGGTTTAATAACATTTGGTACCAATTATTATTCTCATTATGTGCGATTACATTTTTAGGAAAGGTTTTCATATTTTTACGTACGTCTTCAAAACTTGACCGAAATCTTCAAAAAATCTTCAAGTCTTCAAAAAATTATCAGTTGATCATGTGTGGTAACCTTTATGGTGGACATGGTGGTTCTGTGGCGGCCATAACATCTATTGTCACTTCATTCATTCATTCGACATCTGACGTTTAGATAGCTCGAATGTTTTCTGTACCTATTCGCCCCGTGGTGATTTCCATTGTTAAGTTTTTGTTTTCCGTTAAGTTTTTGTTGTTTCATTTCGTTATTATTTTGGCCTTTATCATATTGTGGAAATAACTTATATTTTTTCATTTTAACATAATTATTGTACCAAAAGGTTGGTTTTTCCTGAAACGTCACAATGACGATGACACGTGTAACTGTGACATTTCGCCATCTTTGGTAGTTTTTTTGACGTATATTGGAATCTAATTAGGTTTCCAAGTTTAGGAAATCGAACCCGGTGGTTTTGATAAAAATAAACTTTCACTAATTCTATTTAGATAGATCGTGTAGTTCTTAAGCAGTAAATGGCTCTTTGCAACATGATGTCTAAAATGAATAAAATGCATTGTTTTCACATACTTTCATTTATTACCTATAGTAGGTGTTCGAAGTGACCACCGTTACACAGTGGCGTGCCTAGGGTTTCAGAATAGGGCAAGCCGAGAGATATGTTTTGTAGTGTTTACGGTTATTATGGATAAATTTATCTTGTTACCACATTACTGATCAATCTTCACTTCACTCTGCAGTTGTATAGGCATTTGCTTACGTGGACGAGCTCACCAAAGCACCCTGAAGGCATACCACTAGATATAATTTTACAGACATATCAGCAATTGCATACTTTCGGTGGCCTTGAAAAAAGCCGCTTGGTTTGTATGAGAGAATAAAATAAAGGTTCAACTTCTTATTTTAACTTTGCTTGCCTAGGGAGAAAGCAATAAGTACTTACTTTTATTTCAATTACCTATCTAAAAATTACATACATATTACACAACATAGTTAAATTAAATTATTATTTGTATACATCGAATGTGTTTTTCTAAAACGCCATCGTACCTATTTTGAAAGTAGCGACACAAGCTCTAAAAAATTACCCTTATTCAATGAATTTTTAGACTCATCGTGACCTCTGAAGGGAAGTTCTTGTTGTGCTAAATGACAAACAACATCGACTAATCTTTGAAAAACGCTACTATTGTTATCAACACGCATGTTGTTTTGTAATTTCCTTTGATAATTGGCGCGATAAAGATGTCTCAATTCGCTGTTTACCAAAATCACTAAAATAAATTACCGCGTTCATGTGTTTTCGAGAATTCATGTGTCTTTTAATGGCGCCAGCTAAATTATTTAAATCGTCATAACCAGATGTATTCCACACGTTTTTGTCGTTAGAAAAGAAAATACAACACCAGCAATATAACTTATTAGAGTGCGAACAACCAACAATCCAATGAGTTTTGTACACTGACCTGTTAAACTGTCTTTTGTGCGATTTACTACTCTGAGAAATACACAAGTCAGGCGTAGGTTTTGCCGAAGAAATAAGTACCTTTTTCTCTGCAAAGTCCAAACATTTTACCTTTCCGTCGACAAGCAAAGTTTGTGCACACTTTAAAATATCACAGTCACACGGGACTTCCTCCATTGTCAATCTAATTGAATCACAACTCACAACACCACAAAAAAAAACTTATTATTGCACTGACCGCGCCGCGCCGTTCAACGCCTAAACAAACTATTCAACAAGTGAATAAAAGCATTTGTCAACAAATAGCAATGAAGTGAAGTTGGCCGCTAACGCGGCTCAACGCGCGCTCCGCGCCTGCGCGAAGCGAATTTCGCATTTACTATGAACTCGTATACAACTTCATACGCAATCAAGGCTTTTTACTCTCATACTATTTGCCATATTAACTTACGAACAGTCGTATTTGGGCATATGCCGTTTCGGTGGGTAAGACAGAGAATATGAAAGCCCGATTGCAAGCCAATACGTGCGAGCGAGATACGAGCTAGCCGCGTCATGAATAGTTCGACTGGTTGCCGCACAGCGCTGAGCGCTGTGCTGCGTAGGTGGCGGCCGGCGGTGCGCGGTAAAATTTAGTAGGTACTACTGTTGCATGTAATTTGATTTGAAGAATTTAGTGAGAGCGCGCGGCGCGCGAAGGTGAAATACCTATCTAATACATTACGTGGATTTAATGAATAGTTATTTTTGTAAGGCAAGGCAAGCCCGGCTTTTGGGCTTATATGGCAGTACCGCCACTGCCGTTACAATATTCAACAAGTTCAGGGATGTAAAATTGTCTCTATGGTTGTTTGTACCTCTTTGCTGGGTATAAATAAATTACACTGTATACTCCATTTGATTAGATTCTTAAATAAATGTAAACAAAACAACCACGTGATATAGTTCGTCAACCAATAGAAGACGAACACTGATACGTCTAAGTGCGATAAAACAGTCAGTTTGGATTGGCTATCAAACAATGCCACATGGTTTGGATTGATTACATTTGTTTCAAGACATGAATAAATGGAGTATAAGGACGCCTTGACATTATGCATTGGGTGAAAGTTACCGTTATCGAAAATAGAATTGATGTAAACTGCAGGTCTGTCGCATCGAGTGCTTCAGTCAACGTCATACATTTTGTCAATTTCAAATACACTATTACCAGAGATCGGAATAGGTAGAGCTAATTTGCCTAAACTCGATGCATGTTCATTCATAAATGTGTTCCTATTTCACTCACTCATTAATGAATATGCATCAAGTTTAGGCAAATTAGCTCTGCCTATTCCGATCACTGACTATTACTGATACGCATATTGTCTAGGGCCCGGTTCGGTCGCCTAGCAACCAATTCACAGCATTCATACTGGAGTATTCTACATATTTTACATTTTATCCCATTTATTATCGTTTTGTTTTTAAATCGGCCGCATTTAATCTCAAGATAATAAGAGCCGTGTCGCTGTCATTATGTTTATAATACTTTAACTTATTTTCATTTGTCGAATATAGGTAAATAAGTACTTTAAAATGGTTAATAATACAACTGCCACGTAATGAAGCTCCTTATGATACGCGTGCCGGCGTTAAAACTCAAGGTATAACCGTGTTTTTTTTTTTAATAAACCTATAAAGGATTTTTCTTGCAACAGGGGGGCAAGAAAAGGATTTGTAAACCACTTCAGAATTCGTTTACCTTTTCGAGGTAGGTGATTTTAGCCGCGGGGCACACGTCCCTGTCCACCCGCACGGCGTGGGCCCCGGGCGGCGCGCCCCGCCACAGCGCGCGCAGCTCCCGCAGCAGGCCGGGCAGCCCCGCGGCCGCCACGTCGGGCCGCAGGCGCACGCGCAGCGCGAACCCCGCGCCCTGCTCCACGCGGAAACACCTGCCGACCGACATGACACTTGAACAAGGCGCTTTTTGCCCAATAGTATGTTTGGCAAATGTATCATTTCACAAAGTTTTATTGTATTGGTCTTTCATGTTTAATGTTTTATTGGATTCATGTTTGATTGATTTTTCAACTGTTACATAGGGAGACAGGTACCTCTATCCATTTCTAAAAAAGGGTTTTTTCCCCCAGTTAACTGGGGTCTAATGTCACTGGTTTTCGAATCGTTTAAGTTTTAGATACTTTTGCAGGGCGAGCTGCGAGCGCAGGTCCACGGCCGCGGGTGCTCCTGGGGGGGTACCCCCCACTCCGGGGGGCAGGTGTACCCACCTGTACTGCGAGGCGGCGCGCCCGGCCGGCCAGTGCTGGCTGGTGATGAGCGCAGCGCAGGGCTCCAGCGCCCGCTGCAGGGCGAGCTGCGAGCGCAGGTCCACGGCCGCGGGTGCTCCTGGGGGGGTACCCCCCACTCCGGGGGGCAGGTGTACCCACCTGTACTGCGAGGCGGCGCGCCCGGCCGGCCAGTGCTGGCTGGTGATGAGCGCGGCGCAGGGCTCCAGCGCCCGCTGCAGGGCGAGCTGCGAGCGCAGGTCCACGGCCGCGGGTGCTCCTGGGGGGGTACCCCCCACTCCGGGGGGCAGGTGTACCCACCTGTACTGCGAGGCGGCGCGCCCGGCCGGCCAGTGCTGGCTGGTGATGAGCGCAGCGCAGGGCTCCAGCGCCCGCTGCAGGGCGAGCTGCGAGCGCAGGTCCACGGCCGCGGGTGCTCCTGGGGGGGTACCCCCCACTCCGGGGGGCAGGTGTACCCACCTGTACTGCGAGGCGGCGCGCCCGGCCGGCCAGTGCTGGCTGGTGATGAGCGCGGCGCAGGGCTCCAGCGCCCGCTGCAGGGCGAGCTGCGAGCGCAGGTCCACGGCCGCGGGTGCTCCTGGGGGGGTACCCCCCACTCCGGGGGGCAGGTGTACCCACCTGTACTGCGAGGCGGCGCGCCCGGCCGGCCAGTGCTGGCTGGTGATGAGCGCAGCGCAGGGCTCCAGCGCCCGCTGCAGGGCGAGCTGCGAGCGCAGGTCCACGGCCGCGGGTGCTCCTGGGGGGGTACCCCCCACTCCGGGGGGCAGGTGTACCCACCTGTACTGCGAGGCGGCGCGCCCGGCCGGCCAGTGCTGGCTGGTGATGAGCGCGGCGCAGGGCTCCAGCGCCCGCTGCAGGGCGAGCTGCGAGCGCAGGTCCACGGCCGCGGGTGCTCCTGGGGGGGTACCCCCCACTCCGGGGGGCAGGTGTACCCACCTGTACTGCGAGGCGGCGCGCCCGGCCGGCCAGTGCTGGCTGGTGATGAGCGCGGCGCAGGGCTCCAGCGCCCGCTGCAGGGCGAGCTGCGAGCGCAGGTCCACGGCCGCGGGTGCTCCTGGGGGGGTACCCCCCACTCCGGGGGGCAGGTGTACCCACCTGTACTGCGAGGCGGCGCGCCCGGCCGGCCAGTGCTGGCTGGTGATGAGCGCGGCGCAGGGCTCCAGCGCCCGCTGCAGGGCGAGCTGCGAGCGCAGGTCCACGGCCGCGGGTGCTCCTGGGGGGGTACCCCCCACTCCGGGGGGCAGGTGTACCCACCTGTACTGCGAGGCGGCGCGCCCGGCCGGCCAGTGCTGGCTGGTGATGAGCGCGGCGCAGGGCTCCAGCGCCCGCTGCAGGGCGAGCTGCGAGCGCAGGTCCACGGCCGCGGGTGCTCCTGGGGGGGTACCCCCCACTCCGGGGGGCAGGTGTACCCACCTGTACTGCGAGGCGGCGCGCCCGGCCGGCCAGTGCTGGCTGGTGATGAGCGCGGCGCAGGGCTCCAGCGCCCGCTGCAGGGCGAGCTGCGAGCGCAGGTCCACGGCCGCGGGTGCTCCTGGGGGGGTACCCCCCACTCCGGGGGGCAGGTGTACCCACCTGTACTGCGAGGCGGCGCGCCCGGCCGGCCAGTGCTGGCTGGTGATGAGCGCGGCGCAGGGCTCCAGCGCCCGCTGCAGGGCGAGCTGCGAGCGCAGGTCCACGGCCGACGGCGCCGCCGCGAACCGCGGGTGCGAGTGGTGCCAGCCCACTACGCGCAGGCCGCGCGCGCGCAGCGAATCGCCCGCCATCGCCTGCGATACTGCAACAAACATTATAAAAAACTTATTCCTACATAGTAATTTTATGAAGTAATAAATAAATACATTACATTGTATACACAAACTTGTTTTATTTTTTGTTATTTTTTTATTTCCTAAACATAATATTACAAATAAAAATCGCTTTAGTACAAAAAGATTGAAGTGCAGAATCTCACCGGGATCCATATCGCAGTGCGTGCTGCCCCCGGCGGCGGCGGCGGGGCAGTAGGCGGCCAGCTCGAGCAGCGCGCCCCCCCCCTCGGCCGGGGGCAGCGCGCCCCCCCCCCGCGGCCGGGAGCAGCGCGCCCCCCAGCAGGCCCATGACCTCGGCGCGCGAGCCGTGCGCGTGCGCCTCCATCACGATCAGCGCCGACACCGCCAGCTGCACCGAGTACGGCGCCTGACAAACAATCACAACTCTTCACTCAACAGGAACCCTAGTCAAGACAAGATCATTTCTATCGCTTAAAATGACATTCTCGTACATACATTGCGATAAACCACTTGGTCAACTGTCATCCCGTACAATTTGAGCGACAGAAAAGGAAAACGCTCAATGCTCGCTCCGCTAAATTAGTATTTCTCAAAAATAGCACAGATCGCTACAGATTTGATATTTCATTAGACTTGTGTAAGTTAGACTTACATCCACGACGTAGTTAGCCTAGTAACTAGGCCCTAGTTGATTGTGTATTTACCCTTACTACGTATTATCTGATACTTGCAAATATCTCTAAATTTATTAATAAACATCACCCCAATTCTTTTACTTTCAACGAAAAATTTCACTTCAGTCATGTCCTAAGCAATAGATAGATGGGTCCACTCACAGGGTGCTCCGCATTGTACATGCGGCAGTGGATCAGCTGCACGGGCTGCTTGCGCGGCGCGCGCTCGCGGCGGGGCTCCGCGCCCACGCGGTACAGGTCGCCGGCGGCCGTGTGCATGATGGTGTACCCGCCCCCGCCGCCCTGCACACGACAACATCTCAGTCACAACCCTGATCTAGGGGATGATCGATATTCATCGATATTGTATAAACATCGATGTTTTAACATCGATGGGTTGACTTCGATATCATCGAAACATCGATATCATCGAAACATCGATATCATCGAAACATCGATGTTACTAGAATAAAAGTATCGAAACGTCAATTATTCTTTTGGGCGCCGTCTAGCGTGCATTAGGTGTACTAGCTTCAACTAAATGTTACAGTGTCCCTAAAAAATACTGGGAATGTTAATTTTTCTTATTATTTTTGTGATTTCTAGGTGTCTCAGGAAGAGTGGGCTTTTTAAATTTAATGTCATTTTCTAATAATTAAAACATTTTATAAATATAATAGACAGTTTTATTTGTTTCCAAAAACATCAATGTTTTAGACATATCAATGTTTTTCTATCGATATTTATCGTACATCGATGTTTTTCTAATATCGATCATCGCTATCCTGATCTCAACTTACACCAATAGAGGAACTGGTAAGATTATTTTACTTTAAATTAAATGGCAAATGCCATAGAAGCGGTTGTACAATTCTGGACTAGGATCTCCGACGGAAAATATGAACCAGAGGTTGATACTTAAAAACCAACTACCATGTACAAAAATATTGATTTACCCAACCAAATCTGGGGAAATCTTAACAGCGCGATCTAGGAATGCGGCCGACCGTTAAAGCGCCATCTATCGATAAACAACAGAACTATATAGAACTTTAACAGCGGTTATGGCATTTAGTAGGACAATGGATGGTAACTGACTACATTGACAGCAAAGTGGTTGATTACGTTAATAACTATTTATATTGACATACAATGCTAGAATCAACATTAAAAGATATATGTATGAAAAACAAAATACATAGCTTAACTAAGGAAAATACAATTAACTATAATTTTTTTTTTTATTTAAGGGGCTTCTAAACGGGCCATGTTTTGCTGCAATTTGTGGCCGGTAACTAGTGCTATCTTACTCTTACTTCGTATGTTAGAGTAAGATGCGTATAGTTGCCGGCCACACATTGCCGTGAAAATGTTGCTCGTTTAGAAGCCCCCTTACAGTTGTAGGATGAGTTAAATTTTTACCTAGACTTGAAAGTAATTTCATAATAGACGTATTTCTCTCTGAAATGACTTTCCTAGCCTACTATTCTAAGAAAATCATTCAAATTTGTTCTTACCAGTTTTATTTTCTTTTGTCTTTTAGGCATAGGCTCGAACTTCGCCAAAGGCACTGCTATGGGAGCTTCTTGGACATCAGAACTTGAACTTTCCACCTCAGTCTTTACATTTTTCCTATTAGAACCTTCACAGTCACTGTCTATGTCTACCTCTATATCACTGTCTGACTCAGAGTCTTTCTTTTTTTCTATCTTAATCTGAAAAATACATTAAAAAACTTTTTTTTTAATCTTAAATAAGTAGACCATTTTTATTTTAATGAAATATGAGTACTTACCACTTGTTCCCCTTCAGAAATCGGTAAAGCTTGCCCTGAGCCCAACACTATTTGCAACTTAGGGCTCTTAGTGCTGTCTTCTGACACACTAGAGTCCATTCTCCTCTCCTGAGGGGACTTCAATAGTTCCTTACTGCTGGTCCTAGGTCTTCCCTTATCTAAGTTCTTTGATACTTTCCTCCTGTGATTGCCCATCTTCTTCATAGCTTTCACTTTCTCCTTTTGTTGCTTAGCCATACTTTTAACTATTTTGTTAGAGCAATCAAGTTCAGAGCCAACTGACTCTGTTGATCCAATTATCAGGTCATCATCATAAAATATCTCTGCTGGATTAACAATGAGATCAGATTTGACAAGTACGGCATCAGACTTGAGCTTTCTAGCTTTTACATTATTATTCTTTTTTCGAAATGGATGCTTGGTTACTGTTATAGTAGGAGAAGCAGTGGCCACCAGGCTCAGGACATTACAAATGCTCGAGTCATCAGTGACTATTTCTTCCTGGACTACACTAGGTACGTCGTCTTGCTCATCACTCCTGACAAGACCAAATGAAGGAGTATCTAAGTTGACTCCATACTCAGCCTCTATTAAAGCTTGTATTTCTGCTGCTGACTTTGTTTTTATTGTTTGGGATATTTTATTCACATTTCTGCCATATTTAGCCTGTGAAAAAACAGTTAGGGTATTGTAATCATAAAAAAGAAGTATAAGAATGATTGCTAAAATTGCTGTTCTATAAGAGTTTTACCATTTCCTTGGTAAGTAAATCTCTTTCTGCCTGGTTCCATGATGAATGTCTCACGCGGTAATGTTTGTTCATGGCACTGTTACCAGACAGTTTTCTTGCAGGTCCTAGTTTTACCCTAGAAATTATTCAAATTTCGTTAATATTATCCATACAAAATGATTTAAAAGATGTTTAGACCAGTAAAAGTGTTATATAGTTAAAGTTTCAGGTAGAATTAAATCCAATTAACAGTAATGTTACACAAGTACTCACCTTTTTTCCCTGTCATTGTCATACCAGTTGGTGGCAGTGGAGTCAAGGAACCACTGCGGATGTACAGTGTCCTCCCGACTTGAACAGGATGGTCTAAGGCATAAGACACACCAAATAAAACACAGCCCTAATATTAACTTACCATTTCTGATAGAAAAAAATCTGTTTAAAGACACAGGGCAACAGCTATGGCACAGTAAACTTCAATTAGTTTGAAAGTATCAAATCTGATTGCAGTAAAACACTGCAATACTTAGGTCAATATGTATGAAATGAAAAAAAACTGGGTAGGTTCACGACTACTGGTAAAAGTGATTTTAAGGTGAGTATAAAGTTCACGTTAATTAAAATACAAACTACAGTCTTTATGTTATTACATAAGCGTTGTTACAGAGCACAACAAAATATTTTGATACGTAATTTTAATGTCAACAATGGTCGTACTCATTCCAATCGCATCAATACACAAAAATAGAGCCTCATCACCTTGACTGTAAGTCGTATGATAAAATTATTTAAATGTTTTAGAAGCTTTTTAACATTTGTACTTACATTCCCTGATTATTTTGAGCTAAGCAAGAATTAAATGAGAAATCCCCTAATATGTCAATTTCGTCATCATCCGCCATTTTACATGGATGGATTGTTTTGATTTTGTAGATTGGGAGTTTTTACATTAACTTTTAAAAGCCCACGTTTCACATCTTGAAATAGCTAATTGTTAAACCAATAACTGGAATAGGCTCGATTATAAATAATCACTATAGTGTTGCCTTACTAAAATGTTCTATAAAGACTGTTGTCGATTATAAATAACCGGTTAATTAACGAAAGTATCGAATTCGAAGCACAACATTACGCAGCTGTCAAATGTCATCAAAGTGGCAACAACTGTCACTTCTGTCACACGAGCCATAAATCGTAGGGATTTATATAAACTCACAGAAAAGAGCAATTAAGTAAATAAAATTCTCAAGTAGGGAGGTTGATTACCACAGCTACAAACATCATGAACGGTCTAAGAATGGTTCGAAACCTTCCCTTACGCCAGTTGCGATCATTTTCTAGATGGTATATTTTGTTCATTTTTAGGTTATCATAACCTGATAGTCGATTGAGCAACAGAATAACATAAAAAAATATTTATTACAGGACAGTATTACATCAAGAAGTAGTTCAAGCCGCGGCGCCACTCTCTATCCCGGTGCCGGAGGGTGTTGATAAGCCGGCATCGGCTAAAATTGAGAAGTTGGTTTCGGAGATCACGACGCTGAGCCTGCTGGAGGTGTCGGAGCTGAGCCAGGTGCTGAAAAAGCGGCTGAATCTGCCTGACGCGCCCGTCATGCCAGTCGGAGGGTTTGCGATGGCGGCGCCGGCCGCAGAGGAGGAAGAAGCGGCTCCAAAGGCTGTTAAGACCAGTTTTACTGTAAGTTTTTTATTTAGTCCCATATATTAAACAATTTATAATAAGCTATAAGCCATTGCTTCGCATGTATAAAGTGAGTTAAACATACTTAATATTTGTCATATTTTCTAAACACTGAATTTTTTAGAAAAGTTACTGATATCTTTTCATTCAAGTGTCTCTTTTATTTGTCTCCAGTGCTTTAATAATATCAATTTTAAAATATGACTTACAGGTTAAGATGACCAAATTTGATGACAAACAAAAAGTGGCTCTCATCAAAGAAGTAAAGAGTCTTCTAGAAGGATTCAACTTGGTGCAAGCCAAAAAGTTTGTGGAAAGTGTACCCACCGTGGTCAAGGCGGACATTTCCAAGGATGAAGCGGAGAAACTGAAAGAAGCACTCACCAAAGTCGGAGCTATTATAGAAATTGAATAGAATTAGCCCCTAGATGTAATTTAGTTTGTAATTATATGTAATTATAGAACAATAAAAAGTAGAGCTTGTGTTGGCATTTATTATAAATACCAGTTTGTTTAAATCATTAATAATTTTCTGACCATTTAGGTATATGCATTTTTAAATCATTAAAAACTATACAAAATTTCTGGTTGATGGCCATTTTCGCTCCATTGTATAAAGTGTAAAAATTTAAAATATTATATTTTTAATCCCCAGTGTCCCCTTCACCAAGTGTGAGTTGGTCTCACGCACTGAGAGTAGTATATGTTTTATTTTAGTTTACTCTAGAGAAAGTAGGTCTTATTTTCTACCAAATTAGGTCCATTTTAACAAGGGTTTTTAACAACAACTTTTAAGATCCTGGGTTTGATTCCTCGGGCAAATGTTTGTGTGAGATGGACTTGTTCCTCAGTTTTGGATATTTTCTATGCATTTCTTTATATAACTATGTTTATCGTTGTCTAGTACCCATAGCACGGTCAGCCTTATAAACAGTGCCGACCGGAGGGGACGGGGGACCCTTCCGTCTACCATGGCGCACCTGAGGGGTGCCTTGGTAAACAAAGGCGTTGTTGGCGTCGAGCCACAGCCGAATGCGCTTGTTGGTGGTCGCGTGGCACTTCCCTGATGAATGCAGATGGTTTACCGCTGGGCTTTTACCCTCTATTCCATTAAGTTCAACTAGAAGTTCAACCAGTTGAACTAATTGGATGACTTTTCTCCAATTTTTTCAACTTCAAAATGTAGTTGAAATCATTGGACTGAAAATTATAATAAGTTCAATCCCACACACTCTTATTTCAATAAGACCGTGTCGACGGAGCTCCGCTGACGCGGAGCTCCTATTTCTAGGTGGATTGGCCCTCCGGGCCTGCTGAAAAACTAACATAACCTAAACCTAATATTTAAAGTTGAAAAAAATGGAGAAATTAGTTCAACTGGTTGAACTTCTAGTTGAACTTAATGGAATACCGGGGCTTTTACTAGGTATTCCGGCCGCTCTCGGTTGATGAGTCCTTTATAACCATCCCGGGTCCCCACGGACCTGGTTAGTATGCGCAAATGCATTTACCCAGCGCCAGCGTTGAAAAAAAGGTCAGCCTTACGAGTAGGGAATGCAAATACCCGGTTATAACCGGTTTAAACCGGTTATTTTCATACAAAAACGGTTAATAACCGGTTAAATTGCATTCCCTAGTTATAAGTGCCTTGTTAACGTCATGTTTGAACGGCAGCACTAACCTGCCAAAGGCGTTAAAGTGACAAGGTACAAAAGTGTGCAGCTACTTACAAAGACTCCTGTACCTAGCTTGATGATGATGATGATAAGTGGGGACGCCCAGCCGAAGCAGGCGGGCAGTCGATTCGGTTGCCCGTTCATTCTGCCCTATTCCCCTCAGTCGTGCCTCAGGTTACTGGCCCGGCGGCGCTCCCATCCAGCATCGATCCCATCTTCCTGTCTTCCTACAGAACAACAATGCGTCCCGTAAGTTGATGCTTTTGAGATCTTCTGTGGACAAAACGTCCTTTCCGAGTGTGTGGTATCTCAGTGACGAGTACATGACACACTCGGCTAGGACGTGTTGACTAGTTTCCTCTTTGCCACAGTGTGGGCATTGAGGGTTCTGTTTAATACCTATTACCGTCAGATGTCTGTTGAGCGGACAGTGTCCAGTCAGAATTCCTGTTAGTATGCTTAGGTTGTACTTACCCAGGTTTAGAAGGTACCTTGTTCTGTTTTTATTAACCCTTCCTATCATGAGTTTGGATTGTCTGCACCCTTGCGTCATCCCCCATGCCTCATTTGTTTTCTTTTCCATTCTTCTGGCGATAACTCCTTTGGTTACCATCTCCGATATTGGTAATACCGGTTCCGGGCCTAGGTACTGTTGGTCCGCACCTGCTCTGGCTAGTTCGTCTGCCTTCTCGTTTCCCATTGCTCCACTGTGTCCTGGCACCCACGCCAGTGTTACATGGGATGTGGTGCCTAGAGTGTTCAGTTCATTCCTACACTCTTGTACTAGAGATGATTTGATCACCGGATTGTCTAGTGCTTTGAGTGCCGCTTGGCTATCTGAGTATATTATAACGTGACTACCCGTTACATTGCTTTTTTCCTTGAGGCTCAGGGCACACTTCATGATGGCGAAGACTTCTGCCTGAAACACACTGGTGGAGCCCCCTAGTGGTATCGTCGTGTGCTCATCTGATTCTTGGCTATATATGCCCGCTCCCGCTCTTTTGGTTGAGGATTTCCATGAACCGTCTGTGAAGCATGTCATTTTGGGTTGTGGTATTTCTCTCTCCCAGCTGTCTCTCTCTCCTATGTGGATTCTGTATTTCTTGTCGAACCTCTTTCTTTTCTTGATTAGGTCATTGTTTACCATGAGCATATCCATGTTTGACATTGACTCTTTCTGTATGCTTGCGTGTCTCTTGTCCATCTCGGACCCGATCCACTCCCTGCTCGCTTTTATTCTATACCACTGTTCTGTGGCTCTCTTCTCCACCTCTATGTGTACCGGGTTCAATCCTAGCATGATCTCCAGGGCTTGTGTAGGTGCTGTTCTCATTGCCCCGGTTGTCATCAGACATGCTAGTCTTTGAACCTTTGTTAATTCTTTGTCTATATCTTTTATCTTTGCTCTGTGCCACCACACGATGGCTCCATAAAGGAGTCTGGGTAGGACCACCGCTCTGTATATCCATTGCGTTATCCTTGGTCTTAGTCCCCATCTCCTTCCTCCTGTACCTAGCTTAGTTTGAAAGTATGGCAATTTGTGTGAGATGTACTTGTTTATTTTCTTAGCAGTTAAAGAATCCACATTTTATTACACTTGTTTGTGTCGCAGGCAGCAGCTAGTTTCGTATAGGTACAGTCGGCAAAAAATGTGGTCTACCCCCCTACGGTTGAAGTTCATTTGCACTGATACAAGTTCGATTTTCCCTTGCAATCATATTATGACAGTGACGAGTGTCAACCTATATATAAATTAGATCTCACAGAAACTTCTCAAAACTACTAGACCACTTTCTTGGCCGACCGTTCCTACCTAATTATTACCAAAAGGTAATTAACATCACAGTTTTTTTTATTAGCAGTCGGAGCAGGAAACAATGTTTTTTTTACATACATTAAATCACGCCTGTTTCCCAGAGGGGTAGGCAGAGACCACTTCTTTCCACTTGCTACGATCTATACTTCATCTGTTTAGGTACTTAAATAAATATAAACGAACCAAACCACGTGCCTCTGTTGAACAGCCAATCAAAACTGTTTGGCCGAGCTTTGACGTATCACTGTTGTGTTCCTATTGGCTGACCAACTATTTCACGTGGTTTTTTTGTTTACATTTAGTTAAGTACCTAAACAAATGCAGTATAGACAAATTCTTTTCGCTTCGTTTTTTTTAGTAGGTAGGTAAAAATAATAATTGTGGAACTATTTTAATTATGAGGCTTTGTTCGAACGACTAAATGCTCCAAATGAAAAGTGTAGAAGTTTAAGAGAAAAACGGAATTTGAGAGACTAACGGACAAACGGACGGAAGATTGGACAGACGAATAGACCTACAGACACAGACAGACAACAAAGTCATCTTTAAAGGCTTTCGTTTTTCAGTAGGTATTTAGAATGGATCCGTAAAGTACGTCCTCAAATTATTATGTTACGAAGTTCTTATTATACTGTAATAAGGTGCGCATTGGGACATATTTTTGAGATTTTACGTTCTCCCATATTTTACATTATTTGACTTTACAAGTAGATACGTAATCAATGACTATAGAGGTAAACGTACTGTATAAAATCAATACACCAAGAAGCGTCCACGTTTCGCTCGTTTGTTATCATATCAAATACTATCGCGCAACTTTTTTTTAATGCCAGTTACCCTCCTTCCACCTAAGACCATACACCTCGTCCCTCCGTGTTTGCATTGTAGGCCGCGAGTAGGTAAAATGGACGTGAATGTGTGTAAAACAAAATTCAAACTGCTTTTCGATAAAATATTGAAATCCAATTTCGAACTAAGTGATTATCATTCGGAGAATTTAATTAAAATTCTAGAAGGCAGCCGGAACACACGTAAGTTTATCTTAAATACAGATTATCGATCTAAGTTTATTTTATTATTATCTATATGAGTGTTGTGTTTTGGTGTAAATGATCCTTAACATTCTACGCCGTAAGATCGTTTTATACATACATACATACATAAACTCACGCCTTCATTCCCAGAGTGGGGTAGGCAGAGCTACAGAATGGTGGTTTATATATTTAGTTAAATTAGGTACTACCTATTGTAAGATAGGTGAGGGAAGATTGAATGGTTTTTTGATGAGATGGATAGTGTTGTGTTAAAACCCTCGTAAAATAAAAAACTATTTACTTCCTTTCAATTGCATAAATTGGTAGGTGATGGTGATGGTTGATGAGCAAGGGCTATATTTTTGTAATCTGTCGATAAAACTCGGTTACGCCTATTCTAATATATAAAAATAATAAAATCAAATCAAATTTTGTCAAACAAATTGACGGGTTAAGATGGAATGGTCGAGGGGTAAGATTGACATAGTGTCTAAAGTCTTTTAAATGAATGCAAACGGTTACTGTTGCTCGTTATTGTATGGAATTCCTTACGATTAACACTTATGATTTTTGCGTAAATATTCCTGATAGGTAACAAGAAAAGTGCAGTTGAAAAAAAAAGTATTTTACTCTTACCCCGCTTCACAGGGAAAACGACAGTGATACTCAAACTTTTTATTGTATATTCTTCATATAAAAAAACGTAAACACATTTTTTTTTAATATTAAGAAGATCAGTTTGGAATTAAAATAACAGTTGCATGGAAACAATTATTTATTTTATAAAAGAAACGAATACAAAAAAGTAAGTATTTTCTTGCAGCATGACTAATTTTGTCACAAATTAAGCTACTTACATGTAAAATATTAGAAAATAAATATGAATCTGTGTAACAAATTAAGACACATTTAAAATACAAAAATATACCAAATACTTAGTAATCTGTGTAGAAAATTTAGTCACAGACTTACTTACATTTATAATATTAGAAATCCAAATAAGTACTTCTAGTAAACTTGAAGAGGTTTTTTTTCTCTCCAAACAAAAAAATACAGATTTATTATTGATTTCACACAATAGTTTCACACAACACTTCTTAGTTACTGTTTATCTTATCGTTATATTAGGTCAGAAAATAAACCTTACGTTAATTATTTTTTTAAGTGCAAAGTTTGAGAATATGTGTCTTTTTCTATGACTTTCAAAAACGGGGGAAGATTGAAACATTACTATTTCAATGTTACCCCAGCGAAATTGGCTGGGTAAAGATGGAAACTTCTCGTAAATCTAAATATATGATTAATAGCTACACCTAGCAGAAGTAAATAAAAATAGAATCTCAAATAACACATAAATAGTTAGTCAGAACTTTTATACTCCCCTTATTAATCAAGTTATGAAACACGGGGTAAGATTGAAAATCGACGAATTCACCACGAAATGCCGACC
This sequence comes from Acleris emargana, assembly GCA_927399475.2. Taxonomy (NCBI): domain Eukaryota; kingdom Metazoa; phylum Arthropoda; class Insecta; order Lepidoptera; family Tortricidae; genus Acleris; species Acleris emargana. The sequence continues at coordinate 4,405,193 of OV656840.1, forward strand.
TTCACAAAATAGCACATAACACACGTCTACTTACTCCGAGCGGTCACTGGCGAATGTGCGGCGGATCGTAACAAAATGGCGGCTTAATGGATGATACCAGCACTTAAAAATTTAAACCAAATAGGGAGTTATGTGAGACTTTTAATCTTTCCCCTTTTTTCATCTTCCCCCACCTTACCTTACGTAATTTCGCCATGCCAGTCTGTCCGTTTGAAAAATCATCTTTACATCACACACAAAATTAATAAATTTACCAAAAACAAAAATAGTATAAGACATAAAAATTGTCAGGGTACCTATTATACATCACATATAAACGCTCACCGATAAACGTAACAGTTTGGAGAGTAATATTTAAATATGCTACTGTAGTCTTTATTATATTAAATAAATGAATAAACATAAGAACACGATGACGACGTCGACGCGTTTAGCCACGAAACTACCGTTCCCGGGTTCGATTCCCTAATATATGGACAAATCATATTTATTTATTTATCTATTTACACCTTTATTGCACAAAAAAAGTACAAATGGCAGACTTAATGCCTATTAAATAAAATATCTGTGTGATGAGCGCGAGTATTTGTTCCAGAGTCGAGGAGAGATGTTTTCTATTTATGTACCTTTCTCTCTATATAAGTATGTTTATCATTATGATTGTCTAGTAACCGCCCATAGTACAAGCTAGAGCTTAGTTTGGGACTAGGTCAATTTACTTGAGATTGGTTTATCCCTTGATTAATTTCAGGCATTGGCAAAATCCTCGAAACCCCGTTCTTCGCGAATCTTATCATCCACGCGCTGAATAACTTCGGAGCCACATCCGATTCGGTGAAAGTGTTTATAATAAAGCTCATGAGAATAGTGCTGCGTAACGAGGTGGACTTCAACCGGTTCCACCAGATGCAGGGGTTCGAGCTGCTCGTGGCGAGGATCCGCGAGGGGTACCGTTCCTCGGCCCTGCACTCCGCCTTAGTCAGGGTGCTGTTCGCCCACGTCTCGCACTATTCTGGCGTCAGATTCATCATGGAGAACAAAGCCTACAAGCAAGTCCTGCGGCCGTACACGCCCAGCGTGCCGCCCGAGGTCGCGCGAGACATTTACGACTTCATGGCCAAATTAGTCTGGAAATTAAACGAATACGACGAGGAAACGGCGCTGCTAGAAGCTCTACAATTCATCGTGCAGCCCATAGCGGACTGTGAGTACTACGACACCGAAAATATAAATTTGGAAGCCGAAAAAGTAATTTCTGATATGTTCGTACCGAATATCTACACACTTATAGCTATCGTAGATGAAGTAGAAAACGTGGTCGAACCGAACAACGTGGTGCCGCTATTGGCGCGGTTCTTGCAGGTAGAGGCGAAGCTGATGCTGATGCTGCAGCGCACGGCGGACGCGGAGCTGGCCGGGCTGCTGGCCGAGGCATGCCTGCGCCTGCGCTTCGCCACCAGCCGCTGCGCCGCGCCGCCCGACCGCGGCGCCGACGTCTACGTCACCGAGGACTTCAGCCTGACATTCAACAAACTACTTTGCACGCTAATCAACAAGAAATCGGTCGCGGTCGTTCTGGACTTCGCCTGCAGGTGCCACATTTTCTGGCACAAAGTAGAAGCAGTCACACCGCCGGTCTCTTTCGAGAGATTTGGAAGACAATATCAAATGCGAAATCAATTCTTAACTATTATACTGGTGCCTATTTTTGTGAGACAAAAAGCGGAAGAGAAGCTCGTCGCTGATCACGAATTGCAGGAAGCTATTCAAGACTTCAGCATCAGTCTCTCTGAGATCGTCTCCATCGACGTGGTGAAAGCCGCGTACAGGATGCGAGACTTGATAATGGAGAGCGGTTCGACCGTGGCGGCGTGCGTGTGCTCCGTGCACGAGCTGGCGCGGCTGCGCGGGCAGCTGAGTCGGCGCCAGGCCGGCATCGTGTTCCAGGCGCTGTACTACGCGCTCAGCGAGTACGTGCTCACCGACGGCGCCGGCATGTTGGTGCTGGGTGCCAACCCGCTGCGCACGCCGGAGGACGTCAGCCTCGTCGCAGCCACGCTCGACGCGATCGACATGTTGCTACAAGAGCACGAGATTACCTGGTACGAGAGCTTTGAGATAACTAACCTTCAGGCGGCTCTAATAAATCTGATAAAGCAGAATATATTGCCGACCGAGGTGAGCAGGGAGGCGCGCGGCGCGGGGGGCCGGGAGAGCGGGCCGGGGACTGACGTGTGCGTGTTTGCAGCTGCTGGTGCGGGTGGTGGCGCTGGCGACGGTGAGCGCGCGCAAGCTGCTGTCCCCCGAGCTGGCGCTGCAGCTGCCGAGCGCGCGCGGCGGCTCGCTGCAGGAGATGGGCGCCATGGCCGCCGCCTTGCTGGTGCACGCCGCCTGTTCTGTGCGCGTCATCGCTCTCAAACTACTACAGACCCTGACAGAGATCGCGTACGTTAGTAAGTGTCCGGACTCTAATTTGATTTAATTATATAAATGTAATTTCGTATTTTTTGACATGCAATGCATTTAATAAATACACTTAACTAAACTAAACTATTTTAAACTTGGTGTGAATTGTATCATGTTGAGCTGACTTGAAATTAGCCTATTTTTCTAGGTTGCTTAGGTACAAACTAAACTGAAAACGTTGGCCTAGAGTGCACCCATAACAGATCTCCTGCCTCAGAGAGTCAGCCGCTGAAACTTCTATTCTAAATCTTCCGAAACATGATAAATAACGGAACGTGTTGTTTAGCACTTAATATGAACTGTAAATAAGCATTCCTACAGGGCGAACGATATGAAGTGTTACCAAATTCAAAAGGCTAGGTTTTTTTTGCTGTCACAAATTATTTATTATTAAGAAAAAAATGAGAAAAGATATCAATTTTTTTAAATTACTTTATGTTAACTCGATATGACCATCTTTTGCTGTCTATAGCCTTCAGACGGTAGAAAAATGAGTTGCACTCTGCACGAATGTGATCCTGCGGTATGCAATGCCAATTACGTACGATCGCTTCCTTCAGTGCATCCATACTGGCATGTTTTCTTCTCCTCACCTTGCTCTCCACAATGGACCAGATAGGAAAGTCCATCGGGTTCGCGTTTCGGGAATTCGAAAGCCCTTGTGTGGACGAAATGGTCCACGGTCTACTACCGAAATGTTTGCGTTCCCAAGGCTCCAACGCAGCTTCCAAAACATTTTCCCGATAGTAAGTCGCATTTACTTTGACACCAGGCTCGATTTTGTGAATTTGGTAACACTTCATGTCGTCCGCCGCAGCTCTCCATCGGCTATCAGTTTATCATATTAATTAATCCAACAGACGAAGCTGTTGTGTTGTTGATTAACTATTGTAAACTCTTGACAAAGCATGTTGCTGATGAATCTTGATACCTACATATTTGAAGTAGCTTTTTTTGGATTATGTTTGATCTCTAGATGTTTTTTTTAAATGTTAATGTATGCGTAACAACAATTTGACTTGTTGTCCTTATTTTTTTTATAATTATAATCAATTTATTTATAATCAAGAACAATCTACACAGAATTACAGTTAGCACGAATGCGCTGAGAGGTGCAACTAACCAACAGATAAATTTGCAACAAGAAATTATACACACACAAATAAATCAACAAGCTAATAAAAACAGAAAATATTCACAATGCACATAAGGGAATAATCTATCCCTTTATAATTTATCTAAGTATTTCCTCACAGAATCTGAGACATTCATCAGAAGTCGACTATCAAACACAAACACACACAAACACGCTAGTGTCTAGTGTGTAATAAATATTGAACTGTTAAATTAAAATCTGTGTTATTACCGGAGACATACTAAGAAGTACAATCGCAGACTCACAGCAAACAAGTTAAGCGTTTTTTTTTTTATTACTTTTTCACACGACTACCTAGTTAAAAAAGCTTAGCCATGTTTCGTTTTGGCCTTATTGCACAGACATAACCACAAATGATGGACCTAGTGCCCAATGGCATTCTCTACCAGTCCACCAAATAACGAATTGTAAATTTACATAGCCTCTTTATACCCTTGTAGGTAGTCAAGATGAGACATAATATGAGAGGTGTGTCGTTAGCACTTTGCATTGTCACAGGGTAGAATTCTGCCCTCCTAAGCTTAATGGCGATAACTCAGAAAAAACACGTGAAGAAATTGCAACTTAGTTACAAACAGAACGGAGTTGAATCTTCTTTGGTTATAGAAATCTAGTTATTGCAGTTTTGATTAGGAGGGCAGAATAGCACCCTAGGGTATTAAAATCGAAAAAATAAAAGTGAGAGTATGTTTGTATGATGTAGGTACTTTACCGATAGCGTGAGGTCCTAATTGAATCACATACCTATCTACCACATGATAATATGTACGTATATAACATTACAAATACAGAAGGAGCTCTTCCTAACAGAGTTAAGGTCCTAACTAGGTCGATTGTGGCTACTCTAGTGCTTCCCTTCTACCGCAGAATTCATATTCATTCGCTCGAAACCCAACACCCACATCATGGTTTCTGCCAAAGTATGTGTCATATTTGTAGCTCCGTCTCTCGTCCTATTCCAGAGTTCGTGAGCTTGCGCAAGGTGATCCTGGAGCACCGTCTGATGGCGGCGGCGCACGCGGCGCTGACTGACCCGGAGGCCGGCGCGCGCGCCGCGGCCCTGCGCTGCCTGGCCTCCGCCACCCGGTGCGAGTGCATTTGGAAGGAGCTTCTCTCACAATACGACAACTTTTATGTAAGAGTTTTTAAGTAGGTGATGTTTCGTGTTTTCTATAGATTAGACTAACTGCCATACTCTGGGATATTTTAGAAACGATTAACTCATTCCTTTTTCAAGGTTGAATGTGAAATTGTTTAAAAAAAACGCGCCTTCAAAAACGCAAAAAATAACATCTTGTAAAATGGTAGGTCAGTCCAACTGTAGTCGGGTTTTGGTTAGAAATATTGTGAGTCGCCGACTTCAGTTGGACTGACCTGTTTCCATTTTACAAGTAATTTTTTCCAATTTTGAAAGCGGTTTTTTTTTAAACATTTATTTGATAAACTTTTCACTCTACTTTGGTAAAAACAGCTAACATATAGGTACCTAAAAAAAAATAAGAACTAAAATAAAGCACTAGTTTCTCTACAATTACAGGAACAGTTGGTAAATATGCTCCAACACGACCCTGAAGGAGAGGTCAGGAAGGAAGCCGCCCACGTGCTGACCCACGTCTACATCAACCATAAGGTCACGAGGACCTTTACAGTGTGCGTCTCTAAGGTCATGGCCACAGCGGCCATTAACGACCCACACTGGGAAGTCAAGTTAGCCGCCCTCGACTACTGGAAGCAATTCGCTAAGAGCCACTTCACTGATCTAGGCGTGATCGACGGAAGATTCCCCCCAGTCACATTTTGCAAAAAGAAACGAAAAATTATAACGTTGACGGACAAAGAAATACGTAACAACATTGAAAGCGCTATGGACTATCTATCGTCTATTGGTGGCTTAACTGTTTTTCTTCGGTGTATGAATTCATGTAATCATTTGGAAGTAATCGAAAAGGCATATCGTTTTACGAGCCATTTCGTCGAAAGCATTGATAAACTCATTCCCGAAGAGCCCTCGATTTCTCAAATATCAATGCTTGGGCATGATAAAAACGTTGAGATGACCAGCATCCCTTTGATACCTGAAGCAATCGACAAAGATAATTCGAACCACGTTGATCTCATTTCAGAAATCTTGGAAAGTTTGGGTTCAGATCCAGCTGTGGAAGACCCCATTGATACTGTGGAAATTATTAGTCCGAAAGAGTTTCTAGCGACATACAGAGCCACGGATTATAAAGCTATTATTGAGAGTAAAAAGAAAACTTCAGTGGACGACCTTGGAACGCTGATAGATGAGCTGATCTCACCGGAATACCAACTAAGTCTGATAATGCCGGATTCTTAACTATCTTTCCTTCTTGGTAGTCCATCTACTACCACCTACTTAAACCGTGTATTATACAGGGTGTACTCGTTAAGGCTAGCCAGACGATCATTCCGTAAATATTACTGATATCAGAAAACTTTAAACTGATATCGAAAGTAGGTACGTTACCCAAAGAGTAAAATCACATCAATAGTTTTTTTTTCAATAAAACCAGAAATATCCCAAATATTAACTTTAAACTCTCATCTGTTTTTAGTAAAACAAATATGTAATGATTTTTTTGTGGCATGCTTCGCTTAGCGACATGTCAATGATATAATGAAAGACGTAAAGTTATTAGAAAAGATAGGTAATATACAGGGTGTAATCGTTAAGTGTGGCCAGGCGATTATTCCATAAATATATCAGATATCAGGAAACTTTAAACTGATATCGAAAGTACAGTCAGCTGCAGAGAAAAGGATACCCCCCCTCCTGGTAAGGATTGTTTTTTTTCGAAAACCTGTGGTTAGATTTAAATGATTTTGAGTTTATGTGTAGACAATAGTAAAATCTTCAATTCACCGAAGAATCAAATAAATCTGACCACAGGTTTTTGAAAAAAAACGATCCTTACCAGGAGGGGGGGTATCCTTTTCTCTGCAGCTGACTGTACGTTACCCAAAGAGTAAAATCACATTAATAACTAAGCTAAGGTGGTTACCATATGGTACAACCGTACCCTAGGACGAAGTTTTAGCTTCTATTGAGTAAGTAACGTTAACAAATTGTCACCGAGAAAAAGTGTATGGCGATGGATATCAGGGCTTTCTAGTATGTATGTAGTACCTAAATTTGATAGCAAGTTGACATTGACGTTGACTTTCGTATTGTATATATTGTATATCCGAGTAGTAAAGGTGAAGTATACGTAAAGTTGACGAGGACGAGACAAATAATGTAAACAGACTGACCGTTACTAAGTTATATTGCGATAGCGAGCGATTATTTTCTGTCCTTATTTCTCTTTCACAATAATATTTTTAGCTGGTCGATGACAACTGTCGTTGCGTGCTTCGTGGTTCAGGAAAGCTGTCAGTACAGAAGTTGTCAACATAAGGCCCGCCATTTTGTGAAGTTCATTCCTGTTTGGATTGCGTTCGAAGTGACACGATTTCAAATGAAACTTGTTTACATTCTTTATCTCGTCTCGATAGACTTACTTTAAAATAATGTATGAAAACTAGTATTTTTGACTTCGTGCTACCGATAGGTTCGGAACACTTTTTTCAAATAGTAAAGGCGAGAAGAAATATGAGTTTCATTCTGTTTAAGACAAAAAGGGTACCTAAATCCTAACTGAACTCGTAGCACGACTTTTCTGCTAAGAATTGTATGGGGTGTCTCTCAACAGTTATTCGACCAGTACCTACGTCATATTTGATAGATGTACATACATACATACATACATACATACATGAACTCACGCCTTCATTCCCAGAGTGGGGTAGGCAGAGCTAAAGAATTACCAACAAGTCTTAAAACTTCTTGATAATTCTGTAACCACTTTTTTTTGTAAAAATGATTTTTGATTGTGAACTAAAATTCTTCTCCAATGTTTTATAAACTTTATTTAAATAAAACATTTTTCGTACACTATCTGCTTAATCAGTAATAAGCAACAACAATGATCTCAGTAACAATCTAAATCGTTGACTTCCTCGCCTGCTTCATATATGCCCAGCACATCGTCTAAGAGAGACTCTAAGCTTCTAATTCCCTTCCTCCATTGCTTTTTATACTCGATGATACCCTTGAAGTCTTTGCTCATGATATGTTTAACGTACAAATTCGGGGGAACGTACCGTAGTACTTTAATCAACGGTTTCACTTGGAGTTCCGGCTTATCACTCTGCAGTTTCATATGTCTCTCGTATATATGAGTGAGTAGGTTCATGTCGTCAGCGTTGATAATGCTCTCTATAACGTTATCAGATTTCCCCATTTCTGACTTTACAACGACATCTTCATCTTTGCTTTCGGTGTATGCTAGAGTATCGTTCAAGAACTCTTGTATGTTCTGCGGTTCACCTTCAACTGGCTTCAAGCAGGCGGGAACATCATACAGCTTGAGTATATCGACCAAATTTAAAGATATCGATAAGTTCGCCTCCATGATTTCTGCTTCTGTGTCTTCATGCAAGAGTTTCGTTAGGACTGTAAGACATCCGATGGACGCGAGGTCGTCTAGTATTTTTACGAGTCTCTTTTGTATTTCTAGCTTGTTGAGGGTGACGATTTTCCTCGATTCTTTGGAGAAGGTGACCGGTGGGAACTTCCCGTCGAGCATTCCTTGCTCGGAGAGCCGCGTCCTGATCACGTTCTTCCAAAACTTGAGCGCCGTGAGCTGCACTTCCCAGTGGAAGTCGCTGATGGCAGCGGCGACCATCTGCTCGTATAATTTCTCTTTGAAAGCAGGCGTCAGCTTCACGTTGAGGTACACTTCGCAGAGCACGTTACAGGCTTCTTTGCGGACTATGCCCTCTTGGTTGTTGCATAGGACGCCTAGCAAACTTTCCTGGAAATGAAATAAATATTTGAGAAAAAGAAGCTTATAAATACTTTTCCTTAGTGGGTGAATTGCAAAAGTATTGTACATAGTTAAGGGCTCAATTAAAAATCCTTAACAATCCTTCACTTTTTCCTTTGTGTAACAAAGATAAGTCATATAATCATATGTATAGGTTTCGTAACACAAAGGAAAAACAATGGATGAAAGTTAACGTTATTTCAATTAACTCCTTAACCAACCATGTACAATTTTTTTGCAGATCAACCTAGTAGTAGGTACTTAATCGAATGATCTACCCCCGATTACGGTAGTTTTATTATTTAGGTTACTCATTGAAGTAATTAACCTATACATGTTTTCACAAAAAAAAAAACAACAAACAACAACTTGAAAAAAATGTATGATTTAATAATAAAAGTAAACTGGCCATCTTAGGAAACTTACGCCTTCTGCAGGTTTAAATAGATTTAGAATAGCTACTTTTGATTACAACTGTAAGATGGACATGAACAAGAATATAAAAATTCGGCAGAAAATAATGAATGAATTTCTGTTTTGTATTTGTTTTTCGGTAGAACTGACAACTCGAAAAAAAAGTTTCGTTGAAGAAATATAAATTACTTCAACAAAAAAGGAAGTCTGAAGTGTGACGATCAGCTATGATCACCTGTATATCAGGATGCTTGGCCCTAAGCTGGTCCCAGATGGCGGAGACCTTGCAGGCGGCGCCGAGGCACTTCAGCGCGGACGCGCGCGCATAGAACTCGTGGTCGTTGAGCGCCACCGCCGTCGCTACCACCAGGAGCTCGTTCTCAATTATCTGCTTCTGGAACGGCGGGAATTCTGGAACAAATGACAGACGTTTATAAGGTTTGTGTTTGTTGTCCGTTATCCGTGTGGTTGCCGGCTTAGAATTGTGCCACTCCATGTCTTCCCGTGGAAGTCGTAAGAGGCGACTAAGGGAATAAAGGCTTGTTGTACTGTTAGGCGATGGGCTTGCTACCTGTCACTAATGTACACTGTTAAACGTCTTAGCCTATTTGTGCAAATTGTGGTTACAGAGTTATCAACAAGTTTTTAGAGTTGTTGGTAATTCTGTAGCTCTGCCTACCCCACTCTGGAAATGAAGGCGTGAAGGTATGTATGTATGTATGTATGTTTGTTGTCATTTTTCGCGAAAGAAATTTGTCAAGGTCGTAGCAAGTGGAAAGAAGTGGTCTCTGCCTACCCCTCTGGGAAACAGGCATGATGTAATGTATGTATGTATGTATGGAATTCCCTTGTTTGTCGATCAATTATATCGGTGATAGTCTGATAGTAACTTGGCCGGCGTAAATTTTATAAGACGGTTCGTTCAATGCAATAACTCTTAGTCTTTAACGGAGAAGATTTAAACACTCTATTGAAGACAAGAGACAAACGCTGATAGACGAGTTAGCGGATAGTTTGCAGCTATCGCGACCTCGTCCAAAGTAGGAAAAGGAAAATTGTTTTTTAGTCGGTGCGAGTCCGACATAACCGTTCAGCCCTCCTGGTTCGCGAAACATGCCTCCGATGGAATGAAAATTCTTCGTAATAATAATGATGTGTTCGTTGAAAGAAATTTCAATAAAATAATAGGTATTCATGGTCACCGATGGCGAGAGTGAGCGGAGATGTCGGTAGGGGACGTCCTAGACGGACGTACGGTGATCAGATTCGCGATGTACTAAATAAAGGTCAAATAAAAAACACCGAAAACCGACGTACGTGCATGAAGAGATTGATGAATGTAGAGGAAGCGAAAGTTGTATGTTTAGATCGATGCACATGGCGTTCCATACTCTCCGCCTACCCCATTGGGAGACAGGCGTGAAGGTATGTTATGTATGCATGTCATGGTCACCGTATGTTCAAAATCTATTTGACACTCTGCTCTGATTTGATATTAATTTAAATATAGTTGAAAATGCTGCCGTGTCATTATCATCATGAAAATTCACCAGCTATGATAGTGACAGGTAACAGGTGAGGGTGACAGTCGGTTTAGGTACATTGCAAAGTCGAGTAGTCCCTACATTACTGGACTTTACCTAAGCCACGCAATGTACATTGAATTAATGATTGCTAACTTTGTGAAATGTTGGCAGTGGTCACCGGTGACAGCAAGATGATGTCGGCGAGGCTAATTAAGGTTACGACGTATAGGGTGTTCCCTCTGAATCGACACGATTAAGGCCAGAGATAATTGGAAATTCAAGGAGTAAAATAAACTGCTGATAAGTATGGAAGACAAGAAGACACAAGACCGGTCTGAGTGGAGAGCCTTGGGGGAGGCCTATGTCCAGCAGTCGACGTCTTTCGGCTGAAACGATGATGATGATGAAGTATGGAAGTCTGCGACGGATATATGAGTTAATCATACCGCAACATACACGAATATTGTATACACGGTGCCCGTGAGCATTGCGAGAGATTTTAACCACGCATTCCTGAGGTCATAAGGAGTAATAAATGTTGGATGAACCTAGGTCCAATTCAAACTCTTTAAGTTTTCGATTTTTCATACAAAATAAATCAACTATTTTCGCTTCTCTAGTGAAACAATGCTTTAGGACGAGCTGGCATCGCTTTTTCCTCCATTTCTTATGTATTATGGGGATTACCCTTGACATTGAATGAATGTTATTTTATTTCCTTTTCTAACCAGTAATGTTAACTGGATTTGACTTTTACAGTCAAATTAGATGGTGAAGTCTTGCAACGACGCAATCATAAAGGTGTTTCATACTGGAGATTTCATTACAACATTTTTACACAAAAATCGAAATATCTCTAAAACCGAGCCGAATTCAGCAGACGTTAATTAACATTTTTAACTTAAAATGTGGTCAGGAATATGCTGTTAAAATGTCTCGCAATGCTCACGGGCACCGTGTATATTTGATTTCGCCTTGTACTTGCCTGTGGGCGCGAATACGGGTCATACCTACTCCTTTTTTACATACATACATACATACCTTCACGCCTTCATTCCCAGAGTGGGGTAGGCAGAGCTACAGAATTACCAACAAATCTAAAAACTTGTTGATAACTCTGTAACCACAATTTGCACAATTAGGCTAAGATGTTTAACAGTGTATATTAGTGACAGGTAGCAAGCCCATCGCCTAACAGTACTACAAGCCTTTATTCCCTTAGTCGCCTCTTACGACTTCCACGGGAAGACATGGAGTGGCACTATTCTAAGCCGGCAACCACACGGCCTTTTTTAGAAGTCGGTTAAAAACAAAGTTGCATTCCGCGTCTGTCTGTTTTTCTGTCTGTCTGTAAATCCGCTGACTCCTAAACGACGCAACGGATTTTAACCCTTAATAAGGCCTCGTTAACTAAAAATACTAGACCAACATCAAATACAGTAATGGAATCGCAAGTCTCTAAAGAGTAAAAATACATGAAGTTATTTTTCGGGAAAATACAATTAAAATTGTATCATAAAATGTAGGTAGTAAAGTCAAATTTCAGTTTATTGATATGTGGTAAATATATTGCCTCTGCCTTATTAAGGGTTAATGCAGTTTTCACCATAAGTTAGATAATTTTACAGGGAAGGTTTTTGTATAAACAACTCTCAATTATTTACGAGTGTTACAGAAAACTAACATAGCTAGATGCTAAAGTAATTTTGTTTGTTACGCTTTCACCGCTAAACCGATATAAAAATTGGACCCGACATAGCCTAATCTATTACCTTCGTTTTATCTCGGGCAATAATATAGTTCCCAAGAGATCAGCGATAAGGGTGCATTTCAAAAATATTGTACGTATTTAAGGGCTTAATTAAAACACATTATTATTTTTCCTATGTGTGATGAAAAGAAGCCATTATGAAAGATTATATTTTTGAAATTCATCCATAAACGTCTTCTACGCGTATCCAGTTGGCATGCTTAGTTCAACGTCGCTGCTGATATCCCACCGACTCAGGATTACTGATGTGCAAGTTGCGGAAAGTTTCCAAAAAGTTGGAAAAGTTGCAAGAAATTTCCGGAAACTTTCACAAGAAATATAAGAAATTTACATTTATGAAACGGAAAGTTTCAATCCCCATAAAAAATTGTGAGAAGTTTCCGAAATATTCCGCAATTTTGGTAAGTTTCCTTTGGCACATCAGTACTCAGGATTAACGAGACATAACTCATTTATTAAATATGAATTAGTCACGTGTTATACTACCTATACCTATACCAAAGTGCATTACGATGAAATGATTCACAAATAATACATAACGAACAAAACAACGATCGTTATGTTAATAAATCGTCGGTAACTAACAAATTTATGATAAAGCAAAATAAACCTTACGAACTAATTAAAAAGATGCATTTTGCTCCTTATTTCAAATGTTACTTACGCGGTTTTGCAGTTTAACCGACGAAATGTCATGATTTACCTCTACTCTACAGTATTCCTAAGGCCAGTGTCCTTTATGTGAATACAATAAAGATGCTAACGTACATTCTAATTGAATTAAGAGCATTGTGAAGCCGCTAAAATCGCGTAGCTGTCAACAAATTCCATACAAATTTAGCTCCGGCCGTCAATCTTTCTCACCCCCTAAACCAAGTCCAATTTCCATGATTTTTGAATATGCTGTAGTTATATTAAAGAATTAGGTCTGTACGTTTTTTTTTTTTTAATTTGTTTCATTTTAAGAAGTATTTTCGTGAAAAGGAAAACGTACAGACAGTCAGACATAGTTTTTCATGATATCTACGACATATTCAAAAATCGTAAACATTGGACTAGGATAAAGGGTAGAAGATCGTTTTCGCATTATGTATGGATTTTTTTTGGTTCACAATCCACTTAAGATTTGTCTTGAACTATTGACAAAATTGTATTCCGACTACATGACGCGTCAAAGGAATTCCAAATTTTAACTTGGGTGTTAAGAGGCCGTACACGATTTTTTGACCGTTTTGCTTATTTTGTGATTTAACAGTTAAAATACTGCTTTTCTATAAGTTTTAATGCTCAACATTAAATATCATTTAAGTTATGATCGAATAAATGAGCTACGAATAAATGAGCTACGAATAAATGAGCCACTTTTTTATTTTTGTCGAGTATCAAAATGCGAGATTTAGGTTGTTTTAAAACATTTATTGCCAATTCTTTTGAACTTTTTGGATTTTTTTTTTAGGTAATTGATTGATTATGAACTAAAGTTTATTTCTATTGTTTTAATTTTATAAACGAGAGTTCTGAGTAGCCGAAATAAAAAAATATTTTTTGCCCGTTTTCTATAAAAAAATACTAAGTTTATTTATTTTTTTACTCGAAAAATTTATTTGAAAGTGGTAAAAAGTAATTCATACATTCTTTAGACGACTTTCACAGCAATACATTGTAAATTTTTCATACCGTTTAGACGTCAAAACGGTTCATGAATATGTGACATTCTAAACCTCTTCCAGCAAAATTCACATAACAGTCGCCAGTGTCAGGTCGATTAATCAAAATAAAATAATGAAAACAGAAAAGTAGCTCATACATTCGATAAAATTAGAATTTATCTTTCGGGTTGTGTATTAAAACTTGTAGAAATACAGTATTTCAACTGTAAAATCACGTCTGGAAAATCACGTAAATCAGCGATATCGGCAAAATTTCGTGTACGGCCTCTTAAATGGACATTGAAATTAGTTATCGAGTCCTAATTCGAAAACCGTTTCGATAAAAGATTCACACACGACAAAAGTATTCCGCGGTTTGTTGATAGAATACTTTTAAGGAAATATGCATGTCACCCATCATATGAAGTTGACACTGTATATCTACGATTACAATTACATACGCGAGTGAAACAAAAGTTGAATCGCCCTCCATTTCTGCTTGAATGCAAATATTTTTTACTTAAGACATCAAGAAGTGTGACAGAAAACATCGTCGCTTTTTCCCGTAAGTACATACAAAAGTTAAATTGTAAATCAGACAGTAAGTACAGCTGGCCTATTGCCTAACGCCCTCGCAATCGTAATCGACATCAAAGTAGAACAAGGTTACGTTGGTTAAGTGCGCCTCTTGCCCCACCTTGGGGTAAGTGCGTCAAAGGGGCAAGGGCGATGAACCATATATTTTTTAGGAAATGGGTGAATTGCAAAAATATTGTACATAGTTAAGGAGTTAATTGATATAACGTTAACTTTCTTCCATTGTTTTTTCTTTACATACATACATACATACATACCTTCACGCCTTTATTCCCAGAGTGGGGTAGGCAGAGCTACAGAATTACCCACAACTCCAAAAACTTGTTGATAACTCTGTAACCACAATTTGCTTTTTGCAATTTGTTTTTTCTTTGTGTAACGAAAATTATCTACACCGTGTTTTTTTTGATTTACGCTAACTTTAAGGGAACGTTCTTTAGGTCAAATAAAGTTAATTTCCCGAAGACAGACAAATGATAACTGTAACGGTTTTAAAGATATTTAATTATTAAATTTAATCAGTTAATCACGTTGAACTTGTCTAAAAGGCTCTTAACTGTCTGTGTATGTCACGCCAACATCGACGTATTTGACACTGACTATGAGTTAACTCTAAACGCCCTTTTAGAATGGCCAAAGATACAACATTTAATGACTTTGTACTACAGTTTTTTTTTTGCAATTTTTAAAAATTTAATCTACCACTTAGTTTCTATGGATGTACCTAGTAATATGCCGAAGTTATCGTAAATACACCTGTACATCCCTGTGACATTTAAATTAGATAGCTTAAGTTTAGTATTGTAATAAGTTATTTATTTAAAAAAATGGCTTACTGTTGAGTTTCTTGCGGTGCTTCTTCTCAACAATGGTCTCTTGAAGCGCTGGTAGATGGTAGATTCAGACTTGTAAAAGTGCCTACAGGGCCTACTTACAGAATAAATAATTTTATTTTATTTTTTATTTAATAAAAAAACACAGCATTGTCAAGGATTTTTTAATTGAGCCCTTAACTATGTACAATATTTTTGCAATTCACCCAAATATTGTTGGTTTGGTGCACTTGCCCCGTAGGCGCACTTACCCCACCTTACCTCAATTGTTTTAATTTAGAAAGGCTCGCCTTCAATGACAACGATTGCGATTGCGTGTGCGTTAGGCAATAAGCCGACTGGTCGAGGTCACCTCAGATGTAGTGTTTCAGTATAACTATCTACAGGGTGTTACAAAAATACCCGTAAAGCCGAAAGGGGGTTAAATGGTGCCTTATAACAAGTCCATTTTACAATATTTGAGAACCGTACTATCACTGTAAGACTTACCGCCAAAAAAAAAAAAAAAAGTTTTTTCATTGATGTGCAAACCCTATTTCAGTAAAATTAAAGAGTAAACTACGCAGAATGTTTATGTACATTTTTACCTAATTCGCGAAACATATTACATGTCAAGTTTTGGAAGATTTTAAACGAAGAAACCTAAACTAACACTTACTTTTTCGTAATGAACGTCAAATTTACAGGAACGTCTCACAGTGAGCTCCGCCTTGCTCAATGCACAACCTCCGAACAGTTCGCGAGCACGATTTAAATTGCTATCTTCATGGCCTACGCATAACATCATAAATCGTAATATTCTGAGTTAGAAAACATCGTCATATTGGGAAAAATATGGAAAAACACGGAACAATTGTAGAATATCGATAAGAAGATTTGAAATAGACAACATATATTTTTTTTCGTCTTGACGTTTTTTGAAGCCAGTACTTTAAGCATAATGACATCATAGTATCGAACCTTTGTGGATGAAAAACAGAAAAACCATAAAAGTTGACAATTATTAAAATTGGTAGGTAGGCCTCTCTGTTAAATAATCTATGCTAACATGACAGCTTACTAGGGTTGACAATATTTTTGGCTTTGATAATTTATTATATTTTTTACGGGGTATTTCTGTAACACGTTGTATATGTCTACGGTATAATAACGCTTAACCGTTATCAAAAAAACGATAACAAGAGTATCTTATCACTTCGAGGCGCTGATACCAGGTCGAACTGCTGAATCCAACTACAAGTAAAAGACATTTTTTATAGTATTGGTACAAATTAAATTTAGTAATGCCATGGATTTATTTAGGACCTAAGAGGATTGTGTTGCGATGCTTAAATCGCACAGCTGAAAAAAAAAGTATAAAAATGTAGCTCCAGGTGATAACGTTTCTCACCCCACAAATCAAGTCCGATCCACGATTTAAAAATATTAAGTATGTTATTATCAGAGGTCGGAATTTTCGTAGCACTTTTGAGCTGTCATAGGGACTTCTCGTTTATCGACTTCGGATATACATATTTCATCGATACATTATAGAACACAGCATATCAGAGAACATTAAAAGAAGAGGTAAACAACAGGTGGTATTATCGCTAAAGAGCGATTTCTTTCAGATGACTTTCGAGTAATTGAAAATGTGAAATAGAGATTTGCAATGAAAACAATGAAAAGTTAATAGTTAACATTTTAATCAGTTCAGTTCAGTGTTATCATTTATGAATTTCATGTTCAAAGTCTGTTTTAGTGCTAACAAGACTAAGAGTTTCATCATTAGTTTTTCAATCAAAAAATAGGGGTGGCGGTCTGGTCGCATAACAACTATTGTCATAATATCGATTCTCATAACACTTTACGCATAAAGTTGATGCTCATAATTTTTTTTTGGCATAAATTATACTAGGCATAATTGTTCCTTGTCATAATTGTACGGAGTCATAATTGGTTTAATCATAATGTAGAAAGGCATACATTTATTAAGTCAAAATATTAATATAATATAAAGTTAGTGCCAAAACCGACTCGGATCGCGGATAGGTTAGGGTTATTTTTTTATAAAAGAGCGGAAAAAGTTTATTTATAAAGCCATACCATTATAAAGTATGGTTAAATAATTTTATGTGCATCAAATTTATGCGCGTTACACAATATGTTCTTAAACATTATGATTAAAAACTTTATGCGCATAAATGTATGACAATTTACAGTTATGCGCAATGATGAGTCTGACGAATCCTTGTATGCCCATCAAAAATATGACTTTAAACTTTATGCAACCCGACCCCTACCCAAAAAATAGATAGTCATTATCTGAAAAAGATCGCTCTTTAGCGATAAGACCGCCTGTAGTTTACCTCTACTTTTAATCTTGTTTAATATGTTGTGTTTTATAATGTATCGATGAAATATGTATATCCGAAGTCGATAAACGAGAAGTCCCTATGACAGCTCAAAAGTGCTACGAGAATTCCGACCTCTGGTTATTATAAAAATCGAAAAAATCGGACTTGGTTTAGGGGAAGAGAAACCGCAAGTGTGCGAGGTTTCATAAGATTTCATATACAGAATTCTAAAAATAGAATCGTTCGACTCGTTCGGCTCAGATAAGTGTGCGTTCACCTTTAGCTTCCAACAACATGGAGGAATGTCAAAAATAGTTTTTTTTTTTATAGCATGGGAAGGCAAACGAGCACACAGGCCACCCGATGGTAAGTGGAAACTGTGACCCATAGACATTCGCATTCACAAGACTGCAAATGCGTTGCCAACCCTGAGGACTAAGATGGAATGCCTCTATGCTAGTCATTTCACCGGCTGTCTTATCCCCAAACCGGAACACAACGATGCGAACACTGCTGCTTGGCGGTAGGTTAATGGATAAGATGGTGGTACCAACCCGGACGGACCCTGCACAAGGTCCTCCCACAAGTAAGAGTTTAAGTGCATGCAATATTGGTAGGCCGATCTGAACTGTCTTTCCTCGAACTACAGGTGTACCACAAGTACCACAAGTCATTGTTCGCACATTACAGGGTCGTCGTGTCGGGTCGGGTCGGGTCGGGTCACTATAGTAGATAACGTGGTAGGAAGTGTAAGTAACTGTATATGAGCTCTACCATCGTCAGTCTTGTTTGGTCCTAACCCGTATATTGGTTCTTTATTTCATGGAAAAATAGAATATGATACGAGCCTTTTAAGACGATTTTTCTAAGTTTCATAAAATGGAATCTTCGATAAGATTTCAAGTTGGGGCATAATTTATTAGATAAGCACTTGTGACTATGTATTTGCTTTAAAAGATAAAGAAACGATAACTGGAATTGAACCGAGGTTTGATAACCTCTCCAGACTGAATTCGATTATGTTATCGTGATAGTACTTCTAAATATGGATATATTATGAGGGTCGCTGCGAGAATAGCTCGCTCTTTGAACGAAGTCCAAAGAGCAGCCAATTGAAGTGACGTTTCTTTTTGGGCCCTGGGATATCGGCGGGAAGGCTTTCAATTCCGGAATCGGCATGACGGCTTATGAAACTTTATTATTTACCCTAGTAATACTCGTATGTATTGAAAAACTGGAAATTATCATAAAAAATTGAAAACAAAGAAATAACAAGAAATGATTTTTGGACGTGAGTCCTCAAAGTTGAAATTTTTATTGGTCAAATATTAAATTAATTAAAATTAGAACAAATCCCTTTAAAAAAATGTATCATGTATGGCAATTATTTACTATAAAACAGATTTTCACGAACATAATTTTATTACAAATGACTTATTTTTAACCGATTTCAACAAAGGAGGAAGTTCTATGTTCAATCGTATTATTTTTATGTATGTTCAGCGATTTCTCCGTTAAATATACTTTTATTATAGTGTATCTGAGGTGCTCCCATTTAGACGCTGCATTACCTATGGTGCAGGGGTGTGCCGTGCACACGGGCGAATGGTCTTAAGGGTTCAGACTGAAATCACGCGATGGATTGTATGTACGTGTGTGGCAATATCACATCCAAATTTCAATCGAAATATGAATCGTCACGATATCGATTCAGATTGATCGTAACGACGGATCGTTGCGTATACGGAGCCCTGTAGGGCGCTCCGAGCGCCGCTCGCGACACCTAAAAAAAATGTACAAAAACGCAAAAAATTACTTTTTTTAAAAGTTTTTAAAAGGGAAAGTAGATACAGGTCAGTCCAACTTAAGTCGGCTTTTGGTTAAGAATACTGTGACTGACCTATACCTACCATTTTAAAAGAAGTTATTTTTGCGTTTTTCATGGCGGTTTTTCGTTTTTTTAAAACAGTTATTTTATTTTATATTTTTTATTGATCATGATAAGCTGTTAAGAAGTCCCACTTCTTAGTTGATATGAAACTTTAAGACATTTTAAATTTTAAGCTCGTCGCAAGAAACGCCGCGGGAAAGTCACAGTCATATTTAAATAATAAGATCGTTCGTTATAGTCGCTCAACAAGCTTAATCAAGATATCTTATCGCCACCCTTGAAATAGGTTCCATTGAGGAGTTCCGGTAGCCATCTGAGGTCTTCATCGTCAGTTCCACTTCACCAAATGATACTTTCTGAATGCAAAAGTGTTACGTTCGCTTTGCCTAATATTAAACCGGTAGATACTAGTATTTATCTAAATGACGAGTGTTTGCAAATGGTAGATAAGGCAGTTTTCCTAAGCATAACAATAGATAAAAAATTACAATGGAGTCCCCGTATTGGCAGGTAAACTAACAAGGAAAGGTACCGTAAAACGGGGTGAATAGAAATCAAGGGGTGAATAGAGACACAACCTAAAAAAAGTCATAACTTGTTACAAATAAGAACAAGTATTAAATGGACAATAACGTTACGTCTATTGGAAATAAGTTCAATCTTATAATTAGTAACATATGTTTCATTTTAGGTTGTGTCTCTATTCACCCCTTGATTTCTATTCACCCCGTTTTACCGTTACCCAACTGTCCGGCTCCGATTTGATTTATTTTTATACAGGGTGTTTGGCAGAGGGTTGAACAAAAAAAAACAGCAGAGAGGTGGGGCCATATGCTACTCACTTAGCCTTATAAATCTGGCCTAGGCCTCAAGGTTAAGGAAAAAAATGTTTTTTTATTAAACTTTCATAAAAATGCTGAAATGCATCACTTAAAGTCAAATAACTTATAAAAATGCGGATGTAAGTATCATTTTTTATTATTATTCTTATCTTGAGTGTTGTTATGTTGAGTTAAAATTAAATATGTGGTGTAAATTACGGTGAAAAAAAAACTGCAGCCCTTTAAAGTTTGTGCAAGATGTAAAAAAATCCTTAATGCTCAACTTTGAATTGTATTAAAAAAAAAACTAAAAGACATCGAGCAGTTCTAATTTCAGGAAAACATCCTCAGTTTGTGCCCTTTCCAACGACATGCTACATGCATACATTTTTATTCAATAACGAGATTTATTTGCTAATTTTGTCTATCCGGAGACTTTTGTCAAAAACTTAATTTTGTAAAATTAACAGGTGCAAAGATGGTAAAAATGAAAAGAGCTAATTAATTGACAACATTTCAAAAAAAAAAAGCATTATTGTTTTTTCGCGTTTATAATAGCTGGTTAAAAATTAGACTACCCGTATTTCTTGGTTTTTCTTTATTTAACTTAAATTCGTCGTTAATAATTTATTAAAGAAATAGTCATTAAAAAGACCGTATATACAAAGTTAGGAATACTGATGTCGTGATCTTAGCCTGATATAAAGTAACTTTAAACATAAACAGAACTGACTGTCATGTCATGTCACTCACTTGTCAATCATTCGCTGCCGTTCGTTCACAAATTTGTTATTTTGAGTAATTTAATTAATTACGTGATTTGTAGACGCCATTAAAATAAATAAACTGTTTTGCGTAGAATCGAAAGCGTGTCGTTAGAATCAAGTAATCCGACAGACAACATGACAGTTGTATATTTTTTTGAATTCCTTTGGTAATAAATGGACTAAGGGCACTATAAGTGTATTCCTAACATTCACAATCCAACTTTTTTTACTGTTTTTCCTAAATATAAAAAAACTACTGCATAAAAAAATCCAAAGATATTTTTACTGTAATCAGCAGTGTAAAATCTAGAAACGGTATTTTATTTTACTACCTTAGCACAAAATGAATTGTTGTCAATTCATTCATTTTATTAAAGATGTTCGAACTGCTGCCCACCAGCCCGTATGCATGCCCGGCATCGTTTTCGTATCTCCACTGTCGTAGTGCTCAGCAGCATCTCCTCTCTCATTGTGGAGAAAGCCGTATTGATGCGCTCCACTAAAACTTCCCTATTAGGAATTTCCACGGCGTACACTAACTCCTTGGCCCGTCCCCAGACGTAAAAGTCGAGCGGTGTAAGGTCGGGGGATCGTGGGGGCCACGGAATGGGGCCACCCCGACCAATCCATGAGTTTGGGAAGGCATTATTTATATGGTCCCTGACAGTTAATCGCCAATGTGCAGGGCAACCGTCTTGTTGAAAAACAATGGGTCTGTCTTCGTCAAACACCTCAGCTAACAATTCCGGCAAATCATCTTGGAGGAATGCCAAGTAATTGTCCCCGTTGAGGTTATCGGGTAAGAAGTGCGGTCCGATTAACCTATTTCCTATAACTCCTGCCCAAACATTCGCACTAAACCTTCGCTGAAAAGCTCGTGGTCTTTTTTGGTGCGGATTTTGCTCTTTCGGCGCCCAGTGGTGTGCATTGTGATAGTTCACGATCCCTTCTCTGTCGAATTTGGACTCGTCCGTCCACAGAATACTCCGCAAAAAATTGCCATCTTCTACATCGGTGTGTAGTAGTAAGCGGCAAAATTGGATACGGTTCCCATAATCCGTTTCCTCTAGACCTGGAACAAACAAAAGGCCATACCGGTAATTTGCAAAATGTGAGAGCGGTAAATTAGTAGTGAAATGCGTCTGATAAATGCGCTGCAATCGAGTTCAGTTGGCTCATATCATTCATTCTTAGTGACATTTAAAATGGCATCAATTGGAAAATTGGAATCATAAGTTGATGGCTCTGTTGTAATAAGAACAGAAGGAGTAAAAGATGATAAAACAAAATGGTACAAAAAAATTACCTTGAACTGGGGTGTAGTGAAAAGCATGCTTTCCATCTGCCCGGAGAACTGACCACACCTTCCAGATGCTTAATCCAAGTATCGCAGCCACATCTCTAATACTCCTGGTAGGATCCTCTTCAAACATTTGAAGAATCTCTACATCAATAGCAACATTATTTTGTATGCCATTTACACGAGGCTCGCGTAAATTTAAATTACCGGTCTCTCGCAAACGCCGGTAAGTATTTCCAAACGTTTGGTGGGTAGGTAAACGTCTATTTGGATACAGCTCTCGATAGATCCTTTGCGCCTCACGCCCGTTGGAGTTAGCGCGTCCATAGGCCAACAATACATCGGCGTACTCTTCGTTGGTAAATGCAGCCATAACAACAATAACCAGTATTAACAAACTTACCTAACGAAGAAACAAACTTAATGGAAAAACAAAACAGAACGAACGGAAGCAAACGGTAGCGTAACGGACACGTAAGATCGCAGAGGCAGTTAAGTCTCGACTACAAAGGGATCAGGAGAGATACCATGCCTGCCTAGCAGGTACACGAGTGAAAGAGGAAGTTAGACGTTTTAAGTTCGTAAGAGTGAGACAGCAATTTTACCTACTTTGGGTTTACGGAAGATAAACCGTGTTACTTTAAGTAGTGCGTATGTAGATTTTTTGCGAGTGTTCAGCTAGAGATGGCAATAAATCTCGTTATTGAATAAAAATGTATGCATGTAACATATCGTTGGAAAGGGCACAAACTGAGGATGTTTTCCTGAAATTAGAACTGCTCGATGTCTTTTAGTTTTTTTTTTAATACAATTCAAAGTTGAGCATTAGGGATTTTTTTACATCTTGCACAAACTTTAAAGGGCAGCAGTTTTTTTTTTCACAGTAATTTACACCAAATATCCATTTTAACTCAACATAACAACACTCAAGATAAGAATAATAAAAAAAAATGATACTTACATCCGCATTTTTATAAGTTATTTGACTTTAAGTGATGCATTTCAGCATTTTTATGAAAGTTTAATAAAAAAAAATTTTTTCCTTAACCTTGGGGCCTAGATCAGATTTATAGGGCTAAGTAAGTATCACATGGCCCCACCTCTCTGCTGTTTTTTTTTGTCCAACCCTCTGCCAAACACCCTGTATATGTTAGAGAGTAGTCTAAAATAACGGCCGCGTTTTTTTTTTTAGCTGCCCAAACTCAACCTGTTCGAGATCTGAGATGTCTGAGATTTTTTTTATTTATTTATTTATTTATTTATTCGGAGAAATTGTCCTCCAAAGTACTAAAAGTGACCAAAACCTTTAAGTTCTGTAGAGAGTTTTGCTAAAGCAAATTACTAGTTAATTACTTGGTTGATTATATGTTAGAGAAGATGAAAAAATAATGTACCCGTGTTTATGTTATTTCGGCTCAAACTTATATTTTACAACAAAAAGTAAAGTGAGTGAAACCATGATAAGTATGAAACTTTGAAGGTGTTTTTTTTAGGGTCCATTATTTTTTAATGTTCTCTAACATATAATCAAGCCAGTTCTCAGCAGTGGCCTCCTCTTGTGAAGCGCTGGTAGATTCTTGACGTGTAAAAGTGCCCGAGCGGCCTACTGACATAAATGTCTTTTATGTTTTTTTTTATCTTTAATGCAGGACTTGTTACTAAAAATACTAAAATCGCTATATAAATTCCCATAATATTTCCCTCAATCCCTCACGGATCCCCTCATCAGATTCAGATTTGATGACTGGTACTTCGGAAGGACACTGTATCAAACCAAAAAAGAATTTTAAAAATCGGTCCATATTTGACGGCGAAATCGGAGAATATACATTATAAAAAAACATACAGTGGAACATAACACCTCCTTTTTTGAAGTCAGTTAAAAATTAAAGTTTGAAGTTACGTTAGCTCCATTTTCTTTCTCTCGCTTCAGTCTCGAATGACGAGAATAAGGGATTTAGCACCCGAAGTTACGAATTTAGTGTTTATTGGTAAGGACATACGGCTCTCTTCACTATCTAATAGGCATAGTAGAACGAGGGTGCCTCCGACTATGGCGTCAAATGTCACTCTTGAAACATGTATGGTATAGTCTTTACTATTTGAACTGAGCTGATCTTCTACACAAAGGCCATTGTTTGTAAACAATACCATTGTCTTTCTTTGTGTCCGTAACACCAAGCCGATTACATACAAAAAAGTTAGAACTACATTGAATGTACATTGAATTATCAACCCTACCCTCTTAGTCAGTAGGTTTAAAATGTAAAGTGTCAGGATACAGATATAAGTTTTGTGTAGATGATAGTATTGTGTAAAGAATAAGCACAGTTCAAATAATAAAGACATATCTGTATCCTGATACTTTACATTTTAAACCTACTGACTAAGAGAGTAGGGTTCATAATTCAATGTACATTCAATGTAGTTCTAACTTTTTTTTATGTAATCGGCTTGGTGTTACGGACACAAAGAAAGACAATGGTATTGTTTACAAACAATGGCCTTTGTGTAGAAGATCGGCTCAGTAGAAATAATAAAGACTATACCCTTACTTACGGTTTCCTGTTACCGCTTATTTTACTTACGTAAGTAGGGACACGGCTATCTGTCAGAATAAGAAAAGTATACTATCTAATTCTAACAAATAGCTGCGTCCCTACTTACGTAAGTAAAACTTACGAGTGTGATCCCCGAAATGAATCTCTAACGTAATCTGCATGGAATGGCAGTGTCAATTCTATGGACTTGCGACCGAGACTCCCCTTACAGGACCGGAATAATGAATGAGAAAACACTTACTGATATAGGAGATCTCGGTGCAAACGTGCAGCAACTCCAGCGCGGAGTCGCGCACCTCCCAGTGCAGGTCGTGCATCTTCATGTAGACGAGCCGGCCGAGGTCGTGCATGGAGGAGCCCGGCTTCGCCTCCATCAGCAGCGACAGGTTCGGCGGGAGGAACTTGCGGACCGTCACCGCGATCACGTTCAGCGCTGTCACTACGAACTGTAACGAAGACAAGAGGAGATATTGTCACGAGGGAGCCATATTCCCGCGAGAGCGGTCAAAAGATATCGTACTTTTTTGGATACGTTTGAGTGGTGTCCTGCCGTTTGACCAAAAGTCATTTGGCAAAATTACACTTGACAAACGTTTTGCAAAAAAATGTTAAGTCAATTGATCATTTTACTACTAGTCATTTTACAAATGACTTACTTTTCCAAATGATCAACAGTTAAATTTACATTTTACGAGGAAGAGTTCTTTTTCTGCCCAGAAATAGGTAAACTAATTGCTAAATGACCAATAGCTAAGTGAGTTTTTGTAAGATGATACTTTTGTCAAATGTCTCGTTTGCCAAATTATCATTTGGTGAAACGTTGTTTGTCAAATGACCATTTGTCAATAATTTTTTGGTCAAACATTAGTGAACGGTTTGAGTATGTTGCTTTTTCAGTAAGTTATCAATGTGTACTGAAACTAATTGAGCAAGCGATTGAAATACGAACTTTTTTTTTGTGGTTTAGGAAGGCAAACGATCGCACAGGTCACCTGATGGTAAGTGGAAACTGTGACCCATAGACATTCGCATTCACAAGACTGCAAATGCACTGCCAACCCTGAGGACCAAGATGGAATGCCTCTATGCTAGTCATTTCACCGGCTGTCCTATCCCCACACCGGAACACAACAATGCAAACACTGCTGCTTGGCAGTTAGCATAACTGCATCGAAACTCCAAACAGACTGCAATTCACCCGCAATCAGCATGCAGTTATAACGACTTCCCAGTGGCTGCAGTGGTTGTGCCAACTGCAATCGGTTTGCAGTTTCGATGCAGCTATGCCCACCACACAAAAACAGCATCCAAACTGCTATTTTGCAGCTGGCTGGTCCTGGCACTAATGTAGGATCAGGATCGTCTTTAATCAATTTAAATAATTATATCGGACCCCGGCTAATCCTTCCGTACCAATAAATAAATAAATACACCCATATCCATTTATGCTTATTTTATAAATAGTCAAATTACATGTTTGTTTGTTTGTTACGCTTTGATAGATAAACGCTGGACCGATTTTAATAAAGTTTAGTATGGAGATAGCTCGCAGGATATAGGCTACTTTTTGTCCCGTAAAATTGGACAGTTCCAGATAAACGATTTTTACGCGGACAGAGTCGCGGGCAACAGCTAGTTCAATAAATACATACTCTATAATAATTATCAGGGGAAAATTTCACACCAATTGACCTAGTCCCAAACTAAGCTCTAGGCTTGTACTATAGGTAAGTACTAGACAACGATATACTAAATACTTATATAGGGAAAAGTATACTTAAATACATAGAAAACATCCATGACTCATCACACAAATATCTGCGTTTACCAGGATTTGAACCCAGGACCGCTTGCTTCATAGGCAGGGTCACTACCAACTAGGCCAGCGCGTCGTCAAACTATAATAGTTAATAGTTTAATAATAACAATAATTACTATGGATTATCACAGTGAAAATATGGCAATTTTAATGAAATTGTACTATCAATTTCACAACCAACCCTAAGAATCACTCTCTATCTTATAAGAAGGTATAGATTGGGTAACTTTGTTTTTATCGGGAACACCTTAAAATTCAGAATTACTTTTTGGCGAATATTCATTTTCCGAAAGCTATGTTACGCTGGAGCTATTTTAGATTAAATGCATAATTTAACTCATACGTACGGTTATGTTAGGTTTGATTTATAAGAAGTTTCAAGTCCTCTCTCAAAAAAATGCGTTAAGAATTTTGATCAATTCGGAATTATGTAGTGTACCCATTTTTATCATGATAGTAATAGATATGATGTTTGTTTATTTTAGATGTATTGGAAGCATTATCTTGATAGATAAAATGCTGAAGTTGAGTCAATAAGAGCTAGATTAAATGAAAGGTATTTTAAAAAACGTTATCAGTTATCTCAGATGAAGCAATAGCATTAATAGAGCAATAATTAATATGTAAAAATTATAACAAGAAGTCAAACCACTGCAGCCTCTCTATGAAGTTGATAGCTTATAGTTAGGGAGGCGAATAGGGGAATTTTCGGTAATACTCGAGCGTGGCAGTTTAAGATATGAGAGATACCTTAGACCTAATAGAACAACCTTGTAAAGTATTTAGCTCTATATGTAGTGACGCGCGCCTAGGATAGACGATCAGATTAGTAAAAAAAAATCGATAGTCTGAAATACTCGAGCGCGTCATATTAAGATATTGGGGGTTGATTTTAGTGTTTTAAGACTAAATTTAACTAATCTGACGATAAGTCCTTGACGCCGCCGAGTTATAGGGTCGCGAACTTGTAAAAAAAAACGTTAATCCGGCATTCTCGAGCGCGTTTTTTTTTTTTTTTTGAAGAATATAATCTAAAACTTACTAAAAATACAAAATCTGCCGGTTTCCGCATGACCGGAAGTGTGGAGGAGCCCTTTCGTCTTCCGAAAAACGCGTTGCGGCATATAAGTCGCGAACGATACATTTTACAAAAAAAAAGTTTAAATAAACAAAAAAGGGAATATCTATCGCTTTATTGTCATTCTTAAATTCCCCGTTTTAGCAAGGAGAAAGAAAGGAAAAAAAAGAAACCAAAAAACCTTTTTCGGTCAGATTAAGAGAACCCACCAACATTTTTGTCAGATTAAGAAAATATGCTTTCAGGATTCCGAGATAAACCTCCCCTATGAAAATCTGACGCGCTCGAGTATTTCAAAAAAACTTATTTTTTTAGCATTTTCAAAAATTCATCGTAACTTATCGTCACGCCGAAATCGTCAGTTTTTTTAAAGGGAGCTTCCTTGGGGCCTACTTAACACCCCTTCCGAAAATCTGACGCGCTCGAGTAAATTTTTTTTTTTTGCATTTTTGACTACTTTATATGCCTACCCCCACCACGCAAACCGGCAGATTAGTATACCGTTGTTATCAGAGGCATTTGGGGCATACGTAGTATGAATATCTGACGCGCTCGAGAATGCCCAAGTAACTGTTTTTTTTTACATTTTTGAAAAACCGTACACGCCAAACCCACCGCTAAAATGGTTTTTACCATACGAGCTTTTCTTTTCGAAATTATTTTATCTTTCGATTTTGATAGGTCTCGACGGCGCCGTTGAATTACGCCATTTAGCTACCTCGCCTCCCTAACTATTAGCCTGGAACACTTAAGTAAGAACTAAGAGAATCCAAGGTCGGGTAAAATACAAAGAACTCGGACTATTGCCCTGGATGATGCCTCTTTCAATCCTTATCAAGTTAGTCAAATCAGAGAAGACATGTCATCTCAACCACATTGTTGACGAAGGACTGTGACCCATACACACCCAAAAATAAATTCAAAGTCATGTCAACTTTATACAACTCCAAGATCCTTTCGAGCTATGAGTGGGGCACTGAATCATATGGCTTTGTATAGTTAATCCATGAAGCCAATAGGGTCCCTTTGTTTTGCCTAACTTGCTGGCTTTCATTTCTAAGAAGAGGAGCTCCTAAGTACTGCGGGACCCAACCTTAAGACAATTTTGAGCAGACGCTGAAACATTATTTGCAAAAAAAATTACATATTTATAAATATTTCATTTTGATGTATGCTTACCTTACTGGATAGATTTGGTTTCTGCAAGATGTTATAAACTAGATTGTATAAACAAATCACTTCTAAGCTCTCCTGCCAGTTGATATCATAATTTTTGACCAGAAGCAGGATGGCTTCCAGGACATAAGTGAACACAAACAGGTTTTCTTGGTCCTCCTGGAACATGTATTCAGGGGTTGCCTTCTTTCCCTGTTCCTCCACCACTGTTGGGTCAAACTGTTTCAATACGTAAAAGAGCCCTTGGAATATTAAGTTAGCTTGTTCATTATTCATAGAGCTATTCAGGCTGGAAAGCCTTTTCACACTCTGCAACACTATGGATTCCGTGTCCAGCTCTAGCGTAAGTTGCTGCAATCCATATGCTGCTTTTGCTGTGTGGTCACAACTTGCATTGATTAACCGCATAATGTAATCCTGCACTTTGTCATCCATCTTAGTGATGGGTTGGTGCCTCCTTAAGTAAGCTAATGGAGGCACAAGGCACATAAACAACATTTTATTCTGTAAATCCACCTTTTGACCATCAGGCTTACACATTTCTGGTTTCCTATCATTCCACACTGTATTCCAAATGACGTTGCATGCATAGCTAAAATCCAGCACGGACAACGCATTACGCCTTGCTATAAATGCATGTATTGTATTAAAATAAATAACTCTTAACTCCATGAAGTCGTCCATACTGTAAACTGTTTCTTCTGTCAAAGGTTTCTGGAGGAATATTTTGGCTA
Organism: Acleris emargana; assembly: GCA_927399475.2. Lineage (NCBI taxonomy): Eukaryota > Metazoa > Arthropoda > Insecta > Lepidoptera > Tortricidae > Acleris > Acleris emargana. Next base: position 4,434,980 of record OV656840.1, read on the forward strand.
GCATTAAACGAAAGATCAATTTGGCTAGAACTGATGTTAGGCTATTCTTATGGAATCTGTCAAATACTACAAAAAGACGTGAAACTATGTTGAAGTGGGACATCAACATTTCAACAACTAGATTGGACTTAATGACATGGCTTACATCACTCAGGATACAATCTAGCATATGGAGCATCGGTTCAAATTCCTTGGACGTGTCCTCCTCCTCTTCCGATGTGATTGAATCGGATATTGTTATATCTGTCTCCAGAGGTTTCAATATATGATCCAAAACTACTTTAACATTGTCTTCATCTTCCAACTCATTCAGTCTCCAGAGTAATCTTGCTACAAATTTGTATTTCTGTCTGGTAACAAACACGGTTTGGAAATCATTATTGGCACTTAGAATTTCTTTCCACATATCTGTTTCTAGGAGCCAATGGAGGCCAGTATAGTGCTCTACAAGAGACAGGGCCACCTCGAGGTAGGCCACTCGTAGGCTCGGCACCATGGCCGGAGACCCCAGCTCACTGTAAGCTTGTGTGAGTGCTGTGCTTTTCTTACACATGATTTTTGTAAAATACAACTCTTTGCTTACGCAGAACGCCAACAGTCTGATCAGGAACACCTGCACTGATACATCGTATTTTTCCAAATTTTGTATTGGCTCTAACAGCTGTTCGGATATGGTACAAATGCAGTTGTTATCTGTAAGTAGAAATCAAATAATAATTAACCAATTTAATTTATTTTTAATCCTCATAAAATTTCAGACAGACATACTTTTTAAATTTAACAAACCTTTTCTAGTTTCAGTAACTTTATTGATCAATCCATCAGCATAATAACAGTCCATAACACAGTTCGGTTCATTTATTTTAACAAATAAGAGTTTTAATTTGTTTACTATCGCAGGATCCAAATGTTTTGCGTTCGAAGACATGATAAACGATGTAACTAAGTTCTGGTATTAAATTAAACGAACAGCACAATCACTCCACTAAAAAAAACATGCACTCACTACGCGGAATGTTCAAATTTTAAAGAGAACACGAGTTTTTTTTATTTAGTCACACACTACGTCGGTTTACATTGACTTTTGTTATTTAAATTTATTATTATGATACTGATGAGCAATTGAGCATCATTAGTTTATCTAAATTTGATTTAAATTCAAAACAAGGCAGATCGAATCAACCAAATGATCGAATCGAAGGACGCTTCATTCATCAAATCACATCAAATCAAATGCACATCAATTTAGAAAATTCCATGAAAGAAAATTGACACATAGATTGTTTGACACTTGACACTGACGTTTTTGACAGACATTGTATTTGTATTAGACCCCCTACTCTCGAGGCAGTAGAGATTAAATCACACTATCAGAGCCCCTACTTTGAAAATCGTAGTTCGAAATTACGTTAGCTCCATCTCTTTCTCTCATTATAGTCGCGGATGACGAGTGACAGGAATGGCGGTAACGTAACTTCGAACTTCGATTTTCAAAGTAGGGCCTCAGGGAACTAATATCCAGAGATCGGAATAGGTAGAGCTAATTTGCCTAAACTTGATGCATGTTCATTCAAAAATGTGTTCCTATTTCACTCACTCATGAATGAATATGCGTCAAGTTTAGGCAAATTAGCTCTGCCTATTCCGATCTCTGCTAATATCTCATTTCTTTCGAGATTTGCACACGAACGCGAAGGTACGCGACGCGAAGCAATTTTTTCAAAGTTCAAACTGCTGTTCTATTTGAGATCGCGTCGCGTTTTATTAATTTCCCATAGAATAAGTACTTTTTAGGTAGGGAGCTCAACTATTTGAAATAGGTAGGATTCATACATACATTAAATCACGCCTGTTTCCCAGAGGGGTAGGCAGAGACCACTTCTTTCCACTTGCTACGATCTTGACAAATAGGATAGGATTCAAACTGTTATAAAAAAGAAGTAATAATGTTGACTTGACATGTGTCACTAATTAACAGATCGCTCATCCAGTAGAATAATGACATAATTGCAAAAAATCGGGTTTTGAGATTTTACCGTCATAAGTGTTCTAAAGGTCAGGTCTATCGCGTGGAACAATGAAATAACATGCATGCTAAAAATGCAATTATGTCATTATTCTATTGGATGAGCGAGATATTAAGAAAACAACGTTTATATTTAATTAAAATACAACATCACCGGGACCCACTCTATTAATATGCGTACGCTACGCTGTCCGTTCATCTCTCTGTCCGACCTTTAAAGAGCTGAATCTTTTGAACCATAATTGGTTTTTTTCCAAAATATTTGTTATTACAGCGGATATACAGATAAATTAATTAATGAATAAATGTGAAATAATGAGTAAACGGATGGCACCAACACTAAAATAAAACAACAAATACTAAAAAATGGTCAAGTGTGAGTTGGACTCTCGCAGTTTCACTCCGAAATCGAATTCAAATCGGAATGTAATAATTCCGATTGTGTTCTAATGATGAAGATAAAATGTATAATGTGTAAAATGTATGTATAACAAATAATAGGGCCCTAATTATAGGGTGAACCGATTTGTTTGCAAATAGCAACAGTCTGCAACAGTTGAAGTAATTAATATAAGTGCAAACATTTTTGGTCCACCACTACTAGTAAAAGGTACTTTTTTTTTACATACTCGTAGTTTTCATTATTAAACCAATTTGTCACGTTTACGATGTCAAAGTCATAATAACCCACTTTGGTAGTAATAATTTTTGTACCTGATTGTGCAAAATAGACTGTTCCCGTAATGTACAGTCAACAGCATAAATAAGTGATCATTTATGTACCTTGTCGCTTTCAATCGTTTCACAATTTTGTATAACATTTCAAACACAACATTAAAGTGACAAGGTACATAAATGATCATTTATTTATGCTGTTGACTGTACCATGTAGATGAAAAAAATTGCGACATTTTGCAATCATAAGATGTCGTCAAAGTATACCCGAAAAAAATCAAGCCGCGCATCGCATAACACGCGAGCGCGATGTGTCACATAGTACGCTTCTAAGACACGCAACTTTTGTTTTTTTCGCGTCACATCTTCGCGCTACGTGTTCGGTACACACAGCAACACATCTAGTTATACACTTCAGAAATCTGAAATATTGCATGAAAGAGAGTCGCACTATAACAGTTACAATTACAGTTTCGAGTATAGAATGCATAGAAGTTGACATAATACACATATATACATCTCTTTCTTTTTCTCTCTGCTCTGTCTTTAATGGTTAGTTAGGTGTGATGTTGTGTGTACACTGCATTAAAATATTTAGAATTGGAGTTCGAAAATTGACCTTGATAATCGACGTTGCAATTCTTAGATAATTAATTATTTCTCTTTGGTTGCGAGAGCAATTGAACCATGATTTAACATTAAAACACCTAAATAAGCGTTTCGTTAATTGCAGTGATATATTTTAAGATGCGTCTTGTTGATTATTTTAATTTTTGTAGAACACTTAAAATAAACTTTATAATAATATTTACCAGTGCTACAATAATACAGTTAATTGAAAAACTACTTTTGCGTTTTATGTCTATTGAGTGCACGATGCATGCAAGTTTGCGGCATGTGATTGTTCTAGAACCGAAGTCTGACTGCTGTCAGATTTTTATCTGACTGAAGTAGTGTAGTGTAAGTTTAGTGTAGTGAACGAAGCAGCAAGCAAGCGAAGCTACCTGAAATCACCGCCGAGGCAAGCAAGAGGCAAAAAACGAGGTTTACTTTTTTTTTTGTTCGAGTGATTTTTGTCTAATGACTATTAATTGACTTGGAAAGTGAGTGAATATAGAGTTATTGACTGAAATGCCGTTAAGAGGAAGCAGTTTCGTAAGTATCATTTCTGTGTTACTCGATATCTTTTTAACGACACATTTTTTGTCATGCGCTAACTAGTACCTATTTTTCTAACACATCGTCCAGCTGTACTTTCTTTTGTATCCTTGATAACGACCTTGGTTGCACTAAGACTTGCGTCTAACCTAGATGAAACTCGAAACATAACGAGGCAGGTAAAATGTTTTGGTTTGATGATTTTCATTTTCGCATGCTTCATCTGTGCACCAAATTTTTTGGCAAGTTGTCAAGACTAGTGTACTTGACTGTGTAATAACCTTTGTGGGTTAAGATGCTGGTTATTTGTCGGTGTGGGTTGTGTTGTACGAGTTCTGATGCGGTGGTCTTCCACAGGACGTTTGACGGCTGCTAACCCCTTGTTGAGTGCTCCCGAGTGACTCCTAACTGCTTGTGAGGTTAGTTTGATTATTATGTTTTGATTACTGTTTTTTTGTTATTGTATGTTTGGTAGTGATCCAAATTCCTGTGTCAATATAGTATGTCTGACACATCTAGGATTACCTCATTGCATCAACATTCTTTAACTATGTGCTAACTGGTTATAACTTTTTTAGGCGAAACTGATTCAAATTATTTTGGTTTTTAAGTCGCCATGATTTTCATGATTATTCTTATCTTTTAACGTCGTAAGGTCCACATAAAATTTTGTTAGTTTTATAAAGTCAACTAAAGTCAAAAGTCACTTTGACAAATGTCCTAAATTTAGGATGGTGGGCCTTATTGGGCATATTTCTTACCTGGGTAACTACTATCAGTAACACGGGACAGGACAAATCCATGCAGGTCGTCAGACTGGGCCATACTTCATATTTCATCACTCCCGTAATTGGAGTTATTTTAGTAGTTCAAATTATATGATGCAAGCATATCAGTAAATGTGATAATTCAACAATATTAAGCTGTCTTTAACCTTCTAGTGTGATAAGGTTTATTTAATGATTTATACATACTGCTTTGGGGTCATCCGGAAGGCCTCCGCGAGCGCTTTGCCAAAAGATTAGATGAAGAATTTACCTATGTAACATTAGTCTAATGTGAACATACTTAACTAATATGAAAATTTATTGTTCAGGGTTAAGAAAGGGTTCCATCACTAAATAATTTGCGAACTGCTACAAGAAAAGCAGCAGTGTTTGGATAAGACATCTGGTGAAATGATTAGCATATATTATATGCATCTAACTTATATTTTACAAAAAAAAAATGAAGTGAAATGTGAAGTACGAAATTTTGAAGGTGTTTATCTTTTGTAAAATATAAGTTTGAGCCGAAATAATAAAACACGAGTCCATTATTTTATTCCGCGTAAAGTACATATTAATCACTGCGCATCTATTATATTTATTAGCGGCGACACGAAACTCATTTCGCACTGTTCTGCGACGTATTATCTCGTGCCGGCCTTGGGAGCTCGTCGTTTACATTCCAGCCGGTATTGTTCTACCTCTAATTATTATTGTACTGAGGTAATGAGACAGTTTTGAGGTTTGGGACATTTAAAAACTCAGATCTTGGTAGTAACTGACATAACAGGTACAGGTTTATAACCAAAGAGCGGAATTCTTCATAGCAAAAATCAAACTGTCAGAGGGATTGACCTAACTGTTTTATCGACTTATCGATGTTACGGAATAATATCGCATTAGGTATCCATAATCAACTTAAAAGATTATTCTGTAACATTTGACCTCTTTGATAAGTAAACCTAGATATTTTTCTAGCACGAACGATAAGTTTGAAGGGAAGATGAAGAAAACATATTTAGTACAGATTTAGATTTCGACTTTGTTATTTTGAATGAAGATTAGTTACCTACTCTTAGCAATATATTTGTTTTTAATTTTTAATGATAAGTTTCATATAGAAAATTAAAAAAAAACGTATTTTCTGTTTTATTCTTTACTATTATACTAAAATACAGTGGCGGTCAGCTAATTAGGGATACCGTTAATTTGTTTGTATGTATATCCAAAAGCCTGATTTCATTACTTTAACTTTGTTTCGTTAAGTGACCAATATTTATCGATAAGTCGATAAAACAGTTAGGTCAATCCCTCTGACAGTTTGATTTTTGCTATGAAGAATTCCGCTCTTTGTTTATAACTAAACATGGGCGACTTTAGCGGCAGATGTATGTCTGATGAGCGCGAGTATTTGTTCCAAAATCTTGCATATTTTCAATGTATTTAATTACTTATTTCTCTATTATGTATAAGTAAGTTTATCGTTCTCTAGTATAGGTAGTACAAGGCTAGAGCCTACTTTTAGGACTAGAGGTAAATTTGCGTGACATAGTCGCTTTTCTTATTTATTTATTTACTAGTTGACGCGGCAAACGTTGTTTTGCCTTATAAAGACAAATAATTTACAATAAAATAATATTGCGACTATAAATTGAAATGTAAGCTATCCTATCTTTCAAGTTGGGTCGAATTGCACACGGTGTGCAAATCAAATTTAAAATCGGTTCAGTAGTTTAGTAGTTCATCGCGAACAAACAACGTGACACGTAATTTTTATATATATAGATTTTATATATATAGATAACTAGGTGTTGCTTGTGTCTCCGTCCGCGCAATTAAGAAGTGGTCCGGAATAAAAGTAGCAGCACATAATATGGAATTTATTTTTATTTTGTGCTAATCTCTAAGCAGTGCATTTGTAATAGTAATCTGTAGATACTATTAAATAAAATAAACAATAAGAATGGTAAAAATTAAAGAGGGATTTCAAGTTTTCGCCTTTTACATTAAATCTCACCTAAAACTTATTGAACAGTGTCTTTTGAGAGAATTTATGAGGTGTTTATCATAAACGTAATTTTTTTCTTTAAGTTTGATGGGCTAGTTAATACCTTATTAAATTGTCTTTTGATCATTAGTTAACATTTTTGATTTGACTTTAGTTTCGGGTAGTTACATGGATTTTCAAAAATTGTGTATTTGCCATTTTTACAGAAATTTGTCTCCCATAGAAAAACCCCTGTTAGAGGTTAGATTGGAGAAACTTCCTTACTACCAAACGTGAAATCCAGTTTATTAGTATAACTTAATCGTATAATAATATTCTTAAAAGCATAAAACAAGTTCTGAAAATGGAAATTCAATTGTGGTATTGTAGAAAACGGCAAGCGAAGATTGTCAAATTGTCAAACTTTTGAATCTCATATATTTCAATATGATTGTATTTTTATTTAATAGTATGATATCTACAGATTACTTTAAAAAAAAACTGCTTCATAATTAGCAACAAATAAAAAATAAATACCAGATAATTCATTGCTACTTTTTTACTGAACCACTCCTTATCAATTCTCTCGGGAACTGTCTAATTTTTCATTATTAAAAGTACCCTATTTCCTTCACTGGGTTCAAGCTATCTCCATAACGAATTTCATTAAAATCGGTTGAGCGATTTAACTGTGAAAGCAAAACAAACAAAAGCATTCGCATTCTAAAGTTTCAAACTGCGTAGATATTGCAGTTGCAATGCTATGTCCCTCTATCCTTCTTGATTTGTCACAAGTGAGAACAGAGGCGTAACTACTAACTAGTAATACTCCTAAGAGAAGATGGATTTTATTTTATTGCAGCTCATTATTCCGACGTACAAAATCAAATAATTGATCATTTAATAATACTCCTGACGTCCCAGGATCGTAGGCCCGCATCGAATTATGAGTCTTGTTGTCAGTGAACTAACCAAGGTCAATGCATTGGGTCCTAATACCCCGGCCTTTTGTTAATGAATGAACGACTGAACGCTTTATCTTGTATTGAATGAAACTTGCGGTTTCCATTAACACAATTGAAACGGTTCAAATAAATACATTTATTGTGGTCGGTGAACGTCGACTCTCGATAAGTGGGCGGCAGAGACACCTCAAGGAGCCAACATTGTAGATTTATTTCTTGTCCAACGTTACGTGACTTGTTTCCCCTTTTGGAACAAATCATGACGGGGCGTAAATTACAAGGTGTTGTGGCTAACATACACTAAAATTGCACGGTCGTAACGTAAGCCGATTGAATGCGGCTGGCGGCTGGCGAACACCTTATGTACGTTAGTTACGATCAAGTAATATAATAAAGGTTGAACCGCCCTATTGTTGGCCGCCTCGCGATTATTGGCCCCATGGACATTAGCATAGAGACGATAATTCAACAATCACTAGGTGACAGTAACTGGTATTTTAGAGGCCAGTAATTAGGTGTTTTACCCTAATCACAGGGTTATTGGTAAGTCGATCTTTTCCTCTCTAGGGGTTATGGGGAAGATCATTTGCAATCATTTTGGTCCCATAATATACCCTACGCATAAGTTAGTAAATTTTTGTTTTTTTGTGTCATTTTATGTTGGATAAACTGATAAAAAAACACGTTTTTTTTTACTTATTGGTCTCGCATTCTTAAACGTGTAGGTACAGATAATTCTACTTTAATATTGCATACGAACAGCAATTTTACCTTGTACAAGCTAATAAAAGGTATTAAAAAAGAACAACAACGAATGAAAGAAAAAAGAGTATAATAGATCAAAGAAAAGAGTGAAAGACGTTGTGGCTAGAAAGAAAGATTTACTGAATGAAAAGTATGACAGGAGTTTCTCTGACAACTTCCAGTCGAATATTAAACTCTTTTGGAGCTTGATTAATTCGGCTCGGGGGAAATCGGAGAAAACTAAATTAAACGCGGTGAGGGATGAGTCTGGAGACTTAATATGTGAGGAAGAAAAAATGCTTGATAGATGGAAAACTTATTTTGAAAGCTTGTTTGAATGCGAAGATATTTGTCGTGAGCCAGAAAGCATGAGTAAAGATGCAAGTAGCGAAGATGAAAGTGTGATTAGTATGAGTGAAATAATGAAGGCTTTAAAAAGTATGAAAGCGGGAAAGTCAGCAGGTTGTGATAGAGTGTCGATAGAAATGCTGAGGAGAGGAGATGGCGTGGTGGGTAGTCTGTTGTACCGTCTTTTCAATGCATGTTGGAGTAGCGGCCGAGTCCCGGAAGATTGGGTCAAGGCCGTTATCGTCCCTCTGTATAAAGGAAAGGGGTCACAGCAAGACTGCAAAAACTACCGCGGTATCAGCCTCCTTAGTGTTGTCGGCAAAGTATATGCGAAGATTTTAATTGAAAGGGTATTGAATGTTACGAATGACAAAATCTGGGATGTACAAGCGGGATTTCGAAAGGGAATGGGATGTACGGATCAGGTCTTTTCACTACGGTCCATCACAGAAAAGTTCTTGGCGGTGAACCAAAAGGTTTTCTGTGCTTTTGTGGACCTGGAAAAGGCCTATGATAGGGTAGATATAAAGGAGTTGTGGACGGTGCTGTCTATGTATGGAGTGAGCAGCAACCTGGTGCAGGCTTTGAGGTCCCTTTATGAGGGTTCCAAAGCCTGTGTCAGAATCAATGGCGCATACTCGGCCTGGTTTAACATCTCTAAAGGTGTTAGACAGGGCTGTGTTGCCTCACCATGGCTGTTCAATCTATTCATGGACAGTTGTATGTGGGATTTGAAAGGGTATGATAAGGGTTTGCGTGTGCAAGAGTTGCTAATCAAATGCCTCTTATATGCCGATGATCAAGTTATACTTGCCCCATCGGTACTTGAGTTGCAGGAGATGGTGACAGTGATGAATGAGGGATTTAAGCAAAAGGGGATGAAAGTAAATGTTACCAAGACCAAGGTCATGGTGATAGAGAAGGATGAGGAGATGACTGAGTGCGTGATAAATATAAATGGTGAATTAGTAGAACAAGTGAGCGAATTTGTGTACCTGGGAAGTATGTTTACAAGAGATGGTAAGTGTGAGAAGGATATCGAGAGGAGGGTGAATGCGGGCAATCAAATTAATGGGGCCCTGTACTCCTTTGTAAGCAGACAGGGCGTTTCACAAAAAGCCCGGCTGGCTGTTCACAATGGAGTGCTGGCACCTACCCTGATGTATGGTAGTGAATGTTGGGTGTGGCAGGACAAGCATGTAAGTCGTGTAAATGCAGTTGAAATGCGCTCTTTGCGTAGTATGTGTGGTGTGAAACTGATTGATAGAGTAAGAAATGAAAAAATCAGAGAGAAATGTGGAATAAAAGAAGATGTAGTGACTAAGATTGAAAAGGGCATGCTTCGATGGTTCGGTCATTTGGAAAGGATGGATGAAAGAAGATTGACGAAAGAGATATACAGATCGAAAGTGAGTGGAAGGGTCGGAAGGGGTCGCCCTAGGCGTACTTTTTCGAATCAAATCGGAGAAATACTGGAAAAGGGCAGAATCTTAAGTACCCGAAACCGACGTGCGTGCATGACTCGATGTATGAATGTTGAAGAAGCGAAAGAAATTTGTCAAGATCGTAGCAAGTGGAAAGAAGTGGTCTCTGCCTACCCCTCTGGGAAACAGGCGTGATTTAATGTATGTATGTATGTAAAAAAAAAGATTAAAAGTGCATTTTTTTTTGGAAATTTTTAAAGATCTGGTACAGGATTCTAAACTTTTTGTTTATCAAATTATCGGCGAGACATTTTTTATTTAGGTATTTTTTTTGTCGACCTTATGATTTTATTTAACAGATTTTTTTATCTTGACAGACTCGTGTCGAGATTAGCAAATTAAAACCACGAATATTTCCGTAGAACGCCAACCTGTCGTCTAGACGTGCGTAAAGCATGTCAGTGACCCCGGGACACTGAAACAATCACTATCAAATCAAATAACAACCTAGCAGACATCTAACATTACGTTTTATTTATGACTAGCGGCTCGCCAGCGGCTTCGCCCCGCTACAAATTTCTGACTTCCCCGGTGGATTTTTCAATTATTTTCTTTCATACAAACCTAGTCCTGACAATGACGAACACAGCAAAAAAGAAATCAGCCAAATCGGTTCAGCCGTTCTCGAGTTTTAGCGAGACTAACGAACAGCAATTCATTTTTATTTATATAGATAGATTCCTAATTAATATAAACGAACCATGCCGGAACGCCGGTGGGTTTCAGCGTGGTCAATTCAGTACGGATTGCATTATTCTCGTGGTCAAAGTATACGCAGAAAACGATTACGCAGTAATTTTTAAATATGTATATTTATTTAATTTTCTGTAAATTAGGTTTTTCATTTTAAAAAAATATGGCATTGGAAGACAAACGAGCACACAGGCCACCACCTGATGGTAAGTGGAAACTGTGACCCATAGACATTCGCATTCACAAGACTGCAAATGCACTGCCAACCCTGAGCACTAAGATGAAATGCCTCTATGCTAGTCATTTTACCGGTTCAATATTGAAATATAAAAGTTAAATAAAAATACCAATACAAAAAATAAACATTATTAACAGTTAACCTATGAGTGCCGCTGGCTTATTATTATTATTTTATTTTACACAGGCAGTTGACTCTGATATATCTCCCGGGTTCTCTGATATATAAATCTTTGTTTATTGCACGGAATGTCACGTTAATTTAGAATGTTTGTCAAACTTATTTTTAAACTTAGTAGATTTTGCGAATTCTGCATGGGCCATTTATCCCCGGTCCTGTAAGAGCTCGAGTTAGGTAGCTGCACACAGCCACGAGTGATTCAGCGTCAATCCGTTGTCACGTCCCACCACTGGCAAAGTATGAATAGAAGATTGATTAGTCTCGGGGAGGAGTTTCTTTTACCTATTGCCGTTCGGGCGCTAGAGTTGCGTCGATGTGCATCTCGCAACAAAACGCGGCCTGACTAAACCGGGTCGTTCCCGGTAGCCCGTAGCCCGTCTTCTTGAGTTTGTTTGTGCTCGCTGCGAGTACGTTCGAGGCACGCACACACGCAAGCCGCGGAATATACCTTTCAAGACGAACCACTGTTTATACTGTGCCAAGGTGTGTATAAGGCGCGCACATACAAACCGTTCGATGTACCTTTGTTTAAAGAGGTTCTACTGGCTTGTTTACTGTGTCGTGATGTTTATTTGCATCTGCATACATGAGTGCAGCCTGAATTATGTATATTTTAAACACCTACCAGCTATGTTTGGCTATTACTAGGACTATTATTACTTGGTGATGTCTCATCACGCTTAATGAGGACTTTACAGCAAATTGCAAACCATTTATCAATGCCTATGACGAAAGTAACTTATCGTCAGTGACACTGCAAAACCGCGTAAGTAACATTTAAAATAAAAAGCAAAATGCACCTTTTTAATAAGTCAGGAAGGTTTATTTTGCTCTATCATAAATTTGTTAGTTACGCGGTTTAGCAGTATCACCGACGGTATGCTACCTTGAAATAGTCTCTGCAGAACGATACATATCTATTGTAAACTAGCGACTCGCCCTGGTTTCGCGTGTTTTGGAACTTATGCCCAAAACATTTTGATAGACGCATCCTCTAAATGTTGATAAAAACCGCGTCCTTTAATGCCGACAAACAGTCTGACAGACACAAATAGCGACTTTAAGGTATTTTATAATATGTGCGTAAATAATTAATGATTTATAAATTTAACGATTTATTTACGTAAAACAGTGCTCCGAATTTATTAAAGTGAATGAAACATCAGCATGATAATTGCAAAACAAATTAGTTTAAAGCATGACTCAAAATGAAAACATTTGGATCGAACGTAAAAATAATCACAATTGGTTTAATGAGTAATCGATCGGGTGATTCAATTATTGTACGTTGCCGACGATGTCGCTCGTCGCACATGGCCGATCGATTGCAATGTACGAGTATAGATAGATCCTATGATTGTTATTTTATTTATAGTCGCGGGGTTGGTTCGTAGCTATAATACGACGATAAAATTACCTTAGGAGACCATCGCTGACTTTAATGTTAATGGGCATTTACAGATTTTTGGAAAAAAATATATTTAGTCTGCGATAAAAACGACTGTTTTTGTAAAAAAAGCAGTCCTATCCCTTTCGATCAAGGATCAGGACACTAATGGCCTTATTAATAAATTCATCTTGGCTGAGATGCCCGTCACAAGATACGTCAAAGTAAACTTCAAGCTATGGAAAGCTGTAATTTTTGACACGTCTTGAGACGAGCATTACAGTTGAGATCAGTTTATTAATACGGTCCTAAGACCAAGTAAGGTCACCATTAGGTATTAGAATGGCACAAACACTTTTAAAGAGTAGATATTGTATGTAAACAAATAATCATTTCTTATTACTATATTTTTACGCCAATCACTGTTATTATGCCTAAAGATAAAGATAAAGACATTTATTCAGTAAGTAGGCCGCACGGGCACTTTTACACGTCAATAACCTACCAGCGCTTCACAAGAGGAGACCACTGCTGAGAAGAAACGCCGCAAGAAACTCAGCAGTCAGTCATTTTTTTAAATATATTTAATATTACAATGGTACTACTTAGTCTAGCATTAGGTATATAAATCTATAAATAGCAAATTAAAAAATATTTCAAATATCCTGCGTAGTTTCCGCAGGAAAACACACCAAAATCTTAAGAGAGAAAGAGAGAAAAGGAAAAAAGAACTCCTACTTATGTGTATATAACACGGTGCAAGATGACCACATAAGATTGATATGTTTTCCTACATCGACGGTGTCCCCCAGACAAGATAAAGCTTTTGAATTTAAAAAAAATATATATTATTGTTTAAGTTTCGCGTTTAGGCCAAGCATTTTTGTCTATTATATAGTCCTATAATACGCTTTAGACATTAACGACTTTTTCAAGTAATTTTTGAGTGCTGGAAAGGGTCTAACTTTAAAACTACCTCAGGTAATTTATTATAGAAATGAATGCATTGACCAACAAATGTTTTATGTACTTTACGGACGCGGAATTTTCGAATAGCTATTTTATTTTTATTTCTAGTATTTAAATTATGTATATCAGATTTTTTTGTGAAAGAATCCTAATTTTTTATAACATAAATAATATTCTCATAAATAAATTGAGACGCTACAGTTAAGATATTAATTTCCTTAAAAAGATCTCTTAAGGAGTCACAGGAATTTAAGTTGTAAATAGAACGAATGGCCCTTTTTTGTAACACAAATACAGTTTGTATGTCAGCTGCCTTACCCCAAACCAGAATACCGTACCTACGACATAACACTATGGAAATAACTATAATAAACTAAGCGAGCTGTCTCAACATTGGTTAGTTGTCTAATTTTCCTAACGGCGTAAGCTGCCGAACTTAGTTTACCTGCCAGTACAGCTATATGGGGACTCCATTGCAAATTTTTATCTATTGTTATGCCTAGGAAAACTGCCTTATCTACGATTTGCAAACACTCGTCATTTAGAAAAATACTAGAATCGAACGGTTTAACATTAGGCAAAGCGAATCTAACACATTTAGTTTTCTTAGCATTTAGTAGCAAATTGTTGCTTAAAGAGATAGATACAATTAATTGTACGTAACCAAACATATATTTCCTAAGCAACTGGTTACACAGAACTCCTTCATGCTTGGCCGCACCGGTTTTTGTTCTTCAATCAAGTATTAATAGTGTCGCTCAACAATAGGAGAAACCGACGGACCGAGAAGCGTCGCAGGAGTATATCGTTACATTATATCAATTATATGTCTAAATATATGTGAACAGATATCAAAGTTGATACAAACAGTTTTTTAATGGCAAACGAGCAAACATGCCTCCTGATATAATAAATAATAGACAGTTTCAATCTTAAGACTACAATCCCAAGGGTAAGACTAAGATAGAATGCCTCAAATTCAAATTCGTTTATTGCGTGTCACATTACGTTATGACAGGTGGAACTACCACTACAGGTATACACACATGTGACGCCCTGCAAGGGCACAGCAACATAAGAGGGCTACTACTAATACCCTTTTAATTATTTTTATTCTAAGTTATTATTATATTTAATATTGCGCACTATTGCACATCTTTGGCACAAATCAATACAAATTATGAAGCCAACTTCTTACAATAATAATTAAATTATATTCTTTTATTATTCTTAATCTAAGGTCATCTAAGTATCTATGTCTTTATTGGTAGGTCTCGTTAAAAAAGTAGTTCAGGTTATAAAAGCATTTATTAATTAAACATATTTTTAATGGTTGTACGTATGTATTTGGTCTATCTAGGTTTTTAATGTAATTGGGTAGGTGATCATATATTTTAATCATATTATGATGAGGGCTAGATGTGACTATGTTCAGTCTGGAAAAGGGTAATTTTAATTTATTTCAAGTAATTTCACCTGTTGTCTTATCCCCACATCGGAATATTACAATGTTGCGTGGTGGTAGGTTAAAGGATAGAATGGTGGTAGCGATCCGGAAGAATCCAGCACAGGGTCCTACCACCACTAATTCTTCCTGCTAAGCGGCAACTTATGGACGTTTCTAAGAGTAGGAACAAACAACTTTCCTCGACTAATTGTTACTACGATAGATCCGATACATAAAACATTTATACATCATATTAACATTATAAAAGCGAAAGTAACTCTACCGATTTGTTTCTTTGTTTCTTAAGGTATCACACCTAAACAGATTTTATTGAAATTTGAGGAGGAGTCGAACAATAGGATCTATGATAATTATTATAATTTAATGATCGCTTATTAGCCAATATTGTCAACTTAATTAATATCCATTGAAGATAAATAATAAATCAATTTCATACTTGGGTTATCTAATATTGGGCATCCAAGTGGCCAGCCCACTCGCTAACTTATATCTTGTTTATTTCATTGTAACATATTAACTTAATATATCCTAATGGCTTTTTAACATCCACATTAATTCGTAAAATCTAGTTAAGTTCGCCGAATAGAGTATTGGGAGTTTGTTTAGTTTTTTTGGCTAACAAATAGGAGAACGTTACGAGTATCTTATGTTGTATGTGGGAGGACAAAGATCATTTTATTATTAATGCTGTCGTTATACTCGTTATTGTAACGTAAGAGATATTTTATTTCGATGTTTTGGATATCCTCTAAGACGAACAGTGATCTAGACATTTAGTTGCATTTTGCTAATAACTGTTAAAATCTGCCAAAATGTATGGAATTAACATGAGCGGCCGACGTAACTGTACGACAGCTTTGAGCTTACGTCAATCCTATACATTTTCTTTAATTTTAGCTGCCATTGACGTTCGCAGAGTGCGATTGTAGTGAAATATATTCATTTGGAACAATCTGATTGTTCGACTTCTTTTTAGCTTTGCTTGAGTGGCAACACTCCTCAAGCTTTTCGACTGACGAACCATAAAAGTAGAAGATTACTTTACAACCGTCGTAAAGCGTTAGCAGGCCCTTATTGTCGTTGTTGTTGCTCTTGATACACCAGTATTATTAACTCGGGTTCAAAGTTCATATTTTAAAGTCAAATTTACATAACAGCGACCGCCACGATATAGCGTCTCTAAAGTTAATGTGAGTTTTCTGTAGCATCGTAGTTAAACCGTTTTTTTTTTTTCTCAGCATCTTTAATGGATCATAATTGCCTTGCATAGGCGGACTAAAGTGATGTATATTTAATCCCTAGGGATTAAACCGACACTACTTCTTAGGAACATTTTTTTTTTATAAATTTACTTTGGAAACCCTTAAACAGCCAATCACGGTGTTTGTGAATGGAGGATTATCGCCATTTTCAGTGATTGTGTATGTACCATTTTTAGGCCGTGGAAATAATCTATAAATGACAACTGTGGAAAATTATTGAAAAAAACGATTTTAATTTCGTGAAACACGATTAATGATTGCGAATATGAATCTATTTGAATATATTAAGGGTTATTTTATTAGGCTTGGTCCAAATAGTTTTCAAATTTGAATCTGTTTGCTAAATATGCAAGCATTTAAAGTGTCACTTTATAAAAAACTAACCGCGGAACAAATTTGTCAGAAACTTTGTTACATACACATACATACACACATACATAAACTCACGCCTTCATTCCCAGAGTGGGGTAGGCAGAGCTACAGAATTACCAACAACTCTAAAAACTTGTTGATAATTCTGTAACCACATTTTGAAAAATCAGGCTAAGATGTTTACCAGCGTATTAGTGACAGGTTGCAAGCCCATCGCCTAACATTACTACAAGCCTATATTCCCTTAGTCGCCTCTTACGACATCCACGGGAAAAAATGGAGTGGCACTATTCTATCCCGGTAACCACACACACATTATTATTTGATAAATATTGTAATTTTGTATGGAACGTTCATTCAAAGTAAAAAGTAGAGTGGTTAACGCGAGACTAAACAACCATCATGACGCTCGCTCGTGTTACCCGTTGCGTAGTTTGAAAGATCTACAAACGGAGGGTTAATCGCCGGAAAGCAAAGAATAACAACCCGCCTTCGCGTCATTTCGGTTTATGTAAATTTAACACCTGTCAAAAACAGAATTAATTACGGATTGAAACCCTCAGTATAAAATTATCTAACTGATGATGAAAACCGCGACAAAATCGGGATAGGATCATTTCGTCTAAAAAGCAACTGGTCTATGCAGTAGCTCGTCTAATAATGTAAAGAAGGGGTCCATATCGGGTTGCATAAAGTTTGAACTCATATTTTTTGTAAGCCTACTTTATAATGGTCATGAAGTTTTTCGGCTCTTTAAAAAAAAACCCTAACCTATCCGCGATCAGAGTCGGTTCTGCCAATAACTATGATTAAATAAATGTATGACATTCTACATTATGTTTAAACCAATTATGACTCCGTATAATTATGACAGGGAACAATTATGCCATAGTACAATTTATGCCAAAAAATATATTTGAGCATCAACTTTACGCGTAATGTGTTATGATGACAATCGAAATTATGACAATAGTTGTTATGCGACCAGACGACCACCCGTAAAGAAGATGCCAGTGCAGGCGTTGGTTCACATAGGTCAGGGGCAATTATAATAGCTAACTACGATTACCGGTGACCAATCGATTTTGCTCGGAGCGATGAATTCGACCGACGGCACGTACCTAATGTCATTTAAATGAGTGTATTGTCGAATGTCGTTTAAATTTTAATTTATTTTATTGATTTCAATTTAATAACTGATTTTATGTTGAGTAAGTGAGGTTTCAGAAAGAAGGCAATAGTTTTAAAAGTAAATGAGTTTGCCGTTAAAGCCGTTTAGCGTTGTTAAAGCGTAATTAAATAATAACTACTTGTTATTGAATGGTTTATTAGTTGTAAAACTGGTATTTTCTCAAGCTCAAGCCTCTATTCTAGGCGTTAAAAACCATATCGTCTTTGACCTGTATCTTATTGTTAGACCCCGCTGTCGGAGGTGCAAAATGGTAGCTGTCAAGTTCTTAGGGATGGGTAAAAATTATTTTGAAATACTAGCTCTATGTCGATAATTATAGCTATATGTCGATAATTTTTCTTTGCCATAATGAGAGTCTAGGACTTTAATTAAACGTGTTTATTTTATAAAACAGGAGTATATAGTTACAAAATGAATGTGTTATACATTTTTCATTTCTATAAATAAAATTCTTCAGTATTTCATCATTACTAACAAATTATCGTTATCTTCATAGCACGAGCCATTAATAAATAAATTAAAAATTAAATAATTTATAAATGTCTCTTAAAGGGATATCGTATTGTTAATGAAAGATCAGTTTTTTTTTTCAGTTTCTCTGCAATGATCTAGTGCAGTCACGATGAATTTATTCAATAATAAACCCAATATATCTGAGCCCTATTTATTTTTATTTACATTTCTGATGACAATGATTATCATGGATTCTAAAAAAAACATGTTAAATTGTAGTCTAAAAAATGGTATAGGTACATATATAAAACTTATTGTACAGAAAAACAAGAATATCGATATGGACATCATGAATATTTTTACCCATCCCTAAGAACTTGACAGCTACCATTTTGCACCTCCGATAGCGGGGTCTACTTATTGTCAACGAATTGATAGAATAGAATAGAATAGAAAATATTTATTCAAAGCACACAAAAATACAGCAGAAAAATATAAAGTAAAAAGAAGACATTAATTAGGTACGTTAAACAGGATCTCTCTCAGCATTGTGCCGCAGGAAAACTGCGGTTCTGATTTTCAGAGGGACCCTGACTTAAAAACTAATCTACATTAAACAAAAAGACGGGTAACATAACAGTAAACAGGCAACAGGTAACATGACAAACACTAGCGACAATTCGTTTTATAAATTGAAATAAAAAATAATATAAAAAACAATATAAGAAAAAACTTAACAAAGACTAATGCTCTTATTTACTTGACAGTAATTGCGGCTGATTTAAAAACAGTATCATAAGTACCATAACAGATCTAAGACGATATAGTTTTACCGCGTAGAATAGAGACCCTGCAATTTATTTTAGTCTCTACTATAATTTAATTAGTAACCTCGGTCACTTCGTTTCTTGGTTAGTTATCTCTCCCGACAATCTTAACTCGACCCACGCGTTGGTACTACTCGTAGGAAATGGCGAATCTGCTTCGAAATACGAGCAACTTCTAGATACGTACTGATAGGTCGAGTAACACTTGCTGGCCTCATTCATCATTCATCATGTCAGCCGAAAGACGTCCACTGCTGGACATAGGTGTCCCCCAAGGCTCTCCACTCGACCGGTCTTGTGCTTTTCGCATCCACCGCGTTCCCGCGATCCTTACAAGGTCGTCACTCCATCTTGTTGGAGGCCTACCTACAGCTCGTCTCCCGGTCCGCGGACGCCACTCAAGAAAATCTACTTGTACTAGTTAAAAGGAAAACTAACAATTGAAGAATAGCGGTGGTATTGCTACCACTATCTTATCCTTTAAACTGACGCCAAGCAACAGTGTTTGCTTTGTTGTGTTCCTGTCAGAGCATAGACAACCGTTGAAATTAGTATAATAGAGGCATTCCAACTTAGTGCTCCGGAAGTTGGCAACGTATTTGCGGTCTTAGGATTTCTGTCTTGAGAATGCTATTGTCTATGGGTTTTAGGATGCCAAATTCATTACATGCACAGAGTTGAAAATTTCACTGGATTTGATTTCAATAATCAAGAAAAGTAAGTGAGAGGGCATCTTAAAGCGACAAGGTACTAGTCGAAGTGGTGTGTTATTAGTAATAACTTATTACCTACTTATTTCTTAGAATAAGCTTTGTCATTGTGAAGATGCAAAAAAGAATTGAATTTACTATAAAGAGATGTATCCAATTTTTAACCTATTTATATTGCGATAAGGTGAAATATCGACTGAACGAAAGTGATTAACTTATGACTTATGACATTAATATGTTATTCGGTGTGGTAATGATAGGTACTCCTTGGACATGAAAGTAGAACAGCGTAAAACAAAATGGCGTGTAAAAGTTTCATTAGCCGCGCCAACATTCCAGTACAAGCCTACATACCAAATCAAAGATAGATTAATTTAAAAGAGCATTTAAAAATATCCTCTGTTTCATACAAGCTATTACTGAGAGTGCTAAGCTCTATCTACGCACACGATTTATATAGAGCGGTTGATTGTTGTGAAATTGGGCATCTTTTTTTTTACCCCTTGACATGGAAAAGTTTTACGTGTGAATCCGTGTGCCCGTGTATTTTATATATCCTCTATTTAACTTTGCAAAACCATATTACCTTTGACTTGTTAAGGTATTGTTTTTAACTCTGACGCCATTACTGTCATGTAAATAAGAGTGTGACAGACGTTGAAAATGTGGAAAGTGTGGAATCACGTCAAAAACAATAAGGTTTTATTGTGTAAAATCTCAGCCTAGCTCCCACTTTCCATGGTGGATTATAAATACACATAATAATATGTTAGCATCGATTAAGCCTATAGCTTTGATTAGAGATAGCCTTATAATAGCGTCTTTATAGATAGAGCTGCATTCAGAATTTATCTAACATGATGTAATGCAGAAAATAAATTTCATATCATGTCTATGTTTTCCTTATTTGCTATATACCTAATGAAATGCTACAAATAGGTCTGAGATCATACCTTACATCAACAAAAGGAGGTCTTAGTGCCTTATCGATGTTATGATATCAATTGTTAATACCTTTTCTATTTAAAAAATCGCCTTTTTTGTGCAAAATCACCAGCTTGATAGCCTAGGGTTGCCATTTGTAGAAATGAAAAGCCTCACCTCAGTTTAAAAGACCTGACATGTCTGGCAACAACACAGGTTTACTCTCAATTTGTCAAATATAATAATTGTACGAAAAACTAGCTTCTACCCGCGACTTCGTCTGTGTGAATCGTGGATTTCCCGTAAGAATGAGATGTTTCTTCGGGATAAAAACATCCAAACTTTCTCATTTATAACGTTAGTTAGGAACTAACATTTGCAAATGACAAGTTGGTTTTTTTCATTGTTATATTTTTTCAGTGTGTATGTGCATTTTGTGGAATAGTCGCTACATTTGTCATTTATTTTGTACAAATAACTTAATGGAAAGCAAGCTTTAAAAACCCGACTCAGTTTTTTATATGGTCGTCGATAAAACCATGATAATAATTGTCATTTTACCATTGTTCATATTTAAATTTTACCAGTTTAGGTATCCTATGTCATCCGGGATGGTGAAAGGATTCTAACGAAACCACACACATCTGAATCGGCTGAGGCGTTTAGAAGTTACGGTGGAATAAAGCATCACATCTTATGAACCCTGAAAACATTACACTCCTTTTTTTTGTGCGGTAAAGATTAGAAATAAATGAATAATTAAAATGTAAAGTAGTGCGGCTGCATTCCCGACAAGAGCCCTAAAATCCTGATATGTTAGGACAAATTCTGACATATGGCATGGGAAGCCTTGCCGCACCTCTAAGTTTAAATAAGTAAGCTAATTTATTTCGCGTGAGCGAGCTATTTCATTTATGGCGTGACCTCAGGCGATGTTCTAAAAGTTTAGTTTTCCCCTATTTATACACAGGTGTGTGAAATGTATCGCTAAGTATTATAAACTCTATTCTGTCAGTAAGTTCTTTCTGCTTAGTCTTATGAAATACACAATAGATTTTAAAACGATTTTCCTTCCAAAACATGATGAGCGAAGTAAAGGTCTGTTTGCGATGATACTGATGACATGATGGATCATCAATTCATTCCATTTTTCAAACAGACATCTTCATTGTACAATATTTGAACTACTTACTCTAGTACCTTAACGCACTGCTTTCAACGCGGAAATTTTATGTTCGGACTACTTAGTAGGTATCTAACGCATTGTATTGTATTAAAATTATTCCAAATATTATAATGGATAATGGTTGGATAAATGTTGATGGTGATGAATGGTATTGAGGTAGAATGTCCTTCTTTCACTGTATAATTTATGCGACCCATTTGATATGTATATTTTAGAACAGTTACTATTTTATATGATCTGTTATACATTACAAGTATTACAACTAAGCAAGGCAAATACTAATGAGCTATATTGATCTCTACACTTAATCGATCATAGCATAATCATGAATAGGATCCTTAGTTCTGTATCCTAGGTGAATATGCCTATAGTCTCATTTATAGCAGCATGTGCTAAGCGTGGTAGGTACTGACTACTGCATACTGACTGCAGCAACAAACACACCTCAAACCGCATTTATTATCGTTAGCGAAGCAGATCAGAGCCGACCGAGTAATTGATCTAGGGCTGCACCACGTACAAAATCAATTAATGATGTAAAAAATATTGCAATTACTATGAATAAAAACTAACTTTCGAAGCTAATATCTCTTAAACAGTCCAACCGAATTTCATGAAACCTAACCTAACCTAACCTAACCAAGAACTATCTCTACTAAACTACACTTAGGGACAAAAAATACGGGTCAGAGTGTGTTTTACATACTAAAGAGGCTATTTCGAAGCCTTGGTTCCTCGCCAGGGGATGCTTTTAGTGAAATCTGATGATGGATACCCCGAGCATCGATACGGGACTTCCAGAGTGCCTAGGATGCCCAATTGATTGTATCTGCGGCTAACGCCGGAATTGATCGTGTTCAGAAGATCATCTAAAATGGCTATAAAATGTAAGGAAATCCAAATGCTGACCCAAACTCTCTCGCTGTGGTGTTAACTGATTGTGCGATAAGAACATTTGACCTCCTCTATTGAACCTCGGAGTATCCACCATTAAACCTCACTCAAAACAACCCCTGGCAAGGAACCAATGCTTCGAAATAGCCTCGTTTGTATGAAAAACGCACTCTGACCCGTTTTTTTTTGTCCCTGAGTGTAGTTCTATCTGCAAAAAAAATATTGGTCCACCCGTTTGGGAGCTATACGGTGCCACAGACATATTCACAGATATACACATTAAAGGTTAGTTGTAGGTAGTTCTGTAGCTCTGCCTACCCCTCTCTGGGATTACAGGCGTGAAGGTATGTATGTGTGTGTATACACATTAAACATTACGTCGGTGAAACTGCAAAACCGCGTAAGTAACATTTTTAATAAGCAGCAAAATGCACCTTTTTCATATAAAAGTTAGGTTTATTTTGCTCTATCATAAATTTGTTAGTTACGCGGTTTTGCAGTATTACCGACGACATAACACCCTTTTTGTGTCCGGGGTTACAAAGAAAGTTACTGTTGAAGTTTTCCTCCATACATACATAAACTCACGCCTTCGTTCCCAGAGTGCGGTAGGCAGAGCTACATAATTACCTACAATTCTAAAAACTTGTTGATAATTCTGTAACCACATTTTGCACCATTAGGCTATGATATTTACCAGCGTATTAGTGACAGGTTGCAAGCCCATCGCCTAACAGTACTAAAAGACTTAATTCCCTTATTTGCCTCTTCACGGGAACCACTCGGGTGTTTAGTTTCCCTCTTCTACTCAATAGTGGTAACTTGGAGTGATCAGCTGCTTATCGAAACCGATTTTAGAAGTCCTAACTCAGGGCTCTACGTTTATGGATCCCTGACCCACCATAGAACGGTTTCAAAGTTATATTGCAAAGCAATTCGTTTAATATTTATTATGACTTGAATCATAATGCCTCTGTGAAACAGTTCTATGGTGGGTTAGGGTTTCAACGATCTGATAGTTGCGGAGATCCTGCAACTACCATCCGACTCCGTGATATTAGCCTTTAGACACCAAAATATTATAACGTCACCGGGTTTGGGTGTATTCGAAAAATTTTGTACATTGTTAAGGACTATCAAAAAGGCCTTATTTTTTCCTTTGTGTGACGAAAATCAACCATTTGATTTGATTGTGTGACAAAATTGTCGCAATGAAGTCCTTAACTATGTCATGTCCAATATTTTTGAAATTCATCAATGCCTTCCCAATTTTAGCTCAAGCCAATAAGTTAACAAAAGCTTGTATTTTTTTGGGGCGCTGCGCAAGAGCAGAATCTTGGCATGGTATTTCAAAACAAAATGGCTATGTTTGTTGCTCGTTCCCTTAATGAGCAAATCATTAAACGCTGCAACCTACGAGGAATTTTAATATCGAACCGATTGCATAGCGGTAACCCTATCGCTGCACCCACGCGCTGCAATGATGCAGTAGAACAGACCCTCCGACTTACTCAATTTGCTAAACCGTGTGGGTGCTAATGATTCAACTCCTGCGCCGGCAGGTTCTCAAGGACTCCCTTCTACTGCTAGAGGAAATCTGTGCTAATGCGTAGTTGACGTCGCGTCAATAACTGCTCTTACCTAGTTTACTGTGTAAATAAAAAGAAAATAAAAGACTATCACGGGCATCATTACGTTTCTGAACTAATTTGATTTTAAATAACCTAACACAAGGTTTTAAATAACCACATTAATTACGACACCGCTTATAATTTACTTTCTTTACTGTTGTTTGTTAGGTGTAAGTGGTGCCCATGATTGTTAACACTTTAACTGTCCCTCGCTTCCATCAATGGCCTGGCTTGGTACGTCCATGCATTACATGTAATGCACGACTGGGTAGTGTTTTACATATATACGTGGACGTGCCGAGCTAGGTCACCAGTGCATTATTTGTAATGCACGGACATACAAAGTCTCAATGTATTCAGTGAAAGGGGCGACCTGAAACCCAGCGTAAGGGCAATTTCCGGTGCGCCCCCTCAGCTAACACTAGGGGACGCATCCCCTAGACACAAAATGTCTTTTTTTTGTCAGTCTATTGTCATCATTCATGCGTTTTGGCAATTAATCTATCTGTATTCCGTTCACCAGTTAAGGCCATAAGTTGATAGCCTTGGTGCTTGGTGATGGCCAAGACACACAGCCAATCAAAGGATTCAATAACACGCATTTTGTTCATGGTTCATAAACACCGTAGTAACCCAGTTTAATATCAATGACAGCACTTCCATAAAGGCGTCACCTAGTAAGATATTATCGTTGCACTCTCAACTGCATAAGTACTTGGCAATCGCTCCGTTTTCGCGAAAGCGGTCATCCCAAATCGTAAATCATCAAGTTCACGCCGGGCGACGTGTATCCGCTCTTGATCTTCCACTAGTATTCTTTACGGAGTGACGCAGGCAATATAATTTTGTGTAGAGTTATTCCAAAAGTTCTATTTCGGTGTTTCGCGGCAACCACCCACAGTACATGCAAAACGAAACGCAGAGCTGAGCGAGCTAGTGGTGTCTGAGCCGAAGAGTAGAAGGATTGTGTTGTGTCTTGGTAAAGAGTAGACCTCCAGTGGCAAGAATCTTTACAACACTGAATCATCAGACGATGACATTGTAAAATGAAGCGAAACGTGAGTACGCCCGTCCGTGCGCTGTCGAACGATTTGACGATACAAATAGTTGAAATACCTATCTATGTTGTTGGTAACGCCACGGCACTGCCAATATCTTTATGTTTTGTTTACACTACATTTCAGCTTTGATCGTGATTTTAATTCTTTTTTGCGGGTTTACAAAAGCCCAGCGTTAATGTACGACAGAATGACATTGTCGCGCGAATCACTTCCTTCGAAGCGTTGACGCAGAAGCTAAATATGAAATTAGAAAACGTCCGTGTTATATTAATTATTTAATATAAATACAAATTTCTACTTACACGTCGCGTGCGTATATTTTCAGTCGGCACGATTTCTTCGTTTTTAGGTTACCAATAATTTTCGCCTGTATTTATTGCGCAATATTTACCAAAACTTCTGTATTTAGAACTCAGTCGGCGTCCTACACGCTGGCATGCCCCACTTGTGTTGTTTACGGACTTGACCAACCTTGGGCATTTCTGTTTCTGTATTCTCACTATTCGCGAACGTCTGAACACTGTTATTGCAATCCATCTGGAACTAGTGTTGCTGATTCTGAATCGTTGATTGTTTTATGAGTGTTGCGGTTGATCGATACGCCTTGACCGACAAATAAAATTTAAACATATGTTTCCGTGAGAAGGATTAAGGATTATCCTTAATTTCTTCGCTTGATTTACTGAACCGCGGGCCTGAATTAACAGCTCAGGCATTTGTGTCGTATTGGTTAGGTTGAAATCTATAGAGCTACGAGGGGTTTTCACAAAAAATAACGCTACTAAGATAAGATAGTTTTACGAAAGGGAAAGTCCTTAGCATAAATGTGTTCTGAATCCGCTCACATTTTAAACTGATCAAAATGCTAATTATTTGGTATTCGCGAACGAGAACGAGCACGAATTCAATTACGATATATATTATATACGAATACGCTTCAGTATTCCATCTTCATCGAGTGATCTAAATGCGTTTTCTGTAACGGGTTATTGACCTGAGCAAATAAAATACCACAGTGCTGTAGTCAGCCGCTGAAAAGTAACCTTTACAGATTTATTTATTTATTCAATTATTGTTACTCCTTTGTTAAATTCTGTATAGGCATTGGAGGTTTAAGGGTTTCAATATTCGAGTGTACTCGTTAAACTCATTCAACAAGGAAGGGTGGATTTCATCAAGAAAATTTTCACCATACAAAAAACAAATATTTTTTTTAATTAATTAAAATGCGAGAAATACTATCCTTAATGATTGAGGGATGTTTATTGAGTAATTTAGTAATTTTTAGCCAGGCATTTGATGCGTATATTCCAAGTTATTACCTTTGTAAAATTAATTCGTGAGATGGTGATGACAACTATGGTATGGCAATGATTTTTTAACGGACGGTGATGATATCATGTGTATGGTAATGACCATTTATTGGTATAAAGATGTAAAATAAATAACCTGATAAGCAAAATTAACATATTTTTTTATTTGAAAACTAAATAACAAATCACTTCTTATTTATCTTTATTTTTTGTCACACTTTTGTCAGTGATAATGTATTTTTTCTTTGTCTCACTTTTGATCTCTTCTCATCTGTCTTTATACTCGTATAATAATCTTCTTGCCTTAGGCATCCGTAACATAATTAAATAACTATCTATTTAGTTTGAATCAGTATTCTGATCTTGACATTTGTTAGTAGATACATAACTAACTTGTATTAAGTAAACTTTTTATTTATCATTATCACTTTCTGATCCTTTTTCTGTCTCATCTTCTATGAATCAGTCTTATTTAAACTACACTAATATTATAGCACCAATATTTGTACTTTTTTCTTCTTCTTCATTAGCTTATTTTTTCACTTTTACGTTTTTAGTCGTCTTCTTCAGGTACAATTACTTATACTTAGTCATATTACAAATTGTGAATTCATCCATCAACATTTAATCATATAATTACCAAATACTTCTTGATCTTTCTTGTTTCTCTTCTTCAATGAATCAGTCTTATTTGAACTATACTAATATTATGGCATTTCTTCTTCTTCATTAGGTATTTTTTTTCTGTTTTTCCTTTTTTATTCGTCTTCATCTGTTACAATTATACTTAGGCACTTATCATCACTTGAATATAATAATTATTTTTTTGTTTAATCAGTCTCATATCTTCCACGTTCTCAATTTTATTATATACTTAATCAATGATTTTTCCTTTTTTGGAGAGTGATTAACTTGTTTGATAGTATTTTTATATCTGAGGGCTTAGCTACAAGTAAGTTCGTATCACGAGAAGTAGATGGTAAATTTTGATGGTGAATTGATTGCTTTGAGGCTCTCAGCGTTGTGACATAATCTTTATATTTAGCCCGGCTCTTGGTTTTGCCACCTGAACTCGAAATTGGCATGAAACCTAAATGCTTTCCATGTACGCATACCTGCCCATAAGTGCATTTGAAACAGCTTGAAGTCCTTAGAGTCAACCTGTTACAGTTTTGCACCCACAAAACTTGGTGTACCTTTAGACTACCTTTGAATGTTTCAAGTTTGTCAGGAATCATTTTTACTCTGTTTTCCACATCAGTTTCACTAACAGCAATACTCGCGATATTGGTGCGAGCTTGTACGACACTCGAAAAATTTTCAATAGATGTTATATCTGTACCATGATTAACTGCCGCATCAGCCGTCCTTTTAAACACTGCACCAACCCCATCGGCAGCGCCCTTGCCATGCCCAGATTCAGTGTAGTTCCACGTTAGTTCGGTGATTTGTGGATAATCTTTGGACAATTGTGTCATTATATGGAGCTCACGCAAATTTTCTATTGTCCCTTTTTTGTCAATGTAAACGGAAAAATATGTGAAACATGATTTTTGTTCATATATTCTGTGAATAATCATATTTTCAGACTCTTCACACAGGGCTTTACAAATACCACCCTCGTATGTGGCAACCATTACTTTATAATTTTCCAAAACATTATTGAATAATTTTAGGTTTGACGTGTAGCGATTTGTGTCTATTACTAGGACATAATATATTAGTTTCATGTTTATTATATTATATTTATTATACGCTTTTCGACAATCTGAAAAGAAGAAAATGATCCATTGATAAACCTTTTCTAAATATTATTTTTACGTCCGAACTTAATATAATAAATTTTCCAAGCGTGTACGTCTTCAACAAACATTTAATATATTTATTTGTTGAAGATTTACTACTCGTAGTGCGCAGTACGCAAAAACAAACAAACAAATCAAGAAAATCGTCATCACCATACATATGGAATCATAACCGGCCATTGCTTGAAAACCGGTGATGACGAGTATGGTGTTGACAATTTGCACGTTTTTTGTAGATTATTCTTGAACACCGACTATTAAATAGCATAGCAATGCCACGTCAGTATCTTCATTTGGGATCACGTGTTCGTAGATAATTAGTTTTAATATCATACAAGTACTTACTTTAAACTACTCCTGGATGGTTATGACGCAGTTTAATGCTAATCAATTTTTCTAAAAACAATTTTCTGTTTTTTTCTGTTCGGCGCGCGCTTGCGAAAACGTCCACTCACTTTCGCTGTTAGAACCGGACTGAGGGAGCGGGAGGGGATACGCGCGCTGTATTTTGCCATGCATATCCAAAACTACCTCGACTTTTATATTACGCTGACGGTGTTGACGAATATTGGTACTAAAATTTGTAATATTTTTATTTGCACTTACTTGATGAAGCAATAATTGTACATTTTTTTATATGTAAAAAGACAACGTGGAAATACTATATCTGAAAAAAAAAAGGAATCGTACATTGCGTACGCGATATTTTTACTACTTAATATAAAGTTTTGAATTTTTTTGCTAGACGGTGATGATTTTTGACCCAAGAACCATTTTATTCCAAAAAAACTGTTTACTTACCGGAGATTTTGGTTGAAGCACCATTTATATAAATTTACTAGCCAATGAATAAAAAAGTTACGGCGCTTGGAACTTTCTAGTTTTTTTTATAAAGACCAAAACGTAATTTTTCGCCGGTTTTTGAAATCCACCCGGAAACAGAGGTAAAAACCATATAGGCTTTGACCTGTTATCGTATTCTCAAAGACGATAATGGTTATAACCACCTAGAATAGACGCCAAGGGTAGTAATGCACAGAATGCCAGATAAGCTGTCTTTCAATTTTGACACACTCTCATGAAATAAAAATGTTGCTAAAGCCGTTCCTTCAAATTGACAGACACATCTTTACGACCTTATTGTTTTTGACGTTTAAACGGAATTCAGCCTAGGATACGGCAGCATATGTGACCGATTGCACATACTCGTTTAGGTTGGTACAATGTAGATTAAGTACATAGTCGTCTATTGTAGACAATCATAATGAAGCAGACTTTACTGCTATGACTCCACCCATCTATTGTTGTTGAAGCGTTTGTTTGTACTAGTTTTGTTTCAGAAGAGTATGGGCAGGTCTGATCAATCTTGCGTTTTGTGAATTTGTGATGATGTGTATTTTAGCATGTTGAAGATGAGATCGGTTGAAGAGAGCACAATGGATAGAGAGGGCGGTAAGTCTTTAATTCTTGTTCGCGTACTTTTTATGACACCTTTATTATAAACGGAACTCATTATTACCACGTTTTCGTTACCTCTTTTTCTTGTTTGTCGGTTTGTTTATTATTTTATATTGGTACTAGGGAATGCAATTACCGGCCAAATTTGAAAACCGACTTCGGTCCGGCAAAACCGGTTAACCGGTAAATTACCGGTTTTTATGTTTCTCAAATAAAAGCAATAAAAATGTTTGAAAATCGTATATTTTACTTTAACGTCATTTAAAAATAATGACAACTTGAAGTAATAATTTTAAACTTCGATATAAGAAAAAATATCAATCAGTCTTAAAATTAAAGAAATCATTTTAATGTAACTCAAAGATTTAATTTGCTTCAAGGATCACACAAGTAAAAAATATTATATTTATACTATACTTATACGTAACTTTGAATATATTTATACGTAACTTAATAATAGCTCTCTAGTGTGAATAAAAGTTGTACTTTTAATTGTGTCACTGAGCGAAGCATTAAATTATTCATTTAAAATTAGGTAAATGTAAATACTTACTTTTAGTATGCAGTCAAAGTCACTCAAGCATGTGTTGTTTTATTTATTGTCAAATTGCTTTTAACGTTTAACTTAACTAAACCGGCACTCGTCAACTCGTCATCGGCACGACCGATAAGAATATTCCCCTGGTAAGACGGGATTAGTTTAGCAGGTAGCCGGTTAGCAGGTAGCAACTAGCAAACTAAAACAATAGGCTCAGATGTACCCTTAGGTTGAAAGGGAAGGGATAGTAAGATAAAGAAACAGTAAACAAATAGTACCTTACCTAATAAGGCGCATCTTCGGATGACCCTGGAATACGTAGCGTTACTTTACTTGCTTACTTCGTAATAGTAATATAATTTTACAAATAATTATCAGTTTTGTTTCTTAATTTGAAAGCCAATTTCAATCAAATACATTTTTAAGGAGTGGCTGAAAGTAAATTGCACTTAAAATCATATAATTTCACGTTTATTTTTAGTTTTTCACGTTTCGCTAAATTACCGGTAATAGCTATAAATTACCGGTATTTTACCGGCTATAAAAAGGGTCGGTTTACCGGTAAACCGGTATACCGGTTTGCATTCCTTAATTGGTACACTTACTTTAGTTGTATGCTTCTGATAAATAAAAAGAAAGAAAAAAAACACCGACTTTTGAGTTTCTTATAAAGTCTTCTTCTCGACAGTTGGTTCCTCTTGGGAAGCAATGGTAGACTCAAGCATGTGAAAGTACTGATGTGCCAAAGGAAACTTTCCAAAATTGCGGAAAATTTCATGTAGGAAAATTTCGGAAACTTCTCACAATTTTGTGTGGGGATTGAAACTTTCCGTTTCTTAAATTTAAATTTCCTATATTTCTTGGGAAAGTTTCCGGAAATTTCTTGCAACTTTTCCAACTTTTTGGAAACTTTCCGCAACTTGCACATCACTGTGTGAAAGTGCTTACACGGCCCACTTAAAGAATAAAGATTTTCTGGTTAATCCTTCTTTTATAGACAAACATTTCATAGACACTATCACTTCACAAATTATTAATTTCATGGAAAACTATTTCCTGCTGAACCTGTGTTGATTTCAGTTTATTTTGTGATGGTTACAAGTTCAACATAACCTAACCTACGTGAATCATATTTAAGATAACCTGAAATAAACACAGGTTCAGAAGAAAATAGTTTTCTATGTAATGAAAATTCAGTGAAATAATAGTGTCCATGAAATGTTTGTCTATAGATGGTCTCCCAGATTCTCGTTATCATATTGGTTTTACTGTTCAGTTCAGATTTTGCCATCGGTTTTTATCCATTTTCCCGAAGTCTTAATAGTACATTGTGTATTAAGGTCGGTAAGTAAGGAATTACGGTCGAGGCTCTAGTAGAAGCCCGAAGTCGAAGACTGAGGGCTTTCTGAGTCGAGGTTCGTAATTCCTGTACCGACCGTGAAACATACAATGATTTTCATCACATTTGCGAGTAAATAAATAAAATTATAGGACAGAAAACACTTATAATACTTACACAAGTCAGCACAACTATTATTACGAATTACTTGAACTTTTTTTAAGCGGATGACGGGCGGACTCCACAGATTATACAAATGTTTCGTTCAGAAACGTTAAGGGCAAATACTTACGTAGGTATACATACAGCCCTGAAGGAGTGTAAAAAAAAACGACGTTTTGATACAGAAAACTATTAAAATCGATTATTAAGAACATTAATTGAGTATTTAAGTAACATGTAGCGAGATTGCAGTGAAATTCCTGTTTAAATAACATTTTAAGACAATTT
The DNA here is from genome assembly GCA_927399475.2 of Acleris emargana. Classification (NCBI taxonomy): domain Eukaryota; kingdom Metazoa; phylum Arthropoda; class Insecta; order Lepidoptera; family Tortricidae; genus Acleris; species Acleris emargana. The sequence continues at coordinate 4,467,484 of OV656840.1, forward strand.
TTCGATTGCGTGTAAACTCTTTGCTTGAACTTGCACGACCTGTGTGCTGTGCTATAAATTAAAAAAAAATTACTTACCGACCTTGGGTTTCATGGTAAATAAAAAGGTCGAGGGTTTTATATCGGGCATTGCGGCCAAGTTAACCTGTATGTTTAGATACTGTTTACGTGCAAGTGTGATGAAAATTTTTAAATATAAGTAGTTCGGAACTGTATGACGCAATGATAGACCTGAACTTAAACCCCCTTACTTATAAACGTGGAATAAGCTTGGAATAGTTTATGACATGCTTTGTCACTTTCTGTCAGATGCAAATGTCACAATTACAGATAAAGACAAAGCATGGCATAAACTATTCCAAGCTTATTCTATGTTTATAAGTAAGGGGGAAAGAGTTTTAAATCGTTCATCAAGCTTTATTCTTAAAGAAAATAACTACTTTTGACCTATTTCCCTCTGACTAAAAATACACATCGATTACAAGGTAGAGTTTAGAATGCGAACTGCAGAATTGAATATTTTACGATTGTTGGTTGCATAATACTAAATCTACTAACAATACTACTACTCTGGAGTCGTGGTAAATATTTTTTAAATGAGAAGTTGAGGCTATTTTATACGTTTGAATATTTTTTAACAAATCACTTACAGTATTCCTAATTTCGTCCGACGAAATTGTAATCAGGTTTAGATAAATTCGTCAGATTTGGGGTTTTTTAAAAAAACAATCTTTTTTCCGAAATTCGAGGTAGGTATACAGTCATATCATAAACGTGAATATCTATACAGTTATCGTGTCAAATATATTTAAGTATATGTAGATCTTATTGTAAGTGAGAGAGACGTGTTGATGTTTTAGACGTCTTTGGAATATGTGTAAATATGACTGTACCTACTGAAATATTTCAATTATTATTTTAAATCTTAATCAAAACATCATACAAGTTAAAGGCGGATGTTCTATCTGTTTATAAGGATTGCAAGAAGGAAATTTTAATAATAAACACACTTGAAATTGGCATTGTCTTGTCACTACAATAAATAAATTGCATTCGGTGATTCACAAATGGCGACGAATAAAATAAAACATAAATTATTCAGCTTGCCCTTTGTGGTAAAGTTGATAATTATGTCAAAACATATAAAAGAATAAAGGAAAATATATAAACCATGTTACATAAAAAAAACAGCTAATGTTTATTAAGTGGCTGTCCTAAAAAAGGCGTCCATATGATTTCATCCCTTTAAAGTCACCATTACTCGAAAGTTCCAGTCGTCTACGCAGGCGTGCTTTTTGCGTACTCCCTTAGTAGGAGCAAAATGTTTCCGCCCAATCATTATGCATTGCTGCTTTTATTAAGAAATTCAAGTGTAAAGTCGGACGCAGAACGTAGCAAGCAAGCATTGGACTAGATGTATTTATAACGAACGACTCGAAAGGTCTCGGCGAGCTCCGTTCTCGAATAATCCAGACGGTTCGCACGCGGCGCTCGCCGCCTGTATAAATACAAGTGGCAACCGCCGTCGACTTCAGTATAATCTGAGACACGGTACGGTGAATTACTTAAACAGTATTAATATTTCGCGTGTAACACGCACCCAAGTGAAGTGTTCTGTGATACATTCCAGTGTTTAGGATTAAGGATATGGAATCACCTGTTGTTTTAGACAAACCGACAGATTACCACGGGAGCAAGGGCGATGAGGTAAGAGCTCAGGACTTTGAACTTTTTGCTAACTTTTTAAATTAACGGCACCTTATTTGGACTCTTCTTTTTGAAATTTTTTGTGATAGACAAATTTAATTAGTTGTCCTTACTTTTATTAATGATTTATTACCAATTTAAGTCTGGTTATTTAAAAAAGAATACGGATTTTTACTAATATCTGAAGCAGGTGTTAGTGCCAAATGAGCTTATGTTCTAACAATTTCCATGTGAGCGATTGGCAATTGTCCAGTTTACACAGAATTGGAGTGTGACTGTCCCTGGTCAACGGAGTTCCAATATTATAAGCACCTCGTTACACCTACGTATAAGGATAATAAAATTATTCTTTACCTTGAATATTGTTCAGGCAAAAATAAACTTTTAAAATATTTGTTTGTCTCATTCTATAGAATTTAAAAAAAATCTTGACATTATTTTATTTTTACAGTAGTTTATCTCGAGTCCTCGAATATCTGCCCACATAATTATTATATTAAAATCTGTATGTAGGTGGTGCTTATGCATCTTAATGATTCACTCCAGCAGCCTTGCGCATTTAAATATTCCATATTTAAATATCCATTCAATATTCTAGGCAAAATTTAACTTCAAACGTTAATTACTGAAGTTAGGCGTTCCTTTGTCTCGGTTTATTCTGTCTAACACTAGAGTGCAGGTGCATTGACCTCGCCCAACATATTGATCAATACCTGCGCCTTCATTGCGCTATCGTTTCATAAAAGTGCATATGGAGTACTGCAGATTTAAGCTTGTTTCACAATGTATTTAGAATTGTGTTTAGTGCGTATTTTGTTTTTCGCGACCTCGTCTGCGTAGAATCTTAAATTCGACTACCGCTAGCCCTTGGGAACGTTATTTTCCTTTCGACCTCTCATATATTTTATACGGAGTCGCGACAGCCAAATAGATGAAAATTCTTATTTTAGTTTGTATGGAAATGTAGTTTAATCTTATCTTGAAAGAAATTTGTCAAGATCGTAGCAAGTAGAAAGAAGTGGTCTCTGCCTACCCCTGTGGGCAACAGGCGTGATTTAATGTATGTATGTACCTATCTTATCTTATGTTTCTAATGTTATAAATGAGGCAGTTTGGTCGTTTGGATGTTTGTTACTCATTCACGCATCAATCACTGAACGGATCGGGATAAAGCTTGGCACACATATAGGTTAGGTCCTGGAGTAGGACATGGGATGGTTTTATCCTGGAAAATTTTAAAGTTTCTGAGGGTATAACGATAATCGAACTCTACGCGGTCGAAGTCGCGGGAATATTTAGTTTCACATTAGCGACTAGATTTTTGCAGTTTTGTGGACTTTTACTTCAAAAATATTTTCCCTCATTCATTCCGTATTGCCAAACTTACTATCAAACGCTGTCGTTACATGAATAATAAAATAAAAAAAACAAATACTCAGAAATTAATATTCCATTAGATAAAGCTTTGACTTTAAATTGAACACTAGATTTTTTGGCAATGGGGGAGAGTAAAGAATAATTTCCCATAATAGACAGTGTATGTAAACATTTGGCTGTGACGTCGCACGTCGCGTGACTCACCCATCGGCGCACGCGCGCCTAACATAACACGGATTATCTCACAATCGCGTTATGAAAATACAAGCTGGCCTGTTGAAATATTGCGAAAAATATAGTAAAAATATACTTACAGTGAAGTGCTCACTCAAATATATCTATAAGAAGTATGTCCCCTCATCATTAAAAATCAAGAACTTCCGAAAATAATTTCGGTGGAGTTATTGCTAACTCATCCTGCCTTCTCTCTCGATGTTGCGTTTATATCTGTGAAAGAAAGATACAGGTCCTCTGAAGACGCAAGGGAAAATGGGTTTGTATCTAGTATACTTTGTATATATTTATACCCTTTCTTATTTTCACTGGCACACCGGATATTTTCTTTTATTTGCTGCATATACTTTATTTTCGTCATTCTCGTTTCTTCTCAATTCAATATTTCTCTCAATAATCTAAATTTAGTCCGTATCCAATGGTCATGCCGTATTAAATCCTCAGCATTTTGCCTTTCCTACTATCAATCTAGTTTATTCGATTTCTGATTTACTATATCCCCTAGAGTAGAGTAAACTTCATGTGTTTATGTAAATATAATTTCAGTTTCACTTCGTAAATTTTGCTATTTCAAATTCAAAAAACAACTTTACGATCTCGTTTAATCTCCACTTTTATATCTGTTTAATTACATTTCCCGCGAACGTGAGCTTTGGCCGTTCAAACTAATATTTCTGTATTTACATTGCCTGTAAGTACTCCTAAAATACGCCTATTTATCAGTTAATTTATCAGTTTAGTAGAGTGCCCTAAATACAGCTTCGACTTAGTAATGGCGTTGCAATGTTGCAAGATTGCACTGGAACACGTGTAATCTCCAATCGTAAAAGCCATGTAAATAGGCCATCATTAGTTTGGATTGTAGCTGACCAGGCAGCGGTTCAAGTCCCGTGCTTCACTGATTTTTTAATAATTATCTGAATTTTAAAATAGTCACTGTGCCAGTACCTGGAGAAGTCTTTAAATTTTGTCTGAGTAAAGTCTTGAAGACAGTTCATCAAGCGGAAAACAGTAGTTAAAGTTAAGTCTCAACTTGCGACCCGCAAGGGAAGATTGGGAAGACTAAGGAATGCCAAAATAAAAACGTGCTCGGATCTTGATTGTTAACTTTTCGGCCTTAAAAGATGTCCGGTCACGTTCACGGCTATTTCTCTTGTAAACATAAGGAGATGATGTCATCCGACATTAAGCCAAGCAAATCCATCTTATGCACATAAACGGACTAAAGTCGCCTCGTGACGCCACCTCGACGTAACGCCCACACTTAGATGCTAATATGGACGATTCAATACTGTTCTCGATGACCAACACTATTCTTTATTAGTAAACGAATAATTACAACGATTTCTACGCGTTTCCTTGTAGGAACGGAAGTCGTTCTCATTCTTGGCCATCTTTGTTGATTGTGCAAGGAATTGCTACTAGAATCATCTTTGGAACCTCTCATAGAAATCTCTCATCTATCTAGATCTACTTACGGGATTTTCGTTGACAGAGAGGGAGTCTAGGTATATTTTTAGTTTAGATAACCTTGCGTCTAAAGGAATCGCTTAGTGATTTCTTGACGTCTTGTGTCCAGACTACCCACGTTCTGTTGGCCAACAAAAACCGCAATTATTAATGCTCAAAAGATTTTTAAGACATGCCAAGCTCGGCGCTTGGTCATTGACTCGTGAAAAAAACTGGTGAAGATGTCTTCCATTTTGCGACGCAAATTACTTTTTCCTTCTTTAAATATATTAAAGTTATCAATTGGTTATTAAGAACCTGGTAAATATAAGACCATATTTAATCAGATGTTTTTAGGTTCCAGGCTTAATGCGATTTTAAGGAGTTTTTTATATTTTCAAGCGACGCCATAAGTTAAACATCAGCGTAATATTGTGGTAATCGGTTTTTGCCTCGGATGATATCATAGTCAACAATCATCAATCGATGTTCGGTCATTGCGGTCGTCTACGTAATAGAAATATGTAAAGTGAGAGAAATCGTTGGTAACTCTCGCGAAGCATTCTGAACAAATATGTCGTTTGGTAAACGATTGAGAAATACTAAGCAGTAACTTGAACTTTCTCGTTGTTTAGTAACAACTACTGTTGGCTGTAGAAAGTAGATATGATGAATCCTTCAATTGTAATTTCCAATTTTACTCGTACTAATTTTGTGTGCACTAGTTCAGCATGGCTGATCCGGCGGATTTGTTAGCTTTATTAGTTGATCACTTAACACGTCGCAGTGACGCGTTTACACCTACCAATAGACAAACTATGTTCTGGATCTCCTGAATATTATCTTATGCAATCGTGTATATAATTATCAAGCGTCCTGTTTTTTATAGTTGTCTTATCGAATCGATTTTCAGGTAATTCTATTGCAGTATTTGAGGATTTTTTTGGTCAACGACATTACGCAATTCTATTCGAAGTCTTGTCGCCTTTTACGCACGTCTATTACATAACAATTACCGCCATAAACCATAATTTTATTAGCCTTTATATGGTTACGATCCAAATGCGTTGCGTTCGCGATGTCTGCTGAGATGGCATCAAGTGATTTACTGTGTTTTACCTATTGCCTATATAAAATGACATAAAGAACTCGCCCACGCGATATTTGGATGTAGATTTGCAGTTCTTAGAAGTCGACCTAATTAGTATTGTATTTGGTCAGAACCTAACGCCAGCGAATGGCGTTGCGGTGGACAACTCGTTTTAGTCACGAGCTAATTTTAAACATTATTTAATTTCAAATAAAAAAACAATCCCGCTAGACCACTGCTAGACCTAATGTCAAAAATAAAACTAGATTCAATACAAGTTGTTTAAGTACCTACGTAATACGTATGTCTCCAACTATGTTCCTACGACGTTATCTCCATCAAAAATAATAAGGTAAACATTTAAAACATTAAGCAACAACTATAAGATAAATTAAAATCAATTTGTCACAGATAATATCTCCATAAATTTGTCTCCACGGCGGCAATTTGTTATGAATTGAACTGGAAGATCAAGATTGGTTATGAATATAACTTTAACGTTGCCCAATAAACCATATCATTACACATTGTCTGACGATTCGCCGAGCCATAAATTTGAATGCATTTGCTGTAATTGCAAGTAATTTGTGCAGTCAACAAACGGATCTGAGTCGCGACATAGGCATTCGCGCTTCAGCGGTGACGCTTCTGATTGTGGACACAGTTGTGTGTTAGCGCAGGACACTGTTACATACCACCTTATTGTTGTTTCCGAATAGATTTCGAACTATTATTTTTGTATGCCGGCTCTTAAACTAATGTAAGTATTTTTTTTGAGGAAGTCTTAAAGCTAAGATGTAGTGGTAATTAAAGCCTAAATAACAATGATTTAGAACAAAAGACGCGTGACGTGTAGTGCTTGCGTGAGGAATGGCACTTGCGATTGTCATATTATTTTGCTTACACGAATATTTGGCTATGGCCAGAGTTTTGACATCGATTTTATTTCCGTAATCGAAGTATCGAAGTGCTATTAACATCACGGTACGCAATAAGAAAGTCTTAAGGCCACCCTCGGCCGTCCTTGCCTTATATGGCGCGCGCTTCGCCGCTACCGCCGTACTCCGGGTTTTACGAACTGTGACACGTTAAATAAACAAGGTTTCTTGTGTTTGCTTAGCAATGTTCATCACCACGGATCCTCGAGCAGATGTCGTCGCTGTTAAATAGATTATTATCAAGGAAAATAACAAATTTAACGCGTGTCATAGAAACTATACACCGTGTTTTTTTTGATTTACGATAACTTCGGCATATTACTAGGTACATCCATAGAAACTAAGTGGTAAATTAGATTTTTAAATATTGCAAAAAAAAAACCTGTTTAGAACAAAGTAATTAAATGTTGTATCTTTGGTCATTCTAAAAGGGCCTTTAGAGTTAACTCATAGTCAGTGTCAAATACGTCAATGTTGGCGTGACATACACAGACAGTTAAGAGCCTTTTAGACCAGTTTTACGTGGTTAACTGATTAACCCTTAACTTGGCAGCACAAAAAGTGATCGTTTTTTTTTTTCCTTTTTTTAGTTTATTCTTGCGAGCTACTGTCAAATACTGCCAGAATACCCAAATTATTTTTTTGGTAGAAAGATTGAGAGCGAGCGATTTTGTCTGAAAATATTTTTTGTAATGAAATGTGCATTATTAGATACGCTGCCAAGTTAAGGGTTAAATTTAAAAATTAAATATCTTTAAAACCGTAACAGTTATCATTTGTCTGTCTTCGGGAAATTAACTTTATTTGACCTAAAGAACATTCCCTTAAAGTTATCGTAAATCAATAAAAACACGGTGTATACAGTGCAAGAGGTCCTAAAAAGTTTTTTGGATCGGGGTGTAACTTAAAATAAGAGCAAGAAACAATATTTACTGAAGATTCGTGACGTTCTTAACCAACATGTAGGTGCCATTTAAAAATTTATTGTAATCAAATTGTGAGATCTCACTCAGATCTCAAGTTTATGGAAGTCGGCGTCTAATTGACGCATAGCATTTACTGTGTACGTTAAGATATCCGACAGATACATTAAGCTCCATATTTTCCATATGACGAGAAAAGGAGAATGATATCTAACTTTAACTGCAATATTTTTATCTGGGGATTGGATAAAACGGGCACAAGTACAAGGGGAGTGATAAATTTAACTGGCAGATATTTTTATCTGGAGGTTATATAAATCTAGCCTTAGTCGGATAGCTGAATAATCATATCAAAAACCATGTTACTATAAAGTGTTATTATTCATAGTGGACCTATTTGAAAATGCTGATATTTAAACCGTCATTACTTTCAGTAGTTACGTTTGGATTTTTCTAGTTTTTTTTATAGCAAGTATGTCAATGTTCTAAATTATGGCCCTAATGTGTATGTTTGTCTACAGCGCGGCTTCCCGTTTGATGAGGAGGAGAGCTCGGGCGCGTGGAGTTCGCTCGCGGCGCGGCACCCCGACATAGCGGCGCGACTGCGGCAGCGGCCCGCCACCTGGGCGCGCAAGCGGCGACCCTCCAGCCAGGACCCCACAGACGGTACGTTCACACTCTACTGACGCTGTCGATAGTTTTTTTATTCCATGAAGGCAATCAAGCGCACAGGCCACCTGATGGTCCAGCCTACATTCTTAAGATTGCAAACCTTAGGCTGCAAATGCGTTGTCAACTCTGAGGGCTAAGATGGAAAGTATTAGAATTTTGGCTAATTATTCACCGTATGTCTTATCCCCACAACAATGCAAACATTGCTGCTAGCTAGTCGGCTATTAGATATGTGTGATATTTGTTCTTCTGACTAGCGTGTTGTACTTATTATAATTTATAATTTAGCTTGGCATAAAAGAGTTAAGCGTGGTGTGGTGAAAGGTGGAAAATTCTAAAGTGGCAACCTCATATGAAGCAGTATATAGTTTCTGGGTAAAAATTTTAGCATGATACTCGAATGGTGCCAATTTACTCCGATTTTTTTTACCAAGCTATTAGTTACTGGAATTGCCCCTATATGCTATATTTTTTAAATCTACAGTTCAAGTTTGACTTACATAGCTGGTAGCAAATAACATTCTAACGAATGTTTTTTTGCTTGCAGGTTTTGTAAAAAAACGTTTCGTGTTTCCAGATTTTGGCGAGAGTTTCGGCGGCTTCGACAGATTCCCCTTCGACGACATCCCGCCAGAGTTCCGCGAGCACTTCCCCTCGCACTGGGCGCGGCGCTTCGAGGACGCGCCGCCCGCGCCTTCGCCGCCCGGGCCGGCCTCGCCGCAGCAGAGCTCGGCCGCCACGCAGACCGAGCAGCCCGCCGCGCCTGCGCAGGACGCGCCCGCCGCGCACGAGCCGCTCCCCCAGTACGGGCTGCGCAACACCGTCGACCTCGGCCAGAGGAGCGCGGCCGACCCGTCGGTCGATGCGGAGTCGCGCGCGCCGCGGTCCATGTCAGCGCCGCCCGCCGCCAGCATGAGCGCGCCGCCGCCCGAGCCCGACCACCACGCCACCGTGCGACACATCCCCATCTTCGTGGAGGGCCGCGACGAGCCCGTGCTGAGCCGCGACAGGCCGGAGCCCAAGCCGCAGCCCGCGCCGCCGCCGCACGTCGACCGCGACCAGTACTTCGCGGACGACGGGCCCGCCACCTTCCACCACCCGCCGAACTTCACCCGGGCGTTCGGCACGCCGTTCAACAAAGGATTCAGGCAGGGCCCGCAGCCGTTCGTGCAGCAGAAGGTGTACCCCCAGACGGCGTTCGCGCGCGGAGCCTCGCCGCAGCGCTCGCAGTCGCCCAAGCCGCAGCCGCCCAAGCCGCCGGCGCCGCCTGAGGAGCACCCCGCGAAGCCCGAGCCGCCGGCGCGCGCGCAGCCCCCGCCGCCCGCGGCCTCCCCGCCGCCGCCCAAGCCGCAGTGCTCGCCCAACGATCCCATCACTCTGATCCTCAGTATTCAAACCGACGTTCTCAATCTCATGTCCGAAGTGGAAAACTTCGTCGGAACCAAAAGAGACAAAAAATACATGTTCCTCGACGAGATGTTGACCAGGAATCTTATTAAGCTAGACAATATCGAAACGGACGGCAAAGAGAATATTCGGCTCGCGAGGAAGGAGGCGATTAAATGTATTCAGAAGTGTATAGCCGTGCTGGAAGCCAAGGCGGAGAGCAACGCCGCGCAGGCCGCCGGCTCGGCCGGGGGCGCGGCGACTGAGGACACCAAAGAGGAAGCGAAGGCTGCCACCCAGGAGGTGAAAGACGCCCAGGATAAAAACGAGGAACAGAAGCCCGAGGACCCGAAAGTAGAAGCCAAACCAGAAGAAATTAAACAAGAGACGCAGCCGCAAGCGGCCGACACGCGACCGGAGAACACAGAGACCAGAGCCGTCCTAGTCGAGAAACCCGAAGAAACAACTGAAGATGTAGACAAAGCGAGTCCCAAGAAAAACAAAAAAGTTGTAAAGAAACGCGATAAAAGCAAAGATAACAAAGATAGTACTAAGGAAGCAGACTGTAAGGAGAAGAAAGTAGAAAATATGCAAGTAGACGATAAGGGTGATAAGTCGAACTCCCAAACTATGGAGGTGGACGGTGCTTCCGCTAGTCAATGAATTGCCTTAGAGAATTGTTTCAAGTAGATACGCAGCAGCGAGCTACGCCCTCGGCCTTTCTTGTGCATTATATAACAAAGGTGTTGAGTTGATGTGTTTATGTTTTGTACATCAAGTCTCTAATACGAAATAAGGACTGCGTCCTTTATGCGTAGGATTTGAAGTGGTCTCTCCTAATCTTATATATTTAATTAATTTATTGTTTATCGCTATCTGATAACACAATTTTCTCAATAAATGATGATTTCACAAAATGTACATGTTTATTTTCAAGTTTCCTTAGTATACATAATTTTCTAATAGAATACATGGCAGAATACAAAATAATAGATTATCAAGTTATCACAGAAAGCGATTATAATTTAAGGGCTAGTGGAAAACTAGATATCGTCGGTGAAACTGCAATACCGCGTAACAAGAAATTAAATAAGCTGCAAAATTAACCTTAGGAAGTAAATCAGTAAGGTGCATTTTGCAACTTATCGAATTTGTTAGTTATTGCAGTCTCACCGACGATATCTTAAAGTTTTCAACGCTGTCTCTGACATTAAATTCGTCGCGCACATATCTATTAATACTCGCTGGCCTATTTGCCTGACGCAGTCGCCATCACAATCGACTTCCAAATGGAACAATTGTTTTCATTTTTTAAGCAGACTCCTTCGGACTGTCAAAATGAAAACTATTGCGATTGCAATAAACCTGCAGGATCTCTCTTTCACTTTGGTTACATGTTGGTCTTGAGGTTCGGTCATCTCGTAGCACTCATTCACTTGTTATCTAGAGCTACTATACCATCAACAATATGATTACGATGTATAAGCAAGCTGGGCCAATACAATTTGAAACAGACTGCCTGGGACTATCCAAAAAGAGCACAAATTTCGTACAAGGTCTTATGATGAGCTTTTTGACGTAACTGACATTATTGAAAGCCAAGATGTTGCGTTGAAAACATTAACAATTTACAAATAATTAATATAATTTAGGGTAACGACCAAAAAGTTGGCCACGCTAGCTCACTATTAATGACATGAAAAAGTTCAAATTTTCAATTTCAGTCACTAAAGAACGAACAGCTTACCTAAGTGACAAAAGAGTTGCAGTTCTAAATAACAAGTTGCATTTTATCAATTAAATATCAAAATTTACAATCCTTTCCTATTTACAGGGGTAAATATAATACACGTCTCACTACGACTTCGACTTCGTTCAGATAAATACAGAATGCAACTTTTATGTGCATAGGGAAGTTGACTAACCACTTCGTTGATCTAGTGGCTTAGTCTCGACTCGTGATCGCAAGGTACAGAGTTCGAACTCTAGTTTGTGTCCATGAACCAATGTTTTTTTAAACTTAAATACATTACTCTTATGGCGAAGGAAAAACATCGCGAGGAAACCTGCACATGTAAACAGCCGTGTGGCAGAAGGGTAACAAACGGTCCCGGAGGGACCCCGAAATAAAACCCGCACAAAACACGAAAATATAAAGACTGGACTTATTTTTGTATTCTTTACGACACAAAATATACAGGGTGTCCCAGAAACCGACGCCAACCCGCCTAGGGCTGATAGAGCAGCTCATAAGCTGTCGATTTAACCCCCATGTATGTTCAGCAATTGTTATTAGTTTCCGAGATATTAATCATTTAAATCAGAATTTTTGCCATTTTTCCTTATGTCCGTGGTACGAAAAAGCCCTAAATTCATGTATTAATTCATTTTTTTTTGTGTTTTCTTGCATGATTAGAATCACTGAAATAAGGAAGTTTTTAAAGCTACATGCCAATTTCTTTTTTATTACAAATGTTCGAGTAAACGCACAGAGTTACTTTCTTCATACTAAGAGAACCCCGCGTTTGCTTTTTACCAAGTATGGAAAAACAAACTTTGTGTGTTTACTCAAAAAGTTGTAATGAAAAAAAAATTGGCATGTAGCTTTAAAAACTTCCTTATTTTACAGTGATTCTAATCATGCAAGAAAACACTGCAAAAAATGTGAATTAATACATACATTTAGGGGTTTTTCGTAGCACGGACATAAGGAAAAATGACAAAAAATCCGATTAAAGTGATCAATAACTCGGAAACTAATAACAATTGCTGAACATACAAGGGGGTTAAATCGATAGCTTATGAGCTGCTCTATCAGCCCTAGGCGGGTTGGCGTCGGTTTCTGGGACACCCTGTATATATCGTCGGTGAAACTGCAAAACCGTGTAAGTAACATTTTAAATAAGGAGCAAAATGCACCTTTTTAATAATACGGTTTAAGTTTTATTTTGCTCTATCATGTAATTACGCGATTTTGCAGTATCACCGACGATATTATTTCAAGAGAGACTTGTGACGTCACTGGTACTGTCCATCCTGTCCTGTATTCTCCATAAAAATACCGTTTTAACACTAACTTCGTATAAAGTAGGTGATTTGTCGTGTCACTCACATCCCTAAGAACCTACCTTCGTCTATAAGGAATAGTGTAAGGCATTGCTTCTCTTTAAATTGGTTTAACTACATTACAGATCAGCTCTCTATTAAGTTGTTTCATATTTTCTGGCACTTGATCATGCAAAGCTACCGACGGCAAAGTATATAAAAAAGTAATTCGTGTCCGACCCTTTAGGAGTTCCTGTTACCTATTGCCGCATTGGTCGTCAATGACTAAACCGGTTTGTCCTGTTGAGTTTGCGTGTGGTGGCTCGCGGCGCGTACGGTCGAGGCTCGCACACATGCAAGCTGCGTGATATACCTTTGTTTGAAGACGGACTACTGTTTATATTGTGCCGATGTTGACCTCTGGGTAGTAGTTCCATCTGACAGTGTCCAACTATTGACTAGCAATACGTATATTTCCTACACACATTCAAGTCAGGTGTTCCCAGGGGTTTACCCCTGTATCGGAGACACTTTTAACTTTCCCGAATTTTCATTTCATGTGCAGGGCCCATATTATGGTCGCCTTTATCGCGGTGGATAGAGCATCCGTCACCCTCGCTCTTGCATACTGGTTGGAAAGTGATATATGTTTTATCCACACGATAAACACGACCATAATAGGCTCACAGGTGTTATAATTTTTTGTTGCCTAACCTAACTTAACCTATGTAGCCCATACTTAAGATAACCTAAAAACAATAAGGTTTCAGAAAAAAATAGCTTTCGATGAAATTATACATTCGTTCAAATGAGTGCCAGTGGTTCAACGGGCTCCCGTTCCCAGTTCACTCCCATTCCTTCATCACTCTCTCCCAGTCCTCATCAGCTATGAACGGCTTGTCGATGCAGTTGATCATGTACTCCCCGCAGAAGATGCACTCGCTGGCGACGATGTCGTCCAGTTTGTTGCGCAGGAGTTCCCGGAGCGGCAGGCCGCTGGAGGTGACGCAGGCGAGCTCGATTTTTGTGCGGACGGTCAGTTCGCGCTGGATGTCGGATAGAGTTTTCCGCCGGTCGGCATCTGAGGAGTTGCCATCATCGTCTCGTCAGTACAGACGGAAGTTCATGCTGATCTTATCTTATTTAGATTGGCTAGGGCGCTTTATATTTAAGACTAGTTAGAAAAGCGTGTACCACCTTCGACCTCGTCGACACTTAACATCAGGTGAGACTGAGGTCAAACGCAAACCAATTATGAATAACTAGCGGACCCGACAGACGTTGTCCTGCATGATCAAGGAAGCGATTAGAATAACCTAGATACCGACTGCAGCGCCATCTGCCGGGTGTATTTGTGAATCTAAACTATCCTCGAATCCACTAAGAATTTATTCCTGACCTGGCACCTGTCATTCCAATCCGAACACCCAAGAGTAAAAACGAGTTTTTGAAGATGGTAAATGAGAAAAGACATTTTAACTATTGCACGTAGAAGAGGAATGATGGGGTCACCTGATACGGCACGATAGTTTCTTTTTGAAAATTTTAAGTCGAGAAAAAAAGAGAAAGTGGAAGTCCTAGGCTTATTTACTTTAGCCAAATAAGACAGAAGTCAATGTCGTGTCGTTTCAGGAGGTGAAAACCTAGCAGAAAACAGAGAAAACTGGCAATTACTTCTCCGAGAAGAGCCTAGGTCTTAAATTAAATGATGATGACCCAAGAGTTATAAATTATACTGCGACGATAGGTCAGAATGGACTTCTTACTTCCACTAAAATAATCTCTGCCTATCACAATACCGATATCTCAAATAAAACCACTGTAGCAAAAGCAACCTTATCACCAACGCGACAGGATTGAATCTGCTTTGGCTATTTAATTTGAGATACTCCCTATTGGCTTGTGAGGATAGATCTGCCTGCTGGGCTTACCCAGTATCGGCTGCGCCTCGGCCAGCAGGCAGTCGCTGTGGAACTTGTGTCCGCAGGGGAACAGGTAGAAGGGCCGCAGCAGCAGCGCCAGCTCGCACAGGCAGCAGGTCTCCGTCACGGACACCTTCACGCTGCGGTTGCGGAACGACTTGATGTCCGCGCGGACCTAGATAAAAAAAACAGCCTTAAAACCCGATTGCATTTTTTGATAGTCATTGATTGATGTTAATTTTTTTATTTTTATTTTTTTTTCATGTAACACTGCGCCATCAATACGTCAAATTCAAATTCAAAATATTTATTCAGTAAATTGGCCACATGAGGGCTCTTTTACACGTCGGTAACATGGAGTGAATCTACTAGCGCTTCGGACAAGACCATCATTGCGGAGAAGAGGCGCCGCAAGAAACTTTTTTTTCAATTATTAAATACAATAATACTTAAAAGTATCTAAACATAAAAATAAAGTAATAAATAATTATTTTTAAAACTAACACAAATAAAATCATTACAAATGTAAGGCCAATAAAATATAAATAAAATACCTAATGACGAGGTCTCTTCGTCAGGAACGATAATTAAAATAATTTGACGTGTAAAAGTGCCCGTGCGGCCTACTTACTGAATAAACATCTTTTATATTTTATCTTTTAACTGAAAATCAAAAGCAAAATCGGTTGACCCGTTGAGTAGGTTACGAGGGGACATAGGAACGGACACACATACAGGTCAAACACATAATCCTCCTTTGGGCTTCGTCGCAGAGGGGATTGATAAAACCCCTAAATGTAATGGAGACCCTTCTTTCAGAGCTGATATCTATTAAACGTCCCAGTCCCAGACGAATTTAATGAAACCTAGCTTAGAAAAAAAATGCATCCAAATCGGTTTAAGAGCTACAATGCCATAGACAGACACACACGCACAAACACACGTAGCGGTCAAACTTATAAAACCCCTCTTTATGCATTGGTGGTTAAAAAATAAAAATATGTTTATTCAGTAAATAGACCGTGCAGGCGCTTTTACACGTCAAAAATCTACCAGCGCTTTACAAGAGGCGAACACTACTGAGAAAAACGCCGCAAGGAACATCAGCAATCAGTATTTTTTTAATGTTACTATTATAGATTTAGATTTATTTATTTCATAATATAAGATACAGTTATATTGCACACATGTCAATTATACAGAATTCATATTATGATCGTCAAAGAAGTAAAAACAAAAAAAGTAATGTAGCAAAAACCAATGTCAAAAATGAATGGATTATAAAACAAATAATAATAAAACGAGTCACAAAGTTAAATATACAAATGGTAGCACAATAAAAAATGACAAAATTATATATATAGGTATTATAAAGTCAAAATTCAGTGTCAATAAATTCACTTACAGAGTAAAATGCATTATCTAACAAAAGGTTTTTCAATCGACGCTTGAATGTTTCGTCACTGGACTCATTTTTTAAGTAAGCGGGTAGGTGCTCGTAGAATTTAGGGCCGATAATCCGCGGGTTCTTCCTGGCTAGCGCCGTGCGGCTCGGAGCCGGCCGCAGGCGGCCCGTGCTGCGAGTGACCTTGCCCTCAACTCCCATTCGCGCAAAGGTATGGAGGTTTAAACGCGTATAAACAATAATTTGGTACAAGTACACGGAATATAGCGTCAGAATGCGATATTGAGAAAATACCCTCTTGCATGATTCTCGTTGTTTTATACCGGCAAGGATCCTAAGCGCTCGTTTTTGGAGGATCATTACGCGATTTGAGTCCGTGGAGTTACCCCACAGCATTGTACCGTAAGACATCAACGAATGAAAATAAGCAAAATACGCCTGCCTTAGCCCATCACTTGCTATAGTTGGCTTTAACTTCCGTAATGCGAAAGCTGCACTGCTCAACTTGACGCAAAGTAAATCGACATGCTGCTTCCAGTTTAGGTTTCCGTCTAGCGTGAAGCCCAAAAATTTGCACTGTTTACACAATGGTAGGGGACTGTTTATAGACAGTGGTGCCACTATACCTTTGCCGGAAAACAGCATGACGCTTGACTTTGCCACGTTAAGGATAAGCCCGTTCGCTGAGAACCACTGCTGTAGCTGCTCGCACACTTTCGTTATCCTTTGGTTAAGTTGCTCATAAGTGGGGGCACATACTACGACAGTGGTATCATCAGCAAACAATACAGTCAGGCCTTCAGTAATTGAGCTAGGGAGATCATTTACGAACATCAAAAACAAGGTATTCCCTAACGAAGATCCTTGAGGGATACCTATCTTGACGTCCCCGGGCTTGGATCTATGTTTCCCGCCATCTTCTCCGGCAACCTCGACTGTTTGCCTGCGGTGAGATAAAAAGGACGCTAATAGTTTATGAACGTTGTTTTGTATACCGTACAGTTTGATTTTTTCCAGTAACAGCTGGCCATTTACGACGTCGAATGCCTTAGATAGGTCGCAAAAAATGCCAGCAACTTTATACCTAGAGTCTATGCTCATAATAATCGAATCAATGATCTGGCAAGCAGCCAGTGACGTTGACTTATTCCGTCTGTAGGCAAACTGTTTGTCAGTCATTAAATCATTGGTCTCCAAATGGCGCATAATATGAGAAGAAATAATGCCCTCTATCATCTTAGATACGGTGGGAACAATAGTAATAGGTCTATGGTTGTCAACACTGTATTTGTCACCTTTCCCTTTGTACACCGGGCACACCCGTGTGCTCTTCAGTGCGTCAGGGTAGACGCCGCACTTAAACATATCATTGATCAAGACGACGAGGACGATGGACATAACCGGCCAAATGGATATGATTGTATTTACTGACATACCGTATATATCCAAAGTATTGCGCGTCTTGATCATTGACTGGAGCGCTGAGTCAAGGTCAGCTTGAGTGACGCAGGGAAATGTGAGTTTAGGAACATCAAGATCACGTATATGACGCCGCAAATAATCGGAGGACTGCTCATTGTTACAACGAAGGGCGAAGTTTTTGGCTACGCTTAAAAAATATGAATTAAACAGGTCTGGGATATCTTTATACGGCACATCAACAATATCGTCGTCCTTGAGACACACGTTTCCTTTTCTTGGCTTGAAACATATCTCATCATTTATGACTCGCCATATTTCTTTCGCAGGATTTTTGCATTCCACCAAACGTGTTTTATTATAATTTTGACGAGCTATTAAGGTGGATTCTTTAATTATATTCGCGTAGTGTGCTATGCAGTCCGATATAATTTGTTCATCAGGATATTGCCGACGTAAGATATTTAAGTCCTCGAATTTCACAAGGTGTTCGCGTACTGCGTCTGTCAGCCAAGGTAAACTACGTTTATTTCTTAACCTAAACAATTTAATTGGAAAATGTAAGTCAATGTAATATGTAAACAATCTAAACAATTTATTAAATTTTTCATTTATGTCAATGTCATAATCGTTAATAAAATTCCAATCGTAATTTTTAAAAGCAACATAAAATGAATAAATTGATTCAGGCGAAACACTTCTGCGTTCAACGGACAAATTAATCTTACTTATATGTTTTGCGTTTGTGATGGTCATGGTTATCTTTTGGGCGTTATGGTCGCTTATGGCAGTGTCAATGGGCACTGCGAGTATGTCCTGGCTATCAGTCGGTACTATTCCGCAGTCAATCGTCGATGAATTATCAGATGTGACGCGTGTTGGAAAATGTATGATGTTTTTAGACCCATAACTATTTAATAAGTCATCCAAACGTAGTTTTGAACAATTAATAACAGAAAAGTCCACATTCAAGTCGCCGACCAAAATAAACCTTTTGTTTTCGTCAACTAATTTACTTAAAAGTGATTCCATACAATTTAAAAAGATGTCAAAGTTTCCATGTCCAGTTCTATAAATAACAACAATAATTAATCTCAAATGGCAAATTTCAATAGCGGTAAATTCACAATGGTATTGCACGGCTAGGGCGTGTAGGTCGCTGCGCGGCCTATACTTTGTACCGGTTCGTACGTACAATACAACTCCGCCGTGCTCAATGGTCGAGCGGCAGAAGTGATTAGCAAGATCGTACCCACATAATCTTATTCGCTCGATTTCGTGATTTCGACACCAAGTTTCGGTACAAGCTAATACATCAGGTTTCTCAGTGTATAATAAAATGTCTAATAGTGCAGTTTTACTAATTATCGATCTAACGTTTTGGTGAATAATATTAAAATGTGATCCAGAATAACCTAAGTCACTTATAGCTACGAGTTGTGATTTGGTGCGCGTGTCCTCAAGTTTTTTGACGTGACGACGTTAAACCTCCTGATGGATACGCCGTCGGGCCAGTTCTTGAGATCTCTGACAAATTTTATTGCATCAGATGGCACGTCAAGCCGGAAAGATGAATACTGGCCTCTGGTTACTACCAGTTGGTGACATTTGACAGTATTAATTGCCAAATTAGACTCGAGGTGTCTCAAGATGTCGTCTGCAGTAGTTTCTGGGGTCAGGTTGAAGAGATGCAGACTAAGTATACGTGGAGGGGCAGCCCGCAAACCCAGATCCGATCCCCCGAACGCAGGCGCGATAGAAGTGCTAGATGTTTTGTCACCGTGAGGAGTGGATGATGAAATTGGCTTCATGACTGCTGGAGTGGCCATGGCAGCTGCCGCACCGTACGTTGCCGGGGTTTGACGCTCACGGCGCAAGCGGCTGTTGGAGCTAGGCTTTTTCACCACGGGGACATCGCCCTCACGCTGCCCTTGGGTTTGAGTCATGCCAAGGGGTACGGATAGCGGCCTTTGGTCTGAATCGGATTGCACCTTTGGATTAATGCCTATGAAGCCTATACCTTGTGGGCCTGAGTCATTCAGTGAGACATTATTCATGGTGAGTTTAGGTGGAACTGCGGACAGAGTGCGAGTGCTAGATGTTTGACGTTGCTCACTACTACCCCATGTACCAGGTTCGTTATTTTGAATCAGCTTAAGAATTATTTCTATATTCACATTTTGTGTCTGCAGCTGCTGTTCTTGGGTAGAGATTAACTGATGACAGCTGTTCAATTTATCTTGCAAATTTTCTATTTTGCTCTCTAGATTTAAAATAACGTCCACTAACCTTTCCATATTAAGTGCCGATTTCGTCTTTGAAGGTGCCATATCCGTTAGATTATGCTATAATAAGCCTTTTATACACTTGTATTATGCAAATACACGTTATTTATATTATTATAGTTTAATTAATTAATAAATTTAAATAAGAGATACGAGAGCAACTTATTATTGCTGCTAGCGACAGTGGCGCCAACTGATGATGATGACCAATGATGAATTTGATAAAAGTATCATACGTAGCTGAGCCGAAAACCGTTACGTACGTAGAGTTTTAAGAATGTAATGTATTTTTAAGAACCATTACTGCTTTTTGCAACATATCAACTATTCAATGGATACCGAATTGTTTCTTGTGCCCAGTTACTATTCGATTTATAAATTACGGGCCAGATCTCGCATCTTTTGCTTTATACGAGGCTTGCATACTGTAAAATCACACAAGAGCTAGCTAGCTACCCGCCTACCGGCATATTAACTTGGTACAGTGGCGTGCCTAGGGTTTCAGAATAGGGCAAGCCGAGAGATATGTTTTGTAGTTTTTACGGTTATTATGTATAAATTTATCTTGTTACCACATTACTGATCAATCTTCACTTCACTCTGCAGTTGTATAGGCATTTGCTTACGTGGACGAGCTCACCAAAGCACCCGGAAGGCATGTTACCACTAGATGTAATTTTACAGACATATCAGCAATTGCATACTTTCGGTGGCCTTGAAAAAAGCCGCTTGGTTTGTATGAGAGAATAAAATAAAGGTCCAACTTCTTATTTTAACTTTGCTTGCCTAGGGAGAAAGCAATAAGTACTTACTTTTATTTCAATTACCTATCTAATAATTAAGTACATACATATTACACAACATAGTTAAATTAAATTATTATTTGTATACATCGAATGTGTTTTTCTAAAACGCCATCGTACCTATTTTGAAAGTAGGTAGCGACACAAGCTCTAAAAAATTACCCTTATTCAATGAAGTTTTAGACTCATCGTGACCTCTGAAGGGAAGTTCTTGTTGTGCTAAATGACAAACAACATCGACTAATCTTTGAAAAACGCTACTATTGTTATCAACACGCATGTTGTTTTGTAATTTCCTTTGATAATTGGCGCGATAAAGATGTCTCAATTCGCTGTTTACCAAAATCACTAAAAGAAATTACCGCGTTCATGTGTTTTCGAGAATTCATGTGTCTTTTAATGGCGCCAGCTAAATTATTTAAATCGTCATAACCAGATGTATTCCACACGTTTTTGTCGTTAGAAAAGAAAATACAACACCAGCAATATAACTTATTAGAGTGCGAACAACCAACAATCCAATGAGTTTTGTACACTGACCTGTTAAACTGCCTTTTGTGCGATTTACTACTCTGAGAAATACACAAGTCAGGCGTAGGTTTTGCCGAAGAAATAAGTACCTTTTTCTCTGCAAAGTCCAAACATTTTACCTTTCCGTCGACAAGCAAAGTTTGTGCACACTTTAAAATATCACAGTCACACGGGACTTCCTCCATTGTCAATCTAATTGAATCACAACTCACAACACCACAAAAAAAAACGTATTATTGCACTGACCGCGCCGCGCCGCTCAACGCCTAAACAAAACAAAACAAACTATTCAACACGTGAATAAAAGCATTTGTCAACAAATAGCAATGAAGTGAAGTTGGCCGCTAACGCGGCTCAACGCGCGCTCCGCGCCTGCGCGAAGCGAATTTCGCATTTACTATGGACTCGTGTACAACTTCATACGCAAGCTTGGCTTTTTACTCTCATACTATTTGCCATATTAATACACGAACAGACGTATTTGGGCATATGCCGTTTCGGTGGGTAAGACAGAGAATATGAAAGCCCGATTGCAAGCCAATACGTGCGAGCGAGATACGAGCTAGCCGCGTCATGAATAGTTCGACTGGTTGCCGCACAGCGCTGAGCGCTGTGCTGCGTAGGTGGCGGCCGGCGGTGCGCGGTAAAATTTAGTAGGTACTACTGTTGCATGTAATTTGATTTGAAGAATTTAGTGAGAGCGCGCGGTGCGCGAAGGTGAAATACCTATCTAATACATTACGTGGATTTAATGAATAGTTATTTTTGTAAGGCAAGACAAGCCCGGCTTTTGGGCTTATATGGCAGTACCGCCACTGACTTGGTAGATTTTACGACTATTAGTTGTGTATGGTTGTGTTGTACTTACCGATTCTGCAGCTTCAGTCGCGTCGTCCATCTCAGCTTTTAATTCTTTTATTTGGCAGTTGTATTCCTGACAAATAAACACGATAATTTAGTTAGGCTATACACTAGCTGCAGGTAGGCCTCCAACAAGCTGGAGTGACGACCTTGTAAGGATCGCGGGAACGCGGTGGATGCAAAAAGCACAAGACTGGTCTGAGTGGAGAGCCTTGGGGGAGGCCTATGTCCAGCAGTGGACGTATTTCGGCTGACATGATGATGATGATACACTTTTTTGACGGTGAATTGTGATCCTAATTGTCATAAGACTCCCAGCTTCCCTTTTGTATGCCGAAACGCGGATCCTCGAAACACTCGTTTTACTGGCAGAGGTGGCTCCACGCGCAGTAGACTAGTGGCAATATGAATTTGTCGGCACAGAGTGGTAACGTCCCTTTGACAGTCCCGGCATACCAAATAGTGATCGGCTGGCTATCGCTATGACACTTGCACTCACGTCTATTAGAAACAAAGATGACCAATCGCTATTCACTATAAAGAACCTGGTGGTAGTGTACGTGAGGAAGTAAGAATCGTACCTGTAGTGACTGGCAGATGGGTTCCCGGAAGTGGTCGATGGTGACGACGTCGCTGAAGAATGGAAGCAGGTCCTCGATCTTGAGCAGCGGGCACTCCGAGAGGAAGCTCATGGCTTCCCTCAGGTCCTGGTTCTGGGTGATCACGTGCTCAGCTGCCAGTGACACAGAGAGTAGAGTAAGTCACTTTGAGGGTATAGCAGAACTTCTGCAAATTTTGACACATAGTTTAACTGATATTAATATCATCGGGGTACAATGGCCGGTAGGTAATGTATCTATTAAGAAGTAACTAGTACATAATCTGTGTCGGCAAGTAATCTTTGGTAGAAACCTTCGCCAGTTTTACGCAAATAAAATCCCAGAGAGATAAGATACATACATAAACTCACGCCTTCATTCCCAGAGTGGGATAGGCAGAGCTACAGAATTACCAACCACTCTTAAACCTTGTTATAATAATGAGATAAGATATGGTGAAGTTACCGATGGAGAGCCACAGCGTGCGCTGCGCGGCGGCGCAGGCGGGCTGCGCGGCGACGCGGCGCGCCAGGGCCGGGTCCACCTTCAGCGCCAGCGCCACGGCCGCCTCCCACAGCCCTAGCAGCGCCGATAGCTTCACACAAGCTTCCGGAAGCTCTTTCTCGCGGCATAACCTAAAACCCACCTCACCGTTTATCTCTAAAGTCACAACGATCTAACCGAGGCATTTGACTTTGTCACGCATACATGTATGGCTATAAAATAAGTTTATAGTGGCTGTAAAATTCAACACGCAATCGGGTAAAACTTGTCGAAGTTAGTTATCAAAAAAATAATGCAAAGGGGAAGGCATTGTTTGTTCAAATTTTTCAGAAGTGGGGTGTTCCCCAAGGAAGCATATTGGGATCAATGAAGTATTTGCTTTATACTCAAACAAACATTATTTTTTAATCAATATTTAAATTTCAAAACATAAAAGTGTATCCAAAATGAGTCATATAAAACATTGTACCAAACTGGTTAAACAGAGAAGCGTCAAAATTTTGTAAAGAACTGATGATGTACTTTTAAATTAGTTTTTAATCAATGTTTAACAAAAATACTACCGTTTGGAAAAATACAATATAATTATACAGAACTGCCTTAGGCAGACACATGTGTAAAATAATTAAGTTACTGTAGTTACATAAATATCTCACCTCAATGCGTAGTGCACGTCGTAGTTAACAAGCATGGCATCCTGTCCCTGTCGCTCCAGATACCTCATCAGCCCCAACTGATCATGCTCCGTATAAAGAGTCAGCAGATAGTTATGGATCGCTGTGTCTTTCACATTGAAGTTCTGCACCACAAACTCCAAGTATCTCATGATTTCTGAAACATGAGCCTCGTCGTTCTCACATGAAAGGAAAGCTGGGAGAAGCTTCAGGGCACTTAACCTTATCCCTTGTGCGATCAGAGCATTCACAGTGTGTTTAGGAGCTTCCTCCATGAGAACAGGAGCAAACTGGTAAAACAGCTCAGGCTTCTTCAAATTCTGAAGCATAGTCAAAGCCTCTAAATACGATTTCTTGTAAATATGCTGCGCTATAACGTTCTCAAAGTCTTCGTTGAGCATCGTCAGTTTGATTAAGTTCTGTTTGTCTCCGTGTGAGGACATCAGGTCGTATATCACAGCCTTCACGTGATGCATACACTTCTCTACCCTGGGCTGTAATAGAAACACTTCGAAATCACTTTGCAGCTGGTGATACGCTTGAGAATCTTCTTGTCCCGTTCTTCTAAGCAGGCCTAATTGAGACAGATATAGCTCCGTCATCCAAACGACTATCATCGAAATTAGTGTCATCTGATCTTCATTTAGAGATTCTAATCTCCGATTTAGGTATATTTTTAAAGCGCTAGTTTGATCGGCTTCTAAAAATTTAAGGCAAATGGTTTCAAAACTGCTTTGGGTATCGGCAAATATTTCTGCGCTTTTTTCATAGTCTCCTTTAGTGAAGAGTAGCTCTGCTTGTTTTACATTAATGATGTCTATATAGGCTGGATTATTGAAGCAATAGTCTTTAGCTAAATCAAACTGCTCTTTTTCAGAATATATCCTCCAGACATCTCTTTCTTCTCTGACAATTTTATATCTGAACAAAGTTTTATCAGTGACCGCCCATATGGTCCTTCTCCTAAAATCTTTGACTATATTCTTCAATTTGCCATGAGCTTCAGAGTAAAGGTCTTCGTAGACTAGTTCGTGGTTGAGGAGTGAGACAGCCTTGACACGGTCTGAGTACATGAGGAGGGCGTGGAACTCTGTGAGGACGAACGAGAGGGGCGCCTTTTCACTGTCCATATCCGTGTCATCGGCGGGGTAACTGATAAGACCAGCTTGCGTGAACAGAGAATTGGAGTTCTGTTGAGACGAGGGGTCCAACTGAAAATGAACCGAAACAATGAACGGCTTTAGAGAATCGAATAGAAAAAAATAACAGGGAAGACAACACTAAACTCTTTTGTCAAACCAATTCAAAATCAGTAAATGGGTTAAATCAGGGCTCTTATACGTCACGTCAGTGTGCTATAGCGCTTTGGACAAGACCTGCAATGCTGAGTAGAAACGCCGCAAAAAAACTCTAGCACGGTTAGAATTCAAATCATTTTAGAACATGAATTCAAATTTGGGTTATGATGGGAGAAATCGTGAATTGTTTTTATTACCTGTCCGTAAAATATACCAGGGCCGGTGAGCCAGGCGAAGGACTTGGGCGCATTGTTCCTATCGAAGAAGAACTGCAGTTTGGAGTACTTCAGGTTTGAGGGGATCTCCTGGATTCCCGTCTCAGGTATCGTTAGGTACCTGTAATAGACCGGTATATTAAGATAACGACAGAATTTGAAAAAACAATGGCTCTTGAGTAGCGTTGTCTTTAAGGATGTGTAATTATTATTCGACGCGTTGGCCTAAATGTTAGTGACCCGGCCTGCGAAGCCGGCGGTCCTGGGTTCAAATCCCGGTAAGAGCAGATATTTGTGTGATGAGCGCTTATGTTTGTTCCTAAGTCATGGATGTTTTCTATGTATTTAAGTATGTATGTATATGTACGTTCACAAGATGCCAAGAACTCGCCGTTATCATACAAATATCTTGTTCCCCTTACTGTGATTTGAACCCAGAACCGCTAGCTTCGTGCTCAGGGTTACTACCAACTAAGCTAACATGTCGTCAAAATGATATGATTCTGTTGTTAAAATGAGTATACCTATGGAATATGGACTCCAGCGAGAGTTTCCCGTCAGTGGTGACCGCGTGGCCGATGAACTGGTACAGCTTGGTGGGGGTGGTGATGAACACGAAGAACTTGCTGGAACCGTCTACGCGGTGGAACTGGATGCCCGTGATGGGGGGCTTCGAGTCCTTGTCCACGATGTCGAAGATCTAGAGGGGGGCAATGTTAAGTGTACCTAAATACAGTACTACCAAAAATATAAGTTACAATGATGTATCTACGCAGTTAGCATTTTTTTTAAAGGCGCGAATACGTTTTAGCCAATTATAAGGCAGCGTCTGTGCGCGGGTAAAATCTTCGACGGCTATTGGTCAAATGTTTGGCAGCCATTGTGGCGACACCGTCGACCGCCATTTTATTTCGCGGTGCGTCAGTTGTCATTCGAGTTTAGTTGTCATTGCATATTCTACCTTACGCGTAACACAACAAGGTCTGTATTGAATTGATGTTAACGTTCGTTTGTATTCGGCATTAGTCAGCACCTGTCTGCGTGGACGTAACTTATATTTGTGGATTTCCATTCAATTCGAATGTCGTTGTACGTTGCGCCACTTTTGGACCTTAACGTCTAACAAATAGAGTCGAAAAGGGTCTAAGGTGTTTCTTAGTTTTACGTAAAATACATAATATTAAATGCGTAAGAGTTTACATACATAAAAAAAGTAGTGGGGCGTGACTTAGTGGAATGAAAACGCTATAACAATCGGTATTTAAAAAGATAATATACAAACCACTTCAATTAGTACTGAAAATGTATGGATCGGATTAACCATAAATTGTGAAAATAGGAAAGAGATGTCCGAGATATGTTAATGTTTAGGGTTATATTTACGAATATCATTACCAAAATTTAAATTGAAATCACTACGTTAGAAATTATGAAATTTTGATCAATCAGCATATGACTCTTTAAAATTATGTAATGCACTCAGCCTTTACTGTAAATGCTGATGATTTTAAACCTCAAGTGACACGTTCACACAAAACTGGGTAAGCCTCTATTCCAGTAGGTTGAATGATCTTATCACGCTTATCAGTTAGTTACCAAGCCGTCCATCTCCTTGACCCCGTACAGTGGAAGGTAGGTTGGCAGCTTGTGTGGAAATAAAGTGACATTAGAACAGACAGACAGAAAGACAGGCCCAGCGCGCACCACGATTTTTTGTCGTGCGATAATGCTGTCGCAGAAATGCAACGTATCGGTTTGTGTCAGTGCGCGCATATACGAGAAAAAAATCGCAGCGATTTTATAATTGTGTTTTGTTACATCTTGCTGGGACTGCTCGTGACGCGATTGTCGCTAAATCAAATTGCAGCATACGGAGTTGTATGGCTCCGCGAGCAAGGTGTAAAATCACATTCTGGTCCCTGCGGCGACTCTGAGTCGGCGTTCCGCTCTCAAACATGTCTCAAATTTCCTTTGAACCTTTGATACATCTTTAAGCTGTGAAAGTATGAGTCAAATATTGGTGTATTCATTTCATCCATCGACTTTTTCATCGCAGTGCGCGCAGTGAATTGTATGCGATTTTAAAATCGTGTCGCAAAAACTATAATCGTGGTGCGCGCTTGGCCTTTGTACGAGAACACATCCATAACAAAAGGTATAATTGCTATAAAATATAACAGGGAAAACAAGGTGCTTAAAATAAATAAATAATAGGGGACAATATCACACAAATAGACCTAGTCCCAAACGAAGATCTAGGCTTGTACTATGGGTACAAAGCAACTATAAACTTACTAAACTTGAATATCAGATATTGTTGAGCTTTGTCTTTGCTCAATGGTAATACAATAGCCTAGATTTCATATTTTGTGTTAATATTAGAGTTATTAGGATATCCTTTGTACCATTGAGTGTATAAAGAGAATAGGGAAACACAAATTAATATTGAAACATCCTAAAGCCTAGTGCTTCAAATTATAACAATAACTTGAAGATTAGAAAAAGTGTTGTTAGCAAGTTTGTATGTTTAACCCTCGGTATGTCTAAGCAGCACTGATCAGTGCACCCCCCGTTGTCTGATTAAGCACTAATCAGTGATCGTAAGACGTAATCAAAGTTGTATTTGATTTTGAACTTAAATACTGGTTTATTAGTCTAAAATGTTTTAATTTTTCCAATCCCAGTGAGCCAATATACCATAGAAATTGATCATTCGTTGAATGACACATATAAAACAGTTCTAAATTTGAATTTGACATTTAACGCGCTATTTGTGCGCCACGTCGGACATACGAAGGGTTAATGCAAAAAAAAATACGCCTTACATTAAATAGTAAAATCTAAACTAGACACATTAAAAATTATTAGCTAAACTAAATATGCTTCAATACTTATAAAAATTAATTACCGGCCGCCAATACGGTTGGTTAGCAGTGAACATCTTGTCGCTATCAGCCTCCAGTTCAGTCTCCAGAATATGCCCCTGCGATGTCCCCAGCAGAATAGGCCCCGTTGTCACCTCCGAAGTATTCTCGTTGTTCCATCCAACCTCAGTCACTTCATATTTCCTACATTTAGTGACAAACTTTAACTTGGAGCTTCTCCGGTGCAAGTAAACCAGCTCTGGGTTGCTGTCCTTGTTTCTTGGAGCGAATGCCAGTAGGAGATGGTAACCGAGGGGATCCAGGAAGATGCCGGTTAACTTTGTGTTTGGTTGGACGTACTTTGAGTAATGAAGTTCTGTAATCAATACAATATATTCTTATTAAAAATGGGTATTTTTAGGAGCATATGTTTTAAGTAACCGGTTTACAGTATGCTGTATTCACAAAACATTTGGGCTCATAGAAACATCAATAAAAAAACTTTTTCTGCAGGTACAATTACATAATTACAAATATTATAAAAGTGTTGAGATTAGGGACACACATTGCGTACTTTTTATCTCGGAGAATCAAAACAGAACCCTGAGGAATTGCATAAACAACTTCTACTATTTGCAGTTCTGGCCCATATCAAATTTGTATGAATGAAATACTCTGATTTCTGTTATTCAAGAAGAAAAGAAGAAACAATGTTAAAGCTAAATTTGTTTCTCAACACTCTTTTATAACTTAAGGACTGCGTAGATCAATTTCAGAGAGATTGGTATTACTAATAATTTTAATGACTTTTAATACTTTCACACCATTAGGTTTATTATCATAATGTGTAAAAGAGAAGGAAACATAAAATGTTACGTACTAAAAAAGGTCAGAGCTATACCTAAAATAATTTTGCCTAATTAATCTGTTTGTTATCAAATTAGCTCACACCCATGCCATAAGAGGAAATTTTTTTCATATAAACATTTACATAATAAACATATAGGAATAAAAGAGTTTTCATGGACTTTGTCCAAGGTGAATTAATTATATTGTCAATGGACAAATAATTTTAAATAAGTTTTTGCATATTCTTAATCATCTTGCCCTTATCCCTATTATTTAGGGTTGGCGAAACACTTTTTTTTTATAACATCCCTATTCACATCATCTCAGTATTCGCTTCCTTATTTTTCATAACGTTCTTTATGAGACTTCTTTTATGTTGCAATTGAAAATGAATCAAACTAAGCTGAACTCAAAGTGTCACACGAGTCCCCACAAACTTTTATTAGGAGGCTGAAAAATGATCAAGTTTCACAGCAAACAGGGGCCAACCTCTATAGTGCGACGTCCATAGTTGGCAACCACACATTGCCACACAAAGTGAATCGTTTACCATACCCCTTAAGAGCTGCAAATTGAGAAACAATTCTAATATCCACAGCTCTGTTTAGCATAACCCCTAACATACCTTCATTGAGTTCTGGCTTTTTCAAATCCATGCGAAACAACTTCCCATTGGCCATGGCCAGAACCAAGTAGTCGCTGGCCACCGCGACGTGGGTGATAGAGTCAGTAGGGTTAAACTTCATCTTCTGTTTTGAAAACATAGGAGTATTATCCTCTAACTGCACGCTGATGTAGCCAGAGGATGTCATTGGCTCCGTCCCAGGCTGGAACCTGGCTGGAACGTGCGAGGCCTGCTCCATCTGATCGATAATGGACGTCATTGTGGCTCAGAAGCACTGATCACAAAGTTTTTAACGCCCCCTGAAACAAATTCACTATAAATAAGTAAAAGGTACAATCTTAAAAGATCGAGACGGCATCTGATAATATTCTTGATCAAAGGGTTATCGACAAACCGACCCAATTTCCATAAATTTCGTAATAAAAGTAGTATTTTCCAGGATAAACGCACTGTATTTATTTGTAACAATGACACTAATGACAGCGCAGTGGTATATTTGCATGTTATTAAATAAATTCACGTGATGTTTCACAGTTAAGGGGCTAGTTTATGATTGAAACTGTTAAAATACGCCGCAAGTTCAAAGGCATTTTTTAATATGCTTAATTCCCAGTTTCATGAATTTTATTTATTTAAAGAAGTGGTCTCTGCCTACCCCTCTGGGAAACAGGCGTGATTTAATGTATGTATGTATGTACATACATACATACATACCTTCACGCCTTCATTCCCAGAGTGGGGTAGGCAGAGCTACAGAATTACCAACAACTCTAAAAACTTGTTGATAACTCTGTAACCACAATTTATGTATGTACATACATACATTAAATCACGCCTGTTTCCCAGTGGGGTAGGCAGAGACCACTTCTTTCCACTTGCTACGATCCTGACAAATTTCCTTCGCTTAATGTATGTATGTATGTATTTATTTATTTATAATTTTAAAAAGCTAGTTAATTTGTCCTTTTAACTTACCGGTTTGAAGATCAAAATGGTTCTCGTTATAGTATTTCGTGAGAGTCGAATTCTCAACCTAATATTAGTAATACGTACTTATTAATCTAAGAATAAATTACACCTTTGTTCTGTCATCAGTGTTTGCCTGCCTGCGACGACCCGACCCGTTGTTATTTTTATGTCAAAGTTGTCAAATGACGGCCGTGAAACGCGCGGTACCCTAAATATTTTGATAATAAATATAGTAAACATTCTATTACAGTACATAATTGTAACGAGTAATAAGCGAGCTTAAAGTTAAGAATATCATAATAAGAAATAACATTTTTTAAGTCGAAACACTCATTTTAAGTGTCACAGTGAAACCGGTAGGGACAACAAGTTTACGAAGTTTTGTGACTGTGTTTTAGTGCACACTCGGCACGACCTTGGTCATTATCATACTTATCGTATATTTAACGTCAACTGTAAATTCGTATCAGATTCGTCTGCCTCGTGATAAATAGACTATAATTGTAACTATACCAGTAAAACATGGCAGCCGGCGGTATTCTGAAATCAACGAAACTAACTTGTGAGTACTTCAAAGAAACCTTTTTTTTTCATTTTAACTGATTTAATTCTATGTTCATGAAATGGAATTTGTTGTCTATTAAAAACATGTAGTAATTCTGTCTACTTTCACTTTTGGTTTTTTAATGTTTTCAAAATGTAAAGCTGCAAATGGCCCTCATTGTGTCTGACATACTTACCGAACGTCGATAATTAATTCAAGCCAGTTATGTCATAGTCTCATTATCATGACCCACATACTTATCAATTCTGAATGTTAATACACCCAGCTATTTTGTTTAAATAAGTATTATGTGTATTTGTGTACAGGCTGCTGCCAGAGCCAGCTCTCACAAAATAAGTTACAGTCAAAAGCATTAATATACTATAAACCACATATATGTAAACATAGACTTTATTATTAGCGGCATAGGGGTGAGTAGACATTTTTGATGCACTGGAATCTTATGAATTTGACTGTACACAAAGAGTTAACTAAAAAACGAACTGACCTTATTGTTATAATTAGTATAATATGAATTAGCTGCTTAACATAGCTTTAAATATGTCTATTGGCAGTGCCGGTTGTAGACTTGCACTAACAGCACTCTGGGAGAGAGTATCTACTATACATAAAATTATTCACGGCTAAAATTTCAATAGCTTACATCGCTAGGGTTGCCATATGTAGAAATTTAAAGTCCTGAAATAAGTACATCAATCGTAAAGTCAGATTCATTCTCAATTTACCTTTCATTGTTATTTTTGTCAAGTGCATTTTGTTGATTAGTGGCTACATTAATCTTTTCTTTTCATAAATACTTCGTAAAAATGTGATTTTTGTTTTTTCTCATAGAATACTTGTTACAAAAATCCTGACATTTGCCCAGTCTGGCTGCAATTGTGTTAAAAGTCTCAAAATCCTAACATGTCAGGAGAAAACCGGACATAAGGCAACCCTATACGTAGCACAGTTTGAGAACAGTGGCTCTATATTAACTAATAACATGTTGCCAGTGTACTCTCTCCAAGCGGCAAAGTCCATTGCAGCACAATGCCGCACATTCACGAGCCAGCTGACGGACAAGCAGTTGGAGGTGCAGGAGTTGGCTCGGAACTTCAGCAAGGAGTACCTGCAGCCGCATGCTTCCAAGCTAGACCGGAAAGCCAAGTTTCCGTTTGAACAGGTACAGTTACTAACTAGCACCCTTCTCGCTCTCGCTTACGTTTGTAAAAAAAAATGCCTTATACAGATGGCCGTTTATGAGAAGCTCTGAAAGTAGGGTCGCCATTATATCCCTGGTTATTATATTGTCTGCTTATTGTTGTCCGCGACTCCGTCCACAGAGAAGTAATTTATCGCGGAAAAAAGTACCCTATGTCCTTCCTCAGGGTTCAAGCTATACCCATTCCAAATTTTATCATAATCGGTTCAGCGGTTTACCCGTAAAGTAACAAGCAGACCATTACTTTCACATTTATAATATAAGTATGGGTACTGTGAAAACGCACATACGCGTTCAAGGCACTGGATAAAAGTCGCAACGATAATTATATCGCGTCGCCGGCAGAAAGCGTTAAGCTACATTTTATCAGTTACCCTTATCTCTTGATTCCATTCAATATAGTCATTGCGTAAGGGGATTCTATCTCGTAAGTGGAGTTATCATTTTAGATACAGAAGCGACGTTTACACTCATACTTCATACCTACGGAATGTTTGTTAAACAATTGAGTATTGATTTACTGTACCATATCTCTATAATCCTAAGCGATAGTGATCATTTAAATATATAAAACGAAAAGAAGAAGGGCTGACGGGAAGGAAGACGAGCTGTAGGTAGGCCTCCAACAAGATGGAGTGACGACCTTGTAAGGATCGCGGGAACGCGGTGGATGCGAAAAGTACAAGACCGGTCTGAGTGGAGAGCCTTGGGGACCCTATGTCCAGCAGTGGAAGTCTTTCGGCTGACATGATGATGATGATGAAATATATTAAAGAAGAAACTGACTGAAATATCAAGGCAAAGCTCAAACCGCTGGACCTAGGGACCTTCAATTTGGAGGGAGTATACCTTGCGTACCCAAGGGGTGCACTAAAAAAGGATTTTCCGAAAATCTACCCCCAATGAGAAGAAATAGGGGGAGTAGCGGTAGTATTCTTGCGCGTGCTCTAGTTAGTTTCAACCTCGTAAGGCCCACCATACTGAAAAATGGGAGTTTTTTGTAACTGGGACTTTGAATCTACCATCAAGGGAATAAAGTTCAGTTGCGATTGTTCGAAAATGCCTGATTTGAACTTGATTTGAATTATGAACATAGGAAAATAAACCTTATTCTTATCGCAACAGAGTTCAAGGCAATTGCCTTGATTATGTACATCTTAATGCACACTATATACGAGGATAATAAATAAAAAAAAGGCTTTGTAAATAATAATATCTTGGACACTGAGCAACGCACGTATTTATCGATAGGATTCCTTTGGGAATGATAGTCAATGAAATATGGAGATAGCTAGAACTCCAAGGAAGGACATTAGGGTACATCTACCCGCGACCAACGACGCGGACAGAGTAGCGGGCAAAAGCTAGTAATAAATGTAACTTCAAAACTAACACATTATTTTTTTCTAACAGTTTCGCCCCCCCCCCCCCCCCACAAGAATACCTTTAGTCAGTACTCTTCCCACAAAGGATTTAAAATGCACCTTGCAGCATGGCTCCATTCACTCCAGTCTTAACTCTTAAATACCCTACGAGTTCATTCGCCTCCGTCGGGTAACGTAGTCGGGACACGTACAGCTGCGTGTCGTGGGTGTAGCAGGATATACATATATCCTCCTTGGTTTGCTTTTAAATTAGGAACACAGAATGCTTAAACAACAACATTTTTTGCATTTAATTATTTATTTATTTAAACTTTATTGCACAATACAAATGTAAAAAGTACAAATGGCGGACTTAATACCTTAAGGCATTCTCTACCAGCCAACCTCATGGTTAACAGAGAATACCTACGCGGTGCAAACAGTTTTGAAAATGAATTAAGTACTCACCTACTTGATACTACAAATGTGTAGAATACATAAATAATAATATGTTCATATAAAATATACATATAATACTCAAATACATACGATAACAATATGTGATGAAGATTATGACACCTTACTCAAGTTCTTGCTCGCGTGTAATGATATGAGCATTCGGCGCGAACATCGAGAGGTCAATAGTCATGGCAATCAAGAGCACACGCGTCTAGTCACTCATTGTCATAATACGAGAGCAATATCTGCTGGTAAGTTGGCAGTTCCTAGAGTGTCCAATTACTACGGAGACAGGACACTTACAAAACGTATACCTTATCTCCTGAACAAATTACCAGCCGATATTGTTCTGGAAACCAACAAACGTCGATTTAAAGCTAGGTTACATAAGCATCTCCAGAATTCATTGTTAAGGCGATGCTCACCTTTAATTATATAATTATGGGTGAGCCTGAGTATGATCGTATTATTAATACATACCAATATAATTATTAGTGTATATCTAATTAAGTACCGCTTTTATGTAGTGATCAACAAGCTGGACCGAAGATTCTGCAGTCAAACTGTGCAAAGAGTTTTATGGAACAATGCATAATATGTAAAATTTGTGTTTACTTGTTATAAAGGTGTGTAAGCTTTGTAACGCTTGTCTAAACGTCCACACCACTCGAATATTCACGCGAATGCTCTCAGTGAGCACGCTCCTTAAGGCTAAATAAAGAGGAATCTCTTTGAAGGGTACATGGAAAGAATATGTCTAGTCAGTCACCTCAATAATTTTTGAGTTATAGCGATTTCAAAATTTGGAACCGTGATTTTCGTGTTCAGGCGTTTTTAATAGTGAAAGTGAAAGGATATCATAAGATTTATATCTGTAATTGATTGAAGTAATAGTTCATGGCGAACTCTACATTTTGAGATAAACCTATTTTCAAAGGAAATACATGACATGTTCTCTGCGTGTACCCTTCATTGAAACACTACAGTATGTGAGTTTCGTACAAAACGTTAGCCATTTTCGAAATCTGTCAAGATGGAAATAATTGACTTTCACGTCGAAGCTGGCGATCTATTTGGTCAGGTTTCGAAAATCGTTAACGCTAGATAGCGCTATGTATGAAGGGCCGCCTGAGAATGGATTGAAATTCATAATCATAACACTTCCCACTCCTCACATGACTCTTTATTTCAGATAAAGAAGCTAACAGACCTAGGCCTCATGGGGGCCTGTGTAGACGAAGACCAGGGAGGTCTAGGCCTGGACTACCTCTCGCTGGCCGTCGCGGTTGAGGAGCTCTCCCGCGGCTGCGCGAGCACCGGCATGATCCTCACCATCCACAACTTCCTGTACGCCAACCTGATCAACGAGAGGGGCACGCCGGAGCAGAAGGAGCTGTTCCTGAAGGAGTTCACGTCGGGGTCGATTGGGTGCTTCGCGTTGAGTGAGCCAGGTGGGTCATCACACACAACCTTGAGAGACAGCGTAGCTTACCACATCATGTTTCATAATACAAGTACAGAAGGCGCTCTTCATATCAAACCAGCGTTTGGTTAATTCGGACGACGTGCCTACTCATGCCCGATTCCTATATTCAAGAAACGAATCGTTTTCCTTACGGGCAGTTGCTTTATGTTATGTTATGACATTTGTTACGTACAAAATGTGACAAATTTTAACGAGACGTCACAATTCTACCAACGGTTTTGAATATAGGAACGCACCATCAGTGTTTCAATTTGCTATCGCTGGAGTTTTTTTTTTTTTTAAAGTTTTTAGATGAGTGGGGGGGGGGGGGCGCACTTGATTCTTAGAAAAATTAGATAGATAGATAGATAAGCGGTTTAAAGCTTAATGTTTCATAAACGGGGCCCTTTATCAAAATATTGTTTTGAAAGAACTATCTAACGACACCCCGCACTATGGGGTAGACGAGAAAAAAAATACATCCCCACGTCCCACGTTACGTACGTAGTCAAAAAAATATTTTTTTTCATGATTTTATTTTACTACTTTGTTGGCGTGATTAATATGTATATTCATGCCAAATTACAGCTTTCGGACGGACGGACCTGGCGAAACTATAAGGGTTCGTAGTTTGACTACGGAACCCTATAAAAACTTTAGGCTTATTAATTTTACGCGTTCTAATTCCTACGGAACCGTTTCGTACATAAAACTGTCACTGCGCAATATTATCTAAGAA
The DNA here is from genome assembly GCA_927399475.2 of Acleris emargana. Classification (NCBI taxonomy): domain Eukaryota; kingdom Metazoa; phylum Arthropoda; class Insecta; order Lepidoptera; family Tortricidae; genus Acleris; species Acleris emargana. The sequence continues at coordinate 4,503,920 of OV656840.1, forward strand.
TTTAAGATGCTAAAAAATGAATGCGATTCTGATCTACTCTATAAATATACACAACAAGCTGTTGTTCGCGTAGAGTTCGTTTATCGCTACTCGCAGTAAAAAGTATCCTAAGTCCTTTCGGGTTTTATGCTATCTCCATACCAAATTTCATCGAAATCGGTTCAGCAGTAACCGTGAAAGCGTAACAAACAGACAAAGTTACTGTCTCATTAAAATATTATTATAGATTATCTTACTTTGGGTTAGTTTCTCTGTGGTGATAGGACAGCCGGTGAAATAGTATAGACTTCCATTTTACTCCTCAGGATTGGCAGTATTTGCAATGTTATGATTGTGGTTGTACGTTATTTTACAGACTAAAGTTGTTTAGAATTTCATTTCATAGAAAAAATTTCTCGTATTATCATTTCATAGAATAATCAATATGTAGAATAATTACTTTGAAGACATTTAAATCATCGTTTTATATTTCAAATAAAATTCAATGTTATTTTTTTCATATCATAGAATAGCAAATTAAATATTCTTTGTTCTCATATTATTTGATTTACAATCAAATTATAACGCATAGCTTATTCAAGGGATATTAAAAAAAAAATAACCTCGAAGGCTAAGGCGGGAGCGTGCTTCGCTTCGCTCCCGCCATAGCCTTCTAACCTAACCTATTCAAGTCGGTTCTGCCCAGAGAGGTCTTGCTCGCTCACTCATATTTATAGGTTGTACGTTAGTGAGTTTCTAATGAGTTTTGAGTGAGTATGAAAAAATACACTGACCAAACAATATTCGTTGAAAAATAATTATATTGTTTGATAAGTTTGTGTAATGAAAAAATAAAATTACAAAATTCATTGAATTGATTTTCTGTAGAATTTGTTTCTTTCAAGTAAATAGTTAAAAAATAATAATATACGAAGCAAAAATACAAGGACCAAATAGTATATGAAACATTTTCTGTGAAACAAAATTCTGTAATTTTTCAGTCTGTAAAACAAGGGGACACCTATGATTATAAATGTGTAAGTAATAAAATAAGTATCCATAATAGATTTTCTATAGACCTTATGACCTCTTTAACTTGCCAAGGTAATATCGTCGGTGATACTGCAAAACCGCGTAACTAACAAATTTATGATAGAGCAAAATTAACCTTACCGTGTTATTAAAAGGGTGCATTTTGCTCCTTATTAATAAATGTTACTTACGTGCTTTTGCAGTTTCACCGAGGATATGTGATGTTAGTTGTATTGGCATACTCATTCCCTTATACAGACAGTGATGGAAGATTCAAAGGGTCAATGTCTTGTCTATAGTCCTTTGTTATCAGCCGTACGTGCTTGCTCGCTTATCTTTATCTCTTATACTAGGTTAGGTTGAAAATACAGATGACATAACTCTTAAAATGATACACGATCAAAAATATCCTTATATTATTTTGATATTTTGTAATGTAACGCAACTCAGTACCTACATAACAAGATATCATAATAATGGAACAAAAATATCCCTATTTTTCATCCTTGGAAAATTTGGACGTGACACCACATTAACCCATTTTTTGAAAAATACTCCAAATAGAAAATGCTGGTCTTTACCCGTTCTGTCGTCACTGTGTATTGAGTATGTTTTGTATTTCTCGTTTATCTACCGGTATTAAATTTTAAACATACATACATACATTCACGCATTCATTCCCAGAGTGGGGTAGACAGAGCTACAGAATTACCAACCACTCCAAAAACTTGTTGATAACTCTGAAACCACAATTAGCACAATTAGGCTAATATGTTTAACAGTGTATATTAGTGACAGGTAGCAAGCCCATCGCCTAACAGTACTACAAGCCTTTATTCCCTTAGTCGCCTCTTACGACTTCCACGGGAAGACATGGAGTGGCACTATTCTAAGCCGGCAACCACACCAAAAAAAATGGTTCTAAATCGGTTTAGTAAGTAATGATTGAATAAACGAACAAACTAACAGACGGGCAAATCAAAACACGTCGATTTGTAGTTAAGGCCACTCTAATGTTACACCTACCATATACCTACATACCATATGTCATATACCTACCTGTTACCGTACCCTTACCCCATCCAACACGACAAGAGTATAGGTAGTTCCACGAGAGTTGAGGTGAATGATTACACACACAGCTACATGAAGTACTGATTGCAAAAAAAGTGAATGAATGAAATGAGTGAGTGAATGTAAATGTAAACAAAAACGCTTAGTTATATTTTTGGCCGTGTGGTTGCCGGCTTAGAATTGTGCCACTCCATGTCTTCCCGTGGAAGTCGGAAGAGGCGACTAAGGGAATAAAGGCTTGTAGTACTGTTAGGCGATGGGCTTGCTACCTGTCACTAATATACACTGTTAAACATCTTAGCCTAATTGCGCAAATTGTGGTTACAGAGTTATCATCAAGTTTTTGGAGTTGTTGGTAATTCTGTAGCTCTGCCTACCCCACTCTGGGAATGAAGGCGTGAAGGTATGTATGTATGTATGTATGTATGTAGTTATATTTTTAATAAGTATCAAAAGCAGTAAAAAAATATAAAAAAAATGCTTGTATAAACCATCATCACTTGGCATATCTTCATCTGATTCGTTAAGATTGATTACAAGGTTTTCGGTTAAATAATCAATCCCAGGTTCCATTATCCTGTATCTTTCTTCTTTTTCTTGGGTTTTTCTAAACATATTCTGAAATACTTAACAAAATAGTTTAAAGAAACTTTTTGGTCTTTCTTGCAGTTCAGTGTTGAACTTGCTATCGGTACAATATTAGAACAGTAATTTCAAAATCCCGCTGTCATTACATGACAGTGTTGTTGTGTGCGTGACCTCAACTCTCGTGAAACAAGCTATAACAAATATTGACTTCCGGTCATTAAAGAGTTTTGGCGCGTTAGGAACTAGCGCGGGCCTATTCTGCTAAAGGCAATAAGCAGTGTCTCAAATTCAATTACCAAAGCAGTTTTAATTCTATTCTGTTAGGAACGTTATAAAGTGTAGGACGATAGACCGCCCCGAGGCAATACGGCACTCATGTCTATCGTCCTACACTTCCAAAACGTAATATCTAGAATATCAGTGACATTCAATTTGAACCTTAATGCTATGACGATACCGTTTGTTTTTCAATATGAATGTTGTAGTGGCACGTGCTAACTCGGCTAGCCTAAGCTATTATAATAGCGGCTTTGGGATAATAGAGACAATGGCCTTTGTTTGAAAGATTAGGGCTCGAAGCGAAAAATTTACCTGGGAAGATTCATACTATATATCTGTAATATTGCCCATTGGCTTGACGTTGCATAAACTAAAGAAAGGGTCAACATGACGTTAATTTTTAGGGACCGAAATTCACGCCCCGTTAAGCTCTGGTGTGGTCATTTGGTCAATTCCTAACTTGTTCCTTTTTCAAATTGGTGTATGAAAAATCGTCACTAAGGGCCGTATTAATAAACTGATCTCGAGTGTATTCCCCGTCTCAAGATGCGTCATTTATGACAGTTTTCTATGGCTTGACGTTTACTTTGACGCATCTTGTGACAGGCATCTCAGTCAAGATGAGTTTATTAATACGGCCCGAAGAAACGACTTAGACTTCATTAACTGGTTCTGATGGTTGGCAGCGTGTTTGCAGTTTTGGGATTACAATCTTGAGATTAAATGCATATGTTTATGGGCCTCAGCGCCTACATTACCATCAGGAGGCCTGCATGCTCGTTCGCCTTCTCCCTGCCATTAAAAAAGCTACATGATTATAATAAATAAGATATTTTCTTCTTCAGATGCTGGCAGTGATGTGGCCAGCATAAAGACAACAGCGACCCGCGACGGAGACTACTGGGTGCTTAACGGGAAGAAGAGTTGGGTCACCTCTGCCATCGAGGGGAAGGCCACCGCTGTGTTCGCCACCGTCGACCCCACGCAGAAACACGGCGGGCTTGCGTGTAAGTAGGGTTGAGTGATGACAAAGTAGGGTTAGAGGTTACAGCAGGGTAACTTCTGGGTGCTTAATGAGAAGAAGAGTTAGGACCATCTGCCATCGAGGGGAAGGCCACTGCTGTGTTCGCCACTGTGAAACCATGCTGATTCATAGGGGGCTTGCGTGTAAGTAGGGTTGAGTGATGACAAAGTAGGGTTAGGGTTACAACAGGATGGCTTCTGGGTGCTTAACGGGAAGAAGAGTTGGGTCACCTCGGCCATCGAGGGGAAGGCCACCGCTGTGTTCGCCACCGTCGACCCCACGCAGAAACACGGCGGGCTTGCGTGTAAGTAGGGTTCAGTGATGACATAGCAGGGTTACGGTTACAACAGGATGGCTTCTGGGTGCTTAACGGGAAGAAGAGTTGGGTCACCTCTGCCATCGAGGGGAAGGCCACCGCTGTGTTCGCCACCGTCGACCCCACGCAGAAACACGGCGGGCTTGCGTGTAAGTAGGGTTGAGTGATGACAAAGTAGGGTTAGGGTTACAACAGGATACTTCTGGCTGCTTAATGAGAAGAAGAGTTGGGGCACCTCTGTAATCGAGGGGAAGGCCACTGCTGTGTTCGCCACTGTCGACCCCAAAGACATGGTGGGAATGCGTGTAAGTAGGGTTGAGTGATGACAAAGTAGGGTCAGAGGTAACTACAGTGTGATCTTCGAGAAGAAGACGCAAGGTCACCGCTGTGTTCTTCGCCGTCGACCCAACGCAGAGATATATATAGGATGCTTTGCGCGTACTTAAGTTGAGTGATGACAGAATAGGGTCAGAGGTTATGAGCATTCTCCCAGCAGAACATAAACATTTTTTTTTGGAAAAGAGTTTGGCCATTCTCCCATCGATAAGGCAGAAGTGGCCTACACGGAGATATGCTTGCGTGATATTAGGGTAGATTATATGGTAACCAATAAGGAATAAAACTCTGATTAGTATACAAATACCAGATAGCAACTACTGAGTGCGCTATATAATAAAAAGCGGAGTATAAACAGGGTTTTAAAAGAGTAAATTCATGACTTGACGCTAAAAAGCCGCGTTAAATGGAATTTACGTTTATCATCCTCCTTAGTTTATGCAAATGTTGTCTCCAGGTTTCTTGGTGCCGATGGAGGCCGAGGGACTATTCAGGGGTAACAAGGAACCTCTCATCGGCGTCAGGTACTTATTGAATGGTTTATCCTAAGAGCTTTGTATCGCTTAAACTTATCTACTTATTTACAGCACATGGGTTGAGGGCTATTTAACAAACAGAAAGCAAAATAAGAAGCGAATAAGATCTGTCAGGATCGTAGCAGGTGGAAAGAAGTGGTCTCTGCCTACCCCTCTGGGAACCAGGCGTGTATGTATACATGTATGTATGAAAGCAAAAACGATTGGGCGCTTCTAACAAGATGGTGATATCGTTGACACACAATAATAAATGGCAATTCAAATCTTGTGCCCAAAAGACTTTAATGATCTATTAGTCCTGTTCCGACTATAGACGGTGACAACAATGATTAATTTAAAAAAAAACTAATTTTGAGTGACACGCTTTATATTCATTTATATTCACCAGTTTTTGGTTCTTAGGTAAAGGTAGGGTGGTGGGATTGCCTTATAATAGGAGCTTAGTGGAGATAACAATTTTTTTTTACCGCCCTCGAGGTTTCAAACAGAACTCAGAGGGCACCAATGAGACACAAGCTCATTAGTAAGACAATATATTGATTTCAATGACATGATTTCCGATAACGCTCTTCACGATATTTCATAGTTTTGACGTTATCCTGATTTAATTACTTCTAACATTTCCGACCCGGCTTACGTAATACTGACAAATAAACATTAGACAGAATCTTTTGCGGTGGACTATATTTTTTGCACAGTCCTCATCTGCCTATTAAGACCATCGAGTCACAAATCGAGCGAGCACCAATTAGAGATCCTGTTAACACCTTCATACTCCATCATCAGGTTCGCTTCTAGACGCTATAATATTGCAGACACACACACACATTGCATATGAAATTATAACACGGTAAGGGAAACAAATGTAGTTCAGATTTCAGGGACTTCAAATTGATTAAACCAAATTTTCTGTTTAAGAATCGTAGGTTATACACTGAGGGGATAAAGTACTATTTTATGTCACGGGAGCGATATTGAATCCAGAACAAATGAGGGACTCCAGACGAGTTAATTCCTGAGCGAATCGAGGGACGAGACGAAAACAGCTTTATCCCAAAGGATAATACTCTACTTTTCTCATCCTTTGCGAGACAATAAAAAGCAAGGCTACTTACTAGAAATAACGTTTTATTAAAAAATAAAATAACTTATTTAAAAAAAACGTACAACATGTAATTTTTCATAGGAATTCAAATCTCGTTATTAACCAGCGGGTTATAATGAGATTCATACATACATACATGCATATACTCACGCGGTCAATCCCAGATTAGGTTAGGCAGAGCTACATAATTACCAATAACTATAAACTTGTAACCTGCCGGGTCATAATATTGTACTGAATCTCATTATAACCCCCTGGTTAGCCGATGGCTATAATGACTTACTAAAGGTGAGGTTTGCATGATATATAATTGGGTAATTTCGAGCATATGGTGTGAGTGAAAAGATTATTCTTATCATATTGATAAGATGATTTTAGTGACATAATAAGTAAAGCATCTGCCTATATTTGTTTAGTTACTTTAGATAATATGTACAACCATGCGATAGATATTATACCTGACCAAGTATACCACCATAGACCATTAGCGGCAGAACACTCATAATAGTACATTATTGCCTAGGCAGTGAAGCAGGCAATTGCGGGCCGAGAATTGGTTTAAACGGACGAGCTTGAGAGTTGGCGTATAAATAGACAGAGGGGCAAGTTCGAATCTTGCTAAAATATACACTTGCAAAGGGTTCGGTTTAGTTTAATTTCCATTGATAAGGTTATGTTACGCAAATGTAAAGCGCTTCCCACAGGGCGGCGACGGCGTGCGACGTGACGCTGCAGGAGGTGCGCGTGCCGGCGGGCTGGATGGTGGGCGCGGAGGGGGAGGGGTTCAGGATCGCCATGGCGCAGCTCGACCAGGCCCGGATCGGGGTCGCCGCGCACGCCGTGGGTCAGTACATAAGGCACTCGCTCCAGGCCGCGACGGCGGGCGACGTGACGCTGCAGGAGGTGCGCGTGCCGGCGGGCTGGATGGTGGGCGCGGAGGGGGAGGGGTTCAGGATCGCCATGGCGCAGCTCGACCAGGCCCGGATCGGGGTCGCCGCGCACGCCGTGGGTCAGTACATAAGGCACTCGCTCCAGGCCGCGACGGCGGGCGACGTGACGCTGCAGGAGGTGCGCGTGCCGGCGGGCTGGATGGTGGGCGCGGAGGGGGAGGGGTTCAGGATCGCCATGGCGCAGCTCGACCAGGCCCGGATCGGGGTCGCCGCGCACGCCGTGGGTCAGTACATAAGGCACTCGCTCCAGGCCGCGACGGCGGGCGACGTGACGCTGCAGGAGGTGCGCGTGCCGGCGGGCTGGATGGTGGGCGCGGAGGGGGAGGGGTTCAGGATCGCCATGGCGCAGCTCGACCAGGCCCGGATCGGGGTCGCCGCGCACGCCGTGGGTCAGTACATAAGGCACTCGCTCCAGGCCGCGACGGCGGGCGACGTGACGCTGCAGGAGGTGCGCGTGCCGGCGGGCTGGATGGTGGGCGCGGAGGGGGAGGGGTTCAGGATCGCCATGGCGCAGCTCGACCAGGCCCGGATCGGGGTCGCCGCGCACGCCGTGGGTCAGTACATAAGGCACTCGCTCCAGGCCGCGACGGCGGGCGACGTGACGCTGCAGGAGGTGCGCGTGCCGGCGGGCTGGATGGTGGGCGCGGAGGGGGAGGGGTTCAGGATCGCCATGGCGCAGCTCGACCAGGCCCGGATCGGGGTCGCCGCGCACGCCGTGGGTCAGTACATAAGGCACTCGCTCCAGGCCGCGACGGCGGGCGACGTGACGCTGCAGGAGGTGCGCGAGATGTGTGTCGTGTGCCGCAATACAATACATTGTTTTCATTAAGACTGCACCGCAGCGTCCAGTAGCGCCCTCATTACTATTATTGTGTTTTCTAATAATCCAAGTGTTGAAATCGAAGGATTTTTTCTTTTATACAAATGAACATTGTATATCATATATGATATATGACAAAACTTTACGTGCTTCTGTCAAGTCCACATTCTTGCTATCTGCCTCTCTCTTACGTCATCCGTCATTTCGTTTCATTTCGCAGGAATCGCGCAAGCCGCCCTAGACACGGCGATCAACTACGCTAAGGAGCGGGTCGCGTTCGGCAAGAACCTCACTCGCCTGCCCTCTGTTAAGGTAATCACTTATTACAATAGCTAGCTTGTACTCACTCTTAGGGATGTGATTAAAGGGCCTGTTCACTCACAGACCGGATTCTCCAACTCGGTCGGTCGGTCTCGGTCGAATGCTCGTATGCTAAAAGTTCTATCATGTCGGTCGTAAAGCGGACCGTATTACCAAGGGCATGTAGCAGAGTTGGAACAGTCGTCAAACCATGCGACTCTGACCAGTAAGAGGGGTCATTCAAGTTGCAGACGAAGTCCGTAGGGCGGTCTGGAACCGTCCCAACGTGAATAAGTAATATTCTAATATATTTTTTTACTTGAACACATACATACATACATAAACTCACGCCTTCATTCCCAGAGTGGGGTAGGCAGAGCTACAGAATTACCAAGCACTCTTAAATAATTTGTTGATAATTCACTTGAACAAGTTCCAAAAAATAGATTTCGTAACAATAAAAAAAGCTCAGAGCTCGGAAATCACGCACTCCTTCGGGCCTCTGGCCGGCCAGACATACGCTTTGAACACATCTCTTATTTTTACCGGGTGTTAATTCTTTCCAGGACCGTTTGACTGAAATGGTGGTCCTAGTGGAGACCGCGCGTCTCCTCACTTACCGCGCCGCGACCGACGTTAGCACAAAGAACAGTTCTATGGCGAAGTACGTCGCGGGACGGAACGCCGCCGCCGTCGCCGACCACGCCGTGCAGATCCTGGGCGGCCGCGGGCTCTCCACCAACTACCCCGCCGAGAGACACTTCAGGTATGCCTATAGCAGCTTCTAGAAGTATCTAGCAACGTCTAGAAGATGAAGTACGTATCGTCGACTAGGCCGTGCAGATCTTGGGCGGCCGCGGGCTCTCCACCAACTACCCCGCCGAGAGACACTTCAGGTATGCCTCTAGCAGCTTCTAGAAGCTTCTAGCAACGTCTAGAAGATAAAAGACGTGGCGCCGACCACGCTGTGCAGATCCGGGGCGGCCGCGGGCTCCACCAACTACCCCGCCGAGAGACACTTCAGGTATGCCTATAGCAGCTTCTAGAAGTATCTAGCAACGTCTAGAAGATGAAGTACGTATCGTCGACTAGGCCGTGCAGATCTTGGGCGGCCCTGGGCTCTCCACCAACTACCCCGCCGAGAGACACTTCAGGTATGCCTATAGCAGCTTCTAGAAGTATCTAGCAACGTCTAGAAGATGAAGTACGTATCGTCGACTAGGCCGTGCAGATCTTGGGCGGCCCTAGGCTCTCCACCAACTACCCCGCCGAGAGACACTTCAGGTATGCCTCTAGCAGCTTCTAGAAGCTTCTAGCAACGTCTAGAAGATAAAAGACGTGGCGCCGACCACGCTGTGCAGATCCGGGGCGGCCGCGGGCTCTCCACCAACTACCCCGCCGAGAGACACTTCAGGTATGCCTCTAGCAGCTTCTAGAAGTTTTTAGCAACGTCTAGAAGATAAAGAACGTGTCGCCCTCGCCAACCACGCTGTGCAGATCCTGGGCGGCCGCGTGTTCTCCACCAACTACCCCGCCGAGAGACACTTCAGGCATGCCTCTAGCAGCTTCTAGAAGTTTCTAGCAACGTCTAGAAGATAAAGTACGTGTCACCGACCACGCTGTGCAGATCCTGGGTGGCTGCGGGTTCTCCTCCAACTACTTGCCGAGACACACTTCAGGTAAGCCTCTGGCAGCTTTTAGAAGCTTCTAGCAACGTCGAAAAGATGAGTTACGTGTAGTGATGGGCCGCGGTAATATTCCCGTTACCAGTAAGTTTCCGTTTGGAAATATTCGCAGTAAGTTTCTAATGTTACCAGTAATATTCCCAAAAGGTGGGAATATACTATACTGGTGATTTATATGAGATTTAATGATTATATAGTTAGTTAAATAAGCAATATGCATAGATATATTCCTTTCTCTTTTACACATATCACCTTTTTTCTCTTTCACACAAACTTCTTATCTGAAATGGCACAAACACAAAGGACTTAGTTTTGCCCTTGACTCGACTCAGTGCACGTGCTTTTTGTGATGATAGTGAAAAATGTGATAATGATTACTAAGCTTAAAAAAAATAGTTTTTCATGAAAAGAGGAAAAACATTTATTCACGCCAAAATTACACAATCTAAAAACATAACAAAATTAAAAAAATACAGTAAAACAAATTCTTAAAACTAAACTTAAAACTAAACTTAAAACCTAGTGTTACCTGCCCAAGCCGTAATTACAGCCTCCATGCGATCCTTCATTGACCTCACCAACGTCACGATTCGTTCTTGAGGAATGTCACTCCACTCCTCGACGACGGCGTCCCGAAGCTGTTCAAGGGTAGCAGGGGCAGTATCACGAGACCGCACCCGGCGTTTTAGATCATCCCAAAGGTGCTCTATGGGGTTCAGGTCAGGACTTCTCGCTAGCCACTGCATCACGGGGATCCCAACCTGATCCAGGTAGTCCCGAACAATCAACGCCGTATGAGAGCGGCCGTTGTCGTGCATTAATGTGAATTCAGGCCCAACAAAACCAGCATACGGGACCACGTGGTCCTCCAGGATCTCTGTGATGTACCGAAGCGCAGTCAGGGACCCCTGGCCACGTCCACCTCCAGTGCGGGAGACGCACACAAGGTCGGTTTTGCCCTGGGTTGAAATTCCGCCCCAGAACATGCAGGATCCTCCTCCGTAGCTGACGGTTTCTTCAAAGCAGGCTTTTGAGTACCGTTCTCCCTGCCTCCTGTACACTCTTCTACGCCTATCGTTGCAGAAAAGGCATACCCTCGTCTCGTCGGAGAAGAGGATAGACTGAAGTCTGACTCGCCTATGCTCTGCTGTCAATTTGGGGCCCGTAGCAGCCCTACGAGGCAGGATTTTCTTCTCTCGCAGCCTTCTTCTTACTGTGGAGACGCTCACCGACGTCCTCCGAGCTGTTCGGAGCTGCTGTTGCACCTCAACAGCGTTGGAGAATCGGTTACGCAAACACGTTGACACAATATAGCGGTCGTCTCTGTCGGAAGTGAAACGTCGTCTCCCAGATCCATGCTTCCTGATGTAGCCTCCAGTCTCCTGGAACCGCTGGGATACTCGTTTCACCCGGAAACGGCTTATGTTGAGTTGTCGAGCAACATCAACCTGCCGTAGTACTGATTGCAGTAGTGCTACCACTTGAGCTGCTTCTTCTGCCGTGATATCCATTTTTCAGAGTTTTCTCTTACTGGAGCTGTTCAGGTGTGACTTCTGTGATGTCTGGATAGCAAATTACCCATAATTCATTTTTACCTCCCCTTTTATTCGTGTTCAGGGTGGCACAAGTAGTGAGTCCTCTAATGAGTTTTCCATCACTTTTTTTTAAAGACTCTAACGTGTCGTGATCATTGTTTTTACGAAAAAGAACGATTCGCGTTTTTAAAGTTGATTAACTGTGCTTTCAAATGATACTAATATTGGTAGGGTACAATAAATAAGTTAAGAGCTTTATTCGCTTGAAATCAAAATTTCAAAAGGTGCGATTTTTTTGACGCCGTGTGTATTTGTATAATTAAACTGATTTTCCGACATTTTCTTTCATTTCGATCGAAACTAAGATGTTTTTACCGTGATTTAAAGTGTACTTGGCCATAATTACACGATGGGAATATTCCCAGTAACATTGGAAAAATACCTGGTAATTTTGGGAATATTCCCGGTAACATTGGGAATTTACTTTCTGGGGGGGAGCTCAGTATTTTTTTTTATTCTAAATTGTTCCAATGTTCACCAAATAAGCATAAAACACAAAAAAAAAATTACTTTATAATTCAGTTTTTCTATATTTCCCTAAATTTCCAATACTTGGAAATATTACTGGTAACATTACTGGGAATATTCCCGCCATGGGAATATTCCCGGTAACGACCCATCACTAGTTACGTGTCGCCAACAGTGCCAACACCTCACTGACTGTTGAGTTGAGAGTAGCGTTAAATTAACGCGTTTATATTTCTACTCAGTTTTCAATTTTACCTGTGCTAAAAGATTTCATATGCAGGAAAATTTATCACAAATAGATGTTCACAATTTAAATTTTAGTTTTAATAATAAATGTTGTTTGACAGGGACGCGCGTGGCACGCAGATATACGGCGGCGTGACAGACATACAGAAGCGGCTGGTAGGTCACTTCTTATTGAAAGAACACGACGCTCTATGATGACACTAGTCAAAATTAATGCAAGCACTGGGTAAAGATCAAAGACTTGAAAAAAACTACACAACGACAAGTTAAAATGTATATTCTGTGGAATATACAAGTTTATAATCCACTGAATTGAACGAATTTTGTAAAGATATTATTTTTGATATTTGAAACGCGTGTGGCTTTAAAACCGGAATTCAGCTGCGGCGCACACTTTGCACACACACGCTACATGCGTGAGCCCCTCACTCTATATGAGCAATTATTAGCATCATTATCAGCCCGTATTAGACCATTGCTGGACAAAGGCCTCTCCCAATGCTCGCCACTGCTCCCGATCTTCAGCTTCTCTCATCCAACCTATACCGGCCTATCTGCGCATATCATCACGTTTGCCGAGACGCGGTTTCTACTCAAGAACACGCCGGCTCCAACCGACGTCGTATTTTGGTCGCCTTATAAAGCACCCGTCACTCTCGCTCTTGCATACTGGTAAGAAAGTGACAGATGCTTTATGCGCATCGATAATACACGATCAGTGCCCCGCTGGATCAATTGTTCTGGGCGTGTGTCACTGACGTCACATCGTGCGTGTGAGTAGGAGTATCTACATAGATTTTGATACGAAGCGAATTTATACCCACATGGCCTGCATAACATGCTGCCGTAGTTAAGTTTTAAGTGTGGTAGTGGCAGTATTTTTAAGATATATTTTTGTAAAATATTACGTTGTTCTGTACGTGAATCCAATTTAGTATTTGTGTAGAAAAATTACATTTGCATCGATTGTACTTTCTAATATTAGGTACGCGTTCTTGCTTTTTGCATGATTTGTCTTCATCTCAGGTATTGTTTCTTTATTTTGTAACACACGTTATTAACCAGGCTTTATTATTACATAGCTACTTTCTGTGAAAAAAAAACATCTGACTTATGGTGAAAACCACATTAAAATCCATTGTGTGGTCTAGGAGATACACACACAGACAGACGCGGAGATCAATTTTGTTTTATGCCAAAGATATACATTAACATTGACCTTTCGTATGTTTACCTATTTACAGTCGACCCTCTAAGTAACAGCACTCTCGTGTACCTTGTCGCTTTAAAGCCTTTGACAGATCAGTACTGTAGTTCAAACATGACGTAAAACTAACCAAGTTCTAAAATGTGCGGCAACTTACGAGTATAACGCCGACCGTACATTGGCGTCATATCAAACCTCTTTCGCGTTGCATGGTGCTCCGAATGTATTTTTCTACACAAGTATTGCAGTTATGTCTAAAATACGTGTTGTTTCATATGTTCATATGTTTTATCTTGATTATATTACTTTATCAAGATGCTTTTACACCGGATCCTGATTATTCTGAAGATATCGTTAAATGATATGAAGTCAATTGCTCACCGCGAGCAATATCATTTTAATGTCATGTTTAATTGATATACTTAGAGGTATATCCGGTATTGCTCAGAGGCTCCCTCTATTTCGCCGAAAGTATAGTTACGCCGAATTTTGTTTTCGCATAATTTTTCTCCAGCTTACACGGAAAATATTTTTTTTAATGTTTTGTGTGATCATGGTAGAATAGAGTATGTTAGGTTAGGTTTATTTTATAACTTTTCAAAAAAGTCAAAGGTATCAGTAGAATAACAATATGCGAAAATAGTATTCTGCGAAATCATACATTCGGTTAATTTATGATTATGCGAAAACAAGGGGAACCATTTCTCATCAATGTGACGTATTTTACGTGCGGTCTAGATGATAGATGATATTATTTCCTTTTGGGAGCTTTTCGAATTCGTGGCATTATAGTAATCTAGGTTACTTTTACTATTACTGTACCAAGTTTTACATCGATCGCATGAGGTATTGTTATAAATTGCTAATTATAAGTACCCTTCTGTAGTCTAAGCTAGTCTTAGAGCCGTATTAGGTACTGATCTTGAGTAAGCTGGTCGTCTCAAGATATTCGTACTTCAAAACAAACGTCGTTATAGAGAATTAAACCAGTAATATGACTGGCATAGAGGACTAGAGGTATTCCATCTTAGTCCTCAGAAGTCGGCTAGCTGCAATGTAGTAGTCGAACCATTTAAAGCTCTATTGGTAACCTGTGCGCTTAGCAGAACCTATCAGGTCGCCTGTGTGCTTTTTTTTGCCTTTATGTCATAATAAGAAAAGAAAAAAATGGATATACATACACACACAAACTCACACAAACAATGAATTAAAAAAAAAAGTTCATTATTCTCTAACCACATTTAGCACGATAAGGCTAACTGCCGCACTCAGAGACGTCAATTAAATTGAATGCTTATTATTATTATGATATTCATTTAATTTTCTATAAATTAGGTTTTTTACATATTCAAATATAAAGGTAAAATAACAATACCGATACAAAAATAAACATTATAAAAAACCTAATCTACGGGTGCCGCCAGCAGCGGGGCAGGGCTCAAGCTACCGGTGGTTAGGGCTGCAGAGAGAGGAACCTCCTCACAATGCGTGCCGTGTCGAGGAGTACTGCCTTCTGTATCTGGCCCTTGATCCAGCCATCTAGCGAGAGTCTCTTGAGGTGTTGGTCGAGACTCTTCGCTATAAGACCGTTTGCCGAAACAACTATCGGGACAATGATCGTCGAGTCAACATCCCACATGGTGGTCACCTCGTGAGCCAAGTCAAGGTACTTGTTGAGCTTATCCTTCTCGGCCTTCACGAGGTTCTCATCATGCGGGATGGTGACGTCGACGAGCACTGCCCGGCGTTGAGATCGATCTGTCAACACGATGTCAGGTTTATTGGCGACAATAGTCCTGTCTGTGATAACAGATCGATCCCAATAGAGCGTAGCACGACCATTTTCGAGAACTGGCGCCGGTGTGTATTTATAGTACGGCACTTCAGACTCAACAAGACCGTATTGAAGAGCAAGCTGCTGATGAATGATCCTGGCTACGAGGTTATGTCTGTGCAAGTACTCGCCGTTGGCCAAATGCGAACAACCGGAAATTATATGTCTGAGGGATTCGCCGGGACAACGGCACGCTCGACAAATGTCGACCGTGCCATCCCTCAGAATATATTTCCGGTAATTGTTCGTCATTATGACCTCGTCAGCAATTGCACAGGCAAAACCTTCGGTTTCCCCAAAGAGGTCACCAAACCGTAGCCAGTTCACGGACGCTAAAAAGTCTACGTCGGGCCTTGGTAGGGCCCGGTAGAAGCGTCCGTGTAGCTCCTTGCTCTTCCATACGTTCTTGCGGTCTTCAGTGCTCAACACTGTTGGTCTACGCCAGTTTTCGTTTGCCAAGGAGAGAGGCGTGAGGCTCCTGTCTACTGCAACCACATCACGATGCATCCCACACTCATTGCTAAGGAAATAATCCCTGAGATTGCACACCTCGCGGTTATGGAGATTCTTAGCATTTAAAATGCCTCGACCTCCACATTTCCTCGGGATGTACAATCTCATGACAGATGAGCGTGGGTGCAACATGCGATGTGATTTGAGCAGTAGGCGGACCTTCCTATCCAGGGCGTCCAGCTCAGTCTGAGTCCATCTTAGTATGCCAAAGGAGTATGTGAGCAGCGGCATCACCCAGCCATTGAAGGCACGCACCTTATTGCCACCCGACAAAAGACTGTTAAGAACTTTTGTCAAGCGGCAAAAGAAGCGCTCCTTCACTGACTGCTTGACATCGCCGTCCATAATACCCAAAGACTGTGACATACCAAGATATTTGTAGGTTTCAACTTCGGAGAGAGATCTGAGGGTCATTGTCTCAGAAAGCTGCAAATTAGATGAATTTACAACTTTCCCTCTTTGAACATGCATGACCGCACACTTATCTACACCGAATTCCATCTTGATCGCACTACTGAACTCTTGTGTGATTTTCAATAATGCGATAAGATCTTGGCACCCCGATGCAAACAATTTGAGGTCATCCATGAACAATAAGTGAGAAATGACTTCAGCCTCTCTACGAAGTCGATAGCCAAGCCCGGAATCCTTCAGCAAAGAGCTGAGAGGATTCATGGCTAGGCAAAACCACAAAGGACTCAGACTGTCACCCTGGAAGATGCCTCTTTCAATCCTTATCAAGTTAGGCGAATCAGAGGGGATGTCTCGACCACCTGGTTGACGAAGGACTGTGACCCACTGCCTCATACACACACCTAAAAAGGACCTCAAAGTTGTATCAACTTTATACAACTCTAAGATCCTTTCAAGCCATGAGTGAGGCACCGAGTCATAAGCCTTCTTGTAGTCAATCCAAGCAGCCGAGAGGGCCGCCTTGTTTCGCCTAACTTGCTGACAAATGGTCATGTCTATGAGGAGGAGCTCCTTAGTACCACGGGACCCAACCTTACATCCATTTTGAGCAGAGGCCAAAATATTGTTTGCAATAAAATGTGCATTTAATTTTGTGCTCAAAATGGATGTAAGGAGCTTGTAGATGGTAGGCAAGCATGTAATGGGTCGGTAATTCTTTGGATCCGCGGTACTACCGGACTTGTGGAGCATGGAGGTGACACCAGTTGTTAATAAAGGTGGCAAGGAACCGATTTCAAGGGCATTTTGGAGTTGTGCTGCCAAACACTCATGTGAGGCTTTGAACCATTTAATCCAGAAATTGTGCAATCCGTCCGGCCCAGGACTTTTCCAGTTCTGAGCCATTCGAATTGCACAACTTACATCTTCGGGACAGATGGTAATAGGCCCCATTGGTTCAATAGCCTCACACGTGCGCTCAACAGCACGTATCCAATCTCCTTCAGTGTGCACGACCGGCACCGACCAGATATTGCGCCAGAAATTAATCATAGCAGCAGGATCTGGTAGGTGTCCGTCGCTCACACCTTGATCAGTTCCTTCCCACTTTCGGTACACCTTCCTCTGATCACTTTGGAAGAGGCGATTTTGCTGGTATCTATTCACATGTTCTCTATAGCGACGAATACGGCTTGCCCACGCGTAAACCTTCTGCTTCAGGAAGTCGATACGTTCCGTGACACAAGCCATATAATGTTGGGACCTTATTCCGGTCCCAGCAAAGGCTTGGTTCACGAAACGCATGACTCGGGGGCGTTGATTGCCTCCCCTGAAGCAGATTAGCTTCGCTATGAGAGTCCTAAATTTATCAATACGCCGCTCAATTCGCACTTGCCAATCGGGGACAGACCCACGAGCGCGCGGAGCTCGGTCAGTGTCCGAAAACTTGACTCGAGCTACGCGGCACGCAGCTATGGCCCCGCAGTACAAAATTGAGTGGGTATCGATTATATCCTCGCTGGCTTGTAAATATGGCGCCAGCAAGGCGTTTAGGGCTCCCATAAGCGCAAAATTTCGTTTACAGGCAGGCAAGCGTGGTAGACGAGGCCTAGAATTGGGTGTGGACCGATACTGCGCGATCGCGTCTTCCAAAGCCCTCCTCAATTGCTCATTTACCTGGCTAGTTACGCTTATATTCGCACAATCCTCAACATCGATAACGGGATATATATTATTATTATTATATTTTATTTATTAAAAAAGATGAAATTACATTATATATAGTGCTTGTGTTGTCTTATTCTATTGCTTTAGCAGAAAAAGTGACAGCAGCATTGAATCAAGCATTAAATTTAATTGTTGTCTCTGGGTGATTATTCGGCGTTTTAACCGCCGTCATTATTGTCTTTGCATATTATTCAAGATAAAATTTGTGATTTTCTTGTTCTTTTATATGGAATGTATACTACCCCCGGGTCCATTGATTTTGACATCAAAAGTTGCTGGTAGTTATCATTATTTTCGTCAATATATTGAAGACAACAATGACGGCGGTTGAAACGCCCGAATATTCACCCCTCTGAGTGCGGCAGTAAGATGTTTACCAGTGTATTAGCGACAGGTTGCAAACCCATCGCCTAACAGTACTACAAGTATTTATTCTCTTAGTCGCCTCTGACGACTTGCACGGGAAGACATGGACAAGATAAGTTCGCCATTGTACATGTTAATCTTAAGTTTATGTACGAATTTACTTGTAATTGTTTTTTTTTTGTGCAATAAAGAGTTTACATACATACAATGCGCTCTTTTGCCTATTTCATGCCAAAAACAAAAACTCGTCTTTGAGGCCTCTTGAGATGGACATCGTACTTAAGATCGGTTTATTAACACGGCTTTTATATTTATAGTGATTTACCTTTGTTATATTTCGATGACGACAGTTTGAGTTTAACAAACATGTACTTATTCTAGTTAACATTCCGAAAACGGTCTATGTAAAAGTATACAGGGATTTTTCTGATCATGAAGTTGGTTTCAAATTTCTTTGTTATTGCCTATATTACAAATAGGTATGCGATTTGCTATAGCAGCAGCAGTCTTCCAAATATTTATAAAGTTGTAAGCAGCTTTCCTAACGTTTGTAAAAAAAATGGTCTATGTTATGTAAAATATTAATTTGTGAAAGACAATAGCTATAAGAATAATATAAGTGTTCATGTATTCAAAACAAGTTATGAAATATATATAAATTTTAAAAATAATATTTTTTCTATTATTCCAAACCTATTTTTAGTTTTTTCTTTTATTCGCATCAAGGACAATGTTCGTGTCTGCCGTTCGGATAATCCTTTCTAATTGGTGTGGAACGACAGAGACGGGAAGAGCGAAAAGCGAAAAAAAATGCACTATACGATGACTTGTCAAAAGCAACTAGGCTTAGCTCGAAGAAAATAAAGCCCCAGATTTACTGCTAATGACATCTATTTCATTTTGATCCCGCAACTGATAAATCAACGTGAAATTCGACGGAGAAAAAATTATTATCTCAGAAATAGTTCACTTTAGTATAGGGTATTATGGGACCAAAATGATTGCAAATGACCTCTCCAATAAACCCTAGAGGGGAATAGGTCGACTTACCAATAACCCCGTATACGCGTAATTTGGACGTCTGCTCTTAACCGGGCCTTACTCGTTAGCCATTATCCGACCCAAATCCTTAAAGACCGTAAATCATTTATAATCATGTGTCAAGCCGAATCAAACGTGATATACATCCAGCACCGACCTTTTGTGTTTCCATACGTAATCGACACGATTCGAAGTCACCAATGCAAATGATTTAAGAATAACGAATTGTTCATAATTGAAGATAGTTTCCTTTGACACGGCTAGGCACGAACACAATAACGTATTTTTCTCAAACATGCTATGTAATGTCGGCGTTATGTTAGTTATTTTAGGCTTCAAAGTGCCACGTTCCCGACGGAACAACTCGAGAGAACTGTAAAGGAATTTCATACAAAATTGAAGGCCTAGGCCGGGAAGTAATTTTTTTTTAATTTTAATATGGCCATGACAGCTGGTTTTATGAACAGGCTGAATAGCTGAAAATCGTTTTTTTTTTTGTATCTGTGTGGTTCGGACCAAAAATATCCGCGTTAGTGCCTATTACACAAATGTTTTTTGAGTGATGTTTTTTTTTTATTTCATTGCATATGTTTGAGAATAGTACATTACTACAGACGCCGGGAAGTAGGTGGTTGCAGGCCGAGTTCATATAGACGGCCGAGCGAAGCGAGGTCGGATAGTTACGAGGCTGGCAACCCCTTTTCACGGCGAGGTATGTATAGTGCTTTTCTCACGATTTTCAGCTATTCA
The DNA here is from genome assembly GCA_927399475.2 of Acleris emargana. Lineage (NCBI taxonomy): Eukaryota > Metazoa > Arthropoda > Insecta > Lepidoptera > Tortricidae > Acleris > Acleris emargana. The sequence continues at coordinate 4,524,103 of OV656840.1, forward strand.
GCCTGTTCATAAAACCAGCTGTCATGGCCATATTAAAATTAAAAAAAAATTACTTCCCGGCCTAGGCCTTCAATTTTGTATGAAATTCCTTTACAGTTCTCTCGAGTTGTTCCGTCGGGAACGTGGCACTTTGAAGCCTAAAATAACTAACATAACGCCGACATTACATAGCATGTTTGAGAAAAGACTTTAACGATAACTAGAATACTAATTCAGTCGGTAACGACTGTATTGTATTCCGAGATAGTCAAAGGAATGCTTAAGAAATACATACCAGTAGCTAATAGCGGTGATTCGTAATGTCGTCATTAGATCGCTGACAACGATTCGCCGTCTCGCGTTACCTGGCTTGTCTTACCGCGATACCTATTATGTCGTACCTACATGCATGGCCATTGAGTCCAAAGAGCTAGAGCAAGCCACACGGCTCTCTGCGTTATTGTTTAGAAATTCTAACGAAATTACTGTTATGAAATTTCATATTACACGCTTCCTTAATATCTTGAATCCACGCGATGTTTGTGCTTCGATATGTGTACCGCAGGACAGTCATAGTTCCCTTTAATCCACTATCTATAGGCTGCGTCATTTTCAGCAATGTACACATTGTACACACCCGATACAGATAACGGAACGATAAAGAACCTTATCATTCCACCTCGATCGAAAGCCGAACGCGCTTGTATCAGCGCCGCGAATTAAACAAAGATGCGCGCCAAAATTTTGACGTTTTACTTTTTAATTTTAAAAATTGTAACTGGCCAGGATGTTACGGAACAGCCAAAGGATGTGATCAAGTTAAGTTCAGTGTGTACGTGCAGTGAAATACGTGAGGATGACGGAACTCACTTAGTATTTAATATACAGTGTTCTGAATTGGATCGAATTGAGAATGCTCCGGATTTGGCTAATATTGAGTGGCCGAAGAACCCGAATGCGCTCAAAATATCAGCGGCATTCGAGGGTTTAGGAATTGCGACACTAAACCAGTAAGTACTACTTGTCAAGTATAGAATAAGAAACAAAGCAAGTGCCAGTAATTGCCTTGACTGGCTTATCTTGTTTACACGCATTTAAGGGCTTCGATGTTTATTCGGCGATTAATTATATGGACCTACTTGCCCATTTGTACGGTAAATAATGATATTTTTACAAGATATAGTTATCGTACGGCGTCGTTAGAATTTTAAACAAGTATAGGCAAACATTATGGTGTACTGTATTTTATATCTTGGAGATTTTTATGACATTAAACAACCGAGATTGTAAGTATGTTCGACTTTCTTTCATTTGGAGTTCCAAGTAACACATTTATAGATCATAAAAGATCCATCGGTACGAACCTATTATGAACATCGGACTAGGCATTTTTTGCGACCTACTTTAAGCAAAAAATGTATAACTGGTTTGTTTATGTTGTGATGAATATTACTCATGGTAGACTTTAATAATAGACCGGCTTTAAGTTTAAAACCATAACCAATTACTTTATACCTTTACAACACAGGAAGGAGGCACAGGATACTTTTAAAAACAAACATTTACCTTAAGTATAATGTAATTTGTTATTCACTAGCTATGCGCACCGCCAAGGCCGTCTTAAACTATGCTGAAGTCCACAAGAACACACAAGAATTTGTAGCCCTTTTGGAAAGTGTAGAAAGCGAATTACACGATTAATTATAGTACACAAAATCTACTACGGGCCCCGTGTGCCCTTATGGTAAAGACGGTATTGCCCACCGTATCTCCTATACATCGTCCTTCTTTATTCATATATCGCTGTTCCCTAAATAACGACAGCAACGGACAAACAGACAGACAAAAAAAGCGAATTAATTTTAAATAAATTAGAGAAAACCATAATATCTAGGCCATTACTCTGCTATGGTTTAGTTAGCGTATCTTGCTTTGATATCGTAATTACACTGTCGACGTTAATATAACGTGGAATAGATGCCCAGCTAAATAAATAATTAATATATAAGGTTACCAGCTGAATAAGTAGACTGAGATTACAAAATGTACAATATGTTTCTCCAACTCTTTTGTTTACTTTGTCTTGTTCCGTTTTGTTCCGATTTTTAACCTATGAGTCACCTAGTCCTTTGAACCGGATCGTTTATTTCAAGAATATATTGACTTAGTTAAAATTTTCTGAATGATGAGTATCGTTTGTTAATTGTTTCACAATAAAATTAGATTATTCCTTATCACTGTCTATGCAAGCCTTTTTGTTAAATGGATTCTTGTTACCACTCGTATCTATCAGATACAACAAAATACTGATAAATTAGAGAGCTACGTACCTAATACCTTATAACCTCTTATTCTTACTTTACTGATAACTTCCTTACTTATAAATATTAGAGATGTAACCTTTATTTATTAAATTATGTACTAATACAATTTGAAATAAATAAATTAAAACACAGAAAAGAAAAATAATATAAGACACACAAGCTCAGCGTGGCAAGGCCGCGCCATCATCAAAACCAAATAATTTAGCAAGTGGTTTAAATTTATGTCGCGTACCTCGAATACACATGCTGGTGGCCCGGATTATTGAAATAATGATACGAGACCTTAGCCATCCCATAACTGAGCTAAGGGATCTATCCCAGCGATCGGCAATAGCTTCTCCAAGGTGTTTTACAAAAGCGGACATTTGTGGAGCGAATACTCCGTCAACTGTTGCTACAAGTGGTGTGAAAGTGGCATGTCGCATTTCGCAAGCGTTAGAATATTTCCTATGTTTTTCATATTCAGCAGATTTTAGTACAGTAATGCCAGGGCGTGAAACATCAACGACACAGATATCGAATAACGCCTCCCTCTGAGAATTCCATACACCTCGGCAAGATAAGTCTCCACGTAACCCGCTAACGCCTTCAGAGATAATTGGTTCTTTAGTTACGTTTCCACATGCTTGTTGACATAGTTCACAAAATAGATCTCTAACTTCATTATGACGACGTGTTATTAAGCCGCCGGTTTGGCAACAAAGAGCATGGTCAACATTGAAGTCATAATTTCCGCAACCATCGCATGATTTGGGCATAGAAATAGGTGTTCGGTGGTCGCGAATTGCTAGAGCATCTCTGAATTCCAAAGGAGATAGATCAAAGTGATATTTTATTGTCGGTATGACAGAGAGCCAATTGGATGATTTTGTTTTCATCTTTGTAGAAATCGATCGTTCAATCGCTCTCTTCTTCGTAGTTGGAAGTTTGTCCAGGACAGTGACCATAAGTTTGTCATCAAGAATATCCTTCTCTTTACGACCTTCTTTGCGTGCATCTTTCAAAAGTTTGTTATGTTGTGCAAGGTCTAAGTCACATTTTTCTATTAGAGCAGTTGAGAGAGCTGCACAGCCTTTTTTGGAGGTTTCATAATCTAAATTGGTCAGCCTAGATGGGTCTGAAATTGCTAGACCACCTTTATGAATTGGTAGAGAAAAAAGGGCTATTTCTGTGGGTGAGACCTCACCTCCCAATAGAGAAGGCAAGAAATTGGAATTTAATGAGTGAGTCAGGGGCTCAAACAAATCATTGGTATAATTTAAGACTTGCGATAGAAATGACAACTGAAATTGAGCTGCTTTCGTGAGGGCTGTGTAGGCAGCTTGAGGTGAGTCTTTGCAAATAAGTGTAAGTTTTTCAATAGTGGATATCCAATTATTAACTTTCTTTTTTACAAAGTCTTCTTTTCCTTCACCTAGGTATGTAGCTGCCAAGAAAGCGTGATCCGGTTATAACAGTAACATTAGTTCCCTTGAAAATCTGGAGGGCAGTTGGTTTGTCAGTTTCAGAAACGATTAAGAATGACTTTTTATCTTGGGGGAAGTACCCATATCCAGGTCCTATGTTTCTAATTTTATCCCACCATTGACGAAGGCTTTGAAGCTTACCTTGGGCGGAAGAATCATCAGCATACCAACACTGGGTAGTTGTCTGTTCCATTTTAAGTTTAGATATTATCGGTAAAGTTGCAAGGGCGTATAATGGCATCGCGAGAGGGTCACCTTGAGTTATTCCTTCTTTGCTATTCATATCAGAATCACGAAAAACAAGTTCCGCATGTCCATTGTATGTATTATATAAAAAGCGTGCACAATGTGGCCAATGTATTCTTGCTTGCCAGAGGGCTAGTTGTCTGTTCACAGCATTGAAAGCGTTATTTGCATCAACAAGTAACATTCCCCAATTAGGAAATGGTTTACATTCTTTTATGAAAAGGTCATTCATAGCATGTATGGCTCCTTCGATACCGCTACTTACACCACTGCAGAGTTGTAATTGAGCACAAGCTTCAGTGACCTCAGAGCCAGTAACTAGAATCATGCATTTCGAGAGGATTCTGCGTAGGCATTCACCAATGCCAATTGGTCTTACACCAGGGCATTTATCGAGGGCTACAAGCCTGCTTGACATTAGTGCTTGAATTTGAGTCCAAGGGACGTTTTCATTATTTAACTTCATTGTAAGAAGTGCTACAGCATTCCTCAGATGCAAACTTGCTTCTCCAAATCGCAGCAGGTAATCTTTCCAGTTTTCAGACGTAGTGCCAGCTGGACCACCACCGCCATGAAGTTTTCTAGCTACTGATTCAACGTGATCACAAGTTATATACTTCAAGTAAAGGAGGTAATTCGGACATGCCAAAATTTTCTTGCAATACATCCATGACAGTTTTTCCAGTTGCATCAATTTCGTCTTCTGGTTTGAGTATTTTATTTGTGTCATTTGTCAAAAGCCAATTTAGAGCTTCGCGTATTTTGCCTCGCAATATTAGGCGGGTGAATGTTTTGGTGACATAGTTGTTGTCAATTATACGTTTGCAAGACTTGCGAAGAGAATTGTCTGCCAAGGTCGCTTCAGTTATAAGAATATCGAATTGTTCATCATTCCATAGTCTTTGACGACGCTCGAGTAATCTTGTTATATCTCAGGCTAAGATCACGACATCAATATTCCTAACTTTGTAGGTATATACGGTCTTTTTAATGACTATTTCTTTAATAAATTATTAACTACGAATTTAAGTTAAATAAAGAAAAACCAAGAAATACGGGTAGTCTAATTTTTAACCAGCTATTATAAACGCGAAAAAACAATAATGCTTTTTTTTTAAATGTTGTCAATTACGTCAAGTAAGTTAAAACTCCCGTCCTGTATTAAAATTTAGGCTAGCCAAAATTTACCTCATTGCATATCCTGTAACAACCATACATAAACTAGAATTTGTTGTTTATAAAAAACCTTTAATGAAAAATTATCTAACTGATGCGATGGTGAAAATTGGATTAAAACCCGTTGCGTAGTTTTAAAGATGTAAGCGTATATACAGACTCCGTTTTGTATATACATATTATATATTAATTTATTTATATAAATACATAATGATCATTATTATCGTACATCCATATTATGCTATTATAGTAGTTTATGAAATTGTTGCATAAAGAGGGGTATTAAAACACGAGTGTGTGTTTAAGAACCGAGCCGCTAGGCGAGGTTTTTAATAGTTTCACACGAGTGTTTTAATACCTGGTTATGTGCAGTTTCATACACTACTTTATCTACTCTCATACATTGCGATTCAACCTACTAAATAAAAGATCAAAGTTAATAAAGTAACTACAGCAAAACGTATTCAATGAATGGCGCCAAAACCTAGCTCATCACCGCGCATGCGTTAAAGCGGGCGCTCGCTGCTGTCACAGACAAGTAAAAATTGGAATGAAAACTTTTTGTAATTCTGTAAAAATGACGAGAACCGCATGTGCGTTCCATTATAAAAAAATAAAAAATATGGAACCTCGTCGGTGACATTAACTTTTTGGATTAACTTGTATCGTAATGGTAAAAAAAATACTTTATAACATTATTTTGTTAGAGAAATAATGTTATAAAGTGATTTTTTAATTTTTTTTCGGTATTGTATTTATAAAGTATGCCAATATAAATTCGTTTTGAATTTTATAATTCGAACTTTACGATATGAGAGTAGATAAAAATATTAAAAACTATATTAGTAGTACTTTGTCAATTACAAAAATTAGGTGGAAGTCGTCCGTGCGCGCCTCCATCCCTGACGCATTGCACTATCTCAAATAAAACTCCCATAGCAATCACAACCTTAATACTTAGAAAATACGGTTGAATCTACTTTAGCAATGGAATCTGAGATACGGTTAATTGGCAGAACAGCATCCTGAAACCGTTATTGTACTGGACGTTGTTATTGTTGACGTTAAATATCTATAATAACATCTTATATTGACACGAATAGAGTTATGTGACTATCGGCCGCTCAGAGTTAGTTATAATGACGATTATTGTTCCTTTGTGACGTTTTTTCACACACGTTAATTGTGTCTTAAATGTATCTGAGCAGGGTAGCAAGTTGTCTTATTACTTCGAGTACCTAAGCATTTTTTTTCTTGTATAGTTTTTTTAATGGCTCTATAAGGCAAATGAGCATACAGGTCACAAGATGGCATAAGCGGGTCTTACCCATAGATATTTGCAATGTCAAGATTTATTGCGAAGACTGCTTTGTTGCCAAGCTCGAGTACTTAAACAAAATGCCTCTATGCTGCTACGAGGACGCGATAGCCTAGTTGGTAGTGACCCTGCCTCCGAAGCTAGCCGTCCCGGGGTCGATTCCCGGTGCGGGCAAATATTTGTACGATGAGCACGAGTATTTGTTTCTGAACCTTGAATGTTTTCTATGTATTTAAGGATTTATTTATCTACATAAGTATAATATAGTTGCCTAGTATGTATGTATGTATGTAAACTCTTTATTGTACAAACAGAAAATAACAGATCAAAAATAAAACAGAAGCAAGAAAGGTATGTACAAAGGCGAACTTATCCCTATAAGGGATCTCTTCCAGTTAACCTTTGAGCGATTGAGAGAAGAATAAAAGCAACGGATGGCTAAACGTACAACGTATTAAAGATACAGAAGATTAAAATAATAATAGCAAATAAATATGTAGGTATAATAAATATATATGTATATCTTACCCACATCGGAACACAAATGCAAACTATACTTGGAGCTATAGGTTAAAAGTAAGTAATTCTAAGAAATATTTTGTTGTAAAGGAAAACGAATAGACATAGATTTTTATGATATCTACATATCATGAAAAACTATCTACACATCTATCTATACATATACATATTAAAAAATCGGAAACCCGGACTAGGTTTAAGGTTAGAGAAAAAATATAATTGTCCGTCTTATGACAAATACATCTTACCCCTACTCTTCTTACACTGACAAAAAATAGTTGATACACGTACCTATAACAATATAATCTGAAGGCCCGTTATCGCTAATTTCCCTATTGTAGTTAAGGTTAATGTCCACGTTATCTGAAACAAACTGTTTGTCCTGTCGTCGGATCGTCAAGATCAATCATCACTCGAAAGTGCAAATATAATCTATCTATACGTGCGGTCGGTATAGCACTGCCGCTTCGTATGTTCACTAATGTTTTATCAAATCATCAATTGGCAAACAATACCATTTTACAAAGTTTCATTTCGCAAGGAACTTCTTGCCGCATTATTGTACAATTTTATGGACTTAGTCAAAAGTCTGACTTAACTAAATATTTTTTTCTTTCTACATTTATTTATTTATTATTTGTTGTTTATTTTGCCGTGTGGTTGCCGGGTTAGAATAGTGCCACTCGTGGATGTCGTAAGCGGCGACTAAGGGAATAAAGGCTTGTAGTGCTGTTAGACGATGGGCTTGCCACCTGTCACTAATACACTGGGAATCATCTTAGCCTACTTGTGCAAAATGTGGTTACAGAATTATCAAGAAGTTTTAAAAGTTGTTGGTAATTCTTTAGCTCTGCCTACCCCACTCTGGGAATGAAGGCGGGAATTTATATATATATATAAAATAATAAAACGTAGCGAATATTCTCTTTGGTGCTACGTACACACAGCAACACATCTAGCTATACACTTCAGAAATCTGAAATATTGCATGAAAGAGAGTCGCACTAGAATGCATAGAAGTTGACATAATACACATATATACATCTCTTTCTTTTTCTCTCTGCTCTGTCTTTAATGGTTAGTTAGGTGTGATGTTGTGTGTACCTCTATCAAACATGTAGTAAAAATAGTGCTGGGAGTGCGGTAGGAGTATTCCTTAGGGTCTCTGGGGGTGCCATTTTTTATACCCCTAAACGACGACGGGGCGCAGCGAGAAACTAATTCTAGTCGCGGGCATTCTCTACTTCTCTATAGCTCGCTAGGGACCTTGTTGACGAAGATACACTATTTGATCCCGGAATAATGGTTTATCCTTGTTTGGACACTAATATCATAGAACGTATCACTTCGCAGAATTTTCGTTTCATAGAAAGCTATTTTCTGCTGACCCCGTGTTGATTTCAGGATATCTTGTGATGGTCACAAGTCTAACCAAACCTCAATCATATTTAAGCCATGGTTTCAAGAGAAAATAGCTTTCTATGAAACGAATATACTGCAAAGTCATACGTTCTATGAAATTAGTGTCAGTGAAACAAGATAAAAAGATAAAAAAAAGATAAAAGATGCTTATTCAGTAAGTAGGCCGCACGGGCACTTAATTTTACACGTCAAAAATTTACCAGCAAGGGATGTTAATTATATGTTTGTGCGTCCCTTTCGACTTGCTAAAGTTGTGTTGAAGTAAGACCAAGATCAAGAGACGCAGACAGACAGACAAAAAGTCAAGAAGAAGCGAGGAAATAATTCTGTACGTTCGTAGTCTTGTTGCAAATAAATGGGGCCGTTAAGAAGCCCCACTCGGCGGAAATGACCGAGATCTTTATTTCCCTGCGCGGGCGGCGGTTTAAATGTGCTCAATAGCGGTCGCCTACAAACGACAATGGTGAATAAGAAGAATGGCGTTTTTATTAACCAGTGTTGGCTGTAAACATGTGTCATTATGAAATGTATTTTTCCCCTCCCTAGACAAGATTAAATATTATTATTAAGTTATTTAATTTAAGCGTTTGGTTTGGGCTAATAGTTTCTCTCAAAACTGTTAGATAGTCCTTGACCCTATAGTAAGCTTTAGACATCAACGTCTTTTTCAAGTAATTTTTAAGTACTGAAAATGGTAACTTACTTATGTTTTATAAATCTTACGGAAACGATTTTTTTGTTATACTTACAGCCTGTTTCGCAATCGTCACGTAAAACATATTTGACAGATAAATTTAGCCCCTTCTCTTTCTTACACTTGAAACACAGGGGTCATCCATAAAGTACATCACACGTAAAGGGGGGGGGGAGGAGGTCGACAAAGTGTGACATGGTGTGACAAGGGGTGGGAGGGGTCCTAAGTTTCGTGACATCACATTTCAAAATCTAATATATCTAGAGGTATTCATTTGAAATAAGTACTACTACTACAAAAAAGTACTTAATTTAAATGGAAATAAAACTAATTTCGGAACTGCTGTTTAAATTTAATAATTTTTCGATGTGAAATTTGCCAAACATGTGATGTCACACTAGGGAGGGGGGGGGGGGGCTCATAAATGTGACCACCTGTGACAAGGACGGGGGGGGGTCTCAAAAAATCATGAAATTCGTGTGACGTACTTTATGGATGACCCCCAAGGAGAGAGCCAACTTTAAATGGCAGATTAATTTACTCGTCGATTGTGAAACAGGCCCTTACTAATTTTATTTTTATTTCTAGTATTCAAATTATGTAGGTATATCACAATTCTTAATAAAGAGTCTTGATTTTTAATAACATTTATTATATTCTCATAAATAAATTGTGACGCTACTGATAAAATACTTACTATTTTTTTTAAATACTAATCTTAAGGAATCACGGGACTTTACTTAACGAAATATATATACATTTAAGTAAATACATATATATTACGGGCTTCACTTGTAACCATTGTCCAGACTCAGAGTGAGTTAATGACGGTAAGTCGATTCTAATGGCGATTTACATTGGTCCAGCAAAAGCATGCCAGTAGAAGTAGGTACATTGCGTTGTTACAATAGGTCTCGCCTCAAACGTGAAAACCAACTCGTCAATGTATTTCTACTGGCACGCTTTTGCTGTACCAAAGTAAATGCCATAAGGGCCTGATGTTTGATCAGTACCGTAGCTTACAATCGTAACCAATTATTCAATTTCATCCAAATGTGTCGCATTGCTATTCCATTTGCGAATTTTAACTTCGGTTATTTATTACTTCGGTTAAGAGGGTTGTCAAGCTAAAAATTCCCATGTAACATGCGACTTCCTTTTTTCAGACTACCTCCAAACACCCGGGTAGAAACACTTCGCTTCAGCAACAACGCGATCCAAACGTACTGGCGAGATCCATTCAGCAACGTTCCAAATTTGAAAAAACTCTCCTTCGCCCAAAACGACTTGACCGAAATCACACCGGACCTGTTCACTAAAATCCACGCATTGGAAGACTTAGATTTGTCATACAACAGACTGGCAGATTTTAAACCAATGGATTTTCAATCTTTGTTCAATCTAAGGAGGTTGAATTTACAAAGTAACCAGCTGAAGAAAATACCGAGTATTGCGTTGCAGCCCTTGACCGCATTAGAAGACTTGGATTTAGGAAAGAATGGCATATCAGACGTGTTACTCCAGGGGAGTGAGGAGGCCAGTTTGAAGGGTCTGAAGCGTCTTAGTCTAAACGGGAACCGGATCAGATCGGTGACGAAGAATTCTTTTCCGGCTGACAATAACATGTGAGTATTACTCATCCGTATTAATTCTGGAGTCTGCAACCATTGCCCCTCAGTTTTTACTAGCAATTTTTTTTAATATATAATAGTGTTATGTTTGTTATGACAGACTTGTGCGATAGTGGTTATTACACAAAAAGTAGATCTCTGTAAGACAATCTACTCAAAATAATCGTGTTTCTGCAGTGCTATTTAATTTATTGATTTTAATGGTTCTCACAATCACAGCCTCTCTACCAATTAATAACATTACTTATTGTACAGTTGTCAATGTATATACTGTTAAGATAATGTAATCGCGTTACTCCGTAGAATCCTGCCACATACAGGTGATGTTTTAAAGTTTGAGTGACGTAGTCTGTCATTGAAAAAAGGTTAGACATTGGTAAGAGTTGAGGAGGGAATCGTAATAAAATATTAATGTTTATATTTTCAGTGAACTCCTAGACCTATCAAACAACGTCATCGAAATGGTTGACACAGATGCGTTCTCGACGTGCACAAACCTACGCGAACTGAACCTTGCGCAGAACAACATAACGCTCACATTCGCGCTGCCGCCGACACTTCAAATCGCCATACTAAAGTTGAACACATTATACCATTGGCCGATATTCCCTAGCGGGATCACTTATATCGATCTATCTTATAATCGATTATCGGAGATGTATGACGAGATTGAAGCTAAGTTCGATAATTTAGAGGTAATTATTACTTACCCCTTCATACCAAAATTCAAATCGATTGATTAAGTTAATGTAAAATTTGGTGCAAAGATATTTAACAGCCCAGAGACACATCAAGAGTTTATCTAAGTCCTGATTGGATCACAAAATTACTTTGAATGTTAACACTTTCATTCCAGATCTTAAACATCGCTGGGAACCAAATAAAAGACTTGACCATGGAGAAGAAACTTCCAAAGCTCGACGGCCTCGACCTATCCTATAATTTATTCACCGAAGTACCAAAGAGTTTGAGTAGTCAGAATTTCCCCAACTTAGAGGAGTTGCATTTAGATGGCAACCCTATGGAGAGTATTTATTTTAAAAATATATTAGGATTAAAGCGGTTATATATGACTGAGTTAAGTAAGTTGGCAGTAGTGGAGGCTATGGCATTTAGTAACGTGGTAGGTCGAGGCTTTAACGAAACTGAAGAAAACTGCTTCACTCTGTCCCTGTCTAATTGTAAAAACCTGAGCGAGATACAAGAGAGAGCGTTTGATTCTACGTCGTTGTGTATGGTAAGTCAATTACGAGTATTAAACTACTAATTATCTACATCCATATCATAACGTCCCTATAATATGATCAGAAACGATAAGCAAATGGACTATATTAAGAAACCTGTATCTATTGTTGTATTTTAATGATAACATTAAAGTATTGCATATCATTATAGTATCAATGTGGTTGCATGTTAATGTTTAAATTAAAGTACCGATAGCCGATACTTTAATGTCCACATTAAGATACAGGGCAACTAGAGATACAGGTTTCTCACATATTGTAGAAAACTTACGATATTTATGTAGATAAAGTTATGTATGCGACTGTACAAATAATTAGCCATTAAAACACTCGTGTATTAATGCCTCTCATTATGCAACAGATAATAAACCTAGACATATTATGCGACCGGCACTTTCAGAGCTAACAACTCCTAAACAGCCTAATTGTTTTTTATCAAACTTTTTACTAGCTGAAAAAAACACTAGTAAAAAAATGTATATTGGGAACGTTTGGGAGCTACGATGCTACAGACACACATACACACGATAAACTTGTAACCAGGGGTTCCACTTTTGGTACTGATGAGATCAATCTGACGAAAAAAAAATTACAGGTGTTCTGCTTTCATTTAGCAGATGTTTAGGTATTAAGTATTAACTGGTACAAATAAATAAATAATGTAAAATCAAAAGCTTTAAAATTATTAGAAGTAGACACAGCTTAATTGCATTTTTTTTAAAGATTTATGGCAAAAATGGCAAATTAAGTCAATATTCTTTTATGAATGTCAATGCCAGAATAGTATTTACAACTATTTAATAAAAAAATAATATCAGGGGATCTTACATCGTGCTATTTGGCCCATTAACAGCGACCATCCTCTTCCCCTTCCTTCTTCTTCGCCTTTTTACTTCTTTTTTGTTATATTGCCTTTGTTTTATATTTCTTTTTTATTCGTGTATAAAAAAGACTACTGACATACTTACATAAACTCACGCCTTCGTTCCCGGAGTGGGGTAGGCAGAGCTACAGAATTACCATTAGAATTAGGCTAAGATGTTTACCAGCGTAATAAAGAGTATACATTCATTACATTCTACATTCTGATTGGAATCTTCTTTCTTCCAGCTGGACCTAAGCAAAAACAACCTGTCGCACCTCTCAAAGAATCTCCTGGACTGGTCCAAGATAATTGAAGGTGTGGACCTCCAGCACAACCCTTGGCATTGCGACTGCGAGCTGCAGTGGGTTCTGGAAGAGCTGTTGCCTCAGATGTACGGGAAGAATTCGAGGCTGCTTGCTGAATTAAGGTGAGTACCGTATGTTACCACACTTGTCCCAAAAGTGAATCGAACCAAAATATTGTAACCAAAATTGAACTTTATTGCTATACATTGTTTTGGTTTTGGTTTGCCTCCGTATCGCAATCGCGCTAGTTGACGACTTGTTAGCCTAGTTGGTATAGTAACCCTGCCTGCGAAGCCAGCCGTCCCGGGTTCAAATCTCGGTAAGGTCAGATATTTGTGTGATGAGCGCGAGCCTTGGATGTTGCATGAGTGCAAGTAGGTATAAAGCTTAGTTTAAGACTAGGTCAATTTATGTGAGATTAATCCCCTGATATTTATTTATTTTAACCAATGTGCTACAGTTATGATGCCTCATATTTCTGGTCTGAAGCTCACGAGTATGTTGTTCGATCGATGACATGTGCATAGGTCATTTTACATGAGCTGCATCGAATGGGTCGGAAAGGTAAGTTAAATTATCGTTTGTGCAAATATTATAGAATTAGGATTGAAGTTTGAACTACGTTTAAAAAGTGATGGCACTCACACAATTTAAGTAGCTATATTTATTTATTTACAAACTCAACAGCACATTACAATTCATTCAAACAGAGAAACAAACGATATTTCGAACGAATTACAGACATTCGATAAAAATAACGAAGAACAACAGATAGGTACATGCAAGTAGTTTAGTTTTAAGCAAGTATTTATTTGTATATAAAAACGATCGTTACAGCCGAGCGTGTGTATGTATTTGTGTGTGAGAGTGTGTAGAGTGATTAAGAACGGAAACGATTATCTAATGACTGCTGATTTGAAATATGTTTTTTGGACATAAGAAATAGATCCATATGGTGAAATATGGTTATACAAATTCACCAATAGGTGACATTTGTTTCGTTCGTTCCATTGATCGCAGCTCTCGTTAAACCACTTAAAAAGTGTGAAGTCCCCACGGGGAAGCCCTGTTATCATGAGAGGATGTCTGCTGATTGCAAAATTATATTTGTAACAACGTAACAACGATGTCGTTAAACAAGTAAGTACTGTGAGCTATGGCGTTTAAAAGGTAAAGGCTGCCTGTCCACTGGAGCGAAGCGACGCAGCGGTGCGATGCGAATAAAAGATCCACTAATAGGAATACTTTATTTTCCTAGCCTCTCACAGCGCAGCTCTCCAATGAGGGTTTCCGCGCATCAGTTTTTTCACTAGATGGCGCCTCTGGGAAGTAAGGTCTTTTTTGACAGTTGATAACACGTAAAAAATATAAATGCACCTAAATATTTGAAATGTGTTATATCAAGTGAAAAAAAGCGTATTTTAACATCAACTGTCAAAAAGACCTTACTTCCCAGAGGCGCCATCTAGTGAAAAAACTGATGCGCGGAAACCCTCATTGGTAAAATTGGCCTTTAAAGGCTGGTTGACTTTTCAATTCCTCCGGCATCTCGGATGTTAAATTCTTCATGGGTACTCTACAATTTGAAATCCTTTTTTTCCACTTGCTTCTCGATCTTTCTTTCCTTTTATTCCAATGTGAAAATGTTGTGACAGATGCAGCGCCCCGCGCGCGATAGAAGGCCTTCGTCTGGTGCACTGGTACAACTGGACGGAGCAGGCGTTTTGTGGAGACAACTATCTGCACTCCGGCCCGCGTGGGACATACATTGTAAGTCCCTTATCTCCCTCGAGTCGACGGTTAATTGTAAAGCATGGAATCATGGTGTTACTACAGGGCAAGGCTTGGAGGGCATAGCTTGTTCAACCATATATCGTTGGTTAAACCGCGTAAGTAACATTTTAAATAAGAAGCAAAATGAACCTTTTTAATAAGACAGTAAGGTTTATTTTGCTCTATCATAAATTTATTAGTTACGCGGTTTTGAAGTATCACCGACGATATTGGATATTAATCTGAAGTAGATTGGTGAAATATGGAACTAGAGGACTCCTGCGACAATTAGCTTCCCCCTAGGGATGAATATCCAAGCATCCCTTCCTAGTGCACCCCTAGGATATCCAAGGAATCTTCCCTCAAAATTTCGAGTCCTTAGGTCCAGCGGTTTCAGCTGTGCGTTTATCGATCAGGCAGTCAGATTCTTCTTTTATATATGGGCATTTCTATTTTTCCTTGTAGTCAATTAAAAAATTGTTAACGCAGCGTTAAATTAGTCCATTTGGTAACGCATTTTTTTAATGCTTAAATTTAAAAATATACTTCTTGTTAAAAACTTTAATAGATTTTTCTGATTGGTCTATTAAATGCCCATTTTTTAATTGACTACAAGGAAAAATAGAAATGCCCATATACCAGTAGATTAGAATGAGATTATTTAAATAATTCTCCTTTGGCAGAGGTCTCGTAACTAGTAAATAAATCAAAAATCAACGTTTAATCACAGATAAATTCAACCAAGAAATGGATGTTAAGCGACGATCCACCGCAAGCCACTAGATCTTTAAATGCCAGATATCTCCACTCCACCTCTAGGTACCTATTAACAAAGTGTGTTATACCCACGACAGTTTTTGGAACAGCGAGATCTCCTAGCACATGTCTACTAAGACCTACAAGGAGATCTCAACCTTATTTGTATACACCTTGTTTGTTTAATGTACTGTTCCGTGTTTTGTTTTCTTTTGGTGTTCAATAAAGAGTATTTGTATTGTATTGTATTGTATTGTTAATGGAAATAAGAATTATTTTATTTATCTCACTTTCTTCGCGCGGAAGCACATTAAGCCATCCCTTTTCAATATTAAGTGGGCGTGGCAGCATTCTTGACCTCTTAATCCTGACTTGTCTGTTCCAGCTGCAGCCCTCAACCAGCTCCACCCCGTCGTTGAGCCGGCTGGGCGTGATCCTGGGCTGCTGCGTGGTGGTGGCGCTGCTGGTGGCGATCGCGCTGTCGGTGTACCTGGTGCGCAGCCGGCGCCGGTACCGCGTGCGCCAGGCAGCACTCAAGAGGAAGCGCCAGAGCGCGCACGACGAGAGGACTGGGAAGGACCAGTTCTCTGCGCTCAACAAGGCGTAGATGTGATGATGATGGGTGGGGACGCCCGGCCGGAGCGGTCGATTGGTCTCCCAGTAATTCAGCCCAAGCGTAGATATGCATAGTCTGTGCCAATTGATATTTGCAAAGATGTAAACACAACCAAACGAACCAATTTACCATTATTACTCGCTCGACGGCCTCGACGGCTCGATGAGCTTTTAAAGATCAAGTGAGGTCTAAGCACTTGATCTTTACTTTCACATTAAGTTTAAGATAAATAACTATTAATTATACGTTATTTTAAATAAAAACACGCTGGGTGAATATTTGAAGTTATGTGTCAAACGAGTACTAATTTGTTTACATCTTTGGCAATTTCAATTGACGCAGACTATAGGCGAGTGTACTGCGGGCCTATTATGGTCGTGTTATTCGATATGGATTATTGTGGATTCATCTGTCACTGGCCAATGCGTAAGTGCGAGGGTGACGGGTGATTTAAATACCCCGATAAAATCGATTATAGTATGGGCCGTAGATGCAATAAACTAACAGTCAGACAAACAAGCCGAGAGTAACGCAGCTATCTATTTTAATATGATGATGTCCTTAGCCTAGTTGGTACGGTTGGCTAAGAAAGTGATCTACCAGGTGCCAGTTTTATAAAACTACAAATTACAATTTATCCATCCATCCATGTCTTCTCGTGGATGTCGTAAGAGGCGACTAAGGGAATAATAAAGGCTTCTAGTACTCTTAGGCGATGGGCTTGCAACCTGTCACTAATACACTGGTAAACATCTTGGCCTGATTGTGCAAAACGTGGTTACAGAATTATCAACAACTTATTTAAGAGTGCTTGGTAATTCTGTAGCTCTGCCTACCCCACTCTGGGAATGAAGGCGTGAGTTTATGTATGTATGTATGTACAATTTATAGGTTACAAGTTTCCATTTCACACAAGCTCAACCAATGACGACCAGTCATTTAAGCAGTGTTGCCAGTTTAGACCTGTAAAATTGTTACTTGTAGCTTTATAAAACGTGTCCCTGTTCTGACAAAAAAATCCGTCAGAACTTATTATCGCTAAGGTTGAAACTTGTCATTGCCATAATATTATTGCAAGGGAAACTCGATCTTGTTGTATCATGACTCATGACGTGCAAATGAACTTCAAACGTAGTGGTAAACCACATTTTTGGCCGGCTGGACCTAGTAACCATGCCTGCAATATATATTTAAGTATGTATTTCTCTATATGTATGTAGTTATGTTTATCATAGAGCTGTAATACAAACCCAGAGCTTAGTTTGGGACTAGGTCAATTTAGTCGTACGTGGCATTGTCTCCTGATATTTATTTGAAAATTCTTTATTCTAATACGATGAACTGACAAGCGAAAATTGTGGCCGTCGAATTGTTAGTCTGTGTTGCCCATTATAAAAGTGAGATCTTTCAAATATGAGATTTTGTAAGTAGGAAGAAAGTAAGTAAGGGTAGCAGCCCCCCAAAGGAAATTTTCATATCTAACAAAAAAATATAGTGTTAAGTACGTCCATTATTGTAAAATGCTGATTCCCAATATACCGGAATTTAAAATACCAGACTAAGTACTTTCTTTACCAGATTCCCAAAACACCGTATTTCAAATATTGAGATTCCGTAAATTATAAACCTGGTATTTTTAATGTCAGGTATTTCAGGAATGAGCATTGTAAAACCCAACATTTCAAAGTCGTTGGAACACTATCACTAATAGTGAACGTGAATCCAATCCAGAATGAATGTAAATGAACATTACCAATAATTATTATTAACACGTAAGGATGATGAAGTTCAAAATGGAGATTTAATTCTAAGTATTTGCCTTCAGAAGCGCAATTTTTAACTTGCCATTTGCCATATTTAGTATAGATTTTAATAGGTAATAAATAATTTATGAATTGGGACTTTTTGATGAGTAAGCAACAAACAACTTTGAGTCAGTCAGTACCTATACTGCCATAGTAGCAAAGACGCCTAACTGGGCCTCTATTCAAGATGGTAAAAAACTATATCGTAATTGATCTGTTAGGGTGATAGAACCAGTAATGAACAGGGACCAATGATGGACACTTAATTCCTATGCTACAGAAGATAAGGGTTATTCATTTATTTTGAGACAATCAATTTATAAGTTTATGATCTTTGAATTAAGAGTTAAGTGTCCATTATTGGAGCAATGATTTAAAAGTGTCCACCATTGCGACCGTCACCCTATGATGGTATTGTATTTAAGCGAATAAGACCTATCAAAACGTTATGCACTACGGTATCTAGCGCTTCTATTCGTTTAATTTTTAAACCGGTAGATTACGTGACTTTTCGTATCACGTCATCTACCAGTGACGTGATTGGTTTAAAAATGAAACGAGTAGAATCGCTAGTTATCGTAGTGCAACTTAGCAAGGGCCTCAGGTCAAAGACAATATTATTATGTTTTTTTCCGTCTTGAATAGAGGCCCTGCAATGTAGTAGTCGAAGCATTATATACTCTATTACTAACCATATTCAATTTAAAATACATATACTGTTACTATGCAGTTAGCTGCCTTCTTTGGTAACATGGCAGTATAGCAAAGTACGAATCGTCAGTGAGACTTCAAAACCGCATAACTAAGAAATTTATGATAGAGTAAAATAAGCCTTACTGTCTTATTAAAAAGGTGCATTTGGCTCCTTATTTTAAAAGTTACGCGGTTTTGCAGTTTCACCGACGAAATATGTATTTAATTGGTCTCATAAAAATGGTTGCCTATTATTTTATCGAAACCCCTTTCAACCAACGTATCATTACGCAGAATTTTCATTTCATAGAAAGGCATTTCTCGCCGCATGAGTTATGTTTTGGTAGTCACAGTTTTAACCTAACCTACGTAATTAATATTTAAGATATCCTGAAAAAAAACATGGTTTCGGCAGGAAATAGCATTCGATGAATTCAAATTCGATGAAACGATACAATCGATGAAGTTAAATTCGATAAAGTGACAAAGTAGTTCGTGTATTTGTAAGTGAATTTGCTTAATATCAAAGGGCACTGAACTTACAATACTGTGCTTTACTTGAATAGACATACTTTGTTTAATAAAAAAAACGCGTATTTATTTTGTATACACAGTTCCGTTAAATTATTATTAACTTATTTTATGAATAGAAAATGTAGATTAGTTAAGTTATTTGCTGAGTATTTCAATTTCGTAAAAACTTAAAAGCGTAATACTTATAGCAGTAAATGACGTCACTAAAAAGTTTTGGGGAAAAAAAACATGGCGTGGACTTTTACACACTGCTAAGCAATAGTGCCATCTTGTGTACATAAAGAACGTTTTAGTTTCGTCATACAACACCATCAGTAAACCTAGCTTAACTGGCCTGAATTTCACATGGGTTTGAAGAAGAACACTAGATTTATGCAAGAATGTCTAAATCGCTTTAGCCTTGCATTTCGACACATATGTGTAGATGACATTGCAACTGATATTCCATCTCACGTAGGCACTTTGACGTGCGTTCGTAATTTTTTTCGAATAGTGTCTCCACTACTACGATCATGTGACATTCTCATAGTAAGCGTCACATCTCGCTAAAGTTCTTTCTTCTAAATTACCATTTTTATCGAAAACATAAGTCATATACTAAAGCAAAGAAAATACAAAGTAAGAAATCAATATTTTTAGTTCCCTTGTAAATATAGTGTAGGAATAATTCACATGATTGTCTGTATATTTTCGTGAACAAAATGGTATTAAATATTGTATAAGTAGGTCAATCAACTTTTCTTTGTAGCTCGTCGCCATGGTGACGTCTCCTCGGTCACTCTTTAAAACTATGATTTCAAAGGATATAAGTCCACTAAAAAACTGTTTTATTGGCAATTACACACCCATTCTTTTATGGCCTTTCCCCTGAGTGTGCAGGAAGTATATATTATAACATTTTTTCTAACAAACTCTATCACTGTTGTCTCCTGGCTTACGGGACAGAATAACAACAAGAAAAAGTTGATCCACCCAAGTACATGTTTGTTATAAATATTATTATTGTTTGTCCCTTATCCTTTTTCCGAACGGATTCAGCAGCCGGCGGAGCTTGGCCGGGCCGTCCCACTGGCCTTTTATTATTCTATTCCAGTACAAGTACGGGAAAACATGGCGTTTCAAGTAGCAGAAAAATCTTCTTTCTTTGCTCTGGGAATTATAGAAAGATAAGAATTAACGGCAATTTCCATCTGTTACCACCCGCACATTTTTTGCTGGCTTGATACTGAAGATGGTTTAAAGTGTCAACAAAAGTACGCTGGGTGGTTATCGGTTAACTTAAGACATATTCTCGTATTGACTATTGTCAACGTTACAATAGCTCTTATTTCTTTATCATCATCCTCATGTCAGCCGGAAGACGTCCGCTGCTGGACATAGGCCTCCCCCAAGGCTCTCCACTCGGACCGGTCTTGCGCTTTTCGCATCCACCGCGTTCCCGCGATCCTTACAAGGTCGTCACTCCATCTTGTTGGAGGCCTACCTACAGCTCGTTTCCCGGTCCGCGGACGCCACTCAAGATCCTTCTGGCCCCATCGGCCATCATTAGCTCTTATTATTCATGAGTCAAAAACTATACGATAGCAAAGCAATATTGTTTTACCGAGTAGAATCTTTATTCAATTTCTCAGAAAACACGGCAACGAAATCGCAGAACAGAAAACACGTTTCGAACTCCTGTACTGTTGGCTAGGAATAAGCCGATAGAATCGTGTAGACGTTTTATTTCATAGAAAAGGAAACGCCTGGGAGGGTTCGTATCTCGGTTAGACTCGCTACGAGCCAGCAGTAGGCAATATCATTATAGCTTGGCAAATTCGTTGATGACACTCCCCTCACACAGTCACTCAGTCTTTCGTCCCCCCTCGCCCGCGGGCCATGGAAGTGTCACGAACGAATTTGACATGCTTAAACAAACTTCGCCAAAAGGCGCAAGTATTAAAGTCTGACAAGAGGGCGCTGTTCGGAGCGATATGGGCTGGATTTTTTTCACCCAAACCTGCTTACGTAACGTGTTATAAGGTCAAAAATAAGGTCTTAACCTGGTCAAACGGGAAGGTCTCGTGCGGCTTCTTATTATACAGGAACTCGGCGAGTATGCCCTTGCGGTACGAGGTGAGCATGGGGCACGCACCGTAGCCGTCGTACTTGTGAGTCGGCTCACGCCCAGCCATCGCAAGCGTGAGGTTCCCTTCCACCACGTGGCTCTGACGAGCTGGAAGCAAAAAGAAGATGAGGATGATCTTTTGCTTTCACCCAAGACTTTTTCTCTTTTAGGTTGGTTTTTGTAGTCTGTTTCACTCAAATCGTCCAAATTGCTGCGTCACTAAATGTATTAGTGTCTTGTCTTGCTCATCTGTAAATTGTGTTATTACTGCCGTCCATTTTTAAGCTAAGCACTCGAAAATAACCTAAAAACCACGTGCGATCGAGTATTGCACGGCATCTGCGGCCTGTGGGTCACTCAGTGTTGTTGCGGCGTCACTGTCGCGGCGATAGTGACGCTGCGCTCGACCTTACCCTCATACATTTCCGTAATGTATAATACTATCGCTCTATCGCCACGTCACTCGGAAGTCCACCTTCAGCTAACTCACCTCTTAACAGTTGCGCAAAATCTTCGACTTGTTGTTAGTTTTGTCAGTGCAGGGCCACCATTCTACGACGTTAAACAATATTGATTTCGACATGTTGTCATATTGTCAACGTTTTGATAGCTTTTATTTACTTGACTTTCATATATTTGCACATTCGTCTACTGCATACAGTCATATATGGCCCATACTTCTGTACGGATGTGAAGCCTGGACCCTCAAAGAGCAACTCCGAAAACGTATAAGTAGAAGCATTTGAAATGTGGGCATATAGACGTATGTTGGCCATAAGTTGGACAGTCCGAGTGACCAATGTTGAAGTTCTGCGCCGAGTTGCTAGGAAACGGGAACTAATGCAGACCATCAAAAGGAGAAAAGTGGCCTATCTAGCTCATGTACTTAGGCTCTCAAGATACGAACTCCTGCAATTAATAATGACGGGCAAAGTTGCTGGAAGAAGAGCTGTCGGGCGCAGAAAGAAATCGTGTCTGCGAAACATTCGAGAATGGACTGGAATCACAAGTGACCAAGACCGAGAGAAATATGCGGAGCTGACTGCCAACCTTCACTAGTTGGAGAGGCACTATAAGAAGAAGATTTACTTGACAGTAATGGTGGCTAAGTTAAAATAATACGTCACAGACAATATGGTTTTTACCAACTAGAATAGAGGACCGGTTCCAGTGTCTCGTGCAGTAAGATATTTACCAGCGGCAGCTGCAGTTTTGCTGTTGGGCGTGTTGGTGCAGTCCCCCAGTCCGTACACATTGAGGAACTTCTGGTGGCGCAGGGTTTGAGGGTGCACGTCCATGAATCCAGTGTTGTTGGCGAGCGGTGACCGCGTCAGGCTGAAGGGAGGTGACATGGGCGGGGTCACGTGCAGCAGGTTGAATGGGAGGACGATTTCCTGGAAAATAACGCTTACAATAGAAAAAAAACCGTTAAGTTGACTACGCGCAGGTTACAGGTTACTAAATTATGTGTATGCATAAATTGTGTATGCATTTGTACAACAGAAAACACTCTTCGATTTCAAGACAATACTTTAGTTTATAATTTAACACAATAATAGTGATGAAGGTGCGACTGCACCTACATCTTCTTAAATAAATTCATGAGGTAATATAAATCTTCAAAGCCTACTACTAGGGCGTCCCCACTTATCATCAGGGTACAGTAAAACACAACTGATATGGCTTACCGATGTACCTGCGCAGATGACGAATTTTCGAAGCGCTAGAACCAATCAGCGCGATCCACACGTTGCGCGTCTATATTCTGTGCTATTATTGGTTATTACTGTTATTAGTGACGCCATTTTAAGGCGCGCCCGCGTGTCATTCAGTCAGTGTTCGTGAGTGAAATGGAAGAAATTGATGCAATTTAATTTGCACCTTGTAACTATTACGTACAAGTCTGATGGTGGGTTTTAATCGTGCTTCGGAAATCATCGGAATCGTTGTTCGTGTGCGCGAACGAAGATTGACGACACGCCATATAAATTGTGTTCTACTGTACTCGCTAGCGAGCTGTTACTGTTGCACGTAAAATCATCTGTACGCCGCGGCTTACAAGCCAGTTCTTCGGTTGACGCTCATTTTTTATTTTTTCTTTTTGTTTTTTTTATATGTCATAGGAGGGCAAACGAGTAAGTAAGTGGAAACTGTGACCCATAGACATTCGCATTCACAAGGCTGCAAATGCGCTGCCAACCATGAGGACTAAGATGGAATGCCTCTATGCTAGTCATTTCACCGGCTGTGTTATCCCCAAACCGGAACACAACAATGAGAACACTGCTGCATGGCGGTAGGCTAATGGATACGATGGTGGTACCAACCCGGACGGACCCTGCACAAGGTCCTCCCACAAGTACTCCTACAGTTCAAGACACCATACCGTCCCGCTGCGGTCGTTAAAGACGGCGTGGCGTGGCAGCACGGCGACCAGCTCGCAGCAGCAGTTGACTGCCACATGGCGATCACGGGCGACCCGGTTTAGCGCTGACGCGTATTTGGGTACGCCGAATATCTCGCCGGCACCAGTGTTGTAGGTTATGTTGGTTTGGTTCCGGATTTTTTTCTGTAAAATGAATAAAGTCCAGATTGAGGGATTTTTGGACTAATGAACTTACAGAATACCATACCACTTCTATCTATACCTCCATTCTAATATTTTATTGCGTTTATTTTGCATTCTAAATATGTTAAAGCTGTTGTTGGAGTAAGAATGACTTGCTGCAACTGAATAAACAAAATGTTTGTTTATTACATACATACATACATTAAATCACGTCTGTCCCCCAGAGGGGTAGGCAGAGACCACTTCTTTCCACTTGCTACGACCTTGACAAATTTATTTCGCTTCTTCAACATTCATACATCGAGTCATGCACGCACGTCGGTTTCGGGTACTTAAGATTCGGCCCTTTGTTTTTTTATTCACTCTCACTAATATCATCTGATGTACAATCTAATCATCATGTCAGCCGAAAGACGTCCACTGCTGGACATAGGCCTCCCCCAAGGCTCTCCACTCAGACCGGTCTTGTGCTTTTCGCATCCACCGCTTTCTCGCGATCCTTACAAGGTCGTCACTCCATCTTGTTGGAGGCCTACCCACAGCTCGTGTCCCGGTCTGCGAACGCCACTCAAGAACCTACGTGCGATGTGCCCCGCCCACTGCCACTTCAGTTTAGCTATTCTTCGGGCTATGTCGGTAACCTTAGTTCTCCTGCGGATATCATCATTTCTGATTCTATCACGCAGAGAAACCCCGAGCATACCCCTCTCCATAGCCCTCTGAGTGACCTTGAGCTTTCTTATGAGGCCCATTGTTAGCGCCCACGTCTCGGATCCGTAGGTCATCACTGGCAACACACACTGGTCAAAGACTTTTGACTTCAAACACTGCGGTAATTTGAACGAAAAGGTGCTGCGAAGCTTCCCGAACGCTGCCCAGCCGAGTCGGATTCGACTAGTGACCTCTTTCTCAAAGTTGGACCTACCTAACTGGACCGTTTGTCCCAGGTAAATATAGTCGTCAACAACTTCGAGCGCAGAGCCTCCGACTATCACGGGAGTTGGTGCGACATGGACATTGGATATGACTTTCGTCTTGTCCATGTTCATTCTCAAGCCAACTCGGTCGGAAACTCTACTGAGGTCAGCGAGCATAGCACTGAGGTCCTCCATGGTCTCAGCCATGACTACGATATCGTCAGCGAATCGAAGGTGAGTGATGTACTCACCATTTATGTTGATGATCATCTGATGTACAATCTAAAAGCAGTTAAAATTAATTCGCAAATGAAATCTGAATGATCCACATAGACAAAGTGTATTTATTTAAGTTAAACACATGATTTTTGTTCCGAAATAATTGAAACAAGGTACCAATTTGCTTTAAAGTTGTATTCGGAACCTCTGCTCAAACCAGACTTATACAAAATGTGACAGATATAAATGATAAGATAGTTAAAAACAAAGTGAATAGTCACTACGCCGTACCAAAATGTTGACAAAATAGAAAGGAGATTTATGACTATTTAATTCTGCCTACTTACTTATCCCCGTGTGGTTGCCGGGTTAGAATGGTGCCACTCCATGTCTTCCCCTGGATGTCGTAAGACGCGACTAAGGGAATAATGGCTTGTAGTACTGTTAGGCGATAGGCTTGCGACCTGTCACTAATACACTGGTAAACATCATAGCCTAATTGTGCAAAATGTGGTTACATAATTATCAACAAGTTTTTAGAATTGTTGGTAATTCTCTAGGTCTGCCTACCCCACTCTGGGAATGAGGGCATGAATTTATGTATGTATATGTAATTCTGCGCGTACAAAGTCATGGCGCTCGAGTGTCCCATACATGGGGCACGAACAATTATCGTTTCAACTCCTTCCACTAATAAACCTACCTTCCTAAAATAATCATCAGCCAAATACATGATCTTCTGCGCAGCCCCTGAGCACTTGGCTCCTGCGGCAGGGAAAGTAAAGACCGCGTGGCCGCCCTTCATCTGCTTGATGGCCGACCAGGTCTTGGTGCAGTGCTCGGCCGAGTATATCGTGGTGACAGGGACCTTGGGGTCGTCCAGAGCTGGTTTGAGCCCTAAGATCTGGAGCAACCAGTAGAGTTTGAACTATAAGGTGGATTAAGTAAGTACATAAATAAATAGGAATGTTATTCTTTATATAAGCCAATAAAAATGATTAGCTCTTTACTTTCTTGGCGTATTTCTTCTAACTGAATTATAATAATCATAATGACAAGGTTCTAAAAATGGTCAACATTTTTATACCCAATAAGGTATGGTAGATACAACGTAAGAGCTCAGTAGGAACTCTATCTATATGAAAGGCACTTCTCTAAAGGTGCGTTTAGAACCAGCGAAGGAGTGCTCTAGAACATGTTTTGTCTTTATTTCTACAAAGAAATCGTAAGAGATAATGCATAGAATTCTTTTTCTCAAAAATGACCGGAAAAGTTGACATTACTAACTCCATACTGAGACGTGAAGTACATAGTTTACAGATAGTTCCCAAATAAAAAAAAACTACATTGCGTGCTCGCTACACAAGCCCGCAATGTTGCATATAAATTTCATTGTTATCTAGTTTGTAATTGTTTTAAAAGTGAAAACGGCCATAATAAAATGAGGGCAAAAGTCTTATACATCCATATTTTATTCAAAACGTAACTTTTTTATCTGTGTCTGGAATAGCTTGAATTTTTTTTCTAAAAAAGCTTGCGTTTCTCCTTGTCATAAACATAAAGGCGGTAAAGAGTAATAGTTTTTTCAGGTGAAGATTTTGTTTGTTTGCAATTTTTTTCTTGGGATTTTTGAGAACAGCACTATATATGCCTCGGCAGGAACGGCAATTGCGGGCCGAATACTCGGCCCGCAATTGCCTGCTTCAATGCCTAGACAATAATGTACTATTTCGTTCGCTTGGTCTAAATCGGGCCTAAGATGTGAATCACAGTCAGTTTTACTTTAAGTTTTTTTTTGTTGCATGGGTAGGTAAGGCAAACGATCACACATCCCACGTAGTGGTTGGTAAAATCTGAGACCCTTGTGTAGGATGACGATCACGTCGGGGTCACCAATGTAGGAAGAGGGGACATTAGAGAGATCTCTCTCCAGGCAGGTGTTATGCCTGGGGACCGAAGTCCGTTGGGATGAAGTTGGAAGTTGTATATATGTCAACCGGCTGTAGAAACTTCGTTAGCGCGATGTAAAACCCTTAGTTCCGCCGTCTGACGTTGGTGGCGCTAGCGAGTTGGTTGATACAAGTTTCCGTTAGATGTCGCTAGGTCGCCACACTTGCAATCCTAAAATTGCCAATATGTTATCCTTATCATCCCTAGGGGCCAACATAGAATGCGTCTATGTTGGTCATTTCACCGATTGTCTTATCCCCACAACAGAACCAAACAAATTAGTAAGCGGTAGGTTAAATACTCATACCATATTTCAATTTAAACAGAAATATATACGGCTCTTTCCTCGGAATGTTGCTCGCGTCCCACCAGAAGTAGAAAATTTCCTTCTAATCTGTTAACTATTTAATCTATTGAATGACCTATATTCAACAGCTAAGCGCAGACAAAGTCTGAACCCAATAAGAGCAAAGTTTACCTTATAATAATCATTCAGCATACCGACAGCAACCACCAGGAAGTCGTAGTATATCTTGTCCCCTTTATGCGTGACCACGACATTCTTCTGCGGGTCGAATTCTTGGGCGTAGTCCTTCATCCAATACACGCTAGATGGCAGCACCGAGCCGAACGGCTTGCGGCTCTTCGAGAACGGCTTGATGCCGGCAGCCACCATGGGGAACAGGGGTTGATAGTAGTGGAACTGGAAAGGGGATTTTGACTTTATGAACGCCTCGGTCAATTTGATTAAAGAAACTTAATAAATGAAGTATATACCTACCTTTATTTGCAATAGCGGCCGAACCGAAGGAGTCAAACGAAAGGTTCTGTTGCACATTATATTCTTAAACAGATTATTTTTTGTACATGTAAAACTCTTCTATATTACAGGAAAAATTTAATGTAGTTTGCATTATACTTCTCAGCAGTGGTCTCCTCTTGTGAAGCGCTGGTAGATTCTTGACGTGTAAAAGTGCCCGTGCGGCCTTATTACTTAATAATTGTCTTTATCTTTACTAGCTTCTGCCCGTGACTTCGTCCGCGTAGATTTAAATTATCGTTATTCCCTCGGGAACTTAAAAAAATCACGGGATTAAAACTATCCTATGTCCTATTCCAGGACCTAACCTCTAATTGTACCAAGTTTCATCCTGATCCGTTTAATGTTTGAAGCGCAATTGACATACAAACATCAAAATTTTCTAATTTATAATATTAGCTAGTCATTACCTAGTAAAGATAATACATATTTTAGAAATAAACTCTCAGCCGATACAGGCATGATTTTTTAGACCAACAAATCTGCGTAATTAGGATGAGGAAAAAACATTTTTTTAATATACAGTTCCTTATAAAGTAACATGCTCACTTCAGACGGGTCCAGCACACAGATCTCGTTGTCCCTGAGTTTCTTGGCGAACCGCCAGGCGACGCTGCAGCCGCCGGTGCCGCCGCCGACAATTAGCAATCTACATCTACAATTTGACAATAGTCACTAACAACTTGTCGACCAGAGATGATTACAGTTAAAAATGTATTGACTGAACGTTTACGATGTCGGCGTCCACGAGCACTATTTAGTATGAATTTACATGGAGCACTGATCAAAGCAAGCGACTGGTAGCGCGACGTCGCGGTCGCTAGGTTAAGATGAAATGTCTCTATGTTAGACATTTCACCGGCTGTCTTATCCCCAAACCGGAACAACAATGCGAACACTGCTGTTTGGCGGTAGGTTAATGTAGGTTGGTACCAACCCGGACGGATCCTGCACAACGTCCCCCCATTGCCCTGCATTGTATTGACTGAACGTATACGACGTCGGCGTCCACGAGCACTATTTAGTATGAATTTACATGGAGCAGGGACCAAAGCAAGCGACTCAGTCGCGTGACGTCGCGGTCGCTAGGTTTGGTCAACGGTCGTGGTCGCTGACATCGGAATTATACCAGACATATATCGTCGGTAATACTGCCAAACCGCGTAACTAATAAATTTATGATAGAGCACAATAAACCTTACTATCTTATAAAAAAGGTGCATTTTGCTCCTTATTTAAAATGCTACTTACGCGGTTTTGCAGTTTCACCGACGATATAATAGTCTATTTTAGGCGTTCTTAACTGAGAGCCGGGGGTAATGCATGAGGTGCGGGGAGAGGTCAAGGCCAAAGGTGAGCATTATCGTACCTCACCCCCGCACCTCGCATGCCTGCCCCGGCTCACGATTTAGTTGTACGCTTTTAGGACTATTTGTAGGGCCATTACCAACGGACCGTCGGGGCAATAAATAATTTTATCGGTCTCTCGCTCGCACTCGTACACTCATCCCTCTCGCTCGCCATAAGCCCCACGAGTCCGAGCGAGACCGATAAAATTATTTATTGCCCCGACGGTCCGTTGGTAATGCTAATGGCGCTACAATAGTAGTCTGATGGTTGGTAAAATTTGTCATTAAAACTCAGACATTCATAACATCTTTTTGAGAAATACATTACTCCATTTAGTAGATAAACTACTGGAAAAAGCAAGTGTATAATATAGACTATAAATATCAGGGGACAATCATCTATGGGCAGGTAATAGCAATCGAAAAACATGAAATTTTGTAGATAAATGGGAAATATTTATTTGCGAAAACACAAGAGTTAACACAACATCAACTTACTTGTACCGACCACTCCTATATGACGAAGCGAGTCTGCCGCTCAACCGAAATGGGACACTTTTTAATATGTTCACTTTGTTTAACACTGTAGCCATCAGAAATCAGACATAGGCCAGAATATTTGTGTGAAACATTGCATTTATTCAGGACTTAATGTCACCTTACTAACATGTAGGTACAAGCCAAATCTAGTTGGTCGCTGAAACGTCAACAATCGAAATGTAAGGTAAACGTCCTGAATAAATTGAATGTTTCCGACAAATATCGTATAGGTGATGGTACCAGTAATTAACAAGAACCAATGATGCACAATTGATTATTTGGTACTTAAGATAAGGGTTAATCATTTATTTCAGTCATTCAACTTATAACCTTATCATCTTTGGATTAAGAGTTAAGTGTCCTTTGGACCTGATTCTACGTGCACATCGCTTAAATAACCTAAAACTAACTAAAACTAAATTGTCTAATTTTAAGACATAGTTTAGACGGCAGATTTAATCAGTGCTATTCCAGAATGTCAAGCTGACAATGTATAAGAGCACCTAAAATAAGAAGCGACAGATTCAAATTAGCGCTGTCATGGCGCTGTCATTTGACTATGACAGCTGCTCATAGAATAGCAAAGTGTTTTAGCGACACCTAAATAAAATTAGGAAGTTTAGAGGCCACTGTAGAATCGGGTCATTGGTGCATTTAGCTAAAAGTTTCCAACATTGGTGCCGTCACCCACTTATTAAGACAGCTACTTAACACTCAAAATTTGGTATATCTTTTTAGTTTTTTACCCAGCATATCCAAGTAGATACTAGGCGGATGTGGACTAGGGGGTATCTGCCATGCTATTTACCTACCCCCATCCCGCGCGAATTAAACTAGCAATAAAAATAGTGTACTGTACTAGAGCAAGCAGCCAAATTTCGATGTATTTCTAGCTTAAAAATTAGAGTAAGATATTCGCTATTAACCTCCTAAGTCCCCGCATACAAAAAAATGTACATAAGACGGCCATTGCAATAAAATATCAATTGTAAAGAAGATAAAGTTGAATTTCTCCTTTGTCTTTATGACTGGCAATTAACCCTTTCGTTCCGGCAAAGTCATACACAAAATCTACCCAGTTTTCCAGATCCAGTGAAATGATACTTGCTCCACAGTCCTGTACGCGAGTTAACTCGTCAACAGAAATGATGCTCTTACGTCCGAAAGACGATTTAACTCGGCTACGTAAAACGCTTTTCAGAGGCGGTAGACGAGATAACTCGTTAGCTAATATTGTCGAACTCGTCGTCGATTGCCCTAATCTAGGATGTAATGTCAATTTTTTCAAGACGAGTTTACTCGTCTACCGGATTTGAGAGCACATCGCACAAGACGAGTTAACTCGTCATCCGGAACGAAAGGGTTAAATTAGAAAATAGACTTTATTGCAATCATTATAAGTTTAATTTCCACTGACAAATTTTGTTGTATGGTGGGTGTTAGGTTAACATAATTTGAGTCTCCATTATTGAGCCAAGGTTTAGTAAAAATAAACTACCATTTAAAAAGGACATTTTTATTTTTACAATAAGTTTATTTACATAAAGCTATTACATAAACTTCAAATTTAAATAACAAAGGTTAATGTTACACCAAAAACCGGCTTATAACTATTAACTACATTAAAGTGTTGAGTAAATTTGGAAATCATTTAAAATGAGTATAATTTAATCTCTGATAAAAGTTATTTAACCATCACAGAACAGATATATGTAAATATAAAAATAATGATGCTTTTACAACAATAACAAGGGTAAAGTACCTACTTCATATAAAAAGTCAAAGTCGAAACAAAAATAAACACTTACAAATTTTAACACGTCTTTAAAAACCTTTTGTAGACAAAAGTAAAAGAGTTTAATCTAAATATGTTTACTACGAAATATACCTACGTGACAGAATAATGGCATTGCGTCGTAAGTAACATTTTTAAATAGGAGCAAAATGCACCTTTTTAACAGCATAGTAAGGTTTATTTTGCTCTATCATAAAAAAAATTGTTACGCGGTTTTGCATTATCACCGACGATTGGATGGAACGAGTATGTCTTTAAAAATCAACCAGTCGTAGTTTCTTAAAACGAGAAGAACCTTTACTTACCTTCAACGTATAATTAACCTTTAATTCGGTAATCCGAACTGCCGTTCTTTCTTCAGTTTCAACTATGTAAATCCAAATAATAAACGGTGAAAAGATTATCGAAGCCGTCTTCATAACTATTTCTATAGCACCTATCGTTACAATTCAGTGATCGAAATAAGTGGTGCATCCCACCGCCGACGAGCTAGCGATCAACTATTAATATTTGTCTCTTTTATTGACACGGGATCTATATCTTGTTTCGACAAACGAGTAGAAAGAGTTCTCGCCGGCAGTGTGAACAGCCAGCGATCTACTATTAATATACGTGTCTCTTTTATTGACACGGGATCTATATCTTTTGTTCGTTTCTTGCACGAGATAATAGTCGATAGCTAATCGCTTCCTCGCCCTTGGTGGGACCAGTGCCTCACATACAGACAGAAGCTTTTTGCGTAATTGGGTCAATCAACTTTTCTTTGTAGCTCTTTGCCATGGTGACGTCTCCTGGGTCACTCTTTAAAACTATGATTTCTAAGGATATAAGTCCACAAAAAAAACTGTTTTATTGGCACACCCATTCTTTTATCGCCTTTCTCCTGAGTGTGCTTTAAGTATACATTATAAAAAAAAAACTAAGAAACTCTATCACTGTTGTCTCCTGGCTAACGGGACAGAATAACAACAACAAAAAGTTGATCCACCCAATTACACATTATATTACAGCAAGAGTATATTCAGGGTTATTAATGTTATTATAGAATAAAAAGCAGTAAAATCACATATTTGTAGGCACAACACTGCCTATTCCGATAGCTGAACATTTTACAAGTAAATCTCCTCCACCTAACAGTTTCGGCAGCGCAATGCCTTTACGCTTACATTACCTTCACTTAACGGTTTTATTCTGGCAATAGTCCTCGAAGATTAGATTACTTTGCGAACGGGTTCACGATTCTTCGTATCACCTCCGGCCCGTGGTACCGCCCCTTCAGCATCAGGTTCCAATATAGGAACGGGAAGAGATGCCTTTTCATGTAATACGCGACGTTGCTCTCGTAAGCCTGTGAAACATTTATATATTAATAATTAGCACGCATTTTTTGATAAGATTTGAACTATTGGAATTCATTTTTGGGACAAGCTTTTGTTGCCGAATGTACTTTTTGCAAAAGCTTTATCTGCTTATCAAGACCAAACTATTGAGTCTTAACACGTCTACGGAGGAATAGCGGAGATCCGGTCGCCACCTTCCGACTCCATCATCAGGTCAGCTCTTAGATAGGTACCATAATATTGCATTGACATCGGGTTAACATTTACATAATATGTTGCCCAAAGGATCATGGGCAAATTGGGTGTGCCACCAACAGAATTGAAACCTATATCATTAAAAAGGTTTTAGTTAAAGCATCATTTCTTAGTATTGCCGCAAATATTTAGCTCACCGGAGAACAAAAATATGGGCACTTGAATACAAGATATATCGTCCGTAAGAACTCCGGCTTATTAATATATAATTGTTATAGTTTATTATAGAACTGCGTGTAAGGTATTTGATATACAAAAATATGTAAACTGTAGTGTTCGTGCTTCTCCAGAACTTAAAAATATTCGTAACAACACTTTACTCGCGAGATTACAAAGTATCTCGTAGAACTCTATCATCAACATAACCTTCGATTAAGTAACTTAACTGAAAAAAAATATACGAATTATTTTTTTATGTAGGTTTTTAATGTACCTTATAAATGGTGTATTTATCTGTATGACAAATAAACTCTCGATTTCAAGAAAATACTTCAGTTTGTTAATGTATATTACCTAAAGTTTCTATGGACCGTCTTGTTTTCAAGTGATCATATTTTTGTTCTCCGGTGGGCTAGGTATTTGCGGCGATAATATGAAATTATGTTTTCACTAAGTTCATTTTAAAAATAAAGGTTTTAATTATGTTGGTGTCACACCCAATTTCCATACAAAAATGCCCATGATCCTTTCAGCCCATTCCGTTGACATAAAGTGGGTCAAATTTAACTTGCAAGATTTCGACCAGTACGTACATACATACATTGCAAGTTAAATAAAAGCTTGTGAAAAAAGTAAGTTTTATTTTCAAGTAATAAAACTATTTAAAAAAAAAACGTAATAGCGCTCTCAGCTTTACGTCTTTGTTTTAGAAAACTACTAAACTAGTTATACGAATTCTAGGAATTACAAGTAAATACCTATTAACTTAATAATGAATAATAGCTTAATCTTTTACACAACCCCGTCTAAGCAAAAAAAAACCCTGCCAAAACATAAATGTAAAAAAAGGGCCAAGTTCGATATAAAAGACGTGAGAGGTTGATGGTTTCGCTGATAAAATAAGAAATGAAGGAATGCCAAATTCCTTAGCACTTTCTTAAATAATAGCTTCATAAAGGTATGCAACGCTCAAAGTTTTATTACTTTAATTGCCATTGTATTTATAACTTGGCAAGTTTTAACAAATATTTATTTTATTTTCTAAAACTATTCTTTGTTTATTTGTGGTTAAGTTTATAAACAATCATCTACAAATTTTACTATTATAATATAAAAAAAGTAGGATAATTTAACTAAGTGACAAAACTAAGCTATATGATACTTTAAATCGCCTATAAGTGTATTAAATCTAAAATGAATGTCTGTGTATCCGGTGGGTTTAATAAGTATTTACCTACAGTAGACGTTAGGTAAATACCGGCGGCATTTTAAGTATTATGTAGTTAGGAAAATATGTTCGGTATTTTAAAGGAACTTTTACTTTACTAAGGTTACCGACATAGCCCGAAGAATAGCTAAACAGAAGTGGCAGTGGGCGGGGCACATCGCTCGCAGGACTGATGGCCGATGGGATGGGGCCAGAAGGTTCTTGAGTCCGTGGACCGGGAGACGAGCTGTAGGTAGGCCTCCAACAAGATGGAGTGACGACCTTGTAAGGATCGCGGGAAAGCGGTGGATACGAAAAGCACAAGACCGGTCTGAGTGGAGAGCCTTGGAGGAGGCCTATGTCCAGCAGTGGACGTCTTTCGGCTGACACGATGATGATGATGATTTTAAAGATGTTACCTAGGTAAATACCTACTATAACTAGGCATCGGAGTATTGTCGCACGGTAAGACTAATGGCAAGCTATGGAGTCGTCATTTGCCATAAATCTAAACTCTTATTCATATTCATACTCATTTATTCAGTTTTTTTTATATAATCAAGCACAACAACGTTGACGAGTTAAGAAACGATTATTTAATGTTATACGTATTTGGAAAATAAATATTACAATAAAAAATAATTATCGTTTTTATACTGATTTAATTACGAAATTTTATAAAATAAAAGATACATTAAAACACGACAGAGGGGAATGTTTTAGTCCAAACTAATGGCGAATTGTATGTTAAAATAGTTCAAGTTATGAATTTACAATCTAATAGATTTTTTTATTTATATAACTTGGCCTAGATAAATTATACACGACGGACCGCTATAGAGGCATTTTAAGATAAATTTAATAAATGAGTATGAATATGAATAAGAGTTTAGATTTATGGCAAATGACGACTCCATAGCTTGCCGTGCGACAAAAACTCCGATGCCTAACTATAACCCACCGGGTGTAATCTTACTCTATCTAAGTACAAAAGGCTACTCAATACAATACACCTTGACCTGGTTAAAAGGCAACGTCTCGTGGATCACGCCGTCGTACAGGAACTCGGCCAGGATGCACGTGTTGTACGAAGTGACGAGCGGACACGCGCCGTAACCGTCGTATCTCTCCTTGGGATTGTCTTTGGCCATGGTAGCTAGGAGGTTTAACTCTACCACGTAGCTTTGCTTTGCTGGAATAACGGTGGGAATGGGCGTTAGAGGCAAGTTTATTAGGTATAGTGAGCTCGTTTAAAAGTTAGTGGTTTGAATTCTGGCGTCCTAGTCTTTTAAAGATCAAGTGAAAAAGGGTTTAAGTCTGTTATACTCCGTTCATGTATGGGTGAGGACCAAAAAGTTGGACCATAGTTAAGTTGCAGTTAAACAAACAACGAAGTCGAAAAAAGTTCAGTTGTGCGACGAAAAGTACCCCTACAATTGTATGGCCAATTTTCGTGTCACAACGGATGGGGGGTCGGGGGTAAATAAAAAAACTCACCAATAGCGGCAGCAGTCTTGCTGTTAGGTGTGTTGGTGCAGTCCCCGATGCCGTATATGTTGGGGTACTTCTTGTGCTGCAGCGTGAACTTGTCCACGTCGAGAAAGCCCGTCTTATCCACAAGCTCCTGCGTCTCTTGGAGGAAGTCGGGCGTTTTCATCGGCGGCGTGACGTGGAGGATGCCGTACTTTTGCACAAGCTTCTGAAGGCAATAAGCGTTCCATGTTCATAAGAAAGTGTTCCATGTTAATACAATGTTTTCCGTGTTCAAAAGAAAGTGTTCTGATTTTAAAAGGTGTTCCAATTTTAAATGGAACAGCAGCAGTTCACATTATGATGCAATTTATTACTAGTAACGGTAGAAAGGAAGGGATTATTTTGCTTGAGGCCACTTATCCTACAAATCCTACCTATACTAATATTATAAATGCGAAAGTTTGTGTATTTGTTTCTTACTCCTTCACACTGCAACGACTGCACGGATGAAACGGAGATAGCTTATGACCTGGATTAACATACGGAACAATTAAACTAGCACATTTTCTCATTTATAATGTTAGTAAGGATAAGGATTGTGAAATTGACGGTATGTTATTTTGCAAGCGACTCGATATTTGTTTTAGAGCTCTTTCGTCACAGATGCATTCGTGCGCACAGATACGTTACCATAGCTTTTGAGAAAATAAGTGTAGATTGTTAACCAAGGGATGAAAGGCACCCATTTCTGAGTGTAAAACAAACAATCGTAGCAAGTGGAAAGAAGTGGTCTCTGCCTACCCCTCTGGGAAACAGGCGTTATTTAATGTATTAATAATAAATATCAGGGGACAATGTCACACCAATTGTA
The DNA here is from genome assembly GCA_927399475.2 of Acleris emargana. Taxonomy (NCBI): domain Eukaryota; kingdom Metazoa; phylum Arthropoda; class Insecta; order Lepidoptera; family Tortricidae; genus Acleris; species Acleris emargana. The sequence continues at coordinate 4,561,040 of OV656840.1, forward strand.
TGTATGTATGTAAACAAACAGTGACTTTTACCTGAGTTAAAACACTAAAAATTCCTATAAAATTCATTTGTTTTGCTAGCGACGGAAAGATCGTAGCAGAAAGGCAGCCTAAATAAAATAAATCCATTAGTTATTTATTAAATTACACCACATCTACCATTGAATGACAAGGTATGTCCATGTTATGCTAACTCTGAAAACAGCTCACCCCTGCCGAGCTCTGGACATGACCAATACCTTGTGGGAGGACCTTGTGCAGGGTCCGTCCGGGTTGGTACCACCATCTTATCCATTAACCTACCGCCAAGCAGCAGTGTTCGCATTGTTGTGTTCCGGTTTGGGGATAAGACAGCCGGTGAAATGACTAGCATAGAGGCATTCCATCGTAGTCCTCAGGGTTGGTAGTGCATTTGCAGTCTTAGGATTGCGATCTTGTGAATGCGAATGTCTATTGGTCACAGTTTCATTTACCATCAGGTGGTCTGTGTGCTCGTTTGCCTTCTCTAAGATATAAAAAAAAACTTACTTTCTCCCCTTGCTCTTGCGAGAACACGGCTTCCTTCTTGTCGAACCGCACCTCGGTCAGCACCGTCTGGTAGTTCACGTGGATGTTCTTCCGGTGGACGACCTCCAGCAGCACGTCGGCGTACCTCTTCACGCCGAAGATCACGGGCAGCGCGGTGTTGTACGACATGTTCACGCAGGAGCGCACGCCCCTCTGAAACGACGTCGGTCTGTAAGTCTTTAAGGCTCAGTTTCATTTGTAGGAAGAGAGGACAATTGAGAGATCTCTCTCCAGGCGGGTGTGATGCCTGGGGACCGAAGTCCATTGGGATGAAGTTGGAAGTGGTATATATGTCAACCGGCTGTAGAAACTTCGTAAGCGCGATGTAGAACCCTTAGTTCCGCTGTCTGACGTTGCTGGCGCTAGCGAGTTGGTCGATACAAGTTTCCGTTAGAAGTCGCTAGTTCGCCACACATTGGTCGATGGCCCGCATGCTTGTAGCAATCCATTAACGGGTTGTTTTAACATTTCTGAACCGAGAGCTGTCGCAGCGACGCAATGTATCACGTAATAAAACTGAGCTTTTATTTAGGTGGGTCCACATTTGTGACATTTGATCGTCAAATCAAATAAAAAATAAAAAAGTCTTTATTGTCATTTAGCCAGTCTATAGATTAACAGTTGCTGAGGCCTCCCTTTAGACTTACAAAGTCCGCGTTGGCACGTCTCGCTCATCCAAAAAAAATAATGATACGTAGCATTAATAAAATATTTCCTGAGGTGAGTGTGTTCTATTATCCCTTCTAATAGTCGCGTTTTACAATGGTAGTATCCGTTTCTATATTATACTTAAATGATTATTTATTGTATTATAAATAGGGTTAGGACTTTTGGTGGCATATCGTGGTTCTAGAATCCATGGAGTCGTTATTTCCTAATTATTACTTATAACACGTGACACTTTGATTTTGACCTTCAGCATGGTCATATTTCAAAATGAACTAAATAATATTTTTAGTTCAGTTTATCCATACCTACTAATATTTGCTTGTTTGTAAGGCTTTCACAGAGCAAAGATATCCTCCGTACCAAAATTAATTTAAATTGGCTTAGCGGTTCAATAAAAAAATGAATTTTGAAATATTAAAAACCGAAGGTCAAAATCAAAGTGGTATGTATTTTAATAATTAGGAAATAGCGACTCCATGGATTCTAGAACCACGATATGCCACCAAAAGTCCCAACCGTAATTATAAAGGTGTCTGGACCGTTCGGGAAATTGTCTGCTTGCAAATATCGCATCTTCAGAACAATAGTGACGTAGGTATTACGAAATTTCAGCTTTCAACTTCAAGTCATAAATTTATTGTTATACGAGTAGAGACCTAACTCAAAATTTAAAATTTCTGAATAAGGTCACTATTGCACTGAAGGTGCGATACGGTCTTGGTCTTAGGAGCTCTTAAAATAATATCACTTCTTCTATTTTCTATGCGTGAATGATATCGTAACATTGTTCTTTGAACGAAAAGCGTGTTAGTTCTGTCAGTACCAGGTACGAGGACGGTATTTGTCATGTTACTATCGTGATGTGACCCATCCGGAGCGCATATCAGTCTTGTAGACTTTCCACTAGGTCAATTGGTGTGACATTGTTCCCTGATATTTATTTATAAACTTAAAGCTTATTTTAGTTAAAGTATGCTCTCTCTTTATTTCAAATGTCATCACGCAAATGACAACTCCGTTTGTTTAGGTCCTTAAAAAAATGTAAACACCAAACCACGTGGCATGTTAAACAACCTATTAAAACTGTTTTATGGGACTTTGGCGTATCAGTGTTTCTATTGGCTGATGAACTATATCACGTGGTTGTTTTATTTACATTTTAACAACTACTTAAACAAACGCACTATAGTTAAACTGAGTTTATAAATAAGAGACTCTTTAATATGTAAATATTTTCTGTTGCGACTCTCTCGCTCGTTTACAAATATCGAAAACAAACAAAGCTATTTTCTAAATATCCGCATCAGATCCACAAGAAGTGTGCCGAGTTTGTTTATAAATTTTCACACTTATACTCTTATTGCTGTTTCAACCATTGTGTAAAGCAAAATATTATTGCTATCCTTGTTCCTACCAGACTATTATGCGTTCGCCTAGAAAAATAAAACAACAGTGTCACTTGCAAACTAGTTTTGATTTCGCGACTCGACGGATTTCAGTGTAGCAAGACAGCGCTACCGTTCTACCAATGAAATAGGATAACTGCATAGTAATTGTATAAGCATTTTAAATTTAATGTGGTTATCAATAAAGGGTAAAATAGAATGATAACTAGATGGAGTCACCTTACCTTCCGAGTATGAAAAAGTAAGCGATCACTAAATTCGTAGATCTTAAGTAGAGCCTTGGTGGCATAAGTGGTAATGCGCCTGCATCGGCCCTGAGAGCCAGAGCAGATGTGGGTTCAAATCCTACCTAAGACCGACGATTGTTTTTACCCGACTGCGTCAGAAGGAGGGTTATGTTTTTCGAGCGTATGTATGTATGTATGTATGTATGTATGTATGTATGTATGTATGTATGTATGTATGTATGTATGTATGTATGTCTATTTCTGGGCACGCTCTGCAGCCTAAACGGCTTGACCGATTTTAACATACTAGGTGTCATTCGATTCGTCTTAATTGCCGAAGTGACATAGGGTATATAATATTTCAAAATGGCGTCTGCAAAAACAAAGAGGGGGTTTTAAAAAAAAAAATTGTTTATTATAGCAATTTGGGTCTCAAATGAAAGCTAGTAATAGCCCATTCCAAATATATATACATTATAATACTTTGATGCTACCATTTAGACAGGGAAATCGAAAAGGACGTTAATTGTTAAGTAATAAATATTTCTTGTTGAGCTGTAAACGCCTACAATATAAACCATTAAGAAAGTAGTGTAATAATTAATAATTCACGAATACCTACTACATACTTGATTAATGCACATTGATGTTATAGTATAAATTGCTGGCTAATACCTACCTAATGCGCCATCCTGCCTACGCATGGACAGTTTATTTAAGTAAAGATACACGGAATAGGTAACCTCAATGTAGGTGCTTAGTCTAGTACCCAGGTACACGTATGACGTACTGACCGTTGAGGAACTAAATTGTTAGAGATTAAGAGAAGTTTAGTTGATTTATACCTACTTCAATTTCTCGACCTAAGTAGGTATCTACAATCTGTTCGATCGGCCTCCATCTAACCAAATGAACTAATCTTACGTTACTACTGGGGATCGATTTTTGAATGCACGATGCTTCTTTTGCTAAAAGGAGAGTTCCGCTTGTAATTTGTTACTTATAGCTTCGTGACATTAAAAAATCGAGCTCCAGAGCTCATTTAACGTTTGGTTATATTAATAAAACCACTATTTTATTAATAAAAACTAAAAAATGTGAAATAAACTAAATTATTTAAATAAAAACAAAAAACCCGACTGTAGTAAAAAAAACAACTGTAAAGCGAGAAACAAGCTATATAATCGATAGGTAAATACTTATAATGTTCCATGCAATGCTTTTTTGTTTGATACCTCGTTAACAAGTAATGCAATTTATACCAATATACATACAACTTGAATAGTGGAAAAGGTATTGCAGGCGGGGACAAGCAATGAATTATAAAATGTACTTTTTTTATTTGTTTTTTTTTCAAATTCAAAATCTTTATCTTGTCTGGGGGACACCGTTGATGTAGGAAAACATATCAATCTTATGTGGTCATCTTGCACCGTCTTATATACACATACGTAGGAGTTCTTTTTTTCCTTTTCTCTCTTTCTATCTTAAGATTTTGGTGTGTTTTCCTGCGGAAACTACGCAGGATATTTGAAATATTTTTTAATTTGCTATTTATAGATTTATATAATGCTAGACTAAGTAGTACCATTGTAATATTAAATATATTTAAAAAAATGACTGACTGCTGAGTTTCTTGCGGCGCTTCTTCTCAGCAGTGGTCTCCTCTTGTGAAGCGCTGGTAGATTCTTGACGTGTAAAAGTGCCCGTGCGGCCTACTTACTGAATAAATGTCTTTATCTTTTTTATCTTTTTTCTTGAAACAAAAAAACATTTGGATTAATAGCTTGTCCCCGCCTGGAAAACCTTTTCCACTATTCAAGTTGTATGTATATTGGTATAAATTGCATTACTTGTTAACGAGGTATCAAACAAAAAAGCATTGCATGGTACATTATAAGTATTTACCTATCGATTATATAGCTTGTTTCTCGCTTTACAGTTGTTTTTTTTACTACAGTCGGGTTTTTTGTTTTTATTTAAATAATTCACTTTGATATTGTTTAGAATTTCGTAACAGACGTTTCAGTTAAATTAAAAATCTTTGGAGTATAGAATGGTTCGACTGCATAGCAATTAGCCGCCTTCTTTGGATACATACATACATACATACCTTCACGCCTTCATTCCCAGAGTGGGGTAGGCAGAGCTACAGAATTACCAACAACTCTAAAAACTTGTTGATAACTCTGTAACCACAATTTGCAGAAATAGGCTAAGATGTTTAACAGTGTATATTAGTGACAGGTAGCAAGCCCATCGCCTAACAGTACTACAAGCCTTTATTCCCTTAGACGCCTCTTACGACTTCCACGGGAAGACATGGAGTGGCACTATTCTAACCAGGCAACCACACGGGATGTGTAACTGTGATTCTTTGGATAGCAGAGGTTAAAATAGTTTTCAGGCACAGTATAAACAAACTACATTGCCTCAGGGTTGGCAACGCCTTCGACATCTTAGGGTCACATCGATCTGCTAGGGTATATATTCTGTCACAACGATATAGTATCAGTTAGTACCTTACTGCCGCACTCAGAGACGTCAATTAAATTTAATACTTGATTAAAGTTGCTGCTGTCACTTTCTTTGCTATAGCAATAAAATAAGACAACACGTCACTAAACAAGCATTAAATTTAATTGACGTCTCTGAGTGCGGCAGTTAGTATGATACAGATAAAAGCAGATTAACGTTATTTAAATCATCAAAGATTTGGACCTTATTTGTTTTTCTATTCGCGTACTATATCCGCAAACTGGCTGAAACACCATGCAGGATGAGTGCCATACGCAATGATGATGATTGATATCATTAACGGTATCAGAATACCGACTATAGCATAACCGAAGCGTGAAAACGGTTGTATAATGAGCGTTGCCACGGTAATAACAGTACTTTTATAATTATTATTTAATCTTTATTGCACTAAATCGAGTACAAATCAGGGACCGGAACCGCTTAGCGGGAAAGGGGTTTTTGATATGCTTTTTGATAGACTTGTTGTTACAAACCCCAAGGATGCGCTTAGCTTATCGTCGACTTAGCTCAAAGACAGGGCAACCCAACGATACGGTTAATTCGACTAAGCGCGCCTATTCCAATACCCTATTCAAGCTTATTCGAACGGTTTCAAGCTGGTTTAACCTCTATGCGCAAGAGTTTAGACGTATTATTGAATTACCTAACAATTGATAGGCTGGCGGCAGGCAGTAGCCGCTTAAGCGAGACGGCTAGAGTTCGCCCGAATGCGCAAAAAAGAGAGAGGCGATCGATGGGGTAATACCCAGTCAATGCTAAGCGCTTAAATATTAAACTACCGAAACCCTAATGAACCGGGTAAGCTCTTTGGATGCGGTTAATTACTTCAAAGGGGTTCGCCCTAACGTTAAGGTGACTCAATCATAGCTAAGCACATCGATTGGCTAACCGAATGATAGGCTAAGCCTATTCATAGGGTTAATCAAAAGAAGGGGTTTTCCGGTCCCTGGTACAAATAGAGGTTTTAAAAGGTGTATGTATTATGGCATTTTCAACCATTCAACCAAATGATTAAGCAGAAACTTACATTTATTTATTGGTATTTTATTTAAGTGTTAAGTAGGGGATTTCCTAAAGAAATCGATATCTCATTCTCGATACTCACTGCGTTTATTTGTAAAAGTATTAGTGCAACCGATTGAAGTGATAATGATAACGTTACTCCGATAACTGGTATCAAGTAGGTGACATCTTCTTACGTGGTTACTTAGAGCTAAGGTAGGTATTTAAGCGACAGGCGGCAAATAAGGTAATCCTTACCTATATAATTCTGCCCTCCCAAGCACCAAAGCAGTTTAAGTTCTCTGTTCTTAGCAATAAGGTTGATATTGCTACAGGATTTTTATCTGACATACTGCATATTAGCTTAGGAAGGCAGAATTAGCGTGGAACTGTTTGTAGTATTGTTTGACCTTATTCCACGGTGAAGTGAAGTAAAGAGTCGATAAGTGTTAGCTTAATTTAGTCTGCCTACGAAGGTAGCGGTCCCGGGATCGATTCCAGGTAAGGTAAAATATTGATGTGATAAGCGCAAGTGTTTATTCCTGTCTTGGTTGTATTCTGATGACTGCTGAGTCACAAGTTTTCTAGTATGATATTATTGAATTATTTGCAAGGAATGCGTTAATGTCACGCTTTCTTGCTTGCTCTTTAAATAGTTAGGATTTTGGTGGCATGCCGTTGTTCGAGAATCCATGGAGTAATTATTTCCTTATTATTGTTATTATATTTAATAAAACTGAAGACATTTTTAGTTGGGTTTATCCATACCTACTAACATTTGTTCGTTTGTTACACTTTCACAGCAGAAATATCCTCCGTACCAAAATTCATTTAAATTGGTTCAGCGATGTTATTAATAAATGCAAGTCTGAAAATACTCAAGGTCAAAATCAAGGTGGTATGTATGTATAATAATAATTAGGAAGGAAACAACGACTCCATGGTGGTAGGAAGTCGGTGGAAGCAGGCCGCATTGGATCGTTCTCGCTGGATATCAATGGAGGCCTATGTTCAGCAGTGAACGACTACGGGCTGGAATTATGATGACTCCATAGATTCTAGAACCATGGCATGCCACAAAAATCCAAATCCTAGTTATCGTCGGTGGTACTGCAATACCGCGTACACAATTCAATAAATTGCAAAATATTTATTTTGGACCGTATTAAAAATAATAAAATGCTTTATTGACCATCTACCTAATTCCATTAAAACTTAGAAACCAAAGATGTTCCTTAAACAACTAAAACTATATCTTATTAACAAATGCTATCATAACTTAAATGTTTTTTTTAACGATAAGTAGTACTCAATTTATATTTTATCAACCCTAGTCCTAGTTGATACATAATAATAATGGTAACCTAAATGTGCAATACAGAGAATTTTATCTTGGAATCTTATAAAGTGTCATTTAGTATTAAGTTATCTGTATTAAAATACCTAGTTAGCCCTCTAAAATTGCTGTGCCCTTGCAGGGCGTCACATGGATACCTATTGGTTATTTTCCACCTCATGTTTGCAATAAAGATTTTGATTTTGATTTTGATTTTTAAACAACCTTGTTACACTTTCATAAATCTAAGCAACCAACGCGTGGTTGTCTTACAAAGATTTGTAAACACGTTGGTACCTGTACTAGTTATAAACCGTATCAAGGTACCGGCGCCTTCCATTTTGTTTAACAATTTATGGCAACGCGCAATTTATGTGCGTGTGCGTGTGTGTGTTTGTGTTTGTGTGTGTGTGCTATAGTACTCACGCGAGTGAAGTGCGAGTCGGCCAGGTAGGCTATCTTCTGCGGAGCCCCTGGGCACTTAATCGGCGTGTTGGGGTAGGTGAACACCGCCTCCCCCCCTTTGAGCCACTGGAGGTCCTCCCACACCTTCTCGCAGTACCGGGATGAGAATATTGTGGAAACGCGGCTTCTAGGCTCGCACAGGGCCTCGGTTAAGCCTGGGATCTGTGAGAGAAAACATCGTTGTCAAAACTAGCGCTTTATTCCAATTTGTTTTAGCTTATAATAAACATATTGTTATCGTGTAAGTTTAGTTTAATGATCGAAAAAAAAAGAGAAGGATTAGGTAGAAAATTTCCATTCGTCTGTAGTACCGAGTGAATATAATCCGAACCTATTTAAAGCTAGGGTGAATAGGCATCTTCTTTCTTCACTTTATCGTTGACAAAATCGACATCAATTTTTTAAAAATGCGGCCTCGTTTCCTATATCCGATTTATCTATATTTTTGAATATGTAGTAGACCTTCGTTTCGTCATAAAGATTTCCAAAGCCAAACTGATTCATTTCCCAAAAATATAATTTCTTATTGCGACGATTTGAAAAACCATTATTAGCTATTTCATCCAAAATTAAACGATTCTTTGATGACTGTCTGCTGATAAATGGGATATTCTCAAGGATATCTTGAATTTTGAAAGTGTATATGTCAGCTAAATAGAAAATTCAAAGTGCACGCTAATTTAAAGTGACTCCGACTTAGCAGTATAATTCTACTAGTAGTTTTTTTATACAATTACATAAACTCACGCCTTTATTCCCAGTATGGAGCAGGCAGAGCTACAGAACTACCAAGAACACGAAAAAAAAAAACTAACCACATTTTGCACAATCACCCTGTAAGATGTTTACCAGCGTATTAGTGACAGGTTGCAAGCCCATCGCCTAACAGTACTACAAGAATTTATTCCCTTAGTCGCCTCCGACGACATCCACGGAAAGACATGGAGTGGCAGTATTCTAATCCGGCAACCACACTTATGGGAACAATGGAATAATATCGAGTGCCTAAATACTTCTGAGCGGTATATACATACATAAAATCACGCCTGTTTCCCAGAGGGGTAGGCAGAGACCACTTCTTTCCACTTGCTACGATCCTGACAAATATAGAGCGGTATTATTGTTGGTAATTCTGTAGCTCTGCCTACCGTACTTTGGGAATGAAGGCGTGAGTTTATGTATGTATGTATTATAAGATAAAAAAGATACTAACCCTGCAATAATCATTCTCCAGTCCAACAGCGATGACGATGTACTCGTAATCGATCTCGTCGCCAGCGACGGTGGTGACGCGCTGCCGCTTCGGGTCGATGGTCCCGGCTCCGTCCCTCAACCAGCGCACGTTCTTGGGGAGCACACTCTCCTCATCACGACGGCTGGTAGCCAGGTTGGTGACGCCAGCTGCGACAAGGGTCCAGAGGGGCTGGTAGAAGTGGTCCTGGGACACGAGGTGTTAGAATATAAGTTTTTAAAAGTTGCAAAATGTACCTTACCGTCTTACTTGATAAGGTGTAGTTTTTGGTGTAGCAGTATCACCGACGATTTGTATACGCACTTTTGTTACCGGCTGTACTTCCGAGTATGAGTCCCAACATGACGGATTTTCTATGAGTCATTGAGGAGTTCCTATGGCGACCTTTTGCTTCATCATCATACCAGCTCGATAGTACCATATTATTGTATTGTAATCGGAATTGCTTAAGGATGCAAAATGTCAATCCGACAGTAGGAAGTTAAAATCGACTTCCATGATTTTATTATATTTTTATTAAGTTAGGTACAAGACATACAAGTGAAGCTAAAAAAGCGTCGTTGCCCGATTCAGATCGGGCTAAATTAGTTAAGCAAAGTACCTTGAAAGATTCTTGAACAATTAAATAATTGCATTTTCCTACTCCTGTACTTTTACATACATACATACATTAAATCACGCCTGTTTCCCAGAGGGGTAGGCAGAGACCACTTCTTTCCACTTGCTACGATCCTGACAAATTTCCTTCGCTTCTGTACTTTTATCTGTCATTTATATAGTCACGAACACTAATATAAGAATATAGATAATATGTCCGCAGAACATTCCGTAGAAAAGTCTATCTAGTCTATTCCCCTTAACAGCACTTGTGCTTTTTTGAGCCAAAACGATATGCCTAGCTGCCAAAGCTTACACCTAGGTTAATTTGACCAATCAAAATACTTCACCAAATTAAACCACCAATCACAATACACATTGACTGTCAATCGGAACGTTAGGTTCTTTTTGGTATGTAAACTCTTTTACTAATTTAACTCTTTAAAAAAACATTTTATTTGGTATCAACCAACCAGAACGCAGCTATATTAAAATCGACCAATCAGGTAAAAGAATTCATTTCTCAAATCATTAGGTGTATTTTAGTCCCTATTTCACAAGTTAAATCGATTGTGCAACTTTTTTTTAAAATATGAAACCTGGCAAGTGCACGTCAATTTAAAAACAAAGTTAACCATAGACACATATTTTGTTGTTTTCGAATGTTTCTCGCTCGTTTGTTGTTCTGTGCTTCGTTCGTTCGTATTCTAACTTAGGTATATTAATTTAATTTTGCATTTTATTTGAAACCTAGTCGTAGAAAAAGTATTGTATGCAACGGTGTATAACTAAGTCAAAAAATACTCGTGGCGGCTTGCTTCAATTATTATGAAACCGTGTCATAATAGTAGTTTATGCAACTGTTGTAAAAAAAGGTCTGAAAAGACGAGTGGCGTGTGTTACGATGTGAGCCAAAGGGGAACATAGAAAACGAATACGCCACGATGCCACGTTGCATACTAGTTATTTATGTAACTGGTACGTAATGAAGCTGATGATGATGATGATGATAAGTGGGGACGCCCAGCCGAAGCAGGCGGGCAGTCGATTCGGTTAACCGTTCATTCTGCCCTATTCCCCTCAGTCGTGCCTCAGGTTACTGGCCCGGCGGCGCTCCCATCCAGCATCGATCCCATCTTCCTGTCTTCCTACAGAACAACAGCGCGTCCCGTAGGTTGATACTTTTGAGATCTTCTGTGGACAAAACGTCCTCTCCGAATGTGTGGTATCTCAGTGACGAGTACATGACACACTCGGCTAGGACGTGTTGACTAGTTTCCTCTTTGCCACAGTGTGGGCATTGAGGGTTCTGTTTAATACCTATTACCGTCAGATGTCTGTTGAGCGGACAATGTCCAGTCAGGATTCCTGTTAGTACGATTAGATTATACTTACCCAGGTTTAGAAGATACCTTGTTCTGTTTTTATTAACCCTTCCTATCATGAGTTTGGATTGTCTGCACCCTTGCGTCACCCCCCATGCCTCATTTGTCTTCTTTTCCATTCTTCTGGCGATAACTCCTTTGGTTACCATCTCCGATATCGGTAATACCGGTTCCGGGCCTAGGTATTGTTGGTCCGCACCTGCTCTGGCTAGTTCGTCTGCCTTCTCGTTTCCTACTGCTCCACTGTGTCCTGGCACCCACGCCAGTGTTACATGGGATGTGGTGCCTAGAGTGTTCAGTTCATTCCTACACTCTTGCACTAGAGATGATTTGATCACCGGATTGCCTAGTGCTTTGAGTGCCGCTTGGCTATCTGAGTATATTATAACGTGACTTCCCGTTACATTGCTTTTTTCCTTGAGGCTCAGGGCACACTTCATGATGGCAAAGACTTCTGCCTGAAACACACTGGTGGAGCCCCCTAGTGGTATCGTCGTGTGCTCATCTGATTCTTGGCTATATATGCCCGCTCCCGCTCTTTTGGTTGAGGATTTCCATGAACCGTCTGTGAAGCATGTCACTTTGGGTTCTGGTATTTCTCTCTCCCAGCTGTCTCTCTCTCCTATGTGGATTCTGTATTTCTTATCGAACCTCTTCCTTTTCTTGATTAGGTCATTGTTTACCATGAGCATATCCATGTTTGACATTGACTCTTTCTGTATGCTTGCGTGCGTAATGAAGCTTCTCAAGGTATGAGTGCTGGTTACAGGCACGAGTACCTTAAGAGCTAATTCTGCCCTCCTAAGCTAATACGCAGTATGTCAGATAAAATTCCTGTAGCAATATCAACCTTATCACTAAGAAAAGAGAACTAAAACTGCTTTGGTTATTGATTTTGGGATACGGCTTATTTGCTTAGAAGGGCAGAATTATGTCGTCGGTGAAACTGCAAAACCGCGTAAGTAACATTTTAAATAAGGAGCAAAATGCACCTTTTTAATGAGACAGTAAGGTTTATTTTGCTCCATCATGTTACATACACGGTTGCATAAACCGTTGCATAACGTTGTTTTTCTTTTTTTTCTTTTTAACTTAGGTTTAGCAGCTAGCTTTGGCAGCTATAGTGTATTTCTATGGAACTTGCTAACTATGTAAACAAAAGACTTAACTTTGTTTTGTCACTGTTTCTCCTTGAATTTTCACACCACCTCATCAAACACCATTGAAAATATAAACTATTGAAACGTTCGTTACTTTAAAATACAAAATCACCAAATATATAACTCTAACTTGGATATTTCATTAAAAGTTTAAATGGTTTCATAAGTTAAGTTATTAGGACCTGATGGAATGACGTTTTTGTTTCTTTTAAATTCTACAATTGTCTATGATGGGTAGTGTTGTGGCTAAAGTTGGCGATATATTAAGACCCCTACACATTACCTAACTCACGCTGATCACACTCACAGATGATATAACGGCACCTTTTGTAATAAATACTGGTGATATATCATCTTCAAGTACCGATTTTTCTTCAGATCGTGATTAAACAAATTAGAAATAAGTAACTACTTGTTTTTTACTTTCGGTATTTTAATATTCGATAAGGTTTGACATAAGTAAAGGAGTATTGCCCATCACTAGTAAATTCATCATTCAGAGACAATTTCAATATGGCGGTTTGTTTACATAGTTAGCAAGTTCCATAGAATTAGACCTTAGGCGTATTGTTTTGGCTCAAAAAAGCGCAAGAGCTATTACGGGCAATAGAGTTGATAGATTTTTCTACGGATTATTCTGCGGACATATTATGTATGTTGATATGTTCTTATATTACTGATCGTGAGTATAGAAATGTCCGCTAAAGTACAGAAGTAGTAAAATAATATAAGCTGTCTGTTATGAGTATTTAAATATTTTGCGTATCCCACATATCCCATTGCCTGATAAATGAAGCGTAGGGTAAAGTCACCAGTGGTCAACCAGTGACGTGAAGTCGGCCTTTGCCTACACTTTGTATGAGTGGGAAGAGTACGAAAGATGTATTTCCCACTCTTCACACTCATATAAGGTCGACTAATGGTCTCTGGCTGACCACTGGTGACTTTACCCTATAGGATTTTTGTCCTGGATAGAAATATCACTACATAGTATAAAACAAAGTCGCTGGCGCTGTCTGTCCCTATGTATGCTTAAATCTTTAAAACTACGCAACGGATTCTGATGCGGTTTTTTTTAATAGATAGAGTGATTCTTAAGGAAGGTTTATATGTATAATACATTCCACGCGGGCGAAGCCGCGGGCGGGTCGCTAGTAACAAATAACCCTTCTTTTCACGCAATCGGGTAAAAACGGGTTCTACGCATACAAACTCGCCGGCAAAGGCTATTTTACATATCGCTGTTTGATTTAACAACAATAGCTAATAAAAATGGTCATAAATATGCTCGCACGCCGTGGCACACTCGTAAACTGGCCAAAAGTGATAAGCAAAAGGGATTTATGAAACAATTATTACAACAAAGCAACATACCTAGTCATGACTGTGACCTTGGAGCAAAACAATAAGTACAACACAAAATTACATCATCATACATCTCGTTAGTGAAAACGAATAAAAACGATAAATCCGGCCCGGCGCGGTCACTACCGAAAGCATATTACACTTTAGGCAGCATGAATAAGGATGAACATCCAATGGATTTTTTATCACACTTGCGCTGTTTTTTTCAATAGAGGGAAGATGACTCGTTCACTGAATACAAAACGGACACATTCCAAAATCAGTCAGTGTTGCATTTTAAAATTAGAAGCTGTTCGTATAATATTTGAAATGCAAGAGAAAATAATTTTGGAATGTGTCCGTTTTGTATTCAATGAGCGAGTGTTTCGTTGGATTGTGATTGACAGCACGTGATCTGAATAGTAATTTATTTCAGGATTATTGGAACTGCATAACAACTGCACTAAACGATTTGACTTTATAATCACGGAATAAATAATAGTGCTAGTACAGAAGCTTCTGTCAAAAAAAATATTTTGGAACAAGTTTTTGTTGCCGACTGTACTTTGTCTTGCACAGTCGTCATCTACTCGTCAAGACGATTCTAACGAGCCCTTACACGACGGGTTTATCATGTGTAATTTTGGAGTTCCTATGGCCACCCTGCGTCTCCATCATCAGACCAGCTCAATGGTACTATATTATTGTATTGTCATTAGAACTAAAAGTGTATGCAAATTTTCAGCCTCATCGGAAACCAGGAAGTGGGTCAAATTTAACTGGCTATATTCGACCCGTACATACATACCTACATACATACATTGCAAGTCAAATAAAAGCTTGAAAAAACTACATACACTGTGCGATAGATTCATAGCCAGGATCACTTTACTACCAACAATAGGCTTACGGCATTGCCCAAAAAGAGTAATTCCTACTACATCCGGTCTCATACAAAATTCTTGTTTGGTTCACACGGCGAAGAATGAGTTAGACCTTTGTATGAAGCAGAAATTACGCGACTAACTACTCTTTTGGCTTCACCTTAACAGTGCCTACTTAAATTGGACGGATGCATTCAACGTATTAAATAAATAAATACAAGTAAAGGTGCGACCCCACCGCTGCTTAAAATACGGAGACTGTAGGGAATCACAGCGACGCATCGTATCCGTACTTTTATCGCATGGCCTCCACACCGCTGCTCAAAATACGGTGTCGTTGCGTAAACAAAAGACGGTGTCATAGTAACAACATGGCGCCGTTTTTGACGCACCGTAATATACGCACCGCACCTTTAAGCAGCGGTGTGGAGGGCATGCGATAAAAACGGTACGCATACGAAGCGTCACTGCGATTACGTACCGTCACCGTTTTTTAAGTATTGGTGTGAGTGTACCTTTTAATAACAGGTGACAATCTCACACAAATTGACCTAGCTCCAAACTAAGCTGTAGGCTTGTACTATGGGTACTAGGCAACGATAAACTTACTTATATACAGGGTGGGCCCTGTAACAGGAGCAAAAAATTGAAATGGAGATTTCTTGGAGTATTCCAAGTTATTACCAAGTGGTCCTAATATTTCAAAGTCCTTAAATTCGGAGATATAGTCATTTGAAGTTAAGAGAGACAATCAATAGATTTTCTCATTGCGGTATTGTCGCTTAGCGGTCGTAAGATGTCTTGGTACCGGGCATTCTGACAGTATCTAACTATGTATGTATTTTCAAAATGGTAACAAACAAAAGTAGTCCTTATACATAAGCGTTTAGAACTACTCCTTGTAAATAAGGAGACTTGACACTTCACGAACCTCTCCGGTAAGATACGACACACGTCTAGCGTAGTATGAGGTCAATATGACACTTGACTGACAGCCGTGTAATACAAATCGGGTTTTGTCGGTTATACTCGTATATCTAGACGATGATAGATATTAACGGTTGGCTAACATGAGAGCTACGTCTACCAACCTGACAAAAGAGTGACTTCACCCAAAGTCAACCAATTGCAGGTCTAGAAACCGTAACCTAGAGACCATTGTTATAACCGTACCGATGACAATAGGGAATATGCATGGATTTTAAAAATCGCATTTCTCATCAAAATATGAAAATACCGTAAAAGAGATCACCAAAACGGAAATTAAAATTAAAATCGGTCAAGAAATACGGAAGTTATAAGCATTTCAAACTTCTAATTAGACAGAGAGATCCGATGTGCACCGTGACGTCATTGTGCACTGCGGCCATATAAACTCCATGTAAAATTCCGTTTTTCTAGAAAGAGATAGGAACAAATCTTTGTTGGCTTATATCTTGGTTATTTTTATAGTTATTCAAAAAATGATTTTTGTGATCTGTTTGTTACATGAATCAGCTTCAATTGAAGCTGTAAAAAAAAACATGCATATTCCCTATTAAACTGTACCTGCCATGACATTATGATAACTGATGCAAATATGTTACTATGACTACGTTTAAACAACAGTTACTATTGGTCATACAACACCCAATCAGCTATTCATACTGAAAACAGTTGTGATTGGTCGTTTAATATGGTTGCTATGGTGACGTTTCAACAAAACTTAGTGGGTCAAAATCACAGAATAAGTACCTACTAGCATAGAAGCCGGACTATAAGATGAGCTTTGCACCAGCTATCTTTCTCTACTTTTTAGTTTACGTGTTTCATGAGAGGAAAAGAAACAACCAAGTTCGATTAGTTTATTTAAAATATGTCCAGAACTTTATGGTAATTTGACAATGTCAAGTTAGTAAATCAAACATTATCAGAAATACAAAATAGCGAGAATAAATTACGATGCTCGCGAATTATGTGACATGATTTTACTTTATGGTGAAACCAGAGGGAATGCACACCGAGCACTAAGTTTGTACCGCGAACGATACCCCGAGCAAAGGCATCCAGCCAATGGTCGAGTTATTACCAATGCAGTGCAACGCGTGCGGGACAACGAGCCTGTGACCCGGGCGGTGCAGCCTGCACATGGTCCGGGTGCAGCATTTAATGTGAGATTGGCGTTAGAACAGAAGATACTCCGTCATTTTCGGCAACGCCCTACGACCAGCACCAGAAAAGCAGGTCTTGTTTTTGGGGTTAATCACCGAATCGTGCAAAAAGTTTTGAAACAGAGAAAACATCGCCCTTATAAATTTCTCAAAGTGCAAGCTATGTTGCCTCGAGACTACCCGGCGCGAGTTGCATATTGTGATTGGTTTTTGACGCAGTGCCAGGAAAACACGATTTTTTCATTTTCATTTTTATTTATTTATTTATGTTAGACACAGTTAATAAACAAGATAACAGTCATTTTGTCTTTCATTAACATGTGGGTGTAATTAGTTTGATGAACAATCCACGGCAAGTGGGCAGAGCATGTGCACAATGCAATATCGTAGTAGGTTGTTTAGTTTGATATTGAACAATTTCAGAAATGTCATCGAAGTGTTCCGACTGCGTATATGTCAATCAATTTGCTATACATTGCTGGCGCGATTAATTTTGTTAGAAAACATCTTTTTTTTAAATTATGCTTTCAAATGATTAAAATCATTTCGACACGATTACTGATAACCTAATATGCTTATATTTTAATTATTTGCTCCTGTTACAGGGCCCACCCTGTAGATAAATACATCCTTAAATACATACAAAACACCCAAGACTCAGGAACAAATACTCGCGCTCATCACACAAACATTTGGGATCGAACCCGGGACCGCTAGCTTTGTAAGCAAGGTCACTACCGACTATCGTCGTATAGCGTTGATTGAGGAGTTGAGGAGGCGACTTTCTTGTAATATATCAGTAGCGGTCCTTATCCATTCGCACCCATTAGATAAGCACCGCGAGTGATATACATGTATTACGTCGAAATGTTAAAAGTCACCTTAACGATCGAGTAGGTACCTATTCTTATTAGGATGACGAAGCCGTTCGACTTTAGTTAATTATAAGCGATCCGGCCTATGAAGCTACTATTCCCTGAAAGGGAAAATTTTGTGTGATGATCTGATGAATACTAGCATCTGAGCCCGAATCTTGGGTGTTTTCGATGTATTTAAGCATTTAGTCTGTATTATGTGTGAAGGATTCCATTGCCGGTATTACAAAAACAAAATACTATTACCTTATAGTATTAGCTACTTGTCTATTTAGAACTATTTGGCATCATAAATATATGTTTACACCACGACGGTGGCAAACAACCGTACGGCCCGCCTGGGCCCTATTTCACGAAAGGTACTAGTCTAGTAATACCCGTCCATGGACTAATATTTTGTACAAGTTTACAATTGTGGGTTTCAACAAGCTACAATTGTAAGTTACTAGTTACTTCTTTGTAAAATTGTAAATACTAGGATTACTAGCGTACGTTTCTCGAATCTACAAATATACGGCTTTACTAGTTAGTAGTAACTAGTTAATATGTACAAGTCTTGGTAAATCACGTTTCATTTCTTTTTTTACAAGACTTGTAGCTAGTAGCGGTGCACAGACTAAAAATACTAGTAACCGAATGGCTGTTTACGCTATTATCAAGGCTGAATTAGGTACCTAAATTTTTTATTCAAAGAATCAGTCAAGTGAGATTCGAGCACACATTATTTTGAGGTGCCGGATCTAATTAGGTTAATTAATTATTGTTTAGTATCGTATTAATTATTAAGCGTGTAAAAACTTGTTGCGATTTTAATGGTAATCGACACAAGACTTGGCAGTACCCTTTGCCTATCTGTGGGATGAATGTAACAAACATGAAAAGCGGCCCGCGATTTTTTGATTAGCTTCATTCGTGTCGTGTCCTAATAAATTGAACAATAATAACTAATAACAATGGAATTTAAACTTTCAGTTTTAAGAACAATATTAGAGAATAAAGGTGTTTTATTTGGGGGATTCTCTAGTATATTAACAAAACGTCGGAATCAGTCCACATTGCTTTAAAAACTTCACAATACACTTAAAATCGACAAGACACAATAATTTTCACAATAAAATCGATATTTTTGACAAGAGTAAATTCAACTTGTAATTTTTACAAAGCTTCCAACCTTGGTAGGTTTAGGCTTGTAATTAACAAGTGTATTTATTATTTTTTACTTTCGTGAAACAAAAAGCAGTTTACCATGGTGAAATTAGCCAGTATTTACTAGTTGGCGACTAGTAACTGGTAGATTAATATTGTAATTTGTGAAACGTAATCTTACAAGCTAGTGAAAAATAATAGTCCATAGAATAGTAATACTAGTCTGATAGCTTTTGAGAAACAGGATTCCACAAGTCTAATAAGAGGTAATAGTGAAACAGGATTTACTAGAACTTGTAATTGTAACACTGGTGACTGGTAACAAGTAAATCCGTAGACTTGTAGATTCGTGAAATAGGGCCCTGATGGTAAGCGTTTACCGTAGCCTATGGACGCTTGCAACACCAGAAGTATCATATGCGCGTTGCCGACCCTTTAAAAACCTATTTACTTCTCTCTTGAAGAACTCCATACTATAGTAGAGAAAACCTCAACAGGGAGCTTATTCCACATTCGGAGCGTTCCCGGGAGGAAGTTCCTTTGGAATCGCACAGTGCGCGACCATTTGGGCTCCAACTATGAGGATGAACTCCCCGCTGAGCGGAGCGAGTTGACGACGCGCTGGCCTAGTTGGTAGTGACCCTGCCTACGAAGCTAGCGGTCCTGGGTTCAAATCCCGGTATGGGCAGATATTTGTGTGATGAGCGCGAATATTTGTTTTAAGTATATATTTCTCTATATAAGTATTTATATAGTACCCATACTACCCAAAATACAAGCCTAGAGCGTAGTTTGGGACTAGATCAATTGGTGTGACATTGTCCCCTGATATTTATTTATTTTATTTAACCTTTAACTCAAGAACCAATGAAGTCTACTTAGTCTGGAACGTGCTTATCTACCATCCATTGCGTAAGGGGGCGTCCATAAATTACGTGAGGTGCTTTTTTAATTTTCTGTCCCTCCCTCCCTCCCTCCCCCCCTGGTGAGATGTCGTGAGATTTTATTCAACCCCCTCCCCCATCTCCCAATCTCACGTGAGGTTTTTCAAAATGTGGGTTTCTTACGTAAACGCGTTGGATTGTTATAAATCTTGTTGTTAGTTACTAGTTGTTAAATATTAAGCATGTACAATCTGGATTAAATGGACCAAAATGGTTTTTTTTTTTTTGTCTCAATCTGAAAAACAATTGCGTGAGATTTGCCGAGACCCCCTCTCTCCAACGTAAGATTAGATGAGATTTGACTCGATCCCCCCCCCCCCCCCCCTCCCCTTAAACATCTCACGTAATTTATGGACGCCCCCTAAAGACCGTATACATACGTATACGGACGGACCTACCCTTATACTACCTTTTTCTTGTGGAGTACTGCCCTCCAAAAGATAAAGGTCTTAGTTCATAGGACTTACAAGACTTGGTTCTAGTACGATGACAGAGTCCTGTTTCAGTCTTCTCGAGAATTTGGCCGCGATCGTGCACCCCCCAGATCCCCCTCCCACCACCAACAGCTTGCATCTAAAACAAATATATTTCTCTTATTTTTTACCTGACTTGGAGGGTAATATTTTTGGCCAAAGGCTCTATTCAGGACATGTTATCGTATTGTTTTTAAATAGGCCACAATTACTGTCAAGTATATAAGACCCATCATAATGTTGAGAATATGATAACACGTCCAATACAATAAGGTTTTACTGAGTAGAATACTGCCCTCGTAAATAAAAAGAACGCATACGCAATTTGATAGTCAAAGTAAATTTTCTATGAAAATTCTAAAAAGTTCTATGAGACATACGTCCTTTTTTCCAAGGAGGTCAAAATAGAGCCCTGACAAACTAGGTTTTGTTAGATTTTTTTTTTTTTTTTATTTTTTATATCATAGGACGGCAATCGAGCACACAGATTTGTCTTAGCATCGCGATATGGGTATTTAATATGCTTGTTTTTTGTAACACTTTCATGTGGAAAACGTTATTTATTGTCTAACTGACAATTTATTTGATTTATGCGTGTATGGACTATAAGGAAATATAGCGATGTATATAAATGTCTACCTTTAAAACATAAATTAGTCTGAGTATTAGAAAGCTTAACGTTTAGTCTTGTCAAGTCGAAATATAAAAATCACTACTATCAAAGTATAAAAATGTCTACAATCGTAGTATGTAAATGACTTAAATAAAAAACGTCGATGTATAAAAATGACTATAATAAAAAAGACAACGTATAAAAATGTCTACTTTCTTTAATTAGGCCCAGGATTATAATAATCTCATTCGGAACGTCTCCATCTTCCCGTAACATGACTCACGCTATACTAGAGGCACTAATTAACTTTATTAATTAATCAAGGATACAGGACAAGCGTCAAGTATATGTATGGCCGGAGTTTCGACCAACAACCAACAAACAAGCTGAATCCGAAATAGACCTAGTTATCTTATCTTTAAACAAAATTAAAAAAGTAAACTAAGGAACATTGGAAAATATATTTATTACATACATACATACATACATAAACTCACGCCTTCATTCCCAGAGTGGGGTAGGCAGAGCTACAGAATCACCAAGCACTCTTAAATAAGTTCTTGATAATTCTGTAACCACGTTTTGCACAATCAGGCGAAGATGTTTACCAGTGTATTAGTGACAGGTTGCAAGCCCATCGCCTAAGAGTACTAGAAGCCTTTATTATTCCCTTAGTCGCCTCTTACGACATCCACGGGAAGACATGGAGTGGCACTATTCTAACCCGGTGACCACACAGGTCTATTAATTATAACAAAACCCATAAAATAAATCGAAAAAAAATTAGAACTTATTCATTGTATCTCCACTAAAATTATAAGTTCAAAAGTTCATTCATCCCGTGCCAAAACTGTTCAAGTAGACATTTGTATACATCGCCATATTTTCATTTAGTCTATTGTCGTTACATCTTTATATTTTGTCTAATATACAATGTGGACATTTCTAAACTTTGTCAAAATTATACAGGGACGAAATTATTCAAGTGGACATTTGTATACATCGCCATATTTCCTTATAGTCCATACACGCATAAATCATTTATTTATGTATTTGTACATAAACAACTAAATTTTGTTGAGCCACTGTAGGACCCTGTCGTAGAAAGCCAAGCCAAGCCTATTCCCAAGCCAAGCTCAAGGCTTGTACAGTGGGTATACAATGATAAACATACTTATACAGAGAAATAAATACTTGAATATACGACACAGGAAACTCCAACCAATTACCATTTGTCTACAGTCAATAAATTCACTATTTATGTGTACAACATTTAATATTTTGTTTAAATTTAATGCCCTAAATAACTAAAAAAAAAATTCATGACAAGAAAAAAAAAACCGGCCGGGTTCCGTACCATTATCTATACAACATTACGAAAAAAAGTGCAAAAATAACACATTCGTTGTATGGGCCCCTTAAATATTTATTTTATTCCGTTTTCAGTATTTGTTGTTATAGCGGTAACAGAAAATTTCAACCGTCTAGCTATCACGTGAGATATACAGCCTGGTGACAGACAGTTGGAAGACAGACAGACGGACAGCGGAGTCTTAGTAATACGGCCCCGTTATGGAACCCTAAAAATGATCCAAATATTTAATATGTTCCAGTCTTGGATGTTTCTGTAAAAACAAATACCAAGTATTTATTCATGTATGAAAAGTATGTATATATTTTTCCACTTAGCTGGTTCAATAAGCCTAGACTTTTAGTATGGGCCTATTAGGTAAATTTGGGAAAGATTGTCCCATAATATTTGTTCTTAAAATAAATAAATATTTCTTTAACCCTTTTCTTGGCAAAAATAAAAAAGGCATGGATTCAAGCCTCTTCAGATTTTAATCCCGCAAAATATATATATGAAAAATGATTAAGTATCATAACTTGGCATCCTGTTTTTTTTTATCCATAATGGTTTTGCGTTTGACCTCAGTCTCACCTGATGTTAAGTGACAACGAGGTCGAAGGTGGTACATGCTTACCCAGAAAATGCCTATTCACTATAATTTTGGATGCTTTTATACCTATAATTAGCAAATTCCCAAAAAAATCTCAGAAAGTATGCAGTCGGCTTCTTAAAAAGATTGTTTTTAATTATTTAAGGTCCGGGATTCCGGGATTGTATAAAACATCAGGAAAACATAAGAATAATATGTCATCATCATCATCATCATCATGTCAGCTGGAAGGCGTCCACTGCTGGACAATAATATGTACCTTAATTTAATTTAGTTTATGTTAAAGAATAGTGTAGGTACTGTTACTTAAGCAAACCACATATTCAGAGAAATCCCCGGAATTAGCAAAATTAAATTGAGTCCACCTCCATACTACTTAACATCAACGCGGTGTAGGTACTGAAGCCGAAGTTTAGGTATAAAAGCATCTGAATTTCTGATCCCTGATCATAACATGTTTCATATAAAATAATAATAATTAGTGAGGCTTCATTTAATTTTTTTTAAAGTACTAAGAAACCAAAGGAACTTAGACATAGAAGCACAAAGAAACCACTTCCGAACTATTAACTATGATGATATACATACATACATAAACTCACTCCTTCATTCCCAGAGTGGGGTAGGCAGAGCCACAGAATTATCAACCACTCTAAAAAACTGTTGATAATTCTGTAACCACATTTTGCACAATTAGGCTAAGATGTTTACCAGTGTATTAACTATGATGAAATCCTCTAAAATAACCACTCTGCCCTTATAAGCCTAAGCCAATAGGTGGTATCTCAAGTCCAATAGTCAAAGCAGATTCAATCCTATCCTCTTAGTAATAGGGTAGCACTTGCTATAAGAGTATTGTCTTAGCAGGACAGAATTTTATTACTATTGCAATACATTGATTGTTTGTTTCACTTCTCACCTACATAATGTATAGTTTTATTATAAATATACTTGTATAACCTAAGATTTAAACAAATATGACATTGAAAAATAAGCCTTCTAGTACAAAGACAGAGTTTGAATTTGAATGACTTGTTCACTGCAAAACACAGGATATTCAATAATATTTAATTAGCAAATTATATTTTATTGACTGCATTATCAATTAGTACATTATGCCTAACCAATGCTCCATCCTGTAACTTTGTATTAGATGTTAAATAAATACAAATGACCATAATGTACACAAAAAAAAACAAGTAATAATATAACATTTTATCATAAACTTCTTATTACGGGCTGAAAAATAAGAAAGAACATACCTATCTGATTAAGATTGAAAGCCGGAAATCGCTAAATATAATAGACCAAACTTTCACTTTTCCCTAGTGGCTACCAATTATGTACGTTTATTTTTGGACATTAAGCAACAATTCTACTGACGTGCAATACAATTTAAAAAAACATATCAAATAGTTAACAATAAGAATAACTTACGAATGAGTCTTATTATTTGGCGCGGAAACAGAAAAAAAACGATGCCATCCTGAACTTACACCTTTTGAACTAATGGAACGAGTAACGATATTCATCATGCTAAGTATAATAAAGCACTATAACATCCTCCGTGTGAAATCGCCGGGTGCACAATCGGACACGGGGACCAGCGGACTGTCACTAATTATAAGTTTTATCTTTTGTACTCGCATCTGAGCAATCAGCTGCTGGATGTGTACATTTTGATCATGATCTGTCAATGTCACATGCATAGGCATCCGTCAAATGTGGTAAGACAAATGTCAAAATAGTTGAGACGTCATGATATTTTCCAGAGTTTTTTATAGCTACTACATTTCTAAATAATGATTAATGATTATGTAATCGTGGAAAAATACGTAATAAGGATTTTTAAGAACAATCGTTTCTTATAACGGTCGATTTTTTTATTCGTAATAAATATGCTGCCATACTTAGCCAAATGTAATCGGAGGTTTTACAAATAAAAAGTGTTTATAATAAAGCCTTAAATAGTGTAGGGCTAACGTCACTTCAAAGTTGCCCATAAATTACTAATATCTGAACTTCTAAAGTTCATCAATACAGGGTTGGCGCAGGGTTGGATAAAAAATTACGAATAAGTGGTGCCATGTACTAGATATTGAGGCCTAATAAGGAGGTCGAGGGATTTTTTTGCCTTTACGTAAAAGTGCCAGAATTCGTTATTTAAAATCAAATAATTAAAAAGAAACATGAATAAATCCACCACAATATTTATTTAAATGTGTTTTTTGACTGTGCTAGCGATGTTATGTTGGGTTTTTAGTTTTTTTTACATGACATATCATTTTCCGAAATGCTTTTCTTTCGAAACTGTAAATATTTCGGGAATTTATTTCAGGACCATCATGTAGAACCCTATAGGTTAGGTTAGGTTAGGTTAGGCTAGTATATAAAAATCCTGAAATATTAACAGATTCGGAAAAAAGCGTTTAGCAAAATGATATGTTTGTGAAATGAATCAGTTTCTGAAATGATTTTTAGTAAATTATGGTAAACCACATAATCATTTATTCATATACATACCTTCATACCTGTAATCCCAGTGTGAGGTCGACAGAGCTACAGTACGGAATTACCTACAACTGTAAAAACTTGTTGATAATTCTGTAACCACATTTTGCACAATTTGATGATAGGTTGCGGTTGCAAGCTCATCTCTTAACAGTATGTTTTTTTATTGTTGCCTAATACCTTACATACATTGGCGAATCAAACGCAATGCCTGCCTTCCATTGTGAGTGGAACTGGACCATACTGAATCCGTTTGGCATACAACGGTGATTTCAAGTAACTTGTAAGTTTACCTAATTTTAAAAGGTAGTGGGTTTTATGCAAAATAGCAAGTCATAACATCACGACATCGTACCGTACTACATATCTAATAACGCCTTGGTAACGGTAAAACGGGGTGAATAGAAATCAAGGGGTGAATAGAAACACAACCTAAAATGAAACATATGTTACTAATTATAAGATTGAAATTATTTCCAATAGACGTAACGTTATTGTCCATTTAATACTTGTTCTTATTTGTAACAAGTTATGACTTTTTTTAGGTTGTTTCTCTATTCACCCCTTGATTTCTATTCACCCCGTTTTACCGTACTTTTGATCTTACTACATCCGGTTTTATTCAAAATCCAAAGTTTAGGCAAAATTGTCTTGATAGGCTTGGCAACACTAAAAATCTTACTGTCACCTGTCACATTTTGTAATAGTTTTGCTTTATTCTACGAATTTGAACTTAATTTGAAAAGTATTAAAGGTCATAATCTCAATCCTACTACTTGTTTTCATCCGTATTAAAACTATTTTGCTTTGCGATCTCGCAATTCTCGCATATCGCGAGAGTTATTTCTCTGTTATGTTTTATACGACTGGATAATCGTATTAGTTAATTAAGTATGTACTAGTAATTAAAAGTTGTGAGTGCGTAAAATGCGAAACAGTTCTTAAGTTTTCTTCAGATTGATGGCTAAGGTAAGTTTTATTTTAGAAAATTAACTGATATTATTATATTATGAGGAACGTATTTATTTTAAAATGTTGTAATAGGTGAAGCTAGGTAAAGTAGATAAGTAGGCATTGTGTGGTAGGTGAGGTAGGTAATGAATGAGGCTGTGTGTGTAATTGAAAAATATATCTGGGTACTTCTTGTCATCGTTTTATATTATATGTTGTACCTCCATTCGTGGGTTAAAGTATAATATGGTATTCATTTAAGCATACAAACTGTTAACCAATAAATCTAGAACACACGGACAGAGTTCTGTTGTGGGCAATAGCAGCAGGTAGTATACTATTTATAAAAGCAAAATGGTCTGGGATTTTGGCTTTAATAACTATACGGGTGCATTTATTTTGATAAAACTTCGTATGGCCTTAGCTTTAATCCTGGAGAAGGATTTAGTATAGTTTTTACCCCAGGAAATGGTACATGTCCAAATGGATCATTTGTACGCAGTAGATGGAGTTGCAGGCAAAACTTTAATAATGAATACTTTGAAAACACTATTTCTTTTTTAATATATATAGAGGATTTAGATACAAAAATATTTTATCTCTAAGTAAAACATATTATTTGATCTATCATTGTAAATTAAATTTTAATTAGGACTGGTTGGAGATTAAAAAGTTGGACACAATTACCATGAAACTTTTCATATTTATTTTCTATAAGCAAATTTTTTGCTTTATTAAGTTATAAAATATTCACAAAGAATGCAGTCGAAATAGTCTGGTTGTGCAATGAAAAGTAAGTACTCTTTGTGTAGTTAGGTTGGTTTTGTTCATGCAGCGGAAATCTTTATGTCAGGTATTTTAGTTAAATAATAACAACATTAACAACAAAAAGCAAGCTTTAAATAACTCAACGGTTGCTAACCAACTTTAAATCGTTATAAATCCTAAATGATTGTTCAAAATGAAAAATGATAAAAGAAACCTAGAAAGGGTTTTTAAATACCTATTTAATGATACCCCATTTGTTATAGACATAGTATAGTATAGTTCGTCGACTTTTTTTTTCATTTTTATAATATGGCGTCTAGTTGCCGCCATATTGAATTTTAATTATTGTCATATCATTAGTGACACTCAGAAGATTGAGACAAATCAATTGCCATAAGAATCAAAATCGGTCCACGCGTTCAAATTCTAGGGCGCCACAAATGAACAAACATACATATACAGGGTGTAAGTGACGGCTCACCGAAAACTGAAACCAAAGCTTCAGACCATTGTACTGAACTGAAATTCAGTTAAAATTTTCCCGGAAAAACAAAATTTTCCTCGTTTTTTTTCCATGTTTTTGCATATAAACCGATCTAGGACAACATATTATGACATACTGAAGCTCATTATGTAAAAAAAACGGTGAAAATAAATGGCATTTTCACGTAAAAAACGAGAAAATTTTCGTTTTCCCGGGAAAATTTCCACTGGATTTCAGTTCAGTGCAATGGTCTAAAGCTATGGTTTCAGTTGTCGGTGAGCCGTCCCTTACACCCTGTATAGCCTGATAAACACATTACCCTCCCCCTTCGGCAGTCGCGGAAAAAAAGGGGAAGTCCTGTTTATAATGGTCCAATATGAATTTAACTTTTCAATATGTTTTGTGTAACTTGTTCTGAGTTGTCATTTTCATAACACTTGAAAAAGAGCAGTATACTTTTAAGTTCGTTGATCAAAAATCGCATAAAGTCAAGTAATTATTATTATTCAAATAAATGGATAGGTAACTAACTTAAGTAACGGTTAAGTAACTTAAGTAGGTAAGTAACTTAACTTACTTATCATTGGACCCAATTCCACAGTGGGCACTAAACTTCCTATTTTTATTTAGGCGTCGCTAAAACACTGCTATCAATTATATTTTGTACTAAGGTACGTCATCTGCGCGCAAAACCGTTCGTCAAAAAGGAAGGTAATTTACCTTACTACGGTTTAGTTGCGCCGCGGCCGCTGACACGCACGCATCAGAGACAATAACATTTTAGTACCGAAAAGTAGCAAATATATTTCATAAAAAATGCCGTCTTGAGTTTTTCGAGGCTGCCAAAATTATACTGTAACTATAAAAGGAAGAAAGGATATCTCATTTCATTCGTAAGTAGGTACATTAAATATTAAAAAAAAAGAATTACATCGCCATAATTTATTTAATTTGCACCGGCGTCACTATCACCTGTTAATCATAAGATACACAATTCGATATAGCATGAGTGCGATAAAGACGGGTAGCTAAGGCGGCCATGAGCGGGCAGTTGTTTGGCATATTCGGGAATCGAACCCGAGACTGTTAGCTTCGTCGGCAGGCTCACTACTGGGCTAACGGTGTCGTAAATAGTCCCATACATGTTTATTTAAATTCGGTACTTGTATGTAAATATCTTTATTTTGTATTATTTTAAGTTTTAGTTTTTAATATTTAAATTTACTTAGTTTGTTATGTTGCAGTGTGTTTTGTCAAAAAATGTGGTTGATCTGCGAGTTTGACCTCTAAATACGATTTAACCTTCACGTCTAATCACAGAAAAGTCATAAAAAAATACAGTAGAATTGAGAACCTCGTCTTTTTTTAAAGTCGTATAAAAAGAGTTCAGCGCAGCAAAATATCGATGCACATCACAGGTTTGCACGTGCATGCAATTGTTCCATTGCAGCCGTCAACTGCAGTCGCAAAACGAAAACAAAACAACAATGGTGCTGTGTAGCTTAAAAATAAACCTTAACTCCATGTATTAACGTCTGTATCAACTGCAAAATTAATTTTGTCGATGCGCTAACAAGCTGGCTATAGCTAGCTTGTATATTAGTAACTGTATCCTCATTGCAAAACAAATCGTAGCTAGTTGTTATTAAAGTCCAATTTAACCATTGAATCGATTTAGGTCACAGCGTTGCTAGGTTTCTTACGCAATTTAGCTAACTCTAGGTATTAAGCTCTGATACGGAGGGTGTTTATGTTATGCTGGTTATGTGAGATTAAGATTATGCAATAAGTACCTACATAGGCCTTGAATTTAATATTGTAAACAAAATTTCACAAAAAAAACACTACGTACAGTCGGCATTTTAGTGCCTTGTCTCAATACGTATATATGTAGCAATAAGGCTGTCTTATCCTCAAACCGGAACACAACAATGCAAACACTGCTGCTTGGTGATAGGTTAATGGATAAGATGGTGGTACCAACCCGGACGGACCCTGCACAATGTCCTCCCACAAGACTTATTCATACGAGAAACGCAAACGCGATCGAGACGTTCTTGTGTACGTAAAAATTAGCTACAGGCTCTGCTAATGTGTCAATAAAATGGCCTACGTTTCTCCATGATGGATCTCAGTCAAGCTAGAGAAAAAATATGTCTAAGTAGGATGGCGCTAACTCCAAACTAGACATGAACCGTTGCATAAATCAAGCAACAATTAATACTTAAAAAAAAAACAGCTTCAAAATAGGTAAACATTGTATCTTGTCTAGGGGACACGGTTTCTGTAGGAAAACGTATCGAAACTTTTAATGTGGTAATCTTGCACTGTTATAGGTAAGTTTTTTTTCTTATTTTTTATTCTAATTGCTAATATTTATTAGCTCTTGTGAAAATTCCTAGTATTTGCACGATTTCCTGCTAAACCACGCATGTTTTAAAAAAAATGTTTAATTCATTTGTTTTATATAATGCTGGGTTAAGTTCTATAATTGTATTATACTCGTATCACTGGCTGTTCCCGTGCCCACTTCGTTGGGCAGTTAACATTTTTTTGGGTTAATAATATACAGTCTAAGGCACTTACAAATAACATGGCTTTCTATTGACAAAATAATTTTCAAAATCGGTTCAGGTTATTTATTACCCCCTACAACGTCGCAAGCTTTATCTCTTTATAATATTAGATATAATAAATAAATTATATAATATATAATATAATACAGGGTGTTTTTTTGGTCAACAACTTCCAAAACAGGAGATATAGTTTAATCAATGCTGAATCCGAATATCACATTAAAAAATTAAAAAACGTTATGAGTTGTGAGGTCAGAAAAAAAGCATTTAAAATTTTTCCCATTATTTCAATTAATTGTGGTTACCATCCGCCGTGTTTACGGAAGACGTTAATGACTTGATCACCGTGTTCAATGTTATGATTCATCTTTCCCTTCACACTTGTTACGGGCTTAGGACAGTCAAAGATTACAAACACGGTTTAAGTTAAAAAATTGTAGATTGTTACATACATACATAAATTCACGCCTTCATTCCCAGAGTGGGGTAGGCAGAGCTACATAATTACCAAGCACTCTTAAATAAGTAGTTGATAATTCTGTAACCACATTTTGCACAATAAGGCTAAGATGTTTACCAGTGTATTAGTGACAGGTTGCAAGCCCATCGCCTAAGAGTACTAGAAGCCTTTATTATTCCCTTAGTCGCCTCTTACGACATCCACAGGAAGACATGGAGTGGCACTATTCTAACCCGGTGACCACACACCACACACACACACACAGGTACAGGTAGGTGTAGATTATTGTTGTTAAAAATCGTTCTGAAATGGTATTTAACTACAGAATAACGGTATGGATTACTAAACCGCAAGAGTCGGAAAGAGCTATGCTCGGAGTCTCTCTGAAGGACAAAATTCGGAACGAAGTGGACCGTCAGAGAGCCAAGGTGACCGACTTAGCTCTGAAAGTTAGTAGGTTGAAATGGAAATGGGCTGGTCACGTATGTCGCAGAACGGATAACCGTTGGAGTAAGCGTGTTCTGGAGTGGAGACCGCGTCTTGGCAAACGTAGCGTGGGACGCCCTCCGGCCAGATGGCGGGATGACTTGCATAAGAGGGCCGGCAGCAACTGGATGCATAAAGCATTAAACCGGGCTCTGTGGCGTTCCTTGGGAGACGCCTATGTCCAGCAGTGGACTGCAACGGGCTGATGATGATGATGAAGAGTCGTCTTTGGCGAATCAGCTTTGTACAACGATTGTTAAAAAAAACAATATTTAAATTTTTACGTTAGGTCACTTTTAATAAATGTTCGAAGTGACCGCCGCCTTCCGAGATGCACAATGTAGCTCGTCGTCGCAAGTTAGTGTTTAAACTGCGATGAGAACATTATTGCGTATTTTGTCGAATGCCTAACCCAGTACCCACCTACCTACCTGCTGTGCCCTAGTAAACAAAGCTTCGTCGGTCCACATGTTTTTAACGAGATTCTGTAGCAACCATTCACAAAATGGACAACTAGCGTAATTCGAAGGGTAAAGGTTGAACCGTTTGAAAATGGAATAGGTGCATTCTTTCACCTCGTAACAAATTCCAAACTGTTGAATGTGCGAGACCAAAACGTCGCCCTGCGTCGTAAGTAGGTACTCGCCCGTGGATGTTCTTCGAAGTAATCCAGAATAGCCTGCTTAACATCCACTGCAAGCCCACCTTGCACCTTGCAGGGCGTCACATGTATTACCCTAGCTACCTGTATTCCACCTGTGTTTTTGAAATGTGATACGCAATAAACAATTTGAATTTGAATACAGTATATGCACAATATGACAGAGAAGGGTAGTTTTTTTTTGGAGGAGGCCATTGTTGAAGGACAAGCTGTTGTGAAGAAACCGATCGTCAGTAATGAACTAATGAATGTGATACCTTAGAAGCGTCGGTGGCTTAGTGGCTTAGGGGGTGGACTCGTGATCGTAGGGTAGCGAGTTCGAACCCCTGCGGTAACCATGTACCAATGAGTTTTTTTTTACTTAAGTGCATTACCCGATGGTCTTACGGTGAAGGATATACATCGTCACAAACCTGCACATTCGAACATCTGAGTGTTTTATAGGGTTATTGCACAAAGGATCCTAAAGGTGTATGTGTGTATCCGAAAGGGCCCATCTGTAAGATAAGATAAGATGAGGACCTTTGTACTTATTGTAAACTTGTAAAACAGCAATAAAGGCTTATTTAATTTATTTATTATTTAATAAATTTGTGTGTGGGCACGAGTATTTGTTTCTGAGTGTTGTATGTGCAATAAGTTTGCATACAGTTTACATTCTCAATAAAATAAATGTACAAACAGTTAATACAATGAAAAGTATATTTTATTAATGGCACACTTATGTATAATATTTACAACAAATGTTTCGGAATAACTCCACCTTTAACTTTTTTTACTAGCTTCAAACGTTTCTCAAATGAATCACACGCGGCACGCACCGCTTCCATTGGTATTTGGTCCCAAATATGCTCGATAACCTTTTTGAAATGATCCAGGTTTGCGATTTTATAATCATGTAGTTTCGAGAGCATGTACGACCACACGAAATAATCTAATACATTCAAGTCCGGAGAACTGGGTGGCCATTCATGTTTCGGCAGAAAATCGGTCAAATCAGCCTGACACCAAGCTTGTACAGCGTTTGCCGTGTGTGAAGGAGCTCCGTCTTGTTGGAAAACATAATATTCGTTCTCAAACATCCTTTTTAAATTTGGAGCAACAATTTTCTCCAAAACCTCGGATTTATAGTATTGACTATTGAGCATTGATTTTAACGCCTTTTTCGATAAATACAGGGTTGGGCAGATTAAGTGTCCTAGTTGTGTATGGCTTTTTTACTTAAATATAACTAAACTTCTTATTCACTTCGTTTTTTTTTTGTTGACAATTTAACCTTCTTTATGATTTCTACACGTCAGCTTGATATATTTTGTTTTTATATTGTTTTCAACAATGGACGCGAAACGCCAGCTCGTGTGCGATTTGTACCAGAAAAAGTACCGACCGTGTGAGATATTGAAGACGCTGAAACATTTAAATATCAATATAAGGTTTATATCGCGGATCGTCAAGCGATTCAAAGAAACGGGATCTTCACAAATCAGGCCCAAACCTGGGAGAAAGCCATCTGTTCGCACCAAAAACATCATTAAAAATTATTCGTATTAGACGAAATCCAGCTCAAAGTGCAAGCAAACTTGCTAAAGATATGAAAATATCCCGTCGAACAATGAGTCGTGTTTTAAAATATGATGTTGATCTACAAAAA
Organism: Acleris emargana; assembly: GCA_927399475.2. Classification (NCBI taxonomy): domain Eukaryota; kingdom Metazoa; phylum Arthropoda; class Insecta; order Lepidoptera; family Tortricidae; genus Acleris; species Acleris emargana. The sequence continues at coordinate 4,594,583 of OV656840.1, forward strand.
ACAAAAAAATCATGGCTTAACAGATGCCCAGAAAAAAGCTAGAGTGAAAAAATGTAGGGAATTGCTAGCTTGGCACGAGACGGCGATGATATTATTTTTTCCGATGAAAAGATGTTCCAGTTACAAGACAGTCACAAGTGTCACAACCAACAAAACGATCGTGTCTATGGTGCTTCATTGAAGGATATTCCTGTGGACAAATTAGCCGTACAACAGTTTCAGAGTGCATCAGCTGTCATGGTATGGGGTGCGATTTCGCCTAGAGGCAAGTTACCGCTGCTGTTTATTGATCGAGGTGTCAAAATTAACCAAGACTATTACATCCAGAACGTGTTACAGGGTCATTTGCTAGAAAATGCTCAAAAATTATATGGAAACGACTATTACTGCTTCCAACAAGATAGTGCCCCATCTCACAAAGCTAAACGCACTCAAGACTGGTGTAGAAGAAATTTGACAGATTTTATACCTTGGCAAGAATGGCCTGCATCATCGCCGGATTTGAATGCTTTGGACTTTTCGATATGGGGTTACATGCTGAGCAAGATTGGGAGCACACAGGGCATGAATCTAAACTCATTCAAGCATCGATTAGTCAAGATATGGGATGAAATACCAGACGAGGTAGTGCGTGCCGCGTGCAATGCATTCTATGGAAGAATGCGTCAAGTTATTAAAGCTGATGGCGAGCGATTTGAACTTATGAATTAGTTTTTTTAAGTATAGAGTACGCTAAAAATAAAAACGTGATAAATTTTAAAATTTTCTGTCTTGTTTTAATTTTATGGCTTTTTTTAACTAGGACACTTAATCTGCCCAACACCCTGTACTAGAGGTAGTTTACCCCGCTTACAAACTGCACCCCACACTATCACCGATGGTGAGCTCTGGAACCTAGGAACATTTTTCTGGTTTTCCGGAAGGTATTCTATCATTGGTTCCCACAATCGATCGTTATGAGGCTGTTCTAACACGAACAGTTTCTCGTCAGAAAATACAAACTCATCCCCTGCGTGCCAAGAAAGTATTATGTTGGATCTTTGTACTCTCTTTTTCTTGGTCGCTTCGGAAATGCCATGAACTTTTCGTTTTTTGTAGGCATGGCATCCAAGATTCACCCTCAAAATATTGTGTACCGATCCTTTTGAAATTTTCAGCTCAGCAGCCAATTTTCGGATAGAACGGTGTTTTTTCCGCCGAAGTCGCTCTCTCACAATCTTTACTACTCTATCGGTTCTAGCAGAACGTGGCCGACCGGATCTTTTCCTGTCTTCTACTGAGGAGGTCTCTTTATACCTTTTGATTGTGGTGTAAACTAGATTGCGTTTAATTCCAAGGGTTTTTAAGGCCTTAAAGATTGCTATCGGCTGTCGCCATTGCTAAATTTTCTGATAATCGTTTCACGAAACTGGTTCATCGTGGATTAAAAGCAAACTACAAATGCTTGACGTTTGAAACGATTGTATTTTGTTAACGACACCATACTTTATAAATAAAAACAAGAATTCGATGTCCTGTAGTCTGTATGTCTTTAGGGATAGTGCAAAAAGATGTGTATTCGAACTTATTGGACACGGTGTAGTTGTCTAGTACCCATAGTACAAGCCTAGAGATAAGTTTAGGACTAGGTCAATTTGTGTGAGATTGACCCGAACTTTTTTTTTTAACTATAAAGAACGAACTTCTACGAATGAATTCTTCGCGGTCTCATTCATAAGCAAAAGCTATAAAACTCTTATCCTATCCTACTATCTTTATATCTATAATATAAAAATGAATAGCAAAATGTGTTGGTAAGCGCATAACTCAACAACGCCTGGACCATTTTATACCGTGCAACAGCAGATCCCATCCGCAGAAATCGTCATACTTGGCGATTTTAACGCCCACCACGCCGAATGGCTCGGCTCTAGTAAAACCGATCATGCGGGGAGATCTGTTTACGATTTTGCTCTGGCATACGGCTTGACACAACTGGTTACTGCGCCCACGCGAATCCCAGATGTGGAGAGCCAGGAACCATCCCTGTTGGACCTTCTGCTGACTTCGCATCCGGCTGGCTACCAGTTATCCGTTGAAGCCCCTCTCGGGTCCTCGGATCATTGCCTAGTCCGGAGTTCGGTGCCACTCACGCGACCGCCGCGTCGGCGAGCTGCTCGTGGCCGCTGTGTGTGGCATTACAAGTCGGCAGACTGGGATGGGATGCGGACATTCTTTTCGTCCTACCCTTGGGGGCAAGTTTGCTTCGCGGCCAATGATCCCAACGTCGTTGCTGATTCTGTTGCTGACGTGGTGCTGCAGGGAATGGAACTTTTCATTCCGTCATCTGCAGTCCCAGTTGGTGGCAAGTCCCAACCTTGGTTTGGTCGATCTTGCAAAAAGGCTTCTTGCCGGAAGCAGGAATGTTACCAAGTCTGGGTAAATGCAGCGACGGCACGGGATGACCAGGCCAGTGCGTTAAAAAAGCAGTTCAACTTTGCCTCTAGGTCCTTCAAGAGGGTTATTGCCAGGGCGAAGTCATTGCACATTGGTAGAATTGGCGAGAGACTTGAACGCCTCCCATCGGGAACTCGCGCTTTCTGGTCCCTTGCCAAAGCTATCCAGGGAAACTTCTGCACGCCATCTTTTCCACCCTTGCACATGGGAACTGATTCCTTGGCCTACGACGCAAAGGAGAAAGCTGATCTCCTGGGCAAACTCTTTGCGTCCAACTCGACCTTGGACGATGGGGGACGCGAACCGCCGACCGTACCGCGGTGCGAGAGCAGCATGCCGGATGTCCGGTTCCATCAAAGCTCGGTGCGTAAAGCACTTTTTTCCCTCAACATTCATAAGTCGAGTGGGCCCGATGGAGTCCCTCCTATTGTGTTGAAGACATGTGCTCCAGAGCTGGCACCGGTTTTAACGCGTCTTTTTCGACTTTCGTACTCCTCTGGCGTAGTCCCGACTTCATGGAAGTCAGCTTTGGTGCACCCGATCCCTAAAAAAGGCGACCGCTCAAACCCGTCCAACTACAGGCCAATAGCCATAACTTCCCTGTTCTCGAAGATAATGGAGTCCATCATCAACTGCCAGCTTTTAAGGTACCTAGAGGACCACCAGCTGCTTAGTGACCGACAATACGGTTTCCGTAGGGGCCGCTCGGCTGGTGATCTTCTAGTTTACCTCACACATCGATGGGCACAGGCGATCGAGACTAAGGGCGAAGCATTGGCAGTTAGTTTGGACATTGCGAAGGCTTTTGATCGGGTTTGGCACAAAGCACTACTTTCTAAGCTTCCGCTTTATGGGCTTCCCGAGAGATTATGCGAGTGGGTTACCAGCTTCCTAGCAGACAGAAGCATAAAAGTCTTAGTTGACGGTGCATGCTCTGACTCCATCTCTGTTAATGCTGGTGTCCCTCAAGGCTGTGTACTATCACCCACGCTGTTCCTTCTGCATATCAATGACATGTTGCAAGTCTGCGGCATTCACTGTTATGCGGATGATAGCACAGGCGATACCTTCTACACCGGCCGCGCCAATATTTCTCGGGACAACGTCGTCGAGAGCCGAAACAAACTTGTGTCTAAAATTGAGACTTCTCTTAAAAAAGTTTCAGAATGGGGTCGACTTAATTTAGTCCGTTTTAACCCCACAAAGACTCAAGTTTGCGCGTTCACCGCTAAGAAGTTGGCGTTCGATGCATCTCCTCGTTTTGAGAGCACTCCCCTCACTGCCTCAGCCAGTATCGGAATCCTCGGTGTCAACATTTCGAGTGACGTCCAGTTCCGCGGTCATTTAGAGGGTAAGGCCAAATTGGCCTCGAAGAAGCTCGGTGTGCTCAACAGATCGAGACAGTATTTCACTCCGGCCCACCGCCTGCAGCTGTACAAGGCGCAGATACGGCCACATATGGAATACTGCTCTCATCTGTGGGCTGGGGCTCCCCAAAACCAGCTTCTCCCTCTGGACCGCATCCAGCGGAGAGCCGCTCGAATTGTCGGCTGCCAGCGTACTTCTGGTCGGCTTGACTCCTTGGCGCTGCGTAGAGATGTAGCCTCACTCTGCATTCTCTATCGCTTGTACAACGGGGAGTGCTCCGAGGAGCTGTTCGGATTAATTCCTGCCGCATCCTTCCGCCTTCGTCCTACGCGACAGAAATTCCACCACCATCATCTAGATGGTTGGCAGTCCACAACTGTGCGTTTCACACGGAATTTCCTGCCTCGCACAACTAAACTGTGGAATGGTCTGTCGCCTGCGGTATTTCCGGACCGTTACGACCTTCAAACCTTCAAGAAAAGAGCGTACTCTCATTTGAAAGGCCGGCAACGCACCTGTGACTCCTCTGGTGCTGCAGGTGTCTATGGGTGACGGTAATCGCTTTCCATCAGGCGATCCGTCTGCTCGTTTGCCTCCTATACCATAAAAAAAAAAAAAAAAAAAAAAAAAAAAACCAATTTGTCCAATTCTTTTTTTTTAATGTTCGTTGAAGTTCAAGGATGGTTTTTACGGCGAGAAAAATTTAAAAATCCACCGGGAAAGTCAGGAATTTGCAGCGGGGCGAAGCCGCTGGCGGGCCGCTAGTACATATATATAATTCTTCTGTCCGTGTGTTGACACTTGACAGTGATCTCCTCCTAAACGGCTAAGCCGATTTGAATGATTTTTTTTGTGTGTGTTCAAGTGGATTCGAGGGTGGTTTAGATTCACAAATAAACCCGGCAGATGGCGTTGCATGGCAGATATCATGCAGGACAACGCCTGTCGGGTCCGCTTGTAATATTATAAATGCGAAAGCTGGTGTGTTTGTTACGCAACGTCTGGATGGATTTGGATGAAATAAAGTTCCCAAAGCAATAACGATAATTGTAATCCACGCGGACGAAATCTCGGGCAAAACCGAGTTAGTGTAATATAGCTTCTTGCTTCATTGCATTATTACGCAATAACTGCCCTAAGCAAATACAATTAAAATGCGTAGGGGTTCCAAGTTCCATTTCTTAGAAATAATTTCCTCATTCTGAAAATAAATAAATGTCCCGTTGCGAAACCACTGCGGTCACGTTGCACGAGGCACGTGGCGTTGAAACCTATGATATTCCCCTTCGCAATTAAAAAGTTTACAAATGAAATGATTTATAAAAAATCCCCCTCCTGTTAATGTAAAAATGTTTAACATTTTCTTTGAATGTTCTCGAAGCTAATGGAAAAAACCGGTCAAGTGCGAGTCGGACTCGCGCACCGAGGGTTCCGCACAAAGTCGTAGGTACATATATAATAGTTCGGCTGGTCTATTGCCTGACGCACACGCGGTCGCAATCGACTTTAAAGCGGAACAAGTGTGCTCATTTTGTATTCAGACAAGCTTTCGATTTTCAAAATGAAAACGATTGCTATTGCGATTGCGTTAGGCAATAGCCCCTTAGGAATCAAGAATCGTGTAGGAAATTACTTATGCCCGGTTCACATTATTCCAGCAAAAGCATTCCAGTACAAGTACATTGCGTCGTTAACGTCGCTCTCGCCGCAAACGTGAAAACCAACTCGTCAATGTACTTGTACTGGAATGCTTTTGCTGGAATAATTTGAACCGGGCATTATAGGAAATTTTGGTTATACAAACAATTCTTACCTTAATAAATTAGTTAGTAAATCTAATCAAAGTTGTTTTTTTATTATTAAATTAAATATCATATTTAGTCCATATTTGTAAGTGGTGAATGAAAAAATAACGAATATTATCGCATTGTTCATCAAAATTGGAAAAAACATTGTCTATGATAGTGTTCGTTTTGGTGGTGCTGTTGTGCAGAAGAAAAATATAATGAAATAGCATTTTGGGGATTGGTTTTAAAATCTATGTTAAAACGGCTCCCTATGTCTTCCCATAACGTTAGTAATCCTAATTTCACTTGCCATAATGTTTGTGGTAATTATAATTGTTTATCCTAATGATTACTTGACATAATTTTTATCGACATATTTTCTCTTGAAAAAATGTTTTTGTTCCTAATAATCGTTTGGCCTAATGATTAACTACGGCTTTTTAATTTTGACAGTAATGTTTCGAATCCTAATTTCACTTGCCGTAACGTTCTTGCTTCTAATTATCAATATGCGTTACGCATCTTGTGGCAGTGTCGACGGGGCTCCGCTTCGCGGAGCCCCTATTCCGCGTAGTTTGGCGCTTCGCGCCTGGACACAACTCTAACCTAACCTAAACCTGTTTTTTTTATTGACCGCCTGCGTTTGTTTAGAGCGGGCGAGGGCTGCCCTCCCTTTGCGCCTCCGGCTTTTGACTTAATTTATTAGGTGTCACAATATTCAAAACTAACAAAATTAGGAAATTAAAGATTATAGCGAACACAATTATGACTAAAATGTTTTAGGACTATCGATATATTATGGGAATTAAGCATTATGGGTCTTATCTTATCTTATCTTGTATGTGGGGTCCTTGCGGATACACTTCGACCCTATGGGATCTTTTGTGTAATTACCCCTCTTTTAGCGCTTAATCCAATGCAGCCTCCACCCCTTCCAGAAACCGGATAGTGGAGTGCAATGGCAAGGCTTTGAAATCGCTTGGTTCCGGGTAGCCACAACCGAGGATTTTCATTCTTACTCCGGCGAGGGCATCACATTCGCACACTAAGTGTTTCACTGTTTCCGCCTCTTCGCCGCACATTCTACAATCTGTATTGTCATAAAGGCCCATCTTTGCTAGGAGATGTTTGACCCCAAAGTGCCCGGTGAACACTCCGACAATATATCGGAGTTGTCTTCTGCTGAGTTTCCAAAGTTTTTTGGTCCAGCTCTGATCAACTCTTTCTATGAAGAGCTTCGCATGCCCTAAGCCTACAGTATTTTTCCACTCTTTTTGGTGGTTTACTAGGGTGTTATTGTTCAGGGCTGCTTTTATGGTGCCCGGTGACGGTGCCACAAATGGTTCAGGTCCGACGTATGCGCCCTTGGACCCTTCCCTTGCCAGCTCGTCCGCGGCCTCATTTCCGGGATAGCCTTCGTGTCCTGGAATCCACATCAGTTTCACTTTGTTCTTCCTACCAAGCCTGTTTAAGGCCTGGACGCCATTGTAGACTAGTTTCGAGTCTACTTTAGGCGCTGTCAGCGCCTTAAGTGCCGCTTGGCTGTCACTTAGAATATAAATAGTTCTACCCTGCGGAGTCCTACTTATATTCTCTTGCGTACAGGCAATTATCGCATATAGCTCCGCTTGGAAGACCGTTGCGTAGTTGCCCATACTTATGCTGCTGTTATAGTCCTTGGCGTGAATACCCGCCCCCGTACCGGAGCACATTTTTGAGCCATCCGTATACCATATCGCGTCGTCATCCTCTAATAGGTGCAACCCATCCATCCATTCATCCCTTGTCGGAATGTGGACATTGAAGTTCCTTCGGAATACATACTTAGGCTGCATTTTGTCGCAACCCATCGTCAGTATTCTGTCTAGAGAACCATTGTGTGCCATTTTGGTGTGTCTGGTTCTAAGCGCTGCATCGTTGCATAGGCCCGTCTCTTTCAACCTCTGCAGCGACTTGCACGCCTCAGACTGTATGGCGATATGCAGTGGTGGTAGGTTTAGTAGAACCTCCATTGCCGCCGTTGGCGTCGTTCTGAACGCCCCTGTTATAGCCATGCAGGCCACCCTCTGCACCTTGGTCAGAGAGTCTCTGCATGTTTTTAAAATTGTTCTTGGCCACCAGGCCAAGCAGCCGTACATGATTATGGGCCTTACCATCATGGTATAGATCCACTTCAGTACTTTAGGGTTAAGGCCCCATGTCTTACCATATGCTGATCTGCACATTCCGAACACTCTCAACGCTTTTGTTATAGCGTTGTCCACGTGCTTCTTCCAAGTGAGCTCTTTATCTAGTATTATGCCTAGATATTTTACCTCACTTGACAATTCTAGTACCTTACCAAACAGCTTGAGGTGTTTAATGTGTTTGAGGTCTCTTTTCTTAGTAAATGGAATTACTACAGTTTTGCTGGGATTGATGGATAGTTGATGACTAATACACCATCTTTCCACCTTTTCCAGAGCATTTCCCATGATTTCCGATACTGTTCCCGGGAACTTCCCGTTGATAAGTATCACGAGATCATCTGCATACCCAACCGTGTGTAGTGGGCCTGTGTTGAGTTCCTCTAGGAGTGAGTTTACCACCAGACTCCATAGAGTCGGTGAGAGAACCCCCCCCTGGGGACACCCTTTTGTCGTTGTGGCGAATAGGACATCGCCCAAAAGACTTGACTTTATAAGTCTACTGTTTAGCATGTTGCCTATCCATTTGCAAATGGTTGGTTCAATGCCATGCCTAGCAGCTGCTGTGCTTATGGCTTCAAACGTAGTCTTATCAAATGCACCCTCCACATCGAGAAATGCCGCAAGACATATCTCTTTGTTCTCTAGTGCGTTTTCAGCTTTATTCACTACAAAATGAATTGCAGTATCTGTGGATTTACCCGGTTGATACGCGCATTGCATTTTATGCAGCGGATACCGCCTTAGAGGTCCATCTCTTATGTGCCTGTCTACCAGCTTCTCCATTGTTTTTAGGAAGAATGATGATAGACTTATTGGCCTGTATGATTTGGGATCGCTGTAATCTGCTTTGCCAGGTTTTGGCAGGTAGATCACTTTTACACGCCTCCAAACGCGTGGAACGTGCCCAAAGGCTAAGCACGCTCTATACAGCCTGCTTAAATGCGTTACAATTATATTTGCGCTTTCTTGTAGTAGGATTGGGTATATCTCGTCCGGGCCCGGTGCTTTGTACGGTTGGAAAGTGGATAGTGCCCACCGTATCTTGCAATCGTCTACTACCTTTTTGGCAGTGTCCCAATTGTGTCTTGTTGTGCGTGCTGTCTGCTCTGACAAACAGATTGGTACACTGTCTATTTCGCTTTCACGTATAATGGAGCCGGGAAAATGTGTGCTACACATAACTTTCAGGGTATCTAAACCCGTTACAGTCATACTTCCCTTGTCATCTTTTATTGATGTTAACGGAGTTGACCTTGCTACTGCTAGTGCCTTTGTGAGCCTCATACCTTCTGGTATCGAGCCTATTTGGTTGCAGTGGTTCCGCCACGCACTCCTTTTTGCTTTCCTTACAGCTTTGTTGTACTCTGTGAGCTTATGAGCGTACATGCTAAAGTCATTCGTCGCCTTCGCATCATTGAAGATCGCCCTTGTTTCGCTTCTGATTTTGGTTATCTCAGGGTTCCACCAGGGTATCTTCTTGGCTAGCACCCGTTTTTCCGGGCAATTATTGGTCCACGCGGTATGTAACGCTCGTACCATATTGTCCGCTTCAAATTCAATGTCAATAATAGAATAGAAGTAGAAGAAGAAGTAAGCATTATGGGTACTGAACATTATGGCTGACATCGATTGTAGTTACATGCGCGTTTGCTATGTTTGCCTTTTATGTGTTGATATAGATTGGGCTAGTTATGAAACACAATCTGAACTTGAAAAGATCAATTTGTTTTGCTCCAGTCTTTTCAGTTCTATTCTTACCGCGCACGATTCTGATATTTCAGATTGGAGGATTAAACCTTCCTGAACTCACGACCAAAAAGAGGGAAGATTTGGTTTTTACAGAAGGTAGACACTTAGCTGATACTCAGTCAATTTTAAATATTTCCGCTGCTAATGTGTACCTACCTGGATATGCAGTAATTTGTAATTTTAGGTGTTTAATCATACAAACAAACAAAGTAATTGAATCTCAGTGTTGCCACCTCAGTTTTTCCATTTTACCCTAACGCTCGGCGAAATTACCCTAAATTAGGCACTTTTATTTATTTTTTACCCTAAATGTTTTTTTAAATAACAACAAATTAATTTACGTATAAATCTTTATTAATTCACCGTTCCAAACATTCTTGGAATGCATCCATCGTCTGAGCCTCTACGTCATCTGCAGTTATTTTCTTTTTAAAATCGTACATTTCATTCGAAAACTTTTTCAACATTGCATCTGTTGCTAGCGGAGGAGAAAGGTACATCGGCAAGTTGGGTACGTTCCGGTCTACGCATTAAAATTCAAATCAATCACCAAAACTTGTAAAGATTTTCAAAAATTCTCTAGAAAATATTTTACCCTGAAAAATACCCTAAATAATTTTCTACCCTAAAAATTACCCTGAACCCGTAAAAATGCCCTAAATTTAGGGTAAAATACCCTAAGGTGTGGACACTGTTGAATCTAGAACTGCGTTAACGTTTATTTCTTAGTTATAGTTACAGATATTATTTTATTATTATTAGTATCTATATAATAATCTACATATTTATATTTTAATATAGGAGCACAATACGAAATTGCTCAATAACGCGTCGCGCGTTTCGTGAAAGTTCCCGAGCCTTATGTTATTCACTGGGGAAATCTTGTCAGCGCGATGTAGGAATCAAGTCAATCAAGTAACAGCGACATCTATTGAGTACTTGGTTTTCTTTTGTAGAAGTAACATTCAAAATTACCATCATTTACGATTACTATCGCCATCTGCTAGCGAGTAGCTAACACTTCATTTATTACACCAAATTTATTTCACCGTTCCTTGCATAAAGACCCTTTCTTTGTGATTTAATTAAAAATGTACAGTTTTCAGATTTTTTCCTATACTTGTAGTTCATTACGGTATTACTTACCAAATTTCAAAGTTCTATTTACGATTACTAACGCCATCTGCTAGCGAGTAGCTAACACTTCATTTATTACACCAAATTTATTTCACCGTTCCTTGCATAAAGACCCTTTCTTTGTGATTTAATTAAAAATGTACAGTTTTCAGATTTTTTCCTATACTTGTAGTTCATGAGGGTATTACTTACCAAATTTCAAAGTTCTATTTACGATTACTAGCGACATCTGCTAGCGAGTAGCTAACACTTCATTGATCACACGTCGTTTCCTGCATAAAGGCCCTGATTTTTTGGTTATTTAATTAAAATTTACAAATTTCAGACTTTTTCCTATACTTGTAGTATAAGACGGTGCTACTTGCGAAATTTCATAGTTCTAGGACATCGGGAAATACCCTATACATTTTGATTCCCTCGACAGTGTCGAAATACACGTTTTTTGCGGCATAAACGGCCGTATCTTTTTTTTACGTTAACGTAGGAGCTTGATTTTTTCACAGTTTCACGGGGCTGTAGACCGGAGTATATGATTTTAATTTCAACTCGATACCTCCTCGCGTTCCCGTGATAAAGGGTCTTGACAGACAGACAGACGGACAACAAAGTGATCCTATAAGGGTTCCGTTTTTTCCTTTTGAGGTACGGAACCCTAAAAACGAACAAAGACGTAAGTAAACCTTACAAACTCTTTTCAAAGTTCTATGACGCAGGTGAAGGGTGGCTGCGAGACTTATATTTAGGCAGCCGGCTGCCTACATCCATAAATCCATAAACTATAAATAGTTTGCAAATCATTTGAAATAATCATTACGTTTCGGACCTTCAAAGTGAACGCATCTGCCACTCGTAATTAGCGTTATCAGTAAGTCATTAAAGTGAAAGTTTGTTTACGACATATATCTCAAGATCATTTGTGTATTAATCATTTACATCATTATGGTAGTTGTTGATAAAGGTATGTTTTATTATTATTTGTATTTTTGTTACATATTTATACAACAAATGTTGAGTTATTTGGGGTCTACGTGACCTTCATTGTAAATAAAATATTTAACTGCTACGAATATTTCATAAAAGCTTTTAACTATTTCCGAACGATTCCGGAAGTTTGACTTTATATTCGTTGCATTGCTTATAAAGTGTATTTATGAAGTAATTATATTTTACTTGCCGGACTTTGCCGGACCCAGGATATGAGCCCCCTACGAAAGTCGTAGCACGGGCTACAAGATTGAGCTAACTGTGTTAAAATATTAACAACTGTTTATATACATTTTCGTTTTCTTCCAGGTACTTTTTCCACTGCACAGTTTCGAGGATGTACATATTCGAACAGTGGCATATTGCTACTGGTTCGGAAGCAGAAAAAATACGTCATATAGTCCAATTACTTCTACAACTGGTGCCCAAGGATGCTGAAAACTTAGATGTAGAAAAATTACGTGATGCTGTGGAAATTGATGTTACGCAAATAAAAAAATATTGGAAGAACGTTAACAGAACCCGTAGAGATCTAATACATAAGTATGGTGATTGGTTGAATATAACTGAAACCGTAGATTTACCCAAAACTACATCCGACGTCGCTGCCGCTGCTGCCACATCTACCTCCCGGCAAGTGTTACCCGATGACTTGGGTAACAATTCAAAATTAGGGCGACCGAAGAAAAACTATGCATCGTGCAGCAAGAGGACTCAGCGTAGAAGATTAGAAGAACTTTTTGCGTTAGATACGGCTCGGCAGCTTGTTCAGGAATATCCATGGTATAATTTACCGGCTTCTGTGCACAAGGTTCTCATTCACGGGGCTGAAGTGATCGATCATGTTATTGTTCCTATTGGAGAGCTTTCAGAAGAAGCTGCCGAGTCCACAAATAAAAATATTAAGATGTTCAGGCTCAGTAATACCAGGAAAATGTCACGCATAGTAACAAATGAGGATCTTTTAAATCGGCTTCTGTTAAATTCAGACCCCCTGATTACGGGTCTCAGAAAACTCACCAAGATGAAAAAATCGGCTTTATCACAATCAGTAATTAGTTTATTGCATATCTAAAGTTAATATAAGACTCATTAAAATCATTAATTTTAAATGTAAATAATTTTAAGGCGATTATTTATCACTTGTAGTAGTACCTTGGGTGTCATGTCAACTTTGTAAATATGTTTTTCTAGACTTTTTGTATTTTTTTATATTTTAAATATTAATGAGATTTTATTTTGAAACATATTTTGTAATATATTATTTCGTAATAATTAGACATTTGTAATAATTAAGTAAATTTTGCAAGATTTTTTGTTATATTTATATTTTTTTTTATTATGAATTACATAAAGTAAAGCTATATTTTATGGTTTTTAATATAGATTTAGTATTAATAAATATCACTGTATTTTTCGTTTGAGGGTTTCATTGATACTTTTGGAGAAATCGAATTTTGACACTTTCTTCATACACGCCGAACCACAGTGCAGCCGTGGCCTGATCGCACGTCATTAAAAAACGTGATTTAAGCCACTGACGCACTAAGAGCGAAGTTGGCACGTTCCCATATAAAGCGTGTCCTGTGTGATTGCTGCTGAAGAATTTTTTTTAATACTTTCTACTGTTGATACTCTGAGCTCGAACTTCATAAGTGTATATACGGTTTGTTTAAATTACTTCGGTGGCAAAGCGCAAAGACGGCATTGGGACCACAGGTGAACTATGTGGGGTCTGTGGTGCCCTTAACCTTATAGTCGGTAAAGTCTATATTGTCATTGAGCTGTTATGGTATTGTCAACGTTTATAGCTCTTATTTACTTGATAATAATGGCGGCTGAGTTAATAACTATACCATAGCAGGTCAAAGACGATATGGCTTTTAGCGCCGGGTAGCACAAGTTTTTTCTCTCTTGTCGCTCAGTGCGTCTCTATCGTTACTGAGTATATAGAAAGGGAGATCCGAGCGACAAAAAAGTCGCGGGCAACTTGCACTGAAAAAAATAATTGGTCGCCATAGATACATCAACTAAGACGTTAGATACATCAACTAAGATGTTAGTTGAATCACTAAATAAATTTGCTGTTGTTACTATCAGCTTTGGTTGATATAACTAATATTTTAATTATTGTATTAATTTTTTGTTAACTACGAGTAAAACTACCTTAGTCGGCTCTCAATTTTTCGAGTGTGTGCTCGCTCGGCTGGTTGTCACAGTTCGTAGGCAGTTTTCTCTACGAGCGTAGCGCTATGCGCTACGTGGCAGTTAACGGAGCTAAATATCTGGATGTTTCACTATAAAAAAAAAAACGGGGAAAAGCACGTCGGACCATGCTTAGTGGAGGGTCTCGAAGCCGTTACTACAAACAAATTAGACCTCGCGACAAACTCAACTTGCCGTTGGAAAACTGTTATCCTCATACAGGTCGCGGTCAGTTTACCAACACCGCAAATAAGTTTTCGGTAGGTTAAAACATTTAAACCGATATTTAGGCGGATATTCGAAAAATTATATGAGGGCGAATTGATTACACCCTATGTACAGATGTAGTGACTAATCCTTTCCCATCGTTTTTTGTCGGATAGGTTCGTATTTATCTTGCTCTCTCAATTAGCTTCAGTACGCATCAACAAGCCAACTGAGAAGGCAAGGTAAATACGAACTCATCCGACAAAACACTATGGGAACGGATTGTTCACTACATCTGTATTTGTTTTTGACTCTACGGGTTTTTGATTCTTAGGAATGTAAACAATATAATAAATGTGCAAGTTTTTCGGCGTATGGATGTTTGCATTTCAATCACGCATGAGGCTGAACTGATTTGGATAAGATGTGGTACAGTCAGCGTCAAAAGTAACTGGTCACTTCAAGCTACTTTTGTACTTTATCGCATTAACACATGAGACAATCTTGTTTGACATTGCTTATGTGACAGTAAAGCGACAAGGTATTTAAGTGATCAGTTTCTTTTGACGCTGACTGTACGCTTACACAGGTAGGCCATGTCGGGGATATTTTCTTCTTAAACACTGAATAGTTCTCTAATGTCGGGTTCCTATATTCAATCCGAGGATAGATAAGGCTTACCTCGGGTTAAAATTTGACATTTGCCCATACAAAATGTGTCAAATTTTAATCCGAAGTAAGCCTATCTGTCCGCGGATTGAATATAGGAACCGGACGTTAGGGGTTGGCAACGCATTTGCAGTCTTGTGAATGCGAATGTCTATGGGTCACAGTTTCCACTTACAATCAGGTGGCCTGTGTGCTCGTTTGTCTTCTCTATGCCATAAAAAAAAAAAAAAAAGGGAAAAACTTTAAACATGTAGGTTCTGCGCAGTAAAACACTAGCATCCTTATCTTATATCTTATATTATCTTTAGACATATAGACCCTTTCGAATCCCTCCCACCTACACACTTCGACCGTGTAGGATCTCTTCCACACTTAGCTGTTTGAATGTGCAGGTTTCCTCACGATGTTTTTCGTTCACCTCCAGGGCATCTGCTTATTTAATGAGGTTAAACTCCATACCTATTTTTTTTATTTTTTTTATAGCATGGCAAGGCAAACGAGCACACAGGCCACCTGATGGTAAGTGGATACTGTGACCCATAGACATTCGCATTCACAAGACTGCAAATGCGTTGCCTATTTACTGCTATTACGAGTTAACAACCTTTTAACCACTAGGCACCCGACACGCTCTTCGCTAGCATCCTATTTTTGTTCTTTACGTAGTATAAAACTGTCGCTTTGCGAGAATCCTTCTGCCCTCCTTCGGAGAAAAGGGGTATCTACTATATGAATCATATTGAACATCCAACCTTATTATAACCCTTGAGAGTTTAATATGCTTCTATGAATTAATTGCACATGCGCCTTTTCTCCGTAGGAGGGCAGCTTAGACCTTTAGTGTACGGTCTCATCACCGTACATTTAGTTATGCTTACTTGCGACCTACTTTAGGCCACTTGGCCACTAGGTATTGGTAATACGTTTTAATTAGAAACAAGCAGAGTGCTATGAACTACCAAGCATTACGCATCAAGAGAAAGAATTACCGACTCTTTTATTATGTATACGTTTACTTTAACTTTAATAAACTACTTACTTGTGGGAGGACCTTGTGCAGGATCCGTCCGGGTTGGTACCACCATCTTATCCATTAACCTACCGCCAAGCAGCAGTGTTCGCATTGTTGTGTTCCGGTTTGGGGTAAGACAGCCGGTGAAATGACTAGCATAGAAGCATTCCATCTTAGTCCTCAGGGTTGGCAACGCATTTGCAGTCTTAGGATTGCGGTCTTGTGAATGCGAATGTCTATGGGTATCGGTTTCCACTTACCGTCAGGTGGCCTGTGTGCGTGTGTGCTCGTTTGCCTTCCTATGCGATAAAAAAAATAAAAACTTAAACTTCAACTATTTCTCTCTGCACTCCATCAACTAACTATAAACTACAGTCAAGAGTAAAGGCTAACTGGCCCTTACATTTAGAGATCAACCAACACTGGCCAAACTTGAATATGAAGGGGCTGTTGAAAAATGTTGCTTCTAGAACGTTCCAAACGTTCCAGACTCTTTCGCAAGATCGAGTTGGCCAGTTTATTTACTGTTTCTCAATTTACAATTATCCCATTCCCTTAGAGTTCAACCAATACTGGCCAAAGGGGTTGTTTAAAAAGTTGCGCATGTTTCTAGAAGGTTCCGATCCGAACTTTCCTGAAATGTGGTCGCCGTCCGCAGCTCCAGTGTTACTCCGAAGCTCGGGCTGGCCGGACAGCTTTGAAATATTAAGCTCAGTGATTTGTTCAATTTGCTGCTGCACAACGGTAAGCTTTGCTTTCTCTGATATCATTTTACATGTGAATAATTCAATAGTTAATTAAAAAAAAAAACAAAATACTTTTTCACAACACTGCTCGGAAATATGGCCATAGATGCTCTTGTTTGGGGTCACAAAACGTCACTTATAAGGACAGACCAAGAATGTTTTTGTCGGCATTTGCTGATTGGTCGAGAACATTGTTGTCCAACTTTAATAACCAATGAAAATCAATCAATCAATTTTTGTGTCATAGCTCCTTCAAATGAAAAATTGGAATCGACCAATCATAACACACCATTTTGTGTCGTAAAATATTAGGTGTATTTTTGCTAAAAGATACACAGACTAAAAACTATGTCACTGCTTTTTTTTATGTAATTCAAACTTGGCCCCTAATCTCGAACCACTAGAGATAAAATTACATGGGAGATAAGGCGAAACAAATACAATTTTGTATGGAGTTGACATCTTCATCTCGAATGTTAGTTTATTAATCTCGAAAGCCACGAGAATAGGGGTCCAGATTTAAAAAAAAGTTATCTTTGGTAAAATTGGCGATAATAGATACAATTTTATTTTATTTTCTCTCAGTAGTTGTGAAAAGCACTATGTCTGCCTCGGTAGAAAGTGCAATTTATGGACTGGATATGACTCGTCCGAAAATCTCGTACTTTCTATCCTCTGCAACAATGTACTATTTTTAAACTATCGCGTTTAATATCTACATATGGGTATTTTAAAAAAATTAACGGGTACGCTAAATAATATTAGGAATTTCCTAAATATTGTAAACGCGCTGTTAGTAAAATCTTAAAATTTACTTTATTAAATTATATACAACTAACAAAATACGTGATATATGACGAAATTAACGTGTAAAATAATCTAGTTTTATCAGTAACTTTCATTCTCAGGAGAATCTTTGTAGGGAAACTTATAGAAACTTCTAGAAGCTTGGACTTTCTGGAGTCTGAGTGGATTATCACATCAAAACTCCGAACGCGCCGGTGTCCTGATACGTTTGCAAATACACTCGCGGTCAAATAATACGGGTCAGAGTGCGTTTTTCATACTAAAGAGGCTTTTTCGAAGCCTTGGTTCCTCGCCAGGGGATGCTTTTAGTGAAATCTGATGATGGGTACCCCGAGCATCAATACAGGACTTCCAGAGTGCCTAGGATACCCAACTCATTGAATCTGCGGTTAACGCCGGAATTGTGCATGTTCAGAAAAACCTCTAAAATGGCAATAAAATGTAAGGAAATCCAATTGCTAACCCAAACTCTCTCGCTGTGGTGTTAACTGATTGTGCGATAAGTTAGGTATCTTAAGAACATTTGACCTCCTCTATTGAACCTTGGAGAATCCACCATTAAACTTCTCTCAAAACAACCCCTGGCAAGGAACCAAGGCTTCAAAATAGCCTCGTTTGTATGAAAAACGCACTCTGACCCGTATTATTTGACCGAGAGTGTATATTGAGTGATTTAGATACCTATTTAATAAGGTGCTGGCCGCGTCTTCGTTCGTAGAAGCCTCTTGTGAAGCGCTGGTAGATTCTTGACGTGTAAAAGTGCCCGTGTGGCCTACTTACTGAATAAATGTCTTTTATCTTTTTTTTTTTTGAATTAGTATGTAATTCCACTATTGTAAATAGCATTTTTTTGGGATATAAGGTAGCCTTTGTGTTGGGGAATAAGTTCTCTCACACACTTATGTTTTTTTTTTGTGATTAGATTTCGTTCTTCTCGAAAACGGCTCTAACGATTTCGATGAAATTTGCTTCCTTTTTTATCCTTTCGCATATGCGCCCGCCGTTGCATGCATGGATTGTTTAAATAGCATTTCTCAACAATATATGAAAACACTGTAAAAGAAATCACCAAAAGATAAATTAGAATTAAAATAAACTGCTAATTAGACCTTGATTGATTAGACATAGGGATCCGTTATGCATGCACGTGACGTCATCTAACAGGTCGGCAATAAAAACTCCATGTTAAATACTGTTTTGCTAGTAAGAGATATAGGAACAAATGTTTTATGGCTTATATCTTGGTTATTTTTATAGCTTTTAAAAAAAATATTTATCTCAAATATTTATCTCAACTGAGAAAAAAGTCATGAATATTTTATATCTTATCTTATCTTATCTTTTACTTATGTATTGGTCGGGAGAAAACACAGCATCGTTTTTTTTTTGGAATTTTGTTAACCTAAATGAGGTTTTTTCATATATTACCTATGTCCCCACAGGCCAGGAATATTTTTGCCCGTCCTAGTGATATTGGGTCAGTAACAATTTGTCTTCGGTCGTAAGAACCAATTTATCTCGAGTGCGACGAGGATAGGGGACGCATGATCTTTAATAACCGGTCAAGTGTGAGTCGGACTTGAGCATCTAACGTGGGCACATAAGTCCTTTTTGCATGAAAATTCATGAAATATTACAAACCTAATAATTTGTTTAGTTTGAGGATCGAACTCGATTATATTCGAAAGTCAAAGTGGAACGGTAATATCGATTTTTTTGGGGTTCCGTACCAGAAACTCTTGTGGGGGACTTTCGATGTCTGTCCGTCTATCTCAGCTATTTCAATTTACACTGTTGGCTTGTATCTTGATAAAATAACGTTTT
This sequence comes from Acleris emargana, assembly GCA_927399475.2. NCBI lineage: Eukaryota > Metazoa > Arthropoda > Insecta > Lepidoptera > Tortricidae > Acleris > Acleris emargana. The sequence goes on from OV656840.1 coordinate 4,613,703, forward strand.
TTTTTTTACTATTATAACATTTATAACAAATCGGGTGTCATTATGACAGGGCCCTTTATAATTTTTCGTTACATACATTAAGATTGATACTTGAAAATGTACAAGAAATGACCATTCGCTGTCTCCCTTACCTCCGAAGTTTACCTAGGTACTAGTCCAAAAAATCTAGACTTATGGAGTAATAAAACGTTTTAAATATAACATGTTGAAATGAAAGTTACTGGATACAAAAAAAAAGATAAAAGCTTCTACCGTTCGTCAGACCTGCTTCTATTTTCGTATCTTAACATTCTTAACCCTTTGAAAGCCGTACGTCAAATACGAAATGCGTCACTCACACGCCAAACATGTTTGCTATTCTAAGCAAATTACAACTTAATCCGTATGAAACAAAGTCTCTTTTAATCTCTATCTTGTGTCGGCTGTGCCCGTCGGTGGCGTCAGTGGTACGACTTTCAGTTGTCGGCCAGGGCCGACTGCGGCGTTCAAACGAAACTGAAAAATTCTAATAAATGTGGCCGTGGCATTGAAAATGGTGGACCAGGGTACCGCATTTCCAAATTTTTTAAAAGTTGTGCTATCTCGTTTTGACTCGCAATTAACCGATATTCTCGCGCTCGCTCTACCTCGGAGTTCCTCGGCGAGTGTCCAGCCGCCATTACTCGGCGTCCATAACGCGCATGCGCTGCGCACCGAGCTGCGCCCCATTCGTTCGTTCCTTCGTTTGCACAGCGCCGTCGTCTTCTGCCAGTCATGCAGGATGGACTAGTAGAACACGATGGTTGGAAATTATGTACCCAAATTAAGATGGTCACCACTAAAATAGTTTAGATTTAAGGGTGGGCAATGTTACAGCCCCTAAGACTACAGTAAACCTAACGCACTCGTAGTCGCAATCTTTTTCATTCATTTTTTTATATAAAAGAAACGTTTAAAGATTTCACACAAGAAAAAACAAAAGTATAGTATAATCCGGGAATCGAACCCAGCAATAGAGAATATAAAAACACCGTGCCTAAAGAGATCCCCAAAACTGAAAGGAAAATTATAAATTAAATTTAAATAAGACCAATACAAAATTCTCACGGTTTTCACATTCTAATTCGGTTTTCACATTCTAATTCGAGGTAATTTTATGTGACCAATTTCATTGATTGTGTATTGGACCCAATAGTTTTGTGTTAATATTTTTTTTATTAGCAGACATTTTTATTTACATGACTCGATAATTTTAAATTTGGGCTGGTATTTTTTAATAAATTACTATTTAAAAAATACTATTTCAAGCGGTTTTCTCCTAACCCGTACGATACACATAGGAGGGCTTCAATCCGAAAACGAAAGTCATACATACATACATAAACTCACGCCTTCATTCCCAAAGTGGGGTAGGCAGAGCTACGGAATTATCAACAAAACGAAAGTCAAACAAAGGTTAAATATAATTTTGTCGAAATATCCGAAATAGATAAATATTTCAAACAATTAATAATGCAGATCGGCTTTAAAACCCTATTTTTCGAAATAGTTATCTAATTAGAGTAATTGTGAAAATAAGAACAATCCCAATTTTGATGTTTTTTTTAATGTCCGTATTTTTTAAAGTAGTTTTTTGTCATATTTTATTTAAGCAGTTTCTAGTCTTGCATCTTAATAATATTATAATCGCCAAGCGTAGGTAATAAAACGGTTGCCCGTAAAATATGCATATTTTGCTATAATTCATAGTAAAATCAATCGATTTGTTCGATTTCTGGCACTGTGTCACGTATAAAGAATCCTTCGATCCTCTTTATGTAAAAATGGAGGGGGAAGGGGGTTATCTGCCGTTTGGGCGGAGTATTTCGGCCGGTCAATTCAAAGTACTGAACCGACCTGAATCGGAGAGTTAGGCTGCGTTTCCACCAGAGATGTGCGAGGCGGCTAAGCGGTGTTGCGAGGCTAGTAAAACAAAACAATCCTATTGGTGGATTTTTCCTCGCAACACCGCTTAGCCGCCTCGCACATCTCTGGTGGAAACGCAGCCTTAGCGAGGAACAGCGAGACGGCGTGGCGAGCGTTCGCTACCTTCTCGGCGTCCATAACGCGCAGGCGCACCGAGTGGGGGTTGGGCCCCGTTCGTTCCTTCGTTAGCGCGGCGCAGTCTTCCTCCGCCAGTCAGGAAGGATGGACTAGTGGAGGAGGATAGCGGAAATGATGTACCCAATTTAACATGGTTACCACTAAAATAGTTATAAGTACATTTAAGGGTGGGCCATGTTACCCCCAGGACTAAAGTTACCCGAGTATACGGAAATGATTTACCCAATTAATAAGATAAAATAAATACTGATGATACAAGCATTATGAACTGCTAATTAGACAGAGAGATCCGATACGCCGTGTGACGTCATGTAACACCTCGGCCATATAAACTCCATGTTAAATTCTGTTTTGCTAAAAAATGAAAGAAATATTTTTTTGTTGGTTTGTATCTTAGTTATTCTTATAGCTATTCAAAAATTGTTTTTTCTCAACTGTTTGTTAAATAAATAATAATAAATAAATTAATATCAGGGGACCATGTCACACCAATTGACCTAGTCCCAAACTAAGCTCTAGGCTTGTACTATGGGTACTAGACAACGATATAAATACTTATATAGAGAAATATACATAGAAAACATCCATGACTCAGGAACAAATATTTGCGCTCATCACACAAACATCTGCCCTTACCGGCATTTGAACCCAGGACCGCTAGCTTTGTAGGCAGGGTCACTACCAACTAGGCCAGCGTGTCGTATTACAATGTAAAATATTGCAGCTCGTGCGTGTGCTCCTATGAAAATCTTTGCATTACCAATAACAGCAATAAAGCTATGTTTTTCTTGGGAAAACGAATTATCTTTCAATGCCCTTTAAATAACTAAAACCTATACTGCCCTCCTAACTCCTAAGCCAAAAGGCAGTACCTCAAATTCAATAACTAAAGTAGTTTAAAGTAGTTTGAATTCTCTTTTGGTAGTAATGAGGTTGATATTGCTACAGGAGTTATCACAGATACGTCCTATTGGCTAATGTCGGGTTCCTATATTCAATCCGAGGATAGATAAGGCTTACCTCGGGTTAAAATTTGACATTTGCCCATACAAAATGTGTCAAATTTTAATCCGAAGTAAGCCTATCTGCCCGCGGATTGAATATAGGAACCGGACGTTAGGAGGGTAGTATAGGTATGGCGGTGCCGGCAGGGGCCGGGTGTCTCTATCATTGCTCAGATATACTGTCAGCGACACGCCTGGGTTATACTGTTATACCTAATAATAACACAACACAATTCGTATTGTTATTCTATAGAGAATACCTAGTTTAGTTGGACTTGTTGCCAGATTTAGAGTTTTAAAGTGACGAGGAAATTTCGATGTTTTGGTGTCGATACTTTCAAGTTTTATACTCACGTCGTTTTTTAAGACCCAATTTGACAGCTGTTAACGCAGAACAAAATATAACCTCAAACATGCCTCAATCACTTCCTTTTTGATAATGTGTTCGACGGCGAAGATTTTGTCGACGATGAAGCGAGCTAATCCGGAAGATGCATATTGACCCTAGCTTTAAATTTGATCTTGAGTGATTTGAGAATAGGGACTTCATTCGTTTATCTGTGATTATTAAAAAATACATTGGTCTTGACGGAGGATCGAATTGCCGCCATTATTGTTGTCATATTTTTTTGTTGGTATAAATTTCGCTGTTACGAAAGTAGGATAATTCTTAACTTATAATATGTGTGTAGATAAAGTAGTGTATGCAACTATACATAATTAGGCCTTAAAACACTCGTGTGATCCTATTATGAAACTCGCTGACGCTCGTTTCATAAAACCACACTCATATTTTAGGCCTCTCATTATGCATCAGTTGCATAAACTACTATAAAAGAACGGTGGGTGGATCAACTTTTTCTTGTTGTTATTCTGTCCCGTAAGCCAGGAGACAACAGTGATAGAGTTTCTTAGAAAAAATGTTATAATATATACTTCCAGCACACTCAGGAGAAAGGCAATAAAAGAATGGGTGTGTAATTGCCACAGATCACAGAAACAAGGGAGATATGTCATGAACGCCAATTCGTACAAGACCCGGTGTCGCCACTTTTAAACATGTGTGCGTCTTACGCTTACGCTCTATTAACTACTACAAAAACAACCTCCTCATAATTGGTTACAGCTTACGAACTAAAAACGCCGTAACATAGTTTTGATAGTAGCAGAAAATTAAGCTTTATACTAAGTTCTCAAGGTTGAAAAATGCTGAAAGATCGTTTTTTTTCCATCGTAGTTCAGTCACTGAACGTAAGGTAGCGCTTACTCGTCACTTAGCTGCCATCTATGCGACGAGTAATTAATTAGTTCCTCAGAGCTAGATGGCGCCAAGGTAGTAGTCCCTATGTTCAGCAGGTTAAGGACTACCCACACACAGCGACATCTAGTTATACTTTTTTCAAGAGGTGTGCGTTTCTCTCCTGTCGTCCACTTAGGGATGCCACAAGGAATGTTTCAAAATATATCGATAAACAATTCAAACTTGTTTGCAACGTTAATATAGGTACTATTCAATTTACAGGCAATAAGTACTATTTTTATTATTTTACTACTAGGTTAATACAATTACATCATTTAAACTTAATATATTATTGTTAGAATAGAATAATATTTTATTAGCAAGAATACGGTTTGCGTAAAATTGATACATAAGATTTTAAATTTGGAACGATACCTATATTAGAACGTAACAAAAAAATGATCGAATTTCTTTGGTTAAATTTTCTGGAGCTGTTAAAGATTTTCGTTTTGATTAGTACATAAAAGTCTAAATTGTAAACTTGGACTTTATGATGTTAATACAAATATACTAATAAAATGGGTTCGGTTGAGTGTCACGTCACAAGATCTCAGTTTGGGACAAACCAGTAGTTTACCGACTTGATTATGTAAACTTTATTTCATAAATGGTACAAATTACTTAAAACAGAAAGATAGACTTAATACTTGGGGCAATCTCTACCATCCAACCTTTAGGCTTGAATCCTTTTAAGAGTGAGTCGGCGCGAGCTGTCAATCAGCGCTGTGTGCAAGCACAGCTCAATACTGAGCCAGAGCCCTTTGCCTTTGTGGTTGGTTAATTTATTTTTATCTTAATTGTATGATTCGCCTACTTATATTTGAATTGCTAGAGTCCTTCGTCGTTCGTTAATATTGTAAAGAAAATTAAATTTTGTATAACGTGAAAATTTGTTTAAATTATTTTTCTTCTGTTTTAAGCGTGTCGTGGTAGTGATAAATAACTAGAACTATTAACACATTGAATTCTATTGATAGCTGTAGAATAAGCCATTTATCGATAGTCGATAGAAATCACGTCAACACAACTTTCACAACCTTACGCTCTGAAATCCATTCAAATATAAAATATTCATTTAAAAATATAAATAATGCTTAAAAACAAAATTTACCGGTGGTAAGTTATGCCCTTTGATTTTATATTAACGTTTGTATTTCGATTTTTGCACACTTTCACGCTACATACAGTCATTTTATCATTTAAACCAAAGACCTTCATAATAGACGAACAGTCTGTGGAAGCGAGAGCGCAGCCTCTTTATGCACGAATACGAGTGCGACAGTGACAGCGAAAGACGTTGACGTTGTAACCATTTTGAAAGCTAATGGTAGCCCACGGTAGCCCACTGGCGACAGCGTCTTTTAGTTTTTATTAAAATATTCAGGATAATTGTATAAACGTGGTGTCAAAACCGTTAAAAACAACAATGGTGGGCTGTGCAGTACCTGATTGCGAAGTCAATCATAGGAATAATCCAAACAATGAGTCATTTCACAGGTAATTATGATCCACACATAGTCATTTTTGAACTCATATTTTCAAGGATTCCTAGGTCCAAGGAATACGGTTAGTGGTCTAATAAGTACGATATATCATGTAGTTTTGTGTTTTATGCATATTTTTAATTTTTATAAGTAAAATGAAAAGATGTTGTGTCCGTGAAAATTTCCATTTTTTAGGTAGTGATTGAATGTTTGAATCACACTCATCTATCGATAAGTTATCAATATGTCGATATTTTTTCATTCCTTCTCATAATTATTTAAACATTATTCCGAGCGATTATAAAACGCAGCTAGGTAAATTGATCGCAGTTTATTATTTATCATTAAATGCAGTGGTCCAGGCTACGACAGGACTTCAAATTTTTTTTTTTTGTTTTCTGTGTATGTTTTAATTAAATCGTGTAGAAAATGCTAAAATAAGCATCTTCTCTTATTTAAGTTTTTTCTCTCAGGTTGATAATTACCGAGATATGGGGGGTCCAAAAGTTAGTAAATTCGGTACCTACAAGGCGTTTGAGAAATTTCGATGGGGTGAAAATTATGTCTGTATAACATTCGGTTTTTATTTATGTATTGTGTAGATAGTACTAAAATAACCATCTTTTTTTGTGTAAACTTTTACCTAAAAGTCCTAAAATCGGGCCCCCTTTGCCCCTATAACCCAACCAAATATACTTACCAACCGTCACCTTTTGGCCACAGGTTTTCTAAAACTTTAGTACAGATCGATAACTTTCAAAATCTCTTAATCTCTAACATTTTAATAAATAAAAAACAAAAACAGTGAATCTCAATATTAATAATATCGCGTTTTTGTGATAAGGTACGGTTATATTAAGAATCATTTCGCGTTGGTATGTTGTACAAAAAAAGTCCAAGTTGTCTTCTACCTGGAGAAACCCAAACTTAATATGTTTAAAAATATTTCATGGTTTTTTAGAAAAAAGGGGGCCGAAAGGTGGTGGTATAGTATATTTTGAGGACCGGCTCATGAAGTCCTTTCATTTGATACCACACATGATAGGTGTCCGAAAAAAAATATAATTCCCATACAACAATAATATTATGTCATTAAGTACTGGCCCATATCAATATTTTGAAGAAATATTTTAACTTAAAGTACCCGTATACCAAAAGGCTACCCTGTACATCGATTTGCGGTTTTCAAGCAATATTTGCTTCGTACACCGTCCACTAAAAGTAAAGGTACATTTCAGATTTCCATCATGCCCATATTAAAAGCCTAGAATTTGTGTAAGACTGAAATTTATTAATTATTTACATTAAAAATTGATTGTATGATATGTGTGTGGTAATTACCATGAAAAGAGTATTATTATAGATAATGAAAGAATCTTGTGTTTTATTAGTGAAGAATGCTAGTTTTAAGTTCCACGCAAGATACAAACAAGTCTTATATAAGCGAGTCTTTTTCATCGATATTTTTTCGATATAACGTACCGACATCACTTAAATTACTCACACACTTGTAAAATCACGCACACGTTGACATTTCCGTTTTGGTAACGCGGGAAAAAGGGAGTCTGTTCGTCTATTACGTTAGTTATATAAAGGTCTTTGATTTAAACGGAGCTTCTATACTGACAGCGTTCAGTGAGTGACTGTGTCAACGCTTGACACGCCTCGTGCCGATATGGTCAATTTGACCATATCGAGGCGACACGAACCACGCCCCCATAACATATCTCCCTTGTTTCTGTGATCTGTGGTAATTGCCAATAAAACAGTTTTTTAGTGGACTTATATCCTTTGAAATCATAGTTTTAAAGAGTGACCCAGGAGACGTCACCATGGCAACGAGCTACAAAGAAAAGTAGATTGACCCAGGTACTATATAAACAGCATTGATACGAGCAGCACTAGGTACCCATCTTTTGGCAACAGTGGTGCATTAGTTATCAAACTGGTTACATTTTTTTTAATACCCTGATTTAGTGTGTCCGTGCTGGGCAAAGGTCCTCGGATTTCCAACACGGTCAATCCATACCGATCTCTGACCAGTCGTTTCGAAATGCATGTAAGTCTTCCCGCCACCTTCGTCTTGCTCCACCACGGTGCCGATAGCCGTCCTGTGGCACCCACTCAGATACTAAAGTCAAAGTCAAATATCTTTATTTTGCTTAAAATGTGGTGCAGTACAGGTGGCATTATATAAATAAATAAATAAATATCAAGGGACAATCTCACACAAATTCACCTAGCCCCAAACTAAGCTGTAGGCTTGTACTATAGGTACTAGGCATAGGCAACGATAAACTTACTCATATAGATAAATACATACTTAAACATAAACATTAAACATTAAATACATAGAAAACACCCAAGACTCAGGAACAAATACTCGCGCTCATCACACAAATATTCGCCCGTACCGGGGATCGAACCCGGGACCGCTAGCTTCATAGGCAGAGTACTACCGACTAGGCTGTCTCCAGTGTCTCGTAGTCATTGTAGAATAAGATCGTTTCACACAGTTTGCCCAAAAGTTTGTGTCAGGCATGCAAAATGTTAATGAATATGATTTTTTATTTAATGTTTAGTTGTTAGTAATTCTGTAGCTCTGCCTACCCCACTCTGGGAATGAAGGCGTGAGTTTATGTATGTATGTATAAATGAAATTGAAATAATTAGAAAAGAACTAATTAGCAGAGTTAACATGCCACAATAATGATTAAATACGTGATTTATTTTACAACTAATAACTTAAATAATAATAAAAGTAACACGTCACATTTTCAACCTATGGAAGTGGTCAAAGTATTCATTTACGGAGTAGAAACAGTGCTGCATTAGCCAACTTATACATTTACGTTTGAACATAAATATTCAAGGGTAATTTTTTAATATCATCGTATTTGTGCCCACCTGCCTGGGAGCATATACGGCACGTGACAGGCCCAACTGCTTAAATAAAAAAAATGTAATAAGGGTCAATTTGCGTGAGCGTGTCCCTTTATTATCCCGCTGATATTGAAACGCACGCAGCCGTAAACTTGTCAGTAGCAGGATACTCCCCTAGAACATTGCCTGCCCACCTTTATTAGGTTATTTCTCGCATACAATTTTGCCATGCCATTTTCCTGCCAATAACAAGATGACGTGGAAAAAACTATTTGACGTTATATGTAAGAAATTAAGTAAATTTGCATACTTACGCTCTATATAATTTAAAAAAGTCATCTGTCCTAACAACTTACCATGCGTATGATAAATACACTTTAAGGTATTGTATCCTCTTCTAGGGTACCTCATTTAATAGAGAAAATGCATTTAAAACCCAAAAAAGTGCATAAGGTTCGACTCGTGTTAATCCTATTTTATCAGATTGAAAAAACATAACGTGAGCGCATGCTGGAGTTTCTTGCGGCGCTTCTTCTCCGCAATGATAGTCTTGTCCGAAGCGCTAGTAGATTCACTCCATATTACCGACGTGTAAAAGAGCCCTCATGTGGCCAATTTACTGAATAAATATTTTGAATTTTGAATGTTGAATTTTGCCTATATGAACCCATACAAAGAATACTAACCGCCTCGAGGCGGTACGGGTCGGGCGCCGGGTGGTGCTAATGAGCTGTGACCTTACAGCATAATTACAGAAAAGCTTACTTGGAATGGTGCACAATAGTACATTGTTGCCTAGGCGCGGAAAGTAATGGTTTTCCTGACGAGGTGGTTAGCAGGCCGAGCAACAGCGAGGCCTGCTAAAATACGAGTCAGGAAATCCTCGTTTCCGCCGAGGCATACATAATGCTTTTCTCAAACATATTGTGAGGAAATAATACAAATACATTTCTAAAAAGTATTTCACACAACAAATAGTTTAATATTCAGTTTCACAATTTATATTATGCAGAATGAACGAATGTTACCGACTGTCAATTGTTTTTAAATACTAGCCATAGACATTGGAATGCAAATTCAAAAAGAAACACACGCACTGTGCTAAAAAAGCGAGCAGTTACCTTGGCTGTTTGGAATTTTTGTCTTGGTCCTTTTGATTTTGTATGCAAATTGACAGCATTTTTAAGAAATATATGGACATGGACGGAAAGTGTTTTCATATGTTTTTTTTACTCCTAGGAGTAAAATAAGGCTCTTTCCGTCCTTGTGTTTCAATCGGAAAACCGTTTTTTCCGAACATGTTTGTTTGTGTGTATTAAGGTCGGTAAGTAAGGAATTACAATCGAGGCTCTAGTAGAAGCCCGAAGTCGAAGACTGAGGGCTTTCTGAGTCGAGGTTCGTAATTCCCGTACCGCCCGTGAAACATACAATGTTTTTCATCACATTTGCAAGTAAATAAATAAAGATTTTCATTAATTGTTTTTGCTGCATGGATAATATCTGGCAGTGTTGCATTTAAATTACACTCATCGGGCGATGACGACGAAATTTTTTATAACTTTTTTACTTGTCTTCAAATATAAAATGTAAATAACTATGAATTATAGCTTTAATACACAAGTCAGCACAACTATTATTACGAATTACTTGAACTTTTTTTAAGCGGATGGCGTGCGGACTCCACAGATTATACAAATGTTTTGTTCAGAAACGTTAAGGGCAAATACTTACGTAAAGTCCGTGATCGAATTTGAAATCAAAATTCCAGGGGTATATAATCTTGGTTTGAAGATTTCATTTTTTAATGTTTGAATTTTAATCAATAATAAATTCCGATCCCTACATGCTTTTCAGTAAGATATTGAATGGAACACTTTTTCACACCAAAGTTTGTCTATTCATGTGTAATGTTAAAAAAAATAGTTTTATTCTCAGTCACTATTCTGCATACCGTCACCGGAAATGCCAAGAACTTCGGTAGTTTTATTGACACAACCACCATTTTTTGTAGAAATATTTATAGGCTTTCATCACCATAAGTTTCTCACTAACGGTCATAGCACTACGTTGCCATTTCTTCGGCGTTGAGAAATTGTTCTTTTTATTTGAAGGGCCTGACTGAACTTCCATAGTTATTAATTTCCAATGCAACACACACGAACAAATAGAAACTGTACACGAAAATACAACCAAAACTAAACAATAAACAAAAACTTAACAACAGAAAGCAACGATACCAAAGAGTAAACGAAAAGAAGCACATTCATTCGACAGATGTCAGAAAACTAACGCCGTATGTCCCGTATTGCATTAACAGTAAAATTATTATAATAACGAACCAAATGTTTAAAACTTCTTACCATTGCCAGTAGCATAAATTAAAACTCCATATATTTTATTCAAACAACATAAATACGGAATTAAAAAAAGTATATCTACTGTTAGCCTTAGTGTAATATTTTCAACTCTTCACACAATATTATATTACCCTGATTATTTTTATTTTTATTTTTATTTCAATGATTTTAAACTATCCATCACTTGGGTTTGTTTTTTTATGATGGCAATCCGTTTGTTTACATGTTTGATCTCGAATTCGATCACGGACTGTAGGTAAATACAGCCCTGAAGGAGTGTAAAAAAAAACGACGTTTTGATACAGAAAACTATTAAAATCGATTATTAAGAACATTAATTGAGTATTTAAGTAACATGTAGCGAGATTGCAATGAAATTCCTATTTAAATAACATTTTAAGACAATTTTTCAATTGCGTGTAAACTCTTTGCTTGAACTTGCATGACCTGTGTGCTGTGCTGTAAATTAAAAAAAAAATACTTACCGACCTTGGGTTTCATGGTAAAAAGAAAGGTCGAGGGTTTTATATGGGGCATTGCGGCCAAGTTAACCTGGGGACCGATTTTTGACTTTCGAGCGCTCGATTTCAAAACCGAGCGCTAGAAAATATTCGAATGCGAAAATCTTTCACAATTTATTTTCGAATGGTTCCAAATTCCATATTTTTGAGAATTTCACTCGAGAGAGAGGGATTGACTAAATAATATTGTTACGTTGGAACTTATTTCATTATACGCAGAAAGTCGATGTTTTACCGGTTTTTTTAATTCATATTTTAATTGCGAATAAATGTGTGAAGCTAACAAAAGATGAAATCATAACAAGCAATTTAATATTTCAGTGCCCATAAGATTTTTTTACGCTTATTTTACAAATTCTTGACTGGTTATAAATGTAGGAAAAATGAAACGTTTTCTAGTCTGTGGATGTCTATGGGATTGTGCTAGGTTTGTTTATGCTTCGTGTACTTCCCGGCATACATACCCAAGTTGGTAACCCAACAGGTTTGGAAGATGTCAAATGAGACTTTCTATTGATAGAATTCAAAACGAATGCCACGGACCGCTCGTGTTCATATTTTCTATCGCTCGCAAATCAAAAATACCATTTCATTGTTTTTTGTCACTTTCGAGTGAAACTTTCGAGCGGTCGAAAGTCAAAAATCGGTCCCCTGTATGTTTGTTTAGATACTGTTTACGTGCAGGTGTGATGAAATAGTACATTGTGTATTAAGGTCGGTAAGTAAGGAATTACGATCGAGGCTCTAGTAGAAGCCCGAAGTCGAAGACTGAGGGCTTTCTGAGTCGAGGTACGTAATTCCCGTACCGCCCGTGAAACATACAATGTTTTTCATCATATTTGCGAGTAAATAAATACACAAGTCAGCACAACTATTATTACGAATTACTTGAACTTTTTTTAAGCGGATGGCGGGCGGACTCCACAGATTATACAAATGTTTCGTTCAGAAACGTTAAGGGCAAATACTTACGTAGGTATACATACAGCCCTGAAGGAGTGTTAAAAAAAAACGACGTTTTGTTACAGAAAACTATTAAAATCGATTATTAAGAATATTAATTGAGTATTTAAGTAACATGTAGCGACATTGCAATCAAATTCCTGTTTAAATAACATTTTAAGACAATTTTACAATTGCGTGTAAACTCTTTGCTTGAACTTGCATGACATGTGTGCTGTGCTATAAATTTAAAAAAAATACTTACCGACCTTGGGTTTCATGGTAAGAAGAAAGGTCGAGGGTTTTATATAGGGCATTGCGGCCAAGTTAACCTGTATGTTTAGGTACTGTTTACATGCAAGTGTGATGAAAAATATATAACAAACTACCGCAGGAATTGTTTAAAGTAAATATAATACGTACATAGTGTAGTAGTGTAGGACGCCCCCCGGCTAGATGGACCGATGACCTGAAGAAGGCAGCAGGCAGTGACTGGATGCAAAGGGCGGGAGATCGTGCGTTGTGGCGCCCCTTAGGGGAGGCCTATGTCCAGCAGTGGACTGCAACAGGCTGATATGATGATGATGATGATGATGATGAAATATAATACATCCTTTTTTTTAATAAGCTGTATTTAGAATCTAAAGTCTTAGTCTCTTCTCCAGTTGAACGCTACGATGCTCGGCGGCAGCGTGCTCTGGTTCCGCCACGGGCTGCGTCTCCATGACAACCCAGCGCTCCACGCCGCCCTGGAGGACCGTTCCGTGCCGTTCTTCCCTCTCTTCATCTTCGATGGGGAGACTGCTGGTAAGTGAACAACAGCATCAGCAGCAGTACCCCGAGCACGAATTTATCCTCTATGGGCCTGGCTACACGTGGCACGGCTTCGTTAACGTGAAAACGGCGCGGCGTTGCCGGTGGTGCCTTGTGACCGTTTGAAGCCTAAATAAATAAAAAAAATACTTACATAGTTTCATTCGTTCTTATTTAGGTTGACAATGCATTTGCAGTCGTAGCATTGCATCCTGAGATTGAAAATACTTAATTTTTGCTTGATATTGCAAATACGTCAGGTGGCCCGTGTGCTCGTTTGCCTTCAAGCCCGATTTATATTTGTCAAGGACAGTGGACAGCGCACAAGTGACACTGTAGAGTACAGTGGAAACTGATCGGACAGTGGCGAGTCAAGTTGCCTTGCCAGTGGTTTCCACTCCACTGTCCTTGGCACTGTACTTGCCACAGTCCTTGACCCATGTAAATCGGGCTTCAGACCAAAATAGAGGAATATTGAGTTTTAATTAAGACAAAAATTCATCCTCCTAGGTACCAAGGTGGTAGGGTATAACCGCATGCGCTACCTGCTGGAGGCCCTGGACGACCTGGACAGCCAGTTCCGCAAGCATGGCGGCCGGCTCATCATGATCAAGGGCAGGCCCAAAGACGTGATCCAAAGCCTGTGGGAGGAGTTCGGTGAGTACTACGTTACAGCTTGCTGAGCCACTACTGAATACAGTGTTGTTTATGGTGGGTCGACAGTTAATCTCTGATGCTACTAGTATTTGTTATCACCCATCAACAAGCATCACTTATCTATGTCTACGAGGGCTGCTTCTCATGTAACCGGAATAGAAAACTGAGAAAACGTATACGACTAAATATGGTTTTATGGTATTTTTAATTATTCTCCGTGATGATGGACTTACTAAACTAGTGATACAAGTATACAGTGGTTTTAGATGGAGCTTCATCACCAAAAGTCGAAGTTAAATGATGTATGCATTGTTGTTGCGTTAAACCACGCCGGAAATCGTAATAACCATACAATTATTTTCATGAGTGAGTTCCATTCTTGCAGCGAGATGACATTTTAAGGCTTCATAAGGCTTTTTTTATAGCGGCCAGTATTATAACAAAACCATGGAGGTCAGATATAAGGTTTACAAATGTTGGAATTGCGGATTCCGGTTACATAAGTAGCAGCACTAGCAGCCCTCTTTTTTTTGTGGTAAGTTATGAGGAAGACGCCTGTGTGCAGTCTACCTTGATCCTAAGAGTAACTTGTGTTTACGAGTCTTAGATGTTACCTTTGATATTTATTTTTCTCTAAAAGTAGTATTGCCTTCCATTATACAAGCCGAGACCTAAAGATTAGGTTAGATTACCTACCTACTGTATGAAATATATTAATTTGACACCTTATCCCTACTAAGGTTGTCTGGAAGGAATCGCTAATCAGCGATAAGACCGCCTGTTGTTTACCTGTATTATTTTTGATTGTGCTCCATCTCTGTTATGTTTTTGGTTTGGTGTACAATAAAGTGTTTTGTATTGTATTGTATTGTATTTTTGTAAGGTTAATTGTCTCTGATATTTATGCATATTAAGAATGCAAGGCTGAGTTTAGAGGAACCCGGACTGAATCTCGGATCAGCCATTGCTTCCCGAACCGATCACAAAGTTCGTTTTTCCCCTCTAAACCAGGTATCAACAGACTGTGCTTCGAGCAAGACTGTGAGCCAGTCTGGCGTGCGCGTGACGAGGCCGTCAAGACAGCGTGTCATGACAACGGTGTGACGTGTCATGAGCACGTGTCACATACCCTTTGGGAGCCGGACACAGTCATCCGAGCCAATGGAGGCATCCCGCCGCTGACTTATCAGATGTTCTTGGTGAGTATTATCATCATCACATCAGTATTTGAACAAGGTCCGTCCGGATCGCTACTACCCACTAAGAGAACCGGTGAAGCTAGTAATATAGCATTCCATATCTAAGTCCTCAGGGTTGGCAGACAACGCAGTTGCAGTATCAAGATTGTCTTCGTACGATTACAATCTTGATGTTTCTCCAAGCGATAAAAAAAGATTGGCATGGGACTGGGTTAATTTGTGAGATACCCTGGTATTTATTTATTATATAAACATTTGCCGTGTGGTTACCGGGTTAGAATAGTGCCACTCCATGTCTTCCCGTGGATGTCGTAAGAGGCGACTAAGGGAATAAAGGCTTGTAGTACTGTTAGGCGATGGGCTCGCCACCTGTCACTAATACACTGGGAAACATATTAGCCTACTTGTGCAAAATGTGGTTACAGAATTATCAAGAAGTTTTAGGACTTGTTGGTAATTCTTTAGCTCTGCCTGCCCCACTCTGGGAATGAAGGCGTGAGTTTATGTATGTATGTATGTAATTTCTGATGCATTGTGATTGCGATACGGTATTAAACTCGAGATTGATTTATTAATACGGAGCGTGATCTTACAGCATACTGTGGCGACCATCGGCGACCCCCCGAGGCCCGTCGACGACGTAGATTTGACCGGAGTGCAGTTCAGGACTCTTCCCGAGCGCTTCTATAAGGAGTTCACCGTGTTTGACAAGGTTTGCCTTATCTCTATTTCAAATTACTATAGGTACATCCAAAACGTCCAGGAATAAAAAAAAAACCTTGCATTATTTTGATGTTTCCCAATAAAATCAAGATGTACATCAAGTACTAGTTGATGGCAGTGTGTGTATTAAATTAAGGCATCTAGAGTGTTATACTATAAAGAAATCATCCTCTCAATTCACGCAAAGAACACGCTGAAATCCTATAGGTTCTTTAAGTGAGAGGTTCTTTTGGAAACAGCCCTAATAATTTTGAATAAAATAACCGAATAGAGGGGATTCGGGTCACCATTGGGTAATTTCGTTTTTACCCGAACAATAATTTGTTAAAGAATTGAGAGGCAATAAAATATTTAAAAGAATATTTAATTTATATTTAAGTGGGCAACAATGCCACAGTATTAATGTTTGATTTAGGGTGGATAGTATTTTGAACCGACTGCTACCGACTTATATGCTATTCGCGTTAAGAAAATAGTGACTCATCGGCTTAGCCACGCCCTTTGACCAATTAGATCACAGTAAATTAGAAAGCCACCAATGAATACACCTTTACTTTGCAGTTGCACTGATGAGTCACTATTTTCTTAACGCGAATAGACTATAGTTACTTTTCTCCTCGTAACACCCAGGGCAAAAACAAAGATGACTGCAACATAGGTACAGTCTGTTAGCTCTTAGAATTAGTACTTCTCTCTCACTTGCTCTTAATAAAATCGTATGAGAGCGAGTGAGAAGAACTAAACCGTAGCCTCTTCTAAGTGCTCACAGACTGTACTTATTTAAAGTTCAAAATAAGTTTTCCTGTTTCTGGGCGTTACGTGAAATTAGAATGGTTTGACAACAGACTCCGAAACCGGAGGATTTTGGCGTGCACCAGGAGAATGAGGATATTCGGATGATCAGGTGGGCCGGCGGCGAGACCTGCGCGCTCCGCCAGATGAAGCAGCGGCTCGAGGTGGAATACGAGACCTTCTGCAGGTCAGAAACTGCTGCTGATTCTATTGATTTAATTTAATTAAGGACTAACATCAATACACGATTTTCACGACAATTGACAAGATTTCATATTTTCAAGACTTTAATTTTATTCGTTTTATAGATACTGTTTGGAAGGAGGAAGACACTAATAGTTTTATTTTTTCCCTAGGATGTATAATTATTTTATTATTAGGGCGTAACTTCATTTCTACGACACAATGGACATATTACGTTAGTCCAATCTGTATAAAAAAAAAGTTTTTCTTTTTAATAATGGCGGTCAACCGATCTCAAGTATCTATCCATCTGTCAATAGTGTCAATATCAAACTTGAAGTATGACAGCTTTTTTTCTCGTGAAAAAGGCAATGGTATTATATCTATTCAGGCATAGTATTGGTAAAACTCGTTTTTTTTTTAACTTACTTGTAATTTTGTCAATAAAGAAAAATAAATCTAAATAAATATTTTGCCGTGTTCAGGAGGCAAAACTCTTTCGATTCGTTTAGTAATTTGCAGGTGTCACCAAAATGAAATGTTGTCAATTGCGTGCCTTATGATATGAGCGTGAAGCGACGCTTGAATCGCGTTACTGTCCTAAAAATCCATACAATTTGGTCTCCGGGCCCGTAACGGTCTCACCACCTAAATCAGGTACGATTTCCAAATATCGTCGGTGATACTGCAAAACAACGTAACTAACAAATTTATGATAGAGAAAAATAAACCTTACTGTCTTATTAAAAAGGTGCATTTTGCTTCTTATTTAAAATGTTACTTACGCGGATTTGCGGTTTCACCGACGAGATGTATATTGTTTTAATTTCTTTTTACGACATAATTTCTCGGAAATTAAAACGAAGACCTAGTCTTTCATAATATTTAAGGGGGCAGCAACGTTATCGCATTTTCCATAGACATTATCAGCTCCATAGAGTGGCCACCCTTTTCCGTTAATTTAAAACAAGAAGGTAAAAAAAGTTTATCATACGTCATATGGCCTCACCATTGGCTTTAAAAACACGTATACGGGGTTATTGATAAGTAATTATGGGACCAAAATGATTGCAAATGATCTCCTCTATAAATCCTAGAGGGGAATAGGTCGACTTACTAATAACTCTGTATAAGCTAACAAGGTTTGTGTATCAGGGGCTCCTACCTGCCGACGCACGGGAGCCCCGACCTGCTCGGGCCCCCCATCTCGCTCAGCCCAGCACTGCGCTTCGGGTGTCTGTCTGTGAGGGGGTAAGTTGATAGTCTCTAGTTCTTAACCCTTGACCAAAACAGGGGTTGTATGTACTCTTTAATGTATAATAATAATAACAAAGAAATACAAAACAGGTAAAAATATAAAAGATAAAAGATGTTTATTCAGTAAGTAGGCCGCACGGGCACTTTTACACGTCAAAAATCTACCAGCGCTTCACAAGAGACCACTGCTGAGAAGAAACGCCGCAAGAAACTCAACAGTCAGTCGTTTTTTAAATATTGCTTATAAACTTAAACTAGCATTATATAAAACAATGAATCTCACATAAAATAAAAAATAAATACATTCATTCAGTTGAGCAGGAAAATGTGTCGGCAAGAACTCGGGCTAAATCTTACTTGCCCAGAAAGCGGCTGCCGTGGTAGCCCTCTGGTTACTGACAAGTAAGTCCTCACGCGAGCAGGTGGTCGGGCACGCGGGACAGTTAGTGAGGTGTAACATGGTTTGCAGGGGTTCTCCACATTCACAGCTAGCGTCTGCGCTACTTGAGTACCCCCACCGACACAGGTTATCTTTGCTTCGGCCAACCTGGGTCCTCAGCCTATTTAGACTTCTCCAGGTGGGCCAAGGTTCCTTATAGCCTGGAGGCAGATTTTCGTAGTAGTAATAAGCAATCTAAAAATATAGAAATTTTAGGAATTACACTCACCTATGATGGTGCAAAACAACACACATAAAAAGCCTCGACACATTCTCCCACAGAAACCGTGTCCCCCAGGCAATAAACAATGTTTTCATATTTTTATGACTAAGTTATTATTAAGTTATTTAGGTGTTTAGTTTAGGCCAAGTATTTTTATCTGATAGATAGTCCTCGACCCTATAGTAAGCTTTAGACATCAACGACTTTTTCAAGTAGGTTTTAAGTACTGGAAATGGTAACTGTAAAACAACGTCAGGTGATTTATTATAGAAACGGATGCATTGACCTACAAATGATTTTTAAACCTTACGGACACGATTTTTTTTAATAATACATGTAATACAGGTAATATAACAAAGTACAAAGGCGAACTTATCACTTGGCGGGGGTGTTTTACGTTTAACGCGTGTATCTGTGTATGTGTGTCTTACAGTGGCAACGTAACTCGCAAACAAATGGACCGATTTGGACGCAGTTTTTTTAAATTAAGCTGGTTTAATGTGGATGGTTCTTAGCTAAGTTTTATGAAAACTGGTTGGTGTCTTTATGAGTTATTTGAAATGGGTTTTCATTATATTGTCATCTTATCTATGTTTGAAAAATGACGTGCTATGTTTCTTGACTGGACGCTTCTAACTTTTCCTTCAAGCTGTGTACTAACGCTGTTCATCATCATCATCATCATCATGTCAGCCGAAAGACGTCCACTGCTGGACATAGGCCCAGGCCCAAGCCCAAGGCTCTCCACTCAGACCGGTCTTGTGTGAAATATTTTAAGCGGAAAACTATAGATAATATTATTAGTCGACAACAAAGTAGTCCACTTATTATGCTGAAACACATTTTTTTAAATTCCTCTTTCATCAGTTTCACACATGGCTATGGCATGACATGACGCTTTAACCTTCGTGCCGATTCAATCAATAAATAATTCGTCAGGTTTCATACTAGTGGTTATTGCTTCCTTTTTGTATCGTCTTTCTTGGTCGTTAAACTTTAGGTTATGTTAAATTCATACAAAATCAAGAAAAAAAATTACCTTACGTCAAGTCACAGCTGCACTGTTAAATTATGTATACTGCTATAATAGAAGTTTTGCGAAATGTTTTTGTTTACTGGTCTTGCGAAATAAATAAATGCATTTATGTGTATGCAACGTGAATTGGATGCGACTAATGCCCCTGCAGTCTCTTAGCTTGGATGAAACTTTTGTGTGATGTTTATCTTTAAATCACTTAAAGCATTTGACACACGGTTAAATTTTGAACGTACCGCCAAGCAGCATTGTTGTATTCCTATTTAGGGATGAGTCTACCAGTGAAATAACTAGCATAGAGGTATTTCATCTTCGGATTGCAGCGTTGTATCCACAACCACAAACATCATCAAATACTTTCACATTCATAATATAACTAAGAACTATCGACTTCATTCTTTAAACAATAAAAAATCTATCGCGTGGAAAAATAAGTTTCCTTCTGTTTAAGCTTCTACTGGTCCATCCACGACCTGTACAATCAGGTGCACCAGGGCCGACTGCCGTATACCCACTCCATAACGGGTAAGGATAATAAACAAACATAACTATGCAATTTGGGGCGAATCAAGGTTTTTTTATTAATGGGAAGGATTAAGCATCCTGGTCGCGGCACCACATCGTAACTGCCAAAAACACAACGTCGGTGATACTGCAAAACCGTGTAACTAACAAATTTATGATAGAACAAAATAAACCTTACTTTCTTATTAATAAGATGCATTTTGCTACTTACTTAAAATGTTACTTACGCGGTTTTGCAGTTTCACCGACGATAAATGAAACAAAACCTTTCTCAGATTTAGTCTACGTCTTAAGATGATGTTTACGTCCTGGCAAGTTAGAAATCGAAACTAAGTTAAATCCAGCCTTCTGCCAATCGAAAGGAATCCAAAAGAGGTAAAAAACGATAGTTAGTAAATTCGCCAAATAAAATAAAATCGATTTTAATAAAACGGAGAAGTCGTAATCTTACACATGCCAATTATAGTTTTTTAAGTCACTCAAACCGACGTCAAACGTCAATGTACGTAAAACGAAGAAATGTTCGCCATTCCGGTTTAATAATTAAATATTTTGAATTATGTATTTTATAGTTAATAATAAAGTCATATATTAGAATACATTCTTGTTCTCGCAGGCCAGCTGATCTGGCGCGAGTACTTCTACACGATGAGCGTTAACAACCCCCAGTACGGGCAGATGTCCGGCAACCCCATTTGCCTGGATATCCCCTGGAAGGAGCCGAAAGGAGACGAGCTGAAGAGGTACTTAGACTACATACATACCTACATACATAAACTCACGCCTTCATTCCCAGAGTGGGGTAGGCAGAGCTAAAGAATTACCAACAAGTTTTAAAACTTCTTGATAATTCTGTAGCCACATTTTGCACAAGTAGGCTAAGATGTTTCCCAGTGTATTAGTGACAGGTGGCAAGACTGGCAAGCCCATCGCCTAACAGTACTGCAAGCCTTTATTCCCTTAGTCGCCTCTTACGACATCCACGGGAAGATATGGAGTGGTACTATTCTAACCCGGCAACCACACGGCATATGGCAACGGTATTTAGACTATTTGTTTAATAAAGGTTCGTCCATTAATCTCGTGATGTTTTTAAGCAACTTTTTAAAGGCATTGGTCACACCACCTATTTATAAATCTTTGTCATTGTTTAACGATTGATTTTTATATATACAATCGAATGCTTCTCCTATTAACCCATTGCTTCTATTCGCAGTTGGACCGAAGGCCGCACGGGCTTCCCGTTTATTGACGCAGCCATGCGTCAGCTCCGCATCGAGGGCTGGCTCCATCATGCTGTGAGGAACACGGTCGCGTCGTTCCTCACTCGTGGCACGCTCTGGATGTCCTGGGAGCACGGGCTCAATCACTTCCTCAAGTATCTCCTTGATGCTGACTGGTATGTCACCGGTATTACGGTCGCATGACACGTATCGTTAAAAGCAATATAGTTTCAGACGACGTGGTTGGCCTAGTTCGTAAAGTAGATAAGAAGTCAATACTTACACATGGCACAACCATAAAGTTTCTGAATATTGATAATGTTGACATCAGTAAACAAAATTGTTATTACTTATTACTATTACATCACACGCAAAAAACGAGGTGCGCAATGTGTCATGATTGATTTCTTATCCACCTAGTACTGCAGTGACCCTGCCTACGCAGCCAGCGGGCCTGGATCCGATTCGCTTAACTTATATAATTCTTGATATAAGTATGTTTATCGTTGCCTAGTACCCATAGCACTGACCTAGAACTTGTTTTGTGTGAGTATTCAATCAATTAATTACCTATTATGCGTTTTAACAGACATGTTCATACAAAATTACAATTTCAATCCGCGCATGGCCTGAAATTTTTAAGGGTGAGACGGGTTTGGCCTTCACTTTAAAAAAACAAAAAATCAAACACCATTATTTTACCAATAATATCACTACTTCACAGAAAAAAATTGGTGCCGTGACCAGGAATACGCATCCTGGTCGCCGCACCACATCCAATATGTCAAAAATAAAAACAAAAAATGACAGGTCCGTGTGCGCTGGCAACTGGATGTGGGTGTCATCGAGCGCGTTCGAAGCGCTCTTGGACTCTGGCGACTGTGCGTGCCCCGTGCGCCTAGGGCAGAGGCTGGACCCCAGTGGCGAGTATGTGCGGCGCTACGTGCCAGAGCTCACTAATATGCCGGATCTGTACATGTAAGTATCTAGTCTATACTGTTACCAATGATACATAAAAAGTTGAATAGTTGTAGTAAACTGGTGACGACAGGTCAACTTGCAAAAATTTGTATGCAAAAGCGATTGGGTCTTCGTAGCTTTAACTAGACATTTCAAATTGTCAGATCTATCTTATTGCTTTAAGCGGAAATTTGTTTTTCAGCATGGCCACTAATTTGGCCTACTGTACCATCTTGATGTTTTGATTTCGACTTTTTTTTATTAGCTACGAGCCGTGGAAGGCCCCGATAGAGGTGCAGGAGCGCGCGCAGTGCGTCATTGGGAAACACTACCCGGAGCCCATCGTCAACCACCTCGCCGCCGCGCAGCGCAACCGCAGAGCTATGAAGGTGAGGTAGCCCTTATTACCACAGAGAGTTGCAGTTTTCTGTCTGTCCGGATCGAAGGCGACGGAGTGAGTGAGCGAAGCTTTCCTAGGGCAGGGGCGTACTCTAAAAAAGATAATCAAATATGTCAAAAAAAACGGCCAAGTCGAGTCTTCGAAATGAAATGAAATGAAATTTATTGCATATGGAATTTAGGTTCAAAATCTTCCTGCCTTTACAGGAGTATACGCATTTAACAATTGCAAATATCGACTTGTTTTAAACATTTAAATATATATTTATCCATATGTTTAAAAAGGTACCATGACATATCATACTAAAACTAAAAATGTCAAGTATCAATAAAATAGTAAAAGAAAAAAATGTATATTAACATGTCTCAAAATAAAATAAAATAAACAAAAACATTATATAATTTCAACATGTCCAACGCATATTAATTTTCTAAGTACTCCTCTTAACACTATAGTAACATTTCTGTGCAAGCCTGACTTCAAGCTATTTTTGAACGTTGTGATATTGCAGTCAGTCAGTTCTCCACTTTCAACTCGACGGACGAACTACTTACCAAGCAATTCAAGTTGTCCTGTCACAACGTCCAAAGAACATTTTAAGATGCGTATTCTCAATCAGGTATAATAACCGTCGCTTGTATGAGCTCGCTCTATCGACTGACCGACAAGAAGCCGTTTTAACCATTTGAACGCCTTAAGTCAAATACACAAAAGGTGTAACTCACACGCCAAACATTCAAATTACAACTTAATTCATACGAAACAAAGCCTCTTTTAATCTTCAACTTGTTTCGGCTGTGAAACTGTGACATTTGTAAAGAACTTGCTTTACGCACTTTGTACAATTAAATAACGATGTACACCGTATTGGGCTATCGCTATCACATTTGCACTCGAAACCGACGGTATATTTGTCAGTTGTCACTCTAAACCAGAAAAACTAGGAAAACGAAGCAGCCGATAGATATCAAGTAAATGGTAGCACTGTACACCAATTTTTTAAATGACGTCGTCAATGTACTCTCGCTAGCAATAGGTACCAAAATACATGACCGTCGCCATTCGTTTGCTTAAATATGTACAAAAGCTACACAAATCATAATGAATTTGTGTTGCATTTACATTCGGAATGCTATTTACTTTAAGTTATAAATCAGACTGTATCTGTTTTAGTTTTGTGGCGCTATTGTATTTAAGCAGTGTACACAAAACTACAAACACTTTTGTTTTTACTCCTGTTTTGAACACAATCAACCGAATCATAAATTTCATAAAACTTTTATAACCAAGAATGCAGCGAGTTTTTACTACTGTCATAACCATTACATTTTCGCTTTAGTTTATTGCTGACTGTCTCTCTGGGCAGCCCTCGCCTCCTCCATGGAAGCTTCATTGTATCTCAAAATAGCGGCAAAAACGCCCTTAACACAAGGTAACGGGCGCTTTTAAGTTTACCGTCGCACGGTACGATTGTACCGCCCCTGTCAATGGGTAAATGGTAGATGACGTGTCGTAATCGTGGACGGTAAATAACGTTAGTAAAACGTTTAGTTTTTCCATATTCTAACCAGAATTAGTCATATCAATATAGCTAATTCTCGTTACAAAAAGGAAAAATGTACGTTTTTTTAATTGGGTCCTTAACTACGCACAAAATTAAAATTCACCTTTATAACCGTAACACCTACACACTAACGTTAACACTAACAATGGAATGAAAGGTAGGTATACTATATCTTGGCACTGTGTGTTTACATTGTGTTTGCTTTGTGCACTGTATGACCCAATGACGACTTCGGATGTTAACGGCCAATTGCACATTTAAAAAAAACCGTTTTAACCCAAAATCTTAAATCTGGTTTTTAGGTCGATACACCTGATTTGAGTGACTAATGGTGCGTTCCTATATTCAAAACCGTTGTTAGAATTGTGACGTCTCGTTAAAATTTGACACATTTTGTACGTAGCAAATGTCATAACGCTACTGCCCGTAAGGAAAACGATTCGTTTCTGGAATATAGGAACCGGGCATAAAACTTGGAGCATATTTTGACTAGTTTTAGATTTATGATTTTGGTTTTCTTTGGGGCATGCGGTCTGGTAAGTAATGCTACAAGCGCTACGCCGTAGCCCGTAGCAAAATTGTGCTACAAACAATGAACGCCTGTCCAGCAGGGGCGGGACGTTGAGTATTGAAATTAATGAATAATGCGGTCACAGATTTTAATCATTTAGAACCATGTTATAGTGACAGCGTAGAAAGGTATAACATCTTTATTAATCACTGGCTTTCTGAGACGGAGTTCTACAGTAGATTTACTATTGAACGATGTGACTTTACTAAAAATGTACTAATTAAGATTAACCATTCTTACTTCTTAGTTATAACAAAGTTGATTTAAGCGTATGAACTTGTTCTCTTGAGGTAACGCGCTTTGCCTGCGTTGATTGTCATTACTGCTGTTTTACTTTTAAGAACCTTAATTTGCTTAATGTTCACAAGCTGTTCGATCCAATATATCAAGATAACTAATGTTTTTCTTCTCAGGAGCTTCGTCAGATGCTGGAGAAGGCGCCGCCCCACTGCTGCCCGTCTTCGGAGGAGGAAATCCGCCAGTTCATGTGGCTGTATGATGACCCTCAGCCAGTCAGCAGCTGTTAAACCAGTGCTGTCCTTACACGTTCCCAGTGCGTGCTGTAGGGAACATTTCGAGGTACAGTCCTTACGTGCATCTCAACAACACTCCTTTAGGACTGGAGAATAGGGAATCACGTGACGAGGTGGTTGGCGGGCCAAAGCCAAAATCTGAGTCAGGCAATCCCCGTTTCCCCAGAGGCATATGTAATGCTTTTCTCAAACAATGCCAGGACATGATACAAATACATATTTACAAGTATTTGTAAACAGCTTCAGAGAGATTTTGCATTGAAAACTACGTGGCCCCCACCGCCGCCCAGCACTGGAACCACCCACAAGGTGTATGAGATTTTTCTCATGTTATTTTCCAATTTATATGCAATGGAGAACATTTTTTATTTTTTTTCTATCTAGCTATCCTTTCCGAGCATGTTTGAGAAAAACCTTTTCTAGAAAGTGTGAGATTGCACCTGTGGCGTACCTCTAATAAAGCTCGTAATGGGAACGTGTAAACATCGAATAATAAGAGCCCCACATCTATTCACGCGGAATGGACTTAGGCCGTTTCTTCATTGGTTGGTACGACAACAAAATGCACCGAGGCTATGACGAAGTTCCCTATCGCGTCATCGCCTCATATAACCGGGTGTGTTATGTTGCTCGCATCGACCAATGAGGAAGCGGCAAAAATTAATAGCTTAGTATAAATAGAAAAGTAGTTAGTCTCCGGCCGTTTAGGAGTTTCTGATACCTATTGCCGCTCGGGCGATGTCGATGTCGAGTCGATGCTTGATACACACGCAACCAAACGCGTGGCTAGGTTTATGGGGATGCCGATTTCGAATATGATTTTGGATTTCAAGATGGTCTTAACTTTTTGAAAAAGTCTGATAAAGTTTTTTTGCTACTTATTGCTACTAGTATAAACTGTATCCCCGCTAACAGCGCCCTCCATCATGTTAACAACTTATGGCAATGACGTGTGCGCGTGTGAGGAAGATGGTGAGGATTTGACAGAATATTTTAAACTTTTTAGCATGGACATATTACAGTTTATTCTGGCTGGCTTAAGCCGATTCCGCTTCGATAGATGTGGGGAGACCCTTGGGCAGAGATAATGGAGAGATGTGGCATTTTAGAAATGACCTCGAGTTTTCTGTGGTGTCGACGCCGACGAAATAAGTGGTATTAAAATTTTGTCACAACTTACTTATAAATAAAAATGTATGCTATAGTCTCGCCGTTCTAAGAGGCATGATTTGACAGCTGTCAACGCATTACAAAGTATGTATGTATGTAAACACTTAATTGCACGACAACACAGAAATTCAAATACAATATTTACACAATAAAAATGTACAAACGCGAACTCATTAATTTAAGGGATCTCTTCTAGCTAACTATTCAGTGAGTAGACTTAGAAGTTCCCCGTGTGGTTGCCGGGTTAGAATAGTACCACTCCATGTCTTCCCGTGGATGTCGTAAGAGGCGACCAAGGGAATAAAGGCTTGCAGTACTGTTAGGCGATGGGCTTGCAACTGGTCACTAATACGCTGGTAAATATCTTAGCCTGATTGTGCAAAATGTGGTTACAGAATTATTAACAAGTTTTGAGAGTTTTTGGTAATTCTGAAGCTCTGCCTAGCCCACTCTGGGAATGAAGGCGTGAGTTTAAACATTTATACATGAAACAAAGGACAGTACACAATTATAAGGAGTCAAGCCAGTATGTTGTCAAATATAACACCGACACCTGTCAAATCATGCCTCCTAGAATGGCGCGACAATACATAAAGTTGAACCTTCAAATTGACAGATGAATCTTATTGACCTTAATGTATTATTGAAAACGCAATTAAACCACAGCGGGCAGATCTCATAGCCGTGTGGTGCCGGCAGAGTAGAATATCACTACCCCATATCTTCCTGTGGGTATCGTAAAAGTCGATTAAAGGAAACTCCGCCCACAAGACCGTACTGTTGTCTGAGGGTGGGGGGGGGGGGGGGGGCGTTCTAAGAAATCATATTTTGTAAGTGTTTATTTTGTTGGTATAATGTCATGCTAGTTTAAAGTTTGTACAAGCACCTGTAGTCCAACAAGTTCGCGCGTGATCGTACCGCGGGGTAACAGACGGTGGGGGGAGGCATGTGGGCGTTAGCGGGGGTAGGAGGTTGGGGGAGGCGTGCGCAACCGCGTGCTGCGATAGGAGTAGAATTTTTATTAAGGCAAACCAGTTTGACTATTCAAATTCATAAAAAAATCCAGTATAAAAAAATATAAAAATTATATATTCCAACATTATCATAGCGTCATAAACATAAAGGCTTTTATTTTCACCTAACAATTGCCAGCAAGTGTGATATCAATCGACTTATTTCTTTAATAAGTCCATGATGATTATTTATAACTCAAGTGCAAGACATTAATAAGAAAATAACTGGCAACACTTTATCTGTCAAACTGGTTGGCTGTGTAGCAGAGGTCGTGCCGCGTACGAGCATTTGTCTCCCTCACGTCAGTGACTCCATGGGACCCGACCGTCCAGCGAACTGTTTGGGCAATGCCAAAAGAACCAAATGTTGGTCAATTATAATTTTGTTAAAATACTTACTTGCAGGTCTCGTTTGCCTTCTTTATGCCATAAAAATATAGTAAAAACCAGTAATGTACAGTCAAGTGTAAAAATATAGAAGAACGCGACATCTCAAAATATGTCCCAATGCACTTTATTATATAGTGTAATACAACTTCGTAACATATTTATGAGAGGATTCTTTCTTTACATATTTTTGCACTTGTCTGTACCTACATCTATGTAATTAACAAGCATAGAGGTGAGTATCCATCAAAAGTTGCGGTGCGAGGCAGCGGAACTATCTGCGAGGAAAAATTCACCAATAGGAAAGCTGCGCTGAGCGAGGCTAGGAAAATGACGCATTCCTATTGGTGGTTTGTTTTTCTCGCATACCGCTCTGCTACCTCACACAGCTCTGATGAATTCACCCTAAGACATAGTGTTTTGTCGGATACGCTCAGAGTTATCTTGCTTTCTCGGTCAGTTTAACGATCGGTGTTTTCAATACAATGCCCAACGTCTATTCAAATGGCAGGGAAAAACCGACGTGTATTAAAAACACTGTAACTGACAGACAAAGATAGATAGAATGTAATAGCTCTTTAAATGTTTCGGGTTCGGGTAAAGTCGGATAACATTGGAGCGTAAGGGAGCGGGAGAGACGGAACAACCGAAACCGAAACCGAAGGTTATTGTGAGAGCTATTGCTATCTAGTACTTGTTAACTTGGTGATTCTCACAAAACAGTGGTAAGTTTATAAGCCAATAAATTTCTATATTATGTCTTGCCATTTCATCGAATGCCCTTATGGTTTTGAGTGACCCTTTAATTTAAGGAGCCTTTTAAACGGGCACATATCGCAACTTCAGAACGATAGTGACATAATTCAGAAATTTTAAATTTCGAATTAGGGCTCTATCGTAATCAATTTATGACTTTTAATTAAACAAATAAAGTAAAATACAAAAAATAACACTATACATAATATACACTATACAATATTAATTATAATAATTAAGAAAGTAAACTATTATCTACTTAAAACTAGCACAACTACAAAAAGAATACTCCCTCTAGCAAATCGGTACGCGGCATTGTACCCATGATGCTGGCTGCATTACCTCTCTGGATAGTCAAACCTATCCTTTGGGAGAGGTAAGCGCCAGCTCTGGGATCCCCGGAGGCGTCGATGAGCTTGGCAGACAAGGTCTTTATGAAACGTTTCATGTCAGCTGACCAAGGTCCCAGAGTCTCCACTGCAAGCGCCGCAAATTCGTAATCATTAATTAATGATGAATATTTGCGACGCTTGAGGGTCTGGGCCTGATCAGCTGCTGCGCCGGCCTGATTTCGGGTTGCTTGTATGTGAGATAGGGCAAAATTGTCGACACAAGTTGCGTCCCACACCAGAGCCCTACCAAGCTTCCACGGCACCAATGTAGCTCCGTCGGGGCGTTTACCATCGTCTCTGATCATACCGGCTGGTTCTAAAAAAGCAGGTACAGAGGCGGTGGCAAGCGAACGACGGATCAAATCATTGATGGCGCCGTGGCGGTACAAGCGGCCAGCGCTCCTTGAACAAGAAAGACCATGTCTACCAAGCTCATCCACCTCCTTACCGCAGGTGCAAGAATGAGGCACACAGATCTTGGCTCCAAGCCGCAAGCAGATGGATATTCGCAAGCAGCTTGAGTCCAGGACTGTACCAATGTTGCGAGAGGGAAGGGCGTGGAGCCAATGGCCCGACTCACTAGCAGTGCCAGCGAGAAGACGGGCGCGATCGAATCGTCCGGACTATTAGCTAAAAGGGCTGCATGAATTGCCATAAGACGAGGGTTATCCCAAGCTCTTTGTATATGTTTATGCGTTGGCAAATCCACTCCAGGGCATGACTCACACCAGGCATCCCTGGCCTCCACCAGGTTCGGTATCTCAACGTCAAGTATCTGTGGGAGATTTAATATAATACTGACGAGAGACATCGAACCATAAGCAGAGGACAGGAAAGCCGGTAGAGCTACACTTGATGAGCAACGAATACCCAGTCCACCGAAACGTACTGGGAGAACCGCTTGAGTCCAAGGCCTTATGCCAAAATGGATATTTAATAATTTTGAAAGAGTGTCCTGAAGGGAATTATCAATAGCAGCCATTATAGAGGGAAATTTCCAAACTGGGCAACTGCGTAGTAGATACATAAATTTTGGAGTAAAAAGACAAAACCGAATGATGAACAATGCCATGTGAGGGTTCATTTCAAACAAAAGACTGACTTAAAGCTGAAATTTTGAATTAGGTCACTATCGCTCTGAAGGTGCGATATGCTAAAATTGGTTATGTATGGATCTCAATAACTATAAGGGTAATGTGTGTTCTATGGATATGTATTATTAAACTTGACATTATGTATTTCTGAAAACTGTTCAACGAGAGAACACGGTTTTCTTTATTTAATAATAATAAATTATCAATTCTGATAAACGATTTCTTTATAGTAAACATCGATTATTTTATCAGATGAGGCGTTCGTAAACGATGTCCGTCTCACATTCCATTTTTCTTAATGATTCCGATCGGGGGAGCTGGGAGGCCAGACGTAGCAGCATATGTGGCCTCTCGAAATTTATATATGTATGTATGTATATTGTAGCACAAGTACAGAAAAGGTTTATTTATAGATTTTTTTGGTAATTATTGTATTTTGGATTGAGTTAAGTGTTCCCGGAGATTTTATAGAAAAATGCTGTTTCGTTTCATTTTATGGTTTCATAGTTTATTTCGAATGTTTTAAGTAATGTTTTGTTGCATATTTACTTCTTTGTTATCCCTTCCGCTGGCAAGAACACTTCAAAGACGGTAAAAGTTTAGACGTATTAGACGTAATAATCATAACTGCTTTTAATATTACAGTACAAGGGACCTTAGGTATTTTAAACTATAGCTTTGATAAGATAACACATAGTTAAAATCTAGCTACCTACCGTAAGTACATAATACCTTTCCTTAGTTTATCGCATTAAGACCTATTTATAATTATAGTACACGGTTTCTTGCCAGAGGAAGGATTATAGTATAATTATATATAAATAGTGTAAGCGAAGGCTCGAATTAAGTAGGTTAATGTATTTTTAGCTCTCATTTAGACCCTAGACATGGTAGACTAGTCTATAAAAGAAACTGTTTATACTTTGTTGGCTTTGGTACATACTTTTACGATCAACATTATCATCAGTATAAAAGAACGTTTTTAATGGAAGAGTACTTTAATTTGTTTACTTTTATTGAAGTACCTACCTAAAAAATGGAGTTAATAGTTAAGAGGAATAATTAATTAATTTTGCAAGCACAAAACATCTAAAAGCGGAATAAATTATCTCCTGAAAACACGTCAAGCGTTTTTGAACCATAAAATAAAGCGGTTAAAGTTCTAATTAGAATGACTGAAATATGCAGGGACCAGTGAACCATTAAACACTTTTAAATTCAAACTTATCTTGTAATACATGAAGATCAAAATCTCAGTGTCCATTGCCACTATTGTGGGTCAAGGTTAAAATATTTAAGTTAGGTTTTAAAAATATCCGTTAGATTAAATTTAGATCTGGGTTGTCAAACAATGTATGAAGTTGATTTGACATATTTACGTTAGTACCTTTTAAAACCCGACCTTAAGGTAAGAGTTAATTTAAGTTAATTTAATATAGTGAACAATCATAAAACATCGTTTCATGGACCTTTCCAAGTTAGTTTATCTATGGTCCGCTTGCACGTAAAAGTTATCCCCTGGTTAACCCTAGATTAACAGGTTATTTTGTTAAAATTGACATTTCTCATATTAATCTGTCATTCGTGAATAACTTAACCTGGGGTTAACCTAAGGTTAAATTAACGTGCAAGCGAGCCTTAAGATGTTTTCAATACACGGCCCGGCGTCAGTTCAAATGGCGGGGTTAACCGACTTGTAATAAAAATAATGTAACTGACAGACAAAGATAGATACAGTTCAATAGCTCTGTAGTGTTTTGGGTCCAGGTCACTTCGGGTAAAGTTGTTGACGAGAGCATATGAGAGCGAAAGGGAGTGAAATACAAACCCGATCGACGTCAGAGCTATCGCACTTTACCTTACGATCGGTTAACCAAAAAAAAATTTTACATAAGACCTAAATTTAAAGCAGTATATAATGTAGGAAAACCAAAGAAAATGTACACAATTGGTATATTAGAGTCGCTACTATACCACCTTGATCATAAAATGTATGTATTCAAAGGCGTACCCAGCAAGCTACAATACCATATTTTCAGACCAAATCTATTACGCTACGCGAAGATTAAATCTGTGGTTGTAGTGAAGACGGATACAAGTCAATTTAGCTCTTAATAGGAAACGTTAAACGTCATATAAAGAGAAGCAGAAATAGAAATACATTTATTCACCAACCATAAGACACACATATACAAATGATCAAAGAAAACAGTGAAGGTAGCAGGGATCGCAAGCATACTAGAGTATACTAGACTTATGCAGTTTTTCACCTAACCCCCGGGAGACTTGTATCCTTTTTCACTAGGGTTACAGAAATAAATCTAAATCTTTTCATATAAGTAATTTGACATGTAATTTATACTGTGTTATATTGAGTACTCGTAATAAAATCTGAATCTGAATCTGATGTAATAAATTAAATATAAAATCCGCTTCCATAACACAACAACACCGACAACGCTGAACTTTAGGTTAATTCGTTTCAGACTATCCGATCTATAATTTAGTATTTCGTCGGTGAAACTGCAAAACCGTGTAAGTAACATTTTAAATAAGTAGCAAAATGCACCTTTTTATTAAGACAGTAAGGTTTATTTTGCACTATCATAAATTTGTTAGTTACGCGGTTTTGCAGTATCACCGACGATTTATATTTATACAAAGAACAGGCGGTAGCTTTTAAAAAATAGAATTATTGTAATCTTAGGTATCTATAAGAATAAAATAAGTTGGTAATGTAGATAATAACAATTTATTTAACAATATTCCAAAAAAATATTAAACCAGGGTATAGTCTTTACTATTTGAACTGAGCTGATCTTCTACACAAAGGCCATTGTTTGTAAACAATACCATTGTCTTTCTTTGTGTCCGTAACACCAAGCCAATTACATACAAAAAAGTTAGAACTACATTCAGTATTCAGTATTTATTTGCAATAAGTATGGTTTACATTGGTCTTATTGTTATAATATTGGAGCACACACTTAGCTAAATCTAGCATGCAAATTTTATATTTTATTATGTCCTAAAGTTCTAAGTGTAAACATGTCAATCCATTAATCTTATAAATTATAATCAAAAAATAAAATTATTACAACAATTTAGTGTCAAGGTTAAAAAATTCTTGCATTGAGTAAAAACACTTTTCCCTCAACCATGCATTTAGCTTATGTCTAAATTTTCTATTTGTCGTAATTTGCCTTAAGCAGTGCGGTAAATGATTGTAAATTTTTACAGTCATCCCGTGACAATTCCTATGAAACAGTGCACTTTTGCACGTCGACACATTTAACCTCGTAGGGTCCCTAGGCCTCAGCTTTGCGTTTAGTAGAGGTTTTTTGTACAAATCTGGATAGTTCGTGACAAAGATGCAGGCTTCCAAAATGTACATGCTAGGCAATGTCAGAATATTTAATTTTTTTAAAAGCGGTCGACATGATTCTAGCGGCCCAACATCACATACAGCTCTAACACACTTTTTTTGACATATCAATGCTTGCCGTATATCGGTGCTGTTTCCCCAGAGTACTAGACCGTATCTAAGGATCGATGATACGTATCCATGATCCATGAATTATTCAATGTACATTGAATTATCAACCCTACCCTCTTAGTCAGTAGGTTTAAAATGTAAAGTGTCAGGATACAGATATAAGTTTTGTGTAGATGATAGTATTGTGTAAAGAATAAGCACAGTTCAAATAATAAAGACTTATATCTGTATCCTGACACTTTACATTTTAAACCTACTGACTAAGAGAGTAGGGTTGATAATTCAATGTACATTCAATGTAGTTCTAACTTTTTTTTATGTAATCGGCTTGGTGTTACGGACACAAAGAAAGACAATGGTATTGTTTACAAACAATGGCCTTTGTGTAGAAGATCGGCTCAGTAGAAATAATAAAGACTATACCACTAATATATACATTGTACAAGTATTATGTACTGCACTAAATATTATATAACTAAACGGAACTTTTTGAGGTAAAACCAAATCTAAATATTTATATAATATATCTCAATTATTGGATGTTATAATCATAAAATAATATTTACATTATGTATACATAAACTTAGTTATACTTATGAATAAATGCCATATTGCCAACGTTTGTTTTACTCATTCTCTCTCTTTCGAGCTATTATTAATCCAGGTTACTCCCACCTGTTACCACCAATTTGTTACCACTGGTAACACTAAAGTAACAAGTGGGAATATTTTTCCCATTTGTTACCACTAAAATATTTGGTGATAACTACACTTAAAACATTTGGTGGGTTGGAATTTTTATTCCCAGTAGTTACAAGTGGTAACAGATGGGAAAAAAAATCCCAGCTGTTACCAGTGGTAACAAATTGGTGGTAACAGGTGGGAATAACCCATGAATGCCACATGGTGGTGGGGTCAGCTTTCCTGATCTTTCTTCTCCACTTCGCTCTGTCCTCGACATCATCCTCGGATGCGGACACTCCTGCAGGTCCTGCAGCACTACATCTTTCCACCTTGTTTTGCGTCTACACCTGGATCTACGACCAGAGGGCTTATCGTCTAACGCAATCGCAATCGTTTTCATTTTGACAGTCCGAAGGCGAGTCTGCATACAAAATGAAAACAATTGTTCCACTTTGAAGCCGATTGCGATTGCAATGGCGTTAGGCAATAGGGTTTGTTAAATCATTCTCCCGAACTCATTATTTCTTTGTATTAAATTTTCCGTTCGCATTTTTCCCCGAACGCGATATTACCTAATTTTATTTTTCACCATTCGATTTTATTACAGTCGCTTTTTTTGTTGTTCGACTTTTTTCCCAGTCGGTTTTTTTCCCGTTCGATTTCTATCTCAGTCTCACTTTTCCCAAAAGTATTTACATCGTAATTCGTAGGTAGGTTTAGGTTATGTTAGTTTTGCATCAGGCCCGGAGGGCCAAGCCACCCAGAAATAGGAGCTCCGCGGTAGCGGAGCTCCGTCGACTCTGTATCTTCGACAAATTGGAACGGGAAAAACACGACCGTGAAAATATGGTGGTAGGAAAAGAAGCGACTGGATAAAACTAGCAAGCGGAAAAACACGACTGTGAATATAAACTGCCGCAGGAAAAAAGGCGACTGGTAATATCGCGTTCGGGGAAAAATGCGAATGGAAAAATTACTACGAAGAAATAATGAGTTCGGGAGAATGATCTAACAAATCGGCAATAGCGACACAAATATCGCACTGCTAGATCAAGACAGTATCAACTCAAAATCATGGTTAGTATTGTTTCAAGCTCATAGACGTTGTATTAAAGTTGATTTTAAAATACAGTTGTATCTTGAGTTACTGCGATATAGCAAGATGTAATGCCAGGTTCCCGACGTAGTCAGGCAGCCTCCTCTTCTAACCTTTAGTACCGTTTGGTAACTAATATTTTGTAACCAGCTTTAAATTTAATTTAATCCTGTAGGTTGTTACGAAATTTTGGTTACCAAATGGTACTAAAGGTTCACTAAATACTCATAATTTAAATTCATAGGAATGATTTTACAATAATAATATTTGTGTTTTAAAAGTTAATATCCTATCCAATTTTTGCTTTAGTGGCCTAAAAAGGGTGGTAAGAAATTGCGTGACGATAAAATTTCCTTGAAACACAGACATTTGATCAAATATTACGAATGACATTTATTTAAAATTACTATAAAAATAGTATAAAAACTTGTACCAAGATATTTATATATTTGTTCAAATATTGAATATAGAAATTTGACAATGATATTGGAGAGATGGAATATACGACGACGACCAACGACGCTTTAAGTTTCACGAACTGTCGTGCCTACAACGTTACCGACGCTTATAAACACCATTGCAAAATAAAAGGTTAGTTTTTTTTAAAGTAGTTTAGTCATACATGATAGCTACATGATAATTAATGCCACAGCATTACATTAAACTAATATTATTTATATAAAGTCAAGATTTTTCTTTGTAAACAATACTTTCTTTATTTGTAGCAGTAAATTTTATAAAGTTATTGTATAATTAAAGTACTTGAAAAATCGAAAGTGCCCGTTTTCTTCGCAATGGGGTTTATATATACTTTTATAGAAGTAGAGTATAAGAAAGTCTCTTTTATATCTCACGCTTCATTTATATTTGACGTGTGGTCGCCAACACCATATTTTCCTTTAACCCAGTGGTCCCTCACGTGTATTCCGTGGAAAACTCGCCAGGGATTCGTAAAATAGACCACAAAAAGCAAAGCTAAGGTACCCATATGTAGACGGAACTATACTATGTGGAGTTCCATAAAAGACAAGGAATTTGGTGAGTGTTACGATACATTCAAAGCTTTGGAAACCCTGCTTTAACTGGTACGAATTTGAATATAGAAAGTTAATTTAATTTAATTTAATTTAAATAAATTTTTAAAGCCCATCGCCCTAACATCAGGAAAAATTCATGTGCCTAGGAAATACATTTTGACCCTAGTTGACTTATTAGCTTTTAATATAGAACCTAATAGATTTAGTAGTACCCAGCCCGAGCAAGCCAATATTGGCAATAATGTGTTGCCTCTTGATTTAAACTAAATTATAGGACAGCGGAAACACCATTGAGTATAAATTTAATTCACCAAAATATTCAAGGTTTTTCCAGCAAAGAACTAGAAATAGGGTTGTTCTTAGATAGTGAAAATGTACAAATTATGTGCATTACTGAACATTGGCTTAGACAAGACCAATTAATTTTTGATGTTTTAAATTTTAAATTAGTTAGTTATTTTGCTAGAAAATGTGCCATTCATGGTGGCTCTTTCATAATAGTTAAAAGTACTCTTAAATCCAAGGAAAGAAAGGATATTGTTAAGCTATCTATAGAAAGGATTGTAGAAATTTCTTGCATAGAACTAGAAAGTTATATAATAATATGTATTTACAGACCACCATTGGCTGATTTTTGCACATTTGAATCAACTATGGAAAATGTTTTAAAATTAGCTTGTAATAGCCAGAAGCATATTATAGTTTGTGGAGATTTTAATATTAATTTACTTGAAACGTCAAATAATACCACTAGGCTATTAAGTTTATTTAAATCTTTTAATTTAGGTAATCTGTTCTTTGAACCCACACGGATAGGTGTTAGTAGTGCTACCTGCTTAGATAATATTTTTTGTAATTGCGAATGTTTGCATAAAGAAATATTTAATTGTTTTAATTCTGACCATAGTGGTCAGAAGGCTTCTTTCGTCAATGATTTTTATCAAAAACCTCAGACAATAACGTATCGACCTATAACTAATAATCGTTTGGAGTTATTCAAAAATAAAGTTGAGAGTAATCTTTCAGTGTTACCTTTCATACAGGATGAGTGTAATAGTATTTATAATGACTTGTTTGGCGTAATTTTGCATCAATTTAATAACAATTTTAAAATGAAAACTATCACTAGGTCAAAAACCAAATTTAGCGAATGGGCTACTGCAGGCATTCATAAAAGTAGAAATAGGCTTTATGACCTATATAGAGAGAGGGAGGACAATAAGAACGCGGACTTCCTAAATTATGTTAAGATATATTCAAGGACCTTTAAGCAAGTTTGTTTAACGGCTAAGGCAAATTTTCTTAGTATTAAACTAAAATCATCTGACAATAAGGTTAAAACTGTATGGAATATTATAAATAGAGAAACGGGGAAATATAAAACTCGGGATAATCAAGTCACACTAAACACAGGTGACAAACAAATCACGTCAAATAAAGACGTTGCCTTAGCATTCGAAGATTATTTTTCCAACATAGCTATTAATACTACGAAATGTCTTAAATCATCCGCGGTTCAAGCTCAATCATTACTTTGGACTAATGTCAGTAAATGTAATATAAACTTTGAATTCAGCCCTGTAAATTCAGATTCAATAGTCAAAGTATTTAAATCGCTTAGTTTGAAAAAGACTGAGGATTTGTGGGGTACATCAGTTAGTGTACTTTTTCATATAATAGATGTAATTGCACCCCATCTAGCATTAATATACAATAATTGCATATCAGAGGGGATCTTTCCAGATCTAATGAAATATAGTAAAGTCATTCCTCTTTTTAAATCGGGTGAGATGAGTGATATAACGAACTTCCGTCCCATTTCCATACTGCCCGTTTTAAGTAAAGTATTTGAGAAACTAATTTTGAATGATATGTTAGGTCACTTTAATAGAAATAAACTACTTAGCAATAAACAATTCGGCTTTACCAGAGGTCGATCAACTATTGATGCGGCTTCTGTACTCATTAATTATATATATAACAGTTGGGAGAAATCTTGCGATGCAGTAGGAATATTTTGTGATCTTTCTAAAGCTTTTGACTGCGTTGTTCACACAACCCTTATTTTAAAATTAGAACATTATGGATTGTCCAATAAAGCTATAAGTCTTATGTCTTCTTATCTAAGTGATAGAACTCAAACAGTTGTTGTAAACAAAACGCAATCTGATGGAGCTACAGTAAAAATAGGTGTGCCTCAAGGCTCTATTTTAGGTCCTTTTCTATTTTTAGTTTACATAAATGACTTGCCACCATCAGTAGATAAACTTTGTGATATTGTACTTTTTGCTGATGATACTTCATTAATTTTCAAGGTAGACAGAAAATCCATAGACTACAGTAGGATAAACACCACTTTAATTAAAGTACTTAATTGGTTTACTAGCAACAATTTGCTACTAAATGCTAAGAAGACTAAATGTGTTAGGTTCGCTTTGCCTAATGTTAAACCGTTAGATTCTAGTATTTTTATAAATGACGAGTGTTTGCAAATCGTAGAAAAGGCAGTTTTCCTAGGCATAACTATAGATAAAAATTTGCAATGGAGTCCCCATATAGCTGTACTGGCAGGTAAACTAAGTTCGGCAGCTTACGCCGTTAGGAAAATTAGACATCTAACCAATATTGAGACAGCTCGCCTAGTTTATTATAGTTATTTCCATAGTGTCATGTCGTACGGTATTCTGGTTTGGGGTAAGGCAGCTGACATACAAACTATATTTGTGTTACAAAAAAGGGCCATTCGTTCTATTTACAACTTAAATTCCCGTGACTCGCTGAGAGAACTTTTTAAGGAAATTAATATCTTAACTGTAGCGTCTCAATTTATTTATGAGAATATTATTTATGTTATTAAAAATTTAGATTCTTTCACAAAAAATTCTGATGTACATAATTTCAATACTAGAAATAAAAATAAAATCGCTATTCGCAAATTCCGCGTTCGTAAAGTATATAAATCATTTGTTGGTCAATGCATTCATTTCTATAATAAATTACCTGACATAGCTTTAAAGCTACCCTTTCCAGCACTTAAAAATTACTTGAAAAAGTCGTTAATGTCTAAAGCGTATTATAGGATCGAGGACTATCTAATAGACAAAAATGCTTGGCCTAAACCCGAAACTTAATATTTTTTATTTTTTTCAAATTCAGTAACTTTGTCTTGTCTAGGGGACACCGTTGATGTAGGAAAACATATCAATCTTATATGGTCGTCTTGCAACGTCTTATATACTTACACCTAGGTAGGTGTTCTTTTTTTTCTTCTCCCTCTATCTCTCGCAAGATTTTGGTGTGTTTTCCTGCTGAAACTACGCAGCTTATTTAATATATATTTTTAATTTAATATTTATAGATTTATATAATGCTAGACTAAGTATACCATTGTAACATTAAATATATTTAAAAAATGACTGACTGCCGAGTTTCTTGCGGCGTTTCTTCTCAGCAGTGGTCTCCTCTTGTGAAGCGCTGGTAGATTCATGACGTGTAAAAGTGCCCGTGTGGCCTACTTACTGAATAAATGTCTTTTATCTTTTATCTTTATCTTATCTTTAATATATCTAAAGTTAAAACATCCTTGTAGAAAATGTCGAAAGTTGAAACATCGAACGGTTATTATGTAGATGTTTGAAATATCCAACACTGCTGCTTGTGAATTTAGAAAAATATTAGTATTACCCGAAAACTCTTACGTCGTTACTTATAAACGTGGAGTAGCTAAACCATGATTTGTCCTTATCTGTCATTTGACATTTGACAGATAAGGACAAAGCATGGTTTAGCTACTCCACGTTTATAAGTAACGCCGTTAGTTATTTATTTTCTGTTAAAAATAAGTCCAAATCAAAAGCTTTTATTGTCAATAGTGGATCTTCAATTTAAACGTATAAATAAAAAATATAATTAAACATATTTAACACACTATTTTACTTAGTTCATAGTTTTATGTCGAAGTTCACCAACCACAACAGACGATTAGAGTGTTAGCAGCTGTCAAAATGTATGAACAAACAGTCGATTAACATTGATTACCATCTAACATCGTTTGGTGAAATTAGTAGGTACTTAAGCTAATTAATATAAACATTATTGCTATGCATCAATAACTTTAAATCTAATCTTTATACAAACAAGGCCAGAACCACTATTACACTTTCTCTATTTAAAATAGGTTATAACGTACAATGAATAGTATGTATTACGTATGTTTACTCTAAGCGCTCGCGATGGCCGATGGCGCGGCCATCTTGCAGTCGCCCTGACAACGAACCCCGCGCGCGCTATACCCGCGGACGCCCAGCCAGACGCCTCAAGCGCTAGGGACAGCTAGGGATCCATCGATGCTTTTCCCATATACTAGTGATCGCCCCTGCATAGTTTGTAAGTGTGTATATTTTATTTTGTTTTGCCTCAACCACTTCCACAGAAATTGAAGTCTTTTAGCCATCTGAAATGAAAATCCATCAGTCGAGACGGGGAAAATTAACGCCCGAAAATTTGGAACAAATTCTGATCGTTTACTTTAACATGGGACAGTAATTCTGAAATACACAATAAGGACAAAAATATTATGGTTATGAGTGCAGGTTCAAAAATCCTTTTAAAATAAAGAATAACCAGAACTATGTTTCTAATTTGTTTTATTTTCATACTAACAATTCAATAAAAAAATATTTTTACAAACAAAACTTGGAGCGATCACGGGAAAAGTATCGATAATTGAGTTTATCGATCTAGGCAATCGATCGATCTTTACAACAAACGTGTCACTTCCATTATCTTATTTATATTACCTACTTTGTACACTTTACTTATTATATATTATACACAATTTGTTTAGATATGGTCCACAATGGCGCCCTCATTACTATTATTGAGTTATCTAATAAACTAAAGTATTGTCCTGAAATCGAAGTTTTTTTTTTGAAGTAGTAGTAGTACGTATTTAATAGCAATTGACCTTTGAGTGAGTAACCTAAGAGAAAAAGGTGACCACGTCAAAAAGTCATAATTCCGAAATGATCGAAATCTCTAACTTTCATCATCCCAAATGCAATGTTGTAATAGCCGATTTTTTATTTATTTTTATATCCTCAAAATGCATCATTATTGGCTAAAACCGCCGTTTTCTGGCAAACAATGCAACTAGAGATAGAGACCACATTTTGCTCATCATTTTCCCGATTTTACACCATTCGATATTTTAGGCGCAAAAGGAACATTTGAGGTTATAAAAGTGTTTACAAAATAAGACAAGTAAAATGGAATGCACTGTAAATTCCCTAATTACTTAACAAGTTCGCCAACTCATTAAACACTTTGCTCGTATTTGACTCGGGTAGTTCTTTAACGGCTGCCAGGCCCTGGCCGGCCAGTTTGCCCACACGCGGGTCTATCGGCACACTGCCCAGGAAGGGAATCTTGGCGTACTCGGCTAAGGACTTGCCGCCGCCGCTGGAGAATATGTTAGTGCATTCACTGCAATTCGGGCATTCGTAACTGAAAAGAGAAAATGTGATAGGTTGGTATGGTTTATGTCTTTTTCAATACCATTTCAATTACAAACTTGGTCACACATACACAAATGACAGCTTACAGTCAAGATAATTCAACCTTACATCA
This sequence comes from Acleris emargana, assembly GCA_927399475.2. Taxonomy (NCBI): domain Eukaryota; kingdom Metazoa; phylum Arthropoda; class Insecta; order Lepidoptera; family Tortricidae; genus Acleris; species Acleris emargana. The sequence continues at coordinate 4,656,127 of OV656840.1, forward strand.
TGGATATTGGTTCAAGGTAACACTACAACGCCGTGGCACCAGATCAACATGGCCTCAGCTCAAAGTGAGCTTTAATTTGTGTTAGTATAACATATTTTTTAAAGTTTAAGTGAAAACAATTGCCTGTGCGCGGGCCTCGCGTCGGCCACTGAAAAAGTTATCATAATAACACAGATCAAACAAAGCTCACTTTTCTATGTTGAGAGATCTGTGGCTTATAGACATTTGAAGTCTCAAGATGCATCTTAAGACTGCAATCCTAAGGCAAATACGTTGCCAACCATGAGAACTAAGAATGCCTCCATACTAATTATTTCAACAGTATGTCTTATCCATTATCTTATTTTATGATTATTTTGGTGGTACGTTTAGCAATAAGATCCGGTAGCGATCCGGACGGACCCTGCACCAGTACTATTGCGTATATATGTACGTATTCAGTCATATAGAATCAAAACCAGCCATCTGCACTTGCATTTTACCTTCTGCGATTCTATTTTAGCAGCTCATTTGCAATACATAGCAGTACAAATTCTAAACAGTTGTGAAAGTTCGATAGGATTCCATATTAACCAATGTTTTACGTACCCACTCATGTTCTCAATGATACCCATGATGGGTATACCCGTTTTCCTGCAGAAGGTGATCTCTTTTCGCACATCCTCTATGGCTACCTGTTGTGGAGTGGTCACCAGTATCGCTGAACACTGGGGTACTTGACGTAAATTCTCCATTACCGTTATGTGCTCGTCTGAAGTTCCTGGAAAATTCAAAATATAAAATTAGTCTTGAATGCGCTTACATTTTTGTTACACCGGCATGTGAGATACCGGCTCCATCGTAAGGACCATGTAAGGTCAAGCCGGGCTCTTCCAACAGAGGGGTAAATGCGTCATTTAATTTTTTCAAGACAATTCCACGGTTTGAAACTATTTATGGTTCCTTTTATAGAAATTAAGGTGCTCGAACTACTAAAAGGATGAAAAAAATGTTGTAAAACATTGAATTCCCTTGAAAAAAAAAAAGTGATGCATTTACCCCTCTGTCGGAATAGCTCCGCTTAACCTTATGTATTACTAATGTATTCTGTACAGCTTGAGACTTACTGTTTGTTAATAACTGTTTGAAACCATATAATACAGAGTGAAAATAATGAGCCAAGCTTTAAGAACATATAATAGGTAAAATATTAAAACATAAACAATTAATACGCAGTACAGTCTGTGAGCACTAGAAGTGGCTTCGGTTTAGTACTTCTCTCTCACTCGCACTTAATAAAATCGTATGAGAGCGAGTGCGAGAGAAGTACTAAGCCGAAGCCTCTTCTAAGTGCTCACAGACTGTATGTCAGATAAAATTCCTGTAGCAATATCAACCTTATTAATAAGAGAAGAGAACTAAACCTGCTTTGGTTATTGATTTTGGGATACTGCTTATTTGGTTAAGAGGGCAGACTTAGAAGGTGCTTCGAGTTTATACTTCTCTCTTACTCGCACATGAGAGCGAGTGAGAAACCAGCACACCTGAATCACCTGCTAATAGCTATCACTCTGTACCATTGTAGATCACTGTAATGAGACTTATTGAATTTTACAGTGTTGTCCACCAAATCACCTCATCTGACAAGGCCTCAATTCTACACTGTAAAACCATATTGCCTTTTGGTATGTTATCTGTTTTATCAATGTTACAATTACTCTTATTTACTTGACAGTAATGGTGGTCAAGTTAGAAATAATACCCCTCTTCAAGCCCATCATACAAATTTGTCAATGAAATATTAGCCGATTGTGAATATCATAGTCAATTTTCTAATTCAATTGTTAGTCATAAAACAAAAGAAAATCTATTTTATTTTCTTTGCAATGTATTTCAGTGGGTGTTTTATATACAAAAAAGTATACCTTACAAGGTTACAATATTGTTTGTCCTTGTACTTGCGTACTATAAACCTCTATTATTGATATCATTAATGATATCAGAATCCCACCATTTGCGTAACTGAGGCGTGAAAACAATTCTATAATGAGTGGTAAAAACAGTTCTATAATAATTGTTATAGCATTGTTATTAAACCAAAATCAATTTTTAGACTACATATAAATAAATATAGTGTAATTAGTAGTGTTTATAATTAATTTTATGTATTTTATACTAACTTAACTTATTATAAAGAATAGATGATTAGTATCCATTGATTTCTCTTTTGGTTACCATGGTTACATTCAATATGAATATCAACAAAATGGCATTTCGTTTGGCATTCCAACTTTCATGATAAATTCTCAGGACTGTTTTAGTAACTCTTAAAATTTGCATGAAATTTGTTAATATTTAGCAATACAATTCACAAACTATTAACGCTACTCGTAATAATGAAAATGACTTTGCTGACAAGTAAGTAATTTGTTAGAAAAATCAAGGACAGTATACAAGAAAAGTTAACAATTGTTTATTTTTGTCATTATCATTTGAGCTAGTAGAAAAAGTTATATGTGCAACAGTATGTAATTAGCTCTTAAGGTAATTGTGCCTGTAATTAGAGTGCTCGCAAGGTTGAGCACGAACCTCAGCACTCATACCTTATGAAGCTTCATTATTTACCAGTTACATAAATAACTATTAACTTAATAAAATAGTGGCCTAGGACACCGAGAATATTAAGACAGTTGTATGTGGATGATTTTTTCAGATTTCACTGGATATGCAGTTTTAACACCCACTAAACAAATTACAACTAGAGTAAAATAAGACGCAATACATACCCGGCGGTGTATCAATGACCAGATAATCCAGCTCCTGCCAATACACGTCCTCTAAAAACTGCTTAATCATCGAGGTTTTCTTAGGTCCCCGCCACACTACGGCGTCATTTCGCGAATTCAGCAAAAAGCCTATGGACATGACGCCGAGCTTCTGGTCTGCGTCCGTGTACACTGGTACCCATCCTTGGGGGCCCTGGTGCACGTTTTGGTTCTCTAGGTTTAGTAGATAAGGCACGCTGGGTCCACATAAGTCGATGTCTAGAAGACCGACCTGACGAAATATTACAAAACCAATGAACTTACAAAAATCAAAAATCAAGAAGCAAGAATTAAGTATATGCGTCACAATTAGACTAGAAAGTAAAAATGTGTAAAAAAAGATGTAATGTAACAGAACTAGCAAAGTTACAGTACTTACTTTATAACCTCTTTCTTTCAAAGTCAGAGCAAGTTGAGTGCTCACTGTAGACTTGCCTACACCTCCTTTACCAGAAAGGACCAAAATAACGCGTTTAACGTCTTCTAACATCTTGAATTAAACAATTAAATAATATAAATAATACTAACGGCCGATCACGAAAACACCAAAACCGCGGACTTGTGACAGCTGATTGACACTGACACTGACAGTCGGGAACTCGGGATACCTGTTCCGGCTTTTTCAGAATTGCAACACAAATAACGTAGACAAATTAGTTACAAAAATTAGACATCATCATCACATGCTTTAAACAAAACAAAACAAAAGCAAAAAGGATTTCGCGTGAAACATTTATTTAAATAAACTTATACATATTTTATTCGACCGGCTCGAGCCCTAAGCACCCGTAAGCCCGTGACCGCATCCCCACTTTTGACAGCGCTTGCGCGAGACCGTGGCGCCGCTGTGCTGTGGTAAAATCATCGGAATTCTTCAGTTTTGTAAAGATTTTTGTAGCGGTGGCTGTGTAGTCTGCGAACCGGTATTCTTATTAGGAAATGAATTATTTTTCACAATACACACAGGGTTATTGGACGTTTTATGACATAATTACTTTGTGATATAGTTTTACGTGTTCATTTTCTATAGAGTAGATAGTGTCTCGCGGGTGCAAGTGTATTTCTTTTGCGTAGAGTTTGAGTTCGTGGTTGTGCAAGGATTTTGTTCTCGACTTTGGCTCGCGGCGTTCGGGGTTCCAACATTGTACTGAGGTAACTTATTACAGTAATTGTTTTAATTTGTGTAGTTGATGATAGTAGACTGTAGCGTAATCTAGTAAACATGCCTAGTGCGGGCGGCGTATAAATGCGGGTCTCGTATGTTGAGCCGATTTCCGACCCACCCCTCGTAACGTAAACTCGATGGAGGCGATCGCGAGATGACTTTATAAACTGCGAAATATTTTTCGCCCCTCGGTTATTGTAAAAGAACGCGACATGGTTGGTTTAAATTGTCTTGGAAACTACTTGTTCTTCCTTTGCGGTTATTAGATCTAGTGTTGGGAATTTACGCTGACTAATTTATTTACAGTGTTTGTAGGCCTAGTTGAATAACAAATGAATAAAGGGGGTTATTGGCTTTTGTTTAGTATAAACTTTTGTTTCAACCTTTGTTTCGTTTTATGATATATATGATTCAAAGGTTGGAGTTGAAAAGAAGCATAACCAGTCCAGTAAATAATATGCATAATACCTAATCAAAATATGCCCAGTTTTGCATGTAATACTAACAACAGACTATGTAGATTATGTAGATGTAATTTTGACATATCCAGTGATCAGAATTTCGAAATTAGGTGCATTATGGAGTCTGGAATATAATAGTATAAAAAATATTAACTTTTTAAGTGAGGGCATAAAGCACTGTAATAATATTATTAATGCCCTTCTAGGAAAATAAAATCCTACTTGGTAACCCAACAATTTTTTCAAAACTTTAATAGATTGTAAGAATACATCATAGAAGCATAATTTTTAAGTTAGATTAAGATTTTTCTTGCCCTATTGTCGCAGAACATACCTTCATGTATTTAAATACTACTGTCATTTTTACTCATTAATTACATGTGAAACGCACATCATGTGAGCGATTACAATGTGATTAATTACATATCACATTGTCATCACTCACATTCATCTTCCACATTTTCTTTGAGTCAACAAATGTTATTATAATATAAAATATGATGCTCATAAAAATGTAGTGCTTGATACTTGCTTAAACTATGTACCTATGCCAGAATTGCCAGATTGGAATATATCAAATTCCAAGTCTTAATTGATTGTCAATTATTATAAAACATATTTTTTTATTTGATTTCAAAATACCTAATAAAAACCAAAAAAGAGATCTAGGCTTCTAGAATCTAATGTACCAGGATAACATAAATTTTAAGCATTAAACACACAATGCAGGTGCTTGGCGCAATTAGCCTTACAAAACGTAGATGCTCCCGTGTTGCCATTATCACAACACATTTACTGAATACTAAACGTCTTCAAAGTCACAACAGTATGCAAATTTTACCACTGTACTTTGCATGATTAACATGTCTGGCCCACATTTTACAAGTTTAGAATTGGTAATTGGCAGGTTTTACTTATAAACTCTTTTTTTTTATTCAGTTATAAAATTTCATTAAAATTAATCTTTTGGCTATTAGATATTTAATGCCAAGCATTCTGATTTCTATACAAAACAGACCCACAATGGGGGCTGTTGGCAACAAAAGGCAATATGACAAGCCTAGAAGTACTGCTATACCTACTCATTCTGCATAAATATACGTACCTATGGGGCATCATATTTTGTACTGTGGCTGATAATGTACTGTCATATTGGTAGGTATATGGTTCGTAGGTAACCACAGTAGTGGTTTAGTCATAAATAAATACCTTTGTTTCTAAAGTTAGCAGCAAAAACATAGTAAATACAGCTCCTTAATAAATAATGTGTAAATGATATCCTAGAAATAAGGACTACAGCTTTCACACAATTAAAAACAGCAAGTATTTTTTACAAGCTTTAACTTGCCTAGTACTTAGATATTATTTGTTCGTTTGGGTCAAATCTTAAAAGTCAATTTTGAATGGGTGGGTTAAAATTTGGAATACGGTGCAATATTATGGTACCATAGACCTGATCTGATGATGGAGTCGGAAGGTGGCGATGTGATCTTTGCTGTACCTACTTAATATGTAGGTACCTACCCACCCGCCGAGTTGCGGCTTGATAAGCAGATGTTGTCCGAGCGGAAAAAGTATAGTCGGTAGGGACAGCTCGTCACACAAATGACATTTTTGACAAACTTATTATGTGCTTACAGAATTATCAACAAGTTTTTAGAGTTGTTGGTAATTCTGTAGCTCTGCCTACCCCACTCTGGGAACGAAGGTATGAGTTTATGCCTGTATGTGCTTATTAAAAAGCAGAATAATCAGCTGTCACATCTACGCGGTACCTAATAATAATGAAACCCCATGTCATCCGTAAACCCAATTTTGTTTTAATTACAAAGGAACCCAAGGCCGCGCCGCCCCCTGCCTAAACGAGGGGGCCTAGTGTTGCCCCTGGTCACCCCAATGAGTCACGTGGTTTATGGTGCGGCGGGAATAGCGGTATTGGAATATTAAGCACCGTGGCTGAATGATTTGTGACCTTTGCCTTGTTTTTGTTTGAAGTAAGGATTATAAGTGTTTTTAATTCTTGACGTACCCCACTTAAAGTTACTCAATTTGACGCAACCGTGCATCGTCAATTTAAGTACCTGACGGACGCGTTATCGTAGATTGAAAATCGTCGGCGATGGTGCAATGCAGCGTAAGTAACAAATTCAATCAGTTGCGAAATGCACCTTACTAACTCACTAGCTAAGGTGTATTTTTGTCACCTTATAGAATTTGTTACTTACGCAGTATTTCACTATCACCAATGACATAATACGTATAATGTCCTTGAATACTAACCCTGAATTATCTTAAGGCTCAGTGTCATTGCGCGATAGCCCGTATGCTTTTTATACAATGCGTAGCTGCAAAAGGTCTCTGGTCACATATGTTTAAACAACCCGTCAATGGATGACTACAAGTACCTATGCAGGCTATCGACCTATTAAGGAAATTTAGAATTTATATTCGTTAACACTACATACATACCTTCACGCCTTCATTCCCAGAGTGGGGTAGGCAGAGCTACAGAATTACCAAAAATTCTAAAAAACTTGTTGATAACTCTGTAACCACAATTTGCACAATTAGGCTAAGATGTTAACGTTAACACTATTTCTAAATAAAATGCTCTTAGATACTATGTAATAATACATAGAGAGTTGAAGTGATTACGGTCACATCCATTGACATGGGGGATTAGAGTAGGGGGGGCATCAAACTGCAAGTTCCGGTGGCATGCCACGTTTAGTAGACCGTTCATTCATTGCGTTGTGCCAAATTTAACCCGGTTAAAGTCCGTACCTACCAGGTAATGCACAGAAGCGTGTGGTACTCCATGTGCTTCTGCCAAGTTTACAAGAGAAAATACTCTTACCCAGCAATTGTCCTCGCGTGTGATATCCACGGACTTATGAAGATTGACGAAAGAGATATACAGATCGAAAGTGTGTGGAAGTGTCCGCCCTAGGCGTACTTTTTCGAATCAAATCGGAGAAATACTGGAAAAGAGCCGAATCTTAAGTACCCGAAACCGACGTGCGTGCATGACTCGACTCGATGTATGAATGTTGAAGAAACGAAAGAAAGTCAAGATTGTAGCAAGTGGAAAGAAGTGGTCTCTGCCTACCCCTCTGGGAAACAGGCGTGATTTAATGTATGTATGTATGTATGTATTTCTCTAATAAATCCATGGTGATCGTCTATAGATAACCCAATACTAGCGAAATACAAAATAACAGGAGTAAAATCAGGCAAGAGCATGTCACCATGCCCAGTGTAGGGATTCGAAGACGTTCCTACACAAATTATCTCGAAAATAACAAGTATGAACTAATTCTCTTCTTATTTAAAGTTATTAGGTGCTGTCTTAGGTGATTTTAGTAGGTATAACTTTAGTCGCCGGTATCTCAGGAATCAATCAAGCCTTCTTAGTAGTGATAGTTTTCCTTCAAAATGAGCTATGTGGTTTCATTTATCACTCACAATCTTCGTAATTAAGAAAGTCTTAATTAATAACGTTCGTATGTCCGTACCTACGTCCCCTCCAGGTTTTAAATGATCTCTGTACTCAATTTTGTTTACGTTTACAAATCAAGGCGATGATCCGAAAAAATGGAACAAATAAACACACACACACACACATTAAAATAGGATTAGTAAGGATAAGGATGTGTAAAATTCAAATTAAACAGCTCCACCAAAAATACTCCTCTTACTAGCTCACTATTGAGTCCTAAAGTGCATCCAAAAGCCTTTAAACCAAAACAAAATTTATGACGCATAATAAACTGCAGATTAAAAGTTTCATAACAACATGGCTATCCGAAGCTCTTTTAAGCAATTAAGCCCCAACTAAAACAGCACAGCGTTCCAACCACTTCAAAGTGAGTCGGCGTTGCGTAAAAACCAAATGCCAGGCCAGCTTACGAAACTACGTGGAGTCGTGAGATTACTTTTTTTTCATTGGTGCACTTTTTAGGATTCAATACCCAATGATGCTGTCTGCCCGTCTCGTCTGTCACCAGGTGTTATTCACTCTTAAGCGCAAAACACACGGCGGGCGGGCGCGGGTCAGAAGTTCGGCGGGTGTTTTAACATGGGGTTCTATGGACGCAATCACACACGCGGTGCGGCGCCTTATACGTTCGATCTTATTGACAGAAGCCCTGCTGTCTAATTGAGAATGCACGCGCTAAAATATGTTTTGTGCGCTCTGACGGGACTACTTAAACTCGCCGGTGTGGCGCGTTCACTCGTTAGACCGACGGAGCGCCATTTTAAAAGAATATAGGTTACAGCTCGTTAGAACCACCCGGCACCCGACCCGCACCGCCTCGCGGTTAGTATTAAAAACGTTACGTAGCGTAGTTGATGTAGTGAGCGCATGCCCAATGCCCATACACATCGATATAAAGAATAATAACCCGGGTGCGGTTCTAATGAGCTGTGACCTTAACTCCCCAGTGTTACCTATAGGATTTTAACCATAATAATCAAACAGTGGTTGCTAGGTATAAAACCAATAAAAAGTAAAAATAAATGTCCCCATACAAGAAACGTGTATTTTTCACCGTTTTTTGCCGGATGCAATAGTAAAGCATTGAAAGGAATGTAGCAATATTTTACAGTGGTACGGAACCCTTCGTATGCAGCCGCACTAGCCCCGTTTCATTGTCCCTTTTTTTTATTTAAGAGTAGGTACCTACTTACTATTACTATCGTGGTTAAATCTCGTCGATTGACACAGGATTCTAATTAGATTTCGAAGTCAAATGGTGACCTACCAGATCTATTGCGGAGGGGATCCCTTCCACAAAAACGCAGATAATTGACTGATTTTATTCGAAAAAAAATAATAATTGGTGACCCTTTCACAAAACGAACACATTTTCACAACCATATAACAGAAAAAAACACGATTTTAGGCGTTACACTTTTCAAGCAGTTATTTTTGACACTCTACGTGCCCGTAGGTACAGACTAACGTTGCGTTCAAACAATTATAGTGAGTTATAGTAAGTTACTACTTGTTCTTCAATCGATATACATCGATGCTTTCGTCGTATATACCTCACTTTACGACCGGTCTAGGTAGTAAGTTGTATATTTACGACCCGTCCTCGAGAATTATCAAGCGGTATAATATAAATCACCCTTGATCACCCGGGTGGTAATCAGTGTTATTGGTACCCAGCTGGGGATTGTTTTCTGTTTACCTATTGGTCCTTTCACCCGTATTTTACTATTCCAACGAATCGATTTGTTATTTTACACGGAACAATGTCTGTTTATATAATTAGTTAATGAGGGTTTTGTGTTTTGATAGTTTGACGTTGAAGATTTGAAAAAAACCTCATTAAGAAATTAAGCTATGACTCATTTACTTATCTTTTATTATAACATATCTACGAGAGCCAAGGCATTTATTACAAAAGCACTTCAATATAATTGAATGGAAATATAATACACCATTGTATAAGAATACATTTGAATAATTTGAATACTGTACATTATTACTAAAGGTATACAATCTAAGCAAATACAAACTTCTCAAAGAAAATTAAGGTCAACTCAAAACTCCTCGGCGGTCACCGTTCTCTTTTGAGATGGCACTTGAGATAACATGACGACCTGCACTCAGAGTCCCGACAAGCTAACGAGCTCCTTTTAAGAAACCCAAGAAAAATGCTTCTCGGCACACGTTACTCGGCCAAATAAAAAAAAAAACAGCTCGAATTTTAAACATCGTCGGTAATTTAAAGCAGAATGGTTCTCGGTCATTGTTACTCTCGACAGTAACACGAATAAAAAATGTAATTTTCCGGATTCGAAATTCGAATTGTTTCGTAATTTAAACCCTGTATTGAATTACAAGATGGCCGTTTTATAACGGGCCAGGTATTTTATGTTTGTTTATTTTCTTAATTTAACACGGATTTGTTATTGTTGAAGCGTACTTATCGAATATTGAGTCATACGTAGGACCACAGACAAACAAGTTTGCAAGTTTTATCGATTTTGCCTTATTCAAACAGCACCAACATTCGACCTTATAAAAGACAGGTTTTTAACGACGTCTAGGTATTTTTTGTAGCTGCATAACTTAGTTCCAGTCACATTGCGCCATATCTACTGCTTGATGATAAAGTTACTAGGTTGTCAGTTTTTGGTTCTAGTACGAATAGGCAAGCCCTTCCAAGATAAGTGACACACCTCTCTCAAAAGATCAACAAAGTTACATAGAATGAATGCCCAGAGAGTAGGGTGTTTCACATTTGTATGAAAAAAAATATCATTTTTTTTCACACTTCGCTTACACCACCACTCTTTATATTGTAAAAAATTAAAATGTCTAGTTTCAAGGTGAAAGGACAACTTTTAGAGGTTGCACAAATTGACCACTTATACTGTAGCAGATGTCTATTATTTTTCCAAAACCAACTATCAATAACTAATTTTCCAGTCAACTTATGTCAAACACAAATGTCATCATCACCATTTTTTCCGCCTGTTGCGGCTTAGGAGAAATGCATAATTTATTACAATGTTGATTCTGGTCTTTTATATAAATAGTAGCAAGAATGCAAGGGAATTCACAAAAAAAAAAAAAAAAAAACACTACAGAAAGTAACAGAAACCCAATTCCCTTTAACATTACTCGCTTTTAACCCTTTTTTGATACACACATACATTAAATCACGCCTGTTTCCCAGAGGGGTAGGCAGAGACCAGTTCTTTCCACTTGCTACGATATTTTTTGATATTTTCCTAATTATCTTTTAATGACTTGCTACGCACCTGCGTACGCGTACAAACTTACTGGTGTTGGCTTTGACTGCTTATCATAATGTCACCCACTTTATTGTTTGCCCCTGGATTAGACTAAGTAGCAAAACGTTTCAGATTTTTTGATCGGTACTTTTTGTATAAGTACTTTAATAAATATACACAATAACAACACTTTGTATTATTTATTACTGTCTTGCAAATTATCAAAATCCAATTTTAGGTTAAAAAATCAACTAAATTTTATTTAGCTAAAATCTTTGGAGTTATATCCACAATTGTCCGATCTCTTGTTATAATAAAGACATCCATGACGTCCATGTAGCCTTTCTCACGAAAGATGCGTACAAAACTGTTAGCTACCTACAGGTGGTATCATTTCATCTAATGTAAAACATGAAATTTCTAATGCACAGAGCAAATATTCGTCTCGATCACCAATAACGCACTTGTTATGTTAATACGTGAAACTAATTACGAATAGGGATATTTCCCGTTCAGTGCAGAGGGTAAGTTAATTGGATCCCGGAACCCCAATAATGCGAGTAGTGTTAGATGCATTATTGTTGGTGCCTTGGGGGATACGGCGATGATTACATTACCATCGCTAGATGTAAATTCAACGTAGTCTGCTGTGACTATTACGACTGGTTCTGTTTTGTTAATATTCTTAACCTTTTGGACGTCACAATCGGCGTCGTCGAATTTTTGAGTCGCGGACGCTAACTGCCACCTAGTTAGTTGTTCATGTTTACGCGTTTATTTGACGTCGGAGCGTTGGCGGGCACGCAGAAATACCGTCGGAATTAAAATCCCCTTCTTAATGCACGAAGGGTGACGTGGTAAGTCTTAGACAAAATACATACATACATACATACCTTCACGCCTGTAATCCCAGAGAGTGGGGTAGGCAGAGCTACAGAATTACAACTTCAAAAAGTTGTTGACAATTCAGTAACCACAATTTACACAAATAGGCTAAGATGTTTACCAGCGTATTAGTGATAGGTTGCAAGCCCATCGCCTAACAGTACTACAAGCCTATATTCCCTTAGTCGCCTCTTACGACATCCACGGGAAGACATGGAGTGGCACTATTCTAACCCGGCAACCACACGGGGAGACAAAATGTATTGATTCAAAAATTTATAGGTAGGTATGTTTCTTTAACGGTGTCCAATGTGTTGAATTCCAATGTGGGTTGACATTGACACAATACTGTTTATCAACGTACAGTTCATAAAAGCTTTGGTCCATACGGAGAGACAACGTTTTTTTTATGTACCGCCCACACAAATTCGAAAACGTTATTATTTACTTGATTTCATGGTTTGAACCTTGGATTGACTTTGCTTTAGTCATAAATAAAGATAAGCTGCGACATAATACACTAAAAACTGGTAAATCAAATTGTTTGTTAGTCGGTTCTTTTTTTATTTCAACAATTATATAACAGACTAAATAAATACAAAACAATATAGTTACATTAGGTTGTAGGCATTAACCTAGTTGTATTTGGCAGCGGAATGCCTCAGCCAGATCAGGTCGAAGATTCTGCAACTACATACTTTGCAGTCTAGCTCGAAAAGGAGGTGCAGAAGTGTAATTGAAAGTTGTTTCACTTTGAACCTTATGGGTACTGTCAATAAAACAGCTAGTTCTTAACGATATTGTAGAAGAAACGGCTTCTACGTCTTTTTCTTTGCATTTCTTTTTTGACGTAGGACGGAATAGTTATGGAAAATGATCGGTTAAAGTAAATCTTAGACCATGTAAAATATTTCTTCCGAAAACTCGAAGATATATATTAATGTAATATTAAATTCCAGGATCAAGTAATGACGTATTGGTAATTTACACGCGGTTAAACATTACCAGGAAATCTTGTGGATAAATGTCTTGACGACCCTCTTTGTAGGAAAATGTCAAAGTTATTTCGATCTTAATGGTTTCAAAATATAAGTATGCCACCATTCAACTTCGAGTTTTAGGAAAACTGCCAAATCAAAGAAAGATAAAGTCACTGGCCATGTTTAAAGAAAAACTTGATAATTAAGTCTATCCTCTATATAGGTTATTATTCCGAACACGTGCGACCGTAATATAAAATGGCAGCTGTATTACTGCATTTTGTAATTGCATTTTTCCTATTCTCTAGCCAAGTCACGAGTGTACTGGTTAGTGCAACGGAATAAGGGCATACAAGACCGATGGTGTCAGCCGCCAGTGATCCGCGACCTCAAACCGCAAAGGTTAACGGTACGTTACGTAAAAGCAGGGTTCATTTGTGCAGATGGAGAATTGTATCGAGATTGATGGAAGGTTGCGGTAAAGTTGGTTTTGCATCGTTATAGCTTTGGTAGTGTTCAATAAATTTAGAAATATAGAAATTTAGAAGGTTCTTGAGTGGCGTCCGCGGACCGGGAGACGAGCTGTAGGTAGGCCTCCAACAAGATGGAGTGACGACCTTGTAAGGATCGCGGGAAAGCGGTGGATGCGAAAAGCACAAGACCGGTCTGAGTGGAGAGCCTTGGGGGAGGCCTATGTCCAGCAGTGGACGTCTTTCGGCTGACATGATGATGATGATGAATAAATTTAGTAGCACCAGGTTCCTTTATTTTTGTACGAAATTGACATGGTTTTGGGTAAATTGTTTATTTTTTGAGAGCACGGAGCTCAAACGCGGTCGCGTCGGCAACTTAACTTCCAATCGGTAGACTGCCTGGCTTTCATAGACTAAACTGCGGTCATAATGCAATTTGATGAAGCAATCCAGTTATCGTTGAGGACTGACTGGCTTTTAATGTTTACAAACGACTCTGCTCTCCTTTCGTAGTTTGCGAACGAAAGCTAGGCATGTATTCATTAATGTGTATTACACTAATGGCTAGTATAGGTAATACACACTGGGCACTGGTTAGGTTAGGTTAAGACTTAGGACACCATTAAATTATTTGTATTTCAGCATAACACATAAACATAATTATTATCAGCAACAGGCTTCGTTAAAAAAATTACATAGGTAAGTTTTACATCATTATTGGTTTGTTACAATTGGACATGCATGTACAAGTGGAAATTAAGCATTCCAAAATAAAATAAAACTTAAGTCACTAACTTATCACTCTTATCACTTATTATACGGGCGCAGTGCGTTGGAAATTCCAACTTGGAATAGGGCCCCGTCGAGTTATAAATCGGTAATCGACCCTCGACGCGAAAGATGCCTTTGCCCTCTATATGGACGAATGAAACCGAACATTATTTATGTCTATACAGGGTGCCTGTGACCTTGGGGCTTTAAATGCATAGATCATTTCTACTCCTGAAACTAAACTTCTTTTGTTCTGTAAGTTGTTAAAAATATGTTCAGTTTAAATTTATTTTTTATCATACAAGTTAAATCTAATTTTCAATGTACGCGATCCAATTCTCCATTTTCCTTTAGCCCCCGTACCAAGGTAATGTCGCCCCCGTACCATGAGATAGTGATTACATGGCCAGTATGTAATACACTGATTTTACAATTAGACTTTAACATCAATTAGTTATCTAAATTTAAGTTATTTTTTCATGTTGCAGAACAAAAGTAGTTCAGTTTAGCGAGTAGAATCGATCGTTGAATTTAAAGCCCCAAGGTCGTCAGAGACACACTGTAGATCTATTTATATATGCCGGAGCTGTGCAAGGATTCCGAATTCCAATGACTTTATTTTTATGGTTCTTGGTATGACATTTATGGCGTCAGTTATTTCGTTTCGTAAAGAAGAGAAAATTAGTTTAGTTCAGTCTACTGGACTTTAAACGCTAGGTTAATACAAATTCGTGGTCTGATTTGGTAATGTGATGGTGAAAATGTACCTATTAAGATTATAACAAACGATTTTTTCTTGCTCGTTATTATCGTAATATAATGTTTTGGTTTGGTCTCTTTAACCAATGTAACGGCCCGGACAGACAGCACCGTCGCGGGGGCGCGGCCTGCGCGCGACGGGGCCTTGAGTGTCCTGCTGCTGGGCAAAGAAAGGCCTCTCCCCTTATTCTTAAAGAGTCATATTTTGATGTTCCTTCCCGCCAGCTGCTGAGATGCTATCTCCGATCCAAAATAATTACATACATACATAAACTCACGCCTTCATTCCCAAAGTGGGGTAGGCAGAGCTAAAGAATTACCAACAACTTTTAAAACTTGTTGATAATTCTATAACCACATTTTGCACAATAAGGCTAAGATGTTTACCAGCGCATTAGTGACAGGTTGCAAGCCCATCGCCTAACAGTACTACAAGCCTTGATTCCCTTAGTCGCCTCTTACGACATCCACGGGAAGACATGGAGTGGCACTATTCTAACCCGGCAACCACACGGGGGGACAAAATGTATTGATTCAAAAATTTATAGGTAGGTATGTTTCTTTAACGGTGTCCAATGTGTTGAATTCCAATGTGGGTTGACATTGACACAATACTGTTTATCAAATAAAAAAATAATTAGTCTAACACAATTAACAAATATCGGACGGCTCTTCAACTCACGCCACAAACAAGCGGGTCGCAAGCGCCTCACTATTAATATATGTGTCTGTTTTATCGACGCGGGATCTATACATTTGGTTGGAGAGAGAGTTTTCGCCGGCGCAGTGTGAACAGCCACCGATATTTATTGACACGGGATCGCTATCTTTTGTTCGTTTCTGGAGCGAGAGAGAGCGCGAGAGTCTAAAACTAATCGCTTCCTCGCCGGCGGTAGGACACGTGAGTTCTGTGAATAACCTCAGCGATGAAAAGGTCACTACTTGAACTGCTTTAGCATCAAACAGCCCTTACAAAGTGCATTATTCCTATGTGCACTTTTGCCTGGCTTACGTACTTGCTCAGCGTTTTTGGGCTTTGCTCGCATTCGCTTTAGAGCTAAATACGAGTGCGTGGTGTTAAACGACTAACGGTAAAAAAATATAAAAGGCCAGTATGAGATAAGTAGATTTATATGCTATGCGCGTACAAATCTTCCACTGATATTATACCAATGTTTTGCATCATAATTTCATTCAACCGAACCATGTAATAAAATAACAATCAAAGTCGCCTTAAATATGTTTATTCCGAAGTGGTTTTTATTATTAAAGGATTTGTAAGAGTGTTGCCGGCCTTTAACATATTTGGTTATTGAACGTCCCTTCACTTTGTTTGTTTCTTCAGATGAGAATTGTAAACCGTTGTATTACACACGATTTCGCCTTAGACAAAGTCAGAAGGAATTCAATATAATTTTATGTTTTAGGTTAGACATTATGAACTTAAATAAGGATATTTAAACAGAACAATGAGTATTATTAATCTTTGTTATTCTTGGAAGTGTGTGCAAATTTGACCGATCTGAAAAAACCAAGATAAGTCGAATCGTATCGGTTCGGAAACGCGGAGAGCTGATAGTGCCACGGTTCGAGGAATCAAATTAGTGACTGGCTTTAATTAGAATTGTCTCAGTCAATAGGGCTCTATTGTTTAGGTTTACACGCTGAGTATTTAGATTAGCGGGAAAGCGACATTGTGGCGGTTTCGCGAACTAATGTATCTTATCCGAGCGGATGCGTAGGCGGCATCCGGGGTTCTTCTGCGTGGTTCGATAGCGCAGCTGTTTACTCTGATCTGTCATATCTCCGCCTTTACTATTTATTTTATTTTATTGCTCTATTAGTCCCGCGTAGTTAAACGTTGTTTCTGAACTGCAATTTTTTTTTGTGACTTTGTTTTAGCCAGCCCCTCTCAAATCCTGTTAGTTCACATAATATAATTAAGTTCATGTCTCGGTGATTCCTGAATAACATTGTTTCCAATGTTTCAAAGAAAATCCAAAGATTAGCAAAGCCAAAGCTTCGGACCCAAATTGACGTCAAAACAATCCCAAAGAGTAACCCAGTTTTCTGACTAGTAGGTATTGCGACTTTACCCAATTTACCAACGTTTTGATCAGCTTGGCAATTCTATTCCGAAACAGTGCCAGATCCGACAAAAAACGAAGTAGGCACGCTTGTGTTGTGTTATAAATAAGACCAACAATGTTTAACGAGATCTTTGAACCGATTAAGAAATATAAACTCCAAGCTAATTCAGCGCCAACAATAATCTCATCGGATTATATATTCTGCCAAGGTACATTATCAAGTTCACGAACAAAAGATTCCGTAAAAACTGAATTAATTATTTTACCTTTGCCCTTTCGATTGAACTAACCCTTTATAATATTCAATTTCTGCGATGCGAACAAAGCGTTAAACATTCAGGCCTCAATCAGGGTATTCGACAGGACGTAATTGCGGTGGTAATCGGGTTATGACTTGATTGAAACGTTTTGTATGAGTTCTAGATTGTTCCTTTGAAGGAACATCTTAATTCTACTATAATCGCTCATTTGACTCCTTAACACAATATTCGAACCAATGTCAAAAACAAGCAAATGTAAATGTCGCACGTAATGTGTACTTCTTTTGCAAACTGGTTATTTGCTAAGCTCGTTAGTCTCGTTTCTGTACGCGACGGTTACAGTAACAGCTCTCCACTGAATACCTGAGATTTGGTTTTAAAGCGTGCGATATTGGCATTCGGCAGCATACCTACATATTACTCTATAAATGATTCTGAACTTCTTTACTGATGCCTCTGCTTGTGGAATGGGTGCTGGAATTCATCAATTATAAAACAAAAATTTCTCACGGAACTAGCCATGAACTAGAACATGGTTTTAAACAGTTTAAGGCTATTGGTCAAAGGAGCATTTAGATGCATTTAAAAATAACCGGTTAGCAACACAAATTTTGTTATTCATTACGTGCGATATACAGGAAGCTATAGACAAACAAATAGACATGCCGCCTAATACTGTACAGCCGGACGCAGAGTGCATTGAATCGCGGCATATCCGCTGACGGCCGAATATGTACACCTTTAGCCTAAGGAAGTGCTTATTTTGGGGTACAGTCAGAGATAGCTAAGCGGGTACGTTTTTTTTTATGGAATAGACAAGGCGAACAAGCTCCAGGCCACCCGTGGTAAGTGGGATCTGAGAGTGTGAGATTTCCAATCTCAAGTCTACAATTTGCTGCAATCCTAAGACTGGAAATGCGTTGCCAACCCTGAGGATCAAGATAATATGCCTCTATGCTAGTCAAGTTCATTAGAAATACCTCTTATATTAGATTTATCCTTACTAGTTTTATTTTAAATCATCTGGCCATACTCTGGGATCCCGTTTAGAACAGTGGAATTCCCATTGTTCCCATTTCGTCACTAGATCAGCTCCTTAGACGCAGTTTTATGCAATTGCCGGAATTTTGCGTATCCGTTTAGGCAATGCCCTGCTTTCCATGTAACTGCAGGCCATTAAATATATAATTTGAAATTATATAACTTCTTTTGACCATTTGCTTTGTTAATATGCTGCTGACTGTCCAGCAAGATTGAATTCGTTGATAGAATTACAAGGTACGATATTACTGTTTATGCGGTTCAGGCGTTAAGGCAATCCTTTGCACGTGCTTTCGTGAGTAATCCTGGCTGTATACATGTAATAACGGCACACTAGTGTTTCATTTAGGATACACGTTTATGTGTATGTGACTATATGACACCCGACCATATTAAAACCTCTAGTTTCAGGATTCATTTCACGACCATCCTGCAGAAGCCTGGTTAGGTTAGATTGGTTTTATAAAAATCCTGTTTTTTTTTCAGTATTGAAAAAAAAGCGCTTTGCAAAATAAATAATTTATAAATAAATATCAAGGGACCATCTCACAGAAATTGACCTAGCCCCAAACTAAGCTCTAGGCTTGTACTAGGCAAGGATTTTACTTGTATAGATAAATACATACTTAAGTACACAGAAAACACATATTTGCCCGTACAGGAGATCGAACCCGGGACCGCTAGCTTCGTAGGCAGGGTCACTACTGACTAGGCTGTCGCGTCTCGTCAAATTATATGTTTGTGAAATGAATCAGTCTGTGAAACGTTTTCTAGCAAATAATGTTAAACCGGCTTATTAAGTTATTACATACGTCAAATTAAATCAATTTACGGAACACTGCCATTTTGGACGCGTCTTGCGTTTTTTATATTAACACGGCACTGTAGTTTTAGTCATATTACAATATTATCTGTGTATTGAACTAATTTACTGACGCTGATAAGTAATCCGCAGCCAGCCTCGAGAGACCCCGTAGACTACGATCCATTTTATAGAAAGAAAATGCCACGATAAAATCGGATTTATACCAATAATGAAGTTACTAATATGCTCAATTTAACAGAGAGCCGGGCTTCGGTGGGGGAGTGGAGAAGCGCAAGAGCATGAGCTTTTACGTGTCAGCCTGTCTTGTTTTTTTGCATGACACTCTTTGTAAAGTTGTACATCTATCGTTACTAGCTGGGCTAGTTAGTTCTTGTGTTGTGACTTAGTATTTTGTTTAACGTACATTGACGCAGCAGTGACGTGCAAAGTCATTTGAGTGGCGGGGCGCGCCGCAGTGAATTAAAAATATACCGTTCATTCTAAGCGCCCACTTATACAAATCTTGCACGGCTACTATATTGTTATGATTGTAAGAAATGCGTAAGTGGGGTGTACCTTTGTGGGTAGAACTCGGTGATTGGCAAATTGAAAATAGGTATTTTTTAATATAATTCCAATGCAGGAAAGTTTTATCAATAAAACGTACTTATTTAGTTTTGTACAAATTATAGTTTACTCAGTCATTAAAACATTTCCTGCTTATTAGTAAGTAGGTAGTTAAGTATGTATTGTCTAGTGACGAATTCGAATGACGAGTCATTAAATTGGAACAGTCATCATACACTTACACATCATACCTATTTACTCTGCATTTAATAAGTATTACGTTATTTTATGTTGTTTTGCGTCGTCTCTAAGTATTTAATACGCAAGCTACAAAACTAACAGGATAAACACAGTTATATCTACTTTGGGCGGTTTCAGGCTAGCGATTTTTCTGCGCTCGCGTATAAGCTCGTGTCTGGAACCGCGTTTAGGCGCGTATAGGCGCGCTTTATGCCACACGCACAACTCGTGCGAGCGTTGACGCGCTTATAAGCTCGAATATAAGCCATGTTAATACTGACTGCCCACTACCTGTTCGAGAGAACGCGCTGAAATAAGCCCGTGTACGCGCGTTCGTATGCCAAAACGATCGCCCTAACGCCTAAACGCATTATGAAACCAAATTTCGCAAAGGAAACAAATAGGTACTCTCAAGGAAATCAAAGGCATGCAAACATGTTTACAAAATTACAGTCTATTTACTGACGTAAAATCAAGTTATTCATAAACTGGATGAACACGTGTCTGAATGAAAGCTGGGGATCAAACGAAACAAAACAAAGGATCGGCGCGTGGGCAGCTTGCTATTGAAATGATCAAATCGCATGCAAATAGAACGTTTCATAGGAAGTTAAAGATTAGGTAGGTATAGTGTTTGGATTAGGGCAAAAATCTCTTGTTTCAAATGGCTTGCTCCTTGTCAATAACCAAGTAGAAAACTAATCAGAATAACCATAGATGAACGTTAGGAAAATTCATACTCGTATTCTGTAACTGGGTTCGCTCCGAAGACATTATTTCTTCCTTGAAGATAGGTACCTATTTAACCGAATAATATTCCTGAACTCCATGAGGATAAAAAAAATCATATGATATGATAACCGCTTTTAACAAATAAATATTTTCAATTTTGAGATATTTTTTTTCATAGACAACCAGTTCCTCGTAGTTCATAAACGCACTCAAAACCTATTTCAGTTTAAGTACTCGTTCCTTTCTGAGAAGTTCAAATGTCATAATGACAGATAAGTACAAACCATATTTCAAGCACACTTTAGTTATCGCGCGTTTATGAATAAGAGAGTAAAAATATAGTCGGACTTCTAACAAATTACAGTAATAGTAAGTTCCAGTGGTAGCGCTGTTATTACCCCGTAATTAAAGTCGTAATTACTATGATAGTGTTTAACAATATGGCCGTTATTAAAAAGACCGCCAACGGCAATCGGAGGAATTTGTGACATTGTATTGTTTGGAACTAGCCCACCCATTGTCCGTGAACTTGCCTATAAATAAAGATCAATGGACGTTCAATCGGCAGTAACATTTAACAGTGTCGAGAAGAGGTGAAGGGGGGGAAGCATATGAGTCTTAAGAAACTAAAATCTAAAACTAAACTTATTGAAATTAAAATAAAACTAAGCTACTCAAATATTAAAGATGTAAATAATAATCACCACTATAAAAATAACACCCCCTCTAGCAGGTCCGCTCGCGGCATGGTCCCTATGACACTGGCTGCATTACCTCTCTGGATAGCTAGCCCAATCCTTTGGGAGAGGTAAGCACCAGCTCTAGGATCTCCGGAGGTGTCTATGAGCCGGGATGACAGAGCCTTAATAAAGCTTAAGAAACTTAATATTTAGACAAATATATACCTAGTAATATTATATTTTTCAACACGATATATTTATTGGTCAACAATTTCAAATGACACATTCTAAATATTTCTAATGCTCATAAAAGTTAGCTTAGTTTGGGTCTAGGTAAATTTTTGTGAGATTTTCCATCTCTATTTATTGCAGTAATAAGTTAGCTCCGGGCAATAATGTTTCTCACCCCCTAATCAAGTTTCATTTAATTAATAATTAATACTTTTAATTCATTTCCACGGTTTTGTACGTTTTAATTTGTTGCTTACATTTAATATTGTAAATAAAAACGCACATACCTAGTTTTTCATAATATCTAAATCATATTAAAAAATTGTAAAAATCGGACTAGGGACAAAACGTTATCGCATTTTGTATGGAAATTTTCAGCGTCACAGTCCTCTTAATTCAAAAACATGCTGTTTTATTTTAAACCTTAAATCACATTTCAGTCTCTATAGCTATCTATGCATAAAGTTAATTTTAACGTCTGCAAGTTCAGACTAAGATGAATAAGCGCATCTGCGACGCACCGTTATTGAATCGACCTTCGGCTGTCGATCGGTGAGGTCACTCCCTCATTTGTCCTGCGCTGACGCAGCCAGTAAGGCTAAAGCTCGCCGCTCACACGTCCGTGACAATCGTGACTTGAGACGGCACTTAACTAGGAGGGCTAGCAGAAGTGCTGGTGTTATTTGTCGCTCGGATCTCCCTTTTTCTCTAGTCTGAAACGATAAGGACGCCCTGAGCGACAAGCGAGAAAATAAAGTTAGGTATGCCTCACTTAATAGGCTTGTGAAGAGACGCTTTAATCGAGTAGCTGTCAAAAAAATCTATACAATTGCGTTTTGCGCCCCTAAATTAAGTCCGATTTCTACGATTTTCAAATATGTCATAGTCATTATAAACAACTATGTTTGTGCGGTTCCGTTTTTTTATTTGTTTCTTTTCTATTCTTAGGAATCAAACCGTACAGACATAGTTTTCCATAATATCTAGAACATATTCAAATGGGGAGAGGAACGTTTATCGCCTTTTACTATGGATATTTTATGCATAGACGGACGGATATTCCGCCGGCCGGTATTGGCCTGTTGGTTCAATGTATTAGAACACAGACTATCAGTTTCTCTTACGGTTTAGGACTGTTGATTTTTTTGAACTTCAAGATTAGGGTGAGGGGTGATATCGACCGGACAATCCGACGCCTCACGGCCAAACCCGCTATAAATTTGTGGATTGCTGATCGTCGTCACTTGGCGATCTCGATCTGTCGTTTGAAAACAGATAATGTGTGGCTCCCCACACGTTTTAAAGTCGGAGTACCAATATTGATTATGCAATTATGGATTGCCAGGCGGCCAGACAAACTTGAGACTGCAGGTTATTTGTGCTGCCGGTGGCTTTAGATTTGGGGTGGTGACATTTAAAGGCATTCAAATAAATACACAAGGCAGGCTGGCAAGGCCCTTGCCTCCGCCTCCATCACGTCGAGGACCCGTCGTCTTTTCAGTGTGCGACACGCCTTATGGTCTGACAGCCGTAGTTCAAATCTTGATTTATGTATGTTTATGTTTTATAATCAAATAACCAAATATGTTTTGAATAAGGTTTCTAAAGTAACATTTATGAATAAACCAAATCAGCTCCCAGCTAGCAGTACCATGTATAGACATGGTATCAATGTGCAAGTAAGTAAACCAGCCACGTACGGACTAGAAACTGCACTCAGATTAGTTTTTGCAGTTGCCACTTTCCCTGTCTTCAATCTCTTAGCTGTAGTGGTTTCGAGAATGTCCAATATTCCAGTAATGGTTTCCGCTTACCGACAGAGCAGTAAGATTCTAATTTAGAATAGAATGGGAGACGTTTAAACGTTTATGGTCTACTGGATGACGTCTCAAGCCTTTGCATTTTCTACGTGACCTTTCCCCTGACTATTATTAAGGATTTTACTGTACACTGTTAGGTACTTATCTTGGATCCGTTACAAGCAATTACTGACTGATGAAAACAATCAAAAACGATTCAACCTTGAAAAAATAAGCATGAGGCGTGACTGCTACGTGGCTCATCAGTCCAATCCCACTTCTGATCCAGCTGTTATAGAAAGTGAGACGGTTCAGATGGTATTAAGTACGAAGATTTATTAATTAATAGCGGTCTAAAAGCACCGGCAGCAGCCACTAGAAAAGATTCGCTTCATCGAATTCATTAAATTAATTGATTCGTGTCATCCTCAGAAGAATGAGTCGCCAATTTGGAATTTTATTCCATTCCGCTGACGAACCGTTCGCATCACATTGTATCTTATCTGTATCGTCACAGGTTCTATATTGTTGTGTCAGTTCGGTTTAAGAGCCAGCAACGATTTTAAATAAACTTTAAATTGTGTACCGTAAAGTTGCCTTTCAAAAGGTCGACGGCGAAATTGCGGAAGTGGACTTGATCTAAACATAATGTGATGGGATTTGTATGGAAATGGATGGTATGGATATAGTTCTCGGTTCCAGTTTTTGGCTGGTTTTGTAGCATTCTTGGTTAATCTCGTGTGTAGAAAGATTACGTAACTAACTGCGGAGTTGGATGTGATCCCAAAAATGTTATCGAGACTAGTCTTTTATATCGTTATTTAATTTCAAACCTGTTACCATTCTAATTTGTTTTTAATAGCTGATATTTACTAGTTCACGTTTATCGGTTAACGTCCTATCGTTATGTCCCATGATAGCTAATACATTATCTTCGACCGGAGCGAACGGGCGTACATCGACTTTTAATTGCATCGCTACGGAACACTGCTTTGTCTCACTAAGATTTATTTCGATGTTTTTTACGCCCCGTAGAAACACAATACAAGATATATTAGGTTCTTTCGTCGTTTGAAATAGTGGGAAATTATTTATGATAGTTCGTTTACATCTCCTTTGTAGTAAATTAAAGCGCTTAATGTTCAGAAATAGGTTAACAGGTAAAACTATCAAATAATTTTAGCAAAGAGAACATAGGTACGAGTGTATTCAGTGTATGTCTAGAAACAGCCAATACCAATAAATCTGTCACCAGGAAAGTCTTCCAAAACAAATCGGAATAGCCGCCCTCATATTTCATTCATAAGTACGAATATATCGCCGGTGCATCGACATTCTTTAGTCGTCGTGTGCTAGTAAAGTTCCATTCGCATTTTCACCCACACATACATCTACCTATAGCAATTTGCAGGAACTCTTTTGTTCAGATCCTCTGACACAATAGGAAGTGGTTTTACAATCTAGCAGATTTTCATTTCAACGTTGGCAAATAGGAGTTTTAGCTCGACTTCTCTTCATTATTCCATGAGTGTCGAACGTTATGTTTTACTTTGCTCCGGTACATGACACCACCCATTCTGCCGTACGGAGTTTTGCTAAAGTTTCCAGGTTTTGCTGGATCGAATCAGAATGGTTATATTGTACGTGTAACTAAAGTATAAAGTTACTCAGTTTTAGTTGTAAATTAATTCTGTTGAAAGGGTAACGTGGACGTCATTTCGTTAATTACCGAAGGTTAAGGCGATGTTGTATGATAAATTGATGATGTGATGACAAAGCTATGCTCAAGGTCTCAAAAGCAAACGGGTCATCGAATGTACAAATGTACTTACACAGTGACCTGTTTTTATCGCTCTTGATATTTAGAACTAGGCTCTCTGATTTCCGACCTTAATATCGAGCTTTTTAAGTTATTAACATTTTAAAAAACGAACTCCATCGATGATTACGACATGTGCACTCAAATTAACGATGACTATAAAATAAATGACTTAACAATGTATGACATAATCGCTACAATCGTGGAATTTTAAAGAATGTCTAGACTAACTATTTTCGTCTAGCAAAGTTCCGACGTAAACTCGCAAACAAGTGCAAACTCTGACGTGAACGCCATCAAAGGCTTTAAGTTCTGAGAAATTATAACGAGGTATAGGTTTTGTTTCAGTTTTATATAATCGTAAAGAGTCCTGTCGTTATTTTGACGAAATCTGAGTAGGTACCCATAATCTAATTTATGGCTTATACTATTTACGAGCATCTAAAAATTTTTTATTATTAAAAAGTGAGCAGTCTTAGTCTTAAATGTCTTAATTGTTTGGTCACAATATTCCTACCACCCTACTGTAACTTTTTGAAGTTACTCCTTTAAACTTTTGTATCCAAACAAGTTCTAACGAAAGCTTTGTCTCAGTACTTGCTCTAGCGAATCGCGAAAGTTTTCTCTTAAGCTTCGTTTAAACTTCCGCTCGAAAAATTCCAAAGAACCACTTTCTGGACTTCTGACAAACATGTTAGTTAAGTTACGAGTACTACAAATTATAATGTTTTCGCTTTCTGAATCTAGAATGAACTTAACTCTTTCCACAATGTGGAAAGTATTCATCACACCTCTAAATTATCATTTTTCAACAATGTAAAGCCACTTCCATATCACTTTTTGACACAAACAAACATATTCCCTAATAGCCTTACTAGTAGCCAAAACCTCTGATTGGTTTAAACGGTAATCCTATCAGGCATATTTGATTGGAGTTGATGCCACACCTCGGCACAGGTCGGATTCATTCAGTTCATCGTAAATACTCGACTAACTGACCGATATTTGGTTAGATGTGAATTTATTTGCTTATTTCAGTGTAAACAAATAACATGATGGGAGGTTAGTAGTGGAAGGACCTACTTATCTTACCTGTCGCCAAAAGCGGCGTTCGAATTGTTGTGTTCCGGACATTCCGGTGTGGGGATAACACAATTGTTAATTTACTAGAGTCTTCAGGGTTGGTAAGGCATTCTTGAGATTATCATCTTAAGATTGCAATATTTAGATTCAAAAAGTCTATGAGCTTCAGAGTCTTACCATCAGGTGGCTTATGTGCTCGTTTGCCCTCTCCATGCTATAAAAAAAGATACTTATCGACAAAAGGTATCAACACGGGTAGTCGGGATGGGATGTGATACATGGTAAATGTATCCATCGGTATATTATTGGAAGTTTTTATCGCAACATTAGCAACGAACTAATACAAATAAAACGCTTATCAACGACAATTAATTACAGCTGATATAAAATTACTACCACACCCATTCCCTGATTGATGCTCTTATCTAAGTGCAGAAACCTTTTTATATGTCAGCTCGGAGATAACGAATAAATTGCAAGTGAATTCGCTGGCAAATGCACGAGTTATCAGTAGTCCAGCTTGTAAGCTTTTTATAAATTAAAAGACCTGGTTCAGGGAGGTTATTAAAGTTGGCTGGAACTAATTTAATGTCTTGGCAGATCCAGGAAGATTTAGCATTTCTGACAATTTGTTAGCATTAAGCTGCTAAGTGCTTTATTTAAATGTGTTTTTATACTAGGAAATTTTAGGAGATAGTGAAAGGAAATGTAATTAAGGATGAGTTATGTGCTTATGTGTATTTGTGACGAAAAAGGCTAATAACATTTTATTCTTAGCTAGAATGCCTTAAAACGTTTAGTAGTTATAGTTACTAAGAAACGTCGTGGAACTAAGATTGTTAACATATTGAATAGAGTTTTAATCGATCTATATTTAAATAAAAACACTGATAACCCTAAAGCCAGCTATTCAATTTTATCATTATTTCCTTTGGGCCATTTGCAGTTAAGTCCCACGTTGGATCCCACCCAATTTAATTCCGATGACGATCAATTAAAGACTCGTTTAGTATTACTATTAACTTATAATAAGTTCTTTATTTTATTTTGGGGCTGGTTCTCACGTGGTTGTACGCCGGTGAATGAAGCACGTGGTTCGGCTCGGAATCGCCCGTTCGATACTGCGGAGGCTGCGCGCTAAGCTCCCGCCCGGAAAAGACTCTCCACACACCAAATTATTCAGACCTCCTCGCCCGCTCTACTACCCCTAACTTCTAACCAGACTAAGGAATAACGACGAAAATCAAAGCTCTTCTTCATCTGGTCTCCTGACTGCCACAGCCAGTTACGCATGACCTTTAGCATTGCTACTATATCGTGATGATTTCGATATCGTGAAGGATCTATCCGGTCTGGTAGGACGCGTGAGAGCGCTCTCCCGGTGCTGAGCGTACGTAATGATGACGGCTTTGATTTACGGTACGGTTTCGTTCGTAAATTGCGAATAACATTTTGAGAATCCAATGGTATAAATAATAGAAACTTTGCTCGTAGAAAAGTCACACGACTTACCAGAGGAAACTTCTCCTTTCTTTTATCAAGCGGTTTTGTTTGAGTGTATTGTATATTTATGGCACTAGTTCCCACGAAATAAAATATGGCATCGTAATCCCTTGTCCCGGAAATCAGGAATTTAATTTATTCAAAGAATCCAAGAGTCGTCCTACTTGTTTCAGGGTGATATAAAAACAGGTTTTAATTTAAGCCGACAAAAAACCATTCGAATGGCCGAAGTCAGTCCACTCACAATAGTCGTCTCCTGCCAGTTGGCCTGTTTTATTTTTAGGTCGTCCTGGAAAGGGAAGCCGTTCCGCTGGGGGCCGACTGTCATTATTCGCTCGCCTACCAGATATAACTATGGGGATCCTAGTTATAAATTCATTTGGGAGTCTGCGTTATTGTTTTCAAGAGGTCGTTGGGCTCGTTTCTGGGAAAGTAATGTAATGCCATTAAAGAAATGGAGTAAAAAGGACGCCTCTGATGCGACAGTTGAGAAGTTAAATGCGTTATAATGTTTTTTTCCTTTTTTTTTCAAGCTTGCTTTCTAGTCAATTTTGTATTAGAAAGTGCGACTTTTTTTTTTTTTTTTTAAATATGATTTGTGACGCATCTAAATTGAGTAAATACTCGTATCATTTACGAATTGGATCCAATACATATCCAACATGACATTTAATCATGTTTGTTTTCACGATGTTATTACTTCAATCTTTATTTTGGTCATTAAAGTTATAGTTCATAGGAAGGCCGATATATAGCTATGTTTTGTTTATGATGTCATTGACGTCTTTAGTTTAAGTAGTTGACTTTAAGTTAATTTACTAGGATTTCCGTTAATCGTTTACCAAACGTGGCACAATTGAGCATTCACTTTGATCCTTTTATCTAATCTACACAAATATTGGCACTGGCAGCGTTCGACGCGAAATTCGAGTTGGCCTAATATTGTTCCCAAAACGCCTACACTGGATACTCTACTGTAATTCCTTTGGAGTTAAACTCAAAATCCCAAAATAATAAGTAGGTATTACGGGAACCCTCTTGGGACGTTGGTCTTGCTTGTGCCGTATTCCTGAGATAGTAAGGTTGCTTTTCATATTAAATGTTTCAGAATTGTTTGGAGGCGTGAGGTAGATGTGGATCGCAGATAGATAAAGTTGGTGTCCGACAATCGAGATAAGACGGGTCATTGAACCGACCCAGCTCCAGAAATTCTCTTCGATTCTTATGTTAATTCCGTTTCTATTGAATAACTGATCGAGTTGCTTTTATGGCTTTTGAGATTGAGTAATGCATTTGAAATCAAGACTCTGACACGGCTACTTCTTTCAGTCTGCATAAGGCATATAAGTGGCATCTTAAATTCCAACTTGTTTTAAGTACGCGGTTTCATAACTTGAAAGTTAAGTTGATTGAGATAACCATTGGCATTTGTTATTCAATTAATTAGACTGATAAATTAGCTTGAACTTTGAGATGCTCAATGATGTCAAGGTTTGGCGATATCATCAAAACAAGTTTTTTTTAACAGAGATTAAGAGGTACACAGTTTTAGAAGTATTCCGGTCGTATAACGTCCCAATATAAATAAACATGTGCTCATTAATAAATTAATTAATCTAGGAGTTATAATGCTTGTTAGAAAGTAAATGTGTCAAAGGAACGTAAGTAAAGTTTGAGGTAAGGTATACTTACTACAAAACTATTTCTAGTGGAAAGTTTCGAGCTTTGATGAACTTACTGTTGCAGTTTCTGCGATCCTTGCTGGTCTAACAGAAGGATGTATTTTAAACTCATTTACATAGTTTATGTAAGAACTCGTCTTGAGGGACATGCTTGTTTTAAGAAGCGCCAGAGATGTCAGTTTTCACGTTTCCTGCGGGCCTGTTATAGTCGTGTTTATCGATGTGGACAAACGTGGATGAAACATCTGTCACTTCCTGGCCAATATGTAAGTGCGAGGGTGACGGGATGCTTTATCGACCGCGATGTAGGTGACCATAATACGAGCCCTGAAACTGGTGTTGTATTTCACATACTACAGGATCAGTTTTAATGCAGTAGATCATCAGGATTTTATGAAGCAGTCAGAAGGTAGTATTGGTTATTACGAAATTACTATCAGTAGATCCACGTTGCAAGAACTTCCTCTATCTCAAGCAATAACAATATGGGAAGTAACGGAAAAAACTGGCATAACAATGTCCTAATCTAAATGGGAAATACCATCCAAACTATTTTTGCTCTAATTAATTGTTAAAATTGTATTTAATGCAACGATGCAACTTAAAGCAGTTGAATTTAAGAAATATTTTAAATTTAAAATGAAAAATATCCTCGGCGTAGTCTTGCATAACGAATTAAATGTCGAACTAAAAGATAAAAAAAAACGTATCTAGCGGCAGGGACAATTTATAAATGGTCAGTGGTGAATAAGCAGACACCTACCTATAAAGGAATTCTTCCAATTTTGCTTCCGCCTTCCATTTGCAAAATTATAGTCGGATCATTTTCTCGCGGGGGAATTTCTACGATAAGAATTTTTAGTGATGACTAACTTCAGGGAAATCCGTTAGCCAACGAGCATTTTAATTGGTTCTTATCCATCATAAAATTGTCAGAGTTTTGGTTTTGGAATTGAAAAGGTTTTCTAATGCGATTCCTGCCCGTGAATTAAAATCGTTACGGCAACGTCAATCACTCTTCAAAAGGATTAAGCCGTAAGCCTTACGCAAAGTTCGTGTTTCTGCATAAGCCCGCTAACAGTTGCGAAGATTGCCTAAAGTATCTAATACAGCTGCATTTCGTTAAGCGGATGGTTCTAAACATTAAGATACAGAGATAAACCCCAAAATATAATCCCGCAGCTACCTGACCTGACCCTTTTGGGTCTTTTACCTAAAAACCATTGAAAAACAGCTCTTTTTGCCGCAGCATATTCGCAGCGCAGAAATGTGAGTACAAAAGTGAACCATCACATCGAGTAGTAAAACAACACGTCCGTGAACAAGACGTGCATTTCCGAGCAAACAATCCCTGCCACGGAACAATATGACACACGACCGCGTAAAAAAACCACCCCACAAACCCTCGACACCCACACAAATATGAACTTTAAATCTTAAGTAGAAGAACAGAAACCTTAATCGCTCATTTACAATCTTTGCACACGTTGTGTCCCAGTTTGAACTTTGACTCGTATGTCGACGCGTCCTTTTTTGGTAGGAACGGCCTCACATTCGAATGTATACCGTACCTGTTATACATTTAGGAATATTATACCTTTGAATGTGAGTCTTTGTTATAATTCATGCTAGAGGTCGGCAAAATGTGCCCACGGCACGTGTGTTCCTTTTGTTGCGAGGTTTCGTACAACTTCGTGGCATTACTTGACATTTTCTTTTGAGGCGTATTTCTAAAAAGATTGCTATTAAGGACTGTTCAATTTACTAAGCGGACATCAAAAATAGGTTCATTTACGGATTTTTTATAACAAATTATATCTTTATAACGGTGAATATTTATTTACAATATTAAAATAAAGTAATATATAACACAAGAAAAAAAGAATTAATTACAACGGTAAAAATTTCGGACTTTAGCCCGGATTCGTCGCATAAGTGTTTGCACATCGCTTTTGGATACCTTTCTACAAGCAGCAAACCACATGCGTTTAAATTCTGCCAATGTACTAGCTTCTCAGCCATCCTTCCTCAAGTATCTTTTTACAATGGCCCAGTATCGCTCGATGGGGCGGAGCTCCGGGCAGTTTGGTGGGTTGTCTTCTTTCTTAACAAAATCGATGTTTTTTGAATTTAATAGCCCCACAGTCTCACCAGCATAGTGAGCACTCGGTAGAGTCGCTAGATCAGGCCAAAACAAAGGGGGAATACTGTGCTTTCTATTATATAGGAAGTAACCGTTTTGTGATGCATTCCTTTCTATAAATTACGCCACCAATAGTTCCAGTTGCAAAATAAGACGTACTTTTGAGGCCACAGGAACAAATTGCCTGCCATATCAGGACTTTCTTCCCGAATTTGTCAATTTTTATGGTTTTTTCGGAATCGTGTACAATTTCTCCTACAGCCGCATTATAATACTGGGGCCCCGGTAACGTATTTGTGTCAAATTTCACGTACGTTTCGTCGTCCATGAGAATGCATCGAGATTTATTTTGCAGCAAAATATCGAATAAATTGCGGCATCTTTTTTTGGACCGTATTTGTTGCTCGGCACTTCTCTTCGGCATTTTTTGCTTCTTATATGTCCGTATATTATTTCTTTTCTTGATATTTTGTACAGTGCCTACGCTAATACCTGCTTTTTTAGCAATTTCACGAACGGACATGTACTTTGTTGATTTTAACTGCCGCACGACTTTTTCTTCGACATTTGGGTTTGCCGGGCCACTTCTCCGCCGCGATTTTGGTAAATTGTCGAGCGTATGGTGCTCTCCAAATTTTCTTATGATTTGAAACACGGCTGACTTGGAACATTTAAACTCATTCGCAATTTTCCGCAGGGAAAATTGGCCTGTACACCATTTTTGCAAGATTAATTTGCGTTCTTTAATATTAATTCGCTCCATCGTGAAAAATATTTAGACAATTAAAAAAAAAATATGACACTTGATAGACTTGTTTATGTTTATTTTATAACCAGCCACTGCCTATCAGTATTTTTTTAGTTTAAGGATTAATATTGAATTAAGTATGTCCGCTTAGTAAATTGAACAGTCCTTAAGCTTGCAGTTGTACGAGGGTACATTATAAGGGGCTACTTTACGTCTGACTTGTAAAGAAATATGCTATTTGAATTAAGTGCACGCATAGCTTTTTCTAAGGACATCGATACACCATATTAGTACGAGTAGCTTGCACGGGTGAAGTTCTATTGTTTAAGTTGAAAAGAACCGACCAAGATGCCAAATACAGTTGTTAAAGGCAAAGGAAACTTAGATAACTATATCGGGAAAGGACAATGGCGGCTAGATTATTGTGCATGACAATGGCGTCGTGTACCTCATTGTGTTGACTATAATGTCAACAGAAACACTCACAAAACGACTATTATCTTTGATCGGCTTCACTTACTCATGCAAGTATGCCAAAGGTCACAGGAGTTGTTGGCAGAAATAAATGTTGTTTGCGGCACCGCTGCTATTCTTTTGTTTATTTTGGCATGGGACTAATGACCGAAAGGCGATGGACACTTTCTTAGAGCAATGTATTTCCATGGAATGATCTCTGAAAGAAACTATGTGACCGCGTTTTATTTTTATAGGATCCTTGTATAGTTGCAACACTCCATTTTAGGTGATTTTGCCAGTTCTATTCTGCGTTGATTCGCGACTACATTTCTTCGTAGATTTCACCAAAGACAGAAATATGTGCACTGTTATTTTATATCTAGTCAACATTAGAGTAACACGGATCGCGCATCAGTTAAGAATGTAGTCATGCAAAGGAGTCCCTTATCCGTGAAACTGTTTTTGTGGAACTGTAGCGAGCATGTTGTGTAAGTCTGCGGAACTAATACGAAAATATCTACTCGGTTTACTTTGAACGCAGGGCGCGGCAAATCGACACAGCCCTTGCAGTTATTTGTATAGCTTCAGAGATATCGGTGGGGTTTGGTATGGATGTGACGCCGTTTGTTGTATTTTTGCCACTTGTTAAGATAAGATTTGGGTACGGTCCGTGTCCTTGACTTCTCGTTTTAAAGCTATGATCAAATTCAACGTGATGTTTGACGTGATATTGCAGAGTCCAGTGACAAGGTATAAGGACTATATATTTGGCACTGGTGGCAACCTGGTGTGTCGAAACAACATACTATGTCGGTTGATGATAGGATCATTAATAGTAAGACGCCTTCAGCAAAGTATTGGAGAATTGCTTTAAAAGCATTAGGTAAAAGAATAACAAAAATTGATAAACCAGTAGAACTCATGGTGTGTCTAAGAGTTAAAACATAAAAAAGCCTTTAAAGAAGTAATGAGGTCTGTCCGCGCAAAACGCTGTAAAAACTTTAATTAGTTCGTTCTGCGTCTAAGACTGCATAATGGCCGGCGTGCATCTTTAATGGTTGCTTCGATCGATCTCGTATCGATTGCAGCGGTTGCGGTCGACTCTTATCTATGTCGATGTAACGGGAAGTGGGTTTCGAATCGTAAAATACATCTGCAGGAGTTCTATTCTTGTTGATAGTGTTATTTTTAACTACGCTACGTTAAAGTGAAAGCGAAATGGTCTCCAGTAGTCAGTGCATTGGTCAATTACTCCTATAAGGCTCCGTTTTATACGGGCGTAATTATGGCACAACTACAAAAAGAAGTTTCTCAAGTGGCAACTATGTTTACTTTCTTAGAGTGCGTTTAAAATGGTGACAAGCTTACTCCCGTGACTTCATCAGATTGAAGCGTTTAAAACTGATTCCTCGGCAATAATTTCCGAAATATGCATACTTACCTATTGTCCTACCATACTTCAAACATTCACCCATTCCGCAATAAACTCAGTTGCTTCCGCATTTACCCGTACTATTATTATTTTAGGATTTCGCATATAGCTAACACCTGAACTGTACATAATATGCGTTCCGTTTGTTGCAGTGTCGTGACGGCGATTTCCTGCCATTGTGTTTTTATGGTGAGTTCCTTACGATGATCCCATCGGCCTGCCTTTTTCATGCTTTCGGCGCGTTCAACTTGCTAACCTTTCAATGTGACTGGCATACAACGACGAAGCAACACTAACACCCCTATGAACGGTGATCGGGGATCCCAGAAACTACAAACGCATGTGAATTTTTTCTATAATCCTTGGATAGGGAATAGGTACCATTCCAGGAATCAATGGCGTTTCTCTACTTTCGTTTCAACTATAGGAGAAATTTTCTTAGTTGAGATAAATTTAAATAGTTATATTAACAAAAAAGCTGATAGTAACAACCACATGTTCCATACCTCACACAACGTATCTAACGTCTTGTAAGGCTTGTATGGAATCAAGACGCTTATTCACAACATTCACAATGAATATACCAAATTATCGTTAGTGTAGCGTGATGCCAGCAAGCAAAGCAAAGGCTGTGGAACAAAAGCTAAACAAGACATCGGTAGCTGCAGACCCAGAACATGAATGGACTACTACGAATGCAATATCGTATGTTTACCCAGTATCAGCCGTGTCAGTGGCCAAGGCCAGCGTTGGGCAAGGCCGGGGCATTCACCCGCAGAAATAGGCCGGACCACGTGTTTAACTAATGCCAATATTACGGCCATGTAATCTTATTAGCTTTTTGCAACTTTATTTTGATAAATGTTCCGGTTCCATATGAATTTTCTGAGAAAAAATATGGTCCCACTAAGAAATTGCTAAGAGCTAGAGGTGCCCAAACTTAGCTTGTGCTCTGAACCAAAGCATAAGTGTCACAACAAGATTGTGATTGTTAATATTGTTATGTATAGGCACGTCTTGATTCCATACGAGCCTAACAAGACGTTTGATACATCAAATAAATTGTTAGTTGAATGACTAAAGAACTTGCTGTTGTTAATATCAGGTTTGGTTGATCTAACTAATATTTTAACTTTTTTTTACTACTACTCTCTTGGTTCGCTCTCATTTTTTTATATGAGGTATTTGCAATAAGTAAAGAAATAAGATAGGTCCTAGATTCACCACGTACGCGCTACGCTATCGTTTTATAGAAAATAGTTCCATGCTAACTTAGCAGTCTGCCTGAACTACTACTTGAATTATGCGTGCTTAGTCCATCTTGCATTGGTGATCTCTGTAAGACCAAGCGTCCGACTAAGCATCAGGAACCTTTTCCTGGATCTTAATACACCGACGCTTTATAAACCTAATACACATCAAGAGATAGTGTTAAAGCTTCAATGTATTACGAACTGGTTAAAGAATCTCGATGCAAACGCTCCGGGGTTGAGTAACTGTACCACCAATAACTCAAGACATTATCGGCCAAGACGACCATTAGGGTAAACGTGCACGGTTCGTAGCATAAATAAACGCCCCCTCACGCCCACTATATCTATCCCCAATTGTGAAATTGTTCGACTTATTGTGCATAAATCAATCGAGAGCACTTGTGCAGCATTTGAGAGTCAGTCAAATCGAGGAAAGTTGTAGGTTATGCGCGAAGGGGCTGGGAGAAGTTTATTCGAAGGACTGCTAACGAGTTCAAAATATGTCGGCCTGTTCTGACAATAAATTCTACGAGTACACTTGTGTCACGTTTAACGAATGATTAGTTGTATGCAGTCTACAGTTATCAGAACATTTTATTAGGTTCGTGAAGAAACATCACTCGCTGTAAAGGGTACGATTGTGGCCAGAATTACATACGAAAGTATGCATGGCTAACTGGATCCTACATAGTGTTTATGATGGGTTATGAATAGTCCATTTAAACTTTAGATAAAACTGTTCGATTACATTGCTAGAAACTAGGCATGCTCTATCGTCGGTGAAACTGCAAAACCGCGTAAGTAACATTTTAAATAAGGAGCAAAATGCACCTTTTTAATAAGACAGTAAGGTTTATTTTGCTCTATCATAAATTTGTTAATTACGCGGTTTTGCTGTATCACCGAAGATATAGTTTCTTTTTATTATTTTTAGAGAGAAATCCAAAGTATTCGATACGAATTAGAATATCAAGCTATAAGTCACCAGTGGCCTTAGACGAAATGCACTCGGCGATCGTTATCGTTATCGATAATAGGTATATAAGATTGACGTAAACTGCCGGACGGTCGCATCGAGCGCTTATGTCAATTCCATAATTTTTTAAAGTTTTCGAAAATCGTTAACGTAAGCGTTAAGCATATTATCTAAGGCCGCAGTTGCAGTTACAATAAAATAGAAATGTACCGTATTCCAACCTGAACGGTGCTGCCGTAATAAGAAGGCGGCTCACTGCAATGTAGTAGTCGAATCATTCTGTACTCTATTAGTAACAGAATAAAATTTAAAATGCTTAGACTATTCTTTGGTTTACGGCAGTGTGTCCCATTTGTCCCATAAAAAAATCGTATCGAACAAGGTTGATCCAGCAACATATACTTAAAATAGGTATAGGTATGTACGTAGTCTTCCAAATGAGTGACTCATCCCTAATCACATGCGTAAGCATAAACCTCATTTACCTATGAAATTACGCCGACACTGATATAATCGTCGCGGTAATGGATCTGTCTGTCTGTCGCGTTAGCCCGTCACTGCCCATAACAGAAATTAACCCTTTACAAAGGCACGCGTTTCAGTTTAATAGCCGCCGGTTCGCTAACGAGCGAGATGTTTGTTTTAATTGAACAGAGATTTGGATAAAGGTCTACGTTTTCATTGGTGAAGATTTATTGATATTTTCTACTAATGTAAATGTGACAATGTAGGTACATCTTACTGAATTAATAATGATGACCCTTGCTTTTTTGCTAACTAATAAAATAAAAAAACAAACCGGCATTGGATAAACAATGCTCCGCCAAACTGCACAATCAGTTTATGGGCATAAATGGTGGTCCCAGGCTACCGCCGTTATTTTTATAGCCTAAAATTCGCGTCGGTATCTTGTTTATATCTTTACATTACAGCGTGTCGCTGCATGTGTATAATAAATAGTTGACAACGATTAAGTTGGCATGACATTCAACAGGATAAGTATAGGTACATTAGGGACAAATTATGTCTTACATAGGTAATTAATTATATTTTACCAGCGGCTTCGCCCCGCTGCAAATTTCTGCCTTTCCCGGTGGATTTTTGAATGACGAACACTACATTAAAGGAATCAGCCAAATCGATTCAGCCGTTCTCAATTTATAGCGTGACATTTTTATATTTATAAATATAGTTTACAACTTGGTTATTTATATTCGATAGCGAGTACCTAACATTTCAGATTTCGTTTATTTTTAATTATGTACTAATTACTTACATCATTTTTTTTTCCCGGAATAGTTGTTTTCTTTAGCGACTCAATTTTTATGAGCTACAGCTTTCCGAGGCTAGACAAGATGCATAGAGCTAACGTAATCCATTTTCGACAACCGACAAAATGTACCTATAGAATTGTGAATGACTAATGTACACTTTTTGACTTTGAACATTTCACTGTTTTCCTGAAATTAATACATACATGCATAAACTCACACCTTCATTCCCAGAGTGGGGTAGGCAGTGCTAAAGAATTACCAACAAGTCTTAAAACTTCTTGATAATTCTGTAACCACATTTTGCACAAGTAGGCTAAGATGTTTCCCAGTGTATTAGTGACAGGTGGCAAGCCCATCGCCTAATAGTACTGCAAGCCTTTATTCCCTTAGTCGCCTCTTACGACATCCACGGGAAGACATGGAGTGGTACTATTCTAACCCGGCAACCACACAGGTAAAATAGAAATTAATAATTGATAATTAATTATGTTGATGAGTTTAATAGAGGTTGGTACATATTCTTCCTAATTGCACAACTTGTGTAGTGTTGTGTGTACAATGGTTTGCCTTTTAATAAAAACGTATTTCTTTAAAAAGTATTCAATTACCAGAGTTGAAAATCATCCTTATTTAAATATCGAATTACGTTGATAACGTTATTAACATTAGCGATCGCTAGTAACAATATTGAGGTCGCTGCTTTCATATTGTGATTGACAAACAAAATAGCCATTATTGTAGCGTTA
Source organism: Acleris emargana (assembly GCA_927399475.2). Lineage (NCBI taxonomy): Eukaryota > Metazoa > Arthropoda > Insecta > Lepidoptera > Tortricidae > Acleris > Acleris emargana. The sequence continues at coordinate 4,694,738 of OV656840.1, forward strand.
TCCGTGCCAATCATGACTAATCTTAAAGAAATGACCCCCACTTCATCTAATACCTTGTTCGCCGGCAAAACCTTGCACTTTCTGTTGACTCATGCGAAAGAATCCAAATTGTTCATTTTATGTTCAAGTTTGCCGACAACTGAGTGACTCAGCCATGTAGGGTTGCTACATAAAGAGAAAATAGGTTTATATGAGGTTACTAAGAATATGTATACTTACAGGGTGTTTTCGAAGTCACTACGTTGTATTGGCAAGGCTTTTTCATGTATATGCTGGAAATTAATCTGTATGACATGTGTTAAGTACAACAGTGGCACTATGTTAAAAAATAATTCATACAAAATGTAATTCTTTTTAAGCGCAATAATGTCACTATTCAAATAAGTTTTTCGTAATTTATCGTAAGGTATCGTGACGTGTTCATTCCTTCTGTATTTTCCCTTTCTCATTTCATAACTTTGAACTCTTTATAAGGCAGAGGGAATATATTTCCCACCATAATAAATGTAATATGAATCTTAAGAATTGACAGTTTGGTTCTATTTGCGAATACTATGACAGTTGTCAATAACCGGTAAAGGGTTAAAATATTATATTCTATGTCACTCCGGCAACCAAGACTAATCTAACGACACCTCATATGTTAAAATCTATCAAGCCATTTACATATACACGCTCGAAAAACATAACCTCCTCGACGTAGTCAGGTAAAAACAGCTTCTTGACGATCCGACAAGCAAGCGAACTCATATTAGCGAGTTTTAAGCTACTTAATTGAGAATTCCCTTCAACTAAAATGTTGATTGTACGTTCTGACGGAACAACTTAAACGCACCGGTTAATATGCGCCACAAATTCATCTGTTGAGTTGAAAAGTGCGTCCTAATGGCTGGTTTACGCTCAGTTTCCGAAAAATGTCGGGATCAACTGTCCTCTATTCCATCTTTACAATCACAGATGACAATTTGTTTTTACATTGCAAAGTTAACAAGCTTTTACAGCATTGGGATTCATTACAGCTGCGCCATGTAAGTACACTGAAATGACACCTGTCACCTGTCATTGTCAGGATGATGAAATAAGGGGGCTGGTTTACTTTCCTTTAGCTTCGATTCTTCAGCAGCCCTAACCAAAGGGCCAACAATGCGCTCGTGAAATGGAATAGCATTGCGTACTGCAGATAAAAATCACCGGCAATTTATTCAGTCGTGGCAATTGTTTAGTGCACGCTCGCTTTGTGCCCGCGGCTTGCGCTACTTAGCAATCTCGCTGTCGCCGGGAATAAGTAACGTAGGATTAACTGTTGGAGTTCCATTAACTTGGTAGAACCGGCAAATAATATACCTAGTAGGTTACCAAGTCGTTTTTATTACTAGCCAAGGTAAAGGAAGATATTCGAGACGTCAATTTCAAAACATTCCAAGGACACAACCAAGTATATTTTTACTACGTACGTTTACTTGAACTCTCTCTCTTATCTGAAACCCCTTTTTTCTGTAGTGTTGTGCATCGAGGAAATCTGTAGTTGATTTTAAATTCTTATTTGAGTGCATGCTAGAAACTTCTTTGATTATTGCTTAGTGGCAACTTAAGGAAAGGGAAATGGATGACTTACCGAGTTCTGCTACCAGTGATTGGCAATGACTGCAATGATGCACCAATCGTGAAGAACGATGCTTAGTTATTTATTTAAAACGTTTGTCAGTTCTAAAACCAAACATGACCAAAGTTTAATATAAGCAAACCAGTGAAGTCAAACATTATTATCAACGGAAATTAACCGCGATTACCTTTCGATTTAATGTTGAGCTCTCGATATTTCAACGAAGTTACATGCGTTAGATCACAGGTACACAAGTAATTGCGGGTAGGTGTTAAAGTAAGTGTAGACTGTCGACAGCCACCTACCCGCAATTTCTTCAAATGTGATTTCGCTCAATATCCCATTGATATTAGACAAGTTGCGGGTAATGTACGTAACCATAAATCATCAAAAACAGATAAGTGAATGAATTTTATTTTATTCTTCTGGTGTTGCGGGTGTTTATGGGTCGCGATGATCACTTACCATCAGGTGGCTCGCTTGCTCGTCTGCCCCCTTTTTCAAATAATATAAAATACTAACGTAGCTTTTAGCTAAGGTATTCTCAAGAGCCCTAAGGCTCTGAGGATAATGAGCCGGAGCAGTCTCAAAAGAGGGCGTTGAGCGTAAAAATATAATTAAATTTGATGGTTTCCTCGTAGGGCAATAAATATTAAGGACGTCAAACTGTCTTTCCACGGGGCAAAAGCGTGTTTTCTTCTTGCTTCGTTGTATTTTAATTGACACTTGCGGTATTTAATTAAAGTTAATTCTATTATAGTTAAATAATTAAAAAAAAAAAATCGTATTGATTTTGCAACTAAGTAAAATACTTATTTTGCCTTTTTTTGTACCTAACCCTAACTAACATCACATGCATCCGATTACTGTTAGAGAGAGGTCAGAGAGGGGACAGGGTTCATACAAAATCCACGATGATCCTGTGCCCCATAAATCCTACACTTTTTGTTGTTGAAAGTTCAATATCGAAATATCGATACGAAATCGTACTTGAGAATCTCGGCATGCCATTCGATTGTTTTGGTCTCGCTTCATCCGCGCGCCAATAAAAGTCGCTACGTGACACCCATATTGAAACACATCACGTTCCTGAAGGCACGTTTGAATTTTAATTTTGAAATATTGGACGCGTTTTGAACGTAGATTATGAAAGAGATATTTTGCTTTGAATATGCAATTGATCTAGTAAAGCAAGCAAGTTGTAATACAACTTATCGCCTTGCTGTCGATATGTTGTTTTACATTTTGCTTATGTAAAGCTTTTTACAGCTACATTAGTATCTGCAGATGCATTAAATACTCAAATGACATCGTAGTTTGTCGAGCAATTTCGTATTTATCGTGCTTTCTCACTTAACTTATCCTTGGATACTAAAGCTAAATGAGAAAGCAAAATCAAAAAATTACGTTTGATTATTCCCTACATCTGTATTGCGTTTCTTCGTCGATGTCACGGTCGCTCAGAGCAAGAGGAAGTAACCAATGATTCTAAGAGCCGTATTAGCAACCTATTTTTTTAATGGCTTTCACATCTGTTTTAGAAAGACGTATCTGGCCAAACAACTTGACATGAGACACGCTTGAATAATGTTCGGTGAAGATATTTTGACTCTGGGAGGATCCGGAAACCTGATGTTGAGTGATTTGAACGTTAGAAGACGCGTCAAAGATGACAGTTTCCTTAGACTTGACATTTACTTTGCCGTATCTTAAAAGGACATCTCACTCAAGAGTCAAGAGTTAAGACCATTTTATTAATATTTTTTAAGGACATTTTAAAATTAAAAGGGAAAAGTGCAAAAGTGTTTCATAAGAACGACATATTCAGGAATTGTGAAAATCGGACATGATTTAGGAGAACTACACGATTTAAGTGTATCTTAAGAGAATAACATTGCTTTGCCACATTTAAACTTGCATCGAGTAGTTACAACGTGAAATAATAACAGGTCCTCTATCGATCTTGTTCAGGTGGATGGAGCTTTTTCACTGAAGTAATAATATACTGTGTGCACTGTGAGGGATTTTATTGTGTTGCAATTATTGAAAGAATATATTGCAGTGTTTCTATTAAAGCTGAGTGGTTCACGGGTCAAGTTAACCGTATGATCGTGGATTTTTAAGAAGACGTCTCGTTGTTGTTCCAAAATAAACCGATTAATGTTTATTTTAAAGTATATACAAAATGGTCGTTCGGCCGTGTGGTTGCCGGGTTAGAATAGTGCCACTCCATGTCTTCCTGTGGATGTCGTAAGAGGCGACTAAGGGAATAAAGGCTTGTAGTACTGTTAGGCGATGGGCTTGCCACCTGTCACTAATACACTAGGAAACATCTTAGCCTACTTGTGCAAAATGTGGTTACAGAATTATCAAGAAGTTTTAAGACTTGTTGGTAATTCTTTAGCTCTGCCTACCCCACTCTGGGAATGAAGGCGTGACTTTATGTATGTACAAAATGGTAATGGCTGCCTATCAGCTCAGAGTTTTTATCAGCTTCTTCACCTCGACCTTAGTTGTCCTCAAAGTCGAAAACGATCGATATTGTCGTCAAATTACCTGTTTCACTTTTGGCTAGGTGATCAGGTTTCCTATGAGCTCTGTTTTTTTACCCGACTGCGTCAGAAGGAGGGTTATGTTTTTATCAAATTCTTCACCTCTACCTTCATCGACCTCGAAGTTGAAAACAATTTAGATTATGGTCAAATTACCTATTTTGCATGAAAAAACCACTCTTCTCTTTATGGTCTTCTCTAAAACACATGCAATACATGATAAGCTACCTAACCTAACCTACTTTTCACTAAAAACGTCCCGAACTCTGCGAAAAGGTAAGCAAGGCTTGCGTAGACAATAAGTGATCTAATATTGTATAGATTTAAATAAAAATAAGGTTCAATTGCTTCCCGATATGATCACGTCGCTTTGTTGGCTCCACTATAAAAGCGCCAGCGGGCACAAGAAATGTCCAATAAAGGGGCGAATAGTTTTTGTTGAGATCAAATAGAGCCATTCCTTTTCCTGCTGTGCTGGTATGTTACGTTATGACATAAAAGGGTATTAAAGAAATATGGGAGTGAAATCTCGAGTGGGGAGACGAAACAAGACTGAAATGTTTACTTGTAGTTTATTATTTTGTGTTACCTTGTGGTATTATTACTCGATCGACTTTAATTCCATGATTTCCGGAGTTCTTAATAGATGGCCTATATTAATTAAAATAGTCAGTGCAATTTGTTATTTTTATTGTTAAAAACGTCCTCTTACTATCTTGCTAGAGTATCCTGCATACGTACTACATATAGTTATGTTACGTTGAATTGTCAATGTAAGTATTTAATTAGTAAGTACATAAATACTTCAAATATTTCTACAGATTATGGTTTTCTCCGCAACTTTAAACCGTGCCAGCGTTACCGCAGTATTTTTCGCTGTCGCCTCACCGAGACGTGACGACCTAAGACCGCGGCCAAGATTTTTCAATAGAAGCTGTAATTGGGTGAAAGCGCTGTCGGATGAGATTGCATTAAAAATAATGAAACAAAAGCGGGGACAAACACTTCGCTGAAAAGTTGGAGCAAAACATTACCGAGTGTTTGTTGGGTGTTTTACACAACAGGGCACGAAGCTTGAATATTGGAGATCAATTTACAGCAGTGATTTCTTTATTATTCTGATAATGCTAATAAAATGTATGGTTACAGTATTAAAATCATGGTGTAGGCAGTTGATGGCTTATGTGCAATGAATTAGGTGTAATATAAGTAGTATAACTTTGAGTTTTGTTACGTCAGCAAGAGTGCCAGGCCCAAAATCGCCTTCTTTTTCTTTTACCACTCCTTCTCCACCCTCTATCTCTATTTTCACTTGGATTCTTCTGGTATTATGATTTAAATCCGCAGTGAAGATATCTTGTCATGTTACCCAACTACTAGCGTTTCGAAATGGTCTACTTCATCGTATACATTCCGTAGCTCATTGCGTATAAAAACACGGGTATTTGAATTGAACTGTTAACTTAGTTCATATGAATAAAGACAGTCCTTGAAGCGTGACGTCATAAAGGCCAACGACCGTAAGATTAACTCCCGGGTTGTCTGGCACTAGCCCACCTTAGTTCTAGTTTTAAACAAGTCTGGTGACGTCAATAGATTCGTTCATAAACTTGGGACATTGAAAAAAGACATTTATGTGAATGATGAGTATTCAAATATTTTTTATTTGGATCAATAACCTAAAAATCTTTGATTGGATGAGATAAGATGAAAATCGGGACCAGTGGCCTGCATTTGTCCAGCAGTGGACTAATACAGGCGGATAATGATGATAATGATAACGATGATGATGATGAAGATGATGATGATGGTGATGATGATTTGTTTCGATGACTTGGAAGCTTTTAAGAATGACAGGATAGATAGATAAGTAGCTATAGGCAGAGATATTCCATTGGAAACCTCTCCCCATCAGAAAGACCCACGTCTTCTTTGATATATGACAATATAAGTATAAAACAGCACTCAAGACAAAAACTGCAACAAAGTGTTTTTATGTATGTCTACCTCTTTACTATGACGAGTTTCTATGCGATACTCGTAAAAGTCTGAACTTAACATATTATGATAACATAAAGATTACGTACATACTTATTATTCTGTTTATGTATAAACCCTTTTAAAAGATTACATTATGTTAGGCGCCACAACTTTCCTTTTAAGTGGAGGTTAATAGGCTGAGATATCTTGTCGCCAGTTGGTCAGTTAAGGTAACTTACTATACAAGTTTCACTTGCAACCTTATTAGATGGCATAAAGTTGTCCTTGTCAAGACCGAGCAGAATAGGGATGGCCAACATAAAGTTCGCATATACTTTGAAATAAAGCTCCCACCAATGACTGTTTTTTTTTCAAAAACTATAAAGAGTAGGAAATTTATTAGTAGCTTATAAGCTACTTATAAATTTCCTACTCTTTATACATACATACATACCTTCACGCCTTCATTCCCAGAGTGGGGTAGGCAGAGCTACAGAATTACCAACAACTCCAAAAACTTGTTGATAACCCTGCAACCACAATTTGCACAATTAGGCTAAGATGTTTAACAGTGTATATTAGTGACAGGTAGCAAGCCCATCGCCTAACAGTACTACAAGCCTTTATTCCCTTAGTCGCCTCTTACGACTTCCACGGGAAGACATGGAGTGGCACAATTCTAAGCCGGCAACCACACGGCATTTACTATTCTTTATAGTTTTTGAAAAAAAATCAGTCATTGATGGGAGCTTTATATTTTAGAATAGTTGACTGACAGTTTTATAAAACTCGTATTGTTTTGATACTTCGTAAAAAGCAACTGATTTCTCTTGTCAGTCAACTATTCTATGTCGGCGATTCTGCGCTGTTGTATTTCAGGTTTTGTTATGTCTACAAATTAAACATTCTTATTCACTCATGATCATGATTCTATTAATCTCTATTAATATTAATATAATTTAGAATTAAGTTCGACTTTGTACATTAACGGGTTGGCTTAAAGTAATGAGAATGTATTCAATTACCAATAGCAGGCAATAAAAAAATACAAAAAGGATTTTGACAGATATAATTAATATAAAATATGTAAATTTTGTTAATAAGGCAAAAAACGATTAACTGAAGTTATGACGTGAACGTGTCTATCGCCTACTTGGACGGCGTGAAAAATCTGAAGTGGTCTCTCATCACAAATTTGAAAATGTACCTCCTTCTACAATTTAATGTTTGATCCAGCGGTGGGAACTTGGTATTAGGACTAAAGATTCACCAAAAACGGGAAGACCTCCCATTCTTAATGATCGAGACCGCAAGTAGGTGGCAACGTTTGTACAAAACAAAGTGGGTCAGTCCCAGAAAAGTTAGCTGTAAAATATGATGTTTTTCGTGGGCGAATAAGGAATATTTTAGAGAAATACAATGTTGAACAGTTAAAGTGTCAAAAAATACCCAAATATTCCAACAAACAGCTTGAAGATATTCCAAAGAAGTGCAGGAAGTTGCGGAGAAAGTATCACTATGCAGGGAGCAGCCAGAATTGACTAAAAGAGCGTGACGTTCACTTCGTACCGAAGGATCCAAACCATCCGAACGTCCCTATAGCTCGTCCAATAGAGGATTATTTGGTAATTCTCAGTAGACTAGTTTACAGTGATGGGCGGGAAGAAAAATTACAGACTCAGTTGAAGCGCAAGGTACAAAAACAACTAATTAACTAAAAAATGTAAAAATAGATGTTGTCCAACGTATGATGAAAACGGTAAGAAGAAAGCTACGAAAAATATAAGATGCGGGACTTTTTGCTGTATAGGAATGATTGATTATCATATTGGTTTTAGTTCGTTTTTATGTAATAAAAGCTATATAACCCTAACAAGTGAAAAAAAAAAAAAAAAACAGTTTTTGTAATTCTCATTACTTTAAGCCAACCCGTTAGTATGAATATTTTAATTTTAATATTTTTGTGCAATAAAGAGTTTATACATATTCCTGTTACACATAAAATTGTCGGTTTTTCTTCCTTCTTCACCTCGAATCGAATTGAATCTTTCGTAAATACATGTAAGTGACGTAGACACTTTTTGCCTAGAAATGTTGGACCTGGGTTTGTCAAACATTGAATTAAAACTATCGTACTGGTCATACGTTCTCATAAAATGATTAAATTTGGTTTTCAACTTTCTTTAAAATAATTCAGAGGCTTTCCAACTCTGCCCACAAATATGGAACGGGGCCGGCGCATACAAAGCAAGTTACATATTGTTTCAGTTTTATCTCATGCGGCTCAGCGGTTTCGTTATGAACTTCTCTTTATTGTACTCGCGTGTCTTCGTATATAATACGTTCCAGCCGACCAATGTATTTGAAAACGTTTGAAATGTATATTTAGAGTTTCCAAACTGACATAATGGAGAAAATAACTAAAATTCAGTAATAAAATAACTCATCAAGGCTTAAGAAGCTCTCAAAACAAATTATACCTATTCAATAATGTGCCAAATGTAGGGAAATTCTATTTTAGGGCACTAAGTAGTTAGTAGCTCCAATAACAGACACAAAATTTTACAACAATTCTAGCTTGGCCAATTTAAATTCTTAATCCAACAACATTTTTAGCTCTTAAGACGCGAAATATATCTTTTAAACAGCTGTTAACCCCTAATTGCGACCCCGTCGAAAATGTTTTTAAAAACTTTATTTTACCACTTGGCGTGACTAATATGTATATTTATGGGTCATTATTTGGGCGTTTCAACCGCCTCAATTTCGTGGTCACATTTTTGAAGAAGTGACTTCAGATTTTGTTTCTGGTTAGGTATCTAAGTTTACCGGACATCTATCAAATATCCAAAAACGCCATCAAAATATACGCCCAATTCTTCAAAAACATGTCCACGAAAGTGAGGCGGTTGAAACGCTCGAATAATGACCCTTATACCAAATTACAGCTTTCTAGTACTAAGAGTCTCTGAACAAGGCTGCGGACGGACAGACGGACGGACATGGCGAAACTCTAAGAGTTCCTAGTTTGACTACGGAACCCTAAAAAACCAACGCATTTAATAAATACAACGTTAACAAATTGGAATTGATATGAATTGCACTTCCCGGAATAATGGATGAGTGTATATCGGGCCAGTGAGTAATAGCATCGTGTTGCAGTTCGGTTCCCCGATGAACGAGAAACGCCAATTATTGGCTATGTTCGATCGGCCAGTCATGTATTCATATCCTCTGGCTTACGTCTGGTGTTACCGCTGCTTTGAAATGTGCAGTTCTAATTGCGATTTAGGAAAGGGCATGGGTTGCGTACGTTAGCTTTGATTCTATTACCATATTCAGACCTTTTGTACCCCTTTTAAAATTTTCCAAGACTACACTATCCTTGGTTTTTCAGTTGCGTCAAAAACAACCCAATAATGGCGCCCAACGTGGAACTTAATATTTGAATACACATTTGACTCTAAATAAAATGATTTTTCTTCCCGAATGCTTCTGCACACATTACGGTAAATCCTTTGAAGACGGTTCACTGATTCCTATTCCCGTTTACGAAGAAGCCTTGCCACATACATTTAAAATCGACAAATTCCTCCGGTGTATACGAAGGCTTAAGTGCCATAGAAAATAATATGTGTATACGCCCATTAGGATGGGTGCAGGAGCGGAGCACACCCACGTATCACAGATAGAATAATTCTCTACCGTATTTAATTTTACCGATGCACGCTCCGTGATATGCGCGTACTGGCAGTTACATCGCCCCCGCAGTGATTTGTGACATAAACAAGTGACAATCGATTATTCTTTTTTCAAAAATCAACGGTGCTAAAGATTTTAATCGTTCTTTTGGCTTTGATACTGTCAATTATAGGACAGAATAGGCACAGAAAGCGCCCACGTGGTGATGTGGGTTTTGATTTGAAATTCTGTATTGATTGAGCAGATCTTAATTAATATACCTCATTCTTTTTAGATTAATTTTCAGCTGGATAAATTTTAATATTTACTTCGCATATGCACTCATTAATGTCAAATGTAAAACAATAATTAAAAATCTAGACTTAAATGACATTTTGTAGTGAAAAGATTACGAACAAATATACCTAAGTTCAGTTTGGTATTGCTAGTAAGGTTAAAATAACCTTAGAATTATTTTCTCCTAATTGCAAACCCCTAGATCCGTCTAGGTGTTGCGTTGTCAGTCAGTCGGGAAGAGTTTTATATACGTTATAGATGTATCTCTCGTTTCACGTAAACCTCTACCGCTCGTATCGATTACAAAACAACTTCACAACTTCCACGGTTTTGCATCTAAATTATTCTCGACAGTGCCCATTTCTCATGCGAATTAATATAATACGTCTTCCTACATAATGTTGAGGTCACGAAACTGGGATAAATGCCAGCGGATAAGAACCCGATCTGTCACAATCACATTTATCATGTATGGATCTTTTATTAGCGCTTGTTTTATTTCTGTTTGTGTGTTGCCATGTGATATTCATAGTTATGAGAGCATAAATCATTAAAATTGCAAAAGGCTTCTTGGTTTTGTCTAAAGAAATTTGTAGTGTCTAATGGTATGTAACAATACATTCGAACTGTTCTTCAAAAAATATCCACCTTTTAAAAGCTTCCTTTTAACAAAATTATATGGTTTTTGTGATATTGGTCATTTTCTTATGAACAACGGCTCGTTCCGCCTCTGCTCGGGTTGAATAATGTAAATAAATAATTTGAATTGCCTATACATGTCTATTTGAATTAATGAAGCATCATAAGTTGTTTTTTTTTTAAATAGGTATGTATGTTAACTCTTTCTTGCACATAAACAATAACAATACGTGTTTGCATCAAATAGGCACAGTTGTTCTCAAGAATAATCCTTCCAGCCTTTACAATATTTGTATAGAAGTACTTATAGTTTATCCGATTCCGAGAATTCGTAACAATCTAAAAAAATAGTACATTACTACAGACGCCGGGAAGTAGGTGGTTGCAGGCCGAGTTCATATAGACGGCCGAGCGAAGCGAGGTCGGATAGTTACGAGGCTGGCAACCCCTTTTCACGGCGAGGTATGTATAGTGCTTTTCTCAAACATATGCAATGAAATAAAAAAAAACATCACTCAAAAAACATTTGTGTAATAGGCATTAACGCGGATATTTTTGGTTCGAACCACACAGATAAAAAAAAAACGATTTTCAGCTATTCAGCGTGTTCATAAAACCAGCTGTCATGGCCATATTAAAATTTAAAAAAAAATACTTCCCGGCCTAGGCGTTTAATTTTGTATGAAATTCCTTTACAGTTCTCTCGAGTTGTTCCGTCGGGAACGTGGCACTTTGAAGCCTAAAATAACTAACATAACGCCGACATTACATAGCATGTTTGAGAAAATAATCTTACTCGCTCTTCCCTTCGTCCTACTAATTAACACTCCTTACTTATATCTCCGTTCCAAATTTTTTGAGGTAAACAAACAAACAAACTTCATTCATCATATTAGTTTGTTAACTACCTTTTTTATGCCCCTGTACCGTTCCTGAAAGTTTTTGTACTGTATGTAAACAAAAAAATCTCATTAGCATTGTTCGGACTTAAATTGTAAAACTTTCCTGTTCCAAATTCTCTTTAACTGCTAAGAATAATAAAATGTATTTTTTTGTAGGGAAACAGAACTTCTCAAAATGCTCTCGAATGTTATTGGAAAATTATCAATATTATCTACAAGATTTCAATTGTTTTTGGGAATGTTATACAACTTCCGCATTACTAATCGCGTCTCAAATGATGTGGTTTTAATTTCATCTCATAGTCTTCCTGCCTTCAAGACGTGACATGATGCGACACATCATTAGTGAAGGCTAACTGCTTCATCTTGCTGACGGGTTAAATGTAAAACCAAGCGATTTTCACTCGTATTGCGCTCCCATAAAGTTGATGATACGAATGTCACTACTAATTTTCTTGCGCGTCGATACGTTCATCACACACTAGTAGATGGGTGGGTGGCAGTGTGAAATAGGGATGTGTCGGTGAAATATTTTTTGCTACTTTAGAGTCTGGCTAGTGTTTTGATCGAGTATTTCTAGCAGAAAGTTTTTAGCATGACTTTGGGGTTAAGGAATTTATTTGCAAAGACAAATTATGTACTTTCCCTTTATTTGCGAAGGCATACGTTTCGGGAAAGTTAGTTAAATGTCATATGTAAAGTCCTCATACCCGACTGGGGCCGCGTCAAAACCGTGGCCCAGACCTTTTCGTCTTGATTTCCTGTACCCATGGTGACATATGTAAGCTGATTAGATTATATACTTTTAAAGGAACTTACGGAACTTTTTGAAGAGTCAGTAAAATTTGTGACGCCTTGGTCAAAGCTTGCTCATCACGCAGTGTGGGCGCGATAACCAATATTCCACTAACGCCCTTTGATCTTGGAAGAGACACTCAAAAAAAATGGAACGAGTTCCAACATGTTGGTCAGCTCTGTGAACAAGAATGGGTTTTTCCACCTACAAGAAAACTACTGCGAGAAATGTCTGACAGTCTCTCTGACCTTACTAGCACGTCATTTGCAAATTTAAACTACCATTAGCCGCTGTTAGATATTTCTCGCAGAAAAGGCCTTATTCCTGTAAGCAGTTTCTGCCGCGCGCGAGAAGCTCAGTTATTAGCAAGATTGACCGGGTTGCATCCCGGCAGCCGCAGCCCTGGCCCGGGCCGCGCAGCCTCCGCGCTATCGACCGGCCGCGCCCGCACCACGTGCTCCATTCACTATCCACGTGCCGGCGTCGCTGGCGGTGTGTCGATACCTTGCTTTTTAAAAGTTTTTTATGCGAAGGAACCCTGTTACTAGGCCTACCAAGTCCGACTTAATTTTAAGGGCTACAACTTTGAAACTAGTGGTAACTGGTTGAAAATTTTACAAAATAGGAGTAGCGGAGAAAAAAAAACTACAAAAGCTAAGCAGTGCGTGGTTAGGGTAAATTAAAAAAACAATAATTTTGAAAATGCACTCCACAAAATTTACTCGATGGTTATTATTATGGTAAGGAATTCTAAGTTATGGCGTTTGAGTTTGACATCTTGTTAACTTAAATCGTCATTCTTATTATTGTAGGTTAATCGATCGTTGTATTAGAGTGACTAACCAGCTTTTACGTGTCACTTGCCTATTTCATAGATTTCGTCATTTTATTCTACGCGCATTTTTCTCGTTCTTCACTAATCAATTCTTCCATCATTTATTTATCTGTGTACGTATGTGGACGTATCTTTTTTTAATGGCCCAATCGTTTAGGATTTACAACAAATAGTTCTTGTTTAGCTTACTAAAGCTAAGTAGTTATGTGGTCTTTTAATTTTACTTATCAATTAGTAAAACACAAGGCTCACTCACTCAATTGTGTCTAGTACCGTCACCTTATTTGCCATCTTCTAGGAGATGGATGCCATGATAACCTTAAGAGGCTTACGAACGGATTCAGGTTTTATTTGGCTCTATCCCGTCGAGACAGTTCCATTACCTGATATCCCATATGCACTATTGAGCTGATATTGTACCTAAATGTAGGTGGTTTGTAACATACACACGTACGGTAACCAGAATGTATTATATAATACTGGCTTTCAGAAGTTATTCTCTAAATGATAATAAAAACCGCATTCATATCCATATGTTAGAAGAACAACGCGGCAAAATAGTCAGACACGCGGAAAGTGACTTGGTTTTATTCTATTTAGAGATAGCCATGTGATTCTGATAAAAGATACTACGATTAGGATCACATAAAAGAGTGTTTAATGCGAAAGTAATTTAATTTTACGTTTATTTCCGCAACCATGCAATGTCAATTTCGTAGATTGAAAACATTATTCAGACTACATTCCTTTATGTTGGCTATTTAAACAACCATTTTTCGTGATTATTTTGTTACTTTTGCACGCAAGTCAGTCCGCGCAGAAATCTTTAATCTGTCCAGTTTTCCGCGATAGAAAGTACTCTATGTCCGTATCCACCTATTATCGTACCTATAATCGATATATACATCCATATACATCGTAATGTACCTATTTGGTACAACGATACTAAATTTTACTGTCAATTGGATTAGCTTTGAACCGTAAAATAAAGACGGAACAACCAAGCATACTTTCGCTTTTAGCTATAGTAAGGATAAGGATAATCACTATCGATCGACAGTTAACTCTGACCTGTTTTCCTGGCCATCTGCTTCGTCATTTACTGAGGGCAATAAAGTGCATTCGATGCACATAAAAGTCAGTCGATAGAAAAGCTCCGAACGACGTGCGAAAGAATCTTGTTCCAAAGTTATACGAGCTTGCGTCAAATTGAACCGAACTCTTAAAGATTGATGAGTCTTCAAATTGGCGCCCAACATGGGGCTTGTATTATTGTTACTTGAAAATGTTGAAACTGTAAATGTAAAAGTTTACTACCTATTAGTATGTATTACTTGTATATAGAAATATAGTTTTAAAAGATCGTAATCTGATATTTTTTAGCAAAAATATTTACATCTTTAGAGTGTTAATATAATTTCGATATTGCCACTTAAACCTACACGTGGATCTTCACGCACTGAAAGGAGGTTGAATTCGTGGCTCTAGTTAAACGGTGTAAGACTAGTATACTATGTATATAATTTATACCCTTTCTCTAAGTTAGTTTAATACGTTTTCATTAGGGCCACAGAAATTACTACAAACTTCATCATGTAAATTACTCCAATCGTTAGATATTTTTTCTACAAAGGCGTGAGCGTGAAACAGTTTTTACTGCTACTACGCATGCGCGGCTCACCCAAAGGCTATTAATTTTAACGGGCCCTTGATATATTAGCAGTGTTTCTTAATTAGAGCCTCGCTTTCCTCTTACAGGCCAGTATTGCAGGTTGTAGAGTGTGAAAAACGCCTAATGTATCTTTTAATTTTGTTCCAGTTTTGAAATAAAGTACTAAAAGAAATGGGACTGGGCTTGGTACAGATATGACGGATCTAAGAAATGGTTTATGTTATATTTGTAAGTATAGATTGTTTTTTTTTGTCAGCGTAGAAGTCGTTTGTCGCTATTTCGTCGGGGACTGTAAATTTTTCATAGATAAAAAGTATCCTGTGCTCTTCCTTGGGGTTCAAGCTATCTTAATACCAACGGAACGGATAGTCTTTTAATACGGAGACCAGGTATATTTCATTATAATCAATAATTTGAAAATGGGCCTTTTATAACCAGCGAAAGCAATGTTGCTCAGTACAATTGTCTGTTGAATTCTTACTAAAAAAAAACTTTATCTCGTGTTTGCGTTTAGCTACGAAGTAGGTTAACACCAGGGTGCCGATGATAACCAGCGCTGTGGCTCCGGCAGCAGCACGTGCTGAGATGAGTCCTCTTTGATCTGTACAGCACAATGTTTCCAAATTCGGTACCAGTTATCTACATTATTTTTATGCTGCAGTGTATTTTTCTCAAATATAGGTTGTAAGTTTGAGTTAACAAATACGGCATTAAAAATTGTGTCGGTTCTTAAAGAAAATCATGGCACTGTATTACTACACTCCTGTTGTTTTTACTGCAAAACCTTAAAAAAACCAACTAATTTGTCAACTGAGTAGCAGACTGCGAGATTAAAACTGCAAACTCGGCGCAAACTTAGTTGCGGCACGACTTGACAAGGAATTTAATCAGAAGTGGGATTACGAAACTTTGAATTGATTAAGTTGCGTTGATCAGAATCACGTATGAAAAGTTTGTGACGAGTAAATGTTTTTTTCTGCAATGGCGGTTAATTTTTTCGTTTCATTCTTGGAACTTTAAAATATATCACCAAATAACATAGTCAGTGACATGCTTTCTATTAAACACACAAAATGGACACGATATCCTATCCTAGCCAATGTCTATTTTAATATTTATAAATGTCTCACGATTTTGGAATTCTGTGACAAGTAACCAGCGAAAAGTATATACATTTCTCAAGAATATTTGCTTAAAGGTCCCCCAAATCTTAAAATTGATAATAACATGTACATAATAATTTAAAGAGCTATATATGTAATGAAACCTCAATCAATGTAATAGTGTAAAATACCTTCCCTTTACTTGCATGGGAGGGAATCGAACAACTTTTTTTGCCGGCGTCATTTTAATGTATAACTATGCCAATTTTTTTAATTACTAACTAGTTGTTGGTAATTCTGTAGCTCTGCCTACCCCACTCTGGGAATGAAGGCGTGAAGGTATGTATGTATGTAACTATACCAAATTACCAGCTTTGTAGTAAGTACCAGCTTTGAGTTACGTGGCCAATCGGACATACGGACATGGCAAAACTAAATCTATTTCTTATTATATTCCATAAAAGTCCCTGTTGACTACGAAACCTTAAACATCAGTGAAGTCAGACTTTATAGTTATAGATGCGCTTGAGTTACAACTTTTCCAAATGAAAACGAATGAAAAGATCAGAAATGATCACTTGTCCTATGAAATCTTTCTGTGAGCCAAATATCACGTTTCTAGGTCAACGGGAAGTTTGTATTGGATGTCCAGTGAACTCGTTTCGCTTTGTTTCCTTAGCAGTTTCTTACAACACAACGATTGGTTGGACGGATGAAAAACCATTCAAATAATGAAACTTAGTTTATATTTGGAACAAAGAATTCTAAAACGTCGTTATTTGATCACGCACGTTATAATTACGCTGTCACTCGCATGAATGACAGTTTAAAGGTGCAGTCAGGCGTTAGCAAGGCGTGTCTGTTGCTATGACCAACTACGTTTAAAAGTAGAAGTTACCTTAATTGACATAAATTTAATCATCAGCTGACTTTGACATCCTTATTCTGGGGCACGTTACGATACGAGGTCGTTTTGTAACCAAAGACAATCCTTAGGATATTCAATTATCTAGTACTTGGCGATCGCTAGATATGATTGACGTCTTCCTGCCGGGGACTAAATCTAGAATGTCTAGATAAATTGCTTGTTCCGGGACGTTTTTGATGCTGTGTGAAATTGGTTATGTTTTATTTTTTCTGCAGTAAACATAATGTGTAGTCGCGAAATAAAAGAGGTGCGTCACTTTTGCATCTTTATCATTGAAGAAGTTTTTAATTAAATCCACTTATTGTAAGTGGTTAATTCAATTTATCTCAACCGGGATACCGTAATCTTATCTAGACAAGGTACTAAGAAATACATTTCAATTGAATGATCTATTTGAAAGCGTAGGCCTTCAGTAAACAACAAACAGGATGGGGTTACGTGAGAATCTTCAAAAGAATTACGGAAATGAATGAGGTATCGGATTAAGCTTAAATATTTATTGAATTTCTTCAGATAAGTAATTTTGCATCTTTAAACAGCTTACGCAATTCAACACTTGCGTGAAAGGACTGCTTTATTGATTTCAGTTTCAAAAATCTATCTAGTTACAAAATTAGCGTATCAAAAAGCAGAAAATGCTATTCAATTAAATAAGAAATCCAAGGTTACAGGGATAGGGAAGTACGTATAGTTGTTGGTTCTAAACTATTTGAACGTCTTATAATTCATGCGAACATGATTTTCTTGTTACTGCCAGCAGCCTGTCATATTTTCGCTTCACAGCACCATAAATGATAGCCCAGTGTCTTGATATACTCGTCTTTATGAAAGCTCTGCACCAACCGGTCACTGGACCTGTCCGTCGATAAATCCAGAAGTGGATTTTATTAAACGAGTCTACCTAGCTAGATTGAGTTGTCATCGATCTTTATTTATACTGTTTGATGTTGATACGCAGATAAAAAGGACTTCAATGAAAAACTACTCATCATTTTTATATGGAATTTTCCACTTTAAGTTGGCTTGATTATATGTTTAAGAACATGAAAAAATAATGAGCGCGTGTGTTGTTATGTTGGCTCTAATTCATATTTAAAAAGAAATACCAAAGGAAGTGTATCTTCGATGAGATATACTCGTATACAGGGTGTCCCAAAATCGGTAAACCACATTGACACCGGAGGTAGGTCAGCTTAAGAGGTGCCGAACTAGCCTAACATGACCTCAGTAAAATGTGCACGGTTTTCGAGTTATTGCCAAATTAAAGGTTTTTATAAATTTTCACCTTTTTTAACACTGTTTGTGCCAGGATTCAGTCGGAAAGCTCTCGAACTTATTTTTTTTTAAATGTAGGGAGCCTGGGATAGTTTATTAAGATATCAAAAGTGTTATTTTGTCAATAACTAATGTAAATTTATGAAAAATATTGGATTAGTCTCGATTTAAATTATCAGTAAATCATTAATTTCAACTTTTGACACCTGCCGTGAAAAATTTTTACTAGAAAGGAAACGAGCAAATGATGTTTAAAAATTGAGCATGTTATGCAGATTCAGAAATGGTACAATACAAGTATCTTACTGCGATAAGAAAAGCATTCAATAACACTTTTCCGATGCCGCAAACCGTCGCCGTCAGGTAAAAACAATGCCGTACGATGTGATATCGCATTTGAGGCCTAAACATCTCATTTTTTGCCAAATGCACGGGAACGAAAGAGATGGAAATAATGTTCATCTCCCTTTTGAAGGATATCGGTGACTAATAGCACGTGTGGATTTCTACCTGGACCCCTCCACTTCGGGCTTTGTACCTGCCTTGCTTTACCAATTGTTTAAAGAAAGGGATGGATAGAGTGCTTTGTCCGTTTATTTACAAGTAGCACGATAAGCAGTAGCCTTCGAACCAAATCAGTTCGTTACCTTGCGTTTCGTGCGACACCCGTGTTCTCTGCGTTCCATCTGTGTGTTATTATCGACTTGGCTTTTCTCTGGACTCTGATTTCTCTGAAAACGACAACTCGGCACTCTATTGGACTCTGATTTGCTTTGTGGAACTGCTACGACAACAACGATGGCAAACCGTGATCCCCAGTACACTCATGGCGACTACGCTGACATGCTCTTGATTTACGGTGAAACTAGGCATGTTTCAAGTCGAGGCAATGTTACGTACAACGCAAGATTGGCTACAAGGTTGTACTCGGAACGATATCCAGGTCGAAATCCAACGACTCATAACGTCATTTTAAGAGCCCTAAACGCTTATCACGAGGGCAGGCTACCAGGAACGAGTACCCAAGGAGGAAGACGCCGCACTGGAGTCCCCAAATCATCGGCACAAAGAATTTTAAATCGTCATAAATACCATCCCTACCATATCCAACGCGTCCAAACACTACTTGCAACGGACTACGCACACCGTGTTGAATTTTGTCGGAAGATGACTCAGAAATACAGGGAAAATCCTAATTTCTTCAATGAAGTACTGTGGAGCGACGAATCAGCCTGCAGAAGGGATGGATATCTAAATTTACATAATATCCATAGCTGGCAGCTGTCAAACCCACATGAACAAAGAGAAGACCGGTCCCAATACCAATTCAAAATTAATTTGTGGACGGGCATTTTTAACGGCCAAATAATAGGACCGGTCGAACTGCCAGCTATTTTGAATGGAACAAATTATCTTCAATTTTTGGAAAATGATCTTCCAGTACTTTTAGAAGATACACCGTTGGCACTGAGACAAAGGATGTGGTTCCAACAAGATGGCTGCCCGGCACACTACGCTCGACTAGTCCGCGAACACCTCAGCAACACATTCCCCGAGAAATGAATTGGGCGATTGGGTCCAATTTTATGGCCACCGCGTTCCCCGGATCTAAACCCATTGGATTTTTTTTATTGGGGATGTTTGAAAGATAAAGTTTATGCAAAACCAATAAGATGTGAAGAAGAATTGCGGCAGCGTGTATTCGACGCAGCCCGGACCATATCGGGAATTAGCTTAAGAAAATTGAGCCGAAATTTTTTGAGACGGTGTTATTTATGTATTAGAGTCCGAGGCAGACAATTTGAACATTTATTGTAACTAATTTTAAGTATTAAAATAAATCATTGAAAGTTAAACCCGTTTTTTTTTGGTCATCAACTTTCATCCAGCCCGAGATGCACATTATTTCCATCTCTTTCGATCTCGTGCATTTGGCAAAAAATAAGATGTTTAGGCCTCAAATGCGATATCACATCATACGGCATTGTTTTTACCTGACGGCGACGGTTTGCGGCATCGGAAAAGTGTTATTGAATGCTTTTCTTATCGCAGTAAGATACTTGTATTGTACCATTTCTGAATCTGCATAACATGCTCAATTTTTAAACATCATTTGCTCGTTTCGTTTCTAGTAAAATTTTTTCACGGCAGGTGTCAAAAGTTGAAATTAATGATTTACTGATAATTTAAATCGAGACTAATCCAATATTTTTCATAAATTTACATTAGTTATTGACAAAATAACACTTTTGATATCTTAATAAACTATCCCAGGCTCCCTACATTTAAAAAAAATAAGTTCGAGAGCTTTCCGACTGAATCCTGGCACAAACAGTGTTAAAAAAGGTGAAAATTTATAAAAACCTTTAATTTGGCAATAACTCGAAAACCGTGCACATTTTACTGAGGTCATGTTAGGCTAGTTCGGCACCTCTTAAGCTGACCTACCTCCGGTGTCAATGTGGTTTACCGATTTTGGGACACCCTGTACATATGTATAAGTTTGAAGGGTTTTTTTTTTTAAATATGAGTTTTAGCCGATGTAACAAAACACGTGCTGTTTATTTTTTCATGTTCTTAAACATATAATCAAACCAGCAGGAAAGTAGCAATTATTTTATTAATTCTATTTTGATGTTAGAGGGTTTAGTCACTTTTCAGTACTTTGGAGGAAAATATCTCCCAACAGGTAGATTGGGCTGCTAAAAAAAATACGTGTCTGTTTTTAAAGACTACTCTCTAACATAAATATATCATTATAAACCAAATCGGAGCCCGACAGTTGGGTACCTTGTCAGTGATGTATCAATGTATTGTATAACGAGTTGAAAACCTTCGCAAGACACCAGCTTATTAAGGATACTCATTAGAACCCCTCCTTAGTGGCTATGCCTCTGCGCTTTAGGCAGCTTTCAGCCCCCCTGTAGTAAGAAATAATAGTGTAATACAAAAATATATACTGTTAAAGAAATACTTATAATCTATTTATAGGTACTATGGTCTAAGTAAGGTATCGTATGTTTCCAGGAAAGTAAACTCTTGCGCTAACTCAGCGAAGATAAATAGTGCTACTATGTTTAAGCTAGACTGATTTTGATTTAGTATGATTGAATGTTCGCTGCTTTCTCTTCCGTTAAGTGTTAAAATTAATGTAGTGTAATAATTCCAACTATGTAATAAATGTGTTCTGAGTTAGTGTTTTACCGTTACAATAATAAACGTCAAACAACATACACTGTCGTTAAATGTATTTTAACTAATCGTATGAATCAAAGTGGATTTTAAATCAATTTACCTACGCCACTTTGCATAAGTATTTTATGCTAGCTAAAATTGTTTTATTAGACACTAGCAACCCGCCCTCGCTTCGCTTCGGCCTGTGTGAGTTGTCTGTTACACCCGTACATAAACCAGAATTTACTATACATAAA
Source organism: Acleris emargana (assembly GCA_927399475.2). Taxonomy (NCBI): domain Eukaryota; kingdom Metazoa; phylum Arthropoda; class Insecta; order Lepidoptera; family Tortricidae; genus Acleris; species Acleris emargana. Next base: position 4,716,432 of record OV656840.1, read on the forward strand.
AATCTTCCGTGAAAAATTATCTAACTTACGGTGAAAACCGCATGAAAATAGGTTTCGACGGTTAGCTTATCGACATCGATAAAAAACAAGTTTTAATCATCCATCATTATCATAAGTAATGGCACAGAATAATAACTAGTAACTAGCGTTGTAATGGCCATGTTTGAATACCTTTTAATTAAGTGCTAACCTCTTTTATTCATACTTATCGCAACTTTAAACAACTGGTATCTGATAGTGACCCTGTACTCGAGTCACTTTTGACAACCATTGAATTTACTTTGAATAACCAATTCATTCACTACAACAATATTCTTTAGCTTTCCGACGAATTGAGAACCTTTTTGTTTTTTAAGTCGGTTAAAAATGCCTGGAATGTACAAAGATTGTTTATATTCATGGAAAGCTGATTATTCAGATAAAGAAGATAAAGGTATGACTTACTTTTGCAAGAAATGTAAGATCCATATGTCACGACAAAAGTTTTCGATAAACTTGGTCGATGTTTAAGGAATCACTAGCACTGGTACATTTTTGCCCCCGTCAATCCGGTCACAATCCGGTGTATGTTTATAATGCCTTAAATTTTGGGTTACTGTAAGAGAAAGTATGACGACATGACTTGGCCTGTTTTTTCTAGTCGGTAGCATGAAAGGTTTATAATAGCACAATGCACACCGTTACAAGTACTGGAATGCATCTATTGTTGTTATAGGAGCAATGAACTGAAACTAGGAGTATTTTGGTTACATTACAATACTAGAGTTAAAACTATTAGTCTATTGCTGATCACAAAGGTAAGACATATTCAATGATAAAAAAATAAGTTTTTTTCTTGTCTACTTGGTAAACATTATTATAGTGATGGTAGGACCTTGTGCAGGGTCCGTCTGGATTGCTACCACCATCTTATCCGTTAGCCTACCGCCAAGCAGCAGAGTTCACATTCTTGTGTTCCGGTGTAGGGACAAGACAACCGGTAAAATTACTAGCATAGGGTATTTCATCAAGTCCTTTGGGGGTTGGTAACGCATTCCAAGTCTTCGGATTGTAGTCTTGACCTTGTAATCTTAAGGATGCAAATTTCTACGAGTGTCAGTTCCCACTTACCATTAGGTGATTTATGTGCGCGTTGGTCTTCTATCTCCTAACCATAAAAGATGAGATGAACCTTTTAGGGTAGTCTATTTACCGCTTTAAACAAACCAACACTAGACCAAAGTTTAGTACAGAAATATGTTTTTTGTCTATAGCTAAAGAATACTCTTTTCATGGCTGTACGTAAGATTAAAAAAATTAAATACTAGGTGAAGTAGAAAATAATGTCTAGGATTAGAAGTCGCGTAACCACTAATTTTTCAAGAATATTCGGCACACAGTTCCGTTACAAAATTGATTCTAAATTTAAATTGATAATCAATTTCCAACCGTACCATTAAAATACCTATCAATCATCAGCAGCTGTTAATTGATAGCACCGACCATTCTTTGACCGTCATTATTCTAATAGTAGTTTAAAACGGTAATGCATCATCATTTCTCTCCATCGTCCTATTCTTACCTGTGAATGTTAGACAGAGATAGAACAGATAATTATGAAGTGAACTAAATGGTTTTTAAAATAAACAAGGCACGCGCTTTTGTTATTTTAAATTTGACGTGCATTAAGTCTTAGAAATAGTAAAGTGTTTTTACGTTGGTCTTATGAGCTAAAAATAGTTGAGGGATAAAATATGGCTCCGAATGTAAATTTATGCTTTTAAATTACGGATCTGTGGCCCTAGGCAAGATGTAAACGCTACTAACGTTTTACATTTCTATCGCTTAAAATGTATGGTAGCACGGCGCACGAGAATGTCACGAATATAAAAACTTAATAGAGTAAGACAGCAGTCAACGTCTATAAAAGCAATCAAAATTACCTAAAAGTGAGACAAAGACATCAAAATTTTGCTTTTTGCTCTACAACTGAAGTTAAAGTAAGATAAATAAGTTTCTGTCAAAAAAATCATTTTTTAGACCACCTTTTTTGCACTTCTTTTGCAAAATGTTTTTCTGCTTATCAAGACCAAACTATTGAGTCCTAACACGGTGGGTTCTACGGTAAGAATAGCGGAGATCCTGTCGCCACCTTCCGACTCCATCATAACATCAGCTCTTAGATACCATTGTCATCGGGATTACATAACTATGTGGTCCAGATTTCAGCTCATTCCGTTAACGGGAAGTGGTTCAAAATTAACTTGCATGATTTGTCCGATACATACATACATACATACATACATTGCAAGTTAAACAAAAGCTTGTGAAATCAACTGCAAGTCTAATTGCCAATCTAATTCGCGCTTTACGTGTTCAACGCATAGAGGCATTCCGTCTTAGTCCTCAGAGTTGGCAGTGCATAGGTTTTTATCCTCTAACGATAACATCCGTGGATGTTTCGTTCATTGCTTTTGTAATATTTGAACACTCCCTGGGTTGTTTTATGCCTCGAGCAAGCCCCCTCCCACGCCCGAATAATTAAGAACAAAGCCACGCGCCATTAATTAAGTGTCGCTAGTTATGTACATTAAATATGCCTTCAGTCACTACAGCTTCCCAGCCAATAAAGCAATGCTGAGAATCAATGCCGGTCCGATAGCGCCGGAGATCCGACATCCGGCGTCCGGCAGCCGGAACATCCGATCCGCTACTGGGCCGTCGCGGAATGTTTCTAGTTTGTTACCGGGTTTGTGGAAATTGGATGTTCGAGTCGGCGAGAAATGGGTCGCAAGCTGTGTAACTGTATTTTTAAAGTGCTTCATACATCATTTCTCTGGAGAAACGTCATGAGTTTTAGGTTTTAGTTGAATAATTTATGTTTGGTGGTGTTTCTCCAGCATGTCATGTCGTCCTTTAAACGTGACTTAAAAAGGACTATTCGCTGAAAGACAGCGACTTGGCTGTGCTTTTGGCATTGTTAATGTATACAGGCGACGGTGACCTCTTACCATCGTTGGCCGTACTTACGTTGAGTGTAAAAGACAGAGCTATAGCAGTTATATAGCTCTGTCCTTTACACTCCCCGTAAAATGAACTGCATAGCTATGTCATAATAACCACACAGGTGGCCTGCGTGTTAGCTATTAAATTGGCTTTCAAAATAGAGTACTAGGAGTAGGATATTTCGTTTTGAAGAACGTTTCGTAAATTCATTAGTATCTTAGATTTTTACTTTTATTTATTGGTATTGTATAGGTATTTGCCATGTGGTTGCCGGCTTAGAATTATGCCACTCCATGTCTTCCCGTGGAAGTCGTAAGAGGCGACTAAGGGAATAAAGGCTTGTAGTACTGTTAGGCGATGGGCTTGCTACCTGTCACTAATACACTGGGAAACATCTACGCCTACTTGTGCAAAATGTGGTTACAGAATTATCAAGAAGTTTTAAGACCTGTTGGTAATTCTTTAGCTCTGCCTACCCCACTCTGGAAATGAAGGCGTGAGTTTATGTATGTATGTATGTGTATAGGTAGTGAACCAGTCTCCAAACTCAAGTAAAGCTGGCTACAGACTCAAACTGAACTTCTCAAACAGTATTGTGTGGGGTCCAATTCACGCAAAGGTGATTGTGTGCCGAGCTCGTTTACACTCACGTGTTGACTGGACGAAAGGGGTGTTACCGTGTTACCGGTACACGTTATATGCCGTTAAAGATAAGATCAGAGGATGGTGATCAACGGTTATGTTGCTGTACTTATATTTATAATGGTAAGGTCTTTATTGATAATATTATAAAAATTACATTTCAAAGTGGAATTAAAAATTAATACATTAAAAATTTCACACAACAAAAACAATTACGAATATTAAAAACAAAAATAATTTTGAGACTAATGTGTAGTTATAGGAATATTATGATTAGTGAATTCCGGCTCCATCTTCGCATTCGAATGCTCTGATGTGTTTTCTAGTTCCCCTTACTCTAATGGAAACAGCTCTTATGACTGAAATTTGCACCTTTACTTTAAGCCAATAGATTATTTGTGAATATGATTTTTGCCATTTTTCATTTAATTTTGAGGCTGTTTTTAAAAAAAAACTGATATATTCAATCCCAAGGGCTCCATCGCAAGAGATGACTAGAGGAGTAAAGGAAGCTCTTAGGTCCTCAGCAGCTCGATCATATTTTAAACGTTTCTCTCGGCTATGTTTCTGAGCAGTTTTTTGCCAGGTGAGGTTGCTGTATGAGGAAGCGTCAGCATTTACTATGCGAACATCAAAGAACGCTTTCCTCGCAGGTTCCCACACGCTGTTCAGGAACAGGTCACCTATTCGAGCTGGTTGGGTTGTGTTTGCGTTGCGCATTATGGGCTCTGTTGTGCCAGGTCCCCAGGCTAATTCCGCCCAGTTTTTACAATCATCTCTGTTGTTGTTGTGCTGTACTCATATTGATGTTGGTCTGCGTGTGTGGTATGATAATACCTTAGTAAAATCAACGCAACGCAAGCGGTTTCAACGGAAGACCAGTGCTGGCTTTACGGCTAGCGAATGCTGAGTTGGGACCGTTTCGCAACTGTTTCTCTGTCTTGTTCTTTTTGTATCTATGTACCTGTGGTTTTGTATTGTTGCGAATAAATGTCTCTTTTATCTTTAAATGACTTGTCCTAACCAGTCGACCAAAGTTGATTACACACTACAAGGCCCTTAAGCTACATGCTTCTAATTAGTTTATTGGACACTTAAGAGGACTGTGAAGCTCTGCTAAAATCGCGTAGCTGTCAAAAAATTCGATACAAATTTAGCTCCGGCCGTTAACGTTTCTCACCCCCTAAATGAAGTCCGATATCCACGATTTTTGAAAATGTTGTAGTTATTATAAAGAACTATGCAGGTCTGTACGTTTCTGTTTTTTGGTTTTTTAAGTTGGTTCAATTCTATGAAGTATTTTCGTGGAAAAGAAAACGTACAGACATGTTTTTTATTCATGATATCTATAACATATTCAAAAATCGAAAAAATCGGACTTGGTTTAAGGGTAGAGAAACGTTTTCGCATTTTGTATGGATTCTTTTTGCTTTACAATCCTGATAATCAAACACCGGATTGACGGGGGCAAAAATGTATCTTTGCGAGTGATTAATTACGTGTCGACTTAGTTTATCGACATCGATAAAAAATAAATTTATAATCATCCATCATTATCATAATATCATCTTTTTTATTCATACTTATCGCAACTTTAAACAATTGGTATCTGATAGTGACCCTGTACTCAAGTCACTTTTGACAACCATTGAAATTGCGTTGAATATCCAATTCATTCACTACACGGTACACCAATATTCTTAAGCATTCCGACGAATTGAGAACCTTTTTGTTGTTTGAGTCGGTTAAAAATGCCTCGAAAGAAAAAATATGATTTATCTTCATGGAAAGCTGATCAGATATAGAAGATAAAGGTACGATTTACTTTTCCAAGAAATGTAAGATCCATATGTCATGATAAAAGTTGTCGATAAACTTTGTCGATATTTAATGAATCACTAGCACTGGTACATTTTTGCCCCCGTCAATCCAGTGTATGCTGATAATACGTACATACATACCTTCACGCCTGGAATCCCAGAGTGGGGTAGGCAGAGCTACAGAATTACCTGCAACTTTAAAAACTTGGTGATAATTCTGTAACCACATTTTGCATTTTGTCCTCTTAATCTAACGCTTTAATTCTTTGCTTAGTACAAAACTGTTAACTAATGGACCGCATATTTGATACAAAACGAAGATCTTGCGCTTTGCTGCGTTGCGAGTACGACCTACGATACGGCTGACCCTAAAATGCAATCAATCTCTTGTTGTACCCTAATAGAGATAGACGAGGCTGGCTGAGAGCTTAAAACGTCTCAGGATAATAATTAAATAACAAGTATTTTGACTTAATTTTGCCTTCTCAGTTAGATATGATCTGTCATATAACTTGTCTCCATCGATAAGTTAACTGAGAAAGCGAAATAAATACAAAATTATCCGACACTAGTCTAACGAAAAGGATGCTTTAAAAAAAAACAACTGCTCTTTGGATAAGGTCGTCAAAGTAATGTTACTTATCTTAATATAGCCTATGGCACAGTGGTAAAGACGAATCTAACCACGTATAATTTATTAAAATCGGTTTAGCCGTTTAGTAGTTACGAGCGGACATTGAGTTGGACACTATATACAGGGTGTAAGGGACGGCTCACCGAAAACTGAAACCATAGCTTCAGACCATTGTACTGAACTGAAATCCAGTGGAAATTTTCCCGGGAAAACGAAAATTTTCCCGTTTTTTTTTCCATGTTTTTTCATTTAAACCGATCTAGGACAACATATTATGACATACTGAAGCTCATTATGTAAAAAAAACGGTGAAAATGGCATTTTCACGTAAAAAACGAGAACATTTTCGTTTTCCCGGGAAAATTTCCACTGGATTTCAGTTCAGTGCAATGGTCTGAAGCTATGGTTTCAGTTTTCGGTGAGCCGTCCCTTACACCCTGTATATATACCTATACAGGGTGTAAGGGACGGCTCACCAAAAACTGAAACCAACGAGAAAATATTCGTTTTCCCGCGAAAATTTCCACTGGATTTCAGTTCAGTACAATGGTCTGAAGCTATGGTTTCAGTTTTCGGTGAGCCGTCCCTTACACCCTGTATATATATATACATAACCCTCCTTTTGGGCTTTGCCGCAGTCGGGTAAAATTACAATGTCGTTTGATTATTCATTACACATCTGTAACGTGATTCCAATGACACCGATCTATCATAGCAAAAAACCGTATGCTAGTTTATTTATACTCCAGTGAAATACTGGTTCGCTGTCCTACTTTTAACAAAAGAATGAAAACACGTGGAAATTAATGCTCCATTAGCGGATTAACTTTGGATCGTCTGTGTTTTACTGTCCTAGTTTGTTATAAAATGCCGTATGTATTCTTTCAGTATTTGGACATTTCTCGTGTTTTATTATTTTTAGTATAAATATTGTTTTATCTTCTTCTTTCTTCTTCTTTCTTCTTCTTCTTTATATATATAATTCTTCTGTCCGTGTGTTGACAGTGAACTAAACGGCTGAACCGATTTGAATGTTTTTTTTTGTGTGTGTTCAAGTGGATTCGAGGATGGTTTAGATTCACAAATAAACCCGGCAGATGGCGTTGTCCTGCATGGCAGATATCATGCAGGGCAACGTCTGTCGGGTCCGCTAGCTTCAATATAAATAAGTACCTAGTATGAGCCAGCAATATACCGAGAAAAGAACATTCTCATTGCTGTAAAATATTTTTATTTTTGCTTTAATAATACTTTGTACTGCGTCTTTCGATACCGCTTCAAAATCTAGTTCCGTGCGTAACAACCTTAGTTTATGATCTGTCAAAACATGGCATCGCTAAATCATACATTTCCTCCCCAAACCCTTCGCACGACTGTCTGTTTGTGCTCAGTATATTATATAGGTTAAGCAAGACGAGGGTACACTCGAGTGTGTTAAAGAGTTTGAGTGGGGACATGGGAATGACATGTTAGATGCCAAGGGCCGTTGTTTGCTGTTAAACTCGTTCAACGCCTGTGACACTCCTGAGCGTCGTATATCCATATGAAATGATTTCGTGGGCACTGGATGGGGTTTATAGGAGGGAGTTTTGGTGCCTAGAACGCCATAAAGAGGCCTTGGTGTAGGGAATATGGGAGTCTGGTGATGTAATCAAGTTGTGGACTAAATAAGTGGTGTTTAATGCATATTTTTTATTGAACGTTTAAATAGTTCGCGTGCGTTGGTCTAGTTGGTAGTGACCCTGCCTACGAAGCTAGCGGTCCTGGGTTCGAATCCCGGTAAGGGCATCTATTAGTGTGATGAGCTCGAATACTAAACTTGTTCCTGAGCCATGGATGTTTTCTATGTATTTAAGTATATGTTTCTCTACATATATAAGCATTTATATCGTTGTCTGGTACCCATAAGTACAAGCCTAGAGCTTAATTTGGGACTAGGTCAATTGGAGTGACATTGTCCCCTGATATTTATTTATTATTGTTTTACTTTTCACATGGTGGTCGTGATTATCTTAGGGCCACTGGCAACCAAAATTTTAAACGTCAGATTCATACGTATACTGTAATTTTAACTCGAGTTAGTGTCTTAACCCAGTGTTGAATTTGTACCCCTTTGGTAATCTGGTTGAGTGTAAAATATCAATTGTAAAATATCTACTGACAAAAGTATACTTATTCGTTTTCTTAAAATGTAAGTGAAGCAATCGACTTTAGGGCTTCTTGCATTAAACATATAAGGTCCAGATTGGTTTCTGACAAATTTTAAGCTTGACAGTTATATCAGTAGGTAACTATGTTAAGAGTTCTGACATTACTTCATTGCAACCATCGTGGTCTGTGTGTTGGTTTGCCTTCTCCAATCTCCATGCCATCAAAATTACCAAGTGGGTTCTGCCGTTCTGAAGTTTCCATTACGAACCTCTTCTTACGTTGTGTGTATCCCAATAATTTACAACTTTAAAGCATGTTATAATATAGCTTTATTTTGTTTGTTCGCAGATGTCCTCTAAAAGTGCGTGACTCCATATCCCGTTGATGCCATGTCGTCGTAGGCGAAAACACTGCTTGCTTCTTTTGGTAAGTAGGTATATAAGACATACCGGGGGCTTACTATATATTTGCTCAATTTCGTCCAAATCCATGCAGCCATGAATTGGGATGACAAACATCTATGTAGTGGTGTTAAAAGGTTAGTAGGTACTTACCTTGTATAGGGTCCCGCCGCCCGGACCGCTAGCTACCACCACCTTATTCTTTAACCTACCGCCAAGCAGCAGTGTTTCTGTTCCGGTGTGGATAAGGAGGGATTCACATTGGTGCAGCACAGCAAACCACGCAGGAAGCCTCATAAGACTCGGTGTGGTACTGCAGTAACGGACCCGAGTTCCGAGCTGCGGGCAGCTATACCGAACACGGCGCTCTACGTGTCTCGCCTGCACCACTCTACCACGCGAGATGACGTGGTGGAGTACGTCCGTCAGAAGGTTGGATGCAGTCTGACGGTGTTCCAGCTGCGGTCGCTTCGCTACGTGCACTTCAGTTCGTTTGTAGTGCGCGTGCCGCGGTTTATGCTGGGAACCGTCGAGTGTCCTGACTTCTGGCCGAATGGTGTCGTGTTTCGGCGGTTTCGGGGCAACCTACCGACAGCCGCGACCATCACGCCAAGTTTGGCAAAACAGAACCACGTTGTTTTGTCACCTCGGTGTTAGTTTTAAGTTTTATATTTTTTATGTATGTTAGTCTATAAGGTATTTGTAACTATGGGCCTCGTTGCCTGAAATAAAATTTATTATTATTATTATTATTTGTATGTCTTTACCATTCACGGGACTATGGGAGTCCCGGACCTTTGGATGGCGTACATGGAGCCGAAGCCAACACGCAGAGGCCCTTTAGACAAGTTTAATTTAGTAAAGTGATGGGACACCAACCGGCGATTGTCCCTGAGTTCAAACTATACAAGTATGCTCCCACGGACAACCAACGGTTAGTGTAGGACTATTTAAGAAGGATGGAAGTATTAAAATAGGCTCTATGAATGAACAGATATGGACTGGTGAACTAGGCTATTGATGAAACTACGGCGCCTGCCTGGCCAATGCTAATTACTTTGGTTGAAATGGCAGGCGGTGACTCGCCAACTCAATGGAATGGGCCTCCCGAAATAGCCGCATATATATAGCAGCAGGGAGGTAACAGTTCCAGAGGGGCTAAGGGTGGAGAGGTGCTTCTGGACTTTAAACGACCATAAGGTGCCCACTCACCACTTATGCAACACATCCACCCTTCGAGCATATAACTCTTGCGACTCCACTCTGACCGGCCAATAAAGGCAAGCCAGAGGTGAGGGTCTGTTCCTCGTCATTATTCACTCCAGCCGGCCGGTGAAGGCAAGCGTGAGGTGAGGAACAGGACCTACCCTCGGGAGCATTCATTATTAATACACTACAATGCAAATACTCTTTATTGAACACCAAAAAAACAAAACACGGAAAATTACATTTTAACTATAGGTACACAACAGGCGGTCTTACCGCTAAATAGCGATCTCTTCCAGACAACCTTGGACAGAGAAATAATCTATATACTAAAAATGAATCGCTAAATGTGTTGCAAAACTCAAAACACGAGAACGGCTGAACTGATTTGACTGATTTCTTTTTTGTTGTTCGTCATTGTTAGGAAAAGGTTTGTATAAAAGAAAATAATTTCAAAATCCACCGGGAAAGTCTGAAATTTGCAGCGGGGCGAAGCCGCTGGCGGGCCGCTAGTAAGAAATAAAAATACATGGCAGGCGGTGTAAACTAAATACTTCAGAACTCAAACTAAACTACAAGCAACACTTCTGTTATTGTAAAAACTACTTAAACATATATAAACTACATATAAATACACACATACACAAAGTAAATGAGTTATTAAATACATACTAAATACATATTTATTACACATCTACACACTACACACGTGATTACACTTACTTAGTCGTAAGTTTTCGCAAAATCCTACTTGTCTATTATTTAATGATCTGTGCTAAATATTTTACTACTGGCATTGCTAGCGTGGCATAGTCAGGAGTGAAAATTTCAAAAGGGTCCTACAGACTAAACAGTTCGTCGGCCGATTTCGGCCCGTCAGTATATGGTCTTAGAACACAAATTATCAGTGTCTCTTTTAGTAGTTTTCATACATTTGGTGATTTGGACTATCTCATGGGCATTGTTTATGCGTTAGGATACATGTATTATTATGTTCTTGTATAACAAATAATTTGCAGTTGCACGTCACCGCGTGACTTAACTACTGTTGCCGTTGTATCACACAACTTGCATCTCTATTCGAGATAACAAGACAAAGCAGGACGCCACGTGGGCGCAACGTGGTGGGCGAAAATGCCAGATGTCTCGCGCGGCTAATTTGGGGACGCTCGCTTTCACACATTTACTTATTAACTGCGAGATATTATAAAAAAAACGGTCAAATGATCTTACTCATGATTGGCTGCAGCATATTTTTTTTTCTTGGTGTTGCTTAAACAATATTAAAAACCAAGTTTTTTTGGCATGGAGAAGGCAAACGAACACACATGCCACCTCTTGGTCAATAAGTGAGACTGTGACATTTGCAGTCTCAAGACTGCAATCGTAAGACCAAAAATGCATTGCTAACCCTAAAGACTAATGATGAGGCCTTGTGACCATTAAATACTATATTTATTCTAAATTTCAGCCCGATAGCTTTTGGCCTTTTGGAGGAAAGAACCGTTTTGTCAGACCGACGGACAGATGAACAACAAAGTCAGGACTGAGAAACTGGAAATTGAAATTCTGTAGAAAAGTCTTCAACATACACAAGCCCTCAAACGCCGCATAGAAAGGCAGTACAGAAATCTGTAAATCATAAAACTCTGAGCAAAATCAAAGGTTAACATATAGCCTGTGATACTCATTGGACAAAGACTGATCCAACGATAGGTACCTAGCATTTCAAAAACCGTCAGTGTACATATTACTAATATGAAGTGTTTTAAGTCGACGAAGTTGCTCTTAGCTTAATGTTACGTATACATTGATGCAACCCGCAACGTCAATTTGAGTGTCACACACAACGCACCTTCGTGAATAGAACACACATAAATATGTATCCAATATACCCATATGTATGGGCAATGGCGTATACTAAAAGAACCAAATACTAGTATAGATTGATTTCTAAGATTAAACTATGAATTTAAACGTATAGAGATCCGATCAGAGACGTGGAATACAATGTATATTGTATGAGTGTAAGTGAAATTACTTTTGTATGAAAGTCGGCAATGACGTTGAGCCGTAATGAAGACCTCTAGAAAGCTTTAATGAACTGCTAATTAGATAACCGTTATGCGCTGGAGTTCAAATTAACACACACGTTCTTCCACTTCAAAAGTTAGTAGGTACATTATGGACATTGTGTCGTTGAAATTTACTCTGTTCGTTATACATTGAAGTGTCAACGTTGTCGCTTATTATTTATAATATTATTGAGCGTCAACCTATGGCGACCATGTCACTTTCATCATGCAGTTATACACGGTCCTACAGGACGCCCGTGACTTCGTTCGCGTGGTAATAGTTTCCCGCTTCTGCCCTGCATTAGATTGTGCGATGTTAGTCGATCCTGGATTTTTTTATTTTATTGAAGAAGTTAGATTTGTTTATTTACTATTTATAAATTATTAGAGATCCAACAAAAAAAAAAAAATCTCACCGAAATATAGACAATGTATTTAAACATAACATTAAATAACAGCTAACGGCTCATGCCGCGCTACACCAAGATAACAAGAGAACAAGAGAAAATACACATAAACAATTCTACAAAATATAAAGAAAACAATATGTGAATAATAATAACACCCACAAAGAAAAACCCACCCATTTCGGTGTATTCATTAATTAAAAAGATGTAAGCAATTTTAATGTTAGCAGTAGTGTGTCCGCCCTTGCATCCCGTCGACATAGACATATTGCCCTAGTTCCGTTTAAAAACGAACCACGGCGAGAATTAAAAATATCTTGGCATAAAGGCTCTGGCACACCAAACGCGTGTCAGCAGCGTCGCGCTTTGAACGCTTGCACGCGATAGTTGTAAAACAACAAAACAAATCGAACCCGGCACATCAAAAGCCAGCCAGCGGCGTGCACGCGTTGTAACTGCTACGCGCCGCTGCTAACCTGGACAACCCGGGCTGCGCGGCGCGCGCGCTTTTACGCGAAGTTGTATCAATAATAAAATATGGCCGCCATGTTTACCGTCACACGGGGCGCGGCGTTGGTTGGTTATTCAGTGGTTGTATTTGTTTGAAAACGCGCGTTGGGTACTAGCGAAATAACCTAGAGCACGCGCGCGCTACACGTCACACCGCACGCAGCTGCAGCACGTTGAAGCGTTGAAGCGATGTTGTTGTTGCGATGTGCCGGGTGCCGCGCTGTTTACGCCGCGCGACGCTGCTGACACGCGTTTGGTGTGCCGGAGCCTTCAGGACGTGACTTTGCGTAGTCATAAAACGCGGTGGCTTTCGTGGATCTTGTCACGCGACCGGTCGATTATGAGGAAAAAGGTGTAGAGGGTTGGTCAGACATTATTTTTGTTGTAACACTTATATTAATACAATGCGTGTTGATTTTAAATCACAATAGACATGTAATTTTCATTTGTTTAATTCAGTTTACTATTTGCTGATTCTGAGGCTAAATGCTATCGGTGAATGCCATTATGTCGGTGGATAAAGCATCTGTCACTCTCGCTTTTGCATAATGGCCCTTGGAATAATAGGATCGCTGTAATAAAAACATTCACATTCATTCATTATGTCTTGTCTTTTGTCTGCTGGTTTTTACAGCTCATGCAGCAGCTGTCAAGCCAGGCAGTGAATGAGACTGAGTTATATGACTCCGTTCAACACTATAGCGTCACTGGCTACATCTTGGCAGGTTTATAAAGCTCAAAACACGGCCACTAAGGTCATAAAATAGTGGAACCATTCACATGTTGCCTTTTCAAATAGGTAACATTGGATCCTAAACATAATCACTAACGGTAACGACAGCTTTTAGTTCCGTATGCGCATATCGCACTGCTAGATCAATACCGTATCAACTCAAAATACAACTGTATTTTAAATTCAACTTTATTACAACTACTATGAACTTGAAACCAAACTAGAAAGGATTTTGAGTTGATACGGTATTTATCTAGCAGTGCGATGATCATTAGCGACAATGATAGTATTGTTTGACGCATAATGGAGACATTAGTCCTCTCTTTTCATTCATGGGTTTTGCAACTAATTGTAATGAATTGCGTATTCATAAATATTACATAAGCAGAGTTCAGTCACTTGATTTAACTATATTGCTAGTAAGTTTTTCAACATCGGATCCTAATAATCTTTCCTTTACATAGTATAAAATGAAGTAGCTTCCGCTGTCTATTCGCTTAGATCTTTTAAACTACTCAGCAGATTTTCACACAGTTTTCAGCAATAGATAGAGTATACAGCAGGCGGCCTTGCTGCTAAATAGCAATCTCTTCCATACAACCTTGGATAGAGAAATTAACTATGCACACAAATACATGGCAGGCGGTGTAAACAATCTAATAAAACGCTTTAGAACTCAAACTTATTAGATATTACTGTTTTGAAATAAAATCTACTTGTATATCAACTAAGTATAAATAGAGAAATACATAAAGTAATAATATATTTCTCTATAAAAGTAGGTATTTATATCGTTGTCTAGTACCCATAGCACAAGCCCAGACTAGGTCAATTGGTGTGACATTGTTCTGTGATATTTATTATTTACTTATTTTAGTATAAATTATATACTTTAATAAATACATACTTAATACATTGACACAACTGGATATATTAAATACCTTCTCGCCTCTACCACTGGCATAAAACGTTTGTACTAGATAAGTAAATTTATCCAAGATTGCCCCCTAATATTTATTCATAATTATTTCCAGGTGTGACCCAGCCACGATGGGCGCTTCGGGCGTGTCTGACGAGTACACCCCGCCGCGGCTGTCTCGTCTGCTGCACTCGCTTCCACACATCAATGTGACGCTGCACCGCGTCAACGATACCTTCGCACCAGACTCGCCGGTGTACCTCGAGGTTAGTAGTTCAAGACCGGGAACCCATGATTGACCTTGGTGGTGCTGTCTGTAAGCGGCCGTGACCATTTTCTATAGGTTCCTGAGGGGCTACTATGACATAGCTAGTTTAAGGTAACAGAAAAGGACAACGCTATATAACTGTTATAGCTCTGTCCTTTACGCTCACCATAAAATGAACTGCAAAGCTATGTCATAATAACCCCCCTGGGCATTACTGGACAAGATACATAAACCCACGATTGGCTTTGGTGGTGCTAATGTCTGTAAGCGGCCGTGTCCACTTTCTATAGGGTCCTGAGGGGCTACTATGACATAGCTAGTTTAAGGTAACAGAAAAGGACAACGCTATATAACTGTTATAGCTCTGTCCTTTACGCTCACCATAAAATGAACTGCAAAGCTATGTCATAATAACCCCCCTGGGCATTACTGGACAAGATACATGAACCCACGATTGGCTTTGGTGGTGCTAATGTCTGTAAGCGGCCGTGACCACTTTCTATAGGGTCCTGAGGGGCTACTATGACATAGCTAGTTTAAGGTAACAGAAAAGGACAACGCTATATAACTGTTATAGCTCTGTCCTTTACGCTCACCATAAAATGAACTGCAAAGCTATGTCATAATAGCCCCCCTGGACATTACTGGACAAGATACATTAAACATAACGCTATCGTTAGTGATTTTCGAAAACTGACATTTTAGTTGTCATGATTAGTGGATGCGATAGATCGTCAGCTCACGTCAATCCTTCAGATTTCGATGGTTCTGCCTGTTGGTCTATAATTGGCAATAAAAAAGTGTCATAAGCATTGAAGGTGCAATGGGGTCATGCAGAATTTAACTGCAGTAAGTTCACACCATTGTACAATGTCTTGTTCTCCACTTGCTGTTTAAGTTCTGTTCGGCAGATTAGAGAAACTGATGGGATGAATCGTCGAGTTATAAGGGCTGTATTTAAACTCAAAACTCAAATTTATATCAATCAATTTAAAGTTAAGGTTGTAGAAAGCCTCAATCGATTTCAAGATAGGTGTCTCAGTCAGAACCAGTTTTTACCCTTACGGCCGAACCCTATATTCAATCCGAGGATAGATAAGGCTTACCTCGGGTTAAAATTTGACATTTGCCCATACAAAATGTGTCAAATTTTAATCCGAAGTAAGCCTATCTGTCCGCGGATTGAATATAGGGTTTGGCCGTTAGTGATTCTGACCAGGTCACAACCTGGTCCGCAAATACACGTAGGTACTTGAGCAAACTAGTGTACTGGGTGCGAGTTAAGGATGCAAGTGCAAGAATGGGTATAAAAGATATAACGTTGTTGTTTGCTTTTGAAATGAAATTAGCAGAATGAGGTACTTGCGTTCCATGTAGAAAATATCCGGAACGATCATAATATTCTCGTATCGTCGTGCTTATAAACGTATAACGTTACTGATACTTCGCACTTATGTCAAGTAGTAGATATACGTCATCGTTTTATTGGTTGCTTAACACATCACACACCGACTGTCTGTTTGCATAAGTGTTTTGAATGATCAAAGTGACAAGAGCTAGTTTTAATAGCTACGAGTATCATTGAATAGGATTATGACATCATTATCATCGTCAACATATCAAAACAGCACCAAATAGAAATGTAAATAAATTATTAAATGAACGCCATCCTGGGAGCGTGCACAGCTTCATTTTTCTTTATCGTTCAGCGCATCTTGTGAGTAGGGGACTGGTTTAATAAAAAGTACCTACTGCGAATACAAAAATCTCGCGTGACACTTGTCCATAGCTTTGCGCTTTGTGTTTTTTGTGACTTCATGAATAAAACAAATGCAACGCTTCTCGATAGAAACAAATATTGAAAGAAAGAGAAAGACTCATTTATAATGACGAAGGTGTTTGACAAGTGCTTTTATTTTTTAAAGAGATCTTCCGAGTTTTAATAGATAAATTCACAACCAAAGTTACCATATCTACAACTTTTGTCTTGATATTTCCAGAGCTTGGGCATTCTTGGGTCCATCCCTGGAGCGTGGCTGATCCTCACACTGACGGTGCTCCTCATCTACCTGCTCACGAGATGCTGCGACAGGAAGCAGCGCCCGCCCAGGAGTATCACCGCCCTGAAGGTCAGTTCACTCACGGTTGCTAAAGCCAGTGCCTGGGCTTACTTGCCTCCATCCCAGGAGTTTGGCTGATCCTCGCACTGTGCTCCTCATCTACCTACTCACAAGATTCTGCGTCAGGAAGCAGCGCCCGCCCAAAAGTATCACCACCCTGAAGGTCAGTAGAGCCTGGGCTTTCTTGGCTCCGACACAAGTACGTGGCATATCCTCACACTAACCGTGCTCCTCATCTACATACTCCAAAGATGCTGCAACGGGAAACAGCGCCCGCACGGGAGTATCACCGCCCTGAAGGTCAGTGCACTTACCATGGCTTCAGCCAGAGCCTGGGCTTCCTTTGCTTTATCCCTGGAGTGTAGTTGATCCGAACGCCGCCCATGTTCCTCAGCCACCTGCCTACGAGATGCTGCGACAGCAACCAGACCCCGCTCAGGAGTATCACCGTCTCCTGAGGGTCCGTCGACTTAGGTTGCTACAAGTCTTCTAATCAGATTTTCGTAGTTATAGAGATGTGATTATGATTATTTTCCTTTTCCTGTCGTATATGAATATTATAAACGTCCTACTTACGTTTTGGTTTCATACCTAACAGTCACACACTGAAATAAAATAAGCTTAAGGTCGATGACCGGATTTTACAACAATGCGTGACGAGTGCAAAATATTTAGGACACAGCTGTATTCTGTGAAACATTTTAAATAAAAGTCTTTCCATTTCGCGTTCAAAGTAGTGGCAAATTGTAAGGCACATTGTCATTTTTGCAACGGAATTCCACTATCAAGAGATATTTTCTTTTGTTGCGACTTGTTATTCATACTTTTTACATCCCGACCTGAACGTAACAAAATTGATTTCTTATTCAAATATGAGTGGCCGAATTTAAGGCGTGCTACGTATTGAGTTTTATTGCTGATGTAAACAAGCTCATTCATAAAGTTTCAAGTAGAAGGAATAAACAATCACGTTAGGTCAATCAATATAAATTATTTTGATTTTAATTTAAAAAATCAGAGGCAATCGCGTCAACCTAACGCATCCCGGTATATTCTCCGACGACGTATAATCACCCTATTTCTTCCGCCAAAATACACTCAGTGACAAAAATAACAGGTCAGAGTGCGTTTTTCATACAAATGAGGCTATTTCGAAGCATTGGTTCCTTGCCAGGGGTTGTTTTGAGTGAGGTTCAATAGTGGATACTCCGAGGTTCAATAGAGGAGGTCAAAAGTGCTTAAGATACCTATTTTATCGCACATTCAGTTAACACCACAGCGAGAGAGTTTGGGTCAGCATTTGGATTTCTTTACATTTTATTGCCATTTTAGATATTTTTCTGAACATGAGCAATTCTGGCGTTAACCGCAGATTCAATCGGTTGGGTATCCTAGGCACTCTGAAAGTCCTGTATCGATGCTCAGAGTATTCATCATCAGAATTCACTAAAAGCTTCCCCTGGCGAGGAACCAAGGCTTCGAAATAGCCTCTTTGGTATAAAAACGCACTCGTTTTTTTGTTCCTGAGTATATAACGTTGTTCAGTCTATCACGGCTATGAAGTATCGGTACGTCACAGACAAATAAAATTAAAGAAGTTCTGTGTGACATTCCTACTTCAAGCTGTTAGTTTCAAGGCGCTGGCCAGATTGATTCTGCCATTCATTTCAATCGCCGTATGAACTCGCGCAGGCCATCGCTTGGGCATTATGTATTACAGTTCTCGTCACAAATAGCGGCGGTACTCCCTACAAGTCTATTAAAGATAACTGAACACAATCAAATCGCTTCTCACAGCCACATGTGTGCAATATGGCGCCCAAGGTTTAATGCTTTGTTTTAATGAGCTCAATGTGTCGGCGATCGTCGCTTGAACACATTAATGGGTGTGTTTTGAACATTAAAAAGACCTTTGTCAAACATTATGAAACAGTTTATTGAACTAGTCAATCATCTACCGAAACGTCATCACATATAAAATATCAGAGGGGTTATTATGACATAACTATGCAGTTCAGTTTACGCTGAGAGAAAAGGACAGAACTATATAACTGCTATAGCTCTGTCCTTTACACTCGCCGTAAAATGAACTGCATGGCTATGTCATAATAACCCCTCTGAAGGGTTATTATGACATAGCCATGCAGTTCAGTTTACGCTGAGAGAAAAGGACAGAACTATATAACTGCTATAGCTCTGTCCTTTACACTCGCCGTAAAATGAACTGCATGGCTATGTCATAATAACCCCTCTGAAGGGTTATTATGACATAGCCATGCAGTTCAGTTTACGCTGAGAGAAAAGGACAGAACTATATAACTGCTATAGCTCTGTCCTTTACACTCGCCGTAAAATGAACTGCATGGCTATGTCATAATAACCCCTCTGAAGGGTTATTATGACATAGCCATGCAGTTCAGTTTACGCTGAGAGAAAAGGACAGAACTATATAACTGCTATAGCTCTGTCCTTTACGCTCGCCGTAAAATGAACTGCATGGCTATGTCATAATAACCCCTCTGAAGGGTTATTATGACATAGCCATGCAGTTCAGTTTACGCTGAGAGAAAAGGACAGAACTATATAACTGCTATAGCTCTGTCCTTTACGCTCGCCGTAAAATGAACTGCATGGCTATGTCATAATAACCCCTCTGAAGGGTTATTATGACATAGCCATGCAGTTCAGTTTACGCTGAGAGAAAAGGACAGAACTATATAACTGCTATAGCTCTGTCCTTTACACTCGCCGTAAAATGAACTGCATGGCTATGTCATAATAACCCCTCTGAAGGGTTATTATGACATAGCCATGCAGTTCAGTTTACGCTGACAGAAAAGGACAGAACTATATAACTGCTATAGCTCTGTCCTTTACGCTCGCCGTAAAATGAACTGCATGGCTATGTCATAATAACCCCTCTGAAGGGTTATTATGACATAGCCATGCAGTTCAGTTTACGCTGAGAGAAAAGGACAGAACTATATAACTGCTATAGCTCTGTCCTTTACACTCGCCGTAAAATGAACTGCATGGCTATGTCATAATAACCCCTCTGAAGGGTTATTATGACATAGCCATGCAGTTCAGTTTACGCTGAGAGAAAAGGACAGAACTATATAACTGCTATAGCTCTGTCCTTTACACTCGCCGTAAAATGAACTGCATGGCTATGTCATAATAACCCCTCTGAAGGGTTATTATGACATAGCCATGCAGTTCAGTTTACGCTGAGAGAAAAGGACAGAACTATATAACTGCTATAGCTCTGTCCTTTACGCTCGCCGTAAAATGAACTGCATGGCTATGTCATAATAACCCCTCTGAAGGGTTATTATGACATAGCAATGCAGTTCAGTTTACGCTGAGAGAAAAGGACAGAACTATATAACTGCTATAGCTCTGTCCTTTACGCTCGCCGTAAAATGAACTGCATGGCTATGTCATAATAACCCCTCTGAAGGGTTATTATGACATAGCCATGCAGTTCAGTTTACGCTGAGAGAAAAGGACAGAACTATATAACTGCTATAGCTCTGTCCTTTACGCTCGCCGTAAAATGAACTGCATGGCTATGTCATAATAACCCCTCTGAAGGGTTATTGTGACATAGCAATGCAGTTCAGTTTACGCTGAGAGAAAGGGACAGAGCTATATAACTGCTATAGCTATGTCCCTTTCTCTCAGCGTAAACTGAACTGAATAGCTATGTCATAATAACCCCCTAGGTATTTAAATTCAAAAATGTAATTTACACTCGTGATCTACGGTTATCTAAGGGTTCTCTAGTAACATGGATTAAGTTTATCAAAATAATTAGACGATTGTTAAAATGTCTTAACTTAAACTCTTACTGCCGGAGACGTCAATTAAATTGAATTCTTGATTAAAGGTACTTCTGTCCCTTTCATTGCTTTAGCAATAGAATAACGCAACACGTCACTAAAAAAGCATTAAATTTAATTGACGTCTCTGAGTGAGGCAGTTACTCAATTTAACTAAAATCGTTATAATCAATGCCTTACTACCGATTTAATAATAAACCGCGTCAAGAGACGTTGAGTGGTTTAGGAGAAGTTAGCGGAGACAGAAGCCGAAAGCGACTTTGTTTTATACTATCTAAAGAAGAAGAAAATAAGAGTTGTTACGAATTGTTAAACCCTTGCCTCGATAATGGACTGACACCACTAGGATTGCAACGCACATTTGGCTTGAAGTCTAATTTTGACTGTCGATCGTACACTGTATTAGATGGAGAACGTAGCTTAAAATTTGACAAAATTACATACATACCAACAAGTCTTAAAACTTCTTGATAATTCTGTAACCACATTTTGCACAAGTAGGCTAAGATGTTTCCCAGTGTATTTGACAAAATTACCGTCATGTAATCATCATTATCTCCATCTCCAGATTACCCTGATGATCCTGTCTGTGCTCTGCTGCGGGGCCATCGGCGTGGGTCTGTTCGGCAATGATGATCTCCACAACGCGATGCTGCAGAGCATCCAAGCCGGGAACCAGCTGGCTGCGCTTGTCAACACTGTCAAGAACCAGGTAAGGATTCTTAAAACTTGATGTTGAAGTCTGAGGTCATATATTTCAAGAAGGCCGAAACATACAATTGAAATGGCACGAGATCCGACCCGATAGAACGCGATGCGTGTAAGTCGAATCAAATCGTATTGTTTTCTACGACCATAATCACACTATGAACATCTGACGTGTTGGCGTTGGTCGTCTTGGTGATGAACATGGTGCACATCGGGTGTCGGCACGATGCGTCACGTCTCGTTTCAATAGTGTATTGCGGCCTTGAGTCAACTCGAACACTCGAAGGATATTTAAGATCTTGTCGTTCAAGTAAAGTTAGCCAAAAAGGTGGTCTTTTAAATTTAAAACAACTTTCCATAAGGTTAGGTTAAGGTAAGGTTAAGTCGACAGTTCGAGCTAATGGACTCATTAATCGGATTTAGTGTTGGTTGGTAGACCTCATATTTGGCTGACTGTGCCTTTAGTCCAACGACAATGTAATTATTAATGAGAATAAAAAACAATAAGGCGATACAATTCCCGCTTGAATTATTACGACCATTTAGGTCTATCCCTTACGAGTATTAAACTTTATAGTTTTTTTCCAAGGATACCCCTCTCTTAGCTAAGGTCCAACATACTCGTATATGGTTAATTGAATAACAATCATGAAAATTTCTCGCTTGCAGTCCAGCATCCTGGAAGAAGCCATGGGTTCCAGGGCACGCGCGCCTCTAGCCCGACTGGCTGATGCCCTGGACCTTCCGGTAGCCAACCAGACTGCCCTGGGAACCTTGCTCCGAGCGCTCTCCACTCTGAGGAACAACGCCTCAGCCGCCGCGTCGGCCGCCGATAATTTGAGGAGGCCTCTCGCCGCTCTTAATTTGGACGCGTTTATGAAGGTTGGTTGATCTATGTTGATGATTTTGACAAATTAATTAATGGTTGTGAAAGGTCTGATTGTTCCGTCTTCACGGATACCTCGGAAAAATAATTACCCTCAAAGGAATAACGAGGAACGACTTCGGCGTGGACTGTGATGCGGGAAAAGAGTATATTTTGGAAGGATCATGATGTTCCTTATTTTTAGGGGAACTGTCACTCTCAACTGTCACTATCAGCTCACTCTTATAAACCAAGTATAAAATGCATCTTTAAAGTTATGTTGTATAGTAGGAATAGGTACTTAATATTCCTTAAAGGGAAGTTGTTGTAATTTTTATTGCTTAACAATTGTAATCAGATGTGGCTAGATTTTAGTTTATTTTGAGACTTAATATTTTTAGTAATTTGATTATATTCTACTTAGTCATATTGGCCAGGGGGGTTATTATGACATAGCCATGCAGTTCAGTTTACGCTGAGAGAAATGGACAGAGCTATGTAAGTAGTTTAGCTCTGTCCTTTACACTCGCCGAAAAATGAACTGCATACCTATGTCATAATAACCCCTCAGGGCTCTATCGTTTGTATATTTTGCATTACGGTAAGACGAAAAAAACGCAATACCGTTGATGATCGTTATTATTAAGTTTTGACAAGACTTCGATTGCAGCAAGTATCGAGGGTATTGCCTCGTTTAGTTCCAACTTCCGTCACTAGATGTCGTCTTGGTTGTTCCAGCGCGCGTGGGTGTGGGAGGCGGCCCGCTGGGCCGGCGGCATGGCGGGCTGGTGCTGCGGCGGCGCCGTGTGCGTGGCGCTGCTGGCCGCCGCCGCGCGCCGCTCGCGCCGCGCGCTGCTGCTGCTGTGTGTGAGTACCTTCGTGTTCCAGCGCGCGTGGGTGTGGGAGGCGGCCCGCTGGGCCGGCGGCATGGCGGGCTGGTGCTGCGGCGGCGCCGTGTGCGTGGCGCTGCTGGCCGCCGCCGCGCGCCGCTCGCGCCGCGCGCTGCTGCTGCTGTGTGTGAGTACCTTCGTGTTCCAGCGCGCGTGGGTGTGGGAGGCGGCCCGCTGGGCCGGCGGCATGGCGGGCTGGTGCTGCGGCGGCGCCGTGTGCGTGGCGCTGCTGGCCGCCGCCGCGCGCCGCTCGCGCCGCGCGCTGCTGCTGCTGTGTGTGAGTACCTTTATGCTCACCAGACCACCATTATTCTACCCTGCTAAGAAAATAAGCAGTATCCCAAAATCAATAAACAGGGCAGTTTTAGTTCTCTTCTCTTTGCGGGTGGTAGGACCTTGTGCAGGGTCCGTCCGGATCGCTACCACCATCTTATCCATTAACCTACCGCCAAACAGCAGTGTTCGCATTGTTGTGTTCCGGTTTGGGGATAAGACAGCCAGTGAAATGACTAGCATAGAGGCATTCCATCTTAGTCCTCAGGGTTGGCAACGCATTTGCAGTCTCAGGATTGCATTGCAGTCTTGTGAATGCGAATGTCTATGGGTCACAGTTTCCACTTACCATCAGGTGGCCTGTGTGCTCGTTTGTCTTCTCTATGCCATAAAAAAAAAGTAATAAGGTTGATATTGCTACAGGAGTTTTATCTGACTTATAGCTTAGGAGGGCAGTATTATAGGTCTCAGGTTCTCAGTGCGTGAAATGAGCACGATGGTAGGCTTATGTGTTTGCAATTCTTTTTGCGATGGTATCAGGTGTGTTGGACGAAAATTAAGCAATGTTTTCGTCATTGAATAACCGGAGTACCAGTGAAATGATTAACGTAGAGGCATTCCATTTTACACGCGGTTGGCACGCTTTGCAGTCATCAGATTGCAGTCTTGAGATTCCAAGTATATATTAGACTTCAAACCAACGTTACCTGTGTGCTCGTTTGCTTTATACAGGGTGTCCCAAAAATAGCACGTCACAGTGACACTGGAGATTCCCCAGCCTCAGACGAACCAAACCAGCCTAACATGACTTCAGTAAAAGTTGCACCGTTTTCGAGTTATACCAATTTAAAGATTTTTCCAATTTTTCACCTCTTTTGACATTGTAAGTGCTCGCATTTACTGGGATAGCTTTAGAGTTTAGTTTTTTTTATTTGTACGCGTTTATGAATAGTTGATTAAGATGATAGAAGCATTATTATGTCAATAACTAATGTAAAAGTTGGAAAAATACTGTAATGAACTTGACTTAAATTATCATCAACATAGTAATTTAAACTTTGAACACCTGCCATAACTTTTTTTTACTACAAACGAAATGAGCAAATAACTTTAAAAACATGCGTATTTTATGCCAATTCTAAAATGGTATGACACATGATACCTTAATGCATAAAAGTAGGAAATCGTATGACATTTGTCAATATGGATCCTCGGAAATCAATGCTAATCATCTAAAAAATTATCTTGTACTCTACGATATCTCATTTGTTTGTGCTCCTTTTGAAGAATATGATTGATTTTTGGTTGACCTTGGTTCAAAGATAATAAAAAACGGGTTTAATTTTCATTAGTTTTTACAGTAAATGTTCGAATTGTTTCCCTCCGACTCTAAGGCAAAAATGGCATCTTCGAATAAAATTTCGGTTTAATTTTCGTAAACTGATTTCCGATATGTCTCGGGCTGCATTGAAGACACGTCGCCGTAGTTCCTCTTCGTTAATTATTGGTTTTGAATAAATATTGTCTTTCAAACATCACCAAAAAAAAAACATTTTACAAAGCGAAATCAACTTCCGTTAAGAGTGCCGAGTAGTCGTTTCAGTTCCACAAACAAAATCAGAGTGACACATGATATCTTAATGCAAAAAAGTAGGAATTCGTATCACATTTGCCAATAAGGATCCCGGCAACCAAACTAACAAATTAAACGCGATTAGCCGCTTTGCAAGTTTATCAGTAAAGAATTGTAGGATAGTTATTAATTTATTGCAGTTGCCTTGCGACCCAAACTACTCATAGTTCGTTACCTTGCGTTTCGTGCTATACTCGTTGATTAATATTAAACCTCGTTTTAATAGACGAATTTTTATTTTTATTTATTTGAATTATGTCATTACTTATCACCCATGTTCACTGCGTCCGTTTTCCTGTGGTGTTCCTGAATTAAATCGACTTGGCATGCCTCTGGACTCTGATTTTGTTTGTGGAACTGAAACGACGACTCCGCACTCTTAACGGAAGTTGATTTCGCTTTGTAAAATTTTTTTTTTGGTGATTTTTGAAAGACAATATTACTCAAAACCAATAAGTAACGAAGAGGAACTACGGCGACGTGTCTTCAATGCAGCCCGAGACATATCGGAAACCAGTTTACGAAAATTAAACCGAAATTTTATTCGAAGATGCCATTTTTGCCTTAGAGTCGGAGGGAAACAATTCGAACATTTACTGTAAAAACTAATGAAAATTAAACCCGTTTTTTATTATCTTTGAACCAAGGTCAACCAAAAATCAATCATATTCTTCAAAGGAGCACAAACAAATGAGATATCGTAGAGTACAAGATAATTTTTTAGATGATTAGCATTGATTTCCGAGGATCCATATTGGCAAATGTCATACGAATTCCTACTTTTATGCATTAAGATATCATGTGTCATACCATTTTAGAATTGGCATAAAATACGCATGTTTTTAAAGTTATTTGCTCATTTCGTTTGAAGTAAAAAAAAGTTATGGCAGGTGTTCAAAGTTTAAATTACTATGTTGATGATAATTAAAGTCAAGTTCATTACAGTATTTTTCCAACTTTTACATTAGTTATTGACATAATAATGCTTCTATCATCTTAATCAACTATTCATAAACGCGTACAAATAAAAAAAACTAAACTCTAAAGCTATTTCAGTAAATGCGAGCACTTACAATGTCAAAAGAGGTGAAAAATTGGAAAAATCTTTAAATTGGTATAACTCGAAAACGGTGCAACTTTTACTGAAGTCATGTTAGGCTGGTTTGGTTCGTCTGAGGCTGGGGAATCTCCAGTGTCACTGTGACGTGCTATTTCTGGGACACCCTGTATATGCCGCAAAATTAATGTTTCGTGATTCCTAACGGAGCGGGCGAGTGAAGCAAAATGCTCGGGTCTCACGTTATTTTAATGAGGATTGTCTAGCGCCGCTTAAATCGCGTAGTTTAAAAAAAAAAACGTATATCAAGTCCGATTTCCACGATTTTTGAATATGTTGTACGTTACATTACATTAAATCACGCCTGTTTCCCAGAGGGGAAGGCAGAGACCACTTCTTTTCACTTGCTACGATCTTCACAAACTTTCGCTTCTTCCACATTCATACATGTCGAGAGTCATATATGTTGTGCTTATAAAAAACCATGTTTCCTATTTCTATGTTTTTTAAAGAAATACTTATTCGTATTATGTACCACATTTAAAAATCGGACTAAGTTTAAGGGAGGACGTTATCGCATTTTGTATGGAAATGTTTAGCTTCACAATCCCCTCACATTTGTCTATTGGTCAGGTGGGCGCGCTGGGCGCCCTGGTGGCGTGCTGGCTGGCGAGCGCGCTGCTGTGCGCCGGCGCGGTGGCGGCGGCCGACGCCTGCCAGGACCCCGCCGCCGCGCTCGCCAGCTACGCGCCCCACAAGCTGCCTCTCGACGTGAGTACTCTACAATTCAGTTATATGTATACTATCCGCAAAATTAAGTGGCAAGTCGGGCAATAAATGTCAGTTACCTTCCTTTTTGTGCCTACCGTTACCTGCACTATTGTTGCACGGCCCGCTCCATAAGGCCGTGCAGGAGCATGGTTTCGATGATTTATGACCCGAATCGCCATTTAATTTTGCGGGTAGTATAGTATGAATCTTCCCAGGTGAATTTTCGCTTCGAGCCCTAATCTTTCAAACAAAGGCCATTGTCTCTATTATCCCAAAGCCGCTAGCTACCGAGTAGCACGTGCCACTCCAACATTCATATTGAAAAACAAACGGTATCGTCATAGCTTAAGGTTCAAACTTAATGTCACTGATATTCTAGATATTACGTTTTGGTCATAGACATGAGTGCCGTATTGCCTCGGGGCGGTCTATTGTCCTACACTACCAAAAAGTAGAGTCAATGACCTTTGTTTGAAAGATTAGGGCTCGAAGCGAAAATTCACCTGGGAAGATTCATACATTTTTATAATACATTTTGTCATTGTTTGACGCCGGCTGTATACGGTAGTCGAGGCATCCCGGAATGACTAAAAGTGTGTAGGTACAATAGGCAAAATGGAACCCTGACCCCTGAATAGGACTAAAATTAAATTAAATTACAAAATATTTCTTCAGCAAATTGCCCACATAGAGGCGCTTTTACACGTCGATATATAATGGAGTGAATCTGCTAGCGCAAGAAACTACACTTTAATGTCATTTGGTTTGACAATTATTACGATTTCATGTATAAAGTCACTGTGACACAGTTTGCGGTTGGTACGGGTTTGGTTTGGCCGAGCGCAAGTGGTGCTCTTCCCGTCTCGCTATCTAGTCGCGTAGCAGTTTTTTGCGTCTCTCAGAGTCTCGTTCGGTCTCGTGAAAAAAGTGAACGCGAGCATACACATTCTTTGAGGTTGACGTAATAATATACTTTCCGTACCGGATCAGCTCAAAGCGAGATATTGACAAATGAGGTTTGATCGGTACATTTTCAGTGGCTATTGTTTTCACTTTAACTATAAAAAAATATCTATATATCTTTTCAATATCTCATTTTGAACCGATCCGTTGCGGTTTTGACTGCGTCAATTTCCAGGTGCGTCATAGATACCCCGCATCTAATCTACAGTTCAATTGATACCTTCAGTTTCGACAAGGGTTCTCCGCAAATATACAGCTGACATTATATATGTTCAAATGTAACGTTTATAGCTAGTAAAGTGAATGGGCCCATAACCTATGTTCCAGATGGTGCACTACTACTTGTCCTGCAAGGTGTCCCGCGAGAACATCCTCACGGCGGAGCTCCGCAACGCGCAGCGCGCCGTCGTGGCCGTGCGCCAGGCGCTGGCCGTGCTGGCGCGCGGCGCGCCGCAGCTGTTCAACGACCCCGGTGCGTGTGTGGGACACCCTTATGGGCATGTTATGTAGTAAGAGAAAGAGAGGAAATGGACTTGTCGGACCGAACTTAGTGATAAGATCTGCAAGTATGCAAGGGTCTCTTTTAAACTTATGAATTAATGGAGAAAACAACTGTAACTCTCTGACAAAACGAGATAGCGACACTGCGGGAGTAATGAACACTTCATCCACGTCTTTGCACAGAAATAAAGCCGGAAATACACATGCCTGTCACTGACACACTTGCATAATAGCTCCTTGCACTTGCCATTGTCTGTACCTGGCAAGCAACTAGATTGCAGACAATTTCATTTACTGTCATGCACAATATAAGGGGGACGGGACGAGGGGGCTACAAATCGTATGCTTATGGCATGTATGAATGATCGCGA
Source organism: Acleris emargana (assembly GCA_927399475.2). NCBI lineage: Eukaryota > Metazoa > Arthropoda > Insecta > Lepidoptera > Tortricidae > Acleris > Acleris emargana. The sequence goes on from OV656840.1 coordinate 4,745,180, forward strand.
CAGCTATTGGCATGGCGGTCTGGATGAAATTGCATGCAAGTTAACTTGAAAATATGTCCCAGTTGTACACATGCCGTTAGCTAGTACGCAGACTACTGTTCCGTTACTGTCATGTATATTTACGGCTTAGGGAAGTAGCACATGACTTCTTGTAGCGTTGCAGTTGCGCATTCGGTACCGATGTCACTTTCACACATTAGTGACCAAAAGCGACAGCGATATGAAACGCGCGACTTCATCGCTACAAAAAGTCACCGTGTGCAAGCGTGCATGTTAGAACATGTTTTTATTATTATTTTTAGGGCTCCAGCCGGCGCTGGGCGCGCTGGGAGCCGGCACGGGCGAGGCGGAGAGAGCGCTGGTGTCCCTTAGCGGAGCCCTGGAGTGCCGCATGGCACGCGCCTATTTCGTGGCCGGCGCCAGAGCTGCCTGTGACAGCGGCCTGCAGGTTAGTACTTCGGGTCTCGTCCCAAAAACATTAAACATGCAGGAGTAATCGCCGACAGAATTGACGACATTTTTTGCTTAGAATAACCTAAGCCAATTGATAAAATATATTCATAGTGACATTTTGTCGATGAACTCGTGATAAAAATAGCTTATTGCGACGGTAAACGTTATACAGGTCATAATGTGCCTTCTAAATTCAATATACAGGTTCTCTGCCTTTTGGCAGAAATATGTTTGGTCGAATATATCGTTTCCAAAGCGTTTTATTTGCCAACCCGTTCTTTTTTCTGTAACTGTTAATATTTTAGGTTTTTTTATAAAAGTAACCTAACCTGACCTATGGGGTTCTACACGATGGTACTGAAATAAATCCTGAAATATTCAGTTACAGAAAAAAAAAAGAGAGTTGGCAAATGAAACGGTTGGGAAACGACACATTCAGCCAAAAATATACATACATACATACATACCTTCACGCCTGTAATCCCAGAATGGGGTAGGTAGAGCTAAAGAATTACCAACAAGTCTTAAAACTTCTAGATAATTCTGTAACCACATTTTGCACAAGTAGGCTAAGATGTTTTGTTTGTCTCATGTTTAAGATAAATAAAATTTGGCATGTTACTAACTAATAGTATTGTTTAGGCGCTGTCGCTCCAACTCCTAGCGGCGATCGCGGCCGGCTTCCTCTTCACGGCTATCGTGCTGGTCGACTCGCACGCCTGGATCTACATCAACACCAAGTAAGGATGCTGTTTACATTGCGGCTCGACAAATTCGAGAGAGAATCGTGATACCTAGACGGTTGACATTTTCACAGATGATGTATCTTTGTTTCCGCTATAACGACAAATACTAAAAACATTTTAAATATATATTTAAGGGGGGCTCCCACACAACAGACGTGTTTTTTTTGCCGTTTCTTGCTCTATATTAATAACAACAGGCAACAGGTAGACGCTTGAAATATTCACCGAATATTAAGTTGTATATTCACATAAAAAATATATATATATAGATATATATATAATGCATATTTATCCTCCTGGGACCCCCGATCCTCGCTTGAGGACATAATGATAAACATAAAAGGCATCCTATAGTTGTTTGACAAGGTTGCAATTACAATGTTACCGTGAGCACCCATATGGCCCAGGAGGTTAATTTTTTATTTTTTTGTAGATACGGAACCCTTCGTGTTTGAGTCCGACTCGCACACGGCCGGTTTTTTTTCGTATTTGGCACAGTACGTCATATTGTTCGTGTCATGTTTCAGGCGAGCCGGAACAGGCGAGGAGCAAGCTCCGTTCCTGTCAAGCGGGGGCAGCAGCGCCTGCAGCCGCACGCTGCCGCGGCCGGCGCCCTTCCCCAACGGCAAGCCGCCCAGCTACAGCGCATGCGTGCAGCTCTGCGAGCTCGGCGACCGCGACCACCCACGGCAAGTGTCGCCAATAGTTCTTATCTACTCTCATATCGTAAAGTTCGAATTATAAACTTCAATATATTGGCATACTTTATAAACACAATAGGTAGGTACCGAAATAAAATAAAAAAAAACTTAACATTATTTCTCTAACAAAATAATGTTATAAAGGATTTTTTTTTACCATTACGATACAAGTTAATCCAAAAAGTTAATGTCACCAACGAGGTTCCATATCAATTATTTTTTTATAATGGAACGGACATGCGGTTCGCGCCATTTTTACAGCATTACAAAAAGTTTTCATTCTAATTTTTACTTGTCTGTGACAGCGCCCGCTTTAACGCATGCGCGGTGATGTGCTAGGTTTTGGCGCCATTCATTGAATACGTTTTGCTGTAGTTACTTCATTAACTTTGATATTTTATTTAGTAGGTTGAATCGCAATGTATGAGAGTAGATAAAGTAGTGTATGAAACTGAACATAACTAGGTATTAAAACACTCGTGTGATACTATCAAAAGTCTCGCCTGGCGGCTCTGTTCTTAAACACACACTCGTGTTTTAATACCCCTCTTTATGCAACAATTTCATAAACTACTATTACGCAACTGTGATATAATTAGGTTTCTTAAGATACTAGTGCCAGATTTAGGATACGAGGTGTTATGAGTTGGTATGTTCAAGCACTAATCAGTGCAAGGTCACATGATCTACATTTTATTCGAATTTGAACTTAAAATCATTTGTATTAGAATCTAAAATGTTTTTTTTCCATAGACATTTATCATTCGTTTTATGAAACGTATAACAGTTCTAAATTTAAATTTGACGTTTGAAGAGCCATTTTGCGGCAGAGGACGGGTGAGAGTGTGTGACCCCGTCCTACATACGAAGGGTTAAGTGTAATTTTTCATATTACTCGTATATGTATTTAGAAGGCGTCGTTAAAAGCCCTTAGTTTACTCATCCATCTACAAAATAGTCTTAAGCAGTTTTAAAGACACATGATTGCGTTTTAAATCCGCCTTGACGGCATATTTTTTAATTGTCAAAATACCTACATCTCGTTCGCCATCTCACATGTAGATCAGATGCGTCGTTCGAAACGTAACTTAGTTACATGTTGATTTCATAAAAAGTTGTATTAAAATTTAGTATCATTCAATACTCCCCCTACTATCTGTTTTTTTTTTTTTTTTTTTTTGATTTGGTTTGGTTTGGTTTGGTTAGGATTGATTTGTTCCTGATTCGTCATATTCCAAATTGGTCATCTTCCAAACTCGACGTTTTCCTAACTGGTCATGTTCCAGATTCGTCATCTTCCAGATTCGTCATCATCCAAACTCGTCATTTTACAGTCAAATTAAATCGCGAACAAGTAGTAAAAAAAAAGAAAAAACCTTAAATAGCCAAAATTAACTAGGGTAAACCCTCCAGTGAATGAACCCCCCCCAGTGAATGAACAAAATCACATTTTTTGCCTAAAATAAGAAATATGGGCATTTCTACCACTTGTCGTATTTTTTTTCTTATTAGTAACTCGGTTTCCTATGTAATGACAACACTAGATAAATTTATAATCTACCAATTTCAACATGGCCGGCGTTTGAAGTTAACGTGTTTCTGTTTTGATGTGTTGTATGGAGAAATTAGATACCAGGTAAGAACAGTGCATATTTGGAGTAACATTAGAAGTGCTTATTTGATGTATAACAGTAGAAAGTTTAGTTATTTGGTAAGAATAAGATTTAAACCTTCTATCAATGTACACTTTGATGACTGTTTTTGCGATAAAGTCGTTATTTTTAGGTGTTCCATTACTGGCTTATCAAATGTTCTAAAACCAATAAATGAACAGTGTGTTCATTTACTGGTGGTGACTCAATTTTGATTTTCTTCTAAATTTAAATGTAAACGTAATCGTTTTAAGGTTGTTTTTTGAGATTCTACATAGAAAACGATTCTGATTCTTTGAGCCAGTATTGGAACACTAGTGTTCATTCATAGGCATGAAAAATCTAGTGAATGGACTATAGAAATTTGGCTTTGTTCATTTACTAGATACCTTGTAATCCTATGTATGAACAACGTAACGACAAAGTTGTTTTTGTCCATTTTATAAGTTTAAGTTCCTAAATTGGGCTTGTTAATAAAATTTTCTTCCTCTTGTTCTTAAATTAATTATTTTAAGCATGATTTGCTGAGCTAGACCCTATTTTACCAAAAGTTGTTTTTGATAAGATGATTGATTTTTTGATTGGTGTTCCTGTGTTACTGGAGACTAACATTCATTCTATTCCAAACTGTTTTAGATCAATATGGACGGAAAAAAAAGACATAAACGCTTCCGCTATACTCAAAAAGACTTGGAAACAGCTTTACATGCTATTTCTAATGGCTTAATGACATTAAACAAAGCAAGTATACGGTTTAATGTGCCCAAATCTAGTCTTCACAATAAAATCACCCACAAAGTTCCATGGGAGAGTAAAATGGGACCGCCGACTGAACTCTCTAGTCTTGAAGAAGCAGAACTAGTTCAATGGATAATAAATAAAGCAAAACTTGGTTTTCCAATGCATCCAGACGAAGTCATTGATAGCGGGCAAAATTATTTAAATGCAAATAACCGTGAAACAAAGTTTGCTGCAAATAAGCCAGGACCAAAATGGCTTGAACTATTCCTTAAAAGGCATCCTGATTTAACTAAAAGAAATTCAGAAATGATTTCTAAAGCAAGAACAGCAGTTACAGAAGAAGGCATAAGGGCATGGTTTAAAGAGTTAGAAGAATACTTGATTGAAGAAAATGCCCTGGATATTAAAGATGACCCGAGCAGAATATTTAATTCTGATGAAACTGGTGTCGTGATGTGTCCAAAAAGCGGTCAAATATTAGGTCCAAAAAACTATAAGAATGTTTACGAAATTGCACATGGGAAGGAAAAAGAATCCATAACGATCCTATGTACTTTTTCTGCTGATGGATAGGATGTGCCACCTTTCGTAGTATATCCATATAAAAGAAAGCCTCAATCAGTTGCAAACCAATTTCCTGATTCTTGGTTTATTGGTAGATCAGACAGTGGGTGGATGGTTTCAGATACATTTTTTGCCTATATCCAGTTGTTTTATAACTGGCTAGCGGAAAATAACAAAACATTTTCCGTTATTCTCTTTTTGGACGGACATAAATCGCATATTAACCGATCAATGACAGAGTTTTGCAAAGAAAAGAAAATACAATTATTCTGTTTGCACCCCTACAAACAGTTTGGGCCTATTAAGAAATGCTGGATAAAAGCGGTTAAAATATACAAACAGGGCACGCACGACGCACCTATCTCGAAAAATATTTTTGCTCCAATATTTAAAAAACCTTATGACGCTACCATAAAGCCACAAACGATAAAAAAATATTTTCGAGTATGTGGATTATTTCCTATTGATGCTAATGCCGTAGATTACTCAAAATGTATCAATACGCGCAGACAGGAAATTTTTGAAAACAGAAATTCAAACTAAAGAAGAAGAGTAGAAGCAGTCTGAAGAGTATAAAGAAGACATAAAAAGCACAATAAAAGTAATTGAGAATGAGATCGATCGTATGTACTACAAGAAACGAATTTTAAGACTTTTACAGGGGAAATAAACCACATGCTCATACTCTATACACTCTTTGGGCTATTATTTGATTAAAAAGATCTAAATAATGTTTATTCACTGAGTTTTACTACTTATATTAATTTATTCGTTTTTTGTTCATTTACTGGGTTACACTATGTTCATTCATTAGATTTTTTGTTCATTTACTGGGTTTTTGGGTACTTTTTCATAAACTCTCCTATAACTCAAATACTATAAACGTAATAAAAAATCACAGAAATTACTTTCTAGTATATTAAATGAAGATTGATTAAATTCCTTGAAACCATTACAATTATTGATAAATACAGAGTAATAAATTTTCAAAGTTGAAAAAATGCTTAAGTGTTCATTCACTGGAGGGTTTACCCTACCTACTTTAAAAAAGTTAGGAATCTTGTTTTTTTTTATTAAATAGACTAGATATATTTATAAAATATCTAAATTACAAGTAAATCGGTTTAGTAGTTAAGATTAAAAATAAAAAGAGAACTCATTTTTAACTTTTTTATTTTTTTTGCATACCATAAGCAATTAAGGGATAATATTCAGTAAAATGATATCTAAAAATAACACAAAAAAACGTGCATAACAATATTTCATATTCAGCCAGGGGGGATTTTACTATGTCATTCCGGCCCCTTGGGCAGGCAAATGTACATGTTATGACGAGTTAGGAATATAACCAGTTAGGAAATTGTCGAGTTTGGAAGATGACCAATTTGGAATATGACGAATCAGGAACAAATCGTTTGATTGTCAGGTTTAATTTACTAATATTATGGTCCAAAGATGGCTGAAATAAATGATTTTGTTTTGATTTGATTTGTACTAATCTACATTTCTTCTTGCAGAGCGCGCATGTCCGGCAGCGCGACGCTGGGCCGCGGCGCGAGCGCGGCCGCGGGCCCGGAGCTGGGCGGCGCGCACACGCTGGGCCGCGCGCACAACGGCAAGTACGCCACGCTCAGCAAGCAGTGCAAGACGCTGGAGAGCAGCGACTTCTACTGAGACCGGCGCGGCGGCGCACAGGACGCGACACTCGACAAGGGTGAGCGCTGCTATTTGTTAAACAAGTTTTTCTCAAAAAGTAGACATTACTAACTCCATACTGAGACGCGAAGTCCATAGTTTACAGACAGTTCCCAAATAAATAAAAAATTACATTGCGTGCTCGCTACACAAGCCCACTATGTTGCATACAAATTTCGTTGCTATCTAGTTTGTAACTTTAAAAAAAGTGAAAACGGCCATAATAAAATGAGGGCACAAGTCTTATACATCCATATTTTATTCGAAACGTAACTTTATTATCTGTGTCTGGAATAGCTTGAGTTTTTTTTTCTAAAAAAGCTTGCGTTTCTCCTTGTCATAAACATAAAGGCGGTAAAGAGTGACGGTTTTTCCACGTGAAGTCTCTTCTTGTATGAATTCAAAAAATGCAAGATTTTAGTCGAACACAATTTTTTTCTTGCGATTTTTGATAAAAACACTATATATGCCCCGGCAGGAACGGCAATTGCGGGCCTCGTATTTTGAAATGGACTCGCAAGCTCGTCCGTTTAATTAAAGTTAAACCAATACTCGGCCCGCAATTGCCTGCTTCACTGCTTAGGCAATAATGTACTATTTCTACTCGCGTACCGCTAATATTGATATCGTTAACGGTATCGGCTTACCACCTATAGCGTAACCGAAGCGGGAAAACAATTTCCATTAACCTACCGCCAAGCAGCAGTGTTTGCATTATTGTGTTCCGGTTTGGGGATAAGACAGCCGGTGAAATGACTAGCATAGAGGCATTCCATCTTAGTCCTCAGGGTTGGCAACGCATTTGCAGTCTTGTGAATGCGAATGTCTATGGGTCACAGTTTCCACTTACCATCTGATCACGTGGCCTGTGTGCTCGCTTGCCTTCCCATGCCATAAAAAACTATATATATAATGAGCGTTGCCATGGTAATAATAGTTCTATAATTATTATTATAGAATTGTTATTACCATGGTTACGGTCATTCCGGATATCAGTCTTGGAGTTTTGTGAACACTTGAGATCCCAATTTGTATAATAAACCGTTAAAAATATTTTAATATCAATTCCAATTACGTAGGTATATTAAAAACAAAATAAGTTTTGAGACTAATTATTATGTATAAAATTATATTTGTATTTAATTAATTACTAAAACATGAGATACAACATAATTGTTGGCTTACTACGAGTCGCAAAAATGGATCTTTACAAAATATTTCTAAATATTTGTACTGACCGACTCAGTTTTATGTAAAGATCATTTCAAAGTTCGGAAAAAAAAATGACAACAGTTGATCATGTTTAATTCTAGCGTCTTTCCATCTATGGTTTCTATTTCTTCTGTACTCATTCTGTTACACACTATAAATGAAAAAAAAAAACACTATAAATGGTACGAAATGCCAAAATTGAATAGCCATTTCAGCCATTGCCAGCTCGTAATAGAAGCTATGCTTGATTCCGCAGGTCAGGCCCGCACGGCCCTGAACCGTTTCGATCCTAAGTACGCTTCGTTCGGGCCGCGCGCCCAGCGCCTGCGCCCCGCCGCCCCCGCGCCGCCGCTCGCCAGCTTCACCCCGCACCCCCGCGCCGACCCGCGCGACCCGCGGGAAGCCCGGGACCCGCGCGACAACCCCCGAGACCCCACTGTTAGAGAGCGCGAACTCCCCCCGGTTCGCGAAAACCCTAGAGATCTCCCGCCCATGAGAGAGCGGGAGCTCCCCCGCGAGCCGATGAGAGAGCGCGAGCTCCCGCGGGAACCGAGGGAGAGAGAGGGCGATAAGTATGCGACTGTGCGTCCTCCGAGGAGGACCGAGTCGCAGCCGCTGTCGGCCGCCGCTTTGGAGTACCGGTGAGCTATCATTTATTACTTTTTGAATGCTGTTTGGTTAAGAATGGTTAATTATTAGCATAGAGGCATTCCATCTTAGTCCTCAGGGTTGGCAGCGCATTTGCAGTCTTGTGAATGCGAATGTCTATGGGTCACAGTTTCCACTTACCATCAGGCGGCCTGTGTGCTCGTTTCCTATACCATAAAAAAAAAACAAATCTGGTTTACTAGTCAGGTCATCATCTCATAGTATTACTTACCGCTTTTGACCAAGATGGAATATTGTTGTTGTTGTGAAAGCATTTTTCGAGAGAATAGGGAAGCTAAACTTAAAAAAACTGATTAAAATTAAATTATAGTAGTATTTTGCTACTAAATAATTCATATACTTAATGTTTTTATTTACTCGCAATAATCAAGAAATGCATTGTATTTTTTCGTATATTGTTGTCTATTTTGTAACCTTTACAATAATGTGCAATTAAAAATTTGTATTATGACCTAAGTAAGCTTACTCCATCGTCAACTCTGTTCAGACTTATCGGTACTGAATAATATCAAAACGTACTACCCTCTGTCAAAATGAAAACATTATTGTTCCACTTTGAAGTCGATTGTGATTGCGAGTGCGTTAGCCAATAGGCCAGCCGTGTAACATTAAAAAAATGTATGTTTTCGATTGGTCAGGTCCTTGCAGCGGCCGCGCCGGCAGCCGGCGCCGGGCGGCTCGGGCACGACGCACCGGCGCCGGCCCGAGCGCGCCGAGCGGCCCGACCACCGCGACCTGTACGCCGTCACCGAGCTCTAGGGCCGCCGGCCACGGGACACTCCAGCTATCGTCGTAATTATGAATGGGGATAAGTAGGGTTAGGAGTTTTGGTGGCATACCGTGGTTCTAGAATCCGTGGAGTCGCTATTTCCTAATTATTATAACACACTGATTTTGGGCCTCAGTATTGTCATATTTCAAAACGAACTACATACATTTTTGGTTAGGTTTATCCATTCTGACTCATATTTGTTTGGTTGATACGCTTTAACAACGAAGATCTTCAGTACCGAAATTAATTAAAAGTCATTTAGCGCGTTAACGTATGAATGAATTTTGAAATATGACAATACAATGACATATTTAAAAATTTTGGAGGTTAAAATCAAAGGGGTGTGTATAATAATTAGGAAGGAGCGACTCCATGGATTCGAGAACCACGATATGCTACCAAATGTCCTAACCCTACTTATGATCATCCACATTAGGTTAGATACTGTTGCCTAAACCTGGCAAGTGACTTTATTACGGTAGCTGCGAACTGGGCTTCTAGATATACATTCATAGACATAATTCGACAGACCAGTATGACAACAAGATGTTTTGTTGCGTCGGTCGCTAAGGACACCTTCGTTATAGACTAGGTAGAGAGTAGCGACAAACAAAACGCGGATAACTTATGCTAGTTTGACAGATAGTGTTGCCATATAAGATACTATTCATGACATGATGAAATGGACTATACAGTACCGACGCTAAAATATCCATTTACCATCTAAAATTACAAATTATATGAAGTTATAATGTATGTAAATCTTTTTTTAAATATCAATCTGGCAATATTTGTGCATTTTAATTTGTCAATCTGGTCCGTCGAATTATGAAGTTTGGTGGACGTGGAGACCTTGGAGCGAGGTTTTAGTACGGCGATTTCACCGACGTAGACGTCTAACGTGCTCAGTGATTTAAATTTAGAATGCCGTTGAACCCGGTGATTGGCTCTAATATTCGACGAGACTTTTTCGCTCACTATGGCTTCATAGTGCGGTAAGAGTGCGATTTTAAGCGATTCTTAATGAATTTTCGAAATAAGTGTGACTTTTTAATGTAGCCGTCTGTATGCGACGCTCAGTATTTTTGCTCACAGTCGTGACGCCGGACATTTTTAGCTAAATTTTAAAACGTTCAGTAGGATTCGATTATATATACGGAATATCTTAGCACAATAGGGAGGTGAATCTTGCCATAAAGACGAATGCAATAAACTTGTGTTGTATGACTAAAAGGTTGCCCAAGTTTGGAAAAGTATTGTACTGGTCTAATATTTGTATTTGAATTTAACGGCGTTAATTTATGCAAAATGTTGATAAGGAAAATTTCGATTTCATTTATTAAAAAAATATTAGCACAAATATTTAATGAAAATTTTGATGCGGTTTTTGACTACTTCGAAAAGAAGGCCTATTTAACTGTTTTATTTGTTTTGTATAATTTCCGGTTGCTCACAATAATTTATTAAAACTCGCGTATTCCTTTGATCGTGTCCAGAATAAGGCTGTGCCATTAAATGTTTAACGACCAATGAAATATTTTTTTTAAAACTTTCTTATTAAAAAAGTTGAAAAAAAAATACAAAAATTCTCAAGACTCGTCTCTTGTCTGACTGTACGTTTTTGAATCGGTTTTCGCTCAATACTAGACGTAAGTGAATCTGGTTAAGGCGAGGAGATCATTCAAACCCAAAAAGTAACATTCCAAGGCCATTAACATCTGAAGGACTTAACACTATTACATAGAATTGTTGGCTTTTGGGATTCATCGCTTTTATGGGTAGAATGTCGGAGTTGTCGTTGTTTTTAGCTTTTTATCGAGAGCTAGGAAGATGCCAAATGGTAGGGAACCGCCAGAGATGCGACACGTCGCGATGCAGACTCAGGACTGTACATACTTGTAACATACGACTCGTATTTGTAACGTTTCGTGTGAGTGTTTTAACTTGTATATTTGAACCGACAGTTTAGAATCTCTTATGACGCTTCGTTACTTGCTCAGCCGGCTCAAACTTGGCAGACAGCAATGTTGTAAATAGACGTAGTGTCCTTAACCTATAGTAGATTATTAGAGTTGATCAATGAACATTCCATCTTGATACTGGAATTTCAACTTTTTTTGTATATACAGTTCAAATGAACTGATAAGCAATGATGTAGGTGGAATAAATAGACTAATATGAATAAACGAGTACTGGTATCGATGTAACACCACAATTTAATTAATTGTAATTTAAGAAATGTGATCATGAAATAGAAGGCATTTTTGTAACATTTCTTATTTATCTATGTGATTTACTTTTTTAGTTTTTGAATGTACTTGCGTTTATATGAAAGGTACATTTCATTTTACTCTTATAAACGCGATTAAAACTAGCATTTATCAAGGGTCGTCGATATAAACATCGGCTTATTATAGAGTTTTGGTGTCTTCAGTAATTACGCAATGAGAAAACGCTCGTCGCGGTGTTATTAGTTCCTGTGTTTTTTCATGTAGAAAAAATAATAAGAACTGCAATCGCCGTTTTTTTCTGTCGCATTTAAAAATCGTATAATAAGTTTCCTGGTCACTTTTCTAATGTATAAAAATAATCTTGCTAGCTATTTAAGACGTAGTTTTAAATGAAGGTACCATGTAGGCCCAGACACGTATGAAACGGAATGTTTTGTACTTCAGTATTAATAGCGAATTTTGTGAGACTTTACAACGATTAGTACATTCTTTAAGATCTTTTTTCTATGTTTCACGGTACCGCAGTATATTCGCCAAAGATAATGCATAATTTTATTTAATTAGTTCTAAGAGTAATTAGAAATAAGCTTAATCTAGATTTTGAGGCGGCCATATTGGTTTTTTTGTTACTTTTTCTGATGCGATATGTCGCTGATATAAGGAAAATGTTTATTCAAATATATACGGTTTGTTTTAAAAATGTTTTTATGTTTCTAAATATTCTTAAATCCTGTATATTCTTTCTGTTTCTCTAGAGTTATTTTTTTTCTAAGTTTATTTATTGTTTTCTATAGGCCAAGCATTTTTATGACAAACCGTATTTTTTATTTGATTACCACGACAGACAATTTTTAATTGTATTTTTTTGTCGCCGTTCATTGGCTTCCGGTGCATGTTTTCTTAATATTTGATAAATTTGCTTGCATGTAAAGTTGATTAGATTACCCTAGCTTAAACAAAGCAAAGGGAAAACTATTAAAGTTAAGAAAAGCAGGTAACATGAACATGTACACTAATTTATTTTGTGTCTCCTGTCATCTGTCAAAATTGAAATAATGAAAACCTGTGTCTTGTCTTCTAATATGTTAGAACACAAGACTAGACGATAGACAGAGACAAGTTAAAAATGCATTTTTTTCCGAATCCCTTAGGTTTTTTTAAATGTATGTACTATCAGCTCAATGGAATCCTGACCCACCATAGAACAGTGTCACAGTGACATTATAAAGCGATTTATTTGATCTTCTTACGACTTGAACCATCACGTTACTGTGACACAGTTTTATGGTGGTTCAGGGCTCCACTGGGCTGATAGTACCTATAGGTTAAGCAAGGTTTGTTTTATAACAACACAATAAATTTAAAGGGTTTACTTATACCCCGTAAAATATGCTTATATTTTTATATTTTTTTTAATCTGACTGTCGTGAGTAATCACAAGCATTCTGGTGAAACAAAGAATGCAATAAATAAAATTGAACTAACTGATAAGTAACACCATTTTCAATGTAAACTGCACAATATTTATAACCGTAAAATAAAAACGTAACGTTAATTATATGTAATATTTGTTACAAGTCTGCACTTCGCAGTACAAATTGTACTCGAAAGTGTCAAGTACTTTTATAAAAGCATTTTTTTCTTTTTTTAAATTTATCGGAAAGGTTATATACCATTCAAACTATACATAAAGTTACCATAGAACGTTTGAAATGACGAGTAAACTGTATTTATATTAATGAACAAATCACTGCCGACATTTAAGATGAGTGCCATATTTTTGTTATTTAAAAACAATACTTTTGGATGTTGTGGATATAATTTATTCCTTGAAATTATCCTGATATAAGGTAGATTTTTTCTTTTTTAATTGACGCTTAACGCGATAGTTTGCTTTTTCAAGTCAATTATGGTGCGCTCGTATAAAACTAACTACTGTATGTATTTTGTGTACTGTAAAGTATTACAGTTAATGCAGAACATTGTATACAAATAAAAAAAAGATTATAGTTGACGCCTTTTAACTATAAAGATACGATACCGTAGACAAGCATGGGTTTATACCATAACAATTATGGTAGCATAATTAAATATCCTTTTATTTGACAACAGGGGGGTTATTATGACATAGCTATGAAGTTCCTTATACGGTGAGAGTAAAGGACAGAGCTATAGCAGTTATATAGCTCCGTCCTTTTCTCTCACCTTAAACTGAACTGCATAGTTATGTCATAATAATCTCCTGGTTTTGAAAAGGCGTTCTGATAAATGTAATGTTTACGCGGGCTTGTCTCAAAAACATTATTATTTTATAAATTACTGAGAAAAAAAATTAGCTACGCTCGCTTTGGACTTGTGGCTGAAATGACGTCATTTTGTTTATAACAACGGTTTGTTTTAAGCCCAGCACTAGCTGTAACGTAGAAAATACTACGACAATGACGTTTAAGCTTTAGCCATTAGCAGAAAGGGGTTTGGGTAAAAGTGTTGTCACTTGCAAAAGACATGATTTTTTAATGTGACCGGCCATTTGTTAAAGTGGTAAATTATGGTAGATCTATTCAAAATAAACATATTTTGTTATGTAATGTCTGCGTCTTAATTGTATTGGAGCCGAGATATTTAAATATTTATATCTTGGCATACTTTAAGTACCAAAAACTGAATACTTAAATCTTTAATATATCCTCTCCGATATTATTTAACGCATTCGATTTTATACATTGATGTGTATTTGGATCTCTATACCATTATAAAAAAATAAAACAATGCCGCTGAAAAAAAAAAGGCAATAATGTTCATACAAACTTACCCAAAGCCCTTTGTTTATTTATTTTCTCAGTAAATAATGAACAAAAAAACTTAGCTTTTGAGACAATCATCTTGGATTATTTTCAGAACTCCTTTAAAAAAAGTTAATTTGTGATTGCATCATTATGAAGACGGTTGTTAACAGCACGTTATATTTGCCACCAAGTGTAATACTCTACAGTGCGTGTTTTGTATGTAAGTCTCGTTTTGTGATGTAATGGCGTGTATAACGAGGTTAAGGTCGATAAATAGATCAAGTGTATGAGTTTACAAAGAATTATAATAAATGGATAAAATGTATAATGGATTTTCATTTACTTTTTTTACAGGGCTAAATTTTCGAAACACTAGCCAAGATGCATTACGCAAACTAGCGTACGCGTAGCGTACGTAACTAGCGTCACTGGTAGCACGTGACTTTTCGTATCACGTACCAGTAACGTGATTGGTTTAAAAACGAAACGAATAGAAACGCTAGTTAGCGTTATGCATCTTGGCTAGGGCCCCTACTACGACTAATTTCGGGCAGTTAAAGGGCATACGGGAATCCGTTATTTCCCTTGTTTTGTGATAAGGTCTTACATAATTATCGAGACATAATATCGCTGGAACCGTAAACTGTCAGAATACCTATTTTAAATATCTGACTTGTAGGTTATGTTACTTTATGGATTATTATAAATTCTGAAATAGTAGATTGTTCAACAAGGGACTAAAACAAGCCATAATGACACGAGATGTTTCGCCACCCAAGCGAAGCGCTGGTGGCTATAATTCGAGTGTCATTATGGTTGTTTAGTCTAGAGTTAAACACTCTACTTTTCACTTTGAATGCGAGGAAAAAAAAGACGTTCAGTGTCGGATTAGCCACGTAGCAAGAGTAGCAAATGCTACGAGCCCCGCGCATTCGGAGATAAGGAAGGGGGGGGGGGGGGGTTGGACCGTTATTCTTTGTACGTTTGTACCTACATCACAGAAATTTTAAAAAAAGTTTTAAATTGTGCTGATTGAGACCCAATTTGCCATACTCAAATCAACTTTCATTTTTCAACCCCCCTTTCTAGACTCCTTTTCAATTATGAATAAAATTAATTTCATTTTTTTTAATTTAAAACAGATGCGGGCTAGCAAGTTGTACAACTATGACAAATTTAAAGTTGATAGCATTTGTAAATGTTGAGAAAACCTGCTGTGACATACGGACCGACGGACGGACAACGAAGGGTTCTTTTTTACCATTTTACTAAAAAACTAAAAGACTAAAAGTATAATTATAAGAGAAGTCCCCATACTAGGTACCTACTACAACAAAAAACTATTTTTATTTTTGGTCTAAAAACAGTTTACATACATCAAGAGTAAAAGCGGCTATAGCATCAACTTCCGTCCCCATAATAATGCCTTCTGCTGGTACTTGATCATGCAGATTTACCGTACCTTGTTGTTTGTCTTACAGTGATTATCGCAAAATGAAGTTCTCGCGCCTGTCAACCCCCTCTCATATTGAACTGGGAGGATCGAGTTAGGTGAAGCGTCAATCAATCATAGCCAGGAGTCTATTCGGATAAGGGGTCCATGAATAATACAGACCTTACTTGGTAACAATCTGAGATCGTTAGGCACCGTGCAAAAGCACTCAAAACGTTATTTTGTTCGGGTAAATTTGGTTATACTCGAGGCTATAAGAGCATAAACATTTGCATTCATTCATTGCATTTGACGACGCGATAGCCTGGGGGCCGATTTTTGACTTTCGACCGCTCGAAAGTTTCACTCGGAAGTGAGCAAAATCTGTGACACCGTTTTTTTGGAATTACGAGCGATAGAAAACTTTAAGACGAGTGGCCCACACCATTCGTTTTCTGTTCTACCAAAAGTATTTCAAAAGACGGTTTCACGGATTTTCCTCACTTCGGAGTGAATTTTTCGACCGCTCGAAAGTCAAAAATCGCCCTCCTGGAGAGTCCTGATAATCCTCCATTCAAAAACACCGTCATTAGATATTTAGGGGTTTCCAAAGTAAATTAAAAAAATATACTTTAGTCCCTAGAGATTAATAAGGAGCTTTAGTCCCGATGTGCAGAGACCAAAGTAACATTTTAAGAGCATGAGTGAGAACGCTTTTGTCTCCCACGCTCTAACCTCTCTTACTAATAAAAAGATGTGAGATTTATCTGCTCAATGTAGGGTATATAAGGTTGTAGCAATGTTGTTATTATGTTATTAACTACAACTCGTGCATGTTATCACCGTGGGCCTGCGTATACCTACCCTGTACTGTCAGCAGGTTATTACTGCTAGTGACTACTATTCAAACTGTTTAAAATTAGTTTGCGTAAACTGTTGAATATTGAATGCCTCCAGCTCAGCACCTTCACTCAACAAACACAAATACCGGCCCTTATTGACGCTGGAACGGACGTTATGCTCGATCAAAATGAATCGACTGAGAATTAAATGGTTACTCTAGGTAAATTTTAGTCAATGTTTGGTGAACTGGAATTATCTATCACAATGTAAGGTCTCACATTTAAATTTACGGATCCGGGATGCAGACTGATACTTGGTTAACATATTTTTTGGTTTCCCAATTTTTGGGGAATATGTCACTAATACACTCGTAAACATCTTAGCCTGATTGTGCAAAATGCGGTTACAGAATTAACAACAAGTTATTAGAGTTGTTGGTAATTCTGTAGCTCTGCCTACCCTACTTTGGGAATGAAGGCGTGAGTTTATGTATGTATGTAATTCGTAATATTAGACTATTCCAGGAGGCGGTGTTATGCTCGTGTTTATCGAGTTGGATAAACGTGTATAAGAAACTTGACCGAGCGCGTGGAGCTCACCCCATGAGCTTCTGTTTAGTCCATTAGAGAAAATACTCTTTTACCGAACAATTGTCTTTATATCATATCCATGGACTTATTTTTCTAATTAGTCCATGGGATTGTCAATAAATAACTCGACATTGGCGAAATACCTACACCTTAATAGGAATAAAAGCCATTCATTAAAATACGAATAGAAACGTGGTTTGGTCACTTTCTGACTAGTTTGTAAGTGCGAGAGTGACGGGTGTTTTATACACTGCAATAAAACCGACCTTGTAATACACACAGGTCCCTTAACACGGGTCCAGAGGGTCGAGTTTTTAAATGGATCTGTTTAAATTTACGATACCCTCCTGTCTCTAATAACAGAGACGTCCCGTGTTAGATATATACCTATATACATTTGAGTTCGATGGTAGCTAAGATATTATTGCTGGTGACTGTACCAGGGGGGTTATTATGACATAGCTATGCAGTTCTCTTTACGGCGAGCGTAAAGACAAACCCCTTTTTCACTTGATAGTCATAGACTTACACCGTTTTTCACTATGACTCCAGAATAATAGACGCACTCGCTAGCGCTGCGCTCCTGCTGGCTATATAGATATCTCGGGGTGCAATTGATCACTTTCATCCCTTGGCAAACAATCTATTGTTACTACCGGAGGTGGAAGGCTGACAAGTTAAATTTGGACCGCGCCATTTATCAATTTGCATTGTGCCCGACTCCGTTTTTCACTAGATTAACAATGCACATTGAAAAGTGGTGAATAGAAGCGAGGTTCGCTTTCGGTAAAAGATCAATATTTTATTAAATCGCCTAGTAGTTACAGTTGTTATTTGAATAAGCATAATTGACAACATTTCATTTTGGTGACACCTGCAAATTACTATACGAATCGAAAGGGTTTTGCCTCCTGAACACGGCAAAATATTTATTTAGATTTATTTTTCTTTATTGACAAAATTACAAGTAAGTTAAAAAAAAATCGAGTTTTACCAATACTATGCCTGAATAGATATAATACCATTGCCTTTTTCACGAGAAAAAAGCTGTCATACTTCAAGTTTGACATTGACACTATTGACAGATGGATAGATACTTGAGATCGGTTGACCGCCATTATTAAAAAGAAAAACTTTTTTTATACAGATTGGACTAACGTAATATGTCCATTGTGTCGTAGAAATGAAGTTACGCCCTTTTAGAATAAGAACATCTTAATAAATTAATAATAAAATAATTATACATCCTAGGGAAAAAATAAAACTATTAGTGTCTTCCTCCTTCCAAACAGTATCTATAAAACGAATAAAATTAAAGTCTTGAAAATATGAAATCTTGTCAATTGATGACGCGTTTGTCTAGTTGGTAGTAATCATGCCTTTGAAAATTGCGGGCCTGGGTTCAAATCCCGGTAAGGCCAGATACCTATTTGTGTGATGACCGTGAATATTTGTTCCTGAGTCATGGATGTTTTCTATGTATTTAAGTATTTATACCGTTACCTAATACCTATAGTACAAGCTTAGAGCTTACTTTGGGACTAAGTCAATTGGTGTGAAAAATCCGCCATTGCTCCAACTTGACATTAACGTTTTATATAACATGTTATGTTTCAAACTATCTATTTTGTGGCCGCTCAGAAATAATAAATGACCAATAAGTCGTTCCTTAGTGACGATTGTTCATACACAAGTTTAAAAAAGGAACGATCATAGAACGAACGATAAGCCTCCAAAATGGCTTTGAGTACGATTTAATATTACGTTTAGAGAGAACTGAGGGGTTATTATGACATAGCTATGCAGCTCAGATTACGGTGCAAGAAAGGAACAGAGCTATTATAACTGCTATAGCTCTGTCCGTTTCGCTCGCCGTAAAATGAACTGCATTGCCATCAGTGGCGTAACTATACCATCCGGGGCCCGTGGCAAATTCAAACACTACAACATAAAACACTCAAGTATGATGTTAAAAAAAATATTGCTGAGCTAGCGACCTCTTAAGCCGGGGGCCCTCTTGGGCCGGGGGCCCGTGACATTTTGCCAGCCCTGCCACCCTATAGTTACGCCACTGATTGCCATGTCGTAATAATCCCCCTGGTCAAGAACAATATTGTTTAACGTCGTAGATTAGAAGCTCTGATTCAAATTAGCACCACTATCTATTTTCACGATGACCTGTCACGGGATGAAAATCTAGTATGGTTGCGTTTATCGCGTGACAAAATGTGAATAAAGCATCTGTCACTCTCGTACTTATATAGGTACCTACATGTAAAAAAGTGTTTTATCCACATTTTGTCACGAGATAAACGCAGCCATATTGCACACCTGAAAGAAGCAGATAAATTTAATCGTAGATGGATCGGATCTCAGTTAATTGGCAGTATAATTTCGTAAATAGACGTTTTGTATAAATTATACGTCTAACGTTGGGCTGAACATTCAGACCTCATCACTTGTAATGAATTGGTGTAATTCCGGCGGCACGCAGTTTGCCTGCCTGAGCTCAGTTTACACTGAGGAACAATTTAAAAGATAAACACAGAGCTGTTAGTAATTGTTATGAGTATCTTTAGACTCCTTTACTTTCCGTTCATTGCGTAAATAAAGATTAGAAATATTAAATGCGGAAGTATTCATTACAAAATTTAAATAATTTATGATTACAGATTAGCTTAACTTTATTTTTCATCCCCAGATGAATTGAATGATCCCGAACTTAGTAGAAACTTCTAAAATAAGATTTTTGCGTTTGAATAAACACACAATTTAGTTTAGTTTGTGTTAATTTTATATGAGACCGCATTTAAATCAGTAGCTCCACTTTGAATTGGTCAATCTCCCATTTCGACCCTTTACTTAAGACCTTATTTTTTTTCAAATCGAATTAGTACTTGTTAGAGAACTACGTCGCTGTGACAGAATAAACAGTATGTTATTTGCACTGTTAGACGAATGGATTTTATTGTTCTTTGTTTTAAACTACGGTCACATTACGATATAGAAGCCAGACAGGCTAAAACAAATTGCAATAGAGGTTGAATAGGTACTGACTTTTTTCGTCCAGAACTTAAATAAAAGGATTTTTACTAGCTTGCGGCAAGACTTACTCCTGCAATAATATGTTACTGTGAGTCTAGTTCATAGAAATATATTGTAAAAGTAGTTAGTAAGACTTGCCACGAGCTATGAAACCCGAGCTAAGTGTTCAAATAAGTATATGTAGGCAGATATCAAGAGAAACGTTAGGTTGTTTCTTTGGCTAAAGCCTGAATCAAATACACATTCGTGTAGCCTTAGGCTGGAGACGATCGATAGGCAAGCGAAAGGAAATTATAATCCTACTTATAAATGCGAAAGTTTGTTTTTGTGTGTGTGTTGGTTTGTTACTCCTTTACCCTGCAACGGCTGGATGGATTTGGATGAAATTTAAAAATAATGAGCTTAGACCCTGGATTAACACATAGGTTTCGTCACGAAAAAAATAAAAAAAATCCGAGTAATTAACGATAATCAAAATCTACGCGGACGAAGTCGCAGGCGAAAGCTAGTATATAATATATGTCGCGGGAGATTCTTACACAAATTGACTTCGTCTCAAACTAAGTTCTAAGCTAGAAGTTACTTTGGTTGCTAGACAACGATGAATACATACATAAATACATAGAAAACAACCGAGAATATCTTTATCTAACAAGTAGCTTTATCGGGAATTGAACCCGGGGTCGCTAGCTTCAGAGGCAGGATCACTACTAACTAGGCTAATCGCATCTTGATTATTTATTCAGGATTTCAAGTCATTGTTAAGCTAAAGTTTACCTAAAATCAATTAAAATAAACCGTCCACTTAAATTGTCCGCCACTGTACAATTCAAAATTAAACACTCCTAGATAGTTGCTCAATTTTAATTACAAGAAAGCTAAAATTCCATCGATCTGTATTTCGAGATCAAAGCGGGCGGGCGACAAAGGTGAGTTTGCTTTGAAGTGTCGCCGGGTTTAACGAGGTCCCGCGGGGAAGCTGTGCACGGGAAACTCGACCTAATTGTACCAAGTTAATTGCTTGACGGGGCGCCCGTTTCTTTGAGTGGTTATTGCTTTCTTATTAAGTGTTTCTAGGCTGAAACGTCGGGAAGGCGCCCACATCACAGCTGTGGAATTTGCCGCATTTAGATATTTGTTTTTATGGATCCGATCCTTCAGAGAAACTCCCAACATAGCCCTCTCCATAGCTCGCTGAGCGACTTTAAATTTGTGAACCAGCCCTTTCGTAAGTGTCCACGTTTCGGCTCCGTATGTCATGGCAGGTAGGACGCACTGATTGAAGACTTTAGTCTTCAAGCTCTGTGGAATAGTCGACGTGAAAACTTGACGCAATTTCCCATATGCTGCCCAACCCAGCTGTATTCTTCTGTTGGCCTCCTTCTCGAAGTTGTACACAATAAGTGTAAACAATACATAACCAGGATAAAATGCTCCCGTATTCTCAAACTTAAGACTAGATTCTTAAGCTGTCTAAAAATGCAGTAGATATCATTTATTTTGCATTCCAACGCCATTTTATTTTCAAACTGTAATGCGTTTTCAATCGGCTCGATATAACTCAAGCCATATGCACAGGTAACAATACTTTGAGAATATGAAATTCCTTTGTCCCGATATTGGAGTTTCTAAAGGAAGAAGAAGGTACTAACTTTTGTGAGAAAAATTCCCAGTTCTGAACGTGTTTATGAATATAGCCAGGGTTTCGCTGGATGGGGCAGGATTAAATATATCATAACAGATAAAAAACATGATAAAAAAACCGGCCAAGCGCGAGTCAGCCTCACACACCATTATGAATAAAAAAATCACGTTTGTTGTAAAAAGATAAAATATATTGATTCAGTAAGTAGACCGCACGGGCAATTTTACTCGTCAAAAATCTACCAGCGCTTCACAAGAGACCACTGCTGAGAAGAATCGCCGCAAGAAACTTAACAGTCAGTCGTTTTTTTAATATTGCTTTTATAATAATAAATTAATAACCTTAACCTAGCATTATACTCGTATAAAACAATGAATCTCACATAAAACAAAAGACAAATACATTCATGCGCAGTTGAGCAAGAAAATGTGTCAAAACTCACAAGAACTAATAAGTAGTAGTAATAAGAAATCTGAAAATATAGAAATTTTAGGAATTACACTCACCTATGACGGTGCAAGACAACCCACATAAAAAGCCTCGACACATTCTCCCACAGAAACCGTGTCCCCCAGACAATAAACAATGTTTTCATATTTTTTATGACTAAGTTATTATTAAGTTATTTAGGTGGTTAGTTTAGGCCAAGCATTTTTATCTGACAGACAGTCCTCTGTATGGCAGACCCCTTAAATATTTTATTGTAAGTGAACAAACAATAAAATATTCTGTGAATATTTCAAGCGTCTACCTCTTGCCGTTATAAATTAACATCGAGCAAAAAAACTAAATATTTAATTTATTCTGTTTTTAGTATTTAGTAGCAGTGACAGAAATACATCACCTGTGAAAATTGCAACTGTCTAGCTATCACGGTTCATGAGATACAGCCTGGTGACAGACAGATGGACAGTGCAGTCTTAGTAATAGGGTCCCGTTTTTACTATTTCGGTATGGAACTCTAAAAAACTACAAATTGATTTAGTCCCAAACTAAGCTCTACTAGACTTTGACTATTGATCCCTACAATGCATCCAGTGACCCATGTGTCACAACTAAGTAACAAAATGATTTAAAAAACAACGCAGCGTCATCAATTTTTGCTTAAAGTTCATTTTTGCAACAAAAAAAAAACCCACTAATACTTAATAGTGTCTGCTCTGAAGTTATCATAAATAAATAACATTTTTTTTTTTATAGCATGGGAAGGCAAACGATCACATAGGCCACCTGATGGTAAGTGGAAACTGTGACCCATAGACATTCGCATTCACAAGACTACAAATGCGTTGCCAGCCCTGAGGACTAATAATAATAACAATAAGTATGTATTATTACTTATAAGTTTTTCTACGTATAAAAAGTCATGCATTGTGGGGTTAATACATAAAAATAGACGTGGACTCGAACACAGGATGACACTATAATAATCAAAAATAATCAAGAATATTAAATATTCTTGTATATTTTTTATATTTTACAATATATATTTCGACGCAGAACACACATAATTATGTGCCCATACCCTATAAAGCTATGAACTAGTTCTTTTAATTTAGACCCGTTTGACTTTCCGTGTCGTGTATTCTTTCTTTCTATTTCATTATTTGCCGGGAATTAAGTCCAGGACCGGTAGTCTCGTAGGAAAGACACACTCACTACTAATTAGGCTAACCACGTGGTCTATTATGATGGCAGACCTTATGCAGGGTCCTTGTCCGAATCGTTACCACCATCTTGCCGCTAAAACAGAAGTGTTCGAGTTGTTGTGTTCCGGTGTCGCATTAGGACTGATGATGACCAGTTAACGTATTTGCAGTACTGGAAATGCGGTCTAAAAAATGGTTACTGAGGCAAACTATTTTGCCGTCTGCGATTGTACTCCGTAGAGCGCGCTCGTAGCACTTCTGCGACGTAGCTGGTTCCGTAGCAACGTGGCAAATAAGTACGTCAAAGAGGTAACTCGACTTTAAACTTCATAACTTTATACAGAAAAGGTCGAGGGTTATAGGAACGTTTTTTTTAAACTTCCAGATTTTTATATATTTTTTCTGGGGAAATAACATAGTGTTCGAGATGAAATAAATAAAATTAAACAGTGTTGGACAGTTGTTGTGAAACGGTCCCAACTACATATGCCGCTGTTAAGCCAGCGCTGGGACCGCTCGGTGACAGCACGGAAGGTGACACAAACCATAAAATTATAAATGTAAAAAACGACAATAATGGAGATTATAAAGAAAAAAAAAAACACAAAATAAAATCTATGAATGAACGACTGTGTACATAGGTACGTTCACAATATATCATCATCATCATCATCATGTCAGCCGAAAGACGTCCACTGCTGGACATAGGCCTGCCCCAAGGCTCTCCACTCGGACCGGTCTTGTGCTTTTCGCAACCACCGCGTTCCCGCGATCCTTACAAGGTCGTCACTCCATCTTGTTGGAGGCCTACCTACAGCTCGTCTCCCGGTCCGCGGCCGCCACTCAAGGACCTTCTGGCCCCTTCGGCCATCAGTCTTGCGAGCGATGTGCCCCGCCCACTGCCACTTCAGTTTAGCTATTCTTCGGGCTATGTCGGTAACCTTAGTTCTCCTGCGGATATCATCATTTCTGATTCTATCACGCAGAGAAACCCCTCTCCATAGCCCTCTGAGCGACTTTGAGCTTCCTTATGAGGCCCATTGTTAGTGCCCACGTCTCAGATCCGTAAGTCATCACTGGCAACACACACTGGCAAAGACTTTTGACTTCAAACACTGCGGTAATTTAGACGAAAAGATGCTGCGCAATATGTACGAGTACCTAGCGCCAATTCGGCGAGGAATGGCACAGCCAATTTTCAATGCAAATTTTATAATCTGTGGCCTGTGCAATACTTATTGGCTAAGGAGGGCAGATTTAATTCTAGTTTATTTATTTGTACAGCTCCTTTTAGTGGTCCTAAGTCCTTGTGCATGCCCCAAGGAATTCTCGGGAGAATGCAGCGATGCAGCTGTACCAGACGAATGGCTTCATATTATCGCGAATTATAGCGGGCTAGTCGCGCCCCGCGGCTGCACTTTCAACCCCAGAGGAATTGTTTGTACGATGTAAGCTTTATTGAGATCCATACACAAGGAGAAGGGAAAGTAGCAGAGGTTAACTGGAGGAGATCCCTTTCAGATATAAGTTCGCCTGGGTACATAGCTTTTGTGCTTCTGCCTATGTTGTTGTTTGTTATTTTCCCGTATTACATACATACATACTAGCAACAGGTAACCGATGGTGAGTACGATCTGGGAAGAGAACATAGACATTTGCATCAAGACAACATGGCCTCATGCTGCTAATTTAACGAAAAGTTTTTTCTCAGTCTAATTTATTTCCATTTTTAGGGTTCTGTAGTCAAACTAGGAACCCTTATAGTTTCGCCATGTCCAACGGTCCGTCCGTCCGTCCGTGCGTCCGTCTGTCCGTCCGTCCGCAGCATAGCTTAGAGACTCTTCGTACTAAAAAGCTGTAATTTTGCATAAATGTACATATTTTTGAATAACTAAATGACATGTAAAATTTTATATTTTTTCAATAAACGATTGAATTTAATTGAATTGAATTAGTCACGCCAACAAAATGGTAAAATAAATTGTTTTTTTTTGGGTAACGCCCCTACGCGTAACGTTGGGATGTTTTTTTATCTCGTCTACCCCAAAGTAAGGTGTGTTGATGGATAGGTCTTTCAAAAATATTGCGGGTTTGTGGATACAATGTTTTGATTAAGGTATCCGTTTATGAAATACATAAATATATTATACATACATTAAATCACGCCAGTTTCCCAGAGAGGTAGGCAGAAACCACTTCTTTCCACTTGCTACGATCTTATCTTACGTTTATGAAATATTAAGCTTTAAAGCCACCGTGTGGTTGCCGGGTTAGAATAGTGCCACTCCATGTCTTCCCGTGCATGTCGTAAGAGGCGACTAAGGGAATAAAGGCTTGTTGTACTGTTAGGCGATGGGCTTGCAACCTGTCACTAATACTCTGGTAAACATCTTAGCCTATTTGTGCAGAATGTGGTTACAGAATTATCAACAAGTTTTAAAAGTTGTAGATAATTCTGTAGCTCTGCCTACCCCACTCTGGGATTACAGGCGTGAAGGTATGTATGTATGTAAGCTTTAAAGCACTAATTTTTGTTAGAGTCAAGTGTCCCCCCCCCCCCTTAAACGGTTTAAATGTTTATATCTACCGAAAACTTATTTTTGGTGTTGGTAAACTGACGTCGACGTATGGGAATAACAGTTTTTCCACGGCAAAGTTAAGTTTGTCGCAATATCTAATTTATTTGTAGGTAGTAACGGCCTCGGAACCCTACACTGAGAACGATCTTGCCCGGTTTTTTGGATTAATGCGTTTAACCTATCGCTATGTTTAAATTACGAGAATGATAACATCGAGTGACAAGTATAAAATGTAGTGTAGCCTCACTTTAAGACTTAATTTAATAGAAGGCTAATTTAAACAACTGAGACAATGTAATACCCTATTCATCATTAACTGAGCCACAATCAACGTTTATGTGTGTATGTATGTGTACGATCCGCCGCTTCAGACCGATCAAAACGACGAATCGATAGTGTATGTCAAGATCGTTAACAATGTACTTACTTCATAGAAAACGATTTCGGAAATCGCAACAAAAACCCATGCAATCATGAATATCATAACGATGAATCGACAGTGTATGGCTCTATACGATTCGATTTTGTCTCACTCTGACACGAACATTAGAAATCGTTTCGTTTATGGGTGTCATTTTTAGACCCCGTTATCATGAGGCACTGACGCTTATCCGTAGGGATTGAATGTTTATTTTATCGACTATCTAAATGTCGATGGTATTGCACTACTAGAAATGTGTTAAAAAATAATGGGATTTTTTTGCTATCACAATTTTTTCACAATAATTGCATCAGGGTATCGCATCTCGTAATAATAATGAGGTAATCTACTTATTTTAAATCAAGCAGTTTCAGTACCTACGCTATATTGAAACTGAGCAAAAATTTAAGAAGCAAAGAATTAGTCGTATAATATTTACTACAAGCATCGATATAGAGATGGTCGATAAAATAAATATTCAATCCCTACAAAAAAGCGACGTCAGTGCCCCAAGATAACGGGGTTTAGTAAATTTTGATGCGATCAATTGTCAGAATTTTCATCAGATCGATCGTACAGATTAGATTATCATGCTCAAAGTACACGCTCACCAATCCCAACCCCATCTAAGGTGAAAATCCCATCAGTTCTATCTTTAAATTTACGACCAAATTGTTTCGCATGGTCTTTGCTTATGACTCCTAACTTTGCCGCCTAGAACCGCCGAAGCATAGAAGAACTTTATAGTTATTTTAAGACGAAACTTTTCTCTGAACTCCGATCGTTGGGATGCTTCTGCCGCATACCTTCGTTCTACATCGATGCCTTCAGGTGTTGATGTAAAAGTTTTGACTATAAGTACACTGAAAATATTGAAGTTTTTCAGAATATGTTTGTTCGAAACACGCCTTTGCTTTTTGATTCTTAGAAAGTTCTAAACTAGTTATAAGTCTTAAATGCATGAAAGTGTAGGCATTTTCACTACTCTGAGTCTACCAACGCATCCAAAAGAGACCATTGCATTGTTGAGACAAAGCGCCGGAAAAAACTCTGGTCATATTTTTTTAAAATAAATCTCTCAAATTCTAATTAATGGCTTTCACTCCTGTTAAGGTGTATTTCGCCAATTCCGAGTTATTTAATAGATATGACACGCGACTCATACACACCATCTTCTCTAATATATAAAATTCTCGTGTCACGGTGTTTGTAATTAACCTCCTCCGAAATGGCTCGACCGATTTTCGTGAAATTTTGTGTGCATATTGGTTAGGTCTGCGAATCGGACAACATATATTGTTCATCCCACTAAATATTAAGGCTGGTCCACCCCTAAATTTTACATACATGGCAAAACAACGTTTGCCGGGTCAGCTAGTTGCTCTATAAAACAGTATTTTATCTTGTTGGTTTAGTCAACCAAGAAGCACAAAGGGTTAACTCCACGCACTTCTGTAAAGTCCCAATAAATCTCTCATTTTGATGACGCAAACTAACCTCTTAAGACCGTGTTGAATTTAACTATAGGGTGCCTTTTATGGTATTATGTCCTCAAGTGATAACCTGGGGACTCAGGAGGCTAACCAAATCACTACATAGTATAAAACAAAGTCGCTTGCGCTGTCTGTCCCTATGTATGCTTAAATCTTTAAAACTACGCAACGGATTTTGATGCGGTTTTTTTTAATAGATAGAGTGATTCTTAAGAAAGGTTTATATGTATAATACATTCCACGCGGGCGAAGCCGCGGGCGGGTCGCTAGTATAAAATAATATACAAAGTCAAAAAAGATGGTTAAGAAAATATTCAAGTTCAACTCAAAGGATAAACTTTAAATTTGATTCTCATACATAATTTAATATTCATTAAAAGTTTAAAACAAACAAACTTTTAAAAATTGCACAACTTCCTCCCCGGAGTTCCCGTCGGCGGGGAACAACTCAAACTCGTTCGCGACGAGCACTTATAATGAAATAAATTAATTCCTCTCCAAATTAGTCGCTCTGGCTGCAAAAATATTTACACAGCTAATTGAAAAATTATCTAACGGGATTGACTCAGCGCAGATTTGCAGTTTGTTGGTTTTAAGAAATGTCAAAGTACCCCGTTAATTGTATTTCCTTGTTTCATTTCGTTGAATGTTTTGGAGAAGGGTTTCTTTGGCCGTTTTTGCGATTTTAGCTTCGTTTTTTAATCGAGTTTAGGGGATTTAAGTGAGAGCAGATGTTTGAATTCAATAATTACCCTGGCTGTAACACTAGGTAATATTGATTTTCAAACCAATGACATGGTTGTTTATATTTTGCTTCTTAAAATATTATGCCCAGTTAATAAATAATTTTCTATGCGTATCATTTTGCAGAAATTAAATTATTTTCTAGAATGAGTTAATATCATAATATA
The DNA here is from genome assembly GCA_927399475.2 of Acleris emargana. Classification (NCBI taxonomy): domain Eukaryota; kingdom Metazoa; phylum Arthropoda; class Insecta; order Lepidoptera; family Tortricidae; genus Acleris; species Acleris emargana. The sequence goes on from OV656840.1 coordinate 4,774,010, forward strand.
AATTTCTATAGGTTTTGTTTGTTACTTTAATTGTTATGCTCTTTTCCTAAATAAATGTTTACACTTGAATAACCTTTCACTTTTCATAATCTCTCAAGGGTTAGCTGGAAGAGTTACCTTCAAGGGGTAAATTAGCTTTTGTAAATTATTTTATAATCGTCATTGTTTTTTTTTTTAAGACTGGCTAAATAACATTTCACAAACTGATTAATTTCACAAACACATTTCATTGCTAAACGCTTATTTCTGAAATTAATTCGTTTGTGAATGGTATACCTCGCTAATAACACTTTAGCAAAAAATCATCGACACTTCTATACTGCCTATCCTATGCCTACGGTGTTCAGGCGTGGTCCTTGACCGAGATTTAAAAGTTACAGTTTGACCGGTTGCCAAATAGCGATGGAGCGCAGTATTTTTTTGGTGTAAAAATAAAAGGTTAAAAAAACAAAAACCTACTTTCAATAAAGCAAACATAACTCCTTTTACAATGGTAGGTAATAAATAGATCAGTCCAACAGATGTCGGCTTTTGGTTTAACATGTTGTAGGACGTCGACTTCAATTGGACTGACCTATTGGAATTGTTAATATTTTTTTAATTACTCTAATTTGAAAACCATTTCGAGGAATAGGATTTTAAAGTCGATCTGCGTTTTTGAAATATTTATCTATTGCGGACATTTCAATAAAAGTATATTTGACCTTATCCTAGGTGTATCTTATATATATCGGGTTAGGTGAAAACCGCTTGAAATTGTATGTTTTATTACACTTTTACAATCACTTTTTATCATTAGATATCATTTAATTCTTGTAATTTATTAGAATATGCGAAACCAAATTTAAAATAATCATGTCGTCCATAAAATGTCTACTAAATAAATAAAGATATATTAGAACAAAAGTATTGGGTCAAATACAAAGTTAATGATATTGGTCTTTCAAAATTAACTATTCTTTCAAATTAAAATGTAAAACCCGTGAGTTTTTTTTTGGTCTATCCCAATTACCTGCCATTTTAAAATATTTTTTCATTGAATCTATGCAAATGAAACAAAATAGCAACATAATCCTTGTTATTATTTTTTCCAAAAAATCTTGAAGCGATCTCTTGTATATGGGAAATGCATCGATATTTCAGTTTATCGATATAGGCAATCCCTAGCCATTTAATTTTGCCCCGTATATTCCTAGGCCAGTTAACAGTATAAAATCAACATCTAGAACAATAAAATACAAAATATAACTAAAGACATACTTACTCTAAGACCGCGTGGAATGTCGAAGGTGTGCAGATAGAGTCGCTCCTGTGTAAGTCTAGACAAAAGGTTTCGTCGGATTCTGTCCAAAAAATGTGGAAATTCTGTACTCAGCTTAAGCTATCGTGTTTATACATTGCACACGTATGTAAATCTTATAAATGCTAAAGCGACTTGAACTTTCAGTCTGTATGTTAGTTACCTTGACGGCTGAAGTGCGGAACTAGTTTAGAATGGTCAGAATAATTAGTTGATAGTCTTCAAAATTACTGTCAAGTTTGCCGTAGACGAAGGAACAAGTAAAATTTCGTTAACTATCATTTTTGGATTCATCAGAAACGTTTGTTACGAGAAACCAGCACATCAAACGATAATTTCTGTCAGTGCAGTCTTTTCAGCCTATGTATTTTAAACGGATGCCTATTATTTTATCAAAACCATTATGAAGAATTTTCATTTCATCAAAGACATTTCTCGTAGTATGAGTTTTTTTTTGTTAGTCACAAGTTAAACTTAACATAGCCTACGCAACGAATGTTTCATGTATCCTGAAAACAATATGGTTTCAGCAGAATAATGGCGTTCGTAGAAGATTCCATGAAACTATAATATAATCGATGAAGTGAAATTCGATAAAATTATGAGTTACCACTTTAAACATTTATTTACTGAGAAAAGGACTGCTAAAGTTATCGCATCTGCGTAAACTCCTGAAATTAAATCTTTACTCTTTTAATTTTCTTCATTAAACGCGTTTTACAATATTTAAGCAATGCTATTTTTTTTTTGTGAATTACAAAACTCCTTGCAGCCTCCTAGGACCATCCCTGAACTCGTCTGAAACTTTCGAAATATTCGCGACGCAATTTAAAATAACAAGTCAGAATGTAAAAACAATTTTCTCCCTGAAAATGCACAATTCAAGACGTTTGAGTGGAGACAGCCTGAGCAAGCAGCCAGAGAAATGAAATTTGTTTTGTTGTAGTATAATTAAATGAAAATTTTATGGAGAATAAATGTCAAGACTGCTTTTATGCAAATGTTTCTGTTTCATTACAAAATGTTTGCAATTTATTTATTTAAACGGCATTTTTAACTCTTTTAGAATTACATCTTAAGGCCCATTTGGATTATACAACGTTCTTGCACATTCCATACAATAAAATTGAGGAAATAAAATATTGCACAGTCCCTTACGTGATATTCTTGCATATTGAAAGTAACTTGGATTCAATTCTGGAATAGGTGTAAACAGGCCATGTAGTCAATTGAATGCAAGAAATGCCGCTCCATTTATCATTAAAAAAATGGATTCCAAGAACAACAAGTCGAATTCCGCGTCCGTAAAGTACATAAATCATTTGTTGGTCACTGCATTCATTTCTATAATAAATTACCTGAGGTAGTATTAAAGTTACCCTTTCCAGCACTCAAAAATTACTTGAAAAAGTCGTTAATGTCTAAAGCGTATTATAGGATCGAGGACTATATAATAGACAAAAGTGCTTGGCCTAAACCCGAAACTTAATCAATAATATTATATATAATATTTTTTATTTCATTTTTTCAAATTCAAAAGCTTTATCTTGTCTGGGGGACACCGTTGATGTAGGAAAACATATCAATCTTATGTGGTCATCTTGCACCGGCTTATATACACATACGTAGGAGTTCTTTTTTCCTTTTCTCTCTTTCTCTCTTAAGATTTTGGTGTGTTTTCCTGCGGAAACTACGCAGGATATTTGTAATATTTTTTAATTTGCTATTTATAGATTTATATAATGCTAGACTAAGTAGTACCATTGTAATATTAAATATATTTTTAAAAATGACTGACTGCTGAGTTTCTTGCGGCGCTTCTTCTCAGCAGTGGTCTTCTCTTGTGAAGCGCTGGTAGATTATTGACGTGTAAAAGTGCCCGTGCGGCCTACTTACTGAATAAATGTCTTTATCTTATCTTTATAATAATCAATATTGACTGGAATCTACGGCTGCAAATACATGCAATAATTGCAGCAATGCGTAATACCTATAAAAGGTTTAGACTTAACAAGACTAATGTGCAATTTTTTTCTTGCAATAATTTCATAAATGTAAACAAAGAGGTAAGCAATTATTTCCTGCCAATACTTGTATTCAATAATTGTTTTTTTTTTTTAATATTGCTCACGTGTAAACTCTATGGTGCAATTCTTGAATACAATTATTGCAACAAAATGATTGCATACAATTATTGCCGATTCTTGTACAAGAAACTTGCTTAATGTAAATGGGCCTTTAGAGGCAATTAACTCGTTCCTTTTTCAAACTTGTGACTGAAAAAACGTTACTAACTGCCGCACTTAGAGACGTCAATGAAAGTTGCTGCGGTAACTTTCTTTGCTACAGCACGTCACTAAACCAGCATTAAATTTAATTGACGTCTCTGAGAGCGGCCGTAAGGAACGACTTAATGGTCATTAACTGCCACTTGCTATGTGCCTGTTAGTGGTACATGATGACCACCGTTCATTGAACCCTGTCAAAATGATAGACTAACAACACTTAAATTCAAGCAAGGTACAGTTTCATGTCAATTCATTTCAACTTGATCTATTTTCGTACGTAAATACATTTTTTGACCGTAACTACATAGTATTATTTAAAAAAACGAAGGGTTTTAACCTACTTTTAAGAAACTAAATAATTAATTCAGTAAATTGGATAGGTTTGATTGAAATCAAAAAACATTAATAGATAACTATATCCAATATAATATAAAATGATACTTTCTGCTAAAGTGTTTTGCGGCGCTTTTTTTATTCACTCCGTAATTCACTTTGTAATGTGGTAAAAGAGCCCTCGTGCAGCCAATTTGATGTACTTAAATAATTTTATTTAATTCGGTTTTTTTGAGAAGTAGTACTAGTATAGGAAAGTTTGTCTTTTAATTCCTTTTCAACGAATGTCCCAATTAAATAGCACAAATTGGCATAATCAAATAAAAATACCGTACAAATGTACCGTCTCGCTTTTATTATTTATTATTTATTTATTAACCATAAAAAAAAAAAAATTTTTTCTTAAAAAATAGTCTGCAAAACTGTCACAACAGTTTGACTGCAGCTGTCCTTTTAAACTTGAAAGTTACAATTTGGTTCCTTAATACTAGCTATATTTATAATTATTTTATAATTTAATTTATAATAAATGAAGTAGATGTTTTTTAAGCAGCCTTTTAAATTTGCGTAAATTAGGTTCTAATCGGATATCTTCGGGTAGACTATTTAAAGTGTAGGGTATTCGTTTTTTAAGTGTTCTGTCTCCGTAATAGTTGTTGATCCTTGGTACCTTAAATTTACCCTCCGACACCGATCTCGTGCCATAGTTATGACTAACCCGAAATAGGTGACACTCCTGACTGCCATGGTTATTAACGGCAAGAAGGTATTTATGTTTCATGCTAACGGGAAGAATATTACATATTTTAAATAATTTTTGGTAATCATTTTTATATTTTTCTTTAATTTTATTATTTACAAGTAATTTTATAAATTTTAATTGTAATGTCTCTAATTTATTTATATATGTTTTAAACGTTAGACCATAGCTATCAAGAGCATATCCCAAAATCGGGTCAACCAATGCGTGATACAGACACTTTAAGGTCCCAAGGGGTACCCTATAACTAAGGTGATAAAATTTGTTTAATAGTGTTCTTAACTTTATACTGATGTAATCGATATGACAAGCCCATGAGAATTTAGTATCAATTTTAACACCCAGATAGGTAGCACAATCCACTCTTTCAATTGGTACACATTGACATTTAATTAAATTATTATGTAAACAAGAATAACTATGTAATAACACAGCAGAAGTTTGACAGCCTATCTCTAAATGTGGCGAATGTATTATAAGGTGTTTAGTTTTCCCTGAGTTTAAAATAATGCCATTGTCATGAGACCATTTTACAATAGAGTCTATATCCTGCTGAGCCGCGTGGTATATCTTCGCAAGGTCCGTTCCGACGGTCACGGTGCACAGATCGTCTGCGAACATGTAGGGAGTGCTGTTCTGTACAACTCTACCTAGGCTATTAACATGCATAAGATAGCAGACCGGGCCACACCCCGAGCCCTGCGGTACCCCGCAGCGCACCAGCATCCGCTCACTGAGCCGCCCGCCCACCTGCACGCGATAGGAGCGCACAGTCAGGTAGTCGCCGAACCAGGCGTTAAGCGGCTGCCCGACCCCGCACTCACCCATCGCCTGCAGAAGGGTTCCTGTATCGAGAGTATCGAATGCTTTCTTATAATCATAAAAAGTTACTAAAACGATTTTTTTACTTTCCAAACTTGTGTTAATTTCATTTGTAAACTTAGATAATAAAGTATGTGTTCCCTTTCCTTTTTGAAATCCGTGTTGACAATTATGTAATATGTTGTTTTTTTGTGTGTACAATCCAATTTGATTAATTATTACTTTTTCAATTATTTTGTCTATACTAGACAAAATTGCTATAGGTCTGTAATTTGTGAATAGCCTGCGGTCCCCTCCTTTGTAAATAGGTCTAATAATAGCTTCCTTACGTTTACTGGGAAAACTACCATGTTCAACTGATTGATTAATAAGCTTGGCTATGATTGGACTTACCTTATTCACTACGAACTTCAAATCCGACATGCGTATGAGATCGCTACCGGGTGATTTTTTTGTACTCATGTTGTTAATAATTTTCGCAACTGTTTTGACATCAACTGGTTGCCACCTCATACTCATATCAGGACTACTAGCATAAGTATCTCTAGATAACCATTTATCACAACAACTATGTTTAATCTTACTAACCTCATCTGAAAAAGTAGTCGCAAATTTATCACATATTTCTTTTGTTGTTCCAATTTTCTCCATATTATTAAGAATTGTGCTATCCACTGACTGTTTTACTTTACCTAATAAACTATTTATCCTATCCCATATTTTTTTAATATTTTTGTTACAATCCAATATACATTGCCTCTCATACTCACTTCTACTCTTGGTTATAGCTTTATTGCACTTATTCCTGTACCTTTTTGTACATTTACTGGACTGACTTCGTTGTTAATGAAGTCACTCGGAGTAATAATTGACTGGACTGATTTATTCATGAATATTTATAGTCCATTGAATGAACTTCCCTTCATAATTTGAGCGAATAACTTAGATGAATGAAACAGGGTTTAAAGCGATTCAAATGTTTTAATAAACTGAGAAACGGGGATGACGGTAACTTTGATAAGGGTGGGGGTTGTAGGCTAAGAGCTACTACATAACAGGCTATTTTGTTTCCGACTATAAACTACTTACTTGTGGGTTGGTACCACCATCTTATACATTAACCTACCGCCAAGCAGCAGTGTTCGCATTGTTGTGATCTTGTTTGGGGATAAGACAGCCGGTGAAATGACTTGCATAGAGGCATTCCATCTTAGTCCTCAGGGTTGGCAACGCATTAGCAGTCTTAGGATTCTATTATGTTTTTTTTACTGTAAACTAAATAAGAGCTATCAAAACGTTGACAATACTATAGCAGGTCAAAGACGATATGGTTTTACCGCTTAGAATATCGACGCTGCAGATGTGCGAGGAGTGCGGTAATGCTGATACAGTCACCATATTTTTTCTCAAAATGGGACAAATCGTGAATATTGTAAAAATAAACACTAGTGCCTTAGTGCTTTAATTATGTTAGCAGATTACGTGGTGAGTGGTTCTTATTATGTGAGCAGACAGGGCGTTTCACAAAAAGCCCGCCTGGCTGTTCACAATGGAGTGCTGGCCCCTACCCTGATGTATGGTAGTGAATGTTGGGTGTACAAACATGAAAGTTGTGTAAATGCAGTTGAAATGCGCTCTTTGCGTATTATGTGTGAAACTGATTGATAGAGTAAGAAACGAAAAAGTCAGAGAGAAATGTGGACTAAAAGAAGATGTAGTGACTAAGATTGAAAATGGCATGCTTCGATGGTTGGGTCATTTGGAAAGGATGGATGAAAGAAGTCAAAGAAGATTGACGAAAGATATATACAGATCGAAAGTGAGTGGAAGGGTCGGAAGTGGCCGCCCTAGGTGTACTTTTTCGAATCAAATCGGAGAAATACTGGAAAAGGGCCGAATCTGAAGTACACGAAACCGACGTGCGTGCATGACTCGATGTATGAATGTTGAAGAAGCGAAAGAAATTTGTCAAGATCGTAGCAAGTGGAAAGAAGTGGTCTCTACCTACCCCTCTGGGAATCAGGCGTGATTTAATGTATGTATGGTTCCTATTAGGGGTCACAGTATAGAGCTCATTTACATAATATACAATAGTTAACTGTAACAATTTCATTAAATACGATTTACTTTTGTAATAGGATATTCCCGAATGTGATGGGACGGGTGGCCGCACTAGTAAGGTTTATGCGGGTCGCGACCAGCGTACCAGAGTAGACGGACCTCCGTCGAACTTGAACTCAACCTTGAGACCGATCTCGCCGACTCCGAAGTTTTAATCCACCCTCTAAGACCTAAAACACTGGTGATGAATAACTAATGGACAGGGATAGTTTGGACATCATTTTGAACGATACTATAGGCGCTTATAAGATGGATGTGTGAAGAGTGACATGAGAAAGAAGGGAGTGAACGCTGAGATGACGGCTAATAGGGATGAGTGGAAGATAAATAAGTATAACGCCAAGGAGATGATTATAAAACGTCCTTATGAAAAGTCAATTTTGACAGCTGTCAACTGTGTACAAAACATGTGTTTGAGGTTGGAAACACTATGAAATTCCGGATTATTTTTAACGATTCTTCATTTATCCGTATTTCAAAATGACACGCTGCCACATCTAAACTTCTTCTAAAAATCTATATTGCTCTGGGTCAGTCTCTCATTTCTTACTGCCTTCCTATATGGGGTGGAGCTTGTAAATCTAGGTTCATTGAAATCGAAAGAACTCAGCGATCATTATTAAAAGTTGCCTCTTTTAACCATTCCGTTTCCCCTCTGATCAACTTTACATATATAGTAACTTACTAACAGTTAGAAAATTGTACATTTTGCGAACAGCTCTCTTCACTCACAAAAACTTGCATTACAACCCAACGCTCCTAAGTAGAAGAAGAAATCACAACTTTGCACCAATTTTTTCGACGAAATCAGTATTTGCCACACGTCAATTACGAAAAAAATCTTCTGTAATATACAACAAACTTAACAAAGAACTTCAATTGTACCCTAAAGTAACATATGAATGCAAAAAAATAATTACCAATTGGATTAAGAACCTAAATTATGAGGAGACCGAGCAGTTGTTAGTACCCTTATAAATTTAAATAACTACACACACACACACACACGCACACACACACGCACGAACACACACACACACACACACACACACACACACACACACACATACATACGCACATAGATACTCGTGTGTATATTTATTTTTGTTTGTGTAAGAATATTTTAATTGTTTACTTTCAAACAAATTTCTAATTTCTAATTTTTAATATTTATAGTTTTTCTCTATTATCTAGTTGTTCCTAATTTACATGTAATATATGCTATAGAAGAGCGGGGTCTCCTGGCACAGGTATATTTTTACTTAAAAGGAGACTTCAGCCATGGATGTGATATTATGTAAGCAGAAACAAATAAATATATTTTCTATTCTATTTTCTTTCTATTCAATTTTTCCGAAAACTGATACTGTTACGGGTTCCGAGTACCGCGTGCTGTCCCGAGATATCCAATTATAAACATTTCCGCGTCTTTATATCACAGAACTAATCTTGGTAATTTCCCTTCTCTCAATCGTCCCATTGTTACATACAACACCCTCGGAATAAATAACATCAACATCTTCAATGACTCATTTATAGTATTTAAGAGCAAACTTTCCTTTACTTTTCAAATAGTCTAAATTCTACAGAATGTTTTTAGATTGGTCTTTCATATTCTTAGTATTTTTTTTTGCAGTAAGCACCTCATCATTAACTCAGTTAAATTGTTCTTATGAGTGCTGTATACACCTGTTATTAGTGTTACCAGTAGAATAAGCACGGTTGTATTTTGGTTAATCACGTATATGTGTAAACACTGTTGGTGTATCAATAAATAAATAAACTGTTATTTTTTTGTGTTATAATCTGTTCTTAGAGTTTGTATTACAGATATATTCCGTAAAACTACAAGTATAGTACACGTTTTCAAATAGTAACTAAATAGGCTATTCGAAAAAGTTAAATATGATTGAAATATTCTCTAGAACTATTGAGCCTTAACGACCTACAAACAGCTCATAAACATTACCAAAGTATAAATAGAATAGAAATTCATCTCCGCCCATTCAGGAGTTTCTGTTCCATATTGCCACTCGGACGCTTTTGTCAGCTTTCAACGAAAAACAGCGACGGTGTGGCTCCGACAAAACCGGCTCGTCCATCGGAATATTCCCACCAGTTATCACCAATTTGTTACCACTAAATGTTTTAAGTCAAGTTATCACCAAATATTTTAGTGGTAACAAATGGGAAAAATATTCCCACTTGTTACCACCGGGTACTTTAGTGGTAACAGGTGGGAAAAAAATCCCAGTTGTTACCAGTGGTAACAAATTGGTGGTAACAGGTGGGAATAACCCGGTCCATGCTGTTGAGTTTGGTGGTGGTGGCTCGCGGCGCGTACGGTCGAGGCTCGCACACATGCAAGCAAGTGCTATATCGTTGTTTGAAGATGAACTACTGTTTATACTGTGACATTATAGGATAAGCGCTCAGGCAGGCAACCACAGATTGTAAACGTACATGGCAGTTGGCACAGAAGTGTAGCTACGCTAATAAGCTAGTTCCTCTGGTTGCTACCTGAGCGCTGCCTGTTCTAGTGACTGTTGTTTTTTTGTTTTTATTTTCCTTTTGTTTCGTTTTGTTTGTATTAATTTAATATTTATAATGTATGTGTCACCTTCCGTGTTTTCACCGAGCGGCCCCAACGGAAGACCAGCGTTGGCTTCACAGCCAGCACATGCTGAGTTGGGACCTTTTCGCAGCATTAGCACATCTGGTTCTCTTGTCTCATTTTCTTCTTTTTTATTGCTACTTTTATTTTTTGTTGTGTTATTATTTTACTTACTTACTTACTTACATTACCCTCCTTTTCGACCAGTCGGGTATAAAACAATCTACTCGCTCTTTAGTCCTCCATGGTGCTCTATGAGTCGCGAAGGGCCGCTTGGTACTTCCGCGCTGGGGATTGGAATTCCTTAGAAGGAAACGATTCGCAAAGTAATCAATAAGTTACGTTGTAAATGAACGATTGGTTTTTCTTATTAACTACCGGCTTTATTGGAATGGCTACCGTCGAACCCTTTACGATGGGAAATAGGAGTAATTATTTGTTTACTGTTATTTTTATTCGTTACTAGCGACCCGCCCGCGGCTTCGCCCGCGTGGAATGTATTATACATATAAACCTTCCTTAAGAATCACTCTATCTATTAAAAAAAACCGCATCAAAATCCGTTGCGTAGTTTTAAAGATTTAAGCATACATAGGGACAGACAGCGCGAGCGACTTTGTTTTATACTATGTAGTGATAATATACCTACTTATTGCAGACTTTAGGTCCGTAAGAAGTGTTAGTACTATTTTTAAAAGTCTAGGGTTAAGTAGGATTACATACGATAATTTGGAGCATTAAAAAAATATATCATGAAATGAACTCTCTATGACCGTTTTACGGCCAAACCCTATATTCAATCCGCGGACAGATAGGCTTACTTCGGATTAAAATTTGACACATTTTGTATGGGCAAATGTAAAATTTTATCATCTATCATCGGATTGAATATAGGGTTCGGCCGTAAGTGAGTGTTAAAAAGATAGATAGACGGATAAACAAACAGACAGAGGGTTCCTAGTTTGACTTTGGAACCCCGAAAGGGGAACTACGCTACACCATTTGACACCTTGTCCCTACTAAGGTTGTCTGGAAGAGATCGCTAATCAGCGATAAGACCGCCTGTTGTTTACCTGTATTATTTTTAATTGTGCTCCATCTCTGTTATGTTTTTGTTTGGTGTGCAATAAAGTGTTTGGTATTGTATTGTATTGTACGCTTCTACTAGCTAATTTACTGAATAATATCAGAAACATACCAATTTCTGAGTTTTGCTATACTTATTTAAATTCACTTCTATTTTACAATATGAAAATTGTTCGATTGGAAAATGCGGTACAATATTAATTCAGATACGAAGTAGTAATTAATAACTAACCACAACAAACAAATTGATTTATATCCAAAATACAGTCGGGAATAAACAAACTGAACACAGTCAGAAGCATTGCGCCAAATATATCTAAACATAGTCCGTATTTTTAGCAGGGATCGGATACCGGTATTTTAATTCAAACCGGTTTTGGCTCTACACTCCAAACCGAAATTAATAGCGTTTTTGGTTTCGGTTACCGGTTTTAAAACGGTTTATAACTAAAACCGTTATTCAGCAGGTTTCGTTCCTGTTGAACAAAATTAACCGGTTTTCTGCGACCTTCGTTCCCATTTGTATATAAAATACATGGTTTACATGGTATAAGATCAGATAAGCGGATTATATCTAAATTGTATTGTTATTTAATCTTTAGGTAGATCTGGCGACAAGCCTTTATGTAGGTACTTAATTAAAATTATGTAATGGAAAAAAATACTTATTTGTATTAATTTATCTTAACTTATTTCTTATTTTTAGGTGTATGCTTATTGAGCCAGGGCAGGGGCCGGAAATGTGTGAAGACTATCTATAACCAAGAACTTTAATAACAAACATTAACATGATGCTTTATGAACTTCTAATTTCGAGCTTAGAAATGGGGTGAAATGGGCTAATTTTTAAAACGTAATGGCATTTGTGACTTAATCACACCAAATAGGTGCATTATAACGTCATGCGATAGGAGTGCATTGCTGGTTAAAGAGACTATTATAGATAAGTAAATTAATTGACAAAGTATGTCATCTTATTTTACCAGTTCAATGACGTTACACGGAACGTTTTAAATTCCGTTCCTCTTGAATAACGATAACCGAAATGATTTCGTTCATTATGAAAACGTTACTGTAGTATACCGGTTTATAAATGAACAAAAATTTGAACGGTTTACGAGCAATATTAAACGGTATTTTTAAACCGGTTCCGATCCCTGATTTTTAGCCGCATAGGGGCGTGTAGATATTTTTGCCATGATAGGAACGTCTTATATTTATATGATTTTGACAGTACATATGCGTGTATCGTTGCGTAGTAACCATAGTAGAAGCCTAGAAAGGTGTTACTATTAATTAGTACCAAACTTTTGCACTTGACTCCCTCTCCGCCGTTTGTCACGTTTCCTTTGAAAACTGTCCAATTTCCCGAGATTAAAAGTACCCACCATCGGGCTATAAACTATCTCTCATTCACATCAATGAGCTGAGACTTCAGACCGTGTAGGTGGAATAAACAAACAAACTCATATTCACGTTTATAGTTAACAATAGCATTGACCGAAATTTTCGTAGTTCAGTCAACAGCATAAATAAGTGACCATTTATGTACCTTGTCGCTTTCAATCGTTTCACAATTTTGTATAATATTTCAAACACAACGTTAAAGTGCAACGTACTTTTCAAAAACACTGTGAGTTTTCGTTTATTGACTTCCGATATGCAATTATATCGATACAATACAACAGAGAACACGGAATTACAAAATTGTCTAATAAATTAACATCTAAATATATAAATTACTTGAAAAACCAAACATTTCACATAAAATTCGTTCCCAAACACGGCTTACAACAACTAATCCATTCCCATCCAATTGCCAAGTGTGTATGTAATTGAGGCATGCAAGTACAGTTAGCGTCAAAAGTAACTGGCCCCTTCAAGCTACTTTTGTACTTTATCGCATTAACACATTAGACAATCTTGTTTGACATTGCTTATGTGACAGTAAAGCGACAAGGTATTTAAGTGATCAGTTTCTTTTGACGCTGACCGTACGTAAGACGCAATCCCCTCCTACTTCCAGAAGCTACATCGTGTCAAGCGCAGGCGCAACCAGCTGTACGTTAAACGATGACTTAAAATCTGCTAGTGATACGAAATTTGTGAAAAAACTTAAATCTGTGTTGCTCCACATGGCTTGTTATAGTGTTGACGAATTATTTGCAGCTAACAAGGCACTGGCCCAATTGCAACCTGGAAAATAATTATAAATTAAAATTAACAAATTATAACGTACCTAATTGTGACAGTATTACTTTAATGAAGATACACTTTGACATTTGTGGAAACTTTATTGTAAAACGACATAAAATAATACAACAACCATAACTAAATAAGACTAAAATTAAATAAGACTAACTCTAAATATATAAATTAACTAAAACATTTTAATTTGTTTTGTAATAATAAACTTGACTGTAAAGTAATGTGATATTATGGATATTAATGTAAAAGATGACGTGTTAAATTTATTTTATAAATAAAATAATCCAAATGTTAATCTAAAAAAATTCATTGCTGCCTTTTCTATTTTATATTCAAAATACTTTTTCCTAGTTCCTTACATGCCACGATATGTTGTTAAAAATCTATTTTAAACTTTAGTATTTAAATCGTACGTAAATTTAAAGTCGATAAATAAGAAGTCACAATGGCACCTCAAAAGTGCCACAAGAATTCCTGTCCTTGAATACTGCAAAGGACACAGGCAGGCAGGCTTTAGAAATTTCCCAAAAGATTTACAATAACGGTAAGAAGTTAAAAAACGCGCAATAAGCTTCCTTTCCAGGAAAGAGACAGGCACATTAAAATGCAAAGACTGACTTTAAGTGGATTGCCGTCCCTATCCAGAAACGAATAAATCTTTTACATCTGCCTTATTTACTATTCAGACTGTCTTGCGAATGTTAATTCACTATATAGATCTAGACACGGAATCTTTATGATATGCGGTGAATGAAGATATAAATTTTCTACAATTATCAGACGTGCCCCAGTACTTTTTAGGGTTTTCAAAGGTTAACGAGACTAATATTTAGGGATCGGAAATTCCCGGAAAAAGCTCAGCAAGTATGCAGTCGGCTTCATAAAAATATTTTTTAAATTATTTAACTTCCGGGATTACGGGATGTTAACGACGTGTAAAAGAGCCCGCATGTGGCCAATTTACTGAATAAATATTTTAAATTTTGAATTTTAACCTCCGTAAGGCCCACCATACAACGAAATTGGTCAATGGAATATGAATCCATTGTGAATGAAATAAATCAATTTTCCAATTTGATCAGTAGTAACAAAAACAAAAGAAATTTCACATTACTTCCTTTGCACTAGATCTTTATTTCAATGGCTATTATGTACTATTTTCAGTACAAGGAACCTCAGGAGGTTAAAGAATAGTGTAGGTAGGGTGACGGCACCAATGATGGACACTTTTAGCTGACAGGCACCAGTAATGGACACTTCAGTCTTAAATCAAATTTCATACGGTCCTAAATTGATTGTTGCAAAACAAATGAATAACCCTTATCTTCTGTAAAATAAGAATCAAGTGTCCATTATTGGTGCCTTGTCCATTACTGGTTCCGTCACCCTACTGTAAGTTAAACAAACCACATATTTTGTAAAAAGAAACGACTAAAATATGTTATTTAAATACTTTAATACTTATGTATACTTTAAATCCCGGGAAATTTATTAGCAAAATTAAATTGAGTCCGTGTCCATACTACTTAACATCAACGCGGTGTAGGCGATGAGGCCGAAGTTTAGGTATAAAAGCAACCGAATTAACGATCCCTGCTAATATTACTAAATCTTTGTCCGTCTTTCTGTCCTTCCGTCTTAACTGAAGCCCGTAACGTTTGAATCGTTGTAGATAGCTGATTGTAACATTTTACAGAATATGTGGTATCTTAAGTACCTACCCGAAACCGACGTCCATGCATGACTCGATGTATGAATGTTGAAGAAGCGAAAGAAATTTGTCAAGATCGTAGCAAGTGGAAAGAACTGGTCTCTGCCTACCCCTCTGGGAAACAGGCGTGATTTAATGTATATTTGTAAGTGGTATTACAGCGGATTACTAATCAAATAATTATGATTAAAAGAAGCGTAATAAACGGCCCAGGAAACGGTTTTTTTTTACGATTTTTGTTGTTACTCTTTAGAATAAAAGGTAATCATCATCATATCATCATCATATCAGCCGAAAGACGTCCACTGCTGGACATAGGCCTCCCCAAAAGGTAATACTAAAGAAATACTTGCATCAAAAATAAAAGTCCGACGGTATAGAACCCTCGATGTACGAGTTCAAATTAATAGCACTAGACCGGTTTTTTACGAATATATTTATACATTAAGTTTTGATGAAAACTACAACACTACCATACTGAATTCACTGGCGAGCTGAACTTGAGTAGGTACTACGCATAAACTACTTATTTTTACATATCTTTGACCTAACAGACTTTCATATTTGATTCTAAAACATTTCTCACCTTTAGAACAATAGTGACCTAATTCAAAATTTCAGCTTTACAACATCAAATCATAAATGTATTATTATAGAGCCCTAAATAGAAATTCAAAATTTCTGAATTGACAACAATTCATTTTGTGCTAAGGTAGTAAAATAAAATACCGTTTCTAGATTTTACACTGCTGATTACAGTAAAAATATATTTGGATTATTTTATGCAGTAGTTTTTTTTATATTTAGGAAAAACAGTAAAAAAAGTTGGATTGTGAATGTTAGGAATACACTTATAGTGCCCTTAGTCAATTTATTACCAAAGGAATTCAAAAAAATATACAACTGTCATGTTGTCTGACGGATTACTTGATTCTAACAGCCCGTTCACACAGAGTCTCCGTATTTACGGTACCCGTTTTATCGTATACGTTTTTTCATTGATGGCGTATGGAGTTGTATGAGCGACTTCACATATGACACAGTATTCAGTATACAGTAAAAAATGTCGGTCCGCTAAATTATGACATTCCGTTTTGTTATCGAATACTGGATGAACGGAATACGTATCCGTCATGTATCCGTAAGTTTTTACTGGATATAAACTGTGTGTGGGGTGCAGTACGGAGAATATGTGAACGGGCTCTCAGTTAATGACGGATACGTTGAACGCTATACGGTGCCTATGTGTGAACAAAGCATCATTTTTTGTTGTATCCGTTAAAACGGGTACCGTAAATACGGAGACTCTGTGTGAACGGGCTGTAACGACACGCTTTCGCAAAATAGTTTGTTTATTTTAAAGGCGTCTACAAATTACGTAATTTATTAAATTACGCAAAATAACAAATTTGTGAACCAACGGCAGCGAATGATTGACAAGTGTGTGACATGACATGACAGTTAGTTCTGTTAATGTTTAAAGTTACTTTATTTTTATTTTAAATGAGGCTAAGATCACGACATCAGTATTCCTAACTTTGTATATACGGTCTTTTTAATGACTATTTCTTTAATAAATTATTAACGACGAATTTAAGTTAAATAAAGAAAAACCAAGAAATACGGGTAGTCTAATTTTTAACCAGCTATTATAAACGCGAAAAAACAATAATGCTTTTTTTTTTGAAATGTTGTCAATTACGTCACTATTGTTCTGAATATGCGATTTCATTAAACATGTCAACATAATAAAAAGCTTAGAAACCCCAATCGAAATCAAACCATAAACCTTGTTGATAAAGTATATTTTAACGCACTAAAACACTAGCTTACCGCCTGTAGGGGCAAAATGGTAAATGAGGTAAGTGGGTACTGAATAATATTCACATTAAAGCCCCTTTAGTGGAGTTCCATCGGCTATCAAGCCTTGCTCAGCATCTTTGCGGTTCGGAATGACGTCATTACTGTTGGGAGTTGGGAGCCATTTTTATGCCAGGGATGGTTTACTTACTTGAATATCGAATAGGATTTATGACGTCGTATAATCAAGAAGAAAGAAACGGGCAGAGAAACACATTTTAAGTAATTTTTTGCGTTCGTAATGTTAAAAATGTATCTACTTAAATGCAAAAGTTCCTTAGGAAAGAATGAATTTATGTTAAAATTGAGCCTTCTCTAACTGACTTTTACATGTGGGAGGACCTTGTGCAGGGTTAGTCCGGGTTGATACCACCATCTTATCCATTAACCTAGCGCCAAGCAGCAGTGTTTGCATTGTTGTGTTCCGGTTTGGGGATAAGACAGCCGGTGAAATGACTAGCATAGAGGCATTCCATCTTAGTCCACAGGGTTGGCAACGCATTTGCAGTCTTTGGATTGCGGTCTTGTGAATGCGAATGTCTATGATGTAAAAATGAGTCCAGTGACGAAACATTCAAGCGTCGATTGAAAAACCTTTTGTTAGATAATGCATTTTACTCTGTAATTGAATTTATTGACACTGAATTTTGACTTTATAATACCTTTTATATAATTTTGACATTGTTTATTGTACTACTATTTGTATATTTAACTTTGTGACTCGTTTTATTATTATTTGTGTTTTATAATCCATTCATTTTTGACATTGGTTTTTGCTACATTACTTTTTTTGTTTTTACTTCTTTGACGATCATAATATGAATTCTGTATAATTGACATGTGTGCAATATAACTGTATCTTATATTATGAAATAAATAAATCTAAATCTTAATCTAAATCTATGGGTCACAGTTTCCACTTACCATCAGGAGGCCTGTGTGGTCGTTTGCCTTCCTATGCCATAAAAAAAAGTTATCATTGTTCCCCCTGGAAATATCCAGATTTACGCTACAAATGCTATTGCTAGCCGTTGATTCATAATGAATGTGTAAATACTACTAGATTTAGCCGGCTACTTCATTTGTTTGGAAGTCGTTTATTTCTATCACTACAGAGACACTGCAATTTTTTGGGATAATAGTAGACAAAATTCTACGTTGCTAATCTGCTGCGTAAAAAACTGACAAACCAAAAAATACAGTGAAGTATTTACATATATCAGATATGAAATGGCGCACATTAGGTCAATTATAAGACATAATTTTACTCCGTAAGTGAATTTATTGACGCTGCCTTTTGACTTTATAATACCTATACTTTTGAGATTGTTTATTCTACCACCATTTGTACATTTAACTTTGTGACTTGTTTTATGATTATTTTCTCAAACATGCTCGGAAATGTATGCGTAAAGTCACGAAATGAAGACATGATGTTCCTTGTTTATGGCTTATGAAAACCCTATGAAAAAATATTATTGGGCGCTGTGCTTACTGCCAACCACCACTAGACTCTGTAACCATTTATTTTGCGGCATTAAAAAAAACTACAGTACTATATTTATGTGCAGTTTTGGGATTGCCGTCGTAAGATTGCAGTCTTGAGATTGCCATCGTAAGATTGCAGTCTTGAGATTACCATCGTAAGATTACAGTAATCTACTTTTAATATTTCCTCACATTGCTTGAGAAAAGCACTATACAATTCTCGGTCGGAACAGGGATCGAAGGAGTCGGTCCATTCGGCCTCGTCTACGACTCGGCCGTCTACTCCTCACTCGTCCTTAGATCCCTGACTTCACAGCCTCTGCAACAATGTTCTATTGTGTTCATTTCACATTAATTTTTCACATTGGCTTCCGCTACGTTACTTTTTTTGTTTAACTTCTTTGACGATCACAATATGAATTATGTATAATTGACATGTGTGCAATATAACTGTAACTTATATTACGATATAAAAAAAACTAAATCTAAGGGAGGTCTACGTCCATTAGTTAACTGATATAAGCCTATGATGATGATAATGATGAGGGGACCCAATATGGGTTATGTTATGCTAAAACGAGACACCAATAATGGACACTTGATTATTATTTTACAGAAGATACGGGTTACTCATTTGTTTGGCAACAATCAATTTAGGACCGAATGTGAATTAAGAGTGTCCATTACTGGTGCCTGTCAGCTAAAAGTGTCCATCATTGGTACCGTCAACCTACTGATAACTTATTTGACAGCGAGATTTGATTATAATTTCTTCTTCTTCTTCTTCTCAGCATATATTCGTCAACAGCAATCATATGCCTCTTCAATGAATTTCCATGACGTCCTTGATGCGGCGATTCTGGTCCAGGTCAGCCCTGCCGTCTTTTGGATATCGTCCGACCATCTGGCTGGTGGTCTCGCTCTATTTCGGCTTCCAGTTCGGGGTCTCCAGTACAGCGTTATTTGGCTCCATCTGTCGTCATTATTTATTAGTTAGGTAACTATTTTAAAACCTTGCCAATTTTTATGTTGCCAAATTGTAAATGACGGCTAAATAACTTCGTTTTTAATTTCAGTACCTAGTTTTTGCAACGGTGTGTTTTTGGCTTGACAAGTAAGAATTGTGAATAACGGTGACTATTGCATGTATGTAGATATATAGGTACTTACTCGTTATCTATACAGTGCCAGATTCAGCCAGCATGGGGCCCGTAGAGCATCCTGTCAAGAGTCCCTTGGTTTGTACTATGTTTGTTTTTGAGTTTGTGAGAACTGTTAGAAAAAAAGAAAGAATATAAAGTTTTATTATAGTTCAAGCCTGGAGTTCTGCTTATTAGGTGCTGTAATTAAACTTCCGGATACACGCATATGTAAATTTGGGAGTTTGCTACATTATTTATTTAGGTCACAATTCCTTGGATTCATTTATAATCGTCACCGGGTCAGTGTTTCAACTATTTGCTTGTAAGCAAGCTATAAAATAGGTTCCTTCATACATAAAACATAGTCTTGGCGCCGTTTATTCAGCACTTACGCCAAATCCTCAAGGATCAGGCCAAGATGAAAATTCAAACGACGTGAAGAGCTCAAGTAACGTTTTTATTAAAATACGCCCCAAATTATGTTCCGAAATGAATAAATTTCGGCCTTACCCCCCCTTTTTTATGACGCTCTTAGGGTTTTAATAAAAAAAGTCCACGGCGAGTAAATTTTATTTATTTGCGCCTGTTTTTCCGTGTTCTTGATTTTATTGCGTTCCGCCATTTTGTTACCGAGTTGCTCAGGTGAATTTAGGAGTTTTTACATTTTTTAGGAGGTTTGCTCAAGTTGTGTATCGTATTATTATTTTGTTTTCCATTGGCTAAGGTTTATTGCGCACAAATAGACGTTATCTTTCTTCATTATTTGCAGGCTTTTATTTAGAAACAGAAATAAAATATAAACAATTTTTATTGCTTTATTTTTACATGTTTACATTACGTACTGCAAACGTTTCTAGGTATATTTAGTTAAATTTTACTCTTATGCCATTTTAATGGGTTGTCATTTGGAAGAAATCATCAGGCCATATAGAAGCCTGGCCCACCATACGAGGGCTGTTTGATAAGTCGTTTTAAAAAGCAAAAAATATTGTTTTTTTTTTAACAATTTACATTTATTTCTCAGCATAGTCTCCTTTGAGGGCCAAACACTTGTTCCAGCGAGTTTCCTTTTTTTTTATGCCCTCCAATAAATACGTTTTGTTGAGGTCTTCAAAATAGCCGCTTACACCTGCAATGCAGTCCTCATTTGTCAAAAATGTTTGCCCTCCTAGCCATCTTTTCAGATTTATGGGTAATAATCGCAGGGAGCTAGGTCCGGCGAATACGGAGCATGCGGAACCAGCTCAAAGCCCAACTCGTGGGTTTTGGCCATTGCAATAGTGGACGTGTGAACTGGGGCATTGTCTTGATAAAAGAGGACTTTCTTGGGGGGCAATTTTGGTCGTTTTTCCAACAATTCGGCATTGAAACGGTCCAATAACTCTGCGTAATAACGACCAGTGGTAGTCTTTCCCTTTTCCAAGTAATCAATCATAATGATTCCTTCGCCATCCCAGAAGACTGTCGCCATCACCTTCCCAGCCGATAAAACAGTCTTGGCCTTCTTTGGGGCACGTTGACCAGTCGCCTTCCATTATTTTGATTGCTGTTTCGACTCAGTTGTATAATGATGGACCCAAGTTTCGTCCACAGTGACAAATCGACTCAAAAAATTTACGCTTCATCGTATCCAAACACAGTTTTGAAATTCGCTTTCGTTCGCTTTTTTGTTCGATCGTCAACAAACGTGGCACCCATCGTGCAGACAGCTGTGTCATACCCACATCTTCATGCAGGATTTTATATACTCGCTCAGTGGAGATGCCTATGTTCTCAGCTATTTCACGCACCTTCACGCGGCGGTCGTCGAGTACAATATTATGGACTTCTTCAACAACATCCTCAGTAGTGACTTCGATTGGGCGACCAGAGCGTGGAGCATCAGATGTGCTTGACCGACCACGTTTATAATAATTTATCCAGTTATAAACAGTCTGCAACGTTGGTGCGTTAGTGCCATGAACAGAATCAAGTTCAGTTTTTATTGTGGCAGCACTGCAACCCTTCATAAAAAAATGTTTTATAACGGCACGAAATTCAGATTTTTCCATAGTTGTTGAAAATTTACGAGTGATCACAGTTAAACAATAGTTAAACTGACAAAAACTTGTTTTTTTTTGCTGAATTTTTGACAGTCTTCATTTGAAAGATTGTGCCTGCCAGTGTTAATGCCATTTACCAGAAAAAAGGTTTTACAAATAGTTTTTAAAAGGACTTATCAAACAGCCCTCGTAGAACTGTATCATAGTGACGTTATTAATCAAATTGTCAAACAAAATGGGACTATGACAGTTCTATGATGGGTCATGGGGGTTATTATGACGAAGCTTTGCAGCTCAGTTTACGCTTAGAGAAAAGGACAGAGCTGCATAACTGCTATAGCTCTGTCCTTAACGCTCGCCGTAAAATGACCTGCGTAGCTAGGCTGCATAACCCCAGGGCTTTATTTTGGAAATTGTACCTACATACTGTAACACCCGTTTTTTTTATAAGCTTTTTCATATAGCAATACTACCGCTGGTGGGCTTCTGCACCAAAATCGAGGAACGAATACACCTAGTGTTGTCCTTGTCTCTCGCTTTGGTTATGAATGGAGTGAGACGGAGCCTTTCAATAATTCGGTCAAGCGTGAGCGTGCGTTACGTTTCACTGCGCCTGCGCTTCGACCTATGGACTAAGGCTCGGATCCTTCGATACTTTTCGGCATGTCAAGTTACATTGTTTCAGGATTCATGGAATATCTTTAGAATAATCTTTTGGAGTGTTTTAGATTGGTTTTGATTTCTGAATTGTTAAAACAGTGTACGAGCGTTGCCAGCGATTAAAAGTGAAATGAGTCTCGCGTCCAAAGTGACGTAGAAGATTAGCCACATCATCTAGGTTCGCTCTATGCTCTCTGATTCGGATTTGGCTTGAGGAAGAGGCAGCATTGCCTTCGTCGTATTATTTTAATATCCTTTACAAATGGACAATTAGCGGTGAGTTGCGGTGTTTATTCGATGCTTCTTTCCGGCGTGCCCAAGTGGGATTTGTTTTTATGTCCATTTACATTTTGTTTCAGGCAAATTATACGATGACAATTTGATGCATCGTGGCAGTACTTATTTATGTCTGCATGCTGTTAAACAAATGGGCAACAAACGACGATAACTATACGAATAAACCGTAAGTAATTCTCGCGTCTCACCATGTTAAAGGTGTATTTTTACTTTACTTGTCGATTCACGTAAACTATTTTGTTATAGCTCAATGCAGTCTACCTTATCCCAAGCGCTGACTCCTGCCTTGTAAAACAGGGTCATCAGGCTATATACGTGCCTGATTAAGGTGAGTATCGGGAGAGGCCACGTTGATGTCGGCAAGCACCACTCATAACTTAATTATAATAAGCTACGTTTTCTTTCAGCCAGTGCCGCGTTATATGGAGGCACCGTGCGTATGCCGGTCTCAACTAGCCTCACGCTATATAGCTACATAAAACCCACTTTGTGGTAAGTACTTATTGTTACCTCATGGCTAGGGCAGATAGATTAGTTTCAAAGTTTCTTGTATTAACAACTGCAATTATTGTTGCAGGGTTTTATTATTAAGTTAGGCATAGTCCTAACCACCGGATTGACCGTGAAGGGCGCTTCGTGCTCAACCACATGGGCGTGACCTCCGTGCCACGTGTTGCGACCTAGAGAGGCTCGGGGCAGTAGCCCTCCTCTTCGCTCTCCATGTGTTTTGGGTCTTTGCTTGCCACTTAACTTCACCTTACACATACATGACATCGTGCATACTTCGCTCTAGTTAAGTGACTTTTCTATTGCTGTAGTCGATAATGCTACCATAATTTTCTATGACCTAAGGTTGCTACAGTGGTCTGTAAAATGCAGGTGTGTGTGTAACTTTAAAAATATACTAAGGAGAACTACACTTTTGTTTTACTTATAACAAGAAACCATCCCTGTTTGTAGTAAGTTTACCCAGGGCGCCTTTTTACTAAATTCGAGGTGACTTACTCTCGGGCCTATGAACCCTCTGGCCCTCTTAGCGTCTCATGCCTGTTTGCCGATTGAGGATGTTTCAGTGGCGCCCAACGTGGGGCCTGAAGGAATGGTTTCTTAGTTTTAAGTATTCTGTATAGGAATGTACTGCTTTCTCTCATAACTTTTATCTGTCTTAACAGGGTTAATAGGGTTATAATAGTTATTAAATTCCTGTATACCTTAATACAAGGAATAACTTGCCTTTTTCATAACTTCTTTTGTTCTGACTGTATCAATGAGAAGATAGCACATGTATGTATTTCTTGTGTTCTCCTTCAAGACACTTTTACCTTTTTACAACCTTTGACTGTTTTGAGTGTGTAACAAAACAGCGGTTACTTTGTTTTAAATGTATGTTGTGTGCATCTTTTATTGCTAATAAGCACGTAGCATACTGCACTATTGCAAGGCTTGATTTGTGACCATTGTACTGTTTTACAAATTGACCATGGACCTGAATGTTAAGGTTGAGTACCTCACTAAGGAGGAACTGGCACATGAACTGACTGCTTTACACATACCCTTTGACACTAAACACAGCTGTGATACTTTACGAAAATTGTTTCGACAGACTCGTGCTCTTGTAAGACGTGGCAGTCTTAAGCCGGCGTCTGATAAGATGGGAGTAGATTCACAAATGGAGGTTGATGCATGCAGAGTGAAGGTGAATGAGCTGCAGTCGGAGGTTGTGCAGGGCAGTGAGTTTTCCAAGTCGGAGCAAGACAGGTTAGTGGGCAGATGTAACTACTATTTAGACCGTCTATCGCGTGTGTCGGATTTTAATGCTGAGGTTAACAAACTTAAAGGGATCCTTGTCAGTTGTCTGTCAATTTTAAATCCGTTGTCAGAGTCTTCGGAGTCAGAAGATGAGGTATTTCAGGTTCCATCTGAACCAGTTGCTAAAGTGGTCTGTCACTCGGAACCTCGACACAATTTGTCGAGTCTTAATCTAAAGTATAAGGGTGATACATGCGTGCGTGCTTTTACAACACGACTGGAGGAACTTAGGCTGTCTCGAGAGATACCAGAGCGTGTTTTGTTCAATGGATTTCCGGACATTGTGGAGGGTCCAGCGTTATTTTGGTACCGAGCAAACAAAGATTGTTTCAAATCTTACTCTCAGCTACTCGCGGCTTTGAAAGCCGACTTTGACATTCCGGATTTTGACTTTAAGTTGCTTCGCGAGATAAGGTCTCGTACACAAGCGCGAAATGAATCGATAGTTGTCTACCTATCAATTATGGGTGGTTTGATCTCTCGTTTGAGTTCGCCTATATCTGAGGCCGAAAAATTAGATATACTTGTCAGAAATATTCGTCCTGAATATAGTCGCGAGCTCGCGTTAATAGACGTCACGTCAACGCAGCAACTAAAGGCGTTATGCATGAAGCTGGAATTAGCCCATTCGCGAGCGGGTGATTTTGTCGAACCATCTACGTCACGTAGCTCTTTAGCTCCAGACATGCAGTGTCCACTAAGCAATAGCCGTTCGGTACGCAAAGAGGACGTGGCCTCCGCGGCTGCTAAGCCTAAAACAAATTCATTTAGTTGCTTCCGTTGTAATGGAGCGCATAGAACTAGTCGTTGTCCTAAATCGCGTGACATTGTCTGTTTCAAATGTGGAGAAAAAGACTTTAAAAGTACAAATTGCCCAAAATGTGGAAAGACTGTTCCGGAGTCAAAAAACTAGTTAGGCCAGTCTCACGGGATACTTCGGTGCGTATTTCTAACCCGCCCGTTGAGACTTACTTTGTGCCACCTGTCAATGACCACCGCCCTTACTTAACGGTTCAGGTGTTTAATGTTAACGTTTGTGGTTTGCTGGACTGCGGTGCGTCTTGTTCTATTTTGGGTGATGATGCTCATTTAAAGTTTTTAAATTTAAATATATTAATGCACGAATTTGAGCGGCCTCGCCGATTAAGGGTTGCTAATGGGGAGGATTATGTGTGTCGATATTATATGAATATTCCCATTCAATATAAGAATGAGGTGAAGCTAGTCTTGTTTCACATTCAACCAGAAATATTATTACCGATTCATTTTGGTATCAACTTTTGGAAAGCTTTTAATTTAGCACCAGACATTTTAGCTTGTTTGCCTAGTCACGTGTCATCCGTCCTGAACGGTCATTCAAATATTGTCGAGGAGGGACTTCGACATTATGACTCGTTAAGTCCCATACAAAAGCAGAGTATGGACAATGTCAAGTCACTTTTCGACTCTATTAATACCGATAAGGTAGGGTTGGGTCGTACGTCATTGACCCAGCACGATATACACACGGGTGACGCTGCCCCTATTAAGCAGAAGTACTATCGTCTGAGTCCGGAAAAGTTAAAGTTGCTTGATGCCGAACTAGATAAAATGTTAAAAAATAATGTGGTTGAGCCTTCTTCATCTCCATGGAATTCTCCTGTGACCATGGTACCTAAGTCGAATGGTGAAATGCGCTTATGTTTGGATAGTCGTCGCCTTAACGCTGTATCCAAAACTGACGCGTATCCCCTCCCTTACATAAACTACATCATTGATAATTTACGCGATGCTAAGTATTTAACTTCTTTGGATCTTAGTGCTGCTTACCATCAAATACCTCTACATCCAGACTCGAAGGAAAAGACAGCTTTTACTGTTCCGCGTCGCGGACTTTTTCATTATAATGTTATGTGTTTCGGTTTGGTTGGTGCGTCTGCTACTATGCAGCGATTGATGGACAGCCTATTCTCGGCAGAGTTTGATAATAAGGTCTTTGCTTATATCGATGACATCGTTATCTGTACGTCCTCTTTTGACGAGCACGTACAAATACTCAAACGTGTCTTTGAGAAGTTGAAGCATGCTGGCCTAACCATCAATATGAAGAAATCTCAGTTCTGTCGGAGTGAGTTGAAGTACTTAGGCTATGTCGTTGATCGTTTCGGTTTAAGAACGGACCCATCCAAGGTTGAAGTTATTATGAATTTTCCTACTCCTAAAGATCCGAAGGAACTAAAACGCTTCTTGGGTATGGCTGGATGGTACCGACGTTTCATTGAAAACTTTTCTCAGGTAGCTCGTCCCTTAACCCGCCTTACGAGTAAAAAGATTCCTTTCGTGTGGTCGAATGAAGCTACTGAGTCTTTTAACACTTTGAAGTCTGCTCTTATATCCGCACCTATCTTAAAGTGTCCTGATTTCAGCAAACCCTTCTATATTCATACGGACGCGAGCTCGTTTGCTATTGGTGGAGTTTTGGCCCAGCGCGAAGCCGATGTAGACCATCCTATCGCGTACTGCAGCAGAACCCTGAGCGCGCAAGAAGTCAACTATACGGCGACGGAGCGAGAGCTCTTGGCAGTAATTTACGCTCTCGAGCAATACCGTTCTTATGTCGAAGGTTCCAAGTGCTATATAGTTACTGATCATGCGTCGCTTCAGTGGTTCTACAAATTGAAAAATCCGATGGGAAGGCTAAATCGGTGGGCGTGTCGCTTAAGCCAGTTCGATTTTGAAATTATACATAGAAAGGGGAAGGAACACATTTTACCGGACACTTTATCTAGGATCAAGGTGGACTCTATATCATTCGACCCTCAGGTAATCCAAGATCCTTGGTATACGAAGCTCTTAAAGGATTGTAGCGATAATCCACGTTTATTTCCCAACTTCACGGTAAAGGATGACAAGTTATTTCGTTTATCTAAAAATAAATACAATTTAACGTCCCAATTTGAATGGAAGTTGGTCGTGCCTGCGGATCATCGCGATGAAATCTTAACAAAGTACCACGACGACCCGGTCTCTGGACACTTTGGAGTAGCTAAAACTCATAAACGTATAAGTGCTGTGTACTTTTGGCCAAACCTATGCCGTGACGTTGAGAAATACGTCGGAGCCTGCGAGGTTTGCAAATGTTATAAACCTAGCAACGTTGCCAGGGCAGGTCTGATGGGCAATCCACGCGTGGTCACGCGACCATGGGAAGCCATTTCTTGTGACATTATGGGGCCGTTCCCACCTTCATATGCGAGGAATCAGTATCTCTTTGTATGTTCTGATTACTTTAGCAAGTACGCTCTTTTGTTTCCTCTGCGTAGTGTAACGGCGAAAGCCATTGTTAAATGTCTAGAAAAGGGTGTCTTCCTACTACATGGCGTGTGTAAATTTATATACGTAGATAACGGTCCTCAGTTTATTTCGAAGGAGTTCAGGGATATGCTCTCTAATTATGGTGTCCCTAACATCTTCTATAACCCTCGTTATCATCCTCAGACCAATCAAACGGAGCGTGTCAACCGCGACATTGTACGAGCCATTGCTTCTTACGTGCGTTCGGATCATCGAAAATGGGATCAGAACATTCCTGAGATACAATGTGCTCTCAATACCGCGGTGCACGAAGGTACAAAGTTCACGCCATTTTATTTGACTCATGGCAGAGAAATGATACCAGATGGTTCTCTTTATAATATCGAGGAGCCGGTAGATCCCTCGACGGTTAAGATAAATGTAGAACCGTTTTCTGCTAAACTTCCTAAGCTGAACGATATATATAAATCGGTTCAAGGCCATTTAAAAAAGGCTTATAATCGTAATGTAAAGTATTATAATTTACGGAAGCGAGCAATTCAATTTGAGGAGGGCCAAATTATTTATAAGCGTGGTTTTCCTCTGTCAAACGCTTCTAAATATTTTAGTGCTAAACTTTCTCCCAAATATGAAAAATGTTTTATTGATAAAAAACATTCACCGTTGGTTTATTCGTTAAAGTCTCTTAACGGTAAACCCTTAGGGCGGTTTCATATTAAGGATTTGCTAGAGCGAGGAGATTCTGAACCTCCAGGGGTACAACCCTTAAATTAATATAGATTTCTTAGGTTAGGATGTGTTCATGGCAGATTCCATGAGCTAATGGACTCTATTTCCAATATTCATGTTTGTGTTAAGCTTAGTTGTTAGGTGTAAGAAATCTGTGTTTATTTACTAAGTATGTGTTTATTTGAGTAGTTGTCACTATGTACAAAACGCATAGTTATGTCTGGACTTGCTGAGATTATTGGCGTTGGTAGAATATTTGTCCCGACCGTTGGCTCTTTTAAGGTATGATTTACTGGTTTGTTAGATATATAACGTCCGGACTGCAGGTGTTTTATTGAAAGGAAAAGACTTGTCCTGACTGTTGGCTCTTTTAAAGGATTGGATTACTGGAATGAAAGCATTATGAAGTAGGGTGAGGTAGGCTAAGTTTTAATTTTAAGTAACCAAGGATGCATTTAATTTTAGTCGTGCTGTCATGTTTTGTTCGTAGTAGGGTAAGGCATGTGGAAATTGGTAATACGATTTTTACCATTTAGTTGTAGGATTTCTTCCGTTTATGCCCTAGGTGCAATCGGTTCGAGATAAAACTATTTTAAAGGTTTTATCTTTTCTTTCTATAGTTTTTGTGAAAAGGACATTCTGAGTACAGAGTGCGTCCTATTTTTCATTATGTGAATTTCATAAACTGGTTCAGTTGAGATTTTCTCACTCTATGTAGGTTGAAATTGGTATTCTATAGTTTCAACACTTGTTTCTACATAGTTTCACTTAATTAATAAGGTTGCTTCCACAGTTCTTATAAGTGGTAGTTTAATCATTATACTTAAGCCGCTTAAGAGGTTGGTAGTGTGTCACACCCCTCATTGTATTTGCAGTTTCTTGTGTAGAGCTGTAATCTCGCGGATGTTTCGCTAAGTTAAGGCTTGTTGTGTACTTAAACAGACACTAAGTTTAGTACATCCTTGTTTTTTTTTTTTCTTAAAACGATCAAAAGACGTTTGTTTGGGATTAGAGCCAACAAACTCTGTTTTAGGTTTAGAGCGTTTGGTTGGAGGCAGAGCCAACAAACACTTGGAAAGTATGTAGTTTATGAGCATACTTTAGGAAGTATTTCGGAAAGTAGAATGTTTTGTGTTTTTTTTAAATTTCAGACGTCTTCCCCTGCGGGCGAAGGCGACCCCTCCCTTGGATATTACTTTCGTTCTCTTGATGGTGTAGAATAATTTTATTTCAGAAGCTTGCAATTCTGAAATAAAATTATTTCCCCAACTAAGCCGGTACTGTAACACCCGTTTTTTTTATAAGCTTTTTCATATAGCAATACTACCGCTGGTGGGCTTCTGCACCAAAATCGAGGAACGAATACACCTAGTGTTGTCCTTGTCTCTCGCTTTGGTTATGAATGGAGTGAGACGGAGCCTTTCAATAATTCGGTCAAGCGTGAGCGTGCGTTACGTTTCACTGCGCCTGCGCTTCGACCTATGGACTAAGGCTCGGATCCTTCGATACTTTTCGGCATGTCAAGTTACATTGTTTCAGGATTCATGGAATATCTTTAGAATAATCTTTTGGAGTGTTTTAGATTGGTTTTGATTTCTGAATTGTTAAAACAGTGTACGAGCGTTGCCAGCGATTAAAAGTGAAATGAGTCTCGCGTCCAAAGTGACGTAGAAGATTAGCCACATCATCTAGGTTCGCTCTATGCTCTCTGATTCGGATTTGGCTTGAGGAAGAGGCAGCATTGCCTTCGTCGTATTATTTTAATATCCTTTACAAATGGACAATTAGCGGTGAGTTGCGGTGTTTATTCGATGCTTCTTTCCGGCGTGCCCAAGTGGGATTTGTTTTTATGTCCATTTACATTTTGTTTCAGGCAAATTATACGATGACAATTTGATGCATCGTGGCAGTACTTATTTATGTCTGCATGCTGTTAAACAAATGGGCAACAAACGACGATAACTATACGAATAAACCGTAAGTAATTCTCGCGTCTCACCATGTTAAAGGTGTATTTTTACTTTACTTGTCGATTCACGTAAACTATTTTGTTATAGCTCAATGCAGTCTACCTTATCCCAAGCGCTGACTCCTGCCTTGTAAAACAGGGTCATCAGGCTATATACGTGCCTGATTAAGGTGAGTATCGGGAGAGGCCACGTTGATGTCGGCAAGCACCACTCATAACTTAATTATAATAAGCTACGTTTTCTTTCAGCCAGTGCCGCGTTATATGGAGGCACCGTGCGTATGCCGGTCTCAACTAGCCTCACGCTATATAGCTACATAAAACCCACTTTGTGGTAAGTACTTATTGTTACCTCATGGCTAGGGCAGATAGATTAGTTTCAAAGTTTCTTGTATTAACAACTGCAATTATTGTTGCAGGGTTTTATTATTAAGTTAGGCATAGTCCTAACCACCGGATTGACCGTGAAGGGCGCTTCGTGCTCAACCACATGGGCGTGACCTCCGTGCCACGTGTTGCGACCTAGAGAGGCTCGGGGCAGTAGCCCTCCTCTTCGCTCTCCATGTGTTTTGGGTCTTTGCTTGCCACTTAACTTCACCTTACACATACATGACATCGTGCATACTTCGCTCTAGTTAAGTGACTTTTCTATTGCTGTAGTCGATAATGCTACCATAATTTTCTATGACCTAAGGTTGCTACAGTGGTCTGTAAAATGCAGGTGTGTGTGTAACTTTAAAAATATACTAAGGAGAACTACACTTTTGTTTTACTTATAACAAGAAACCATCCCTGTTTGTAGTAAGTTTACCCAGGGCGCCTTTTTACTAAATTCGAGGTGACTTACTCTCGGGCCTATGAACCCTCTGGCCCTCTTAGCGTCTCATGCCTGTTTGCCGATTGAGGATGTTTCAATACGAGTATTAAACCCGATGAGAATGTAACATTGGGGTGTTTAACACCGTTAGTTACAGTTTTTTATACACAAGTTTGAAAAAAGAACGAATTAATTGTCTCTTAATTGTCTCTGGGTAGATACGGCGGAAAGAGCTGAATTGATGAATGGAGTCGGATGATGGCAATAAGGTCTCTGCTTTACTGAAAGTAGACCCACCAATTATAAACAGCTGATAACCGCGCAAAAAATATACACTCGGCAAAAGAAAAAACTTGACCATAAAGCGTAATATGTGACAATGTCTACTGTATTTTATGTTGTAATTTTTATTTGAAATTTATTTTGACGTTGTTTTGTTTCTGTGATTTTTATAATAAAACTAGGATTTAGGATTATTGTACTCGTATTACTAACACTTCTATGGACCCAGTCTACAATTTGAATTTGTATTTGTAACTTTTAATACTACCTACTCTTAAAATGACCTTCGGGTTTGTACTTCTCTCTCACTCGCTTCCACATGCTTTTATGCTAATTTGACCAAGTTCACCTAAAACCTACACTTTTTAATATCTATGCACTCTACTTTAAACATTAAATTAATGTATGCATGTATGTATATAAACTCTTTATTGCCCATAAACAATTACAAGATATGTTTGCATCAATATAGATAATGTACATAGGTGCACTTATCCCATATGGTTAATCTGGTTGTATATTACTAAGTAATGGCGTTAATGCATTCAAACAGGAATATTGTAAGGTGCACTTCCTCAAGTTACCGTCCGACTTTGAGAACTTTCTCAAAACATAGCGCCATCTAGTTGAATTACGTCGAAACAGAATTATGCAATTTTGTCGAAGCGTACGACCGTGCAGGCGCTACGTGTAACGTCAAAGTAGAGATGCGCGTAATTTCATTACGTCAAAAGCGAAGGCACCACTGAAACGTTGGTATATTTTAATATTTTAACGATAAAATGACAGGTGTCAGTTGACACAGCAGAAAAAAAAATCGATGTGAGTATTTGTTTTGTTTTGTGATCTCTCTTTGTGCTAGTGTGGATTCGAAGTGGGTACCGCGAGACGTAGAGAGATTTTTACGATTTTATTAGACGACGCGCTGGCCTAGTTGGTAGACTGAACACCGAGATAATGTCCATCAGACTTTTAGCTCGTATGATGTTGCTTATACACATACCCTGTGTGTATAAAAACTGGGTAAAATAAGAGCTGTTATATCTTGCCTTTAATACCATCACTGCAAATATGTTGCAACACCCACAGTTTTTTTTTTGTATTTGACAGCAGTACAAAAACTATCGTCTTTTTTCAGACACATTTATTACTACTGCTCATTCATTTTATAAAAGCATTCTTTTTTTTTGTTGATAAAGCGTTGGATGCGAAAAGCACAAAACCGGTCTGAGGTGAGAGCCTGGGGGGAGGCCTATGTCCAGCAGTGGACGTCTTTCGGCTGACATGATGATGATGATGATTCATTTTATGCGCTGTGCTGTTGTCGAAATAAAGGCCTGGCTACATCATCGCGGGTGGCGTCGTTCCTTAGTACGACGCGGCCTCACCGCACTGTGCATCTGTATGGATGAGTGGAGAGGCCTTAAAAAGTCATTGGCAGCAATTAGTCGCTCAAAAATTGTGAGTGAATGAACTACTTATATAAAAAATGGTGTAGATTTGTTTGAAATAGGCCTAATTTAGAATTCCCACTCTCAGAAGACTAAAGTCAAGTCCAGGTTTTTCTAGATCATCTCGCGTACATTTAATTTTGCTCACAGCCGCCATTTTGAATCAGAATCAAAGAAGGATTTACGAACATTGTTTATATATGTTTTAAATTAATTTACTGCTTGATTTAAGTTATGGGTAAATGGAGAGCGGAGTGGATTTGCGAGGGTCTGTACAACACATGTAGCGAAGTATATGTATGTATAAAATAGGGCTGTCTCGTTACGAAATATTTAATGATAAAATAACAGGTGACAATCTTCAGACTTGTAATTATTTGAAAACCAAACAGTATAGAAAAGTAAATACCTATAAACATTATAACTAGAGATCGGACAAATTACTCGCAATAATGTGGACATGACTCCAAAGATTTTAATTAAATAACATTATTTGATTTCTTACCTGAAACCTAATCTTTTAACATCCGTGGATTGCAAAAAAAGCTTTTCACCTCGTAAGTTTATTTTAACCGTGAAAAGGAATAAACTAACCACGGAAAAAATATGAAAATTACTGTTGATTTGCTAAATCTACAAGAGTTTGTATTATTTATTTATTACTGTCTTTCAAAGGATCAAAATATTTTAGGGTAAGTAATCAATGAATGTAATTTAATTCGTTTAATTAAAATCTTCGGAGTCATGTCCACATTATTGAGAGTAATGACACCCATATTCCGATCTCTGACTATAACACATCCGAAATTTCAAAAAAAAAGTACTCATCACACAACTAATCATGTAGGTACTTACCCCATTGCGATGATAGAACACAAAATCGTTGTCCTTGTACTATTAGCCCATTGGAACCCTGACCCACCAAAGAACTGTGTCACAGTGACATTATGATTCAAATCTTAGGAAATTTCAAACAAATTGTTTTATAATGTCACTGTGACACCGTTTTATGGTGAGTCAGGTGGAAGCCCGTTGTTTCCAATAATGTCGGGTTCCTATATTCAATCCGAGGATAGATAAGGCTTACCTCGGGTTAAAATTTGATATTTGCCCATACAAAATGTGTCAAATTTTAATCCGAAGTAAGCCTATCTGTCCGCGGATTGAATATAGGAACCGGACGTAAGGGTGTAAGGTTAAGACAAACGGTAAAAAACTAGCATAACTAGAAACATTTCATATTCGATTTAAGACTTGGCAAGCCAAATGCAGCAAATTTTAGGACTGCAAATATCTGGTGCTCGTTTGCTTTGCATTCAATATTGCATTTTATTAGGACCAAATTGAGTTCGATACTCTTTATCCAACTTTAGTAGATAACAATATGAAAAGCCTCTGCCTATGTTAATAATTTACATTATGCCATTGTTGTTATTTCAATTTTAACAGTTTAGGTTGTTTACAGAATAATCACCAAGTTTCTAAAGTTGCGGGTAATTCTGTAGCTCTGCCTACCCCACTCTGGAATTACAGGCGTAAATGTATGTATGTAGGTATCCTATGCCCCCGGGATGGTGAAAGGATTCTTATGATACCATACACATCTAAATCGGCTCATGCGTTTGAAAGTTAAAAGGTGGTATAAAGAATCGTACATACATGCATACATACTTTTTTTTTTTGGACAAACAAACAAACGCAGCCACCGATGGCAACCCTACGTTCATAGAGCAGTTCGCGCTAAATTATGCCCGACTCGGAAACACGAACATGAATTTAAACGAAAGCCTTAAATTTTCTATTATCTGTGCTTACCGGCGGTGGATACAACGGCATTGAGTGCACTTTCGCTTTACAGTTAATGCTGTTTCAAATGTTCAAGCTACAAGCAATTTGTCTAAACATGTACGAGTATTATTTCCTTTTAAGTCTGTTTCAGTTTATTAACCGCTTTTCCTTCGAGAAATTCGCGTTCCTCGACCTGTAGTGAGTCAAGAATATTCATTGAGATATTTCTGAGACAAGTTAAGGATCTCCTGGTTCTAATTTCGTCACTCATATTTCAAAACCCTTCATTATGTGACAGTTACATAATATTTATTATAGCATGGCATTATTAACATAACAGCGCTCATTATAGAATTGGTATTCTGATACCATCGCATCACTGCATACTGCTACCACTGCACCCCATCTAGCATTAATTTACAATAATTGCATTTCGGAGGTGATCTTTCCAGATCTCTATAATCCGATATATAGTAAAATCATACCTCTTTTAAAAATCGGGTGGGATGAGTGGTTTAAAGAACTTGCGTCCCATTTCCATACTACCAGTTTTAAGTAAAATCTTTGAGAAACTAATTCTGAATGATATGATAGGTTACTTTAAAATAAATAAGCTACTTAGCAATAACCAGTTCGGCTTAACCAGAGGTCGATCATAACGGTCGATATGTAACAGGGAGAAATCTTGCAATGCAGTAGGAATATTTTGTGATCTTTCTAAAGCTTTTGATTGCGTGGTTCATATGACCCTTATTTTAAAATTAGAACATAATGGATTGTCCAATAAAGCTATAAATCTTAAGTATTCTTATGTAAGTGATAGAACTCAAAGTGCCCGTGCGGCCTACTTACCGAATAAATGGCTTTATCTTTAACTTTATCATTAACAATATCAATATTAGCTGTTTATAGTTCGCGAGTAGTTTTTTTTTTCAAATTTTGTTTTTATTTATTATTTTAGTTGAATGTACCTAATGACTGAAATATAGCTTACGGAGCCTTCATTAGGTACCTATAGGTATAAAAGGCCACGAGAAATATTTTGTTAAATTTTAATAAACTACGGCCTCTCAAATTAAATTTTAACGGAAACGGTCAAATTCCACATACGAGTACGGGTATATTAATAGTAAATGAAGCCATATTAAATGACCGTCGAAAATAACCGAAACTATCCAATATTTCAAGCCAAAGTCCGCCGCAAAAACCGCGCTTACATCGGCTGCCCAAATAACAAACAACAAAGTTTTAACACTCGTATAAACTGAGTTTAAACCCGGTGCAGTGGTGTTACTCTTTAATACTGCAGCGCAGTAAACTGGGAACCGTAATATCTTGAACCTTAAAGTCATATCAAGCGGTTGAAATTGGAGGTCGACATATGCTGGTGTATGAACATGTAGTCAACGTCATGTAGAATATGCCTTTTGTGCCTTTTTTATAGCAGGTAGAAAGCAAATGAGCACACAGGACACGTGATGGTAATTGTGAGAACTGAGGCGCATAGACAAAACACCCAAAGAGCCTTTAGGCTGGCACTAGACCTAAAATAAGTTTTCATAATATTTTTATTGCGCAATATAATTGAATTCCCCCTTGTCCTCATCATCATCATCATGTCAGCCGAAAGACGTCCACTGCTGGACATAGGCCTCCCCCAAGGCTCTCCACGCAAACCGGTCTTGTGCTTTTCGCATCCACCGTGTTCCCGCGATCCTTACAAGGTCTGGTTAGGTAGATCCAACTTTGAGAAAGAGGTCACTCGTCGAATCCGACTCGGCTGGGCAGCGTTCGGGAAGCTTCGCAGCACCTTTTCGTCCAAATTACCGCAGTGCTTGAAGTCAAAAGTCTTTGACCAGTGTGTGTTGCCAGTGATGACCTACGTAACGGATCCGAGACGTGGGCGCTAACAATGGGCCCTTGTCCTCAAACGATCAATATTATCAGGCAATAATATTGGACAATAATATTGACGGGCTAGCCAGAGACTATAAAATATTGCAAAATATTAAAAAACATTTTCCTAAATAATTGCGCAAAGGGTGATGGGCGATTCTGTATGGGCCCCATCCCCACCCTCCAACAGTCACGGGTTGCATGTCC
This sequence comes from Acleris emargana, assembly GCA_927399475.2. Lineage (NCBI taxonomy): Eukaryota > Metazoa > Arthropoda > Insecta > Lepidoptera > Tortricidae > Acleris > Acleris emargana. The sequence goes on from OV656840.1 coordinate 4,810,984, forward strand.
ATAATGTTCATTAGGATCCGAAAAATAACTAAAAATACCCATTTTAGTAGCAAAATCAATAAAGATTTTTAAAGAAAAAAAATGTTTCAAGAGCCAAGCAAAGCAAGAATGTGTTAATTTAAAAAAAAACAATGCAATACGATTATAATTTTCCAAGAAAACCGCATACATATGGCGATCGTCGCCATTGTAAAAAAACATACAGGTTGCCAAGATCTATGAACTGAAACATGTTTCATCTCTGTTTGTGGATGGGGACATTTTTGCCCATTGTCCTTTCAATACTAACCCTAAACAGTCAATAACATTGCGTAATACATCATATCGTGCAATTGATCGTTAAGCGCTGGTCTTACGAGTATGCTAGATCTTCTTCTTTCTTTGCCCCCGCGGCGACTTGAACAGCTACTACCGCGGGGATATGGCGTTTCCACGTGAAGTGATTTCGCCAGTGTCAAGTATATATAAGTATAAATCAATATAGCAATAAAACACAATCCAATCTTCTCTAGGAAGATTGGGGGCAACGTTGTACGGTGATTTGTAGGTCAGAGGTCAAGATAGTTTTAACCTCTGCACCACTGCGAGTCCGCTTGAAACGAGAAGAAAGATGCCAGATACACGAAATAAGTCCAAGTCTTCAATCATTGTGCGACACAAAGGCATAAAAAGTACAAATCACTATCAGAAAAGAACTTTGAACACCTAATTACCCAAAAATTAAAGTCTAAAACAAATTACACGTCCGCCATCTTTTAACGTTGCAAATGGCCTCAGTATGCTAGATGTTTGGCAATTATGTTGGACGATTGACGTGTGACGTGCCCGTGCGGCCTTTTTTACTGCGTAAGCGATCTTTATTGACTGACCGTATCAGCGTATTTTATCTACATCTTCCAAATGCTATGATTGACGGATTCAGAGTTTTACGGTGCAACGATAAAGTCGATGACGAGGTTAATTAAGGGTAAGGAAATATTAGCAGTGCTATTGGTTATAGGCAGCTTAAAGCCAGTTTAGCCGACGGTAGAACATAAAGGAATGTTTATCTTGTGCATGTTCAAAGTAATAAATCCCGGCTGCCGGGGCTCTAAATTAAATTGAATTGGTCAAGCTTTGACTTGAGAAATAGGACTCCAGATTATTGCACTGCGTGTGTGCGTTTATTGTGGAGTCTTATAATTGCGACTGTCTGGTTATTGCAACTAACTTGAATAACTGCCTCTAGCATCACTGTTTTGAACAAAGACAGGCGTGATATTGTGCTTCTATACTAAGAAATGCAATATCAAGCAAGCCTGTCGTTGTTCAAAACAGTGATGCCACAGGGAGTTATTTAAGTCAGTTGCAATAACCAGACAGTTGCAATTAAAAGACTCCACCTTACTAGATTTTTTTTTGAACAAAGGAATTGAATATCGATGGTGATCGTTAGGCCACAGGAGTAATAACGAAGCAATATGAGTACTAATACGAGTAATAGTAAGTGGAATGAATGCCCGGCCATTTCAGTGTTTGATTACCGCGAGCTTCTCCCTGTTATTCTGCAGCATTTTATTTTAAAGCCGTTGGTCGGGTATCTGCCTATTTTAACTTCAAGACAGGTATCACATAACAGCTGTCATTAAAAAAAACCCGGATATGTGCCAGTTGAACTCCCGTGGAGAGGTTTCCGTTTGATTCTTATAGGCTTTACTGTTATCTTCAAGTAAATAACTAGGTAACAATTTTTCGTATTAGACAATTTTTTTATTGTAGGCTTAGCAGTTAAAATATAAAAAAAAATATGTTTGAGACCATCACAACAGGCCCTTACGAAGGTCACATGGTAGGTATACTTAGATTTATCTACGATGCTTCCTGTGACAGCTGTATTTTGTAATTTCAATCACTTACTAATACTCAGAAGCGATATGTGTATAAATAGGCAATTAATTATTTAAATTCCTGAACGGCGTCGATAGGTTTGTGCCGATGTAGTATTTATGCAAACTTAAAGGAACAATTATAATAAGTGTTTATAATGAGCTGTGACAGAGTATAAGTAACTGTATGAAGATACTACCACAAGGTTGAATTTTGAATTAAATATTTTATTTACATGGTATAAATATACGCGAGTAGTAGTAGTAAAATCTAGATACAGACACTGTCTGTCTATCCATCTGTCACTTTGATTTCAATCTACTGGACCGATTAAGTAAAATTTAGGTACAAATATTTTCTGTGACAACCAAACGTGTCAACCGATTAAGTTCAAATATAGGTCTACATTTAGGGGTCAAAAAATTTAGCGAACTGTAGGTAAGCAATTGAATGCTAACATTTTTACGACTATCGTACTGACGTTTGAAACGTCATTGGAATTGTATTATGCTAAGTAAAAAATAAAACATGGCCGCCTTCAATATCTATTCGTAATGTATTGTTGTAAAATATTTACGAATATTTTATATAATTTTCGGCCAGGCCAGAGCGGCCGATCTCTGGCCAACCGATAATCTTTTATGCATTCCCCATCAGCCTTCTGAAAGCTTTTCGAGAATCCATTTTTAGATTAAACTCTGGGGCTTTATGGGCTTCTACTGAATAACGCTTTTATATATTCAATAATTTATTTAATTTAATTTAGCCGTGTGGTTGCCGGCTTAGAGTTGTGCCACTCCATGTCTTCCCGTGGATGTCGTAAGAGGCGACTAAGGGAATAAAGGCTTGTAGTATTGTTAGGCGATGGGCTTGCTACCTGTCACTAATATACACTGTTAAACATCTTAGCCTAATTGTGCAAATTGTGGTTACAGAGTTATCAACAAGTTTTTAGAGTTGTTGGTAATTCTGTAGTTCTGCCTACCCCACTCTGGGACTGAAGGCGTGAAGGTATGTATGTATGTATGTAATATTTAAGTTGATTGTATGCATTGAATTGCATTGCTATGACATTTGCATTTTAAATTTTAAATAAAAGGTATAATCCGGGAACTGTGCCATCATTAGCACAATTAACTTAGGGTTTCCCATGACTATCACACTACTTCAGTTCAGTTTAGGTTGAGAGAAAGAGACAGAGCAGTAGCACAGTAAAACATTTAATGAAAATTGCCACTCAATGAGCCATAAGCCGCGAGTTAATTTACCTACCCTTCTATTTTCGATTGTGGTCTCGCTTTTCCCTGCTAAATTTCCCCATATTGTATCTCTTAAGTACCTACCTAAATTAATTTATGTACGACGTTGTTAACCTAAACCAACGTGCACAATCAGCTTATGTGTGCTTGTAATCCTGCTTGTGGTGTATAAACTTGAATGTTTACTTGTATTGATCTATTATTATTCTTACTTCAAATTCAAATTCAAATTCAAATTCATTTATTTGCTATAAAATATGGTACAATTAGGTGTTGTTTGTTTGTTATTCCTGTACAATGACATATCTTGCTAGATACTAGCATGCAAATTTAGTTTTCAGTAACATTATCGTTAATTATGCACATAACATTATTAAAATCAAAACACTAATAAATAGTACACGGTCTACAACCAGGATAACTATTCTTATATATAAAGGAACTTTTATATGGTAAATAGTTCATTTGTGGAATAAAACATGTTAAATTTAAGCCATATTTAGATGCAATTTTGTTTTAAACTGTTTTAAGGGAAGGGACTTGCTAACAAAGAACCTTTTGTTTAAATATGTATGTATGTATGTATGTAAAACTCTTTATTGCACATAAACAATTACAGACATGTTTGCATCAATATAAATAATGTACATAGGCGAACTTATCCCATATGGGATCTCTTCCAGTTAACCTTGGGGTAGAAGAAGCAAGGACAATGCCGAAGGACAGACAAATTAACAAAATTTCAGAAAATAACAAATAGTACATACAACAGAGAAATAGGAAGAAAATAAAATATCTTCCTCAATAAGATACATACCTAAACATATAAATAATATAATATACAATATAATACTACCACACATACGTAAACAGCAGTTAAAACCTACACTCAGGCTCATCCTGTTTATTTAGCCACAACTTCTTCAATCTTTCCTAATAAACAGCACGTGGAATAAACCTTGTAGGGTGAACAAAACACAAAAGCAAATACCCAAAACTGCTGTATAATTGTATCTGCTTCCCACAATTCAGTATTCGCGCAGATTTACAAATAACGAATCATTAGCGAACACAAAATTAAATACAGCTAATTCTAAACAGGCAGTATTTACCCCGACGCCGTGCGGCTCCGAAAGGTCGTATAACTTCAGTAATTACGGCTATTATACGGCACTTTGCTGCGAAGCTGGTTGCGATATTAAAATCACGACTCACGCTATTATTTCGGGAATCAAAAAGATTATGCAAATAATGACTGAGGCTGCGCCGTTGAAATTAATTTTGAAGCCAAATAATAATAAATTGCTCGCATACCGAATGGAAACGGAATTTGCCATGTAATCGTTGGATTTACGGTATAGGAAGTTAGGACAATATCGGATGAGCTTCTATTGGTTGTGTAAATAAATCCCTTTACCACTTTTTATTTAATTATAGAAAATGCTTGTGATACTACAATTGGACCGATACATTAAGACTGATCTGAGTGGAGATCCTTGGGGGAGGCCTATGTCCAGCAGTGGACGTCTTTCGGCTGACATGATGATGATGATGAGTATGATGACTACGATTGGAGTAGGGAAATGAGATTTAATGCTTATAAAGCATTAACATTATTTTATTTCTTAGATATAGTTTACAACCGTCGACGTCTCGTGGAGATAATTACGTCTTTGATATTTTTGAATTATCAACAAGGTTTTAGAGTTGCTGGTAATTCCGTAGCTCTGCCTACCCCACTTTGGGAATGAAGGCGTGAGTTTATGTATGTATGTATGTATTTTTCATTCTTCTTCTTAGCGTGTCGACGGCGTATTCAATGTGACCTGACCAATATTCCGCTAGCGGCATTGTCAGTGTTGTCATATACAGGGTGTCCCAAAATCGGTAAACCACATTGACACCGGAGGTAGGTCAGCTTAAGAGGTGCCGAACTAGCCTAACATGACCTCAGTAAAATGTGCACGGTTTTCGAGTTATTGCCAAATTAAAGGTTTTTATAAATTTTCACCTTTTTTAACACTGTTTGTGCCAGGATTCAGTCGGAAAGCTCTCGAACTTATTTTTTTTTAAATGTAGGGAGCCTGGGATAGTTTATTAAGATATCAAAAGTGTTATTTTGTCAATAACTAATGTAAATTTATGAAAAATATTGGATTAGTCTCGATTTAAATTATCAGTAAATCATTAATTTCAACTTTTGACACCTGCCGTGAAATTTTTTTACTAGAAACGAAACGAGCAAATGATGTTTAAAAATTGAGCATGTTATGCAGATTCAGAAATGGTACAATACAAGTATCTTACTGCGATAAGAAAAGCATTCAATAACACTTTTCCGATGCCGCAAACCGTCGCCGTCAGGTAAAAACAATGCCGTACGATGTGATATCGCATTTGAGGCCTAAACATCTCATTTTTTGCCAAATGCACGGGAACGAAAGAGATGGAAATAATGTTCATCTCCCTTTTGAAGGATATCGGTGACTAATAGCACGTGTGGATTTCTACCTGGACCCCTCCACTTCGGGCTTTGTACCTGCCTTGCTTTACCAATTGTTTAAAGAAAGGGATGGATAGAGTGCTTTGTCCGTTTATTTACAAGTAGCACGATAAGCAGTAGCCTTCGAACCAAATCAGTTCGTTACCTTGCGTTTCGTGCGACACCCGTGTTCTCTGCGTTCCATCTGTGTGTTATTATCGACTTGGCTTTTCTCTGGACTCTGATTTCTCTGAAAACGACAACTCGGCACTCTATTGGACTCTGATTTGCTTTGTGGAACTGCTACGACAACAACGATGGCAAACCGTGATCCCCAGTACACTCATGGCGACTACGCTGACATGCTCTTGATTTACGGTGAAACTAGGCATGTTTCAAGTCGAGGCAATGTTACGTACAACGCAAGATTGGCTACAAGGTTGTACTCGGAACGATATCCAGGTCGAAATCCAACGACTCATAACGTCATTTTAAGAGCCCTAAACGCTTATCACGAGGGCAGGCTACCAGGAACGAGTACCCAAGGAGGAAGACGCCGCACTGGAGTCCCCAAATCATCGGCACAAAGAATTTTAAATCGTCATAAATACCATCCCTACCATATCCAACGCGTCCAAACACTACTTGCAACGGACTACGCACACCGTGTTGAATTTTGTCGGAAGATGACTCAGAAATACAGGGAAAATCCTAATTTCTTCAATGAAGTACTGTGGAGCGACGAATCAGCCTGCAGAAGGGATGGATATCTAAATTTACATAATATCCATAGCTGGCAGCTGTCAAACCCACATGAACAAAGAGAAGACCGGTCCCAATACCAATTCAAAATTAATTTGTGGACGGGCATTTTTAACGGCCAAATAATAGGACCGGTCGAACTGCCAGCTATTTTGAATGGAACAAATTATCTTCAATTTTTGGAAAATGATCTTCCAGTACTTTTAGAAGATACACCGTTGGCACTGAGACAAAGGATGTGGTTCCAACAAGATGGCTGCCCGGCACACTACGCTCGACTAGTCCGCGAACACCTCAGCAACACATTCCCCGAGAGATGGATTGGGCGATTGGGTCCAATTTTATGGCCACCGCGTTCCCCGGATCTAAACCCATTGGATTTTTTTTATTGGGGATGTTTGAAAGATAAAGTTTATGCAAAACCAATAAGATGTGAAGAAGAATTGCGGCAGCGTGTATTCGACGCAGCCCGGACCATATCGGGAATTACCTTAAGAAAATTGAGCCGAAATTTTTTGAGACGGTGTTATTTATGTATTAGAGTCCGAGGCAGACAATTTGAACATTTATTGTAACTAATTTTAAGTATTAAAATAAATCATTGAAAGTTAAACCCGTTTTTTTTTTGGTCATCAACTTTCATCCAGCCCGAGATGCACATTATTTCCATCTCTTTCGATCTCGTGCATTTGGCAAAAAATAAGATGTTTAGGCCTCAAATGCGATATCACATCGTACGGCATTGTTTTTACCTGACGGCGACGGTTTGCGGCATCGGAAAAGTGTTATTGAATGCTTTTCTTATCGCAGTAAGATACTTGTATTGTACCATTTCTGAATCTGCATAACATGCTCAATTTTTAAACATCATTTGCTCGTTTCGTTTCTAGTAAAAATTTTTCACGGCAGGTGTCAAAAGTTGAAATTAATGATTTACTGATAATTTAAATCGAGACTAATCCAATATTTTTCATAAATTTACATTAGTTATTGTCAAAATAACACTTTTGATATCTTAATAAACTATCCCAGGCTCCCTACATTTAAAAAAAAATAAGTTCGAGAGCTTTCCGACTGAATCCTGGCACAAACAGTGTTAAAAAAGGTGAAAATTTATAAAAACCTTTAATTTGGCAATAACTCGAAAACCGTGCACATTTTACTGAGGTCATGTTAGGCTAGTTCGGCACCTCTTAAGCTGACCTACCTCCGGTGTCAATGTGGTTTACCGATTTTGGGACACCCTGTAGATTCTTAGAATTAATTTTATATTCTTAATTTTAACTTCCTGTTAGGAAGTTGCCCGTTGTGTTACATCACATTATGCAAATTAAACAGTTAACTATAATTGCGGTTCAATAGAATGGTTGGACTCTGACTGTTGAGTTTCTTGCGGCGTTTCTTCTCAGCAGTGGTCTCTTGCGAAGCGCTGGTAGATTTTTGACGTGTAAAAGTGCCCGTGCGGCCTACTTACTGAATAAAGCATTAAGTTCGCCTTTTGTATACGAAGTGTATTCTTTTGTGCAATAAAGATTAAATAAATAAATAAATAAAATAAACATCTATCATCTTTTTTTATCTTAAGTTAGGATGGACGGACATACAGACAGACAGTGAAATATTAGTAATAAGGTCCCGTTTTGCAATCTCTTGTTACGGAACTCTATAAATAGATATCTCTACAATCTTGTTAGTAGTTTTCACCGCTTCGCTCAGTTTCACTAGAGTGGAAACACGCCTAGGTATACGTACAATGTTGAAAATGGTTTCCATTCCCAGCTGTCAGTTAAAAATCCTCGCGAACCCGATTGACGTCTGTCAATCCGTCAGCCGCCCCGTAATCGTAGTAATTGAACTTTGACACTAACTCCTGACTCGCCCTGAATTTGGAGCTTTCGAGCTTTCCAAAGTCAGAGTAATTGAAAAGTCAGGTTAAAAGTTTTGACGGAAGTTAAAGTTGTACAGAGAAGTGGGTATAATTAAGTAGTTAGCATTTATTAGGAAACTACTTTTACTTGGGGGAGGACCTTGTGCAGGGTCCGTCCGGGTTGGTACCACCATCTTATCCATTAACCTACCGCCAAGCAGCAGTGTTCGCATCGTTGTGTTCCGGTTTGGGGATAAGTCAGCCGGTGAAATGACTAGCATAGAGGCATTCCATCTTAGTCCTTAGGGTAGGCAACGCATTTGCAGTCTTGTGAATGCGAATGTCTATGGGTCACAGTATCCACTTACCATCAGGTGGCCTGTGTGCTCGTTTGCCTTCCCATGCTATAAAATAAAATAAAAAAAAACTAGCTTCTGCCCGTGACTTTATCTGTGTAGATTTCGATTATTGTTATTAACTCGGGAACTTTTAAATACTTGAGGGTGAAAAGTAGCCTATGTGTTAATCCCGGGTAGATACCACCACCACCATTTCTAATTTCATCCAGTTCCGTCCAGCCGTTGCAGCGTGACAGAGTAACAAACAGACACACAAAAATTCGCATTTATATTAGTAAGATTATAGCAAGTAGGTATCAAAATAACCATTTGACTATGTGGTAAGCTTAGTGGGTAGTGACTCTACCTAAGAAGTTATCGGTCCTGGGTTCCATTCCTAGTTAGGTCAAATATTTGTGTAATGAGCACATCCATTATTAAAATGATTAATAGGTATTTCAGTATTTATTGTTGTCTGATACATATAGGTACAAAGCTCGAACTTAGTTTGTTATTTGCGACGGGTGAAATTAAAATTCAAACGATCTTTATTACATAAAAGATGAAATTGTTTACATAATTGCAAAAAAAACACACAATAAAAACATTCAGAATTCAAAATACATTAAATCTTATTTTATAAAAATTGGGTCCGATTCGGACTGGGTAATCTAATTTTAAATATCTGTGAACTTCAATTTATAAACGTCAAACTCGATTACTTGTAGTCTAACAAGAATTGAAAAACTGAGTCAGGGAGAGAGAATGGCCGATTTAAAAATGGCCGGCTTTTCCTATTGTTAATTTGGATATACTATTCTATTTACTGATTATACTCTCTCACTGACTCTGGCAAAATCACTCGGTGGACCGCCATTAATTTAAAGAAGAAGAAGAAGTAACAAGAAATGACGTTTATAAATATAGGTACTTACACAGATTTTAAAAATTAAAGAACACAGCCCGAGTTGTCTTCGAGAACACAGCAAAATAAGGGAAGCGGTTTACCCTCCCATAAGTGGTTATTACTTAATATATCAAGCTTCCGAGTAAGTATGCCATAGCCAAGACGAATCTAACGACACCTTATTATAAAATCTGTCAAGCCGAAAAACATAACCCCCCTAAAGCGTCAGGTGGTGGCCATTTGCAACGTTAAAAGATGGCGGACGTGTAATTTGTTTTAGACTTTAATTTTTGGGTAATTAGGTGTTCAAAGTTCTTTTCTGATAGTGATTTGTACTTTTATGCCTTTGTGTCGCACTGTGATTGAAGACTTGGACTTATTTCGTGTATTTGGCATCTTTCTTCTCGTTTCAAGTGGACTCGCAGTGGTGCAGAGGTTAAAACTATCTTGACCTCTGACCTACAAATCACCGTACAACGTTGACCCCAATCTTCCTAGAGAAGATTGGATTGTGTTTTATTGCTATATTGTTTTATACTCATATAAACCTTGACACTGGCGAAATCACTTCACGTGGAAACGCCATATCCCTGCGGTAGTAGCTGTTCAAGTCGCCGCGGGGGCAAAAAATAATAATAATAATAATAAAGCGTCAGGTGAGCATTTCTAAAAAAGTTTTTACATTTCATTCACGACTTCGATTTGCAAAAAAAAATGCAGGTTGGTAGGGTGAATGAAGCTGAGCCTAAATAACATAGTCTCCCAAAATATCCTCATACATTTGTATAAAACTTTCCTTTTTTGTTACTCTAACTTTCTTTGGTTCATGGTAACAAAAATGGAAAGTTTCATACAAATGTATGAGGACATTTTGGGAGACTATGTCATTTAGGCTCAGCTTCATTCACTCTACAAACCTGCAATTTTTTTTGCAAATTGAAGTCGTGAATGAAATGTACAAACTTTTTTAGAAATGCTCAGGTAAAAAGTCTTTCATTTGTACCTAATTTTTTATAAATGCTGTTAAAACGGCGACTGATCTGTGTAACCCTCGCTCCCACAATATTATTTTGATATTTCTTTGCATATTCTTTTGTTGCGCGCTTCGTTTGGTATTCAAATTCTATTTTGTTATTAAAATTATAACGGCTTTTGCTTTGTTTTGGAAGAAATTAGTGTATTTTTGCATATCTTTAAAAGCCCTGCTTAATCCATTTACATTTTAAGGAGTTTACGTTATTTGAATAGAATAAAAAGTTTCTAAACCGGCTTAGCCTATTCAATTATTTATATTATTTTTCTCTATAATATTCCTGCATACTTTCTAAGAATCAAAGTAGACGAGTGCTGACACTACGTATATAAAACTTAGCGTAAACGGCCGAATGTCCTTTATACAGACCAAAATATTTATTGCTAAAAATCAAACCGGAACATCCGGGGGTGATTTATAAAGAACAAATAATTACATTTACAAATATTCTTAGAGCATATAAACTTTGTTCTGGCGAAAACTTAATGCTTAAGTTCTTTATAAAGAACATTCAAGTTTTATGGTAACTTCGTTATATTTGAAAATAGCTTGTTATAAATAAAGTAGCTATAATGCAGAGGGTCTAGCTAGGAACAGGTTTAAATACGTGTAAATTATTTTTTATTTGAAAGTTCAAGAAAACACTTTAATGTTGGATTGCTTAGCCTTGCGTTTGCGTGTGCGTGTAAAAAATAACAATTAGATGACAATAGCAACCGTTACCATGTGTGTGCATTTATATCAGATTTATACTTGTGTTTCCTTTACAAGAACACAAAATCCACAACCCTCGAGTGACACCTGTACACAAACAACCTTATGAATACAATCAGAGCTCCACTTGTAAAATTTAGGTCAAGTAAATTTAGAAAACAATCAAATAGCGTTTTCTTACAAGATCGTGTCTAACTGATATATCTATACAGGGTTATTGGTAAGTCGACTTATTCCCCTCTAATGGTTATGGGGAAGGTCATTTGCAATCACTGTGGTCCGATAATACCCTATGCAAAAGTGAACCATTTCTGAGATAATTTAAATTTAAGTTTTTTGCAAAAAAAGTCAGGATCGCATCTTTAAAAAATTCCAAAAGAAAAGATTGGCACCTTAAATAAAATAACAATAATAGCTTTTGTACAAGGTAAAATTGCTGTTCTTATGCAATATAATGAGGACGAATATGAGGACAGCAATTATGAATACGAGACCAAAAAGTAAAAAAAAAACATGTTTCTTTATCAGTTTATCTAACATAAATGACACAAATACAGAAAATATTAATAACTTTTGCGTAGGGTATTATGGGACCAAAATGATTGCAAATGATCTCCGCCATAACCCCTAGAGGGGAATAGGTCGACTTAAATGGAATTGAATTATGCAATTCTCCTACTCTTGTACTGGTCGGTCAAATCCTATTGTATTTGGCATGTTACGGTATTGTTTTTAAATCGGCTGCCATTACTATCGTAAATAAAAGCTACCATAAATACCACAATACGATAACATGCTCAGAGCAATATGGCGTAAGTAAGTAGGTAGTAACTAGTCTCTGGAATTTTGTATAATTTTGGATTTTTGGTCGTTACTTGATTATATTTAACCTCTAATTCTACGATACTATAGTTAAATCTAATATCTGCATGTAAGACAGTAAATGTGACACAAACAGGTACAATACTTAATGAAGTCTAAGAAACTGCCTGTTTGTTGGCACCTTACCCATCATTGACCCCAGTGTGCAGTGTTATAAGGTCTTAAGACCCCAAATGCGTTGCCAACCCTGGGTATTAAGATGGAGTGCCGCTATGTTATCTTATCCTCACACCGGAACACAACAATGCGCACACTGCTGCTTGGCGGTGGTTTAAATGATAAGATGGTCGTAGCGACCTGGACAGACCATGAACATGAAAAAAGCTAGGTAATACTTGTATATTTCGTGAGGAACAAGCATAGCATATTCTTGACAAAAAAGAACATTTTTAAATTTACCGCAAGCTTTCTATTATTTCTAATATGCGTGCCATTAATAAAGAAAACCACAGCTCTACAAACTAGACTCTATCCCGTTCCCACACAGTCCAAATTCACATGGAACCGTCTATATCACCTGGGAATACGGCGCATATGAACTCCCAACTTGTTAAAACGATGACAAAAAGCGTGTTTCAAATTTAACGAGAGTTCCGGCGACGCGATAAAAACAAGTGGGTATAAAGTACCCCCACTCGCGACAAGAGGGATATAATGACACTGGGGGACGTCCAAAAATGTACACGTTACAATTTTCCAAGCATACAATACCGGTGTGGAGTGTACCTATATTGATTTGTAAAAGCAGATTTAATTGTATTCCGAGCTCGTGTTCGGATTTATTTAAGCGGTCAGAAATGTGAGTAAAACATTGTAAAAGTACAGTCAACTACAGAGAGACGTATCGATTTATGGACCTTATTACAATGAAATTAGGTGAAGAAGTGGACACATTCTTGGTAGTCGGCTGCGGGGTTAATATAAGATAGCCAGGCAGTTTAGTTTACGCTGAGAGAAAACGACAGAGCTATATAACTGCTATAGCTCCGTCCTTTACGCTCGCCGTAAAATGAACTGCATAGTTACGTCATAATAACCCCCGTGTACCTACTCGTAAATAAAAACTAAATAATTTTTTGTCCGAGTCATGTAAATCAATATTTTTATCACCTATTTTTCGATCCAGTTTCTAAATAGCGATCGACAATGTTCGCTTTTCTATGAAACACGCGTGACAAATATACTGTCAGTTGCGAGTGTAAGTGTGACAGCGATAAAGATAAAGACATTTATTCAGTAAGTAGGCCGCAAGGGCACTTTTACTCGTCAAGAATCTACCAGCGCTTCACAAGAGGAGACCACTGCTGAGAAACGCCGCAAGAAACTCAGCAGGGAGTAATTTTTTTAAATATATTTAATATTACATTGGTACTACTTAGTCTAGCATTATTTAAATCAATAAATATTAAATTAAAAAAAAATGCAATTACCTGCGTAGTTTACTCAGGAAAACACATCGAAATCTTACGAGGGAGAAAGAGGGAGAAAAGGAAAAAAAAACCACAAAATTAGCACCAACATTGATAGCAGGCCGAAGGCTATTAAGAATCTGGGAGGGCTGTACTTTTCTTAATAAATCATAAATAAATAATATTTCAATCTTTTATGTTTTTGTTCGATCTTATCGTATCTTATCATTTTTGTATTTTGACTTGCATAAGGCGGTATAGGGGCAACTCGGACTGTTTTCTAAATTTATAAACGTCAAACTTTATTGTAGTCCGAATTGGTCTCAAAATAGAGTACATGAATAGTTTTAAAACGATGTTTTGTGTTATATGTATGTGTTTTTTTAACATTTCTATAATAAAAAACATGAAAATACAAAATTGAAATCAAAAACAGTAATAAAATTGACCATCCACAATATCATCTCTCTCGAGAGAGAACGTAGGTGCAAACCGTCCTCTCATTCCAATCTTCTCTTCTATTTGCCAGCTCTTACATAATGCACTGCACATTCTCCATTATTTAATGTAATGAACCTACTTAAAAAGGCTTCAATAGAAATATTTAAATTCGAATTATAGCCATTAACATAGGTATAAGTTGAATAATGCAATTAAAACTAAACTCATTAAACATACAATCTCTAGGTACTCCAAAAAAACACCCAACTGTTTCACCAAACTGCAAAGCAGAACTCGCATTGAGGGCTCTTGCTCATAATTTACTACGTCCATCTCTCATGCTTTTCATGAGTGGAAAGAGGACAGCAACTGAAAGATCGTTAAAATGGCTACGTTCTGGTTCCTATTTTGAATGTAGCCTAGTGTCAAGTACTGCAGGACGCTAGGGGCCCTCCACACAGGCGTGCCGGGACATTTTAATGAAGCTGTGTGGACGCGGCTTGAGTGCGTGGCTTATGATGGCTTAATAATGTAGGCAAGATAAACCCAGTCGACGTAAAAAGTTGAGGCTGAGATAAAGGGTGCGTTTTTATTGCGTGTAAAATAAAGGTATACAGTACACGATATGCATGTTTACTGGACATTTGGAAAATTAGCGGTTATAATTTTTTTTTTACGCTCTTTCTTTTTCCTTATAATACTCATAATTTCAGATCTAACTTTAAATATTGTTTTTTCAAATGTATCTATAGTTAACAAAGCAAAAATACTTTTTGACCAATTTCAGGAAAAAAACACAATTCGTCGTGTTTGAAAGTTGTCATCGCTATAGTTAAGAGATAATAAGAACTTGTTTTGTTCAACAATACACACATTTCTAATAGTATTGTTTATAGTTGAACAAAAACTAAAGGGTGTTTTCGTTTAATTTGCTAGATAAATTTAATCCTCAACAATTTCCTACAGCTACGCCAGAAGAATACATAAATATAAACACTACTATCATGGGACTATAAATTCTACTCCTAACAATTTTAAGTACTACATTGCAATGAAAAAAATTAATCAGGGTTTGAATTGAAATTCAGCGCGTGGCCTGTGGGACCCATAAATCCAAGAGTTATTCGGATCGCGGAAAAATCTGGTTTATTCGTTACAGGGGTGAAAGGGGATGAGAGTGGAGGGGGGGGGGGGGAATCGAATTGCGGGGTAGTTGTGTAACAGAAAAAAAGGACGCTTCCAAGTTAAAATTATTATTGGATAAAATGATCTTATTTATATTTTAAATAAATGTGATGTATAGTCGACCAAGTAACTCCTTTACAACTATTCGACTCTATTTGTATGATTAAGTGCAGAAGATTTTTCGAATGTGAGATTTCAAGCGAAGAATTGGTAAGTTTTATGTAAAGGAAAGTTGACGTGTGATAGGCTTTTATATAGCCGTTTGAGGCTTCAAAATCTTAAATGGAAAGTTTGTTAAGAGATTGAGATATATGAAACATGGTTGAATATACTGCCGAACGAAGATTCAAGCTCTTATCAGGCATAAAAAGAGTAAATAGTGAAATTACGATTGGTTTTTTAAGAAAAACTTTTTCTTTGAAGTTTTAGAAGCAATTATATATCAATAATAAATTTGGAAGAAAGAGATATAAAACAGACAAAAACAGAAAAATCCCAATAGTTTGTACTAAACTTTATAATTACATTCGGGTGCAGATGGGCATTATTCGAATAATTATTCGAATAAAAAATAATGTTGGTAATTCTGTAGCTCTGCCTACCCCACTCTGGGAATGGAGGCGTGAAGGTATTTTTATTCGCAAATAAATTATTTGCGAAAGATTTATTCGCGAATATATTATTCACGAATGAATCATTAGACTACTTTTCGAATAACGAATAATTTATTCGTTGTTTCATTCAGATAAATTCACGAAAAATATTTGAATTTTTTGGTTATGCCATTCAAATAATTAACATGATTTAGAAATAAAGTCACTCGTTTATAAGTAGGTACTGCTTATTTCAACACCTTAAAGATTGACGATAAGGTTAAGGGATAAACCCAGGTAGTAAAATAAACGAAGGGATCCTTGACAATTCATTTAACGAATTAATTATTCGCGATTAAATTATTTGACGAATAATTTATTCGAATAAGAATAATCATTCCAGAATCTCATTCGTTATTGGCGAATAATTTGGTTATTCTTATTCGTTATTCGTCATTCGAATAATTTAGGCCCATCTCTTTTCAGTCACAATAAGAAAGGGTTCTGTGGTAGTGAACCACCCGTATTTATTATTTTCAAGTATATTCGCTATCAAACTAAGCTCTCAAAACCGCAACACGCTGTATCAAGATTATAGCCTCATATTTTTGCTCCGCCAAAGAAACTAAACAAAAACCGTTACGCAACCGCAAATACACAAAACTGGCCCAAACTACTTTGGAACACAGTTCAAAGTCACTCGCATGTTTATAATAGCTGGATAATGCGAAAACAAGGGTATTCGTGTAGAGGAAGCGGTTGGGTTCCGGCGGGAACTTCCGGCCCACACAGCGGAAGCGCAGCGGAATTACGGGATAAATAAACGTAATTGTATTATTCAGGTAGCGAATATCCCGTAGCACCGGACTACAATGACCTTGGTTCAAGTGTGTTCATTGCACGACGGCAGTTGAAATTCTTTTTTAGAGTTTTGTACCGCCCTAAAACATTGTACATTCTAAAAAGTCTTTCCGTCCTTACTATATAAAGCTGTATCTATTGAACAGTAAGAGAAACTGAAAAACTGTAAGAGGATCTGAGACGTGGGCGCTAACAATGGGCCTCATAAGCAGTGATAGGATTAGGTAGTGCTATTTGGGGCGAATGACCCGAGACTTCGTGGCGAAAGATTAATATGGATATGCCTTAATCCCGGGATTTTTATGATTATAAATTTTAAATAGTAAGTAGTTATAAAAAAGTAGATAGGTGCTTATATTATAGCACGGTATTTAATGAAAATGTTTAGTTAATAATATACCTTTAAACTAAAGATTCAAAGTTTACGTAAACAACAATTCGTTACATACTTTATATACTTTTTATCTTTCTGTGCTCAGCCGTACGTGTTATTTATTAAACTGAAGTCTGCATTCAATCCTTTACCTGACTCGAGGGCGCTTTCTAATTTTATATTGTTTACAACAATTACCATGGAAGGTGCGAAAGAGACGGAAGACGAAAGTAAAAAAAAAGTAGGTTAGTATAATTTTAATTAAGTATATTTTTTTCCTAAACCTAGAATTAATTTTATGTTATACATATTATCAACCGTCAATAAAATACGAGTCCGGGATTTCCGGAAATCCCCAGGGCATATCCATATTATGGATAGCGTTTAAGATCATTCCCCCTAAATAGCACTACCTAATCCTATCACTGCTCATAAGGAAGCTCAAAGTCACTCAGAGGGCTATGGAGAGGGCTATGCTCGGGGTTTCTCTGCGTGATAGAATCAGAAATGATGATATCCGCAGTAGAACTAAGGTTACCGACATAGCCCGAAGAATAAATAAACTGAAGTGGCAGTGGGCGGGGCACATCGCTCACAGTCACTCATGGCCGATGGGGCCAGAAACTTCTTGAGTGGCGTCCGCGGACCGGGAGACGAGCTGTAGGTAGGCCTCCAACAAGATGAAGTGACGACCTTGTAAGGATCGCGGGAACGCGGTGGATGCGAAAAGCACAAGACCGGTCTGAGTGGAGAGCCTTGGGGGAATCCTATATTCAGCAGTGGACGTCTTTCGGCTGACATGATAGTGATGAGAAACTGGATTTTTTTATCATTATGTTATTAATGTGGATTCACCACCAAATTAAAAAAAATTGAAGAAAATGAAATAATAACGGTACAGGAAAGGTATTTTAAATGATATTTTGTGGTATCGTAAAAACTGTGAAACATACAAGCATTAAATCAAACCCAAAAGAAGAATAAGTAAGTTAAGTGGTCAAGTGTGCTTGTGATTCGATTCGAAATCGAATTCAAATCGTAATATAATAATTAATAGCCACCTACTGTGTGGTCATACGGAACCCTCGGTACAAGAGTCCGACTTGCACTAGATCGTTTTTTTTGGCATTTAGTAGGTTTCAATTATAGCCAACGTTAGACAATTTCACCTGACATTCCATATCACACAAGCGTTGTGATGTGTGTCTCGTTCATTATTTAACCTACCGCCAATCAACAGTGTTCACATTGTTGTATTCCAGTGTAAACCGACCAAACAACAACCGGACATCCGGTAAAATGCCTTGTATAGAGGCACGCCATCTTTGCCCTCAGGCATGGCAACACATTAGCAGTCGTAAAATAATAGTCCTGAGATTTCAAGTCTTAAGATACCAATTGTCAGGTTTAGAACATCTTGTTGCCTTATACCAACAGACATACTGTTGCTTTACCAATTCATATATTTTTCACTTTACCTCAGAAAGCAATTATTTACAATACATACATTAAGTCACGCCTGTTTCCCAGAGGGGTAGGCAGAGACCACTTCTTTCCACTTACTACGATCTAGACAAATTTATTTCGCTTCTTCCACATTCATACATCGAGTCATGCACGCACGTCGGTTTCGGGTACTTAAGATTCGGCCCTTTTCCAGTATTTCTGCGATTTGATTCGAAAAAGTACGCCTAGGGCGGCCCCTTCCGACCCTTCCACTCACTTTCGATCTGTATATCTCTGTCGTTAATCTTCTTTCATCCATCCTTTCCAAATGACCGAACCATCGAAGCATGCCCTTTTCAATCTCAGCCACTACATCTTGTTTCATTCCACATTTCATTATTAATGTATTACTTGAAAACCGCACACCCAAATGAACGGTGTAAATTCACCTAATTTCACTAAACGCTTGTATTCCCCTCAGAACACGGTGTACAATGTTTCATTAATTTATTCCCGGAAAACGTACGAGCCATTTAGAATACAGACATAATCGCTTTAAAAGATTTGCGCGTTCAAAAGATTCATAAGTATCTACACGCAAAATATAAATACAAGCAAGAGCGAATAAAAGAACGAATGAAATGCCGCCTTTTTTCTATTTAATAACTAATAGATAATATTAAAAAATAAAACAATGGGATTAGTTTGATTAAATTTAAAAATAACTCTTCTGTAACTCCCGCATTTAATTGTAAAATAAATTATTATATCAGCGACTACTCATTTGGAGTAAATTAAAGCAACTAGAGGCAGACCACGATAGACAGCTTTGTAGAAAAATAATAATACGTGGTTTAAAATCTCGATTCTTAAAATGGGGCTACTTTGATTATCTCTGTGTTTATATCACAATAACAAAGTCACCCCTGAAGCATGTCAAAAATAAGAGGTTTTTTGTTTCGTAGTTCTCAAAATCCAATTTGTCTGAAAATACTTCAAATATTAATATTTTGCGCTTGCATATGAAACAAATGAAAGGAATGTCGCGAAAGATCTAAATAATAACTCTGACATTGCACAAAATCGATGTTTAAAAAATATATTAAAGTCG
Organism: Acleris emargana; assembly: GCA_927399475.2. Classification (NCBI taxonomy): domain Eukaryota; kingdom Metazoa; phylum Arthropoda; class Insecta; order Lepidoptera; family Tortricidae; genus Acleris; species Acleris emargana. The sequence goes on from OV656840.1 coordinate 4,830,513, forward strand.
CCTCGCGATTCTAAAGTCACCCCATTTTAAGGCATAACACTAAACAACTACAAACTAGTATAATCCGTTAGTAGGAAAACCATCTAAACCGCTTTTAAACTTCTGATGAATTTCATGATCCATTCCAACCTGTAGTCAGGTAGTAAAAGCATTCTTGTTAATCCGACTCCATACACCTCCATACATTCCATACACTCCTGGTTTTTTCTCTCGGAAAGGCTCAATAGACCTACAAACTAGATTTGGTTTTGTGTGTAAAACATGTTTAACAGATTTTAAATTTTTATTTCCATGTCATAAAGTAATATGTCGACAAACTCAACATCTTGCACGTCTTCCAGTCAACAGAACCTGTTGGACGAAATTGAGTTTCACACACCATTCAACTTAAAATTGCATTTCACCCTGCCTACAAAGCCAGCGGTCCCAGGTTCGCAAACCGGTAAGAGGTAGTACTTGTGTAAGTATTTAAAAAGATATGAAAAGCTTTATGAAAGCTCTGTCATCTCGGCTCATAGACACCTCCGGAGATCCTAGAGCTGGTGCTTACCTCTCCCAAAGGGTTGGGCTAGCTATCCAGAGAGGTAATGCAGCCAGTGTCATAGGGACCATGCCGCGAGCGGACCTCTTTTTATAGTGGTGATTATTATTTACATCTTTAAGAGTAGCTTCGTTTAATTTAAATTTAAATAAGTTTAGTTTTACTTTTAATTGTACTACCTACATATGTTATATTACATTAAATGTTCAGTATTTAAATATTCATTTATTTACACTATACTAGCAAACCCCCCCCCACTTTGCTTCGGTTTGTGAGAATTCTCTGTAACACCCGTGTATAATCCAGATTTTTTTATTCATAAAAACCTCCCTCTTAAATCACTATCTATTGATAAAAACGCGTAAATATACAGAGGGACAGACGGCAGGCGTGACTTTGTTTTATATATTTACTATGTAAAGATGTGCCGTCGTCTAGTACTCATATGCCTCGAGGTGAGCTTGTGACTAGGTTTATAAGAAATTGAACGATGGCATTATTTATTTATTTATTTCCACTTACATGTTCGCTGCTTAAATACAAAAGCGCCACAAATCAAAAACAAATATAGTTTGATTTAAAACTTTAAGTATAAAGCATTCCGAATTTAAATGCAACACAAACACATTTTGTTTTGTGTCGCTTTTGTATTTAAGCAACGGTTTATTAACATTATGAACTAGGTTTTTTATGAATAACTACACAAAAATTAACGTTCGTGTGTTTGTTTGTCAGCTATAGTCTCAAAAACTACAATTCAATGTTGCTTCCAGCCCGTCTAGTTATTAAACATACATAAAATTACTACCTACATTAACTACGATTTTTAATTCAATTTTAGCAAAAACTACAAAAATATTACAAATTAGGTAAATATCGATCAGCTGGTCCCCCATCTCCTTCCATTCCATGTTTCATGTTTGCTGCAGACAGCTGTTAATTGATAAAACACCTTTCAAATTACTAGCGTATAATACCCTTGTTTAATTTCCCACCTCTAAGATACACACATTACTTCCATATATAGCGGGTGTTCTCTGAAACTCGAGCAATATAATAACAGAGATCAAAGGACGTAAGATGTCTGGCAAGATTCTGCATAAGACGCGTGACGCTTGGAAACATCCTGTATACCAAGAACTTATAATATCTGATACAATAATTTTAATATAGGAACAGATGTAGTGAATAAACATACGACTAGACCTTCATGTTGCTGTGAAGAATATCGTTATTATAACGCTGTTTCGATATTAGTTCAATTTTTTGTTTTATAATATTTCATTACGTGCTTCATCACAACGAAATCGACGTCAAATAACAACACCGACATTAATCACAGGAAAGATATTATGTGACGTTTAAACTGTATTTTATTATATCGATATGTAGTTTATATCTTTATGCTTCCGCTACGGGTCCAATTTTTATAACGTTGTGATAATGACGTTGTAGCGCTAGAATATAACGATATTATGATAACGTCATCGTAAAATAGCGTTATTTGAAGGTATGCATACGACACCGTTATTTGTCTGTAAAGTTCAAATTTATCTTACGTCAATCAGTTTCAGAACCCATCGATAAGATGATTGAGATAGCGAGACGAATATGAAATTATCCAACAAAGTACGACGTCGTTTGTCTAATTTATTTGATCTATTCTATTTTTATTTGGGGGTTGGGGTTCGTAAGGCTCTGTTAAAAGCAATATATCATGTCAAAAGCGATATGGTTTTACCGAGTAGACTACAGTGCCCGGCTGATAAGAAGCCAATCTTGACACATTACACCTATACACCTTATACCTGTATTCCCAGTGGGGTAGGCAGAGCTTCAGAGTTACCTACAGCTTGTTGTTAATTCAGTCATTTTGCACAAATAGGCTACGATGTCAGACACACACACACACACATACACACGCACGCACACATTGACACATTGAGATATTGTACAACCATAAAGTTTCTGAATATGGATAATGTTGAGAGCAGTAAAACAATGTTTTTATTACTGTTCCTTCACACGCAACACATAAGTTTGAAATTGTATGAACGATGTCAATAGTCAGAAACTTCGTGTGTTCTATACCAGTAAGGACAGAGCTATCTATATAACTGCTATAGCTCTGTCCTTTACGCTCACCGTGAAATAAACTACATAGTCATGTCATAATAACTTCAGGATTGACTTCTTACCTGGCCAGTACAGTAGGTACCCCTTGCACTTTTTCACATCCAGGTGAAAAGGTTACAATATCATAATATGTAAAGCATGAATTTATTAAATTACATTCTAAGTTGAATACATTTCGGTTTTTGTATCGTATCCCCTTTGAAGCACCGTATACTTTACACAGCAATATTACTTACACACGGAACCGCAAAGTATTTTTTCCCCGCAAGCCGTCTACAGAAAAGGAAATGTGGCGTGCGCGTTAAATCACTTGGAAGCCATTCGAGCACCATTTAAAATAGCTCTTTGACGAATAACTTGGAAATAACCCCGCTTACGAGCGCGTTTGAGGCACTGGCACAACCGTTTGAAATATATATTGTGCAGTCACCGTTGTGCTTCTTTTATGTGTAGTTTATTTGGCATGAAACGTCTTTACGTTTATTTGTGAAATATGCTTTGGTAGTTAAAGTGGGAAAAAAATAGTCTAGTAACATACCCGAAGGACGCTCAACGGAGCCCTATTACCTATTAAGCTTACGCTGTCCGTCCCTCTGTCTGTCTGTCCTTAATTTAAAGAACTGTATTTTTTGAATTGTATTAAGACATTTTTATTTCGCACAACTCATACAATGAATGATATAATGTTAATATTAAAAAAAATAGTATTTATAATAAAACGTAGAACTCATATCGTCATGATCGTAGAACAATGACGGATCTGCAAATTGCCAACTTTACAGTTCGGCAGTTTAAAGAATTAAGACAGTATTTAATGTCATAATTTCGTAATCGATCAAATTGTCGAAATTTTGCAAAACTGCCGTTGTTCTACGATCATGACGATATATATTCTTAACTGATAAAATCTTTGATTAATTTAAGATTATAAGTTAAGATAAATTAATAATGTATTTGTTTTTTTGTGTAAGAAATAAACAGTTTTTTTTTTTTAATACCTCCAATATTTTAGTATCTTAGTAATTTAATATAATAAAATTATAGTTGTGCCATATTCGGGCTTGAAATTGTTACATTACTTTAAGTTAGTCTTTAAGTTTCCAATTTTCATATGTAGACAGTAAACTGTACTCTCTTTTAAAGTGTTACTCCGAATCCGGTTACCACGTGACAGGCATGGCCTAGTGTAGGACCAACGGATAATCTGTTCGATTTTTTACTCTTAACTTGACCGGTTTTTTATGCGATAAGAAAACCAAAACCAATCGGGTACAAACTATTGTTTTAAGAAATTTAAACGAATGTAAAGAAATTATATGCTTTTGTTACCTTCCCCAAGGTTGAATTTCAATTAGAAACTGTTTTGTTTGTCCGAATTATAATAAGTTAAAAAAAACATGTTTTTCTGAAATTGAACTTTCTAGAGTTTTTCTAAAACAAACCTAAGAGAAACGAAACGGGAAACATTTTTTTTTACTTGCGATAAGATACCTTGTACCTATGTTACATTGTTATATTAATAATTTACAATTATTATTATTGTTTTTCTTTTGAAATAATACTTTTTTTAGTAAAAAATATGTACTTAATTAATTTAAAATACTTCAAAATATTAATCAATGCCTTTTTTCTTTGCAAGGGGTCTCGGGTCGGAGTAAGAAGTGCGTATTAACCCAAAACCTGACGCGTGTTCATTCATGCGTGAGTGAGATGGGAATAGGTTATTGAATAAATAAACATTCATCAAGTTCAGATAAATATTAACGGTAGTATAATTTGATCTGCGTTTATGTGTAATAATTAATAAAAAAAATATAGTGAGTACCTAAATTCAATATTCAAACTTAATTACACAATACGCAAAATAGGTACAAATGGCGGAATTAATGCTTTAAAGCATTTTCTACCAGTCAAACCACGTCATACAATTTTGAAGTTGCACGTGTAACTCTCCAATTATACATTACTAGCCGACCCGGCAAACGTTGTTTTGCCATGTATGTACAATTTAGGGGTGGACCACCCTTAACATTTAGGGGGATGAAAAATAGATGTTGTCCGATTCGCAGACATAACCGATACGCACACAAAATTTCACGAAAATCGGTCGAGCCATCTCGGAGGAGTTTAATTACAAACACCGTGACACGAAAATTTTAAATGGTAGAATTTAGTTACATAAAATATTATACATATTTACATACACTCACGCCTTCATTCCCAGAATGGAAATAAAATATTATAATCATTCTGAGAGTATTTAAAGATTTTGTATAATAATGTAACGGACTGAACATAAACTAATTTAAGGTTGGTACTGAGATCTTCCTCATGATAAAAATTGAAATTATGTACGTTGCGTGAAGGTGTTGTTCAGCTACCTCAGGTTAAAAATAAATCGACATAGATACCTTCACGCCTGGCTCCCAATGGGGTAGGTAGAGACTATGGAACGCCAGGTGCACTTGTCTAAATATACAACTTTCGCTTTCTCTTTCAAATAAGTAAAAAATAATGAAAATAACTGACAGAGTTAGTGTTATATTAGTCTCGGTGTATGTAATAAAGCCAATACATTTATTGTCCGAGCGATATTCGTAAGCCGATCGTGACGTCCCGAGCGGAGCCGGAATTAACCGAAGAGACGCCTTGAAAAGAAAAGCCGCGGACTTGGGCCGCGAACATGAAAAACAACACCCTGTAGTAGTGAATTAACTTTGGACACGCTGTGTAAAGACAGATTTATTTAGTGGGATATTGTGTTGGATATTTGTTTCGTTTGAATTTGTATGAACTGCGGCACTTTGAAAGCGGGGGCAAAAATTGCAGCTATATGGCTTGTATGATAAGGTATTTAAAACCCTTTAGCAGTCTCGATGGCATTTAAAAATCGCCAAAAAACCTAAAATGTGTGAATACTAAAATGTTACATTAAAATTAAAAAGCAACTATTTACGAACACAGCATAAATAAATAAGTATATAACATTATTAAACTAAAATAAAAACAGTTAAACATAATTCTCGCACGTTAAGTGAGAAACGTTTTGAGGGAGCAAATTAATAACTGGTTAAAACTGGTTTCCACCGGCTTGAACTAGAACATGACGCCCCACAAAGAAAATTGGTGTGTTTATTTTTCAGGCGGCATGCTGAGCGAAACAGACCGGAACTCAAGTCGAACATTATAAATTCAGAGAGCCGTTCGCGCAGTACACGGAGTCAGAACAGTAGTATCCAGTCACTGTCATAACCACTTGACACTACAGCTACTCGTAATGCTAATTTCACACGGAGGCAGAACAGTGGACAGCAGAGTGCTGCTACTGTGTGAACGCACAAAAGAGCACTGGGGGGTTATTATGACATGGCTATGCAATTCATTTTACCGCGAGCGAAAAGGACAGATCTATAGCAGTTATATAGCTCTGTCCTTTTCTCTCAGCGTAAACTGAACTGTAAAGTTAGGTCATAATAACCCCCCTGGTCTGAGACGGTGTGTGCGTTTACGCTGCGCAGGAATGTAGGTAAACGTACTGGCTACCAAAAATAAAACCCTAACTCTTTCGATATGATGTTTCTGGAGCCCAAGACAAGATGTCGACGCCAAAGTAAACGACTGTCGGAGTCGCGTCTGCCTGCAGCTTACTTTAAGGCATCTTCTCTAAAGCCACTAGACACAAGTGAATAAATTGAGTAAGTATGCTTTCTCTATCAAAACCATAGGAATAGGCTAAAAAACGGTTTTTAATTTAGTGTTATGACACTTTCAGACACTAGTGACTTTGATCAGTGATTCTCTGGTCCACTAGCGAAGATAGACAATGACACAATAACATATTCAATCTAAAACATCATTGGTTGTGTAGTGAGGTTTACCTGAGTATTCGAGCAAAAGTAGCGAAAAAAGGAGTTGGAATCATAATTAAATACCTGTTAAAAATAAACACTAACTAAACCTTATATGAGTGCGAAGAGTAGGAAATATAATATTTCGTACTCTTTCCACTCATACAAAGTATAGGCAAAGGCTGACTACAGGTTTTTATGTGGGTTTTTCTAATGAAACAATATTGAATAAGACGCTTTGCTACCACATATTTTTTTTTATTGTACTTCCCCTACACGAAACATGGGGATGTATCTTCTTTCTCGTTTACCTCATAGTGCGTGATGTCGAAAGATATGTCATTAAAATAAATGCGGGTTTGTGTAAACAATTTTTCGATTAAGGGATCCGTTAATGAAATATTGACCTAAACAGTCAAAACTACACATACTAAAAATCTGTAAAATATCTGTAATAAAAGCGCATATAATGAATTTAAAAGAAAAACTATCATGACTTCATTAATTCTTATGATACATGCGACTAAAGTGTTTATACCTAATAATGAATTAGTTGGTTGGTTGGTTGGTTGGTGACCCCGTGTGGTTGCCGGGTTAGAAGAGTGCCACTCCATGTCTTCCTGTGGATGTCGTAAGAGGCGACTAAGGGAATATCGTCGGTGATACTGCAAAACCACGTAACTAACAAATTTATGATAGAGCAAAATAAACCTTACTGTCTCATTAAAAAGGTGCATTTTGCTCCCTATTTAAAATGTTACATACGCGGTTTTGCAGTCTCACCGACGATATAGGCTTGTAGTACTGTAAGGCGATGGGCTTGCAACCTGTCACTAATACGCTGGTAAACATCTTAGCCTATTTGTGCAAATTGTGGTTACTGAATTGTCAACAACTTTTTGAAGTTGTAATTCTGTAGCTCTGCCTACCCCACTCTGGGATTACAGGCGTGAAGGTATGTATGTATGTATGTATGAATTAGTTCATACTTGTTTTTTTTTGAGATCTTGTTTTTGTGAAGTACCGGTTTCGGAACCCTACACTGAGCAGTGAGCATGGTCAGACATGCTCTTGCCCGGTTTTTTATCGTGCCGGCTCAACATTAGAGACCCGAAGAATAGCTAAACTGAAGTGGCAGTGGGCGGGGCACATCGCTCGCAGGACTGATAGGCGATGGGGCAAAAAGGTTCTTGAGTGGCGTCCGCGGACCGGGAGACGAGCTGTAGGTAGGCCTCCAACAAGGTGGAGTAACGACCTTGTAAGGATCGGGGGAACGCAGTGGATGCGAAAAGCACAAGACCGGTCTGAGTGGAGAGCCTTGCCGGCCTATGTCCAGCAGTGGACGTCTTTTGGCTGACATGATGATGACAGCTCAACATTAACATTATATTAATCGTAGCTACTGTTTCTAACCTATTGACTGCGACAGTGCGGAGCGGTTAAATCACTTGGAAACCCTTCGTACATACGTGTCGGAATAAAATGCATTTCTCGAGGTAAATGTCCGTGTCGCACGGTGAAATATTACTTCGCTTCTTGCGCCGGGAATCAAGACTGGAGGCTTCGCGGGTATTGTACGGATTTAGTTCCGCTGCGTGAGGTTTATGTTGACGATGTGGCGACATCTCGCGGCACGTTGAGTTAAGGTTTTTGGTGACGTATTGTTTAAACTTGAAACGGCTGATTTATTCTGAATTTGAACATGAACGATTGCGTTCAAAAACTCCCGTTATTTATAAACGCAGTATAAAACTAATTTTAGCTAAAATATCTTCTGTGAAATATCATGATGAATGAGAGGGTAAAACTCTATAGGTACAGCGTCTCGCCAGTTATGGTTAGGTTACATAAGGTTGAAAATAAATTATAATAACGTCACAAGTATGACAGGGTCTCACTGAACCTAACAGATACACATATAAACATACAAATGCCGGTACAGTCGAAGTTTGAAAACTTTGAACAGCTCAGTTAAAAATCGAAACAACGGATTAAATATTTTGAATTAAGGCAGCCCACTTTTTAAAGCTTCCAGAGTATTCCGGAGTCGGTATAGTAAACTTTTAAAACCTACCAGATAGGGGGAGAAGGTAGAGAAAAATATAAAGCTACAAGAGTGTTTTAACCCCTGTTCCCCACTGTAGGTATTTTTAACTTTTGGGCTATTTGAAAGAAAATGCGGATCTTGGTTTTATCAACAACCATCTTCAAAACGATTACTATCACAGCATGCATTATTGTAGGATTTTGTTAACAAACTCAATTCCTTATGCGTACGTCCTACTATTTTCATTAACACATCGATAACTTTAATAGTTAATTTTACTCGTAAGATTTATTTTATTTACACAATGCACACTATAAAATCCGATAATTTTGAACCGTATCCAATAACTTATTTATCGCTTTAACCTCATAAAAAACTCATTTGAATCCAACAACCGCGTTACCGCCATCAGACAAATATACGACCCTTAAAACCCAACGATTGCATTCCAACAACCCAGACAGCGGTAAAATGGGAAGAAATCGCGGATCGTTTCAGGAAAAAATGTCCCATCATTCTTTTAAAATGGGACCAATTTTCCGATACTGCCTATAAGCACGCATGACCGTAACTAAAACCAAGCAAAACCATCCCTATGTATGTCTTCAAAAAGTTGAATTCAGTTTGTATGTAAAGGAAATTAGGAAAAAAAATGTAAGTGGACTAGTCTGGAATCGTACCCAGCGGGTGCTTGAGAGGAGTTATCAATCTTTCGGAGGATGAAACCCATTTCAACCTCTATTTATGTTTGGTCAACAGTTTTTCGAAAATGAAAAAGATAAGAAAAGGGTCCGGGTGAGATTATCAGTTCCAATCCATTGTCTCCGGCGACATTGGAGCCAGACCCTTTTGTGCTGAAATTGTTTTTGTTTTTTTGTAACTTTTGATTGCCTTTCTGCTTTGATTAATGGCTGCTTCTTCGTATATATTAAGTTTTTCGTGTTGCAGTTTTTTTGTTTTGCTTTTAAAGTAATGGTTCGAGACAATTTTTTTTTATCAAACTGTCTTAAGTCTAGTTTTAAATAAAAAGAAAAACTGGCAGGTCAGACGTTTCATCAAATATTACAGTAAAGGCCATAAATATGTTTTCATTCCCAGTCGTCAAAAACATTCTACTTGGCTGTATGCTACTGACAATAGGGTCTATGTATAAATTATATATTTGATGCTATACCCGTAGGGCTTAGTTTGGTACTACAACATGTGTGAGGTTGACCCCTAATAATGATTTTATTTTAAAATTACGTAATCAGTTTTTGAGGTGTGTCTGAAAATAAATAAGAGTTAATTGATTGTATTCTTCATTGGGGAAGGCCTTTGTCCAGCGCAGGCCGTGTTTGTCTTGCGGCTGATGATGATGGTAATTATTTATTATCATACATCGTTATCGCGGGAGCAAAAACGATTTGACAGTAGTCAAAGATTATGACAAATAGGCAATAACAGAAGTGACACTCGTATCGAGAAACGTTTATACCTACGAGTTCAAAATGTATCATAATTATTTCAAATGTCTTACCTCCGTATTTGACTTGATTAGTAGTACATATTATTTAAAGCGATTAGATACGCAATCCTAACCTCAACCTCTTCAGTCACTTTTCTCACTTCAGCTACTTTAGACATTTGTCATTCTTGATTGATTTGATATGTACAAAAAGATACAAAAATATATCTAAATTAAATATGAAATATATTTAAAGAAATTAAACTAGTTCTGGACAAAAATATTTGACTTTTATATTATTTTATTAAAGCTGACACGTTGACTTATAAAAGCGTTTACAAATTGTAAGACAAGTGTAATTGAGTGTTTCCAGCGAAAATTTCGTGCAAGATATGAAGAACTTCTTAGAGGCTTAGAGTGTATAGGCAGAATATTCCGTTTATACTGAACCGACCATCTGTTATAGATGTTCTTTAATAAATTTGTTTTTGCTCCCGCGATAACGATGTATGTTTATTATGCTAGAGGATATAAGCGTGCTACCGGTTTATCGATGAAAAGTAATTACCGCCGCTTTTTGATACCTAACACTAGGAGAAGATCGCAAATGTGTGGCCGACCTTTAATATAAGTGTGGGCTCGAACTCGTAACTTCGGCAATTGGTTTCCTAAAATCGCACAAAAATTAAAAGAAAAAGTAGGACTTGTGCCGTATCAGTGTGTTAAAGAGAAGGCTTGGAACAGGGAAGAATGGACATAACTCCACCGACAAGAGCATAGCTCATCACCACCAATACCACCATTCATCGAAGTAATGGGGATAGAAAGTGGAGTACAGGCAAGAAGTACAACAAATCAATCTGGTTGCAGGTCGTATCCCGAAAAGTTCCTCAGAATACCAAAATACTTAGACCACTGACCACCAATACTGACTCAACTTTAATGTCAGTCTCAAGATTCGTCAACAATGACAGCTATCTGTGTGGCTTGACGTTTACTTTGACGTATATTGTGACGCGTAACTCAGTCAAGATGAGTTTATTAATACGGCCGGCCCTTAGATACAATAAAGTACGCCACATGCTGGCTTAACACATCCATAATTTTAGATGATCAAAATTGGCATTAATACACCGGATCGACGGCTGGTAGCAGTAACTGTTAATTGCAATTACCTAGCGGTCATCCATTCAAATCCCTATGCTCGTTTACAGTGATTGAATATGCATTTTGCATGCAGGTGCATGAAGCACCTAACCACAGTATGAACTATACTATCCTAAAATTAAGTGGCGAGTCATAAATCATCGGAATTTAACTATCTCTGGTTATGGGGGAGATCATTTGCAATCATTCTGGTCCTATAATACCCTACGCAAAAGTTAGTAATTTTTTCGGTTTTTGAGTCATTTATGTTGGATAAACTGATAAAAAAACATGTTTTTTTTACTTTTTGGTCCCGCATTCTTAAACGTGTACCTACAGATAATTCTACTTTTAATATTTCAAAAGGACAGCAAATTTTACCCTGTACAAAAGCTAGTAAAAAAAAAGATTAAAAGTGCATTTTTTTTTTGTAAATTTTTGAAGATGCTTTTTTGACTCTTTTAGCAAAAAACTTAAATTTAAATTATCTCAGAAGTTTCACTTTTGCATAGGATATTACGGGACCAAAATGATTGCAAATGATCTCCCCTATAACCCCTAGAGGAGAATAGGTCGACTTACCAATAACCCTGTATACTTTAACCTATTGTGGCTTAGCGACTAGTAGCGCCATCTAGTGTTAAAACGGTGACATTCAGTTAAATCGGATAGTTGAAATTGGGTTCCTTTCAGGGCATTCATCTATCGAATAGAGGACATTTAGATAAACGGATAAAGGCTTTTTTATGCGACGACATTCTTTACTCGAAGTGACTTTTAGCAGGTCGTTATCACGAATAGATTTCTTTCTTTTCAAGTGTTAAGTACCTAATTTGTGACTAACAATATATGTTTAAAAGGCTTAGGTCAATTATTTGAGAGATTTGCTTTTTGATTTTATTATACAACTACGAGTACTAGCTGACCCGGCAAACGTTGTTTTGCCATGTATGTAAAATTTAGGGGTGGACCACCCTTATCACTTAGGGGTATGAAAAATAGATAGTAGCCGATTCTCAGATCTACTGAATATGCATATAAAATTTCATAAGAATCGGTCAAGCCGTTTCGGAGGAGTACGGTAACTAACATTGTGACATGGAAATTTTATATATTAGAAGATTTACTTTTGTTTTCGGGGGCTCTACTCGTATTCTACTCGGAAAAAACCTACCTAGGACATTTTATCGTATTGTCAATGTAACGTACCGCGTAGTAAATGTTACTACACAATTAATACCTATTTAGAACTATTATAATTGACATTTTTTTTTTTTTTATATCATAGGAAGGCAAACGAGCACACAGGCCACCTGATGGTAAGTGGAAACTGTGACCCATAGACATTCGCATTCACAAGACCGCAATCCTAAGACTGCAAATGTGCTGCCAACCCTGAGGACGAAGATGGAATGCCTCTATGCTAGTAATTTCACCGGCTGTCTTATCCCCAAACCGGAACACAACAATGCGAACACTGCTGCTTGGCGGTAGGTTAATGGATAAGATGGTGGTACCAACCCGGACGGACCCTGCACAAGGTCCTCCCACAAGTATTATTAAATTGAATATATTATATAATAAAACTATAATAGGTACTAACATTAAACAATTATCAGGCAAAGATAATACAGTTAATTATCATAAAAAACAAATATGGATGACTGAAACCAAAACCTGCCGTAAAAAATAGAAAAAAATATCTTATGACAACATGTCTGTTTACTATTAGCAAAAAAAAAAACAAAATACTTTGTGCAATATATTGTATAAACTATATTATAATTAGATAGTGTAATAATATCCATAGCTAAACTTGGAAGAATATAATAAATATAGTAGAAGAATTATAAATAACTTAGTGATTAAAGTGCAATTAAAATGAGTAAATAACATATTATAATATTATAAAGCTAAGCCCTCTCCTCTGTTTCTGTTGCCGCGCCCAACAGGGTCCACATACCGTGAACATGTATATAGGGTAAAGTCACCAGTGGTCAGCCAGAGACCTGTAGTCTGCCCCTGCCTATACTTTGTATGAGTGGGAAGAGTATGAAAGACATATTTCCCACCCTCCGCACTCATTATGAGGTCGACTACTGGTCTCTGGCTGACCACTGGTGACTTTACCCTACCTATGATTACTACAACACCTGTAAAATGTTGAATGCAATAATTATTGAGTAACGTTAGCTCTTATTTAATTAAAAGTAACGGCGGCCGAGTGAAAAAAAAAAAAAAAAATGAAATAGAGGTTTTTTTTACCCCAGAAATCCAAAATGGATTTGCCTTTGTCCTCAGTCTCACCTGATGTTTAATGACGACGGGGTCGAGAATGGTACAGTCTAGGGCATTAATATCTATCCAGTCACGGCGTCAAATATATGTATACACGGACCTTATTGCCAGTGGCATTAAGGTATACATATAGATATTTTTGGCGTCTTTGGAACGTATATTTTATGCTGTTGACTGAACACGCTTCCTCAGAATAAAAACTATTTTCTCTTGCCTTGAAAATACCAAGGCAAATACAATTTTTAAGGTCGAACACGGAGAAGGATCGGTCAGGGGGGCTTACTCGACCTAGCTATGTGAGGTACAAAGGTTAACTGAGACGGGATTCGTTTGTTTGAATGTTTGTTTGTCAATAACTTTGAGTATCATTCATTCCATTTTCATGAATTGATAACTTAAGAGCTATGCTCTTATCGGTGAAGTGTAGCCATTCCTCTCTATTTTTTCTAGATTCTTGACATCTTGATGCGACAGGACCTAAAAAAGTGTTAGTTACATACACAACATACATACATACATACATACATTAAATGAAATCACGCCTGTTTCCCAGAGGGGTAGGCAGAAACCACTTTTTTCCACCTGCTTGCTATGATCCTGACAAATCTCTTCCGCTTCTTCCACATTCATACATCGAGTCATGCACGGACGTCGGTTTCAAGGTACTTAAGATTCGGCCCTTTTCCAGTATTTCTCCGATATGATACGAAAAAGTACACCTAGGGCGGCTCCTTCCGACCCTTCGACTCACTTTCGCTCTGTATATCTCTTTCGTCAATATTCTTTCATCCATCCTTTCCAAATGCCCCAACCATTGATGCAGATAATGTTATATCTACTAAAACGGATAGAAGCAAGAGCAAGTTGTTAAGTGATTTGACTAACATCTCTGTTGACTATATCAACATATATGTTAGGCTTGTATAGAATCAAGACGCTTATGCAAAATTGACACAATCTTTAACAAGTAAAGTTCTTTTTCAATGTAAATTGTTCAGTAGGTATTCCCTGCCTCTCAGAAATTCCTGTTGCGCAGCAAACTCCGTACAAAGTGAGCTCGTACGTGCATATGCTTCAGAATTATTGGAGCCAACTTATATCTTAATGTGGGATTAAACTTTGTGCGCGGCAACGAAAATGCACGATAAAATAGAAGAGATTATACCGTAGAGCGGTTACGCAGATGAATGATTTGGTTTTACTGCATTAAATATTTAAATGTAGATGTTTTAAACCCATATGGTAGAGGCCCATATTGCAATGGAAAATAATACATATTTGAATGCCCATAAGGGCCAAAATAAAATCTTCAGTACTTGTAATTTTATCTTTAATCATGAAACTCCGATTAAATGTAAAATAAAAAACTTAAAATGAGATCTAAGAGTCAACTAAGATGGCATTCGTTAATGTGTTCGTCGATAACATAAGTATTGTTGATAAGATCTTTATGAAACTTAGCACAAAATAAAGTTTTTTTAGGGCAAGGAGAAGGCAGACGAGCACTCAGGCCACCTGATGGTAAGCGGAATGCCTCTATTCTAGTAATTTCACCGGTTGTCTTATCCCCACACCGGAATACAAAAATACGAGCACTGATCCTTGGCAGCAGGTCAATGGATAAGACGGTGGTAGCTATCCAGACGGACCCCTGACAAGGTCCTACCACTATGTGAGTTAATTTTTGGACGTGTGGTTGCCGGGTTAGAATAGTGCCACTCCATGTCTTCCCGTGGATGTCGTAAGAGGCGACTAAGGGAATAAAGGCTTGTAGTACTATTAGGCGATGGGCTTGCAACCTGTCACTAATACACTGGGAAACATCTTAGCCTACTTGTGCAAAATGTGGTTACAGAATTATCAAGAAGTTTTGAGACTTGTTGGTAATTATTTAGCTCTGCCTACCCCACTCTGGGAATGAAGACGTGAGTTTATGTATGTATGTATGTAATGTTTCAGATTGGCCGGTTTAAATAAACAATTCAATCGTTGTGTCAACTTTCGCATCTACGATACAACCGCTCTTCTAAAGACACTGCAGCGACATACCCGAAGCGCCTGAGTGCTTCTTATCGCCAGATTAACTGATTACGGCGCGGGATAACCGCGGGATGAACACGTGATCCGATCACTCACTAGCCTAGCTGTAGTGTTGTAGTCTGATAGGACTCTCACGGCATTAGTGATTAAACAGCAACAGAATTATAGCATTTATATTTCGACATTGCGTAACATCCCGGCGTTGTAGCCCAATTGGTAGACGTGAGTGTGATGTACCATTACTTATCTCCAACAATACCAGAAAATATAACAAAAACAATCCTTGAAAATAAAGAACATTGTCACCATCATCAACATTACACATATCATAAAAAATAAGACTTCAAATTATAACATTTAAGTAAAACTATTTGATATACTTTTAAAAAAGCTGTAAACGCCTTTCGTAAAGATTAACCTTTTTAGTCTATGCCATTTGTACGTTTGCCATTATTTGTACGTACGTACTGTTTTTATAACAGTAAGGTAAACATTTCTGAGTATATGGGAGAATAATATTACATTACATTACATTAAATCACGTCTGTTTCCCAGAGAAGAAAAATATATTCTATCAAAGGTATATTTACAACTTTAGGATATACCTAAGGTAATTATTTTTGTAATCAACTAGAAACGCTTTACAAATATAACACTATGACTATCCCATGTTCATATTCGTTTTTAAATAACTAAAATAAAGGGAGGTTTATATCAAATATGACCTCACCTCTCCCCTTTTACCCTCTTACCATACCCTCCACCCCTCAAAACTACACTCTCTTAATAATTTCTAACTCATTTCACCCCAACAATGACAGGCAGCTTCCTTACATTAAAGCGCCGCCATTTTGCCGGAAGTCGCCCGGCTGGCGGAAGCGGAAGTCAAGACGGTATCGCGTCAAACGGAAACTAACTTTAAACAAGTTGCATCAACAGTATTGGAAATTGATTTTGTGAAGGTAACGTTATAGCTCATTAAATAAGGAGAGACGACGAGAAATTTGTAGTACTATGAACATTCTTAGCCTGATATTAACCGTTTCAGAGTATAAAAGAGTAGCATGGTTCCAACGGAAGACCAGCGCTGACTTTAATGCCAGCATTACGCTGAGTTGGGACCATTTCATGGCTACTTCCTTTTTGTATTTTTTAATCTGTTCTTTGTTATGTATGTCGAGGGGGGGGGGGGGGGGGTGAACCCATTCCCACCCTCCAACAGTCACGGATGCATGTTAATATGGCCATTAGGACCCAAAATAAGCCAGCAAGCAAGGATGTGTTTATTTTTATACAAATTCCATACGATACGATTATATTCAATATTAAATGCGTTGTCAGAGTAAAACTACGAGTACAGTCTGTGAGCACTTACAGGCTTCGGTTTAGTATATCTCTCTCACTCGCTCTTAATAAGATCGTATGAAATTGTATGTACATTATGTTATAGTCTTTACTATTTGAACTGAGCTGATCTTCTACACAAAGGCCATTGTTTGTAAACAATACCATTGTCTTTCTTTGTGTCCGTAACACCAAGCCGATTACATACAAAAAAGTTAGAACTACATTGAATGTACATTGAATTATCAACCCTACCCTCTTAGTCAGTAGGTTTAAAATGTAAAGTGTCAGGATACAGATATAAGTTTTGTGTAGATGATAGTATTGTGTAAAGAATAAGCACAGTTCAAATAATAATACCAAGATCTATAAAGTGAGAGTTGAGAGTGGGTGGGGACATTATCACCCATCGTTCTATTTGAACTATGTTACTAAACTGAAAATTAGGGTCTTTTTTCTAAAAAGTATGCCTAAAACAGTTTTATTTCAACAAAAACCTTATTAACGTACTATTAGGGCGTCACAGTACAACGATAACAGTAGATGATCATCATACAAAGGTACTATCAAGGACTTTAAATGTTAATCCACCATAGAACCTTCTCATAATGACAGCGTCAAGTGACGGGATAGAAATAACATTATTATTTTACGGGATTATTTAATCGTCTGTACGCGACAGGGTTCTATAGTGGTTCATCAATTAAAGTCCGTGGTCTTACATCGCGCGGCAGTCAAGACAATCTTGATACCTGGTCTTTCCAATATAACTTATCTATAACATCAAACCCAAAACTAGTCTATAAATTGTATTACGGTGACAAGAATCATGATGTTTTTATTTATATAATTTATTGGAAAAACACACAGACACAAGTTAATAAAAAACAATACAGAGATTTAAACATTATTCTAAACATGCATTTACCCCTTGACATACATACATACATTAAATCACGCCTGTTTCCCAGAGGGGTAGGCAGAGACCACTACTTTCCACTCGCTACGATCTTGACAAATTTCTTTCGCTTGTTCAACATTCATACATCGAACACAGTTCTTGCTAAAACACAAGTACCTATAAGATGGGTAGTTTTTTACACTCACGCTACGCCGTTAGGCTACTAACAATACTATTAAATCACGTTGCGCTACTTTGCGGTCCAAGTTGAATTACGTATAGTAAACAAAGAAAATTAAATAAATAATGACAATATTGAAAAATAAAAATAAATACTGCAAATTGACCACGTCCGTTGAGCGGGCTCCGATGCAAACAAACGCGGAATAATTCAGGCGGTATCGCTTCTCGGACCAACTTTATTACGCTCTTGTATTATATTATGGTTATCAATAACCCGTTTCGAGAATTTAACTAGTAACAGGCACGTATTTGTCCATTTACAGCAACAACGTGGCAATATTTGGAACGCAGCCAGCTTGAAACTTAATTTGTTTGTTTGTTTGTTTTGTTTTGTTTATGGCATAGGAAGGCAAACGAGCACACAGGCCACCTGATGGTAAGTGGAAACTGTGACCCATAGACATTCGCATTCACAAGACTGCAAATGCGTTGCAAACGCTGAGGACTAGGATAGAATGCCTCTATGCTAGTCATTTCACCGGCTGTCTTATCCCCAAACCGGAACACAACAATGCGAACACTGCTGCTTGGCGGTAGGTTCATGGACAAGATGGTGGTACCAACCCTGACGGACCCTGCACAAGGCGGTCAAGGTTTGTATCTTTCTCAAAAAGGTGTTTGATCGGGGTATCTGTTCTAGGTAAAATCCCAAACGTATTTGACCTGTTTTGGTATTGTTTTGAACTAAGCCGCTATTACTGTCAAGTAAATAAGAGCTATCAACATATTGACAATACGATAACAGCGGGGTTATTATGACATAACTATGTAGTTCAGTATACGCTGAGAGAAAAGGACAGTCTGTCGTTTACGCTCGCCGTAAAATGAACTGCATAGTTACGTCATAATAACCCCTAGGTCAAAAACGATGTTGTCTCCCAAACCCAAATGTCATTTTCTCTATATCTTACCTTTATCTTTATCCATAATTTTATCTAATTTCACTTCATCAATTGTATTATTTCATTAAATTTCATTTCATTGGACGCTATTTTCTGCTATCTCTCTTAAACATTATTTAAGATAAAAAAAAAGATAAAAGACATTTATTCAGTAAGTAGGCCACACGGGCACTTTTACACGTCAAGAATCTACCAGCGCTCCACAAGAGGAGACCACTGCTGAGAAGAAACGCTGTAAGAAACTCGGCAAAAAGTTAAGATTTAAGTAGGTTAGGTTAGGTTACACTTGTAACTCTTTGTTGTGCTTAAAATAAACAAATAAATAAATAAAATAACATTTAAGATTAGAACATAACATTCCGACATTCATGAAAAGTTAAATAAAACCTTGGGTAAACCAACCGTCTAATCTCATTCAAATTTCAAACCAGCCCTCGTATTATCCAATTCTAGCCGGATAAGTTGAAAAATAAAATGGGATAAAACAATAGAAAGAGACGTGGGAAACAAAGGGCGTGCAATCAGGGCCCTCCTTATTTACCAGCCGGCCTAATTGATACGAGGACCGACCCGGGACAGGTCAGGAGCACAGGCGGCCGGGGGCAAAGTTAAAGTCGAAGTGTGGGTGGGTAAAATTGAAGTGGACCTTATACGTTGACGAAGCATTTTGCGTAGTTGGTTGCGTAAGAAGCTCTTGGCCTCGCGTTACTGTAAAAAAAGAAAAATGTTTGATGAATGCTAGTATTTACTCTTAAATCTTAGATGTTTTCTTTCTATTTAAGTATGTTTGCAGTGTGTCTCGATATGAGTATGTTTGTCTGGTATCCATACTTAAAACTAAACCTTAGTGTATTTTAAAATTGTTTGGATCTAAGTCATTTTGTTTACGGATATGTATGTATTACCACGCGACCGCGTGTGAAAATAAGAAGAAAAAGCCGAGCGACACTGCAGTGTATTTTTCCCAGTGCGTCTAGGAACCTGTTTTTTTGTAGGTTATAAATAGGGAATTCAAATAACCGGTTATAAGCGGTTTAAACCGGTTATTTTCATACAAAAACGGTTGTTAACCGGTTAAATTGCATTCCCTAGTTATAAACATACTTGCACTTAAAAATATCGAGGTTCTATGGTAATCCCCACCTTCACACCTTCTCATGTTAGTCAGCGAGTTCAAAGATTTAAAATTAATTAATAATACTGTATTTTAAACTCAACTCGCTCGTTTCATGGCCCCATCATGACATTTCAGTTCGTTAGAGCCGCATCATATCTATTTCAGCTTACGTACACATCGCACACGTGTACACATACATACGCATATACCCCGGATTTGCGCCAATTAATGCACTAACTGATGTAGATTGTATTCAGACAGTCAATAGGATTGAATGATCTATCAGCTCACTGAGCAAGTTTCTGCCTGAACGGATAACTTGCAGGTGTAACCATAAATAGATCTAGATGTATGGATCATTATAGTGATCGTACGAGTAAAAAGTGTATTACTTAACAAATTTTAATTTCATATAGTAATACAAGAAAAACAAGGTTTTAAGAATCTGAGAACATCTTTTGATATTGTCGTCTAGGTATATATGCTGTGCGCTGTATTAGATTTAGTACCTGAGGGGTTATTATGACATATTTTTATAAGTACCAATGTTATTAAAAGTAGCGTCCGCCATATTTATTTTGTTCACCTAAATTATTAAAATCGGATGAGTAGATTAGCCGATATGGCTAAATTCATAACCCTTCCTTTTAACAAACGAATTAAAAGTGAACCATTTAAGAAAATATTACTTTTGGGCCCGTTATGGTCACCTTTGTCACGGTGGATAAAGCATCCCTCACTCTCGCTCTTACATACTAGTCAGAAAGTGACAGAAAATTTATCTACGTTTACCTACACCGGTAAACACGATCATAATAAGCCTGTAGATTAGACAAACCAACAACTAATAAAAGGAAGAAAGGAGGAAATTGTAAAAGCAACTCCGTAATAATGCTAATTTTACAGCAAAGTAATTCTTAATTGTAATCCGGAGCGTTTCAAATTACATGATATCATTGCAGAGGGCATCGGCGCGGGCGACGCGATTTCATTACGTTAACGAACTGAGACAGGGCGGACATTGGGGGTTATTCCTTATCTTTTGAACCCCTTATACTTTACTGTTTATATTCAGTATTTAGTAAGAAATGTGTCGGGATCGATAGAATAATCAATGAAAGATTTCGAGAATAACATTGTGTCTTTAGTTGCCGGCTATACGTTTTATGCATAGCTAAGGTAACGGCGCCTATTACCGTGGTACTTAAGGAAGTTTTCAAATCATTCCAAAAAAATAAGGTTATCAAAGCTCCTTAGCGACCCAAATTTTTTTTTTTATTTAAGAGTGTTTATTGAACTTTTAGCGTCGTAACTTTTTGGACTCATTTTACCCTATTATATATTGTAAAATAATTATTGAAACCAAAATACCCAAGTCTTCTATTACCGTGGTAATACACAGGTTGTGATTATATTACCGCGAATTCAGCTTCCATTACCGAGGGTATAAAAAGCAGCAATTTTCTACCATCGGTAATAGGCGCCCGACTCACGATTTGGAACTGAATACCGTGGGTTATAAAATAAATAATGGCTTGGTTCTGTATATTATTTTTTAAATCACGTTTTTAAGGAAGTATAATTATAATTACTAATAAATAAATATAATATAAGTATGAAAAGTAGAAATAACTTATGAAAAAGTCTCAACTTTATCAAAGAAATCTGTACTTACGGTACCCTAAATGTGATTAATTTTATAGAATACTTAAATGTCACTCGGTAATAGACACTTCTTTAGGAACCTATTACCGACCCAAACAAATATTGAATGGGTCGGTAATAGACTCCCATACATTCTATTACCGAGGGTTATCTGATCGTACCATCGGTAATAGGCTCAATATGGAGGGTTTGAAAAACCTAATTCCGACCCATAAAAACAAACGGATACAGTTTTATTTTCATTACAAATCAAAAGTATATATTACAACCTAGGTATAAAACCAAAATTACATAACTGGTAAGTAAATACACGATTTTATCTCAATATTTAAACAATTTAAGGTTCCTATACAAACTACAAATTCAGTACTGAAGTTTTTGCTAAAAAATAAGGGTTTGTTGAATACTTTCCATACCACGGAAATAGTTCTTTAATAGCGTGAATAGATCAAGATTGGAATAACCGTAAGAAAGTATGTATAACCGATCGCATATACCAAAAATAAAGTATAAATAACCGAAATCAAAAAAATCTATTACCGGGGTACACCACGGTATTAGTATCCACCGCAAAAAACGGCGTCTATCACCGCTGTATTTGATTTTCCATTTTAAACGTATTTCCAGGCCAAAAAATGTATAAAAAGCACTCATAAGTCGTGCAGAAAACAATAAACAAACATTTAAATACCATAACATTAGTTCAATTGCCATAAATATTACGTAAAACACTAAATAAGATTCGAGTTCACTTGCATGCGGCGTCACGCGTTAGTATGGCACGTCCTCTTTCTGCGCTGCCTTCGCGGAAACTGACGAATTGCGAGCACTTTGTTTCATTCACACACACTAGCTCTAACAGGTCCGTAAGTCAACTAAATAAGCTTCGTTCGTGTAATTTGAAAATACCGCGGTGATGGGCGCCGATTTTGATACCCCCGGGAATAGGCGCCGTTACCTTATCTGCTTATGTAGACCAAATTACCAAATTGGTGTGTCTAAGCTAAGTATAGTGGAGATCGTATTGCCTTCCTCTGACTCCATTGTCAGACAACCCTCGCTATTGCCTGACGCACTCGCAATCGCAATCGACTTCAAAGTGGAAGTGGAAGTGGAAGTGGAAGTGGTGGTGGTTTGCCTTTGGACTGTCAAAATGAAAACTACTGTGATTGCGAGAGTTTTAGGCAATAATTACCTGGTAGAACAACTGGACCAAATTTTGTATTGTATACTGTAACCATTTAAAAATAAATTGTAGTAATCAATCTAGGTTAAAATAACACAATCGCGTCATCCAATTCACCATGGCTTGCATTCTAGTAGCTTTCCATTGAGTTAGTTTTCATAGATATTTCATGATGCATACCTAATTCCGGGTCTAATTAAGACAAACTGCGTGCAGCACTCCCAGAGTGGGTGTATTATGTTCATGTTTATCGATGTGGATAAACTTGAATAATGCATCTGTCACTTTCTGATCACTATGTAATGGTAAGTGCGAGGGTGACGCGTGCTTTATTCGCGGTGGTCGATTGCGATAAAGACAACCATGTTCTTCAAAAGTTATGATAATTTTCGTTTCTGTATAAAACGTGAGTGCCAAAAATGCTGTAAGGTATACTTGGCACTTACACCATACTGGTTAAAGAGTGACAGATGCTTTTTCCACGTATATCATCTGGGAGTGTTCGTTTGATGGCAATAGTACGGAATGCTTTAAAGAAGCTACTGTACATATCGCTATCTTAACCACATTTTAGTTCGATCATTGAATTTAGTAAACCATACAAGCTCATTTCAATTTCATGTCTTGCTTTACACTATTTTTTTTTAAACTTAGAGAAAGTAAGCGTACACAAACCACCTGATTTTTTGTCTTACCCTTACACCGGAACACAACACTGCGAACATTGCTGTCTAGTGGTAGGTTAAAGAAAAATATGGTTATAGGGATCCGGACCGACCTTGCACAAGATCCTATGGCAATAACTTTTTAATCTGGCTCTTTCTGTTAAACACATCTCACTTAACCACCGGAGCACTTGGTTTCACATAATTATTTTGAAAGGAAAAAAGACGGAAAGAAAATCATTTATTCGTGGCATGCATAACAAAGAACAGATTAACAAATACAAGAAGAAAGTAGCCACGAAATGGTCCCAACTCAGCGTAATGCTGGCATTAAAGTCAGCGCTGGCCTTGCGTTGGAACCATCTGGTGAAACCACGGAAGGTTACACACACATAATCATTTGAACACAAAACATGAGTAATACGAGTAGTTCTGAGTTTCGCAAAAACTTATTCATGCCCGTTTTTAAATGGCGGAAAGGGCAACAGTCCCTTAGCCTAACTTACATGACATCAAGCAAGCAGAGAAAACCGACATGACCTATTTTAACTATGGAAGCGCCTATCTATGATGATAATAATTATGATTTATCGATATTATCGATCCAATTGTTTTGTTTTGATACAATGCAAAAGTAAGTGACTATAAATAACTTAATAACAACAACTTAGTCAGTAAACTCATATTAGAAATAGACCCATTCGATCGATTTTGTAGTTCGAATTGTATATAAAAGGTTTTTATTTCAAGGTTTTTGAAATATGTAGATAGTAAATAGGTAGGTTTGTTTTATAAAAAAGTCTGAAATATAAATCATTTCAATAAAAACACTTTACGACTTGCATTGATTATAAATAACAATACAGTCGGACTATAATTTTTTATGGGAGCCAATATGGACTCCTAAATCGAGTGTTCGAATTCCACATCGAGCTCATTAGGGGAAAGAATAACCGCGCGCCATGGTCGGCCTGGTCCAGGTGTTTACTTGCTCTGCCGCCTGGGTTCACACGGGATGTGACAGGATCGCCAGTATTTTACTCGATTTAAGGCCGATTTTTCCAAGCGCCAGACAAAATGAACCGACAGTTGCAGTGTTCTTTATATTGCCATAAACGAGTGACTATTTGGTTAAAAATCAGCCGTAATTAAATATGTACAAAGAACAATCTCGCACAAATTGATCTAGTCCCAAACTAAGCTCTGGTCCGTACTCGTACTATGAGTCTTTGACAACAAATAAACGCAAGTACGTAAATATAACTACATACATACATACATACCTTCACGCCTTCATTCCCAGAGTGGGGTAGGCCGAGCTACAGAATTACCAAGCACTCTAAAAACTTGTTGATAACTCCGTAACCACAATTTGCACAATTAGGCCAAGATGTTTAACAGTGTATATTAGTGACCGGTTGCAAGCCCATCGCCTACGCACTACAAGCCTTCATTCCCTTAGTCGCCTCTTACGACTTCCATGGGAAGACATGGAGTGGCACAATTCTAAGCCGGCAACCACACGGCACTTATCACGTATATATTTTTTATTTCGCCAATTTCACATTTAAATAATTTTAATATAGCCTATGACACTCTAGTGGTTAATACGAATCTAACCACTTATAACTTATTAAAATCGGTTCAGCCGATTAGTAGTTACGAGCGGACATTGAGTCAAACACATATAACCCTCCTTTTGGGCTTTGCCGCAGTCGGGTAAAAAACAAGTCGCTTCCCGCGTCTGTACGCTTAGATCTTTCAAAACCCGCACCGGACTTTAATGAGGTTTTCATCGATAGATAGAGTGATTCGAGAGGAAGATTTTTATGTAACTATATTAAATTTTGGATTGGTTTGGTTACTAAAAACTCAAATAACTTACTTGTGGGAGGACCTTGTGTAGGGTCCGTCCGGGTTGGTACCACCATCTTATCCATTAACCTACCGCCAAGCAGCAGTGCTCGCATTGTTGTGTTCCGGTTTGGGGTTGACAGTCGGTGAAATGACTAGCATAGAGGCATTTCATCTTAGTCCTCAGGGTTGGCAGTGCATGTGCAGTCTTAGGATTGCGGTCTTGTGAATGCGAATGTCTATGGGTCACAGTTTCCACTTACCATCAGGTAGCCTGTGTGCTCGTTTGCCTTCCTATGCCATAAAAAAAAAACAATGTGTATCGAGGTCGGCGCGCTTGTAAAAAATAAAGAAAGAAGAATGGATTGTCAACGTAGCGATACTAGCAATCCTTTGGTGATGACAAGTCAAATGTTCTGTCTCTCGCACTCTATAAGAATACCTTGAGGTCAACGAGGGACAGAGCATTCGAACCGCTAGCGAGTAAGTTAATTGTAACTCATGGTAAGGGTACGGATATCTGATTATTTGTTTACGTATTGATTGACTTTGTCCATTTGTTCGTGTTAGCTTTGATTACCGTTCTATTTGCGCTGTAATTATTATATTTACACTGGATAAACAATATGGTGATGTTTATTTGTTTTGCATGCTATGTGTTCATTTTCTACTTTTTACATGAAATGAAATGAAAAATGAAATGAAATAATTTATTCGTAACAATTGTTATAGGTCAGTGTACATATTACTATTATAATTATTAGTGAAATGGTTATTCGATAACTCATTAAAACTAATTAAATGTTAATAAATTAAAATAATTATTTGTTACCCTGTGAGGGCTAGATTAAAAATCTCATTATAATCATAGAACAGTTGCTCATGGAGCCATTTTTTGAGCTTGTTCTTAAATTGTGTGATGGAAGCCGCATCTATTACGGCTTTAGGCAGGCGATTGTATACAGCGGGTCCCAGGAAGTAGACGGATTGCTCTGTTTTGGCCAGTTTGTGTTTGTCCGCGATTAGCCGGTCCGCATGCCTATTACTACGCAGGGGGAACCTATGGTTTGATCCTTGCCGCTTGTATAGGTTTAGGTTTTCGTGTGTGAAGACCGCCACCTGATACAGGTATAAACACGGGAGAGGGAGTATGTGTAGTTGCGCAAAAAAGTCACGCGCGGGCGTGTCGTCTGCAGCGCCGGTTATCGCCCGCACGGCTCTCTTTTGCATGGAAAACACGCGGCGCCACTGCGAGGCTCGCGCCCATAGCTCCGTGCCGTACGAAAGTAACGAATGTACTGTGGCAAAGTAGCACTCGAGCAGCGCCGAGCGCCCTGCCGTGCGCGCCAACCGCCGCAACGCGAAGCACGCGCTACCCAAACACTCGCATAACGACTCCGTGTGCGGCGCCCACGTCAGCGCACTGTCCACGTGAAACCCTAGGAGCCGCGCGCAGGCTGCGCGCTGTATAGGGGCAACGCCAGCGCGCGCGCTCAGGGGCGGGCTTGGGTTTTTCTTTATTTAAAGCCAGGCCGTTTGATTGTTTCTATCAATTCTTTTTTATTCCAAATATATTTTGTTACATTTAAATCATCATCACCATCATGATTCCAGCCCGAGGCCCTTGCTAAGACGCACTACGCTAACTACCGTTGCTATTCGTTTCGATTTTAAACCAATCGCGTCACAGGTAGATCACGTGATTTTTGGTATCACGTCATCTACCTGTGACGTGATTGGTTTAGAAACGAAACGAATAGAAACGCTAGTTTTTGTAGTGCATCTTGGGAATAAACCCAAAAACTACACAAACGATTTCAAAAATTATTTCACCAATAGAATGCTACATTGTCCCTGAGTAGCATAGGCTACTTTTTATTCCGTAAAATTAACGGTTCCCGTGAGATGACGAAAATACGAATTCTATGCTGATAAAGTCGCTGGCATAAGCTAGTTTTGTATATATAGAATGATTTGAAACTATGCCAATCACTTAACTTAAACGTAATACATTAGCAAAGATAATTGAAAGATCATTTGTAATAAAATAACCACACTTTTTGCCCGTGAGTAGAGAGCCGTTGGTTTACGCATTTTTGTTTTTTTATTTTCTTACCTTTTCTTTCATAAAACAAAATAAGCGAATAATATATGAACTGCTACCATACGAATACAGCATTACTTGCCACCACAAAGGGCTTGGCCCTTTTTTTCACTTTGCTTATGTACTACTGATAGAATATTTGATGAAATGATAATCCTATGAGGTTTATAGTGCTGTGCTAAAAGATTGTTATGCTTAAGGGTTTTATAAACATTGATACCGGTTTATTTTGGTAACCATATTTTTTTAAGTTACGGGGGCCATTTTGCGTGAATTTAGAGGTCGTCCAAGTATAATTTTAAATGCAGACCTGGGTGGTTATTATGACATAACTATGCAGTTCAGTTAAAGCTGAGAGAAAAGGACGGAGCTATTTAATTGCTATAGCTCTGTCCTTTACACTCACCGTAGAATGACCTGTAAAGCTATCTCATAATATCCTCCCTGTCGTGAGAAAATACGTTTATATTTTACGTTTTCCGAACCAGTAGTCATGATGCAATGGCTGCCAACGTTTCTGTTTTCTATCGACTCGTAATGTATGGCGTTGACATAAGCGGTTGACGCGATCTGTCATAAGATTACGTCAATCTCATACAATATACTGTCGATTTTTGAAAATGGCTAAACAAAGCGAAGCATTTTGACTAGGCCCCCAGATACAATTTTTATGTAAATTTTGGGATGATCTAAGAAAATAAACAAGTTAGAATTCATTTTAGTAACTTATCAACACACTTTTTTTAATAGTAAACATGGTTGCTTTAAACTAAAGAAAGCCTCTCTCCGTTATCCGTTTAAATTCGTAAATTTTGTTAAAAATACATTAAATAAGAGTAATAGTTTTTACGAAACCAGATCAATTCACGTCATCACAAATAATAGTAATCTAGTAATATTATTTTTGTTGTTTATTTCCAAATCTGGTATTAAATTAGGCACAACACTAGTATTAAATGAATACCGAGATCCCGGGATCAGGTAAGTACGTGTCCCGACCGCGGGGTTCTAGCTTTATTCCGGGAATAACGTACTGGCTAGTCTTTGTGTCCAATAACTCGGTTTTGCGAATCCATTGTGGGTTTTATATGAAATTTTTAGCGTGTAACCCGACATTTTATTATAACTTATAGCTACCTTGTGTTGGATTACTGAAATAAGTCATGATAAATTGTAGATATTTCCATTTATGCAGTCATTGAAATTACTTTTCCCCGTGTGGTTGCCGAGTTAGAATAGTGCCACACCATGTTTTCTCGTGGATATCCTAAGAGGCGACTAAGGAAATAAAGGCTTATAGTACTGTTAAGCGATGGGTTTGCAACCTGTCACTAATACAATGGTGACCATAGCTTGATTGTGGAACATGTAGTTACAGAATTATCAACAAGTTTTCATCATCATCATGTCAGCCGAAAGACGTCCACTGCTGGACATAGGCCTCCCCCAGGGCTCTGCACTCAAACCGGTTTTGTGCTTTTCGCATCCACCGCATTCCAGGTCGTCACTCTATCTTGTTGGAGGAGCTCGTCTCCCGGTCCGCGGAAAAGCCACAACTTAGTTTTAGAGTTGTTGGTAATTCTGTAGCTCTGCCTACCCCACTCTGGGAATGAAGGCGTGAGTTTATGTATGTATGTATAAAATACCTATGAGTTTTCTACCACTGTTCAATTTAAGTGTCTAATAATAACTCGACATTAAACCTTAACAGGAGGGATTAAAATTAGCATTAGAATAAGTCATAGATCTTAATTTTTTTTTCGTGTACATAAGGTTTATAAATCATTTGTCCTTCAATGCATCCTTTTCTATAATAAATTACCTGACGTTGTTTTAAAGTTACCATTTCCAGTACTTAAAACCTACTTGAAAAAGTCGTTGATGTCTAAAGCTTACTATAGGGTCGAGGACTATCTAATAGATAAAAATGCTTGGCCTAAACTAAACACCTTTTCCGTCTCGACTGATGAATCCATTTGAGGAGGCTAAAAGACTTTTCAATTTCTGAGCGAGCAGAAGGGACAAAACAAAATTAAAAAAAATACACAATTACAAACAATGCTGGGAGCGATCACTAGTATATGGGAAAAGCATCGATAATCGAGTTTATCGACAGGCGATCCCTAGCTGTCATTTAATAAAAAATAAAATGCTGCATGTTTGTGAACGGTATGCAGAGGCTCACGGGCTCAGGTATAACACCTCTAAGAGCGTGTTGCTGGTGTTCAAGGCAGGTACTAAATACTACCCACGTGTACCGCCGCTTAATCTATACGGCACTCCTCTGAACATAGTAAAGGAGTTCAAATACCTGGGCCACTGGGTCACTGAGAGACTGAGCGACAACGTCGATATAGAGAGGGAGCGTAGGGCGCTGGCAGTCAGGAGCAACATGTTGATTCGTAGGTTTGCAAGGTGTAGTAATAACGTTAAAATCACCCTTTTCAAGGCGTTCTGTCAATCATTTTACACCTGCAGCCTATGGATCAACTATACGCGAAAGACTTACTGCGCCCTACGTGTCCAATATAATAATGCCTTTAGGATGCTGTTGGGGCTGCCGCGCCATTGTAGTGCATCGGGGATGTTTTGCGAGGCGCGGACGGATGGCTTCCATGCCATCATGCGCAAACGCGTCGCGTCTCTGGTAAGGCGCCTGCGCGGCAGCCCGAACAGCCTCCTACAGACCGTGGCGGCGCGCCTAGATGGACCCTTCCTGCTCCATTGGGACAACTTGCACAGGGCGTCTAACTGATAAGTTGTACCCATAAGTAATGTAAGACTACCTAACATAGATTTAAGACTCATTGTTACTAACATATTATATGGAAATTATTCTGAAATAAATGATTATTATTATTATTTGTATGTCTTTACCATTCACGGGACTATGGGAGTCCCGGACCTTTGGATGGCGTACATGGAGCCGAAGCCAACACGCAGAGGCCCTTTAGACAAGTTTAATTTAGTAAAGTGATGGGACACCAACCGGCGATTGTCCCCGAGTTCAAACTATAGAAGTATGCTCCCACGGACAACCAACGGTTAGTGTAGGACTATTTAAGAAGGATGGAAGTATTAAAATAGGTTCTATGAATGAACAGATATGGACTGGTGAACTAGGCTATTGATGAAACTACGGCGCCTGCCTGGCCAATGCTAATTACTTTGGTTGAAATGGCAGGCGGTGACTCGCCAACTCAATGGAATGGGCCTCCCGAAATAGCCGAATATATATAGCAGCAGGGAGGTAACAGTTCCAGAGGGGCTAAGAGTGGAGAGGTGCTTCTGGACTTTAAACGACCATGAGGTGCCCACTCACCACTTATGCAACACATCCACCCTTCGAGCATATAGCTCTTGCGACTCCACTCTGACCGGTCGATAATAATGATAGGATAATGTATCGAAACTTTTTATGTGAGTTGTCTTGTACCGTCATAGGTACCTAAGTAGAACTCGTATAATTTCAATTTTTTTTTTTACTATCACTTATTAGTTCTTGTGAAAATTCTGATATTTACACATTTTCCTGCTCAATTACGCATAAATATATTTATTTTTTGTTTTATGTGAGATTCATTTTTGTATTTATAAGCAAAATTTAAAAAGCGACTGACTGTTGAGTTTCTTGCGCCGCGGCGTTTCGTCTCAGCATTGGTCTCTTGCGAAGCGCTGGTAGATTTTTAACGCGTAATAGAGCCCGTGCGGCCTACTTACTGAATAAATATCTTTTATCTTTTTTTCTTTATCATTAACGTAAACGATTTTCGAAATCTGACAGTGTATGACGTTGACATAATGGAACGTCCCCACTGAGAGCATTCGCGTGTAATGAGCATTCAGTGTGAACATCGAGTGGTGTGTAAGCTTTGTAACGCTCGGCTCAACGTCCACATTACTCGAATATTCACGCGAATTCTCTAAGTAAGGACCATCCAGCAGCTTACGTCAATCTATACATTTTCTATAACAATAACAATGTCATAATTACACATCGGTAACTCGTTACATTTAGGTAGCACTTGACAGATTAGTGATGAGACATGTTTTGTAAGTGCATCTTCAGATAAGATAAAATAATAATGCCGTGTGGTTGCCGGCTTAGAATTGTGCCACTCCATGTCTTGCCGTGGAAGTCGTAAGAGGCGACTATGGGAATAAAGGCTTGTAGTACTGTTAGGCGATGGGTTTGCTACCTGTCACTAATATACACTGTTAAACATCTTAGCCTAATTGTGAAAATTGTGGTTACAGAGTTATCAACAAGTTTTTAGAGTTGTTGGTAATTCTGTAGCTCTGCCTACCCCACTCTGGGAATGAAGGCGTGAAGGTATGTATGTATGTATAAAATAATAAATTAATATTACCTACGTGGTCTTAACATATGACGAAGTAGGTTTGATCACTAGTTTAAAAACATCAATGGCAATGTCAATGATATTGTCATTCATTCATAATAAATAAGTTGAAATCGAAGAGAATATCAATAGAAATACTCTGCAACTTTACAAAATGATTTTTTTACCCATTACGTCGTCAGTGGAAATTGAAAGATCATTTTCTTACACAAAGTGGATTTTTGCAATTAGAAGACGCAGGCTGACTTGTAAAAAATTAGAAAAAAAATTATTTATTTATCAAGAATGTCATATATAGATTGAAAATACCTTTTTTCTAATTGGTTTCCTTTTCTCGACTCGTACAGGAAGAACATTGTCACATCACTAGTCTGTTAGAAACTGTCAAGTGCTACTTAAATGGCATGAGGCCCATGAGTTACCAATGTGTACGGTACTCATAAATACATCCAAGGCCATGATACATTACATATTTTTTTTATATCATAGGAAGGCAAACGAGCACACAGGCCACCTGATGGTAAATGGAAACTGTGACCCATAGACATTCGCATTCACAAGACTGCAAATGCACTGCCAACCCTGAGGACTAAGATGGAATGCCTCTATGCTAGTCATTTCACCGGCTGTCTTATCCCCAAACCGGAACACAACAATGCAAACACAGCTGCTTGGCGGTAGGTTAATGGATAAGATTGTGGTATCAACCCGGATGGACCCTGCACAAGGTCCTCCCACAAGTAAACTAACCATCTAACTCCAGTTTAAACCAGTTTCACACCTTAATATGAACAGCTGTTTTATAGCTCGATATTCAGGTACAGTCAACGCAAAAAGCTGCAAATTACCCGCCAGTCCCGGGACTGTTCATTTGGCCGGACGTGACGGGACTGTCGAGCGGCTGTCATTAGTCCACGGGATTTACGCCGGGATTTTTTTGGTTTCGCGCGAACACAATTAGAGCTACGTTTTGTGGCGCAATCATTTTTTTAGGAGGTCGTTGTTAAAATAACTTCAGTTCATTGGTAACTTTTTAATGTGTACTGATATGAAAAGGGTTCTGCGCGACTGCATGCGTGATCTGGGTGTTGTGCGAAAAGAGAGAAACGGGTTGGTTGGTAGTGAGGTAGTGACGACCTGTGCCCAATTTCCGGTTGTAAATATTAATTAATCTCGATTAAGTTTGTAGGGTTCCGTACGTGAAAAGAGCTCAATGGCACCCTAATTAATACGCTTACGATTTCCGTCAGTACATCTGTCCTAAATTTAAAGAGATGTTTTTTTTATAATTATGTGTTAATGTGTGTGTGTGGGTGTGTAATGCGTGTGTGTATTTTGTCTATTTATTTAGTGTTGTTTTTGTTATCATTACTGGTTTCTTTTTTATTCATGACTGTTTGTTTGTCGTTTGTGTAATTTTATAACCATATTTTTTTCAACAAGGGATAAGTTCGCATTTGTGCTTGTTTTTTTCGTTATACAGGGTGCCTCTGACCTTGGGGCTTTAAATGCATAGATCATTTCTACTCCTGAAACTAAACTTCTTTTGTTCTGTAAGTTGTTAAAAATATGTTCAGTTTTATTTTTTATCATACAAGTTAAATCTAATTTTCAATGTACGCGATCCAATTCTCCATTTTCCTTTAGCCCCCGTACCAAGGTAATGTCGCCCCCGTACCATGAGATAGTGATTACATGGCCAGTATGTAATACACTGATTTTACAATTAGACTTTAACATTAATTAGTTATCTAAATTTAAGTTATTTTTTCATGTTGCAGAACAAAAGTAGTTCAGTTTAGCGAGTAGGATCGATCGTTGAATTTAAAGCCCCAAGGTCAGAGACACACTGTATTGCCTGTGTTTTGTATTTAAATTCTATACTGTACAATAAAGAGTAAACATACATACATTCATACGGCGGATTACTTTCATTTTTTTATTTGAAAGTTAACCGCCCTCTAGTAATTCGTAGCTGCTACGCTGGTTACTTTATATGCTACGGCGTAGCTAGTTAAGCTGGCGCTTAGGTAGTTTTGATGATAAAACTTAATATTTAATTAATTAAAACCTTTTATGAGGTCAATATGCCACGTTCACACGCCTCCCCGTACCTTGATTAATAAAAACAAAAGGGATGGATTTATATACTTTCTCGCAAAGAACGTGAGATGGAGAGATAGTTTGCAAACGCTTTGATTGCGGCGTCGTAAGCTTTTCGACTTTGTGTTGGGTTTCGAAGTTTCTATATGTATTTGTTACTGAGTCATGGATAATTTCAAGTATTTAAAAATTTCTAAAAATACCTGCGGTTAGGTAAGGTTAGAGTAGTGTATAAAACGTTTTACACACCAGGCGGAAATGTTTTTAGGACAACTTTGAATTAGGACAAATGACGATAAGGACAAATGACAATTAGGAATTTCAATATAGACCCCGTTGTCTAGTAAGTCGACTAAAAAGAGATGCATCCACTTTTGGACCCTATTACATTATAATAAGGTGAAAAAGTGGATACATATCATGACATTTTGAACTAAGTCAATGTGACACTATAATTAATAAAATCACAAGAAGTCTCTTACGTTATGGTAGATTACGTCACTATGACATAGTCCAAAGTGATCAAGGAATCAATTTTCTTTACTGAAAACATACATACAGAGTGGGGTAGGCAGAGCTACAGAATTACCAACAACTCTAAAAACTTGTTGATAACTCTGTTACCACAATTTGCACAATTAGGCTAAGATATTTAACAGTGTATATTAGTGACAGGTAGCAAGCCCATCGCCTAACAGTACTACAAGTCTTTATTCCCTTAGTCGCCTCTTACGACTTCCACGGGAAGACATGGAGTGGCACTATTCTAAGCCGGCAACCACAGTTTACTGAACAGTGTTTAAAAATAAAAGTGTACTGTGGTTTTTATTATAAATAGGTTTTTCGCATTTAAAAAATACTAGGCCTACTCTCCCTTTATTCATAAACATACAATAAACCTCATAATGGCTGGTAAGCTTAGGGTATACTTACTGGAACGTCGGTAATTTAAACTGTCATACATTTAGTATGGAGCGTGCGGCAATGGCACCGTTGCCGTTACCACCGACATCCGAGGGGTTAAGAGGGTAAGAATATAACAAAGGCTGTTAAAGAAAAATACGTATTACAAGTATATTTCCCAAAACTAGACATATTCTTTATGGTTAAAGATATACAGATAATAATAACGTTACACATTATCCAGTTATAAAATTTTGCAGTCATAAAATTAAAGATACCCAAAAAGTTTATTAGTGTGAAAAATATTAATAATCATATTTATTAATAGTCAATGTGTTATTCAAAACCACGCGTTTTTTTGTTTCCAATTATGACGTCCCACTGTGGGGACCGGGCTGCTCTCTTCTGCCTTTTGTTCCCCAGACTCTTCCCGTAATCACCTGAAAATTAAACATATGTTTAAGTTTTCTCTTCATGTCGACCTCTTTTGTGAAAAAAAAAACCTAGATGAACGAGAAAGGTGTCATTGTCAAAAGTGTTTTTTTAATTTGTGCCTTACACGGGACAGCATCGAGTATTTTGCATCCGAGATTTTTTTTACCCTTTTGAACGCCACAGTGCAGAACTGAAAGTCGTGCCACTGACGCCACCGACGGCCAATGCCGACACAAGTTAGAGATTAAAAGAGACTTTGTTTCGTATGGATTAAGTTGTAATTTGCTTGGCATAGCAAACATGTTTGGCGTGCGAGTGACGCATTTTGTATTTGACGTAAGGCGTTCAAAAGGTTAACGTGACCACCATGTATTTTCTGCGAGAAATTATACTTCAAAAATTTATGTCGAGGCGGGGTGATATTGCTTGGCCTCCAAGGAGCCTGACTTGACTCCAGGAGACTTCTTTTTATAGGGTTACGTGAAGTGTAAAGTGTATTCGAATATTCCGTCAACCACACCAGAGTTGAGGAGAACATTCGTCAAGAAATCCAAAGAATATCTCCGCAAATTTTCACAAAGGCTTTTCAAAATTTACAAACAAGGCTAGAAGAGTGCCGCGACAGCAACGGGCAACATCTCGATGTTAAAAAAATTAAAATGTAAAAATTATTTAATTTACACAAAGCATAATTAATTGTTTTAATTTTTAAAATTTCATTTTGCATTGGTCCACCCTGTATTTTATTTAACCGGTGCACATTCTGTTTAACACGTGACACAAAAAAGTCGATGATTAAGATTGTCCAAAAATAGGCTGACATTCTAGAAACCATATAGTTTTTAACCTGTTATTGTATTTTCAATGTTTTGATAGCTCATATTTAAGGTCACGTGGGATAAGAGCGTCAAAGGGGCAAGTGAGACAATCATATATTTTTTAGGAGATATTGTTGGTTAGGCAGACATGCACCAGTAATAGCGGCTGAATTAAAAATAATACCATAACAGGTTAAAGACATTATGGTTTTACCGTCTTGAATAGAGGCCCTGTTCTTATGTACTTTAAGCATAAAATAGGTTGGCAAAAAATTGCACAAGTTGATTGCTGTCTTGCTTTAACCTCAGTTTTAAAGCAAGATGTAAAATTTTGCTGTTTTTTTTAACTTTAAATTTAGAGTACGACAGCAGTCAAAGCACGATTTGCTGTCTCTTTCTAACTTTAAAGTTAGAGTAATACAGCAGTCAACGCACGATTTTGCTGTCTTTTTCTAACTTAAACGTAAGAGTTAGGCAGCAGTCAACGCACGATTTTGCTGTCTTTTTCTAACTTTAAAGTTAGAGTAAGACAGCAGTCAACGCACGATTTTGCTGTCTCTTTCTAACTTTAACGTAAGATTAAGACAGCGATGAACTTCTGCAATTTTAATTTCTAGTCTAAACCTCGTTTAAGTTGTCTGCTTCAAATCTAGCAAGTCAATTTTGGACCACTACTGATGTAAACCAAATCACAATGTAATGTTATGGTATCTAAGAGCTGATCTGATGATGGAGTCGGAAGGTGGCGACAAGATCTCCGCTGTACTTAAAGTTAACCCACCGTGTTGGGACTAATCCGTTTAATCTTGATAAAACAGATAATGACTTTGCAAAAACAATATAGTCAGTAAGAAAAGCTAGTAAAAAAATTTTTTTTTCACGGAAACTAATTTAATTTGATGGTTGTCTTTCGTACTAGGTTTGTATGTTTATTGTAAAACGAAAATAATCTTAGCTACCGTAAAACTACACACAACTATGGTCCTAACCTGCAACAATAGTCCAATTTTCCTCATAAAATTATTCTAAAATATGATACCTTACTGACATTATTGCTGGATATATGTACTGTTTGGCCTAAAATCATTTTCTCTAAACTCTAGCTATAGCTAAAGCTATCATATTTTTAGAATAATGTGATAAGTAAAATTGGATTATTGTTGTAGGCCAGGACCATAGTTGTGTAGTTTAACGGTACGTATTCTTATAATAATAACTTAAAAGAACCAAACTTTTTTTCTGAGATACAAGCCAAGGGAGACCAGGCATTCTTCGTTTTTCTGCAGGCTTTTGTTTTAATTGTCTCACACTAGAAAAACAAACGAAAGGTAAATATTTATTAATATGTAATTAAAGATTTAAGTACAAGTCGGGCATTATTTATGTTGTGTTTGAAAGTCGGAATTTCCCTTAATTGGCCACGTTTTTTTTTTCCTTCTTAGAATTTTAAACTACTAACTCAATTTAGAATTCCTATTTAAAGAAAGGATTGGGACAGGGTGTCCTTTTGTTTCACCGACGCTTATTTCAGAGAACACCACTTCGCAGAATTTTCGTTTAATAGACAAATATTTTGTGATAAACCCGTGTTGATCTCAGGTTATCTCAAATATGATTCACGTAGGTTAGGTTAGGTTATACTTGTAACCATCATAAGATTAACACGGATTCACCAGAAAATATGGGTACCTATTATTTGATCGAAACACCATCCAACGAACGTAACATTACGCAAAACTTTAATTTCATCGAAATGAGTTTCTCGCTGCAGGACTTTTTTGCTTTGGCAGTCACAACTCTAACCTAACCGAACCTACTTAAATAATGTTTAAGATAACCCTAAAACACGGTTTCAGCAGAAAATGGCTTTCGATAAAATGAAATTCGATGAAATAATATAATCGATGAAGTGTAATTCGATAAAATAATGGGTTGCCAGAAAATAACTTTCTATGAAACGAAAAATCTGCGAAGAGATACGTTCTATGATATGAGTGTCTGCAAAACAAAGGTACTCCTTGAGACAGACATATAGACGGACGCAAATGGCCAACAGAGTGACTCCTAAGCGCAAGCGCACATGTAGCGAAAAGAAGCGCCGATAAATTTTCACTGCCAAAGCTTCATCGCCGTTGAATGTGTTGAAAAGGATTGGAATTAACTAAAACCAAAAATTGCCGTGTGGTTGCCGGCTTAAAATTGGCAGTGGAAGTCGTAAGAGGCGACTAAGGGAATAAAGGCTTGTAGTACTGTTAGGCGATGGGCTTGCTACCTGTCAATAATATACACTGTTAAACATCTTAGCCTAATTGTGCAAATATGTGTTTACAGAGTTATCAACAAGTTTTTAGAGTTGTTGGTAATTCTGTAGCTCTGCCTACCCCATTCTGGGAATAAAGGCCTGAAGGTATGTATGTATGTACAAATTCTCAACAAGCGTCTTCTTGTATTTCTTGTGTTAATTGATTTCGATCTTATTTCAACACAGACAAAGACGATGATGCTTTGGCACTGAAAAATGCTGCTGTATAAATAGCCTGTGTCCATTGAAAGTGTTAATAGTACATTGTGTATTAAGGTCGGTAAGTAAGGAATTACGATCGAGGCTCTAGTAGAAGGCTTTCTGAGTCGAGGTTCGTAATTCCCGTACCGCCCGTGAAACATACAATGTTTTTCATCACATTTGCATAGTAAATAAATAAAATTTCATTAATTGTTTTTGCTGCATGGATAATATCTGGCGGTGTTGCATTTAAATTACACTCATCGGACGATGACGACGACATTTTTTATAACTTTTTTACTTGTCTTCAAATATAAAATGTAAATAACTATGCTATGAATTATAGCTTTAATTCACAAGTTAGCACAACTATTATTACGAATTACTTGAACTTTTTTTAAGCGGATGGTGAGCGGACTCCCCAGATTATACAAATGTTTCGTTCAGAAACGTTAAGGGCAAATACTTACGTAGGTATACATACAGCCCTGAAGGAGTGTAAAAAAACGACGTTTTGATACAGAAAACTATTAAAATCAATTATTTAGAACATTAATTAAGTATTTAATTAACATGTAGCGAGATTGCAATGAAATTCCTGTTTAAACAACATTTTAAGGCAATTTTTCAATTGCGTGTAAACTCTTTGCTTGAACTTGCATGAACTGTGTGCTGTGCTATAAATTAAAAAAAAATTACTTACCGACCTTGGGTTTCATGGTAAAAAGAAAGGTCGAGGGTTTTATATGGGGCATTGCGGCCAAGTTAACCTGTATGTTTAGATACTGTTTACGTGCAAGTGTGATGAAAAAAATAAAAAAAAATAGTACTGTTTGACACATAACCTCAAACATTCATCAATCGTGTTTTATTTTAAAATAACTAATAATTAATACTTATTTAATCTTAAGATCTTAGTATCTTATCTTAACTAATCTTAACATCTTAGCCTACTTGTGCAAAATAGGTTACAAAATTATCAAGAAGTTTTAAGACTTGTTGGTAATTCTTTCGCTCTGCCTACCCCTCTCTCTGGAAATGAAGGCGTGAGTTTATTTATTTATTTATTTAAACTTCTTTGCACTAAATACAATAAAGTACAAATGGCGGACTTAATGCCCAATGGCATTCTCTACCAGTCAACCAGTAGGCGAAACAGAAAAAGAAGATCGGTGCGAAGAAAAAAAAAGCGTTGAAAAAAAAAACTGTTAAAATAAAATATATACAAGATAGATAAATATAATAATACGTATAAAATATATAAATAAACAGATATGGCGATGTGTATTAAATCGATTTACGACTGCTCTTGTTCCAGTAGATGCTTATGTATGTATGTAATCTTAAAATTGGTTCGTTTGGTTGTGTGTACATTTTTGCACATTTCTATTGGCACAGACTATATTTCCGCCGGCCTACAGGGTTTACTTTTGCCGTATTTGATGTGTTGCAGCTCTAAAAACAAACCACTCACATATGATAAACGCTGTCGCCGTCCGCAGGCACCAAAACTATTGAGCTTCTAGTTTTATCAATGAAAGGTTCGTTGCTGCTGCTACCAGAGCTCTGTTCGTCATACTGCTCCTGTAAGTGAGTAAGTGAGGCAGTCATTACGTGAGTGAGTCCGTAAGTGAATGAGATACTTCCTTAGTAGAAACGTGCGTGAGTAAGTAAGTGAGAGAGTAAGTGAGACAGTAATGTCAGTAGTGATAATAGTGATTAAGAACCTTGAGCCGAGTAAATTGTTTACGGCTTCTCTTTAAGTAGATATATCTTCTTAGTAACAAATTTTACTATTTTTAGTAAGAACCGTAAATAATGGTGAAATCTCAAGGAATGTGTCAAATTATGAACGATTATGAGTAGTTGAGTTAACTACTGATCAAACAACAGGACCTCGGTGA
The DNA here is from genome assembly GCA_927399475.2 of Acleris emargana. Classification (NCBI taxonomy): domain Eukaryota; kingdom Metazoa; phylum Arthropoda; class Insecta; order Lepidoptera; family Tortricidae; genus Acleris; species Acleris emargana. The sequence continues at coordinate 4,871,024 of OV656840.1, forward strand.
GTGAGATAGTAAATAAGTAAAAAAGTAAATTATCAGTGATAAAGTAAATAGATGAGTCAGTCAATTGATAGAGTAAACAAATTTGACTACACAGTTAGCCTAGGTGGTAGCAACACCCTTACCTTACATTCAACTGCCTTACCGGGATTCGAACCCGGGACTGCTAGTATCGCAGGCAGTGTTACCAGGACCTAGGCTTATCGTGTCGTCAATACACTAAGAAATATTGTCACTGCCTACCGATCCACCCAAAAGCAGGTCAATCTGTTCGACCAGTTGCCTGGCTATCTTCGCTGCACCAGAGTTGGACTTGGGTACTTCGCTGATCCGCTTGAGGGACGGGTCTTCGCGGCCTTCGCCGGAGGAGGGGTTCAGCCTGATCTCATACATCTCTATTCTTGGATGACGCGCTTCGGTATGGATGGCCAGAGCAGCTGTAAGAAAATATAGTTTGATTTACCGACAATTTTTCAACGAAATTATTATCAAACAGAATTCCACTTCATCGAAATTTATTTTATGCTGAACCCGAGTGGTTTTTGGTTATCTTAAATATTAATTACGTAGGTAGGGTTAAGTTAGACTTATGACTGCAACAAAACCTTAAATACTGCGCCTACTAAAGTCTGTTGATGAAATGAAAATTCGGCGAAGTGATACGTTTTATGAGATATCTGTGTGACTAAATTATATCGTCGGTGAAACTGCAAAACCGCGTAAGCAACATTTTTAATAAGAAGCAAAATGCACCTTTTTGATAAGATAATAAGGTTTATTTTGCTCTATCATAAATTTGTTAGTTACGTGGTTTTGCAGTATCACCGATGATATTATTATGTACTAATATGGGTTCGAAATATATCGTATATTAAATGGGATCGAAAAGGAATAAATTTGGTTAACAGCTTCAGGTGAATACAATACAATACAATACAAAACACTTTATTGTACACCAAACAAAAACATAACAGAGATGGAACACAATTAAAAATAATACAGGTAAACAACAGGCGGTCTTTACTTATATTAAATATATTGCCACTGCCTCTGTACCGGCTGTCCTAGAACCAGCAGGTTTGCATAGAGACGATGGCAAGCGATCAGACGGCGCAACATTGGTGCCGTGGAAACTGGGTAGGGCACTGGTGTGGGACGTTACTTGTGTTGACACATTCGCCCTTTCCCACGTCCAGTCAACCCGTATTCGGGCCGGTGCAGCAGCTGATCAGGCCCAAACCATCAAGCGCCGCAAATATTCATCATTATTAAATAATTACGAATTTGTGGCGCTTGCAGTGGAGACCATGGGACCTTGGTCAGCCGGTACGAAAAGTTTTATTCAGGCCTTGTCATCCTGGCTCGTAGACACCTCTGGAGATCCTAGACCTGGTGCTTACCTCTCCCAAAGGATGGGGCTAGCAATCCAGAGGGGTAAGGCAGCCAGTGTCATAGGGACCATGCTGCGAGTGTACCTTTTTTTTTTATTACTTGTTTAATATTTGAGAACTTTGGTTTAAATTTAATATAAATAAGTTTAAAATTAACTTTTATTTGTAGTACCTATATTATATTAAATAAATATAGTAATAAAAAAAAAAAATTAATAGTCAATATATATCAAGAGACAATTTCACACAAATTGGCGTATCCCTAAACTGACCGCTAGGCTCGCACTATGGTAATGTAATAATGATAGACATATGATAGGCTGATGATGATGATGACACATCATCATAATTTCAGCTGAAAGACGTCCACTGCTGGACATAGGCCTCCCCAAGCACCGGTCCTGCGCCGCTCGCGTCCATCCTCTGATCATGCTAGATATGCAATCCGCCGGTGATACTGCGAAACCGCGTAACTAACAAATTTGTGATAGAGCAAAATAAACCTTACTGTCTCATTGAAAAGGTGCATTTTGCTCATTATTTCAAATGTTACTTACGCCGTTTTGCAGTTTCACCGACGAATGCAGAAAGAAATACTTGCGCTCATCACGAAAACATTCCCATTAAGATTAAACCCACGTGGTCTTTAGCTTCGTGAAGCAGCTAGGTTTACCATGTCGTCAGAAATCACGAATGGTAAGACGATATTGACAAAACTGCACAATGCATGTGCACTTCACGTCATCGCAGGGAATGGACATCAAGAGGAGGCAGCGAGCAATGGATTGCACTGATGAAACAATTGATGAGAAACGGAACAGAAACCAATGCAAGAGGCATATTTAAATACACCTCTTTGCATTCGTTTTCTTCCTCGCTGCTCGTAGTCTTGCTTAGTTTTGCTTTTTTTATAACATGGATCTAAGGGCCGTTTAAATAACTCATTTTGGCTGATACACGTCACAAGATATGTCAAAGTAAACGTCAAACCTTAACTGTCATTTTACGGATCTTGAGAAAAGCATTACAGTCGAGTTCATTTTATTAAAACGGACTTTAGCTATTTAAGACCATTGTTAACCCTTGTTTACCTTGGTTTACCCATGAAATATCGAAACTCATTTCATAGAACGATTCACTTCGCCGAATTTTCATTTCATCGACAGGCATTTCCACGTGCAGGAGCTTTATTTTTATGGTGGTCATAAGTCTAACCTAACCTAACCTACGTAACCTGCTTAAGACAACCTGAAAACTATAAGGTTTCAGCAGAAATCAGTTTTCAATGAAATGGAATTGCATACACGAACCCTTATCATAATCTTCATCCCATACATTTTATTACAAAAAATTTGATACTTCCCAAGGGAAAATGATTAAAGATTCACAGAGCTAGTTACAATTAAACTTACTAAAGACGGCAGCAATTAAAATCACCATGGTTTCCAACTGATTTGCTTTCCAATTAAAGCGGATTGTACATAGCGGTCGTCCGTGAAATAAATATGATCGCCAGTAACTTTAGTAGGTTTTTACGACTCGGCTCAATGGCGGCGGGGAGATTGGCAATAAATATTGAATTTAATTTGCTTTACGGCTTCTATATTTTTATAGTGATTTTAATGATGAAATTGATTGCGATGTAATATTGAATACTGTTCGACTTCCTGAGTTGTAGAAGAACATTGAGAGAAGTGACTTTGTATTTGTTACTTGGCTTTTATTTAACTGGTTTTGTTCTGTCTGTCATTTCGTATCATATGTTTTTAGTTTATTTTGAACCACTTCACGTTATTGTAATGGTCTATTTACAACGAGAGACCGTTCAATATTTTGGTATCTAAGAGTTGATCTGATGATAGAGTTGGAAGGTGACAACAGGATATTCTCTACAATTAATGAAGTCCCACCGAATTGGGACTCGTTTGCTTGGGTGTCGAATAGATGACTGCATAAATAAAGTATACTCAGCCACAAAAACTTGTTTCAATAATTATTTTTTAAAACTTATTTATTTAATAAAAAAATACACTTTCATAAAATAATAATATTGTATATTACTTGAAAATGCATGTTGTACCGTAAGAATCACCATCACCACCAATGACCGTATGTTTAATAGAATTGTTTCCTTCGTCTACTGCTGAACAGTTTTAGCTTCAAGAATTCTCCCAACAAAATACATTTGTGCAATTTCTTAATACAGAAATATAGCGCAAAGATAGCTTCAAGTGGCACTACAATTCATTGTTTCCCCTGTCAAGGGTCACAGCGTTTATATCTTGAAGATTATTCACTTGCAATATTTTTTGTATACAATTTTTTATCCACTGGCTTGTAATAGAACACACTGAAAATAGGGCGTCCGGACTTGCATAAACCTGTGTGTACTATTTAGTTTTTTTAATCAATATCTTATATTCTCTTAACAATTAGCAAAGTAGAAAACTGGAAAAATCTAGTACCGGCAAAAACTGCACTGACTATGTGCCAGATATAAAGAGGCGCCCCCATACACTGAAGCTTTTTTTTTAAACTAGAAACAAACTTAGAGCAATCATATGCGCAAGTAAGAATTGGGACGGTTCATATTTTTACGATAACTCTAATTCGAAAACCGTTTCGAGGAACAGGGTTTTAAAGCCGTTCTGCGTATTAAGATTTTGAAATATTTATCTATTACGGATATTTCAACAAAAGCCTTTGTTTGACTTTCGTTTTCGGCTTGAAGCCCTCCTCAGAGTATCATATGGATTAGGCGAACGGCTTGCAATAGTATGTTTTAATACACTATTACAATGACTTTTTATCATTAGATATCATTTAATTGTTGTCATTTATTAAAAAATTACAGCCAAAATTTAAAATAATACTGTCATCCATAAAATATCTGCTAAATAAATAAAGATATTAAAAAAAACGATTCGGTCAAATACAAAATGAATGAAATCGGTCTCTTAAAATTACCTATTCTTTCGAACTAGAATGTTAAAACCGTGAGTATTTTTTTTGGTCTATCCCATTTAGCAAAGTATGTAACTGGAAACATATAGTACCGGCTAAAACTGCACTGACTATGTGCCGGATAAACAGAGGCCCCCATACACTAAAGCTAGAAACAAACTTAGAGCAATAATTATGCACAAGTAAGAATTGTTTGAAAGATAATTTTGAAAAATGCTAAAAGAAAAGGCAAAGATTAAAAGAAAGCCATCAGACGAAAAGTTTCACTTACGGCAAATTGCTGTTGAATGGTTTTAAATCGCACCCCAGCCGCGTGGCAAATTAAAAGTAGATTAGCTTCCACGATATTGCGTGTTTGCGTGCCAATATTCATACAGACAGTTGCTTACTTCTTTCTTGTACTTATTTTCAACTAACTAGAGATGCCTGCGACTGTTACTGTAGAATTCGTTCCCCGTTATGTATGTATGTATACCTACTCTATATTGTTCAAGAATAAACAAAAACACAGGCAAAATAATAAAAAAAAGAGGTACAAATGCGAATAAGAATACCTATAAGGAATTTCTTACTTATGATTAATCTAACTTACGACTTTAAAATGTTCTCTAAACGATTTGGTGGTATAAATAATTCTGGGGTCCGAGTGATTTTTAAGGATATATGTGACTTTCTGTTTACAATCGAAAAAGAAAATAAGTTCACATTATATTCATCAAACGCTAATCCGGATTCAGAGTTTTTTCGTGAATAAGCAATTCGAAACTAAAAACTTTGATAACACAAATAAATTTATGGTGCTTCATCAAAACATTGGAGGATTACTGGGTAAATTAGACATTCTAGAAGCAACATTAAATGAGCTGTCTGAAAAAAACCAAAGCATAGATGTGTTATGTATAAGCGAAACTTTTGTAAAGCGGGGATCTGAAAACAATATTAAGTTAAATAATTTCAAACTGGCTTCATCTTTCTGTAGGGTTAAAGGTCGAGGAGGGACAGCTATCCTTGTTAAAAAGTCCCTTGAATTTAAGCCGATTGCGAGTTTATCAAAATTTGCCGCTGATTTTTATTTTGAATGTTGTGGTGTCGAGATCGTAGGTGTTGATTTGATAGTGATTACTGTTTATCGAATACCCATGCAAATAAAATCTCACATAGGTTTATTTATGCATAAACTTGATAATTTGCTTTATTTTATATCTTCGAAATACAAAAAGAAACAAGTCGTTATTTGTGGTGACTGGAATTTAGATGTTTTAAAGCTTAACTCGGCCACAAAGGATCTCACGAGTACTTTGTTGAACCATAATTTCACAATGCATATTAAATCACCGACAAGAATCGGGGCTTGTATTGATCAAATTGCCAGTAACTTGAAGCAAGTTGAGTCTAATACACATAGTCTTTATCTGTCGGATCACGATACAGCTCAATCTATAACTTTTAATTTAAACAGGCGCAAAGCCATTCTTACATGGTTTGAGTTTCATAGAGATTATAATAAGGACAATATTCGTAAGTTTAACCAGTGTCTGTCAGCCCTTTCTTTCTCAGAAGTATTGGACTCTTCACACGTCAATGAAGCCTTTGATGCATTCTATGACTCAATTCGGCTTTATTACAATTTATGCTTTCCTATTATTAAAGTCACAGTATATAATCGACCAAAGAAAGTGAAATGGTTATCAAAAGGAATTCGGAAATCATGTATTACTAAACGCAAACTGTTCCTAAAGTTAAGATCTTCCGAAAATAACATATATAAGAATAAACTTAATGATTTAAAAAATTATACCAGAATTTTGAGAAAATGCATAAGCAAATCGCAACAAATTAATAATATTAAATACATCGCCTCGGCAAACAATAAATGTAAGGCTAGTTGGAATATAATATCATCAGTGACGTCAAGTAATATAATCAAATATGACATCAATTTTTTACGATTTAATGACATTATATATAGCAATCCTAATGATATTTGTAATTTATTCAATGACTACTTTATTGATATATGTGACAAGTCACACGTCACTAATAATTACAATTATAATATTATATCGACTAATCCGTTTTCAATTTTTCTAATGCCGGTAGATGAAATAAAAATTCAGAAATTAATCACGTCACTGAAGGATAGCCAAAGTAGTGGAATTGATGAAATCACAACAAAAATAATTAAACTAAACAGAATTGCTTTAAGTCGTCCGCTGGCTCACATTATCAACCTATCATTATGTCAAGGCATCTTCCCTGACAAATTAAAGGTATCAATCGTGAAACCTCTATTCAAGAAGGGGGACCGAAGCAATCCAAATGATTATCGACCTATTACTATTGTTCCTATACTTTCGAAAATACTTGAAAAGGCTATGTATGAAAAGGTTAATAATTTCTTAACAAAACATAATATTATCTGCCCTGAGCAATATGGCTTCCGAAAAGGCTTTTCTACTGAACTTGCTTATTTTGATTTTATAAAATATGTTACGCAGTCTATTAATGATAAAATTCCAATTATTTCTATTTTTCTTGACTTAAGCAAGGCGTTTGATTTTGTTGATCATGCAATATTGCTTTCAAAATTAGACTCTTATGGAATAAGGGGGCCAGCAAATGATTGGTTCAAAAGTTATTTAGGCAATAGACAACAATGCACAGAATGTACAAAAATTGACGAGGTGAATAATCATTTTGTAAAAAACACTTATAGATCTGGTATGGTTATAAATGGTTCCGGGGTGCCACAAGGTAGTATTTTGGGACCATTATTATTTCTTATATATATAAATGACCTCCCACGAGCCTTATCAACAAAGTGTATTCTTTTCGCAGATGATACCACATTATTATTTAAGGGACAAGATATTGAAGTGCTTGAGGATACGGTAAACAATATTTTAATTGATGTCAATAATTGGACTAACGCTAACAAATTGAAGATTAATATATCTAAGACAAAATATGTTCGATTTCGATCACATAGATCCAATTGTATACATTTAAATTTAACTTATAACAATGACACTATAGAAGAGGTTGATAGCGTTAAGTTCCTAGGATTAATAGTTGATCAACATCTAAATTGGAAAGATCACATCACCTCAGTATGCTCTAGACTGGATAGATTTGTTTATGCCCTTAGGAGGCTGAGAAGATCTGTCTCTGCTGAAGCGGCTGTAATTGCTTACTATGGTCACGTTTCATCTATTTTAAACTATGGCCTAATCCTGTGGGGAAATTCTGTAGATGTTGATAGGGTCTTCAAACTACAGAAAAAATGTATACGTGCAATATGTAATGCTTGGTTAATGGACAGCTGCAAACCATTTTTTAAAAAACTTAATATATTGCCTTTGGCGTGCATGTATATACGTAATATCTGTTTGTTTGTTAGGACCCAAGGCCAGTACTTTAAAGAACGCTCCACCGTGCGCAGTGGCAAGCTCAGGGAGCAGTATAGAAATCTCCTGTATGAACCTCGTTGTAACACTGATATATATAAAAGTAACGTTTATAATATGTGCGTCAAAATATACAATAAACTGCCACCCGAGCTGAAATTGGTACAAGGTAAAACATTCCGAACTATGTTAACAAAATGGCTCTTGGCTAAAAGTTTTTACACTGACAATGAGTTTATTCACTAATAATATTAACTAGCATAGTATTGTAAGATAATGTTTGTAATTTAATAATTTTAACATGTATAAGAAATAGTTAATTGAAAATGATACTAGTTAACAAATTTGCAATGAGATTTTAAGATGTACTTTATTTATTAAAATTTGCATGTCTAATTGACGACTGTAGTCTATGTGACGACTGTCTGTGTGTATTTATTAACCACATATGAAACATTTGTACGCCATACTATGGCAAAATAAGGATGGATAACAATGAAATGTAACACCAATTTATACCCTTGTTTCGCAAATAAAATTTGATTTGATTTGATTTGATTCCAGACAAACCTTGTTGAAAAAAGGAACATGGTTAAATAAGTACCTTAATGAGAAACATTAAATCACGCCTGTTTCCCGAAGGGTAGGCAGACAAACAAACAGTCATTAATAAAAAGAAAACCGGTAGTAAAATCAAAAAAAAATAGTAGATAAGTTACACTATTGTTATGTCCCGCCTTTCTTGCACTCCTAGGGTATCTTAATAATATTTTCATTAAATTTCAACTTCCCTAAATCAGCGGTTTAAGTAAGTCAGTTAGACAGACACAGATGTGCTGAATAGTGCATGCGTTTTTCCGCGTAGTATTAGTAATTTGCTACATCTATCATTTTCCACTCACTATTCCACTGAACATTTATTTAATTTTCGAAATAGTTTGAAATTATACCACTAGCAACCCGCCCTCACTTTGATTCTGTTTATGTAAATTTATTATACATAAAAATGGATGAAAACTGCATCAAAATCCGATTAATGTTTTAGAGGGAGTAAGCAAATATACAGACAGACAGACAGTCAGACAGACAAATAGATAGACGTGGTAAGCGATTTTGTTGCAAGTTTCGTGCCTAAACGCAAATTAGTGAACGATCTCCAACTTTTTAATCTGCGTACGAGCTTTAGATTTCTATGACTATCGTGTACACAACATAAAAATGCTTTTACCTTTGAATGATATTTATTATTTCCTTTTGCTCTCTTACTTTGTACTTATTTATTTTAGCTTTGGAGCATTCGATACAGAAAATGGACTTGTGTGATTAGACATCCCCATGATTGAGTGGGTGGAATAAATGGATGGGAAAATAAAAGAAAAATGGCATTTTGATATTTAGTATATGTAACCGAAATACCCAAACCATTTTGGGCTCCCTAAGGGTCCATTTGTATTAGACTATTTCAATTTTGTTATCAAGTAAAAAATAACTACTTAATAGATACTGCCCGAGGGATAGAAGTGGCAAAGTATTATTAGGATATTTTGGGCATTATTTAAATTCTTATGAATAATAGGTATAAGGATATCTCAAATACACTGGTGGCCATAATTTAGAACGCTTGCGTTATTCCATACAATTGCCAACAAATAAGTTATAGCACGGTTAATAGTTCAAATGTAATTTAACTGAGGCGGTGTGATTAATTTTGTGCATTTAATTCTAATTTAAGGTTGTGTTTTGAGGGACTTGAAATGAAATAAAGAAAAAAATGGCGATCGAATATGTAAACACACAGCATATCCTTATCAAGCCCACCATACCACAAATAGGGATATTTTGGGAGTGGCAATTTAAATTTACCAGCAAGGAAATACAGTTCAATTACCTTTGCTCTGAAATGCCATTGACAATTTTTAAACAAGTTATAGTACCTGTGTGGTTGCCGGGTTAGAATAGTGCCACTCCATGTCTTCCCGTGGATGTCGTAAGAGGCGACTAAGGGAATAAAGGCTTGTAGTACTGTTAGGCGATGGGCTTGCCACCTGTCACTAATACACTGGGAAACATCGTAGCCTAATTGTGCAAAATGTGGTTACAGAATTATCAAGAAGTTTTAAGACTTGTTGGTAATTCTGTAGCTCTGCCTACCCCACTCTGGGAATGAAGGCGTGAGTTTATGTATGTATGTATGTGTTATAGTGAACATTATACTCGTTAAAAAGTTTTTAGAGTTGTTGGTAATTCTGTAGCTCTGCCTACCCCACTCTGGGAGTAGGCGTGAGTTTATGTATGTATGTATGTATGTATACTCGTTAAAATAAAGTTAAAACTAAATCGTCTTGATAGACAGATATACAGGGTGTAAGGGACGGCTCACCGAAAACTGAAACCATAGCTTCAGACCATTGTACTGAACTGAAATCCAGTGGAAATTTTCCCGGGAAAACGAAAATTTTCTCGTTGGTTTCAGTTTTCGGTGAGCCGTCCCTTACACCCTGTATACCTACCGAAGTCTTGCTATAAGCGTTACTTTTAACTAATTTCGCATGGAGCCGTCCAGTCATTACTTAACCTTCTATTTTAAAAGTAATAAAACGCATCCTGTTACAATTTGCCACACAAACCTTCCCTTTAAAGTTTCTATTGGAAAAAGTGTTACACTTTTGAGTAGAGCGTTGCCTTTTGGCATGGGTGCTGCTATTCAAGTCAAACTGAGTCCAAATTGCCCGGTAGGCAATCATAACTCCGCGACACGGGGAGGGGTGGGGGTTAAAGTATCTAACTCCCAGCGCTTGGGAAAAAAATGGGTTCCTAGTGAATGAGGATATGAAGGATATGAATCGATTTAACTCGTTCCGCCATTTAAGGACGGGCATGGAAAACTTTTTGCAAAACTCAGTACCTATCTATTTTATTTTTTATTTTTTTCAAATAATTATGTGTGTAAATAACCTTCCATGGTTTTCACCTGATGGTTCCAACGGCAGACCAGCGCTGAACTTAATGCCAGCATCACGCTGAGTTGGGACCATTTCGTGGCTACTTTATTTTGGTATTTGTTAATCTGTTCTTTGGTTTGTATGTCACGAATAAATGTTTTTCTTTCTTTCTTTCTTTCTTTTAATAAAAAAAGGGTATATTATATACATATATAGACGGAGTATAAGTGACTTTTGTTTAACTATGGCCCCTGGAATATCAGTAATTTCATTCAGGCAATCTAATGTATAAAAACCGGGCCAGAGCATGTCGGACCATGCTCAGTGTAGGGTTCCGAAGCTGACATCGACATAGGCGTGGTCAGTTTACCAACACCGCAAATAAGTTTTTGGTAGGTATAAACATTTATGCCATTTGTCACTCAAGATCCAATGAAGTCTACTTAGTCGTCATAGTTTTCCTTTAAAATTTTAGGTATGTACTTTCATTTAAGATATTTTTCAGATTTTTATTGTTTGTAGTTTCGGCTATAGGGGGGGGGGGGACGACGACACTTGATGCATTCAAATTTTTCAGCTTTCAAACTTCAAGTCATACATTTATAGAATAGAGACGTAACTCAAAATTTAAAATTTCTGAATTAGGTCACTATTGTTCTAAAGGTGCGATATACTAAAAAATCGTCAAGTGTGAGTTGGGCTCTCGTGTTTTTACTGATAATGACATAATTATCAAATCGAATTATTTCCCACCCACTGTGCAGCAGTACGAAGCCCTCAGTGCACGAGTCACACTTGGCCAGTTTTTATTAAGCTATTGCATAGCTTCTATCGCGGGCCTTGAGCGCGGGGACCGAATCCAGAAATTCCGTAACGAAAAAACCTCACGCTCCCCACTCCGACGGGCAAGGAGGTGTGGCTTGAAGGCCGTGCATCGTCTAACGTCGTTTCAGTTCGGCAGTCTTCGACACGGCGTTGTGTGCGTTTGTACGACATGCAATAGCTTTACCGCGGCAGTCCCCGAGTACCACACGTCTTTTTTTTGTTTAAACTGAAGCGAAGCAACCAGCTCACTAAATAAAACAAAATAAATATCAGGGGACACTGTCACACCAATAGGGAATATGCATGGATTTTAAAAATCGCATTGCTCATCAAAATATGAAAATACCGTAAAAGAGATCACCAAAACGGAAATTAAAATTAAAATCGGTCAAGAAATACGGAAGTTATAAGCATTTCAAACTTCTAATTAGACAGAGAGATCCGATGTGCACCGTGACGTCATTGTGCACTGCGGCCATATAAACTCCATGTAAAATTCCGTTTTTCTAGAAAGAGATAGGAACAAATCTTTGTTGGCTTATATCTTGGTTATTTTTATAGTTATTAAAAAAATGATTTTTGTGATCTGTTTGTTACATGAATCAGCTTCAATTGAAGCTGTAAAAAAAAAACATGCATATTCCCTATTGACCTAGTCCCAATTTAAGCTCTAGGCTTGTATTATGGGTACCAGACAACGATATAAATACTTATATAGAGAAATATATACTTAAATGCCCCCGTGTGGTTGCCGGGTTAGAATAGTACCACTCCATTTCTTCCCGTGGATGTCGTAAGAGGCGACTAAGGGAATAAAGGCTTGTAGTACTGTTAGGCGATGGGCTTGCAACCTGTCACTAATACGCTGTTAAACATCTTAGCCTAGTTGTGCAAAGTGTGGTTATAGAATTATCAACAAGTTTTAAGAGTTGTTGGTAATTCTTTTGCTCTGCCTACCCCACTTTGGGAATGAAGGCGTGAGTTTATGTATGTATGTATACTTAAATACATAGTAAACATCCATGACTTAGGAACAAATATTGACGCTCATCACACAAATATCTGCCCTTCCCGGGATTTGAACCGTGAAGGTTCACTACCAACTATGCTAGTTTTGTTCATCGTTTATTATTTTAGCTGTATTGTAAAAACTATTAAACATACAAACGTCAAATTTGGTATGATTAAAGTAGGTACAAACCGTAAAGAAAAATATAGGTATACTAAAAAATCGTCAAGTCTGAGTTGGGCTCGCTTTATTTAAATTGTTAATGACATAATTTGCGCATCGAATTATTTTAATACCCACTGTGTAGCAGTACAAAACCCTCAGTGCACGACTCACACTTGACCACTTTTTTATTGTAAACTGAAGCAAAGCAACCGGCTCACTAGTTTACTAGTAAAGTTACAACAGGACATTTCCCAAGACGGACACACAGACAGTATCCATAAGACGGGCCTAAACAAATGCTGACTGGATCCTGCCCGGACAATGTTCCTTTATTGCATTATAGTTGACAAACACGACGAGGGTCGGCAAATACTGCCTGGGGACGGTCAAGCATTTCATTGGAGTTTTTTAGTCAACAGATTTCTGTTGAGTTAAGGTACCTATTTTCAAGGGACAAACTCACATACAGGGGGAAGAACTTTAAATCATTGAGATTGCAAATTCTATAATAAGGAGTTTTTTTTTTTAGGGTTTTTGATAATTTGACTGCCTTGTCGAACTGGTCAAATAATATGACAAAACAATAGAGTAGATTTTAGCTACTGTTCGTTTATGAATAAGAAGGTAAGTGTTTTTGAAGACTGGATCAGAAACACAATTCTCGCTGTAGCTTGTTATATTTATAGATAATTATTATTAGTGAGCTTGTAATAGCTCACGATGGCAATTTTTAGTGGCTATGAGATTTTAGTTCTCGTCTCGCCATAGTGGTGAAAACCTAAGGTCCGTCGACCTTTTTACTTAAAGGAGGAATTCTGGCTGAGGTATGTCATATTTCGGCAATTTCGTGACTGCCGGCTAGCGGACACCACGGAAGTGTATAAGTAGTGTTATTTTATATATTGTTATTTAGGTTAGTCTGTAAGGTAGTATATGTAAATATGGGCATTGTAGCCTGAAATAAAGCTTATTATTATGTCTTTACCAATCACGGGACTATAGGAGATCCGACCCTTTGGAAGGCAACACGCAGAGTGGCCCTTTAGACAAGTATAATTTAGTAAAGTAATTGGAAACCAACCGGCGATTGTCCCTGAGTTCAAACTATAGAAGTATGCTCCCACGGACAATCACCGATTATTGTTTATGCTGGGAACCGTCGAGTGTCCTGACTTCTGGCCGAATGGTGTCGTGTTTCGGCGGTTTCGGGGCAACCTACCGACAGACGCGACCATCACGCCAAGTTTGGCAAAACAGAACCACGTTGTTCTGTCACCTCGGTGTTAGTTTTAAGTTTTATATTTTTATGTATGTTAGTCTATAAGGTATTTGTAACTATGGGCCTCGTTGCCTGAAATAAAATTTATTATTATTTAGATATTCATTTAATTTTCTATAAATTAGGTTTTTTACATATTCAAATATAAAGGTAAAATAACAATACCGATACAAAAAATAAACATTATAAAAAACCTAATCTACGGGTGCCGCCAGCAGCGGGGCAGGGCTCAAGCTACCGGTGGTTAGGGCTGCAGAGAGAGGAACCTCCTCACTATGCGTGCCGTGTCGAGGAGTACTGCCTTCTGTATCTGGCCCTTGATCCAGCCATCTAGCGAGAGTCTCTTGAGGTGTTGGTCGAGACTCTTCGCTATAAGACCGTTTGCCGAAACAACTATCGGGACAATGATCGTCGAGTCAACATCCCACATGGTGGTCGCCTCGTGAGCCAAGTCAAGGTACTTGCTGAGCTTATCCTTCTCGGCCTTCACGAGGTTCTCATCATGCGGGATGGTGACGTCGATGAGCACTGCCCGGCGTTGAGATCGATCTGTCAACACGATGTCAGGTTTATTGGCGACAATAGTCCTGTCTGTGATAACAGATCGATCCCAATAGAGCGTAGCACGACCATTTTCGAGAACTGGCGCCGGTGTGTACTTATAGTACGGCACTTCAGACTCAACAAGACCGTATTGAAGAGCAAGCTGCTGATGAATGATCCTGGCTACGAGGTTATGTCTGTGCAAGTACTCGCCGTTGGCCAAATGCGAACAACCGGAAATTATATGTCTGAGGGATTCGCCGGGACAACGGCACGCTCGACAAATGTCGACCGTGCCATCCCTCAGAATATATTTCCGGTAATTGTTCGTCATTATGACCTCGTCAGCAATTGCACAGGCAAAACCTTCGGTTTCCCCAAAGAGGTCACCAAACCGTAGCCAGTTCACGGACGCTAAAAAGTCTACGTCGGGCCTTGTTAGGGCCCGGTAGAAGCGTCCGTGTAGCTCCTTGCTCTTCCATACGTTCTTGCGGTCTTCAGTGCTCAACACTGTTGGTCTACGCCAGTTTTCGTTTGCCAAGGAGAGAGGCGTGAGGCTCCTGTCTACTGCAACCACATCACGATGCATCCCACACTCATTGCCAAGGAAATAATCCCTGAGATTGCACACCTCGCGGTTATGGAGATTCTTAGCATTTAAAATGCCTCGACCTCCACATTTCCTCGGGATGTACAATCTCATGACAGATGAGCGTGGGTGCAACATGCGATGTGATTTGAGCAGTAGACGGACCTTCCTATCCAGGGCGTCCAGCTCAGTCTGAGTCCATCTTAGTATGCCAAAGGAGTATGTGAGCAGCGGCATCACCCAGCCATTGAAGGCACGCACCTTATTGCCACCCGACAAAAGACTGTTAAGAACTTTTGTCAAGCGGCAAAAGAAGCGCTCCTTCACTGACTGCTTGACATCGCCGTCCATAATACCCAAAGACTGTGACATACCAAGATATTTGTAGGTTTCAACTTCGGAGAGAGATCTGAGGGTCATTGTCTCAGAAAGCTGCAAATTAGATGAATTTACAACTTTCCCTCTTTGAATATGCATGACCGCACACTTATCTACACCGAATTCCATCTTGATCGCACTACTGAACTCTTGTGTGATTTTCAATAGTGCGATAAGATCTTGGCACCCCGATGCAAACAATTTGAGGTCATCCATGAACAATAAGTGAGAAATGACTTCAGCCTCTTTACGAAGTCGATAGCCAAGCCCGGAATCCTTCAGCAAAGAGCTGAGAGGATTCATGGCTAGGCAAAACCACAAAGGACTCAGACTGTCACCCTGGAAGATGCCTCTTTCAATCCTTATCAAGTTAGGCGAATCAGAGGGGATGTCTCGACCACCTGGTTGACGAAGGACTGTGACCCACTGCCTCATAATTATTGTAAGATTATTTTAGAAGGATGGGAACAATAATAGGCTCTATTATAGGCGCACGGGGGCGTGGCAATATTATGGAGGAAGTCTGCGTTTTCAGAGGTGTCAATCGTGAAGTGTAACAGTGTGAGACTGGCCGATGTTAGGTTGAAAGTGGGTGGTTCCTCAGTATTAGTGTTCAGTGTTTATACGCCGGTAAATGCACATGAGAACCTCTAGTTGTACTCTGAATGTATGGGCGAAAGCAGTGATTTGTGAGGAAAACTCGGAAGTGGAGGTAACGTACATTTAAGGAGACTTTAACGCTCTCCCTAATGAACTGTTTTTTTTTTGTTGTTAATATTATTATTATGTCTTTACCATTCACGGGACTATATTATTATTATTATTATTCAGATATTTATTTAATTGTATATAGATTACGTTTTTTATAATAAGTATTCAAATATAAAAGCAAAATAACAATACAAATACAAAAAAATACATACATACATACATTAAATCACGCCTTCATTCCCAGAGTGGGGTAGGCAGGGCTAAAGAATTACCAAAAAGTCTTCAATGTCCACATTCCGACAAGGGATGAATGGATGGATGGGTTGCACCTATTAGAGGATGACGACGCGATATGGTATACGGATGGCTCAAAAATGTGCTCCGGTACGGGGGCGGGTATTCACGCCAAGGACTATAACAGCAGCATAAGTATGGGCAACTACGCAACGGTCTTCCAAGCGGAGCTATATGCAATAATTGCCTGTACGCAAGAGAATATAAGTAGGACTCCGCAGGGTAGAACTATCTATATTCTAAGTGACAGCCAAGCGGCACTTAAGGCGCTGACAGCGCCTAAAGTAGACTCGAAACTAGTCTACAATGGCATCCAGGCCTTAAACAGGCTTGGTAGGAAGAACAAAGTGAAACTGATGTGGATTCCAGGACACGAAGGCTATCCCGGAAATGAGGCCGCGGACGAGCTGGCAAGGGAAGGGTCCAAGGGCGCATACGTCGGACCTGAACCATTTGTGGCACCGTCACCGGGCACCATAAAAGCAGCCCTGAACAATAACACCCTAGTAAACCACCAAAAAGAGTGGAAAATACTGTAGGCTTAGGGCATGCGAAGCTCTTCATAGAAAGAGTTGATCAGAGCTGGACCAAAAAACTTTGGAAACTCAGCAGAAGACAACTCCGATATATTGTCGGAGTGTTCACCGGGCACTTTGGGGTCAAACATCTCCTAGCAAAGATGGGCCTTTATGACAATACAGATTGTAGAATGTGCGGCGAAGAGGCGGAAACAGTGAAACACTTAGTGTGCGAATGTGATGCCCTCGCCGGAGTAAGAATGAAAATCCTCGGTTGTGGCTACCCGGAACCAAGCGATTTCAAAGCCTTGCCATTGCACTCCACTATCCGGTTTCTGGAAGGGGTGGAGGCTGCATTGGATTAAGCGCTAAAAGAGGGGTAATTACACAAAAGATCCCATAGGGTCGAAGTGTATCCGCAAGGACCCCATATACAAGATAAGATAAGATAAGATACCAAAAAGTCTTAAAAAAAAACATTATAAAAAACCTAACCTACGGGTGCCGCCGGCAGTGGGGCATTGCTCAAGCTACCGGTGCACGGTGCCGTGTCGAGGAGTACTGTCTTATTATTATTTATTTTATTCGTGTGTTACTAACAGGTTAAAGCTTCATTGTATAACAATCTATGGATCGTACACGGTCTGAAATAAAACTTTTTTTTAAATTATTATTAAGAACTGATATGGATTGATGAACTAGGCCATTGATGAAACTACGGCACCTGCCTGTCCAATTCTAACTACTTTGGTTGAAATGGCAGGCGGTGACTCGCCAATTCAATGGAATGCACCTCCCGAAATAGTCGTATATATATAGCAACAGGGAGGCAACAGTTCCAGAGGGGCTAAGGGTAGAGAGGTGCTTCTGGACTTTAAACGACCATAACGTGCCAATTCGCCACTTATGCAACACATCCGCCCATCGAGCATATAGCTCTTGCTGCTCCACTCTGACTGGCCAATAAAAGCAAGCCTGAGGTGAGGGTCTGTTCCTCGTCCTTGTACACCGCAGCCGGCCGGGGAAGGCAAACGTGAGGTGAGGAACAGGATTATTATATCCTCGATAATTCGCTAGTGAGTGCCTGGCGACTACTAAATGATAATTTGAGAAAATACTTGCGTTTTGTCCACTTTCATAACTAAGACTTCATAACTGGTTATGAATAAGGATTTTTATTCACTGTTTCATAACCAGTTATTAAACAAGACTTTTTTTTCCATTCTCATAATCAGAACCTAGATAGGTACCACTCTTATTTCACGCTCACGCGGAGCTCCTATTTCTGGGTGGCTTGGCCCTCCAGGCCTGCTGCAAAGCTAACATAACCTAAAACTACCTAGTTTCTGATTATGAAAATGGAAAAAAAGTCTTCTTTATTAACTGGCTATGAAACAGTGAGTAAAAATCCTTATTCATAACATGTTATGAAATCTTAGTTGTGAAAGTGGACTCAACTAATACTTGTTCGTCATTGTTTGTGCATGGTCAAGTTGCGTTGAAGTACGAAGGTGAAGATACACAGACGGACAACATACCAAAACTTGGTGGTTTTAGGCATGGAGCTGAAACCCTTAGACATTTCGTCGGTGATACTGGGAAACCACCGTTAATAACCGGTTAAATGGCATTTCCTAGTAGCAATCCGGAAGCACCCTGTAGCACTAAATTTCGTCAGATTCGTAGAAAATCCCCTGTACTTAAAACTTTAAAATAAATACCTCTCGAAAACGCAACCGAAAAAATAACTCTTCAAATCAAAATACAATAAACGTTCCATCCTGTTATTATAAGCATTCTGTAAACAAATCGGCATTAATCCCAACACGCGTAATTGAAATAGAATGCAGCATTAAATTTTGATAGGCTTTGCTCCCTAAACAAATATGTGGATTGTAATTTCAGCATTAAATGGTAACTTCTCATTTTATCGGCTGAGGACTGTGTGTTTAGGATAAAGTTGTGTTTTTACTGTTAAGTTATCATCAGGCCACCGACATTAGTGGGTCAAAGACATAGCTTAAATATTGTGTTTCAATCCGTTCGCAGAAGTTTATTATCGCTGTCCCCTTAGAAACGGTTCGATTTTCTTGTTTTTCGTCTTCAGATATATTTTTTTTTACTGACCCTTGGGACTTAATAACGTACATTACAAGCATACAACGTTTTAAAGTACAATTTAAGATTACAAATGCATTGTTCGGCTCTCCTAAGCTAATACGCAGTATGTCAGATGAAATCCCTGTAGCAATATCAACCTTATTACTAAGAGAAGAGAACTTAAACTGCTTCGTTTATTGATTTTGGGATACTGCTATTTGTTTAGGAGGGCAATTTGTCCTATCCCACACCTGAATACAACAATCTAAACTACTGTTTGGCACCATACACCTAACCTAAGAATTATTCCTTTGAACAATTCTTAGGTCTCAGTTAGAAACCAAGAGGCTACTATTTTCAAACTGAGTTTTCCAAACCAAAACTAGATAAATAAATAAATATCAGGGGACAATGTCACACCAATCGACCTAGTCCCAATTTAAGCTCTAGGCTTGTATTATATCGTTTATATGCAATATTAAGTCTACAATCCAGATACTATAATCCTAAGACTGCAAAAAGGTGCCAACCCTGATCCCTTCTGCTGGAAGGTAGGTTAAATAATAAGATAGTGGCTGTAATCCAGACAGACGGACCCCTACACAAGGTACTACCACCACTTGTTCCCTTAACCCGGCGATACTCGCTAGTGGGTAAAACATACCACACAGTACTTAATTTTGAACTTTAAATATAAGATACAGCGAAATATCGCAAAATACCTAGCAAGTAACGACGGGACAAGCGTCAGTGAGGCGACAAGTTTATTAACGCAAACGTAAACGATTTTCGTAAACTGACAAAAAGTAAACCTCAGAGGCCCTAGACAAGATGCATTTGGCGTTCGTTATCGTTATCAACATACATCGTTATCGCGGGAGCAAAAACAAATCTATTAAAGAACACATATAACAGAATGTATATTTAGTATAAATGGAATATTCTGCCTAAACACTCTAAGCCTTTAAGAAGTTCATCATATCTAGCACAAAGTTTTCGCTAGAAACGGTCAATCAAACTTGTCTTGCACTGAGTAAACGCGTCAACTAGTCAAAAATTTATATTTTTTTTATTTATGTTAAATCGAGTATTTTTCTCCAAAAATAGTTTTAACTTTTTAAATATATGTTTTCTATTTGTACTCATATTTAATTTAGATATATTTTTGTATGTTCCTGTACATATCAAATCAATCAAGAATAACAAATGTCTAAAGTAGCAGGAAAAGTGACTGAGAGGTTGACGTTAGGATCTCTTTAAATATGTACTACTGATCAAGTCAAGTACGGAGGGAAGATATTCGAAAGAAAATTTATACATTTTTAACTCGTAGGTTAGGTAAATAAACGTTTCTCGATACGAGTGTCACTTCTGTTCTTGCCTATTTGTCATAATCTTTCACTACTGTCAAATCGTTTTTGCTCCCGCGATAACGATGTATGGTTATCAAAAATGTATAGGGTTGACGTAAGCTGTCACACGGTCGAGTCGAGCGCCTACGTCGAATTGGGATAGACCAAAAAAAATAACTCACAGTTTTAACACTCTAATTTGGAAGAATAGGTAATTTTAAGAGACCAATTTCATTAATTTTGTATTTGACCCAATAGTTTTGTTTTAATATGTTTATTTATTTAGCGGACATTTTATGGGTGACATGATTATTTTAAATTTGGGTTGGCATTTTCTAATAAATTACAACAATTAAATGATATCTAATGATAAAAAGTGATTGTAATAGTGTAATAAAACATACTTTTTCAAGCGGTTTTCGCTTAACCCGTAAGATACACCTAGGAGGGAGGGAAGCCAAAAACGAAAGTCAAACAAAGGTCAAATATACTTTTGTCAAAATGTCCGGAATAGATAACTATTTCAAAAACTTAATAATGCAGAAAGGCTTTAAAACCCTATTCCTCAAAATGGTTTTCAAATTAGAGTGATTTCAAAAATATGAACAATGCCAAGTATTGAAGAAGCGAAAGAAATTTGTCAAGATCGTAGCAAGTGGAAGAAAGTGGTCTCTGCCTACCCCTCTGGGAAACAGGCGTGATTTAATGTATGTATGTATCTTCTTCTTCTTCAAGTGCCTCTTCAACTAGTGAAGGTTGGCTACTAACTTCTGGAATTGTTGTCTGTCCTCAGCGAGTCGAAACAGTTCAGATGCGCTCGCTATTCCAGTCCACTCTCGGATGTTGCGGAGCCACGACTTCTTTCTCCGACCAACTCGCCGTTTACCGACTACCTTGCCCATCTTGCATGCTTAAGCATGAACAATCCCAATTCACTATTTTTTCAAGTTTTCGAAAATGGTTTTCGTTAGCGTGAAGCCACTTGTCTAGCCTCACAGACTACTTTTGGCTTCTTGGTTTCAAACTGAGCATCGTAATGTTGTTAGTGACGGTACGATGATCTCGGAAGCGTCGGTAAGCCGGTGCAATCACGGGTATTAGGGAGTCCTGCTCACATCCGCTCATGACGAGTGATAACCGGATTAGGACATCCGGCTGGTGATCGACAGCTTGCGGCCAAAGAACTGGCGGGATCAAACTAAAAAAAAAAACAATTTTGCTTAGATATTATGAGACGATTACGATTCGACCAAATATTTTAATTAATGGCTCTCTCTCATGTTAAGGTGTATTTTGCCAATGTCGAGTTATTTATAGACAGTGCCATGGGCGAAGACTATCGTTTGGTAAAATAGTATTTTATGTAATGGGCTAAACAGAAGAACATGGGGTTAGCTCCACGAGCTTCTGTCAAGTCCTCGTCTAAATATTGGGAATTCTTCGATTAATTTAAAACGCGGTAAGGAGCCATTGCTATCATTATGTCGACTTTCACCAACCAATTTAACAGACGGTTAAACTTTAATCAGCTGTTAGTCAATGCATTTCACGACCGACAAACCGATAACCGTCCGTTTAATTGTCGGTGCACACTGCACTTGGTTTCATAAGTAATAACCGCTATAGTTTAAAAATGTGTACAAAAAAAACTTACATCGTGTATTTAACAAACACACTGCCGCACATCAGACGTAATATTAGATATTTTTTTTGAGAGAAACCATCGGGCCATTTTTTTGTTGTTGCAAATATCTCCAGTAAAATCTATTAAAATCGCAAAAAAATGTGGCCTACCCTTTACATACATACAATATTTATTCAACGGTACGTCAACGAATCAATGTTGCGTGGTTTCGATTAAGAGATCATTGTTGGAAATATTTAACTTCACAATCTTCATAAACATCCCCTTTTTGCGGCTCTGGAGAGTTGCCGTACGCGTCGCGCTCAGAACTCACCGACCGCCAGGGCGATTGATTTGTTATATGTTTTCACGTCGGGAGTCCAAGATGCTGACGTAATTGCTGATAAGTGGTCATGTTTACGTATCAATATTGATAGGTTCTTGTCTATGTTAAGTTAGTATAAAGTAGTGTGTTTTTATATTGTAATTAGCATAATAGGTGATTTGGTATGCACTGTAAGCCTGTTATTGTGTATAAATAAATAAATAAATAAAGCTTAGGTCCCTCGCTATTGTTATGGCTCCACATCGCCAGGCTATCGCCCGCGATCAGCTGATTGCGCATTAGCATGTCAAGCGCCTGCGTCTAATGCGGCGTCTGTTCGTCATCACGGCGATTACATACAAGTGTATTATTGAAATCGGTATCGATTTATGTAATTATTGCACGTAAATAAAGATCCAAGATAAAGTTGCAAGGGAAAAACTAAAATTATTTTACAAGAAATTAGTGGTATTTTTGGAATTGTTAGTTTTTTTCATGTAATGACTGTTTGATGCCAAAAATAACTACCTATAGAAATAATAAATAAATGTAAAGTTTATCTTTTTCAATAATATTATAAAGACAGAGTGCGGATTTTGAGAGTTTGTAACTATAGCTATCCGACAGGCAATCTCCGGAAACACGAAACTTATTCGAAAAAATATTTTCCCAATTGAAAGGTAGGTACATTGCTCCGAATGTACATGGGATATATAAATATTGGGGGACAATATCAGGGGACTATGTCACACCAATTGACCTAATCCCAAACTAAGCTCTAGGCTTGTATTATGGGAACTAGACAACCATATAAACACTTATATAGATAAATATATACTTAAAATACATAGACTCAGAAACAAATATTCTCACTCATCACTAAACCCCGTTATCTTGAGGCACTGACGTCGCTTTTTCATAGGGATTGAATGTTTATTTTATCGACTCTCTTTATATCGATGTGTGTAGTTTATATTATGCAACAACGCGATTAATTCTTTGCTTTTCAAAACTCTGCTCAATTTCTATACAGGGTGTAAGGGACGGCTCACCGAAAACTGAAACCATAGCTTCAGACCATTGTACTGAACTGAAATCCAGTGGAAATTTTCCCGGGAAAACGAAAATTTTCTCGTTGGTTTCAGTTTTCGGTGAGCCATCCCTTACACCCTGTATAGGTATAAAGTAGGTACTAAAACTTCTTGATTTAAAATAAGTAGATAACTTCATTAATTATAATTATGATATACGATCACCTGTTGCAATTATTGTGGAAAACTATGATAAACAGTTTTAACGAACGAACTCCCACGACTTTATTTACCATTATGTTTTATCACATTTTAACTAGTGATTGTCTTTGACTCATTGCCAGTGATATGACATATAACTCTTAAGTGCAATACCATCGACATTTAGATATTCAATAAAATAAATATTAAATCCCTACGAATAACCCTTCACACCCAAGTGATTCAGACGATGTTTTTTTTAAGTAGGTAAGTATACCAATTGAAAAAAAAAACAGGAGATAATTTTTTTTTTTACACGGTTCATATTTAATTTGAAAAAAAACCTCACATACGTATCACTTTTATTTTTATTTTACAGGATTCAAATTCAATTATAAAGAAACCCTCACAATCGTATCAGCTCGGGTGTAAAGGCGACGTCAGTGCCTAGAGATCGACTCATCACACAAATATCCGCCCCTACCGGGATTTGAACCCAGGACGACAACAGGTCATGAGCAATATGGTGTGTCGTAGTAGAATAGAGGCCTAGAGATATTAAAACGTTAACTATAGGGAAACACTTCGCAAACAATATTATTTTACCGGATTGAATAGAGATCCTGTAAGGTATTTATAAACGTTATTGTAACGTATAAGTATAATATTTGATTAAGATTATAGATCTCGTAATAATCGTATTTATAAAGCCTGTGAGAACACAATAGGAGTAGAAAAAAAGTTACTAGCTTATTATAATATTTATACTTTCGGACGCTTATAAAGAATAGAATCTGTAATAATTTGAATTGCTATTGCCGTAGTTTTCAACAAAACGTGAGTGTCGGATTTCTTACCCATACATTTGTGCACTACTTGGCGTGCCCTTGACCTTGGAGGACCTTGTGCAGGGTCCGTCCGGATCCCTACCACCATCTTATCCAATAACCTACCGCCAAGCAGCAGTGTTTGCATTGTTGTGTTCCGGTTTGGGGATAAGACAGCCGGTGAAATGACTAGCATAGAGGCATTCCATCTTAGTCCTCAGGGTTGGCAACGCATTTGCAGTCTTAGGATTGCATTGCAGTCTTGTGAATGCAAATGTCTATGGGTCACAGTTTCCACTTACCATCAGGTGGCCGGTGTGCTCGTTTGTCTTCTCTATGCCATAAAAAAAATATATATATATCGAGTCATAGATAGTACCTATTTAAGACAGATATGTTCAGAAACGATAGGCAAACTTGTTTCCGCGGTTGTTTTTTAATGTTGACGTTAAAGTATTGTATGTTATTTATCGATGTGGTTGCATCTTACTGTTCACATTAGTCGGTGACCGATACTTTAATGTAAACATTAAGATACAGATGCATTAAAAAACTTATGACATGTAAATATGTAGATAAAGTTATCTACGCGACTGTACATATAATTAGGCATTCAACAACTCGTGTGATATTATTATGAAACTCGCGTTTCAGCCCGTTTTATAAAACCACACTCGTGTATTAATGCTTCTCATTAAGCACTAGTCACAAAAACTACTATTAAAGTAAGGACACCAATTAACGACTCCTTAAAAATCGAGACCCATAAAATTTGGGAGCTATTTTTAAAAAAGCATTTTATGAACGAGTTGATTCACTCGTTGAGAAATTTTTGTAGGCTGGCGACTTTTTTAGTGATAGAGTGTATGCTTCAAATAAATAGCTTGCAACTCTTGCTAGCTAGGATCCGCGAAGGCGCGCACTACAAACACGAAAAGCCACACGTAAGTAAACTCACACTTGATTTAGTGATTTGCCTAATAATTATAATGACTGATCTAATACTAAGATGCCTTTGAGTGGCGTCCGCGGACCGGGAGACGAGCTGTAGGTAGGCCTCCAACAAGATGGAGTGACGACCTTGTGAAGATCG
The DNA here is from genome assembly GCA_927399475.2 of Acleris emargana. Lineage (NCBI taxonomy): Eukaryota > Metazoa > Arthropoda > Insecta > Lepidoptera > Tortricidae > Acleris > Acleris emargana. The sequence continues at coordinate 4,896,589 of OV656840.1, forward strand.
CGGGAACGCGGTGGATGCGAAAAGCACAAGACCGGTCTGAGTGGAGAGCCTTGGGGGAGGCCTTTGTCCAGCAGTGGACGTCTTTCGGCTGACATGATGATGATGATGAATACTAAGATTTTTAAAGGATTTATTATCGTGTCCTTTACGACTTCCAACTGTTGACGCAGGCTGCAGTGGGGTTCCGGTTTTATCTAGGTAGATACAGCAAGACACAATTAATATAGCGTACGTCAAAGCTCTTACGCTGTTGATCATTGAGTCTATTATTGTCTATTCCGCGCACCATATTAATCCTGTCTTGCTGTACGTAGACAAGAAGCTTCCTTTCATTGCGCTTTACTTGTCCGATTTTGTGGTTTAACATTGAGAAACAAGCATTAAAAGTTAGAAAATTTATTTAATTTAATTCCGAGTGCAATCTGAACCTTATTAAAGCTAGATTGAATCGGCATCTTCTGGGTGAGATCGCTTCATCGTCGACAAAATCGCCGTCCTCTAAGGGCAAAAAAAACTAGTAATGAAAAGTAAAGTTAACACGGTTCACTTTGGCCTATCTGACGGCAATAACGCCTATTTTTCTGAATAGGTGGAGTGAAAAGTATATGAAATTGTCTGTCGATTTATTCGACTCCTCGCATTTTCCGGATCAGTCATCTGAAAACACGGTGTCAATCGTTTCTCGGAGCCGCATGAAATATCGGGTAAAGGCTAAAAATCGTGTACAAAATCCGTTGTGCGTATTGAATATTGCTGGAAGGGTGGCAGGTAAAAATTAGATATGATTGAACTTCGTAACTGGATGGAATTTTCCTTAATTACATTGATTTAAAAAAAAATAAGGTCTATCTTAATGTCCCATTGCAGGACAAAGGCCTCTCCTCTTTTTCGCCATATTTCCCACCTGATAAAAAATTAAATAAAAAAAAAAACTGGTAAAGTGATGGATGATACTGATGATCCCTAGTTTCAGAGTATAATTATGTCTATCTTTTAGAGGGCCGAACCGAATCTACGGACATTTTAACCTAGCAAAGAATCACCCCGATAGAACTTTAATACAAAAAAAACACAGAAGGCAATAATTAAAAACAGTTTTCAAACTTTTACAAGATTTTTTTAAAACTTAATACTTTTAATTACATTTACCTATCACAAGCTCAAATTTGCGTTCCAAACAGTTTCATTTGTCCAAATTTTCGTTACTTCGAAATGTATTTTATACTAAAACCATTAATGTTTCCACGACATGTAAAAAAACTAACCTAACTTTACCTTTACGTTCTATAGATATATCTCTTAACACATTTTTTTAAATTAATTGGCTCTGGTAAGAAATTTTCGGACAAATTAAACAATTGAAAACTCAAATTCTACCTTATGATTATGTTATCCTTAATTAGGTTCGTACCAAATAACAACATTGTACACACAGCTGAAATGCTCACATACACTTCGCCTAAAAGGAATAGCTAAACGCATTGCATTTTGGCTATTCCATATTCTGTACAGTTAGAAAAAAAGAAGTCGTCTATTGTACCATGAAAGCCTTAGTATGCAGCACGCAATCCGCTATTTGCTTTGTCTATGCCTGAAAGCTCGTGTTTTGCATCCGAATACTTTAAGCTTAAAAGCTTAGCGAACTATCCCCGTTTCGTTGTATTGGGATTTTGGTTAACTTGGTGAGAATATTTTGTTGAAAACTTGTTTTTCAATTGTAAATAAGATTTGTAGACACTAAAAACAGTTTTATTTAGTTCCAAAATAGGACACCTCTTACATAATTATAACAACGCTTGCTATACCATCATACTAAAAACGATTACAAAGTAATTATTGCAATCAAAAATATTAAAAATATGCATACTTACGAAAATTAACTGAAAATAGCATTAGCGGCTATGCCTATGCTATTTATCACGGCATAAAATGATTTTTAATATCGTCAAGGAAAACCCAGTTTTTATTTGTCATATTCTAATCCAAACAAATTAACCAAATTGTCGGTAATACAGTCAGCGTCAAAAGTAACTGGTCACTTCAAGCTACTTTTGTACTTTATCGCATTAACACATTAGACAATCTTGTTTGACATTGTTTATGTGACAGTAAAGCGACAAGGTATTTAAGTGATCTGTTACTTTTGACGCTGACTGTACATACTGTAATACCGCGACTCCAACAAATTCAATAAGGTGAAAATTTACCTAACTTATTTATTTAATCGTTTGGCCTAATTATTTCAAATAAGCATTAAAAAAGACATAAATAACTATAGATCCACATTCACATTCAAGGTCCCGAGATGGTGACAGAGTGCCACAAAAGATCAGCAATGGTCGAAGTGGCTCACAAGGCCCATCTCAACCCCCCCAATAATAGTGACAGAGGGCCCTGTCAAGATGCACTACGCTAACTAGCGTTTATCAGTTTGTTTTTTAAACCAATCGCGTCACTGGTAGATCACGTGAAACGAAAGGTCACGTGATCTACTAATAACGCGGCTAGTTTAAAAACGAAACAAATACATACATACCTTCACGCCTTCATTCCCAGAGTGGGGTAGGCAGAGCTACAGAATTACCAACAACTCTAAAAACTTGTTGATAACTCTGTAACCACAATTTGCACAATTAGGCTAAGATGTTTAACATTGTATATTAGTGACAGGTAGCAAGCCCATCGCCTAACAGTACTGCAAGCCTTTATTCCCTTAGTCGCCTCTTATGACTTCCAAGGGAAGACGTGGAGTGGAACAATTCTAAGCCGGTAACCACACGGCACGAAACAAATAAAACCGAAAAAAATCCCTATCGATTTTGCTACTAAAATAGGTGTTTAGTCTTTTTTTGGATCCTAATGAACACATGGACATGCATCCCGTGACTTTTGGAGGGTGGGGACGAGGTCCATACATCGCCCATCACCCTTTGGAATATCTAGACCCAGCGGTTTGGGATATGCTTTGATATCGTCGGTGAAACTGCAAAACTGCGTAAGTAACATTTGAAATAAGGAGCAAAAGGCACCTTTTTAATAAGACTGTAAGGTTTATTTTGCTCTATCATAAATTTGTTAGTTACGCGGTTTTGCAATGTCACCGACTCAGTCAGTTTCTTTTTTTATATATTTTGGTATAAATGCACGCAGATTTACCCAGTATCAGGGGGTAAGAAAGCGCGAGGGCAATTTTTTAAATTTCCCCTACAATAAGATTACTATACAGAAACACAACGCGCGATTTATTTCCCGGGCGCGTCAATGGGGAGTGTCAACAGGTGATGTATGACCCTCCTATTTAGGGAACACGCAAACATGCTATTTAAGAGACTAAATAAAAAAGAAAATAAATAAGATTAACTTTTAAATTTTTAATGTACTCTGTATTTGTGTTGACATTTGTTATTATCATGTAATTCTATTTCTGACGACCTCAATGTAACTGCATATAATTTGACATGCCATGTAATTTATACTGTGTTATATTGAGTAATAAAATCTGAATCTGAATCTGAATCTAGTAACTTAATATTATTAAAATAACTAAAATTCTAAAACTCTAAATATTTATTAAATTAATTGGGCAAACGAGGGCTCTTTTGCACGTTGGTAATATGTGAATCTAGGTACTAGCGCTTCGGAAAATACCATTAACTACGCCATTAGCATTGCAGCAAAATGGCAGTATGTTCCAGTTTTAAATCATATACTGCTTCTTTTATTGTGGTTATTGCTCGAGAATATTGTAATATTAAAACAATTGTTTGAAAGCATGATAAGCTGTTGACGATAATTGAGGATGTATTTTAAATGGCGTTAATCGTAGGTACGTATAGTTAATAAACTATCTCACTCCTATGTAACTATTCATTCTATTTTATTTATAATTAAGATTACTTAATTTATGTGGTTACATAAATATCAATAAGTTTTTAAAGTGGTTCGTAATCCTGTGCCACTGCCTACCCCACTCTGGAATGAAGGCGTGAGTGTGCGTTTGTATCTAAGATGACAATAAACAATATTAAAAGCTATGCATAAATACACATATCGCTATTTCCGACAAGTTTAGACGTTTGCTAATTTTTGAGTCAGTTTTATTTTTAATCTTAAAATCGCGAGTGTGTGCCGTCTCTTATTTTTCCGACACGTCAAATTCAATTTACCATGAAAATAAATCGGTAGCAGGTGCTAGGGATAAATATCCTCCTATCTTTCCTTAAGATATGCTTCATTTTTCTAGGTACTATTGTATAATATGAATATGTTTAAGTTATTTTATTTTATTTGCCGTGTGGTTGCCGGCTTAGAATTGTGCCACTCCATGTCTTCCCGTGGATGTCGTAAGAGACGACTAAGGGAATAAAGGCTTGTAGTACTGTTAGGCGATGGGCTTGCTACCTGTCACTATTATGCACTGTTAAACATCTTAGCCGAATTGTGCAAATTGTGGTTACAGAGTTATCAACAAGTTTTTGGAGTTGTTGGTAATTCTGTGGCTCTGCCTACCCCACTCTGGGAATGAAGGCGTGAAGGTATGTATGTATGTATGTATTTTATTTAAATAAAACATTGCAATCTGTAACAAAGGCCTGTCTTTTGTGTGTACTTTTTAGTGATCCGTGCCGGGTTTTTATTAGCGAGCATATTTATCTGTAAAAACTAAATATTTTTGCATCATATCTTCGGTGATACCTACTGCAAAACCGCGTAACAAACAAATTTATGATAGAGCAAAATAGACCTTACTGTCTTATTAAAAAGGTGCGTTTTACTTCTTATTTCAAATGTTACTTACGCGGTTTTGAGGTTTCACCAACGATATGTAATACTATAGGCACTACAAAACAAATAATAAAAATACAATAAAGATAAAATTAAAGGGGGTTCAAATACCCTTCACTACACTTGGCCAGATTTTTGCACTGTCATCATCTGCCTAACCTATACATACATACATACATACATACATTAAATCACGCCTGTTTCCATTAAAATGTATGTATAATAATATATATTTTTATAAGAGAGCCAGGTCTACGAGCACGCGAATCACCTGATGGGAACTAATCACCGCCTATAACACCAGCAACTCTTATAAAATAAAACCATTTAGGTACCCTTCAAAAAAGAGGCCCTTATGTTTATTCATTCATTCATTTATTTACTTTGTACACGTCTTTCTTTAGGTCCCGACTTACAAAAATGTGCAAAAAATCAACTTAATCGGCCTATACTATAGTATTGCTAATTGGCTGCGACAGACACGCCAGTGATCCTATATGAGTTCAGTTTTTTTCCTTTTCACAAGCTTTTATTTAACTTGCAATGTAGTATGTAAAGGTCAAATCTTGTAAGTTAAATTTGACAATCTTCCCGGTTTCCGATAAAGCTGAAAATTTGCATACATCTGTAAATTGGATGACAATGCAATACTATGACATGGAACTGATGTGATGACGTAGTCAGAAGGTGGCGACAGAATCACCGCTTGTCCTAAAAAACATATTTTTTACGGAAACTTATTAGATACAAAACCCTTAAAAAGACAGCATAAGGTGTACTAAAGCTGAGTAGAGGCGCACAACCGCAAAGAAAGCATGCACAAAACGGTAGCCAAGGCACAGTACCGCAAACATTTTAAGCTATCAACGCCATAAATACCAGTTTACCCCCCTTGTCCGTCAACCAGAACAAAGGGGGACGAACGGCGAACAATATAAAATATTCAGGGGCTTAAAAGCCTTCCTATGTTATTGTCAGACCGACTCCAAGTTTAGCTCGAACAGAGATTTCAGGCGGTAATCAGATTAAATTTACCTGGAGTTGGGATTGTGTATTTAAGGGTTGGGTTTGATTGGGGAATTGATTTTGGTAACTATTCTACTGTTATTAATGGGAATGTTTGTCAGGGTTATTTGATGTATAAATATATAGATAAACGTTTATAAGCGTACTACAAATCACACTTACAATTGGGATAGACCAAAAAAATTACACGGTTTTTACATTCTAGTTCCAGTGAAGTTGTATTTGACCCAATAGTTTAGTTTTAATATCGTTATTTATTTAGCAGACATTTTATGGATGACATGATGGTAGTGAATGTTGGGTGTGGCAGAACAAGCATGTAAGTCGTGTAACTGCAGTTGAAATGCGCTCTTTGCGTAGTATGTGTGGTGTGAAACTGATTGATAGAGTAAGAAATGAAAAAATCAAAGAGAAATGTGGAATAAAGGAATATGTAGCAAGTGGAAAGTATGTATGTATGTATGATTATTTTATTTTTAATCTAGGTTGGCATTTTCAAAAAAATTACAACAATAAAAAGTCTTATCTTACGATAAAAAGTCATTGTAATAGTGTATTAAAACATACTGTTTGAGGCGGTTTTCGCCTAATCCGTATGATACACCTAGGAGGGCTTCAAGCCGAAAACGAATGTCAAACAAAGGTTAAATATACTTTTGTTGAAATATCTGAAATAGAAAAATATAAAAAAAAAACATGATGCAGAACGGCATTTAAAACCCTATTCCTGGAAATGGTTTTCGAATTAGAGTACTAACATTGATATTAAGAGCTTACTGGCTTAGAGGGTCGACTCGTGATCGTAAGGTACCGAGTTCGAACCCCCGCGGTCACCATGTACCAATGAGTTTTTCTAACTTAAGTGCATTACCCGATGCTCTTACGGTGAAGGAAAAACATCGTGAGGAAACCTGCACATTCGGACAGCTGAGTGTGGAAGAGGGTAATTGCACAAAAGATCCTAAAGGGTCGAAGTGTATCCGAAAGGGCCCATCTGTAAGATAAGATAAGATACTAACAATACAAATGAATTGTCAAAAGAATGCGTGCGTTGTAGCAGGACAAAAGGGTAATGCACTAGCTTAGCGTATAGCTATGCTTATCATTCATCATGGGCAAAATACCAGTATTCTGACAAAAGACCGATGAACGACAAAGCAACAACAAGAAAAAAAAAACAGAAAAGAACAAGAAGATAATAATAATAATTTACAGATTCTATAAAAGCTGATTCAAGTAACAAAGTAGCTATACAAATAACCAAGATATAAGCAATCAAAGTTTTGTTCCTATATATTTGTTCTACTTTAACAGAATTTAACATGGAGTTTATACGACCGACCTGTTACATGACGTCACAGTGCATATCGGATCTCTCTGTCTAATCGCTGTCTAATTTGCAGTTTAAAATGCTGTGTCATTCGTGCTTAGTGGCTAATTTTGGTGATATCTTTGACAGTATTTTCATATTATGTTGAGAAATGCGATTGAAAAAACCCATACATATTCCTGCGTGTATTCTATTTCAAATACATACTGTCATGCTTTTGGGTGGAGTTGGGTGTGATATGTGTGTTTATGTGTGCGTATGTGTGCGTGCGTGTGTTACTTTGCAAAACTGTGTGCGTCGGTACATACCTACATAATTATGTCTAATCCGTTTAGAAGTTAAGATGGCTAAATTATTGCCCTTGGGCATGTATTCGTATTTTAATTTGACTTTAGGAGCTAGCTTAGTAACATCCCTGTAATCTATAATCATTATATACCTATGACGCCTGAATTTGTTTTTTTTAGTGTTGTTAATACCTATAACCTTTTTTTTTTGACTCTGGGGAAACGTCTATGCATACCCGACCCGACTTCCGGAGCCAGGTCGGGTTATGACTTGCACGGACTAAAACCCCCGAGGCGTTGCGCCAATCGTTTTAGGAGGGCGCTACGGGACCGCCATAGCGCCAAAACGTAGCCCTCCAATAGCCGATGCCCTTTGGGCTCGCCTTCCTGCGGAGGCTTTTACAAGGCTCGCCTAGGGTCACCCTGGAACACAGCAGGGGCCTTCCAGTAATATACCTACAACCCTAACCTAACATAAACGAAGGAATTTTTAAAAAACTTAAAAGTTATCTGATCCAGCTGAAAACCAGTTTAAGACAAATGATAATTTAGACAAACAAAACACAAACAAAAAGTCTAAATTAGTCTATTACGTGGGTAGATTCTCCCCCTCTCTTTCTCCACTAAACCCCCTCGGTAGCCTGACTTATAACATGAAACAGTACAATCATTATGATAATCGGCAAAATGTCTCCCGTTTGTCAAGGTCGTAGTAAGTGGAAAGAAGTGGTCTCTGCCTACCCCACTGGGAAACAGGCGTAATTTAATGTATGTATGTATGTCTCCCGAATATGTTACTCATGTAACTACTTGTCTTATGTACCTGCCAATGTTCGGCTACTAGTGTGAACAAAAGCGGATCAAAGAGGCATACTGCATGCCATGCACGTCTGTTGGAACTTTAGTTCCGAGGTGCGGTGTTACAGCCAAACCCACAAGCACAGTCGACAGGCAGCGAACAGTAGTGTGTAGTAACAAGTCTAACGAAAAGCAAGCTTAAAAAAGACCCAACTGCTGTTTGGATATTGTCGTCAAAGTAATGCTAATTTTTTTTTAATTTCGCCAGTTTCATATTAAAATAATATTAATAAAGCCTATGATACTCTAGTGGTTAATACGAACCTAACCACGTATAACTTATTAAATTCGGTTCGGCCGTTTATTAGTTACGAGCGGACAATGGGGCTTTGCTGCTGTCGGGTAAAACAACAAAATATCATTGAGGTAATTCATTCAATTGAAATCAAAATCAATAAGAAAAATAATGACTCATATAATGAATCTCACGTTATAGAAAATCACTAGAAGTATGAGCGGTTTAGATGAGAAAAAACTAGTGACAAATGGAAGGGCTGTTATGGTAGCTTTTCCATTTTTCATTCGTTTTTTGATTATTATGGCATGATGCCGCAAGTGGGTGCATTGGAGGGCTTTATTTATTCAATTCGTTTTTATAAAACTTGTAAGATAATGTAACTTCTAGTAAATATTTATATATTTATATGGTTAATATATTAAATAATTACGAATTTGTGGCACTTGCAGTGGAAACCATGGGACCCTGGTCAGCCGATATGAATAGCTTTAATAAGGCTCTGTGATCCCGGCACATATTTTTTTTTTTTTTTTTTATGGCATGGGAAGGCAAACGAGCACACAGGCCACGTGATGGTAAGTGGAAACTGTGACCCATAGACCTCTGGAGATCCTAGAGCTGTTGCTTACCTCTCCCAAAGGATTGGGCTAGCTATCCAGAGAGGTAATGCAGCCAGTGTCATAGTGTATAATAATAAATTTATGGAAAGTAATAAGTAAAATGTTCAATGATACCTGCTGTAAATAAACACATCGCCGATAATTCATTTTAAACATCCATGGCATCTGTATCCTTAAAATTATCATGCCCTGTATATTACGTACTGTTTAAAACCTATTTACAGTGGTGCGGTTTGGACTGTGCACTGGAGTAAGCGTTGCAAGCCCCCGGCGATGCTCAATTTACGAATATTTTAGGGTATTGGCTAGCTCTAACGCGATAAGAGCAATAGAAGCAAACCTTTATTAAACGTGGCCATCATTTAATCTTACTAATAGTATGTATGTTACTCCTTCACGCTGCAACGGCTTGACAGATTTGGGTGAAATTTGAAATGGAGATAGCTTACATGTATACCCTGAATTAACACATAAGCTACTTTTCATCCTTTTTGTTTTATTTTATTTTTTTATCCTGGAATATTAAAAAGTTTTCGATGAAATAACGATAATAGAAATCTACGCGGTGGATTCGCGTGCATAAACTAGTAATTAATTATATGTATAACAATTTTGGTAGCGTCTGAGTGGTAAAGGTGAAGTGCAATCAACCAATTTGATTCCTAGTTCACTATGGACTTTGTCAACGTGATGTTATAAACCAAATCATAGGAAGTTTCTTACGGTTTGGTTGTCAACGTCACTTTAACATGGTCAAAATTGGCCTAGAAATCAAATTAGTTAACTGTACTACGTAAAATAATGCAAGGAAACTCGAGTCAGTTTTTGAGGGTTTGTGCTATGAATAGAGTCCGTAAAAGTGTACGTTTTTAAAATACTACCTTAAAGGCGATTTGAAAACGTGACGTATGATTGAAACGTTCGTGCTTGAGCCACGGAGCTTGTTTTTTTTTCACGGTAGTTTACAACTTCCAGTTTAAAATTAAGTTTTTTTTTTGTGAATAAGTTATACACACATCTACTTTTATTTTATCAACAATCCAGCCCACGGATTTCTCAAATAAAGGGCAGGTATTTCAATAATTGTTTCTTACCATAAATCTTTACATATAAAATTGTATTAATTAAACGACAGTGCGTTTATTAAAAAAACTACGCAATTTGTGAATGTTACTTTTGAACATATTAGAAAGAAGCTTTTTTATTTCACTTGTTTTTTATACCCATGTCCCTTTTATACCCAACCATTTGGATCACCCTGTATCTAAAAACGAAAACAAGATTAATGTTTGTAAATTTCACACAAAAACGAGCCTTCAAACAGCAACACAATGTTTATCAGTGACGTGCAGTTTCCCACTCGTATAGAATTTGTAATAAAAGCACCCCCGTTTCAAACCTGCAAGGTCACGCAGCAAAGGAGTTTCGTTTATGGGAAAAAAGCGAAACACTTATTGCCTACTTTTCATTCGTTCATTTGAAAAGCGCTCTTTCATTCATTCTCGAGAGTGCTATAAAACCGAGAGTCACCTCCTGAGCGGTTAGCGGTAGTAAAGCTGGGTACACAACGAGGGCAAACTATTTCAAGATTTCGGTCTTTGTGACAGCCCTGTTTGAATTTCGAACACTTAAGCGGGAATTACCTAACAATTACACACATATCTAAACACATTTAATACGTATTTTCACTAACCTATCTGCACTCACACAAATGTGTAACTTACGATACTTACCTAACCTACACTTACATAATAACGTAAAGGCACCAATGTTGGACACTTTTAGCTGAAGGCACCAATAATGGACACGTAACTCTGAATTCAAAGATCGTAAGGTTATAAAATAACCATTATCTTCTGCATAAGAATCACTGTCCATAATTGGTCATTTTGTCTATTACTGGTTCCGTTACGTTTTAAGATTTGAATGTATATCTCTCCTTTTGTTACTCATGTTTCTTAGTTACAAAAACAGAGGGAGAAGCATGTTTTGCTGTTTAGGGTTCCTTACGCGAATGCAGCCAAGCGGAACCCTATTGATACGCCTACGCTGTCCGTCCTAACGTTAAAGAGCTGTTTCTTTTGAACTGTAATAGAGCAGATTGTTTTTTTTCACAGTGTGGTTGCCGGGTTAGAATAGTGCCACTCCATGTCTTCCCGTGGATGTCGTAAGAGGCGACTAAAGGAATAAAGGCTTGCAGTACTGTTAGGCAATGGGCTTGCCTCCTGTCACTAATACACTGGGAAACATCTTAGCCTGCGTGTGCAAAATGTGGTTACAGAATTATCAAGAAGTTTTAAGACTTGTTGGTAATTCTTTAGTTCTGCCTACCCCACTCTGGGAATGAAGGCGTGAGTTTATGTATGTATATATTTGTTGTGACGGCAGATACTAATTTTTACAAGAAACGTTTTCTTTAGAAAAAAAATCATTGACTGGATACCTCTGACTAACAGATTATTTTACAGGTCGCGCTGAAACGCTGCAAACTCGAACTAGGAAGAGACTAAGAATGGACAGATGATCCCTTTCTAAGCTTGATAATAAATAAAATATCTTGGCTTCCAGTGCGCCCCCAGTAGCTGAGTCAGCAGGGCAGGACGTCTGCGACACGCGTCCCGACTCAAACCGCCTGTCACGATACAATGACCAGGCAAAACGTGGTAACTTGGCCTGGCTGTTGCAAATTTACCTTCTCCGAGCGTTTATCGCTGTAAATATAGCATTTCTCTTTTTTTTGTGGCATGGTAAGACAAACGAGCACACAGGCCACCTGATGGTAAGCGGAAACTGTGACCCATAGATATTCGCATTCACAAAACTGCAAATGCACTGCCAACCCTGAGGACCAAGACGGAATGCCTCTATGCTAGTCATTTCACCGGCTGTCTTATCCCCAAACCGGAACACATTAATGCGAACACTGCTGCTTGGCGGTAGGTTAATGGATAATATGGTGGTACCAACCCGGACGGACGCTGCACAAGGTCCTCCCACAAGTAAAACTTCTCACTCTCCTGATAACATATTTGTCAGAAAGTGACAAGTGTCTGATTAACAGAAACACGACCATAACAGGCTCGCTAGTACAGAACTGTAAATCTCACGAAAACGGGTTTTCTATACTTGTAGTTGTCAACACGCATAGACACTCACACTACGGCGTCGCTTAGCGACGACAGCTACGCACATATAGACAACGAGCACCTGCATCTACCTACACGCACGTGCACGTGGTGGACCTTGTGCAGGGCCCATCCGGATCGCTGCCACCATCTTATCCATTAACCTAACGCCAAACAGCCACTGCTGTTGAGGCATTCCATCTTAGTCCTCAGGGTTGGCAGTGCATTTTGCAGTCTTAGGATTGCAGTCTTGTGAATGCGAATATCTATGGGTCACAGTTACCACTTACCATCAGGTGGACTGTGTGCTCGTTTGCCTTCTCTACGCCACACAAAAAGTTTACATTTGATTTGCCTAGCCTTACTAACGAATAACGATTTAACTTATGGAACACATGTACTAATCAATATAAGCATCAAAAACTCCTGATATTCTGAAAACAAAGCCGGAGTTTATACTCACGAGAGTAGCTCGACCGTGCGTCGTTACAGAAAGCGCAGCCAAGGATCCACGCAGTTAGCATGCATAGAGATAGAGTCCCCAAAGCGTGCATGCCTGTAGAAATGTTGTCTCGCAGCTACACGAACGGTTCTACGCAGCAAAACTACAGCGTGCGCGTATGTCGATTTCTGAGGAAACATTGACACTCGCAGTAAGACAGCAGTGGAATTTTGGCTTTAACCTGTAACATACAATATTATTACAGTTTGGTCGTGTTGGTAGTGCTGATAAATGATAGTTAGTAAGCACTGCGATACAAGTGGTTGTGATATTAGTTGACCAAATAGAAAGTTTTGAAACAAGGTGTCTAGCGTTGTTTAAACATTAAAAACCTTAGTCAATTTCTGAACGTGTTATAGACCGCAAACATTAATAATGTGAACGGTATTAGAATGTCAAACAATGCGTAACAAAAGCGTGGTAACAGTTCTGTAATGATCGTTGCCAGGGTTATTACAGTCCTATTGTTACCATATAATAAATAAAGATAAATAAAATAATTTACTTTATTTCTTTTCATAGTCACGTTCTTCAAGGATAACAGTGATAATGATAAGCAAAAAAAGCTAAAACTAATGTTAACATATACCTACATAATATAAAAATATATAGTCGGTGTCAAATGCACATAACCTCAAATGTTTATGACGTTGGTTTTTATTTAAAAACTGAGCAAGAGCATATCGGACCCCGCTTGGTGTATGGTTCCAAAGCCGTTACTACAAACACAAACAAAAAAATACCTATCTCAATAATTAACATGCATGAACAAAACTACAAGTGTACGTGTCGTGTGTGTGTTTAAGTGTGTGTGTCGTGATAATTTTCATTTTAGGTTCGTTACATTGGTTATCACGGAACCCTAAAAATGCAAAATTCATAGCAATTTAGTATACAAATAATATTCAAGTATCTATACTTATAAATAAAAATGAATCGCTGCTTCCCTTGGTCATGCAATAAGTCGAGAATGGCTCGACCGAGTTTTTTGTGTTTGTTGTTATCAGGACAAGGATTGTATGAAAAAATATATTATACACATTCGGGTGGCGGCGAGCACGGACTGCTAGTTCATTAATAATAAAAAATAACATAAACATCTCTATGAAAATCTTAATTAAGGCTCTGTCATTCCGGCTCATAGACAACTCCGGAGATCCTAGAGCTAGTGCTTACCTCTCCCAAAGGATTGGGCTAGCTATCCAGAGAGGTAATGCAGCCAGTGTCATAGGAACCATGCCGCGAGCGGACCTGCTAGAGGTGGTGTTTTTTTATAGTGGTGATTATTATTTACATCTTTAATATTTGAGTAAGTTTTATTTTAATTTAAATAAGTTTTGTTTTAACTTTTAATTGTTAATCAATAATACATAAACATTATTGTTTTTTTTTTTTGCTACTATCTATTATCTAAGTCTAAGTCTAAATGGAAGTAGGCACCTCAAATCCTTGAGATAGGTCATTTTAGTAATTGTAAGGAAAATATTCATTTATTTTTTAAGAAGAATAAGATGAATGCTACTCATGCTGAAAAAAAATGATTTCTTTATTTCAAGGATTTTTCCACCTCGTATTAATCGACTATAACAGTTTTTAAATAGATTTGTTAGTGTAGCAGAGAATCTAGTATGTATAGATAACAACTTACCCTGGGAACGGATAAAAAGCCCTCGGTGAGAACCAAAGTGATCTATGAAAATATTCCCTTTAGCTGAATATGATGACTCCATCGGATATCAGATCGATGATGGTGGGGAATAGGCTAAGAGCCGGCCGTTAAAATATCTACGTTATTGAAATAACATTATCAAAGCAATTGAGCACACAAGTCACCTGATGATAAGTGAGATTTGAAACCCTCAAGCAATCTTAAGACCCAATTTAAAGGCTGAGATGAAATACCTCTATTATCGAGGAAGAAACGTTAATAAGATAGAAAATGCTTCGCCGACCTCACATAATTGGAAAAAGGAGATGATGATGTTGACGATGATGTTGTTGATGACGATGTTGTTGTTGATGATGATGATGATGATGATGATAATGATGATGATGATGATGTTGTTGTTGTTGATGGTGACGATAATGATGATGATGATGGTGATGATGATGATGGTGGTGGTAATGATGATTATTATGTATATCATAATGATGTTGATTATGTAGGTGATGATCATTATGATGATTATGATGATAGTGGTCATGACGAAGACGATGTTGTTGATGATGATGATGTTGGTAGTGGTGGTGGTGGTGGTGATGATGATGATGATGATGATTATAGTGGTGATGATGATGATGATGATTATAGTGGTGATGACGATGACGATGACGATTTTGTTGATGAAGATGATGATGGTGATGACGATGATGATAATGATGGCGGTGGTGATGATGATGATGATGATGATGATAAAATAAAATAAAATAAAATCATTTATTCTGTAAGTAGGCCCTGTAGGCACTTTTACAAGTCTGAATCTACCATCTACCAGCGCTTCAAGAGACCATTGTTGAGAAGAAGCACCGCAAGAAACTCAACAGTAAGCCATTTTTTTAAATAAAGAACTTATTACAATACTAAACATAAGCTATCTAATTTAAATGTCACAGGGATGTACAGGTCCCAGTAGTAATAATAATTAAATTAATAAAAATGTCAGGTTAAAATAATAATACAATTCCGGAGATGTAAAGAGTCTCCAAATGTCAAATTAAAATTAAAATTAAATATTAAAATTAAATAATGATGATGATGATAATGATAAGGTTTAAGGTTTAAAGACATTTATTCTCATATAAAACATACATCACTTCCATGAGAACATGGTTATAATACAACAAAAAAATAAAATAACATGTATCTGGCTTGGTCGTTGCCACCGCAAGAATGCAAAATAACAATAATAATAATAATAAAAAAATAGAAAAGAAAATAGAAAATTAAATGAATATCTAAATAATAATAAATGATAATAATAAATGCAAATATTAAACAGTGGTGAACTACTATTTACTTTACAGCTTTGTGGGTGAAACCCATTCAACTCATTCGTTAGTTTATTTATTTATTACGACAATGGTAGTTTTAGTGGTTTGTTATGATATATTCAGCGAGTCCCTTTTTGAATGCGTTGAATGAGTTTGCATTTTTAATGTCAGGCGGTATTTTATTATACAGGAATGATGAATATCAATAGAGTAGAAAGTGGGACTGTGTGTACAAAACGTACTATTATTTTAAGCAGTGAGATCTCCGTTTAACTAAGGAGCTTGACCATTTTACTTGAAGCCTCATTGCTTTGGTTCGTGCCTCAATATTTTAAAAACATCCCCTTTGTTTGAATATTCTGTATTAATACTGTGTTTTATGTTTTGATTGAGCACGCGGAGTAACTGATATAGGTTTAAATGTAATGTGGGTTAAGGAAATGTCACAGTTCTTACTACGATCGACGCGATCGTACGTTATTTTAAATAAAATCCTATATTTACGTAGAAAAAAAATTACACAATTGTTTTATAGAAAATTATTAAGATAGTTTTGTTTAATTTTGTGTGCGTCATCAGTTCATCACTGTGGGAAAGTACTGTGTGTTATTTGAAAATGTTTGTATAATTAGTGAATATTGCAAACCGAGAGATTCCGGTAAGTTATAAATAAATAAATATCTAGCGCTAGTTTACGAGACCAGCGGACCACGGACCGGGAGACGAGCTGTAGGTAGGCCTCCAACAAGATGGAGTGACGACCTTGTAAGGATCGCGGGAACGCGGTGGATGCGAAAAGCACAAGACCTGTCTGAGTGGAGAGCCTTGGGGGAGGCCTATTTCTAGCAGTGGACGTCTTTCGGCTGACATGATAATGTGTTGAGTTTACGAGCAAGTAAGGTGATGAACCAGTAATGCTTAAGCACCAATGATGGACATTTGACTCATATTTTACAGAAAGTAAGGGTTTCTAAATTGTTTTGCAACAATAAATTTTGGATGACTCTGAATTATGAGTTAAGTGTCAATTATTGGTAGCTGTCAGCGTCCAGCAATCGCTGATGTTGAAAAATGTAGTTATTTATTATTTGAACATTTCGTTTCCACAGAGACCGTAACGATCGACACTGTCGCTCAACCTAATAAAACGCCGCCATGAAAAGTGTTCAAGTATTTTGGATTGTCTGTGTGATCGGAATAATTTATGCAGAATATTTCGACGCTTTTACGGTAAGTATAAGTTATGTTTAACATTCTACAGGGGCCTGGTATTTTGTCTTTACACATAGTTATAGTATTGTTTTCAACAGCCGCCATTAACATTTACTGTGGACAAGAAAAATATTTTTTACAAAATATCGACGAATGCAAGTTGTTTTTTTTTTAAATTTTTTAAACATATCCTATTCATATCTTGCAAAATATAGATCCTATAAGATTGTATATGGTTTCATCAATTCAGCTTAAAAAAATACAAGGACAAGGGCACTTCACTCACTTTTTAAACATTCCCTGCTGCTGGAAGGGGGTAGGGCCTCTAAATTTTGGTAGAACTCTAGTGCTTAACGAAGTTTCATTGATGATCACCCTGTATATTATGATTTAGTATAGCTGTCAATGTATGAAATAACTTTCTTCTTCATAATTATGTTTAAGTACCTAGTGTAGGCGACGTGCGTTAACGAAATTTTGCATGCACGCGTTCAAAAAGACCACTGCCCAGGATACCCGCGACATCAGCGCGTAAGTCTAAAGAGTAGTCGTTGCAACGCGCAGATTTACTTGCGGGCGGACATTGTGCAGGGTCCGTCCGGGTTGGTAATACCACATTATCCATTAACCTACCGCCAAGCAGCAGTGTTCGCATTGTTGTTCCGGTTTGGGGATAAGACAGCCGGTGAAATGACTAGCATAGAGGCATTCCATCTTAGTCCTCAGGGTTGGCAGTGCATTTGCATTCTTAGGATTGCGATCTTGTGAATGCGAATGTCTATGGGTCATAGTTTCACTTATGTACCATCAGGTCGTCTGTATGCTCGTTTGCCTTCTCTATGATATAAAAAAAAAATAGATACTACCTTTTTACCCACATAGCAACAAGGTCCTTGCGCATGTTTGAATCGATGAAATCGCGCGTGAAACGTTTGTTTCGCTTAGTATCAATCGAGCTTTGAATAGATGCATGTGCAACAATCTGCTTTTTGGGCCTCATTCCACCTCCAGTATGTTCATGGAAACGCGAGGAAAAGTACCACCTCCATAATGCATCGCGTAAGGGACAGCACTAACAGCATCTTAGGTATGATGGAGGTAAGCTAGATTGCCCCGTAATTAGGCATTGGACCAGCCTGCACGTGCAAACTTAAGGTCATTGTATTAGCACATTGTAGCTATGGTGTCTTGATTATCAGAAGATCTTGCTGATGAACTTGTTTTTGCAGAACAGGCCTCAAATGAAGTGGATCAGAGAAACCTTCGATAGCAAGACTAGAGACGAAACCTTCAAAGACAGTAAAGTTATTTAAACGTTGCCATTTTTACTAATTGTACTATATTAACGCAGTAAATCAGTAGTTAGCAAGTATTTCTCTTTCACACCCATACATTTCATTTCAGGGTCCCTCGTATTTAAAAGGGTTCTGTAGGTAGTTTGCTGTACTCTTGAACGAGAATAATTTAGTTAGAATTTAGTACAAAAATTAGCTCTGTCAATCGAGTGAGAGGATGAAAACGACGGCGACGCTGTAATGTCAATAAGATGAGTTCTACGTAGACGTTGCGTAGATACTGGGTTTCTTCCACCTTATTCTACACCATGACCATTTTCTCTCTAGAAAAACAAGAGTAGATAAAAAACCGATAGCGTCCTAGTTGGACTGCTGGCGCAGCGTGGGTTCTTTACATGAAATACTAGGTAATAATACTAACCACTAACTAAGACTTCCTAACTAGTAGATAGTATTTGGAATGAGAGATCAAAATATGGTGGTTTAGTTTAATATTTTTGATGAATTGTGGTTTTAGTATTTGTTGTTTGAGTTGCATACAGCAGAAAAGTATTTACTATAAGTTTTCTTATCTCACTAAGTGAAATGTAATGTTTATTTTTTAGAACAACAAATGTCTTCACCTTTAACTTTATTTTATACCTACTGAAATTACATTACTAAGGAATTTGCTATTTTTTTTGAGATGAGCCCCAAAAAAAAAATGTTTATACCTACTGCCGTTTTGGTGAAATATAGTTCGCCAAATTTCTAATATAATTTTGCCACTAACTTATCGCAATTATTTTATTTGACAAACCAATGTTTAGCACATTTTTATTATATACCAAGTTTCTTTTTGGTAAATAATTGTTACGAGTAAGCAAACATACTAAATAAATGTAGCCAAATAAGTATATATTTTGTGAAATACCTATGAAATATGCTCGTGAAAAGTGAGCTGCGTATCAAACACTACAGCCATATCCTTGGCGGTGAAGACATGATTTATCGGCTCTGACTCTGAGTAAATAACCAGCATTACGAGAGCGGCAAAATTTACACACACGTCACACGTCACCTGGCTGGGTTGAAGAAAATGAAGTCTGATCTCCATCCTCCACCGAAACATCGAGTTGATGTCCGCTTGCAATGTCTCACAATCATTTCTTTGCTCTACCCCATATACCAACGTCAGATCATCAGCGTACAAGAGACACCGAGCCGCCCGAAGAACCGATTTGAGATCGTTGATCATGATACCGAAAAACAAGGGCCCTAAGATGGAGCCTTGACTAACGCCGGACCAGGTATGGTCAAGTCAAAACAACCATGTCGGACGAACGGCTGACGATCACGCTGGTAACTGGTATAAAAGGTTAGCAATTTGGGAAACCAATTTCATCTAGTTTTCGAATCAGCACGTCGTTATCCACGCAATCAAAAGCCTTGGTGAAATCTAAATAGAAGATATTGATCTGAATTCCTCTATCAAGATGCTCAGCACAAGGCTGAGCGAATCCGCCAAAAACTATGCTGCGCGTCATACAAAAAGGGGCGAACCTGTGAAGATAGGGTCCAGTGAAGAATGGCTTCAAACAGCTAACCTAAGTAGGGACGAACGGCTATGGGTGTGTGTAGTTCTCAACGACGAAGGTATCATCCGCCTTCGGTATCAGTCTCATTCTAGAATAGTCTAGATGCCTTCGAACTTCGAGGATACGACCCAGAAGAGAGCGCCTGGTTAAAAATACATTTTATCGGGATCTTAAGGAGCTTCGTACAACCCTTTTACAATATACGCCAGCAAGTCATCAGGTCCAACGGAGTTATTGGCCTTTAGGCGTTTAATTCCAGCTTCAAACTCCTTTAATGTGCTTGATTTGACATCAATGCAGTTTACGCTAGGCTTACGATCGGCATTTTCTAACAAGTTCGGATCAAGAAGCGGAATGTTAGGTAGAAAAACTTCTGAAAAATAGTGAACAAAGCGCTAGCCACCTACGTACCGACAAATTGTTCGTCTTTAGACTTTACTCGGGAAATACAACCACCATTTCTATCCAGACACGCGCGGGGATTGACCTTAACTGTACTTTGGATTCGCCAAATGTAGCTATCGTCAGCAGACGCTTGACGCTCTTTCACCTCTGACCTCAATACTACAAACTTTATGCAGACGTCTCCATCTCATGTAGCCTTCCATTCACGATGCAGATTACTTTTCAGTTTGATGTCACTGATCAGGTCAGCTGTAACCCACACAGGATATCGTCTGCTCGGACTGGCTGGAAGTTTTCGTTTAGGTACGCAGAGGTTAAAATAACTTTTCATCCCGGAAAATTTCAAAGTTGCTGAGGGAATTAATCGAAATCTACTCGGATGAAGTCATTGGCAGAAGCTATGAAATTTTGTGTGTATATTCATATGGGTTCCTGGATGGTTTGAAAACACAATTGGACCCGGTAGGTGGCGTTGGGTGGGTATGTCATCAACTCCGCCTATACGGTAGGACCGATTTGGATGAAATTTTGTGTGTATATTTCAATGGATTCCTGGATGATTTGGAAACACAATTAGACCCGGTAGGCGGTGCTGCGGTTTGTATGTCTCCAAAATTAATTTTAATAATAATCGAATTTAATAATTTCGACATACAGACCATAGTAAACAGTGAGATATCAAAAAAATATAACCCAACCGTAGATTGCTTTCACACTTTCAATCACACTCTAACCATTTTAATCACTGAACGGATCGGGATGAAACTTGGCACACGTATAGATTAGGTCCTGGAATATGATATAGGGTAGTTTTTATCCCGGAAAATTTAAAAACTTCCGTGGGTAATAACAGTAATTAAAATCTACGCGGGCGAAGAAACTAGTACATCATAAGCACAGCGTGATTCCACAGCAGTGCTGACATCGCCAGCAATGAGAACTCCCTGCCAACTTATTTCGGATACTAATTTGTACATAACCTCAAAATTACTTTTAGTAAAGACTCCAACCTCGACTTATGTCCACATTGCTGGGATCGACGCTCCGCAGCCAGCATGAACATTATGTCTCACAAAGGTACGGCATCTGACATTATGTTAGATGACGCTTAGTTATATATAGCCCCTGAATATTATGTCAAATAAAATTCTGGAAAATAAGGGTACACCATTTATTTTCACCTAATTTTTTATTGAAATTGGTGCCACCTGCACCTATAATGTTTTCTAACATTATCAATTAATTTATTACGTTTCAGAAATCTCTCAACAACGTATGGCGAGCAATTAAGGACGCCCTTAGAAAACCTCTCAGAGCAAGGGCGAGGAAGAATAATGGTAAAAAAAAAATCATAGCTTAACATAGCATATCTTCCACTTTGACCTACTACCAAGCAGCATCCGGATTATTGTTATCCAGTCTGAGGATAAGACAACCTGTGAAATGACTATCGTAGACGCATTCTATCTTAGCCGTCGAGCGTTAGCGTCATTTGTGATAATTTATTTATTTACTTCGTCTGCCTGGACTTTTGATTTTGGACCGAGAACGAAATATAAAGCCTATAATTGCGTTTTATAGAGAAAATCGCTTGACCACCCCGTGACTTTGACCACACCAAAGCAACAATTCGATACCAAGCTTCAAATCAGAACTAGCGCCATCTAGTTCATATATGGAGAACTAAAAGTTTGTTTCTTTAGTAACTTTTGTTTACACACACATCGATGAATACAAACAGAACGATTACAGGGTGAAAAACCGAAACTGAAATAAGAACACTAGCTAGTTGAGTTTTCACCTTTTTTAATTTTGTTACTCGTATATTTTGCTTTTAACAATTAATATGATATAACATAGAAATCAGATGTATTTTTAGGATAAAAGCTATTATTATGTCCTATTCCAGGACTTAACCTATATGTGAGCTAAGTTTCATCCCGATCCGTTCGGTGGTTGAAGCGTGATTGACTAACAAACATCCCAACTTTGTCATTTACTGATAATATTAGTACAATAAGATTTATTTATTTATTTATTCATGAAAATACAATGTAGCGTAATTTAAGGCATTACAGTTGGATACCAAATCACTTACAATGCTAAATTAAATTGACTACTGCGTCGTTTGTCCGAATTTTCATTTATGCTAAAGCCATTTCTGCCTGAATTTATTATAAACTTTTTAATGTTGTTAAGTAAAGCAAAAATAATAATATGGTTATACTTAACCACTTCGAAAAATCTAACACTAATGTAAGGGAAACAAAAATAAGAAAAGTACGGCAAATACAAAACTAACTCAACAAACTAATAATAATGACGACGCGTTGGCTTAGTTGGTAGTGACCTAGCGATCCTGGTTTCAAATCCCAGTAAGGGCAGATATTTGTGTGATGAGCGCGAATATGAATTCCTGAGTCTTGGGTGTTTTCTATGTATTTAAGTATATATTTTTTTATACAAATATTTATGTCGATGTCTAGTACCCATAGCCTAGACTTACTTTGGGATTAGGTCAATTGGTGTAACAGTGGCCCCTGATATTTTGTTATTTATTTGTAATCTAAAAAAAGGAAACAACTAGTAATTCATACAATCCTAACCTAACCTAACCGCAGGTATTTTTGAAAAGCTTAAAAAGTTTCCTTACTCAACTGAAAACCGTTTTAGGACAATCAAATATTCGGACAAACGAAGCGTTAGGACAAACGTTATTAGGAATTTCAAGGTTAATCTCCTAATTTCTACCCTCGACGCAAAAGACGGGTGTTATAAGTTTGACCGCTATGTGAGTGTGTGAATGTGTGTGTGTGTATCTGTGGCACCGTAGCTCTTAGACAAGTTAACTGATTTGAGAGGACTTGATTTCTTAGCTACGTTTCATGAAAATCGGACATATCAGCTCTGATTCGCACTTGGCACGTTTTTTTTTTTTAGCCGTACGTCCAAATCCAACTACAAAAGCAACATCAACAATGATTTGGTTTTTCGAAAATGAACCACAAGACTCGAATTATTTGGAGCCGACGGGAAAACCAGTTATAATACCAATATTCACATCACCGAGGACCTTACGACCAGCCAAGCGGACCACAATCATGACCTCGCTCCAAGTGGAAATCCAAGACGCAGGTTATAAGAAGTGACGTCGCAAGTGATTTACGTACGACGTAATTTAAGTAATAGCGAGTATTGTGTTTTTTCCATTCGAACATATAATATAGGGTGAAAGTATGAACACAATTTGATACTTTTTTTTTATCATGCAAATTAATTCAGCACGCAATATATCGGTAACAAATTAAACGACGATCAGAATAAGGTACACATTAAAATTGAACATTATATTGCTGCTCGAGAAAACTTTAATTTGTTGCGCTTTATTATTGAGGGTAATTGTTATATACTCGTAATTTCATTATAAAACCGTTAACAGTACTTTAACAATCGTTAGTCAACGTTTATGTTCGTATGGAAGATACACTGATTAACTGCGACCCTTACTTTTAGAGTTAATAGGTCTTAAACGGCCAAACTAATTTTGATGTAAAAAAAGAAATGAACTTAATGAGAATGAAAGTTAACCATCCCAAATAAACAAGCACTCTTTAAAAAAAACATATCGGTTCACCTGTTTAGGAGCTTAGCACTCACACAGATTAACATACTTACACATGATTAGATTTATGTAGATATAGACACGGTACAAATATAACTTCAATATTTTTTGCATCAGAAAGTAAAAAAATCATACATACAACCGAACATACAACCTCTTCTCTTTGTCTGTTAATAAGACATAGCGTTAAAACCAAAAAAAAAAAAGATTTTTATATAGTGTGTAAGCCGCAAGGACACTTTTACATATCAGAAATCTACCAACGTTTTCCAAGAGGAGACTACTGCTGAAAAGAAACGCCGCAAGAAACTCAGCAGTCAGTCAATACATGACCTCAAGCAGATCTCAAATTCTTGCAACTCTTCTTAGGGTGGTCAATAATCGCCAACCGCCATATACTCCTTTGTGAGCAAAAAGGGCGTTTCACGAAAAGCCCCACTGGCTGATGACAATGGAGTGCTGGCTCATACTCTGATGAATGGTAGTGAATGTTGGATGTGGCAGGACAAGCATGAAAATCGTATAAATGCAGCTGAATTGCGCTCTTTTCGTAGTATGTGTGGTGTGAAACCGATTGATAGAATAAGGAATGAAGAGAAATGTGGAATAAAAGTAGATGGTATTGAATAAGATTGAAAAGGGCATGCTTCGATGGTTCGGTCATTTAAGAAAGGATGAAAGAAGATTGACGAAAGAGATATACAGAGCGAAAGTGATTGGAAGGGTCGGAAGTCAGATTCAGATTCAGATTTTATCTACACTCATATCATAAGTCCTCTATAATGCGTTCAGAATCCGTAGACAATGACCATCATTACAAGATACAATTTTACTATGATATTTTTTCTTATCTGTAGCTGTACTGTAAAGTTATAATTACGATACAACTTTTGATAAAGTAATGTTGTTTAAATTTGGAACATCTTCCAAAACCAACACAATTCAAACAGGGGGTCAATTCTAGTAGGTATATATTAAACGTATAGTATAGGTATATTTTAAGTAAAGTATCGTACGCCGTTTTGATGTCGAGTGACATTAGAATAGGGACTTTGTTAGTTAATCAATGATTGAAAAAAAAAACATTCATATTCGTGACACAGGTTAGCTTTGCCGCCATTTGTTTGTTCTGCCGCCTGTTTTTAAAATCCGGAAATAGTACTTATAATATGTGTGTAGATAAAGTAATGTATGCAACTGTACATAATTAGGCCTTAAAAAACTCGTGTCATGTTATTATGAAACTCGCCTTCGGCTCGTTTCACAAAACCACACTCGTGTTTTAAGGACCCTCTTTATGTACCAGTTACATAAAATACTATTATTACTCAATATAACACAGTATAAATAACATGACATGTCAAATTATATGCAGTTACATTGAGGTCGTCAGAAATAGAATTAAATGATAATAGTAAAAATGAAAGTAGTCGGACGGAAGTAGGCGTACTTTTTCGAAAAGGCTCGGATGTTAAGTACCCGAAGCCGACGTGCATGACGCGATGTATGAATGTGGGAGAAGCAAAAGAGATTTGTCAGGATCGTAGCAGATGAAAAGAAGTGTCTGAAGTGTCTGTCTATTCCTCTGGAAAACAGGTGTCATGTAGTGTAATGTAATGTAAATAATCTATTTTATTTTCCAGGAACCAGAGGTGTTACACGTAGGTTGGTGTTTGACACGATCCAGCCCTATACCAGAGTTGTTGCAGCACTAACAAGTGTCGCACCACACTGTTTAGTGAAGACCCATATCGATGTCACACAACCGCACGCAAATTTTTAAGGTTTAATAATATGTAATTATATGTTTAAGTATTTTAGGTGATGGTGCTGTGTGTGAGATTGGTAAAATATTAGTTATTTCATTTCAAATTGAATACCAGCGGATTCGAATTGTCTTTTTTGTATTCTTGTTAAGTATGCGATTACACCGTCAATTGTGGATCGATAGGATATAATCTCCAGGTAGTCCCGTTGTCAACGAGTCAGTATGTCGCACTGCTAGATCAAGACGGTATCAACTCAAAATCATTGTTCGTTTTGTTTCAAGCTCATAGGCGTTGTATTAAAGTTGGTTTTAAAATACAGTTGTAGTTTGAGTTACTTCTCTTTTGATCTTCCGTGTGGAATTGGGAGATTTCAAATACCCAAACCATTGGATCTTTCTAGAACAAATTAAAACTATATTTATTAAATTTACAAAAATCAGAATCTTTAACTGCCCGTACAGTGTCATAAGTCCGCGTTACCTCATTTTTTCTTAATCTTTTTATTTTTTTATCAGCTAG
Organism: Acleris emargana; assembly: GCA_927399475.2. NCBI lineage: Eukaryota > Metazoa > Arthropoda > Insecta > Lepidoptera > Tortricidae > Acleris > Acleris emargana. Next base: position 4,922,750 of record OV656840.1, read on the forward strand.
CATTATAAATATTGCACCTTATCTCATATATATTTTATTAATTATCTAAACACAACACTTATAAGCTCGGTATTTGTGAATTTAATGTCTTGTCATGGTGTCCAAACTGTCACTTGTCGTCGCGTGTGAATCACAAAAGGATCCCCAGAAAACCAGCGTTGTAGCACCAAGTGCTGCAACACTTGCTGAATGGCCCTTATTGGTGTCACATTCTACAAATATATTTTTTAGGTTAAGCTTTATTTTGTTAAGTATGTTATTATGTTGGTGGAGATGTGTTATCAATAAAATGTTTTTCTTTCTTTGCTTTAAATATTTTGGGTGGTATTAGTATTTTCAGTAACAACTCCAGCAGCAGTATAATAAGTGTTTATTAGAATCCCTTGATCGATTAGCGTAAACATTGTAGTTTTTCAAAATCCACTGATAAATTCAAATGTTCAAAAAAATCTCTTAAATCCAATATGGATTCTAGTGCATGGCTTAATTGAAATGCCTAAAATTTTTGATCGGCAAAAGCGTCAGGTATTTTAATAAACACACCTGAGTGATGTTTGAAAGTAGAACTCAGTAAAATGTAACGGTTGACCGCGACTTTAATTGCATATTTTAAAACACAAAAAGAAAAGTTTCATTTTTATTTATGACAATTATTATTCTATGTTCTATTTGTTGAATATAAATAAGATTTCTGAGTGACGTAATCGCTAGAGATTTAAGTTTAAAAGATCTTCTTAATCACAAACGTGCAATAGTTAAAGTATCCTTCAAATTTGCTTTGTCCCTATCTAACATTGCGACATTTCCATTAGAGAGAAAGGGACAGCTCATACTTTAAACTAAATTAGAAGCGCGTGGAGCTAGCCCCATGTGCAATTTTCCTCGCCTGTGATATCCATGGACATATTTCTCTAAAAAGTTCATGGTGAACGTCTAAAACTCGATTGGCGAAATATACCTTGTAAAAATGAGGAGTGAAAGCCTTTATTTAAGAAGAAGAAGGATTATAGTGCGTTTTTGAATATGGTGGCTAAGCGTTAATCATACTTACTTGTTATTTGTCTCATTTTCTTATTAGTTATACCAACAATATGTACAATAAGGTTGTTTATGCGGCACAACGTTACTTTGTTATTTTACTGTAGTTGTATTAAAAATAGTTTGAAAGTTACAACTGTGTTTCATTGCTTAGTATAATCTAGTTTAACTCTTAAATCCATTTTCACAATTGATACCCTTCCCTACAATCATTTTTTTAAATTAATAGTTTTAAATAGTCTAAATTAGTCAAAATAAAAATATGTCTGCGGCTTTGGGAATCGGATTCTTGACGTGAAATGATATAAGTACATAGGTAGTCAGGATAAAAAAAGTCACTTTTCGACTCTATTGCAACTATTCTTACCGTGACTATACCTAGGTTCGGTAAGAACACGATGTGGAAGAAATCAGACTGAGGCAAATAATTTAGAAATTTTATCTTTAAAAATTGAGAAATTACAATGAAACGTTTTGAAGAAATAATAAATGATTGAATCATTGCCATATAAATGTTAACTAAATATAATTTTACTAGGATATTTTAACAAAATGATTTAAAATGTCTTGAAAGTGGGTCAAATTTAATTGGCAAGATTTCACCCGTATATACATACGTCCATACATACTTACATACTTACAGACCCGCACGCACGTGAGCACGTGATCTTTTGTATCGGCTAAAAAAAAATACCACAGAAAGTGTATCTTCGATGAGAAATGCAATTATTATGGTATCTAAGAGGTGATGCAATGTTGCAGCATGCAGCATATCTGTAATTTAGCAGAATTTCGATGGCCCGAAATCCCGTCCGTAATTATGTCCGAAAAAATAGCACTACTTCTTGATTTGTGTAATGGTAAAAGGAAAAAAACACAAATTTTGCATAGTTACGTTACGTTACGTGTAGGTTAAGTCAATTTGAATAAAAAATTGGTTTAGGTTAGGTTAGAGTTGTGTTCAGGCGCGAAGTCCCAAACTACGAGGAAAAGGGGCTCTGCTTGGTGGACACCGTCCCAGGAAGCGTGACATAAGGCGACTCTTAGGTATTGTTAATATTAAATAATTATAATAATAAATGAAACAAAAACATTCACTAATAAAGATTTATTTCTTTATAATACATCCATAGTTTGAGGAATACTTAATGTTACACTAATTGTATTAATTCGGCTCATTCCGCCGAATTAATAAATTATGCGAAAATTCATGCGTAAATCATTTTCTGCCAAATTACTATGCGGAATTCAGAAAAAATGAATAAAAACAACTCGATATGCGTCATAGAATCGGCGAGATAAAATTATGCGAGAACAGTTTCTGCATAAATATAATAAATATTTAGCTTAAACAAATTATGCAAAATTGAAATATGCCTATCAACAAAAATTATGCCTAGCAAAAATTATGCGTAAATATTGGAGACCATCTCGTTCATGTCGGTTATGGAGATCCGGTTGTTTGCCACCCTATAAATCGGTGACATGAGGATCGGTATAATGACCGGTTTTCCCGTGCTCTCCAATATGTCCGGGAATTCCGGTGTATAGTCAAAGAACCATTTTCGTGGCGTTGACGGTGTCGTCGTTGTTGGCGTCGCGGTCGTCCATTTTTTAACTGAAAAAAATATAAACCTGACATGTAACATTATTGACAAACAGGATGACAGACAAGTCTGGACAAAGGCAAGCTTTAATTAAAACCCTGACTGCGATTTTTAGATATTGTCGTTGATGATTAAAAAAAGGCTACCTATCGAATATGTGTATTTATCGAATTTTACTTCATCGATTGTATCATTGAAGGGGCCGCCCTAGGCGTACTTTTTCGAATCAAATCGGAGAAATACTGGAAAAGGGCAGAATCTTAAGTACCCGAAACCGACGTGCGTGCATGACTCGATGTATGAATGTTGAAGAAGCGAAAGAAAGTTGTCAAGATCGTAGCAAGTGGAAAGAAGTGGTCTCTGCCTACCCCTCTGGGAAACAGGCGTGATTTAATGAATGAATGAATGAATGAATGATTGTATCATTTCATCGAATTTTATTTCATTGAACGCTGACATTGATGCAACTTGAATGGCGATTGCCTTAGATTTTAGGCTGCCGTGCCCGAAGGGAGCCAACCCTAATAATATGCCTCCCGTCCGTCACTTCGTTTTAACTTAAAACAGCTGAATAATAAACCTCATAAGAAAGCTCAAGGTCACTCAGAGGGCTATGGAGAGGGCTATGCTCGGGGTTTCTCTGCGTGATAGAATCAGAAATGATGATATCCGCAGGAGAACTAAGGTTGCCGACATAGCCCGAAGAATAGCTAAACTGAAGTGGCAGTGGGCGGGGCACATCGTACGCAGGACTGATGGCCGATGGGGTCAGAAGGTTCTTGAGTGGCGTCCGCGGACCGGGACACGAGCTGTGGGTAGGCCTCCAACAAAATGGAGTGACGACCTTGTAAGGATCGCGGGAAAGCGGTGGATGCGAAAAGCACAAGACCGGTCTGAGTGGAGAGCCTTGGGGGAGGCCTATGTCCAGCAGTGGACGTCTTTCGGCTGACATGATGATGATGATGAGCTGAATAATTGAACCGTTATAGATAGCAAGTTGTTTTTAGTTCCAGAATATACGTATTTACGAACAAATCAAAAAAAAAATATATGAAGGGGTCCTTTTTTTATTGTGATAACGGTAAAATATACAAGCGTCAAATTTAGTATGTTCATCACTGACGATAAACCACAAAGTGTGAGTTGGCTAGAGGTATTTCGATTCGAAATTCAAATCGGAATATAATAATACCTACTGTGCGGCGGTAAGAAACCCTCGGTGCGAGAGCCCGACTTGCACTTGACCGATTATTTAGCTCTTTATTACCTTTTAAAAAAAAAAAAAATCTTTACCTTTTGTACGATTTCGAGCTCTGATAGGCTTTGTCAGAGTCCTTTTAATATCTAACCAAATTCTTCGTAACGATTGCTGGAACGTAAAACATATGCAATGTCAACAATAATTAGTGAAATAAGTATTCAATGGTAACCCATCATTTCATCGAATCGCATTACGTCAAACGCTTCTGCTGAAACCTTGATATTTTCAGGGCATCTATTACGTTTATTTTTTTATTAGTATTTATTACGTAGGTTAGGTCAGGTTAGACGTGAGCCCACCAAAAAAAAAGTGAAATATGCCTTTTGTTGAAACATGTTTCGATAAAATTATAGGTATAACGTTAAAAAAAATAAAAAAAACAAATGAAGTTGGGTCTCCTACTATTCGCATAACAACTAATTATCATAATATCGATTATCGTAACACTTTACGCATAAAATTGTTGCTGATAAAAGTATTTTGTCATTAATGATCCTGCGCATAATACCCACTTCATTGGCATAATTATTGTTCTCTGTCTTTTTTTTTAACCTAATATTGAATATCATATATATATTGGCTGTGTGGTTGCCTGCCGCCTAGAATAGTGCCACTCCATGTCTTCCTGTGGAAGTCGTAAGAGGCGACTAAGGGATTAAAGGCTTGTGGTATTGTTAGGCGATGGGCTTACAATCTGTCACTAATATACACATCATAAACATCTTAGCCTGTTTTTGCAAAATGTTGATATAGAATTAACAACAAATTAATAGAGTTGTTGGTAATTCTGTAGCTGTGCCTACCCCACTCTGGGATAGAGGCGTGATGGTATGTATGTATGTATGTATATTTTTTTGTCATTATATTGCAGCCCATCATTTTTTTTTATTGAAAGGGAAAAAATGCTATTGAATTAGTTGACCAGCGTTTAATTAGGTTAGGATAGCTAGAAAAAAGCAAGCAATCGCAACAATTGTATTATTGGTAGATTAGGTTAGGGTTAACTTTAGAGCGGATATAGGCACCCTGGCGGTTAGGTTAGGTTAAAATAATTGCCATGCGTTTGTTTGAAACTACTATGGCTATTATTATTAAAGGTTTTACGCGCTATAAATTTATGTCTAGTTATTAATTTTTCTCTTAAACATTATGGTTAAAAAAATATGCGACCTAATTTATGACTTTTGTCAGTTATGTGTAATGATGATTATGACAAAAGTATTCATGCCTATAATATGACTTTAGATTTATTCCAACCCAATGTGGACCCAATTAAGAACCTTACTCACGTAGTAATTTTTATATAATCTGTGTCCCTACTTTTAGCGCTGATAATTCTTAAATTGCCATATTGACTTCCATCAAACCTAGCTAAGAACCACTCCAGTTTTAACCTAGCTTCAGTTTAAGTTTAAATCCACATCCAAATCAGTCGTAAAAAACGCGAAGTTTGACACAGCACACAGCTTTTGTAAGAGTCTCCCTTTGATTATTTACTCTCTAGATAGAACTTCGATGACATGAACGCGTCGAAAAAATTATCAGCTAACTGTTAGCCTATAAGTAGGTTTCCGCTCCTCAGTGTCAAATGTGTCGTCAGGGATACGATCGTGTTACGTGTCAACATTTATTTTGCTAAAAAGGCACTAAAATGTCGAGTTGTGTAATTAAACTTTGTCGGAATTACAAAGGACGTATGAAATCAAACAGCAAAATCACCTACCACCGGTAAGTAATTCAGAATTCATCGTATTTATTTCAAAAATCCATCAGTTTAAATGTCTAATTAATACGATTCCATCTTGGCATTATGGTTGGTGTTGCCAGTTTTGAAATACGAAATTCCCTAGTCCCTAGTGGTGTGAGTATTGAAGTATGGAAGTTACGTTAGGATATGTACGATTATACATTAAATCAATAATAGAAAACTGCCAAGTGTAACTCGAAAATAGTGGAAATTAATAAAAATAATTTTTGACAAGACTTACAAACTGGAAATTTGACATGGGGTCAGGTCATTACACATATAGCTCATTGAAAACAAAACAATTTGAAAACGGCCAAGTGTGAGTGGATAATAAACGATTTTGTAAACATAACTTATTTTGATTTTGAAACATAAGATTTGTAGGAATGCATAAATAATATAATTAGAAATTGGTTAAGTGCAAAAGCGTCGGAGATTGAAAAAGGAAACATGTTATAAAATGATCACAAATTGTTATAAAATAATTATTATACTTTTATTGCAGGCACTCGTCACCAGTTCAGGGCAAAAAATAACTTTTTCAAATGTCTTCCTTTTATTTTGTTCGGCAAAATTTGCCAGTGAGTGTATTTTATGAATCGAAAACATTAAAGTCAACCCATTCCAATTCGAATCGATACCTATATTTTTAGTTTTTCAAACACTTCACAATAACTAAACCTTACTGTGATCAGTTTTCCCTGTAAATTAGTAATTATGTCTTTAGCTGGCATCCCTATGTATGCCCACAGAGATAAATAGAATGACGTTTTGCGAGTGTAAGACAAAGGAGTCACGCACACAAGCGTACAAAAACTGGCCTGTTTCTGTCGTAGTGATTACAGGGTCACACTCTATCTAGAGAGTAAATAATCAAAGGAGTCTCCTTATCACGTTCGTCATTTTCTGTCAAATTCAAATGTCACAATTAAAGTGTCAAGGCGTTTTTTTAAGAATAATTAAGCCTTTATGTTTGCTTCCAACCTTCGGGGAGGGAAGATGGCCGAATGAAAGATCTTAGGCTAAAAAGGCTTTTACTTTTGATTTACCATTTTACATTTTAAAAAAATAAGAAGAAGAAGCTCTTATGTGGTTCCAGTCAACTCGCGGGAACCTTTCAAGATTGACACTGGCAATTGGTCTAGACAGAAGCCATTATTTTAAGAAAAACCATTAAATATGTTTGCGAAAGAGAAACAAAAACGAAAAATTGAAAACTCATTTTTATGTTTGTCAATAAAGATTAATTGTTTACTTAAAACATATTATCATTGGTCACTTACCCCAACGTTACTCATCCTTATAGTTTTTACTAAATATATTGGTGAAAACAAATTTAGATTGTTCTGAAAAAAAAAACACAACTTGAAACATTACTCACAGACACACACAAACACTGTACAACGCGGTCACAATATCGTATCTGTGCACCTCGCTGGAATGCAACAATGCTCCCACTTCCCTTTCACCGCCCCGTCGCATCAGCACTACGAAGTGCAATTTAACCGGTTATTCACAGTTTTTGTATGAATTTAACCAATTAAAACTGGTTATTTGCATTCCCTAATCAGCACTGTTAGCACATCGTCCCTGGAGCACCGATATGACGTCACGAGGCGAGGTGCACAGATAATTTATTGTGACCAGTGCGGCTAGCATAAGTTGCCCGCGACGTAGTGGTCGCTCGGATCTCCCTTTCTGTCCAGTAACGATAAAGCACTGAGCGACAAGCGAGAAAATACAACTATTGTAGGGCCATTACCAACTGACCGTCGGGGCAATAAATCATTTTATCGGAGTCTCTCGCTCGTACTCGTGGAGCTTATGGCGAGCGTAAGGGATGCGTGTAGTATCAGCGTTATCTTGTATCCCTTACGCTCGCCATAAGCTCCACGAGTACGAGCGAGAGATACAATAGTGCTACCCGTGCTGCTGCACTTGGCTTGGCTTGCTTGCCTAACGCACTCGCAATCGCAAACGTTTTCATTTTGACAGTCCGAAGGCGAGTCTGCATACAAAATGAAATCAATTACTCCACTTTGAAGTCGACTGCGATCGAGAGTGCGTTAGGCATTAGGCACACACACTTAGGTATATCGTCGGTCTAGATGTGACTCTTCGTAACTTTTTTTGGTAATATGAGATTTTGATACAAAAAGGTTCTAATAGTATTTCCGCTGTTAACTCGTAAATGTCTCCTGGATTACAATTCATTTTGACGGCTAGAAACGACAAGAAATGACATCTCGTAACAAGCATTCAGCTGGTGGTCCATTTGCAACGTTAAAAGATGGCGGACGTGTAATTTGTTTTAGACTTTAATTTTTGGGTAATTAGGTGTTCAAAGTTCTTTTCTGATAGTGATTTGTACTTTTTATGCTTTTGTGTCGCACAGTCATTGAAGACTTGGACTTATTTCGTGTATCTGGCATCTTTCTTCTCGTTTCAAGTGGACTCGCAGTGGTGCAGAGGTTAAAACTATCTTGACCTCTGACCTACAAATCACCGTACAACGTTGCCCCCAATCTTCCTAGAGAAGATTGGATTGTGTTTTATTGCTATATTGGTTTATACTTATATATACTTGACACTGGCGAAATCACTTCACGTGGAAACGCCATATCCCCGCGGTAGTAGCTGTTCAAGTCGCCGCGGGGGCAAAGAAAGAAGAAGAAGCATTCAGCTGATGTAACCTCGTAAGATCTACGTGACACGGCGGCCTCTATTCAACACGGTAAAAACCATATCGTCGGCGATACTGCTAAACAGCGTATCTAACAAATTTATGATAGAGCAAAATAAACCTTACTATCTTGATGACAGTAATGGCGGATAAGTTAAAAACCATACCAAAACAGGTCAAATACATATAATTACTAACTGTTATGTTATGACATATGTGAATCACATACTACGGTGACAGATGCCTGCAGAAACGTCTACCCTATATTCTCAATAGCTTGCCCACAGATATTAGGTTAGAGGCCAATAAGGCAAAGTTTAAAAGAAGAATGTTCAATTATTTAGTTACATACATACCTTCACGCCTGTAATCCCAGAGTGGGCTAGGCAGAGCTACAGAATTACAACTTAAAAAGTTGTTGATAATTCAATAACCACAATTTGCACAAATAGGCTATGATGTTTACCAGCATATTAGTGATAGGTTGCAAGCCTATCGTCTAACAGTACTACAAGCCTATATTCCCTTAGTCGCCTCTTACGACATCCACGGGAAGACATGGAGCGGCACTATTCTAACCCGGCAACCACACGGGATAATTATTTAGTTAGTATTATATAAATTTTAAAATTAATTGTAAGTAAAGTTATATCCTAGTTAAGAGACTCAATGATCCCGCAGTCAAACTGTGTTAACAGTTTTGTGGGACAACGCTCTATCGATGTATTTTAATTATTTTCGTTACTAAATTTTAATAAAGAAATAATGAATAACATATGTCATAATAGTTAATAGAAACACAAAGGCAAACCTCGACGGGAGAACTTGCCCTCGGCATTATTGGCGGTATTGTTGGTGGCATTGTTGGCGGCATTGTTTGTTGCATTATTGGTGGCGTTGGAATGGGTATCTTTACTATCCCTGGAAAAAATCCTTATGTAAACATAATAATTAAAACATAAATCACTGACTTCTGGCTGATGCTATGCCTACTTTTTAGACGCCATAGTACCAAATTTTATTAAAATTTATTTAGCGGGTTAGTAGTGAAAGCGTGCCAAACAGACAGTCAGAGTTACCTTTAAATTTACAACATACAACAGAGAGCAGGCAGAGCTACAGAATTACCTTAAACTCTAAAATCTTGTTGGTAAAATCTTGTTGATACAAGAGAGAAGGCAGAGCTACAGAATTACCTTAAACTCTAAAATCTTGTTGATAATTCTGAAACCTCGTTTTGCACAAATAGGCTAATATGTTTACCATCGTGACTAATAGGTATGTATATTTATGCCAAATTACAGCTTTCTAGTACTAAGAGTCTCTGAGCTAGGCTGCGGACGGACGGACAGACGGAAAAGTGGTGATCACTTACCATCATCTAACCTACTTGCTCGTCTGCGTCATATTTCCCTTTTTTTAGGGTTCTATAGCCAAATGGCAAAAACGGAACCCTTATGGATTCGTCATGTCTGTCTGTCTGTCTGTCCGTCCGTATATCATAGCCACATTTTTCCGAAACTATAAAAACTATACTGTTGAAACTTGGTAAATAGATGTATTCTGTGAACCGCATAAGTAATAAATAACCGCATCTGTGTAAGATTTTCACACAAAAATAGAAAAAAAAAACAATAAATTATGGGGGTTCCCCACACTTACAACTGCGACTCAATTTTTTTTTCATCATTACCTTACGTGGGTTATCTATGGATAGGTCTTCAATTGTGGTGTCTTATATCATTTTTTTCTAAACTGAATAGTAGGTCTTTTAATAATAAGGAACACACATTATTACTTTTAGTAATATTACAACATTTAATGCTTAATACAAGTAAACAAACATTAGGTTTACTAATCAAATTAGCACATACAAGTTTAGTTGTTATGACATTAAAGCTAATGAAAATTATATCAAACGTTGGTATGCCTAATGAAATTAGCTTTTATGATACTCGGTCTAGTGGGGGTGAACCAGAAAAAATATATGTGACCTTATTGCAGCTATTGCGGGCTTTACCATTTTTAGTCTGCATTCTTAATCTTCGTTTGTTCAGGTGGACTTTATACTCCCAACCCAAAGGATGCTGAAACGTAAAAAAAAGATACAATGAGTATTATTATTACATACACATACATAAACTCACGCCTTCATTCCCAAAATGGGGTAGGCAGAGCTACGGAATTACCAGCAACTCTAAAACCTTGTTGATAATTCTGTAACCACATTTTGCATAATCAGGCGAAGGTGTTTACCAGCGCATTGTTTACTATTATTATTTTTAGTTATAATGTGTTTTATGTCATAATTGGGATAAAACTAAAAAATAACTGCTTGGTTTTACATTTTTATTCGAAAGAATAGCCTGTTCTAAGGATCTATTTTGAAGTATATCATGATTAAAAATGCTATTGTTTTTTAAAATATTTTATTAACTAAATTTGACCTCGCCTGCTTACTGCGTAAAGACGTGTTTTTATTCTCTGTGATCTGTTTTCAAAGTCATATCATAATAGACGAACGTCATGCGAACATAATGTAAGCAAACAATCACAATACAATATAATTACTATTTCAGAATCTTTCGGCCATTGAATATAGCAAACAATAGACAAATACTAAAGTAGAAAATATAGATGAGAGGAAACAAAAGAAACTAAGTATTTTCTAAAGTAACACGAAAAATATGCAGGGTTATTGGTAAGTCGACCTATTCCCCTCTAGGGGTTATGGGAGAGGTCATTTGCAATAATTTTGGTCCCATAATACACTATGCAAAAGTAAACCATTTCAGAGATAATTTAAATTTAAGTTTTTTGCTAAAAAAGTCAGGAACGCATCTCCAAAAAATATTTACAATAAAAAATATTAGCACTTTAAATAAAATAAAAATACTTACAGCTTTTGTGCATGATAAAATTGCTGTTCTTATGCAATATTAAAAGTAGAATAATATCTGTACAAGTTTAAGAATGAGATGCCAAAAAGTAAAATTGTTTTTTTTTTTTATCAGTTTATCCAACATAAATGACATAAAAAAAGATAAATTTACGAACTTTTGCGTAGGATATTATGGGACCGAAATGCTTGCAAATGATCTCCCCCATAACCCCTAGAGGGGATGGGTCGACTTACCAAAAACCCTGTATAAATAAGCTCATAAATATATAATTATTAATACATAATATTACACATGTATGTATATTAATAAATATAAACACTCGTACATATATAAATAAAATGGTTTAATATAAATAAATAGGGAAAGTCAGAAGAAGAGCCAAAACAGTACTTTATTAACTTAGATTTAAAAGAAGCTACCGATTGTGATTACCTAGTGTCAGTTAGTAACGAATTCCACAACCTTACCTACAGAATGCACCGAAAATGAATTTATTATTATTACAATTAAGATATGACCTACATTTAATCGTTAAATGCGGTCCGAATTGTACTATATAAACTTTTTTGTGGTTTTAAATACAATAAAACCTCTCCAATATTCTATCTCTAGTCTTATAATCAGTGATCGGATTTCACGGTGCAACACTGCGGGATATAGAGTAGAAATCTTAATATGGATATGACTAAAATCCCGGGATCTGGTTCGAAAAGAAAATGCGATTGTTGGAATATTTATAAAAAGGCATTAGGATAGGATTTTAGACGTGTAAAGAAATCGATTAAACATATAAAATATTGAGAAAATAATTATATGCTATTTCAATTTCATACAAACTAATAAAATATAATATCTGTGTGTAGTGTGGTGAACTGATAATGCGTACCGTATTATATATTTTAAACAGAGATTGGCAGATCAATTTTAAACAGAGTATAATAAAACTAACTTTTTTATTTTTTTATATAGGTACCTAAATTACTTTTGTCATAATATTTATTTTACACGTTTAAATTGTATTGAAATTTATTTGAATTAATACAATCAGAATAATATTTAAAAACATAAGTCCCGGAACCCCGGGGCATATCCATATTAGCATAATGTTTGAGGTCATTCACCCCGTGTTGCACCGGGATATCCGATCATTGCTTATAATGGATGGATAATAATGGATTTTTACTGACTGTCTGCCGATAAATGGGATATTCACAAAAATATCTTGGATACCATTTCGAAACTTGAAAAGACAGCTAAATAAAAAAATTCAAAGTGCACGCAAAATTATGAAGTGACTCCGACTTAGTATTAAAATTCTGAAAGTAGTTTTTGTATACAATTGTATGACTATGGAGATAATAACGAGTGAACGGTAGTGTACATTATAATTCATTAATTCAATTGACCTAGGTCAATTTGTGTGAGATTGTCCCCTGATATTTATTTATTTATTTTTTATTCTGAAAAATATTTTTGAGTCTAACTGCAGCAATATATTCGAGAAGCCTTATTCATCGAAATGGTTTTTAAATTGGCAAACATTGTCAAAAATAGGTATGTCCCAATTATCGCAACTCAAAACTTTTTTTTAAGAAAAATGTACTTTGTCCGATTTTTTATAAATAAGAACTAATCTAGCCTTATCTACAAGTTATATATAAAAAAGACTAAAGTGTACGGTTGCAGTGCTATAAAATTATGACCAAAATAAAAAAAGTCACATAATTTAGATAATTTAAATACACCACTTGACCCGTGTAATCTGAAAGATTTTAATAGCCTTTTTCTGAACTTATTTCGCGTTAAAAATGTCGTATCAAGTTGGTCCAATTCGGACTAGTTTTTAAGATACATTCATTTTTATAAACTTTATTTATTGAGAAAAATCCTTTGCAACAAGTCTTTATAATTGCGACGTTGCCGATGGAAACTTACCCATAGGTACTTGAAAAACTTATACAAACAGATGATAATCGTCTGTGACCTGACCTGAACTAAACTACACTTCATTTAAACCTTATGAGTGCCATTTATCAATGAATATGACAAGACAGTATGCCTCCGTCATTGTCACTGTTTACAAAGAAAGCAGAAAATGATAAAAATCGACAATTATTTACAATTTAACCATTGACCAGTCATTTGTATCGTATTGGTAATTTATTTACTTAACACGCAGCCAACAATAGTTTTCTTTACAAATATAACAGTAGCGACAAAATATTGACAATAACTGAAGTCAACAATGAATGAAACCAGCGCCTCTATTCTACGCGGTAAAAACGATATCGTAGTTAACCTGTTATGGTATTGTTATGATATGACGTTAGCCGGCATTACTGTCAAGTAAATAAGAGCTATCAAAACGGTGACAATACGATAACAGCTCAAACACGATATGGTTTTTACCGTGTTTCGACGGGCGTTGATTTAGTATCCAATATTTTAAACTGTATTAAAGCGAAAAAAAATCTTTGGTCTTAGGTAGGATTCGAACCTACATCTCCTCTGGCTATCCGGGCCAATGCAGGCGTATTACCACAAGCCACCAAGACCCTTCTTAAGATCCAGGAAAATAGTAATCGCTTGCTTTTTCGTACTGGGAGGTTATGCAGATTCAAATATATTAATCAAAATTTGAGGGATGTATTATGTATCTAATAATTAAAAATACTTTTCATTTAACGTTCTTCAGATGATTTCGAATGAAAAGTGACATTAGCAACATAAAAAGTCGCTACAAAAAATGAGAACCTAAAACGTGCTTTTAAATTTAATATCCTAGACACACTAATGCTTAAACGTGCTTTTAAATTTAATATATTATCAATACTTTTAAAATCAGGGACAATATTTCAGTGCCTCCAGTGAATAAGGGAATAACTCAAAAACGGCACTTTTCAGGAGAGCAAGAAAACGATATTTTGATACAAGATGTTTGGAATTTGAACTTTTTATGTTTGATTATGTTAGCTATCGTGTTTAGCTTTAGTTTTATATATACATGTCTAATGACCCGACCCTATAAATATATTTTTTTTCTGTTTTTTTGCAGTTATGCCCTTACTCATGTGTACTTTAGGTAATAACTCAACTTATTCGCTTAACTTTTATTGACCTTTTAGCGACAAAACGACTTATACCCTTACGCACGATGTGCGTAAACGCAGAACACGACTTATACTATATTTAAATTTTAGTCTAATAGAAATAAGACGACTTATAAGGCATGACATTTGTTACTTAAGGATTTAATTGAGGCTGTATAACATATAACTTGAAAAACTGTAATGTTAATAACAGTGTTGTATACTAGTGTAATATTAATTACAATCAATCTACCCTCAGAATAACCGTAACCCTCAGTCTCACTTGTTTGCAGTATATAAATCAAATAGTATTATCATCATCCTCGCGGTCTTCATCAAAATTATTCATTAACGAATTCAAATCGAATAAAAAAAAACGTAAAATGGAATAAAACGCACTTAAGGAAAAACATTTTTTTTGCACGTAGGAGCATAACTCAAATTATGTAAATACAGTTTTATGTGAAAACTTAGAAAACACTGCCGGTAATAGTATTGTTGAATGTCAATATAATAAAAAGAGTGAATTTAATATTCTCACGCCATCTGCATTAGCTTCCGAGATTCCCAAGTCATCGAGAGTAATAAGAAGCCGGCTCTGCGAAATTTACAAAGTAAGAAATTTTAATTTTTGGACACATTATATTTAATAAAATGTATGTATCTGCATCCTTTTTACCCTCAGTTTTTACCTCTTCATTTTCACATTGAGCACTTTTTTTACAAGCTTTTTTACGTAGGTATGTGATCATCGGGCGGAATCTAATAAAAAAAACAATTCACTTTAGTCATGACATGACACAAGTAAAATCACCAATATAATTATTAAATTATTATCTACCCAGGTAATTCCCTAATTCAATCTATCTCAATCTATTCACTCTCAAATGCACACATGAGCATACCCAACAGAAAACGAGAAAAAGTAGGCAAAAAGTGTTAATACCTAATTTTATCGTACCATTTGTTATCAAGATCTGTTTACTTAACTGAGGTTTTAAACTATCCTCTTCATAAAATACTTTGCAGATAGAATAACAATAAATCTAACAACTTTTGAGTAGGTAGGTACTTAGTAAAACATTCATTGCGGTCGTCGCCAACTGAAGGCCAAACCGACGAAAGATAAATAATATGAAATGCAATAGGTACTTACTTACTTTTTTGGGTGGATTTATCACTAAGTTCGCAAATTTCCTTCCGCGATTCATGTTTGTATTTAAAAACACAACTAAAGTATCACCTTCTTAACACGTTACGACGACAGACAATACAGTGAGTTCGAACAAAAAGTCAGTTTAATATTATTTATTTATAACAATGGTCGTAAATTTAACAATTATAATATCAAAAACAACTTTGAAGAAAATAAAAAATATTTGTTGTTGTACAATATCGCACAAAAAGTCAAAAGAAAAAGTGTATTAAATAAAAAGTAAAAAGTAATAATATGAGTTGTTTCCGTGCAGCACACCCATTAACCAATAGCAACACGGCATGGATGCGAAAATATCCAATGGCGTTACTGGGAGCAACGACACTAAACGAGTTATTTCTTTATGCTCATATTAGAATTAATGACATAACTCTGTTTATGTCAATAGTTGTGTTTAGGTTACTGGCACAAAATGAATTATGTCTTTACTCAAAAATATAACTATACATATGTCTTCGGGTTCGTGAGTAATTTTGATTCGAGACAACTAATGCCTTTGTAAGCATCTAAAATGGTGGATAAAATAACTTATAACTTTAAGAACACCGAACTTATACCCTTTGGGTCATTGAAAAAACCAGGTTAGAAGGCAGCTAGAGATATGTCCTTTTGATATGTTGTGTAGTTTGACGAGCTGAATCCAATGGTACAATAAAAACAAAAGGGCATAACTCGTCTCATCCGTTATTCACTGGAGGCACTGATTTATAGGAATGCTAAAATAAATACATTTTATTTCAAAAATAAGTGAATGCTTATGATTACATACATACGAGGGGTGGCTGAAAAGTTATCTACCTGACTATGAAAGAAAGACGTAGCTGGCTGGTTTTTTTTTATTTTTCTATGTAATCCTCTTCTACGGAAATGCACTTGTTACACTTGTCAAATAATGAAATTAAACCGTTAAAAAAAAAACTTTCGGTTTCTCGTCAAAATAGTCGTTCACCGCGGCTATCATCTCATCATCGGTAGAAAATCTACGTCCCCTGAGATTTTTCTTCAGAAGTCTGAATAGGAAATTGTCACAGGGGGCTAAATCTGGGCTGTAAGGGGGATGGTTTATGACATCGAAGCCATTTCTGGTCATGGCGAGCTGTGTTGTGCGAGCCGTATGCACAGGTGCATTGTCATGCAAAATCAAAATTCCTTTGCCGAGTTTGCCTCTCCTTTTTTCTTTTATAGCGTGGCAAAGTAAATTTGCGTAATAATTGGCATTCATTGTCGTTTTTTTTGGCAAATAATCAATGAGCAAAATTCCTTCTGAATCCCAAAAAATTGTCACCATGAGTTTACTAGCCGAAGGACGAACCTTAAACTTCCGAGGAGCCTTTTCGTCTTTGAATTTCCATTGTAGGGACTCTTGATTACTTTCTGGGTCCCATTGTCTAATCCAAAACTCATCACACGTCACAATCCTGGAAACAATTTCTTCCTCTTTCCGGCGACTCATGTCTAAAAACTCCTCACATCATCTCACACGTCTGTCTTTGTCTAACGGAGTCAGCATTTTGGAGACCCAGCGTGCACTTACCTTAGACATATTTAAATGACCATGAATTATTTCGTTTACCCGTTCCTTACTTATGCCCACATCTCTAGCTATCTCCCACTGTTTCACCCGTCGGTCTTCTAGAATAACTTTTTTCGCTTTGGCCAAATTTTCTTCAGTGACAGCAGAAATTGGTCGTCCGCTACGAGGATCATCTTCTAGGCTCTCACGACCTGATTTAAACTGTTTACACCAGAACTTTATGGTAAAATCGGAAGGGCACAAATCACCAAATACAGGTAACATACGCTGTTTGACCTGGGATGGCGTATTACCTTCCTTAGAAATAATTTTTTTACTGCACGCTGCTCAATTTTAATCAAATTGGTTTTTTCAAGCGACATGATGCAAGCAATGACGAGCACAAAACAAATGAAAAGCAACGAACAAATGAGTGCCCAAAATTTTGAAAAAAGAACAGTCAGTAAAAATTAATTCATAGTGACCAGTTTTTTTTTTAACTACACGTAGGCTAGGTAGATAACTTTTCAGCCACCCCTCGTACATACCTTCACACCTGTTATCCCAGAGCAGGGTAGGCAGAGCCATAGAATTACCTACAACTTCAAAAAGTTGTCTATAATTCAGCAACCACACTTTGCACTACCAGGCCCAGACGTTCCCAGCGTATTAGTGACAGGTTGCAAGCCCATCGCTTAACAGTACTACAAGCCTAGTATATTCCCTTAGTCGCCTCTTACGACATCCACGGAAAGACATGGAGTGGCACTATTCTAACCCGGCAATCACACGGGGGTGTTAGGCTTATGTTTTTATATTTATAAATCGACCAATAAAAATGTTTGTGTTACTTTTATTAATTTTCTTGCGATGCGAACAGGGTGTTTGTTCAATGTATGTTTCGATGTACTTTTCAAGTATGAAAAATAATTAAAATAATAAAAAGCCATACTCACAGTTAAGGTTAACGCGTCGATAAATCCGGCATTAATGCCAAAGACACTCAACACAGCAAAAAATACTATAGCTCCTTCCATTGCGACGACCGAGCCGCAATAGGCAGTGGCGCGCGATATCTGTATTGTTGTAACAAAAACAATATTTATGTACACTCATATTAAAACTTCTCTATTATGCGTTAGAAACCCGTTTGCAATGACCAGCCTTTCCTGTGGTAGTAGATGACAGCAATGACACCTGTAACGTAATTTTGAAATTACGTTATCGACAATAATAAATTACTGAGGTCAAACCTTTCGTACCGTTTTGGCGTTTCGCGATATGTATTTTTTTGTACAAGCTAAACACCAGTTTCTCAGAATACCAAAAATGCTTAGTAGCATTAAGCATAATGCAAAAATTCGGATTCGTCTTTGGGCGTTTCATAAAACCGCATTCGTGTTTTAAGGACTCTCATTATGTATCAGTTGCATAAACTACTATTATATACACTCTCATATGATTAAGTTCGCATTATAAAATTCAAAATGAATTTATATTGGCATACTCTATAACCACAATACCGAATCTAAAAAAATAAAACACTTTATAACATTATTTCTCTAACAAAATCACTACATAGTATAAAACAAAGTCGCTTGCGCTGTCTGTCCCTATGTATGCTTAAATCTTTAAAACTACGCAACGGATTTTGATGCGGTTTTTTTTAATAGATAGAGTGATTCTTAAGGAAGGTTTATATGTATAATACATTCCACGCGGGCGAAGCCGCGGGCGGGTCGCTAGTAATGTTATAAAGTAATTTTTTTACCATAACGATACAAGTTAATCCAAAAAGTTAATGTCACCAACAAGGTTCCATATCAATTGTTTTTTATTATGGAACGCACATGCGGTTTTCGTCATGTTTACAGCATAACAAAAAGTTTTCATTCCAATTTTTACTTGTCTGTCATAGCGCCCGCTTTGATGCATGCGCGGCTCGCCTAGCGGCTCGCCTAGCGGCTCGGTTCTTAAATACACACTCGTGTTTTAATACCCCTCTTTATGCAAAAATTTCATAAACTACTACTATTACAATTGGTTTTAAAATGAGGAAGAATATCACGGAACTGAATTCAATCGGAGTGTTGGTTTTTCACGTCGGTGTGATGTTGTTATACCCTAACCATATTACTCGCTAGCGAATTGAATGCTCTGTCCCTCGCTCTCTATAACAATAATGCGAGGGACAGAGCATTCGACTCGCTAGCGAGTAGGTATCTACGGTAATTTTACACATGGTTAGGGTAGGTACTCACCTATTTTCCAAACAAACGCTCTTGCTTGTTTTTTATAGGTTCATAGGTTGATGACCCTAGAACAATGATTATTTACCATAAAATTATTCGGAGAATAAAAGCCTTGTTTTTATGATTAACCAAAATGCCAATTATTCCTTATTTGAACCGTTATCAAAGTTATTGTGTTATTTCTAACGAAAGAATATCAAATTTGCTTTAGTTGTTAATTTGAGATATCGCTTTTTGATTTGGGATTGCGTTGCACTCGGTGCCAAGAATAACCTTTGATTTATTACTGTTCTCTTGTTTTGTTAATACATGTCATGATATGTGTTGGTTTTGGTTATTTCTATAAGGTCATAAAAAGTTTAAAAAATTAGCTTACAACGTTTGACTTGAAATAATTTTTATTTGCGGTTGACTTAGGGGTCCCGCAGGGCTCTGAATGTGGCCCCGTGTGCTAATTGTTGCATGTAAATAGTATAGGTGGAGTCATATGTCAGAATACGCCTTACATGTTCGCTGGCGATGCATTGTTTCAGCCGGGAATGACTTTGTTGACATGAGTCGATCTATTCAGCTTGATATAGATGCATTAGTGCCATGGTCTCTTGAGAACGGTTTTTTGTTGAACGCGGAGAAGACTACCCTACTTGTAATATACTCTCCTTATTTGAAAATACCATTTGGTTTCCCATGGTTATCAGTGCCTGCATAATAACCAGGACAATTTGCCAAAGTAATCCTACAGATAAAGGTGATTGTGTTACAAATTTAGGACATAAAATAGATTCTAGTTTTTTCTTGGTCTCAGCATGTGGATTAAATCTGTGACAAATTAAGTTTTGCTGGGTAAATTCTACTATCTTAGTTATAAGGTTCCTATTGGTACTTTAAAATGTTTATATTTAGCGTTGGCAGATGCTGTACTGGAGAATGCTCTTAATTTTAATGGTCTCACTTTTAACACTTACTTAGATATACTGAAATCCTTGCAATTACGTTTAAAAAAGTCTCTCAATAGATTGAAAATAACTGTAAAAGTCTTCTCGTCACTTTAAAGCCCGAATACCTTTTGACTGTTTTAATAATCACGACAGTTGCCAACATGACCTGCATATCGTCAGTGATACTGCTAAACCACGTAACTAACAAATTCATGATAGAGCAAAATAAACCTTACTGACAAATTAAAAAGGTGCATTTTACTTCTTATTATAAAGATAAAGATAAAGATAAAGATAAAGACATTTATTCAGTAAGTAGGCCGCACGGGCACTTTTACACGTCAAGAATCTACCAGCGCTTCACAAGAGGAGACCACTGCTGAGAAGAAGCGCCGCAAGAAACTCAGCAGTCAGTCATTTTTTAAATATATTTAATATTACAATGGTACTACTTAGTCTAGCATTATATAAATCTATAAATAGCAAATTAAAAAAAAAAAAATCAAATATCCTGCGTAGTTTCCGCAGGAAAACACACCAAAATCTTAAGATAGAAAGAGAGAAAAGGAAAAAAAGAACTCC
Source organism: Acleris emargana (assembly GCA_927399475.2). NCBI lineage: Eukaryota > Metazoa > Arthropoda > Insecta > Lepidoptera > Tortricidae > Acleris > Acleris emargana. The sequence goes on from OV656840.1 coordinate 4,943,579, forward strand.
TACGTATGTGTATATAAGACGGTGCAAGATGACCACATAAGATTGATATGTTTTCCTACATCAACGGTGTCCCCCAGACAAGATAAAGATTTTGAATTTGAAAAAAACAAATAAAAAATATATTATTGATTAAGTTTCGGGTTTAGGCCAAGCATGTTTGTCTATTAAATAGTCCTCGATCCTATAATACGCTTTAGACATTAACGACTTTTTCAAGTAATTTTTGAGTGCTGGAAAGGGTAACTTTAATACTACCTCAGGTAATTTATTATAGAAATGAATGCATTGACCAACAAATGATTTATATACTTTACGGACGCGGAATTTTCGAATAGCTATTTTATTTTTATTTCTAGTATTTAAATTATGTATATCAGAATTTTTTGTGAAAGAATCCAAATTTTTTATAACATAAATAATATTCTCATAAATAAATTGTGACGCTACAGTTAAGATATTAATTTCCTTAAAAAGATCTCTTAAGGAGTCACGGGAATTTAAGTTGTAAATAGAACGAATGGCCCTTTTTTGTAACACAAATATAGTTTGTATGTCAGCTGCCTTACCCCAAACCAGAATACCGTACGACATAACACTATGGAAATAACTATAATAAACTAAGCGAGCTGTCTCAACATTGGTTAGTTGTCTAATTTTCCTAACTGCGTAAGCTGCCGAACTTAGTTTACCTGCCAGTACAGCTATATGGGGACTCCATTGCAAATTTTTATCTATTGTTATGCCTAGGAAAACTGCCTTATCTACGATTTGCAAACACTCGTCATTTAGAAAAATACTAGAATCTAACGGTTTAACATTAAGCAAAGCGAATCTAACACATTTAGTTTTCTTAGCATTTAGTAGCAAATTGTTGCTAGTAAACCAATTAAGTACTTTAACTAGTGTGGAGTTTATGCTACTGAAGTCTATGGATTTTCTGTCTACCTTGAAAATTAGTGAAGTATCAGCATAAAGTACAATATCACAAAGTTTATCTACTGATGGTGGCAAGTCATTTATGTAAACCAAAAATAGAAAAGGACCTAAAATAGAGCCTTGAGGCACACCTATTTTCACTGTAGCTCCATCAGATTGTGTTTTGTTTACAACAACTGTTTGAGTTCTATCACTGAGATAAGAAGACATAAGACTTATAGCTTTATTAGACAATCCATAATGTTCTAATTTTAAAATAAGGGTCGTATGAACCACGCAATCAAAAGCTTTAGAAAGGTCACAAAATATTCCTACTGCATCGCAAGATTGCTCCCAACTGTTATATATATTTTTAATGAGAACAGATGCCGCATCAATTGTTGATCGACCTCTGGTAAAGCCAAACTGGTTATTGTTAAGTAGTTTATTTCTATTAAAGTGACCTAACATATCATTCAGAATTAGTTTCTCAAAGACTTTACTTAAAACTGGTAGTATGGAAATGGGACGGAAGTTCGTTATATCACTCATCTCACCCGATTTAAAAAGAGGTATGACTTTACTATATTTCATAAGATCTGGAAAGATCCCTTCTGAAATGCAATTATTGTAAATTAATGCTAGATGGGGTGCAATTACACCTATGATAGGAAAAAGTACACTAACTGATGTGCCCCACAAATCCTCAGTCTTCTTTAAACTAAGCGTTTTAAATACTTTGACTATTGAAACTGAATTTATAGGGCTGAATTCAAAGTTTATATTACATTTACTGACATTAGTGCAAAGTAATGATTGAGCTTGAACCGCGGATGATTTGAGACATTTCGTAGTATTAATGGCTATGTTGGAAAAATAATATTCGAATGCTGAGGCGACGTCTTTATTTGATGTGATTTGTTTGTCACCTGAGTTTAGGGTGACCTGATTATCGCGAGTTTTAGTTTTACCCGTTTCTCTATTTATAATATTCCATACAGTTTTTACCTTATTGTCAGACGATTTGAGTTTAAGACTAAGAAAATTTGCCTTGGCAGTTAAACAAACTTGCTTAAAGGTCTTTGAATAACTCTTAACATAATTTAGGAAGTCAGCGTTCTTATTGTCCTCCCTCTCTCTATATAGGTTGTAAAGCCTATTTCTACTTTTATGAATACCTGCAGTAGCCCATTCGCTAAATTTGGTTTTCGACCTAGTTAAAGTTTTCATTTTAAAATGGTTATTAAATTGATGCAGAATTACGCCAAACAAGTCATTATAAATACTATTACACTCATTATGTATGAAAGGTAACACTGATAGATTACTCTGGACTTTATTTTTGAATGATTCCAAACGATTATTAGCTATAGGTCGATATGTTATTGTCTGAGGTTTTTGATAAAAATCATTGACGAAAGATGCCTTCTGACCACTATGGTCCGAATTAAAACAATTAAATATTTCTTTATCCAAACATTCGCAATTACAAAAAATATTATCTAAGCAGGTTGCACTACTAACACCTATCCGAGTTGGTTCAAAGAACAGATTACCTAAATTAAAAGATTTAAATAAACTTAGTAACCTAGTGGTATTATTTGACATTTCGAGTAAGTTAATATTAAAATCTCCACAAACTATAATATGCTTCTGGCTATTACAAGCTAATTTTAACACATGTTCCATAGTTGATTCAAATGTGCAAAAATCAGCCAATGGTGGTCTGTAAATACATATTATTATATAACTTTCTAGTTCTGCGCAAGAAATTTCTACAATCCTTTCTACTGATAGCTTGACAATATCCTTTCTTTCCTTGGATTTAAGAGTACTTTTAACTATTATTAAAGAGCCACCATGAATGGCACATTTTCTAGTAAAATAACTAACTAACTTAAAATTTACAAAATCAAATATTAATTGGTCTTGTCTAAGCCAATGTTCAGTAATGCACATAATTTGTACATTTTCACTATCTAAGAACAACCCTATTTCTAGTTCTTTGCTGGAAAAACTTTGAATATTTTGGTGAATTAAATTTATACTCAAGGGTGTTTCCGCTGTCCTATAATTTAGTTTAAATTATGAGGCAAGGCACTATTGCCAAAATTAGCTTGCTGGGGCTGGGTACTACTATATCCATTAGGTTCAATATTATAAGCTAATAGGTCAACCAAGGTCAAAATATATTTCCTTGGCACATGAATTTTTTGTGATGTTAGTGTGATGGGCTTTAAAAATTTATTTAAATTGAAAAAGTGGTATTTACTATTGCAGGATATAGCATTATACATTATCGAATTAAATTGAGCTATTCTATGATTATAACTATATGGCATTCTTTGTGAGTATGGTAACGCACACAGTATAATTTTACCTATGCCATTCTCTTCAATTGTGTTAAGTGTTGACATTAATTTATCAACACTGTATTTATCCACACTAAGACCATTTCCTATTAAAATTACTAAAGTGGTGGTCCTGTCAAAACTTCCTTTTAAAAGTAATTTACATAATTGCAAAAGAGTTGCATTATGGTAACAGTAATTTGTAACCTTTTGTTTCAATTTGTTATTGAACAATATGTTATATTGCAATCAAAAGCGTCAAAGCGTCCAATTTGTTATAAATGTTACTTACGCGGTTTTGGAGTTTCACCGACGATAGAATTGATCACACTCATGGTACGACACTGGTGTCCGCGGGTAAGTTTGATGTCCCTAGAGTTAACTATTACGGAGACACAACTTAAAATAAAGCGCCTGCCATATTTTCTCAACTGTTTATCTGGGGACATCCGTCTCGAGAAAAATAAACAACTAAAGAATCATCTATTAGATACATTGCCTTAGAATTATATAATTGGTACGCATTGTGTCGAACTGATGGCCGATGGGGTCAGAAGGTTCTTGAGTGGCGTCCGCGGACCGGGAGACAAGCTGTAGGTAGGCCTCCAACAACGCGGAGTGACGACCTTGCAAGATCGCGGGAACGCGGGGGATGCAAAAAGCTCAAGACCGGTCTGAGTGGAGAGCCTTGGGGGAGCCCTATGTCCAGCAGTGGACGTCTTTCGGCTGACATGATGTGTCGAACTAAAGTTTGCATAATATTACTAAGATTAGAGAAGGTACTGACTTTTAAAGTGCTCCTGCAGTGAAACTGTCCTGAAACAGTTTTGCAGGGCTTTTGTTATAGTTGTTTTTTTTTTGTTATTGGTATAGTACTTAAATAAATAATAATAACCCGACTGGTGTGGTTGCCGGGTTAGAAAAGTGCCACTCTATGTCTTCCCGTGGATGTCGTAAGAGGCGACTAAGGGAATATAGGCTTCTAGTACTGTTAGGCGATGGGCTTGCGACCTGTCACTAATATACTAGTAAACATCTTGGCCTATTTGTGCAAATTGTGGTTACTGAATTATCAGCAACTTTTTAAAGTTGTAATTCTGTAGCTCTGCCTAGCCCAATCTGGGATTACAGGCGTGAAGGTATGTATGTAATAATAAATTAATAAAAAAGGCCTACTTATATTTCTTACTGAATCTAGTTTGACAAAGTGGTGATGTGATGTGATGTCATAAAACATAAAAGTGTAATCATTTTTAATGAATTCCTAGTAAGTATGTTTTCTTTGATTTTATAATGAGATTAATTAATTTTATTTTTTAACCCCCGACGCAAAAAGGTTGTCATAAGTTTGACGTGTAAGTATGTCGCAGCTTCAGAAATATAGTGACCTAATTCAGAAATTTTAAATTACGAATTTGGACTCTATAATAATAAATTTAAGACTTGAAGTTTGAAAGCTGAAATTTTGAATTAGGTCACTATTGTTCTGAAGGTGCGATGTGTGTGTGTCTGTCTGAGGCACCGTAGCTCTGAAACGGATGAACCAATTTGGATGCGGTTTTTTATTTAAAAGCAGGTTTTTAACGGAGGTTCGTAGACATGTTTTATTAAAATCGGCCGTTTTTGAGATATTGAGCTTTTAGTGGGTTAAAAGCCCCCGATATAACGGCAACACCTAGTTTCAGAGTTTTCTTATTCTTTGTGTACACGCCACCATTTTGATTTCTTTCACTGCATATGGATTTTACGACGCAACTCCAGTTGGTAATTACCTAATGCCTATGAAGCTAGTGTTCCATTATTTTTGTGCAAAGCTGGTTTTGTATGTTTTCTACGCATTTAAGTGTCGTTACCTACGATCCACAGTACAAGCCTAGAGCTTAGTTTGGGACTAGACACATTTATGTCAGATTGTCCACTTAAATATATACAAAGCTAGATAGATAGACAGATATAGATATTAATTAGTTTTTTTTCGGGCGGTAGGACCTTGTGCAGGGTCCGTCCGGATCGCTACCACCATCTTATCTATTAACCTAGCGCCAAATAGCAGTGTTCGCATTGTTGTTTTCCGCTTTGGGGATAAGAAAGCTGGTGAAATGACTAGCATAGAGGCATTCCATCTTAGTCCTCAGGACAGTCTTAGGACTGCAGTCTTGTGAATGTGAATGTATACAGGGGTCAAACGCACACAAAAAACAAAAGTTGTCTCTCCTGTGGTCAATGGTTAAAGGCTTGTGTGCATATAAGATATGTTTTTATCTGATCGGGACAAAGTAGACCTGACGCCATATATGCGGATATGGGTTCAGATAGAAAATTAGGCCTAAAAAACGTTAACTTCGTGTATGTCCACAGGAAAGACGCGAACCTAACTGTGCGTATGACCCATAGGTCACAATTTCCACTTACCATCAGGTGGCCTGCATGCTCGTTTGCCTTCTCAATGCCATAAAAAAATAAAAAAAACACCATAATAATTGTGAGAGCGCGTGATGAACGCACTTGCCAGTCTTGACACACAGCTCGATAACTATAGCAATAGCTTCGACTTTCTAAAACAAAAGACGTACCTGCTCGTACCCATCATGGTTTTGTCAATACAAAAGGAACACAATGTCTCTCTGAATGTTAAACTTGACATTCTTCCGTATTTTGATTAGGTTGTAAATATTTTTTGTTATTTCAACAGCCAATTTTAAAATTGAAAGCAGCTCTATAAGCCTATCGGTTATCAGACGTCGCCATGGAAGGAGCTACAGTGTTCTGGGTTATGTGTATGAGCGTTTTTGGTGTAGTTTTTGCAGAATACTATGATGTAAGTGAATTTGCCTTTCTAGTTACGTTTCATATGTAAAAATCCAAGAACTGGGTACTTTATTGTTAATTTTCTGCTGATGAAAATGGTAATTTGACCTGCCATAAAGTACGTCTCCTAACTAACTTTTTTTAGGGTATAGTCATCAGTGTTCCACCAGAGACCAGTAGTTGACTACATATGTGCGAAGAGTGGGATATATATATGTTTCGTACTCTTCCCACTCATACAAAATATAGGCAGAGCAGGGCTATTTTAACTCCTATTTTATTTTAGCTTTGGTTCTACAATTTTAGGGTGCCGTATATTTGGCATAATTTTCTTGATCCGAAAACTACTTAACAGACGATTAGAGCGTAACAATTGTCAAAATGGATGAACTAACAGTCTATTAACATTAACTAAATTTAACATCGTTTGGTGAAATTGGTACTTAGTATAATATTATTTCGACGAATGTTGAATGTTGACATCATAGAAAACATATTGGTAAATTTCCGATGATTGTTTGGCAGATTTTTAAATAGTTATCTATTGATACGACAGAGTATAGTGTACAAGACCGAATTTCATGACGAATAATTTAGTTTAGTATAAAGGTTATATTGCATAAAATGTTGTGTAGCATAATGGGAGCGAGCGAAGCGAGCGAGCACCATGGGCGGGGCAGAAGCGACTCGGATAGGTTAAGTTATTAGGTTTTTTTTAAATATAAGCCGGGAACTTCTTGCTGCCTTATTTTCATGCTTATGTTTTTTAATACATTTATGCCGAAACATTATTCTGCTTAATAACTTTATGCGTTTCATTGTTTAGTCGTTACGAACATTCGACTAATGAATTTTATGCATTAAGATTATTTAACCAACAAATTTAGAACGTACCTAATGATTTCTGTGAAACAAATCTATACCATGTGCGTACTTATGCTTAAAGTTATTATGCCTTATAGAATAATTCAGAAAAATATTCTACAAAATTAGGTCCTCTAGCCTCCGTGAAGCGATGTAGGTAGGTCTTTACGAAGACCGGATGGGATTTTCTTGCAGCAATCCATCCAAAAACGGTACGTGTTGAATGTTAATTTATTGCATATTAATACATTATTACTATCCATTAAACAACAAAATATGCAAAAAAAAATACGATTAAGAAAGCGACACCACTTGTCAAAAACCCCAAGAGAATCTGTTTAAAGGTTATTAAATTTAGTTTCGATTTGAAACCAAGGGTGAAGTTTTTGGATCCATTTGCAACGTTAAAAGATGGCGGACGTGTAATTTGTTTTAGACTTTAATATTTGGGTAATTAGGTGTTCAAAGTTCTTTTCTGATAGTGATTTGTACTTTTTATGCCTTAGTGTCGCACAGTGATTGAAGACTTGGACTTATTTCGTGTATCTAGCATCTTTCTTCTCGTTTCAAGTGGACTCGCAGTGGTGCAGAGGTTAAAACTATCTTGACCTCTGACCTACAAATCACCGTACAACGTTGCCCCCAATCTTCCTAGAGAAGATTGGATTGTGTTTTATACTCATATAAACCTTGACACTGGCGAAATCACTTCACGTGGAAGCCATATCCCTGCGGTAGTAGCTGTTCAAGTCGCCGCGGGGGCAAAAAAAAAAAAAAAAAAAGGGTGAAGTTTCTTCCTGTCAAATTGATTTTTAACTTGATAAACGTCAAAATTGAAAAAGCCGCATGTTTGACCAATCTTAGTGTAGGGTTCCGGAGCCGTTAAGTAACTATTACAGAAAAACTATTTCAAAAAAAGAGCACCAGCAAAAGGGCGTACCTAGCTTCATGGCACTTACGTCTTTTTGTTGAGAAGCGCAGTTTTTCGGGAATAATTTAAAAACGGTATATCCGATAATTATAAAAAAAAAAAAAAAACATTGAGCGTTTATCCCGAGGGAATTGTGACTAACGAAATCTACGCAGACGAAGTCGCGGGCAGAAGCTAGTAGTTATATAAATTTAAATGAAGAGTATCCTCCGATTTATTATCCATCCATATCAAGATAAATACGTTAGATACCTTGGGCACTTAATGTAGATAGAAATTGTCCTGTACACTATTTAATTTAAATAAATAGTTTAGAAGATATTGCAGATTCAAAATTACGCGCAATTAATTATTAGTATGAGAGCTTCGTTGTCTGCACGTAGCATAGAGGCATTCCATCATAGTCCTTAGGGTTGGCAGTGCATTTGCAGTCTTGTGAATGCGAATGTCTATGGGTCACAGTTTCTACTTACCATCAGGTGGTCTGTGTGCTCAATTGCCTTCCTATGCCATAAACTAAATAAATAAATAAATAAATGAAAACCGACTTTTTACAGAGTTGTTCCTCGAAATAGGTATTGGACAGATGTCCAAAACTCCAAAGATAATAGGAGCATTTATCTTGAAAATGAAAACCTTTGGTTTTTAGTAAATGACCTTCAAGAATTAGTCAACAATGTTTATCAAGAAATTAATAATAATAACTCTAAGACTATACCTTGGTTCAAGGAGAGAGCTATTTATTCATCAACTAAGAAACTTAATGTTAATGAAGATCAATGCACAGACACAATAATACTACCTATACTCTGTAGACACTGTGCTCGACCGAGGCTGTCCATTCCCGAACAAAATTTCTCAATTCCTTGCAGCCTTCTGGATCGCCCCCACATAAATTGGTTTTTCTAGTGCGTATTATAAACCGCTAATATTGATATCGTTAATGGTATCAGAATACCACCTATTGCGTAACCGAAATGTGAAAACAATTCTTTAATGAGCTTTGCTATGGTTATAACAGTTCTATAATAATAATTATAGCATTGTTATTACCATGGTTACGGTCATTGAGTGAGTGAACACTTTGACATCCTTATTTCTATAATAAACCATTAAAAATATATTAACACCAATTAAGTTTACGTGTTTTGAGACTAATTATGTGTTTGTAAATTACATTTTTATTAAGTTACTAAAAATATACGATTAATATCCATCCATTTGTTATTTGGTTACCGTGGTTACGTTCAATACGGATATCAACAAAATGGCGTTTCGTTTGGCATTCCAAGTTTTATGATAAAGTTTCAGAAAAATATTTCAGAAATTATTGAAATTTGCATGAAATTAAACATTTAGCAATAAAATTCACAAAATATTAACGACAATATCGGAATAATGAAATTGAATTTGCTGACAAGTAAGTACTTTGTTAGCAGAAAAATCAAGTAAAGTACAAAGGAAAAATTAACCCCCTTACTAATAATCGTTGAGTAACGGTTATATAGCTATACAATGTTTTGTCCTTATCTGTCAAATTCAAATGTCACAATGACAGATAAGGACAAAACATTGTATAGCTATATAACCGTTACTCAACGTTTATTAGTAAGGGGGTAAGAGTGCACCGAGCAAACGTCGAGCGTCCAGTGGCGCCCTCGATACCATTACTGTGTTTTCTGATAAACTAAAGAGTTTCCATGGAATTGGACGATGCTATTTTGTAGCGCAAGTAAAAACACATTTTATGGGATACGTAAAACACTTTGATAGCAGTTACCCTTTGAGAAGTCAGCTTAACGGGAAAAAGTGGCCACTTTTTTCCGTTAAGTTGATAAAGCTAAGGTCAATTGTTATTAAACTATGTTATATATCCTATAAGTTATGTTTTCATTTGTAGCACAATAATAGTAATGAGCGCACTCTTAACGATTGTTTATTTTTGTCATTAACATACACCGGATTGACGGGAGCAAAAATGTACCTGTGCTAGTGATTCATTAAATGTCGACTTAGTTTATCGACATCGATAAAAAACAATTTTTAATTTTTTTAATCATCCATCATTATCATAAGTAATGACCAAGTTTGAATACCTTTTTATTATGTGCAAACCTCTTTTATTCATACTTATCGCAACTTTAAACACCTGGTATCTCATAGTGACCCTGTACTCAAGTAACTTTTGACAACCATTGAAATTACGTTGAATAACCAATTCATTCATTACAACAATATTCTTTAGCATTCCGACGACTTGAGAACCTTTTTAATTTTTAAGTCGATAAAAATGCCTCGAAAAAAAAGATTGTATATCTTCATGGAAAGCTGATCATTCTGAAATAGAAGATAAAGTATGACTTACTTTTGCAAGAAATGTAAGATCCATATGTCACGACAAAAGTTGTCATAAACTTTGTCGATATTTAAGAGCGCTCTAATCTCAGCATTCGTACCTTAAGAGGCTTAATTATTTTAACTTTTCTTCAACCGAAGTGAAGCGAGTGAGGGTCGCTAATAAATACATATACACCGTGTTTTTTTTGATTTACGATAACTTCGGCATCATTGCAAAAAAAAATGTTTTTTTCTTTATAACAAAGTAATTAAATGCTGTATCTTTGGCCATTCTAAAAGGGCCTTTAGAGTTAACTCATAGTCAGTGTCAAATGCGTCAATGTTGGCGTGACATACACAAACAGTTAAGAGCCTTTTAGACCAGTTCAACGTGATTAACTGATTAAATTTAAAAATTAAATATCTTTAAAACCGTTGCAGTTATCATTTGTCTGTCTTGGGGAAATTAACTTTATTTGACCTAAAGAACGTTCCCTTAAAGTTATCGTAAATAAAAAAAAACACGGTATAATTGTGCTTGCTTTAGCATATATTTTTCGTGTTGTTTAAGGAAAAATAATAGTGTTTATTGTTTCCTCTCATGCATATTTTATACTTTAGTATTTGTCTATTGTTTACTACACTTTTTTTTGTTTCTCATGTTCCCATAAGTATGTACATATGTTTGTAAACACTTTATTGTACTAAAAACAGAAATTCAAATACATTATTTACAGAGTTGGAATTTACAAAGGTGGACTTACCTCTTTAAGGGATCTCTTCCAGCTAACCTTTGGATTTCAACTGGAAGAGATCCCTTAAAGTAATAAGTTCACCTTGGTAATTCTTTTATTTCTGTAATTTTAATATTTGTGTAGTGTAATTATTTTATGTCAACAAAGTGTTTACATATAGATACATACATACATATACGAATTACAATACGTTTGCATTTCAGAGTCATCACAGCTTTTACAGGACACATAAACAAGAAGAAGATGCAATCGTACATTTAGAGCAATTTAACAAAGGTAAAGTAGCAAGAGGACACAAAATAGTTTTTTTTTTGTATTTTTGTATGCAAAAGAGGTGGAAAAAGTAAACAAATGCACCCGAATTGCAGGACCGACTTTCATGCCGCCGCAATATTTAATATTCTTAAATTGCTTGCTTATTCACAATTTTTATAATTAATTTCGCTCCGTGTAATTTATCTGAATGATGCCCTGTATAGGCATACAGGGCAAGTGTAGATTTTTTTTATTTTTTTTTTAAATTAAGCCATGTGGGGACAGATGTTGACTGAACTTTACCCACCATTATAAACTCATGCTATGCGGGATTTTTTAAGAACGCATGGATATATAAACTACCTTTTTTAAGTACGTAAAAAATAGAACATTTTGATACAAGTGCGGAAAGTTTGTCATTTAAGAATGCACGCGCTAAAATGTGTTTTGTGCGCTCTGATGGGACTACTTAAACTCGACGGTGTGGCGCTTTCATTAGTTCACTCGTTCGACCGACCAAGCGCCGCCGCTTTTAAGTTATCACCCCAGCAAACAAATGAAGTGACCCCAAAAATCACCCAAGCGATAGTTGCTAAATTAAATCAAAATTTCGTGACCTCAAAAATTTCAAGTTTTTTTTTTTTCAGCTGCATCTATTTGTACAAAGGGCAATTGTATTCAAAAACCAAGCCTGCCATCAAAGTTTCTGGTGAAGACACGGGAACCTGAAACTCTTCGACGGACCCACACAAACGGTATTGACATTTTAAGATTTTGTGAAGTTGAACAATCATATCGTTATTACTTGAAAAAAAAACCTCGTATCTCATTATATCGTGACGTACGATTTTAAACTTAAACGTGAAGATAATTAAGTTAAATTTCATACATCTCGAAATATCAGATAAGAGTTTTTTTAAAGTAGTAACGATATATTTTACTAGAGGTATCGTATTATCCAAAATTTTAATCTTCCTTATTAATATTCATATTTGTATGTACTACTTTACATACAAATATTAATATTAATAAGGCCTAAAGTTCCATATATTGCTAGGTTACAAAATAAAGTTGATAACTAGTTATTCTTATCAAAGAAACAAAACAACCAAAACTAATTAGAAAACAAGAATTTACGAACGGAACGTATTAATAATCAAAAAAAAATCGCCGAATCTTAACTTTAAACATTGATAAACTTAAGCGAATCATTGTGTACACCTTACACGAAAATATTAATAATAAACTTAAATCACTTACTAACCCAACTTAATATCTGTATGTGTATGCTGTCGCTACTCATATTGCCCAGGAAGCTGGAATAGCCTCTTTGAACTGCTTGGCGCGCAGCCCTCTGGCCACCCGAAATTCTGTAGCGTCTAGCTTTTAAGGCCCAGCAGCCCCGAGGGGAGTAAGAAGCGATAACGTTTCCTAGACCCTAAATCAAGTTCAATTTCCACGATTCTTGAATATGTTGTAGTTATTATGAAAAGCTATGTTAGTTCGTTTTCGTTTTTTTATTGCCAAAAGCGTACTGAGGGGTTATTATGACGTAGCAATGCTGTTCAGTTTATGCTGAGAGAAAGAGACAGAGCTATATAACTGCTATAGCTCCGTCCCTTTTTCTCAGCGTAAACTGAATTGCATGGCTATGTCATAATAACTCCTCTGATCTAGTATTTTTATTATATCTAAAACATATTCAAAAATCGAAAACGCCTGTTGTCGGCCTCTGCCTATACTTTGTATGAGTGGAAAGAGTACGAAACATATATTTCCCACTCTTTGCACTCATATTAAGTCGCCTACTGGTTTCTGGCTGAACACTGGTAACCTTACCCTATATTATATTCAAGTTTTAACTAATCTCTGGTTTTTTTAGTTGGAAATTGGACGACTTCCACTGCGCCGCCGGAAACAACAACAACTACTAAAGCCCCTATGGACTATGAGAAAATTTGGTTTTCGGAAACTTACTGGGAAACTACAGATGATCTGCCAAAGCCTAACTGGAGAAGCTCGGTCATCATACCAATTCTCACTGAACCGAAGTCCAAACGACCTAAGGGAAGAGTATCTATTATGACAAAGGTAAAGACCATACCCAAGGAGTGGGATATTACAGGCTATAAAAAATAAATGAACCAGTTATTCTCCCTGAACAAACTTTTTTTACCTACTCTAACCCCTAACCTAAGTTATTATGACATAGCCATGCAGTTAATTTTACGGCAAGTGTAAAGGACAGAGCTATAGCAGTTATATAGCTCTGTCATTTTCTCTCAGCGTAAAATGAACTGCATAGTTATGTCATAATAACCCCTCTGATCCTGTTTATTTGAACTTAACAAATGTATCCTTAACCATTAACTAGCAAATTTCATAAAAATCGGATCAACGATACTCAACTTGTATTAAATTATAAAAAAAGGAAAAGTAGCTTTAATTTTGAAAAGTTCTCCTTTTACCATAGTGTTGTTTAGCCTTAAGCTATTTGCCATAACGTTGTTGCCATATTGAATGTTAGCCATGATGTTAATTTCCAATTGTAATACATACATACCTTCTCGCCTTCATTCCCAGAGTTAGGCTGAGCTACAGAATTACCAACAACTCTAAAAACTTGTTGATAACTCTGTAACCACAATTTGCACAATTAGGCTAAGATGTTTATGTTGTAATAGGTAGTCATTATTTTAGTAACCAACATTTTAAAACAATAAGTGCCTGTTTCACAATCGACGAGTAAAGGACATGGTCAATTTTACTACGGCGCTGTGCCCTATAATGTCCAGCAATTGTTTATATGTCTATAGACACATTTTTATTCGGTCTGTCGTATTGACAGTCCGTTAAACTTCTAAAACTTCAATACAATTTAAAAAAAAGAGAAAAAAGTAGGCATTTGAGTTCTACGGCATTCAATATACCTACTACAAAAATTTGGGCTTGGCTCGAATGTTCTTCGTCGGCAATCAACATGATCAATATCACTTTTCCTATAACCAATTTTTTTTCAAAAACTCTAAACCACTACTTTCCGAAAAATCTGTAATTATTAATAACATTGATGAAAATAAACTACATAAAGCAATTATAATTTATCGATATGTCAAAACAAACGGTTCGTAATTTTAGTCCATGACACCGGACTCGGTAACCGTTAGCAGTAAAATGTTACTGAAAAATTACTAACGGACCGTTATAAAACGCAAATTATGACAGGTAGACCAGATTTACCCCAAAAAGATACGAAAATAAACAAACAGAGGGGTTATTATGACATAGCTATGCAGATAATTTTACGGCGAGTGTAAAGGACAGAGCTCTAGCAGTTATATAGCTCTGTCCTTTTCTCTCAGCGTGAAATGAACTGCATAGTTACGTCATAATAACCCCCCAGATGGTTTTAAAACCCGTGATGAATATGGATGTCATTGTAGTTCATGATTAAGTACCCACATATATTATATACTTATACATTAGCTGAGCTGAAAGTACCAACATACATACATACATACATACCTTCACACCTTCATTCCCAGAGTGGGGTAGGCAGAGCTACAGAATTACCAACAACTCTAAAAACTTGTTGATAACTCTGTAACCACAATTTGCACAATTAGGCTAAGATGTTTATGTTGTAATAGGTAGTCATTATTTTAGTAACCAACATTTTAAAACAATAAGTGCCTGTTTCACAATCGACGAGTAAAGGACATGGTCAATTTTACTACGGCGCTGTGCCCTATAATGTCCAGCAATTGTTTATATGTCTATAGACACATTTTTATTCGGTCTGTCGTATTGACAGTCCGTTAAACTTCTAAAACTTCAATACAATTTAAAAAAAAGAGAAAAAAGTAGGCATTTGAGTTCTACGGCATTCAATATACCTACTACAAAAATTTGGGCTTGGCTCGAATGTTCTTCGTCGGCAATCAACATGATCAATATCACTTTTCCTATAACCAATTTTTTTTCAAAAACTCTAAACCACTACTTTCCGAAAAATCTGTAATTATTAATAACATTGATGAAAATAAACTACATAAAGCAATTATAATTTATCGATATGTCAAAACAAACGGTTCGTAATTTTAGTCCATGACACCGGACTCGGTAACCGTTAGCAGTAAAATGTTACTGAAAAATTACTAACGGACCGTTATAAAACGCAAATTATGACAGGTAGACCAGATTTACCCCAAAAAGATACGAAAATAAACAAACAGAGGGGTTATTATGACATAGCTATGCAGATAATTTTACGGCGAGTGTAAAGGACAGAGCTCTAGCAGTTATATAGCTCTGTCCTTTTCTCTCAGCGTGAAATGAACTGCATAGTTACGTCATAATAACCCCCCAGATGGTTTTAAAACCCGTGATGAATATGGATGTCATTGTAGTTCATGATTAAGTACCCACATATATTATATACTTATACATTAGCTGAGCTGAAAGTACCAACATACATACATACATACATACCTTCACGCCTTCATTCCCAGAGTGGGGTAGGCAGAGCTACAGAATTACCAACAACTCTAAAAACTTGTTGATAACTCTGTAACCACAATTTGCACAATTAGGCTAAGATGTTTAACAGTGTATATTAGTGACAATTCTTCAAAATTGAGAATATTCTTTTTGAGTTTTTTCTTTACTGAGAAACCAACACCATGCGATCCTTGGGTTTCTCTTTTATAGGCAAATATGTAATTTTCTCTTTCTTAGATCTGACAGCCTGTTCTTCTTACCTTTGCTAAGCCCAGAATATCACTTTCTACCTTCTAGAGTGCGATGTTCTTGACGATAAAGATCTCACGTTGTAAGTTCAAATTTTTATTAAGTATTGTTTACTCGTTTTATTGTTGATTGTTGTTAAGCGTTTTTTAAACGACGACGAGTGAAGCGAGGAGCAGAGCTACAAACGTTACGGCATAAATCGGTCCTCGCGTTTAGTTTTTAGAGCGCCACAAAGGAACAAACATACATTATATAGGTTGATAAACACATTACCCTTCTCCTTTGGCAGTTGCGTACAAAATATTTAAAATGGTAGATTTATTTACTTACTAGCTTTTGCGCAACAACTCATTATGTTATTGCCTGGAAAACTGCCCTTTTATGGCATGGGGAAAGCGAACGAACACACAGACCATAGACCTTAGACATTAGCAATCTTGTGATGATAATCTCAAGACTGCAAATACGTTGTCAACCCTGAGGACTTAGAAGGAATACCTCTGCATCATTTCACAGCTCTTACCGCCGCACCGCAACACATAAAATCCAAAACCACTATTTTGCGGTAGGTTAAAGGGTGCAATTGTGGTAGCGATCCGGATCGACCCTGCACAAGAGGTTCTAGCCAAGATGCATTACGCTGACTAGCATTTCTATTCGATTCGTTTTTAAACCAATCGCGTCACTGGTAGATCACGTGGCTTTTCGTATCTCGTCATCTACCAGTGACGCGATTGGTTTAAAAACGAAACGAATATAAACCCTAGTTAGCGTTAGGGATCTTCGCTGGTGAAAAAGGGTATAAGTCGACTTAACTCGTACTAAAAAGGGTATATCGTCGGTGAAACTGCAAAACCGCGTAAGTAACATTTTGAATGAGGAGCAAAATGCACCTTTTTAATAAGACTGTAAGGTTTATTTTGCTCTATCATAAATTTGTTAGTTACGCGGTTTTGCAGAATCACCGATGATATACATAAACGGAGTATAGATACTAGACTTAATCCCATTTTCACGTGATCTTTGGGAGAGTAATATCCTTTCTCCCTAGGACCCCAGAACGGTGTCTGATTTTTCAAGTAAAAACCCTATATCTCCAAATTACTAAATTTTACATCGATCAGTTGACGCATTGAAACATAAAAAGGGAACAAACAGACACTTTTACCTTTTTTTTAGCTAGCATAGGGCTTTTTTTAACCCCCAAACTTATTAGCCGTGTTATTGGTTCGGTGATATTATATTCAAAAAGAGCCTAGTTTTACAAAATTCTGAGGACCGAGTACATACACACATACATAAACTCACGCCTTCATTCCCAGAGTGGGGTAGGCAGAGCTAAAGAATTACCAACAAGTCTTAAAACTTCTTGATAATTCTGTAACCACATTTTGCACAAGTAGGCTAAGATGTTTCCCAGTGTATTAGTGACAGGTGGCAAGCCCATCGCCTAACAGTACTGCAAGCCTTTATTCCCTTAGTCGCCTCTTACGACATCCACGGGAAGACATGGAGTGGCACTATTCTAACCCGGCAACCACACGGCAAACCGACCGAGTAAAAAAGGGTAATAGGACTTTGTTTGACCCCCAAAGTTAGAAGCCGTGTTATTGGTACGGTGATATTAGATTCATAAAGAGTCTAAGTAGTTTAACAAAATTCTAGGGACCTAGTGAAAAAGGGCATAAGTCAATTTAACTCTTAATAAAAAAGGGTATACACATAAATGAAGTATAACCCTTTTTCACTCCTTTTTCAAACTGTGCCATCTACATAATAAAGCACTGAAGGGTAAAATATATTTACTTTGAGACAGAGTAGGTACGTAGGTTTAATGTTTGTTTGAGAATGCTAACGTTAATTGCAGAGTCGACTCGACGGTGCAGAATCAAAACATAGCGCGCATTTCATTGTCTTATCAAAGAGGAACCAAGTCTCATGTATATATCGCTCCTTCAATATATGAACGTCTCAAGTCGAAACACAATGCATTCCAAATTCAATTACAAAGTTGAGGAACTAGATTAAAATCACAGAGGTAGTTGTTGTGATATACGACGTGTTTCCTCGAAAAGGAAGACTCTCAGTAAGATCTATTAATGTTGTGGGTAAATTCAATGTTTGTACAAATGACATCACCAATAATAGAAATGCCAATACTAGTATTGGGTATACTTAATTAATTATTTGTTAAAACTATCGTTAGCCCATTTGAGCTATTATTGTAGTTTTTTTCATACATACTTACAGAGCAGACTTACGGGCAGAGCTACAACAGAATTACCAACAATAAAAAAAAAACTGTAAGCACACTTTGCACTTTGCTTTTGTGTGTTGTATTGTTGAAGGAAAATATTTAAAATTATCTTTACAATGGAAATTACATTGTTTCAAAATTAGATACCTGATAGGCAGGTAACCGTAGCAGAAAAAAAACAATTATCATTGATGTGTAGTCGTTTTTAATCTTGTTAAAAAGTTTCCATTTTGACAGTACAGATTCAGTCGCTAAGGCAAATATTTAACTCGTTCTTTAAAATAACAATCGTTCACCATTGTTGTCGCTAGCTGGTGCAATTATTTTCGTCTTATTGAATGACGAGGTTACAATAACGCCCCTGAATCAGGAAAATAAAAGGATAAAATATTTTTCCTACGCTGTTAGCATATTACCAATGACTGTACGAATATTGTACGTATTGGAGTTGTACGCTCTGATATTCGAAGTAGATCGGGTGCTTCGATCAAAGACCTGCTTATCGGCGACCCTTTGAATCAAACGAGCCCTGAGGGTGGAGCTCAGTGAAAAGATAGCGCGATTTCGCTACAAAAAAAGCGAGTATTTAATCTTTTGGAGGTGGGAGGACCTTGTGCAGGGTCCGTCCGGGTTGGTACCACCATCTTATCCATTAACCTACCGCCAAGCAGCAGTGTTCGCATTGTTGTGTTCCGGTTTGGGGATAAGACAGCCGGTGAAATGACTAGCATAGAGGCATTCCATCTTCGGCCTCAGGGTTGGCAACGCATTTGCAGTCTTAGGATTGCGGTCTTGTGAATGCGAATGTCTATGGGTCACAGTTTCCACTTACCATCAGGTGGCCTGTGTGCTCGTTTGCCTTCCTATGATATAAAAAAAAAAAAAAAAAACTCGACTGCCTTTGTAGAGTAAGGATATTGACCCTGCAGTATTCAGGGATTGTATGACCTTGTGCTGGGTCCGTTTGGATTGCTACTTATCCTATTTAACCTATCGCCAAGCGCCAGTAGTCGCAGTGTCGGATTAAGCAAACTGGTGGAATTACTAGCATAGGTACATTGCATTCCAGTCTTCAGTGTTGAAAATGCATATTCAATATAAGGATTGCAGTTTTGAAATTCTTGTCTTGAAAATGAAAGTGTATGGGTCTCCGATCTCATCTACAAAACCAGTAATCAGAAAGTTCTGCGGGAGTTTCTTGATTTCTCCTCGATGATGGTCTTCTCCGAAGCGCTAGTAGATTCAATCCTTATTACTAATGGGCGGACGACGGATGCAAATTAGGTCAAAATAATGCGTAATATGGATATGACTACAATTGATAAAAGAAAAGAGAACATAAATGCAAAAAATATATAAAATTTTATGGTTAAAGTAAATAATCGTATTTTTTTATTTATTGGTTATGTTCAGTACATTCCTTTTATAGTTCACCATCTACTTATATAGGGAAAATGTCCTCTCCACATCTACAGACGTATCTAACAGGGGCGTAGTCGTAAAGTGATACCTCAGTACCTACTTTCTTTATATAAAAAATATTTATTGATTTATAACATAAACTGCATATATTTTCACACATAGATAAGATAGTACTCGAAATTTAAAGTATTTCGAAATTTAAAAAAATCGAAATAAAACTCTTATCCATCTTGTGCTTTCGTCACCATATTGCATCCGTCGTCCGCCCATTACGGCTACTTATTACCAACGTGTAAATATTATTTTGAATTTTTATTTTTTTGATTTCGCTCATTGCCTTTAACATGTCATCAATGAAAATCTAAACTGAGATTTGAATACTGTAACTAAGCCAAACACTCTACTTACTTAATATGAACACACGTACAGATGTAAATAAATTCGTCACTTTCAGACAAGTATGCAAGTGTAAAAGTGCTGGTTGCTTTATTCACATTTATCCATAGCGATAAATAGATGCATACAGAATTACCAACGATTCTAAGAATTTGTTGTTAATTCTGTAACCACATTTTGCACAAATCGACCAGGATACCAGTGTATTAGTGACAGGAGGTGGTTAGGATAAGTAGCGATAAATGATAATTATCATAGTAAGCCCACAGATACTTAGATTTCAGCGATATCTCCTCGCTTCTCTCCACACTACGCTACCGCCAGTTAACTCATTGAATACGAAATCAGCCATCACCGGTACAGTCCCCAGCAATATTAATGTTATCCAAAATTTATCCTCAAAAATATGTAACACGTACGTTTATTACTAACGGCATAAAAGCGTGTCCGATATTTATAAATTCAATCTTGGATAATATTTTAATACTACTGATGACTGTACATTTGATTTTCTCGTCCTGGATAGTCTTTGAGTTCGAAAAGTGAATTAGCATCAACCATGCAAGCTATTTGAAACTGTAATGCTATGCAATGTTAGTTTTGATTACCTTTGTCTGTTTCTTGGAATTGAGTTATTTATAATGCTTGTATGAATTATTTTATATCCTTCTTAATATATTCTGTATTTAGGCAGTATCTATCTGTTGCTTCACTTAAATCTCGGCTGAAGAAGAACTGTATTGACTCTTGTTCCCGATCTAAGACTGTGTTGGACTCCACATAGCTATTTTTACCTCTCTTTAACTGTTGTACGTTTAACTTTAGCCATCCGTTATTTTCAATTATTTCTCAATCGCTCAAACGGTAACTGGAAGAGGTCCCTTAAACGAATAAGTTCGCCGTCGTACATACCTTTTGTATTACTGTTTCATTTAAAAAAAAAATATTTTCTGTTTGTGTGATAAATATATTACATACGGAAATTTATTTTCGTTTAATTTTTTTATTATTAGTTATTAAAGATTATGAACGTAACAAAAATTATTGGCACTAATGTCCAAGCGAGTATTATAAGATAACTGGATTAATGGGTGGATAATGAATTGAGAATCATACATACATACACTCACGCCTTCACTCCGAGAGTGGGGTAGGTAGAGCTACAGAATTACCAACGACTCCTAAAACTTGTTAACTGGGTGTGATTTGGTAACTCGTCGAAATATTATCGAAACACTGATAATTTTCATAAACAATAAATATTCGTAAACCACTGATATTCGTAAACCATAAGTCATTTATGTAAATACAATATAGAAGGGACCTAACATTAAGCCTTGTGGCACCCCAAAAAAAAAAACCGAGATATGATTTTAAGTAAAGGGCAATTTCGATTCACCGCCAGGTTTGAAGCTTCGCGTTTTAGTTTTGATCATCTTTGAGTTGAAAGTGAATAAGTTATGTAATAAAATCAATGATAAGGCATCTTACCAACATAACTAACCATAAAAATCAGAATTCAACTGATTTAGCTTATAATTTGCTATCTCAATACAACATACGCGTTAGTCTGTTCCGCAAACTTTATTTATATAACTATCAGCATAATCTACCCAATAGTTGTTCGACTCGTTCTGAAATCAAAACATCAAAGGCTGCCAATTCCGACGTCGAGCTGATGCGAGTTTCAGAACGCATTTGAATAATCTATATACATTTACTACTATTATTTGAGTTCGACCTTTGTACTATGAGCACAAATCTACGAGGATTTTATTTGTAGAGTACGAATTCTTTTTGTGTTTTAAATAGATTGTGTTCATCTTTTACAAGCAATATTTGTACTCATAATCATTTCATCCCAAAAGTGTGGTAGCATTGACTGTTGCTTTTGAATTTGAGAACTCACATATTTGTTTAGTAATATGGTGAATTTCTGGGAAAAGTCTCCCATTGTGGAATAAAGTGATATAAAAGTTATTTATGTATTTATTCGGTGCCTTTTTGCCTTTGGTACCTAATTTTTAGGGGTTCGTTGTCAAACTAGGAACCCTTATAGTTTTGCCATGTCCGTCCGTCCGTCCGCAGGCTAGCTTAGAGACTCTTACTGCCGCACTCAGAGACGTCAATTAAATTTAATGCTTTTTTAGTGACGTGTTGTCTTATTCTATTGCTATACCAAAGAAAGTAACAGCAACAACTTTAATCGATCATTAAAATCAATTGACGTCTCTGAGTGCGGCAGTTAGTACTAGAAAGCTGTAATTTGGCATTAACATACATAATTAGTCACGTCAAAAAGTAGTAAAATAAAATCTTGAAATAAAAATGTGTATTGTTTTTTTTCTCGTCCACCACTTAGTGCGTGGTGTCGATGGATAGGTATTTCGAAAATATTGCGGGTTGGTAAAAACATTTTTTCGATTCAGTTATCCATTTATGAAATTTTAAGCTTTTAAGCGCTAATTTTTGTTACAGTTAAGGGTCCCTACACTGCCGTGCTTAGCCAAAAAGGCCTATAGGCGTTTTGACAGTTTCGAGATAAACGCGCTTTTATGTTTTTCAATGTCGCAACCTAAAACTCCATCTAAAACCGGACTTTTGTTATTTTTTTTTGTACTTATGGTTTAGTTAAAAACAGAGCCATACGTTTGTTATATTTTGAACTCAAAATTATATATATTTTTAACTTAAAACGGACTTACGACTTTTTTGCTAAGCACTTGAGTATATTCTTTACGTGTTATACGACATTTTATCTTATTTTTCTATGAAGGTTTCTATGGCAATGTAATAAAATATTTGAGTGGATGAAGTGTGGTAAAAAACAAGGGAAAAATAATTAAATTGACTTTATGGCTCTTCACAAACTCCTCTTTTTTTAATATATAAAAAAAAAAACCAAAAAAACAACTTGTTTCAACTTAAATTTAAGAAAATTATAGTCAGTCTATTCTTTAATTGTCTCACTACAATTTAAAGAAAACATTTCCTTTTTTGGTTTGTATTAAGTAAGTAAATGTACATTGGTATGTACTAAAATTTTATTTAAGTACTCCTAGCAAATGTTATAAAAATAAATAGATCTAGTCATATAAATTGATGAGTCATCTTGAAGCAATCTAATTGTGTTTTGTAAGTTACATTTATTATAAAATGTAATCAATACTTATGAAATGAGATCTCTATGTTTCCCAATTAGTAGTTATTTAATTAATAAATATCACAACATCGCTTATGAGCAAAATAGAACTTATTTAGAATAGACAACTAAATGAGTATCTTTTTTAATAATTAACAACATATAAAATCAACAAATTAATGAACGAAATAAGTAGTCTTTAATGCCCTTATTTATTATACTTAAACGTGAAATAACCGTGGGGTAGCTAAACCATGCTTTGTCCTTGTCTGCCAAATTCAAATGTCACAATGACAGATAAGGACAAAGCATGGTTTACGTCCAATTGGCTTAGGAATGCGTTAATGTTACTACAATGGACACCTTATCTATTAGTTCGTAACGGAACTATACGACCAAATTGTTAAGTATTTTATACATACGTAGATTTCCTTAGGAATTAAGGGAAAAACCAGTCTTACGTCTATTTTTTTAGTCGTTTTAAGGCACTTATAATAAAAATACGACATTTTCGTTAACAGAATCTTATTCCTTGTAACTTAAGGAATCCAACGCAAAAAAAAACAGAATTTGGTCATTTTCGGACATAGGCCTTTTTGGCTTAGCACGGCAGTACAGCCAAAACTACAAATAGGTACTAAAAATCTGAAACATATCTTAAATGAAATCACGTATAATGAACTTAATAGGAAAACTATTACTACTAAGTGGACTTGAGTGATTCTTAAGTTAGAATCGGTTTAAATGTTTAAACCTTCGGAAAACTTATTTGCGGTGTTGGTAAACTGACCGCGACCTGTGTAGATGTAAGGTGGTAAATGTTTTCCAACGGCAAATTTAAGTTTGTCGCGAGGTCTTATTTATTTGTAGTAACGGCTTCGGAACCCTACTCTGAGCATGGTCCGACATGCTCTTGCCCGGTTTTTTTTTATATAAAATAATATGTATATATAAAATAAGAAACCACGTGGCTAGCTAAGCTAAGGAGTGTTTAAAGGACATAATCATCTGAATTGTATTGCATGACTAATTTCCAATAGAGAATTAAACATTTCAATTTTGTCGTCGTCGTCAACATGTTGTATAATCGTAATATTAATACAATCTGTAAACAAAGATCTATCGCAACAATTTCAAAAATTACAAAATGGAATGCAGCTTGAATAATTCTCAACAAATACTGTTTAATGTCAACGAGCGAGCCACGCCGAGTGCACATACAGTATATCAACTCAGTACAAGTAGCTCGGGAATTGAATTTACATTTTCTCAGAGCCTGGCCTCAGGCCAATATGGCTTGCGATGAATTATTGCCTCTGCGCATTTGTGCCATTTTTTTAACTTCTAAGCTTATTTTCTAACTGAGGTTTCTTCTTAAGAAAAACTAAACGAAATATATATATTTAGCTGGATTATGGCAGACATCTTGCCGTCTTAGCTAGGTCTACAGGCGTCATCACATCATCATCATCATGTCAGCCGAAAGACGTCCACTGCTGGACATAGGCCTCCCCCAAGGCTCTCCACTCAGACCGGTCTTGTTCTTTTCGCATCCACCGCATTCCCGCGATCCTTACAAGGTCGTCACTCCATCTTGTTGGAGGCCTACCTACAGCTCGTCTCCCAGTCCGCGGACGCCACTCAAGAACCTTCTGACCCCATCGGCCATCAGTCCTGCGTGCGATGTGCCCCGCCCACTGCCACTTCAGTTTAGCTATTCTTCGGGCTATGTCGGCAACCTTAGTTCTCCTGCGGATATCATCATTTCTGATTCTATCACGCAGAGAAACCCCGAACATAGCCCTCTCCATAGCCCTCTGAGTGACCTTGAGCTTTCTTATGAGGCCTATTGTTAGCGCCCACGTCTCGGATCCGTAGGTCATCACTACCTACAGGCGTACGATCACGGAATTCAATTGATGAACCACTATAGAACCTTGTCGCATGAAACCAACGATTCATTCTTATGTAATTTCTATCTCAAACCTTGACGCCTTATGGTGGATCAGCATTAATAGCCCATGATGGCACGAAGATAGCCAAGATTCCAACTCTATGAACGTTTCTGTTATCGACTCGAAATGTATGGAGTTGACATGAGATGTTGGCGCGATCTGTCATCGGATTACGTCAATCCTATATAATACGTTGTTGATTCGAAAATCACTTACTAAGCACTATGTTATCTTGACTGGGTCCCCAGAATACGTTTATCTCTCTCTTGGGAACTACCAAATTTTCTAGATTTAAAAGTACGTTTGGTCCTTTCTCTGTGTTCATACTAAAATATTTTTCGATTACTTATGTATATAACAATGGCTTAAGTCCATGACTTTGTCTACGTAGAGGTCGTTTAACGCTTTTCTTTAGGGAACTTAAAAATATTCCAAGATAAAAGTACCCTATGTATTAATGACTAAATAAAAAATAAAAATAAACAGGGGACAATGTCACACCAATTAACCTAGTCCCAAACTAAGCTTTAGGATTGTACTATGGGTACTAGATAACGATATAAATACTTGAATAGAGAAATGTATACTTAATTACAAATATCCATGACTCAGGAACAAATATCTGCGCTTACCGGGATTTGAACCCAGGACCGCTAGCTTCAAAGGCAGGGTCACTACCAACTAGGCCAGCGCGTATTTATCTAATGTCTGAGTAAGCAACATTTTTTTAGAGTTTTGACGGGGATAGATGATCAATAAAGTAATCCGAACACTTTGTTGAGGTAAGAAACCTAAATGATTGACATTGTAGTAGACGCTATCACTTAACCTATTCCGATGTTTACATTTACGATTTTAATAGACCCATTTTGCTTAGCTTGATTTTCAAAAGGGTCCGAATTACAAGTCCACTCTATAGATCAAAGCGATCGGTCATACCGTCTCTTATCTCGATCTTCATATTACGGCGCTGGTTGCCCTTCCAGTTATTACGAGGGATTTCCTTTGGGTATTGGCTTTATTATGTTCTTTGAAGATACTTTTTTTATATCGTTTTTCTGTAGGACGCCTTCGTTTGATCTTATTGAGTGCCTTGGTATCTGCATCGAGATTTTTGTTTACTTGTTTACTTATATCTTTAAAGGAGTACGGTGTGTTGTATTGTTCGTGTTGTGAAAGCTTTTTTAGTAGATTTCAATAGAAAGTTTTGAAGGATCTGTAGGCTTAGGCAAGAGCCAAACGGTGTTAGCGTTTTTCCATTCCATCGACTTTAAATGAATGGGATGACAAGTTGGTCACGCGGTTTATCACAAAGAAACGCTAAATGCTAGCCAAACGGCCTCACGTACGATCGCCTATGGAATATCGAAACGCCCAAATTAGCGATCAGCGCTGTCACAATGTCAAAACCCATACATATTATGTCTAGCCAAGTGCCACTTAGCGTTTTCGATTCCATCAACATGAAATGTATGCAATGACAAGTCGGTCACGTGGTTTATCACAACGGACAACTAAAATGGCTAGCCAAGTCCTCTCGGAAAGCATATCGATACGCCCAAAAAGCGATCAGTGCTGTGTTCCACTTTGTTATAGGTATCATATTGACGTTATGGTGTATCTCTTACTCATTAAACAGTAAGAGCTAATATAACGCCAAACATAACTAGCAACTGGCAAACAAAATTTTCAATAAATCTAATAAATCAACTGGTGGGATTTCAATTATTTACATTTTGACAGTTTCCGAGGAAATAAAGAGACGGTTTCTACCTGGACGAAGTTCTAAATAAAAAGTTATGTAACATAACAATCAGAACTAACACGTAACTTGGTTACTTAACTATGAATTTTGAAACTAATGAATATAATGAATTTTAAAGGTTTGGTTATCATAATAGCTGAAATAGTAGAAAGTAGCTGAAATGAAACAATAAATAAATATATAAATAAATAATAATATCTTCGGAGTTCGAACCTCAAGTGTGGTTATGTATCTGCACCAAAGAGTATTTTTAATAAAAACTTACATTAAAAGCAAATATCCAAGACTCAGGCTACAAGTGTTTGTCTCATCACACAATTTTCGTTGCAGGAGGATAAACAAAATATACAATTAAAATAATTATTTAATTTATTTTCATCCTTACAGCCCATTATAAATAAATCCATTAATACACACACCATGCTTTAAGTAAGTTTTTTTTGGTTACTTACGACGTTGTCTAACATTATGCTAACGTGAGCCAGACGCGAAAGTTTACATTCGAAAAACAAATAATTATACAAAGCAAGCTGAACAGGACTTCCATGGTCCCGTGTCAGGAAAAAAAAACTATCACTGATTTCCCGACCTTGAAAAAACAAAACTAACCGGAGCACCGGTGCCACTAATTCAAACTGCCACTCTCCTTTGCACCGCAACTCTTCTAGTTCGTTACACCGGCTAATTGAGTAAGCGGTCGGAAGAAACACCGGCAGAGAGGAGAGATTCAATTTGAAATCGTTAGGGCGGGAAAAATGGCGCCATTAAGTGTGTTAGTTTTGAGGTTATGTGTGAAGCGTGCCGTTTTAAAAATGGAGCAGTAATTAAAAAGTCCGTTTGAGTTTATGTTGTTTGAATGATAATGGTTAGCTTAGTTAGTTTACTTAGAAATGTATTCAATATTTGATCTCGTTAGGGTGGGAAAATGGCGCTATTAAGACTTAGTTTTTAGGTTATGTGCAAAACTTAGGACGTCCAAAATCACGACATTCAGTCATGAAGAAACGACCAAAGCGACCGTGACGCATGCATTTTTTTGCAACTATTGTTATGTTATTTGAAAGATGCGAGGTGTGCATTGAATTTGCAATGAATTTGGGGTAAGGTCTTTGTAAAGAGAAAGTTTCTCTATTGTTGGCAAATAATTTTCTCCCAACTTAAAATATACATATGTCTAAACCTTTGCACTAACGTCTAGATAAACTAAGCTTGGTTTGCATTTACTACGTTTATCATTCATTTCATGTATTTTAGTATTATTTTAAATAAAAACTAGCTTGATGTAGATTTTAGGTTATGTGTCAAACAGTAATAGTTGGTTTACATCTTTGGCAATTTCAATTGACACAGACTATACGCCTTATCTTCGTGAGACTTGGTGTGCTATATAAAGATGGAAAATAATCAAGACAGTCGAGTTTAAACTATAATTTAATGAATTTAAAGTTAACTTTATAACAATTACCCCCCCTCTCTACAACCAAAACTACAAATAGTAAAAATCAGAAATAAAAACTCACGACTAAGTAGACTTGAATGGTATCCTCAGATAGAGGCGACTAAAGTATTTGTATGGTTCTGATCTTACCGGACCTAACCTTAACCTTGACCTTTGAACTCACTGTGCTGTTTAAAGAACGAGGGCAGTTTTAGAATTACCTTTCGTTTGATATTAACAAAAATATCTTAGTGAAGATAACATACGGCCAATTCATATTTCTTAAACTAAACCCACTAAAAATCATCTAGGACGGCATCAAATACCTTTAAATACAAAATTATTTCACGCTTGTTATTGTTGAATTCGGAACCCTACACTGAGCATGATCTAGTAGTCATGGATTTTAAATAAATCATTTGCAACGAGGTAACGTCTAGATCTTCATAGGCCCTCCTAAAACGCGTGACAAACCATAAACTAACCAATAAATCCAGCGGCAAAGCCTAAACCAGACCGGAAATCACGCGAATAAATCAGAAATGGCGTCGTCCGGAAACCGTTCGGTGCAGGGCGTTGATACGATTACAGGCTGCTCTGCCTCGCTTGATTTATTGTAACGTGTAGGAGCTCATAGCTCAAGAGGATCGGAAAGTGAATTTAAATTCAAGTTAACTTTCAATATCATCTTAATAGAATCAGCATCATCATCATCAATAGAAAGTGCCAGCGAGAGCGGTGGGTTCAAAGTTAAAGCGAGTTTTTCTGAAGATCTCATTCCACATTTTTCGTAATTTTTATGAAAGTGAGAACCGTTTTTGAGAAACCAATGCATATATTTGCAAGTTTAGGTTACTCATGTCCGTTCCTTATATTCAAATCGTATTTTTTTAAGGTTAGATTTTTTTCTCCGATTTGATTCGAAAAAGTACGCCTAGGGCGGCCGCGGTAGATTTAAAATTAAGGTACCCTTCTCCATCCGCGGTTTAAATGTAAGGAACAAACATTGAAAAAAAAAAAAAGTTTATAAGTTCATTAAAAACACGCTTTAAAAACCCCGTATGGTTTTATGACCTTGCTATTTTTAAATGAAAGTATACAGTGACACTTGTTTGTCGAAATTGCAACTTTCGTTTAACCTCTTCACGGAGACAAAGAACCATACATACAGGGGCCTCTATTGTACTAGGTAAAACCATATTGTTTTTGACTTGTTATCGTATTGCCAACGTTATGATAGCTCTTATTTACTGGACAGTAATGGCGGTCGAGTTAACAACGATACCATAACATTTAGTAAGCAAGTAGCAATATTGTTTTGCCGCGTAGGATAGAGGCCCTGGTCAAAAATATCAGACAAGTTTTTCGGCAGTTGGGTAAAAAAAACATTTTTCTCGCGATCTGACTCACTAACCGAACTTGGCTTGACTCACTACCGTGTTACTCGATTTAGAGTTCGTAGTTTTTGTGACACGTGAACAATGACAGATGACTTTTCATTTATCGCCGTCCTATTTATATTCCCCGTGTGGTTGCCGGGTTAGAATAGTACCACTCCATTTCTTCCCGTGGATGTCGTAAGAGGCGACTAAGGGAATAAATGTTTGTAGTACTGTTAGGCGATGGGCTTGCAACCTGTCACTAATACGCTGGTAAACATCTTAGCCTAATTGTGCCAATTGTGGTTACAGAGTTATCAACAAGTTTGTAGAGTGGTTGGTAATTCTGTAGCTCTGCCTACCCTACTCTGGGAATGAAGGCATGTATGTATGTATTTTTATTCGTAGGTATGCTAAACGTTCATTTTTTAGCTTACCGTATAGTTACTGGCAAATAATGTAACTCTAATCATTTTTAGGGTTTCACAGTCAACAAGGAGCTTACTACGAAACTACGAGAATTAAAATTCTGAAAACAGTACAGTAAAATAATTAAAAACGAAAACTATTACGACCAAGTATACTTGATTGGTTCTTGAGTTACATGCGATTAAAGAGTTTGTGCCTACTTTACATTATCAAAGACAGCACCAAATAACTATAAATAAAAAACTAGTTCATACTTGTTCTTTTTTGAGATATTTTTTTGTGTTGGTTGTATCAGCTATGGATTCCTAAAGTTTAAATAGTTCAAAACGCTCTTGCGCGGTTTTTATTATACAGTGTGTCTCTGACCTTGGGGCTTTAATTTCAACGATCGATTCTACTCGCTAAACTGAACTACTTTTGTTCTGCAACATGAAAAAATAACTTAAATTTAGATAACTAATTGATGTTAAAGTCTAATTGTAAAATCAGTGTATTACATACTGGCCATGTAATCACTACCTCATGGTACCGGGGCGACATTACCTTGGTACGAGGGCTAAAGGAAAATGGAGAATCGGATCGCGTACATTGAAAATTAGATTTAACTTGTATGATAAAAAATAAATTTAAACTGAACATATTTTTAACAACTTACAGAACAAAAGAAGTTTAGTTTCAGGAGTTGAATTGATCTATGCATTTAAAGCCCCAAGGTCAGAGGCACCCTGT
Source organism: Acleris emargana (assembly GCA_927399475.2). Classification (NCBI taxonomy): domain Eukaryota; kingdom Metazoa; phylum Arthropoda; class Insecta; order Lepidoptera; family Tortricidae; genus Acleris; species Acleris emargana. The sequence goes on from OV656840.1 coordinate 4,974,456, forward strand.
ATACCTTCTTCCTATTTTCATGTTCTTGTACAATAATTAAACGTAAACAGCCAAAACCTATTCTTCAAGTGAAAGCGAAGACATTAATAATCACATTCATGTCATTTTACGTTCACGTATCGTCTTTTCTAATTCTGGAGAATATATAGAAAATATGAAACGTGATAATACTTTCGATATATCAAATTCACAGAAAGGTAGACCGTTCGAAGAACGTCAAATATTGATCAAAAGGGTCAATAAAGGGAGATCAAACGGTTCAAATCTGATATCAATTTCGGCTTGGAAAATTCGGATGAAAATATAAGATATTTCTATGCTTAAGGTACTACTTCAATAGATACCTACGTTAAATAAGTTAAATACTGCCAACATTTCCTTGTTGTGCAATACGAGTATATACACAATCTTTGTCAACGTAATTTAGGAGAAATTGGGATCTAATAACCATGATGATAGAATAAGTTATAAAGTGAAAGGTTTATGAACAAGATAGACAAATATTTTATTCTATTCCCACTAGTTCCATTGACAGTTCCATTACTTAAAGGACTTCAGATAATGGAACTAGTGGGAATAGACCAGATATTTGGAAAAGTAATATTTGGTTTGATTTAAAATGTTACAAATAATTTAAGCCGGTTTTCCTCAAAAAAGGTAGTATATTTATTTGTTTCCATGAAACCAGTAAATTTGGCAACTTTCAGTAACAATTTTATTAATAACTTTAATTAAACACATAATAAAAAGGTCCATAGCATTTAGGCTTGCGAGTTAATAAATATACTGCGGCTTGCCGCGGTCTGCGGTTACCAATCAGGAGCCAATTTAATATAACTAAGTACCTACAAATTAAGAGTGTGCAGCCAAACCGTTTTTGATAAACGGTTATTTGAGCGCACACAGGATACTTGATGTTAATTTTTGCCGTGTGGTTACCGGGTTAGAATAGTGCCACTCCATGTCTTCTCGTGGATGTCGTAAGAGGCGACTAAGGGAATAAAGACTTGTAGTACTGTTAGGCGATGCGCTTGCCACCCGTCACTAATACACTGGGAAACATCTTAGCCTATACTTGTGCAAAATGTGGTTACAGAATTATCAGGAAGTTTTAAGACTTGTTGGTAATTCTTTAGCTCTGCCTACACCTGCCCCACTCTGGGAATGAAGGCGTGAGTTTATGTATGTATGTAATTTGGATCAGAATTCTATGGACATTTCTGCCTTCCTACCATAGAAGTCGGCTTACTTCAATGTAGTACTCGAACCATTTTAAACTTTATTTGTAACCACATTAAATTTAAAATGCTAATGCTTAGCCTTAGGCAGATTTGCAAAAGACATTGTATGTACGAAAAAAAAGCAGTTCTAGGCAAGGGAAGTGATCAGCGGGTAGATAATCTTGTCATAAACCATCGGAATCATGCTATCTCTTTCGCACCTGCACGGACTTATGGAGCGGGCCGTGCAACAATAGTGCAGGTAGCGTTTGCCACAAAAAGGAAGGTAACTGACGTTTATTGCCCTTCTACAGACATTTCAGAACAATCTTCTCCGATCGGTCGCGGGGGCCCCTTGGTTTGTTCGCAACGCGGACCTTCACAGGGACCTCGGCGTCCCGTCGATTAGGCACACTATCAAGGACGCGTCTAGGCGCTTCTTTGATAAAGGCCCACACCACCCCAACCCGCTCATCGTCCGTGCCACCTCCTACACTCCCCAACTCACCCCGTCCGATCCCGACGTGCTCGCTGCGCTCGGGGCACCCGTCAGGCGCCCCAAGCACATCCTGCTCGATCCCACCGATCCCATCCAACTCGCAGTGGATGAGGGCACTGAAGACCGCAAGAAGCTTCGGCGCCAGGGACGTCGCGGCCGCCCCCCCAGATCCGGACCTGAGCCTCATAGCATCACTGCAGGGATCGAGAAGATCGAAGAAACCGAAGAAACCGAACATACTCAAGCAACCGAAGAAACCGAACACTTGGAAGCAACCGAAGAAAACGAAGTCCTTCAAGACACTCAGCCGGCCGAGCTGCGCTCGACCGGCCTGACTCCCGACGGAGGCACCCCTCCAGAGGTGCGACCACCACCGCACCTCTAACTTAGGGTTCAGCATGCCCCCCGCTAAGGGCATCGCTACCCGTGCCCGGGTGAAGTAGTTACGGTAGAGACATACCAACTACACAGTCAGTCATAACATAACACATAACACAACGTTTATTGCCCGATTCGCCACTTAATTTTGGGGATAGTATAGTTTATTTGGGAAAGAACTGGATGAAACTAGAGCACGACTCAAGAACTTGGCTTAAGAGAGGAATGCACTGCAGGTTAATGTGGGTTAATTGGACACAGATTTAAATCCAGTTGCATTCGGTGATCTCTATGTAAGAATGACGGTTCCATACAACCTGTAGTAACAAAAACCAACTTAATCCACATTATTATCTTTGCTGTGTTTTATATATTCCTTTTTTAATTTTTAACAGTTTTTCTCTACTATCTAGTTGCTCCTAATTTACATGTTACATAATATATGCTATAGAAGAGCGGGGTCTCCTGGCACAGGTATACTTTTACTTAAAAGGAGACTTGAGCCATAGATGTGATATTATGTAAGCAGAAACAAATAAAGATATTTTCTATTTCCTTTTCTATTTGCATGTCTTTTTAGTAGTTCCTGTTTGACTTAGGTGAATAGAGACAATGTAATGCTTGCAAGAACATAGGTCATATCACAAACGGCGGGTTCAAAGAAAAAGTGTTCATAATTTTTGAAAGAATAATGGTTCTATGGTTCGGAGTCCTACCTTAACGCCGACGTGAAAAATATGAAAGTCCTATTTACCTACGAAAGGAGATAAATCTTAGCATTGTGCCTTTGCGAACAATATAGTTCAGTAGAGAAGCCATGTCGCCTCTTCATTGTTCACCTTGATTTATTAAGTGTTCGGAGCCAATGAGAAGAACTTACTGAGTACCTACGTGTAGATATTTTATTTCCAATATGTATGCTTGCAATATCATAATAATAATTATGGTTTTGCAATATCGAAAAATAGTAGTTTATGAAATTGTTGCATAAAGAGGGGTATTAAAACACGAGTGTGTGTTTAAGAACCGAGCCGCTAGGCGAGGTTTTTAATAGGATCACACGAGTGTTTTAATACCTGGTTATGTGCAGTTTCATACACTACTTTATCTACTCTCATACATTGCGATTCAACCTACTAAATAAAAGATCAAAGTTAATAAAGTAACTACAGCAAAACGTATTCAATGAATGGCGCCAAAACCTAGCACATCACCGCGCATGCGTTAAAGCAGGCGCTGTCACAGACAAGTAAAAATTGGAATGAAAACTTTTTGTAGATAATTCTGTAAAAATGACGCGAACCGCATGTGCGTTCCATTATAAAAAAATAAAAAATATGGAACCTCGTTGGTGACATTAACTTTTTGGATTAACTTGTATCGTAATGGTAAAAAAATTACTTTATAACATTATTTTGTTAGAGAAATAATGTTATAAAGTATTTTTTTATTTTTTTTGTATTGTGTTTATAAAGTATGCCAATATAAATTCGTTTTGAATTTTATAATTCGAATATATATATTTAAAAATAAAATATATTTAAAAATACATCAAAAAAATAAACGTTGCATATACTCGTACCTATACGCCTTTTTTTATTCCACTTTAATTAAAAATATATGTATGTTTTGGTTATCCACTGTAATGACGTCATATTCATCCTTATTATTCAGTTTAAAAGTTACTGTAGCAATAATGGTAAAACAAGCGTCAAATTTAGTATGGTTAAAGTACCAACCTTGAAGAAAAACAATAAATACTAAAAATGTCAAGTGTGAGTTGGGCTCGTTCGGAAATACCAAAACCGCGATATCTAAAAAGTTCCCAAAATCGTCGTCCTTCAAGCACCAGGGTTATTATCATTAAAAAACCTAATATTAGATTCCCTTATTAGATTCAAGACTTGGTGACAATAAAACAACCTCGAAATAGCCTAGAGCTTAGTATGGGACTAGGGCAATTGGGATTGTTAATTGAATATTTTTACAATTACTGTCATTCAAAAACTATTTCGAGGAATAGGGTTTTAAAGCCGTTCTGCGTTATTAAGTTTTTGAAATATTTATCTATTTCGGATATTTTGACAAAAGTATATTTTGACCTTTGTTTGGCTTTAGTTTTTGGCTTGAAGCCCTCCTAGGAGTACCTATCTTATGGGTTAGGCGAAACCCGGTTGAAATAGTATGTTTTAATAGACTATTACATCCACATTTTATCATTTGATATCATTTAATAGTTGTAACTTTTTAGAAAATGCCATCCCATATTTAAAACAATCATGTCATCCATAAAATGACTGCGAAAAAAATGGTAGCATTTAAAAAAGCCTCTCAAAGGCCTCACACTTTATAATTTTAGTCGATGCATTTTATTTTCAACATACTAACATACTAAGTGTGTATAGTTCAACTAGTGACCCGCCCTCGCTTCGCTTCAGTTTATGTGAGTTTTCTGTAACAACAATTATATATAAAAACCTTCAGTAAAAATGTCTAACTCATAGTGACGACCAAATGAAAATGCGTTCAGTAGTTAAAGATTATCGCGAACTTACAGAGGGCCAGACGCTAGGGAGGACATTGTTGTATAACTAATACATACATACATACATAAACTCACGCCTTCATTTCCAGAGTGGAGTAGGCAGAGCTAAAAAATTACCAAGAAGTCTTAAAACTAAACTAATACATATTGTTAAAAAAAATATAATTGGTAAATATGTAAAAGCTAAACCATTTTTTTAGCTTTATGACTAACTGTTATGATCACCGCTGCCCATGGACACCTGCAACACCAGGAGAGGTATTGCAGCTGCGTTTCCGGCCTTTGAGAAAAGAGTATGCTCGTCCCTTGAAGGTCCTCAAGTCGTAGTGGTCCGGAACTACCGTCACAGTAAGCTGAATCCATAACACTGTCATCATCATCATCATGTCAGCCGAAAGACGTTCACAGCTGGACATAGGCCTTCCCCAAGGCTCTCCACTCAAACCGGTCTTGTGCTTTTCGCATCCACCGCGTTTCCGCGATCCTTACAAGGTCGTCACTCCATATTGTTGGAGGCCTACCTACAGCTCGTCTCCCGGTCCGCGGACGCCACTCAAGAACCTTTTGGCCCCATCGGCCATCATAGTCCTGCGAGCGATGTGCCCCGCCCACTGCCACTTCAGCTTAGCTATTCTTCGGACACTGTCAAATCAATCATAATACTTTGTCTTTGCTAGGAGATGACCTTTGTAAAATTACTAAAATGCCAACTTTTAGCATGATTTAAATCAAGTTAAGGCACGCACAGATGCATAGTTTGTACTCAGTCACGGTTCTACTTATTTCGGTCGATGAGCTCGTCGACGCGTTTGAGTTTAATAGAATAACTCCCCAGTACAGCGCTGCCTCTTCATTGTAAAATTAATTACTTACAAAGTTAATAACTGTTACAATAAAAGCGTGAGTTAATTAATTACTTAATTAATACAGTTCAAGTTTAATTATAAAGTGGAGTGCGGTGGCATGAACCTTGAGACTGCGTTACAAAGAGCGAATACAATATCGTCAGTATCAGTGTTTGATTGATCGTTCTTTAGTGTTAAAGTTTATTTGAAAATCGGTAAAGATAGTGCGACTCATCGACATTTTTAGTCTTATGATTATAAATAATAATAAATAAATAAATATCAGGGGACAATGTCACACCAATTGACCTAGTCCCAAACTAAGCTCTAGGCTTGTACTATGGGTACTAGACAACGATATAAATACTTATATAGAGAAATATATGCTTAAATACATAGAAAACATCCATGACTCAGGAACAAATATTCGCGTTCATCACACAAATATCTGCCCTTACCGGGATTTGAACCCAGGACCTCTGGCTTCGCAGGCAGGGTCACCACCAACTAGGCCAGTGCGTCGTCAGAGTGAAGTGCTAAAATTTTATGTTGGCAGCATGACGGGCTGGATTGAGTTACGCTGGGATAAGTTAGATTTGAGATTTACTCTAGGGGTTTATTCTTTCAGAATTGTTTTAGATGCAACGTAAGTTATATTAATTATAGTTTCATTAAAACTGGTCTTCCATTCTACTGGGTAATACCATACATAAAATACAAAAAGAACACTGGGACCGGATGAGATTTGAACCGCGGCACCCTAGCGTCATAGACCTACTCTTTGCATTACAATCTTAATACTGCAAATGCGTTGTCAACCCTGAGCACTAAGATAGAAGGCCTTTATGCTAGTATGTTGTCTTAGTTTAATTTTAGACGACAAAATGTAGGCTAAGTCCACCTTAGGGTGCACACACAAAAGCAATATCGCCTTTCATTATTACTGAAGTTAAGACAATGCCAATTTAATCCTCGTAGGGCCCACGTCAAATTTCATTAGTTTGAAAAATAATCTTGTGTCGGTCAACTAAAGTTAAGTCACTTTGATAAATCGTCGGTGACACTGCAAAACCGCGTAACTGACAAATTTATGATAGAGCAAAATGAACCTTACCGTCTTATTAAAAAGGTGCATTTTGCTCCTTATTTAGAATGTTACTTACGCGGTTTTGCAGTTTCACCGACGAAATGTCCAATTTTTTTTTTTTCATAACAGATTTTTTGGTTCCGTATTTAGTCCTAAGATGTTATCGTAATGTTATCGTATTGTGAACGTTACTATAGCTCTTATTTACTTGACAATAATGGTGGCTAAGAACAAAACGATGTAATGTCAAACGCAATATTGTTACGGTTAGAAACGCAATACGGGATGACGTCAGCAGGTAAGATTAATCGCACTGCTAGATCAAGACAGTATCAACTCAAAATCATTGTTAGTTTTGTTTCAAGCTCATAGACGTTATTAAAGTTGATTTTAAAATACAATTGCATTTTGAGTTACTACACCTTTGATCTGGCAGTGCGAAATACTGTTTACCATTTTCGTCCGTACTTGTAGCTAACAGCAAAGAGCAGGTCTATGACACTATGGTAGCGATCCCAGTTTTTTATTTATTTATTTTTTTAGTTTTTTATATCATGGGAAGGCAAACGAGCACACAGGCCACCTGATGGTAAGTGGAAACTGTGACCCATAGACATTCGCATTTTATGTATGGTATTACCCAGTAAATGGAAGACCAGGTTTAATGACTCTATAAATATAACTTACGTTGCATCTAAAACAATTCTGAAAGAATAAACCCCTAGAGTAAATCTCAAATCTAACTTATCCCAGCGTAACTCAATCCAGCCCGTCATGCTGCCAACATAAAATTTTAGCACTTCACTAAAACGCTTTTACATGACGCCCTTCCGAATATAAAAGTGGGTTTATGCATCACGTACCAACATAAGCGATATTACATTATGCTACCTTAGTGAGATGTCGGCTCCGTGCCACAGATTGAGGAATGGTTGCTGCATAAAAAATAGTTTTACGATGCTCATAACCGTTAACCATTTAGAATTCATCTTCGCTTTGCACTTGGGGCAAATAGCTTTATTTGTTCAAAAAAAAAACACATTACCATTTAGCGGTTCTATATTTGTGCCAAATAAAATAAAAAAACTGTCTTTAAATTGTCCGAATAACTATCCAACAGACAGACAAACACTAAAACTATAAAATGCCTAGCTTGACTAAGAGGCTTCCAAAAAACTTTGAAAGTAGACAGAGATTCTTCAAATAGACTTCAGATGGGCATGTCAGCTACCAGCAGTGAAGGAAAATAAAATGGTACCCTGCCTTTTGACCAAATCATCATTTGACAAACTATATCATTTTACAGACTTTCATTTCGCAACACCATGTTTGTGCTCAAACCATTATTCATCGGTGAAACTGCAAAACCGCTTATGTAAAATTTAAAATAAGATGTACCACCGACTATATATTACAATTTGACCACATGATATTGTAAAATAATACGGCGGGAAGTATCCCTTTGCAAAATGAAAGTTTGTAAAATGATATAAATTGTCAAATAATGATTGGATAAAACACTAATGATCAAAATTAAACCCAAAGTAAAGCTTTGTTTTCCTAATTTCTAACAGTGGACCTATCCATTCGCACCGTGTATAGCTCTGCCCTCCTACGCAAATAAACATAAATCATAAATAATTTATATGTTTGTCCAGCATAGGTTTATACATATATATAGATCTTTAATACAGTTATGGTTATGCCCCTTTATGTGGTACCTCTCGGCATACAAACATGCTGTGCAGTGCAAACAGTTTCCCAAAATCAATAACCAAAGCAGTTTGAGTTCTCTAGTCTTAGTAAGAAGGTTGATATTGCTACAGGAGTTTTATCTTACTTACTACATATTAGCTTAGGAGGGCAGAGCTATTGTGCACAGCTCGGGTGAAAACTAGGGAATGCATTTAACCGGTTATTAACCGATTTTGTATGAAAATAACCGGTTAAAACCGGCTTTAACCGGCTTTAACCGGTTAAAACCGGCTTTAACCGGTTTTTTGCGTTCCCTAGTGAAAACTTAGCCTTGGTATAGTTGCGAAACTAAGTTTCGGTGCTCTCGTAGCCCCCTCGTTGACAATTCAATCAAAAAAATCAATCAATCAATCAATCAATCAATCGTTTATTTCAGCAATTTACATGAGTAGCCTAGTTTACATTACATTACTGTATCACTAAGATATAAGTATAAGTATAGGCAGAATAGTAGGTACATAAGTAAATACATTTTTGTAGTATAATTATCCAGTAATAGACAGAAATTATCTAGTACTAGACAAAAATTTGGCTAGGCTTGGAGTTGGGTTCCTATTCCCTAAACTACGAGTAGGTAAACCTGTCTTATAAGGAACAGGGTATTGGCGAAACATGGGCTTGTATTCCATGCAGGTCGAATATTACTTGATAGTAATAAAAGGGTACCCTTATGTTTGCCCTTGTGGTCATTTGTTATATTGCATCTTTTGTCTGAATTTTCATTTACGTATCCTAAAGTAATTACGAAAAAAATAATATTTGTGCTATAATACATCTGCACCTTATGCTAAGTTAGCACATAGTTGGAAAACCTATTAAACATAATTACAACTTAGCTAATAACCATTTTAGAAAAATGTTAATTTGTACTCACCACAATGCGTTAGTAGGACAAACAATGGTCTGCCTAGCTTATATAGGTACCCATAGGGGCCTTATTCTGCTTTGTATATATTAATAGATTTTCTTATCTTGAAAATAAAGGCGGCGGAGTAACAAAAAACAAAGACAATAGGGATAAAGAGAGACGAAATGGAACAAAGCTGATCTTGCTTGTCTTGCGTGTTAAAGATGACTGACCCAGAGTGCACCATTGTTTTGTAGACACTCATTTCATCTTATGAGTCGTCTCACCGAATTTCATTTCATCGAAAGATAATTTCTTCAGGGACCTTATCGAGTTTAGGTTATCTTAAGCATGGGTAACGTAAGTAAGGTAAGGTGAAACCAACCAGGTATGACCAAAAAATGTCGTGTCCGTAAGGTTTATAAATCATTTGTAGGTCAATGCATCCGTTTCTATCATAAATTACCTGACGTTGTTTTACAGTTACCATTTCCAGTACTTAAAACCTACTTGAAAAAATCGTTGATGTCTAAAGCTTACTATAGGGTCGAGGACTATCTATCAGATAAAAATGCTTGGCCTTAACTAAACACCTAAATTACTTAATAATAACTTGTTTTATTGTCTGGGGGACACGGTTTCTGTGGGAGAATGTGTCGAGGCTTTTTATGTGGGTTGTCTTGCACCATCATAGGTGAGTGTAATTCCTAAAATTTCTATATTTTTAGATTTCTTATTACTACTACTTATTAGTTCTTGTGAGTTTTGACACATTTTCCTGCTCAACTGCGCATGAATGTATTTATTTTTTGTTTTATGTGAGATTCATTGTTTTATATAATGCTAGGTTAAGTTTATTATTATATAGGCAATATTTAAAGAACGACTAACTGTTGAGTTTCTTGCGGCGTTTCTTCTCAGCAGTGGTCTCTTGTGCGGCCTACTTACTGAATAAACATCTTTTATCTTTTTTTATCTTTTATCTTTTTAAAATAACAACTGCACGTGTAAATGCCTGTTGATGAACTGAAAATTCGGCGAAGAAACATTCTATGAAACGAGTGTTGATCATTCAAGGCACTGACCCAGCTGTCCTTGAAAGCTGTGGCGGCCTGCCTCGTCGTGATGCGTGATCCGCATTACGCAGGCTCAGTTATGAGGCCACTGCGTTATGAACGTTTGGGCACGACGCGAAAGGGACTAAGTGCACTGCCAATATAACAATAGCCGAGCAGCATGTTCGTATCGTGTTCCGGTGTGGGAATAATACGGTTGTTTTTTTCTGTGACATTGAGCTGGCAAATAAACACTTAGGCCATTTGATGGTAAGATCTGTGGCTCTGGACATTTACATTCTAAAGATTTCAATCTAAAGATTGCTATGCTAAGACCGCAAATGCGTTGCCAACCTTGAGGACTGCCTCTAAAGATGGAACCCAATAATGGGAACACCGAGCCCCTCAGATCAAGATCGGTTAGGACCGTATTAATACACTGATCTCGGCTGTAATGTTCGTCTCAAGATGCGTCGAAAATGTCAGTTTTCTATGGTTTGACAGTCACTTTGATATATCTTGTAACTGGCATCTCAGCCAAGATGAGTTTATTAATACGGGCCTTAGTATTGTAATTTTGGAATGGAGGCCTAGAGATTGCTAATGACTTTGGGTTTAGATCGCACTTACCATCAGGTGATTTGTGTGCTAAAGCAAACCTCTACTGCATAAAACACTAGCCTTCGAGGCTGGCGCCAGGATAATACCAATGAAAAATTTATAAGGTGTAGGATATTTCACTGGACGTTGGATTTCCAAAGTACGAAAATCTATTAACGCGACGCGCTATCCATATTTATTTTATTTTGTCACAGTTTTTATTTTGTCACAGAGTCACCAGAAAAAGTTTTCTCTACAGTATGTGGCCCAAAACCGGGGATAATATTAAAAACAGGGGCTCTATAGATCACCGGTAATTACATTATAATGGTCTTACCTAATTAAAATCAAAACTTAACTTTCCGTTTTTTTCTAACAAACTTAATCGCAAATTCAATGTAATGCAAACACCGCTCAATTCTCTTCAATTTAAAACCGCTTTAACAAGGAGACTAGGTATTATGTAAAAAGAGTTTCTAAAGAAAAACGTGAAAAACAAATATGGAAACTTCTTTAAAGTACATGTCGCAAAAGTCTAAACCTACCGCGTGTTGTCAATGGCACCCTGTACTCAGACATACCTCGTACCAAGTGACCAAGCGACGATATCGCAACGGGAAAATACATTACCTACGATTTTTAACTTTGTAGACTGTTTTCTCCAAAATTATAGACTTTGTAATATTAGATTCTTGTGATAGTTAATTGAAATGTTCTAAAGAATCCCCATTTAATTTTTTCGCCCCGGTTTTGGGCCACACACTGTATAATAAACACACTTCGACTTGACACGCCACGTGTCGGCTTAGTACCTACTTACGCTGTAAGTACCTTTTGACTGATAAAACCTTGCCAATCATAAAGGGGTTTGTTAACCGAACTGAAACTCAAAGTTGTATAGGTCAAGAGTAGACTGCATGTTTTTGAAAGTAGATTTTTTATTTAGTCTGACTAGTTTAACAGTTAAAAGTGTTGCCAAGGAGACGTGGATATTTTAGAGCTGGCCTAATCTACACGTTCTATTTATTTATTTATTTTATGGCCTAGGAAGGCAATCGAGCACACAGGCCACCTGATGGTGAGTGGAAACTGTGACCCATAGACATTCGCATTCACAAGACTGCAAATGCACTGCAAACCCTGAGGACTAAGATGGAATGCCGGAACACAACAATGCGAATACTGCTGTTTGGCGGTAGGTTAATGGATGAGATGGTGGTACCAACCCGGACGGACCCTGCACAAGGTCCTCCCACAAGTATCTATTTAGTCTTTGTGTTACCTAGAGTGGGGTAGGCAGAGCTACAGAATCACCAACAAAAATTTGTTGATAATCCTAAAACCACTTTTGCAGAATTAGGCTAAGGCGATAGCCTAACAGTACTACTCGCCATAGTCGCCTCTTACGACATCCACGGGAAGACTCGGAGTGGCACTATTCTAACCCAGCAACTACAAGTACTATGAACCAAGTTCTGTCACATGCAAATAGTCACGGTGACAGATAAGGACAAAGAATATTTAATAGTACATTATTGCCTAGGCAGTGAAGCAGGCAATTGCCGTTCCTGCCGAGGCATATATAGTGCTTTTCTCAAAAATCGCAAGATACAAATCGCATATAAACAGAAACTTCACGTGAAATAACAACACTCTTTACCGCCTTTATGTTTATGACAAGGCGAAACGCAAGCTTTTTAGAAAAAAAAAACTCAAGCTATTCCAGACACAGATAAAAAAGTTACATTTTGAATAAAATATGGATGTATAAAGACTTGTGCCCTCATTTTATTATGGCAGTTTTCACTTTTTAAAAAGTTACAAACTAGATAACAATGAAATTTGTATGCAACATTGCGGGCTTGTGTAGCGATTTTATGAGTTGCGAAACTGGTTGGCAAAAATAAATAGTTCGTTTCTTTTAAATTAAAGTACAATTTACGGTTATAAAGGATGTTTAATCGAAGAGGATAAGTCTGATTTAGCGGATGAAATCCGGCCGTATGTATATTTTTTTTGAATCTTTTGAAATACGGATAAAGAAACCTTAAGTTTGATGTGTAATTTATAGTTCATCATCAACGTATAATACCATGACAAAATTGGGTCCTCATGTAACTCTATTAAATAAATGTACATAAAAATCATGCACCTGGTTCTTGGCCTACAAGTATAAGCCTATGGAACACTCAAATAAGTCCATGAGTAGGGGGTTGTGTTTATAAGTCAAGAAAGGTAACTCGGTTGGGTAACAAAAGTTATAAGTAAGTTGCTCTTCGTCTTCATATTTGAATTATTTATTTATTTATTAATTTATTATGACATGTTTACAAACTCTGTTTTAATACAATGTCCCACAAGTCTTGGTTTACATTATGAAGGTATATATCACAGATATTAAACAATAATTAACTTAAACATTTAAATAGAACTAAGGTTATGTTTAAAAAGGGCTTTCTTAAACCTGTTTTTATTAGGCTCCCAGTCTCACAGCCGCAGACAAGCTGTTGAGAATGTAAGGTAAGCGTTTCTCAATAAGCCTGTCCCCATAGTAATTGCTTACTCTGGGTACAGCATACTTACCTGTGGCTACCGACCTGGTTCCTGAGGAAACGCCGTGCAGGGAAGTTCATTCCATTGTTAATTAGTTTTTTAATTTTAAAACAAAGACTACTTCAGTTGCCATTACAATAAAGTTAAAATTGAATTGCCTTGGTTATGTATATCCTATTGCATACCGGGCCTTAAGACGTCACATCTCAAATTATACGACAAAACTTTTTCTTTTGAAACTTACAACGCGCCCATCGCTTTGCATGGTACGAGTTCATGTCGTGCCACGTTGCGACATCGTATTACGACACGATGTCGTGTCGCGCAAAACTACAACGTTCATCGCAGTATCGTGGGACAATGCGACAATATTTGCATATTTGTCGTTCCTTTTTTTTAACCGACTTCAAAAAAAGGTTCTCAATTCGACTGTTTTAAAAAAAATGTTTTTTACCTCAGAACTTTCCACTGACCGAGTTTGATGATTCTTTTTTCATTTGAAAGTTGGTGCTTTCTGTTTGATTCTATTTTTATCGAAATGAAGATCTGATGATGGACTTCATAGGAACTCTTCAAAATTTATAGGCACGCCTATACTGATTTTGGTAATTTCCATTGTAACTCGGTTGTTGGCTACGCCCGCTTTGAACTAGTTATCGGAATTAAGTCGTTTAATTTGTGATCGCGTTTTGTTTTTTCAAATCTAGCACTGGTTGTGACGTAGAAAAGACCATTTGTCGTTTAATATCAGAAATTTATTTTCTAAGTAAATAATGTTCAAAAAAAAAAAAAAAAACTTTTGATACAACGATATCAGCAAGATTCTTGTCAAAAAACCTTTTAATAAAGTACAATTTTGTCAATTGCACAAAATATTTGCAGAGTCCTTAATAATAATATAAAATTAAAATAAATATATTCTTAATTTAAATTTAAAATCTAGATTTCTTACCCAGCTTTAAGATGCTAGGTCCAGTTTGACTTAAATTAAAAATTCCACACAACGCTCCACTTTATTAAGCAGCTGGCGACGCAGCAAACGCTAAATCCTAAGTATTCAGAATTTAATTAAAGTCGCTTTAGTGTAATTAAAAATAATAAAACAGATGAGATCGTAGGTGCTTGGAATAATAATTTATTATAAGATGTTGAAGAAGCGAGAGAAATTTGTCAAGATCGTATCAAGTGGAAAGAAGTGGTCTCTGCCTACCCCTCTGGGAAACAGGTGTGATTTAATATATGTATGTATGTATAAGATGTATTAGACACTCAAAAATTAATCCAATCCATGAGGTTTAGGAGAAATAAGTGGATATAAAGATAGACGCGGAAAGTAACTTTGATGAAGTCTGTCTTCGTCAATATTTCAATTCTAAAGCAGATTTTATTGAACAAAATGTACTTATATATATTTTGTTTTTAAAACCATACTATAGCGTGCTGTAGCCTAGTTTTATACATGTTAAGTACGTACTCTAATTATCCGACTACTCAAAAAGGAGGGTAATTATTGCCGGGTGTATAAATGTAAAGTAAAATCAGAGTACTTAATTTATTTCATGGCATTAGTAATTTATTATTTCCATGGGTTTGTTCATATTTTTACAATTACTCAAATCGAAAACCATTTCGAGGGATAAGGTTTTAAAGCCGTTCTGCATTATTAAGTTTCTAAAATATTGATCTATTTCGGATATTTCGACAAAAGTATAAGTTTGTTTGACTTTCGTTTTCGGCTTGAAGCCCTCCTAGATGGTTAGGCGAAAACCGCTTGAAATAGTATGTTTTTACACATAACAATATCTTTCTAGCATTAGATATCATTTAATTGTTTTAATTTATTAGAAATTGCCCGTGTGGTTACCGGGATAGAATTGCCCGTGTGGTTACCGGGATAGAATAGTGCCACTCCATTTCTTCCCGTGGAGGTCGTAAGAGGCGACTAAGGGAATATAGGCTTGTAGTACTGTTAGACGATGGGCTTGCAACCTGTCACTAATACACTAGTAAACATCTTAGCCTGATTTTGCAAAATGTGGTTACAGAATTATCAACAAGTTATTAGAGTTGTTGGTAATTCTGTAGCTCTGCCTACCCCACTCTGGGAATGAAGGCGTGAGTTTATGTATGTATGTATGTATTTATTAGAAAATGCCAACTCAAATTTAAAATAATCATATCATCCATAAAAAATAACCAAAAAATGCCTGCTAAATATATCAAGATATTAAAACTATTATTTATTAATCTTATTTTTTTTGGTCTGTCCCAATTGTAATATTGGGATTTGTTCAAAACTATTACAGTACCCAGCATATATCCTGACCTCCTTAGCCAAGAAGCAGTCTCTCAGCCTTCATTAAGAGCAAGTGAGAGAGAAGTACAAACTTGAAACATCTTCTAGGTGCTCACAGACTTAATACTTTTACTTATATGTACAGTAAAGGAAATTTTGGGCTATGTCAAAGTGACGTAATCAATAAAAACGTAAGAGACTTCTTATAGTTTTATTTACAGTGTCACTTTGACATAGTCCAAACCGTACGCGTATGTATCCATACATACATACATAGATAAATTCACGCCATTCTTATTTCTTTGTAAATTTATATACTTATAGTGTAAACACCTTGACGGATAAAGTGCATATCGTTGGATTCGCGTAAACTTTTAAAATGATTAACCAAGTTGCAAATTGTACGCTGCGAGATATTACATCTCGAAACTTTACCCGACGAGGCTTTTCAAAAGATGTTTATACTTGAAGTGTGGTAAGATAGACTTAAGATAATTATATTTGGGTTATACTAGTTTTGTAATATGTTGCTTAATATATATTTTATATAGTTTCTCAGATGTATAATGTACCTAAATTCAAATTCGAAATACATTGATTGCCACATTACATAAACACATTACAGGTGCATTAAATTACAGATTACGAAAATAAACTAAATACACACAATAGGTACATACATACATAAACTCACGCCTTTATTCCCAGAGTGGGGTAGGCATACCTACAAAATTACCAATAACTCTAGAAAGTTGTTGATAATTCTATAACGACATTTTGCACAATCAGGCTAAGATGTTTACCAGTGTATTAGGGACAGATTGCAAGCCCATCGACTAACAGTACTACGAGCCTTTATTTCCTAAGTCGCCTCTTACGACATCCACGAGAGGACGTGGAGTGGTACTATTTTAACCCGACAACCACACGGAAAATAAACTAAATTACACCATACAGGCATTTCGTCGGTGAAACTGCAAAACCGCGTAAGTAACATTTTTAATAATGAGCAAAATGCACCTTTTAAGCTATTGCATAGCTTCTATCGCGGGCCTTGAGCGCGGGGACCGAATCCAGAAATTCCGTAACGAAAAAACCTCACGCTCCCCACTCCGACGGGCAAGGAGGTGTGGCTTGAAGGCCGTGCATCGTCTAACGTCGTTTCAGTTCGGCAGTCTTCGACACGGCGTTGTGTGCGTTTGTACGACATGCAATAGCTTTACCGCGGCAGTCCCCGAGTGCCACACGTCTTTTTTTTAATAAGAAGGTAAGGTTTATTTTGCTCTATTATGTGAGGTCTCCATTCGATAACAATAGGGAATATACATAGATTTTTCGAATCGCATTTCTCAACAAAGTATGAAATTACTGTAAAGGAGATTAACAAAAGTGAAATTAAAATATGCTATGAAATACGGATTATACATGCATTTGGAACTGCTAATTAGACTGCGATTAGACAAAGAGATCCGATATGCACTGTGACGTCATGCAACACGTGAACACGTCGGCCACACAACTTGATGTTAAATTCCATTCTGCTAGAAAGAGATAGGAACAAATATTTGTTAGCTTATATCTTGGCTTTGTTTATAGTTATTTAAGAAATGATTTTTCTCAGCTGTTTGTTACTGGAATTAGCTTTTATTAAAGTTGTGTAAAAAAGGGGACCCCTTGGAAACGCATATTTTTTTAAGCATAATGTATGTTTTCGCATAAAATCGTAAGTATGACACCCTTTTAGGCTGACATTGCACAATTTAATAAATCAAATCAAATCAAATCAAATCGTTTATTGCGATCATGTTGTATACAAAAGGTCTTAGGTATATGTTATGTTCAACATGAACCCTGCTAGGGCACAGCAATCTTAAAAATAGTCTAATAATCTTATAATATCTTACATTCTAAGGTAAGTTTTTAAAATTAATTAAAATAAAACCCTTTCCATTGTATAAAGCCGTTTTAGAGCAAACGATTTTATGCGTAATGATCAGTGATCGGAATAGGTAGTGCAATTTCGGGTGAATGACCTCAAACATTATAAATAATATGGATAAGACCCGGAATACGGGATTCGTATTTTTTCACAGAATATTTACCTGACATGAAATTAATTGAAGTATAATAATATGGGATAAAATAAGACTTTATGTCATTGTAATTACATCATTTATTTAAAATGAAAACATTACATATTTCGTTATTTAAGTGAAAGTAGTTAAAACTTAATAAGACAGACAGATAAAATATACATACATACATACATACCCTCACGCCTGTAATCCCAGAGTGGGCTAGGCAGAGCTACAGAATTACAACTTTAAAAATTTGTTGATAATTCAGTAACCACAATTTGCACAAGTAGGCTAAGATTTTTGCCAGCATATTAGTGACAGGTTGCAAGCCCACCGCCTATACTACAAGCCTATATTCCCTTAGTCGCCTCTTACGACATCCACCGGAAGACATGGAGTGGCACTATTCTAACCCGGCAACCACACGGGGATGATGATGAAAAAATATAACAGTGATAATTATCAAAAAAAGCTTTTTTTTTGCAAGAATGTCGGAATGATGGTGTCTACATATTTCGTCTATACAAACTTTGTACTAGCAGTATAATTGTCAAAATTATAGATATATAACTTTTTTGAGCTTACTGTGAGGCTAGGTCAAACTGTGTAATGTGTGATATTTATTTTAAACCAAACACAAACTTTAAAACTTTTCATAGTGAAAATCCGGGATTACAAGTTATATCCATACTAAAAAAAAAGTTCCTTGGGAAAAGAAAGTTAACGCATGCACTTTAAGTTCAAAATTGAATGAAATAAGCCGTTTGACGGCGGCAGGACTTGCACCCGTTTTTACTTTGTTTGTGTGAGGTGCCGCTGTGTCTGTGTGCGAGTTTGAAGCGAATAAAGCTCTAGAAAATAGTTTGAATGTGTGTGTAGGTCCGGCGCTGAGTCACCGGCTTGTATGGCGGTTTTAATTGTGGGTGTAAGTTCGAGCGCGCGTAGTGAAAGGTAACTGAGCGTGTGTGCGTGTATACGAAAATATTGTTCTTGTTTCTTTCTAGTAATATAGGTTAGTGAATGGGTGCGAGCGAGTGATGGATTTCGGCTTGGTAAATAAATAAATTTGAATTGCGGCGTTAGTGCGTTTTGTTCATGCATCGTATTATGTAGCAAGGTAAAGCTATAGTATTATACACTTTATTATACACCGGGTTACTTTCAGTTTTACGTTTTGTTGTTTGTATACCTAGTAGGTATACCTACTCTATGCATAGGAATTTTTAGGGAAGCCGCTGGGAATCGGGTTGTATGGACGCTTCGCTACTGGTAATTTATATGCAATATCCGCAAATGAATTTACGCCTGTTAAAACTGATTAAAATTGCGCCCTGCAACAGGGAATCCTGCCGCAGGACCCACTACTATTATTATGCCTTAAGTTAAGTTTTCCTCAATAAACATTTTCATTTTCATTTTCATTTTCAACATCGATATTTTATTTGTCGATTAAATATTTTGTTATATCACTTTAGTATAGGTGCCCCGAGTTACCACAGGTATGGTCATGAAACAAAACACTGAATATTAATGTTTCGCTGCGGATTAAAATAGTACATTATTGCCTAGGCAGTGAAGCAGGCAATTGCGGGCCTCGCAAGCTCGCAAGCTCGCAAGCTCGTCCGTTTTTAAAATACGAGGCCCGCAATTGCCGTTCCTGCCGAGGTATATATAGTGCTTTTCTCAAAAATCGCAAGAAAATAATTGTGTTTTTAATTGCATACAAACAAAATCTTCACATGAAAAAACTATTACTCTTTACCGACTTTATGTTTATGACATGGAGAAACGCAAGCTTTTTTAGAAAAAAAAACTCAAGCTATTCCAGACACAGATAAAAAAGATACGTTTCGAATAATATATGGATGTATAAGACTTGTGCCCTGATTTTATTATGGCCGTTTTCACTTTAAAAAAAGTTACAGACTAGATAATAATGAAATTTGTATGCAACATTGCGGGCTTGTGTAGCGAGCACGCAATGTATTTTTTTATTTTATTTGGAAACTGTCTGTAAACTATGTACTTCGCGTCTCAGTATGGAGTTAGTAATGTCAACTTTTCAGGTCATTTTTGAGAAAAACTATATTTCTGTCTCTTTACTACATTATTAAAAGACTAGAAGACTTGAACAAACCATTTGAGTTTCTCAGAACATGTTTTATCATCAACTTGTGATTATAACAGGGAATAATAACTAGTCCTACGCCATTTGTGCTCATAAAAGAAAAAAACACGGGAAGAAACCTGAGAAATGAAAATGAATTCCGCATAACTGCTTCAGCATATTCGTTACGAACTGACTTGGTTTAGTTATTTTTTCCAACAGCCTTTAATTATGTGCACCGTCTGCCTTGGAAGACAAAATTAAATGGTGGACATTTCAAGTATTTTTTAACATAATATTTGCTATTTCTTGCTTTAAGGAACGGATTACGATTTTAGTTTCTTTATTTTGATAGACTAAAATTTACTTTTAACGAACTGAAATAAATGAGGTTTTTAATTCGTCTGTTATTATTGGTGGTATAAAAGCTACACAATTTCTCTTCCAGTTCTTTGAGTAAGGCATATTTTAAGGTGGTCAAAAATTTGTAATGGGATCCAAAGAAAGTCAACGCTACTCCAAAATAAGTTCCAGTCCATCCCATAATTCTTTTACCTCTTCGGAAGTCTCTTATCCAATACTGTTGATAATTAACCTCCTAAATGAAAGAAAATAACACCAAAGCGAATTAATGTCATAACATTCAGTACTAATCTAGAGGGATGATCAAAGGGCCATCAAAGGCGTTAGAGGAAGCTACGGATTATGTAAGTTATATGATGTTATTAAGCCGAAAGTTGCAAGCTGGCCATTTTGTTTGGTTAATGGCGATAAGAGGATTAATATACAACGTCTGTGATAGATGGCGCTTGTGCTATGATTAGTTACATTTTACGAGATTTTATTTGCACTGAGGGTTATTATGGCATGGCTATGCAGGTTTTTTTTTTATGGCATTGAGATGACATACGAGCACACATGCCACCTAATGGTAAGTGGAAACTGTGACCCAAAGACATTCGCATTCACAAGACTGCAATGCAATCCTAAGACTGCAAATGCATTGCCAACCCTGAGGACTAAGATGGAATGCCTCTATGCTAGTCATTTCACCGGCTGTCTTATCCCCAAACCGGAACACAACAATGTGAACACTGCTGTTTGGCGGTAGGTTAATGGATAAGATGGTGGTAGCGATCCGGACGGACCCTGCACGAGGTCATACAACCGAAAAATACCCGGCGAGCGTAAAGGATAGAGCTATAGCAGTTATATAGCTCTGTCTTTTCTCTCACCGTAAACTGAACTGAATTGCTATGTTTGTTCAAACCCTACCAGTGGTTTACATGGACGTTTTCAACGCTAAGCAATTAAGGAGTAATAAAATAATTAATAGCAATAGCAATGCATAATATGTAAACTTTGTGTTTGTTATCATAAATAAATAAATAATAATAATACTGCATTTTTTACACGACTGCCCATAAAAGGGAGTGATTAAACTCTTTTTTATCCTTTATATTTCTCTAAAAAATAAGATAAGTGTTTTTTAAAACATCTAGGCTTTAGCTACGATACAGCCACCGGTGTCATCCTGTTCACTCCAGCAGGGAATCTATAATACATATTTATTATTTTACGTTATTATAACACCTATAAGGTGGATAAAAATAGCAGAGTATCTGTCTATATCCTACCGCTACTACTGATTTTGTCTTAGGATTTAAACATCCCGTATAAAACCTAAAAAAAGCTCACAAAGCCGAGGCGACGAAGTTCTTAGTTGTATTGCTTCCATTAAGCTTCGCTCGTGCACGGTTAATTAAATGAAGACTGTGCCTTAATGAGCTTTGTTACTTTTTTATCTCACCAACGATAAAAGAAGTAAAAGTTTAATTAATCATGATGAGTGATTTATTAATTTTAACGATGAAGCGTATCAGTACCTATTGTTTGGTTAATAAAGAAACCATATAGGTAGTAAAAAAAAACGACGGCCCTAGCTCCCTTCATCTCGGTAAAACTTTACTGCCCTTCTATGTATAAAAAGTCACAAGTGCCATTAATTCATAGAAGCAAATTAAACTCTCAAGTGTTATAATAAGGTTGAAAGTGCAATACAACTCATATAGTAGAGGCGCCTTTTTTCCGTAGGAGACCAGTACATACCCAGAGGGGTAGGCCGAGACCATTTCTTTCCACTTGCTACGATCTTGACAAATTTCTTTCGCTTCTTCAATATTCATACATCGAGTCATGCAAGCACGTCGGTTTCGGGTACTTAAGATTCGGCCCTTTTCCAGTATTTCTCCAATTTGATTCGAAAAAGTACGCCTAGGGCGGCCCCTTCCGACCCTTCCACTCACTTTTAATCTGTAATCTCTTTCGTCAATCTTCTTTCATCCATCCTTTTTTTCTTTTGGAGGTGGGAGGACCTTGTGCAGGGCCCGTCCGGGTTGGTACCACCATCTTATCCATTAACCTACCGCCAAGCAGCAGTGTTCGCATTGTTGTGTTCCGGTTTGGGGATAAGACAGCCGGTGAAATGACTAGCATAGAGGCATTCCATCTTCGGCCTCAGGGTTGGCAACGCATTTGCAGTCTTAGGATTGCGGTCTTGTGAATGCGAATGTCTATGGGTCACAGTTTCCACTTACCATCAGGTGGTCTGTGTGCTCGTTTGCCTTCCTATGACATAAAAAAAAAATAAAAAAAAAATTACCGAACCGGGCAGTATAGGTACAACTGTTAAAGTATTATCGTATTGTTTTTAACTCAGCCACCTTTATTATACCTGTCGCCTTGTGTGCCACTTCGACCATTGCTTATCTCTTGTGGCAGTTTTTTTTTCAGAGCTCACCGCATATTGCCGTTCCGTCCAGAAATTAGCAGATGCTTTCGGCAGTGAGGAGTTGTGTCTCTGGTTGGTCCATGATATGTCACCCGAGGTAGGTACTTCTGCGCGGCCGCCATTACAGTCAGCTAAATTAGTATGGCAGTGGGCGGGGCACATCGGTCGCAGGACTGATGGCCGATGGGGTCAGAAGTAGACCACCTGTTGTATACCTATAGTTAAAATGTACAGTTCCGTGTTTTGTTTTTTTGTTGTTGTTCCATAAGGAGTGTTTGTATTGTATTGCATTGTATTTTAGGGTTACCATATGTCAGGATTTGTCCTGAGGTCTCAGGATTCTCAGGATTGCGGCCGGATTTTGCAACTCTCATGAAATCTCAGGATTTTCAATAAAGTAGGGGTGATAAATAGGGGTCCAGATTGGTTATTGTGACATAGCTTTGCAGTTCAGTTTACGCTGCGAGAAAGGGACAGGGCTATGTAAATGCAATAGCTCTGTCCTTTACGCTCACCGTAAAATGACCTGCATAGTCATGTCATAATAACCCCCCAGATGGGTTATTATGACATGACTATGTAGTTTATTTTATGGCGAGCGTAAAGGACAGAGCTATCATAGCAGTTATACAGATCTGGGGGGTTATTATGACATAGCTGTGAAGTTCATTTTACGGCGAGTGTAAAGGACATAGCAATAGCAGTTATATAGCTCCGTCTTTTTCTCTCAGCGTAAACTAAACTGTATTGCTACGTCATAATAACACCCTAATTAATTTTATGACCATGTTGAAATGTTCTTATACGTAAAAAAGCATCACTTTGTCCATGTATTTGCTCTTAGATATTGTCATAGTTTTATTATCTTAAAAAAAACGTTTTGAACTGAGTTGAGAATATTCCTTTTAAGTATTTTATGGAACAAATGTTTAATGTGTAAAACGTAATATCTTATTTTGTATAACATTTAAAAAGTCTCGACGGACTTAGACGTGAAATAAATTAAGTACCTTGGAAACTCTTGTTAGTATTTGTTTGAAGTGATCTAATTAATGATTTTAATTAATGAAAGTAAAGTCGGACCCATTTTCTGCTAAGCAATTTTGCAAATAATATTACCAAATACAAAAAGCAACTATAGCCGACAGTTTAGAGTAGTTGGTAGTGGTCCTGAGTACGATGCTATATGGTCCCGTGTTCAAATCCTAGTAATGTCAGGTATTTGTGTAACAAGGGATGTAGTTATGTATGTGAGACTGTCCGCAAACATTTATTTATATTTGCCTGTTTATGCAAGTTTTTAGAGTTGTTGGTAATTCTGTAGCTCTGCCTACCACACTCTGAGAATGAAGACGTGACGGTATGTGTGTTTGTGTATAATTTAATAATAATGATTTTTTTAAACGTATGTTGTTATAACGCTCTGGTGTCTACTTTTAAGTTATAATTAATTAAAAAAAAAGTATTTAACCAACTGCCGAAAAAAAAGGGACAATGTTTTAGTGATGGGCACGTTTGTATGTGATGAATGTATGTAATGTATGTATGATATGAAAACATCTTATTGTTTTTAGGCACTTTTTTTAGACTCGAATAAGAGTAGTATTTTTATGTTAGGTACTTCTTTTAGGCAAAGATCCTTTTCCAATACTGCAAGGAAAGCTGCGACAAATACTACTGCTATCAAAGCTTGATAATCTCTACTAGTATAATTAATTATATGAAAGCCTATTCCACCTATACCGGATATCGGAATATTATTACAGCTAAATGACCTGGATAATATATTGCTATTACTAATTCAAATTACACCCTAGTTTCGATAGTGTTAATATTTGATACATGGTTGCAACATTAGAAATATGGTTGATGCAGTTAGCCCAATTAGCTTAGACTAATTAATCCTGGGTTCAATTCGCGGTTGTTGCAAATATTTGTATGTATGTAACGGTATTTGTTTCTGAATCTTGGATATTTTCTATGTATTTAAGTTTGTATTTCTTCATACTTATGTAGATATTTATAAAATACTGCTGTGTTACTCATATATCTTCAAAACGTCAGTTTTGCGAAATCACCTAAACAAATTTTCACAAACAAAAGACAATAGAACTGTGCTTTAAATTCAAAAGCACATCATTATTTATTGTTAAATAACCTTACAATAGGGTCAAAACCGATAGATTCCCAAAAAAAGGGATTTTAAATGCTCCATACAATAAAGTGGTGACTAGGAAATGCAATTTAACCGGTTATTAACCGATTTTGTATGAAAATATCCGGTTAAAACCGGGTTTTACCGGATATTTGAATTCCCTAGTGGTGATGCATTACGTAATTGGAATTTGTTTGTCCGCATACTCATCTCAAATTATAAGAGATATCAGGATCAAATTAAGCCCATAATACGACATGTAGCAATAGATTGGTTTTAAAAAATAAAATTGAAAATCAGACAAAAATCTCCAAAAATCTGTTCCCATAGACTTTCAATGGGAAAAATGTGAAAAGTTGTGATTTGAAGCGGCGCTCTTCCCTCGTAAACTTTTTGAAGCTTCATCTTTAGCTTTAGTTACAGACACGATGAGAAATCTGTAGCAGCTTCGCTCCATTTAGAACTGCCCGGGGACTGCAAGTGCACCTTAGTATCTTAAGTTAGTGAGTGACCACACCAGAGCTTAACGGTGCGTAAGTTACGGTGCGTCAAAATTGACGCCATGTAATTACTATGACCGGTCTTGAGCTTTTCGCATCCACCGCGTTCCCGAGATCCTTACAAGGTCGTCACTCCAAGCACAACACCGGTCTGAGTGGAGAGCCTTGGGGGAGGCCTATGTCCAGCAGTGGACATCTTTCGGCTGACATGATGATGATGATTACTATGACCCATTCTTTTAAAGACGCAACGCCAAAGGGTTTTACGCGTCATTGTGGCGGATCCTTTAAAAGAGATTCTCGCAACCAAAACCGGATCACGCTCTCAATATCCACATGAAACTTAGCTAGTGGTCACGCGTAGTGATGGGCGATTTCTGAAACATCACAAAACTTTCACAATTATTCATTTGTTTAGTGTTATTCATTTTACTTTGACAATTCAAAATTGCCACAAAAATTCCTCCTGGCCTTTGCATTTATATTAAAAAAATGACCAAATGTAATGCTAAGAATTAATAATTCAAACAAAATAACATTTACATCCAAGAAAACATTGGGCTAGTTTTTAATTACACTTTATTTGGAAGTAAAATATTTCCGAAATTACAGCAAACCTAAACTAACGCGTTCACTAACAAGCTCATTATAATCGATTAGTGATTTAACTGTTAATAAGTTGTGTACAGTTATTGACTTGAACTAAGCTAAAAATAAAAACAGACGCAAAAGCAAAAGTAACAATTCTATAAAAACAAAAAAAGGATGCAGACACCGATCGCAATTACTCTTTGACATTTTTCTTGTTTTATATTTGTCTTCTCGCCCGTGTAAAATGTTTTCTATTTTTTATTGTTAAGAAAATATTGGAAGCAATTTTCTTGAACAACGTTTCATAGATTAATATTTTTATAGGAGAGATTGTCTATTTACGTTTATGAATGAAAGTGTTATCATCTCATCTCCTTGCTCTTATTTCTCATTGAAAATTCTCGATTACTATAAACAGGTTCGATATAATTGTAGCGGAATTTTAATAAATCAATTATAATATTTATAATAAATTGTCATTTCGATTAAATGACATCCACATTATATATTACAATAATGTGGATGTCATTTTAATCGAAATGACAATTTATTGTTATTGCCATTCATTATAAATATTATAATTGATTTATTAAAATTCCCCTACAATTATAACGAAGTCCAAAATTATAATGCCTCCCAAGAAAAACCCACGAGTACAACTACATACAAATCAAAGTTATTTTTCCTTGAATGCAATATCAGTTATCACCCGAAAAATATTATTTCATGCGTCACGTCAAATCTGATATTGAATGAATCTGATGTTTATTTATTTATTTATTTTATTTGGGACATCAACAGCGATACATTGAATCAGATACATAAGATATGAATACATTTGAGTAAGCCAATAACAAATGACCACAAGAAATACAAAAACAGAAGTCGAGTTATAACTAAGTAAATAAGTATAGGTAGGTACATTTTATGAAGCCAAAAATTAAAATTTCTTACTAACTCTTTCTCTTGCTTTATAACCTTTCACATTCATACTCAAAACTCTTCTCGTAGCATGACTTTCATACCCATGACATGGCCACACCATGATAACTAATTAGCTTCCTTCTTTCTATCACTGGCGCACCTGAATGGAATGAATGATGAATGAAAATACACACATATATCAATAGCCCTCATCCAGCAGTGTAATCTAGTGATGAGGATATTTAAGCCACACATTCTGAACAAGTACTTAATGTAGTCGTAATATAATTGTAAGTATATTTATAACCTTGGACTACAAACAAGGATAATAAAAACATAATAACACTTCATAGTTACATCCCCTGAACACTATTTATAAATTAATTATCAACGTAAATTATTACTTTTAGTTGCCTATATAGTTTCCATTAAATGTATGCATTAATAAAAAATTACTCGTAATAAGAAACCGATAAATCACTTTTATGTTACTATTTAAAATTGTGAATTAAAAACAACACAACAATTTATTAAAATAACAACACTGTCAATAAATGCAAACCACATAACGTCTAAAAACTCCAAAAATAACATTAAAAGAATCAATAATATCAAGTCGTTGAATACCGTAGCACGGGCGAGCTCAGTCGTCTGGGGTTCGTAGAGCCGGACGGACGCGCGCCGCGCTACGCCGTAGCACTCGTAACGGGTACAACAAAGTGAAAATGTGATACGATTCAACAACAAAGTTTACAATTTTCAAAGTTCACTTTGAATTTGGAAAGTTAAAATGGAGTGCAAGACGTTTTTTGTGCTGATTGTGTGCTCCGGTGCGGTGTTTGGTAACCCGGCGAAAATGGGTCAGTATGGATAATGTATACAGTTCCCACT
Source organism: Acleris emargana (assembly GCA_927399475.2). Taxonomy (NCBI): domain Eukaryota; kingdom Metazoa; phylum Arthropoda; class Insecta; order Lepidoptera; family Tortricidae; genus Acleris; species Acleris emargana. Next base: position 5,002,173 of record OV656840.1, read on the forward strand.
TTGTCATGCTTAATCACGTGATAGTTGAACAAAGGATGCGAGGGTCTGTTGGGTCTTAAGGGGGTTTAGCCTTGAAGTTTAAAGGAAACTTACGTGTGGTGTGCGTGTGAATGCAGAATGCATTTTATTTTGAAAATGTTTTTTTATTTCATAATAAACGGTATTAAAAATCATTTAACTAGGCAATCAAGAAAAATGTGTATGAGTAAAAATAATTAAACTTCAAGTGTTTTTTTAAAAGGCTCCTCAAACCAAGGTTATTATTTATAACGTTATTTTTTTACCGTAGCAGTAACTCGTTATAATAATACATGCAACTAAAAGCATCGATAAATATAATTATATTTTTAAATACTTTTGAAATGTATCCCTTAGAAATCAAATTTTATGAACATACCAACCTTGCATTCATAAATTACCTACAAAATTAGATAACAATTGCATCTATAATGCCGCTGACTGCACCAATAGACGCCAGACAAATGCACAATGCATAAACGCGTTCCTTTGTGCGACAATTGAAAATGTTATTGTGCTCTTTACTCTTTTCAAAGTCAAAGTCAAAGCAAAATTGAGTTACTTTTGGTACGTTTGAAGTCAATTGCATTTTAAAGTAGCCAGATTTACATAAAAAAATATACTGTTTTTTATAGACATTTTGGTATTGCGTTTATTCATTTAGTGAATAGGTACGGGCAGTTTTATACGGCAAAAATCTACCAGCGTTTCCCAAGAAGAGCCACTCTAAGAAGTGTTGCAATAAACTCAATAGTTGGTCATTATTTAACCATATTTCTTTTAATAACTTTAAGGGATGGAATTTGGCTACTTTTATAAATTATATGATACACCATGATTCCCACTCTAGGTACAAAATTAAACATAATGCATTGTTTTATTCTTCCTTCAAAAAATTCCGAAATAAATGTATTCTATGTCAAATCAGACTATTTAAATCTTTCTTTTATCAAAATCAGTTTAGGGCTTAAGCAGTAACGAACTTAAAAACAGACATACAAATTACCTTTTTCATTCGCCGCCATCATTCATTTCATTCATTTTTTCTTCTCTGAATGGATACCATGCTAAATATAAAAGTCAACGCGCCGTATAACATGCTACTAGCGACGTGCCCTCGCTTTGTTCCACTTTATGTGAATGTTTTGTAACACCCGTACATAACCCAAAATGTATCATACATAAACCTTTTGTAAAAAATTACCTAACTGATGGTGAAAACCGCTTAAAACTCCGTTAAGTAGATTTTGAAGTTATCGCAAACATACATACAAACAGACATGCGGCGGGGGACTTTCTTTTAAAATGCAGTGACCGAGACAGAGTTATAGGACTCCTATGTCTCTATCCCTCTTACTGGCTGGAACTTGACATTGAAAAACTACTTTTATAGCTACAATTTATTAGTATGGCATTTCTAAGTTGCTGCACACTTTAGTCCTTTGTCACTTTAACATCATCTTTGAACTGCTGCACTAATCTGTCAAAGGCGTTATTACGACAAGGTACTAAAGTGTTCAGCTACTTACACGGCCAACTCTACTAGGCAGATAGGAGTAAATCGTGACAATGCACAATCATGGAGTTTTTTAATATTTATAATGATGACAAGAGTAAAAAATATGCTGTTATTACTATTATTTCACACGCAACAAACAAGTTAAGTGTTGTTTTACTGCCGTCGGCGCTATCAGTATTCAGAATATTCATGGTTTTGTAATGTGTTAGAATTCAATTCTTATATGTCTATGACACGTCGTTAGTTTCGTTGAAACCCTGCCTACGAAGCTAGCGGTCCTGGGTTCAAATCCAGGACGATATTTGTATGATGAGTTGACCACGAGTATTCGTTCTTGAATCTTAAATGTTTTCCATGTCTTAAAAACAAAAAGTGTATTTCTCTATTATATAAGTAAAAGTTTATCGTTGTTTAGTACCTTACCATAGTACTCAGACATAGAGTTTGGAACGTGAGTTTGTATGACTGTCCCATGGTATTTATTTATTAATACCAACTACAGTTGTAGAAAAACGATCAAACAGCTGCTAATAAACCTCTCTCTCTAAAAAAATATCCTAGAAAATTATTACCAGGAGAAAAGCGAAGTTAAAAATAATAGTTACTTAATTAGATGTCTGCCCACTCTCCCGCTCTGGATCCGGGGCGTGCCGAGGCCGGCCACAGCAAAGAAAATACTCTCAAGATTCGCTTTAATGGACTCCAATTATTTTAGTGTTGGTAACAACCTTGTGCAGGGTCCGTCAGAAATGATACAAACATCTTATTCATTAGTTCTTCATTCGGGGTTGGTAACGCATTTGCGGTCATAGAATAGTCTTAAAAATGCTGTCCGTCTGTCCATCTGTCTGTCTGTCACCAGGCTGTAAGTATCTCACGAACCTTGACAGCTAGACAGTTGAAATTTTCACAGATGATGTATTTCTATTGACGCTATAACAACAAATACTAAAACCAGAATACAATAAATCCCAGAGAAATTGAGGGTAACCTTCAAAAATCGTAGTGGCGACTAGTGCGTTTGTTAATTTTTAGGGTTCCGTAGTCAAACTAGGAACCCATATAGTTTCGCCATGTCCGTCCGTCCGTCCGTCCGCAGCCTAGCTCAGAGACTCTTAGTACTAGAAAGCTGTAATTTAGCATGAATATACATTAGTCACATCAACAAAATGGTATAGCAAAATCTTGAAAAAACATTTTTTAGTACACGTAACGTCGGTTTTTTTTTCTTGTCTACCGTTTCAAAAATAATGTGGGTTTGTTTCAACAATTTTTCGATTAAGGGCTCTGTTTATGAAATATTAAGCTTTAAAGCGATCTTGAAATAACTTAAAGTTTCATATCATCTAAGAAGTGCGGCTACGAAACAGCGTATTATGATGACCAAAAAGTATACAATAAAATAAATCACTTGTTTTAAAATGATACCTAATAAGTTAGTCCCGCTGAAATCGGCGTCCACAATATTTTCAACAAAAAGCCGAAGTCAGGCTATTTTTAAATTGTTAAAATATTACGGTTCATGTGATACAACCCGCTGACAGACAGACGGATAGCGGAGTCTCAGTAATAGGGTTCTGTTGGCACTCACATACCGTACTCAGATACCAGTTGTGTAAAGTTGCGATAAGTATGAATAAAAGAAGTTTGCACTTACTATCAGGTGGCCTGTGTGCTAGTTTACCTTCCAATGCTATAAAAAAAAAAAAAGGTATTCAAACTTGGCCATTATTTATGAATAATGATGGATGATTAAAGATTGTTTTTTATCGATATCGATAAACTAAGTCGACATTTTATGAATCACTAGCACAGGTTTTTGCCTCCGTCAATCCGGTGTTTCATTATTACACTTATCTTAAGTATGTTGTCTTTGTGAATTGAAAAAACTATAATTTGCAATGTTTTACAATTGGTGTTTTACTAACATCTTAGCCTACTTGTGCAAAATGTGGTTACACAATTATCAAGAAGTTTTAAGACTTGTTGGTAATTCTTTAGCTCTGCCTACCCCACTCTGGGAATGAAGGCGTGAGTTTATGTATGTATGTATGTTACAATTGGTTCCATAAGTCCTATTTGTGAACTTGAACATAATAGGTATGAATCAAATATTTAAGGTTATTAAGCGCCTTGCTAGCCAAAAAAGGACACAATGATGAATGACACAAGAAAAAACTAATTTGGGTTGAAAGTTTTTGATCGATGATACAGAAGTTGGCTAGTGCGTTAATAAATTTGGCACCGTTTCGTCTGAGCAATCGAAAAAACTATTGAAGATAAGAAAGAAGTTGCAGATTCTTGAATGGGCATATATTTAGTATTATTTTCTTACTGTAATATACGTGATTGACTCCAAATTCAAGTGAATGGTGATTCTGTCTTTGATGTTAAGAGGATTGTTGGTCTGTTTGTCAAAAAAAACCTTGATTGCGGACTTCTTACCCTTGCGGAGCTCTTATTTCTGTGTGGTGTGGCCCTTCGGGCCAGCTGAAGAACTGACATAACCTAAACCTACCTAATATTTATGATACTAATTTTGGTCAGTTGAACAGAGCAGTAGGACGCAATGCCCCAAATGTAACTAAAAAAATCCGTGCAAATGTAGGACGACGCGGTAGCCTAGTTGGTAGTGACCCTGCCAACTGCGCCAGCGGTCCCTGGTTCGATCCCCGGTAGGTACGGGCAAATATGTGTGTGAGAACGAGTATTTGTTCCTGAGTTTTGGGTGTTTTCTATGTATTTATTTATATAAGTAAGTTTATCGTTGCTTAGTACCCAAAGTACAAGCCTAGAGCTTAGTTTGGGGCTAGGTCAAATTGTATGAGATTGTCCCCTGATATTTATTTAAGATATTTAAAAAAAAATTGCTCCGGTTATTAAACTTTTTCACCCTCTCGAAGGAAATAACATTCAATAGTCAAAACAATAATTAAACATCTAATTAGTGGTAACTTATCTGATGTTTTTATACAAAGATTAATAAATGTCATACATCTTCCATGTATGCATCTTAGGAGTATAATGGATTAATTCAATACAAACTTTCTAATCTAATTACAACTATGTTTAACTAATGATATTCGTTCTATGTTAGTTAGTTTAATCAAACTAAAACTAAACCAACTATAAATTTCCATAGCTAAACATTCCCTCTGAACCAACCACACTCCGTTCAGAAACGTACTAAACTCTTGGTAGTCGTAGATAACACGAAGTGCCTGTAATGTGCCTGCATAGTTGTAACTAGATCGGCTAAACCAAACACATTAGCGGGGTTTGGATGTACTGGTATGCAGTAGAGCAAGGAGTGGAGATGTCTCGGTTTTCTTGGGATGTTTTCTTGCAATTTGGAATGTTTTTTTTAGGTATAAGAAGTACATATACACACTTTTAAGAGGTCGTTTCTTAATAGGAAAAACGGAGGCCTATTAGTAACACTGCAGTTTGTCTGACCGTCCGTATATCAAGGGTTTCTAGTCTTCAAACAGAATGAGTTACAGTCCTCTTTTTACCATCACCTTATTGTCCTTGTTCCACACTAGATGGGGTCGGCAAGTTCTTCTTCCATACTCCGCTATCCGCTCATCATCATCATCACATCTTTCATACACATGTCATGTTTCACACAATCCATCCAATACAATGTTTGTATATATTCATCCATATTTATACTTATTACTCTTCTATTTATGCTTCCTTGGATATTTCTCGTTACATGTTCATACCATGCGAATCTACAGTCCACTTTGTACCTTTTTAAACTTAATGGTAATTGGAAATTGATTTCGAAATTTAAAGTTTAAGTAGGGACAGTTTTAATACTTTAGAAAAATGGAAAACTCTTTTGATTTTCATATAAAGTGTGTATCATGTAATTGTTTTGAGCCTATTAACAAGAGAAAAAGATGACATATAATCACAAATATGACAATTTGTGATTTTTATTAAGTCTTTATCACATATTTTGTTAGAAATTTGCCACTTCTGTAAACTCTATTTATTCTTCTTAATTCTTTTAGTGACTATCATATATTATTAAGCATTTGAATATCAATTTGCATTTGTTTAGAATTAGAACAAACAGCATTGGACACGATTGTAGAATCACATCGCTTAAATAGCCTAAAACTAAATTGTCAAATTTAAAGACATAGTTTAGACGGCATATTTAGCGAGTGCTATTCCAGAATGTCAAGCTGACAATGTATAAGACCGCCTAAAATAAGAAGCGTCAAATTCAAATTAGCGCTGTCATGGCGCTGTCATTTGATTATGACAGCTGCTCATAGAATAGCAAAGTGTTTTAGCGACACCTAAATAAAATTAGGAAGTTGAGAGGCCACCGTAGAATCGGGTCCAATGTGCGTCCAACATGTTTATTTTGCAGGCTGCTCCGCTAGCTTCCCTGCCGCGGTGACCCATTTATTATTATAGTTGATTTACTGCAACTACCCGAGCTTAGAGCAATAATTGCTTGGAGTGATTAATTACTCAGTAATGTGTTATACTGCGCCTTTGTCTTAAGCTTTTGTAGCTTGTGGAACTTGGAGTTAGTTTCAGCTTAAAAGGTAGTAGAACGTTGCAACAGACCGATAGACAACTTATTTTTTCACCTACCGCCAAGTAACTTTATGTTTAAAGTGTCAAAAATTCTGAATATTGTTTTTTTTTCATCTTTTTACTGCTATGGCTTAACCCCCTAGGGCCCGCCATAAATCGAAATTGGTCAATGGAATGTAAATCTATAAAAATGAAATAAAGACCATTTTCTTGTTTGATCGGAGGGGTTACTATGACACAACTATACAGTTCAGTTTACGCTGCGAGAAAAGGACAGAGCTATATAATTGCTATAGCTCTGTCCTTTACACTCGCCGTAAAATGGACTGCATAGCTTTGTCGTAACTCATAATAACCCCCCAGAATACAGATTACAGAATTTATTGGTAAAATAACAATAAAATATTCCAAGTCAATCTTCTTCTAATATAAAAAAATCTCGTGTCACGGTGTTTGTAATTAAACTCCTCCGAAATGGCTCGACCGATTTTCGTGAAATTTTGTGTGCGTATCGGTTAAGTCTGCGAATCAGACAACATCTATTATTCATCCCCCTAAATGTTAAGGGTGGTCCACCCCTAAATTTTACATACATGGATCAAAAGCGACTTTAGCTTGTTTTTAAAAATACTATCAATTTTGAAGTCTTTGATTTTGGTCGCTACTGCGTTGCAAATAGTTGGTCCAATGATGCTAAGCTATTGCTAATTACTCATAAAAACGAAATAAGTTCCACTTAATTAATTTGCTTTCTTTATTTTTATTTCAATGGTCGTATTATTTACCTTTTTTTAGTACAAGTACCGCAGGAAGTTAAAACTTTTATCTACTTTGCAATTTCCTTTATTAGCTAAAACTCATTAAACTAAATTATACAAACATGTTACAAAATTTGGATGCAACGTGCACCACGACCTTTTAACCTAACAAGTATAAATAAAAAGCAAGTGTTGGAATCCCGCCTGCATTTTTTAATATTGTCGTCTACACATGCTAAAAAAAACCACTCATTGCTAACTTATTGATTTTGATTTAATATTATAGTCTATGTCACTTCCACAACCATGACAAATCTAAGAGAACATAAATTATTTAAAACTTTAAAATTTATCAAGTGGTTTAGGCTGCATGCACTAAACCGGCAGCAATCAAGCATGAAAGTTGTTATATGTAGACTGTACTCTATTTTAAAGTGTAACTCCGAATTCGGTTACCACGTGACAGGCATGGCCTAGTGTGGGACCAACGGATAATCGGTTTGATTTATTACTTTTACCTTTGAATAAATAAATTTTATTATTATTATTATTATAAGTGCTTGATGGCAATTACATTAGTGGAATTCTTTCACTGCAATACAACGACATAACTACATTAACATTTACGGCGCTTACGACCATTTAAAACCATGATTTCTAGTAAATTTGAAATGCCTCAAGTAAATTGCAAATTAGCAGTATTTGTGCTGTTTTAGATCTGAAAGATAGAAGGAACAACGCGGCCAAGCGATTACGTGTAATAGCGTCACGGAACGAACATTTCGACGAATTTATGATGCCATAGGATAAGGTTGCGTTCACAAATTTAGTAATTCAGAGAATATGAAGACTTATGGCGTGTAATTGGGTTTTAAATTGTACGTTAGCACAGCGGATAGTCATTAGAAGCCAGTGTTTAGTGAGTTTTATGACCTTTTAACCTTAAACGGGGGCTTTTTAGGGTTCCGTAGTTAATCTAGGAACCCTTATAGTTTCGCCATGTCCGTCCGTCCGTCCGTCCGCAGCCTAGCTCAGAGACTCTTAGTACTAGAAAGCTGTAATTTGCCATCTATATATTAGTCACGCCAACAAAGTGGATAAATAAAACCTGGAAAAATCATTTTTTTTATTGTACCTTCCCTGCACGTCACTTGGGGATGTATTTATTTCTCGTCTACCCCACAGTGTGGGTTGTCGTTGGATAGGTTTTCCAAAAATATTGCTGCTTTGTGAAAACAGTTTTACGATTAAGGTATCCGTTCGTGAAATATGATGCTTTAAAACGCAATTTTTTGTTAGAATCAATTGCCCCCCCCCCTCCACCGCTGATTCCACACAGTCGAAAAACGCACGGTAGTGGATTTCCAACCATTAAAGTAATGGCCTGCAATAAAAAAAGGTACCTACAAAAGTCGTAAAGGTCCAGAAATACCTTAAATCCTATCCAAATCGACTGAAAATTTTCAACATAACCAATCATATTATTAAAATCAAAACTCGTAATTGCGCCATTACCAATTCATTCCTACATTTTGCAATTAACCTATGTATACACATGTTACCTTCTATAATTGCGAACCACTCTCAATTATGCAGAACTGCCTTAGCAATGTTATTACTCCCAATTTACATAAGAGCATTTCCGACTCATGTAATACACGACACGGTAAACATGGAAGGAAGAAATGTGTTCAAATTGTTACAATTCCAATTTAAATTACTTGAGAAAGCTTTTAGCAATTTAATTTCATGCTCATAAAGTTTATCAAACTGCATTAGTACAGCCGTTTATGAAAATGGTTATAATTGTTACGCAGAATTAAATTATCATTTTAAGCCCTAAAGCGAATTCTTTTAAAGCCTTTACAGGGTCTCTTTTCAACTAGGGTGACGGAACCAGTAATAGACAAGGACCAATGGTAGACACTTGATTCTTATTTTACAGAAGTTAAGGGTTTCATTTGTTTTGCAACAATCAATTTAGGACCGAATGAAATTTGAATTGAGAGTGGTGTCCATTACTGGTACCTGCCAGCTAAAAGTGTCCACCACTAGTGCAATAACGTTTCGATAACTCTTATTTGTTTGACAGTAGGCGGCCGAGTTTAAAACTTGACACCTCAAATAGTAGATTGTACAACAAGTGCATAAAACGTACCATTTTACCCGAGACGTGCATATAGCCACCCGAGCCGGTACGGCGAGGGTGGATGGTCACGTCGAGGGTAAAATGGGTTTTATGCTCGAGTTTTACACTCTGCTTTTCACTTCGATTGCAAGGAAATAAAACAACGATTAAGCATATACAAGAAAATTTAATAATTTTTTATAATGTAATTAATATGTTCTATCACGCATAAAATTATGTAATTTCTTCGACAGTTCGTCAAATTAGCTTAAAAAAACACACTCCGCAAACGTGTTTACGCTTTTTTGGTTCCTCCAAATTATAAAACTTTCGTATGTGCTGAGATAGATTTTCTTCGATTTAGGCGGCAATATCTGCTCAATTACATTTATCGCACTTCTGTCCATTAAAGTCTCAGGCGAAATCATTTTTTGATCGTCACTATCACTACTTGAAGACATTGTTCAATTACTTACGAATAATTTATTGAATTTTCAACCGCAACACAACAAATTTAGTTAGTTTTTAATTTTGTTTAACGAATAATTAGCTTCCCGCTACACAATTTTTCTTAATTTTAATTTTTATTTTCAACTAGTGACGTTTGACTATGGACATTATGGTTTGAGCCTTAATGCCAAGTCATTATAAATATTTGCGTTACTTATATTTTTTTTACGTAAATGCACGCCCTTATTAATCTTAAAGTATTTAGATAGTATTACATATGTCGTAATTAAAATAAGATATAACCTAAATCTCATAAAAATATATCAATTAAATGAAGGTTATATTGTGTATGTGGCTGTAAGGCCTTATTGCCTTAGTCTTAAAAGAAGAAATTACTTTATGCACTAGAGCATAAAATGCGATTTTATGCAGCCTATACCCAGCATAAAGAAGGACTTTACGAGCATGAGAAGTGAAAAGGAATTTAGTTTTACCGTATTAAATAGAGCCCCAGATGTAGTAAAATTTTTTTTTTGTTTCTTTTATAAATATCAGGGGATATGCAGTTTGGTTTTATGTCTCACCAATTGACCTAGCCAAAACTTAGCTCTAGGCTTGTACTTTGGCTACCAGACCACGATATAAATACTTATACAGAGAAATATATACTTTAATACATAGAAAACATCCGTGACTCGGAAACAAAATTATTCGCGCTCATCACACAAACATCTGCCGTTAGCGGGATTTGAACCCAGGACCGCTAGCTTCGTAGGCAGGGTCACTACCAACTAGGCCAGCGGGTCGTCAAAAATGATGTCATATTTTGCCGGATTAGTGGCAATTTTGTTTGCGTGGTGGCAGGATCTTGTGCAGGTTCAGATCGCTACCACCATCTTAGACTTTAACCTGCCACCAAATGGTAGTATTTGCATTGTTGTGTTCCAGTACGGGGGTTAAACAACCGGCAAAATGACAAGCATAGAGGCTTTTTATTAGGGACCAGTTATTGAGCATTCATTAATGAAATGATCATAGGGGTTATTATGACATAGCTATGCAATTCATTTTAAGTAGAGCGTAAAGGACAGAGCTTTATCAGTTCTATACTACTGTCTTTTCCTCTCAGCGTAAACAGAACTGCAGTAATAGATTACTTTATAAGTAATTCAGCTTACCCTCATCATCCTCACCAACATAGCAGACAAAAGACGTCTAACTGCTGGACATAAAGCAGATAGGCAGCTTTTAAAGCGTAGTTCTTGATATGGTAATTTGACGTCGGTAAAACTACATCTACATGCTGAAGAATGCCAAGGTAAACTATGACGTGTTGGCAATATTAGCTTGATGAGCTCGACCAAGAAAGGAGAATCCGAGAGGTAGACGTCCTCAGTACTCAGAGACATTTTAGAGAAAATGACCTCGTTCCATTTTCAAACTTGTGTCTGAAATTCGAGATTATGGAACGACTTCATCATCATTAACTGACTGATGGTGGTTGTAAGTGTAGAAGAAAGGGAGAGAAGTCTTTGTCCAGGAGAAAGCTATATCCAGTTTTGAATAATTTGGCTTATGACAAGAGCCGGAACGATAAAGTAGGTACCATTAGAGAAATTAATACAGCACTCTTTTGTTTCTAACGTCCGGTTTTGAAACAAACCATGGCTTAGCATTAGCTATCCCTGTTGCTTCCTACATTTTCTACAATTTGGATCCGAACTGGGTCGGACCAGGTCAACAGTCTGGCGTGGTGCCAGAATAATACAAACACAGAATTAGTTATGACAATTTGTTAACTGTAAAGGATAGCTGAATGGGAATTACTCCGCTGTTTTGTTTCTTTGTATAGAAGATATATTATTAGGAGAATAATTTTCGTATATGCAGCATGGGGTGATGTTTCCATTGGAAATGAGATGCTAGGGAATGGAATATTATTAAGCATACGGTACTGATGTCGCAGACTTTGATTGGATGTATGTATGTACGTAAGGGTCCAGTCTGTTTCTTTGTGACATGATAATTAAACGGCTTGATTTAATTTAAAATGTGAGGTGTCGTTGAATTAAATTTAATAGGTAACGAAGAGTAGGTAAGGAGTGGTTCATAAAAAAAGTAGCAAGGAATTATCAGATTTTTATTTTTATTGTTTGCTTAGTATGAAGCAGTTTTTTTTTTTTAGTAATGTGTAGATATCTTACTATCAAATAAAAATACAATAGTATTGAAATGTGTAAGATTCCTTGAGTTTTCTTAATATTTATTGCAATGTACTTTAAAAAAAAAAAAAAGGAATAATAAAGGCTTCTAGTACTCTTAGGCGATGGGCTTGCAACCTGTCACTAATACACTGGTATAATAAACATCTTAGCCTGATTGTGCAAAACGTGGTTACAGAATTATCAACAACTTATTTAAGAGTGCTTGGTAATTCTGTAGCTCTGCCTACCCCACTCTGGGAATGAAGGCGTGAGTTTATGTATGTATGTATGTACTTTATAACTTTTTGTACAACACAATTTGACAATCTTCGCTTGCCGTTTTCTACAATACCACAATTGAATTTCCATTTTCAGATCTTGTTTTATGCTTTTAAGAATAGTATTATACGAATAAGTTATACCAATAAACTAGATTTCACGTTGGGTAGTAAGGAAGTTTCTCCAATCTAACCTCTGACAGGGGTTTTTCTATAGGAGACAAATATCTGTAAAAATGGCAAATACACAATTTTTGTAAATCCATGTAACTACCTCAAAGTAAAGTCAAATCAAAAATATTAACTAATGATCAAAAGACAATTTAATAAGGTATTAATTAGCCCATCAAACTTAAAGAAAAAAACTATGTTTATGACAAACACCTCATAAATTCTCTCAAAAGACACTGTTCAAAAAGTTTTAGGTGAGATTTAATGTAAAAGGCGAAAACTTGAAATCCCTCTTTAATTTTTACCATTCTTATTGTTTATTTTATTTAATAGTATCTACAGATTACTATTACAAATGCACTGCTTAGAAATTAGCACAAAATAAAAATAAATTCCATATTATGTGCTTATAATTATATTCCGAATCAAATCACGGCTAGCGCAACTAACACCTTGATCCTTTTTTTGTATATGTTGGTTTTCTTCAGAGTTTGACGGACGGACTGCGCAGGCGTATCAACTTGAGCTCCCTTTAGGTACGGAACCCTAAAAAGTAAACTTTGAAAACCCTTTGTCTCCAGCATCAGGACTTAATAGGTTCTAATACCTTTGCCACTTCTGAGATGAGTACCAATCCAACTAAACACTTTGAAATCCCTTAGTACAGTTTGGTAACCAACATTTCGTAACCACCTACAGAATTAAATTACATTTAAAGCTGGTTACGAAATTTCAGTTACCAAACGGTACTAAAGGTTAAAAAAAATCAAGGCGTTTTACAAAGAAACATAGTTACTTACACCCAAAATATTACCATTCTGTGTGAGTTGCCAAGCTAAAAACATAGAGAACCATTTATTTTCGGAGACCAAATGCGAATCGCAGCTTCAATTGACGTGTGAGCCCGCATTCGGAATTAGAAAACATACCCATCGTTTCCTCTCAAACGGAGAAGCGGAATTGACCAATCGAATTGATTGAACAATCTGCACGTGTGGCTGCTACACAATTTGATTGGTCGTTTACGCTTTGCTTGAATAAAAACGCATACTTTTATTATAAACTACAAGAGAACTCCTGCGTCTTCTACGCGAAGAATCTGCTCCCCGCCATTCTCCGTATTCCTTCCCGTCACGTGCTGATTTTTAGAGTACCTAAGAAATATTTCTTCAAGATATGAAATTCCCAAGTCCAGCGACTCTGAAGTCAGTCGGTCAGTCAAAAAATTGTACATGTATAAATCTATAAAAAATTACTGACCGCTGAGTTTCTTGCGGCGATTCTTCTCAGCAGTGGTCTCCTCTTGCGAAGCGCTGGTAGATTCTTGACGTGTTAAAGTGCTCGTGCGGCCTACTAACTGAATAAATCTCTTTATCTTTATCTTATCTTAAAAAAGAATCCCTGTTTCCCTTGTTCACGCCATAACTCGAGAATGACTCGACCAATTTGTTTGTATTTTTTGTGCTCGTTATTGAAAGTATAAGGTTTGTATATAAAAAATACACCCGGGCGGCGCCGGGCACGGAGAGTAGTAGTATAGTAGAAGATAAATAAAAATAACGTCACGTTCACAGTTATTGATTTAACTTTGTTTTGTTTCGTAAATTTTCCACGTAGCTAAACAAGTTAAGCACCAATTCCGATATAATTTGCGGCCAGGCGTAACTTTGACAATCGATAAGCTCAAATTCTGTAGCGGACTAAAGTAGGTCGCCTTATAATTTTGAGGAAGTTACATCGCTGTTTGGCTCTGCGCCAGCTTGCCAACCTGGCGTATTACTTCGTTAGGTAAATTGATAAGGAACCGTATCTCCAGTCTAATTAGAATCAATTAGACATGAACCCGTGCAAGTTCTGGCGTTTCGAGTAGTTTTAGACGTTTTTGAACGGATTGCTAGGTTGGATTTGAACAAAACTATGTAATGTAAAAACTAGACAAATGCACGCAGACGTTCCCTGAAGGTTACTTACAAAACGCGTTCTAAAACCCTTTTTAGAACGCGTTTTGTAAGTAACCTTACTAGTATACATCAACGAAGTATACTAAGACTTAAACCCTTTTTCACTTGATCTTTGTGAGAGTTATATCCTTTTTCACTAGGACCCCAGAAATAGGTAGTATTTTTCCGGGATACTTGTATAACTTTTGTTAATCAAGCGATCAATGAATTTATTTATTTGTAAAACATAGATAACAGTAAAGTTGGTTGTAGTAGGGTAGGTAATTTAATTTTAGTAAGTTTTATATTAAACATCAGAATTACGGCTGCAGTTCCGGTAGGTAACTTATAATCAGAATGAATTCGAAAATATACATCGTTGACTTGAAGATAGGTTGAACAAACTGGCAAGAACGGATTGAATGGAAACGGATGGGTTCACTAATGTTTGACCAAAAATTTATTGACAAATGGTCATTTGGCAAACAACGTTTCACCAAGTGATCATTTGGCAAACGAGACATTTAACAAAAGTATCATCTTACAAAAACTCACTTAGAAATTGATCATTTAGCAATTAGTTTACCTATTTCGGGGCAGAAAAAAAAACAACCTCGAAGGCCAAGGCGGGAGCCAAGCTCCCGCCTTTGCCTTCTAACCTAACCTACCCGAGTCGATTATGCCTGGATTCGTCTTCCTCGTAAAATGTAAATTTAACTGTTGATCATTTGGAAAAGTAAGTCATTTGTAAAATGACTAGTAGTAAAATGATCAATTGACTTAACATTTTTTTGCAAAACGTTGTTTGTCAAGTGTAATTTTGCCAAATTACTTTTGGTCAAACGGCAGGACACCAAACGGATGACTTTATAATTATGAATGACTTGCTTGAGTTAAGATTTTGTATTTATCAAAAGCAAGATTGACATACTTTATCATAAAAAAGTAGTCCGATTCAAAAGAACACTCCGCATCTCTATTGTTTTGACTGCATTGCCACATAAAAAACAAGTGACGATGCCAGCATTTTTCCAGCCAGCAAAAGGCCCGTTAGATCGACCGCGCAAATACGTTTATTGGCGAACGCGATGCGTGACTAACATAATAATACTAGTGGGTTAGAATCAGGGTGAGGAACTTCGTAATTTGACGCGTGACAGCGCAACCTGGTTACGACCTTATCTGACAATTTTTATTTTGGTGATTTGTTAAAGGATATTGCTGAAAATTTGGTAAATATTATTTGTTGTGTTTCTGGGATTCAATTTGATGTTTGGTATGTCTAACAGTAGATATAGCTGAAATGGTGTGTCGATTTATCTTGTCAGAGGAACTGTTTCATTTTGCATAAACAGACGAGCTCGCCTATTTATAGAATACCATTGTGCCATTTATTTTGTCACATTGGGACACAGGCGTAAAGGTATATATACTAATGAAAACCAAATAGGGGCCACGCTATATTCTACATACAAAATAACTGTTTTCGGAGAAGGATTATTACAACGAATCTAAACCTGTAATTTTTGAATTCACTACCATTCGAAAGCTGCAATGTTCAACTTACAAGCTGTGTTTTTTTATTTTTGGTCCCTAACTTTGTTTTTACCATGAGGGTTTTTTCAAACAATTTTCAAATTTCATACAAAATGAGCAAAAATATGCAACTTCTTTTAAAACCACTCGCACGGTAGAAACAAAGCAATTGATTTAAAAAAACACAGCTTGTAAGTTAGTTGAACATTGCAGCTTTTGAATGACACTAAATTCAAAAATTACAAGTTAACATTTGTTATGATAATACTTCTCCGAACATAGTTATTTTGTATGCAGAACATAGCGTTTTAGCTAATAAAATTAATAATTAATTTCATATTGTTTTATTATTATTCGTTACTTACAGATGACAATTAATATTACCACAGCAATACAAAACCAATGCAAAGTTATAGAGAACGTAAGGCAACACAGATATGCCTGTCTTGCCCTGTGCTCAGGAAGTATTTATGATAGAGCAATGACTTTTTACAAAGCGCCACCGCCTCGCGTATGTTATGACCTAACCGTTAGTAAGTAACCGGTAGTACCATTTTAACAAGCGGTTATGCACTAGATCTGACAATTGGGGCTGTAATCGTTATTACGAGTGCAATTGGATTGGATGGATAGATTCGGATCGGACGCAGTGAGTAAACGCTCTTAGTAGGTTGGAGAAATAGTGGGACAATTGACAACGACCAGATTTTAGGAGTATTACTATTATATTAGTATATTTTATTACCTTTGTATTTGCAACCATTTGTTATTTTCGGTTATTTTATAAATTTGCCTATTCTCTTGCATTGTCCTTGCTTAATTTACTCCAAGGAAGAGATTCCATATGGGAGTGAGAGTTCGCCTATGTACATTGTCTACAGTGATGCAAAAATGTTTTGTAATTGTTTATGTGCAATAAAGAGTTTAGATACATAATAAGAACAAATAGATTTAGTACATTCTGCCTGGAAATTCCAATATCCAAACATAAAATAATGTCCTTTATACAGGACATTGGGAAGGAATCGGAAATTACTTTAAAAGCTGGGCAGCCCTGCCCCACTCAGAGACATTATAAACTATTAACTCGTTCCTTTTTCGTTTTTTTTCGAAACAGACTCTGAGTACAGGCGTTAATCCTCAGGGTTGGCAATGCTGTTATTTTTAAGGAGTGTTCTCCCTTACTTACATCCATAATATTGATATTACAAACTGTCCATGAGTTTCATGGCCCATTGGCTTAGTTGGTGCATGAATGCTGAGTTGGAACCGTTTCACAATAATCTCTGTGTCTTGTTCTTTTTGTATCTATTTAATGTAATTTTGTATTGTTGCGAATAAATGTCTCGTTATCTTTATCTTTATTTGCCTATCTACTATTACATCGAAACTCCTTATAAGGAACGTATTATTATGCAAAATTTTAATTTCATCGAAAAATATTTCTCGTCGCAGGAGTTTCTTTTTTTTGGTTGTAATAAAGTGTAACCTAACCTAAACTACGTAATTAATGTTTAAGATATTCTAAAAACATCATGATTTTCGATGAAATGAAAATCGATGAAGTGAAATTCGGTAGACTGACGGTTACCATAAAAATATGATGATACAATAATCATCCTAAATTCCATTTATCACTGCTTTAGTTTGTGACAAATGTTTCAAAACGTCCTTATCATAAACTGATTTCCCAAATCTTGCAAAACAAATAAACCATAAATAGAAAAGAACGCTTACAGAACTGTTATCAAAATAGCCCATAACGTTTCGTGAGTTATTATTATTGAACTTGAAGTTCCTTTGGAGCCACGCCAGAGCCTGTTTGCGATCGACTGACAAAGTTGCTTCGATTCCTACCATAATATTAATATAATAGAAGTGAATGAATTCAGTTTTTTTTGTTCTGGATTTCTGAGTAAAGTTTTTATGGCGTTTGCATTTATGAATGCTTGGTATTGACAATGCTTTACTGTGATGGTTATGTAGCGTCAGGCGAGATAGAAAATATGTACGAAGGGATAAGTATAAACGTGATGGAAGATATGTTTACCATGTACGTAACACCAATTTCTTATATCATAAATATATTTGATGTTTGAATGATCAGCACCGCGTCTCAGAGTTTTACCATTCATAAAAAATAAGGCTGGCAACAGGGAACTAATCTTAATACATAATTTTCATATGTTGAAATATCCGGTTTGAAGGACCAAATGTAAGGTCGAAGCTTTGAAGAAGTTAGTAGGTAAAAAGTTGAGTTGAACGTAAACCACATTTATGAAAAAAAAACAAGTTTATTGTAGAAGTACAAGTTAAAGTAAAATATGCTTAACTGTGGCCGATCGTTAACAGCGCGAATTGTCAACTGACTGCAAATAAAGTCGAAGTAATAAAGTAGGTCGCAAGTCACCTAAATACGATGTTAATCGTACAAATTTGCTGCTGGTTTTTATTATCTTAATACCTATTTTTGTTTTTGTGTTCTAAAGATAAAGTGAATCAGTGACGTCACAGTAGAATGCAATAGGCTTTCTGTGTCATCTCACTAGAAGCAGTACGGAGGAGATATAGTCTGTTTAAGGATGGAAAGCATATGAATGTTTAAGAATTAAATTTTTGGATTTTGTGCAAAATTGTATACCAAATTTTGGCTTTGTAACGTTAATAGCTTCTTAGACCATTTTACTGTTACAGACTGACAGTTTAGACTTTAAAAACCTAGATCATAAAATCATCCACATATACAACATGAAAATACATTTATCTAAAAAGCTTTAAGCGAGTACGAGTACAACTTTCAATTTGTTTGAGAAATGTTTTAATATGATTCTGTTTGTAAACTAAGGAGGCGGATCTCATGTTGTTTTATTAAAGTCGGATAGTAGTTTAGTTTTTCAAGTTATATGACTAAAGTAGTGTGTAAATATGAGGTCATTTTTTTTTTTTTTTTTTTTTTTTTTTTATATCATAGGAAGGCAAACGAGCACACAGGCCACCTGATGGTAAGTGGAAACTGTGACCCATAGACATTCGCATTCATAAGACCGCAATCCTAAGACTGCAAATGCGTTGCCAACCCTGAGGCCGAAGATGGAATGCCTCTATGCTAGTCATTTCACCGGCTGTCTTATCCCCAAACCGGAACACAACAATGCGAACACTGCTGCTTGGCGGTAGGTTAATGGATAAGATGGTGGTACCAACCCGGACGGACCCTGCACAAGGTCCTCCCACCTCCAAAAATGTCAGCAAAACGGAGTTTACACAGATTTTATGTTTGCTGGATATGTTGTTGGGTAAAATAAAGAACTTCAGTACAGGTGTGGTTTAATGGTTGGTGTAGTTTTAATTTAAAAATAAAGTTTTGCGATTTGGTACTTTGGTACGTGTAATTATTATAAATGTCGTTCGGCAGAACAAAAAGTGCATTAGTGTCATAAATTTAATACCTAATAAAATTCGGAAATTGACTCAGTTACTCATAAAAAAGGTCATTTTTATTATCAACGAAGATTATCTGATTTATCTAAAGTTGCTATATCTTTAACTTTATTAAGGTCTATAGATTATAAGAAAGAATAATATTTTCTCAAAATAACTTTTTTATTTGATTCAGACAAAGATACAATTGAATTGTGAAACTTTAACAGCATAATGTTGTTTTCTTGTTCTTTATTCATCACGATAGATATTTTTATTTTGTTAAAGCAATGACAGCTGACAAAGATTTGCTGAATTTATAAAGAACAATAAGAAATTTCTGTTACTATTACAACAGACTGACTATGAGTAACTAAATTCTGTAATTGTCTTCTACATTTACGACATGATAATCGTGTAAAATTAAAAGTCAACTATCATCTATATACATTATAAGGTACGGGATTACTAAAGAATATAGCTACATGATGTTGATTTTCCCTTATCGTAAAGTCATTAATGACCGGCATTTATCGGCAAATTAGCTCCCCTTCGTTTGCTGAACACACACTTCCACATTGACGATACTCAGAGACCCTCGCATCAGTTCTTACACACACGTACACACAGACGATACCCAGGCTACTTTGATCTATAGCTCGGTTGCTAGTCGTATGCTTTTCTAGACAGGGCAATATTACATGTGAAAAAGTATTGATTTCACGCACTATCTATTTTTCATTGGATTGCAGACAAAGTCACCATAAACATGCCTAGAGCCTACATGCGTTTCCAATTTCTATTAAACTTTAAACACATCCAGTGCCCGCTGTTTTAATTTCAAACTAAACAGACCCAAAAAAGAGTCGTTACCACCAAATGTTACAAACAAACCTTGATAAGAAACATGACTACGACCACTCACAGTACTAATGTCTGTAATCATAACTTACACCGCAATAACGGGGGCTCTAGCAACTTAAACTGTCTCGCGGGCACCGTTGCAGTGCGCTCGCTGTCGCCGTGATATATTGTCTGCGTCTTGATTCAAGATGTGATTTAGAGCGTGCCGCCTTAAGTTAGGATATTTGTTGGCTCGTGAGACATTTGCGACGTTGCCATGGAAACGAGTGAAGTGCAAGTCATGTATGTTACATATTCACGTAATTGTTTTAGATACAGGGTGCACGGAATTCGGGGATTTAAATGTAATGAATGATCAACTCTACATCCTTGATTGTTTCCTTTAGTTCTACAACATAGAAAGTGTTTACTTTCTTGAGCTTTTGAAGTCGTCATTATTATTATACCTCATTATAATAGCAATTCTTAAATGTAAGAAAAAGTGTTTTATCACAAAAAAAAAAAAGTAGTGTAGCGAAAATTATTGATATAATTATATGACTAATCTTTGTTACACAAAGGAGAAAGTTAAGGATTGCTAAGGATTTCTTAATTGAGGCCTTAACTATGCACACTATTTTTGCTATTCACCCTAAAATGAAACAAATGAAGAAATGAAAATCCTCAAGCTCATAGACACCCTGTACATACAAAGTGCGGATAGTGCTTGAAACTGAAATTGCATGCTGAATTTTCTTTAAAAGAAGAAGTTTTAAAAATTCTTGTTCAAATGCTTTTAGTGCAAATGTTTATTTGCTTGAATTCACTTCATTTCTTTCATTGTAATGACTTATAACGCAAAAATGTTCACTTAATCACAATTCTGACGCTTGAGTTAACTAAGTACAGATTCAAAATGTGAATATAAGAGTTAAATCATTAATTCAAGTTTGTCAACGATATTAATTTATTGACGTCCATTTCATAATGCAAATTCGTCAATATTTAACTTATTTACAACTCATCCGAATGACAAGGCAGATTTAATTGTTTATTTATGGCGGAATTTATAGGCTCAATTCAAGTAGGTAATTGCATAATTATGTAAGCAGTGACAGTGTTAGTTATAAGTTTTATAATGTCATGTTTGTTAGTCTATAAGGTATTTGTAACTAAAGGTCTTTCATATTCCTAAAGTAAAGTTGAAAGTGGTGAAGCATAATTTGAATAATCCTTTTAAGGTTTCAAATTTACTTGGGTTTATTGTTTTGATTAAAAGTATTAGGTTTTTTTTAGTGCAAAAAAGAACATCCTCGGCATGTTTCCTATAAATAAATTAACAAACCAAACAAATATTAAATTTTTCTGTCCGAAAAACTGACAAAGCTGTTTAACGATGAAAGGGAAATTTTTTTTTTTTTTTTACTGTGTGAAATTTCGTGAGGTCACCCTTATTGGTCCCAGCAGAAGACCAGCGCTGGTTTCACAACCAGCTACTTGCTGAGCTGGGACCATAACACGTCATCTAGCATTTTTTGGTTCTTTTATTACGTTTATTTCTGTCCTTTTGTCTGGTATCGAAACAAACATTTTCTTTCTTTCAAATACATTATTATCAAATTAGCTTTGTTTTTTAGAAAGGTCTACATTATACCATTAAAATTATGTCAATATTCAATATTCAAATAAATTATGTCAATATCAATACTATCAAAGTGATGTGATTTATCTTTTAATCCCTTATCCCTTGAAAAAGGGATAAATTCACTCTCGTACAAATCTTTCATAATAACCACGTTTGCAAAGAATAAAAAAATATAATTAATTACAAATTGTAAGACGAACCGAATCAATTAAAAAAATACTATCCAAAATCGCAGTCATCCTGTAGTTATTTACATAAATATAATAGTCAAGAGCAATGAAAACGGGTCACTATGTATCGAATTAACATGGAAATTGACCTGTTTTCATTGCTGCTGAGTGTATTCTAGATTCTCAAACCGGCCACTACTTTCTATTTCACTACATTATTTATCCAAACGACCTCCCTCGCCATCAACTATTTTACTTATTAATGTCTACAAATCAATACCCTCTGCGGGGGCGCGATCGTGACCGAACTGCTAAGATTAATGCAGCCCTGCTCCCGTGCGGCTGAACCCTTAGGCTGCGTTTCCACTAGGGCTGTGCGAGGTAGCGGAGCGAGAGAAAATACACTAATAGGGTTGTGTCACTGTGTAAGGCTTTAAAAATGAACTTTTCCTATTGGTGAATTTATGTTGTGTGCCGCTTCGTTAACTGCCATAGCTTTGGTAGATACGCAGCCTAAGAATAGAATTTCTGTTCACTTTAGTCATGCATGACTGTCTATGACTGAGAAAAGATATGACAATCGTAACGTTTTTTTGTTACTTTTTTGCGTTTTTACTAATATTATAGAAGTGGATTATGAAGTTCCTGGAACTAACTTGTCAGTGTTGTCAGTTAAGAGCATTTTTTTTTAAGGATAAAAGATAGCCTATAATATACAATATATATTATGATAATTTAGGTTGTAACTCTCTCCATTCCAAACTTCCATTTAATCCGCTTACGCAATTTTTTGTATTTATTTATAATATTATAATGACAAACTTGGCTCCGAGTTTAACGTGTTTGCAAACAAATTAATAAATCAAAATAACATTGTAGTTTTTTTTTATAATTTAGCTTTTTTCGTTCCCGTAACGAGCAAAAAATAAATAAAAAACAAGTAATAAATACAGGAAAACCCACATTTTTCAAACACTTACCACTTTCCGGCAACAAAACATTCGCGAAATATTCATCGTCAAAGAACAAAATGACAACGACCACCGAAAAGGTTGCATGCGAGGTTTGTAAAAAAGGGAAAATTTGTATTATTGCTGGAAACGCGTCAAAAGGCTAAACAAGAAGACAAAGGGGCGGGCGATGCTTCAGCCGCTTTACTCCGCTGCCTCGTGCTAGGAAATGTCGATAGAGTTCATAGGGAAATAGATGCGGGTTTTCGTTTTTAGGGCTCCAAAGTCAAACTAGGGAACCCTAGTTTCGCCATGCTCGCTTTCTGTATGATACACTAATTTCTTCTTAGAAACTCTTAATAATAAAACGGATTTTTTGTGCATATATTTTTATTAATAGCGCGCACTAAGATCAATATTGGAACAAAGAATAAAGCGGAGTTATTTTTTTATAATGACATCAAAGTAAGGTATCATTGTATAGCTTTTCAAAAATATAATTAAATCGAAAAACCGAACCGAACCGTAACTCCCTGCAATCAAAACTACAAGTTACAAAAATCTGAAAAATTATCTTCAACGAAAGAACATACACGAACATATACAGCAAACTTAAAATAAAACCTATCATGACTAAGTAGAATAATATGTTAATTCCTCGTAGTAAACTTACGAATTTAACTATTTTTATTTCTTAAAATGTCTTTATTCAATATAACGCATCTGCAATGTCGTCAATCTGCCCCATCATTCCGGTCACGCAAGCTAAAGCGTGAAAAATAGTGCCACAGATAAACAGCCCTAGATTGGTTTCAGGGTTGACAACGCACTTGCAATCATGAGTCTGCAAACAAGGGCCCCGTAGCCTAAATATTGACAATAATAGGTGACAGGTGACAATTCGCTATGCGTTGCAAAGTTATCAAGCTTTCAATGGGATGTAAGACCCATAGAAATAAGAATTCTCAACACTGCAATCCTAAGATTCCAAATGTGTTGGCAACCCTGAGGACTAGGATAAAAATCATATTATGCTAGAAATTTCATCGGGTGTCTTATACACCGGAATACATCACTGCGAATACTGCTGCCCTGACAGACCCTGAATAAGATAAGATAAGATTAACTATAATAACTATAATATACAGTCATATTTGTGAAAGTAATTACATTTTCAAATTATACTAGCCATTTAAAATATAGTTTTAATAATTTCACAATAATTTAAAAACAAAACAAAATTAATGATTTGATTTGATTTGAGAAAGGTTTTCTATATGTATAATGGGTTGTTAATGTTCGTAACAAGTTCTGATACAAACAGTCAAGGTCAAGGTGAAGGTCAAGGTAATGTATCTACCACCACTAAACGCCAGTGGAATTGATATCAGATGCGCCAAATGTCACCTGTCACCAAGAAGATGAAATAGGGGGCAGGTGGTCAGTTACCTCGTTTACCATCTCCGTGCCTTTTAACATCGTACCCATACATTTTGTAAAGCGGGATAAATCTGTAAAGAGCCTTCTAGCAGGTTTTAAATTATAGCCATTGCTTCTAGGACATCTTAATCGAGGCGTGTTATAATTGTTATAATCTACCAAGTTCCAGATTGTGAAAAGGATAGTACTATAAGTGTCTTATATCTTTGTCCCTTTCACAACCTCAATCTTAACCGGTTATGGTAGTTCGTAATACGGTATTTATTGAATGTTTCATAAAATGTTTATGTGATCGATATTTTAGTTCACGAGCGGAGTTATTATTCACAAATACAAGTTAATCGTGTTCTTGTCGACAAATTATCAACCGGCGGGTTTAAGTTGCCTGTCAGTATGTTAAAATTAATGGGAAGCCTGTTATTAATGACAGTATCGTGCGTGTCTTGCGACTTTAGTCGTGTTTTATCATGGTTCCTAACGTAGCTTTGTGCCTTTAAACAAGCGTGACGACAAAAATTTGCTGGGTGATATTTTGTTTAAATGGTCTGTTAGAAGTTATTAGTAGTAGTTTAAGGAAACTGTGAAGTTTAATTATCTATTTGGTAATCAGACAATTTTCAGATATTTATTTATTTATTTAAACTTTATTGCACAATACATATGCAAAAAGTACAAATGGTCCGCCATTTGTACTTTGCCTGAAAGCATTATCTACCAGTCAACCTCATGTTTAATAGAGAATACATGGTGCAAACAGTGTTGAAAATGAATTAAATACCTACTTAATACCAAAATGTATAAAATACATAAATAATAATATGTTCATATAAAACATGCATATAATACCCACTCAAATATATACAAAAACAATATGTGATGAAGATTATGACACTTTACTCAAGTTCTTGCCTAAGTAGATGTTGGCGAAGCTTATCCGTCCGGAGCGCTACCAACATCCCATCCTTTAACCTACCGCCAAGCAGCAGTGTTCTCATTGTTGTATTCCGGTGTGGGGATAAGATAACCGGAGAAATTTCTAACATACAGGCATTTTATGTTAGTCCTTGAGTTTGGCAACGCATTTAAGGCCGTATTAATAAACGGATCTCGACTGTAATGCTCGTCTCAAGATGCGTCAAAAATATCAGTGTTCTATGGTTTGACGTTTACTTTGACTTATCTTGAGATGGGCATCTCAGCCGAGATGAGTTTATTAATACGGCCCTTAGAGTCTTAGGATTGCAGTCTTGCGAATTCTAATTTATATGGGTCTCAGATCGCATTTACCACTGGCCTGTGTACTCGTATTGTAAGTAGTAAGGTGATGACCAAAGAGCGAAATTCTTCATAGCAAAAATCAAACTGTCAGAGGGATTGACCTAACTGTTTTATCGACTTATCGATAAATATTTGTCACTTAACGAAACAAAGTTAAAGTAATGAAATCAGGCTTTTGGATATACATACAAACAAATTAACGGTGTCCCTAATAATGACTTTTGTATTTAGTAGCTTATACTTAATGTCATAATATAATAGTTTAACCCTGAGATTACGCTGATAAGGTATAGTGGCGTAATAAAATTTCACCAACGACATAAAATGAAAAATTAAAAGTTATTAGGGAATAAAGGCTTGTAGTACTGTTAGGCGATGGGCTTGCCACCTGTCACTAATACACTGGGAAACGTCTTAGCCTACTTGTGCAAAATGTGGTTACAGAATTATCAAGAAGTTTTAAGTCTTGTTGGTAATTCTTTAGCTCTGCTTACCCCCATCTGGGAATGAAGGCGTGAGTTTATGTATGTATGTATGTAAAAGTTATTTTCACCATGACGCATCTAAGATGGCGCCGATCTGAGCGTCATTCCGGTCACGCACAGCAAAGGTTGCGCGGGCGAGAAAAATAACGCGCCAGATAAACAGCCTTAGATTTGTTTCCGCTGCGACATACTGCTGTTACATTTTTGGAAAAAAATAAATGGAAGTTTTATTTCATGTTAATTAATAAGAAAGTTTAGTTGAAGTTTTGGTTAAGTAAGTAAGTAATATCTTTATTGCGTGGAATTGGGTAGGGATGCACAGTGTTAATGCTTAAAACTAGATTCGCCAAAACCTGTCTTTTCAGACGTACACAATTTTACAAAAAATACACGCTTAAGTCAAAAAAAAAAAAAAAAAACTATTCATATCAATAATTTTAATTTAAATTTGCTATTTATAAATATAACATTATTTTACCTACATTTCATAATTTAATTAACGTTAATTTTTTTTTTCATGAAATCTGTTACACTATAAAAACATTTTTCCGTGAGCCATTGTTTAAGCGCACTATTAAATTGATTTAAATTACCTTTTTTTTAAACGACTCCGGTAGACTATTAAATACTTTACATTTTTTTTTTTTTTAATGGCGTTGGGAGGCATCGAGCACACAGACCAACTGATGGTAAGTGGAAACTGTGACCCATAGACATTCGCATTCACAAGACTGCAAATGCACTGCCAACCCTGAGGACTAAGATGGAATGCCTCTATGCTAGTAATTTCACCGGCTGTCTTATCCCCAAACCGGAACACAACAATGCAAACACTGCTGCTTGGCGGTAGGTTAATGGATAAGATGATGGTACCAACCCGGACGGACCCTGCATAAGGTCCTCCCACAAGTACATTGAAGTCAATTTCATTTTTAAACCATAACCTATGTTTTTTTAGCCAGAACATTTGCTGTGTCAACTCCTGACCATAGAACTGTGCAGTTTCATACGTATATTTGTGATGGTGCTATCGATAACAGCTGATATGCTATGCAGCACTATGTAAAATATTCCAGCATCTCAGTCTTTGTCTAGATTTTTATGTTTTTGAGCCATAACTATTGCTGTATAGATTCCAGACCATAGAACTGTGCAGTGTCACACGTTTATGTGGCGTTGCTCTTTAAAACTGCTAAGATGCTATGTACAACTGTCTAAAATATTTCAACATCTCAGACTATATCTATTTTTTTTTGTTTCTGAGCCAAAACGATTCCTGTATCGATTCCAGACTATAGAACTGTTTCAGTTGTTTTTGCAGGGTCGCTTATTAGATAGATTTTAAAGTATAAAAGTGCCCGTCGGCCTACTTACTGAAACAGCATCGTATATGTATTTTACAGTAACATTTCATGTTTCCTACCGTTTTTTTTTTAATTGTTACTTTATGCGTCGGTTGTAGTAGCATGAGACATAGTAGTTTCTGATACCTATTGCCACTCGGGCACTAGATATGACGCGGGGACGGCGTGGCCACGAATAAACCGACTTGGCGTGATTTGTTGAGTTTGCTTGCGGTGGCTCGCGGCGCGTACGGTCGAGGCACGCACACATGCAAGCAAGCGATATACCTTAGTTTGAAGTCTGACTACTGTCCATACTAAGGATGCGGTGCGGACTCGTTATTGTATTGTAAAGTCTCAATTACCATTTTTACTTAATTTCACTACTTAAGTGAAAAATAAGATGGATGAATAAAGCTTTGGCACATCGCTCGCAGGACTGATGGCCGATGGGGTCAGAAGGTTCTTGAGTGCCGTCCGTGGACCGCGAAGCAAGCTGTAGGTAGGCCTCCAACAAGATGGAGTGACGACCTTATAAGGATCGCGGGAACGCGGTGGATGCGAAAAGCACAATACCGGTCTGAGTGGAGAGCCTTAGGGGAGGCCTATGTCCAGCAGTGGACGTCTTTCGGCTGACATGATGATGATGATGAATAAAGTTTTTATCTATCTATCGTAAACGCCGTTCTTTTGGTGAAGGAAATACTTTTTGATTCAGAATAATAATGTGGTAGTTGCCACTAGATAATATTGTAGTTCAGCCTTTTGTGAAACTTTTTTTTCAAACTATGTATGCATACCATACACCATCATGCAAACGAAAAGCTAAAGCGAAGCTGTACTTTATAACATGCCCTTAAATTATTCAAGACTAATTTCACTCCATTTTGCTTCCAATTTGTCGACACGTCGGAGCCACAAAAACCATTTTACGGTACGCACTCGACATTACGAGTTCCAAAGTTCCATTTGGAGACCTGTGCTGAAAACTCCACGTTTCCATTGTAATTTCATTACGTACGTCTTGTTTTGTTCTTGTATTTTATTGCTGGCTTGTTTTTATTTGGCAAATGTTGCCGCGCGATGTGTTTTAAGGATTTAGAATAAATGACACTTGGTCTTCACCATCATCATTGCGGATAGCACTCGTCCTGCGTGGATCAATATGAACAGACCTAGGAATATACGGGGCTAAATTAAATGACAGCTAGGGATTTCCTATATCAATAAACACAATTGATAGGTAATCACACAAGGACAATAATGTTCGGTTAAAAAGTATTTAAGTAGAAGAACATAGGGTTAGCTCCACGCAGTTCTACCAATTCTTGGTTAACTTTAGATTAAAATTTGAGATTTGAAAAATGGGCCAAGGACTAACCTATCAGCAGAATGGGCATTACATCTATTTATTATGCTGAGGAGAACCCCTGGAAATGCGTATTTAGTGTTTTCGCTACCAGGCTACCAGAAGTCAAAGAAGATTTCCCCCATGTGTGGTTGGCTTGACCATAAGCAGTACTGAACGTCCTTTTCGCTCCTAACCGCTACGAATAGGAATACTAGAAAGTATTCCTGTTTGGAAAATAAGGCTTTTGAGCGAAACGTAAACATTTTCTTTTCTTTTTATACTGCTGTTGAAAAGATAAATACAGGGAGTTTATGAGGTCCTTGTTAAAACACTGGCGTAGTAATGACGATACATGGGAGCCAGCATTACTTAGTTTAAGTACAAAAAAAAAAACACCGGCCCTGTGCGAGTTGAAGTACGAACGGTCCGGTTACTTAATCGTAAAAAAGAAACATGTTTTTTGTATAGGAGCCCCCCTTAAGTATTTTTTTATTTTAATTCAACTATTTATTTTACAGTGAATATTCTGTGAATATTTCAAGCTCTGTTGCCGTTATAAATATCGAGCAAAAAGCGGCAACAAAAACGTGATTGTTGTAGGAGCCCCCCTTAAATATTTATTTTATTCTGTTCTTTGTATTTAGTGTTACAGCGACAACCAAAATACATCATCTGTGAAAATTTCAACTGTCCAGCTATCACAGATCATGAGATACAGCCTTGTGACAGATAGACAGATGGACAGTGGAGTCTTAGGGCCGTATTAATAAACTCATCTTGACTGATATACCCGCCACAAGTTAAGTCAAAGTAAATGCCAAGCCGTAGAAAAATGTAATTTTTAACGCATCTTGAGACTAGCATAAAAGTCGAGATCAGTTTATTAATACGGGCCTTAGTAAAAGGATCCCATTTTTACCATTTTGGTACAGAAACCTAAAATCTACTAGAAAAAAATTGGCTATTCAGACGGCTGTTAGCAAAGTGCATATTAGACAATTATTTTAGTAATCAACGAACATTAAACAGTTACTACTCATTTTTACGATTCCGACGGAAGTCAAACGGGAGACGATTATTAAGCCGTCCGTCTGTCTGTCAGCGGATTGTATCTCATAAAATAAATTTGAAAGTAAAATATGGGGACCCATACAAGATTTTTCGGTGTTGTTCGCCTGTCTGCCCCAACGTTAAAGAGCTGTAATCGGTTTTTTTTTGTCAGAATGTGTGTTATTACGTTTGATTTCCTTACAACAAAGGTTTTTTTAGCGTATTTTTATTTTTGTCGTATAGTAAAAACGGTAAAATTATAGTACTAACCCTAAGTAAAAATAACTAATATTAAAGACCAGTCAAGTGTGAGCTGTGCTCGTCTTTTTATTTTATTTAGTTAGTCGTCATGACTCATGAGTTCATGACACTCATATCGTATTGAGAGGTGGACCTCATTTTTTTAAATTTTCGTCGTCCTGTTTTTTCAGAGCAACGGCATAGTTCACTCAAAAACCTATTTATCACAAGTCTATCCACCGGCTGCTCTTAAATATTTATATCATAAGATAAAATATGCATCTCATTTTATATGTTTATGTACCTACTGTAGTAAACTCGATGTGCCTAGAAACCAAATGCCTTATTAAGTTTGAAATGAAACATAAAACTGAACTGAGGCGAGCAATTTCGTTACAAAATGGCCGTCATTTCTTCCCAAGGAAAAGGTAGAAAATAATGAGTACATACATTACCTTCGCTACGGGTAAATTTAAACATCTGACGACTTTTGTACGCTGTGTAATCATGTATCCTGGAATCCGTCTTTCATTTTGCCGACACTCATAACTAGACATCGGTGACTCGTTTCAATTATGTAGAACTAGTGATGAAGAATAGCTAAACTTAAGTGGCAGTAGGAGGGGCACATCGCTCGCAGGACTAATGGCCGATGGAGTCAGAAGGTTCTTGAATGGCGTCCGCGGACCTGGAGCCGAGCTGTAGGAAGGCCTCCAACAAGATGAAGTGACGACCTTGTAAGGATCGTGGGAAGGCGGTGGATGCGAACAGCACAAGACCGGTCTGAGTGGAGAGCCTTGTGGGAGGCCTATGTCCAGCAGTGGACGTCTTTCGGCTGACATGATTGATTGATTGAGTGATGAGACACGTTTTTCAAGTGTATTTTCAATTAAGATAAAATATCAAATTAATACCTATAGGCTATTTACGTACATGGTTTTATCATTCCTGTGATGAAGGAGGTTTAATCGCTATTTAATAGTAGGTATTATAAAAAAATCCAGGACATCTTACAATAAAAATAAAAAAACTTGTTAAGAAATGAAAGAACACCAACAAAAATACGCTGCAATATTACAGAAGAATTAATTAAATTAGCCTGTCAACTGCCAACACATTGTGGAATGCAATAAACTTTTGAGTATTTGAGTATTAATGCTTGATTTACCCATCACGTCAGTCGAAGTACGTAACGCGACGTACGTAAGTACTTGTGCAAAAGGTGGTTACAGAAGTATCAAGAAGTTTTAAGACTTGTTGGTAATTCTTTAGCTCTGACTACCCAACTCTGGGAATGAAAGTGTGAGTTTATGTATTTATGTATATAGTTATGTATGTCAGTCGAAGTCGAAAGATCATTTTCTTACTCCAAGTGGATTTTTTCATATATTATAACACGTAGCATAACTTCTAAAAAATTTGAACAAATATTAATTATCTTATCTATCACGAATATCATAAACATAAATTAAATGATTGAAAATATGTTTTCCAATTGGTTTCTTTTGCTCGACTTGTACAAAAAAACATTGTAACATCACTTCACTAGTCTGTCGGAAATGTCAAATTCTACCTAAATGCCACGAGTCACCGATGTTTAGTCATAACCTGACTCTTCAACTCGTCATAACTTACTGTTACGACGTTACGTCGACGACGGGGTTTATTTAGTTGGAACGCCTGCCTTCGAAACTAGCGTTCTCAGAGCCTCTATTCAACACGTTACAAACCATATCGTGTTTGATCTGTTATCGTATGGTCATATCGACGGTGATGTACCATGAACTCCTGACATTTTGACGATAGTTACATTTTTATATAGATACACTGAAAATTTAATTTGGCATCATTACTGAAGACATTAAAAAATAAGAAATTAAATGAGCATGAAACCAGTATCTTCAGTAATAGTGCCAGATTATGTTTAAAGTGTATCTACAAAAAATTGTACCTATCGTCAAAATGTCAGTTAGGAGTTCATGGTACATCACCGTCGATAAATGACATATCTATGACGTTGTGATGTCAAGTTCACGTCATTATAGGGCCTATTCTAGGCAGTAAAAACCATATTGACTTTGACATAATATTGTATTGTAGGAGTATTGTTTTTAACTCAGCCACCGTTAATAATAGTGGCGAGCCGTTGGTGAGTGGCGACACCACGGACCTGAATGCTCCCGAGGGTAGGTCCTGTTCCTCACCTCACGCTTGCCTTCACCGGCTGGCTGGAGTGAATAATGACGAGGAACAGACCCTCACCTCTGGCTTGCCTTTATAGGTCGGTCAGAGTGGAGTCGCAAGAGCTATATGCTCGAAGGGTGGATGTGTTGCATAAGTGGTGAGTGGGCACATTATGGTCGTTTAAAGTCCAGAAGCACCTCTCCACCCTTAGCCCCTCTGGAACTGTTACCTCCCTGCTGCTATATATATGCGGCTATTTCGGGAGGCCCATTCCTTTGAGTTGGCGAGTCACCGCCTGCCATTTCAATTTTTTCAAATCAAAAAACTCCAAAGCCCATGATTGCCACACTTACTGCCAAGTTAATAAGAGCTATCAAACTGTTGACAATACGATAACAGGTGAAAGACGATATGGTTATTACCCCCTAGAATCTCGGTCCGGTTAGTCGACGAACTGTGATGACGGAAAGGCAACCAAACATAATTTATTTTGTTAATAAATACATACATACATACATACCTTCACGCCTTCATTCCCAGAGTGGGGTAGGCAGAGCTACAGAATTACCAACAACTCCAAAAACTTGTTGATAACTCTGTAAATACAATTTGCACAATTAGTCTAAGATGTTTAACAGTGTATATTAGTGACAGGTAGCAAGCCCATCGCCTAACAGTACTACAAGCCTTTATTCCCTTAGTCGCCTCTTACGACATCCACGGGAAGACATGGAGTGGCACTATTCTAACCCGGCAACCACACGGGGTTAGTAAAGAATAATCAGTTATAATATGGGTTCCAGCGTCTAGATTACTTCTGTAAATCACTTAAAGGGTATGAGAGCGAAGCTAAGACGACCCGTTGACGCAACGCAGACATTCTGAAATTCTTTTTATGTCACGAACATTACAACTTTCTCCTTTATTGCAGACGTCGACTAGCCCGGCGCTTTATTTCGAGCAGTTTTTAATAAAATGAAATGAAAATCTTCCCGAAGGGACTCAGAAGGGATAATGGCAGGGGTTTCTGAGGAAAAAGCATCCTTAAGTTCAAAGCTAGAAGGGTCCTTAATGTTTTGCCTGAGGCTTCTTGTTTCGCGTCGCGAATGAATAGAAATGGCGGGAATAATTTTGAAGTGGATTTGGAACGTCCATCATTGTCGACAGCGTCAGTTTCGAGTTTGGGGGATGTAGAATTGGTATGATTTTACGTAACAGATATGCAAAAAAGGGAAACAGGAATGATCCAATGTTTTATTTTGAATGAAAAAACGGTGGACTGACAATTGACATGAATAAATACTTGTTTTATTTCCACAAAAACTTTGCTGCGATTGTTGGAGTTTTGATCATCCATGTTTTTCCATCATTGCACAATTGCGTCAATGTTTTATAAAATTAAATAGAATGGCGAGTAATTACAATTATACTTACCTACTAAGAACGATTTATTATTAGAATTATTTCTGCTGATGTTTTAAACTACTTAATCAATCCGAATCTTTAATTCTGTATTTTTAAAAGTTATCTCTGAATGATTCGTGATAAATTAGGCTTGAGCAAAGAAAAGTAACAAATAGGAGCAAAAAATATATTT
This sequence comes from Acleris emargana, assembly GCA_927399475.2. Lineage (NCBI taxonomy): Eukaryota > Metazoa > Arthropoda > Insecta > Lepidoptera > Tortricidae > Acleris > Acleris emargana. The sequence continues at coordinate 5,035,734 of OV656840.1, forward strand.
TTTACCTTTTAATATCAGTATAATTCGGTTTCAATTATTCAAATCAAATTAATACATTCTTTATCCAAGGGTCTTTTCAAATTGATGAAATTTCATTAAATTAGAAAGGCCTTTGTGGAATTTTACACGGTAAAAGCTCATTGCTTACAAATTTTATAAAATACTAGTGACTAATACCTGTATATTCGTAAAGTGATCGGGCGAACCGCCGTTATTAGTTTTTGCCTTTGACTCTATTAAAAATAAATTTATTCTTCACCTTACTCTCTTCTTATTTATTTATTTATTACTTTTCTCTTTTATTCATATTGAATTATGAATGTTTTAAATTGCCTGGAATAAAAGCTACCCTACTCTCATGACACCTAGACGTAAATGAAGTTAAGTTATAATTTAATCACTATTCAAATCTTAATATGGCGTCATATTGATAGATTTTTACGTACTTTGGTAAGGTAAGAGGTAAGTTTAACACGAGGGTATATCCCTCTCCGTTCCCCATTTAACATCAATCGTTCACATTTTTAATTGCGATGATAGAACCAATAAATGCAATTTTGCATTTATATTATTAGCAAGAAAAATAAGGATTAAAAGCGACTGAAGAATTCTATAATTGAATTCGGTTTCTTGAATGGGAAACCATTAACGCTTTCCTATCAACTCGTCCTATTTCACGCTTTAGCTATAGACCGAATGGTTCTCATCTCCCTTGTACAAAGTGACCCTTAGTGGCTATTCAGTATCCCCCTCACACGGTAATGAAACGGTAATTTGAACTCGAAAAGCCCCGTCCCAATCGTCTCATTTTGTAAACTGACCACAGAAGGTCGAGCATTCTATTAAAAGACCCTAACGTCCACAGTATGAGATAAAACGACGTAACTCCTAGAGAACTTCCAAAACACCTTCAACCTTTTTCCTGTAAAAACAAGACAGAATTTATCAAAGCTATTAAATGGTTAGTACGTCGTTGAGATGGAGTTTGTATTTAGTTTTGGGTTCATTGAAAGTGATATAAAGCTGAATGGTGATACGTTTAAATGTTCGAATTGGGTCCGTTGATGTGTTTTGAAAGGATATTAGTTTGGAACTATGGGAAGGTAGTGAAGATAGAAATTGGAACAAGTTTAAATTAATGTGTTAAATTTAAAGGATGGGATGTTTTGAATAAATCGTTATCTTGATTTCAATGGAGTTGAAAAGGTTTTCAATTTCGTGCGTAGTAATCTCCTAATGACTGCGTGAGAGGTTAGATTGGATTCGTTGATTGTACACTAAGTTATATTCTGTCAGGAATCTTGTTTTGTTTCAAATGAACGCACTAGACGATGTAATGAATTCTAAAGGACAACTTTAATGACTAAGTAGATTTAATTTGTTCTTGAATGACAGGCGACTGCAATGTTTATACTTACTGAAAATGATCTAAGATGACACCAAATAACTTTAAATGGAAAATGAGCTGAAGTGATTGATTTTTGGGGTGTACCCTTGTTTTATAGACACTCAATTCATAAAACGTATCACTTCGCAGAATTTTCATTTTGAGAAAACTATTTTCTGATGAGCCCGTTTTGATTTCAGTTTATCTGATGGTTACAAGTCTAACCTTCCCTAACCTAAGTGAAACATACTTCAGATAACCTGAAATCAACACGGGTTTAGCAGAAAGTAGTTTTCTTTGAAATGAATGTGTATATTTAAGACAAGGGGCATCGGATTTCTGGAGATAGTTTATTATAATTATTGTAATATCGGTGACGGAACCCTATCTGAGCATGGTCAGACATGCTCTTGCCCGGTTTTCAATTAGTTTATCGATGGATACTTACTGACGCTGACTGAAAAAAACGCGATAATCAATTAACTATTCCTACCAAATACCATGTCGCACGATTATTCACTGCATCGGGACATCATATATTCATTGAAAATACACTAAACATAAATGTCTAAGGATAAAAATGTCTTGAGAGGATCAGAATGTTTGGCCACAAAAGGAATGAATGAAAGGCAATTGCATGCAGCAAATGAGAATGCTAAGAAGGATGTGTGGTGTTACGCGAATGGATAGAATAAGAAATGAGTATGTAAAGGGAAGTCTGAAAGTGACAGCGGTAACTATACGGCGATACGAGTAGGGGAAGACCAAAGAAACGATGGATGGACTGTGAAAGATGATATGGCTAGAAAGTGAGTGACTATTGAGATGACGACTAATAGAGAAATATGGAAGAAAAATATATGTTGTTCCGACCCCGAATAAGAAGGATAAGGGCAGGGAAATGATGATGATGATGATGATGTAGACATATTTTTGATCTTTGCACATTTTAGAAGTGGCTTCTTTCCAAAATTATTTAGCTGAAGCTGAAAAAATTACAGACACGAAGGTCTAGTTAAACTGATACAAATCATAAATTTGTTAATAGCGTCACATAATAGTTTTATAAGAGTTATCCAAGAACATATTGAGTAAGTAAGTAAGTAGGTAAGTAAGTAATTTATTTATTTGTCAAACATAGGTTTACAGAGGTCTTAAGTATAGATTTATTCGTCTCACTATGCTTTGCCTGACGGCGTACAAATAGCGTGCCTTATAGCATGCAGCATGCTCATTTACAAAAAAACATATTGTAGGTATGTCATCACATATATCAAATTTACAAATTAAAATATAAAATTTACAATAATAGTAATAATTCAAAATTTATATTTATATAATTAGTTTATGTCAGTTAGGTAATCATTTATCGAATAATAGGTCTTACTTACGAGGAACTTAAATAGTGAGCTTTTGAACCGTTTGTCATTATCAATAGTCACCAGTTCTATTGGCAGCTTATTGTATATTCTGTGTGCCATGCCCAGTATACTCTTGCTGAAGAGTGCAGTTTTAGAAGGGAATGCACTAATTTTATTCCTGAGGCGCAAACTAGTAAAGTTTTTAAAACAATTCATATTGCTCCTACAGAACAACACAGTTTCATATATATAAAGGCCGGGGAGAGTTAGGATCTTAAGTTCTTTGAAGTAACTTTGACACGATGTGGTTGTACTGATACCAATTGTTGCTCTGAGGCATTTTTTCTGGGCCCTAAATGCGATTTCGCGGTCAGTGGAATTACCCCAAAATATGATCCCATATCTCAGCGTCGATGTGACGTATGCATGATACGCTGTCATGACCGCTCCTTGACTGACGATTCTTCTAAGCTTATAAAGGGCATACGAGTAATGGCTTAACTTTTTGCAAATTTTATCAATTTGTTTTTTCCATGTTATTCGGTTATCGATTATTAAACCTAAAAATTTAGTTGATTCTGTTTCCAAAATATCTTGTCCATTATAAACAAGAGAAAAATCGTTTTTTATATTACGTGTAGTATTTGATTTAAATTTCATAACACTGGTTTTACTCAAATTTATTTTCAGGTTATTATTTTGCAACCATTCCACTATAGACCCCAGCGTTTTATGAATCTCCGTTTCACTTGTATCTTTGCCAGTAAAGACTATGGTGCTGTCATCCGCAAAGAGAACCATACGTTGTCGAATGGCTCTGGGCATGTCATTCACGTATATCAGAAACAGAAGTGGGCCCAAAACACTACCCTGCGGCACACCAAATTGGATTTCTTTTAAATCCGATGAATAAATTTGTACTTGTTTGGACTTAGAACATATTTTTTCTATTTGAGTGACTTGTTTACGATTGCTTATGTAGGACTTTATGAGGTTATAGGTGTTACCACGTGCTCCATATGTGTACAGCTTATTGAGCAAAATCCTATGATCAACGAAATCAAAGGCCTTGGTCATATCCATGTACAATGCTGTTACGGGTATCCTTTTATTAACGTGGGTAATTGTCGTATGTAATAGATCAAAGATGGCCATATTTATAGACTTATTTTTCCTGAATCCCTTCTGTTCCACAGCGAAGAGATTCTTTGATTCAAAATATTGATTAAGACGGTTGTAGATTGCTTTTTCAAATATTTTTGAGAATATCGACACTAACACTGGTCTATAATTAGCCACATCATCTTTGTTACCTTTTTTAAATAATGGTTTTACAATAACTACTTTTAACTTTTCTGGGAATATTCCCTGCTCGATGCATAAATTTATAATATGGGAAATTATGGGAGCTATTATATGTGATACTGATTTAATAACTTTTGTTGTTATTCCATCGTACCCTGTGCTGTTAGTGTTCTTAAGAGATTTAATAATTATTAGAATGTCATCAGGACTAGTGGGCTTAATAAAGAATGAATTGAGTTCATTACATGTCATAGAAGATTTATAATTATTATTATTCGCATTAGTGTTAGGCATCGAGCAGTCTTCTTGGATACATTTTGTAAGATTAATATAATAGTTGTTAAACTCCTGTGCTATATCCAATGGATTGTTTATTATTTTACCGTCTTTTCTTAGTTCTGAAATACTCTCGTTTGGATATTTAGCTTTAGCGTTATTTATTATACTCCATGTAGCCTTTGACTTATTCCTCGATTGTGAAATATAGTAGTCGTTTTGTGATCTCTGAGTCAAACTTATCACTTTCTTTAGCCGGTTTGAGTACTGCTTGTAATATTGTTTGCTAGAGGAATCAGAAGTGGACCTACACTTCCAAAGTAATTTTCTCTTTCGTTTGCAACATTGTCTTATGCCAGATGTTATCCATTTGTTTGTTTTATTCGTTTTTACTTTAAAGCGTTTATACGGAAAGCAAAGTTTATAAAACAAAAGAAAATTATCGAATAAATGATCAAAACCCTGACTTGCATCGTTTGCTTCATATATTCCGCTAAAGCTGAGATTTTCTAGGCATTGTACATATTTACTGATATTTTCATTGCTATAGTCTCTCTTTTTAATGTACCAATATGGGAGGAGACATGTTTTCTTAACTGGGCACTTAATGATTTGAGCTGCATGATCCGATAAGGCGAAATCAACAATTTCAGCTTTGCCGCCCCGTACATTGTGCATAATATTATCAATACAAGTATTGCTACAAGGACGTGTTGGGTCAGTTACTCCTATCCTGAGATTATAGCTTAATAAGAGACTTTTGAATTCACCTGAGTGTGTTGTTCTTTTCATCAAGTCAATGTTAAAATCTACACAAACCATTACTTTTTTGTTACAATAGCAGACTTTATCCAATATTATGGCAAGTCGTACAAGGAATTGTCTTATCGCATTATTATTGTTTTTAGGCACCCTGTATATACATACACTCGCGAGCAAAAGTATCGAATCACTTTGCATTTTTTCATGTGCACCCAATATCTTTGTAAATCGGTTTATTTTTCTAAATTACTTAAATGTAATTACGTTTCTTGAAATATTAGCTTTATAAAAAGCTATGAAACATAAAAATTGGCCCAGAATTTTTCAGATTATGGGCAATTTCCCAGTTTGTGAGCCTTTACTCGTTACGACGTACACGAGTTGCACTACCCTTGATCCCTATATAACGGGGGTAGAGGGGGGGTTCCTTATCAGTCACTTACCAGAAGTCGACCTGCACACATCTCCGCATCTTATCCTGTGAAGAATACCCTGAAAAAATGGAAGCCACCGAAGCTCAAGTCGCCGTAGTCGTCAAGCTCCTGCAAGAAGGGCGTAGTCAACGCTCAGTAGCTGCCGAAGTGAATCTGAGCCAGTCCACAGTTTGTAAACTGTACCAGAGGTTCCAGGAAACAGGAGCATTTACGGCAAGACCTAGAAGCGGCCGCAGAAGGTGCACATCGGAGAGAGATGACCGCTTCATTGTGTCGACGTCTCTTCGAAATCGTCACCAGACTGGAGTTACCATCCAGCAGCGTCTGCGGGAGGTGCGAGGAGTGGTTGCCAGCAAGTGGACCGTGAGAAGAAGACTCAAGGCAGCGAACCTGACACCCAGGAGGCCTGCGACAGGGCCCAGGTTGCTGGCAAGGCATCGCACAGCCCGAAAGGAATTTGCAAGGATTCACAAGAATTGGACCCTGGACCAATGGACCCCGATTCTGTTCTCGGACGAGTGCAGAATGTGTTTGAATGGCTGCGACCGAAGAGAAAGAGTCTACAGGAGGCCAGAAGAACGCTACGCTCAGTGCTGCATTTCCAAAAGAGCCGCCTATGGAGGTGGCTCAGTCATGTTCTTGGGCGGCATCTCGTACGATGCACGGACTGAGCTGGTTTTTGTTCCTGGCGGTGGTCGTGGCGGTGGATTAACTGCTGCCAGGTACATAACGGAGATTTTGGAAGACCACGTCGTCCCTTATGCCGGTATTTTTGATGAGGGGTTCATGCTAATGCAGGACAATGCCCCTTGTCATACCGCAAGGGTCACCGCTGCCTACCTCCGCGAGGTGGGCATCGATACCATGGTCTGGCCAGCGATCATCCCGGACCTTAACCCTATTGAGCACATGTGGGACCATCTGAAGAGGAACGTTCGGGCCCGGAATCCTGCTCCAGCCACTGTCGACGAGTTGAAGATTGCCTTGCTGGAGGAGTGGGAAGCGATTCCTCAAAATTACATCAGGAAGTTAATAAAATCCATGAAAAATCGTTTACGTTGTGTCGGTAGGGCTAGGGGTCGTAATACCCGTTACTAACGTAATAATAATAAATTGAATTTTATTTTAAACAAGCCTTTTATTTCGAGTTTCCCTTGTTTATTTTAAGGCCATTTTCGAGTTACTTCCGGTATTCGAGTTTTTTTCAGCCTTTGGATCTGAAATATTATTGAATTGGCACATTTTCCAAAGCGTTACATTGTAAGCTTTCATTTAATACCATAATTTTCAGATTCAAATGGGAAATTACAAAGATATCGGATGCAAACGAAAAAATGCAAAGTGATTCGATACTTTTGCTCGCGAGTGTATTACAACAACACCATGGTCAGTCAGTTCAACTGCTGTACACTCAATAACATTGCAAATGGACACCTCAGTTATATCATGTAGCACCTTATATTTATGAATATGTCTAACCATTATACAACACCCTCCATTTCGATTCTCTCTCGAAAAGCTCACTGCAAATTTATAGTTAGTAATGGCTAAATGTTCCTCATCACCTGCCTTCATATTATGTTCAGTAATGCATAGGACATCTATAGGGTTAGTAGAATTTATTCGTTCTTGAAGTTGTACACTAAGGATATCAGCTTTACCAATTAATCCACTTATGTTTTATGCATTATGTGCAGATGTTTATAAACGAAAAAACTCACTTGACTCATTACCTAGTTTTGAGTCTAATATTTGATCATCCACTGTTCCATCTACATCTACGATTTCTATTTTCGTTTGAGTACTTTTTTCAGCTACTATTTTTATCTCCGTTTGAGCTCTTTTATTTTGAGTATTTGCATGGTTCAATTTTACAACAAATTCCATGGTTATTTTAATGGCCTCAAATATACTGCGTGCCCCTTGGTTATTCAAAGTTCCTAATTTTTTGTGGAACATTTTACATGAATAGGAAAGATTAAGATTTGAATCGACCAAAAATGCGTATTGATACTTCAGATTATCAAGATACAGATAATTGTTAAAATTTTCAATTCTACTATTGAACATAAAGCTTTCAGAATGCACCTTGTACGTTGGCAAACATATAATAAAATTAGTGTGACTAAGACCCTTTAGTGATGCCTTGATCATATTAACTAGCGAAACATGATTGTTAGTTGTGAGGAAATCATCTTGTCCTATTACTATAATACAGAAATCATTTTTGTTATATTCTTTAGTTTTTAAATGTAAATGATTAAATAGTTCTTTAATCCCCGAATGAGGTGATAAAAAATGACAAATTTGTGTATTATTATTAAGTACAGTATAAGCAATCTGTATTATTTTGTTTGCTTTATTACTGCTTACAATACATACTTTGTTATTTTTGCACTGTTTGCCTGTCGTTAATTTAAATTTGATGTATTGGATACTGAATAATCAACAACTTTTTAATGTTGTAGTTCTGTAGCTCTGCGTAGCCCACTCTGGGATTACAGGCGTGAAGGTATGTATGTATGTATATTGATGTTTTCATATAACAATAAGAAGGGTATGATAATAGTCATACTTTATAAAGATTTACCAGCTCCAGAATAAAAATCCAGCTCACAAGGCGGTTGATATAGATTAGAAAGACATCATCATAGGTTTTATTACTAATATAACGCGCGCTAATCCACGGGTAGAAGCAGTATATTATATAATCTCGCTCAACCAGAAAGGATATCCGCCTTAGATAGCGTGTTCCGACCATAACATGGATAAAGACGATCAAAATTTCGTCGCAACTAAGCTGAAAATCGCAGAGATACTATGGTCGGGTTTAATATTCATAAGGTTACGCACATACTGAGTGAGTACGTATCTAAGTTGTGGTACAAGTGATAAGAGGAAGAGTTACTCTTAGCCAGATAATGTTAAAAGATCCTCCTGTGACCCTGTACAAGATGAATTGCGAGATCGTTATCGTTATCTGAAATGTATAGGATAGGATCGACGAAAACTGCCGGATGGACGTGTCAATCTTTTATTTCAATTCCATATATTGACAGTTTTCGAAAAAGCATCTTGTCTAGAGCCCCTGGATATTTTTGATGTTACAGAAGGTGCTCTTTCTTATAACACAGCCTGTATGAAGTCCGGACGTGTCTTATCTGTGCTTCATTTTCTATCAGATAAACCGTCACGCGTTGCTTTTGGTTCGCACGCAACCCAGTTTACACAAAAATCACACCTTGAGATCGGTCCAGCTAAGTTGCAAACGTTGCTAATGTTTCTTCTTCTTCTTCATCTTCTTCATCAGCGTGTATTCGCCTACCGTTGAGCATACGTTGAGAAATGAGTCGCTTCGGATCAAACTCGGATATCTCCTTGAAATTTGGTATACGATTAACTTGTTTGAAAAAGACGCAAATTCCGTTGACGTTTCGGATGGATTTATCTGAGGTTGAAAATAAGCGTCTCAAATGTATCAAATATCATTATCATCATCATTATTATCAGCCCGTATTTGCCGCAGCCATAACTGGATAAAGGCCTTTCCCAATGCACGCTACTGCTCCCGTTCTTCAGCTCATATCGTCGCTCGTCTCTCTCATCCTACCTACACCGGCCCATCTGGGCATATCGTCGCTCCATCTTGCCCCAGGGCGTCCTACGCGACGCTTGCTGAGACGCGGCGGGCGACGCAATCTGTCATCAGCTTACGTAATTTTATCGTTTTTCGCTAACTTAGCAATTTTTATATTCTCTAGGTTCCTTGGCAGCTTAAGTGCGAACTGCACTGGGAATACTCTAGCTATATATTTCTGATCACAAGAGCTTTTCTTTAACGAAGGTTGGTTTTTCAGGTTTAGGGTTGATCTGGGTAGCTACGACCCTCCGTCCACCATTTTCCCCAATAACCTGTCGTCACCAAGCAGTATTATTCACACTGACGTGTTCCAATGTAGGGAAAACAGCTGTATTTTATTGCAATCTTGAGATAGAAAATGCTCGTTTACCATTTGAAACATGCTTTACTCTTATTAATAAATGCGAAAGAGCTTTGTTAGTTTTGTCTTCACTTTAACGATGATTGGGAGCGCTCTCCTCTCTCTTCAATTTTATTTTTTATTTTATAAGCCTGACACCATGCTGAGTGGCAACCTTTTCGGTGTTAATTTTAGACTAAGTACTCTAAGTTTGCATTACTCTAATTTTTAAAATGTTTTTGTTTTTGTTGTTGTTTATGTTAATTTTATTTTAGCACCGAATAAACGATTTCTATTCTATTCGATTTCTATTGATTTGATCGAAGTCAAATTTACGCTACCGTCTAAAACCCAGAAAAATGAACTAAACGACTTCTACGCGGCTACAAAAATAAAATATTTTCGCGTTAAATCGCAACCGCTTCTCCCTCAAGCCCTCCAAAGCTGCCCTTGGCCTGTTTTCCAGGTGTTTACTTGCCGATCCAGGGATCCTGAGCCCTGATTAAGGACTTAACCCACGTGTAGCGGGAACTGAACACGTTAGGTGAGGTTGGTCGTTTGTTGTGGAAGGGTTTTGTTACTGGCTCTGTGCTTGAAACCCGATGTACCTTGGTCAAGGACAGTAGACTTGCTGCAAGTAGAGTGCCAAAGGACAGTGAAAAAAAGAAAGAGATTATATTTGTATCCACTTGCAAGGCAACTTGAATCGCTACTGTCCGATCGGTTTACCCTACTGAACTATCCACTTCGACTAGCTATTATATTATTATGTATTTGCTGCTTTCGGTATTTATTATGGTTAAGAATCCACTCACCGTCAGGGTGCTTGTGCGCTAGTTTGCTTTCTGCGTTTCTTAAAAAAATTGCTTTTCACAAAAAAAAATAGTTCCCCAAAAAAAAGTTATAACCGACAAAGCTCATTATAATCACAAAAACCATAATTTCCTAAACATAAAAACCATGCCTACATAACGCAGTCAACCATATAAATAATTGAGCTGTTAACTTTGTAAGATATTTTCTTACAGGAGGATCCTTACTTTCGGTACGGAGTGTGTGTTCTTCAAACCTCCAGGGACCCTTTTTAATGAACACTCGAGTATCAAACGGCTTTTGGCTTTTTATGAAGTAAAATCGGGTTTTAATGATGCAGACCTTCACAATGCCAAAGGAAAAATGCTTTAGCGTGGGACATATAAAGAATCGAAGACTCGGTAATGACAAAATATCAAGCATGTTTACAGTTCGAAAATAAAACAGAATTCAAATATCCCTTTGGTGTAACATCAAAATGAACCAAATTTAATAATTCATGCCGAACCCTATTACGCGGGGTTCTCCGAGTACCATCAAAGTGGAGAAGTGTGTGTTCAGCAAACGAAGGGGAGCTAATTTGTCGATAAATGACGGTCATTAATGACTTTACGACGAGGGAAAATCGTTACGATGTAAAGGCAACCTCCAAAAGTATAGCTAGGTACTTGTAAGTCACCAGCCACGGCAGTCCCGACGTACCCCGCCCAAGTTACAAAAGTACATCAGCTTCTTTGGCTTGCATATCTGAGGATGACTTTTGTCCGGGCTGGATTGCATGCGAATGGATAAAAATGCGATCGAAATAAACGCACAGAGTTTGCACGTTTGACCTACCTAAACACTGTTGTTAAGGTGTTGACAGCTAATACCAATTATTACCTGGCGAGCAGAAGTAAATTATCAAACGGTGTGCATTCTCAAAACCCGCTTTACCCGTCGATCTCTACCCTACGCTCACGTCCATATAATTTTGCTCATTCGATCGACCTTCGCTCAATTGGTTGAGAGATTTTAAGAGAATCAGAATCACACCCCTGATTGACTTGAGCAATTACTTGAGCGTTCGCTTGAATGATCGACGAAATGTTCGCTGCTTGTAGCGCGGTGGCTGCATCTAGGGCTGCTTTTTGAGTTTTGGTAACGGTTGCTAGGCAACTAGTGGCATCTACCAATCGATGCGAAGCGTTTATGCCGACGGTACGTTTTACTGCAAGCATACCATCAAATCAGGAAGCGGTCTTAGTTGTACTGGCTGATTATTACGTCAGTAATATTTAAACGGAAATTTTCCTCAGAGTAAGGGTTTTTTTTTAGAAGATATCCGTGTGAAGGCTCACTTTGTTTTTCATTGTTTCAAAGCGTACATAACAAGTATAGTCTAGCCGCGATTAGAATGGGATTAGAGGTGACAGTTTTACCATATACTTACGTCAAAGTGCATATGAATTGACAGCTATTCCAATCCCAAACTAATCGCGGTTTCATAATAATCAATACAAATTAACTTGCCAAACTGACAAGTAAGTTTGCTGGCGAGATTGCGCTCACATTACATTTTCTGCTTTGCATGCAGCATTGCAAGTATACATTTTAGAATGATTGAAAAATGGAAAGAAAGGACACTTTTGGAAAGTTTACCTGCCGCAGGTAAACTTTCCAAAAGTATTCCTTTTAAGTTATTTTTCACTACGTTTTTGCACACATCAGTTTCATTATACATATATTTTTGGAACCAGATAAAAATTTGTTCTCCTACCCCTCCTAGTAGTTTTTCGTAGTGGTAGAGCCAAGCTGCGGCTTTTGCTTGCAGCATGAATGGGCCGGCTCGCCCGGGGAAGTACCACACTCCCACAGAAGACCGACGTTTGAGTAGTAGCATACTGCTGCTATGCTTCGCTCGGTAAGTGGGAGCGCCGGTGGCCCATCCCCCCCCCCCCCCCCCCCCCTCCTTCAAATATGGCAGCGGTATTACAAGAGAGACTACCCCAGGAGGGTACCAGCACGATCCGTACTGGAGAATCCCTCCCTGAGCACCTTCACTCAGGCTGCCCTATGTATTCTGGGGAGGGCTTAATTCCGCTCGTCATTTCTTCTGCCCGAGGCAAGAGTAAGGCACAAGTTGCGGCACCCATACCTGAACTTCATGTTCATCTTTGCAACATTAGGGGAATTCACTCAAATCTCAGTCCGGTTCACTATCATCTCGAAACCGAAAAGCCGGCCATGCTCTTTATAACGGAAACCAAGATATCGTCCCCAGCAGATACGTCTTACCTGAACTATCCAGGCTACAAAATTGAGCACAACTTTGTGCCTCAAGCCGGTGTATGCGTATATGTTAGGGATGATATCTGTGTCCGCCGCCTAAGCAGTCTTGAAGGTAACCTGTCCACTTTATGGCTGCGTGTAAATTGCGACGACCATCCGCGCGTCTACGCTTGCTTATACAGGTCCCATAGCGTAGCCTTTGCTATGGCCTATGGTCTGACGCAGATGGTAGCTTCGCCTACGCGAATACCTGACGTGGAAAACCACCTGCCTTCACTGTTGGATCTTATGCTGACATCTCATCCGGATGGCTATCAAATTTCAGTCGATGGTCCACTAGGCTCGTCTGACCACTGCCTGATTCGGATTATTGTGCCACTCACGTGCCAATTTCGGCCCCAGACTGCGGGCTGCCGCCGTGTTTGGCACTTCAGGTCGGCTGATTGGGATGGAATGCGGACTTTTTTTTCGTCCTACCCGATAAGGCAAGTTTGCTTCTCGCTGGAGGATCCTTCTGCTATCGCTGACTCTGTTGCTGATGTAGTACTGCAGGGTATGGAACTTTTTATTCCAAATTCTGTAGTGCCCATCGGTGGCAAGTCCCAGCCCTGGTTTGTTCATTCTTGCAAAGCAGCCTCCCGCCTGAAGCAAGAAAAGTACAAATCATGGGCAAACGCGGTAACTTCGAGGGATCCAAAAGTGAATCTCCTGAAAAAGGAGTATAACTTTGCCTCCAGATCCTTCAAAAGAGCTGTGATTATAGCAAAGTCAGAGCACATTGGCAGAATAGGCGAGAGACTGGCTAAGCTTCCTTCGGGAACGCGGGCGTTTTGGTCTCTCGCTAAAGCTGTCCAAGGTAACTTCTGCCAACCATCTTTTCCACCGCTGCATAGGGTGGATGACTCGTTAGCCCACGACGCAAAAGAAAAAGCCGATCTTCTTTGCACCCTTTTTGCGTCAAACTCCACTTTAGACGACGAGGAGAAACAACCGCCGAACTTCCCACGGTGTGTGAGTGCCATGCTTGATATTCAGTTTACCCAAAAAGCTGTTCGTAAAGCACTTTTCTCCTTGGACATTCATAAATCTAATGGGCCCGACGGTATTCCCCCTGTAGTGCTGAAAAGGTGCGCTCCTGAGTTGGCACCAGTTCTAACGCGTCTTTTCCGACACTCTTATACCACAGGCGTAGTCCCGATCTCATGGAAGACGGCCGTGGTGCACCCGATCCCTAAGAAGGGCGATCGCTCTGATCCTAATAACTACAGGCCCATAGCTATCACCTCTTTACTCTCCAAAATAATGGAATCCATTATTAATCGCCAGCTCCTAAGATATCTAGAGGAGTTCCAGCTCATCAGTGATCGCCAGTACGGGTTCCGTCAGGGACGGTCTGCTGGCGATCTTTTGGTCTACTTGACCCATAAATGGGCTGAAGCGGTTGAAAGTAAAGGGGAGGCCGTAGCGGTCAGTTTGGACATGGCGAAAGCCTTTGATCGGGTTTGGCATAAGGCACTTTTCTCGAAGCTTCCTTCCTATGGCCTGTCTGAAAAACTGTGCATCTGGATTGCCAGCTTCCTCACGGAGCGTAGCATCAGGGTTGTTGTCGACGGTTCGTGCTCAGACTCCAAGCCCGTGAACGCTGGTGTCCCTCAAGGCTGTGTGTTGTCGCCAACACTGTTTCTTCTGCATATCAATGATATGTTGCTATCTAGTAACATTCATTGTTATGCAGACGACAGTACGGTGGATGCGTCTTACCAGGGCTGTGCGAACATTTCTCAGACATGCGTCAATGAGTGTCGGAACAAACTTGAGTCTGAAATCGAGGCTACATTGGACCAAGTCTCGAATTGGGGTCTCCTTAACTTGGTACAATTCAACCCCAATAAGACTCAGGTCTGCGCGTTCACTGCAAAGAAAACTCCCTTTGTTGTTTCCCCTATATTCCAGAGCACTTCCCTTGTTGCAAAACCGACTCTTGGGATTCTCGGCGCTGACATATCGAGCACCGTCCAATTTCGTGGTCATTTGGAAGATAAGGCTAAGTTAGCTTCTAAAAAACTGGGTGTCCTTGGTCGAGCTAGACGGTATTTCACACCGGCACATCGCCTCCAACTTTATAAGGCGCAAGTTAGGCCCCATATGGAATACTGTTGCCACCTTTGGGCCGGGGCACCACAGTATCAGCTGCTTCCTCTTGACCGTGTACAACGCCGTGCGTCTCGAATCGTCGACGACGATGTTCTCACCAGTCGGCTTGACCACCTTGCTTTGCGGAGAGACATTGCATCCTTGTGTGTCTTCTACCGCATATATCATGGGGAGTGCTCTGATGAATTGTTCGAGCTAATACCTGCTGCAAAATTCCACCACCGTACTACTCGCCACAAATTGAAATTTCATCCACAGCACCTGGATGACTGGCAGAGTACCACAGTACGTTTCAAAAGAAACTTCTTGCCACGTACGACTGCACTGTGGAATCAATTGCCTGCAATGGTATTTCCGGACCGATACAACATGGCAACCTTCAAGAAACGAGCCTACACTTTCTTAAAAGGCCGGCAGCGCACCTTTAACCCCCCTGGTGTTTCTGGTGTCCATGGGCGACGGTGATCACTTACCATCGGGTGAGCCGCCTGCTCGTCTGCCTCCGACTATTATAAAAAAAAAAAAAAAAAATTGCATAATTTTGTACATACCTTCTTAATCTCACTTCCTTTGTATTACATTTATTCTGCTTAAATACCTTTAACTCACAACCAAAATAATTATCAATAGCTATCAAGTCCTGCGTCTTAGATGAACAAGAAGTATTTTACATATTTTATATTAGTAACCATAGGGTGACGGCACCAATGATGGACACTTTAACTGACAGGTACCAGTAATAGACACTTCACTCTTAATTCAAATTTCATTCGGTCCTATGTTGATTTTTGCAAAACAAATGAATAACCCTTATCTTCTGTAAAATAAGAATCAAGTGTTCATCATTGGGTTCTTGTCCATTACTGGTTCCACCACCCTAATTATTTTTGCATTTATTTTTCTTTTTCCTAGACACCAACTATTTAAACGATCTTAATTGTAACTTTTTAATATCATCCAAATATTAATTAGTACATAATTATGTGGTGGAAATAAAGGAATACACATCCAATTATTGGTCTCCTTATTATTGGAGAAAAGAGAGCTCCTATATTACGAAATAGTTGTTCAGATTGCAGAACTTATCGGTACAGTACCAGCAAAAATAAATTATCCAATATTGCGCTCAAAAATATCACTCATTGAATACAAAACGGACACATTCCAAATTGAATTTCTCTTGCATTGAAAATATTATACCAACAGCTTCTTTTTTCAAAATTCAACACTGACTGATTTTGGAATGTGTCCGTTTTTTTACTCAATGAACGATATATCTCACGCTCTTATACCTCTAGCAATAAAGACGTACTGTACGTTTATTTCGTTGATCATTCTAGTGACCGCTCAAATAATGCCCAAGTCAACACCTTTATTATATTCTGTGGTTACGTCTTTATCGTATCTGTAAGTATTTACAAATAAATGTCAAAGATAAGTTAGTATAGTGGTCTCGCAGAGGGTATAATTCACGTCGAGAGCCTTGATCCCACGCCCTAAGCCTCTTCAAAGAAATTTACAGGAGACTCATAGATATAATAGAATACCGCTGAACTGGCAGTTTTTTTAGGGTTCCTTAGTCAAACTAGGAACCTTTATAGTTTCGCCATGTCCGTCCGTCCGTCCGTCCGCAGCCTAGCTCAGAGACTCTTAGGACTAGAAAGCTGTAAATTGGCATTAATATACATGGCATTCATTTTTTTTTACTTTATTTCTTACACTTTAAAGCGCTAATGTTTGTAAGAGTCAAGTGTTCCCCGCCCCCACAGCTAAACTACAAATACAAAAAAATTGAAAAATATCTTCAACGACAGCGCATATAATGAATTTGAAAGGAAAACTACCACGGCTAAGTAGACATGATTGGTTCCCAAGATTCAGACTAAAGGGTTTATACCTACTAAAATCGCCTAAAACAGCACCAAATAACTTTAAATAGAGAATTAGTACGTCATTTTTTTAAGATATTTTTTGTGTAGTAAAGGCTTCTAACAGCAGATCGCACAAAGGGCCATGCAGCGCATCATGCTCAATATATCTCTTCGCGACAAAGTCCGAAACGAGATCATTCGCGAACGCACCAGAGCTAGAGTGGTGGATATAGGCCATCGCGTTGCCAAGTTGAAATGGTCCTGGGTAAGCCATATTTGTCGCCGAAACGATGGGAGATGGAGCAAGCGCATTTTAGAGTGGCAACCGCGCTCAAAGAGAGGAGTCGGCAGGCCCCCAGCAAGGTGGTCGGATGACATCAGCTCGACCGCAGGCCCAATCTAGAGGAGATCCACCGCAAATCGGGCCCAGTGGAGGAAAATTGGAGAGGCGTATGCCCAGCGGTGGGCGCGTATACGCTCGTAAGAAGAAGAAGAAAAAATAAAAATAATAATAATAAGAAATAAAAACTTTACAACAATTCTTACTTCACTTTTAGTTTTGTAATTAATTATAATCGTAAGTTTTTTTTACAGTGTATACCTACTCTTTCAATGTAATTTTGTAGTAACCAGTAACATCAACAAGCAGTCAATTGTTTTACCTCGTCACTCTGTTTTTCTTGTCTCTGTTATTACATTCTTAAAATGTCTCCAAGCGATATAAAATACGAGTACGAAAAGCCATTACTTAATTTACTTATCGATGAGAATAAAACGTTACACGACGAGCTAACGTTTCATTTTAAGTGTAATAAATGCCTTAAGTCGTAAATTCATGGTTTAAATTACATCGTCATCCGGGAAAAACATTAAAAACAGGTAAAATAACTGTTTTACGTGTTAACAAAGTAAAACGCTCGTTTTAACCTCGGAACATTTATCTTAACACATTTATTCTCTTAAACAAATTAAGTCGGGGAGTAAAAAAATCACGTTGCGTCGGAAAAATGTGCGGCGACGTGTACTAACGACGCAACTAAATGAACAAATGAATGAATGAGTGAATGAGTGAGCGAATGAACAAATAGGCCGCAAACGAACGGTTAATGTCGAATGACAGTGAGTGATTCGAGGGCGTTAATCACGCAGGAAGGGTTGACGTGCTTTGAAGAGGGAATCGACTGGACGGAATTCGATTTCCGCCTTTTATTAATGCTTTCGTTGGTATGTTTGTTGTTTGTTTATTGTTAGTTAACACGTTTTGATTGGTTGTTCAGTTAAGGTTCTTAACGGAATGAATGAATGGCTCGTGCATTGTAAAAGGGTAAACATGCTTTAAAGACGAAATTCTGAGTAACAAAATAATTTACAGTAAGGCCTTAAAGGAAAACTATGAAAATCTTAATATTTTACGAAACTTTTTTTCTTCTTACAGGTAAGCTAACAAAGGAAACTTGGCACCGGTTACATTCATTCATTCTTCCGGAATATTTGAAAAGTTCTCAATGAAATCTAATAATCTGCAGCCAGGTATGTGCCGAATGGTTGAAGTTTCCTGCCAGTACAATATTTACATCTAAGAAACTCGTTCTTGCATCCTTGTTTCCATGGATTAAGGTTTAATTTAGGAAGACTTTCTGCTTTTGTAAAATGCAAGAACTGTACCTTATACTGGTTCTTGAATTGGAATACTTACAACTTTTCCTAGACTAAGTTCAAGGGGCGTACTGGCTAACTTTTAAAAAAATATGGGCGGTTGAGTTCGAAATTTGAAAACTCCGCTGCGGTTTAAAGTGCATATGATTTTTGTTTTTAAAAGTTGGCTTGCGATTTATTTTCTGCCAGTAAGCCATCTTTTTACGGACTGAAAACAAAAGCTTTCTTTATGTGAGCGGTTTACATTCAAGTTGACATTAGAATTCGGTTGAAATGAACAATACCGATCACTAAATTGTATGTTATCCAACAACTTGCCTTGTCAAGTCAGTCAGTCAAGTGTGAGCTGTGCTCGCGCATTTTTTTTTTATTTAGTTAGTCATCATGACACTCATATCGTATCGAGAGGTGAAATTACTTACTTGTGGGAGGACCTTGTGCAGGGTCCGTCCGGGTTGGTACCACCATCTTATCCATTAACCTACCGCCAAGCAGCAGTGTTCGCATTGTTGTGTTCCGGTTTGGGGATAAGAGCCGGTGAAATGACTAGCATAGAGGCATTCCATCTTAGTCCTCAGGGTTGGCAGTGCATTTGCAGTCTTGTGAATGCGAATGTCTATGGGTCACAGTTTCCACTTACCATCAGCCTGTGTACTCGATTGCCTTCCTATGCCATAAAATAAAATAAAAAATAAATAACTAAGTAAATTGAGATGTATGGATGGTCAAATTTAGGTACTTCGTTACTGTCGCTGTTAATATTTACTTCTCTATTATTTTATTTATTTAACCAAACTTTTTACCATTAGCAAAAAACAACGGCCTATTTCGACTAAATTGCCACTGTTCCAAACATAAACTTATTTCGAAAACAGAACTGTTCCGCAACAGTTTCCAATTCCAACGGGTAACATTTAAGGAGAAACAAATTCTCGCACGAAATTTAGGCCGCGTTTCTATTAAAAATATAATTTCCTTTACTGTCACGCTTTGGAGAGTCTTTAAGTGGATTTTAGATTTATTATTATAGTTACATACATACATAAACTCACGCCTTCATTCCCAGAGTGGGATAGGCAGAGCTAAAGAATTACGAAAAAGTCTTAAAACTTCAGGATAATTCCATAACCACATTTTGCACAAGTAGGCTAAGATGATTCCCAGTGTATTAGTAACAGGTGGCAAGCCCATCTCCTAACAGTACTACAAGCCTTTATTCCCTTATTATTTTTTATAGTTTGATGCACTAAAACAAATTAGAGTATAAAAGGTGTACTTATTTCATAAGTAAGGACGGTATTAGGTGGCTACTACTGACGTAAGTTTTTAAACGCACTCGGAAATAATCAACAGTCACTCTTATGACCTTAAACATACTTAATAAAACTTAATGTCTTGAAATTTGGTTTGTGATTTTTACCCTACAAATAGTAAGTGTTTTCAATTTGTGCCTACACTAATCTTAAGAGTTCTTTTACCCTTGATAGAATTGGGATTGATAGCTTGTTTTGGAAAAACTGACATTTATCGCGCAAACTATGCTTTATTTCAAATATCTAAGAAAATGTATGCAGTAGTGTACCTTTAAAACATAGATATGGTACTGTTACATAATTTTTGCGTGGCGGCAAGGGTGTCAGCAGCTGCCCTTACCGACCCATCTCAACTTCTCACCCTGTATATGCCACAGATCAAAAAGTTTACTCATAAGAATATTTTTTCTTTGAATAACATTGTTATAAAATGAACGCCGTGAAATAATTCTTATACCAAAAAAATTAATACCTCTTTAAATAAGTATTTTTTTTAGTTAACGCGGCAAATTTATATCACTATATATTATAAAACAAAGTCCCTCGCCGCATCTGTCTGTTTGTATGTATGTTCGCGGTGATTAAAAAATCGAATGCACGGATTTCCACTGTCAGTTAGATATTTATTCATGGAAGGTTTTTTTGTATCATAAATTCTGGTTTATGTACGAACCTTACAGATAATTGAAGCTATACAGGGTGCCGCTACCCTTGGGGCTTACATACACCCATAGTTGCCAGTTGCCAGCCAAACATTGCCGTACATAATGTTACTCGTTTAGAGCCCCCTTACAGGGTGGCCCATTTAAATCGGTCAGTATGGGAAAGTCTGAAACTATAAGACATACGAAGATCTCTCCTCAGCAAAGAGGTACCGACAACCATAGAGACAATTTTACATGCCTGAACTTGTTGAATATTGTAACGGTGGTCACTTCGAACACCTACTAAAATAAATAAAAGTATGTGAAAACAATGCATTCCATTCATTTTATACATCATATTTCAAAGAGCCATTTACTGCTTAAAACCTACACAATCGATATCTAAATAGAAATAGTTTAAGTTATTTTTTTCAAAACCATCGGTTGCGGTTATATATCTTTTTTTTATAAATTAAAGTAACATTTGCAATACCTGTTTCATGTTTTTTTCCATCCTGTATAACACATGCCAAGTTTATGATTTAAACAGTGCACGCTTGACCTTAATTTCAAGACGTTATGCTGCCTGAAGTGCACGTTCTGTGAAATGTAAATGTAGTCAAGTTTCGAGGCTGAGACTGAAAAGCCTGAATACAGGCAGTTAGCATCTAGGCCACCGTAACAATAGTTTCAGTAAAGGTAATTTAAAAAGAGGAAGGGGAAGTTATTAAGTGTGCCGTGAATATTCATTCAGGATTGGGATACTTTCACGTAAATTAAACAACCAAGTTTTTATTGGAAAATATGTTTTAGTCACTGTTAAAGGGTTTTAAAATAGATATTAATTTGTTGTACTCATGCATGTTTTATTTGAATTATATTTATGTTCGATATATTAATATATTTATTGTTATTATGCTATAATTAAAACATTAAAACATACATACATACATACCTTCACGCCTGTTATCCCAAGGTGGGGTAGGCAGAGCTACAGAATTACCTACAACTTTAAATACTTGTTGATAATTCTGTAACCACATTTTGCACAAATAGGCTAAGATGTTTACCAGCGTACATTAAAACATAATTAAGTTTATTTCTTTGGTTTTCTGATTTTCTTTGTCTTTGGACCATGTTTCTGATTAGTTTTTTGGTTGACTGGTAGAGATTCGAGTGAGTGCCATGAGGGATGAGAAAGTTTAGATAGAGATAAAAGAAATCTACAGTAGACTTAAGACTGCGTCGAGCGTACGTTGAGCGTCCAGTGGCGCCCTTATTACTATTATTGAGTTTAATAATAAACTTAAGTATTTTCTTGAAATCGGACGGTGCTTTTAATACTACAAATGAAAACACAACTTATAGGATAAATCACATAGTTCACTAACAATTGACCTTGGAGTTATCAACTTAACGGAAAAAAGTGGCCACCTTTTCCCGTTAAGCTGACTACTCAAAGGGTAACTGTTATCAAAGTTTGTTACGTATCCCATAAATTGTGTTTTTACTTGCGCTACAAAAAGCATCGTCCAATTCCATGGAAATTCTTTAGTTTATCAGAAGACACAATAATGGTATAGAGGGCGCCACTGGACGCTCGACGTTTGCTCGGCGCAGTCTTAAAATAACATGTCAAAAAGTGCACCAGCAAAAGAGCGTATCGTCGGTGAAACTGCAAAACCGCGTAAGTACCATTTTTAATAAGGAGCAAAATGCACCTTTTCAATAAGAAGTTAAGGTTCATTTTGCCGTATCATAAATGTTTTGCAGTATCACCAACGGTATCTTGATGGCACTTACGCTCTTTTGTTGAGAAACGCAGTTTTTTAGATTTTTTATCGCCCGTTTCTCAAAACCTATGAAACTGAGATGCGTCCTTTAGACGGCAGTACACTCTACTAGAGATCATAAAGTCACACATACCCACATAGTACATACAAACATTATGACATAAACATTACCGTCCTTTTCAGTACGAATAGGTCAAACAAAGTGATATCTTTTTGGTAAAAGCTTATTTGTGAGAAAAGTTGAAAGTTCGATGAAATTCATTTTAAAAAAAGAGTCTTTTCACTACCTCACCGTTTAACTCAAAAGAGAAATTAAACAAATTTCCCCGATTTATTTTGTTATTTCCTGTGAAAATATAAAAAATAAAATTTCTTCTGAAAAACAATTAGGCACATTTCATCAAAGGGAACATTAAATCCGATGAAAGCATTCATACAACGCAAACGATGCTTTTATGAAATATTTGAATTTAAATATCATACGTATTTTTAATATGCTCCAAATCAGTGATACATTATACCTACGCAGAGAAAATGTTCGTCAAAGCAGAACAATAAAATAATTTATGCAGAATGTGGCGTCGATGGCAAATGGCGCTACAAATTGCGAATTGTTCAAAATCCCGATTTTTTATTATTCCAAATGCAACGTTTTTATGACATTTAATCTAACTAACGTATAGCAATTTTTTTTATGGCATAGGAAGGCAAACGAGCGCACAGGCCACCTGATGGTAAGTGGAAACTGTGACCCATAGACATTCGCATTCACAAGACCGCAATCCTAAGACTGCTAATGCGTTGCCAACCCTGAGGACTAAGATGGAATGCCATGCTAGTCAAAATTAAATAAATAAATTATGTAACTTATCTAAAATAGCCCCTGCATAATTTATAAAATGCGGAAAAAAAGGAAAGAAAGAGATAAGGGCCGAATAAAGGGACCGTACCCGAAACCGACGTGCGTGCATGACTCGATGTATGAATGTGGAAGAAGCGAAAGAAATTTGTCAAGATCGTAACAAGTGGAAGGAAGTGGTCACCACCTATCCCTATAGAAAACAGGCGTGATTTAATGTATGTACGGATGTAAATTTGGACAAACGATTTGGATTCGGAAAAAAAAATGAAATTTTAAGGTGTTCCTGAACCTAAAATCGAAGATTAGATTCTCGAATTAACTAAATTAATTTTAAACATAGAACAAAAATATTAAAAACTAAAGTATTCGTAAGTCAGTATTTTACAATTGGATGGATCCAAAGGGAATAGCGATGTACGGTCAAGGTATAAAAGTAAGACCAACCTAATTCTCCACCGAAGTGTGCGGTTGAACACAAACTTAGCTCTTTATTTTAGTACTGTAACGCAGCTGGTAAACTTAATTAACACCACTCTCACTTTAATACGTTATTGGGATAGACCAAAAAAAACATTCAAGGTTTTTACATTCTAATTCAATAGTATAAGTAAATTTAAGAGACTAATTTCATTGATTTTATATTTGATGCAATAGTTTTGTTTAGCAGATATTTCATGGATGACATGATTTTTTTAAATTTGGGTTGGCAATTCTAATAAATTACAAGAATTAAATGATATCTTATGATAAAAAGTGATTGTTATAGTGTATTAAAACATACTATTACAAGCGACTTTCCCCTAACCCGTAAGATACACCTGGGTGGGCTTCAAGCCGATAACGAAAGTCAAACAATGGTAATATATACTTTTGTCGAGATATCTGAAATAGATAAATATTTCAAAAACTTAATAAAGCAGAACTGCTTTAAAACCCTATTCCTCGAAATGGTTTTAGAATTACAGTAATTGTAAAGATGTGAACAATCCCCATTGCGTAAGGTACGTAAATTAACAGCTACTTATGAATTTGTCTGAATTAAATCAAACCAAATACAACATACATACATACATACATACCTTCACGCCTTAAATCCCGGAGTGGGGTAGGCAGAGCT
This sequence comes from Acleris emargana, assembly GCA_927399475.2. Taxonomy (NCBI): domain Eukaryota; kingdom Metazoa; phylum Arthropoda; class Insecta; order Lepidoptera; family Tortricidae; genus Acleris; species Acleris emargana. Next base: position 5,059,733 of record OV656840.1, read on the forward strand.
ACAAAATTACCAACAACTCCAAAAACTTGTTGATAACTCTGTAACCACAATTTGCACAATTAGGCTAAGATGTTTAACAGTGTAATATTAGTGACAGGTAGCAAGCCCATCGCCTAACAGTTCTACAAGCCTTTATTCCCTTAGTCGCCTCTTACGGCTTCCACGGGAGGATATGGAGTAGCACAATTTCTAAGCCGGCAACCACACGGCAAACCAACCAAACCAAATACAAAGACGTATAATATTTAAAAACCATCTTAGACCAACGTTTTAAAGAAATCAAAACTTTAAAAGTGCACTCAGTTCAAATTGCCAGCTTTAAACTCTAATGGCCGTCCTAAGTGTTAACTTAATTATTAAACTTAACTCGGTTTAAGTTATTCTTAAAACTTGGGATAGTTCCTGCTTAAGGCACCTTGATAAGATCTCAACTCGAATCAGTTACTTTACTTTGTTCATTTAAAGTCTCTATAATGCAATCTTTAGTTGGGAAGTTAATTTTAAAACTATTTCGGTAGCAGCGCGAGTGGTAGCGGGTTTGGTTTTAACTTTGCTATTTTAATTACTTGCTTTTGGTTATTTTGGTTTCATAGTTAGTTAACATTTATAAGTTCTTTTAAATAAGTTGCACACTTGCTTACACTTGATGTTTCACTTTACTCAATCTCTTTAGGGTTAGCTGGATGAGATCCCTTAACGGTATTATTTCGTCTTTGTATATATCTCTTGTGTATCCTTTTTTTATAAAAAAAGTCATGATTATTATTTACCGACTAAAATAAAAATATACTCAAAACTCAATCATTTAATGTATTGGCCACAATATTAGCTTAGTATATTAGGTTAACTTAAGTTTTAGTAGTTATACAATAAAACTTAATTGTGGACCCTGTTCGGCACCGCAAAATTGGTGAGGAGAGGACGACTTGAATACGTATATTTTATGTAAAGCTGAATTTGTTAATTTCTTAAAATTTGCATATACAGTGCATTATAACGATTTATATAGACATCTATTCTGTTTATTTAAGTCATTTACCTACTTATAGCACATATACAGTGTTTTTGTTCATTTAAAAAAAGCACTTATCTCGTATTTTTATATTATTTTATTTTATATTATGTATAGTAGATTATACGTGTATGAAGGAATTTAATATATGTTTTTATTTTTGTTTTTCCTTTAAGTGTCTAGTATTTAGTAAGTTTTAGTACCTATATACTGAATATTAGGAGTGTTTGCTACTCCCGGTTTGGATTGCAAATGCACTGCCAACCCTGAGGACTACGATGGAATGTCTCTATGCTAGTCATTTCACCGGCTGTCTTATCCCCAAACCGGAACACAACAATGCAAACACTGCTGCTTGGCCGTAGGTTAATGGATAAGATGGTGGTACCTACCCGGACGGAGCCTGCACAAGGTCATCCCACAAAAAATATTACAACAGGGTCGAGTTATTCATAAGCCAGCAAAGTTTCACTAATGTATGTTGCACTTTTAGGAATTAACTACACAACGCTAGCAACGTATATTAAAACATGCACTTTAAACAATGCTTAAAACAGTAACTCTGTCTGTATCTCATGGATTGGAATGAAATAGTTTTCATAACTTACGATAAAAGGTAATTAAATTACAAAGTCATTTTCATTACTTACTTATGTGTTCTTACCAACATACACAAACCCGATAGACTTTATATGTGATCTTGCACTGTAGCTTTCTTTGCTCGTCCTCACAACAAATAACTAAAGTACATGACGAAATTTATTTATTTTATATTTACTCGTTTTCCCACAAAATATTTCTCAACCAACAAAAAACAGAACCCTGAATCTCTATCGTTATTTTTGGGTTACTGTTTCATACGAAAGGCCTAAAAAATAGGTCATCGAGCAGCCAGCGGCTTTTGCAAAGCCTATTTTGGCGGCTGCCTTATTGATTATTCATCTGTGCAGATATGGTCGGCTGAATGAGAAATTGACCTTTATTTTTACCTGACTATCCAGGAAACTAGGTATTGTTTTCGCCGTTGTCTCCATTTCACTCTGCTTTTACCATATAGTTATTAAATTGTTACCAGTAGCTCTTATGCACTTGACCGTAAAGACAGCCGTAGCGTAAAAATAATTACGGTTTTGAAAGTAAGATGGGTACAAAGTAGAAATAGAGGTATATCATAGAGGGACGTATGTCATGCATATATCTTTATTGAACAACAAAAAACAAGATAAAAACAGCTACAAAGAGATTTATTTTTATTAAACCTGTTGTTTTCGCATTCTCGGATTAAAGTGCTATTTCACTGCGAGATTTTCTGCGAGGCAAAGCGAGACAAGGCAAGACGATTTTTTTTTATATTAAAAAAATCAATTTTATTGCATCTTTGGTGGAAATAGTTTAAAAGGCTTTAAATGCGTATTCCAAAAAATATATACTTAAGAGCATTTAACTTAGAAATTTCGTTGGAGGTCAATTATGTATTTTACATATAATAGGAATATTTAAGATTGAGCATTGAGTTTGCAAACGTATCATACTTAATTATAATTGAGTTACTATTTTTACAGATATTTAATTGACATTCAATTAAAAAGAGGAAGAAGAAGAAAAATAAACATTTATTACTTCAGCTGGACCCAGATGTATATTAAATACTTAAAATCAAAATGTTATACAATCATGCTTTGTTTGAATTAACAGAATATCAAGCATCCAACACATTGAGCATCAATTTTGGGTGAAAATTGGATCATGTTGCCAATTTCACTCCGAACAGCCTCATTTATTTAAAACTCTTTTTTGCCTGTGTCAAGGAATACTTCAGATAACGACTTATTCACTTCAGCCCCAGCTCACGCCTAGGCTTTTAGCCTCGTTATCTAAGTAATTTCGCAAATTGCTCGTATGGATATGTTCATCTATATATTATATATTACGCAAGGCCAATTTCGAGGCATCAGATCTACAGTTACGGTACGATTTAATAAATGATATGTTATTGGAGTCGTCTCATGGTGGAGAGTTGCATAAAACTCTTCGTTTTTAGTGTTATATTATGATAAAGTACTGATAATTAATTTTACTAGAGTCGCCTAAGCGACGTGGTGTCCCCTTGAAAAGGGTATACCAAAATATCTGGGGCACTGGCTTACTAAGGACCTCAAAGACGATGGCGTTATGGAGAGGGAGCCAAGATATCAGTGCGGGCTGAGCTTATGATCACGACTTCATCATCGTGTATGTGTATTCTATATTCAAAGGGCAAAACGAAGAATTTTTAATTGCGCTGAGTCAGCTGTCCATTGGGTGTGTCACGCATGACATGTAAAATGGAATGTGTAACAAATCTATAATTGGGATGGTTTTGCAAAAAGTTGACTCAATACCAAATATTGAAGAAGTTTTTTTATTTTTTTTAATTTCAAACCACTTTAATATTATATATTTTATTTAATATTAAATAAAATTGGTGAAAACAATCTAGCATCAATATCTTCGCCGGGTAAACAATGCTTGCTTCAACGTGAGCGTTCGAACCAAATTGCGGAGCGGACCAGAGAAGCTAGCCAAGACGCAAAAACGTTAGTAGATACTAACCTTAATACTTTTCTATCACTCAAAACGTATGCGATGACAGTTGACCACGCGTTTTATCGTAACCAACGAGAATGTTATCATTATTTTCATCATTATTACTAATACACTGGGAAACATCTTAGCCTACTAGTGGAAAATGTGGTTACAGAATTATCCAGAAGTTTTAAGACTTGTTGGTAATTCTTTAGCTATGCCTACTCCACTCTGGGAATGAAGGCGTGAGTTTATGTATGTATGTATTTAAGTATTAAATAATTACGAATTTGTGGCACTTGCAGTGGAGACCATGGGTCCTTAATCAGCTGATATAAAAAGCTTTATGAAGGCTCTGTCATCCCGGCTCATAGACACAGGGTGCTTACCTCTCCCAAAGGATTGGGCTAGCTATCCAGAGAGGTAATGCAGCCAGTGTCATAGGGACCATGCCGCGAGCGGACCTGCTAGGGGGTATTCTTTTTATAGTGGTGATTAGATTATTATTTACATCTTTAATATTTGAGTAGCTTAGTTTTATTTTCATTTTAATAAATTTAGTTTTAACTTTTGATTGTAGTACCTATATTATATACATAGTATAAAATGATCACAAATTATAATGTTAAAAGTACTTAAGTTTAAAAACTTGCTAGATTGTTTTTACGTTTGACTTTTGTAAAATCGTATAATCGTTGTTTGTGTCCCACTCACTGCATGGTAGAACCTCGGTAATAGCCGTTTTTAATGCGGCTCGGCTCAGGCGTCTCCGGGTAAACAATGCCAGCTTGAACGTGAGCGCTTGTACCAAATTGTGGAGCGGACCGGTGGTGTAAGATGCGAGCGGAAAACTAACGTTTTTTTTTAAATTTGCACTTTTTTTTATCAATAATGAGTTGGCGTTTGACCTCAATCTCACCTGATGTTAAGTGACGACGACGGCGAAAGTGGTACACGCTTACCCAGAAAATGCCTATTCATTCTTGCCTTCTTTCAAGACTACGTTGAAACTTATGCTATATGTCACTTTTAAACTATTCTTGATGTACTACATGTAAGGGACAGTTAACCAAAAACTTGTACAACCATTTAAGACAATTATTTTTAGTAAAAAAACGGAAAAACATACAACAAGGCCTTATGCTGTTTATCATGCAATGTTACGTTCAATACACTAATATTAATTGATAAAAACACAACTTTTCAAACTAACGGGGAAAGTTAACTAGATTTCAGTCCAGTCAAACGGTTTTAAACTATTTTACTTCTCAGCGGACGTTCTATGCTTTTCTTATAGCCTTGGCTAAGAGCTGTAAGCTATCAAGTATATTTTTGTTAAATAAATAAGTTTAACGTGTGTATCTGTATGTCTGTCCTTGATATTGTAGCTCTGAGACGAATGAACCAATTCAAACACAGTTTTATTAATAGAAAACTGGTTCTATCGCGATGGTTAATAACTTTAAATAAGTTTAAATAGGTTTAATTCAATTCAATTCAATTCAATTCAAAACATTTATTTCGACCAACTGGGGTCATAGTAAAGTTAGTTACAAATTCTTAGCCTAAAGTTAGCACAATATTATAACCTAAATAATACATTTAGAAACTATAAAATAAAATAAAATGAAAATAAAAATAAAAATAAAAATGAAAAAGAAAACAAACTACGGACTACAGCACTTAGTAAGGCTTGACTGTCAGTACATGGATCATATGACAATGATTCAGATACTGACAATCAAACCTGTCCGCAAATGCCCTCAGGATACCATTTGAGCTAGCCCGCACCCTGCGCGCCAGTGATGTGCAGCGTTTCCTCATCGTTGTGTAAAAACAGTCAACTCTGGCATCCGCGAACATCCCTGACGCACTACAGAAACGGGGCAGCCCCAATAGCACCCTGAAAGCATTATTGTTCTGCACACGTAGGGCGTTGTACCTACTGCTTCCGCGTATAAGAGACCCACAGACTGCTCGTGTAGAGGGTCGTACAGTAGGCTCTAAACAGAGTTATTTTTACCTCGGCTGAACAACGAGCAAATCGGCGGGCCACCATGTTCGCTCTAACAGACAACGCCCTCCGTTCTCGCTCAATGTCTGCATCGTCCGTCAGGTCAGAGGTTACCAGGTGACCTAAGTATCTAAAGGAATCCACTCTTTTTAAAGGCGTTCCATGTAGACGAATAGGCGGTACAGGTGGCACATATTTGCCTCTGACCTGAAAGACCATGTATTCACTTTTTTTAACATTATATTGCAAGCCATGACTAATTGCAAACTTTTCACATATTCCTAATAGCTTAGCGAGACCACAAGGCGAGGCACTCAGCAGCACCATGTCGTCTGCATAGCTAATGTTATTGAGACACACGTCATCAAATGTGGCAGCCGACATGAGTGCTGCTGAGCTCCTCTATCAGCTCATTGACGTACAGGTTGAAGAGCTTCGGTAAGGTAACTCCGCCCTGCCTCACCCCGCACTCCATCCTGTACGACTCCGAGTACGTGTTGGACCATCGTACCACGTTCACCTGGTTATGATACCAAAACCTGAAAATATGGTACATCTCTGTCGGCAAGTCAGTGTGTCTCAACTTCTTCCATAGAAGATCGTAACTAACCAGGTCGAACGCTTTAGATAGGTCCAAAAAGCACGCATAGATGGCCGTTTTACGGTTTGTGTAGTACTTTACAGTCTGTTTTAGACATAAAATAGCCGTTTCCGTCGACAGTCCCGACTTGAAACCGAACTGATTTTGATGGATGTCTAGGTACTTGTCAAGTTGCGTGCTAAGCAGACTATCCAGTACCCTGGCAACCATAGTCGCCAGCGAGATTGGCCTGTAGTTGTTCTTGTCACTTATATCACCACTTTTGTTTTTTACGACTGGCACTACAACAGTTTTCATTAGTGCTTCCGGTAGGTATGAGTGACCTTAGACACAGGTTATATAACAAGGCAAGAACCCGCGGGAGATGTGGACCTGCGTGCTTAAGATGTTCCACGCTGAGGCCATCATAGCCAGGAGATTTACCTCTCGACATTGATTTAATAACTTTGTCAACGTCCTTGGCGGAAAATCTAGCAGTGATCTCCTGCCTACTCAGGTCCTCCTCGGCCATCATCCATCATCCATTAATAAAAACTGGTTGAGCGGTTTAAAGATCACAGCTCATTGGAACCAGCCGCCACCCGACCCGCACCGCCTCGCCTCGAGGTGATAAGTTTCATTATATGGTTTTGTTGTTTAACTAAAAAAAAAAAAACTGTACTCATTAAAAAAAAAAAAAAATTCAGCTCTGAAAGTTTCGCCATTATTATCGGAGGTTATTTACTTCATTACCCGACGGCGCGACACAAAGAAGAGTAATGTGTTTATTTTCTATTTCAATTACTTTATCCGCGTTCCGCTTGTTCCCAATACCACGCCTTTCTCTGGTAATACTTCTATTGTGAGCCTCCACACTCCTGTCAACCGGCGAGATTGCGAGTATTGCTTCCTGCTGATAGCACTATCCGATAGATAATCACTGCGGCTTGAAAGAGATACTTAATATTGGGATGGAAGAGCTTGGTCAGACATGTCATAGTTTTCCAATGTTACACGAGTAATACTAGTTTTCTTATTAACGTAAAGTGACATACCATAATGTGTTTCACCTTTATTTCTAAATTTATGTCATGTTTAATCTTGGAAACCGTACCATAAGTACACGCTGTATATTCATATTTGCAGCGACCTCCATTTATCCAGTGTGATTGCAAATATAAATTGTATGCAGCCCATCATCCCTTATGGTTTTTATGGCATAACTACCCTGTCGCCCATTTTTTTTATGACATAAGAAGGCAAACGAGCACACGGCTACCTGATGGTAAGTGGAAACTGTGACTCATAGACATTCGCGTTCACAAGACTGCAAATGCACTGCCAACCCTGAGGACTAAGATATAATTCCTCTAAGCTAGATATTTCAACGGCTGTCTTATCCCCAAACCGGAACACAACAATGCGAACACTGCTGCTTGGCGGTAGATTAATGGATAAGATGGTGGTACTAACCCGGACGGACCCTGCACAAGGTCCTCCCACAAGTACCATTTTTCTGACAGGTGCACTTGTTGATTGTAATTGTTCCTTTCACATTCAATTTAGTTTCGTACCGACATTACCTATACTTTCATTTTCTGACGTATTTCATCCAGCAAATAGCCTAAAGTAGTGACTCAATTTTTTCTCGCTCTCCGCTTCTTCCTAACACCACGCCCTTCTCCGGCAATACGTCTATTGTGAGCCTCCACACTCGTGTCAACCGGCGAGATTGCGAGTATTGCTTCCTGCTGATAGCGCTATCCGATAGATAATCACTGCGGCTTGAAACTGTCTGGGATACCCTTTATTGGAACGGAAGAGCTTGGTCAGATTTTGTGATAGCTTTCCAATGTTATTACTAGTTCTTTAATATTTCTCAAATGATGTATTCCACTGGGTTTTTGAATTTACTTCACATGTCATGTTTTTCGTCTGTTTTTAAGTTTTTTTTTTAATTAGGCGCAATGATACCACCGCATTTAAACAAATATTTTGCAGTGAAAAAAGTTACCAATCATTGTAGTAGTTAGGTACGTCGAGTGATATATTATAGCTTACGTATCTATATAATCATATATATATATATATAAACGCAAAAATAGGTACTGAGATTTGCCAAAAGTTTTCCATGCCCGTCCTTAAATGGCGGAAAGGGCAACAGTCCCTTAGCCTTACATGACATGAAGCAAGCATGGAGATTTTATCTAAGGCAGCGCATCATAAATAGTTATTATCTTATGATGTACCTATCGATATTATCGATCCAATTGTATTGTTTTGACAACAATGCAAAAGTAAGAGACTATAAATAACTTAATAACAACAACTTAGTAAGTAAATTAAAATTAGAAATCGACCATGAAAATAATAAATCCAAAAGTTTAACACCGATAACATTCGGGTTACGATAAAACACGTGGTCAAGCTGTCATCGCATACGTTTTGAGTGATAGAAACGTAAAAAGTTAGTCTCTACTAACGTTTTTGCGTCTTGGCTAGCTTCTCTGGTCCGCTCCGCAATTTGGTTCGTACGCTCACGTTTGAAGCAGGCATTGTTTACTCGGCGAAGCCCGAGCCGAACCGCATTAAAAACAGCTATTACCGCGCTGTACGGTTACTATGGCATTTCAAATAATACAATTTACTACACGAACAAGCGATGCGAATTACAATAGCAGCTGAAGAAACTAAATGAAGTCTGCAGACGTACGAGCGGAAACATTAAATTTAACGAACAAATTTAAATGGGGGGGAAAAAAACATCCCCACGTTAAGTGTAGGGGAAGTACACTAACAGAAAACTTTTTGAAGATTTTTGTTCGCATGAGTAATATGTAGGTATATTTATGCCAAATTACAGCTTTCTATTACTAAGAGTCTCTGAGCTAGGCTGCGGACGGACGGACGGACGGACATGGCGAAACTGTAAGGGTTCCTAGTTTGACTACGGAACCCTAGAAACGACTTTGACAAAACGGGGTTAATGAACCTTTGACTAAACACAGTCTGTTTAAATACTGCTGACACGACTAAAAACTTTTAATATTGTAACAACACCCATAACAAAGGTCGTAGACAAAATCGATCGAAGTCTGGACGAAATTAATGTTACGTTTTGTTTTCGTACCAACCGTTACATGTCGGCTCCAGACCTGACTCTCAATAAATTTAGTGCTTCACAATAAACCTTGTTTTATTTTTCAATTTAGTGGTTTTCGAATGCTTTGTTGATTAATGAGTTTGTTTCAGTGACAGTATCTAATTAATTGATGTCTACTTATTGAACTTTAGCATTGAATGTTGTTATACACCGTGTTTTTATTGATTTACGATAACTTCGGCATATTACTAGGTACATCCATAGAAACTAAGTGGTAGATTCTTTTTTTTTAAATTGCAAAAAAAAAAAAAACTCTATGGAGCAAAGTAACTAAATGAACTTTGCTCCATAGTTTTTTTTTTTTTTTGCAATATAAAAAAAAAGAATCTACTACTAAGTGTTATCGTATCGTCCTCGATTTGCTAGCTCTTATTTACTTAATTTTTTTAAACAAAACGCTAACACTTCAATAACATGATTTTACCGCGAAGAAGGCCCTGGTTAGGTTCCGAATAGTTAGAATTACATTTACATCAAAGCTTAAGTCGAGTGCGAAGCTAGTCAAAAGGTATTCTCAGAACTAAATGCATGCTTCAAGCGCTAAGCCGTCCCAGCAGTTCCAGAAATTGTGCAATCAAACGTTGCCAATGCTGTGAAACGCAATCGGTTGAAGGAAACGCCTGGAAAAGCTAGGCATTCACGATCGCTCCAACAAGCTGAATAGAGCAGCATCGCGCCAAATACGATCCGTGAATGTTAAAACTGTAGCGTTTTAAAGTACTTGGCGCGGTCCGTTGGATTTCCAAATGGACAGAAAGTCAGCGCGACGCACCAATGCGCAATCCGAATGGAACTATCGTGAATGTCGAAATTCAAAATTGGATCACGCCACGCCTCCGAGCCAAGTCATCGTGAATGCGTTCTCTAATTACCATTTTCTAATCAGCCTGGTCTGTCATCTCACACAGTTGTTGAGGCGTTGCGTGGCGCGCCCGTGAATGTGATCAAAATATTACGCTCATCCAGTTGTATACAATGTTCACTTTGACAACTACTTTTTGGCAATATATTGTATGCCAACCTCTCATTTGGCCGAATTATTATGAAGACGAATATCATTTTGACTTTAAACTTTTGGAATAGTTTTCACACGGCAAATGTTACACTAGGCCGAAAAACTCCTAAAACAAAGAAGAAATGAGTTTAGTAAAAGGCGTCATATTATATCCACAGAGACCAGTTAGGTACGACGACGAGCGAAGCGAGGAGGAGTATTAGGTAGAACTGCGAACCATTTGGCTTTATGAAAAAAATCTTTTTAATAAATGTCCATGTAAAAAAACCAAACGTTTAGTTGGCGTTGAGCGGAGGAGTCGTGAGGTTGGGAAATGAAACTAATCATTTTAACAAGTTGCCATATGATGATTCGGCACAATGAAATTCGGCCATATGTTGGTGGGGGAATTCGGCAATAAAATTGTCGGCAATACAATAGAGAACCATCCAATTCATCTGTCGCCGAGACAAACGGCGCGTCCTTGAATGCCCGGCTTTACGCCCGTTCGTTTGCTGTCGGTTTCTATCGGAAACAGTCGTGTAGAATCGGGTGATTGCAATGAACATATAGGACGTGTATCTTAGATCCAATTCGAAACTGTGATAACATGGGAAAATTTACATTTATTAACATCAAATTCGACTGTAAGACGAGCTCAAAGGTTTTTGATCTTTACTTACGCATCACCGTGTTTCGATGTAGTTTTTTTTTTAAACAGTATAATTTAACAATGTTTAATGTTTAATGTTTAATGTTTATTTGGGCACAAACGGTACAAGTAAAGAAAACAATTTTTTCAGAAAAACTTACATAACACATTGACCAGTGATGTCGCTTTCCGCGTCTGTCTGTATATCCACTAACTCTTTTACCACGCCATGAATTTTAATGCGTATCAATTAGATAATTTTTATGAAAGATTGTGCCCGGGATTTACCCAAAGGATTTTAACAGCTTGTTCCTTAGTTAAATTATTTGTAGTTGAAAATTACGTACGTTAAGCCAAGTAAAATGATTAAAATAATAACTACTAAAAAATGGAAAAGTTTTCCAAACCATGTCTTTCCGTGGATGTCGTTAGGTAAGAGGTGACTAAGGGATTATAGGCTTGTAGTACTGCTAGGCGATGGGCACGCAACCTGTCACTAATACGATGGTAAACATTTTAGCCTATTTGTGCAAAATGTGGTTACTAAATTATCATCAAGTTTTTAAAGTTGTAGGTAATTCTGTAGCTCTGCCTACCCCACTCTGGGATGACAGGCGTGAAGGAGTGTATGTGTGGAAAAGTGTCAGTTTGGCTCGCGCTGATTGGGTTCTAAATTGAATTCAAATTAGAATATAATATAACATACATATATATATATAGGTAGCTGTAGGTAAGCCTCCTACAAGATGGAGTGACCACCTTGTAAGGATCTCGGGAACGCGTTGGATGCGAAAAGCACAAGACCGGTCTGAGTGGAGAGCCTTCGGGGAGGCCTATGTCCAGCAGTGGACGTCTTTCGGCTGACATGATGATGATGATGATATATAGGTAGCTTCCTCGGGCAGCGCTAGCATTGCTATTCAACGAGGAAATGCTGCCAGCATCTATGTTACTTTGCCTGGGGCCCCTTTCTTTTTTAGTTTTAATTGAATCGTATTTAGCATAGTTGTAATTAGTTTTACTTTTAATAATTTAGTTTTTATTTATGTGACAATGACACTACTAATAATAAATAAATTGAATTATATTACATACTGTTCGGTGGGACGGAGGCCGACCCGCACTTGGTTTTTCTTACAGATTTGTCGTAGCGAAGACCTAGAGAATTGCGATGATATGAAGCACTAATACGTCGATTAACTACGTTTTGTGCAATTCTGATTTGCAAGCTGTTACGTTTGCCATGCGCGCCATTTCTAGATTTGCTTTTAATAGGGCAGAGAGACAGAGGCGGCGTGGGACATTATTCAATAATATATAGTGTTTAAAAACTGCCAAGTTTTAGGCAATGACCGAGAAAGCGTTATTTAACTCCTAAAGCTCTATCTACTTTTAAAACTAAAATCTTGCACCATGCATATGGGATAGACGAAAAACTAACGATTATTTCATTCTAATTCGAAAGAATAATTTTAAAAGACAAATTTATAGTTATTTTATCGTTTTTTTTGTGTTCTTAATTTAGTTTGGCATTTTCTAATAAATTAAAATAATGAAATGATATGTAATGATAAAAAGTGATCGGTATAGTGTATGAAAAAATTCTACTTCAAACGGTTTTCGCCTAGCCCGTAAGATACACCTTTCCGGTTTCAAGCCGAAAACGAAAGTCATACAATGGTTAAAAATACTATATTTCAAAACTTAATTATGCAGAACGGCTTTAAAACCCTATTCCTCGAAATGGTTTTCGAATTAGAGTAATCGTAAAAATACGAAAAATCCTAATTGATCAACTGCCTAAATGCTGCGGTTGTCATTTTCAAATTACCTTAAACCGCCATGTAAAATGAGTACAAAATGTAGTCATCCTCCGTCATTAAAATCAACCAAGCTCCACCGACGTATTACCTCATGGCCAAGCAGCAGTGTTCACATGGTTGTGTTTCGGTATTATATAGAGATAATACAACAAATTAAATTACTAGTCATCAGGGTTGGCAAAGCATTTGTAGTCTTTAGAATTGCAGTCTTCAGATTGTGGTCTTGAGAATCCAATTGTCTAGATCCCATTTACCATCAAGAGGGTTATTATGACCTAGCTATGCAGTTCATTTTACAGGGAGCGTAAAGGACAGAGCTATATCATATAATAGCAGTTAAATAGCTGTGTCCTTCTCTCTGCGTAAACTGAATTGCAAAGCTACGCCATAATAACCCCTCAGATGGGTTATTATGACGTAGCCATGCAGTTCATTTTACAGGGAGCGTAAAGGACAGAGCTATATCATATAATAGCAGTTAAATAGCTGTGTCCTTCTCTCTGCGTAAACTGAATTGCAAAGCTACGCCATAATAACCCCTCAGATGGGTTATTATGACGTAGCCATGCAGTTCATTTTACAGGGAGCGTAAAGGACAGAGCTATATCATATAATAGCAGTTAAATAGCTGTGTCCTTCTCTCTGCGTAAACTGAATTGCAAAGCTACGCCATAATAACCCCTCAGATGGGTTATTATGACGTAGCCATGCAGTTCATTTTACGCTGACAGAAAAGGACAGAGCTATAGCACTTATATAGTTCTGTCCTTTTCTCTCAGCGTAAAATGAACTGCCTAGCTACGTCATAATAACCCCCCAGGTGGCCTGAGTGCTCGTGTCCTTGAGATAAAATAACGTAACCTTGTTATTTAGGCTAATATTTCAACGGAACCCCTTCAGAAGCTTCCCGGAACTCCAGGGATCCTCGAAGCTTCTTTAGAACGAAGGTAAATAAATTATTTTATGCTCAGAATTGATGTTGTACGCTAGTCACGTTTTTAATCAAATACCTTACTTAATTTTCTATCCGTCTCGAGTGCAGTAAAAATCCATTTCATATTTCTTGATACTATTAATTAACCTCTGACATAAAAAGAGGGTTTTTTAAAACTTGTGTATCGTGTGTGAGTGTATTTGTATCTGTCAGTGATATAGGAACTGGTAAACTGATGCACAGATTTAGACGGGTTTTTTTGGGTTCCGTGCCCAAAGGGTAAAAACGGGACCCTATTACTAAGACTTCACTGTTCGTGCATCCGTCTACCCGACTATCCGTCTGTCTGTCTGTCTGTCAACAGGCTGTATCTCATGAACCGTGATAACTAGATAGTTGAAATTTGCACAGATGATGTATTTCTATTGCCGCTATAACAACAAATAATAAAAACAGAATAAAAATAATATTATAGTGTGTATTGCTCCCATACAACTAACGAGATTTTTTCGCCGTTTTTTGCTCGATATTAATAACGGCAACAGGTAGACGCTTGAAATATCCACAGAACATTTAGATGTATATTTACTTTAAAAATATTAAAAATAAATAATTTATAATCCTCATCATCATGTCAGCCGAAAGACGTCCAATGCTGGACATAGGCCTCCCCCAAGGCTCTCCAATCAGACCAGTCTTGTGCTTTTCGCATCCACCGCGTTACCGCAATCCTTACAAGGTCGTCACTCCATCTCCCTGTCGTCTCCTGGTCCACGGACGGCACTCAATAATTTTCTGACCCCATCGGCCATCATTCCTGCGAGCGATGTGCCCCGCCCACTTAAGTTTAGCTATTCTTCGGGCTATGTTATGTATGTTATAATATTAATACATGCCTGGCTTAAACCGATTCAAAGTTAAAATACAAAAAAAATACTTTTTCAAACTTTCGTAGTTTACACTCATAATTTATGACTGCCCGTCTCCGCAGCCGATGCAACTGGGCCGAAACGCCCAGTTTATGCCATGATAAGGTTCACTGACCCTTTTATCTGACTGCCCAAGAAAGAGAAAAGGACTCTTGATGGTAATAAGGATCTTGCCAACATTTTTTGAAACATTTTATAACCATTTTCTTAGGTACTCCACGCTTATTAATAGAATAGAATAGAATAGAATAGAAGATAATAGAATAGAAAAACATTTATTTCGCTTAATGATAAATGATTACAGTGTGTGATGTGATAAGTAGTGCTGCGAAAATGGTATCCACTCAGCTATATGTAATAAGGACAATAGATATTAAAAGAAAGTTAAAATAAAGCCCGTAAATTAAACCTACATTAAAAATTGTAGCTCCACATTTCCAAATTACTCATAAATTTACTTAACTTTTAGTGTGGCATGAAAACTAAATTATCATCGCCTCTATGCTCGGGAAAGTACGGTAAATTATTAAAACTCTATTTTGAGCCACGTTAAGTTCAAAACCGACTGACTCACTGAATTTGTAATCACGAATCGTTTGCCCTGTTTATTCTTATTCGGTATTTTATTTAGGATTGCTTGTAAAAAATATATAAATGCAAATCAAAATTGTTTTAGCAATAACATAAGCTTGAATATTTCAATAGAAAGTCACGTGCTCGAATTGTATTTACTATTTGAAAACGTGTCTTGAATCTATGCGTAGATCGAATCTCAAAGGACCGTATTAATAAACTCATCTTGGCTGAGACGTCCGTCACAAAATACGTCAAAGTAAACGTCAAACCATAGAAAACTGACATTTTTGACGCATCTTGAGACGAGCATTAGAGTCGAGATCAGTTTATTAATATGAGCCTAAGACAGACTCAAGTTTATAAACATAATTTTAGTTTTACTTCACATTTACTACTCCTTAACTATAAGAAACTCAATTTTAGTACTAAATACGGACACGGGAGCGTTGATTCCATTCGTCATACACATTTCGTCATATTGATAACGATTACGTTATTTAACGAGAAAAATAATTTCGGTCAGTAAATTACGAAGTAACAATGTACATAATATTTATTGGTTTGTTAATTTTAACTGATTTTAACGTTTTTTTCACGCGCGGGCATCTCGCACGCAGAACTGATGGCCGATGGGTTCAGAAGGCTCTTGAGTGGCGTCCGCAGACCGGGCACGAGCTGTGGGTAGGCCTCCAACATGATGGAGTGACGACCTTGTAAGGGTCGCGGGAACGCGGTGGATGCGAAAAGCACAAGACCGGTCTGAGCCTTGGGGGAGGCCTATGTCCAGCAGTGGACGTCCTTCGGCTGACATGATGATGATGATGAACGTTTTTTTCGCTTTATGATAATATGATAAGTCCCCTTACTTAATTTACGAATAGAGAATTGTATCTGGCCTGGAAACAAATCTACCAAGTTTAAAAAAAAACAAGAGATAAGTCTGAAAACCTCCTTTTAGCTATCCTGATGTACAGATGACATCAAATATCTTTAATATTTAGTTTACCTATTTGACTTTTGCAATCATAAAACATTGCAGGCTTAAGGCACAGGTCCCACCGCCGACGATGAGCGGGAAGCGAGGACAGCCAGCGATCAACTATTCATATTTGTGTCTCATTTATCGCCACGCGATCTATATTTTTTGTTTCGACAAACTAGTTGAAAGAGTGGTCGCCGGCAGTGGGAACAGCCAGATATGAACTCGTAATATACATGTCTCTTTTATTGACACGGGATCCTATATCTTTTGTTCGTTTCTTGAGCGAGAAAATAGTCGATAGCTAATCGCTTCCTCGCGCTCGGTGGGACCAGTGCCTCACGCGGTTTGGACTCTTCTCATAGACTTGTAACAAAAACTTCTTATTCTATCGAGCAGTTATTTTAAATATTACGGACGTAAATTCAGCCAGGGCCTCTATTCAAAACGTAAAACCATATCGTGTTTGAGCTGTTATCGTGTTGTCACCGTTTTGATAGCTCTTATTTACTTGACAGTAATGGCGTCTGACGTCATAACAATACCATAACAGATCGTTTGTACCGCCTAGAATACCGGCCCAGTACCTTAGATGTAGCCAGCACGCTTCAAGCAGCGAAAAACATACAAATACAGACGGACAAACAGAAGCATAGACAAACATAGGCTGATTATATTATAAATATCAGAAGACCATCTCATACAAACTGATGTACCAGGAGCTGGCTTGTGCTATGGGTACTAGACAACATTAAACAAACTTGTATATAGAAATACATACCTACTTGCATGGGAAACATCGAAGACAGAAAAACAAATATACGCCAACATGAACATTTGGCTTGTAGTGCTGTTAGGCGATGGGCTTGCTACCTGTCACTAATATACACTGTTAAACATCTTAGCCTAATTGTGCAAATTGTGATTACAGAGTTATCAACAAGTTTTTGGAGTTGTTGGTAATTCTGTAGCTCTGCCTACCCCAATCTGGGAATAAAGGCGTGAAGGTATGTATGAATGAACATTTGACGAGCCCCGAAAATGAGTCTTCAGCACAGTAATGAAGCACTTCTAAAAGCATGATCAGAGATTATTATTATGTAAACATTGTACCTATACATTTCATGCCTACGTGACACATTAGTGGAATTGCCAAGTGTAGATAAAATCGGTCGTTTTGTTGTTTCACTATTCGATTCGAGCCTTTACGGCATTGTTTATCGAACTATAAAATGAAATGTCGAGCGAGCGACGCTCGCCCAGTTTTCAACTATTTTATTGATCAATATGCAGTACCTATTTGTTTCTTTTTATTGCCTTTGCCTCTAACGATATAGTTAACCTATTTTAAGGGAGGATTTTTTAGACTTTTGACCTGTGGTTAAATTTATATGATTTTTCAGTGAATTGAAGATGTTACTATTGTCTACACATAAACACAAAATCATTTAAATCTAACCACAGGTTTTCGAAAAAAAACAATCCTTACCAGGAGGGGGGGTATCCTTTTCTCTGCAGCTGACTGTACAACCTTGGTTACGGGTTGATATTGTGGGGAAACGCAGTGGAAGTGGAGAGAGTTTTTAAAATACAAAAAAGTGTGTCAGGGTCATTAGTGGTTCGTGGTGGGATGAAAGTTGCGTACCTCTTTTCAGGAAACTTAAAATTCTCCCTTTGCCATGCCTATACTTAAGAGAAATATGTAGTTTTGTCAGATCACATCACTCGTACTTTAAGACACGAAGCGAAGTTCTCGAAAGGCGAACCAGGGTAAAACTAATGAACCTCTTATATCACCCGCGAAGTCATAAGACGATTTACAAAAAAAATGTTTTTAATATGTGCATTGTCATTTATAACTATCTCCCGGAGGAACTCAGGCTGCTAGAGGGAAACGCCTTTAAACGCAGTCTAACAAACTGGCTTTTGGATCGTTGCTTTTACAGCGTAAAGGCGTATCTCGAGCACCGACAGTAGTACGATAGTATAGTATTTAATAATAGTATTTGGCTATGTAATTGTGAAATGCCTACTATGTTAACCTTTGCTATTGTTTTGTATTGTTTGAATTTGACATTTATATTTGTTTTTTATTTTTTATTATTATTATTTTGACATTTTAATTGACTACTATAATTATATTTGCACGCTTGCATGCAAGCTTGATACATGAAACATAATGTACTGTAACATCCCTATACTGTGTCTATGCAAATAAATATTTTCTGATTTCTGATTTCTGATTTCTGATTTGAAGGTCTTAAAAATGACCTTAAAATCTCTGTTACTACTTTTTTCTTACAACGATATTACAATAATAAATAAATATCGGAAGAATATCTCACACAAATTGATCTAGTCTCAAACTAAGCTCTAGGCTTGTACTAAGGTACTAAACAACGATATAAATACTTATATAGAGAAACAGAAAACGTCTTAAACTCAGAAACTTTAATATTATTATTGTAACAAGATAAAAAAGTAGTTAAATAGAAGAATTTTGCTAAGCATGAACATTTGTGTTTATATACATTTTTTATAACTGCACTTTTATAAACATATTCTATATTATGAGCAAAACGTGAAAATTTGACCTCAGCCAATAAATATACTATTTCAACATTTCCCCTTCCATTACAAAAATAACATTTTGAGAAAGCCACTCGGTTATATTTTCCTAAACCCACAAATTCGCTTGACCTCCCCGAGAAGCAAGACTTAATAAAAAAAGCAAAAAAATCGTTGCTTATGACAGCCCCCACCCCCAATAAATTATTCGCTAATATAGTACCTACACTTATTCTTAGCCGTCTGGTACGAGTATACAGAAGGAATCCAGCTCACAGAAAAAACGTCCTTAGCCTCTATTGATAAAGCCGATATACGCGTGAGAGTGAGTCTCGATAATCCCAAATGACTAATCTTGGTACTTGATTCGGTTTTGGCAAATCGACTTGCTACGTTCTTTATCTACGTTGCTTTTGTTATTTTAAAACATTCACTCTATTCTTCGAGCAGTAAGGACCTTTTTGTGATACCACCGCCATTTTTAACTGAGTGAAGCTTGGGTTTGAGAAGTGAAAAGTCGTAATGGCCAATCGATTTATCTTCCTTCGAGTTATTTCTGTTGACCGGCTGCCATGGTTACCCGTGATTGAGCGATTCGGTCTTACCGACCGAGTTTATTGTCGATTGCGACGGAATACAGTGAATTATTCGCGTATTGTCGAGGTTCTGTTACTGAAATACGTGTTCTAAATTATTTATTCAGCTTGAGTTCTTTTGTGGAATGGCACTGGCTGAAAATGAGCGCTTCTTAGCGTCTTTGCGAACAATTGGAAATCTGGTGGTGAGTGTTTTACTTAAATAAAATAGCCAATTTATACTTTAAGTTCACTTAAATGTAGCGGTTTCTAGAGTACTAGAATGGTAAGAAGTGAATAGTTAACTATTTAAGAGGCCGTACACGAAATTTTGCCGATATCGCTGATTTACGTGATTTTCCAGACGTGATTTTACAGTTGAAATACTGTATTTCTACAAGTTTTAATACACAACACGAAAGATAAATTCTAATTTTATCGAATGTATGAGCTACTTTTCTGTTTTCATTATTTTATTTTGATTAATCGACCTGACAATAGCGACTGTTATGTGAATTTTGCCGGAAGAGGTTTAGAATGTCACATATTCATGAACCGTTTTGACGTCTAGACGGTATGAAAAACTTACAATGTATTACTGTTAAAGTCGTCTAAAGAATGTCGATGGCCCCTACGTAAATTATCGAAAGTCAAAAATGGCGTTTTTTTTTTATTTGTGCAATCGGGTTATTTTCGGCTATATTTTACGACCACTTAAACAAAAAATAATATATCTATATTTTAACGTAAATTTCATTCGTAAAACATCGAAAATAACGTTATATTTCCGAAGTAGTTTATCGAAAGTCGAGATACGATTATTTACGCGGCGGCGGGCGATGTGTGAAAGAGACGAAACTACCACTATCGATAGTTTACGTAGCAGCGGCGTCGTCAGTGTGCTCCGAACGGCTGTGGTAGCAGCATGTGCAGTCGGCGACTATCTTCACTTTGCATATTAAATTACAGTTAATTTAACAATGAATGGCTCCAAGTTAACTGCCTCTAGATGTAGGAAAATGATTGAATTAGTGAATCTAGATATTCCAGATAATTCCATGCAGCGAGTGGTTGATAAGGAAATAGCTAAACCAGGTATGTATAAGTTTTGAAATATCCATAATTATATTTTCAATGTATTTAACGCTTATTTATTAACATATTGTGCAATATTTAGTTTTTATTTAGCACATAATGAACTCTTAACATCGTAACAGCGTAAACTATCTAAAGTTACAGATTCGATATTTTACTACGAAATTCCACATTCATTTTACATCGAAACTAGGAGATTCGATCATTTACTTGGATATCTGTCTAACGAAACTGACACTTTCATTTTTTTACCACGGAATGTAAATTTAATTTTAAATCGAATCTGCTACTTTCGATGCTTTACGACACTTTTTTTCTCACTTTCGATGTTTTTATTCAGTGTAATATTTTTATATGATCCAAATTTCGTTCTTATTTTGAACACACAAAAAAAAAGGTTGGGTGTTTGTCTCATGTATATATATGCTTGTATCTAAGATGGTATGCATGTAAATTAGTCGGTTCATTTATTTTTAAACATTATTGACATTATAGTGTGATAATTGTTTATTGTTTTAGAATCGCCATTACCTGCATCATGCACCTTTGGAGATTCGGAATGGGCTGCTCTTGAGGGAATAATAGATGAAGAACTGTCATCAGATACTGTTTGGCCGTCAACAAATTTGTTGGAAAACACACATCCCAGATCGCCCAGTAACGAAGAGTCGTGTATTGAAGACAGTTTAGTAAATACGCCTGTACCTTCTCCTACAGATTTTGAGTCTCCAGTAGCAGATCAAATCCGAAATTCCGACCCAGGCGTTAGCTCATCTTCTCCATCTGGACAGCTGCAGACTGACCAAGAAAAACAAATTGGTGATTATGCACAACCAAACAATAACCCAACCACCCACGATAAGCAGCTTACTCCAATCAATAGTCCAATGCCAATAGCCAGTGTCGAATCTCTCATAACTATTTCAGAATGTGACTCCCCGAGTTCCAGCAATAACTTAAACAAATCAAGAAAATCTACTTTCAAATCAAACCCTGGTAAAAAAAGAAAACGATGTGAAGACAAGTGGATAGATAATATAAGAAAAAAATACTGAATTCTGGCCAAGAATATGTTACAAGAAGCGGTAAAGTTAAAAAGGAAAAAAAAATACGCCCGGTCTGCCCTCAAACATGTAAACTCAAATGTTATGAGAAATTCGACACTGCTACCCGCCAACAGATACTAATACATTACTGGAAACTGTCAGATCATACTAAACAGTGGGAGTATATTAATAAATTTACTGTAAGAAATAACAAGAAAAGCGTCACTACTGAGGGTTCTTCTCGGAGAAATTATACTACAAAATATTTCTTACCTCGTCCTTCTGGCTCTAGGAGTAATCAACAAGATCCATCCTTTGAACGTGAAAAAGTTTGCCTGAAAACTTTCTTAAATACTTTATGTATCACAGACCAAATTGTTCGAACTGCTCATGGTAAATTAAATCAAACTGGAGTTACTTTATCCGACGACAGAGGAAAACATCCAAATCATCCAGTGGTACAAACTGCCGAAATGATAAGGAGTGTTTGTGATCACGTCGCTTCCTTTCAGCCAGTCGAGTCACATTATGCACGCAAGACCTCCGCAAAACTCTACCTCGATAATAATTTATCCATGGCCAAGATGTTTTCTCTGTATAAAGAATGGGACCAACTTCCTAATTATGATAGTCCAGCTCTCACAGTGCGTCAGTATACTGACATAGTAAACGACAATATGAACATTTCATTCTTTATTCCAAAGAAAGACATATGTGACAAATGTCATTCATTTTCAAATAATAAGAACCCAACGGAGCAAGAGGCAAATGATCATCATCAGCATTTAGAACACAAGAAAATTGCCAGAGAATTCAAGCTAATTGATAAACAATTAGCTCAAAGTAGTCAGGAGGTTGTGTGTGCTACATTCGACTTCCAAAAAATATTAAATTCTCCACATGCAGACATTGGCTTGCTTTATTACAAGCGAAAATTGTCAGTTTTCAATTTCACGGTGTTTGATTTAGCTCAAAAAGAAGGCTTTTGCTACATGTGGACAGAGTGCACAGGAAATCGAGGAGCTAACGAAGTAAGTAGTTGCTTGACGCTATTTGTGAAGACGTTATTCGACAAAGGTGCAAGACAATTTTTATTTTGGTCTGATAATTGCTCAGGCCAAAATAGAAATAGAGTCGTATATTCTATGTACATGGCTTTGTCGAAGCAATACGGTGTCAATATTACTCACCGGTTTTTGGAAAGCGGTCACACCCAAAATGAGGGTGACAGCGTTCATGCTCTCATCGAGAAAGAGTCGAAAGGGAAGTCGATTTATACTCCTGACCAGTGGTTTGCGTTAGTCAGATGGGCTAAAACTTCTGGAAAGCAGTACAATGTAATTGAAGTGACTCAGCAAGATATCTTCGATTACAAGCCGCTACTCGATGACCGAAATTGGAAAAAAGACTCAAATAACGCTAATATCTCGTGGAACAAAATCAAAGAGATTAGGGTAGATAAAGATGTACCTAACTACCTTTTCTTTAAGTACGACTTAAAAGGTGAGCAATGTTGCTTAAATACTGTCATTGGAACTAGAAGGCGTGGTCAAATAATAAATACCAATAAAGAGTTAAAACTGGCATATACAGATACTCTACCAATATCAGACGCCAAGTTCAAAGATTTAATTTCCTTGTGTAAGACCGGGGTGATTCTAAAGGAATATCACAGGTTTTACGAAAATATTAAACACGGTAGCGATGCTCAAATTGATTCAGATTCAGATTAAACGTTTTATAAAATTATACATGTTGATATTTTTATATAATTTTTAATGTGAAAGTCTAACTGATATTAAGTACTTATAAGAAAAGATTATACAATCTTGTACAATTATTGTTAAACCTTTAAGGTGTTTTTTCTTTATATTATTACATGTTTAATGTCAAAGTCTGACTAATATTAAAAGAAAATATTGTATGGTGCAATTTTTGTTGTCTTTAAGAAGTTATTTTTTTGTTAATATATAGTATCGAGCAAAAATAATCGGTAACTTTTCAGGTAAGATTTCACGCTTACCACTTCGTAAGAAATATTATGCTTGCTCGGCAGTGTATTTTTTTTTGTCGTGAGTCTGTCTGATGACTCTAATAGGTTTTTTGTTTATTTTGATTTATGTGTATTAGTTAATAATAATAATCGTACTGGCTTGGCCGGTGCCGCTTAAAAGGAAAGTAGTTCACTACGCCAGATTTACTTATTGTTACTTGTCTTATTAAGGTACTCCTAATTTCCAAGACTGATTCAAACCGATTGTGATAATTAGGTTATACAAAACAATTAATAAAAAACTTTCATAATATTTCAATTTATTTTTCATTACTCTACCCGTGTTAAAAGTGTAATTAATCGTTTTTTTGTCAACGTGTACTAACAACATGACCAGTTTCGTTACTAAATTAATTAATACTTCCGGAGAAAACTAAGAGAACTGCCAGTTTCGTTAGTAATTTAAATAATACGTCCGGAGTAAACCATGGAAACTACCAGTTTCGTTAAAAAATAAAAACACATATGCGACGTAAATAATTGAAACTGTCAGTTTCGATATGAAACTTCGTTATTACCGCGACGTATACTATCGAAACTCTAATATTCAGAAAACTAGCATAAATTTCTCTAAATTAGTATAACGTACGTATAATGCTTAATTTATTATTATTTTTAATTATAACAGTATTTATGTATTTCTTTTAATTTAAGAATAAAATCGAAACTAAGCTTTAAAACGCCGTACTGAAAAGTACCTTAATTGACTTTCGATGATTTACTTAGGGGCCATCGATGTATGAATTACTTTTTACCACTTTCAAAAAAAAAAATCGAGTAAAAAAATAAATAAACTTGGTAATTTTTTATAGAAAACGGGCAAAAAATATATTTTATTTCGGCTACTCAGAACTCACGTTTATAAAATTAAAACAATAAAAATAAACTTTAGTTCATAATCAATCCATTACCTAAAAAAAATATCCAAAAAGTTCAAAAGAATTGGCAATAAATAATGTTTTAAAACAACCTAAATCTCGCATTTTGATACTCGACAAAAATAAAAAAGTGGCTCATTTATTCGTAGCTCATTTATTCGATCATAACTTAAATTATATTTAATGTTGAGCATTAAAACTTATAGAAAAGCAGTATTTTAACTGTTAAATCACAAAAATAAGCAAAACGGTCAAAAAATCGTGTACGGCCTCTTAATAGCTGTAGAAGTCTATGCTAATATTGTAATAAAAAGAAAAGATTTGTATTTTTGTAATTTGTTTCTTAAATACCAGTAAGTAGACTCAAAAACAAGTTGACCTATTTTTTTTAATATAGTTTTGTTATATTTTTCTACGCGGACAGAGTCGCGGGCAGCAGCTAGTACCTAATAAAGGTAATATAACAATAATTTGAAACAAATGAACACAATCGTCATGCCCGAGTATTAATCAAAATGTCATTCGTTAGGATGAGTTCGCTTTCGTACATTCTTCTTAACCTTCAAATTATTTTTTTGTCGTTTTTGCACAAAAATTACGTAATAAAATGTAAATTTGGTTCTTATTGTGTTGTTTTTTATTTTACTTTTGTACAATAAAGTATCTACATGTATAATAAGTGGTTAAACTAATTATTTATACAAGATATGTAGTAAGTACGTACGCAAATTATAGGAACGCAATACGCGTATCCTAGATACATGGAGTAAAGTGCGACATACGATGTCACTTCACGAAAAGTGGTTAAATTTCAAATCTACGTCCAAGCCTGCTCCCGTCTTTATACATACCTACATACATACATACCTTCACGCCTTCATTCCCAGAGTGGGGTAGGCAAATCTACAGAATTACCAACAACTCTAAAAACTTGTTGATAACTGTGTAACCACAATTTGCACAATTAGGCTAAGATGTTTAACAGTGTATATTAGTGACAGGTGGCAAGCCCATCGCCTAACAGTACTACAAGCCTTTATTCCCTTAGTCGCCTCTTACGACTTCCACGGGAAGACATGGAGTGGCACTATTCTAAGCCGGCAACCACGCAGCGAAAAGTGGTTAAATTTCAAATCTACGTCCAAGCCTGCTCCCGTCTTTATTACTTGTATATATTTAAAATTCTTAAAAATACACAAATACGCGACTAACCATCCTAACATGAACCCTGGATCGCTTATACTGTGTAAAACCAATTTGCTTTTGGCCTAGTATTGTATTGTTTTCAACTCCGCCATTACTGTCAATAAGATCTTTTATAAAGTTGACAATTCGATGACACGTCAATGGCAATTATGCTTTTACCGAGGAGGTACTTGACTTGTAACCTTGTCCTACGCTAATTTGCTTACACATTTAATAACAATTGCTCAAGGCAAGTAAGACAGACATCACCAAAGTATGTCATTAAGACCATATCAGATCTTCTATACACGGTGCCCGTGAGCATTGCGAGAGATTTTAACCACGCATTCCTGAGGTCATAAGGAGTAATAAATGTTGGATGAACCTAGGTCCAATTCAAACTCTTTAAGTGTTCGATTTTTCATACAAAATAAATCAACTATTTTGGCTTCTCTAGTGAAACAATGCTTTAGGACGAGCTGGCAACGCTTTTTTCTCCATTTCTTATGTATTATGGGGATTACTCTTGACATTGAATGAATGTTATTTTGTTTCCTTTTCTAACCAGTAATGTTAGAAAAGTCAAGTGGAAGAAAGAGACAAACCCCTGTCACGATTAAAAAGATATTTGCGTAATAGCCATAAATTATTACCAAACAGAATCTATTCAAAACCGTTACTAGTAACCTTTTTGTTTCCTTTTACAGTCAAATTAGATGGTGAAGTCTTGCAACGTTGCAATCATAAAGGTGGTTCATGCTGGAGATTTCATTATAACATTTTTACACAAAAATCGAAATATCTCTAAAACCGAGCCGAATTCAGCAGACGTTAATTAACATTTTTAACTTAAAATGCGGTCAGGAATATGCTGTTAAAATGTCTTGCAACGCTCACGGGCACAGTGTAAATATATAATTCTTCTATGTGTGTGTTGACAGTGAACTCCTAAACGGCTGAACTGATTTGAATGATTTTTTTTGTGTGTGTTCAAGTGGATTCGAGGATGGTTTAGATTCACAAATAAACCCGGCAGATGGCATTGACCTGCATGGCAGATATCATGCAGGACAACGTCTGTCGGGGCTAGTATATATATTTATATAGACGACGCGGTAACATAGTCGGTAATGACCCTGCCTACGAAGCTAGCGGTCTCGGGTTGGTTCCCGGTCCGGGCAAATTTTTGTGTGATGGGCACGAGTATTTGTTCCTGAGTCTTGGGTTTTTCTATGTTTTTATGTTTATTTATCTATTTAAGTAAGTTTATAGTTGCTTAGTAACCATAGTACAATCCTATAGCTTAGTTTGGGGCTAGGTCAATTTATTTATTTATATTTCATGATACAATTTCCAGTAATGTTTCATTATTTCTTCTTTGTCTGACGAGACATATGAACCTTTCAACCTAACCCAAGAAAACGCATAAATATTGAAAATATCCATTCATTTACACTGAAACCTTTTCAGAAAAGCGAAACCCTAGCAAATCCGAACGCATAAACTATCCTTTGGGATACATATCGGCCGGGGTCCAGAATTATGATCCTATTTGGGAACATATAATAATTCTGGTAATGCACTTAAGAAAATTGAACTGTATGAAATGATATTGGATTGGTTTGCGGGATAGTTCTGACGCCATTTTTCTTTTTCTAAGTGTTGAGTTCAGCTTGTTAGAGTTCTGTTCGGAAAGTTTGCTAATATATAAATGTTATTATACTTACTGCAAGAAAATAATGGTCGCTTCTAAACCGTATATTCATTTGTTATTGTTATTACATTTATTGAAATCCCTCTTTTTACATTTCCAACTATTATTGTATTATTGACATTTTATGACTGTAACATTTGATCTATATTTCTTATGTTTTATTACTGTTTTAATTTTTGGTTCATTATTATTATTACTTTTGTACACATTGACATTATTTGATTTTTACTTTTTACACTGACGATCTTATTGTGAATTTATTATAAATATGCGACACATAATAATGTAACTTCCAAAATGAAATAAATGACTACTACTTCTACTACTTACTTACAAGATTGTGATTGTTGTGCATACACGTCTTGATTCCATAAGAGCCTGACAAGATGGTTAATACAATAATATAATAATTATAATTATTGTATTCTTTTTTTGTCAACTAGGAGAAAATCTCTCTCGGTTGGCTCACATTTTTCATGACGTTTTTTCAAATTTCGTAGGGTTATTTTAAGATGACTCCAGTTTCCATATCTACATCATACTGTAATATTATAAATTTGAAAGTAACATCTGATTTCATTTCGGAAATTTGGACAAATTATATAGTTGTACCTACTTACTTATATTCAATTTGATATAGTGGAGGCTTGGCTTTATTCTAACTGGTAGGCGAGACTAAATTACATAGAGCACGCGATAGGGTATGTTAAACAGAAAATTAATTAATTAAATTGTACAAGAGTAAAGTAATTAACTAGAAAAGCAAACTTAAAATTTGGAGTTTTTTTTTTTAGGAAGTGCATGTTTTGCAAATCGATTTTTGTGCTGTATACACAATTTATATTTTCACGTGAATATTAAGAATTCTTTAATTACATTTAAAGAGTTTTTTTTTATATTTACCTACTGTTAATCTTCTAGAAGAAAATCTCCTAGCACAAAAAAATTAGAAGAACACATGTACTCATATACAATAACAATCGGTTTATGAATAAATTTAAGCTATTACTATCACTGATTTGATAAAAAGAAGAGTGATGGACGTGAACGTGGATGGACACAAGGGTAGAATAAGGCCGAAAATGGTTTGGATGGATTTTGTAAAGCATTCGTCGGTGAAACTGTAAAACCGCGTAAGTAACATTTTAAATAAGGAGCAAAATGCACCTTTTTCATGAAACCGAAATTTATCTTCAAAACGATTTATTTATACAGTCCGCCATAACATTAAATTATATAATGTGTTCTGTTATAAGGTGGTTTAGAATACACTGGAATAGCGATACAGATAAGTACAAGCGCGCGCTGGCCGACGGCGAGAACGTGCGCAGACGCATGCTGAAGCAGGTCGAGGACGCGAAGTCCTTCGCGGTGCAGAGCTTCTGCAAGGACCTGCTCGAGGTGGCTGATACGCTGTCGGCGGCGGCCGAGAGCGTGCCCGAGAGCGAGCTGGGCGAGGCGGGCGCCGAGGGCTCCGCCGCGCTGCGCTCCCTGCACGACGGCGTGCGGCTCACGCGGGCGCAGCTGGCGCAGGTGTTCACGCGGCACGGACTGGTGCCGGTGTCCCCGCTGCGCGAGAAGTTCGACCCCAACCTGCACGAGGCGCTCTTCCAGCAGGCAGTAGAAGGCGCGGAGCCCGGCACCGTGGTGGCCGTGAGCAAGGTGGGCTACAAGCTGCACGAGCGCTGCGTGCGGCCCGCGCTCGTGGGCGTCGCCAAGGGCTCCTGCTAGGGTCCGGCCGCGGCTCGCGGGCGGCGGGGCAAGGCGGCGTCGCAGGCAGGTGAAGCAGATTTTTATGAAGATTACTGTCAAAGATGTTTAACCAACTACGCTCTGACCCTTCCAAGTTCTGCAAGCCAGTCCTCTGAAACGAGATATTTTTGAAATAAGTCGTTTGTTTATTATAAAAGTTAGTTTGGAACATCATGCCTGATTAAACTTACAGAGGTGCGTTGGTGAGAGGGGGGTAATACTGAACGTCATCAAAACGGTGATAGGGTCGTTATTTTCCCAAAATTGATTTTATTGACTGTCAAATGTATTACCAAATTTCATCCAAATCCATGTGACAGTTTCAGCGTGAAGAATTATCAAACATACGAACACGAACTTTTGCATTTATAATAAAAGTTTTATTTATTTATTTATCTGTTGTATGTACTGTCAGCATCATATAGTTTAACATACGACAATAATATACACCGTGTTTTTATTGATTTTTGGAGGTGGGAGGACCTTGTGCAGGGTCCGTCCGGGTTGGTACCACCATCTTATCCATTAACCTACCGCCAAGCAGCAGTGTTCACATTGTTGTGTTCCGGTTTGGGGATAAGACAGCCGGTGAATTGACTAGCATAGAGGCATTCCATCTTCGGCCTCAGGGTTGGCAACGCATTTGCAGTCTTAGGATTGCGGTCTTAT
The DNA here is from genome assembly GCA_927399475.2 of Acleris emargana. Lineage (NCBI taxonomy): Eukaryota > Metazoa > Arthropoda > Insecta > Lepidoptera > Tortricidae > Acleris > Acleris emargana. Next base: position 5,089,489 of record OV656840.1, read on the forward strand.
GAATGCGAATGTCTATGGGTCACAGTTTCCACTTACCATCAGGTGGCCTGTGTGCTCGTTTGCCTTCCTATGATATAAAAAAAAAAAAAAAAAAAAAAAAAAAAAAAAAAAAAAAAAAAAAAAAAGACGGTAAGGTTTATTTTGCTCTATCATAAATTGGTTAGTTATGCGGTTTTGCAGTATCACTGACGATATGTATGAAAAGAGTGAGTGTAGAGTTAACAGCGGATAGACAGTGACAGAAGAAAACATGTTGTACCAGCCTCACCTAGTGTGGGACAAGTACAATAAGATGATGTTAGATTCTATTTTATTTTCATCACACTTGCTCGGAAAGGGCAGTTATAGCCGACTTAGCTCCCGCGGGAGTTATAGATTTTCATAACTCCCTAGGGAGTTATGAGTTTAGTTTTAAAACATAGAATCCACTTGTACATAATTTCAGACCAAGGAGGTGTAAAATCAGCCAAGGTTTATTTCCTATATTCAAAACTTGGCTACAAACTAATTTTACTGTTTAATTAAACTTATACGGCACATTTGTCTGCATTATATTTCTATTTTACCATTATTTCAGAGACATTCGCAATTATTTTATTAAATTTCATTTTGAAAATTTGTACAATCTGGCAGAATGGCCTGTATTTGTCAAGTTTAAAAAAAAAGCAATTCTAAGCATTATCTGTGGAAGACTAAAAAAAAGTTGTCAAACTCTTTTAGCTTAGCGAATCGAGTTCGTTTCATTTTGTTTGATTGTTGTTTCCGAAGCGTATTTTGTTTATTAAAGGTTTTTTTTCCTATTTGTTTTTTATTTCCTCGCTAATGTGATGAAAATCATTGTGTGTATCATGGGCAGTAAGGAGATTGCAAACTCGAGTCATTAAAAGCCCTCCGCCTTCGGGGTCGGGCTTCTAATAGTCTCTCGTTAGCAATCCTCTTCTTACCGCCCTTGATGCACAATGTACTATTATGTGTTTGTTCTGCAGTCGTTAATCAATCAATCAATCAATCATTTATTTGTGTTTACAGGTCATTACAAAAGATGGTAAAATATGTACAGTATCACTGTAAATTGCCGGTCGGCGTACAAATTTATAAAGAAATACAACTAATGCTATAATCAATGTCAATAATGTAACAGGAATAAAGTATAAAATGTTAAAGTTTAAATGTGGTTGGTATTAAATAAATTAAAATGTATCTATTAAAAATTCAGTTACACAATAATAACATTTTTCAATCAGTAATTTCGATAGCTTTACCTTAAAACTAACAATGTCGGCATTTTTTACATTGTCAGGTAATTTGTTGAAGATTGTAGGTGCCATACCAAACAAACTTTTTTTATAAACGGCAGTTTTACAGAGCTTTAGTTAGAATTATGTATTTGCGATTTCGTGTTTTTTTTTTATTTTAATTTCTACATGACATAAAATTTACTATTATTTTACAAAAATAATTATGCTGAATTAACACACAATGTTACACATGGAAGTGTTTTTTTTCCACAAGATACAATTTTTTACACGACTGCCTACAAAAAGAAACGTTTTCAGGGTTCATGTATGTATGTACGTACGATTCTTTATTTTGTTCGGTCATTTAGGAAGGATGGATGAAAGAAGATTGACGACAGAGATATACAGATCGAAAGTGAGTGGAAGGGTCGGAAAAGGCCGCCCTAGGCGTACTTTTTCGAATCAAATCGGAGAAATACTGGAAAAGGGCTGAATCTTAAGTACCCGAAACCGACGTGCGTGAATGACTCGATGTATGAATGTTGAAGAAGCGAAAGAAATTTGTCAAGATCGTAGCAAGTGGAAAGAAGTGGTCTCTGCCTACCCCTCTGGGAAACAGGCGTGATTTAATGTATGTATGTATTTTACTGTCTTCTTTTTACTTATTATTCAGTTCCCATTTGACCAATTACCTCATACAATTCGACCCCGCCAATGATCAGTTAACCCAGTCAATTAGCTCTCATACATTTTCAAACCCCTCGCGAAAACTTTCGACGATCCGTAACTACTACGTATGGGAACGGTTTCAGTTCCCAACGGACGTGACGTTTATTGGATAATGAACGATTGAACGAACGAGGGGGACCGCGCGAATGAATCATTCATTACATTCAGTGCCGGCGTCATTCATTCTCATACAGAACCAACTCCATTTGGAGCCTTGAGTTGATTTTAAATGATTATAAACGGATGCTGATTCTCTGTGAAATGTTCGCACGTTTAATTTTGATATTTTTAACAGGCAAGGCATTTATTATTAGCGAGTGCGCTTTTAAAGGTTGGTCGTGACCCTGCCTACCAAGCTAGCGGTCCTGGGTTCAAATCCTGGTAAGGGCAGATATTTGTGTGAGCGCGAATATTTGTTTCTGAGTAATGGATGTTTTCAATATATTTAAGTATATATTTATCTATATCGGTATTTATATCGTTGTCTAGTACCCATAGTACACGCCTAGAGCTTAGTTTGGGGCTAGGTCAGTTTGTGTGACATAGTCTCCTGATTTTATTATCATGTTACCTACAGATGTAGTGCATAATTGTTTTCCATCGTATTTTCTCGGCAACGTTCGTATTTGTCATGCTGCTTCAGTCAACCTCAGTACTTTTTGTACCGTGACCGACTGAAATAGCAAGACACGTTCGTACGTTCCCGTGAAAATTCGATGGAAAACAATTATGCACTACATCTGTACTCTCTTCTCATAGGCCGCCAGCACACTTGCAATTTTTCTGGTGTTGCGGGTGTTTAATGGTCGCGGTGATGACTTAATCAGGTGATCCGCTCGTTTGCCTCCATTTTGGAGTTCCGAAATCAAACTACTAACCCTTATAGTTTTGCCATGTCCATCTATCCGTCTGCGATCTAGCACAGAGACTTTTAGTACTGCAAAGATGTAATTTGGCACAGTTATACACTTGAATTACGCTGATATCATTAAATATAGTCTTGGTCATATCAATTTTCAGATTTGGTCCCTTAAGAAAATATTGATTTTGAAGAATCTATTTTCCAAGAATTAACCTAGCTAAATCGTCATTACTTATATCTTGAATTGTAACTTCAAATAACCAACTTTTCTAAACTCATTACTCTAATCCCAAAGCTATTAGTGTTGTGCTGTGCAAACTAGATTAAAGCTGCAAAAGGCCGGTTGTCCGGTCCAGGCCGGCCCGACCCGGACCGGACTGTGGAATCATTTGTAAACCTTCTCTGTAATTGTTGCCGTTTTAGCGCGGGACACACTGCCGCTCGGTGTTGCAAGCCATTTTAAAATCTTAAAATTATGGTTATTCCTGCTTTGAGAGTCGCTATTACAAACATCAACTCAAAATCACTGTTGGTTCTAGTTCCAGCTCATAGACGTTGTGTTAACGTTGGTTTTAAAATACAGTTGTATATTGAGTTGCTACACTTTAGATCTTGTAAAACTAGGATGGGTAGTAACTCCCCAATCGTAAGGATGTTACGGATGTACAATAACATCCCTGCCTCTGCCGGGATCGACATATTTCGTGATTCGAAAAACACGTTTAAAAAATTTATTTGCGATCATTTCGTGTCGTGTTATTGTTTCATTCTTCTCGTTGTTGTTTCGTTATAATGCTCATTGTATTTATTATTTGTAATTTAATTTAGATTTGTAAAAATAGTTTAGCGTGTACGTTTATCTAAGAAGTTGTTAATAATATTAGTAATTAACTGTAATCTTCAATACACTTGGAAGTAGCTGTGGTTACCTATAATTAGATAAGCATCCTATGTAACACTAGCCTAAGAGCCTATTTATAGTAATGATGTATTATCTGTTGGTAATCCTTAAATAAATAAATAAATAAATAAATTTTAGTGCGATGTGTGTTACGTTTTAATTTTGAAAAGGTTAGATGTTGCAATCTGATTTGCAAATAAAAATACATAAACCAATTCAAGGTCGGAAATACCGCTCGTGTAAGTATAACTGAAACAAAAGAAAGAGAACAAAGTGCGATTTTCAAACAATACTTAAAATCACTGTATTTTTTATTTTTGTTTAGTACCTATATTTATTTATCAGTGCATAATTTTACATTAATTTGGCATGCCGCTTAAAAGTAACCGCCTACCGATTCTGTTACGGGTCCAGGTCAGTAATAATCTGCTGAGAATAATGTTGCTATAATTAAAGTTTATTATTTATTTGTGCAAATTGTGGTTACAGAGTTATCAACAAGTTTTTAAAGTTGTTGGTAATTCTGTATAGCTCTGCCTACCCCACTCTGGGAATGGAGGCGTGAAGGTATGTATGTATGTATGTATGTATGTATGTATGTATTTATTTATTAAAACTTTATTGCACAATACAAAAAATAAGTACAAATGGCGAACTTCATGCCTTAAGGCATTCTCTGCCAGTCAACTACTAGGCCAAACAGAGAATAGGTCTCCGCGAATGAAGGCGCATATAAGGAAGGTTTTCTAGCGTTTTTCTTATAGGTAGTGTTGGGTTTCTCGCCTTATTCCACTCCCGGGAAGTGGCTTTAGCTCTTCTAAGCTCTGGCGGTGCAATAGAAAGACATGAATATAGATTTTACATAAGAATCTCATGTGCACGACAGAGACAGTTTCTTTCTGTTTATCTTCATTGGTCACTCAGCTGTGTGGGTGATTGTACCCGTAAAATAGAGGGCTGAAAGTTTACGCCGCTCTAAATCGTTTCAAACCGTGTGTCCCCCAGTTAGTAATAGTATGTATTTACCGTGACGGACTCCGGTAAAAGATTGGACTAATTTAGCCGCGCCGCCACTTTTTGCATGTCAGGCGCTAATGGGCAGCGTTGTTCCCTTTTTGCTCAGTATTTTACTTAAATTAACGGAGGGGGAATAATTCAGGGTTCTGCGGTTGGGGGTGAACACGCAGAGTAAACAGATAATGTTGCGTATCAGGTGTTTATTGTGTTAACGTTTAATTTGAGTGGAGCTGAGTGTACTTGAGCTTGCTTAGCGTTAAATTAAATCGTAGGGTACAATTTTACAAGACTACGCCGGCCGGGCGCTCAGTGGCGGCCTCATTAAAATTGTTAGGTTTCCTCATAAAATAAAATATATTGTTCTGAAATCAAAGGATGGTTTATTGTTGTACAAATAAATACACAATGACAAAGTTTAATAACCTTTAACCTTCGTGTAGTCAACTGAACGGGAAAAGGTGGCTAAAATAAAAAAGAAATATGATATGATACGTGTAGATATTTTAGCATTTATTTGGCTTTTGTTAGGATACTCCTATTGACGACGCGGTAGCCTAGTCGGTATTGACCCTGCCTACGAAGCTAGCGGTCCCGGGTTCGATCCCCAGTACGGACAAAATATTTGTGTGATGAGCACGAGTGTTTGTTCCTGAGTCTTGAGTATTTTCTATCTACTTAAGTATGTATTTATCTGTATAAGTAAGTTTTATAGTGGTGATTATTATTTACACCTTTAATATTTGAGTAACTTAGTTTACTTTTAATTTAAAAAAGTTTAGTTTTAACTTATAATTGTTAATGTAATGTAATACAACTTTCTAATAAATTCAAATTATTAAGTAAATAGTAAGTTGATCGTTGCGTTTTACCCATAGTACAAGCCTAGAGCTTAGTTTGGGGCTAGGTCAATTTGTGTGAGATTTTTCCCTTTTTTTTTATAACACTGTTATTGGTTAAGTATTATTCGGTAAATATTCGGTATAAAAGCGAGAAAACTGAAAACCAGCGCTGCGCAGCAGTCCTCGAAGACTGTGGCGAGCACCAGCTGAGTTTGCTCCTTTTGCTGAAGTACTATTTTTTGTAATAGCTGTAATAATTGCGTCCTGCAGTAATAAATATTTTTTTCATTGTTTCGTTGAAGTTAGTCACTCATAGATCAAGTGTTATTAAGTTATGGCTTATCAATTCTGTAATTTCTTGTTCAACAAGAAACACTATTTGATTGACAGAAAATACCTGCTTTAGTTTATTAGAAAACAGATAATAGTAATGAGAAAGCCACTGGACGGTCGGCGTAGTCTTAAGTGGCAGGATATCTAGACATCAATATATTTTATAATACAATTACTGATACAAGTTGGTCAATGTTACTGCTGACATCAAAATGCATAAATATTTTTGTGATACGTTTTGTCTATGTGATATAATACAAAATTTTGAGTCGATTAAAAATGCCAATGTAATAGTGATCCAACTTTCAAAAACTTTTAAACGGTTCAACCGATATTCATTAAATCTGGCTAAGAAATGCTCTGATTAAACTAGGTCATCTGTATGGGAGCCCCAATATCACAGACAAACACACAGACAGGCACGTTAAACTTTCAAGGCTCCTATGTACTAATGTAATGTCAACCTTATTGTAAGGTGACAAGATTCACAAATGATCAGTGAACCGTGTCTCTATAAGTACCACTTACCACCTTGTCTGTCATGTAACAAAAATTTCGCCTTTTCTCAGTTAATAGTCTAGTCCATTAACTGTATTATTAATGACAGCCCTGTCACGCCGAGCACTAAAGCTTTCGAGTTGCCGAATTTACAAGCACTTTGAGGAACTATTTGTCTTAAAAGTAAAAAGACATAAGTAGCCATGGTCATTTATTGTAGTGTAAACCTTACGTTAAGGGAATCAAATGCGTGTGATACGTATTTTTCTTTGGGTTGGTTTGTCAACAACGTTTGGAGTATCACGGTGAATGAGGTTTTGGTTGCTTCACAAAATATTTAGTTAGTATTATTCATACTGACAAGGTCAATAAACCTTGTACAAAATAGGGTTGTCGACATAAAATCAAACATTTTATGTTTAAAAATACTTAAACTAGAGAAATCCATGGGTTTATTATAAAATATACTTTTTTCCCCTTTTATGGTTAAAAGTTCCGACCCATTGATCTTAAAAGTCATATGGTAAGTACCTAGTCAGTGGTCAACGAAAATAGTATATATTACATAAATATTTATGTAAACAATATAACACTACGAAGTTAAGTGTTCTGTAAAGAAAAGGGTACGGGCTATTATAAATTATATATTTTGTCCCTGTCACTCACCAATGTCGTAGCAAGTACATACCTTAAATTATCAATTTCAGTTAAAGTAACGCTCCGTAGAAGTGGAATTTCCTAGAAGCTTAATTATTAATAATGCTACGAAAGATAGGCACTTTTGAAGGCAATTCTGCCCTCCTAAGCAGTATTTCAAATTCAATAACCAAAGCAGTTTGAATTCTATTCCGTTATTTATGAGGTTGATATTGCTATAGGAGGTTTATCCGAGATACTGCCTATTGGTTTAGGAGGGCAGAATTATTAAAGTTTTTATGAAATAAGTTAATTTAAAATAGACTTTACGTCTCACTAAATTAATAAATAAGAAAATATGAACGATAACTGGTATAAATTAACATTTTCATTTCGCTTATACTCTTAAAAAGCGGCCCGAGATTTTGAAAAAAAAAAAAAAAAAATCACGCTGGGACTCTCCAGTATTGGCGCCGTGGATCGGGTTGCTCACCCTTAAATAATCTTTGTTCCTGTTATGTTTTGTCTTGTTCTAATGCTTTATGTTATTACACTAACACTTGTTTTAAGCTGCACCAACTTCATTAACAAAATATGGATCATTTGTCTGAAATATATTATTATTATTATTATACATAAACTCACGCCTTTACTCCCAGAGTGGGATAGGCAGAGCTACAGAATTAACAACAACTCTAAAAACTTGTTGATAATTCTGTAACCACATTTTGCAAAATTAGGCTAAGATGTTTACCAGCGTATTAGTGACAGGTTGCAAGCCCATCGCCTAACAGTACTACAAGCCTATATTCCCTTAGTCGCCTCTTACGACATCCATGGGAAGACATGGAATGGCACTATTCTAACCCGGCAACCACACGGGATCCACGGATAAAGCGGGACACGGGGGATTATTATTATAAGTCAAGGATAAAGTAACTTCCTATTGAGGAAATGTGTTTTAAAATCGACGTAGTTGTTCTAGAGATCACCTAGACCATACTAACAAACTTACAATTTTAACTCTTTATGATAGTAATATATATAAGACATACAATACATGTTGCGCTGTCCCCAAATACACACATACTTTCTAAAGTGACAACCCTGAGCTTAGCCGTTTATAACATTGCTTTAATAAAACGTAAAAAAAAAAAACCTTTTTAAAATCATTTGGGAACTGTGTCAAATTGAAGGCAATATTGTTAAATATTCGTATATTTGTATGTAATGATTTATTATTGGTGCAGATTATAAAATTAACAGTGAGTAGACTAAAATGTATTTACCTACAGAAAATTCGTCTAAGTTGCACCAAACAACAAGATAATAAATATTAAATTGGCAAATCAACTAACAGTTGTTGTATTTCTTTTTGTGTATTTGTAGTAGGTAACGACAACGGAACTCTACAATTAGCATGGTCAGGGGGGTTATTGTGACATAGCAATGCAGTTCTGTTTACGCTGAGGGAAAAGGACAGAGCTATATAACTGCTATAGCTCTGTCCTTTACGCTCAACGTAAAATGAACTGCATTGCTATGTCATAATAACCCCTCAGACCATGCTAATTGTAGAGTTCCGTTGTCGTTACTACAAATACACAAAAAGAAAAATAACAATGTTACCTGACATGCTTTTGCTAACCTATCAAATTGGGCAGTTCGCAGAGAAACGACCCATTTTCCATCAATGATCCATTTTTACAAGTGAAATATGGCACAATTATCGCTGCACTTAAATAAATACTATGGCCACAATATCACCTTAATTGACCTTGCCCCAAAGTAAGCTCTAGGCTTATACAACGTGGACTAGATAAATATAAACTTCAATACATCGAAAACATTCCAGACTGAAGAACAAATTTTGCGAACCCGAATTCGAGACCGCATTTTGTAATTCAGCAACTATTCGATTCTGGGACACTACGATTTTTTAATATTTCCCCACAGAACTACTTCAGTTTCCAAATTCCCAATACTGACCCATATTGATAGCTCACTCTGTATATTCGCGCAGCATCCAAAAAACCCGTCAAAACCTTTACGATCACTGACAATGGACTCCAATTCAATTTATCACGCTTCCGAATTAACATTGCCTTCGCCCGTGCTTTGTCTGAAACACTCTTTGTTTCCTTTTTTCCTGGAGGAAATTACAGCAGGTCCGATTGTGACCGGATTGACTGGTTTATTAGGAAGTTCTTTGGTTCGCAGTCCGGGTCTAATTGTGGAGCTTGCGCGCTGACTTGAAATTGGAATTTCTTTTTTTTAAGAACGGTTTCAAAGAACGATTTGGAAGCCGTAGTTCTTCGGTGCTTGTGATGAATATGTATAAGAACATCATTGAATGTTTTTAGTATGTATAATATGGAGTTTAAAATCCATCCATCCATTTATTATTAAATAGAAAATGAGTCTGAACATATACAATAGGTACCCCTCATTGATATTCAAAATGTGTCTTTTAACCGAAAATTGTTAAGAGTTTTAAAACTTCTTCCTTTTTTCGTCTATTTTGCACTACAAACCCTGCTTCTTGCATAATAGGAAGTATACCTACTTAGGCAAGCGACACACGAGTCTGGCACTGTTCCATCAGATCTTTGTCTTCCAAGGTCTAAATGATAAATTATTATCATATAATGCAAATTCTAGAATGAGTAATATGAGCACGAAAATTCCATGTCGTTATAGGCGTCCAAAGCAAACCAGGAAAAATAAAATTATAATTTTATTAGACTATCCATTGACTTGGGATAAAATAGTACATTATTGCCTAGGCAGTGAAGCAGGCAATTGCGGGCCGAGAATTGGTTTAAACGGACGAGCTTGCGAGTCCGTTTAAAAATACGAGGCCCGCAATTGCGATTCCTGCCGAGGCATATATAGTGCTTTTCTAAAAAATCGCATATAAACACAAACTTCACGTGAAATAACCTCACTCTTTACCGCCATTATTTTTATAACAAGGAGAAACGCAAGCTTTTTTAGAAAAAAAAACTCAAGCTATTCCAGACACAGATAAAAAAGTTACGTTTCGAATAAAATATGGATGTATAACACTTGCGCCCTCATTTTATTATGGCCGTTTTCACTTTTTAAAAAGTTACAAACTAGATAACAATGAAATTTGTATGCAACATTGCGGGCTTGTGTAGCGAGCACGCAATGTATTTTTTTTTTTAATTTGGGAACTGTCTGTAAACTATGTACTTCGCGTCTCAGTATGGAGTTAATAATGTCAACATTTCCGGTCATTTTTGAGAAAAATATATTTATTTAGTCGCAGTTTTCGCAGGGTTAAAGAGGTATTTCTCTTATTCATGGCAAGGTAAAGGCAAAAGCACACGCCACCTGTCGGTAAGGAGGAACAACTACTATTACGTTACTAAATTTACGTGCCTATGAGTGCGCTAGGCAACTTAATTTTGCTGGTTAATACTTCGTCAAAAAAACAATGGAAAGGGTGATGGGCAATTTTAATGGACCCCGTCCCCACCCTCTAACAGTCACGGGGTGTATGTCTATTTATTAATTTGGACCCAAAGACAAAATATCTACTTAACTTTAGTAGCTAAATCGATGGGATTTTTTTAAATGAAAAAAACCTTTCAAGAGCCAAGCAGGGCAAGAATGTGATCATTTTTAAACCAATTTCTTACGATACGATTATGATTTTCCGAGAAATCCTAATGGCGAAAATATTCATAATGGCGATCGTCGCCATATTAAAAATACATCATGTTGCCAAGATCTACAAAGGACATGTTTCATCTCTGTTGGTGGGTGGGGACGTTTTTGCCCATCGTCCTTTCAAGAGATTAAGATACCAACGAATCTAATACAGTCTCTATCGCTGTGTATAAATGTGGATAAAGCCTCCTTCTCTTTCTGGCAAGTATGTAAGTACAAAAGTGACAGATGCCTCTAGTAGCTGGCAGAGCAGAGGCCCTAAGACAAGATGCATTCAGCATTCGTTATCGCTATCCAAAATGTATAGGGTTGACGTAAGCGGAGAGACATTCCGTACATTTTGTCAGTTTTCAATAATCGTTTTCGTTAGCGTTAACTTGTCTAGCCTTACTGTCAGTCGAGTTCGTAAATATGTATACACTTTAGTACCTACCTTCTCAATTTAATGTCATGTTTAAACTGCCATACATGAATAGTCGCAGGGATTAAAGTGACAGGGGATCTTCCGGTAACCTAGAGGGAAGATGGCTTATTGAAAAATGCTCGGCTTCTACTTTCGTTAATTTCGATTTACTGTTCTATTTACTGATTCTACTCTCTCACTGATAGTGGCGAAATCGCTTGGTGGACCGCCATTAGTTTAAAGCTGAAGAAGGTGACAGGTTGCTCTATCTTTAGTAAATAAATAAATAAATAAGTATCGTTGCATTAACATATACACAATAAAACCAATGCACTTCCAATACATTTCAAAATATCAACATAATGTAATGATGATTGATCCTAAGACATGTTTGATGCGTATACATACATACATATATATCTTCACGCCTGTAATCCCAGAGTGGGGTAGGCAGAGCTACAGAATTACAACTTAAAAAGTTGTTGATAAGTCTGTAACCACATTTTGCATAAATAGGCTAAGGTGTTTACCAGTGTATTAGTGACAGGTTGCAAGCCCATCGCCTAACAGTACTACAAGCCTCTATTCCCTTAGTCGCCTCTTACGACATCCACGGGAAGACATGGAGTGGCACTATTCTAACCCGGCAGCGTATAGTTATATTTTTTTCCACTTGACTATCTTTATCCACTCACGCCTCAGAAATAAAAGTCCTATCTCAAGCTCCCATAAAACTATTTTCTCTACAAAACCCACTGTGCCCATATCTCTTATCGCTTATAGGTCCAGCCCAGCTCAGCCATTGTTTTGTACTAAGTCCTTTATTGAAACCCGGGCGGCCATTATGTGGTTTTGATTGGGGTCGGGAGTTTTTCTCCAGCCACACTTTTAGGATTTTTCGCAACAAAAACTTACCTCTAATCCTTATTCCGAACACATTAATGTGAGATTACAGTGTATTTTTTGTTGGCTTTTTATTTGCAAAAGAATTGAAATGTTATTTCGCTAGTGTTAAAGCTTGAATTCACGCAGTGGAACATTTTACTTTTTGGAACGGAGCTCCAATGGATTACGGGAATGGAAAATTCTAAGAGAATTGATTGTTGTTTGTGTTTGTTATGAAGTCTTGGAAGTTAGTTTTATGTTTGATGCATTTCGTAACTAGAGTGAAATTATGTTTATTCTTAGTAAGTTAAATAAGTACATTACTTCGTAGATAGAAATTTTTAATACATTAGCTGCAGATTATTTGCGAAGGACTTCAAAAAAAGTTTTCAGTTTTTGTATGGGGTGTTTCCCCGTTTATATTTAATTTTATTCAACTTTTATTATTTGTTGGTAATTCTTTAGCTCTGCCTACCTCACTCTGGGAATGAAGGCGTGAGTTTATGTATGTATGTATGTATTATTTGTTGTTACAGCGGAAATAGAAATACAAACTCTGTGACAAGCAGACAGACAGACGGATAGTGAAGACTTAGCAATACGGTCCTATATATTAGCACCCTTTGGGTAACACTTGAGTATATGCCTCTCAGAGGGAAACAACTCAAAATTCTGAAAATTGGTTTCTGTGTATTGCTGAATAAATGCTTTTTCGTTATTTGTTTATTTCAAAATTCTGTTTTTCTTTCTTTCGAATATTCATTTAATTTTGCCCCATTCTATATTTATAAAGCTATGTTATAATGGAGCTGTCTAGATTAAATGCATTATTTAAGTACTATATTTTCATTTATTTTATAGACACTAATTTCATAAAACGTACCAACTTCGCAGATATTTTATTTCATAGAAAACTATATTCTGCTGAACGCGTGTTGAGTTCAGTTTATCTTGTATTGTTACAAAACCTAACCTAACCTACGTGAATCATATTTAAGCAGCAAGCAGCAGAAAATAGTTTTCTATGAAATGAAAATTCTGCGAAGTGATGCGTACTATGAAATTAGTGTCTATAAAACAAGTGGCACCGAAGTTTGATTTATAAACGGTATCAAAAAATAAAATCTAGTATTCCATCAAAACATTGCATTCGGTACCTATTATGAACAATTCGGAATTAATATGATCAATTCGGAATTATGTACCCCTTTAGAAGCTTCTTCCCTGCCCTATTATGTTTTAGACTGGTCTATTGTATGCTATTTTATAAAAAAATAAGACCACCCAGTTGTAGACATCTCTACATGATTACATGTATTTATCGGTAAAGGCATTGAACAATTTAGCTAGCATGCACTGCATGCGGATGCAGCAACTTGTTACTAATGCAATTCTGGTTCCGTCTGCGCGCAGCCAATGAGCGTTCGATCTTTTACTTGCATCTACGAAAATAGAGAACAGACGTAGATTTATGGCATGTTTAACGCGATGTTAGTGGCTGCTGCGTATCCAAGGGGTGTCATCGGGAACCCTTATCATATCACTTAGTCGTAACATAACTTAGTAGGTATAACACAAAAATGTTTTAACTTGATTGTGAGCGCACTCTTCGCCAACAAACTGACCTCAGTTGGTCGTTTTTTTTTGTATCCTACAATCTAAGTTGTTTTTGAAATAAATAACTAAACCTCCGCTGTCTGTCCGTCCATCTGTCTATCAGCGGGCTGTCTCATGAACCATCATCATGTCAGCCGAAAGACGTCCACTGCTGGACATAGGCCTCCCCCAAAGTTGGGTGGGAAATGCCGTAGTCACCACGCTTGGCAGGCGGGTTGGCGACCGCAGTTATACCACGTAGTCCGCAGAGGACGCTGCTGCCCATCCTCCGGTTTATCCTATAGTTGCCTCGCCGGCACTAACGCCGGAACCATACTACTATCTATTATTTTATTTTTTTGTCATTTTTCCTGTGTGTACTACAGCCACTATAACAACAAATAGTAATTATAAATTAAAGTTAAAATTAAATACTCACAATAATAGAAAAGTGTTTTTTCGGCGTGGTGCGGAACCCTTCGCGTGCGAGTTTGATTCTAATTTGGCCGATTTTTCGGTCTTCTTACTTTGTCAAATAGCAGTAAATTTTATCACAATATTCGAGTCGATTGCAGATGGGGTTAACTAAAATTAATCCCCATATTCATAAACGCACAAAAAAACTATTTTATTTAAAGAATATTTGGTCTATTGTGCCTTTTTGAATAAGAAGGGTAATTTATGTTGACTACAAAATGAAGCCGGAATATACAAACAACTCAACCTAAACATTATATTGGGAGAAAATCTCACACAAATTGACCTATACCCAAATGAAACCCTAGGCCGGTGTTATAAAGGATAAGTACTACAAACTAAGCTAACTGCGTCTTGAAACATTACTGTTAGTCACACAAAGGAATAAACAATCAACTGCTTGAGGCAAGTGCTACCCTTTCAAGACAAAGTTGTTAACACAATAGAGAACGTACATGACTCTGTTTCACAGCTTCAATAAAAGCTGAATTATGTAACAAACAGTTGAGAAAATGGTTTTTGAATAATATAAAAATAATCAAGATGTAAGCCAACAAAGGTTTGGTTCTCTTTCATTCATTAAATCACGCCTGTTTCCCAGAGGGGTAGGCAGAGACCACTACTTCTTTCCACTTGCTACGATCTTGACAAATTTATTTCGCTTCTTCCACATTCATACATCGAATCATGCACGCACGTCGGTTTCGAGTACTTAAGATTTTAGATTTTAGATTTTAGAGTCTATCTCCCATTTGATTCGAAAAAGTACGCCTAGGGCGGCCCCTTCCGACCCTTCCACTCACTTTCGATCTGTATATCTCTTTCGTCAATCTTCTTTCATCCATCCTTTCCAAATGACCGAATCATCGAAGCATGCTCTTTTCAATCTTAGTCACTACATCTTCCTTTATTCCACACTTCTCTCTGACTTTTTCATTTCTTACTCTATCAATCAGTTTCACACCACACATACTACGCAAAGAGCGCATTTTAACTGCATTTACACGACTTACATGCTTGTCCTGCCACACCCAGCATTCAGTACCATACATCAGGGTAGGTTGGTTCTCTCTTTCTAGCAAAACATAATTTAATATGGAGTTTATATGGCCGTCGTGTTACATGACGTCACAGTGCATATCGTCGGTGGTACTGCAAAACCACGTAACTAACAAATTTATTATAGAGCAAAATAAACCTTACTCTCATATTAAAAAGGTGCATTTTGCTCCTTATTTAAAATGCTACTTACGCGGTTTTGCAGTTTCACCGACGATATCGGATCTCTGTCTAATTGCTGTCATTTAGCAGTTTAAAATGCTTGTATCATCCGTATATCTTCACCGATGTTCCTTATTGCGAGAATCCCAATTTCGTGTCACTTTTATGTAGAATTTAGGACATTTAGGCACTTAACGTTTTAGTCTTTCAATGCCCTAGACACCTTTTGAAGTTCATATCTAATAGAAATTTGTAATACTGTTATTTTAGCATATTAATTGTTCTATCCTACTCAAAGAGATCTTCAGTTTATTGCTTCAGTCTAGTGGCTTAAGCTATGTGAAACTTACAACACTGAAATTTAATTAAGCATCAATAGCGTAGTGTTTAATTAAATTATTTGCAAGCAAAGTTTAACTCGCTCGATTAATTCGGCGTCTGCAAAGTTTTCGATCAACATCAATAGAGATACAAAAAGAGATCGTTTTTTTTTGGCCTTGACTGTCGAAAAAGCTAACCCATTTGTCTGTCTGTTTTACGTGTTCGGATAAATTCGATTAGACACGAGAGAGAAAGAGAGAAGTACCTACCGACCCCCCTACCCTGCCCTAATACCTTTTATTAAAAAAAAAAAAAAAAAAAACATTTATTTCAGACTGCGGAATCCATATATTGTTAGTCTTACACAGACATCTTAAATAACTATGTTAGTACCTAAACTTAAATGAAGAGAGGTCCAGTGCATGATCAGGCCACTGTCCCATCTTTCAAACCGCGACGGTCAGGAGACTGTGGCGGCTAGCGCAGACTTTGCAAAACTTCGCGTGGAAACCATCCACGCGCGCGTCCGCGGACATACCCGACGCACTGCAGTATCGCGGCAGCCGCAACAGAACCCTGAACGCGTCGTTATACTGTACACGCATTGAGTTTATAGCCCGTTGCGTGTACGTCGCAACCCCCCTTCCGTCCTTTTTACTTTTATCAACTATTGTACAGCAGATGGACTGAATATTTTTATTTCAAAATAAAATAAACCTATTAAATAACCTCCTTCAAACCTTCCCAGCTCCATGTTCCCCGAACTGCAGAAATTGTGTTCCTTACAACGGAATAAAAGTTGCTCTTAGCAATCAGCTGATTAAACCGCCGTTACCAAACGACTTTCGACTTTATCCTGTGAACAATAGAGTTAGCTTTAAATTAGGCGTGTAACAAGATAACGTATGTGAGGAAAGCTTTAGTACGCGAATGCTCGAAGAAAATTAGATTAAAGATAGTAATTCTGTTGAAATTAGAACGCTCCACGAAACTATTTTCGTTCAACGGTGCAGCTTGTTCGCAAAGTGAATAAGTTATTTGTTACATTATCAGATTAAGTTTAATCGTATGTTACTTGAATAGCGTGAACAAAAAATATAACCTTTGTAGCATTTCTGACATACATATTTAGTTTTAAAAAAAAGTACGACGAATGAGGAAAAAAAAATTGCGATTTTTATTGACGACAAGATTAATTTAGCTGGTATTGGTAGTGATGCCTACGAAGCCACCTAGGTTTCGATTCCCAGGAAAAATATTTGTGTTTTCTATGTATATATCTAATTACGATTGTCCAAACTAAAGGTTCAGTTAGGTTAGGGTTGTATAACGATCGAAATGACTTCAGCATAAACCAAAATTCGTAGAAACAATGCATTAGGAAAGATAACCATTTATTTATATAAGCAAACCTGTGCTAACTCGGGGCGCCTATAAAGTGATGTAGCAAAATATTTTATCGACAAAAAATATATCGATGTTACTGTCACAGCTAAATGTTATTCAACATCAGATTCATTCAGTATCAGATTTGACGTGACGCAAGATCAGATTTCATTATATTTTTTCAGGTGAAAACTGATATTGCATTTAAGGCAAAATAACTTTGACTCACGTTTGTAGTTGTATGTCAGGGAATTCACTACTTCATGATTTAATATAATATTCACGTGGAGGTGTTTCTTGGGAGACATTATAGTTTTGGTCTTCGTAACCATTGTAGCGGATTTTTAATGAATTAAGTATAACATTTATAATGAATGGCACTGAGATAAATTGACAATTTGATTAAGCTGACATCTGAATACTTTTATGATATCGAACCTTTTTAAAGTAATCGAGAATTTTCAATGAGAGGCTCTTAAAACTTATGACATGTGTGTAGATAAAGTGTAGTCGCTCGCAGGACTGATGGCCGATGGGGTCAGAAGGTTCTTGAGTGGCGTCCGTGACTGGGAGACGAGCTGTATGTAGGCCTCCAACAAGATGGAGTGACGATCTTGTAAGGATCGCGGGAACGCGGTGGATGCGAAAAGCACAAGACCGGTCTGAGTGGAGAGCCTTGGGGGAGGCCTATGTCCAGCAGTGGACGACTTTTGGTTGACGTGATGATGGTGATGATGAAAGTAGTTTATGCAACTGTACATAATTAGGCATTAAAAAACTCGTGTGATCCTATTATGAAACTCGCCCATGCTCGTTTCATAAAACCACACTCGTATTTTAAAGCCTCTCATTATGCATTAGTTGCATAAACTACTATTGTATAATTATGCTATTACAATATGTATAAAGCATAATATCCATATTCTAATTACACTAGAATGCTGTCACCCAAATTCCAACGCTCTGGCATTCTAGACTAGATTAAATTAAGCTAGATGTGACGTAACATATTTATAGCTATCTGTCACGACGTCAATCTCGTTTTATTCGTATTCGCTCTTCTAATATCAAAATCATTATGTATGAAAGATTTGGATTTAAATAAGAGGGAAACCTTCGCTTTCCTTTTTATACAAACGTTTTTCATTGATTTAAACGTACCTTAATATAAAATTTTAGGTTTTATTTATTTAGTCACGTTAAATTTCTACTTTTGTTTTATTTATCGTTTTTGTACAAAAAATAATTAAAAATAAGGTGTCGTTCATTAAAGTACGTAAATATATATCACTTTTTACTTTAAACATATAAAACATGGTTTATCTCATACTATCCTATGACATGAAATGTTGATCCATAATTATACCAGCCTAAGTTATTTTAAAATGTAGGTATCATCTGGAACTTTTATAAGCTTATTAATTTTCCTTCCATTCAAATTTCATAAATCCAAAAAGAATTTAATCCTTTCTGATCAAAGCTTCAAGAACCTCCAAGAACCTCCATACAGCCTTCCATCTCGTTTATCCTCGGTCCATTCCGAATGCAGCCTCTTTTCATATTCCCAATGAAGTCCGCCATAATTAGATAAGACTCCAGTTCTTGTGTGGGCTATGTGATAAGCGGTAGCGATTTACTCTTTCTCATAGCGGTAGGTACTTTACTTGGCTGTTATGTTAATCGTCAATTTTTTTATTTTTATTATAATGCATTTTTTATCTTTGTTATGTGTTACAAAGTTTATAAAGCTTAGTTTACGTTTCGATTATGATGGTTGTAGTCGAATGCCCAAGCAAAGCCTGCGGCCCAGGGCAAACAAAGGCGTGGAGGGAGAATCACTGGGATTTTTGTGGGTATTCCAGCCGTCCACCTGGACTAGGGATAAGAAGTGTAGGTTATGCCGACCATGACAAAAATGACTCGACGAATTACTTTGTAAGGCAGACACATTAGTATTGTAAAAAATGCAGTTAATTAAAATGAGAGAAAAAGCTTTAATCGGTAAGGATTCAGAAGAGCTGTCTTACACCAAGTCGCACCAAATTTGTTAATCTATTACCATAATATTATTTTGATAAACGTTTATGCATCTAACGATTTAAATTGTTTTGCAAAGACAGCAGCATTTTGAATTGTGAAAATCATACATACATACATACATACCTTCACGCCTTCATTCCCAGAGTGGGGTAGGCAGAGTTACAGAATTACTAACAACTCTAAAAACTTGTTGATATCTCTGTAACCACAATTTTCACAATTAGGCTGAGATTTTTAACAGTGTATATTAGTGACAGGTAGCAAGCCCATCGCCTAACAGTAATACAAGCCTTTATTATTTTGAAAATCGAATCTGTAAAAGCCTGTGTCTTACCCCACCCCTCGGGTATCCTCGAAACGAATTCAATTTGTCCAGGTTTCGTTAGCGACTCCGCAATGCAGCCATTTGAAGAAACCCTCAACTCCATTCAACTCGTTAACTGCCTATTTTTTCCTAAGCGTTCTTGGGAAAAGTAAGCAATTTCCTCACTTTTTTTCTGTTTTAATCTCTAAAGCTTAATGGTTAGGTTTTACTTTTGAATATTGCTGGCTGTATGAAAACCGACTGGGAGAGTTTGATTTGCAAAATAGTGGTACAAAGTGTGTATTTTTTCTTTAATATTATTGAAAAAAAGTGTCGAACGCGCGAAACGACTTCTTAAAAATGTATTGCTGATGTCATATAATTGAATTATTTAAAGTTAAATCGGGAACACGGTATGGAAAATGTGGTCTTAACTTTAAAGTGGTATTTCTGTAGCTCTGCCTAGCCCACTCTGGGATTACAGGCGTGAAGGTATATGTATGTATGTATATAATTGAATTCTGTATATTATACGATCAATTTTCATCATAAAGCCCTATTTCAGTTTGTCATCTTTGGGCATATTCGGTTTTAACCCGAACGATGATTTGTCTCCAATGTACTATCTAGCATTGTACCGAAAATAAACTTCTCAAATTGTGAAAGTTTCTTACGAGAAATTCTCGAAAATTTCTTAGTATATTCTCAAATTTTGTATGGGAAGAGAACGTTTTCAATGTTCTCAAATGTTTCTGATCACATTCTAAGTAAAATCTTGAGAAGATTTCTCAACTTCTGAGAATGTTCTGCTACTTGTACGTTGCTGTCTGTATCATTATATGGACTGCCATACGAAGTTATAAATCGAATAAAAATAAATTAAACCAAGTTCTAAGTCATAACAAACTACCTAATTAAAAAAGCACTCCTTAGAATGATGTTATACACTCTGACGAGACAACTTTAACTAGTCGGTTACTGGCGAGAAGTCAAATTAAGTAGTTGGGCACGACTTCGTGAATTGAAAACACCACGCTACCTCACTCTATAGCCATAGGTACTAAAGTGCAAAAGCCTTCTAACATTTCTTGAAAGACCAAAACTTTCTTCACCTTATAAAATACTTAAGCGAGTTCGACCGGCCAACTTCGGCGTTACTCCGAAACTCCGGCAATCGAGTATCGAGAGTGCGGCGAGTTGGAAACTAAAACTCGCGGTAGCACTGCCCAACTAAAGGCATTGTTTCTGACAGGCCATTTATGTTGGTTTTCCTGGCATTTGTTTAATTGCAGTTGAGCTTCTAAGGCCACTCTCATACTAGCTACAATGTGATAAATGCAAATAAGTTTCTGTCAAAAAAATACAGACTTTTGTGCCGACTGTACCTTTAATTGTACAATCATCATTTAATTGTTGTAATCAAACTAATCGATTCAAAGAAGTTATGATGACTATGATTAATAAGTTATACCTAACAGATTTAAGTGCAGAGGATTATTTGTTACCAAATTCTGATTCCACCATCAGTTTAGCTTTTAGATTCCATAATATAGCATTGTACTGGGGCTTACTCATGTATTCACGTCTATTCCGTCTTCCTTGTCTTATTTATAAAACACTTTTACAACTTCAAAATGAGAAAAAAAAAAACTGCTCTCTCCCATCCCCTCTAAAATTCATTCCATGATGTTAAATCGGGAACACGCTGTGGAAAATGTAGCCTCTTCTTGCTTTACCAAAAAACGGCCGTTTTACCCAAAAAAATATGAATTTTGAGGTTATAAAATAATTAATAAGACAAGTGGGTGAATCAACTTCTAAGGTACTCCCCATTGTTCGACATGTTTCACAAATTATATGTTTTTAGAAAAACTATATATTGCCTACGACGTAGCTTACACGCTTATTAAATCAGACAATTAGGCTAGCATTTGAAATGATTTGATTTAAAAATAGTACAGTTTGAAATAATAATATAGTTGGTAACGCAGCGGACGATGTTGTCCCTAGGTTTTGTATGGAAAATGTGCATTTTCCCCTGAGTTACGAGGTTTTTTCGAAGATTAAATAATATTTGAGGTGTTTTACGTGTAAGGTCTGTAAATTTGGTGGTCTGATATTAATATTCATACATTATTATTAATAATAAGTCACCAGGAAAGTTTTGATACCGCAAAAGAAAAGGAGTACCTTAAAAGTTGATTCACCCAAGTACGTTGGAATGAACGAAAGTAAGAAGAGAGCTTATTTGATGAAGCAAGCAACCATCTAGTATTTATTTTCAAATAAGTATTTTTAATGAAACAATTTCTTTTTTTGCAACAAAGAGTTTACGTAGGTGCCTACTTACTACATAATCGTTTTTGAGTAGCCCTGGCAACTGTAATTGATACCCCAGGCAGCGTTAATGAACGAGGCTTTGTTGCTGACAGGTCATTTGTGTAAGTTTCTTGGCTGCCCGCGTTTCCTGATTGCTATAATAAAACGATCCCGGAGCACTGAGGAAGCAAACTAGTTTAATATGCAAGTATAATTGGTTTACATTGGAATATACGAACTTGTAGCATAGACTCAGAATATCTATATATTCTTACTTGGTTTTACTGGGAGGACCTTGTGCAGGGTCCGTCCGGATTGGTACCAACATCTTAATCATTAACCTACCGCCAAACAGCAATGTTCGCATTGCATTGCAGTCTTGTGAATGCGAATGGCTATGGGTCACAGTTTCCACTAACCATCTGATGGCCTGTGTGCTCCTTTGCCTTTACATGAAGGCCATAAATAAAAAATAAAACCTCTGTGTATATTATCCCAGAATTTAAAGTGAATTTAAAAGTATAAGAAAGACCTTTCAATGCCAGTCTAGAATATAGTTTTAATTTTCCGATATGTTACTTAGTTTAGAAGTTATTACAGATTTAAAGAAACTTATAAAGAACGCTACCTTGAGGTACTCCACGCCTAACCTTACTTCATCTTACTTTCTCAGTTAGTTTCAGTAACCATCGATAAGTTAACTGAGATATAAAGCTAATCCGACAATAGACGATGTCATTTGCTTCTTGTAACTCTACTTTGATTTAATAACGTGACTGTAAAATATCTGAATCCGACACTCTCTTAAATATACTTCTAGTTGGACCGAAGCAAACGAAGTAAGCGAATCTCTACTCTTCCCCGATTCGGATATTTGTTTGTCCGTATTACTAACGTTACGTTACTCCTCCCACACTATAAGAGATATCAGTATCAAATTTAGCGCGTTCCAAATTTAGCCATGGGAAAAATGGTAAAAGTGCCGAAACTTCGATTTGAAGCGGCGCTCTTCGCTCGTAACCTTTTTGAAGCTTCATCTTTAGCTTTAATTACAGACATGATGAGAAATCTGTAGCAGCTTCGCTGCATGTAGCCTTGCAAGGGGACGGCAAGTGCACCTAGTAATAATGACCTGGCAGATATTATTGCGCCTTATGTTGGATAATATATTATTGCTGGTGAACATGCTAGTTTCTTTCAAGTGAAGTTAATGTATACAAAAATAATATATTAAATAACTTCATAAAAATGACACTTTAAAGACATAATTAGTCTCAAATAAATGACTCTGATTTATAACTAACAGTTTTAAATACAAAGGATAAACTGTTGCCAAATTCTAATTCCAACATCAGTTCAGTTTTTAGATTCCAAAGTATCGTATTGTCCCCCGGGCTTACTCATGTATTCACGTATATTCCGTCTTAATCGTCTTATTTATGAAGCTTACAACCTCAAAATGAAAAAAAAAAAAAAAACTTTAAAATGCTCCTATTGCGCGAAAAAAAAATACTCTCCAAAAAAAAAAAACATTGTTTAAATTCGGAAACACGGTGTGGAAAATCTGTAGTTGCTTTACTTACGAAAACACGGCTGTTTTACCCAAAAAAGATGCATTTTGAGGTTATAAAATAATTAATAAGACAAGTACGTCCGAATGGACTATAGTAGTAAGAAGAGTTTTACTTGTGGGAGGACCATGTGCAGGGTCCGTCCGGGCTGGTACCACCATCTTATCCATTAACCTACCGCCAAGCAGCAGTCTTTGCATTGTTGTGTTCCGGTTTGGGGATAAGACAGCCGGTGAAATGACTAGCATATAGGCATTCCATCTTAGTCCTCAGGGTTGGCAACGCATTTGCAGTCTTGTGAATGCGAATGTCTATGTTTCACAGTTTCCACTTACCATCAGGTGGCCTGTGTGTTCGTATGCCTTCCCATGCCATAAAAAAAAAAGAAAAAAAAAAGAGATCTTATGTGATGAAGCAAGCAAGCATCTAGTATTTATTTTCAAATACGAGTTTTTAATGAAACCATTTCTTTTTGTGAAACAAAGAGTTTACTCAGGTGTTTAAATACATCTTCTACGTCGAATATAAACTTTGGATAAAAACGTACGTTTTAGTTGCATCGGGTTCAGAAAATATATAGTGTCGTTGCGGCTTTCTTTATAGTTTTATTGCTGTCCCGGGAGTTTCTTTGGATAAGAACCACCTCGGTTTCTTATTGCAAAACTTTCCTCGGCCGATGTTTACGTGTCGGAGTTTGTTTTTTTTGTCTGTAGTTTGTCGCGGGTTTTATTATGTGGGTTTTATTGGAACGTTTATTAGATTAGGATACGAGTTGGAAATTACAAATAATTACTTTTACTTTTATCTTCTTATGTATGTATGTATGTATGTATGAAAACACTTTATGGTACAAAAGAAAAAACAGAACAATACAATGAATATAAAAATATGTACAAAAGCGAACTTATTCCTTTAAGGGATCTCTTCCAGCTAACCCTTGAGAGATTGAGAAGAGTGAAAGGTTGTGCAACGAGTAAACAAGTGTACAAGAAGAAGAATATAACACATCTATCTGTTCTATACATAAAAAAATACTCATTGACTGACTGACTAACTAACTGACTAAAAAGCAACACAGCCTAAGCCGCTAGACTAACGACTTGAAATTTGGAGATACACATACTTACATAAATTCACGCCATCATTCCCAGAGTGGGGTAGGTAGAGCTAAATAATTACCAACAACTCTTAAAACTTCTTGATAATTCTGTAACCACATTTTGCACAAGTAGGCTTAAGATGTTTCCCAGTGTATTAGGGACAGGTGGCAAGCCCATCGCCTAACAGTACTACAAGCCTTTATTCCCTTAGTCGCCTCTTACTACATCCACGGGAAGACATGGAGTGGCACTATTCTCACCCGGTAACCACACGGCAAATTTGGAGATAATACTTCTTAGTCCTAGGGGTGAATTTAAGGATTTAATGAAATTCAGCCCCCGACGGAAAGAAAAGAGCGTAATTACGAATATCTAATTTTACGTGTTTAATAGAATAGTAACTAGATACATATAAACATGTTTTATTAGTAGATAGATAACATCTTAAACTCAGGAACAAATACTCACCTCGCTTTCTATCAGAAGTATTATTTAGTTTGAATCATTCGTCTTTACTAAAAATGTAAACGTAATTACAAACGATAAACGTTTGAACAGTTTCCTTGTATCGTAAACATTTTCTTGAGGCATTATTTTTACAAATAAATCCCTCAGGCATTTTGTTAACTTTGTGAAAGGTAATAAATTATTTAGCGTGCTGTAGCTATTTGGTCGAGGTTTTGTTGTGGCACGAATAAGATGATAAAACAAGTGTAAGAAATAACAAGCGTTTATATTATTATGTTAACAGTATATTTACAAACTAGCGACCAACCCTGACTTTGTCTGGGTGGGCTCTATGCGTGTTATGCGTTAAAATGCTTTCGGAAATAATTTTTTAAACGGATTGAATAAACTAACGAACTAACACTCTTTTTAACTTTATTTCTTTATTCCAACTTTCTAACCTGTACACATTATGGTGTAGTATTGAGTATAGCATTTTTTGTCCTATTTCAATAACAGCATCATCTGTATCAAATTAGACTTTCACGCTAAACTTTCTCTAAACAAAAAGTTAATAATGTGCTTCTTTTAAAAGAAATGTATTTTTGCGACAGCACACAAAAGCCAAGTTATATGTATATTTTTTAATTAAAAATATTATACTGTTGGTTTTAATCAAAATTACATTTTCGGTTTTAAGGAAAATTATCGAAATAGTCTTATTCACGGTAAGAAATGTTAACGTAAGATTTTAATTAACAATTAGCGATGTTTTACAAAGCCGTGCCCTTATTCTAAGTTTGAAGTCAGTTGCGGCAAACCTTTTTTCGACGCCGCAATTTCTTAAAAAAGGATCCAACATACAGGATGATGTTAAATTAAAAACCGAACCGGCATAAAACATTTTTCATCACTCATTTTACTCGAAAGTAAACACTTGGTCGCTTTGACAACTCTCACGACAAAAAGCGAGTTTGCACTCGGTAATTTCAACCGGCGCGAGCAGTGTGTTTCGAGGTGTATGTTACGGAGTGTGGACACAGTGCTTGGAACGGATCGTAAACAATTGGAACCTTTTTTTTTGCTGTGAATAAATTGGCATGTCGGTTTGTAAATCACGCTTGGATGGCAACTGAAACCAATATCTGTATTGGATGAAACGGTTTATCGCTAAAGAGTCGCCTTTACAGTTTGAAATGAGTTGTCATGATCATGAAAAGACGAGACCACCATTTTATTTAAAAGCGAAAATTAAACAAAGATCGAGCGTGATTTAAATACAAATTAACAATCTTGCTAAAAATGGTGCACAAGTGAGTTTGTCATTCCATTTTGTCTTTTCGCAATGAAAAAATTGAAATAATTTTTGTTTAAATAAATCGGAGAAAATTGTGACAACTACTACTAAAACTATACTTCGAAGTTACGTTAGCACTGTTTCGTTGACGTGATCGTCAAATTCTAAGCTAAATTAAAAGTTTTCAGTCTCCAACTCATCGGGAACTTAGTTCAAACTTGTTTGTGAAATTTATACCGATCAAACAAACAAGGATAAAAACGTGCTAAAACATAATGGGTTTCAAACTAGTTTCAAACATACCAGCCGTGTGTATTACGAAAATAGGAGTAAAAAGCAAGTTTTTTGTTTACCGCGGAGTAGTTTGCACCCTCGGGACGCCAACTTTATCCCGGCTGGGCTGTATATCAGACTATATGTTGTAGCGTGTCGCGTATAAAGGTTGCCCGAAGCTATGTAGAAAACACCGCAAGATAAAGTTAGGTTTTTTATACCCTGTGGTGACGTTGCAAATTACGACAAAACGTAAATATCGATATTAAGTAATTTGTTAAAAGTATTCTGTGTTTATTTTAAGACTGGGATTTAAACCGTTGATCAACTATAATTAGTTATTGTTGAGTATTGATTCATTAATCGAAATAGTATTGAAAATAAAGTGTGAAACATCATCTTTGATTCTGTCGATATACTTACGTAAAATTAAGGAAGAAGGTAGTCTTCGCGCATAGAATACTCATAAGTAAAGTCCTTATTAAAAACACCCTGTAATGTATAATTATACATTTACAGGGTGTTATTAATAAGGAATCTACTAAAGAGTTTTCTATGCGCGAAGACACACTCCAGAACCAAAGAAGTTGTTCAATTAAGTCTTTTCAACGTAACCTCTTTCTTCAGTTTATTCTGCTATATCTTCGGAGTTATTTATGGTAATAGATTTAAGTCAATGATTATTTACTTTTCTTATAGCTAATTGAAATTTTCCGTTTGTCTCCAGATCCAAAACGGGACCATTGCAACAAAACAGTGGAGATCTATGAAGATGTATCATCGCCGCCTGTCACGCCGGAAAACTTCGGTCGACCGCTGACATGCACTTATAGGTAATCTTAATTATGAAACACTGTTTTGGATATTCGATCAAACTTATAGGGTGTTCCAACATTTTTGAACATGACCGCAATGCTAAAAGTACATACCTACAGCCCCTATAAAATACCTGTTTTTTTTAAATAGAAATCTATTATTTGTCTATGTTATTTTTATTTTTACTCATACAATGCAGGTAAAGTCTGTGACTAAATTAAATTTAGGTAGGTTCATCAAATATGGACTTGCGTGTTATCTTTTAACGATGAGTTATTTCGTTACAGTTCGATTCCCAGGAAGAGTAAAATTTTGTGTAAAGATTGCGAGTATTCTTTTTGCTCCTTAGTCTTAAATGTGTCCGTGTAGAAATATTTATTAGCGTTGTACGTTTATGGTTGTTTATATAATAAAAGCAAAGAGTTAAGATTCAGACTACGTATTTTATCCAAGATGGTCCTCTGATGTACATTTAATTTTAGCAACTCAACTTATTGGCGTATTAATACATCAGTTAGCTGTTAATTTGCCGTTCCCGTGAACTCATTGAATATTTTTTCAGGTTTAGAGCATTTCGAGGATCACCAAAGGACTGGATCCTTAGGATACGATTCAAGAAGTTCAAAGTTGGCACTCTGATCAATGGGACCACTTGCCATAAGGGATACATGCAGGTCAGTAAATCTCATAGTTACAAACTGAAACGTAGCCAGGTTACACTAAAAATGTCTGGTGTTAAGAGACTATGCTGCCATAAAAAAATGGAACGCTGAATCACCAAATGCAAGGGTACTACTGATAAGAACGTGAGTTAGAGATAAATTGCACGCACCTCGATTGCAGTGTCGTAAGTGCCAGAAGTGCAGTGCTAACTGTCAGAAATTACTAGTATTGGAGTTTCAATCGTCAGTATAAAAATGCCTACCTTATGGTTTTAAAGATGCTATTAAAAACTTTGGAAAAAGGTGTCTCGTTTGAAAAAACCAATGAAACTCTAGACGCATTATCATTAAGACGCTGTTACGCGATAATGTGTAAATCCAGAAGTAATAAAATAAATAAAACAAATAACAAAACATGTCATCCCTCAGTACTGTCGTTGTGGATTGACATTTACATACATACATAAACTCACACCTTCATTCCCAGAGTGGGGTAGGCAGAGCTAAAGAATTACCAACAAGTCTTAAAACTTCTTAATAATTGACATTTCATTTCTAAATAATTGTGGGCTGAAACATATTTGCGTAACAGCGTCCTTAAATGCCATGCAAAACATTAAATCAAAGTGCTTTATTAATGCGTACAGTCAGAATATGGAACATCCTGTATTGGTATCCTAATTTCTGTGTGCTTTTGAAAGTAGGATTATTAGGTCGACCTTGTCCTGACCTTGTCTCAACTAGGGTCAAGAGCAAACCCATTAAATTAACAATACAACAAATTTGCAATTCTGACGTCAATAATTAATTTTAAATTAAGTAATTTCATAATGATAATACTGTATATAACTGTATTTATTCATTATTTATTTTGCTGACACAATTGTATGTTAGTATTAATGTATACTCTTTAATGGCAATAGGCCATATAACAAAAACAACTTCTACAAAGGCGAACTTATCCCTTGGTCTAATTAGAAACATTAAAAAAAGGCTTCTTTTATTTAGGCGCATTCCAATTTGTAGCGTCTATTATGATCGCCAATGGAAAATGAGCAACTTTGATACAAAGTTGTCAAATCTGTCTTTTTAATTTCGTAATTGAGTTTCGAAACACGTCGTCGACTTGACTAATTAATTTTCGAAATTCGACGAAAACTCTCGATATTTTTAGTTCGAAACTCTCGTCGACGGGCTAGGCAATTATCGGCACGGTTTGAAATTTATACGAACTTCGATCTCTTGTTTAATTCCGAAGGTGCTTTAACACAAATTAATTTATAATTCCTGTAAATATATTGCAAGATTAAATTTGAAATATTTTAGGATATTCATTAAGTAGATTTAGATAAATAATTCGCCCTGGCCTCTACTTTACCCCTTTACACCCGAGCGATTCAGACAATGTTTTATTAAGTATATTAAGTGTATATAAATAAAAATAAAAAAATGTTTTTGGAGTTGTTGGTAATTCTGTAGCTCTGCCTAGCCCACTCTGGGAATGAAGGCGTGAAGGTATGTATGTATGTATGTAAAAAAAATTGGATGTCAATTTTTTTAATATTTTTTTACACTGTTTCATATTTAATTTGAAAAAAAAAACTTTACATTCGTATCACTTTTATTTTTATTTTACACGGTTCAAATTCAATTAGAAAAAAACCCTCACAATAGTATCAGCTCGGGTGTAAAGGGTTACAAGAAAAACCATATCGCCTTTAACATTGTTATCGTATTGTCGTCGTTACGATAGCTCTTATTTACTTGACAGTAATGGCGACCGTGTTAAAGACCTAACGAACACGTAAAAGCCAATATTATTTTACCCAATAGAATATAGCTCTAGAGAGCCTGGTTCACTAATGTTTTATAAATTATCATCTGAAAAACTGTATCGTTTGACGACGCGCTGGCCTAGTTGGTAGTGACCCTGCCTACGAAGCTAGCAGTTCTGGGTTCAAATCCCGGTAAGGGCAGATATTTGTGTGATGGGCGCTCATTTTCAATATGAAACAGTGTAAAAAGAAATAAAAAAAATTGACATCCAATTTTTTTTATTCAATTGATATACTTCATAAAACATTAAATACCTATTAAATAAAACCCCATTTGTCATAGTTCGTCGACTCAATTTTCTTATTTATTACAATATGGCGTCTGGTGGAATAATTGTTCCTGAGTCATGGATGTTTACTACTTATGTACATACATACATACATAAACTCACGCCTTCGTTCCCGTAGTGGGGTAGGCAGAGCTACAGAATTACCCACAACTCTAAAAACTTGTTGATAATTCTGTAACCACAGTTTGCACAAATAGGCTAAGAAGTTTACCAGCGTATTAGTGACAGGTTGCAAGCCCATCGCCTAACAGTACTACAAGCCTTTATTCCCTTAGTCGCCTCTTACGACATCCACGGGAAGAAATGGAGTGGTACTATTCTAACCCGGCAACCACACGGGGGTAAATGTTTTATAAATTATCATTTGAAAAACTGTATCTCTTTACAATTTTTCAATTTGCAAAGATGCCAGCCCGTTTCGCAACATTAGCACTACATTTCGTCTCTTTCTTTATTTGTAGTGTATTGTCTGTGTGTGGTTCTTGGGAATATAGTTATTTGTTCAACAAGAGAGCAAAGTTGGTTTTTGCTGCGAGTGATGATTCAAAGATACGAGACGTAAAAAACTTTGGTCTCGTGTGAGACATACAACTTTTCACCTCAGCAGCGAGAACAACACAGCGTGAAGCTGGTAGGGCCAACGCAGGTCTTCCGTTGTGACCATTTGGTGAATACACGACTAAATAACGACACGATCGCATATGCATCAATCACAAGCATTTTTGCAAAATACTAATAAAATAAAAAGTGGAAAAAATAAACATGAAACAGATAAAACCTGTCACTCAACTTGATAATGCCGTAGTGCAAACACAACTATATACAGCTTTATGTAGTCTGTGGCTTTAAAAAAAACCTAACTAGGCCTTGTCTATGGCTATTGGCTACAATAATCCCGCTATTTTTGAAAAGCGTTCTGAAACTGCCCCCGCGGTTTATGTCACGAAATTAAAGATTGTTAAAACGATAACAAAATTATGTAGATACATGATAAACTTCTTATTTTTCATTAATTTTGTCTTCAAAACATTAGATAGTTTTATTTGCAATTTTATGGTTATGTGTGCATCCGAACGTGCGTTTCTTTTTGGGCCTACTATGTGTGGAATTTGAAAATCGAACTTCGAATCAAGTTGTTTCTATCTCTCGCTTTTTTCCTATCGAAGTGAAAGTTACAGAACAAAGTGAAGTTCAATTTTTTCGAATGTTGTGAGTAGCCCCAGCACTGCTCACGGCATTTAAAAAAAATAATTAAAAAACTACTTTGCCTGTCGCTCGCAGCAAAATTGAATTTTGCTCACTGTTTTTAAGCAGCAAAACCTGCTTGTTTGAGCTGCTGAGGTGAAAAATTATTTGCTATCGGTGTCAGAAGTGACGTATTTAGGTAAACAATTTGTCACCCGACTGCTTAGGGAGCAAGGTAATGTGTTTATCAGTCTATATATAAGATAAGATAAGATAAGATAAGATAAGATAAGATATATTTATTGTCAAGAACTGTGTACAAATGTTGTTAAGTAATATACAGCATGCAGTATGCAGTATGTTTGTTCCATAGTGGCGCTCTAGAAACATAACACATATAATGGCAATGGATTTGTGTTAATCTTGTGAGTGTCACTAACGATATGACAGTACAAATTCAATATGGCGGCAACCAGACGCCATATTGTAATAAAGAAGAAAATTGAGTCGACCAACTATGACAAACGGGGTTTTATTGAATAGGTATTTCAAAATCATCTTTACGTTTCCTTAATCATTTTTAATTTTGAAAGACCGTTTGGGTTTTTTAACGATTTAAAGTTGGTTAACAACATTAGTCGGGCTTTTAAAGTTTGCTTTTTGTCGTTATTCTTTAGTTCTTCTTGGATTCTTTATTTCACACTTACTTCGACTTGAATTAAAACGTCACTGTGACCGATTTTATGGTGGCCTTGGTCCCATTGGGCTGATAACACTTCAAGTCGCAGTGTTTTTTATATAAACTAGACTAACGTATGTAATAGGCCTTTGAAACCTTTGTAACAAACGTTTTAAACATAAACACATTTAAGCGATATGAGAGTTCGTAAAATAAATCGCTTGCCGAACGTAGTTCAAATTAATTAATAATTGGTGATGACAGTGTGGGGATAAAACCACCTCTGAAATTACTAGCATAGAGGCATTTGATCTTAGTCCTCAGGGTTGGCAACGCATTTGCAGTCTCAGGGTCGTATTGATAGACTGATCCTGTCTGTAAGGTTTATCTCAAGATGTGTCAAAATGACAGTTCTCTATGGCTTGACGTTTACTTTGACGTATCTTGTGACGGGGATCAGATTCAGATTCAGATTTAGATTTTATTATTCAATCAAACAACAATAATATTGTTGTTAATACAACAACAATAATATAATGTTCTGTAGGTGCGATATATTATATCTCATACAAGATGAGTTTATTGATACGGCCCTTAGAATTGCAGTCTTAAGATGGTAGTCTTGAGAATGCAAATATCTACGGGTCACAGATCCTTCCTAATATCAGGGAGTACTTGCCTGTGTGCTCGTTTGACATCTCCATGAAAAAAAAACTAGTAAATCTATATTAGTGCAAATTATAAAATTCAGTGTTGTATCAGGTTATTCATGATAATAAATATTCCATTGAAGCCAACTTTTGAATCTATTACTATTATCGGATCAAAATCATTTAAAACGGTATCAGTTTTGTTGATTTAGATTGACAGCCCGAAACGAATGATTTTGTTTGAGTTTATCCATTTGTTTATTTGTAGTGATATTTATTTAGGGTATTCAAGGAAAATACGATACGTTTTTTTAACCGAACATGTTGGAAAAGTACGAAGATAACCAGGGTGTTCAGTTATCGCTGTAGTTTATTTGACCTGGGAAAGTACAAATAACTATTTCTGTGGCACCCTGTATAACTTTTCATTTGTGGTATTATATGATATGACTATGCATAACAAATCAACGAACAACTTGCAGTACCTAGCAAATTATGGGAAACTTCACAAAATTTGTCTAAAACTAGGTTAGAATTTTTAAATGTATTAACACATATCAGGCACATAACAAACTTAATTGGTTCTCTTTTCGATGGCATACAATTATTTGTAATAATATTGTTATGCATAATTGCTTTTAGCCGAAATTGCGATGTGCATAATCATCTTTACGCATAAACTTAAAAAGCATAAACACAGAAAGCATAATCGTCACTAAGACTAACGTCAAAAAGTATAAATAAAAAAGTTATAATAATAAATTGGTATCATTACAAAATGCATTACTGATGTACTACGACAAAAGGTTAGTTTTATGTTTATATAATATTAAGAACTTAGGCGATGTCGACGGAGGTCCTATTCTGCCTTGCTTGGGCGCTTCTCGCCTGAATATCATACTAACCTAACCTAAAATTTTGTTGTTCATTTTGTAGCCTTAAGCAAACTGAAATTATAGTTACTGACAGACACACAGACTAAACAATAATATTCATAATGTGTATTAGTCTAATACAAATTAGTCCAACTGAAATAATTCTAATAGCGTAATATGCCTCATGCGTAATGGTAAAAGAAGTAATTATACCAAATCAATTATGCGAAACAATAATAGTCTAAAAAAATGCGGTCGAACGGGATTCCACTTAGTTTCTATTCCACAATTAATTTAAAATAGGTAGATTACGATAAGTAAATTGTAGGTATAAGTAAATACACATAATTTTGCTCCCCAGATTGTAGACGGTAACGCCAAAACTGACGTGTCAAACCGAAAGGAGCCCGGCCTGTTCTGTGGTGAGATCGAGCAACCGCAGACCTTCATATCGGAAACTAACTTCGTGAAGATCGTGTTCCACGCTGACAACTTTACGGATCAGACCTACTTCAGCTTCGATTCAAGGTGAGACAAATGCTTGTGCCATACCATATTTATTTTATCACATAATGAGAAACAAAGGGTGAGTTTTAAAGGGGGAATTAGTTTCAAGTTTAAGGTTATATACAGGATGTCCCGAACACGAGTGTCAAGCGAAAGTTTGCGTGACGGTTTTCTATGATTTAACTTGATTTGTATGATTTTGAGCCGGGCATCTCAGCCAAGATCATCTATGAATACAGCCAGAATTGCAGTCTTAAGGTCTGTGTATTCATTTACTTTATCCTAACCATTACAATAATCTCCTTTATCAAACCAAACTTTCTCCAGTTTCTACCTGATAATACTACGAATGCAAAACTGAGACAACTTTACCGACAAGCTAACTTGAGCTTCGAGTCGAGGTGAGCGGTAAACGAGCGAGATAAGCGAGCGAACTCGTCTCGCGAGATTGGATGGTGAATGAGGATAATTCTGAATACTTACTGGTGAAGATAGGTATCCTATCTCAAGTTTCATTTGTTTTGGTGGAAATTTTGAGGTATATAAACTTTGGCATTGCACTGACATTTTATAGTAAGCGAGAACGCAAATACCTGTGTGGACTGAAAATTAGATAACGAATTCATATACTTTTCAAATCAACTTTTACTTGTGAGAGGACCTTGTGCAGGGTCCGTCCGGGTTGGTACCACCATCTTATCCATTAACCTATCGCTAAGCAGCAGTTTTCGCATCGTTGTGTTCCGGTTTGGGGATAAGACAGCCGTTGAAATGACTAGCATAAAGTCATTCCATCTTAGTCCTCAGGGTTGGCAACGCATTTGCAGTCTTGTGAATGCGAATGTCTATGGGTCACAGTTTCCACTTACCATCAGGTGGCCTGTGTGCTCGTTCGCCTTCCCATGCTATAAAAAAAAAAAAAACCTCAAATGCTCAAATCAGGAGTGATATTTTTCTGCAAAATTGAGTCAGTTTTGTGTCTTGTTCTGTCTCCACAGTTCAATGTTTTAATGCGCAATTCACACAGCGAGCGAGTGCAGGTCGTGCGCTAAGCGGGTCAGAAGTTCGGCGGGTGTTTTATTATGGAGTTAAATGGAAGCATAAACACACGCGGCGGGACGGGTCGGGCGCCGGTCGGGACCGTCTGGATCCGTCGCGGGCGACCCTGGTTGAAATTACACGCATTCTCTGATAGGCATTCTCACAGAGCGTTGTAAATTCTACTCTATATACACGCTATTACCATCCAATTCCTAATGCCCACCTACGGTAACCAGCGCACACCCGTGCGGGGCCCGTCGCGGTTCGGTGCTATGTGTGAATATGACTACCTGCGCCGCTCCCGCGATGAAAACGACATGCTCGGCGCCCGACCCGCTTACGCTCTCTGTGTGAATTGCGCTTAAGACTGCGGCGAGCGTCCAGTGGCGCCTTTTTTTTTTTTTTTTTTTTTTATATCATAGGAAGGCAAACGAGCACACAGGCCACCTGATGGTAAGTGGAAACTGTGACCCATAGACATTCGCATTCACAAGACCGCAATCCTAAGACTGCAAATGCGTTGCCAACCCTGAGGCCGAAGATGGAATGCCTCTATGCTAGTCATTTCACCGGCTGTCTTATCCCCAAACCGGAACACAACAATGCGAACACTGCTGCTTGGCGGTAGGTTAATGGATAAGATGGTGGTACCAACCCGGACGGACCCTGCACAAGGTCCTCCCACAAGTAAACTTGTGCACATGCCTTATAACTGTATTTATAATAAACCAAAGTATTATCTTTAAATCGAAGGATGGTTTTTTGTTATAAAAACGAATACCAA
Organism: Acleris emargana; assembly: GCA_927399475.2. Taxonomy (NCBI): domain Eukaryota; kingdom Metazoa; phylum Arthropoda; class Insecta; order Lepidoptera; family Tortricidae; genus Acleris; species Acleris emargana. The sequence continues at coordinate 5,125,205 of OV656840.1, forward strand.
ATGAAAAAGTTTAATAAACTTTTTCCTTCGTGTAGTCAATTGTATACTTATTCCTTTATACAGCAAAAAACACAGCCAAACAAAAAAAGAAATGAGGGCGCCACTGGACCGGATACTTAATAAATCCTGATAAAATTGACTGTTTCCATAGAAATTGCAATAAATGACTACTACGAACATAATTATGGGTAAATGTGTTGGTCACCATATTTATAAAAAGCTAAAAGAAACTTCCGTTTTCAGAGCCGAGCAGCAGTTTGAGGTGTATTTAAGATATGGACAGCATCCAGAACTGTACCCCAATCGAAGAGGAGAGGTCGTGGCGGGGTAAGTAAATAAAATTAATAAATAGTTTAATAAAACGGTTTAGACTGATTAAAAACGGAATAATATAAAAAAATACGTCAGTATCTTAAATTATAATATTTTTGTTTAGGTCCTCGGATACTGTCAATCTTAATACCAATATGACTGTTTATTTTAATCCCTCAGATTAAAGAGTTTCTTGGTTTAGTTTTGTCACACATATAGTATTAAATCTTATAGTAGGTATTTAAAAAAAACGCTATTTCAGCGCCCTACAATGGTAACGTACTATAGGTTAAAACAAATCTGATGACGTCTTGTTTTAAAATTAAAAATAAATAATAATAATAATAAATATCAGGGGACAATCTCACACCAATTGACCTAGTCCCAAACTAAGCTCTAGGCTTGTACTATGGGTACTAGACAACGATATAAATACTTATATAGAGAAATAAATACTTAAATACATAGAAAACATCCATGACTCAGGAACAAATCATCGCGCTCATCACACAAATATCTGCCCTTACCGGGATTTGAACCCAGGACCGCTCGCTTCGTAGGCAGGGTCACTATCAACTAGGCCAGCGCGTCGTCAAATCATGAAAGAAATGCCTTCAACGGTAACGTACTATAGGTTAAAACAAATCTGATGACGTCTTGTTTTAAAATTAAAAATAAATAATAATAATAATAAATATCAGGGGACAATCTCACACCAATTGACCTAGTCCCAAACTAAGCTCTAGGCTTGTACTATGGGTACTAGACAACGATATAAATACTTATATAGAGAAATAAATACTTAAATACATAGAAAACATCCATGACTCAGGAACAAATCATCGCGCTCATCACACAAATATCTGCCCTTACCGGGATTTGAACCCAGGACCGCTCGCTTCGTAGGCAGGGTCACTATCAACTAGGCCAGCGCGTCGTCAAATCATGAAAGAAATGCTTTCAAAGATGATAAAAACTATCTTGGCATTGTTTTTAAATATTGTAATATATTACCGCAACGCAACGCAACGCAAAATGATTAAGGTTTTATATCAATCCTTGGACATTGTTATGTATGTATAACAAATACACGTCTTTACAAAACGTAGAACATTAATATATCAAACTGTAAATGCTAAGCTCCTTATTCACAAACGCACAATAACCCTATTTTAGTTAAAGTGTTAACCGTCCCTTTCAGTCCAATTCAAGTGTCATAATGACAGATAACGACCGAGAATATTCCGAATATTTTAGCTATTATGCGTTTATGAATAAGACGGTGAAACTACATTGTTAAAGTAACTATGTAAGTGTGTGTGGCGCCTGTAGAAGGAGAAATTCGGTGCGTAGCTGATGCGTAGCACGTAGCCTCCGCGTAGCATTTCGTAGGCTTGTGATGTTTTAATATAAATGCAAAACCAACTACTTTCGCCTTGCAAAAGACAGATTTCCAGTATCCGATAGTCAACTGTCACAAGATGGGGAGGTCCGTGAAGAAAATGAAGAATTTAAATGCAATATTTACAACTGGCATGTACCAAATATTTTTCGAATTTATGTTTTAAATTTACCACCTTAATGACACTGAACCATTTTAAACTGTATATGGTTGTCCTATTTAACTTCATAATTAAAATGGCCGTATCGTTAACAACACTATAATGATATATTTATTAGATTTAAATAAATAAATAAATAAATAAATATCAGGGGTCAATGTCACACCAATTGACCTAGTCCCAAACTAAGCTCTAGGCTTGTACTATGGGTACTAGACAACGATATAAATACTTATATAGAGAAATAGATACTTAAATACATAGAAAACATCCATGACTCGGAAACAAATATTCGCGCTCACACACAACTATTTGTTGGTAATTCTGTAGTTCTGCTAACCCTACTCTGGGAATAAAGGCGTTGAGTTTATGGATGTATGTATGTATGTATATAATTATTAAAAAATGTGGTTTTATACCTTCTGCTTTCACGGCTTCAATCTACGCTTGACTTGTTATTTATAGTTATTAAATCTGAGTCAGTACAGTAGCTAGAAAATATACAAGCCCATTAGATTACATTAAATGACGCCTGTTTCCCAGAGGGGTAGGCAGAGACCACTTCTTTCCACCAGCTACGATCCTGACAAATCTTTTTCGTTTCTTTCACGTTCATACATCGAGTCATGCACAAATTTCGGCCGTTTTCAAGTATTTCTCAGATTTGATTCGAAATAGTACGCCTAGGACAGCCCCTTCCAGCCCTTCAACTCACTTATGACACCCCATATAATGAGTTATGCAAACCCATTTATGATTTAAAATAAAAATTACTATCGCTATGGGTATATAACATTAAAATTTATAATGTGTAGAATTCCCAGTCAAAAGTCAAAATCAAACAGTTCCATATTCAAATAAAAGTACACGAACTGCTGACTTCTTTAATCCCACTTGATTACAAGCTATAAATCCTAGAGGCTGCAATGGACCGGCCGATCGTGGCGACGATTCCGAACGATTTATCCGCCATTCCGCGCACGTAGTGGCCACACTGGCCATTTAGAGCCGCATGGAAAGTTATTTAAGTAGGGCTGTAGAAATACTAGGTACAAATACCTTGTGGAATGAAAAAGTATTTTTAAATAGGGGTGTCGGTGGATAGGTTTTTCAAAAATGAAAACATTTTTTTCGATTAAGGGATCCGAAATATTTAGCTTTAAAGCGCTAGTTTGTGTTAGAGTCAAGTGTCCCTCCCCCCCCCCGCCTTTCAGCCAAAACTACAAATAGGGCCTTCCTGCCACGCACCTTATCTATGTGGAATCAGCTTTCGGCGTCTGTATTTCCGACCCAATACGACTTGGGAGCCTTTAAAAAACGAGCCTACTCTTTTCTCAAAGGCCGGCAGCGCACCTGCGATTCTTCTGGTGTTGCGGGTGTTTATGGGTCGCGATGATCACTTACCATCAGGTGGCTCACTTGCTCGTCTGCCCCATTTTTCAAATAAAAAAAAAAAAAAAAAACTAAAAATCTAAAAAATATCTTTAACGAAAGCGCATGTAACAAATTTTAAAAGAAAACGATCACTTCTAAGTAGACATGTTTAGTTCCAGAGGTACAGGCGACTAAAGTGTTTATATCAACTAAAATCGCCTAATGCACCGAATGCACCTTTAAATGGAAAATTACATACTTGTTATGTTTTAAGATAGTTTTTATGAAGTACCTAAGTAACGGCTTTGGAACCCTACATTGAGCATGGTCAGACGTTTAATTAATAGAACTATGATATAAAACGTACTATTTTTCATGCAAATTTAACATACTCTTTCACTGTTTTTACTTTTTCCCTGTTTCATCTTGTTCAATCCCTAACCGTCATTTCTAAGGCCCTTAAGTAATTGGCTGCTCCGAACTTGATGTATTCCGCAGATTTGTCGCCATGATTTTTTAGGTTATTGACTCGTTAGAAGTAGATTGATAGGTTCAGTTTATTATCATTTATATTATGCACGTTTCTAATATTCAGAACACAGATATAATAGTAAAAAATTATAAATAAATATCAAGAGACAAGCTCACACCTATTGACCTAGCCCTAGATTAAGCTTTAGCTTTTACTATGGGTACTAAAAACCGATGTAAATACTTAAATACATAAAAAACATTTACTAAAAGTTTAAATTGAACAGTTCCAATCGATGCACATGATATAGGCTGTTTCTTATACTTTAATATTAATGCCAAATTCTTGGACAACCTATAGATTATGACAAAGACACCCTTGGTATAACCAGAGTCAATAAAGCATATAAGATATATGTATTCATTGTTAAGATGTCCTCAGGCTAAGTAATCCCTTAAAGTACTAGGGATCGAAAGCGAGCGAAAATATACTTTATTTTGAGCGGCTTAAGGCAATAATTTAAGGAGCTTTGCGAAAGTAGGGTTGTTAAAAGGGAAGTTTCGAGAGCCTTCGGGTTTTTTTTTGTAGGGAAAGTTCCTTTTGGATTTGGAATATCTTATAATTTAAGTACTTGGATTTAAATATGATTGATTTATTTGGATTTGTATGCCACAGATAAATATTTTTATACTCATTTTTATGATGAAAAAAATACAATGACCATTAAATACCTATTATCACATATTTTACTTACATCGAGGATTCAAAAATATGTAATTAACGTTATCAATACGAAATTCTGTTTGTTTGTCATATTTTTACGACAAAATGGATGATCTGATCTGAAATAAATGTGAAATTAGTTGATGAGATTGTATCCTAAAAAGGGACTGGAACACTTGTCTTTTATCCCAGAATTGTTTCCATTTCCGAAGTTGGCTTAAATATGAAAACAAAATATTGAACTTATCAAAATTACACAAAACAACTTCCTTGTACCTAATTCAGTACAATAAAAAGGAGAAAATTACGTTCGTCAACAACGAAATGATATTTCCATAAATTTAATATTCGACAATTGGCAAAATGTCAGTCACGTAGTAAATTTTCTTTGAAGTTTTGGAGTTTCTACGGGTCGTATAAAAACGCACTACTGTTGCATTTGCTATTTTATTGACAGTGTTATAACGTTCAATTTGCTTTAGTAAATAAAATGTACTTGCGTCTTTTTGGTAAAGGCATACAAAGTTTGATATAACGTCACCCAGCTCTTTCTCGGTAATCTGTTATGGTGAAAGAGTGAGAGAGTTAGTAGCAGTTTCTAATTTCATACTGTGTGATGATTTGAATAATTCAGTACAAATTTCTGTTACCAGGGCCTTGTAGTCCATCTTGCTTTAATATTTAAACCATATTGTTAATATTTCGACATCTTTTATTCACTTAACATTAAGAGCTGTCGTAACGCTGACTTGATAAGATAATAATCTTGTTTACGATATCGATTCAAGATTGACAGAACACCGGCCAAAATTGCAAGAAATTTTAAATATATAAGTCGATATCCCCGTGATCACTACATTATTTTAATAAAGTATACTTGTCTTCTCGATATCTACAACCTTTAACGTTTCTTAATCACTCAAGGGTTAACTGGAATAGATCTGTTTAAGGGATGAGTTCGCCCTTGTACTTATTTTTTAAGTACATTGTTTTTTTTTGATTAGACAGCCGGTGAAATGACTATCATAGAGGCATTCCATTTGCAGTCTTGTGAATGCGAATGTCTATGGGTCACAGTTCCCACTTACCATCAGGTGGCCTGTGTGCTCATTTGCCTTACCAGTCCATAAACAAAACAATAGAGATTTTGAATCATGAGTGACATGTAATCAAACCAAACATACCTATCATTCAGATGAGGGTGTTTCGTCATCCTATTACCAAGAGTTCAGAACCTGTAAGGGTCTGCTCTGAACTGGCTGGTCTTACGGTCAAACAGGTGTTAATTGAATATGAATTTTTCTTTTAATTTTTTTTATAGAAACATCTTTCAAAACGTTTTTTTTTTGTAGTTACGTCTAACTTAGCCTACGTAGTAAATGTTTTAAAATATCTTGAAAATTGGATGGTTTCAGCAGAAAATAGCGATTGGCGAAATTAAATTAGATACAATAATACAATTGATGAAGTGAAATTCGATAAAATGATGGGTTAGCACACCACACACACACCGACACTGACGGAAAGACATCGACAGACTGAGGGGTTATTATGACCTAACTATGCAGTTCTGATTACGCTGAGAGAAAAGGACAGAGCTATATAATTGCTACAGCTCTGTCCTTTAACTGCTCTGTTCTTTTATTAGTTTGCTAATTAATTGTATAAAATTCGCTATTCCATGTTCCTTGATGTTGTTGTTTTGCGCTCCGGCACAGATTATAGGATATGCGCTCAGGCAGGCAACCATAGATTGTAAACGCGCATGGCAGTTGGCAAAGAAGTGTAGTGAATAAGCTAGTTCCTCTGGTTGCCATCTGAGCACTGCCTGTTTTAATTACTATTGTTTTTTTGTTTTTATTTTGCTTTTGTTTCGTTTTGTTTGTATTAATTTAATATTTATATTATAATTTATGTATCACCTTTCGTGTTTTCACCGAGCGGCCCCAACGGAAGACCAGCGTTGGCTTCACAACCAGCACATGCTGAGTTGGGACCGTTTCGCAACATTTGCACATTCTCTTGTTTTCTTCATTTGTATTGCTACTTTTTTTTATTGTGTGTTATTGTTGTGAATAAATGTTTTACTTACTTACGCTTTACGCTTGCCGTAAAATCAAATGCATAGCTATGTCATAATAATCCTTCAGACATAAACATAATTGGAAACTAATAGTTCCCCGTGTTTGCTAACGGTTTAAAAATAGAAAACATCCTCACTAGGTTATTAAAAGAAATATTTATTTCAAATAACGTTTCTCCAAACCTGCACACGAAGTATGATTTGCATCTATTCTGGGAGAAAATTGCAAGATTTCTTTGTAACGTCGTCTTCGGAGCGAGTTGACAATCCTTGAGCCGCATAACAAGGCTCCATTGAATCTCTGGGGCGGTTTGTATTCTCGGCTTTAGAATTCTTTCTAGGTATTTCGAAGTCGTTTTCAAGGGGAAAACATAAGTATAATTGGAGGAATACGATCTAAAGATAAGCTTTACGTTGGTGTTTACAATATTTGAGGCAACACAAATGATGTGCTGATATAATTATGATACCTACTAAATTGATATTTTTTAAACTTTTGCGTTCACAACACATATCGTCGGCGATACTGCAAAACCACGTAACTAACAAATTTATGATAGAGCAAAATAAACCTTAGTGCCTTATTAAAAAGGTGCATTTTACTTCTTATTTAAAATGTTACTTACGCGGTTTTGCAGTTTCACCGACGATATGTATTAAGACTGCACCGAGCGTACGCCGGATGAACAGTGGCGCCCTAATTACTATTAATGAGTTTTCTATTAAACTAATGTATTTTCGTGAAATTTGACGGTGCATTTTTGTACTAGAAATGAAATCACAACTTATAGGAGTAGTTTAATAGCAATTGACATTCGAGTTATCAACTTAACGGAAAAAGCGTCGACCTTTTCCCGTTAAGCTGACTTCTTAAAAGGTAAGTGTTATCAAAGTGTGTTACGTATCCCATGAATTGTGTTTTTACTTGCGCTACAAAAAATAATCGTCCAATTCTATGGAAATTCTTTAGTTTATCTGAAAACATAATAATAGTATTAAGGGCGCCACTGGACGCTCGACGTTTTGCTCGGTGAAGTTTTAAAGTAACCTACATATTGATTTCTTAGAATCGAGTGTTTGAAAATCACTATGAATTTGGACATGGAGAGAGCCCACCGGGCCCGCGCCACAGATAATGTACCATTAAAAAAGCGAATAGACTCGGGAGCCCGCATTACAGACAACATATATCTTTGCTCTTAATTTAAAAACATAAAACATCTGAATAATAAGGTTATGAAAATAAATGTTTGTTTCAAAAAACGCAAATCTGAACTCGTAATATGATTTGCATCGACTCTTTGGGAAAATTGCAAGTTATAACTGAAATTTTAGCTGTTAGCAAATCCTCCTGGTTTGTTCTTATCTGGCTTAAATACGAGTGTAACTAAATTTACACGAATCCGAACTGATACCCTTACGATGTTGCTCTCATATTTTTCGAATATTGAAAATACACTTGTGGGAGGACCTTGTGCAGGGTCCATCCAGGTTGGTACCACCATCTTACCCATTAACGTACCGCCAAGCAACAGTGTTTGCATTGTTGTGTTCCGGTTTGGGGATAAGACAGCCGGTGAAATGACTAGCATATAGGCATTCCATCTTAGTCCTCAGGGTTGGCAGTGCATTTGCAGTCTTGTGAATGCGAATGTCTATGGGTCACATTTTCCACTTACCATCAGGTGGCCTGTGTGCTCGTTTGCCTTACTTTGCCATAAAAAAAAACCAAAACAATTTTTTACCGCTCGTCGCTCGCGCAAAGTTGTTACCACGTTTTTTTTTGTTTCAAAGTAGATTATGATTATTAATTCTTGTTGCAGATCGTATTGTGAGCGGGTGTTCCGGGACTGTCGACTGCAAACCTGTTACGTGCAGTCTGCGGCATACCCAGGGGTGTATCCCAGGAATTTACACTGCAGGTTTGTACGTGGGTCCAGACTGAACCAGTTTCAACGTGTTTCATCAACTGGCTTTTGCTAATACGGGTTATATTTGCTAGTCTAAGCTTACCTTATATGCGTAATCAATGTTCAATTCAGTATAACCATAATTAGATGTTAAAAAAATTATGAACCCATTCCAAATTATTGAGAGGCTTATGCAAATTGCAATAACATATCTCTCTCCTTAACCCTTGTCTGATTTTTACGATTAAAAAAGAAGCAACTTGTTTTTTTTATTGTCGAAGTTGAATTACGAAAGAATAAAGTTAGGTGTCATTGACCCTACAAACGGTTTTTTATTGATCGACATCGTTACAACCTCTATAATAGAAGCCATAACGTATCGTTAAAGAACAACAAGCTACGTTGATAAAACACCTTAGTAGAAATACAAGCACAAAATGGCATTAAATACTGACTAGAAAAATATAAAACCCCTAATGGGGTCGCCACTATTACTTTTTAAATCAGCGTTTCGTGAATTGAAATAGAAATGACATTTCATTTAATTTCCGCAACATGGCCAGGTTTTTTTATTTTTCTGTTCAGGCTTAGTTAGCTTTAACCCGTCGGACAATAATTACTCTGACAAATAATAGAAAAGCCAGCTGTGTATACAATCACATAGTAGCAGCAACAATTTTTATTTTATTAGCTCTGCAACAAGAGTAGAAAAGTTTCCAGACGATATCACGTTCTATTTTTCTCCCATAGTTGCCTACTTCGCACCCGAAGAAAATCAGATTATGATCCTCACGTATGATTTATTAGTGCCCTTGTGTTTTTATAGCTTGCTGGCTCGCGCTACAAACTTCAGTGCATTATTAAACCACTTTCCGCTCCGTGCAGCAATGTACATTATCGCGATGTTGTAAATATTTTATGTTTTAGATATCACTTGAACACGCGGCTGCCTTACATAAAGCTGTACATAGAAAATGAAGAGTTTAATATAGATGGGCAGCGATGTGAGAATATCATGACGTGTCCAATGAGGCCTATTACTTCAGGTTTGTACCTTTTTTTTTTACTTCAGTAGCTTGAGTACGAACATTTCAATCATATGTCACGTTTTTGAATCACCTTTGCTATTCGAAAACGTGTACTTAAGCGGTTATCTGTAGCTCGAACCTCTAAATTAGATTTACATATCCATACATTATATTACGAGTATTTTACGACCTTAGGCTGTCTGTCCACTGGCAGAGCGAGGCAGAGGAGCGGTGAGCAAGCAAAAGATCCACCAATAGGATTACTTTATTTTCCTAGCCCAGGGACCGGAAGACCCTTTTATTTTACTAAGTCTATTGATCGGGTAACTACATCATTTACTCTCCCAAACATTAGCGTATCCCTATCGATAGGCTTACTCTATGATATGGAAACTGCTTCGTACTAGTTAACTACAACCAATGAGGTTACCTGTTTCGTAAGGGTTTCGGATTTAAGCACTTAGCATTACGTTAGTGTTACCCTATCGATTCTCCCTCTCCGTTGATTCTGTATCGCAGATTCGTGTGATTGGTTGGTTTCAAGCTTGTGTGTGTGGATAGCCAATCAATTGCTAAGTAGTGCTAAAATAGAGCGCATAGAGATCAAAATAGCTTGAAGCAGTTCAAATAACAATCCAAAGGGAAAGCCTACCGAGGGTTTTAAGGAATTGGTAAGCGCTTGAACTTACAGAATGTACTATCCATCTTTGTAGGTAGACAAGCAACAATAAACCTTACAGAACAAAGTTTTATTCTATTACCTACATTGTTTTACCATTATACGCAACGTAGTTTAGAAAGTTAGTTCTAAGGATTTCCTGATGAGAAAAGTTGTTTCCTCGTTAGTATAATGATTTCCCGTTTCAGAAAAAAAAGTCTTAAAGGAGTGTTATACTACTATTTATAGCCAACTTGTTTTTTTTTATGTAGTGTGTTAGTTGAGCTATTGCCGTTTTACAAGTCTTGCTCTCTCTCTTTCTCTCTTTCTCTTCCTTGCTATTATTAATTCCACTAGTCTCAAGTATCAAGTCTTGCAAATATCAAGTCTTGAAGACCTTGTGCAGAGTCCGTCCGGGTTGTTACCACCATCTTATCCATTAACCTACCGCCAAGCAGCAGTGTTTGCATTGTTGTGTTCCGGTTTGGAGATAAGACAGCCGGTGAAATGACTAGCATAGAGGCATTCCATCTTAATCCTCAGGGTTGGCAGTGCATTTGCAGTCTTGTGAATGCGAATGTCAATGGGTCACAGTTTCCACTTACCATCAGGTGGCCTGTGTGCTTGTTTGCCTTACCTATGACATAAAAAAAAAATCAATATGCATTATAACAAAGCTAAGTACTAATAATAACACTTAATGCTCCGCCGTTCCATCACGGTCATAAACCTGTCTTAGACCACCCAATTACCGGTACCCCCTAATGCGCCATCTTTCATTTTTTATATCATTTTACCTGCAAGGTGAGAAATTTATTACGAACATAAATAACGACCACCCAATAATAGGCATTAAATCTGGAAGGTTCGAGAAACTTCCTACCGATATTAAATTCTTAGGAAGTGTCAAAAGTTGGGCACCCTCGTTACCGACCTGTAACAGCGTGCTATCTAGAAATAATTTACAATTTTTATTTGGATTTTCCTCGGGAAAGTCAAACTTGTACGTCGTAAAAAGGTTTGATACGTCTTTTTGTGCAAATCGGGCGCAGATACCAAACAAATTTCATTTTAGGATTAAATCTTGATATTTTTAAGATCAAACGACTGCGGATTACCGTGGCTTGGTAAATCTTGTTTTGTAAGAAACATTTCAATCCTTGCTGAAGGAAATATTAAATAGAATAACGGTTTTTTGAGATGAAAACGAACGTAAATAATTTACGAGTATGTAAAAGATTTCTGTTTATCTGAATACTACTGTAAATATTTTTGGGACTTGTTATTAATTCTATTAATACAAAACAGTTTAAATTACATGTAAAGGATAAATATCATTAATATAAAAAATACTATACTTAATATAAACTGGTTAATAACTGGTTAATGGTTTTGCCCTTCAGGCGATCCGTCTTTGGGACGCGCTACCGCTTCGTATAAAGGCAATCTCAAAACAAACAGCCTTTCAAGTTTAGTGTATGTTGCGTAAGCACTTCTTTGATAATATACAGGATTAAGTCTCTCCATAATGTTGTAACAGTAGGTAGGCATGTTTACTATATGTATGTATTCGTGTTATATTATCGTATTTTATTATATGTTATTGTATTGCAATAGTATTTATACCCATATTCTACATGTATGTTTAGCTGCTTTTTTAAAGTAAGCATCAACCTTTGACTGGTTTCTGTCGGCAAGGCATTAACTCCGCCATTTGTACTTTTCTTTTATTAAGCAATAAAGTTTATTTAAATAAATACACAATACCAGCGGGCGTATGGTTGCGTTTATCGCGTGACAAGATGTGGATAAAGCATCTGTCATTATCGAAATTATATAGGGTGACTCCTAAGTGGTTAACAGATTTTTTTTTTTCTTATTCTGTCAGCTTTCGTTTAAACGCTTTTACTTAAAAATATGTAAAAAAAATATTTTTTTTCTTTATAATAAAATCCATGATTAGTTTCTAATTTACCTGATTTCGTGGTAACCCTACTTCAATAGCCTAAGTGGGTACTCCATCGATAAGATTAAATAAAATCTACATGAATCATTAAAAGTACAGTTAGCTGCAGAGGAATTTGACCTACCTGCATACTAAGCTTCTACGCAGGGAGGGTCACGTTTATCTACAGCTGACTGTATTTTGAGTATTTGTCATGTAGAATAGGGTGACCACACGGTTGCTATTTTTTTACTAAATGAAATTAATTAATGTTAATGTCATTAAAGTTCAATTGTTTGCTTTTAGCCCTAATGCACTGAACTTACCTTGAAATGCTGCGTTAGAAACTATGATTTTTGTTCACCACTTAGGAGTCACCCTGTATACGTGTCAAAAAGTGACGGATTTTCTATCCACTTATTGTCACGCGATAAACGCAGCCATCTTAAGCCCCTCTTATACTTAGAAGAACAGAGGGGTTATTATGACTTAGCTATGCAGTTCGTTTTACGGCGAGTGTAAAGGACAGAGCTATAGCATCTATATAGCTCTGTCTTTTTCTGTCAGCGTAAACTGAACTGCATAGTTATGTAATAATAACCCCTCAGAGGTGTAAAGTAGCTACAACTACTGAAAGTGTTCTGTGATTTAAAAAGGTATTTTGGTTCATTTATCTTGCATAGCACCTACTAGATATTTTAAATTAGTTTTTAAAATATTGATGGCTCACAGGGACGAGTAGTCCTATAAAATTTTTACTGTAATAAAAAAAGTTTCACACTACCAGTAAATATTTGAAATAAACGTTACTTGTGGGAGGACCTTGTGCAGGGTCCGTCCAGGTTGGTACCACCATCTTATCCATTAACCTACCGCCAAGCAGCAGTGTTAGCATTGTTCTGTTACGGTTTGGGGATAAGACACCACTGTTACGGTTTGGGGTTCCATCTTAGTCCTCAGGGTTGGCAACGTATTTGCAGTCTTAGGATTGCGGTCTTGTGAATGCGAATGTCTATGGGTCACAGTTTCCACTTACCATCAGGTGGCCTGTGTGCTCGTTTGCCTTCCTATGCAATAAAAAAAAACGTACGAACGTACGTGTATACGTGTTAATTCAGAAAAAAAGTGTACCACCACACTTTTTTTTTCAAACGCCCATACCGTTTTATCCGAGCGTTTTCAGGTAAAGTGTACCACACATCTGAATTTATGAGCGTTTTCAAAAAAGTTTTCTCCCACTTTGAGGCTGTCTCCCGTAAATATTTTTGTCATAACAAGATAAAATTTTCAGGCTCAGAAAACTGCCCATATGATTACATAAAGATCTACGATGGAAAAGACGAGTCTGCTTTCGTGATTGGAACGTTCTGCGGCATGGGGAAGTTCCCCTACTCCATCATCGGTACATCCCAGGATCTTTTCGTTGAGTTCGTCAGTTCACCAGCAGGTAAAATATACATTTGGATATTATTGTGTATTGGGTACTTTAGGATTTTAGCATTATATTCTGAGTGGTGGTAGGACCTTGTGCAAGATCCACCATCGCTACCACCATCCTATCCTCTGATGTATTTGCATTGTTGCGTGAAGAAATGATCTAAGATCCGAATAGGAAACGTCCTTCACCTAGCTGTTTATTCGTCAAAAATAATTTTATATCAATAAGTAGGGTGGGTTCTGCATTCCATTTTTAAAACTGTAATCTTGAAAAGATCTTGTAATTGCCATTTTAGGCTAAATCAGTTAATACGACCATTATTATCAATTTATCAATTAAGACGACCCCTAAGATAAGTAAGTAATGTCTTAACATTCTTATCCAACCATTAAAACGTCGGTGATACTGCAAAATCACGTAACTAACAAATTTATGATAGAGCAAAATAAACATTACTGTCTCATTAAAAAGGTGCATTTTGCTCCTTATTTAAAATGTTACGATATCACATTTAACTTATTCCTGTTTCCTTAGGTCCCCTCCTCAACACTGGGTTTCACTTCAACGTTGGCAACTGGCCTGGGCATGTGGAAGCTCCTGGGTCGAAGGTCGGGAAGTGCGACTGGCTCCTGACAGCAGAATCTCTGAAGAAGTCAGGAGACACCGAGGGGATCTTCTTATCTGTGGCCCACTGGTACCCTCCACATACATCGTGCACGTACCTGATGCAAGGATTACCTGGGCAGGTGGTCAGGCTGTACTTTCCAAGGTAATAAATGCTTCAGAACTAAAATAAGTGTTCCATTGTTAATTTGAAATGAATACCTAATAATTAGGCATCGGAGTTTTTGTCGCACGGTAAGACTAATAGCAAGCTATGGAGTCGTCATTTGCCATAAATATAAACCCTTATTCATATTCATACTCATTTATTTAATTTAAAATGCCTCTATAGCGGTCGGTCGTGTATAATTATCTTAGTCAACTATATAAAAAAATAATTTTCTAGTAGATTATAAATTCATAACTTGAACTAATTTAACATACAATTCGCCAATAGTGTGGACTAAAACATTCCCTTCTGCCGTGTTTTAATGTATCTTTTGTTTGTTTATAAATTTTCGTAATTAAATCAGTATAAAAACGGTAAGTAATTATTTTTTATTGTAATATTTATTTTCCAAATATAACATTAAATAATAGTTTCTAAACTCGTCAACGTTGTTATCCTTGATTATATAAAAAACCTGAATAATTAAATAATTAAATGAGTATGAATATGAATAAGAGTTTAGATTTATGACAAATGACGACTCCATAGCTTGCTATTAGTCTTACCGTGCGACATAAACTCCGATGCCTACTAATAATATAGGCCTAATATGGTTGCGTTAATCCGTGACAAAATGTGGATAAAATATCTGTCACTTTTTGACACGTAGGTAAAAAGTACTAAAGTCACGTGCTTTATCCACTGTACTGTACTAATCTTAAAAGGCGTTAAAGCGACAAGGTACAAAAGTGTGCATACTGTCATTTTACAATGGTTAAATATTGGACAGCCAAGCCCAAAAATATGTATCGAAAAAATACTCTCATAGACATATTACAAAGTTCTTATTACACTGGAATATGGTGCATGGGGAGATAATTTTGGGATGTTGCATTCTCCCATATTTTTACACTTGAGTGGACAAAAGTTATCGAAGTTATCACTGAATTCAATTATAAAAAATGGAATACTTACCACTTTATTCAGAAACGCACTATAAACCCGTTTTAATTAAAGTATGCTTTATCACTTTTTGTGGGATGCAAAGCATTATTTTAAGCATATCTTCCCTTCCCTGATAAAGAAACATTCACAAAATGACCATGCACAAAATAGAAATAAATTGTATGTTTTAGCTTCCGAATTAATCGGATAGAATCTCCCATAGTCCCATGGACAGGGGACTGTGGAGAATCTCTGACTCTCTACGACGCTCCAAGACCTGATGACGCGAGGATCATCAAGACCTTCTGCGATACCTTCAGCAGGCCGATGGAGAAGCATGATTTTGTGTCCACTGGGAACGCTATGTTCGTCAGATTTGAGAGCAAAACCGGAAGTTACAGCGGGTAAGTTAAGTTTTTAGAAGAGTTGGTAATATTGAAATCGAATAGTAAATAGACTTGGTTACATTGCATTGGGGATAATTTTGCTATATCCAGGAATCTGTGGTTTAAAAAGTCGAGAAGAAAAAGGCCAAAGAAACAAGAAAGTTAATTAATCCAGTCAACCATTATGATAAATAATTTATCCAAACTTGTTCACTGTAATAACTTCGGGCCATTACCGATTTTTCCTCGTTGGGATTTCTTAGTATCCATTGTATTTAAAACATAGGTTTTTCTTTATGCTCAATTTCATTCAAATCACTGTGCGTTATTAAATAACACACCATTTAACATTGGTAGGAAGTATATCTTTACAAAAAAAACCATAAGATTATCTCACGCCACTAAAGGCCGCATTAATAATCTCATCTTGGCTAAGATGACGATCACAAGATACGTCAAAGTAAACGTCCAGCCATAGATAACTGTCATTTTGGACGCATCTTGAGACGAGCATTGCAGTCGAGATCAGATTATTAATACGATTGCACATACAGATTTGGTACAAAATGAAACGTTACTATAATCGATTTATTTACATGTAGAAATTCATTAATTATGAAAGCTACATGAAAGCAAGCTCTCATTTATTATTGTTTCAGATCCTCACTATACTACTGGGCTCATTACGACTTCTTCAACAACACTCGGTTTGGCGAGCCAGTTCAAGGAACTGCTTGTGATGAAGTGATAGCTTCGTGGAAGCAAAGAGCAGGCAGACTCCGGTCTCCGCTCAACACACTAGTCTACAAACAGGCACCCCCAGGCGAAGACGTCCACTGCCTCTACAGATTTGTCACTGATAAAAGAATCTACGCCAGGGTCATACTGACCATTCTGAGCATCAACTTTAAGGTACGCCTCAACAACATTGACACGTATGTTATTTTTATAACCAGGCAAACGTTTTAAACTTTATTTATTTTCAGGAACATCCATATACTCCTGTATCCTGCCAAAATTGCTATGAAGATCGCGCTGATAAGCTGATAGTCTGGGAACCGTCTGCTGGAACAAAGAGTTTTAACGTTTCTCTGGGGATCAGTACAACACCTTTGCCGCTGCATTTAGCTGTTCAAAGGTCACTTGGCTCATGTCTTTGCGCCAAACACTCTAACACCGTGTCTCGGGTTAGGCCTTATAGAGTAGTCTCGTCTGGAGAAGCTTTGAATCTACAGCTGATAGTAGACAATGCCCACGCTGCTGCGTCTTACTTCAAGAACCCATCGCCACTTTTTGAAGCCCGTTATGAATTTGTCCATGGACCATTATGTGGTCCAGCAGTTCTAGCAGCTGCTTCTGATGGTGAAATCGTATACCCTCATCTTGAAGCATTAGGCTACACAGAACCTCCAAAGAAGATACAGTGTATTTGGGATCTAGAAATAGAGGAGAAAAGAGACATTTGGCTTCATTTCGACAGCATCAAATTCGCGTCACGCCAATGCGATGATGGAAATATTCAGATTTTCTTACCAGGAAGAGTCGAGCCCTATTTATCAGTTTGCGGTGAAAATGTTTCGTTAGCTAGAGAATTGCCAATATTGTCAGCTGGAGAGCTGGGATTTGAAAGTTTAGACGATCCTCTGGTAATTGAAAAAGAAAAGACAAGATCAATCAGGATTGTTTTCATCGGAAGCGCGTCTCCCGCTCGCGCTACGTTTAAAATAGCTTGGACTGGACTTTACCACTTGCCTAAAAACTCTGATGGTACATTGATGACTTCCCGTTTAACAGACGGTGGGAATTTAAAAACTTTAGATTCTAATCAAGGCTGCGATTTTATATGTCCAGGTGAAGCTCTATGCATTCCAGCAAGATTAATTTGCAATGGCGTAGTGAATTGTCCAAACATGACAATAACGGAGAGGAAATTCTGGACCGCTGAAGAGAAATCAGCAAGAGAGGCGTATTCAGAAGATAGTCTGCGCCGTTTAGGGTATTTGGATGCGTTAGGAGGTATCCCGTTGGGGCAGTTGCATGATGAGGCGCCTGAGTTATGTGCGGGTGCTAGGAGTGCTGGAGGAGGGGATTGGATGGCTCCTGCCTTAGGGGCAGGGTTAGCTGTGGCTTTGGGAGTTTGTGCGTTAGGTGCAGCCTGGCGTCTGTGCTGCCGCAAGCGGTCACCTGATGAAGAGTCCTTGGATTACTGACATGCGGCCCGCGGCGCAAATCACGCGCCGCCTACCCTCCACTCCCGCTCCACCTCCCGGGACCTCCCACTGGACTGGAGTCTGCATTGACAGACGCTGTACTGAGCCCCGGAACCCTCCTTCGTTGATTACTAGACCGAACGATTCCCATCGCGTTGGTAAAAGTGCAAGGATAAGTGTTCTAGTTGTAACAGGTATCCGTTGACTTCGCTCGCGTGACTATCGCGTGACTATCGCGTGACTATCGCGTGGGTTGAAGGTGAATAATATTAGTAAATCAGGAAGGTTTATTACCGCGCACTTACAATTTAATGTTGTCTTTACAGTAACCTATTTTGCTATAGGTTTGCTACACGCTTGGGTTATATTGGATATAGAATGCACTATCTTGATAATCTTTGAGGAGGGTCAAGTCCTTTGGAGCTCAATAGTTGTTATGTAATAAGTGTATATAGCCGATATTATAATCGTCTAAGGCTTGACAAATCATAGGTTAGGATCAGGTGATAGTAGCCAAGCAGTTACATTTATTACTTTAAGGATACTTTCACATGTATTATTTATGTTTAAGTAATTGAAAAGGCAAACTAAAGGTGAGTCATGAACTTTTTATTGCCATTCATTTAAAAATATTTTTACAATTTTAACACATTTTACGACTTTACTTTCAACCAATTAAGAGTAACTTTTTTTAGGTTTCTCGATGCCAAAATTATATTTTAACAATGATTGTTTTTTTTTTATACATGGCTAATTTTTTTTAAAACTTGTTTCCTCAATGTGTAAATGTTAATAACATTTAAGTTAACATTCTTAACATTTCATCTTTCGAAAAGTAGCTTTATTCAATTAAGAATAATCGTTGATGTAAATATAATAAGTTAAGAACGTTACTAGGTTTAGAAAGTTGTATGAATTGAATGATTTCTTTAAAACAATCGTTAAAGGAATCCTTGAGTTCTTTGTAAGCTCAATAAAATGTAATTTTAGGTTTATTTGTAATGCACTTAGTATTATTTTATCACTGCCTTCGTAATAGTCTTGACAATTTACATTTATTAATAAGTTACATATTAATATTATTATACCTAACTCTTACATAATTTTACGAAACTTGGATTAGTTCGTTTTTTATGTGAACACAATAAATAAATAAAGTATTATCTGGAACTATATTTAGAAACGCGAAATAAACCTGTTTAAGTTAATACTTAGTCATTTTTTGTCAGATTAAAATGAAACGATGTTTTTTGGTTAACGTTTTTATATTCATGTACTAAAAAAATTAAACAAAATAACATTAAAATCCAATTTCGTACGGTTCACAGGAACATTTCTAGCATGCACTTGGTTTGAAATCTTAAAGCTGCTTTCCTGTACAATCGTAAAATAGAAATTGTATCATTTTTCCGTTGAATGACCGATATGTTATGGACGAAACGAGTATTGCAGCTTTGTTTATGCAACGCGATCGTAATTGATTGATTTGTTGACTTGCATTTGTTTTGAACATTAAACGTTCATTTTGACGTATACTGGCGGTAACATTACAGAGATTGTGGCTAGCCTAAGTGTTGCCATGGTAATTATACTTGTAGTTTAAAAACGTCCCAGAAACGCCTGATAATTTGTAAATATTATTGTAACATGCTGTATTTTAAATTTTATCACAAAAACCTGATAAACTTTTCATTTTACAGTTTTTCTATTTAGTTGTTTACTTGCCCTTTTTTGTAAAAAAGGCTTCTGTTTCATTTTATACACACACATACCTTCACGCCTTCATTCCCAGAGTGGGGTAGGCAGAGCTAAAGAATTACCAACAAGTCTTAAAACTTCTTGATAATTCTGTAGCCACATTTTGCACAAGCAGGCTAAGATGTTTCCCAGTGTATTAGTGACAGGTGGCAATGGCAAGCCCATCGCCTAACAGTACCGCAAGCCTTTATTTCCTTAGTCGCCTCTTACGACATCCACGGGAAGACATGGAGTGGCACTATTTTAACCCGGCTACCACACGGCATTCATTTTATTACACTCAATAAAGCTAAAATTACGTTATATTTCAACATGCCGTCCATTCTTACAGCTTTGGCACCACGGTGATGTGACGTCATCTTGTAATCCTAACTAATCCCAAACTCCTTTATTATGTTGACAAATTCAATATCCCGGAAACTATACGTCACCTTGAACATATTACGTTATTTTTAGTAGAAATATCGATTAGCCAAACATTTGGAAATGTTTGTTACACAAACACGAAACTTTGAATGTAAACAAATGCTAGAGCATAAATAAGCCGCCATTTTTAAAGAAAACCGCAGAATGAATGTGACGATCTCATTCCACAAACTCGTTTGGAATCGCGATAAATTTGAAAATATTCAAATTTCGAATGCCACGACGTTGCTTGCCTCGGGCGGAGCATTGCATATAAAGTAGGGTTGGCAAAACAATTATTTTCACATTATTTTTCTATCGAAAGGGGCGAGGGGGTGTTTAATGAATGATTCACTTTTGAGTAGTTGTAGAGTTTGAATAATTTGGTTCAATATGTATGTAATTTATTTATGCATGCAATGAAGATAAAAAAAAAGATGAACAAATATAATGTCAAAAAAACTCAAACAAATTTTAACTAATAGGTATAGGTGTTCTATATTAATCTGCGTTTTACCAACTTTGTGTACATCAAAAAATATTAACATGAAAAGCAAAATAATCACAATCATATTTTTTAGTTTGTTAAAGCGTTGGTTTACATTTAGCTGACTAACATCTGCAGGTTAAGACGCAAGCTGTTAGTAAGATACAGATTATCGTTGTTCAATTTTCTCATTGACTACAAACTATAATCTTCAACTTATTACTTCTATGTTAGTTTTCTTATTCTTCAACCCTATTTTAAAGTCGCATGACTCAAGCAAATAATTTATAATTAAGTCATAAACATAAACTTACCGCGTTCCAAATTTAAATATTTAAATTGCTCTTTATTGTTTAACATCTTGGCTGGTATTAACGGGAATTTAGTTTAATACGAATGGTTTTATGCAGGACGTCACGCGATGCAAGCAAACGATGCATTAATAGGTTATTTCTTAAGAGCGTTGTGAAAATTTACACCTCAGCACCTCAAAAAGGCTGGAGTTGCAGTGTAGTGGCAGTGAATTTGTGAATTTGCTGCGAGCAAAAGACAGTGAGCAAAATTCGATTTTGCTGCGAGCGTGAGACGAAGTAACTTATTAAAATAAATAAATAATGCCGAGAACTAAACATACTTGTGGTTTATTTTTACTATGTTGTATTATTTAACCTTTAGGTATTATGTTCTCACTTCTGAGGTCAAAAGTTGTATGTGTAATACAAGAGCAAAGTTATTTGCATCTCGTGTCTTTGAATCCCGCTCTGCGCTTAGAATTCTAACTTACGAGTAGAATCACTTTGCGACGCTCGTGACTCAATCAAAGAAGCCTTCGCTTACTCGGGATTCAAAATCAACACTCGCAGTCAAAAAAAACCTTGCTCTTTTGTTTTTCAAATATTTATTGGGGAGTTGGGCCTTGTGAGCCACTTCGACCATTGCTGATCTTTTGTGGCAGCCCATTGTTTAGAGCTCACCGCGAAGGCCCGTTGCGTCCAGTAATTTCCTGATGCTTTGCCCAAATAACTATTTGTCTTTGTTTTACTTTTCCAAATTGGTATTTGAGAGAGTGAGATAATGATATTAATGATTACATTAAAAGTCAAATTCAAACATCGTATTTTGACGGGTTCGGATTTTATCTTGCCTTTTCAGTTAGTTTATCGAAGGTTACTATTGAGAAAGCGAGATATAACGAACTAATCTAAATACGATGTGGTTTGACTAACGATCATCCACTACAACTCTGCTTCTATTCTACTGGATAAAAGCTATATTGCCTTTGACGTATAATGGTATTGTTTCAGCCACCATTACTGTCAAGTAAATAAGAGTTTTCGTAACACTGACAATACAAAAATAAAGAGATATGGTTTTACCAAGCATAATAGAGGCCCTGTTTATATGGAAGTATCAAAAAATACCTATCAAGCTGACAAATAATACGTAGTTTTATATCATTCAACCATCATGAAATGAAACTGCAGAATAAAAGGCTCCTGACATATTTTTGGTTTTATAAAGGCTTGAAAAAATTACGAGCGGTTGAAAATTGTAGTGGTTGTGTTTAGTGATGTATTCCTTTTGTTATATATAGTTCGATATACTTATTCGAAAATTTATTTGCTTATACTGGAACATACTTAATGTTTTTAATCTACAAAGACCTACTCCATTTTGTTTACGTACATTTAAGTAACAGATGCAGTGATTAATTAAATTCCATCGTATTCTTAATTATCTTTCTTACCGAGCCATTGCCCTGCTAAGACAAATGGCGAACTCACGGATAAAAATACTTTAGAAAATGCAACCTTATTATTAACGGTAGACAATTGAATCTACTTTGGCAATTGAATGTGAGATACCGCCTATTGGCTTATAAGGGCAGTGTCATTCTCTAAAGTGACTCAATATTATTACCTGGCGATTTTAAATTGTCCCGTCCGAGAGTACAGTAAACAGTTTAGGGCAAGCACTCTCAATTAGGTAGCTTGTGACCTAACTCTTACCATGAGTTAAAATTTATTGTACCTACTCGCCAGCGAGTATGCTCTGTCCCTCTCAGTATTGTTACAGATTGCGAGGGACAGACTATTCCACTCGAAAGCTAGTACGGTCAGTGTGACTTATGACTTATTAAGGGTACCGAGGTTTCACCATGCACTTCATGTTCAAGTGTGTGTCCATCGAGTTATAATCGATCTTATTGCAGCTAACTTTAGTACACATCGATAAGCTAACGGTAAAAGCAAGATATGCACAACCTTATTCGATATGCGATGTCGTTTCATTACCTGTTCACTACATTCATAACTATAACATCAACAAAAGTTCTAACTGATTTGTGTATTGTTAGTCAAAACCCAAACCATTGTAATTTACTAGTCAATAAGTCAACTATTGGAATGTTACAAATAAATATATTTGCTACATTACTTGGTTTTATTTTACTAACGTCCTACTATCGCTTTTATATAAAGTGTACTCGATATGGAGTTTTGGGCGCCGAAAGTGTTATAGGTAAGTTAAAGGTTGCGGGTAAGTACCAAAAAATTGGACCACAGTTAAGCGCAGTTAACCATACAAACAACGATCTCGAAAAAAAGTCGGAAAAGTTCAATATAAAATTTAATTGAGTGAGTTAGCGTGGCATACTTTTTGATCCTTAGCCTTGCGATGTTTGTGATAAATGCTAAACACAACAATAAAGCTAGAATCTCAACAATCAATCAATCTCACAAGTAGATAGTTATACAGGGTATCGTTAAGTGTATCCAGGCGATTATTCCGTAAATATAACAGATATCAAAACTTTAAACTGATACCAAAATACAAAAATCTGGAAAATATTTTAAATAAAAGCACAACGAATTTAAAAGGAATGGCTAAATAGATTTTATTGGTTCTTGAGATACAAGTTATACCTACCTAAAAATAAATAAATAAATATCAGGCGACTATGTCACGCTAATTTACTTAGCCCCAAACTAAGGTCTAGGCTTGTACTATGGGTACTAGACAACGATATAAATATTTATGTAGGGAAATATATGCTTTAAAATATAGAAAACATTCATGACTCAGAAACAAATATCCGCCCCTACCAGGATTTGAACGCAAGACCGCTAATTTCGTAGGCAGGGTCACCACTACCAACTAGGCCAGCGCGTCGTCAATCATCTAATTATTGTATCATGTAAGACCGCACCTTATAACTTTGGTAAGGTCACTGTGGGTAAGACCGTCTACAAGGCAAGTCCGTCAACACGTTATAACTTTTGAATTTGAAAGCGTTTCCCGCTTTAGCGTCCAGTCGATTAAGTAGTTTGTCGCGCTAGTTCTCTCTCTCTATAACAGAGAAATCCGTCTAAACAAGTCAGTACGTGTATGGAACTCGAAGTGGTAGTGAGACGGACCCTGTTAATAAAATCGATAAAAATATTTTCACCTCAGCAGCTCAAACAAGCAGGTTTTGCTGCTTAAAAACAGTGAGCAAAATTCAATTTTGCTGCGAGCGTGAGGCAAAGTAGCTTTTTAATTATTTTTTTTAAATGCCGTGAGCAGTGCTGGGGCTATTTACAACATTCGAAAAAATTTAACTTCACTTTGTTCTGTCACTTTCACTTCGATAGGAAAAAAGCGAGAGATAGAAACAACTTGATTCGAAATTCGATTTTCAAATTCCACACATAGTAGGCCCAAAAAGAAACGCACGTTCGGATGCACACATAACCGTAAAATTGCAAATAAAACTATCTGTTAAAGTTTGAAATGTGTTTATTATAACTATTTTATACGATCATTTTTTTTATTTAATGTTTTGAAGACAAAATTAATGAAAAATAAGAAGTTTATCATGTATCTACATAATTTTGTTATTGTTTTAGCAATCTTTGATTTCGTGACATAAACCGCGGGGGCAGTTTCAGAACGCATTTCAAAAATAGCGGGATTATTGTACTTGTTTAAAAAAAATGTTTTTTGTTGCTTTTCTGTTACGCTACGTCTCGCGAAAAATATCTGAAAGCTTATGATATTTTTAAGCAATGGAGACTTGCAAATGGTTCCAAAACTTTTTCGGAGACTGTACTGTTAGCGTATTTCATAGAGTTATCACAAACAAAGCAACCATCAACAATGTGGAGTATTTACTCAATGTTGAAAACAACAATAAAAACGAAGGATGATGTGCACATTGAAACCTACCACAAACTCATTGCATTTTTGAAGAAAATATCAGTAGGGCACAAACCCAAGAAGTCCAAATTTTTTTCAGCCGCTAATGTTCAAAAACGGCACGGCGGATGCAGGTCGAATATGGTTGCGGAAGGATATATTGAAGATTCACTTGAAAATAAAACTAAAATCTGTAAGCGTATCATAGAGAACATAAGTTTGAAACAGACCTCAGATCCTTGGTCTCGCCCATCTACTTCCAGAGTCACAAATACCGCCACTGAGTCACCTTCTTTCCATATCCTTCCCCCACAATCCAAAAGTGAGGAAGCCGAAACCATGAGCTGGAAAGAGACCTCAGATCCTTGGTCTCGCCCATCCACTTCCAGAGTCACTAATACTGCGACTGAGTCACCTACTTTCACTATTGTGCCGTCACAATCTACAAGTGAGGAAGCCGGTGAAACTATGAGCTGGAAACAGACCTCAGATCCTTGGTCTTGCCCATCTACTTCCAGAGTCACAAATACCACTGCTGAGTCACCTACTTTCTCTATTCCTCTGTCACAGCCCACAACAAGTAAGGAAGCCGAAATCTCAGCCTCATCAACTACTCAAACTCAAGTTTCTAAGACAACAATATCGGTTCCAAACAAAACTGTAACATTTAACTTGCAAAACTGCAGTAATTTTACTTTTAACTTTTAATTTTTGAAATTGTTGGTTTTACAAATATAGATACATGTTATTTAATTTTTATCATATTGTTTTTTTTCATGTCTTCACTCAAAAACAAAAAAAGCCTCTGCTTCGCCATTCCGTTGTGGGTTCATGTCACACCTAAAATCTTCAAGCTTCATCTGGCATGTCTCCTCTTCGGGGTAGTAAAGTATCAGGCCACAGCAACAAATTGCTGGAAAAATCTGTTGCCTGCTTAGGAACCTGAAATGTATACATGGTTTTAAGACTCAGTTAAAGAAACACTTGCAGTTAAGGGAACAGTAACTATTAATTTGGTTCCAGTCAGATACCTGTTTTTTATGTCCCACAAGCATTAAGTAGCATGATGTTAGTAGCTGTTTTTCTTTGTTTGAATTTGTTCAAGTTTAGAAATCCACGTCTTTTGTTCAATTTAATTTATTTTTTGTAGATTATGACTCCACGAATGATTCCGTCAACGTAACTACTTTAGCTCATAATCTGCCCCCGTCGCTTCAGAACCTGAAATGTATATACATAGTTTTAAGGCTCATTAAGGAAACACTTGCAGGAACGCGAAAAAGTCGAGAAAAATTCAGACATATGAGACTACCTAGTTGCAATTTAGTTCGAATCACGTATTCACATACCTTTTTTTATGTCCCACAAGCATTCAGGAGCACGGTGTTACTAGACGTTTTTCATAGTTTGATACTCAATTTGGTTTTCATGGTCCTTGACCTACTTTTGCTAATTTGTTCTGCGTATTAAACAAATGTAATGTAATGTAAATGACGATGTAATTTTTGTTAATTGGTCCGCCATAGCCAATAGCCATAGAATAGACAAGGCCTAATTAAAGCCACAGACTACATAAAGCTGTATAAAGTTGTGTTTGCACTACGGCATTATCAAGTTGAGTGACAGGTTTTATCTGTTTCATGTTTATTTTTTCCACTTTTTATTTTATTAGTATTTTGCTTTGCTTGTGATTGATGCATATGCGATCGTGTCGTTATTTAGTCGTGTATTCACCAAATGGTCACAACGGAAGACCTGCGTTGGCCCTACCAGCTTCGCGCTGTGTTGTTCTCGCTGCTGAGGTGAAAAGTTGTATGTCTCACACGAGACCAAAGTTTTTTACGTCTCGTGTCTTTGAATCCCTCGCTACGCTCAGGATTCTAACCTAGAATCGCTCGCTACGCTCGTGATTCAATAATAGAATCCTTCGCTTACTCGGGATTCAACATCATCACTCGCAGCAAAATCAACTTTGCTCTCTTGTTGAACAAATAACTATTTCTGACAAGATTCTGCACCAGAAGTTAACTACGTAAGTAAAATAAGAACTGGTTTTCTTTATTCTGTGTTTAAATTATCAGAAATCGGCTTAGTTTTGTAATATACGTTCCATCATTTATCACATTAATATTTCGTTAAGTTGGAAAGTCCGTCTACTCTGTACAAGGCAAGTCCGTCATATGCCGGACTTCCCTTGAATCAGAGGTTACCAACAGTTTTTACGACTTCAATATTATAATGAATTCATAAAGTTACTATAGATAAATCCTTTCGTCATTGCACAATGCACATGATGTTTGAGTTTATTATCAATTTTAATCTCTAAACTAGTAAGGAAATGTCCCTCTGTATTGTTTTCTAATACAATAAGGTGACTTGTTTACCATCACTAATACAATAAGGTTTGAGTGTTTTTTATTTATTTAGAGATGTATGTTTGTATCGGCTTGCCAGTCTAGCTCATGGTAACGAAAAAGAGCTTATTTTTTTTTACTTATTTCGCCTAATATAATAATCAAGACATAGTACGATTATTTAAAATTTTCATTTCTTTAATGAAAGAGTCTAATGTTTTATTTTTATGTTGAGTGGTTTTAACTAAGTACTCACAAACCCTCGTTGATCTCAGTTAATTTTAAAAAAGCTATTAAAATACATTTTTGAATTATATTTCATCTTTTATTTGGGAAACCCAAAAAATAAGTAAGTACGTATAATAAAATTATTTGCCAAAAAAGGTTTACGACCCCATTTACGTAATATATAACGTAATGTAATGTATTACGTAATACTTGCCTTCGAAAAAGAAAAATTGAGTTTATTTCGATTCTAATTGTTATATTAACACGTTTAAAGTACACTTTTCATCGTCTTGTTTTATTCTTTTTAAGGATTCGTATACGAACGTATAAGCACCCATAGTATGGCTGATATCATTACTAGATGGACTTACCTTAAACTGCAGGGGAAGT
Organism: Acleris emargana; assembly: GCA_927399475.2. Taxonomy (NCBI): domain Eukaryota; kingdom Metazoa; phylum Arthropoda; class Insecta; order Lepidoptera; family Tortricidae; genus Acleris; species Acleris emargana. Next base: position 5,152,821 of record OV656840.1, read on the forward strand.
CCGTCTACTCGCCGAATTTAAAAAAATACTATTGTTTTTGCTTAATTTGTGGTTAAAATGATCTGTCACTATAGCTTAACTATTATTTATGAAATTCTTCATCGTATGCGATTACAAGCGTTAACATAGGTCCATAATTAAAGCAGCTAGATCACTACAAAGTAAAAAAAAAAAAGTATGCCTCTCTTCCCCACAGTGACCGGTACTTGTCGTTTTTCAAGATAGTTTTGTATGTTTGTAGCAACGGCGTCAGAACCCTTAGTGTAAAGGCGCGTCCAGATTATGCGCGGCAAACACTCGAACATTGGCTCGCGCGGCGGCCGCGCATAATGTAGACGGGGTTTCCGCGCGCGGCAGCTCGAACGTTGCCGCGCTCGAACGTGCCGCGGGGCGATCCGAGCGCTGTCGGTTTTTTAGCCCGCATCAAAGGAGCTTCAGTCGCTACCGCGCGCGCAATTTGGACGGTTTTTTGTGCACGACGAATGAACGTTTGCCATGGACAACGACAAGTGTCGCGAGTTAATACAATTGTATGGGAATTATGATTTGCTGTGCAATAGCAAATCGCCTTTACACCACAACAAGGCACGAAGGCATGAATGCGCTGATCGAGTTGGATCGCTTGCCACGCGCGGCAGCCGCAGTCTACCTAAATTCATACTGGGGTCCATGGTCGACGCTGCACAAAGCGAATGCAGAGCGGGCAAGTTTGCGGGCGGGTCAAACGCACACAAAAAACAAAAGTTGTCTCTCCTGTGGTCAATAGTTAAAGGCTTGTGTGCATATAAGATATGTTTTTATCTGATCGGGCCAAAGTAGACTTGACGCCGTATATGCGGATACGGGTTCAGCTAGAAAATTAGGCCTTAAAAACGTTAACTTCGGGTATGTCCACAGGAAAGACGCGAACCTAACTCTGCGTATGACCCGGGCAACGGAGCGCCGAGCGGAGCTTCGCGGGCAGGTTCAAACCTGTTTGTGATTTGCAGGGGCGAGAAGAGCGTGCAGTCATGTCTTGCGAAAAAAATATTATAGAAATAGAAAATAAACCAGCACTTTGGCTTTCATCTCACACTTTATGCAAAAATAGACTACGTATATAAAAATAATAAATATTATTACTTTCTTACAATTAAATTTTACCCCGTGTGGTTGCCGGGTTAGAATAGTGCCACTCCATATCTTCCCGTGGATGTCGTAAGAGGCGACTAAGGGAATAAAGGCTTGTAGTACTGTTAGGCGATGGGCTTGCAACCTGTCACTAATACGCTGGTAAACATCTTAGCCTATTTGTGCAAATGGTGGTTACTGAATTGTCAACAACTTTTTGAAGTTGTAATTCTGTAGCTCTGCCTACCCCACTCTGGGATTACAGGCGTGACGGTATGTATGTATGTATGTAAATTTTACAAATAAAACTTGTTGTTCCGAAAATAGTCCGTTTTTTTTTTAAATATCGTATAAAGTGGAAAACTCTCCAAACCGTCTTCATTGACAACACTAGGACCTTGTTTTGTAGAGACAAGACATTTTGAGCCATACATTATTATTATTATTTCTTTTTTTTATGGCAACCTGTCGCAATAGCTATAAATTCTCTTCTAAAAATAAATCAAAAATGTTGTCTGACGTCGTTGCCATGGTGATCGCGACCGATTTACACGAGCGGTGAGAGCGCACTGAGGCCAGTAGCACGACGCTCTATCTCACGCTGCACGCTCCGCCGTACGGCCTGATTCGAGCGTCCACTCAGGCCTTACACACTTAGTCTTTAGTTTTTGTTTCAACGCTTTTTTTCTTCGCACCGATCTTCTTTTTCTGTTCTTCTGGTTGACTGGTAGAGAATGCCATTGGGCATTAAATTTGCCATTTGTACTTTGTTCTACTTTGTGCAAAGAAGTTTAAATAAATAAATAACCCTATACTGAGCATGGTCCGACATGCTCGGTTTTTTACTTGAAACCCAGTTAAGTATCGAGTCCCGAGTATGGAATGCGAATAACCGGTTATAACTGGTTTTAACCGGTTATAACTGGTTTTAACCGGTTATTTTCATACAAAAACGGTTAATAACCGGTTAAATTGCATTCCCTAGTCCTGAGTCTTAGCCACGTGTGATACACATCGACTGTAATTTTAAATAGATTAGCTCTAAACGCAGCGGCTTGAATAACGTCAGGAGTTTTTACATAAGTAAGTAACTATTTTTCTGTTATGACATAGCTGGCAAAAGATAAGATAAAGATAAAGATAAAGACATTTATTCAGTAAGTAGGCCGCACGGGCACTTTTACACGTCAAGAATCTACCAGCTCTTCACAAGAGGAGACCACTGCTGAGAAGAAGCGCCGCAAGAAACTCAGCAGTCAGTCATTTTTTTAAATATATTTAATATTACAATGGTACTACTTAGTCTAGCATTATATAAATCTATAAATAGCAAATTAAAAAATATTTCAAATATCCTGCGTAGTTTCCGCAGGAAAACACACCAAAATCTTAAGATAGAAAGAGAGAAAAGGAAAAAAAGAACTCCTACGTATGTGTATATAAGACGGTGCAAGATGACTACATAAGATTGATATGTTTTCCTACATCAACGGTGTCCCCCAGACAATATAAGATTTTGAATTTGAAAAAAAACAAATAAAAAATATATTATTGATTAAGTTTCGGGTTTAGGCCAAGCATGTTTGTCTATTAAATAGTCCTCGATCCTATAATACGCTTTAGACATTAACGACTTTTTCAAGTAATTTTTGAGTGCTGGAAAGTGTAACTTTAATACTACCTCAGGTAATTTATTATAGAAATGAATGCATTGACCAACAAAATGATTTATGTACTTTACGGACGCGGAATTTTCGAATAGCTATTTTATTTTTATTTCTAGTATTTAAATTATGTATATCAGAATTTTTTGTGAAAGAATCCAATTTTTTTATAACATAAATAATATTCTCATAAATAAATTGTGACGCTACAGTTAAGATATTAATTTCCTTAAAAAGATCTCTTAAGGAGTCACGGGAATTTAAGTTGTAAATAGAACGAATGGCCCTTTTTTGTAACACAAATATAGTTTGTATGTCAGCTGCCTTACCCCAAACCAGAATACCGTACGACATAACACTATGGAAATAACTATAATAAACTAAGCGAGCTGTCTCAACATTGGTTAGTTGTCTAATTTTCCTAACTGCGTAAGCTGCCGAACTTAGTTTACCTGCCAGTACAGCTATATGGGGACTCCATTGCAAATTTTTATCTATTGTTATGCGTAGGAAAACTGCCTTATCTACGATTTGCAAACACTCGTCATTTAGAAAAATACTAGAATCTAACGGTTTAACATTAGGCAAAGCGAATCTAACACATTTAGTTTTCTTAGCATTTAGTAGCAAATTGTTGCTAGTAAACCAATTAAGTACTTTAACTAGTGTGGAGTTTATGCTACTGAAGTCTATGGATTTTCTGTCTACCTTGAAAATTAGTGAAGTATCATCAGCATAAAGTACAATATCACAAAGTTTATCTACTGATGGTGGCAAGTCATTTATGTAAACCAAAAATAGAAAAGGACCTAAAATAGAGCCTTGAGGCACACCTATTTTCACTGTAGCTCCATCAGATTGTGTTTTGTTTACAACAACTGTTTGAGTTCTATCACTGAGATAAGAAGACATAAGACTTATAGCTTTATTAGACAATCCATAATGTTCTAATTTTAAAATAAGGGTCGTATGAACCACGCAATCAAAAGCTTTAGAAAGGTCACAAAATATTCCTACTGCATCGCAAGATTGCTCCCAACTGTTATATATATATTATATGAGAACAGATGCCGCATCAATTGTTGATCGACCTCTGGTAAAGCCAAACTGGTTATTGTTAAGTAGTTTATTTCTATTAAAGTGACCTAACAATCATTCAGAATTAGTTTCTCAAAGACTTTACTTAAAACTGGTAGTATGGAAATGGGACGGAAGTTCGTTATATCACTCATCTCACCCGATTTAAAAAGAGGTATGACTTTACTATATTTCATAAGATCTGGAAAGATCCCTTCTGAAATGCAATTATTGTAAATTAATGCTAGATGGGGTGCAATTACACCTATGATAGGAAAAAGTACACTAACTGATGTGCCCCACAAATCCTCAGTCTTCTTTAAACTAAGCGTTTTAAATACTTTGACTATTGAAACTGAATTTATAGAGCTGAATTCAAAGTTTATATTACATTTACTGACATTAGTGCAAAGTAATAATTGAGCTTGAACCGCGGATGATTTGAGACATTTCGTAGTATTAATGGCTATGTTGGAAAAATAATCTTCGAATGCTAAGGCGACGTCTTTATTTGACGTGATTTGTTTGTCACCTGAGTTTAGGGTGACCTGATTATCGCGAGTTTTAGATTTACCCGTTTCTCTATTTATAATATTCCATACATTTTTTACCTTATTGTCAGACGATTTGAGTTTAAGACTAAGAAAATTTGCCTTGGCAGTTAAACAAACTTGCTTAAAGGTCTTTGAATAACTCTTAACATAATTTAGGAAGTCAGCGTTCTTATTGTCCTCCCTCTCTCTATATAGGTTGTAAAGCCTATTTCTACTTTTATGAATACCTGCAGTAGCCCATTCGCTAAATTTGGTTTTCGACCTAGTTAAAGTTTTCAATTTAAAATGGTTATTAAATTGATGCAGAATTACGCCAAACAAGTCATTATAAATACTATTACACTCATTATGTATGAAAGGTAACACTGATAGATTACTCTGGACTTTATTTTTGAATGATTCCAAACGATTATTAGTTATAGGTCGATATGTTATTGTCTGAGGTAAAAGTTCTGTATATACCATATATCGCACCGATAAAAATCAGCTCGACAAAGCGCAGTTAAACTCGACAACGCGATACCATTTTTCATAGAAAGGCTTGCGTATAACGTTACGGGGTGAATTCTGACGCAGAATTATTGACGGTGTACACTGCTAACTGATAGACGGATGAATAAAATTAAAGTATTTTATCAGATTTTATCTGTCTAATACCTTTAACAGACAGAGATGTACCTTTTCAAAAAAAAACATGAGATTTGAGTATACATCATACTAAAACTTCGTAATCTTTGACTGAAACCACTTTCTTCCTATGTTTGCTTGGTCCTTTCACAACACAGACCTTTTTGGTTGCTAGGTCCGACGTTCCCATTACACCGGCTGCATTGCTCCGCTGGATTGCAATGGAGACCTGGTGACTCAGACACGATCAAGAACGAGGATAACGCGTTGGAAAGCTTCTTGGCTTCCGGACCCCAAGGTTCTGATGTCCCTGCCGCCTCAGGGATAAAATCGTACAATAATAAATAAAATATCGGCAAGGCAGAGTGCTTAACGTGCTTCATCTTTGCGGCGATTCTTCTTACAAGTAACAAAAACGTATGACATCGAAATAATGTGTATGGCGATTGAAACAGCGCCCCCTAGTCCATTTTTACAACAAAAAATTCATAGAACGTTGAGATCGTCAAGGAGTAAAGGCGAAGTATACGTAAAAATAATTAAATAAAATAATAATTAATTATTTATTAATTTTATAAAATGTATTGCTGTTTGCGGGGCATCACCCCAAATAAATAAAATAAATAAATAAATAAATGGAAATTTCAGCTGTTTTAGGGATTTATTTTCTGGATAGATAGATCCTACTAATATTATAAATGCGAAAGATGTATGTAAGACTTGTTGGTAATTCTTTAGCTCTGCCTACTCCACTCTGGGAATGAAGGCGTGAGTTTATGTATGTTTTATGTATGTATGTAAGTTTGTACCTCCTTCACGCTGCAACAGCGCGCTCCAAAAGCGAGTCTGCATACAAAATGAAAACCATTGTTCCACGTTGAAGTCATGAATGGGCCAGCTGGATTAACACAGTATATTTTCATCCCGAAAAATTTCAATTTTCCCAAAGTAATAACAATAATCGTAATCTACGTGGACGAAGTTGTGAGAAGCTAGTAAAGTATACGTGTTCGAATACTAAAGGCGATACGAAAACGTGATGTATGATGGAAATGCCCGTGCTCGAGCTACTGAATGAATGAACGACTGCAATGTACGTCGTTCCTGAAATAGCCCCCGGGCTTGTTTTCCAACGCGTCTGTAAATATTGGCGTACCTGGCGGCTGACGGGAATTTATCTATGTTTTATTCACGTGTCAGAGACGGGTTCGAAATTTGAAAATTGTGGTCTTTGGCTGTAAGTGGCCGGTGACATCGATTAATTTTAGAATAGGAATTGTTTATAGAAAAAAACAACCGAAAGAGGTTTTCTTAGTTGATTATTAAAGCTGATGGTTGTCGGGCATTTCCATAAAATGTTGTTATTATACTTCGCTCTTGGTGTTCATTCCATAGGAGCCTAAGACTATTGACGTCTCACAATACTTTGTTCAGTATGGGCAAATATTTGTATGAATAGAATAGACTCATTTATTCGGCTATTGAATAAAAACAAAAAACATAACGTACCTACATTTAATTTGTAAAAATAAAAACAAAAGTTTAATACGGTATATCAGAGCTCAGCGTGTACACGGAGCCGCAGCGCAGGACCCAAGACTGGAGATGGTAAGATAGAAAAAACAATAACATAAATATAACAATAACATTTAAGAAGCGAAAGAAATTTGTCAAGATCGTAGCAAGTGGAAAGAAGTGGTCTCTGCCTACCACTCTGGGAAACAGGCGTGATTGAATGAATGTACCTATGTATAAAAAAAAAATGGGTCAAAGGATTAACACCATCCTACCCAATTTCACCTGATTTAGTCCAGTAGATACGGAGCAAATTGGCTGCGACATACGGACGGACAGACGAACTAAAAATATTCTAGAAATAATTAAAATAATAATAATTTTGGTTTAATTTTTTTTTTTTTTTTTTAAATAAGTTTAGTTGTAACTTTTAATTGTAGTACCTATATTATATTAAATAAATTAAAATAATACAATTTAGATTACCGATTTATAATTGTTAAATTGTTACATTAATTTAAAATGTAAAACACAACAAAAGTGAGATCTGGCGTTCTAAGCGCATTCTTATTTTCTTACATAATTTAAGCTATTGTATGTATGTATATATGTTTGTATGTGTATGAAATTACTTCTAGTCATAGACTACACGACAGAAGGGCGTGGAGCTAACCCCATGTGCTTCTGTTTTATCGAGAAATAAAATATGAATTATTTGGTTACTCCGTGTCTTCGCGTAGATGTCGTAAGAGACGACTAAGGGAATAAAGGCTGGTAGATCGCGATGGGCTTGCAACCTGTCACTAAGAAATGTTGGTAATTCTGTAGCTCTGCCTACCCTACTCTGGGAATAAAGGCGTGAGTTTATGTATCATCATCATCATCATCATCATGTCAGCCGAAAGACGTCCACTGCTGGACATAGGCCTCCCGTAAGGCTCTCCACTCAGACCGGTCTTGTGCTTTTCGCATCCACCGCGTTCCCGCGACCCTTACAAGGTCGTCCGTTTCTGGTAGCCGGGTCTCTGCCGGAGATTACCTGAAGCACCCGCCGTTACCATGGCCACTACCGGAGCCAGGAATAGCGGAGCCGCCGGGGACTAGGGGTCAGGGCTGTTGGTGCACCATTTATAGTTGACTTTTGATCTAGAACCATTGGGGGGAAAATGCTGTAGTCGCCACGCTTGGCAAGCGGGTTGGCGACTACAGTTATACCATGTAGTCCGCAGAGGACGCTGCTGCCCATCCTCCGGTTTATCGCTTAGTCGCCTCTTATGCCACCCACGGGGAGAGATGGGGTGGTGCTATTCTCGGCCGGCACCAACACGGCCATAAATACAAAAATAAAGAAAAAAAATATAGTTTAATATTAACCACAAAGACAACCATGTTATTATAATCAGTGATCTGTGCAACTTTCTATTTGTAGCGACAGAGTTACTCGTTGCTCTTTCTATTTGTTCATGAAACTATTGTATGATGCGTACGAATATTTGTTTCAGAGTCTCGAGTGATCTATGTTTTAAGTATTTATAACAATGTCTAGTAACCATAACCACAGTACAAGTCTAGAACTTAGTTTGGGACTAGGTCAATTGGGATTGTTCATATTTCTAAATTACTCTGGTTTGCAAACCATTTCGAGGAATAGGGTTTTAAAGCCGTTCTGCATTATAAAATTTTTGAAATGTTTATCTATTTCGGACATTTCGACAAAAGTATAGTTGACCTTTGTTTGACGTTCGTTTTTGGCTTCTAGGTGTATCTTACGGGTAAGGCAAAAACCGCTTGAAATAGTATGTTTTATTACACTATTACAAACACTTTTTCTCATTAGATAATATAATTTAATTGTTGTAATTTATTAGAAAATGCCTACTCAAATTTAAAATAATCATGTCATCCATAAAATGTCTGCTAAATAAACCTATTGGGTCAAATACAAAATTAATGACTTGGGTCTCTTAAAATTACCTATTCTTTCGAATTAGAATGTAAAAACCGTGAGTTATTTTTTTGTTCTATCCCATTTGGTGTGAATTTGTGCCCTGATGTATATTTTTTGTATACTTCTTCATGTAAAATATACACAGTTACTCTGTGTTACGTCGCAAGCAAGTAAAAAAAACCCTTCCATCCCAAAATGGATCAACATCAGTTTACCCAAATATTTGCTAACATTCTCACCTGAGTTGGTTACCCTGCGCTACCCCTTTACGTACCAAGTGCGATAAGGTTAAATTTATCAGTCACGGAGAAATCGTGAATATTCCTACATCAAACTAAGTTCAGACATTCGCAAAGGGAATCCGCAGAATCAAAAACGCCGAATATTTTTTGCGAGATGGAACCAGCAAAAAATGACATTAGTGGAATGAAAATATTTGGCTCTCTGTTTGCGAGCCAATATTAACTTCTGTTGTTTGCATTTCTTTTGCCGATGGTTTTTTCTGGGCTTTTATTTTATTTTGGTTTAGCCCATCTGGTTTCTATTTTGTTATCACATTGCTGACGTTGTGACAGTTTTTACTGTCAAGTGATTTAGTACAATGGGCTTTATGATTAGCTGCACACTAGTCTCCTACCTTGTCGCTTTAATGGTTTTGGAAGTTAGTGCAGCAGTTCAAACATGACGTTAAAGTGACGAAGCATTAAGGAGGATTGTGAAACTAAAGATGCCCATACAAAATAGTCAAAACGTTTCTCTTCCCGTAAACCTAGTACCTACGAGTTTTGAATACTTGTAGATATTATGAGAAACTGATACGGACTGATATTCCCGTGTGGTTGCCGGGTTAGAATAGTGCCACTCCATGTCTTCCCGTGGATGTCGTAAGAGGCGACTAAGGGACTATAGGCTTGTAGTACTGTTAGGCAATGGGCTTGCAACCTGTCACTAATACGCTGGTAAACATCTTAGCCTATTTGTGCAAAATGTGGTTACTGAATTATCAACAAACAGTTTTTAAAGTTGTAGGTAATTCTGTAGCTCTGCCTACCCCACTCTGGGATTACAGGCGTGATGGTATTTATGTATGTATGAAAAACTAGTTCTGCACGTTTTTCTTTTCCATAAAAAATATTTCTTGAACATATACAATTAATAAAAATAACAAAATGGTAAAGTACGAACCTACTTTAACATAACCACTACAACATAATCAAAATCGTAAAAATCGAACTTGATATTGGGGGTGAGAAACGTTATCGTAATCGTTACGTGTGCAGCTACTTAAAATGCCAAATGTACTGCCATAGTGTCATTACGATTTATGGGAGCATATCTGGAGTCCTAGGGAAAACGGGTATGTCGACTGAACGACGACGAACGACGACGTACTAGATTCAGATTCTGATTCAGATTTTATTACTCAATATAACACAGTATAAATTACATGGCATGTCAAATTATATGCAGTTACATTGAGGTCATCAGAAATAGAATTAAATGATAATAGTAGAAAATCAACAAAAATACAGAGTACATTAAAAAATTCACAGTCAATCTTATTTATAAGTCAAGTTCCATATACTCATTCACCGAATATACTGGGTTATCCAACAACAGATTCTTAAGCCGGCGCCTAAACATAACATACACACTACAAAAGGGTATATGTATACACAGAGTGTACTGGTCTTAAACCCTTTTTCACTTGATCTACAATAGAGTTATACCCTTGTTCACTAGGACCCCAGATATTACGCAATTATGTAATTATTTATGTATTTACTAGCTTCTGCCTGCCACTTTGTCTACGTAAAATTAGTCATTTTGCCATCCCACGGGAACACTGATTTATTTCGGGATTCAAGGTACCCTATGTGTTAATCCAGGGTATAATATCTCCATTCCAAATTTCTTCCAAATCCGTTCAGCCTTTCGCATTTATAATATTAGTAAGTAGGATAGTAGAAAGTAGGATGAACTATTTGAATTATTTTGTTTTAATTAATAAGTATTAAATTTGCCGTGTGGTTGCCGGCTTAGAATTGTGCCACTCCATGTCTTCCCGTGGAAGTCGTATGAGGCGACTAAGGGAATAAAGGCTTGTAGTACTGTTAGGCGATGGGCTTGCTACCTGTCACTAATATACACTGTTAAACATCTTAGACTAATTGTGCAAATTGTGGTTACAGAGTTATCAACAAGTTTTTGGAGTTGTTGGTAATTCTGTAGCTCTGCCTACCCCACTTTGGGAATGAAGGCGTGAAGGTATGTATGTATGTGTAATTAATAAGTAAGTACAAAGTACAAATTATAGTTTTCTGTATATGGAGACAGAAGAAGTTCCTTAGAATATTCTTCTTAAGGGTTAGGATTTATAGAAAGGTGTCAATTTGCTAACATATAAAGTCAAGCCTAGCAGCAGCAGTTTTTGCATATTTGTGCTCCAGTGCAGGGTTAGAGAACACTGGTAGGTGAAAAACTTAACTAAATGACCTCTTGCATGTAGTTGTAACACATCTAGATAGAACATTCAACATTCTCTATTTGAAATTTGGCGTAAATTGCATGTAAGAACACACAACTACATGCAAAACGTTTACTTAAGTTTTTCACCGTGGGATGACTAGCAAACTAGCCTCTAGGCATTCCATCTTGGTCCTTAAGTTTGGTAATTCATAGCAGTTTTGAAGTTACTGATCTATTGACCATAATATAAAGCCAGTACCCACGATTTTTTTTACTAACACGAACCATTATGTAACGTAATACAAGATAAAAAATCAGTTTTACAAAAAAATCTTAAGTTTCCACTGAACTGAGCGTGTTTAGCCTGAAAACTGACAGTTTTTCATGCTCAGTTGTAACAGTTCAGTGAAAGCTGACAGTTAAAAATGATTGTGAATAGTCACCATTAGAGCCCACTTACCTAACCATCAGTTTGAGCTGTGTCCTCAATAGACTTCATGATTTCACTAAAAAAAATAAAAAAATAGTAATATGAAAAATGCATCAACGAGTGCGATTTAGAAAGCAAAGGAAAGGAAACGTTTTAATGACGTAGATTTTTTTTCTGGTTCCCTTTTGGAAAACACCCGTATTTGTAACACCCGTATGTTCTTTTAGAAACGGTTTTAAAAAGATAGACTGAAAAAGAATATGTTGAATGAGATGAAGATAATTAAGGTGTAATTTAAGAATCGTTATCGTAGAACCGGATCAACTTAGAGTTATTGTTCTTTTTGAGTTGTTCGGTATACATTGAGATTGAATCGTCCAAATAGCAGACAAATATGATCGTGACTCACATATAAACTCTATACTCGCACAATTAGTAAGTACATTTGCATACATTCTATTTCGTTATTATTATTTGCGTGAACTATTATATATATATGTTGACGTAACGTTGAGGATATTAAAATGTATACTCACTGCTTCAAATAATATGATATTTTTGACCCTTTATCGCTTTGTTCATGTAAAACTGCGCTTCACGGCAGTGCCATATGTCTCAGCGACAAATGGAGTGTAGACATCTGGATGGGCGTAATATTTTAAAAACATTCACGGGCGCGCCACGCCAAAGACACACGCGGAACACAAAGAGTGCCAATATTCACTATGTCATTAATTTTTTGTCAACTAATTGCCAAGTTAGAATATTGGCACTCTTTGTGTTCCCGTGGATATCGTAAGAGGCGACACAGAGAATAAAGACTTGTAGTGGAGTTAGGCGATGGATTTGCAATCTGTCACTGCAACACAAAAAAAAAATATACAAATACACTGGTAAAAATCTTAGCCTTATTGTAGAAAACGTGGTTAAAGAAATATTCAAACGTTTTAAGATGTTCTCTGCCTTTTGGCAGAATGATGTTTGGCCGATTATATCGATTCCCAACCGTTTCATTTGCCAACCCGCTTTTATGTCTGTACCTATAATATTTCAGGTTTGTTAAACAAACTAACTTAACCTAACCTATAGGGTTCTTCATGATGATACTGAAATAAATCCTAAAATATTTTAGTTACACAAAAAAAACCGGTTTGTAAATGAAACGATACATTCAGCCAAACATATTTCGGCCACAAGGCAGGATACCGTTCTGAGTATTGTTGCTATTTCTGTAACTCTGCCTACCCCACTCTAGGAATGAAAGCGTGAGTTTATTTATGTATGTATGTACCTATGTATGTAAAAATCTCTCTTGGTTGGCACTCTTTTGAATGCTAATGGGCTCAACTAAATCAGAAAAAAAACGCTCTTTTAATGATTATAATTTTTCCACAATCGCTCATCTCTTTTCTTTACGCCGCCATACTCCCTGAGTCATTATAATGGCGTTAGATCGGCGATTTTAATTTTAGGGCCGCAGCAAATTCCCTCCAATTCCCCCCTATCGCACCTTATTACGGGTAATATCGCCGGTAATACGCCGTATACCGGCATTTCAGCAAATTAGACGTTAAATCGAAAATTAAACTCGTTTTTATAACCCATATTTTTGCGAGCTTGCGCTTTCGTGCATTTTTGACGGGCGAATAAAATTCTTTATTGTTCGTTTTCCTGGTTCATTAGCTTTTTGACAGGTTTGTTTTGATTGAGGCACGTGTTTACTGCTTGGTAGCCAGTCTGTTGTTGCTGTATGATAATTATGTTGGTTTCATGCCTTCGTTCAGAACCAACGTACGTACGTACGGTCTTTATTATTTCTAGCGAGCCGATCTTCTACACAAAGGCCATTGTTTGTAAACAATACCATTGTCTTTCTTTGTGTCCGTAACACCAAGCCGATTACATAAAAAAAAGTTAGAACTACCTACATTGAATGTACATTGAATTATCAACCCTATCCTCTTAGTCAGTAGGCTTAAAATGTAAAGTGTCAGGATACAGATATAAACTTATTCATCTACATAGAAACGTTCAAGGCTCGAAAAACGCGCTCATCCCACAAACATTTGCCATTACCAATCGAACCCGGAACTGCTAGCTACGGAGATAGGGTTACTTGGCTAATCATTTACTGTAGCTGTCAAGGTAATTACAAAGTCTAAAAAACTGGACCAATACACAATGTAACTAACATTCGATTGGAACTGAAAAAAAGGCACTTTAACAAACCTCCCCCCACTCCTCCCTCGCCCCCATCGTAATTTGGCCCCGTCGTAAAAACGCGCTAAACAAGCGAGTCGCCTCGTAAACGCAGAATAAACGGCTCCCGTTGAATAGTAAACTTAGTTCTGGCAGGTGCTTGCTTTGTTTGCTTAACGAGCGGGCATTAAAGTCGTACACGGACTTGAGAAGCTACATAGATTACAACATTTTGTAAACTATACTGTCCGCAAAATTAAGTGGCGAGTCGGCCAATAAACGTCAGTTACCTTCCTTTTTGTGCCTACCGCTACTGCACTAATTGTTGGACGGCCCGCTCCATTACACAGTGCAGGTGCGAAAGAGATAGCATGAATCCGATGATTCATGACTCGACTTGCCACTTAATTTTGCGGGGAGTATAGTACGAGTACTAAGTTTATCTAAAGCATGAAATAGCTTGGCAATAAAAATTGATTGCTGTCTTACTTTAACTTCAGTTTTAGAGCAAGAAGCACAATGTTACTGCCTTTTTATAACATAATAGTTAGAGTAAGACAACAGGCAACTTCTACACTTTTTACCCGACTGCGTCAGAGGGCGGGTTAAGTTTTTCGAGCGTATGTATGTATGAATGTATGTCTATTTCTGGGCACCCTCTGCAGCCTAAACGGCTTGACGGATATTAACATGCGAGGTGTCATTCGATTTGTTTTAATTGTCGGAGTAACATAGGGTATATAATATTTCAATAGGGCGTCCGCGAAAATTATAACGTATTTTTTATTATAACAATATGGATCCCAATAGAAAGCAGGTAAATAGCTTATTCCAAATATATATACATTACAACACTTTGATGCTACGAGTATCATTTAGTCAGGAAAATTTAAAAATACTAATGTCGGGCATCTCAGCATATGACTTTATTAATACTAAGATTATAATAATTAGCAGTCTTAAGAATTCATTGTTAATGGGTGAACATGGAGTGACGACCTTGTAAGGATCGCGGGAACACGGTGGATGCGAAAAGCACAAGACCGGTCTGAGTGGAGAGCCTTGGGGGAGGCCTATGTCTAGCAGTGGACGTCTTTCGGCTGACATGATGATGATGATGGGTCACAAGATCCCATTGACCAGGCAACTTGATAGTAAGTAGGTCTATGGATCATAGACCCACTTACGTTCGGTTGGTTCGGGACCCTTCGTGTGTGTACGATTTGGTCAGTTTTTTTATTTATAATGATTTTTTATCAAATTTATCAAAGTATCTTGCTAATTTGATTTGTTTCTAATGTTACAAACGTCTTCCAAGGTTACATTGTAATTACGAATCAATGAACAAAGCTTTCACTCTAGTTTTGGAACAAATCTAAACTTTTCAAAAGTTTTTAATTGAAACAGTTAACCAGGATTTGGCCAGAAATGTTCAGTTCAGAACAAAATAAAGCGCCCGCGTTCGCACTTCCTGCTTTCGAGTTATTTCCGCCGACGGGAAATCGCCGTAATACATTAGCTAAATAAAATGAATGCCCTAAAATATACGTAAAGCTTGACCGTATATTTTAAATGTTTCTTATGAAATTGAATACTAGAAAACCGGCTAAGTGCGAATCGGACTTACGCACAAAGGGTGGTCTACCATTATTTATACATCATTTGACACTATATTAACCTTCGAGATAAAAAAGGCAAAAAAAAACACGTTTGTTATATGGGAGCCCTACTTTATATTTATTTTATTCTGATTTTAGTACATACATACATACATACATACATACCTTCACGCCTTCATTCCCAGAGTGGGGCAGGCAGAGCTACAGAATTCCCAACAACTCCAAAAACCTGTTGATAACTCTGTAACCACAATTTGCACAATTAGGCTAAGATGTTTAACAGTGTATATTAGTGAAAGGTAGCAAGCCCATCGCCTAACAGTACTACAAGCCTTTATTCCCTTAGTCGCCTCTTACGACTTCCACGGGAAGACATGGAGTGGACCAATTCTAAGCCGGCAACCACACGGGTGATCTGATTTTAGTGTTAATTATTATAGCTGCAACATAAACACAATACATCATCTGTGAAAATTTTAAGTGTCTAGGTATCACGGTTCGTTGTCGGTTCCTCTGTCTGTCGGTCGGTGACAGACAGACAAGTCTTAGGAAAGGGTCCCGTTTTTACCGTATGGGTACAAAACCTTAAAAACCAGGCAAGAGCATGGAGGACCATGCTCAGTGTAGGTTTCCGAAACCATTACTAATGTTGGCAACTGTAATAGAACATAGTCTAGGTTTAGTTATTAGTTTGGTAAAGTTATTCCTTCCGAGCATTATGTAAAGTCGATAACAAAGAGATGTATCCACTTTCGGACCTTATTACAATGCAATAAGGTGATAAAGTGGATACATCTTTTTTTTTTATTGATTATGGGTTTGCGTTTGACCTCAGTCTCACCTGATGTTAAGTGAGGACGAGGTCGAAGGTGGTACACGCTTACCCAGAAAATGGCTATTCACTCTTGCCTTGAAAACACCAATGGTATATGATTCCGGGAATACAGACGCAGGGAGAGCGTATCTCTTTGTAGTGGACTGTACATTCATTCACTTTCGGTACAAGTACTATAATTATATTCTCTGTGTGACCACCGCATCGGTTGATTTATTTATTTATTGCTAAGACTAGACAACGCTACAACTACAAAATCAAATAACTATCACAAAAAACAATAAATATGACCCAATTCTCTTTTCAAACATAAATAATGCTGTCTTAGATGATTTTTAGTAGTACAAATAATTTAGTGGCTAGTATTTCAGAAACCAAGTAAGTCTACTTAGTGGTGATATTTTTCCTTTTAAACTCGTTTTGTATGTTCATTGAAGATATTTTTCTGAATTTCATTATATGCGGTTTTGGCTGTGGGGAAGGGGAATTTGATAATCACATCTACATAATGTTTTTTTAAGAGCTATGCAATAATACCTCACTTGATGTTACAATGTAAAATAAAGTATACCTTTGCATTACCAAAATAAAAAAACGAGTTTTTATTTTCCAAATTTTTCTAGTTTGAAAAACCTAACTACCAAATTAAAGCTTTGTAGTACCAAAGAACCTTTGAATATAAACGCGGACAGACTGACAGATGGACATGGTGAGACTGTAACAGTTCTTTGTTGACCACGAAACCCGCAGCAAAAGCAGCCATTTTGGAAATTAATCGTTTTATTATAGAATACGCACATCGGTTTCGGGTACTTAAGATTCGCCCCTTTTCCAGTATTTCTCCGATATTCGAAAAAGTACGCCTAGGGCAGCCGTTTCCGACCCTTCCTTTCACTTTCGCTCTGTATATCTCTTTCGTCAATCTTTTTTCATCTATCCTTTCCAAATGACCGAAAATGTGGAAGAATCGAAAGAGATTTTTGGGTACTAGGCAACGATATAAGTAACTTGTCTAAAGAAATATATGCTTAAATACAGACAAAACATCCATGACTCGGGATTCGCGCTCATCACACAAATCTGCCCTAACCTCGATTTGAACTCAGGACCGGCTAGCCTCGTAGGCAGGGTCTCTACCAACAAGGCCAACGCATCGTCTATATATACTATGTGACTGGTTAGCTTTTAAAAACAAATGAATTTGCTTCGAATGAAATTATCTGTTATATACATTTACTAATTTAATATTTGTTTTTTACTTTTATTTGATGTTATAATTAAATCAAGCCACATATTTGTTATTCCTAGGTCTACTGTAAAAAAATTACATTGTGGCAGGTCCTACTTACCGTCACTATTTACAGACAGGGCAATTTAAAAAAAAACTTAGATTTTATCGTTTCGTATTAAACGCTCTATCACTCAATTTAAAGTGATGTTAGATTGCGACAGAGTTCCACAGTGCTATAAATGTTAGTTTGTGTTGTACTTTTTCAGTGAGTCTCTGTATCCATCGATAAACTGACAGAGAAAGCAAGATAAATATGAATTTTCGACAAAAAACGCACCCGAATACAATTCCGGGCTACACACACACACGAAGTATACAGAGTATATTGTATAGACACACAACAAAAGCGATCGAAAAACATTAATTCTTGGGCGCGTTTTTCTCATGTCGATGTCGCTCACTAATATCAGGGAGCGCTAACGACCGCCGCTGTCGCTGTGAGAGCGCGTATCACACCGAACAATTGCCTTTTTTTAAGTTACTAGCGTCCCGCCCTTGATTTGCTCCAGTTAAGACAAATGGTGAATGAATTTTTTGAATAGGTTGTGTTTCGGAGATTACCTGTCGAATAGATACAAACTCACAAAAATCACACTCTATATTAGTTTAGTTTAGTTTATTTATTCACCAATGTAATATTACAATATAAATTTCATTGCATGACAAAAAATACGAAATTACATTGAGATCTTCAAAACATAAATACTAATAATAAAAAAATACAAGAATAATTAATAATAATAAATTAAAACAACAACAATTAAATATCGAATAATGGTGACTCGTCCGATGTCAATACATACAATGATTAATATATCCGTATATATTAGTATAAAATATCCCTAAATCTAATCAAAAAGCAATCGGTATACACCTCAAAAACCACATTTTTTATCAATAAACTAGCTTTTTGCTATCTTAGTCAGTGTATTAGTTAGCAATTTGCAACATCTCCTATAGTATATAATTAACCGAATGCTGATTAAAGGTATCGTATCACCTATATTATAACCACTCTAAATTGCACTAAAATTCATTCAACCTTTTTAGAGTGAAGGTAGGAAGGAAATCCTAACACATCGCGCAACCATGAAGTTTCTGAATATGAATAATGTTGATAGAAGTCAAACAATGCTGTTATTACTATTCCTTCACACGCAACAAGTAAGTTTAGCATTGTTTTACTGTTGTCTCCTTTTAGTGAGTCGTAAAGTTCGAAGGGGTGTACTTTTTCGAAACAAATCGAAGAAATACTGGAAAAGGGACGAATCTTAAGGTACCCGAAACCGACGTGCGTGCACGATTCGATACATGATTGTGGAAGAAGCTGAAGAGATTTGTCAGGATCGTAGGCGTAGCAGGTGGCAAGAAGTGGTATCTGCCTACCCCTCTGAGAAACAGGCGTGATTTAATGTATGCATGTGTTACTGCTGTCAATAATGTCAGAAACTTCATAGCCGTGCAATGTGTCAGGATTGACTTCTTATCTGCCTAGTACTTATACATACATACATTCACATAAATGTTGCCATTACTGAAGAGAAGAAAGTTGCGGTTCAATTGTTTTGTATTAGCTAGGTTTGACCATTCGATTTATTTTTGTGGCAGCCTAAATGTCCGCTTTTACTACGAATATCAACATTTCCCAAAATATATTACCACCTGCCCCAATCCATTGTATCGAAAGTCTTGGCGAAATTCTGCACTTATTCATTTTTCTCCATAACTTGCGGGAGCAGGAAGATTTCAATCGCGTTAAACGATTTCTGAATCGTTTCGACGTGGGCGTGAGGGGCGGCAGGGGGGCAATCGTTTTATTACTAGCTGTCGGCCTCTCAATTCAAGTCACCCATCTAGTTTATTACAGAATTTCAGCCATAGTGCCTTTTGGTGGGCGCATCATATAGCATCATCATAGGGTTTATTGTCAGCTTTTACCAAGCTCACCCATTGGCTAAGGATATCACATTACATTACATTAAATCACGCCTGTTTCCCAGAGAAGTAGGTGGAGACCACTTCTTTCCAATTGCTACGATCTTGACAAATTTCTTTCGCTTCTTCCACATTCATACATCGAGTCACACGCACGTCGGTTTCGGGTACTTAAGATCCGACCCTTTTCCAGTATTTCTCCGATTTGATTCGAAAAAGTACGCCTAGGGCGGCCCTTTCCGACCCTTCCACTTTCGATCTGTTTGGTCAATATTTTTTCATCCATCGTTTTATATGTAAGGATATCAAAATTTGTCAAAATGTAGTACAGTGCATTCCGATCTATCCTGTTAAAAGGTTTACAGGTGCCACAGATTAACAGTAGAACTGACAGGCTAAGAAAGACACACATGTCCTCCTTTAAACGCGGGTTAAAAAGAGTATTCATTAAAAGGCAACAACTTCATTGTGCTCTTGGCATTGCTGATGTTTATGGGCGAAGTTGACTGCTTACCATCAGGTGGCCTGTCTGCTCGTTTGCATTACACGGCTATAAAAAAAAACCTTTGTCATTCTAACAAATAACTACGTTCCTCTTTGCCTATCAATTTGTGGGGCTCACTACTAAAGTCACTAATTCTGAGCTTCTACCCATATTCTAAGCAGGAAGATCTCAATCACGTTTAAAAAATTACAGCGTCGGTTGGATGACGGTGTGATGGGCGGCAGGGGCCCAATCGTGTCATTACTAGCAGTCGCTGTCGGCTGCTCAATTACAGTCGCCCATCTAGTTTATGACAGGAGTTCAGCCCTAGCGCAGCCTTTTGTTGGCTCTAATAATGGCAAATGAAACTGTTTTGTTTTAGCTAGGGTTGAACGCGCGTTTTTTGTTAGTGGAGTTGAGTAAATTTATTTGGTGTCGCTTTATTTTGCGACGTCTTAATTTAAGAGTGTGAACGTCAAATAATAAAATTACACAGACATGTAAAATGTACTCGTAGTCTTAACGTAATTTTAAAGAGTCACCAAGACTTCGTAACGCTTGCAATTACAATCCATGTGAATTTTTTGAAGCCAAGCCTCTATGCAATGGTTAGCCGGAAGAGATCATTAAAGGGACAAGTTTGTCTTTGTAATTTTTTTATTTTAGTACTGTTGTATTTTATTTTTTTATAATATATATGTTTACATATAATATACATGCATACGTTGGTAAAATTGCTTTTAAAGATTTAAATTTAAAAAAAATGCTTAACCAAAGTTTATTTTAGGTAGGGGACTTTGTTCTTCTTTTTAATTTGGCCAAGTTTTCTTTTGCCTGGCGAAGAAATTGAAACTAAAATAAAAGTACAATTTTGTATGGGACCTGGTCCTGGCGACTCCTAAACTATTACTAGGGTAGAAGTGCCCGCTGTGCCTGTTTGATTGTTAATGATGTCAGTGAACGAACGGGGCGGACTTAAACCAGCATGGAAGGGTGACTTTCGCCCCTATAGTACACGCTGAGTGTACCCCTTGGCACAAAAATATGTTTTTAGTTTTAGTCCTTTGTACTTTTTTTTGTGACATTAAACATGTTTTCTATTTATCTAATCTAAAAATTACATAGAAATTCTACCGTTTTTTAAAAAAAAACATTTAAAAAAGCGTAAGTAAACTAAAAAGTTCACTGTTCAACAACCCTCGAGTACTTTTAAAATGTCACTGGCACTACACAATTAAAACATCAAACATACTCGATTCTAAATTTAAATTCGCCCAACTACAAAATCGAATCGAATCGAATGAGAAGCCGATCACGTACGTTTCTAATCAGCGTTCTCAATTTAAATTTAAATCAATATTTTCCATTAACTGTGGCGTTGAAATTGGCCCGGCACCAGCCAGTAGTTTGTCCTATTTTACAGCAAAGGGGATTCCATTTTCTGGTCCACTTGGCAATCACACCTAGAATGTTGCGTGTGCGATCTGTCTTTTGCCATGGCAAGCAATTTTAATGGCTCATCTGTACTGCAAATTTATAAATGGGACCGTACTAAGTGTGTAATATTAATACAGCCGCAAATGCACTGGGAGCGGAGGCGTCACGTTCTCATACTATTAACGCCTCTGCTACGCTTTGGACACGCTTTTTAGTAAGAAAACGTGTCGCGCCGCCTCTGTTCTCGCTGCGTTTGCGTCTTTGAACCTGTAGTACGGTTAGTGCTTTGTCACTAAAACGTTACGTTTGAACTACTGCAATAATCTGTCGAAGGTGTTAAAGTGACAAGGTATGAAATTGGGCAGTTTCTTATAAAACTGAATGTACCACTTACTATGTGTGTACTGTGGCTGTAGCATAATAAAAAAAAATGCTTCTCTTGTTGTGCGTCAGAGGGTTAGGTAAGGGTTAGGATTTAGGAGGGGAATTGCGAAGTCTCTGTTAAGGGTAAACTTCTTTTTACTTCTAATTGATAAGTTTTTATAAAATTGGCATGTTTAAAAAACGCGAAAACCTGACAAATCTCATTGGGTACCCAATAAAATAACCTGTGAATCATTCCTATACAATAACAGTAAATTATTACTCTTATTAGGCTGTCATTATGATGCCTATCCATTTCAATACATATGGTAATCGAAATTGTAACCGTCCCGAAAATCCGTTACAGATTTGAAACAATACTGGCCGTTCGTAATTCGAATCGATGCTGTTAATGATCGAATCGTATTCGAACAATCGAGTTGGTGTAATTTATTCACAACTGTGCCGTGTTCGGGGACCGTGTATTGAATTAGTATTTTCAGTCGACTTTAAACGATTTTGCTTTGTGACATATTGTGATTTTGCTTTAGTGTTTAAGTAGATAACGTTTTGCCCCTGACCAAAGAAAAGAGTAAAAACTTAAGTAAAGGCTGTAAGTATCTAAACCGTTCCACATTCTATATACAAACATAAACTCACGCCTTTATTCCCAAAGTGGGGTATGCAGAGCTACAGAATTACCAACAAATCTAAAAACTTGTAAAACCATATTTTTATTTCATACAAAACTCAAAAAAAAAAAAAATTGTAAGTACAAATAGAATAACCCTAACGGTTTTCCTGCTTGTGGCATGGTCCCTAAAATTGCCGCGTTCCACCTTTGCACAGCCAGACTGAGCCGCTGCTCAAAGAACGAGCCCGCTCTGGGATCACCCACCGTCAAAATAAGTCTTTCCACCTCTTTCACAAACTTCTTGGTATCAGAAGACCACGGACCCAACGTTTCCATAAGTAACTTTCGTTTA
Organism: Acleris emargana; assembly: GCA_927399475.2. Lineage (NCBI taxonomy): Eukaryota > Metazoa > Arthropoda > Insecta > Lepidoptera > Tortricidae > Acleris > Acleris emargana. The sequence goes on from OV656840.1 coordinate 5,175,364, forward strand.
TATATATTTTTTATGACAATGAAGAGGCTGAAATTTAATTTCGTCTGCTTAATAAATTACGGGATTTTCTTGGCGTGTTCAAATTACATAGGTACAAGCCAGTTGGTGGCGTCAAATGCGTTAAGTGTCGGGGTTATTTCGGTCAATGGTAACTCGGCGTCGCCATGACAACCGAACTTTAAGATCCCTCGGGATGAGAAAAAATACTCGTATTGTTTTATCTGTAAACCGAGCCATCGGTGTGAGCAGGAGGATTGCTAAATTAATCTTTTAAACGTGACGATTGACTCCATTTTAAATAACATATTTTTTATACTGTGTGTGTACGAAAATCCGTTGACGTAACTTGCTCACCAAAAGTTCACTGGTTACATTGAGGTCATAAAGATATACAACCCGGTAGCAAAAGTAGGTAGGTAATCTTCAGTCCCAGAGTGGGGTAGGCAGAGTTACAGAATTATACCCATAACGCATTTAGCACAATTAGGCTAAGATGTTTACCAGAGTATTAGTCACAGGTTGCAAGCCCATCGCCTAACAGTACGACAAGCCTCTATTCCCTTAGTCGCCTCTTACGACATCCACGGGAAGACATAGAGTGGCACTATTCTAACCCGGTAACCACACAAACCATACCAAACCATATAAACAAAAGTAACCTATGTATAAGCGTAATTAAAATTTAAAATTCTGTAAACGTAATTAGCACAATTAGGCTAAAATGTTTACCAGTGTATTAGTGACAGGTTGCAAGCCCATCGCTTTATAGTACTACAAGCTTTTATTATCCCTTGGTTGCCTCTTAAGACATCCACGGGAAGACATGGAGTGGCACTGTTCTAACCCGGCAACCACACAGGGTACTATAACAGATATAAAAAACCGGCCAAGTGCGAGCCGGCCTCTTGCACGAAGGGTCTCGCACCATAATCTATACAAAATCACGTTTGTTGTATGGCCTCCCTTAAATATTAATTTTATTCCGATTTTAGTATTTGTTGTAATTATAGCGGCAACAGAAATACATCATCTGTGAAAATTTCGACTATCTAGTACGGTTCGTGAAATACAGCCAAGTGACAGACAGACGGACAGCGGGGTCTTAGTAATAGGGTCCCGCTTTTACCCTTTGGTTACGGAATCCTAAAAACCAACAAATTTATATTTTTTTCCATTCGGCAATCCAGTTACGAAACGTTTCACAAGCCGAAGGTCGCTAGTGTCACATTCGCCAACAATTCTCAACAAAACTCGTTTGGGATTATAAAAAGTTTCCAAGTTACCAAGAGATACCCTACGTCCCAAATCCCATATGAGGAGAGTTCAAAAAGCTTCTTAAACATACGCTACAGATAACTTATCCTTTACGTAAACAGCCTTACCTTGATATTTTTATTCGAGAAAGAGAACCAAGATTATGAATTAAGAAAAAAATACTTACTCGATTTAAACTAACGTTAAAGTAAATATATTTATTTCATCACGCTTTGCTCGTGAATACAGTAAAACAGTAAAGTATAATATACCCATGAGTTTCTAGCCACATTACGCCCTATCGTATGTATGTATGTATGTATGTATGTAAACACTTTATTGTACAAAAGAATAAACAGAACATACATACATACATAAACTCACGCCTATACAATTAATATAAAAATATGTACAAAGGCGAACTTATCCCTTTAAGGGATCTCTTCCAGCTAACTCTTGAGAGATTGAGAAGAGTGAAAGGTTGTGCAACGAGTAAACAAGTGTACAAGAAGAAGAATATAACACATCAAGTAACCAATAAAACTTATATAAATAAAATTAAAATAAAACTACATTCAAATACCTACATAAATAGATACAGAAATATATATTAATAGTTAAATGTACATACATAAACTACATTTTACGTACCTAGAGGATAATTAATATTCAGGAGCTAGAGTCAAGCCAGAACTTCTTTAATTTTCCTTTTAGGGAATCTACCGTTTGTGATTGCCTAATGCCAGTCGGTAGCCGATTCCACAATCTGACAGAATGTACCGAGAAGGATTTGGAGTAGGATTTGGAATTGTGGGATGGGACCTTTGATCGCAACCGGTTTTGGGAGCCGGTGGCCATGAACCTAAATCGCTAAGAAAGGTAGAAGGGAGCACGAGGATTAAAAATAGTATTAAAAAGCAGCGACAAGATGTGAACGTTTCGGCGAAAACGAATAGGTAACCAGTTTAGCTGTGCGTAATACCTTTAATTTACATCACATCCAACAGCAACCACATCACAAATACTGTACTCTAGATAACATGTCAACAGCACACATTTTTAAAATACCTTTTACCTTCATTTTATTTGTTTCATAAAATACCTATGTTATGAAAAGCATTGTTAAACACGGGCTAGAATTATAATTTATAAAACTTTCAGTTCATTCATTCAAAGAAATTCTAGTCATGCAATAACATGTTTATTGCATTTATTGATAATATTATAAAATATTACTCGTCTAACAGAAATTAAAAATTATTGCGTACAAAATATTTGGTCATTCGTCCATTGTAAGAAGTAGGTCACATTATAGGTCAAAGTATAAGTACCTAACATTATTATATAGGCATGTCAAATTCTAAATTCAGTAAATTGGTCACACGAGCGAGGGCTCTTTTACACGTCGGTAATATGGAGTGAATCTACTAGCGCTTTGGACAAGACCATCATTGCGGAGAAGCGCGGCAAGAAACTCCAGCAGAAGGTCATTTTCTCCAATCATTAAATACAATAATACGTAAAAGTAAGTTGGTTACTTGGTAATTAAGGAAATAATAATTATTTTAACATTACACAAATCAAATCATTATAAATGTAAGCTCAATAACATTAAATTAAAAATAGTGCCTAGGAGAACAACATGATGAGGTCTCTACGTCAGGAACGACAATTAAAACAGATCCTTTCAAGCGTAGAAATTAGTGATACATAATATACATTTAAAGATATGGTCTTACCGAAATTATTATACTGAAGAAGGGATTAAATTACTTTTTTTTTTACAGAGCCTTTTTAATATAGATGTGGGAGCCTTTAGCCATTTTGAAATAGCAATTCTACTAGTACGGTGGAATCGAGGGCTACCACAAAACGTGCTCAAACTCAACACGTTTCCTCCATCGCATGTTCTGTTTCAACGACTTTCGTACTTATAACGAGCTTTTGTTTAGTTTCCGTCGTGTAGCTAACGCCCAACTTCTTGACTTAGTCGAAGATGTTAGTACGGGTCGTAAAAAGGAATCCTTAAATAAGAATCTTCGAATCTACCAGTGCTTCCATAGAGGAGATCACTACAGAAGAATCGAAGTCTATTTTTTAATATATTACTTTTAAAATGATTATACTTAATATAGCATTATAATAATTGTTGGCGCGATAGCTCGTTGCTGTCCGTAGGTCGCTGCTGGCTGCCTCTCGATCCTTTGCTTCGCAATTCCCTTTTTCCTGCCTATAGTAAGGTCTGTGCAACTCAGGGAAAATGATTTTAACTTCTTCTCGACTTTAACAAATATATTCTTTATGCGTTTAAAAATGTGTCCGTTACAGAGCAGGTATGTGAAGTGAGGGAGGATGACTCGATATAATCGTATGAATAAACTTAAAACTAACGTAAGGGGGCAGCACTGTCGCGGTTATCGCTGCGGTCCAATAGAGGGCGTTAAGATGGCCTTAACAATAATATAAAACAACGACTATACAAATAAAAAATAAACGCGTCTAAACTCAAAATTATCACAAGAGCAATTAATGATTAATGTGATTAATTCCCACCAGATAATCTACATGCTCGTTTGCCTCCCACTTTGTAACAATTATATGTGTCGTGTATAGCAATTATTCAATGTTTATATGTTCATGATTAATTTACTATTAAGTTATATTAGATATATGGTTAAGGCCAAGCATTTTTGTCTGTTAGATAGTCTTCGACCATAAATAGTAAGCTTGAAACATCAACGAAATTTTCAAGTCATATTTAAAAGGTGAAAATGGTAACTTTAAAACTACGTCCAGTAATCCTACTAATACTCGTATTACAAATGCAAAAGTTTGTGTGTTTATGAGTTAGTTTGTTACTCTTTCAAAGGATCTATAGATTTTGATTAAATTTGGAATAACGATAGTTTATACACTGGATTAACACAAACAATACTTTTAAACCCCAAAAAAAAATGAAGTTGAAGAGGGAATAACGATAATCGAAACCTACGCGGACGAAGTCGCGGGCAGAAGCTAGTTTATTATATTAAGTGAATGCATTTGAGCGGTGGTGGGCACTTCACATCAAGTGAACCACTTTCTTATTTACCTCTTCTCGCATAAAAAAGTTCCATTTAGCAACGGTACTATAACAACTTTAATATGTCACCTTAAACTCCGTATAAATTATAATAAATACATAAGCGAAATGAGCTTGACAAAAAAATTACAAGTCTGATTGTGTCATTTGCATAGACTGCAAGGGTGGTTCCCCGTCCCCTTAGAATTAATAATTAAGTAGGATAAATGGGTAGCATGTGTGATACACAAAATGTGATGTGATAAAAAAAAATATTATATTACGTCATGTCTGTTGTATTTGTACCAGTCCGCATTAAGGTTAAATTTGTTAAAATAATTCTACAATATTTATGTCGTGATGTATTTATAAGGTCCGAAAATCGTTAAAATCTTCCCACCCATCAATTAAAAAACTAAGAAAATACCAAACTAGCAATATAATTACTATACAGAAACAATGTCACGGAAGCTATTTAGTAACTTACCTCTACGACCCCATATATCATAATATTTATAGCTTGTTAATTTTAAAATTCGCCTCGCTGCAAATTTCTGACTATCCCGGTGGATTTTTCAATTTTTTTTTTCACACAAACCTTTTCCTGACAATGACTAACAGAACAAAAAAGAAATCAGCCAAATCGGTTCAGCCGTTCTCAAATTTTGCGCTTAGCAACACATGTAGCGATTCATTTTTACTATATAAATGTTATGAACAAAATGTAGGCACTGAGTTAACTTTATTGAATAAATTAAAAAAAACCCGAATACAAACGGACCACGCATTGTGAACAAGAATTGAGGAGAAAACTTAACAATGGTTGAACTTCGTGAATTTGTCTTTCTTTCAATTTGCTTGTTGGCGGAGTTTACTGCGCGTTAATTACGGATTACGGAGCCATTGTCGAAGTTTCTTGGTTTATAGAGGTTTTTGTATTAAGGTATTATTAGGATCAATGAAAGAAAAAATGGAGTCCCAGGATTGAAGTCATGAGAATGGGTAGGTAGGTACCTATTATTTTATTGAAAACACCTTTCAACGAACTTTATTATTGCTCAGGATAATTTATTTCATTTCCAAAGGCAAGTTTGTTTTGGTATTTACATGCCTAATCTAACCTATGCTACCTACGAAATTAATCTTCAAGACATACCTAATGGTAAAATAGTCGCGTCGATGAAGAGAAATTCGTTAAAAATTACATTTCCTTAAAAACCTGCTCAGTGCGAGTTAAACTCGTGTGAAGTACATACGTATTTATTTTTTATTTTTGATAGAATAACAATAGGTTTTCCTGTGATCTACAAGGAATAAGCTATATTTAGTAATTAGAAATTTTGGGCTCTGTAGGTTTGGATATCAAGGGTGAATGGTCAATTGTCGTCTTCTTTTATGAATAAAATCAAAACTGTTTATTTTAAAATAATAACAAAAATATATTTGAGATCCCACAACAAGCCCTTTCATTTAAATGGGACACAGTGAGGTTTGCATTTTTTTTAAATTCATAATGCGTCCCAAGGAAATTACCCTCCATTTAAAAAATATTAATAAAAAAAACAGACAGACCGACGCACGAGTGATCCTATAAGAGTTCCTTTTTGCATTTTTTGGTACGGAACCCTAAAATACGTTATGACTAGGGAATGCAATTTAATCGGTTATTAACCGATTTTGTATGAAAATAACCGGTTATAACCGGCTTTTTGCATTCCCTGATGACTTGCGATAAGTATGACCTATACACATTACGACTAAAAATTATAAATTAAATAAATTACAATTGTAAGTCCTCATAATTGGCAACTTACTTCCAGTCCTGAGATTGTCATTGTAACATTGCGTTTTTGAGATTGCAAATGTGTATGGGTCTTCAAAGTCCGCAAACCATTAGGTAATTCCAAAAAAAAGCAAGTATTTTAAATGCTATAGAAATTTGTAACAGATATGTGGCAAAAAAACGGATATAGGTTACATTTCGTTGCGAAAAATCAGACGGAAAAGTTGCCAAGGGAATAAGAGTTAACGAATTCTTTGTAGATAGAGTCACGGGACAAAGCTAACAATTGAATAAAGCTAACAAAAGTCAGTTTTAAACCGTTTTTACAAAATTTTACAAAAAGTATAACTCTATTTATCAGGTGCGTTAATACAGTTGAAAGTCAATTTAATATATAAAGATGCTTAATGAATATATACGTACTATCTACAACTACTAATTAATTAAGTTAAAGAGGGACGAACATCGACTTTTATTACTTTAGCGCTGACTAAATACTGACTACTTACTAAATAAATGTCTTTATCTTTATCTTTTATCTTTACTTAAAATGATATTATATAATTAGTCCCATAATATTGTAAAGTCTGCGATATTTGACAAAATGATCATGATTAGGTATTCTATGAAATGACATTGCAGAAATGCTTCACAGGGTGTATTTGACAAAATGATCATGACATGACATAAATGGTTTACAGGATGTTCCGTATTTACAGTGTCTTATTAGTTCTAATTGATATTTAGATTTTAATTTTAATCAATGTTTCTATTTTGTTTAGGTACCTCTCGTTGAATAAAATGACAATTAAGTTTTAACTTTTATTAAGACCGAACAGTGAAAGGTCGCCAGCGCCAGCAAGACTTTGAATTTAAATTAATCAAGTCGTCACAAAGCACTAGAAGAAAAATATTCCCAGCTAAAACATTCTAAACAAAACGAATAAGAAATATAATAAGCCAAGGTTAAAGAAACTCTAGACCACTTACAAACTTTGTTACCTACGTACAAATTGAATAAAATTATATAAAACAGGGTCAATCGAGAAGTCGTCTACGCAAAAATAATATTTATAACAATTCTGTTACAAATAACTTCCTACCAAATTTGGCAGTTCATAAAGTTGATTTAAACTTGCGTTTACAAAGGAATATATTACTTTTGTCGACTAAGACCTCAATTACAACAAAGCGAGAATTTGTCGTTTTTCAACTTCGCGAAATATTCAGAAGGTCTTAATTAAATTTAATTGCCGACTGAGTTTGGACTTGAAGTGGACCTTAAAATTATTGAATGGGTCTTAGAATGTTAATTTGAGTTAGGCCCTAGACAATTAACTGACTTGCGAAGTTGAATAAATAAAAATGAATATTTAAATATTGAAAGGTTAGTTTTCAACAAGGCTTGTGATAATTTGTTCGTTAATTCGTGCTCCCATAAGAATAATTATTAAAAGGGTGTTCCCATAACACGATCAATACACGTTATACAATACGCAGCAACACTTTTTTTTATTATTAGTATATTGTCGTGTTTAAAACTGTACAATAACTTTTTATTACCACAAGGTGGAAGCACCATTCATAGCTTCAAATTAAGAACGTTCGTTTATCCGAGTATTAAGATTATTTTTCTATTCTAATTTTATAACACTTTCGAACTTTTCAGTCTTAATTCGACATTCTAACAGCAAGCTTATTCAATAATACTGGCGTTAGTAACTTTGTGAGGTTGTTTTCGACTCCAAATACCCAGCCATTATGGTAAAATGAATCATATTTATTTTGACTTTATTATTAAAACTAACTTACAGACTTAATTAAAACGGACCGCAAACTACCAAATCACAGCCGCTTCTATGTAAGTAGATCGGTAATTCGATAAACAACTGGCTTAAATCGAAGACAAAACGTCAACAAATGAAAACACAAACGATAAATATGCGGCAAGCTTCCAAACTTCCCCGAACGTCTCGAATGTTCCGGTAATACTGAACGCAGCCTCCATAAACCCCGCTCAATCATATCGGAGCCAGCGGCAGTAATATTGGGAGATTTACAATTGCTTTTTATGCTGAGACTTGGCAGCTGATGGGGTACAGTGTTTCGTCATGTTGCGGGGTATGTTTTCATTGTTTGACGTTAATTTTTACTTTACGCAAGTGATGGAGTGAACAGAATCGTTTATTGATGTTTTAACTCTAATTCTACACATACATACATAAACTCACGCCTTCGTTCCTAGAGTGGGATAGGCAGAGCTACAGAATTACCAACTCTTAAAACTTGTTGATAATTCCATGACCACATTTCGCACAATTAGGCTAAGATGTTTTACCAGTGTATTAGTGACAGGTTGCAAGCCCATTGCCTAGCAGAACTACAAGCCTTTATTCCCTTAGTCGCCTCTTACGACATCCACGGGAAGAAACGGAGTGATACTATTCTAACCCGGCAACCAACCTTTTATAATGGCTTTCACTCCTGTTAAGGTGTATTTCGCCAATTTCAAGTTAATTATAGGCACTCCCATGAACTTATTAGAGAAATAAGTCCGTGGATATCGCACACGAAGACAATTTATTGTTTAAAATCGTTCCGTCAAATCGATTTTACTCATTTATTTCGTTGTATGGAGTGTCATTGAGTAGCTCTTACAAAAATTGTGGGGGTATGGAAAAAACATATTTAGACTCAGGGATACGTTTGCTAAAAGTTTAACATTAAAGCACACACACTGATAGTTATTTTTAAATATGGGAAAAATATCACGGCAGTGGTAACGAAGTTAAACGAAAAACAATCACAGCTAAGTAGGCTTTACAAGTCACCAAGTTCTAGTCGACGAAGTAATAAACGGAACCCTACACTGCGCGCGGCTCGACACGATCTTGGCCAGTTTTTTTTAATAACAGGGTAAGCAGGACTCTAATCTAAATGTCGTCTCCGCACGTAGCATGGAAACACTCAACCACACAATTATCACCAAGGCCAAGTCATTCGGCTAAGTCCGACATCAATATTATGTTAATATACCCCATCAAGCAATACCCTATACTCTTACCCCTTACCCCTCCCATAAACGTGGCCCATAAAAGGCTTCGCATGTAGCTTGCCCCAATTTTATGGCAACAATTGGGGTGGAAATAACTGATTTTATTACTATTTTCTTTCGCTACAATCGTAATTGTTGGTTTTTATTGCCTGACGCGTTTGTGTTTTCTTTGTGTGTTTTAAGACACGTAAAAATGGGGTTTGCTTTGTGTACTGTGTTTAACGGGGTGGGATTTGTAAGAAAGGTTATGGCAGTGTGTTTTGTGCCATTCCGTTACATAAAGTCACCTTTACGCAGCTGGATATAAAGTTTTATGTCAAATTAGCGATTGCCCGCGTAAAAATAGTTCAAGGTTTGTATTAAAAAGTTTAAATTATATGTTCGAAATAGCGCATAAGAGTTATGAGAGTTCATTTAACAGCACAACCCTAACTTCAAAACAAATTGCAAAACATTTTCAAAAATATTTAAGTTCTACTACTAGTAGTTGTTCTAGTTCTAGTGTCTACTGAAAAAAATCTAGAAAATATTTGATAAAATTGCGAATCTTGCTGCTAGAGGGGTGTTCTTTTTATATCGGTGATTATTATATAAATATTTAATAATTTAATAGCTCTTAGTCTTCTTTAATAGCTTGGTTTTATTTTAATTTAAATATGTTTCGTTTTCAACTTTTAATTGAAGTACCTATATTATAAATAAAAATATTACATTTACCTATAATATCAATAATTACAAAATAAATACAATCAGTCACTTACTAAAGTCGCTGTTAGTATGTAATGTGTCAAAATAAAATAATTAAAAGTCAATGTCGTCAAGGTACTCATTGACAGAATAGTGAGCCTTCTATGTCAGGTCAATAGTAATAGTAATATAGTAATAAGAATCAAACATTTCTAATATTTTGAAGTTTTCATCTTAATTTTTTGAAGCGTTTCTTACCCATAGCATAATAGATTCTACAACTCAAAAGAGAAAAGACTTGCGCAGTGACTAGGATCCTAACTAGCCACTGCAAACTGAACATAGGTGTAAAGGTTCTAAACATATTAATATAACGTATTGAAACAAGACGCGACATGTAGGTTCTGTCAGGAAACAGAAGAGACAGCACATCTTCTGTTCTTGCGGACCCCTAATGCCCAACAGAAGTAACCACCTAAGGTGACATATCATTGACCCACAAGAGATACAACTGCTCACTGCCCAAAGCATCTGGAAATTCCTGGACGCCCATCTCAACCCCCCAATAATAATAATCCATAGCATCTCAAAGAAATAGAAAGAGTACGATGCGCCATATTCACAGTGCTTTAGTTTTACTGTTATACTGTGTAATTTCGTTAAATAAATAAATAAATAAAATAGTAGTTTTACCAACTGTCTTACTCCACGCAAACACAATCATGCGAATACGGGTTCTTTGCTTTGTGGCTAAAATGGTGGACGCTATCCGGACCTACTCGAACAACCAATGACATTGCCAATAAGTACAGCTATTAATTCCCATTTGATCGACTTTAAACATCGTTAAAGGTTTTAATTTACTTTTTGTCAAATAGTATTTATTGGAAGTGGTGCAATATTTTAGTGTTAATTTGTTTTACGCGGCTTCGCAAATTACTTCGCTAATTAAGTGCACCGGCAACCTCCGCTATGTTTGTTTTAATATTTTCAGCCTTTTAATATAGTTGGGGTAGTACAGAGAACGATGTGTTTTTATAGAGGGTGTATTTAATTTCAGTTGGTCTACGCTGGTATGAGGACCTATGCTGCCTTCTAACGGGGAAAAAGGACAAGTGCAATTAAATCATAGAAGCATACTAAACTCTCAATGTTTACAATAAGGTTGGAAGTGCTTTACAATTCATATAGTAGATGTGTCTTTTTTCCGTAGGAGGGCAGTAGGTATAATTAATAGTGTTTTTTTAACAGTGTCTTAAATTATCGATAACTTATCGAGAACTGTGATTAATTTATTCTAATTAAACATCCGTATTGTATATCCGTGTTCATAACACAAGGCTATCTTTCCTCGGCACAGGGCTGCATGCGGCTCTAATGACACGAATTAATATTATGTATTCAGTGTTAACTAGGGGTTCGTGCCTAGCGTTGCCTGGGTGATATTTTCTTTCATACAAACCTTGTCCTGACAAATCAGGCACGCAAAAAAAAACAGCCTAACCGGTCGAGCCGTTCTCAAATGATGCTACCATACATGTTTTTTGTTTATATTACTGTGAAGTGTTTGGTTTAAAAAAAAAACATGCACAATAAATGCGGCATGTACATTAATTATTTCAATATTTTGATATTATTAAGTGTTTTTTTTTTCAAACAGCATTTTTTTTTACTTTGCCAAATGAAGGACTCCTATTCATAGCACTCAAAAGGTAGGCGTTTTTCGGACAATTTATTGTTAAAATGCGACGTCATGTTAAGATCAGGCGTTAATAAAAGTGGCAAACTGCCTCGTCACGTCCATTTTTCAGGCCTAGCGCGTGCGATCAAGACGGATGGCGGGATTAGCGGTGTCGCGCGCGTGTAGGCGCCCTAACGCTTTATGACAACGAATGTTTTACTTTTAATACGTAAATTAATCAATGTAATTTTTTAGAGCTGGTCGAAACGAAATATTTGAATATGGACAAAGAGTGAAAAGTTTACAATATATTGAGTTTGACGACGCGTTTCGCTTAGTTGGTAGGGACCTAGCCTACGGAGCAAGTGATCCTGGATTCAAATTCCGTTATGAGCAAATATTTGTGTGATGAGCTTCGAGTATTTTTACCTGAGTTTTGGATGTTTTCTATACATTTCAGTATTTTTTTTTTGTTTATACAATTGTATCGTATGTAGCAGCATATATATTAGTTTGGGACTTGGTCAATTTGTATGTGATTGTCCTTTGAATGATGATAATTATGATAAAATTAAAAATGATATTTATTCAGTAAAAAGGCCGCACGGGCACTTTTACACGTCAAAAATATACAAATGCCTCTCAACATTAAAAGCTATGAAGCTAGTGGTCCCGGGTTTGATTCCGGGTATGGGCAAATATTTCTGTGCTGAGCGTGAGTACTAGTTCCTGAGTCTTAAGAGTTTATATTATCTACATCGTTACTACTTTAGAAAAAACTCGTATCTTATATTTCGAGATGTATGAGTTTGAGCTTAATTCTATTTACGTTTAAGTTTAAAAACGTACATCACGAAATATGAGATACGAGGTTTTTTAAAGCAATGACGATACACTGGGAGTCCAAAAAACTAACGCCTTAAAAATAAACGACCAAGTGGGTCCAAAAACTATGCTGATTCGTAGTGATTCTAATAATGTACTTAAGATACCACTGAAAAAAATATGAAATAAAATATAAAATTATTGATTATTCGTGACATGGGCATAAAGGAAAATAAAAAATCTGAATAAAATAATCAATATCTCCGAAACTAGTAAAAATCGCTAGAAAAACATGTGGGTTAAATCGATAGTTTTTTAGCTGCTCTATCAGCCGTCTGTTTTAGCGTTGGTTTTTTGTACACCCTGTAAAGTATCCTTATATTTATTTATATCTTCACGCCTCTCATCCAATGGGGTGGCAGAGACAATGGAACGCCAGATGCATTGATCCAAGCTCTCTTTCGCTTCCTTTACATTCCTCAAACTCTTCATGCACATACAGTCAACAGCATAAATAAGTGATTATTTCTGTACCTTGTCGCTTTCAATCGTTTCACAATGTTGTATAGCGTTTCAAAAACAACGTTTAAGTGACAAATTTATATACATAAATGATCATTTTTTTATGCTGTTGACTGTATGCCTTAAATACATATAGCCAAAGAAAAACACTACATTTTCGCCGTCTTGGCAGACTTATTAAGTCGATTGACAATAATTAATTATTGGTTTTCAGTCACGTCAATCACTTAAACTTATTGACAAATCAATCTACGTAATGGTGGTGTATTTATCTTGTCTTGATCATTTGTTAGGGTTTGTTCAAGCTAATGACAGCCATTATAATGATTGCTTTTGTTATAGAGAAATAGGGTTAGTAAATAATGCCAACGTTAGCTAATGGTTTAGGTAGTTGTGTGTGTAATACCCGACTAAAGGTAAGCATCCACATGTCGGTATCATACTGTTCACTACTGTCATCAGTAGTATTCTTTGTATAGAAAGTCACGCAAGTGCGTCCACTGATACGCACCGCACGGATCGCACGAATCTGCTCATCGGCAATGTAGACTGCTTCCATCGCATCGTCCGCCATTTGCATTTATAGTTTGCGATCGTCCTGTCACGCGTCTACCACAGAATATATAGAGAGTTGACAGTCGCTGCTTTGGAACTAAAGCGATTATTATGTTTTTTTTTTCTTTTTTGCATTTTCTTTCTCGTGCGCTCCCGACAAATTTCCGAATGAACTATCATCGGCAATCCGATTGCTAGTAGTCGGATCGGAAAATCAGATCACTGCCGATACAGTGGACGCATTGTGAAAAACTCATCCGTTCGATGCGATGCGTCCGATGCTTACGATACCGACCGCTCATTGGCGCCTGCCAAGGGGATCTACTTGTCAACAGAAACTGGTCGCTGCATGCACCCGGTGCATCGAAATATTCCGTTTTATTGTTTATCGACGGTTTTGATCTTATTTTGGCGTATAAAATTAAGTAGTAATCAGTGAACGAAACTTGTTACGAGGTAAGTCTGCAATTGGTTTTGTTAAAGTGTGCAAATTTGTTTGTTATTACATTACATACATACAAACCCTTCACGCCTGAGTTACAGAATTATCTACCTATAACTTTAAAAACTCGTTGATAATTCTGAAACCACATTTTGCACAAATAGGCTAAGATGTTTACTAGTGTATTAGTGACAGGTTGCAATCCCATCGCCTAACAGTACTAAAAGCCTTTATTCCCTTAGTCGCCTCTTACGACATCCTCGTGAAGATATGGAGTGGCACTATTCTAACCCGGCAACCACACGGACAAAACACGGACGGATTTGTTATTTACAATATTAAAACGCGTGAAACTTATATTTGATTATACTTGTAAGTGACATGTTTATACTCGAACCCCTCGGGTCACAACCGTACGGGGTAAAATCGTATCATATAAAAACATCAAAACAGTTAAATTAAATCGATTGAAGCTTGAAACGATCTTTACACCAAAAACACAAAATAAACAGAACGTGCCAGTACTGCCAGAAAAAAAAATAAGGACAAACGCTAATGAGAATAATTATCTCTACTGTCTCGAAGAATATGGTGCTAGTCGCGTAAATGAAGGTTAGGTGCAATGCAGGGGCTGCTGTAAACGCTGGGCTCATGATGACTGCACCGGCTACGACTTGGAGGAGTTGATTGATTTTATGGGCAGGGCATGCATGGTGGCTCAGTGACTTCCGGGGCAATGTCGTACACAGTATACGGTTTTGTACAGGCCCCGGGGCAAAATCGGAAAGGACAATAATTTTGTTTTTTGCATTTAATTTAATATTCTATTACAACTATCAAAAAAAAAAAACTCATTAAATTTATTGATTATAAGGGTTTGTTTTATATATTTGTGATTCAAAATGATTTTTTTACAGCCTGAAGTCCTTAGCTATACAGCTTTACCCCGGTCTCCCTTACGTAATTTAATAAAATTGTGTCTATCATTATTAATTTAATTATGAAAAAAGTAATCTTTTTTTTCTTTAATGTTTATTTGCATCTTGGGACAAGAGAATCAAATTAAATAGATAAAGACCCCCAGCCCAACCAATTTTTATGAAACTTAGTTAACAACCACCGTTTAGAAAACCTGCTATCAAATAAAAAAAGTCAGTTCACCCGTTTAAGAGTTACAGTGCTACAGACAGACACACACACACACGGTCATAGTGGTCAAACTTATAACATCCCTCTTTTTGCGTCGGATGTTAAGAAAAACAAACAGCCGAATTTGCGTGGGGGTAACGTATTCAGGGTAGGCAACGCATTTCTAATCTTGGGATTATAATCGTGAGATTGCCTGGCCGTAGTAGCGTAGCGTAGTGCGTAGGTGGCCTGTGTGATTGATTGCTTTATCTATGCCGTAAAAAAACACATGTCATGAAATAGAGTAAAGTCACCAGTGGTCAGCCAGAGACTAGTCGACCTTATATGAGTGTGAAGAGTGGAAAATATATCTTTCGTAATATTACCGTTCGTACAAAAAATACGCAGAAGCCGACTACAGGTCCATGGCTGATCACTGGTGACATAAACCTATCTTCTTAAATGTCGGTTCACTGTTCGGACACCCTGTAACAAATACAGGAGGTAACAAATCAACCAACTCTAAACGAACAAATTCACAGGTAAATCCGGTATTGAAATTTTGAAACAAACTAAACCAACTTCCCAAAATAACAATATCTTTACATTAAGCCAACAAAGGCTAGCTTGTGTCTGTCTGTTTTAAACTCCGACTTTGCATGCGAAGGCGGTAAATTCTCATACATGGCTGTTTGCATAACCGGCTTGTACTGGGATAATCCGGTAAAAACCGGTATTTACCGGGCCGTTTCTTGTTTTTGTGAGCGTGGTGCTTGTAACTTTGTTATCGCCTTAATTTATGCGTGTAATTTTATATTAAATGCATGATTCGGTTCGGAGAAATTGTTTGTTTATTGAAGAGGAAGAATTCTTATTTGAATATATATTTATGTCTTTAGATACAAAGCTTTTTTTAGGGTTCGGTACCAAAAAAGTAAAATAGTTCCGTTTTTTCTTTCAACAACTTTTACGTAAGTAATTAATATTTTTAATTAGATTCCGATACTTAAGCTACTGTTAATAAAAACTCAAATAAAAATTAAAAACAATGACAATTATAAAGCAAAAATGGGGGTCGCTTTTCGAAGTTAGTTCATGTGAGGGTCACAGAGCACACCCTTAGAGCACAAATATATTAACCACTGTAGTTTTGTGGAACCACCCTGTTTTTGCATTTCCAAACTGCTAATACTGCTAATACTACGGAACTTTCAAGATAGAAGTAGTTTTCGAAACAGCCGACCACGCCTTTCCTATTTCTAGCGTTCTTCTTTATACCAACTTACTTCCAATTTCGTTGACGAAATATTAACCGGCAAACTAAAGAATAACGGCAATGAAAGCGCGAACGCACGTTAGCAGAGTGAGTGAGTCAACCATATAAGTCTAGCTGCACAATATTGTAACTTGTCGCTTTAACGCATTTGACAGTAGTGTGATTCAAACGTGATGTTCAAGCGAGAAAGCACTAAAGTACCCTACCGCTTTACCCTGCCCCACCATAGAACGGTGTCACACTGACATTATAAAACATTGTTGGTCACGCCTCCTTACGACTTGAATCGCATGGTCACTGAGACACAGTTCTATGGTGGGTCAGGGTTCCATTGGGCTGACTGTACTTAATAAAAAAACAAGCGACCTAATTAAAAATACAATGTCCCGTAAAGTCATGCAAGTATGTTCTTGAGCTTGCAATAGATAGTTCAATTTTCCTGTTGAATTTTCTGAAAAATATGATGAATTACTGCTCTTTGTAATATTCTCTTTCATATACTCTATTTTTTATATATCTTACATAATATACAACTAGATAGTGGTATAATCTACAAACATAGTTGCATGATTTTACGGTACTAATAAGAAAATAATTCACCGCCAAACAGCAGTGTTCGCATTGTTGGGTTCCGGTTTGGGGATAAGACAGCCGGTGAAATTACTAGCATAGAGGCATTCCATCTTAGTCCTGAGGGTTGGCAGTGCATTTGCAGTCTTAGGATTGCAGTCTTGTGAATGCGAATGTCTATGGGTCACAGTTTCTACTTACCATCAGGTGGCATGTGTGCTCTTTTGCCTTATCTATGCCATAAAAAAATACTGGTGACCTTTTGGATCATATGCCGCATTTAGACTAAATATCCTTGCCTTATATTATAACACTTACTTTAAAGGTTAAAATAATCCAATATCTTTAATGGTTCACAGTTTCATGACATCCTTATTGTGAAAGCTGAGCTGGGATTTTTCCAATATTACTCAGCTATTTGCAAAGAAGTTTTTAAGCCAGGCCGATTTAATTATACAGAACATTAACTGCGAGCTCGTAGTAAATTAAATCGCAAACAAAAAAGTAAAGTTTTAAAACAACGCTGCCGGAGCGTGTGTCCATGGGGCACGATGACGTACGACCATTGCGCTGTTTCGACAGTAGGTACCTTTACCTTTACCTACACAGCCCTATAGTCATAAGAAGCAGAGTAAGTAAAATATTAACCCTCTGTCACTCATCCACTCCGTTTCTTTTAAATATTTAAAATTCGAGTTAATAACGGCAATGTTGCCACTCTGAGTCAAATCAAAAAAAATCAAGGTCTGCCGGGCGGTCGTCATTGTAATCTAGGCCATTTTCGCTATATCGTTACCATCATGAAGTGCATAAACAAAATCATATTAACTGAGACGATTATGTTGCTTACGGTCTACATTGTGATCCAGAGGGTTAAACACTACTATAGCAAACACAGAACATAAGAATACGACACGACGCCTTGATAAAAACGATTAAAAATGAAAATTAGAAATGAATTCAATTTTTTTTTTTTTATTTATCTTAACTTTATTGCACAATACACAAAGAGTGTACAAATGGCTAACTTAATGACTTGAGGCAATCTACCAGTCAGCCATAGGACCAAACAGAGACATGTAAGTTAGTTATTTGCCAGAATAAGTACCTACATACAGTCCGTTTCCAAAGGTCCTTTTGTCCTCGTTCTTTGAATTGCGGCTTAAAAAGAGTATTCACTGCAAAGGAACAGGACCGTTTCCCTGGCTTTCCTGATATTTATGGACAACGGTGACGCTTATCATCATTGGCTCGTTTGCCTTTTATGACTTTGAAAAAAAAAATTGATACATACATACATACCTTCACGCCTGTAATCCCAGAGTGGGGTAGGCAGAGCTACAGAATTACAACTTTAAAAACTTGTTGATAATTCAGTAACCACAATTTGCATAAATAGGCTAAGATGTTTACCAGCATCTTAGTGACAGGTTGCAAGCCCATCGCCTAACAGTACTACAAGCCTATATTCCCTTATTCGCCTCTTACGACATCCACGGGAAGACATGGAGTGGCCCTATTCTAACCCGGCAACCACACGGGAAAAAAATTGATAAGCCAAATAAAACGAAAGCTTACCGTTATGTCGTAAAATCA
This sequence comes from Acleris emargana, assembly GCA_927399475.2. Lineage (NCBI taxonomy): Eukaryota > Metazoa > Arthropoda > Insecta > Lepidoptera > Tortricidae > Acleris > Acleris emargana. Next base: position 5,193,799 of record OV656840.1, read on the forward strand.
AGAAAAAAGCACTAAAATGAAAGAAGTGGAGGACATTGCATTGCTTTATGAATAAAGAGAGGTGTGTTTGGAAACCCAGTGATTTTAATACTGTTTTGTACAATAAATTAAAATGGTAGTTTTTCAAAATATTTAATTTTTACAATGTCTAATAGCCTCCTGTCGTCTTCCTCGATGTATAACAACAATGTGTTTTTTCTTTAAAAAATGTTTTTGATATTTTCCTATTGCACTTTATTTCTGTCATCATTGGCAATATCAATCAACTACTGAGTCTAAACGCTGTCAAGTTTTTAAAAGTTAATAGTAATTACCGTATCGTAAGACAATGGAAACCAAGCTTCAACTTTGTTCGAACTGTGATTTATACCGTCGTAAATAATAAGTATCGAATATTTGTACGGCTCGAGCAGGACAGAAACAAAGCAAAGGCTTTAGCTGTTTTGTTAACACACTAAATTACAGCTTACTTACCCTACTTAGCAGCTCCCAGTCGCCATTTTGTTATTATAATGCCTACTAGGCATATAGGAAGTCAAAACGAGGATTCTGGAATACAGAAACCATCCACCACTCATGAAAGCCTTAAACAATTCCCCGATAAAAGTCTTTAAAAGACTAACCTCTCGAAGTATAATTCACTAAAAGAATAACCGCTTTGGAAGAAATATATGACTTAGTAATTTGTTAACCTAACCATCGTATAAGCTATATACTGAACAAAAGCGCTTATGTTACTAAAGATAAAGATAAAAGATAAGGATAAAGACATTAAGACGCGTCATACTCGTGAACGGGTGCTGTTCGTGGGGTCCGGTCTGTTCACGTTTGCAAGGACTTGTTGTTCAATCAATTATCCCTGTTATGGGCGCTTTTGACGTAGATACCTCGTGGTGCTGTTCTCGTACTCATTATTTTTATTTTAATGTACTGGACCTTACATCTGGAATGTTTTATTTACTTGTTGGTAATTCTTTAGCTCTGCCTACCCCACTCTGGGAATGAAGGCGTGACTTTATGTATGTATGTATGTGTTAGGTACTTTATTACCTCGTAATGTAACTTACTTTTTAAAATGACCTTCTCTTGGAGTTTCTTGCAGCGCTTCTCCGCAATGATGGTCTTGTCCGAAGCGCTGGTAGATTCACTCTACATATTACTGACGCGTAAAAAAGCCCGTATTTGGCCAATTTATTGATAAATATTTTTAATTTCATCTTGACTGTTTTACTGCTGCTGTCAAGATCATCAATATTCAGAAACTTCATAGTAGTGCAAAGTGCCTAGTACTAAACTATAGTATTGTTGAAAATCAGGATCTCTATTCATTTTCAATATAGGGGCCCAGCACTGTCACTTTAAGTGGGATCTTGTCGCTTTTTATGAACTTGCATATTTTATTTATTGTTATGTAATAATTATGATGTTCAAGAAAAAAACATTAAACGTTTTTATAAGATGTATTGTATCAAAAGGATAAGCGATGTAGGTAATTTAATAGAAAGAAGGAAGAGAAAGTTGCCAGTAATGAAAACTAAATATAAAACATGTTGCCAACATAAATTGCGGCCCCAAAAGTAACTTCTGTTAACAATGCTAAACGACCTAATTTAGTAAAGGACTACGTACACAATTCCAATATATCGGACGGACAACTGACTTGGAAATAGCACGTGTGTACAACTTACCATTTGGCGTTTTAACTTTAACCACTCTCTCACCTTCGTATCATTCTCGCTAAAAGTCATTGTAACTCTACAACTACAACAAAACCACAGAGCCTTCTTGTAAACTAGGCAAACTCCTAGCCCATTTTATCCGTTCATTAATTTGTGCGTGCATGACGCGATGTATGAATGTGGAAGAAGCGAAAGAGATTTGTCAGGATCGTAGCTGCGGGTAGAAAGAAAGTGGTTTCTGCCTACCCCTCTGGGAGACAGGCGTGATGTAATGTATATGTATGTATGTATGTTATATTTAGTATGTATTTTGTTTCACACTCGATGAATTTTTTGAATAAAATAATCGCTCATTCCCAAAATACCAGAATTTATTGTAGTTATATTTTGAATGTGGTGTTTTTGAATCTGGTATAAAGTTTGATCTGGTATTTTTGGAATGAGCGAAAATAAAGTATCGACAGTGGAAAGGCAGAATCACTGAAGCGACATTTTGCGAATTTTACAGGAGAACGTTTTAAAGTTTTTTTTAAGGAAAAATAATCATAACTTTTTTTTTATCGATCATATAGCCATGGGTTCTTTACACGTGTTGTTCAAAATTATGATAGCTTCCGAACAGAACTAACATCATTTCAAAATAAAAGACGGTATTTTAAATGAATGTCGCTTCACCAAAATGACCATTTGAAAGTTCCCGGAAGAAACCTTGATGCGACGAATATTGCTGAAAAATTGTCAAATTATGTATTTGGAAGAAACCCTTTAATGCGTGTTTTTAAAAATACTTTAAGCGGGTACGTATATAAAAAAGTGGCGAGTTAAGTGACATTGGTTATATTTTATTGAAATTGTTTGTCGCATAAATAACACTTTTTAAAACTTAGGTCCATTTTCCGATTACCTTAAGCGCCATCAAAGTCGTCTGTTCGTCGCGAAATCCAGTTCAAACGACGCAGAAAAAAAAGCTGATTTCAACGAGTATAATAACTCAATTTCACAAAAAATGTCGCTTCAGTGATTTTGCCTTTCCACCGTCGATATACATTTTGGGATGTAAAGCATAATTACTAAATTCCGTATTTTGGTCATAACAGAGCTATAATAGTCACGACTATTACGACACTAAAACTGTTGATGCCATAACATTGCTCATTATTACATTGTTATTTTCATCAAAATGCATGGATGGGATTGTTCTACAGCCGAACACAAGCGCCATCGAATCTATTGACGAAAAAAATATATTTCAATTACCATTGTGGTTAAAAAAACTATAGGAAGTCAATAAGTGAGTTACTGATGAACTTTTGACGAGGGTATAGCATGACAACAAATAATCAAGGCTATAGTAAAAACCGCTGTTTCACTAGCCGACGTGACGAAAATGTGTTTTTTTTTATGATGGGGAATCAGAGGCTTTACATTGTAATAATAAATTAATCCACAAGACCCCACATGAGTCTGTTTTAGAATGTATAACATTTGACTAGCAATGTACAAGTTGCAGAACTTTCTCAGAAGTTAAGAAATCTTCTCAAAAAATATTGAGAATACTAACGGAAACATTTGTGAGCATTGAGCATGTTCTAGAACCATACAAAATTTGCGAATATTCTTGGAAATTTCCAAGAATTTCTCATAAGAAACTTTCACATTTTGAGAACTTACTTTGCGGTATAATGCTGCATTTGAGCAACAGATTTTTATAAACGATGCTAAATTTACAAAATATTATAAATATATATAGCCCAAAATATAAGTTTTTAAATAAAATCCGTATTTAAATTGGTACTCTCATTTGACCTCAAAACAATCAAACTAACAAACAAACGAATATGCCAACAGACAGAGAGGAAATATTCGATAGAGACAGCAAGTGTGGAAAAATATGGCTATTATTGTTAAGTCTCATTCGACAAAAAAACCACTCGAATCATATTTTTTTCATCTTTATATATCAAGTGAGAACTTCCCTTGCTTTCATTTTAATATAATATTAAAGCATCCGACAATCACCATAAAATCCACAGTCCATCACTACCTGCCTCGAAATTAACATTTCAGTCTTTGTAAACGGTTAATCATGCGGGTATAAAAACCGGGCCATTTGTCATCCGGAACCCGGCCGGGCCATCCATCATGCCTTTACCCAATAACATCCGGGTAAAGCGGTGACACCACACCTGTGTCTTCGCTTGACGTTTTTTGGGCGATGTGTTGGGGCACTAAATTGTTAAATTTCGTTTATTTTATGCAGCGTTATGTGAAATATTTTGAATGTGAAATTAGGTGATATTCAGACCTAGGAATTTACGGGGCAAAATTAAATGACAGCTAGGGATTGCCTATATCGATAAACTCAACTATCGATGTTTTTCCCATACACTAGTGATCGCTCCAAGCTTTGATTGAAAAATAAAATTTTATTGAAAGTATGCAAATGAAACTAAATAACAACATAATTCTGGTTATTCTTTATTTTAAAAGAATTTTTTTACCTTCAATCATCATCCATCATCATCATTTTTTTTACTCCTAACAAATTCTGATCGTTTATTTTAACATTAGAACCTAAATGGGACAGGCACTCTGAAATACACAATAAGGAAAAAAAAATATGAGAGTGATGAGTGGAGGTTAAAAAAATATTTTAAAATAAACAATAACCAGAATTATGTTGTTATTTTGTTCCATTTGCATAGGTACTGTCAATACATTTTTATTTTCACAAGAAAAACTTGTAGCGATCACTAGTATTATGGGATAAGCATCGATAGTTGAGTTTATCGATATAGGCAATCCCTAGCTGTCATTTAATTTTGCCCCGTATATTCCTAGGTCTGGTGATATTTTTCGAAATGGAAATCTTGGTAGCATATATAGGAGAAGGAGATCATACAAAGGAAGATCAAATGAAAAAAAAAACCGGACAAATGGAAGGTTTTTAGATATTATGTTTATTTATTTGTGCTGTGAGACTTTATGAGTCTTTTTTTATTTTTTATTGCGTTGACTTAGAAGCTTTCACACGATTTTAATTTCAACTTAATGGGTCATACACAGATTTAGGTTACCGTCTTTCCTGTGGACATACCCAAAGTTAACGTTTTCAAGGCCTAATTTTCTGGCTGAACCCGCATCCTCATAAACGCCGTCAGGTCTACTTTAGTCCTAGCAAATAAAAACATAACTTACATGCACACAGGCGGGGGTGGGTCCAAATCAACGTTAGTTTGCGACCGGTCGCCAGATGATATGGGTCCGTCCCTATGTCAATCTACTTGTCCGGTAGTTGGTTTGGCTAACGGCCGAGGGTGGAGCTCACAGTTGCTATGATACCCCAGGCAAGACTGGTTGTGTTCCTTCCCGAGGTTGCTGCCTGTCAACTACTCGGTTTCCCTCGGATTAAACGAGTAGAACAGAAACAACAGTCGCACTCCTGACCGTCCTGTTTTCACCCATCCACGCCTCCTAAATTTCCTATCCAATCAGCTGCAAGCGATGTTGTGGCATGTCGCAGCGGGCCTCCTATCCAATAGGAAAGGATGGGGGGCGGTAAAATGCCACCCGCGTGTTTGTGCCGTGCGCGGGGACCCGTACGGGTGGAGAACGAGATCCTGGTAGGCTGAGTTTGAAGAGGGTCGGAGTAGTTACCCTCGGATAACAACACGCCACTTTGGCTCGGGATTCATCTCACACGGGAGGTTCTGGCCCAGCCAGTCAGAATCAATCGGCTGTCGCGTCTACAGTCTTCTGGCCGCGGGCGAGCGTTCTGGGGTGATGAGGTCAGTAGCCGGCGGAGTACGGCCCCGAGTCGCTGTAGTGGTGACGGAGGGCTTGACATCGTGCGGGCTCACTTGACAGCTCACCCCGGAGCGCTATATCGGACTCGTATCCCTGATGGGTCAAACCATCCCCAGTAGGAGGGCTCCGAGGAGGGTGGGGAGCGAGTCGGATGAATATTAAGAAGGACAAGTATGGAAGCCAAACAAACAAAAAAAAAAGATGAAAGAAAGGGAGCGAAAGAGGCAGAAGTGGGAGGGAAGCCGAGCACCAACAAGATGGTGCAAGGGGGACCCCCGCAGACGCCAGAGTGTAAGGGAGCGGAAGGGGCAGAAGCAGGAGGGATGCCAAGCACCGACAAGAAGGTGCAAGGGGGACCCCTGCAGATGCCGTGGAGTGAGCTGGTGAATCTGTCCTTGGACGACGAGGAGCGTTTGCTGAACCCACCATCAACTTCGGAGGAGGGAACCGCCACGGCGGCAACCCCGACGGAGGGAGGCGAGTTCAGCAGACTACCGACCAAGGCAGAGAAAAAGAGGGCTAGACAGGCCAGGAGGAACCAGCATAGGTTAGCGATGGCGGCGGGAGAAAACCCTCGCCACATTCAGGCGAAGGGGAGGCCCCCGCCGCCAGGGAGGGCGCCGAAGTTGAAACGGCAGACAACTGACCCGGACGAAGGACCCTCGACACGGCCTCCAGCGAAGAGACCAAACCGCGGTGACTCGCTCGCGAGCACCCGTGCGACCGCAAGGGAAACACGGGAGCTCGCAGTGGCGATCTGCCGCGAGGACGGTGTACCGCTGGATGAGTCGCTAGGGACCGAAGTCCGGAGAATTGTCAGCCGTTTCATTACGGAGGCGATTAAGGAGCAGGGAATTCGAGGGAGGCAACTCCAGTTCGCCATGTCGGGATTGGTGTCAGAGGGATTTTTCCTTGTGACACCATCCACGGCAGAGGCGAGGGAGTGGCTTCTTGAGAAGGACCTGGGGGAGCCTCAGGGGCATAGGCTGCAGGCCCGGATGTTGAGCAACACCCGGGTCAATGTCTGGATCCCAGGCCCGCCGGAGGAGCTCCTGGAGGATCCGCTCCTCTACCTGAGAGCCCAAAACTGGGACAGGGAAGGGGAGCTGAAACTCCAAGAGTGGACGCAGGTGGGGCGGGAGAACCTGGCCACGGGTATCCGGGTGTGTTACTCGGTGCCCAAGAGCGTAGAGGATGCGTGGGGTGCGGAGACTAGCCAATGGCTATTTTTCCAAGCCACACGCATCAGGGCGCGATTGGTCAGGGCTCAGCCCCGGAGGAAAGATGCGGAGGCAGAGACCCCGGGTGGGAGGGGGAGCTGTAGCTGCAAGTGCAGTTGTGGCAACCCAGCGCTGCAACCCGAAAACCAGGCAGAGGCAGCCCCGATCGATGACCATCCACCACGGATGGAAACCGAAGGGGGCTCCTCAGTCTAGGGAAACGGGGGGCAGCAACACTACACATAAACACAACCAGCAATGGACAACACAGACAAACAACCAGCACTACACAACAACACACACAACACAAACTACAAAAAAATAAGAATATGTCAAGTAAACCTTCAGCATTGTAAGGACGCAATGTCGGAACTATGTCAATACATAGTAAGGGAAAAGATTGATATAGTCCTGATGCAAGAACCGTATGTATGGAAAAACCAGGTCACAGGCCTGGGAAGCCTGGGGGGTGACCTACACTTCGAAAGAAATGGTGAGTTACCACCTAGGGCATGCATTTATGTTAGTAGAGACTTAAGAAATATGGGATGCCTTGTGACCATATGTTTCAGAGACCTAGTCGTGGTAGAAATCAACCTCGTGACAAGGAGTGGAGAGAGAATCAAAGCAGCGATGGCAACATGCTACATCCCAGGTGAAAGCAACGCGCCAACTAGAGAATTGGAGGAAACGATTATAAGATATAAAGGTAAGAAAACACCCATTCTTGTAGGCTGCGATGCAAACTCACATCATGAGGTGTGGGGGAGCACCGACACCAACAAGAAGGGGGAAGCACTACTAGAATTTATTGTAAGTAATGACCTGGACATACATAACACAGGGACAACCCCAACCTTTGTAACCAGGGCTAGAGAGGAGGTATTGGATATAACAATTACCTCAGGGGAGATAGGCAAACATGTAAGAGACTGGAGGGTGGACAGGGAGGACAGTATGTCGGACCACAGAAGACTACTGTACGGCCTGGACTACTACACGGAAAGAACGAAAATAAGAAACCCTAGAAAAACGGATTGGGAGCAATATAACGATATACTGAGTAAATGGACACCGAGCCATAGAAGACCAGATACGAGTGAGGAGCTGGACAGAGCTGCAGAAGATCTGAACAAGGCCATATCAGAAGCCTACCTATCGGCGTGTCCGGAAAAAACGAGCAACGGAGACAAGGGACAGCCGTGGTGGAATAAAGAGATACAGAAACTGAGGAAGAGATCTCGTAAAGCGCTAAGATCAGCTCTGAAAAGGAACAATGATCAGTGCTGGCACGAATACAGAAGCATTAGGAACAAATATACTAATACTAGAGAAAAACTGAGAGCACAGGGATGGAAAACATTCACGGGAGAGATACAACGCTACACAGAGGCAGCGAGATTAGTAAGGGTACTGTCGAACGAGAGAACCTGCCAACTGGGTAGCCTGATAGTAGGATCGACCGAACTGACGGACCCCAAAGAAGTACTGCAGCACATGGTAAAAACACACTTTCCCGATTGCAGGGAGGACAACTTACATGAGGCTACAGTAGGAAAAAATAATAACGAGATAAGGGAAGCAGGGGAAACGATGAACCTCAAGATAAGTGATGAAGTGGGGGAATGGGCTATAAACTCCTTCGCCCCCTACAAAGCGGCAGGACCAGATGGAGTGATACCCGCACTACTACAAAAGGGGTGGAAATACATCTGGAACCATCTGAAAGAAATTTATGAAAGAAGTCTGGTGCTAGGCCACATCCCGAAAATCTGGAGCGAGGTAAAGGTAATATTTTTACCTAAACCAGGCAAGAAAAACTACAAGGACGCTAAATCCTTCAGAAGCATAAGCCTCTCATCATTTGTTTTGAAGGCATTGGAGAAGATCATAGATACACAGATAAGGACAAGCATGCAAGGCGGTAGACTGCCCTTACACGGGCATCAACACGCCTACATGGAAGGTAAATCAACAGAGACAGCTCTGCACAACCTGACTACAAGGATAGAAAGAGCATTAGAAGACAAGGAGTTGGCAATGGGATGCTTCTTCGACGTAGAGGGAGCATTCGACAGAGCTACTTTTAGTGCAATAAAGAAATGTATACGGAGGGATGACATAGACCCCGCAGTCAGGAGATGGATAATGGCCATGTTAGAAGAGAGAGCGATCACAGCACAACTGGGGGGAGACTCAATAAGGATAAAGACGAGCCGTGGATTCCCACAAGGAGGCTGTCTGTCACCACTCCTATGGTGTCTCCTACTAGACTCGCTCATAAGAGAAACTAACACAAGAGGTATACACATGCAAGCGTATTCGGATGACGGGGTACTCTTAGTGAGGGGAAAAGTCCTCAGTGTAATGAGAGAAGTCATGACAAGAGGGATAAAACAGGTACTAAATTGGTGTCAGAACAGGGGACTAGACCTGAACCCGACCAAGACGAAAATAGTACTCTTCACCAACAAAAGGAAGCTGCCCGTCCTAACACCAATAAAAATAAAAGGTGAAGAGATAGAAACACTCAAGGAAATAAAATACCTTGGAGTAGTACTAGACAGCAAGCTGCTATACAAGACACATGTAAAGGAGCAATGCAGAAGAGCCACTATAGCCCTGTGGCAATGCAGGAAAGCCATAGGAAGGAGATGGGGACTAAGACCAAGGATAACGCAATGGATATACAGAGCGGTGGTCCTACCCAGACTCCTTTATGGAGCCATCGTGTGGTGGCACAGAGCAAAGATAAAAGATATAGACAAAGAATTAACAAAGGTTCAAAGACTAGCGTGTCTGATGACAACCGGGGCAATGAGAACAGCACCTACACAAGCCCTGGAGATCATGCTAGGATTGAACCCGGTACACATAGAGGTGGAGAAGAGAGCCACAGAACAGTGGTATAGAATAAAAGCGAGCAGGGAGTGGATCGGGTCCGAGATGGACAAGAGACACGCAAGCATACAGAAAGAGTCAATGTCAAACATGGATATGCTCATGGTAAACAATGACCTAATCAAGAAAAGAAAGAGGTTCGACAAGAAATACAGAATCCACATAGGAGAGAGAGACAGCTGGGAGAGAGAAATACCACAACCCAAAGTGACATGCTTCACAGACGGTTCATGGAAATCCTCAACCAAAAGAGCGGGAGCGGGCATATATAGCCAAGAATCAGATGAGCACACGACGATACCACTAGGGGGCTCCACCAGTGTGTTTCAGGCAGAAGTCTTCGCCATCATGAAGTGTGCCCTGAGCCTCAAGGAAAAAAGCAATGTAACGGGTAGTCACGTTATAATATACTCAGATAGCCAAGCGGCACTCAAAGCACTAGACAATCCGGTGATCAAATCATCTCTAGTACAAGAGTGTAGGAATGAACTGAACACTCTAGGCACCACATCCCATGTAACACTGGCGTGGGTGCCAGGACACAGTGGAGCAGTGGGAAACGAGAAGGCAGACGAACTAGCCAGAGCAGGTGCGGACCAACAGTACCTAGGCCCGGAACCGGTATTACCAATATCGGAGATGGTAACCAAAGGAGTTATCGCCAGAAGAATGGAAAAGAAAACAAATGAGGCATGGGGGATGACGCAAGGGTGCAGACAATCCAAACTCATGATAGGAAGGGTTAATAAAAACAGAACAAGGTACCTTCTAAACCTGGGTAAGTACAACCTAAGCATACTAACAGGAATTCTGACTGGACACTGTCCGCTCAACAGACATCTGACGGTAATAGGTATTAAACAGAACCCTCAATGCCCACACTGTGGCAAAGAGGAAACTAGTCAACATGTCCTAGCCGAGTGTGTCATGTACTCGTCACTGAGATACCACACATTCGGAAAGGACGTTTTGTCCACAGAAGATCTCAAAAGCATCAACTTACGGGACGCATTGTTGTTCTGTAGGAAGACAGGAAGATGGGATCGATGCTGGATGGGAGCGCCGCCGGGCCAGTAACCTGAGGCACGACTGAGGGGAATAGGGCAGAATGAACGGGCAACCGAATCGACTGCCCGCCTGCTTCGGCTGGGCGTCCCCACTTATCATCATCATCATCATACATGCACACAAGCCTTTAACTATTGACCACAGGAGAGACAACTTTTGTTTTTGCGAGTGTGTATGACCCTGATACTACATGCGTCCTTAGGAATAAAATCTTGACCGACCGCCAGCCACACAGACATACGGGCAACGAACTAACACTATAATGGTTTCTATTTTCTTTTAGGTTATGAATAGTTTTATTGCTTTAAAAATATTGAAACTGGAATTAACTTTACTAACAAGCGCAAATGACCTAAATTTATGATAATGAGGTTAACTTTTGACCGCTGTTTCGTTTGGCCGAAAATCATTTTTCTCTGAAGCCATAACCTTTTCAAAATGTTTAAAGAGATATACCTACAGAACCTGTAGGTTAGGTAAAGTTAGTTTTATAACAACCCAGGAAAGTAAAACGGATTCAGAGAAAAAATATTCGGACAAATGAAAATTTCGCTCAAACAAAACAGTGTTTCAAACTTAAGATAGGTAACCTTACAATAGCTATTAAATAAATGATGTAGAGACTAACAAATATAACGTGATATGCAATGGTAGTCCTTATTTTACAACAGCCCGTGCCTACTTCAAACCCTAGTAGATAGTTATTCATCATCATCACCATGTCAGCCGAAAGACATCCACTGCTAAACATAAACCTCCCCCAAGGCTCTCCACTTAGACTGGTCTTATGCTGTTCGCATTCACCGCGTTCCCGCGATCCTTACAAGGTCGTCAGTCCATCTTGTTGGAGGCCTACCTACAGCTCCTCTCCCGGTCCGCGGATGCCACTCAAGAACCTTCTGGCCACATCGGATAGCTATTACACGCGGGTAATTAAGGCTCGCTCGCACTAATATCCGTGTCCAGACTTAAACACAGACTTTACCACGAATATTGCACGGATCCATATAGTTCGGTCACTACCGCCGGGGCAAAGAACACGGGTTCAAGTGCAGTCTTGTTACACGTGTATTAGGATCTTTAGTTTAAATATAAAATAACGCTGATAATTGAAAACGTAATAGCAATTCCCAACTCGTCTACAGTCGCTAAGTCTTCTTAGCATTTGAACAAAGGAATCTAAATGTACAAAGTTTTCTCTTCAAAGAGATAATTGCTCCTACTTGGTATAAACGCGCATGCCTGTACACTTAAAGTAATCATTAAAATACAAAATATATCCTTAATTGGAGGAATTACTTAAACACATGAGAACATGTGTGCTCAAGAGCTTTTTATTGTTTGGGGCGAGTGACACGCTGCGGCGGCAACGGAGTTTTTACTTTCATGTACCTCATGGGTGTTACAACAGTAACAAGCAAATGGTTAAAGTGGCGTGGGGCTCTATTGTACCCTGGTTAAACTTAATAGCATTTGACATGCTATCGTATTGTCAACGTTATAATAGCTCGTATTGACTTGACAGTAATGGAGGCCGAATTAAATACGATACGTTAACAATGCGTTGTCCCTGACAAAGTTCAATAAAGGAGCCTGGTTTTACGTATGATTCCTTTCGAATGAATGTGTTTATTGCCGAGAACAAATATTTATTAAACTTAAAGTCACCTTAAGTGGATTATGAAGCACTGCTAAAATCGCGTAGCTGTCAAAAAAATCAATACTTTAGCTCTGGCCGTTAACGTTTCTCACCCCCGAAACCAAGTCCGATTTCCTATTTTTTCGAATATGTATTTACATTTTTAGCTTCACGATCTTCTTAAGTAACGATCTATAACTTATGGGTATTAAATATAATATGATTAGTCACATTATCTTTAACGTGTTGAAAATATAAACAAAACCGCTTGTTTTGCATCAATAAATATTGTTATAGAACATATTTAGCATTTTTTAAATGTTTAGAGTAATAGGCCTTCAAAGTGAAGTAAGTATAGTTTTTTATGTAATTCTGCTTGAAAACTTTATATTTGGTTTGGTCGCTTGAAGCTTGAAGTTTTTTTTACATGATACAAGAATACTTATAACGACCTTTATTGCCCTGTAAATAAGGAAGAGAAAAACTAAATAATTCAAGTTTTTCCCTAAACGTAGCGTTTTCAATATTTAAAAAAAAACCTACCCTTGTCAACAAAATAAAAATAGAATAGTAATGGCAAATAAAACTTGTTCTTAAAATACGCGACTGCCTATCACTTAGGTCCCCAGTAGACATTCGTGCGTGAATTAATTAGTTGAAATTTGCAACGTAATTTGTCGAAATCCTTTAGGGCTGGAATTAGTGTTGTTTATAGCAATATTCATTACGGGGTGGTAACTGGAAGTCATAAGTACATTACCATTTAAAACGTTTACTTTCCGACCGTTGGAGGTTGCTCAAAGTCAAATTAATTAGAGAAGGGTCGAAGATGCTACGTATGTAAATAACTGTTGAGAGTAAAGGAACACATGGCTTGAATATATAAGCAAGAACAATCAGAACGGGTCACTTTGTATTGAATTAACTTAGACAGTGACCCGTTGTCATTGCTCCTGAGTGTATTTAAGTAGTAGGTATTTTATTTATACGCCTTTTGTATGCTTTTGACGTTTGAACAGAGCAATGAATCAATTTAAAACGTTAATTAAATTCACATGAATCTTATTATTTAGAAATTATGTCAAATAACACGATGCAGAAGTTGTTGCTTTCGGGTTATTTTACCTTTATGGGAATCACACTACTCTTTATTACATCTGTCTAGCTCTCTTAGGGCCACTTGCACCAAAAAAATAACACTTAGTTAAGACACTGGTTAGTAAACGTCAGATTCATAAAAAAACTCAGTTTAACTCAAATTAGGGTCTTAACCCAGTGTTAAATTGTTGGTGCAAGTGGCTTTTATTTCTAGGTGTATTAGAGAGGAAGCAATAGCAATAAATAATAGATAGTGATTGACATACCTAGTAACATTATGTTTAATGTTAAATGTTTTTTTGGTCACAAACGGGACAAGTAAAGACAAAATATTACAGAAAAACTTACATAATACATTGACCAGCGAAATTGCCACAATTAACTAATACAGTACAGAGTAACTCATCAAAAATGTGTGCTTACATAATATTAAAATTTAATTACTGACAACGCTTAATGTTTAGACAACGCAATTTTAAATCTAAGGGCAAAAGACTAAATATAATCTAAGTGAGAAAATGTGCTATTATAGTGTTTAAAAGTTCTACATAAAAATTAATTTGACGCATATTTATTACGAGTAAGGGAATATAATTGTTTTAGATTCTTTGGTTTTTTTTGCCTTATAATTTTCTTCTTATCTTATCTTATAATGTTGGTGAGGTCCTTACGGATACACTTCGACCCTATGGTCTCTTTTGTGTAATTACCCCTCTTTTAGCGCCTCCACCCCTTCCAAAAAGCGTATAGTGGAGAGCAATGGCTGTGCCTTGAAATCCTTCGGTTCTGGGTAGCCACAAGCGAGGATTTTCATTCTTACTCCGGCGAGGGCTTTATTTTTATAAAACTATAGCAATCAAGGGACCATAGAGTCAAAGGGTCTACTACTTTCTTACTAAACTATGTTGAGGTTTATTATTTCGATATATAATTATCTTGACATACATCGATATATATATGTTGACGACGTGTTTACCTAGTTGGCAGTAACATTGCCTGCGCAACATAGGTAAGCTGCTATATATTCCAGGACGCGAAGATTTTCCCAGAAACGAAGCCACGAAGCCATGGTCCAAGTATGCATACGTCTGACTTGAACTATTTGTGGCATCCTCATCGGGCACCATAAAAGACCTGGACCAAAAGTCTTTGGAAACTCAGCAGAGGAAAACTCCAATACATTATCAGAGTGTTTACTGGTCACTTTGAAGTTAAACATCTCCTAGCAAAGATGGGCCTTTATGACAACATAGATTGTAGAATGTGCGGTGAAGAGGTGGATACAATGAAACACTTGTGAATGTGATGGCCTCGCCGGAGTAAGAATGAAAATCATCGGTTGTGGGTACCCAGAACCAAACAATTTCAAGGCACTGCCATAATTACACCCCACTATCCGGTTTTCGGAAGGGGTGGATTTCACAAAAAATCCCAAAGGGTCGAAGTGTATCCGTAAGGACCCCATCAATACGATAAGGTAAGAACATTGGCTACGAAACTAGCAGTCCCATATTTGTGTTATGAGCATGAGTATTTTTGTCTGGATGTTCTCATGTATATAATTATTAATTTCTCCTTATAGGTGTGTATGTGTATCGTTAATTAGTTCCCATAGAACGAGCCTAGAGCTTATAAGGTAGATTTGTGTGAGATTGTTACGAGCCTAGAGCTTATAAGGTAGAGCTTATAAGGTAGATTTATGTGAGATTGTTACGAGCCTAGAGCTTATAAGGTAGATTTGTGTGAGATTGTTAGCTGATTTCTTCACTTACATATTTACATCGTTTGATAAATAAATTATCAGAAGTAACACTTTAAAACATCCCAGGAGAATTCCAGGCTCTGTTGATACGCAAAACCGCTAAACCTACAAATATATCATTTTAAAACTGATTCATAAATGTTTTCATACAGAACATTCCTACACTTATTTCTGTATTGCAACTGCAACGTCAAAACGCCGCCTGTTTAAATCCGCAACCAGACCAAATCGCGAGGGATTTTATTCGTTATTAAAACAAATACGCGCTCGGCGGCTAATCCGAGTGCAGTTTGTTTATGCACGGGGACTTGCATCTAGTATAACGCTGCATTTGATATTTTAGAATTGTCAGCGTTCACGTTGTATTTTCACACCTATTATTAAACTTAGTCGTATCCTATTGCAATGATCGTCACGAGAAGACCGAAGAGCTCAGAGAAATTTAATGATATTTAATTTGATGATATAATTTGTCACACCATTTTTATGCGACGCTAGCATATTTAAATACTAACGTGGTGCCATGGACCTAAAAAAAATAAGGACGTAATCTCGTCTTATCATGAGTGAAG
The DNA here is from genome assembly GCA_927399475.2 of Acleris emargana. Taxonomy (NCBI): domain Eukaryota; kingdom Metazoa; phylum Arthropoda; class Insecta; order Lepidoptera; family Tortricidae; genus Acleris; species Acleris emargana. The sequence goes on from OV656840.1 coordinate 5,209,545, forward strand.
CATGCAAAATGCCTGTCTGTGTGTGTGCACACGCACACACGTAAACTGTCACTCATGCTATGGCTTGGCGCGTTGTCTTACCTAATGTATCTGTGTGCGTGCCGTAAGTCGTGTTACGTCCGTATTTTTAAGTCCATTTCTTTTGCCCTCCGCAAATTGGTATCGGCCATGCCACCCACCTTTCAATTCCGCAGGTGGTACCAGTATTCAGAACTACCCGCACCTGGTCTTAATTTTGTTGATTCATCCGAAGATTTATCCAAAAATTTATCCCGAGGCTTACATTTGATGATCACTGGATTCCAAGATATTGAAATCTTAATTTGTTCTAGCACGCAGTAAAAACACGGTAATCGGTGACATCTACGACTTAATTGGATTGGATATGAAAATATGAATCTTCTTAGGGCCTCTATTCTAATGCGTAAAAATCATATTGTCTTTGAAGTGTTAACGTATTGTCAACATTACGATAGCTCTTATTTACTTGACAGTAATGGCCGAGTTAAAAACAATACCATAACATGGCAAAGGCAATATGGTTTTACCGAGTTGAAAAGAGGAGGCAGGGAAAATAAGAACTTATATAAAAGTATGCAACTGGCATAAGCTTGCGAAAAGCCTGACGAGGGTATACGTATATCCTCGCTTTATTTTTATACTTTTGTATTTTCATCATCGACCATATAAAAACCATTTGTCTACAACTGTTTATTGAGTACAAAGCGCAAATGTTTCAATAATCCTCAATCTTTCCCGTCATTCTAAACTCAATTTAAGAAAGAGATGGCGGTGCTATTACGGGATTGTTTTAAGAGGCCACCTATGCTAAAGTCTGTAGTATTCCGCGATCTAAATCTTAATAACCACAACGCCTTTGCATCTGTTCTTTGGACATATTAAACTTGATCATTATTTGCTTGGGACTGGCAAACGTGAAAACACCATTAAAAATATTATCCTCTATAGTTTTATTTTTGAAACATGACACCTTTTTGCATGTTTTTGGTTGAATCTTAGAAACCGTTATAATCCTCAACGATGATTTTCGATTTAATAGTTCCGTTATTAGTTTCGGTTTAGTGTAACTTCTTAATCCTGGCCAACCATTTTTTTGATAAATGTTATGGTTTTACAGTTAACAGCAATTAATAGAATTTGACAGAAGGCGCGCGCGAACTATCTCCATCTCACATTCTTCACGCGGAGGCACATAAAGCCATCCCTTTTCGTTCTTGTGGGAGCTATAGCAGTTATATAGCTCTGTCTATTTCTCTCAGCGTCGTAGTCGTCCCTCTGAGCTTTTATTGTTCACTATGTAATTATGTTTATGTAGGTTTATCGTTCTCTAATTAGGTACCTACACTATAGTCGAGTTCAGAAATATGTGTACTCTTTAGTAACTTATCTATTTTAATGTCATGTTTAAACTGCCATATATATTATATGTATTGACGCAGCGATTAAAGTGACAAGGTACACATATTTTTGAACTCGAATGTACAAGTCTAGGCCATAGTTTGAGATGAATCAGTGAGATCAATATATAAATCTATTTGTAAAAATCATATACCAATTGCCATGTTGGTATACCATATTCACAGGGTGTTTTTGTGAAACTTTTCAAAGCTGAGGATTACCTTTTTAAGCCGCTCTAATTGGAGCTCGGCATGTAAAGTTATTGGTTATGCTAAAGCTTAAAGTTATCAATAGCAATAATTACACAACGCGGCGCGTGTCAGAAATCTTGGGCACTAATAAAGCAAAGGGTGAGGCAAACAGACACTAAATTGAGTAAAGTGTTTTTATAAACATTAAATTCGATACATTTAAAACTGCCTTTAAATAACCAATTCAATTTCAGCCGCCTCAGACTAATGTACAAAAATGAGCTTGTGCGTATTGTTATCTTATCTGATCTTTACTTTTACTATAAATGTGAAATTTTGAGTGTTAGTTTTATATTCCTTCACGCTACAGCGCCTGGGATGTTTAAATTTTGGAATGGGGATAGCTTTTAACCTGGATTAACATAGGCTACTTTAGATCTCGATAAATGTATAGGTCCGTAAGAGATGGGTTATATAGTTTATAGGTTAGAGGGAGCTAGTTTTCCGCAACTCGACGACTAAGGGCCATTTTAATAAACTCATCTTGACTGAGATGCGCGTCACAAGATACGTGAAAGTAAGCATCTTGAGACTGGAATTAAAGTCGAGATCAGGTTATTAATACGGGTCTTAGTGTTCGCGCCTTTTTTGCGTACTGGGTTGCTGGCACTACTCTTGCCAACCCAGTTCTACCAGGAACCCCAGTTCAACCTAGATGTTGCCGACGTCTGGTAGCGAACTGTTGGAAAATCTGTGCCCGGTTTGTAGCCACCTCAGGGCATTCCATGATGCCGTGGCCTGCGGTTTCCTCCGCCATCACACAGGCTCTGCATACCTTATTTAATACATAAAAAAAACATACAAATCTTAAGAATAAACAAATTAAAATTTTACTACAAACGGTCGCCAAAATTTGCCAATGGATTTTCCGTGATGCTGATTTTCAGTGACGCCTGGCGACCGAGGTGGTTATTACTTACAATGTCGTACTGAACAGACCAAAAATTTGGTCTAGTTTGAGTGGTATTACATAATTGGTGTGTGCATTAGGTTTCTATGTGCTATTTTATTTTACGCAGGGTGTGGTATACGGATTTATCGACAGATGTAAAATTATTTAAATGTTGCATATTTAAAAAAATTACAATAAAATCAGCAGTGTAAAAATAAAAAGTAAAAATTACATTATGACATGTCAATGTGATCAAAATTTAAAATATTAATAAAATAATATAAGAACAGAATAAAATGTTAACAATACAATAATTAGATGGAAATGTCAAAAATGCTGCATATCAATAAAATGATAATAATAACGCTTCATTTACAGGGCGAACGATATGAAGTGTTACCAAATTCAAAAGGCTACGATTTTTTTTTGTTGTCACAAATTATTCATTATTAAGAAAAAAATGAGAAAAAGATATCAAATTTCTAAGATTACTTTATTTTAACTCAATATGACCACCTTTTGCTGTCTATGGCCTTCAGACGGTAGAAAAATGAGTTGCACGCTGCACGAATGTGATCCTGCGGTATGCAATGGCAATTACGTACGATCGCTTTCTTCAGTGCATCCACACTGGCATCTTTTCTTCTCCTCACCTTGCTCTCCACAATGGACCAGATAGAAAAGTCCATCGGGTTCGCGATTGGGGAATTCGAAAGACATTGTGTGGACGAAATAAAATGTGGAACGCGTTGTTCAGCTATTCTTGGTTCCCACGAGCTTTATGAGCCGGGGCCGAGTCTTGTTGTAATGTCTTCGGTCTACTGCCGAAATGTTTGCGTGCCCAAGGCTCCAACGCAGCTTCCAAAACATTTTCCCGCTAGTAAGTCGCATTTACTTTGACACCAGGCTCGAATTTGTGAATTTGGTAACACTTCATATCGTTCGCCCTGTATATATCTATTCAGTGACTTAAAAGGAGGATTCGACAAGTTTTTATAAAAACTTTGTTAAGAATAAATTATTTTGATTTTGATTGGCACACAGGCCACCTGATGGTAACACACACACACAAACACATAATACATTATTTACCATAATATGGTGATTTCGTAAGTAACCGATTTTAAGTCGGTAACCAAATTCTTCATCCAGATTTTCAACATTGGACAACGGAACCCTAGCTGCTCGTTCGTCATAGTATACTTAAAATAAAGTCTTTCATCAAGGACAATAAACGAGATAAAGCAGAAAAAAAAGCAACGGACTAAGTGTACTGAAATATTTCCAAGGAAACTCCTAAACGATCCCAGCGGAGGCAAAAATAGAACGAAACTAAAGTTGGCCCGACGCTGATTATACCCAAGGGGGACTTCGCCGTCCTCCACGACCTCTCGCCTCTCAAGACTCTCAATGACTGTCCACGATACTGTAGTTAAGATGACAGACAGTGACGAAACGTGTTCCAAAACAAGCCTGTAGAGTGATGGAACCAGTTATTACATACATACATACATACATACCTTCACGCCTTCATTCCCAGAGTGGGGTAAGCAGAGCTACACAACACTAACAACTCTAAAAACTTGTTGTCAATTCTGTAACCACAATTTGCACAAATAGGCTAAGACGTTTACCAGAGTATATTAGTGACAGGTTGCAAGCCCATCGCCTAACAATACTACTAGCCTTTATTTCCTCAGTCGCCTCTTACGACTTCCACGGGAAGACATGGAGTGGCACTATTCTAAGCCGGCAACCACACGGCCATGTTCTTTCTTATGTTACAGATGGTCATTTATTTTGAGATAAACTAGTAGTTGATCCATAATGAGAGGCCTTAAAATACGAGTGTGGTGCTAAAATACTCGCTGACGCTCGTTTCATAATAGGATCACACGAGTGTTTTAAGTCCTAATTATGTACAGTTGCATACACTACTTTATCTACACACATATCATAATTTATCCGTCAAGACGAATGTTTATTTTTAAATAATTTACGAACGAATGAAGTCTCTACTCTCAAGTCAATCGGGTCAAATGTCGTGCGGTTGGTATTAAATAAACATACTGAATTATGTATGTATGTGAATTCTAGAATAGAGACCCTCTTTAGTTTTGACAGCTGTTCCAAATTTAAACTTATAACGTTACAAAAATCTATAATGTAATAACATTATAGTACAGATTCTACCTACTGCCACAGACAAGAAAGTTCTCATAGTAAGATTGGTTATAATAATGCTGGTCATTTCCTACGGGTTCAAAAAAAATGACCAGACACCAATGAGGCATAATTGAGAACTTATGATATGTGTGTAGATAAAATTTATAACCTTATGACCTTTGAATTAAGAGTTGTGTCTGTTTGGTGCCTCCAGCTAAAAGTGTCCAGCATTGGTGTAGTGGTGGTGCCGTCACACTTCTCCATTTCTAGGTAAAGTAGACAAAGAGATGTATCCACTTTTGAACCTTATTACAATACAATAAAGTGAAAAGTAGGTACAGTCGAGTTCATAAATATGTATACACTTTAGTACGTTGTCTATTTAATGACATATTTTAACAGCAATATACGAATTACCACAGCGATTAAAGTGACAAGGTACTAAAGTGTATACATATTTATGAATTCGACTGTAGATAATTATCTTTGTCGACTGTCCTAAGCTTAATGTAAACAAAAAAAAACGGCCTATCTCAAGTCCAAAGTTTTGTTACGCAACTGTGTGATTTGTCGGTCTTTTTCCTAACCCACCTAAAGGTAGGGTTAGGTTTGTATTATAGCGAACCTGGAAAGTTAAACGGTTTCAGAACAATAACTAACTAACAGTTTGTAAATGAAACTCGATCTTGTCATTGGTAACCAAAAACCCACGAGTTCAGTTTGTCAGCCAATAGAAGCAGTAATAATAATACGTCAAAGCTCGACCCACCTCTACCAATCGAACCATACATACATGTCATGTCAAAAATACCGTCCTTCATCAGTCGAGTAAAAATAAATGACTGTCGTATTCCAAAATGGCGGCACAGCAACGTGCACAGTAAATTTTATGATTGCATTTTTCATCTACAGAAAATAATGAATAAAAACCTAACTCGATAACGACACGAAAATAAAAAAAATAGGCCGTTTGCAAAAGTTGAATAATTAAAATTATTGCAACACGTAGGTAATCGGTTCATCTGTTTCGGGTTCCGTTTGAACACATTTGACTTCATCATGTCCTGTCAGTTTTTTATACACAAAAGATTTACATAGCAAGTGATAGTTCTTGTTCACATAATTAGTAAAGACAAGTGTATTATTACCCCCTTACTAATAATGGTTGTATAGTGGTGGTATAGCTATACAATGTTTTGTCTTTATCTGTCACTGTGACATTTAAATTTGACAGATAAGGACAAAACATTGTATAGCTATACCACCACTATACAACCATTATTAGTAAGGGGGTAAGACTGCACCGAGCAAACGTCGAGCGTCCAGTGGCGCACTCAATACTATTATTGTGTTTTCTGATAAACTAAAGAATTTCCATGGAATTGAACGATGCTTTTTTGTAGCGCAAGTAAAAACATAAATTATGGGATACGTAACGAACTTTGATAACACTTACCATTTGAGAAGTCAGCTTAACGGGTAAATATGGCCACTTTTTTCCGTTAAGTTGATAACTCGCATGTCAATTGTAATTAAACTTTGTGATATATCCTATAAGTTGTGATTTCATTTGTAGTACAAAAATGCATCGTCCGATTTCAAGAAAATACATTAGTTCATTGGAAAACTCGGCGCAGTCTTAAGTATTTATTTGTGACAAATATGGTACAAGGGATATCGTAAGGTCTTCTCATTTCAAAGAAATTTTATGGATTGGGTTTTAGAATTCTATTATCACTTCAAATAAGTTTCTGTCAAAAAAATATTTTGGCGAAAAGCTTTTGTTGTCGACTATACTTTTTTCCGCTTAGACATCATCTGCTTACTAAGACGAAACTAATGAGCCACAACTCGGCGGTTATATATTCAGTACAGCAAAGATCACGTCGCCACCTTCTGACTCCATCATCAGATCAGCTCGATGGTACCATAATATTGCATTGTTATCGGGTTTACATATCGCACGGCGAGAACAAAAGTGACTCAATTCAAAAAAAAAATAAGTTGAATAAAATACGTACAATTTTACTTACTTAATCAAATACTGACGAATTTGGGCTGGAAAAGGACAGTCGTAGACTTTTGGTCTCTTTAATTTCCGTGCGCCCCGCCCCTCACGCCTTTGCAATAACGACGAATTTAGTATTACGACAGAAATTTTTGCACGTAATTTAAAAATATTAGTGACCCAAAATATTAGTGCGTCGTTACATCACGTTTAATAAGCAGGGCTCGGATTTTGCATCGCACGGAAAGATGAAAGAAAACTATGGAGTCGATATTAAAATCTACGATACCCAGGCTACATTGTGGAACATAACTTCATTCCACGAGCAGGTGTATGCGTGTTCCTCCGGGAGGATATCTGTTGTCGGCGCCTTGGCACGCTTGAAGAAAAGGACCTGTCTATCATCTGGTTACGCGTTGATCTCGAGGATCATGTGAGGATTTACGCGTGTCTTTACAGGTCCCATAGTGGCAATTTAGAAACGGAGCGTCTTATGGAGCACATTCGAACGGTGACTGATACTTTACTGCAGCAGACCTCCACTGCCGAGATTGTAGTATTGGGCGACTTCAATGCCCACCACGCTGAATGGCTTGGATCTGGTTCTACTGACCAAGCGGGGAGATCTGTCCACGAATTCGCCCTGGCGTATGGTCTGACACAACTGGTTAAATCACCAACACGTCTTCCTGATGTGGAAGACCAAGCGCCTTCTTTACTTGACCTCATGCTGACCTCCCATCCTGAACTCTACCAGGTTTATGTCGATGCCCCTTTCGGGACATCCGACCATTGCCTGGTTCGGAGTGTGGTGCCTTTCACACGCCAAAGTCGCCTACGCAATGGAAGATGTCGTCGTGTTTGGCACTACAGGTCAGCTGACTGGGACGAGATGCGAAGTTTCTTTGCATCTTACCCATGGCGACAGGTGTGCTTCTCACCAGAAGATCCCAGCGCCTGTGCTGACTCGGTCACCGACGTGGTGCTTCAGGGAATGGAATTATTTATTCCAAACTCGGTGGTCCCCGTTGGTGGCAAGTCCCGACCATGGTTCGATGGGACTTGCAATGCGCAGTCCCGCCGAAAGCAGGACTCTTATCAGTTCGGCTGGTGATCTTTTAGTTTACCTCACTCATTGCTGGGCTGAGTCCGTGGAAAGCAAGGGCGAGGCATTGGCCGTTAGTTTAGATGTAGCGAAAGCCTTTGATCGTGTTTGGCACAAAGCACTTTTGTCAAGGCTGCCTTCATATGGGCTCCCGGAGAGTTTTTGTAAATGGGCAGCCAGTTTTCTTGAGGGACGGAGCATCAAAGTAGCAGTCGATGGCTCATGCTCGAAACTCATGCCCGTTAATGCTGGTGTGCCGCAAGGCTGTGTATTGTCTCCTACGCTGTTTCTTCTGCATATCAATGATTTGTTGCAGTCTAGTAACATTCATTGCTATGCAGATGACAGCACGGGTCACTCACGCTACTTTGGCCGGAGCAATCACTCTCGAGCTGACACTGAAGAGTGCCGAGCAAAGCTTGTGTCTGAAATTGAGTCATCACTGGAGGTGGTCTCAAAGTGGGGAAGACTAAACATGGTCCAATTTAACCCCGCCAAGACATAAGTGTGCGTGTTATCTGCCAAAAAAAGCCCCTTTGTCATGACACCTCAGTTCGAAGGCACTTCCCTCGTTGTTAAGCCTACTATCGGAATCCTGGGTGTTGACATATTGCATGATATTCAGTTCCGCAGTCATTTGGAAGATAAAGCAAAATTAGCCTCCAAGAAGCTAGGCGTGCTTAGTAGAGCGAGACGGTACTTCACAGCTGTCCACTGCCTCCAACTCTATAAGGCTCAGGTCCGGCCGCATATGGAGTACTGTTCTCATCTCTGGGCTGGAGCACCGCAATGCTTTCTTCTTCCTTTTGACCGGATTCAACGTAGAGCGGCTCGAATTGTCAACGACCCAGCGATCTCTGTCCGATTAGATCCACTTGCTATCAGGAGGGACATCAGCTCACTTTGTGTGCTGTATAGGCTTTATAACGGGGAGTGTTCTGAAGAACTATTCGCATTGTTGCCTGCCGCCGTATTCCACCACCGTACCACCCGTCGTAGGGCCAGGTTCCATCAACATCACCTTGATGAATGGCGTTCTTCCACCGTGCGTTTCTCTAGGCACTTTTTACCTCGTACGGTGAAACTGTGGAACGAACTCTTTCCGGCGATATTTCCTGCCAGTTATGACATGGGGTCCTTCAAGAAAAGAGCTCTTATTTTCCTTAAAGGCCGGCAACGGACCGACAACTCAACTTGAGTTGCCGGTGTTCATGGGCGGTGGTGATTACTTCCCATCAGGTAAGCCGCATGCTCGTTTGCCTCCCTCTTTTATTAAAAAAAAAAAATTAAAACTTAAGTCAAATTCATACTCATACTCATTCATTTAAATAGCACTAAAATATTAAATTATAAATAAAAATGGTAAATGCCACGCCATGTTTATTACATTATAGGCCAAATAATAAAAATAATATTAACATTAAGTAAGCTCCTAGTTATTAGTATCCATAAAGAGCATGTAGCTACAGGAATTAGTATTTCAAAATCTTGACAAGGTATGACGAGTGTATGGTCCATTTTAAAATTACAATTGTAAAATGAATAAATATTGGTTATTTTTCCATATTTTCAGGAGCAAAGCAGGTTCTATATTCGTTGAAAATCCACTTGTGACTCGAAAAAGATCGTTCTACATCAACGGACGATACAGTCGCATATTCTAGTATTTGCTCAAATTGTTGAGAACTTGCTATCTGTCTTATTTCAATGAAGTCCGGATATCTATTGAGTTTGAGTTTACTTGTGGGAGGACCTTGTGCAGGGTCCGTCCGGGTTGGTACCACCATCTTATCCATTAACCTACCGCCAAACAGCAGGTTCGCATTGTTGTGTTCCGGTTTGGGGATAAGACAGCCGGTGAAATGACTAGCATAGAGGCATTCCATCTTAGTCCTCAGGGTTGGCAACGCATTTGCAGTCTTGTGAATGCAAATGTCTATGGGTCACAGTTTCCACTTACCATCAGGTGGCCTGTGTGCTCGTTTGCCATCCCATGCCATAAAAAAAAAAAAAAAGCTCTCGAAGCACTCGAGTGCGCGATGTAGAGAGATCAAACAATAGGCGACGATGTGGACGAAGCTGAATTTTACGGACAGGCTCTACTCGCAGAGGAATCAGGGTTAGGACTAGGAGATAAGTGCTCAAAATTTAAAATAAAAATTCAAAATATTTATTCAGTAAATTGGCCACATGAGGGCTCTTTTACACGTCGGTAATATGGAGTGAATCTACTAGCGCTTCGGACAAGACCATCATTGCGGAGAAGGAGCGCCGCAAGCTACTTCAACAGAAGGTCATTTTTTCAATCATTAATTAGGTACAATAATACTTAAAAGTAAGTTACATTACAAGGTAATAAAGTATTAAATAATTATTTTTAAAAACTAACACAAATAAAATCCTTACAAATGTAAGGTCAATAAAAAAAAGTTAAAAATAATGATAAAGAAAACAAAATGACGAGGTCTCTACGTCAGGAACGATAATTAAAATAACTAAATTGGAAAATAGGTCCTTGCAAGCGTGAACAGACCGGACTCTACTATACGTGACTTACTTTTGGAAGGTTTTTTTGGGCAGATATTAATTTAAGTATATTTAATATTTACTACATTAAAAACAAATGAAATTGGTTAAGAAATGCATAAGTAACACAAAGACTTTTTTTTCTTAAGCTGTTTTATTTCGGGACGTTATGGTATAATTAAGGAGAAACTTCCTAACAAGTAAAAAATATATCGTATTAGTTCACTCTCGTTTTTAACTGTCAGACATGCATTCCAAATTTCAGGCTATTCCATTGACGGAAACTGATTCAAAATTGACTTTCACGATTTGACGTATACAAACAAATAATAAACAGGGCTAGTTAAATAAAAGGTCGTACAAATACCCAAAAATATGACACAATAATAAAAAAAAAGTGTCACGTGACCAAGGCCAAAGAGTTTCCATAGCAAGTTATAGTTCTTGTTAACATAATTAGTAAAGACAAGTGTATTATTAATATGGTTTCCATAGTTAAGACGGGTTTAAACAAAGTAAGCTATCCTAATGTCGTTTTACGACATTACATTCATGAAACAAAGCTAGAACTTTATAGCCCTGTTTCAGAATACAACAATTCAAATTAAAAATAATATTTTTTATCCGTTGTTAAGCCCAAGAACATGACAGACCAACAGACAAAAGCTTCAAACATAACACTCGCTTATCTGTCAAAATTTAAAAATGCAACTCGCCTATTTGGTAGAGACAGTTTGTTATTCCATAGCCTTTTATATCGAACGAAACGATAATAAAACCTCTTTGAAAGAAAAACAGGAACCCAATGCAGCAGCGATGGCTATTTTCATTTTTTTTTCGCCAGAAAAGACTCTTTTGTCCCCCATTGTATGGTTAGTTCAGACAATGTCCACGGATTTGTTGACGCAATAAGTCGGAATTATGAAGGTTCAATGATGAAAAGAGGTTTTGTTGCTGACTTTTGTAAAGGTTATAAGGCTTCTTCTTAATAAAAGTAAGAAGAAATATAATAATTGTGACAAAACCTACACATATTAGAAATCATAAACATTGGCATAGGTAGAGATAGTTGAGACTTGTGATTGCAGTGTCTTAAGCACCAAATTTAATTATATCTGTTTATTAAAAAATCACAACAATTGGTAAACCTACCTTATTAAATTCAACGAACAAACACATTATATTATATCGAAACTGCCTCCGCACATACTTAATGCAACTCTCCGTAATGTAGGTATTTTATTTTTGTATAAATAAGTTGGACTGCTTTGCGCGATCTCGCCTGCAGTATAAAACTTAGAATATTCTAATAGTGGCTTGAAAAACTTAAAGAACTGACTTTTACCTTACACTTAATATTGCTTTAAAAAAAATAGCAGGACACCCTACTATATAAATGCGAAAGTTTGTCTGTGTGTGTGTGTGTGTGTGTGTGTGTGTGTTACTCTTTCACGCTGCAGCGGCTGGACGGATTTGGATGAAATTTGAAATGGAGATATAAATTTCCCGAGGGAGTAACGATAAACGACTTCTACGCGGACAAAGTCGCGGGCAGGAGCTGTATTAAACATGGCGCGCGTCAAAGCGCTTACGCCTTTAACCAAGTCAGTGTCTAATGCTTAATCTACGCGCTGTAATAACCGTGCCCTGCTCGCCAATCATAGCTCTGCTAGTGTTAGCTAGGCCACATGTGCTATTGTTGGCAATGTTCGCCAATCATTACCGACATTGGCACTGTGGCCTCCTATTTTCAACGATTCATTGTATTATCATTGTATACGCAGATTGAACTGTGCTATTTTCATGATAAGGGAAAGAAAGTACCAAACTGCTAAATCTATAATAATCCTGAGGATGTTCAACATATTCATAATATAATGGGGATTGATCCGGTCTTGGAGTAGATAGGTTATAACTAGTGGTCCTGATATCCGTGTTACACGCGGAACCGTAGCTCCGTGATCTTAGCACCGGCGGTGCTAAGTTCCCGAACTACACGGTCACGCCAAGATACGTATCCGTGTCTGCGTTCGGCTACGTATCTGCGGATCTCGGCTCCGGCTCCGCTCCGCACGGTTATTGAATTAAAGCTTAAAATTAAACGTCACGGTCACGGGCGGATCGGATCTACGTGTAAATAAGATACGTATCTCCGTGTAACACGGAGCTACGCTGCCCTGCAGAGCCTAAACCGCAGTAACTGCAAAAAATTAAAAAAAATTTTTTCGTTATTTTTAATCACGAGATCAATACGCATATGTATATCTAATCGGTGTGTAATTCAGACAACGGGAAATATATTTTAAAAAAACATAGTTATGCAGTACGTACAAGTGCTCAATGAATAATCCATATTGAAACCACCTAAAACGCCGCAATTGGCCTTTCAACTTCAGTTTTCCAAAGGTTTACGTGTGGTGCCGGTAGAGTAGAATAGCACCACCCCATATCCTCCCGCGGGTATCGTAGAAGGCGATTAAGGGATTATTACATAGGAAAGATCTCCTCCGGGCGAGATAGGCGTCGTTAGCATTGGGCTGCTACCTATCTAGGAGAAGGAAAACTCCGAATTCAAACCCGGCGGGTTAGGCGTCGTTAGCATTGGGCTGCTACCTATCTAGGAGAAGGAAAACTCCAAATTCAAACCCGACCCTGCATAATGGACCATGCGAGCACCATTTAAAAAGTTTATACCCCAGGAGGGTACTGGCAATGCCAGAGAATCCCTCCCTAGGCCTAGCCTGGGCAGCCCTTCGTACTCTGGGGGGGGCAAAATAGTGCGCGTATGTTCGGATCCCTCCGGGGATCGGAACGGCGGCGATGCCGTTTGCCACGCGTCACGCTGTGTTCGCAGGGGGGTTGGCAAAAAGCGGGCCGCTGAAAGCCGCCTTGCTACGATGAATGTTTGTGGAGGGATGGAACATAAATTAGATGAGGTATGTATGATGATGAAAGAGAGAAAGCTGGATGTTCTATGTGTGACTGAGACGAAGAAAAAAGGGGTGAGTACGTCCACACACGGAACCTTGACGGCTTTGTGGTCCGGAGTTCCGGTATCCGAGCACGGTCGTCAGGGAGTTGGCATCGTACTCACAGAGCGAATGGCTGAATGTATGCAAGAGCATGAATGTGTGAGCCCAAGACTTCTCTGGGTGAGAGTCAAGGTAGGTCTCACCCGTTTATTCGTAATTGGGGCTTATGCCCCAGATACGAATAAATCTAAAAAAGAAAGGGAGGAGTTTTGGGAAAGTTTGCATGAGGTTTCAACAAAATGCAAGGAGAATGAGAGGATTATTTTGCTAGGCGATTTTAATGGTTGGACAGGCGTGCAAAGGGATGGTTATGAATCGGTACTGGGTAAGTATGGTGATGAGCGAGTGAACGAGAATGGCAAATGCCTTCTCAATGTATGTTTGGCTAAGAATCTCTGCGTGACAAACACTTTGTTTGATCACAAAGAGATTCATCAGTATACGTGGAGACGTCAGAATGAGAAGTCTATGATAGACTTGATGATTGTGGATGAACGGTTGCGTAACAAAGTTGTAGATACCAGAGCATTTCGAGGAGTTAGCGTAGGTTCAGATCACTACTTAGTGGTAACACGAGTAAGGGGTCTGTTCACACGTTGGCGCCATCGTGTTCCCGTACCGACAACTGCGTTAGAGAGGATAAAAGTAGAGAAACTGAATGACGAAGTTATACAAGATGAATACGTAAGAAAGCTGAAAGATCGTTTTGAATGTGTTAATAAAATGAATGACAGTGAAGTCGAGAATAATGTTAATAATGTATGGGAGATTATGAAGAATGGCATGGTCAAATCGGCCACTGAAGTATGCGGTGTAGTAAAAAGAAGAAAAAGTAAGAATGAACGTCCGGAATGGTGGGATAGAGAGGTAGATGATGTCGTGAAAGAGAAGAAAAAGTGTTGGTTGGATTTTGTAGCTGTAGATCCAGGACAAGATCTAAGCGACAGAAAGAAAAAAGAGTATAATAGATCAAAGAAAAGAGTGAAAGAAGTTGTGGCTAGAAAGAAAGATTTACTGAATGAAAAGTATGATAGGAGTTTCTCTGACAACTTCCGGTCGAATATTAAACTCTTTTGGAGCTTGATTAAATCGGCTCGGGGGAAATCAGAGAAAACTAAATTAAGCGCGGTGAGGGATGAGTCTGGAGACTTAATATGTGAGGAAGAAAAAATGCTTGATAGATGGAAAACTTATTTTGAAAGCTTGTTTGAATGCGAAGATATTTGTCGTGAGCCAGAAAGCATGAGTAAAGATGCAAGTAGCGAAGATGAATGTGTGATTAGTATGAGTGAAATCATGAAAGCTTTAAAAAGTATGAAAGCGGGAAAGTCAGCAGGTTGTGATAGTGTCGATAGAAATGCTGAGGAGAGGAGATGGCCTGGTGGGTAGTCTGTTGTACCGTCTTTTCAATGCATGTTGGAATAGCGGCCGAGTCCCAGAAGATTGGGTCAAGGCCGTTATCGTCCCTCTGTATAAAGGAAAGGGGTCACAGCAAGACTGCAAAAACTACCGCGGTATCAGCCTCCTTAGTGTTGTCGGCAAAGTATATGCGAAGATTCTAATAGAAAGGGTATTGAATGTTACGAATGACAAAATCTGGGATGTACAAGCGGGATTTCGAAAGGGAATGGGATGTACGGATCAGGTCTTTTCACTACGGTCCATCACAGAAAAGTTCGTGGCTGTGAACCAAAAGGTTTTCTGTGCTTTTGTGGACCTGGAAAAGGCCTATGATAGGGTAGATAGAAAGGAGTTGTGGACGGTGCTGTCTATGTATGGAGTGAGCAGCAACCTGGTGCAGGCTTTGAGGTCCCTTTATGAGGGCTCCAGAGCCTGTGTCAGGATCAATGGGGCATACTCGGCCTGGTTTAATATCTCTAAAGGTGTTAGACAGGGCTGTGTTGCCTCACCATGGCTGTTCAATCTATTCATGGACAGTTGTATGTGGGATTTGAAAGAGTATGATAAGGGTTTGCGTATGCAAGAGTTGCTAATCAAATGCCTCTTATATGCCGATGATCAAGTTATACTTGCCTCATCGGTACTTGAGTTGCAGGAGATGGTGACAGTAATGAATGAGGGATTTAAGAAAAAGGGGATGAAAGTAAATGTTGCCAAGACCAAGGTCATGGTGATAGAGAAGGATGAGGAGATGACTGAGTGCGTGATAAATATAAATGGTGAATTAGTAGAACAAGTGAGCGAATTTGTGTACCTGGGAAGTATGTTTACAAGAGATGGTAAGTGTGAGAAGGATATCGAGAGGAGGGTGAATGCGGGGAATCAAATTAATGGGGCCCTGCACTCCTTTGTGAGCAGACAGGGCGTTTCACAAAAAGCCCGGCTGGCTGTTCACAATGGAGTGCTAGCCCCTACCCTGATGTATGGTAGTGAATGTTGGGTGTGGCAGGACAAGCATGTTAGTCGTGTAAATGCAGTTGAAATGCGTTCTTTGCGTAGTATGTGTGGTGTGAAACTGATTGATAGAGTTAGAAATGAAAAAATCAGAGAGAAATGTGGAATGAAAGAAGACGTAGTGACTAAGATTGAAAAGGGCATGCTTCGATGGTTCGGTCATTTGGAAAGGATGGATGAAAGTAGATTGACGAAAGAGATATACAGATCGAAAGTGAGTGGAAGGGTCGGAAGGGGCCGCCCTAGGCGTACTTTTTCGAATCAAATCGGAGAAATACTGGGAAAGGGCCGAATCTTAAGTACCCGAAACCGACGTGCGTGCATGACTCGATGTATGAATGTTGAAGAAGCGAAAGAAATTTGTCAAGATCGTAGCAAGTGGAAAGAAGTGGTCTCTGCCTACCCCTCTGGGAAACAGGCGTGATTTAATGTATGTATGTATGTATGTACTAGTTAAAACGCAGTAAGTGTGTTATTTTACGTGCAATTTAGCTTAACGGCAACCATCAATTTTATTCTTTCATGAGATAACTTATTAAAATGCAGCAACAGATTTTTGTATTAAAAATCATGAACTGCGTTCCTCATTTTATTCATTTTATCAATTATTTCCTTATTAAACTGCAGTAAGATGTACGGAAAGTGAGTTTTAAGAAGTATTCTTAACAAATCTTGACATTGTGTTTACTAACTAAAGCGCAGTTTAGGAGTTAATACTTAATTTTAGTCGGCTCATCTCTATCTAAGTCCCTTAGTAATTACTATTTAAACCGCAGTAGCGAGACTTTTTACTAACGTTTAACCGGTAACATATTAGTTAATAAGAAACCAAATTACTGTCTATAGTGCAGTGTCAGTCTGTATTTACTGCCCTTTAGATGGCAATTCAATAAATTTCTTAAAGTTGTACCATGGTTGTGTTGTCCTTTACTGCGCCTTAGTCTGTATTTGTTGCTCAGTCAGTCGTGTCCTAGACGCCGTGCGAGGAGGGCAGGTGGGCAGCGCGGCGCTTGGTTTTTCAAGTAAGTAGGTACATCAAAATTATACCGCGGCGATGGATAGGCTCGTAATTAACGTACATTGATTTACATATTTTAGTTTTTTGAAAAGACTAGTGTTCATATTAGGTATTACTTATTTAGTGAGCGGACTAGGTTATGGTCGATGATAAAATAGTATACCTAATGCCTACGTTTCTTTAACTTTCAACCAATGAATCCAAAGCGTTTCATGCAATCCAATTTTGATTATCTGCTAGTTATCCGATTGACTTAGTTAATGTTATGATACCTATGTAGTTCCGATTTTAACTTCATAATGTTTTAAGTTACAGATCGTTACTTTAGGTATTTAGTGTTAGTTTTGTTCTTATTGTTTTCGTTTACGTCAAATTTCAAGTATTTATTTATCTACATAAGCATGTTTATCAGTGCTTCCTATCGATAGTACTTACAGTCCACTTCATAAATATATGTACACTTTAATACCTTGTCACTTTAATAGACAAGGTACTAAAGTGAAGTGAAAAATTTATGAACTCGATTGTACAGGCCTAGAGATTCCTTTGTTACTAGGTATATTTATGTGAGATTGTCTCCCAGATATTATAAAGTAAAATTATATAATATCATTGGATAGAATTAGGTACTTTCAAGACTCTGAAATCAACTAAATTATTATTGCTTTATTTTCATCTTCTTGAATCTCAAATGTGTGTATTATATTTTAGAAGAACATTTAATTTTTTGATATATATTTTAAAGCAACTCAAAAACAATTTTAAACAAAACTTTCGTAAGATACATTAAGGAAATCACACCTGGTTACTTACGTATATACTGTCGAAAAACGCTCGACATGTTTCCGGCTCATCTGGAGTCCTTAGTCATGAGCCCGAAACATTTCAAGCGTTATTCGACAAAATTTACATGAGTGACCCGGACGGTGTGATCTCCTTAATAACTCGAAAACAATTAATTGAATAGCGTGCCTTTACTCTCTATAAGTCTGATTACCGAGTATTTTAGTGGTTAATAATTAACATAGAATTAGTTTTTATAATGAAGCAAAGATGCGTGTTTAAGCCAGTTTAAAAAGTAACCAATGATTGAGGCGGTTTTATTTTAATTTTAACATATAACTATTAGCATCTTTGCTGCTTCAATTTAGGTTTTTATATCATAATTTTGATCTCAGTTGAGTTATTATGTGGCAAAGCCACAGTACTTAGCGATAATATTTCTATCAATAACAATGTTAAGCAATTAATGCGATGCAAATAATTAAGAGACTATAATAACTGTGTGATAAATGTCATTATAAATGTCTGATTAATAAGTATCTTATTTCAATAAGTACTGTTTTTTTTGTATTTTAGAAGGTTTTTTTAAGCATTTTAGTACGTAGTAACTAAGTTTTATTTCTAGCAGTTTTAAGTTGGGTTGTTATAACAAATGTTGATCTCAATCGTGTTAGTTTAATTATGCAGCAAAGTCATTAGCGGTTATATTTGTACCAATGAAAAGGTCAAGCTGCAATACAAAGAATAATTATAAGAATATGCTCAAAATTAGTGTGATTATCGGTCGTCCTTTATTTTTTATAAAACTATTAGGTTTACTTAAATAAAAGTTATATTTCTCGAAAATATGCATTTCATTTATGTGAAAACGCAGTACCTGGAGTTCGTAGCACATACATTTTAATCACGATACTGACTTAAATGCAGTGTAAATGACTCTGATACTGCATCTTAGCTTGACAAAAAATAACACACGTTTTTGCAGTACTTGGTTTTTTTACGGCATTTTAGTCAGTATAACTCATCTTTTTAGGGAAAACTCAGAGTGCCGTAACGGCTCTGAATTTAGAAAAAACCTTTTTTTTTAGCTAATGACACACTCAAAGCATTTTTTTTGTCATAATCATATTTTTCGTGCTTATTACTCTTTATTGAAAGTCAATCATTAACACAAAAAACATTAGAAAGGTAGAAAAATTACACTTCAAAGACATTTTTTACGTTTTCTCGAAATGAACTTTTTGCACTTACTGCGCTTTAGGCTCTGCAGGGCAGTACGTATCTTAATTACACGTAACCGAATTTCACGTGTCGAACGGGCCGGATCTCCGTTGCCGTGTTAGGGCCGGCGCTGACTGCCGGCACGGCACAGGATGGCACGGTAAGTTGTGCTGCAGCATTCCGAAGGATAACACGGCCTTCCGCGGCATCCTGCTGGCATGACACGGCAAATTATGCTGTGGCATCCCGAAGGCCGCTACGGCATTCCGCGGTATGCTGTGGCATCCTGCTGTCGACCCAGCCACTCAAGCAACAATTAGTATTAACTCCGCCTATTACTCGCGCGATAATCAGTCACAGTGTCAAATGACAAACGCGCGCCTCCTACCCTTGCCCTCCCCCCGCGCGGCGAACGGACTGCGCCGCGCGCCGGCGGCCCGTGTCATGCGCGTGCGTCTCGCGAGATGCAGCAGTACGCCGCGGCATCCCGTGGAATGCTTAGGCACGTTCTGTCCTACCGCGGCCTCCCTCGGCATCGTTGTGTCAAAATAAAGTAACATGAATTCTATACTCATGGTAATAAGATTAAAAATGGTTATAATCAGTACCGAAATCCTTTGCCATGACACGCCGTGCCATGCCGGCAGTCAGCGCCGGCCCTTACTCGGTAACGGAGATTCGGCTACGGGTACACGAAACACGGACACGACCAGGAGCCCTAGTTATAACGGGTTGTTTTCCGCAACTCAACGACAATAAATGCGCCTTTTTGCGTGGATCTTGGAGTATTCCAAAGTATTTGAGCTTTCCTAGTTTCGCTAGATACTAAGCTATTGTACATTTATACAAAATTCTTTTAAAGTAGTTAGATAAGATAGTGCTAAGTTAAGTTAGTCTAGCCACAAGTTTCTGAAAAAAACAGTTATGGCGGCTGACCGCTATGTCAAGCTTGCATAATTTTACCAGTTTTATATTTTTCGAAAACAATTTCAGGGCCATTTTGAAGAAAATTGAGTGCCTTAGATATTTTGAATAGTAAATGATATAAATCAATATTAACTATATTAAAACTTTTAAAAGGTACCTACTACAAAATTTGTTTAATTATATTGTTTAAACAGAGGGTACACTACCGATGTTATGATTTTCCGATTTTTTTTTCTACTCGGTACTATTTTGCTAGAATCCAAATGACTTGAAACTTAGTTCTTAGTTCAAACAAAGATAATTATTCGCATTTTAAAAAACTGAGTAAAAAAATAGTAATTTATTCAACAACTAACTTTCCACTGCAGAGAAAAAGCTTTTCCAAAATGTAGACTAGGGGCATAACCAAGACATAGCTATGCAGTTCAGTGAAATGGTGAAAGAAAGTGACAAAACCGTATAACTACTATAGCTCTGTCCCTTACACTCTTTCTAAACTGAATTTCCTAGCCATGTCATGGTTACCTGGGGGATATTATGACATAGCTACGTAGTTCATTTTACGGGGATTGTAAAAGACAGAGCTATAGCAGTTATACAGCTCTGTCCTATTCTCTCAGCGTAAGCTGATCTGCTTACTTATGTCATACTTGTGGGAGGACCTTGTGCAGGGTCCGTGGTACCACCATCTTATCCATTAACCTACCGTCAAGCAACAGTGTTTCCACTGTTGTGTTCCGGTTTTGGGGATAAGACAGCCGGTGAAATGACTAGCATAGAGGCATTCCATCTTAGTCCTCAGGGTTGGCAACGCATTTTCATTCTTGTGAATGCGAATGTCTATGGGTCACAGTTTCCACTTACCATCAGGTGGCCTGTGTGCTCGTTTGCCTTCCCACGCAATAAAAAAAAAAACGAACTCCTCTGACCTCTATTCAACTTTGTTTAACCAATTCATGCCCTTGACGTGTTATGGTATGGTTTTTAACTCAGCGGCCATTACTGTCAAGTAAATAAGAGCTATAAAAACGATACGGAAACACGTAAAATGCAATATGGTTTTACCGTGTTTGATAGAGCCCCTGGGGCAGTAAGTATAACTGTTCCTGCCAAGTCCCAGACACATTAAACATGAACAAAGCAATCATTAAACATTACTCGAGGATACCCGCGACTTTGTCCGTGCAGAATTCGTTTCCCGCTACTCTCCCTATTTCTTACTGTTGAGAGTCATCATCATCATCATCATCAGCCTATATTAGTCCACTGCTGGACATTAGGCCTCCTCTAATGTGCGCCATAGCGCCCTGTCTTCAGCTTGCCGCATCTTCTGCGACTCTATGATACCCTAGGAATCATCATCATTTAACTTAAGAGCTAGGCTTTAATCGGTGGAGTAACTGCCAATTTTCTTTATTCTCTGCCGCTTTTTCATCTCCTGATACGACACGACGTTAGCCGTCTGTCTTATTTGGCTGAAGTAAGTAAGCTTAGGTTTTCTTTCTCTTTTTCCCTCGACTTTCCCCTCCAAAATGTTCAAGAAGAAATTGTCGTGCCGTATCATCTTTCCTCTTCTACATTCTATAGTTTCTAAAACATATCTCCTCTCACTCCCTCCGTCAAAATTTAAAATCTCAAGTCCCTAGGTCCAGCGGTGGGTCCATATCGTGTGGCATATATTTTTACGCATAATATATCATTACGCATAGAATCGTTCGTTCTAAAACGGTTTTTACAATAGATAAGGCTTTATTTTAATTATCATTAAAAACTACCTTAACCTAACCTAACTTAGGCTACACGACAGACGTTTATTACATTCTGCAATATCAGCCTAAAAGGGTGTTATGGCAAAACGATTAATATGCGAAATTATGCATTATGCTTAAAAAAAATATGCGTTCCAAAGGGGCTTCAGGGCCAGTGGTTTGGGCTGTGCATTAATATGTCAGTCAATCACTCAGTCAGTTTTTTCCTTTATACAGGGTTATTGGTAAATTGACCTGTTCTCCTCTAGGGGTTATCGGGGAGATCATTTGCAATCATTTTGGTCCCATAATACTCTACGCAAAAGTTAGTTTTTTTTCTGTTTATGTGTCATTTATGTTGGATAAACTGATAAATAACATGTTTTTATTTTTACTTTTTGGTCTCAAATTCTTAAACGTGTACACGTTACATTTAATATTGCAGAAGAACAGCAATTTTACCTTGTACAAAAGCTATTAACAAAAAATAATAAACCGCTAATATTTATTTTTAAATTTTTCAAGATTATATCAGAAATGGTTTATTTTTGCACACTATAGGGTATTATGGGACCAAAATGATTGCAAATGACCTCTCCCATAACCCCTAGAGGGGAATAGGTCAACTTACAAATAACTTTGTATACTTAGATTGATAAAGTCATAAAAATCCATGGTTAATTTGCATCTTAACCACTTAGCGTTATGAGTTATATTTGGCAGCTGAAGCAGTCAGAATACCGTCTGGTCTTAAAATGCATTCGCCAAAACACAAGCCAGCTGCATTTTTATTCCGTCGAGTTAATACCACTAACACAGGATCTCATTTTGTTTTACGAAAATCAATCTGTCAATGTAATATTATTAATTTGTAATAAGGAGTAAGGAAAAGCGATTAGTTAGATTGATATTTGCCAAATTTAAAGACGTATTGGCATATTTGGCTTATTATCTATAGAGTTACATAGACTTTCCAATATTTGATTCTCGAATGCTGATCAGCTTGGCAGAATTTAAGGTTTTGTTAATTTTGATAATTTTATCTTGACGACATTTTTCGCTGTAGATCTCAACATCCGTATTCTACAAAATGTAGTCTTGTTTTTTTTATCTACTTGTTTTATTTATCATTTTAAAATATACTTTTTTTTGCCATGATAAAAGTAAATCTACTTTATTTCTATTGCTAACCTTATTTTTAACAAGTCTAAACAAGTTTCGAACATGTCGATCCTTAGTTAAAATGGTCAATACAATAATGTTCAGACAATGGTTTTCATATATTGCCATTTGGTATCTCTTTTAGTTATTTTATTGAAAAATCAGATTTAGGTCAAACTAATACGAAGCTATTAGGTATAAATTCATCTTTGTCTTCAAGCTTGCCAACGTACTCCTCTCTATTAATGGTTATACCAAATCAATACAGTAGCCCTAGACAAGATGCAAAATGAAATGAAATGAAAATCCGGTGAAATGACTAGCATAGAGGCATTCCATCTTCGGCCTCAGGGTTGGCAACGCATTTGCAGTCTTAGGATTGCGGTCTTGTGAATGCGAATGTCTATGGGTCACAGTTTCCACTTACCATCAGGTGGCCTGTGTGCTCGTTTGCCTTCCTATGATATAAAAAAAAAAAAAAAAAAAGATGCATTGCGAGATCGTTATCTTTATCGAAAACGTATAGTATAGTTTCATACATTTTGTAAGTTATCGAAAATCGTTAACGTTAGCGTTACGCATCTTGTCTAGCCTTGCTATTTCGATTATTAAAATTATTTGATCGTTTGACGATTCGATAGTAGTGGTTTCCGGAAGCCCAGCATCGAAATACGTATCGAAAATAAAAGACACAGCACAGCCTTGTTCACTCGAAACACTCCAACTGAAGTTTTTTACTCTTCTAGCCCCGTTTAGACTAGACAAGTCATTTGAGAAATGTTTGTCTTAACGTTTGATTTAGTTACGTGACCGTTTTTTGTAATTTTATTATATTAATGTGCGATCATGTCTCATAGTAATGATTACATATAATTATAATAAAGAAGTTTTATAACTTGCCCTCAGACAGAGTAGATAGGTACTAAACAAATAATAATAATGAAGATTAATTATCAATATTAGCTGTACATTATCCCTTTACACCCGAGCTGATATGAGTGTGAGGGTTTTTTTTCTAATTGAATATGAGCCGTGTTAAATAACATAAACAAGTGGTGCGATTGTAAGGTTTTTTTCAATTGAATATGAACCGTATAAAAAAACAAGAAATTTTGACCTCCAATTTTCAAGAAATAATTAAGCTCTACGCTAATAACTACCTATTCACTAGTATCACAGACACTACTAAAACAAACATATACAAAAATCTTACATACATACATACATACCTTCACGCCTTCATTCCCAGAGTGGGGTAGGCAGAGCTACAGAATTACCAACAACTCTAAAAACTTGTTGATAACTCTGTTACAACAATTTGCACAATAATTAGGCTAAGATGTTTAACAGTGTATATTAGTGACAGGTAGCAAGCCCATCGCCTAACAGTACTACAAGCCTTTATTCCCTTAGTCGCCTCTTACGACTTCCATGGGAAGACATGGAGTGGCACAATTCTAAGCCGGCAACCACACGGCAAAAATCTTAATTAGAAATATTCGAATAGTACGAGTATTTTTATGCTACGTACATAACGATATTTAAATTTGTACTGTTGACAAGTTGATATGTTTCTATACAAGTCAACAGTACAGTAATGACCTCTATGTAAACGCACCTTCACTTTAAAACAAACCGTTTGGAGTTTTCTTTGTCTCTAATAAGGAGTAGTTTGTACGAAGTTTATTCTAGTGTTTAGAAGAGTACTTCGTTGTTACGTCTTGAGCTATCTTTGTTTACCGGTAAAATACATTGTTAGCTGGAACAACACAACTTCAATAACAAGATTAAAAATATCTCGCATTGTTATTTTCGTTTTTGATTTTTGTTCAATACCCCATTGTACTAAAGAGCGTCGGTGGCCTGGCTTAGGGGGTCGACTCGTGATCGTAAGGTACCGAGTTCGAACCCCGCGGTCACCATGTACCAATGAGTTTGTCTAACTTTAATGCATTACCCGAAACAAACCTGCACAATCGAACAGCTGAATTTGTAAGATGGTAATTGCACAAAAGATCCTAAAGGGTCGAAGTTTATCCGATCCAATCTTTACACATACACACATACATAAACTCACGCCTTCATTCCCAGAGTGGGGTAGGCAGAGCTACAGAATTACCAACCACTCTAAAAATTTGTTGATAATTCTGTAACCACATTTTGCACAATTAGGCTAAGATGTTTACCAGTGTATTAGTGACAGGTTGCAAGCCCATCGCCTAACAGTACTGCAAGCCTTTATTCCCTTAGTCGCCTCTTACGACATCCACGGGAAGACATGGAGTGGTACTATTCTAACCCGGCTACCACACGGATCCCATCTTTAAGATAAGATAAGCCCATCTTGCTTTTACATTGTAATCATATTGCATGCGCATGTTACGCATGACACACATGGGTATAAAATCACGTCGAATCAAAATGTATGTAAAGTCTCGGTATTAAGCTTACATAATATTCTACGGGGTAGAACCATAATTATTGCTTTTGACGTGTTATCGTATCGTCAACGTACGATAGCTCTTATTTACTTGGCAGTAATGGGAGCTGAGTTAAAAACATTACCATAACACGTCAAAAGCAATATTATATACAGTGTAGAAAAGAGGCCCAGAAGAATTGATCAACGTGCCTCACGTGTGTAGTTTGTACGTGCATAGCGTACGCCGTAGTCAAATTTCATTACTCTCAAATGAATAAATAGTTTGGATTGTTCTAGAACCGTTGGGGGGAAAAATACCGTAGTCGCCACGCTTGGCAGGCGGGTTGGCGACCGCAGTTATACCATGTAGTCCGCGGAGGACGCTGCTGCCCATCCTCCGGTTTATCCCTTAGTCGCCTCTTACGACACCCACGGGAAGAGATGGGGTGGTGCTATTCTCGGCCGATACCCACACGGCCGATGCATGCGAAAAGCACAAGACCGGTCTGAGTGGAGAGGCCTATGTCCAGCAGTGGACGTCTTTCGGCTGACATGATGATGATGATGAATAAATAGTAGATTGTTCAACAAGGAACTAAAACAAGCCATAATGATACAAGATATTTGGCCACGAGAGCTGAGAAAGGTTGGCTATAGTTCGAGTGTCATTATGGTTGTTTAGTCTCGCGTTAAACACTAATTTTTACTTTGAATGCGAGGGTGAAAAATTACGTTCTATACAAAATTAAAGTATTTATAAATATATTTTTTACTGGATTTTTTGTTTTGTAAAGTAACGCTTTAAATGCTTGCATATTTAGCCAACAGATACATACATAAAATCACGTCTGTTTCTCAGAGGGGTAGGCAGAAACCATCAGATTGAACTTGAAAACTATTTCAAAAGTAAGGACCATGCATAACAAAATGAATTCATCCTTAATATAATTAAATTGATTCATATTCGTAATCATTAGTCGTTTTTCACGAAATAAAATCTATATTTTATATTGTAGGTACAGTTGTTATTTTGAGGTTATTTCCACACCCTAAAAATTGACAATACACAGTCAATGAAAAAGCCAATAATCCTAAAAAATTTCATACAAAGTTATCGAATTTCACTTCATCGATTGTACCATTTCATCGAATTCAAATTCATCGAACGCTATTTTCTGCTGAAATCGTGACGTTTGCAATTCATGAACGCTGGAACTTTCGTAATTGATTGTTTTGGGGGGTTCACTAAGCCGCTTTTTTCGGAGAGTAAAATACGGACTACTTTGGCCAATAGCGGTTGGTTTTTTAGTAAGGGTTCCTTTTAAAACTTATCACTAAATGGGCTACAGTTTTGTAATTGCATTTGTGCTGATCGTACTTTATACATGTGAAAGTTCGTTTTTAATTAACGGTTTGAATGAACACAGATAGTCCCACACATGTAAAGAAAATTACAACTTCCAGTAGTAGTAGGACTATAGACACCAAGTTATCGAATTTCACTTCATCGATTGAACCATTTCATCGAATTCAAATTCATCGAACGCTATTTTCTGCTGAAATCGTGACGGTTGCAATTCATGAACGCTGGAACTTTCCTAATTTATTGTTTTGGGGGGTTCACTAAGCCGCTTTTTTCGGAGAGTAAAATGCGGACTACTTTGGCCAATAGCGGTTGGTTTTTTAGTAAGGGTTCCTTTTCAAACTTATAACGAAATGGCTACAGTATTGCAATTGCATTTGTGCTGATCGTACTTTATAAATGTGAAAGTTCGTTTTTAATTAACGGTTTGAATGAACAGAGATAGTCAAAATTACCACTTCCAGTAGTGTTTTTTATTTATTTATTGGAGAAAAAGACAGATAAAGACAACGTACAGAATTAAGAATAATATGCTAAAGAGAAGTACATAATAAATGCCTAAATCCTAATACAATTCTCACTAAGAGTGAATAACTAGAAAATAAAGGTAGCGGTTACGGCTATTACATAATTAGTTTACAAACACAAATCGGCAACAGTACCTCTGTACTAAAGACAGGCTAAATATTTTAAATCATAATACAAAACACATTGATTTGTGACGGGATGAAACACTGGCTAGTTAGGCACTTACTACTGACACATGACAATATTAACATACAATATTATATTTTATTAAGTAAGAGACTGACTTGTTTCTTGAATCGGGCGCGCGAGCTACTGAACATGTCGACTGAAGAGAGCTGCGTGTTGTGAGTCGAGCACATTCTGCGCAGCGGTGCGCGCACGCCTGCTTTGGTTGAGCTCACCGGGATCCGGGACAGCGAACAGAGCTGTTGATCTGGTCTTGAACGTAGGGGCTCGAAAACTTATGTTCGCTAATAGTTCTGGGCAATTATATATACCTCCACATATATTGTACAGGGTAGAAGCATCTTGAACTGTACGCCTGACAGTCAGTGCAGTTAAATTATACCGCTCCAGGTGTTTGTCGTATGATAAAAAGTTACGATGAAGCCTAAAGTTAGTAGTGGTAGGACCAATAGACCACAATTTTATCGAATTTCACTTCATCGATTGTACCATTTCATCGAATTCAATTTCATCGCATCGCATTTTTATTTTCTGCTGAAATCATGACAAACATCTGAAACATTAATAACGTAGGTTAGATGAGGTTCGACTTATGAAGGACTACGAAAAAAAATTAACTCATGCGCCGAGAAATGCCTTGTGATGAAAGGAAAATTTCTGCGTAATGATACGGGACCCAATGGGACCTTGTACAGGGCCCGTCAGGACTAACATAATAGTACAAAATAATCTTCTGTTTTTATAAAAAAAGCGGGACCCTGAAAAAACTTTTTCAATCAAGAGTGCGTAAGTCCTAAGGATGTATAGAAGCAATCAGTATTAAGTTAATTGAGGATATTTATTGGACGGGACGAGCAAAGGGACTTTTTACTTTAAGGGCATTGATAAAACGGAAACGTTAGCCGGTCGTTGAAAATGATACATTACTCAGAAGCCGAGGCTCAGCTTATTCCGTTTGTATGTAAGAAATACAATATTTTTCAAGTTAAAATTAATAAATTTATTTACATTTAATTAGACTAAAAATTTAAGTTAACTGGTAGATAATGCCTTAAGGAAATAAGTTCACCTTTGTATAAAGTGTACTTTTCTGCAATAAAGATTAAATAAATCAAACATATACTATTTTTGAAAGTAATGTGGGGTACCTTTGTTAGGACATTATGATAAAATAATCATATCACGGAGAACTCTAACGTGACTGTTTGTTTATCATACAACGCACAGCCTAAACCACTGAACCTAAGGACTTTAAATTTGGAAGTAATATTTTATGAGTACCTTGGAGAGCACTTAGAAAGTTTTTTTATAAAATCGATCCCCAACGGAAAAACGATGAAAATCTACGCGTACGTAGAAGCATCTTCTAATCTTTAAATAAATAAATACTTATAATACTTTACTTAATTACTTAATACTCCTTGTTCTATCAAACGCATAGGAGTAAGACAGTTCTTTTTAAATTGTCTTAACTCTGTAACCTTTCAAGCTAATCCAGCGAGCTGAAACTTTAAAGGCAACATGTACTCATAAACGTTCCAGTTCCAGGTTTAATATGGCACGGGCACTTAATTTGATAGCCCAGAGACCGTATTATAAACTCTTGAAGTCTTCCAGGTTCCAAACGTGATAGAGCTATATGAATCATACAAGTGTCTCTTTCATCAATAAGACGTCAGGTTTTAGCAACGATAATACATGTGTCCGATTTTCATGAGCCCAACTGGTGTCTGTTTAACAGGTCGTAAAACAAAATGGCGCTTGGAGTAGGTCGATGATGGTCCATAAAATACTTTTGGAATGTCTTTGAATAAAATTGCGAATGTAACAAGTCTATCACTATTTTTATGACAAAGAGAAGGTAAACGAACTCAGTCTACGTGATGGTAAGGACCTGAGCCCATAGATATGAATTCTCAAGACTGCAATCTTAAATCTCCAAATGCGTTGCGAACCCTAATGGCCACCACAGACTATCAGTCGGACTGGCAGGCCGAGAGGGACGCAGCTATCTGTTAGAATGAGAGACGTATATAGATTTGTTATTCTATCAAATAGCTTCGTCCCTCTCGGTCTGTTAGTCCAACTGTTAGTCTGTGGTAGCCATTATGGCTTAGATATGCCTCTATGCAAGTTATTTCAGTGGTCAAACACTCGTGTGATCAAAATCTTCCTTGTATATTTTACTTTTTCAATCTCATAGACTATAAGTAAAACCTTTTCAAACAGTGTTTACAGCATGTTTAAAAGTGTAACAAATAGGTAGGTTGACCCTGCCTTGTACCTAACCTTTGGTACAAAAAAGTAACCACTGCCACTAAAGCCACATTTTTCCCGGCAAACACACCTTCGTTAGCAAATGCAGCGCTACTTAGTGCTTGAGTGCGCAGGCGTGGCGTAATTTGCGTTTTTAGACGTCAATGTGCGTCTAGCTCGGTTCAAAAGACGACTCGTTGGCGGAGCTGCCAAGCCCTTGGCAGTCCAAGCCACAAGCGTGTAGAGATTTGACCTATTTGTACATTACACTAATAATAGTTCGATCCTCTACTTTATACTGTATCTAGAAACGGGATTTCTTAAACAGAGCTATTTTGAGATAAGAGCATCGGTGGTCCAGTGGCTTTGGGTGTCGACTCGTGATCGTAAGGTCGTATGTTTACATTTTTGTACCTTATTTCAATGGAATAAGGTGTTAAAATTTAAACATATCTTTAAAGTCAGCCGTACTAATGAGTTCTATTAACTTAAATACTCCACCCGATCGATGCTCTGACGGTGATGGAATACTTTCGTGAGGACACCTACACATTGGAATAGCTGAGTGTGGACAAAAGATCCTAAAGGGCCGAAATGTAATAAAAGAGCCTATGTGTAAGACGGTTTTAAGTTAGTTAGACATCGATAATTTTGATTTTATAGGATCATACATAAATACATACGTACATAACTTCACGCTTGTCTCCCAATGGGGTAGGCAGACTATGGAACGCCAGGTGCACCGATCTAAACATACCACTTTCGCTTCCTCTACATTTATCAATCTCTTCATGCACGTACGTCGGTTTCGGGTGCTTGTTATTTGGCCCTTATTCAGTACATCGCAAATCTGATCACCGTACGTCCGTCTAGGACGTCCCCTACCGACACCTCCGCTCACTCTCGCTCGCCATATATCTTTCGTAACATTTTATTAGAATTATACGAAACAAACCATCTTTACCCGATACAACTTAACCATCGCCTTTTCTATGCCTTGTCCCACGCCCGTCGTCTCATACTCCAAACACAATGCCTTCTTTCCGACCATGCAAAGGATCGCAACGGCCGCAGTTGCTTTCCACTCTTGATGTATGAGTTGCTTTGAGCTGACGACTTTTGAGATGTGGTGAGCTGACTTCGCGCGATGAGCAAGTTTATGCTAGACGATGGGAATATGAGAAAGAATTAAAGCAGTATACCTAATTTATAGTACATTACTATTGAGGCCGGATAGTTACGAAACTGGCAACCCCTTTTCACGGCGAGGAATGTATATAGTGCTTTTCTCAAACATATAAAATGAAATAAAAAAAACATGTGTGTAATAGGCATTAGCGCGGATTTTTGGTCTGATAACCATAAAGCCACTAAAAAGTTTAGCTATTAGGCTGTTCATAAGCACAGCCGCCATGTCAACATAAAATTAAAAAAAAAAAACTTGGCCTAGGCCTTCAATTGACAAGATTTCATATTTTCAAGACTTTAATTTTATTCGTTTTATAGATACTGTTTGGAGGGAGGAAGACACTAATAGTTTTATTTTTTCCCTAGGATGTATAATTATTTTATTATTAATTTATTAGGATGTTCTTATTCTAAAAGGGCGTAACTTCATTTCTACGACACAATGGACATATTACGTTAGTCCAATCTGTATAAAAAAAAAGTTTTTCTTTTTAATAATGGCGGTCAACCGATCTCAAGTATCTATCCATCTGTCAATAGTATCAATGTCAAACTTGAAGTATGACAGCTTTTTTTCTCGTGAAAAAGGCAATGGTATTATATCTATTCAGGCATAGTATTGGTAAAACTCATTTTTTTTTAACTTACTTGTAATTTTGTCAATAAAGAAAAATAAATCTAAATAAATATTTTGCCGTGTTCTGGAGGCAAAACCCTTTCGATTCGTATAGTAATTTGCAGGTGTCACCAAAATGAAATGTTGTCAATTTTGTATGATATTTCTTTACAGCTCTCTCGAGTTGCTCCGCCCGGAACGTGATACTTTGAAGCCTAAAATAACTAACCTAACGCTAACATTTCATTGCATGTTTGAGATAAGATAACAACGTTGTAGAGCAGCATGATCACTGGACTTATACTTATAGATATCTGTGCCTTCTGTGTCAAACAAAATAAGTGCCACGAGTGGTTGCAATTTGTGTTTTCGTTCAACAATCACTTACACTACTTCCAGCTAATTTCGTTCGGTTATCCATTGCTGTCACGCTTGCAACTGACAGTATAAATGGCCACTCGTGTGTCATCGAAGATTGCCGATAGCTATTAAAAAAATGGTAGCACTACAAATCATAGTGCCTTCTAGTTATTTTAGTGTAAAGTGATACAATTAATACATTTGTACGAAGTAGATCGATACGAAATATAACTGTTATAATGCTTTACGATAATCACACTTTAATTCTAATCATCCATACTTCATGTTTTCGAATTGTCTTTGCTATTAAAAAACGCGTACTATGCGTGCCTCTATTCTAATTAGACGCTAAAATCCGAAACGTATTAATTGGTATTGTTGGGCTAAATAAGAGCTATCGAAACGTCGACAATACGATAACAGGTCAAAAACGATATGGTTTTTACTGCCTAGAACGTCGGCCCTGGTAGTATGACATTGGTGACGATACGACAGTTACCCTCAGTAACTTGAGCCGTATTTTATCTTATATTTGTGTCTGTCATGACAAGCGCCACAACGCTAAAAAAAAAGTTGTATCAATCGTGTACCAGTATCACTAATTAATTAATACGGGTTTTCTACAAAATACATACACACACACATACTCACACACACACACACACACACGCCTTACGCACACACACACGCACACACACACACGCACGCACGCACGCAAACACACACAAACACACACACGCAGGCTAAACCCAGTTTGAGATCCGATGCAAATTAGCGGAATATATGTAATCTTTGGTGTAGTAAATAATTCTTACTCTTATTCTTAAATGAATATAGTATAGTATTATAGTAATAATAACAATGCTGTCCGGTTTAAAACTTCTTCTAAAGAACACAGGCACAGAAATGTCTCCTTAATGTTAATAATATAAGAATTCCCACTTCCCACGCAAATAAGAATTAAGTAGAGGTTCAAAGAAGATCTATTTTATATCTGGCAACTGAATTGTTGGTTGTTATAAGATATTAAAATTCTGCAGATCAACATAACAAGCGAAGGGAAATTATAAAAGGCGCTCCTGGGAGAATTGCGACAATTTTGGCATAATATTTGTGCTCATTAAAATGGTTTTGTGCTGGGATTCTTCAAGTTCCACGCCATAAATATGTTATTAAGCTTGAATGAAGAATTTGTTGTGTCGTTTTTTGGAACTGAATAATGCTGCAAAAGACTATAAAGTATTATTAGACTAGTAAGTATTGAGGTTATATTAAGTGCGAAAAACGTTTGCTCGGTCTGTCTTTTGTATGAATTTTCATGTTATTTATTGTTGTTTTGAAACTGTTTAACTTTGATGGACTTGCTAGCAGCAGATGCTAAGCCACGTGAGCGAGCGAGAGTTCAAGCGACATTATGGTTATTTTAGTCTCGCGTTAAACACTCTACTTACGTCACTTTTATGTATGTATGTAAACTCTTTATTGCACATTAAAACCAAATACATATAAATAATTACACAAACTTAAGATTAACGTATACTATCACGGTTTTTACATTCTAATTCAAAATAATGGGTAATTTTAAAAGACCAATTTAATTAATTTTATATTTGACCGGATCGTTTTTAGGGTTCCGTAGCCAAATGGCAAAAAACGGAACCCTTATAGATTCGTCATGTCTGTCCGTCTGTCCGTCCGTATGTCACAGCCACTTTATTCCGTAACTATAAGAGCTATACTGTGGAAACTTGGTAAGTAGATGTATTCGGTGAACCGCATTAAGATTTTCATACAAAAATAGAAAAAAAACAATAAATTTTTGGGGTTCCCCATACTTAGAACTGAAACTCAAAAATTTTTTTTTCATCAAACTCATACGTGTGGGGTATCTATGGATAGGTATTCAAAAATGATATTGAGGTTTCTATTATAATTTTTTTCTAAACTGAATAGTTTGCGCGAGAGACGCTTCCAAAGTGGAAAAATGTGTGTCCCCCCCCCCCCGTAACTTCTAAAATAAGGGAATGATAAATGTAAAAATAATATATGATGTACATTACCATGCAAACTTCCACCGAAAATTGGTTTGAACGAGATCTAATAATTAGTTTTTTTTTAATACGTTATAAATCCTAAACCGCATTTTACCTTTCATTCAATCAACTCCAATATAATAAAGAATAAAGAAAAACATTTATTTAGATGTATAGTTGTACGGAACCCTACGTGCGCGAGTCCGACTCGCACTTGGCCGGTTTTTTTATTATTATCTTTATTTATTTTGCAGACATTTTATGGATGACATGATTATTTTAAATTTGGGTTAGCATTTTGTCATAAATTACAACAATTAAATGATATCTAATGATGAAAAGTGATTGTAATAGTGTATTAAAACGTACTATTTCAAGCGGTTTTCGCATAACCTTAAGACGGCTTCAAGCCGAAAACGAAAGTCAAACAAAGGTTAAATATACTTTTGTCAAAATATCCGAAATAGTTAAATGTTTCAAAAACTTAATAATGTAGAACGTCTTTAAAACCCTATTCCTCGAAATGGTCTTCAAAATAGAGTAATTTAAAAAATATGAACAATCCCAATTGTATTAGGTAATAGTCGGAAACGGTCTGATAATATTAATTCTGTTTTGGACTTTCCCGGACTCAAAAATTTAAATTTATAGTACATTACTACAGACGCCGGGAAGTAGGTGGTTGCAGGCCGAGTTCATATAGACGGCCGAGCGAAGCGAGGTCGGATAGTTACGAGGCTGGCAACCCCTTTTCACGGCGAGGTATGTATAGTGCTTTTCTCAAACATATGCAATGAAATAAAAAAAAAAACATCACTCAAAAAACATTTGTGTAATAGGCATTAACGCGGATATTTTTGGTCCGATCCACACAGATACAAAAAAAAACGATTTTCAGCTATTCAGCCTGTTCATAAAACCAGCTGTCATGGCCATATTAAAATTAAAAAAAAATTACTTCCCGGCCTAGGCCTTCAATTTTGTATGAAATTCCTTTACAGTTCTCTCGAGTTGTTCCTTCGGGAACGTGGCACTTTGAAGCCTAAAATAACTAACATAACGCCGACATTACATAGCATGTTTGAGAAAATGAATGTTATACCTATACATACTATAAGACATCAAAAATTCATACTTTTTTTAACCTACCTAAACCTAGGACATACAAAAACACGTCAATTCGATACTCTGCTCCATATCAAATAACGAAATGTAGAAGTCGGCTTTGTCATTTTTCTAAAGTAACGTTACTGCTCCAATTATTGGGTTTAGAATCGCTTGCTTTTGAAATTTAGGGATTTTCCCCTGGGGCCGACCCACGAGTCCTTTGTGCTTATTTCCAATAGGTGGATATCATTTTCGTCACAAAGTGTCTGACATGTGAAGAGGGCGGACGATAATAATCCTGACAAGGTATTCGAGTATTATTGTGTTTTTTACCCGACCTCCAAAGGAGGCGGGTAATGTGTTTATCAGCCTATGTATGTAGTGGTGCAGAGGTTAAAACTATCTTGACCTCTGACCTACAAATCACCGTACAACGTTGCCCCCAAATGTTCCTAGAGAAGATTGGATTGTGTTTTATTGCTATATTGATTTATACTTATATATACTTGATACTGGCGAAATCACTTCACGTGGAAACGCCATATCCCCGCGGTAGTAGCTGTTCAAGTCGCCGCGGGGGCAAAGAAAGAAGAAGAGTGTCACTAAAGTTATTGAATATTGCGGTAAACAGACGCCACATAGTAAAAAATAAAAATAAAATACTCCACGAATTATAACAAATGCGGTATCGTTGATTATTTAACGTTGAGGTATTTAAAACTCATCTTTATTCATTTTAAATGATCATTTAGGATTAATAACGATTTAAAGTTGGCTATAGCAACAGTTAGGTTTTTAAAGCTTGCTTTATGTTATGTTATTTTATGTCGAATTAATAGTTAAAAATGTTTGAGAAAAAATACATGTAATACTCAGTTAGATTGGCCGCAGGGAAATGAGGATGATGATGATGAAAAGTTAGATTCGTTACAAAATATCTCTACCAAAAACGTCGCGTAAACGTATCCTTAGGGATACAAAGAAATGTTTTTGTTTTTCAAATTGGATGAGAAATAAAATGTACGTTGGGAAGAAGTGATACAAAAAACAAAAGCTACCTCAAGCAATACTACCTCTGGTTAACAATTAATATTATAGTCTCTGTTCAACAGGGTAAAATAATATCGCTTTTGACGTGTTATCGTGTCGTCAGCGTTACGATGACTCAATAAAATGTTAGCCAACCAAGAGATATTATTATATTTTCGCTTAGTTGACATAAAATGATTACAATAATTATGATATTAAATACTTATATCAGTGTGTTGCTAGTGATGATATTTATTTATTTATTTTATGGCATAGGAAGGCAATCGAGCACACAGGCCACCTGATGGTAAGTGGAAACTGTGACCCATAGACATTCGCATTCACAAGACTGCAAATGCGTTGCCAACCCTGAGGACTAAGATGGAATGCCTCTATGCTAGTTATTTCACCGGCTGTCTTATCCCCAAACCGGAACACAACAATGCGAACACTGCTGTTTGGCGGTAGGTTAATGGATAAGATAGTGGTAGTGGTAGTGGTGGTGGTGGTAAGGTGGTGGTGATGACGTATGGATCTGAGACATGGTCCTTCAAAATTATTTAGATAGGCCTCACAAGAAGGCTCAAGGTCACTCGAAGGGCTATGGAAAGAGATATGCTGGGTGTCTCCCTGCACGATCGAAAGGAATGAGGAGATCCACAGGAGAACTAAACTAACTGATATAGCTCACCGAATCGCAAACCTTAAGTGGCAGTGGGCGGGGCAGATTCCTCGTAGAACCGATGGCTGTTGAAGCGGGAAAGTTCTAGAGTGGCGACCGCGGACCGGTAGACGAAGTGTTGGCTGGCCTTCCACTAGGTGGACTGACGATCTAATGAAGGTAGCGGGAAACCGCTGGATGACAGCAGCAGGGGACCGGTCGTTGTGGAAAACCTTGGGGAAGGCCTCTGTCCAGCAGTGGACGTCTTGCGGCTGATGATGATGATGATATTGACCAAAGCTGATAGTAGCAACAGCAATATCTTTAATGATTCGATTAACATCTTAGTTGATGCATCTAACGTCTTGTCAGGCTCGTATGGAATCAAGACGCTTATGCACAACAATCACAATCTTGTTAAAAGCAAATAATTTTGTTTTTAGTGGATAACTTTTATTTACTTGATAGAGTCTCTATTTGACGACGTAATAGTACATTGTGTATTAAGGTCGGTAAGTAAGGAATTACGATCGAGGCTCTAGTAGAAGCCCGAAGTCGAAGACTGAGGGCTTTCTGAGTCGAGGTTCGTAATTCCCGTACCGCCCGTGAAACATACAATGTTTTTCATCACATTTGCGAGTAAATAAATACACAAGTCAACACAACTATTATTACGAATTACTTGAACTTTTTTAAGCGGATGGCTGGCGGACTCCACAGATTATACAAATGTTTCGTTCAGAAACGTTAAGGGCAAATACTTACGTAGTTATACATACAGTCCTGGAGGAGTGTAAAAAAAAACGACGTTTTGATACAGAAAACTATTAAAATCGGTTATTAAGAACATTAATTGAGTATTTAAGTAACATGTAGCGAGATTGCAATGAAATTTCTGTTTAAATAACATTTTAAGACAATTTTACAATTGCGTGTAAACTCTTTGCTTGAACTTGCATGACCTGTGTGCTGTGCCATAAATTAAAAAAAAATTACTTACCGACCTTGGGTTTCATGGTAAAAAGAAAGGTCGAGGGTTTTATATGGGGCATTGCGGCCAAGTTAACCTGTATGTTTAGATACTGTTTACGTGCAAGTGTGATGAAAAACAATATAGCTTTAGACTTGCTATCGTATTGTCAACGTTTCGATACGAGTAGCTCTTACGTACTTAACACGATGGCCTAGTAAAAAAAAAACGGTAAAACGTCAAAAGCAATTATTGTCTTATCATGGAGAATAGAAGCCATGTATGCTGATAATTACGATCTGTTTTCTTTTAAAATTAGAGTGCCTATATGGCTGCGTTTATTGCGTGACTAAATGTGGATAAAACACCCGTCACTTTCTGACACGTTATAAGTACGAGAGTGATGGATGATGGATGGCTTTATTCAAATTTTGTCACGCTATAAACGCAATCATACTACTCGTGGGTCGCAGAGATTATAAACATTATAATATAGGTAAATAAAGGAGTGACGAATTAGGTCGAATGAAATTTATAAGTAAAAAAAACTCTTAAATGAAATAATATTATTGTTCTCTTGAATTCTTAGAGAAATTAATTAAAACACTGTGTTAATAAATTAACTATACATATTAGAGTTCAATTTCTAGTTCCCAAACTACACCTGCCATAGTTAGAGCGTGCAATATCTAATGAACTCGAGAGCAACTTCGACAGATGTCTGAGACCGGACCGGCGTTCGAACCAAGTTTGAATACCTACCTCTCTCACGTATAGGTACTATCCATATCGTCAAATTTAACCAGGAGCTGATTAACTTTATTAGTGTCAATTTAATAATGTGTCACTAGCCCTTGGTCGAACGATCGATGTAACGTCAAGGTAAGTACATTTGTGAGATATAGTCATCACATTATAGAGTCATCACCATTTAACACAAGAGTTGTCGGTGGAGTAATTGTCAATTTTCTTTGTTTTCTGATAGCTTTTTCAACTCCTGATATGACACTACATTAGCCTTCCGTCTTTTTTGGACGAAGTAAGTAATTCTACGTCTTCCTCTTTCTCTTTTTCCTTCGACTTTGCCCTCCAAAATTTTGATACGAGCTCTTTTTATTTTTGTAAAGTTTACTTATGCTAAGGAAACTCCAGGTTTAAGGGCCGAGTTCACCAACCAATTTAGGTTGTACGTTATTTTACAGACTGAAGTTGTTTAGAATTTCATTTCATAGAAAAAAAATCTCGTATTATAATTTCATAGAATAATCAATATGTAGAATAATTACTTTGAAGACCATTTAAATCATTGTTTTTTATTTCAAATAAAATTCAATGTTTATTTTTTCATATCATAGAATAGCAAATTAAATATTCTTTGTTCTCATATTATTTGATTTACAATCAAATTATATCGCATAGCTTATTCAAGGAATATTAAAAAAAAATAACCTCGAAGGCTAAGGCGGGAGCTTGCTTCGCTTCGCTCCCGCCATAGCCTTCTAACCTAACCTATTCAAGTCGGTTCTGCCCAGAGAGGTCTTGCTCGCTCACTCATATTTATAGGTTGTACGTTAATGAGTTTCTAATGAGTTTTGAGTGAGTATGAAAAAATACACTGACCAAACAATATTCGTTGAAAAATAATTATATTGTTTGATAAGTTTGTGTAATGAAAAAATAAAATTACAAAATTCATTGAATTGATTTTCTGTCGAATTTGTTTCTTTCAAGTAAATAGTTAAAAAATAATAATATACGAAGCAAAAATACAAGGACCAAATAGTATATGAAACATTTTCTGTGAAACAAAATTCTGTAATTTTTCAGTCTGTAAAACAAGGGGACACCACCAATTTAACAGACGGTTAAGTCTTAATCAGCCGTTAATCAATAAATTTGACAAGCGTCAAACCGCTAATCGTCCATTGAATTCTTGGTGAACACTGCACTTAAACTGTAATAGTTAATAAAAAAAAAGTTTCTTAATAAATAAATAAATTGTCACTCCGTATCAGGTGTCCCAAAATCTTTCTTCTTCTACAATCTATAGTTTCTAAAATATATCTTCTTTCGTTTTCTTACATTATGTAGGTTATAATAATTGCATTAGTATTGCACAGGCAAAACCTCCAATAGATAAGGAAAATTAACAATATATCAGCAAATCTCTAGTATTATGAACTAGTTAGAGAATGCCTGCTAGGAGAATATTCAACGTTCTTTTCAAATCTTCGATAAATTTTTAGCTAGCAAAGCCGATTTGCTTAATCATAATATTATTCATTATTTAAATGCATTTAAATTGGTCGCTGGTATTGTTGATAAATCAGCTTTTCCAGCAGTAGATAGCTAACTTGGACTCACGTGCATACGTCAGAGCACTTGTACTAGCCAGATAAGTAGATTTTTATTTTTAGTTATTATTCTGAACTGACCACCAATTCACCTCTATAGCACTTGATCGTAAATAGTAATGAACTCTAGGATGAAGCTAACAGGTGCTGTAGAAAGAAGCTATTGTATTTTCAAGCGAGCTCCCGAGCTATCGCCGCCGCTGTAAAGTGCCGCATTATTATGAACACGCCGACGGCAGCTCTGCGATAAACTGCTTAGCGACTGCTCGTAACTTGCGATTGGGTTTTCAAATTAGTTTCCTATGCAGCTTAGTATTAAGTAATAAATGTTTTATGGAGTTTATGAAAAGGCAGACTTAAGATTGAAAAATTAATGGAGATTTTGAATTTTGACTAGGAAATGCAATTTAACCGGTTATTAATCGTTTTTTGTATGAAAATAACCGGTTAAAACCGGCTATAATCGGTTATTTGCATTCCCTAATTTTGACGTCATAGCTTAAAAACTTGGTTTTGTAATATTAATTAAACGTTTCCGTGAATCCTGTAATGGTAACTTTCATAATCATAATACCACACTATCAGCAGAAATCCGCATTAAAGTACAGGGACTTTGTTTTATGTAAAGACGTAAAGCGACTGTTAGGCGACGGGCTTGCTACCTGTCACTAATATATACTGTTAAACATCTTAGCCTAATTGTGCAAATAGTGGTTACAGAGTTATCAACAAGTTTTTGGAGTTGTTGGTAATTCTGTAGCTCTGCCTACCCCACTGTGGGAAAGAAGGCGTGAAGGTATGTATGTATGTACGTAAAGCAGAAGAAGATAATTCTGAGGGACCAGCCAAGTTGCTCTACGCTAACTAACGTCTCTCTTCGTTTCGTTTTTAAACCAATCGCGTCACTGGTAGATGACGTGTTACGAAAAGTCACGTGGTCTACCAGTGACGTGATTGGTTACCAAATTTCGTGTATCTATTCAAAATATTTACAAACTTTCTAATGTTCCAAAAAGGACTCTAATAATTTCACTGTAAAATAATAAAAAGATACCTACAGATACAAAAAAGAACAAAACATAAACCGACACGATGGAAAAATATTGAAAAAATACCAGACAAAATTAATCAAGTTGCTACAACGCTTTTCCTCGGTCGTTGCCGACCCGTCACGTCGACGATGGGAAATATAACAATATACAGGTGACCATAGACAGGTTCTAACACGTTAAATAAAGTGTTACAAATTTACAACGACCGCGGAGTGAAAAAAAAATTAGTAGTAGGTACCTACACCTACTCCTATGAGTAATAATAATGATAATAAATGATAACACATGTCACACCAATTCATAAGAGTCATAGTTTAATTTCTGTCCCTTGCAGTGTAAGATTTTGATAGTTTATAAACATCCTTTATTCTCCCTAAGAAACCTCCAATCCTCCATACATAATATGATTTTTACCAGAATGGTAATAGGCATTCTAGACTAACAGTTACATGGACAGGGCGAGAGAAACGCAGTTATCTATTTAAAGGAGATAGTTTTACATATACGCAAATGTATATGTATAGATGTTCTGGGTCATCATTATTCTACAGGATAAAAGGGCGGTTTTAAAAAAAACTGTGACCATAGTTCTCAAATTTAGAAACCGTAATTATAGTCAGGTGAGTCGCGAAAATTAATCATTCCTTTATATTCTGCCCGCATAAACCAATCTTAAATACAATAAACGAAGCAGATTCAATCCTCACCCGCAAGTAATAAGGTCGCACTTGCTACAGGTGATTTGTCTGAGTTATATTGTTTTATAATGGTACGTGTCTTAATCCTAGTTAGTGATGTTGTGTTCCGGTTTGGGGATAAGACAGCCGGTGAAATGACTAGCATAGAGGCATTCCATCTTCGGCCTCAGGGTTGGCAACGCATTTGCAGTCTTAGGATTGCGGTCTTGTGAATGCGAATGTCTATGGGTCACAGTTTCCACTTACCATCAGGTGGCCTGTGTGCTCGTTTGCCTTCCTATGAAAAAAAAAGAAAAAAAAAAAGTCTTCTGAAGATCAAGTGAAAAAGGATTTAAGTCTAGTGATATCGTATTGTTTTTATCTCGGCTGCCTTTACTGTCTAGAGAATAAGAGCTATTACAACGTTGACAATACGATCACACGTCAAAAGTCACATTATTACAGTGTATTTAGAATCTCAGCTTGTGATTTTTTATAATAAATAACGGGTGGGGGTCTGGTCGCATAACAACTATTGTCATAATATCGATTGTCATAACACTTTACGCATAAAGTTGATGCTCGTAATTTTTTTTGGCATAAATTATACTAGGCATAATTGTTCCTTGTCATAATAGACAACATTTCAAAAAAAAAGCATTATTGTTTTTTCGCGTTTATAATAGCTGGTTAAAAATTAGACTACCCGTATTTCTTGGTTTTTCTTTATTTAACTTAAATTCGTCGTTAATAATTTATTAAAGAAATAGTCATTAAAAAGACCGTATATACAAAGTTAGGAATACTGATGTCGTGATCTTAGCCTGATATAAAATTTAAAAAAGTAACTTTAAACAGTAAACAAAACTGACTGTCATGTCATGTCAATCATTCGCTGCCGTTCGTTCACAAATTTGCTATTTTGCGTAATTTAATTAATTACTTACGTAATTTGTAGACGCCATTAAAATAAATAAACTATTTTGCGTAGAATTGAAAGCGTGTCAGAATCAAGTAATCCGTCAGACAGATAAACAATGAACATGACAGATGTATATTTTTTTGAATTCCTTTGGTAATAAATGGACTAAGGGCACTATAAGTGTATTCCTAACATTCACAATCCAACTTTTTTTTACTGTTTTTCCTAAATATAAAAAAACTACTGCATAAAAAAAACCAAAGATATTTTTACTGTAATCAGCAGTGTAAAATCTAGAAACGGTATTTTATTTTACTACCTTAGCACAAAATGAATTGTTGTCAATTGTACGGAGTCATAATTGGTTTAATCATAATGTAGAAAGGCATACATTTATTAAGTCAAAATATTAATATAATATAAAGTTAGTGCCAAAACCGACTCGGATCGCGGATAGGTTAGGGCGTTATTTTTTTATAAAAGAGCGGAAAAAGTTTATTTATAAAGCCATACCATTATAAAGTATGGTTAAATAATTTTATGCGCATCAAATTTATGCGCGTTACACAATATGCTCTTAAACATTATGATAAAAAACGTTATGCGCATAAATGTATGACTATTTACAGTTATGCGTAGTGATGAGTATGACGAATCCACGTATGTCTATCAAAAATATGACTTCAAACTTTATGCAACCCGACCCCTACCCAAAAATAACAATAATTTGTTGCTGCTAAGCTACAGCAGGTCACAAAAATAGCATAGATCTAAAAACCCTTTAAAGGGTTTTTGGATATAAATACTGTACAAAATTTTACTAAAATTTCACTAGAACTGGCACTTACTGTATTGAATGGGTGAATGAAAGTAAAGTAAGTTAAGGGTTCTTAAAGAAAGCATTCTAGCTTATTGAGCGTTATAAATAAAACTATACAGGGTACCTCAAACCTTATATTTGCCATTGAAAGTAATCTTAACTAAGTCAGTTTAAAGTATATTTTATATCGAAATTGAACTTTTACTTTTAAAAAGACGGAATTACGTTGGTATTTGTTTTAGTTCAAAGTTAATATATAACTTTGAACTAAACTCTTACCTCACTTAAGGAGTAGGTGCACTTGGGTTTCAAAACGTTCGTATTTGTATCAGTGTAATGGACCTGAGCACATTTTCTTA
The DNA here is from genome assembly GCA_927399475.2 of Acleris emargana. Classification (NCBI taxonomy): domain Eukaryota; kingdom Metazoa; phylum Arthropoda; class Insecta; order Lepidoptera; family Tortricidae; genus Acleris; species Acleris emargana. Next base: position 5,253,120 of record OV656840.1, read on the forward strand.
CATACTAATTTTCATCTTCATCTTTTCTTTTTATGAAACGAAAGACAAAACGGTTTTTTTTCTTAGAAGTAACAAGGCAAACGATAGCTTAATTGCTTACATCACACAGTTAAATGTAAACCCACCAGACATGTTTAAAAATTATAAAAAACAGTCAAGTGCGAGTCGGACTCACGCTCTTAGGTACTAATATAATAATCCGTTTTTTTTTTTAAAACCCTATCATTTTTTCCTATGCTACTGTACCTGTATCTCTGGTAACAAACTAAAGTTCTACCTTCTACCTATATCGCCATTATAAACCGATTCGATACATTCCGCAGGGATTATTCTTAGACAAATTGATCGAGTCACCAGCAACTTATAAGTAGCTGCACACATGTGTACCTTGTCGCTCTAACGTACTTGATAGATTAGTGCAGCAGTTTAAATGTGACGGTAAAGTGACAAAGCACTAAAACGTGCTGCTGCTTAAAATGCCAAGGGAAGTTTTTTTTCTCTTTCATCCCACTTGAATAACCTATTAGAAACTTACAAAACATTTTTCCTTTAAAAACTCTAGTCAATCGGTCCATCGAGCGACCGCACTCATTAGGGCATGCGGTACCGGTACCATTCCCGGAACCGGGACTAAGATTTCCGGTACTGAGTCAAAACCGGGAATTCCCGGGATTTCGGTACTTTTCGGTACTGAGTAAAATATTTGTATTATTTTTTGTTTAATGGTTTTAGACACCAGTTAAGTGATAATTATTTATTATTTAATCCAGAACACGAGTTTACCAAATCAGAACAGCTATCTTTCTGACTACCATACTACCTGTCGGTCGGCCCGACCGGTTGGCCTTGGACTGGGTCGAGGCGTCGGGTCGAAGGGTGGGGCGACTGGGGTCTCATATCGCATAATATCCGAATAAAACCGAGCTGGTGCAAATGGGCCGGGGGAAAGCGTCACCAGGCCACCACGTAGTTTTAAAAAGAGAAAATGACAATTAGTCTAGTCACAAACTCAGTACCGAAGGAACCGAAGAAAGATTTTTTTTCGCCAGTACCAGTTGAAATGATAATTCCCGGGATTTCCCGGTCCTTTTAGTACCGGGAATTCCCGGGAGCATGCCCAGGCACTCATTCTAGCGACTCTACGGTTAAGCTTTTGAATACGTGCCCTAAACAGACTGTTGTATGCTTTAAAGGTACACCTTAACATGCCTGATAATAATTTTACCATCGAGTTTAAAGTTCTTTAAGAAAATAAATACTTAACAACGCAGTTCTTATCATAAACAGGTAATCTATATTTTGTTGGGAGTAAATTCTGGAGCTTTAACAGGTAGCTACTACATTATACTTACCTGACATGTGTAGGCTATTTATACAGGGTGTCCCAGAAATAGCACGTCACAGTGACACTGGAGATTCCCCAGCTTCAGACAAACCAAACCAGCCTAACATGACCTCAGTAAAAGTTGCACCGTTTTCGAGTTATACCAATTTAAAGATTTTTCCAATTTTTCACCTCTTTTGACATTGTAAGTGCTCGCATTTACTGGGATAGCTTTGGAATTTAGTTTTTTTTATTTGTGCGCGTTTATGAATAGTTTGTTAAGATTAAAGAAGCATTATTATGTCAATAACTAATGTAAAAGTTGGAAAATTACTGTAATGAAGTTGACTTAAATTATCATCAACATAGTAATTTAAACTTTGAGCACCTGCCATAACTTTTTTTTACTATAAACAAAATGAGCATATAACTTTAAAAACATGCGTATTTTATGCCAATTCTAATATGGTATGACACATGATATCTTAATGCATAAAAGTAGGAATTCGTATGACATTTGCCAATATGGATACTCGGAAATCAATGCTAATCATCTAAAAAATTATCTTGTACTCTACGATATCTCATTTGTTTGTGCTCCTTTGAAGAATATGATTGATTTTTGGTTGACCTTGGTTCAAAGATGATAAAAAACGGGTTTAATTTTCATTCGTTTTTACAGTAAATGTTCGAATTGTTTCCCTCCGACTCTAAGGCACATGGCATCTTCGAATAAAATTTCGGTTTAATTTTCGTAAACTGGTTTCCGATATGTCTCGGGCTGCATTGAAGACACATCGCCGTAGTTCCTCTTCGTTACTTATTGGTTTTGCATAAATATTGTCTTTCAAAATCACCAAAAAAAATAAAAAAAATTACAAAGCGAAATCAACTTCCGTTAAGAGTGCCGAGTAGTCGTTTGAGTTCCACAAACAAAATCAGAGTGATACATGATACCTTAATGCAAAAAAGTAGGAATTCGTATCACATTTGCCAATAAGGATCCCGGCAACCAAACTAACAAATGAAACGCGTTTAGCCGCTTTGCAAGTTTATCATGTAAAGAATTGTAGGATAGTTATTAATTTATTGCAGTTGTAGCCCTGTGACCCAAACTACTCATAGTTCGTTACCTTGCGTTTCGTGCTATACTCGTTGATTAATATTAAACCTCGTTTTAATAGCCGACTTTTTCGTTAGGTACGAAGTTAGGTAGTTATTTGATACGAATTCCTACTTTTTTGCATTAAGATATCATTTGTCACTCTGATTTTGTTTGTGGAACTGAAACGACTACTCGGCACTCTTAACGGAAGTTGATTTCGCTTTGTAAAATGTTTTTTTTTTGGTGACGTTTGAAAGACAATATTTATTCAAAACCAATAAGAAACGAAGAGGAACTACGGCGATGTGTCTTCAATGTAGCCCGAGACATATCGGAAACCAGTTTACGAAAATTAAACCGAAATTTTATTCGAAGATGCCATGTGCCTTAGAGTCGGAGGGAAACAATTCGAACATTTACTGTTAAAACGAATGAAAATTAAACCCGTTTTTTATCATCTTTGAACCAAGGTCAACCAAAAATCAATCATATTCTTCAAAGGAGCACAAACAAATGAGATATCGTAGAGTACAAGATAATTTTTTAGATGATTAGCATTGATTTCCGAGTATCCATATTGGCAAATGTCATACGAATTCCTACTTTTATGCATTAAGATATCATGTGTCATACCATTTTAGAATCGGCATAAAATACGCATGTTTTTAAAGTTATATGCTCATTTTGTTTATAGTAAAAAAAAGTTATGGCAGGTGCTCAAAGTTTAAATTACTATGTTGATGATAATTTAAGTCAACTTCATTACAGTAATTTTCCAACTTTTACATTCGTTATTGACATAATAATGCTTCTATAATCTTAAAAAACTATTCATATAAATAAAAAAACTAAATTCCAAAGCTATCCCAGTAAATGCGAGCACTAACCATGTCAAAAGAGGTGAAAAATTGGAAAAATCTTTAAATAGGTATAACTCGAAAACGGTGCTACTTTTACTGAGGTTATGTTAGGCTGGTTTGGTTTGTCTGAAGCTGGGGAATCTCCAGTGTCACTGTGACGTGCTATTTCTGGGACACCCTGTATAAACTCGAAGCGAAGGTAGGGTGAGCCGCTAGTGATTCATAAAGCTGATATTTATATCATTTTTATACACATAAACACTTATGATTAGATAGAGCTACGTGATATCGAAATTCTGCAAAACATTACGTTACTATTACCATGTTCGATATTAGCATACATCGTGTTTGATATTAGCATAAAAAGTAACAGTTTATATTTACGTATATTAATAAAAAGTAAAGAAAATTTTGACTATGTACAATCGAGTTAGTACCTTTGTATATTTCATGTCATGTTTAAACTGCCATATTAAAGATTCAAGGTACTTGACTGAACTAAACTACAAACAAAATTCTGCGCAGATATAGAAAGAAAAGGCGTTGCCCATCTTGTCGCCTTAATTGGCATTATTATCATCACATACACACATAAAAAATCCAAGGATCAAAAATATCCCTACATTATTTGCGAGTAGATATGCTGCCATTTATCGCACTGCAGTACATAGTAAAATAATCGCAAGATATTGTTAATCCTTACACATAAATAATGCGAGTACGTAAAGTGTCTTTATTTTCTCTATCCCCGTGTCCGTTTTCGAACTAAAGTACTTATAACGACGGCCTTCTTTATATTACCCCGTGTCCGTTTCCGGACTACCCTCCTTTAAGTCGACATATGGAGACTTGGCTGGCCACTTGCCATTCATTCAAATCAAAGTAACCATTTCAATTGAAGAATTCTACCACAGAAGCTAGACAGCTCTTCTCTGTTAACTGCCCAACTAAAAATTATACACGAGTAGTTTACATCAAAATTAATCAAAACCCTGTGTATCCAGAAGTTAATTTGTCCGCAGCTCAAATAAGCCACGGAACTAAACGCATAAATTCATTAAAACTTTACATGGTGCGGTAACCACACGGGGCCTTTAGTTTAAATTAATGCCCGGCTATCATTAAAGCCTTGGCCAAACTGATACGTTTGGTCAGAGAGCTTGTTTAACAAACAAATACCCGCGTCCAAACTGAATTACTTATCAATAGCGTAATCAGAGTATATTAACAAGACAAGCTACTGGCGTATGTCCTCTTTTAGATAGCAAATACAGACCACCCGACCAAATCACATTATCAACTTTAGCAGACAAAGCTTCTGTCATTGAGTGCCTACCTTATTAAGGCGGTTTGTCATAAGAAATTATTACCGGTGTAAAGTTGTTTTCATCTTTCAATCACTGTGGCTTTTGCATCCTAAAATACGGTAATTCAGATCACAGATGTCTATGAAACCTACAAAAACATACGTATACAACACAAAATTAAATTGTAAAAATAATAAACAATTCACTCCATTGTTTGACATAAGTTCTGGTGACAAATGAAATCGGCCTTGAAAAAATCTACACGCGAAGTGAGATAGAAAGTAGAGGTATCTCTATTTATATCTCGTTTTATATTATTTTGCCCCGTCTTAATAATTACTCTAACTACGATCGATAGTGTTTTCACTCCTTGGCTTTAAACAAGATGCTTAACGTTAAATAAATGACTTTCCAAACATTACAAAATTTAGGAACTGACATAAATACTCGACGCGACCGTTAGATAGCTTACGTCATACCTATAAATGAATGAACACGATAATGTTCTCGCAATGCATCTTATCTAGGGCTACTGAAGACTAAATGTACAGCATGATACTTAGTAAGTATTACCTATATCAGTAGGGTTATTGAATAAAAATCCACTGAGCAGTTCAACGACGCTCGATGACATAATCTCACAGTTATTGTTTTAAAAAGACATAACACTACTGCATCATTTACTAGGGAAATCAAAATGCGTGTCAGAGAGTATAAACTCCATTTATTATTTTTGTTGCGTCCACACGTAACATATCTTGACTTGTCAGTAAATACATTTGTATTAAGTGACTCCCTTGGATTTATCCTCATCCTCATACATACCCACATGCATTTTTTTTAGGACATTCTTACAAATACGATTAAAAGTCCTGTAATTTGGGAGTAATCGCCTCCTATAGCCTTCGGATTGTCTATGCTTAAATACTATTTTCTTCGGGAGTTAATCGATCAAATGTGTTCACTCAAGATTTCAAAGGCCTTAGCCACGTCAGCGGTGATGTCAACGGCAGGAATATCCCGACTTACGACCCAGGTGCTTCCACTTTTGCCGTTCTTATATGCGTCTATGACACCTTGCGCTGCCGACTCAAGCCTGAAATAAAATATACTTAATAATATAATTTACATACATAGGTACATTAAATCACGCCTGTTTCCCAGAGGGGTTGGCAGAGACCACTTCTTTCCACTTGCTACGATCTTGACAAATTTCTTTCGCTTCTAGATTCATACATCGCGTCATGCACGCAAGTCGGTTTCGGGTACTTAAGATTCCTAGGGCGGCCCCTTCCGACCCTTTTACTCACTTTCGATCTGTATATCTCTTTCGTCAATCTTCTTTCATCCATGCTTTTCATATGCCCTTTTCAATCTTAGTCACTACAACTTCTTATATTCCACATTTCTCTCTGACTTTTTCATTTCTTACTCTATCAATCAGTTTCACACCACACATACTACGCAAAGAGCGCATTTCAACTGCATTTACACGACTTTCATGCTTGTCCGCACCCAACATTCACTACCATACATCAGGGTAGGGGCCAGCACTCCATTGTGAACAGTCTAGTCAGTCGGGTTTAATAATAAAAATATAACATAAGGATTAATAATTTTGTCTTCATTTTATTGGTCCTAATGTAGAATATCCTGATCCTGACTTGACTTTTATTATTTGTTGCCTTTTTTTTGCAATATAAATTAGGCAATTTTACAAAAAAAGTCTTTTCTAATCATTACTGATACATACGAGTGTTTATTTGGTTCTTTCGTTGATAACGGTCCAATGCTTCAACCAAGTATAATTTTTTAGGTACAATGAGTATCAAAAATAGGTACACAGTCGAAGAGCTCAAGAGAATAGGAAGGTGTGTATATAAATTTGAGGTCTTCGACGTTACACCTGCTTATGCTGCTGACTGTAAACACATAAGGTACTTGAATTATAGCCAAGAGATAGATAAACTTCTTATTCTGGAAAATCTGTCTGTTCCCAATAGAATACTGATGAACTACATCTATCCGGACTGAGTTGCCAGCAAAATATACACCGTGTTTTTTTTGATTTAGGATAACTTCGGCATATTACTAGGTCCATAGAAACTAAGTGGTAGATTAGATTTTTGATTATTGCAAAAAAAAAAAAAACTGTTTGGAACAAAGTAATTAAATGTTGTATCTTTGGTCATTCTAAAAGGGCCTTAAGAGTTAAGTCATAGTCAGTGTCAAATATGTTGGCGTGACAGTTAAGAGCCTTTTAGACCAGTTAAACCTGATTAACACATAAAATTTAAAAAATAAATAACTTTAAAACCGTTACAGTTATCATTTGTCTGTCTTCGGGAAATTAACTTTATTTGACCTAAAGAACATTCCCTTAAAGTTATCGTAAATCAAAAAAACACGATGTATAAGGGTATGTATGTGTGTATAGTTATAACTTTTACGTTTTCTTACCGTTGGAGGGTTATTTGCTCAACCAATCCAAAAATAGTTTCTACATTATTGATGTTTGCGTCGTGAGTGCCTAGCTTTTCAGAGCTAAATAGCGCAGTATCGGTGGGGCCAAAGCAGACGACTATGACGCGGACTCCGGTTTTCTCGTAGTAGTCTTCTTTCTAAAATATTAAAGATTATATTAATATATTAAAAGATAGAGTTAGAAATGAAAAAAAAAACAGAGAGAAGTGTGGAATAAAAGATGTAGTGACTAAGATTGAAAAGGGCATGCTTCGATGGTTCGGTCATTTGGAAAGGATGGATGAAAGAAGATTGACGAAAGAGATATACAGATCGAAAGTGAGTGGAAGGGTCGGAAGGGGCCGCCCTAGGCGTACTTTTTCGAATCAAATCGGAGAAATACTGGAAAAGGGCCGAAACCGACTTGCGTGCATGACTCGATGTATGAATGTTGAGGAAGCGAAAGAAATTTATCAAGATCGTAGCAAGTGGAAAAAAGTGGTCTCTGCCTACCCCTCTGGGGAACAGGCGTGATTTAATGTATGTATGTATGTATTTAAATAAAATATCAGGGAACAATCTCACACAAATTGACCTAGCCCCAAACTAAGCTCTAGGCTTGTACTATGGGTACTAGGCAACGATAAACTTAGTGATATGGATACATACATAGAAAACACCCCAGACAGAAACAAATACTCATCACACAAATATTTGCCCGTACCGCGGATCGAACCCGGGACCGCTAGCTGCGCAGGCAGGGTCACTACCGACTAGGCTGTCGCGTTGTCAAAGATTAAAGATTATATTAAAGGGACGTATGTATTAAATAGACAAAAATGAGGTTTAGCTGACAGGCAAAAGTTGCCGACTGTGATTTGTTACATAACAACTATCAATTTTGAACAAGGTAACACGTTAGAGGTTAATCAAAAAAAGATAAAGTATGTTTATTCAGTATAGTAGGCCGCTCGGGCACTTTTACACGTCAAAAATCTACCAGCGCTTTGCAAGAGACCACTGCTGAGAAGAAACGCCGCAAGAAACTCAACAAGAAAATAAGCTCCTAAGTTATAAACGTAGAAAAAAATATGAGGTTTATATACTTATCATGTATTTTATTTGTTTCGTTAACTACATACGTTTTGCTACATTTGACAAAATAACAATAAAGTTTAGACCTGTGTGGTCACCGGGTTAGAATAGTGCCACTCCATGTCTTCCCGTGGATGTCGTAAGAGGCGACTAAGGGAAAAATAAAGGCTTCTAGTACTCTTAGGCGATAGGCTTGCAACCTGTCACTAATACACTGGTAAACATCTTAGCCTAATTGTGCAAAACGTGGTTACAGAATTATCAACAACTTATTTAAGAGTGCTTGGTATTTCTGTAGCTCTGCCTACCCCACTCTGGGAATGAAGGCGTGAGTTTATGTATGTATGTAACAATAAAGTCCGAAAAATCCTTTAATATTTATTTCCTACTGTTTAATACTAATTTTGCTATAATACTTACACCGATACAGTTGCTGAACTGGAAGACTGCTGATTTGGTAGCAGCGTATATAGGTAAAACGGACTTCTGTTCTAGGCCGATAACGGAGCCAATGTTGATGACAGTTCCGCCACTCCCGCCTTGATCTTTGCGCATCAGCTCGATGGCTTTCAAGGTACTGGTGACGAGGGCAGTCTAAAAAAAGGAATTTCATGTAATCCAGCCAATTAATGTTATTTTACCAATGCGCTATTTGGGGCTATTAACAAAGAGTGTCATTAAATTTATTTGAGACCGGTAACGCATTGGTGACTCCTCCGGTGTTGCAAATGTCCATTGTCCATAGACGGCGGTGACCACTCAGCTTAGGTGGGCGGCCTGACTTTAAGTCCGTCGATGGCCATAAAATACGGCTACCCACACAAATTCATCAGTCCCGCTAAGCTACTAGACAAAATTAAAAATTATTCATAATTCATAATATTTATTCAGTAAATTGGCCACATGAGGGCTCTTTTACACAAGACCAAGAAGAAGCACCGCAAGAAACTCCAGCAATTTTTTCAATTATTAAATACAATAATGCTTAAAAGTAAGTTACATTACAAGTTAATAAAGTAATAAATAATTATTTTTAAAACTAACACAAATAAAATCATCGTCTTTACGTCAGCAACGATAATTAAAATAACTAAATTGGAAAACAGGTCCATGGCTTGCAGTACTATTAGGCGATGGGCTTGCCATCTGTTACTAATACACTGGGAAACATCTTAGCCTACTTGTGCAAAATGTGGTTACAGAATTATCAAGAAGTTTTAAGACTTGTTGGTAATTCTTTAGCTCTGCCTACCCCACTCTGGGAATGAAGGCGTGAGTTTATGTATGTATGTATGTAGGTCCTTGCAAACGTGAACAGACCGGACCTCACAGATAGCACCCGTTAACGAGTATGACGCGTATCTCAGCCATCGCCTTCCTCAACCATGTGATCGGGAAGGTGGCGACCCGATCAACGACGCCGCCGTAAGCAAAGACAACGATTAACGTTTATAGAAAATATAACACCTAGAAACTTTAAAAATATTTAATACTTAGGATATATACCGGGAACTAACTTGAACATCTGAAACATTAATACTGGTTATAGAATTGACGGTCATGTTTGTGCATGACTATCTTGTACAGACGTTATGAGAGACGAGGTAGGTTTCCTTTCCAATAGTGGTTTCACGCTATACTCCCGCTTCCGCTTAGATATTTAGTTCCCACCACCATAATAATAAAACGGCGGAACTTCAATTGACAGTATTTATGTTTCTCTGGATTGAACCAACGCATTGAAGAGATGCAGAGAAAATGAGGACCTACCGTTTTTATTGACGTTCAAATTGAGGGCGCGTGTACGTACCACATTGATAGCAATTTGCTTTTTATATATTTTGTAGTCATCATTCATGATGCCCGCGTTGTTGACCACCGCGTCGAGACTTCCCTGCGTGCTTAGGACGTCGTCAAACGCCCCAAACAGCTGTTCGTCGTTCGTGACGTCACATTTGTAGAACTTGGATGCGCCAGCGCCATGTTTCGCGTTAAGCTCATTTTGGAAAGCAACTCCTGTACCTTCGTCTATATCTAGAATTGCAACGTGCTGTAAATAAATAAATTTATATCATAAGATGATAAATCACACACAACGTCCTAGTCCCTACCTAATCTCCAGGTTTGTGCCACGGATATAAGATAACAATAAACATATCAGCATCACACAAAAGTTTGCCTTTACCGGGAATAAAACCCAAGATCGCTTCATAGGCAGGAGATTATCTGTTAAATAGACAAAAACTCAAAAAATTAGCACTCTCTCAAAGTCCAAATCAAAATTATTTATTTCAGAAATTAGATTTCTATTGCACACAAATTTAAATAAACATTAAAATTTAAATTTAAATCGATTCATAAAATCAAAATTAAAGTTAAAAATAGAATTCAAATTAAAACCAAATTAAAATTACACAAAACTCTCACAACTAAGCTAAACAAAAGTCGAAGTCAAAGTTCTTTATTCTTCAATTTAGGCATAATACTCGTATTATGCACCTACGAATGTCAAAAAACGAATACCACAGCATTACTCTATCTTTATAATATTAGTGACGATGTATAGTTGGTCCGATAGAATAACTGCCAGCCTAAAGACGGGCAACCCAGTGACACAAACATTATTATTATGTAGGTTTCTCCAGAGTGCGTGATACGTTCCAAATGGGACCCAAAAACAAGTTGAACAGATTATTACCAATTTCAAGTTTTTTTTCGCTATATTTATCGATTCAAATTGAATTGTTTTGTACGCACACTCTCTAACAATGTCTGTCAATATACTGACTATTTTCAAGTTCCTTTTTGTCGTTTTCCCCGTAGTAAATGTTACTTGCTTAGATAGGGTTACCGATAACACCATAAAACTCACAGTTTACTCACAACACAATTTCAAGAGTCAGACATGACAAACAATGAAAGTAACCCAGAAACAACTACGGCCAACCCCAAAGTCCACTGCGAGGGGTTTTCGTTTACCATTTTACCCCTACTACCCTAAATACTACTAAAAGGTAGAACTACAACCGGCAGGTTTGCATAGAGACGATGGCAAGCGACCAGACGGAGCTACTTTGGTGCCGTGGAAACTGGGTAGGGCACTGGTATGGGACGCGACGTGTGTTGACACATTCGCCCTTTCCCACGTCCAGTCAACCCGTAATCGGACGGCAAATTTTCATCATTATTAAATAATTACGAATCTGTGGCACTTGCAGTGGAGACCTTGGTCAGCTAATATGAAAAGCTTTATGAAAGCTCTGTCATCCCGGCTCATAGACACCTCCGGAGATCCTAGAGCTGGTGTTTACCTCTCCCAAAGGATTGGGCTAGCTATAGAGAGGTAATGCAGCCAGTGCCATAGGCACCATGCCGCGAGCGGACCTGTTAGAGGGGCTGTTCTTTTTATAGTGGTGATTATTATTTACATCTTTAATATTTGAGTAGCTTAGTTTTGTTTTAATTTGTGTAGCTTATTTTAATTTTAATTTAAATAAGTATAGTTTTAACTTTTAATTGTTGCACCCATGTTATTAAAGTAATTAAAAAATAAAAGGTACAGCACCTTAACACCCTCAGCGAGCAGGAACCGCACGACTCCCGCTCCGACCCCGTTGGCCGCGCCCGTCACAAGCACCACTTTTCCCTTCAGATCGAACATGCTGCGCCGGCGACTGTTATCAGACTGTTTGCCAATTTCGCAACGACATAATATATAGTATCTTTATTTATTTATCTCTATATCTACATCTGTAGCATGTCAGTGTTTGATGTTTTATCAATACTTAAGTAGGTACATGTTACAAAATAATTAAATAGAGATATAGGTATATTTTTTTACAAAAAAATGCGTAAAATCGTCAAGCGAAGTGAGATCCTACCGCGGCTATCAGAGATATTATATTATAAGAGACAATTAACTCGTTCCTTTTGACCCAATTGCTCGTAGGAGGAATATGTTTTTAGAGCATGCGTATGTATGATTGTATGTATGTCTATTTTGGGGCACACTCTGTGATCAAAATGGCCGCCTCGTATTAATTTTCAAAGTGACGGCGTCTGCGAAAATAGCTGGAGGGGGAATAAAATAAACTATTTTTTATTATAAAAATAAAATATGTCTACAATAAATGCTAATAAATAGTCCATTGCAAATATACGAGTATATACATTATAATAATTTGATGCTACCGTTTTGAAACGAAAAAATACGTAAATGCATGTTAATAAAAACTGAAAAGTGTGAAATAAACGAAATTATTCAAACTTTTGTATGAAAAATCGTCATTAAGTAATGACTTAGCGTCATTAACTAACTCTGAGAGCGACCGTTAGAATCTAGTCTTAGTACTGATTCGTGTGGTCATACAGTAAAGACACAGAATTAATACTGCCCTTCTAAATAAAACGACGCATGTGCAGTTTGATAACCAAAGCAAATTGAACTCTCTGTCTTAGGAAGTGACGAAAATTTCTGTAGATGGCAGGGTATTTACGAGTGCGTAAATATAAAGTCTTAGGCACATAGGTAGATGAAAACTGGGAGAGCGACCTCGAATTAAAAACCTGTTTTGAAATCGCCCGTATAGCCCACCGAACGAAGACCAAAATTTGCCTGTCGGGGGAAAAAACTCGTGTAAAAGCGAATTTTGGCATAGTTGTAAGTTGTAATATACTAAAAGTACTGATGGGTGGGGGTGAAGCTAACGGGGAGAGCGGGGAGTAAAGGTCCCTTATTTTCGTTTTTTGCAAAAAACTCGTAAACTGTGGCCTATAGCTAAAAATGGTCTGAAACACAAATAATGTACGTAAAATTCTCTACAAAGAAGACATACACATTTTTTCTCTGGGATCAATATTTCATGAGATATGGAGGGAAATAGATGACCAATAAAGAAATAAACACATTTATTTAAGTACGGCACGTATATTCCTAAAAATAAAATTCCTAATTATCGTCTAAATCTAAAATATTGTCATAGTATGTATTATTATTATTTTATTATACTCAAGTGGTTGATGGTGGTTTTCTACTGCACTGTATGAAATGGAAACAGTCCGCCAGCGTTTCTTCGATTTCCCATCAGTATATTACTTATGTACAGAAACATTACGATCCAAATTGTATAGTGATTTTTGATGGTTATGGTGATGTCGACAGTACTAAACGAGCAGAGCAGAAGCGACGTGGTCTGACAAAAACTTCGGTCGACATAAATTTTAACGAACATACAATCATCACCGTTCAACAGGCGCATTTCTTCGCGAATGAAAACAATAAAACAAGGCTGATTCAGTTCCTTACCGAGAAGATGACAGTAGCAGGAATTGAAACAACCATTTCAACAGGAGATGCTGATGGAACTATTGTCAGGTGCGGGTTGGAGAAAGCTGCCTTACATCCAACAGTTGTTATTGGGGAGGATGTCGACTTGATAGTCCTCCTCATAGGATTGGCCCCACCACATATCAACGTGTTGTTTTTGAAGCCAGGGCGTGGGAAGGTTGAGGACAAATTGTTTTCAGTGCAACAACTTCAACAACTTCCATTTACAAAGACAAAATTCTCCTTCTCCACAGCTTCTCCGGATGTGACACTTCCTCAGCGATCCATGGAAAAAGCAAAGTGGGAATGGCGAAATTGTTCACTGCTAAATCAGACCTGATCCAAAAGATATCCGATATTTTCAGTGGGCCCTCGTCACCTGAAAGTATTGAACAGGCCGGCAAGAAGCTGTTTTTGTCGATTTACCAAGCACCTATCGAGGTACAAAACCTCAACAAATACCGCTACTCAGTTTTTTTAAGAGCATCGATGAGACCAAAATCAGATCTGGCCACTCTTCCTCCTACTAGAGGTGCTTCGAAGCAGCACTCGTTCAGAGTTTATCTACAGGTATCTTTAATTACACAAGTTTTGTATTATTTTGTCTTTAAAATGCAAATATCTATATAACCTAAACTTACATTGACCTTAATACTATTACAGATACAACAATGGCTCGGCAACCCCCTACAACCAACTCAATGGGGATGGGCCAGAGGAGATGATGGCATCCTAAAGCCAGTGACAACCAACGACCCAGTGGCATCTGACTCAATTCTCAAAACCATATTCTGCCGGTGTAAGACGGGGTGTGGGATGCGATGTGGCTGCCGGAAAGCTGGAATTCCCTACATCATACATCCATGCATACATGCTCCGGCTCATGCACTAACGGAGCTCTCATCGAAGACACCGCTGATGACGATGATTATGCTAATATTTTAGATTTAGAAGATAATTAGGAATTTTATCTTTAGGAATATACGTGCCGTAGGTACTTAAATAAATGTGTTTATTTCTTTATTCGTCATCCACTTCCCTCCATATCTATTGAAATATTGATCCTAGAGAAAAAATGTGATTATCTTTTTCGTAGAGAATTTTACGTACATTATTTGTGTTTCAAACCATTTTTAGCTATAGACCACAGTTTACGAGTTTTTTGCTAAAAACTAAAAACAGGGACCTTTACACCCCCCTCCCCCCTTTAGCTTCACCCCCACCCACCAGTACGGGTAAGTAATACGAGACATAAGAACTGATAATATAACACTCATAATATATACGCTCACTTTGTATAAACACGTTTAGTATAACGTTCACTGGATATAATGAACGGAAGATATAATTTCAAAATATCTATTTCCATAAAGTATAACGTTATTAATATATAATATCAATTTATATAACTATTAAAACGTATAACGTTCATAACACCTAAGATTTAAAAGATATATTAATCAAATTATCTAACATCAAAAAACATAATACACGTATAATATAAAAACATGCATATGTTATTTGAAATTAAATTATATTTTCAGTATTAAATGGCCTTCTTAATTAACAATCAACCTTACCTTACTAACTTTACTGGTAGCAGTCTGAATTATCTGGGCAGAAAAAAAAATAACCTCGAAGGCCTAGGCGTAGGCCTTCTAACCTAACCTAACCGAGTCGGTTCTGCCCAGAGAAGTCTTGCTCGCTCGCTTCGCTCGCTCACATTTATATCATACGATATTATATCTTGTAACACTTATACTAAAAGATAATATGTATTATAATCGCTATATGTCATGTATGTTATACGAACTGAAATTAGTCATTGTGAGTGTTATATTAAAAAATATTATATAAAATGAATATTATATGACTTGACCGTTATTCCTTATAAAAATATTGATTTTGTTATTATAGCTAACGTTCATTATATCTCTTAAACGTTAGTAACATGAAAATAGTTATTATGTAGTTATATCTCGTGGGACGCACCCACCAGTACTTTTAGTATGAGGTTTAAAACACCATTGCCTACAACTATGGCAAAATTCGCTTATACACGAGCTTTTTCCACTGAGTTTCCTTCGTTTGGTAGACTACTGATGGTAAGTGGAAACTGTGACCCATAGACATTCGCATTCACAAGACTGCAAATGCGTTGCCAACCCTGAGGACTAAGATGGAATGCCTCTATGCTAGTCATTTCACCGGCTGTCTTATCCCCAAACCGGAACACAACGATGCGAACACTGCTGCTTGGCGATAGGTTAATGGATAAGATGGTGGTACCAACCCGGACGGACCCTGCACAAGGTCCTCCCACAAGAAAATCATATGCTTAGGCACTCAAGATATGAAATTCTTCATTTAATAATGATGGGCAAAATTGCAGGAAGAAGAGTTGTCAGGTGCGGAAAAAAATCGTGGCTGCGTAATGTTCGGGAATGGACTGGAATCACAAGTGCAGCGGAGCTGTTCAACCTCGCCAAAGACCGAGAGAAATATGCGGAGCTGACTGCCAACCTTCACTAGTTGGAGAGGCACTATAAGAAGAAGAATGTAGGTACCTACATAGTAATGTAATTTATACAGGATGCCTCTGATCTTGGGGCTTTAAAAGCAACGACAGATTCTACTTGCTAAACTGAACTGCTTTTGTTCTGCAACATTATAAAATAACTTAAGTTTAGATAAATAATACATATTAAAGTTTCGTAATAAAATCAGTGTATTTAATCATGAGCATATAATTATAATCACTATCTCATGGTACAGGGGCGTCATTTACTTGGTACGAGGGCTAAAGGAAAATGGAGAATTGGATCCCGTATATGGAAAATTACATTTTCTCAAAAATGACCGGAAAAGTTGACATTACCAAGTCCATACTGAGACGCGAAGTACATAGTTTACAGACAGTTCCCAAATAAAAAAAAATAGTACATTGTTGCAGAGGATAGAAAGTACGAGATTTTTGGACGAGTCATATAGAGGGCCGAAACGTAGTTGAGGCCCTCTAGTGTACGAGTCCATAAATTGCACTTTCTACCGAGGCAGACATAGTGCTTTTCACAACTACTGAGAGGAAATAAAATAAAAAATCATATTCAAAACTCAAATTTTAATTCATGTTAATGTGAATAGTGTTAGTCAAATGGCGTCGGTTTTTCAAAAGTTGAATAGAAGTTGTATGTATTATCGCCAATTTTACCATAGATAACTTTTTTTTAAATCTGGACCCCTATTCTCGTGGCTTTCGAGATTAATAAACTAACATTCGAGATGAATATGTCAACTCCATATAAAATTGTATTTGTTTCGCCTTATCTCCCATGTAATTTTATCTCTAGTGGTTCGAGATTAGGGGCCAAGTTTAAATTACATAAAAAAAAAGCAGTGACATAGTTTTTAGTTTGTGTATCTTTTAGCAAAAATACACCTAATATTTTACGAAACAAAATGGTGTGTTATGATTGGTCGATTCCAATTTTTCATTTTAAGGAGCTATGACACAAAAATTGATTGATTGATTTTCATTGGTTATTAAAGTTGGACAACAATGTTCTCGACCAATCAGCAAATGCCGACAAAAACATTCTTGGTCTGTTCTTATAAGTGACGTTTTGTGACCCCAAACAAGAGCATCTATGGCCATATTTCCGAGCAGTGTTGTGAAAAATACATTGAGTGCTCGCTACACAAGCCCGCAATGTTGCATACAAATTTCATTGTTATCTAGTTTGTAACTTTTAAAAAAGTGAAAACGGCCAAGTCTTATACATCCATATTTTATTCGAAATGTAACTTTTTTATCTGGGTCTGGAATAGCATGAGTTTTTTTTTCTAAAAGAGCTTGCGTTTCTCCTTGTCATAAACATAAAGGCGGTAAAGAGTGAGGTTATTTCAAGTGAAGTTTCTGTTTATATGCGATTTGTATCTTGCGATTTTTGAGAAAAGCACTATAATTATATGCCTCGGCAGGAACGGCAATTGCGGGCCTCGTATTCTTAAACGGACTCGCAAGCTCATCCGTTTAAACCAATACTCGGCCCGCAATTGCCTGCTTCACTGCCGAGGCAATAATGTACTATTAACTAGTATTAAAAAAAACAAATTTAAGTTAGACATATTTTAACAACTTACAAAACAAAAGAAGTTCTGTGCATTTAAAGCCCCAAGGTCAGAGGCACCTGTATATGATGTAGATTATTTACATCTTTTAACCTTTTAGGGCTTATTGTATACAATGAATAAGTAGTGAATCCTATTCAAGTATGTATTGTGTGGCAAATAAACACTTCACGTAACAACATGAGGAATTTCTTGTCACCATGAAATTCATAAATGCTTGTGATTAGATAGAGCTTCATAATATCTAAATTCTTCTTTAGATTACCTACTCGTATTTTGTATCGCATTTTATTCACACTAACAAATAAACTGGGCCTCTATTCAACACGATAAAAACCATTATCGTCTTTGACCTGAGGGGTTATTATTACATAACTATGCAGTTCTATTTACGCTGAGAGAAAAGGACAGAGCTATATAACTGCTATAGCTCTGTCCTTTACGCTCAACGTAAAATAACCTGCATAGCTATGTCATAATAACCCCTCTATTATCATATTGTCACCGTTTTGATAGCTCTTATTTTCGTGATAGTTATTGCGACTGAGTTAACAACAATACCTTAACAGGTCAAATACGATTTGGTTTTGGCCGCCTATAATAGAGGCGCAGGGCTGAGATTACAAACGGTCACCGGACGGTAAACCCTTATAAATTGCTTCTGACGTATCTTATATTTATTACTTGTCAACGTAATGGTGGCTGAGTTGAAAGCAATTATTATACGTACGGCCTGAGAAAATCCTACGACATTTATTACAATACTTTGAGCCCCTCAATGCCACCAGCGAAACTACGATTGGGGCACTCCTCCACGATGTTTGGCATTGTTTTCTGCGTTGTGCCACAGTCACACGCCGGCGACTCACTACGGCCCCATTTGTATAAGTTCAGTAAATATAAATTGAACGTTTGTAATCTTCACTAAGATCTTTTTGTAAATATCAAAGAATAGTCGTAAAATATACTAAATTCTTCGAACAACACAGCAGCCGATTGAAAAGTTTTGATACTTGCATCACAATAACAATTGCACATGACAATTTTAAATGTAAAAGAACAGTAAAATTTAAAATGTCCAAAAAGTAATGATAGGTACTGGTTTTTATCAGTAAAAATGTCATATCACACAAAAAAAAAATGTTTTACTTAGGTTATTATGTTATTTCAATTATTTAGATTACCGTCTGCACCCAAGTGAAGAAGAAAAAACAAAAAGTATCAATGTTTTTCAATCCATGAGTAGCCCGAGTGTCGAAGCGACTCATAAATAGGCACATGTTTGCACCATTCAAGGCTATACGTCGATGACAATAAGCAGTATAATCGCGTGTAAAAAAAAATACTTGTGTCACTCCGGCTCTCAGGTAAGGATTAGTGTTGTTGTTAACAATAGTTACGCGTGCTCGGCTCCTCATTGTCCGGTAAGTGTTTACAACGAACAAAAGATCGCAAAGTAGATAAGAAGTGACCAATTTATATTTCCTGAACTTATACAGACAGTAGTTGCAGCGAGCGACCCCCGTGCGAATTTGTTTTTATTTTTTATGGCATACGGTATGCAAAGGAGCGCACAGGCCACCTGATGGTAAGTGGAAACTGTGAACCATAGATATTCACATTCACAAGACCGCAATCCTAAGACTGCAAATGCACTGCCAACCCTAAGGACTAAGACGGAATGCCTCTATGCTAGTCATTTCACCGGCTGACTTATCCCCAAACCGGAACACAACAATGCGAACACTGCTGTTTGGCGGTAGTTTAATGGATATGGTTTAGCGTCGTCCAGATTTTTTGGCTAGCCTTAAAGCCAGGCAACTGGGCTGACGCCCCCCGCGAAGCACTTCAGGGTCTCGGATATTGGGATCAGACCAGAAAGGCATGCGCGAGGGGAGTCGCCCCTGAATACTCCTGTCCAGGGTCTTGGTGATCGGTAACCTGTGTGGTAATTGGGTTTTGACTGCTTGGCTCTATTCATCCGACTTGAATAGAGAACAAATTAACGGTCTAAAATTCAGATGTTGCCGGTTACATGGATGTACGTATTAATTTTAATGATATTCCGACTAACAATTTTTTGTCAACCGTCAGTCGAACTGAAGTCGGTGTCACCAAATATTTCACACTAATAGCCGATTTCAGTTTTACCGACATATTACTTCATGGACGAAAGTTATTTTTTGCGTTTTTGAGGGCGTGTTTGATTTCTTAAATCATTTGTTCATGATTTTATATTTAAAATTCGCAGGTCTATCTGGAACCATTTCTTAAGAGCTGATCTGATGATGGAGTCGGAAAGATATCTAATGGCCATGTTGGGAGCCATTAGTTTGACCTTGATAATCTTGCTATTATTTTACGTCCCCTTTTCTGAGCAGGGTCACTTGAAAAAAACACGTTTAAAATTTAAATGCTGTTTTTAGGACGGAAGCCCTTTGCAGTTTGGGTGTTTTTTATTGTACGCAATTTCTAACATGTTGCGTTAAATTTAACCCAATAAACAACCTAAATACTAATTAAAAGACAGTCAAGTGTGAGCTGTGGACAATTACGAGGGCCTTTTATTTAAAATAAA
Organism: Acleris emargana; assembly: GCA_927399475.2. Lineage (NCBI taxonomy): Eukaryota > Metazoa > Arthropoda > Insecta > Lepidoptera > Tortricidae > Acleris > Acleris emargana. The sequence continues at coordinate 5,273,309 of OV656840.1, forward strand.
TTAAAACTTCCATTGTATTTTTATTTAATTTTGATGAACAGATTTTTACACCATAAAAATGCTATTCAGACGAAGGGGATTAATACAAAAATACATACAGACATACATAACTTCACGCCTGTCTCCCAATGGGGTAGGCAGAGACTATGAAACGCCAGGTCCTTAGTCTCTGACTAAACATACAACTTTCGCTTTCTCTACATTCATCAATCTCTTCATGCACGTACGTTTGTTTCGGGTGCTTTTAATTTGGCCCTTATTCTGTACATCGCGAATCTGATCACCGTACGTCCATCTAGGACGTCCCCTACCGACATCTCCGCTCACTCTCGCTCGCCATAAATCTTTCGTAACCCTTCTTTCATCCATCCTTTCTAAATGACCAAACCATCTTAGCATACTCTTTTCGATTTTATTCACTACATCTTCTTTCAATCCACATATATCATCCTAACTCAACACGTACTTCTTAGAGCTCTTATTTCAACTGCATTAATCCGGCTTGCCTTCTTCTTCTGCCATACCCAAGATACCGAATTAACGAAGATAACGAATTGTTCTTGTATACTTGTTTTAAATCGCAATATTATTTAAAACGGGTAATACATATACATTTCTATAAACAAAATTATACCATGAAAATACAAAGTTTTAGTCGCAATATCGTCAGTAATTTCCAGCTGCAAAATAAACAATGACTGCGAACCCTAAAAATTAAAAAAAAGCAATCGGCAGCACATGGCGGCCGCGTTACGACCAATTAGTACTGCGGGCTAATAGCCGCGTGTCCGCTGTGTTACGTATCCATTTGGACTGGGTTACGTAACCATTTGGACGAGGATACGTATCAATTGCGCAAACGTTTTGCAAGGGTTAAATTGCAGTTAGAGTATTGCCGGGTTAGGGTAGCTAGTGTTTTATTTTTGGAGATGAATCAGTGGGCATTTATGTATTTATATACCTACAATGATTTTAACACCATTTCGATATGCTTACCCGTTATATGTTAAAAAGTCATTCAGATTTAAGTTAATTCTCCGTGACCAAAGAAGGCAGCTAACCTCAAAGTAATAGTGAAGCATTTTAAATTTGATGGGGTTATTATTAGAGTATATAATGCTTCGACTACTACATTGCAGTTAGTTGTTTTCGTTTGTATTACGGCAGCATTATGGATAGGTACAAGGCACTGGGCCTAATAAATCTTGTATAATAATTTACGAAAAAAAGGTATTAGACTGGCAAAAATATTAAAATTGGTTTTAATTGCTTTTTCTTATTATTCAAACCGTGGATAAGTTTGGTTAATATTCAAACCGTGGATAAATAATGAAATAAAGCATGTGTGATCTCCAAAACATGTTACTCAGTAGGGTATATTGATTTATAGGTTTACAAAAGCGGATACAAAAAAACAACCTACCTTTCTGGGATCCTGCCGTTTCGTCAAAATATTTTTGGTCAAATGTATAATTTTCCAAAAAGTATTTTGTATTGTTATTGTTTTATATCTGGAACATCGAAACACATGTTAGGTTAGGTTAGGTTACACTTGTAAATACATAAAACACAAATCAACAGCGACAGGAAACCACTTTTTGGCAAATGAAAATTTGGGAAATGATACATTTGACCAAAATATTTTGACGAAACAAAGGTTACCCTTCCTTTCTCCTCCTTTTCCTGATAATTCAAACCAGTTTATAGGGTCAATGACCACTGTATGTACAGTAGCACAATCCACGTGAAAAAAGTTCATCAGTGTCTTGCAAAATACTTATAGGGTTTTTTTTTTTTTTTTTTTTTTTTTTTATATCATAGGAAGGCAAACGAGCACACAGGCCACCTGATGGTAAGTGGAAACTGTGACCCATAGACATTCGCATTCACAAGACCGCAATCCTAAGACTGCAAATGCGTTGCCAACCCTGAGGCCGAAGATGGAATGCCTCTATGCTAGTCATTTCACCGGCTGTCTTATCCCCAAACCGGAACACAACAATGCGAACACTGCTGCTTGGCGGTAGGTTAATGGATAAGATGGTGGTACCAACCCGGACGGACCCTGCACAAGGTCCTCCCACCTCCAAAATCAAACTAACCCTTATAGTTTCACCATGTCCGTCTGTATGTTCGTCTTTCTGTGGTCTAACTCAGAGACTCCTGGTACTACAAAGGTGTTATTTGCCGAGAAAGTATTAAAATAAAATATTTTTGCGTACCGCCCATATATTAACCCTCACGCGCAGATGACCCAGTCTATTCCTACCGGCTTCCGCCAGCTCAGGTGGTGTGGGCAAGTCTTCCGTATGGACCACGATTACCCAGAGTCTTCTATTCAGAGATGGTAGAGGGTAAACGAAGGCACGGCGGCGGCCAGCATCTGCGCTACAAAAGACACCTAAACGCCTGCGCTATTGACCCGTCTTGAGTCCCGAGCTCGCTTCTAAGAGGTTTTCGTGGCGTACTACCATCTCTAAATCTGTCATAACTTTTGAGGAAAACCACCTAAAAACGCTTGACCTAAAGCGCCAAACTCAAAAAGGTATACTCAAGCCCTCTTATACCTAAACTTACAACCTGCAGTGTCACCTCTATTGCATAACTTGCAACAAGATATTTATAACTAAGTTTGGTCTAGCGAGCCACGTAGAGAACACGCTAGGAAATAAATTAATTAATTGTATTAAACAAAAAGTTGTCAGGGTCACCGTAATCGAAATCGATGAGGAGGACAAAATGTATATACGAGTAAGTATATATATATATATATATTGTTAAAACAATGTTTTTTTTTTTTTAATTAGGTATACCATAAAGTGAGGTGTATTATTGGTAAGCTCTTAAAAATAATCATGCCCTTTTTAATTATCAATTTTTAGGTTTGAGAGACTGTTTAGAAAATATTAAACTCGAAAAGTGTCATTTTCGCTAGCCCACAGCCAAAACTTATTTAAAAAAAAATGGTTTCTGAGATACGGGCGGCTAAAGTGTTTATTCCTACTTAAAATCGTCTAAGATCCCACCAAATAACTTAAAACAGAAAATTAGTTTCTACCTGTTGTTTTTTGAGATAGTTTTTTGCGTTAGTACCTAGTAACATATTAGGAACCCTACACTGGGCATGGGCCGACATGCTCTTACCCGGTTTTTTAACTTCATTTTTTTTCACCTTGTATACTTACTTACATACTTATTTTCATTATTTAACCTTGGCACGACCATTTATGGCTCCAGTCACTGAAAACCACTGCATCCTTTGGCTGAGATTATGTGATAATACAGGGTTGATCATGTAGGGCGTTCGTGACTTACGTGGTTAAACCAATAACGTTGGTTAGCCGAATGAAAATAGCCTTTCATGCATGAACCCAGAACAGAAACCGGATGTTCAAGCGGCCAAGAAAATTGACAAAATGTAGCATATAATAATTACTAGCTTCTGCCAGCGATTACGTCCGAGTAGAATTCGAAAAAAATATCATTTCACGGGAACTGTTTTTTTTCCGGGATTCAAAGTAAACTTTGTGCTATTCCAGACTATTTTCTATCTCTGTAGTAAATTTCATCCAATTTTTTTCTGCCGTTCAAGCATGATTTAGTAACAAAAATCCAAACTTTCGCATCTTTAATATTACTAATAATATCAATTATTTAGTACGAAAAACGGTTTATTTAGTACGACAGTTTTCCTTCAACAAAATTATTATATTTGAATTACCTACCTATTACTTTAATTTAATACGCTAGTGCTTGGGAAACTTTAGGTACCATGCAGTTGAATATTATAATGCTCGTCCTTTCCAAAGTTATTTTATAAAAACAAGTAGTTATTCCCTGTAATTCAAATTACCCGTACAAAAATGACATTCACAGAGGGAATTACGCATGGATCGGAAATTGCTTAAAAAATCTCGTCTATACAAAGACAAACAAAGAAAACATGCAAGACTCAGAAACAAATACTCGCGCTTATTATACAAATATTTTCCAATATTTAGCAGCTGAGGTCAAACTTGGGACACCGAGTAAAAAACATGCATCGGACCAGGACAAAGGAGCCAGTAATTAGCAGAGGCCGGAATTTTCGTGGCACTTTTGCGCTCTCGTAGTGACTTCTCATTCATCGACTTTCAATGTATATATCGATATACTAAACTACTAAATAGATTGTTCGCAACTTAATAATATAAACTAAGTAGATAATGAAAAAATAGATCAATCTATTCTATTTCCTACTATTTATAAAGAAACTAAAGAAACACTTGCCAGCCCTAGTAGCAAGTATTTTAAACATGAAATTTGGAAAAGAGAAACTAGATTAGTAAAATATATTGTTAGCTGTATTTCGAACTGATTTGATGAGGTGAATAGTTGTTAAAGTAACTTTTATGTTTAATTCCATATGTCGATTTCAAATTCAGCTAAAGGTTATCTGAAAAAAAATGGCTCTTTTGCTTATATTTACCTTTAATCTTCCTTAAATTTCATGTTCTGTATTGTATTATATCGATATCGGTAATGTATATCGGAAGTCGATAAACGAGAACTCACTAGCTTTATTGAAAAGTGCCACGAAAATTCCGAGCTCTGGTAATTAGAAGAGGACAGTTATAGAGCATTTACCCAATCATTGTATGTAAGAGGGCATACACACACAGGTACTTCTAAAAACACGACTCTCCTACAAACATCAGAGATAGCGATCTGCGCCCGTATCAAACCCCTGCCCCCTAGGTCGTGCGTAAACACACTCGAATTACCACGGTCCCAAAACACATTCATTTTTCACCTTAAAAGATAAAAAATTGCTTTTTGTTTAACTTGAGTAACAAGTCGAGAAGCAAGCTTTAAAAATATCCAACTGCTGTATGGATAATGTCGTCAAAGTAATGTTAGTTATATGTATAATATATTTTTTATCCCGCAAATTTCACATTTAAATAATTTTATTATAGCCTATGACACTCTGGTTTAGACGAATTTAACCACGTATAATTTATTAAAATCGGTTTAGTTTTTTTGTAGTTACGAGAAGACATAGAGTCGGACATAAATACAGGTCAAACACATAACCCTAACATTAATTATCCTTGTATTTTTTTATTATTAGTATTTATGTTTTGACGATCTCAATGACACGTAATTTCCTATTTTTTGACATGCAATGCAATTTATATTGTAATATTTCATTGATGAATAAATAAACTAAACTAAACTAATAGACATATTTCACTAGCTTATTTCGATTTCCCTTCCCGTTCCGGAACCTTTAAATTCAGTATTTTCTCCGAATATTCAGTTATCCAAATTTTAATTTCCTCCAAACTGTTAATATACCGTAGTAGGGCATTTGTAGATCCAATTTGGCACCGTGACGTGGGTATGGAGGGAAAAAAAATTGAAAATAAATTGATCGTGTAACTCAAGCGTGTAGGGAGCAATCGTTTAGAAGGAACAAGATTACGCCCAACTAGTTGCGGCACGCAGATTCACCGCAACGCACCTAGCGAGAAGGGTGCGAAAAAATATTAGACTGATATATTTTTTTCGGTTTTTGGTAACTAAAGAAGAATGGTAGTTAAAACCAGCATTCCGGACAGCAAAGGAATGGATTTCCGATATGTCCGCAATGTAACGTTTGGACATTGCCCGTTTTGTTACCAGAATCCAATACATCATATTTGTAACAAACTGGACACACTTTGTGGTTGCCGGCTTAGAATTGTGCCACTCCATGTCTTCCCGTGGAAGTCTTAAGAGGCGACTAAGGGAATAAAGGCTTGTAGTACTGTTAGGCGATGGGCTTGCTACCTGTCACTAATATGTCACTGTTAAACATCTTAGCCTAATTGTGCAAATTGTGGTTACAGAGTTATCAACAAGTTTTTAGAGTTGTTGGTAATTCTGTAGCTCTGCCTACCCCACTCTGGGAATGAAGGCGTGAAGGTATGTATGTATGTATGTATGGACACGCCAATGCAATTTTTGGACTAAAAACTACCTAAATCATAAGGTCCTTATAAATTTACTTTTAAGATAGATAATTACTCAGTTTTTAGTCTCTTTATTTAGAGTTCCGTACCTATATCTATCCTTTATCCAGTTTTTACTGGGAATACGAATATAATAAAACATTCTTAATATCATATGTTGTTTTCTTTACCATCCACGGCATAAGTTGTCGCAAGGTAGGTGTGGTTGCCGGCTTAGAATTGTGCCACTCCATGTCTTCCCGTGGAAGTCGTAAGAGGCGGCTAAGGGAATAAAGGCTTGTAGTAGTAGCTGTTAGGCGATGGGCTTGCTACCTGTTACTAATATACACTGTTAAACATCTTAGCCTAATTGTGCAAATTGTGGTTACAGAGTTATCAACAAGTTTTTGGAGTTGTTGGTAATTCTGTAGCTCTGCCTACCCCACTCTGGGAATGAAGGCGTGAAGTTATGTATGTGTATGTATGTAAAAAAATATTCCATAGCAAATCATAAAACCAACGGTGTAATTCTTAACGGAAGTATTTACGGAGTTGCTACTGCTAAATAATTAATGTCACGTTACACAAAGCACTATTAACAACGCATGCATCAGCTCCCAAATCTTTTCATATCGCAATAAATAGAATGCCATAGCCCTCCACGCAAAAAACAAAACACTCACCATTTTCCAATTGTATTCCCGCCAGCAAAAAAACGCTTCTACGGACATGTCCAAACCAGTCCAAAAATGAATCTTGTACTATTCAAAAATTGAAAGAATCCTTCGCTATTCCAGGCATGTGCGGCCTTCCGGATGTTTCTTTCGGTGGCACTTCATAAAAATTCGCCGAAACATCCCTTGCGTGAAAGACAAAAGAAATTGTTCGTGACGCGCACCGAGATGATAGAAAAAGGTTCAGGGTTGTCAATGGCAGTTGAATTACAATGTACCATTACGGGTTTTTGCGTGTTCGAGTTTTTGTCGTTTGAAATGTTTACGAAGTTGTCAAGCGTTGGTAAATTTTCGTGTTTTAAGTCGGTGTTTTTCAATTGTTTTGGATGTCAATCGATTGGTGCCAAGGAAGGAAGGAAAGAAATAGTGGGACTTGTGGAATTTATTATCAGATCATTGGTGGTTCTACTTAAGATGCTTGGCGAGATCGTTATTGTTATCGAAAATGTATAGGATTGACGTAGGCTGGCCGACACGGTCGCGTTGAGCGCTCATGTCAATTCCTTAGCGAGGTTTAGGTTAATATTAAATCTAAGAAGAGGAACTTGAAGTAACATACACTAGTAAAGTTTCCAAACTTTAGAAAGCTCATGCAACCGATTTGAAATACCTCGCGCGCTTGAAGTTATAAGCTAGCCTGATATTAATCTAGATATACAAGCATAGTTATTAATTTAGCAATAGTAATATTTTAATTCCCCGTATGGTTGCCGGGTTAGAATAGTGCCACTCCATGTCATCCCGTGGATGTCGTAAGAGGCGACTAAGGGAATAAAGGCTTGTAGTACTGTTAGGCGATGGGCTTGCAACCTGTCACTAATACGCTGGTAAACATCTTAGCCTATTTGTGCAAAATGTAGTTACAGAATTATCATCAAGTTTTTAAAGTTGTTGGTAATTCTGTAGCTCTGCCTACCCCACTCTGGGATTACAGGCGTGAAGGTATGTATGTATGTATGTATATTTTAATTTCCGTTTATATTGTTTTTGTATGTCATCTTAAAGGCTGGCAATGCATTAGCGATTCCTTCTCTGGTTTTGCAGATGTCAAATAGTGTCCATGATGTGATGTGATGTGATGTGATCAAATACAATAATAAGGGGACCTGCTAGTTTATTTGCTTCTTCAATCGTAGAACCTTCATTTATTATTGCATTTATTCAAACAGCAGAACAAAAGCAAATTCATAAAGCTAAAAGGTTAACTGGCTGAGAATGCCTTAAGGAATTATAATCGTTTATATATTAAGTATATTATTTTGTGCAATGAAGATTCAATTAATTATAAAAAAAGTCCTCATACGGTGCGATCGCTTTTAAAAGATCATACGTTTTAAAAAGCTTATAATGTTTACTATGCGTAGCATTGTACCAAAAAAGTAACTTCTTAATATGTAAAAATTTCTTATGAGATAATAACGGAAATTTCCAAGTATATTCTTAAATTTTGTATGGAAAGAGAACAGCCTCAAGGCTCTCAAATGTTTCCGTTTATATTCTCAATCATTTCTTGACAAGATTTCTTAATTTCTGAGAATGTTCTGCAACTTCTACATTGCTAACTGTGCGATTTTTTGTAAATAACTAGCACTTTCTTACTAAGGAAATCTAATGACAGAACGTCTAACCCACTATGTTTTACTCGGTTTTCCAGTTGGATGGCGTAATAATGGACGGCTTTGAGGCGAGTGATGTGACAAAGTTTAGAAATCTCTGGACCAAAATATTACTACAGAATATAGATTAAAAACACTATGACAGCGGCAAAACAAATGCTTGAATGATATGAACAGGCGATGACTGAAACTTTAGCTATGATAGAATAATCCTTACTAACTTTTGATGATGTCTTATACCTATTTCTGTACGTTAGTAACGAACACAATGATTAAAAATAAGAAAAATATTTAAAAAAAATACCCAAAAACACCTGCTTGCTGAAGTCACCCAGAGCAGACCTGGCGATTCCCCCCTAACTCTGTAACTCCTTGACTGATAATGCTCACGTTCAAGCTTTATATTTCCCGTAACTCCACTTTTATCAAATATCACACAAATCGAATTAATTGAGCATTACTCATTTTTTATCAAAAATACAAACATACCATTCCATCTCACTAAACTCTAACGCCCATACACAAAGTCAATTTATGATGATTAAGTTCCCTAGTGACAACTTTGACAAACAAGACTGAAAAAAAAACAATTTTGCTGTTTTTAAAACTCTCTGAGTAAAGAGAAAACATCGAATCTAGCCTTAACAACGCCCTGTAACTAAGGACCGTATTAATATTAAACACATCTTGAATCAAATCGGAGAAGTACTGGAAAAGGGCCAAATCTTAAGTACCCGAAACCGACGTGCGATGTATGAATGTGGAAGAAGCGTAAGAAATTTGTCAAGATCGTATCAAGTGGAAAGAAGTGGTCTCTGCCTGATGTAACATCTTCACCAATGACAAAAAATACGGCAAGCAATAGAAAACTATATTTTACCTTGAGACAAGCGTAACAGTCGAGATCAGTTTATTAACACAGACACTAAAGTCCTGTACTGTTTTGTATCTGTGTACCTTACGGCTTTATGGCAGCCGCAAACTATTAATTCAATTAACAGCACAGTGTTCGGGATACTGCAATGCGAAAATTTGCACAATGATACCTATTTTACGGTATTTGTTAGTTAAGGAATATTAGCATTGTCTGAAACAACTCTTGATATTCATGATATTCTCCAAAATAAGGGACCGTTGTTTGATAATTATTTAACTCAACTAATGATTAAAATTCGCTTTAAAGAAACTTTAATGTTTAAAAAATTACAAATTTCACTTACAAGACAACTTATAAATAGTTAGCTTATCTAAAACTATAACTTTTTACTGACCAAGCAAGCATTTCGTCGGTGTTACTGCAAAACCGCGTAAGTAGCATTATGACAGAGCAAAATAAACCTTACGAACTTATTAAAAGGTGCATTTTGCTCTTTATTTAAAATGTTACTTACGCGATTTTGCAGTTTCACCGACGATTTATGATAATTTTCAAACAAAGAATAATATTTATATCGTCGGTTATACTACAATTCCGCGTAACGAACAAATTCATTAAGATGCAAAATATACCTTTCGTTCCTAATTGGGATTGTTCATATTTTTTCTCAAACATGCTATGTAATGTCGGCGTTATGTTAGTTATTTTAGGCTTCAAAGTGCCACGTTCCCGACGGAACAACTCGAGAGAACTGTAAAGGAATTTCATACAAAATTGAAGGCCTAGGCCGGGAAGTAATTTTTTTTTAATTTTAATATGGCCATGACAGCTAGTTTTATGAACAGGCTGAATAGCTGAAAATCGTTTTTTTTTTTGTATCTGTGTGGTTCGGACCAAAAATATCCGCATTAATGCCTATTACACAAATGTTTTTTGAGTGATGTTTTTTTTTTATTTCATTGCATATGTTTGAGAAAAGCACTATACATACCTCGCCGTGAAAAGGGGTTGCCAGCCTCGTAACTATCCGACCTCGCTTCGCTCGGCCGTCTATATGAACTCGGCCTGCAACCATCTACTTCCCGGCGTCTGTAGTGATGTACTATTATAATTACTCTAATTCGAAAACCATTTCGATGAATAGGGTTTTAAAGCCGTCCTGCATTATTAAGGTTTTGATAATATATTACTCTTTTTCGGATATTTCGACAGCTTTAACCTTTGTTTGACTTTCATTTTCGGCTTGTAGCCCTCCTAGGTGTCTTACGGTTTAGGCGAAAACCGCTTGAAATTGTATGTTTTAATACACTATTACAATCACTTTTTATCATTTAGATATCACTATATATTATTAGACATAATTGTTGTAATTTCCTAGACAATGACAACCCATCCATAAAATGCCTGCTAAATAACTAAAGATATTTAAACAAAACTATTGAGTAAAATACAAAATTAATGAAATTGGAATCTTAAAATTACCTATTCTTTCGAATTAGAATGTAAAAACCGGGAGTTATTTTTTTTAGACAGTCCCAATTGCTAAGGTGTATTTTTCACCTTATTTAATTTGATAGTTACGCGGTCTTGCAGAATAACCGACGATATTGAACTTAGGATTCAGAGAAAAAATAAAAATAGGAATAGACCCTATGGTTTTAACATAAGGTTTAGATTTAAGTGGTTAGTGAGAGGATCATTATGAGGATATCTTTGATTGCGCGACTCATTACTATTTTTTAATTACACTTTTAAACAGAAATTAAATGTCGGTGTTACCGCAGTGATACTGATTAAAACATATAATTTTGCGTTTATTAATATATATATGAGATATAATTGTATTTTATATACCTGCCTACACCTGTATGTATATATTTTTTCTTTTTAACTTTTTTTTTATCTTTTTTCCTTTAAAAAATACTAAATGGTATCTCTTAATGCTTTGGGCAGGGTATTATGTAATTTAGCACCATCGTACATCAGCTTTAGGGTTCCGTAGCGATAGGTCGCGGAAAACGAAGAGCTAAGTGGTCCGCATTTCTGAGTTAAATTTTTTGGTGTTTACTTTTCGTGCTAAACGTTATTTCCGAGTGTATATCACCGTTTAGTACTTTACGTATTAGGAGACATGTTTAATATACATAAATTTGTTTTAAATTCATAAGACCTGTTTTTTTGTATAACGTTTTCATTGGTGTTAGATAGTCGTTATTGAATAACACTTTAATACAAATTCAAATTCAAAATATTTTTTCAGTAAATTGGCCACATGCGGCCTTTTTACACGTCGGATTAGTAATTACTTTATGTTGCGCAATTTCGAGATCTTTGAGGTTAGACAGACACTGCTGCAGTAGCCCAGATTATTCATACGAGGTTTTGTAAGAGCATTGTAGATATTAGTACGAACTTGTTTTAGGAGACAGTTTGAGATATTTCGTATATCGCCTGTTAATGACGTTATTTTCGTTCTTATTTTAGCTTCATGGGCTTTTCACGTGATCTTACTATCAAGTATCACTCCTAGGTATTTTTCATGGTCTTTCTTTTCTTGCACTCCGTAAATATATAAATGCTCATTTTGTTACTTTTTTGTTTTTAGCTGAAAGGATAACATAGCACGTTATAGCAGTGTTAATAGTAGGGCTTGCAATTCGAATATTCGAATATTCGAATAATTCGAATATTCGGTTCTATCTGATATTCGAATAATGCGGTGAATAGTATTCGAATATTCGAATATTTATGGTTGTTTGGACAGGCGGATGTAAGATGTAACATCGCCCAGGGATGGTCGGCTGTCTCTGTCTCACTCCCCCATCCGATATTGATGACGATACTCCATTAATCATTTCAATACCCGTAGTCAAATACAAACTAATATTGAGGATACACAAACACAAGTTAGGCAAGAAAGTCAAGAAACAGAAGATATTGAAAAAGGATTATGTTTAAAGGAACAACTACAAAAAATCTCTACATCCTCCAACACGGTGAATTTAACGAATGATGATGAGTTCGAGACATCAAACCGAATGGAAATGGCATTATTTGATAGGGGTGGCCCAAGACAATTACATTTGAGTCAGGCATATGACTTTTTGCTGTGTATTCCACCAACCAGCGTAGAATGCGAGAGAGTATTTTCCTCAACGAAATACATAAGTAATCATCTAAGAAGTGCATTAAAAGATGATTCTATCGATGCTCTTAGCTTCCTTAGGTCGTACTATCAAGGAAATCGTCATTGAAATCATTTAGTTCAATTTGTTTATTTTAATTACATTGTGTTTATTTTTATTGTAGCAATATTTAGTATGTGATATTATTATGTGATTTGATTTATGTATGATCTCATGGTCGATTATTTTTGTTTATTTGATTAGATTACCATTTTAATTACTTTTTTGTTGTTGTTGATTCTGTCTTTTTTATTTAATTATTCTAAATCGTTGCTATTTGTAACTTTAGTATATTTTCTGAAGAATTATCTAAATTCAAGTTATTTTGTTTTGATGATTTATGATTCACGATTTTTTTACTTATTTTAATCACTTCTGTTGATTACTTTTGTTACTTTGTAAAATTGTATTGTAATAGTGTAGTCTAGTTTGAATGTAAGGTAGCAGAGAGAATTCACAAATATCATTATTGTTTCGTGTTGATTACATTAATAATTTAACACATAGGTAGGTACATATATTACGCGTTGGTAATTATTTTCTTTTAATTTTGTTGTTGATTCTGTCTTTTTTAATTGAAGTACATAATCTTTGTGCAATTGATACTAAATCGTTGCTTTTCGTACATTTAGTATGTTTTTAACACAATAATATTTAAATTAAAGTTTTTTATTCATTCTATAAAACTAAGGACGTATTATTTATTTAAGATGTTTGTTGATTTTTTGAGTTTCAGACTGATAATAAATGAAAATAAGCATTTAAGCCTGTTTTTTCTTTAATTTTTAGGATTATTCGAATAGTATTCGAATTATTCGAATATGTCCAAATTAAAAGTCGAATATTCGAATATCTGAATCTATCGAATATTTGCAAGCCCTAGTTAATAGTAAGCAAATTACTTTGAAATCAGTTGAATAGTAGGTCTAGCTCTTGTTGTGCCCGCCGGATTATACTAGAAAGCGTGGATCCGAAGTTAAACAGACACGTGTCATCCACATATACGGCCACCTAAGTGGCCCTGTAGTCCTGTTTCATGTATACAAAAAAAAGCAGGGGCCCTATAATAGAACCTTGTGGTACGCCACAGTTTATAGGCAGCGGAGAACTTTCATGCTGGACTAGTTTAACTATTTGATGCCTATTTGTTAAGTAGGACTCGAAAATTCCGTAAGTTTCGTTCGTTAATCCGATTTGTTTTAATTTATTCAAAAGCAAAGGGTGGCTGACTGTGTCGAACACTTTTCTTAGGCCGTCAAAAACCGTCACTGAGATATTCTTTGATTATTTATTATCCTTTAGTTTGGTGGCTAGGTTTATAGTAGCTGTAGATGTATTATGTACTTTTTCGAATCAAATCGGAGAAATACTGGAAAAGAGCCGAATCTAAAGTACCCGAAACCGACGTGCGTGCATGACTCGATGTATGAATGTGGAAGAAGCGAAAGAAATTAGTCAAGATCGTAGCCAGTGGAAAGAAGTGGTTTCTGCCTACCCCTGGGAAACAGGCGTGATTTAATGTATGTATGTATGTATGTATGTATGTATGTATGTATGTATGTAGATGTATTACTTTTTGGTCGGAAACCGTACTGCCTCTTAAACAAAAATTGCGTGGAATTTAGGTAGTTAAACAATGTGTCATGAACATTTTTTCGAAAATGAACGAGATTGTCGCTGAGTCGAAAACCCTATTGAAATGCCGTTGACCACCGTTGACGCATGCGAAAATTGGTACCTTACGATACGACACTGATACTAATGAGACGTTTAATAAGGCGAGAGACCGGTTGTTGTCGCAAAAAAAGAAGAACCGTTCAGATTGAAATCCAGCCAAAATAGGTCGAATTTGCATGTAATGGCTGAAGTTTTGCCACTGTAATACAGGCTTCATTCTACTCGGTGAAACAATATATATATATTGCTTTCGACATCTTATCATATCTGTCAACGTTACGATAACAACAAAGGCAATTGACAGTCATTGGCAACTTTCACTTGAGGTAACGTGTCAAATAACATGATGCTCGATTTGGATTTTCGGATTAAACCTGGGACCGAGTTTTGTAGGCATTATTGTAACACCCGACTAAGAGTCGTGTCGTTCGAATAAAAACACTGTAAAAAAAGCTCTAGGATGCCACAAAGGTTAGTTCCCGATTCGCCAGATTCTTGTTTCGTCGGATTCCCGATTCGCCGGAATTTCATATATAAGATATGTGCCAGTCTGAACTTTTCCCTCAGGAATCCGGCGAAACAAGAATCCGACGAAACAGGAATCCGGCGAATCGGGAACTAACCGCCACAAACTAAGCATTTTAAAAATAAACAGTTGAATGGAGAAATTTATTCTCTTTTCAAAGTCGGTTAAAAATAGTGTTGGCTACCAGAAGTGTTTAAACTCTCAAACTTTTCCACTATCAAACTGCTTCGATGTGTTTAAAATTCAAATATTATCGCTAAGAACCACACCAGACTTAGAAATTGGACGGTATCCAAGTAAAATAGGGCGCCCAATAAAATTTCACTTAAACACGAAATTTAAAATTTTCACGTTACGGCTTTTCACGTGTGTATTCTAAAAGATCCTTAATCAACCACCTATTGAAACTAAAACCAGTTCTAAAGCTTTGATGTACGGCTTGAATTTGCTTGAGGGTGTTTGTGTATGCGCCTAAATAGTTTTGTTTTTTTGAAATTGGAAGTCACTGTCGACAAGTAACGGGCGATCGTGACGCGAATGTCATTTGAATTTTGTCGATACAGTTTGTAAAAGGAACGCGGCGAAAAATTTGCACCAGTAACTTTAATTTTCTTCCGTGGCCGCTGCGAGATAAAAACTGTTCTTATCGTTAAAACACGCGTTTTTTTGTCATTGGCATTATGAACCTTTATACTCATACATGCTTACTACTATGAATCTCAATATGCACTGTTAATCTATTATACTTATTGCGTGTCTTTTAAAGGTATATAGAATAATAATTTATCATCAATCACATTTCACTAATAATAAAAATATTAAAGTTTGAGTGTTTGGGTTTATTACGCTTTTTACTCTTCTAAAACTGCGTGACGCTATTGAATGAAATTTAACAAAGGCTACCCTTTATTTAAAAAATCTGTTCCCGTAGAATGTAAAGCGAAATGAGAGGTGTAACAAAAGAAGCTAGTTAGTAGAATTGTTAAAAATTGTAAGTAAGTACTTAATGGTTAAATCTCTTGTGATTTTTCCCTTGGGAATGTGTAAAATTTTCAATTCCTTTTTAGAATCTTAACAATAAGTTAAGTTAACTACTGATGAAACAACGGGCTCTTAATGCGCACTATACATTAACTCGTCTAATTGTATACTCTAAGGGCGGTAGCAAGCGGCGACTTTTTGTAGCAATACAATCGAGCGTTTCGTATAACTGTCACTTTCACACATTATATAGCAAAAGTGACAGCGATACAAAACGTGCGACGTATGGCTGCAAAAAGTCACCGTGTGCGTGTGCAACGATATTGATTTTACTTGTGGGAGGACCTTGTGCAGGGTCCGTCTGGGTTGGTACCACCATCTTATCCATTAACCTACCACCGAGCAGCAATGTTTGCATTGTTGTGTTCCGGTTTGGGGATAAGACAGCCGGTGAAATGACTAGCATTGAGGCATTCCATCTTAGTCCTCAGGGTTGGCAATGCATTTGCAGTCTTAGGATTGCGGTCTTGTGAATGCCAATGTCTATGGGTCACAGTTTCCACTTATAAAAAAAAATGAAAACGATAAGTAAGAATATCACTAAGACAGTTGTTACATACAGCCTCGGCGTACAAGCGAAACAATGTTTAATAACGAAATGTAATAACCACCGCTACTCTAAACGCTAACAAGGTATACATTTTTAATCCCCGTCGACGCAGGATTCGCGCCATATTGGATTTTTGGGTTAGGAAAGGACAATGGCTGGGCCGTCATAGTCATATTTTTGGCGACACAAAAGAGTTCTTACATTAATGCGTTGGGTAATGAATGGAAGTTAGCCATACATAATTTTTTGCAGACGTTTTTGGGGTTCCTTGAAATAAGGGATAAAGGAAAAAGTAAAAAAAATATGTTTTTTCTATCGTTTGCCCGAATTTCAATTGCCATAATTGTATCATTTGCCATAATATTAATTTGCCATAGAAGCATTTTTTCTGTACCATCACCTATTCAGATTTTTTATAAAACAAACCTAACCTAACTTTTTGGGCTCTAAACGGTGGCATGTACAATGAACATGAAAGGTTTACGGTTTCAGAAAATAATTATTTGTGGCCAGACCTAGTAATATACCTACGGGGCAAAATTAAATGACAGCTAGGGATTGGCTATATAGATAAACTCAATTATCGATGGTTTTCTCATATACTAGTGATCGCCTCCAGCGTTTTTTGTAAGTGTGTATTATTTATTTTGTGTTGTCCCTACCACTTCCACAGAAATAGAAGTCTTTTAGCCACCTGAAATGGATTCATCAGGTCGAGACGGAGAAAATTAACGCCCGAAAGTTTGGAACAAATTCTGACCGATCACTTTAACAATGGTAAATGGGACAGTAATTCCGAAATACACAATTAGAAAAAAAATACGATGATTATGAGTGAAGGTTCAAAAGTCCTTTAAAAATAAAGAATAACCGGAATTATGTTGCTATTTTGTTTTATTTTTATAAAAATTACAAACAAAACTTGGAGCGATCACTAGTATATGGGAAAAGCATCGATAGTTAAGTTTATTGATATAGGCAATCCATAGCTGTCATTTAATTTTGCCCCGTATATTCCTAGGTCTGTTTATGGCAACCGATACAAGTATGGAAAATAGAATTCGGACAAACAAAGTGATCCGGGTGTATGTTATTTGTACCTATACACTTTATTTTATAATTATGAAATTTATACTAATGTATCTGAGATTTGAAGCTGGTTTTAATTTGGTTACCTTTATATAAAAAAAATAGTTAGTAACCAACACACCAACTACGCTAAAATATCTTAGTTTTCTTAAAACGACATTAAAAATTTAACTAACTTAACCTATACATAAAAAAAAGATCCAAAAATGTTTGGACGGAACCATTGTTTTATAAGTTGTCGCACTTGATCAGGACACCTTTTTTTTTACTATCGTTTGGGAGCAGTTAAGCGGAAGGCTTTCAGGATTTTTTTAAATTTTTAACTCGCCTCGGACCTTTTTGGCGTGTTTTAAGCGAATATTCTTTTATAGAGCATCTAGTTTTCGTGGAAGTGATCAGAATACTATTCTAATGTTGACTCTAAAAAAGTGATTATATTTTACCTCGTGATACGAAAACTTTATATTTTTTAATAAAAAAAACTGATAAGCTGAATAAGTGAACCCTAGTCAACAAAATTGAGCCACATTTCATTCCAAATTTGAATAAAACGCGCGTTTTTCTTTTGTTGTTCCTTCCATATCATTCCACCCGACCTCTTGAGATTGGCTCGAAATCGCAGCCTTCGTCATAAAAAACAAATAAAGGCGTCTAATGAAAAAAATCTAGGTAGTATTTTGTTTTTAGTGTGGTCGTATTGGAAAAAGCATAGTCGTCATTTTATGATTTATTCGTATTTGCTTCGGAACATATTGTTCATTCACGTCAATAAACTAGGGTGGGTTCATCCAAACACATTGAATTTTGCGTTTTGCGCGAGAATATTTTTGTATAATTGCGAGTCCGTATCGTACATGTCGCACCGTTAGAACAATTAGTGACCTAATTGAAAAATTTAAAGTTTCGAGTTAGGTCTCTATAGTAATAAATTTATGACTTGAAGTTTGAAAGCTGAAATTATGAATTAGGTCACTATTGTTCTCAAGGTGTGATGTGTTTTCAGAGACTAGTGAACATAGCGCAGAGTTATTACTGGCCTACTCTTGATGCTTTGTAATTTTCAAATGACTCTTCTGCTTCAAATAAGAATGAAGCTTTATGAACTCGATTAAAAACGGTTATAGTCATAAAATTATGGATAAAATAGAAACTTGTAAGTAAAAAAAAAAATTTTTGCTGCTGCTGCTGTATCCGATGTTACCGTGTTAACTGACTGTGCACATTTTTATCGAAAACCACAATTTTAGCGCTTCATTGATTGTGCCACGAGTAATCTTAAACCATAATAACTTGCTGGCTTAACCATTAATTGGAGATTTAAAACCGGTACATTGTGCTTACCTTAGAATGATTTAATATTTCACACGATCCCCCAATCCGATTTTGCGCAGCAAACATTGTTCCATTGATAATGCAACGCGCGTCTGTTTGCTCGTGTTGTGGACGATATTACTCCTTATTTGAACGAAGCATGTTCTGGGTATTGATCAATAGTGTTAAATGGCTGGAATTTGAATTGGATTGCGAAATGCTAATTATTTAAACAAACCAAATAATTATTAGAGATCACTGATTCGTATTAGGATTCTTAACATATTTTTGGTTTGGTTAATACATACATAACTTCACGCCTGTCTCCCAATAAGGTAGGCAGAGACTATGGAACGCCAAGTGCACCGATCTAAACATACAACTTTCGCTTCCTCTACAGTCATCAATCTCTTCATGCACGTACGTCGGTTTTGGGTGCTTTTTATTCGGCCCTTATGCAGTACATCGCGAATCTGATCACCGTACGTCCGTCTAGGACGTCCCTTACCAACATCTCCATTGGTTAATCTATACCTATTAATATGTGTTAATCGAATCCTTTTGATAATCAAAATGTCGGCGTAATGCCAAATTCTCTGGATTTAATACAAATTGAACTCAATATTGAGTTCTTGGCATCAAACGGTGTAAGACAATCGTCCAATTATCAGGAACGTCTGACAGAGCACTTGCATCCTGCTCAATGCCCTACACTGTTAATTGGACAAGAGTAACGTCCTATCAGATTATTGATGAGCCAAACTGATTAAATTGGTCTTGGATGTTTGGATGCTGAATTGAGTACTGAATCTTCCTATGTTACGATTTTTCACAGCTTCTGACAGCTTCTGACAGATTTTCATCAGGCGAGTTAAGGATGTTTCATTACGACCACATTTTAATATACCCTATTATCAGACGTCATGACTTCTTAATGTCAAATCGACTTTGTCTCATAAAGTCTGAATAACTTAACCATAAGTAAAATTCGTAACACTCTTATCCCAAAATGCCTTCAATCCAAAATTATCTAATACAAAAACACCTGCATGAACAACAAAATTATGAAGTTGAAAATTCGAAAGCGTGATTAATTGGACTACCAGACGGTAGCAGGCATTTATTTTCGGGCAAACAACTTTATGTAATCCAATATGAACCCAGGCTGGGCATTTAGCGGACGGACGTATTTCAACCAAAAGTGAAATACCTAATAATAAGTATGAATTTAAACTCTTTATTACACCAAAAATATTAATATTAAACTAACGTACAAAGGCGAACTTATCCCTAAATGGGATCTCTCCCAGCTAACCCTAAAGTATCGACAATGCATGGGTTTAATTATGGATAAGTATACTTACATATAATTATGTATGTATGAAAAATTAACGAGAAAAGCCTAATCTTAATTTTGCTTAACTGTAGAGCAAAAATAATGCATATTGTGTGGATAATATTGATATTTACGAGTACCTTTCCTTTATTCTCATACTTTGAAAATAAAAGTTCGAAGCTACGAGATCTCCATCGCCTTCTTCCTAACAATCATAATCTTGAAAGACGAGAGAGAGGTATAGGTCTTCCGAAGTATTTCATGGTAACCATGCTGTGTAAAATAAAGAAAACAAAAGGGCAAAGATGTATATTATTTATTCTACTTCTTATCTTCCTTAAGCAGCTGGTAGACGTAGGAGAAGTCTTTCTGGCCGAAGCCCTGGGACTGCACGACGCGGTATAGCTGGGTGGCCACAGCACCCAGGGGAATTGGAGACCTGATGCCGAGAGCCATGCCGCTGGCAAGCTCCAAGTCCTGAAATTTAAATAAATGATAGAGGATAATCTCAAACAAATTGAACTTGTACCATTGCGTGTATAATTTGCATAAGAACGCATTTGCATAACCTGAATTGCATAATTAAATCACTATAGTAAACCAATCATATCACATAGACGACGCCCTGACCTAGTTGGTAGTGACCCTGCCTACGAAGCTAGCAGTCCTGGGTTCAAATCCCGTTAAGGACAGGTATTTGTGTGATGAGCGCGAATATTCGTCCCTGAGTCATGGATGTTTTCTATGTATTTAAGTATATATTTCTCTATATAAGTATTTATATCGTTGTCTAGTACCCATAGTACAAGCCTAGAGCTTAGTTTGGGACTAGGTCAATTGGTGTGACATTGTCTCCTGATATTTATTCATCATCTATTAAACCGAAATATTTCTTTAAACATAATGTTTATAGGCTAAAAAGTAGACATTTCTAACGTCTTCGATAAGTGCTAATATAGCAGGTATCAAGTCCCAACCAGGCTTGGTAACTAGGGTACTAGACGATGATAAAAATACTTATATGTATAGAGAAATACACAGTTACTTAAATGCGACTACAGAATACCACTCGCACTCTTTAAGAATACTGCGAGGTCTGCGAGGGACAAAACTTCGACTCGCTAGCGAGAAAATTAATGTTGTTACAAATGGCAACGGTTCAGTTCCATCATCATCATCATCATTTCAGCCAAAAGACGACCATGGCTGGACATAGGCCTCCCCCAAGGTTTACCACAAGGACCGGTTCTGCCCCACCTGAATCCAACGGTTTCCCCCAACCTTCACCACATCATCAATCCATCTTGTTGAAAGCCTACCCACGCTACGTCTTCCGGTACGCGGATGCCACTCGAGAAGACTTCAACTCCATCAGCCGTCTGGTTCTGCGTACGATTTGCCCCGCCTACTGCCACTTAAATGATGACTGGTTCTTGCGCGGATGTCCTCATTTCTGATTCGATCGTGCAAAGAAACTCCGAGCATAGCCCTCTCTATTGCCCTTTGAGTGACCTTGACCTGTCTTATGAAGCCCGTCGCGGAAGATTAGCTAAGAGGTTATTAGGAATGTTACCTTGACCATTAGTTCGTTTTTGAATCCTCCGTCGTAATTTCTGCTAGAAGGAGCCGTGGGCACGAGGCCAGGAACTGGGCAGTACACTTCAGTGGACCAGGAGCGAGCTGATGAGTTATTTAATACATCCAGCAGGACTTTGGGGTCAAGACCCATTCTGAAAGGAAAACAACCAAAGATCTGTTAAGTTTTTTTCCCAAGTATGTAAAAAGGAGAGTGATATTTAGACACAGCAGTGTGCGCATTGTTATGAAATGACTAGAATACAGAAGTTTGTTGTTAACTCGGCATTACTTACATTATCAAGTAAATAAGAGCTACTAAAACGATGAAAATACGATAGCATGTCGAAAACAATACGATTCTACACAGTACGATATTTTTAGAGCCCCAGGTGGTTTGTGTGTTTGATTGCCTTTTCCATACATAATGGGTAGAATCTCTTCCCGACGGCACGAGAAGTATAGATGCAGGTGGGTTGTACAAGTTAATTTTTTTGGGTTCTGTTCCCAAAGGGTACCAACGGGACCTTATTTTAGCCTCAACTGTCTGTCTGTATGTCTGTCAACGGATTGTATCTTATGAACTGTAATAGGTTAGACATTTGAAATTTTCACAGATTGAGTGTGCATGTATACCTACTTCTATTGATATTAACAATAAATCATAAAATTGAAAAAAAGGAGAGGGCATAACAATAGTGGTAGTGGTACGTGACCTGTGCGAACGTGTTGACTTTTTTCTCAAAAGCATAGCTACTGTTTTTTTGTATTTTTTATTTATTATTATTTACTGTGTTTTTTTTACATTTTTTTGGAACCACGTTTTGTTTTATACGCGTTTAATCTCTTTAATCATTGGCAGGAGTTTGTTTATTTATTTACCTACTCGGTAAAAAAAAATACAGAAAAATAGTTTGCATTTGAGACAAACCTCCACAAGCATGTTTTTTTTCAGAACACCTTTTAAACAAGGTCCTGTTGTCAATTAGCGCAGCTATACTCACTTGATTCCCATATTCATACACTCAGCAGTAGCCATCCCTGTGATCCCCATGAGCATATTGTTCGCCAGCTTGGCTACCTGACCAGCGCCAATGTCTCCGCAGAAGAAGTGCTTCGCGCCCATGGCTTGGAGAAGGGGCACCGAACGATCGAAGTCTCCTTTGCGTCCACCGGACATGAACGCTAGGGTGGCGTTTTGGGCACCCATGACACCTGAATCATAAAAAATGTGTAGAATGAATACACTGGTAAAAATTAGTGGATTTACCATGGTCGAAAAAGTGACATTATTTTAAATTATTGACCAAAAAAAAAAACCTGACTGCCGTAGAAATGTCAACTGCAAAAGCTACAAACAAGCTCTAGTATCTTTAGAAAACTGTAAGAGCAATGAGCTTATACAACTTGAATATTGGACAAGGTCTTCCAGGCGGACAAACAAACAGTGCAATTATGTTAATTTTTTCAAGAATTATTTATTGTACTCTTAAATCATTGCTTTCTTCAGAGCATGTCCAGAAATAGACATATAATAGATACATACATAAATACGCTCGAAAAGTACAAATCTCCTTCGGGCAGTCAGTCGGATCAAAATTATAAAGCAAAAAATAAGCCGTGAGTCTTCGTTCTTCGTGATTAAAAATAAAATTTATCTTAAACGGTTTGTCACTTCTGACAGATTTGCACATATTTATTTATCCTAGCTGTTTTTATTTGATAGTAATCGGACCTCTAAACAAGGAAGCATGTTAAGTGTGTGTGTGTAATTATATCATAGTAAGCGTCACATTTTATTGTCGTTAGAAGCCATTATCAACATAATGAAACGTAATCTTATCGCTGGTAGAGTTGTTTTCGTCGCATTTGCTAAATCAAATACAAAAACAGAGTATTAAAGAATGACTTCATGTTTAATTAGTTCAATTCACAAAGCCAATAGGATTTCAGTGGAACCTTTTAGGTTTTTTTTTAAGAAATCAACATCTTTCTATTCAATGAGCTTTGTTGTTTAACTACCATGCCGCTCCTTAAGGACAAACATTATATTGGGCCCAATTTGAATCAGTGTTTGACCTAAATTTATAAACGTCGAATTAAATTCTAAAGGCGTGTGGTTGCCGGCTTAGAATTGTGCCAGTCCATGTCTTCCCGTGGAAGTCGTAAGAGGCGACTAAGGGAATAAAGGCTTGTAGTAGTACTGTTAGGCGATGGGCTTGCTACCTGTCACTAATATACACTGTTAAACATCTTAGCCTAATAGTGCAAATTGTGGTTACAGAGTTATCAACAAGTTTTTAGAGTTGTTGGTAATTCTGTAGCTCTGCCTACCCCACTCTGGGAATGAAGGCGTGAAGGTATGTATGTATGTATGTATGTATGTAATTAAATTCTAGTTGGCTAGAATAGGAAAGGTTCTTTCATCATACACTTAAACATACATATTTACTTTCTCGCCTATCTCCCAATGAGGTAGACAGAGACTATGGAACGCCAAGTACAACAGTCTAAACATACAACTTTCGCTTCCTCTACATTCATCACCCTCTTCATGGGCGTCGGTTTTGCATCGCGAATCTGATCTCTGTATATCGTCGGTGATACTGCATAAGTAACAAATTAATGTTAGGGTAAAATAAACCTTACTGTCTTATTAAATAGGTGCATTTTGCTCCTTATCTAAAATATTATTTACGACGTTTTGCAGTTTCACCGACGATATGCGTCTAGGGCGACCCCTAACGATATCTCCACTCACTCTCACTCCCCATACCTGTTTCGTAACTGTTATTTCATCCTTTCTTTCAATTCTTTCATCATTCTTACCAGATAAATGTTCAATGGAATGGTTTGGTACGAAATGTATGATATAAGTGATATAACACTCTCATGCATTTTTATAAAATAGCTGATCCATGAATTTAATTTACGTCTTAATTTGCTTAAATTTGTTTTAACTATCTGAAATCATTCAAAATTCAGGTTTCAGTGAATTCTACAAATGAATCCATGAGACGGTAATTGAATACAACGAACTAGAGTGTTGGACATTTTCGTGGAACTTAAATAGTACGTAAATCATTTTAAGGTTTACAATTTTGTATTAAACCGGTTAGGAATTTCGAGATCGCATTTTAATATCGAAAATGAAAATATTTTACCAAATATTAATAGATTATCAAATTACTACGGATTCTGCATAAAATTTTCAGTGATGTTTATTACTCCAGTGAAAATAAGAATAAACAAGTCTAGTGTTCCTTAATAGATTTAAAATACTTAACGTAATTTGAAACTAGAATTTATTTTCTTTCAAGATGGTTACTAACTATTAGAATCAATTTCATGCTTAACCCTCTGCGACTGACGTGACGTCTATCATACGTCCCCAAAAAAAATATTGCCGTACAGCGCGGCTGTCCTAAACCAAAACCTAGCAAGAGCCATTAAGAAAATTTTACAGGAGAAGCAAAACAAACATTTTTATGTCCCTCTTAAAAACTATAAGCTTTAGTCAATTGATTGTTTTTGCTATCTTATGTAAATAAATGACTCTAATAGATTATTAAAAAATATATTAAAAAACACTGTAAATGCCAGTTTTATGAGACTTACAAGTAGATTTATCGCTGGAAAGGTCTCAAAAACCAAAATCAATAACCTAGCATAGTCTGTTACTAGGAATTTGATCAGATTTGTTGTTGGTTTCGAACGTTTTTCTCTTATGTAAAAACCTAGTAGGTACCTATTTAAGTATATGAGTGTTGTAATCATTGAAGTTTAAAATTAAGTTTGCAATATTTTAAGTAATATTTGTAATGATAAGTATTTTTTTTATTCTTTCAACTCAAAGTTACTCAAATACTGGTTAGATAAACATGTTGAAATTTACAGTCTTATTAAATAATTAGAGGAGAGTACAAATATAAATAACTACGAAAGTTTTATTTATTTCAAATAGTTTATTAAAAATCAATATTAAACTTCTTCTGCAATTTCACCACCTGTTTGCAAGTCTAGTGATGCGTAATTTACAGGTATTTTATGCCAAAATTTCCTCCTGTTTTCTGGCATGAGAGGTACGAGTTTGTCAATTATTACGTTCTTTTTTGACGTTTTAATGCCTCGAGGGCCAGTGATTGCTTTGGGCAATACTGACACACTGAAATTCCTTATAAGGAAGTCTAATTCCTTAAATTCTTCCTCAAAACTGGAAAAAAAATGATAACGATGAAAACTTGCCATGCTGATATGCTTGTAGAACCGAAGCTTGTATGAATTAAATTAAACCTAATAGGAAACCCCGTTACAGGCAAAGTCATAAATATATATAGGTACGTTCCCAAAAAGACACAAATATTTATACACCTCTATGACACTGACGATAAGGTTCATATATATATTTATATGACGCTGTCGGTGTATACTCGTAGTTATTAGTGCTATGACTGTATATAAATTCGTGTTTTTTTTTTATATAGAATTATAGTTATTTATTGATTTGAATACAATAAAATTATTGATTACCTTGTTTTAAAAAGGACTTTCCTCGATACAAATTTAGCAATTATACATATTTCCCTGTACATATTTGGCGAAACGTCGCAAAACGTCAGGTAATTATGTTAGAGCGGAATGTGCTTATTAAAATATATCTTTGATAGTTTTAATTGGACACTTCTTAAAAATAATGTACCTAGTTAACACTTAAATTAAGAAACGGTGACTATTCCATTGCGTTACGAAAATTAAGTAATACCACAGAATAGGTGTACAAGTACAGAAGCGACAACAAACATGCGAATTTAAACGATAATAATATAAGTGCATTTGCGGAATTGACCTTGGTTACATTTTTGCGATCGATAGTGGGGACGCCCCTAACGTGGTGAAATGCACCTTAAACCTACTGTCTGTATTATTTCCCCCGTCTTGAGCTTTACTGATTCCGCCCACCTCGCAAATTGCCAAATAAATAATAATACGTACCCACTCGACATCAAATAGATGGAAATAACGGCAATGAAAAATAATAAAATATAAAGTCCGCATCCTGCAACTACCTACTGAACAAAAACACCGCCACGAAACTATGTTAATATGTACCTTTCCTTTCCCTACTTACTTATAATATAACACAAGAACAAGTTTAAACACCCATAATAATAAAATGAAGTATCTGTATCTATTTTTGCGAGCATACAAACAAACATCATAAAACAAAGTTAAGGCCATAGGTACCCACCCATAGTACCTACTTACCTAAAACAAGACAATTAGATATAATTTCAAATTGAAATTCCGAGAAAAAGTTTAATAGTAAACAATAAGTAAGTACATACCTTGTCAAAGCGGCTGCAAGAATAAGTTTGCTCCTATAACTACTTCGACTCATGTTGGTTACTTACATAGGTACATACATAAAATCACGCCTGTTTCCCAGAGGGGTAGGCAGAGACCACTTCTTTCCACTTGCTACGATCTTGACAAATTTCTTTCGCTTCTTCAACATTCATACATCGAGTCATGCACGCACGTCGGTTTCGGGTACTTAAGATTCGGCCCTTTTCCAGTATGTCTCCGATTTGATTCGAAAAAGTACGCCTAGGGCGGCCCCTTCCGACCCACTCACTTTCGATCTGAATATTTTCGTCAATCTTCTTTCATCCATCCTTTCCAAATGACCGAACCATGAAAGCATGCCCTTTTCAATCTTAGTCACTACATCTTCTTTTATTACACACTTCTCTCTGATTTTTTCATTTCTAACTCTATCAATCAGTTTCACACCACACATACTACGCAAAGAGCGCATTTCAACTGCATTTACACGACTAAGGGGCACTTGCAGGAAAAATGTTAAATCAAGATTAAGCTTAAATCTATATTTGAGACTGACAGTTCCATACATTTTGACATAGCTAAACTGAACTTTAGCATTAATCTAGATTTAAATTTTTGCTGCAAGTGGCCCTTACATGCTTGTCCTGTCATTTTGGTTAAGCTTTAATAAACAAAAACACATCGATCAGCGCCAACGCAAACTTAGTGAATGTTCGCGCGCGTCGACGACCCTTCCTCCCGACGCCGCGCACCTAACCGCTCGCCCCGCAGAGCGCTTCTTACGCATCGACTTGCTAGATTTTGTATAGAAATAAATTAAAAATTCTACAATACCGAATAGTTCGTTTCGTAAATCAAAAACCTAGCATGAGTAATTTACCTTTGAATTAATCTAGTGAGTGCTATTTAACAAGTCCGTTTCATAAATCAAAAACCTAGTGTGAGCAAATTCCCAAATCAAAAACCTAGTGCGTGCTATTTTACAAATACAAAAACCTAGTGAGTGAAAATTCCAAAATCAAAGACCTAGTATAAGGCGCAGTTACTATTTGTTTGAATTTGGATATGTAACTTGCTAGGATTTTGATTTTGGTATCGACGAGTAGCACTTGGAGTTGCTAGGTTTAGGGGGTCTTATATCTTTGAAACTAAAAGTGATAGAATTATGGTTGTTTTTGCATTACACGCAGCACTAAATTTAAAGACGTATGGTGTAAAAAAACGAATTTCGAAAAATTTGGCTCTTGCTAGGTTTTGGTTTGGGACAGCCGAGCGTGATGTAGCTCTGTATCGCCCAGTACCTCCTTCTAACTACTCGCGGCATTATGAGTTAAGGTTTGTGAAAAATCCCTAATTTTTTACGTTATTCAAGTTCAATCCATTTTTTTCATTTATAAAGCTCAAATACATGTTTATTATTAATTCCGCAATAAAATAAAATAATCATGCTATGCACTAAATAAACAATATTTATTATTGAACCATTAGTATTTTTTCTATATTTTATCAAAATTGACGTCTGACAGACTCCACCTCAGCAGAATGTTTCTAAAAAAGTCACCACAGTTGCAGAGGGTTAATACACTTCTAAGGGTTCAATTTCAACTTGCTACTAAATTGGCGACTAAGTTGATAACTAATAACTGTATAGTCGTGGTATATTCAATTTGCAAGCTAGCTAGGCCTTTATAACTCGGTAAATCGTCCCTTTACTTCCTAAACGTCTTATCTGATCGAATAGTTAGATAGATAAACACTCATGTTCCAAGGTTAATAAAGACTACTTTCCTATCAAAATATTCGATCAGATATGACGTTAAGAAAGTAAAGGGAAGGTAGACATGCATTTCTAGTACACAAATGGAGCGAGGCATATATACTTGTAATAAACGCAATATGCAGATATGCGCAATGCGCTAATTTTAACTGACCGGATCAAGACCTAATTTAAATTTGAATTTCAGTTGATTACACTTTACATTACAACTTTCATTCTCTTTTTAAAGTATTAGAAAATAAATAATAAATAGACCACAAATTACGTCACAGTGCATATTATTATCGGATCTAATCGTTGTCTAATTAGCAGTTTTAAATATAGAATACTGGTCAAAATCATGACCCTCCTTTTTGCTTTGTGCCTCGTTTGCCGTAGTCGGGTAAAAGATAAGCATTCACATAATATGAACACTGTCGTGAATCTATAGAAAATGCTTAAACAATTACGAAACAAATACTTCGAAAACGCGAAATTTTCATCGTTCGGTGTAGAGACCTTGACGAGTATTTTCGGGGGTTTCGCTTGGTATTATTAATGTTTCGTGTTCTACTTTTATTTCGATACGACAAAATTAATAAAAAATATGAATGTCTTATATTCTGCTTTATGGTGAGGTTTACTGGTAACTGACACATTTCTGCTCCAGTGGTTACCTGCTCTATCACCATTAGGTAAGCGGCGTCGTGGCATAGTCAAGGCGTGGTCTTTGTAAAATTGAGGCACGGGCGAATAAATATGCTTCGCTGCTATTTATCTATACAACAAACATTATAAGCAGTGATCGGAATTGCTAGTGCCGTTTCGCGGGACTTCGGTACGTAAGATTAGTATGGATATAGTTTTTAACCCCGGGATTAGATATGAAAAAAAATAGTTTGTGTTTAAAAAATATTTAAAGAACATGTAATGTGAAATGAAGTATGGAAAATGTGCTTTCAGATAAATGCCCTGAATAAAAGTCTCTATAGTTGCTACCACTGTTATCGGGTCCCGTTCAATGTTTCGACGGATTTTGTACTAGATAGCAAATACTTTAATAAATTCCAATTATCCTCTATCTATTTAAACAATTGACATTAGTTTAAACCTGTAAAGTGCTAGCAGTAGTGAATGGGGAGACTTGCTAAGTTTGTTACAGACTGCTTACAAAATATGTGGGGTGAATCCTATGAAAATCAATGATGTATTTATAATAACAAAAAAAAATACTTTTGCGTTTTGAAGATTTTTTTTTTGTGAAACAATACGAATCCCGGAATCCCAAGTCTTATCCATGCTATTTACAATGTTTAAGACCATTCACCCGAAATGGCACTACCTATTCCGATCATTGATTATAAGCCAATATCGCTAGCTTTTGCCACGCCTTAACTTAGCCTTCTCCGCGCCTCCACCTGTAGGTACTGAGGCACTACTCTGAAAATCGAAGTTCGAAGTTACGTCAGTTTCATCCCTGTCACTCGTCATTCGAGACTAAATCGATAGAAAGAGATGGAGTAGGGCCTCTGTGCCTCGACTGCATTAGATGAGCGCACTGCCTTGTAATGCCAAAGAAAACTGCGGTTGTGCTGCGTGTGTGTGTATTTAATTACCTCCTGAGACGGGAGCATCAATGAAACCAACGCCATTCTCAATGGCGACGGGGAAGATCTGCTTTGGCACGTTGGGGTCGACGGTGCTGGAGTCCACGAGGAGGGAACCCTTTGGAGCCTGAAATAATCAGTCAACTATCAATATTCCAGCCTGATGAATGTGTACGCGATTAGCGTGTTAATAATCATCGTAAGTATCGAGATCCAACCCTAGCGTTGACGTTGACGAAAGAGGTGTCTTACGATATACACATTCAAAAGTTGAGTGTGTAAGCAGGACGATTTCCAAAAGATAACATCATGCGACCAATCCTTCAGAAAAGCGTCCAAGTCATCCGTCCATCTCCGCTTCGGTCTGCCTCGCCTTCTGTAACCGTCCTGGGGGACCCACCAAGTTGCTGCATTGGCTCACCTTTGTGAGTGCATACGACAAACATGCCCAGCCCAGGCCCACTTTAGCTGGGCAGTCTTTTTCCCAACATCGGCTATGCCTGTTCTTTTTAACCTTAATAGGCTGCGCTTTCAAGGATTGGCCGAAGATTGCCACAGAGAGAGGTGTGGAAATCAAGGGAGGAGGCCTTTGCCCAGCAGTGAGACACTCAAGTTCAAATTCAAAATTCAAAATATTTATTCAGTAAATTGGCCACATGAGGGCTCTTTTACACGTCGGTAATATGGAGTGAATCTACTAGCGCTTCGGACAAGACCATCATTGCGGAGAAGAAGCGCCGCAAGAAACTCCAGCAGAAGGTCATTTTTTAAATTATTAATTAGGTACAATAATACTTAAAAGTAAGTTACATTACACGTTAATAAAGTAATAAATAATTATTTTTAAAAACTAACACAAATAAAATTTAAGGATTTTATAGTCAATAAAATAAAGTTAAAAATAATGATTAGGAGAACAACATGACGAGGTCTCTACGTCAGGAACGATAATTAAAATAACTAAATTGGGAAACAGGTCCTTGCAAGTGTGAACAGACCGGACCCCACAGACTATATTGGACTAATTAATAATATTAAATAATAATAATAACATTATGCGACAGCTCCATAGTAAATAAAGCACCACAGGGGAAACGAGGTGGAATAGTAATGTATTACAAGAGCAATATAAGCTTACAAGTTCATTATTAAATCAAAACTGATAAAATTAACGATAATAAAAAAGTATCACAGAAATAGCTTGACAACTGAAAAAACGATAAAGATAAACAAACGTAAATTATCTTTCGTAGGTCATAAAAACAACAAACAGTTGAAGCTGTGGAAGAAACTGTACAAGGTGAAAGGAACAAAATCACGTAAGAGTGACGCAATTGTAAATTTACTGGAAGATTACAAAATGAGCAGTTATCTTGTTAGTTCAATTGTAGAAGCTGTTACTACAAGAACTTGTTAGTGTTGTGGTGATGATAAATAAAAAGCTTGAGTTTGTTCCGCAAAAGGAATACGAGTAAGATTATTTTCATCACACTTGCACGTAAACAGTATCTAAACATACAGGTTAACTTGGCCGCAATGCCCGATATAAAACCCTCGACCTTTTTATTTACCATGAAACCCAAGGTCGGTAAGTAATTTTTTTTTAATTTATAGCACAGCGCACATGTCATGCAAGTTCAAGCAAAGAGTTTACACGCAATTGAAAAATTGTCTTAAAATGTTATTTAAACAGGAATTTCATTGCAATCTCGCTACATGTTACTTAAATACTCAATTAATGTTCTTAATAATCGATTTTAATAGTTTTCTGTATCAAAACGTCGTTTTTTTTACACTCCTTCAGGGCTGTATGTATACCTACGTAAGTATTTGCCCTTAACGTTTCTGAACGAAACATTTGTATAATCTGTGGAGTCCGCCCGTCATCCGCTTAAAAAAAGTTCAAGTAGGTAATTCGTAATAATAGTTGTGCTGACTTGTGTATTATAAGTTTTAACTGTCCTATAATTTTATTTATTTACTCGCAAATGTGATGAAAAACGTTGTATGTTTCACGGTCGGTATGGGAATTACGTACCTCGACTCAGAAAGCCCTCAGTCTTCGACTTCGGGCTTCTACTAGAGCCTCGATCGTAATTCCTTACTTACCGACCTTAATATACACAATGTACTATAACATGTACGAAGTAATTCAATGTTGCACGACCCCCTAAGGCCTTTGTTCATTTTTGACTTAGTGAGATGAAACTGTGCCCAGCAATGAGACAAATCCTGGTAGATGACGATGAAATTAGAAGAAGATAAACAAGCCTAACGCTAAGTGGGCTTTGAAACGCATGGTCGTTTGCAACCACAAGATTGCTTCCAAGCTAGACATTCTTTACTCTGCTGCCGTCTTACCAATGAAAGCGGCTAACTGCAACAGTACTAGTATAAGCAATTTGAATTTAATGAGGTCACCAATAGGGTATAGAATGGTTCGACTACTACATTGCAGTTAGCCGACTTCTTTGGCAGGAAGGCAGTCGGTCTGTCTTACTCTTACATCGGAAAACAGCAATGAGAGTTCTACCTCTGGTATCGATGGTGATCCTGATCCAGATAAACCCGGCACAAATTCCTACCACCTTTTTCCTCGTAAGGCCACCAACAAACAGCCAGTTTTTTGTCATGGGACTTTGAATCTACCAAGGCAATAAAGTTCGATTTCGTTTGGTCTAAAATGCCATTTTTAATTCATGAAGAAAGGAAAATAAACTTGATTTTTATTGCAATGCAGTTCAAATTAAGTTGCCTTGATATATTATATCCTATTGCACACTGGGCAACAAGGCTGGGTTACAAGCCATCTTGTTATTTTACAAATTCACTTACATGTTTGATAACGCCATCATTGCCAAGGTAGACCTCCAGCACAACTTTGTTGCTGGGGAGGATGGAGACCACTGCGTCAGCAGCTTCAACAGCAGCAGCGATGGAACTGGCTCCCTTCACGCCATCCTTAGCTGCTGCAGCGAGGGTCTCCTTTGAGGGATCGTAGCCGGTGACGTTGAAACCCTGAAATAAGACAATAAAGGTTACAAAATATAATCATTAGGTAAATTATTATGGTATGGAAAAAATAAGCATTTAACACAACAACCAATTTCACAAAATGAACTTATGTAGAGGTCTATAACATGGCAAAACCTTTAAATTCCATATTCCCTCCAAAAAAGTCATCGAGACGTAATTTTTAGGACTCCGTTATTTTTCCCAATATTTAAAAAGGGGGCTGGAACAGGGGGTTAAAAAATTTAAGTGATTTCATCATAGCAAACGAATTATCAATTAATATGCAAATTTAAAAAAAAAAAATATTTATTGTCAAAAATGTACGAAAAAGGTCCGTTGCCTATCTCCGAATATAATACTCAAAAATTCAGAAAATTCCAGACTGCGAAGTTGTACAATTTTACAGTTTTGAAAAAAATAAAAAATAAAACAAAATTCTACATTAAAATTTAGGCTAGTCAAAATAAACCTTATTGCATTGAAACAAGTTCAAAAAAAGAGTGTCATTTATTTTCTTAAACATCAAACCCTCAGTGCGCGAGTACGTTTCGCACTTGACCGGTTTTATACTATAGCGATAAAGAATGCTTATATGTTACCTATGAGATTGCGTTCTTATTGACTTTACAACTGAACGCAGGTGTATCACTGCTTCTCGCTCCGGCATTTCCTATCTCGCTCTCTGACTGCGGTCGCGGATAAAATGGCTGTACGTTTAACTAACTAAAAGGTATTTAATTAATTACCAGTATTTAATTCACAAATACAACACTACCTTTCCGCAATGTTTGTTTTAACGTCGGTGCATCGCACACTACCACATAACGATAAGCTAATTACAGCAATTTTTAAATCGTTACTTAATTAATCAATACAAGTACTTTACTTATTAAACAAAGAAAATCACAAGTATTCGCATACGCTTGATCAATTCCTTGAATATTAAAAGCTATTACTCAGTCATAATACGACCTTTATTAACGATTTGAACTTGTATTACGATCATTAGATAACGATGAATATATTATATTATTAAGTAAGTACAACGAAAACATAAAAGACGCAGGAAGAACACAAATATTCTCCTACACCGAGAATCGAGTCCAGGGCCGCTAACTTTGTAGCCTAGGTCTATCTACCAAACTAAGGTCACTACCAAACTAAGGTCACTACCAAACTAAGGTCACTACTCCAAACTAAGCTAACCACAAATCGTAAAAAAACGCGTGATGAATAAAAAAAACAAAAAATAAGGTGTAAATACCAAACAAACTTAGCTACTTTTTTCATTTTTTATACCTTTACATTACATTACATTAAATCACGCCTGTTTCCCAGAGGGATAGGCCACTAAATTTCTTTCCACTTGGTACGATCTTGACAAAAAATTATTTCGCTTCTTCAACATTCATACATCGAGTCATGCACTCTAAGATTCGATTTTTTATACCTTCATGGATATATTAACTATGTCTAGAAACACATACCTAACTTTTTATAATATAAGTATTAAAATTTTATTTTATTTAGAGAGATCAGTATGACTTTAGTTTTTTAATGCAATTGAATTCCAACTATCA
The DNA here is from genome assembly GCA_927399475.2 of Acleris emargana. Classification (NCBI taxonomy): domain Eukaryota; kingdom Metazoa; phylum Arthropoda; class Insecta; order Lepidoptera; family Tortricidae; genus Acleris; species Acleris emargana. The sequence continues at coordinate 5,308,105 of OV656840.1, forward strand.
CGAAAAACAAGTACACAAATTCCCTTTTGAATAAAACAGTATTTTTTTCCACAACTTTCTTTCATCACAGTTGAAAAGTCAACAAAATCAATGCTACAAAATTAACGAAATAATTTCGTTTCATTCTCGACTACGTTTAATAATAAAATAAGGCTACCATTTTAAATGAAAAGCCGTATAATGGTTTCTGGCTTACGAAATTTCAAATTAAAATCCTTTCAATTCATGGAAAAGTATGCTAAAATATGGAGATGGACACATTTTACGGTGAAAAGAGACGCAATTGGGTGACATTAGCCTTTTTTTAGTTTACATACTTTATTGGAAATACATGTATTTCGTAATAGTTAAAAGAGAATTGCAAATAAATACGTATTTTACGGATCGCCTAGGCAATAGCTCGAATTCTAAAAATTCACAAGTCAGTTTAAATTGAAACCGTCTAAGATTTCCTGTCTCATTAATTTGATTACTAACATACCATCCAACAACAAAAAAAGAACGCAGTCAACTTCAAAAACTTGTATCTATCTAGGTTATACTGCGTGTGTACAGCAATCCAATCTTTTTAAATATTTCTGAAGTAATACTAATAACCGAGGACACCCGTTGAATTATTAAGTGTTGAGGACATCTCTTTCATTACATTAATTAAAAAATATTCCTAGAAGCTACCAAGAATTAATAATAAAGAAACTTTCGCGTTTTGAAAATTTTCTCGGTGGTACTTTTTTTAAATTGTAATTGCATTGACAGCATTTAGAAGCGAGTAAGCTGTATTGGAATTCCCCTTAATTACCAACTTACTTTACTGGGTATATAATTATTATATTACTAACCTTAGTTTATCATAAAATCTCTAGGGGACCTATTTTATTCGGTAAATCCTAAATACCTTTGACATGTTATCGTATTATCAACCTTATGACAGCTCCAACGAGTATTAACTTGACTGTAATGGCGGCCGAGTAAAAAACAATACCACAACATGTCAAAAGCAATTAGGCTTTACCGGGTAGAATGTACCCTTTGGAAACTATAAATATTATGAGTCATTGTAGACTTTCACAAAGGTAACACTAGACCGCTATTTCTATCTTTAGAAATGCATAGGGAAATGATACATGAGATATTGCGGTAATATTATGTTACGTGTCTTTCATGTTTTTTCCTTGTTTATCGGTACGGAACGTTGTCCAACTTTATGATATTCATTACTAATAACGTGATGCTATTTAAATCAAGATTATATTTTGCAAAAAAAATAAGGCAAAATCTTTAGAACAGAAACAATTGAACCAATTCTTATACATTTTTGAAATAATTTAACAGCTAACGAGCAAACATGGGGCTTATAATCTTTAATACCCTGTTGAATGTAATATGTATATAGCCTTTTAGTACTGTTAGACGATGGGCTAACAGTACTAAAAGTCTTAACCTATTTTTGCAAAGTGTGGTTACTGAATTATCAACAGGTTTTTAAAGTTGTTAGGTAATTAATTCTGTAGCTCTGCCTACCCCACTCTGGGATCACAGGCGTGATTGTATTAAAGGTATGTATGTGTCTTTACTAATCATCACGTTTTTGGCGGCAAAAACGGCCGTATCTTTTTTTTACATTAACTTAGAAGTTGGTTTTTTTCGCAGTTTTAAGAGACCTGAGTATGCTTGTATGGTTTAAAACTTTACGCATACATACATACATACATAAACTCACGCCTTTACTCCCAGAGTGGGGTAGGCAGAGCTACAGAATTACCAACAACTCTAAAAACTTGTTGATAACTCTGTAACCACATTTTGCACAATCAGGCGAAGCTGATTGCACAGGTTGCAAGCCCATCGCCTAACAGTACTACAAGCCTTTATTGCCTTAGTCGCCTCTTACGACTTCCACGGGAAGACATGGAGTGGTACAATTCTAAGCCGGCAACCACACGGCAAAACTTTACGCATTCCGGAGATAAAGTGTCAGACAGACAGACGGACAATAAAGTGATCCTATAAGGGTTCGGTTTTTTTCTTTTGAGGTACGGAACCCTAAAAATATTAATAAAAAGTTATTTAATTAAATAACAAAATCAACAGGGTCTTTATGCAAGAAACGGCGATTCAAATTTTGAATTGCGTTAACCGTGGCATTATCCGGTTTCTTATATAAGAACACATTTGATGAATATTTGAGGTTCAGTGTCAAACAGTACTAATTTGTATACAATTTTGGTAAAATAAATTTAATACTACAAAATAGCAAGTGATTTTCATCTTATAGCGTCAATAGTGTCAATTTTATAGCAAACATGCCATTGTACAGGGTGGGATTCTACTCACTAAACTGAACGTTAATGTGAACGTTTATTCTGCAACTTTAAAAAATAACTTAAGTTTAGATAACTAATTGATGTTAAAGTCTAATTGTGAAATCTAAGTGTATTTAAAAAAAAAGTGTTTTGTACTGGCCACATGACTATCTCATGGTACGGGGGCGACATTTCCTTGGTACGAGGCCTAAAGGAAAATTTAGAATTGGATCACGTACATTGAAAATAAAATTGAAGTTTTACATATTTTTAACAACTCACAGAACAAAATAAGTTCAGTTTCAGGAGTAGAAACGATCCATGCATTTAAAGCCCCAAGGTCAGAGGCAACCAGTGTATTTGAACAAGTGGTTGTGGAATGAACGTGACTGTATTGTGAGCGAAACGCTAAATACATAGGATAAACCAAACGCATTAAAGCGTCGTTCATAAACAATAGTTATGTATAGATTAAATATTATAAGATTTATTTAATGTTATGAATTATGAATATTTATTAATTTTGCTTAATTTAAATCAAGGTAATGTACTTGTCATATAAATGGTAAATTTAATGTTTTTAATGTTAATCACAGTAATTTTTTATTTGTGTGCAATTTATTTAAAAATACAACAAAACATGTACTTGTTTTTCGAACGGAATATTTTTTACAGTGGCCGTATGGGCCAAACATAAACCCATGTGTATTCCCATATTGTATAGATTGTCCTACCTAAAACATTTAGTCATAATGTAGGTAGTTGAATTCTAAAAGTTAGGTACGACGACGAGCGTAGCGAGGAGTGTTTGGTTGAACTACGATAATGTACCAACTGACCGACTTAAATTACTCAATCCTTTTATTCAGTATACATAAATTATGCTCATATTTTTGTGGGCAATAAAAAAAAACGAACATGGAAGGCTAAGGCGGGAGCGTAGCCACGAAGGCTCTATTTTTTTCCTTTTCTTGTATGTGTCACGATATGAAATACATTTCAGTTCACCTATTTATATGCCATTGGGTCGGCCACACTGTCCAGCTTACGGTAATAGGAGTCGTTTTGCCCAACTCTTACTTTATTTACGTAAACTAACTTCAAACAAAAATGGTGAAGCAAAAACTCAAGATGATTAAGTATTATGTTATACGTCTATTTAAAACTCTACTAATTATATCGAAATCCGGCTAGCCCTGAATATAATAAAACTAACACAAGGTACTACCCATTTCTTAACAAAAAAACAACTTGCTTACATAGAACGTGTGGTTACTTCTATGCTACCGGATGAGAATTAACAGCTAATGCATGTGTGTAACGAGCTTAGTCGAGCGACAGTAGTTCTGTCTCATTCTATCGGTCAAGTATCGAACTAGAACAAAATATAGCTCGTCCGTCCCCTTGGTAGGTATTTATGAAATACACAATTACCAAATTTAAATAGAAAGTTATTTCAGACGCTAATTGTTACCTTACCAATACATGAATATAGCATTATGTCAATCATTGTTACATAAACACAGTATATACATACAATTAGTCAAGAAAGTGCATTCGCGATCATGTAGAACCCTGTCGAAATAACGCTCATCATTAAAACTGGAGAGGCGTGGCATTAAATGACGTCACGTCAATGATACGCGATTCTACGATTGTAAACCTATAGCCCGGCCTTGTTAATGATCTTATGTCATGGAGGCATATGTTTTTTTTTTCAGGTATAATAAAATTTATAAATAACTGTTATTTTGAATTATTTTCGATTCTCGTTCTTAGGTAGAACGAAATTTAAATTAGAAATTAAATACAATTTTATCTTCTATAATTCACTAGTTAAAAAAATATGATTAACTTCTCAAATATTTTTCATTATCTAAGTTCTTAAGGGATTATACTTTTCGTAAGCGAATTTGTCAGTTATTCTTTAAATGTAAAAAAAAGAATATTCTGCATATTATTCAAGAGAAAATTATTAATTTTCTCGTTCTTTTAATTGGAAGGGATACTACCACCTAGGCTGCTATTTTTGACATCAAAACTTGTTAGAATAAATAGATTTTCATTAATATATTGAAGACAACAATGACGGCCGTTGAAACGCCCGAATATTCACCCTTCAGGTTTGTACTTCTCCTTAACTCTCTCGTTATAAGAGCCTAGGTACCTTCTAAGAGCTATCGCACTTTACCTATTGTATTTTACCGGCTTTATGTAACCTTTTACATTTGTAACACACTTTGCTAAGCCATTGAAATTTTATACAACACATTTTTTACATACATACATACCTTCACGCCTTCATTCCCAGAGTGGGGTAGGCAGAGCTACAGAAATTACCAACAACTCTAAAAACTTGTTGATAACTCTGTAACCACAATTTGCACAATTAGGCTAAGATGTTTTTTAATTAACAGATAACACTATTCATCAATGAAATTGTTTACAATATCCATGTACTATCAGCCCAATATGGAACCCTAACCTACCATAGAACTGTGTCACAGTGACGCTATGATTTGACTCGTAAGAAGCGTCAAAGAAATTGTTTTATAATGTCACTGTGGCACAGTTCTATGGCAGGTCAGGTTCCATTGGGCTGATAGTACTCTCCTTATGTAGATAAACCTCAACTATGAATAACCTGCCTATTTCTAGAGTAATACGTGTCATGATTGTTACAAAAAGGTCTGTTTACTTTGTATAATATTAGAACTGTGAAAATAGTGACCCTGACAGTCAAAATGTTTCCAATGTAATCCAAATTTAAATACATGGAAGCGTCAACATTAACCTAGACGAATGTCGTTTATCACGCACGCCTCAATGTATGTATAAACCATCGCTTTAATAACACGTGTGTGTACGCGTTTGCGACATCGAAACAGAATAAATTAAAACAATATTGAACAGCACTTACCTTTTTGACTAAGTTAGCAGCCATGAATCCTCCCATATTCCCAAGTCCAAGAAACGCAACATTGTTGTCCGTTTTCGAACTATAAGCTCGTCTCGAGAAAGTGTTGACACTGTTGGTGAGAATATTCCGGGCCGCCATCTTGGATTCTTTATTTAAACGCGGGCGTCGTGTGGCGCCTGCGCAGGGCAACTGAACGGGTTTCATTGAATGTCAGTGACAATGATAGCGTTATCGACTTATCAGTCTGTAATGAGTGTTTAATTTGATTTGAATGTATCATGTATTATCAAGTTAAGAATATTTAACAGCTTTACTTCGTTAAATACAAGTCATATATTAAAAAATAATGATGTTTGCGACTTCGTTCGGGTTTCAACTTAAGTAATTAATTATATTTATTTAAATATTAACATTATATTTTATTTCTATGGGGCATATCCCTTTTACCACCAGGTGCTCTGTGTTGTCTTACCCGCATGTCATAAAGTTCAAAATTCCTTAAATTCTTCCAGTTAAATTCAAATAAACAAAAAGCGATATATTCGTATAATTTAATTACACAATATACGACAAGATTCATCTATACATGTCGACGCTGTATTTACCCCGTTTATTATTTTGTTCGAAAAATATAAGTACATTATATAAGTCATTAATTACAGTTCGAGAAATCAATAATAAAATAAAACACGCTCGCTTATCAACAACTAATTACTTTATCGGTGATATTGCAATACCGCTTAAGAAACAAATTCAATAAGTTGCAAAATATACCCTACTGACTTATGTGCTAAGGTGTATTTTGCACCTTATTTAATTTGGTTCTTAAGCGGTATTGCGAAACAGACGTTATGTGTTCGAATTCAATGTTATCTTTGTCCCAGTGAGTCCTCAATGCCAGGGTTATCTTAATCAAATAATGGCTTCTTAGGAAATTCTCTTGAACAACTCGCGTTTCAATTCGCCGATGAATTAATTAACCGGCATGATTATGGTCCATACACATTTAATTAGTTATTTAATTCGTCGCAGGTTCTGCGAAGAACCACCCCGGCTAAAGTTCCACCAAATTATCATTAAAATCTCATTACAATCGCGACGTCTTATTAAAGACCATTTTTTTTGTTTATAATTTTAAATTATAACATCGAAACTCCGAAACTTGTTAATAAGATCAATTTAATTCCGAATCGTGATTTCCGCAAAAAAAGCTTCACGTTCCCCTTTATAAAACGAATTATGCAAAAATACGTTTATTTCTCGAGCTTGTGATTCTTATAATGGTTAAAATAAATAAATAAATATCAGGGGACAATGTCACACCGATTGACCTAGTCCCAAACTAAGCTCTAGGCTTGTACTATGGGTACTAGACAACGATATAAATACTTAAATAGAGAAATGTATACTTAAATACATAGAAAACATCCATGACTCAGGAACAAATATTTGCGCTCATCACATAAATGGGTGCGTCCCACGAGATATAACTACATAATAACTATTTTCATGTTACTAACGTTTACGAGATATAATGAACGTTAGCTATAATAACAAAATCAATATTTTTATAAGGAATAACGGTCAAGTCATATAATATTCATTTTATATAATATTTTTTAATATAACACTCACAATGACTAATTTCAGTTCGTATAACATACATGACATATAGCGATCATAATACATATTATCTTATAGTATAAGTGTTACAAGATATAATATCGTATGATATAAATGTGAGCGAGCGAAGCGAGCGAGCAAGACTTCTCTGGGCAGAACCGACTCGGTTAGGTTAGGTTAGAAGGCCTAGGCGGGAGCAAAGCTCCCGCCTAGGCCTTCGAGGTTATTTATTTTTTGCCCAGAAAATTCAGACTGCTGCCAGTAAAGTTAGTAAGGTAAGGTTGATTGTTAATAAAGAAGGCCACTTAATACTGAAAATAGAATTCAATTTCAAATAACATATGCATGTATTTATATTATACGTGTATTATGTTTTTTGATGTTAGATAATTTGATTAATATATCTTTTAAATCTTAGGTGTTATGAACGTTATACGTTTTATAATAGTTATATAAATTGATATTATATATTAATAACGTTATACTGTATGGAAATAGATATTTTGAAATTATATCTTCCGTTCATTATATCCAGTGAACGTTATACTAAACGTGTTTATACAAAGTGAGCGTATATATTATGAGTGTTATATTATCAGTTCTTATATCCCGTATTACTTACCCCACATAAATATCTGCACTTACCGGGATTTGAACCCAGGACCGCTAGCTTCATAGGCAGGGTCACTACCAACTAAGCCAGCGCGTTGTCTAGGTTATTTTAATACTATCGAAATATTCAATATTTCTTTAGTAAGTTTTAAATGTGTCTTGTTTAAATCAACACTTTTTTAACTTGTCTCTACCTACCATTAATTTATGTAGGGTAAGTAATACGAGATATAAGAACTGATAATATAACACTCATAATATATACGCTCACTTTGTATAAACACGTTTATTATAACGTTCACTGGATATAATGAACGGAAGATATAATTTCAAAATATCTATTTCCATACAGTATAACGTTATTAATATATAATATCAATTTATATAACTATTATAAAACGTATAACGTTCATAACACCTAAGATTTAAAAGATATATTAATCAAATTATCTAACATCAAAAAACATAATACACGTATAATATAAATACATGCATATGTTATTTGAAATTAAATTTTATTTTCAGTATTAAGTGGCCTTCTTTATTAACAATCAACCTTACCTTACTAACTTTACTGGCAGCAGTCTGAATTTTCTGGGCAAAAAAAAAATAACCTCGAAGGCCTAGGCGGGAGCTTTGCTCCCGCCTAGGCCTTCTAACCTAACCTAACCGAGTCGGTTCTGCCCAGAGAAGTCTTGCTCGCTCGCTTCGCTCGCTCACATTTATATCATACGATATTATATCTTGTAACACTTATACTAAAAGATAATATGTATTATGATCGCTAAATGTCATGTATGTTATACGAACTGAAATTAGTCATTGTGAGTGTTATATTAAAAAATATTATATAAAATGAATATTATATGACTTGACCGTTATTCCTTATAAAAATATTGATTTTGTTATTATAGCTAACGTTCATTATATCTCGTAAACGTTAGTAACATGAAAATAGTTATTATGTAGTTATATCTCGTGGGACGCACCCATTTATGTACCTACTACAAGTCCAGGTTATGTCTTTCTCATTCAAGATGGCGCATTTTGCATGTGTGTGCTATCTGTCTATCTCTCTTCCTGTTCTTTGATACTTGACTAGTTAAGAGGTCCCATTATTTTTTATTTTTTATTTAACCTGTGAACACAGTTTGTCAATGAACCATTATCTTTCTAATCCAATAAGATATAGACAAATGACTGTTTGTGTTCCAAATAAAAAAATAAATAATAAATCAAATTTCACCAAGAAGGTCCTTTTGTCCTTTATGAATTTTTGACTCTATTTGTATAACCTTATTTCACCCTATTTTTATGACGTTAAGGTTCATCAAGAAACTCTTTTTCCACTTTTAGACGCTATTTATATGACGTTAAGGTCCAGCAAGAAACTCCTTTTCCACTTTTCGACCCTATTTTTATGACGTTATGGTGCATCAAGAAACTTCTCTCCACTTTTTGACGCTATTTTTATGACGTTAAGGTCCACCCACAAACTCCTTTACCACTTACTGTATTTATTTGAAATCAAAGTCCACGAAAAAACTCTTTTACCGCTTTTCGTCTCCATTCGTATGCCGTTAAGGTCCAAAATAAAGTGGTAAAGTACTTTCTTGAGCGCGTAGGCATCTTTATTTTTATGTATGTAGGTACTTTGTAAGCGAATAACAAAGCGATATAAATATGTGAGAAAAACACTTTTGTCAATTTAAATAAATTTGTTGGCCTCGATTGTATAATTGTGGCCAGCAAATTTGTGTAAATTGAGTTGCGTAACTAAATCTTTATAACGTCATACTGCCTATTATAAGATAGTAAACTAACAAATACATTTTCATGAAATGAAATGGGTGTCTATTAGATCCGCGTATCCGATTTTTCAGGGGTCGTTACTATTTATTAGTGTTTTTATTACAGCTGTCACACGTGGCATTATAATGTTAACAATAGGTTGTCAGCTAAAGCGCGGTCGCTGACAACGAAGAATTCCGTTCATGGTACTACAGGGAAAAGGTTTGAAATTCATGATACCTGTCAATGTCGCTATGCAAGCGACATCTATATCATTGTGCGCGAGTGATGCACGTGAGTGACAGAGACCAGTAATGGTGGGTCAATGTACGAAATTATTTGTGTTCGGCGCCCGCGCATTACACTAAGAGGGCTCTTTTTCTCTGCTAGCTCGTTATTTGTCGCAATGAGAGGCTCACGGTCCGGTAGTAAGTGGGTCTTACAGTCCAAAAACCCAAAGTATAGACCAAAACCGGAAAGTCCCAATGTCAAAACCAAAATCAGCCCCGAAAATCGTGGGACTGCGAGCCCTGTAGATAACTGCACCACAAGCCAATGCATAATGATAGAGCCTTAAACCTATTTAATTATTGATATAATTGTTTGATTCTTAAGCGCAAAACGATTGTTAAAATAATTCAAAATTCTCTAGGCGCGGAAAGTAAGAGATTTCCCGACGAGGTGGTCGTTATTGCTCGGCCTGCGAAAATACGAGTCAGGAAAGCCTCGTTTCTGCCGAGGCATTGTATAATGCTTTTCTCAAACAATGCGAGAAAACCTTTCACAATCGGAGAGTATGTTTGCTTTAAAACTACGAGTATTAGTTAAGATAGTTCCACGGACGACGAGCCGCCGCTGCCAGCAGTAAAATGAGGCACTTTCCGTCCTTGTGTTTCAATCGGAAAACCGTTCTTTCCGAGCATGATTGAGAAAAAAAACGTATTGTACAATATAGGTTATACATGATAGCTTTTTATATAATATTCACAGTTGCTATATTTTAACAGAAAACTATCTTTTACTTAGAACTTTGAACGTAATAATAAAAAGCACATACCAAAAAGTGTTATTTTTGTGTATTTCAATGACTAAACATTAAACTACACGAATTACTTTAAAAAATATCACAAACACCTATGTTTTGTATGTACTTCTGAATACCAAATTCCTATTAATGAGTATTTTAAACGAAACTTCACAATTAAATAAAAGGTAAGACCTATAAATAACAACAATTTATCAAGAAAACCCGTCAAGTAAGTACATTAGACTTTACTTACCATTACTTTACCACATTAAATTTGATATTACCTAAATACTTTTTATGGAATAAACAGCTGGGTGGAAGTCGTCTCCTATTCGGATACCCTACTATTACAATATCTCTTATTTACGTGACAGTAAAGGTCGAGTTAAAAACAATACGATAAATGTCAAAAGCAATAGTTTCTTTACCGCTAAGAATAGCGCGTCGCGTATTATTTTCCTACTGATGTTAAACTTCTTACTGTGACGATGTTTATTTAAAGCTTAAATTAACGTTGTCAAGGCCGGTGAGTTTAATCGCAAATAAGCGTTGGAATATTTAGATAGCATGTCAGGTGGGGGGAACTATTTATTTATTATTTATTATTTATTTTATGGCATAGGAAGGCAATCGAGTACACAGGCCACCTGATGGTAAGTGGAAACTGTGACTCGTAGACATTCGCATTCACAAGACTGCAAATGCACTGCCAACCCTGAGGACTAAGATGGAATGCCTCTATGCTAGTCATTTCACCGGCTGTCTTATTCCCAAACCGGAACACAACAATGCGAACACTGCTGCTTGGCGGTAGGTTAATGGATAAGATGGTGGTACCAACCCGAACGGACCCTGCACAAGGTCCTCCCGCAACTGGGGGTGATAAGCAGATATCTGTCGAACAAGTTTTTAAAGTTGTAGGTAATTCTGTAGCTCTGCCTACTGGGATTACAGGTGTGAATGTATGAATGATGAATGATGACTCGGTAAAAAAAGGTTATTTTCTACTTGAAAATAATAACAGTTATAGTGATTGCATAACGGGCTGGATTTCGTGACACGTAATATAATGCCTAGCAATTTCTAAAACAGGGCAAAGACTTAAAAAAAAACAAATTTTGATGTCAAAGAAATAATTTAAAATAATGGTTATGTCCACATAACGTTAGCGTCATTAATTAAAAGGCAAATAATAATTACTTTGATAACGTTATCTGTAGACGAGGGCGTGTTATACATACCAACGCGTGACAAAAGTACTACTTAGCTAAACCAATCCGACTTTGTACGTTCATTCAGCTTATCTTATTTTATAATTCTATAATTTTACGTTTAAAACCTCATTCAGACTAAAGTTTTTTTCATAAAGAAGATGATAGTTTTTGCCCGTAATGGACAATGGGCAAAATGTCCCCACCCACCAACACGAACGAAACATATCTCATTTGATAGATCTTGGCAACCTGATGATTTTTTACTATGACGACGATCGTCCTATGTATGGAGTTTTCTTGGAAAACCATTATCATATCGTATGGAATTGGTTTAAAAATGAACACATTCTTGCATTGTATGACTCTTGAAAGGTTTTTTTTATAGAAAAAATCCCATCGATTTAGCTACTAAAATAGTTATTTTGTCTTGTGTTGGGTCCTAACGAACATTATAAACATGCATCCCGTGACTGTTGGAGGGTGGGGACGGGGTCCATACAAAATTGCCCATCACCCTTTATGAACTGTTTTATTTCAGCCAGTGTTTTTTTTTTAATCTATAGTAATATGGACTATTTTAGATAGATTTTTTATAATCATCGCATTTTTGACGGCTTTTAATAACACTGATGATGATGGATGAATAAGGTTAGGTTAGGTTTGTTCCAAAAAATTTGGGATTGTTCATATTTTTTTAATTAAGTACTCTTATTTGAAAACCATTTCGAGGAATAGGGTTTTAAAGCCGTTCTGCATTATTACATTTTTGAAATATTTATCTTTTCGGACATTTCGACAAAAGTATATCTGACCTTTGTTTGACTTTAGTTTTTGGGTTGAACCTCTCCTAGGTGTATGTTACGGGTTAGGCGAAAACCGCTTGAAGTAGTATGTTTTATTACACTATTACAATCACTTTTTTTCATTCGATATAATTTAATTGTTGTAACTTATGAGAAAGTGCCAAACTGAGTTTAAAATAATCATGTCATCCATAAAATGTCTGCTAAATAAATAAAGATATTAAAACAAAACTATTGGATCAAATACAAAATTAATGAAAATGGTCTCTTAAAATTGCCTATTATTTCGAATTAGGATGTAAAAACCGTGAGTTATTTTTTTGCTCTATCCCAATTAGAGTGTTTTACTAGTACCTTCTGTATCAGTTAGGGCTACTGACGGTGCCCTCTATCAATATAATAATTTATGGCCATCCTGCCTGTATTGGAGAATAGAATCGCGCCTAGTAGATTTTTCTTAGCAAATCGTGTAGTCATGCGCACATTCAGGCGTTAAAATTAGTATGTAGAGTAAACTAAGATACCTATAGTTAAATGTGTATAATATACCTATGTGGGATGGAAAAATGAAAATCAAGTTAACGGTAAAAGTAAAATATAATTAAAGAAATTGGAAATCACCGCACACACGTCTTTTCGTCGTACACCCCGAACCTCGACCCCTAACCTCAAAATTAACTCTTGACCTCTTCCGTTTTCTATCTCTTTCACTCCCGTTCATAATATCAGTACAGTCATCTCTTTCACTTTAATGCCCAGTCATACGTCACACTGCGTTCCTTTTCACTTATCCTACATATATATTTAAAAGATAAGTTTAATCTGCCAGCTATTATTGTCGTGAATCGCTGTAGATAGAACTTGCGTTACTTTTTGACATATCATGTATGTTTTATATGCGTGAACGGTAGGGAAAGCAAATAACCGGTTATTTCCATACAAAAACGGCCAATTACCGGTTAACTTGCATTCCCTAGTGAACGGTAAGAAATAAAAGTCATAATTTTGGCAAACTTCGCTTATGTTAATTTCAAAGGATCGTGGGCAAATTGGGTGTTACACCACCAGAATTGAAACCTATCATTAAAAAGGAATAAGAGAAACGTCATTCCTCAATATGGACGCAAATACCTTCCTCACCGGAGAACAAAACTATGTGCACTTGAAAACAAGCTAGTAGTCGATAGAAACCTTGGTTAACTTGATGTGGCGGATGATTATAGAACTGCGGGGTTATTATGACATAGCAATGCAGTTCTGTTTACGCTGAGAGAAAAGGACAGAGCTATATAACAGCTATAGCTCTGTCCTTTACTCTCGCCGTAAAATGAGCTGCATAATTACGTCATAATAACCCCCCAGAACGCTATGGGCTGTTAAAATATCTCTGGCTCCCCCCTGGTGTGTCTTGCGCTAGTTTCACTACGCTGAGTGATAGAAGTGAGGGTTGTTCTTTACAAATATACTCGCTTCCTTTATGTACATGCATGAAAGTGGTAGCATTTAAAAAAAATTAGCAACGGTTGATGAAATCTCTATACATTGGTATTTTGGATAGGTAAGTAGTTCATAGGATTCAAGCAGTCATAAAATAATGCTTAGTGCGAAAAATTAAACACCCTAAGATTATGTAAGTGTGAGAGCGACGAATGCTTTAGCCACAGTGATAAGCACGACCATAATAAAGCTACAGGACGACTTTGTCTCAAACCATACTATAAAAAGAATATTACCGTTAATAATATTAATAATATTCTTCTTCTTCCTCTTCCAGTGCCTCTTCAATCCTGAAGGTTGGCCGTCAGCTTCTTGTACTCGCCCCTATCCGCAGCCAGCTGGAACAGCTCTTCGACGGAGGCGATACCGGTCCACTCCCGGATGTTTCGTAGCCACGACTTCTTTCTTCGCCCAGCGCGTCTCTTCCCCTCCACTTTGCCCATCATGATCAACTGCAGCAGCATGTACCTGTTGTTCCTAAGCACGTGGCCGAGATACTCTATCTTGCGTCTTTTGATAAATGGCATCATTTTCCGGGACATATAAACGCGCTGGAGTACGGTTTCATTCCTGACCTTCTGTGTCCAACTAATGCGCAACATGCGACGGTAGCACCACATCTCAAATGACTGTAGGCGTCTTGAAGTGTCTTCCTTCAAGGTCCAGGTTTTGCTGCCGTACATGATGACAGGCCAGATGTAACACAGTAGTAGCCTGACTCGGAGCTTTATGTTCAGTTGACGGCAGCACAGAACTTTCCTCATATTATTGAAAGAGGCTCGGGCGATTTCTATACGGGTCTAATCCAGGGGCAATCCGGGGTTAATAATATTAATTGTAATTATTGTGGAAGCTTTTATTCACTTGATAGTAACGGAAGACAATTGTAAAAATCCAATGTTGTTTCTAAAATTATAGGTTAAAATAATCAAAATATCACATTACATGGTCACCTCAAAATATTATAAACGGGACTGTCCTAAGCAATGGATAAAAAAATAAAATTACATGGTTCAAATAAGGCATAACGAACTCCTTTGAATAGTTGAACCACTTCTATGGGTTGGTTGCATAATTTTCTATGCTACCCCGTTGATTGCGTTTTCAGTCAGCCAACGAGCGACCGAAATAATTGACAACGTCTACAAAAAAGGTACAGTTTTTTTTTTTTTTAATATCTTTTTAGTTCGGAATTTAAAGTTCACATTTCATTAATCAACTAAATATTTACTGATAAAACGAAGAAATCCGAAAAAGTAATCTTTATGAAATTCGAACGGACGGTCGAGTGCAAAGATTATGTAAACACTTTTACACCTTATTTCAATCGGATAAAGCTCAAAAGTGAATACAATATCTTCCTACTCGACGTCCACGTATGCATTCCAATTTCAAAGGTAATTTAAACTGTATAAATGTCGGTGATTTGTTATTCTAGGTTTGAAAGTGTTTTTTCAAACTGGCTGAAAATTTCAACACGTATGCATGGCTCGCGCCAAAAAATAAATGGCGGCGCGGTATTTTAAACGACTAAACTTTTTATTTATTACTCGTTTAAATGCCTATATTATGAATGCAACGCGCGTAACTTGACGCTTGTTTAGTACCAGCATTAAAACATTCTTAATTCCACAAACTCGTATCGCAACCTCTTCATATAACCGCAAACACAACGTTGCCCTTCTACATACTAAGTCTATTTTCGTACAAACGTTGAAGTATCATGTAAGTTTGCTAAAGCAAAAAGCTTGAATGATAATTTTATTCTACTTTTATGTACGTTATTGCTTGTAAATTGACACTTCAGGGAGTAATTGACCATAATATTTTTCTAAGTTTGAATAAAGATGTAAGAGTAGATGAATAAGAAAACATAAATTACTTGCTTTCGCCCCGTTTTATGAAAATATTTTTCTTGTGATAGCTGCAATTATCTATGTAACATACCTAATTTTAACTGGTCTGCTGAACGTCTATGTAGCGTTTGATAATAATGCCATCCCGTAAGCTTCATGGTTGAGTATGTTTTCCTCAGTTAACGGTTTTCACTCTTTGTTATAGTTTATACTTTTTTGATTTTCAATATTGTTTTTCGTGTTTGTAGTAACGGCGTTAGAACACTACACTGAGCATGATCTGTACCCTTACCATGAGTTACCATTACCGTACTCGCTAGCGAGTCAAATGCTCTGTCCCTCGCAGACCTCGCATATTCTTGTAGAGTGCAAAGGACAGAACATTTAACTCGTTAGAGTACGGTAATTGTAAGGTAAGTAACTCTTGGTAAGGTTACTGACATGCTCTTGGCTGGTTATAATTATGTGAATAAGGTAATTTCTCCCACCACGCCGTAAAAAACATGTTCACAGGTGAGGTCAGCGTTTATCCACCCTTACTAATTAATTGGCCTCCATGTAACGATTCAGACATGACACAATATGTCAGTAGGTCCCTAACATTAAAAGGACTTTTCGTCATTTTCTCAAAGAAAGGAAATTACGCGTGCAGTCACGGGTTCTTCTAGTATTAACGTTTTTCTTCGTTAATTATCTGTTTAATGTAACAAATAACATGAAAAGCTCATTATGTGGTAACAAAGGAGGTTCAGAACAATGAACTTTTGTTTAAGCGGAAATATTCATTACTTTGTTAAATTTCGGTTCTCTGATAAGATAACCATGAGAAATATAGAGATTTTATGGACTATTGTTGCCCAAAATGGGATTTTTTAATTTTACCACGTGGAATAAATATTAAAAATAAATGCATAAAAACCTATACATCTCTTTTTTATAGGTATTTTAATTGTGTCAACCAGGGATGGGCCTCATTTCGTATGATCATATCTTAGGTTTCAGATATTTATGAGACAATTTTTATTATTAATACTTTTTATTATTATTTAGGTATTTATTGAATTTTCTGTAAATTTGGTTTTTTACAATAAGCATTCAAATATAAAAGTTAAATAACAATACTAATTATATTTTTAAAAAAACACTATAAAAAACCTAACCTACAGGTGCCGCCGGCAGCGAGGTTCACGAGGTTCTCGTCATGCGGGATGTTGACATCGACGAGCACTGCCCGGCGTTGAGATCGATCTGTCAACACGATATCAGGCTTATTGGCGACAATAGTCCTGTCCGTGATAACAGATCAATCCCAATAGAGCGTAGCACGACCATTTTCGAGAACTGGCGCCGGTGTGTACTTATAGTACGGCATTTCAGACTCAACAAGACCATATTGAAGACCAAGCTGCTGATGGATGATCCTGGCTACGAGGTTATGTCTGTGCAAGTCACCGTTGGCCAAATGGGAACAACCGGAAATTATATGTCTGAGGGATTCGCCGGGACAACAGCACGCTCGACAAATGTCGACCGTGCCATCCCTCAGAATGTAATATTTCCGGTAATCATTGTTCGTCGTTATGACGTCGTCAGCAATTGCACAGATAAAGCGATCACCAAACCGTACTTTTTAGTATTATTAATAGTTTTAATGATTTTGAATCGAAGGATTTGGGTGTTTTCTCACTTAAAACATAATGTAGAATTATATGACCATAAAATAAATTGTAATATTTTTCATGAAAATAACACTTTCATTTTAAATCACTCAGATAATTAGAAAAATAAGGAACTATATGAGGAACGACGGTTTAACGCTAGTGAAGAGTTTAAGGAACATGTCAAAGAGTATTCTAAGAATTTCAAGATAGACTGCCGTATAGCTAAGCGAAACTTTTTAAGTCATAAAATCTTGAATAGCTCTGATGTCATTAAAACGACTTGGAAAATAATTAATGAAGAAACAGGTCGCCGGAAAAAGGAAATTAATGACTTTCGTTTAAAAGTAGATGGTAAAATCCTAGAGTCGAATTTAGATGTCGCAATTCAATTTGAAAATTATTTTACCAACATACCAGTGTCAACGACTAAGTGTCTAAACTCTTCGCCGGCGTCTGCCATTTTATTATTAGAAGATAACGTGTCTGAATGCAGTATACACTTTGAATTCAAGCACGTTACTGCCTTGGATGTAATTAAGGCATTCAAGTCAATTAATATAAAGAAAACTAATGACCTTTGGGGGGTGTCGGTTCACGTCCTTAAATCCTTAATGGAAGTCATAGCATCTGACTTAATGGTCATATTTAATCACTGTGTTGACTGTGGCGAGTTTCCTGATCTTATGAAACATAGCAAGATAATTCCATTATTCAAAACGGGTAGTACTTCTGACCCCACTAACTTTAGACCAATCTCCATACTACCCACTTTCAGTAAAATCTTTGAGAAATTAATTTTATCACAATTAATGGAATATTTTCAATATAATAATTTATTACACAACAAACAATTTGGTTTTACTCGGGGTCGCTCGACAACCGAAGCTGGTGTTGAGTTAATTAAACATATTTTTGAAGCCCGGGAGGGGTCACATGATGCCTTAGGTATTTTCTGTGCTTTGTCCAAGGCCTTCGATTGTGTTAACCATGACACATTGGTCAGGAAGCTACACCATTATGGAGTTAGAAGTACTGCGCTAAACTTAATAAAAACGTACTTATACGGGAAAATACAAAGGGTAGACGTGAATGGAAAACGATCACCTGGGTCTTTGGTCAAAATGGGCGTACCACAGGGCTCAATTTTGGGTCCTTTTTTATTCCTCATTTACATAAATGATTTACCATACCTTATAAAGGACAAACATGATATAGTATTATTTGCTGATGATACCTCACTCGTATTTAAACTCAAACGACAACAGGAGTTTAATATCGATGTAAACAATGCTATATCAAAAGTAGTAGATTAGTTCAGTGTTAATAATTTATTACTGAATGAGAAAAAGACTAAATGTATTAAATTTATGACTACAAATGTGAAAAATAGACAAACTTCTGTAACTATAAAAAATGATAGATTAGACCTAGTTAATGATACAGTATTTCTTGGATTAACGTTAGACTCCAAACTCCAATGGGGTCCTCATCTGGCTAAATTAGCAAATAGACTAAGTTCTGCAGTTTTTGCAGTTAGTAAAATTCAGAATATAATAGACTTGAAAACCGCTCGATTAGTTTATTTTAGTTACTTCCATAGTATTATGTCATATGGTATTTTACTATGGGGTAGTGGTGCTGACGTAAACAGCATCTTTGTTCTACAGAAGAGGGCTATTCGTGCTGTTTACAAGATGGGTCATAGAGACTCTCTTAGAGATAAGTTCAAAGAAACGAATATATTAACCGTATACAGTCAATATATTTATGAAAATATTATGCATGTTCATAAACACATCGGTAGTTTTAGAAAGAACTGTGACATACATAATGTTAATACCAGAAATAAACATAAGCTCGCAGTGCCCTTTACACGGCTTCACAAAATAAAAAACTCTTTCATGGGTAATTGTATAAGGTTCTATATAAGCTCCCAAGTAGTGTTACTCATTTATCAATAAATAAATTTAAGAGTTACGTTAAACGTCAACTAATTTCTAAAGCGTATTATAGTATTAAAGATTATATGAATGATGACAATGCTTGGGACTGAATTATTTGTATTATAATTATTAATGACCGTGGAGACTATATACATCTCCTTGTATGCTTATTTTTTTAATTTGACATCTGGAGACTCTTTACATCTCCAAAATTGACCGTGGAGACTTTCTACATCTCCTGAGTTTTTTTTTTTTTTTTACTTCTGGGACCTGTACATCCCTGTGACATTTAAATTAGATAGCTTAAGTTTAGTATTGTAATATGTTATTTATTTTAAAAAATGGCTTACTGTTGAGTTTCTTGCGGCGCTTCTTCTCAACAATGGTCTCTTGAAGCGCTGGTAGATGGTAGATTCAGACTTGTAAAAGTGCCTACAGGGCCTACTTACAGAATAAATGATTTGAAATTTGAATTTTAAGACCAACATTTTTTGACCACATCTACAGGGTGCCTCTGACCTTGGGGCTTTAATTGCATAGATCATTTCTACTCCTGAAACTAAACTTCTTTTGTTCTGTAA
This sequence comes from Acleris emargana, assembly GCA_927399475.2. Lineage (NCBI taxonomy): Eukaryota > Metazoa > Arthropoda > Insecta > Lepidoptera > Tortricidae > Acleris > Acleris emargana. Next base: position 5,327,936 of record OV656840.1, read on the forward strand.
GTTGTTAAAAATATGTTCAGTTTAAAAAAAAAAATTTTCATACAAGTTAAATCTAATTTTCAATGTACGCGATCCAATTCTCCATTTTCCTTTAGCCCTCGTACCAAGGTAATGTCGCCCCCGTACCATGAGATAGTGATTACATGGCCAGTATGTAATACACTGATTTTACAATTAAACTTTAACATCAATTAGTTATCTAAATTTAAGTTATTTTTTCATGTTGCAGAACAAAAATAGTTCAGTTTAGCGAGTAGAATCGATCGTTGAATTTAAAGCCCCAAGGTCAGAGACACACTGTATACCACATCAATAATTTAGTTGAGTAGCGAATATTTTACTAGTAGACACATTTAGTTAGTACTAAACTCGCTATTCGACTAATTTACGAAGTCTGTACAAGCCTTTTGTGACATTCAGCTGTGTAACTCTACTAGTGTTGGTCGTGGTGGTTGGTAGTGGTGGTACTCAAGTCCTTGGAGTCTGCAATTCTAAGGCTCGACTTGGTGTTTAAGCATTCTTCTCATTTGATCGAAGCTCGAGGGTTTTGTTTACGCTTAAGGTTTTTGTTACGTAGTTATTATTAGAACTAAACTAGACTGTATCCATTTTTTGCCTGGTTCGATTTTGTTTAATCCAATAAGATATTTTTTAATATTTTACATTTTTTTTATATTCACTGAGATTAACAACCATATTGGCATTCCTACTCGTACTTATTGTTTAAAAAACGTTTCATGCTTTTTTTTTTAAACCTTTCTGGAACATTACATCGTCTCAATTTCATTAGGCAGTAATCTTTCATTTTATTTAAATAGAAACTTCAAAAGTGTTCAAGAAGATAAGGGTGATTATCTCAGCGAGATTTTTTTTGCGGCGGAGCTGATAATCATAGTGTGGAGTAATTATTTAAGAAGTTTTAATTTTTTTCTGAAAAAAACATACTAATTATTATATTAAGCCAAATCGCAAAGTGTTATAAAAGTCATTAATGTTTATTAAAAAAATATATTTTCGTCGAAATCATAATTTTGGTGTGGCGTCCAGTACCTGTTGTTCTTGATATATGATTCATTATATAACCATAATATCCATTTATTTAACTTAAATTGCCATTACTTTAATTCCTCATTACTTTATACATCATATAATAACATATAAATAAGGATAAGTACATTTATTGATACTCAAAACTAGGCCCTAAAGGTTGTCCGGGTGAAATTGTCAATTTTGGTGGTAACTATTGAATACGATTTTGTCGTCGAACGGAACGCAATAAGACCACCAAACGGGAAGTAACCTGTTCGTTCCGTTCAACTCCAGCCTTGACGGATGACACACGTGCCATATCTTGCCAGATCTGTCCGCCAAGAACGTAAGTACCTAATTTTGGTGTGTTAAAATATTTTTTTATGCAATTTTGGTGGTATATGCTAGTAATGACTGAGTAATATTTGTTCGTGTTTGAATTTAATGTAAGGCGTGTTAGCAGTCTCATTTTCAAAATATAAAGTTAAATTCGAAGTGTATGTTACTGTTTTTTTTTATTTATTTTTTTATGCACGTTTCCTAATTTTGGTGAACCAATTTTGGTGGTTTTGGTGGCAATTTGAAAACCATCAAAATTGCTTGATGCCACCAAAATTGTTAATACTATGTATAGTTCCATATTTGTAACCATATACTTTGTATTTACAATATTATTGACTCAGAACACTTATTTCGAGTAATATATAAACACTTAATCATACTACTAATATTATAAACGCGAAAGTTCGTGAGTTTGTATGGATGTATGGATGGTTGTTACTATATTATATTACACAAAAACTACTAGACGGATTTTGATGAAATTTAACATGGAGATACCTTCTACCTAAGACTTGTTGGTAATTCTTTAACTCTGCCTACCCCACTCTGGGATTAAAGGCGTGAGTTTATGTATGTATGTATTATAGGGTTCTGATTGATGCCCACGATTAATAATAATGTGAGTTATATAATTAATTCCTTGAGTTAGGAATTGGACTTATTATGTTTGTAGGATTAAGTATTGTTGATTACGAGTAAAATTTTATAGTTACTTATTATTTGACTCGAAGAGTCGAAGATCTTAAAGATTACATTGTATTTTCGTATAATTAAAACGATTAATAAATTTCTTGCTTTCTTTTCATTTCCAGCAGATAATTTAATAAGCAAATTGTAACTTTTATCATGAATTAGCACAACTACCGTAACCTCGGGTAACTTTAGCCCTAGGGGGTAACATTGCCCACCCTAAAAACCATCGTTAAAATTTAATTATTCCATTAAATGTTAGATCAGAACCAAGCTACTTACATAGTTCTAAAATTATTTTAATAATTTAAGATGATTACCATTGAAATAGTTATACTTTTAAGGGTGGGCAATGTAACCTCGTAGGGTTAAAGTAACCCGAGGTTACGGTACCTAATTTTGGTGTAAATGTGCAATTTTGGTGGCCAATTAATCTAATTTTGGTGGGTACAAGCAATTTTGGTGGGAGCCAAATTACAAAAAACATAATATCTCTAAAACTATTATGTATGATGAAAGGCCACTACTATGCTTTATTGATTATGACTAGTTACGTATTATTTATATGAAATTTTGACTCGGAAATCAAAAATAAAAAATGCCACCAAAATTTGATAAATTTCGAGCTTGTTGAAATTCACCCATAAGAATTACAAGAACTCGACTAATGAAGACTATTAGTTACTTCTTGTAATGTAGACTTCAAAAACTTGAGTCTTTACCAACACTAAACTCAACTCAGTTTCAGAACAATTTCCAACACAGTTCCATCGCTGCATACGGCTGTTTCACACACCACCCACTACCGCAACTAGTTAGCACCGACTCTAGGAATCGCTCAAAGCGCTGCGTATCGTATATTAATTTGAGACTGCGAATTCCATTACGTGCCAATCTGTGAACTTTATATGGATAAAGTTGAATAAATAGAGGATTGGCAAGGGCAGTGGCAAAAGGATTGTGATTGCGTAGCTGTCGAAATAAACCATACAAATTTAGCTCCGGGTAATAACGTTTCTCACCCGCTAAATCAAGTCCGATTTTCTACGATTTTTGAATATGTCATAACTTTATTATGGAGAGCTAGGTTTGTACGTTTTTTTTTAACGTTTTTAAAACGTACAAACGAATGATGAGATGAAATGTAGATTTTTTAGCATATTCAAAATTCGTAATAATCGGACTGTTTTAGAGTAGAAAAACACTATCGCATTTTGTTTGGGATGTTTTAGCTTTACAACCCTTTTGATAGCTGGCGACTGGTTATTGCTATTGCACTCTTACTTAGTTTTGACAGTAATTTTGTCACTTGTGTTTCATAAAAACGCGAATATTATTGCTATATAATTATGTGGGCGTTAGCGCTTGCATCTCCGTCGCTTCTAGCTTTGGATGGTTTCCGGTAGAGAGTGCTCGATATCATTTTATCAAACACATTTTTCCGCTGCTTTTACAGAGATTAAATAAATGTTACGAGTAATTATTAATTATTTGATGATTTTTCAGAAATCTGTGACCAAGTTAGGGCACAAACGGGTCATGTCCTTTGAGGAAACAAACGAGTAGGATGAAATGGGCATTATTATCCCTCTAATGAAGGACTTCCAAAGAGTAGGAAACTTATCGGACTTCCCCAGAATTTGATGATGAGTTATTAATTTTGTATTACAAAATCATCGTAATAAATAATAAAGGCAAGGATTATAATGCCAATAAAACTGCCAGCAATTACAATAAAACGTACATTTATTTGCCACTTTTTAAGACAATTGGTCCATTTTGTAGCGAATTTTCATTTTGATATTATGTACATTTTCTTTGCACCTTAAAATTAATAATTTGCCTAATTGTAATATTTTACACCTTGCTAAATAAGACTGTGAAGTGACGCCTCAATGCGTAGCTGTCAAAAATTCCATAAAAATTTAGCTCCGTGTGATAATATTTCTCACCCCCTAAATCAAGACCGGATTCTACGATTTTTGAATATGATAATAATAAAAAAAAACGTATTATATACAACATATTCAAAAATTGAAAAAAATCGAACTAGTTTAAAGGGGAAACAAACGTTTTCGCATTTTTTATGGAAGTTGTAAGCTTCACAATCCTCATAAATCCAAAGAACAAAGTTTTTTTAGTATAATCTATACAATTTAACTTAGGTATACAGGGTGTCCCAGAAACCGACGTCAACCCGCCTAGGGCTGATAGAGCAGCTCATAAGCTATCGATTTAACCCCCATGTATGTTCAGCAATTGTTATTAGTTTCCGAGATATTGATCATTTTAATCGGAATTTTTGTAATTTTTCCTTATGTCCGTGCTACGAAAAATCCCTAAATTCATGTATTAATTCACATTTTTTTCAGTGTTTTCTTGCATGATTAGAATCACTGTAAAACAAGGAAAGATTTAGATTAGAATCACTGTAAGAGAACCCCGCGTCTGTTTTTCACCAAGTATGGAAAAACCAACTTTGTGTGTTTTCTCAAAAAGTTGTAATGAAAAAAAAATTGGCATGTAGCTTTAAAAACTTCCTTATTTCACAGTGATTCTAATCATGCAAGAAAACACTAAAAAAAAATTAATTAATACATGAATTTAGGGTTTTTTCGTACCACGGACATAAGGAAAAATAGCAAAAACTCTGATTTAAATGATCAATATCTCGGAAACTAATAACAATTGCTGAACATACATGGGGGTTAAATCGATAGCTTATGAGCTGCTCTATCAGCCCTAGGCGGGTTGACGTTGGTTTCTGGGACACCCTGTATATTTTTTCACCTAAATAATTCTTCTTTGTACAATTCGTATACCCATAAGAACAATGAAAGTGATTAAGACTAGAAGTGTTTTTGACTTGTTGTTGTTAAGATAGAATTATATACAAAGTTAGCATTTTTCAAAACGCTTTTTGAGTTTCACTCAAGCAGGCCTCTATTCTGGGTGGTTAAACGGGACCCCCTTGAAACGCATTTTTTTTTTACCAATAATTTATTATTTCGCATAAAATCGTTTGGCATAACACCCTTTTAGGCTGACATTGCAAATTTTAATAAACGATTATATTGTGTAGATTAGGTAAGCTTAGGTTAGATTATTTTTTAATAATAATTAAAATAAAACCCTTTCTATTGTAAAACCGTTTTAAGACAAATGATTTTATGCGTAATTATTAGGCTTAGGACTTTTCATAGCATATCGTGGTTCTAGAATCCATGGAGTCGCTATTTCCAAATTATTATAAACATACCACCTTGATTTTGACCCTCAGTAATTGTCGCAATAAGTAATACTTATTTCAAAATGCATTCATACGTTAAATCGCTAAACCAGTTTACGAGTAATTGAATTTTGGTAAAGAGAGTGATTTTATTTCAAGCAAACAAATATTCAAATAGTAGGTATGATTAAATCGAACAAAAAATTTATTTCGTTTATTTTGTAATATGACAAACTGAAGACCAAAATCAAAGTGGTATATTTATAATAATTATAAAATAGCGACTCCATGGATTCCAGAACCACATTTTGCCACCAAAAGTCCTAAACTTAGTAATTATACATTAGATAGAGCTGTTATGGTATTGCTATTAACTCGGCCACCATTACTGTCTAGTAAATAAGAGCTATCAAAACGTGAACAATACGATAATGGGTCAAGGACGATATGGCTTAATTCTGTGGTCCTAGTGAAAAAGGGTATGTCTTCTGAAGGTCAAGTGAAAAAGGGTTTGTCTTCTGAAGGTCAAGTGAAAAAAAGTTTGTCTTCTGAAGGTCAAGTAAAAAAGGGTTAGTCTTCTGAAGGTCAAGTGAAAAAGCGTTTGTCTTCTGAAGGTCAAGTGAAAAAGGGTATAAGTCTTCTGAAGGTCAAGTGAAAAAGGGTTTGTCTTCTGAAGGTCAAGTGAAAAAGGGTTTAAGTCTTCTGAAGGTCAAGTGAAAAAGGGTATAAGTCTTCTGAAGGTCAAGTGAAAAAGGGTATAAGTCTTCTGAAGGTCAAGTGAAAAAGGGTATAAGTCTTCTGAAGGTCAAGTGAAAAAGGGTTTAAGTCTTCTGAAGGTCAAGTGAAAAAGGGTTTAAGTCTAGAAGTGTCCGTTCATGTATATACCCTTTTTTATACCGAGTTAAGTCGACTTGTACCCTTTTTCACTAAGACCACAGAATTTTACCGGCCAGAATCTCGGCCTCGTGACAATTGTGTTCTTACATTTTAACATTTTATAATTTGAAAACTACGAGTTGAAAGCAAACTGCATTGCTCTATCTACTTACTGACTAAATCAAATTCATTTTAGTAAGTCCCTTTTCACATGACACGTGTTCGAGCCCAGTTTATCATTATTTACTTATAATTAATAAAGTTTCAGTTTTGTCAAACAGTGTAACAAAAAAGCGTAGGTACCTTCTTCATCTTTTAAAAATAATATAATTTTTAAGCATCTCAAGCGATTATTTTGCTATAAAAAATTAATTGGATGGTCGAATTACAGAATTTTAATTTCCTATTCCATTTAATAAATATTTCCAATCAAATCTGATTCTAGAAAATACTCTTGTTAAATCATGGTTCATCTAAAAGTCGTTTCTTTAAAACTGAAAAACTTTTTCAATGCATTGCTCGGGTATAAGGTTAACTTTGTATTTTTTCTAAAACTTTAACAGTTTAAGAAAAACAAAATTTACATAATTGTTCTATGGCAAAGAAATGATCATAACTTATGAAATTATGACAAATATGACCTAGTTTTCTTAACTGTAACTAATAAATTAATTAATCCTACTTATTTCTATTAATAATCCTAAATGCATTTATTTTACAATTTATCTATCTATAAATATGAAATCTCCTTGCTCTCTTGAAAAGAAGGATATTTGAGATCAAGTCCCTTCAGTCGGGATTTTATGAATTCATCAGCCTGCTGTTCCATCTTGGCATTGAAATGTGATTTCCACCCGCCAATTTCACCTGTAAGGGTATTAATGGTTAGTTATTGATACAAACCACTAACAAGTACTATCAGCCCATTGGAAATCTGACCCACCACAGAACGGTGTCAAAATGACATGATAAAATAATATGTTTGACACTTCTTACGACTTGAATCATAATGTCACTGTGACACAGCACAGTTCAATGGTGGGTCAGGGTTCCAATGGGCTGGTACATGGATAAATTATTATTATTGGGGGGGTTGATATGGGCCTTGTGAGCCACTTCGACCATTGCTGATCTTTTGTGGCAGCCCTTTGTTTTAGAGTTCACTACACAGGCCCGTTGCGTCTAAGAATTTCCAGATGCTTTGGGCAGATGGATAAATTACGTATGAGTATTAAGTACTGTTTAGGGAGACTACCGTATAAACAGTAGTTCCACTTCAAACAAAGATATATCACGTGGCTTGCATGTGTGCGTGCCTCGACGGTACGCGCCGCGAGTTACCACAAACAAACGCCTATCCTACTTCACTAGCAATACTCCTTAATGAGTGTAAACGAGTTAGGTGTACGTTTGTCTACTGTCGAACGATGTCCGAATCGGGCTTCGCTACAGATGCGGACGGTTCAACAAAAAATAATAAAATCTTTAGGAGTCTTACCTTTCCTAATGAACTGCACTCCATTATCGTTGACAGTGTTGTTTACCGCCTTGTTTTTCTTTAAACTGTCAAAGCTCAGGTAACTGGCGAGATCTTCGATCTCCTTGCTGCCGTAGTTCCTGCCCAGGAATTTAGAGACTCGCTGGACTTCTTTTGCGAGATCCTGAATGAAATAAATATATTTACAAATACCTTGATAACTATTGAACTATGAGTGAGTAACCTAACAGAAAAAAGTGGCCAACACGAAGGTTAAAGTATTGTCACTTTTTGTATCATTTTGTGTTTGATCGCCTAACCAAAATTTTAATAAGCTAATTTAATATGTTTATATGTATATGGATGACCGCCCGACCGACTGATGACGTAACTCGATGTATGAATGTTGAAGAAGCGAAAGAAATTGGTCAAGATCTTAGCAAGTGGAAAGAAGTGGTCTCTGCCTACCCCTCTGGGAAACAGGCGTGATTTAATGTATGTATGTATATTTTAATTGTTATATCTTATGTTTGTGCAACGAAGTGTGTACATACATACATACAATCTGGGGCATCCTAATGGATTTATTTATTTATTTATCCGTATGTCATGTCATATCATATGCAGATGTCCAGGTTTCTTAGCTATTTGGCGGCGTCGGTGATAAGGAGAATGAAGTCGTCATGGTGACCAGGCTAGAACCGCAGAGGGCATTCGCGTATGATCTCTGCGATGGTCTGGGACTCCACTCCTCTGTGGCTCTGCCTACCCAGCTCTGGGATTACAGGCGTGACGGTATGTATGTATGTATAAAAAATAGCTTATGACTCTAATTTGCCTTGCTGGCTTTATCACGTGACAAAATGTGGATAAAGCATCCATCACTCTCGCTCGTACTTATTGTATTCGTGTCAAAAAGTGACAGATGTTTTACCCACATTTTGTCACGCGATAAACGCAGCCATATTAGGCTCCTTGGTACTCTAACAACGTTTGCATTAGCATCGTTTGTCATAATTATCATTTCTCCTAAACTACTGTGGCGGCCTAGCGACATCTAACGGCAACTCGTATCAACCAACTCGCTAGCGCCACCAACGTCAGACAGTGGAACTAAGTGTTCTACATCGCGCTAACGAAGTTTCTACAGTCGGCTGACATATAAACCACTTCCAACTTCATCCCAATGGACTTCGGTCCCCAGGCATAACACCCGCCTGGAGAGAGATCCCTCTATTGTCCTCTCTTCCTACACTACCCTTACTATGAGTATTACCGTACTCGCTGGCACTCTACAATAGATACTGGAAGGGATAAAGCATTCGACTTGCTTGCGAGTAGTGTAATTGTAACTCATGGTAAGGGCTGGTTTCCAGCTGAGTTTGGCAACTTTATACGTTTTCCAAAAATACCTGCGGTCATCTTAGATTAGAGTTATATTATACCTATAATATAATAACACTAAAAAAGTTTTAAAATTCAGGCGGCAATAGCTTTAGGATGAACAGAAAGTCGGGCAAACGATGTATTAGGAATTAAGACATGACATGGTTAGGGACTCTATAGAACCTAAAGACACTTCTACAATAAAACCAACTATGCAACTCAATAATACCCCGCATTTCGAATTTCGTCATGCCTTTTTAGTATTTCAAAGTATAGACAAATTTGAATGGATATATACCAATCACACCAGAACAGTTGAATGGAGATAGAATGAAATTTGGTACAGAGATAGACTTTATTCTGGAATTTTATCCTGGGCTACTTTTTATCCCGGAAAATGGGACTGTTTTCGAAAAAATATCAATCAAAGACGCGTCAAAAAAATATTATGTATCCTTCTTGGGAAGTTATATAAACCATTACCATCTTCATTTGTTCAAGTTAATCAAATGAGAAGATTTCAGTTTCAACAAAATGCTGAATGACTTGATTCATACGACCAACTGGGTATTGCAAAATATAACATAAACCAAATCAAATATTTTTGGATATAAACGAAATAAAACCAACCTTAATCATATCTTCATAGAATACTAAATGAAGATTTGGGTTGTGTTGTGCCTCCCATGCCTCATTAGTATGAGCAACGATTGGCAAATATGGCACTGTAAATAAAAAAGGTATGCACGCTTAATTTTAAATAAATCAAAATAATAAAATGCGACGGTTTATTAAATGATTAAGTATTTTAAAGCGGAAGTAAAAATGGCAAATAAAATACTATTTCTTATGACGTAGCTATGCAGTTCATTTTATGGCGAGGGTAAAGGACAGAGCTATAGCAGTTATATAGCTCTGTTTTTTTCTCTCAGCGCATAGTTATGTCATAATACTAATATTACTTGTGGGACCTTGTGCAGGGTCCGTCCGGGTTGGTACCACCATCTTATCCATTAACCTACTGCCAAGCAGCAGTGTTCGCATTGTTGTGTTCCGGTTTGGTGATAAGAGAGCCGGTGAAATGACTAGCCTAGAGGCATTCCATCTTAGTCCTCAGGGTTGGCAGTGCATTTGCAGTCTTAGGATTGCAGCCTTGTGAATGCGAATGTCTATGGGTCACATTTTCACTTACCATCAGGTGGTCTGTGTGCTCGTTTGCCTTCTCTATCATATAAAAAAAAACCCCGCTGGTTTAAAACTGACTTGACCTTAGCCCACAAACACAAACAGTGTTAATTCAATTTAATTTAAAAAAACTAGTAAATTTAAATACTTACTTAAATCTCTCCTAAAAGCCTCCCAGAAATCGGCAAAAGTGGCTCTCATTAAACTCTTTGCTGTTAACTTGTGGAGGTAATAATATGAGACAGAAACATCTCTCGGGTCTCTTGCAACATAGATCACTTTAGCCGTCTTCAGAAGGGTCGGAGGAAGGAGCGAGAGAGGTAGATGGGTCTTGATAAAGCGGGGAGACGGCGCTTCTTCTATGTGCTTGAAACTTGGGTATCTAACGGCGTCCTTCAAACCTTGGAAGTTTCCAAGGTTCATGAAATTACCTTTGATCAGCTCAAATGCTATTTCTGGTACTTGTGACGTGATTCTGTAACAATAAAGGGATATAAACTCACTGTTTAGCTTAGAATTACTTCAGAGTAAGCGGGTAAATTATATTAAACTCTATTTCTTTAGGAAAAGATTTCTTATTACTACTATTTATTCGTTATTGTGAGTTTTGACACATTTTCCTGCTCAACTGCCCATGAATGTATTTAATTGTTGGTTTATGTGAGATTCATTGTTTTATATAATGCTAGGTTAAGTTTATTATTATAAAAACAATATTAAAAAAAACGACTGACTGTTGAGTTTCTTGCGGCGTTTCTTCTCAGCAGTGGTCTCTTGTGAAGCGCTGGTAGATTTTTGACGTGTAAAAGTGCCCGTGCGGCCTACTTACTGAATAAACATCTTTTATCTTTTTTATCTTTTTTTTAATCAATTTAAACAAACAAAACCACAGATAGACAAAAGTTTGTCACCCAGAAGAAGGAAAACACCCACGAGAATATTTAGTCAAAAGTCACAAAAACTCTTTGGCTTATTGCAACCGCTGGAGTTTGAACATACTTTGCTATTTGGCAGTCAATAGACGCTCAATTTCCATATAGATCTTTGATAAAATAAACGGTGTACTGCCTTTTTGCCGAATTATGTTTCGTCAAATTTCATTTAGCAATCAACTTTGCGCCTAAGTTTTATTTGGCAAATCAATCCTTGGCATAATTTTACATCGTAATTTTTTTATTTCGCTACATTTTTATATTGCAATATTTTATTACGTCAAATTGTATGTGGTAAATAATTGTGTAGCAAATGATTTGCTAAGGCAAATAACATATTGTCAAATTTTATGTGGTAAATAATTGTGTTGTCTGAAACAAATATAAATTGGATTAAAAACGAAACTGCTCCCAGAGATAGGTAGGTTAGGGTTATTTTTTATGCCAATCGATACATTTGACGAAAACATAATTGACCTCTTAAAAGAATCCCAGGTAATAATTTGTCTAACAATAATTTATCAAATCATTCGTTGGGAAATGATATCAGTGCGAAACGTTGAATTGGGAAATGAAAATTTGACCAAATGAAAATATGGGATACGTAGTTTGGGGAGTTAAGAATTTGCTAAAAAAAAATCGGCGAAACAAGGGTAAACCAAAATAAACAATAGCAATCCAAATTGATTGTCTTTGAAAATAATTAGTATCTAGTATTTCTTCCAAATAACAATAAAAATATTAAATATTACTCCTGCCTACTTTTTAGTAAACTTACTCTAACATGGGGAATCTTTCGTATAGAGGTTTCTCTTTTGCTGTGTCGTAGTCTAAATTATTTTCTAAGAGCCACACCATTTCTTGTGTCCAAGTAGTCCCTGGAAAGAATAATAAAGTTGCTGAATTATTTTACTCTTTATATAAAATAGTATCGCTAAAAATTTCTGCTATATAAATACATTGAATTGTATTGACTGGATATAGTCGTAGTTACATCCAAATTATATATACACCATGTTTTTTTTGATTTACGATAATTTTAAAGGAACGTTCTTTAGGTCAAATAAAGTTAATTTCCTGAAGACAGACAAATGATAACTGGTCTAAAAGGCTCTTACCTGTCTGTGAATGTCACGCCAACGTTGACGTATTTGACACTGACTATGAGTTAACTCTAAAGGCCCTTTTAGAATGACCAAAGATACAACATTTAATTACTTTGTTCTAAACAGAAAAAAATTTTTTTTTGCTATATTTTAAAATCTAATCTACCACTTAGTTTCTATGGATGTACCTAGTAATATGCCGAAGTTATCGTAAATCAAAAAAAATACGGTGTATATACCCAGAGTTGGGAAAAATTTATATTTTACGGATAACTGGGAAGGCAACTAAATCATTCGTTATTTGAAATAATCAAATAATCAGTCATTTGTTATTTCGAATTTATCTAGATGAGCTTAATTTTTATCTAGATAAATTTAGTTGGGCTTTTAAATAAAATATGAATATTAGTATTTCAGCCCTGTACAGCTAAAAGTTGTCGGGCACAATGAAATTAATCTACAACAAAAGTAATTAATGCTTAGAAAATTAAAAGGCGAAATGTAAATATATGTGACCTTTTTAGGGTTCCGTAGTCTAATTAGGAACTCTTATAGTTTCGCCTTGTCCGTCTGTCTGTTCATCCGTAGCTTAGCTCAGAGACTCTTGGTACTAGAAAGCTGTTTTTTATAAACATTACGATTTTATGAGCAATGTCAGTGTGACGATTTGACCCGACGTGACATTCTTTATAATCTAGATAATTTATTTAAATAAAACAGTTGACAACACATTATTTGACTATTGACATAATCTTTGAATAAATTATTATCAAATGACTTTATTTAAGATAATTAATTATCTAGATAAGAAATTATTTAAATAACGCCCTACTCTATATTTACCTGAGGCAAGATTGAGATCGGTATCTTCTTAATTATATTATTGCTAAAATAACTCTAATTTTACTGATATTATGATGGTCAGAACAAAAGAAACATTAACTGTAACAATAGTACATTATTTCTTTATTTTTCACTTGTTACGTTTTGTTGTACCGGCACAAAATAAGTAATACGGTGGGTTTTTTTCCCCGTTATTATGTGGTCGGAGGATCACAGAGCTAGTTTTCAGGTGGTATGGTAGTAGTGGTATATACGTAGTAGTTCTCAAAGTTGAGGGTGCACGAATCTTGATCATGGTACGTTTTCCGTGGCGATACTATCGGCATCTAGTGGCAAGTAGCAGACAACTATCTCCTCTAACGTCAGGTGGCGAAACTATATCTGACAATGCGCATCATTGCGCTACTTAATTAGTCGCGATAAAATACAACGTCCAATGTCAGTCTCTAGGCATCACACCAGACTGGATAGATCTCTATATTTGCCTCTTTTTCTGGAAATTGGATTTGAACTCCGCAACTGATTGATTTAAGTAATAAAACATTGATGACTGGCAAAATGATAAAAAATTCTGAAGCAACGTTTAAACCTGATTCTGCATTTTGTAAAGTATTTACGACAAGTAATACCTATGGACTTTGCAACGAGAGATAAAAAACGCCTTATCAGTCGCGGTTAGCTGTCATAAATAAGTTATTTCAGATAAACATCAGATGGCGTTCTGTGTTAATATTCTCTAAACCAATTCGGCGTTCACTTCGTCTTTAATTCGCTGGCAAGTCTATCTTGAACTTTCAGGAGTAGCGAATTATTGATTCTCCAACAAATTATTGCCAGATTCTCGATCTACAGACAACGACTTATCTAGTTTTCTCAATTAACGATTCGCAGAGTGATTTATCGCTGGAATCATTCTCATCTTGGCCTTATCTATATCTAAATCTGCTCTAAATAATGACCTCGTGCTCATTTCATAGCACTCTCTGAGGTTTTAAACGACTTAACAAATTGAGCCAATTTTTACCTGATCTAGGAAACGTGACCACCCAAATGTCGTCTGGTCTGACTTCCATGTTGTAGATGGACTCTGCATGCTTCGCAAACGCACCCGGCATGACATAACCTTTCTTTCCACATTTCACAAAACTCTTCGTGTAACCTGAAAATTGAGAATATTATGGTAAATACATATCGCCTTATCTTATTTTTTTAAGGACAATTTGATATACATTGCCAATTTGTCAAGGTACTAGGTCACTGGGCTTCATACAAGCTACGCCGTGTACGGGTTCTGAATTCCCATTGATATTTGCAATCTGAAGATAACGAATCCGTTGCAAATTCCGAGGATCAAGATGGAGTGTATCTATTATGAGTGTTTTTTTTATATAGTTTAAAACCAGGGTTTCCAACTTTTATTCTACCAAGGGCCAATTTGAGTTTTATGTTGTCAATCTTAATCTTGTGATTCAGATTTATAAATCAAAACTATAATCTTTCTTAACCTATTTGTAAAAAACAATTGTAATACTAAACCTTTTCAAAAAAATTAAAAACAGTTGCGACAAAATTAAATGAGCACAAAAAGTAGTGATACCTAATTAAGGATGAATAATTTATTTTTATTCAATGTTCAAGCTTAAGTTCTTGCGTAAACAAATCTAGTCACTCCATTTTTATCCTCTCTCAAGTGCATACGTACTGAAACACAAACACTTTTAATCGGTTTAAACAACTGACGTGTTTATAGTACTGGCGTGAACGCTAATTATTTAATCTCATATCTTGATGATTCCTCATTGATAAGATAATTATGATTAATACTTTACGTGCAATTGTACTTAAAAAACATGATTCAATTATGACTGTAATGTAGGATGACTTAGAAAATATAGTCCATGCTAAAGAGGAAAAAGTTTGTCACACACTACTTTCGCTTCATCCTTATACAATGATGTTCTTTTTTTGTTACGTTCTAAGAAGTCTAATTAGTCCTACCAATACCATGGCTAAAGCCGTCAATGTCAAGAAACGCCTGCTATAATAATTTAAAAAAAAACCTAAAACAGTTTAACTAAAGTCTACATCTGGAGTATCGTGCTAAACGGAAGCGAGATTTAGGGACGTATTAATAAACTCATCTTGGCTGAGATGTTGGTCACAAGATACGTCAAAGTAAACGTCAAACCATAGAAACCTGTCATTTTTGACGCATCTTGAGTCGAGCCATATAGTCAAGATCGCAACTGACATTGGCACAAGCCTTGTGGCTGCCACTAAAGAGAAGAAGAAGAAGTATAGTCAAGATCAGTTTATTAATACGGTCCTTTGACGCTTACACAGAGAGATATAGATTGGAACCGTTTGAGATGTAATGTTGGCGAAGAGTGGAAAGATTTAGCTAGTTGGAAAAGAAAACTTACGAAGAGGTTTTAAAGATGGCGAACGAGAGGACATATTTTAGAAACTATAGAATGTAGAAGAGGAAAGTAATGATGGAGTACCTGATATGGCACCACAGTATCTTTTTTTTAATAATTTGGGGGGTAAAAAGAGGAAAAAGAAGACCGAGGCTTACTTACTTCAGCCAAATGAGACTGAATGATGTTAAGTCGTATCAGGAAGTGAAAACGCCGGTAAACAGAGAAAAGTGGCAATAACTCTACAGACAAGAGCCTAGCTCTTAAGTCGAATGACTAGATATCGACGCTTGAAAGGCGAAATCATCTAAGCGACATTTTTTAAGGACTTAGAGTTAAATATATTTTCGGAATGTGTAAACTTTACTGGTTTTGAAATATATACTAACTTAATGTCGTAAAAAATGTCGCTTAGATAATTTCACCTTTCAAGCGTCGATATGATGATTTGTGACGTGTTTGTTACCTGAACAAATAAATAATTAACAAGATGCAAAGAACCGTCCCTTGAAATCTGATACTGTTGTTCTTACTCTTTTCCTTTGTTTAAGTTTGTTGGATAGTTTTGTTCTTTGGGAAAATATTTTTTTTGTTGGTTTTTTTGGAATATAATTTAAAAATCAAGTCAAAATTCTGATCTTAATGAAAAAATGAAGTATATAGGTACTGAAACTGACCATGTAAAAAGATGCTGAATAAACATCGCGAATAAAAAAAAAAGAGGTATCGTGGCACAAAAATGACGTTAGTGAGACACTAGATGACTATGATGATGGTGACGACGATCCAGTGATGATAATGATGATTCCAGCGATAACCAGACTTTGGAAATCGTAGTTTGAAGATACGGTATTTCCACATATTTTTCCCGATCAAGCTTTGGACGATCAGTAAAAGGAATGGCACATACTTCCCTTACCTTGAGTTACTATTACCGTACTCGCTAGCGAGTCGAATACTCTCTCTCGCACTCTATAAGAATACTGCGAGGTCTCCGAGGGACAGAGATTAAGTGCTTTGTAGTTACTATCCAAAACAAGTGGGTATTACACATATTAAGCGTAAAAGATAAAGAGGGCCCCTTCGGAATAGAAAGAACGAATGCACAATTTGATAGTCAAATCAAATTTAACCCAGTATCTTCAGAAATAAGGTTACTTATACGTATGCGAATCTATGAGAGATGCGACCTTTCTTCTAAGGAGGGCAGAGCAGCTGTTCTCAGTTTGATTACCGGTAAAAGCAAATATTGATGAGTGCGGGTATTTATTTATCAGTCAACTGTTTTATTTGTAGTATATAACTACGTATTTCTCTATATAACGTATGTTTATTATTTTCTTATATACCCAAATTACAAATTGAAAGCATATTTTGGGACTACCTATAGGTAATTTGCGAGAGGTTGGTCTGCAATTTTTTTTGAAACAAAATTAATTTAAATGTTATTTATCAATGCACACGGAATTGAATCAATCATCCACACGATTATTATAATTGCTTTACAACACCATAATCTTTATCTTAATATCATTATTGTAAATTCTTTAAACTAAGCCATGTTTCAATAAGGTATTTGAGATAAAACATTCAGGGTGACGGAACGAATAATGGTCACTTTTAACTGACAGGCACCTCTCAGGCCACTTCACTCTTAATTTAAATTCAAATTTCATGCGGTCCTAAATTGATTGTTGCAAAACAAATGAAAAACCCTTATCTTCTGTAAAATAAGAATCAAATGTCCATCATTAGTCCTTGTCAATAACTAGTTCTGTCGCCCTAATACATTTTATAAATATTGTCTATTCCTATTCTGCAGTTCCGTATTCCGTCCATATAGAAATAGTTAAAATATGAATTATTATTATTGGGCGGTGAGATGGGCCTTGTGTGCCACTTCAACCATTGCTGATTTTTTGTGGCAGCAGTTGTTTAGAGCTCACTGCAAAGGCCCGTTGCGTCCAGGAATTTCCAAATGCTTTGGGCAGTGAGGAGTTGTATCTCGTGTACGTCCATGTTATGTCGCCCTAGTCTCTTAAAATATGAAATTATAACCACTAATAAAAAAAAATGGGTTTAGCCGGCGCACAAATAGCGAATCGCAGTGCAGGAAAGAGGGTTGATATTTTGACACATTAACGTCTAAAACAAGTGCTAATAGAAGTGCCCACGATACTAAACCTAGTTTGATGAGAATACCAGATGATATGTATAATAATTAAGGACGGTTTTAATGGGGGAGCACGAAATGGCAATGCTGCAATGCAAATAACCTGACAAAGCTATTGACTTATTTTTAACTATATGTCCAATGTCCAGTATGATAAGACTCACAAGCAGAGTTGGACAAAATTTATCTTTTTACGAATAACCGAGAAGATATCTAAACATTCGTTATTGAAATAACCACATAATCAGCCATTTGTTTTTTTTAATTTATCTAGATGAGCTTTAGTCTTATCTAGATAAGTTAGTTGGACTTTTCAATAAAAAGATGAATTTTAGCAGTACAGTCATGTATGTAGAGCTAAAAGTTGTCGTGCCCAGTGAATATAAAAAAGTTATTAATGTTTTGAAAATAAGGCGAAATAAAAATATGTGACCATTTTAGGGTTATGTAGTTAAACTAGGAAATCTACAATCTTATACCTTCAATCCTAAGACCCTGAGGACTAGATGGAATACGTCGATGCTAGTAATTTCACCGGGTAACACCACAATGCGAACACTGTCGCTTGGTGGTAAGTTAAACGATAAGTCCATTACTAAAACATCATAGGCTATCTTCTTTATATGATTATTTGTATGTAAGCACTAGCTTTTGCGCCTGACTCCGTCCGCGTAGAAGTTATTTATTGCTATTCCGCAGGAACTGTCTAATTTTCTACAATAAATACTCACTGCGTCTCCAGGTCATAAACAATCTCAGAACAGTCGGCCAAGAAAGTGGTTTACCAGATTTGACAAAAGTTTCTGCGAGATCTAATTATCACTAAGGTTGACATTTGTCACTGTTCTAATATTATTTCAAGGGAATATCGAAGTTGTTGTATTCATCATCATCATCATCATCATCATGTCAGCCGAAAGACGTCCACTGCTGGACATAGGCCTCCCCCAAAGCTCTCCACTCAGACCGGTCTTGTGCTTTTCGCATCCACCGCTTTCCCGCGATCCTTACAAGGTCGTCACTCCATCTTGTTGGAGGCCTACCCACAGCTCGTGTCCCGGTCCGCGGACGCCACTCGAGAACCTTCTGACCCCATCGGCCATCAGTCCTGCGTGCGATGTGCCCCGCCCACTGCCACTTCAGTTTAGCTATTCTTCGGGCTATGTTGGTAACCTTAGTTCTCCTGAGGATATCATCATTTCTGATTCTATCACGCAGAGAAACCCCGAGCATAGCCCTCTCCATAGCCCTCTGAGTGACCTTGAGCTTTTTTATGAGGCCCATCGTTAGCGCCCACGTCTCGGATCCGTAGGTCATCACTGACAACACACACTGGTCAAAGACTTTTGACTTAAAACACTGCGGTAATTTGGACGAAAAGGTGCTGCGAAGCTTCCCGAACGCTGCCCAGCCGAGTAGAATTCGACCTCTTTCTCAAAGTTGGACCTACCTAACTGGACCGTTTTCCCAAGTAAATATAGTCGTCAACAACTTCGAGCGCAGAGCCTCCGACTATCACGGGAGTTGTTGTATTATGAGTTATGACGTGCAAATTAAATTCAACCGTAGGGTGGTAGACCACATTTATGGCCGACCGTACCTTTGCACGTCACTCGGTTAAGGCAAAGCAAACAAACAAAATCACTATCGATTTATGTAACGATAAGGATGTCCAGTGACGTTGAGGTACTTATCGATAGGAGGTTTGTCGATGTTATCAAGCATTAACGATACAAAGGCTATAGCCGTGTTTCTATACAAAATTTGCCTTTCTGTCAAATGTTCTAGTAATTTTATTTTTAGATACTCCTTGTAGGCAAAGGTCTGTTCCCCAAAGAAGAGCCATGTACACTTGTCAGTTTTCGTAATATGGCGGTTTTTTTTTTTTCACTTTTTAATTTTTTTCTTGAATTCGGTCTTTGCGATTAATTTGATTTTTTGGTAAACTATACTACATAATAAAACCCATCACTACAAAAAATATTGCTTGAAACTTTACTACAAATATATGTCAAAATAATGGAAACTATAAATTGTTTTTTTTTTTTTGGTGTTCTGGTGTAGCGGCACCTACAGTTTTTATTTCATAAATTGCCCATCTATAGACCTACTACATATATTAAATTCAAATTATTAGCTTTGGTACTTCATGCCAAAAACTAACTACAAATAAAATTATTCCTTCCTTGTTTCAATGTTTTTACAGGATTGCTTTAATTACTTGTATGAATGAAATCGTATACATCCTATTTTTGTATTTTGTCATTTTTGGAAGTTTGTTTCGTTTTTGACATTTATTTAAACATTATCTAAAAAATAAAAAAGTGTTCTAGTAAGGAATAATTTTATTTGTAGTTAGTTTTTGGCATGAAGTACCAAAGCTAATAATTTGAATTTAATATATGTAGTAGGTCTATAGATGGGCAATTTATGAAATAAAAACTGTAGGTGCCGCTACACCAGAACACCAAAAAAAAAAAAAACAATTTATAGTTTCCATTATTTTGACATATATTTGTACTAATTTAATAAAGACTCAAAAGAACAAGAAAAGCTTAAGAAATAACATGCAATTATATATTTTTAACTATTAATTGATTTTTCATTATATAGAATAGTGACAGCGGCTCTAAATCAGGTACAGGAGCAGGAGGACATATCAACATGACACAACAGTTTTGTTAACAATGTCATTTTATTTAATATAAAAATTGAAATTATTTGGAAAAACACACATCATTATGCCAAAACACATGACGCTTGCTTTCAAGCGGGAATGGACCTTTAAAAAAAAAAGGAAATTATTTGTGTTGTGATTGTGACCGCCGTACGCAGTGTTTTTGGTCTGTATGGCTCGCTTTCCAGCATTGGTCCTAATTTTAGGAAGAGCAATAAGGTTTTTGGTCCTGGTGACCCTGCGAAAAGTTCTGAATTGCAAAGTGGTCAGGACCTGCGGGCAATTGACTTCGCTTACGCACAATATTGCTGCTATAACGGCATTATAAAACATAAAAGTAGGGATAGTTAAACAGATGGATTTACTTGTGAGAGGACCTTGTGCAGGGTCCGTCCGGGTTGAAACCACCATCTTGTCCATTAACCTACCGACAAGCAGCAGTGTTCGCATTGTTGTGTTCCGGTTTGGGGATAAGACAGCCGGTGAAATGACTAGCATAGAGGCATTCCATCTTAGTCCTCAGGGTTGGCAGTGCATTTGCAGTCTTGTGAATGCGAATGTCTATGGGTCACAGTTTCCACTTACCATCAGGTGGCCTGTGTGCTCGTTCGCCTTCCTATGCCATAAAAAAAAACTTAAAAGGGAACCTACGGACCCATAAAAAATTGGTTTAAAATATTCAACTTCCTAAACTCATAACATCTATCTGTCATTTTAGGAAGAAGACTATCACGGAGTTCCAGTTCTAAGATAGTGCAATGGGGTGCAAAATACACCTTATCAAGTAAGCCAGTGAGGTACATTTTTCAACTTGTTGAATTTGTTAGTTGCGCGGTATTGCAATATATCACGCACGAAATCTGACTTGATATCATTAGACAACAAAAACAAGACCAATAACCTAGGTATTGGATGTTTTCTCTGTATATACAGTTTGGTCGTTAGGCCCGATTTGACAGCTGTCAAAGCATGGCAAAACATAACCTCAAACACATAATTTGTACTGAGTTGACAGCTGTCAAATCGGGCCTCTTAGAACGACCAAACCGTTATTATTATTTCTCTATGTAAGTATGTTTATTGCTGCTTTGTACAAAACAATTTGTGTAATTTATTTATTAACTTTATCGAAACACCCTTCAACGAACGTATCAATACGCATAATTTTAATGAATACCGCATGAGTTTTTTTTTAGCACAAGTCTAACCTAACCTTAACCTACTTTTTTTTTAATGATTATGCTGAAAACGTCATGGTTAAAGTAGAACATTTTGTTCGATGAACTGATACAACCCGATAAGATGAAGTGAAATTTGATAAAATAATGAGTATTTACCCCAATAATTACTATCGTACGAGACAAAAACATGGAAAATAATATTATGTAAGTCAAGATTCTTGAATTGAATTATACGTTCTTACGTATAGGTATGCGTGGTATTGAAAACCGTAATTGACAACAATTCATTATGTGCTAAGGTAGTAAAATAAAATACCGTTTCTAGATTTTACACTGCTGATTACAGTAAAAATATCTTTGGATTTTTTTATGAAGTAGTTTTTTTTACATTTAGGAAAAACAGTAAAAAAAGTTGGATTGTGAATGTTAGGAATACACTTATAGTGCCCTTAGTCCATTTATTACCAAAGGAATTGAAAAAAATATACATACAACTGTCATGTTAATTTTTTATCTGTCTGACGGATTACTTGATTCTAACGACACGCTTTCAATTCTACGCAAAATAGTTTATTTATTTTAATGGTGTCTACAAATTATGTAATTAATTAAATTACGCAAAATAACAAATTTGTGAACGAACGGCAGCGAATCATTGACAAGTGAGTTCTGTTTTTGTTTAAAGTTACGTTTTTTATTTTAAATCATGCTAAGATCACGACATCAGTATTCCTAACTTTGTATATACGGTCTTTTTAATGACTATTTCTTTAAAAAAATACTAACGACAAATTTAAGTTAAATAAAGAAAAACCAAGAAATACGGGTAGTCTTATTTTTAACCAGCTATTATAAACGCGAAAAAACAATAATGCTTTTTTTTTTTAAATGTTGTCAATTTTGATCATAGTATCAATTGGCAGTTTACGTCACCTATCAACTTCCATTCATTCACTAAAGTGATCATGAATCAGGAGTATAATTTAATTAACACTTTGGGAAACAAAGTGAAGGCAAAAATAATTAGGATCAAATTGCAATGTTACCTTTTTGAAGGGAATCCTTAAGAGTATGCGGTGAAGTTAGAATCATCCCAATCGAAATATTAATTCTTTTTCACTTAAAAATCATTACATATTTCAGTTACTAAATTACCATCTAACGCCAATATACTAGTAATACGCGAAATATCGAAGCAATGGTAAAAAAGTAACGACGCAGTTTTACAGTGTTTTAAACATAATAATATAAATATTAACCTTTCCTTAAAGTTTAATAAAACAGTGATGTTTGTCATTGAAATAGTTAAATAATGCGTGTACATTTTTTTAATGGCACATATTTTGACTTTATCCTTATGTTTCTATTTGACGACTAAAACCCACTCAGAGACAATACTTATATTTTGCCAATCATACATAAAGTATTCATTTGTTAAGTACTTACACGTTGTTATATCATGTAACTTGTTATGTCACGTAACTATTTAAAGATACTTCTGACGAGTAGCTAATTAAAATAAAGGCCGTAGCATGGATTTGGAACATTTAGATTATAAACCTAATTAAAATCTCTTTCACTTCTTCCATATTCATACATCGAGTCATGCATGCACGTGGGTTTCGGATACGTAAGACAGCTTGCTAAATAAAAAGTCAGCTACTGAATAATGAGAAAATCACTAGATTGCCAACATGAATGAATTACAAAATAATTAGGTAATCAGTAAATTTGCCACATGGCATCACATTTAGACGTCGGTAATATGGAGTGAATTTACAAGCGCGTCGGACAAGACCACCAAAGTTCCACAGAAGGCCATATTTATGGTTCCGATTGTCAAACGAACCCTTATGATTTCACCATGTGCCTGAGTGTGACACACAGATATTTGACACGCTCACTTTTCTCCACAAATTTTGTGCACATATTAATATTTATACCGCGCCCTGCACTTAGCATGGTCCGACATGCTCTTGCCCAGTTAATTTAATCAAAAAATACAATAATACTTAAAAGTCAGTAACGTTACTAGTAAATAAAGTAATAAATAATAATTAAACCAGCAATAGTCATTCAAATTAAATTAAACGTAATGACTAGAGGACAACACGACGAGGTCTCTACGTCAAAAGCCGTGACTAAAATAATTGACTGAATAACAATTCCTTGCAAACGTGAACAGACCTGGAAGGTTATATGACATAACTACGACCAGTGTATAGGAAAGAGCTGCATAGAGCAGATGCTATATTACTCTGACCCTTTCTCTCAGCGTAAACTCAACTGCATAGCTATGTCATAATAACCACCCTGATCCCAAAAAACAGCACCCGTTCACGAGTATAACACGTATCTCAGCCATCGCCTCCCTAAACCATCTATAGGTATGTTTAAGAACACGGCTTCTGTTGCCCCCTCTCTTATATAAATCGCACAAGATGCACGTTTGAAGTTTATTTCGCCTAACTAGTCCTCAGGGTTGGCAGTGCATTTGCAGTCTTGTGAATGCGAATGTCTATGGGTCACAGTATCCACTTACCATCAGGTGGTCTGTGTGCTCGTTTGCCTTCCCAGGCCATAAAAAAAAAAATCTCGCGGATTTATTACAAGTTTATTTAAAACCTAAAGGCCAACTATATTTTTACTTGTGTGTAATTTTTCGACGAATAACTTCTTTAATACATGGGGTTTAAAAGAAACCTCAACGATTACCTTAAGATTTCAAAATAATCAAGTTTAAAAGATAAGATAAAAATACAGATAAGATAAAAATCATTATTCAATAAGTACGCCACACGGGCGCTTTTATACGTCAAAAATCTAACAGCGCTTCTCAAGAGGAGACCACTGCTGATGTGAAATAAAATCATGATGCAAGTTTGGAGGTATATGAATAAGTACTTAAAGATTTAAAAAAAAAGTTTGAACAGGTTGATGAATGTGGAGGAGTCGAAAATTGTATCTTTAGACCGGTGCACCCGGCGTTCCATAGTTTCTGCCTACCCCATTGGGACACAAGCGTGAAGCTGTAACGAGGTTGTTAGAACCTCTTTTGTTTGAGTTCCTGGCCACTATTACATTTCGATCTAAATCTTCCAAATTCAAATTTATTAGATTCTATTCCGATATCGATCCTTGGATCATTCTCCAGATATTTTCTAGAAGAACAAGACACGAGTACTCGTGTCTCAGCAATATTGTACTCACATTAATTTATTATTTTATTTGGTATTTGGTTAAAAATTATAAAATATATTCTTTATATCTCAAGCAGTGATTCATTTATCATCGACACAACGTCTCAGCGATATTTACCATATACCGTCAGAAATGGCTCTCCGGTAACGAAGAATCGAACATAAAATTTCAACGAAATAAAGTAAAACCAACCATGCCAAACCAACCAAGCTATGTATGTATGTAAGTAAAGATTTAGTCAAAATATTTTAAATAAATGAATACTTAACTTCTTTTAATGTAGAGAGCGGATTCCTAAAAGCATTTGTTTTATTGATATAGAGATAAAACTGATGAATTTATCGAATATCGACAACTAATATGACAAGTAACTGATATCACGATAACCTAGTGGGTAGTAAGTAATCCTGCCTACTTACGAAGCCAGCGGTCGCGGATTCAAATTCCTGCTAAGGGCAAATATTTGTATGAAGATCGCGAGTATTTTTTTCTGAGGCTTGGATGTATTCTTTGTATTTGAGTTTGTATTACTCTATATAAATAAGTTTATCGTTGATTTGAACTAGCAATGTGCAAGTTGCAGAACATTCCCAAAACGCGCGAGAATGTTCTTAGAACATTCTTGCAACATGAAACTTATTGTTTAAATAAGAAAATGTTTTTACAATAAAGTTAAAATGATCATAATTTTAAATAAAAAAATATTATCCACATGTTTTAGTTTGTTACAGTTAATTATTTTGTTGATAAGTGTTAAGTTTCCAATAAGTTGCTTAAATTCTCATTAAATCTTCGTGTACATTTCAGAGAAAGTTGCAAACAGATATGTTCTCAGCACCAGTACCAGGACCTATATAATATCTATTTTCTATATAATATATATACTCGTATTATATTATTTCTTCCAATTCAGGAGGAGATGATTTCGTAAAGGCCTTAAGAGGCACCAGCCCAGTAAGCTCTACTATTTAAACTGCCCTTCTTTCCCACCGTCCACCTATCGTAGTCCACCTGGACATTTTAGCAGCTATTGCGGAGCTCCTGTTTCTGGGTGCTGTGGCCCTTCGTGCCAAATTTATAAATTCTCGTTCTCGAGAACATTCTCAGAAATTACCGAGAAATTCTCACTTGTAAAGTTTCGCAACTTTGGGAACTTCTCGCCTGCACATTGCTAATTTGAACCCATAATACAATCTTAGAGCGTAGTTTGTATGACATTTAACAACCATTTCTTCCGCCCTGGATTATATTCAGGATGGAATTAACAGTATCGAGGCGAGGAGCTCTGTAGAAGACTCCGATACGCCTGATCCAAGTCTGGAGGTTATGGAGATGGGAGTTGTGGTCGACAGAGACGTCTCGAATGTCTCTGGAACGCCCGATGTACCTCCTCATACCGAAGGGCAAAAGAACAAACGGATGTCGGGTGCTGCGCGTAAGCGTTTCCGCAGGCTTGTGGGCGCTGCAGGGGTAGCCGTAGAGCAGGCCCTTGAAATGTGCCGCAAGCCTTGGAAGGACATTCCTGTGAAGATGACGCCCTCGGAGAAGGCCCCCGTCAAAAGGGGAAGATCCGAGGAAGAGTCTCCACAGGGACATACATCGAAAGCCCCGAGACTGTCCTCTGAAGCTGCAGGTGGCGCTAAACCCCCCAGCTTCAAGGAAGTGGTAGGGTCCTCGCGCGTAGGGATCCGTAACTCGGAACCTATGAGCGAGGATCATATGAAGATGATCCACCGCCATCTGAACCTGGCCATTGCTGGACAATGCTCGGATGGTTATGGACCACAATTTCTGGGTTTCACGCACAAGACAGGGTGGATCCTGGTTACCTGTGTCAACCAGCGTAGCCAGGACTGGCTTGTGGGTGAAATCCCGAAATTAAAGCCGTGGCCGGAGGCGAACCTCTCCGTCATTCCGGAGGGGGAGCTGCCCAAACCAGCCACGGCCACCACCTTCATCCCGGAGTCAGAGGCGGCCTCTACTGAAGAGGCCCTAGCCCTACTCAGGGCACAGAATAAGGGCCTAAACACCGGGCTCTGGAGGGTGCTAGGCGACAGGGTGGAACAGGGAGGAAGGGTAGCTACCTTCTCCCTGGACGAACCCTCCGTTGAGACCCTGAAAGCCGGTGATTATGAGGCGGCCCTTGGCTTCAAGAGGGTTTATTTTAAGGTCAAGGGAGGGCCAAATGCTCCCCTGACCACCCCCGCAGCTAAGTCTGCTGCTCCATCCCAGGGTGCCCATAAAACCCAAGGCCCCAAAAGCCATGGGGGCAGGGCCCACCCAGGGGGAGGAGTCAGCAGAACTGTCACCGATCGGGCCGGACCCTCAACCTCAGCAGCCAGAGGTCGACAAACGCCTCTGGGGGCGAGGGGCGGGGGGACCCGACCGGCCACAAAAAGGGGGAAGTAATGGCTTCCTCCCCTACACCGGCGAGGATCCTGCAGGCGAACTTACACCATGCAGCTGCTGCGTCAGCAGTGGTTGAGTGCCGCCTTGCAGGAAACATCGACCTCGCCCTCATTCAAGAACCGTGGGTTCGTAACTCAACCATCCTGGGACTGAATTCCGTTGGTAAGGTTCTATACAATACAAACGGAGTAAAGCCAAGGGCGTGTATTGTTTTCAGCAAAAACACTAACTTTTTACCTGTTCCAGAGTTATGCACTGATGACCTTGTAGCAGCGTATGTAACTCCGAAGGGATGGTATGGGTCTAGAGTAATTCTGTGCTCGGCCTACCTTCCTGGAGACAAAGCGGACCCCTCTGCGGAGTTCTTTCCTGTGGTCGATTACGCCCGGAAACACAACGCGGAACTACTGGTGGGTTGCGATGCCAACGCCCATCACACCAACTGGGGGAGCACTGACATCAATGGTAGGGGTGAGTTACTACATGAATTCCTACTAACCAATTTACTCCAAATTCTGAATTTAGGCTGTGTACCAACCTTTAATACTAGAGCTAGGAGTGAAGTTTTAGATATAACGTTTGCCACTGCAAATCTCGCCAGGCACATCCTAAACTGGAAGGTAAGCGATGTGGAATCTTTGTCAGACCATAGACACATTTGTTTCAATCTGACTAGTCAACTGAGCAATCAGACTGTTACCTTTAGGGATCCTAGACGAACTGACTGGGAGGGTTATCGCAACTCCCTAGATCGTAACCTAGGCTCTATTGCTAAAAGTATAAAAACGCGGGAAGGTTTGGAACTTGCGGTAGAGGTTATCTCCAAAGGCATGGTACAGGCCTATGAAGAGAACTGTCCTCCCAAGGTGAAATCATCCAAGCGTATGGTTCCGTGGTGGAACTCTAAGCTGAGAAGGCTCAGGGATAAAACACGGAAACTGTTCAATAGGGCTAAAAAGACAAATGAGTGGGAGATCTATCGGAAAGCCCTAAATGAATATAGCAAACAGATTAGGAAAGCGAAAAGGGAGTCATGGAGGAAGTTCTGTGAGGACATAAACAATACGCCTCAGGGAGCAAGACTTCATAGAATACTCGCCAAAGCAAAACCTAACCAAGTTGGTCTACTAAAAAGACCTGATGGTTCCTTCACTGAGAATGAAACGGAAACGTTAGAATTACTGGCAAACACTCACTTCCCGGGAGCTGGAGACCCGAACTTAGCAGGTGGAGGAATAGTTTATTCTAGACCCCATCTTGAGGACTGGAGACAAGCAGCCTTAGTCGTAAGACCGGGACTAGTGAGATGGGCCATTAATTCATTTAAACCCTATAAAACTAGTGGATTAGATGACGTAAGTCCAGTTTTGATACAACGTGGTGCAAACGTCCTGATCCCCTATTTGGTTAAGATCTTCAGAGCAAGTTTTGCCTGGGGACACATACCTGAACAGTGGAAGAAGGTAAAGGTCTTATTTATACCTAAGGCTGGGAAAAAGGACTACGCCCTGGCAAAGTCCTTCAGACCCATTAGCCTATCCTCGTTTCTACTTAAAACCATGGAGAAGGTAATTGATAAATATATTCGTGAGAACTGCCTCAGGGACAAACCTATCCATGACAGTCAGCATGCCTATCGTAGTGGCAGATCTACAGAGACAGCCCTACTAAACCTAGTTGATAGGATCGAGAAAGCGCTGGAAGATAAGGAGATTGCTTTAACAGCTTTCCTGGATATAGAGGGTGCCTTTGATAACACTCCCATCAGAACGTTGGTCAGTGGGCTGGCTGTGAAAGGCGTAGACACTACCACTATCCGATGGGTGCAAGGGATGCTCTCAAGTAGAGTGGTCAGGTTAGAACTACTCGGCACTACACTAGAGGTGACCACAGTAAGAGGCTGCCCGCAGGGAGGTGTATTATCTCCTTTGCTCTGGACTCTTGCTGTGGATGGGCTCCTGCATAAGATGGCAGAGCTTCGCATCGATACACAGGGGTACGCTGACGACCTTGTAGTTACGGTGCGTGGCAGCTGCCAAAGTACTCTATCGTACCTAATGCAAAGGGCTCTAAACACAATAAACTCGTGGTGTAAAGATAATGAACTATCCATAAATGCGGATAAAACCATTATTGTCCCATTCACAAATAAGCGGAAACTAGTGGGACTTAGACCGCCTATCATGAATGGGAAAATAATACCGTTCTCCTCAGAGGCCAAGTATTTGGGAGTCACACTAGACCAGAAACTTACATGGAATCTGCACGTGAACGGAACCTTACAGAAGGCTAAATCAGCTCTGTCAATTTGTTGCCGGCTAGCAGGAAGCAGATGGGGACTAAAACCCAAAATTGCACTCTGGCTCTACACATCCATAGTGAGGCCGATGGTGTCTTACGCCTCAGTGGTATGGTGTAGAAAAGCGGCACAAAAAACTGTAATATCAAAACTTGGCAGCCTCCAAAGAACTGCCTGTATTATCGCTACTGGAGCCATGTCAACCTCTCCGACACTAGCTCTTGAAGCACTGCTAAACCTACCGCCCCTTCACCTGTATTTGGAAAAGGAGGCGAAGGCAAGCATGCATAGAATCTCGAGCTTGAAGAGAGGCCACTGGCTATCCCAAAATATGAGATCCCTCGAGAACTCTGTAAGCGATATTCCTGTGATGGGGATGTTATCAGACACCATGCCCCCTAAACTTTGTCCACAGAAGCTGTTTTCTGTGGAATTTCCGTCCAGGGAAGACTGGTCACACGGTCACTTAACATGGAAACCAGGTAGCCTAAGGTGGTACACTGATGGCTCCAAATCCGGTTCTGAGGCAGGCTGCGGAATATATGGAGAGGCGCCTAAAAAGGAGTTAAGTCTGAATTTAGGCAAGTACTCTTCTATTTTCCAGGCGGAGGTGTACGCCATAATTGAATGTGCGGCAACCAATCTGCAAAGCAACTACCTCAACAGTACCATCTATATCCACTCGGATAGTCAGGCGGCTCTCTTGGCCCTAACCTCTGATGTCATGAACTCAAGGCTGGTCGAGAACTGCTGGACACTCTTAAATACTCTGGGTACAAATAACAGGGTGATTTTACGTTGGGTCCCAGGGCATGCGGGCATCGTGGGCAACGAGAAAGCTGACGAACTCGCACGGGTAGGAGCTAAGGGTACACAATTTGGTCCGGAACCATTTTGCGGCATCCCTAAAAGCCTAACAAAACTTACCTTGTGGACATATTGCTTTTATGCAGCCATTCAACTCTGGAGAACAACTCCAGGATTAAACCATTCCAAGGCTCTCATAAGAGCATTTAGCAAAAAGGCATCGACGGAGGCCTTAGCGCTAAGTAGGAACAACATTCGCACTCTGGTCAGGGCGCTCACAGGGCACTGTTGCCTGAACAAGCACATGCAGACGATTGGGAAAGGTGACACAAGGTTGTGCAGACTCTGCCATCTGGAGGAGGAAACGCCTTTGCACCTTCTCACCGTCTGCCCGGCCTTAATGCGACACCGTAGCTCCTCACTGGGAAAGCATCTAATGTGCCCAGAGGAGATCAAATATCTCGGCGCCAACAAAGTCCTGAAATTCCTCGCAATAACAGGACTCAGCGGAGAACTGTAGGCCGTGGCGATCACAATAGATCAATTCTGGTCGCAGTGATACTAGGCTTTTTAGCCTTGAATAGCCACTCCCTGAATAATAATAATGACATTGTCCCGTGATATTTATTTTTATATCTCGTATGTGGCACCTCATTTTTTTTAAAGCATTTTTATTTTTAAATCTGAGATACACATGAATATCTCAGAAATAATTAACAAACCATCAATTTTCGGACTTTACGCATTGATGAAATCAATTACTAAGTGCGAATGAAGAATGGCACTTATAAGTGTAAAAGAAATAAAACATAATTTTCAATCCCTATAACATAATTTTTGCTATGAAAATTTTGCTCCTTGTAATTTATTTGCGAGTAAAATAACATGTGCTTGAGAAATTTTATATGTTTTTCGTGACGGTTAAATTGTTATCGTAAATTGTACGAGGCGGTAAACTAAGTTATCTATTGACAGTTAAAATGATCTCCTTATCTTTCTTAGATAACGTTCACACCATTCAAAGTAATATTTACTGAACAAGTGGCCTCGAGATTAACTCTGAGAAATAGTTTTTCCAAGTTAGTAAAATATTTCAAACTGGTTACATACCTGTTATATTTTTTTTTACATTCTCACCATTTTTAACACAAATTATTTCCCCAAATCCAACATTTTTCTAAAATTATAGAAAATACAACTGGCAGTAACCACAATCTTACCGTTACCATCAAAAACTTAAAACATACACTGCAAAACGAACCTAAGAGACACTTCTTTATAACTTTATCTTCTTCAGGGGTCACTTTTTCAATTTCGAACGGTAATTCCAACCACGGCGCCATCTTAGAAATTCAAAAATGGAACAGAACTAGCAAGTCATGCGTTTCTTTTCACGGGGCGTTTTGAACTGTTTGTACGATAGGAATTCACACCTATTTCAATAAACCATAATCTAATCATTTTGCGGATCGATCCGTCTGTGAGTGGAAGATAACGCTTTTGTGTGTGATTCAGTTGTTGCTAGATACCTAATTGCTGAGGAGAGGCTGTGAGGTTTGCTTAAGTTTATTTTTTGGCATTGAGAAGGCACGAACTCACTGGCCACCTAATGATAATTGGAATCTGAGGCCCATAGACATGACCGCTGTAACTATGACCTTCATTGAAATGATTCCTTAATTTAAATTGGGACTAGGTCAAATTGGTGTGACGTTGTCCCCTGATATTTATTTATTTATTCCAAGACAAGGTACCACGTATGAATACGTAATAGTAACTAAGAATTATTCTTTAGTAATTTTGAATTATGATGGTTTTTAAAGGTTTGTATTGTTTTTTTTTTTTGTTTAAATGTTTAATTTAAGAACATAAACATTTCAAAAGCGCTCTACTAAATAACCGGTGTTCGAAGGTATTGCTCTTATTTTGTGGTAAAGGCGATTGCTATGACGAGTCGGTTAGTCTTGTTGGTTGTGGGGTTGTAGCTACTAGCCCTGCCTTCGAAGCTATTAGGATTCGATCCCCGATAAGAGGAAATATTTTGTGTGATGTGCGCAATTATTTTTCCTCAATCTTTGATGTATATACGTCTAATTATTTACTACTGTACCCATTATACTTAAGTGGTCTATTATTGTACCCAAAAGCATACCTTAACTTGGGAGTAGGTAAATTTGGATAAGATTGTCCCCTGATATTTAAAAAACCTCCTATATGTTGTAGATATATACAAACAGGTTTAAAAAAAAGTCCCATTTTACAATGTCGTAAGAATTGATCTAGTGCCACAATAAGAGAATTAAAATCGCGTAGTTATCAAAAAAAAACCATACAAATTTAGCTCCGCGCGAATGCCGCGATTACGTTTCTCACCCCCTAAATCCACAATTTTTGAATACGTTGTAGTTATTATAAAGAACTATTTCTGTACGTTTGTTTTTTGTTTTTTAATTTGTTTCATTCTGAGAAATATTTTCTTGGAAAGAAGAACGTACAGACATAGATTTCATCTACAACATATTCAAAAATGGGAAAAATCGGACTTGATTTAGGGGGTGAGAAACGTCATCGCATTCGAACGAAAAACTTAATTATACAGAGAAATACACACCCTAATACATAGAAAACATCCAAGACGCAGGAACGAATATTCGCGCTCATCACAAATATCTTCACTTACCGGGATTTGAACCCAGGTCCGCTAGGTTCGCAGGCAAGGTGACTACCAACTAGGCCAACGCGATATATGTCTACTGTCTAGTAGGACAATAGCCATATTAAAAAGAATAGAACTTTAAAAATAAACAGAGTGTCCCTTCCAACAACGTCAATATCATGTTTGTATGCTTACAGTAATGCTATCGACAGGTTGCTCGGCTTGAACTCAGGCGCATGAGAGTGAGGCTAAATTCATGTGGCTCTTTATATATGTAGATACACTGATGAAAAGATAAAAGATGTTTATTCAGTAAGTAGGCCGCACGGGCACTTTTACACGTAAAAAATCTACCAGCGCTTCGTAAGAGACCAATGCTGAGAAGAAACGCCGCGAGAAACTCAACAGTCAGTCGTTTTTTAAATACTTATTGAATATGATATTATACAATAATAAACTTAACCTAGCATTATATAAAACAAAGAATCTCTCATAAAACAAAAAAAAAAAAATTCATGCGTAGTTGAACATGAAAATGTGTCAAAACTCACAAGCACTAATAAGTAGTAGTAATAGAAATTTAAAAAATTATACTTACCTATGACGGTGCAAGACAACCCACATAAAAAGTTTCGATACATTCTCCTACAGAAACCGTGTCCCCTAGACAATAAACAATGTTTACATATTTTTTGACTAAGTTCTTATTAAGTTATTTAGGCTATAGTAAGCTTTAGACATCGACGACTTTTTCAAGTAGGTTTTAAGTACTGGAATGGTAACTTTAAAACAAACGTCAGGTAATTTATTATACAAAAGGATGCATTGACCTACAAATGTTTTATAAACCTTACGGACACGAATTATTTATTAGCAACTACCACAGATACAAATCCTATACATTCACAATGTTCTTATTATATTCCGTTTGTATTACAATATAGCGTTTAATTTTTTATCTGACCGAATTTGGGTAATATTTTAGCCTTCGGGCTTATTATGGTCAAGTATTACAATGAGGAATCAAATCAAATCAAATCAAATTTCTTTGTTCCAACACAGGTAGGTACTAGAGGTTGTTTGTAGCAAATGTTGTATCAATATACACCCGAGCGATTCAGACAATTAAATTTTCAAGTACTAATATCAATAAATTAAAAAATGGAGGTCAAATTTCCTTATTTTTATAAACGGTTCATATTAAATTAGAAAAACGCCTTAGAATCGTATTTTTTTTATTTATTTTTTACACGGTTCAGATTCAATTAGAAAAAAACCCTCCCAATCGTATCAGCTCGAGTGTAAAGGGGTTGAGACGCAAAGCATACAAATTGAAGTTCAGTTAAATAAGATACACATGCAGTTATTAACTAATTATAATTACTGGATATAAATTCATTAATTGAGTAGAACGCTTTTTTCACTAGGAATTTTAATAATTCATTTTTGAACTCGGTTTTGCCGTGTGGTTGCCGGCTTAGAATTGTGCCACTCCATGTCTTCCCGTGGAAGTCGTAAGAGGTGACTAAGGGAATAAAGGCTTGTAGTACTGTTAGGCGATGGGCTTGCTACCTGTCACTAATATACACTGTTAAACATCTTAGCCTAATTGTACAAATTGTGGTTACAGAGTTATCAACAAGTTTGTTGGTAATTCTGTAGCTCTGCCTACCCCACTTTGGGAATGAAGGCGTGACGGTTTGTATGTATTGTAGCGTTACCGCTACAAAATCGCTTCAAATTCGCGCGTTTATTTTGTTTATTTTTTAGGTGTCGAACTCCTTTGTGTGTTTGAGTTGCTGGCCTGCGTTGTTAATGGTTTCGATTATTATTTTAAAATTTTGAATGTGTTGTCAGATTGTTCGGCATGGTTGTAAGATGTTTCTTTTTGACATTGGTGCTTCAGTCTCATAACCGAAGGGATATATTTTTTTGTTCTCGACTTCGTACATTTGCAATTTCAAGTACAATTGCAGTTTTAACAGTGACCTAGTTCGCATAGTTGGGTGCACGGTCACTCTATCTGCTGAGCGAAAGGAAGGAATCTTTTTTGCACCAAATAATACCGGCTTGAACCGGGTAAGTTGATATTTATTGAGATCTTTCCCCGCTAGGCCCCGTTCTGATTGTCTTGTCGTTCGTTACTCATTAGATCCTTTTATTCTAGTCCACCTACCACCTGAAGAAGTTGTCCACTAAACGCGAACTACGGACGATTATTGTGCAATCACACGCGTATAGCGAGACACATATACTTTCACGCGTTGTGTACAACGCACGTGTGTGACTCCGGAGACTTCGGCTACGAGACCTTTTTTTTCAAGATAAGCGTAGTTTAAGAAACCTTTTTTTATATTTTTTATATATGCGTACATGTTAAATTTATTTTTGATTTAAAGGGAACGAGCGTTTAAAATTCCCATCTCCGAACTTCAATGTCAAAGATAATATGCGCATATTTTCTTAGGGCCCCTTTGACTATTATTGCTATCGTGCATTGTTTCTCCAAATTCTAAAAGAGTCCGCGCGCTCCATGAACGTTTGTTCTTTTTCGGCCAATATTCGGAAACGTAACTTAAATCATTCTTGGAATACCTTTTTATCTCTAAATTTTTGTGTTAATCCTTAATTTTTCGTCTTTACTAACCTCTAAAATTTTTTGTTATTATATTATCGTCACCTCACCTAAACTAGTTACTATTTATTTTTTATACCAATCTTTGTCGCAATTGTCTATTATTCGACACCTTTAATTAATCTTAATAAACTATCTTTAGGTTTTAATTCATTTTTTATTTGTGTTAAATTTCTACGTTTATCCTAGGCTCAGTCCTAGGATCAGTTAGTGCTCTTTTTTCTTTATGGAGCGTAACAAATGGCGCCCGAAGTAAGTTTTTTCATTGTTTTTCTCGTTATATTTAATTGATTCCTTTTCTTTTTTGTGTCCTTTTTGGTGAGATTGGTCTAGAAGACCAATAGTAATTTACCCATTCTACTAATTCTTCACGTTGTGTTCTAGGTTTGCGTCCCCGTTGAACTTCCTGTTGTGTTGAGGTGTTTGTTTCACCTCGCTCGCTTACTTCGTCGGGTCGTTCCCGCTTCGACGTTGATTATTTTAATGTGGTGAATTGTAATTGTTACATAACTTTAAAAATAATTTTAAACCATTTCTTCTAAAACTGTTTTTCTCAATTCAAATAAAGTTGAAATCTGTGTTTTAATGATCATAGTATAGACTTTTGTTAGTGTGTTGTATGCAGGCTCTTTTTAAGGTAAGTCTCGTTGGGCAGTTAATTCTTTTTGCCATGTGTTTGTGTTTGTTCACAGGCATATATTTTTTCATTTAGCGCACGCTTTCTTATAGCTTTTAGTTACCTGAGGTATTTTGTTCTTGGAATTGTTACTCTCTTAGTATGGAATCCGCTGACCATCCCTGTCCCGTAATGGAGACCCCAAAACGTTTGACACCGCCTAACCCTCCGATTAAGAATCCCGATGAATTCTTCGACAGCGAGAGTGGGATTGAACCTACTCCGTTGCCGGCTTTCACAAGTCGACGCTGTTTAAAACAGGAATCCTTAAGCAAATGGGGAATCACCTTTGACGGACAAGGTTGTGTACGAGATTTCTTTCAGCGCGTAGAGGAAGAGTCGGAAGCTAGAGACGTCGGGTATGATTACGTGGTTCGCCGTTTTCATGAGCTCCTTTCAGATAGTGCTCTCAAGTATTTCAGATCAATTAAATTTCCTGGGTTGTCTTATGTTCAAGTGAAAGGCGCTTTTTTACGTACCTTCGACGTTATTGACTACGACTTTAAAGTTGAACGTCAACTTCGACAATTGCGACAGGGTGCGACTCAGACTGCTAGAGATTTCATAATCTCTGCTCGTGATCTCAACTCCAAGCTCCGTAATCCTATTGAGGAAACTGACCTATTTACCATCGTCAAGTATGGTCTTCACTCTCGGTACCATCCGTGTCTAGCTACCAACCTGATTATCGACCTAGATGCACTCTTGCACATAACATCAAATTTCGAGGCATACCAACCCCAAAATTCTATTTGTGCTGTCTGTAGCTCGGCTAACGTAGCCGCCTCATCACAACAAATGCCTCCTTTATGTCTAAAGTGCAATGTTTCTGGGCATCAGTACCGCGCTTGTCCAACTATCCCTGGTACCTTATGTTTTAGTTGCAAGCGACCAGGCGTTATCACTCGTGATTGCGCCAGTTGCAATCCCCAACCTCAAAAAAAACTTGTAAAAGGTGATACGTGCTCATCTAACGTATCACCTGTCATCGTAACTAATTCTTTGGATAATCGTCTTTTTTTAGAGATTACTCTATCTAATTCTCGTATTAAAGCTTTACTAGATAGTGGTGCACAAGTTTCCCTTGTCGATCTTTCATTATTAAATAAGTTGGAAATTTCTTTTAACTCCCATTTGCGACCTACAGTTATTTCAGCTGATAGTTCACCTATCGAGATACTTGGCAGTGTTGACCTTCCTGTTTTTTTTAGAGGAATATGGGTTCAACATCCTTGTCTTGTTAGTAAGAATTTACCGACACAGTTAATTTTAGGTATCCAGTTCTGGAATTATTTTGGATTAACTGCCCTAATAACTCGTGCCTTTGAATGTGATGATTCCGAAACTCTTTTTGTTCCATCCGTCGAAACTTATAGTAAACCTTGTATAGGTTCTTTAGGAACTCGTTATATACATCCTCGTTGGACATTGTCTCCCGACCAGGAAATTAGATTACAATCAGTCATCGAACAGTTTAATGATATTTCGTCTGATAATAAAGGTTTAGGGTGTACGTCTTGGCTATCCCATAAAATAGTTACCGAAGGATCTCCGATTAGGCAGAGGTATTACCCACTTTCACCCGTTAAATTGAAAATCCTTAATGAGGAAATTGATAAGATGTTGGAAATGGGTGTCATTCGTCCATCCAGGTCACCTTGGGCTAGTCCAGTAGTTATGGTTACCAAAAAAGATGGTTCTGTTCGGTTTTGTGTCGATAGTCGTAAGCTGAATAGTGTTACTATCCGTGATTCCTACCCGTTGCCACGCATACAAGATATCTTGGACAACCTTCGTGGAGCTAGGTTTATAACAACCCTCGATTTTCGGAGTGCCTTTTGGCAGATTCCTTTAGCTGATAACGCAAGCTGCCAGAAAACTGCATTTATTGTTCCTCAACGCGGTCTGTTTGAATTTACCCGTATGCCATTCGGACTTACTAACGCAGCGTCTGAGATGCAGCGTTTGACGGATCTCATCGTGAATTTTGAATACACGACGGACTCGGACAACTTTGTCTTCGGGTACGTCGATGATTTGATCCTCGTCTCCAAAGACTTTGATAGTCATCTACGCCTCATACGCAAGGTTCACGATCGTCTCAAGGAAGCCGGTTTGACGGTTAGCTTGAAAAAGTGTGAATTCTGCAAGCCAGAGCTAAAGTACCTTGGTTATATTGTTAATGAACGTGGGTTACAGACCGACCCAAAGAAGCTTGATGCCATTAATGAATTCCCAGTACCGACAACAGCCAAAGCACTCAGAGGTTTTATTGGTATGGCATCTTATTATCGACGCTTCGTTGATAATTTTTCCTCTATCATCGCACCTTTGACCGCGCTGATTGGTAAAAGGAAGGGTAAGGACCCTATCGAGTGGAATGATGCCGCTAACTCTGCTTTTCTTAAGTTGAAGGCGGTACTTATGGAGTCACCTGTCATGTCGTGTCCTGACTTCACCCTTCCGTTCATTCTTCAATGCGACGCAAGTCTTTCAGGCCTTGGGTCTGTTCTTGTCCAGGAGATAGCTGGTGTAGAGCACCCAATAGCCTACTATTCACGTCTTTTCTCTAAAGCCGAGAGAAACTATAGTACCACAGAGCGTGAGCTTCTTGCAGTACTGGATTCTATAAAACACTTTCGCGGTTACCTTGATGGTGTGGAGTTCACTATAGTTACAGACCATATCGCCTTGAAATGGCTAATGACACTAGATAATCCAAGCGGTAGATTGGCTCGTTGGGCAACGATCATTTCCCAGTTC
Source organism: Acleris emargana (assembly GCA_927399475.2). Classification (NCBI taxonomy): domain Eukaryota; kingdom Metazoa; phylum Arthropoda; class Insecta; order Lepidoptera; family Tortricidae; genus Acleris; species Acleris emargana. Next base: position 5,366,928 of record OV656840.1, read on the forward strand.
AATTTCAAGATTGTTCATAGGCGTGGTGTTCTTAATGTGGTTCCAGATGCGCTTTCTAGAGCCCAAGTTGGTGTTATTTCCTTCTGTCGTGGTAATAATCCCTCTTCCGATCCTTGGTATGAGCGTGTTTTTAATGGCGTTTTGGAGTCCCCTCAGATGTTTCATGCGTATTGTATACGCGACGGTGTCCTCTTACGTAGAATGGCTGTCGACAATCCTTTGCGTGATAACGCTTGGCGTATAGTACTACCGGCTGAAAAAGTCAGGGAGGCTGTTCTCGAGATTCACAGTAATTTTCCTAATGTTCATCCTGGTGTCATGAAGACCTACAGTAAACTAAGGGATATATATTATTGGCCCTCGATGTATCGGTCAGTCGCTTCTATTCTGTCTGAGTGTCAAGTATGTAAAGCTTACAAAATTGCTAACGGTACACCACATGGTCTTAGGTTGTATCCCAGGTCGGTAAATGCACCACTCGATCTGCTTTCTATCGATCTTATCGGACCTCTTCCTCCCGCTTATTATGGTTTCCGTTATATTTTAACCATGGTTGATGTTTTTACCAAATACGTCTGGTTGGTACCCTTAAAAATCGTTAACGCTCAGAATATTTCAAAAGCTCTGGAATCTGAGGTTTTTCTTCGATATGGTACACCTCAAAATATCCTCTGCGATAATGCGACGGTGTTCCATAGTTCCGAGTTTTCAAGGTTCTTGACGAGTTATCGCATTCCCGATCCAATTTTTACACCTTACTATTCGCCTCAGGCTAAAGTTGTCGAAAGGTATAATCAGAGTGTAATTACCACCCTTAGCATACTTTTGGCGGATGACGATCGTAATTGGGCTAAGATGCTTCCCAAGGTTGCGCTTTATTTGAACTCATGTATGAATCTTGCGACTTCCTATACTCCCAATTTCCTTATGTATGGACGCGAAGTTCTCTCATCTCACGAGCGTAATAACGTTCAGACTGTGGACCCAGGTGTGGAACACAGTCGGAATGAACGCGCTGCGTCTCTTGAGACACTTCAAGAAGTCTATGCTAAGGTGTCTGACGCAATGAGTCTGGCTTTCCAACGTAATTCTGTCAGATTTAACCGTAATAGGATTCAGGTTCACTATCGAGTTGGTGACTTAGTTTGGAGGCGTAATTTTGCGCGATCTGGTCAGGATGAGTTTCTCGGTGGCAAATTTGCGCCACGTTTTATAAAATGTACAGTTAGCCGTGTTATTTCACCACAAGTTTATGAATTGGCCGACGTAGAGACGTTTCACACGGGAACCTACCACGTTAAAGATATTTTAAAAAGTTAAATGTACTTTTTACAGATCAAAAGTTGTTCCTTGTACCTTGTTCTTTTGTTTCGTATTTTTCGGTACACCTTGTTTCCTAAATTCTAAAGGACCCATATGTGTCAACGTTTCCTTTTTCGATTCATCTTCTGGTCTTAATTTTTTGTATATCATAGATTTATTCCCAGCAGGCCATACGTTGATCAGGTCTCGGTAGACATTTCTAATTTTTTTGGTCGCACTGTACTGTGTACCTTTCGTTAGAATATGGTTTTGGCGCTCAATCTCTTATCATTATCACATAACACTAGTCATTTGTTTTTTATTACATATTACGCTCGCCGCGTAGTTATGTCTATTATAGCGTGTTGGGTAGGTCTTGATTTTTGTTTCGAGACTCTGTTGAATTTTTCAGGTTGGCTTGAGATTTTGTTGGGCTATCTTACTGGATCAACGGATAGGTAGTTTGCGCAAACTGCTTAACCAGTGATTTTAGTATTGTAGTGGTTTGTTGGTCAGCGAACTTAGTGCACGAGGTGTACCTTTGTTTAAGTGTTAGTGCCTGAAAATTTCAAATAGAGTATCCCAATTGTTCTTCGTGTTTTCTTTAACTTTGTGCACTCTTGTGTGCCTAAGTTCATCTTTTGCTGCATTGGTGATAATAATATTTCTTTTTTTGTGTGTCATGTAATTCTTAGTTTTTAATGTTAGGAATTAGAATATAAACTTCCACCATGAGTATTGGCTATGGTTTACGTGGATAACCGGTCACGGTTACTGCTGTGATGGTGTACAGATTATCCGTATTAGGTTGCTTAGGTTAGTTAATTTTGTTCATAGGTTAATTTAGTCTAGTCTCAAGATGTTTTGGGTTGGCGATACCTTGTGAACTTGACCTTGTTGCTACAGGGTGTTAATTGTTGTCTTAGTGTTTAGTTATGAACTTGTGATTAATTATAGGGTTGTTACTTGTGGTAATGGTTAGGGTTGCCTCTTGCAAAATATTTAGGGTTGTGACTTAATTAATTCTGGGGAAGTCAATTTTTTTTTTTTACCTTAGTTGGAAGATAATTGTAGCGTTACCGCTACAAAATCGCTTCAAATTCGCGCGTTTATTTTGTTTATTTTTTAGGTGTCGAACTCCTTTGTGTGTTTGAGTTGCTGGCCTGCGTTGTTAATGGTTTCGATTATTATTTTAAAATTTTGAATGTGTTGTCAGATTGTTCGGCATGGTTGTAAGATGTTTCTTTTTGACATTGGTGCTTCAGTCTCATAACCGAAGGGATATATTTTTTTGTTCTCGATTTCGTACATTTGCAATTTCAAGTACAATTGCAGTTTTAACAGTGACCTAGTTCGCATAGTTGGGTGCACGGTCACTCTATCTGCTGAGCGAAAGGAAGGAATCTTTTTTGCACCAAATAATACCGGCTTGAACCGGGTAAGTTGATATTTATTGAGATCTTTCCCCGCTAGGCCCCGTTCTGATTGTCTTGTCGTTCGTTACTCATTAGATCCTTTTATTCTAGTCCACCTACCACCTGAAGAAGTTGTCCACTAAACGCGAACTACGGACGATTATTGTGCAATCACACGCGTATAGCGAGACACATATACTTTCACGCGTTGTGTACAACGCACGTGTGTGACTCCGGAGACTTCGGCTACGAGACCTTTTTTTTCAAGATAAGCGTAGTTTAAGAAACCTTTTTTTATATTTTTATATATGCGTACATGTTAAATTTATTTTTGATTTAAAGGGAACGAGCGTTTAAAATTCCCATCTCCGAACTTCAATGTCAAAGATAATATGCGCATATTTTCTTAGGGCCCCTTTGACTATTATTGCTATCGTGCATTGTTTCTCCAAATTCTAAAAGAGTCCGCGCGCTCCATGAACGTTTGTTCTTTTTCGGCCAATATTCGGAAACGTAACTTAAATCATTCTTGGAATACCTTTTTATCTCTAAATTTTTGTGTTAATCCTTAATTTTTCGTCTTTACTAACCTCTAAAATTTTTTGTTATTATATTATCGTCACCTCACCTAAACTAGTTACTATTTATTTTTTATACCAATCTTTGTCGCAATTGTCTATTATTCGACACCTTTAATTAATCTTAATAAACTATCTTTAGGTTTTAATTCATTTTTTATTTGTGTTAAATTTCTACGTTTATCCTAGGCTCAGTCCTAGGATCAGTTAGTGCTCTTTTTTCTTTATGGAGCGTAACAGTATGTATGAACTCGGTTAAATTTTCTCCATAAAAAGGACCGTGGATAAAGCATTTATCACTCTCGCACTTAAATTCTTATTGCAGTGGAGACCTTGGGTCCTGGATCATCATGTCAGCCGAAAGACGTCCACTGCTGGACATAGGCCTCCCCCAAGGCTCTCCACTCAGACCGGTATTGTGCTTTTCGCATCCACCGCTTTCCCGCGATCCTTACAAGGTCGTCACTTGATCTTGTTGGAGGCCTACCCACAGCTCGTGTCCCGGTCCGCGGACCCCAACGGCCATCAGTCCTGCGTGCGATGTGCCCCACCCTTGGTCAACTGATATGAAAAGCTTTATGAAGTCTCTGTCATCCCGGCTCATAGACACCTCCGGAGATCCTAGAGCTGATGCTTACCTCTCCCAAAGGATTGGACTAGCTATCCAGAGAGGTAATGCAGCCATCGTCATAGGGACCATGCCGCGAACGAACCTGCTAGAGGGGGTGTTCTTTTTATAGTGGTGATTATTATTTACATCTTTAATATTTGAGTAGCTTAGTTTAATTTTAAATTATTTATTTGTCAGAAAGTGATGGTTTATCCGAAGCGATATATGTGAAAATAATAGGCCCGCTTTATGGGGTATCATTACCTAGCTCTTAAAAAAACATATGCTATGTATATATGTTATTATATTTTTTTAATATTTGGGAACTTTTCAGGAAATATTCGAGTAAGATTAAAATTATTTCATAGTTGTTGTTTTTGAGATAGTTATGAGTGTTTGTAGTAACGGCTTCGGAACCCTACGCTAATCAGGATCCTATATGCTTCTTTTTTTACATAATAGAGTAAGTTAAGACAAGATAAGATAAGATAGATATATTTACCATAAGCATATACAAACAATTAAAAATGAAAACAAATTAAACAGAAATATATAGAACTATATATATGCACATGCCTAAAAAGGGCCCCTCTCGGCATTGTACCGCGGCAAGCTGGTATTCCGAGGGAGCCTAGAATACTACATCAGATTATTTTCCATAAAACAAATGTCTCGCAGTCGTGGTCTGGTAAGGCTTTTAAATGAGTCCAGGAAAGAAAATCCCACAGAAAACTTTATAAAGCTTAGTGGAAAACTTTGCTTTTCACTACCAGACTCATAACGGCGGACGGTTTATGAAATTTGTAATCTGTAGTCATATTCGAGAAATATTGATAAGGTTAAGATTGATAAAATTGTTAAGATCACTAGAAATCTTTATTTGACAAAAATATACACTACACAACGGATATAGAAAATAATAATTGGCTTATGGATACATAATTAATTATTAAATATATTTACATACATACATACCTTCACGCCTTCATTCCCAGAGTGGGGTAGACAGAGCTACAGAATTACCAACAACTCTAAAAACTTGTTGATAACTCGAATATAATTTAAATAAAGATAAAGTACCCGTGTGGTTGCCGGGTTAGAATAGTACCACTCCATGTCTTCCCGTGGATGTCGTAAGAGGCGACTAAGGGAATAAAGGCTTGCAGTACTGTTAGGCGATGGGCTTCCCACCTGTCACTAATACACTGGGAAACATCTCTTAGCCTACTTGTGCAAAATGTGGTTACAGAATTATCAAGAAGTTTTAAGACTTGTTGGTAATTCTTTAGCTCTGCCTACCCCACTCTGGGAATGAAGGCGTAAGTTCAGTATGTATGTATGTATGTATAAAGTAATAGTGTAAAGATTTGAACCATTAACAGACATATGAAGCCAGTTTAATAAATACTTGTAAAAATATGTATAAGTAATAACATGCAGGATACGGGAGCAACCCATCAATTCATCGAATTTCATCGACGCCCTTTTCTGCTGAAACCAAAACATTAATTACATAGGTTAGGTTAAGTAAGGTTAGAAAAAAAAACTCGTGCAACGAGAATTTTTCATCAATGAAATGAACCTTCTGCATTTAGATACGTTTTTAGAAAGATGTTTTTACAAAATAAAAGGTACTCGACTCACAGATACAGAAAATAAACTAACAGAATTAGTATTAAATGGCGTCGGAAATTGCATTCTTAAGCTGGAAATGAAGATACGTACAGTCCTACTCACTTCTTTTTAACGCACGTTTTTAGCGGTGTCTAAGTAACAAGCGACCACGTTTAAAAAAACTTAATTGTGTTTTTTAATTTTTAAAATAACAATAATAGATAAGAAACGTTTGATTCAAGCAACAAGACCCATATTTAAAAATAAAAACCTACTAGGTAAGTAACGTAAGTACTTTTAATATTGAATTCCATTACCTACTAACACTATAGAACAGATTGGAAAGGGAAATATCAATCAGCTATTAGACATCATAATATTGTATTGTCAAAGAAAAACATTTATTCACAACAATAACACACATAAATAAAACATAAAAGTAAGGAAAAGAAACGGCGGAAAGGAATCCTTTTGACTGCCATACATTAAATTTATTGAAGGTTTTGGTGTGTTTTCCTGTAGAAACTACGCAGGTTATTTGACATTTTTATTTAATGTACTATTCATAGATTTATATAATGCTAGACTAAGTAGTATCATTGTAATATTAAATATATTTAAAAAATGACTGACTGCTGAGTTTCTTGCGGCGTTTCTTCTCAGCAGTGGTCTCCTCTTGTGAAGCGCTGGTAGATTCTTGACGTGTAAAAGTGCCCGTGCGGCCTACTTAGGTACTGAATAAATGTCTTTATCTTTATCTTTTATCTTTAGTGTTTCGATTATTGAAAGTCAGACTTTTGTACCCACATTATTTATGTACATAACTATCGGAAGTCATACATGTTTACGTCATATCGCTTTATAATTCAAACGTTAATTATCCATAATGTAAAACTTTATAATATACAGAAGTCAGTCATAACCTAAAACCTATAACATTCAATAGGCATATTATAACCAATCAGAAATATTGTAGGACATAATTTTATAGTATCAATTAATTTTATTCATACCTTCATTTTGGTTTTAATATTCATATATCTATAATTGAAATCATTAAAAGGCAACACAGTGGAAGTGGAGGGGGTACGGGGGGGCGGAGCCTCCGGCTAATCAAAAACCCGAAGATGATACATTTAGATCCATAGGCCTTAACAACCCAGAAATAGGAGCTCCGCCAAGCAGAGCTCCGTCGACTCTGTTACATCATACATATCTATTGTAAGTTGTATGTGTTGTACTTTTACGATGACTAATAAGTTTTGACCTCATAAAAATATTAATATCATTATTACAAGTATTATTAAAATTATTAAATGATATATTATTTATTGAAGTTAAATCATTATGACATAAATTGGTATGACTATGAATTTTATGACTTTCAACAAAAATGACCCGCAAAAATGGACATTCCAATTATAACACCAGTCTTTAATATAATAACTTTTAACCTTATGACTAATATAATGTAAAATTTATTGGACTACAATGATCGAAACCTTATGGCAGTTAATAGCTGGCTCAGCTGGCTGTGAAGGCAACGCTGGTCTTCTGCTGGGACCGCTCGGTGAAAACCATGGGTTTGACATTACTAACTGCGTTCCAAATTTTAGCCTATTCCATTAGAAAACTAGTTTAAAATTTACTGACAATCAGACCAACATGTTAAGATTAACAAAAGCTTTCAAAAATGTGCGTATATCTGCATTTCTAAAACTTATTAATAATTTCAATAAAATTATAATGGCTTATCACAGTAATTTAATGAAACACACTATTTAAGATAAGAATCAAACGAAAAAAACAGAGTTAGAATTAGATAACATATTTTTATATCATCCATAGTCGGAATCTTCACAGTTTATTTGCATAAACTTGCGTCAATAATGATATTGAGTGATTAGTGCCGCCTACGTGTGAGTGAGATAGTATTTTTTCTGTCTGATTCATTTTTTTTTTAATATTTCTCATTTTAAGATTCCGGGGTAACAAAGCCGTACGCACGCAAACACACCCACGTAACCACACACGCACGCATGCTAGCGTGATGTCACGTCTTAGACCAGAGGGTTATTATGACATAGCTTTGCAATTCATTTTACGGCGAGTGTAAAGGACAGAGCAATAGCAGTTATATAGCTCCGTCCTTTTCTCTCACCTTAAATTGAACTGCATAGTTATATCATAATAACCCCTCTGACCTGAAGGTGGAATTGAAGGTGGTAGGTTTAAGTAACGAAGAACCAGTTTAGATAACGGAAGCAGTAAGCCGATCACGAACTTTTATCGTTATCGAGAAAACGTGTATATCGATTGATATCAGCGCCCTCTAGTCTGTTATAATGTTAAGTGCTTAAATTTGATAGTAAGTCGACATTGACGTTGAATTTTACATACCTAGTCATCATGTCATTAATGTAAAGTATACATACGTACGTACGTACGCTACGCTAGTACAGTAGACTACAAACTGATGTATCTGTTTTTTGACCTTATTGCATTGTAATAAGGTCCAAAAGTGGATACATCTCGTTGAAATCAAATTCATAGAGGCATATTAAACTCTCAAAGGTTTATAATAAGGTTGGATATGCAATACAATTCATATGGCACATGCGCCTTTTCTTCGTAGGAGGGCAGAACTGTACCAGGTTTGTATGCTCGATTGTTTATCCATTAACTACCGTTTTTTTAACTTTTCCACTTGCTTTCTACAGATTACACTGCCGTCTCCGTCCACGATGAAAGATAGATGGTCAGAGATTATTACCCTGTCACACGTGGTCAGCGGTTGCCCAGGATTTGAGTTCTGGCGTGTGTACGGCCGTGGCCGGTGAAATTACTATAATCCAACTAGCTTGTAGGTACGGGGTCTTCTCGCAGGGTGACAGACGTGAGAAGAGCTTGCAAGATCGCGCAACGTACCTACTCAGCCGAGTAGCACACACACACAACCACAACCTACCAACCTAGTAAGGGCTTTTGACCAAATTTTACAAGAGAGCGCAAAAACATAAATTTAGTCAGCCTTCAAAAAGTTTTTTTTTTTTTTTGGGTAAAAACCAATACGAATTAGGTTGAATACTAATTAAGCAATGTATTAAAGTCTGAATTTGATAAAATACTTATATATTACGCGTTTTATACCCTTACTAACTTTGACAACCTAAGTTAGTCTAAGTAAAAATCTTGTTTTAAAACATAACAAGAGCACCTGCTAGGTTTTTAATTTGTTAATTGTTTCAACAATCTTTAAAAAAAGAAACTATAACTGCGTGTCATAGCTTTTCAATAAAACTGCTGTCTATTTTTTTAAATTTAATAATCATCAAGGCATCCCTTATCGCCGTGGAATGAACTTTACTGGCCGAACGAAACTCCTTGCCGTACCGTACCTCACCCCCTGCCTCCAGCGCGCTCCGTTTATTATTATTAATATTATTTTTCTTTTTTTTTTATTGCATGGGGAGGCAAACTAGCTTACAAGCCTCCAGTAAGTGGAAACTGTGACCCATAGACATTCGCATTCACAAGTCTGCAAATGCGTTGCCAACCCTGAGGACTAAGATGGAATGCCTCTATGCTAGTCATTTCACCGGCTGTCTTATCCCCAAACCGGAACACAACAATGCGAGCACCACTGCTTAGCGGTAGGTTATTGGATAAAGATGGTGGTACCAACCCGGATGGATCCTGCACAAGGTTCTCGCACAAGTAAAATTAGAAAATATAGTATCCCACTGCTGGGCAAAGGCCTCCTCCCTTGATTTCCACACCTCTCTCTCTGTGGCAATCTTCGGCCAATCCTTCAGAAAAACGTCCAAGTCATCCTGCCATCTCCGCTTGGGTCTGCCTCGCCGTCTGTAGCCGTGGGCGCACTCCGTTCACCATTTCAAAAACCTAGTAAAGTGCTATGCTGCGCTCCGTTTACCACTTCAAAAACCTAGTATAGTGCTTTAACCACACAAAAACCTAGCAAGTCTCAAATATTTGCTAGGTTTTTAAATGGTTAAGTTGAGTTACTACCTAGGTTTTTTACTGGTCAAACGACATACTAAATGGGCAATAATATGTTAAAATGTAATTTATCGAAAAATTGTCACTTACCTACTAGGTTTTGATATAGGGCAGCCTAGTAGTCGACTCGCGTTCCCCACGCTCGTCACTCACAATACGAAGTTGTTGGACTATCGAAAATGTGTACGTCTGACGTAAGCTGCCGGACGGTCGCGTGAAACGCTTATGTCAATTCCATACATTTTGTCAATTTTCTCACATCATTTACATTAGCGGTATGCATCATGTCTGTAGTAGGGGATACGAATAGGACACGAAGAAGGCACCCAGCTGTTTATTTGATAAAAAGTTTTGACATTTTATCAAATTTAATATGGTAAGTAATCAATATCATATTGTGACGAATAGGTTGGCTGAATATCGGTTTGATTAATAAAAAAATGTTAAACAAAATTGCAATTGCTTGTTTAAAAAAAAATACATTCCAATGGAAAGTATGAAGCCTATAACATTATGCAAACGTTAGTTAGACTATTTTTTCCTATCATAACTTTTGGGTAAGGTGGGTATAAACAGGTAAGTCGGAACAAATAAATTGCACTAAACCTAATGTTTGCATAGGTATTCTACAGGCTTCATACTTTCGATTAGTATGTCCTTGTCTATTAAACAATCAATTGCAATTTTAAAAAAGAGGTTTTTTTTTTTAATTGCATAGCTACTGGACTGACATTTTTCAGCAAACCTATTCGACATTATAATACTTACATACATACATACATTAAATCACGCCTGTTTCCCAGAGGGGTAGGCAGAGACCACTTCTTTCCACTTGCTACGATCTTGACAAATTTCTTTCGCTTCTTCAACATTCATACATCGAGTCATGCACGCACGTTGGTTTCGGGTACTTATGATGATTGACAGCTTTTCGGATCTTAGACCACAAGGGCCTCTGGTTTCTCCATGAAGCTGCATTTTCCAACTTTTCCGCTTGTTTCCTACAGATTGCGCTGCCGTCGCCGTCCGCAACGAAAGACAGATGAACAGAGATTACCCCGTGACACGAGGTCAGCGGTTGCTCACCCAGCCCATTTGTAACTACTCGTTCACCCTATTCCCGGGATGGTGTCTTTATTTATAACTTAACGGTCAGTAATTTAGGGCGCAGAGAGGCCTAAGTGAGGGTCATAAACTGAGTTTATTGGATGCCCCTTAGTTGCCATAATTGGTGCTTCTCTCAATGAGAAGGTTCGGTTCATTTGTTGTTAAAAGATTTTTAGCTGATATTTTAATATTTTAGAAGTTTTAAATTGGACTGAAAATTGGTTTAGTGTTTTTAGTTTTGTGACAAGAGTTAAAAAAATGCTGTCTTTTTTGCCAGATTTAAATTTTACAAAAAAGGACAAAGCTAAAATTTAAAGAATGGGTGGAACAGAAATACACAACTGATTTTTACGAATATGATGAAAGTTAAACATTTTATAAGGCTCAGCTCGGCTCAAGTTAGCGGCTACAATCTTAAAAAAAGGCTTAAGCCTTTAAAAAAGCTAAAACCCAAAAAAAAAGGCTATAGCCTTTTTAAGACTACGGCCTTATTAAAATCACTAGCTCTTTGAAACCCATTCCATTAAGCCAGCTCTAAAACGACTTCCGGAGCTTTAAAATTCGGGCTAAAAAGGCTCGAGTCCTATGGAACACTACTGTTGTGCGTTTATCACTAATACTAGATAAATACTTCTATACTAGTATCTTATTTTATTATCTTTGCGCAGTATGTGTGGTGTGAAACTGATTGATAGAGTAAGGAATTAAAAATTCACAGAGAAATGTGGACTAAAAGAAGATGTAGGTAGTAAGATTAAAAAGGGCATGCTTCGATGGTTCGGTCATTTATAAAGGATGAAAGAAGATTGACGAAAGAGATATACAGAGCCAAAGTGAGTGGACGGGTCGGAAGGGGCCGCCCTAGGCGTACCTACTTTTTCGAATCAAATCGGTGAAATACTGGAAAAGGCCCGAATCTGAAGTACCCGAAACCGACGTGCGTGCGTGACTCGATGTATGAATGTGGAAGAAGTGAAAGAGATTTGTCAGGATCGTAGCAGGTGGAAAGAAGTGGTCTCTGCCTACCTCTCTGGGAAAGAGGCGTGATTTAATGTAGGTATGTATGTATGTACCTACTACTATACTACCACTATAGATAAGAGCGTAAATGGTTTGTAGGATTGAATCGTTATTGTAGGTATCAAGTTTGATCCTCATCTTTCTTGCAACCGAAGGTCTATACGTGTTAGTTAAGGTTAAGTTTGTTTCTAAATTCTAAATTGTTATGTTTAAAAATGTATAATTTATTGTTCTTTACTTAATTAAGAACTGCATGCGGTGTTTACCTTTAAGTGGGTGTTACACTAAGTTAACTTTGTATTTGTAAGTATCGTTATCTAAGTATTGGTGTAAACATTCGTTGGTAAACCATAAATAAATAAAATAAAATAAAAAATGTGAAGCGCCACTAAAATTTCGTAGCTGTCAAAAAATCCATATTTTAGCTCCGGCCATTAACGATTCTCACCCCCTAAATGAAGTCCGATTTCCACAATTTTTAAATATGTCGTAGTTATTATAAAAAACTAGGTAAAACGTACAGTAACGTACAGTTTTTCATGATATCTACAACTTATTCAAAAATCGGGAAAAGACAAGGTTTAGGGATAGAGAAACGTTTTCGCATTTTGTATATAAATTTTTAGCTTCATACGTAATCCTCTTAAGGGTCTATCTGGATAGTTAGTAGCTATTATAACATATTCAATAGCCAAATTTTACCTAGTTGAAAAGCTTTATGTGTTATCACGGTTTATGAAGTCTTTTGTACAAATTAAAAAGAATTAGACAATTCGAAAGTGGGCATGGGAAAATATACAGGTACTATTTATTACTGATGTTAACAATTAAAAGTTACAACTAAACTTATTTAAATTAAAATAAAGCTAAGCTACTCAAATATTAAAGATGTAAATAATAATCACCACTATGAAAAGAACACCCCCTCTAGCAGGTCCACTCGCGGCATGGTCCCTATGACACTGGCTGCATTACCTCTCTGGATAGCTAGCCCAATAAATACGAAAACCTTAATGAATAGGCGAAGTTTACCCTTCTTTATAACGGCAATGAAAGCATTCTGCGAACCAAGTCACCAAGCAAAAGTACTTACGGTTTATTTTTCCTTTTCTGCGGATTTTATATATATTATGCTATTTTTATTGCTAAAGAGGGAGGTCGAGCGTAGGAGTCAGTGAGGCGTATGAAGGGGGTTGCTATGATCACTGTATTAATACCGCATGACGCACTTGTAATGTTCGGCGAGTTGATATAAAATATTTTGCAGAAATACACTACATAGTATTATGATCTGGTTTTCATCGATAAAAGTAAAAGTATCAAGATTCATCAGCGACATGCTTCGTCAAGAGTTTACAATAGTAAATCAGCAACATGCTTCGTCAACGGTGTACATAAACTAATCAGCAACATGCTTTGTCAACAGCGTACATAAAACAATCAGCAACATGCTTCGTAAATATAAAATACTTACACAACTGACAAGTTATTCATACATACATAACTTCACGCCTGTCTCCCAATGGGGCAGGCAGAGACTATGGAACGCCAGGTGCACCGATCTAAACGTACAACTTTCGCTTCATCTACATTCATCAATCTCTTCATGCACATACGTCGGTTTCGGGTGCTTTTTATTTTCCCCTTATTCAGGACATCGCGAATCTGATCACCGTACATCTCCGCTCACTCATGCTCGCCATATATCTTTCGTAACCCTTCTATCCATCCTTTTTAAATGACCAAACCATCTTAGCATACCCTTTTCGATTTTGGTCACTACATCTTCTTTCAATCCACATCGTTCTCGGATCTCGCTATTTCTTACACTATCTATCATCCTAACTCCACACATACTTCTTAGAGCTCACATTTCAACTGCATTAATCCGGCTTGCGTTCTTCCTCTGCCATACCTAAGATTCACTACCATACATTAATGTTGGTGTCAATACTCCCTGAACAATAGCAAGGCGAGTTTTGCTCGATATGACCTTGTTTGTCAAGATATTTATGCTTATATTAAATATGTGAAAGTAACTTCATCCGTCGGTTTGCTATGCTTTTACGGTTAAACCTTTTAACTTGTTTCAGTGAATTTTTGTATGAAGAGGAACTTTTTACCATGATTTTTTTATAGTTCCCAAATGAACTAGTTACTAGTTAGAGGATATTGTTGACCAGTATCTATTATCATAAGAATTATTTTACATTCGTTTTAACTGTTATAAAAAAGCTGTAATAATTATTATAGACCTGTTATTATGGCATAGAAACGATAATTAAAAAACTGTCATCACAATGACAATTTTTTTTTATGGCCTATGAAGGCAAACGAGCACACAGGCCACCTGATGGTAAGTGAAAACTGTGACCCATAGACATTCGTATTCACAAGACTGCAAATGCACTGCCAACCCTGAAGACTAAGATGGAATGCCTCTATGGTAGCCATTTCACCGGCTGTCGTATCCTCAAACCGGAACACAACAATGCGAACACTGCTGCTTGGCGGTAGGTTAATGGATAAGATGGTAGTATTAATTCGGACGGACCCTGCACAAGGGTACTCCCACAAGTATTATTTGCTTCAAGATATTTAATACAGATATACTCGTCATCGTAGGTATTGCAGTATCCAAACATAAACAATTCTTCCGTGGCTGAGTGACACACAAATAGCTCACAGTGGAATTAGCTGAACCTAGGGACTAGACATTTGAAGGAAAGATTCCTTAGGTACCCTAAGGGTGCACTCAGAAAGTCAGGTATTTTCAATGGGTCTATACTGGCTGCCATAAAGTTGTTAGTCCTAATGATTGTTAGACATAAAATATTTTCGCCTCAAATGGTTTTTATCATCGCTAAGGTTTTTTAACATTATTATAAGAAAAGTAATCTAACTTAACTTAGTCTTATCTACACAATCTTTAGGCTAAGATTTAAGCCCAACAAATCGTTAAAACAAACAATCATTACGAGATGCGACGGGCTCCTATTTTCAGAGAATCGACGAAAATCAATGGAAAGTTAATTCTAGACATATTATCTTCACTGGCAGTACCTTTAGAGCTGTGCAGCAGCGGTCGGCAACCTATTGGCAGGCAAGGGCCACAGGGTAGCAAAATGTACTAAAGGCGGGCACTTGTGATATTGATATTTGTAATTTATTTACGGAACATTCACGGGCCGTAAGCAGGACGTCCGCTGGCCGCGTGTTACTGACCCCTGCTTTAGAGCCCGCGCAGACAGAGAGCGGTCCAGAGTTCCGAGTTCAGCGTTCAGAGTTCTGCGTTTTGCCCACTAGAGAGTTCCAACACACACAAGAGAGAGAGTTCAAATTCTGGCGTTCCATTTTCATCCGTGTCTTTGTACGTGTAACATGTCGCTACAAAGTTAATCTTCCGAAGTAGAAGCATTGCTTTTGTGGAGTATAGCTTCTTAAAGAAGAAGAAAGTATTGGGTTCACCGAATTTAACATAACACGAGAAGAACAAGAAGAGTTCGTTTTTTTTTTGTCACAATTTTTGTAGTGTACATGACTTAAATCATATAATCATCTCCTTTCTCTAACCATTTCAATAAGTTTTTTCACATTTGCAACTTCAGACATAGTGGCGAACGCGGCGTTCTCTGTCTCGGCGGCAAAAGAACTGTAGAACGTGACGATCCACATTGACCACCGCGGTCTGACCGCTTGTTGTGTACTTTATCACAAGCACTCTGTACATTTGTAGGAACGCAGAACTCTGAACGCGGAACTCGAAACCCTAGACCGCTCTCTGTCTACGCGGACTCTTAGGGTATTTAAAATATGAATGCGCGTTCACTCTCATCTAAACTTAACTAAACAAATTTCGTCCGATCCCAGTATGCCCCAGAATCCGAGCAAATTAAAATTTCCCTTTCTTAATCCGCGATCGAGATTTGCCGGGTCAGAGATCGGGGGGGTATAATTAGTCATTAAACTTCCAAAAAGTTTCGGGCCAACTTGCACGAAAGTGAGATTCTGAACCAGTTTAACTTTGCACCTAGTTTTGACGTGATGAACCTTATCTCGTAGGGGTTATGATGCATTTTGATGTTTGCGGTGGATTATTTTGTTAGTCAAGAAACAAGTTGAGTTTTGAGTGGCCTCCGTTCGAAAATCGGATGAGCGGGCGTTTGTAAATTACCCAGGATTTTGGTTTGGCTGATGCATTAAAATTAAATATAAATAATTTCAGACCAGGACGGAGGAACAAGTTATCTAGTTATTAAGAGTTTCAGAAAAGCGCTGAAGTTTAAAGTTAATATTTTAGTAGAGAGCGATACAGTTTGCTAGTTTGGCTGATAAAAGTTGGTCGATGTGTAATTATTTTAGGTTAAAATTAAAATTATAAATAATTTAACGCCAATGGGCGTGGCTCAATGTGGATGCAAGATAAAATCTATCAGTACCGGGGTCCGTTCATTTGACCGAAATACGTTTGGCCGAATGAGTCGTTTGGCAACTGTTTCATTTCCCAACCCGCATATATTTCTGTAACTGTGAATATTTCAGGATTTATTTTTGTACCATTGTGTAGACTATAGGTTAGGTTAGGTTAGCTATTTTAAAAAAAATCTGAAATATTTACAGTTACAGAAATATAAGCGGGTTAGGAAATGAAACAGTTGCCAAACGACTCATTCGGCCAAACGTATTTCGGTGAAACATTAGTGAACCATCAGTACCACGTATTAAGAAGGTAAATTAAATACACCTGTGGTTACTGAATTATCAAAAACTTTCTAAAGTAGTAATTCTCTAGCTCTGCCTAGCCCACTCTGTGATAACAGGCGTAATGCTATGTATGTATGTTATACACCTGCTCCTTAGATGAACTTTAAAACAACTATTGATCTCTGTCTTAAACTGAACTTTTTCTTAAATAAAAACTCACTCTATCTATCTGCATTCAGAGCATTTTAAAAACTTCACAAATTGTGAAAGTTTCTTATGAGAATTTCTTGTGAGCAACTAAGAATACTTAACTTTGTGTACCTATACGTGAACTTTCTCAATGCTCTCATAAATTTTCAAGACTTCTCTCATTCATTTCTTGAAATGATTTTCAAAATTCTGTGAATGTGCAACATTGCTAATCTATAATAGAGATTCCAATAAAAATCCAAAGAGAAACTGCAAATGTTTTACCTAATGCAAATTCGCTGTAGAGACGCCAACAAAAACAAGTAATTAAGCAGAAGCATAAATCATGGTCGTCCTTTATCAAGAATACACACACTTCGTATTCACCATACATTAGAGAAGATAACGCTATTTGCAGAATACATGCAGCTACGAATGAAACTTTGACAATGCTTATAGACGTGGTGAATCGGCATCGTTTTTGGTCTGAAAAGTTTGTATTTATCTTGTTTTCTCCAGTCGGCTGTAGGATCCATTGGTAAGCTAATCGCGAAGGCTAGATGAATATGTACTTTTCTGTCTACAATCGATGTTGTATGTATGCTTATCCTGTAGGTACATTGCTTTGTGTCATTAAAATCAACAACACCTTGACCTTGGGAGGACCTTGTGCAGGGTCCGTCCGGGTTGGTACCACCATCTTATCCATTAACCTACCGCCAAGCAGCAGTGTTCGCATCGTTGTATTCCGGTTTGGGGATAAGACAGCCGGTGAAATGACTAGCATAGAGGCATTCCATCTTAGTCCTCAGGGTTGGCAACGCATTTGCAGACTTGTGAATGCGAATGTCTATGGGTCACAGTTTCCACTTACCATCAGGTGGCCTGTGTGCTCGTTTGCCTTCCCATGCTATAAAAAAAAAAAAAAACAATTATAAAGTGGGGCATGATGTGTGGTTGGAGTGATAATGATACGTAAGTTTACTAAAGCTACACTTATTAAAGTACAGTTCCAAACAAACAAACAAACAAACAAACAAACAAACAAACAAACAAACAAAACAAACAAACAAACAGTTAGTTAGTTAGTTAGTTTTAGTTTTTTAACTTTATTTGTTGAATCATTATAAAACCTCGTTGCAGAAATTGATTAATGTTGACGTTATCTTTCTCGTGAAATTTAAATTATTGGCCGTGCTACACTTTATTTTGCTTTAACTAACGGATAGTTGACTTAAAATTTATTTTAAATTATGGAATAACATTGTCAACAGATGACAATTATATTACGAAACATGGTTAGAATATATACTTGATGAAGCTATAGCTTTTTGGCTCCATAAAAAGAAATAAGTGCCTACTCAATATCGGAACCCTTAAACATGACATGTCTTTGCTGACCTTCTGTCCATCGGTCTGTCAAGATATTTTATCAACCTGAATTTTAAGTGTTCAAAATCTTATTTATAATTGAACGATAGCTAAATTGAGCTTTTAATATGCTTTGTCTTAATCTATCATTGTGACATTTGCATTTGGCGAAAAGTGACAAAACATATTTCAACTGAAACAAGTTTCACAATTTGGAAGGCAATTGAGCACACAGGCCACCTGATGGTAAGTGGAAACTGTGACCCATAGACATTCGCATTCACAAGAGTGCAAATGCACTGCCAACCCAGAGGATTAAAATGGAATGAAGAGAGTCATTTCATCGGCTGTCTTATCCCCAAACCGGAACACAACAATGCGAACACTGCTGTTTGGCGGTAGTTTAATGGATAAGATGGTGGTACCAACCCGGACGGACCCCGCACAAGGTCCTCCCACAAGTATTTGTTTAGTTTTGTAATTATAACTATTAAATCGTAAACGCACTGAGAACGGAGGTGGCGTGAGGTGCGTTACCCATCTTCCTATACTAAAACCACCTCCGCCACGTTTATATAGGAACCAGGATTGGAGAACTGGTCGAAAAATACGGGTTAATTATGGTCCTTAGCCAGGTTTTTCGTAAACGCTCGCTCGGACCGGTATTCTGGGATTAACTTGGTATTTTTGGTTTTTGATTCTTCCTGCAGTTGGACGGTGTTGCGATTAAAATTATAATGGCTTGACTTTAAGCTGTGCAAGTCAAAATGCATCTAAAAAGCTAGCTAATACGGTACAAGCGAGAAAACGATAGCGGTGGTGGGCGTCGCGAACAAATTAGCGAACGAAATTTACCGTTATTTCGAACAGGAACAGTTAGTTTTATTTTGCTCTTTGATCAAAAACGAAATAATATTATAGATTTTGTTCGAGCGGAATCAAAATGAAAATGCTCTAATTGAGAGCTACAAACGCGCAAAACACGTTAGGTGGTGACCACCAGCTCAAAGTCACTCAGCGAGCTATGGAGCGTGCAATGCTCGGAGTCTCTCTGTAGGATAAAATTCGTAACGATATCCGACAAAAAACCAAAGTTACCGACATAGCACAGATAATTAGCAAGCTGAAGTGGCAGTAAACTGGACATATCAGTAAAAGAACCGATGACCGTTTGGGTAAACGTGTTCTTGAGAGGAGACCGCGACTCGGCAAACGTAGTATAGGACGCCCTCCGGCAAGATGGAGTGATGACTTCCGAAACGCTGCTGCCAGATATTGGATGCGAGAGGCCGAGGACAGGGTAAAATGGTGCACATTAGGGGAGGCCTACTACGTCCAGCAGTGGACTGATATAGGCCGATGCACCGAATGTACCATGAAGGACTTTAAATGTTGACCCACTATATAACCTTGTCATAATGATAGCGTCAAGTGACGAGAGAGAAATTACATAGGAATTAAACGTTTATTTTACGCAACAAGGTTCTATAGTAGTTCATTGCTTTACTGAACTATCCTGCAAAGTTTAAACTACGAGCAAGTTATGCCTTTGCTCACACCTCTAAATATTAAGTTAAATAGAACCTTCTCCATATCAAACGTGTTCTAAGGCGGCAGGCTACACATGTTTAGTGATGAATGTTGTAACAATGGGCCTTCATTAGCGTCTCGAGTCGCTATAATTAATTTCACGTCGTAAATACGATGCATGTAGCCGTATAATATAAGCATTACTCGCTTTATATCAACCATCTAGCACGCTCTGGCTACATCTGAGTACAGATGTAGTGAATAATCCTTTCCCATCGTTTTTTGTCGGATAGGTTCGTATTTATCTTGCTTTCTCAATTGGCTTATTAATGGGCACTGAAGCTAATTGAGAAAGCAGGATAAATACGAACTTATCCGATAAAAAACGATGGGAAAGGATTATTCAATACATCTGTACATAATTTTCAACATACTTTAGGTTGATACTTATTTATTAAGACACAAAATAAAACAGAAAAATAGTAAAAACATAACTAAGACTAAATCCTAACATAAAATAAATAACTTATTCTAATTACAATAATAATTAGGTACAATTAATGCCCCCTAGGTCACTGCCAACGGGAATGGTGGAAATGATGGCTGCATATCCTCGTTGTATAGCTATTGCTAGCCGTTGGCCGAGAAGAGCCAGCCCTCTGGTCACCTGAGGCACGAATGTGTTTATTTTTTAAATTCATAAAAAGCTTCCGTGCCTCCTGGCCGCACGATCCAAGAGTTTTAGGTTAACATTTTGTCAGGATTAAATTTATTGTTTTTTAAGGTTCTCCCATTTTTTTTCAAAAGGATACGTTGCCAAAGAGAAGATTCAGACTACGATTTAATGGTGGCAATTCGCTCAGAATACTTCAGCATGTCAGCCGAAAGACGTCCACTGCTGGACATAGGCCTCCCCCAAGGCTCTCCACTCTGACCGGTCTTGTGCTTTTCTCATCCACCGCGTTCCCGCGATCCTTACAAGGTCGTCACTCCATCCTGTCGGAGGCCTACCTACAGCTCGTCGCCCGGTCCGCGGACGCCACTCAAGAACCCTCTGATCCCACCGGCCATCAGTCCTGCGAGCGATGTGCCCCGCCCACTGCCACTTAAGCTTAGCTATTCCTGGGGCTTCAGAATACTTATTTGACAGATAATCGCAATGTGGAGACGGCAATGTTGTCAAAACATTGACAAATAAAGCGAGGGACAGTGCATTTGACTCGCTAGCGGTACGTCAATAAATTGTAACTCATGGTAAGGGTACAGATAGTGTAACAATGTAGAGGGTAGTCTGTGCAGGTCTTCAATCAAAAAAAAACTCAAAAGGAGTAAAGTGAACACCCCCGTTGATGGCAATATAATATTTAGATTGTTAACCAAGGGATTAAAGTAATCAATTGAAGTCCGAGATAATTAGGCTGTAAGAGGGCCAGGAAGTGCGCTTGAATTGTTCGAGGGTGCATTTGATCACTTTTACCTGAGTGGATCACTCTACTTTTCATTCCGACGAGGGAAATAAATAAAAATGTTGTATATTATTATCTAGGTATTGTTACACAAAAACTTGTGTTATTATTAGATTCTTCCATGGTCTAGAAAAGAGACAAAAATGGCCGAGTGTTTGACCTATTTAATCAAAATCACTTTCCACCTATGAGATGTAAATGCCATTTTCAACCCGCTAATGAGATATGGAAATTTTAAAGTACTTTCTGACCACGAGGGATAAACAGACCCTTAGCTTTAATACAATAGGGTTGTCGCTGACACCAGCAATATGCATTTAAATGTTTAAATGTATGTACTATTATGTTCCTGTTAAACACTTAAAGTGGCCAATTGCCATATAATAGCACAACGAGCAATGTGCCCCGCCCCGCCGGGCTCTCTCACTTGACTATGGTTGTCAAAAAGGTAACACTATGGTGGTCAATTACGGCTTTTGGCGCTATCTATCTATACAAATACGTATTTTTCTCAAACATGCAATGAAATATTGATGTTATGTGCTTTATAATAGGCTGCGAAGTATGACGTTTCAGGCGCGGCTAGGACAAGAGGTCGTTAATGGAATTTCATACAAATCTTGCAGGCCTGGGCCAGCAAAGTCTTCTTTTTTAATTTCCATTCCACATAAATTTATGGCACAGGCATCATGTCATTCTGCCACTATGTGTATTAAAAATATCAATAAACGATTTCGTATGTACTAAGTGCAGTTTTATTTACATAATAAATCCACATGAGCATAACAAATAGCATATTATTATCAACTTTTTTCTTAACTATACATATACACATTGAAATATTAATATTTCATCTAAATATTAGGTAGCGGTAAAAATGTCTACTCAAACGTGACTCTAACCGTATAGAAAAAAAAGTTTTGGCGGTAAACTTGATAGTGATAATAAATATAAATGTATGAAGTATCTGTTTTCTATTAAAACCGAGTTAAAATATAGCGAAATAGTAATATACACACGTCAGTTTTAGTTTTTGTCTTGTTTACTTATAATTTCTTTAAAAAATAAAACTTTGATTTTATTGTTGTTTGTTTTATTGCATTTTTGAAAAAAGCACTATACATATCTCGGCGGGAAATATGGGGTTGCCGGCCGAAGACATATAGACGGCCTCTGTAGTAATGTACTATTACGTTAGTAGTGTTGTGGACACACCGCGTTTCATCCGCTTTACTGGGTACGGAATGACTTCAGTCACTTGCCAATTCAAACGGAATCATTACATTATGCACGAATCAATGAAAGGGAACACCTAGCTGAGCTTCACGCTCGAATTAGTTTATTGTTAGGCAGCCATGAATAGTTTCCAGATAATATTTAGGCTGAGCTTGTAATATTAATCACACGTTAGTAATATCCCTGAACTATTCAAGGCTTCGAAGTATTATTATCACGGATGACGTTAGCAGATTAATGAGCCTGTACTAGACTAAAGTAGGGGTCAATCAAAATGATAAAAGATATAAACAAATGAGTTCAGTTTGACACATAAGCTCAATATTTCTGCAAACCAGTTTAGATTTTAAAAAAAACGTATAGTCGATACTTATTCAATCCTAAACAGAATATAAAAGTGACAATCAAGCGTGTACATCATTAAATTATACCTCACGCGATGTCTAAATGTACATACGTGACGGTGTAATAATGGTAATTAGGCTCGTTTGGTTTTGTTTACATAATTTGTCATTTCTATTGACCTCGACTTTAGGTTCAATAACGAAATCTTTATCTCTCTCTCGTCTTATCTCCACACCGGAACAGAACTATGTGAACACTGCTCCTTGGTGGCAGATTAAAGAACAAGATTGTGGTAGCGATCCGGACGTTCTTGCCTCAATGCCCTGCCACCACTGATCTGGTACGAATTTAATGCCACACACAATAATTTTACACACATTACGTAAATAGAGAGGTGTTCCGTAACTGCATGCAATGAGGTTACCTACCCTACTCGTAAAA
This sequence comes from Acleris emargana, assembly GCA_927399475.2. Classification (NCBI taxonomy): domain Eukaryota; kingdom Metazoa; phylum Arthropoda; class Insecta; order Lepidoptera; family Tortricidae; genus Acleris; species Acleris emargana. The sequence goes on from OV656840.1 coordinate 5,389,876, forward strand.
GGTTATCTTTCCATCGTCACCATCTCGATGGACAGCAGTCTAGGGTCTACCCAAGGGCAAAGTTTCCAGGTCCAGGAGGGAGAATAAGGTGATCACATGTACCCAAAATACGAGAAACATTACATTTTTGTGGTAGATATTAAAAAGGTAATAATCGACAAGGATATAGCTCAATGAACCCCTGAATTTACCTACTTAGCGTTTTTTTTTTATGGCATTGGAAAGCAAATGAGCACACAGGCCACCTGATGGTAAGTGGAAACTGCGACCCATAGACATTCGCATTCACAAGACTGCAAATGCGTTGCCAACCCTGAGTACTGAGACGGAATGCCTCTATGCTAAATAGTCATTTCACCGGCTGTCTTATCCCCAAACCGGAACACAACAATGCGAACACTGCTGCTTGGCGGTATGTTAATGGATAAGATGGTGGTACCAACCCGGACGGCCCCTGCACAAGGTCCTCCCACAAGTAATTTGTACCACACACAAAGTAGATCCGTGAACGAAAGAAAGTCAACGAGAGGAGGAAATAAAACTGATCATTATCATGGAGTGTATAAGATACTTTCTCAAAAAGGAACGTATTGAAAAAATACAACGGTCCTTCTTGCGCCATCTAAACTATCGCAGTCAAAAAATTGAATCCCGTTACGAACTCAGCTGCAGACGGCACGGCATGCTATCCCTTGAATATCGTCGATTGCTACTCGACATGTCTGTGCTCCACGACTTTTTGTCCGGTCGTACGGATTGCCCTTCGCTTCTGTCCCAGATAAATTTCTTTGTTCCGGCTATTAGAACCCGTTACGCTGAACGCTCTTTATTCGGTATCCCGCGTACACACACTAAGTACGCTCAAAACTCGCCACTTGTACGCCTCCTCAGAGAGTATAACACGCGTTTTCATAGCGTAGATATTTTCAACTGTAGTAAGTCTGTTTTTGTAAACCGTGTCCGTCAACTACTTGTGAACCCCTAGTAATGTTATTAATATTAAGCCGCATCACACCTATACTCACACACACACACACACCCATACACACAAACACACACACAAACACACATACACACATTCACACACACACACTCACTTAAGTAAATGTAATAACTTTCTTTTTTTTTTAGTTATCATATTACGTATTATTAAATTTATTCATAAGGATAATATTGTGCTGGCTTCATAAAATGTACCTACTCGTACCTTATTTACTTACTCCATTTCTATTTTTGTATTTCTTGTGGTCATCTGTTATTGGCTTACTCAAATGTATCTATATATTGGTATCTGATTTAATGTATCGCTGTTGATGTCCCAAATAAAATAAATAAATAAATAAAAAGGATACCTTGACGGATGGTTTTCTATGAAACTTGTACACATACAGTCAAAAACATTCCTGCAAACATCCAGTTCTTCGAACAAATATTAAAGTCGGTAATTTAATAAGCGAGTCTCAGCAAACGTTACATTCGCCTCAGCGATGAATGGAACAAAGAAACGACTGTGGATTCAGTTTTGTGAAGCATCGGTGCAAGTTAAGAGCATATACGGTTAACATACAAAAATACCGTGTGGTTTCCGGGTTAGAATAGTGCCACTCCATGTCTTCCCGTGGATGTCATAAGAGGCGACTAAGGGAATAAAGGCTTGTAGTACTGTTAGGCGATCGGCTTGCCACCTGTCACTAATACACTGGGAAATATCTTAGCCTACTTGTGCAAAATGTGGTTACAGAAATATCTAGAAGTTTTGAGACTTGTTGGTAATTGTTTAGCTCTGCCTACCCCACTCTGGGAATGAAGGCATGAGTTTATGTATAAAATAATAAATACCAGGGAACGACCTTACACAAATTGACTTAGTCTAATCACTTTGTTATTTGAGTGCGAAACGACGATAAACCTGCAGTTAAATAGATAAATACATTGAAAACGCTAAAGACTTAGGACTTGGAGCCTGGTATTGGATAATTAAAATTTGTTTAATGTTGCTCATGAAAAATTCAAACCGTAATTTTTAGCCTAAAGACCAGTTTAATGATTCTAAAATAAATCAAGCCGTTAAACTTGAAAGGAAGTAAGAAACAAACATACATATTTATTTGGTCTATTCCACTGTTCGAAACTTGGCCAAATATACCAATTCATAATGCGACTTCAGAAGGCCTACTCAAGATGCATTATATAACTATAGGGGCCGTATTAATAAACTGACCTCGACAATTAATGCTCGTCTCAAGATGCCTCAAAATAAAACTGACAGTTTTCTATGGATTGACGTTTAATTTGACAGGCATCTCGGCCAAGACGAGTTTATTAATAACGTCACCGTATAACAAGTTAGCCATTTTTGAAAATTGATAAATTGTATAAGATTGTCCTGAGCTCCTGACAGATCGCGTCGACCGTTTTATATCAACTCTACTAGGAAGTGCAGTTATAACCGGTTATATCCGGTTATTTGCATTCCCTAAACTCTACACACTTCAAGTCGATAGAAAACAAGAACTTTAACAGCGTTTGCACCTTCGTTACGCCTACTGATGTTTTCCTAGTCCTAACCTACCTAATAATTATTATTACTGGGATATCACCAATATCTAATAATAAGTTTCCCTTTAATTTATGCACCCCGGTCCAAATCAACGGTTCGCTTCTACCTCGGCCCATGCCAACAAGTTGGTGGTTTTAACTATTCATTATGACGCGACGTCGACCGGGACTCTTGATTGTCGTCGGGACCGGGATAAGTTTTAAGTACGTACACTTTTAACATTTAAGCATTCAGTTAATCATGGTGAAGAAGGGAAACTTATGATGAGACTTGGGTGTCTGTGTGTATGTCACAGCAATCTCAACATCTGTAGTAAGACCCGTCGTCTTGCAGCAAGCAGAATGCTGACCTGCAAAGGAGAATAATGAAAAAAAAACAAGCTTGGATATAAAAACAAACGAGTGTGTAATTATTATAGGGAAGTTTGAAAATAGCGTGAAAGATAGAAAACATATAGACTGGCATGGACAGACCACGACGAAACATGAATATCTTGTTACAAGAAGAGTTTTGAGTATAAATATGGAGGGTTATAAGACTTATAAGACATTAGGAAGGTCAACAAGTATTAAAAGTGGTTGGTAATTCTGTAGCTCTGCCTACCCCACTTTGGGAATGAAGGCGTGAGTTTATGTAATGTAATGTAGGAAGGTCAAAAAGCTATGGATGCATTTATGTGAAGAGTGAAATGAGAACGAAGGGTGCTAATGGTGAAATTACGGTTTATAACGATGTGTGGAACACAAAAACCTGCTGCGCCGTCGCCAGACGATTGGGATAAGTGCAAGGAGCTGATGATGATCTACTCAAGCTATCAACTCAAAATTTGGGATACTTGTAAAACTTGTGGGAGGACCTTGTGCAGGGTCCGTCCGGGTTGGTACCACCATCTTATCCACTAACCTACCGCCAAGCAGCAGTGTTCGCATTGTTGTGTTCCGGTTTGGGGATAAGACAGCCGGTGAAATTACTAGCATAGAGGCATTCCATCTTAGTCCTCAGGATTGGCAACGCATTTGCAGTCTTGTGAATGCGAATGCCTATGGGTCACAGTTTCCACTTACCATCAGGTGGCCTGTGTGCTCGTTTCCCTTCCCATGCAATAATAAAAATAAAAAAACATGAAAATAAATTAAAATGCGTCCAAATATCTGAAATTCAATCCATATTCTGAGAAACGGCTTCATATTGAACTCGAAATCTCCGTAATAATTTGACACATGCCGCGATTAAGTACGGTGCCGGTTAATCTAGCGCACCCCGAATATGAGCGCGTTAACTAGTTCACTAAACAACGGGCCCGGGCTCATTACACCGACTTAATCCGAAGGGTGTTGTGTGCTAGTTGCTTATAGAATACGATGCGGTTTCGATACGATTTCGGACATGTGTTCAAATTCAATCTGGTCTCTCCTTAATCACCACTGATATGTGACTTCCTCCTTCAACGCGCTATTTTTCCTAACTTCATCCTCCATGCGTCTCTTTACAACGCACGGCTTGATTTTGCTACAATATCTGGCCTATATTTACAATTTTTTCATCCTCCCTCTGTATCCTGGCTACCGTCATCAATCTCATCCCTGCGGCCTTGGTAATTTCATCCAAATATCTTTTTTTATTTTTTATTATAGCATGGGAAGGCAAACGAGCACACAGGCCACCTGATGGTAAGTGGAAACTGTGACCCATAGGCATTCGCATTCACAAGACTGCAAATGCGTTGCCAATCCTGAGGACTAAGATGGAATGCCTCTATGCTAGTAATTTCACCGGCTGTCTTATCCCCAACCCGGAACACAACAATGCGAACACTGCTGCTTGGCCTTAATGGATAAAGATGGATGATTAGATCTTGTTTTCTGTTGGCTAACGTTCCTGTGTTCAGTTCAAGAAGGCCCCCCCTCTTAAGTTTTTCAATCCTTCTATTATGAACTTTTTTAGTTTGCACGCCCTTGATAGCAAGTGGACTCTCTAGTCCATGGATATTTGAAATCATATGTAAGCATGCCTTTCCACCAGCGATGTGCTATGTAGACTAATGAATATGATTGATGGATATCAAACACATTCATTAAAACGTAGCGCATTTCTGGTGGGAAGGCACACTATAGGCTAAAGGTTGTGGCGGGCTCTTTTCCGCAACTAGACGACTTAAATGTGCGCCTATTTTAAGACGAAATACTTCACGCCTCGTGGCCCCCCCTGGTACTGGTTTTCAAAAATCTTCTAAAATCAGTGACGTTTGTCTGATAGAGCAAAATATTAACTTATTTAACTTAATAAATTTAAAAATGTATACTTGAGTACAAAATGTGAACTTAATTTCTAATGGCATTCTTTACCAGTACAACTTTGTATGTTCGGTATAGATTGTACAGTTACCTAGCGCGCTTCTATATTATTTATTATTCCTTTTCCAGTTTAAACATGAACTGAGTATAAAAAAAACTTGATATATTGAAGTTACTTAAGAGCTGATATATTTTGTTTGGCCGACCGATCTTTATAGCCCAGCTTAAATTCACTGCCAGAGTACAATTTCTCTAATAAAAAAAACCGCATTTAAAATAAAATCGATCCTCCAATTTGGACTCTAATGACGACCTGATATTCTTGTTAAATTAATGGAAATTTCGTTTCTCTATTTATATTATTTTTGAGTCGCACAGTGAAACATGCTTCAGGCCAAACTTTCGGCCTTATGTTAAACGCTAGAGGCCCACAGCCGATTTGGTCGTCTTTACAAATATTGCCCACTCTTACACAAGGGTTAAACGGCTGCCCATGAAGCGATTACGGTGTTACGAAATCCAATTCACATGTGCTTAATTTATCTTCATGGTTTTTGCTATAGAGGTCAGGTCACACAAATACTGTCAGTTCCTTACTTTTTGACACATCTGCACTGAAGACTAAAATAAGCTTTATATTTTTGTTATAATAATTATGGCTAGTCTCAAGTTCTCAACCCACTTGTCATAAAATCGCATACATGTTGCCAATTTACGTATGTTCATTCAAGTACCTACCATTAATTCAAGGAAGTGGTTAGTCCAGTTGGTGGTGACCCTACCTCCAAAACTAGTGGTCCAGGGCTTCATTCCCAGCAAGAGTAAATATGTGATAAGCGTACCTAAGTACTTTGTTCTTGAGTTTTAGATGTTTTCTATGTATTTAAGGATGTATGTATTTTTCTATAGAAGTGTATCACTATCTAATTATTACGCCAATGTGTAGAGAAGCCTAGAAACTTAGCGTACAATTTAAAAAATAAATTGACGACGCGCTGGCCTAGTTGGTAGTGACCCTTTCTACGAAGCTAGCGGTCCTGGGTTCAAATCCCAGTAAGGGCAGATATTTGTGTGATGAGCGCGAATATTTGTTCCTGAGTCATGGATATTTACTATGTATTTAAGTATATATTTCTCTATATAAGTATGCAAAATGTGGTTACAGAATTATCAACAAGTTTTTAGAGTTGTTGGTAATTCTGTAGCTCTGCCTACCCCACTCTGGGAATGAAGGCGTGAGTTTATGTATGTATGTATGTATATAAGTATTTATATCATTGTCTAGTACCCATAATACAAGCCTAGAGCTTAAATTGATATTTATTTATTTATTTAAAACCCCACCCGCCAACCCACTTAGCATGTAATTGCATAAATGTTGGCAATCAAATGTTGATCAAAGAATAGTATAATATAACAGTTAAGTAGTTGATCTTAAAGCAAAGTATATAGCTTGCTTTCATGTGTGCCACGATCCACCACAAGCAAACTTAAAGGAGGGAAAATTATTTCCGCTACCTCGACAAGGCGACGACGTCGACACCCAAGTGAGACCCATGAAGACGCTGCTCAGCTTGTAGGTCGCTAGCTGGGTCTCCCCCAACGGGGTTTCACCTAGCTGGCTCGACCTCGCGAGCAGCGTACACCCGGACTAGACGCCTAATCCCAATATCCCCCCCCCCCCCCCCAACCGAAACTCCCCGCAGCCGGTGCCTACGGCTTACCAAGGGCCCGGCCGTTTTCACGGCCGGCGGAGACTACCCCGGTAAAGGGCCAAACAGAACAGCCCGACACCGGTTCCTCATCCGCCTTTCAGGCGGATTGAGAAGACCCCCCGTGTGCAAACTTAAAAAACGGACCGAACCGGTTTTAGTCCAGGCTGCGCCGTCGTCTTGTGTGGTTGTGTGCTTGTGAAATATCGAGCGACGTGTATTGACGCAAGAATATTATAACGTAAATGTAATATATATAGACAACCCTAGTGCCCGAGTGGTAATAGGTAACAGAAACTGCCAAATGGCTGGAGACGTCCTAATTTTCTATTTATAAATACAATTAAAAAAATAATCTTTAGCCCCTTATCAGGAGCCTAAGGAAACTGAGTTCTCTTAGTATTAGAAATCGAATAACTGGCATAAAAAGTATTTATAAAACGTGAAGATTTAAAGGCACCATTAGCCTCTGAAAGGCATAAAAATTTAACTGTTCTTATAACCTGTGATTAGCCTTTATTTACCGACGTGTTTGGGATAACGTTTTAACGTGCAGTAATGTTAAATAACGCGCAGTAACGGTTATTACCGTTTTTATGATGTGAAGACGTATTAATATTTGCCATAAATTGTACCTACAGGCTCTAGCTTTCAGGAGGTTTCTGATATTCATATTAATTCGAAATATTAAATATACACATGGTAAACCTCTTAGCCTGCTTGTGCAAAATGTGGTTATAGAATTAACATCAAGTTGATTATAGTTGTTGGTAGTTCTGTAGCTCTTCCTACCCCACTTTGGGGTGAAGGCGTGACGATATGTATGTGTGATATGTATGTATGACATGTATGTAACAACGAAATCAAACGAGAAGTAACTGGTATTCTATCCGCTAACTCGTCTATCGCTGGATCCCCTAGAAAGTGGCCACCTCCTGCCATGCATTTTCACGTTCGACCACGGCAGCAACGATCGGTAGTGAGAGGTCTGCTCCTATTTTGACGACGCGCTGGCCTAGTTGGTAGTGACCCTGCCTACGAAGCTAGCGGTCCTGGGTTCAAATCCCAGTAAGGGTAGATATTTGTGAGTACTTAAGTGACCATGCTGCGAGCGGACCTGCTAGAGGGGGCGTTCTTTTTATAGTGGTGATTATTATTTACGTCTATAATATTTGAGTAGCTTAGTTTTATTTCAATTTAAATAAGTTTAGTTTTAACTTTTAAGTGTAATTTGGCAAGCAACCGTCATCGAGTGCCCACCTTATTTACATCCAGTTTGATTTCAACAACTTACTTGGCTGTCCAACAAAGAATCATTACTCACAATAGTAACAATTTAGAGCATTACCAAAACTATAAACTTATCCAAGAACTGCTGTAATCAAACTAACAAACAAGAAGCGCACACTGTCAACGAAACCACTTGCACTTTACAACTACATGCAAAGTTTAAACATTCAAGAATCGGTATTATCGCCTTTCTGTAAGGCAGAGGGAAGTGCAGAGATAAACTTGTCTGTACTACTCAATATATCATAGAGGCGTCAAGAAGGGTTACCAAGGGTGCGCGTTTTGGGAATCGAGTTTTCGATAATCGTGAGTTATTCGCGTCGTGGTTTAGACGTTACAAATTCAATGCCAGTGGCTTTTTAGGGGTCCAATTGTGTAGACTCGTGCTGTATGTATGTATGTTCTGTTCTTTGTTACGCATGTCACGAATAAATGATTTTCTTCTTTTTGTTCTAGTTAATATGTTTTTTTCACCTTTTACTGACAAAAACACACGACATGGCTTATGCTTGTCAACTAAACGTCAAAACATGAATTCTGCAGTATACCTATCCGCCTCCGTATTAGGTTTTTCTAAAACGTCTTGATACCTAAAGCATTCGTGACTTTCACTCTTGCATTCTCGTCAGAAAGTGACAGCTATTTTATTCATGTTTATCCACATCGATAAACACAACTACAAGCCTATGGAGCTCAATTCTAGCTTGTTTCAACAGAGCTCTGTGATATATCGTAATTATATTGATGATGTTATGGTTGTAGTTACCTCTAAGAGCTACGAGTACTATAACGTCAACAGGTATGACTACAACGATAATATAGAAGCAAGATGGGCTAACACAGCTAATAAATTCCCTATGTATATCCTTGAGACTTCTCAAGTCCCCATATTTTGGAAATCTGAATGGTTTTATACCTAAACGGCGCTTGAGTGGAGACTTTTACTAGTTATTTTTCCTCTTCAAGCTTAAACTCACAGATTATAACTTTTTCGTGCCGATTCTAATATAAAAATGGGTTTATATCGTCTGCCACAATTACTCTTAGTCATAATGTGTTTTAGATCATAGTTGCCGCTAGTCATAACGTTATTTTTGGAAGAAACTGTTACTTTTCAAGACTTTTTATAAATCAAACCTAACCTAATCAAGCCTTATCGGAAAGTAAGATCTTTAAAAAAATCTTAGCATAGTAATCAAATCAAATCAAATCAAAATTTATTCACTTGAGATGCGGTTACAGTGGTTGATAAACGATATAAATTTGGTCTCGCCGGCGACACCAGCATGCAAATATGATTGTGCATTAAAACTTAAATTATATACCCTTAATTTTAATAAGTCGGTTAAATTTCAAATTCCATGCATTAAAACCCTAATATTTTTTTACATTACATGACTTGCCATTAATTATTTCTTTCTAACAGAGTAAAATCTTTTTCCTAGTAACCATTTACATAGCGTACTAACAAATCTATTATATGGCAAATTTATTATATTTTTCGGAATGTTATTAAAAATGTTTACAGCCATGCTATAACAATTTCTTCTCCGTAATATTGATACAGTAACATTCAAAACTCAAGAACGAATATTTATTTTTCCAATACACTTCTAAATCCGCATCTTTATCATCAGCTTCTTCAAAAAATAGACATACACATACACCTTTCTCCTACAGACAGAAGTAATCCTGAACATTTTGCTCCGTATTCCCGTAGTACGGCTCCAAAGCCCTGAGTTGTAAAGTTATAATTTCCCCGTAAATCCCGAGGACATTAAATTTATAAGTTGGAAGGAAAGATAAGCGCGGCTGCATTTGTGATGAGCTCAAATGAGCCCACCGAATATCTTGGGACTGTGTTATGCAAGAGTTATTAATCGCTAAGCAGGATTTTTTCCTTTGTTAATGGGAGACGAGCTGTTGGTAGGCCTCCAACAACATAAGATAAAGATAAAGATAAGATAACGGGCGCACGGGCACTTTTACACGACAAGAATCTACCAGCGCTTCGCAAGAGGAGGCCACTGCTGAGAAGAAACGCCGCAAGAAACTCAGCAGTCGGACATTTTTTTTAATATTTAATATTACAATGGTACTATTTAGTCTAGCATTATATAAATCTATAAATATTAAATTAAAAAATATATCAAATAACCTGCGTAGCAGGAAAACACACCAAAATCTTGCGAGAGAGATAGAGGGAGAAAAGGAAAAAAAAAAGAACACCTACCTAGTTGTAAGTATATAAGACGGTGCAAGACGACCACATTAAGATTGATATGTTTTCCTACATCAACGGTGTCCCCTAGACAAGATAAAGCTACTGAATTTGAAAAAAAAATAAAAAATATTAAGCTTCGGGTTTAGGCCAAGCATTTTTGTTTATAAATGGCAAATTAAAAAATATTTCAAATAGGTGTCCTGCGTAGTTTCCGCAGGAAAACACACCAAGATCTTAAGAGAGAGATAAAGAGAGAAAAATAAGATGGAGTGACGACCTTGTAAGGATTGTGGGAACGCGGTGGACGCGAAAAGCACAAGACCGGTCTGAGTGGAGAGCCTTGGGGGACGCCTATGTCCAGCAGTGGACGTTTTTCGGCTGACATGATGATAACTGGCTTTCACTGCTTGTTTTAACGAGGTATATTTCGCCAATGTCGAATTTTAGACGATCAATCAATCACCATGGACTTATTACCAGTCACAGATCACATGGGGGCAAGCTCCACGAGCTTTTGACAAATCTCTAAGGAGGATTATTATTTTCTTACGCAATTCAGTTCAGTTTTCAATTCGTTGATAGATAACATTATTCATTTAACGGGACTGTTACAATCAAAGACCTATGTAGCCCGGAGACCAGCTATCCAGGGTCAAGAAATTGCGCACCAAGTTACAGCCATACTCCGATCCTCGTTGAGTCGCCTGTAGGCAATGGAGAGAGCCATGGCCACTGCAGTCTTTTGAAGGTGGGTTTAGACCAAACGAGCGAATGCTCATTCTATCCCCTCTCTACCAAATTATTTTTGTGTAAACAGACACAGAGCATTCTTTCGTTGTTCTCTCTTTATTTGCGAAGATTATAAGAATGCTCCCTCGCTTGATGTAAACGACGGACGAGCGAGCGAACAGTCGCCTAGAGCGTTCCTTCGTGTTCCGACGGGCTCGCTCCCGGGGCGATCTTTTCAAAGCGTTCTAGATCATAAAGCAGTAGACCTACCTGTTTTACTTTTTTTTCACTTCTTGCTCCACTTAGCCCGACTAGGTGTTATAACACCGCTCAAATTGATTACCTATTCGGGCTACGACACCTAGTCGGGCTAAGTGGGTTTAATTAATTTGAGCGGTGTTATAACACCTAGTCGGGCTAAGTGGGTTAAAATGACTAGTCTATGCACATCGGGACTAAAGCTCCTTTAATTATCTCTGGGTTTTATTTTTTCATTTTCAGTGATTGCGTATAGACATTTTTTAGGGCGTGGAAATAACCTAAAAATGACAACTGTGCAAAAATAAATAAAAAAAACGATTTAATTTCGTGAATTACCACCGAATGAGCAATCGTTCGCCTGCTCTAAACATCTCTAGAGCATATGCCGTTTAATCTAGTTCTAGTGCTCGATTCTTGCTCGTTCATATTCGCGTGGTGTAAACGCTGAAAACGAACTTTTGTTTACACTAAAAGATCAAGAATGAATGCTCTACTCTGGCTCTAGCTCTTTGTTTATTTGGTCTAAACCCACCTTGATAGAAAAACTTTCTAACTTTTTTTGACGAACTACCACAAGTATTTTGCTTTCAATAATCAATGTAAAGACTTATTTTATAACGAAATAGTATTTGTCGTAAATAAATATTCGCAAAAGCCATCCATCTTAGATATATCACGAGTGTTTTTTTTTTTTTATTGCATCGGAAGGCAAACGAGCACACAGGCCACCTGATGGTAAGTGGAAACTGTGACCCATAGACATTCGCATTCACGAGACTGCAAATGCGTTGCCAACCCTGAAGACTAAGATGGAACGCCTCTATGCTAGTCTTTTCACCGGCTGTCTTGTCCCCAAACCGGAACACAACAATGCGAACACTGCTGCGATAGGTTAATGGATAAGATGGTGGTACCAACCCGGACGGACCCTACACAAGGTCCTCCCACAAGTAATTATAAATGTTTGAACTTTGAACCTTATTGCTACTTTTGTAAGACCAATGGAATGATAAGATAAGCATTTCAGTCATTCTTACCGAGAATAAGGAGAGCGAGCGGTTGAACTGGCTTTTTCACGACTCAGCTGTCACTTCAGTGATCATGCTTTATACTCTGCATCGCCGGTCTAGTGTATACATAGAAGTATTTGCGTACAATTGGCTACTTGACAGTTGTAACAATGAAATATAAAAAGTGTTGAATATGGTAGTTTACACTAAAAAAATAACTGCACATATTTTTATTTGCAATAAAAAATATGATAAGTACTTTATTTTTGGAAAATAACATCGTCGTTTTTTACCTGTGGCTCCAATGAACCCAAACGCTAGCGGCCATGACTGATTTACGTGTGACGTCACTGCAGCCTAAATACAAAGTTGTCAAACATCTCCGTAGTCAAAATAAACGACTCGAAAGCTTACCATAATTGTATTCGTGAGAAGTTGCACTAAGTAAATGGAGGCGGGATATTTAAAGGCAGATAGTGCAAATCTGCCAAAAGTGGACAGATGTTAACTTCGAATCTCGACGTGCCAACTGCAACCACTTCTTTCGATGTTGAGGATTTTTAGGAACGTGTATAAATAATTTTTCAGGAGTTTTGATCGTTGTACTTCTACACATTGGTACGGCACACGTCTTATAATTAGACATTTTCACAAAATATATTTTTAAAACTTTATCCTTTCGCTTAAGTTGGTTGTTTTATGTGTAGTGACGTCACCAACGACAAAAGTCACGTGACCTACCGTTTACGCGCGTATTTCAAATTAATTTCGTTATAAACGTGTTTTTTCTAATTATTAACATTTTTTCTAGAAACAAAATAATGTGAGATGTATAAAATAAGCAAACGCACATTTTAAAATACTTTTCTGAAAACTGTCAAGTAGCCAATTCTGGGGTCCTTGCGAAAAAGGCTATTAGACTTCTGAAAATCAAGTGAAAAAGGGTTTAAGTCTAGTATACTCCGTTCATGTATATACCTTTTTTATTAAGAGTTAAGTCGACTTGTACGCTTTTTCACTAGGACCCCAAAATTATCATTATAAACGTATCGATCGTATTGCAACGACCCTGTTCAAGGAGGACTGAGGGTGGTGCGGGTTTTCCGAAGTACCTGAACGAGCGCCTCTATTCAACGCGTTAAAAATCCAAATCGTATTTGACCTGGGAGTTATTATGAGGTAGCTACGCAGTTCAGTGAAAAGGACAGTGCTAAATAACTGCTATGGCTCTGTCCTTTTCTTTCAGCGTAAAATGAATTGCATAGTTGCATAGGGGTGGGGGGGGGGGGGGGGCACTTGTAAATGGGAAAACCCTCAATAATTGTGTTTAACAATATACGCGATCCCTTTAATTTTGCTCCGTATATTCCGAAGTCTGACATTATTTTCTCATTTTGGCATAACACCGTCCCACGGCACTTGGATTGTTATGATTTATAACTCATTTCCTCAAACTTAAGAACAACTGAGCCTAATAGATTGTCGCAGACCTCGGTCGTATATCTCTTTCAAACATACATAGGTAATTAGTTGGGGTATATACCAGGGGGTTTATTATGGCATAGCTATGCAGTTCTTTTTATGGTGAGTGTAAAGGACAGAGCTTTAGCAGTTATATAGCGCTGTCCTTTTCTCGCAGCTTAAACTGAACTGCATATAGCTATGTCATAATAACCCCTCAGTACTTTACTTCCCTGAAATTAAATTGTGTTATTATGTGTGTCGTGTGGAGGTGAAAAAGCTGTCAGAGAACAAAGAAAAGTGGCAATTACTCCACCGACGAGATCCTAGCTATCAAGTTAAATCATGAATGATGATGATATACATACATAAAATAATTGATTGTGTAATGGAAAAAGAAAAACAATACAATGAAGATAAAAAAAGAATGTAAAAACGTACCTTTAAGGAATATCTTCTAGCTAAGCTTGAAAGATTGAGAAAATTGAAAGGTTGTGCATCGAGTAGGCAAGTACACAATTTTTTTTAAACGACGTATATAATAAATTAAAAAAAGCCGTTTCGTCCACTTTCATAACTAAGATTTCATAACTGGTTATGAATAAGGATTTTTATTCACTGTTTAATAATCAGTTATTAAACAAGACTTTTTTTTTCCATTTTCATAACCAGAACCTAGATACCACTCTTATTTCAAATCAATTGGACAGTGTCGACGGAGCTCCGCTCTCGCGGAGCTCCTATTTCTGGGTGGCTTGGCCCTCTGGGCCTGCTGCAAAACTAACATAACCTAAACCTACCTAGTTTCTGATTATGAAAATGAAAAAAAAAGTCTTGTTTAATAACTGGTTATGAAACAGTGAATAAAAATCCTTATTCATAACCAGTTATGAAATCTTAGTTGTGAAAGTGGACTCAACTAAAAAAGCTTACCTAAATATACAAAATTATTACATTAACCAAAACTTATTATACATAAAAACCTTCCGTGATAAATTATCTTAGTAATATTGAAACTGCACCAAATTCGGTCCATTCGTTTTTGAAATTATTTCTAACATACACAGACAGACGCGACAGTGGCCTTTGTTTCGATTCGTCTTGGTTGGGAGTGACATAAGCTTTAATTTATTATGAATATTACTATAATCAAAGTAATTAGAGGGGGTTAATTAATTTAACCATATTAACAACAATATCAAAATATGCAACAGAGTTTTTAAAGCTTGATTTTTAAAAGCTTTTATTTAACTAATTACCGTAGACCTACCGTGGTAGGACTCAATAGCCTGGTCTTGAGAAGCAGATAAAGATTCTGCAAAAACAAAGTACAGTCGGACACAAAATCTGGTCGCAAAAATGCAATTTTTGACAGAAACTTTTTAACTTCAATAGTAAATCAAATAAGTCCACATTTCGCTTAATGCTGCTACTTATAAACTTTAAACGTCGTAATACTTTTTACGCAGCACTATAACAAGGAAATGCAAATTAACCGGTTATTAACCGATTTTGTATGAAAATAACCGGTTAAAACCGGTTATAACCGGTTTTAACCGGTTATAACCGGTTATTTGCATTCCCTAATTATAAGACATATCCAAATTAAACATTCAAATATACCACTACAAAACATTAAACGCTTCTGGTACAGTCGGTGCCAATTCAAAACAACACCTCAAGCGGTACTTAACATTTCAAAGATGAGAGCCAAAATGCGAAATTCAGCAATATCTCTTGACCAACTATACACTTATTTGTGTAACTTTGCAGACTTGTGGAAAACGGGCCAAGTGATAAGATCTCTGCCATTGAACCTAAAAGATGAATTTGTAGATTAACAAGTCACTGCGCCAAGTTTCTACAGGGCGAAAATTTTAATTTTAAAGTATGCACTAGTTTTTTTCGTTGTTTTCATGTTAATCATACAGGCCGCCTGATGGTAAGTGGGATCTGAGATCCGTAGATGTTTTCATTCTAAACACTACCTTAAGACCATTCCTAAGACTGGAAATGCATTTCCAACCCAAAGCACTAAGACGAAATGCCTCTTTGCTAGTACTATGGGTATAAGGCTACGATAAACTTACTTATAAATATAGATAAATACATACTTAAATACATAGAAAACACCCAAGACTCAGGAATAAGTACCCGTCCTCATCACACGAATATTTTCTCGTACCGGGGATTAAACCCGGGACCGCTAGCTTCGAAGGCAGGGTCACTACTGACTAGGCTACCGCGACCACTGCAAACACTGAGTGGCGGTAGGCCTATATCAAATTAAATTAAAATATGATCCATAGCTTTCGAGGGGTAAACTCGGACACATGCCTTTAAAAGATAAAAAGATAAAAGATGTTTATTCAGTAGGTGCACGGGCACTTTTACACGTCAAAAATCTACCAGCGCTTTGCAAGAGACAACTGCTGAGAAAAACGCCGCAAGAAACTCAACAGTCAGTCATTTTTTAAATATTGCTAATGATATTATACAATAATAAACTTAACCTAGAATTATATAAAACAATGAATCTCAAATAAAACCAAAAATTAATATATTCATGCGTAGTTGAGCAAAAAAAATTGTCAAAACTCAGAATTGTCACAAAACTAATAAGTAATAGTAATAAAAAAATAGAAATTATACAAGTACTTCCAGAGATTTCCAGCAATATGACCAATCTATACTAACTAAATCTTTAATTTTAATCCAGTTTTGCCCATGACTAGAGACGAAGAAAGAAAACGAATACCAATTGAATAAATTCAACATGTCGGAACGTATTTATGCCTTCATTCAAAACAGGGTCGTGAGAGCCCCTCGTATATTTATGGGGTTGGTCTGAACTGCATACTGGGATGAGATTCTAAGCGTTAATAGTACATTATTACCTAGGTGCGGAAATTGAGGGATTTCCTGACGAGGTGGTTAGCAGGCCATCCTTCTCTCTCTCGTACTTATTTACGTGTCAAAAGGTGACGGGTGCCTTATCCAAACTTTGTCAAGCGATAGACACTGCCATGCCAGGGCCCCTGAACCTCGGAATGGATTTTGACACGATTTTCACCATCAGTTGGTGTATTAATACATAAATTAATAAAGTGCAAGTCACCCAATCACGGTTTTCGCCGAGACATATCGTTACTACTTTAGAAAAAAACTCGTATCTGATACTTCGATACGTATGAGTTTGAACTTAATTCTCCTCACGTTTAAGTTTAAAATGGTACGTCACGAAATATGAGATACGAGGTTTTTTCAAAGTAACGACGATATAATTAACTTTTTATTCAAACAATGTGAGGTGAGGACATTAAAAGAATGTATAAAAATAATAATGTTAGCTATGATTTAAAAATAGATGGTGATAGTTTCCCGTAGAATGTATCGTAGACTGCCACCACGACTGGATTTTACTAAGTTCTCAAATTGTAATTTCTTTATGTAGTATTTTTTAAAGGAAATCAAAAAACACACGTCCTAAGTAAAAAAAACAGTTTCTTTGTTGTATGGAAATTTCACTTAGTTCTTTTGAGTTTGTTGCAATTGATAGCATTTAAAAGTAAACGCACTAAACTAAAATGGGCTTTCGTACGTTTATTTATTTTTTTGACAAAAAAAAAATTCCTTCACAATATATATTAATTTAATTAGCTTAAATCACTAAGCTTGCGCCAACAACTCAAGGGTAAGGGTTGAAACTTAACCCAAAACCGCGAGTCTCTTTGAAATATTGCCCTAGTTTATCTCCGAACTGTGTTCTGGCCTTTGATACCATTTGTACAAGGACAGGATAATTTGTAATTTTAGCAAGTGTCTTTGACAGACCTAAGGCCGTGGCCGTATTTGAAGCGATTGACCACTTATTTCCAAAATTACCTGAATTTTAAAGCATTGATAAAATTACCTACGTTCAAAAATATCTGGCACGCTCTTACGGCTCTAATAACAGTGCATGTTAGATACTTTTGAGTCCAATTTAATTTTCAATTCCTTTTAGGAATTGTGTTTGTCCTTATATAAGATTATTAAAAATTAAAACCAATTCAATAGTACCTACAGCTATTTTAATAACTTGAAGATTAGGGTAAAATAAATTGAAACAAAATTGTGATACGTCTAAATTTTATTACGAATTAGAGA
The DNA here is from genome assembly GCA_927399475.2 of Acleris emargana. Lineage (NCBI taxonomy): Eukaryota > Metazoa > Arthropoda > Insecta > Lepidoptera > Tortricidae > Acleris > Acleris emargana. The sequence goes on from OV656840.1 coordinate 5,407,566, forward strand.
GATAAAAACCACCAGTACTAATGGTGATCCCTTCTTTTAGAACTAATGTATCTTAATATAATAGAATAGAAAAAGGAAAAAAAAAAACAATTCAACTCAATGTCAAAATTGACCTCCTCTAAATAATTTTTAAAAATTATTTCCACAACTGTATTTCCTCATATAATAAAACGTTACGTTGTGGATCGTTTCTGGATTCTTATTGTTGTTTCGAGGGGTTTTTATCCCGATTTTTTCAAGATTTGTACAATGTTTCTATTTTGTCGCTGGGACGCTGTCGTTGCTACGCGACGGGCACCTATAACTAATTCACTACGCCTAGCCTGTGTTTTTGTGTTGTGATCGTTCGTCAAAATTTTAAAAGCGTGTTTTTTTTTATATTATTGTTATTTTATTAAGTTTTTAACATAGGTAAGTTATTTTTACATGCAGGCTGCGACCCAATCTGGTGTGAGCACGTCAACCAACAGTCATTCATGTAACTTGTGTTCAAAATCGTTCAAATCCATTCGTGGCTTAAACATCCATAAAAGTAAATCAGATCGCAGCTGCTTAAGCCAGGATGCTTCTCCTTTAAACTTAGATTCATCTACGCCTTTTATTCAACAACCATTCCATGTTCGACTCAGCCATCTCAAAAACAATGTAAATATAGTCAAACGAATCCCCCACGGCACCAGAATCTCCGTCGCATCTCATTTATCTCATCTCATATGTAAATGCACAGAAAATAATTCCCCTTCAAGACTGGCATAACCTGCTCCTTTTTCCTTTTTTGGTTTTGCATGCTAAAGTAGACAATTCAAATTTATTTTTTACCCAAAAAATTAAAAATAACTGCACAATTTATTCCACTCCATTACTCTCGCATAAATTCACTAATAGTTCCCACAATCAGCTGAAAACAATAGAAAATAAAATTAGCGACGGAGATCTCAAAGGTGCCACCCGCCTTCTCTTTTCTAATGACGTGCTTTCTCCAGATAATCCTGATACACTTCTGGCCCTACAGACGAAACACCCCCCCCCCCCCCCCTGCAACGCCTTATTTTCTCGACCCTCCAACAGCAAACCATGCATGCCTGCAAATTACAAACAACGACGTCGCTAATGCAATATTATCTTTTAAACCCGGTTCTGCTGCGGGCCTGGATGGACTCTCACCCCAACATTTAAAAGATCTGACTTCTCTGTGTATGGGTGATGCTGGTGAGCATCTTGTCAGTGGCATTACTACCCTTATTAACATGATGTACTCGGGCAACATTCATCCGGACATTGTACCGACTTTGTATGGTGCGAACCTCCTTGCCCTCAGTAAAAAAGACGGTGGGGTGAGACCTATTTCTATTGGAGCAACACTTCGCCGCCTTGCATCTAAAATCGCAGTTCTGGCGTTAAGGGAGGCTGCGAGGCTGCCGTTCATGCTCATCGCACCTACCTTAGCGACGACCAATGCAAAGTGTTACTCAAAATTGATGTTAAAATCGCCTTTAATTCGGTAAATAGGGATACCCTGCAGTCTGAAATAAAATCCAACATTCCTGATATTCACAACTATCTTCTTCACTGTTATTCAGATCCAACAAAGTTGATGTACCGATCAAACGAGTTGTCATCTGAAGTTGGTTGTCAGCAGGGGGAGCAATTTTCAGTTTGGCTATTAATCCTTTAATTCAAAATTTTGCTTCAAAATTTTATATTTGGTATGGGACTTTAGGAGGTGATGTAAATAAATACAGTACTTTCCGATCTTTCATCTTTAAAAAGTAACTTTAAATCCATTGGTTTAGAGCTAAATTTTGATAAGTGTGAACTCTTCATCCAAAAACCTTCCAACGCTGACAATGACATAACACGAAAATTCAACGAACTTGCCCCAAATATAAAAATAGTAGATAAAATAACACTATGCCTCCTTGGATCACCAATTTTTGAAGAAAGTTTTTCAGATTATATTCAAAATTCTATTTCTAAATTTCAAAATCATTCCCATCGGCTTCTTGACATTAGTCCACATTTTGCACTTTTGGTTAATAATTTTTGTCTTTTTGTCCCTAAATTTACTTATGTGCTTCGCTGCTGTCCGATTTGGAAACATCAAGATCTTTTGTCGAAAATTGATACTTTGATCAAAAGTAACCTGCAATCCATTCTTAATATTCAGCTAGGCGAGCATTCCTGGACCCAAGGATCCCTCCCAATTCAGTACGGTGGGATAGGGATCCGCAAAATTTCTAGTATTGCTTTACCAGCTTTTCTTTCGTCGATCCATAGCTCTCCTCATAGGAAAAATCCTTAGGGAATTTCCTTTAAACTTGCGACTTCAGGCTTGGAGGACGCAAAGAATGGGTGGTTAACTGCTTCCCCCGGTCAACATTTTCCTGTTAACCTAAAATCGCAGAGGTGTTGGGATGACATAGTATGTAAATTGACTGCTGATTCCCTTCTTACCCGGTAAGAAGGGTCTTACCCAGTGCTGCGCAGCGGATTGTGCTAGAATTTTAGCAGTCGGTACAAGGGAGGCTGGATACTGGCTTCAAGCTCATCCCTCGCCAAGTACTGGTACTTTCCTAGACCCTAACACACTCCGACTTTCAGTTTAAATAGAAATAGAAATAGAAACATTTATTCGACGAACACAAGAAAAAAAAACAGAACAGAGAAAAACATAGTTAAAATAAGGATGGCAACACAGTAATAATAAAAAAAAAACAATAAAAAGGGAAAGAAAAAAAAAACAATCGTAGGATAGTGTTGCCATGGGTGATTCTGTGACGTCGAGTTTGCCTTCGTCTTGGGGTCCCGGTCTGCGCTCCACATCGGTGCCTCTGCGGAAGTGACGTAGACCGGCTAGGACATCGCGGACTTTGTTGACAGAGAAGTGCTGGCCGCTTTTCCAGACACGCCGCACTAAACGACATCATTCGTCGGTCTCTTGCCTCAATAAAGGTCCCGGCACTTTTAGAGCCGACCGGCATTTCTAGAAATGATGGCAAGAGACCTGACGGAATGACCTTGGTCCCGTGTAATATGGGACGGGTGCTAGTGTGGGATGCAACCTGTGTAGACACGCTAGCCCCATCACATCTCCAGGGCATCCATCTAATAGGGCTGGTGCGGCAGCTGAAGCGGCCGAAAGCATGAAGGTAGGAAAATATAATGGTCTCGGCCCAGAATATATGTTTATTCCATTCGGCATCGAGACCCTTGGACCGTGGGGTCCTAGCGCTCGAAGCCTCTTCAAAGAAATTTTGAAGAGGCTCATTGACGTCACGTGAGACCGAAGAGGTGGCAATTTCCTTGCTCAAAGTATCAGTTTAACCATCCAGCGAGGAAAAGCTGCCAGCATCTTTGGTACAATGCCGCAGGGGCAATTCTTAGATTTACCCCCTTACTTATAAACCTGGAATAAGCTTGGAATAGTTTATGCCATGCTTTGTCACTTTCTGTCAGATGCAAATGTAACATTTACATATAAAGACAAAGCATGGCATAAACTATTCCAAGCTTATTCCATGTTTATAAGTAAGGGGGTTAATGTTTTAGTTAATTTATATATTTAGAGTTAGCATTATTTAATTTTAGTTTTATTTTTCAGTTATTGTGTTATGGTTGTTGTATTATTTTATGTCGTTTTACAATAAAGTTTAAAGAATAGAAATCGTTTATTCGGAGTAAAATTAACATAAACAACAACAACAAAAACAAAAACATATTCAAAAGTAGAGTAAAACAAACTTAGAGTACTTAATCTAAAATGAACACCGAAAAGGTTGCCACTCAGCATGGTGTCAGGCTTACTAGCCTTGACGCTGGTTTTCAGGGCCACCCGTATTAAACAGCTCGGTGTTCTAGCCTTTGATAGCATTTGCACAGGGGCAGGATAATTTGTAATTTCAGCAAATGTCTCTGACAGACCTAAGGCCGTGGACGTATTTGAAGCGATTTTAAATTCCAGAATACAAGAATTTAAAAACACCAGTAGATTCAAGATTCAATTGTACACAAAAGTTACCGTCACTGGTTTGTTAGAAAATTTTCACGACATCATTATTTCTGTGAAGAGATATTTCTTATCGCATTGTTTTTCCATTCTTAATTTTACCCAATATCATTTTTACCGTAGCTTTTGTTCTCGTTCAATTATTTTCTCCGTTCAATTTCAATTCCAATGGCAAAGGTTTAGGTTATGTTAGTTTTGCAGCAGCGGTAGCGGAGCTCCGTCGATCAAATTAAATTTTCACATCACCTATTCGGAAAGGGGACTTTCCCTGTTAGTTGGGATCAAAGTTTTACTTTCCTGTTCAAGGACATTTTGTTGCCAGTATAAAATATAAACGCAATGAAATATGAAAATTGTATACACATAATCGACTAAAATTTATTTTTCGTCGGTTAAATGCATACTATTTGCACATAATCGATTACATTTTTGTTATAATCGATTACGTTAATGTTTTTTTGTAACTTAATAAAATATCAAAATATATAATGACAAGCAAAGAGCTTTACTCAAGGCTATAAATAAATAATTTCAAACAGCTTCGTACCTAACTCTCTCATAATCGATTAGAATTTAATCAATTAAGTGCATGATTTTTTATCAATCTGACTATTATTTTTAAAGGTAATAATATTTTACGGCTAACTACCTAACGATGTTTTAAATTCGATATTTTAATGATGGACAGTCATAACTATAGATTTGATGTACGGATATGTTATCTGTAGTGCCGTTATATCTTTGTGAAAAATATGGCGTTGCCGATTGCGTTGTAAATACATAATTACGATTTTGTTGTCTGTTATCATCATTCTAAGTCTCAAAAGAGTAGAAAGAAAGATGTCAAGCAATGAAAATGAAGATTTACAATTAACGCCCGAATTTATAAAGGTGCAAGCCACTACAACTGGTACTACCTATTTTTCAAACCTTCTAGATTCTAGGTTTCCTTGTTAATTTGATAATTTCAGCACTTTCAGAGAGTAAATATAAAATTTGATTCATCACTATGATCTTTTATTTTCCTCATAGGTGATGTGAAAAGTGTGTCACACGTCACACGGCAGCAAAATTATTTCCACCTTTTTCCCTCACAACGCTCAGGATTCAATGTACGCCCTAGCCGTAAAATTGTCATTTTGCTCCCTTGTGACACAAATAACTATTTTGGAATGAAAGACAACAGTATAAATATGATGCTAGGAAAATAAGCGACTGGATAAAACTCGGAAGGGGAAGAACTCGACTGTGAAAATAAACTGCCAAAAAAGCTGCTGGTGATATCGCATTCGGGAAAAAAGCGAAAAAAAATGCTTAAAAAAATGCGATTGGAAAAATCATCAAAAAAATCTTTATCAGGGTGTAGTAGGATTACAAGTAGAAAACCATTAATTTAGTATTTAATCAAAAACAATTATAATTTACACGTGCGTAAAGAGAAAATAAACTTGGTAATCAGTGGTTTTATGATCGCAATTTTACTACCTACTGTACATACATACATACATACATACCTTCACGCCTTCATTCCCAGAGTGGGGTAGGCAGAGCTACAGAATTACCAACAACTCTAAAAACTTGTTGATAACTTTCTAACCACAATTTGCACAATTAGGCTAAGATGTTTAACTGTAATTATAAAAAAATAGTAGGAAGGTTTGTTTGTTTTCTTCAGACTCCTTAATATTTTGATCCCCCTTATTGTTTTGCCTGGGTGGAATCAGGCAGGTTGTGTACAATGAGGAAAAAAAAATCTTAGATATACAGTATGAGGGCAAACGCCGCGGAGGTAAAAGCCTTTTGGCCGAGAATGTGTGACAAACGGATAAAATCATTATCGACATCATGTGGGCATTAAATATAAAAAACATTATACCAAACATTACAGAGAAACGGCACATTTAAAAAGAATACGGGTAAAACAGATTCCATTCCATCAGAATCATCAATCAATACAAAACTATACAAAATACTTTATTGTACACCAAACAAAAACTTTACAGAGAAACAGCATTTAAAATGGTATAGGTAAACAACAGGTGGTCATATCGCACTGCTAGATCAAAACAGGAGCAACTCAAAATACAACTGTATTTCAAAATGAACTTTAATACAACTTCTATGAACTTGAAACAAAACTAGCAAGGATTTTGAGTTGATGCTGTTTTGATCTAGCAGTGCGATATCAGTTCTTAAAACAGAAAAGTTATGAACTTAAATCATTTTGCGCAGTAGGTGGTGCAGACTTCTGACACCAGTTATCAGCCAGAGACCTATAGTCTGCCTCAGCCTATACTTTATAAAAGTACGAAAGATATATTTCCCACTCTTTACACTCATATAAGGTTGACTACTGGTCTCTGGCTGACCACTGGTGACTTTACCCTATGTTAGATAGCAAACATCTAAAATAGTCCGGACGATTTAGATCGCTCCCGTCTCCTTGCTGTCTCAGTAGGCGAATCAGGTCACGGGCTCCACGCTCTTCCTTCCCGCAATATAGGCACAGTCTAACTTGGACCCAAGCTGGTTGCGCATAGCAATAAACTTACAGTTTGGAGCTAGAATATGTGAACCTCATACTTGCTCGACCTAAGTTAAATATCTCACGCAGAAAATAATAAGAAATACAGTGGCGGGAAAGAGGTTTTTGTCCATAGTTTTGGACTATTAACTAGGTAAGGTAAGGTGGGGGAAGATTGAATGGTTTTTTGATGAGATGGATAGTGTTGTGTTAAAACCCTCGTAAAATAAAAAAACTATTTACTTCCTTTCAATTGCATAAATTGGTAGGTATGGGCAAGGGCTATATTTTTGTAATCTTTCGATAAAACTCGGTTACGCCTATTCTAATATATAAAAATAATAAAATCAAATCAAATTTTGTCTAAAAAATTGACGGGTTAAGATGGAATGGTCGAGGGGTAAGATTGACATAAGTGTCTAAAGTCTTTTAAATGAATGCAAACGGTTACTGTTGCTCGTTATTTCATAGAATTCCTTACGCTTAACAGATACAGATGATTTTTGCGTAAATATTCCTGATAGGTAACGAGAAAAGTGCAGTTGAAAAAAAAAGTATTTTACTCTTACCCCGCTTCACAGGGAAAACGACGGTGATACTCAAACTTTTTATTGTATATTCTTCATATAAAAAAACGTAAACACATTTTTTTTTAATATTAAGAAGATCAGTTTGGAATTAAAATAACAGTTGCATGGAAACAATTATTTATTTTATAAAAGAAATGAATACAAAAAAGTAAGTATTTTCTTGCAGCATGACTAATTTTGTCACAAATTAAGCCACTTACATGTAAAATATTAGAAAATAAATATGAATCTGTGTAACAAATTAAGACACATTTAAAATACATAAATATACCAAATACTTAGTAATCTGTGTAGAAAATTTAGTCACAGACTTACCTTAGAACCAAGAGCATGTAACTACTATGGGCAAAGAACTAGGAAGTACATGATACCGCGAATTTTCAATGCATTGTTTTCGGAGAAGGACTGTAGTAGTAAACATATTTAAAAAAGAAAGCTTAAACATCATGTGTTGGATTCATTTGTAAAAGGAAAGGTTTAGTTGCTGTTATGTTTGTAGTAATTAGGAGAGGTACACAGTAATTAGTTAATAAGAGTGTAAAATTCGCCTTCAAACTGTTTAGCAGTTTGGCGAAGTTGTTAGTATTTATAAAACAGTGTACTTAAATTTGAAAAAAAAAAAAAAAAAAAAAAACTTACATTTATAGTATTAGAAATCCAAATAAGTACTTCTAGTAAACTTTAAGAGGTTTTTTTCTCTCCAAACAAAAAAATACAGATTTATTATTGATTTCACACAATAGTTTCACACAACACTTCTTAGTTACTATTTATCTTATCGTTATATTAGGTCAGAAAATAAACCTTACGTTAATTATTTTTTTAAGTGCAAAGTTTGAGAATATGTGTCTTTTTCTATGACTTTCAAAAACGGGGGAAGATTGAAACATTACTATTTCAATGTTACCCCAGCGAAATTGGCTGGGTAAAGATGGAAACTTCTCGTAAATCTCAATATATGATTAATAGCTACACCTAGCAGAAGTAAATAAAAATAGAATCACAAATAACACATAAATAGTCAGTCAGAACTTTTATACTCCCCTTATTAATCAAGTTATGAAACACGGGGTAAGATTGAAAATCGACGAATTCACCACGAAATGCCGACCTCCACAAAATAGCACATAACACACGTCTACTTACTCCGAGCGGTCACTGGCGAATGTGCGGCGGATCGTAACAAAATGGCGGCTTAATGGATGATACCAGCACTAAAAAATTTAAACCAAATAGGGAGTTATGTGAGACTTTTAATCTTTCCCCTTTTTTTATCTTCCCCCATCTTACCTTAGTTGATTTCTTTGCAAAACTTGTGGTGTTACGGAATTTAGTGAATTTTGGTGTTATGCATAATTATTCTGATAAAATTACACTCAAAACATCTAGCAGGCTCTTATGCGTCCTAATAAAAAAAGGCGTGTAGATATTTTTATCCCGCATTCTGACGCTAGGCAATTTGTTTGTTAGCCTTATGTAGGATTATAAAAAAATGTAAAAAAATAATAGTACCTCAGCTAAATATTAATCGATGGAAAAGGAATACAAAAAACATACTAAATATTGAAGTTTCAGAAACTTATGATCATCTAGAAAACCGGTTACTTGATTAAATCATTCCTATATGCTGTTTAGATAGGTATAACAGTAGGAACACAGGTGATTGTTGACCTATACAGGACGACCTGTACATTTTATTATTTAAAAGGTTCTGTAACGGTTAATAATTCATCATCATCACCATGTCAACCGAAAGACATCCACTGCTGGACATAGGCCTCTCCCAAGGCTCTCCATTCAGACCGGTCTTGTGCTTTTCGCATCCACCGCTAATAATTGGTGCGTCAAAAGGAAAGCGATGTTAAAGAAAATCACATACCAGGAACTCACATCCATTAGGAACTGGATAATGATTTCATTACATTTTTATTAATAGCTACAGTTAAAACGGGCGAAGTCGCAGGCAAAATCATGTTTATTACCTCTATATTATTAAACTCTTATTATAAGATAAGGAACATTTAGCTATTATTTACACAGAAATTATGCATTATACTATCGAAAATGCTGATTCGTGCAGTCACCATTCTAGCACTTTGTAAGTATTAGTATTAATATTGTATTATTAGGAAAAAAAATGTTTGTTGAGCAATTGGTCCAAATCAATTTATCGAGCCATTTTCTTTGGAGATTCAGTACGAAGTGGCTCGATTTCTTTGCTCCCAAGTGTACGAGGATGTCAGGTTCGCAGTGGGTTAGCAAAAGCCTAAATTCCTGCTGTCGTTAGATTAGTCTTAGCGTCGCGTGTATTTTGTTTAAAAACGTCATACACGCTTATAAGAGCTGTCGCACTTTAGGTGACTAGTCACTGCAATACAAAATACAAGCGGAATAGACAAGGTAACTGTGCAAGCGAGAGCGCAAAATACGGGCGCAGGGTGCACCGAATAATACTGCAACTGCTTTGTCGCTAAAGTATTGCATATATTAGTTCGCCTCCTCCAGCTCTGTTTTCACCACCTTTGACAACTTTTTATTTATATCGTTGAGAAACTTTTGCAAATCAAACCGATAATTAAATGTGGAAAAATCTTCATCCTTATCTTCGTCACTGTCCGGTATAATCAGAGATTGGCTACGCGGCGGTGACGCCTGGTGGCACTCCAAGCAAACCCACTCAAGACTCTCCCTGGCTCGGACAGCAGTAAGGTGCTTGTTACTCAGCCTTGAGCACTGAGTGTTAGCGGGTACCAGTTTATCGCATCTCCTACATTCTATTCCAGGAGATCTTTTTGTGACGGATTTGTTGTACTTTTCACATTTTTACATTTTGACGGTAGTTGCTTAGGTCGTTAGCACAAGTACCGTATGTACACGTTTATTTGTGTGTGTGTGTTAGTTTGTAACTCTTTCACGCAGCAATGCACGCGGCTGGACGGATTTGGATAAAGATTAGAATGGAGATAACTTATACCCTGCATTAATGATTGACGGAGGGAATTACCGCATTTTACGCGAACGAAGTCTCAAGCAAAAGTTAGTTGGCATAATATGACATTATTTATTATTATCAGTGATCGTACTTTTTCCAGCATTCTTGGTGCGATGACGTCAAATGACACACGACAGCGACCTAGGGTTGTAGACGTGTATATAATATGATTGACGTTTAAAATTATGTAATATTATGTGGTCATTGAAAATGAAACACTATTTATTTTTACTTAATCAGTTATTATAATTTAGCACTTGACGGGACGTCAGTGAAGAAACAAATTGTCTTCTATATTTATGCACTGCCATTACCTACGCATTTTACTGTCTATGCTAATATATAGTTAGTATATAAATTCCTAATCATAAATATGAACTATAACCTGAGATAAGAAGTTATTGCAACTATGTTACATTTTCTCTTATACTCGTAGTAAATTAACCCTTCATTTCATTATGCATATTGGGTTAGGCTTTACATGTTCTGTTTTTTTTTCTGTATTTCCGATTTGTTTAATACGCTATTTTATTTTTATTTTAGATTTTATTTGATTCTTGATTCCAACAATTTAATATTGGGCACTACTGACAACCCTAGCACTGCACCAAAAATGCTGAAAAATCTACTATCACTGATTATTATAGAGAGAGAACTAATGTAACATTTTCTCCACTTAAAACTAGAATTAGATAAGAATTGTGGACACAACTACAAAAATAATACCCCCTCTAATAAATCTTGGGAGAGTTAAGCGCCAGCTCTGGAGGCGTCAATTAGTTTGGCAGACAGGGTCTTTATAAAACGTTACTTAAAAATATATTCCACGAAATTGATGTTTTGCGACGCGTTATACCTACTCTTATAGGCACACTACAAAGCTGCCGGTCCCGGGTTGGTTCCAGGATCTGATCTGTGTGTTGAGTGCGGCAATTTGTTTCTCGATTTTGTATAGTAGGTACATAATTGATCCGAGATTATCCACTCCTCTTTTTTTTCAACATAATATTTCGACGCTAAAAAATGCAAACGAATTTTTAAAGCTTGATTTTTATCATTATTTATGGGTTACCTTTGTATGGGCGAAGTATGCGTGGCAAAATGTATCAAATGAAAACTAACCCGCTTTTTTCTGTCTGTTAATATTTTAGGATTTCTATGAAAACTAACCTGACCTAACCTTTTTTTTTTTTTTTTAAAGAGGGGAAATGCATTACGCATACCACCGTACCAGGGGCAGGCACGGTGGTTATGTGGGACTCTCCCCCCGCCCTCCTCCCCTAGTGGGAAAAAGGGCAGGAAGCCTACCCACTAAAACCCCTCTGGGTATCGTCACGCGCTCGGAATTGGCCGCTGTGGGAGCATAAGATTCTTCCAAGACAGCGGCCAAAGCTACCCTTGGTTGTGAACCGGGCTCATCGTGCACTGGGCTGATGGTGTTAGGGACACCACCTTCAGCAAGCGAGGCTGTGTAATAGTGGGCCAGGAATGCCCCTCCTGACCCACTGCCTCATTAAGAAAACAGGGCTGTCTCCTTTCCTTCGAGCTAAGTGTGTGCCGAGAGATGTCAGGACTCCGACATTTCGTCGGCACTAGGAGCTACACTGCAGTCCCTTGGTGGTGCAGCCCGTGTTTGGGGCACCGGTATAGTCCTCTTCCGAGGAGGTCTGCAGCGTTTACCACCCATTATATGCCCTGCCGGTTTTTTGGCGTGGGCGCAAATCGCGCAATGCGGTTTGGCCCTGCAGCCGGTGGACATATGGCCCTCTTCGCCGCATCGGAAGCAGACCGAACCACGGTCAATTTCCGACGTGCACACTGCCCGTACGTGGCCTATTCCCATGCACTGGAAACAGCGCATGGGTAAGGAATCCAGTAGCTGGATCCGGGCTGACGACCAGCCCACCAACAAACGTACTGCTCTGGCTAGGGCTTTTGCAGCCTCTATCGGGCATTTGATCACCACTGTGCCAGAACCTTGTGGTGATATGCGGATTGTGCCTACTTTTACTTGTGCAAGCTCGCACTCGGTCGTCCTTGCTACTGCCTCGGCTACGTCCTCGGGCTCAACAACTTCGTCTAGACCAGAGGCACGAAGCGTTGCCGTCTTTATTGGCCTTGATACAACCGCGAGTGTTTCCAAGGCCTCTCGTATTTTATCCGCCATTAGATCGGCCTTGGGGCCACTGTCAGCCCCCGGCACCTCTATGACCCGGGCTCCGGAAGCAGTTTTCCGTATTCGGACATGCTCCAGGCCGACTTCGCTTAGTTGAAAGCAACTTTTTATTTTACATATGGCGCTTGGGTAGTCGATGCTAGCCTTAAACGCCCTCGGTAGTAGTTTGATTACCACCGCGGATGTTTTTGGGTTAATCAATCTCGGCTTCCGCTTCCTCCTTTTTTTCCCTTTCTTCCCCTTTTTCGTCTTTGGCCCTTTTTGGGCTAAAGGTGCCCTTTGTGCAGTTGCAGCTGGGGCGGGCACAATCGGCAGGTGGAAATTACCTCCTCTAGCCACCTTCGCATAACTTTGGCTAGTGTCATCCTGCGGCCGTGCTGCCGAAGCAGCTGGAGCTACAGCAGCTTGCCGGGGCGCAGCTGTTGGATTAGCCGGCTTTGGCGTCGGCTTACTTCTCTGCTTCGGCCTCGTTGTCGGGGCCGCAGCGGGTCGAGCCGTGGTTGAGGCTGACCCTCTCCCGTCTGCAGCCAGCGGCGGCCGCAATACCGGTTCAGGTGGAAGGCGCGACTCAATGCTCCCAAGGCGGGCATTTATCATGCCTCCAAGGGACACAAGCAAGTCGCGTCTTACATCTTCGATGAGGTCTACTAGCCCTGCCTGTGTGCTTACTTGCTGGGCGCCGCTAGTAGATGGTCCAGTTTCCCTTGCGCGCTCTGTAAGAGCAATTTCGCGTAGGGACCTCATCTCCGCTTTGAGGATATCTACCTGACGCTGGAGACGCGCATTATCGGCCCTCAGGCTGCGCGTCTCATCATCCCGGGTAAATATCCCCAACTCCTCCACCGCTTCGCCAATCGCTTTGGTGGCGATGTTTATTTGCTTTCGCACTGTCCCTTTCAGGTTCCCGGATATTCTCGTGGCCTCACGGATATTGTGGGTTTCCGTGAGCACGAGCTGGACGAGCGCATCTTTGGTCGGTCTCTCCAAAGAGAGAGGCGACTGCAGCTCAGTCCTGTCCGCTTGTTCCGTCGATGTTTCGGGGTTTTGAGTAACCGTTTTGGCCTTGGTCAGGCCCGTCCCGGAAGTCCCCGGCTTTCGTCCTCGGCCGCCTCTGTGGGCAGTTTTAATTTTAGATGCCGAACATAGTTCGGTATCAAGATCAAATTCGTCCTGCGATTTCTCCAGTGGCCTTTTTGTCGCAGATAAGGTCATCAGACCCACCGAACGAGCAGAAGAATCCGACAAATAGTCGGCTTCCTCGTCTCGGTCCAGCCGGACGCGCTCTCCTATCCGTTTCGTAAAATCCAACTCAATCGTCAAGAGGTCATCATCAGTGTCCATTGTGTGTTTGCGTACGTCGTGTTCTCGGAGGCCAGCCTTGCGCTGACCTACGTCGTGGCTTTTGCCCCCCCCCCCCCCCCCCCAGAATACGAGGGGCAGCCCGTGTTGTGAGACACGGGGAGGGATTCTCCCTTTCGGGTACCCTCCTGGGGTAAAATCTTTTTAAAACCACTCATCTCCATCATGCCTGCGTGCGTTTAGGGCCCTGCACCAAAGGCCATGGTTGGATTTTTTAAAGAGGTTGTCTCCTCGCGGCCCTACGTGACGGCCATCGCTCTGGACACCTACGGGTCCAGGTTGCGACTCGACCGACGGAAGCCGAAGCAAACCGCCGCTCCACGACCTCACAGGTCAATCATCCTCCATGGCGCCCTCTGCAAAGCAGAGGCCACAGTTGCACTCCATTAGCTACTCTCCGATGAGAGTAGCTGGGACCAACTTCCTCCACAATTGCGCACTTTTGGAGAGAATTTAGTTCCCCGGGCCCGCGCTGGCCCAGAAAGTGGATATACCGCCACTGGTTCGGTAACCCCCCCCAGGTGACAGAGTGAACTTTCCGGGGCAGAAGCAGCCCTAAGGCACGCAACCGCAACCCTTCCAGAACCCCCTGTCACCTCCCCATGGCCGCTCTTAGTCTGGTCCCTCACCACGAGCCTTTCCGGTATGGGTAACCCTGTCCGGTATAGCCTCGCGGATCATTGAAACACGCAAGCCCCCCCACCACGGCAAGGTGGCAGCACAGTCGGGGGGGAACCTGACCTAACCTGACCTAACCTGACCTAACCAGACCTAACCTAACCTAACCTGACCTAACCTATAGGGTTCACGAAAAAAATGGGTCGTCAAATGAATCGGTTGGGAAACGATACATTTTGCCAAACATATTTCAGCCAAAAGGCAGGATACCATTATTTATAGGGAATTTTCCACAATCTATACAGGCTGCCTCTGCCCTTGAGGCTTTAAGAGGCCAACTATGGTGCCCCGCACAACAAGAATGAAAAGGGAGGGCTTTATGTACTTCCGCACCGCTGAAGAATGTTTTAGTTTTCAAGTAATTTAAAACTACAACATTAATTGAAAAAATAGTTCGCCAGTATTAAGAAGTTACATAGGTATACTCGAACTTTTTATTCAAAAATCATCGTTAAAGATTATAGGGTTTCGAAGATTCAGCCAAAAACATGCAAAAAGGTGTCATGTTTGAAAAATAAAACTATTGAGGATTTTATTTCTAATCGTGTTTTGACGTTTGCCAGTCTCAACCAAATATGACCAAGTTTAATATAACCAAATAACAAATTCAAAGCTGTTATGGTTATTGAGAACACTACAGACTTTAGCATAAGTGACATTTTAAATCCAATTATCGATTCTAGTCGCAAAACTGAACTGCTTTTGTTCTGCAACATTAAAAAATAACACAAGTTTAGATAACTCATTGATGTTAAAGTCTAATTGTTAAATGAATGTATTAAATCATGGCCATATATTTAAGCACTACCTCATGGTACGGGGACGTGGGACAATGAAGAATTGGATCGCATTCATTGAAAATTACATTTAACTTGTATGATTAGTTTTAAATTTAAGTTGGACATATTTTTAGGTTGGTAGGCCTCCAACAAGATAGAGTGACGACCTTGTGAAGATCGCGGCAACGCGGTGGATACGAAAAGCACAAGACCGGTCTGAGTGGAGAGCCTTGGGGGAGGCCTATGTCCAGCAGTGGACGTCTTTCGTCTGACATGATGAAGATTATGATGATAGAAACAATTTTATTTTATAGATATTGATTATCACGACGCAAACACGAACTGCCGTACTAGTGTTAGATCTCAAGAACAAATATTAAAGGGTTCAATACCCCAAGGCAGTGTTTTAGGCTGTATTATTTTCGTAAGAGGCGACTAAGGGAATAAAGGCTTATAGTACTGTTAGGCGATGGGCTTGCCACCTGTCATTAATACACTGGTTAACATCTTAGCCTGATTGTGCAAAACGTGGTTACGGAATTATCAACAACTTCAGTGCTTGGTAATTCTGTAGCTCTGCCTACCCCACTCTGGGAATGAAGGCGTGAGTGTACGTATGTATGTATGTGTTATTTTCGTAATATATATAAATGATTTGCCGAAGGTTATACATAATAATAGCATACTATATGTAGATGACATCACAGTAATTTTCCAGTGTAATAACAGAGAGGACTTAGAACAACAATTACAAGTTACCCTTAAGCAAGTATCGGACTGGTTAGAAGATCATAATTTAAAATTAAACCTTGCAAAATCAAAATTACTCCAAATTGTTTAATTTATGACAAAAAATACCCATTGATACCAACTTTTCATTTAAAAATAATGTGTAGTAAAGACTGTCCCTTCATGTAACTTGTTAGGAGTTGAAATAGATTCAGAGATGAACTGGAAAGCACACATAGATAAAATAATAAACAACTCGTTTCACATATGCCCCCTATGAATTAAAAAAAATTACTTATTTAAAAACTGCCATGACAGCCTATTATGCCTACGCGCATGCCTGGCTTAGTTATGGAGTGATCATCTGGGGCAACAGTACCAATGCACAATGTTAGCAAACTCTTCACTCTACAAAAAAAATGTACGAGGATACTGGTCAATATTAAAGCAACAGATACCTGCAGGCCACATTTCACGCGTTTAAATATCCTAACACTGGTGTGTATGTATATTTACGAAATATATAGACTTGTACGAAATCACAATGCACAAGAAAATAATAATAAATGTCAAATTAATCTTAGGCAGAGAAATAAGTTAATAAGCTCTTTTACCAATTTAAACATTGTTAGCTCTGGGACACATCACATGGCTGTGAAAATTTACAATAACATACCTATTATAATCCAAAACATAACAAAAGAGTCTATATTTTGTAGTAAGTTAAGGAGTTTCTTGATTTTTTTGGAAGAGTTTTTTGCGTTACAAGAGTGAATCAAATCTGTTTTCCATCTAACTATTATAATTATAATGTAAATGTGATTTCCTAAATAGACATGTAAGTATATTATTGTGTCTTGTTGCAGTGCCCTTGTAGGGTTTATGTTGAAGCTACCTACTGTATTTTTATGATCTCATTGTACAACATAAAGCAATAAATTAATATGACTATGATATTTTTAACAACTTATAGAACAAAAGAGGTTCAGTTTCAGGAATACAAACGATCCATACATTTAAAGCTCCAAGGTCAGAGGCACCCTGTATACGTGAAGTATTTTATTATTACACATGTCACCAACTAAATGGACATTCCTAGTCGGAATGAAAGGTCCTAATAGTATTTTTTTTCCCCAGGTGCAACGCCATTTCACCCATCCTTCGCCAGCAGGGACTTCCAAATCCAGAAACATTCTAATGCTCGAGGTCCGGACCGTCTTAACGACCTCATGCGGAATCTGTACGACACAGGAGAACATAGGGTCATGCAACTGATGTACTTCCGGCAGCAATATGAGAACACCTTAGACTTCGAACAGGGTTACATAATGGGGGAGATCATTGAAAGGTAAGGCATTTTTTTAAGATGTGGGGAAGGCTAACACGCGCACAGGCCACCTAAGCTAAGTGGATACATGGGAACCCATATACACAGAGACACAAACAATCTTAAGACTGCAATCTTGTAACTGCAAATCTGTTGCAAACCCTGAGCACTGAAGAATCTCTGTTATACAATGAAATCACGGCTATTCGATATTACACGACTGACCCCGACTGACATGACAGCCACAACCCATAAATAAGCTAAAACTAACCATACATTACACCTCCCTGCTAAATACAGGCACTACTACTAAATAAAATATAATAAAATAAAACTTCAACTTAACGACTTTCCATCAAATTTACAAACAGATAAAGATCTACCAGCGCTTTACAAGAGGCCACTCCTGAGAAGAAACGGTACAAGAAACTCAACAGTCAGTCGTTTTTTTAATATTGCTTATATAATAATAAACTTAACCTAGCATTAATAAAACAATGAATCTCACATAAAACAAAAAATAATTACA
The DNA here is from genome assembly GCA_927399475.2 of Acleris emargana. Lineage (NCBI taxonomy): Eukaryota > Metazoa > Arthropoda > Insecta > Lepidoptera > Tortricidae > Acleris > Acleris emargana. The sequence continues at coordinate 5,425,255 of OV656840.1, forward strand.
TTTATGCGCAGTTGAGCAGGAAAATTTGTCAAAACTCACAAAAACTAATAAATAGTAGTAATAAGAAATCTAAAAATATAGAAATTTTAGGAATTACACTCACCTATGACGGTGCAAGACAACCCACATAAAAAGCCTCGACACATTGTCCCACAGAAACCGTGTCCCCCAGACAATAAACAATGTTTCATATTTTTGTGACTAAGTTATTATTAAATTATTTAGGTGTTGGCCAAGCATTTTTATCTGTTAGATAGTCTTCGACCCTACATATAGTAACCTTTAGACATCAACGACTTTTTCAAGTAAGTTATAAGTACTGGAAATGGTAACTTTAAAACAACGTCAGGTAATTTATTATTGAAAAGGAGGCATTGACCAACAAATGATTTATAAACCTTACGGACACGATTTTTTTTAGTACTTAGCAATTTTATTTTTATTTCTTGTATTCAAATTATGAATATCACAATTCTTAACAAAAGAGTCTTGATTTTTAATGACATAAATAATATTTTCATAAATAAATTGTGACGCAACTATATTAATTTCTTTAAATAGTAATCTTAAGGAATCACGGGTGTTTAGATTATATATATAACGAATGGCTCTTTTTTGCAACACGAATATAGTCTGTATGTCAGCAGCTTGTCCCCAAACCAGAATACCGTACGACATAACACTATGAAAATAACTATAATAAACTAAGCGAGCTGTCTCAACATTAGTAAGTTGCCTGATTTTCCTAACAGCATAAGCTGCCGAACTTAATTTACCTGCTAGTACTGCTATATGGGGACTCCATTGCAAGTTTTTATCTACATAAGAAAAGCGCCTTATCTACGATTTCCAATCTCTCATCATTAAGAAATATACTAGATTCTACCAGTTTAATATTAGGCAAAGCGAACCTAACAAAATTCGTTTTCTTAGCATTGAGTAGCAAATTGTTACTAGTAAACCAATTAAGTACTTTACCTAGTGTGGCGTTTATCCTACTGTAATCGACGGATTTTCGGTTTACCTTGAAAATTAATGATGTATCATCAGCAAATAGCGAAATATCACAAAGGTTATCTACCGTGGGTGGTAAGTCATTAATATAAACCAAAAATAAGAAAGGACCTAATAAAGAGCGCTGAGACACACCTAATTTAACAGCTGCTCCAATAGACTTTGTTTGGTTTACAACAACTATTTGTGTTCTATCACTAAGATATGAAGACATAAGATTTAGAGAATTATTTGACAGACCATAATGTTCTAATTTTAATATAAGAGTCGCATGATCTACGCAATCGAAAGCTTAAGAAAGGTCACAAAAAAATTCTATTGCATCACAAGATTTCACCCAAATATTGTATATAATATTTAATGACAACAGATGCTGCATCAGTTGTGAATCGCACTCTGGTGAAGCCAAACTGATTACTGTTAAGCAGTTTAAAGAAATTAAAGTACCTTAACTTAAACCGTAAACATATATCTTTGAGGGTTTGCGAACCCTCACAGGACGGCTCACGGGTGTCCCTGGCTCGCGAGCTGGCGACGACGGCAACGGTAGCGGCTCCGGAGTGGGCGACGGAATGCTCGTCGTTTGCCACCCTACATTAGTCATCGGTGGCGGTTCATTCTCCAATACTTCTTCCCTCTCTCCGTTCCACCTTCACCCGCTAATACCGGCACCCTCACCAATGGCAGCCCAATCACTGCGTCTAATTAAAAAAAAACTAAAGCGCTCAGTCGTGTGCGCGTGGTAATCGATGTTGTCGTCGTCACTGAATAATCTCTGTTACTACAGATGTAGTGCATAGGGGAGACCTGGGAAAAGCCGTATAGCTAAGGACTTCAGGCTGTAAAAAAATCACTTTGAATCACAAATATATAAAACAAACCCTTATAATCAATAAACTTAATGAGGAAAACAATGACATCATCAAATTTTGGATAGTTGTAATAGAATATTAAATTAAATGCAAAAAACAAAACTATTGTCCTTTCCGATTTTGCCCCGGGGCCCGAACAAAACCGTATACTGTGTACGACATTGCCCCGGAAGTCTCTGAGCCACCATGCATGCCCACCCATAAACCAATCCCAATCAACTCCTCCAAGTTGTAGCCGGTGCAGCCATCATGAGCCCAGCGTTTACAGCAGCCCCTGCATAGCACCCAACCTTCATTTACGCGACTATGCGCGCGCGTATTTTCTCGTAAACATTCGTATTTGTCATGCTATTTCAGTCAACCTCAGTACTTTTTGTACTGTGAAAGACTGAAATAGCAATACACGTTCGTACGTTTCCGTGAAAATACGAAGGAAAACAATTATGCACTACATCTGTACAATCAAAACACGGCCATTCGCTATTGCACTTATGACACGACTGACTGCAACCTGACATGACAGTTACAACCCATAAATAATATAAAGCTAAAGTTTGGTTACATACTTTACAAAAACTAATATAGTAATTTCTGCGGTTGTTTAATAGTAGGTACTCGTAGTTTATGCAACTGATGCATAATGAGAGGCCTTAAAATATGAGAGTGATTTTTGAAACGAGCGGTACCTAGCGAGTTTCATAATATATATTACAAGAGTGTTTTAATGCCTAATAATGTACAGTTGCATACACTACTTTATCTACACACATATCATAAGTTTAGAATTACTCTACTTTTGTAACAGCAAAAAAACAACAAACAAATATGACGATAATAATGGCGGCAATTCGATCCGACATCAGGACAGATGATTTTTTTTAAATCATAAACAAACGAATGAAGTCCATATTCTCACTCGTATAGTCTCTCGAGATCAAACCGCACGGTTTTAATTAAAGAAAGATTCTCAATTGACATTTCGAGTCGATCACTGTTTTAATATCTATGAATACTATAATAGAGACCCTGTTGAGTTTTCACAGCTGTTCCAAATTTAAACTCATAATGTTGTAAAAAACTATACTGTAATAACATTACATTACAGTACAGATTTTACCTACTACCACGGACAAGAAAGTTCTCATAGTAAAATTGGTTGTAATAATGCTGGTCATTTCCTACGGGTTTTGAACGCATAAAAGAGGACATGATATGTGCGTAGATAATAGTTATTTATGTAACAGGTACATAATGAAGTTTCTTAAGGTACGAGTGCCGAATCATAAGACCGATGTACCGTTGCATACATAACTTTTTCTACAACCTTAAAATAACAATGAAAAAAAAATCGCTTTTTTCTTGATTTTTCTGCTTACAAATTACTTGTTGGCAAAGTCATTTTCATTATTCAAATTGGCGTTAATAGTTTGTGATTTTTATTGCTAAATGTCTTCAAGTCAACAATACAACTAGAAAACAAAACACTGTCACTGATATAAATGTGGAGAAAAACATCAAGAGCAGGTTTGTGAACTCCCTATGTTCCCCTGCCTTCTTGGATGGATGGTCAGACTGTTAAGCCACGGACGGAAAAAGATAAGAACAGAAAACAAAGAAAAACAGATGTAGCAGATTTACAGGAGATTTCACGTGTCGTGACGGGAGATGTCAATACTCGATGGACAGAGTCGGAGGATGAGGAGAAACTGAAAAAATTCGCAAAGAGGTTTGGTGCGGTTTTTCAAAACTCAAGAATATCTGTTTCTCTTCGATTAGTTTAGAGAATGTTTAGATTGTAAGGTAAAATCGGTGTTGAGGTGTTTAGTTGAGGAAGTTATATCTTTTGTTGTAGAGTTATTTAAGGGTTGCGATGTTCTGAAACTAATAACTTCATTTAATAATGGCCAGTAGGTTAAATGATTACGTTTTGAATTTAGTTCAATGGAATATAATAAATTTTGGCTCCGTGTACCACTGGCTTTAGAAGAGGCCAGTCGTCACTGGATTGTTTGACTCGAGTCGTCTCCCACATTCAAGCGGGTTTTAGTAAAAATAAAACCACAGTCGCTTGTTTCTTAGATATCGAAGGTGCATATAACAATGTTTTAGTTGATAAATTAATTTATATTTTGGATGAGTTAGGGGTTGGTAAGAGTATTTGTAATTATATTTGGAATTTCCTTAGTAATAGGATTCTTATAATCAGAGGCGAAATTGATACTAATAGTTCAATGATAAGGCATACCAGTAAGGGTTTGGCACAAGGAGATCCGATCCACTGTTTTTTAATATAGTAACCAGTAAATTATGCCATGATATAAAAAATGTACATATGTGATAATATGCTGATGATTTTATTTTGTACAAAAGTAATAAGAACATTGTGCAAAGTAATGATGAAATTTAATTAGCTTTAAATTATTTTGTTTCGATATTGGGTTTAAATTTGTCTGAACAGAAATCAAAGTACCTATTGTATTTTTAGTAGAGGGCATAAACGACATCAAGTGAACTTAAAAATTAATGATATATCACTAGCGCCTGTGGATTTTTATAAGTACTTAGGTGTTTGGCTCGATAGGTCTTTTCATTGGAGTAAACATATTAATGAAATTTTGGTTAAATTACAAAGGAATCTCAATGTACTTAAAGTATTAGCCGGCACATTATGGGGTCTGCATCCAAAGCATTTGCGTAGAATTTACATTGCCTTTATCAGAAGCAGGCTGGATTATGCTAGTTTTTTCTACGATAATAGTGCTAAAACGAACATATGCAAATTAGATAAAGTTCAAAATCAGGCATTGAGGATTGCTGGTGGGTTCATTAGAACTACTCCGATTCTCGCCATGGAAAGTGAAATGTGCATCCCACATCCCACCGCTGTTTGTAAGAAGGAGATATCTAGCCAATAAGTATCGTTTAAAGGCTCTGTCAGTGTCGAATACTTGGCTGTCGAATATTGATATTGACAGTTTGGTGATTCCTAATTTAGATTGTGTTAAGAAAGCTAAGAGTTCTTATGAATCTACTTGTCTCAAATCATCTATTCTTGAAGAATTGCATGATAAATGTCCTTTAGGGAAGGGGGCTGCTTTTTATGATCCGGTTGACCCTTCCTGTAATCAGGAGGTTAACATGTTTAAAATTTGGGGTAATATTTGCATAATGTCGGTTGAATGTGTTGCAATCTTTAACGCATTGTTATATGTACTATTAAACAGGGGCATTAAGAAAGTAGTAATTTGTACAGATAGTAAAAGTGCGTTGCAGCATATTCAACGGTGTGTTCGGGTGAAAGGGGGTACCGATGGTCGATGGCATTTTGGAAAAGTTTATTATTTTGAATCGAAATAATGTGTGTTTGCGATTGCAATGGGTTCCATCACACATTGGGTTGAGAGGTAACGAGGAAGCAGACATATTGGCAAAGCGTGGTGTAACGGAAGGAAGTGAAATAGTTATTGCGCCTTGTTATTCAGAAGTTACAAGTATATACAAAGACGAAAGTTACAGATTATGGAAGGAATATTTTGATGAAAGGTCTAGAGAGAAAGAAATATATATCCAGAGCGAGCCTCCTCGTGTAACCTGGTTTCAAAACATTGACTTTATACGTAAAGTGGTTGTAATGGCGCATAGACTGCGGACCGGGACACATTCCACTCAAAAAGTTTGGATTTCTTATGAAAAAAAATAACTCTCCAAATTGTGACACATGTGGCACTATAGAGGATGTGCAGCACTTACTGATAAAGTGTAGCCGGAATCGCTCTGAAAGGGAGTCGTTGATAGCGGCAGTCAATCTCACCCCATATGATACTGGTGCTTTTATAGGCATTCTCGCGAACCCCACGTCAGATTTGGCATTAACGGTGTATAGGTTAGCTGATGTTATGTTGTGTTTTTTTTTTCAATTATTTTATGTCAATACGGTATTTTACTTAACAGGGCCGATGTATGCATTATGTATAAAGACCCTTTAAAACTTTTTTTTTTTTTCTAAACCCACTTCCCGTCTGCGGATTGGGCAGAAATCTGGACCACTTAATTATGTAAACCCGATGACAATGCAATATTAATGGTATCTAAGGGCTTATCTGATGATGTAGTCGGAAGGTGGCGACAGGATCTCCGCTATTCTTATCGTAGACCCACCGTGTTAAGAATTAATAATTTGTTTATGACAAGCAAATAAAGATTTTGTAAAAAAAAATACAGTCGGCAACAACTTAATCCAAAAATTAAAGTTTTGACAGAATCATATTTCAGGAGACCCCGCGTCGCCCGCGCCCGGCGATTGTTTTTAATTTAACTTGAAAAATGTATTGTACATTATACCAACACGAGTCAAAGCTCACTTTCAACGTTTCAATTTGAGCAGAGAGGTGCTCATGTGGTGCCGCGGCGTTGTGGTGTGCGATGACCAGACGGTTGGTCGGGCGGGCCCGCGCCGTCGCCGCGGTTGGTTGCGTGCGTATTAAGTATAGGGCGCGAACCGACGGAGCACCAGCGCCCGAGCGGCTTTTTTGTTGAATCAGCCTCCATTTGACGGAGGAATCAGTTGAGAAAAGACGTTCAAGTCTGTCCACCATTTTTCTCAGCGTTACATCTAAGTAGGTTTAAATTCGCATGTTTACTGTCACAGAGATATATTTCTGTACTTGTTCTTCTGGGCTCTAGGCTTGTAGGCACTATGGGTTCAAGGCAACTATATAAAGACTTATATACAGAAAAAAAACTTAAATACATAGAAAACATCCATGACTTAGGAATAATATTCACCTGCCTTTACAAGGATTAGAACCCAGGGACCTCGCCTGTCTCAGAACCGACAACCATTGGGGTAAAAATGTTCAGGAGTGGAGACCTCAGCTTGGCAAACGTAGTGTAGGACTCTCTCCAGATAATTGGAGCGATGACATGACATACGAAAGGTGTCTGGGAGCGGTTGGAAGAAACTTAAGACCAAGCTCAGTGGCGTGGTGCCTGGGAAAATTCTATATCCAGTACAAAAGAAGTGACTCATCATCATCATAATCATCATGTCAGTCGAAAGACGTCCACTGCTGGACATAGGCCTCCCTCAAGGCTCTCCACTCAGACCGGTCTTGTGCTTTTCGCATCCACCGCGTTCCCGCGATCTTTACAAGGGCGTCACTCCATCTTGTTGGAGGCCTACCTAAACCTCATCTCCCGATCCGCGGACGCCACTCAAGAACCTTCTGACCCCATCGGCCATCAGTCAGTGGCTGATGATCGGTAATTCTATCGGTTGTTTTATCTTATTCCCACACCGAAAAACCACAACGTTTACTCTGCTGCTTGGCATTTAAAAAAAAGTTTAGGTTTAAGTTGGTGGCAGCAAACCGGACAGACGTACCACATGCTCCTACCACTGCTGCAGCTGCTAAACTACACTTTTATATTAGATACCTAATTTTAATTTTCGATTACAGATACAGACAGTTAGTAAATCATCTTAAATGCTCGATGAAGTTCAAAAACTATAAAGTGTACGACAAGTTAATGAGATTGGGGCTTATGCAGAGATTGTACATAGACATATACCACCTGGTCATGATGATGCATGAGCTTCCTCGCAAGTACGGATCGAAGGAGGGTAAGTTAAAACACTAACTACCACAATCCCCACCATTTTGTTTCTAAAACTGGGAAATTGAGTTTTGAGAATGGCAAATGTAAATTCGGCGAATTTGATTCAAAATATTAATGCCAGTATAGTATTAAATTAATCATACAAATGGTTTTTTCATCACAAGAACAGTTTTTTAATGATTATACTACTCGATAATTTTGCTACTATCAATCTCTATGTCGGTATCGATGAACTCGGAAAGTACCCGATTTTTTCATACTCGGCCCAAATTTCAACCTTTCATTATAATATAACTTTTGTTATACAATATTAATCAATCCAACTACGAGGGGCGTTCAATAAAAAGTGAGAATGAGTAATGTTATAAACAACTTTTATTAAATATCATTTTATTTTTCGACATAGTCACCTTCTAACATAATACACTTAGTATATATTATGTCTAAACTTAAAATTCCATTTTTAAAAAAGGTCTTAATCTTGAGTACTTAAAAATCTTGTACTGCAGCAACTACCGCGTCGTCGTCTTCCAATTTCTAGTCTCTCAGGTATTCTTTCAATCTCGGAAATAGGTAGAAATCACTGGGAGCGAGATCTGGTGAATAAGGAGGTGCTCAAGGATATCGAACCCAGCATCACGAGTTGCAGCCATTGCAACGGCGGACTTGTATGCCGGGCCATTGTTCTCATTGCGCAATGTTTCTATTTGTTTGGCATATAAAGTGCCCGTAAACGTGGCTCCGTGCTCGAGATACTCAATCATTACTACCCCTTTACCATCCCAAAAAACAGAGCCCATGACCTTACCGGCAGATGGGCCCACCTTGAATTTCTTCGGAGTTGGAGATGATGGCCTTTTCCATGTCATAGACTGCAGTTTCGTTTCAGGGTCATAATGATGGAGCCATGTTTTGTCCATTATTATAAATCGTGCCAAAATGTATCAGGTCTAAAGCTTCTTGATAAAATAATCTCGACTCTTTTGTTGGTACCCAACGCGCAAATACGTTCATGTAAAATATTATGCACGCTCCCCGTTGAAATCTTTACATTTTCAGCAATAAAACGAACAGTGACACGACGACCCGCCAAAACTAAGTTTTCGACTTATTTCACAATTTCTTCAGTTACTGCTGTAGTGGGGCGTCCGGAGCGGGGCTCGTCCATGGTTCCACGTCTAAATTCGGCGCACCAACGTGCGACTGTCGAATTCGGAGGAGCATCATATCCTAAAGTGTCCCGCGAATCTAAATTGACTTCGTTCGTAGAAAAAAATTCAAACACAAGTATTTGATAACGGCGCGCAGTTTAATTTTCTCCATTTTCGCTAACGTACTCAATAGCATTGCAAAGAAATTACCGTTTTTGTTTTAAATAAAAGAAAGTTAGTTTTTTGTTCATAGCATAGCTAGATAGATTAGTTTTACCGGCCAGTATTTAATTTCCTAATATTGAAAGAGTTTGCATCTCATTCTCACTTTTTATTGAACGCCCCTCGTATAAGATGTAGGGTAGAGTCAACTTCCAAGATTTGTTTACATTGTTAGCTAGTTAGTTAGTTGGTTGGTTGGGTGTTCTGGAGAATTAGTCGGACTTTACCGGCCGCTGAGTTCCACCAATGAACTACTCGTCGTAAAGCCAGGTCTGTCAACATCACCTTGATGAATGGCTTTCTTCCATCGTGCATTTCACTAGATACTTTTTACCTCCTACAGGTGGGTGTTTCCCCTTTAAATTGTCTATGAAACATCTTCCGTCAATCCTGTACATGCTCCGATTTCGGCAACGAGACAACAATGTCCGCAGAGTCACTTGTCAACCCAAGCTGCTCAAACAAAATGGCAAACATCAATATTACAACAACGTTTAAAATTTTATTGTTGATGCTTCATGAAGCTATTTTTTTGTGAACATTTGTATTCATATTTAAATATTCTTGCAGCCGAAGTGGCCGGGGGCATAGAGGGCGCGAAAAATGATAACTCTACCCTGAGTGATGCTTTGGCCGATTTGCCAGCTAGGCAAAAACAGAAAGAGTTGGAAAAAAGAGATCAGTTAAAGGATATTCAGGACGAGTATAACTTGTTTATCAAGTACGGCAATGTAACAAAGGAACAAGTAAGGCAGACACGGAGCCGTTACTGGCCAATAGATTATGGGTGGTCGATAGAAAACTGGTAACATCGTTGAAGTACGATAAATAAACTTGGACAGTGAAGAATAAAAGAATATTACAGTTTCATTTCCCTTTCCCTTTTGCCTGCGATTCTAAATTCAAAGTTCAAAATATTTGTTCAGTAAATTGGTCACATGAGGGCTCTTTTACACGTAGTTAGTATGGAGTGAATCTACTAGCGCTTCGGATAAGACCCTCATTGCGGAGAAAAAGCGCCGCAAGAAACTCCATCTGAAGGTAATTTTTTTAAATGATTTGATTTTGATTCTAAAATTATAGGTAATAAATAGGTTAGTCCAAAAAAAGTCCGCTTTTGGTTGAAAATATTGTGAGTCGTCGACTTCTGTTGGACTAACCGATTACCTATCATTTTAATAGAAGTTATTTTTTGCGTTTTTGAAGAACGTTTTTTGTTTTTTAAATCATTCATTTTATTTTACACTTCTTAGTAATCATAATAACTTTATGTAGTCCCACATCTCAGTTGATATATGAAACTTTAAGACATCTCAAGCTCGCCGCAAGCAACGCGGCAGGAAAATCATAGTCATTTTTAAACAATTAAATGTTATTCGTTGTAGTTGCACAACTATCTTAATCGAGATATCTTATCGCCACCCTTGAAATCGGTACCATTGAAGAGTTCTGGTGGCTATCAGTGGTCTTCATCATCAGCAAATGATACTTTCTGAATGCAATTGCTATACTTGGCACTAAAAACTTAAAAATCGCTACGTTTGCCCAATATTTAAAGAGTTCCTTCAATTTCTCACTGATCCGTACATCAGGTCCTGGTTTCCATATCATTTATTTATTTATTTAGGATTGTCAACAGTGTATACATTGCTAAGTGGTAAACAATAATACATCGACTAGGATTAAATCTAATTGCTACACTAATTACAGACAACGACAGCATGCAGTAGGTTGTTTTAGATAAAACACGAAAAAGATATATACATCGGTTAGGACTTTAAAACTGAGTAAGTAACAGGAAACAAAATTAAAATTGAATTAGTTTTTAGTGCCATAAAACCAGTAAACAATATATAATAATTACTACTGAAGAGATAGCATGGTACCACCCTTGGGATATCTTCTTTCCAACAAACGAGAATTATCAAAATCGGTTCATAAACGACAAAGTTATCAGCGAAGAAACATTTAAAAAAAAACCGGTCGAATTAAGAAACCTCCTCCTTTTTTGAAGTCGGATACAAATACAATAATACTTCAATGTTAGTTACATTACAACGTAATAACGCCATCATCGTCATTCCCCCCCCCCCCCCCCCCTACAGGGTAACGTCACGTCCACGCCCCTTTGCCCGGTCTCGTACTAACGCCAACCATCCTTTCCATCCATCCATCCATATTATACAGGGTGTCCCAGAAATAGCACGTCACAGTGACACTAGAGATTCCCCAGCCTCAAATGAACCAAACCAGCCTAACATGACCTCAGTAAAAGTTGCACCGTTTTCGAGTTATACCAATTTAAAGATTTTTCCAAATTTTCACCTGTTTTGACATTGTAAGTGCTCGCATTTACTGGGATAGCTTTAGAATTTAGTTTTTTTTATTTGTGCGCGTTTATGAATAGTTGATTAAGATGATAGAAGCATTATTATGTCAATAACTAATGTAAAAGTTGGAAAAATACTGTAATGAACTTGACTTAAATTATCATCAACATAGTAATTTAAACTTTGAACACCTGCCCTAACTTTTTTTTACTACAAACGAAATGAGCAAATAACTTTAAAAACATGCGTATTTTATGCCAATTCTAAAATGGTATGACACATGATATCTTAATGCATTAAAGTAGGAATTCGTATGACATTTGCCAATATGGATCCTCGGAAATCAATGCTAATCATCTAAAAAATTATCTTGTACTCTACGATATCTCATTTGTTTGTGCTCCTTTGAAGAATATGATTGATTTTTGGTTGACCTTGGTTCAAAGATAATAAAAAACGGGTTTAATTTTCATTCGTTTTTACAGTAAATGTTCGAATTGTTTCCCTCCGACTCTAAGGCACAAATGGCATCTTCGAATAAAATTTCGGTTTAATTTTCGTAAACTGGTTTCCGATATGTCTCGGGCTGCATTGAAGACACGTCGCCGTAGTTCCTCTTCGTTAATTATTGGTTTTGAATAAATATTGTCTTTCAAACATCACCAAATAAAAAACATTTTACAAAGCGAAATCAACTTCCGTTAAGAGTGCCGAGTAGTCATTTCAGTTCCACAAACAAAATCAGAGTCACGAAACGCAAGGTAACGAACTATGAGTAGTTTGGGTCACAGGGCTACAACTGCAATAAATTAATAACTATCCTACAATTCTTTACATGATTAATTTGCAAAGCGGCTAATCGCGTTTCGTTTGTTAGTTTGGTTGCCGGGATCCTTATTGGCAAATGTGATACGAATTCCTACTTTTTTGCATTAAGATATCATGTGTCACTCTGATTTTGTTTGTGGATCTGAAACGACTACTCGGCACTCTTAACGGAAGTTGATTTCGCTTTGTAAAATGTTTTTATTTTTGGTGATGTTTGAAAGACAATATTTATTCAAAACCAATAATTAACGAAGAGGAACTACGGCGACGTGTCTTCAATGCAGCCCGAGACATATCGGAAACCAGTTTACGAAAATTAAACCGAAATTTTATTCGAAGATGCCATTTGTGCCTTAGAGTCGGAGGGAAACAATTCGAACATTTACTGTAAAAACTAATGAAAATTAAACCCGTTTTTTATTATCTTTGAACCAAGGTCAACCAAAAATCAATCATATTCTTCAAAGGAGCACAAACAAATGAGATATCGTAGAGTACAAGATAATTTTTTAGATGATTAGCATTGATTTCCGAGGATCCATATTGGCAAATGTCATACGAATTCCTACTTTAATGCATTAAGATATCATGTGTCATACCATTTTAGAATTGGCATAAAATACGCATGTTTTTAAAGTTATTTGCTCATTTCGTTTGTAGTAAAAAAAAGTTAGGGCAGGTGTTCAAAGTTTAAATTACTATGTTGATGATAATTTAAGTCAAGTTCATTACAGTATTTTTCCAACTTTTACATTAGTTATTGACATAATAATGCTTCTATCATCTTAATCAACTATTCATAAACGCGCACAAATAAAAAAAACTAAATTCTAAAGCTATCCCAGTAAATGCGAGCACTTACAATGTCAAAAGAGGTGAAAAATTGGAAAAATCTTTAAATTGGTATAACTCGAAAACGGTGCAACTTTTACTGAGGTCATGTTAGGCTGGTTTGGTTCATCTGAGGCTGGGGAATCTCCAGTGTCACTGTGACGTGCTATTTTTGGGACACCCTGTATACATATATTGGTAGAACTAACATAATTATGACATATAATAAAAAAAACCTGATTAATAAGAAAATCTAGATCATCAATAGTTAGCTTACAGAAATACGAGGGTGGATTGAAAAGTTCTGAGCCTGGAAAAAAAAAGTAACGGGCTCACTTTTTATAACAATTTTATTTTTCGACATATTCTCCATGAAGGTCAATGCACTTAGTCCACCTCGCCTCCAACTTCATTATCCCATCAAAAAAAAAAGAATCGCTGAGGTCGTTAAAATATGAGTCTACTGCTTCTTGTACCTCCATATTTGTCGAAAATATTTGTCCTCCCAAGTGTTTTTTGAGGTTTGGGAAGAGATGATAATCGGAAGGAGCTAGATCCGGCGAGTAAAGGGGATGCGGCAGCACTACAAATCCACAATCATATTTTTTTTCCATTGATTACGCCGAAGTGTGAACGCGAGCGTTGTCTTGGTGAAACAGTACTTTTTTCGACAGCATTCCAGGTCTCTTTATTTTAATTTCCTCACGCTGACGACGTAAAAGAGCACAATAGTAGTCCGAATTTATTGTTTTGCCCTTTTCCAGATAGTCTATCATGATATTCATGATAACTCCCCTGCAATCCCAGAAAACTGAGGCCATTACCTTATTAGGTGACAAAATGACCTTGGCTTTTTTGGGTGGTAGTGATCCTGGTATTTTCCATTGCCTGGATTGATCTTTCGATTCTGGTGTACTGTGGTGGACCCACGTCTTGTCCATGGTTATAAAACGATTGAAAAAATCGTCAGAGTCACGTTGAAACATACATTAACAATCTTGGGAAATTGTAACACGTACTCGTTTGTTCTCAACTGAAAGCAGTCTAGGCACCCACCTGGTTGACACCTTAGAAAATCCAAGAACATCGGTGATGATGTTCTGTGCCCGCTCATAAGAAATACCCATTGCTTCCGCTATCTCCACAATCTTCAATCGCCTATCCTTCATTATCGCATCTAATATATTATTGACATTTTCGTCCGTTTTAGCCGTCAACGGCCGCCCACTCCTAGGCTCGTCTTGAACAGTCCCCGGCCACGTTTGAAACCAGCTACCCATCTTTTTATGGTAGCATACGATGGAGCAGATTGCCCTTATGTTTGATTCATATCTTCAAATATTTGTTTTGGTGTTAACCCCTTCTTTTGCAAATATTTTATGACAGAACGGTGCTCAATTTTATCCATTACTTGAAAAATCAGTGACCTTATGTAGCAGTTCCAGCATAAAATGCAAAATTGTGACAGGAAAAAAACATAAGATAGTGCATAATGGCGACTAAATATGGCACTTTGACCTGCCAGTATTTATTTGTTTTTTTTTTATTATATTCAACCTTAGGCTCAGAACTTTTCAATGCACCCTCGTAAGTCCTTTTTCAGAATATATTTTTAATAATGCATTCTACAAATATACCATTAAATAATGAAGTTTTTAAGGAGAAAATTTTATGGAAATAAAGTTAGTCCAATAAAAATTCACAGTGTAATTTGAATAATTAAGGGTAGAATAAGGGTAGAGAAGGGATGAATTAGTTAATGGAAAAAATACCACTTTTTGACCAACTGTAAGGGAGGGTTTTGGGGGAGGCCTATGTCCAGCAGTGGACGTCTTTCGGCTGACATGACATGATGACCAACTGTAAAAATAGGTACCTACTCGTATTTATTTCTTAACGTTAATCTTAAACTGTCTCTTTTAAAGCAATTATTTTGAAACGGTCTAAAACGTTATTTTCTTTATATTCTTATTTAATTTCTTCTCACAACTTTATTGAAACTTCCCAGGCTAAATTGATGTTAACTTTGTATGAAAAAAGGCAATAAATAACAGTTGGAACACTTTATGCAACAAATTAGCCAAGCCCGATAGTTCGTCCGATATTACAAAAGTTTGCAGTTCACAGCGTTATTTATTTCTTAGTCGCAGTTGCGACTTGGAAAATATACAAGTTTGTTGAATTTGAAAAACTGATTGGCCAGCAAACCTCGTGGCGTCGAGGATGCAATCTTGTGTTTTATGAATTTAATTTGGAAATAACATTACGTTTACAGCCGTACTCAGTAATATTTAAGGGATAATTGGGTCATTCTACTTTTCGATACCTAAAATAGAAATTATAATTTAAAATCCATTTTAAAAATTCGTAGATATCTTGAGATAATTTCACAGCAGTCCCACATTAATTTTCAACCAGATCTCACGTTATATTGTAAATTTACCCACTATTTTTGACATTTTTGTATATAACACACGAATTTGCTGCTCAAATTACCACTTCGTTACCAGTCTCAGCGTCCCTTTACGAATAACGACCACTGCGTTACTATTATTGCCTTTTTTTACATAGCCCAACCCAATTTAGAAATTAAAAATATTCAAGTATGTCGATCAGAATCCGAATATTGTGTGCATTTTTAAGATTATCTAGTTTAGTCTAGTTTGTTGAAAATTATGACTCCGAATTTACGTTCACGTGAAGGAACGTTTTATGAGGCATCGAAAAGTAGAATGGCCCAATTAACGAGTACCTGTATTGTAAAAAAGGATGGTTTGTCACAGCAGTTTTTGTCTGAAAATAATGAAGCTATCTACTTATAATTTGGCAAAGTTGTATCACTGGCCTGCCCGCATCTGTTTTTAGTTAAAACAAGTTTTTTTTTCAAAATACCTATTTCAAAAGGGATCTTGAAAATGAAAGTTTGATTATAGCAAAAAGGGGGCAGATGCTGGGATCAATCTGCACAGTTTATAACTTCTTTTACTAAACGTTGGTCTCATGATGCACACACAACTTTTCACCTCAGCAGCAAGAACATAATACCTAAAGGTAAAAAATACAATATGATACAAAATGGTATATAATATTGACCTTGTGCCAAACTAAGCTCTAGGTTTGTACTATGGGTAGACAACAATATAAATACTTAAATACATAAAGAAATAAATAAACCAATAAATAATAAATATAACGGCACAATCTCATACAAATTGACCTTGTGCCAAACTAAGGTCTAGGCTTGTACTATGGGCACTAGACCACTATATAAATACTTAAATATATAGAAAAATAAATAAACAAATAAATAATAAATATTACCCGTGTGGTTGCCGGGTTAGAATAGTGCCACTCCATCTCTTCCCGTGGATGTCGTAAGAGGCGACTAAGGGAATATAGGCTTGTAGTACTATTAGGCGATGGGCTTGCCACCTGTCACTAATACGCTGGTAAACATCTTAGCCTGTTTGTGCAAAGTGTGGTTGCTGAATTATCGACAACTTTTTGAAGTTGTAGGTAATTCTGTGGCTCTGCCTACCCCGTTCTGGGATTGCAGGCGTCCAGGTATGTATGTATGTAATAAATATTACGGCACAATCTCACACAAATTGACCTAGTGCCAAACTAAGCTCTCGGCTTGTAGGTACCATAGGCACTAGACAACGATATAAATACTTAGATATATAGAGAAATAAATAAACAAATAAATAATAAATATTACGGCACAATCTCACACAAATTGTACCAAACTAAACTCTAGGCTTGTACTATGGGTACTAGGCAAGGCCACAACATAAATACTTATATTATATATATAATAAATTACCGTCTGCTATAAAACGTGTAAGTTCACTTAATGCATTTACAACTAAATTATCACAGCATATTTACAGCAACATTAATTTATTAAGTGAACAAACATAAAATAATTGCAACGAATGTTTAAGTTTATATAGGTACTTACAATCATTGTGTTCACATGTAAGCGAATTATGTCTTTTTTGAGAATAAATATAATATACATACATACATTCATACATTTAATCACGCCTGCTTCCCAGAGGGGTAGGCAGAGACCACTTCTTTCCACTTGCTACGATCTTGACAAATTTCTTTCGCTTCTTCAACATTCATACATCGAGTCATGCACGCACGTCGGTTTCGGGTACTAATATTAGTAATATTATATTTAAACATTAAATGGCCTCTTGCATGTAGTTGTGTACAAAACTAGGAAATTGTATCAAATTTCAAATATAGTATTTCAAACGGTCTATACATATGTGTTACAACTACATGCAAGGGGTTATTTATTTCAGTCTTAAACATAGAAACTAGTGATGGGCGATTTCTGAAACATTACAAAACTTTCCTTAACTGTGTAAATTACAGCTTCTGAAAGTTACATAATTAGATGGAAATGATTCTGACACATGTAAATTTCATGAAAAGTTTCCGTTACTTACGTTACATTACAAAACTTTAGAAATTTCCAGAAATTAAATGATTTCACTTTAGTAACTTTCAGAATATTGCATGAAATTTTAGGTGAAAGTTTCACTTTTGAAACTTACAAGCCGCCCATTACTAATAAAAACACATCTTTAACGTCGACTCGCGGTCGCTGGGACGTTTTAGGGATTATTTTATACAGTATAACTGTTAAAAGTGTTATATAACCCGTGTGGTTGCCAGGTTAGAATAGTGCCACTCCATGTCATCCCGTGGATGTCGTAAGAGGCGACTAAGGGAATATAGGCTTGTAGTACTATTAGGCGATGGGCTTGCAACCTGTCACTAATACGCTGGTAAACATCTTAGCCTATTTGTGCAGAATGTGGTTACAGAATTAGCAACAAGTTTTTAAAGTTGTAGGTAATTCTGTAGCTCTGCCTACCCCACTCTGGGATTACAGGCGTGAAGGTATGTATATAACCCATACAGGAAAACACTGTATCAGAATGAATTGGATAGCTGTTTAATTTGCAGTAACAAGTTCCTAGAACGCAACAATATAACGACTTTTACGAGGGCATATTCACGAGCTGCATCTACTAGCGATCAATAGACTACATTGAAAGTCCTGGCGAGTAAAATATCCATGGACTTATTTTATCTAAAAAGTTCATCATCATCATCATCATCATGTCAGCCGAAAGACGTCCACTGCTGGACATAGGCCTCCCCCAAGGCTCTCCACTCAGACCGGTCTTGTGCTTTTCGCATCCACCGCTTTCCCGCGATCCTTACAAGGTCGTCACTCATGACTCAAAAAGTTCATGTCATCACCATTATATAGGTAAATAGATCCGATATTGGCGAAATACACCTTAACAAGGGTGAAAACCGTTATTTAAGATGAGTGTGAATTGCCGCTAAAATTGCGTAGCTATCAAAAAAAAGAAACAAATTTAACGCTGGGCGATAACGTCTCTCACCCCCTAAATCAAGTCTGATTTCCACGATTTTAAATGTGTTGTAGTTATTATAAAAAAACGAGGTTTTTTGTTCTTTAAATTTGTTTCTTTCATGATATCTACAACAGATACAAAAATCGTAAAAATCGGAGTAGGTTTAAGAGGAGAGAAACATTGGACCCGATTCTACAGTGGCCTCTAAACTTTCAATTTTTATTTAGGTGTCGCTTATACACTTTGCTATTCTATGAGCAGCTGTAATAATCAAATGACAGCGCCATGACGGCGCTAAATTTGAATCTGACGCTTCTTATTTTAGGCGGTCTTATACACGCTTGACATTCTGGAATAGCACTGGTTAAACCTGCCGTCTAAACTATAGAATCTGAAAATATATCAATTTCGTTTTAGGCTATTTAAGCAATGTGCACGTAGAATCGAGTCCATTATTTCATTTTCTGTGGAAATTTTAGCTTTACAATCCTTGTAAGGAAAAAAATATATGCAAAAATGCTCCTTCTTCAAGATCAAGTTAATTTTAATTTTGATAATTTCTTATTATTTGATATTTTCTTTTGCCGTGTGGTTGCCGGCTTAGAATTGTGCCACTCCATGTCTTCCCGTGGAAGTCGTAAGAGGCGACTAAGGGAATAAAGGCTTGTAGTACTGTTAGGCGATGGGCTTGCAACCTGTCACTAATATACCTTGTTAAACATCTAGCCTAATTGTGCAAATTGTGGTTACAGAGTTATCAACAAGTTTTTAGAGTTGTTGGTAATTCTGTAGCTCTGCCTACCCCACTCTGGGAATGAAGGCGTGAAGGTATGTATGTATGTATGTCTTATTATAATTGGGTGTTTATCTGTGTATTTTCTTGGTGCATGAAAATAATTACTTTATATTACATAACAAGGCGCTAAGCACACTGCCAACGCGGCCATCGTTAGGCCTGTCTACAAATCCCTTTAATTTGTGATTTTCGTGACTACCCACTGCCCGCCGCATGATATATAGAGGTCCGTTTTGAACCCTATTTCATTATCATTAATTATTTCAAAGCGTTAGCTTGCGTTGGTAACGAATTGATTTAAACAATAATGTTTTAATTTTAATACGTTATGAGAATGTTAATGTTGTTTCCAGTTATTTTGGGCATAATCTATTTAAAAAATAATAAATATCAGGAGAGAATGTCACACCAATTGACCTAATCCCAAACTAAGCTCTAAGCTCGTACTATGGCTACTAGAAAATGATATAAATACCTATAAGGAGAAATATATACTTAAATACATAGAAATCATCCATGACTCAGAAACCAGTATTCGCGCTCATTACACAAATATCTACCCTTACCGGGATTTGAACCCAGGACCAGGTCACCGGTAGGCAGGTTCACTATGAAACTAGGGCAGCGCGTCGACAAACTTTGTTTGCTTTGTTAAGGTAAATTTTAGATTTGTTTTAATATATAACGTGTAAATAAGGCTTGGTGAGATCAAGTTTTGATTCAAAAATAAGTAAATAAATCAAGTTTCTTGAAAAATACTGTATAAGGCTTTCAATTTTCATGTGCTTTTACCAGAAGCGTAACGAATGGATCTGAAGTAAGACCAAAGTGGATGACGTCATGGCTGTTATAGCAAAGCAGGAGAGGAAATGGGCAAGACGAGTCCTTGAATGGAGACCCAGAGCCGATACTAGAGCGGCAGACCACCGCAACGCTGGATGGATGACTATAAAACTGCCATAGCTCTGTCCTTTACGCTTGCCAAAACAATAAACTGCATAGCTATGTCATAATAACCCATCTGTATCCTTATTTGCCTTGTTTATGCCATTAAAAAAATCCACTTATTATGCTAGACACACATACATACATACATACCTTCACGCCTGTAATCCCAGAGTGGGGTAGGCAGAGCTACAGAATTACATACAATTTTAAAAACTATTCCCTTAGTCGTAGTAGTAATTCCCTTAGTCGCCTCTTACGACATCCACGGGAAGACATGGAGTGGCACAATACTAACCCGGCAACCACACCGGATGCTAGACACATTAGTATTTATCTTGTTTTCTTAGTTGTTAGAATGTTTGTGCCATAAAGTATTACTATGTTAGAACTTAGAATGTTAGTGCAAACATACATAGATGCTTATGTACTTTAAGTTTGCAGTGAGTGGTTTCCTTCCTAACAAAGAATGAATCTCAACGTCCCTTAATTTATTATTCAGACGTATTTGACATATTAAATTATGACATTATCGTTTGTTCAATTGCTGTATCAAGACCCAAAAAGATCTGATGCTGTAGAAGAAACCGATCCTTAGATATCCAACCTGTGCACTAGATTTTTCGAAATATAAATCATCAATAGTCAAAATATTGGGAAATAACATACATACATATGTACATACATACCTTCACGCCTGTAATCCCAGAGTGAGGTAGGCAGAGCTACAGAATTACCTACAACTTTAAAAACTTGTTGATAATTCTGTAACCACATTCTGCACAAAAAGGCTAAGATGTTTACCAGCGTATTAGTGACAGGTTGCAAGCCCATCGCCTAATAGTACTACAAGCCTTTATAAAACAAATAACAAATGTGACAAAATATAAAATTTCACCTATGAAGGATCATATTTTTATCTTGGTTGCTGTGTGAGCGCACCGAAATACATCTGTACTTACCTAAGTTATCTAAGTAAGAAACCTTAATATTTCACTGCCCGATGGGTTTTGGCCAAAAAAGGGAAATTGGCCCATTTAACGTAAACCCCAAAACTTGGCCCGCTCAGTATTCATTAATGCATCGGATTATAATTAATTCCTAAAGGTAATTAGTTTAAATTACTCCGTCGGTATTAACAGGGTGGCGAACCTGTTAAGATTAAAAAGAAAAAATAACAGAAAAGATTTACAATCACGGAAACCTGTCGTCAATGTAAACATCCACATTTAACAATTTTATTTAAACGTGGTGAAAGCAAAGGGTAGATAATTTAATTTTAATATTATTACACTGACAAGTAATTTTTTACATAATTTGAAACTGTTAAAGGGTTTATGAATCATGGAAAATTGAACCTTAAAGCCTTACCTACTTCAAATTCACATGTTATAGTTATCAATTTAAGGTAATATTAAATGAAAACGAGAGAGTTGCCACTGCAACGTCAACTTAACCTATAATAACAGGGTGTAACATTTAGATCCGTTAGTATGGGATAGTCTGAAATTATTAACAGTAACCAATACATCTTATTAATTTAGACAATCGATATCTAAATAGAAATAGTGTTCTATTTTTTTTTTTAAAACGTCTGGGTTCGATTCCCGAGCTGAGGACACTTTTTTAAATGTATGAATGCAGATTTCCTTATTACTAAAATCGATAACATGGTTCCTAAGATCCTATCTTCGTATGTTTCACACATTCACATACAGACCGATTAAAATGTTACCCCGTGTATAGTTTTGTTTTGTTGTACTCTCACATTGATAAAAAAAAACTGTATAAACACTGGAGCTACCGATGTATATCATATTTACAAAAAAATGCCAGAGTTCCGTTTACGGTATTTATGTTTAAACGTGTTTTTTATAACTCAAGAAGTCGTTACCCCACAGTTAAAGACAGATTTATAGTCCAAGCGACACATGAGCGACAGGACAGCAAATTGGGTTCGGACCCTTTTAGGGACCGCACCCTCAAAGGTTCCAATCGATATGTTGAAATTCAATAGCCATATTGTACTATGGGCGTAGACGAATGCTCATAAATAATAATTCTGAATGGTAAATAGAATAGGTAAGTACATTGTATTGGTATAAACAAGATAGGGAATTAGTATTAAAAATTATCTTATTTACAAATGAGTGCATTAAGACCGATATCGCATTAGGTAATTGTTTGTCCCTTTCGTATTCCCCAAAGTACAAAGTGAAAGCACGAGACTTGCGGCGATATTAAATTTTTCGAACGTTAGTCCAACCAGGCACTAATAAAATTGTTTTTTTTTTTTATATATCATAAGAAGGCAAACGAGCACACAGGCCACCTAATGGTAAGTGGAAACTGTGACCCATAGACATTCGCATTCACAAGACCGCAATCCTAAGACTGCAAATGCGTGGCCAACCCTGAGGACTAAGATGGAATGCCTCTATGCTAGTCATTTCACCGGCTGTCTTATCCCCAAACCGGAACACAACGATGCGAACACTGCTGCTTGGCGGTAGGTTAATGGATAAGATGGTGGTACCAACCCGGACGGACCCTGCACAAGGTCCTCCCACAAGTAAATCTACGGTTTACGTTATAAAAAAAACTTAGTTAACCTCCTAAGGCCCAGTGTGCAATAGGGTGTAGGTACATAATCAAGGCAATTTACTTTGAACTCTGTTGCAATAAGAATAAGGTTTATTTTCCTATATAACATACATACATAAACTCACGCCTTCATTCCCAGAGCGGGGTAGGCAGAGCTAAAGAATTACCAACAAGTCTTAAAACTTCTGGATAATTCTGTTACCACATTTTGCACAAGTAGGCTAAGATGTTTCCCAGTGTATTAGTGACAGGTGGCAAGCCCATCGCCTAACAGTACTGCAAGCCTTTATTCCCTTTGTCGCCTCTTACGACATCCACGGGAAGACATGGAGTGGTACCATTCTAATCCGGCAACCACACGGCGCCTATATTATTAATTACTTAACTGAAAATTGCATTTTCAAACAATCGCAATTGAACTTTATTCCCCATTATAAGTCCCAGTTACAAAAAACTCCCATTTTTCAGTATGGTGGCCCTTACGATGTGAAACAATACCGTTAAGCTAGGCGTTGACGACCGCTCCAATAAGCCGAATACAGCAGCGCCGCTCCCAAATCGATACATCAATGTCAAAACTGTAGTGTTTAAAAGTACTGACGTAAGTTTTGACGACGTGCTGGCCAAGTTGTTAGTGACCCTGCCTACGAAGCTAGCGGTCCTGGGTTCAAATCCCGGTAAGGGCGGATATTTGTGTGTTGAGCGCGAATATTTGCTCCTGAGTCATGGATGTTTTCTATGTATTTAAGTACAGTCAGCTGCAGAGAAAAGGATACCCCCCCTCCTGCTAAGGATCGATTTTTTTCAAAAACCTGTGGTTAAATTTATATGATTTTTCGGTGAATTGAAGATTTTACTATTGTCTACACATAAACTCAAAATCATTTAAATCTAACCACAGGTTTTCGAAAAAAAACAATCCTTACCAGGATGGGGGGTATCCTTTTCTCTGCAGCTGACTGTACATATTTCTCTATATAAGTATTTATATCGTTGTCTAGTACCTACCCATAGTACAAGCCTAGAGCTTAGTTTGGGACTACGTCAATTGGTGTGACATTGTCCCCTGATATTTATTTATTTACTTCTAGCGCGCCATTTGTCTCGGCGACAGATAAAAAGGCAAAATATGTTTATTAATTAAGTAGGCCGCACGGGCACACGTCTAAAACCTACCAGTGCTTCGCAGGAGACCACTGCTGAGAAGAAACGCCGCAAGAAACTCAACAGTCACTTGTGGGAGGACCTTGTGCAGGGTCCGTCCGGGTTGGTACCACCATCTTATCCATTAACCTACCGCCAAGCAGCAGTGTTTGCATTTTTGTGTTCCGGTTTGGGGATAAGACAGCTGGTGAAAAGACTAGCATAGAGGCATTCCATCTTAGTCCTCAGGGTTGGCAACGCATTTGCAATCTTGTGAATGCGAATGTCTATGGGTCACAGTTTCCACTTACCATCAGGTGGCTTGTGTGCTCGTTTGCCTTCCCATGCAATAAAAATAAAAAATAAAAAGTCAGTCGTTTATTAAGTATTGAAAATTTTCAAAGAACTTCAAGTAATTCCTCTTTTAGTTTTTTTAAAAGCGATGCTATGTTGGGCTATTAGTTTTTAATTACGTATTTTTACAACTTTTATGTGGGCTGGGTTTTTTTAAGTAATAATTTGCACCATATTATCAACTCCCACATAACATAACAAAGCAACAGTTCAGATACAAATTAAAAAAATTGGCGGTTTTATTCATGTTTTTTTTAATTGTTTGATTTTAAATAATGAATGCTATTTTTTTTTAAACCTGCATCACCCTTACACCGTTTATAAACGAAGCACCGATCCGTGCCTAATCCTAAGAAGGGTTTATTAGTGAAGGAGGTTCTGATTCTAACGAGGATCTTAAACTGTTAAAGGCAATACGTTTATCGGCGGAACCCGCTTTGCGGTCACTTTGAAGGTCTCAGAGGTTTACACTAAGTCCGTGAAAGCCTACGAACGGAGCTCAGGCTGATTGATTGGGTTTAAAACCTATTAAATAATTAATTAACTTAACACATTCGATGCCGATGACACTCATTGGGTGTAAAAATTTAAAATCGAATTGAATATTATTGCCGTGTGGTTGCCGGGTTAGAATAGTGCCACTCCGTGTCTTCCCGTGGATGTCGTAAGAGGCGACTAAGGGAATAAAGGCTTGTAGTACTGTTAGGCGATGGGCTTGCCACCTGTCACTAATACACTGGAAAACATCTTAGCCTACTTGTGCAAAATGTGGTTACAGAATTATCCAGAAGTTTTAAGACTTGTTGGTAATTCTTTGGCTCTGCCTACCCCACTCTGGGAATGAAGGCGTGAGTTGTGCGCATATATGTATGTAGAATAGAATAGTGATAGAACAAGGACACATAGTGAATAACTAAGTAAAACGCAAGTTTTAAAAACCTGACTTTATTTTTTATAGTGTCGTCGATATACCTATGTTAATAATTGTCATTTTGTCATTTTTGTTATTTAAATTTTAACAGTTTAGGTATCCTTCGTCGCCCGGGATGGTGAAAGGATTCTAACGATACCACACACATTTAAATCGACTTACTTTATGCACTTGCATCAAAATGTACTATTCCCGTTTGCACAATAAAGTTTTTACATCAATATTGTACAATTAAATGCCACTATCACTATCATAATTATAATAATGCGTAAAATATATAGTAAAATACACGAACAAAACTTAAACTTGGGAAAGATTCAGCCAAAGATCCGCAAGGAAAGATTCTATATTAAAAAATACAGGGGCGTTAGAAAGATATTTGTATTTTACAAGTAATTTTCAACGCTAGTTGCCAACCTTAGTGAATACGGTGGAATAATAATAATAGAGTTGTTGGTAATTCTGTCGCTCTGCCTACCCCACTCTGGGAATGAAGCCGTGATGGTATGTATGTGTGTAATAGATGGGAGCCTTTCGTTTCGTCAAAAAGTTTTTGCCAAACTGATTCATTTCCCAAACATTTCATTTGACCAAACTGCTTTTTTCCGGAAACTGTAAATATTTCAGGATTTATGTCAAGACCATCGTGTAGAAGAGAGAAGAGAGGTTAGGTTAGGTTAGTTTTATAAAAATCCTGAATTGACAACAATTCATTTTGTGCTAAGGTAGTAAAATAAAATACCGTTTCTAGATTTTACACTGCTGATTACAGTAAAAATATCTTTGGATTATGCAGTAGTTTTTTTTATATTTAGGAAAAACAGTAAAAAAAGTTGGATTGTGAATGTTAGGAATACACTTATAGTGCCCTTAGTCCATTTATTACCAAAGGAATTCAAAAAAATATACAACTGTCATGTTCATTGTTTATCTGTCTGACGGATTACTTGATTCTGACGACACGCTTTCAATTCTACGCAAAATAGTTTATTTATTTTAATGGCGTCTACAAATTACGTAATTAATTAAATTACGCAAAATAGCAAATTTGTGAACGAACGGCAGTGAATGATTGACATGACATGACAGTCAGTTTTGTTTACTGTTTAAAGTTACTTTTTTAAATTTTATATGAGGCTAAGATCACGACATCAGTATTCCTAACTTTGTATATACGGTTTTCTTAAATTATTAACGACGAATTTAAGTTAAATAAAGAAAAACCAAGAAATACCGGTAGTCTAATTTTTAACCGCTAATTTATTTAATTTAATGATCATAAAGGCCTCGGTGTATTATTGACACTGATTCACTAACAACATTGATCATCCTTTACATTGTAAAGTGGCCAAGAGCTGTTTACATAACCATTATTTAACGAGTAAAATTACATTTTAACTGTTTGTAACGTCCATTATCCACAGAAACAATTTCACATGATTTTGTTAATTAATTACTTACAACACGAGTAAAATGACCACTAAATATTTCTCATTTTGCAACAGATTATTGTTTATTCTCGTAAACCAACAACCTACCGAAGTGTTCGCATTGTTGTGTTTAGGTCGGACAAGACGACCGGTAAAAGTACTACCACAGATCTATCTATTACGTGTTACCTTCGTTTCGGCAAAATGTTTTTGCCAAACGATTAATTTCCCAAAAATATTATTTGGCCAAACGCTTCTTCTTCCGACACTGTAAATAATTGACAACATTTTAAAAAAAAAAGCATTATTGTTTTTTCGCGTTTGGGGATAAGACAGCCGGTGAAATGACTAGCATAGAGGCATTCCATCTTAGTCCTTAGGGTTGGCAGTGCATTTGCACTCTTGTGAATGCGAATGTCTATAGGTCACAGTTTCCACTTACCATCAGGTGGCCTGTGTGCTCAATTGCCTCCCTATGCCATAAAAAAAAAACTAATAATCGCATTTACTTCAATAACGGTGGATTTGTTACATATTGGTCGAGGCCTCCTAGGAGGTATGAGATGTATCTGTGTCAGGAGGTCTCGCTTTTCCGAAACGATATACGCTATAGGTACAATATTATTTCAGTAAGTACCAGCAATATAAAAAAGTTCAATTACCTTTGCTCTTCAATTGTATTTCCAATTTTAAAACAAAAAAATAATAACTTATTTTCACTGAAATATATGTACTTTGAACAATATTATTTCTTCATATTGTTGCATAAAAACACATCTCCTTACAGTATTTTTCAATTAAGTACTTTATAACGTCGAAGTGCAGACGACAAGTCGGTAATTTTTCAACAAAATAAAACACTGGCCAGCAACTCTATAAGGTCTCTAATGTCTATTTGAATTTCGAACTACTTAACGGTAAAATTATATTCTGATTACGCCCCAATGTTGGCAGTATAATTAAATACTCAGTGCCCAGTAAGCGTGATAGGAAAAAATAACTGGGGAATGGTGAATTGTCCTAGATTGAATTTCTCATCTCGGGGTGGAAATGATTATGTCGCGTGCAGTGCCGTCTTCCCAGTCGATTGCTCAATTTATCAATACAGCCTGGTGGGGAGAGAACAGAAAATGTTTTCTTTTACAGAAGCGACAGGGTCTAATGAAGAAAAAACCGAATGTAGCAACGCAACAGCTGTTTATTATTGTAATTAACTTGTATACTTGAAATAATTGACAAAACCTGAAGTGCTGTTGAATACATTATATTTTTTTTTACAAAATGTATTCAAGCACCGCTTGAAAACATTTTTTTATTTCAAAATAATGCATTCAGTATACAATCCTCGGCCCAAACACGGGACAAGCTGCTATTCAAATAGATAGAGTGAAATACATAAAATCGCTCTTTTTATGTGGGTTTTAAAATCGGTCCATCGGGTGATCTTTTACGAGTAAACGAAAAACTCGATTTCGTTTATTCAATATCTTCCAAAATATTTTTTTTTTTTACTGAAACTGATATTTGAGAATTTATCTAGGTATATTTGCACTTTATTTTTAACGGTTAAGTAAATGCAAAGGTAACCAAAAAAACACCTTTAACAAGTAGGATCTATAACCTATGATGATTAAACAAGACAAGTGTTCTGGGATACAATCAAAGTCATAGACAACTTCAAAACTGAATACAGTGTAATAGCTATTTAAAAAGGCCTTCGGGTTTGTACCTCTCTCTCTTTCGCTGTCATATGCTCTTAAGCGAGTCTAAGCGACTTTAGCCGAACCCGACTTAGTTTCATTTAGATAAGGTAGTTAATTTAGTTCACGAAAAAAATTGCAATTTATACTACAAAACAAAATTAAAAGTATATTCATCATGATTGTCACAATACACAAACAACACAATTACAAGTACAATTTAAAGTTAATCATTCAAATCACTAATAAGGATACAACAGTAATATTTTTAATCCTCGTAAGGGCCTCCATACTGAAAATTTTGAGTTTTTGTAACTGGGACTTTGAATCGACAATCAAGGGAATAAAGTTCAATAGCGATTGTTCGAAATTCTAAATTATATTAAAACGAAAACCAATCGTCGTTCCTAGGTGAGATTCGAACCACCATCTCCTCTGGCTAACCGGGACAATGCAGGCGCATTACCACTTACTGCCACGAGATCCACCCCACTTAAGATCCACGAAATTAGCGATCGCTTGCTTTTTCATACTTAGAGGGTATGGTATCGCCATCTATTGTTCTTTTTATTATCGATGTAGGTTCCGTACGAATCCTAGCTAAGACCGTCATTTTTTTTCAATTTAATATAGTTTACAACAGTAATAATCGAAAGATAAGATAATAAAATAAAATAAAAGTGACGGTATGAGTTACATTGCAACAACAGAGACATAACATTTATCTATTATGATTAACTCTATGTACTTATCTGCTAAATGCAGAGGGTTATCTAACAGAAGGTTTCTCATTCGACGCCTACACGTTTCGTAATACTTTTTAAAACATTTTCCACTGCACGTCAGTATTTCTCCCCTTCTCGAAATTCTCACAGAGGCTCAAGCTACACCTTAACGACATGCCACCTCTACTTTCCCCATCACGGCCCTCTCACCCGGCGATTTATTTCGAGCGGCCCGCTGTATCACTTACGTATACCCTGGAGCCGTGAAGATATTGCCTCGTGAGATTAAGATGGCTTCTAGTTACCGTTTTTAAAGTTTTATATTAGTTGCAACTTTGAGGCGGTTTAATTAGGGCATGAATTAGGCTAACGACACTCAGGCCACCTGAAGTGACATCTGTGACACAAAGACATTTACATTTTTAAGACTATAAGACTGCAATCTTGAGACCGCTAATGCGTTGCCAACCCTGAGCACTAAGGGCCGGTACAGACGGACAGCATTTAAACTGCAATCCAACTGCAAAATGGCAGTTCAAGGGCAGTTTTTATGCAGTTGACGTATCTGCATTAAAACTGCAAAACAACTGCGCAGTCCGCTTGCAGTTGGCGTGCAGTCTACCTAAGCGAACTGCGCAGTTTGTGTGCAGTTACATCAACTGCATCAAAACTGCATTCAAACTACCATTTTGCAGCTGAATTGCAGTTCATACGCTGCTTGTCTGTACCAACCCTAAGATGGAATGCTTCTATGCTAGTAATTTAACCTGTTGTCTTATCCCACACCGGAACACAATGCAAATCGTCGGTGAAACTGCAAAACCGCGTAAGTAACATTTGAAATAAGAAGCAAAATGCACCTTTTTAATAACATAGTAAGGTTTATTTTGCTCTATCATATTTTTTTTTGTTACGCGGTTATGCATTATCACCGATGAAATGCTGCTTGGCGGTAGATTAAAGGATAAGACCGTGGTATGGATCCGGTTGGACCCTGGGGACAGATTTTTGACTTTCGAGCGCTCGAAAGTGACAAAAACAATGAAATGGTATTTTTGACTTGCGAGCGATAGAAAATATGAACACGAGTGGTCAGTGGCATTCGTTTTGAATTATATCAATAGAAAGTATCATTTGACATCTTTCAAACCTGTTGGGTATATATGCCGGGAAGTACACGAAGCATAAACAAATCTAGCACAATGCCATAGACATCCACTGACGAGAAAGCGTTTCATTTTTCCTACATTTATAACCAGTCAAGAATTTGTAAAATAAGCGTAAACAAATCTTATTCGAACTGTATTCAATTGCTTGTTATGATTTCATCTTTTGTTAGCTTCACATATTTATTCGCAATTAAAATATGAATTAGAAAAACCGGTAAATCTTCGACTTTCTGCGTGTAATGAAACAAGTTCCAACTTAACAATACTATTTAGGTCCCTCAGTTTCGAGTGAAAATCTCAAAAATATGGAATTTGGGACCATTCGAGAATAAATCGTGAAAGATTTTCGCATTCGAATATTTTCTACCGCTCGGTTTTGAAATCGAGCGCTCCAAAGTCAAAAATCGGTCCCCTGCACAAGCTCCTACCACCACTTCGTGTAATTCCTGTTGTAAACTCGCGTTTTAATAAATCAACGAATTATGAACTGACAATCTATTGACTGTCTCAAATAACGAGTGAAAGGCATGGGGCGCCCGGAGTTTCGAATTGATTTCCCTTAATACATCGACGGTCGTTATTTCGAAAATCAATTCGTTGAATTTTCACGTCACTGAAAGCCATTCCCGGAGCACGAGTTAAAACAAAGCTTTGAAGGTTTTTTTTTAATGGCATATGAAGGCAAACGAGCACACAGGCCACCTGATGGTTAAGTGGAAACTGTGACCCAATAGACATTCGCATTCACAAGACTGCAAATGCACTGCCGACCCTGAGGACTAAGATGGAATGCCTCTATGCTAGTCATTTCACCGGCTGTCTTATCCCCAAACCGGAACACAACAATGCGAACACTGCTGCTTGGCGGTAGGTTAATGGATAAGATGGTGGTACCAACCCGGACGGACCCTGCACAAGGTCCTCCCACAAGTAAATAATATTCAGGATTTCCAGGACTTCTGGGGCCCTTTCACGCAGTAAAACCAGGTTGCTTTTGACATATATTATCGTTTCGATATTTAACTCGTCCACCATTACTGTCAAGATGCTGTCAAGTAAATAATAACTATCATAATCAAGGGGCGGAATTTTCATAGCAAAAATCAAACATCAAGAGGGATTGACCATTGTGTTTTATCGACTATCGATGATAATTGTCACTTAGCACGACATGTTTTAAGGTAATGGGACACTACAGGCCACCAAAAAACATGGTCGTGTGTATGAAGGTTAACAAAATAATAAATTAATAAAACAGAGACATGTTTTATTTTGTTACGATTTACATATTATAAAATCAAAACGAAAATACGCATACGAAATAACGCATTAATAAAGAATTGTCATTATTTTCTTTACATTGTCATAATTTATTTATTTTTATGACAATGTAGAGAAAATAATGACGATTTTATTTTCTCTACATTGTCATCATTTAAATTGGTCCTGTTTTCATCGTCGATCACTATACGATGAGAAAGAGCGTTCTACCTTAGTTGAAGTAACAGGAGCATATTTTAGTACTCGATAACATTGTTTTGGTTGTATTCACTTTTTGTTATAAAATCGGCATAATCGCGAATTTTGTCATAGTCCGGAATCCTATCTAGTAAAATCGATAGTTGATAAAACAGATTGGTCAATCCCTCTTGACGTTTGATTTTTGCTATGAAAATTCCGCCCCTTGATCATAATTCATAACATTGACAATGCTTTATAATTATGTACATGTCATAAGAAATGATTTTTGACCGAGTTCCATAGGTGAGCATTTCTAAAAAAGTTACCATGAACCTAAGAAAGTTAGTAACAAAAAAGGAAAGTTTCATACAAATGTATGAGGACATTTTGGAAGACTATGTTATTTAGGCTCAGCTTCATTCACCCTACCAACCTGCAATTTTTTTTGCAAATCGAAGTCGTAAATGAAATGTACAAACTTTTTTAGGAATGCTCAGGTAGAGCCCCAAATTCAATAATAATTTAATAAACTTACTCAAAGTTGGTAATTATTTAAGAGGAATATGAAACGCAGGTAAAATTGCGTACCTGTCAAAAAAAACCACACAAATTTTGCTCCGGGTGATAACGTTTTTCAGCCCTAAATCAAGTCCGATTTCAACGAATTTTTAATACATATGTTATTGTTATTACAAATAACTAGTTCTGTAGTACGTTTCTGTTTTTTGTTTTTTTAAATTATGTTTCATTCAAAAAAATTTTTTTTTGCAAAGGAAAACGTACAGACATAATTTTTCATGATATCTACAACATATTCAAAAATCTTAAAAATCGAACTAGGTTTAAGCGGAGGGAACGTTTATCGCATTTTGTATGGAAATGTTTAGCTTCACAATCCTACTAAGATATTTTTTTAATTTCGTTGCAAGAAATTAAAACCTCATAACACCAAAACTAAGCTATTGATGATTATTTGGTTTTCTTCCCGTGCTGCTCACTTCTTTTTAGGTTCCAATATTTTTTAATTATGCATTGGTAGAATTGTCCCAAAAATAAAATTGAAAAAATATTCTGTAGAATATTTAATCCGGTGAAATGTGTAGAGATCTGGTAGGGATTTAGACTGACTCAATTTGAAGCTTTATTTCATTCGGTGCGTTGCTCTCGCTGGGCAAAGACGAGTTTTTACCCGGATTTTTTGGACTGTAAATTCAATAGTGGTTTGAGGTGGCAGTGATAGCGGGCTGTTTTATTATAATTAATCACTTTCTATTGTGATTTATAAGCGGGAGGATTGTACACGCTTGTAAACTGCATTGTAAGTTACTATTTATTTGTGAACAACTACTAATAATATTACAAAAATTACTAATATTACAAAAAAACTTGTTTTTTTAATACAATTAACCACTTTTATTACCTTTTTTCGGAAATGAATTCAAGGATTATTGTTAAAACCATTGAAAAAAATCTTTTTACTTTATACTTGTTTTTGCCGTTGTAGTGAAAACAGTTTTGAGGAATTAGGTTTGAGTTAGGTTAAGTGATTTTATTTGATTTTTTTCATTCGTTAAATATCATAACGAAAATTTCAACACAACCTATCCCTAACAAATCACAAAGTTATGGTTTATGGTACTTTCACAATTACAATTATAACAAAATGAATGATTGTTGGTTAAGCACTAGTTCGATTTTGTAACATTGTTTCCTGATAAAGGAAATATTAATTAAATCAATATTACAATTTAAATAAATTCTATATTAGCGTCGAAAAACAGCGACGTAGCTCTCGGATCATAAACGCTGACACTGAGCACATACACCCTTAGAGATTACCGGTACTTTGTTTTTGGCTTTCACATGGTCAAAAGGTATTTAGGGATTTCTCTTCGGCGAACCTATTTACCCATCTGTAGTTTTCATATATTTATAAGCATAAGCTTTGGGAACGCAGGTGAAGGTATACCTACCAAGAAGAATATACTGGCCAACATAGCGCTCAAAAATATCAGACACCTTCGTATCACTCTAGTAATAGTCATGTCAAATATTTTTGAGTCACCTTTAAATAACGTTATTTATAATAATATTCTGAATTGACTCAAAAATATCTGAACGCAATAATTGCTGGTATGGTAACAGCACTTATTTACTGAGGGCACAGGAGTGCCCCTGCCAAGATAGACATCTCATCTCATCATTACTTATGCAATCGTAGGTTAAACATAAATAATAAAATCAAGAGACAACCTCACACAACTTGACCTAATCAACAACCTATTCGCCAGGTTTGCACCGTGTACACAAAGATATACAAACTTACCCGTTTAGCTAAATAAATACGTAAATACCTGACTAGTAGAAATGATTCAAGACTCATGTAAAATATTCGTGTTTCATAGATCGTCAATAATTATGTTATTTCAGCTCAGAAATTAAGTATCCTATTTATAAAAAAAAAATTAACTTCACGTCTTATTTTTTGTTTGATTGTTAGTTTGTAAGTTGGTCTTTTTCAAATCTTGCAGGTCAATTTTGAAACAAAATTATGGTATTTAAGTGTTAATATTATCATGAAGATTGAAAATAATTATCGAAGACCCAGTGAATCGCGGCTTTTTTATTAATAGCAAATGAGGGCTGTGTAAA
Source organism: Acleris emargana (assembly GCA_927399475.2). NCBI lineage: Eukaryota > Metazoa > Arthropoda > Insecta > Lepidoptera > Tortricidae > Acleris > Acleris emargana. The sequence continues at coordinate 5,459,443 of OV656840.1, forward strand.
AAGAACAGTCGCCAACAAAAGCTTAACTTAAACAACATTTTGACAGAAACCCATTAAAAACCCCGACAACATCGTACAATTTGTAGTTGCAGAAAATTTCTTGAAAAATTAAACGCTATAAAATTCTATCTGGCTCTAGCGCGAATGGAAAACAGTCGTGGAGGAATCCATCGCGGATCGATCGATAAAAAAACGTGGTGGAAGCGCGTCATGCGCGTCCTATTTTAGGGTTCCGTATTTTTAATATTTGCATTTAAAAGCTCCTTACATTATCAATGGTGTAAACTAGAAAATTCCATTAGTCCAAGTAATCATTTTCGTCATTCTCGTCTTTTTTTAAAAGCGAACAAGTATATCCGACTTATAAGACAAATAAGACAATTTGCAAGGATGTTTAAATGTGTATTTTTCAACTACGCGTAAACAGAAAACTAATTTTGAGTAAAGCGCATGACATCTAGCAGAATAATTCAAGACATTGACAATGAGTCAAAAATGGAAGAAAGCGTGAAAAGAGGGCGAAGAATTTTGATATGAATATAAAAAGGCCCATTTGCGCTGTATGCAATACTTGGCTAATACATAGTCGTAACAATGCTAACGTAGAATCTTCACGGTTGTCAGAGCAATTGCGATCTTGAGAACGCGTGCGTCTATGGGTCACACATCCCATTTGGCTTTTCCCAGTTGTCCACACCCGCACGCTTTTGCTGGCTTGTTGCAGTGGAATAAAGTTGAAATTGGCAACATAGAAACGGCTGGACTACTGGAAATAACTTATTCCAATAATAATTTGAAGCTCTCTTATATTCTTTTGGTTCACGCTACATTAATTTCGTAAAAACTTTAAGTTCCAATTTAACGTTGTGTAATAATTAATATTACCATATTCCGCAAATAATTCGGTTTCCGTAATGTTTGGTGTATTTTTAAAGCTTTTGTTTAAAATAATGAAAATCCGTAATTGGCTCATGATATTTTGTAATTATGTCTGATATAAGCCTTTTTTGTAATTCGTGCAGTGGATTTATTGTTTCAATGAAAAAAACCAAAAAAAAAACCATTTTATCCACTTTTAAGTCGATTGCGATTGCAGCAATAGGCAATAGGCCAAACCCTGACCCTGAGTTCACGTCTGTCTTTTTCATGCCATTAAACCAAAAAAAAAAAATGACCTTGGTTTTTTCAATTATTTTTAGTCCATAATCATTCCCTTCCCTCGTTATTCTCTTAAAAACGACTTCTTGCCGAGCAGGCTCACATGACGTTAAGCTACCTGATTGAGAATGCACGTCCTAATGTTCTGACGGCATAATTAAATTCGCCGGTTAATAATACGTCCGTCGAGTTGAAAATGAAAATAGCGAAATTAAGGTTCCCTGATGGACTACGGTAGCTCGATCACGAACATTTCAATATACGTCACGTTCTCGAATCCCATTAAATATTCGAAAACGTGTTTCGAACCTATTCGTAGCACGAACTCACGTTCTGTGAACTTCACCTTTACTACTGGATGACGACACGAAAGTCAACGTCAATGTCAATTAAATCAATTTAATACTGTGGAGAAGGGTGGAGATAAACACTGATGTCTTGTTTAAATATATACTTTTATTCACTTCTTCTTATTCAATAATACATAGCGGTGCGCCTACCCGCTCAACTATACAAAACAATCAGTCGCTGTTCCATCGAACCATTTGCTTTTAAATTTAAATAATTAAAAGCAAATGCGACATTGCATACAAAGCACAATGCAATAAGGTTTATTTTACATGTTATAACCTTATTGTATTACAATACATACTAGAGGGCGCTGATATCAATCGCTATAAGTCTTTTCTCGATGACGATACATTCACGCTTTCGATAGAAGATAAAACGCTTGGGGTACGGAACCCCAAAAGGCAAGGCGTGACCCGTCGACTTAATAACGTTTGGAATTTATCGAAATTACACTTTTAAAAGGCTAGATGAAAACGGTGCTGATTGCATTCTGTAAGAGTAGAAACGTTCAGTAAATAGTTGTTTTTTACTGATGAAAGTACCTATTTTTTTAATGCTGAAATATAATATTAAAGATTAATAACATAGATAATTGAAACACGGGGTTCAATTTCATTAAAACTAAATTACGATCCGTTAAATTCCATTGTGATTATATTTTAAATATTTTGAAAGATCTTCATTACTGTCACGACCTACCGGGTGGCAAGAAAAACTCGATAAAAGTTTAAAGAATTTATTGAAAAGAACTCCGGTAGTGTGAACAGAAGAGGGTAGTAGGTTCGTAGGGTGTGGTCTGATTCTGTGAAGTGGATAGCACTTCCCTCGTAAATTAGAGTGACGCGGAGCGGCGGTGGAGGTAACCCGTCGGCAGCCCGACGGTGTACGATGCCAGGATCCTGGCGTCAGGGGGGTAGCACCCGGTGTGTAGCACCGGACCCCACTCGACGATCCTGGTCCCGGAGATAGACGCCTCGCCGGCCAAGTAGGTGAGTAGAGGAGGAGTAGATGGGTAGTTGCGATGGTCTGCTCTTAGCGGTGGACGCTCCTAGCGGAGGTGTACACCCAGCGGTGATTATGAACGGTGAACGGTGAAAGGTGAACGGTGATCGTTGCTCCCTGTACGGTGAACCCCGATTTGTGCTCCCTGTACGGTGAACCCTGGAAACCCAAGCATTGGCTGTGTGAGCCTGGTGTCCAGCATAAGGATAGTTTATGCCAGCCGCCGTTGGGTGAAGCCCGAGGGAATAGCGCCTTTAATTATTGGCGGTGGCAAGAACTATCGGAACGGAGTTACATTAAACAAAGAGAAGCTAAGCCAAAATAACAATTTGCTAAAGAAGTTAATGTACTAACGACCGTTATGAAGTAACGGTCGGTTATTAGAAATAAAAAGATTAAAAGAATAATTTGGAATAATCTAGAAAGAACACACAATTAGAAAATATAAAACACGATAACATTACACAGCAATATAGAAGAAGAATAGACAGTTAGTTCGTTGCACTGAACTTACCCGATTTGGGGATTTGCACCGATTTTATAGATAGGTATTAAGTACCTATACGAACGTTAACACTAAGTGTTTTAAGTGTAGTAGTTGAGGCGGTAAAGAGGACGAATGAAATGAGCGCGGCCCTTTTATAACCTTTCGCCCATTTCGGTTAATTTTGAATATGAGTAGGGCGAACAAAGAAATGCTAGAAAGCCAATTCGCGTCATGAGTGAAAATATCGGGTCAAGTAGGTAAGACACCAACATACCCTCCATTATTTTCTCATGCGCTGAATCAGATATGTAAGAATACATTATTTTATTATTTTATTAACGAGTGACAATTAAAAGGTTATTTATATTTATGCTGAAGTTAATTATATTAAAAGATTCAAATATAAGTAAAGTTACACAGAATGGCTAGTAACGCCATCTGTTGGATAAGTGTCGTCAACACTTGACAAAGATCGATTTGTGGTTAACGCAACTCAAATAATCTATGGAATTGAGCTGTCTGTTTGACAGTTATTAGTAAACAATTCATAAAGATGTTTACAATACGAATTTAAATGAAAATGAAGTGAAATTGAAGTGAATTAAGCTTGTTTGTATGTTAAAATGCAGCACAGGTAAACAGCGTAACAACTGCATTGTTACAAAGTTTACTTTTTCGATAAAGCAGAAACTTCTGTGAGGAATCCTTAACGCTTATAACTAGAGTTAGGACTTTTGGTGGCAAATCGTGGTTCTAGAATCCATGGAGTCGCTATTTTTTATTTACTGTGATACATACCACTTTGATTTTGACCTTCGGTATTTTAATATTTTAAAATTAATTTATTAATTAAACCGCTAAACCAATTTAAATGAATTTTGGCATGGAGGATATCTCTGCTGTGAAAGCGTTACAAACAAGCAGATATTAGTAGGGACGGAAAAACCGAAATAAAAATGTAATTAGTTCATTTTGAAATATGACCATACTGAAGGTCAAAATCAAAGTGTCATGTATTATAATAATTAGGAAATAGCGGCTCCATGGATTCTAAAACCACGAAATGCCACCAAAATCCTAACCCTACTTATAACGATTTTGGGTACCAAGCATTTGAAAAATATATAGGTTTGATTGTAGTTCGATACCATGGCCAAAACAACTAAGAGCGGCCTCCGCTCAGACAAGAGGTTTAATGCTATCAAAACCTGTCAAAGTGTATGGAACTGACATAGGTACGTAAATGTTTGACACGACAATCTGGCAGTATAAAAAAACAGTCACAATTAGGCTGACCGTCTTATTATATCTTATCTTACAGATGGGCCCTTTTGACCCATTACGGATATTTTGTACAATTCAAATTCAAACAAACTCAACTGTCCGAATGTGCAGATTTCCTCACGATGTGTTTCCTTCGCCTTTAGAGCATCGGGTAATGTACTTAAGTTAGAAAAACTCATTGGTACATGGTGACCGTGGGCGTTTGAACTCTGTACTTTACGATCGCGAGTCAACCCCCTAAGCCACTAGGCTACCGACGCTCTTAGGATGTTCATACTCAGCATAAATATTCTTCATTATAAGAGGTACTTACGAAAAAAAACCAGATCCTATTTATTTGATGTAAGGATCAACATACTATGGAAACCCGATTATGGCATTAAGATTAAACTCAAGCTGGTTTTTTTCTTGAATTTAAAACATCAGTTCAACTCCACTATTGTTACAATTAGTAATGGGCGGCTTGTAAGTTTCAAAAGTGAAACTTTCACTTAAATTTCTGCAATATTCTGAAAGTTTCATAAGTGAAACTTTCATCTAAAATTTCATGTATTATTCTGAAACTTACCAAAGTGAAATAATTTAATTTCGGAAAATTACTTAAGATTTGTAATGCAACGTAAGTAACGGAAACTTTTCATGAAATTAAAATGAAATTTACTTGTGTCTGAATCATTTCCGTCTAATTATGTAACCTTCAGATGTTGTAATTTTCGCAGTTAAGGAAAGTTTTGTAATGTTTCAGAAATCGCCCATCACTAGTTACAAGGGCTACACAAAATGTATTTTATTAGAGGAAGTAAAATGTGTGTCGTTCTGCTGATGAAAAGAGCAAAAAAAGTACAAAGTAAGCCTTACAGGGATTTTGTTTCTATGATGAGATTTCCGAGAAAACTATTCGCATACACAAAGAACACATGCAAGAGCAGTAGCACAACTTTGAGTTTACAAAATCTTCTATACTAATAAGAAACTTGATTGTGAGCGAGTGACTGACACATCAAGGCACAGCCCAAACTGCTAGCTTCCAAAATTGGCACGTAGGTTCCTTATGAGGTCTAGGGGTGCACTAAGAGTGGTATCATCCAAAATTTGACCCCCAACGGGAAAATAAGGGGAGTAGCGGGAAACTAATTCTACGCGATCGAAGTCGCGGGCGGCTTCTAGTATTATATATTATTTAAAAAAGTAAACGTACAGTCAAACTCGCTGGACTTATTGTTTTATATTTCTTTGCACACACACACACGCATACACACACACACGCACGCGAGCACACGCACACACACAGAGTGGGGTAGGCAGAGCTACAGAATTACCAACTACTCTAAAAACTTGTTGATAATTCTGTACCCAGAATTTGCAGAAAAAGGCTAAGATGTTTACCAGCGTATTAATGACAGGTTGCAAGCCCGTCGCCTTACAATACCACAACCTATTAGTATTTCTATTATACGGTTCCCTAATGATTCGCCCACAATTATTTGGCAGATTATTGATTGGCAGACAACGTTTCGCCGAGTAACGGTACGCCGATGGATTTGTTCGTAGATGTATTGTTTCGCAGACTAACGTTTCGTAACTCAACCTTTAGCAGCTGTTTTAGCTGGCTTATGAGTCAGTAAGCTGAATCACTATTGGCAGAAATTCGTTTAGCCTATTAATCACTACACATTTTGAATGTTTGCTCGAAAAAGTGTTCACTTTTAAACGGTTCAACTATTATTCATCATCATATTAACTGTTTGCCACCTTTTTTAGATTTTTGTAACAAATAAAATTCACTGTTCCGATGTACCTTAGTATCATTTGCCCTAAGTAACGGCTCGGTTTATTAATAGTTTACCTATTTTTAAATTGACTTTGTTGTGTTTGTTATTTACTGGGCAGATAAAAAAAAAATAACCTCGAAGGTCAAGGCGGGAGCCAAGCTCCCGCCTTGACCTTCTAACCTAACCTAACCGAGTCGGATCTGCCCTTACTTTAAGTTACTTAACTAAAAAAATGCCGAAATAAAAATCGACTGAACCTTGAATCTACTAAACAATAATGATGCCATGTCACAACTCTGCTTATCATGTTTCGACGAACAGTTGTTCGGTAAAATGAAACAATTACGAAACAAACAATCGACTAAACGTAACTCTGCGTATCGCTTTACTGTCTACCGACTATTCGGCGAAACAAATAATAGGCGTAACGAAATTACACCAAACGTTACTCGGCCAAAAGAAAGGTCTGCCAATAGTTGTCTGCAAAACAAAAATCTGCGTAATTAAACTCGGCGAAACGACAGGTCACCCTATTATACACATCATTATTATTTTAGTATTGGCCGCATTATTACTAGTGTTTTTATTATTAGTATTTATTTTCAATTTAAGTAATATTATGTAACGATTGTAGTATGTTTTGTAATGAGTGTAAGTCAGTTGTTTATTTTTATATACTTTTTTTGTTCCTACTCTTAAATTTTCCTATCCTGTCTTCAAAAATAATCAGGACTCCAAATTTGTACAACTGCGAGTAAAACATAGTGATTCATACCATGTACTACTATTTTCCAACCAACACTGTACCTATCCCGTGTGGTTGCCGGGTTAGAATAGTGCCACTCCATGTCTTCCCGTGGATGTCGTAAGAGTCGACTAAGGGAATAAAGGCTTGTAGTACTGTTAGGCGATGGGCTTGCCACCTGTCACTAATACACTGGGAAACATCTTAGCCTACTTGTGCAAAATGTGGTTACAGAATTATCAAGAAGTTTTAAGACTTGTTGGTAACTCTTTAGCTCTGCCTACCCCACTCTGGGAATGAAGGCGTGAGTTTATGTATGTATGTATGTACTGTACCTATGTTTATGTATTATTTCTACGAGGGTGCATTGAAAAGTTCTGAGCCTAAGGTTGAATATAATAAAAAAAAAACAAATAAAAACTGGCAGGTCAAAGTGCCATATTTAGTCGCCATTATGCACTATTTTTTATTTTTTTCCGGTCACAATTTTGCATTTTATGCTGGAACTGCTACATAAGGTCACTGATTTTTCAAGTAATGGACAAAATTGAGCACCGTTCTTTCATAAAATATTTGCAAAAGAAGGGGTTAACACCAAAACAAATATTTGAAGATATGAATCATACATAAGGGCAATCTGCTCCATCGTATGCTACCATAAAAAGATGGGTAGCTGGTTTCAAACGTGGCCGGGAGACTGTTCAAGACGAGCCTAGGAGTGGGCGGCCGTTGACGGCTACTACGGACGAAAATGTCAATAATATATTAGATGCGATAATGAAGGATAGGTGATTGAAGATTGTGGAGATAGCGGAAGCAATGGGTAATCTTATGAGTGGGCACAGAACATCATCACCGATGTTCTTGGATTTTCTAAGGTGTCAACCAGGTGGGTGCCTAGACTGCTTTCAGTCGAGAACAAACGAGTACGTGTTACAATTTCCCAAGATTGTTTATGTATGTTTCAACGTGACTCCGACGATTTTTTCAATCGTTTTATAACTATGGATGAGACATGGGTCCACCACAGTACACCAGAATCGAAAGCACAATCCAGGCAATGGAAAAGACCAGGTTCACCACCACCCAAAAAAGCCAAGGTCATTTTGTCACCTAATAAGGTAATGGCCTCAGTTTTCTGGGATTGCAGGGGGGTTATCATGAATATCATGATAGACTATCTCGAAAAGGGCAAAACAATAGATTCGGACTACTATTGTGCTCTTTTACGTCGTCTGCGTGAGGAAATTAAAATAAAGAGACCTGGAATGCTTTCGAAAAAAGTACTGTTTCACCAAGACAACGCTCGCGTTCACACTTCGGCGAAATCAATGGCACAAATATATGATTGTGGATTTGTAGTGCTGCCGCATCCCCTTTACTCGCCGGATCTAGCTCCTTCCGATTATCATCTCTTTCCAAACCTCAAAAAAACACTTGGGAGGACAAATATTTTCGACAAATATGGAGGTACACGAAGCAGTAGACTCATATTTTAACGACCTCAGCGATTCTTTTTTTTTTGATGGGAAAATGAAGTTGGAGGCGAGGTGGACTAAGTGCATTGACCTTCATGGAGAATATGTCGAAAAATAAAATTGTTATAAAAAGTGAGCCCGTTACTTTTTTTTACCAGGCTCAGAACTTTTCAATCCACCCTCGTATTTCTATTTCTAATCTAATTAAGCAAATAACACCTTCTTTGTTTACCAGCCTAAAAGATTATTTGGTTGAATATTCTTAATTTAAAAAGTACAAAGTTGAAACCAACTTTCGTCTAAAATAAACTATTTATTGGAAAATAATGGCGACCACTTTTTTTTTAGATATCTCTTAATCAGCCCAACAGATTTACACAAAACCTAGCTATGGACCATACCGATTAAGCTATCTTTATTTTTGATCATTAAAATCAGTCCAGCAGGTGAAGAGTTTTTTTTTTTTTTTATGGCGTAGGAAGGCAATCGAGCACACAGGCCACCTGATGGTAAGTGGAAACTGTGACCCATAGACATTCGCATTCACAAGACTGCAAATGCACTGCCAACCCTGAGAACTAAGGTGGAATGCCTCTATGCTAGTCATTTCACCGGCTGTCTTATCCCCAAACCGGAACACAACAATGCGAACACTGCTGTTTGGCGGTAGGTTAATGGATAAAATGGTGGTACCAACCCGGACGGACCCTGCACAAGGTCCTCCCACAAGTCAAAAGAGTCAGAGTAACGGAGCCTCAGTCAAACACACATACACAGACACACAGACACATCCATACACACATACGCGTTAATCGTACATCGCATCTTCAGAACAATAGTGACCTAATTCAAAATTTCAGCTTGTGTTCAAACCCTTTAGGAGCACTTTGGGGATTTCTCGAAAAGTGGATTTCTCAAAATGGGGATATCGCAAAATGTGGAGTTCGCAAAACGGGGATTTCTCAAAATGGGGAATTCGCGAAACGGGGATATAAAGTACAATCAGCTCTAATACGATTGTTTGTATTTCATGTAGCATAATATAACTAATATAATTATGTAAGTGAGGTGAAAATGTCATCAAGCCATCGTAGGTTTAGGTTATGTTAGTTTTGCAGCAGGCCCGGAGGGCCAAAACCACCCAGAAATAGGAGCTCCGCGTAAGTGGAGCTCCGTCGACTCTGTTAAATTCATTCCTCGTCGTACCACTGGTGGAACAAGTTGGTGGCACGACGAGGAATAAGGGCTAAATTCAGCGTGCGACATAATCAACTCATTTTTTACCTGAGTGTACACGTCCCCGTTTCACGAACTCCCCATTTTGAGAAATCCCCGTTTTGCGAACTCCACATTTTGCGATATCCCCGTTTTGAGAAATCCACTTTTCGAGAAATCCCCAAAGTGCTCCTAAATGTTTCAAACTTCCTCATAAATTATTATAATAGAGTCCTAACTCGAAATTTAAAATTTCTGCATAATGTCACTATTTCTCTGAAGGTGCGATATCTCTCTTGCTTATTGGGGGTTAAAAAGGGGGATTTATAGCATTTAACTACTTTGCCGTGTGGTTGCCGGGTTAGAATAGTGCCACTCCATGTCTTCCCGTGGATGTCGTAAGAGGCGACTAAGGGAATAAGGGCTTGTAGTACTGTTAGGCGATTGGCTTGCAACCTGTCACTAATACGCTGGTAAACATCTTAGCCTATTTGTACTAAATGTGGTTACTGACTTATCAACAAGTTTTAAAGTTGTTGATAATTCTGTAGCTCTGCCTACCCCAGTCAGGGATTACAGGCGTGAAGATATGTATGTAACTATATTCACTTTCTATCTAAAAACGTTACGCTACTGCAAATATTACAGTCGTTTTCACAGCAACTGTATTTCCACCTTAGGTTGCTAGCTATAGGAACATGTTCGGAATAAATACTTCATTCTACGAATCCAGCCTAGGAATGTTTTCGAAATGTATTTCTACTGAAACGTTATATTCATTCCGCGATAGTTGCAGTGAAACAGGAACAAAACCATGGACAAATTCACGAATGAGGGAAATATAGTATTATTCTGCCGTAATACCAAAGATGGCGGCTAGCTGTATAGTAATAGTGTAAGCATTTTATATTTAATAAACATGGTTCGGAGTTTTCACAGCACGGTAAGACGACAGAGAGCTGTGGAGTCGACGTTAGCATTAAAAGTCAACTTTTATTCATACTCATACTCAATCATTTATTTCATTCCAAAATTATTTTGAAGTTTCTGTATAGCTGCTAAACTAAGCAATGAAAGATTATATTATTATATTATATGACAAACATACCGAAGTTCCGGTAAACTGGGGTTACTTTAGACCTATGGGGTAACATTGCCCACGCTTAAAACTATGACTATTTTAGTGGTAAACATCTTAAATTGTTAAAATAATTTTAGAACAATATAAATAGGTTGTTTCTGATGGAACATTTAAAGGAATAATTAAATTTTTAAGATGATTTTTGGGGTGGTCAATGTTACCCCCTAGGTCTAAAGTAACCCCAGTTTACGGTACCTAAGTTTGAAATAGTTATAACTTCATAGCTCAAATTTGTGTTTGGTTTAATTTAAAATAATCTTAAAATTAAATAATAAAATGAGTATGAGTATGAATAAGAGTTGACTTTTAATGTGAATGTCGACTCCACAGCTCTCTTTCGTCTTACCGCGCTATGAAAACTCCGAACCCTGTTAATAACGAATTAAGTGCGTATCATTATCTTTATCTTCTTTATCTTTACATAGTAGGTATAAATTGAAGTCATTTCCTTCGTCTGTTCGCTTAGATCTTTAATACTACACGCAACGTATTTCAGTGCAATCTGGGTCTCTTAAGAACATCGTCTAAGTAGAAATACATTCCCCGACTGCACTTAAAAAGTAAAACTATTTTTTTTACTGGCAGCCGTGTTTTTAAATTTTTTCATTATATTACTTTATTTTAAGCGTTTTTAGTAAGCTTGTAAAGCCTAGTTTTAATTAAAATGTGTTATTAACCAACGCAACTTGATTCTTTATGTGCTTGGTAAATATTTCAAATGGTCTATAGTATATTGTAATAAATAGAAGACTTAATTTTTTTGTCATAAATAATTGTATTTCTTTCATTGTTCTTATCTAAAATTTAAGGTATTCTATGTCACTCGGAAAGATGAAAGGATTGTAACGATACCACACACATCTATAGAGGGAATAAAGAATCATACATACATACATACATACATACATACATATATGAACCCTGAAAACATAACACTCCTTTTTTTGGGCACTCGTGTAAAAATGAAGTCGCTACCGCTGTCTGTTCGCTTAGATCTTTTAAACTAAGCAACGTATTTTAATGCAGATCTCAGCAATAGATAGAGTGATTCAAAAAGGTTTTTATGTAATAAAAAAAATGGATTTTGTACGGGTGTTGCAGACAACTCACACTAGCCGAAGCGAAGTGAGGGCGGGTCGCTAGTAGAGTGGTACTGCCCTCCTACTGAGAAAAAGCGCATGTGAAATTAATTCATAGAAGCATATCAAACTCTCAAAGGTAGGTCATAAGGTTGGATATGCAATACGATTCGGGTCTATATCGAATGGCATACAACTATTAGTCCTATCGTTGTGTCGCATAACGTATTTCGTCCTAATAACGTGTGGCATACACTTTGTTCCGCATATTTTTGACTGTCCGAAATTGTTGCTCCTATTATCGTTTGTCCTAAATATTATTTGTCCTATCGTTTGATGTGGCTAAGATTCAACTGTCGAATAATTGATGTGCATAATTGTAATATTCCTTATATTTAAGAATAAGAAAGAATAAGAATAAGAATAATCTTTATTGCCACAACCTTAAATTTTGCAAATACAAAATAATAGAAACATAATTAGGTTACTTTATGAGAAACAAATAAAAACTTATAGTAACTAAGAAACTAGGTTGAACAATGGGTCCCAATCTCAGCATGTGCTAGGCAGCGATGCCCTGGCGCTGGTTTTCAGACTGGTCCCTATAAACGGGACGGTCACAAACCGATAGGTATTTAATGTGCTAAAATAAAGCCATCTACAATAAAAAAAAATACTACATGATGGCAATAGCCAATAATATTACTTTGATGTAATCCTATTAATAGTACTAATAAAAAACCTATTTCTGATTATAAATAAATATCATGGGACAATGTCACATCAATTGACCTAGTCCCAATTTAAGCTCTAGGCTTGTATTATGGGTACTAGACAACGATATAAATACTTATATAGAGAAATATATACTTAAATACATAGAAAACATCCATGACGCAGGAACAAATATTCGCGCTCAACACACAAATATCTGCCCTTACCGGGATTTGAACCCAGGACCGCTAGCTTCGTAGGCAGGGTCACTACCAACTAGGCCAGCGCGTCGTCATTATATATAAAAAAATGTTTTATATACAACCCTAACCTTGTCAAACTTGTTGGTTCTGGCGTTTTGCTCGCTCGTTAGGGTCACAGTTCTGTGTAGAGTAGAGTATTGAATGCTTCGACCACTACAATGCAGTTAGCCACTTTTTTTTTATAGCCGGAAAAGGCAAGCGAGCAGACGGGCCACCTGATTGGTAAGCAGCCACGCCCATAAACCTCAGCAATGCCAGGGGTACAGCGAAGTGGTGTGCTTTAAAGTAATTCTTTTTTTAAGAGGACTGTTAAGCTAAAAATTTCCATTTAAAATGCGATAACGTTTTTCTTCCGTTAGGTTTTTTCTATTTTTGAATAGGTTATAGGGTGACGCAACCAGTAATGGGCAAGGACCAATGATTGGCACTTGATTGTTATTTTATAGAAGATAAAGGTTATTCATTTGTTTTGAAACAATCTATTTAGGACCGTAAGACATTTGAATTAAGAATGAAGTGTCCATTACTGGTGCCTTTCACCCTAGATATTATGAAAATTTACGTTTTAATTTCCAAATAAAACAAATAAAGAAAACTGAACTGAACTTAACCGTGTGGTTGCCGGGTTAAAATAGTGCCACTCCATGTCTTCCCGTGGATGTCGTAAGAGGCGACTAAGGGAATAAGGCTTGTAGTACTGTTAGGCGATGGGCTTGCCACCTGTCACTAATACACTGGGAAACATCTTAGCCTACTTGTGCAAAATGTGGCTACAGAATTATCAAGAAGTTTTAAGACTTGTTCGTAATTCTTTAGCTCTGCTTACCCCACTCTGGGAATGAAGGCGTGAGTTTATGTATGTATGTAAGAAAACTGAAATCGTATAAACCTAGTAATTACCGGAGCGGAGCTAAATTTGTATGGGAAATCTTTGACAGTTACGCGATCTAAGCATCGGTTCTCAATCCTCTTAAGTACCAATTTCACCAAACGAAGTTAAATTTAATCAATGTTAATCGACTGTTAGTTCATACATTTTGACAGCTGTTAACGCTCTAATCGTCTGTTACTTTACCACTTGGTTAACATAGTTTGGTGAAATTGGTATTAAGCCACGTTTAAAGGAGGACATGCAGCACCGTGTGTCCGTGTGTCCATGTGTCCGTCTCCATCCTTGTCTGTTTCTTTGTAAATTATCTTAGGTTGAAAGGCTTAGTAGATTTACAAATGCGAAATTTAGTTGCATTGGTCTTTATCCAAAGAGTCAAAGGTTTTATCATACAATTAACCCTCCAATTTGAATTCTCAAAACCTTCCTAAATTTTATTCTTTCCTGCCTAACTTAAAACCAATGGAAGTATACATTAAAAAAAGTATTGGTTTTACCACTTTTAAAATACAGGGTGGTGTATGTGATGCAAAGAATACCCAGCGTGTATGCTGGCTGATTTTGAACTTGGTCTGTACACTAATAACTAGTGATGGGCGTCTTGTAAGTTTCAAAAGTGAAACATTCACTTAAATTTCTGCAATATTCTGAAAGTTTCAAAAATGAAACTCTTAACCTAAAACTTCATGTAATAGTTTGAAAGTAACCAAAATAAAATCGTTTAATTTCTGAAAATTACTAAAGTTTTGTAATGCAACAACAAATGTTTTCATGAAATTTAAATGAAATTTACTGGTGTCAGAATCATTTCCATCTAATTATGAAACTTTCAGAAGCTGTAATTTTCGCAGTTAAGGAAAGTTTTGTAATGTTTCAGAAATCGCACATCACTACTAATAACCCCAAATAACCTTATATGAAAGAAAAACATTATCTGAAATAATTAATTTACTACCTTCGTGCTAAGAGTTGCTTCAAATATGTGCAAAGGTAAGTATAAATTATACCAGAACTTGTGCCATTATATCGAAGCTCTCCAAGTGGAAATGCTTATAAGTTTTTATGTTAAAGTCGGCGAGTGTTGATCTGGTAGGTATGGTGCAAAATAAAACTTTTAACGGAAGTCTAAAATATGATAACTATGTCAATATTAAATTTTGAAGTCAGATACATTCAGTTACTCAGTATAAACAAAGTTCAGTTAAAATGTGATATTCTATGCACGGTTATTCAATCAATAATATCTGTACCATAGAGCGTGGTACCATAGAGGGTGTTGTCATAACGACAGGGTCAAGTAACGAGATAGAAATGACATAAGAATTAATGAGCAAACAGACCTTATAGTAAGTGGGCTAAGTTCAGAGGCCAATAATTGACATTTGCAATGTCAACACTAAAATCTCAAGAACGTAAAAATACGTTAGTAACCCTGAGCACCTAAGTCCTGGAATGAATGGATGGAATGCCTCTGTGGTAGTTCTTTCAATTTGTATTCTACCTCCACTGGAATATGACCATGATAAGACTGATGCTTGACCCTAATCTCACTAAGGTAGGTTGAACGGTCATGGACTTTAATTGATGAACCACTATAGAACCTTGTCGCATAAAACCAACGATTAAATCCTGTGTAATTTATATCTCGTCATTTGACGCTGTCATTATGACAAGCTTGTACTGTGGATCATCATTTAAAGTTCTTGATGGTACAGTCACCAGCAATAATACTTTATACAACATTGGGCTCAAAAATATATTATGACTTATGACTGTACAGTCAACAGCATAATTAAGTGATCATTTATGTACCTTGTCGCTTTCAATCGTTCCACTATTTTGTATAGCATTTCAAACATAACGTTAAAGTGACAAGGTACATAAATGATCACTTATTTATGCTGTTGACTGTACAAGTACCCTTGCTGAATAAGTCAACGCTTAATCGCTTCAGTTCCTAACTTAGGTCACTGCCAATCAAATATTTGCACCCAACTACGGGAACGGCTCGGATCAACTTTCCATTGTTTAGTTTTCCATTATATTCAAACCAAACAATAATTATGTACTCCCGTAACTTAATAAAAACACCAAGTAATGAAATCATAACATTGTTATCCATTTATTTTTAACAACTTTATTTATAAGCCTTAGGTTAAAATGTTTATTCTGAATATGTTTCCTTGTTAAACATAATAGATAAATTAAGTTAGACTTAATTCTGTTTTGATGCTTGTCAGTTTTTGAGAGGAAGCCCTAGACAAGATGCGTGGCGAGTAGGGAATCCAATTTTACCGGTTATTAACCGTTTTTATATGAAAATAACCGGTTTAAACCGCTTATTACCGGTTATTGGCATTCCCTAGTGGCGAGATCGTTATCGTTATGTGTTATGTAGGATTAAAATGGTCACAATCTAGCCGCTACAGAGCCTGTAGCCTGTCCTTCTACAAAAGCATACGTCAGTCGGAAACTGTCAGAATGTATGAAAATTACATTAGATTGTTGACGTTAGCAGAATCTAACTGGTGAAGACGCACTGCGCCTCTATTCAACACGGTAAAAACCATATCGTGTTTGAGCTGTTATCGTATTATCATCGTTCTGATAGCTCTATAATTACTTGACAGTAATGGCAGCTGACGTCATAACCAGGGTTCGGAGTTTTCATAGCGTAAGACGAAAGAGAGCTGTGGAGTCGACGTTATTATTAAAAGTCAACTGTTATTCATACTCATGCTCATTCATTTATTTAACAAAATGCTTTTATATTTCAGCTAAGTAATAAAAGATAACAATTTTATTAAAAACAAAATAAAAATTCTATTATATTACAAACAAACCAAAGTACCTACCTAAGTTTGAAAAAGTTATGATTTCATAGCTCAAATTAGTTTAATTTAATTAAAAAACATTTTGAACGGCGACTCCACAGCTCTCTTTCGTCTTGCCGTGCTATGGAAACTCCGAACCCTTTATATGACAATACCATAACAGATTAACTACGATATCAGTTTTACCGCCTAGAATACGGGCCGGTTCCTTGTTTGTCTTGTTGTAGGTTAACGTCCGGTCCCATGAGTTTCTTGTTTATGCCCATGTTTTTTTTTATTACTGTTGTGGCTGCACAACAGTAAGAAATCATCATAGTAACGTAAACTTTAAAATATACATGGACATGGACACTCACCGAAAATAGTACATTATTGCCTAGGCAGTGAAGCAGGCAATTGCGGGCCGGACTCGCAAGCTCGTCCGTTTAAACCAATACTCGGCTCGCAATTGCCGTTCCTGCCGAGGCATATATAGTGCTTTTCTCAAAAATCGCAAGATACAAATCGCATATAAACAGAAACTTCACGTGAAATAACATCACTCTTTACCGCCTTTATGTTTATGAAAAGGAGAAATGCAAGCTTTTTTAGAAAAAAAAACTCAAGCTATTCCAGACACAGATAAAAAATTTACGTTTCGAATAAAATATGGATGTATTAGATTTGTGCCCTCAGTTTATTATGGCCGTTTTCACTTTTAAAAAAGTTAGAAACTAGATAACAATGAAATTTGTATGCAACATTGCGGGCTTGCGTAGCGAGCACGCAATGTTTTATTTAAATTTAGGAACTGTCAGTAAACTATGTATTTCGCGTCTCAGTATGAAGTTAGTAATGTCAACTTTTCCGGTCATTTTTGAGAAAAATACATTCTGCCACAAATGTCACATCGCATAACGCCGGCTTCACACTCCCCTAATCGGATAAAAACTACGCCGGGCACACACTCATCAATTATTCGCGACACTTAATGCCGCGACTCAAGCGCGCTTAATAAATAATGGGGGGACTGTGAAACACCTGACGTTTTACAGCAGTTCACAGGGTGGATTTAAAAACAGAGAATGTAAATGCGGAGCCAAAATCGGAACTTTGTGTACCCTATCTCTTCCACTCATTGATCGTTACTAAATCGAGAAAGGGGACGGAGGTTACTCAATTTTGAACGTGTTTTTTTAAAATAGGACCCCTGATGCTATCACTGGTTCAATTCACGAAATTATTATCAAAAAGGTGACACCATAGGCTTCCGAGTAAATAAGAATGAAGTAGAGGATAAGAAGTTAGATAGTGTTCAAATTGAACTTTCGTCGACTGAACAGAGAGTTTGGTGCGGGGATAGGTGGTAATGCCATTTTTTTAAAGCGTTGGCAACCACATTAATCCTAATAAATAAAAGTTTAAACTTGATCAATTTGGCAAATAGTTTACTGGGATAATGATAATAATATCATTGCAAATTTTCTACTATCTCCCGAAGTTGGGGTATTTTTTTTAGTGTTTACTTATTTTATTTTATTATTAAATACTTTACAGTGAGACTTTATATTTATACTATAACACTCAGAAATATTCATACTAATTATGAAAAATCTAAGTGTTAGATTCTCATACCATTTAAAAATACAGTCATCGCACTCTACTGCCGTTACTTTCGCTGTGGCAGACTGAAAACAAAACTTTTTGTCATTGTCTGTCCGAGGGCGGCACTCTGCGAGTGCGACAAATAGTCGTCAGCTTGTAACTGCATCGAATTCAGAACATCCTGTGTGTATCACGACTCGTTTTTAGAATAATCAAGTAAGTACACACTTAGTTGCGTAATTTACGTCCTATATGTCCAAGAGAAAAGTAATAATATATTATATTTCGTTCTAATAGTTAGTGTAGCCACTCTGCCTACGAAGTCTGCAAAGGTCTCATTTCATTATTCAAAGACTATTATCGCATTAATATTGTTTAAGCCCAATCATCAGAAAATAAATCATTCAAATGCCACAAAATTAAAGAAGAGAGCACGAGCACACAGACCTAAATAGTAAATGGGATGGGACTGTAATCTCAAGACTGCAATATCAAGACTGCAATCTCAAGACTGCAATCTCAGGACTGCAATCTCAGGACTGTTATCTCAAGACTGCAATCTCAACACTGGAATCTCAAGACTGCAATCTCAAGACTGTAATCTCAGGACTGTAATCTCAAGGCTGCAATCTCAAGACTGCAATCTCAGGACTACAATCTCAAGACTGTAATCTCAGGACTGTAATCTCAAGCTAGTTGCCTTATCCCCACACCAGAACAATGCGAATACTGCTTCTTGGCGATATCTTAAAGGATATGATGGTGGTAGCGATCCGGACGATCTTTGCAAATGGTCTTACAGATGTAGTGCATAATTGTTTTCCACCGTATTTTCTCGGAAACGTTCATATTTGTCATGCTACTTCAGTCAACCTCAGTCTTTTTTGTTCTGTGACCGACTGATGGAAAATAATTATACACTACATCTGTACCACCACTTAAGTAACTACTACTTAGCTAGGCTTGTACTATAAGAGCTAGACAACGGTAAATATACGGACTTAAAAAGTCTCTTGGGTTCGTAGTGGTTGTAAGAAATAATTACAAAGCCAAAGTTTTTAAGAAATTAATTCGTATTTCGTACTTGGGAAGAGCGATATCTGTATTTTACCATAACATACATACATACACTCACGCCTTTATTCCAAGAATGAGGTACACAGAGCTACAGAATTACCGACAACCCGACAAGTCAAAAAATTTGTGGTTCACTATAACAAAAACAATAAATGTAGTTTTCTCGTCTATATATTAATGACATTGCTATGTATGGAGTTTTTGCCAACCCATGTTCATTGTACGAACATTACTAGAGCATGATAAATGACTATTGGGCCCCCCAAGGCACATCTGGGGTACTAACTGACTAGTACAACTCCACCCCTAGACTGTTAACAGAGAGATATAATCCGGAGCTCAACATAAAACGGCCGCCCGCTTACAAATTTAATAATAACGACCAAGCTTGTTTGAGTGATATCCATTGAAGCGTTTTTAATTTTCTACCCAAATTCACAGGATTCTGGTAAAAACAAAAACATTCAATTTATTTGGTTACGTCGTTTTATACGCTTAGAAATTGATATCACTGTAAAAGATAAACGAGCACACGGGCCACTTAATGACGAAAGGGTTCTGGGACCTGCAGACATTTACAATCTTAAAACTGCAATCCGAAGACTGCAAATGTGTTTCCAATTCCGATAACCAGGGGTAGGACAAAAAGTGCGGATGACGTCAAACCACTTACAGGTTGATTTCAAATAGTATTTTTGATTTTCATCAACAATTATTATTACTTGTGTGGTCACCGGGTTAGAATAGTGCCACTCCAAGTCTTCTCGTGGATTTCGTAAGAGGCGACTAAAGGAATAATTTCATTAAATAATAAGTATAATAACATCAAATTTTCTTTTTTTTAGTTTTACTTATCTTACCTACTGTTCCCACCTTTGAGTATTAAACCTATTTATCTGAGGTTCCCAGAGATTTGTTCTAATTAAATTTAAATAATCGTACCTTATGGTAACAAGTTTCGTGAAATTTATTTTATTCACTACATCATCCTACCACTTGTATTATTAATTCCATGGATTTATTTACGATTATTTTGTTACTTAATTAAAACTTCTTCGTAACTGCATGTCACACAGACATACAAACATCATCCTGTGTGCAAGATTAGGTACGTAAATTTTACGTCATCCGCACTTTTTGTCCGACCCCTGCCGATGACTAAGAAGCAATGGAGGTAGGTCAAAGAATAAGATGGTGGTGGCGATCGGAACGAACCATGCACATGGTCTTCTCAATTTATGGTTCTCACGTTTTTTACATTCTAATTCGAAACTTTTGGTAATTTTAAGAGATCGATTTCACTAATTCTATATTTGACCAAATAGATACATACATAAACTCACGCCTTCATTCCCAGAGTGATGTAGGCAGAGCTAAAGAATTACCAACAAGTCTTAAAACTTCTTGATAATTCTGTAACCACATTTTGCACAAGTAGGCTAAGGATGTTTCCCAGTGTATTAGTGACAGGTGGCAAGCCAAATAGTTTTCTTTTAATATCATTATTTATTTAGCATACATTTTATGGATGACATGATTATTTTAAATTTGGGTTGGCATTTTCTAACAAATTACAACAAACAAATTATATCTAATGATAAAAAGTGATTGTATGAGTGTATTAAAACATACTATTTCAATCGGTGTTCGCCTAACCCGTAAGGTACACCTAAGAGGGCTACAAGCCAATAACGAAAGTCAAACAAAGGTTAAATATACTTTTATCGAAATATCTGAAATAGGTAAATATTAAAAAAACTGAATAATGCACAAAACCCTATCCCTCAAATGGTTTTCGAATTAGAGTAATTGTAAAATATCATCATGTCAGCCGAAAGGCGTCCACAGCTGTACATAGGCCTCCCCCAATGCTCTGCACTCAGACGGGTCTTGTGCTTTTCGCATCCACCGCTTTCCCGCGATCCTTACAAGGTCGTCACTCCATCTTGTTGGAGGCCTGCCTACACCTCGTCTCCCGGTCCGCGGACGCCACTCAAGAACCTTCTGACCCCATCCATGTAAAATATAAACAATCCCAATTAGGCAGCCTTACTTATACGTTAAATCTTATCGACAGAAGCCATGCTGCCAAATTGAAAATGCTCGCACTAAAAAGTGTTTTGGGGACTTCTTAAACTTGCCGCTGCAACATTCACTCGTTCCTCCGACCAACCGCCGTTTTTGAGAGAATCACACCCCTGAATTATCAAGCAAATTCATAAAGATTCTAATTAATAGCATTTACTCCATACTGTAATGTTAGCGTATAGCCAGCGCATTTTGAACTCTGCGCATTTGCTTTTAAGAGTTATTTAGCTAGAAATAATCATAACAGTCAATAATACTGTTGATCATTAAAATATCTACTTATTTGCAAAAACTCTTATATCACTAACGCTTCAGTTGGAATGTAAACTCTATTTTGATACGTATAAAGTAGATTTTCAAATTTACTAAAAACCATGATGCGACGGGTTAAAGAGTTTTCATGCACCTTTTAATAAACCTGCAATATGTTCATTAATGCATGAAACCTGGATTTACTTGCACTTCATTTAATTATGCGGGAAAGCTTGTTAACAAATTTTAAGTCAATTAATTTTGCATTTCCAGCATAAATACCTACTCGTAGCTGTTGATGATAATGTTATTATAAAATGTCGAAATAGATGTCCACGTGGAAAGTGGTGATAATTTTAATATAGTGATACTGAATGTAGTTTGAAATAGTATTCAATGCAATGTATAACGTATTTCTAAACAACCTTCGGGATTGTACTTCTCTATCACTTGCTCGCATATTATCTTATGTTTAAGCCTCTCAGTTCTTTTTTTAGAGTCCATGTTACTTACTAAGTTTTGAAGTGATAAGTCTTACAAATCGATGAACGACGGCTGCACGCACGAAAAAGCGTGGCTCACGTGGTCACGTTCCGCCTGAGCCGAGTGTGCAAGCGAGAGCGCGGAACACGCGATAGAGAGGCACGATCGGCGTAAGCTTTCAGCTTGTGGCGCATATTTTGCGTTATCACTTAAAATTATCATCCGTAAACCGACTTTATAGACAACCAATTTTTTTTAATTATTTCGTGACGGTTATTTGTGTACTTACTAGATTTCAAGATACTCGTATCTATAAGCCTGAGCGAGATAGGCGTCTCACTGTTTTTCTATCCGGTAGTGACGTGCTAGAAACCACGTTTTAAAAATAGCAAAATTGTGTTATTGACACTTACTAGGTTTTAAAATGGTGTATCCGGCTAATTGCGTCACATGTTGTGATACTGGTACTTGTATCACATTTTAACAGACTTTATTTAGTTGTAACTAACTAGCCAACAATATAATCAAATCTTGGAAGCCGATTTCAACCTACTTCTAGTAATGAGATTGATATTGCAAACGAATATAATTCGAATGGCAATTACAATACTATGATCAAGCTAGCAAAATTGACGCCAGTAGGAATTCCTCCACGACCCATAGTACGTTTGGTGAGTATGTGACTGTTTGACTTGTCTAAATGTTAGACAATGACAGAGATCAGAGGAACAGATTAAACATGATATGTGAAAAAATAAAGATATTTAATTATAACCATTTCAATTTCACGATATTGATTCATCATCATTATGTCAGCCAAAAGACGTCCACTGCTGGACATAGGCCTCCCCCAAGGCTCTCTACTCAGACCGGTCTTGTGCTTTTCGCATCCACCGCGTTCCCGCGATCTTTACAAGGTCGTCACCAGAAACGACGACCTTTGAGTGACTATATTGATTATTTCTTTCAAATTTGAAATGATTTTGTTTGCTTTATTATACCTAAAGCTAAAAGGTGATGGGCAATTTTGTATGGACCCCGTCTCCACACATTTATTCATTTGGACCCACATAAAGACAAAATACGTACTTCAGTAGCTAAATCAATGGGGTTTTTTAATGAAAAAAAACATTTCAAGAGCCAAGCAGGGCAAGAATGTGTTCATTTTTGACTAAATCCCATACGATACACGATTATGATTTTCCAAGAAATCCCCATACATATGGAGATCGTCACATTGTGACTTGTTTCATCTTTGTTGGTGGGTGGGGACATTTTGCCCATCGTCCTTTGCATTATTTCACCAGCACATGCTGAGTTGGGACCGTTTCGTAACATTAGCACATATATCTATTCTCTTGTTTTCTTCATTTTTTTATTTTTTTTTGTTGTGTGTTATTGTTGTGAATAAATGTTTTACTTACTTACTTACATTAATAATAATACTGTTTTATTAATAAAACCATTAAAGCATCTTTATAGTGAAATAATGGCGTTTGATAACTTCCTTCTGCAATATTATTTCAAGCAGTAAATAATGATTGATTGATGAAACGTCAGTTGCGATTGTCATTCCCGCTTGCTTATACACTTATGCAAATGTACGGCAAAAGCGATTCAACTATACAAATAGGTTCTAGAAACTTCTCGAGCTCCTTCGCACAACTTGACAGATCCTGCGCAAACAATACCAAAACTCCTAAACAAAACGCCTCTTAAAAGATTTAACTGTGATTAACAAGGCAAACTAATTGTGAAAATCAAATACTAATTATGTATCCAGGAGATTATTGTTCTGTTTTAATATTTAATTAAAGCGTTTCAACTGGAGATGGACGGGTTGACGCTGAGTTGACACAGGCGCCGAAACAGCCGCAGATTTAAAGGCATTATTCAAAATTTTAAGAATAATATAGCTAATACACTGGCAACAAGATGGAGTGACGACCTTGTAAGGATCGCGGGAAAGCGGTGGATGCGAAAAGCACAAGACCACCGGTCTGAGTGGAGAGCCTTGGGGGAGGCCTATGTCCAACAGTGGACGTCTTTCGGCCGACATGATGATGATGATGGTGAATACACTGGCAAACAAAAATAAAGTACCAATTTTGAGTTAAATATTTGGGACAACCTATTGAATACACACTGTATGTACAGTCAGCGTCAGATAGATCGAACCGGACAGCGTGCCCATAAAAATGGGATGCATTGGATTTTCAAAAAAAACGAACCCGATAAAATTTCAGAAAAATGTGATGTGACGGGATGTTTTAAGTATCGGCTTGGATAAAATGTCAAGATGATGTAACTGTATAGATTACCTAAAAGATTGAAATGGTCAAAATTTCAGCCGTATCGAAGCATCTAAAATTCCAACAAGATGGGATGGGATAGAATGCCTAAAAGGTGTAACCATTTGAGAAAAATGAACTTAGTCCCAAGAAGTTAAGATTCCTAATGGTTTGCCACTTCAAACGCAATGAACAGCACAATATTTGCCAGGTATGACTCTTAAAACTTGGTAATAAGGGTTAATGTGAAACTACAGATAATGTAACGCGCGACTGAGAGGCCGTTCAGCAGCATGTTGTCCTGCTCTTCGCCGTCAGTCATTCTGAATAAAAATGTCTTATCTGTTGTCTGTTGAGTAAACGTATTAACCAGACATATCCAATCTATTATGTAAATACTATGCATTCCGATATCGAACGCTTAAAAATATTTATAGCTCAACTGTGTATTCCTAAATTAAAAGGACGACAGTACGGCAGCCAGTACACTAACGGAAATATTTAGAATTTGATGTTCATGCAAAAACCTATCGCGGCAGATTCAGCCATATTGAGAGGGCGTTTGTCATTTTCACCAGTAACTGATGGAGCTGATACTATATATAATATATATAATTGTTACTTTGGATTTAGGTGGAACATTGTAATATTAAGCGGTTTGTATTTTATTGTCGCTATATGCTTTGACTTTTTAAATACGAAGTTTAACAAGCTGAACTGAATTAATATAATTTTTGTAATAAATTATAAATGTCAAATAAGTATTGCTAACTCAAGGTCTTCATTAAAAATATGTAATTTCATAAAATTTGTACCAGACTCAACTGTTGAGTCATACTAATATTTACAATTGAATTGAACACCTTCGTTAAAGAACTTAGGGTACCTATAGAAGACTGCATGCCTGCATGTTTAAAAAAATATATACTTATCCAGGATAATTTCTAATCGTGTTATCTCTTTCACATGCTTCTTAAAGGTTTTCAGTATCGCTCTCTAATCAAGCTATCTCTTTCACTCTTATAGGAAAATTGCCATATACAGTATTCCCAGCTTCTTATTTTTCGGCTGGCTATCGCTATCACACTTGCACTCGTAACTGACAGTATATTTGTCACTTGTGTGTCATAGAAAAACGAAGATTGCCGATGCCTGTTAAGAAAATGATTGCACTGTACTATCAGCCCCATGGAATGGAATACAATCGGATTCCTCCTTTAACCAGCTAGTACGGTGCACTGTCCATTTCGTCTAGTCGCTATTTCTATGTTAATATCAAATTTAACAGTCTGCGGAGCTGCGTTTTTTTCTGTTGAAGAAGTAACATAACCTAAACCTACCTCTACCTATTTATGATACCAATTTTGGTAAATTAGTAATAGAGTAGCGAACAGTGGAAATGAACAGAGCACCTATCCCTACCGGTAGAAATAAATCTACAAAAACGTGCACTTAGAGACTGTTGTGTGATCATTAGTAAAAATAAGTAATCGTTAAAAAATCGTAACTAATAGTAAAATTCCAAGGAAATGTGTCAAATTTACATATTTTTTTCGAATTTTCACAATGAGTAGAGTTAACCCTTTGAACGCCTCTGACTTCTGTCCTCACACGCCAATGACAGCTAATGTCAACCGTACGTCACAAATACTCCGGGCTATTTTGCACTGTATCTGTGACCACTATATGAGTCGATGGCGTCATAGGGACGACAGTACACGACCACTTGTGGTTCTTGGCGTTCAAAGGGTTAACTACTGATCAAACAACAGGCTCTTACAGCAACAAAGTGTACCCGGATAGTTCAAGTTTATTCCCACTAGTTCAGTTGTCCAGTCCATTGAACTAGTGAGATTATTTTTGTCGTCTGTTCAGTTAACGTCGGTTTTTATTTTTGACAGACTTCAAAAAAGGACTTTAATTTTGCCTCTATTCCCACTAGTTCAGTTGTCCAGTTCAGCTGACTGAACTAGTGGGATTCTTTTTCTCGTTTGTTCAGTTAGAGAGGTAGGTTTAGGTTTTGGTATGTTAGATGTTCAGCAGGCCTGAAGGGCCAAAAACACCCAGAAATAGCTCAGCGGAGTTCCGTCGAAACGGATATACCCGCTACGTCCACGTTCGTGACTACGATTTCACAACTGAACAAACGAGAAATAGAATCCCACTAGTTCAGTCAACTGAACTGGACAACTGAACTAATGGGAATAGAGGCAAATTTAACGTCCTTTTTGAAATCTTGTCAAAAATAAAAACCGACGTGCGACGTCAATGCCGGTGTGGGTAGACAAGTTCAAACGTGTTTTGTATTGCCGGCTACTTACTCCAAAAATCTTCACACCACGTAGTCACACCACTGCTATTCGTTTTCATCGGAATCGGTCATTTTTATTCCGCAAAAGTAGGTAGGTTAGGTTCGTTAGGTATCTTTACGGGCTGACTCGTGATCACGGGCCCCGTTTTTTCGTGGTCCCATTATTTTGTCCCATTAATGGGACCATGAGGGAGAACTGTTTCTCATAGTCCCATTAGTATTTACGGTTGTGAAGATTTTCGTCTTGTATAATATATTACGAAGGTAGGCTTCCGTTATGTTAGTGTCGCAGCAGGCCCGGAGGGGCATACCACGCAGAAATAGGAGCTCCGCGGCAGCGTATCTCCGTCGTCTCTAATTGATTTGAAATTAAGAATGTTGGCGGAGCTCCGCAATCGCGTAGCTCTTATTTCTGAGTGGTTTAGCTCTCCGGGCCTGCTGCAAGACTAACATAACCGAAACCTATCTACGTATTTAGATTTTTAGCAAACCACGCATCATTATTTTAGTATACAGGAAGTAGATAAATAGTAATGGGACTACGAGAAACAGTTCCCCCTCATGATCCTATCAATGGGACAAAATAACGGGAACACGAAAAATTGGGGTCACGGGTGCAGACTCATTGTCACGCCAGGTTGTCACGCCAGGTTGTCACACCACTGCTTTTCACTTTGGTCGGAAGTTCGACAGAAATAATTTTTATTCCCCAAAAGTAGGTAGGTTAGGTTCGTTAGGTGTCTTTAGATGCCCGAAAGGGCAAATCACCCAGAAATAGGAGAGTTCCCCCAGGCACGGCTCCGTCAAATAGCAGTGGTATGACAACCTGGGTAAGCGTCAGAACCCCTGGACCAATGGAGATATTTGATGTTTAGAAACTACCAAAATTCAGTGCCTTATTGGTACTATTTGGTACCTAACTTCAAATAATTAGTACCTCTATTGACAGCGCAAAAACGAGTAAAGAAAGTGGCTAGACCATCTGACGTCAGGATGTCTCGGCCATTTTTTTTTACATCGTTTTAGACAACGAAACTAATTTATCTTTCAGCATTTGTACAGCAATTTTTGAGCTCTTTCCCTTTAGCTAGATCGATGGCCAGACTAGTCTGGTCAACGGATTTTTTTTTCGTTGGCCAGATCTACCCTAGGTAGGTTTAGGTTATGTTAGTTTTGCAGCAGGCCCGGTGGGCCAAACCGCCCAGAAATAGGAGCTCCGCTTGAGCGGAGCTCCGTCAACAATGTCTAAGATAAAAACATTGCGAACCTTTTTTACTTTCATTGTATTTTTATCCAGCTGTTAAATAAATCTGGCTCACGGGAAAAAAAACCCGGTGGCCAGACTACTCTGGCCATCAACCTAACCAATGGGAAAGACTGGATTTTTGCATGCACAGACATGACCTCGTAACCAGGCCTAACCATCAGAAACTTGGTATTAAATACGGTCAAATAACACCCGTAGATAAACTTTGGAAAAAGTTTGCTTTTATCCCTTATATTAATAGATTACACTTTTTAAACACCGATGCAGTGCTTCCTCATAGATACATTTTTGGGTACAGTTGATTATTGCCATACCCGTCGCCTTTAGATAACCCACCCAAATAAGTAACCTAATCGTATTTCTTAAATTAACAAAATGATAATGAGTTTTGATTATTAACGTGCGATTCTGGTAATAATGGTTGTTACGGTGCATTAAATGGTATCTGGTACGAGTATGTGGACAAAATACGACGAGATGTTCATGTATCATACTCCTCGCAATATAGAGATCTTTATAACCGGCATGTTTTGTTACAAAAAGTATATAATTTATTTAGGTTGAATTCATACACCATTATGCTAAGGCATTCTAAAAACAATTAAGTATCATTGACTCTAAGTATAATAAACTAATTAACCACATTATCATCATCTTCATTTTAAACAGCTTTTATACGACATTATACATTGACCCAGTTAAGTCGAAAACAATTAAGTTATAAAATAATTGAAAAAAACAATCATATACAAAACATTACACATATTATTACAAAACGATGGGTTTATCGTCGTGACTCGTATAAATATATCTATTGCTGAGCCTTTCCCAACAATTTCCACGACGCTCGGTTGGTTGGTGTAGCTACTCGCAACCAGCGCCTTCCCGCGATCTTTACCATATCCTCGGTCCACCTTACGGGAGGCCTACCAACCGAAAGCCACGCTGCACCGCGCCAGCAGCCTGCACGGGGACCAAGTGAGTACATCATCACCATCATCATAACCAGAAGCGTAGAGGCGTGGGGTGCGCGTGGCACCGCTGTTTGCCTGTTGGACGCCGCCACGCTGCAACGTGCCAGAAGCCAGCACGGGGACCACGTGAGTACATAATCACCATCATCATCATCATCATCATCATCACAATTAGAAGCCCAGAGGAGTGGGGTGCGCGTTGCACCACGTCAGTAGCCTGCACGGGGACCACGTGAGTACATCATCACCATCATCATAACCAGAAGCGTAGAGGCGTGGGGTGCGCGTGGCACCGCTGCTTGCCTGTTGGACGCCGCCACGCTGCAACGTGCCAGAAGCCTGCACGGGTACCACGTGAGTACATAATCACCATCATCATCATCATCATCATCATCATCACAATTAGAAGCCCAGAGGAGTGGGGTGCGCGCTGCACCACGTCAGTAGCCTGCACGGGGACCACGTGAGTACATCATCACCATCATCATAACCAGAAGCGTAGAGGCGTGGGGTGCGCGTGGCACCGCTGCTTGCCTGTTGGACGCCGCCACGCTGCAACGTGCCAGAAGCCTGCATGGGTACCACGTGAGTACATAATCACCATCATCATCATCATCATCATCATCATCACAATTAGAAGCCCAGAGGAGTGGGGTGCGCGCTGCACCACGTCAGTAGCCTGCACGGGGACCACGTGAGTACATCATCACCATCATCATAACCAGAAGCGTAGAGGCGTGGGGTGCGCGTGGCACCGCTGCTTGCCTGTTGGACGCCGCCACGCTGCAACGTGCCAGAAGCCTGCACGGGTACCACGTGAGTACATAATCACCATCATCATCATCATCATCATCATCATCACAATTAGA
Source organism: Acleris emargana (assembly GCA_927399475.2). NCBI lineage: Eukaryota > Metazoa > Arthropoda > Insecta > Lepidoptera > Tortricidae > Acleris > Acleris emargana. The sequence goes on from OV656840.1 coordinate 5,489,051, forward strand.
AGCCCAGAGGAGTGGGGTGCGCGCTGCACCACGTCAGTAGCCTGCACGGGGACCACGTGAGTACATCATCACCATCATCATAACCAGAAGCGTAGAGGCGTGGGGTGCGCGTGGCACCGCTGTTTGCCTGTTGGACGCCGCCACGCTGCACCGCGCCAGAAGCCTGTACGGGGACCACGTGAGAACACCATCACTATAACTATCGTCATCATCGCCATCATCATCATCATCATCATTATCATCTCAATAATCATCATCGTCACAATTAGTAGCCTAGAGGCGTGGGGTGCATGCGGCACCGCTGCCAGCCTGCTGGACGCCACCACGCTGCACAGCGCCAGTAACCTGCACTGCGTATATTATCATCAACATCATCATCATCACAACTAGAAGTCTGGAGGCGTGGGGTGCGCGCGGCACCGCCGCCTGCCACCCGGACGTCGCCGCGCATTAGAAGCATGGGGTGTGCGCTGCACCACGCCAGTAACCTGCACGGGGTCCACGTGAGTACATCACCACCATCACCATCTTCATCATCATCATCATCATCAAAATTAGAAGCCCAGAGGAGTGGGGTGCGCGCTGCACCACGTCAGTAGCCTGCACGGGGACCACGTGAGTACATCATCACCATCATCACAACTAGAAGCGTAGACGCGTGGGGTGCGCGTGGCACCGCTGCTTGCCTGTTGGACACCGCCACGCTGCACCGCGCCAGAAGCCTGTACGGGGACCACGTGAGAACACCATCACTATAACTATCGTCATCATCGCCATCATCATCATCATCATCATTATCATCTCAATCATCATCATCGTCACAATTAGTAGCCTAGAGGCGTGGGGTGCTTGCGGCACCGCCGCCTATCTGCTGGACGCCGCCGCGTTGCACCGCGCCAGTATCCTGCACGAGGACCACGTCAGTACACCATCACCACCATCATCATCATCATAACTAGCAGTCCGGACGTGTGTGGCGCGCGCAGCGCTGCCGCCTGCCTGCTGGACGCCGCCGCGCTGCACCGCGCCAGCAGCCTGCACGAGGACCACGTCAGTACACCATCACCACCATCATCATCATCATAACTAGCAGTCCGGACGTGTGTGGCCCGCGCAGCAGTGCCGCCTGCCTGCTGGACGCCGCCGCGCTGCACCGCGCCAGCAGCCTGCACGAGGACCACGTCAGTACACCATCACAACCATCATCATCATCATAACTAGCAGTGCGGACGTGTGTGGCGCGCGCAGCGCTGCCGCCTGCCTGCTGGACGCCGCCGCGCTGCACCGCGCCAGCATCCTGCACGAGGACCACGGCAGTACACCATCACCACCATCATCATCATCATAACTAGCGGTCCGGACGTGTGTGGCCCGCGCAGCGCTGCCGCCTGCCTGCTGGACGCCGCCGCGCTCAGCCAATAGAAACAGAACACTGATACTTTTAAGTTCGAGTAAACAGTTTTGATTAGCTGTGTAACCGACGTGTGTGTGTCACGCGGTCTGATTTATTAACATTTAGTTACATGATTGGTGATTGCTCCATTGCAGCATTGCTACTTTGGGACGAGGGTTTAACAACAGACTGAAAAATTCACTTTCGCAGTAATGAGATAATAAACTAAATACATATGGTATGAAATCTTGCTGTAGTGACATTAGTGACAGTGCTGACTTCTTAATATGTCGGATGCCAAGGGGCACTTCGTGTCGCTGCATCAATGGAATAAGTACTGATCTGGGACTTTTACGAGACTAAATTACAACCAACACACCTAACCAAAAGAGTTTAAACCTGACCACCGTCTAACACCATCATCAGACCCTCCTCGTCACCAAGCAAAATACTACAACAACAACAACAGCAACTTGTGAAACTTACAGCATTTTTCTCCTTCTTTTCTTATTAATGGCCGTCCATTGCGGTATACCGTATTTATTATTTAATATTTCCATAACATATTTTGTAGGAATTATTCGGTACGACAACTAAGTGACATTTGTCATTTTAGATTTGCAAGCCGTCAATATCAAATACTACTTTTAAATGTATTGTCAATATCATTAGTAAACAAAAAGGTTTGTTACAAAAAGAACTTTTAGTTGCAGGTTCCGATTCAATTTATTTCTTAGAGCATACAATACCTGGACTGGCCTTATAGGTCGTATTCGAGTACAATTATGTCTACCGAGATTTACGGGGGGTGAAGAAATAACACATGCAAATGATTGAAGAAATGTAATATCTATCTCCACACAAGCACATTTTGACAGAAATCTAACACATAATATATTTTGGTTTATTTAAATAAAATTTGTTGTCTAAAATAAATAAATACAAAAAGAAATGCACGTGCATGGCGCGGAATCGATCCCAGAGCGCCATGCACCGTATTCACACCTTCGCCACTGAGACAGTTAATACATGTTTTGAATTAAGCCTATGCTTCTAGAAATGAAAGATTTAACCAAGGAAGTATCAAAGATGACCTGATGATCATAGATAACTTTTTTTTAAATCTGGACCCCTAGTCTCGTTCTCTCGTTTCTCGGCTTTCGAGATTAATAAACTAACATTCGAGATGAATATGTCAACTCCATATAAAATTGTAATTGCTTCGCCTTATCTCCCATGTAATTTTATCTTTAGTGGTTCGAGATTAGGGGCCAAGTTTGAATTACATAAAAAAAAGCAGTGACATAGTTTTTAGTCTGTGTATCTTTTAGCAAAAATACACCTAATATTTTACGAAACAAAATGGTGTGTTATGATTGGTCGGTTCCAAAAAAAAAAACATGTTCTAAAATAGCGCCCCACATATAACCGATTTTACCAGAGTAGGTATCATTTTCAACTGAACATAGAAAGTCAAATAAAAATATCATAATAAAACAAGGACAAAGACGCAAAATGACAAATCAATATGTCAAAGCGAAATATTAATGAACTCGTTTTAAGCTTTTTGCGATGCGTTCCCTGTAAAATAACCACAGCGTCTAAATGTTTTTCACAAGCCATTTGGAAAGTTTGACAAAATATATAACAATGTATTTCATATAATGTAATTTTAACATAAAACACAAGCATGAAAAATTAAACAAAAAATTAAAGCTTTAAAACAAAATCTTGTATTAAGTTGTCATTCAAGTGTCAATTTCGAGAGTTAGGTAGGTAGGACACCACACAGATCCCCAAATATTTAATTCGGACCAAAATCTGGAAAGTTTAATATACTACTACTTTTTCCCATACTGTCAACGGATTCCATGTTGGAGACCACACGGATCCCCATAAATTGTTTTTTGAAGCAATCAGTCCAATTACTAAAAAGTTCAAGATGGCGGCTACTTTTTCTAAATCTGTCAAGAGATTTGTAGTCGGAGACCAGCCAAATCTCCAGATATCGATTTTGGAAACCATCCGTGGAATAGCTAAAAAGTTCAAGATGGCGGCGGCTACTTTTTCTAAATCTGTCAACAGATTTGTAGTCGGAGACTACCCAAATCTCCAGATATCGATTTTGGAAACCATCCGTGGAATAGCTAAAAAGTTCAAGATGGCGGCTAATTTTTCTAAATCTACTTACTAACCTACGAGAAATGAGCCCGTGTGAAGGTAAATCTTACGCGCCTCAGGTATGGTAAGTATGCTCTTGTTTTTGTGATCCGAGGGTATGCCCATAAATAACTATTGTTATACAAACATATCGGACTATTATTTTGTCGGCGGCTTGGTCGGTCTCTCTCTCGTACGTAATATCTATACGTAATATAAATTATGTAGCACCGACAGTAATTTCACATATTAAACAACACAAAGCACACATTTTTATCTATTTAGCGGGAAACTCAAACCTAATATTTAGTTATTATTATTATTAAAAAAGTTTTAGTTTCGAGTGCAAATCTCAAAAATATGGAATTTAGGAACATTCGAAATTAAATCGTGAAAGATTTTCGCATTCGAACATTTTCTACCGCTCGGTTTTGAAATCGAACACTAAAACGTCAAAAATATGTCCCCAGAACGCCGCGAAGGCTGCTTAGCATCCAAAGTAGCTAAAACTACGAGACACAAGAAAACTGAACCTTATTTACCAGTAAGTAACACGAAAACAGTACCATACTGTCATGGCATATGTCTGTCTCACGTTTTAATTTGTCACATTATTTATTGCATGGTTAACAGGTTTTGCAATATTGAAGCTGCCAACTTAAACCAGGTATCTATACGTTTCAATATTTCGTCTAGTCAGCTGTTAGTCACAATGGGCCAGTGGATTGGTAGTAAGACTTTAGAGTCATGTGTTCTGGGTTATAATTCTCGTGATAGGTTCTTTTTGTATTTTTATTTTATATTTTTTACAGTCCACCTTACAAGGTACAGTCACCAGCATAAATATATTACTATGGACAGCCGTGCAAAAACAAATGATGCTCCATTGGGCTCATAAGTATGTGATGATATTACTTTGGTAAAAATATGTGATGCTTTTTGGACGGCATAAACATCGTTACACTGCATCAGTATAAATATCGGGTCGGCTCGATCAAAACTATTTGATTACCTATAAAAATCAAAATTATGTGACCATCTCTCACCGGCATAAATATCTCCAGGTCGCCACACCGGTAACATCTATCTGGGGGTCCTCACGGTAACATTGTAATTGCAACCTTGTCGAATAACTATAGGGTGCCTTTTATGTTTAGTATTATGTCCTCGAGTGAGGACCGGGGGATGCTGGTCTAAAATAATTATTAACTTAAAACAAATAATAAGGCACAAAATAAAAATAAAAATTAAACCCGAAAAGAAAATAAAAAGTGTTTTCTCTATGTATTCGACTGAGATTTGAACCCGTGATCTCTGCTTAGAAAACCAACGAATGCTACTGAGACCACAACCGACCCCTGACAAATAGCTCTAAATTTGGCTTCACTTAGCTCTCGCTATGATGTGTCAGGCGTTTCGACGATTCTGTTGAAAAGAAAATAAGTTACAGTTGACCGAGAGGCACCTGTCAAATGATTGAAGAGAAAAACGTGAGATAGACATATGCAATGACAAGTCTGCACCGTTTTCGTGAATTGTCAAATCACTTTACACAATTTACGTCTCTATGCCAGCCAGGAAGGTAAGAATCGTTTTTGCAGATCGATTACATATTTTTGAACCTCTCAGATATTATTATGGGTACCCTCTATGACGTCGAATGTATAGTGACGCCGAATTTTGTTTTTGCATAATTTTTCTCCAGCTTAAAGGTAAAGTGTTTTTTTTGTGTAATATCCTTGTAGAATAGGTACAGTAGGTTAGGTAAGGTTTAATTTCAAACTTTCAAAAAGTCAACGGTATTAGTAGTATTAACGGTGCGGCGGTCCACCTGTCGTCCGATGCCTATGCTTTCACAGAGGGATAGATATTTATGCCGGTGAGAGATGGTCTCATAATTTTGATTTATATAGGTAATCAAATAGTTTTGATCGACCCGATCCGATATTTATGCTGATACAGTGTAACGATGTTTATGCCGTCCAAAAAGCATCGCATATTTTTACCAAAGTAATATCATCACTTACTTATGAGCCCAATGGAACATCATTTATTTTTGATCGATCCGATCCTATATTTATGCTGTTACGGTGCAACGATGTTTATGCCGTACTAAAAGCATCACATATTTTTACCGAGGTAATGTCGTCACATACTTATAAGCCCAATGGAGCATCATTTGTTTTTGCACGGCTGTCCATAGTAATATATTTATGCTGGTGAGTGTACCTTGTACACCTCAGAGATACACTTGACGTTATATTTATTTTTTTAATTTAAGCAAAATTTCTTTAGTTTCAATGGGTATCTCACCCGCTTTGGTAACCGCTTTAGGTAAACGACTCAGTGCTATCGCCGCTTTAGAAAAAAAATACAATTACACTGACATGTGTCTTGTCTGTTTCAATTTGATTCCATTCGCGCCCTTATTCACTTGACACTGCTAAATTTGTCTCCGCGACGACGGTTAACATAAATTAAACTAAATAGATTGATTGATTATTTTGGTAAAAGAAAATGACCTACCAGATAACTCCGGCCATGAGGCACAAGATAATTCAACTAAAAGAAGAAGGCGCGTCTGTAACAGACATATCCGGCGAACTGGGAATAACGGTAAGTCGTTTTGTAGGTTGTCGTCAGTCCAATAATGTGAAACTTGGGTACCATGGCAAGGTTCGCCGGAAAAAATCAAGACGCCAAAGAAGGTAAAATTTGGATATTTTGAGAAGTCAGTGTTCAAAAATCTCAACTGCCGGCCCCACGCAGTTGACGACTGACAATTCGCTTGCCAATTGCCAAACAAATTTATGTCCATCAGGTATAGGTCATAAAATTGTTTAAAATGTTGATCAGTTCATTAAAGATTCAGTTTTCTATGTATTCAAAACTAGCTTTCCGCCCGCGACTTCGTTCGCGGAGAATCATTATTTTGGTTATACGTAAAAAAGGACAGTTCTTTTCAAGTTTCAAATATTTTTTCGCACGGCTATTGAAGATGACTATGACTACCATCTAACGATATCTACTATCGACTATTGATTGAGCACTTCTTTGTATACCACGTTGGTGGTAGTACTGTCAGGCGCTAAAATAACCAGGCTGCTGCATGAACTAACTCTGGAACAGCCCACGTAAAACTGCCCGTGTGCGAAGCAATCCTCCCTTAAGTCGATGCCCGCCACCTTTAATGACTGACCTGAGATTTGTTTATAGTTATAGCAAAGCAGACTTTAAGGGGGAATTGCAGTCGCTTAAATTCAAATGCGTAATCAGAGGGTATAAGTGGTATTCGTGGTATGAATACCGATTCACCCCAAGCACATCCGGTAAATACAGTAGCCTCAATAACATTTTTGTGAAGTGCTTTTACTCGCAGTCTTGTTCCGTTGCAAAGCTTAGGGGGGTTAAGGTTACGCAATAGCATGACAGGGGTGCCAACTTTAAGGAGGAGTTTGTGAGAAGGGAGACCAGGTGGGTTGACACTATTAAGGAACTCAACAGGATAGTGAACAGCCTCATCGGTTTGTAAGACTGAATCTACCGACTTGTATTCCATTTCTGACCCTTCAAAGGACTTGAGGAGGATATCATTAATGGTGGCAGCAACATTGTTCTTGGGAGCCAGTATAGCGCGTTCACACAGCCAATCCATCGACTTCATTTGTAAATTAGAAATATCAGGATAAATTTTAGATATTAATTATTTTATTGTTGAAACTACTGTGGCCAGCTGAGTAGGGATACATATTTTTCCATTCGATTCGGGATAATCTCCGTTTCCTATTTTGAGTAGGAGTTCAGAAAACTCTCCAGCAAATACGTCGCCCCTTAACACGTTCGGCGGCGGTATCCAAATTATGGAATGTACTAGAATGACAGTAAATTTCTTCATACAAAATGAAACTACGGCTTAAGCAGTTCTGATTATATACATTGTTGGTTTGTCTCTACTCGAGTACAGTAACGGTTATAACCGTGCTACGGGAAGACAACTCAACGTCAGCGGCAAGCGCCGTACTGCGTGTGTGTGTAAGCGTTTGCATCTGTGTGAGTCAGGGTCAAACTCGTGTTCGAGAATTATACTTGGTTTTGGTGGTAGCCACATGGTTGTTGTACCCAACATGACAGTAAAAAAAAAAATACATAGCAATGGTATGGATTTTCGTCGGGAAGAACCATAGTGACTTTTAGGAAGTCGTAAATAAATACTGCATTGGCCGTACTGTCATATAACGTGCTACACGTTTTACGGTCATAGCCGGTACCGCCGCCGAACGTGTTAAATGAACTCTCATATTTCTCCTAAGGGAGAGTTTTTTGATATTGGGCCACAGATGTGAGGATTTTAAACATGATTTAACCTCGTCAGCCCGAGTTCCTCTAGCGACTACAGGAAGAGTCTGATGAAAATCCCCAGCCAACAACACAGTAACTCCACCCATCACTCCAACTGGATATGCATATAAAATTTCATAAGAATCGGTCAAGCCGTTTTGGAGGAGTACGGTAACTAACATTGTGACATGGAAATTTTATATATAGAGACTAGCTGACCCGGCAAACGTTCTTTTGCCATGAATGTAAAATTTTGGAGTGGACCACCCTTATCACTTAGGGGTATAAAAAATAGATAGTAGCCGATTCTCAGATCTACTGGATATGCATATAAAATTTCATAAGAATCGGTCAAGCCGTTTCGGAGGAGTACGGTAACTAACATTGTGACATGAAAATTTTATATATTAGAGAAGATTATCCTTTCTCATAAAATAATCATTGTTTTTGAATAATGTAAAAGCCAGGCAAAAGGATACCCCCAATTTGGTTTTGGTAGGTATCCCCAATTTTGCTTTGGGCTACCTCATTGTAAAGATAATAGTTGTTTTATTACAATTTTCATGCTACTTGCATATTCATACTATGCACCCAAACTGTAAGATATGTTAGATTATTTGCATTATAACGGTTCAGGATATCTTATCTTGGTCTACATAAAACAGGTATCTACTTAAAGTAACGTTAAGTTTGTTGATTAGTTGCATGATGCAAATCATTAATAATATGAAAAATATTCGACGTCATTTTATTACCTAGTTTTCAAAGCGCCTGGTTAAGTTTACGTTGCCTAGGTCCTTATGGGAATGGGTGGTCAACGTGACAAAATATTCAATTAATAAATTAAATTTTTCGATTTTAGCGTAATACCGTAAAGCGATGGCTGGAGAGGTGGCAGCAGGAAGGCCACCTCCTAAACCATGCATCGTATGGGCGCCCGCGCTGCACTTCGCAGCGCCAGGATCGAGATATTTTAAGAAAAGCACACGATCAGCGTTTCATCAACACTACCCTCTTTGCCGAGGAGTTTGCAGTGTCTTCTTCAACAATTCGTAGGAGACTCGATGAAGGTGGCCTACGGAACAGAGTCCCTGCGAAGAAGCCACTGCTCACGCCTCGGCACAAAATGCTGCGTCTGCAATTTGCAGTGCAGCATTTAAACACCAATTTCGAGAATGTTATTTTTATGGATGAGAAAGTATTTTGCTCAGCCGACAACGGGAGGTTAAGTTTATGGCGACCCGAAAACTCTCGTTACTCCGAGGACCACGTTATGCCCGACAGGCATAGTGGCCGGATCACGATTGGCTTTTGGGGGTGGATGTGTTCGGGCGGTCCTGGGGAGTTAGTAGAGATTTCGGGTCGCATGAATGCAACCCAGTACCGGGATATACTGGAAGATATTTTTATACCAACATCAAAGATTTTCTTCCCCGACGAGCCAGTAACGTTTGTACAAGATAACAGTCCGATCCACAATTCTAGGTTAGTCCAAGCGTGGATAACTGAGCAACCAAACATAACTTTACTAAAAATGCCCCCCCGTAGCCCTGACTTAAACCCCATCGAGAACCTCTGGGGAAAAATGGTCCAAGAGTGGGATTCAACCCAATGTAGAACGAAAGAAGCCTTAAGGAACCACGCCCACCAAGTGTGGGAATCCTTCAGAGGGCAAAATTTATGTAAAAAATTGATTGGATCAATGCGCAGGCGTCTGCAAGACGTGTTGAATGCTGAAGGGGGTTACACCAAATATTAAACATTATTTTGTAAGCGTCAGAACAAAATGTAAAAGTGGCAAAAAAAAAATGCTCGAAAGAGTAGGTACTTCCCTCGATTGACGCAGTCCACACATCCTTGAATATCTCCATTGGTCCTGGAGTTCTGACGCTTACTAAATAATGTTTAATATTTAAATATTATATTCATATTTTGTGTTTTTTTATAAATTTCGGGTCTTTACATATGAAATTGGCGTTTTATAATTGGTGTTTGGCAAAGAATTCTATATTCAAACTTATTTCAAATTTTAGCTCATAATAGGTATTTGTGCTTCGAATTTAGCGATTCATTTGTGAATTTAGCGATTCAAATGACGAGACACGTCATTTTTTTTTTTCGACATAATTCTGTTCACAATATGGAGAACTTAAAATATCGCGTTATTTAAGAATAAGAGTTACGGCCCGAAGGATAAATGATGTGTATGAGGCAGCTACTGTAAAAGAAAACAGGGTACGCTTTTGGTTCCAACATTTTCGTTCTGGAAATGTTGACCTACACAACAAGCCCCGTGGGTGGACGGCAGGAAACCCTAGTTAATAACGAAGAATTAAAAGTGATTGTGGAAGCGGATTTATCGCACCCTACGTCAGAGTTAGTGGCAGGCTTCGGTGTGAGTGATAAAACATGTTTTAATTCACCTAAAACAAATTTTAACGTTGAAAAGGCTCAAAATATGGATATATTATGGCTATATTTTCGCCATATATAACGCCAAGTTCATATTACCTAGGTATTCAAAATTCAAAATTTTCAAAATTTCTACATTGGTTTGCTTGCTCAGTCTTTCCGCCACCCCAAGTTCATCAAAATTCAAAATTCGAATTCATAATTTTCAAAATTTCTAAATTAGGTTTGGTTGCTCAGCCTTTCCACTGCCCAGAGTTCTTCAAAATTCTAAATTAGTCAAAATTCATATTTTTTAAATTGTTTGTTTGCTTAGTCTTTCCTCCTCCCCAAACCTTTTTCTCTTAAATATTACCGAATCAAAATTCAAAATTTTCTAAATTAAGTTGTGTTGCTCGGCCTTTCCACCGCCCCGAGTTCGTTGTCGGTTGAGCAATGATATGGCCGCCTAACGCCTGCGAGTGGACCGGACTATATAGCCAGTGAGTCAGCCAGCTCAATCATTACTTTGCACTAATGTCAGTAAATGTAATATAAACTTTGAATTCAGCCCTGTAAATTCAGATTCAATAGTCAAAGTATTTAAATCGCTTAGTTTGAAAAAGACTGAGGATTTGTGGGGCACATCAGTTACTTAGTGTACTTTTTCATATAATAGATCATTAATATACAATAATTGCATATCAGGGGGGATCTTTCCAGATCTAATGAAATATAGTAAAGTCATTCCTCTTTTTAAATCGGATGAGATGAGTGATATAACGAACTTCCGTCCCATTTCCATTCTGTCCGTTTTAAGTAAAGTCTTTGAGAAACTAATTTTGAATGATATGTTAGGTCACTTTATTAGAAATAAATTACTTAGCAATAAACAATTCGGCTTTACCAGAGGTCGATCAACTATTGATGCGGCATCTGTACTCATTAAATATATATATAACAGTTGGGAGAAATCTTGCGATGCAGTAGGAATATTTTGTGATCTTTCTAAAGCTTTTGACTGCGTTGTTCACACGACCCTTATTTTAAAATTAGAACATTATGGATTTTCCAATAAAGCTATAAGTTTTATGTCTTCTTATCTAAGTGATAGAACTCAAACAGTTGTTGTAAACAAAACGCAATCTGATGGAGCTACAGTAAAAATAGGTGTGCCTCAAGGCTCTATTTTAGGTCCTTTTCTATTTTTAGTTTACATAAATGATTTACCACCAACAGTAGATAAAAAATATTATTATTAATTATTATTCAAAAATTCCGCGTCCGCAAAGTACATAAATCATTTGTTGGTCAATGCATTCATTTCTATAATAAATTACCTGAGGTAGTTTTAAAGTTACCCTTTCCAGCACTCAAAAATTACTTGAAAAAGTCGTTAATGTCTAAAGCGTATTATAGGATCGAAGACTATATAATAGACAAAAATGCTTGGCCTAAACCCGAAACTTAATCAATAATAGGGTATAGTCACCAGTGGTCGGCCAGAGACATGTAGTCGGCCTCTGCCTATACTTTGTATGAGTGGGAAGAGTACGAAAGATATATTTCCCACTATTCTCACTCATACGAGGTCGACTACTGGTCTCTGACCACTGGTGACTATAGTATATTTCTATGGAACTTGCCAACCATGTAAACAAAAGACTTAACTTTGTTTCGTCACTGTTTCTCCTTGAATTTTCATACCACCGCATCAAACACCATTGAACCCATAAACTATTAAAACTGTCATTACTGTAAAATACTAAATCACCAAATATATAACTCTATCTTGGATATTTCATTACAAGTTTAAATGGTTTCAGAAGTTAGGTTATTAGGACCTGATGGAATTACGTTTTTGTTTCTTTTAAATTCTGCAATTGTCTATGATGGGTAGTGTTGTGGCTAAAGTTGGCGATATAATTAAGGCCCCTACACATTACCTAACTCACGCTGATCACACTCACATCATGATATAACGGCACCTTTTGTAATAAATTCTGGTGATATATCATCTTCAAGTACCGATTTTTCTTCAGATCGTGATTAAACAAATTAGAAATAAGTAACTACTGGTTTTTTTTACTTTCGGTATTTTATTATTTGATATGGTTTGACATAAGTAAAGGAGTATTGCCCATCACTAGTAAATTCATCATTCAGAGACTATGTCAATATGGCGGTTTGTTTACATAGTTAGCAAGTTCCATAGAATTAGACTTTATACCCTATATCATTTTTTTTCAAATTCAAAAGCTTTATCTTGTCTGGGGGACACCGTTGTTGTAGGAAAACAATTATCAATCTTAAGTGGTCATCTTGCACCGTCTTATATACACATAAGTAGGAGTCCTTTTTTCCTTTTCTCTCTTTCTCTCTTAAGATTTTGGTGTGTTTTCCTGCGGAAACTACGCAGGATAATTGAAAGTGTGATATTGGTAATAAAAGCTTAAGTAAAAAACCGATTCAAGATCATTTTTTAATGTCTTAAATGGAAAGAAACTTATTAGTAACACTATCGGCCAGTATGTTGTGACTGTTGTTTGTTCTGGAACGATTAAGTTTTCTTTAATTTAAATGTAATACTGCCATTCATTACCATCGTTTTATGTTCATTACCATTCTTCATATAATGAATGGTAAAATATGGTAATGACGAGAATGGTAATGAATTTTCTTAACTTTTTTTAGATTTACTCTTTATAAACAAATGCAATCTCAGGTATACTCATTTAGTAAGGTTCCAAACTTCAACGTTAATTATTTAAGTGTCTACAGTACAATAAAACACTAAGCATTAATATCAGAACAGCATAAATGGTAATGAAAAAAAAACGTACCAAATCCAAAATTCCGCCACGAATTATTTTTTTACAATAATCTGGCACGCGTCCCATCTCTTCACTGTTCACTGAGACGACTGGAGCGGGATCGCAGGCAGGGGGAACGATGCCTACACTAATAATTCGCAGGACTTCAGTTTGATTTTGTTATTGCAAATTGAATTCATGGTAATGATTTTTTTTTTTGTACAAAAATATTTTGTTATACAGTGAAAGTAAATAACCACTACATGACGGTTTAAAGCTTCAGTTTTATTCCTTCGTAAGTATTTCAACATTATCAGAGGATAAATTTAATGTGGTATGTGTAATAAATTACTTATTTGCCCACAAATCTATTTATTTATGTTATGAACGATGATGGTAATGAATTTTTGGCATGTTAATAAAAAAAAAAGTACATTTGGATTGCAATAATATAGTAAATTTTAAATGCAAAATATACCTAACACAACATATAAAAAATATTTCAATTTAATTTAGCACTTAAATCATGGTTTTATTATAACGAACATGTGATTTGCACGAAATGGTAGAACTACCCTTACATAGTATTTAAAAGTGTACCAAATAGTTTGACGTTTTTTTATTGAAATTGTTTAGAAACAAAATAAATTGCCGAAATAATATAAATGACTAATAAATGTTATAATTTAAACTATATTTTATTTAAATTTAATTTATTATGTTTCAATGTTTGAGAAAAGCTTTATACAGGGTGTTCGGCACATGGACCGTCAATTTTTTTTTCATCTCACTAGCTCAGAAAGCCCTTTTTGCTTGTTCGATATCTATTGAGAAAATCGCTTTTTATCCACAAGTGAAGAAAGAGTTTAGACATTTGAAGGCAGCTTAAGTGATATTTGACAGCTAACTAAACGTAAAACCTTACAAGTGCTGAATTTTTAACATCACAATTAATAATTGCATCGAGTAAAAAACACTAAATACATTCTTACTACTTTATTTTAATTCATAAATATCAGCATTCAAAATTAACCTTCATTCTTGTTTTAAAAACGGATAAAATGTTCTGACAGTCCAAATAAGTCGATGTGCAAACAAAACGCATCCGAAATAATAAAAAAAAAGTTACGTCAAAACTTTTCTATTAAGCCGTCAACGTTGAATATTTGCATGTTTTTCTAGTTGGTTTTGTTATTAAAAATGAGTGATTCGAGTGATAAAGATGTATTAACACCCGTGGAATTACAGGAAACCGTGCGAAATGCGGAATTGAGCTTACAGTACAAACCATTTTCTTAGTTTCCTCGCTGTAGTCAACGTTAAATATTCGCATGTTTTTCTAGTTTGTTTTGTTATTAAAAATGAGTGATTCGAATGATAAAGACGTATTAACACCTGTGGAATTACAGGAAACCGTGCAAAATGCGGAACTGAGATTACAGTTCAAACCCTTTTCTTAGTTTCCTCGCTGTAGTGAGGTGAAAAGTTTTGTGTTATACACGGGTGGAAAGTTATTTTACGTCTCGTGTCTTGAAACACTTGCTACGCTCAGGATTCTATTTTTGAACCACTCGCTTCGCTCGTGGTCAATCATAGAATCCTTTCGCTAGCTCGTGTTTCAAATGAACACTCGCAGGTAAAATACAACTTTCCCCACTTGTATAACAAATAACTATTGGGATATTGTTGGGGTTATTTGCTGTCTTTTCGCCCTTGGACCTTGGGTCATAAGGGTTAAGCCGGAAATCCACTGCTGCGCACGCTACGCACGGACACTCTTTACACGCCACCCACGTGGGTCCATATGTCTAGCCACGTGTGTCAACATTTTCACAGCAACCAATGCACGCACACGTAAAACGTGTGGTCCACGTGGGTACATTGGTCTGCTGCGTGTATCCATATTCCCCACTGCGGGCCACGTCCACGCTTGCAAGGGGGGTGCGACGCGCCTTTCCATTGCAACTCACGGGCACGGGCACGCTCACTCAGTTCGAAACATTCTGTAGAAGCGATACCACGTATATTTCTGTTTTTATTACACTAAAATGGAGTTTGCGCTATCGTCAGACAGTTCTTCCGAAGACGATTACGAGAGTGAATGTGATGATTTATTATTATGTGCATTGACTGCAAAACGGAGACATCGTTTTTGGATTGATAAACATCGCCGCATGCATGGCCGGCGCACGACGCAACGCACGATTCTCGTCTCCTCCGCTCCCCGCTTCCCCTCCCTGTATATACCGCATTCGTTTGTAGCGTGAACAGCGTGGGTAGCAGTGGGGCTTTGCCGGGCACGCACGCTAGCGTGTGCGTGGCCGGCACTTCAGCGCAGCCACGTGTGTATAAATGACGTCATTTCATGCGTAGCGTGGCCGTGCGCGTCTGTGGAAGTGCCTCCATACATTTTCATTCAGACCGAATATGTGCCCACGTGCGTAGCTTAGCCGTGCGCCGCAGTGGATTTCCGGCTTTACGGTTTTGAAGATATGATTTTTTAAATGTTTTTTCTCAAATTTTCCGAAATTCCACCTTTGAACGTTTGTAACTTTTTTATTAATGAAAGTAAAAAAAAATATATATATATTTAATACTTGCTAATACATGCTTGTTCAGATAATAATAGTCTTTGTTTTAATTGATGGTCTCAAAGGGACGTACGAGGATTTTTGATGATGTACTCACTTGGTCACCGTGCAGGCTCCAGGCGTGGTACAGCGCGGCGGCGTCCGTGATGGTAGGCCTCCCATAACGTGGACCGAGGATCTGGTAAAGGTCGCGGAAAAGCACTGGTTGCGTGTAGCCACGCCGACCAACTGAGCGTCGTGGAAATCATTGGGGAAGGCTCAGCAATAGACTTTTGTACGAGTTAGGACGATAAACCCATAGTTTTGTAATAATATGTGTAAAGTTTTGTATTATGTTTTGTTTTTTTTAATTATTTTATGACTTCAATGTTTTCGACTTAACTGGGCCGATGTGTACTGTCGTATAAAAGCCGTTTAAAAAAAAGATGATGATTATATGAAGATACTTAATTGTTTTTAGAATGACTTAAATAATCAAAACTTATGTTCTCATTTGGTAAATATTTAAGAAATACGATAAGATTGCTTATTTGTGTGTCTTTCCATACTATCTTCATGCTAGTTTTTTTTTGTATTAGTTCAAAATTAATATGTCACGGATCATTTTATTACCGTAAAATGGGGTTAGATTGATTAATTTTAAAAATAAATCTTCTGTAACTCCCGTATTTAATCATAAAATAATTTATTAAAAATATCATATTAGCAACTTCTTATTTGGAGTAACTTAAAGCAGCTTGAGGCAGAATACGGTAGACAACTTAGTAGAAAAAAAACATTACGCAGCCTTATATCTCATTTCTGAAAATACTTTGATTATCCCTGTTTACATCACTATATCAAAGTCACACCTGAAGCATGTCAAAATATAGTGTTTTTCTGTTTCCAAGTTTTTAAATACAATTTTATTGAAAATACTTCAAACTATAAATATTGTTCGCTCGCATATGAGACATATGAAAGTTATGTCGCGAAAGAGCTAAATAATGACTTTGACATTGCACAAAATCGACGATTCAAAAAGTTATCAAACTCGCCTCGCTTTGCTTTAGTCACCCCATTTTACTGTATCTATTTTATTAGTGCGTCTACCTGATTTCTTGATTTTAATATGTAAAATAAAACATAAAATTACATTAACGCACTTATGTAACCAAAAATCAAAGATCCTATGCACCTGCACAAAGTGAGCGTGGAAAGACGTTGCCCAACCCGTCACCTTAATTTCCAATATATAATTACGCTACTCATAAATTTGAATTAATAGGAAAAAAATTGTCCAGTACCCTTACCATGAGTTACATTAATTAACGTTCTAGCTAGCGACTTGAATGCTCTGTTGCTCGCAGACCTCGCAGTATTGTTATTATTATTAAGAGGTAATTTTCTCGTCTGGCCGAATGAGCAAGGTCCCGCCCCGTCGCCTTAACATCAATTAGTTATCTAAGTTTAAGTTATTTTTTAATGTTGCAGAACAAAAGTAGTTAAGTTTAGCGAGTAGAATCGATCGTTGCATTTAAAGCCCCAAGGTCAGAGACACACTGTATAATTACAAAGTCCAAGTATTTTTTCATTATTATAAGTAATTAATTAGAGCAACATGAGCCGCGGAAAACCAGTCACAGAAGAAGTCAGGAAAATTATAATTTCCAGTAGTGAGAGTGGAAAATCTACCAACCAAATCGCCAGAGATTTATTACTGGCAAGATCTACTGTCCATTCAATCATCCAGCATCGCAAGAAACGGCACAATTTCGTGTTTGAAGAAGTCGGGTCGACCGCGTATGACGAGTGCAGCTGAAAACCGGGTTTTAAAGAAAATTATCAAACAAAACCGCCGTGGTTGTTCCGGGGAACTTACCGTAAAATGGCGTGATATAATCCAGAGAGACGTTTCAGTGGATACCTGCAAAAGGGTTCTCAAAAGAATGGGATATGGTTTTTATACGGCCAAGGAAAAACCTTTACTAACGGAGTTACAGAAAAAGAAGATGCTGAAATTCGCTCGCGAGCACTCAAACTGGACTACTGATCAATGGCGTCAAATAATATGGAGTGATGAATCAAAATTCGAAGTAACTGTCGGCGATGACCGAAAAAAAAACATTCGAAAGAAAGACGAAGCATTCATCAAAGACTGCATTAAGAGAAAAGTGAATTTTCCTGGGTCTGTGATGATATGGGGTTGCATGTCGGCACAAGGGGTAGGCCGCCTTCATTTTGTAGAAGGGACAGTTAATGCAGTGAAATACCAGGAAATTTTAAAAACAAGTTTAATTCCATCTATTCCAAGCTTGAAATATGAAAATGTCTACACTTTTCTTGCCATACTGCGAAGACCACGAAGACTTGGGTCGAGTCTAAAGGAATCCCCACTATGGAGTGGCCGTCGAATAGTCCAGATTTGTAACCTATTGAAACACTGTGGTGGAAAATTAAAAAAAAATTACGCAAGTTTCCATCGAGGTCAAAAAGTGATTTAAAAGAAAAAATCGTCGCTGTCTGGGAGTCTATAACCCCAAAGGAGTGTGAAGAGTTGGTAGCGACGATGCCATTGAGAATCAAGGCTGTTCTTAAGAGTAAAGGCGAGACAACTAAGTGGTAGGCGAACTATTTTGCATACTCAAGATCGATAGCCGAACTAATTATGCGTGGTCGTTGATAGAAGTATTGTATTTTTTTTATTACAATACAGAGATATTTTTTGGTTGTATTATATAGGAAATAAACTTGATTAATTTTACAATACTTTTTTTTATTCCTTGCTCCCATGCTATTAAAATTACTAACTAGATTTGACTTTGAAAAAAAGTTACTTTCAATTTTAAATAGTAGCCGAACTCTTTTGCATTGGGGCTCGTATGAGGAAAGTGTACCTAAGCGAGATTATGGCGAAGTAGCGACACGTACATTTGCTATGGACGCCTATCCACCGCACGGGTGCAGACTCGTCGTCACACCACTGCTATTTGACGGAGCCATGCCTGGGGTAGGTCTCCTATTTCTGGGCGATTTACCCTTCGGGCATCTAAAGCCACCTAACTAACCTTACCTTCCTACTATTGCGGAATAAAAATGATTTCCGACGAAACCGAATAGCAGTGGTGTGACAACCTGGTGTGACCAAGAGTCAGCCCCTAAAGATAACTAACGAACCTAACCTACCTGCTTTTGCTGAATAAAAATGATTTATAATTTCCGATGAAAACGAATAGCAGTGGTGTGACTACGTGGTGTGACGATTTTTGGAGTAAGTAGCCGGCAATACAAAACACGTTTGAACTTGTCTACCCACACCGGCGTCAACGTCGCGCCGGGCCGATTTATTTTTGACAGACTTCAAAAAGGCCTGCTGCAAAACTTACATAACCTAGACCTACCTACGTATACTATTATAAAGGACGAACCTTTTCACATACTATAGGACTACGAGAAATAGGTCTCCTTCGTGGTCCTACTAACCTTTATACCATATTCTCAAAACACCAGATTCGGAATTTTGGGTAAGTACGATAAATTAATCCTTATTTTGAATCTGGTGTTTTGGAATTCTGGTATAAAGTGTAATCTGGTATTTTCAAATTATGGTATTTTGAGAATGAGCCATTTATTTCTACCGGTAGGGATAGGTGCTCTGTTCATTTCCACTATTCGCTATTCTATTACTAATTAACCTTTTGAACGCCACAGTCGGCTGTGGCCGGCAACGGAAGAGGCGTTTTCTCGTGGCCCTACTGATTTGTCCTATTTCTCGTAATCCTATTAGTATGTATGCTTGTGGAAATGTTCGTCCTTTATAATAGTATACGTAGGTAGGTCTAGGTTATGTTAGTTTTGCAGCAGGCCCAGAAGGCCAAACCATCCAGAAATAGGAGCTCCGTCGACACTGTCTTATTGATTTGAAATTAGGGGTACGAACTGAAGTAGGACAGACAGAAATAGGGTTCCCTCGTGGTCTTACTAATATGACAAATCAGTAGGACCACGAGAAAACGGGGAACGGAAGGCCGTGCCACTGACGCCACGTCGGCCACAGCCGACACAAATTTCAACGGCAGAATTAAGTTTAATAAAAAACTTTGCAACAGAATTAATGGAGTTTTATTATTGCTATGCTAGTCTATATATAGTCTAAACCTTAAATACATAGATTATAATAGCAGAAGTATGAATAAATCCACTTTGTGTCAGGCTGTGATTTAATGCAGTAATTGTCAATGCTCAATACGCCAATGATGGCCGTAGCCGACACGTAGTGATGTGACCGCCCGCTGCCTTTATCTTGGGAAAAGTGTAAGAATATTACAGGGTCATTTTATCCATGATAAATTAAAGATAATATCAAAGGACGAACTCACACAAATTGACCTAATCCCAAACTAAGCTCCTAGGCTTGTATTATGGGTACTTGACAACGATATAAATACTTATTAATAGAGAAATATATACTTAAATACATAGAAAACATCCAAGACTCGGAAACAACTACTCGTACTCATCATACAAATATTGACCCATACCGGGAATCGACACCAGGGACCTCTAGCTTCGTAGACAGGGTCATTACCAACTAGGCTATCGCGTCGTCACACATTACATTACACATTATACACTTTCAGTTCATTCCAAGTAGTTCCGTGGAAAAAGTTCCGTGGCGGAACCAGTGAGCCTTGAAATAGGAGCCCTGCCGCGAGGCAGGGCTCCGTCAAAAAGAGCAGTGGGACGAAGTAGTGGGACCACGGGTAAGCGTTCGAAAATGTGTCACTAATTCCAACACGGAACGATTGGGATGAAAAAGTGTCACTAGTTCCGCCGCGGAACTTCTTCCACGGAACTACTGGGAATAAAGGACACTTTCGCATATTATACACTAATGAAAAATTTCAATTCCAGACCCAAGGCACCCCTTAGTGCCATAAATATGAGGTAGGTTTAGGTTATGTTAAAGTTTGGTCATTCTAAGAGGGCCGATTTGACACCTATCAACGCAGTATAAAATATAACCTCAAACACAGATTTTGTCTGTTTTTGTACTGAGTTGACAGCTGTCAAATCGGCCTTCTTACAACGACCAAATTGTAGTAATTCAGCTGGCCCGGAGGGCTAAACTACCCAGAAATAGGAGCTCTGCGATAGCAGAGCCCCGTCGACTTTCTGCGAAAGTGTATACAATGCGAATAAATCAATGTAGGTAGGTAATGTAATGAAGCAACATTTTTTGTATTTTTTAACATTGTTTTGTTTAGCCTATTAAAGCTAATATACCTGTAACTAACTACATAAGCAAATTTATACACTTTGAAAAGAAAACGATTTTTATTCAATTCCCATTTTCTTGAGTTTCTTTAGATTCTTGCTCAAAAATATCAATACCAAAAGGTAATGCATTTCAAGTTTCCCAACTCTAGTATTAAAATAATTTCCACTTCCTTCGACGCCCCTAACGGCCGGAGCTGTCAACGCGTGACGTCATCGCCCCACTAAATTAAAATACATATCGTGTGAACATTTGGGTGTTTTCATGTTTTATTGTGGGATTATAATGTTAAAAAAAAAGGAAATTAAATTACATTATAATTGTAATATTGTATCTGTTAAAGTTTTCAGATACTCAAATTCACTATTACATAGGGTCAATTATGGTATCGATATTTCTTTTTGGAATCACTACGGTTTTAGAGATCGACTTGTACGTTTTTGTTGTGGCGTCCGGGAAGCAGCGTTTTGTTTCGCAGCTTGGCGTTCAAAAGGTTAATCAAAATCAGTATCTTAAAGACGAGGTAGGTTTAGGTTATGCTAGGTCTTCAGCAGAAAAACACTCGGAAATAGAAGCTCAGCATGAGTGGAGCTCCGTCGACTCTGTTAAATTTTGATATTCAATTAGAAATTATGGGTAGAGTAGTAGCGAATATTGAAAAAGGACAGTGCATGCTGGTTGAAGGAGGAATCTATTCGATTGTATTTCATTCCACGGGGCTGATAGTTCAGTGCAACCATTTTCTTAATAGGTATCGGCAATCTTCGTTTTTCTATCACACAAACTATGGTGTGATAAATAACGACTGTAATTTACGAGTGCAAGAGTGATGGCGATAGCCAGCCGACAGATATTAAAAAACTGGGAATACTGTATATGCCAATTCTGGGACTCGTAATTCGTAATAAAAAAGGTCATATACATGAACGAATTATACTATACTTAAACCCTTTTTCACTTGAGCTTCAGAAGTCTTATACTATTTTTCACTAGAACCCCAGAATTTTCGTCTAAGAGTGAAAGAGATAGCTTGAATAGGGAGCGATACTGATAACCTTTAACCCTTTGAACGCCAGGAACCACTAAAGTGGTCGTGTACTGTCGTGCCTACGACGCCATCGACCCATATATTGGTCACAGATACAGTGCAAAATAGCCCCGAGTATTTGTGACGTAAGATTGACATTAGCTGTGGTTTTCAGCTGTCATTAGCGTGTGAGGACAACGTTTGTATCAAGTCAGGGGCGTTCAAAAGGTTAACACGTTCCCTGTCTGGGTGCCCTGAATGTGTGGTCATGAAGCTTTTTTCAGGAGTCCGTGCTTCCACTATGGGTTCATCCCCATACTAAATGCAAGTTAGACTTGTGACATTGTCAGATCGTTTTGTATGAGGACAGTGAACGTGTAAAGAAGCATGTGAAAAAGATAACACGATTAGAAACAATTCTCGATATTTAAATAAATAGTTAAATTTTGTATTGAAAAAGTCAAAGCCTATAGCGACAATAAATACAAACTGCTTAATATTACAATGTTCCACCTACATCCAAAGTATCCACTGTAAGTTATTTTAGCTCATATCCAAAATACGAAGAAGCGAAGGATATTTGTCAGGATCGTAGCAAGTGGAAAGAAGTGGTATCTGCCTACCCCTCTGGGAAACAGGTATGATTTAATGTATGTATGTATGTATGAAAATACCGGATAACACTTTATACCAGATTGGGAATCACCAGCTTAGAAATTTTAGGTAAGTACAATAAATTAATTCTTATTTTGAATCTGGTGTTTTGGAATTCTGGTATAAAGTGTAATCTGGTATTTTCAAATTATGGTATTTTGGGAATGAGCGGTTATTTTCGATATGTTAGTAACAACCCCATCAGTTACTGATAAAAATGACATAAATGCCCTCTCAATATGGCTGAATCTGCTGCGATATAGAATATTTAGAATTCGATATCGGAATGCATAGTATTTACATAATAGGTTGGATATGTCTGGTTCATACGTTTACTCAACAGACAACAGATAAGACATTTTTATTCAGAATGACTGACGGCGAAGAGCAGGACAACATGCTGCTGAACGGCCTCTCAGTCGCGCGTTACATTATCTGTAGTTTCACATTAACCCTTATTACCAAGGTTTAAGAGTCATACCTGGCAAATATTGTGCTGTTCATTGCGTTTGAAGTGGCAAACCATTAGGAATCTTAACTTCTTGGGACTAAGTTCATTTTTCTCAAATGGTTACACCTTTTAGGCATTCTATCCCATCCCATCTTGTTGGAATTTTAGATGCTTCGATACGGCTGAAATTTTGACCATTTCAATCTTTTAGGTAATCTATACAGTTACATCATCTTGACATTTTATCCAAGCCGATACTTAAAACATCCCGTCACATCACATTTTTCTGAAATTTTATCGGGTTCGTTTTTTTTGAAAATCCAATGCATCCCATTTTTATGGGCACGCTGTCCGGTTCGATCTATCTGACGCTGACTGTACTTGCAAAATCATTATCTACTTATTAAGAACAAATGAGTTCCAACACGTAGGGTTTACCATCTTCGACATCCTTTTGCCACCTTCCGACTCCATCATCAGTTATCAGCTATTTGATACCACATTTGCATTGGGCTCACATTATTATATGGTCCAAATTTCTGTCCATCCCAGTATCGGATACTGGTCCAAAATTTTACCATGTTAAATGTCATCGTAGTCGTTCAACTATCAAAACAAAAGGTAAAGAAAAAAACCTCAGTAAAATTAAACAAATATCAGTAGCAAAATCAATCAATCTTTGATACTGCGTGATGGCAATCCTGATGTCTTATAGCTACCCTTGAAATAGGTACCGTTTAGGAGCCATGATGGCCATCTGTGGTCTCCATCGTCAGTTCCACTACACCAAACGATTCTTTTTGAATGCAAATGCTGGACTTGTTACTGAAAATACTAAAATCACTATATTATATGGGTCACGCACGGATCTCCTTGTCATTATACTGATTGGGTGACATTGGAACTGCCGCGAAAGTATAATCAAACAAAAAAAAATCAAAACTGTTCTTCAATTGACGGAGAAATCGGTGGAGAAACATGAAAAAATACAAAAAATGGAACAGAACTTTTTACTTTTTTAAATCATTTTTTTAAGAGACAATTTTCTCTTTTTTTTCTGACGTTAATCATGGAACGTGTCCAAAATTAGGTATATCATATTCACCAAGCAAGCCCCGGATGAGAAACATAAAAATATTTTATTCCGTTTCTAATAAAAATGTCTGCACCCGCCGTCCGTCCGTCCGATTATGAATAAATGAGGCGCCCAGTGATTGACCCTGAAATATTCAGGGGGCCGAAATATTTAAAGAGCTGGACGGATTTTCCCGGAACAAATTATACAACCAACGTCGAATCATCAATTCATGGGTTGTGGAGTATTTGTAAGTCAGTTCAGTGGCAATGGGACCTTGAATAGAGTGCGTCCGGATTGATACCACCCTCGTATTGCTTTACCTAGCATTCAGCAGGTGCAGCAACAATACCTAGTCCAGCCATAAGTTCTGTTACAAAGTGTTAATGAAATAAAAGTAACTTCTGTTTATTTTTTAATTTCAAAATATATAAAAATTAAACGGTTAAATAATGTAAATTTTTAGAAACTAATCATCATTCCACATAGTCGCCGCAATTTCCGATGCGATCTTTTAACATTCAGGGCCGGCATCGATAAAATTACGTACGATTTTTTGCGAATTTCACTTTTTGAATTGTTTAGGAAGGATTTTTTTTGTTTAATATTGTGAAGCCTCGCATCTCTGGGTATGTTTAGAGACCAACATTATGTTTCTCAACGACACTCAAATCCAGCATAAGAAGCAAGAGATTTGGTGTATTTTCGCATTGCTGCAAATTGATGTGAAATCGTAGGGTCGATTTAATGAGACATGAAGATTGACCGGTGTACAAGCGGATCTTTAGTTGCTTGGAATATATTTGTATCAGAATTTAAAGATAAAAGTGTAGTCAATATGTCACGCAAATTTAGACTCACTACGAGAATTCTTACAAAAGTTGTAGCCGTTATCAATATCGTCGTCGTGCGTAAATTGACCCATGCTTCGCTAGCCCCAAATGAGAATTCTTAAAGCCCGTATATCAAATTATTGCAATAGTGAAGAATAAATGACGTACTTTTTTATTCTATATAAATTAAGGTTTTGATAATATACGGATTTATGAAAAACTCTTTTAATATATATTTTTGTAATTGTAAGAAATAGTAATAAATGTCAGTAACGAAACTTATGGCCGGACTAGGTACATCCAAGAAGCAAAAACAAATACTCACGCATTACATAATACCTACTTCTTGCCTACCGGGAACCAATCCAGGGAGCGCTAGCTTAGTCCCTACTAAGCTTCTCTATATGTATATGCCTAACCAATACTCGGCCCGCGATTTCCTGCTTCACTGCCTAGGCAATAATGTACTATTGTTCACTACACAGAAGACAAACATAGACATAAATAAAAGAAAACAATGAGTGTGACAGGAACAGCTCGCAGTGTGTCCTCCTAGTAGGTAGTGATTCAGCCACTGGCTCAGGATTGTACTGAGGAGTCAGACATCTACAGAGCTGATTGTAAGCCAGTACCGTCTCGGTTGCTATGCAAAGAAAACGGGCACTTACTATTACTTCGAGACATTTTAATATAGTGTATAAGGTACTAAAATTTCATGCTAATATTAAATTAATATTATTTATATAGAGTTATTAGTTTTCTTCGTAAGTATTATCGAATGTATCTACTTGGTAAAAGTGCCCGTTTTCTTTGAAAGAGGGTGTAGGGTAAAGTCACCAGTGGTCAGCCAGAGACCTTTAGTCGGCCTTTGCCTATACTTTGTATGAGTGGGAAGAGTACGAAAGATAATTATATTACCCACTCTTTGCACTCATATCATATAAGGTCGACTATTGGTTTCTAGCTGACCATTAGCGACTCTACCCTATATCTTACACTGTTAATCCAACCAAGTTAAGAATGTGTTCCTTTTCACGATTTTCTTACTATCTCGTTTGAGGTAAAGACATATTGTTCTTGTGTTCTCTATACACTGCACTATTTCTCACTATATTTTATGCACTAAATGAACTCAAGAGGCTTGGTCCTTTTGTCTTTTCCCTGTGACTGTGTTGTCGAGAAACTGTTGCAGCCATAATGTAGTAACCATTGTATTACAACTGATTGACAGCTAATGGCTTAGGGTGTAATTAATAACATTGATGACAATCCCATGCGCATGTGTGTGTAATGAATTGAAACACTGATTACAATGACAAATTGGAATGTTTGACATATGTATATCCATTCGGATAAGCGCCTTGACTGATTAATCGTGTTCATGTGAATGGTTTCAATCTGTACTATGCAAGAAGAAATGTCGGTAAGTTATATTGTATTTGTGAAAAAAGTTGTCCACATAATATTCTACATACAAACATAGCTTCACGCCTTCATTCTCAGAGTGGTGTGGGCAGAGCTACAGAATTACCAACAAAAAATATTGATAATTCTGTAACCACATTTTGCACAATTAGGCTAAGATGATAACCAGTGTATTAGTGACAGGTGGCAAGCCCATCGCCTAACAGTACTACAAGCCTTTATTCCCTTAGTCGCCTCTAACGACATCCACGGGAAGACATGGAGTGGCACAATTCTAACTCGGCAACCACATGGGAACATAATAGGTATTCTAATATGTATATTTTGTTCCCGTTGGTCGGGTTTTGGGTCATGGAGGAATATATAGGTATTTTTAACCTAACGAATTTTCAACGTTTTTTTTGTTATTCCTCTTGAATACAACTTTCCTTTAAATCCCAAAGTTTATAATTTGTTCAACCAATGAGCATGACAAAGCTAGCGAAAGCACCCTAATGTAAAAAACTTTTTTTTAACAAAGCTTTTATGCCTGTAGAACATATCCACTTCCATAATTCACTTGTGGGAGGACCTTGTGCAGGGTCCGTCCGGGTTGGTACCACCATCTTATCCATTAACCTACCGCCAAGCAGCAGTGTTCGCATTGTTGTGTTCCGGTTTGGGGATAAGACAGCCGGTGAAATGACTAGCATAGAGGCATTCCATCTTCGGCCTCAGGGTTGGCAACGCATTTGCAGTCTTAGGATTGCGGTCTTGTGAATGCGAATGTCTATGGGTCACAGTTTCCACTTACCATCAGGTGGCCTGTGTGCTCGTTTGCCTTCCTATGATATAAAAAAAAAAAAAAAAAAAAAAAAACCAATTTTAGGAAATGAGTGTTATAATTATTCATTATGAACGTGTTATTGACCTTTATTATTATACATGAATACATGATGGTTCATTAAAACTTGTATTAAAACATAAACTAGAATATGAAATTCCACCTCAAATATACTTTTTAGTTTCGCAGGTTCTTCCAGTTTGAATAAAAGGCGACACTTACAGGCACTCCATTGAAAAGCTTTTCCAACTTTAAGCTCTCAAAGTTTTGAACCTATTCCATTCACTTAGGGCTTATCAATTTCTCAAGACATTAATTAATTAAATATATTCAAACTTAACGTCTGTGTCGAAAGAAATTAATTAAAACAGAATTTTAACTTTCAAAAGGTTTTGAATCCGCTAGGTAGGAGCAACCCCTCTTAAAATTGCCTAACTGATTTCAAACTTACTTAGTTTAAGTGAGATGCCCCCTGATGTTATGATTATTGATTATCATACCTGTGCTTACTCGGGGCACCTATATTAGAGTGATGTTGCAAAATATTTTACCGACAAAAAAATGTATCGATGTTACTGTCAACATCTAAATTGAATAATTGAATAAAACAATTGAATAATCTTGTTGTGAAAAAAATCATATTGTTTACATTCCCTTATTGTAAACAGTTGTCACAGAAAGAAAATGATATAAGACACAATCTAAATATGACATTATATAACATGTGTACATATAATGATAAAATTGACATTATTGATACTAATAATTATATTAGTAATAATTATATTTTGAGAAAAGGAAAATTTTACATTCCTAATTATCTTAAAAGACAGATAGCTATGTCGCTATCTTATTTATTTGATATTTCAGCCAATAATTTGGCTCCTGCTTCTATTGAGCAACCTAAAATGCACCTGGAATCCGTTCCAAATACCATCAATCATTTAAATTAAATGAAACGACAACAGAGGGCGTCAACTCTAGCAATCTAAATCGTAATAAATGTAAGGCCAAATCTGGCAGCAAAGTATCTAATAATATCACTCTGGTTCACCAAAATATCCAATGTATAAGAAGTAAAGACCTCCAAATTGAGTTATTTCTTAATAGTAATAATATTGATATTTTATGTATAACGGAACACTGGTTAAATAGTAACGAAGCTATGTTTAATTTTAATAACCATCAGATCGGCAGTCTGTTCACAAGAAATAGCTCGATACATGGCGGGTCGCTAATAATATTAAACAATAAATTTAAATTTAAAGAACGTAAGGACATTGTGTCCTTATCTGTTGAACGTATATTAGAACTCGCTGCAATAGAATTACAGCAATTCATAGTAGTTTGTGTATATAGACCACCCTTAGGTAATTTCGAAATTTTTGAAAAGAACATGGAAACTGTCTTAATCAATTTATCACAATTGAGTAAGAAAGTTATTATATGTGGAGATTTTAATGTTAATATTTTAGAAAATAGTTCGCTCACCAACAGATTAATAAATCTTTTCAAATCTTTCGGCTTGGCCCATACTTTTATGGAGCCGACTAGAGTGACTGACACTAGCGCCACGTGTATTGATAACATTTTTACTGATATAATTCCAATCAGTAAGATTTTGATTAGTAACCTGGAATCGGATCATCTAGGTCAATTAATTAAATTCGAGTCTGTATCGCATGATATTGCGAAAAAGGAAATAACTTTTGTGCCGCTTACTGCAGGCCGTGTGGAAAGAATGCGACATAATTTAACGTATAATCTGCCCTTTTTAACAACTTATAAGGGCCCTAATGACATGTACAACTCATTCTTTCACACATTCATGAAACAATTTGACATGATATTTACATCCAAATCGGTCATGGTCGGTGGCGCAAAGGTTTTCAGTGACTGGGCTACTGCGGACTTACATAAACGAAGAACAATACTGTATCAACTATATGAGGAACGACGGTTTAACGCTAGTGAAGAGTTTAAGGAACATGTCAAAGAGTATTCTAAGAATTTCAAGATAGACTGCCGTATAGCTAAGCGAAACTTTTTAAGTCATAAAATCTTGAATAGCTCTGATGTCATTAAAACGACTTGGAAAATAATTAATGAAGAAACAGGTCGCCGGAAAAAGGAAATTAATGACTTTCGTTTAAAAGTAGATGGTAAAATCCTAGAGTCGAATTTAGATGTCGCAATTCAATTTGAAAATTATTTTACCAACATACCAGTGTCAACGACTAAGTGTCTGAACTCTTCGCCGGCGTCTGCCATTTTATTATTAGAAGATAACGTGTCTGAATGCAGTATACACTTTGAATTCAAGCACGTTACTGCCTTGGATGTAATTAAGGCATTCAAGTCAATTAATATAAAGAAAACTAATGACCTTTGGGGGGTGTCGGTTCACGTCCTTAAATCCTTATTGGAAGTCATAGCATCTGACTTAATGGTCATATTTAATCACTGTGTTGACTGTGGCGAGTTTCCTGATCTTATGAAACATAGCAAGATAATTCCATTATTCAAAACGGGTAGTACTTCTGACCCCACTAACTTTAGACCGATCTCCATACTACCCACTTTCAGTAAAATCTTTGAGAAATTAATTTTATCACAATTAATGGAACATTTTCAATATAATAATTTATTACACACCAAACAATTTGGTTTTACTCGGGGTCGCTCGACAACCGAAGCTGGTGTTGAGTTAATTAAACATATTTTTGAAGCCTGGGAGGGGTCACATGATGCCTTAGGTATTTTCTGTGATTTGTCCAAGGCCTTCGATTGCGTTAACCATGACACATTGGTCAGGAAGCTACACCATTATGGAGTTAGAAGTACTGCGCTAAACTTAATAAAAACGTACTTATACGGGAGAATACAAAGGGTAGACGTGAATGGAAAACGATCACCTGGGTCTTTGGTCAAAATGGGCGTACCACAGGGCTCAATTTTGGGTCCTTTTTTATTCCTCATTTACATAAATGATTTACCATACCTTATAAAGGACAAACATGATATAGTATTGTTTGCTGATGATACCTCACTCGTATTTAAAGTCAAACGACAACAGGAGTTTAATATCGATGTAAACAATGCTATATCAGAAGTAGTAGATTGGTTCAGTGTTAATAATTTATTACTGAATGAGAAAAAGACTAAATGTATTAAATTTATGACTACAAATGTGAAAAATAGACAAACTACTGTAACTATAAAAAATGATAGATTAGACCTAGTTAATGATACAGTATTTCTTGGAATAACGTTAGACTCCAAACTCCAATGGGGTCCTCATCTGGCTAAATTAGCGAATAGACTAAGTTCTGCAGTTTTTGCAGTTAATAAAATTCGGAATATAATAGACTTGAAAACCGCTCGATTAGTTTATTTTAGTTACTTCCATAGTATTATGTCATATGGTATTTTACTATGGGGTAGTGGTGCTGACGTAAACAGCATCTTTGTTCTACAGAAGAGGGCTATTCGTGCTGTTTACAAGATGGGTCATAGAGACTCGCTTAGAGATAAGTTCAAAGAAACGAATATATTAACCGTATACAGTCAATATATTTATGAAAATATTATGCATGTTCATAAACACATCGGTAGTTTTAGAAAGAACTGTGACATACATAATGTTAATACCAGGAATAAACATAAGCTCGCAGTGCCCTTTACACGGCTTCACAAAATAAAAAACTCATTCATGGGTAATTGTATAAGGTTCTATAATAAGCTCCCAAGTAGTGTTACTCATTTATCAGTAAATAAATTTAAGAGTTACGTTAAACGTCAACTAATTTCTAAAGCGTATTATAGTATTAAAGATTATATAAATGATGACAATGCTTGGGACTGAATTATTTGTATTACAATTATTAATGACCGTGGAGACTATATACATCTCCTTGTATGCTATTATTTTAATTTGACATCTGGAGACTCTTTACATCTCCAAAATTGACCGTGGAGACTTTCTACATCTCCCTTGTTTGTGTTTGTTGTTTTGTTTTTTTTGTTTAATTACCTACTTACCTATATTTAATTTTAATTTGACATTTGGAGACTCTTTACATCTCCGGAATTGTATTATTATTTTAACCTGACATTTTTATTAATTTCATTATTATTACTACTGGGACCTGTACATCCCTGTGACATTTAAATTAGATAGCTTATGTTTAGTATTGTAATAAGTTCTTTATTTAAAAAAATGGCTTACTGTTGAGTTTCTTGCGGTGCTTCTTCTCAACAATGGTCTCTTGAAGCGCTGGTAGATGGTAGATTCAGACTTGTAAAAGTGCCTACAGGGCCTACTTACAGAATAAATGATTTTATTTTTTATTTATTTTATAAATGATAATCAACATAAATATTTTTTTTCTTCGTTTTGAAATAAAAACAATAATTAACCAAGTTAAACCATACATTTATAGGTTCATTTTAAAATAGTTTTTATAATATACAATTAATATTTTTTCTATACTCGTCGGTTTCGATTCCTGTCTAGGTGAAAATATCCACTTTAAATTACTGAACGTTCTCTCAACGTCCACAGTGGTCAACGGGGCATTCTTAAAATATTTATAATGACTCAAAGCCGATTTCTCATTCATGTTGGTTACTGAAATTTCCTCACCTTTTATAAGACTTCTTACTTTTTTCATGGTTTCGGTATCTTTCAACTTTTTATAAATACTTTCGATTGAAATGACATCCGCATACTTTTATAATCTTAAGAGGCTCGATATCAGATATGATATGATCCTTTTTATAGTAACCGAGAATTTTCAATGAGTACATGTATATCGACATCTTTTTTATCGATATCAAATCCCTAAAACGTGCCCCAAGTTATCACAGGTATGATGATTATGTTTTGGGTATCGGCATTCACGTGGCAAACAATAAAGTGATACAAATTCCCTAACACATGTAATTCTTGAATCCGCACAACAAACGCCATCCACGGTATCTTTAGACTTATCCCAGAGCTGTAAATCAGGCTCTCATTTTGTCGCGGGCAGATTGGAGATAGAAATATAGTCGGAGACTGCAGATTGAAATATGGCGGGGGTGCACTTTTGTGAATTACTCTGCGGGATTTGAATGCCCGGGGTTTCTAAAGTATTAGTTATTATCTTCTGTATTTTGTCGGGTTCTTCGCAAAATAAAGTGCTATAATACTTATAATAACACTCATTTCTGTCACATAATACTGGTGTTTGCAGGTATAGAAACTCCACTGAAAGTTGTTGGAGATGAAGGATATCGTTTGTGTGGTGCGAACGACAAAATAATAATAATAAAACGAAATACAGTTGAAAATTAATTAAGAATAGTTTCTTCAACAATGCAAGTAGGTACGGAGTTGTCTGAAAGAGATAGCTACTTTATTTAGAATAAAATAAAAAAGATATCAGGTGAGAATCTAACCCAAATTGATCAATCACCATAGTTTGCACTAGGCTTGGATGTATAATAGAAGTGACATAGATATCAAAACAATATACATACATACATACCTTCACGCCTTCATTCCCAGAGTGGGGTAGGCAGAGCTACAGAATATAACAACAATCAAAACAATATATCATATCTAAACATACTTATATAGAACTTTCAACACTCCGAAACAAATGTCGGCGTTTACGAGTATCACGATATAACATTTACTATATTTAGCTATAAGACCACCTGTTGACACACTGTATAACATTTATTTTGTATTTTCTTTCCTTGTAAGTATGCGTTGAACGATATAGAGTATTTCTATATATACGCAACCTCCTCGTCCTGAGCACACCTTATAAACATAAGTTGACATTGTTGTAATGTGTAAAAAAAATGGATTGTCTGTAAAGTCGGTTTACGGACGATTATTTTACGTGAAAAAAACGATGCGTCACAAGCCGAACGCTTATGCCGATCGTGCCTCTCTATCGTCTCTCTCTATTATTCCGCGCTCTCGCTTACACACTCAGCTCAAGCGGAACGTGACAATGAGTCACGCTTTTTCGTGCGTGCAGCCGGCGTTCATGGACATTCACGTCAAAAATAAATAACATTATAAACTTGTTATAAACGTGTTGAGTAAACATTTTGTAATGTTTTAACTGTTTACGTCTACATATGTCAAGCAACATTATGACGTCAGAGTCAGTTAATGACGATTAAGTCGATCCCTCCTCTCGTACTCAGAGACTTCAGAGACATTTCAATATTCAAAATATACACATATATATATACCTACCTACATACTTTAGGGTAGGGTAGGGTAGGCATAACTACAAAACGACTCTAACAAGTTGTTGTTAATTCTGTAACCACATTTTGCCTAAAGTTGCCGGGTTAGAATAGTACCACTCCATGTCATCCCGTGAATGTCGTAAGAGGTGACTAAGGGAATAAAGGCTCGTAGTACTATTAGGCGATGGGCTTGCAACCTGTCACTAATACACTGGTAAACGGCTTAACCTGATTGTGCAAAATGGGGTTACAAACTTATCAACAAGTTTTTAGAGTTGATGGTCATCCTGTAACTCTGATTACCTCCATCTGGGAGTGAAGGCGTGAGTTCATGTATGTATGTATAAAGTACAGATAGCAAAATATTTATTCAGTAAATTGGCCACATGAGGGCTCTTTCAGATGTCGGTAATATGGAGTAAGTCTACAAGCGCTTAAGACTAGAGTATCATTGCGGAGACGAAGCGCCGCAAGAAACTCCAGCAGAAGGTCATTTTTTTTAAACATAATAACAGGTAAAATTTATTTACATTTCCAGGTAATAAAATATTAAATAATAATTTTAAAAAGTAGGAAAAAAAATCGTTACAAATGTAAAGTCAATAAACATTAAAGTAAAAATAGTGAAAAGGAGAAAAACACGACGAGGTCTGTGCGTCAAAAGCTATGACTAGAATAATTAACTGACTACTTGTGTATGAAAAATCGTCAAGAACGAACGACTTAATTGCCATTAACTCTAAGTGCCCGTTGTTTGATCAGTAGTTAACTCAATCATCATCATCTGTCATCCCGGCTCATTGACACTTTCGGAGATCCTAGAGCTGGTCCTTACCACTACCAAAGGATTGGGCCAGCTATCCAGAGAGGTAATGCAGCCGGTGTCATAGGGACCATGGCGCGAGCGAACCTGCTAGAGGGGATGTTATTTTTATAGTGGTGATTATTATTTACATCTTTAATATTTGAGTAGCTTAGTTTTATTTTAATTTAAATAAGTGTAGTTTTAACTTTTAATTGTTAACATCAATAAATGTTATAAATCAATATAAATACAGATGTAATTTACTAATTGTTAAAATTTAAAAAAAAGGAATCGAATGTTTGACACATTT
This sequence comes from Acleris emargana, assembly GCA_927399475.2. Classification (NCBI taxonomy): domain Eukaryota; kingdom Metazoa; phylum Arthropoda; class Insecta; order Lepidoptera; family Tortricidae; genus Acleris; species Acleris emargana. The sequence goes on from OV656840.1 coordinate 5,523,649, forward strand.
CCTTGATATTTAACCGTTACGGTTTTTAACGACTATTTAGTTTAACTACTGATCAACCAACAAGCCCTAAGTGTGGCCGTTAGTATCGAATCATACACAAGTTTGAAAAAGAAACGAGTTAATTATTTCTGAAATATTTCTGAGTAGGTACTGCGGTTAGTCTCCAAAAGTTGTTTTGAAATAAAAATGAAACCCATTGTAACCAACCATTTTCGAAACCAGCGTACGTAATATGCAAGAAAATTTATGAATAATTTACTAACCAGATTAACGGTTTATACGATAATGTTCTTCACTCCATTTTCGCAGATTACCGCCTCATTTATCTATAGGTAAATCACTTAAAGGATCTGGGGCTTTATTCTATGCGGTAAAAGCCTTATCGTATTTGATCTGTAATTATATTGTTTATAACTCAAAAATCAAAATCCAAATCAAAATATTTTTATTGCATGACTGTAGGTATCAAGTATAATAATATTATACAGGTGTCAAATAAGTTTGTGTGTGCACTACAATCTTCCATAAATATGGTGTACAATAATTGCCATAAGCCAATAAACAATAGGTAGTTGTAACAAAATCAATAATTAATTATGCGTCCTTTAGTAACATGTGTATGTGTGTGTGTGTGTGTGTATGTGTAGTGTACGTGTGGTTGCCGGGTTAGAATAGTGCCACTCCATGTCTTCCCGTGGATGTCGTAAGAGGCGACTAAGGGAATAAAGGCTTGTAGTACTGTTAGGCGATGGGCTTGCCACCTATCACTAATACACTGGGAAACATCTTAGCCTACTTGTGCAAAATGTGGTTACAGAATTATCAACAAGTTTAAAAAGTTGTTGGTAATTCTTTAGCTCTGCCTACCCCACTTTGGGAATGAAGGCGTGAGTTTATGTATGTATGTACATACATAAACATAGTAACATTACTTACTACATAGTAACATTAATTTTATAAGGAAATAATTTAAGAGAAAAATGTAAACAACATTAAAAAAAAAAACAATTTTCTGTAGTACCTAACTATACTCGTAAAGACTACTTACTTGCTAAACCACTCGACCGCCGTTACTGTCAAGTAAATAAGAGCTATCAAAACTTTGGCAATACGATAACAGGTCAGTGATGAGATGACAAAATGTGGATAAAGCATACGTCACTCTCCTACTTATATACTTACATACGTGTCAGAAAGTGACGGATGTTTTATCAACATTTTGTCACGCGATAAACGCAACCATATTAGGCCCGCGAGCTATTACATTACGGAAACATGTTTTTTTTTGTTATCTGTACTCATTGTTACACAGACGCCATCTGCTTATCGAGGCTAAACTTCAACTGCTGCCTTTAATTAAAAAACACATTTAAATAAATAACCGCTTACACGAGTGACGTCACCACTTGCAGTGCGGTTTCAGCGGCGATTTTCAAGATACTAAAGTCTAATTCTATGGAACTTGCTAACTATGTAAACAAACCGCCATATTGAAATTTTCTCTGAATGATGAATTTACTAGTGATGGGCAATTCTCCTTTACTTATGTCAAACCATATCGAATAATAAAATACCGAAAGTAAAAAACAAGTAGTTACTTATTTCTAATTTGTTTAATCACGATCTGAAGAAAAATCGGTACTTGAAGATGATATATCACCAGTATTTATTATAAAAGGTGCCGTTATATCACCGATGATGCCTCAATATATCGCCAACTTTAGCCACACAACACTACCCATCATAGACAATTGTAGAATTTTAATGAAACAAAAACGTCATTCCATCAGGTCCTAATAACCTAACTTATGAAACCATTTAAACTTTTAATGAGATATCCAAGATAGAGTTATATATTTGGTGATTTTGTATTTTACAGTAATGACCGTTTCAATAGTTTATGGTTTCAATGGTGTTTGATGAGGTGTTGTGAAAATTCAAGGATAAACAGTGACAAAACAAAGTTAAGTCTTTTGTTTACATAGTTAGTAAGTTCCATAGACATATACTATACAACATAGTACATAAAACATACATTTACGCAACTGAAGATGCGGCAAATAAATCTTTACTACCATTCCACAGCCTCCCGTACATCCGCGGCTATTTAGGCCCATCGAAGCAGAGAGCTCGGCCCATTACTACGCAACGGGATATTACTTTTAGTGAAAGTGTTTTCCTGTCGTTTCCTTTTAATCAAAAACGGTTGCTTAGGAAAAGGTCTGTGGTAGTATATTTACAGGAAATAAGTGAACGTATACTTATATTTATAAACGTTTTTTTTTTTAATATTAAAGCCTTTCTAATATGGCCTTTTAACGATGTTATTTTCTTTCGTTGTCTATTATACATGACATGTGTTGCCACTGGCAACAGCACATCTGTTTAAACTACCAGGGGGGTTATTATGACATAGCTATGCAGTTCATTTTACGGCGAGCGTTAAGGACGGAGCTATATCAGTTATATAGTTCTGTCCTTTTCTCTCAGCGTAGAGTGAACTGCATAGTTATGTCATAATAACCCCACAGCTGCGAGTAAAATGGTGGAATCTTCTACGAAATGTAAATTGCTATCTTTATAATAAACTTCTAAAATTACATCGATTTCAAGTTCGTGATAAGTTAAGCCTCCCTTTTTATTTTACAAGGCTTAGTTCGTGCAATAAAGATTTTCATACGCATACATAATTCCATTCCATCTTGCTCTTTAAGGTACGTTAGCACGTATTTGCTGTCTTGAAATTGCAAAAAACCAAGGACGTCAGAAACCATATGCCACTAGGCATGTGTGCTCGTTTGGCTTCTCCATTTCATAAAAGGTACAAAGGGTGACGGAACCAGTAATGGACATGGACTAACGTGACGATTGACACTCGATTCTTATTTACAGAAGATAAGGGTTATTCATTTGTTTCGCAACAATCAATTTAGGACCGTATGACAGTTGAATTAAGAGTTAAGTGTCCATCATTGGTGCCATCACCCTACTTAACCAAAGCTGTGCAAAACACGTGGCAAAATGCTATTTTTCTTCAACCTTGATGTACTCAATGTTAAGTAAAAGTCTCACCAATTTTAACCCATTTAAAATTAATAAAATAAATATCAGGGGACAATGTCACACCAATTGACCTAGTCCCAATTTAAGGTCTAGGCTTGTATTATGGGTACTAGACAACGATATAAATACTTATATAGAGAAAATATATACTTAAATACATAGTAAACATCCATGACTCAGGAACAAATATTCGCGCTCATCACACAAATATCTGCCCTTACCGGGATTTGTTCCCAGGACCGCTAGCTTCGTAGGGTCACTACCAACTAGGCCAGCTCGTCGTCGTTTAGATCGGACTTGTGTTTTCCGTATCCAATCCGTCCCAGCCACACATCTACATCTTCAGTCCATCTCGCGGGCTGGCTTCCCACGCTTCTCCATGAAGCTTTAACCCCATCTTCCATCGGACCAACGGCAAATATGGCCCGCCCACTTCCTAGTGTCTATGGTTTTAGCTATGTCAATCAGTCTTATTCTCCTGCGGATTTCGGTACCGATCGCAAAGAGAAAATGCTACAAAACATGTATTTAAGGGTCGGTAGCACCGGAATCTTTGCCGGAAGATGCAATTGTTTATTACATACATACATACATACACATACATACCTTCACGCCTTCATTCCCAGAGTGGGGTAGGCAGAGCTACAGAATTACCAACAACTCCAAAAACTTGTTGATAACTCTGTAACCACAATTTGCACAATTAGGCTAAGATGTCTAACAGCGCATTAGTGACAGGTTGCAAGCCCATCGCCTAGCAGTACTATAAGCCCTTATTCCCTTAGTCGCCTCGTACGACATCCACGGGAAGACATGGAGTGGCACTATTCTACCCCGGCAACCATATGGGGAATTGTTTCCAACAATTGTTTGTTAACAGATATTTATGTTATTACTGACAAATAAATATTAAAACATTGTTTGAAACGGGTTAGAGAACGCGAAGCATAATCGCACCGTGCTATGGCGTCGTCGCTTAGTTTACTGCTGTGTAAATCACTTGAATTGTTGTATGTGCGTGAACTACCGAGGGGCATTGCAAGTGTTAGGGGGCAGCGAGTTAAAATCTCTTATTTTATAAACGTGATATCAGTTGGATATTTTTTTGGGTTTTATATCTTTATATATAAAGTTCAAAATACTATAATTCATCATCATCATCATCATCATGTCAGCCGAAAGATCTCTACTGCTGGACATAGGCCTCCCCCAAGGCTCTCCACTCAGACCGGTCTTGTGCTTTTCGCATCCACCGCGTTCCCGCGATCTTCAAGAGGCCGTCACTCCATCTTGTTGGACGCCTACCTACAGCTCGTCTCCCGGTCCGCGGACGCCACTCAAGAACCTTCTAACCACATCGGCCATCAGTCCTGCGAGCGATGTGCCCCGCCCACTGCCACTTAAGTTTAGCTATGATGATTAAGTTCAAAATACATAATAGTTCATTATACATATTGACTGGTCATAATGTATAACGGTTCTTTTTCTGAAACAGTAAACTTTCAGGATTGTTATAAAACAAACCTAACCTAAACTACAGTGCTACCATTTTCTTAATAGCGATCGGCAATCTTCGTTTTTATATGTCACACGTGTGACAAATATACTGTCAGTTGCGAGTGCTAGCGTGACAGCGATAGCCAGCCAATAGTAGTTTATGCAACTGTTGCATAATGAGAGCTCTCTGGCGCTCGTTTCATAACACCACACTCGTATTTTAAGGCCTAATAATGTACAGTTGCATACACTACTTTATCTACACACATATCATAAGTTTGGCCTCGGCCCAGAATATATGTTTATTCCATTCGGCGTCGAGACCCTTCGTCCGTGGGGTCCAAGCGCTCGAAGCCCTTTTGGCGAGGTCGGTCACTTTCTAGGGATGTCAATTTAGAAGAACGACATGTTCGTTTTAAGTCCATTTCGATGAACGACATGTTCTGACTTAGTCAACTTCTTAATAGGTCCAGTAAGAGGGACGTCATTTTCTGACTTAGTCATCTTCTCAGTAGGTCTATTTTGAGGGACGTCATATTCTGGGTTGGTCATCTTCTGAGTAGGTCTGTTACGAGGGACGTCGTTTTCGGAATTAGACATTTTTTGAGTACGTCTGTTACGAGGGACGTCGTTTTCGGAGTTAGTCATCTTCTCAGTAGGTCTATTTCGAAGGACGTCATATTCTGGGTAAGTAATCTTCTGAGTAGGTCTATTTTGAAGACCGTCATGTTCTGGGTTAGTCATCTTCTCAGTAGGTCTATTTCGAAGGACGTCATATTCTGACAGTCATCTTCTTTTGTGTCATATCGATAGACCCAGCCAAGAATATTAGAATGTAAAACTATTTTATTTACGATATTTTTTAATTCTAACGTTTTAATTTATTCGAGTTTAATTTATTTGTTCGAGTTGCTTGACTCTTCTTCTAAGGTTTAACACGGTTGGATTGGATTATCGTAGTTAACATTGGTTTCATATGATAAGTACATAAAAAAACATAACTGCGGCGAATCCAAAAGAAGAACAACAACAACATAACGCAATAAATTAATATGACTATGACTATGACTATGAATTGTTACTATTTAAGTTCAAATGTTCATTTTAGTTCTTTTATGTATACTTAATACGCGAAATATATTTGTTTTTATAATAAATCTTAGATTTTTTTGAAAATTGAAATGCTTGGTTTTTTTAGTAGTAGTAACAACTAGCTTTTGCCCGTTCTTGGTTATCGCTATTATGTCAGGCAACTTCACCCCTATCTTCTCACTTTCCGCCTCCGACATGATTCACGTAGACCCCGTGCTCCACGACAATATTCCTACGACATATTGATATAATAGGCACTTTACAGTGTATCAAATAAAAAAGTTTTATATTCTAATATTCTTTGCTGGGTCTATCGATATGACACAAAAGAAGATGACTAAGTCAGAATATGACGTCCTTCGAAATAGACCTACTGAGAAGATGACTAACCCAGAACATGACGGTCTTCAAAATAGACCTACTCAGAAGATTACTTACCCAGAATATGACGTCCTTCGAAATAGACCTACTGAGAAGATGACTAACTCCGAAAACGACGTCCCTCGTAACAGACGTACTCAAAATATGTCTAATTCCGAAAACGACGTCCCTCGTAACAGACCTACTCAGAAGATGACCAACCCAGAATATGACGTCCCTCAAAATAGACCTACTGAGAAGATGACTAAGTCAGAAAATGACGTCCCTCTTACTGGACCTATTAAGAAGTTGACTAAGTCAGAACATGTCGTTCATCGAAATGGACTTAAAACGAACATGTCGTTCTTCTAAATTAACATCCCTAGAAAGTGACCGACCTCGCCAAAAGGCTCGAAGCCTCTTCAAAGAAGTTTTGAAGAGGCTCATTGACGTCACGGGAGACCGAAGAGCTGGCAGTTTCCTCGCTCAACGTATAAGTTTAAACATCCTGCGAGGAAATGCTGCCAGCATCTTTGGTACAATGCGGCAGGGGCCATTCTTAAATGTAATGTCTTAGTTAATTAATATATTTAGAGTTAGAAGTATGATTTTTTTAAATCATAGACAAACGAATGAAGTACCTATTCTAAAGTCATTCGAGATCAAAAAGGTCGTGCGGGCAATATTAAAAAAATATGCGGAATATACGTTTCGAGTCTATAACTGTTTTAATATCTATATAGAATAAGAGACCCTCTTGCGTTTTGACAGCTGTTCCAAATTTAAACTCATAACGTTACAAAAATCTATACTGTAACCATAACCCCCTTACTAATAATGGTTGTATAGAGGTGGTATAGCTATACAATGTTTTGTCCTTATCTGTCACTGTGACATTTGAATTTGACAGATAAGGACAAAACATTGTATAGCTATACCACCTCTATACAACCATTATTAGTAAGGGGGTAATATTACAGTATAGATTTAACCTACTACCACAGACAAGAAAGTTCTCATAGTAAAATTTGATGTAATAATGCTGGTCATTTCCTAAGGGTTTCGATCGCATAATAGAGGACTTATGATATGTGTGTAGACAAAAGCTATTCAGAAACTGGGAATGCTGTAGTGGGTTCTATACGAGAACAATAGCCTATTAAACAATCTTGAAAAGTTTACGGTTTCAGAAAAAAAACCATTGTATTTTTATATTATAAACATTATCTAAATAGCCAATTATGTAAATTGAACATTATATATTAATTACACAAAAAATTGGTCAAAATATATGTGAAGTTTTGTATATTGATGTTTTTCTATAAATAATATTTATGTATTGTGTACATTAAAGTATTTTGCATTATATTGTAATATCTTATATCTATTGTCATTGTATGCCAGTGATTTGTTATGTTGTTTTTAGCAAGATCGTGATTCAGGTTTCTACAATCGTTACCGCGTAAACTTCCTTAACTATTGTAAACTGTACTAATTTCTAATATTTCCATCTCTCCAGTGTTTCACGTATACCGCGGCATAACTAGCGCAAAACAAGCCGCGACTGGACCCATTTGTTAACTTTGCGTTTAGCTATTTGGACAGCTCTTCGCCTGCTGTTACTAGCAAACCGGCCTTCTTGCGATACGGGAATAAGGGTGCGGCTCCACTGAGGCGGAGACGAGAGGAGCGGAGCGGAGCTGTGCCAATATTAACCAATAAAAGGCGCATGCGGTCACGTCGAGTGCGCCTTGCGCACGTTAGTTTAGATTCCATTGGTTAATATTGGCACAGCTCCGCTCCGCTCCTCTCGTCTCCGCCTCAGTGGAGCCGTACCCTAATGCTTGGTTTTTAGTCTAAGACCCTATTTTATAAATCGTTACGAAGATTATAAAATATACGAAATGGTTTTTGATTGGATATTTCGGCTTTAGGACTCAACGCACCCGATCAATGGACCCGATTCTACAGTGGCCTCTAAACTTCCTAATTTTATTTAGGTGTCGCTAAAACACTTTGCTATTCTACGAGCAGCTGTCATAATCAAATGACAGCGCCATGACAGCGCTAATTTGAATCTGACGCTTCTTATTTTAGGCGGTCTTATACATTGTCAGCTTAACATTCTGGAATAGCACTGGTTAAATCTGCCGTCTAAGCTATGTCTTAAAATTAAGCAATATAGTTTTAGGCTATTTAAGCGATGTGAACGTAGAATCGGGTCCATTGTGTCTTTTTTTACAATTGTATTTTTAAGTCTTAGACGGACATAGGTTACAGGATAATTTACTAAGCAAAATTGGACAGTTCCCGTATCTTGTACCAAACTTATTGTAAGTTCTAAACTGGTTGTATGTATGTATATGTTCTTTGGTACACTCTGCAGCCTTATCAGCGTGAAGGATTTTAAATTTCAGATTTCAGATTTTAGTACTAAATATAACACAGTATAAATTACATATTATGTCAAATTATATGCAGTTACATTGAGGTCGTCAGAAATAGAATTAAATGATAATAGTAGAAGTTAACACAAATACAGAGTATTAAAAGTCAATCTTAATTATAAGTCAAGTTCCATATACTCATTCACCGAATAGACTGGGTTGTCCAACAAAAGATTCTTAAGCCGGCGCCTAAACATTGTCGTCAGATGGTTCGCGTTTGAGTTCGGCGGGCAGACGCTCGTAGTAGGTGGGACCGATGACCGGTTCTTACCTGTAAATGCCATGCGACGAGGAACAGTTCTCAAACGCCCTGTGTGGCGGAATTATAAGGTGGGAAATTATAGACTATTATTTTAATATTTACCACTATCAAAAAATGCAGTCGGATAATTATTAAAGCTTGCTTGCTTGCTTTTTTGTTAGTGAAAGTGAGTCTGTTAGGCGTCCGTACTACGAATAATTTCTGTAAAAGAAAGGCGATTCGAAAACGGCAGGTATGATTGAAAAGTTTATGCTAAAGCTACATAGTTGTTTTTGCAGATTACTTAGTATACAGTAAGTGCTGCAGCTGGATAATAAAGTGCAATTTGGTACCGCGTTAATATTTGATATTCGTAAGTCGAGGGTTAGCACTACCCGGGGGGTAATGGCGCGCCGAATAATAGCAGGGGGAGGGGGGCGACGCACACTGGGTTATTGGATTATGAGAATACGAGGTGGGTCAAAATAATTTGATACTTTGTACTATTAGGATAGGTGTCTGTCTATAAAGGAATAACCTTAACCTTATGAAATAAGTTTTTTTTAAAATTTAATCTTTATTACAAAAAACATTTAAATCATACATAACATACATACATAAACTCACGCCTTCATTCCCAAAGTCGGGAAGGCAGAGCTACAGAATTACCAACAACTTTTAAAACTTATTGATAATTCTATAACCACACTTTGCACAACTAGGCTGAGATGTTTACCAGCGTTTTAGTGACAGGTTGCAAGCCCATCGCCTAACAGTACTACAAGCCTTTATTCCCTTAGTCGCCTCTTACGACATCAACGGGAAGAAATGGAGTGGTACTATTCTAACCCGGCAACCACACGCAACATTTAAATCATTTTGTGAGTAATTGACTTACATTTTCAATTAATCTAGGATAAGAGTTAACTGTATGTCATAACATAATTTCAAAACTGGTTCAGCCGTTTCAGCTTGATTGAATCATAAGCATACATTCATTTATAAATGAATGATTGATATATCAACATATAGCCCAAACCACTGGCTCTAGAGATTCCAAATTTGGCACGTAGGTTCCTTATGAGGCAGTATATGCACTAAGAAGAGATTTTTGGAAATTCATCCCTTGTTAAGGGGGTGTGTGAGTTTTATATCATATGCATACTAAAACAGTTTAGTTTAGGTTGAGAGAAAGGGACGGAGCGATTGTAGTTATACAGCTCTGTCCCTTTCTCTCAACCTGAACTAAACTTTTTTAAGATGTCATTGATAATAAACAATTTTAAGGTAAAATAAATCAAAATCTACATTTTAGTATACGCATATCCTTTTAGTAATGTGGTATACTTAACCGCTCGGCTTATTAAGCAGTCGATTAAACGTGTGTGTCAAACGTTAATTACAAAGGTTAAGATTAACTAAGCGATCAAATTAAGCCGTCCTCGTTTAATAACATTGATTTATGGACGAGGATTTTAACTTAGCACCGGCGTAGTTTAATCAAAGTGAAACAACGGGGTGCGCTTCGATCAGTATAAAAGTTTTTGCATAATTTAATTTAACTACCAACGAAATGGATAACTAACGTCCAGCATAAAAACAAAATGTTTTTTTTTTGGCAAAACAGTCGAATAACTATAACACTCATTTATCATAGGAACCTTTTGAATTAACATTAATTTGCATTAATGCCATTTGATATACATTTGGTACCATACCGAGGGTTCACGGGCTATTTGTATTAAGCGACATTCTGGCCGATATTGAGTTATATACATATTTGGAATCACCAGATTTTTCTGCGTCGTTTGAGCCCGGTTTCGTGGCGATCTGAGCACTTTTTTGTCGCTTGAAACATGAGAAAATTAAGGTCTAGTTTGAGTCTGACGTGATTGATGCGACACAAATTTTATTCATTTATAGAAAAGATGGACTTCATACCGACAAGATATTTCGTGATTTTGACTTAAGCGGTTTTTCTTGACATACACTACGTATTATAGGGAGTTTAAATCGTTATGCCTGCATCCTGAAATCCGTCCTTGATGTCGCTTCAAACATTAAGCCTGCACCTGAAATCCATCCTTGATGTCGCTTCAAACATTTAGCCTGTTTCAAAATAAAAGTGATTCGAGGTCATTTTGTATCAAGCAACCTTTATTTTTAGTAAAACAACTTTAAAAAAATGACAAATGATTTTAAAATCCTGCAAAATAATTTTGTTCTAGCCGCCAATCTTTATTACACACACAGTTTTACTGTCACTTCAAACAGTTTACTTTTAGTGCATCTACTTTATTATACTTCAGGTGCTTAAGCGGACTATCCTGATTCTATTTTAATATCGCGATGGTTGTTAATACATTTAGCTTTACACAAGCACAACACCCTAGTATCGCTTAAATCCTTTTTCCTGACCCTAAAATGTTCAGTTTATGGTGCTTCAATCAATTAGCCTGTTTCTAAATAAAAGTGATTCGAGGTCATTTTGTATCAAGCAACCTTTATTTTTGGTAAAAACAACTTTAAAAAAATGACAACTAGGCTAAATTGCGCGGATTTAGATAAGGAAAATAACCTAGGCCACTTTTTTGTAAAAATATTGATACCTTTTTTGTTATGTTTTTTTTTTCGAAAAATGAAACTTTGATATGCTCTCCTGTAAAGTTCCAAAAATGTCGCTTCATACAAATAGCCCGCGACCCCTCGACAATAAGTACAATGATTAAAAATGAAAACATTTGCAATAATGATTTGGTAATATAACTAACTATAAATTATAATATGTTTAAATCAAGGTCATGTAAAATAATCTGCTAAATTAGGTCAATCTCGCTTTTACTTATAGGTAAGGTTACGTTGAAGTTTCGTCAAGGCGCGAAGCGCCATATCTATGCGGAATAGCTGCTCCGCGCAGCGGGGCTTCGTCGACTTGTTTGTACTCTTCTTTTTAAGCTAGTTACTATTTATTGAGTTAGTAGGTATATTTTTATATAATTATTCTGCGTTAGTATATTATACATAAGTATGTTATGTATTTAAATATTATACGAAAATACTTTTATTATATTAGGACGTCATGCGCATTCATAATTATTCAATGAATGTCTTGAACATTGTTCATTCTGTTTTATGCATTATAATATTATACACTTTGATAATTACACCAATCTGAATTATGTAATTTGTATTATACAAAATGAAAATTAGACAATTTGGTTTTATACTAAACATTACACACCCGCGAAAAATGGATCGATCATCTAATGTAAATAAGTTGTTGTTACATTTTTTTGTAACAGCTAACAATTCAAATATGGTCCATCAACAAAATTCTCGATTTGCTTCAGCAAATGTTTAATGTGAATATCGTTTAATCCAACACATAATTATTGTATTTATTTGGCAGTAATAAACTAAGTTAAAAACTATATTATAACCAGGGATCGGAAATTCGGATCGATATTTAGGGTAAGCTGGGTACGGTTGTGACAATTTTGGTTTGATCGCCTATAATGTTGTAAATTTGCCAGTTATCTGGGAGAAAAATCACTTTAATACTTAATTTGAATATTTATCTACCTAAAATTGTTAAAATATTGTCCCTAACTACGCTGTATTAGGCATAAGATCAAATTCAAAAAAAAAGGGAAAGTGTCACAACCGGCCACACCCCAAGGGCGGTTGTGACAGTGGTTGGGGTCGGTAGTGACAGGCATACAAAATACATCCAAATAGTTTGTAATGACTTTATTGTTACAAATAATTAACTGAACACAACATAATCTTCTTCTAAACAAAGTTAACAATCACTTTATGGCAAAAAAGCGAAAGTCTGTGATCACTTCTCTTCTTAAAATTAATAAGGCACTGTATCATATAACAGTCTTCTTTATAGTCAGTCAAAATGTTAGCTTAACTACTACAAAATTTTAACAAAACTGTAACACAACAAAGAAAAAAAAAAAAAACTGGAAAAAGTTTTACAAAATTTTAACAGAACTCTTCGTAAGCATTTTCATATTTACTAATATCAGACAAGCCTCTCTCGGTCTTCCGCACGCGTTTTCTAGGCATCTAAAATAAAACAAAACAAAAAAAACAATGTCACAACCGTACCCACAAAATTTGTCACAACCGTACCCAACGCATACTTTTGAAAACAAAAAATGACCATGCCTGAGCAAAAAGATCTGCATTAAAAGTAATTACTCGTAAGTAACTGCTAATGTTCAGGTTATAACAAAATAAAATAAAAGGCAATCTATCTGTGTACAAATAGCCGTAATTACAAAAAGAAATCGAACAAAAAAACTTAGTTTTGACTGTCGAAAATCAATGTGGGCTCCTGCTTACGTTACCGTCGCACGCCGGCTGACGTAACACTGGGACACGCGTTTAGACTTGCATGCCGCTTGTCTTTCCCCTTGCACCCCTCCCCGCGATCCGTATAGTTTCGCTGTTATAGCGACTGTCACTACCGTACCCTGGCACAATCGTACCCAGTTTACCCTACCTAAAGTTGGCAAAATCCCGAAAAAAGATAGGCAAACATGGCGTCGGCTTCTTAAAAATATTATTTTAATAATATAAGTTCCGGGATTCTGGGAATCAACAAAATGTTAATATAATAATTACTTTACATGTAGGACACACACACATTTTTGCTCCTATAAATTCGTTAGGTTAATGAGTAACAGGTAAATTAAATAATATTTGATAAATCAATACATGAAAAATAACTTCAAACAGTTAATATAAATAATTGATTATGAATGAATGCCGGTGCAATTTATTACTTTGAAATCCCAGAAATTTTAGTAATGAATTCTATGATTGAGTCCGCCTCCATACAACTGAATAACAAAGCCGGTGCGAAAGTATAGGTAAATATCGATCCGAATTTCCGATCCCTGATTATAACAGGTCAAAGACGATATAGTTTTGACTGCCTAGAAATAGAGGTCATGGTCCAACGCACGCGCTACGAACCGTAGCGATATCTACGCTAGTCTTCTAAAGCTACGGCGACGGGCGGACATTCGTAGCGCCATCTAGGGTCAAGTCAACGTCAAACTTTAGAGCTTCTAATCAACATTACCAAGCAATATAATTTCCAATCGCCTTCTAAATCACATTGTATTCATTCCATTTGGCTTTGCGCAGAAAGGAAAAAAATACGCTAATGGAAACAGTTTTCAAAAACTGACTAATGGTGCGTTCCTATATTCAAAACCGTTGGTAGAATAGTGACGTCTCGTTAAAATTTGACACATTTTGTACGTAGCAAATGTCATAACGCTACTGACCGTAAGGGAAACGATTCGTTTCTTAAATATAGGAACCGGGCATTAATGTTTGGAATTGACATTTGTCGGGACCGTCGGGCAGCTTACGTCAATCCTATACAATTTTGGTAACGATAACGATTCATGACATTCTCATGCGTTACGATAAACCACGTGGTCAAGTGTCATTCCATACATTTTGAGCGATAGAAAATAAAATACGTCAGGGGACCGATTTTTGATATTCGAGTGTTCGATTTCAAAAACGAGCGGTGGAAAATATTCGAATGCGAAAATCTTTCACGCTTTATTTTCAAATGGTCCCAATTTCATATTTTTGAGATTTTCACTGGAAAGTGAGGGATTGACTAAATAGTATTGTTAAGTTGGAACTAGTTTCATCATACGCAGAAAGTCGATGTTTTACCGGGTTTTTTTATTCATATTTTAATTGCGAATAAATGTGTCAAGCTAACAAAAGATGAAATCATAACAAGCAATTTAATATTTTAGTACGAATAAGATTCTTTACGCTTATTTTACAAATATTCTTGACTGGTTATAAATGTAGGAAAAATGAAACGCTTTCTCGTCAGTGGATGTATATGGCATTGTGCTAGGTTTGTTTATGCTTCGTGTACTTCCCGGCATATATACCCAACAGGTTTGAAAGATCTCAAATGATACTTTCTATTGATGGAATTCAAAACAAATGCCACGGACCACTCGTGTTCATATTTTCTACCGCTCGCAATTCAAAAATACCATTTCATTGTGTTTTGTCACTTTCGAGTTAAACTTTCGAGCGTTCGAAAGTCTAAAACGGCCCCCAGTAGCGTTTGCATCTTGGCTAGGGCCTGAGTGCTGTCACAATGTCAAAATCTAAAGAAATGGCTAGCAATATGCTAGCTATTTACTCAAATGCCGAATATTCAGAAGTAAAATGGCCTTAAATAAGTAGGAAATAGTGCTGGCGATGCCACTATTCCTATGAGTTTACTCGTATTTCGAGAAAGCCTGTTGCTCAAAATCACAGGTTCATTTTGTAACTGGATTTTTCCAGAATTATACGGCAAATGGGAAATCCTGGCTCTGAGAACTGATGCTAAATCGTGCTCGACAGTTCCTTTCCCAAGACTCCTTTAATGTGCCGTTAACCCAGCTTACTGCTCGGTCCGGGGCGTAAACCTAGCGCTTTACGCCTGTCGCGCCCTCTATCTTTGTCCTCGTAAATACCTCGATGCACTTAATGTTTCACCTGCACGGCAGTGTTATTCTGATGCTTTGAATAATATAACGTATAGAAGAACACAATTAATATGGCGTGTGTGAAAGCTCTTAAGCCTATAAGTATATAATTGCCTATTCTACGCGGTTTGTTATTAAAATTCATGTTGTATTAGATGATTTATTACTAACACCTGAAATAACAACAAAAAACAAGATTTATTAACACCTGAAATAACAACAAAAAACAAGCTTTAAAACACCCAACTGTTACTAACCAGCTTATATAAAATCATTATAAATCCTAAATGATCATTAAAAATGAATAATTTCAAAGGAAACCTAAAGATGTTTTTAAATATACTTTTAATGATACCCCAATGTCATAGTTCGTGAACTTTGTTTTATTATTTTTTACCATATCGTCGGTGATACTGCAAAACCGCGTAAGTAACAAATTTATGATAGAGCAAAATAAACCTTACTATCTTATTAAAAAGGTCCATTTTTCTCCTTATTAAAAATGTTACTTACGCGGTTATGCAGTTTCACCGACGATATGACGCCATATTGATTTTTGATTATTGTCATATCTTTGATGAAACCTACTCAGAAGATTAAGGCAAATCGATTGCCATAAGAATCATCAAAATCAGTGCATGCGTTTAGTTTCTAGAGCGCCACAGCAATGGAACAAACATACAAATATAAAATAGGTCAGGAGAATAGTTAGGCAAATTGTTTTTCTCAAAAATTACCGGAAAAGTTGACATTACTGACTCCATACTGAGACGCGAAGTACATAGTTTACAGACAGTACCCAAATTTAAAAAAAAATACATTGCGTGCTCGCTACACAAGCCCGCAATGTTGCATTCAAATTTCATTGTTATCTAGTTTGTAACTTTAAAAAAAGTGAAAACGGCCATAATAAAATGAGGGCACAAGTCTTATACATCCATATTTTATTCGAAACGTAACTTTTTTATCTGTGTCTGGAATAACTTGAGTTTTTTTTTCTAAAAAAAGCTTGCGTTTCTCCTTGTTATAAAAATAAAGGCGGTAAAGAGTGATGTTATTTCACGTGAAGTTTCTGTTTATATGCGATTTGTATCTTTCGATTTTTGAGAAAAGCACTATATATGCCTCCGCAGGAACGGCAATTGCGGGCCTCGTATTTTTAAACGGACTCGCAAGCTCGTCCGTTTAAACCAATTCTCGGCCCGCAATTGCCTGCTTCACTGCCTAGGCAATAATGTACTATTGTTGATCAAAGAGAATTCTGAATTTGAAATGTAACATTTTGCTATATTTTTCTCCCTTAATCATCAATATTTTCTCTTACTTTTACAATGTGAAAGATGTGGAAACCGTGGGAATCGTTCCTTGCAGCCTGTGTAGGTTGATAATGAGCACTTACCTACCATAACCCAATGGTAATGGACAGACATTCCTTAAATCGAGACATTCGTTAATTATGTACCAAAAATTCTTCATCGGAACAATAAAAAAAAAAACGATTTAATTGGCAAGAAGAAGGCTATTTAACACACTAGGCCGCCTGATGGTACGTAGAAGCTGTGACCCATAGACGTTTGCATTCTCAAGACAAAATCGCAATACTAAGGACCGTATTAATAAACTGATCTTGACTCTAAGGCTCGTCCCAAGATGCGTCCAAAATGTCCGTTTTCTATGATTTGACGTTTACTTTTGACGTATCTTGTAACGGGCATCTCAGCCAAGATGAGTTTATTAATACGGCCCTAAGACTGCAATCCTGAGACCGCATTTGAGTTACCAACCCTGAGGACTAAGATGGAATGCCTCTTCGCTCCTTCGCCACTAAAAATACTAATAAGTCATACAAATATTAGTATCAAGTCGTACAAAATTCGTTGCTTAAATACAAAAGCGACACAATTCAAAATGTGTTTGTGTTGCATTTAAATTCGAAATTACTTTAGGTTTCAGATCAAACTATATTTATTTTTGATTTGTGGCGCTTTTGCATTTAAGCAGGAGCGAAATGTATAACTTAATAGTTTTTTTAGTGGTATTGCGGTTTTACGACGCGACAGCCTAGTCAGTACTACCAACCTAGCCTGTGAAGCTAACGGTCCCGGGTTCGATCCCCGGTACGGGCAAATATTTGTGTGATAAGCGCGAGTACTTGTTCCTGAGTCTTGGGTGTTTTCTATGTATTTATCTATATAAGTAAGTTTATCGTTGCTTAGTACCCGCAGTACAAGCTTAGAGCTAAGTTTGGGGCTAGGTCAATTTGTGTGAGATTGTCCCCTGATATTTATTTATTTAATCCCAGCGACTGCACAAACTAACCCAAAATATTCCGGGATCCCCGAATAGGTGCATATAAATGCAATGTCATAAAAGACGTGTGGGATGCCTTCACGACGCTTGCACGACCGCCATTACAGTGTTATTCCATTCAGAGCTCGTATTCGACATTTTCATCCCTTTCACTCCTTATTCGTAAGCAATTAAATGAAAGAGACGGAGCTTACGTGACTTTGATCTTCTGCTTTTGGAATGGGAAATTCCTTCTCTGTGGAGGAATAAAACAGTACTAAAGCATGTAACATTCGAAATAATTTGCAGTTTTATGGTTTTTCCTCTATAATTTACTTTAAACTTTTGTTTGTTCTTAGCACAGATATGGATTCTAAAAGAGATTATGATATGACGTAACTTTAAGCTTATGTTTGTCATGAACATACCTGTTAAAGTGATGAAGGAAAATATTTTATCGACTACAAAATATATCGATGTTACTGTCAAAATCTAAATGTTATTCAGAAAAAAAACTTCGTTTTGTAATGAAAACAACAAACAAATTAAAACATGTAATTATTTGTAAATTTTAAAATATATTTCATAATATACAATTAATATTTTTTCCATTTTCTTCGGTAGGATTACCGTCTTGGTGAAAATATCCACTTTAAATTACTGAACGTTCTCTCAACGTGGCATTTTTTGAATATTTATAACGACTCAAAGCCGATATCTCATACATGTTCGTTATTGAAATTACATCCGCATACTTTTATTATCTTAAGCAATATCAGATAATGATATCGCACCTTTTTATAGTAGTCGAGAATTTTCAATGAGCACATGTATGTCGACATATTTTTTATCGATATCAAATCCCTAAAACGTGCCCCGAGTTAGCACAGGTATGGTCATGAATAACGGTTAAGATAGGACCAGCCTCTAACTATTCCACTTTGTTCAAAAACATAAAACTTTTGTATTGTTTTAGATACGGCCACTTTTACTGACACTTTAATAAGAGCTACCATAACATAACAATACGTTAGCGATATATTTAATAACAAAGTGCAAGAGGCCTTGAGCAATATATTTGTTGCATACCGACTATAAGTTTGTCGTAGACAAAGACAATATACTTTAACGCCCGTGTTTAATATTTAAACTGCGGTTAGACATTGTTACTTAAGGATAATATTTTGTATGAATAAACTTTATATTTAAACGAAAAGTAACTAAGTCTTTTCATGGTTGGAATATAGGTACTTATCGAGCATTTGAAACATTTATCGATAACCGAGTCCTGCGGGCGGGCCTATCGAGTCATGCTTATCGAGTGGATAAATCATCTGTTACTTTCTGACTATGTAAGTGCGAGAGAAACGGATGCTATATCCACCGTGATAAAGGCGTCCATAACACGATCCCTGCTGATTATGGTCGTTTTTATCGACGTGTATAATCGCGGATTAAAAATCTGTCACTTTCTGTCCTATATGTAAGTGCGAGGGAGACGGAAGCTTTAGCCACCGCGGTAAAGGCGACCACACAGGGGGGCTTGCAGTTCACTTCACGATGAGAGAAAAGGACAGAGTTTTATAACTGGTATAGCTCTGTCCTTTACGCTCGCTGTAAAATGAATTGCATAGCATACATACCTTCACGCCTGTAATCCCAGAGTGGGGTAGGCAGAGCTACAGAATTACCTACAACTTTAAAAACTTGGTGATAATTCTGTAACCACAATTTGCACAAATAGGCTAAGATGTTTACCAGCGTATTAGTGACAGGTTGCAAGCCCATCGCCTAACAGTACTACAAGCCTTTATTCCCTTAGTCGCCTCTTACGACATCCACGGGAAGACATGGAGTGGCACTATTCTAACCCGGCAACCACACGGGGTCGGCAACCACACGGGGTCTGCAACCACACGGGGTTGCATAGCCTTGTCATAATGTCAATGTCAATGTCAATGTCAGTGCGCTACGTGAATATTTTGACACTCAAGTGATATTTGTATCCCCGGGGATACACCGGGATGTAGGTTATTATAACTGTAGGCATTGCCGAGTGACGTATCTCTTACAAACTTACTATTATAAATTTATAATGTGTCGGTCTTCAAGAATTATGTATCACGATTTGAATCAGCGCTCCCGTGTCCGTATTTAGTACTTAAATGCACGCACGTCGACTTTCGAATTGTCATCGATAGACCCCTTTATCTTTTTGTAGTAACGTAGCTTGTGTTTATTTTATCGACCGTCTCAATATCGATGTTTGTAGTTTGTACGAGGCGACAATGCTTTTTCAATCACTGCTTAATTTCAATATAGGTATTAAAACTTGTTGATTAAAAATAAGTAGCTAACCTAACTCTATCTCATTAGTTTTAAGATGCGATAAAATTAAATAATTACATACATACCTTCATGCCTTCATTCCCAGGCAGAGCTACAGAATTACCAACAACTCTAAAATCTTGCTGATAACTCTGTAACCTCAATTTGCACAGTTAGGCTAAGATGTTTAACAGTGTATATTAGTGACAGGTAGCAAGCCCATCGCCTAACAATTTATTGTGGATAAAACTATAACAAACAGTTTTTACTAACCAACACTCGCGACTTTTATTTAACCCATCACTTTTTTAGTGTAGTGATTTTCTTTGAGTCATTGTCAGTGACATGACATTTATATCTAAGCACAGTACCATCGATATTACGATAGTCGATAAAATAAAAATCAATCACTACACAATAGAGACACATTAGTGCTACAAGATAACGGGGTCTAGTCTAGTCGTCGAGTAACACGTAAAGCATACGTAAAAAAATTGTATAGAGTAGATAAAATAGATTAATTTATTCTGCGGCATTTATAGATTCATTTATTATGTACTGTAAAATGTGCCTACTTTGCTCCCCCACGGGTAATCTTGCTCCATCGTTATATTGAGGTATTCTGTATTGTAAATCATTCTAGTGCTTTCATTCACTGCGCAGCTGGATGTATACATCAATTATTTTTAGAAAATTTGTCATCGGCCTTGTCTTATAAGTAACATACAAAAAAGTCACTACGGAGCATAGTTACCCATGGGGGAGCAAAGTAGGCACATTTTACGGTACTTATCGAAATATAAGTCTGTTTTAAGGGTTCGTGCTACGGAAAGAGTCCGTTAAATTATGATACATATTTTGGAATAGGAAAGACGTTTCGAAAATATGACGTTTGATTGAAATCTTCGTGCTTTATCTATTGTGAGCCTGTGTCCGTTAAGAACTTGTTCAGAATCTTTAAAAAATGCTTAAATCGAAAATTTCTCACCATTATTAAAGCAGAATTCACTTTGTTAATTAAATTTAAACTGTTCTCTTTTAACTGTCTGCAAATTGTTACTGAACTTCTGAAGGGTCATCTCTTAATTAAAAACTTTTATCTATCATTTATTCATTAGTTGGAACGGTCCACTTAACTCGCTCTTTATAAATTCGACTGTGGAATTTATAAGGATGATTAAATAAACTCGAACTTAATTTTATGAATTTTAACTGTAGATAATGACTAGGCATCGGAGTTTTTGTCGCACGGTAAGACTAATAGCAAGCTATGGAGTCGTCGTTTGCCATAAATCTAAACTCTTATTCATATTCATACTCATTGATTTAATTTATCTTAAAATGCCTCTATAGCGGTCGGTCGGGTAAGTTATATAAAAAAAAAACTATTAGATTATAAATTCATAACTTGAACTATTTTAACATACAATTCGCCACTAGTGTGGACTAAAACATTCCCTTCTGCCGTGTTTTAATGTATCTTTTGTTTATTTATAAAATTTCGTAATTAAATCAGTATAAAAATGGTAATTATTTTTTATTGTAATATTTATTTTCCAAATATAACATTAAATAATCGTTTCTAAACTCGTCAACGTTGTTGTCCTTGATTATAAAAAAAACCTAAATAAATGAGTATGAATATGAATAAGAGTTTAGATTTATGGCAAATGACGACTCCATAGCTTGCCTTTAGTCTTACCGTGCGACAAAAACTCCGATGCCTAATAATGACTATAGAAGATCGGTCAAGTGTGAATCGGACTCGCGCAGCGAGGGTTCCGGTCCGAACAGTACGTAGTGTTATATTCCGATTTGCATTCGATTTCTACTCACACTTGACCATTTTTTGTTTTTCTCCAGGATATATACGATATACACCGTGTTTTATTTAATTTACGATAACTTTGACATATTACTAGGTACATCCGTAGAAACTAAGTGGTAGATTCGATTTTTAAATATTGCAAAAAAATTAAAGGTTTTCTGTTTAGAACAAAGTAATTAAATTTTGTATGTTTGGTCATTCTAAAAGAGCCTTTGGAGTTAACTAATAGACAGTCAGTGTCAAATACGTCAATGTTAGCGTGACATAATCGTACACACATAATTAAGAGCCTTTTACACCAGTTCAACGTGATTAACTGATTAAATTTTAAAATGAAATATCTTTAAAACCGTAAGAGTTATCATTTGTCTATCTTCGGGAAATTAACTTTATTTGACCTAAAGAACGTTCCCTTAAAGTTATTGTAAATCAAAAAAAACACAGTGTAGAAGAGTATGCGATATAGTGCGGTCGCGTAGTCGAAAATATATATACCTACATATATATAGAGTTGTTAAAGCCCCAAACTTTAAATCTCGTACCAAGTTAACCGTTTTTACGATACAATAAAAAAAAACATTTTATATATGTAAATTTGCCGTTTCAACCCATTCTAAATAAAAAACCCTCTATATATTACGGTTCAAAAGACACTTGAAATAACATTAAACGTTCGTGACGAGAAAAATCTGATCAAAAGAAATAAATAGCGTACTTTACATAAACATTACTCATATCTCGTTATTCAGGTTTCTTTTGATAAAAAATAACAATTCCAAGAACCAATTCAACTTCTTCATATGATGAAACTAATAAAGTATCAGGCACAGATGAAAAAAAAGCCTACGTGAATTCGCAGTCCGCTTTAATATTTCAACACAATCACTGACGGCTCTGTTATTCATGACGTGACGGGGTCAGCTGTGACCTTGGAGTGACAGTATGAGGTAGCACTTCAAAGGTCACTTTGATCTTTGACGAAGAAAGAAAGGGGTGCGCTTCAATCAGCATACAAACAAACAATTCAATTTCACGAAAACCATAATGAACGTTTAGCATAAAAATAATTGTATAATTTGATCTGGCATACGATCGAATAACATAACACTCATTTAGTATAACTAAGTACCATTTTTTAGTTATTATGCATTTTAAGTGTATTTCTTCTAACTAGGTTAGGTTAGGTTAGAACCATCCATATTCCATATTCATAGTAATGAAAGCCGTTAGAAATATATATTTTTTTATTTATAAACATTATAGTTCTTGAAATTATGCGTTTCGTTTTATGCACCATGACTATTATATCGATGATTTATTATACAGATCGAAATTATGCCATTATTCGTGTTATGTAAAATGATAATTAGACCATTTGTTTTTATGCTAAACATTACACACCCGAAAGAAAGATGTAAGTAAAAAGTTTGGAGGCCGAACCATTATGATTGATCACTAACTGATCAATAATAATGATAACTGGTCATTAACTGTTACGATGTATGTGTCGATACAATACTTAGTAAAGAATATGAATGTGAATATGAGTATATGTCTTTTTTTATGACATATCTAAGGCAAACGAGCACACAGGCCACCTGATGGTAAGTGGAAACTGTGACCCATAGACATTCGCATTCACAAGACTGCAATCCTAAGACTGCAAATGCACTGCCAACCCTGAGGACTAAGATGGAATGCCTCTATGTTAGTAATTTCACCGGAACACAACAATGCGAACACTACTGCGTGGCAGTAGGTTAATGGATAAGATTGTGGTACCAACCCGGACGGATCCTGCACAAGGTCCTCCCTCCCGCAACCTCCATCTTCTACCTAGATAGACAGAATTCAATGCGGTTTTTAATTTAAATCCAAAATTTCATTGGAATGGCTTTAACTAGGCTTGATGGAAATCAATTAGGTCATTTTAGTGTTTTTAATCCACGTGACATTCAAGCCAAAAAAAACCTCCTTCTCCGCCTTGAACAAATCCGAGTAAAAACCTTCTTTAATACTACACCACCTACTCACTCAATGAACCGGTATAAAAACTTTTCCAGGTTATTCTGACCTCTCGCTACTCTTCAGAACTTCTCTCCCATACCATTACAGCCAAGTTGAGAGAGGAGAGGAAGAGCTCAACATACCCTGGTCGGTAGACTTTAGGGTCACTGAGGCAGGGTATGAGGTTTTCAATAACTGTGATGAATGAAAAACATTTTCAAGAGTTAGCTACGTGAAAGGATGGGACGCAATTTTTTAATTTAGAGTTTTTTAGGGATCCGTGAATCAAATGAAATAATGGAACCCTGATTACTTTGTTGTCCGTCTGTCTGTCCTCCCATCCGTCCGTCTGTCTGTCCGCCCGTCCGTCTGTCTGTCTGTCTGTCAAGACCCTTTGTCTCCGGAACGCGTAAAGGTATCGAGTTGAAATTAAAACCATTTACTCAAGTTTACAGTCCCTTGAAGCTGTGAAAAAATCAAACTCCTAAGTTAACGTAAAAAAAGATACGGTTGATTAATCAAATTTCAAAATCCAATTCAAATTCAATATTTTTATTTCGGACAGAATCCATATGGGTATTAGTAACAATGTCTTATACTAGTGTTAGTACATTATTAAATAGCAAATGGGAAAAAATAAAAAATACATTTATAGCCGGCGGGGCGTGGCGACTACAGGCGCATGCAGCTGCACGTAGCGCTGCAGCAGCGGCGCATCCAAGCGCTGCGCCAACACCCTCAGGATGCTGTTAAGGCTGCGGAGACTGCAACTGAGAAGCGAGGCACATCTATTTCTTAAAATCGCAAAAAAGCAGTTTGTTTGTGCCTCCGCAAACATTGTCGAAGCTCTGCAATGTCGCGGCAGCACAAACATCACCCTGAATTATGCCGCAAAATAAATATATTCTTACTACTTACTTTTTTTACCTCCCTGGTATGTGACAGCCACTACCGTCCTAGTATGTATCACTGTGTCCCATCTGTTTAAACAAAACCGAATTTGCCCATCGAAATCCCATAACAAAACAACCATCTAGGTTACATAGTAATACCCAAAACAAAACAACCATCAAGGTATTACATTTCGCACTTTATGTCCGACGTTGCATTCAAATTCCAACTGAAATTCGAAATGCACCCTCGATATATGGGATTCCGTACAATATTGCAGGAATTTGCCCGGGGAAATACGTCTGTTACGTGCGCTGTTGCAACGTGAACGAAATTATGGTCATAAATGTCGAGGTTATCCTTTTGATCTGTTTGTTATGTTTCTTTACCCCTGACGCGAAAAGAGGGGATATATTGTTTGACGTGTGAACTCGTATATGTAACTCGTAAATCACTAATATGAAGTGAATCTTCAAGCGTTTCGGATCAGGCCATCATTGCATAGAATAAGTGTCGTAATCATACATACATACCTTCACGCCTGGCTCCCAATGGGGTAGGCACAGACTATGAAACGCCAGGTACACCGGTCTTAACATACATTCACTTCCTCTACATTCATCAATCTCTTCATCCACATTTTCGGGTGCTTTTTTATTTCGCAATCATTTTATCGAATTTAACTATGCGGATTATGGTCCCGAGTCATGGGTGTTTTCGATGTATTTAAATATATATACATACATACATACCTTCACGCCTTCATTCCCAGAGTGGGGTAGGCAGAGCTACAGAATTACCAACAACTCTAAAAAACTTGTTGATAACTCTGTAACCACAATTTGCACAAATAGGCTATATATATAATATATATTTCTCTATATAAGTATGTATATCGTTGTCCAGTACCCATATAGTACAAGCCCATAGCTTAGTTTGGGACTAGGTCAATTTGTGTCAACACTGTCCTTTGAAAATTCATAAATTAAAAATTAAAAAATAACTTGATCGATTGTATGATGTCATCGAATTTAATTTAATGAGGGTTTTCGCGCATCAGTTTTTTCACTAGATGGCGCCTCTGGGAAGTAAGGTCTTTTTGACAGTTGATAATAGGTACGTAAAAAAAATATATATATATATATAAATAAAAATATGTAAATAATTTTGTACCTAAATATTTGAAATGTGTATATATCAAGTGAAAAAGTAAATTGTCACTAGTTTGGTCTTCTTCTAGGCATATATTTTAACATCAACTGTCAAAAAGACCTCACTTCACAGGCGCCATCTAGTGAAAAAACTGATGCGCGGAAACCCTCATTGAACGCTTTTAACACCCAACTCAAAAAGAGGGGAGTTACAAGTTTGACGTCTAACCCCCTTACTTATAAACTTGGAATAAGCTTGGAATAGTTTATGTCATGCTTTGTCCTTATCTGTAATTGTGACATTAGCATCTGACAGAAAGTGACAAAGCATGGCATAAACTATTCCAAGCTTATTTCACGTTTATAAGTAAGGGGGTAAGTGTGTGTCTGTGGCACCGTAGCTCTGAAACGGATGAACCAATTTGGATGTGGTTTTTTTTTTTTTAAAGCAGTTTTCAATGGTTCTTAGACTTAGGATGTTTTACCAAAATCGGCTCAGCCGTTTTTGAGATATTGAGCTTTTAGGGAGTTCAAAGTGATATAACGGCGACACCTACTTTCAGAGCTGATATTTCATAAACGGGCCCACCAATTTTCATAAAATCTTGCTAAGAACCATCCTAATTAATGTAGCTTTTGTAAAAAAACCTGCGCCCAAATCCATTCATCTGTTTGGGAGCTATGATGCCACAAACAGACACTCAGATACATAGACAGAGACACGATAATTAATTAAAAATTAATTAATTAATTAATCAGCCCAATACTGTGTCCCACTGCTGGGCAAAGGCCTCCTCCCTTTATTTCCACACCTCTCTCTCTGTGGCAATCTTCGGCCAATCCTTTAGAAACACGTCCAAGTCATCCCGCCATCTCCATGTCATGCAGCAACTTGGTGGATCCCCCAGGACGGCTATAGACGGCGAGGCAGACGATAACTATAAACTTTTAATTTAACACTCTTTTTTTTTATTTAACCGAGTCATTAAATTTAAAAAAAAAGAGTGTCATACGGTTTTTGTTATTTTCTATTTCTTTTTTTTCCTTTAAAACAATGATGTTTTCAGGATATCTTAAACATTAATTACGTAGGTTAGGTTAGATTGAACTTAATACTAGCATAACTTTGGATGAAATGAAATTAATATCCTGCGTAATATTACTTTTGTTGAAAATGATTTCTATAAATTAATAAGTATCCGTCGCAAATAACAAAAACAGAATTAAGTAAAATATACGAAGTTTTGAAAACAGATACAACACGGCGTCCATTAATACATCAATGTCGAAAATAACATTATTCTTTTAACAAAAAAGATCTATGACACAATTTAGAGAATTTGTACCAGCATTATTTGAGAACCTTTTTAAAACCTCTCAACGTCACACTAACATTATACGGCTTAAGACTGCGCCGAGCGTACGCCGGATGTACAGTGGCGCCCTCATTACTATTATTGAGATTTCTAATAAACTAAAGTATTTTCTTGAATTCGGACGATGCATTTTTGTACTACAAATAAAAACACAACTTATACGATAAATCCCATAGTTTACTAACAATTGACCTTCGAGTTATCAACTTAACGGAAAAAAGTGGCCACCTTTTCCCGTTAAGCTGACTCCTCAAAGGGTAACTATTATCAAAGTTTGTTACGTATCCCATAAATTGTGTTTTTACTTGCGCTACAAAAAAGCATCGTCCAATTCCATGGAAATTCTTTCGTTTATCAGAAAACACAATAATAGTATTGAGGGCGCCACTGGACGCTCGACGTTTGCTCGGTGCAGTCTTAATTTAAAAGCCTCTAAGATATTCCCAACCATCATTAAATTGAAACCACTAAGCTCTTGGCACGTTAAATTAATTTGCCCTGACAAGTCTAGACATGTCATTGTGGCGTAAACCGCTGAGCTGTTCAGACATGTCGAGTGACGGGGTCGCCAACCTGTACTTGAAACCCCAGGGGGTCTATTCATCACGGTAAAAACCATATCGTGTTTGATCTATTGTATTCTCAACGTTTTTGATAGCTCTTAGTTACTTGACAGTAATGGCGCTTGACGTCAAAACAATACCATAACAGGTCAAAGACGATATATTTTTTACCGTCGGGAATATTTAGAGGCTGTATGATTGAAGGATGAGAATAATACGAGAAACAGCCGTTTTTTGAAGCAGTCAAATAAATCTGTAATAATGTACTGGGCATGAACAGTCAAGGGCATTAATATCTATACAGTTCTAAAGTTCTCCCGTCAAATATATCGCTCATTGAATACGAAACGGACACATACCAAAATGATTTTCTCTTGCATTGAAAAGTCGGCCCCAATGGAAGACCAGCGTTGGCTTCACAGCCAGCACATGTTGCGTTGGGACCGTTTCGCAACATTGGCACATCTCTGATTATCTATTGTTTGCCCGAAATTCATATGCTATAATTTTCACTTGCCCGAATTTCTTTTGCCCGAATTTTATATGCCCGAATGTTACATTTCCCAGAAAAGTTATCTTACATACTCTTGTTTTCCCGAAAGTTAGATGCCGTAATGATACTGATGCTATACGTAATGTTTTCCATATTATTAAGTGCAATAATTTTATTTAATAGAATATTTAAACGCCATAATTATTTCCGAATCCATCCTGGCTATGCATTTGCTTAAAAATTTCTGTAGGCGCTTGATTTTTTTTCCTATTTGTGGTGTGGGTATGTTTTTAATATTTAATACGTTGATGGCGGTGCATTGCATATTTGAGTTCATTCACGACTGATATGGACATAAATGATCGAAACTAATGTCGACGGAGCTCCGCTGCGCGGAGCTCCTATTCCGCGTAGTTGAGGCGCTTCGCGCCTTGTTGCAACTCTAACCTAACCTAACCTATGTAGGTAAATTTTGCCTAATTCAAACATCACTTTTCACCATTTACACGGATGGCAAATGACATTATGGCATGTGACAAATATGGATTAAAATGATTATGAAAAATGAAATTATTGAAATTAATATTATGGGAAACAAAGATTCTGTTATTTGACTACTATGATAAACAATCAGTATATCATACGAAATTATAAGATGTAACATTATGCCATTTGTAAATTATTGCAAGTGATATTCGGGCATATGAAATTCTGGGAAGTAAAGGTATACCCACATCTCTATTCTCTTGTATAATTTTCTTCATTTTTATTGGTACTTTTTTTTTTGTGTGTTATTGTTGTGAGTAAATGTTTTACTTACTTACTTACTTACTTAGGTACTTACTTATACGAATAGCTTCTAATTTTAAAATGCAACACTGACTGATTTTGGAATGTGTCCGTTTTGTATTCAATGAACGATATTTTAATACGGACCTTTTTGCCAGTGGCGTAATGGTGTATAGATATTTTTGACGCCCTTGACTGTTCAAATCAATAACTCTATTGAATATCATATGCAGCAAGAACAGAAAATGCAAATAAGAAATGTTCCATAAAATATTAATAATAAACTTACTAGTCGTATTCTTTCCTCTTACTTTTGTTTGAAAAAACGAAACAAAGTAGGTACCTATTATAAGACTTAAGAGGCCGTACACGAAATTTTGCCGATATCGCTGATTTACGTGATTTTCCAGACGTGATTTTACAGTTGAAATACTGTATTTCTACAAGTTTTAATACACAACACGAAAGATAAATTCTAATTTTATCGAATGTATGAGCTACTTTTCTGTTTTCATTATATTATTTTGATTAATCGACCTGACACTGGCGACTGTTATGTGAATTTTGCTGGAAGAGGTTTAGAATGTCACATATTCATGAACCGTTTTGACGTCTAAACGGTATGAAAAATTTACAATGTATTGCTGTGAAAGTCGTCTAAAGAATGTATGAATAACTTTTTACCACTTTCTAATAAATTTTTCGAGTAAAAAAATAAATAAACTTGGTATTTTTTTATAGAAAACGGGCAAACAAATATTTTTTATTTCGGCTACTCAGAACTCTCGTTTATAAAATTAAAACAATAGAAATAAACTTTAGTTCATAATATCATAATCAATCCATTACCTAAAAAAAATATCCAAAAAGTTCAAAAGAATTGGCAATAAATAATGTTTTAAAACAACCTAAATCTCGCATTTTGATACTCGACAAAAATAAAAAAGTGGCTCATTTATTCGTAGCTCATTTATTCGATCATAACGTAAATGATATTTAATGTTGAGCATTAAAACTTATAGAAAAGCAGTATTTTAACTGTTAAATCACAAAAATAAGCAAAACGGTCAAAAAATCGTGTACGGCCTCTTAATTATCAAGGAGAAAAAACACTGGGGTGGGTTATTTTTGAGTCAACTATTATGGCAGATACCAACTTATATATTCCTTTGTAAGTTAGGTTCGATTCCCGGTATTGGCAAATACTTACTGTGCGATAGTTTAAGATATTTTTATCTTCATAACATGATATAAAACAAATTCGGTTCCCGCCGTCTGTCTGTCTGTATATACGCTTAGATCTTTCAAACTATGCAACGGATTTTAATGCAATTTTCATCAATACAAAGTTATTGAAGAGGAAGGTTTTTTTTCATATAGTAAATTCTGGATTATGCTCAGGTGTAACAGAAAACTCACTTAATCCAAAGGGAAGCGAGGGCAGATCGCTAGTTAAAAATATTTCTCTATCATGTCGACTTTGAAGATTGAAAACCGTGTTAGTATTAAAGTAAGTACAAAAATATTTTTTCTTGCTATCACTAAAAGAAATGAAAATAAAATTTTGTCTCTATTATTTATTATTATTATTCATGAACATTGGGCTTACCACAAATACAGAGATTCAAATCAAAATATACATTGGAGTGGTGTCGGCAGACAATGTATGACATTTCAAATTCATGACTCGAGGCGGGTTCGACCAAACGAGATTATAGAGTCTATACAAAATTTATACTATAGGCCAATATCGGAGTAAGTCTTATTTCAGTTTGGTAAAATCGATTGTAAGCTAATCTGACTAATTTGGACTCCGATTCTCAGGTCAATAGAGATCAATTTACGTGCAAAATGTGTCCAACATTACATGAGATCATCTTCGTGTTTATTCAGATGAATTTTGGAGATTTTTTAAACATAGTTCGTTTAAATGGGGTGCGCCTAAGCCTACCTATTCTAAGCGGTAAAATCCAAATGTTTATTGACTTGTAATCGTTTTGCACTATATGTATATAATCTTACCCTTGATTTCATCATTGCGAATTTTATAAATGCGGAAGTGTGTATGTCTGCTCAGATTTCACGGTACACTCAAACAATTTTTTAAATTTGGTACAAGGCAGTAAAGGTCAAAGATAGGGTAATTCCTAGAAAATAGGATGATTCCCAAAGGAAGTTACGTTAAACAACTTCTGCGCGGACGTAGTCGCGGGCTAACGCAAGTTATAAAAAGAATACTAGTCTTACCAAACAATTGGGGTCGAAATTATCATGTTCAAGTTATGTAATTTTCAATTAATACAAAATTTCAAAGTAGTTTACTGCTTTATTAAGGAAATTCTCTAAAGCAGTTTAGAGTAACATCAATCTACACAGCAATGTAGTCTGGCAGAGCAATTCCACCCGAAGCATCAAGGAACACGACGGTTTGAATTGATGGCACTACAGCGGCGTATATCCATTTCTCCTGAATTTTCGGGGAATACAAATGATGCCACTTAAAAGTTTTACGTGCACAGTGTAAATTCCATTAACGTTTCATGGTTTAACATTTCCAACGTACTCGGTTACACCGACAGTTTTGAGTTGGAATTGAATTGGGTTTTTCGAGTTAGATTTTTTGGTCATTCGTTTTTTGCCGTGTTATATTTATAGGTAAGTATAACTACGTAACTATCTTCATTTGAATCTGTCTAGCTGTTTCAGCGTGAAGTTCAAACAAACATACACTAAGCTGTTATAATATGAGTGCGATTACGTTAATTTACTTTAATTAGCATTTTGGTGTTCGATTACAAAATTTGGTTTTATTTTATTTATTTGTGTACCTAACAGGATAGTTGATTTTTGTAGATCATAGCTAATATAGCTAATACTATATATTTTGTGCTCATTTCCTATTTTTGGTAATTATACTTTTTTATGATTTGTTTAAAACTTAATCAGGTGAACCATTAAATATATGCCAAAATAAATTCTCGGCAATTGCTTAAATTTAGTGCGTTTTTTAAATATCCCAAAGTTTAAAAAACATCCAGTGTAAAAAACTACGAGAAACATATACATTAAACAGGATAAAATACAATACAACGAGGCAAATAACATCATAAACACTCGTCGGTGAAACTGCAAAACCGCGTAAATAACATTTTAAATAAGGAGCAAAATGGACCTTTTTAATAACATAGTAAGGTTTATTTTGCTCTATCATAAATTTGTTAGTTACGCGGCTTTGCAGTATCATCGACGCACTGGGGTAAAGCCAAAATTTCATTACTAGTAACATAAAAGTAACGCTAAAGTAACGTTAATGCTTTTACGTTACCGTAACGTAAAAGTAACGTAAAAGTGTTATAAGGCTACATGCACAATTAATGAGTTACGCAATTTACTAAAACTATTTTATCAGGATTATATTAAGATTTTGAAATTATTAAAAGGATTACCAGGACTAAAAGTAATAGCTATATTTTGAAGCCGATCAAATTAATTTAGTTTTAGTTAGGTGCCTGCCAGATCCAACACCAGTGACACATCTATTGTTAGTTAAAATAAAACTAATTGTAGAATGTTTCATTCAGAGGTTTAATTAAATGAACCCTTACTAAAAGATAAAAAAGATAAAAGATGTTTATTCAGTAAGTAGAACGCACGGGCACTTTTACACGTCAAAAATTTACCAATTTGTATTCTTATTTTGTTGTTCTTTCGCCTTCTTTCTATCTTCACGCCATTTCAAACGCTGTTCTTCTTTTTCTGTCTCTGTATATTTACTTCTTTTCGCATAATTCAAAGCTCTTTCAGAATCTTTTTTTTTCATTTCTTTATATTTTTCTGGATTTTCTATTTTTAATTTCTCTCTGTACTTTGTTTTCTTCTCAGCTGGTGTTAAAAATGCCGCAATAAAAATGCAGAAAATCATTGAATAATAAACAATGTATGTATGTATGTATGTATAAAATAAAGTTGTCATCCAATGTTCTGCTAATTTAACAGTATGCAACTAGCTTTATATTGCTTTAACGTTACGTAACATAAACTTTTAAAGGGTTAACATAAAAGTAACAGAAAAGTAACGGAAAAGTAACATAAAAACCTTCTGTCTACAGCCTTACATAGTTTTAACATGAAAACGGGAAGGAATTGTTAGCTGCGGTAATGTTCGCACAAATCTTACGTTTTCAAACGTTAGTCTTACATAAACAGGTAGAAAAATAACTTGAACATACCTTGTAAATAACAGGTACAAGTTCAACAGTTTTTTATCACGAAAACACGCCGCCGGTTCACTTGTTCAGTGACAACGAAACAAAATGGTTGACGGCTAGAATTTTGATAGTAACAGCTGCTATAAGAGTTGCTAGTGTGAAAAGATTAATTACTACTATAATCCGTTCAGAAATTGTATATAAATTCCATAACGTAAGTAGGGTAACGTAAAAGTGCGAGAATTAAAGGGTTGTACGTTATTTTACAGACTGAAGTTGTTTAGAATTTCATTTCATAGAAATTTATTCTCGTATTATCATTTCATAGAATAATCAATATGTAGAATAATTACTTTGAAGACATTTAAATCATCGTTTTTTATTTCAAATAAAATTCAATGTTTCTTTTTTTATATCATAGAATACCAAATTAAATATTCTTTGTTCTCATATTATTTGATTTACAATCAAATTATATCGCATAGCTTATTCAAGGAATATAAAAAAAAATAACCTTCTAACCTAACCTATTCAAGTCGGTTCTGCCCAGAGAGGTCTTGCTCGCTCACTCATATTTATAGGTTGTACGTTAATGAGTTTCTAATGAGTTTTGAGTGAGTATGAAAAAATACACTGACCAAACAATATTCGTTGAAAAATAATTATATTGTTTGATAAGTTTGTGTAATGAAAAAATAAAATTACTCAATTCATTGAATTGATTTTCTGTCGAATTTGTTTCTTTCAAGTAAATAGTTAAAAAATAATAATATACGAAGCAAAAATACAAGGACCAAATAGTATATGAAACATTTTCTGTGAAACAAAATTCTGTAATTTTTCAGTCTGTAAAACAAGGGGACACCGAATTAAAGACAACAGAATAAAACCTAAGAAAATACTCATTTAATTTGAATCTTATAGTTTTTATAATAAAATCGACATTTCAGTAACCTCACACCATGATATAAATCAGAAACTTTAGTATTAATGCCTTGGAAATTTCACTAGGATACTTTATATATTTTGGGTAGCACAAATGGGCATTTCTTTTTGTATGAACTTTCTCTTTGTTATTTTGTGTTTTAATTTTTATTATCAAAATAAATGTACATACGTTTGAAATTGATGTTTGCATAGCTAGTAAATACATCACTGTTTACAATCAGAAACAAAAACTCGTCATATTTACAATTTCTTTTTTTTAAAAGCATTAGACGTAAATAAGAATATTGAAGTGTAATAAAATTTTGGCTTTACCCACTGCTGTTTTTAACCATAGCTGGAAAAGTAACGAAATTTCAGGAGCAGTAAGTCTGTGAGGCCTGTCCCACTCGCGGTTTTCTCCAAACAAATTAGTATAACGTTATTTATAGTCAGCTTATTATTAAGTCATATACATTATATATTGATCTGAGACCTATTGCTGTAAACGGTCATCTTCTCAAAATAGTTTCTCAGTATACCTACCTCGGGCAGTTCCTGCAATCAGGTAGAAACCACTTTGAGAAGAAGGCCAAGAGGATGATCCAACTGGGCTGGGCAGCATTTGGAAAGCTACGTCAGGTCTTCTCATCACCCCTCCTCTTGATGACCTACCGTGCCGAGACGTGGACACTAAGAGTATGATTAGTGCACCAGCTTAAAGTCGCTCAGCGAGCTATGGAGCGTGCAATGCTCGGAGTCAAGGTCAAAATCCGTAACGATGTTATCTGACAGGCAACCAAAGTATCCGACATCGCACAGAAAATTAGCAACCTGAAGTGCCAGTGGACTGGCCATATTTGTAGAAGAACCGATAACCGTTGCGGAAGAGGTGTTCATGAGTGGACGCCGTCCAGCAAGATGGAGTGATGATTTTCGAAACGCTGCTGACAGATGTTGGATGCGACAGGCCAACGACAGGGTAGAATGGCGCACATTAGGGGAGGCCTACGACCAGTAGTGAACTAATATTGGCTGATGATGATGATGATGATGATGATCGTGATGATGATGATGATGGTGAAGATGATGATGATGATGATAATGATGACGATGATGATGATGATGCTGATACATTATTAGAAAGAGAATAAACAAGGCTTTTCAATAAACATTACTCATTGCTAATATTTTTTCATTTAAAAGTATGCTAACCATTTTGTCTTTGTCCAATGATTAGCAACTAATTCATAACGTTCAAACACCTGCTGTTGTTATCTGATTAGTCGACTAACCTACCGCCATCTTTGCAGTCATATTAAGTCGAAAATTTGTTCTGCTTCAGCCATTCGGTGGAAAGGACGTGCTGTTGCCAAGCATTGCGACTCGCCAAGATAAGTCTTTCAAACGACGTATTTGGTTCTCTCATACGTCATTTCCTTGGATTATTATATAGGAATAACAATGTCTTATTTCAGTTCATCTTTAAATATTAAATGGGATACTTTTATAAAATTTACGTGAATCGGGCGTATATTAATTGCGTAATTTGTTTTGTAGTTATCTTGATAATACTTAATTGTTATCATCTCTAACATCATTTTGGTGGTGTTTTTTTTTTCAAATTTTAATTGCTACTAAGTGGCTATCTTTAAATCGGTGCCTCATGTGTATTTAACATTTATTTGAAATTTAATCTATCAAATGAAAATTATAATCAAAATCTAAAAAAAAAACGCCACCGACACGATGAAAAAAGCTGCCGTCAAAAAATCTTAAATTTTGCGTAAAAAGGAAATATTCTTAATTTTATTTTATTTTTTAATGTAATCAATAATCAATAATCTTTTTAATAAAAACTTGCACATTTATCATTTATGCATACCACGACTTCTCCGACCATTTAAGAAAATGCTTTAGTTTTTTAAAAAACATAATACTTTTAATGAGGGCGCCACTGAACAGTTGACGTCAGTACTGCACTTTTATTTCCCAATTTCCTATAAAGATAAAATTGCATACATTGTCCTCCCACCACTTCATCTGTAGTTATTTCCGATTATCACTGCTTTTCTTCTGAATTCCCACCAACAGTCGCAATGTTTATTACGATTGTCTTTTGCGAACTGTAAACGAACAATGGAAACAAGATTCGACACAAATACAGGAAAACCGAGAAACAGTAGACAGTCTGAAACCCACCGCGATGGAAGCAAGAAGTTGCGTCTTACTAATCTTGGTGCTGATGCCTGTTGTACTCGTAAGTTTTTGTCCCTTATTTATATTGAGGTTGGTTTTACCTTTCTTTTTCAAGTTTCACACTTTAAACACCACTAGCTTATTGGTATGGTAATTCAAATTGAGAATTGGGTGGCTGAAAATCAATGACCAAATGTGAACATTCAAGAACTCCGGATTTAGCTTTTTTTATAAAAAAATGTTTTCTGCGTATGGTCTCGATTTTACATTTAATGTTAGATTCAGTGTAATAATCAATACATCGACTGTAGCAAATTAAGTTTTCAATTGTAAGTTTTTTTTTTGTTTTAATAAACCATAAGTAATCTTCCACGAACTCCCACATAATTCATTAGAATTTTACCAAATATTGAAAAAATATCGAAAATTTTCAAACTTTTTTCAAGTGTTTTAGAGGAGAGAGCGTCTAATTGGAAAACCTTGAGATTTTCATAAATAGATCATATTCGTTTTTACAACATTGGAAGTAAACCAGAACTATCTCATTCAGTACACGGCAGCATCCCTTTTGTTCTCTAAACTGCTAAATCACGTAGCCTTGTTTGAAAGTATATTTGTTAGCAAGTAGAAATACATTAAAATACCAAATGAGACTTTACAGTCAAAGACCACCACCCTACAATTACCTGCAATTTTCAAGTTTTTGTACAATGCAATAAAACACTGATTTAAACACAATTACTTCACCAGGGAGCTTGGATAAACTCGAAAGAGGAAAGAGTATCAGGGAGGGAGCCTCGGAGAGGAGGCCACTACCACAACAAACGTCATATGCTGCCAACCCCATCCGATACCAAAAAGAGGGTATCACCGACGCCAAAGCCGCGGGAGCAAAGAAAAAAGGTCGGTCTAATGATATCATCATCATAAATCTTTGCATATAAGTGTGACCGTGAAGAGGAAAATCACGTAGCTGTCAAAAAATTCCATACAAATTTAGCTCCAGCCGTTAACGTTTCTCACCCGCAGTCGAGTCCGATTTCCACGATTTTTGAATATGTCGTAGTTATTATAAAGAACTAGGTCTGTACGTTTCTGATTTTTGTTTTTAAAATAAGTTTCATTCCAAGAAGTATTTTCGTGGAAAGGAAAACGTACAGACATAGTTATTCATGATATCTATAACTTATTAAAAAATCGTAAAAATCGGACTAGGGTAGGGTAGAAAAACGTTTTCTCATTTTGTATGGAAATTTTAGCTTCACAATCCTTTTAAGACATCGCTTTTATTTTGTAATTCCATACAACAGAGTCAGATAGCGTACATTTCTTTTGTTATTGTTACTCAATGACCTGTCTTACATTTCACACGACACTGCAGCATGGAGTGTGTCTGACTGTTTTTTTCCGTTAGTTTGATGGTATGAGAGATGGGTGGATTGTGTGAAGAGTGATATGAGAAAGAAGGGAGTGAACGCTATGACGGAGAACAAAGATGAAGGAAAAAACATGCTGTGCCAACCTCAGATGATTAGGATAAGGGCAAGTAGATGATGATGATGATTATGAAATTTTAGGTTTCACTTTACCGCTACACTTTAAAACTCAGTCCTAGTGATTCAGCATCATGATGATATTATATTTCAGCCTTCCGGCCACCTCATGCCTCTTGCCGATGACGACATGGATAATGACGAAGTGGTCTCCGTCGCCATTGGACCACCATCGATCCGTCCCAAATACGACAAACCCACGTGGAAACACCCACCGAAGAAAGAAAACGCTACTAAAACGAACGAACGAGAAAGCAACAACTTTGACAACAAAGCTGTTAGCTTCATTAAAGATGTTCTAACACAGCTAGGAAGAGAGTTTATAAGCAACCAAGTGAGCGAAAGTTTTGTTTTTGGACAATACGTCGGGATTGCTATGAAGAATCTCACAAATGAAGTAAGACTAAAAATGCAACATGAAATTTTAGACATAATTGTCAAATATCAGTCAGGCAAGGCAGACAATAATAAAAAAAATGATACTAATATCACTGAACAAAAGAAGCCAGTGGCAGAAGAAATTAAAATACCTGTTAGAAATCCCAATGAAATTAGATCTGAAAAGAAATTGATTAATAATGATACTGAAGACGGTTGGCCTGATTTTTCTAACTTAGCGAAAATTGTTGGTTAAACTTTACCGTGTAATGGCTAAAATCCATAATTTTGATAATGATGATGGCTGTGTCGGGACAAATAAAGAGGATGAATGGTCTACTGTTTAAAATATGTTAAAAAATGAATGATTGTATGTAAGAAAATTGTTTTATAATAATGCAATCGTTTGATTTTTGAACAAGTAGTAATAATATTTACAATCGGATTGTGTTGTTTTATTTGGATCAATAATTTCTGGTCGTGCATAATAATCGCATGAAAGGAAGCAAGTACAAGTCAATGGCATAAATATATATATGCTTCCCAAAACATCAAAAATATCTATATAACTTTATGCTTGAAATATCGAAACTCATTTCATAGAACGATTCACGTCGCCGAATTTTCATTTCATCGTCAGGCATTTCGACGTGCAGGAGCTTTATTTTTATTGTGGTCACAAGTCTAACCTAACCTTACTTACGTAACGAATGCTTAAGAGAACCTGAAAACTATAAGGTTTTAGCAGAAATTAGTTTTCGATGAAATGAAATTCGGTGAAATGATACATTCGATGAAATGTTCCCCTTTATGCTACTGGCAATAAGGTCCATGTATACATATATTTGATGCGATGGCTGTATTGATGAGAGATGTCCTTGACTGTACATACATTAATTTGATTAACCCCATTATTGACATTCACAACAAGTTCTTCAAGTCCTACTGGGGGATTAAGTTTACAGCAAACTTTACTGCCGGCGCCTTTGCCCCTTTCGCCTGCGTCGGAGCGGATGCGCGTTGAGCTCGTCCTCTCGCTCTCGCTCCGCTACCCCCTTCTACGAAATAATGCTCTCGCAGAAGGAGGATACTACCCTCCATGATCTTTCGCTGCTTACTATGGCTGACACCACTTTGATCCGGGAGAGATCAGAAGTTCTAGAAACCCTAGTCTAACCCTAGACTAACCCAGTCTTGCCATCTAGTATTTATCAGGATACACATCAGATGCTATGTCCAAAAGTACGTGATTATGGTATAATAATGGCGTAACTACGTCCGTTTTGTTTACATATTTTGTCATTTCTATTGACCCCGACTTTAAATATGTTAATCGTTTTGTACCAGAAACAATTCAACTAATAAATAGACAATTTGACTCTGCACCAACTAAGTCCGTTCTTCGAAGTTTCTTTCTCACCCTTTCATAATTGAGTTTGGGCTGTTCGGAATTTTAGGGATAAGTTCGCACTAAGGATGTTGTAAGAATTGGGTGTAAGTTGCCACCTGCCCCTTTTTTGTTTGTGTACTTAGTTTCTTAAGAACTTAAATGCCAATAACCCTATCTCCTTCCCAGTCTCCCATCTAATGATCTATTTTTCCTTAAATATTAAAAAAACCGGGCAAGACAAGTCAAATTAAGGTCTCAAAATCCTACTTACTAATATTATAAATGCGAAAATTTGTGTGTGAATAGTAATCTCATCTTAAACTTAATATGAAAATAATGCTATAGTGTCTAAATCATTGCAAATACCTCACTTGATTTTTAAAAGTGCGTGATTATCGAGTTATCATGGTGAATTGGATCGTTTGTTTTTTTTTACACCTTTCGCACGTTTTACTGACGGCGACCTTAGGCATAGGAGCACACAGACCATCTGATGGTTAGTGGGATCTGTGGCCCATAGAGATGCATTCTCAAAGCTTCAATCTGAAGGTTACGATCCAAAGACCGTAAATGCATTCTGAACCTTGACTACTAAGAAATAGTGCCTCTGCGCTAGTAATTTACCGTAATTTATCGGAAAACGCTAAGGTGAAACATATATATAAATACACATAGATAACGTAAACACCTCGATCTGAATAAAAACCAACCATGTCACTTTTTGCTACCAACTGGGACACACCAAGAGATAAGAGTTTTCCGTTTTCCGCGCAAAATCGATTCAAAGTCGTTGGTTTTGGAGCTATTGCAGTTTATTATCAGGCAACGAGGCATTTTCCTAATTTTCACAACCGACCGGCTGCAACTAGTGTTTGGCAATTTCTGAAACATTACAAAACCTTCCTTAACTGTGAAAATTACAGCTTCTAAAAGTAACATAATTAGATGGAAATGATTCTGACACAAGTAAATTTCATTTAAATTTCATGAAAAGTTTCCGCTACTTACTACACTACAAAACATTGGTAATTTTCGGAAATTAAACAATTTTAATTTGGTTACTTTCAGAATATTCCATGAAATTTTAGGTGAAAGTTGCACTTTTGAAACTAACCCATTACTAGCTGCAACAACAGGCGCACGGAACGTCAGTAGTGACGGCCAACCCCGACGCTTTACCGGGATTTAAGTCCGGATTCGAACATAATACAGTAGATGCATTTGCGTTAACTATGTTTACATAGATCTGTGATGTAAACACTGCTGCTTGGCGGTAAGTTAAATGATAAGATGGTGGTAGCGACCCGGACGAACCTTGCACAAGGTCCTACCCACCGCCACTAAGCAGCAGCACAATATAGCAGTCCTAAATCTGTTAGGCGGCCCGACATTACTGCCATCCTAAATAAAAAGGACACTTCCGCAATTTCATAGTCAAAGTAAATTTAACCCCTCTTCTTAAGAAATAAGGTCATTTCATTACATACGAGGTTTTATGAGACTTACGCCCTTTTTTCTTAGGAGAGCAGGAGAAAGTATATCAATGTCTGAAAACTCTGAAACCTTACGAAAGAAACTGAAAGTCTGTGTCGTTATTATACTGCGACTGACTTTATATGCATTTTGTTTGTAGCTCTAAATAACAGCGTTGGTGACGCCCCTGGGATAGCGTCGTGATGGCCTGGGGCATCACGACGCACAGTTAGGGAACTCCCGTACGATAGACAGGACCTGCAGGCATATTGCCTAACGCATCATTTCATTTTGACAGTTCGAAGGTGAGTCGGCTTTCAAAATGAAAACAATTGTTCCACTTTAACCCCCTTACTTATAAACATGGAATAAGCTTGGAATAGTTTATGCCATGCTTTGTCTTTATCTGTAATTGTGACATTTGCATCTGACAGAAAGTGACAAAGCATGGCTTAAACTATTCCAAGCTTATTCCACGTTTATAAGTAAGGGGGTAAGTCGATTGCGATTGCGAGTGCGTTAGGCAATCGGCCAACAGTAATCTACTGGGTAAAACGATATGCCCTTTTACGTGTTCTGGTATTGTTTTTAAGTACTAGTATAGAGGCATACCATCTTGGTCCTCAGGGTTGGCAGTGCATTTGCGGTCTTAGGATTGCAGTCTTGTGAATGCGAATGGGTCATAGTTTCCACTTACCATCAGGTGGCCTGTGTGCTCGTTTGCCTTCTCTATGCCATAAAAAAAAACTCACCCGCCATTACTGTCAAGTACCTAAATAAGAGTTATCATAACTTTGACAGTACGATAACATATCAAAAGCAATATTGTTTTTACCGTGTTGATTACAGGTCCTGAAGCCATAGCCAAGATGCCAGCGCTACTAACGTTTTCCTTTTTAAAAAAACGAGCAACGAGGTCCATAATTACAAATACCTTATAGACTAACATGCTGCCGTCCTACCAAAGAAGGCGGCTAAGTGCACAGTAATTGTATTAGTATTTTAAATTTAAAGTGGTTACCAATAGAGTTCAAAATGGTTCGACAGCTACATTGCAGTTAGCCGCCTTCTTTGGTAGGACGGCAGCATGATAACAATATAAAACTTAAATCTAGCTACTGAACAGCGTGGTAATGATTCGCCAAAACTGGCATCATTTTTACTTGTGGGAGGACCTCGTGCAGGGCCGTCCGGGTTGGTACCAACATCTTGTCCATTAACCTACCGCCAAGCAGCAGTGTTTGCATTGTTGTGTTCCGGTTTGGGGATAAAACAGCCGGTGAAATGACTAGTGAAGTGGCATTCCATCTTAGTCCTCAGGGTTGGCAGTGCATTTGCAGTCTTGTGAATTCGAATGTCTATGGGTCACAGTTTCCACTTACCTTCAGGTGGCCTGTGTGCTCGTTGCCTTCCTACCATAAAAAAAAACATTGTCGCTGCCGGTAGGTTGTTCTATCACTCAAAACGTATGGTATGACATTCTGATGCGTTAGCGACAAACAAATATGGTCGCTTTTCGTTTGAATCTTGGCTAAGGTCCCCGAGAAGCTAATATATCGGCTGCCAGACTGGCAACTCAGTTACCCTTTATGTAGCTTCAGATAACTGAGATTTTATAATTGGCACGTTATAATTATACTGTTTTAAGCTACTTAAGCTCCTAAGCCAGTTATGGCAAAAGTTTAAAATGTACCCATAGCTATTTCGACTGAAAGCGTCCGCCATTTGGGAGCAGATTAATTTTAATAAGTCGAGATTAACGAGGGTTCGACAAAAGTGGATTTCCGCTGCTCGGACACACCGGGAGAAACATTAGGGTTTTAAGGGAATATTTGTTTGAAAATATTGTCAAGTGATGTTAATTTACTGCTACTAATAAAATGTACAGTCTGTGAGCACTTAGAGGCTGTGCTCTTAATAATATCGTATGAGAGCGAGTGAGAGAGAAGTACCTACTAAACCGAAGCCTCTTCTAAGTGATCACAGACTGACGTAGCCTAAGCAACCGTAGTTCACATTAAATAGTAGAGTATTCAACAAGGGACTAAAACAAACAATAATGACACGAGATATCGTCGGTGAAACTCCAAAACCGCGTAAGTCACATTTTAAATAAGGAGCAAAATGCACCTTTTTAATAAGACAGTAACGTTTATTTTGCTCTATCATAAATTTGTTAGTTACGTGGTTTTGTAGTATCACCGACGAAGACGATATGTAGCCAGTAGCCACGCGAGCTGAGCAAGGGTGGCTATAGTTCGAGTGTCATTATGGTGGTGTAGTCTCGTGTGAAACCCTCTACTTTTCACTTTGAATGCAAGGAAAAAAAAGACGTTCCTTCTATACAAAATTTAAATTTCTATTATAACAAAGTTTCATGCAAATTTGTTCCGTGTATTTAGACACAGATTCAAACTTGAAAACTATTATAAAACTAATTGAACCATGCATAATAAAATCAAATCATTCTTAATATACTTAAATAGATTCATATTCGAAATCATTAATCGTGTTTGAAGAAATTAAACCATTTTTATATATTTTTGCACAGTTGTCATTTTGAGGTTATTTTCACGCCCCAAAAATTGTCTATACAAAATTACTAAAAATGGCAATAATCCTCCATTCACAAACACCGTGATTGGTTGTTTAAGGGTTTACGAAGTAAATTAAATAAATATTTTAATCCCTAGAGAGCTTTAATCTGTGGATTAATAAGGAGCTTTAATCTGTGGCCGGCCGCCGCGCGAGCCAATGTTCGAGGGTTTGCCACGCGTAATGGGGACCCAGCTTTAGCTCCCGATGTGCGGAAACTAAAGTAACATTTTAAGGTAAGAAGTGAAAAGGTAATTTTAAACCAGTTCTGGTTATTACAATTGGCGAAAATTTGCAATTTATTTGTAATGTAGGAGCTTGTTTGACACCATGACCCACAGAAATTACGCTCTCAAGAATGCAAATTGGCTGCATTGATTGAATATATGCCATCTTTTTTCAAAGAAAACCATATTTAAGTGTTAGACCAATTCCTCTACTTTTTCTGAAATAGCTTGTGTACCTAACGTATTTTTTGGGTTTTTTTATCTAAAGTAGTTTAAGAGGAGGGGGGGGGGGGGAACGTGGCTTTTTTCATCCCGTTTCACGTTATTTACCAAAATATCTTACGAGAAAAGCAAATAGCTTTCTTGTTTTGTTTGTTTGAACCACTAGATACTATAAATATTTCAAATTTCAACTGTTTTAGTAAGAGTCTTGACACAGATGAACAGACAAACAGACAGGCGGACATCAAAGTCATCTTATAAGGGTTTCATTTCGCAGTATTGGGTAAAGAACCTAGTTAGTTTTAACTAGGTTAAAAGAAATCATTAAAACCTTTTGCCCAGTGTGCCTCCATATTAAAGCGCAGGCCAGCCCAATTAAAAAACTTTCCGAACGCCTACTAATTAGTCCCGGATATCCAGCCAGGCTAATTGCCTCAGAATTAGAAACGGAAAATAAGAAAAGTAATTATTAAGGAATCGGAACCGTTGACTGAATAACGAATAGGTAATCCTTAAACCCCGTCTTTAAATGTGATTAGTAGTCTCCTAAGACTTCACCGAGCGTCTATACA
Organism: Acleris emargana; assembly: GCA_927399475.2. NCBI lineage: Eukaryota > Metazoa > Arthropoda > Insecta > Lepidoptera > Tortricidae > Acleris > Acleris emargana. The sequence goes on from OV656840.1 coordinate 5,568,341, forward strand.
TAATATTGTACATTACATTACTGCAGAGGCCGTGAAGTTAGGGATTTAAGGACGAGTTTGGGCCAATTCGTAGAAGGTAGTCGGATAGAACGAATCCTTTATGGCAATCTCAAGACTGCAAATCTTACGATGGCAATCTCAAGACTGCAATCTTACTATGGCAATCTCAAGACTGCAATATTACGATGGCAATGTCAAGAATGCAATCTTACGATGGCGATCTCAAGACTATAATATTACGATGGCAATCTCAACACTACAAGCTTACGATAGCAATCTCAAGACTGTGCGATCTTACGATGGCATGCAATCTCAGGACTGTTACCTTACGATGGCAATCTCACAACTGCAAATAAATATAATACTATAGATTTTGTTTCTTTTTAATGTCGCAAAATATGGTTACAGAGTCTAGTGGTGGTTGGCAGCATGTATTTTTCCTTTGTCAGATTAATGTTAGTAAGCGTTAGGTATACATTATCGAGCATGTTTGAGAAAGTTAAGTTTTCTAATAAACTAATGAAATAATGAAAAGTCGAAGGATGGTTTTTTGTTGCACATATTAGAGGTTACATGACGAATTTTTGTGCGTTATGTGAGTCACTTTAATTTTTATTAAGTTATGTATGTATGTCACATATTTGGTAGACAATACTTTAGTTTATTACCAAACACAATAATACTAATGAGAGCACCGGTTTAACCTTGTTTTATAAACACTCATTTCATAGAAAACTATTTTCTGCTGACCCGTGTTAATTTCAGTTTGTCTTGTGATTACCAGTCTATCCTAACCTACGTGGATCATATTTAAGATCTCCTGAAATCAACACAGGCTCAGCAGAAGATCGTTCTCTATGAAATGAAAATTCTGTGAATGTGTAGCGTTATGTATGAATTATCGAAAATTTTCTTCGAAATTTAAACAACAGAAAATACACCGTTAGAATATCGTTATTCTTCATAACATCAAAAAGGTCTGGCAACAAAGTACTAAAGTTCAAATCTGCACCGGACTTGGTTTGAACCGGAGCGTCAATTCTTTGTAAAGTATTTTTTGCTGGAGCTCTCTGCCTTCTATTTCTATTTTGTTTCAAGGTATAAGTTTTCCCGCAACTAACAAAGCTTTTAGAGTCCTCTTTGACAGGAAGATTCTATTTGCGCTGCAGTTTTTATAATAAATTGAACTGATAACATCAGCAAGCATCCGGAGCGTCCTTTGTGTCACTACACACGGTCGGTAGGTATGTTTAGACATGTCTAGAAACTATATCGATTTAAAATGTAAGAAGTAGGTATATAAAAAATATTGGTGTTATAATATCATTATAACGGCCGGTTTTGACAACATCGGGTTAAATAATAGTACTCAATACTCAATCATTTATTGCATTCCACAATATTAGCTTACAGGATATTAGGTTAACTTAAGTTTTAGTTGTTATATTATATAATAAAACTTAACCCTGATGGGCACCGCAAAATTGGTGAGGAGAGGACGACTTGAATACGTATATTTTGTACAGCTAAATTTCTTAAATTCTTAAAATTTGCATGCATTATAGCATTACATACTACTACGACTAGTCCTAGGCCTGGAAAATAGGTTACTGCCTGACATAGTGGTTCCTAAAATCCGACTCAGGCAATACATCATTATAAGTATTTGTAAAAACCTTTCGACAAATTCAGAGAGAAACTGTTTTTTGAAAACTACGATTATTAAAATAGTTTCACGCACAATGAACGGCTGGCGCCCACCGCTGCCGACGCAGGCCCCGCCGCTGCCCACCCACAAGTTAGGTGTATGGGATTTTATTCATGGCCCTTTCGAGTTTATATGCAATTGAGAGCATTTTCAAATGAAATATCACAGTGGACAGGAATGGGTTTTCATACGTTCATTTAAAATATTTGAGAAAAATTGATGATTACATAATAATTGCCTTGAATTATTCCATCTGGTACAATTTATGTACCTTTCAAAGTAAAGTTTGTTTATTGAAATAAGTACACAGAAACTCAAGAAATGTTCGCTCTCTCATTATATTTTTTGTTGAGACAAACTTTGAAGTCCATGTGGTTACTGCCGCGGAAACTGTGGTAATTCCCTGATAAAAAGCACTTTTTAGCCGTTGACCTATAAAACTATATCTACTCGTATATCACACCAAGACATTGAACAAAAACCGGGCAAGAGCATGTCAGACCATGCTCAGTGTAGGGTTCCGAAGCCGTTACTACAAACAAATTAAACCTCGCGATAAACTTAGCTTTGCCGTTGGAAGCCTGTTATTCCCATACATTGACATAATTAGGTCGCGGTCAGTTTACCAACACCGCAAATAAGTTTTCGGTAGGTATAAACATTTAAACCGTTTGTAACCCAAGAACCATTGAAGTCTTTCAGTTAGGATTTCACTGCTTTCATTTAGGATATTTTTTAGATTTCTAGCATTTTTAGTTTTGGCTGCAGCAGGAGGGACACTTGAATCTTACAAAAATTAGCGCTTTATAGCTTAATATGTCATAAACAGATATCTGAATAAAATTTTACCTCTTTGTTGGCGTGACTAATATGTATATTTGTGCCAAATTACAGCTTTCTAGTACAAAGAGTCTCTGAGCTAGGCTGCGGACGGACGGACAGATATGGCGAAACTATAAGGGTTCATAGTTTGACTACGGAACCCTAAAAATGACAAAACAAACTAACGCAAGGGAGGATAATGTATTTTGCCACATTGATCTAAAATCTTTTATGACATCGTCAAAATAAAGCGCCAATCTATACGTAATAGCAATGGCATAAAGAAGAAATTACAGTTATCTCTTTAAAGGCGCGTTATAACATAATTGCCCACCAACGGTACTATAAAATGGCGCCTAAAAGCAAACGTTCATAAAACGGAGAAAAATACCGTTTACTCCGAATGGAATGCGGAGGAGGATGGCTCCAGTGTAAGCTTAGGTATTAGTGTATAGTAACGCCTGCAAAAAAGTAATCGCAAAGTGGAGCTTCATCTCAACAGTGCAAATGCTTAAGCTAACCAGATACGAGGGTGGATTGAAAAGTTCTGAGCCTGGTAAAAAAAAGTAACGGGCTCACTTTTTATAACAATTTTATTTTTCGACATATTCTCCATGAAGGTCAATGCACTTAGTCTACCTCGCCTCCGACTTCATTATCCCAACAAAAAAAAAAGAATCGCTGAAGTCGTTAAAATATGAGTCTACTGCTTCTTGTACCTCCATATTTGTCGAAAATATTTGTCCTCCCAAGTGTTTTTTGAGGTTTGGGAAGAGATGATAATCGAGAGGAGCTAGATCCGGCGAGTAAGGGTCATGCGGCAGCACTACAAATCCACAATCATATATTTGTGCCATTGATTTCGCCGAAGTGTGAACGCGAGCGTTGTCTTGGTGAAACAGTACTTTTTTCGACAGCATTCCAGGTCTCTTTATTTTAATTTCCTCACGCAGATGACGTAAAAGAGCACAATAGTAGTCCGAATTTATTGCTTTGCCCTTTTCGAGATAGTCTATCATGATATTCATGATAACCCCCCTGCAATCCCAGAAAACTGAGGCCATTACCTTATTAGCTGACAAAATGACCTTGGCTTTTTTGGGTGGTGGTGAACCTGGTCTTTTCCATTGCCTGGATTGTTCTTTCGATTCTGGTGTACTGTGGTGGACCCATGTCTCGTCCATAGTTATAAAACGATTGAAAAAATTGTCGAAGTCACGTTGAAACATACATAAACAATCTTGGGAAATTGTAACACGTACTCGTTTGTTCTCGACTGAAAGCAGTCTAGGCACCCACCTGGTTGACACCTTAGAAAATCCAAGAACATCGGTGATGATGTTCTGTGCCCGCTCATAAGAAATACCCATTGCTTCCGCTATCTCCACAATCTTCAATCGCCTATCCTTCATTATCGCATCTAATATATTATTGACATTTTCGTCCGTAGTAGCCGTCAACGGCCGCCCACTCCTAGGCTCGTCTTGAACAGTCTCCCGGCCACGTTTGAAACCAGCTACCCATCTTTTTATGGTAGCATAGTATGGAGCAGATTGCCCTTATGTTTGATTCATATGTTCAAATATTTGTTTTGGTGTTAACCCCTTCTTTTGCAAACATTTTATGACAGAACGGTGCTCAATTTTATCCATTACTTGAAAAATCAGTGACCTTATGTAGCAGTTCCAGCATAAAATGCAAAATTGTGACAGGAAAAAAACAAAAGATAGTGCATAATGGCGACTAAATATGGCACTTTGACCTGCCAGTATTTATTTGTTTTTTTTTTATTATATTCAACCTTAGGCTCAGAACTTTTCAATGCACCCTCGTATTTACCTAACTTAATAATAACGTAACGTAGTCATAAAAACATGAAAACATTGTATCTTGTGTAGGGGACACGGTTGTGTGGAGAACGTATCAAAACTTTATTTTTTAATTTGCTCAAAAAATGGTACTTTTCGTAGCTGTATATCGTGCGGGAACTGGTTTTGTTTCGAACTAGTGCTTTTTACTTTTCTTATTCGCCCTCGTGCGATTTACGTTTCCATATTATTTTTATATACTAAGCCGTTTTTCGCAAATGTGTTAAAAAACGTCGTTTGTTACTCGTGCGGAACTGTCATTTTCCCGAGGGTAGGTCCTGTTCCTCACCTCACGCTTGCCTTCACCGGCCGGCTGGAGTGTTTAATGACGAGGAACAGGACCTACCCTCGGGAGCACTCAGGTCCGTGGTGTCGCCACTAGCTGTATTATTATTATTATGATTATGATGATGACGATGGTGATGATGATGATGACGATGATGATGGTGATGATGATGATGATGATGACGATGATGATGATAATAATGACTATAAAATAATCCCCACACCTATTCGGGCATCTTCAGGCCCTATTCTATTCGAAAAAACCATGTTGCTTTTCATATTATGATACTTCTATTTACTTGACGGTAATAGCCTCCGAATTAAGACAATTCGATAACATGTTATAAACAATACGGTTTTATTAAGTTGAATTAAGTCCTGTAGGCAAGACGCATTGTAAAGAAAATAGAAAATTACAAACTCTGTTACGAACACACGGTAAATTAATTTCTTTCACTTCGTAAGACAGCTGTGTTAAATTAAATTTGTGATACCTACTGTAATTTCATTGTGGCTGTTAAAAACATAAGAAGAGAATTTCTTCGTAAGTGGGTGGTATTAATTTCTTTAATACGAATATTACTAAAAATACATTTAGTAATGCAAACATTTTGTTCAACCAACGTAATTATAATTCCTTTTCTAACTTTAAAAGTATCATTGCATATTATCACGTTAAGCTGATAATACCACTAATGGACACTAAACACAGTTGATAAGGTTATAAATTGATTGCCTCGAAATAAATGATTGCTCGTAGAACCGATTGCCGTTGGAGCGGGAAAGTTCTAGAGTGGCGACCGCAAACCGGGAGACGAAGTGTCGGCAGGCCTTACACAAGGTGGACTGACGACCTGATAAAGGTCGCGGGAAACCGCTGGATGACAGCAGCAGAGGACCGTTGTGGGAAATCTTAGGGAAGGCCTTTGTCCAGCAGTGGACGTCTTGCGGCTGATGATGATGATGAAATGAATAACCGCTATTTTCTGTAACATAAGAATCAATTGTCCATCATTGGTCCTTGTTCAATACTGTTTCCATCACTCTATTCCCTTCGACACTTTAAAAATAGTAGTTACATTACTACAGAGCCCGGGACAAAAGGGGTTGCCGGCCGAAGACATATAGCCAGCCGAGCAAAGCGAGCATGCTTTTGTCAAACATGCAATGTCCAATCAACCAATTATCAAAATTTACCATAAAAAGATCACCAAATGTGAAATTAAAATTAAAATCGGCCAAGAATAACGGATGATAATTATAAGCATTTTAGTTTTAGACAGCGATTAGACAGATAGATTCGATATGCACTGTGACGTCATGTAACAGGTCGGCCTTGTAAACTCCATGTTAAATTCTGGTTCGCTAGAAAGAGATAGAGACAAGTCTTTGGTGGCTAAAGCAGTTTCTTTTAAAATAATGTTTAATTAAATAATATTATCTTATTTATTTTTATAGCTGTTAAAATAATTATGTTTTTCAACTGTTTGTTTTATTGAAGCTGTATAAAAGGCATTAATATTACCTATTGTATGTTTTTAAGAATCCAACTTAGCTAGCACTGATTGCAATACAGAGCTTAAACCAACTTAAATCCATTTTGCAAATTATACAGCTAAAAGCTTCCGCAGCGTGCAACTTCACTAACCCTACAGAATATCAAGCTCTATTACGCAACAAACCTTTAGGACATAAATGAACATGTAATTTATTACCACCAAATTAACCAAAGCACTATAATAATAATATGGTCTTTGAAACCCCTACCGTAAATTCTAAGCCGTAAAATACTTTAAAAATTCACGAACGAAATAGAAAAAAATACAAGGAAACTGGAGATTCATTTTTCTCCCGCTGTAAAGTAGATTGACAGCCGACTGATTTGTATAATTAGGTGTATGTGATTGATGATCCTAGGTTGATGAAAACGGATTATCACGCTATAATGGATTAAAGAGGGGAATCATTTAAAATTGAGACGTTGAGGGCTATCAATTTTATTTTTTGTGATAAATACCTACATATATAACGCTCTGTCAATAGAAGCACGTTAGATTTTTATGGCGTGATTTGAGATTAGCTGTCTTTTAGGACCCTGTATCTTGAGTGCATTATGTTTTTAAAAGTTAATTTTGTGGCATGCGGTAGTCCCGTGTGGTTGCCGGGTTAGAATAGTGCCACTCCATGTCTTCCCGTGGATGTCGTAAGAGGCGATTAAAGGAATAAAGGCTTGTAGTACTGTTAAGCGATAGGCTTGAACACTGCGGGCGGGCTAATACACTGGTAAACATCTTATCGACGATTTTTTACAGTTTTTGGTAATTCTGTGACTCTGAATGAAGGTGTCTTCACACCTTCACACGATGTTGAGCACTTGTCTGCCTTGTCGTTATAAATTCTTATAAAGAAAAGTCTAATAATTTAGTCTTCGTCACATTAAACTTACCAAAACTTTGCTTTTATTTTAAAATTCTATCCGATGCGAAGTAACCGTCTGAAATTTCAGAAGCGATTTAACATAGAGGTTTGTTGACACAAAAAGACACGAGAAAAATCACTACCTGGCATCTATTCTAAGTACTAGGGTAAAACTATTTGCGTTCGTCATGTTATCGTAATGCCTACATTACGACAGCTCTTACTTTTTTTTCTCTTTATTTATTTAGAAGCTTTGTTCAACCTTGAACATTTCAGCTCCAGCTGGCCTAAACACAACCACACTTACAAACATCACACATAAAAAAACTGCTACCAAATTTTACAAAAAAAAAACATAAACAAATTTAGCAACCTCTAACAAAGGCTCTGCCAATATAGATTGGAAGCTGCCAACATTTGAAGAGTTAATACTAAAGTCTATAAACAACTGTTCCCTCTTTGCACGAGTCCGAACACATTCCATTAAAAAGTGTTGAACATCCTCTACTCTCCCGCACTCTTCGAAGTTGGGCGACTCTAGATTCCTCATGAGATGCAGCTCTTACTTGATGGCCGAGTTAATCATCATACCATAACCAGTCATAAGTAATACTGTGTTACCCAGTAGAAAAAAAGCGTAAGTAAACAGTTACGCTTTACCCTTAATTTGACCTAAGCCTTAGGAAACAAGCCCATAATAAATTGGCACTTTCCGTTCAGCATCAATCAAGCCACCAGTCATTAATTCCAGTAGGTTTAAATGTTCAGTTCATTGCAGCTCCGGAGTTCAATTTTCAGCTGAACAGTGAAAAGCCTACAATATGTCACCATCGACAGCTCATTCTCAATAGTCACGAAATAACCGTAACATCTGGCCAAAACAGTTGAAACACGCAAAAATCAACTCTAACTCCAATTAGTAGGAGCTGTGCGATTGCACGCAAAAAATAGCAAACGAGCGTGACATATCCAGTTTTCATTGATCCGCGAAAGGCTTCACGTATTCCCCTTGATTGAGGGGAATTACGTAGCTTCACAGGAGGGGAGGAGGCCTTGTTAGTTTGGTGGGAAAGAGAAACACATCACACGTCAGCAAAATCGGAACGTCGGGCTCGAACAAAGTGCATCTAGTTAAAACGGGGGGTAGGTAAGGGGGGCGCCATCAATATTGGCCGGTGCCCTTCCCCCTTAAAATGGCGACGACGAGCTGTCGGAACCGGTTCGACACATTGTGACAGCTAGAATGACGCGGTGGCGCAGAGTAGGGAGAGCTAGAGCCTTTTGAGATTTTGATCGTTTTTTAACCAACTGCGCGACGCAAAGGAGAGTAATGAGTTTATCAGCCTTTGTGGCGCTCTAGAAAATAAACGGGTGGACCAATTTTGCTGATTCTTATGTCAATCGATTTGTCTTAACCTAATGTCAAGATTAAGGCGAATCGACTGACATAGCAATTCCGCATCTATTTCAAATCTGTTTGATTATAAATTTAGCATTAGTTAACAGTATCTTAGAGCACATTTTAAAGTACCGTCTAAGGGTGAAGATCCACTAGAGCTGTTCGACGTAGCCGAGCATTGTGTGAGGAAAATCACGACCAATAGGAATAAGTACAAGTACATCGTTTTTTATGTATAGCCTTAAAAGGCAAACGAGCAGATGGTCCATGTCATGGTAAGCAGTCACCGTCGCCCATAAAAATCAGCAATGCCAGGGGCACAGTGAAGTTGTTGCCTTTCAGTATACTCTTACGTAACTAGCCGGTTAATATGAGCTGTGTCGAGTGAACGAGTGAATCCGAGTAATGCGCTTAAGAGAATCACACCCCAGCTCTCATAACCTCGCAAGACCCCGCGTACAAAAAAGTTGTACATATTACCATTAGAATAAAGATCTTTTGAAAAGGAACAAAATGGATTTTTCTTTCTTTTTACGACTGACAATGGAATTAGAATATTGACTCAATAGTTAGGTAGAAGTACCGTTTGAGGTCACTGTACCCTTTTAGGCCAGTTAATGTTGAAATCATCATCATGTCAGCCGAAAGACGTCCACTGCTGGATATAGGCTTCCCCCAAACATAGGCCTCCTCCAAACATAGGCCTCCCCCAAGTATCAACAACAATGTCGAAATGAATATCAAAAATACTGTAAAAACAAAATATAATTCATGTATAATTCATCCTGAAGATTAATATAAAAAGATATATTTTATAATTCTTTACATCTGTTAAAATGTAGAGAGGCCAAAAACGGTGTAAAGATGGCTAAAACCGGTACTTCTACACTATAAATAATAGGCCCATAATCCACTGACGAATTTCGTTGTATGGTGGGCCTGAAGAGGCTACAGCTATGCTACTCTGTAATGTGTACTCTAACTCTCCTTAAAAGCTCTGTAAGCTATTTTTTTGGCCTTATTTATTTTTAAACCCCTGGTGAAATGATAAATAACAAAAAGCAAAACCCCGACTGTTGTTGACAACTTTAAATAGTTGTAAATCCTAAATGATCATTCAAAATTAAAAATCGCTCATTGAATACAAAACGGACACATTCCAAAATAATTTTCTCTTGCATTGAAAATCTTATATGAACTGCTTCTAATTTCAAAATGCAACACTGGCTGATTTTGGAATGTGTCCGTTTTGTATTCAATGAACGAAATGTTCTAACTCTTCGACTTTTTTTTCTGTTTTACGACATGAAGAATCATCATAATCAGTCCACGCGTTTGGTATACAGGGTGGTCCAAAGACTGACGTCTAAAAAAAAAATTTAGATGCCTCACATCCGGGGCTATCCGAATATACCCCATGTATGTTGGCCGATTTTTTGTTATTTTCGAGTAATTAATTTTTAAAGATTTTTTCTAGAATTTTCGCGCCGAGCCGTTTATTAACATGTAACTTTTTTTGATTACGTTTTTTCTGGATGTTTTATTTTGCGACATTATCCTCACAAACTGTACTTTCACACATACAATAATCAGCTTCCCAACCTTAACCCGTCGAGCGATATGTCAAAATTGATGTACATCAAAATTAAACTTTATGTCAAATGAATAAGTCATGTAATGTCAAAAAATCTACGCACACATGTTGTGCGTAGGACACCTGAGGGGTTAACGCAAGTTACAATAAAATTGACCGAAAGTGAAAGTTTTACCTTTGAGCAAATCGAAGTATGATTTTGTAAATTAAAAAAAACCAAAAAATCTTAGAATTCAAAGATCAGAAGTAATTTTAAAAACTTGGCCAGTCTCTAAACTTTCAGAATAATTCAAAAAAAGTGACACTTAATAGGTCATAATTTGCTGGATTCGACTTTCAAACGTACTAAGGTAGAATGTGTAATAAAGAGTCTGTAACATAAAAACTGTTTTTTATTTGGTCGAACCTAATTTGGTACTGGCCATCAATAAAGCCATGTATTTTTATGAACAAATAAATTTGTTCTTCCTTTGTCTTAAGAAAGGAATCACGTCTTTTATTGTGAAATAACTAATAGTTACTTCTGCTCTCGTTACGTTTAATTTCTGAATTCTTCTCGCTTTGTTAACTGGACTCTGATTGATTTGCCTTACGACCGACCTGTGCTTGTGTTTTGGACTTTTGAACTTAGCCTAGTGATTGAATTTACTTTCGTGTAGCAACATGAACTACACTCTTAGTGATTATGCAGAGATGCATAATTATTATGGTGCAGCTCAAGGTAATGGACATTTAGCGGCAAGGCTGTACCGGCAACAATTGGAGCACCGGGAAGCCCCACGGCAGCATTACCCGGACCACAGAGTATTCATAAACACACATTTGACACTGATGGCTGGACGTGATCCTGGCCATCCAACTCAAGAAGGAGTTCCCAGAGTGGATCCAGATAGGAGGGATGAAGTCTGGCAAAGGCAAAGTTTTTAAAATTACTTCTGGTCTTAGCTTGCTTGCATAGCTTCCAGTTCTGTTATTAATCCTCCTTGAACTTGTAGACGGGTCTCTTTGGATTTCTGCCAAGACTTCATCCCTTCTATCTGGATCCACTCTGGGAACTTAACAAAGCGAGAAGAATTCAGAAATTAAACGTAACGAGAGCAGAAGTAACTATTAGTTATTTCACAATAAAATACGTGATTCCTTTCTTAAGACAAAGGAAGAACAAATTTATTTGTTCATAAAAATACATGGCTTTATTGATGGCCAGTACCAAATTAGGTTCGACCAAATAAAAAACAGTTTTTATGTTACAGACTCTTTATTACACATTCTACCTTAGTACGTTTGAAAGTCGAATTCAGCAAATTATGACCTATTAAGTGTCACTTTTTTTATATTATTCTGAAAGTTTAGAGACTGGCCAAGTTTTTAAAATTACATCTGATCTTTGAATTCTAAGATTTTTAGGTTTTTTTTAATTTACAAAATCATACTTCGATTTGCTCAAAGGTAAAACTTTCACTTTCGGTCAATTTTATTGTAACTTGCGTTAAGGTTGGGAAGCTGATTATTGTATGTGTGAAAGTACAGTTTGTGAGGATAATGTCGCAAAATAAAACATCCAGAAAAAAAGTAACCAAAAAAAGTTACATGTTAATAAACGGCTCGGCCCGAAAATTCTAGAAAAAATCTTTAAAAATGAATTACTCGAAAACAACAAAAAATCGGCCAACATACATGGGGTATATTCGGATAGCCCCGGATGTGAGGCATCTAAATTTTTTTTTTAGACGTCAGTCTTTGGACCACCCTCTATAGAGCGCCACAATGAAACAAACATACATAGTATATAGGCTGATAAACACATTACCCTCCTCCTTCGACAGCTGGGTAAAGTCGGGGGACTCTGCGTGTCTGTGTGTCTTCTGTCTGTCTGTGGCATCGTAACTCCCAAATGGATTAGGTACGTGTATTTTTTTTTATTAATTGATCATATCGGTTAAACCCTTTTGCATGTACGCGTACGTAAATAAAAAAACATCTTTTGAAAAAAAAAGTACAACTAAAAACAATGAAAAAAATGGTTTCAAGCGATGAAATTCAAACAACGTTTAACTTATTTGAAAACGATACCAAACCTAACCTCGAAATAGTGTTATTTTTAACACAACTTCTACTCGTATAAAAACATTTATTACTTTCAGTGACACTTACTTGTCATAAAAATTATATGACAATTGTTATATGATTTAACATACATACATACATTAAATCACGCCTGTTTCCCAGAGGGGTAGGCAGAGACCACTTGTTTCCACTTGCTACGATCTTGCTTGATCTTGATCTCTGGGAAACAGGCGTGATTTAATGTACATATGTATGTATGTATGTAATAATTTTAAATATAAAAAAGTACGTGTTAATTTTTTAGATAGTTTTATGTTTACTATATATCGCACCTTCAGTAGAACAAGGGCACAATGTACTATATGATTGTAGGGGCAATTGTGCCCTTGTTTTACCGAAGGTGCGTATATAGGCTTGTTGTACTGTTAGGCGATGGGCTTGCAACCTGTCACTAATACGCTGGTAAACATCTCAGCCCATTTTTGCAAAATGTGGTTACTGAACTATCAACAAGTTTTTAAAGTTGTAGGTAATTCTGTAGCTCTGCCTACCCCACTCTGGGAATACAGGCGTGAAGGTATGTATGTATGTTTTTTGTTTGTATTGAAACCGCCTTAACCCTACACTGCGCATGATCCGACATGCTCTTACCCGGTTTTATCTTTCAAATAAAAATGAATAGACACAACAAAGACTACATAAATATAATCAACTATAAATATCATATTTTTATATGGAAACCAGACACCATTATTTGTGTGAAATTCGAGACTATACGGCGCCCGTCAGAGCCGAGATCTATTGTGTTCATTGTCCGTCGCGGCTGGATAAGGTTATATGTATCGGCATGATACTTTTGATAATAACAGGTGAATAAAGATAAAATAAGGTATGATAGCATCAACAAATAACATATGAGAGGTCATATTAATGGTATATAACAAACGCATAACGCACTTACAACACAAAGTAGAGCAGACGACGTTCACGCCAAGAAAGAGGTAAATTAAAATCTTGAAGAAAATCTTAAGTAAAAGCACGACATGAATTTGATAGGAAAACTATGACTATTAAGTAGACTTCAGTGCTTCTTGAGCTACAAACGGTTTAAATGTTTATACCTACCGAAAACTTAGTTCTGGGCTCTTGCTTGGTTTTTTTTTTTCAGTTTATCGCTATAAGCAATATAGTGTGACAATCCAAAGCGGTCCAATACGAGTAAACAGTTTCTTTCATAGATCAACTTTTTTTAAAACAGGTAGTAGACAGTCACCCTGTGGTCTTATGTCGGGTTCCTATATTCAATCCGAGGATAGATAAGGCTTACCTCGGGTTAAAATTTGACATGTGCCCATACAAAATGTGTCAAATTTTAATCCGAAGTAAGCCTATCTGTCCGCGGATTGAATATAGGAACCGGACGTTAGTGAAGGCACTCGCTAAGCTTGTCGCTCATTTTCATATTTTTAGTCTTCCTGCTAACTATACCGGATCACCAAACTTCCTTCCTATATCGATTGTTTCAAAACAGCTCTTACGTCGTTGCAATATGATCCACACCCGGTAACTATCACAACCCACAGAAGGTAGCTGTAATGAAACGCGATACTCATTAAAACTTCCAGGCATCCTTCAAACTGTCACAGCTCTGAAGACGCTCCAAGAGAGCGCTAGTCTGGTTACATTGCGTGGTTTGAAGGGAGTGTAACGTTGGAGGTGAATGGGAAAGCCGCAATCTCTAGAGAAGGGTGTTTGTGATACGTACAAGCGTTTGTTAGTGATGGGAGAGTGTCGATGCCATTTAATTTTTGTTAAGATTAAGTCGAAGTCATACATTTTAAGCTGCTAGCACATGTCATATTTAAACAATTTACAGTAAATGACCTAATGGTCCGGAGTTTCATTCTCGGTATAGGCAAATATTTGTGTGATGAGCGTAAGTATTTGTTCCTGAGTCTTGGGTGTTTTTTTATGTATTTAAGTATGTATTTATTTATATGAGTAAGTTGATAGTAGCCTAGTACCCATAGTACAAGCCTAGAGCTTAGTTTGGGGCTAAGTAAACTTGTGTGAGATTGTCCCCAGATTGTCCCCGGATCGAACCCATTATCGGGACCGCTAGCTTCGTAGGCAGGGTCACTACCGACTAGGCTGTCGTCGTCTTGCGTGTTTTATAGAAAAATAACAATAAGCTGCTGATAAAAAAATGCAATTAAAAAGTAAAACTGTCATCAAATCCCACTAATATAATAAATGAGAAAGTCTGTGTGTGTGTGTGTGTGTGTGTGTGTGTGTATGTTAGTTTGTTACTCCTTCACGCTGCACGGACGGCTGGACGGATTGGGATGAAATTTGGAATGGAGAAAATTATACGCAAGCTACTTTTTATCCCTAATAACTATAATCAAAATCTACGCGGACAGAAGAAGTTAGTATATCGATAAACACTGTAACAAAAAATCGTATTCAATAAATAATCGTTGATACAAGTACACAACTAAAGCGTAGTTATGAGACTAGTAGTACCTAAGCTTTATTAGAATAAAAAAATGATTACCCTTATGAAACCAACGTACTTAGTTGTATTAAGTATAGCGGCGCTATGATTATCAGCTCTTACGCGCCATAATATTGCATTCTCATTGGATTTAGATAATTATCTATTCCGAATTTCAGGCCATTCAGCAAAATGTAAAAAACATACTCAACCTAACTCATAAAGCATGATGTAACTATTGCGTATTAACCTAAGTGTAATTTTTATAACAATAACTCCTTAACTAGATAAGTAGTTAAGTTTAAAATAATGTAATGTAACTAATCAAATGAAATAAACAGTTTAATTTTATTTATTCGTTCCAAATGAACATTAAATATGAAAATAAAAATATCGACAACGTCGCATCACTAGTGGCGTAGTGATGGGCCGTCACGTCGAGAGTGCTCAGCGCCGAACTATCGTAACAACTCGTGAACTCCCAACTCCCTTTGTTATTAAGACGTCAACCCACTTATTTTATTACGAGTACACTTCTGCGGATTGGAGAGATTTGAAGAAAATAATATCTGGTAGGATTAAGTTTGAGAAACGGTGAGATTGTCTTAATTTGTGGATTTTTGCGCTAAACAAGGGTAACTTTTGTAGACTATTTGTCGACTATATATGTAGTGCAATCCGTGTTATGTGTGTCTAATTTTTACCCGACTGGGTCAGAAAAGGGGTGGTGTTGTGTGTCTATTCAACAAAACCGAACCGGCTTGATGGATTTTGACATATAATGGCCACCACAGACTATCAGTCTGACTGACAGGCCGAGAGGGACCCAGATATCTGTTAGAATGAGAGACGTATAGCTTAATAATAAGGTTTTTGTTTCTATCAAATAGCTGCGTCCCTCTCGGCCTGTCAGTCCCACAGATAGTCTGTGGTAGCCATAAGATGTCGTTAGTTTCGTCTTGGTTGTGGGATTGAGATAGGGTACATTTTAATCAAAATGTTCTAAATGAGTAAAACTCATTCTTAAAATTACAATTAGATTAGAAAGGCAAGATGGGTTAATAACGTGGAATAGATGCCCCGAGTAATTAACAAATGACACATGACGTTTACATTAAGTATACTGCGCATGAATGCTAATGAGATGATTTTCAGGGCAACTAGATAAGGTCATTGCGGATATTGGCCGATTGTTCTAAGATCCACATGATTGGCTAACATGTACAGTGCCAGGCCTCCTGGTTTTTATACGTATTGAACTCTATTGCGGAGTTTTAGGCGCAGAATGTACTAATAAGGAAGGTAGTGAGCATCATCATCAAATGAAGTTGTAGGTGTGGTAGTATTAGACGGAAAATTTAGGATGTTTGCTGTAAAGTACTACGCTCTATTTGTGATTGTTACTTTAACAGGTTTTTTGATAGGTTTCTACCAATTCCAATAATATTGTATGGTAAGATTTTTTATAAATCCTTTTTTTCATTAATGACTAGATTATTATATAACATATATTGATATCTAAAGATGATAAATTCTTAGTATCCGGGTATGTCCTAATTGTTCATTCTGTAGGAAACCAATTACAAAAACCAAATTAGATTAGAAAAATTAGATTAGAATAGATTGTGATGTACTAAAAACTAAAAAATAAACATTATTTTAAAAGTGATTAATGTTTTTCAATATTAGTAGGTACGTATGGTTAATACTTTTTAAATTGGCCCTTTCTGTGTAACACATCTCTATGCTAATCGGGTCACTTCATAAAATTCGTACTATACACACTGCAAAACCAGCAATAGCTACAATAGCTACATACTCGTATATGTATATCATTTAACTTAACATTTACAAAACCTGATACGCCTGCAGTCCGGCTATCCGTGATCGTGAGACGTGACCAAAAAATGACCCGTCATTGTAGAATATCACTACTTATACCTTGACAGCACAAATTAGTAACAATACTCATACTCATATTCATACTCATTTATTCATATTTTTCGATAAAATTACACGTCAAAGGTTACATTATTTTATAGATTAATTAGATGTAGGTACATAATAGAAATATATGTCAATTTACATTTCAATTAAAATTACTAATTACAATACATTATGAATTATAGTAGTCGTCAAGTGAATAAAATGCTTGTATAGTAGCCATTTTTTCAATTTGTTATAAAATAAATCATTGCAATCAGTATTTTTTATTTCGTCGGGTAGTTTATTATAGATATTAGGCCCAGCAATACTTATTGTTTTAGTAGACTTATGTCGGGTTCCTATATTCAATCCGAGGATAGATAAGGCTTACCTCGGGTTAAAATTTGACATTTGCCCATACAAAATGTGTCAAATTTTAATCCGAAGTAAGCCTATCTGTCCGCGGATTGAATATAGGAACCGGACGTTAGCCAGTCTGCAACTCGTTGTGGCCAGTATGTTTTTGTATACGTCACCTAACCAAATTAAACGTACTCGACAAAGGAATACTATTATTAACATAACGTACACGGTCATTTCATCATTATCCGCTTCACCCGTTGTTGCCCATACCACAGAATATACAATAGTACCAGTACAGTCGAGTTTATAAATATGTGTACACTTTACGTAAAAAATATTTGTTGAATTTTGTTAATGTAAAAACTAATCTTGTTTGTATGTGGTCACTCAAAATATTAATCAAGTTGAGTAAATTTAAGTTATTATCATATGTTTTCAAGAAAATGGAGAACGGACACGACAGAGTAATAAGAATAATGGTTTTTCTTTAAAAAAAAATGTAAATGTTTATAATCAGTTACACAAAAATCGACCGATGTCCTAGTTAAACATGCACATCAGTCACCTCTGAAAAAAAAACCAACCTTCTAAACTAAGAGTTCATCAAACTAAGCAGTGTAGCACCCGGACGTCAAAAATCAATGCCTCGAAGAATCACCCTTACACGTACCGTTCGAAACAAATATTGGAAAGACGCGTGGCGTTTCCCGCGGTCCGAACTGTACGTGTAAACGCCTCTACGTCAAACTGCTAAACAATGACGACGCGCTGGCCTAGTTGGTAGTGACCCTGCCTACGAAGCTAGCGGTCCTGGGTTCGAATCCCGGTAAGGGCAGATATTTGTGTGATGAGCGCGAATATTTGTTCCTGAGTCATGGATGTTTACTATGTATTTAAGTATATATTTCTCTATATAAGTATTTATATCGTTGTCTAGTACCCATAGTACAAGCCTAGAGCTTAGTTTGGGACTAGGTCAATTGGCGTGACATTGTCCTCTGATATTTATTTATTTATTTATTTATTTATTTAATGATTAATTTGGACTATGTTTGTAGCTTCGCGCCAATTGCGGAGTGAGCTCGCTAAACATCGCAAGAGGCGTGTCCTCTTATATTATAGTGACTCTCTGGTCGCGGTTCAGTTGTTTTCATTATCGTTCGGACATTATTCAGTGCGGCGAATATCACCAAGTGAATTAGTGGTTTCGAAATGAAATACGTAATACGAATATTGGCGCTAGTGTGTGTGGGGTACACACAGGCTTGGGGCCGGGGGGATTTGGAAAAGTATGGCCCTTTTGAGTTGGCGTTGAATTCGAATTTTTTAAAATGTAAGTATTTATAATTTATTTTTGACACCTTGTTTATGGTTATTTAAATATTTACTTGCTTTTTCCACGATTTACGAACAAAAAGAAACATTTAAACTGGAAAATTAAAATTCAGTTCATTTGTTACAATATTTTAATTTATTAATCGTATTTTTTTAGATGACCCGATTATTGAATGAAATGCGTTTTAATATTATAAGGGATATAGGCCATTTAAGTCTATTTTATCCTTCAAACAAACTTAACCTTAACACTTACGAGGTTTTCAAACCAAAAACAAAGTCAATAAAAGGTAAAACGTTATTGTATCTAAGAAATCGTAAAAAATCAGAATCTTTGATGCTTTAAATGGTCTGTCTTTGTCTGAACATTGATATAATATACTGGTCACTGACCTGAGAACAATACAATAAAAGTTTTTTTTTAGAGGAGCATTTTTATTAGTCCTAGTGTTAATTTTACTTTGTTTTTTTTTTAAGAGTTTTTTGCCTTTTTAGAGTTCTGTACCAAAATTGTAAAAAGAGAACCCTTATGGTGAGACTTCGGTGAGTGTCTGTCTGTATGTCACAGCAGTTTTTCTCTGACACTATAGAAGCTTTCAACTTTAAATTTGGTGGCTGTGTTGCTTGTCCGCGTCTAGTTTTAGTTAAAAAAAATGAAATTATTTTTCTAAATATTTGAAAAGGGATCTAGTATAGGGGGTTGAACAATGGAAGTGATTTGATTATATATAGCAATTGGGTGTCATAAAGGGCTTAATCTGAAAATTACGAAACTTTTTTTTCAACTTCAGTTACGTACCGTAAACTCGGGTTACTTTAGCCCTAGGGGGTAACATTGTTCACCCCGAAAATCATCTTTAAAATTGAATTATTCCATTAAATGTTACATCAGAAACAAGCTACTTATATAGTTCTATAATTATTTTTACAGTTTAAGATGTTTACCACTCAAATTGTCGTAGTTTTAAGGGTGGGCAATGTTACCCCCTAGGGCTAAAGAAATCCGGGTTTACCCTACTTTCTGATTTAGCCAAAAATCTAAAATCGTTTATGTAACAAAAAATAATCAAGATCAAGAAAAAATATCAAAAAACTTTAAAAATCTGTACAAAAATTTAGACTAGTCAAAATGGACCTTGAATAAAGTGAATAAAGTTCATAGCAAAATGAGTATTATCTTCCGCGTTTTCCAACCATATCAGTATCGTTGCGTGAATCCAACTCACCCTTCACCGGTTTTATTTATTTACTCGTGCATTTTGTTGGAAATGATAGCATCAATAGACATTTCAAAATATTTTTTTTTAAATCGTAATAAAATCATCAAACATGAAAAGTTATTCAGGAATCAAGTGGTTATCAAATTCCTATATTATGATGTAATCGTCAAAACACAAATCATAGTCTAAATGTGTTTCTCACACACATTGACATTGATTGATTGATTGTTTGACTTTGTACTGTCAACGTCAAAAGTAAGAGATCGAATTCTACATGTTTCAAATGTATGCATGATGCCCCAGACACAAAAAAGGATTTATTTCAAATATTGCCAAAAACTCAAGGTAATAATGAGTTTTTAAAACCTATCCAACGGCAACTCATTCGATGCCATAACGGAAAAAAAACTTGGCTGTACTTTGTTTGGGATGTAAATGGTTTTTTTAATTCATATGTGTAACTATGCCAAATTCTTGGTCATGGCGTAACTATAAGAATTCCTTGTTACTACGGAACTGTAAATGTACGATGTGAAAAAGTGCACGAGCAGAAAAGCGTATCTTCACGGCTCTTACGTTCTTTCGTTAAGAAGCACGCTTTCGGCATTAAGTAACTCAGTCACAGTATTTCCGATAATGTCTAAAATATGTTTCTTTAACAGTATTGAGCATTGGCTTTGTATTTTTTTCATATTTTTGGACATACGGTTTAAAAGATAAAAGGGAGAAGATACAATCAATGCGAGTTTCGAGCGATTATTTCCTAAAATATTCACTTAGTCACAAATATAGCTTAGAAACCTTAAAATCTTTATAAAAGAACTTTCGAAATACAAACTCACACGTTTATTTTTGTTGCCTAGACGCGGAAAGTAAGGGATTTCCTGACGAGGCGGTAAAAATAGAGTCAGGAAATCCACTATTCCGCCGAAGCATATAATAATGCTTTTCTCAAACAATGCGAGGAAATGATACAAATACATGATTATAAGTATTTTTAAAAACCTTTGACGAATTCGGAGAGAAAGTTATTTTTGAAAACTACAGGTATTGTTAAGATAGTTACGAGCCGCCTTCATGGTCCATAAGTGTTTTCATACGTTTATCCTAAGAGGAAAATGAAGCACTTCGCGTCTTAGTTTTTCAAAAGAAAGGCCATCCTTTCCGAGCATGTTTGAGAAAAACTAATTTTGAGCTACTGTTACATGTATTGTATAATTATGTATTTTTTTTATTTAACAAATTACCAATCTAATAACGTTACACAGAACACCTATAGTCCAAAATGTCATCAATATAAATCATGTCGTTTTTGACTAGAATGCCTGTGACATACGGACCAAACAATTTTAGCACATAAAATTTTAGGTCAGTCGAAGGGAATTAAAACACACGGTCGTTTTTTGTAAGAAAGAATAACTTCATAAATTGATACTCTACTAACTTGAAAAATTCACCATTCCACCTTCTTAAAATAACCAAAATTTCAAGTAATACTGATGTTTATAATACTTACTTCTCGTTTGGAAAACAATGACATGGAAGGTATACGCGAAATGTTGACATTTACTCATCACATCAAGTTTTGCTTCTTTAGGCTATTATGACAGTTGAGATCTTTGTATAACGAAAACGTATGCCTTACTTTTGTGTCAACATGAACTAATAGCTGATAATTGGAACTATTGTTTAAACACACACAGGTACAGTATATTTTTCGCCAAATAAATTGTTTTATAATGTCACTCACTGCGTCAAGGTTACATTGGGCTGATAGAGCCTACTCGTCATGCCGTAGTAGACCATAAACTCTTGCGAACTTTATACAACACTATAGTATTTTCTATTTACCTACCATTGTTTACTTGAATGAATCGTATTGTTTACAGACCAAATAAAGAGCTATCTAAATGAATAAGCGGTGTTAATCACTCCAGTATTGTTTTTTCCCACTCCATTATATCAAATTCTTTAGATGCTATTGTATTATTACTAAGGCTTTGAGCTCTAAGTGTGTGTGTATTTGTAGTTAGCATTTTAAATATCATTTATTTAACTAACTAATATTAGAAATGCGAAAGTTTGGATGTTTGTTTCTCAATCACACCAGAACTGCAGAACGGATCTAGATTAAATTTAGCACAGAGATTACCACATAGGTTACTTTCTATCAATTAAAATTTGAGAGTTCTTGAGGGAATATATGGAGTCACGCGCAAAAGAAAGTAGTTTTATAGTTCGACCGTTGAAGGGAAGAAAAACAAAAATGAAACTTGTATAATTGACGATGCTGTTAGTCTAATTTATATTGACAATTCGATAACCGATAAGGGCAAATATTTAAATGAAAAAATGGATTACCCATTTATTTACGAGTCTTAAAGGTCTTTCTGAGAAGTACCTATTATTAAATCAAACCGCCTTTCAACTAACGTATCATAAAGCAGAATTTTCGTTATTTTTTTTGATAATCACAAGTCAATCCTTACCTAACCTAGGTCACTGTGTGACATAGTCCCCCGACAAAAAAGATAAAAGATGTTTATTCAGTAAGTAGGCCGCACGGGCACTTTTACACGTCAAAAATCTACCAGCGCTTCGCACGACACTTCGACACTTGTTAATTTACTATTAAAACTTTACTTTCAGGTGACCATGATAAAACCCTAGACCTGGACGTTAGCGGAGTCAACGTGTACTTCTACGACTTCAGACATAATGATGTCCAGGCCTTCCCAATACAAAGCGCAGCTCAAGGCATCCTCAGCATGCCAGGGCTAGAATCCATGAGACGATTCATCATCTTCGTCGCTGGCTACAAATCCAACATTAACAAAAGCACCGAAAACCGTGTCAGAAACACCTTCAGAGATTTTCCAAACAGTTACCTGATTATTATAGATCATTCTCCTTATACTAACCAAGAATATATATTTAAAAGCTACGAGCGAGCCGTCAAATATGTCTACTATATCGGGAAAGCACTGGCCGAATTGCTGAGTGATCTTCAAGCGGGTGGTATATCTTCTAAAAGTATGCACTGTATAGGGCACAGTCTAGGAGGACAGATGCTCGGATATACTGGTCAAATCTTCAACGAAAAAACGACGGAGAAACTATGGAGAATAACGGCCTTAGACCCAGCTGGGCCTTGCTTTTCAAAGAGTCACATTGAAGATCAGGTTAGATCTGGTGTAGCGGAGTACGTCGAAGTGTATCATTGCAATGCTGGTGGATTAGGATCTAATAGCGTTTTAGGGGATATAGACTTTTTCTTAAACAAAAACGGCCAGTTCCAACCAAATTGTGGAACACCACTCATACCAGGTATTTTTGACTCTTCTAAAGCGGCTAAATGTAGCCATAGGACTTGTATACAAGTTTGGACGGCGACGGTGAAGCATCGGGATTGGTTCTCGGCTTATAAATGTCCCTCGTACAAAATGTTCAAAGATGGCCTGTGTGTAGAAAATGATGTAACACTTGCTGGATTCTGGAATCCTGGTAACGCTACCGGAGTTTATTATTTTTCCACAAAAGGATTTGATTTCGATGATGATGAATGATCGAGTCAGCTAAAGTTTGTATATATTTTAAAGATACCAAATATTTAAGTTACTTAAATAAAAATATTATCATACCTTGTTAAGGTACTGAATTAATCTTCTATTTTATGCTACAAAAGATTCATAATCCATGCATCTGAAACTCAAAAGTAACGTAATTTATTCTTATTTAGGCATAATAATATTGTACTACGTTTATTTACATTTAATTTTGAAATAGACTTTTAATAATAAATGTTTTCGTAGAATATGTTGTCTTATTTAAACTTTACTTTAAAAAAGTGTCAACAGGCCGTGCTGCTGGTAATCTAGATAGGTTTGTCTGTCTGACAAAAAAACCCATTGAAGTTGGGTCATTACATTAAATCCATCATAAGTATTACTTAGTAAGGTAAATCCGGGATAGATGCCGCAAAGAGATAGGCGCCTATTTTCCAAAAATCTTACTTTCCAAAATCTCAACAAATAATAGTTTAAATAGGGAGCACAAGGGCCACATCTCAGGCCCTGCAGGCCATCGCGAGAAACAGTCGTGTCTCACTTGTGTGTGGGAAAACCTCTAATGGTGCGTTCCTATATTCAAAACCGTTGGTAGAGTTATGACAACTCGTTAAAAATTGACACATTTTGTACGTAGCAAATGTCATAACGCTACTGCCCGTAAGGAAAACGACGCGTTTCTTACATATAGGAACCGGGCATAAGACGAGCGCAAAAAATGCCTCACATTTTCAAACATATGTTTGTAGTTTCATTAGTTTATTAAAAAGTATTAACTTCTGTTATTTTTTTACAACATCAATATACTGGTTCAATAAGTCTTTAACTAAAAGTTAAAACTATCGCTCTTTTGAATTCGGTTTAGATAAAAAATAAAAAGGCGTCTATCCATATCAAAAAAGATAGTCACCCGATTTACGTGGCGTATACGTGCCCTTGGAGAAGCTATTTATTACCTACCTAAAGAGGATTCATATCATATCGTATCACTTGATTAACTTATACAGTATCATATGGATATACATTATACATATTATTTAAAGAGATTTGTTGAAAATGCTTGTTATAAAATTCAATTGTTTTGATGGTGACGTAAAGATCGTAGCCGAATCGCAGCCTAATAAAAATAATATCATTAGTTATTAAATTACACTACATTTACCAATGAATGACAAGGTAAGTCCATGTTATGCAAACTCTGAAAACAGCTCACCCTTGCCGAGCTCTGCTTATTATAAAAAAGTTATAGTCCGCCAAATGCTTTGTCAGATTCAAACCATCTGGAAACTTGATGACTAAGTAATAACACCTACCTTATCCTAAATGAAAACATACTGATAAGGTTGTAGACTTCCCGCAAAGTATACAAGATGATAGATAAGGTAAGACCCAATGTGGACACAGCCAAATCAGACACCTTCAAGGGCGTTAACGATATTCCAATGATTTGATAAGATGTGGTGGATACTTTACTTCTTAGATAAGTTTAGGCTCAATTCGATTGTCATTAAATAATTATATCTGCCATTTAGAGTCATTATTATCCTTTTGACTGTATATCACTGTTTATCTGGAAATAGAAAAATACCTAAAAGAAATAAGGTAGGAAAAAGTATACAAAGATCCGTATTACAGTATACGAGTAGATCTCTTTCTTATAAATTAATAGTTTTTTTCACATTACATGCTCGAAATTGCCCAATTATGTATCATGCAAACCTCGCCTAAACTAAGTCATTATAACCGGCTGGTTAATAACGAGATTTGAATTTGATTGCAAAATTGTTCCATAGAAACCTACAGTAAAAATAACTTATTTGAAAATAGAACTGGCCACTTCAAGCCATATAATATGCAAAACAAAGAAAAGGTGAGAAAAGTAGCGTATTCTCCTTTGGGATAAAGCTGTTTTCGTCTTGGGCGACCTTGAATCCCTCGCTGCACTCAGGACTCCGTTTGAATCCCCTCGCTTCGCTCAGGAATTAACTCGTAACACCCTCGTTATATCGCGCCTGTAACATAAAACAGCGCTTTATCCCCTCGGTGTGAAATATGTAGTATACTATTATTTTACTTTAATACGGCGCTCAAACAGAAATTTTTATATTACTTTTATTTTGGTTAAAAAAATGTGAAGGGTGCACGGAAAGAGCATGAGTCAACTTTTTTGAATGAACCATTATTTAACTTAAATACTTACAGACATAAATCTTAAAATTAATTTAATTTTTTCTCATTTTAAAAACCCTATAGGTAAGTGCAAGAATATAACGTAGGTATGCAATTACATGGTTTCTAACTTAAAAAAAATATATTATTCAGTTAGGGCATTGTTACACGTCAGAAATCTGCCAGCGCTCAAATCACGACAACTGAACAAAAGTTACCAAAAACTAAGTTGACCAGACCTATTCTTCTTGCTTTTTAATGACTTGCGGCATGCTATCGCTATCACACTTGCATTGGCAAATGGTCAAATGCGAGTCGGCCTATTTACCTCCGTACTTAATATGGTTTCCATCAGAACTATTTCCTAATTTTGGCTCCGTCCTTACGGTTCGCTCAGCTTGCGGCTTTTGCACGTGATCCGCAGGCTAAGTGTAAAGCGGGCCTTAGAAATTAAATAAATTCTAAAAGGTTTACAGTTCCTAGACAGAGTATTACCTGGACATGAAAAGATATTGCAACGAGTAAAAGAGAAGCATGAATACGGAAAGACATTAATAATGAAGACAGTACGTTTTTTCAAGGCCGATTTGTTTGGTACCAGTTCTGTTGAATTTGATGAATGGAGTTGGAGTTAATTTTTTATTGCTATCCCCTACCCTATGGTAGAAGTACCGTTTGTGGCCACTGTACCCTTTTTGGTCACTTAAGATTGAAATGAGTATCAAAAATATTGTATAATTAAAAATAATATTCATAAATAGTTAACACTGATGATTAATATTAAGATAAAATATAAAAATATTTTTGTAATTTTCATAATGCTTTAGATATTAGTTAAAATTTAAAGTGGCCAATAACGGTCTTAAGATGGCCAAAACCGGTACTTCTACCCTACTATATTGTTATAACTATATTGTTTAGTGTTGTCCGTGTTTTCGTAGGTTTCGTAGTTACATCTGTGATCTAAACTGTCATATTATAGGGTGCGTAAGCCAGTTTTCAAAAACCTTTTACCACAAGTAGGTAAGTTATATTTTCTCACGATAAACCGCCTTTATAAGGTAGGCACTCAATTACAGAAGCTTTATCTGATAAAGGTGTTACCTATGTGATTTGGTCGGGTTGTCTGTATTGCTATCTCAAGGGTATACGCGAACCGCTTCTAGGTTCGAACGATATAAAACTGGGGTGCTTGTGAAAAAGGATATAAGTATCCTGAACATCAAGTAAAATGTCAAGTAAAAGGGTTTAAGTCTAGTTACTAAGTTTATTTGTATACTCTTTTTCAATAGAAATTATGTGGACTTATGTTTTCAATAAGTCCCCAGAATTATAACCCTTAATAATTACGCAAACAAAGTCGTTATGACAAAAAATTGTATGGGAACAATCAGGCTCCCATGAATAAGCAAGCGCCTCGATTAAGGTTCAAAATAGTTGAGGAAACTTGGGCCACGAGCAGAACAAGCAGAATACCGTCGACTAATACAAACAACTTTAATTACATTGCACATACAGGCTGATACAGGATGCTTCCTAATATTTTGACTGTGTACAAGTAAATTTGTTTTAATTCAAATTCAAATTCAAATTCAAATCATTTATTCTGTAAGTAGGCCCTGTAGGCACTTTTACAAGTCTGAATCTACCATCTACCAGCGCTTCAAGAGACCATTGTTGAGAAGAAGCGCCGCAAGAAACTCAACAGTAAGCCATTTTTTTAAATAAATAACTTATTACAATACTAAACTTAAGCTATCTAATTTAAATGTCACAGGGATGTACAGGTCCCAGTAGTAATAATAATTAAATTAATAAAAATGTCAGGTTAAAATAATAATACAATTCCGGAGATGTAAAGAGTCTCCAAATGTCAAATTAAAATTAAATATAGGTAAGTAGGTAATTAAACAAAAAAACAATAAAAACAAGGGAGATGTAGAAAGTCTCCACGGTCAATTTTGGAGATGTAAAGAGTCTCCAGATGTCAAATTAAAATAATAAGCATACAAGGAGATGTATATAGTCTCCACGGTCCATTCTGTGTGGTTTGTCTGTGGAATCAGTCTATCTGTTAAAGATAACCGCATTAAAATCCACTGCGTAGTTTGAAAGATTTTTGAAGATTATAAAGATTTTTGAAGATTATAAAGATTTTTGAAGATTATAAAGATTTTTGAAGATTATAAAGATTTTTGAAAACTATAAACATTTTTGAAGATTATAAAGATTTTTGAATTACGTTTAAATTTCTATTTGTATTCCGACAAATAAATGTCAAGTATAAAATAGAAAATTAACACACTTACCGGAAACGGCTCATTGAAGTGAACCTATTTGTTTATGGCAAAGTTATGTTACAGTTGTTGGTAATTCTTTAGCTCTGCCTACCCCAACTCGGGGAATGAAGGCGAGAGTTTATGTATAGACATTTGCATTCACTGAACTGTAATGTTAAGACTGCAATTTTATAACTATAAATGCGTTGATAAGAATGAGGATTTAGATGGAACGCCTCACGGGTTTAGGTACTTATCCGCACCGGAATACGAGGTAGGTTTCGTTTGACGAGTTTCTCATCAAGGAGATTAGGAGTTCGAAATATTATGAATATAATCCAAAATATCTTGTTTTTACGTTTTGTTCTTTACGTAGTCCGTCTGTCAAATAAAAAAAAACTGAAACAATATACTCGTATTTGGAGGTATGACGTATGCAGTTCAGTTTCCTCTGAGAGAAAAAGACAGAGCTATACAATTGCTAGGGTGTGTTGTAAAGATTTGGAGGTTGACGCCGAATGTTGTCAGTTTATTGTTGATTTTTGTGGGAATTCTTAAAACCATTCATAGTAGTTACTTGCTAAAATAGATTTAATTATTTAGTTATTTATTTAAGTTATTTATTTAATTTATAGATTGCAATAATCATGATAATATTATGAGAAGGATGTTGAGAGGAGGGTGCAATGAATGCGGGGAATCAAATTAAAGGGGCCCTGTTCTCCTTTGTGAGCAGAAGTGGCGTTTCACAAAATGCCCGACTGGCTGTTCACAATGGAGTGCTGCCCCCTACTCTGATGTATGGTAGTGAATGTTGGGTGTGGCAGGACAGGCATAACAGTCGTATAAATGCAGTTGAAATCTGAGCTATTTGCGTAGTATGTGGTGTGAAACTATTTGTTAGAGAAAGGAATGAAAAATTCAGAGAGAAATGTGGACTAAAAGATGTAGTTTGGAAAGGATGGATAAAAGGAGATTGACGAAAGAGATAATACAGAGTGAAAGTGAGTGGAAGCGTCGGAAGGGGCCGCCCTAGATGTATTTTTTCGAATCAAATCGGAGAAATACTGGAAAAGGGCCGAAACCGACGTGCGTGCATGACTCGATGTATGAATGTGGAAGAAGCGAAAGAGATTTGTCAGGATCGTAGCAGGTGGAAAGAAGTGGTCTCTGCCTCTCACAGAACGCGAACAGGCGTGATTTAATGTAATGTATTTGTTGACGACAGCCACCGCCGAACTCTAGCCGACAGCGACGTATTTAGACGTGACCCTAGTATATAAGGATACTGTAAATAGTTAAGTTAGTATATAAGTGTTTTATATAGTATTAGGTAGATTTTAGGTATTTAATAAAGATTTTTTAGTTAGTTTTAGGTTTAGAATGGGGATTTAGCTTAGGGAGCCACCTAATATTACGAGCTGTGGATGAACGATGTATAGATTTAAGTTTTTTATGTGTGAATTAGGTAAAGTCCAGCCCGAACTACAAGCTGGACTGAACCCCGAACCGATCCTTGCTCCCTCAGCTAAATCCCATTAGGATAACTACGAAAAATTTGTGAAAAATAGACCGCCGAACGCGGCTATTGTCCTCCTGACCCGGTAACCTAGTTCCGATATTAGAAGGGAAAAGGTTATCGGGTCAGAGATCCTGAGCCGGACCTAAGCCAGGAAGAAACGAATCAGATCCGAGCAGCGAGATAGGAAGTATGATTGATTATGTGTTAGTTTATAAGGAAATATTGAACCAAACTTGAGATAATTTGATAAAGCGTGCGGCCAATCAGACGCAGGCGGTATTTACGGGCGGCGACGGGGAAGAACCTCGGGTGTTTCCACCCGAAGGTCGAGTGGAAAGCGCCCGGAAATGCAGGCGCTCTGATTGGTCGTCCCGATTAAGTTTATTGAGCTAAGGCTTTTGATTTGTGCAGAGGCTTGGGACTCCTCGGACGTGAAGGCACTATTTGAACCTATATGAAATACTATAAATACGGAGCCAATATTTTTAATTGTTTGTACTCGGTTTCATAGTTAGTTAATACTCGGATTTGTATACTCGGATTAGTACTCGGTTTCATAGTTAGTTACTAGTCGTTTAGTTTCGTTTAGTACTCGTTACAAGCTCTTAGTATTCGTAGTGTTTCGTACTGCACTCGTCGTATACGGTGCATGCGTGTTTGTTAATCTCTCTGCCCTAAAGTAAAATCGTTTTTGTTTATATTGTTTAAAGTCTATAGTGTTTAAGTAAATGTAATATCAAAGTGTTTGTCTGTTTTAATAATTTAAATTCATTTAACGTTTTTATCTAGTTTCATTTTATTTATTTCCTCTCCTAATCGCGTCGCGTTTTGTTTAGTGTCTTTGGAACTCTGAGCTATCGGGGTTAGTCAACTGTTAGCGCGTATCGTCAACAGTTTTATGGTCCTTCGAACCGGATCTTAACCAGCGGTCGCCAACAGTTTTATGGTCCTTCGAGCCGGATCCGCGAACTAGGATTTGTGATTGTGTTGTGAACCCACGTAAAACCATAAATATGGTTGTTACGAGGAGCCAGGCGGGCGATAACCTCGAGGACGAGGAAAATCGTCGTCTGATGGAGCAGCGCTTAGAAGAGGAAAGGCAGAGATTACTTGAACAAACTCCGCTACGAGGAGGTAACGTCGAGGGAGCACCCGCGGAACGAGCGGGCCCCCTCAGAACCGGGACGGAAAACCCAACCCTTCGGCGGATGAACCCGATGGGCGACTCACCAGTCTCACCCCCGAACCAGGACAGGGGGGAGTTTAGTCGCAATGTCGGATGGGGTGCGCAGCCGCGGGACACCTACGGAGTGTCACCGCTCGCGCCACCCGCGATCCGAGTACCCGAGCAGCGTATGGAGGAGAGGCTCGCGCAAGGAGCGCAACGACCGGCGGATCGTGACCGCGTTGCGTTTGCGTCGAGGCCTGCATCCGTGGCTTCTACCACGGATCTTAAGGTAAGAAGGCGGAGAGCAGAACTGGAGGCGGCAGAGCAGCTCGCCGAGTTGCACCGTCGTGAGCTGGCGATTCAAGAGGAATTGATCCAGAAACGACTCACCGCAACCATCGAACAAATCGAGGTAGAAGGGTCCCGGGCTGGAGGGTCGGTCGCAGATCCCGCGAACCGGGTGGGCAACTGGCTCGACAACGTGCAGCCCGAGAGAGCAGCGCCGATACCACGCAGGTCACGTGAAGACTCGCCATCGCCGAGGAGAACACGTGACGAGGTAAGAACCCCGCACAGTCAGCGGGAACGATCAGAAGGTAGGAGCCGCGCCATTGATCGACTGACGGATCATCTCGAGACGATGATGAGGCCGCCACCAAGGCAAGTATATGAGTTGCCTATATTTGCCGGAGATCCGAGCGAATGGCTCACATTTTTAAATAGTTACGAACAGTCGTCGCAGCGGTACAAGTTCTCGCCGTACGAGAACGTTGCGAGGCTACGACACGCTTTGAAAGGTGAGGCGCGACAGTGTGTACATCATATGCTCGCGTCATCGACATCACCAGAACTAATTGTCAGAGTGTTGAAAAAGAACTTCGGTAGAACCGATTTGCTGATTGATCGAGCTATCGAGGAACTGAAGAGGATGCCTATAATTGGTCCGAGCGCAACGGATCTAAATGCGTTCGCGACGAAAATCATGAACATAGCATCGACTTTAGTGAATTTAGATAAACGGAGTTACGGAGCTAACCCGTTACTGATAAGGGAGATAACAGAGAGGTTGAGTCCGCATTTGCGCTCGCGATGGTGCGCATATGCGAAGGAAAGATATACTCTAGAACAGAGTGAGTTAATGCTGATGGCTAACTTTTTACTCGATGAGAGCGACGCCGAGTTGGAGTTCTCGCACGCACGGGCGCCGTCAAAGAGGACGACACCCGCGCCACCGATCCAGCGAGACACTCGACGCGCACCGATCCCGGCCGGCGGAGGAGCTTTCCGTCGCCCACAACCACCTAGAGTCAACAGAACCTACACGACAGAAACAGTGAGTAGTTGTTTGTTTTGCGGAGGCGGTCACAATACGCCTGACTGTCGCCGACTTCTTAACATGCCAGTTGGAGCCCGCTGGGACTGGGCCCGACAGAACCGGGTATGCTTTAAATGTGTCAATCGAAAACATCGTCGGGAGCAATGCCCGGCGAGAGGGTGCGGTGTGAACGGATGCCCGCGACCCCACCATCCCGTGCTGCACGAACCCCTGAACCAGCAGCATACATACCAGATGCCACCTGTGCAGGCGCCACCTGTGCAAGCGCCGCTAGCGCCGGCGCCACGCTTTGCTAGGCCGCTAGCGCCGCCCCGCGCATCGTCGGCACGCGCTGTGACGTCACGAGAAAGGACGCAGCGCGCCGCGGCGTGCGCAACGAACAACGAACCGACGGAGCTCTATGATCCAGAGCGGAGCTTCGCGGCGACCTACACGAACCCCCACATGGTCGCAAACATAGTGTTGTTAAAGGTAGTACCCATTATTATTTCGGGACCGCGATGCGAGGTCAAGACACACGCGTTGCTCGACGAGGGAAGCACCGTTAGCCTTGTGGATGAAAGGTTGGCGGAGGCGATCGGAGCAACCGGACCCGAGACACCGTTACACATTCAAGGTGTGGGATACATGACTTCGAGCCAACGGAGCCGAAGGGTGACAACGCAGGTACGAGGAATCCGAGATGGACCTGTACACGAAATGACGCTGCGGACCGTACCGAACCTAGGCCTACGAACGCAGCGCCTAAATAAAACAGAACTAGGTAAGTACAAGCACCTCGCCGGCCTGAACGAAGCGGCATTTGAGGAAGGAGTGCCGTATGTGCTTATCGGTGCCGATCACTGGCACATAATGATCCCTCACGAACTGAGGACAGGGCGCATGAACGAGCCCGCAGCCCTACGAACCGACTTAGGATGGGTCGTGTACGGTACGGTACCGCGGCTCATCCGAACCGAACATGACGAGACGTCGCTACACTTAGCGGCGCGTGAACCGGAGCTAGACGAAGCTCTGAAAAGTTACTTTAGTATAGACTCGTTGGGGATCAAGTTGATCGATAAGAAACGACCCCTCGAGGAACGAGCTGAGAGGATTTTCGCACAAACTGTGAAGAAAATGGACGGACCCCGCTACGAGGTAGGACAACTGTGGCGGGACGATGAACCCCGAATGCCACCGACGTACGCAATGGCGTTTCGGCGGCTACAGGGGATTGAAAAGAAGATGGACCGTGATCCGACCTTTGCGACGGAGTATGCCGCACAGGTCGATAACCTGCTGGTCAAGGGTTACGCCGAACCAGTGGAAGACCACGAACTCACCCAGAACGGGAAAATAGAGTGGTATTTACCTCATTTTGGGGTCACTAACCCCAATAAACCGGGAAAACTAAGGTTGGTATTTGATGCTGCGTCAACAGTCCAAGGACGCAGCCTGAACAATTACGTATTGGAGGGACCAGACAACCCGGTTGACGACGCGACCCGCGCGGACAGCGCGCGGCAGGTGCGAGTCAACGACCGGTGGTACACCGGCCCACCTTTTCTGCGGCGGCCCGAGGCGGAGTGGCCGCAGGAAGTTTCGACGACCCACAAAGACGACCACGAAGAGGAGGTGACTTCGTGCCACACAGTCCGACGGGAGAGCGCGCCGCTACCAGACATAGCGCGCTTCTCTAATTATGACCGGCTGATCGGCGCGACGGCACGAGTGCTGCAGTTCATCGAGATGATGAAGAATAAGAACCGCATACCGTTGGAACTCCGGCATATTAAAGGCGCGGAACACCTCTGGTATCAGAACGCGCAACAGCGAGATTTTGCGGAAGAGCTGCGCAGTCTGTCGAAAGGGGAGCCTATCCCGAAGAAGAGCCGGCTGTACGGGCTCGACCCAAGACTGGACGAGGATGGGGTAATGCGCATGCGCGGCCGGATCGACGCCGCGCCAGTGCGTACGTATGATAAGCGCCCAGTTTTGTTGGATGGACGCAACCCGTATGTGAGGTTGCTCATACTGCGAGCACATCAACGAGCCGCACACGCCAACAATGAAAGGTTGGTAAATGATCTAAGGCAGCAATTCTGGATACTGCACTTAAGACCTACAGTACGAGCGGTAGCGAACGCGTGCCAGGTGTGCATCCTGCGCCGGGCGCGACCTCAGGTGCCCGCGCTGGGAGATCTGCCACTGGCACGGATCGAGCCATTCCACCGACCGTTCACAAACGCGGCGGTGGATTACTTCGGACCACTGATGGTGACCGTCGGGCGACGGCACGAAAAGCGCTGGGTGGCGCTATTCACGTGCCTCACAACCCGCGCAGTCCATTTGGAGCTGGCGCACTCGCTGTCCACCGGCTCGGCCATCATGGCGCTAAGGCGCATGGCCGCGCGACGGGGGTGGCCGCGGGTCATCTACAGTGACAACGGAACCAACTTCCGGGGTGCGGACGCGGAGCTGCGCGCCGCCTACCTCGAGTGGCTGCCAGCAATGCGGCAGTACGGGCAGTGGAACGCGATGGAGTGGCGCTTTATACCGCCGGGAGCTCCGAACCAGGGAGGCGCCTGGGAGCGCATGGTGCGCTCCGTGAAGACGGCGCTGACGGCGACACTAACGTCCAGGGCGCCCAAGGAAGAGGTGCTATGGACGCTGCTCGCCGAGGCCGAGCACACTGTGAATGCTCGGCCCCTCACTCACGTATCGGTTGAGGCAGCCGACGAAGAAGCCTTAACACCGAACCATTTTCTACTGGGAGGCTCCACGGGGGTCCCTCTCACTGGCCCTTGTGTGGAAGCCGATCGCCGAACCTGGCGAGCCAGCCAGGCGCTCGCCGACCATTTCTGGGCCCGCTGGGTCCGGGAATACCTGCCGACGCTTGCCCCGCGACGCTCATCCGCGGCGGGCGAGCGACAACTGCAGGTTGGGGACTACGTGATCGTGGTCGACCCCACCCTGCCACGGAACGTGTGGCCACGAGGAGTCGTCGAGACGACCTACCCTGGACCAGATGGCGGCGTGCGGAGCGCGGACGTCCGAACGAGAGGCGGCGTGTTCCGGAGACCGACGACGAAGCTGGCTGTCGTACCGTTGCACCCGGGTCAACATGGCATGTTGACGGGGGGATAGTGTTGACGACAGCCACCGCCGAACTCTAGCCGACAGCGACGTATTTAGACGTGACCCTAGTATATAAGGATACTGTAAATAGTTAAGTTAGTATATAAGTGTTTTATATAGTATTAGGTAGATTTTAGGTATTTAATAAAGATTTTTTAGTTAGTTTTAGGTTTAGAATGGGGATTTAGCTTAGGGAGCCACCTAATATTACGAGCTGTGGATGAACGATGTATAGATTTAAGTTTTTTATGTGTGAATTAGGTAAAGTCCAGCCCGAACTACAAGCTGGACTGAACCCCGAACCGATCCTTGCTCCCTCAGCTAAATCCCATTAGGATAACTACGAAAAATTTGTGAAAAATAGACCGCCGAACGCGGCTATTGTCCTCCTGACCCGGTAACCTAGTTCCGATATTAGAAGGGAAAAGGTTATCGGGTCAGAGATCCTGAGCCGGACCTAAGCCAGGAAGAAACGAATCAGATCCGAGCAGCGAGATAGGAAGTATGATTGATTATGTGTTAGTTTATAAGGAAATATTGAACCAAACTTGAGATAATTTGATAAAGCGTGCGGCCAATCAGACGCAGGCGGTATTTACGGGCGGCGACGGGGAAGAACCTCGGGTGTTTCCACCCGAAGGTCGAGTGGAAAGCGCCCGGAAATGCAGGCGCTCTGATTGGTCGTCCCGATTAAGTTTATTGAGCTAAGGCTTTTGATTTGTGCAGAGGCTTGGGACTCCTCGGACGTGAAGGCACTATTTGAACCTATATGAAATACTATAAATACGGAGCCAATATTTTTAATTGTTTGTACTCGGTTTCATAGTTAGTTAATACTCGGATTTGTATACTCGGATTAGTACTCGGTTTCATAGTTAGTTACTAGTCGTTTAGTTTCGTTTAGTACTCGTTACAAGCTCTTAGTATTCGTAGTGTTTCGTACTGCACTCGTCGTATACGGTGCATGCGTGTTTGTTAATCTCTCTGCCCTAAAGTAAAATCGTTTTTGTTTATATTGTTTAAAGTCTATAGTGTTTAAGTAAATGTAATATCAAAGTGTTTGTCTGTTTTAATAATTTAAATTCATTTAACGTTTTTATCTAGTTTCATTTTATTTATTTCCTCTCCTAATCGCGTCGCGTTTTGTTTAGTGTCTTTGGAACTCTGAGCTATCGGGGTTAGTCAACTGTTAGCGCGTATCGTCAACAGTATTTATATTAAAAGTTAACATAGTTTCATATATACATTCCTAAATTAGTATCTAATGCCATTCAAACTGTACAGTCAAATTTGTTTAATAAAATACCAACGCCGCCGATTTGAAACATCCTGTGTTAACAGCGCTATTAAACATGGATAGTGCATTCGGTCCATTTGCAGGATCTGAACGCATTAGTGGCTTTCTAATGTATACTATCATCTCACTACTTGAATATTACTAATTTATTTGTAATTCTCCTTTGTTGCATTGTATTTATTGTGTAACATAAATGTTTAGCAACAAAAGTAACAGTTAATTAACGTTATTATTATAACTAATTTGAAAGAAGAACATGTCTGGCTGACTGAGCGATCAATGCGCAGTTAAAACTACTATTCTTTCTTGGATATCCTAAGGGTGCAAAAACAAGGGTTTTTTGGAAATGTATTGTCTGGTTAAAATATGGGGAGTAGAAAGTCGCAAGCTTACTTATTACTTGCTTACTAGCGGCCCGCCAGCGGCTTCGACCCGCTGCAAATTTCTGACTTTCCCGGTGGATTTTTCAATTATTTTCTTTCATAAAAACCTTTTCCTGACAATTACGAACACAACAAAAAAAAACAGCCAAATCGGTTCGGCCGTTCTCGAGTTTTACGCTTAGCAACACATTTAGCGATTCCTTTTTATTATATAGATAAACCCATCATACCCTAGTACCTACTGAGCCAGCGTAGAGCTTATTTCTGGGACTAGGTCAATTTGTATTCTATTAGTATTAAAGTTAGTATATACTACTAGCCATTGCTCGTGACTCTATCCGCGTAGAAGTCGTTTACCGTCATCCCCTAAGGAAGATACAGATTTTGGAGATAAAAAGTACTCTATGTCCTTTCCGGTACTCAAGCTATATCTCTAAGTTTAGACATAAAAGATAACAGACAATAACTTTCACATACGTAATATTTGTTTATTTATTTATTTCGATTTCATTTACATATATCTTATTTATTAGATTAAAACGAAAAGGGTTCATTGATAAACAGTGTTCACAGGTGGAAAAAAGAATATAAAATAGTTAGGCCTCTTAACTGGAGAGATAGATAGATAGAGCACACACATGCAAAAGGCGCCATCTTGACTGAGAAAGACATAACCCAGACTTATAGTACATAAATAAGCCTAAGGGAGCTGCGGGCAGCTATACCGAACACGGCGCTCTAGGTGTCTCGCCTGCACCACTCTGCCGCGGGGGACGACGTGGTGGAGTACCTACGTCCTTCAGAAGGTTGGATGCAGTCTGACGGAGTTCCAGCTGCGGTGACTTCACTACGTACACTTCATTTCGTTCGTAGTGCGCATGCCGCGGTTTATGCTGGGAACCGTTGAGTGTCCAGACTTCTGGCCGAAAGGTGTCGTGTTCCGGCGGTTTCGGGGCAACCTACCGGCAACGACCATCACGCCAAATTTGGCAAAACAGAACTACG
This sequence comes from Acleris emargana, assembly GCA_927399475.2. Lineage (NCBI taxonomy): Eukaryota > Metazoa > Arthropoda > Insecta > Lepidoptera > Tortricidae > Acleris > Acleris emargana. The sequence continues at coordinate 5,605,688 of OV656840.1, forward strand.
CTGTTCTGTTACCTCAGTGTTAGTTTTTAAGTTTTATATTGTTATGTATGTTAGTCTATAAGGTATTTTTAACTATAGGCCTCGTTGCTCGAAATAAAAGTTTATTATTATTATAATAAATTTATCATAAATATTATTATAGATGTTGATTTATACAAGGTACATTTAACATTTCGATGTATGGATAATACATAATTGGATATTTCAATATTATAAGAATCACAAACTCGAAAAATATTGCTCACTATCGTCTATGTAGAAGTCGTTTATCGCTACATGCGAGTAAAAATTACCATATGTCCTTTCTGGGAGTTCAAACTATCTCCATACCGAATTTCACCGAGATCGGTCGGAAGGGATAACGATGATCAAAATGTACGCGGACAAAGTCGAGGGCAGAAGCTAGTACTAAATATGTTACATTAGAATATAAGTAAGTACCTTAGCTATCTCTCAAGGGCTCTGCCTTATTTAAAAACCGTAGTAATTGTATCAAATTTATTGTCTTTCTTCATGAGACAATTTGTGACTTAGGGATGTGTTGGTATTCTACTGGGATTACTGGGAACTTTAGGAAAATAAAAGAAAATAAAGATACATACATACATACATTAAATCACGCCTGTTTCCCAGAGGGGTAGGCAGAGACCACTTCTTTCCACTTGCTACGATCTTGACAAATTTCTTTCGCTTCTTCAACATTCATACATCGAGTCATGCACGCACGTCGGTTTCGGGTACTTAAGATTCGGCCCTTTCCCAGTATTTCTCCGATTTGATTCGAAAAAGTACGCCTAGGGCGGCCCCTTCCGACCCTTCCACTCACTTTCGATCTGTATATCTCTTTCGTCAATCTTCTTTCATCCATCCTTTCCAAATGACCGAACCATCGAAGCATGCCCTTTTCAATCTTAGTCACTACGGCTTCTTTCATTCCACATTTCTCTCTGATTTTTTCCTTTCTAACTCTAGAAAATAAAGATAAATGATGTTTATTCAGTAAGTAGGCCGCACGGGCACTTTTACCGTCAAAAATCTACCAGCGCTTCGCAAGAGACCACTGCTGAGAAGAAACGCCGCAAGAAACTCAACAGACACAAATATTTGTTGCCACGAACTTTTTTGTAGGCGCAGAGCAATCTAGACTCTTAACCCATGGAATGTCCTGTAAACACTAACATTGATATTGTAATACATATACTCGTATATGATACAACATTCCACGGGTTAAGGGAAATTCTGCCTTATGCTTGAAAATCTTATTCATTTATGGGATAATCAAACCTATTCCTATTTCCTATCAATTACAATTAACAATTTTCCATGCTGACCCATTTGGATCGCTCACTCTGTATCTATTTATCCTATCATATAGCTAACAGTAGCAATTTAAATACAGGTTGTTCAAAAATGTCTCGAAGCGGTTCGTATAACTCTTTATAAGCGAGCATGCAGCGGATTTTTAAAACTTTGCCAGCACTTTTCCGGGCGTGTTGTTTTAAACTAAATTCAGAAAATTCGTACCAGATATTATATTTTACGAAGGAAAATAAAATGCACAACATTCCTCGGACAAATCGTCTTATTCTCTGGCGTCACATAACGTCTATTACTCCGACGTCACATTCTTAAAATTTTCAAACTGTCACGTCCCCCATTGTCACCCCGCTTGCTATTTCGATCACGTTTTTCTCAGAAATCTCTAACTCACTGTCTAAAGAGCTTTCGTACGGTGTTATAGCTCATCTTTATTGTACCAAGCTATAGGTGATGGCGACTTGAAGCTTTGTGAATGCCGTTGTTATTTGTTTATTCGTAGGCACAACAATAAATGCAGGGGACCAGTCAAACTGCGGCGTGTATGTTGCGTGTATTACTAAAGTGAAAATAATATCTAATTTCAAGGTACAGTAAGTTTATAGAGTTGTTGGTAATTCTGTAGCTCTGCCTACCCCACTCTGGGAATGAAGGCGTGAAGGTATGTATTTATGTATGTAGTAAGTTTATACACGAAAGTCGAGATGGCGCTATCAGTCATTGACAACATTATTACTGAGATTTACAAGCTACAGACTTGGTGTAGACAACAGTTCTTCGAACGAACCGTCGATAAGAACGAACCATGCAGAAACTTTTGAATGATTTGGTAGAGTTGTTCTTGGTTAATTAACCTTCAGTACTCTCACCATGAGTTACAATTAACATGCTAGCGAGTCGAATGCTCTGTCACTCGCAGACCTCGCAGTATTCTTATAGAGTGCGAGGGACAGAGCATTCGACTCGCTAGCGGGTACGGTAATTGTAACTCATGGTAGGGGTACAGATTAACTTGAAAGGATATAGTAAGTAAATAAGTAAGTAAGTAAGTAAACATCATTGCACAAAAATAAATCGTTTACACAAAAACACTAAGTGATCTCTTGCAGCTAGAGATATTATTGTTGTTGCTGGTTAATGACGCTGCCTAAAACATTATGATTTCAAATGTAAGGCATGTTAAGTTCAAAACAAGGAGCAAAACAAAAAAGGAGGAGGAGGAGAGTATGTAGCTTCAATTATTGTCCCCTAACTATTAATCTCCTCCCTTCACTCTCTTGCACCCGCCGCCAAGGTATGAGCCGGCAAACACATAATATCTGTTCAGACTGCAGCCGGCTTGATCACGTAACGCAGCTTAGAGCGGTACGTGTCGCGCCGCCCGGCGCCGGCGTCTCAAGTAAACGGCGTTATACAGGGTGGCGTCAAGGGACGGTCTGACGAAAACTGAAACGGTAGTTTTACCTTGAAATGAAATAGGTTATTTTTTTCGGATGTGTAAGATTTAATCATCCTTTATGTTTTTTATCAACACAAAATCCTGTTATTAGTTTAATGTATGGATCTGTGGGTCTGTGTGCGGGTTATTATGATCGTCTTTATCAATGTGGCTAAACATGGATACAACAACTGTCACCTTCAGACCACTATGTAAGTGCGAGAGAGAAGGATGCTTTATCCACCACGATACCTACAGGCGACCGTAATTGTAGCTACAAAAGTAATGGACCGATTTGGACGCGGTTTTATAGAAACATAGTTTAACTACAGTTCGTTCGTTCAAATAGTTTACATTAAAGCATGCAGACTATTTTAACGAACGAAGTTCTTCTTAGTTATGTTTAATTATAGCGGTTGTGATGTCTTGACTGACTTGTCCAGTCTGAATGTAAAGTTGCCATTATTTCAAGAGATTTTGTTCTATTTATTGGTTACTAAATTTCATCTTGTTTAATTTAAAATAAAATAAATATCAGGGGATAATGTCACAGCAATTGGCCTAGTTCCAAACTAAGCTCTAGGCTGGTACTATGGGTACTAGACAACGATCCAAATACTTATGTAGAGAAATATATACTCAAATACATAGAAAACATCCATGACTCAGGAACATATATCACAAATATCTGCCCTTCCTGGTATTTGAACCCAGATCCGCTAGTTTCGTAAGCAGGGTCACTTCCAACTAGCCCAAGGTGTCGTCCACGACATTATTGTCATCACAATTAGCTTCATTCAATCGCTGAGTAACATTTTTTGTACAGTTTTGCATGGCTTGAGCTCAATATCACATATTAAAAAAACAACGAAATTAATATTTATGATACCCGTCATTATATTGCCAACATCATTATTTTTGATTCGTTTAATTGCTTTTATTTATCTTTGGCCCGAAAAGATTGTGGATTGTCTAATATTCCATTAATGAAAGTCCCTCGCGGAAAAATATTTCAAATTTCAGCAGACAATTAAGGCAAAATAAATTTACCCGCGAAGACTCGTAATTAAGGTTGGAACAGAGAGAACTGTGGAGAAAGCCGAAAGACTTATTTCTCACAAAAGTTTCACCAAAATGTTAAATGGTAGATAATGCTTGTAGAAGTCCGCCTTTTGTACACACATTGACTGTCATCATCATCATCATGTCAGCCGAAAGACGTCCACTGCTGGACATAGGCCTCCCCCAAGGCTCTCCACTCGGACCGGTCTTGTGTTTTTCGTATCCACCTTGTTTCCGCGATCTTCACAAGGTCGTCACTCCATCTTGTTGGAGGCCTACCTACAGCTCGTCTCCCGGTGCGCGGACGCCACTCAAGAACCTTCTGACCCCATCGGTCATCAGCACATTGGTTGTGGACATTGGCTGTATTTGTCTGTATTTTTTTCAATCGGCTCATTTATATTTTGAGCAGATTATTTGGATTCAGGCTAAGTAATGACAAAACGACACATAAGATAGACGACTCAACCAATAAACCAATTTTATTGTGTGCTAGCTATGAAGACTATTTAAATTTCAACCCCGAGGAAGGACTAAGAAGTTCTATAAAGGCAAAGTCGCGGGTGGAATATTGTTTTCTATAAATGTCTTTTCCCTACCTTTAACATTCTACTCTACGCATTCAATGAAGTCTCTCGTTGTTATTCCCTACGGAGCAAGAAAAATCGTTTATAATAATATATTTTTCCAACATAATGAGGCGCTATTTAAGCTGCAAGTGCAAACAAATAAATAAGCTTGAGAAATGTAAGAGATTTCCACCCTCGGGGCTAAAAACCTTGAAAAATGAGGGCTCATATTTAATAGACTGTAAAAAAATAATATAGACTGTAAACTAAGTATAAAACGTAGGGTGTCCCGTTCGTACGTTCTATGAAATTAATGCCGAGAAAATAAGCGGGTAAACCAACCCAACAAAGCTCACATGGTCATTGTTTTTACAAGCTTTTATTTAACTTGAAATGTATATGTATGTATGTATGTATGTATGTATGGGTCAAATCTTGCAAGTAAAATTTGACCCACTTCCCGGTTTCCGATGAAGCCGAAAATTTGCATACACCTTTAGTTCTGATGACGATACAATAATACAGTACCATCGAGCTGGTCTGATGATGGAGACAGGGTGGCTGTAGGAACTCCTAAATAACACATGATACATCCGTCGTGTTTGGGCTCGTTAGAATCGTCTCGACAAATAAATGACGACTGTGCAAAAAAAGTACAGTCTGCAACAAAAGCTTGTACCAATAAATATTTTTTTGGCAGAAACTTATAATTATATTTACATGTTGCGGCGCCTTCCGCCTTAACGACGTAAAGTCACTGTCAGTTTTCCCTAGTTTTTTTTTTTTTTTATCGTTGTAGGAATAAGAATAAAATTTATTGTCACAACCCTAAATCTAACAAATATTTGTCAAGAATATAAGAGCTATCATACATAACATTAAAAATACGATAACATATCAAAAAGGGCATAATTTAGCCGATTACAATAGAGCTTCAGGGGCTCTACCAGTAAATCTTTCTAAACAAATTCAACAGTATCATTTCTCCATATATGTATACCATTATTTATAAATCGCACCGTCTAGAAGAGCAAGCTGTTAAAATCGTCAATTTCCTCGACTTGGATTCTCGTATAACAATAATTCTCGCTAGATTTAATTCATTCACGTGTGGGGACGTAGTGCTGGGAAACGGGTCGGTTAACAATAACGGTCAATAATATCGATATGTGTGCAATTAGTATCGATTAATTTAGGTATGTTGTAAGTTTTAAGTGATGCAAGTGACTGCGTCTAAATAATCTTTATACAGTGTGTCTCCGACCTTGGGGCTTTAAATTCAACGATCGATTCTACTCGCTAAACTGAACTACTTTTGTTCTGCAACATGAAAAAATAACTTAAATTTAGATAACTAATTGATGTTAAAGTCTAATTGTAAAATCAGTGTATTACATACTGGCCATGTAATCACTATCTCATGGTACGGGGGCGACATTACCTTGGTACGAGGGCTAAAGGAAAATGGAGAATTGGATCGCGTACATTAAAAATTAGATTTAACTTGTATGATAAAAAATAAATTTAAACTGAACATATTTTTAACAACTTACAGAACAAAAGAAGTTTAGTTTCAGGAGTAGAAATGATCTATGCAATTAAAGCCCCAAGGTCAGAGGCACCCTGTATAGTATAAAATCAAGTAGCTCCCCCCATATGTGGATAAATATACTTAAATAAAACCTCCGTTAATCACGCACTTATCTTATCGTACGATGGTGCCCTTTTGGATACACTTCAACCCTTCAGAATCTTCTATTCAATTATCCTGTTACATACTCAGTTGTTCGAATATGCAGATTTCCTCACGGTGTTATTCCTTCACTGTAAGAGTATCGGGTAATGTACTTTAGAAACACTCATTGGTAGGAACATGTTGACCGCGACAGATCGAACCCGGTACGTTACTATCACGAATCGTATCCCTAAGCCACTTGGCCACCACTTGGTTGCTGTATACATACATATTACATCCTGAGTCATGGATGTTTACTATGTATTTAAGTATATATTTCTCTATATAAGTATTTATATCGTTGTCTAGTACCCATAGTACAAGCCTAGAGCTTAGTTTGGGGCTAGGTCAATTGGTGTGAGATTGTCCCCTGATATTTATTTATTTGTTTATTTTATTTAATTATACTTGACAGAAAGTGACGCATGTTTTATCCACTTATTGAATCCTTATCCACCTCGTGTGGTTGCCGGGTTAGAATAGTGCCACTCCATGTCTTCCCGTGGATGTCGTAAGAGGCGACTAAGGGAATAAAGGCGTGTAGTACTGTTACGCGATGGGCTTGCAACCAGTCACTAATACACTGGTAAACATCTTAGCCTGAGTGTGCAAAATGTACAGAATTATCAACATTTTTTAGAGTGGTTGGTAATTCTGTAGCTCTGCCTAACCCACTCTGGGAATGAAGGCGTGAGTTTGTGTGTGTGTTCGTGAATCCTTATCGATAAACATGACCATATCGATTATGGCGCGCTAATTGTCTGCAACTTGACGTCTTAATTAGTATTTTATGTAAATTACACAAAAACCCACGATAATAGTTAAGCCGTTCCAATATACTCAATTATCGATATGTCCAACGATTACCCTTCCCTAGCTACCTGCGCACGGAGCGGCAAATTGCGTGGTCCCCGGGCGCCACGCACGGCAAATTGACGGAAAATACAAAATACATGTTTGTTTTCTATACCCACATACTCTGCAAACGTTTCTGCCTTTACTTTTTTTATTTTTGTTACGTGTTGTGTCCCTTTAAATTGGTTGGGGATTCTTTATCTGTAATTTTTATCCGAATTGGGATAGTCACCATTGGTCAGCCAGAGACCGGTAGTCGACCTTATATGAGTGCGAAAAGTGGGAAATATATATTTCGTACTCTTCCCACTCATACAAAGTATAGGCAGAGGCCGACTACAGGTATCTGGCTGATGACTGGTGACTTTACCGTGCCATGAAAAAACTTCATAATTAAGTCGACTTAAGCGTTTAAATTTTCGTTTTATCGAATTTTAGTAGTATCGAGAAAATCTGTTTGAGGATTTAAATCTACGCGACATGTTTGTATGTCTATTTTTTACAGGGTACATCCTCCTTAGGCCCGCCATACAACGAAATTCGTCAATGGAATATGAATCTATTGTGAATGAAGTAAAGTCAATTTTCTAATGTGACAATTTGTCATAAAAACAAAAGAAATTCAACTTTACTTCCTTTGCAATAGATCTTTTTTTTTTTTTTATATATCATAGGAAGGCAAACGAGCACACAGGCCACCTGATGGTAAGTGGAAACTGTGACCCATAGACATTCGCATTCACAAGACCGCAATCCTAAACCTGCAAATACGTTGCCAACCCTGAGGACTAAGATGGAATGCCTCTATGCTAGTCATTTCACCGGCTGTCTTATCCCCAAACCGGAACACAACAATGCGAACACTGCTGCTTGGCGGTAGGTTAATGGATAAGATGGTGGTACCAACCCGGACGGACCCTGCACAAGGTCCTCCCACAAGTTAAGATCTTTATTTCAATGGGCGTATTATGTAAAATTTATAGGACAAGGAACCTCAGGAGGATAAAACAAAGTCGATCCGTCTGTCTGTCTCTGTATTAACGCCTAAATCGTTTAACCTACGCAACGGATTTTAATGCAGTTTTCATCAATAGATCATCATCATCATCATCATGTCAGCCGAAAGACGTCCACTGCTGGACATAGGCCTCCCCCAAGGCTCTCCACTCAGATCGCGGGAAAGCGGTGGATGCGAAAAGCATCAATAGATGAAATAATTCAATAGGAAGGTTTTTATGTACTATAAATTCTGGACTATATTCACAGAAAAGTCACATAACGCGAAGCAAAGCTATAGCAGCAAAGAGACTCTGTTATAGTATATAATACCTAGTAACAACACGTGTTTGAATATAAAGTGATTTAAATATTCATGCTAGAGCAACAGGATGTTTGAGCAATACCTGATTTCCCAATGTGTCTCAAACGGTCACCCATAATTTTATCGATTTTGCACTTCATCGATCATATCATTTCATTGAACGCTTTTTTCTGGTACAATCATGACGTTTTCATGATACCTATCTTAAACATGAATTTTGATAATTACGTAGGTTCGTATACTTGTGACTACCAAAAACAATGAACTCATGTTAGAGAATGCCTTTCTATTCAATGAAAACTATGCGTAATTTAATTATACGTTTGTTGAAAAGTACTATTTCGATGAAGTAATACCCGTCTCCAACGTTAAAAATGTCCTGAACGTCACGACGTTACTCAAAATCAAAAGTAGGTGAAATGAAAAATATTTAATGAATCTCACACACAGCACCATCACCAACTTAAACATATAATTTAATTATTATTTAATCTTAACATGTAGGGTGCGGTAGTGTGACATCAATATGAGTCTTCACTCAGCATTGTGCTGCGACACTAGTTAGTACTGCGACGCTGGTGTTTTGTGAAGCCCAGATCGTGTGCGACAGCAAGCGATATCGTCGATGATTCTGCAAAACCGCGTAACTAACAAATTTATGATAGAGCAAAATAAACCTTACTGTCTTATTAAAAAGGTGCATTTTGCTTCATTTTAAAATGTTACTTACGCGGTTTTGCAGTTTCACCGACGATATGTAACGCCTATTCCTAGAACATACAATTAGTAGATAAAAAAAAACTTACAACTATGCAGTCCAAGTCCAAATTACTCATTTTTTCCTAAATAATACTCACATACAATACTGATATTTATACATACAGGATGTCCCAAAAATAGCACGTCACAGTGACACTAGAGATTCCCCAGCCTCAGACGAACCAAACCAGCCTAACATGACCTCAGTAAAAGTTGCACCGTTTTCGAGTTTGTAACAATGCAGTTGTTACGCTGTTACCTGTGCTGCATTTTGACATACAAACAAGCTTAATTCACTTCAATTTAACTTCATTTCACTTCACTTTCATTTAAATTGTATTGTAAACATCTTTATGAATTGTTTACTAATAACTGTCAAACAGACAGCTCAATTCCATAGATTATTTGAGTTGCGTTAACCACAAATCGATGTTGTCAAGTGTTGACGACACTTATCCAACAGATGGCGGTACTAGCCATTCTGTGTAACTTTACTTATATTTAAATCTTTTAATAAAATTAACTTCAGCATAAATATAAATAACCTTTTAATTGTCACTCGTTAATAAAATAATAAAATAATGTATTCTTACATATCTGATTCAGCGCATGAGAAAATAATGGAGGGTATGTTGGTGTCTTACCTACATGACCCGATATTTTCACTCATGACGCGAATTGGCTTTCTAACATTTCTTTGTTCGCCCTACTCATATTCAAAATTAACCGAAATGGGCGAAAGGTTATAAAAGGGCCGCGCTCATTTCATTCGTCCTCTTTACCGCCTCAACTACTACACTTAAAACACTTAGTGTTAACGTTCGTATAGGTACTTAATACCTATCTATAAAATCGGTGCAAATCCCCAAATCGGGTAAGTTCAGTGCAACGAACTAACTGTCTATTCTACTTCTATATTGCTGTGTAATGTTATCGTGTTTTATATTTTCTTATTGTGTGTTCTTCTAGATTATTCCAAATTATTCTTTTAACCATTTTTATTTCTAATAACCGACCGTTACTTCATAACGGTCGTTAGTACATTAGCTTCTTTAGTAAATTGTTATTTTGGCTTAGCTTTTCTTTCTTAATGTAACTCCGTTCCGATAGTTCTTGCCACCGCCAATTATTAAAAGCGCTATTCCCTCGGGCTTCACCCAACGGCGGCTGGCATTAACTGTCACAATACTGGACACCAGGCTCACACAGCCAATGCTTGGGTTTCCAGGGTTCACCGTACAGGGAGCACCGATCACGATCATGAAGCACCGATCACCTATCAGGATGCACGAGCACCGATCACCGATCATGGAGCACCGATAACCGATCATCATGCACCTAGCACCTATCACCTAGCACCGTTCACCGTTCAGGGAGCAACGATCACCGTTCACCTTTCACCGTTCACCGTTCATAATCACCGCTGGGAGTACACCTCCGCTAGGAGTACACCAACGCTGCTACCCATCTACTCCTCCTCTACTCACCTACTTGGCCGGCGCGGCGTCTATCTCCGGGACCAGGATCGTCGAGTGGGGTCCGGTGCTACACACCGGGTGCTACCCCCCTGACGCCAGGATCCTGGCATCGTACACCGTCGGGCTGCCGACGGGTTACCTCCACCGCCGCTCCGCGTCACTCTAATTTACGAGGGAAGTGCTATCCACTTCACAGAATCAGACCACACCCTACGAACCTACTACCCTCTTCTGTTCACACTACCGGAGTTCTTTTCAATAAATTCTTTAAACTTTTATCGAGTTTTTCTTGCCACCCGGTAGGACGTGACAGTGGCGCCCTTTACGTGGTCTAAGTCTGGTTCTGTGTAGTGTTTGATTGTTGGTGTGTGTGCTTTATTGTGTTTTTTGTGTTTTTATTATTTATATTCGCAGCAAGCTTTTCTTACCCCTGTGGTGTGCGGGTCAAGAATAGTGCCACCCTCTTTCTATCCGAGGAGTCGTAAGAGGCGACTGAGGAATTTTTGGGGCAGTTTCTTCCAAACTGTCCACGCTAAGCTCACACCATTACACCCGGTGTGAGCGGAGGCGCCGCCTTCTGCGGATTTTTCTAACTTTGGGGTGTCGCCTTCTGCGCACTTTTACTTACCTACCTACCTAACGTTTTTTTTTGCCCTTCTGGTTTTTTTTTTTAATATTACTTGCTGCGGGTTAGAATAATTTCTACCTAATCATATTTTGTAACGGAACGGAGAGTAGTTTCTTTTGTTCTAGTTCGTTCGTTGCACTACCTACTTACATATTTTTTTTGGAATCTACCCACATATTTTGATCATGGCTGAGGTTAAAATTCTATCCTTACAAAAGGATGAGCTCACCTATGAGGTGGCCATCTGCGGTTCTACGCCGCCGGCTCATAACCTAAAACTTGTAAATTCTAAATGAGTATTTCTACTATATTCTTACTATCTAAAATAACTTCTGTGCTGGCAGGATGATTTTTATGATAAGTACTCAATTTGATTGGGCCATTTTTGAATAAATAGATGACTTCAAATTAATTAGTTTAATCGTGAATTAGGTCTACAAATTATAGATTAAATAGTAAATGTTGTATGGGGTGACATGCGCACTCGCGTCTAAGGCCGTAGACCCTCTAACTGGACGCCGCGGCTCGCGGCGTGGTCGCTGAGGTGGGGCGCTCCTCTGGGGTCTCGAACATGCCCCCGGGCGTTGAAAGCCTGATCTTTCAACCCTTCGTTGTCATCAGGCAGGGGACAGATGCGGTTGAAGCTCCTGCGTATCACTCCTTTAGCGGTTCTGATGTCTGCGACTCTCACAATACCATCAGTACCAGGGTGAACCTCGACGATTCGTCCAAGTCGCCATTTCATTGGGGGAAGACCTTCTTCTTTGATGAGCACCAACGCTTCCTTTTGCAGTTGCTGGCCCTTGCAAGTACGCCATTTAGTCCGGTGTTGAAGTTCAGCAACGTACTCCTTGTGCCATCTTGCCCAAAAATGCTGGCGCAATTGCTCCAGTCTCTCGTAGCGTGTAAGTCGGTTCTCGTTGGCGTTATCAAGTGCAGGCGTTGGCAAGGCAGTCATCGGTCGTCCTACCAAAAAGTGCCCTGGGGTCAGAGGCGTCAAGTCATTTGGGTCAGTCGATAAAGGTGTCAGGGGACGCGAATTTAAAATTGCTTCTATTTGGACAAGAACGGTGTAGAGATCTTCGAAAACTAAGTGAGCGTTCCCTAACACGCGGTGCAGGTGTGACTTAAAGGATTTTACGCCTGCTTCCCATAGACCACCCATGTGAGCTGCATATGCTGGTATAAATTTGAAGTGTAAGCCTTCATCAGCCATGTCGTTGGTAATTGATTGCGCATTTTCATTGAGGAACTTATAAAGCTCATTACGTGCACCAATGAATTGCGTTCCGTTGTCAGAATATAAAGTGTTTGGTTTAGAACGCCTAGCAATGAAGCGACGCAACGTTGATAAGAAGGAGTCCTTACATAGAGAGCTAACGAGCTCAAGGTGGATGCATTTGGTGACAAAACAGACAAATATGGCAACATAGACTTTCTCCGTCCTACTACCCCGACCCCTTCTGTTGAGTGCTAAGAGTGGACCGGCGTAGTCCATTCCAGTTGTTTGGAATGGATAGCCAGGCTGGAGGCGCTGTTCAGGTAAGTTGCCCATGGCTGGGCGAGCTGCTTGTGCATTAAATCGAAAGCAACGCTGGCATTTGTGAACAGTAGATTTTGATAAGTTACGACCGCCGATAGGCCACAATTGTTCCCTAATGGAAGAAAGCAACAATTGAGGCCCTGCGTGCATTAACCTTACATGCTCACAACGGAAAATTAACTTTGTTACTACATGTTTGGCGGAGAGTAAAACTGGGTGAGTTTTGTCAAACGTGAAGTTCCCATTTTTTAGTCTACCTCCTACCCTGATGAGGCCGACCTCGTCAAGAAAAGGACTCAAAGCCAACAATTTATTTTTTGCTGACAACTGTTTACCGCTTGCTAAAGTGTTATACTCTTCGAAAGATTCCTGTTGCGACAACTTTAATACTGTGTTAGATGCGATCTGTTTTTCAGAGTAAGAAAGGGGCTCTTTATTTTTTTTCATGTTTCGACAGTTAAAGATGAAACGTAAAACATAAGCCATCGTGTTCTTAAGTTTATGAAATTTAGAAAAACGTGAAAATGGAAATAATTCATTAAAATTTGTCGACATTGCGACATTTGACGTAATCTCAGGTAGGTCACAATGTGACTGATCAAACGTTTTCTTAGGCCATGACCCTTCATGCTCCATTAGGAACTTTGGACCATTCCACCACAGGTCCAATTTTTCAGATTGAGCAGCACTAACGCCTCTGCTTAGTAAATCAGCAGGATTGCATGAGGTGGGAACGTGTCGCCATGAGAATGCCTTTGTTCTCTCCTGAATGTCTGCCACTCTGTTTTTCACGAACGGCTTTAATTTGTTCGGTGCTGTTTTAAGCCAACCGATGACGACAGAAGAGTCCGTCCAGAGAAAACAGTCATTGACGTGCATACGAGTTGTCCTTAAGACCTTCTCCAGGAGCTTAGCTGCCACCAAAGCTCCACAGAGTTCAAGGCGCGGTATGGTAACTGCCTTAATTGGTGCTACTCGCGTTTTGGAGCACAACAGCTGAACGAGGACATTGCCACTAGCATTCGTGGACCTCACGTACAAACAAGCTCCAAAAGCGTCCTTAGAAGAATCGCTAAAAACGTGAAACTGAATATTGTCTGGGGTATCACACACGACGTGTCGAGGGATTCTTAAATTATTGAGAAGAACTAGTTCACTAATGAACTTAAGCCATGATTTAGCAATGTCTTGGGGCAACGGAGTGTCCCAATCTAGTTTGTGCAACCAGAGCTTTTGAAGAATGACTTTGCCTAAAATAATAAAAATGCTTAAAAGCCCTAAGGGATCAAAGATCTGAGATATGGTCGACAAAATCACCCTCTTGGTGATATCAGATAAAGGATCAGCTTTAATGTCAAAAAGCAAAGTATCAGTTGATGGTGACCACTTCAGACCCAGAGTCTTGGACTGCTCGTGCTCACTCAAGTCGACGATGACGGGGTGATCAGCTGAATCTGAACTATCACTGCAAGTTGGTAAATTGGATTTGAATTTTCTCATATTGAAACACCCTGAGGAAAGCTCTTTCGAGATGAGAGCACGAATCTCCATTAGGCCCAGTGCCGACTCCTGCCCAGTTAATAAGTCGTCGACGTAGCAGTCCTCATTAATGATTGTGCGCACATGTTCGTTGTCACATTCATCCGCAATCTGCTTAAGGCAACGAACAGACAAGAACGGAGCAGAGGCTGTGCCGTACGTGACAGTGTTTAACATAAACGTCTGAAGGGGCAGTGCTGGGTCGTCACGCCAAACTATTTGCTGCAAATGCCGCTGATCCTCATTGACTAGCACCTGGCGGTACATCTTTTCGATGTCACCTGCCATGACATAGCGGTGTTGTCGAAACCGCAGAAGAATTGTAAACAGATCACTTTGTATCGTCGGCCCTACCATCTGTAAATCATTGAATGATAGGCCGGAAGTAGTAGGCGCGCTAGCATTAAAGACGACGCGCAGCTTGGTCGTTGTGCTTTGGTCGCGCAGCACACCGTGGTGTGGCATGAAATACGCATTGTTGTGGCGGTTATTTATGTCACTTGGAGACATGTGACCTAATGATAAATATTCGTTCATGAAATGAATGTACATGGACTTTAAGTTAGGCTGTTTCTGAAGCCTTTTTTCTAATGACATAAAACTTTGCTTAGCGCGTTCAAATGAATGTCCCAATTGCGTCTCGTCCTTAATCATCGGAATCCCTACAGAAAATCTACCATTATCCTTTCGTGACATATGTTGCAAGAAATGCTGCTCGCATGCGTCTTCCTCGGCAGAATAAGATTTCTGTGTGTCTGGAATTTCCTCTAAGGTCCAAAATTTTGCTAATTGATCTTGAATTTCATTAAATTGAGACAAGTTGCAAGCAATATTTTGTGTAGTACGCTTTCCGGTGGGTCCTGACACAATGTAACCAAACTGCGTTTCTTGCAACACTGGACAATCATTTCCTAATCGGAGTCGGTTCGCGCACAGCAGGTCCCAGAAGATGTCTGCACCAAGTAAAATATCGTAACTTGATGGATTGTAGTATTCTGGGTCTGCGAGAATAATATTTAGCGGAATATTTAAGGTGCTTACATTAAAGACTTCATTATTGGTAGAAGTTATGTTAGGCAACACTAAAAACGTAATGTTTGTTTTGAACGTATTGATTCTGGACTGTATTGTTGCTTCGCATCGTTTGTGAACCGTTGAGACCAAGTTATTAATGCCGGCAACCGTGGCCTTGGCCCTTTCAGAATTTAGACCTAATGAACAAAGAAGGGACTCGGACATAAAGGAAGCCTGACTCCCTGAATCTAGGACGGCCCTGACTTCGTGAGGTCTATTGTGAACGTCTAAAATCTGAATTAAAGCGGTTGCAAGAAGAACCTGGCCAGAATTATTATTTGTGTTTACAGCTGACATGTTTTTAATCTGAGCACTATTCGAATCTAGACTGGGCAAAGTCTCAGCTTGAGGCAGGAATGCGGATGCGGGCGGCGCGAACGAGCAATCCGCCGTTGCACCTAGGGCCGCAGTGCCCGTGCTGCCTACGTCTTTGTGCAGCAAAGTGTTGTGCTTACCGCCGCACTGCCTGCAAGGACCTAGCCTACACATGCGTATGTTATGCCCTGCTCTAAGACAATTACCACACAGCTTCATTTTAGCAACAAACTGCTCTCGAGCACTGTTTGTCATCTGCATAAATTGATTACATACGTATAATGGATGATCAGCCCTGCAAAGATGACATTTATATTTCTTATAGCCTTGAGTTGTAGTAGTTGCAGTAAAACCGCGGACATGCCTGCTAGTACCCTTCGGTAATGATTCCTGTTTGTTGTTACTATTATTGTTACTTAATTCGATGGTCTCTAATAAATCTGCCCTATTTTTAAGAAATTTCGTTAATATTTCTAATGTTAATTGCTTATGAGTCACTTTATGTTCCTCCCATTCCCGCTGAGTGCGAGTGTCTAATTTCAACGAAACAATATAAATTATTAACGTATCCCAACTGTCAGTGGGTTCTCCTAAGATTCGCAAAGCGCGCATGTTTTTAGTGTATCCGTCTAAAATTCTACGTATTGACAAAGCAGATTCCCTTTTTATTGAGTCTTCGTCAAAAATTGCTTTAACGTGATTCTGCACTAAAAGTCTCGCGTTATCGAATCGCTCACACAATGAGTTCCACGCTAAGATGTAATTGGACGCAGAAAACTCTAATGCACTGATTACCTGAGCAGCGCCTCCCTCTAAAGATGCCCGCAAATAGTGAAACTTTTGTATGTTGCTGATAGACGGATTAGAGTGGATAAGAGACACAAAAGTATCGCGGAATTCGAGCCAGTTACCGAATTCACCATTGTATTTTGGTATCTGTATGGTGGGTAACTTAATACCCTTAGTGCCTACATTTCCCTGGTGTGTCACCTCATCGTCACCATTCTCGCTGGCCGAGGAGAAGGAAGTCTCAGAAGCACGACTAGTATGTTTCCTAGACCTTTTAAACATGTTACATAACTCTTGGCCCCTAGCCATAACAGAAAAATATTGAGACTCAAAATCTGACCTTTGTAACGCTTGACTCTGAGTGTCCGCCTCCGCCAAAGTCAGGCACTCAATTTTAGCCTGGACTTCCTCAAACTCCGTATACATCGCTTCAATGCCGGTCATGCGCAGCTTCAATTCCAATGCTTGAACTTCACTGCAAGTTGTAACATTTTTAAAGGTGTCAACAAATGTGGCAAACTTGGTTAAACGACCTTTATACGTTCCTCGTTTATGCACTAGATCCTTCATTGCCGACATTAAGAAAACTCAAAACAAAACTATAAATTATACACCCAATAGAGTACCTATTGCACAAAATATGTATTGCTTTTAATTAAAATTATTGATTCGTATATTGATTTAAAAAATTAAATTACCTACACTTATAGCATAGACTCGTGTATCAATGACCTTGTTATAATTCGCACCAGTCGAACTAAACAAACAACAAATGAAATAAAATAATTATTAGGCCTTAAATATCAGGTAGATATCGCGGGCTAAGTACTTCTTGCCTTCGTTACGTAACTTGTTTACGCTAACTGCACCGCGCGACGTGGCTAACGCTAACGATTAAGTTACGATGAAAGTTTTAATATCGGAATTTTGAATATTAATGTGATTCTTTAATGCGGTTTATTGTTGATTTTAATAAAGGAGGATCTAAACTACACGGCAGTATAAATTAAAATGGTAAAACCTATAACGGTGGGGCACAAAATGAGATTAAAGGGCAAACTTAATGGATCGGACTTACTCAGACTGCTTGCTACTTATCTTGTAGACATTAAACTTGTAATCCAGTCATCTGGTTCATGTTAATAACGCTGCACTGATTCTTGACATCCCTGAAGAGATCTTCTTAATGATTAAAGTAGAGGATCCTGGTTTGGCATCAGGCACATCCGGTTCGAAGGACCACTTTATGATTGGGCCATTTTTGAATAAATAGATGACTTCAAATTAATTAGTTTAATCGTGAATTAGGTCTACAAATTATAGATTAAATAGTAAATGTTGTATGGGGTGACATGCGCACTCGCGTCTAAGGCCGTAGACCCTCTAACTGGACGCCGCGGCTCGCGGCGTGGTCGCTGAGGTGGGGCGCTCCTCTGGGGTCTCGAACACAATTTATTTATTTTTAAATCATAATTATTTTTGTTGTAATTTGCATTACACCACCTTGTTGTTAAACGTTTTTAAACTCGATACTAGTCAAACTACAAAGCCTTACACTCAAGCGGTTGGTAACTTGATAAATAAGCCCTACCTTGACCACTATTTATCTAACATACGTGCCCCGAGCGGATAGTGACTCGTTAAATAAGCCCTTGCTGCATGTATTGTTAGGTGATCTATATAGGACGGGTAGTGATCCTATGACGATGTTTCGAGGAATGTTTAACAGTATTTTCATCCAGTTACATCTAGCCATTACTTTTTGCGTCAGAGTCAACTAAATTGCCTAAATAGTTAACTCACTTTGAAAGGATATTCTGTAAGTTATTTGTATGTGTGATGAATGAAAGGAGTTTGAAAGTGTAGACGTAAAAGATTTTCTTAGGCGGATTTTTCTCTTAGGATCAAAATCCTTACTGGAGAAGGGGGGGTACTGTAACAATGCAGTTGTTACGCTGTTACCTGTGCTGCATTTTGACATACAAACAAGCTTAATTCACTTCAATTTAACTTCATTTCACTTCACTTTCATTTAAATTGTATTGTAAACATCTTTATGAATTGTTTACTAATAACTGTCAAACAGACAGCTCAATTCCATAGATTATTTGAGTTGCGTTAACCACAAATCGATGTTGTCAAGTGTTGACGACACTTATCCAACAGATGGCGGTACTAGCCATTCTGTGTAACTTTACTTATATTTAAATCTTTTAATAAAATTAACTTCAGCATAAATATAAATAACCTTTTAATTGTCACTCGTTAATAAAATAATAAAATAATGTATTCTTACATATCTGATTCAGCGCATGAGAAAATAATGGAGGGTATGTTGGTGTCTTACCTACATGACCCGATATTTTCACTCATGACGCGAATTGGCTTTCTAACATTTCTTTGTTCGCCCTACTCATATTCAAAATTAACCGAAATGGGCGAAAGGTTATAAAAGGGCCGCGCTCATTTCATTCGTCCTCTTTACCGCCTCAACTACTACACTTAAAACACTTAGTGTTAACGTTCGTATAGGTACTTAATACCTATCTATAAAATCGGTGCAAATCCCCAAATCGGGTAAGTTCAGTGCAACGAACTAACTGTCTATTCTACTTCTATATTGCTGTGTAATGTTATCGTGTTTTATATTTTCTTATTGTGTGTTCTTCTAGATTATTCCAAATTATTCTTTTAACCATTTTTATTTCTAATAACCGACCGTTACTTCATAACGGTCGTTAGTACATTAGCTTCTTTAGTAAATTGTTATTTTGGCTTAGCTTTTCTTTCTTAATGTAACTCCGTTCCGATAGTTCTTGCCACCGCCAATTATTAAAAGCGCTATTCCCTCGGGCTTCACCCAACGGCGGCTGGCATTAACTGTCACAATACTGGACACCAGGCTCACACAGCCAATGCTTGGGTTTCCAGGGTTCACCGTACAGGGAGCACCGATCACGATCATGAAGCACCGATCACCTATCAGGATGCACGAGCACCGATCACCGATCATGGAGCACCGATAACCGATCATCATGCACCTAGCACCTATCACCTAGCACCGTTCACCGTTCAGGGAGCAACGATCACCGTTCACCTTTCACCGTTCACCGTTCATAATCACCGCTGGGAGTACACCTCCGCTAGGAGTACACCAACGCTGCTACCCATCTACTCCTCCTCTACTCACCTACTTGGCCGGCGCGGCGTCTATCTCCGGGACCAGGATCGTCGAGTGGGGTCCGGTGCTACACACCGGGTGCTACCCCCCTGACGCCAGGATCCTGGCATCGTACACCGTCGGGCTGCCGACGGGTTACCTCCACCGCCGCTCCGCGTCACTCTAATTTACGAGGGAAGTGCTATCCACTTCACAGAATCAGACCACACCCTACGAACCTACTACCCTCTTCTGTTCACACTACCGGAGTTCTTTTCAATAAATTCTTTAAACTTTTATCGAGTTTTTCTTGCCACCCGGTAGGACGTGACAAGTTATACCAATTTAAAGATTTTTCCAATTTTTCACCTCTTTTGACATTGTAAGTGCTCGCATTTACTGGGATAGCTTTAGAATTTAGTTCTTTTTATTTGTGCGCGTTTATGAATAGTTGATTAAGATGATAGAAGCATTATTATGTCAATAACTAATGTACAAGTTGGAAAAATACTGTAATGAACTTGACTTAAATTATCATCCACATAGTAATTTAAACTTTGAACACCTGCCATAACTTTTTTTTTACTACAAATGAAATGAGCAAATAACTTTAAAAACATGCGTGTTTTATGCCAATTCTAAAATGGTATGACACATGATATCTTAATGCATAAAAGTAGGAATTCGTATGACATTTGCCAATATGGATCCTCGGAAATCAATGCTAATCATCTAAAAAATTATCTTGTACTCTACGATATCTCATTTGTTTGTGCTCCTTTGAAGAATAT
Organism: Acleris emargana; assembly: GCA_927399475.2. Taxonomy (NCBI): domain Eukaryota; kingdom Metazoa; phylum Arthropoda; class Insecta; order Lepidoptera; family Tortricidae; genus Acleris; species Acleris emargana. The sequence goes on from OV656840.1 coordinate 5,626,061, forward strand.
GATTGATTTTTGGTTGACCTTGGTTCAAAGATAATAAAAAACGGGTTTAATTTTCATTAGTTTTGACAGTAAATGTTCGAATTGTTTCCCTCCGACTTTAAGGCACAAATGGCATCTTCGAATAAAATTTCGGTTTAATTTTCGTAAACTGGTTTCCGATATGTCTCGGGCTGCATTGAAGACACGTCGCCGTAGTTCCTCTTCGTTACTTATTGGTTTTGAATAAATATTGTCTTTCAAACATCACCAAAAAAAAACATTTTACAGAGCGAAATCAACTTCCGTTAAGAGTGCCGAGTAGTCGTTTCAGTTCCACAAACAAAATCGCAGTGACACATGATATCTTAATGCAAAAAAGTAGGAATTCGTATCACATTTGCCAATAAGGATCCCGGAAACCAAACTAACAAATGAAACGCGATTAGCCGCTTTGCAAGTTTATCATGTAAATAATTGTAGGATAGTTATTACTTTATTGCAGTTCTGTTGTAGCCCGGTGTCCCAAACTACTCATAGTTCGTTACCTTGCGTTTCGTGCTATACTCGTTGATTAATATTAAACCTCGTTTTAATAGCCGACTTTTTAGTTAGGTACGTTTTATTTTTATTGATTTGAATTATGTCATTACTTATCACCCATGTTCACTGCTTCCGTTTTCCTGTGGTGTTCCTGAATTAAATCGACTTGGCATTCCTCTGGACTCTGATTTTGTTTGTGGAACTGAAACGACTACTCTCTTAACGGAAGTTGATTTCGCTTTGTAGAATGTTATTTTTTTGGTGATGTTTGAAAGATAATATTTATTTAAAACCAATAAGTAACGAAGAGGAACTACGGCGACGTGTCTTCAATGCAGCCCGAGACATATCGGAAACCAGTTTACGAAAATTAAACCGAAATTTTATTCGAAGATGACATTTGTGCCTTAAAGTCGGAGGGAAACAATTCGAACATTTACTGTAAAAACTAATGAAAATTAAACCCGTTTTTTATTATCTTTGAACCAAGGTCAACCAAAAATCAATCATATTCTTCAAAGGAGCACAAACAAATGAGATATCGTAGAGTACAAGATAATTTTTTAGATGATTAGCATTGATTTCCGAGGATCCATATTGGCAAATGTCATACGAATTCCTACTTTTATGCATTAAGATATCATGTGTCATACCATTTTAGAATTGGCATAAAACACGCATGTTTTTAAAGTTATTTGCTCATTTCATTTGTAGTAAAAAAAAAGTTATGGCAGGTGTTCAAAGTTTAAATTACTATGTGGATGATAATTTAAGTCAAGTTCATTACAGTATTTTTCCAACTTGTACATTAGTTATTGACATAATAATGCTTCTATCATCTTAATCAACTATTCATAAACGCGCACAAATAAAAAAAACTAAATTCTAAAGCTATCCCAGTAAATGCGAGCACTTACAATGTCAAAAGAGGTGAAAAATTGGAAAAATCTTTAAATTGGTATAACTCGAAAACGGTGCAACTTTTACTGAGGTTATGTTAGGCTGGTTTGGTTTGTCTAAGGCTGAGGAATCTCCAGTGTCACTGTGACGTGCTATTTTTGGGACACCCTGTATATCCATGCACATAATATAAATAATATATCTATAATAAATGTTATACTTATCAATATATCCCATAGTAATTATGGTTTTGTTTTATACCGCCCAAATAAATGATTTATTAAAACAAACAAGTCTTCCTATCTGCCATTCTTTGTTCTTTCTAATCATTGGCGTCAGTGTTCTCTACATGGGTCAGAGTCCATTAAATCCCATCCTTTTACAGTAATTTGTTAGCATTTTTCCCACATCATCCTCTCGTCCTCTTTGTTTCCTCCCTCCCCTTGCCTCTCGCTCTTCCCGGGAACTCGTATATTTTCTTTACGCCTTTGTTTTCACGCAGATAAGCCGTCACCCTATTTATTTAACGCTATTAAACAAGTTTGTGGTAAAATGGGGGTTTCCAGTCGCAAATGGAAAATTTACCAATAAAAATATTTTGGTCGTGCCAAATTTTCGTATCTTTAAATTATTTGACAAGTATGATTTTTACCATACTCGAAAATAGATCGATGAGTCTGATGTCGTTATAAAGGCTTGTAGTACTGTTAGGCGATGGGTCTGCAACCTGATAAAGATGATATGATTGATTTATTCAGTAAGTAGGCCGCACTGGCACTTTTACACGTCAAGAATCTACCAGCGCTTCACAAGAGGAGACCACTGCTGAGAAGAAACGCCGCTAGAAACTCAGCAGTCAGTCATTTTTTAAATATATTTAATATTACAATGGCACTACTTAGTCTAGCATTATATAAATCTATAAATAGCAAATTAAAAAATATTTCAAAAATATCCTGCGTAGTTTCCGCAGGAAAATACACCAAAATCTTAAGAGAGAAATAAAGAGAGAAAAATTGTGCAAAATGTGGTTACAGAATTATAAAAAAATATTAGAGTTGTTGGTTATTCTGTAGCTCCGCCTACCCCTCTCTGGGAATGAAGGCTTGAGTTAATGTATGTATGAGTCTGATTAAAACTTACTACCAAAATGGCCGAGTTTTAATGAATTGTTGGTGATGGGAATTCTCATGCCTACGATTATCAAATACGAGTGACTCTACTTACTCGTTAGCGAAGTCACTTCGTGACCTACTGCCGCACTCAGAGACGTCAATTAAATTTGATGCTTGATTAAAGTTGCTGCTGTCACCTTATTTGCTATGGCAATAGAATAAGATAACACGTCACTAAACCAGCATTAAATTTAATTGACGTCTCTGAGTGCGGTAGGTAAATTTATTTTCACACGCTCATCATCAGTGACATTTAAACAACGACCCTGTTTCCTTTTACTCGGAGAATGATAAAAAACCGGCCAAGTGCGAGTCGTACCATTATCTGTAAAAAAACACGTTTGTTGTATGGCAGCCCCCCTTAAATATTAATTTATTCTGTTTTTAGTATGTATTTCTGTTGCCGCTATAACAACAAATACTAAAGGGATAAATTACGAGTGCCATAATTGTAATTCCATCCGCAAATTAACCTCATACCGTAAATGCGTTAAATACGTAACAACGTCGGATCCCATACCGGAATATACCGTTCCCTAAGGCGGCACAGTAGCGGTCCATTACCCGGTTCGTTCCCGTACAGCCCCAAATCTCTAACCGACTTAATTAACTAGACAATGGCCTGAATGCAAAGTGGTTTATTTTGTTTATTTCTCGGTATAATCGAGGCCTTGGTGGGGTATTTACGACTTCTAATTAAATAAGGGTTTTGAGAATTTTTATTCTATAATTTTACAAGGAGACAGAAATAAATAGTCTATAAATTATAATTATGGGACTGGCTTTCGCATTTGTTAGGGTTGTCCAATATGAAATAATACATGGAGGAGTGGGGCTTGCTTTTAGCAATGGAGTTATTTTTGAATGTTTATATCTTATTGTTATTGCATTTAATGTATTAAAATTCAAACTGATTGACTTATAAAATAATTGTATCTTCACACATATCATCCTCTATTACGCAATTTTACTATGAGAACTTTCTTGTCTGTGGTAGTAAGTAAAATCTGTATTGTAATGTTATTACAGCATAGATTTTTGTAACGTTATGAGTTTAAATTTGGAACAGCTGTCAAACTGAAGAGGGTTTATATTCTGTTATTCATAGATATTAAAATAGTTATCGACTTGAAATGTCAATTCAGTTTGTTTTTTTGGTATAAACCATAAACCATATAAATCGCATATAAACAGAAACTTCACGTGAAATAACATCACTCTTTACCGCCTTCGCCCTTTATGTTTATGACGAAGAGAAACGCAAGCTTTTTCAGAAAAAAAAACTCAAGCTATTCCAGACACAGATAAAAAAGTTATGTTTCGAATAAAATATGGATGTATAAGACATGTGCCCTCATTTTAATATGGCCGATTTTTCATTTTTTTTAAAGTTACAAACTAGATAACAATGAAATTTGTATGCAACATTGCGGGCTTGTAGCGAGCACGCAATGTTTTTTTTTTTAATTTGGGAACTGTTTGTAAACTATGTACTTCGCGTCTCAGTATGGAGTTAGTAATGTCAACTTTTCCGGTCATTTTTGAGAAAAGTGTTTTTATGACACTGCCATAGATAGCAGATACTTTGACGACGCGCTGGCCTAGTTGGTAGTGACCCTGCCTCCGAAGCTAGCGGTCCTGGGTTCAAATCCCGGTATGGGCAGATATTTGTGTGATGAACGCGAATATTTGTTCCAGAGTCATGGATGTTTACTATGTATTTAAGTATATATTTTCTTTATATAAGTATTTATATCGTTGTCTAGTACCCATTATACAAGCCTAGAGCTTAGTTTGGGACTAGATCAATTGGTGTGACATTGTCCCCTGATATTTATTATTATTTATTTATAGTCAGTTGTTTTTAACGTCAAATCTCGATCACGTGACTCCGATGACGTCTTACTGCCGCAATCAGAGAAGTCAATTAAAATTAATGCTTGTTAAGTGACGTGTTGTCTTATTCTATTGCTATAGCCAAGAAGGTGACAGCAGCAACTTTAATCAAGCATTAAATTTAATTGACGTGTCTGAGTACCGCAGTTAGCCTAACAGACAAAGGGAACCATTATTAGAGTTTCGGAAACATTAAAACAATACACCCCTAAATAAATAAACAAGGCTACATTGCAATATGCTATCTCGCAAGGAATTACTGGATACTCTATTATTCGCCAACACATTAGCAGGAAATGCAGGTGCTATGCAATTTGGCACCGTCTTACTAGCGGCTTGTTAGATGCATTCGTTATGCACCGAATAATGCACTTCGGTACTTATTGCACCTATAAATTTCCTAGAATTCCCGTCTCGTACGTTTTAATGGCGAGAAATAATCGTTTGAATGAATTTTATGATGTGCTTGAAAGGGTTCCGAGGCTTGTGAGTAAATAACTGGAGCTCAAAGAAAGATGGCTGACTATTTCAGAGGAAAGAATTAAAAAAAACGGTTAACCGTGAGTCAAGACCCGTAAAACTAAGCTCCACTTTATACAAATGATAGTTTTGAAATACAAGGCTCAAGGTTTCACAAAGAAAACATTTGTATCTTCTTATGTGTGCCTTCAATTTTTGAGTTACGTCGTTTTCTCACAGATTTCACCAACAGATCACTCGAAAATTTCTGTGAGAGCATTTTTTTTTATGGCATAGGAAGGCAAACTAGCACACAGGCCACCTGATGGTAAGTGGAAACTGTGACCCATAGACATTCGCATTCACAAGACTGCAAATGCACTGCCAACCCTGAGGACTAAGATGAAATACCTCTATGCTAGTCATTTCACCGGCTGTCTTATCTCCAAACCGGAACACAACAATGCAAACACTGCTGCTTGGCGGTAGGTTAATGGATAATTTACGCATTCCTTAAGTATGACAAAAAAACGGTCGCAAAACATTCTAGACTCGGGAATGTCATTTTAAGTCAATTATAGCTTTTTGAGCGCCGCGTATTTCGATAAAATTCTCCTTAACAGCTAAAACACTTTTGTTCCAAGTACTACACGAACAAAGTCGAGGGTAACAGCTAGTAGGTACATAAATTGCCATCTAGAGTATTATCTCCGAACCTATATCTTGTTGCAGCCAAGGAGATAATTTCACGCTGCCGCCCGCGCCATATCTCGCCGCCTTCGGTTAGCGACGTTGGCGTTTAGTTAGGTTAAATCGCAGTTGGAAACGGAAACACTTGAGTATACCCAAAGATTAAGAGAGATTTCCCATCCTTTGGGCATTTTATCCCCGAGATACTAGCGATAGTCTCCTAGTTTATTACAAATTACAGATAAATAATTGGGATTGTTCATATTTTTTAAATTACTCTAATTTGAAAACCATTTCGAGGAATATTTTACAACCGTTCTGCATTATTAAGTTTTTGAAATAGTTATCTATTTCGGACATTTGGTAAAAGTTTATTTGACCTTTGTTTGAATTTAGTTTTTGGTTTGAAGCACTCCTACGGGTGAAAACCTCTTGAAATAGTATGTTTTACTCCACTATTACAATCATCATTTAATTGTTGTAATTTATTAGAAAATGCGAGCCCAAATTTAAAATAATCATGTCATCCATAAAATGTATGCTAAATAAATAAAGATATTAAAACAAAACTATTGGATCAAATACAAAATTAATGAAATTGGCCTCTTAAAATTACCTATTCTTTCGAATTAGAATGTAAAAATCGTGAGTTCTTTTTTGGTCTATCCCAATTGAGCTACGGGCCATATGTGCTTCACATTTCAAACTAAGGGCTCGTTAACTGAACAAATAGTTTGCAGACTGGGTAACTTTATAATGAGCGGTCACTCACATTATTAATAATGTCCGAATCACTGTCACGGACGTTACCACAAACAAACCCTCAGTTTAGTATAAACGAGACGGAGCTATAATAGTTTCATTATGGTCCTGTCAGTTTTCAATTTACTACATGAGCTGCATAGCTATGCTGTGGTACCTAACCATTGTCAGAGTAAATTGATTTTGTTATAGCTGTATGTTTGACCACATTTATATGGATTGTTTTTAATGTCCGTTTAATAATTAGGAATATAATTTAATTCCACTAACATTATAAATGCGAAATTTCGTGTGTGTGTGTTACTCCTTCACGCTGAAACGGCTGGATGTATTTGGATGGAATTTGGAATGAAGATAGCTTATACCCTGGATTTCGAAAAAAATTAAAATGGCGGAGGGAATAACGATAATCAAAATCTACGCGGACGAGGTCGCGGCCCGAAGTTAGTTAAAGTGTCAAGTGTCAAGAATGATATCTTGCTGCGAAACGATCATTTGAAGAGTTATAGTCACAAACATAAGTATGTATATACGTTCCCATGACGCCAAAACTATCTACACACCTCTATGTTACTAACAATACTGTCTATGTATACATATGTTTGACGTGATGGCTGTGTAGATATTAATGCTTTTGACCGTAAGTAGTACATAATATAGCCTTATAAGAAGCTGCACACTTGAGTATCTTGTCGCTTTAGCCATTGACATTGATAGTGCATCAGATCAAACTTGACGTTAGAGTGACAAAGCACTAAAATGTGCTGCTACTATAAGCCCGACCGAATACGATTTGATAGCCAGACTCTACACATATATGTCAAAGGCTGTGATACTGAAAATATAAAAAAGCACATGTCACACAATGCTGAGTCCGCATTAATCTCAAGTATACATCCGAAATGAAATATGACAAAAATCCGTAACAACACTGTCCCGGCTGAGATATCGCCCTCAATTTATGAATCTCCATAAGATATTCTGAATAAGAAGAATAAATCGCAGCCATAAGTCACGCGACGATGTGGCAGAGAATTACGGTATGCGTCGATGTGAAACGCCTCTTGCGGACCTATTCTGTAACGGCTTTTTAAAGCACTCAAACTACCTTACAGAGTCAGTTAATAGCGGCTTTTACACGTAAAGTTCGGACCGTGAGAAATGCCACGCGATGTTCCAATCTTCGTTCCGAACAGTACAAAAAAAAAGATAAAAGGGGTTTCTTCAGTAAGTAGGCCGCACGGGCACTTTTACACGTCAAAAATCTACCAGCGCTTCGCAAGAGACCACTGCTGAGAAGAAACGCCGCAAGAAACTCAACAGTAAGTCGTTTTTTAAATATTGCTAATGATATTATACAATAATAAACTTAACCTAGCATTATATAAAACAATGAATCTCACATAGCACCAAAAATTAATATATTCATGCGTAGTTGAGCAGGAAAATGTGTCAAAACTCAGAATTGTCACAAAACTAATAAGCAACAGTAATAAATAATAAAATAGAAAGTATACAAGTTATACTTACCTGTGACGGTGCAAGACAACCTGCATAAAAGTTTCGATACATTCTCCTACAGAAACCGTGTCCCCTAGACAATATACAATATTTACATATTTTACTATCACAGTTTAATTTACACGTACGGTTCGGAACGAAGATTGGAACGCTTGGACGCATTCTTCAGCAACTGGCCGAAAGAGGCACCCAATAGGGATTCATGGAGATCAAGGGGAGAGGCCTTTGCCCAGCAGCGAGACACTCATATAGGCTAGGTTTTTTTTATGGATAAACTGAACTAAAAATGTATTAAGGTACTTTAATTTTGAAATATGACAGAATTGAGGCCAAAATCAAAGTCTCATGTCTTTTTTTTCTTTTTTTTATGGCATAGAGAAGACAAACGAGCACACAGGCCACCTGATGGTAAGTGGAAACTGTGACCCATAGACATTCGCATTCACAAGACTGCAATGCAATCCTAAGACTGCAAATGCGTTGCCAACCCTGAGGACTAAGATGGAATGCCTCTATGCTAGTCATTTCACCGGCTGTCTTATCCCCAAACCGGAACACAACAATGCGAACACTGCTGTTTGGCGGTTGGTTAATAGATAAGATGGTGGTAGCGATCCGGACGGACCCTGCACAAGGTCCTACCACCCGCAGATTTATAATAATAATTAGGAAATAGTGACTCCATGGATTTTTAAACCACGATATGCCACCAAAAGTTCTTACACTATTTATAATTAAAATCAATAACACTAATTAAAATCGAATCAAAACTGGGACACTTTTGTTTCATATCTTATGGCTTATTGTACGCAACAATTAAATGAACCAATTGTTAATTGGGACATTGTCAAAAATATTGTACATAATTAAAGGCTTATTGAAAACAAAATCACGATCGCATCCTTTATGTAACGAAGGTTTGTCATACAAACTATATGGGTAACGTTCGTTAAACAAAGGAATCAATTAAGTTTTGTTTTACAATGTTTTAAGTACTACGTATTTTTTTTTAAACGACCCAATTCCGTGACTTCCAATCGAGTAATTTACAGTTTTAAGTTCACGGAGCAACAGCATTTAAACAGTGACAGATTGATTTTACACAAACTTATACTATGGAATAAAATGAGAGCACGTGCAGTTTTGCAATTCGCAGTTTTTGACTTAAATGGATTGGGTCCGTTTTAAGAAAAATGTTTTTGTATGACGCTGGTTCTAGCTTGGTTTCAGCAGTAACGATCCAACCAAGTGGATTGGATATTTTTCCTGTTTAAAATAATATCCATGCCATAGATGTGGGTTGGTTCCTACTCGTAGGTATGTGATTTTCAAATGCCTTGCCGCAATAATTTTCCGGATTCTTTTTGCGGATTGATAGTGGCACAAGTCCGATTGTTTCATAGATTGAGTCCTTTTCCCTTAACTACGTCCATTTATCATTCGAATTTCAATTTATTATCAGTAGGTATTCTCATTCAAAAATCGACGATAACGTTTTTTCTCACACAAGCGGTGACACAAGTTTGAAAAAGGAACAAGTTATAATTGTGTCCAAAATGTCTCTGAGTACAGACCAGTGGTCCTAGATTCTAGACATGTTAAATTTGACAACGAGGTTAGCCTAGTTAGTCCTCTACATGCGAAGCTAAAAGTCCCGAGTTCGATCCAAGTGCCATCATGTGTGCGGTTTTTACCATCATGCTGTTTCGTTGATAGGTAGTATTTACATTTGAACAAATACACATATCGGTGTTTAAGAAATATCATCATCATCATTACTCGCCAGACGTCCACTGCTGGACAAAAGGCTTCCCCAAGGGTTTCCACAACGATCGGTCCTCTCATGCAGTATCAGATCGTCGGTCCACCTTGTGGAAGGCCTGCCGACACTTCGTCTCCCGGTTCGCGGTCGCCACTCAAGAACCTTCCCGCTCCAACAGCCATCAGTTCTACGAGCAATGTGCCCCGCCCACTGCCACTTAAGGTTCGCAATTCAGTGAGCCATATCAGTTACTTTAGTTATATAGAAGCTATATTGCGGAAAACATATATCGTCGCTGAAACTGCAAAACCGCGTAAGTAACATTTCTAATAAGGAGCAAAATGCACCTTTTAAATTACATAGTAAGGTATATTTTGCTCTATCATAAATTTGTTAGTAACGCGATTTTGCAGTATCACCGACGATATGAACTATCTTCAGGCTATTGATACTCACTAACTTTATCAGCTTAAGGCAAAATAGCAAGAGCTGCTATTATTATTAACATAAATTCCTTCGGGTAATGCGATACGATATCCTTCAATGCCAGCCTGTCTATTTTCCATCTTCCAATGAGTCTTATATTGAGTCCTAGGCACTGAGAACGGTAATTTAATTATAGATTCCTTCAGCTGCGCCCCTCTGGTGAGCCCCGGGCCGATAATTGCATTCCTCCGGTACATTACCATATCTCAAACAGCTTTTGCAGTGACCGCGCTATTCCGTTAATATTGAAATATTTTTCATTTCTATGGCAATTATTTTCTTAATCCACTTGCTTAAAAATGGTAAGTACTTTTTGTAGCTGCGTAATTGGGATAGACCAAAAAAAATAACTCGCGGTTTTTACGTTCTTATTCGAAAGAATAAGTAATTTTAAGTGACTAGTTTCACTTATGCTGTATTTGACCCAATAGTTTTGTTTTAATATTTTTATTTTTTTAGCCGAAATTTTATGGATGACGTGATTATTTTAAATTTGGGTTGGCATTTTCTAATAAATTACAACAATAAAATGATATCGAATAAATGAAAGTTAGTGTAATAGTGTTTAAAAATATACAATTTCAAGCGGTTATCGCCAAACCCGTAAGATACACCTAGGAGGGCTTCGAGCCGAAAACGAAAGTCAAACAAAGGTTAAATATACTTTAGTCAAAATATCCGAAATAGATAAATATTTCTAAAACCTAATAATGCAGAACGGTTTTAACACCCTATTCGAATTAGAGTACTTAATTGTAAAAATAATATGAATAATCCCAATTTAGCTGGATTATTAACACTAGTGTTTTTTCTGAATTATTTTTAAATAAGCTGATATTCTGAGGCATGCGTCCACCTAAGATTTTGCATGTATAACCACATTTTTTTTAATAACGCCATTTAGCATTGAAACTACATTGTATAATGTAAAAGTTTAAAATTGCATTCTAAGTAGAGTAGTTAAGGAAGTATGTTATATTAAAAAAAATCGAAACAGGCTTCATAATGATGAAAATGAAAATGAAAATGAAAATGTTTATTGTATAAATGAAACCTTACAAGAATTAGAAGCAATACAGTGCTAGGGATCCCTGTGTTACAGGATGTGTGATGGCTAGACCCCGCTATCGGAGGTGCAAAATGGTAGCTCTTAGGGATGGGTAAAAATATTCATGATGTCGATATCGATATTCTTACTTTTTCTGTACAATTAGTTTTATATAATGTACCTATACCATTTTTTAGACTACAATTTAACATGTTTTATTTAGAATCTATGATAATCATTGTCATCGGAAATGTAAATGAAAATAAATAGGGCTCAGATATATTGGGTTTATTGTTGAATAAATTCATCGTGACTGCACTAGATTATTGCAGAGAAACTGAAAAAAAACTGATCGTTCATTAACAATACGATATCCCTTTAAGAGGCATTTATTAATTACTAGCGACCCGCCCGCGGCTTCGCCCGCGTGGAATGTATTATACATATAAACCTTCCTTAAGAATCACTCTATCTATTAAAAAAAACCGCATCAAAATCCGTTGCGTAGTTTTAAAGATTTAAGCATACATAGGGACAGACAGCGCAAGCGACTTTGTTTTATACTATCTACATAGTATTTTATTTTTAATTAATTTATGAATGGTTCGTGCTATGAAGATAATGATAATTTGTTAGTAATGATGAAATATTGAAGAATTTTATTTATAGAAATGAAAAATGTTTAACACATTCATTTTGTAATTATATAGTCCTGTTTTATAAAATACTAGCGACCCGCCCGCGGCTTCGCCCGCGTGGAATGTATTATACATATAAACCTTCCTTAAGAATCACTCTATCTATTAAAAAAAACCGCATCAAAATCCGTTGCGTAGTTTTAAAGATTTAAGCATACATAGGGACAGACAGCGCAAGCGACTTTGTTTTATACTATGTAGTGAAACACGTTTAATTAAAGTCCTAGACTCTCATTATGGCAAAGAAAAATTATCGACGTATAGCTAGTATTTCAAAATATTTTTTACCCATCCCTAAGAACTTGACAGCTACCATTTTGCACCTCCGATAGCGGGGTCTAGTGATGGCTGAATGGGTATTACGAATGATTGTTTATATGAGTATTAAGTTGGATTTACGTTACACCAATGCCGCAGCCGAGCTCGGCCCCAGGACGGCGTAGAATTGATAGGCACGTGAATCCACCTTTATGCGTGACCGATTGCTAAAAGAGTAATGAGTAAGTGAAATGGCTCATTGAGTGAACGACCGCTTTTGTACTCCAAATAATTTTATTAGTTATAAATCAATTAAAAGTAATATAAGTAAGTACCCATTTATGTACATGAAACGTCTTTTTGCTTTAATCATTTTTTTATGTCTTAGGAAGTCAGACGAGCACACAGGTCACCTTATGGTAAGTGAAAACTGTGACCCATAAACATTCGCATTCACAAGACTGCAAATGTACTGCCAACCCTGAGGACTAAGATGGAATGCCTCTATGCTAGACATTTCACCGGCTGTCTTAACCCCAAACTGGAACGCAACAATGCAAACACTGCTGCTTGGCGGTAGATTAATTGATAAGATGATGGTACCAACCCAGACGGACCCTGCACAAGGTCTTCCCACAAGTATATTTATTAAAAAACGTGATTTGATACACGTATGGGACTGTCTTTTAAACGAGTCCCGAGTCTTGACCCTCACGTGAAGCTCGGGCAAAGACACCTCGGGAGTCGTGTAAAATTACATTATTTCCTCATTTTGCATCAAAATGTAAGTACCATTATTTATTAGGAAAGCAAACACAAACAATATGAGTTTTTATTGACAAAAACATTTTGATGGTTCGTACCTTTCGATTCATACTTAACTTACGTAGTGACAGGTGGAGCTACAGAACTGGCTACCAAATTAAATAGCAGCAGGTTTTGGATAAGATATATCACTTTTCATCAAACCTCCGTCCTCAATTTCCAAAATTATTGTCACTCGACTAATACTATAGAATATTGGGAAATTAACGCTTTATATTTGTCATTCAGAAGATTACGGTTTCTTAAGAATTATGTTACTTAACAATGAAATACATATCACAACACAGTTAAACAGTCAGTCAAAACATAAAGAATCTAATAATTGTAAACATCACTTCAAATAACTATATCATATTAGTACGTAGAAATGTAAAACACACCTGTACAATTACCAGGATTAGAATATCCCCCTACCGCGACTTCATTCCCGATGCAGTTTCCATCAGAGAAAGCCTTGTAAGAGTCACAAGCCAAGGCTAAATATGGTTGAGAATTAACAGTCCTGGCCCACAGAGTCACACAAGCTTTGTGACTACACCTAGCCTCTTCAGAATCTCCTTGAACGGGTATCACTCCACCATCGCAATAAGGTTGTTTATTCCCTTTATTGAAATAAAAGTCTGCATCAGCTAAAACCTTAGTAGTACCGTAAACACCAGCATTACAATGGTATACTTCGACGTACTCCGCAAGACCTGAACGGATATGGTTTTCGGTTAAACTCTTAGAGAAGCAAGGGCCAGCTGGATCGAGTCCTGTTATCCTCCAGATTTTTTCCGATGTAGAATCGGTGTAGGTGCTTCCAGCGTATCCGAGCATGTGACTCCCTAAGCTGTGACCGACGCCATGCATTTTTGAAGATGGGAATCCGTTGCTTCTTAGTTCTGCTAGAAACTTCCCTAATGCTACCCCAATGTCATAGACATAGGAAACTGATCTGCTATAGCTCTCTGCCATGCTTCCGACCACAGACGTGTAAGCTGAGTGATCTATGATAATCAAGTAAGTATTCGATTCATTCCGAAAGGCCTGGCGAATGGTTTCAGCGGTTTCTTTATTTATAAATGTTTTGAAACCAGGAACGAAAAATGTTAGCTTCCGATTAACATCTAAATCGATGGCGCTGGCTATATCTGAAGCTGCCGTCTCGATTGGGAATGACATGTTCAAATCATTTTTGAAGTCATAGAAATAAACTTGTGTGGAGCTGACATTTTTGTCGAGTGTTTTGTTGTGGTCACCTGAAAGAGAATTTAATAAAATAAGTATAGTTTTAGATTATTTTCACCATCAAATATGAATACGGGTAATACGGGTGTATGTATTTTCAACCTCTTGAGGACTAATTAGCTAGAAGGATTTTGATCTGCATCTTGAAGGTTACAATACAACTTTTGACCCTTAAAAATCTAACACTGTGCCTGCAGTGCCTGTAAAGATTAACTATTTTATGTGTGAGGTTAAAGTTATAACGTTATCACGCTACGACTATCTCAATAAATTGCATTTCCTCAGTGCTGCTTCAAAATACATAACACGATCATTGAAATCTTTACCAACTGTAATGGAATTCCTTTTGTTTCGCGATTCACAATGCTATTAGTACCGTAACATTTTCCTATTGTCATAGGTCAGGATTTTTCCATTTTTATAATTACGAGTATATTTCCCTGTATGCATACAAATTGAAAGATAAGATGGTTCAGTAAAGATAGAACTCTTACCACCTTGCGAAAGTGACCTTACGAGTATAACTTTTTAAATAAGATCAATCGGTAATCACAGTTTATTTTTAATTTACAGTTTGCGAGAAATACGTCAATTTTAGCAAAAAAAACTTAGTGTACAAATGGGTTGCTGAAATAAAAAGGATTCATTGAGGTTGAAAACCATAATTCTGAGTCAATTTTGATAGCCGGAATGTTATCTCTATCTAGGCGTACCAAGTCATTGTAAATTTCCGTACAGGTACGTTCATTTGACCAAAAGTACGTTTGACGTTAGTAGTTAGTATCAATACAAACTTTAATTTCGGAAAAACGTGTTTTTACTTTAACCATTACATATTACATAGGTTACATAGGCTTGTTAAATAAGTTAGGCTAGACTTTTTACTAGGTACATAAAATTGCATAATAAACGATATAGTTTGCTAAACGATGGCTTGGGAAAATACTAGTGAACCATCTGTAAAAACCCATTAATAACGCCAGATAAACTTATCAACAAACTAGTTGGACTAAGGTCAAACGGTAATGACTTTAGCGTTATATTGATAACCTCAATTATTTTCTCCCAGATGTTGTGTTACAAAAATTCAAACAATTTAACAATTGTATATTAATTGCCCATCTCTCCCATCGGTCTCTATGGTCTGGATTTACTTTATATAGCTGTGGGGTGAATTATGACGCAGTTATGCAGTTCAATTTACGCTGAGAGAAAAGGACAGAGCTATATAACTGCTATAGCTCTGTCCTATACGTCCGCCGTAAACCTCCCTGAGGTCGTCTTAGAGTTTGAAATTTTAATTACAGAACCTTTAGTGTTACTTTTCACAAACGTGACGGCTCAAAATTATATAATCAATTCCGTATTCATTGCAAACTCCACGAATGTACATATTACAAGGTTTTATAGAAGATACGTAATGTATACCAAACGGTCACTTGTCATCGTCATAATTACGTGTAAGACCAGTAGCCCTACGCTATACGTTAGCGTAACTATTGTTAACTAAATGTATGGGATTGACTTAAGCGCTTGACAAAACCATCCGGCACTTAACGTCAATCCTATTTATTTTCTCGCAATGCATATTTTTTAAGGCTACAGGAGCCTAGTAAAGATAGGGGGCTTAGGACTATAATACAAGTCTGAAGGATAATCAGGAAAGACAGACAACATCTTTGTGCCTTACATAATTATAAACTGTAACTGTACTAATAAACTGATCTTAGCATAGATCCCCTCCTCGAGAAACGCTAAAATAAACTTCAAATTACGCAAAACTTGCGTTATTATAGCTTCTTAAGAAGACCATCTGAGTACGGTACAACCCTCGATACTATTGCAAAAATTGGCGGTAAGTAATTATTTAAAGAAATAAACTTACATGTAATGAGATCTGAGTACAAAATGCTTTGGAACGCTCCCCAATCCGCACATATACCGACGAAGTCAAAAAAGCACAAAGTTGAAATCAACATGGCCGACCGTGTTTGAAGCGACTGTCTCGATACGCGGCGTGGCGATAAGTAAGGCAAAACAATAAATGTTGCAAAACAAAATTGACCTATTAGTCCAAGAGCCGACCACGTGTAGGGTTACCATCCATCCGGATTAGTCCGGATATGTCCGGACTTTTAGACTCTAGTCCGGGCTTGGTCCGGTTCTTTAATTTGTCCGGATTATTTTTAATTACATGGAATATGAATAATAGAACTACATATTACGTAATATCAAATAAGTCTTTAATCTTTACCCCCCTCGATGCGAGTGTCTTCTACTGCCTACCATGTTTCCATTTTGTGACTAAAAAGTCCGGACTTTTATCAAAATTGTAGGCTTTCTGTCAGGACTTTTCAAATTCCTAAATGGTAACCCTAACCGCGTGATATCTATGTAGGTACGTTCATCTTTCAGACGAATTGTATGTATGTGTGTATGTAAACACTTTATTCTACAAACAAAAGAGATAACAAATATAAAATAGACTAAAATATAACAAAGATGTACAAAGGCAAACTGGCCCTTTAAGGGATCTCTGCCAGTTAACCTTCATAAAGAAACAATTTAGGTCAAGCTACATACATGTCATACATACTCTGAGCTCTTCAAAGCGCTTATATAAAAGTTAAGAGCGACATCTTGTCCCCGAGAACTCTGTCACACTGAGTGCTTAGTGCATTCCCCTGTGATGCATATTGTGCCGCTTTAAGAAAAGATGGCTTATTTTATGAACAAAAGAGTGGTTTAGAGCGTTTTATAAAATATACGAGCACGTTGATGGTTGGTTGTAATAAGTTTGAATAAGATCCGATTTTATGCGGATATTTAAGCTAGGGAAATTATTTTCAAAGTGCACGAGGGGTGATCCAAAAGTTTTGATAATCGGTATTAAAAATGGGAGATATGTAAATCGTTATATTTTAATTGAAATAAGCACACTTTCTATATTTCCAAACACTTATTAACGTCATTCAATTGTTTTATTTTACCACTATAAAAATAATTTTACTTTAGGAGGTCAAAATGGTCAAATTTTGTACGTTCACTAACTCATCATCAGCTCGTGATTTTTATGTAGTGGTTTTTTTAAATAAGTGAATGAGAAGTAGTAGTCGAAAGTTAGGGCTTAATAATGGGGAGAGCGGTTCTCAGTTCTGATCTTTGGTCGATGAGCAGCACCCTTGTGAATTAGAAGGCTCTGAAGCACATTTCTTGCCACAAATTCGTTTTTTTTTCTTGAGCTTGTTTTTAATATTTCCCATAACTATGATAGAATAATGTTATATAACTCTCCAAGATTATTTAAACACAATTGCTAAAAACTAATGTCAAAGTATTTATTTTTAGGCCTCAATAATCCTGGGCGAGGCCGAAAAAACCACCCTAAGTTTTGGTGACAGAGCCGGAGATAAAAAATCCACTGCAATGATAACTTATTTATCGTTTAAATCATAATGATAAATCAAGGTTTCATTTTCAAAAACAATATTTTTTATTAGTGTACCAGAAGTTTCTCCACACCGCTCCAAATTATTACAAAACTAACTCTTATTTTACCGTCTTGTAAAATTATTCATACAGATGTTTTCTGTTTAGCTATCACAGAAAAACAAATGAACAATATAAAAAAATATCATTATGTGCATGGTTCATACTGATTCTCAAAACTTATGGATCACCCCTCGTATATATCAAGAGTTAATTATAGGCTAAAGTGTCAATACATTACAAGGGTAACTATAGTTCGAAGGTCATTATGGCTTTAAGTCTAGAACACTATACTTTATACTTTCATCATCATCATCATCATGCCAGCCGAAAGACGTCCACTGCTGGACATAGGCCTCCCCCAAGGCTCTCCACTCAGACCGGTCTTGTGCTTTTCGCATCCACCGCGTTCCCGCGATCTTCACAAGGTCGTCACTCCATCTTCTTGGAGGCCTACCTACAGCTCGTCTCCCGGTCCGCGGACGCCACTCAAGAACCTTCTGACCCCATCGGCCATCAGTCCTGCGAGTGATGTGCCCCGCCCACTGCCACTTATGTTATTAAGTTTAGCTTTATACTTTAACGACGAAAAATCATTTAAAAACATAAACCAGAAAAATAAACAACTCGAATAATTATCAGCATTCCATATTTATGTCTAAAGCTATCTCTTATTCTCCTAACCGTTCCTTTATACGCAGAGTAGGTACACTTATGATTTTTACGACCTAGATTTGTTATATAATTAGTTAGTATACAAAAAATCCTAAATGAATATTGAAATAAATATCTCTCCACCATGACCATTATTATTATAAAGGGCAATTATAAGAAAGCCCTCAAAGACAGTACAGACTAATGATGTAAAAGACTTTCCCCACGGCCATTGTCCAAAGTTCCTGCATAATTCAAAAACTGCGTTAATTAGGTTTTATTCTTTAACAACAATGAAACATTTTTATACGGCCATTATTCTTTATTAGCGAGTGTCCTGTTTCGAGTTTTGTTAACATTACTTTACTCTTGAGTTTTACTGCTATTTTAATGTGTAAAGTTTCTCTTAATTGGTTTTAAGCGATCCTTTAGTGGGTTAGCAGGATTGTGAATCGATGCTTAAATTTAATCTGTCAGCTGTCAATTATTTTTCATACAAGTTTAGCTCCGGGCGATAACGTTTCTCACCCCGTAAATCATGTCTGATTTCAACTATTTTTTTAATTATGTTCATACATCGTTATCGCGGGAGCAAAAACAAATCTATTGAAGAACACATATAACAGAAAACAGAATATATGTTTAGTATAAATGGAATATTCTGCCTAAACTCTCTAAGCCTCTGAGAAGGTCTTCATATCTAGCACGATTTTTTTGCTGGAAACGGTTAATCAAACTTATTTTACACTGAGTAATTGCTTCTATAAGTCAATGTGTCAAATTTATTATTAAAAAAATTTATGTCCAATCCAGTATTTTTGTCCAAAAATAGTTTTAACTTTTTAAATATACCTAAATGTTTTCCATTTGTACTTATATCTAATTTAGATATATTTTTGTATGCTTTTGTTCATATCAAATCAAAGAAGAATGACAAATGTCTAAAGTAGCAGGAAAAATGACTGTAGAGGTTGACGTTACGATTGCATAGCTAATCTCTTTAAATATGTACGACTGATCAAGTCAAGTATGGAGGTAAGATATATGAAGATTTTGAACTCGTAGGTATAAACGTATCTCGATACGACTGTCGCTTCTGTTATTGCCTATTTGTCATAATCTTTCACTACAGCTGTCAAATCGATTTTGCTCCCGCGATAACGATATATGATTATGTTGTAGTTGTTATAATTAGGTAGGTGGAAATGTACCTACAGACGTAAATTTTCGAAAATTGTGCAAATAAAGCTAAATTTAAGGGTAGAGAAAAATTATCGAATTTTGTATGGAAGTTTGTAGCTTCACAATCCTCTTAATAGACAACTTGGGAGAGGGAAACTTTTTTTTGTCTATTAGCTGTATACTCTGTTTGGTTAAGTACTCAAATAAATGAAAACAAAGAGAACCACGTGACTGTTATACGGCCAATCCGATAATAACTGGAAAATAAAACTAAATTAAATAAGACTAACTCTAAATATATAAATTAACTAAAACATTAAATCTAACCTGTGTGGTCACCGGGTTAGAATAGTGCCACTTCATGTCTTCTCGTGGATGTCGTAAGAGGCGACTAAGGGAATAATAAAGGCATCTAGTACTCTTAGGCGATGGGCTTGCAACCTGTCACTAATACACTGGTAAACATCTTAGCCTGATTGTGCAAAACGTGGTTACAGAATTATCAACAACTTACTTAAGATTGTTGGTAATTCTGTAGATCTGCCTACCTCACTCTGGGAATGAAGGCGTGAGTTTATGTATGTATGTATTAAATCTAAGAATGGCCCCTGCGGCATTGTACCAAAGATGCTGGCAGCATTTCCTCGCTGTATGGTTAAACTGATACGTTGAGCAAAGAAACTGCCAGCTCTTCGGTCTCCCGTGACGTCAATGAGCCTCTTCGAAATTTCTTTGAAGAGGCTTCGAGCGCTAGGTCCCCACGGACCAAGGGTCTCGACGCCGAATGGAATAAACATATATTCTGGGCCGAGACCATTATATTTTCCTACTTTCATGCTTTCGGCCGCTTCAGCTGCCGCACCAGCCCTATTAGAGGTCCGGTGGAGTTGTGATGGGGCTAGCGTAGCGTATCTACACAGGTTGCATCCCACACTAGCACCCTTTCCATATTCCACGGGACCAAGGTCATTCCGTCAGGTCTCTTGCCATCATTTCTAGAAATGCCGGTCGGCTCTAAAAGAGCCGAGACCTTTATTGAGGCAAGAGACCGACGAATGATGTCGTTTAGTGCGGCGTGTCTGGAAAAGCGGCCAGCACTTCTCTGGCAAGAAAGTCCGTGATGTCCTAGCCGATCTACGTCACTTCCGCAGGGGCACCGATGTGGAGCGCAGACCGGGACCCCAAGGCGAAGGCAAACTGAAAGTCGGAGTGTGTTAGGGTCTAGGAAAGTACCAGTGCTTGGCGAGGGATGAGCTTGAAGCCAGTATCCAGCCTCCCTTGTACTGACTGCTAAAATTCTAGCACGATCCGCTGCGCAGCACTGGCTAAGAAGGGAATCAGCAGTCAATTTACATACTGTGTCATCCCAACACCTCTAAAGTTTTAGGTTAACAGGAAAATTTTGACCGGGGCAAGCAGTTAACCACCTATTCTTTGCGTCCTCCAAGCCTGAAGTCTCATAGTTTAAAGGGAATTTGGAAATTCCCTAAGGATTTTTCCTATGAGGCTAGAAGAGCTGTGGATCGACGAAAGAAAAGCTGGTAAAGCAATACTAGAAATTTTGCGGATCCCTATACCGCCGTACCGAATTGGGAGGGATCCTTGGGTCCAGGAATGCTCGCTTAGGGTAATTAATATTAAGAATGGATTGCAGGTTACTTTTGATCAAAGTATCAATTTTCGCCAAAAGATCTTGATGTTTCCAAAACGAACAGTAGCGAAGCACATAAGATGTATTAGTAACTATTTAACTTTTATTGGCTTATACAAACTATTTATTTATAGTAAACCTGCCTGCGAAGCTAGCGGGCCAATTTTGATCCCCAGCGAAGGGCAAATATTGGGGTATTTTGGATCATGAACTCTGTTTTCCATTCCAAGAAATCGAGAGCTTGTATCATTCCGATTGAATTTTGTGTTTCCTGATTTCCACCGCTTCACGTACTACGTATTTATTCTTCGATCCATAGATTATTTCCCGTTTTAGAATAATAAAATTATGTGTGAACGGCAAAGCGAGCATTGCAGCTTGGTGGCAGGTTAAAGGTTAAGTTAAGATGGTGCTAGCGCTTTATTTATACGGACCCTGCACTAGGTCCATTGAGTAATGCACTGTCCTGTGGCATTTATATTTTATCTAGTTCCATATTAGCTGTCACATCTCACCGTCTTTTGCTCTTGTTAACGTTAAATTTAAGTTCCTGTCCACACCAGACTGGCTGTTTCTTTTTAAACGCTATGTAGTTAGGTTTGTAGATAAGTGGCACTCTCGTACAGTTGCGGTTGGTTTTAGCGCTAGAGTGCTTTATTTCTTGACGACTGTACATTAGCTATTGTAAAAAATACTTTGTTATAAATGGCTGCGTTGTGGTAACTATTTGAGTCAATAATTTTTTTTACCCACATATTTCTGTCTGTTGCCCACCGTTCAGATTTTAATAAATAAAATAAAATCTGGGGACTTATTGTAAGTCCCCAGGCATAGTCATTTATTCAGAAACAATATACATTGCATTTGAAATATCTGAGTCAATAATTTTTTTTACCCACATATTTCTGTCTGTTGCCCACCGTTCAGATTTTAATAAATAAAATAAAATCTGGGGACTTATTGTAAGTCCCCAGGCATAGTCATTTATTCAGAAACAATATACATTGCATTTGAAATAACAAATTATAATTTAAGACACATACTCATAAAAATACACAATATTGAAACATACATATTACCATATCAAAAAGTAATCATTTAATTCGTATCATAATATCAAAAAATTAATCATTTAATTATAATAATTGATTAATTACACGACTCACAGAAATCCTCATCTGAATAAAAACACTTCCCCAGCAAAAAAGCTTTAAGCGTATTTTTAAGGGAAATTATTTTTAAATTATAGTATGTAATATTATCACCTCCTTTCATAAATGACATTGTAATGTATTGTTTAAAAATGTATGGCCCAGATGGCGGGATGACTTGCATAAGAGGGCCGGCAGCGACTGGCTGCATAAAGCATTAAACTGGGCTCTGTGCTGTGGCGTTCCTTGGGAGAGGCCTATGTCCAGCATGGGACTGCAACGGGCTGATGATGAACAGAGATACATATAGTTGATCGCTGGCTCTACTCGCTTCCCGCTCATCGTTGGCGGTAGGACCAGTGCCTTAAATTCCGCATTCAAACGTTACACAAACATTTTTCGTACCTTTAGAATTATAGTGACCTAATTCAACATTTTAGCTTTCGAATTTGAGACGTATATTTATTACCATAGAGACCTAACTCGAAATCCATATTTTTAATTAGGTCACTATAATTCTAAAGATGCGTTTTGTTCCGTGAGTAATAGAATAGTAAATAATGATAACCAGGGGTCAAACTTCTCATGCCGATGACGTCAATTTGTATACAGGCTGATTAAAAATAAAATTGTATCGAAAGGTTAATACAAGTTCTTCATAAACTTATAGGGAGTTTATGTTATATGTAGGTGACCAATACTGCATCTAAATGCACTGCGTTATGAGTTGACGCAGCATTCTGCGTCCCTCCCTACGAACCCTTATGTAACTTTCTGAGTTTAACGATGGCGTTGAGAAGGACAGCAGGTATATGATTAAATAGTCATAAATGCAATTATAATAATGACATTCATAAAGGAAAATGGTCTAATTTTGCCATTGTTAGTAATGAGTGGTGAAAAAGTATATGATGCTGCCGTGATCCGTATTTTGATTGCGATTAAGCTGTGTTTAACTCTAATCTTTTTACCGCTTCTTTTTTGTACGGGTTAATACATTTATTATTAATTTATTGAATAGGATCACCATCAGGATATACCACTTTCTTAAAGGTAGTTAAAATATAACATACATACATACATACATACATACCTTCACGCCTTCATTCCCAGAGTGGGGTAGGCAGAGCTACAGAATTACCAAAAACTCTAAAAACTTAGGGCAGTGTTCACCAACAATAATTAAACAGACGGTTAGCGGTTTGACGGTTGTCAAATGTATTGACTAACAGCTTATAATTGGCTGATGAACTCGGGCCTTAGTTTATCTTATTTTATTCAATAACTAAGTGCTGGTCAACAACCTACGTGTGCGTAAAACACACCTCGCACACGCGACGTTTGATAAAAAAAACAAAACGTCATAGACAAGGTAAGAGCGGGAAAATGCGCGGGAACTCTTAATTAACTCGGCTTAATCACCGAGACGATAAAAGTTTTTAATTGAGTTTTCGTCGGCACTGCCACCTTGGTTCATTAATCCGGATCTCAGATCTGATAATTGCTGATCCAACACGGGGGCCCGAGAGTTTGTAACTTAATGTCTTGTTTTCTAACTCTATATGTATATTAAGTATAGACATTGAGTGTTATTTTGATGGAGTACGAGATAATATTTACAGCCCGTTTCACAATCAACGAGTAAAACATATTTGACATAAATTGAGCCCTTTCTCTTTCTTACACTTGAAAATAGACAAGGAGAGAGCTAACTTTAAATGGGAGATAAATTTACTCGTCGATTGATTGTCAAACAGGCCCTTAAAGTATTAAATAATTCATGCAACATATTGCTCCGTGTGGTTTAACAAATACTACTTTTGAGTCTGATTTTAATTCATTTAAAATTATATAAATATCAGGGGACAATCTCACACCAAATGACCTAGTCCCAAACTAAGCTCAAGTTGTACATTCGAGTTCATAATTAATATGTTATTCACTTTACACCTTGTCTATTTAATGTCATGTTCAAACTGCAACATGAATTGTTACAACGATTAAAGTGACATACACAAATATATAACTTCACGCCTGTCTCCCAATGGGGTAGGCAGAGACTACGGAACGCCAGGTGCACCGATCTAAACATACAACTTTCACTTCCTTTACATTCATCAATCTCTTCATGCACATACGTCGGTTTCGGGTGCTTTTTATATAGCCCTTATTCAGTACATCGCGAATCTGATCACCGTACGTCTGTTTAGGATTAAAGTGACAAGGTAGTAAAGTGTATACATATTTATGAACTCGACTATACTATGGGTACTACACAACGATATATAAAGTAAATACCTACGTTTATAGAGAAATATATACTTAAATATACAGATAGAATCCCAGTCTCAGAATCAAATACAAGCGTTCATTAATTAATTTTCTTTTTAAAGTTAGATACAATCACCAGCAATAATATATTATCTAACATAATTACATACATACATACATACCTTCACGCCTTCATTCCCAGAGTGGGGTAGGCAGAGCTACAGAATTACCAACAACTCTAAAAACTTGTTGGTAACTCTGTAACCACAATTTGCACAATTAGGCTAAGATGTTTACATACATACATACCTTCACGCCTGTAATCCCAGAGTGGGCTAGGCAGAGCTACAGAATTACAACTTTAAAAAATTGGTGATAATTCAGTAACCACAATTTGTACAAATAGGCTAAGATGTTTAACAGTGTATATTAGTGACAGGTTGCAAGCCCATCGCCTAACAGTACTACAAGCCATTATTCCCTTACGGCCGAACCCTATATTCAAACCGAGGATAGATAAGGCTTACCTCTGGTTAAAATTTGACATTTGCCCATACAAAATGTGTCAAATTTAATCCGAAGTAAGCCTATCTGTCCGCGGATTCAATATAGGGTTTGGCCGTTAGTCGCCTCTTACGACTTCCACGGGAAGACATGGAGTGGCACAATTCTAAGCCGGCAACCACACATTGTGCGCAAAAATATCTGACACGTCTTTATTACTTTATTTTAGTATAAGAGCGTGTCGCATATTTTTCCGCTCAATGTTGGATACTATATTGTTGCCGGTGACTGTACTTATCTATATTTCATGCTGTCACATGTGCATTTTAGCACAGAATAAGGTAATAGTACAAGATTTTAGTAGGTATAATAAATACGATAGCCGCCTGTATCCCAGGCACCAATAAAGTTTATTTATTTGTGATAGTTTTCCTTTTCAGTTCGTAATAATTAGGTATGTGCTTTCAATATGAAGTTAGCAGTCCTGGGATCTTATCCCCGGTATGGGCTAATGTTTGTGAAATGAGCGCGATCTATTTAAGCATGTAAACAAGTGGGAAAATTTTCAATTAATTGTACGGTTATTTAACTTTTACAAGTTTTCACTATAATTACAAAGTGTCAGCAAAATTCCACGTAAGCGCCATCTTTCGCCGTGGATAGCCAACTCGTGCCCTTCCGGTGCACCATGAGGAAACTCAAAGCTGTAATTTATATTATAATACTTCACTATATAGCCACTTGGTGGCGCTAGTGTTGTGACGCCGCGACAGGTAACTAATTTTAGTTGTGTCTGTTCTCACTTTTAATGTTTTTAAAATACGTGTTATTATTTTTTCACTGTATGTATTATGAAACGCACCCAACTAAATCAACCAAAGCTTTGTATTGATCAAGTCAATACCAATATAAAAATCATGTTTCATACAAATAGATTGGTTAGTATATACATTATAAGTAGGTAAGTAGTAAACGCTCGTACAAACCAAACTTACTACTTTGAAATAGACTTGTTAACGGGATAAGTGGCCAAAAATTGTTAATCTGTGGTTTAATTAGGATTTGAGTGATCATGATCATTTAATGCTTACTTAGGTACTTTTTAATAATTTGTTTGTCAAGTAACCAGAACAAAACAAGGTTGAATTAATTGTTGTTTTTGTTAATATGTACTTCCTTATTTTGCCGTTTTCTCCAAAACGTATCGAAATGAGTAAGTTACATTCGTCATAAACGTTTCCGCTAGATGTCACCACTGATTATGGCGGTTCCTGCATCGCGCAAGCAAGATTTCCCCACGAATGTAGACCCGGCCAACGATTAAACATTTCTGTAGGATGTTTATATTAACATAAGACGTTTTACTTTTTGGAAACGCTACCTATATATTTTATTATAATTAAGCGTTATATATTTTGTTGACTAGTTACACTACACCCACCTGCGGTGCATTTAATCAAGCGTCATAGCTACAATGATCCTTGACGGATAAATACGAGCGAGATAAACACGGGGACGATATCGACAATGTCGTTATGTTAAATTGTTTACATACTACATGCTCGAAATTGCCGAATTATGCACAGAACTATATCGATATAGTTTTGTGGAATTATGTATCATGCAACCCTCACCTAAAGTAAGTCATTATAGCCATCGGCTAACCAGCGGGTTATAATGAGATGCAGCCCCGGCTGGTTAAAAATATGGTACTGAATCTCGTTATAACTCGCTGATTAATAATGAGGAAAATGGTCCCGCAGAAACCTACAGCAAAAAGAACTTATTTGAAAATCGAACTGGCAAATACAAGCCATTTACGCAAAATAAAGAAAAAGTGAGAAAAGTAGAGTATTCTCATTTGGGATAAAGCTATTTTCGTCTTGGGTGAGCTTGAATCCCTCGCAACACGCGCAGGAGTTAAATCTAGAGTCCCTCATGTGCTCATCATTCAATGTCGCGTCCGTGACATATAACAGTGCTTTATCCCCTCGGTGCATAATCTACTATTATTCACTACATCTGTATCTCACATGACGGGATCTGACAGATTATTTTCGGACACGGTCAGATCCCAATCTTCCAAATCTGTCAGGTTTCTGCGTCAAGAAGGAACCACTATAGCTTCGTCATGACTGTCCTTGGTTTATTAGGTTTTATTTTAAATCCACCATCTCATTTTTGTTTATAAAATTATTTATTGTCACGATCTTACACCAATTGACCTAGTCCCAAATTTCCTTGGGCTTGTAGTTACAGTCGCGAACCGGGATTGTTGAGCCACTTACCCAGGTTTCTAATTTGGCTGTTTTTTTTTTTTTTTTTTTTTTTATGTCATAGGAAGGCAAACGAGCACACAGGCCACCTGATGGTAAGTGGAAACTGTGACCCATAGACATTCGCATTCACAAGACCGCAATCCTAAGACTGCAAATGCGTTGCCAACCCTGAGGCCGAAGATGGAATGCCTCTATGCTAGTCATTTCACCGGCTGTCTTATCCCCAAACCGGAACACAACAATGCGAACACTGCTGCTTGGCGGTAGGTTAATGGATAAGATAGTGGTACCAACCCGGACGGACCCTGCACAAGGTCCTCCCACCTCCAAACAACGCAAATCGACCAGCCAGTCGCTGACATCGGTTATTGAATACACGGCTAAATTACGAACAATGGCAAGTGGCTCTACAATCCCGGTTCGTAACTGTACTAAAGGTAAGAAGGTGGGGCAAGGGTGTCAACGGGCTAAATGCGACGAATCATATATTTTTTAGGAGATATTGTTGGTTTGACGCATTTACCCCACCTTACCTTACTACTTAGACAACGATAAGCATAGGTATGTAATAACATAAAGATAAATAAATACTCAATAGATTAACCCTTTTCTCAAACATGCTCGGAAAAAACGGTATTCCGATTGAAAGACAAGGACGGAAAGAGCCTCATTTTACTCCTAGGAGTAAAAAAACTATATGAAAACACTTTCCGTCCATGTCCATATATTTTTTAAAAATGCTGTCAATTTGCATACAAAATCAAAAGGACCAAGACAAAAATTCCAAACAGCCAAGGTAACTGCTCGCTTTTTTAGCACAGTGCGTGTGTTTCTTTTTGAATTTGCATTCCAATGTCTATGGTTAGTATTTAAAAACAATTGACAGTCGGTAACATTCGTTCATTCTGCATAATATAATTGTGAAACCGAATATTAAACTATTTGTTGTGTGAAATACTTACTATAAAAAATGAGCTCAAGCGACGAAAGCGACGAAATAGGTACCACACCGCCTATATTAAAATCTGAAGCTGCCTCGGTTAGGCAAAACCTGCTTCCCGCTAAATCTAAGTAAAAATATAACCGAACTTATGACCAATTTATGCTGTGGAGGGCAAACAAAAATGAAAATTAAATTACTTGCTTTTTAGAAATGTATTTGTATTATTTCCTCACATGTTTGAGAAAAGCATTATGTATGCCTCGGCGAAAACGAGGATTTCCTGACTCGTATTTTAGCACGCCTCGCTGTTGCTCGGCCTGCTAACCACCTCGTCAGGAAAACCCTTACTTTCCCCGCCTAGGCAACAATGTACTATTTCCAGGCATAGTACATATTTTATCGACCACATTCATGTCGCTCAAAATTTAACTTAACTACCTACATTTTATGACACAAATTTAATTGAACTTTCCTGAAATATGATTTCATCGATCAGTATCCTTCAGGAAGTTAAGAATACGTGGCTGTATTCCATTTGTTGCTTGTGTCCTTACTTTAGCAAGGCCTGGAAAAGGGTTAAAATCATCTAAGTTTGTAGAACAAATATTCTCGGTCATCCATCATGGAAATATTATATTTTCCCTTATCGGGGATCACGCTGAGAGCGCGACTTAGCTTCGTAGGCAGGTAGGGCCAGCACCAACTAGGCTTACAGCGCCGTATTTTTTTTATAACAGTATTAGCTACCATTTTTATCAAAGTGGATATGGCTCTTTACATTTAATTTTACCTACACTTTACGTTTTGTTATCCCTGATTACAATAGTATTGTATAGGTTCGCCTTTGTACAAACAGTAATTTAATGTACAAAGGCGAACATATCCCTTCAAGGGATCTTTAACTTGTTTATGAGCTGTTTAAGAGAATTAGTGAGAGCTATCATCCACTATACTACAATATACTCCTTACTAATATTGTATAATATGTAGACAAGCTGTCTGCTACGACCTGTCGCGTGCCTTCGACACAGCCGACCACGCACTCGACACTGACAAGCTCCCCCACTACGGGATATTCTGAGACTCGTGATGCAGCAATGCAACAGAACCTAAGTGGTCGTCGGGGATGGTGGGCGCATCTCGTCCACGGAGATGCAGAACCTGATGGTGTCCCACAGGGTTCATGCTTATGCAACACTCTGTTCAGCATCCTGTTGAATGACCTACCAGAGGCAATACAAGGTGCAGATATTTATATACGTCAACGACGTCACAGCTAGCTAGAAGAAGTTAAATGGCATGGCGTAGTCGAACTGCATGAGTGATTTCCGTTGAATGGTTTGCGTTACTCTTTTATTGTAAATAAACTGAGTAAACATTTTGGACATCACTTGTCTTTAATTGCTTTATTTTATTTGAAATAGCTGTTTTAGCAAAAAGCTGTTTTGAAAAGGTTCATCAGGTTAGTTAGACTGATGTTTACTATATTACATGTGTTACAGATTAATCTCTAATACTGTTATTTTAGTACCAGTGGCGACATCTTTGGACCACAGGAGGTAACACTTCGACTTCTCGCTAAAGATTTAGTAAACTACTTCTTCTGCATTTTTATTAAATGTTTGTTTTATCTTTAGGAAATCGTTTCTAGCGATATTATTTATAATTAGATATTGTTAGAATCTGTTTCTTCTTATTTTAACTTAATCTAAACGTCTGATCGAATCATCAATCGATATGTTTAACTCTAGGTTTGGTTATGGACGCATGTCTATGGTAGGAGCGACTTGGATTTAGCTTGTCACTCTCGCAACCGCTACAGATATGTAAGCACGTCAAACTTACTCTGTGTGTGGGAGTCACGCTACGGCCGTATGGCCATCTTTTAACTTAGCTTTCTTAATGCGCAATGCATCCTTGTGATATGTGGTGATTTTTCATAATGAACATGTAAAATCTAAGAGGGGACGTTTCCTAAACTTAAGGCGAACATCGTTTAACGCATGGTAAAGTCGCCGCAGCTTTAAAACTTATATAACCGGCCAAAACAGCCGGTGCTATGCTATGCTATGCTATGCTCTGCTCTGCTCTGTGCTCTGCTGTGCTCTCTGCTCTCTACTCTCTGGGTGTATGGATGTCTGTGCTCTCTGGGCCCCCTATCATGCCATGCTCTCTGACTGCGTGACTGTCTGTCTGCTCTGAGCACGTGTCTGTCCGTCTCCGTGCACGTGTCTGCACCTGCCTGCTTCTATTGGGTGTTCTTGCCACGCTGCCTGGAGATTGCGCGGTGTGCTTCTTCATCTTCATCTTCATATTTATCTTCAGGTGAACTCGTTTCATACTACTTACACCTTCACTTTACTCAAGGAACAACGCTCGATTAGGGAAGTATGATGTAAGTGCACTGTCACTGTTACAGCGCTTTAGTGTGTAAGGAACAACGCTCGATAAACGTAGGGAAGTATGATTTAAATGTACTGTCACAGTCACAGCGCTTTAGTATGTAAGGAACAACGCTTGTTTAGGGAAGTATGATTTAAGTGCACTGTCAGTCACAGCGCTTTAGTGTGTAAGGAACGCATGACATACCGTAGAGAGGTATGATTTTAATAACCCTGTAAATGTGCAGTGGTATCTGTCTAAATGACGTTTCATAAATCTTACCTAACTGATAAGAGGTATTGTACTTTTTATTATAGTAACGGAAAATAAACTCTGTTGACAAGGTTTCTTTGTTTACTTTACATTCTTCTCTACTAAAATAAAATTTAAAGAATGTACATTTGGCACACTATCTCCATCTTTCTGTTGGTTTAGATTAAAACAGATGGCGCCCTTTTCTTTCTTAACTCTTTAAATTACTGCACCAAATTTTGTGTGCAGTAATACTGTTGTAAGTTGTTTTCACCTTGAACTAGCTCAAGAATCCACGACCCTCAATAAGTCAAGTAGCCACGGCCTAACACCAAGTGTGGACAGAACTTCTGTCAAGTTACATACACACAGCTGTAATCACAATAATATACTTTAAGGTGTAACACATGAGTGAGAAAAATGATATATATAAATGATGCATAAAAACATAACACCGCTTTTTTCAGTCGTGTTATTTAAATACCTCTTGGTTTTCAAATCCTTATTCTTGAGCATACCCGACACGAGTATGTTGAATTCTCGTTCCCATCAAAGAACTATTTTTAGGGTTCCGTGCCCGAAGGGAGCCCAAAGGCACTATTAATAAGCCTCCGTCCGTCCATCCGTCCGTCCTATTGGAATTTAAATCGAAATATTATAATATTATGTTGTACCTTCTGTGCGGTGGTACGGAACCCTCAGTGCGCGAGTGCGACTCGCACTTGACAGGTTTTTTTTGTTTCTTAATAAATGAAAAAACATATTCACTGTAGATCACATTTATTACTCGTAGCAGTTTATTCAGTAAATACGACTATTAGTAGTAAAGTATTCCCTGCTTCTTAATACTGCCCACCTAAGGAGAAAAGGTGTATCTACTATATGAATTGTATTCAAAAACCAACCTTATTATAACCCTTGAGAGTTTAATATCCTTCTATGAATTAATTGCACACGCGCCTTTTCTCCGTAGGTGGACAGTCGCTATCACGCTTGCACTAGCAACTGACAGTATATTTGTCACTCGTAAAAACGAAGATTACCGATAGCTATTAAAAAAATAGTAGCACTGT
The DNA here is from genome assembly GCA_927399475.2 of Acleris emargana. Classification (NCBI taxonomy): domain Eukaryota; kingdom Metazoa; phylum Arthropoda; class Insecta; order Lepidoptera; family Tortricidae; genus Acleris; species Acleris emargana. The sequence goes on from OV656840.1 coordinate 5,658,121, forward strand.
AGTAACATAAACAAAGTGGCTTTATATTACGTGGTACATTTTGGTATTTTGAGAACAAGATTCTATACATAGTTATTGCTTATAATAAAAGCCTGTTGTATACTCTTCATGGCAACTAGTTACTATAAGATACTACAACTATAATATATGCGTAATAGTATAGGACTCAGCACCGAATTTTGGCAATTGATTCAACCGAATTTTATAATTATCATAGAAGAACTATACTCAATGATCTTCTGTTCTATTTACTGGATTTAAAGCCTAAACGGTGACGAGCTTTATCGTACCTTACCCCGGCTCTTAACCCTTTATGCCCGAGCGATTCAGACAATGTTTTTTTAAGTATATGAATTGAAAAAAAAAACCCTGTTTTTTTTTTTAAAAACCTCACATTCGTATCACTTTTATTTTTATTTTACCCGATTCAAATTCAATTAGAAAAAAACGCTCACAATCGTAACAGCTCGGGTGTAAAGGGTTGAGAGGATTATGAACCTAAAAAAATCCATACGAAATGCTATAACGATTCTCTCCGTCCGATATTTACAATGTTTGAAGATATTAGGAAAACCTAGGTCTATTTTCAAAATCCAAAATATTTATTGAATATCGTGTAGGGTTGGGGTTTACTTTGGACGCATATAGATTCACAGTTCAGAATGCCGTGACTAGGTGTGCCTGGGCGCGAGCGCGGGCGGCGCGCGCGCAGCGGCGGCGGCGGCGGCGCGCGCGGCGGTGAGCGGGCGCAGCGCGGGCGCCAGCCGCGACTCCAGCCACTCGCGCGCGCTGCGGGACCCCGTCACCGCGACTAGGTGTGCCTGGGCGCGAGCGCGGGCGGCGCGCGCGCAGCGGCGGCGGCGGCGGCGCGCGCGGCGGTGAGCGGGCGCAGCGCGGGCGCCAGCCGCGACTCCAGCCACTCGCGCGCGCTGCGGGACCCCGTCACCGCGAACAGGTGCCGCGTCAGCAACGTCTGCAGCGAGGTCAGCTCCAGAACCAGTCTAGAATAACTGAAAATTCTAATTCTCTCCTTAGTACGAGGGGCGTTCAATACAAAGTGAGAATGAGATGCAAACTCTTTCAATATTAGGAAATTAAATACTGGCCGGTAAAGCTAATCTACCTAGCTGATTGCTTTGAAAAAAAAACTAACTGTCTTTTGTTTAAAAAGAAATACGGTAATTTCTTTACAATGCTATTGAGTACGTTAGCGAAAATGGAGAAAATTGAACTGCGCGCCGTTATCAAATACTTGTGTTTGAAAAAAATAACTACGGACCAAGTCAATTTAGATTTGCGGGACACTTTAGGGTCTAATGCTCCTCCGTATTCGACAGTCGCACGTTGGTGCGCCGAATTTGGACGTGGAAGAACATCGACCATGGACGACCCCCGCTCCCACGCCCTACTACAGCAGTAACTGAAGAAATTGTGAAAAAAGTTGAAAACTTAATTTTGGCGGATCGTCGTTTCACGGTTCGTTTTATTGTTGAAAATGTAAATATTTCAACGGGGAGCGTGCATAATATTTTAAATGAACGCTTGGGTATGAAAAAGGTATCTGCGCGTTGGGTACCAAGAATGCTTACTGACACGCAAAAACAAACTAAAGTCGAGATTTGTCAAGAAGCTTTGGACCTAATACAGCAAGACCAGGAACTTTTTTTGGCGCGATTTATAACAATGGACAAAACATGGCTCCATCATTATGTTATGACCATACCTCGAACAAATCATGCGGATGACGTAAAAATGACGTACCTAATTTTGCACACAGGATGATGTCTGTATTGCAACATCCGTATGTCATATTGCACGAAGTAACAGATTAACCGCGTATAATTTCAAGAAATCTATACAGAATTATCTGAATGATAGGATGATGTACTTAGTGAATAAAATAAATGTTACGAGATTTGTTTACGTAAGTACGATAATTAATAAGAAAAGTTAATTATTTTATTATTATTAATAAGTTAAAACTCACTGTTTTTGCATATTCACCATCAATGCATTTTTTAATGAAACTGCGGAAATTTTTATTTTGTAGTTGCACCCAGGGTATGTTTGCGGCAATCATAAAATTTGTGAGGTCCATGTTAAATTCACTTTGCGTTTTTTTTTGTTCTATGTTTTTGATGTGTTTGCTTATCTCCAAATGCACTTTAATGTTGCTTATTTTCGGTGCTATGTTTTGATCACAGCACGAGCAATACACGTTTTTATCAAGTATCTCCAAAAACGGAAAATTACAACAATATTCTTGTAAACGCGGCATTCTTCTGCGTCTTTTGAAAATATTGTAAAGAAAAATCTAAATAATTACGAAGTCACTTTATTGTTCAACTGAATGACAGTCAAAGATGTTATGTACATACTCGGCTCATGTTAAGTGGCGATATCGTTTTATTAAAGAGTTTGATAATTGATAAGTAGTAATTGTTTATGAAAATACTTTTTGAAATCAGTGAGTGGTTTGACGTCATCCGCATGATTTGTTCGAGGTATGATTATGACCCTGAAACGAAACTGCAGTCTAGGACATGGAAAAAGCCATCATCTCCAACTCCGAAGAAATTCAAGGTGGGCCCATCTGCCGGTAAAGGGTAGTAATGACTGAGTATCTCGAGCATGGAGCCACTATTACGGCCACTTTATATGCCAAACAAATAGTAAAATTGCGCAATGAGATCCGCGAAAAACGGCGAGGTAAACACTCGAAAGTTGTGCTGTTCCACCAGGACAATGCCCCGGCACACAAGTCCGCCGTTGCAATGGCTGCAATTCGTGATGCTGGGTTCGATATCCTTAAGCATCCTCCGTATTCACCAGACTCGCCCCCAGTGATTTCAAACTATTTCCGAGATTGAAAGAATACCTGAGAGGCCAGAAATTTGAGGACGACGACGCGGTAGTCGCTGCGTTACAATTTTTTTTAAGTATTCAAGATGAGACCTTTTTTAAAAAAGGAATTTTAAGATTAGAAAAAAGTTATACTAAATGCTAGAAGGTGACTACGTCGAAAAATAAAATGACATTTAATAAAAGTTGTTTATAACATACTCATTCTCACACTTTATTGAACGCCCCTCGTATCATTTTATTTAATAATTTTTTACATTATTTCTGCATTGTAGGTGAATAAATGTTTTATCTTAGTCTTTCTTCTTCTAAATCATAGGTTCCCAACTTTTTTGCCTCGCCACTTAGCAAGACAATTGACCACTTATGGCACCTTGAACTAAAAGGTTTGCTTGCGTTTGCTAACAAAAGAGCGGAGAGAACAAAGTTAAAGTAAACAAAGAAAAGTAGCAAAATTTTAAGATTCTGTCACTGTGTGACACTAAAATGTCGAAACAACCGTTTTAAGAATCATAAAACCAGTTTTATTTTGTATGATTTAGATTGAATTTTATACTTACTGCTGCGCTGTAGCCGCCAACCCTTCCACTTGTATCGGGTTCGTGTAGCAATTTTCTATTTGCCATGGGTTCAACCATGTTTTTACCCTTAAACAAAAACACAATTTGGGCTTTGTACACCAAAAGAAAAATAATTTAACAGAAAAGCCATTTATTTGCGCACACAAACATTAACACGCCCATATGCGTACACGCACAAGTACATGCAAGCACGCATGTACAACACTTACATGTCTCCATGGATGAAGGCGAAGCAACAGACCTGCTGCAGGACCACAAACGAGTGGATACACCGCGCCAGCTCCTCGCCGGGCCATTGGTCGGAGGGAAGGACTCCGTTCACCATCGTTTGTACTTGTGATACACACACACACGCACACAGACACACAAGCCCACCCACGCACGCACGAACATACTTACATGTCATGTGCAGAATCACAAACGAGTGGATACACCGCGCCAGCTCCTCGCCGGGCCATTGGTCGGAGGGAAGGACTTCGTTCACCATCGTTTGTACTTGTGATACACACACACGCACACAGACACACAAGCCCACCCACGCACGCACGAACATACTTACATGTCATGTGCAGAATCACAAACGAGTGGATACACCGCGCCAGCTCCTCGCCGGGCCATTGGTCGGAGGGAAGGACTTCGTTGACCATCGTTTCTACATGTGACGCACACACACACAAGCTCACCCACGCACACACCCACAATACTTACATGTCTCCATGGATGAAGGTGAAGCACCGGTCCTGCAGAACCACGAACGAGTGGATACACCGCGCCAGCTCCTCGCCGGGCCATTGCTCGGAGGGAAGGACTTCATTCACCAACGATTCTACACATTAATGTTTTTTGAGTAACGGTTATTCATCGTCACTAAAAATCAGGTATTTATTCGTGTTTAACCCGTCGAGTGTCCTAAATACTAGGTAAGAATTTAAGGATTATTTGAATATGGTCTTTATTATTTCCGACCTAAGCTTGATATTTCATTACATACGTAAATGACGTGACGTTCCACGGGTTAATCTTATTGAGGTATCTTCTCATCTTAATAAGATCTACCATAACGTTAACAATATGATAAGACAATCTGGAACAGAGATTGAATGTAAGTCCAAAATCACTAAGATGACATGTCAATGGACAAGGGGAGCAGGAATCCAAAAGTTAATTTTTAATATTAAAATATCAGAACACTCTCGAATGCCAAATACAGTTAGAGAATACTTTAGTTCATTAATTACTAGAGCAAATTACATGAAGGAAGGCGCCAATGGACGGTCGATCGCACACATTGCAAATTATATTTTTATCTGGAAAGCTTTGGGGAGGGAAGATGGCCGATTGAAAAATGTCCAGCTTTTATTTTAGATTTATTCTATTTATTCATTTGACAGTGGCGAATACACAATATAATAAATAATAGTAATGAGGGCGCTCGGTGCAGTCTTAAAGTTACTTACTCGATAGAAGGTAAAAATACGTGTTCGGGTGATAGGACGGAATGCCAACGTCTCGTTATCTCCTTTAAAAAAATAGAATGTAAAGTCCTAGTGAAAAAGGGCGTAAGGCGACTTACCTCGTAACACAAAAGGCATATACATAAACGGAGTATACTCGACTTAAACCCTTTTTCACTTGATGAGGTCTCCAAAATTTTACCTTCAGGTGCGTCTCCTCGCCGAGTCCAGACCTTCAGGCAACACGCCAGGCTTGGAAGGGAAACTGGCAACAGCTCACACAGAGTTGCATAATGGTCAAATCTGAAATGTTAATTATCCTGCATCAACCATCAATGTTATCATCAATAGGACTTTTGGTAGCATATTGAGTTTAGAATTCATGGAGTCGCTATTTCCTTATTCTTATACAGGGTGTCCGGGAAATAGTGGCCGACCTTACAGGGCTAAGATAGCTCAGCTCAGGAGTGGCCAAAATATGAAAAATCATGTTTAGTAAAAGTCGCACCAAAAACGAGATATCAACTTTTCAAAATTTTGGAAATTTTGAAAAATGAATTTTTCAGTCTCGTTTGCTGTGAAATATAGCTGATTAAATTTGCTTTAAGACCCTATCAACGGATAAAACTTACGCAGTTAAAAAAAAAACAAATCAAATTTTAAGTTTAGGAATCAGAGTTTTTTTTGCGGCAAGTTTAACACCGCACGGTGTAAAAAAAAAAATTAAGACGTGTAGTGCAGCTTTCCTAAAAATTGGCCTGTTTAATGGAGATTCTAAAATTATATAACAATTGAGTTTATTGATTACAGCAGCGAAGTTATCATTAAGTCTGACCAACAAAAACGGAATTTTACGTTACAAAATTTTTGGTGCGACTTTTACTAATCATGATTTATCAAATTTTCTATCTCCCGGACACCCTGTATAAATCTACATTGATTCTGACCTTCACTAACTATTGTATTAGGAAATAGCGACTCCGTTACAAATTTATAATTAGGGCTAGAACTTTTGGTATGGAATTTGGTTCCCGCTATACTCTAAAGCCAATTGACGTTTTTCGAATAAGTAGGTGTGATGAAAAAGTGCTTTAAATATAAAATCTAGCGTATTTCACTAAGCGGAAACAATACCTTATAACCAAGTTACCTGGACCATCCAGTCAGAATGATTCCAGCGAAGTTGACATTCGCGCCGTGTTTTGTGATCTCCTGGCGCCAAGCCTCCTGGTTACTGACGTACCTCTGAACTGGAGAGATAATCTGAAATCAAGATAATTTATTTTTATGGCATAAAAAAGGCACTCAGACCACCTGATGGTAAGTGGGCTCTGTGACCCGTAGACATTTGCATTCCCAAGACTACAATCTCAAGACTGCCATCCTAAGGGCCGTATTAATAAAATGATCTCGGCCATAATGTCCGTATCAAGATGAGTCAAAAATGACAGTTTTCTATGGATTGACGTTTAGTTTGACGTGTCTTGTGACGGGCATCTCAGCTAAGAAGAGTTTATTAATATGTCCCTAAGACTCCAAATTCGTTGCCAACCCTTAGGACTAGTAATTTCACCAGTTGTCTTATCCCACCGGAACACATGCAAATGGTGTAGGATAAGATAGTGATAGCGAGCCAGGCGGTGGTGCACGAGGTCTTATTACCATAACAATATGGATTACTTTGCCTGCATGAATCGTTGACCATATACCAGTATGTTGAACTCATAGTTTCAAAAGTCAAGGCAATAACAAACCAATTCACTCTGAATTTGAATGTATGAATAGGCTGTGGAATACATATTTAAACCTATAGGCCTGGTCATCATGCAATCGCTGCTAAAGTTTATATTTCATCGACTGGCATGTTATGGAATTCACATAATCGTCGGTGATACTGCAAAAACGCGTAAGTAACAAATTTATGATAGAGAAATAGCTGGGCACCGTTAATCAAATAGTTAACTTCGTTAATCGTTAATCCGCTACAAAAAGAGTTAGCTTCGTTAAACGTTAAAGCGTTACATTTCGGAATAATTAACGCAAGTTAACGTTAATCGTTAATATGTGTAAAAAAAATGCATTTTTATATCGTTGCGTTAGTGAACTTTTAAAACCTGTCGGTTTAGGTTCTGGACAACAAACAAAACACTCGTCACTCTAAGCACCGGCGCTAAGTAATGAAATTATCAAACGAAATTAATCTCTTCGCAGTTTTCTCACTCGCACGCGCCGGCAAAATATATCTATACTGCGTCCAAGATAACGAGTTAGTACTAGAAAACTGAGAACGCACGCGATTGGTCAGCGAAATGAGTCACAAATACGCATCAGATAGGTTTACATGGCAGCCAAAGTTCAGTCAACATCTGTCTCTCGTACGGTGCGGACGCGTTATACTTTCTTTCGATTTGGCGATTTTTTACGTTTACCTGGCTTGTATACTGGATTGTTATTTTCTGCATAACTCGGCTTGTTTATTGGACTGTTTTCTACTTAATCTGCGACTCGGCTTGTGTACCGGACTGATTCCTGCTTACTGTGTGACTTGGATTGTGGACTAAGTTTTGGTGTTCTACAATGGTTAATTCACCAATTAAAAGACCGAAACACAAAGGAAATAATAACCAATTTATAATCCATTTAGAAAATGAATCAAGTGAATCTGACAATGATTAATAAATTGTACATTACGAATTTACATTGTTTTATTTATATAACTATCCAGCTACCTCTTTTTAAACTTTCCTTAATGATGTTAAAATAAAAAGGTAATAAAGATAATAATTCCTCGCTTTATTTGGGAAATGACCGCATTAACAAAAATATTACTTACATAAATATTCCGAACGAACGGCATGTAAGCCTGCCCAAGCATAGAGGTGCAATTGTTTACGCCCACCGACCTTCCTTTGTCCCTTTCATTTGCATACAAAAGTGCAACAGAGAGAACGCTATATTAACTCGTTATCTTGGACGCAGTATAGTTTTGTTTTGGTTTCACTCGCTGCTACGCGCCGCCCGGTACTTGTCGTTTCAAACTTGTCTGATCCTGTTTTTCGCGCCGCGCCGCGGTGCCGTGCGGGAAATAGTAGGCATTGGATTAACGATTAACGGACTTCTGCATATTAACGGAAGTTAACGTGTCCGTTAACATTTTTAAAAGTTAACTTAAAAGTTAATCCGTTAATCAAAATGTTAACTTCGTTAATTAACGATTAACGGATTAACGAGTTAATGCCCAGCTATGGATAGAGATATGAATAAACCTTACCATGTTATTAAAAAGGTGCATTTTGCTTCTTATTTAAAATGTTACTTACTCGGTTTTGCAGTTTGACCGACGATATGCGGTCGATGCAATCTGTCCTCGACATAAGTCAATGCTAAACATTTTATCCATTTATAATTACCTGACTACTACCATTGGCCCCTTTGAACGCCGACCCGGCCCAAACCTTGGGGAATATCTGCCGATATACCTGCCACAAGTAGGGGTCTATTTGAAAGTACTCCAAGGCATTATACTGCCAGACTACAGGCTGAACTAACTCTCCCAGTTGATATGCTGGAAGGAAAGAGTCACAAAATAAACTTACTTTCGAAATAATATTTTAAGGCATGTACACCTATATATATATATATATTTATAATGGTCATCGGCTGTCGCTCACTACACGTACAATCGCCCACACAGCTGAGTGACCAATGAAGATAAACAGAGAGAAACTGCCCCGTCATGCACATGAGATTCTTATGTAAAATCTATATTCATCTCTTTCTACATCTTCTCATTTCTGTCTTTAATGGGCAGTTAAGTGTGTGGCTGTTTGTACGCTCCGGTACCAGATCAAAGACGTATCAGCTCCAATTGATATGAGAGCTGAAAAGAGAGCTTTGATATGTCTTAATAAGATACATTTTTAAGTGGACGTCGCGAGCCCCGCGCCCCGGCAATTGTTTTTAATTTAACTTGAAAAATGTATCGCACTAACACGAGTCAATGCTCACTTTTTAATTTTTCAATTTGAGCAGAGGAGACTATACGGTAAAAACCATATCGTGTTTGAGCTGTTCTGCCCTCCTAAGCAAAAACGCAGTATCTCGAATAAAACTCCTGTAGCAATATCAACCTAATTGCTAACGGAATAGAATTCAAACTGCATTGGTTATTGAATTTGAGATACTGTTTTTTTGGTTAGGAGGGCAGTGTTATCGTATCGTCACCGTTTTGATTGCTCTTATTTACTTGACAGTGGATACCCGTGGTAGACAAGTACATCCACAGGCCTATTTTGGACCTAACACTAGACTGCATACTAACATGCCCATGGTTTTGTTACAACATACATACATTTAATCACGCCTGTTTCCCAGAGGGGTAGGCAGAGACCACTTCTTTCACTTGCTAAGATCTTGACAAATTTCTTTCGCTTCTTCCACATTCATACATCGAGTCATGCTCGCACGTCGGTTTCGGGTACTTAAGATTCGGCCCTTTTCCAGTATTTCTCCGATTTGATTCGAAAAAGTACGCCTAGGGCGGCCCCTTCCGTCCCTTCCACTCACTTTCGATCTGTATATCTCTTTCGTCAATCTTCTTTCATCCATCCTTTTCAAATGACCAAACCATTTTGTTTTGTTACTATTATTCTTAAAATAACTTTAATCTAGACCTACAATACAAATACGCATTATTAGACATCACGCAAAGAAAAATAAATACGGGAAGACAAATACATGAACTTCTTAAAACGGCAGACAACCTTAGGGAGAAGAGACACAGCAACGTAAAATTACAACAAAGTAGCAATGAATACAAAAAAAAAAAAAAATAGAAAATGAAGAAAGTAACTTTTTTTTCTTTTTTTTTTCTAACAGTAAAACTGAACATACCATTTAAAGTTTCAATTTGCATAGACCGCAGCATATCATCCCACATGAGCACTGTCAACTCTGGCCTCTTCTGCTTCAAGTATACTGCTAAATCTTTGATATGATCCAGGAACAGGCAAGCCGTCTTGTGGACGCTGTTCGCGGCTCTAGCTTGGCATTCGGAGCATACTGCTGTATGCCAGACCTGAAATATGATTGGCAAAAAGCAAGTAGGTATTAAAAACCGGGAAAGAACAAGTAGACAATGCTCAAAAATTTGTGATGTGAGCGCGATTATTTGTTCTAAACCTTGGATGTTTTCTATGTATTTATATATTTATTTCCCTATATACATACACGCCTTCGTACCCACGGAGGGGTAAGCAGAGATACATAATTACGAACAACTCTATAAACTTGTTGATAATTTTGTAACCACATTTTGCACAATTATTTACCAGAGTATTAGTGAGAGGTTGTAAGCCCATTGCCTAACAGTACTAGGTACAAGCCTTTATTCTCTTACTCACCTCTTACGACATCCACGGGAAGATATGGATTAGCACTATTTTAACCCGGCAACCAATATTCCCCTATACAGTATTTCCCTATACATTAAGGTATAAGTATTATTATTGTGCCCGCGTGGTTGCCAGGTTAGAATAGTGCCACTCCATGTCTTCCCGTGGATGTCGTAAGAGGCGACTAAGGGAATATAGGCTTGTAGTACTGTTAGGCGATGGCCTTGCAACCTGTCACTAATATTGTGGTAAACATCTTAGCCTATTTGTGCAAATTGTGGCAACTGAATTATAAAAAACATTTAAAGTTGTAATTCTGTAGCTCTGCCTACGGTGCCTACCCCACTCGGGGATTACAGGCGTGAAGGTATGTATGTATTATTATTGTTGTCTTGTACCCATAGTACAAACCTAGGGCTTAGTTTTGGGACTCATTGTCAGTCAATTTGTGAGCTTGTCCGGTATTGTCCACTGATGTTTATATTTATACACTAGAGAACGCCCGCGGCTTTGTACGTGTAGAAATAGCTTCCTGCTACTTCCCCTATTTCCTCGTATTAGAGGTCGACTTTCGGAAAATCATTTCTTAGTGCACCCCTAGACCTCATAAGGAACCTACGTGCCAAATTGAAATCTATAGAGCCAGCGGTTTGGGCTGTGCGTTGATATGTCAGTCAGTTTCTTCTTTTATATATTAATAATAACTATACTTGCCGTGTGGTTGCCGGGTTAGAATAGTGCCACTCCATGTCTTCCCGTGGATGTCGTAAGAGGCGACTAAGGGAATAAAGGCTTGTAGTATTATTAGGCGATGGGCTTGCCACCTGTCACTAATACACTGGGAAACATCTTAGCCTACTTGTGCAAAATGTGGTTACAGAATTATCAAGAAGTTTTAAGACTTGTTGGTAATTCTTTAACTCTGCCTACCCCACTCTGGGATTAAAGGCGTGAGTTTATGTATGTATGTATGTATGTAATCACTATACAGGGTGTCCCAGAAACCAACGTCAACCCGCCTAGGGCTGATAGAGCAGCTCATAAGCTATCGATTTAACCCCCATGTATGTTCAGCAATTGTTATTAGTTTCCGAGATATTGATCATTTAAATCATAGTTTTTGCCATTTTTCCTTATGTCCGTGGTACGAAAAAACCCTAAATTCATGTATTAATTCATATTTTTTTTAGTGTTTTCTTGCATGATTAGAATCACTGTACAACAAGGAAGTTTTTAAAGCTATATGCCATTTTTTTTTTCATTATAACTTTTTGAGAAAACACACAAAGTTGGTTTTTCCATACTTGGTGAAAAACAGACGCGGGGTTCTCTTAGTATGGAGAAAGTAACTCTGTGCGTTTTCTCAAAAAGTTGTAATGAAAAAAAAATTGGCATGTAGCTTTAAAAACTTCCTTGTTTTACAGTGATTCTAATCATGCAAGAAAACACTGAAAAAAATTTGAATTAATACATGAATTTAGGGTTTTTTCGTACCACGGACATAAGGAAAAATGGCAAAAACTCTGATTTAAATGATCAATATCTCGGAAACTAATAACAATTGCTGAACATACATGGGGGTTAAATCGATAGCTTATGAGCTGCTCTATCAGCCCTAGGCGGGTTGACGTTGGTTTCTGGGACACCCTGTATATTATTTATTTATTTATTTATTTTATCCTAACCTCATCAGCCCCAATATGCAAATACGCCGCATGAGGCTGCACATCCAGCACTTGATCCATCATCATCTTGACCAGCTGGAGGGCCTCAGGGCGCGAGGGGCAAAGCACCGCGGGAGAGCGGGGGACCTCCCGCAGGCTGCTATATGCTGGGTGCTTCAGGACAAACTCCATGTGCCCGATGCTCTGGATGAGTTGGATCTGAAGATCATGGGCATGGGCATTTTTTTAAGTCATGCTGATTGATCCTGTATTTTGTTAGGATATTAGAAAATGGTAGAGCGCTACTACTACTAGCAAGCCCTAGGTTGGAAAGTAACTGTACAACCTGGGGGCTCTAAGGTGAACTCTTTATAAATAAACCGCTGAACAAAATACCAAAATTTCAGTGAGTTGCGGTTATTTCAGAAACAGTAAAACTTTTAAAAGACCTATGTAGGTTGTTAAGATATATCAAACTCGTCTTTGTAGACATTAATTTTGAACCTCTAAAAACAGGACATCCTGCAGGTATAATAAATAACAACGACGTTGAATGAATTGGCAAAAAAAAATCGCCTACGGATAGTTATGCCTTTATAATTTACCACACATGTTGATTTATAGCTATGGAGAATATTAAACTTAATAGATTTCAGGCAACAAGGCCGTAAATATGGGCTCTGTTGCCTGAAATACCTTACAGACTTAAATACATAACAATATTTAACTTAAAATTAAAATGACTAATACACTTTCGCAGTGTCAGCTATCCGGCAGCCACGAAATCGCCGAAATATGACACCACTCAGCCAAAATTCCTCCTTTAAAAAGGTCAACAGATCTTTGGTTGGTACCCTCACCACAAAGGACTTAAAATTAACCTTGTGGCAGGGCTCCAACCACTCGACCTAAGGAGTATGTCACTCCAGTCTTAACTAGTACATACTGAATGAGCTCCTTCGCTTCCATAGTACATTTTGATTTGATTTTTGGATAAGTATTTACTTTGATAACTTATAATTTTAAGAAAGTTTAATATAATTACAAATCAACAAGTTTTAAAACTTGTTGGTAATTCTTTAGCTCTGCCTACCCCACTCTGGGAATGAAGGCGTGAGTTTATGTATGTATGTATGTTACATTACTACGAGTACATATATACATACAGGCTCGAGTCCATTATCTTTGATGAATCTCAGCAAATGCTTGACTTCCTCCAAGCTGTACAGACCGTCCCCGCCAGTGCCACGGACACTGCCGATGTCGGCCAAGGCTGCAGAGTACGGGAAGGTGTCCTCCCACTCCAAGAGCATTCCAGTCGCACCCCATGATTTTGCTACTAGTATAACCTATAAAAAGAATTCAATTCAATCTTAGCTTATGCCCATTTGGACAATTTTGCCAATGTGAGGATTTGAGACAACAGATGATCAATGTTTAATTCCCAGTGCAGATTAAGAAACGCAGCACTTAGTTGAAAATATATACTTAAACAAAGCTGTACATTGTTATTATTATATTATAACCACCAAATAAGCATCAACAGTAGCGACAGACATAAAGTGAAGAAAACAATGACAGACTAGTTCCAGCTATACAAAAGCATGGACACAAGTAAATATGAAATTCTACATTATCGGCACAGAGGATTAGAAGTATGTGGGTAGTAGGAGTTTGTTCAGGGACCATCTGGTCTGCTATCCTAATATTACCCTCTTACCCTTCCCCCGAGCAGACGTGTAAGTACTTTTTGTTTTAGTTTAGGAGAATCACAGCTAGTATTACTATTTTGTAGATTAAAACCTCTCAGTAGGCACACCCTTTTTTTTTAGCAAATATCTCTTATTTGACCAAAACCAACTAAAAATCTTTTCTTTCTTTTATCCTAATTAATTCATCCAAATCATCATTTCATTCATTCATTCCAATTCCATTTGGGTGAATATTTTGACTAGTCATTGTAGACAAGGAGTATTTGAAAATGCTCAAATACTTAATAAATTATTAAAAACAGTATTTGAAAAACAGCTTTCTGCTAGGTTAAACTTCCAACCAAATGGAAGACACATTTTTGAGCGTTTAATAGTTAGAACGGGAAGTTTACATACATAAAGTCTGCTAGTATCCTTTTTAAATCATCAAGTTCGTCTAATGCTATTATGAGAAACTCTAATATTTAAGTACAATATGCCCGGCAAAGACTTCCTATTTAGTTTTGTTTTCACAAAATCTACGTCGACACTATACCAACCTGTTCCAAATAGTGTACTTTCAATGGTGCACCTTTTAAATCCAAGTGTACTATTCTAAAACAAAAGACATATTACTACAATACAGGCTGATTCTGTGATTTATCTCCTTATTAAATTTTAAATAATACACTGACCTGTGCATTTTATCAATGTATTATCTCTATGTAGGGGACTGATTATGATTACTATTAACTTCAAGTCATTTTTGCAACATTATTCACCTGTAATTTATGTATTGTGAAGTTTTTGTTGAGTTAAGATAAAGATGATAAATAAATGACATGTGTTGTTTTTAACCGACCACAGATAACACAGTTATTATGACACAAAGATGTAACAGCACTGACATTGACAGCACTGCAAACTCAGCCGAGAAGCGTTTTTGAAACGGAATAAAAGTGAAAATACGAACTAATAATAACTTTACGTGTTCAAATCCAAAAATGATTTTAAAATTTATTCTTATATGTTCTGAAATCGTTGGTTAACATTCATATACATATAATTGCCGAATAAATATTCTTGAGAAAATGATAACGGCACATCTATGTCTTGCCAGATTAAGGGAATTTCCCCTAAAATGGAAAATTTATTATGCGCGCTACATTCACGCGCAAACGCACGAACGCAATACGCAAACGCGAAAAAGTGTGAATGTGGAGGGCGTTCGCGGTTTCGCGCTTAGTTCGCGCCTTGTTAACGCCTCGTCGTCGTCCGCCGACATCCTCTTTTGACTTTAGGGTTTCTTATTTTTTAAATAGTTATTATCATCTAGTTCCGACCATTCTGGCAGCGAATATGGACTTCGACGACGATTTTCTGATAGCGATTGCCTTATTGCTATATTCTACTAGGAAAAAGAAAAACGCTCGCTGCCGTTACTGTGTGCATCCCCTGAAGACCCAAAGACTGCAAGATATTAAATTTTATGTAAAAAGAGCCAAATTACGACAGAATCCCAAAAACATATTTAAATAGATTTAAATGTGTTTATTATTAGTTATGTTTATTATATTATTATCTTTATTACTGAAACTCGAAATACTCATAGGTACACTGCTTTCGGTCGTGTCGTGTACGCAAACTGAGCGCGTTACGTTCGGAATTTAAAAATATGTGAATTTACCAATTTACCCATAGAATACTCCAAATCTATGGAATACTTGCATTCGGAACGGTTTTTTTTCGTGCTATGTTCCGAACGCACAGGCTATCATGCGGAATTCCGAATCGGAAATAAAATATAACGGAAAACTAATGTAGGCGTGCGGTAGGGTCATTGATTTTGTGTGGATGAGCTGCGTTCGAAATCCCGAATCGATATTCCAAAATCGTATTGTGTCCATTTTGATAGCTCTTATTTACTTGACAGTAATGGCGACTGACGTCATAATAATACCAGAACAAGTTAACTACGATATCGTTTTTACCGCCTAGAATACCGGCCCGGATCTGATGATTGAGTTGGAACGTGGCGATATGATCTCCGCTATACTTAACATAGACCCACCGTGTTAGGACTAGGGAATGCAAATAACCGGTTATAACCGGTTTTAATCGGTTCTTTTCATACAAAAACTGTTAATAACCGATTAAATTGCACTACCTAGTTGTTAGGACTCATTCCTTTTTTATTTTTTACTTTATTTTTTATCAGGGGACAATGTCACACCAATTGACCTAGTCCCGAACTAAGCTCTAGGCTTGTACTATGGGTACTAGACAACAATATAACGAAACGAACGAGACGAACTTTGGTCTTGATAAGTAGATAACATTGTAAAATAGTACAGTAGGCAACAAAAGCTTGTTCCAAAACAAAAAAATTGACAGAAACTTATTAGGTACCTATTACTTATTTTGTTTATGCCATTTCTTTCAAATTTTCATTCAAAGTCCTTGAGTAAAAAAATACTGGTTATCGATTCTGTTGTCAATAAATTGTTTAATATTTTTCATTTCATCGACTAAGTCAAGCTCTTCATATGGAACTATATTGATGCTTCAAAGGCAACTTTTAATATAAGGGGAAAAACCAAAACGCATGATGTAGGAAAGAGCAAACTTTAATAATATTATAAATCATCATACATACTGTATCCGTTACGTAAGTAGAGTCAAATAACTTAACACCTAGAATACTTTATAAGCTTACACTAACAGTTAATTTGCAATATCGGTGTATAACGGCAAGTTTCAGGGTTATACAATTCTCATTCTTGTTACAATTTCCTATCAACCTCTAGTTAATATTAAAAAAAACTAGAGATGTCATATCAAACATGATGTTACCTACAGATGCCGGCAAATTTGGGTGTCGTGGCGCATACATGTGCAAACTATTAAAGTTAACTGATCTACCAATCACGCGCTCGACATGATACCCCGTCGTTTCACCCCGCACCCCACCGCCAAAGAGCCCTAAACGTCTTCACGCAAAGTCATAACACTCATTACCACAGATTATAAGGGTACCTATTTCTACAGACTCATTTTTCATGTTTGCCGGCATCTGCACGCACAGTCCACAGCTTTGACCGTACTTACTACAAAATACCCATCATAATATCTATCCAATAAAACCTCATCGATATCGAAAAATCAGTCAAACACAAACCCCACAGCAGTTAGATAAAACCATAACTATGTCTGTACTAACCAAAAAAAACTATAGATTAACGCTCAAATTTTAAACATTATTATCAAGAAAATACTCAAACCCTACAAAAGGTTTTTCAAACAAGAATAAATACTTAGTTAAAACCTGGATCGATACATAATGAATATAAAATGTTAATATGTGTTTACTTAAATTACTTACCTTAAAATTACATTTTTTAATGTCAAATTATCACTTTAAATGATAAATATAATAATCGTTTTACTAATAGTGCAATAGTTGAAATATAACTGAGACAAAAAGCTGACAAAATTCGGTTTACAATTTAGGTTTTCGTCTTTATCTACATACTATTAAAACAAAATTACATGCATTCGATTACACACGGTGAGTCTTAACCAAGTTATGAAATATTATGGTGATAGATATTTAAAAGCATTGTCTTCATACGCATTTTAGAATCTTCTATCCAATGTAACCTATTCTGTATATCCAAATATTACTAGAAGGCACACACAAAAACAGCCCTATATAGTATTTATTTTATCCAACGATATACTTTATGATTTCACGAGTTTGTTACAAAAAATATGCTTACAACACGATTAAAAAATTATCCTGCTGAAATCACATTAGTTATACCACAGCTTAACATACTTGAATCCATGCATGACGATACTAAATTTCCACCTCCTAATTCCATTGAAAGTCACGAAACTAAGGGGTCATTCCCTCATTTCGTGCAAATCCACTTTAAGCGAATGTTTACAAAAATGTACATGATTTTTAGAAATTGTATTGATGCAATCTTGTTATGTCACGTGTAAGGTATAGTTATTTTCAATAATCAATACTGATAATTATGTAGTATTTGTTTTATTAAAAAAAAAACCATTTTTCTCATTCATCTCTGCGGCTAATGCATGTTGATGTAATTTTGATCACATTTTGAGCATAAATTCCTTAAATCAGAGGTTTTAGGCATTGAATAACATACTTGTTTAATAATGATTCGAAATGAAACATATGAGCGGTTATAATCCAACCATATTGAAAATACAGCTATCTAAATGTTTGTCATCAGCAATCCGATCATTACCCGCGCGAGAAATGTATCACGTATATTTAGATACTTTTTGTTTAAGCCTATTAAATAAATATATAATTTGTTTTATTATTGTTATTTTCTTTTAATAAATCATCTTTAATTAAATTATTGTTTCATTACCATCCTGCGCTGAAATTACCGTCCGAGGTTGATTTCATTCCTTCCATTGACAAGTCATTACCATCTTGGTTAATTTCATTACCGGCGCGTGCTTCATTACCGGCAGTCTTATTTTATAAAAAGTAAAAAAACAGTCAAGGTGCCTTTTGCACAAAAATGTTTATAAACGAGGTCCAAATCACATAAAACCCTAAAAGTAAAACATTTCAAAAAAAATGATCAACTCGAGATAACACCACCGATTTGCACGAAATGAGAGAATGACCCTAAGCTCCTCTATAAAACCACGACTATAGTTTAACAAAAAAGAGTTTCACGCGGCGATAGATGGCGCTACAATATTCTCAATTGGCAATTACTACAAAATATACTGAAGGGAGTAATGTGGCCACTAATATCCCGAATTTAATCCTGCTTTCCAAACTTTTCTTTGTCAATCTATGTATAATCTAGATGAAATTGTTGCACATCAAATTTACCGCCACTTTTTTTAGTGGCCAATAATAATTCTAACACTTGGGTCTGGTTCGACAGCGACATCTTTTGCAAGCGGCGCGTTACCACAGATACGGAAATTCTTCGTGTACGGTATAACGCCCACAAGAATGCCAGAGATGATCACCCAGATACCGGCCACATAGAATGCTGCGTCCCAATGTTCTGTGACGTCTTTCAAGGCACCTGAAAAAAGAAACAAATTGTTTTTGACTCCTTCACATTTTACGTGTTGCGGTTACCTATCCCTTGTTTCTGTACTCTTCCTATTATTATGGGCAGGGCCCCAATTTGCATGATTAAACCTTTATTATATTCTAATATTGTTTGTGGGGTCCGGTCCGATACTTAATTCATGGCCACGTCCACTCCAAAAGCGGATCGCGAAGCGTAATAATATCACTCCTTTAAAATCCATAGGTTTTGGTAACAACGGCCAAGGAATTTCATTCTTAGTGTAGCAAGGGCAATATTTTTGCCACACATTATGCAATTTGGGAAGACAAAGTGACATAATGAACAAAATTTCCAGATTTGGGAGTCAACTGGAGAAATTAAAAACCCTATTGATTTTTCAACGAGATGAGAGGTGAAATAATTTTGAACTTACCTGCCATAGGCGGCCCTACAAGATGTCCCAATCCTTGACTAAGCAGCACCAGTCCATACGCCATAGTAAACCGTTCCAGAGCAATCAACTCTACCAAAATACTTGGCGTGTACGAATAGGAACTCGAGAACATGAGCCCAAACAACACGGCGTTGGCTGCTAGTATATAGAAGCTATAGGTTTCTTTGGGGTCCAAGACGTTCATGAGAGCTGGAAATGCGATGATGGTGACGCCACACAATATGAGGCATAAAGAGTAGGTCTTTGTGACGTTGACCCATGGCAAGTCGCCCATCCAGCCGAGTCCCACCTGAAAATGAATATTTACTTTTCATTTATTTTAATTGTAGGTATAGACTTATTCATCCTTGAGGACTAAGCTATAATGACGTTATGCTAGTAATGTCGCCGGTTATCTTAACCCTTACACCGAAACAACAAAGTAAATACTTCTCGGCGGTAGCTTAACGGATAAGGTGGTAGCGATCCAGATGGATCCTGTAATGGGTTCTACCACTATACCTACTCGTACTTAACTAATTTTCACAATTGTATGACATCCCTAAACTCGACCTTTACAAATTATATGTAGGTACTTACTTACATACATACATTAAATCAGTCCTGTTTCCCAGGTAGGGTAGGCAGAGACCACTTTTTTCCACTTGCTACGATCTTGACAAATTTCTTAATTAAATTAAATGCAATCTAAGTTTAATTATGATTAAAGTCGGGAAAGAGACAGTTTTTTACTTTCCAACAGCGTAAAAGTCATTTATCGATATTCCCGTTTCCTGAAAAAAAACTCTCCCTAAATGTTCCCGTTGTTGGGGGTCGATTTTCGGAAAATCTTGTCTTATGAATACACCTTCCAAATATCAAGTCCCTAGATCCAGCGGTTTTCGCTGTGCGTTGATCGATCAAACAGTCAGTTTCTCCTTTTATATTCATAGATTACCTGCATACAAGTACATTTTTGTAATCAAAGTGAAACTTACAATGCCAATTATAGTTGCAACACCAAACACTGACAACATCAACGCGCCTTGATGTTCATCGTACCCGCTGTCCGTCATAAAGCTTGTTATGTAAAAGTAGGGCACAATGAACCAAATAAACAGCACCAGGGTGGACAAGTTCATCATGAGGAAGTGGAACTCAGTAAACATGTTGAAGTCAAACGTCTTGTTAATAGTATCGAGCAGGCGCTTGCCCCAGGATCCACTCTGAAAAGAAATTTCGCTCATTAGAAAATAGTTAAAGGTAACAGTAGTAGTTTTCAAAAGTAAAAATTGGGAATTATCATGCAATGAATTGAGAATAAAATAAAATATTCACCTCTTGTTCCTCCATTGACCACATGGAATTCCTGTAAATGTCGGGACACGACGACGCACGCAACTGATACTTGGCAATGTTCATCATAGCACCTCGATGCATTATGGAGTTACGATGTACTCTGATTCCCCTCAAGTAGTGGTGGTCAGTTCCAAACTGCCTGGTAAGCCAATCAGATCGTTCAGTTCGCGCTGGTATTATAGCGGTCTTGTTTTCAGGAATAGGTTGTAATAAACTCTCCCGAACTATGTCAAGTTTGTTCTCAAAGTCCTTTTTATCTTTCTTGCTCAGTTTTAATTTCATTGACATTTTTATCGGCTTGTTTTTGGATACTTCTGTGGAGAGCTTCTGTTCAGAATTGCTCCTTAAAGCTAAGAGCGAGGGGTAATTTTGCAAAATGATGTTATACAGGCGTTTATTTGTGGAAAGTTGGTCCAACACTTCAACGGGTACCTAGATCAAGAAATCACATTATTAATTTACGTAATTATTTTAACCATGATAAAATCTAAAGCATTATGTAGGTATTTGAAAATATAATTATATACCTTTTCACTTTGACGCAAAAAGGTTGGTAGATTAATTACAGAGCTGACTTTATTGCTTTGCGACAAATCCGCGTTCATTTTCGTCGCTGCCTCCAAATTTTCAGCCTCTGCTATGGAGGCTACCAATGCTGTCAAGATGTACTCGGGCGTTTCTCCACTTTTCATTAAACTTTTCAACTCTTCGGCGCCTGGGTACACTGATTCACCGCCACCAGATTTGGCAGATTTGGCAGATATAGATATTGAACTCGATGCCCTTTTGGCTTTGCTTAATTTTCTGCTTTTCTTCTGTTCTAAAATTAACCATTCCGGATCCCTCATAACAGCACCGCATACGCATACATTAAGTACTGTTCCAGCTAAAATCAGCAAAGCGCTTCTCCATCCGTATTCTTCCAATAGATATGTCGTTAAGGGCGAGTAGAAGAATGTTCCAAAACCGACGCCACACGAGCCAAGACCGACAGCCAAGTTTCTTCGTTTTTCGAACCAATACGCTATAGATACTACAGCAGTGACGTACAAAAGACCCATTCCGAGACCAGCCATGATACCATAGGTAACATATAGAACTGGAATAGAGCTGCTGTAAGCCGCAGCGACAAATCCGATCGTAGAAGCTATACCTCCTACAATTGTCATTTTCCTGCATCCATAGCGATCAACCAGAGCACTCATTATAGGCCCAGCTATCAACGGGACCGAAATAAACAAACTTCCTACGAGGGAAGTTTCTGCTTCTGACGTCTTGAAGTGCTCAACTAATTTTGAATTTATTAATCCGTATGAGAAAGCTAAACCGTCAGCAACGGTCGCAATCAAAAAGGACGCGAACACGACTACCCATCCCCAACCACCGTCAGGTATCTGGGGAGCTTGTTCCTGGAGTGTGTTGCTTGAGCAAATACTGTCAACCTCCCCCAGACCATAAAACTTAACACCTTCATTCGTCGACACGGCATCTTCATCTTTCCCTGGCCTATTGTAGGTCACAGACAAACTGTCAAAATTTTTAGCATTGTTAGCATTCGTTTTCATCGAATTAACAGTGTTTAGATCTCTTTTATGATCGTCTACTCCATCGTTGTAGAACTTCTCGTCCTTAGCCGCATCAATGTATTTGATGTCGTCGGCTTTGTGAAGCAGTGGAGACGTAGTCTTCTCCTCTTCAGACGGTACTTTTTGTTCATACTTGAATGCTTTCTCTTTACCTGGAATCCCATTAGCGTGGGCTCTTTGCGAGTCCATTAGTTTCTAACGTGAGCCTGTGTTAAGTACGGTGCTAAGTACGTACTTCAATGCTAATTCACGTTCTAGGGAACGTCGATATCTACCTTATTTGGGTGTTAAACCCAGAAAGATAGTCTACGTCCAAGAGATCGTGATCTCTCTCGACCAATTTCTTAATCTTGGGTCTCTTGCTGAATAGCGACAAGGTCTCTTAGAAATACAAAGTGTCAGGGCGCAAGGGTTGTAGGTTGTCGGGTTCATCAAGGACCGGCTAGTCCTCGATTTCACACTTTCGAAATTG
The DNA here is from genome assembly GCA_927399475.2 of Acleris emargana. Lineage (NCBI taxonomy): Eukaryota > Metazoa > Arthropoda > Insecta > Lepidoptera > Tortricidae > Acleris > Acleris emargana. Next base: position 5,680,697 of record OV656840.1, read on the forward strand.
TCACTTTTTTTGTCTTCTCTCGTTCGACTCCTGAACCTTCTAAACCTTATTGACATGAAGATTTAAAGTTTCGAAGAGTGCAACATTTCAATCTTGTAGTAGACAGGATCAGAATCTGAAACAAAAAAAAACATCGATTAGCATGTTTGCTAAGTTAAAATGAGAGGTAAATTATATCAAGGTTTTTTTTTAATTTAGAAATGGGGGAAAATTCTTTTCATATTGTAGCAACACTAAACTTTTTATCGCTTACTGAGTCTGTCTGACTACGTCAATCAAGTAATGGCGCCGGCGCCACGACATTTTAATCTTAAAACGTTGTCAGGTCAAACGATCATCATTTGGTTTTGCTTGACCTGACAACAACGATTTCACGAAGATACACTCAGGCAAAATAACTTCCTAGTCGTAAAATCTTTGTAAGTTAATGTTTAAATGCTAAGGTAGATTTATATCGTGCCACAGTGCCCTATTAAGTGTAAATAAATTCATACCTAGGATAGGGTACGTAAGTATGGTTTTATAACATTGTTTATGACAAAAATACGTTATAATTTTAAGCCTTGAGTCGATAGAAAACGATTCGGTAGCCCCAAGATGATCAATAGACATCGTATTCTGTCAGCTATAAGTTCAGCTTAGTTTTAGAATCTATTAATAAGTTAACTAAAGGTGCACTTTTCGGGCAATCATTACAGCAATTTATAGCCGTAGTCTATAGACGTCTTGTTCTATCACACGAAATAAGAGTAAGACAGCTTTGGCTACCAGAATACATGATGGATACGAACATCCGACAAAATACGATACAATACTATACTGCGTCCAAGATAACGAGTTAATATAGCGTTCTCTCTGTTGCACTCTGTATGCAAATGAAAGGGACAAAGGAAGGTCGGTGGGCGTAAACAATTGCACCTCTATGCTTGGGCAGGCTTACATGCCGTTCGTTCGGAATATTTATGTAAGTAATATTTTTGTTAATGCGGTCATTTCCCAAATAAAGCGAGGAATTATTATCTTTATTACCTTTTTATTTTAACATCATTAAGGAAAGTTTAAAAAGAGGTAGCTGGATAGTTATATAAATAAAACAATGTATATTCGTAATGTACAATTTATTAATCATTCATCAAATATCGCCTCGGTCTTTTAATTGGTGAATTAACCATTGTAGAACACCAAAACTTAGTCCACAATCCAAGTCACACAGTAAGCAGGAATCAGTCCGGTACACAAGCCGAGTCGCAGATTAAGTAGAAAACCGTCCAATAAACAAGCCGAGTCACAAGTTATGCAGAAAATAACAATCCAGTATACAAGCCAGGTAAAAGAAAGTATAACGCGTCCGCACCGTACGAGAGACAGATGTTGACTGAACTTTGACCGCCATGTAAACCTATCTGATGCGTATTTGTGACTCATTTCGCTGACCAATCGCGTGCGTTCTCAGTTTTCTAGTACTAACTCGTTATCTTGGACGCAGTATAGATTGATTACGTTAAGTTTGGTTATAAGTTATGACATGGTTTAAAGAGGTTAAATTAAGCCAAATAGTTTGTAAGTTTTTTTTTATATATTATATATTACAGATGGTTTCTTATTATACACCGTGTTTTTATTGATTTACGATAACTTCGGCATATTACTAGGTACATCCATAGAAACTAAGTGGTAGATTCTTTTTTTTTATATTGCAAAATAAAAAAAATTTTTTCTATGGAGCTAAGTTCATTTAGTTACTTTGCTCCATAGTTTTTTTTTTTTTTTTTCGCAATATAAAAAAAAAGAATCTACCACTTAGTTTCTATGGATGTACCTAGTAATATGCCGAAGTTATCGTAAATCAATAAAAACACGGTGTATATAAGTAATTATATCGCACCTAAATATTTCACCATTGTGATTGTAGTAATCATCGCTAAAAAAATAGGTAGTTTAAATTATTAAACACTAAATAATGAAACTTACTATATTATTGATTACCTACATTAAATATAACGATAGGTACGTATACTTGAGTAATTATTTTCTATTATCTTTCTTTGTTATTGTTCACTCGGACACTTAGAATTAATATAATTGCCAATTACATAATGATAATGAATTGTTATATACAAATATTTAAAAAAAACATTTCTATTGAATTAATAACAGGATTGTGTAGTCTAGGTTAATATTTTATGCGGTAGTTTTGAACCGGGAGTCGCGAGCTGAGTGGCAAAAGAGGGGGGGGGTTAAAGAGCATTATTTTTCAAATGTAACAAAAACGAAGCGACCTAGAAAAAATGGCTATTCATTTGTTATTAAGACCAACACAAAAGGAATGCAAGAGGTAAGTCAGTAAGAAAAAAGTTTATTCCCGGATGATCATTAAAATATACACATACACATACATAAACTCACGCCTTCATTCCCAGAGTGGGGCAGGCAGAGCTACAGAATTACCAAGCACTCTTAAATACATACATACATACATAAACTCACGCCTTCGTTCCCAGTGAGGGGTAGGCAGAGCTCAGAATTACCTACAACTCTAACTTGTTGATAATTCTGTAACCACATTTTGCACAATTAGGCTAAGATGTTTACCAGCGTATTAGTGACAGGTTGCAAGCCCATCGCCTAACAGTACTACAAGCCTTATTCCTTAATCGCTTCTTACGAAATCCACGGGAAGACATGGAGTGGCACTATTCTAACCCGGCAACCACACTCTTAAAATTTACTCTTTAAATTTTTAAATTAAATAAGTTTTAAATAAGTTGTTGATAATTCTGTAACCACGTGTGTATTAGTGACAGGTTGCAAGCCCATCGCCTAAGAGTACTAGAAGCCTTTATTATTCCCTTAGTCGCCTCTTACGACATCCACGAGAATACATAGCATGGCACTATTCTAACCCTACCTTTCTTTCTAAATATCTAAGTAACGTTAACCTAATTTAATGATTTTATTTTTACTTCGTCTACTGGGTTACCACGGTGGAGATAAATATTAGTCAAATACGGACAATCTCACACAAATCGAACTAGTCCCAAACTAAGCTCTAGGCTTCTACTATGGGTACTTACTAGGCAACAGTAAAATAAACATACTTAATATATAATAATCAGAGATCGGACCAGTACGCGTCATTACTCGCAATAATGCGGACATGACTCCAAATATTTTAATTAAACAAATTAAATTACATTAATTGATTACTTACCCTAAAAACAATTGAGATCCTTCGCAAGACAGTAATAAATACATACTACAAAGACTTGTTATTGTGTAGATTTATTAAAGCAAATAAACAGTATTTTTTATAATTTTCCCGTGGTTTGTTTATTCCTTTCCACGGCTAAAATAAACTTATGAGGTGAAAAGCTCCTTTCGCAATCCACAGATACACGGAACAAACTTAAGTAGATTAATATTAATGACCACTCCTCACGTCTTTGTATTATTTATTTATCACCGTTCTGCAAATGATCAAAATTAAAGTTCAGGTAAGAAATTAATTATTTTAATTTTATTAATATAATTAAAATCTTTAGAGTCTTGTCCACATTATTGCTTGAAATGACGCCAAATTGTCCGATCTCTGATAATAGTGATAATAAAAGAGAAATAAATACTTACGAGTATATGCATAGAAAACACCTAAGACTCAGAAACAAATACCTACTCGCACTCATCACAAATATTTTCCCTGATCGGGAACCGAACCCAGGACCGCTTGCTTCGTAGGCAGGGTCACTACCAACTAGGCTAACGGATCTATGTGTGTGTGTTGTTGTCCAATCGATGACCATTTTCCAACAAGATTTTTCGATAGATACTTTAGGTACTTTACTTATATATTATTGCGTGCAGATCTCTAAAGAGGTGTTAATGACCCCCGCATAAGTCATTTGCTGTAATGTTGATAAGGCAACACCGACAAGATAACGAATTAGCGATTACTGATGTTAAAGATCAATTAGGCATTAATTAAGTACTGGTTTATTTAGAAGCAGTAAACATTATTTATAAATGGGTGGATCAACTTTTTGTTGTTGTTATTCTGTCCCGTAAGCCAGGAGACAACAGTGATAGTTTCTTAGAAAAAATGTTATAATATATACTTCCAGCACACTCAGGAGAAAGGCCATAAAAGAATGGGGGTGTAATTGCCAATAAAACAGATTTTTAGTGGACTTATATCCTTTGAAATCATAGTTTTAAATAGTGACCCAGGAGACGTCACCATGGCAACGAGCTACAAAGAAAAGTTGATTGACCCAAATATACAATTACAATAATGTTTTTTGTCTTTTAAAAGCCATTAATTATTCTTTTGTTCCATTTCAATACTTTCATGTTAGTTCGTTTTATAAATTATAAAGCTACAAATTACAATTTACAGGTCACAAGTTTCCATTTGACACATCCTCGACCAATGCATGACGACCAGCCATTTGAGCTGTGTTGCCAGTTTAGACCTGTAAAATTAGTACCTACTTGTAGCTTTATAAGCATACCTGGGTAACTCGGGGTATCTGTACGAAAGTGATGTAGCAAAATATTTTATCGACATAAAATATATCGATACGTTACTGCCGACATCTAAATGTTAAGTATTCGACATAAATAAATATTACTTATTTTCTCCTCATTTTTAGATAAAAAAATAAACAAATTAACAGGTATATGTTTATTTTACAACAGTTTTCATAATATACAATCAATATTTTTCCATATTCGTCAGTATTAATGATTGCCGTCTAGATGAAAATATCCACTTTAAATTGCTAAACGTACGAATATGAATGGTACTGACAGTAAATGATCATTTTGATTGAAATGACAACCGCATACTTTTATTATCTTAAGAGGCTCGATATCAGATATGACATCGAACCTCTTTACAGTAATCGAGAATGTTCAATGTGCACATGTATTAATTTAATTATATCGACATCTTTTTTATCGATATCAAATCCCTAGAACTTGCCCCGAGTTATCCCAGGTATGTTTATAAGACAGGCCACAGGTAGTAAATTAAGTAATAATGAAACGTTATTTTATTCCTTAGGACTAATTTAATTACCCAATTCAGAACATAACGTTTATTATTTACGTACCTAAACTTAGCTAACAATAGTTTTAAAGTTCACCCATACATCAGTATTAAATGCGTTGATTTATTTTTCATGTGAAATTAGATAATGCAAAAGATTTGAAGATTACATGTTTGCATGCTTTCATAATGTTTATATTTGTGACTGAATGAATTTCGATTAAGTATATTTGGCACACAAAGAGTGTTATGGATAATACCTTAACATAATTATGTACTACCTAATAGGTATAGTATCTATGTACTTGCCTGCCTTTTAATTTGCGGGTATCATGTATCATGCTACTATACTCCATCTGTTTAGATACTTCAATAAATGTAAACAAACCAAACCACGTGGCTCTGTTCAACAGCTAATCAAAACTGTTTGGTCGAGCTTTGACGTATCAGTGCTCTGCTTCTATTGGCTGACCAACTATGTCACGTGTTTTTTTTGTTTACATTTAGTTATTTACCTAAACAAATGGAGTATAGTTGGATTTTGGGATAAAAGGTATCCTGTGTGTTTATTCAGGATATAAGCTATATCCATTCCAGATTTCCTCTAAATGTGTACAGCCGTTTCAGCGTAAAGAAGTAACAAACATACTAACTCGCACACAGTCACACACACTCACAAACTTTCGGATTTATAATATGAGTGTGATAAAACTTCGTTAGTATTTAAATAAATGAATTACCTACTTACTTATATATGTTTATGTATGGCTCATCCGAGACACCTATAGTTTTATTACTGGCAATAAAATCTCCGTAAATGATGAAACTACGTCAATCAAGATCGTTTCACTGGCAGAAAATCGTATCTATTTTTAAGCAATTAAACAATATTCGACTCTGCCATGTTACACATAAAGTCGACATCTCTTAATCAGTTCAGGCGCAGATATGTCGTCAAGGTAAACCGCTGAAATGGGTCACCAACTCGAGGACGAAGCTCGTTTCAGACGGCCATTAAGCCACCGGGCATTAATGGTTGTTTAATAAATCACTTAAAATAATGGTTTCCAAAAAAAAAACCGGATAATGACAATAGCCACTTTCGAACTCGAACAATCCGTTATTCGTTTTCCGCTAGATATTACCTATATCGGAAAATATCGTTCGCTTCTTCCCTGACTTTTCACAATCATTACTTAATATATAGTCGCCCGTGTTTAGTTTCTTTTTTTGGACATGTGGTGTATGCTTGTAAAAAGTAGTGTTTCTTATATTTAAAACTTACGTTTATATTTTTTTATTGATGTTGTAAATAAAATAAATATCAGGACAATCTCACACAAATAAACCTAGTCCCAAACTAATCTCTAGGCTTTCAATCATTAACACAAGAAACATTAGAAAGGTAGAAAAATTACTTTTCATAGACATTTTTTACGTTTTCTCGAAATGAACTTTTTGCACTTACTGCGGTTTAGGCTCTGCAGGGCAGTATAATATACTGGGAGTCGAACCCGGGACTGCCTAGTTTCATAAGCGGGTCACTACCCCCTATTGCTACTACTTTTCCATGCCATGCCATGGCCATGCCATTATATCAACCGTTTTAGTATGAAAATAACCGGTTTAAACCGGTTTAAACCGGTTATAACCGGTTATTCGCATTCCCTAATACGTACGCACAGTCGAGCTCATAATTAAATATGTATAATACACTTTAGTACCTTGTTTATTTAATGTCGTTCAAACTGCCATATACGAATTATCAAAGCGATTAAATGACAAGCTACAAAATACAGCTGTCACAAAGGCATACTTCAACCAAAATAAAGTATAACTAAAAATTATTATCCAAACCAATGGGTAAGTCCATCGGATCGGATCCAATTGCATTAGTACTGTACAGTACTACCAGAATAAGTTAACGTCCACACCGCCGAAGCGACTACGGGCACTAAATATATCCTATTTACGAGTATTACCACGTAACATGCAACAACAAAGACTTATCGATAGCACTATCGACTCGACTCATGCACTCGCGCTCCGTAATGTGAGAGTGACTGAGATAGATATATAATTGACGTTACTGCTTGCAATTTCTGCAACTTCTAAACGCAGTGAGTTCGTTTTATCTATAAACATGATAATATTATGAAGATTTTTTTTTAAAACCGAGTACTTTTTGATAAAGGACGGAGAAGTAAGGAGTTGAGATTCAGAGGTCCTTCTTTGAAAATCAAAGTTCGAAGTTACCTTAGCTTCATCCCTTTTTCTCGATTTACTCTCGAATGACTAGTGACAGAGATGGAGCTAACGAACTTCGATTTCCAAAGTAGGGCCTCAGTGGTATAGTTAATAGTTTTCCTATACAACATCAGTACCCCTACCATAAATTATAATTATCGTAATCGCTAGCGAGTCGAATGCTCTGTCCCTCGCACTCTATAAGAACACTGTAAGGTCTGCGAGCGACAGAGCATTCGACTAGCTTGCGAGTACGTTAATTGTAACTCACGGTAAGGTAATTCTAACATCAAATAGTAAAATATACTGCCGTCATACCAAAGAAGGCAGCTAACATGTGTAATAGTTAATACTATAAGCATTTTAAATTGTTTATGGTTACCAATAGAGTATAGAACGCTACGACTACTACATTGCAGTTATTATTACGGTATATGACATTACAAAATATTTCACGTCTTTGGTCGACAGTTTCGGAGTAAACATACAGCAAAGCATAACCTCCTCAGTTGAGAAAAGAATAACAGTAGTATAAGTCTCTACCAATGCTTATCCTGATTATAGAAATATAACCAACTAGCGGCCCGCCAGCGGCTTCGCCCCGCCGCAAATTTCTGACTTTCCGGTGGATTTTTCAATTATTTTCTTTCATTATAAACCTTTTCCTGACAATGACGATCACAACAAAAAAGAAATCAGCCAAATCGGTTCAGCCGTTCTCGAGTTTTGCGCTTAGCAACACAAGCGATTCATTTTTATTATATATAGGTAGACTAGCGGCCCGCCAGCGGCTTCGCCCCGCTGCAAATTTCTGACTTTCCCGGTGGATTTAAGCCGTTCTGAAGTATTGCGCCTAGCAACACATTTAGCGATTCATTTTTATTATATAGATTTACCTCCTTGATAGTCAGTAAAACCAACTCCAACAGCTGATTAACCACGAAACTTAGAAAACAAACACTTTCACTAGGTACTACAAAATCGTTAGGCGGACCAAGAAACACCAAACAATCAGAAGAGAATGAAAATCGATACTGATTTGCTCTGAATAAGATAACAGTACTGGTGTGAAACAATATTTGTTATCGTACTCTTTTATAGAAATATTTTTATCAATCGATAACTGATAGAAACAGATTGTTTACACAGCTGATTAACGCCGTTATAGTCATTTCGTAAACAAACAATGCCCTGAGCTGTCTCGAGGTTTGATTGTCAACCAAACCAAAGGCAGTAAAGGTTTTTTTTAAGGGAGTCCATCGCAGTTTCGCAGTCATTTCATCAATGTGTAATTACTAATAGTAACTCGGGAAAGCAGGGGAGCGGCGAAATGAGAAGACTATGAGATGAGGTGACTTATTAATCTAATTATATTGAGAAGATATGAGAAAGATAATATTGCTTACAAGCGACATCTAGCGTCGGGTAAGTGATAAACGGTGATACATAATTAGTAAAGAGAATAATTCAAAAGTAAAAACCGGTAATTTTTCAATCGGCCATCTTGCCTCTCCGAAGTTTAGAGCTCCCGGGATCTTATTTATTTATTTATGAAATATACCCCACCTACAAGATTATTAAGTATGGCCTTTATGAAATAATAAAATACCCTCAAGCTTAACCCAGTTATTAGTTTGGTGACAGCCATTAGACCCATTTTTAACACTGTTCTAATTCTAATTTTAATTAATGGCCTTCACTCCGTTTAATGTGTATTTCGCCAATGTCAAGTAATTGTTCGGTAAAAGAGTATTTTCTCTAATGGACCAAACAGAAGCTCATGGGGTTAGCTCCACGCGCTTCTGTCAAGTCCATTTTTAAAACTGATTCACCATTTTTACTCGTAGCGTCTGCTGTCAAAACTAGTCTACTGTCAGATATGTAATGGTGGCTTACTAATAGTAATCATTTGAGACTAAAACAAAAGTTTGCTTCAATTATATTGGACAGCCATGAGACCAAACTCTTGTAGAAGAAATATCTACACTCGTCGCATTCGCTGTCGACCCTTTATTGCCCTCGTAGGTCTTTTTTTATTGTGGACTGACCAGCAATTGACATCTATCTCATCAGGGGGGTTATTATGATTCAGTTCAGTTTAAACTGAGAGAAAAGGACAACTTAATCGAAAGTGTCTGAATATTAATTACAATGTTACCTGCTTCTTTTATTAGTATCCTAGCTTCTGCCCGCAACTTCGTCCGCGTAGATTTCGAATATCGTTAGTCACCCAGGAACTTTTAAATTTTCTGGGATGAAATGTAGCCTATGTGTTAATCCAGGGTATAAGCTATCTCCACTCCAAATTTCATCCAAATCCATCTAGCTGTTGCGGCGTGAACGAGTAACAAACATCCATACACACAAAATTAGTAAGGAGTATAGGGTTAACAACTTACTGTTTGATTTCGCATAAATTACATACATACATACATACATACCTTCACGCCTTCATTCCCAGAATGGGGTAGGCAGAGCTACAGAATTACCAACAACTCCAAAAACTTGTTGATAACTCTGTAACCACAATTTGCACATGCAATTAGGCTAAGATGTTTAACAGCGCATTAGTGACAGGTTGCAAGCCCATCGCCTAACAGTACTACAAGCCCTTATTCCCTTAGTCGCCTCGTACGACATCCACGGGAAGACATGGAGTGGCACTATTCTACCCCGGCAACCATAAATTAATTGAAATTAAAGACTTTTTTGGTCACCTGCCTAAGGCGTCTCTAAACAACAGACCTATAAAAAGGTAAATTAAAGGTAAATAGGGCCTTAACACGCAACAATCGTGAGTCAAATAAACAACTTAACAGGGTAAACTGCGAGGTCAGACATAATCTAATCATCATCAAAAACCGGTTGAAACCGAATAAGTGCAGTTACATCAATGTCAATGTCTTAACAGTCATATTGCCTGCTGTTGCTACTTACAAAAACGACTTCCCTTTCCGAGTAAGACGTCATCATATCGGCCGGCAGATATCTGGAGGATATAAGGCCTTCCTTCCCCAAAATGTATGTGGCGCATATATTATAGTATGTAATAATGTATAATGCCAATTCTTCTACTTTGTAAAATGACTACATTATAATTTACTATACCGTATGCGCTTATGTTGTCATTTCAAAATCTAATTAATAAATTTAAACTGTCTCGTTTCATATTAAGTATTGACTTAAGATCGTTAATAATCGACACATTGTAGTGTCATCATTATTATTAGTATTTACTTGGAAGACCTTGCGTTGCTCGGGTTGAAAACGAATTTTCCCAAAGACGACCACTTGATCGATTTTTCGCCCCGTAAGCCGAATTGCAAATTTCATTTCCAAATTGAGAATGGTTACAAACATTGCTCGTATATGATAGGTATTTAGGAATACACCACAGACAACACAGATAAATTAATACGAGAAGAAGAAGAAAAAGAAACACATTTATTCACCAACCATAACTCATAAGCAGAGTTTGGAGTTTTCATAGCACGGTGAGACGAAAGAGAGCTGTGGAGTCGACATTAACATTAAAAGTCAACTCTTACTCATGCTCTTTTTTTATTTAATTCCAAAATGGTTTTAAATTAAATTAAAGACGAATTTGAGCTATGAAGTTATAACTATTTCAAACTTAGGTACTTTGGTTTGTTTGTAATGAAATAGATTTTTTATTTTGTTTGTAATAAAAATGTCTTTCAAATCTCAAGATCTCAAATCTTTCATAACTTAGCTTAGCAGCTTTACAGCTAATATAAAATAATTTGGAATTAAATAAATGAATGAGTATGAGTATGAATAAGAGTTGACTTTTAATGCTAACGTCGACTCCACAGCTTTCTTTCGTCTTACCGTGCAATGAAAACTTCGAACCCTGCTCATAAGACACATTTATACAAATGATTAAAGTAGACAGTGAAGGTAACAGGGATAGCAAGCAATGGACCCGATTGTACGTGCACATCGCTTAAATAGCCTAAAACTAAATTGTCTAATTTTAAGACATAGTTTAGACGGCAGTCAACCAATGCTATTCCAGAATGTCAAGCTGACAATGTATAAGACCGCCTAAAATAAGAAGCGTCAGATTCAAATTAGCGCTGTCATGGCGCTGTCATTTGATTATGACAGCTGCTCATAGAATAGCAGTGTTTTAGCGACAACTAAATAAAATAAGGAAGTTTAGAGGCCACTGTAGAATCGGGTCCATTATCATAATAATATTATGGAGTTCTTTTTTTAAAACAGAGTACTTTTTATGATACGAATTGTCAAACTCTACAAGCTTTGCAGCATTAAGAAAGTACGGACGGAGAAGTAAGGTCTTGAGATTCAGAGGTCTTTCTTTGAAAATCTGTCTTCGCGGCGGCGGTGACACGGACACTGGCTCAGCAAAATGCTGGGGTGTTAGATACTTACAGCGCTGATATTCGGCCAGTACCGGCAGTGACTCACGGAACGCTGTACAAACATGCTATATTATACCTACGTGTAAAATACTAAATACTCCGAGGATTACACCATTATTTACATGTAAAACTTGATTGTTTTGTTTGTGTCTTATTATGTGTATTTGCATTGTTATGTAAAGTTTACTTTATCTTGTTTTTGTGGCAATCAATTATTTTATCACTATCGTATTGCCATAATCTATTTTTGTAGCGATCAATCTTTTTTCACACGCCCAGCTTATCCAATGCTAATACTAATTTATGAGGTACAACTGATTGTTACTTTTATTCCACGTTAAAAAAGGGAAAAAAACCATGGTCTACTCTACGTTTTTTGCAACTGCAAGACAAGTGCATTTACACGTCAATAGTGCCTATATAAATAAAAAACAATGTCTCCATAAGTCCAGTGCGTCGTAAGTGGGTACCTGGACGTTTCTTAGATGATCCTTTTGTGGGGCACGGATTTATGTGGGGTTCGTTGTGAGTGTTGTGACCCATATATGGTACTGGACTGTGAATATGTTAATGCAGCTATAGTACTAGGCAAATAACAAGTCAATCCTGACACATTGCAAAACCATGACGCTTCTGAATATTGATAAATTTCACAGCAGTAAGTAAAACAACGCTAAACTTATTTGGTGCATGTGAAGGAACAGTAATAACAGAATTGTTTTACAGATGTCAACAATCAATATTTAGAAACCACCATTTTTGTAGGAATATACGGGGCAAAATTAAATGACAGCTAGGCATCGATAATTGAGTCTATCGATATAGGCAAATGATAATTGCCTATATCGATAGACTCAATTATCGATGCTTTTCCCATATACTAGTGCTCATGATTGTGAAATTTGTCAGAATTGAGTTTTTATCTGCCTAGTGCTGTATTAGAGACAACAAGGGTTTTTTAGACGTATAAAACATTCAGATTTCTTCACAACCAAAGACATTAAATGTACTTAGTAGTAATAAACATAGCGACCAAAAGAGACAAATCAAATAAAAATGTTTTATTTGCAGAATACAGTACATGGTTGTTACATTCTATTTACAAATACCGTGTATTCAGCTTGCATTCAGGCATGCAAAAAATTATTAATTAGTTAATTAATTCCACTCGAGAAAGATCCAATGTGTGATCCAAAACTTGTTACCTCGAGGTAACAAGTCGTTTACAAAACCCTGTGCGTTTACGCCTGTGACGTCGTGTCTGTAGTGTCATCAAAGAAAAAACCCATTTCAACGGAATCATGCCGAGTTTCCTATTGTACTATTGTAAATCGCGATACGAAAAAGCCGCTGGACATGATTGTAGTTTATTTTCACTATTATTTTGTGGATTTATTTAATGAATCGTTGTTTAATAAAAATATTTCCATAAATGCTTCTAAAAAATTAGTTTGATGTTATAACCGCCCTCTGTTGTTGAGTAGATGAACAATAACGTAAATATTTGTTGATATGTCGACTCTTCTAGATTTACGCCTGACAATAAAAAGCGCGTGTAAAGTGGATAGGTTCCTCCAAATAGAAAACTATTAATGTTTTATGGAGGAATTATAATTAATGTAGAAAATGGCACGGCATTAAGTTCGCCTTTTGTATGTGTATTCTTTTTTACAATACAGATAAAATAAACAAATAAATGTATATTACAGTTGTGAAAGAACGGAAAACTCTAGTTCTACGCTGACAAAGTCGCAATTTTTAAATCAATCTTAATACGATAGCGATATCTTTATCGATAGTATTAATACCTCAATATCGAATTGTTTACACCCCTGTCAAATAGCGTCACATGAGCGTCACCTACCGTCCAATAGCTGAAATAAGTGTTTTGCTACTAAACGCTAGATGGCATTCCTGAGGTTTATGATCAAAGTTTTTCTGTGACAGCGTTCCTAATGGCCACTCTTTATATTTATAATACTAACCGTCTGTTTCACAATCGACAAGTAAAGCATATTGGACAGATAAATTTACCCCTTTTTCTATCTTACACTTGAAAATAGACAAGGAGAGAGACAACTTTAAATGGCGGATAAATTTACTCGTCGATTGTGAAACAGGCCCTAAATCTCTTTGTTCACAACATAAGCAATAAAAGTTGCAACCAGCTGTTACAGATAACGAGCAGACAGAATGACACCCTCAGCGATTAGTGATATCATCACTATCTAATCTGTAGTCATTTACCGAAGATAAAATGACAATTGCACCAGAGAAGTTCAAGATTGAAGAATAGCGACCTGTTTCCGAACCTACAAAACGCAAGGATTTGAACTATCAACACTCAGGCTATCGCATGACACACAATTATACAACCATTATCGCACAACACGCTGTTCACAGTGCAGTAAGTAATCATGCTAAATATTTATTTATTTAACAAATGCAACATGGCAATGTGTGTTAGTCAATGGAAATGAGCATTCTAAAACCGGGCAAGAGCATGTCTCACCAGGGGGTCTTTCTTACAAGACGTTACGTAACATTGTTTCTTTTTTTTAATAAAAATTTAGGGAATTAAAACTCCCAAATTGGCAACCAATTGTTTTATTTAGTATGATTACCGCAAAAGCAATTAAAACTATACCAAGGAGAAAAACTATAACATAACTTTTAGCGCCTTTAGGGTAAAATCTTCAGACAACAACAAAAATTTGCGCTCAAAGCTTAATATTTCATTAATCGAAATTGTTTCCACGAACTCACAATATTTTTGAAAGTCCTTTCCAACGACACCCCACAACTACCTAGTCGGTTACTAAGTTCTGTTACTGAGATTAATTACAATAAAAAAAAAAATTTAAAGCAGTTTTGCATAAACCTGTATATTAATCAAAACTTTGATTTATATAGAATAATAATAAAAATAATGTATTCTAAACTATTGCCATTATTTGATGTACGAGCTTGAAGTATTCCCATTTCGGACGATAAAATCATAGATAAAATCACGCACGACGATGATACTGATAACGGCCCCAACTTTTGTAAGAGTTCCTGTAGAGAGTTCAAACTCGCGTGACATATTGAACAGACTTCTAGCTTTAAATTCTGATACGAATGTATTCAAAGCAACTAAAGATCCGCTTGGACACCGGTCAATCTTGATGACTCATTAAATCGACTTTAAGATTTCACATGATTTTGCAGAAATACGAAAACACACCAAATCTCTTGCTTCATAAGTTGGAATTAAGTAAGTCATGTTAAGAAATATAATTTTGGTCTCTAAACATATTATACAGAGATAGGATTTTTTATAATATTATACACAAAAAGTTCTTTGGTAAACAAAGACTAACTTTTAAGCGATTTCAATAAATGAAATTTACAGAAAAGTCATGCGTAATTTCATCGATGCCGGCTGTGAATGTTAAAAGATCGTATCGGGAATTGCGGAAACTAAGAAAAATGATTAATTGTTTTTCAAAATGTATATTAATTAAGCTTTTAATTTTTATACATATTGAACTTAAAAAATAAACATAAGTTAGTTTTATTTGCATCAACCTTAGTAACAGAACTTAGTAACCAACTAGGTATGGGGTAAACGAGAAAAAAAAAACATCCCCACGTATATTCATGACAAGTTACAGTTTTCTAGTACTACGAGTCTCTGAGCTAGGCTGCGGCGGACGGACGGACGGACATTGCGAAACTATAGTTTGACTACGGAACCCTAAAAAACCCGTCATTAAATGTAGTTCGTTAAATCAATGCTTCTTATGCTCGACTTGAAAATTTGTTACGAGTATGCACTAAAGTGATCCAAGAGTTTAATGAGGTTCTGGTCCAAACCAAGCTTAGTACGGTGGAGTTACTCTATCTACACAGCTGAAGGTCATAGAGATCATAAATCATAATATATTCTACCACAAATACACCGCTTGCTTATCTTCTTTATCTTCTTTGCATAGTACTAGTATAAAACAAAGTCACTTCGCGTCTGTCTGTACGTATATCCGCTAACAACTCTTAAACCACGCAATGGATTTGATGCAGTTTTCACCGTCAGATATTTTTTCAAGCGAAACGAGGGTGGGTCGCTAAGTGATATTATAAATATCTATCATATATCATCACATCACTAAATAGTATGGTGTGATTTGAGTGTACATACGTAAGAGTTTTTCTGGCTTTGATAGACATGAAGTAAAATGTAGGGTTCACCCCATATCGTATGTGCTTGAATGTGTTTTGAATGTGCTATAACAAGGTTCGACTAAGCTCAATACAAACTTCATGATCCTGTTAACATACAAGACACAAAATGTAAAAAAGAAACCGTCAAAAAATCATTTTTGGGGCAAGCTTTTCCTGTCGACTGTATTTTTTTTTGGCAAAGTCATTAACTGCTTATCATGACTAAATAATAATGAGTCCAAACACGGTAGGTCTATTTTAAGTACAGCGGAGATCCTGTCGCTACCTTGCCTACCTTCCCTCTCCATCATCAGGTCAGTCCTTGATACCATAATATTGCACTTTCATTGAGGTTTACATATGTTATGACCAGTGATCGGAATAGGCAGAGCTAATTTGCCTAAACTTGACGCATATTCATTCATGAGTGAGTGAAATAGGAACACATTTATGAATGAACATGCATCAAGTTTAGGCAAATTAGCTCTACCTATTCCGATCTCTGGTTATGACGTCAAAAGTTCAGTCCATTCCAGCAACGGGAACTGATTCTCAAAATTGACTTGCAAACTTTGAAGCGGACAAATTACACATACATTATTTATATACTTATATACAAACAGTGCAAGTTAATAAAAGCTTGTAAAAAAATCGTTATCGAAAGATGTAAAAGCAAAATTTGTGATATATTTTAGCCCTTATAAATGTCCCACTTCAGGGCAAAGGCCTCCCCTCTTTTCCTCCATTCCTCCCTATTAAGTGCAGTCTCCACTTGCTTCAAATGGTATCACAGTCATCCTGCCATCTCCTCTTCGGTCTGCTTCAACTGTATATATAATAAAACTCTGAAGCATACAATTGTGTCGCTTGTAAACGGCCTAATCAGTACTTACAATATAATCTCAATGTTTCAACTGCAATTTCCAAACGTTGCGTTGTGTTTTTGGGTCGATTACTTTGTTTTTTTTTGTGATACGTCACTACTTCATTTTGTAATTTATTATATCATGACGTTGATAGTTCGAATAGAATATCTTTAAGTATTACGTATTCAAAATTCTCTACCAACAATGTGTTCATTTTTAATGTCACCCTCACTGAATTCTGTACAAATTTGAATTATTATCCTTCTACCGTTGTTCGTTCGTTGGCTGGGAATGGCGTTAGCGTACAAAAGGCTTAAAGTGAATAATAACATAAATACTTAGATATACAACGTATTCATTTACAAGAGGGCCTTAACCTCGTTGCGGCCGTAATCCGTGAGCAGAACCTTTGGCTTCTACAAGTTAATGCTATTAATAAATCTTTATCACCTTTCTTCTTTTAACTTGCAGCCTTGCAGTTTGCTATCCTTTTCTTAACTAAGTAAAGACTCCTTAATAAAATAAAAACAAAGGAAAATGACAGTAATTTCGTTCAGTTAGTTATTAATCTCGGTTATATAATCAACACCTGTACTTTATCTATACAAGCAACATTCTATCACAAATGTAGATTACGAAGGATAGGACATACAAAAGTGTCTATGTGGGAAAAACCCTGAAACAGATGAGAGTTACAACATATCAAGTGTCATTCTCATTGTGTTATAGTAGCACATTAATAACATCATACTTAAATTAATTTCTCAGCCAGTACCAGTTTCGATTTGATATCTTTGGATTCGAAGATGCAAAGGAAACAAATAGCGATGGGATACCAGGCAAATCAAGTGAGTTATAGCAATGATAATTTCATAGCTTGCGTTTAATACACACAGCATCGTCAATGTTGATTTTACCTCACCGCGGCTTCCTGTCTCGGTCTAAAGTCTAAGACTAGGCACTAAAAATATAAAGTAGAGACTTCTACTGTAGCCAACAACGGCTACGTTCAGTCGGTGTAACTGTGTGAATAAATACTACTATATCTCTCGATTATCAAAGTATCAAAACATTCCACGATGATCGTTTCAATACTATCAGGAGGATGGAGGTGGGAGGACCTTGTGCAGGGTCCGTCCGGGTTGGTACCACCATCTTATCCATTAACCTACCGCCAAGCAGCAGTGTTCGCATTGTTGTGTTCCGGTTTGGGGATAAGACAGCCGGTGAAATGACTAGCATAGAGGCATTCCATCTTCGGCCTCAGGGTTGGCAACGCATTTGCAGTCTTAGGATTGCGGTCTTGTGAATGCGAATGTCTATGGGTCACAGTTTCCACTTACCATCAGGTGGCCTGTGTGCTCGTTTGCCTTCCTATGATATAAAAAAAAAAAAAAAAAAAAAAAAAAACAACACAAAGAAAACATTACTATTACACAAATCGGAATATCTATAATTATATTTACCATGCATGACTAGTAGGTAGATGTTTTTCACTGAACAGACACGCAAAAACACAACTCAAAATGCACACACAAATGACCTTCGTCACAATCCAAAAAACTGTCTCCTCTATAATTAGATGGAAAGCTTCAGTTTACGTAAGACGAATCCGTGATTCTGTAAAACGAGAGGTTGGTACTACTGGCAGTCATCCAGGGTTTAAATCCGTACATTTCAAGATTTTACTAATGATAAACGGGATATGAGTAAATAGTATATATTTTGTTGGTAGACTTGCATTCTGAATTTTCAGTGCTCATTATAATTAATAATAGCAGCGACACATTCGATGAAATGTGTTTTCTGACAGGTTTGTTTACCGATTGTTAGAATGTATGATCAAACTCGACCAAGAATAGTAGATTGTATAACTAGGGTCAAAAATAAGCCATAGTACCCCGAGATGGTTATTTTCCCGAGCAAAGCGAGGGAAAATTGTGCGAGGGGTACCTAATATGGCTTTTAGACCCGAGTTATACACTCTACTTTTCACTTCGATTGAAAGAAAATAAAAGAATTATACAAAAGTAAAAAAATCTTTTATTTGCTGAGCTGTCAATACTTTCGATTTTTTGGACTTAAACCCATCGGATAATCTTTTCAAGAAAACGGTTAAATTTGTGTAAGTTTTTAAGTTTACTTGGTGCTTCGATTGCATCGTTGTTTTCAGCATTGACCATATACTCCACAGTGTCGAGGACTTATATTTCATGGAAAGCTCATCAAAATAATTAAGAAATACACCTTCACTGTTAGAATCAACTTGCTTTTCATTTTTCCATTGTGTAAAATTATTGTATGCCGTTAAATAGTTTTCACGAGATTTTCAATCAGTTTTTTGGCCCTTTTCTCCATTATTGTATTCGGCGTAAGTTGCAATTCATTTTCATTTGACGACATCTTAAAATTAACAATGATTATCCACCCACAATGTATTCCGCGGCAAAATATTGTTTTAATTTGGTTGGCGGCGTGTTTTTTTTTAACTACTTTGACACAGATACAAAATATAGACTAAACGGCGCTGACCGAGTGAGTATTTAGCGCTTTAAAGCGTAGCTCAAACGATTTATGATATTTTAGCAATTGTAAAATAGGTACTAAAAAACACCTAATGTTTTGAGAAATGAATTCTGTTACCTGATTGGTCGGTTTTAATATAGCTTTATTATGGTTGGTTGATATCAAATACATTTGTTTTTTTAAAGATTTGAATTAGTTAACGAGTGTACGTACCAAAAAGAACCTAACGTTCCGACTGACAGTCGATGTATTGTGATTGGTGGATTTAATTTGGTGAAGTATTTTGATTGGTCAAATTAAGATGTTTTGTAAATGTAAATCATTCTATTTTCAATTTCATATTTTCCCTAGTGAAAATATATATATTATATTTTCCCTCGGTTGTACATGTATCACTTGAGTCTCGCTTGATAAGTCTAATTTGACAAACTTTTTGAGCATGAGAAGCGAAATCAATATTTTAAACCTTATAAGATGTGCAGTTTCACTGTGATGTATTGAGGATTTGATATACAGTTGCACGTTATTTGTATCGCTAAGTCTGGCCAAGAATGACACTTGATTTTCATAAAATTCAGCAAGTAGCAGTACCTAAATATTGAAAGACAGTGGTTTTTTATAAGGTAAGGTAAATGAGTAAAACGTTTTATAACGGATATGTTGTTGGCTAACATTTGGTTGAAAATCAGAAATAGCGTTTTCGACAACCGTTACACATTAACATTTAGTGCACTAATGTTTTAACTGGTATACCTAGTATACTATTTATTTTCAGTCTTCACGTCATCATGTTTACAGTCTCCATACCTTAACATTAAATAGACTAAACTCAAACACTAACACTCTATTGAAAACTACTTCTTCTCTCTAGGCATCTCTAGGTCCACATTAGGATGGAAGCTAATATTGACTTACTGCTCTTGTACTCCAAACCAATGTCCAGCCAAGTTTGTGAAAACAATGTTTGCGTCAATGACTCAGAAAACAGTTCCAGTATGAAGAACCACTTCGAATCGGTGAGCGCTAATTACGTACATTATGGTGTTTAAACATTTTTCGTGCCAAGGATTCGATATGAAGCCAATTTTACATCGAAATCGTTGAGTCTGGCTTTGAACCTCTTAATGGAATGTTTAGCGGAACTGTGACGAGTTAATAAACAAACCAAAGCAACTTGACATAGCCTTTGAAGTGAGAATTCTTGTTACATAATCCATAATTATATTTTGCGACATTCCTTTTATCAGAATACTTACTTATTGTAATCGTAGTAGCCGTATTATTATAATATATAGCAATTTCCTTTGAAGCCCTCTGATTACCCGAAATAAAAGATTTGTACGTCACAGGGTCATTAACCAGATGGTTACAGTGGAATTTGGGACAGAGGACGTCCTCCATGTTCCTCTACCAAATTAGACATGAATGAAGGTTAAGGAGGCATTGAAACGAGAAGACGAAACAAACAAGTAAACACACTCTGTCATGTATGATACATATAAGATTACTCATTAAAATACTGAAATATTTTTAAAATATCCACTATTCAAAACTTTCTGAAAAGTGTTTGACGCAGTCTTAAATAAGTACCTATATAAATTGACATAGCTTCACGACGTAAAAGCTCAAAAGATGTTTACAAAGCGTGCGCGTCTCATATAAAAATGTTATTTACATGTTATTTCAAAACATCCAATCGGAATTTGATGAAATGTCTGCATGAGAATAGCCGCCAGACTTGAAAACACGACGGTGAACTTTCATACGGTCACCGTCAACCGAGCCGTAGGTACAAGCTTTAATATAAGAGGGTACGGATAAACGGAGAGTTGGACTTAGCCCAACCACATATTCAAAGAAGTATCAATAAATCTTGATGCCAATTTGAAGCAGACAGTGATTCTTCAAAATCCGATAGCCTGTGGAATCTTGCACCAAAATAAATGCAATACTTTTTTGTCACGGGATCGTCAGATTTCTTTATTTTCTACGTTTTAAGTAGATTTTGTGCACCGTTTAAAAGATAAGTCGTTTGCGAAACCAATCACATGGTAGGAGATGTAGCTGCATTCAAGCAAAAAATATGTCATTTATTCATTTTTACGTAGCTTATATCGAGGGTTGCGTGGTCAAACCCGATAAATCGAAATAATTGATTATTGAAATTTGAATTGTTTTGATGTATTCATTAGTGTTCTTTTTGACACAACAAGTTATATCGACTTATTGGGTTTGACCCCGCAACCCTCGATATGATTGCTTTGCTCGTCATTTCTTTTAATATATCTGACGCAGAATCCGTGACTACTAAGAACTGAGCGTTCGTCAAAACGCGAACAGAACACCGGACAAGCAAAAGAGGATCAAATAGCCATTGTTGTGACCAAGCCACAGTCGTGGCACTGTTGCTAATCGGTGGAAGATAACAATGACGCAAGCGATGGAATATTTTAAGCAAATCACAAACTTTTACACTAATCATTGTCTTTAGGAATTAATCTATAGAATCTTTAAGCGTATTTGATCTTAAACATAGTCTACACAAGACACAAGGACACAACACAATGGGTGACAGCGTTTACACTGTAAGTGAAATGGGATGATACTGCTCCGAAAGCAGCTTCAGATGCATCCGTGCATAAGGATTTGGTCAATTTATATATTCAACTAGGACGACCAGTTCAATGAAAAACCAGAATTAATTGTTTTTACCTTACTACCCAAAAACGATGGTAATGTTTATCAGGTATATTAGTGTATGTATGTATGTATCCATGTTTCTTGATGTCTTGTAGACAAAACGCCTTAAAGTGCTAACTTTCGTTAGATTGGTACCTATTCACCCAAAAAGTGTCATAGCGTCGATGGTAACGCAATACCGCGTAACTAACCAATTCAATTAGGTGCAAAATATACTATAGTAAGTAAGTCAGTAAGGTACTTTTTGTAACTTATTGAATTTATTAGTTACGCAAAATTGCAGGATCACCGAAAATAAATAGGTTATATTAGAACCTCCTCAGTCCTGCTGATGCTTCGGGGGTGGTCAGGATTTCAAATTGCACCTTGCACTTGATCTGTTTAAATACAGGTGCAACCCAGGGTTGCTCTTTGTTTGTCTTTTTTAACGGTCGCTTACCATCTTTTAGCCTTGGCTTGAATGAATGTAGCTTGCGTCATTTAATGATTGGCCGTCCATTGTATGCACGGATGTAAATGCAAAGTGCATATTATGCATCATGAGTATCATGACATTGTCGGTTAAGTATCCAATGATCGGTGCCGTTGGCTTTATAATTTACTAGTTGAAAGATATAGAGCAACTTAACTTAACTACCATTATGTACCTACTATTATTTAGTTTGGTGTAAGCAAATCTTAAATAAATTTTCCAACAGTACAACGTTCTAATTATAATGAGAATTCATGTTTTAAAAACTGTATTACCAAAAAGAAATTTAAATACCAGCTTTAAATAATAATAACATAGTATAATTCTGGATGCAAATTTCTTTTCACCACTTTTTCACCACTTATTACTAAAAATGGCAGATTGAGACAATTTACTTTTATGAAAGTCAATGACATAATTTGTATTTATGACTTTTTTTAAATGATATTGTTACTCGATGATTTTTGCCACTGTCCTTTTCAATCAAATAGTTTCATTTACGTTTTAGGTATGAAATAGGTATTTCTTTTTATCTCGTTAGTACACGATTAAATTAATGATTGACGGTTAATAATTACAATAAAATCATTTGGAATCATACTCTTTGTAGCGTGACGTCATTTTTGCGTCAACGGCATGAAAAGTACGGGCCCTGATATCAATTTTTTTTTGGAATTGACGTTTAAAGCCATTTATGAGTTTTTATACATCACCACACCGAATTTAAATAATATTGATTGACCTTGTCTACTACTAGTAAATCGGCACTATTAATTCTGATGAAAAAACTGCATTTTAGCTCTATCGTGATCCGTTCTCGTATTACCTTTGGAAATTCTGGGAAATACTAAGGTTTCCGATATAAACCAATTACGTCTGCCTACTTCACTAGATGAAGACATAACGTTCACGCAACCCAAGGTAACGGTCAAGTCAATTGATATGACGCGCTAACGGTAAAACAATCTCGCTTTTTATTTTGAATAATGAATAATAAAACTTTGTTCCGTATGTAGTTCTGGCGGATTAACATGTCTGTGTTAATCGGAACAACTTTCCAAAAAGAATCCGCTGTTGAGAAAATTCAAAAGTATTTTGGTTAAACTAAGCAGGAAACTGTTTAAAACGGTAAGAGGCTAGTACAAAAGGAAAGCTTTCCTAGAAGTCCATGAAGAGATTTGCTTGTTGTAGTCGCTTACGCAGCACAGGTGATAACATTATCCTGTTAAAACCACTAATACGAGTACGAGTACATACTAGGATTTATGTTTACAACCTTGGAACTAGATCGTATTTGAAGAACGAAGGTAAACTTAGGAGGATCGAGTGCACGCTGACTCGATCCTCCCAAGACTACCTTCCTTAGCAGTTTAGAGGCCGAATTAAGACCTGTCAAAACCTGACATGTTCCAGGCAGTGCAAAGGACAAATATAACACTCCAACAGCTCTATCCCTTTCAGACACTGTAACTTGGTAGGTTTCAGAAGTTTATACGGCGTTTGTTCTGAGCAGAGTCAGACGTGTTACAGCCTCCCAAACGGATGTGGTAATAGAGTCATTCTTGTCATTCAACAACAGGACTTCAGTCATTGTAGTGTAAATTATTAAATATCCCAAAATCCCTGTAACCATCACTGACACTGTTTTCTCTATGTCATGGAAAGACAATATTTCTTAAGTAATATTTTTACTAGTAGTAGTTTTTAGTAGTAGTATTTGTATTAGTATTAGTAATACTTAAAACTGGCATTGCTGATGTGGGTGACAAGACCGCTAGGCTTAAGTGGGACTGGGCTGGACACGTCTGCCGAATGCATCCGGAACGGTGGGCCAGGGTTGCCACCGAATGGACTCCGCAAGATGGCCACCGGAGCAGAGGCAGACCAAAAAGGAGATGGCGGGACGACTTGGACGCGTTTCAAAGGGAACGGCGGGAGCATGCACTCAACCGGGACGAATGGAGAAAAGGAGGGGAGGCCTTTGCCCAGCAGTGGGACACCAAAATAAGCTAAAAAAAAAAAAAAAAAAAATATTTTACTCTTGTACAGTCACGAACCGGGATTGTTGAGCCACTTGCCATCGTTCGTAATTTAGCCGTGAATTCAATAACCGATGTCAACGACTGGCTGACAGCTATTCGATTTGCATTACATAGCCAAATTAGAAACATGGGTAAGTGGCTCACCAGTCCCGGTTCGCAACTGTACCTTTCCCTTTGTCCAGCCCTTCCTCGCTTTAGATCTATATTTGTGTTTTTAACAGCGTGAAAGATTTCCTACCATTTATCTTCTCCTTTTATTGGATTGGCTTAAATATTGTTATTTCTTTATTTAATTTAGGACCTCATTATCATGAATTTTCTTGTTTTCTGTAATGATGAGCAATCAGTTAACAATTTTGGAATTTATATGGGTTCTATTAATCGGATATTCCATAGTGTTTGCTTCCTAAAAACGTGACAGCAAATCATTACACAACTATAACTCTAATGCTGGTATAATCATAACATACAAGTGTCCGTGCAATCTGCAATAATAAACTTCATCATCTTATAAGTCAAGTCAAGTCAAGTCAATAAAGGTTGTCCCTCATCATAAACAAACCTCCTTAAACGGAAATCAACGTAATTGTACTTAAGTACCTACAATATCGTCCGACCTTAATACGGCCACTTAGTAATCACTCGCATCAAGTAGGTTTATGTAGACCGACTCAATAGCAATGGCCTAATTATAATTTCCTTCAACCAGATATCAATTGAAGGAAATACCAATAGACATCCGAACGGGCTCAATCATTGTCCAGTTTCGACTGATACTAAACTGGACCGCTGCGCCGACAGATGTCAAACAACAATTCAAAACTATTCGAAAGCTGATAGCATTGTTATTTGTTTGTAGACACATACATACATACCTTCACGCCTTCATTCCCAGAGTGGGGTAGGCAGAGCTACAGAAATACCAACAACTCTTTAAAAACTTGTTGATAATTCTGTAACCACAATTTGCACAATTAGGCTAAGATTTTTAACAGTGTATATTAGTGACAGGTAGCAAGCCCATCGCCTAACATACTACACTGCCGTGCTAAGCCAAAAAGGCCTATGTCCGAAAATGACCAAATTCTGTTTTTTTTTGCGTTGGATTCCTTAAGTTACAAGGAATAAGATTCTGTTAACGAAAATGTCGTATTTTTATTATAAGTGCCTTAAAACGACTAAAAAAATAGACGTAAGACTGGTTTTTCCCTTAATTCCTAAGGAAATCTACGTATGTATAAAATACTTAACAATTTGGTCGTATAGTTCCGTTACGAACTAATAGATAAGGTGTCCATTGTAGTAACATTAACGCATTCCTAAGCCAATTGGACGTAAACCATGCTTTGTCCTTATCTGTCATTGTGACATTTGAATTTGGCAGACAAGGACAAAGCATGGTTTAGCTACCCCACGGTTATTTCACGTTTAAGTATAATAAACAGGGATCGGAAATTCGGATCGATATTTACCTATTCTTTCGCACCGGCTTTGTTGTTCAGTTGTATGGAGGCGGACTCAATCATAGAATTCATTGCTAAAATTTCTGGGATTTCAAAATAAATAAATTGCACCGGCATTATTTCATAATCAATTATTTATATTAGCTGTTTGAAGTTATTTTTCATGTATAGATTTACCAAATGTTTTTTAATTTACCTGTAACTCATTAACCTAACGAATTTATAGGAGCAAAAATGAATGTTTTATCCTACATGTAAAGTAATTATTATATTAACATTTCGTAGAATCCCAGAATCTCGAAACTTATATTATTAAAATAATATTTTTAAGAAGCCGACGCCATGTTTGCCTATCTTTTTCTGGGATTTTGCCAACTTTAGGTAAATATCGATCCGAATTTCCGATCCCTGATAATAAATAAGGGCATTAAAGACTACTTATTTCGTTCATTAATTTGTTGATTTTATATGTTGTTAATTATTAAAAAAGATACTCATTTAGTTGTCTATTCTAAATAAGTTCTATTTTGCTCATAAGCGATGTGATATTTATTAATTAAATAACTACTAATTGGGAAACATAGAGATCTCATTTCATAAGTATTGATTACATTTTATAATAAATGTAACTTACAAAACACAATTAGATTGCTTCAAGATGACTCATCAATTTATATGACTAGATCTGTTTATTTTTATAACATTTGCTAGGAGTAGGTACTTAAATAAAATTTTAGTACATACCAATGTACATTTACTTACTTAATACAAACCAAAAAAGGAAATGTTTTCTTTAAATTGTAGTGAGACAATTAAAGAATAGACTGACTATAATTTTCTTAAATTTAAGTTGAAACAAGTTGTTTTTTTGGTTTTTTTTTTTATATATTAAAAAAAGAGGAGTTTGTGAAGAGCCATAAAGTCAATTTAATTATTTTTCCCTTGTTTTTTACCACACTTCATCCACTCAAATATTTTATTACATTGCCATAGAAACCTTCATAGAAAAATAAGATAAAATGTCGTATAACACGTAAAGAATATACTCAAGTGCTTAGCAAAAAAGTCGTAAGTCCGTTTTAAGTTAAAAATATATATAATTTTGAGTTCAAAATATAACAAACGTATGGCTCTGTTTTTAACTAAACCATAAGTACAAAAAAAAATAACAAAAGTCCGGTTTTAGATGGAGTTTTAGGTTGCGACATTGAAAAACATAAAAGCGCGTTTATCTCGAAACTGTCAAAACGCCTATAGGCCTTTTTGGCTAAGCACGGCAGTACAAGCCTTTATTCCCTTAGTCGCCTCTTACGACTTCCACGGGAAGACATGGAGTGGCACAATTCTAAGCCGGCAACCACACGGCACATACTACTAGGAACACTACTAATAGGAATTGTCGAAGATTATACATAGGTACATACATACCTTCACACCTGTAATCCCAGAGTGGGCTAGGCAGAGCTACAGAATTACAACTTTAAAAAGTATAAATAATAATAATAATTAAGTAATTTATGATCAGGGATCGGAAATTCGGATCGATATTTACCTATACTTTCGCACCGGCTTTGTTGTTCAGTTGTATGGAGGCGGACTCAATCGTAGAATTCATTACTAAAATTTCTGGGATTTCAAAATAAATAAATTGCACCGGCATTAATTCATAATCAATTATTTATATTAACTGTTTGAAGTTATTTTTCATGTATTGATTTACCAAATGTTATTTAATTTACCTGTAACTCATTAACCTAACGAATTTATAGGAGCAAAAATGAATGTTTTATCCTATATGTAAAGTAATTATTATATTAAAATTTTGTAGAATCCCAGAATCCCGGAACTTATATTATTAAAATAATATTTTTAAGAAGCCGACGCCATGCTTGCCTATCTTTTTCCGGGATTTTGCCAACTTTAGGTTAATATCGATCCGAATTTCCGATCCCTGTTTATGATAGAGCAAAATAAACCTTATGATCTTATTAAAAAGGTGCATTTTGCTCCTAATTTAATAATGTTACTTAAGCGGTTTGGCAGTTTCACCGACGAAGTATTATTTGGCTCGTAGGCAACATCTTGTCAACGAAAGTATTTTTATTTCAAAAGAATACAAACAGTTGTTTGAACTTAAAATAGCACGATGAAAACATCTTTAACCTTAGCTTCGATTTTCGATGTAAAAATTATTATGAAACTGGTTTGTTTTCCAAGATTTTAGTAGAAGAAAGAAGAAGAATGACATTGATTCACTAATCAAAAATACAAATTGTTAAAGAAAACAGCGAAGCTGAACTTTATAAATAAACAAAACTTGCAGTATCTGCTGCAACTATGGATTAGAAGTTTATAACCGAACACCATAATAGTTTCAATAGTGAATAGGGATTTGTTATTGTATATGTAACCGTAATGTTTCTAGTAAACATTTGATATCTTGAGACCATAAACGATATAGTAATGAGATCATTCTATCGCAGCGTTCTTCTCGGTACAAGTACAATCAAGTGTAGAAATATGGGAGAACGCACCATCTCCAAAATATGTCCCAGTGCACCTTATTCCAATGTAATAAGAACTTCCTAACATATTTATTAGAGGATTCTTTCGATATATATATTTTTGCACTTGACTGTACGTACGAAAATTGGACACATTGCAGACGCAGGAAAAACACAAGTTCGTCTAAAATTTAGTCAACTAATGGCGAGAAATTGGGTAAGTAGTTAAATATGTGCGTTATTTTTGTAAGTTTTTTTTTTCGTATTTATTTATTACAACTTTCAACAATGTTTCATTAATCTTTGCCATGCGCACTTACAAGCTAAGCGCCTTATTTCTAATAGAAGATCACCGCATGCGTAAAAAGTGTTTAATTTAAATTATAAATATTATAATGCACTCCATTATGTTAATTTATCAAACATATTTTAAAACAAAAATAAGTAATAGTACATTGTTGCCTAGGCGGGGAAAGTAAGGGTTTTCCTGACGAGGTGGTTAGCAGGCCGAGCAACAGCGAGGCGTGCTAAAATACGAGTCAGGAAATCCTCGTTTCCGCCGAGGCATACATAATGCTTTTCTCAAACATGTGAGGAAATAATACAAATACATTTCTAAAAAGCAAGTAATTTAATTTTCATTTTTGTTTGCCCTCCACAGCATAAATTGGTCATAAGTTCGGTTATATTTTTACTTAGATTTAGCGGGAAGCAGGTTTTGCCTAACCGAGGCAGCTTCAGATTTTAATATAGGTGGTGTGGTACCTATTTCGTCGCTTTCGTCGCTTGAGCTCATTTTTTATAGTAAGTATTTCACACAACAAATAGTTTAATATTCGGTTTCACAATTATATTATGCAGAATGAACGAATGTTACCGACTGTCAATTGTTTTTAAATACTAACCATAGACATTGGAATGCAAATTCAAAAAGAAACACACGCACTGTGCTAAAAAAGCGAGCAGTTACCTTGGCTGTTTGGAATTTTTGTCTTGGTCCTTTTGATTTTGTATGCAAATTGACAGCATTTTTAAAAAATATATGGACATGGACGGAAAGTGTTTTCATATAGTTTTTTTACTCCTAGGAGTAAAATGAGGCTCTTTCCGTCCTTGTCTTTCAATCGGAATACCGTTTTTTCCGAGCATGTTTGAGAAAAGAAACTTTGTGTTACATTATTAAACCAACCAATAAAATAAAATTTATTTGACACTGATTTCCATTGACCTTGTCTGACCTTCACCCGTGCCAAAACCAGTCTAGACTGCGCGTGCGATTCACGTGAAACGTGAAAATAAACTAAGTGAGTCAACGAAATAATAAGGATATTAGTATTTATTTTAGGTGCTCACGAACACAGATTCGCCACTGTAGATTTAGGTAGGTACTTATGCCAAATTTTATAGTGAATAAATAAGTCTGTAGAGCTAGTGTTTCTCTTCCAGAGTATAGTTTAGTAGTTAGTTTGGCAATAAAAAGGTAGAGAATTGAAACCCTTTTTAATTTTAAATCAGCATAAAAATATACAAGAAATAAACAAACAAACTAAAAATTAACACTGAGTATGTTTACTGTTATTACCAGAGGGCGGAATTGCTCATGGCAAAAATCAAACGTCAATAGAGTTGGAACGTTGAATTTTATCGACTTTTTCAGCTATCGATAAGTTCAGTCACCATTTACATTTCTGACTTTAACATTAACCTCTTTGATTAGATTAAAAGTGAATTGCATGGCAATTAACTGTCATTTCTGCCACTAGTCTTTTTGCAACTAATTCACGTTTGTAAAAAATGGTTAATCCAGAAAGAAAAACAATTAACAAATGGATAAAGAAGTATCCTTGTCTTACTTACAACGAAAACAACTCAACAATATACTGCTCTAAATCTAAGGTTCACAAAAAGCAACTAAAAAAATATTTCGTTGAAACTCACATGTCATAACGAGTAAAACACATTCACTTGAGTTTAAAGAGGTAAATAACGATAATAGGTTTTATCTAGAATTGATAATATTTCTCGTTTCTTGCAATATTCCATGGAAAATAAAACACATTTCCAGCTTTTTTTTTAAATTATGACTTGAGGTAAAGTTTTGTTAATAAATAAATAAAGATACGCTAGGTAAATATAATTTCAGTTTATTCGATAGTCGATAAAATTCAACGTTCCAACTCTATTGACGTTTGATTTTTGCCATGAGCAATTCCGCCCTCTGGTTATTACCTTAACTTAATACTGTCTAATTAAGAGTTAAGGTTAAGATGGATGAGTGATAAAAATAATCCTATGCAGGGTGTAAGCAACTGACGGTCTACCATAACTCCTACAGCTATTAAACAACTTTCAGTGAATTATTCAGAGCTGAAAAGTAAAGGAAATTTATATCAACCTGGCCAATTCGATGTCCTTTATCAAATTGCAATTGTACGGATTTGTTTCATTTTTATCGGTGCACGGTAAAAAAAAAACTGTGTTTAATAGTACATTATTGCCTATAGGCAGTGAAGCAGGCAATTGCGGGCCGAGAATTGGTTTAAACGGACGAGCTTGCGAGTCCGTTTAAAAATACGAGGCCCGCAATTGCCGTTCCTGCCGAGGCATATATACCTAGTGCTTTTCTCAAAAATCGAAACATACAAATCGCATATAAACAGAAACTTCACGTGAAATAACATCACTCTTTACCGCCTTTATTTTTATGACAAGGAGAAACGCAAGCTTTTTTAGAAAAAAAAACTCAAGCTATTCCAGACACAGATAAAAAAGTTACGTTTCGAATAAAATATGGATGTATAAGACTTGTGCCCTCATTTTATTATGGCCGTTATCACTTTTTAAAAAGTTACAAACTAGATAACAATGAAATTTGTATGCAACATTGCGGGCTTGTGTAGCGAGCACGCAATGTAATTTTTTTTTAATTTGGGAACTGTCTGTAAACTATGTACTTCGCGTCTCAGTATGGGGTTAATAATGTCAAATTTTCCGGTCATTTTTGAGAAATAAAATTTTAAATCTTTACATAATATAAAATGAAGTCGCTTCCGCTTAGACATTTAAACTACTCAACGGATTTTAATGCATTTTTCAGAAATAGATAGAGTAATTTAAGCGGAAGGTTTTTGTGTACATATACGTTCTAGTGGAAAGACGTGGTCTCCGCCTACCCTTCTGGGAAACAGGCGTGATTTAATGTATGTATGTATGTATTCTGGTTTATGTATGGGTGTCACAGAAAACTCACATAAACTGAAGCGAAGCGAGGGCGGGTCGCTAGTTTAAAACAAAGCCTTCTTGTTTTTAAGGTGCATGGGTAAGCTGTTTTATTTTATTAGTTAGTGCACCGCGGCGACTCGGGGAGCGCCGGCGCATACAATTATACGTACATTTGTTTTAAAATGTGCTCAATCAACTCTCAATAGATATAATATATACTTCTATACTTATACTTAATATAAAGAGGGAAAGTTTTGAAAATTATTTTACCAATAGAAAGCCACGTTATTTGTGAGAGTCAAGCTATATATTAGCCCAAAAAAATATTGTATATTGCCCAACGAAGTGGGCACAGGAGCAGCTAGTAGGCGATATATTACTATATCGTCTACTAGCGAAAGGCTTTTATGTATATGTATATTTTATGTTATCTACACAAAACTGACATAAACCTAGCGAAGCGAGGGTAGTCATACGTAAAAAGATAATATTGAAGTAAATAGTTTAGAACTAAATATTACAATAGATACCTTTTGTAAAATATACGAATTCTACATTATTACCCCGCATTTCAAGAACATTGTCTTACTCTATCTTTATTTATAATTTATTATTATACATTAATAGTTAATCGCTGGATGTTTACAATGGCGGCGAAAACCCCTTCTCCAAAAAAATCTTGATCCCGTATCAATAAAAGAGACGCACACTGCAAGATCAAAAGAGTAATAACTCAAAATACAACTGTATTGTAAAATCAACCTTAATACAACGTATATGAGCTTTAAACAAAACTAACAATGATTTTGAGTTGTTACTGTCTTGATCTAGCAGTGCGAATTATATTAATAGTTGATCGCTGGCTCTATTCCCTTCTCGCTCATCGTCGGCGATGGGACAAGCGCCTTAGGGCGCGAGTATACCACAGACACGTCTAGACATACAAAAAAACAGTTTCCATAATGCATAAACATGGCTAGCGACTGCCCATTCATTTATATTTTTTTCCGTGTTTTATAAACTGAACCTTAAGTTATTTATAGAATGTAAGGACAGAGGAAATTTCCGTTCGAACTTATTGTAACGTTGTCCTTATCGTATTCAGCGTTAGGAACTAATATCGACTACATGTTGTAAGGAAAATCATTCATATAAATTTTATTAACCTCCATTAAAAACCAGCATAATGGATAAGAGCCGTTATACGTTCCTTTTGTGCTCAGAGATCAAGTTACTTTGGTACTTTTCGTCCACTAGCCCTAAGCGTGACATCTATCTTTTATCTACAGTTATAAATATTATACATGCTACATACATACATATACATATGTAAGACCATCCTCGTCGTTCCTAACATAAAAAATAAAAATACGTCTTTATACCTTTAGAAGTTACGAACACGCGATGCCAAGATTGTTTATTGGAACAAACAGAGGTCAAAAATTAGAACTACTTACCTACAACTAGCAATATAATGTAATCAGATTTTCTGAATACTATATTCATAAGAGTTGCTCAATAAACGTGGTTTTGACATTGACAGTGGTGCTTGTTTTATTTCCTACCCCTATTCTTAAAACAATAAAGATCATCACCATCACACAATTCAATGCGAATGCATTTTGACGTTCAATATCGAACGTAAGTTATCCCATGGCATATCCAAAGTTAAATGCCCAACATCGGAATGCTCTAAGCGATGCGAGAGATTCTGAATCGTAAAACCATTTGAAGAATTCCAAATTCCAACCCAACTACAACTGTCATAACAAAGTCTGTTTTTCTTCGTCTGTCCACACAACCGGCGCACCAGCGTGCCAAGTGACGTCAGCAGCGCCTATTTGACGCACACGCCGCCGCCTTGGAGCTCTCCAGAATTTAGACCTATATTCGGCTGGATCACGAGACTTGGTGAAATTGTATTAATAAGTCTAGAAATGTATGACGTGTTACAAAAAGGCTATTATAAAACGCGCATAAAAAAAACAGACCTGCATAGCAAAAGAAACTAAACATTCATCAAAAGCGTACTCCACTGTGAGTTTTTTTTTGTCGTGCTGGTCAGTATTTTTCGTGTTGTGGTTTATTGCTACGCAATTAAAATCATTTTTTACAAAATTACCCAAAAAAAACATACGTACATTTTTAGGACTGAGGTGACGAGCTTACTAAGCTGGACATTATTTTTTATTTTTTGGGTATTTTTGTAACATCTTGTACCGGATCCATTATGTATCGGTCGAGAAATCCTCGGGATATTTTTAATACCTTGGTAGACTACAAACATTTCACGTCGATATCGAAACAGTAGTCCCTGGCACCAGTTGCAACTGAATCTCTGACAGCAGGAAATTGCAAGGTCTAACTAACGCAATGCTGCACAGCTGGCGACTATGTTGACACGTATGCATTAGTTGCATTTATGCCAAAATATCCAGTGTCTCCAGGCTTGGTACGACTCCAGAACTTTGACTTATTGCGCCTGAGTGACGCCATGAAATAGAACATAGTGCAATTACAGAAGCCGCTCTTCTTTCTAACCGTTGCATTGAGGCCGCATAATTTATAATGCTGCCACGCTGATACAAAAATCAAAGGGGCTTTTTTGCTTCAGCATGAAGAACGTGAGATGGAGATAGTTTGCGTGTGCCTTGATTGCATCAAATAATTGCTGTTTACTTTAAAACTACACCACTTATTACAAAAATGGTTTACCATGATGAAGAAGTTATAACTACTCACCTATTAAATCAAAAATCATCGCTAAACAGTGTAGGGTTTCGAAGATTTAACCAAAAATATGCGAAAATGGTGTCATGCGTGGAAAAATAAAACTATGAAGAATCTTGTTTCTAATATCAAGGGAATAAGACCCAGTTTAATATACCCAAAGAACAGACACACAAGCGTTATGGTTATTCATTGAGATGCAGATCGCGCAATACTACCAAACAAATAACTACTTCATCAATTTCATCATAATGCGACCTCGTAATAAGGTTGCATACAACTTCGTTTTATTTCCCATCGCATAAACATTCGCACGTATGTATTCATACATACATACCGTCACGCCTGTAATCCCAGAGCGGGGTAGGCAGAGCTACAGAACTACAACTTTAAAAAGTTGTTGATAATTCAGTAACCACAATTTCCACAAATAGGCTAAGATGTTTACCAGCATATTAGTGACAGGTTGCAAGCCCATCGGCTAACAGTACTACAAGCCTTTATTCCCTTAGTCGCCTCTTACGACATCCACGGGAAGACATGGAGTGGCACTATTCTAATCCGGCAACCTCACGGGAAATGTATTCATTCGCACCTAAGCCAGCCCTACCAAAATGCAAGGTACTGAAGCTTTGTGCCAAAAATGCGGAGTGAGTCGGGCCTGGCAACGCGTCATCGACGGCATCAGTTGTAAATGACAGGCAATTATAGTAGTTCAATGTCTTCAAGAGCCAAAGGAGAATTAGATAAGGTCAAGTGAAGCCATCTAACTAAATTAGTAATCCCGATCGATCATTTCAAAATAAATGAAAGAGCAATGACGTTTTTACAAGTACCTATTTAATGTGAGTATCAAAAATATGTTATTTTAACTTTACCTTTATCACGTATTTAAAACCATACAGTTGTCATTTCATTAATCCTGGTAACCCAAGTTTTACAATTAATAAAATGTTTGTGTACAAGAATTCATCCGTAGAGTCCATGAGCCATAATGGTGCTCCCACACTAGCTGTTATTAATGTTGTATAACGTTATAAAACACGATAACATCCACTAACACTTCATAACATATTGTTACAATGGTTTTTTTTTAAATTTATAACATGTTTGTTACCGGGTTGTAATTTGTTGTATAACATTTTAAAATATATACACATATACAGGCTGGTCCAAAGACTGACGTCTAAAAAAAATATTCGGATGCCTCACATCCGGGGCTATTCGAATATACCCCATGTATGTTAGCCGATTTTTTGTTGTTTTCGAGTAATTAATTTTTAAAGATTTTTTCAAGAATTTTCGGGCCGAGCCGTTTATTAACATGTAACTTTTTTTGGTTACGTTTTTTCGGGATGTTTTATTTTGCGACATTATCCTCACAAACTGTACTTTCACACATACAATAATCAGCTTCCCAACCTTAACGCAAGTTACAATAAAATTGACCGAAAGTGAAAGTTTTACCTTTGAGCAAATCGAAGTATGATTTTGTAAATTAAAAAAAACCTAAAAATCTTAAAATTCAAAGATCAGAAGTAATTTTAAAAACTTGGCCAGTCTCTAAACTTTCAGAATAATACAAAAAAAGTGACACTTAATAGGTCATAATTTGCTGGATTCGACTTTCAAACGTACTAAGGTAGAATGTGTAATAAAGAGTCTGTAACATAAAAACTGTTTTTTATTTGGTCGAACCTAATTTGGTACTGGCCATCAATAAAGCCATGTATTTTTATGAACAAATAAATTTGTTCTTCCTTTGTCTTAAGAAAGGAATCACGTATTTTATTGTGAAATAACTAATAGTTACTTCTGCTCTCGTTACGTTTAATTTCTGAATTCTTCTCGCTTTGTTAACTGGACTCTGATTGATTTGCCTTACGACCGACCTGTGCTTGTGTTTTGGACTTTTGAACTTAGCCTAGTGATTGAATTTACTTTCGTGTAGCAAAATGAACTACACTCTTAGTGATTATGCAGAGATGCATTATTATTATGGTGCAGCTCAAAGTAATGGACATTTAGCGGCAAGGCTGTACCGGCAACAATTGGAGCACCGGGAAGCTCCACGGCAGCATAACCCGGACCACAGAGTATTCATAAACACACATTTGACACTGATGGCTGGACGTGATCCTGGCCATCCAACTCAAGAAGGAGTTCCCAGAGTGGATCCAGATAGAAGGGATGAAGTCTTGGCAGAAATCCAAAGAGACCCGTCTACAAGTTCAAGGAGAGGACAAGTTTAATTCATAAATTAAACGTAACGAGAGCAGAAGTAACTATTAGTTATTTCACAATAAAATACGTGATTCCTTTCTTAAGACAAAGGAAGAACAAATTTATTTGTTCATAAAAATACATGGCTTTATTGATGGCCAGTACCAAATTAGGTTCGACCAAATAAAAAACAGTTTTTATGTTACAGACTCTTTATTACACATTCTACCTTAGTACGTTTGAAAGTCGAATCCAGCAAATTATGACCTATTAAGTGTCACTTTTTTTGTATTATTCTGAAAGTTTAGAGACTGGCCAAGTTTTTAAAATTACTTCTGATCTTTGAATTTTAAGATTTTTAGGTTTTTTTTAATTTACAAAATCATACTTCGATCTGCTCAAAGGTAAAACTTTCACTTTCGGTCAATTTTATTGTAACTTGCGTTAAGGTTGGGAAGCTGATTATTGTATGCGTGAAAGTACAGTTTGTGAGGATAATATCGCAAAATAAAACATCCAGAAAAACGTAACCAAAAAAAGTTACATGTTAATAAACGGCTCGGCCCGAAAATTCTTGAAAAAATCTTTAAAAATTAATTACTCGAAAACAACAAAAAATCGGCCAACATACATGGGGTATATTCGGATAGCCCCGGATGTGAGGCATCTAAATATTTTTTTTAGACGTCAGTCTTTGGACCACCCTGTATATATAACGTTATAAAAATGTATAACTTTTGTTATAATTTGTGATAAAATGTTATGTTATGTTAATACAAATGTTTTATAATATCACTACATAGTATAAAACAAAGTCGCTTGCGCTGTCTGTCCCTATGTATGCTTAAATCTTTAAAACTACGCAACGGATTTTGATGCGGTTTTTTTTAATAGATAGAGTGATTCTTAAGGAAGGTTTATATGTATAATACATTCCACGCGGGCGAAGCCGCGGGCGGGTCGCTAGTAACGTTATATAACATTTATAACAGCTAGTGTGGGAGCACCATAAAACTAAAACCTTTCAGAGCCGCATACGTATTTGATTGAGATATCCATCCCAACACTTACACATCAAAGTAAATGTAAACTCATAGAAAACTGACATTTCTGACACTTCGCGAGAAGGGCATCTCAATCAAGATTAGTTTACGAGTATTAAAAGTTATTAATATTACGACCGCCGCAGTAATAAACTCATCCTTACTAAGATACCTAAGATAAACGACAAGGCATAGAAAACGGTGTTAACGGAAAATTTACATTTATTTTCTCATTACATTATGTAATATCGGGTTATTCTCACCTGTTACCACCAATTTGTTG
This sequence comes from Acleris emargana, assembly GCA_927399475.2. Taxonomy (NCBI): domain Eukaryota; kingdom Metazoa; phylum Arthropoda; class Insecta; order Lepidoptera; family Tortricidae; genus Acleris; species Acleris emargana. Next base: position 5,718,677 of record OV656840.1, read on the forward strand.
CCACTGGTAACTACTCCCTCCAAATGTTTTAAGTGTAACAAGTGGTAAAAATATTCCCACTTGTTACCACCGAGTACTTTAGTGGTAACAGGTGGGGAAAAAAATCCCAGCTGTTACCAGTGGTAACAATTTGGTGGTAACAGGTGTGAAGAACCCGTAATGTCCCAATAATTTGTGTCTGTCTGTCGCCGACTAATCATAGACTAAGTGAATCTAGGTTATGGATCATTCATTGGCTCTGTCATTGCCTTTTACCGATATCTTTTTCTGTAAACCTGGAGCGTGTGGATGTGTATTCAATTCCGTATTTTGTTATGTAGTGTTTACATTTCATACTTTAACAACCTCAGGATCCTGCCGCCGCGCGCCGAACGGATTTTAGGGAATTTTGATCATCATCCACTGAGTGCAGCAGTAATGCAGCCCGTCAGGTGAACGAGGCTACCAATTATTACGCACACTGTCATTATTGAGTTTTTTGACGCGTCACATCGCAGTTGAGATCAGTTTATTAATGCGGCCCAAACCACCGTACTCACATTTAAGAGGTAATTACCTCGTTCCTTTTTCAAACTTGTGTATGAGAAATCGAGAAAGGAACGACTTAAAGTCAATATAATATAACTGACTAAGTAAATCTGAAGTGTTTTAATTAAATATTTTTTCTCGCTAAAAATGATTGACACCCGTTTCCACTACCTTTCCCGCGCTTGGAAACAGAACGCTAATAGAATTCTCTCGAACAATCCCCATTAGCCAGCCAATTGACTCTGGCGGAGTGCGTCGCGCAAATATATTGTTCCAATTACTGCAATTGGACCCAGAACAAACTAATGGCCGCCGTAAAAATAGAACTAATACCGTAGATGGTGGGTAGTTCGTTGGGTTTTATGAGGGTTGATCGGTATCTACATCATATTCCAATATTTTATACCATTTGACGACGCGTCTAGCCTAATTGGTATAGTACAGTAGAGACCTTGGCGTACGGTACGTTTCGACCTAATCCGTTGTCGGCCGAAGTATGCGTTCGGGCGTCGTCGTACGAACTCGGCCGATCGAATCAAACGTATGTAAAGGAACGAGAGCGCCTACACTGCAACCGTCGTCGGTCGGTCGGTCGTCGTCGGTCGGTATAGTATGAATCTTCCCAGGTGAATTTTTCGCGTCAAGTGTAGGACGATGGACCGCCCGAGGCAATACGGCACTAATGTCTATCGTGCTACGCTACCAAAACGTAATATCTAGAATATTAGTGACATTAAATTTGAACCTTAATGCTATGACGATACCGTTTGTTTTTCAATATGAATGTTGTAGTGGCACGTGCTAACTCGGTAGCTAGCGGCTTTGGGATAATAGAGACCTTTAGAGCCTTTGTTTAAAAGATTAGGGCTCGAAGCAAAAAATTCAACTGGGAAAATTCAAATTCATACTATAGCAGTGTATGCGTTTCGCTATACTCCAGCCGACAACGGATTAATGCCCGGTTCCTATATTCAAGAAGCGGATCGTTTCCCTTACGGGCAGAAGCGTTATGACATTTGCTACATACAAAATGTGTCAAATTTTAACGAGACGTCATCGTCACAACTCTACCAAACGGTTTTGAATATGGGAACGCACCATTAGTGGACGCCTACCGTTCTGTTAGGGCTCACGGTCTTGTCCGGGTTTCGTGTAGACGGGTCGGGTATCCGTTTACGTGTTACATGAACAGGTGTTCATAACTCGGACGAGTATCCGGGTAGTTAGTTAGCACCCGGATACCCGTGTTTATATCCGGACACTGATCAACGAATCCTATCTACCCGCGGTTATCACCCGTCCTTAACTGGTAGCGCTCAGCTGGGCCGTGTTTATAACCGATGTAGGTAGGTACGAATAGATTATGGTTTTACAAAGTGGCCCTTATTTACAACAGCCCGGGCCTGCCTCAAACTGTCGCGGACGTGTTATAACCGCGGGTAATAAAGACCCGCCCGCACGGGTATCCGTGTCTGGACTTAAAGACGGACTTTAACGCGGCTACTGCATATATGGTCAGAACACAGCTAATATGACGCTCGAATTAAGCAATAATAGACTCTTAGTCAACGATGTAAGCGCTTCGACGCGCGCCTTATTACAGGGATCGGAAATTCGGATCGATATTTACCTAAAGTTGGCAAAATCCCGGAAAAAGATAGGCAAACATGGCGTCGGCTTCTTAAAAATATTATTTTAATAATTTAAGCTCTGGGATTCTGGGATTCTACAAAACGTTAATATAATAATTACTTTACATGTAGGATTCATTTCAGAACATTCTGTTTTGCTCCTATAAATTCGTACATTACATGTAAATTAAATAACATTTGGTTAAACATATACATGGAAAATAACTTCAAACAGTTAATATAAATAAATAATTATGAATTAATGCCGGTGTAATATATTATTTTGAAATCCCGGAAATGTTATTATGAATTATATGATTGAGTCCACCTCCATACAACTGAACAACAAAGCCGTCGCGAAAGTATAGGTGAATTAGGTGAATATCGATCCGAATTTCCGATCCCTGCTTATTAATTGTATCGTGCTGTACAGTCACGAACCGGGATTGTTGAGCCACTTGCCATTGTTCGTAATTTAGCCGTGTATTCAATAACCGATGTCAACGACTGGCTATTCGATTTGCATTACATAGCTAAATTAGAAACATGGGTAAGTGGCTCAACAATCCCGGTTCGCGACTGTACAATCCATGCAGTTCTGCCGCTTAATACTACCCTGATATTTTTATTTTATTTATAATGTCAAAAAACCATCGAGTACTCGTGGTAGAACCAGAAAATCTGACCGTCATTAATAACGAACACTCTTTTAACATAAGGAAGGTCAAATTAATGATCTCATGAAGAACGTTACGGAACGGAATTTTATCCCAAAGCACAAAAACAAAATTGTGGAATAGCACTGATTAATTCGGTCGTCTAAACTATGTCTTTAATTAGACAATTTAGTTTTAGTTAGTTTTAGGCTATCTAAGCTAAGATGTGCACGTAGAATCGGGTCCGCTGTCGATCTCAGTGTCGTATAAGGCTGAATAATTGAGAATGCACGCGCTATGTGTTTTGTACGCTTTGACGGGACTACTTAAATTCCCCGGTTAATATTCTGTGCGTCGAGTTCAAGATCGAGTTGTTTCATCACCTAAGTACCAGCTTAATGCCGCAATGTTCGTCAGTCCGTGTCTAAATCACATGTTGAACCGAAATAGCCAGGATGACCGCCAACCCTAATGGCGTCCGGCACGGATGGGCAGCTCCGGCCCAACCCTGTACCCTTACCATGAGTCACAGTGACCGTACTAGCTTGCGAGTTGAATGCTCTGTCCCTCGCACTCTATAACAAAACTGGGAGAGCCAGAGCATTCGACTTGCTAGCGAGTACCTACAGTAATTGTAACTCATGGTAAGGGTGCAGCAGTCCAAAATCTGTTAAGCATTTTTAGTAGGTTTTTGAGGCATCGTGGAAAATTGTACATTACCTACTTCTGTTATGAATGATATTTTAATACCGAGCAGCCGACCTGGCTGAAGTGTAGTTTTACCCCAAAAAAGTGACATCCGCCTTTTATTGAATATATCTACTAAAAACATTATTCCAAATGCAAGAGTAGAACTCCCATGTGTCAATTTTCCATAGTTGATTTTTAAAAAAATATCAAAGTTTTCGTGGGTAAACCCTACAATTACTCAAAAAAAATCATAAAAACTGAAATAATAAATAAATAAATAAACTTGTATTGCAGTTTTATGAAGCATTTCTCAATGCATATTATACAGTTTTTTTAAATTACAAATGTTGAAAAATGCCTTGAAAAAAAAATGTTTTATCGAAATCAGTATTTATTTTTTTATATTTTTTCTAGCACGAAGTAGAACCTGTGTCTAGCACAAAAAGATTCCTCACACTAAGGTTTATCATCCACAAAAATATCACATTCAACTCGGGCCTAGGTTTTGAGAAAATGATTTTTACGTACTGAGGTCAAAATTCCAAATTTAGGGTTACCACAAAAAGGTCAAAAAAAAATTTTTTTTCTTTTACATTATAGGTAGGTAAGTTATTGTGTCAATATGATAGAACCTTTATTTTGTATTAATTACTATTATTCAATTAGATTTGCTTCGTTACTTAAGATTATTGAATCCAAATTTGACTCGTTGATCTCGTCCTGCGAATACTCTTGTTCATTTTCTGACTGTAAACTTTCTGATTGGACGTTCTCATCTGAATGCCAGGTATTTTCTACTTCAACAGCCTTAAGAAGATCCCGCACAGCAGATGGCAGAGGAAGTTTTTTACAGAATTTTTGTCGACGATGGATGCGAAGCATTGAAATTGCCGGATCTGATGATTGTAGTGCACGGTGGAAGAGATCAACATTGTTTTTTTCCTATCCATTTTCCGACAGTGTTGCTCTCTGTCTCTACGCCAGAATTTATTTCTCGATTCCGCTGCTTGCTCGGAGAGCATACCTAACGGAAGGGGATTCGATTCGATGATCTCTTGACCGTGCACTAGAATTTTATGTACTGTCACCGTCATCGGATGCCAGTTTTATGTCGCTACATATTTTTCGGCAACTGCCTTGCAGAAACTACCAAACTTTGGTGCGTCTATTGGCAACTCACAATTTATTGTGACCAGGACATCGCTTGCCTGTCGTGTACCAACATGAGGGTTGGCGCCCTCATGCCCCCCTAACATTAAGTCCTCCGGTCGGGACCCGGAAGGACATCCCCCAGCAGGTTGGGTAAGCCCCTGCTGAGGCAAAGTGGCACCATGGGTCTGTAACGGCTCCATGGTGCCTCGCCCCCGTCCCTCTAGATCACGTGTACTAGCGCGGGGTTTTAGCATCAGCTTATCGAGGGTGGACCGTTTCCCGCGCCACACGTGGCCCTTCATCGGGAATAAATAGATATCCAAACTATTTGTTTACCAAAGACAATTTACATACATACATACATGCATACATACATACATACATACATACATTCTCTTAAGAACATAACCCTCTTTCGTTAGTGTAGTGAAAAACCTGCTAATATTAGGTAAAAAAAAATAACACGAAAGGTCATATTAGTGGCAACCCTGATACAAATATTTAAAAATCATTTTCTCAAAACCTAGGCCCAAGTTGAATGTGATATTTTTGTGGATGATAAACCTTAGTGTGAGGAATCTTTTTGTGCTAGACACAGGTTCTACTTCGTGCTAGAAAAATTATAAAAAAATAAATACTGATTTCGATAAAACATTTTTTTATTATGGCATTTTTCAACATTTGTAATATAAAAAAACTGCATAATATGCATTGAGAAATGCTTCATAAAACTGCAATACAAGTTTATTTATTTATTTATTATTTCAGTTTTTATGATTTTTTTTGAGTAATTGTAGGGTAAAGGTCACGAAAACTTTGATATTTTTTTAAAAATCAACTATGGAAAATTGACACATGGGAGTTCTACTCTTGCATTTGGAATAATGTTTTTAGTAGATATATTCAATAAAAGGCGGATGTCACTTTTTTGGGGTAAAAAAAACACTGCATTAACAACGTTAAATTAAACGTCTAATAAGTTAAAAAACAAAGAGCTAGATCGATCCTAAAACAGAGTCAATGAAAAAGAAAAATGTATTTGAGGCACGTAGATTTCTTTTTAATTAATAATTACCTACATATATGGCTCTGGTCGAAAAAAAATCACTTCTTATAAAAAAACATTTCTCGGTTTAGCCCCAATACTCATCCATCAGCCAAATCTGCTTCTTTGAATTTAAAATTCATTATATAAGTACTGTACCAATTTCCACGGTGCCTTAAGCACCTACTTAAAAATAACAGCTCTCCTACTTCAGTCGCAAGCTATAGAGACGAATGCTATGTCCCTCGCAGTGTTGTTAATGAGTGCAAGGGACAGTACCCTTACCATGAATTAAAATTACTCGCTAGCCAGTCGAATGCTCTGTCCCTCGCACTCTATAACAATACTGTGAGGGACAGAGCACTCGACTCGCTAGCGAGCACGGTAATTGTAACTCATGGTAAGGGTACAGTAGACGTACAGATGTAGGGCATAATTGTTTTCCATCGTATTTTCTTGGAAACATTCGTATTTGTCATGATACTTCAGTCAACCTCGGTACTTTTTGTACAGTGGCTGAATGAAATAGCAAGACACGTTCGTAGGTTTCCGTGAAAATAGGATGGAAAACAATTATGCACTACATCTGGTAGGCAAGATTTTTGTTAAGTTGACATAGTGGTTGCCCGTGTGGTTGCCGGGTTAGAATAGTGCCACTCCATGTCTTCCCGTGGATGTCGTAAGAGGCGACTAAGGGAATGGAGGCTTGTAGTACTGTTAGGCGATGGGCTTGCAACCTGTCACTAATACACTGGGAAACATCTTAGCCTACTTGTGCAAAATGTGGTTACAGAATTGTCAATAAGTTCTTAGAGTTGTTGGTAATTCTGTAGCTCTGCCTTCCTCACTCTCAATAAAGGCGTGAGTTTATGTATTATGTATATAACATAGTGGTGGACGCAGTCTGTCATCAGCTTACGTCAACATCCTATACAGAGTTTCGAAAGTCTTAGCATTATGTATCTTGGCTGATCCCCAGGGCTCTATTACCTATTCTACTAGGTAAAACCATATTGCTTTTGACATGTTACTTTATAATATTGAACTCTGTCGCGCCAGTTTCTTTTCCCTAATACGTCTAAGGTAAATAAATAAAATAAATCATGACTACAATTTTTAAATTAATATCCTAAGCCAACCGGAGAAGTAGTAAAGTGTGGATTCTTGAAAACTATTTTACTTACGTAGAAGGTAGGTACGAAAAAATGAAACTAGGTATTCAACACAGTGGATAAATAGGCAAACCGCAAAATCGATTGGTTACATTAATTAATAAGAAGTGATGTACTATGATTATGATATATTTTTAATCTGATGAAGTTTAAATAAGGAAAAAAGTAATATCCACTTATTACCTAACGTAACATACAATATCTAAGATATTACCTTAAAGTTGATAAACTGTATCATTGTAACATTTTTTTTTTTTTATATCATAGGAAGGCAAACGAGCACACAGGCCACCTGATGGTAAGTGGAAACTGTGACCCATAGACATTCGCATTCACAAGACCGCAATCCTAAGACTGCAAATGCGTTGCCAACCCTGAGGCCGAAGATGGAATGCCTCTATGCTAGTCATTTCACCGGCTGTCTTATCCCCAAACCGGAACACAACAATGCGAACACTGCTGCTTGGCGGTAGGTTAATGGATAAGATGGTGGTACCAACCCGGACGGACCCGAGATTTCGAGATTTTTCCTCAAAACCATAACAATAATGACACTAATCAAAACAAATAGGTACTAAAATTAAAAAAAAGTGTCAATTATCCGAATGAAACTGCACGCGCCTTTGTTGAGCCGAGACCAATGTTACTAAGCATTGCAAACATACCAACACTAACCACCTATAGCTACACACTCGGTGCATTGCATGCACATTATACTTATACGTGTGTACAAACGTCTTTGAACGTTCGATGACCTAAGAAGTTGACTAACAAGCTCCGTACGAGTGCTTAGGTAGTTAATATAATTTTATTTGCAACAACGACCGGTTTGGACTTCGACCGATGCATGTGTCTAGGTGGCCAGTATCAAAATATGAATGCCTTTTGAGATAAAATAAGGGCCATTTGCAACGTTAAAAGATGGCGGACGTGTAATTTGTTTTAGACTTTAATTTTTGGGTAATTAGGTGTTCAAAGTTCTTTTCTGATAGTGATTTGTACTTTTTATGCCTTTGTGTCGCACAGTGATTGAAGACTTGGACTTATTTCGTGTACCTGGCATCTTTCTTCTCGTTTCAAGTGGACTCGCAGTGGTGCAGAGGTTAAAACTATCTTGACCTCTGACCTACTAATCACCGTACAACGTTGCCCCCAATCTTCCTAGAGAAGATTGGATTGTTTTATTGCTATATTGATTTATACAATATATATACTTGACACTGGCGAAATCACTCAACGTGGAAACGCCATTATCCCCGCGGTAGTAGCTGTTCAAGTCGCCGCGGGGGCAAAAGAAGAGATAAAATAAGGCTTGATATTTGCAGCGCTCCGCGAACCAGTACTGTCTGTCTTAACATTCATATCAAATACTAAGGTCTGCGGTTCCATGAAGAAGTAAAAAACAACGAAACTTCAATCAAATGCAGCCAGTTATGGCGCAAATATAATGCGGCCAGTTATTCCGCAAATTTTAAGCGGCATAACTGGCCGTACTTTGATTGCGTTGACATAGAAGCTGTATTTTTTCACATCGAAATTAAATCAAATATTTAAGGTCCCGTTGACATAGAGTCATAAAAGTTTAGCAAGAAACAAAGGTCTCATAGAGGAAGTGATCGAAAAAAATAATGAAAATGGTTAATTTGTGGTTAGAAATCAGAACAAATGAAAATAAATTCGATCAGAATATCGCCATAATCGCAAATATCGCCATAAGGGAACATCTTTCCATCTACAAATAAATTGTTTTCAGGTGCGTCCTTCCGATTTATCTTATCCTTGGAGCAATGTTCGGTGTTTCCGCAGTTTATAAACTTCAATATCAATTTTAATTATTTTGGTTAATGTAGCTGTACATTTATGTACATAAAAGTATTCGTGATTCGATTCCCATGAACGACAATTAATTTAGTTAGATAGGTAGAGTCTTTATTATTTCTACTGAGCCGATCTTCTACACAAAGGCCATTGTTTGTAAACAATACCATTGTCTTTCTTTGTGTCCGTAACACCAAGCCGATTACATAAAAAAAAGTTTGAACTACATTGAATGTACATTGAATTATCAACCCTACTCTCTTAGTCAGTAGGTTTAAAATGTAAAGTGTCAGGATACAGATATAAGTCTTTATTATTTGAACTGTGCTTATTCTTTACACAATACTATCATCTACACAAAACTTATATCTGTATCCTGACACTTTACATTTTAAACCTACTGACTAAGAGGGTAGGGTTGATAATTCAATGTACATTCAATGTAGTTCAAACTTTTTTTTATGTAATCGGCTTGGTGTTACGGACACAAAGAAAGACAAATCAGCTCAGTTCAAATAGTAAAGACTATACATGACAAAATTCCGAGTGAAAGAATCAGTAATAGGACATCTTAGTAGAGTAGGTAAATAAAAGTGCATTTAACAAAGCAAAAACACTTGCTGCTATGAAGTGGTTGTAGCACCCTTCGGTGGTCCGTTCAGGGTCCATATTGTGGTGGCCTTTATCGTCGTGGAAAAATTGAAAATATTTAAGGTTACAGAAAAAAGTAAGCAAATGAAACGGTTGGGAAACGATACATTTGGCGAACATATTTCGCCGAGACAAAGGTAACCCGAATTTAGCATATGTAATATACCCGTAAAGGCATTTCATATATCTTCGGTGAAACTGAAAAACCGCGTAAGTAACATTTTAAATAAAGAGCAATATGTACCTTTTTAATAACACTGTAAGGTTTATTTTGCTCTATCATAAATTTGTTAGTTACGCGGTTATGCAGTAACACCGACTATATCACTAATCGTCTTATAGCAACAGAACAGGGGCCCCAGACAAGATGCATTACGCCAACTCGCTTTTCTATTCGTTTCGTTTTTAAACCAATCGCGTCACTGCTAGATCACGTGACTTTTCGTATCACGTCATCTACAAGTGAAGCGATTGGTTTAGAAACGAAACGAATAGAAAAGCGAGTTGGCGTAATGCATCTTGTCTGGGGCCCCAGAACCTACCACCAAGCAGCATTGTTCACAATGCTGCTTGGTGGTAGGTTAGAGGATAAGAATGACGTCAAATAAACAATACTACCTGGAAGACCGATTGTCGCTCGAGTTGAATACGTTTTTCCCGAAGATGACTATGAAATCGTTTTCGAGTGTCAAATATTGCTCGTTTTATAGCATATACCTATTTTACCGCCTCACAGTTAAGGTTATAAACTCTTTAATCTCTTTAAGTGCTCACAGTCATGTGATGACAATTGTCAGCAATATAAACAAATGAATCGTTTAATTGATGCTATTGATAGCATACACTATTTATTGACAATCAATAAATAAATACTCAATCTAATCTCCATTCAATCCCTTGTCATATTGTAATGTAGGTATGTACTTATCTTTCGTGAGTTACAGTACGTTGTCCCAAACAGCTCGCCTGGCTCCCCTGAAAATCAGCCCGGTTTTCATCCCCGTGCCAACCATTTTACTGAGTGGAGACCATTTCGGCACACATCAACATCATTGTACTTTTTAATTTAATAGTGTCGCTTGTTAGGGGATAAGAAGTGACTGTATTACCTACGTCATTGTATCTTTTCTGTGATGTACCCCTGTGTTGATTTGATTGGTGTTGAATAAACGTTTTTCTATTCTATTCTATTCTACTAGTCATCGAATCGCTGCCGCCATCTTATCCTTTAACCTATCTTCAAGCAATGTTTGCTATGCGGTGTTCCAGTGTGGAGATAAGACAACCGGTGAATTTAATAGCATAGAGGAATTCCAACTTATCACACACACATATCACACACAGCACATCGCTTGCAGGACTGATGGCCGATGGGGTCAGAAGGTTCTTGAGTGGCGTTCACGGACCGGGAGACGAGCTGTAGGTAGGCCTCCAACAAGATGGAGTGACGACCTTGTAAAGATCACGGGGACGCGGTGGATGCGAAAAGCACAAGACCGGTCTGAGTGGAGAGCCTTGGGGGAGGCCTATGTCCAGCAGTGGACGTCTTTCGGCTGACATGATGATGATTCCAACTTATTCCTCAGGCAACGCATTGTTTTAGGATTGGAGTCTTGAGAGTGTACTCGTAGTATTGAGAATAAAAATGTCTATCGGTCTCAGACTCTCAGATCCCACTTACCATCAGGTAGCGTATGCGCATGTTTGCTTTCTCCTGGGCGCAGTCTTGGGAATGCAAATATGTAGTTGTGTTTGCATCACAGAATATCACATTAGCAACACATACCAGCAAAACATCATGTCTACGCATAACCGTTCAGTTGGCAAGAAAAATATAGTTAGTTTAAATTTGAATTTTGAGTTAATGTCATAAAGTATTCATTGTTTTTTGACAGCAGCCGTTATACGGCTGCTTGCCACTTGAAGGGTTTATTTTTTTAATACTTTTCCTTGCTTTTGTTGATTAATGGCTACATTGATCATATTTTTGGATAAATTAATCATAAAAACTAGTTTTTTTTTATAATACTGGTTTGAAAAATCCTGACATTTGCCGAGTCCGGCTGCAATCCTGACATTTCAGCACCAATCGGGTAGTATGTACGGGTTTGGTTATAGAATCGTAGATTCAGGTCATGCTAGATTTACAGAAGCATCGTCGCGGATAGGTATTATGCAATTCAGTCTAATGCAACACTAGTCACAAGGACACAACTAGCTAATAATAAAACTTCTCAAAAGGGAAATCCCTAACGAACAAAAACAGGAAACATGTGGCATGAATTAAAGCGTGGATTCATTATTAAGACAGTTTTTGAAGAAAAATTGGTAATTTCTTTATCTGGTGGGTAAAGGAAGAGTATTTAATAATCAATTTTATTCATTGTGATATTCATCATTATTGTCTTGGGACCCAACTTTTTCTCTTTAAAATAAGTATCATCTATGTATTAATTATAAATTAATGTTTCTCCTTCTTTTTCATCAAGCTACTATGTACACAAAGTGCAAATAATCCATACTAATATTATAATTGTGAAAGTGTGTATGTTTGTTCGTCTTTCACGCTTCAACCACTGAACGGATCGAGATAAAACTAGGCACACATATTGGTTAGGTCCTGGAATAGGACATTGGATAGCTTTTATCCCGTAAAATGGGACAGTCCCCGAGGGAGCAGCGCTAAACGACTTCTACGCGGACGGAGTTGGGGGCGAAAGCCTTTATGCCTATAAATGTTTGACAATGTATGTTAAATATAATAAATATCATGATTACTAAATACACTCTCGGTCAAATAATACGGGTCAGAGTACTCAGAGTGCGTTTTTCATAAAAACGAGGTTATTTCGAAGCCTTGGTTCCTGGCCAGGGGTTGTTTTGAGTGAGGTTTAATGGTGGATACTCCGAGGTCAATAGAGGAGGTCAAAAGAGCTTAGCATATCTAACTGATCGCACAATCAGTTAACACCACAGCGAGAGAGTTTGGGTCAGCACTTGGATTTCCGTACATTTTATTGGCATTTTAGGTGTTTCTCTGAACATGCACGATTCCGGCGTTAACCGCAGATTCAATCAGTTGGGTATCCTAGGCACTCTAGAAGTCCTGTATCGATGCTCGGGGTGTCCATCATCAGATTTCACTAAAAGCATCCCCTGGCGAGGAACCAAGGCTTCGAAATAGCCTCTTTAGTATGAAAAACGCACTCTGACCCGTATTATTTGACCGCGAGTGTAGTACCTATCTTATAGCAGCACTCAGAGCCTGTAAAGTAGTTCCTTAGTGATGACTAAGGTGCCAAGTCTGAGGACTGAGGCGGACTGCCTCTACTACTTTCCCTCTAACATTTTAGAGACAAAAAAGAACGAGCTCCCTCAGTGTCTCCAAATTGTTTCTGGTAGAGCCTTGTGCAATCCGTCCAGATCGCTACCACCGTCATCCTTTTAACTAAGACCAAGCAGCAAAGTTCGCATTGTCAGTGGGGATAAGACAACCGACAATTAAATTAATATATATCGGGGACAATGTCACACAAATTGACCTAGCCCCAAACTAAGCTCTAGGCTTGTACTATGGGTTTATTACTGGCCAGAACGATGCGGCTATTTTTACACGACTGCCCAAAAAAGAAGTGTAATGTTTTCAGTGTTAATGTATGTATATATCTACGATTAATTATTCCCCCATACTTCTAAACACCTGAGCCGAATTAAATGTGGGTATCATTAGAATCCTGACACCATCCCAAATGACAAAGAATACCTAACTGTTAATATTGAAATAAAAACAATGGCAAAATGTCAATTATTTAAGTCTTCTAATTGTTACAATATAGGTATCATTTGAAAGGTCTTAATGTGACATCTCAAATATAGTAGCATTAACAAACGGGTTTAATAACAATTAAAAAAAATGCATTCGGGTTTTTAAAGCATGCTTTTCATTTAATTATTTACCTTACAGATTGTTTAGATAATTTAAAATTTAAACCACTGTCATAATTTGCGTTTACTTACTTAGTAAAAAAACATTTACTTGAAGCAATTGTCAAGCTTGTTACGTTTCCTATTTCTAAAACAAACTATACTCCATTTTGCTTAATAAGCACGATAATAGACACTCGTGCTGTATTTATGGTTATAACATTCATCAGATATCAGACCCTGTTTATAAACACTGTTTCAATGACAAAAAGACACATACGCCTCTTGGAAGTCACAGCGGACGTATCCTTCTCCAGCTTTAAATAAGGTACTACGTACGAAGAGGTTTTATAACACTTGTGCCCTAAGGAGGGCATTATAAACCGGTGTTCATTCACTTTCACGCGGCGTCAATGGAAAAGTACCACAGCCGGTACCTACGGCTATTTGTGAGTTTTTTGCTGACTCAAATGTCATTCGTTTGTTAGAGGTAAACGCTTAAATTACCTGCACGTTTTTTGTTAGATTAACGTTTTGAAGTTAAAATAAAGTTAAGGGATAACTTGTCGATGGTTAAAGTGATAACACTTTGATGTTGTGTGCTTGTTTGTTTATTAAGCAGTACGTTTACCTAAATTTGAAAATTACTTTAATCTATTAAGCCATTAGGCCAGGAGAGTGTATGCCAGGGCAACAACCCAAAACTTTGTATTTAATGCAGTCAAACTGTGAAAACAGTTGTGCGGGTGGGTACGACTAAGTTTGTTAATACGTTATAAATATAATAAACAAAATAATTAAAAAAATATGTTTTCATACACTTACACGTCTATGCAAAAAAAACGGGCAAGTGCCAGTCGGACTCGCGCACTAAGGGTTCCACCATTATCTATTAAAAAAAAACACGTACTTAAGTGTATTCTGTTTTTAGTATTTGTTGTTATAGCAGCAACATAAATACATCATCTGTAAAAATTTCAACAGCCTAGCTATCACGGTTCGTGAGATTCAGCCTGGTGACAGACAGATAGACGGACACACGGACAGCGGAGTCTTAGTAATAGGGTCCCTTTTAAACCCTTTGGGTACGTAACCCTAAAAACACACTTCCGAAGACATTATTTTAATTTAAACATTGCTTTTGTACATAATGATTTAGTCAACTATGATTAGATTATGGTAAAAACTTCTACCCAAAAGCGGCAAAAATAATACTTTCATATTTAAATCTGGTTCTATATTTCTTAACCTGCGTCCGTATACCTACATAACGTAAGATAAGTAAATAACTAGTTTCAACTGGTTTTCGAAGCGAGTCGTTGTTTTATGCTTTATTTATGGTTTACCTCGTAGTTTATTTATACTTCATAGAGCTACGTGAAGTGAGGCTGGAATGTGAAACAGACTTGTTTTGGAAAAAAAACTTACTTTTGTCCTTGGGCCGACACAGACCGATGGAGGATTTTAATCGTTTACCTGCAAACGTTACACTATATATATTCGTTTACTTCTTACTCCCATAGCTTGTATCTTTTAAGGGTTCTGTACCCAAATACATGGACGATCAGTGTGGTTTAGTAAAAGGGACCTCCACGGTACCCTGCCTTGCTGCGTATTGGCTGAAATATGTTTGGGCGAATGTATCGTTTCCAACCGTTTCACTTGCCAAGCCGCTTTTATTTATGTAACTATCAATATTTCAGGATATTTATAAAAACTAACCTTACCTATAGGGTACACGATGGTACTTAAATAAATCCTGAATAGATGAAACAGTTGGGCAAACATATTTCAGCCAATACGCAGTAAGGCTGGGTACCGTGCGGGTCCCTTTTACTAAAGCAAACTGTTCGTCCGTGTATTTGTCAGCGAGCTGTATCTAATACACCTTAATAACAGTTGAATTTTTCACAGAGTATATATTTCTTTTGCCTCTAAATGAATACATGAAACATATTAAATAATCTACTGTGTGGTACGGTTGTTCTTGTGCGAGATTAACTGGCACTTGGCCGGTTATTAATTATAAATACCATAGAATTCGATTTAAATTGAATAATACCATAAAATCCACAGTTTTACTTTAAAAAGGTTAGTATTAAAGTGTCAATTATCGAGCTCATTAGCTAATAATTACCCTACTAAATTCATAATGTAGAGAAAGTGATGTTAATTTGTAAGAAAACGAATTACCAGGTAAACTATTAACGTTAATGACAAAGTCGGACAATAACCCAAGCATCAACACCTGGGCCTCCATTCTACTACGATAAACCATATTGCTTTGGACTTGTTACGGTATTGTTTTTTAACTCAGCTGCCATTACTGTCAAGTAAAAAAGAGCTATCAAAACTTTGTCAATACCATTATACTATCAGCAAAATTAAGTGACGAGTCTATCTCTCAAATTAAGTTTAAAAGATTATTAAATATTTATAAGAAGTAGTTGCCTAGGTAAGTTTTAAAGTAAGCCCTTCATAGTGCCATGTTAATTTTATATAATTTTATTTACTGTTATATTTATATTTCGTTAATTTGTATCGTGTTATGCATGGTCACTTGTTTGTGATTTTAGTTTCTAATTGTTGTTTGCTTCTGAGTAGACGGATTAATCCATATTATTAAGAGGTACCTAGTTTAATATCCAAGCGGGTCGAATTTAAGCCCATAATTGTATTTTTTTAAATGTTTTTATAATTTTCATATTTTGTTAATTGTGTTATGTTATGCATGGTTAGTGGTTACTTACGACTTTATAGTTCCTTTTTAGCCTAGTACCTACTTAGCCTGTTAAATGTGTTAGTGTGTTATTGACAGGGATCGGAAATTCGGATCGATATTTACCTAAAGTTGGCAAAATCCCAGAAAAAGATAGGCAAACATGGCGTCGGCTTCTTAAAAATATTATTTTAATAATATAAGTTTCGAGATTCTGGGATTCTACGAAATGTTAATATAATAATTACTTTACATGTAGGATAAAACATTCATTTTTGCTCCTATAAATTCGTTAGGTTAATGAGTTACAGGTAAATTAAAAAACATTTGGTAAATCTATACATGAAAAATAACTTCAAACAGCTAATATAAATAATTGATTATGAAATAATGCCGGTGCAATTTATTTATTTTGAAATCCCAGAAATTTTAGCAATGAATTCTATGATTGAGTCCGCCTCCATACAACTGAACAACAAAGCCGGTGCGAAAGAATAGGTAAATATCGATCCGAATTTCCGATCCCTGGTTATTGAGCTGCATCGGCACAAATGCGATTGTTTTACGCAAGCTGAGTTTGCCTAGGTATAATTGGGTTTGTAAACACCCTGTCACTCTTCCCTATACATATAATATTAAAATTAAGTTAATGGTGTTATATCTGTTGGCGAACCTAATAATTAAATGAAAATAAAAATATTGTTTCACGGTCCGCTCCATATGGCCGTTCAAGTGAGAAAGAGATAGCATGATTCCGATGATTGATGACCCGACTCGCCACTTAATTTTGCGGATAGTATAGAGTTCAAACGCAATATTGTTCAACGTCGTAAATAGAGGCCCTCGGCCAAACAATATTACTTTTGAAGTCTTCTCGTATCATCAATGTTACCTTATTTACAGTTCTTATTTACTTGACAGAACGTAATGGCGGCTGAGTTAAAAATAACAAATAAATAAATATCAGGGGACAATGTCACACCAATTGACCTAGTCCCAATTTAAGCTCTATGCTTGTATTATGGGTACTAGACAACGATATAAATACTTATATAGAGAAATATATACTTAAATACATAGTACCGTTACCGTGTGGTTGCCAGGTTAGAATAGTGCCACTCCATGTCTTCCCGTGGATGTCGTAAGAGGCGACTAAGGGAATAAAGGCTTGTAGTACTGTTAGGCGATGGGCTTGCAACCTGTCACTAATACACTGGAAAACATCTTAGCCTACTTGTGCAAAATGTGGTTACAGAATTACCAAGAGGTTTTAAGACTTGTTGGTAATTCTTTAGCTCTGCCTACCCCACTCTGGGAATGAGGGCGTGAGTTTATGTATGTATGTATGTAAATACATAGTAAACATCCATGACTCAGGAACAAATATTCGCGCTCAAACCACAAATATCTGCCCCAAAAATAATACGCTAACACGTCAAATGCCATATTGTTTGACCGTATTGAACAGAGCCCCAGTTGTCTTTGAAAAGTTAACGAAGAAAGTTCGACGCGCCACATCGAAAGGAATCACTTTTCTCTGACTGACATTATAATAGAACGATTTTCGGTGTTCTAAACACAGCTTTTATACTATTATCAATTGCACCATTATAACATCGTTATCGCAAACACGTCATGGCAGAGACAGCTCAGAATCAGAATTACATGCGTTGTAATGTTATTTACTGCGAGGTTAAATGCACTTAGCATGGAACTCGAAGGATCATATTTTACGATGATACTGATAAGAAAGTACAATTCTGTGTTGCCACGTCGGTATTGTTTAATAACGGCAATTTCTGCCTGTCTGCATCAAGAGCTGGGAAATCTAAATACACTAACTAAGAAAGGACCATGGGCAAATATATCCCCAATTCCCCACCCACTAACACAGATGAAACATATCTCAGTTAATACATCTTGGCAACGTGATGTATTTTTACTATGGTGACGATCGCCATTTGTCCATATACACTTGGGAGCAAAGACATCGAGCCACTTAGTACTGAATTTCCATAGAAAGTGTTTCGATTTCTTTGCTCCCAAGTATATATGGTTTTATTGGAAAATCATATTTGTCTCGTATGAAATTTGTCTCTTGAAAGGTACTTTTTCATCATCGATTTTGATACTAAAATTAGTATTTTGTCTTTTTTTGGGCCCTAATGAACATATTGACATGCATCCCGTGACTGTTAGAAGGTGGGGACGGGTTCCATACAAAATCGCCCATCACCCTTTAACGCACAAATCCCCCAATTGGGAACAAAAGAGCTAAATCAGAATGCTCTTTACGAGACTACTTGGGGCATAGTCAAGATAAATAACGCCAACGTAAAGTTAGCTATTATCGAAAATCTACAAAATATAAAGCATTGACTTAAGCGTAGGTATGACAGATCGCGTCGACAGCTTACGTCAACTCCATATCGGAATTTTGAGTCGATAGAAATCCAAACGTTAGGAAAGTTTGCATCACAGTACCCTTACCATGAGTTACAATTACCGCGCTCGATGGCGAGTCAAATGCTCTGTCCCTTGCACTCTATAAGAATACTGTGGGGTTTGCGAGGGACAGAGCATTCGAGTGCAAAAGAATCGGAGCGTTCGATAAGAGGCTACTAAGCGGTTACGGGACTGAACACTTAAGATAGAGAATAAAATTGACGACGGGTTTTTTTTTTAAACGTACGTTCTGATGAAAATCAAATGATAATTATAAGGATTATCTCAAAAGCATAATATTTTTGATCATTATTTAGTGAGACAACAAAATGTAATATGGTGTATGTAATATGGTTGGAATGACTTTTTCTGATTACTTGTGGGAGGACCATGTGCAGGGTCCGTCCGGGTTGGTACCACCATCTTACCCATAAACCTACCGCCAAGCAGCAGTGTTCGCATTGTGTTCCGGTTTCGGGATAAGACAGCCGGTGAAATGACTAGCATAGAGGCATTCCATCTTAGTCCTCAGGGTTGGCAACGCATTTGCAGTCTTGTGAATGCGAATGTCTATGGGTCACAGTTTCCACTTACCATCAGGTGGCCTGTGTGCTCGTTTGCCTTCCGATGCAATAAAAAAATAATAACAATAATAATGACGTCATAGTGAACGCGTTTTGTCTAGCACTACATACCTATATGTGACGTAAAAAAGACCACGTGGCGTTTAAACTCTACTACTACTACTCTTTTTAAACTTTAAAGCGTTTAAACTCTACAAATTAAGTAGGTAAATAATGTTAAAGAAAAACAAACAATAATATTGTATGCTTTTGAAACAAACCTCTAAGTTAAACAACTTCAGAACAACTTTAAAACAAACCTGTTTTCAATTCATTTGAAAAATATTTATTTTTCATTTAATAATTTTATACAGAACTGCGAACATTAAATACTTTAAAATCGCAGGCGTGATTGTCAAGGCATTCACGTGTGTAATTGTTTGAACACGTTCAAGTGTTTAATCTCAAACTTATTACAGTCATAATATTAATGTCGGGTGAGCCTGACGCCGGCGATGATTCAGTTTTTATTTTTTACTAGCGACTCGCCCTCGCTTCACTTCGTTTTGTGTGAGTTTTCTGCAGCACCCATACAAAAACCACTTTTTTTTTTACGTAAAAACCTAACGTGAAAAATTATCTAACTGGTGGTAAAAACTCCATGAAAATCCGTTCAGTGGTTTTTGAGATTATCGCGAACATACAGGCAAACAGACGCAGCGGGGGACTTTTTTATAATATCTAGTGAAGTTTCACTCAGTGTTAAAATTTAACTTCTGAATGTCGTCACTGTGATCCTATCTGGTGTATATAGCCCTTGTGGAAGTTCAAACTTCAAACACAAGGCCGCCGTACCGAACTACTCTAAGATTCCAAGATTCGATATTACGATAGCTTAGATGTTTCATGCCGTTGATGCAAAAATGACGTACTATATAGTTTTATTGTATTTAGCAACCATTAGTCGTCAATCATTTAATCATGTACAAATGAGTTAAGTAATCGTATACCTAAAACGTAAATTTAACTATTTGATTGAGAAGGACAGTGGCAATTGTCTCAATTTTCCATTTTTAGTAATGAGTGGTGAAAAAAAATATGATGCTGCCGTGGTCCGTATTTTGATTGTGATTAAGCTGTATAATCATTTAACGCTTCTTTTTTGTACTAGTCAATACATACCTAGACAACTGCGAAATAATAGCAGAACACTTTGTGTATAATATGTCGTCATTTTAACGTCATCGGCGTCAAAAGTAGATACCTACGACCCCTGTATTATAAATTATAACTTATTGAGCTCAATTTAGAGAGTTCAACATACATAGCCATGATATTTCAGGATATCTGAAACATTAATTACGTGGAACATGGATTGATGGTTAGGAAGATATTTTATTTTCTTCCCATTTCTGTGTTGTATGTACTATTTGTTATTTCCTGAAATTTTGTTAATTTGTCTATCCTTCGGCATTGTCCTTGCTCATTCTACTCCAAGGTTAACTGGAAGAGATCCCATATGGGATAAGTTCGCCTATGTACAGGGTTGGGCAGATTAAGTGTCCTAGTTAAAAAGAGCCATAAAATTAAAACAAGATCGAAAATTTTAAAATTTATCACGTTTTTATTTTTAGCGTACTCTATACTTAAAAAAACTAATTCATAAGTTCAAATCGCTCGCCATCAGCTTTAATAACTTAACACATTCTTCCATAGAATGCATTGCACGCGGCACGCACTACCTCGTCTGGTATTTCATCCCATATCTTGACTAATCGATGCTTGAATGAGTTTAGATTCATGACCTGTGTGCTCCCAATCTTGCTCAGCATGTAACCCCGTATCGAAAAGTCCAAAGCATTCAAATCCGGCGATGATGCAGGCCATTCTTGCCAAGGTATAAAATCTGTCAAATTTGTTCTACACCAGTCTTGAGTGCGTTTAGCTTTGTGAGATGGGGCACTATCTTGTTGGAAGCAGTAATAGTCGTTTCCATATAATTTTTGAGCATTTTCTAGCAAATGACCCTGTAACACGTTCTGGATGTAATAGTCTTAGTTAATTTTGACACCTCGATCAATAAACAGCAGCGGTAACTTGCCTCTAGGCGATATCGCACCCCATACCATGACAGCTGATGCACTCTGGAACCGTTGTACGGCTAATTTGTCCACAGGAATATCCTTCAATGAAGCACCATAGACACGATCGTTTTGTTGGTTGTGACTGTCTTGTAACTGGAACATCTTTTCATCGGAAAAAATAATATCATCGCCGTCGTGCCAAGCTAGCAATTCCCTACATTTTTTCACTCTAGCTTTTTTCTGGGCATCTGTTAAGCCATGATTTTTTTGTTTTTTGTAGGCCTTTAGCCCAAGATCATATTTTAAAATACGACTCATTGTTCGACGGGATATTTTCATATCTTTAGCAAGTTTGCTTGCACTTCGAGCTGGATTTCGTCTAATACGCTCACGAATATTTTTAATGATGTTTTTGGTGCGAACAGATGGCTTTCTCCCAGGTTTGGGCCTGATTTGTGAAGATCCCGTTTCTTTGAATCGCTTGACGGTCCGCGATATAAACCTCATATTGATATTTAAATGTTTTATCGTCTTCAATATCTCACACGGTCGGTATTTTTTCTGGTACAAATCGCACACGAGCTGGCGCTTCGCGTCCATTGTTGAAAACAATATAAAAACAAAATATATCAAGCTGATTTGTAGAAATCATAAAGAAGGTTAAATTGTCAACAAAAAAAAATACGAAGTGAATAAGAAGTTTAGTTATATTTAAGTAAAAAAGCCATACACAACTAGGACACTTAATCTGCCCAACCCTGTACAGTCAGCTGCAGAGAAAAGGATACCCCCCCTCCTGGTAAGGATTGATTTCTTTCGAAAACCTGTGGTTAGATTTAAATGATTTTGAGTTTATGTGTAGACAATAGAAAAATCTTCAATTCACCGAAAAATCATATAAATTTAACCACAGGTTTTTGAAAAAAAATCGATCCTTACCAGGAGGGGGGGTATCCTTTTCTCTGCAGCTGACTGTACATTATTTAATATTGATGCAAACATGTCTTGTAAATTGTTTATGTGCAATAAAGAGTTTTACAAACATACTATCAATAATCGATGCGGCGAGAAATGCCTTTCCATGAAATGTAAATTCTGCGTAAAGATACGTTCGGTAAAAGGTGTTTCGATTAAAATAATAGGTAACCTTCATTTGAGTCATTCATTCGTAAACTACTCGTGTCCACGATAGCTACGTCGTTCTTTCGAGTTATTTTTGGAATAATATAGAAAGGGACGGAGCATCCCGAGTTTCTTTCTGTGCTTTAAGATGATGTTAAGTCACAAAACGCTGGTGTATGCGCAGGCGCATATACAGTGAAGCGCAGCCAAATATTTTTTCACTGCCAAAGCATCATCGTCTTTGAATATGTTAAAATAAAATCGAAATTATTAATATGCTTCTGTAACCAAATAAGCGAAGGTAATTTGGCCACACATAGCTACGGAAGGAGAGTTGTGGAGGTCCACAGAAGATGCTTTTGCCTACCTTTTGATGGGAACTTGCATGTTTAATGCAGTTGGAAGGTAGCAACAGAATAGCCACTGTACTTAATGGTTAAGTACAGCAGCAGTACAGTACAGGTTTGGTTGGTTGGTGGTTAAGTACAGTGGCGATCGGTTTACGCTTCACCGACTCTCATTTTATAAAACGTATCACTTGGCAGAATTTTCGTTTGATAGAAACCTATTTTCTGCTGAACCAGTATTGATTTCAGGTTCCTGCGGCGATCCTGTAAACCTATGGCATCGAGTTTAAACTTGGTCTCGATAAGCAGAAGAGCGTTTATTTGTTATTATTTCTAGTATTTTTTTAATTCACGTTTAATTGCAAACATGTATCTTGTTGTACCACTCCATGTCTTCCTGTGGAAGTCGTAAGAGGCGACTAAGGGAAAAAAGGCTTGTAGTATTGTTAGGCAATGGGCTTGCAACCTGTCACTAATATACACATGGTAAACATCTTAGCCTGTTTGTGCAACATGTGGTTACAGAATTACCAACAAGTCTTTAAGAGTTGTTGGTAATCCTGTAGCTCTGCCTAACCCACTCTGGGAATGAAGGCGTGAGTGTATGTATGTATGTATGTATCTTGTTATTGCTCGTGTTAAGTCTGCTCCAACTACTGTATGAAATGTATTAATTTGACACCTTGTCCCTACTATTAAGGTTGTCTGGAAGAGGTCTTATCGCTAATCAGCGATAAGACCGCCTGTTATTTACCTCTATTATTTTTAATTGTGATCCATCTCTGTTATGTTTTTTTTGGTGTACAATAAAGTGTTTTGTATTGTACCTATTGTATTGTAAATCAGTTCAATCATCAACGGAAGCTTTTCTCAATTATTTATTTTTAAGACAATTCTGTTAATTTTACAATGACCTTCTTCATCACCTTATCTATAAGGGCACGAGGTTCTCATAAACACGTAGGTATGTCCCCGCATTTAAAAAGACGTTAAAAAGCGCACTTAAAACCTGGAGCTAAGCAATAAAGTAAAAATCATGTTTCAAGTGCACGTTTTCCTCGTAACTTAAGTACCTTAGATAAGGAAAACTGAAGTTTGAGCTGCGCCTGAGTTGGTATGTGTGTCATTGTACAAATACTGGGTTAGAAAGGTCTCACGTTTTTAAAACTCCTTAAAGTTAGTTAAACAGGTTTGTACTTCAGTACCAACTTCACCAAACCATGTTAACCACTTAACTGACGCTTGGAGCGTTAACATCGATTAAATTTAACATCGTTTGGTGAAATTGGTACTTAGATTAGCAGTTAAGCTGAGTTAAGTCTTTTGACTTCTGACTGGATATTGAATGTGATAAAAAAAACAAGTAAGTCAAGGTCAACAGACTTGTATACGTTTTAATGTGTACCTGGTCCTAAGAATTTGGTCAATGGTCACCGTATAGACGTAGGTAAGTATATCAAAAGTGAACAAAAAGTATTTGTAATAAAATAATACTTATAAGTTTGCTTGAAGAAGTTAACTAAGGCACATTACAAGGCACCTACTTATAATGAATAATCATAAACGTATTTCTCTTGCCTTCTCATGTTAGTTTATTACTAATATTACCTACTGAAACTGACAAAGAAAGTAGGATAAATACGAATTTATCCAACAAAATACAATGTCGTAACATCGTAACATCTGTCCCGTGAGTAACAATTAGGTACCTACTTACCTAACTGTTTTATAATATAAAATGGGCACATCTGATACCCTTAGGACCCTCAGTGTACAACACACAGGTAGACAGATTATAAAACCGCCTCACAGATAAAAAAAAACGTAACGTATGTTTTAATTACGATACTACCATAGAAAAGTACTACGATTTCTCTTAACATACTTTAACCGTTAGTCTAGCAACGCGTATCAAAGAGTTCTCTACAAACTAACCCATTCTACGTCTTCATAGACAAAGATAAAGGCAATTGAAACGTCTGCTGGCTACATAACATACCTAAAGTAAACAAACTGTTGATTAGTTTCAATGAAGAATGCAGCAAAGTTATCTACACAGATTAATGCAATGCACTAGAGATACGCCGATGTAAACATACGTATTCCAGCACGATTCATCACGTTAAACTGGTGCTAATAACAAAGAAAAATAACATTTCGCCGGTCCATTCATAAACACTGTTACGCAAACAATCTATTTATAAAAACGCACATTGCAAGCGTTAACTGAACTACAAATGGTTTAGGTTAAAAATCGGAGCGTAATTTCTAGGTTGTTACACTTGTTACCTTTAGAGCGGGACAGCGGCGGTGTCTCGTTCGCACTGGTTATAGTTCACACAGTCAGCTGGGCACTGGTTTTGTTCACAAACAAAGGTTTCGAGCGGTCTCTATCGCACGTGCGTTGCGGGTGGCAAGCCAGACACATCTGGAGGCTAGGAGACGGTCGCGAGGCGCCGGTCGCGCCTCACACCATGGAACCGCATTTTTAACTCACAATTTCACTAAATTTCCCACAAACTGACGTTCAATCCCTCAGGAGACCGGACTACGAATGCTGTTATCACTCAATGATAAAACTGTTTACTCCGCAGTATCACTTGAATGCTATTGTAAAACTTTATTGCGCTCTCAGTGGAATATTACATTTTAAAATAAATGATTTTAAATACATTTTGGACGTCAGTCTGTAGCGGGACTCTCGGGAAGAGACGCCGAGCCTGAGCTTCGGTTTGTATTTTTGACTTTGACAATCCGCCAGGGTTATCTCCGACGAGGTTGTATAACTGACACCGTGACCCCGGAGATTAGGCAAGTCCGATAAGGCTGGATAGCTTTGTAAATTCCGCTGATCGATCTCACTCTCAATTTTTTGATTAAAAAAAAACAATATATAAAGGTGAAATTTCTAAGCAGTAAATAAATAATAGTAGCAATTTGTAATTACCACAAAAAAAGCCAACAACATAGGCCGTCCTAATACCAGCTTACTGACCTAAATCTCCAGTGTTCTCCAGGCAGACAAAAGAAGACCTTATTCCACTGGATCACGGTTCTTTACGTAATGACGATCTACCTTGGATTGTTTTATCCTATTTAGAAAATAAAATTAGATAGAGACAACATGCGCATAAAAAAAGGCCAGTCGCTTTCTTAAAACGAGTATGCAAATGTTAAAAGGTTTTGGGACCATTCTTTCTTAACGTTAGATTCCTATTAAGACAATTGTTCTAAAACAAGCGTGTCTAAAAATGGAGCCAACTGTATTATGGTAAACAGTAACCCTGCCATTGAATACATTCCGTACCAAAAGCTGGATAGTCAAGTATGTTTAAGAAATATGTAATTTTCCTAATGGCCGTTCCCAATAATCAAACCATTCTGATAGATTAATTTGGGCTTCTCGTAAATTGACATTCGCTGCATATGGTGGTAGAGATCCGGACGGACCTTGCACAAGATCTCACCCTCACGAAAGACACACATTCACACACGCACCCAAACACACACACACATACACATGTCCAGAGAAACGTTACACGCGTTCTACCCATGATTCTATCGAATTTCACTTCATCCATTGTATCATTTCATCGAATTACATTTCATCGAACGCAATTTTCTGCTGAAACAATAATTACGTCGGCGTCGGTTAGCTTAGGTTAGACAAGTTGGCTACCAAAAAAAACTCAGTGGGCGAGAAATGCATTTTGATGAAAGGAAAATTCTCCGTAATAGACGTAATGTAACGTAACTTATACCTCTAGTAATAAAGATGTGTCAGATATGTCTGCGCCCAATGGTGGATTAGTACATTGTGTATTAAGGTCGGTAGGTAAGGAATTACGATCGAGGCTCTAGTAGAAGCCCGAAGTCGAAGACTGAGGGCTTTCTGAGTCGAGGTACGTAATTCCCGTACCGCCCGTGAAACCTACAATGTTTTTCATCACATTTGCGAGTAAATAAATAAAATTATAGGGCAGAATAAACTTATAATACACAAGTCAGCACAACTATTATTACGAATTACTTGAACTTTTTTTAAGCGGATGGCGGGCGGACTCCACAGATTATACAAATGTTTCGTTCAGAAACTTTAAGGGCAAATATACTCAGCGGCACGGAATTTAACCCAAATATATAACTTCGATTTTTTTTATGTTCTACTCATTTTGTTAAATAAATATCAATCCTACATGGTGCATTGTTATTGACAATAAATTTATTTTGTCTATATCCGCTATATTTCTTTTGTTTTAAAAAATAAAGTCAACTTATTGCAAAACCGCACAAATCGTTATTAAGTCACTTTAAGATTTTACGACTTTATGTGTATTAATTGCTGTTTTTATCAATTAATTGCATTACAATAGATACGCGACGTTATTTTACAGACAAAAAGCTATCGAAGATGTCATTAACACCCGCACAAGTCGCTCAAGCAGTATTACTTGTAGAACAAGGCCACTCTCAGCGACAAGTGGCCACCATCTTAAATGTAGAGCGTTCTAACGTGAAGTACGCATTAAAACGATACCGAGAGACAGGACTCTACACGAGAAGACCAGGCAGTGGCGGGGTGAGGTGCACGTCCGCCCGTGATGACCGCTTCATAATTCTGGAAGTGCTTCGAAATCGCTTTCTCACCGCCGTTGAGATAAGACAGAGACTCCATCAAACAAGAGACGTGAATGTTAGTGAACGTACGGTTAGAAGGAGAATTCAAGAACGTAACCTACGTGCCCGAAGGCCAGCCAGAGGCCCCGAACTCGAGCGACATCATCGCGTAGCAAGACTTCAGTTTGCACGGGAACATTCAAACTGTACTCTAGAGCAATGGGCCAATGTTCTATGGACTGACGAATGCCGAGCCGCCTTGAGAACACCAGATGGGCGAGAACGTGTGTACCGGAGACGTGGTGAACGATTTCTTGCAATAACCACAAGGCAAACAGTAAGTTTTCATGGGGGTTCTGTAATGGTTTGGGGTGGGATTAGTTCAAACGCTCGCACAGAGTTAGTGATTGTGGAAGGTCGTCTCAACGCTACACGATACATCGAAGAAATTCTTCAAGATCACGTTGTGCCGTACGCGGAATTCATCGGAGCCGAATATTTTTTACTAATGCATGATAACGCCCGAGCACACAGTGCACAGGTCGTCGAGCAATACGTATCTGATGTTGGAATTCGGAAACTTCAGTGGCCAGCCCGAAGTCCGGACATGAACCCGATCGAGCACGTCTGGGACATGTTAAAACGGCGTGTGAAGCGAAGTTCCAACCCACCACAGAACCTTCGTGAGCTGAAAACTACTTTAGTGGCTGCTTGGGAAGAGATTAAACATTATCCACAGTATGCCGGACCGTATGCAAGCAGTGATCAGAGCCAGAGGTGGAAACACGCGGTACTGATTTTGTTTAATTAAAGTTCTAATGTTTTATCACTGAGTTTTAACTCTTTCTTACGTTTTTCATCTTTTAATCGTAAAATCAAACAAAACGCTCTCTAAACAACTCTGTTTAATCACCCATAATTAAATAATAGTAATATAACAATTACAATGTCAACAAAATTAAAATAACAAATTGGGTTAAATTCTGTGCCGCTGAGTGTACTTACGTAGGTATATATACAGCCCTGAAGGAGTGTAAAAAAAACGACGTTTTGATACAGAAAACTATTAAAATCGATTAGTAAGAACATTAATTGAGTATTTAAGTAACATGTAGCGAGATTGCAATGAAATTCCTGTTTAAATAACATTTTAAGACAATTTTTCAATTGCGTGTAAACTCTTTGCTTGAACTTGCATGACCTGTGTGCTGTGCTATAAATAAATAAAAAATTACTTACCGACCTTGGGTTTCATGGTAAAATAAAAGGCCGAGGGTTTTATATCGGGCATTGCGGCCAAGTTAACCTGTATGTTTAGATACTGTTTACGTGCAAGTGTGATGAAAAATAAATTACTGCTGGTGACTGTACACTTATAATACCTTTCTTTTTTTGATGGGCTTTATTTAAAATAAACGTACACGCTTTAGTGCTTTGTCACTTTAACGTCATGTTTGAATTGTTGCACTTATCTGTTGAAGGCGTTAAAGTGACAAAGTACAAAAGCCTGCAGCTACTTATACAGTCAACTGTACGGTCAATTGCTAAATATGTATCGAAAAAAACCTCTTATAAATATGTTACAAAGTTCTTATTACATTGGGTTATATCTATATTGCGTTCTCACATATTTTTACACTTGACTGTACCTACCTATGGTCGCCGTCAATAGAACTTGTCAATGATGTAAACAAATTAGTACTGATTGACAGATAACCTCAAATATTCACCAAGACTGGATTTTTACTTGTGGGAGGACCTTGTGCAGGGTCTGTCCGGGTTGGTACCACCATCTTATCCATTAACCTACCGCCAAGCAGCAGTGTTCGCATCGTTTTGTTCCGGTTTGGGGATAAGACAGCTGGTGAATTGACTAGCATAGAGGCATTCCATCTGTCCTCAGGGTTGGCAACGCATTTGCAGTCTTGTGAATGCGAATGCCTATGGGTCACAGTTTCCACTTACCATCAGGTGGCCTGTGTGCACGTTTGCCTTCCCAAGCTATAAAAAAAAAAAAGTATAATGAATATTTATTTCATCTGAAACTTAATATGACAATAATGATCTAGTGTATAAATCATTGTAAAGACCTCACTTGACCTTTAAAAGTACGTGATTATCGAGTAATCATGGTGAATTGGTTTGTTTGGGTTTGTTTACATCTTTTGCAAGTTCTATTGACGGCGACTTTACTTGCGTCACGGCCTGCGGTGCATGTGAGAGGTTATATCCAGTTGCGATTGTCATGTACTTGTAATTCTTAGACACACACATACCTATTCACACACACACATACGTATTCACGGCCCCAATCTTCCCATAATTTAATTTTATAGCAAACTGAATGGCTTTGAAGTCCGTACCGATAAATGTGGATGACGTCATTCGCCAAATCCGCTTTCAAGAGCTGAATCATTTCAGCTGGAATTTAATTAACTAATAACTTGATTAGAGGGATTCCTTAAACGTAGTTAACTATAAATCCAAGGACACAATATTAGCGACATTTATGTTATTTTCTTGCAGATGTATTAAATTCTAATGGTTATGTCACACGACCATCTTTTCTTAGACAGTATGCAGCGGGCATTTAAGGCCATCTTGTTCTATCACACGAAATGAGAGTAAGACAGCTATTATTGCCCGAAATAGATTTCTTAACATTACAAATAACCATAATAACTCCATGTCTTCCCGTGGATGTCGTAAGAGGCGACTAAGGGAATAAAGGCTTGTAGTACTGTTAGGCGATGGGCTTGCAACAGTTGCAACCCGTCACTAATCTCTACACTGGGAAACATCTTAGCCTATTTGTGCAAAATGTGGTTACAGAATTATCAAGAAGTTTTGAGACTTGTTGGTAATTCTTTAGCTCTGCCTACCCCACTCTGGGAATGAAGGCATGAGTTTAAGTAAGTAGTAAGTACAAATAAATAGACAAAATCCCCCTATTTTCAGCTCCGTATTACTGTCGCCTTTTCCGCGGAAGATAAAGCATCCATCACTCTCGCACTTACGTACCGGTTCGAAAGTGACAGATGTTTTATTCAATTTTATCGACATCGATAAACACGCCCATAATAGTCCCGCAGAGATGATATCTTTTGAACGGTGAAATCGATCTACATCAAACCCAGCTCAAACCCATCCAGATTAAAATAGCTTTCTTTGAAAAATGTGTCCAAATCGGGCCATCCGTTAACGATGCGACAGCTGGCACACCGATACACACACAATTGACAACATTTCAAAAAAAAAGCATTATTGTTTTTTCGCGTTTATAATAGCTGGTTAAAAATTAGACTACCCGTATTTCTCGGTTTTTCTTTATTTAACTTAAATTCGTCGTTAATAATTTATTAAAGAAATAGTCATTAAAAAGACTGTATATACAAAGTTAGGAATACTGATGTCGTGATCTTAGCATGATATAAAATAAAAAAGTAACTTTAAACAGAAACCTCTTCCGATCCCACAACACACACACACACACCATCCACTATCACACTCACGGAGGTACAGGACTTGGTCAAGGGTTTGCGCCCCATAAAGGCCCCGGGTGCGGATGGTATATCCAACCGCATCCTTAAACTTCTTTCCGAATCTATCCTACTTATCCTTGTCGCCATCTTCAACGCCTCTCTCTCCAATCACCACTTCCTTGGTGCGTGGAAATCTGCGGTTGTTATTGGTATCCACAAGCCCGGAAAACCACGCACCTCGCCCTCCAGCTATCGTCCTATCAGCCTCCTTAACTCTCTGGGCAAGCTTTACGAACGACTTATCCTCGCTCGCATCCTCTTCTTCATCAACTCCCATCATATCCTCACTGACGAGCAATTCGGCTTTAGAGCCCGACACTCCTGTGTCCACCAGGTCCACCGCATCACCGAGCATGTGCTCGATGGCTTCTCCACTTTTAGTGGAATCAAAACAGGAGCAATCTTCCTCGACGTAGCTAAGGCTTTTGACAAGGTATGGCACAACGGGCTCATCCTCAAGCTTTTTGAAGTGGGCCTGCCTAATAGCCTAGTCCTGACCATCCAGGACTACCTTGCCAATCGCAGCTTTAGCTACAGAGTGGAAGGTTCCTCCTCCCCATCCCACCCTATCCAGGCCGGAGTCCCTCAGGGCTCCGTGCTCTCTCCCATCCTCTACTCCCTTTACACCAACGACATCCCCAAGCACCCCATAGTGAAGCTTGCCCTCTTCGCAGATGACACCGCACTCTTCGTCACCCACAGCCGTACCCCCTCCATCACCCACCACCTCCAGGACGCTGTCTCCAACCTTGGTAGATGGTTCCGTCACTGGAGGATCGAACTTAATCCCGAAAAGAGTGCGGCTATTCTCTTCTCTCCTCACCGTACAGCCCCTCCCCCTCCTATCGACCTCTTCGGCCAGGCCATTCCTTGGCTGAACGAGGTCAAATACCTGGGCGTAACCCTTGACCGACGACTGTCCTTCTCAAAACACGTCCGCATCACCACAAACAAGGCGAAGTTTGTTCTGAGCAGACTCGGACCTCTCCTTAACAGGAAGAGCAAATTGTCTGCGCTGAACAAGCTTCTCCTGTACAAAGTTTGCATCAGACCCATCCTCACCTACGCGGGCACGGTATTCGGCCATAAAGCATCATCAGGGACACTCAAGCCGCTGCAATGCCTCCAAAACCTATTTCTACGACGGGTGATTGGAGCCCCGTGGTACGTCCGGAACACGGCCTTACACCGGGACCTCAATCTCCCGTCGGTGACGCACGTCATCAAAAAAGCGTCACGACGCTTTTTTGATGACGCGCCCCACAACCCTAACCCCCTCATCCGCTCCGCCTCCTCTTATACCCCCCTACTCCCCTCCTCTGATCCCGACATCCTAGCCGCACTGGGTACGCCCGTAAGGCGCCCCAGGCACCTCCTCCTCGATCCCGACGACCCCATCCAAGTCGCCGTTGAAGAGAAGGCTGCCGCCGAAAAGGCTCTCCGACTGGCTCGCCGACGACGAGGTCGCCCACCTAGACTGCCAGAGATCGTCACCACCTCCACCTCTGCAGATCGCCACCATCCCGACACGCACGCGTCACCAGCGTGCGGTGCGTCCTCGGACGCACAAACCAACCCCGGGTAGGCTGTGCTCCCATCTCTGGAGCACGCCACCCAAGTCATTGTGAAGCTGTAACAGTGGCATCCACTAACAGCGAATGTCAATCCCAAAAAAAATAAAAAAAACAGAAACAGAACTGACTGTCATGTCATGTCACTCACTTGTCAATCATTCGCTGCCGTTCGTTCACAAATTTGTTATTTTGCGTAATTTAATTAATTACATAATTTGTAGTCACTCCATTAAAATAAATAAATTATTTTGCGTTTACTGCTTTGCATCTGCTTTGAATTTCTTTCGTCTTCTACGCGGGGATATGGCGTTTCCACGTGAAAGTGATTTCGCCAGTGTCAAGTATATATAAGTATAAATCAATATAGCAATAAAACACAATCCAATCTTCTCTAGAAAGATTGGGGGCAACGTTGTACGGTGATTTGTAGGTCAGAGGTCAAGATAGTTTTAACCTCTGCACCACTGCGAGTCCACTTGAAACGAGAAGAAAGATGCCAGATACACGAAATAAGTCCAAGTCTTCAATCACTGTGCGACACAAAGGCATAAAAAGTACAAATCACTATCATAAAAGAACTTTAAACACCTAATTACCCAAAAATTAAAGTCTAAAACAAATTACACGTCCGCCATCTTTTAACGTTGCAAATGGCCCCCATTTCTTTCGTCAGACAGATAAAAAATGAACATGACAGTTGTATACTTTTTTCAATTCCTTTGGTAATAAACGGAATAAGGGCACTATAAGTGTATTCCTAACATTCACAATCCAACCTTTTTTACTGTTTTTCCTAAATATAAAAAAGTACTGCATAAAAAAATCCAAAGATATTTTTACTGTAATCAGCAGTGTAAAATCTAGAAACGGTATTTTATTTTACTACCTTAGCACATAGTGAATTGTTGTCAATTAGACACGTTATTACACACTGCTTTGTTTGTGTCGTGGGTAAAAAATGCCGTGGTGCAGTCCTAAACTTTCGTGGTACTTTTTAATAACGCTAGTGAACTCTCTTTTGTCGACATCCGATTCATTATATCGCTTCAATATCATACAAAAAAACAAAAGAAGTACAGTTAAACAACCAGTTAGTATTATCGTTAAATAGCGATCTATCCCAGATAACTTTAGGGTGGCTGCAAATTTGAAATTAAAAAAAACAGTAATATAACTAACAATAGGTACCTAAGCCAGTATTATTGCTTTTTCAATTGCATGTTCAAATTGTGTTCAGCTAACAAGCATGAGTTTTGTTTCTTTAGTTTCTTCATCATCATCATCATGTCAGCCGAATGACGTCCATTGCTGGACATAGGCCTCCCCCAAGGCTCTCCACTCAGACCGGTACACCGCGTTCCCGTGATCTTCACAAGGTCATCACTCCATCTTGTTGGAGGCCTACCTACAGCTCGTCTCCCGGGTCGCGGACGCCACTCAAATATTATCTGGTGTGTGTAATGTTGGTAACAGTCAATTTTAAAGTTTAGTTTATCGATATGTACATTGAGATAAGATTGTCTCTGGTCAAGTCGATTGCCTCTTGAGGAAAGTAAGTTTCCGGGTACCAGCGCAGCGGCCTCACTGCGTGTAACCCACCAATTCAAATTCCCTTTGTATTGATTAACTTACGCTTAGGATATTGATTTAAATGTATTTAACACTCGTACATCTACGCTTAGGCGATTACTTAGTCAAAATGTATTTACTTCGGCTATAATTGTTTACTTATTATTTACTCTTTCTTCTCTACTATTTTTTCTTTTGGGTATACATGTGGTTGTTCTCTTGTTCTCTTGGTGTAGCGTCATGTGCCTGCGTTGGCTGTTATTTCTGCTGTTTAAATACTCTGTCTCTATCGGTGAGAACATTTAATTGGCTTTTTGTTACGTAATTTAATTTCTATATTGTTTTGTGCAGTTGTATTGCCAGCCGGAGCTGACATGTTCAAGGTTGAACAAAGCTTCTAAATAAATAAAGAAAAAAAAGGAAAAAAAACTTGTTTTTTAAGCTGTTGGATCTCCAATAAATCGTAAATAAATAAATAAAAATTAATAAATGTAATCGATAAATGAGAAGTCACTTTGACAACTCTAAAATGACTCAAAAATAACGGTCTCAAAGGTGACAATGGAACAGTAGTATTGTCAACCACATGACCTCCCTGGGTTCTCTAACATCTTGATCTCTGACCCACAATTACTGATAAAAATATAGATCAATGTAACCATGTGTGTAATGTCAAATGTGTCACTGCTGCGTTTATCGCGGGGCAAAGTTTGGATAAGGCATCTGTCACCTTCTGACACGTGCCTAAGTGCGAGAGTGACGCATGCTTTTTCCACATTTGACACGAGATATAGACGCAGCCATACTAGGCCCGCTGTTATAGTTCGTTCATTGAATACAAAACGGACACATTCCAAAATCAGTCAGTGTTGAATTTTGAAATTAGAAGCTGTTCGTATAAGATTTTCAATGCAAGAGAAATTTATTTTGAAATGTGTCCGTTTTGAATTCAATGAGCGAGTTGTTTTATCTCACGACGATGCCGTGTGGTAGCCGGCTTAGAATTGTGCCACTCCATGTCTTCCCGTGGAAGTCGTAAGAGGCGACTAAGGGAATAAAGGCTGTAGTACTGTTAGGCGATGGGCTTGCTACGTGTCACTAATATACACTGTTAAACACCTTAGCCGAATAGTGCAAATTGTGGTTACAGAGTCATCAACAAGTTGTTAGAGTTGTTGGTAATTCTGTAGCTCTGCCTACCCCACTCTGGGAATGAAGGCGTGAAAGTATGTATGTATGTATGTATCTCACGATAGTGGGTTTGCCATACTTGTGTGTGTAGATGCACGTGGTCGTTGTCTCTGTGTGCGTAGCTGTCGTAGCTAAGCGACCCCGTAGTCGCCCGCTTTTTAGGGTCCCTTACCAAAATGGTGAGACTTCAGTGTCCGTCTGTCTGTATATCAACTTTTTTGCCATAGTTGTATAACTTCCTTCCCCGGATCTGATTTTAGTAAATCCAATACGAAAATATTTTTCTAAATATTTGAAAAGAGGTCTACAATGGGGAGATGAAACATGAAAGTGATTTGATTTTAGCAAACGGGGGGAAGGGCTCAATCTCCAAATTCCAAAAGCATTTTTATTTTATTTTCCGTGGTGTACTTTTTGATTTAGAAAAAAATGTACATCAAATGACCGTTTCCCCCCCCCCCCCCCCCCCCCCCCAAATTCATCCAAATCCACCCAGCCGTTGCAGCGTGAAGGAGTAACAAACAAACACAAATTTTCTCATTTATAATATTAGTAGGATAGTAATATAATAATTGTATAATAATTATAGTAGGTTTATCATTATTCCTCTGGGAATCTCAAATTTCCTGGTAATATAAGTACTTAATGACCTTTCCCGAGATTCAATCTGTCTCCATACCAAATTTCATTAAAATCGGTTCAGCTAAACAAACAAGCACACACAGTTACTTTAGCATTTACTACATTTACAACAAGCTACCCAATTCAACAAATAAATTGATTTGAATTTAGTTCCAGGATTTGTCATTAATAATCAGTGTATGGTCGGGTGAATGACCCGTTTGTTTATGTTTTTTAATAAGCGTTGACCCAGATTCGAGCTCTGTCCATTTCTGTAGCTCAGAAATATCATCTAAATACCTTTTGCTCGCGACAACGTTCGCTTAGAAGTCTATCATCGCTATTCCTCTGGGAACTGTCTGTATAATATTAATAAGCATAACGATAAGGACAGTAAGTACAGTTGACTACAAAAAGATGTATCCACTTTTTGAAATGAATGGGGTCCTGTATGAGTAGTCTTTTTTTATGGCATAGAGAAGACAAACGATCACACAGGCCACCTGATGCTAAGTGGAAACTGTGACCCATAGACATTCGCATTCACAAGACTGCAATGCAATCCTAAGACTGCAAATGCGTAGCCAACCCTGAGGACTAAGATGGAATGCCTCTATGCTAGTCATTTCACCGGCCGGCTGTCTTATCCCCAAACCGGAACACAACAATGCGAACACTGCTGTTTGGCGGTAGGTTAATGGATAAGATGGTGGTAGCGATCCGGACGGACCCTGCACGAGGTCCTGACACCCGCACCCGCAAGTTCCGCATTTCTGATCCCGCAAAAAAGGTGCGCCGTGCGATCCCGCGTTTTCGGGATTGGATTCCCTTACGCCAAGTATTAAAGGTTTTACGTACCTACCCCAGAACTGTATGAATGAAAACTACAAATTTGTCTATTAAGTCGAGTAGGTACTAAAATATGTATACAATTTTTCACCTAGCCAAATAAGATAAATAGTACCTTGGGGCTTTAAATGCATGGATCGTTTCTACTCCTAAAACTGAACTTCTTTTCGTCGGTAAGTTGTTAAAAATATGTCCTACTTAATTATTATAATTTTTGATATATAATTTGTTAAATGTAATTTTCAATGCACGAAACCCAATTCTCCATTTTCCTTTAGCCCTCGTACCAAGGAAATGTCGCCCCCGTACCATGAGATGAGATGACATAGTGATTATTATGGCCAGTATTTAATACACTGATTTTACAATTAGACTTTAACATCAATTATCTATCGAAACTTAAGTTATTTATTAATGTTGCAGAACAATCGTAGTTCAGTTTAGCGAGTAGAATCGATCATTGCATTTGCACCCCGTATACATAGTGTGATTCTCGACTGCACCCTGCTGCATTCAAGATGATGTCATCAAGCCAAAACACTTAAGAATGACATTTGATGTCACTTGCATTATTTCTTAGAACGCGAACTAATAAAACAAATTAGAGCTGCCGATTAATCATGCTTCACTTATTTAAAACATGCCTGAGTCAACAGACGGACACTTAGTTGCATCATCCAGTTGGTTTATTCCATTTCAGAGCAAAGTTGTGTAATGGAATTGATTATGCTTACTACTTATTTATACCTAATTGACGACGCGATGACCTAGTTGGTTGTGACCCTGCCTACGAAGCTAGCGGTCCTGGTTTTAAATCCCGGTAATGGTAGAAATTTGTGTGATGATATTATTTGTTCCTGAGTCATGGATGTTTTCTATGTAAACATACATACATACATTAAATCACGCCTGTTTCACAGAGGGGTAGGCAGAGACCATTTCTTTCCACTTGCGATCTTGACAAATTTCTTTTGCTTCTTCCACATTCATAAATCGAGTCATGCACGCACGTCGGTTTCGGGTACTTAAGATTCGGCCCTTTTCCAGTATATATCCGATTTGATTCGAAAAAGTACGCCTAGGGTGGCCCCTTCCGACCCTTCCACTCACTTTCGATCTGTATATCTCTTTCGTCAATCTTCTTTCATCCATCCTTTCCAAATGACCGAACGATCGAAGCATGCACTTTTCAATCTTAGTCACTATATCTTCTTTTATTCCACATTTCTCTCTGACTTGTGAAGTGGTCTCTGCCTACCCCTCTGGGAAACAGGCGTGCTTTAATGTATGTATGTATGTTAATCGACTGGTATACTCGTACATTTCGTTATTAAGTAGGTTTATTCTATATCAGAACACCGTTATTGATGTGTAACAAATACAATTATGCCAGCCTAGTAACTCCTTAATATATTCTGCCCTTAATTTTGTACGTACATACATACATACCTTCACGCCTGTAATCCCAGAGTGGGGTAGAGCTACAGAATTACCTACAACTTTAAAAACTTGACGATAATTCAGTAACGACATTTGCACAAATAGGATGTTTACAAGCGTATTAGTGACAGGTTGCAAGCCCATCGCCTAACAGTACTACAAGCCTTTATTCCCTTAGTCGCCTCTTACGACACCTACGGGAAGAAATGGAGTGGTACTATTCACCTCTCCTCCTTCCTCCCTCTGTCCTTTAATTATTTATATTTTTTTTGCCCCCGCGGCGACTTGAACAGCTACTACCGCAGGGATATTATGGCGTTTCCACGTGAAGTGATTTCGCCAGTGTCAAGGTTTATATGAGTATAAATCAATATAGCAATAAAACACAATCCAATCTTCTGTAGGAAGATTGGGGGCAACGTTGTACGGTGATTTGTAGGTCAGAGGTCAATATAGTTTTAACCTCTGCACCACTGCGAGTCCACTTGAAACGAGAAGAAAGATGCCAGATACACGAAATAAGTCCAAGTCTTCAATCACTGTGCGACACAAAGGCATAAAAAGTACAAATCACTATCAGAAAAGAACTTTGAACACCTAATTACCCAAAAATTAAAGTCAAAAACAAATTACACGTCCGCCATCTTTTAACGTTGCAAATGGCCTCCGTCCTTTAATTTAAAGGTGTATGTGTTTTTGACATAAATGATCACTATCAATGACCCTTTCGATCTGTATCATAAAACATGACTTTATTGTTTTGTCATATTCGACCAGTTCAATTCCCGTGTACGAAAGAGGATTTTTTCCTATAATGCAGTATTTTTGGTTTAGAACTAGCTATTTCCAATATTGAAGGTACTTGCCGTTCATGTGGCGTTCGGTTTTTCCACCGTGATACACGTTCCCAAGACGACATTTATATCTAAACGCCTCTATATCGGACGCAATAGTTGAATATAAATTGAAGCTTTTATTTGTTTTTAGAACGCAAAAAAACAAAAGTAAAACGAGTCTACATAAACTCGAAAATAAAATAGGACGAAGTAAATATAATTTGATCTGCGGAGTTCATGGGAATTGGCGTGACGTCGTAAAATATCCATTTAATTTTATGCTTTTAGGAAACATGCCCCAATACCTTAACAAATGGTATGACGTCAGTCCATAATTATTTGAATAATGAGTGCACGAGTCGAATAGTAACGTTTTTTTATACGCAAGTTTGAATAAATTTCTCTAAACAATAAATTTTCGGTGTAGTCAACAGCATAAATAATTGATAATTTATGTACCTTGTCACTTTAACATTGTGTTTGAAATGTTATACAAAATTGTGAAACAATTGAAAGCGATAAGGTACAGAAGTGATGACTTATTTATGCTGTTAAGTGTACAAGCTTTTGCTGCTGACTGTACTTTTTTTGGCTCAGGCATAGAGAGTTTGGGTTTAGAGGAAGGGGACCAAGATTTGCTTCAACTATTTAAAAAATACCATACATTAAACAACGTCCACCTGTAACATGTTTTTTTAAGCTGTAACGTTTATTGGATTCTATATTTGTCTGTTTGTCTTCTATAAGTATAAGTAACAGTTCTCAGAAACCTGCGTCTGCACACGTTTATTGATCGTTTAGACCAACCAATAAACGTCTTTTATTGTCGTTACAACGGAATGCTCTTCGTGTGTGCATCTCGATTTGGTATTGATTGAGCCATAAATTATAGGTACTCTACTTACTTATTTATGGGACACGTATGCGCGGGGCTCGTATTTCTAGCCAGATTGCTCTTAGGGCAAAAGAAGATGCCATTAATTGCTAATATAGATAATTTTTACAGTAGGTATCGTCTGTGGTGGAACATAAATATTTTTTAATAACCGTCATACGATTGTGGCATCTAACAAGACCGGAGTGCCTTCAGCAATTAAATAAATATTCTGTTTTTACAAGCTTTTGTTTAACTTTCACTGTGGGGTTATTATGACATGGCTATGCATTTTATTTTACGGATTGCGTAAAAGACAGAGATATAGCAGATATATACATATATATATAGCTCTGTCCTTTTCTCTCAGCGTAAACTGAACTGCAAAGTTAGGTCATAAATAATAACCCCCCGTTAGTATGATAAGTGATCCGTTAAAATTTGCATTTCATTTTGAACCAGTTTCCGTTAATGGAATCGGGCTGATATTTGGGCCACGTATGTAAGTCCAATGACAATATTATACTGTGGTATCTAAGACCCGATCTAATGATGGAGTCGGTGTTTTAGCCGGTACCCGGCTGCACCTGAGCCCTCCGACAAACAATAAAGAGAAGGACAAAATAAAGCAATAGGAGGGTTGGTAGCGTGTGTACACAGGTTGCATCCCAGACTAACACCCGTCCCATATTCCACGGAACCAAAGACATTCCATCAGGTCTCTTGCTATAATTTCTGGAGATGCCGGTCGGCTGTCATAGGGCCGGCACATTCATTGAGGTAAGATTCCGACAGTTGATGTCAATTGGTTTAGCAGTTATTAAGGTTTTATTGAAAGGAGACCGCGGATCGGCAAACGCAGTGTAGGTCCTCAGACTAGGTTGATCGACGATCTTCGCAAGGTGGCTGGCAAGAGCTGGATGAAAGTGGCCGCAGATAGTGCACGGTGGCACGCAATGGGAGAGGCCTACGTCCCGCAGTAGACTAGTGTATAGGCTGATGATGAAGGTTTTGTTGATACTGATAAAGATCGCTACCTTGAGGTACACCTGTGCCTCCCATTGGCTAAATATAGCTAGAAGCTAGCTAACGTATTAGGAAGTTACAACTGTTTATGGTAGTCCGGTGTAGAAGAGGCTTTCTTGTCCCTTAATGTTTACGTCAAATTCGGGACCTAATTTGTTAGACAGTATCTAACACCTATGTGTACCTAGGTCCTGGCAAAACAAAAACAACAAACTGAAACCACACCGGACGTTAACTGACCAAACGAATTAAGTGCCCATTAAAGTCGAATAAAACGTTACGCGAAATAAACAGCGACAATGAAACAAATCCAGAATGGAACCTGTGACCCTGAGCTCTGCCGGCAGATCAGATGTCTGGCGCATCTCCGGGATACACAATTAAATAGATCCAGGGTTAATTTTACATCAGCAATTTAAATGACAGTATTATTATCATTGTTTTATCATAACTCATAACATTTTTAATTACTATTTTTTCGCGCATCCGTGCATCCGTTTACCTATTCCGTAAAAGAGTTTAGTCAACTAACTAACGCTCTCGTGAAAAAGATGGGAAAGAACAGAACAGTAGCAACTACTGTTCTACCACCAAGAGCCATGCTCTTCATCTCTCTCGCATAATGATGATGAATACCCCGAAGAATAGCTAAACTGAAGTGGCAGTGGGCGGGGCACATCGCTCGCAGGACTGATGGCCGATGGGGCCAGAAGGTTCTTGAGTGGCGTCCGCGGACCGGGAGACGAGCTGTAGGTAGGCCTCCAACGCTTCTAAATCCATAATTAGTCATTAATTAATTACAACTTTTTTTTTTTTAATACTTAAGGTCACAGCTCATTGGAACCACCCGGCACCCGACCCGCACGCGATGGTGTATTCTTTATATGGATTTGTATGGGCATGCGCATTGCGCTCACTACATCAACTACTCTACGTAACTTTTTTTACACTAACTTTGTCTAAAACAGAAGAAAACTAAACCAAGTAGATCCTGTCTAGAGCAGTAGCAAATCTCATTAGCCTGCGTCGTCTCTTCCGGAAGTAGGATCGGACAGGCTTGATAAGGGACATGAGGACCCCAGGCATTACTGTCCATTGCTGTCTTTATTTCAAATGTTTTTTTTTTCCTCGTCTTTGTTACGGCGTACGTACCCGTAACGAAGACGACGAAGAAAAAACCATAAGGTAAGGTGGGGGAAGATTTAATGGTTTTTTGATGAGATGGATAGTGTTGTGTTAAAACCCTCGTAAAATAAAAAACTATTTACTTCCTTTCAATTGCATAAATTGGTAGGTATGAGCAAGGGCTATATTTTTGTAACCTGTCGATAAAACTCGGTTACGCCTATTCTAATATATAAAAATAATAAAATCAAATCAAATTTTGTCAAAAAAATTGACGGGTTAAGATGGAATGGTCGAGGGGTAAGATTGACATAGTGTCTAAAGTCTTTTAAATGAATGCAAACGGTTACTGTTGCTCGTTATTGTATAGAATTCCTTACGCTTAACAGATACAGATGATTTTTGCGTAAATATTCCTGATAGGTAACAAGAAAAGTGCAGTTGAAAAAAAAAGTATTTTACTCTTACCCCGCTTCACAGGGAAAACGACAGTGATACTCAAACTTTTTATTGTATATTCTTCATATAAAAAAACGTAAACACATTTTTTTTTAATATTAAGAAGATCAGTTTGGAATTAAAATAACAGTTGCATGGAAACAATTATTTATTTTATAAAAGAAATGAATACAAAAAGTAAGTATTTTCTTGCAGCATGACTAATTTTGTCACAAATTAAGCCACTTACATGTAAAATATTAGAAAATAAATATGAATCTAACAAATTAAGACACATTTAAAATACAAAAATATACCAAATACTTAGTAATCTGTGTAGAAAATTTAGTCACAGACTTACTTACATTTATAATTTTAGAAATCCAAATAAGGGTAAGGACCAAAAAGTTGGACCACTGTTAAGCGCAGTTAACCATACAAACAGCGAAGTTGAAAAAAGTTCCGTTGTGCGACGAAAATTATCCCTACAATTGTATGGCTAACTTTCGTGTCACAACGGAAAAGTTTCATAGAAAATTTAATTGAGTGAGTTAGCGTGGACAACTTTTTGGTCCTTACCCATAAGTACTTCTAGTAAACTTTAAGAAGTTTTCTCCAAACAAAAAAATACAGATTTATTATTGATTTCACACAATAGTTTCACACAACACTTCTTAGTTACTATTTATCTTATCGTTATATTAGGTCAGAAAATAAACCTTACGTTAATTATTTTTTTAAGTGCAAAGTTTGAGAATATGTGTCTTTTTCTATGACTTTCAAAAACGGGGGAAGATTGAAACATTACTATTTCAATGTTACCCCAGCGAAATTGGCTGGGTAAAGATGGAAACTTCTCGTAAATCTCAATATATGATTAATAGCTACACCCAGCAGAAGTAACTAAAAATAGAATCTCAAATAACACATAAATAGTCAGTCGGAACTTTTATACTCCCCTTATTAATCAAGTTAT
Organism: Acleris emargana; assembly: GCA_927399475.2. Taxonomy (NCBI): domain Eukaryota; kingdom Metazoa; phylum Arthropoda; class Insecta; order Lepidoptera; family Tortricidae; genus Acleris; species Acleris emargana. The sequence continues at coordinate 5,761,902 of OV656840.1, forward strand.
GAAACACGGGGTAAGATTGAAAATCGATGAATTCACCACGAAATGCCGACCTTCACAAAATAGCACATAACACACGTCTACTTACTCCGAGCGGTCACTGGCGAATGTGCGGCGGATCGTCGTAACAAAATGGCGGCTTAATGGATGATACCAGCACTAAAAAATTTAAACCAAATAGGGAGTTATGTGAGACTTTTAATCTTTCCCCTTTTTTTATCTTCCCCCACCTTACCTTAATTGATGATATTATTTCTTCGCAAGCTTTTCGTTCCATTGCTGTCTTTATTTCTTATTGAATCCTGTAAACAGAGGACTACATAGTCAAAATTAACCTCCCTGTTTTTCCCACATGGAATCAAGATAAATCGCAACTACATTGTGAAAAAAAAATCGTTAGTTTTAGATTTAATTGAAAGTATTCCTACCCGATCAAATGCCTTATTCCTCGCGCCAACAGGACCAACTCATATGCCGACGTGAAGTCATCCAGGATCAGAGTGGAGTCATCAGGTTCACTCGTAGTGAAAGTAAACGAAGCAAAAAGCAACCCAAATGCTGTGATCACAGAGGCGAGGATCCAGTGGTTACAGCCGAAGGTGGTATAGCAGCGAACGAGACTGGCTTCGTAAAGGTTGCTTGCGAAGTCTTCACCTGCAATTATAAGTTTGGTTTGAGTATTTTTTGCCAGCTGTATTTTTTTCTTCTATAGTCTTCTACTACTCATGGAAGTGGTCCTAGACAAGAAGCGTGTGGAGATCATTATCACGTGGACGTAAGCTACCTGATGGACGTGTCAAGCGCGCCAGTTTCACAATAAATAAAAAATAAATAAATATCAGGAAACAATCTCACACAAATTGACCTAGTCCCAAACTAAGCTCTAAGCTTGTACTACATATGGGTAATAGACAACGATATAAATACTTATATAGGGAAATATATACTTAAATACATAGAAAACACCCATGACTCGGGAACAAATTCGCGCTCATCACACGAATATCTGCCCTTTCCGGGATTTGAACCCAGGACTGCTAGCTTCGTAGGCAGGGTCACACAATATTACTTTTATGTTATCCGGCAGCATGAGCATGTCATGCTCGCTCAAAAGTCTTCGCTTACGAAGCTGTTCACCGCTGCATTGGAGGATGCTTTTAAGGTTCTGGCCTGGAAAGGACGAGGCATCAACATAAATGGTGAGTACATCACTCACCTTCGATTCGCTGACGATATTGTAGTCATGGCTGACACCATGGAGGACCTCAGTGCAATGCTCGCTGACCTCAGTAGAGTTTCCGACCGAGTTGGCTTGAGAATGAACATGGACAAGACGAAAGTCATGTCCAACGTCCATGTCGCGCCAACTCCCGTGATAGTCGGAGGCTCTGCGCTCGAAGTTGTTGACGACTATATTTACCTGGGACAAACGGTCCAGTTAGGTACTTTGAGAAAGAGGTCACTCGTCGAATCCGACTCGGCTGGGCAGCGTTCGGGAAGCTTCGCAGCACCTTTTCGTCCAAATTACCGCAGTGTTTGAAGTCAAAAGTCTTTGACCAGTGTGTTGCCAGTGATGACCTACGGATCCGAGACGTGGGCGCTAACGATGGGCCTCATAAGAAAGCTCAAGGTCACTCAGAGGGCTATGGAGAGGGCTATGCTCGGGGTTTCTCTGCGTGATAGAATCAGAAATGATGATATCCGCAGGAGAACTAAGGTTACCGACATAGCCCGAAGAATAGCTAAACTGAAGTGGCAGTGGGCGGGGCACATCGCACGCAGGACTGATGGCCGATGGGGTCAGAAGGTTCTTGAGTGGCGTCCGCGGACCGGGACACGAGCTGTGGGTAGGCCTCCAACAAGATGGAGTGACGACCTTGTAAGGATCGCGGGAAAGCGGTGGATGCGAAAAGCACAAGACCGGTCTGAGTGGAGAGCCTTGGGGGAGGCCTATGTCCAGCAGTGGACGTCTTTCGGCTGACATGATGATGATGATGATGATGAGTACAATTACATACATACATACATTAAATCACGCCTGTTTCCCAGAGGGGTAGGCAGAGACCACTTCTTTCCACTTGCTACGATCTTGACAAATTTCTTTCGCTTCTTCAACATTCATACATCGAGTCATGCACGCACGTCGGTTTCGGGTACTTAAGATTCTGCCCTTTTCCAGTATTTCTCCGATTTGATTCGAAAAAGTACGCCTAGGGCGGCCCCTTCCGACCCTTCCACTCACTTTCGATCTGTATCTCTTTCGTCAATCTTCTTTCATCCATCCTTTCCAAATGACCGAACCATCGAAGCATGCCCTTTTCAATCTTAGTCACTACATCTTCTTTTATTCCACATTTCTCTCTGATTTTTTTCATTTCTTACTCTATCAATCAGTTTCACACCACACATACTACGCAAAGAGCGCATTTCAACTGCATTTACACGACTTACATGTTGTTACTTGTCCTGCCACACCCAACATTCACTACCATACATCAGGGTAGGTGCCAGCACTCCATTGTGAACAGCCAGCCGGGCTTTTTGTGAAACGCCCTGTCTGCTTATAAAGGAGTACAGGGCCCCATTAATTTGATTGCCCGCATTCACCCTCCTCTCGATATCCTTCTCACACTTATCATCTCCTGTAAACATACTTCCCAGGTACACAAATTCGCTCACTTGTTCTACTAATTCACCATTTATATTTATCACGCACTCAGTCATCTCCTCATCCTTCTCTATCACCATGACCTTGGTCTTGGTAACATTTACTTTCATCCCCTTTTGCTTAAATCCCTCATTCATCACTGTCACCATCTCCTGCAACTCAAGTACCGATGGGGCAAGTATAACTTGATCATCGGCATATAAGAGGCATTTGATTAGCAACTCTTGCACACGCAAACCCTTATCATACCCTTTCAAATCCCACATACAACTGTCCATGAATAGATTGAACAGCCATGGTGAGGCAACACAGCCCTGTCTAACACCTTTAGAGATGTTAAACCAGGCCGAGTATGCGCCATTGATTCTGACACAGGCTTTGGAACCCTCATAAAGGGACCTCAAAGCCTGCACCAGGTTGCTGCTCACTCCATACATAGACAGCACCGTCCACAACTCCTTTCTATCTACCCTATCATAGGCCTTTTCCAGGTCCACAAAAGCACAGAAAACCTTTTGGTTCACCGCCAAGAACTTTTCTGTGATGGACCGTAGTGAAAAGACCTGATCCGTACATCCCATTCCCTTTCGAAATCCCGCTTGTACATCCCAGATTTTGTCATTCGTAACATTCAATACCCTTTCAATTAAAATCTTCGCATATACTTTGCCGACAACACTAAGGAGGCTGATACCGCGGTAGTTTTTGCAGTCTTGCTGTGACCCCTTTCCTTTATACAGAGGGACGATAACGGCCTTGAATCTATCTTCCGGGACTCGGCCGCTACTCCAACATGCATTGAAAAGACGGTACAGTCAGCGTCAAAAGAAACTGATCACTTAAATACCTTGTCACTTGACTGTCTCATAAGCATTGTCAAACAAGATTGTCTAATGTGTTAATGCGATAAAGTACAAAAGTAGCTTGAAGTGACCAGTTACTTTTGACGCTGACTGTACAACAGACTACCCACCACGCCATCTCCTCTCCTCAGCATTTCTATCGACACTCTATCACAACCTGCTGACTTTCCCGCTTTCATACTTTTTAAAGCCTTCATTATTTCACTCATACTAATCACACTTTCATCTTCGCTACTTGCATCTTTACTCATGCTTTCTGGCTCACGACAAATATCTTCGCATTCAAACAAGCTTTCAAAATAAGTTTTCCATCTATCAAGCATTTTTTCTTCCTCACATATTAAGTCTCCAGACTCATCCCTCACCGCGTTTAATTTAGTTTTCTCCGATTTCCCCCAAGCCGAATTAATCAAGCTCCAAAAGAGTTTAATATTCGACTGGAAGTTGTCAGAGAAACTCCTGTCATACTTTTCATTCAGTAAATCTTTCTTTCTAGCCACAACGTCTTTCACTCTTTTCTTTGATCTATTATACTCTTTTTTCTTTCTGTCGCTTAGATCTTGTCCTGGATCTACAGCTACAAAATCCAACCAACACTTTTTCTTCTCTTTCACTACATCATCTACCTCTCTATCCCACCATTCCGGTCGTTCATTCTTGCGTTTCCTTCTTTTTACTACACCACATACTTCAGTGGCCGATTTGACCATTCCATTCTTCATAATCTCCCATACATTATTTACATTATTCTCAACTTCACTGTCTTTCATCTTATTAACACATTTAAAACAATCTTTCAGCTTTCTTACGTACTCATCTTGTATAACTTCGTCATTCAGTTTCTCTACTTTTATCCTCTCTAACGCAGTGGTAGGTACGGGAACACGATGGCGCCAACGTGTGAACAGACCCCTTACTCGTGTTACCACTAAGTAGTGATCTGAACCTACGCTAACTCCTCGAAATGCTCTGGTATCTACAACTTTGTTACGCAACCGTTCATCCACAATCATCAAGTCTATCATAGACTTCTCATTCTGCCGTCTCCACGTATACTGATGAATCTCTTTGTGATCAAACAAAGTGTTTGTCACGCAGAGATTCTTGGCCAAACATACATTGAGAAGACATTTGCCATTCTCGTTCACTCGCTCATCACCATACTTACCCAGTACCGATTCAAAACCATCCCTTTGCACGCCTGTCCAACCATTAAAATCGCCTAACAAAATAATCCTCTCATTCTCCTTGCATTTTGTTGAAACCTCATGCAAACTTTCCCAAAACTCCTCCCTTTCTTTTTTCGATTTATTCGTATCTGGGGCATAAGCCCCAATTACGAATAAACGGGTGAGACCTACCTTGAGTCTCACCCAGAGAAGTCTTGGGCTCACACATTCATGCTCTTGCATACATTCAGCCATTCGCTCTGTGAGTACGATGCCAACTCCCTGACGACCGTGCTCGGATACCGGAACTCCGGACCACAAAGCCGTCAAGGTTCCGTGTGTGGACGTACTCACCCCTTTTTTCTTCGTCTCAGTCACACAAAGAACATCCAGCTTTCTCTCTTTCATCATCATACATACCTCATCTAATTTATGTTCCATCTCTCCACAAACATTCATCGTAGCAAGGCGGCTTTCAGCGGCCCGCTTTTTGCCAACCCCCCTGCGAACACGGCGTGACACGTGGCAAACGGCATCGCCGCCGTTCCGATCCCCGGAGGGATCCGAACATACGTGCACTATTTTGCCCCCCCCAGAGTACGAAGGGCTGCCCAGGCTAGGCCTGGGGAGGGATTCTCTGGCATTGCCAGTACCCTCCTGGGGTATAAACCTTTTAAATCGTGCTCGCATGGTCCATTATGCAGGGTCGGGTTTGAATTCGGAGTTTTCCTTCTCCTAGATAGGTAGCAGCCCAATGCTGACGACGCCTATCCCGCCGGGTTTGAATTCGGAGTTTTCCTTCTCCTAGATAGGTAGCAGCCCAATGCTAACGACGCCTATCCCGCCGGGTTTGAATTCGGAGTTTTCCTTCTCCTAGATAGGTAGCAGCCCAATGCTAACGACGCCTATCCCGCCGGAGGAGATTTTACCAGTATAATAATCCCTTAATCCCTTAATCGCCTTCTACGATACCCACGGGAGGATAAGGGGTGGTGCTATTCTACTCTACCGGCACCACACGGCACAATTAAAATTGAAATAAAACTAAGCTCCTCAAATATTTTAAATATATTTTAAATTTTGAATTTCATACACTTTGACAGTTTTCTAAAATCGTTTTCGATAGCTTTAAGCTTGTTTAGGGCCTATACAAAGTTCCAGTCTAGCAAGCGGCGCGTTAGGTTTTTATGGAAGCACCATTATATACGTTTAATCCACATAAATCTCACACAAAATGAATAAATCATATTAAGCGAGGTTATACCTATGTCCAAGGTAGCCGTGGCAGGACAGAAATAGCTGTCCAGTTTCCAATGTCCCCAGTTTTCATATTAGTGCCAAATATTCACGATATTTTAGTAGCACACTGACGGATAATTGATATACTGACACGGGAGTTACGGTCTGTTTATTTGTTTATGAAGGAATTGGAAGTTTGTTTATATGTTAAGACTTAAACTTTGTTACACGAGATAATAATATGTAGGTTTGTGCCCAGCAGTGGACATGTTCCGGCTAACGAGATAATGATAGTTTTAATGTTTTAATGTTTATTAGGGTACAAACGGTACAATATGGCTAATACAATAAAAAATCTTAAATTATACATCAACCAGTAAAGTTACCACAGTTAAATAATACACAAACTAATCGAGCAATATGATATTAATTACTTGAAAATATGAAATTAGTTTAAAAAATAATAATAATAAGGATACCTTTATATGCAGAAAAACAAAAATAAAAATAAAAACAAAAAGATTGAATTACTGAAGTGATTTGATTACTGGACAATACAAATAAGACACGACGAATTCAATCAATAATAATACAATTTTTTTTAGTTCGCGAATTTTATTGTAGGTAGAATTGACATCATCTTGATTTTCTGACTGTGTTATCTGGAATGTTTTGTGCTTATCCTCATTTTTATATTATGTATTTATGTAAGTATTTATATTAATTAAATATATTGATATGTATGTCTATATTATTACGTTTAAGTAACATATATGTTAGACCCTATGTTGCACCGCCACCGCAATCTCTGCTTTGCCCAAAGGTTAACTGGCAGAGAATGCCTTACGGCCCTTAAATTCGCCTTTTGTATACTAAGTGTATTCTTTTGTGCAATAAAGATTAAATAAATATTAAATAATTATTATTATCCGCTTATCAATACGAACGAAGAACGAGTACCAAACATAATTAAAAAATATATCTACACAGCCAATGGGAGGCAAAAGCCAACTACGTTTAACAACTTAAAATATGTGTTTTTTTTATATTGTACTATTTTCTGACTTTTTTTTAAGGTAGAGCACAATTCCGTCGATTAAGAAGGAAACACCACGCTAGGTAAAGCACTTAATAGGTTTAGTAGGTATGTAATGTCAAAAATATAAAAAAATCCAAGGTATTAGGTATTATAGTAATATTTCCAGTAATTTATACTGCACTCATTTCATTTCATTTTTATCATTTACTACGAATGAGTTTTAAAGTTACCCTTTTCAGCACTTAAGAATTAATTGAAAAAGTCGTTAAGCTTACCATAGCAACGAGAACTATCTAACACAAAAATGTTTGCCCTCAACCGAAACCTTAAATAATAAGTATAGTCTTTACTATTTGAACTGAGCTGATCTTCTACACAAAGGCTTTTGTTTGTAAACAATACCATTGTCTTTCTTTGTATCCGTAACCGCAAGCCGATTACATACAAAAAAGTTAGAACTACATTGAATGTACATTGAATTATCAACCCTACCCTCTTAGTCAGTAGGTTTAAAATGTAAAGTGTCAGAATACAGATATAAGTCTTGTGTAGATGATAGTATTGTGTAGAGAATAAGCACAGTTCAAATAATAAAGACTTATATCTGTGTCCTGACACTTTACATTTTAAACCTACTGACTAAGAGAGTAGGGTTGATAATTCAATGTACATTCAATGTAGTTCTAACTTTTTTGTATGTAATCGGTTTGGTGTTACGGACACAAAGAAAGACAATGGTATTGTTTACAAACAATGCCCTTTGTGTAGAAGATCGGCTCGCTAGAAATAATAAAGACTAACAATAACCTTGGTATTAGAATCATGATAACGTTGTATTTGGCTGGGTTCTTGCATGGCCATATTATAATAAAATAAAATAATAGAATAGAATAGAAAAATATTCATTTGACGACGCGCTGGCCTAGTTGGTAGTGTCCCTGCCTAGGAAGCTAGCAGGCTGGGTTCAAATCCCGGTTTTGCAGATATTTGTGTGTGGTGAGCGCGAATATTTGTTCCTGAGTCGTGGATGTTTTCTATGTATTTAAGTATCTATTTCTCTGTATAAGTATTTATATCGTTGTCTAGTACCCATAGTACAAGCCTAGAGCTTTGTTTGGGACTAGGTCAATCGGCAGTAGGTAGGCCTCCAACAAGATGGAGTGACGACCTTGTAAGGATCGCGGGAACGCGGTGGACGCGAAAAGCACAAGACTGGTCTGAGTGGAGAGCATTGGGGGAGTCCTATGTCCAGCAGTGGACGTCTTTCGGCTGACATTATTAGCCTATTATATAGCCTAGCCAGTTTCAACCTGCCAATATTTTCATACCTATATTTATATTTGTGCCTCAACACGAAAACGTTCACATTAAACTAGAGGTTTACTTCATAAATAATATTTATTAGCTCTTGTAATAATTCTGAGTTTTGACACATATTCTAACTGAACCACGCATGTTATTTCATTACATTTATAGTTTAACTAGCGGCCCGCCAGCAGCTTCGCCCCGCTGCAAATTCCTGAGTTTCCCGGTGGATTTTTCAATTATTTTCTTTCATAAAAACCTTGTCGTGACATTGACGAACACAACAAAAAAGAAATCAGCCAAATCGGTTCAGCCGTTCTCGAGTTTTGCGCTTACCAACACATTTAGCGATTCATTTTTATTATAGGTATACAGGGTGCCTCTGACCTTGGGGCTTTAAATGCATAGATCAATTCTACTCCTGAAACTAAACTTCTTTTGTTCTGTAAGTTGTTAAAAACATGTTCAGTTTAAATTTATTTTTTATCATACAAGTTAAATCTAATTTTCAATGTACGCGATCCAATTCTCCATTTTCCTTTAGCCCCCGTACCAAGGTAATGTCGCCCCCGTACCATGAGATACTGATTACATGGCCAGTATGTAATACACTGATTTTACAATTAGACTTTAACATCAATTAGTTATCTAAATTTAAGTTATTTTTTCATGTTGCAGAACAAAAGTAGTTCAGTTTAGCGAGTAGAATCGATCGTTGAAATTAAAGCCCCAAGGTCAGAGACACACTGTATAGAAAATATAACACTAGATTAACCACCTGTTTCATAATCGGCAAGTAAAGCATATTTGACAGATAAATTTAGCCCTTTCTCTTTCTTATACTTGTAAATAGACAGAGACAGAGGCAACTTTAAATGGCAGGTAAATTTACTCGTCGATTGTGAAACAGGCCCTAAGTATATTGTCATTGTAATAATTAATTATAGGAAACGACCGTTGTGTTACTAGTTGACTGTTGTCTCCTCTAGTGTACGGTGTACGGATACCTACACTAACTGAATAAACATTTCGAATGCTACACTAAACTGGTATCTTTCAAATAGATACATACATACATACATAAACTCACGCCTTCATTCCCAGAGTGGGGTAGGCAGAGCTACAGAATTACCAAGCACTCTTAAATAAGTTGTTGATAAGTTAAATCGCTAAATTAATTCAAATAGATAAGTTAAATAATCAAGGTTTGAAACGCAAATGAAATGAAATATTAGGCCGGGGCAAAAATATTTTCGTATTTTGAATGTGTTATTAGTTATTAAACCTCTTTGGCTGTACTGTACTGTAACTGGCTGGTTTTAATACCATTAAATGTTGACATTCTTAAGATGCAATATATAAAAAAGTAGTTCCCGCCATTTTTCAATTGTTTTTCAAGCAAGCAAAATGAACGTAGGTGTGTGCGGAAGAAATTCGGTACATTTTAAAGTTTTATTACAAAAAAGGTAAAAATGCGACGAACGCCGCGAATAAAATTTGTGCGGTTTACGGACCTAATGCGGTATCAATAAGATTAGCAAAAATGTGGTTTAAGCGTTTCAAGTCTGGAAATTTTAGTGTAAAGGTGAGGTTCGCTCTGGACGCCCTGTCACAGATAAAATCAGTGCCATCTTTGAAAAAGTGGAGCAAGATCGACATATTAGTAGCTACGACATTGCTGAAGAACTGGATGTTGATCATAAAACAGTTTTACGTCATTTACAAAAGTATGGATGCAAGAAAAAACGTCATTTGGGTACCACCTGATCTCACTGAGAGAAACCTAATGCAACGTGTTTCCATTTGCGATTCTTTGTTGAAACGTAACCATTCCGAACCATTTCTTGAACGGTTGATTACGGATGATGAAAAATGGGTCACTTACGGTACGAATGTGCGAAAAAGATCGTGGTCGAAGCATGGACAAGCCCCACAGACCGTGGCAAAGCCAGGCCTGACTCGGAACAAAGTGATGCTGTGTGTATGGTGGGATTGGAAAGGAATCGTCCACTATGAGCTTTTGCCACCGGGTAAAACTATCGATTCTGACCTCTACTGTCAGCAACTGATGAGGTTAAAAGAAGCCCTTGTGAAAAACCGGCGCTAGGAAGGGCGTAGTGTTCCATCATGATCGCACTCATATATAACCACGCAGCGAAAATTGAGAGAGCTTGGCTGGGATATGTTGATGCATCCTCCGTATAGCCGTGACCTTGCTCCATCAGATTTCCACCCGTTTCGGTCACTTCAGAAGTCTTTAGGAAGCATAAAGCTAACCTCAAAAGAACACTGTGAAAACTACCTGTCAGATTTTTTTTGTCAAAAATCTCAAAATTTCTACATCAATGGGATGGGATCATGGCACTACCCACAAGATGGCAACAAGTCATCGATCAAAACGGCACATACATTATAAATAAATAAAAATTTATACCTAAAAAAAAAATTTTTCTTTGTATGAAAAATACGAAAAGACTTTTGCCCCGACCTATTTTATTTTGAAACTTTTTAAAAATGCTTCCAGTTTCCGCCCAATGTTTGAAACTTACCCAGTCATGGCGGTCTTAATGTAGAAAAATAACAACGAATTTTAGTCGAAAATAAGAATATTGTTAAAAAAAACGTTTATTGTTATAACTCCCAATAACTCTTAGCTAGAAGTCTATGATAAATGATAAGTTTAGTTTAGTTTAGTTTATTTATGCATCAATGTAATATTACAATATAAATTGCATTGCATGTCAAAAAATACGAAATTACATTGAGATCGTCAAAACATAAATACTAATAATCAAAAAATACAAGAATAATTAATTAAATATCGAATAATCGTCACTCGTCCGATGTCAATACATATTATGATTAATAAATCTGGAATCGGGAATCGGGCAGGGCTAGCACAACTTGCCCGCGAATGGTTTATCTCTCAGTGATCTCCCTCTACATGGACTACAACGAAAGAGACGCACTGAGTAACAGCTACTGCGTAGTACAAATGAGCTTTGCGAAAAAAAACATTTTATAAGATTTTGCCACTGCGACATTGGATATGGCGGTTTCTAAATTTAACAGTATAAAAAACAAAACGCCTACAAAAAAAATTGCCACAAATAACCTTATTTAAGGAGCGTCCCCACTGAGAGCATTCGCGTGTAATAAGCATTTGGCGCGAACATCGAGTGGTGTGTAAGCTTCGTAACGCTCGGCTCAACGTCCACACCACTCGGATATTCACGCGAATGGTCTCAGTGGTGCCACGCATGGTCAGCCATGGTGAAGTGCATTGCAATCAAGTTATTGCAGGCGTCTTTACTCCACAGTTAAATATTAAATAATCATGCCCAATTATACATACGTATGCGTCCCTCGTGGCAACTTCAATCGGCTGTGCACAGTGTTCTTCTACTCACAAAATAAATCCCGCTCTTTAAAACGTCACAACTCCTCTTAGAAACAAAAATACTTTCCCTATGACATTATATTTTGAATCCTTCAGTCACACTGACGTTGCATTGGGTGCATCGCGCAGGACATTCAGCCCTCACCTGGATATTGATTTATGATTCCGGCCGGGAGAGCTATTTATAGATAGCCCGGCCACAGGCAGCCTCCACGGAAGGAAAATTATTAACATGGAAACATTTGTTTTTGTCCGTGATTCCATCCGCGTTCCGAAACTCCGTTTCCTTAGGATTGGTACAAACTATCGGAAAAATAAGTTTTTGAGAAAAGCTTTTGTTTGCTGATTGTTATTTTTTGCAAAGTCTGCATCTGCGTATGAAGACCAAACTTGTGAGCAAACTTGAGTATAGCGGAGATCTAGTTGCCATCTTCTGACTCCATCGTCAGATCAGCTCTAAGATACCATAATATTGCATTGTCATCGGGTTTACATATTCAATATATTATTTAGTCCAAATTTCAGCAATTCCTATTACCTACGGAAACTGATTCCAAATCGGTTAGCAAATTTTGAAGCGGACAACTTACTTACCATTTTCATTGACCTACATACGAACAGTGCAATGTCCGTCTCAAATTCTAATCACTTCTCACGAGGCTCGGTTAAGGCTTTATACCGTGAAGAAGGAACATACAAACCAAAAAACATAACTTTAGCATTAAAGTATTAATAATTAAAGTTCCTCCGTGTCCAAAAATCTTGAAATTTATTTGATAAACTTGACTTCATACGATCCGATGCTTAATTCCAATTTTGCTGTCAGCAAACCTGAAAATTACTCCATCTACATACAACTTTAGACATAAAAGTGACATCAATCTGCCATCTTGGTTCCAAAACCCTGAGCGTCATTGACGATTTTTGTCTTGAATTTCCATCTATCACCTTGAAGAACTATATTGAAGTGGGAACGTGACTGGTGAGATTTCTTACGAGCATTTTTCTTGCTGCCACCTTCTACGTCGACTCGAAAATTAATAGGGCACGCTGAAAAATGCCCAAAAAGTCTCGTCACCCAAGATACAAACTAAAGATAGTAAACATTCGAGAACATGGTACTGCTCAAAGTCACTCAGAGGGCTATGGAGAGGGCTATGCTCGTGGTTTATCTGCGTGATTGAATCAAAAATGATAATATCCGCAGTAGAACTAAGGTTACCGACCCCGGATTTCCCGGAGAACAGCTAAACTGAAGTGGCAGTGGGCAGGGCACATCGATCGCAGGACTGATGGCCTATGGGGCCAGAAGGTTCTTGAGTGGCGTCCGCGGACCGGGTGACGAGCTGTAGGTAGGCCTCCAACAAAATGGAGTGACGACCTTGTAAGGATCGTGGGAACGCGGTGGATGCTAAAAGCACAGGACCGGTCTGAGTGGAGAGCCTTGGGGGAGGCCTATGTCCAGCAGTGGACGTCTTTCGGCTGACATGATGAAGAGGACATGGCGCTCCAGTACCTCGCCATTGCATAGACAGGGTGTCTTGTATTTACAGGTACAATAATAAAACATCGATGATGACATTGATGACATCAAAATAATAATTTATTATTTCGTGACCGATTACATTCTTATCTTATAACTTATTAATTATTATTAGGCTAATTAATAAATACAACTTATTTTTCTTAAATTTTTACATCTAGTAAGTGGCTAAACACCGCTTAATACGTACTTATAATTTTGTGCAAATAAAATATAAAACCGGAAGAAAACATTTATGAAATATTATTAAATATTTTTTTTGTTAAAACAAAAGTGTAAGTAAAGCTGAACTATAAATTTATATATCACGAACAACTTTTCAAAATATTGAATAGGTAGCGACGTATTATTAGAAATGATAAATTATCAGTAATATTATGATACATATTGTCGGCTAAAAGCGTAATAAAGTCAACTTACAAATATTAGTACAGTACAGCCTAAGGTAAAAATATGTACACATGAAAACGTTTCAAAATTGCGTACTCAATGAATTATAAACTTATTTACTATATCAATAAAGTCGATGCAGGTTAAACATTTTTGTCAGTAAATATAAATGTGAGAGTCTGTTTGGTTTTATTTTTTTAACCGAAAATACAAGCTTTACAGAATCGGCACTAAACTACCTACTTTTTAAATTAGCTTGAGTGATGTTTAAAGGTCACACATAGCGGTCAGTTTTAGACACTAGAAAAACTTGAAAATACTTAATTCAATTACTAAGCCGTTACTACATATAAAGACAAAAACTATCTCTAGAAACAACTTGCTACTCTAGCAAAAATAACGCTTATCGAGTTCAATATTTTGTAAAAGGTACATCAGTAGTTAGCGTAGAATTTCACCAAGCAATTGACAGACGATTAGAGTGTTAACAGCTGTCAAAATGTATGAACTAACAGTCAATTAACATTGGTTAACATTTAATATTGTTTGGTAAAATTGGTAATATTTAAGTCGCACAAATACCTGGTGTTTACTTATCTTGTCTGATAAAAATGTAAAAAAAGAGTGCTGTCTTCGCCGACAAACTGCTTTGCAGTTTAGCGAAACTATTCTGATTGTTTTTACAATGTGTATCCTTGGTATAATAAATAAAAAAAAAAAAAATAAAAAAAAAATGGTTATAACATGTACAAAATGATTTTGAAGAGCTATCCATGTGACCTCATTCGTGTTAGGCTTAGGAAATGTTAAATATCATATTTAATACTAAAACTTAATTCACTTACTATATTTACAAAAGTGAATTTTCTTTCTTATATTAATGAGACACTCATTTTAACGCTTCAATTTATAATATACATTATACTATAGAGTAAATTTAATTGTTAACTTTAATTAAATATAAGTAAATACTTTTAAGTTATTTTAAGTACCATCTATGTATACTTTATGGAATGCAATGAATAATTGAGTATTGAGTATAAATAAATAAATATCAGGGGACAAACCGCAGATAAAACCGTCGGTTCGTCCGCTGGTTTCGACCGCGCATCAAACTGTCAAGACTTTATTACGATCAAAATTAAATGTGTCCGAACTGTCCGTGTATACTCCAGATATTCCGTGGATATTCCAGAGTTCGGAGCGGTGTAGACTGGCGCGTGGAATGTGATCACAACACGAAAGATTTTCCTTCATCACACACACACATCATCCTTATTGTACTTTTTGAATTTAATGTTGTCGCTTGTTAGGGGATAAGAAGTGATTGTATTACGTTATTGTATCTTTTCCATGATTGTTGAATAAACGTTTTTCTATTAAGTATATTCTATTCTTCAGACGTAACAAAAGTGAATCCCTGTTTAGGCATTGCGTTAGCTGGATTCGTAGTTGGTTCCAACCGAATATGTGGTAGACGTGGTCATTTACCATTTTTGAGCGAATTAGGAGAGAATTATCCAGAAGATTTCCAGAATTACCTACGCATGGATGGTGACAATTTTGAATCTTTATTAGAAATGGTACGAGTATGTACCTAGTCAAAAAGAAAAAAGAGGTTCGTCACATTTTGAAGAAGAAATTATATTGAGTCAAAAGTCAGTGAATGTTAAATAAATAATAAGTAATTATATTTATTCTTATGGTTTGTAATATTTCATATTCAGTGTTATTATTGTAACGTTGTTAATTAAAAAATGGTTCCGATGTTGAAACATGGTCGAGGAAAGCCTTTGACTTCCCAGACTAAAGAAGTTTTGTATAATTTGTACAAATATTTCCAAAATGAATGCAATAGCTTTCCGAGCAGTATTGTGACTCCCGCTGAATTTGAAGAATATTAGAATTAAATGTTCTGTTTAATATTAATATTATTCACTTTTTAAATATTGTTTAATATTATTAGTTCCATTGATGTAGGTGACTATAAATCATATAAAAATATATTTAAAACTATTGGTTTATTTCTTTATGTGCTTAGTTGCTGACCTACTACAAATGCAAAAACGTCTCAAAAATAAGTTACCTGTACCTACTTGAAAATACATACATTACTGGCGCCGTGATTATCTAGTGCAAATTCAAACTACTTTTCTACTATGTTATCAAACTTATCAATGATAAAATTGATAAAACTTATTCATAAAATTACATACAATGTTCCTAATTCATGATAATCCTAGCCGGGGGATTCTATCCCGAATCGGACTATTAAGTAACGAGCGAAAATGTCTTAATTCATTGTGCTACCTTTCTTAATAATCTGGAATAGATGAAAAGGCCTATTTATTATTATTAATCCTATTTTTAGCGCTTCCCCCGCGCTTTCACGGTCTATATGTACATGCGTGAATATTGATGCTTATACTAATACAAGTGGCTGGGTACGTTCTTCTTGAAATTTACAACTTATCAAATATATTTACTATCTCACTATATTTTTATTTTTTTTAAGTCATAGGAAGGCAATTGAGCACACAGGCCACCTGATGGTAAGTCGAAACTGTGACCCATAGACAATTAGACATTCGCATTCACAAGAATGCAAATGCACTGCCCACCCTGAGGAGTAAGATGGAATGCCTCTATGCTAGTCATTTCACCGGCTGCCTTATCCCCGAACCGGAACACAACAATGCGAACACTGCTGCTTGGCGGTAGGTTAATGGATAAGATGGTGGTACCAACCCGGACGGACCCTGCACAAGGTCCTCCCACGAGTGAAATATGTACTGTTGGGATGTTTTGTGGCATTTTGACAACAGACTGTTGTAAAGACGTATTTTTTTAGCTTTGATACATGATAAGGTTTTGACTAGTCGGCGCCTGCGATTTGGTACCTACGCGTAGAATATCTTTTCCCCTATTTCTTTCCGTTGGGACAATCCTTACTTCTCCCCTAGTACAGGGTGGACCAAAAGTTCGTTAACATTTAAAATGTCATTATTAATAATATAACAGATGCACAGTATAAAAATGTTTATTTACAATGAAAGTAGACACATTGGGGTTTTATTTTTTAAAAATAACATTATCTAAATGTAGCCCTTTCCTGTTTTGGCACTCGTGTAACCTGTATCGGAAATTTTCCATTACTGCCCGTAGAGTGTTTTGGGGAATTCCTTGCATTTCGTCGCGAATATTTTCTTTTAATTCTTCGATGGAGCTCGGGTTGCTGGCATAAACTTTACTTTTGAGATATCCCCAAAGATAAAAATCTAATGGGGATAAATCTGGGCTTCGAGGTGGCCAGTTAATGTTACCTCTTTTGGAAATCAGTTTTTCTCCGAAAATTTCCCGGATGGCGGCAATAGCGTCATTGGAGGTGTGACAAGTTGCACCATCTTGCTGAAAATAAGTCCGTTTGTTATAGCCCTTAAAGTTTTTTAGTGCAGGAGCAAAAAATAACTGCAACATTTCGACATAACGCACTGTATTTACAGTTATCGGACGTTGTCGCCAATCTTCATAAAAATAGGGACCAATGATTCCAGTGGCAGATATTGCCGCCCATACAGTGACCTTGGGCGAGTGCAATGGCCTTTGATGCTTAAGTTGCGGGTTAGTGTCACTCCAATACCTGCAATTTTGCCTGTTAACGTATCCATTAAGGTGAAAATGTGCCTCATCTGAGAAAATAATGGTGTTGTTGAAGTTCTGAAACCTCCCAAGCATTTCGTTAGCAAAAGCCAGTCTTTTATCAGAATCACCTGGCTTCAATTCCTGTATAATTTGAATTTTATACGGATGCAGGTGTAGATCATCATGCAAAATTCTGTTTAAAGTCGATCTCGATACCTTTAAGACAGTAGAGCGCTTCCGAGTTGAGAGACCAGGTTGACCTTGAACAGACGCTCGAACACGCTCCACGTTTTCAGGGTCACGTTACGTGACGTCCTTGGCCGGCCGGATCGTGGCATATTTAGTGTCGAACCCGTCGTTTCGAACTTCTGAACCCATTTTTTTATTATATGAGCTGACGGGGCAAAATTATCATTGTGTATGTTGTAATGATAACAAAATTTTCTCTTGGCCTCGGTTGCAGAATCGCGGTTTCGGTAATATTCGCGTACACAAAACGCACGTTGTTCTCCGGTGAATGACGCCATCTTACTAAATCCCCAATGGCCGCTCTTTCATTTGACATACCACGCACTCCCCCCCTCCCGCTCAAATAGACGCAGCGGCTAATTCAAATGTTAACTTACTTATGGTCCACCCTGTACTTTCATTGCCAAGAACCCGCTAGGCGGGCGCTCCGAGACTTTGCTCACATGCCGCACAACCCGCCGGGTGGGTTGTATGAGTTGTATCTATCCTAGTAAGGCCCAGTGTGCAATAGGGTGTACACAATCAAGGCAATTTACTTTGACCTCTGCTGCAATAAGAATAAGGTTTATTTTTATAAATTGAAAATGGCATTTTCGAACAATCGCAACTGAACTTTATTCCCTTGATTGTAGATTCAAAGTCCCAGTTACAAAAAACTCCCATTTATCAGTATGGTGGGCCTTGCGAGGCTATAGTAGTAATAGATGACTAAGAACCCACCTAGCGGGCGCTGCGCTCCGCGTGCGTCGCTCAGGGTTGAACACTTTATAAAGAAGAATAAAGTTTATGAATATGAAAATACCAATTATATTTTTAAAATTTAAAATAGTGTCACTATTTAAAGTAATTTCGCGTAAAAGAGAGTTTTCTATTCGTTATCAGTAGGCTAAAATTCACAACGATTCAATTTATTAGTTTTAGCACAGACCGTCAGAAGTGTCGACGGCATAGAGATAAGTGGACGCGCTTGGCGGGCGCTCGGCGTGGAGTGTTGGTTTGTTCGACCAACGCGCATGTGGACGCGCCCAGCGGGTTTTATATTTTATTTTATATTTACGCTGGCTCCAGGAATGGGTCTTGTTTTTGAACTTGGCAGTGAAAGTGCTAGGGCGCCCGAGGAATACTCCCTTCAAATTTCAAGACCCTAGATCCAGCGGTTCTGGCTCTGCGATGATCGATCATTCAGTCAGTTTCTCCTTTTGCAGGGTTATTGGTAAGTCGACCTATTCCCCTCTAGGGGTTATGGGGGAGATCATTTGCAATCATTTTGGTGCCATAATCAGCTTAACAGCTTAACAGGTCCGGTAAAATTAAGATAATCGTAACTTAAATTGATAATATTTCAAACTTTCATCTATTCTTCGATCTAGTTATCTTTATCCCTTTTCCAGAACTTGAACATTAGTATAATTAATTAATGAATTATTATTGCTGATTAGTTGCGCCTTGTGCTACGAGATATGTATCTTTAATTCAATTTTGTAGTTTGAATTTTCATGAAATTGAAAAACTTGGACAAGACCAAAAACTTGATCAATCTTTGATGCACAGTGGTGAATAAAAGTTGTATGGTAACCTCTAGACCAGTATCTTAAAAATCACTTCATTGAATGCAAAATAATAAAAATAAAAAAATAAAAAATATTTTTGTATATTATTTTGCAATACATCCAGTGGCTGGAACTCGTCGAGTCTTCTGGCACTCGTGAGAACAGCTTATAGACGTGGCTCAAGAGTGTGATGGGTTTGTAGTTGTTAAGAAGGTATTTATCTCTCTTCTTCATCATCATCTCATGATGATGATCTCTCTTCTTAAAAAAGAGCACCACCAAATTCCCGCTCCACGCCTTTGGAGTTCTCCCACTGTGAAGGACGGTGTTAAAGAGGTTCTGTATCTTCCGTATAACATGGACTCTTTCAGCTTTCAAAAGCTCTGATGTTATTTGGTCCTCACCAGGGCTTTTCCATTCTTAAGCCGCCTCAGAGCTATCACGATCTCGTCTTGACTGATGTCTGGCAGTTCGTCGGTATAGTGGCGTGTCAGGGTGGCTCTAGTATCGTGGTCGTCTCGTCGGGAACGGAGGGCATCGTATAAACGGCCATAGAAATGGCGTGTATTGGAATTCCGGAGGACGCGCCGTACTCTGACGAAGTCGCTTGGGTGGTTTCCCGTCTATTTATGATCAACCGAAGAGTCTCATCCGAGAGTTTGAACTTCCTGGCAGTACGCTGCTTTTTGCAGAACTTGATACCCTGGATGTTTTATCACCCTCGCGAAAGTAGAGAAGACGGCCTGTCCTTCCCCTCTCATCGGACTTCACATAATCCCAGCACATGCCATTTAATGTTCTCTAACTCCACTTCCAACTGTTCTATAATGTAACTTACTTTTAAGGATTATTGTATTTAATAATTGAAAAAATTACCTTTGGCTGGAGTTTCTTGCGGCGCTTCTTTTCCGCAATGATGGTCTTTTCCGAAGCGCTAGTAGATTCACTCCATATTACCGACGTGAAAAAGAGCCTTCATGTGGCCAATGTAGTGAATAAATATTTTGAAATTTGAATTTGAATTTTGCTAGATGATAGTCAAGCCTCAGACTGCGTCCGTTAAACGTAGTCAGGGTCAGTTTTTTTTAGCAAGCTATGGTAGCCCGGTTAGGTATTCTTAGCACCCCCTGCCCCACCGTTAGGTAATAGCGAGGCGGCCGGGAACTAGGGGCCATTTTCTTTTGGCTTCAATCATCATCGGGGGTTAATGCCCATAATCCCCAGATCCCCACGATGGGCATGCGGGTTGGGGATCGCAGTTGTTGGAGTTGTTCTGCAGGGGGCGCTGCTGCCCACCCCCCGGCGTATGTCCCTTAGTCGCCTCTTACGACACCCACGGGATGAGATGGGGTGGTGCTATTCTACTCTACCGGCACCACACGGCCAGCTGATCATATTAATTAATAAGTTAATTATGAACAATTTAATGGCGATGAGGTGGTTTAGTAAAAATACTAAGTGATCTCATAATTATAGCGCAACTAATCAAGTAATCACCAATCGTCTACATACAGGTTAATCTTGGACCTCTAAATACAGGACACCCTATATAGATGATTAGTCCATATTTTTATTTTAACTGATCTGGTTATTCTTTATAGGTTCGGGTGGTAGGTGCTGTGTTCAATTGGTACTATTGTAAATTGCTTGACATTGGTATCATTAGGTCGTTGATAGAACAAAACTGTAATTCAATTGGATAACCAAAATCCTAACCTATCTATGTCTTAATTTCTATTCTCCTATTCACAATGTATATGTACAGGTGTGAATATCCTTTTTTTTAACTAATTTTATATGGTCTTGCGAGTCTATACGTTGATAATACAACATTTTACATGCTACTTACCTACCTACCTAAACCTAACCCAACTACTTAACCTGTTCCTACTTTAACATACGCCGGGTACCTATGTCCCTTAGTCGCCTCTTACGACACCCACGGGATGAGATGGGGTGGTGCTATTCTACTCTACCGGCACCACACGGCCTGCTGATAATATTAATCTATAAGTGAATTATGAACAATTTAATGGCGACGAGTTGGTTTTGTAAAAAATACTAAGTGATCTCATAATTTTAGCGCAACTAATCACCAATCGTCTACATACAGGTTAATTTTGGACCTCTAAATACAGGACACCCTGTATAGATTATTAGCCCATTGTTTTATTTTAACTGATCTGGGCCCTATCTAATAAAAGTTACAATTTACAATTTGTAATTACCATTCACATTCTACATTTCTACATATTTCTGTTCAATAGAAATTACAAATTACAAGATTGTAGTTGTAAAAAAAAATACACACAAATTGTAGAATTGTAGCTACAATTTTACATAATCCTGTTCAATAAAAGTTTTTTCATCACACTTGCACGTAAACAGTATCTAAACATACAGGTTAACTTGGCCGCAATGCCCCATATAAAACCCTCGACCTTTTTATTTACCATGAAACCCAAGGTCGGTAAGTAATTTTTTTTTAATTTATAGCACAGCACACATGTCATGCAAGTTCAAGCAAAGAGTTTACACGCAATTGAAAAATTGTCTTAAAATGTTATTTAAACAGGAATTTCATTGCAATCTCGCTACATGTTACTTAAATACTCAATTAATGTTCTTAATAATCGATTTTAATAGTTTTCTGTATCAAAACGTCGTTTTTTTTTACACTCCTTCAGGGCTGTATGTATACCTACGTAAGTATTTGCCCTTAACGTTTCTGAACGAAACATTTGTATAATCTGTGGAGTCCGCCCGTCATCCGCTTAAAAAAAGTTCAAGTAATTCGTAATAATAGTTGTGCTGACTTGTGTGTGATTATAAGTTTTTTCTGTCCTATAATTTTATTTATTTACTCGCAAATGTGATGAAAAACATTGTATGTTTCACGGTCGGTACAGGAATTACGTACCTCGACTCAGAAAGCCCTCAGTCTTCGACTTCGGGCTTCTACTAGAGCCTCGATCGTAATTCCTTACTTACCGACCTTAATACACAATGTACTATTACTTGACAGGCATTAATTTAGAAATTTGTCAGAAAAAGTGGTTTATTAAACGAAGTATTGTAGTTACAAGTTTACAATATTGTAGAATTGTAATATAATTCTTACAGGCGAGCGCACTCTGTGTAAAACCGTTGGTGATTTTTACTTGTTGTTAAAATAATACTTTTTGAGTAATGGTGCTAACGTCATCATCTAGTGAGAGAGAGCAGTGACGAACAATATTCGCAATAATTGTGCGACGGAGGCGAATATTTAAAAAAATATATAAATTTCACGTTTAATTTGATTGACTACACATTTAATGAGAAGTTTAGGGTAAGCAAGACTACCATTGAATACTTGGTAAACAAAATAGGCAACGAGCTTGAACACAAAACCAACAGAAACGCATCTCTTACACCTACTGAACTACTACTACTGGGATGGGCTGTGGGTCACTATACCATATAGTAGCAGAAGCGCACGGTATCTGTAAGGGGACTGTACATAAAGTAAGCATCGCATTTATTGAAATAATAATTTTACGACACGGTTAGTCTAAAGTCTTACTTTTTATTCGGTGAAGTAAACTGATGAGTTGATGACAATAAGTTCATGGTGGTTCGTTTGTGGTTCATTCCAATAATAGCAGTTTATAATGACTACATTTCCTGGTAACTTTTACCTAAAGAACGACTCATGAACTGTTAATTTATATAGCCTGATAAAAAAAAAACTGTAGTTGGTAGTGACCCTGCCAACGAAGCCAGCGGTCCTGGGTTCGAATCCCGGTTAATGTCTAAAGCTCTTAGTTGTTCCGTTATTTCTTTCCACTTATTTATTTTAATTTCATGAGTCAGTTTATCGCTAAATTTACAAAATAACACATGTTAATTTTCATATATGAGTGTTAAAATTGTAATTGTGTTGTTCTAGTCTTTTTCGTAAAAAAAGTTGAATGATAGTTATAAAATATAGATTACACAGCGACTAAAGTATGTCCTACCCTCGTTTCATTATTCTTCAATAAAAATATTACACTTATATGTGAATTGTATCTTACCATGACTTATTTGTAAAACAAAATTGTAAACGAAAACAACAGGCATTTTTTACAATTTTTAAGTTTTATTAAACAGAGTATGAACGCGTTACAATTTTAAAATTTTTAGTAGTGCTACTTTTACAATTTTGTAGTTTTATTAAACAGGCTGTTACCATACAATTCTACAAATATGTCACTATTTTACAATTTTGTCGGATTGTAACGTTTATTAAAGCTTGTCCCAGTAAAAAATGTCGCTTATAAATTGAAAAAAAATCCGTACTAAATAAATATTAAAATTCACCAAATTTTCTAATACCGTTTTATTTGATATTCCTTTAAATATTAATATGTAACCATAAATACCAGTTTAGAATTAGTTCATCCAGAAACTTCTTAATTTTCCCTTGAGACCTGCCATCAAAGTTTGTACATCGTCATCGGTGATCAGTTTGGAAGCTTCATTCCACTTCTGCTTGAAGTCTTGAACTGAAGTGGCATCACTTCTATGTTTTAAAAGCTTCTGTTTCACACGAGCCCAATATTTTTCATTGAGTCGTAACTCCGGGCAGTTGGGAGGATTGAGAGTCATTATTTGCTTTGTACCACTGTATTGCTTCCTTCGTGTAGTGACACGTGGCCAAATCAGGCCAGAACAGGACAGGTGAAGTATGCCTCTTAATGAATAGCAACAATCGTTTTTTGAGGCACTCATTCGGGTATATATCACCATTTATGGTTCCATTAGCAAAATATGGTGTACTGCGTTTGCCACATGAACAGATCGCCTGCCACACGAGAACTTTTTTTGCAAATTTATCAATTTTGATAACCTTATACACTTACTACTTTTCTGTCGGTCCCAGAATAATAGTGGTGTCCTGGAAGTCATTTGAATTCAAGTTTGCAGTAAGTTTTGTCATCCATAACTGTACAATATTTTTTCTTAGTCATTTTTGAATAAAGCTTTCATGATCTCGTTTTAGACTCTTTTGACTGTTTTGCATTTCTGTTGGGCACTTTATTTTGTTTAAACGTTTTTATAGAACAATTTTTCTTCACTCGTTGCACTGTAGATTTCGACGTTTTAAACTTCTTGGCCAAGTCTCGTACAGAGAGGGCAGGTTTTTTCTGTAAAGCTGTTATAATCTTCTTCTCGATATTCTGGTTTACAAACCCTGGTTTACGTCCACGTCCAGGCCGTCGCCGTATTCCACCGGTCTCCCTGAACCGTTTTAAAACCCTCTTGTAGACGTTTTCAGCTCCGATGCCACTTTCTTCGCAGAGATGCCTATATATTGAACAAATTTGTACAAAAAAAAATCGTGTAACTTTTCTTGCACCGACGACATCGTTGAACATCTAGTACCTACTGACAACGTTTTTTTTAATTTTTATTTATACATTATAGAGCATCCTAACGGGAAACATAGTTTTCAAACCTCTAGATTTCATCCTGATATACAACCCCGTCTAATAATGAGCGACATTTTTTTCTGGGACAAGCTTTAGATAGGGCCAAGGGCCCTGGTTATTCTTTTAGGTTCGGGTGGTAGGTGCTGTGTTCAATTGGTACTATTGTAAATTGCTTGACATTGGTATCATTACGTCGTTGATTGAACAAAACTGTAATTCAATTGGATAACCAAAATCCTAACCTATCTATGTCTTAATTTCTATTCTCCTATTCACAAAGTATATGTACAGGTGTGAATATCCTTTTTTTTAACTAATTTTTCATGGTCTTGCGAGTCTATACGTTGATAATACAACATTTTACACGCTACTTACCTACCTACCTAAACCTAACCCAACTACTTAACCTGTTCCTACTTTAACCCAAGCAACTAAGTTCCAGTTAACTATCGTAGTATGCCGACCGGTAGTTCTATCTTTAGCCTCCAGATCGGCCATGCTCGTTTCAAGATTCTCTCGAACTCCTGGATGGCCTTAATTATTATTTTTACCAGTAATGCTTGCCAACTACAACAAAAAAATAAAGACTGATCATACGTTCGATAAGAAAATTGCCTAAAATATTGTTATTATTTTAGACGTGGCCAGCTTGACAGTATTATGTGTTTAATTGAATATCTTTGCAATATCATAATCAGAGCTCAGCAGGGTGAGCCATTTTTACGTCATTAATGTCAATTGTAGATATTAATATAGATACGCCTTAAAAATAAATATTAAAAGAAAATAAAACTTTATTATAATGACAATGCATTATCTATAAAATGAGTAGGTACTTCAAATAGAGGGTTGCTTACAAAATAATAAGAATAATAGAATAATGACTTTGCCATGATATTTCACTCAGTTGAATATGGCGTCCTTAAACAGATTTATTACCTACGTGAAGAGGTTTGAATATCATATCATATCACTTGATTAACTTTCATAGCTAAGCAGCATATGGATATACATATTATTTAAAGAGATTTGCTAAAAACGGTCACTATAAAATTCAATCGTTTTGATGGCGACGTAAAGATCGTAGCTGAAAGGCAGCCTAATTAAAATAATCTCATTAGTTATTGAATTACACCGCATCTACCATTGAATGACAAGGTATGTCCATGTTATGCAAACTCTGAAAACAGCTCACCCCTGCCGAGCTCTGATCTGATCTGAGTTGCCATCATAGTAAACGCAAAGATGGAAAACGTCATCCTACCGGTGGCAAGGTTAAAAACAACACAATATCTAAATATATATTTTTAAGAACAATAATTGATATATACCTAATGTATTGTTTTGTTATTACTATCCTGGTGTTTTAAACACTTAAGGTAAATGTTAAATTTAATGACCATTGTTAAAACTTGTTTCACTTACTATATAAACACAAGTTAATTATCATTCTTATAAGTACGAGTAGTAGTTAAAAGCCCAATGTTAAACTCCCAATTTGTAATTTACATTAGTACCTATAAAATATTACTTAATAAATAAAAGTAATGTTAAACTTACTAGGTACTTTACTTATGAAATAAAGGTAAGTTAAGTATTAAAAATATAAGTTATTAATTGAAAAAATATTTAAATACTCGTATACCTAGTTAAAGAATATTTTAATATCAATAATTTCGATGTTTAAATACTGTTTGACGAGATTTTTTTTAAATTGGAATCTTAATTGCATTAGACATATTTTTTTAGGTTCTCTATCGTTTGCCCGAATATCAATTGCCATAATTGTATCACTTGCCATAATGTTTATTTGCCATAAAGGCATTTTTTCTAAAACCGTGAACTATTCAGAATTGTTCAAAATCAAACCTAACCTAACCTAATGGGCTCTATACGATGGCATGTAAAATTTACCTGAAAGGTTTACAGTTTCAGAAAAAATGCCTTTATGACCAATGAACATTATGGCAAGTGATACTATTATGGCAAATGAAATTCGGGCAAACAAAGTGATCCCATTTTTTTACTATGAATGTTACTTTAATGTTAAATTTTTTAGATTAGTTTTTCAAGAGTCACTACGATAATTTTGTTAAGTACTTAATTAAACCACGAAAATAATATTTGTGTAAATGTTTTTAGAATCTTCCATTTTACTAATTTAAATGTAAAAAAATATATGTTTTAGGTACCCGAAAAGATATAATCATCACCATAATTGTTTAAAATACTTGCACTAACATTAACTAGTGCAAATTTAAACAAGTTTTTTACTATTTTTTTAAATAAATGGTAATATTTCCTTCATAATATAGGTGAATACTAATTTTAGCGCCTACGGGCATTCACGCTTTATATTTACATGCGTGAATATTCATGCTTATACCTATTATTAGATAATGAATCTGTGTTTTCTTTTGCGACTTCTTGAAATTTACAACTTACGTACTATATGAATACATAAATTAAATAATATCTAATGTTGGGATTTTTTGTGGCATTTTGAGCACTGTTTTTTTTTTTTTTTTTTATGGCGTAGAGAAGACAAACGAGCACACAGGCCACCTGATGGTAAGTGGAAACTGTGACCCATAGACATTCGCATTCACAAGACTGCAATGCAATCCTAAGACTGCAAATGCGTTGCCAACCCTGAGGACTAAGATGGAATGCCCCTATGCTAGTCATTTCACCGGCTGTCTTATCCCCAAACCGGAACACAACAATGCGAACACTGCTGTTTGGCGGTAGGTTAATGGATAAGATGGTGGTAGCGATCCGGACGGACCCTGCACAAGGTCCTACCACCCGCAAAAGACGTTGTTCACATTGTAAAGACGTTGTATTTATTTTGAGCTTTATGGCAAAACATATTTGAGCTTCTGACTAGACAGCGCCCGCGACTTCGTAAGCGTACTTACTTATAATAAGTTTTCCGCTTCTCCCGTATTTCTTCCCGTCAGGAATCTATTTTCTTTTATTGTAACTGCAAAATATGTTTGACTCTAGTATCATTAACCCCTAATAAGGTAGAGGCGATTTAGTAACCACTTATATTTATTTCGAATTTCGACCTTACGTATGATACATATTTTGTTTTTTTTGCACAAAAAATTACTTGATTTTAAATATTCTCTAAGAAGTGACAAACATGAAACTGTATTTGAAATTTACGTAGCATAACTGTATAACTGGGGCTTTAGCCGTTTATTGTCAAAAAAACGTAACGCAATTGGGATGGTCCAAAAAAAATAACTAATTTCAAGTAATTTCAAGATTCCAATTTTATTAATGTTATATTTGACCCAATAGTTTTGATTTGATATCTTTAATTATTTAGCAGACATTTTATGGATGACATCATTATTTTTATCTTAGGTTGGCATTTCCTAAGAAATTACAGCAATGAAGTGATATCTATTAATGATAAAAAGTGATTGTAATAGTGTATTAAAACATACTTTTTCAAGCGGGTTTCGCCTAACCCGTTAGATGCGCCTAAGAGGGCTTCATGCCGAAAACGAAAGTCAAACAAAGGTTAAATATACACATACATACATACATAAACTCACGCCTTCATTCCCAAAGTGGGGTAGGCAGAGCTACAGAATTACCAACAACTTTTAAAACTTGTTGTTAATTCTATAACCACACTTTGCACAATTAGGCTAAGATGTTTCCCAGTGTATTAGTGACAGGTGGCAAGCCCATTGCCTAACAGTACTACAAGCCTTTATTCCCTTAGTCGCCTCTTACGACATCCACGGGAAGAAATGGAGTGGTACTATTCTAACCCGGCAACCACACGTTACACGTTAAATATACTTTTATCGAAATATCCGAAAAAGAGTAATACATCAAAAACTTAATAATTCAGAACGGCTTTAAAACCCTATTCCTCGAAATAGTTTTCCGATTAGAGTATAATTGTAAAAATATGAACAATAACAATTGTTTAATCAAAATCCTAACCTTACTTATGTCTCTTTATTTGTACTAATAATCTATTCACACTTTATTGACAAGTATGAATATGTTTTTTTTTACTAATGCGTGAGTGCGTGACAGTCTTAGTGCTACGTTGATAATACAACATTTAAACCATTACATGGCTACTAACCTACCTACCTAAACCTACCTACTTAACCTGCTTACTTAAACCCAATAATCTAACTACCTTAACTGTCGTAGTGTAGACGTTCGATAAGAAAATTGCCTAGTTTCATTGTTATTTGAGACGTTGCCAGTTTGACAGTATTATGTGTTTTATTGTTAGCTGACCCGTGCCCACTTCCTTGGGCTTTGGGTTCATTTTTCGGTTTAACCTATGATACTCAGAAATAACGTGGCTGATCTATTGTTAAAATAATTATCAAAATTGGTTCAGTAAATCCATAGATTACCCCCGACAACGTCACAAACTTTACCTCTTTTTAATAATATTAGTATATTCGTATGTTTGTATATTAGTACATAAGTATAACTATTAGTGTAGATTAGTATAAATATTTGCAATATCCCGTTATCACTACATAGTATAAAACAAAGTCGCTTGCGCTGTCTGTCCCTATGTATGCTTAAATCTTTAAAACTACGCAACGGATTTTGATGCGGTTTTTTTTAATAGATAGAGTGATTCTTAAGGAAGGTTTATATGTATAATACATTCCACGCGGGCGAAGCCGCGGGCGGGTCGCTAGTACATATATAAGACTGACACAGGCTCGTCAGTTTAATAGTTTAGGCGCGGGTCGGGTCAAACACACTCTCACAGTCATTACTCATTGCAATCAACGCAATAAATAGTAATAAATAATTTAAAGTAGCCATAGAATATACTTTGAAAATAGTAGGTAAAATAAGGATAGTTCATTCTCATAAAAATATAAATGTCTCTGTTTTAGAATTTTGTTCTACGCCTTTTCTTTACCTAATAAGAATTTGGTACAATCAGAAGTAAAATTATGGTAAACACCAACGTTTCAAAAATATGTTTTCGCATTTTTTTTATATTCCCAGCTGATTACACCGCATTACCACTCCTTCAACAGTCACTTATGTTATGACATTGACTGTACCTACATGTTACAAAATTAGGAATTTACCTTAATATATAAATCGATAAGTATTCGTTCATTGTAACATTTTTACAAACTATTCAGTTACTACAAAATAGTTTCAATTAAAAATTACTTCCAAAATGAATTTTCTTTATGAAGGAGGTTAGACCGCTGCCAGCGGTCAGGTCAGTCGGTCCGCTGGGTGGCTAAGGGAGAAGGCTGTATTCCCAATAGGGTATGCAATTTAACCGGTTATTAACCGTTTTTGTATGAAAATAACCGGTTAAAACCAATTATAACCGGTTATTTCCATTCCCTAATTCCCAATCATATTGGTAGAGTAAGTTCAGTGATTCCTCTCTTATCTCTATAGAGTCGAGCGTATTCTAAATGCTCTAAAATAATGTACACTGTTCACCGTTCTATAATTAACAAATTGGTGCATTTTTCCTGAAAGTTTTCCACAATCGGGCCAATTAAATGATCATCAATTGCTTGCGGTTTGATAAATACGTGACATTGAGAAAAATAAACAATACTTGTACAGCAAGAATGAAATACCATAAACGCATCTTTGTTAAGTAGATAATCAAGATAGTAGTAATTAATTAATTGCAACTAATAACACCCGATGGAGAAATGCTGCTACAGGCTACAGTTACAGCCCGTTCACACAGTCTCCGTATTTACGGTACCCGTTTTAACGGATACAACAAAAAATGATGCTTTGTTCACACATAGGCACCGTATAGCGTTCAACGTATCCGTCATTAACTGAGAGCCCGTTCACATATTCTCCATACCGCACCCCACACACAGTTTATATCCAGTAAAAACGTACGGATACATGACGGATACGTATTCCGTTCATCCAGTATTCGATAACAAAACGGAATGTCATAATTAACAGCCCGTTCACACAGAGTCTCCGTATTTACGGTACCCGTTTTAACGGATACAACAAAAAATGATGCTTTGTTCACACATAGGCACCGTATAGCGTTCAACGTATCCGTCATTAACTGAGAGCCCGTTCACATATTCTCCGTACCGCACCCCACACACAGTTTATATCCAGTAAAAACGTACGGATACATGACGGATACGTATTCCGTTCATCCAGTATTCGATAACAAAACGGAATGTCATAATTTAGCGGACCGACATTTTTTACTGTATACTGAATACTGTGTCATATGTGAAGTCGCTCATACAACTCCATACGCCATCAATGAAAAAACGTATACGATAAAATGGGTACCGTAAATACGGAGACTCTGTGTGAACGGGCTGTTAGCGGACCGACATTTTTTACTGTATACTGAATACTGTGTCATATGTGAAGTCGCTCATACAACTCCATACGCCATCAATGAAAAAACGTATACGATAAAACGGGTACCGTAAATACGGAGACTCTGTGTGAACGGGCTGTTAGCCTTGTAGCATTGCTGGCACTGAATGTAATGTAACACAGTAGACAAATATAACGGGCGGTTTCTGAAGTACCCTAGCTGAACAATATAGTACCTTGTCGCAGCTACACACACGTACAATTCAAACTACTCTCGCTTTAATCAGTTAATGTGTTAATGTGACAATGACAAGTAACTAAAATGTACAGCTACATCTGACTCCGACTGTACTTAATAATAATTTTAAGAAAAGTGTAATTGTACTTTACACTACATTTTGCATAGGTCGATTAGTCGAGGCGCGTTCGGATTTTAATTAGGCAACTTTAAAACAAATGACGATCATGTGAAACCTCATTATCCTGCGTGTCGTCTCCTGTGCTGGTAGGATCGCACAGGGGGCCGATTTTTGACTTTCGAGCGCTCGAAAGTTCCACTTGGAAGTGACCAAAATCTGTGAAACCGTTTTTTGAAATACGAGCGGTAGAATTATTGAAAACGAATGGTGTAGAGCACTCGTCTTTAAATTATCTATCGATCGTAATTTAAAACATACCGTTTCACAGATTTTGTTCATTTCCGAGTGAAACTTTCGAGCGCTCGAAAGTCAAAAATCGGCCCCCAGGTCGAATAAGGGCATGATGACTCCCAACCTAGAAAAAAAATGATTGTAGACTTACCTTAATACGTTTTCATTTCTTGGCAAGGTAATACTTTACATGATTAATAAAATTGTGGTTCACGATTCCTACTAGATTCAAGCAAGCTTTAAAAAACCCGACCGTTGCAAACCAACTTTAAATCATTTTAAATCATTAATGATCATTGAAAATTAAAAATGATAAATGAAACCTAAGGTTAATTTTTAAATACCTATTTAAAAACCTATTTGTCATAGTACAACGGATTTTGATGTGGTTTCCACCATCAGATCTATAAACCCAATCAAAGCCAGGGCGGTACACTAGTATGGAATAAAGGTGAATCGCAGCTATATAGTTTTAATGGATTACATACATACATACCTTCACGCCTTCATTCCCAGAGTGGGGTAGGCAGAGCTACAGCTCCAAAACAACTCCAAAAAGTTGTTGATAACTCTGTAACCACAAAATGCACAATTAGGCTAAGATGTTTAAAAGTGTATATTAGTGACAGGTAGCAAGCCCATCGCCTAACAGTACTACAAGCCTTTAATCCCTCAGTCGCCTCTTACGACTTCCACGGGAAGTCATGGAGTGGTGCTATTCTAAGCCGGCAACCACGCAGCTAAGCTAAGCTAATGGATTAACAGTATAGAAAAACCTTTTCTCACCTGATAACGGCGTCCCGATCCAGTGCCTTATTCTTCGCGTCAACAGGACCAACGCACACGCCGACATGAAGTTATTCAGACACCATCGTCACCAGCAAACTCAGAGTGAAAGTAAACGATGCAGCGAAAAGCAACCCACACCCCGCGACCGCAGAGGCGAGGATCCAGTGGAAAAAGCCGCTGGTGGTATAGCGCCGAAACAAGCATCGCATAAAGCGAGACAAGCCACGTAAAGGTTGCCGATTAGCTGCTCGGGGAGTCTTCAAACCAGCCAAGGTCAACCTGAAATGCAAAATAAGATGTGTTAAAAATATTTGCGCACATATGCTAAGATGAGCAGACCAGCGTGTTAGTGATAGGTTGCAAGCCCATCGCCTAATAGTAGTAAGTACGAGTACAAGCCTAAGTATATTCCCTTAGTCGCCTCTTACGACATCCGTCCGGCAGACATGGAGAGGCACTATTCTAACCCGGCAACCACACAACCAAAATGTGGTTACTGAAATTATCAATATGTTTTTAAAGTTGTAGGTAATTCTGTAGCTCTGCCACCCTACTCCGGGATTACAAGCGTGAGATATGCATATATGTAAAAATATGCTTTGATTTCAGTAAGAAAAATTAGGTTACGTTTTTCTTGAGCAGTTTTCGACTACTCGTCGAAACTAATATACCTAATTAGGCCACGGGGCAGCTAGTGGCGAGCTGTTGGTGAGTAGCCACACGGACCTAAGTGCTTCCGAGGGTTGGTCCTGTTCCTCGCCTCACCCTTGCATTCACCAGCCGGCTGGAGTTTACGATGACGAGGAACAGACCCTTACCTCTGGCATCAAATAAACCCCACACCGCGTAAGTAGGTACACCCTTAGCCGAGATCTATGTCCATTGGCTAGTTGTCCCTAAACTTATTCTGCAGAGAATACCATTCGTACTCGCCCTCTCGCCAATTATAGCAAGTAAGCAAAGTGAGGTCCAGAAAATTTACTATTAATCTTAACACTGTAAACAATCGCATTCAACTAAAAAGTAATAAAGTAATTAAGCCTCTTGCGTTTTAACAATAAGAGTCCTCTCCCCCCGTGCTGTAAAATCATCATTTGAAAGGACAATGGGCAAAAATGTCCCCGCCCACCAATAGAGATGAAACATGTCCCAGTTTATAGATCTTGGCAATATGATGTATTTTTACTATGGCGACGATCGCCATATGTTTGGGGTTTTCTTGGAAAGTCATTATCATATGAATATCGTATGTAATTTGTTTAAAAATGAACACATTCTTGCATTGCATGACTCTAGAAAGGTTTTTTCATAGAAAAAATCCCAATGATTTAGCTACTAAAGTAGGTATTTTATCTTGTTTTGGATTCTAACGAACATTATAAACATGCATCCCGTGACTGTTGGAGGGTGGGGACGGGATCCATACAAAATTGCCCACCCCCCTTTGCGTTTAATTCGTAATACCTACCCATCGCAATGTGGAATCGTGAATCGGGCACACAATACAATAGTACAAGTACAGAGGAACATAACACCGTTTAGGTAGATTAAACGTGCCCTGTTTTCCCGGCTCTCCCCAGACCTATCGACGCCGAATCGGCTTGAGCCGGTAGCAAAAACTTTTATGTCCATGCAATAAGAGCGAAAACGACGTCGTTCCGTTCGCAACGCAGAATCGAGCCGAGCCGAGCTAGCTAGGAGATAGGTCTGGGGAGACCCTAAGTCGTTATACATTCGCGCACTATGCTAGCTGATATATTTGTCGCCCTGCGCCCAATGCAAATATTATTAGGTACGTAATATTAAAAAGGCTTGTATACATAATGTTCTGTGCGTCTGGCTCGAGTCGGCCGTGGAGGCTGGCTAAACATTCCCACGACTTTCTCGCCGCTCGGGTCCTTGCTAGGTGCCTTAAACGATAGAAACGGGCTATAAGTCCCACAAAAACTATAAGTCACACAGGGTTCGGTCAGTTCGCACACGCAGTAAAAATGGGAGCTTTGCAATATTTTTTATATAAAAAGGAGCAATAACGATTTTGTAAAAGACAATTCTAAAAATGGTAAGTAGACAAGTTTTTAAAATACGGCGCCTACAAAAAAAATGCCGCAACTATCCTTATAGATAAAAGATTTAAAAAAAGATAAAATAATATGTTTATTCAGTAAGTAGGCCGCACGGGCACTTTTACACGTCAAAAATCTACCAGTTGAATACCAATCTAGAAGTTGTATGCAGTTACAGTGCGATAGCTCTTAGAAGGTGCATGGGGATTGTATTTTTGTAGCAACCTTTACGTGCTCACAGACTCTAAGTACTTATGTTTGTAGTAAACATCACAATCATGTGTAATTAACTAATTAAGCATACATACTTTAGCATCCTTCGTAAGTACTCCAATGGTCTATACACAATTCATCGCCCGCGTTTTTAAAACGTCACAATTCTTCTTAGAAACAAAAAGACTTATCTTCAACACTGCCCTAAGTCGAAAGGGTACATCTGCAGCCAGAAACTTGAAAAACTTTCAAACCGTAGTTGATATAAGCTGTATTTTTTGCGAAGCAGATGCACCCTTTTTGTCCTATGACATTATGGTTTGATTCCTTGAGCTACACTGACGTTGCATCGGTTGCACCGCGCAGGACATTCAGCCCTCACCTGGATATTGATTTATGATTCCTCCCGGGCTATTTGTCGTTAGCTCGGACCACCCGCCCCTAGGCAGCCTCCACCGGAAGGAGAAATATTACATTTTACACCGTATACTAACCCTTTATTGCACAAAAAGCTTGACAAGTTAAGTAGGTATAATAAAATAAAGGGTCTCTCTCTATTGACTGCCATAAAGTTAAAGTTTCGATTATTGTTGTCCAAAAAGTTTTACATTATACTTATTATCAGTCATAATGTTAAAAGTCATAATATTGAAGAGTATAAATTGGGATGTCAATTATTGCGTGTCATATTTGTTGGAAGTCATAAAATTCATAGTCATACCAATTTATGTCGTAATAATTAAACTTCATCATGTCAAAGGTAATAATAGTACCTACTTGTAATAAATGTTATAAGGTCAAAACTTGTTAGTAATGAAAGTACAACACATAAAACTTACAACAGACATGTATAATGTGACAGGGTTGACGGAGCTCCGCTTGGCGGAGCTCCTATCTCTGGGTAGTTAAGGCCTTCTGCCTTGACACAATACTAACCTAACCTAACCTTTTGATCTAAATTAATGTCTATAGCTAGCTACTAACTGTTGCCTTTTAATGATTTAAATTTTAGAGATATGAATATTAAACCAAAATGAAGGTATCATTAAAAATGATTGATACTATAAAAAATATTTCCCAAAATATTTCTGACTGATTATAAATATGCCTTTGAATGTTATAGGGTTTTAGGTTATGTATTTTGTATATTATAATCTACATCATAGATGATTATCGTACGAATTATAAAGCGTTATGATCTAAAACGATAGTTATGAACGTACCTAAATAATATGGGTACAAAAGTCTGACATTCAATAATCAAAACAATAAATGTTTGGCAGTCAAAGGGATCCCTAAAATAAAAGGTACAAATGCGAATTATTTTTATTAAGGCTCTCCTTCAGCTAACCTAAGAATTTTTGCGATTAAATATTTATTATTTAAGAGGTCACATAATGCTAAAGTCGGCAGAGTTTCGAGATCTGGATACGCGGTATAGACGGACATCATTTGAACTGCAACCACAGCTGCAAAATGGCATTTCGAGTGCAGTTGGAGTGCAGTTGACGTACGTACATTTTGATGCAGTTACATCAACTGCATCAGAACTGCATTTTGTAGAGCGCCAGTACAGGTCCTTAGGTGCTTATGAGGAGGACAAATCACAAATTCAGGCATCACATGTGACACATCAGTCACATCACATATAAACTACATAATCCAAATACTTGTCGGTAAGTAAGTAGGATGACACATCACCAATAAGTACCAATATTTTAACGTAGCGGCGGCAAGCGAAGCACATTGGTCGAGGAAGTGATTGCCGTGCTGCGGAAGAGCTCTA
Source organism: Acleris emargana (assembly GCA_927399475.2). Taxonomy (NCBI): domain Eukaryota; kingdom Metazoa; phylum Arthropoda; class Insecta; order Lepidoptera; family Tortricidae; genus Acleris; species Acleris emargana. The sequence continues at coordinate 5,798,270 of OV656840.1, forward strand.
GAGGGGCGACCGTGGATTGGAAATCGAAGTGTCGAGCAGGCCTCACAAGATATAATTATAATGCTTAACATACTTTCAATAAAAAAATATTTTTACAAACAAAACTTAACAAAAAAAACTAGTATCTTTGAAATTACTTTATTTATTTATTTAATTTGTAGAAGATACTGCTTTGGACAATACAAATAAACATAAAATAACCAATGGTGGGCTCGATGCCTGAGGGCATTAACTACCAGTGAACCAAAATTTACACTGCGTCTCGTCCCGCAAAGGCCTTTTTCCCGGTCTCTGCAGTAACGTACTATCGTGCTAGCTGCACAGCAAGGTTATTTTTTTAAGCAACTCCCTTTCCAATTCAATAATATAACCTATCATATACTCATATACCCTACACCACCAGGGTGCATTTGCGGTTATTTTGCTACTCGGCAAGTGCGCAGATAATAAGCTGAGAAAAGATAAGAAAAGATTGGCCACTCCGAAATGATGTACAAAAGGGCTCTTTATAGGGAATATTTACGTCTTTTTTTACCGGTTTGAATAAAAGCTGATTCATTTTACAAACACATGAGAAAAAACAATTTTGAATAGCTTTAAAAATAACCAAAATATACCTGAGCTAACAAAGATCTTCCCATCTCTTTCTAGTAAAACAGAATTTAAATTGGAGCTTATATGGCCGACGGTATGGATGACGTAACAGTGCATATCGGATTTCTCTGTCTAAAGGTGCGTATCCATTTGAGGCAGCCTCGGGTCGAGCGGCTGCCTCGCCCCGAGGCTGCGCAAGTGGACGCGAGGCAAATTCGTCGCCGCGAGCCGAGCCATGGTTTGTCGGTTTTTTTGCCGTGCTCAAAGGAGCCTCAGTCTGAGCCGTGCGTTAGTGGAGACGGGACGCGTCGCCTCAGGTCGCAATGGATAACGAAACTTCAACTCAATTAATAAAATTATATGTCCTTGAGCAAGTGCTCACACCCGTCTCGTGTTCTGTTCCGGTATAATTCTTTAATCCACCGTTGGTGCTTCCTCTTTTGAATAGCTCTTTGTTGTTTCCTCTTCTTTTTAATAATTGCAATTGCAATCAAAGCAGCAGCTACTCGACGCGCGTCTGGTGCCATCGCGTTTTGGCTGTAAACTGCACACACGTTGCGCACTCTGCGCAGGTTGCGCTGCGGATCAAGCTGAGGCAATTCGCCTCGAGCTGATCCACAACGTTCCTCGGGCTTTGCCTCAAACTGAGGCAGTTTGCTTCAAGTCGAGGCTGCCTCTAGTGGATACGCGGCTTAAAGCCAATATATTTCTAATTAGCAATTTAAAATGCGTGTATCATCCGTATTTCTTGGCCTATTTTAATTTCACTTTTGGTGATTACTTTTACGGTATTTTCATATTTTGTTGCGACATACGATTTAAAAAATCCATGCATATTTCCTACACCACAGCCAGGTTGTACAGTCAGCATCACATATATTGTATCAGCCAAAGTGGCCAAATAGTTCGTCACACCATGCACAATAGGTATACCGTGCGTTAAAAAGAAAAGTGTCATTGTTCAAAACAAAACTAATTTTGATTTTATTCCATACTAGCGGCCCGCCAGCGGCTTCGCCCCGCTGCAAATTCCTGACTTTCCCGGTGGATTTTTCAATTTTTCTCGCCGTAAAAACCATCCTTGAACTTCAACGAACATTAAAAAAAAAGAATTGGCTAAATTGGTCCAGGCGTTGTTGAGTTCAAATTCAAATTCAAATTCGTTTATTGCAAGTCATATTACAGGTATATAGATGGAATTACATGGAAGGTATACATAATGACACCCTGCAAGGGCGTAGCAACTTAGGACAGTAGGGCTAGGACCTAATTATTACAATAAAATAAAAGCTACGAATATTGCACATATCAATAATTCTTACATAACTTATTTTTAATTATGTATAGTTTTATATATATATATTTCCCATATATTTGTAATTATATTACTTATACATTATAAAGAATTCTACTTGTGTTCATTTAACTCTAAATTCGGTATTTAAAAATTCATTTAGACTATAAAAGCAGTTATCACTTAAAAATATTTTTAACTTGCTTATAAATAAAGGGTATTTTTTTTCACATTTGATGGAATTTGGTACATGGTTGTACATTTTAATCATCATATGGTGTGGACTGGACGCAACTAATTTTAATTTGGTAAACGGTAGTTTAAGTTTATTAAGATTTCTATTATTTCTCTTTGTTTCTGTGAGAGTCTGGAATAAGTCTGAATGCTTTCTGATGAATTTACAAGATTCTAAAATATACATGGATGTAAGTGTCAGTATTTTAAACATTTTAAAGTGGGGGCGGCAGGAGTCCATAGGATCAATATTTGCCAGTATGCGCTTACCAACACATTTTGCGATTCATTTTTATATTATAGATTATGGCATACTCGTACAAACTAACCAAATTATATGGTTTATGGTTTTTTGCATATCATGGTAGATGCAGCTCGTCACTTTTCTTGTCCCCCCCATATTTATTATTATTATTATTATTATTACGCGGGTTCCCTCCATCTATTGTATGGAGTGGTGTCCCATTAGCATTTGCAGCGGTAGGTTTTTACGTAAAAAAGTTACATATTTTACTATAACCTACAAATTATATGAAATCAGCGTATTTATATGAAGTGAAAAATTGTATTTAAAAAAATACGTCACTGCTGTTGAAAAGTTTAGCTCAACCTAGCGACGTATTACAATATTCTGAAATGACCCTTTTTGATTTGAAGCTTGAAATTTGCCCCCGAGCCTGTTTGGGAGACTTCAGAGCGCGGTTCCTTGCAGTGCACGCCCTCCCGAACCGCCAAAAGCGCATCGCCGACGTCTCCGACGACCGAAGAAGCCAAGCCAAATTGGCAGACCCAGACCGGCCCTACAAAAAAATATAAGAGCCCTGACAGACCCCTAAGGGTACTCTTTCACTGAACTAACGACACACCACGAAAAATCCATTGACTTACTATCTGACTTTACACGCGTCAGAAAGGGACAAGCATTTTCCGCACCTGCTCACGCTTGCTGTTTTGTTGAAATCCGTTCTTTTGTTTAAGTACTACTTTCTGTACACCTCTGACTAAAACCGTATTTAGAGTATTTTTTTATTTACTGATGTGAAGTGAAAATAGCATACAGTTCGAAACGTGAAAAACTAAAGAACATTTTAAAATACAACAAAGCTTTCAGTAGCTGTAACTTTTTTTATTGAATTTGAAATAGAGATGTTTTCGTAAATTCATTTAGTTTGATAATAAAAAGACCCATGTGATAATTTTGTGTTGTTATTTGTACACATACGAACGCGTAAGACAATAAAACAAATTATGCATATAAAAGTATACACAAAAATTAGGGATTCAAATGGCAGGTTTTGGAGTAATTCAGGATAAACTTTTAAAAAATCGTACCTTCATGACCGTAACTCTTAAGACCCAGGGTCCAAGGGTAGAAAGGTAGCGAATGACCCTACCAGCACCGCGAAAAAATTGACGTTCCATGTACCGAGCATCCTTTATTTGATGCTGACTGTACCGAAAGTTTCCTAATCATAACGCCTACAAAAAATATCACCGCAATAAACCTTACTAAAACAATTATGGCATTGATGAGCCGTAGCGAAATTTGTTGCAACGATTTTTTTGTAGGCGTTGTAACTAATCAAGTAATCAGTAAGTCTATATTATACTTACCTAAGCATTTCTGATGGAAAGTCCAATCGTCTATGCACGGAAAAAGTCCCCCTCTTCAAAACGTCACAGTGTCTTTCAGTGACCAAGACTTACACCAAATCTGTCCAAAGTCAAAAGGTGAAATCTGCAGCTTAAATTGTAAACGTTCAGCCCGTTTTCGTTGTTAATATAATAAGAGAGTTATCTTGAGGCAGATGCACTCTTTCTTTCTGGGGCATCGTCCGGACCCGTGCGCCGCACTGACGGTGCATCAAATGCAACGCGCAGGACGTTCAGATCGTGCCTCGATATTGATTTATGTTGCCGGGAGTGCTATTTATAACTAGCTCTGATTTCCCGCCCGGGCATTGCTGTTACCTATTATATATACTGTGTAGGCCTACAACATGTTGGAAAATAACGTTTCGATTTTAGGTATGCCAACAAGAACCTGACTCCGTCCATTTTGGGATAGAGTAATAAAACAGAAGGTACAAAGTTTGGGCTTTTAGGGTTAATACGTTTATTGTACAACTAGCAAAAATTAAAATATAATATTTACAGAGCTGGAATATACAAAGGCGAAATTAGCCGTGTAAGGAATCTCTTCCAGCTAGCCTGTTAGAAAAAACCGGTCAAGTGCGAGTCGGACTCGCGCACTGAGGGTTCCGTATTTAAGATAATATGCTTGTTAACCCCAAAAGAAAATGGTCATTTTGTTTGAACTTTATTTTCTATCCACTAAGGCCCATTTTGACTAGTTACAGATTTTTAAAGTTTTTTTGTTATTTCTCAAAAACTGTTAATAATGAGCACTTCATTTTATTTTCCCCATAAAATATAAGTAATTATGAACACGTCAGATGTTTTTCAGATTTTTTTATCATACACTTCGGAGGCGTGGGTATTTAATGTAATTTTTTTCAATAAAATTTAATTATTGTATATTGTATGGAATTAAATTAAAATTGCTTTCAAATGTGCAGATTGAGCCCTTTCACATGACACCCCATTTGCTATAATCAAACAACGTTCATTTTTCAACCCCCCACTCTAGACATCTTTTCAATTATTGATAAAATTAATTTCAATGTTTTTTACGAAAAACGGATGCGGGAAAGCAAGTTGTAAAATTTTATTTTATTTCAATTGCTGTATGCAATTTGGAAGTTGTAAATTTGAACCTGACAAAAAACTTGATCGAAGTTAAGAATCCCACTAAAATATTCTTGCATATTAAACGGTCGACCTAAGCAATTAAGCGTGACCTTTGGGGGAATTTACCGGAGAATAAATTTTACAGAGGGCGTTCTATTGGACATTGGACCTCACAGTTTGCAAGATAACATGATCAATTCTAGAGGTAAGGCGTTACTAACTGAAACAGGTTTTTGGTTTTTGCTTGGACGTCCAAATACTCGGTACTTCTGAAGTGCCTTAACGCGTATCGAGTATTTAGGCGTATCGGGTCGCGGAAAGGTTGTGGCGTATAATACAGAATTACAAAATATATGAGTGTATAAATGGTTTTCATGATATAATTTTAATACAGTAAAACGTGGATACTTGGAACACCTTGGATACTTGGGCCAGTGTGGGCTTAGAAGTTACGCTGGCAATACAGGTCTTTAGTCTATGGGCCATCTGTCAACAGAATGCGTTGGGTCTAATGGCGGTGTAATTTACATAAGAGTCGCTTTACTTCAAACTAGGATATATCCATTCAAAAGGACAACGGAATTTGCGTCTTTTTTCAAACAATTTAAGTTTTATATTTGTATACCAAGTTTCAAGGAGGAATCCGAGTTTGAAGTAAAGCGATTCATAATTAACTCACACTGTTCCCTGTACCCATGCTGATCTAAGTATCCACGTTTTACCGTTTTACGGTAGATATTTAACTCAATGTCTGCGTCCGCTCAATACAACAGTTATTATTTACATAGGTAAGTATATATTGTATACAACAATAGGCTGAGTTTGGGTTTCGAGCTGCAGGTAGGCCTCCAACAAGATGGAGTGAAGACCTTGTAAGGATCGCGGAAACGCGGTGGATGAAAAAAGCACAAGACCGGTCTGAGTGGAGAGCCTTGGGGGAGGCCTATGTCCAGCAGTGGACGTCTTTCGTCTGATATGATGAACAATAGGTACTCATAAAATCAACGTCCCCGTTCCGAACCAAAACTTAATTTCTAGAGACTCACAACTCGGAAATACTTAACAAACCGCGTACTTCTGAATGTACTTCTGTATGTGGCTAGTCTTTGGACCTAGTATTTTTGTGGACGCATACTCGGAAGACTCAGTACGTATCTCTCAGTTCCATAAAACATTAAGAGCTAGTAATATATTCTCTCGACGATTCAAGACTCTTCTTGTTTCTCTATTTTTTCATGATTTTATCGTTTTCGTTTATGAGTCTTAAACTGGGCATTCACGGACACGCCGTTTGATCGGCGACAGATGGAGTGTGTAATGGTGTATACTGGATGGGCGTAATATTTTGACCACATTCACGGGCGCGCCATACCACGCGTCAACGGCGCGAGTGGTGCGACATCACGGAGCAGACTTCTTAGTAAATGGCAGCTAGAGAACGCATTCACGACGACGCCATTTGGCTTAGCGCGGGGGCGAAACGTTGAATATCGACATTCACGATAGTTCCATTCGGATTACGCGTTGCTTGGCGCGTCGCGCTGGCTTTCCGTCCATTTGGAAATCCAACGGCCCGCGCCAAGTATAAAAGAAACGCCACAGTTTTGACATTCACGGACCGATTTTGGCGCGACGCTGCTCTATTCGGCTTGTTGGGGCGGTCGTGAATGCCTAGCTTTAGGAGGTACCTCATGAAGAGATTTAATTTTTCTTTATTTTTCTATCATGGTAGCTATCCAATCCACCTTTTCATTTCAAAAGTTGTCAAATGAAATTATACTTAAAAGTTTCTATGCAAAAATGAACGACGTCCGATAAATGGTAGGTACCTAAGTCATATGTTGCGGGCGAGGTAACACAATAATAAAATATCAGTGATGAGAATAAAATATTTATTTATTGTTCCGTAATTGATTACATTTTTCCTTGAACATTCATTAATATTAATAACTCAATAAATATTACGATTAATATATGAGCTAATTAATAAGTAAGTACGACTAATTCATTACAATTATAATATCTAGGAAGTAGCCAATAACCTCTAAATAACTTTAATTTTGTGCACATAAATATTAAACATAAATAACATTTTTGAAACACCATTTTAACGAAATCATAAGTAAAGCTGAAGTATAAATTTGTTTATCACAGGAAACATTGTAAGATAACAAAATAAGCAGAAAATGTGTTCACAGCCGTTGCGACATTTTATCAAATAATTAATAATTAATAACGTATTTAAAAATAATTATTGTAGATAATAGACATATTACATATGTTTCGGCTACAAGCGTAATAAAGTCAATTTATACAAATACGTAGAGCCAAAGGTAAAAATTGGTATGTATCGAAAGGTTTCAAAATAATATACTTATTCAATTGTTTACAAACCTTATAATTAGATCAATTACTATAACAAGTGTACTAATTTTATTATTTATGGTCATTATTCGAACTTCAACTAATAATGAAATTGTGAGTGTGTTTGTATTTCCGTTTTCCAACCAAATTGAATACCTATTTTAGCATCAAAGCGCAAAGTAGAAGTTTTTTTAATTAGATGGTAATATTATTATACAAAAAACTGAGATATTTCTAAGCGAAGTCTTGTACACGTAAATAGTAGTTTTGTACTCCTGGGTGGCACGCCGTACTTTCCCTTAAATAAATATAAGTAGGTACCTATAATGCTAATTTTGTTGTTTTCAGTGCTGTTTTTTTTTGTGAAACAACTACCTATATTAAAAAATTTAAACTGCTTATTTAAAAATAGACTAGTAAGATAAGATAATATATTATATTATATTGTTTTTATTTATAATTATTACGGTCAATAAATAATACGGCCAGTGACCACTAAATCTCTACCCATATAAGTGCACAAGGTATGTATTTGTATAATTTACAGATATAAGTAACAATACGATTGCAAGTTTTATAATATATAATACAATACAATACAAAATACTTTATTGAAATACAGGTAAATAGAAAAACGACGGAACGGAAGAATAAAAAGTAAGTAAATTATTATTATTTAAATTACTTACGCGAATACACTTATTGTAATTACATTACATTTTAAATTAAAACTGAATTTAAACACTAGAGGTATTATTATAATTTTAATAATATAATACGACTTAATAATTACCCCGTGTGGTTGCCGGGTTATAATAGTGCCACTACATATCTTCCCGTGGATGTCGTAAGAGGTGACTAAGGAAGTAAGGGGTTTTAGTTCTATTAGGCGATGGGCTTGCAACCTGTCACTAATACGCTGGTAAACATCTTAGCCTAATTGTGCAAAATGTGGTTGCAGAATTGTCAACGGGTTGTTAGAGTTGTTGGTAATTCTGTAGCTGTGCCTACCCCACTATGGGATTACAGGCGTGAAGGTATGTATGTATGTATTATGTAATAATTAATATTTATTACATCTAATAAAAGTGGCCTATGACCACTAAATTTCTACAGGTAAAAGTGCACAATGCAGTCAATGCAGGTTTTTATATTCTTTTACATACCTATATGATAAAAACTTAGTTTAATTACAATCATATATCTACATACATAATATTTTACATTTTACTGTAGAAACTGGCAAACTCAAATCTGTATGTGGTTTTGTAACTCATACATACATACCTTCACGCCTGTAATCCCAAAGTAGGCGAGGCAGAGCTACAGAATTAAAACTTGAAAAAAGTTGTTAATAATTCAGTAACCACATTTTGCACAAATAGGCTCAGATGTTTACCAACTACTAACTCCTATGCTAATATCCTTATCTTATGTATATTATACATGTTTTATACCTTAATTGTACCTATTTGGTTTGATGCTCTGCTCTTATTTTATTACGTATTGTAAATTATAATGCTTTAATTATTTAAATTAAAAAAATATGTTTTAAGTTTGTTAATGATTGAATATTTAAACATTACATCTTTGAAGTAAGTACCTTTTTAATTTGATTGCACCTCCTATGTTTTTTACATTAAATAAATAACTGGCTTGAGAAGACGTTGGTAATTATATCAAATTACATTGAATTGTGTTTTAACAACAAGGTGTTTTTCGCCAATGTCGAGTTTTAGACAATCACTATGGACTTGTTAGAGAAATAAGTCCATGGATATCTAACACGAGGACAATTGTTCGGAGTATCTTGAAAACCGATTCGTCGGTGAAACTGCAAAACCGCGTAAGTAACATTTTAAATAAGGAGCAAAATGCACCTTTTTAATAACTCAGTAAGGATTATTTTGCTCTATCATAAATTTGTTAGTTTCGCAGTTTTGCAATATCACCGACGGATTGTCACTCGGGTTAAAAACGAACTTTCCCGAGGGTGAAAACTTGATAGATCGATTTCTTGTCCCAATGCGGCCCTATACGTACAATATGCACTAAGGCCATGGGTGGATGTTGCTATGGTTATAGGCTTGGACTATGACGCAATTTTCATCAAAATCGTTAGTGTGGTTGCCGGGTTAGAAAAGTGCCACTCCATGTCTTCCCGTGGATGTCGTAAGAGGCGACTAAGGGAATATAGGCTTCTAGTACTGTTAGGCGATGGGCTTGCAACCTGTCACTAATATACTGGTAAACATCTTAGCATATTTGTGCAAATTGTGGTTACTGAATTATCAGCAACTTTTTAAAGTTGTAATTCTATAGCTCTGCCTAGCCCAATCTGGGATTACAGGCGTGAAGGTATGTATGTATGTATGTCGTTAGCGCCGTTTTCGAGAACATGATTACAAATATATGAAATAGACAAATATCGTTTTGACAGTGTAGTGTAGGATTTACTCTAGTGGCCTAAACAGAAGTGCCCATGCCCCATGTCCTTACTCGATCTTTTACCTAAATAGAACATATACCTACAACCCCCGGGTCGGCTATTTTTAATATCAAGAGGTGCAGATAGTTATCATTATTTTCGTCAATATATTAAACACAAGAATGATGGCGTTTACATTTTACGATTTTCTTCTTTGACCAAATGTCAACTGATACAGAAGTTAGGCATTCATTTTACTCTTTTAGTAGTGTAAACTGAACTATAATAAACAGCTATAATGTGCAATAATGAATAATTTTTTTTTTAATAATATTATTGTTTTGGAAAGGACATAAATTACTTTTTATCTCGGATAATAGGAAAGTTCTCTAGGGATAGCGATAGCCACTTCAACGCGTGTTTTTTTTTATATTACATAGGTACTTATATTTATGGCTATTACTTACTTCTATAACACACGCAATATTAACAAGTGTGAATGTTTTTTTCTAAATAACATCTTACTTTTCGTCTCTGTGGCGCACTACCATGTTATGTACACGTATGATAACTCTATGTTTTACTCCTAACATCTAGGCGTTTTTATTTTAATTTCAATATTTCTTGCATTCTGATTGTACGCCTCCGTATATGTATAATTAAATTAATAAACTTTATTATGCGCTTAATAGTTATTATTACAACTAAATTGATTCGATCAAACTTTTGACATCTTCATCATTCTTTGAAACTATTTTGAAATTATTAAATGAGCAAAACATTAATATACTTACTTAATATAGGTACTGCAATTAAAAGTTAAAACTAAACTTATTGAAATTAAAATAAAATTAAGCTACTCAAATATAAAATGCCACTAAAACTACCAAAATCTTAATGCTACTTATGTCTCCTATTTTGTAATTATTTATTCACACGAAATATTTACAGTGTCAATATTGATGCTTAAATATATTATGCGCCAGAACCTCGTATCTCGTATAACTTACAACTTAGGTCTAACTGTTTTTTTCTAATTATTAACTATTAGGAATCTCTTTGTCATCCTTAAACTGAATATTATTTATTTATTTATAAAAAAAACCATTCACTGCTAAAATACATTTTTAAACATAATCATAAGACACCTAAAGCCAATAATTAAGTATATTATTTCACAGATAGAAAGACAATAATAAAATTAAACACCGTGTTTTTTTTAATTTACGATAGCTTTAAGGGAACGTTCTTTAGGTTAAATAAAGTTAATTTCCTGAAGACAGAAAAATTATAAATGTAACGGTTTTAAAGATTTTTTTATTTTTATTTAATCAGTTAATCACGTTGAACTGGTTAAAAGGCTCTTAACTGTGTGTGTATGTCACGCCAACATTGATGTATTTGAGTGACACTGACTATGAGTTAACTCTAAAAGCCCTTTTAGAATGACCTAAGATACAACATTTAATTACTTTGTTCTAAACAGTTTTTTTTTGCCATATTTAAAAATCTAATCTACCACTTAGTTTCTATAGATGTACCTAGCAATATGCCGAAGTTATCGTAAATCAAAAAAAAACACGGTGTATAATAAGGAACGAGAAATACTTTCTAAAAGAAATAAGCATTTTATGCTCAAAATTCGCCGTTTTATGCCGTTCTGCATTATTAAGTTTTTGATATTTTACTCACTTTCGAATATTTCGCCAAAAGTATATTTAACCTTTGTTTGACTTTCGTTTTCGGCATTAAGGTGTATCTTACGGGTTAGGCGAAATCATTTTTTATCATTAGATAGCATTTCATTGTTATAATTTCTTAGAAAATGCCAACTCAAGTTAAAATAATGATGTCATCCATAAAATGCATGCTAAATAATTAAAGATAATTTAACAAAACTATTGGGTCAAATACAAAATTAATGAAATTGGAATCTTAAAATTACCTATTCTTTCGAATTAGAATGTAAAACCCGTGAGTTATCATTATTGGACAATCCCAATCCAATTGTTTGTATATCTTATGAATATTGCGATTCGGGTGTGGTGGTTGTGGGCGGGGTGTTGTGTTCAGGTGATATTAGGGTGGTTCTTCAAAACCTATTTAAGAACTAAACCAAGAAACTAAACGGTAAATTTAATATTGCATCACGATAATAAGTCGTATATTCATACACCAATAGGCGGTATCTCACATCCAAGAAACGAAGCAGATTCAATCTTCACCCGTTAGTACTATGGTTCAACTTGCGACAGGGGTTTTGTCTCGGATACCACCATTTGGGTTACAGCAGTACAGTTTATCTCCGTGACGCAATGATAAAGTTATCGTTTTATTAATTTAACTTTATTTTTATTTTTATTGCCCATTATTGTAACACTGCAATAAAAATATGCGTTTGATTTTGGCTTTCACAGAAATCATTTAAGTACGTAACTATAATGCAATGGGTTTATTTAATTCAAATAATAAAATCCCTTCTTCCATTATCATAACAAAATGCCCCCAAAACTACAAAAATCTTAACCCTACTTACGTCTCTTATTTTGTAACTTCTAATTCACACGCAATATGTACAGTGTGAATGTTCATTCTTAAATATATTTCGGGAAACATGACACTATTCAGTACAATGTACAACTTAAGTCTAACATTAACGTAATTTTTCTAGTTATTATAATGGAATTCCTTTGTCATCCATAAACTTATATCAATATTTACTTATTTATTTATTTTATAACTACCTCTAGTCACACGGTATATTTACATGCGTGACAGTTCATTTGTTTTATAATTTAAAAGTCGAGTATCATCGTGACGTAGCTCCAAGGTGTCCCTCGAACGGACTCCTGTATATTTTACAACTTATCAAACAAATGTACCATCTAAGTACATACATTGTACTATCTTATATTGGGATATTTTGTGGCATTTTGAGTACAAAGTAGAGATGTTCAAATTTTAGAATTTATTGAATGATTCAAGTCTTAAATATAAGCCCGTTAATTATTTTTATTTGAATTGCACCTTATATAATTGCTCTTTATATTTCTTATGAACGTTCACTGTTCGGGTGGTTGGTGCTGTGTTCCAATGGTATTAGTAAAAAGTTGAGGGCTGCTTTTAGAAACGGTATCTTCAAAAATAGTGGTACATTTATTAAGCATTACGGTTGATCTTCGTCGCGCAATGATTAGGTTATTTTTTTTTTAATTTCAGTCCTTTTTTTTTAAATTGCCAATTATTGTAACACTGCCATAATAAAATGTGTTTGATTTTGGTTTTCACAGAAATAAGTTAAAGACCTAACTATAATGCAATGGGTTTATTTAATTCAAATAATAAAATCCCTACTTCCATTATCATAACAAAATGCCCCCAAAACTACAAAAAATTTAACCCTACTTACGTCTCTTATTTCGTAACTTCTAATTCACACGCAATATGTACAGTGTGAATATTCATTTTTAAATATTATAATATATCGGCAATCATCGCATCTATTAAGTACAATGTACAACTTAAGTCTAGCATTAACGTAATTTTTCTAGTTATTATAATGGAATGTCTTTGTCATCCATAAACTTATTTCAATAATTTATAGGAAAGCCATCCACTGACAAAATACATTTCAATATACGAGTAAACAGAAGACGAAAAAAGCCAATAAAAGGTTTTCACAGATAAAAAGACAATATTGTGGAGGGAGCAAAGATTAAAAGGCATTGTTACTCATAAGTATCGATAGCTATCAAAATTGGAAAAAATAACGACTTAATAATCAATTAATTTATTTCCCCAACTTTTTAAATGAATCAATAACTAAACCAACTTGTAATTTTGTATATTTATATCTGTACTCGTCTGATTTTCACCTTCTCTGTTTTATATATGTAATAAACAAAAGAAGAAACTGTCTGGCAGAACGATCAACGCATAGCTCAAATCGCTGGACCGAGGGACTTGAAATTTGGAGAAAATATTCCTTCGATATCCTAGAGAACTAAGAAGGTTTTTTTGGAAATTCATTCCCTGATGGTTTAAAATAGGGAGATTAGAAGAAAACTAATTCCAAAAGTACGAAGTCCTGAGCGTCCTCTAGGTACAAATAAACATTATAACGTGCTAAAAGACTTGCGCATTTACTAGAGCAATCTAGCAAATGTGCTATTTGAAATGTGTACACTGCGTAATGAAAAAAGTTATCATTTCGAATTGATCAAATCCTGAATTTATTTAGTACCTAAGTACTTGATATGAGAGTTGTAATATTTTTTACTATTTAATAGAATTATAATGGATTTTATGTCTGTCGGGTTGCGTTATTACATACATACATACATTAAATCACGCCTGTTTCCCAGAGGGGTAGGCAGAGACCACTTCTTTCCACTTGCTACGATCTTGACAAATTTCTTTCGCTTCTTCAACATTCATACATCGAGTCATGCACGCACGTCGGTTTCGGGTACTTAAGATTCGGCCCTTTTCCAGTATTTCTCCGATTTGATTCGAAAAAGTACGCCTAGGGCGGCCCCTTCCGACCCTTCCACTCACTTTCGATCTGTATATCTCTTTCGTCAATCTTCTTTCATCCATCCTTTCCAAATGACCGAACCATCGAAGCATGCCCTTTTCAATCTTAGTCACTACATCTTCTTTCATTCCACATTTCTCTCTGATTTTTTCATTTCTAACTCTATCAATCAGTTTCACACCACACATACTACGCAAAGAACGCATTTCAACTGCATTTACACGACTAACATGCTTGTCCTGCCACACCCAACATTCACTACCATACATCAGGGTAGGGGCTAGCACTCCATTGTGAACAGCCAGCCGGGCTTTTTGTGAAACGCCCTGTCTGCTCACAAAGGAGTGCAGGGCCCCATTAATTTGATTCCCCGCATTCACCCTCCTCTCGATATCCTTCTCACACTTACCATCTCTTGTAAACATACTTCCCAGGTACACAAATTCGCTCACTTGTTCTACTAATTCACCATTTATATTTATCACGCACTCAGTCATCTCCTCATCCTTCTCTATCACCATGACCTTGGTCTTGGCAACATTTACTTTCATCCCCTTTTTCTTAAATCCCTCATTCATTACTGTCACCATCTCTTGCAACTCAAGTACCGATGGGGCAAGTATAACTTGATCATCGGCATATAAGAGGCATTTGATTAGCAACTCTTGCATACGCAAACCCTTATCATACTCTTTCAAATCCCACATACAACTGTCCATGAATAGATTGAACAGCCATGGTGAGGCAACACAGCCCTGTCTAACACCTTTAGAGATATTAAACCAGGCCGAGTATGCCCCATTGATCCTGACACAGGCTCTGGAGCCCTCATAAAGGGACCTCAACGCCTGCACCAGGTTGCTGCTCACTCCATACATAGACAGCACCGTCCACAACTCCTTTCTATCTACCCTATCATAGGCCTTTTCCAGGTCCACAAAAGCACAGAAAACCTTTTGGTTCACAGCCAAGAACTTTTCTGTGATGGACCGTAGTGAAAAGACCTGATCCGTACATCCCATTCCCTTTCGAAATCCTGCTTGTACATCCCAGATTTTGTCATTCGTAACATTCAATACCCTTTCTATTAAAATCTTCGCATATACTTTGCCGACAACACTAAGAAGGCTGATACCGCGGTAGTTTTTGCAGTCTTGCTGTGACCCCTTTCCTTTATACAGAGGGACGATAACGGCCTTGACCCAATCTTCTGGGACTCGGCCGCTACTCCAACATGCATTGAAAAGACGGTACAACAGACTACCCACCAGGCCATCTCCTCTCCTCAGCATTTCTATCGACACTCTATCACAACCTGCTGACTTTCCCGCTTTCATACTTTTTAAAGCTTTCATGATTTCACTCATACTAATCACCCTTTCATCTTTGCTACTTGCATCTTTACTCATGCTTTCTGGCTCACGACAAATATCTTCGCATTCAAACAAGCCTCCAAAATAAGTTTTCCATCTATCAAGCATTTTTTCTTCCTCACATATTAAGTCTCCAGACTCATCCCTCACCGCGCTTAATTTAGTTTTCTCTGATTTCCCCCGAGCCGATTTAATCAAGCTCCAAAAGAGTTTAATATTCGACCGGAAGTTGTCAGAGAAACTCCTATCATACTTTTCATTCAGTAAATCTTTCTTTCTAGCCACAACTTCTTTCACTCTTTTCTTTGATCTATTATACTCTTTTTTCTTTCTGTCGCTTAGATCTTGTCCTGGATCTACAGCTACAAAATCCAACCAACACTTTTTCTTCTCTTTCACTACATCATCTACCTCTCTATCCCACCATTCCGGACGTTCATTCTTACTTTTTCTTCTTTTTACTACACCGCATACTTCAGTGGCCGATTTGACCATGCCATTCTTCATAATCTCCCATACATTATTTACATTATTTTCGACTTCACTGTCATTCATTTTATTAACACATTCAAAACAACTTTTCAGCTTTCTTACGTATTCATCTTGTATAACTTCGTCATTCAGTTTCTCTACTTTTATCCTCTCTAACGCAGTTGTCGGTACGGGAACACGATGGCGCCAACGTGTGAACAGACCCCTTACTCGTGTTACCACCAAGTAGTGATCTGAACCTACGCTAACTCCTCGAAATGCTCTGGTATCTACAACTTTGTTACGCAACCGTTCATCCACAATCATCAAGTCTATCATAGACTTCTCATTCTGACGTCTCCACGTATACTGATGAATCTCTTTGTGATCAAACAAAGTGTTTGTCACGCAGAGATTCTTAGCCAAACATACATTGAGAAGGCATTTGCCATTCTCGTTCACTCGCTCATCACCATACTTACCCAGTACCGATTCATAACCATCACTTTGCACGCCTGTCCAACCATTAAAATCGCCTAGCAAAATAATCCTTTCATTATTATAGTTAAAAAAATAACAAAATAGCTAACATACTTTTGCTAAAACTTACTGGTTCACGATAGCTACGTTTTTACATAGTCAAAGTTTATTTGCCAGAATGGTGCATGGTTGGTAAAAAATACGAGATCCTAATTAAATTTAAGTACCTACTACTTACTTTTCTTTTGTTTTTTTTTTTTTTTTCATATTGTATTTAATTATATATTTCTCTATATAAGGGGTACAATTAAAAGTAAAAACTAAACTTATTTATATTAAAATTAAACTAAGCTACTCAAATTCAAATAAAACTAAGCTACTCAAATATATATTAAAGATACTATTTACTTATAGGGCTTAAAAAAATAGCAGCTACCTCTAGTGACGCGGTATATTTACATGCGTGACAGTTCATTTGTTTTATAATTTTATAGTCGAATATTATCGTGACGTAACGCCAAGGTGTCCCTCGAACGGACTCCTGTATATTTTACAACTTATCAAACAAAAGTACCATCTGAGTACATATACACTATCTATATCTTTTTTTTTTCTTTTTTTTTTTATATATTGGGATATTTTGTGACATTTTGAGTACGAAGTGTTGGAGGGACGTTTAATTTGTAGGATTTTATGAATGATTAATTCCCAAATATAAGCCCGTTAATTATATTTTTTCTGACTTGCACCTTACTTCATTGTTCCTTATATTGGTGCTGTGTTGCAGTGGTATTTTGCAAACATTACTGTATCACATATCAAATGATAGAGCTCGTTATGAGGATCTTATTTTTTTTTGTCAATATTGTAAAATGAATCGTTTTGATTTTATTCATGATTTTTTTTGTTAATATTTTAAAATAAACAGTTTTGATTTTATTCATGCAAGAAGATGAAAATTGACCATTCCCCCCACCCTCCCCCCCTTATCTCCGAAACTACTGAACCTGCAACTTTGAAACAAAATAGAAAATATAGTTCATTTCTTGTATATTACAGCCAAACCTATAAGAATTCTATCAAAATTAAAACAAAATTAAGTATTTTAAATAAAGTTTTTTTTTTAAATTGCGCATTATAACAAAATGCCCCCAAAACTACCAAAACCTTAACCCTACTTACGTCTCTTATTTTATAACTTTTATTCACACGCAATATGTACAGTGTGAATATTCATTCTTAAATATATTTCTGGAATCATTGCTTCAATTCAGTACAATGTACAACTTAAGTCTAACATATTAACGTATTTTTTCTAATTATTATATTGGAATCTCTTTGTCATCCATAAACTTATTTCAATAATTTATAGGAAAGCCATCCACTGACAAAATACATTTCAATATACGAGTAAACAGAAGACGAAAAAAGCCAATAACAGGTTTTTACAGATAGAAAGACAATATTGTGTAAGGAGCAAAGATTAAAGATTACTCATAAGTATCGATAGCTTTTAAAATTGGAAAGAATAACGACTTAATATTCAATTTATTTATTTCCCCAACTTTTTAAATGAATATTCATTTTTAAATATTATAATATATCGGCAATCATCGCATCTATTAAGTACAATGTACAACTTAAGTCTAGCATTAACGTAATTTTTCTAGTTATTATAATGGAATGTCTTTGTCATCCATAAACTTATTTCAATAATTTATAGGAAAGCCATCCACTGACAAAATACATTTCAATATACGAGTAAACAGAAGACGAAAAAAGCCAATAACGGGTTTTTACAGATAGAAAGACAATATTGTGTAGGGAGCAAAGATTAAAAGGCATTGTTACTCATAAGTATCGATAGCTATCAAAATTGGAAAAAATAACGACTTAATAATCAATTAATTTATTTCCCCAACTTTTTAAATGAATCAATAACTAAACCAACTTATAATTTTGTATATTTATATCTGTACTCGTCTGATTTTCACGTTCTCTGTTTTATATATGTAATAAACAAAAGAAGAAACTGTCTGGCAGAACGATCAACGCATAGCTCAAATCGCTGGACCGAGGGACTTGAAATTTGGAGAAAATATTCCGGATATCCTAGAGAACTAAGAAGGTTTTTTTGGAAATTCATTCCCTGATGGTTTAAAATAGGGAGATTAGAAGAAAACTAATTCCAAAAGTACGAAGTCCTGAGCGTCCTCTAGGTACAAATAAACATTATAACGTGCTAAAAGACTTGCGCATTTACTAGAGCAATCTAGCAAATGTGCTCAAGTTTATCAGCACCATTAGGTGGTGCTATTTGAAATGTGTACACTGCGTAATGAAAAAAGTTATCATTTCGAATTGATCAAATCCTGAATTTATTTAGTACCTAAGTACTTGATATGAGAGTTGTAATATTTTTTACTATTTAATAGAATTATAATGGATTTTATGTCTGTCGGGTTGCATTATTAATATAATTATAGTTAAAAAATGACATAATAGTTAACATACTTTTGCTAAAACTTACTTGTTCACGATAACTACGTTTTTACATAGTCAAACTTTATTTGCCAGAATGGTGGTGCATTAAACTTAAGTACTACTTACGAGGGTGGATTGAAAAGTTCTGAGCCTGGTAAAAAAAAGTAACGGGCTCACTTTTTATAACAATTTTATTTTTTGACATATTCTCCATGAAGGTCAATGCACTTAGTCCACCTCGCCTCCTACTTCATTATCCCATCAAAAAAAAAAGAATCGCTGAGGTCGTTAAAATATGAGTCTACTGCTTCTTGTACCTCCATATTTGTCGAAAATCTTTGTCCTCCCAAGTGTTTTTTGTGGTTTGGGAAGAGATGATAATCGGAAGGAGCTAGATCCGGCGAGTAAGGGGGATGCGGCAGCACTACAAATCCACAATCATATATTTGTGCCATTGATTTCGCCGAAGTGTGAACGCGAGCGTTGTCTTGGTGAAACAGTACTTTTTTCAACAGCATTCCAGGTCTCTTTAGGGCGTTTTCACTAAAAAGTGTACCCAATTAAGGACTGAAATTAAGGAACTTTAACTTTGTCAGTTTTGTGACGAAAATTAGCCATACATTGCGGCCGTCAATATATAGCTAATTTTCGTCACAAAACTGACAAAGTTAAAGTTCCTTAATTTCAGTCCTTAATTGGGTACACTTTTTAGTGAAAACGCCCTTTATATTTAAATCCTCACGCAGACGACGTAAAAGAGCACAATAGTAGTCCGAATTTATTGTTTTGCCCTTTTCGAGATAGTCTATCATGATATTCATGATAACCCCCCTACAATCCCATAAAACTGAGGCCATTACCTTATTAGCTGACAAAATGACCTTGGCTTTTTTGGGTGGTGGTGAACCTGGTATTTTCCATTGCCTGGATTGTTCTTTCGATTCTGGTGTACTGTGGTGGACCCATGTCTCGTCCATAGTTATAAAACAATTGAGAAAATCTTCGGGGTCACGTTGAAACATACATAAATAATCTTGGGAAATTGTAACACGTACTCGTTTGTTCTCGACTGAAACCAGTCTAGGCACCCACCTGGTTGACACCTTAGAAAATCCAAGAACATCGGTGATGATGTCCTGTGCCCGCTCATAAGAAATACCCATTGCTTCCGCTATCTCCACAATCTTCAATCGCCTATCCTTCATTATCGCATCTAATATTTTATTGACATTTTCATCCGTAGTAGCCGTCAACGGCCGCCCACTCATAGGCTCGTCTTGAACAGTCTCCCGGCCACGTTTGAAACCAGCTACCCATCTTTTTATGGTAGCATACGATGGAGCAGATTGCCCTGATGTTTGATTCATATCTTCAAATATTTGTTTTGGTGTTAAACCCTTCTTTTGCAAATATTTTATGACAGAACGGTGCTCAATTTTGTCCATTACTTGAAAAATCAGTGACCTTATGTAGCCAGTTCCAGCATAAAATGCAAAATTGTGACAGGAAAAAAACAAAAGATAGTGCATAATGGCGACTAAATATGGCACTTTGACCTGCCAGTTTTTTTTTTTGTTTTTTTTGTTATATTCAACTTTAGGCTCAGAACTTTTCAATGCACCCTCGTACATATAGGGCTTCAAAAAATTAGCAGCTACCTCTACTCACGCGGTATATTTACATGCGTGACGTTCATTTGTTTTATAATTTTATAGTCGAGTATCATCGTGAGATCTTGACGTAACTCCAATGTGTCCCTCGAACGGACTCCTGTATATTTTACAACTTATCAATCAAATGTACCATCTGAGTACATATACACTATCTTTATCTCTTTTTTTTCTTTTTTTTTATATATCGTGATATTTTGTGACATTTTGAGTACCTACGAAGTGTTGTAGAGACGTTTAATTTGTAGTATTTTATGAATGATTCCTTCCCAAATATAAGCCCGTTAATTATATTTTTTCTGACTTGCACCTAACTTCATTGTTCCTTATATGTCTTACGAACGTTCACTGTTCGGGTGGTTAGTGCTGTGTTGCAGTGGTATTTTGCTAACTTTATTGAGTCACATATCAGATGAAAGGGCTCGTTATGAGGAACTTAAATATTTTTTGTCAATATTGTAAAATAAATTGTTTTGATTTTATTCATCATGAAGACGAAAATTGACCATTCCCCCGCCCCTGATCTCCAAAACGACTGAGCCTAAAATTTTGATAAAAATACAAAATATAGTTCATTTTGTGTAAATAAAAGAAAAACCTATAAGAATTCTGTCAAAAAAAATATTGAATGTTTGTAATTTAATTCCTTTTTTTTAATTGCGCATTATTGTAACACTGCAATAAAAAAAGTGTTTGATTTGGGCTTTCACAGAAATAATTTAAATAATGCAATGGGTTGATTTATTCAAATAATAAAATCCCTTCTTCCATTATCATAACAAAATGCCCCCAAAACTACCAAAATCTTAACCCTACTTACGTCTCTTATTTTGTAACTTCTAATTCACACGCAATATGTACAGTGTGAATATTCATTCGTAAATATTATATTTTTCGGGAATCCTCATATTTCGTACAATGTACAACTTAAGTGTAACATTAACTTAATTTTTCTATTTATTATATTGGAATTCCTTTGTCATCCACAAACTTATTGCAATAATTATACAACATATACAGAAGACGAATAAAGCCAATAACAGGTTTTCACAGATAGAAAGACAATATTGTGTAAGGAACAGTTTAAAAGAAAAATTTAAAGAAAGAAATTGGAAAGCGTAACGACTTAATAATCAATTAATTTATTTTCCGACTTTTATGTATATTGAATCATTAACTAAACCAAGTTATAAGCATTTTGAGTACAAAGAGCTGTAGAGACTAGAGACGTTGAATTTTTAAGATTTTTATGAATTATTCATTTCTCAAATATAAGCCCGTTTATAATATTTTTTGTGAATTGCACGTTTTTTTATATTTCTTATGAATTTTCACTGTTCTCGCGGTTGGTGCTGTGTTGCAGTGGTATTTTGCAAACATTACCGTGTCACATATCAAATAAAAGCGCTCGTTATGAGCAGAGGTCGGAATTTTCGTAGCACTTTTGAGCTGTCATAGGGACTTCTCGTTTATCGACGTCGGATAAACATATTTTATCGATACATTATAGAACACAACATATTAAAGAACATTAAAAGAAGAGGTAAACAACAGGTGGTATTATCGCTAAAGAGCGATTTCTTTCAGATGACTTTCGAGTAATTGAAAATGTGAAATAGAGATTTGCAATGAAAATAATGAAAAGTTAATAGTTAACATTTTAATCAGTTCAGTTCAGTGTTATCATTTATGAATTTCATGTTCAAAGTCTGTTTTAGTGCTAAGAAGACTAAGTGTTTCATCATTAGTTTTTCTATAAAAGAAATAGATAGATAGTCATTATCTGAAAGAGATCGCTCTTTAGCGATAAGACCGCCTGTTGTTTACATCTACTTTTAATCTTCTTTAATATGTCGCTCATCCAATAGAATAATGACATAATTGCATTTTTAGCATGCATGTTATGTCATTGTTCCACGCGATAGACCTGACCTTTAGAACACTTACGACGGTAAAATCTCAAAACCCGATTTTTTGCAATTATCATTATTCTATTGGATGAGCGATGTTGTGTTCTATAATGTATCGATAAAATATGTATATCCGAAGTCGATAAACGAGAAGTCCCTATGACAGCTCAAAAGTGCTACGAAAATTCCGACCTCTGGTTATGAGGATCTTGTTTTTTTTTGTTAATATTGTGAAATAAATAGTTTTGATTTTATTCATGAAAGAAGACGAAAATTGACCATTCCCCCGCCCCTGATCTCCGAAACTACTGAGCCTAAAGTTTTGAAAAAATACGAAATATAGTTTTATAGTGTTATTTCTTGTAAATTACAGGTAAACCTATAAGAATTGTAACATAAAAAATACGTAGTTTATAATTTAAATCCTTTTTTAAAAATGTGCATTATTGTAACACTGCAATAAAAAATGTGTTTCATTTGGGCTTTCACAGAAATAAAGTACCTACCTAACTATAATGCTATGGGTTAATTTATTAAAATAATAAAATCCCTTTACTTTCATTCCATTATCATAACAAAATGCCCCCAAAACAACCAAAATCTTAACCCTACTTACGTCCCTTATTTTGTAACTTCTATTCACACGCAATATGTACAGTAGTGTGAATATTCATTCTTAAATATATTTCAAGGATCGACACGTCTCGTAAAATGTACAACTTAAGTGTAACATTAAATTAATTTTTCTAGTTATTATATTGGAATCCCTTTGTCATCCATAAACTTATATCAATATTTATAGGAAAGCCAAGCCGACCACTGATAAAAGACATTTAAACGTTAACATGAGACACATAAAGCCAATAGACAGGTTTTCACAGTTAGAAAGACAATTGTGTAAGGAACAAAGAAAAAAACTACCTGAATTGTGTTAGATTTTGGGTTTCATAAAAATAATATTAATAACTATACTTCATTTAATTTAGAATGAGAAACCACAACAACATTATATTGCGGCTCGTGAACTGTAATCTCTTTACAATTTGTACTAGACTAGAGTAACAATTGACGACACGCAAATAAAGTGACATTAAAACAATTTTATTTTGCGGCTCCCGGACTATTGTACTGTACTGTTTGCTCGGTAATAAATAGTTGACCAAACGCAATGTAATGTTATTGTGGTTTCTCATCCTAAAATAAATGAACTATAGGTATAACGCAGTGGTTTCTTTTATAAAATAATTAAATCACTTACTGGCATTATTTTTAAAATTTAATTTAATTAGTTATGTTTAATATTTAGATTCTCTTTTAGTTATAAATAGAACATACGGTGTTTACCTTTAAGTTATTGTTGCATTTACCGAACATAAGTTACTTAAACCATAATGTTGTTTTAATGTAAACAATTGTTGGTAAACCTTAACATGTAATATTAATAAATTTTCAAACCAAAATGCTACTGAAAATACCTAAATCCTAGCCCTTCCGCAATATTGACAGTCAGAATATCCACTTACAAAAGCAACTTTATTTGAATATATTTTTCCCATAAAAAAGTATATTTGAAGGTCGTTGCCAGCTCTGCTAGTGTCGTAATTGCCTCGCCGCCTCTAGCCAACCGTTTAAAAATAAAGACTGGCCATACATTTGATAACTACCATAACTTCATTGTAACTTGAAACGTGGTCAGCTTGACACCAGTTAGTGTTTTATTAAATACCCGTGTAATCTACAGTTATAATTACTAGCTTTCGCCCGCGACCTTGTCCATGTAGAAGTCGTTTATCGCTGCTTCCTCGGGAACTGTGTAATTTTCGGGGATAAAAACTATCCTATGTCCTATTCCAGGACCTCACCAATATGTGTGCCAAGTTTCATCTAGATCCGTTCAGTGGCTGAAGCGTGATAGACGGCCAAACATACACAGTTTAATACTAATACAGTGTAATATTAATTACACTGTTTAATACTAATACAGTGTAATATTAATTAATATTACACTGTATTAGTATTAAACTGTGTATGTTTGTCCGTCTATCACGCTTCAGCCACTGAACGGATCTAGATGAAACTTACATTGAACATACACAGTTTAATACTAATACAGTGTAATTAATATTACACTGTATTAGTATTAAACTGTGTATGTTTGTCCGTCTATCACGCTTCAGCCACTGAACGGATCTAGATGAAACTTACATTGAACATACACAGTTTAATACTAATACAGTGTAATTAATATTACACTGTATTAGTATTAAACTGTGTATGTTTGTCCGTCTATCACGCTTCAGCCACTGAACGGATCTAGATGAAACTTGTCACACTTATTGGTGAGGTCCTGGAATAGGACATAGGATAGTTTTTATCCCGTAAAATTACACAGTTCCCGAGGGTGCAGCGATAAACGAAAAATGGATAAAGAGGATTTTTTTTTTGTATTTTTATAACGAATTAAATCAAAAACCACTGGACTGATTTAAAAAAAATCTTTCACTATGAAATGCTACATTATCCTCGCGTAGCATAGGCTTCTTTTTATCCCGGAAAGGGTTCCTGTGGGATGACGAAAATACGAATTCTACGCAGACGATGTCCCTGGCTAGTATCCCATATAGGTACTGCATGAGTATGAAAAGTTGTATTATCTCGCTTGTCGCTCAGTGCGTCACTATTGTTACTAACTAGATAGAAAGGGAGATCTGAGCCACAAACAAGTCGCGGGCAATTTATGCTAGCCACCGGTGTTATTTAAAAAGTTTAATGAGTGTCAATACATTCTCACACAGAGTCGTCGGCCCAGGTGTCATAGCGCGGGTCGGACGGAACAAACACACTCTCCAATTATATTGTTATAAGTATAATTATTTAAAAAAAGGAATAAATCAGTAATAAATCTTTAAAAACATTACAAAATATACCTAATTTGAAACAAATTAGATTAAGAAATAATGCTATCCCAGTAATGTAACTAAAGAGGATTGTAATGCGTCGCTAAAATCGCGGGGCTGTCAAAAAAAAATCCATACAAATTTAGCTCCGAACGGTAACGTTTCCCTCGGTCTTACTCCCTAAATCAATTCCGATTTCCACGATTTTTGAATATATAGTAGTTACTATAAAATACTAGGGCTGTACGTTTCTGTTTTCGGTTGTTTAATTTTGTCGTTTCTAGGAAACATCTCCTTGGAAAGGGAAATGTACAGACATAGTTTTTCATGATATCTACAATCTAGGTTTAAACGCTATCGCATTTTGCATGGATTTTTTTAGCTTCACAATCCTAACCTTGTTGTCAACCTTATAAATAATAATTATTATTACTTTGGTGCCGTCAGCTGGTAATGTAATAAGTTATGACTAGAATCCAAAGTTTTAAAAATACTAGTATACTACCCTATCGTAGGGGAGATTTCAAGGTCATGTAGGGTGATGGAACCAGTAAATGGGCTAGGACCATAGATGCACACACAAGGATGGGTAAGGGATATTATTAATTTAATTTACAACAATCAAATTATGACCGTATGAACTTTGAATTAAGAGTTAATGTCCATTTTTGGTGCCTGTTTAACTCCGACTAACTGTGACATGCGACTCCCGCGACGCTAATTTCAAATTGTCAAAAACTCTCGGCAAAAACAGAAGTCAATTGAAACAAAACGGTCATCTTGAACTGTCCAAAACTGGTGCCAGCACCCTATATTTTTGGATATCTTTACTTTTTTAACATGTTCAATGTACAAGTTTAAAGTTTTAAAATTAAAACAACAGAAGTAGAAGGATTAAAGTAGTAAATTACCTAATTATGTAAATCCCATGTTGATCGTCTAATTCGAATTTATTCTACTTTCAATTAAATTGACTAGACAATATTTTAAAGACCAAGATAAAACATTGTAATATTTTTTACAAAATATACGGTTACAATTACAATGACAAATTACATCTAAAATATATTTTTTGTATTACAGAAGTTAGACCGATATTCCGGACCTTGAGGGTCTAACATTGAAGTTTTCAGAATAGGATAATAAAGCCCGTATTCAAAATCATTACAATCGAGTTTTTTGTTATTACTATTACACTTAACACTCAAAATATAGGGTACGCGCCCCAGTTAATAAACCCCCCCTTATTGAAGATACCAAACCACGTTTTTCTGTTAATATAAGAAATTCTAACATTTTCAGAATACATTATCGTATCTTATTTACTGAAAATATATTTTTACATAATTTTTTCCTATTTTTTTGTAAAGTAAAATCGATTAAGAAAGTATTTTGTGTTTTGCTAGGCTTTAAATCGATACTAGTCATTATAACAAGTTTAATATACTTACCAATTTAAATAAAACGAATATTACCTATCAATTTAAAGTAATAAAAAGAAGTAAATACGTATTTTTTTCACAATCATGTGTGAAATATTCAGCTAATTCTGCTAAGGGTTACGCGCTATAAGAGTGTTTCAATGATCATGTTAATTTGAAGCAGAAATATAACTAAAGGAACATTAGACCCTGTCATTGGCATTAACAAACCTCATTACCCATCGCCGCCTCTCTCCTCTGCTGGTAGGATCGTACAGGCTGTATAAAGGAGATGAGGATTCCAGCCACCACTATCCAGCCGCCGGCTAGGTAGAAAGAGAGCTCCCAGGACAAAGTCAGGTCGAAAATAAGACCTAGAAATAAAAAAATTGCATAATTGAAACAAAGTCCCGGACCCGTTTTATTTTTTACCAAGCTATGTTTCTAATTAGATAGGTACTCAAATCTAAGCTAAGAGTAAAGACGTATCTAAGCTCAGTATTCTAACCAATTAACGTTTGTTTTAAATTTTGTTACTAAAGCCGTAATGTATTAAAAATTTAAAACTATTGAAGTAGGTTTTGAAGTATTGAAGCCTCTCTTACCTGACAACGGTGGCCCGATCAAATGCCCTATTCCTTGCGCCAACAGGACTAACCCATACGCCGACGTGAAGTCATCCAGGGACACCAGCTTCACCAGCAAACTTGGAGTGAATGTAAACGATGCAGCGAAAAGCAACCCAAACGCCGCGGCCACAGAGGCGAGGATCCAGTAGTTGCTAGCCGCAGGTGGTATAGCGGCGACAGAAGCCCCGCATAAAACGAGACAAGCTGCGTAAAGGTTGCCGATGGAGACACTAGGGAAGTCGCCGATCCAACCAAGGCCCACCTGAAAAGTAAGATAAGATTTGGTAAAAAAAATATGTTTGATTTGAGATTTCTGCCAATTGTTATCATTTTACGTTTTAAAAAAAATATTGTTTGGGCTATAACTGCCCGTCAGCAGTACAGACGGACGTCTCATTTTTTTCTTCACTATTATGAAAAGGGGCTTTTATAAACGGTGAATAGCGCGTATTAATGGTTTCTGACTATTTTTGACACGTTGAACGCCATGACGGACACCATGTGTCTGACAGCATACTTTCCTCCGGGGCCTGACCGTAAATCCCGACATATTGGCGGTCACAAGGTGTCCGCCGCGGCCCACTGGGCTACACATGGTTTTTGGTCTGGCGTTCAACGTGTTAAAATAATTTAGAAAACTAACTATTTTTATAGAAAGTCAAAAGCGAACATTATTTATTTGTTGAAGGTATTTTTGTTACCGTGACAAAGACACTTTTTATTGCAGTAAGGTTCTTTTGTGGTCCAAGATAAAATAAATTTATTCAGTAGAGTACGCACGGGAACTTTTACACGTCAAGATTCTACCAGCGCTTCACAAGAGGGGACCACTACTGCTGAGAAGAAACGACGCAAGAAACTCAGCAGTCAGACATTTTTTAAACATATTATTTCTTATTATAATTACTTAGTCTAGCATTATATAAAGCTATAAATTTTAAACTAAATATAATATCAAATAACATGCGTAGTTAGTTAATTATTTGAAGTCCCATTATATTACGAGGTCCACATTAACAACGCCAGAACCAAAATTCTAATATCATCCACATACTCGCACTTCAGACAAGTTTTTACTAAGCAGAAGTTGCACTGGAGCACCATTATATTGACGAGGCATTAAAAGCCAAACAAATTACTATAATGCGGGAAATAACAAAGACTGACTTACTAAAAACACAAAGAAATATGAGCCTAATGCTGTAATGGGTAAAGTTAGATCTAAGCTGTCAGAACGCAAGGCCAAGTCAAGGCCTTTTCGACAGGGGGTGGTTTGGCTCCGTGCCAAGAAATACGCTTTATACCGGTTTATTCCGCATTGAACGACATAATTCTATAAGCTCAATGGTAGCACTAGTGTCAGTTCACAGTACCTACTATTTGTCATGGCTGCAAACACAGAAAAGCGAACTTTTTTGCAATAGTGCGAAAGTCTATTTTACTTCTTCTATATTTAGAGTAATCCTGCCCCACGCCACCCCTACGCCGAATACAATATGCGAATAAAACAATAAATTTAACTTGAAACTTTTATTCAACTTGGGTTATGTTTCATAAATTTCATAATCCAACTATGGAAACAAGGGCGCGCGCTTGCGCGTATTTTGCTACTGCGCAGTATAAATATGAGGTTTTGTACTTTATTCTATAAAATATAGTTTAGGCACTGTGCAATTTGTATTGAACGGTTCTAACTGTATTAATGACTATCTCGAAAGTTTCAAAAATGCTTACAACGCCTGCAATAAATACCGCTGCAAGCTGCAACACTAATAAAAATAGGGCATTGCCGAGTTTTTTTCCGTAGGCGTTTCACTGAGGAGCCAAACACATAAAGAATCAAGCGTAATAACTTATTATTATAATACATACTTTAGCATCGTTCATGATAACTCCAACCGTCCACGCACAGAAAATTTCGCACTCTTCAAATATTATAATTGCTCTCAGGGACGAAAAGACTTCAATCGCACTCCCCTAACGGCCGAACCCTATATTCAAACCGAGGATAGATAAGGCTTACCTCGGGTTAAAATTTGACATTTTCCCATACAAAATGTGTCAAATTTTAATCCGAAGTAAGCCTATCTGTCCGCGGATTGAATATAGGGTTTGGCCGTTAGTCAAAAGGGTACATCTGCATCTTAAAACTTGTATAACTTTCAACCCCTTTCCGTTATTCATGAGACTGACATTATAAAGCAGATGCACCCTTTTGCCTAGGACATTGTGGGTTGGGTCCTTGAGCCGCACTGACGATGCATCGAATGCAACGCGCAGGTCATTTAGATCGTACCTGGATATTGATTTATGACTCCGCCCGGGGATGCTATTTATAACAAGCCCTGATTTCTCGCCCACGGGTAGTTTCCGCGGAAGGAAAAATATGTACTTCGAAATGGACTTTCATATGACAATACATTATTAATATTAGTATATATAACAAAAAACACATCGCTTGAATTGCTTTATCTGTTAGTTAATTATATCAATATTAAAATATATCGGGACAAGCTTACGCAATTAGACAACAGACGCTTAGAAAACAATAAATAAACTTAGAAAACGTATAAATACTTAATACACATAAAAACATCCAATACTTAACACGTTGTCTGCCATTACGAATATACTCGTAGTATAATTATTGCATACCTAATGCCACCCATACAAAACAGTCCATACGAGTCAAAAATTTAAACATGATGTCTGGCTTAAAAAAATGTATGGAACTTTTTTCACTTAAGTAATAAAATTTATTATATTTCCAATGCCAAAGTTTTCATTCGTGCCCTCTTTTCCTTGCCAGCATTTTAAATAATCTATGAGGTTTAGAATAAACATCTATGAAAATACTCGTAGTCGGCAGTGGGGACAAATCTACCGATTACGAGTATAATCGTAGTTGGCAGGTAAGGTGTTGAAAAAAATACTTGCGCTCATGCATCGATTTTCCCACAAATATTATGCCAAATTACAAGATAAGGCTATCAAACTTTATGGTGAATAATCGCTGGTGGTGACGTCTATAGACGTCTAGCAGCTTAGCTAATTAGAACTCCACCCACTGTGTTAATTTGCCTGGTTAACAAAGTGTAGCTAATACTTAAATTATATAAAATTGTGTTACTATCTTTTTTTTATCCCGTTCTCAACTTTTTCTATTACTCATCCTGAAACCATGTTAGATTTCGATATGAATTTAACAGCCACTCAAAAAAAACGTATGCCATGTAAGCAGACTGATTGTCTGTAGAAACAATAGGCTATTTGACAGGTTTTTGAAAACCATCTTAGATTATTTGTTGGTGTTTATTGAGTACTCCAAAAGTGGTAATTTTATATTCTTTTATGTATTTCGTCTAAAAAAAGGAAATAAAAATTCACTTTTAAAATATGCCGCCAAAATGCTTTCTTGGACAAGATGGCGTCGCACAGGAATCAGTGACGTCAGTGGTCAATACATAAACAAACTGACATTGGCTAATCATAGCAAAGCCAGAAAAACAAACAAACGTCAACTGTCTGTGGTAACCGCAAGAACCAATGAACGTAAGAACAGAACGACAACGACATGAACGACAGATGCAATATTTACAGACATCACAGATTACAGGATATACAGACATCCTATAATCTGTGATATTTACCGACCCTTGACGTCATCATGGATTCGGCGCCGTTTTCGATAAAATGGCTACAGATAAAAAATTATCAAGTTTTATCGTGGTTTTTTGGATAAAAGTTCCATTTTTTTAAAGTAAGAATACCTTAAATCGATTTTAAAACTCATAATTTATATGAATATACATAATTATTACGTTTTTTTTCACCTTGTCAAATAGCCTATTGGTCTCATATCGGCTGTATAAACGAATATGAATCGAATTATTGTTGAAAGTTTTTTGTAAGAACCATCGTAATCTCCCTAAACGGTTAGATGGCCAATGAAGCAATTGTAGATTCTTGACGTGTAAAAGTGCCCGTGCGGGCTACTTACTGAATAAATGTCTTTATCTTTATCTTTTATCTTTATTATTCACTTGAATCTGGAATTTTTAGTCCGGCTATCTGTACGGTACAGGACTTTCGCAGTTTTTCTCCTGGGCAGAATATAAGCAGTGCAAATGAACGCTTAAAAGTTTATCCACCCTGTTCTGTCTTAATCGGGAAAATGCATGGATTTTTAAATCGCACTTCTCAACATACATACATACCTTCACGCCTGTAATCCCAGAGTGGGCTAGGCAGAGCTACAGAATTACAACTTTAAAAAGTTGTTTATAATTCAGTAACCACAATTTGCACAAATAGGCTAAGATGTTTACCAAAATATGTTTTTTAATGTTTTTCTCAACAAAATATGAAAATACCTGAAAAGAGCTCACCAAAAGAGAAATTAAAATAAATATTGGCCAAATACGGCTGTTACAAGCATTTTAAATTGCTAATTAAACAGCGATTAGACTGAGATATCCGATATGCACTGTGTCGTCATGTGGTCGGTCATATAAACTCTGTTAAATTTTGTTTTGCTAGAAGGAGATATACAAATCTTTGTCGGTTTAAGTTTATCATCAATATTTTTAGAACTATTCAAAAAAAAAAGTAGTATATTTGCGAAAAAATGTGTATCTGTGTGTGTATATGTGTATGTGTGCATGTAGGTGGGTATCTGTGTATCTGTCCTCTTCCCCCGGACTTCTGAAGTGAGCTTAACGTGTGTACACAATCCGTCCGAAGTAACATAAATTTTAATAAAATTGTTAATACATAAATTATAACGTCAAATGCTAGGAGTGCATAATAAACATAAGAAGTACCAAACCAACCGAATCCGCGCTATGTCGAGCGCGCCCGCCCGTCCGCCGCTGCGCCGCACCGTGATAGCCTCCTAAGCCTCCTAATTACCTCTGCGCTCCTGGTACTTTATTAAAACATGCAAACTCTTCGGTTGGATGCACGGCTTATATTTAAAAAAAATGCAAAAGTAAAACGCACTAGTTCTCGAAAACCAACTTTCCGCACGGTATACAGGTACGAAAAGTACCACTTTTTATTATTATATACATACATACATTAAATCACGCCTGTTTCCCAATATATTTTTCTCAACTGTTTGGTAAATGACTCAGCTTTTATTTAAGCCGTGGAAAAAGTCATTAATTAATATTCCCTATTTTACTCCTAGTAGACGGATTGTCCCGAAAGATTCTAAATTACAACGCCGACAATAAATTTTGCCGCAACAAAACCTTACTAAAACAATTACATTAAGGCGTATTTAAGTCGTTGTCACGTGATTTGTTGCTGCAAGAGTTTTTATAGGCGTTGTAACTGCACAGTTAACACAAATAATCAAGTCTAATTATACGTACCCAAGGAAGCCGAGGACACTCCAATTGCCTTCCGCACAAAAGAATTCCCACTCTTCAAAACGTAAATATGACGTTCTTCGTACTTCGGTGACAAAATACCTTTCGCTAGTCCTGTCCTAAGTCAAAAGGGTACATCTGCCGCTTTAAATTAGAAGAACTTTAAGCCCTCTCTGCTACTAATAAAGCTCTAATTATGAGGCAGATGCACCCTTTGTCCTAGGACATTATAGTTTGAATACTAAAGCCTCACTGACGCATCGAATGCACCGCGCAGGACATCTAGGTCGTACGTGAATATTGATTTATGACTCCGGCCGGGATGCTATTAACAACTATATAGCTCTGATTGTCCCAGGCACCGCCCGGGTAGGAAACATGTAACACAATATGTACATGTCGAGCTGAGACCAGCCTTAGACTATTTTGCATTATCTGTGTTAAGACAGTTTTATTTGTTAATTTGTCTTCTATAATTTTGTTAGAAGTTGGTAGTAATTTAACGTACTTCCAATGAGCCATTAAATCAGAAACTAAGTACAATGCATAAAAAAAACGTAGGTATTTTTAGTGAAAAAATGGCTAAGTACATTTAGTAGGTACTTCAAGTGAAAAAATTCCGTAAAACTTCATTAAATTGCCAATAAAATACGGTCAACCAATTACAAGAAATCATACATTTCCAATTTACTTCTTTTTGTACATTCATTTTCAGTTTTGTCGTAAATACACTCTTATAGCACATGTTTATTTATAAATATGTTGTAGTTTTTATTTTAATTTGCTACTTTAATGCCCGTCTGTGGTAAAGGGTTGCATTGAAAAACTGCGCCATGGCTTGCCTCAGCATCGTATTGCATCGTGTTGGGTTGGCTGGGTGTGGTCTTTATTGGTGATAACGGAGGACGAAATTTATGCTTTTAGCATTTCCTACCAATCACTGAAATCCCCCTTTTTCTCTGTAGTGTCTAAAGCTAATGCGAACTGAAATTTTTAATAGGTATAGATTTGAATGGAGCAATCACATGTCATGAGGCCTCATCATTAGAAATATGAACTTTGTAAAAATTTTACTGAGTTACCTAAAAACACCTAATGCACTATGTCATTATAGGATACAAAAAATATTTTTCGATATTTTAAATCGATGGATTTTGACATATTTTGGTACTTAACGTGACTGCAAAGGAATAATGATAAAAGTTTTCGCAAGGCAATCTTTGCAATAAAAATAGTGTAGAGATTGAAAATGGCAATTAAATTGCTTACATAAAAAGGCCGTAGATTAAGTTATGCCCCGTGTAGCTTCTAAAAGATAATGACACCACTATCACAAATAAGACGTAGATACTCGTAACTGCAGACAACTCACAGACAAAACATGCTTCAATCCGTCTCGAACGTGATCAGTTTCTTTTTATAAAAGATGGAGCTATGGATTGGACCTCTTTCTTACCCGATCGTACTTAAGTGATAAAGAAGTCAAGGGAATCGCTGATTCCGTAACAACCAATTCATTTAAAGTTACGTAAGTTTCATCTCTCAAGAAATGCAAAAAAAATAGAAATAGAAAACGAATCCTACTACTATCTTACTATTATATTAATTGCAACGTTTGTTACTCCTTCACGCTGAAACTACTTGACGGATTTGGTTTGAAATTTGAAAATGGAAATGAATTAAATTTAACATATAGGCTACTTTTCCTCCCGGAAAATATAAAAGTTTTCGAGGGCAGAACGATAAACCTACGCGGAAATCGTTGGGAAAAACTAGAAGTAATTATAATTATAGTGGTGGTTTTACTTGACTACCGTGAAACCGTCGAATTTTGCCCTTGATGGATTTTTTGCCCGCTGAGTCAAAAATAAGCTAATATTTGAATTTAAAAAAAAATACAGTATTTTAGTAACTTTTGATTGTATTAGTAGAAAATAAGTTATACTTATTGCATAACTACGAATTATTTTTGGTTCCAACTTCATTCAGTTGACTGTCACAGCTTGTCAAAGTGGAAGCGTGTTTGTTGCGGGCGAAATGTGTCTACAGTGTTTTTAAAATATTGGAAAATGACGAAGACAATGGTGAGTGTTTGTTTTTGTATAATATAAACAAAAGTTATCAGAACATTTACTCATTGCTTTTTATGCAGTGAGTAGCTTAAATCGTGAATTAAGATGGCGGGCAATTTAAACCGCAAGTGTAGCATCTCGTATCTGCCAATTTTGCCCGCTCTTAAATATGTACTAGGGTTGTCACTTTTTCATTTCTCACTTGCTCTAATTTGGGTTAAATTGTAATGTAAATGACTTACCAAAAATTAAGCAATTGCTTCAGATATGACTGATTTTAAATTGATAGAAAACAGTGATCTCAATGTCAAACGTTAATTTCTAAGGACCAATTGTATATGTAAAATAAGGCTGATTTTTGTTACCAATGACTAGATAAAAGTTTTGTAATTGAACTTATAAGTACCTACTGCATTAAAAAAATTGTACCACTAAAATGGTTTATTAATTTTCAAACATTATCAAACAGGTTTTGACAACCCTAACACTTACGAGCTAGTTGTATAAAAACAGTTGTAAATTAGCGGGTAAATTTGCCCACCTCTTTCTAGACGAATTTATTATTATTTGCTTATTGGTTTTAATGTTTTTGAGGCCATTTTACCCAAAACTCTTTGTGGTCCTTATACATGATTGCTCTAAGAGCTATAGTTTGGTAAATAATGGGCTTGGGCAAATATGGACGAAAGTGAAGGTAATTTGGCCCGCCATGAAAATATCAAATTGCTTGAAATTCTTAAAAAGTAAGGACTATTTCTTTATTGTAACACAATGCTATGATTAGTTAGACTATATTTACACATAAAAAAGTATATGAAACCTTACATTTTTTTTAGAAAAACTAAGAATATTTTAAAAAAGCGGGCAAAATTGGACGGTTTCACAGTATCAAATTTCAGTAAGTTTTGAGATGCAGATTCCTCTTCTCCATTCGCGCAAGTAGGTAATCTAATCTAATAAAAAGTTAAGCACTTTTTGAAGATAAACACATACCTAGAGTTGAATGTTTCAGGTTCAATAATAGACAAAATTACTCACCATTCCAATGGTATTAGTGATCCCAATTAAACTGAGCATGACGGCGCCATCGTCTTCACTAAAACCCTTATGGATCATGTGCTCGGCCAGGTAGAAGTAAGGCACGATGAACCAGATGAACAAGATGATGGTGCCAGCGCAGAGGAAGTTGAACGTCATCTTTTTGAAGAGAGAAACGTTGA
The DNA here is from genome assembly GCA_927399475.2 of Acleris emargana. Taxonomy (NCBI): domain Eukaryota; kingdom Metazoa; phylum Arthropoda; class Insecta; order Lepidoptera; family Tortricidae; genus Acleris; species Acleris emargana. The sequence continues at coordinate 5,834,474 of OV656840.1, forward strand.
ACATGTCCGACACACATACTAAGCAGTCATCGAAGAATTTCTGAAAAGAACGGTGATGTTTAAAGTTGGAAGAGTAATCGCTGTTGTTTTAAATCTTTCGCAGCTAGAGCAATTTATTAAATCAGGACTTTTTTTACTATTACATCTGTATAAAGCTTCGTAACAAATATTGTCTATTTACTAACCTCTTCATCGTCATTAATTGTAACCATCGAGTTCTTGAATATATCAGGGCACGACGACGCCTTCAATCTGTATCTATTAATGTTCAATATTGCGTTTCTATGGCCAATAGAATTTAAGGGCATCTTCAAATCTTTCAGATAGTGGTGGTTTACTGACAGTTGCTTCTTCAGCCAGTCTCTTCTGTCCCCTTTACTGTCCTGCTTCACAAATACACCTCGGCCTTCTTTTGTTTCTGATTTAGACTTTTTCAGCACTCTGCCAGCGTTAGGGTTCTTTAATTGATAGTCTACTGGTTTCCTAACTTCTTTCTTGAAATAGAATTCAGCTGAGAAGGACCGACGCATGGGTTGAAGAGGAAAGGTCACGCAGGGTGGATCGTTATCTTCATCTTGAAATTTTTGGTTTTGAGTGTCGATTGCAATAGACGAAGCTTGTTTCATGTAGAATTGTGGGTAATTTCCTGCGCTTGTTATTCTTTTTAAGACGCTTTGCGTTACCTAAAACCAAATTAAGTACATTTTACAATTACCTGTAGTAGTAATCCTAACAGACTTAAAAATGGGTCAGCTCTAAATAAGTACCTAATAGGTGTACAAGTACATGTTAGTACTCACTCACCTTATCGTTGCATTCCAAATAGGATGGTAAAGCGTACAAAGACTCCGTTCGGGTTAGTTTTTTACGCGGCCATCCCACCGTGAGCTTACGGCTCCGCCAGTTTTCAGCTATTTGGTATCTCTTGAGGACATCAGGAAATTCCCCTTTCTTCAGTGTTACCAAAAAGGTTATATTCCTTCCATTTACATCCTTATGTAAAGGCAAAGGCATGACATCAGAAACACAGAGTGACGAAGACTTCTTGTATGGTCTTCTAGTCGCTGGCTTTGGCTCTGGCTTAGCTTTTTCAATATCTTTCATTGGCTTGGGATCTTTCTCCTTCTTTTGTTCCAATGTCCACCATTCAGGGTCACGCATCACGCACCCACATACGCATAAATTCAGCAAAGTCCCAGAAAGCAGCAAGATGGTTCCTCGCCACCCAAATTCTTCTATGAGGTATTGAGTCATGGGAGCATAAACAAAAGTACCAACACCAGTGCCACATGCTCCTAAGCCAACAGCCAAATTTCGTTTCTTCTCAAACCAATAAGCGATAGAAACAACTGCTGTAACGTAGACTAATCCGAGTCCTAAACCAGCGATTACTCCAAAAGTTATCATCATAGTTTCCAACGTGGTAGACACCGAGGCCAATACGAAACCCAGCGTAGAAATGATTCCACCCAAAATAGTCATGCTTCTGCAACCATATCGGTCCACCAGGGCACTCATCACAGGCCCGGAGAGTAAAGGCACAGCGATAAAAAGGCTACCTATCCAAGCAGTTGTTGATTTGCTCGCTTGAAACTCCTCGAGAAACTCAATATACAGCAAACCAAAAGAAAAACTGATTCCGTCTGCTATCATCGATATTATAAACGAAGAAGCCACGACCACCCATCCCCAACCACCGTCAGGAATCGCAATTTTCTTCTTAGCCGGCCCATTTTCAGCGTCAGATTTTAAATGCTTCACTTTTTCTTGAGGATTCTCTGTAATGTTACAATGTTTTTTGCCGTTTCTCAAGCCGATGGTATCATTGTAAGCATTTTTCTGATCTTTACTGATGTTTTTACCTTTTAAATCATCTTGACTGCTGATATCGGGGCTAGAGAACGTTGAGTTGCCACTGGTCGTATCGCTGGCTTCTCCTTTATCTATTCCTGATGTGGAATCTGACAGAAGTGACTCTCGAACGTTTGCATCACTATGGCTTTTATTTCGAGGAGTCCTGCTTTTAATAATAGTTGGTTCATCAGTCTTCATTGTTAGAAAATAATACCGTGTTTTTTAATACTGGCTGGAGGTTGGATTGTGGTTTAGGTTCTTAATCTTGGGTCCCGGGCGGAGTAGCGGCTCGACTGGCGCGCCACACTGTTCAGTTTAAGGGAGTTGGGCTTGTTTTGGCTGACCATTAAGGATGGGGGCTGGGTGACGTCACCCATACGAGTGCGCCGTGATGGAGGCGCAACGCTAGCGCCACGACTGTGATGATAACTCAGATCGCGACGAGGCGATAATTTTGAATCTGGAATAGACTTTTGTTTTAACTTTCCCAAAAGGTTGAGGGTACGGTTTATGGCCTTCTTCTTGTCACGCGGGCTTTGTTCAGCGTGCATGTCTGGCCCGCAACATATGGGCTAAAATCGAACACAAATAATACACTAACATGAAGAGATGCAGTGCTGCCATGCAGGGTAAACCCGCATGCGTGAGCTGATCCGCGTGACAGGAAAAAGTGCTGAAGGTAAACATTCTCTAATTGATTAATGATGAACAGTTGATGGATTCAATAACAACCATTGCAATATCGGGAACTGTTTCGGAACCAAATTGACTTGCATGAGAATTATCGAACGTGTAAGCTACATAGGTAAGTCATCGGTAAGCCTTGACTTGACAGACTCGACTCTCAAATGAATTTTAACTGACAAAACACAAAACCATCCGTCCCTCCGGCTGCATCTTAGCTCAGAGACATAATTGTAGAAAGGTATTAGGCAAAAAAGAAATACTACCTCCACTACCCGTACAGTAGTGGTACGTTTTTTTTTCTCGCTAGGTACACCATGAAAAAAAAAATTTTTTTTTTTTATGGCATAGAGAAGACAAACGAGCACACAGGCCACCTGATGGTAAGTGGAAACTGTGACCCATAGACATTCGCATTCACAAGACTGCAATGCAATCCTAAGACTGCAAATGCGTTGCCAACCCTGAGGACTAAGATGGAATGCCTCTATGCTAGTCATTTCACCGGCTACATACAACCGGAACACAACAATGCGAACATTGCTGTTTGGCGGTAGGTTAATGGATAAGATGGTGGTAGCGATCCGGACGGATCCTGCACAAGGTCCTACCACCCTCAAAAATGTGAAGATATCTTATATGAAAGCACATGTAACGATTTTTAAAGGAAAACTATCACGACTAACTAGACTAGTTCCTGAGATACAGGATACAGGCGGCGACTAAAGTGTTTACACTTACTAAAATCATCTAAACCAGCACCTTTAAATGAGCATTTCTAAAAAAGTTTGTACATTTCATTCACGACTTCGATTTGCAAAAAAATTGCAGGTTGGTAGGGTGAATGAAGCTGAGCCTAAATAACATAGTCTCCCAAAATGTATTTGTATGAAAATTTCCTTTTTTGTTACTAACTTTCTTTGGTTCATGGTAACAAAAAAGGAAAGTTTCATACAAATGTATGAGGGCATTTTGGGAGACTATGGGGGTATCATTGAATAGGTGTTCCAAAATCATCTTTAGGTTTCTTTATTCCGCATTTTGAACGATCATTTAGGATTTATAACGATTTAAATTTGGTTAAATGGGTCAATCAACTTTTCTTTGTAGCTCGTTGCCATGGTGACGTCTCCTGGGTCACTCTTTAAAACTACGATTTCAAAGGATATAAGTCCACTAAAAAACTGTTATATTGGCAATTAATTAATTAATTGGCAAAAACTGTTATATTCTTTTATGGCCTTTCTCCTGAGTATGCTGGAAGTATATATTATAACATTTTTTCTAAGAAACTCTATCACTGTTGTCTCCTGGCTTACGGGACAGAATAACAACAACAAAAAGTTGATCCACCCAACTACAACACGGGTTTTTAAAGCTTGCTTGATCAAATTATCAGTTAATCACACACACACACATAAACTCACGCCTTCATTCCCAGAGTGGGGTAGGCAGAGCTAAAGAATTAACAACAAGTTTTAAAACTTCTTGATAATTCTGTAACCACATTTTGCACAAGTAGGCTAAGATGTTTCCCAGTTTATTAGTGACAGGTGGCAAGCCCATCGCCTAACAGTACTACAGTTAATCATGTTAACGTTAAAAGAAAAACAAACAATAGACAAACTATAACCTAGTTTAAAGTTTGAAACGATAAAGATGGATCTCTCCGCAACCAGCGAGAATACAAGGGTTCTATTCTACTAGGTGAAACGATATCGAGATCGACAGTATGATTACCATATCGAAGCAAGACGGGTTAAACAAAAGTAGAATAAAGCCCTAAGATGAAGATGAAGAGATATTTATTCGCCACAATACAAAATAACATTACATAGATACAAATAAGGACAAGACAGAGTTTCTTGCGAAACGGACCAAACAAAATTGTTGCGAAGCCATAAAACCAGCGCTTGTCTTCCGCTGGGACCGCTTGGGGAGGAGACGGAAAGTGACACACTTAACAGAAAACAACGCAAAATGAAAAACAACAGAAAAACAATATGTTAGGGCCACCCAAATAAATAAATAAATATTGACGGACAATGGACCCGATTCTACGTGACATCGTTTAAATAGCCTAAAACTAAATTGCCTAATTTTTAGACATAGTTTAGACGGCAGATTTAACCAGTGCTATTCCAGAAAGTCAAGCTGACAATGTATAAGACCGCCTCAAATAAGAAGCGTAAGATTCAAATTACCGCTGTCATGGCGCTGTCATTTGATTATGACAGCTGCTCAAAATTAGGAAGTTTAGAGGCCACTGTAGAATCGGGTGTCCATTGTCACACCAATTGACCTAGTCCCAAACTAAGTTCTAGGCTTGTACTATGGGTACTAGACAACGATATAAATACTTATATAGAGAAATAGATACTTAAATACATAGAAATTGGTAATTCTTTAGCTCTGCCTACCCCACACTGGGAATGAAGGCGTGAGTTTATGTATGTATGTAAATACATAGAAAACATCCAGCACTCGGAAACAAATATTCGCGCTCACACACAAACACCGCCCCAACCGGGATTTGAACCCAGGACCGCTAGCTTCGTAGGCAGGGTCACTACCAACTAGGCCAGCGGTTTATTTGTGATAGGCGCGTTATGGGGGGGTTTATTATGACATAGCTATGCAGTTGAGTTTACGCTGAGAAAAAGGACAGAGCTATATAACTGCTATAGCTCTATCCTTTACGCTCGCCGTAAAATGACCTGCATTGCCATGTCATAATTACCCCCTTTATGGTAAGTGGGTTCTAAGATCAATATCTACAAATTTGCATTCACGACTAAAACTGCAAATATTATGTATCCTAGTAATTTCACCAGACTAGTGTTTAAATCACCAACACCTAAACGTACAAACTTCATAATAAATCTCCATATAATATAAGCATTAATAATTATAAGTATGTCTGTACGGTACGTTTGCACTTAACAATAGCTTTAACGGAGTCACGACACTTGCAAGACTGCACTGCACTTGCTTGAAAAAATATTATTATTGTATTAATATTTTTTGTAAGAATATTCTCGATAATTCCACGCAAAATCACAAAAGCAAATGTTAAACATTAAAAGTAAATGTCTAAACGGAGGTTATTACGTTTAACAAGACTCTAGATTTTAAATTAGCGTAATATTCTAACTTTATAACGAAGTAATAATTAAATTTACGAAAATTAAGGTTAGGTTTTATTACGACCAAAAAAATCCTGCAACTCAATTAATTAAAATATTTAAGAAGCACAGATAAGGCGCTATCGTACGAGTATTATATAAATATCTACGGTAATTTTAGAAAATTTACGCATATTTATTTCCTTCTTATTTTCATACGTGACACTCAAAACATATGTTTCACTTTAAGGTCAAGATTACTACAATCTTATTCTACAAATAAATAAAACCTCCTTTAAAACCTTAAAGCGCTCACAATTATTAATCAAATGTACCTAAAACTAAAAAAAGGGTTAGTAATTAAATTAAAAACAAAATTTGACATACCAGATCCTTTTTGATTTCACAATAATTCCTGAAACACGACCACTCGGAGCAAAGCCTCGGAAAACAGAGCCTGACTGCGAAAATCGATGAGGGGTTGCGACACGACCAGCGTAGCGATGAGCTTCCCTGCATCCCCCTTCCTGGTCAACTGCAGGGGTGAGCGGGAAGTTAAGCAGGAGCTGAGAGCTCAAGGTAAATTGGAAGGGTGCCTGACGTGAAGGTAACGTCATAGAGTTCTTATTGAGAAATTAATGTTTTACTTAGCACGTGTGTTTTATCTATGACATCTGTTTACTATGGAAAAATTCAATGAGTCAGCCATTATAGGTAAAACAGAATAAAGGGTTGATGTTAATAATTTATTTTGTACGCTATATATCTATATAAACACATAACCTCGAAAATATATAAGCAGGTACCTAAGTAAACATGAGTCTTCATTCCAAATTTTATTTCAAACTCTTTTCGTTAAAATACAATTTATACAAGTTTCTTAAGTTAAGGTTAAACTTATCTAGTTGCCCTAGATTTTGTAACAGATGGATTGCAGTAGATTGCAGTAGTGGTTGCCGGCTTAGAATTGTGCCACTCCATGTCTTCCCGTGGAAGTCGTAAGAGGCGACTAAGGGGATAAAGGCTTGTAGTACTGTTAGGCGATGGGCTTGCTACCTGTCACTAATATACACTGTTAACCATCTTAGCCTAATTGTGCAAATTGTGGTTACAGAGTTATCAACAAGTTTTTAGAGTTGTTGGTAATTCTGTAGCTCTGCCTACCCCACTCTGGGAATGAAGGCGTGAAGGTACGTATGTATGTATGGATTGCAGTATTTTCGAACACCGGTATCATAAGATACCGAGACATAAAATTCAACGAGTGCCATAAAGGTCCTAAAGAGGTCCCTGAGGAGCTACGTTCGTCCACAGCTTTTCCCCATGTTTTTGTTGGAGGTTGATCTTCGAACGTAGTTGTTATCTTTTTATTTATTTAATAATAACAATAATACATACATACATACCTTCACGCCTTCATTCCCAGAGTGGGGTAGGCAGAGCTACATAATTACCAACAACTCTAAAAACTTGTTGATAACTCTGTAACCACGTAATAATAATAACAATAATAGGTTCACAGATAAGACCAAAACACCTACATTGTTAGCACAAAAAAGTGAGTTTACAAAAAGAAAAGAAAACAGATTAAGTAGGTACACATACCAAACCAAACTAAACATGAGTCGAAAAATATATTGCATTCAGCAGCGTTACATTGGCCAGGGATTAGAGAATACGTCGGCATCCAGGGGCCATTTTTCTTCTCTGCCACTCAAAATGTATGGGATGACAGTTCTGCCCCTACGGAACTACTACGGAAAAAGGGCACATCTACTTTAATAATTGTATTGCATTTCCAACCTTATTATAACCACTAAGAGTTCAATATGCTTCTTTGAATTAATTGCACTTGTGCCTTTTCTCCATAATAGGGCAGAGCTGACCACGTGGTTTATCGCTACGCACGAGAAGGTCGTCCCATACGTTTTGAGTGATAGAAAAGAAAAACTTTAGTAGCATTTGGATCTTGGCTAGGGCGTCTGGACTTCGAAGACGAGAAGAGTATTTAACAACGCTACCACCATGGGAGAGTGGCTAGCGCTACAAGTCCTGACTTCGAGAGCCATGAACAGCACTTATGGCAGGAAAATACTTATGTGATAAGCACGATATCGTCCCTGGGAGTGGGGAGTCTAGGATGTTTTCTATGTATTTAAGTATTTTTTATCGTTGTCTAGAATACGAGCACAAGCCTAGACCTTAGTTTGGAACTAGGTCTATTTGTGTGAGAATGTCCGACGAATCTCTGAAATTTATTCACATCCTTTCTTTAAAAGTTGATTCTCCTATTCATATAATTTGAAGATTCTTTTCTATGAAGAAAAGTCAGAGAATAACGCTTCTCATAAATGAGGAGCAAAGTACTGAGTGAGTCCCAAATAAGTATTTAAGTGAGTATACGAAGTTGAGATCGAATCAAACTATTTACAAAGTTAGATTAGGAGTTCACAGAACTGATTCACTGAAATCCACTTAAGAATACGTAAGAAAACCATTTATACTATAGATTTTGAGCGTTAAAAGCGGGAATTACTTTCATAGGACGATTCTGTTTATAGTTTTGTTGTAAGAAGACATTGCTTTGACGTTTTGATAGCTCTTATTTACACGTAGGTACTTGACAGTAATAGCGGCTGATTTAAAAACAATATGGCCATTTGCAACGTTAAAAGATGGCGGACGTGTAATTTGTTTTAGACTTTAATTTTTGGGTAATTAGGTGTTCAAAGTTCTTTTCTGATAGTGATTTGTACTTTTTATGCCTTTGTGTCGCACAGTGATTGAAGACTTGGACTTATTTCGTGTATCTGGCATCTTTCTTCTCGTTTCAAGTGGACTCACAGTGGTGCAGAGGTTAAAACTATCTTGACCTCTGACCTACAAATCACCGTACAACGTTGCCCCCAATCTTCCTAGAGAAGATTGGATTGTGTTTTATTGCTATATTGATTTATACTTATATATACTTGACACTGGCGAAATCACTTCACGTGGAAACGCCATATCCCCGCGGTAGTAGCTGTTCAAGTCGCCGCGGGGGCAAAGAAAGAAGAAGAAAGAAGCGTCTGATTCAAATTAGCGCTGTCATGAAGCTGTCATTTGATTATGACAGCTGCTCATAAAATAGCAAAGTGTTTTAGCGACACCAAAATAAAATTAGGAAGTTTAGAGGCCACTGTAGAATCGGGTCCAATACTGCTTTGACAACGCTTTGATAGCTCTTATTTACACGTACCTACCTACTTGACAGTAATGGCGGCTGATTTAAAAACAATACGACGGTGAATAGAGGCCGTGTATTGTATTATACTAGCAACCCGCCCTCGCTTCGCTTCGGTTTATGTGAGTTTTATGTAACACACATAACATAATCCAGAAGTTATATACGAAAACCTTCCTCTTGATCACTATCTATTCATGAAAACCGCATCAAAATCCGTTTCGTAGTTTGAAAGATGTAAGCGGACATACAGACGGACAGACACCGGGACTTTGTTTTATTCTATGTAAAGAAGAAGAAGGGTACACGCAAAGAACATGTCTAGTAGGGAATGCGGTACCGGTAGCATTCCCGGAACCGGGACTAAGATTTCCGGAACCGGGAATTCCCGGGATTTCGGTACTTTTCGGTACTGAGTAAATTATTTGTATTTTTTTTTGTTTAAAGGTTTTAGACACCAGTTAAGTGATAATTATTAATTATTTAATCCAGAACACGAGTTTACCAAATCAGAACAGCTATCTTTCTGACTACCATACTACCTGTCGGTCGGCCCGACCGGTTGGCCTTGGACTGGGTCGAGGCGTCGGGTCGAAGGGTGGGGCGACTGGGGTCTCATATCGCATCCGAATAAAACTGAGCTGGTGCGAATCGGCCGGGGGAAAGCGTCACCAGGCCACCACGTAGTTTTGAAAAGAGAAAATGACAATTAGTCTAGTCACAAACTCAGTACCGAGTAGGAACCGAAGAACCGGGATTTTTTTTTCGCCAGTACCAGTACCAGTTGAAATGATAATTCCCGGGAATTCCCGGTACTAAAAGGACAGGAGCATGCCCTAATGTCTAGTCACCTTAGTCGGAAACTTTTTGAGATATAACGATTTCAAAGTCAAAAAGCTGCATGTAAATTCATACTTTTTTTTTTTATTGCAGGGGAAGGCAAACGTGCGCACAGGCCACCTGGTGGTACCTAAGTGGGAACTGTGACCCATAGACATTCGCATTCACAACACTGCAAATGCGTTGCCAACCCTGAGGACTAAGATGGAATGCCTCTATGCTAGTCATTTCACCGGCTGTCTTATCCCCAAACCGGAACACAACAATGCGAACACTGCTGCTTGGCGGTAGGTTAATGGATAAGATAGTGGTACCAACCCGGACGGACCCTGCACAAGGTCCTCCCACAAGTAAATTATATTATATTAGACGTAATTTTAGGTTTTTTTTTCAAAGTGAATTAAAAAAATATACATGTTTTTGTAACTAGTTTGTTATAAAGTGTCTAGACAATCAGACATGTTCTTCTTCTTTCCGTGTAGGTACCCTTCAGATGCTTTAAATTATACTAAAGGCATTTTGAAATTTTAATAGCATACGTTTATCCTCTTACTTATATAAGACTTTCCCTTAAGAGTCAACAACAACGCCTGCAAAAAAGTTCGTGGCAACCAGACGTCCGTTTCTGTGGTTGCCATTCATCACAGTAGGATTCCAACGCCCCCTACGTCACAAATTGTTCGGTGTAAAACGAAAACAAAATGGATACAATTACTACAGCTTTTTAATACAGCAGTGCCCTTGAAACGTAGCCAAGGTATTGAACTTTTCTACCGTAATATATTTCGTATAAAAAGCACAGTTTTCAAACACCACTGTTAGAGGTCAGGTCAAGGCCATATTACTCGTCGTTGCCAGGTCCCTGGGGTGCGATTTGTGTCAATGTTAATGTTTTCTAATTTTATTGAGGTCGTGGATTTAGGTAAGTGATAGTTTAGCTTATACTTTATACACGGCTGTTAGTAAAAACGATCTTCTTAAAAGATTTCCATTTTAAGTACACTCACGTGCAAAAATATGTCCATATACCTAAATGTTTGTTATGGAACGATTTTTTTGCGGAATAAAGAGTTTAATTACTTACAAAGCTCTAGTCATAGGCTTCTACATTGCGTCTTAGACCACGATAAACACACTAACATCTATGTTCTCAAGAACATTCAAGACTTTAGAACAAATAGGTAGTCGAACCTGGGATCACTAGTTCTTCGGTTCACTACGAATTAGGCTAACGGTGTTGTAGTAGCATGCTTTTACTTACTTCCTCATTCACAAGCCGCGCTCACTTCCTTTTTTTTCAACCGGCATAAGAGCCACTGAACATGGACTAAAAAAATCAAGACTAAACACGTTTTTTTTTATTAAACATACATGTAACTCGGGAATTGATTGAAACCTTAATGAACTGCATATTTTAGTGTTACGAGAAACACATTGCTATAAATAAATTCGAGGCGCACCAAACTCCGTATTCTTCTTCTTTACATAGTACATAATATAAATAAATGTTTTCAAACGAGGGTTTTTGTTTATATTATGCTATTATGTAGTCCCATTTTTCAATTAATAAGAAACTTTAGAACATTTCAAGCTCGCCGCAAGCAATTTAAACGTAAATGTGCTTCGTAATAGTCGCTCAACTATCTTAATTGAGATATCATACTTTCGCCCAACTTGAAATAGGTACTGTTAAAAGGTTTCCGTGGCTATCTGTGGCCTTCATCATCAGTTCCACTTTACCAAATAAAAAAAGTCAAATCGGTCTAGCGGTCTTTGAGTAATCGGAAAATATAGGTATATAAAAAAATCTCCTTTTTTTTAAGCTAAATAAAAAAATATTAGGGGACAATGTCACACCAATTGACCTAGTCCCAATTTAAGCTCTAGGCTTGTATTATGGGTGCTAGACAACGATATAAATACTTATATAGAGAAAAATACTTAAATACATAGTAAACATCCATGACTCAGCAACAAATATTCGCGCTCATCAGTCTCATCACACAAATATCTGCCGTTACCGGGATTTGAACCCAGGACCGCTAGCTTAGTACTTTCGTAGGCAGGGTCACTACCAACTAGGCCAGCGCGTCGTCAAAAAACAAAAACAAAAAACAAAGTTGCTTACCGCCGTCTGTCTCTTTGTATTTACGCAACGGATTTTAATGCAGTTTTCATTCATAGAAAGAGTGATTGAAGTACAAACCTTCCTCTATTTTGTTTGAAAGGGTATATGTATGTATGTATGTAAACTCTTTATTGCACAAAAAAAAAAACAATTACAAGTAAATTCGTACATAAACTTAAGATTAACATGTAAGTAGGTACAATGGCGAACTTATCCCTTTTATACTTTCTAGTTGATCTTATTGTGAACACATCAGGATCTGATCATGGGATCTTGTGTAATAAGGGTCAGAAAACAAAACCTGTATGCACTGGCCAGGAATGTTTTCGTCGCCCTGCGTGCTGATTCGACGACAAAATTGTTATCCAACCTACTTAGATTAGACCTAATGAAAATCAAGCAATCATTTCGATTTGTAATACAATTAGGTGTATTTTTGCTAAAAGATACACGGACTGAAAATAAAGTCATTACTTTTTTTGAAATATCATTCACACTTATACTCAATCTGTTTAGGTACTTAAATAAATGTAAACAAACCAAACCACGTGGTTCTGGATATTAGCCAATCAAAACTGTTCCGTCGAGCGTTGACGTATCAATGTTCACCTCCTATTGGCTGACCAACTATGTCACGTGATTTTTTTGTTTACATTTATTTAAGTACCTAAACAGATTGAGTATAGTGCCAATTCTGGCACCCCTCGAATAATACTTTTTTTTTTGGTATATTCAGTAGTCATTTCCATCTCGAATGAAATCCATGAGAATAGGGACCTAGAACTTGGATTAAAAAAACTAATGTTATCCAATCCATGCGGGGAATATTCTGAGTAGGAACTTTGAAAATCGAAGTTCGAAGTTAGGTACATTAGCTTAGCTCCATTTCTTTCTCTTGATTTAGTCTCGAGTGACGAGTGAAAAGAGGCCCTAATTTGAAAATAGAAGTTTGAAGTTACGTTAGTCCCATCCCTGTGAATGACGAGTGGTCATTCAAGACTAAATCTAGAGAAAGGAATGAAGATAACTTAACTTCGAACTTCGATTTTCAAAGTAGGGCCTCAGGACACGGCACCCGAAATTTCGAATGCAGTGTTTCGTTGTGATATTATGTTTCTTCTTATACGATAAAATCATCGAAATATTAGAATTGCTTCATTTTAAATGAAACATTAAAACTGAAAATGGATTGCAAATACGATTACGTCCGTGACCTTATAATAATTTGATATCGTTAGAACCACGTTTAACGTTTTTCGTTATCGTTAACGTTTCGTTATCGCGAAGGCCTCATTATAGTGAACGCTGCCAATAAAAGCATGCTTCGAATAGATTATTAAATTGAACGCAGCCATACGTGGTACGGTGCTGCCAGCCGTGCAGAAGAAATAACCCGAAATTCAGTGATAAATTTTAGTAAAAAGTTATTCGTCAGTCTACTTTTATCTTAATTTACAACAAAGTAACACAGTTTATTTTTACCGCGCAAACTGTGCAAATGTTGTTGTTAACAGTGTGATAAAACTGTTTGACACAATTAATAATTGCAATGTTACAACATATAGATAATAATATTGTACCTAATCAATAATAGAATATCTGTTTTCTCTTAGTTGTATTTTATTAAAACGCATTGTTCAAAGGGTTTGCACCAAAATCAGTACATTATGTTTACTTAGTTCACAAAAATATAATTTTGAACCATTTTATTTTTAGTCGGATTTTAAACTTTACTTCTGGTAACACTGTCCAGTTCTTTTTCTCCTCAGAGTTGTTGGAGACACGTGCGTCTTTTACGCCGAAAACTCTAAAATAAGCAAAAATGAGTGAAGGAACCGCGACAATTCGCACCCGCAAGTTCATGACCAACAGGTAAATGTGCAAAATATTGGAATCGTCCAGAAAAAATGTGTAAATCGGTGTAAAAGCTCCTTGCCTCGCCATGACAGGTTATGTCTGACAACGTTTGTGATTTCGCAGATTGTTGGCGCGGAAGCAGATGGTCTGCGATGTGTTACATCCAGGCAAGCCCACGGTCAGCAAAACCGAGATCCGTGAAAAACTCGCCAAAATGTACAAGGTGACGCCTGATGTCGTGTTCGTGTTTGGATTTAAAACGAACTTTGGTGGTGGCAAAACCACTGGTTTCGCCCTAATCTACGACACATTAGACTTGGCTAAGAAGTTCGAGCCCAAACACAGACTAGCGCGCCACGGTCTGTACGAGAAGAAGAGGCCCACTCGCAAGCAGCGCAAGGAACGCAAGAACAGGATGAAGAAGGTGCGTGGAACCAAGAAGTCCAAGGTCGGAGCGGCTGCCAAGAAGTGATGTGACGGTTAGGCTGTAAGTAAATAAAAACCCAAAAAAACTATGTTGTGTTTTCTTGTCGTCCTGTCAATATAACCTCGAAATTTGAAAATAAATTGAACAAAGTGATAAAACTAAATAATATATAGTTAGTTAGTTATAGTTTGCCTTAAATTGTTCATACTTTTTAGTTACATAGTTCTGGGTGTTTCTGTAAATGTAAACTTACTGCTTGCTTATTGGAAGTAATTCTCAAATTTAAACTAAGTTTAACCCATTAAAAAAGTGGAAAATGTTTGACTGGAAGTGCTGCCCTATTAGGTGGTGACACTAATGTAGTTCCACCAGTAGGCTGCCAGGCTGCCACAATATCAAACTCTTGTCAATCTAAGTGTAGTTTAGATAACTAGCTTTTACTATTGCTACCAAAGAAGGCGTCTAACTGCATCAATATGTATAAGCGTTTTTACATTTAATGTGACTACCTATAGAGTATAGACTGCTTCAACTACTACATGGCAGTTAGCCACCTTTGTTATTTACAGCACACCAGCCCTTTTAGCACCTGCATAGAACAATGTGGGGGATGACTCTCTCTTCATTTGTTTTAACAGTCACTCATTTAGGCAAACTTTAATTTATGAACAACTGCACAATATTGGCTGGTACACTCGACTGCATTAATATCTATACAGACATTGTGTCAAATATATGTATGCATTATTGTCAGTGACAGAGCTGTGTAGATATTTTATGATGTCTTGAGAATGTATACATTGAGTTGAAGAGCAAGAGCATCCAAGTCGGACCTGTGTACAAAATGGTAATGAGCAAGGGGTGGAATTTTCATAGCAAAAAGCAAACATCAAGAGGTATTGACCATTTTGTTTTATCGACTATCGGTGATTAATTGACACTTAGCACGTCTATGCTCTGCAGTGGGACATAGACGTGTGTATGAAGGTTACCAAAACAAATTAATAAAACAGAAACATGTTTTATTTTGTTACAATTTACATATAAAATCAAAATGGAAATATTAAACAGTATAACTAAAATCGAAATGTAGGTATATCGCACCTTTGCGACAAAACTGTGACATCTCCAAAGTTGTGATTTGCCCAGATGTCACAGTTTTGTCGCAAAGGTGCGATATCTGTACTAATTATATTTTCTTCATCTTGTCTGCGCGCATTAATAAAAGAATCGTCATTATTTTCTCTACATTGTCATCATTTAAACTGATCCTGTTTTCATCGTAGATCTAATTATACGATGAGAAAGAGTGTTTTACCTTCGTTGAAGTAACAAGAGCATATTCATAGTACTCGATAACACTGTTTTGGTTGTATTAACTTTTTGTTATAAACTCCGAATTTTGTCATAGTCCGGAATCCTATCTAGTAAAATCGATAGTCGATAAAACAGTATGGTCAATCCCTCTTGACGTTTGATTTTTGCTATCAAAATTCCGCCCCTTGGTAATGAGACAATCTGATTAAAACTATATTCCTTATGAATTATATGGTCAAATCATGGTACCT
Organism: Acleris emargana; assembly: GCA_927399475.2. Taxonomy (NCBI): domain Eukaryota; kingdom Metazoa; phylum Arthropoda; class Insecta; order Lepidoptera; family Tortricidae; genus Acleris; species Acleris emargana. The sequence goes on from OV656840.1 coordinate 5,850,180, forward strand.
AATTCATTTGTTTTTAATGTTGCGGGTTGATACTCAAGTTATAATTTTTGTTATAACAAACAACCCGCTACAAATCCTGTATATTCAATTCAACTAGTTTCTTGAGTGAGTGTTTAACTATATTTCAACTAATCACAATAATTATTTGTGAAGGGCATTGTAATGCAATATTATCCCTGAGCACACCTCTATTTTCCTGATTGTCCCTGCATCCATGGGGTGTGTTAACAAATTGAGATACAAATTAATATATATTTTTAATTTGTATTCAAGTATTAATAAACTGATCTCGACTGTAATGCTTGACTCAAGATGCGTCAAAAATAGTTTTCTATGATTTGACGTTTACTTTGTCGTATCTTGTGATGAACATCTCCCCCAAGATGAGTTTACTAATACGGGTCTAACGGCCGTATTAATAAACTGATCTCAACTCTAATGCTCGTCTTGAGATGTGTAAAAAATTACAGTGGTCTATGATTTAATGTTTACTTTGACGTATCTTGTGAAGAGCCTCGCAGCCAAGATTAGTTTATTAATACGTCCCTAAGGATTACAGATAAATAATAATAAAGCCTCTTTATTTCGGAATTTTACAAATATATTAGTACTACAATTAATATTAATCTTTGTCCGATTGCTCTATAGCAAAGGCCTCCTCCCTTTCCTTCCACTCCGTTCTTTCTCTTGCAAGTCTCGTCCATGTTTTACCAGCAAATTGTTTGAGCTCATCTATCCATCTTCGGTATTGCCTTCCTCTTTTCCTTATTTTATCTCTTGGATACCATAGTGTTGTTCTTTATTATTATTATTATTATTTAAGGATTACAGTCTTGAGATTGTAATCTTGAAAATTCAAATGCCAATGGGTCTCAGTTTCCACTTACCATCAGGAGGCTTGTGCGTGATCTCCTTGCATGAAAAAATGATTATTGAGGTATGGCATTAACTTGATTTAAACTAAGTGTAGAATAAATTTAGATATTAGGGAGGGAAGCTACCAGTTACCTCATTTCCCCCAGGAACATCTGAGTTCTGACACACAGAGACATGCATATTTTGTAAACTCTTTATTGCATTAACAGAAACAAGGTATGTACAAAGGTGAATGTTTGTTCTCCAATGGCTGCTGTGAAGTTTAATAAGTTTAGGTAACCGAAAAACCTCACAAGGAAATCCATATATTGTATTTATAAACTTACTATTTCATCAAGATACTATACTATCGAGACATGAAGTTGGTAGCGCATACCGTCGTTATCAGACTGCGTCAGAAGGGGTACGTTTTTCGAGCGTATGTGTGTATGTATGTCTGTCTTTACCTTTGGAACACTGCAGCCACAACAGCTTCATAGATTTTAACATACCTACTATGGGAGTAACAATACTAACAATAGGGTAAATTATTTTGACATTATATCAACGCCAGTATAAAAATACGATGGTTTTAAAGCTTGATTTTAATTTGATTTGTGCGGCTGTGCTATCCCTGAAGATTTATTTTTGTGTCATGAAGGCACGCGAGCACCAAGCCCACTTTGGTAAATAGGCTCTGGAGTATCAAAATCCTTGTGAGTATAATTTTAATGAATATTATAAAAAGGTTCTGCTAAATCAGTCACAAAATAAATTTACAATAATCTTTATTAAACCCAGGTGTATTACAAGCAATTAGTGAAACCAAAATTGTGTATCTATACAAAACACAACTTGAAAAAAATTGGACATGTACATTTAACACAGATAGTCAATTAGTTACTACAATAAAACATCACGGGACACAATACCTAGTTCATTAATAGTTCCGGTAAGTCGAGATTTGCCATTACCTTGTTCTCAGGGACCGGCCAGCTATCCCATTAGATTTGAGTTTGGAATGGGTTTTTATGAGGATTTATTTAGAAAAGCCGTTCGATTTGCTTTTTAAAGCGCTATTTATAAGGGTTACCCTTACCTATGGTTTGATATGGGTATTTCGAAAGGGTTAGCTATCCAAATCCATTTCTTTTATAAGGCGTTAACCCTTCCTTATAACTTAAAAAAGCCTTAAAATTGGCTTTATTTTGGCGCTATTTTTAAAGGTTACCCTTATAAAAAGCCGTTTGATTGGCTTTTTAAGCACTATTTATAAGGATTACCCTTATATTTGGTTATGCAATAAGAGAGGGATATCAATTTACTGCTGACAATCTGAGCTTTAGCTCTTTAGGTTTCCCTTATGTGAATGGTTAGTTTAACGAATAACTAAGTCATATACTTCTTCCAAAGCGGTTATTCTTTTAGTGGGTTATACTTCCAGAGGAAAGTCTTTTTAAGGCTTTTAGCAGAGATTGGGTGGTCGAGTCCCTGCTTGATCTGAAGAACATAAACATAATTTTCTAGAAAGTAAAAACAAAAGACGAGTATTTTTTTATGATCTTTTTCTTCGTGAAATACCTCCAATCTATACAATTCAAATCATACCTGGCTCTTGGTTTAAAATCATGCATCTCATCTCTTCTTCTGCTATTTGGTTATTCTATTCAGGGGATGCCATACTAGTTAGTATGGTACTACACTCCAATATAAAAAAATGCCTTTCATCACGAAAGTTGTTCTCTTATTCCTCTAAAGGAATCGCAATCATTGCTAATTCGTTATTTAGTAGAAATATAGAACTAACACGTTAACTGCCCCTCAGCGTCACTGACGATCTGATGTTAAAAGACCGTGTCTTCGTTACAAACGAGTCACGTCACGTTCCCGTCCCATATATTTTAATTCGTAGGTAGCGTTCAAATGTAACGATGTTAAATAACATTCCCGTCCCGTCTCGAACGAGAAAACTCACGTTACGTACGAACATTTAACCCTTCGCTACTCAAGTTGCGTATTCAATAAGCGTTTGAAAACCAGTGCAACATAATAACATCATCGACAAGCATTGTGCGAGATTGCTCAAGTATCCAGTTGCTCCAGTTGGCGCATGTATGTAGGCAGCACGCCGGAGCGCATCTTTGGACGGTTGTGCACCTTGAGCTCGTGACGTAGAATCATTTTTCTGTAACACGGGAAGTAGGAATTAACGGTTTAGTCTTGTTTTGTCGGCAGTCATTTCATAGAACGTATCACTTGGCAGAATTGTCAGGCAGGCTATCTAGGCGTAGGAGTTTAGATTTTGTGATAGTCAAGCCTAACCCAACGTACTTAAAAAGTATTTAAGATAACCTGAAAACAGCAGGGCTTCAGCAGAAAATAGCTTCTGATAAACTGAAATTCGGTAAAATGATACATTTGATGAAAAAATTGTCGGTAACAAGGAGACACTGGAATTTACATTATGTTTAAGTAGTTTAGGTAGGGACTAGTTACGTTGTTGAGAGTAGACGAACTGTGGCTAGCTTCAAACCTAGATTTTAAAGTGCGATCCTGTTACAAATCGTCGGTGAAAGCGCAAAACCGCGTAAGTAATATTTTTAATAAGGAGCAAAATGCACCTGTTTTAATAAGAACTTAAGGTTTATTTTGCTCTATCATAAATTTGTAAGTTACGCGGTTTGGCAGTATCACCGACGAAATGGACAATCGCATGTTACAGCAAAATGTCAGATTAACTAAATGAAGATCGCCTTGCGTGCAATTTTCTGTCTTTCTACTGTAGCTTCTTGGCACGCTACCAGCGCAATAAAAGTTACTTTATGTGTCAAAGGACTTAAATCTATGCTTTAACTTAGATCTGACCTACCTCTCACTGAAAAACTACTTATGAACAAAAGGCCTATATGAAAGTTATGCTTACCTAGTAGAAAAAGCTTTGCCGCAGAGGCCACAACTGAAGGGCTTGGCATTACTGTGCTGCGTCGCCATATGGTTTTGTAGAGCCTGAAACATTGCAATCATTACAAAATGTATTAACTAAACCTATTAATCTGTTCTAATACTTGAAAAAAACAATTTCACAGGAAAATATTACCCGATAAAGATTTATACGCGAAGTAGACAATAATCACAACAGATCTGCTTTATCAACATAGGTAGGGTAAAGAATGGTCTTTCAGAGAATATACCTTATGAATAAGCTTGGGACTTTTGGATGCTCGCTATGGTTCTAGAATCCACGGAGTCGCCGTTATGTTAAATATTTTTTTTAGAAGTCAAAGTCAAAGTGAATATGTACATACAACTTGTATGTATGTAATTACCAATAATAAAATACTATATTGCTAGTAAACAAAATAAACTAAAACAAATACTTGAAGTAACAATAACAAACATGAATTTTTCAATCTAATATTAGTCGCTAATTCAAAATGTTTGATGAGGTACAGGCTTTTTGAATCAGTGCATAGGCATTTAAAAAAAAAACAAGTTCACTTCTCAAATTGGTGTTCGAAAAAAACCTGTTTGGCTTTTTTAATAGATATGGCATCTTTCGACTTTAAGTTTGCAACAATATTTTTTATGTCCTCAAAATACGTACTGTAATAGAAAGCTGCAGTTAGCCAAGTGCTCCATCTTGTTATTACAGGTTCGGGTGGCAAGGGTACGTTCGGAGCCATTTGTTTGAAAAATCTCACTCGTTGCGGTGATTTTAAAAATATTTTCTTTACATTTGTAATTAAAGTATTTACTCCGACCTAATTTGTTCTGAAACTAGATGAAAGGCATGAGCTAGACAAGTTACATGCTTCAAATTGGTATGCTTTTTCTTCAAAAGTTTTCCAGTGGCGATCATGTAAGCAGCTGCATCCGTACAAAACACAGAAAAATAATAATTCAAAGACTTTACCATTATATTTACTATACTGTTTCCCATGCTATCCAAAGTTTCGTCGATTGAAAGCCATATATAACTGTATAAAAAAACGTTTCTTATCTTTGTGACAGTGCTCACATACGCCTTTTGCCAATACACTTTCTTTAGGACACTTTGCTAAGGTAATCTTTTATTTCCACAAGCACAACAAATATATTTGCTGAAGAACTTTTTAAATTCTGGGTGGTTTACTTTTTTCCATGCAATGTTGCAATTAAAATAGGTATTATAATTTGTGATTTCCATGATGGAGGGATATCACCCGAATTAAATATTTTATTAGCAAGGTTAAGAAAAAAGTTATGGCAATGAGGTCCTGCTTTAACAAGAAAAGAGTATACAATGCCATCAAAGCCAGGAGAAGAATCCTTTAATGAGAAGAAAACTGTTTTTAATTCATTTAAGTTAAAATCTTTATCAAGCATATGGTCTGATGATTCAAAATGGTATGTTGAAGGTAATTCATTAAACAATGGGACCATTGGTGGAGCCAACTTATTAATAAAGTCATTAGTCCAAGCTAGAGAAGAAGTAGGACTAGAGGCCACACAGCCCCTGCGAAATCTTTTAATATTTTTCCAAACAATTGAAGGTGGAGTACTAGGCGAAACTGATTCACAAAAAGATTTCCAACCATCATTTTTCTTAATCGAAAGAGTTCTGCGGCATCTAGCCCTAACTTTTTTAAAGTTAATATAGTTTTCTAAATTCATGTCCCTAACATAATTAAGTTCAGCTTGATTGCGTTCCTTAACTGCATCAGAGCACTCAGAGTCCCACCATGGCTGAGAAGGGCAGCGATGGGTGTAAGGTTTTTTCAAGGGGATAGCCTCTACTGCCGATTTATGAATCAAATCCACAAGAAGGTCTTGAGTATCCTTTATACTAACTTCTAAATCTAACACGTTATCGATACTTGCTTCTAAAGAAGAACTATAAGAATCCCAATCAGCTTTAGATAATCTATACTTTTGCAAAGGAGAAAGAGAGGGACCTAAACTATTTTTAACCGGAAAATTTACTCAGTTTAAATTAAACGTCAAAAATATTGGGAATAATCGCTGTAATATCCCATTGCTGGATCCCGAATCATATTGTAATGTCCTTACTATAACCATGAGACTAAAAAAAGCTACTTGTAATAACGTGTTTAATATTATTAATAAGCTGAACAACAAAAAAAGCCCGGGCGCGGACAATATCCGTGTTTCCGACTTGAAAATCATTATTTCAGAGATTACCCCAGTTCTCACGTATTTAATAAACCGTTGCATAATCACTTGCTCCTACCCAGACAACCTTAAAGTAGGAATGATTCGACCTATCCATAAAAAGGGTTCGTTCGCAGATTACAATAACTACAGACCTGTAACCATCCTACCGAGTATTGATAAGGTAGTTGAGAGGTACATTGGACATGAAATTAATAAATTCCTTACAAAAAATAAAATTATAAACAACAGACAGTTTGGTTTTCAACAAAATCGAAGTACTTCTCAACTACTGGCTCAATTCACCAATGAGGTAAACGATTATCTAAATGAACGTAAGCAGGTACTCGCCACCTTCATCGACTTCAGCAAAGCATTCGATACGCTCAACTACCACACGTTAAGTTGCAAACTGCATCAAAACGGGATCCAGGACCCTTATTAAAGTGGTTCCAGGATTACCACATGAACCGACACACGATGGTAAAAATAGCAGGTAAGCTGAGCAGGGATCTATAGTTGGCCCGACCGAGTACATTGTTTACGTAAATGACATGTGTAACATATTTAGAGGAGCATCAGTGTATCAATTTGCTGATGACACTTGCATAATTACTACTCACAAAGACCTTTCTCAAGCCCAGGCCGAAATGCAATACAATTTTAACCAGCTGTGCAAATGGGCACACGACGTAGGTTTAATTATCAACGCTGACAAAACAAAAGTGGTGCACATCCGCCCCCCTCGCACCCAGGAAACACGGATACCGACCGTTAAGTCCCACGACCATCAATGCTTGCATAAAGTGGCTAACGATAACTGCAACTGCCCTGCCTTGGAACTAGTTAGTAGTCACACATACCTAGGATTAGTAATAGACGAAAGATTTAACTGGAAGCCACACATAGATTATATTTGTAGTAAACTAAGAGCTATCACCGCTAACTTATCGATTTTAAAATATAAACTACCCTACAATATTCTTAGGACAATCTACTTGTCGCTGGCAGACTCGTTAATATGTTACGGGATTACTGGCTATGGACGTACATACGAAACCTACCTGGAACAAATATTCAAACTGCAACTCACATTAATTAAGACTATTACCCCTAGTAAAATTAAGAATAAATTTAGAGACGATTATAATAACCTATTTAAGTACTGTCGAGTAATAAACGTATTTAATAGGTTCCGTATGTCCGTGCTAAGTGAAAATTCTGCCACTTTCTACACGCTAAAAAAGAAATGTCGCCAAAATAATTTACGTACCTTACAATACTTACCAATATATACCTACACTGCCGGGTTATAACAATGTTTATGGAAAGAGAATCGACCAGTATGTGGTGCCGCACGTACTAAACACCTTACCAAAGGATTTAATCAATCTCCTAGTGTGTAACCCTAGCCCAAAATTATGTAAGAAACTTCTAAAAAAACATTATATCGGAAATGTTTCCGCACATACCTAACGTAAGTCTACATAAATGTATTGTTATTCCTTTTGTTTAATTACGGACCGCTTCGCGCGATCTCGCCTGCTATTGTATAAACCTTATGAGGTTTCTAATAGTGGCTTAAATTGTCAAAAACTGTATTTTATTCTTATAATTAAATAAAATAAAAAAAAATTAACGAGAAACAAACATAGATCTAAATAAAAGTCTCTCATATTTCCCGTCCTTTTCTGGTGATTTTGGCTGTTAACGTGCCTCATAATTATCGACTTTTTGAGTTTCAAGACAGTATCACACGCGGAGCAATTAATGTGGGACTTGTCTTCACTTACTGCTAGTTCGTGTTTAGGCTCTATCCAATCTAACAACAAGCTATTTTCACCACAGTTATTTTGATGGGATACACTTATAACATGGTTAACAATAAACACTTTTTTCCGGCTTTGAAATAGACATCACATAAAGAACAAAATATACAAGACTTTTCTTCAACATATTTTAATTCCTTATGCGGCTCTAACCAGGACTTAATTTCGCAAGAAGTAAAACTATAAATATACTATTTACTATAATATACTATTTTAAATTTTATCAGAAATTGCTTAAACCGTGTTTAATCAAAACTGACAATGTATTAATCAAGTGTTTTTTTTATTGGTAAAATAGATGTCAGTCAGTAGTCTGTCACAACGCAAGTATCAAAGAGGATGCATAATTAAGTAAATCGTACCTATATACATGTCATCTGTGCACTGTGACATGTGTGGGTAAAAACGAATAAATTTATGATAAAGTTAATTGCAGTCATAATACCGTGGTTATTACCGATCGATATAACAGCGTAAATCTAACATGTTTTATTTCTACACTTTGACTTTGACTTCAAAAAATAATAATTTTAACATAATGGCGACTCCGTGGAATCTAAAACCATAGCGAGCATCCAAAAGTCCCAAGCCTACTTATGAACCAATACACCATCATAAGCACAAGCTCCATTAAATTAATTTCTGGTCCACTATTGAACTACCTATATCAAAGTGACGTAATGAATAAAATCCTAAGAGACAGGATTCGATTACTGCGTCATTTTAACAAAGTTCCAAAGAGGCTTAAAAATTCCTTGCAGTTTATGAAGTGTTCCTCAGGGCTCGTTCGAGGGCCCTACTTTCTTCCCTCCCCATATTTCAGTGTCACCAAAGCAACTGGTGTGTGGGGCTCACCTAGGGTTGCCAACTATTTCCTGGGCAAATATAGTATTTTCAAGCCCATACATACATACATACCTTCACGCCTTCATTCCCAGAGTATAAAAAAGACTGAAAGAAAATATAGTATTTTGAAGTTTTTTTGTACAAAGTGTGTAAATTAGTATTTTGTTCAATACAATGCACAATATTTACTAACATTCTGCCTGCTATTGGCAAATATCAGAGCTGAAAAATGCTATTTCTCCACTCCAAATACATTGGTGCTTAAATCTGGTTGAAACGGCGAACCCAAACTGCATAATTATGTATTATAAGGAATGACCGAAGTATATTATTTTTGCATACTATATATTTCTTTAACAGTATATATTACACAGAGTCAAATAGTACAAGCATTTGTATTGCAATTGCCATGTAGCTTTAAAAACTTCCTTATTTCAGTGATTCTAGTTATGCAAGAAAACACTGAAAAAAATATGAATTAATACATGAATTTAGGGGTTTTTCGTATCGCGGACTTAAGGATAAATAGCAAAAATTTCGATTTAAATGATCAATATCTCGGAAACTAATAACAATTGCTGAACAACAACATGGGGGTTAAATCGATAGCTCATGAGCTGCTCTATCAGCCCTAGCCCGGTTGACGTCGGTTTCTGGGACACCCTGTATATTATAGGACGGTTGGCAAAGCTAGGCTCACCGCTCGGAAGGTGAAGGCGCGGCGGCAGCGCGCGCAGGCGTGGCGCGGCGGCAGGTGGCGGCGGCGGTGCGAGGCGAGCGCGGAGCCGCAGCGGGAGGCGGCGGGGCACAGCGCGGGAACTGGTGTGTCGGGCTCACCGCTCGGAAGGTGAAGGCGCGGCGGCAGCGCGCGCAGGCGTGGCGCGGCGGCAGGTGGCGGCGGCGGTGCGAGGCGAGCGCGGAGCCGCAGCGGGAGGCGGCGGGGCACAGCGCGGGAACTGGTGTGTCGGGCTCACCGCTCGGAAGGTGAAGGCGCGGCGGCAGCGCGCGCAGGCGTGGCGCGGCGGCAGGTGGCGGCGGCGGTGCGAGGCGAGCGCGGAGCCGCAGCGGGAGGCGGCGGGGCACAGCGCGGGAACTGGTGTGTCGGGCTCACCGCTCGGAAGGTGAAGGCGCGGCGGCAGCGCGCGCAGGCGTGGCGCGGCGGCAGGTGGCGGCGCCGGTGCGAGGCGAGCGCGGAGGCGCAGCGGAAGGCGGCGGGGCACAGCGCGCAGCGCAGCGGCCGCAGCCCCGCGTGCGCGCGCGCGTGCACCAGCAGCGCGTACTTGGTGCGCGCGCGGTACGGGCACTGGCTGCACGCGAACGATAGCTCGTCGGTGTGAATCAATCTAAAAACAATTTTATCAACTTTAACTTAAGAGTGTCTAGACAGTAGACCCAGGCATTCAATAATTTAAAAAAAAGTGTAATTTAATTTGGGTGGCATTACATACAAGATTAAAAAATATATTTAAATTGGGTGGCTTACATATAAAATTTGTAAGTTGGGGCACAAAATTTTAAACTCTATCCCAATTTTAACAATAAAGTATTACAAAGTCAAAAGAATAAGAAAGACTTAAATAAAATCCGATGTATAAAATAGAAATCGAGATTATCTTTAATTGTTTTTGCTTAGGTACCGTAAAATAGGGTGACTAGAAACGCGGGGCAACTTTGATAATTTTTTTAATCGTCGATTTTGTGGAATTGCTAAGTTATTATTTAGCTCTTTCGCGCAATTACTTTCATATGTCTCATATGAGAGCGCAAAATGTTGAAAGTTAAACTATTTTCAGACAATTTGGAATTAAAAACTTCTAAACAAAAAACCCCTAATTTTTGGCATGCTTCAGGGGTGACTTTGATATTGTGATATAAACACGAGGATAATCAAAGTAGCCCCATTTTAAGAAACAAGATTTTAGGCTGCGTAATTATTTTTTTCTAATTAGCCGTCTACCGTAGTATGCCTCAAGCTGCTTTAACCCTACATTGCATACTGTTCCACATATGGCACAAACAAAATATTTGCGAATTGTGACAAAAGTCAAGTTGCTAACGACATATCACATTATAGTTTTATTTCTCAAAAAAAAAAGTCATGCATTGTAGGGTTAAGTTACTCCAAATAAGTAGTCGCTAATATGATATTTTTAATAATTTATTTAACGATTAAATGCGGGAGCTACAGAAGATTTGTTTTTAAAATTAATCAATCTAACCCCATTTTACGGTACATAATGGCTGTGGTCTCCTTTAATGTAATTACCTACCTAGGTAATTCTCATAACTCTTAATTCAGTCATAATTTTAAGCACAAGCTAGAATCTCCTAAATAATCCAGACACATGGCAATGTCCGAACATTTTTTTACTTTACCCATATACCTAAATAAAATTGCATAATTACCTGTGTCTCTTGAGTCGCGACAAGGTCTTGAGCTCCAATCCGCACGTTTCGCACACATAGCCCGAGACCTTGGTCTTGGCTCTGCAAGATGGCAGCTTCACATGTTCACTGAACTCTGCCTGAAAACAAAGGTATTTTTGCTTGAAACTATAAAAAAATACCCCGCCATTGCCGGGTTAGAATAGTGCCACTCAATGTCTTGCCCTGGATGTCGTAAGAAGTGACTAACTGGGCTTGCAACCTGTCACTAATACGCTGGCTAACTTTGCGTGGTTACAGAATCATCAACAAGTTATTGGAGTTGTAAGTAATTATGTGGCTCTGCCTACCCCACTCTGTTATTACAGGCATGTATGTACTTATTTATTAAGCTATTGCATAGCTTCTATCGCGGGCCTTGAGCGCGGGGACCGAATCCAGAAATTCCGTAACGAAAAAACCTCACGCTCCCCACTCCGACGGGCAAGGAGGTGTGGCTTGAAGGTCGTGCATCGTCTAACGTCGTTTCAGTTCGGCAGTCTTCGACACGGCGTTGTGTGCGTTTGTACGACATGCAATAGCTTTACCGCGGCAGTCCCCGAGTGCCACACGTCTTTCTATGGTTGTGTTTCACTTTCCGACTAGTGAGTAAGTGCGAGAGCGATGAGTGTTTTATCCACGGTTGTTATCCGAGATAAACGCTACCATAATTCGGACTCTGATGACAGATCGCGTCGACAGCTTATGTCAACTCTATTTATATTTCGACTCAATAGAAAACAGAAACGTCACGTTAGCAGCCGTTGCATCTTGGGCTCGCTCTATAGGACGAACTAAAAACCCAGGCCCTTATTACTGGGTCAAACCACCTCTGACATGTCATAGTATTGTTTATAACTCGGCCCCATGACTGTCAAGTAAATAAGAGCTATCGTAACATTAACAATACAATAACATGTCAAAGGAAATATGGTTTTACCCAGTAAGATAGAGCCCTGGGGGCCGAACAGATATGGCTGTGTTTATAGCTAGCGTGACAAAATGTGGTTAAAACATCAGTCACTTTTTGTCACGCGATAAAAGCAACCATTCTAGGCTCGCAGCGCTGTGTTAGCAAAGAAACTGTTATGGTGGACAAACCTGTGTGTTAAAGGCCTTTTGACACTTGCTGCAGACCCACTCGCGGGCAACCTCAGCGTCCGCAACTTTGAAATAGCCGCCATGTCTGTCTATGTCTTGTGGACTTTGATTTGGTGGAGTCTTTGATACTGGAATAATAATTTAAAAAATCTTTATATGCTACTTCTAATATCATATATACTTAAATGTGAAGTTTGTAAGGATGTGTAGAGGATTGTTCTTGCCGTGTGTGTGCCGGCTGAGAATAGCACCACCCCATCTCTTCCCATGGGTGTCGTAAGAGGCGACTAAGGGATAAACCGGAGGATGGGCAGTAGCGTCCTCCGCGGACTACATGGTATAACTGCGGTCGCCAACCCGCTTGCCAAGCGTGGCGACTACAGCAGGTCTATGTCCAGCAGTGGACGTCTTTCGGCTGACATGATGATGGCAGCTATTGTGTATCAATCTATAGTAATAACTAACCCATTTCCAGTTCCTGCTCCAATCTCCACTGAGTTGTCTCCGCAGTCTGCTTCAGCTGAGAGGCTTGTCGTAAAGTGAGCTGGCACGGTTCACATATGTGTTGTGGCTTACCGTCGTCCTGGGCAACCTAAAATGTCACATTTAAATTTCTGCATATTTTAATTTCTGATCAACTACTGGGCAAGGCCCCATTTAGTTGCAAGTTTTTATTAAACTAGTAAGAGCATACAATAACTCGTGCCAGTACCCAGATCCAGTACGCATGAGCACATTGAGTATTGATGCTTCCTATAATCACCATTCATACCATTTTGTTTACAGGTAATGTTTTGTTTGATTAAGGTATAGAAGATGTTTACATATACAAACCTCTATTCCTAAGATGTATTTGATGTTAAGACAAACATCAAAATCTGTATTTCCACCGAAAATTATGTTGCTTCCCGGCCTCAAGCATAACCTGCATATTTTGTTGACAACTTGTTGGTCCAAAATTACTTTTAATGAACTGTAAAGTATAAGGTTAAAGTCACTGAACATTTATAGAGTTAGGTACAACATTTAATTAAACAGTATACAAATTAAGACTGATGAAAAATGGACAGGGATGAATATTTAACGGCAAATCGTTTCTGATTATAGCACTACTTAAAACAGAATTGCAACAAGTAATAGAGTAACAGTTTAAGCACAAGTAAAAGCAAATGAAAATAAGGGTGACCATTAACTAGCTTCCTCCTTTTTTTTTTAAGTCTGTTTAAAATCAGTGTAGCATCCTACAATTATTTACAAAACAGGACTGCACCTCATACTCTACTACTGTAGGTATAAATGCTGAAATGCAGATGCATACATAATGCAGATGGATGAATGTTTACATGTAAAATAGATAACCCCTCACTTCAATAATTTATGTTTTTTCTGATTTGTATCATTCTGTTGCCACTTTATTTTATCAAATTCGCTTTTGTCGAGTTTCATCGTTAACAATTTTTGTGTTAAAATTATACTGGTCATGTGTGTTGTTGAATTTAGAAATGTTCGTTCAACAGGTACTTCTTTATCAGAAAGAAATTAAGAAAAACCAACGAAGCTTACAAAATTTTCAAGTTTCGTATGCTATTTCTTTCACTCTTAAGAGGTTGCGGTATTAAAAGAAAAGGAAAGAAAAGGAATCGAGGATTGGATTGTATTGAAGGCAGACTTGCAAGTCAAAATGACAGTTTGACTGACACTGCCTGCAATGACAATCTATAAGGCTGCGTTCTAAATCGTGATTTAATCCGTGCCACACGAGACTACTTCGAGAGAAAGAATGGAGCTGACGTAACTTCGATTATCAACTCTCATAATTATGTCTCTGCTTATTTTATTTATGGTAGCTTTACGGAAACAGTCAAGGTAAAGTTGGGTCCACATTTTGGGGTCCCCTCACGGCCGACACGCGACGCGAGCCAGTTTTCGAAATATTGCCGCATGTAAGGATAACGGTAGTGCGCTACACGGTGCGAGCGAAACATAAGCGACACAAAGGACTATGGCGGATGGTATAAATGTTTACATATTTACTGAAAACTTGGAAGGAGGCTTGCTAAACACTCTGCACTCCTTAAAGCCCTCACGCTCTATCCATCTTGAAGGACTGCCTGTCCTAGCGCCCGACCGTCAGGCCCGATATGTTGCTATACGCAATATCATGCAATGCAAAGTATCCATCATGCTAGACGTTGCTGATGTTGGGGCTATAGTCGAGTCCGGAATTAGGCGAACTAACTTGACAGCCGAAAATGTTGCCAGACATAGGAAAAAATAAATAGTGATAGGTTTATGTCGACACAAATATGTCGATATAACCTTGTGCCTTTTATAAATCTGATTATATTTATATTTTATCAAGTAATTGTCGTCGAAACTTTCACACTCATACATACTTGCCCAATAGGGAAAAACTACAGCATTTTTTACGATATAATATGATCTGAAGGATGTACGGTTTAAAGAAGATATTTACGATACTTACTCCTCAAATTAGGAATAAAATACAAAAATAATGCTGACATTACAACAGGCCATTGTGATCCTTTTAGGTGGCTTCCAAATTATTAGTTAGATTTCAAACACAATAATAATGATAAACTAGACTTTTTAAATATCGATATTAACAGCACTAGCCAAACTGTGGCAACATTAGTGTACAATGAACTGTCAAGTTAGTTCGCCTAATTCCGGACTCGACTTTAGTTGGACGAAAAATAGGAGTCCTTTACGGTAATAATAATAAATGTCGCCTAGCAAGTCAACTATCTTTTTGCGACGTGCATCGTGCACGGATGTATAGGTGCCGAGAGGGCTTAATAGGCGGTACCGTTGAATCCATTTGGCGACTTTGGCGTGCGCCTTTGAATCGAATTTGCCCGGCATTGTGTTAACCCAAAATACTAATTATAAGGTCTGACTTTTAATTCACTGTAGTAGGTTTTTGGCGTATAAAAAATAGTAATGTTCCTTACAGAATGAATGAAAAAATGAACGATGTGATGTAGTATCATTTGAGTGATTCACTACTATAATAATATTTATATTTAGGAGGGTTTCAAAATAACGTAGTTGAGAAAATAACAAAACAAATATTACTTTAATGGCGGCGTGCTCTCGCGTCTATGCTGTTTGCAAAGACTGTTGCCAACCATTACATCGAAGGTAATTTTAAGTAGTACTGCGTTATACTCGTAGTTAGTTTGAATTGTGAATGGTTTTTAATAATTACTTCAATGATAATTTAAAATGACTAATACCAACACAAATAATTAAAAATGGAAATAAATTAATATTTTTACCTATTGTTAAAAAAATGCCGCCCAAATAATCTAAGACCAGAACGCTAAAACCAACTGATTACTATAAGGTGTTTTTTTTTCTGACGTTTTAGGTTTAATTATATTAAATTTTCTGAAGATTAGGTTTTTTATAATAAGTATACTTACATTAAAATCACGCCTGTTTCCCAGAGGGGTAGGCAGAGACCACTTCTTTCCACTTGCTACGATCTTGAAACAAGAAAGAAGATTGACCAAAGAGATATGATCGAAAGTGAGTGGAAGGGTCGGAAGGGGCCGCCCTAGGCGTACTTTTTCGAATCAAATCGGAGAAATACCTACTGGAAAAGGGCCGAATCTTCAATATATATCTCTAATTAATTTAATCATATTATTATTATAGTTCCCTTGATTTAAGTATTTCACTGTCTTTTTTAACCCTTAATTTGGCAATGTGCATCACAGTGAACATACTATAATGTTCACTTTTAATGTTTGGAATGTTTTTTTATTTTTTTGTTGATTCAAAATCAAAAAGGGTTTGAATTCCCGACTTTTTTATTTTTGCCAAATTAAGGGTTAAAAGTCTGCTTAGTATGTGGCTTACTCGTCTCATTTCTTTTTTAACATAAGTATTTTTATTTTTAAATACATACATACATAAACTCACGCCTTCATTCCCAGAGTGGGGTAGGCAGAGCTAAAGAATTACCAACAAGTCTTAAAACTTCTTGATAATTATGTAACCACATTTTGCACAAGTAGGCTAAGATGTTTCCCAGTGTATTAGTGCCAGGTGGCAAGCCCATCGCCTAATAGTACTGCAAGCCTTTATTCCCTTAGTCGGCTCTTACGACATCCACGGGAAGACATGGAGTGGTACTATTCGAACCCGGCAAATATAATAAAATAATATACTTAGCTAAGTACGTAATATTCATAAAATAATTAGTTCGTTCTTTGATCAAATCATTCATTAGGTGAACGTGTAGTAGTAGTAGTAGTAGTAGTAGTAGTAGTAGTAGTAGTAGTAGTAGTAGTAGTAGTAGTAGTAGTAGTACTGCCCACTGAGGTAAACATTACCATACTACGCGGCTATTTTTAGGGGAATAACTCCCAATACGCGTTCCTCACGAAATGAAGCTTCATTGGAGTTAAAATGTCAACTAGATTTTTACTAGACAGATAATCTCACATTCGACTTCATCTCGACTGACACAAGAATCGGGGCCTGACAATGGGATGGGATCCGCAACGAACCGCATCTTCGTTTTCATATAAAACGTAATAGGTTAGGTAGGAGGTAATAGGATTGTTATTTTTATTAACACGGTCTAAAAATAACCAAAACATTTGACCTTCGATTGCGAGAAAACCAAACATGTTTGCGAACTGCGCTCTGTCTCGATTCGTGCAATGCGTTCTTTGCGTACCGGGTTAATGTAGTGTGGTCGAAGAGTGTGGTACAGTTACGAAAATAGAATAATAATACTAACATCGTGACTAAGTATAAACAACTTTATTCTCACTCGAGGCTCTTCATAACAAAGTGATGAGGCAGACTGTATACCCAGATAAGAAAACTTAATCTTTACAAACGAGATAAGCAGGAAATAAGAACATTATGACAGATGTAGTGAATAAGCGTTAGACACCGTAATTTGGTTCATATTAATCACTCTTTCACTTTAATATCTATTCAATTTCTATTCAGTAGCTAACTGAGAATACAAGATAAATACAAACGTATGTTTTAACGGTATCCTACCGCAAGTACGATCGGTTTGCCGTTTCATTTATAAGCTAACTTTTTACGGGTGTTTCCTCGTGGACATACTATTTTTGTCCTACTGACTTTCGACGGAGCCCCGCCTGAGGGCGGAGCTCCTGCTTCTAGGTGGTTTTGCCCTTCGGGCATCTAAAGATACCTAACGAACCTAACCTACCTACTTTTACAACCACAATTAGTATTTAGTGATCAAATCTAGGTTCACTTTTTGACTAGTATGACAAAATAGTATGACCACGAGGAAACACGTCTTTTTACCTGTTTACTTTTCGAAATGTTTCAAGAAAAATACGTACCTACAAGTTAGTTGGTATAAGGTTATGTTGGGTTTGTTTTTTGACATCTAGGAAAGTTTCAGAAAAAATGGTTTTCTGGTAACCGTTTTCAGGGTTCCGTGTCCCAAGGGAGCCCCAAAGGACCCTACTAATATAATATGCCTACGCGCTGTCCGTCCGTCTTAACTTTAAAGAACTAATCTTTTGATCCGTAATAGATTGCAGGATTTTTTTATTCATAATAATAATTAGTTATGGTTGACAGCGGATTTACTCACTTTTTTAAAGTGAAATAAGAAACGGAGAAACCTTTTTTTTAAGTATTTTTATTTGTCTTGTATCGTAAAAACAGTAAACTATACAAGCGTCAAATATAGTAAAAACCCTGAAGAAAATTAACAAATACAAAAAAAATGGTCAAGTGTGAGTTGGACTCGCGCTGATTCGTTTGGAAATCGAATTAAAATTTGGATATAATAACACCTACTAACTATGCAGCGGTACGAGACCCTCAGTGCGCTAGTTCGACTCGCACTTGACCCGTTTTTACAGTGCCACGAGGACGGCCCGAATTATACAATGTATAGGGTACTCTTAATTGTATGTACAGATGTAGTGACTAATCCTTTCCCATCGTTTTTTGTCGGATAAGTTCGTATTTATCTTGCTTTCTCAATTAGCTTCAGTACCCATCAATAAGCAAACTGAGAAAGTAAGATAAATACGAACTTAACCGATAAATAACGATGGGAAAGGATTATTCACTACATTCTGTACATTGACTTAATCGTGCCACTGCCTCGTAAGGCCCATTATACTACAATCAAAGAGTTTTCTAGTGAGTGGACTTTGAATCTACCATCAAGGCAATAAAGTTCAATTACGTTTGTTTGATAATGCCATTTTCAGTGTATGAATATATGAAAATAAACTTATTCCCATTTACTGATGTGCCAAAGGAAACTTTCCAAAATTGCGGAAAATTTCATGTAGGAAAATTTTGGAAACTTCTCACAATTTTGTATGGGGATTGAAACTTTCCGTTTCATAAATTTAAATTTCCTATATTTCTTGTGAAATTTTCCGGAAATTTCTTGCAACTTTTCCAACTTTTTGGAAACTTTCCGGAACTTGCACATCAGTATTCCCATTGCAACACAGTTAAAATTAAATTGCCTTGATTATGTACATTCTATTGCACCCTGGGTCTTACGAGGTTTATTACCCGACTACCGGAGGAGGAGGGTTATGTAATTATCAACCTATGCATATTATGACAATGTATAATCTTTACTGAATAAATTATTATGAATTATTATGAATTATTATGCATTATATGTTTGTTCCTATGTGGCGCTTTAGAAACTAAATGCGTGGAACGATTTTAATGATTCTTATCGTCGGTGATACTGCAAAATCGCGTAACTAACAAATTTATGATAGGGCCAAATAAACCTAACTCTCTTATTAAAAAGATGCATTTTGCTCCTTATTTAAAATGTTACTTACGCGGTTTTGCAGGTTCACCGACGTTATGTCAATCAATTAAATATAAAAATCAAGTAATAAAAAATCAATATAAACATAAAAATAATAAATTGAATTATGACAAGCCGGTATCGTTGAATAGGTATTTAAAAATCATCATTAATTATTTTCACCATTTTCCATTTGAATAATTATTTGGGATTTACTTATAACAATAAAATTGGTTAGTAACTGTCGGGTTTTTTTTAAAGCTATCCTTTTTTAGTACTTACCTAGCAGGACACGCAGTCCTGGATTGAAAATACAACGGTGTTCCTGTTATTACTTTTTTTGCCTACGACCGTGGCTGTCATTTCGTCGGTGACACTGCTAAACAAATTTGTGATAGAGCAAAATAAACCTTAAAGAATTAAGAAAAAGGTGCATTTTGCTCCATATTAAAAATGTTACTTACGCGGATTTGCTGTTTCACCAACGATTTGTAACTATCTAAAATGTAAATTGATATACTACACAACGCCTTTACAATTACAAAGGAATTGTTATTATCACTTGAGGTCATGACTGGATGAATCACACTAAGCTCTCATTCGGAGGGACGTTTTTTCAACGGGCAACCTTAAACGGTACCCATAGCGTTTAATTTTAATTAACAGTTATTATAGGATACCGTGTAAGATATGCAAAAAAAAAATGACGTGAAAAATCGTCGAGTAAGAGCTCATTCAACTACCTAATTACAAATCTCAATTCAGCATCCTTCTTATTATCATATTCATCCTTCTTCATAAAATTCACAAATCATAATGCAGGAGACTATTATTAGAGCAGTTTTCGAGAACGTCATTACAAATATGTTTGTACCTATATGTATACAAACTATTGTTCTTTTTATAAGTAGGTACATAGGGTTGGATTATTGTAACTTCACCTATACCTATTATGCAATTTGACAAGAATACTTGTGACAAGTCGAGATCAACGTAGCTTAGCAGTGTAATACAGAACCTGGTCATACGACCAGAATATACATTCTTCGCGGTAAATAATATATCGTATTTACCTGTCATCTAAAGAAGAGCTATCAAAACGTTAACACTGCCCTCCTACGGAAAAAAGGCACATCTACTATAATAATCATACATCGGGGTTTTCGGTGCGGGAATGTTTGCCATAAGCCAAAGATTAAAAAACAGAATTTTACTCTAGGTTTCTACCTAATGAAAAATTAATTGAACAAAAAAAAGTATTTTATAAAAGAAATGTCGAAAAACTATGAACGAATTTTCACAAGGAAATAGAAATGCGATCGAAAAAAATTAAATATGCTCCTATTACCACTGCCGACTTAGAGAGATCGTTCAGTTCATTGAAATGGATAATATTTACAGCAAGACAAGACGTCGCAGATGAACTGTTCCAAATATTGAAAAAAACATTAATAGTTTATTTTGAAAATCGTGTCAACTACTAAATTTACCTACTGCAGGTAATTAATTAACGTTAATTTTATTATTATCTCATATCATTATAGCCTTGGTAGTAAAGCTAAAGTACTACATGAGTTAAAATAAACTTGTATCATAGTGTAAGCAATTCGCAGAGAGGTAGTTAGTCATTTCATTAGGCATAATATGATATTTTCTCAGATTACCTATCTGTTGATATCTACTCTTTCTGAAATCATTCCCGCACCGAAAACCCCGATGTATGATAATAATTGTATTGCACTTCCAACCTTATTATAATCGCTTAGAGTTTAAAATGTTAATTTGAATTAATTGCACTTGTGCCTTTTCTCCGTAGTAGGGCAGAACAATACAATAACAGGTCAAAGACGACATAGTTTTTACCGGCTAGAATACCGGCCCTTTAAAAACTAACATTTAGGTCAGCTATATTATAAGCTTACATGTAAAATTAAGTATATATAATACTTATATAAGTGTCACAGTGCTTTCAAATAAGGCAAAATGATGATGATTTTATTATGTTACTTTTAACTACAAAAATCATTTACCTACATTGGTCCAACTTTTAGCCTTAGATTTTCCTAGCACGAACGACGTGTTGTTAGTGCTTGACACAATAAAAACATCGACCATCTTGCTATCGATAAGTCCACTTCAATGTCATAGAGCTATTTTCATTGAAGTATGTGCCTAAAATATTAATAAATTGAACGTTTTGTTATTAACTTATTATTCTTATCTTACTTTTTAAAACACACCACATTGTTATATATAATATGACATAATGATTGTATTTTTTTCCTCATTGAAATGATTTTGCTATTTTCTTATTAGGCACTTCAATGAGCTTTAATTTTGATTATTTTCTTAATAACTATATTATAATGATGTACAATTATTTCCTCTATGACGTTGAAGTAGTGGTTATCGATAGCAGGATTGTCGATGTTTTTACTGTGTCAAGCACTAACAACACGTCGTTCGTGCTAGGAAAATCTCTAGGTCTATTAATAACAATTTTAAACGTACAAGAACTCGAATCTCAAAACAATTGAGATGAAAATAATTAAATACCATTCGAGATATGTAAAAAAATGCGCGTCGACATTCCATCTCGAATATTCACTAGCGATCATTATCTCTACTGTTTCGAGAATAGGACCTGTAAGAAACTGGAATGTATATCGAATTTAAATATACGTATACAAAATTATACATAAGTAAGGGGTTGGTACCTTCTTTGGTTAATCTCACCCAAAGGAACACATTTTTACAGACATTTTTAGCTTTATTTATTTTAAAATTCTTTTAAAGACTTCGTATTCATGAATTGATTAATACTTTAGGAGATAAAGTATTTGGTTTTACAGCTGCATTGCAGTACCAGACTAACGATTCTGATTACTTATGTTTCAAAAATCAATGTCATGGATTGGCTTCCTTATTACGATAGTTCTTCGAATCTCTTGCCATTAAAAAAATAAGTAACAGTAGGCTTTAAATATCAACTGCATAGCAAACTTATATTACATGTTCATCATCTCGAAGGCGACTCCATCTCTATTGACTTGAGAATTGGGGAGTAAATTTTTTTCCCAACCTAACTATTCACGGGCACTAATAGGGCGTGCAATATCGGAATCTCACTCAGATTTTTTCGGTATTACAATTCCGGGATTAAATTGGGATATTTACGACATGAATTAAATAGAGAATAGAGAAACCAAGCAAGACACATCATTCATGGGCCATCATGTAAAGATAACTACGTACGCCCTAATAACGAATACCTCTCAAACGGCAACTATACTCGAAACTGTAATTAGATTCCAAAATCCTAACCTCAACCGACGCACATTCGCTGTGATTACTGCATTTTGGTTTAAGTGTAGGTATTTTTATCAATTAAACTGACCCTAATTATTACTGTTTACACGAGTTCTCATTGATATGTTTATGAAATAATATTTTAATAAAGAAATAATCAAGATGGGAACTGTCAGATTTTGGAATCTAATTAGATTTTCGAGTATACTTTAACTACCTGAGTAAGTAGGTAGATAAAGAAATAATAGAAAATATTATTTTAATGTTGTAGAATAAATATGTAAATTCTTTACACTATATTAAACTACTCAAAAAAATCGTAAGTGCCTGTTTGCTTAGTGAAGGGATCCAAAATATATAAAAAAATGGGTTTTTAATTGTTTGCAACAATTCTTCAATTGATGTCACTAGAAAAAAATGCTTTTTTGATATTGTTACACTTAAATCCTCAATCCTGGTAGTTACTAGTATTACCGGTATTGGGATTTCAATACCGGTTTTAATATTGGTATTGGAAATGCTCCGGTATTGCAAGCCCTAGCGCTAACTACCTAGTCGGGCCACTGATATAAAGATTTTTATAATGTTTATAGCTGCAACTTGCATTTACTTAAAAACCACATAATATTTCCATAAAGGCATTGTTTCTGAAACCGTAAACCTTTCAGGTAATTTTTACATGCCACCGTAAAGAGCCAGTACACCATGGAGGTAAGGTTACGTTTGTTTTAAAACAATTCTGAATAGTTAACGGTTTCAGAAAAAATGCCTTTATTGCAAATTAATATTATGGCAAGTGATACAATTATGGCATTTGAAATTCGGGCAAACGATAGAGAACCACTAAGTACATAATCATTCATAACATGCCACTATACAACAGTCTTTTCCGAGCAGCGCTTTATGTGTAACAGCTAGGGAATGCAATTTACTCGGTTATTAACCGTTTTTGTATGAAAATAACTGGTTATAACCAGTTATAACCGGTTATTTGCATCCCTAGTAACAGCCTCATCTTTTCACAAAGCGTCTGTGTCATTTCTCGCTTAAGTTCTCTGCTATCGCCCGAAATCTTCACCATAAGAATTGTAAATTTCCGGGCAATATTTTTTAGCTAACTTAGAATATGGTGAACCTTTATAAACCTTAGATTTGCTGGTTAATTTGTTCCACACGTGGAAAATGTAGGCGGTCTCCTCGTCAATTTCACCGGGTTCGAAGTACGTCATTGCGTTCTTCCAATGCACAGGGTAGAAAAACTGGGGACCGTAGACTTCGAATCCTGGAAAATGAAAAAGGAATTTTTAACTTTTAAAGGGGAAAAGAGAACTAAAAGTTTGTGCACGTTGTCCTGCGGATTAGGGCGTGAATTACTTAAGGACAATAAATCTGGGGTCGTAGTGAAAAACGGTACAAGTCGACTTAACTCGTAATCAGGGATGTAATGTAACGGAGGTAGTTTTATCGAAACCGAAGGCGGAGTGTCGGAGTCGGAATCCGAGTCGGAATTGGAGTCGGAATCAGAGTCGGAGGCAGGGTCAGAAGTGGTGGCATGAGAGATTTTTTTTATTTAAGGACAAATAAAAAAATATTTAGTCATTTTTTTCATTTCAATTTTCAATTATAAAATAAAACACAAACAATGAAAAATGATAAATGATAGTTCATAACAGTCGACACAGGCCGCCGCGCCGCCGCTATGTTATGCTTTGACCTCCGATTAAAACCTTCGATTTAAAAGTGTCGGAGCCGAAGGTTCATCCATCCATCACTGTATGTGTGAAAGTCGCGAAAAACTAGCAAACAATCTCAAAAGTTTGTCACAACTACCAATGCACCTTATTCCATTGTAATGAGAACTTCGTAACGTATTTATGAGAGGATTCTTCCGATACATATTTATACACTTGACAGTTCTAACAGTTTAGTTTATATGCAAAACCATGGAAAAAAAAAACGAGAAAATTTTCGTTTTCCCGGGAAAAGTTCCACTGGATTTCAGTTCAGAACAATGGTCTGAAGCTATGGTTTCAGTTTTCGGTGAGCCCTCCCTTACACCCTGTATAAACGCGCAGTTCGCAGCAATCGCAGCTAAGTGTCAGTGCAGCAAGGTCGTTATAGCAACACGCGAAATGATTATCGCCCCAGTTTAAATAGCCACATAGGCAATGTGAGAAATGGATATAGTAGGTATAGGTAGGTTCCGATGATCAAGTGAAAAAAGGTTTAAGTCTAGTATACTCCGTTCGTGTATATACCCTTTTTATTATGAGTTAAGTCGACTTGTACCCTTTTTTACTAGGACCCCCAGATTTCACAACTGTGGGGTTCGGGGGTAGGGTAGAAGTACCGTTTGTGGTAACCTTGTGGAGCCTTGGGGGAGGCCTATGTCCAGCAGTGGACGTCTTTCGGCTGACATGATGATGATGATGATGAATCTTAGGATATATTATTAAATACATTATTAACAATATATCAATGATGACGAGATTCAAGGTGAACATACAATTTTAGTTTCAAAAGGATTACGATGAGGAATCATTTTATTTATTATTTCAGATTTTTATTTTTTATTTCATTTGTTGAGCTTTCCATAGTAGCTTATATCGAAATTGGGATAACTTGACCGCCATCATATCACCGCCACCATCATCATATTCTTCAAGCATACACATACATACATACATACGTACCTTCACGCCTGTAATCCCAGAGTGGCGTAGGCAGAGCTACAGAACTACCTACAACTTCAATTTTTTTTGTATTTGCTTCAAGCATATGAGACTATGAGTACATAAATACATACGTGCATGATTATTATTGATTATACAAACAATCCCTAAAGAAAAACAACAAATCGTCGGTGATACCGCAAAACCGCGTAACTAACAAAATTATGATAGAGCAAAATAAACCTTACGCTCTTATTGAAAAGATGCATTTTGCTCCTTATTAAAAATGTTACTTACTCGGTTTTGCAGTTACACCGACAAAATACTAAAAATTGGTCAAGTGTAAGTTGGGCTCGCGATAATTTGATTCAAAATCAAACTTAAAAAAGACCTAATGGGCGGCAGTACAGGACCCTCGGTACGCGAGTCCGAGTCGAACTAAACAGGATTTTTAAAACGTGTGTATAAAAAATCGTCACTCAGGAACGACTTGTTCGTGATTAACTGACTAATTGCCAGTGATCGGAATTGGTAGTACCGTTTCGCGGGACTTCGGTACGTAAGATTAGTATGGATATAGTTTTTAACCCCGGGATTTGATATGAAAAAAATTAAGTTTGTGTTAAAAGAACATGTAATGTGAAATGATGTATGGAAAATGTGCTTTCAGATAAATGCCCTGAATAAAAGTCTCTATAGTTGCTACCACTGTTATCGGGTCCCGTTCAATGTTTCGACTGATTTTGTACTAGATAGCAAAGTAGTAGTACTTTAATAAATTCCAATTATCCTCTACCTATCTATTTAAACAATTGACATTAGTTTAAACCTGTAAAGTGCTAGCAGTAGTGAATGGGGAGACTATTGCTAAGTTTGTTACAGACTGCTTACAAAATATGTGGGGTGAATCCTATGAAAATCAATGATGTATTTATAATGACAAAAAAAATACTTTTGCGTTTTGAAGATATTTTTTGTGAAAAAATACGAATCCCGGAATCCCAAGTCTTATCCATGTTATTTACAATGTTTAAGGTCATTCACCCGAAATGGCACTACCTATTCCGATCATTGCTAATTGCGGCCGATAGAACTGATGCCCTAATATTAAAAAGGCATTTCGAAAGTTACGTTGGCTCCACCCCTTCCCCGCCTCGCATGAGTGAAAGGGATGGAGCTAAGGCTAAGCGCGCATCACGATTTTTTGCCGTGTGATAATTTTGTCGCAGATATGCAACGTATGGGTTTATAATATGTCAAGCCGCCAAGGGGTCCAACCATTTTCAGTAATTTGTAAAATGTTTGAATCTTCATTCTATAACAGCCAAAGAATTTCTTGGGTTACAGTCGAATATCATTGTATATCAGATAAAAAAACCATTGATATATATTTGAGCTGTTAAAGGATGTGTCCAATATTTATGATTTATTTTTTCTTCCTCCTCCGGAGAAGGACAAGACAAGCAACTTGTATGAAATCCATGTTGAGAATGAACAATCCATCGACATTTTCATCGCAGTGCGCGCAATGAATTTTTTACAATTTTTTGCGATTCTAAAATCGTGTCGCAAAAACTAAAATCGTGGTGCGCGCTGAGCCTAACGTAGCTCTGAACTTCGATTTTCAAAGTAGGCTCTCTGCTTACCATCGCACGTGGCGGCAGACAAGGTCCTCACGTCTCCATCGCAGCGCTCCAGCAGAATGCGCGTGATCACGCCGGGGCCGTTATTGCCCCAGACGTCACCCCGGTACTTCCGTTTGATGTCTCTGGAAAAAAAAACTTAAATTAATCACACAGAATTAAATAATGGTTCTGGAGTGGCTACCGCGTAGGTAGATGGGCGTTTTCACTAAAAAGTGTACCCAATTAAGGACTGAAATTAAGGAACTTTAACTTTGTCAGTTTTGTGACGAAAATTAGCTATATATTGACGGCCGCAATGTATGGCTAATTTTCGTCACAAAACTGACAAAGTTAAAGTTCCTTAATTTCAGTCCTTAATTGGGTACACTTTTTAGTGAAAACGCCCAGATACCGTCCCTTTACTATCTCAACCTCGTATCTGATCGAATAGTTAGATAGGAAAAGCACTCATCTTCCCTAAAGAATAAAGACTACTTTCCTCTTACTTTTCGATCAGATACGAGGTTAAGAAAGTAAATGGACGATAGTTAGTTCATGTGAACAGCGAACAGAGCATCTTGGCAGGCGTCCAAGAAATCATAACTGTTAAATAGATAAATCACGCGATAAATCATCCCCGTTCAGACGTTGAGTCTTCAACGTAAGTATAAAAATCCATTATTACCCCGTTTTGTGTTTTTTTAAGCCTAGATGACGTTCTCAACCAACCCGTTTTAAGGGCCGGTACAGACGGACATCATTTGAACTGCAACCCAGCCGCAAAATGGCAGTTCGAGCGCAGTTGACGTACGTACGTTGACGCAGTTACGTCAACTTCATCAGAACTGCATTCGAGCTACCATTTTGCAGACCGTCTGTGCCGGCCCAAACGCGCACAAAAGTTGGACCCTGAGAATCGGGGTGTCCCCTCTTTCCTTAACTTCTTTTGCGCGCCGCACTGCACGCACGGCAACACAAAGCAATTAAAAAAAAAAGCTTTGCGTCGGGTCATGAATGCACAATCGATCAGTAATCTGTGCCTTAATCCCCTTGGTGAATTTACCACAATACAAATTTTGTTCGTCAAATAAGAGACAACCTATCCCCGATGCATTGACATTGAGATGGATAGTAGCAAAAATCAATCATATTATTAAATAAACCGCTTTCAAGTTTTTTTTGTCAAGAACGTAGCAAGTGGAAAGAAGTGGCCTCTGCCTAGGTCTATTCCCACTAGTTCCATCAATGGATCTGTCAATGGAACTAGTGGGAATAGACCTCTGCCTACCCCTCTGGGAAACAGGCGTGATTTAATATGTATGTATGTAAACCGTTTTCATGTTGTAATAAAAAATTGTATGACTAAATATTCATAAATACAATTTCTAGAATTGACATTTATATCTAATAGAAAATTGTTTTAACGCAAATTCACTGAAATTGTCAAAAATGCTGCTGCCTTGATCCGTATTTTGATTGCTATAAGGGTGTATTTAACTAATAGTTTTACCGCGTTTTATTTTATATTGATGTCGTAAGAGGTGACTAAGGGATAGGCTTGTAGTACTGTTAGGCGATGGGCTTGCAACCTGTCTCCAATACGCTGGTAAACATCTTAGCTTATTTGTTTAAAGTTGTAGATAATTCTGTAGCTCTGCCTACCACACTCAGGGATTATAGGCCTGAAGGTATGTATGTACGTATGTATGTATGTATATATTTGTACCAGTTAATACCGAAACACCTGCTAAATGAAACCAGAGCATCCTGGTGTGTAAAATTTTGTCAGTTTGACGTCATCGGCACCAAAAGTGCAATAGTACATCTATCCCTAGTACATCGTGTGTATGTGTGTCTGTCTATCTTTGTGTCTATGAATCTGTATCTGTTTGTCTGCGGCATAGTAGCTCCCAGATGGATTTGCTGATTCGGAAGAAGTATTTTCAAGAAAATTCTAATTTAATCGGGATGGTTCTTAGGAAGATTCTTATCGAAAATCGGCCGTTACAGAGATATCAGCTCAGGAAGTAGGGGACGCCATTCCTGGAATCCTGGTAAAAAAGTTATAACTCTCGTGAAGATCAAGTGAAAAAGGGTTTAAGTCCAGTATACTCCGTTTATGTATATTATACAGGATGTTACAAAAATACCCGTAAAGCCGAAAGGGGGTTAAATGGTGCCTTATAACAAGTCCGTTTACAATATTTGAGAACCGTACTATCACTGTATGACTTACAGCCATAAAAAAAACATTGTTTTTTTCATTGATGTGTAAACCCTATTTCAGTAAAATTAAAGAGTAAACTACGCAGAATGTTTATGTACATTTTTACCTAATTCGCGAAACATATTACAAGTCGAGTTTTGGAAGATTTAAAAAAAATAAACCTAAAATAAAACTTACTTTTTCGTAATGAACGTCAAATTTACAGGAACGGCTCAAAGTGAGCTCCGCCTTGCTCAATGCATAACCTCCGATACAGTTCGCGAGCACGATTTAAATTGCTATCTTCATATGCCTACGCATAACATCATCAATCGTAATATTCTGAGTTAGAATACATCGTCATTTTGGAAAAAAATGGAAAAACACGGAACAATTGTAGAATATCGATAAGAAGATTTGAAATTGACAACATATTTTTTTTCCGTCTTGACGCTTTTTGAAGCATAATTACATCATAGTATTGAACCTTTGTGGATGAAAAACAGAAAAACCATTAAAGTTGACAATTATTAAAATTGGTAGGTAGGCCTCTCTGTTAAATAATCTATGCTAACTCCGGTTCCCTGACATGACAGCTTACTAGGGTTGACAATATTTTTGGCTTTGATAATTTATTATATTTTTCACGGGGTATTTTGTAACACGTTGTATACCCTTTTTTAGTACGAGTTAAGTCGACTTATACCCTTTTTCACTAGGACCCCAGATTTTATCGGGATTTTTATCTATTTAATACTTCTAAAGTAAACACAATATGTGTGAAGCACAGCTACAATAACTTACTATCATATCACAAAGTAGGTATGATTTAAAATATACGTTATTGACAAAAAAATGGCCGATATTTTCGGTGCGAAAGTAATCTAATCGGGTTTATTAATTAAGCCTTGTGTTATCATCAGGGATCGGAAATTCGGATCGATATTTACCTAAAGTTGGCAAAATCCCGGAAAAAGATAGGCAAAAAGGCTTCTTAATAATATTATTTTAATAATATAAGTTCCGGGATTCTGGGATTCTACAAAATGTTAATATAATAATTACTTTACATGTAGGATAAAACATTCATTTTTGCTCCTATAAATTCGTTAGGTTAATGAGTTACAGGTAAATTAAATAACATTTGGTAAATCTTTACATGAAAAATAACTTCAAACAGTTAATATAAATAATTGATTATGAATTAATGTCGGTGCAATTTATTTATTTTGAAATCCCACAAAATTTAGTAATGATTTCTACGATTGAGTCCGCCTCCATACAACTGAACAACAAACAAAGCCGGTGCGAAAGTATAGGTAAATATCGATCCGAATTTCCGATCCCTGGTTATCATATCATTGTCACTCTGTAGACGTGTCGCCATATCTTTTAATTAAATTTAGAGCATTTCTTTAAGTTATTTTATTACTTAATTATAAACAACTTTATCGCACGTATTTAAAATGACTTCTATGTATATGACTGAAACACAACGTCACGTCACCGTAACTTGGGGATGTATTTTTATTTTCTCGGCTATCCCATAGTGTAGGGTGTCGTTGGCTTTGCGAAATATTAAGCTTTAAATCGCCGGTATCCTCCAGTAAAGTCGCCGTCAATACTTGCGAAAGAAGTAAACAAAACCAAACGAACCAAGTGAGGTCTTTGCAAAGATTTATACACGAGATCATTATTTTCATATTGAGTTTAAGATGAAATAACTATTCATCATACGTTATTTTATTTTTAATAAAAACGCTTGGTGAATATTTTTGAGGTTATGTGTCAATCGGTACTAATTTGTTTACATCGTTCACGAGTTCTATTGACGGCGACTTTAAAATATCAAATAATATGGTTAGTGCCACTTAGCTAATTCAATGTCCATGATTCTTCACTTTGTCACCCCATGTCCCATATTGTCACAGTATGGGCACAGAATATATCGTCGGTGAAAGTATAAAACCGTGTAAGTAACATTTTAAATAAGAAGCAAAATGCACCTTTTTAATAAGATATTAAGGTTTATTTTGCTCTATCATAAATTTGTTAGTTACGCGGTTTTGCAGTATCACCCACGATATGCAGTATTTATCCGTCCGATCCGAATTAGAAAAAACGGATAAAATAATTTTAGACCTTAAATCAAACGCTGGAAAGCTCAAAACTCGATGCTAAAGTTATTTTTAAAGTACATTCAGCTTTTATAGCGTACTAATCTGTTGGTGGGGATCCCTGAGGATATCCTTATCCATACTATAGTTTTCCTTAAGGTGTCGACCGAGTTGTGACATTTCAGTGTAGGTAATGTACCACTCGCGGGCCTTATCTAATAGGTGCGATTAGAGAAGGACGACAGGTTACACATTACCACAAACGTGTTCAATCAATAGAAAATCTATATAAAAATACGATAAATCTTAGTAAAGTCATATGCTCCGCATAAGCAAAAAATAACCGGCAATCCTGCCAGGCTTACCATTTTACTGCCCTCCTTAGCAAAAACGCAATAACTAAATTTAATAGCCAAAGCAGTTTCAACTCTCTTCTGTTTGAAACTAGGTTGCAATATCTACAGGTGTTTGAGATATCGCCATTAAGCTTAGTAGGGCAGTTTAGACTACCTAATTACAATATTTTCAATCTATTACTTTTTACAATCTAACACTTTACCAGGATGCAGGCCTTGCTAAAGTAAGGACACAAGCAAGAAATGGAATAGAGCCACGAATTCGTAACTTCCTGAACGATACTGATCCATGAAGTCATTTTTCAGGAGAGTTCAATTAAATTTGTGTCATAAAATGTAGGTAGTTAAGTTCAATTTTGAGCGACATGAATGTGGTCGATGAAATGTACCTACTACGCCTGGAAAAGAGTTAAATTGTCATACCTCCTCCAAACACGACTCTACCTCCCGGACCATATCGTGCAACCAAGCACCATTCTGTTTGC
Organism: Acleris emargana; assembly: GCA_927399475.2. Classification (NCBI taxonomy): domain Eukaryota; kingdom Metazoa; phylum Arthropoda; class Insecta; order Lepidoptera; family Tortricidae; genus Acleris; species Acleris emargana. The sequence goes on from OV656840.1 coordinate 5,881,979, forward strand.
AAAGCACTGTGTTTACTTGTTTAAAAATGCAAGTAGTAGGAAATCTGACCTACTTTAAAATGCATAGGATAGGATCCATAATTGGGATTGTTCAAATTTTTTAAATTACTCTGATTTGAAGACCATTTCGAGGAATGGGGTTTTGAAGCCGTTCTGCATTATTACATTTTTGAAATATTCATTTATTTCAGACATTTTGACAATAGTATATTTGACCTTTGTATGACTTTCGTTTTTGGCTTGAAGCCCTCCTAGGTGTATCTTACGGGTTAGGCGAAAACCGCTTGAATATGTTTTATTACACTATTACAAACACTTATTATCATTAGATATCATTTAATTGTTGTAATTTATTAGAAAATGCTAAACCAAATTTAAAATAATCATGTCATCCATAAAATGTCTGCTAAATAAAATAAATAAAGATATGAAAACAAAACTATTGGGTCAAATACAAAATTAATGAAATTGGTCTCTTAAAATTTCGAATTTCGAATTTGAATGTAAAAACCGTGAGTTTCTTTTTGGTCTATCCTAATTACTGTTTAATACCTAACGACACGAAATTGGCATCTATTCTACACAGTAAACCCATATTGCCTTTAGCATGCAGTATTGTCAAAATGTAACGATACCTGTTATTTACTTGACGCAAATGAAGCTAAAAGAAACATGATACCATGTCAAAGGCTATGGCTATGGTTACCCAGCCCGCAAGAATAGAGGGCCAGGGGGGTTATTATGACGGAGTTATGCCGTTCAGTTTACGCTGAGAGAAAAGGACAGAGTTATATAACTGCTATAGCTCTTTCCTTTACGCTCACCGTAAAATGAACTGCATAGCTAGGTCATAATAACCCCCCAGATGTTACATAGATTGTACATTTACATGACGAATCTGGTTTTGTTAGTTTTTTCTACGCGAGGATGACTCATATCGCATAAAAACTAAAGCCAAGATTGTGTTTTTATTCCAAGTCAAATAATGGGATAATTAGGCCGAAGCGTCGCGGAGCGTGATCCATAAGGGCCGGCGTACATACTCACAGCGAAACGTAATGCAGATAATTTTTCAGTGCCAAAATACCAATAAATAAATACCAAGGTAGTCACCTAAACTGACCTAGTCCCAAACTAAGCTTTTAGGCTTGTACTGGACTAGACAATGATCTTACTTATCGTCGTACAAACTGCAAAACCGAGTAAGTAACATTTTAAATATGGAGTAAAATGCACCATTTTAATAAGACTGTAAGGTCTATTTTGATCTATCATAAATTTGTTGGTTACGCGCTTTTGCAGTATCACCGACGTTATATAGAGAAATACAAAAGGTAAGGACAACTAGGGCGGCACCTTCGGATCCTTCCCCTCACTTTCGCTCTGTATATCTCTTTCGTCAATCTTCTTTCATCCTTACCAAATGACCGAACCATCGAAGCATGCCCTTTTCAATCTGAGTCACTACATCTCATCACCATCCAGAATAATCCAGATTAATTAACACCACAATCCTCCGCAAGCATCTCCTCGTATTTGTCGTGTTAATTAATCTCGATCTTATTTTAACACCTTCAAATCAAAGGCGATGATGGTGGAAAATCGTCTGCACTGCGCTTCGCTGCATGTACTGCTAATTGAAATGAATAAAGGACTCCCATAACTTCGTACAAGCCCCCCCTATTTTTTCCCGTTAGCGGTCGATTTGAATTTGAGTAAGTCTCATTCCAGTTTGGTGAAATGCGGCCTTAATGCACCTCTATGGTGCATCCAAGGGATATTCCCCCCAAATTGCAAGTAATACGTTCACCGGTTTAGGCTGTGCGCAGTCAGTTCGTCACGGACACGTTTTAAATTTATAACATGGAGACAAAAAGATTAAATGCAAGGCGTCGGGCGGGGCGAATGTGTAGGCGTTATTAACTCACTCAGGGCCATATTAATAAACTTATCTTGGCTGATATACACGTCACAAGATACGTCAGAGTAAACGTCGAGCCGTAGAAAACTGACATTCTTGACGCATCTTGAGACGAGCATTAGTCGAGATCAGGTTATTAATACGGCCCTTGGATATATTGTAACTATAGTTCGGTCAATGTAGGGTGATCCCGGTGACACCAGTATTTCGTAATTTCAAACACTTGTCTACTATACTCGCAAGCTAAGCTTATAAAGAGAGGTGATTAATCATTTAAATTAGCGAATCTCTACGTCGCAAAGTTTGTATATATTTCAGAACGCCCCGCATCGCCCTTTACTTGCGATAAATACCCATCGATAATAGTTAACTACTTTTTTATTCAAATTTATTCACGACGAAATAAGGTAATGTAACTGGTTTATTTAAATGAGTTTATACGTAAGTAAGTAAGTACCTAAAAAAGGCATACAATCAATTTTTGGTTTTTATTGCTAGTTAATGCGCAACAATACCATGTAGATGGAAATTTTGCGTTATTCCCACCTGTTACCACCAATTTGTTACCACAGGTAACAGCGGGATTTTTTCCCACTCATTCCGGGACTGAGTCGTCAACGTGACAAAATGGCCAGTGGACGAATTGTTTAATGGTCTTAAAGTATGAGTGTCAAAATGTACAAATGTCAAAACGTATAAAACGAAATGGCCACAATGTTTTGGTGACAATTAATGTCATTGCTAAAATGTATGCGAGTTAGAATGTGTATGTGACAAAATGTCCAAAGCGTTAATTGTCACAAAGTAAAAATGTCAAAATGTCAATTAGCAAAAAAAAAAAATATTTTCCCAGTAAAATAATTAATATACTAATTAACGAAAGTAATAATAATAAAAAAATGCTTTTGAGACAAACCTCTATCATGTTTTTTTTAGAAAACCTCTTTAAATAGATATTGTTGTAAAAAAAAATATCGTTTTTATCATAATTAAGTGATTTTTATCTTTTCCATGATGTTTATCATAAGTTTATGTAGGTAGTTACTTAATCTAACATTTTCGATAGTAACGGACAAATATCATACACCTAAGCACCAGTATATTCAGACTTGACAGGCCAGAATCAGAGGTTTAACGACGCAGTTGTTAGCCTACTCGTTGATAGTGACCCTCTGGCTACGAAGCTAGCGGTCTCGGGTTCGATTCCCGGTCACACACAGGCGGATTTTCTTAAATTTCTGGCCAAAACTAATGGATTGAATAAAAAGTTAGAAACGGTGACAGAATCAAATAAAATTACAATTAAATTAAACTACAGCTTTATTTATGTTCGATTTACTGTTTCTATATTTTATTAGTTACTAGCGACCCGCCCGCGGCTTCGCCCGCGTGGAATGTATTATACATATAAACCTTCCTTAAGAATCACTCTATCTATTAAAAAAAACCGCATCAAAATCCGTTGCGTAGTTTTAAAGATTTAAGCATACATAGGGACAGACAGCGCAAGCGACTTTGTTTTATACTATGTAGTGATTTTATCTTACATGTCCAATAAATACTTTAATTCTTTTGGATAATCATTTATTTTTGTATCTTGTTTGTAATGTTTTCGTGAAATATCCGTTATATAAGGATCAGATGATACTAGAAGGTTGTTAAACACATCTTCTATGTTTTGGGTTCGACTGAATTTTCTCGAATATCGTTCTCTGTACATTTTTATGTCCTTATTTCTGGATTCTTGAGCTTCTTCTGAGAGTAACCCTAAAGGCACTATACAATTTGTTATTATTTCATGGCCATGAAATAATATTTTGTGTGCAGTTGTTGGTAGGGGGTACCATGGATAATGTTTGATAAAGACAACAGCTGTCTTACAGCAATAAAGGCCGTGCCAGGATAAGCTAAGAGATTTTGCCCCCCTTGAGTTTGGGGTTGTAATTTTTATAGATTGTGTGGCTCTGCATTAGTAATTGTTTTGCCAAATTTGAGCACCCTAAATATCATAGTTTTCGTTTAAAAAAAAAAAAATTATATTTAATTTTTCTTTGATATTTTTTTTTCCTGTTAACCGATTTTAATGAGCTTGGCATATAATGTACATTTAACCAAGATGATCAAATGGCCATAATTATATTTTCATTATGCCATAGAAAAAAAATTAAAAAAACCCATTCAAACTTTTCAGTTTTTTTTTTTTATCACTTCCATGTTAGAGACCGCTCTAATTTTTTCACTGGTAAAACTCCCACTAACGTCCTATAATATGTATTTTTTTCAAAATTTTTGCTAATGGAGAACATGGAGTTATCTTGACATGAAATTCTTTACATGAGCATTTCTAAAAAAGTTTGTACATTTCATTCACGACTTTAATTTGCAAAAAAAATTGCAGGTTGGTAGAGTGAATGAAGCTGAGCCTAAATAACATAGTCTCCCAAAATGTCCTCATACATTTGTATGAAACTTTCCTTTTTTGTTACCATGAACCAAAGAAAGTTAGTAACAAAAAAGGAAAGTTTCATACAAATGTATGAGGACATTTTGGGAGACTATGTTATTTAGGCTCAGCTTCATTCACCCTACCAACCTGCAATTTTTTTTGCAAATCGAAGTCGTAAATGAAATGTACAAACTTTTTTAGAAATGCTCACATACATTTCCTAGAACCGCTATAATTTAAATCGGAATGATTGCAACCTCTTTAGAGGAACGTACATGTTGCATATGAAATACTTACTGGCCACTTACATTTCAACTTTTTAAAGAAGTAAAAAAAAAGACAACAAAAAGAACTCCTTCCAATTGTCGTGCGTTGGTAACATAATATAAACCATTCCAATATGAATTCATTATCAAAAACCACTGCAATACAACGCGTTTTCCGTAAAAAAGTTAAAACGCTGTATTGTCTCGCAATGAAAACAATTCTGCAAAGTATAAACGAACAATACGATTTCTTTAATAATACACTTCCAATTTTTGATCAGGTAAATGTCACAAAGGCATATTGTGCATTTGTATAGTAATTAATGGGTACTTAATTTTAAATAGGTAGTTTAAATAATTAGTAGTAAAAGTAGTAGTAGTAGTAAAACTCTTTATTGTACGTACAAACAAATAATTACCTATGTTTATCCACGGATATGTAATTTGGGAGTCTCAGGTAGTATAACTTAACATGCATGTCTTCAATCTAAATGATAAAAAAACATAGGTAATTATTTGTGTGTACTTACAATAAAGAGTTTACTACTACTACTACTTCTACTACTAATTATTTAAACTACCTATTTAAAATTAAGTACCTATTAATTACTATACAAATGCACAATATGCCTTTGTGACATTTACCTGATCAAAAATTGGAAGTGTATTATTAAAGAAATCGTATTGTTCGTTTATACTTTGCAGAATTGTTTTCATTGCGAGACAATACAGCGTTTTAACTTTTTTACGGAAAACGCGTTGTATTGCAGTGGTTTTTGATAATGAATTCATATTGGAATGGTTTATATTATGTTACCAACGCACGACAATTGGAAGGAGTTCTTTTTGTTGTCTTTTTTTTTACTTCTTTAAAAAGTTGAAATGTAAGTGGCCAGTAAGTATTTCATATGCAACATGTACGTTCCTCTAAAGAGGTTGCAATCATTCCGATTTAAATTATAGCGGTTCTAGGAAATGTATGTGAGCATTTCTAAAAAAGTTTGTACATTTCATTTACGACTTCGATTTGCAAAAAAAATTGCAGGTTGGTAGGGTGAATGAAGCTGAGCCTAAATAACATAGTCTCCCAAAATGTCCTCATACATTTGTATGAAACTTTCCTTTTTTGTTACTAACTTTCTTTGGTTCATGGTAACAAAAAAGGAAAGTTTCATACAAATGTATGAGGACATTTTGGGAGACTATGTTATTTAGGCTCAGCTTCATTCACTCTACCAACCTGCAATTTTTTTTGCAAATTAAAGTCGTGAATGAAATGTACAAACTTTTTTAGAAATGCTCATGTAAAGAATTTCATGTCAAGATAACTCCATGTTCTCCCTTAGCAAAAATTTTGAAAAAAATACATATTATAGGACGTTAGTGGGAGTTTTACCAGTGAAAAAATTAGAGCGGTCTCTAACATGGAAGTGATAAAAAAAAAAAACTGAAAAGTTTGAATGGGTTTTTTTAATTTTTTTTCTATGGCATAATGAAAATATAATTATGGCCATTTGATCATCTTGGTTAAATGTACATTATATGCCAAGCTCATTAAAATCGGTTAACAGGAAAAAAAAATATCAAAGAAAAATTAAATATAATTTTTTTTTTTTTAAACGAAAGCTATGATATTTAGGGTGCTCAAATTTGGCAAAACAATTACTAATGCAGAGCCACACAATCTATAAAAATTACAACCCCAAACTCAAGGGGGGCAAAATCTCTTAGCTTATCCTGGCACGGCCTTTTAAATTTATTTGGGTTGACTGGAAACGTACTTGTGATAGCCAAAAGGATTATAAGAAATCGATATATTAAATTTTTGTTTATGCCAGTAATTTCAGCTGAATCTTCGAAAGAATGAAAAAAATTTCTTGCTGTGTTCCCGTCATTACTACTACCAAAACCGGGTTTGGGTTTGTCCACTATGAGGCCCATCTTTTTCCTAAATTCTTCTTGGATATTTTTTTTTCTAAAGTCTACTTTACTCTTATTCTCTGCACTTCGAATTTGCCACCTACATATAGTTAATCTATAGCTTACATGAAGCAAACATTCAAAAAGGCGAATCCAGGCATGTAGTGGGGATATCCCAAAATTTAAAAAATCCTCGTTGACAATATTCCTTGATAAACTAAGACGTATACTATTAAAGTCTTTTGATGTCAAATGACACAGGTAACATCTTTGGTTTGATTTAGTGTCAGTTATAGCATTAACGGTTTTTCCATCGATCATACACAAAATTAAATTATGCTTTAACTGTATGTCAATACCATTGAGGTCTATTTTAGTTGGTGTTAAGGATTTTTTTTGAGTTTCAATGTCTTTGACGCACTTTTTGATCATATCGGTTGACTCTTTGGCAAAAAGGAGCATTAAGGGTCTGCAACTTCTCGGTGAAGATGCAGTAGGATTTCTCCATATAACTGTTTTACCACTTCCGTTTATGTTGTCTACTTCTAATTGTATCGGAGCAATAGTAATCAAATATATACTTGAATCTGAAACAGTCTCATCCTCAAATAGTTGTTTATATTCAGCCTGTCCAGACGTACCATCACAACCCCATTTCGTAATCAAAGTCAATGTATCAAGTTGGTCTTTAGATAGCGAAGAAATAACGTCATGCAGTGAATGAACAAGTCTCATTGCTGTATGATCTAATAAGTCTTGCATGGCCATTGTCACAGAAGATTCACTGACCAGTATATTTTTGGGATAACATCTCTTTTTTGAAGAAGTAACATTTTCGTAAGGAGGATAGATATTGCAGTTATGATCACTTGCACTTTTCCTAATTAAATTGTATTGAAATTTGGTAAGTTTTGCTCCAACAACAAGTGCTAAAGCTTCATCTGGTGTGAAGGGAATGTAAGGTTGTCCAGAAGTGGCTTCTTGTTTTGTAATTATAGTTTCACATTGTTTAGCAGATTTCAGATAACCATCTTTTTTGAAATTCATTTTAGCAGCAAACAAAAGTTCACTACTAGTATTTTCCTTACGTAAACCTTCGGTTTTTCTGCGTTTAGATCGATCACTACTTTCACAGAAATCTTTAGAAGGTCTTCCGCTAACTGGCTTTGAAACATGTTTCTTAACAACAAAACAAATACCATTACTAAGCCAATTACATTCTTTTTTATTGAAATAGGCACTGTTTCTTCTAGCAGAAGCCCACTTCTGTTTGTAATCGAATATGAACTTAGATAACAATTGTTTTGAGCCCTCTGTTAGATCATCCTCAACACCTAAGAAACTTGCTACTCTATGAACAAGATTGTTAATTTTTTCATTATTATCGTTCGTTTTACACGTTTTATAATATTCAAGCAATTGTTGACGGCTTATGATGATATTTTGAGAAGATGAACCTAAAAACAAAGAAAAAATAAAAACTAACTATTTTCGTGATTTCTACTTCTACTTGATAATTGTCAAATAAAAAACAGAGTAGCACGTATTAGCAACCTAAACTATCAAAAAAGTTTAGCTAATACGTTGGTCTTTGTTAAAATCTTCACGCAATAGCAGGATTCTATTGAATTTATAACTTTGTAGCATAAAATAAGCATCCGGCAAGCAAAACTCCGATTGTAAATATACTTTTTTTTCTTGTGTGTAGACAAACTTAAAAGTATATCCATTTATATTAAAAACATAGTTATATACCTCCAGCTTCACAATCCATAATTAAAATAACCCAGAACACATTAAAACAAGAGAATATCTTATATAAATAAACATATATTTAACAAGTAATTAGTCTTTGCTCAGAAGTCGATACTTTGATAGCGTGGGTAGTAATGACAACGTTCATTTTAATTGTCATGCGGACTGTCATTAAATGCAAGGAAGCATACAGATTAGAAAAATAAAGTCTCGTGACCATTATAGTTGACTTGATACATTAGACTTTTGGCCAGAAAATTAAGAAAATCCGCCTGTGTGGGTCAGGGCAAATATTCGTGTGATGAGCGCGAGCGCGAGTGTTTGTTAATGAGTCTTGGGTATTTTCTATGTAAATAAGTATATTTATTTCACTACACAAGTATGATTATCGTTGCCTAGTTTGGGACTATAGGTCAATTTATGGGAGATTGTCCCCGACATTTATTTAGCCTCTTAAAAACGGCTTCATAAGGAGTCGCACGAACGAGTTTTAATTCAGAATCATCATCATCATCATGTCAGCCGAAAGACGTCCACTGCTGGACATAGGCCTCCCCCAAGGCTCTCCACTCAGACTGGTCTTGTGCTTTTCGAATCCACCGCGTTCCCGCGATCCTTACAAGGTCGTCATTCCATCTTGTTGGAGGCCTACCTACAGCTCGTCTCCCGGTCCGCGGACGCCACTCAAAACGACGGACGGACGTTAATTCAGAATGCACGCCCTCAAATGTTGTTTGTGCCCTCTCTTCTGACGGGACGACTTAAATTTGCTAGTTCACTACACAAATAGATATGATTATCGTTGCCTAGTTTGGGACGTTTGTTAGTACTTTACCTCAAAAGCATAAAATCCTTGTAGCGATTCACCGGTTCGCATTTCACCTCGAACGTATATTTAATTATCTCGTTGTATCTTGATCGTTTACTTTTTTAGTCGCTATAAGTTTTAGTCGCATTTCACCTCGATCGTACATTTAACTATAGCGTTGCGTCTCAATCTTCATTTTTTTTAGTCGATATTAGTTTTAGTCGCATTTCAACTCGAACGTTTATTTAATTATCGCGTTGTATCTTGATCGTTTACTTTTTTAGTCGCTATAAGTTTTCGTAGCATTTCACCTCGATCGTACATTTAACTATAGCGTTGCGTCTCAATCTTATTTTTTTTAGTGGATATTAGTTATTGTTGCATTTCACCTCAATCGTTTGATAAATTTTCGCTTTGTATCCTAATCGTCTATTTCAGTATTAGACAGTATCTTTAGTCGCAATGTACTGGTTTTGCTTTTTTTTAACAGCATATCATCGTGAACATTTAATATCACAGTTTGCCAAGTAGCACTTTATCTCTACAACAACATTTTAGGCTGATGTATATTAACTTACGACCTACATGTTCAAATGAAACGTTAAACGGGATTTCATTGGGATTATGACTAAATAATGACATGAAACTATAGGTACAAAACACGTTTTAAAAAAAATGTTACGGAATTTTAGTGCGAACATCAATCAACTCGTCAAATTAAATAGAGTCCTAAACAAACATCGATCGCGACGAAATGCGTCTAGGGTAAAATACTACACGAAAAATGAAATGCAAGAAATAAAACTATCGAGGTTTATTCCAAAAAGCAATTAACGCGTCAAATAAAACAGCGTTCCAAATAAAACTCGATCGCGGTGAAATGCGATTATGGTGAAACACTACTCGGAAAATAAGATGCTACAAATTAAGTATACTAATGTGAACAGCCACACGAAAAATTGCTTCAAGAAAAAAAGCTATTGAGATTTTGTACAACCGAGGTGAAATGCGAACCGGTGAATCGCTACAAGGATTTTATGCTTTTGAGGTAAAGTACTAACAAACGGTTTGGGACTAGGTCAATTTATGTGAGATTGTCCCCGGCATTTATTTAGCCTCTTAAAAACGGCTTCATAAGAAGTCGCACACACGAGTTTTAATTCACGCTCGCCCTAGAATGTTGTTTGTACCCCCTCTCCTCTGCCGGGACAACTTAAATTTGCTACTTAATTATACGTCCGTCAACTTGTAAAGCGAGTTGGTTAAGAGAATCATATAACTGGTCCTACGAGTGCAAATGCAAGGTCGTCTGGCCAGACGGCGTTGTGGGACCGTACTCTCACCATGAGTTACAATTAACGTACTCGCTAGCGACTCGAATGCCCCCCTTCGTACTCAACAAGAATTCTACAAGGTCTGCGAGGCACTGAGCCTAGTGTTTTTTTTACAACAAAAAAAACTCGATCGCGTTTGCGTTTCCCGTATAAATAACATGGTCACTTTCGCGTTCTAGACAGTTTGCCAAGTGAATAGCAACTTACACTCGAGGCCCAGAGCATTAGACTCGCTAGCGAGTACGGTAATTGTAACTCATGGAGTCATGGTACTGTCTTACCATGTGTTAAAATTAACGTACCTACTAGCGAGTCGAATGCTCTGTCCCTCGCAGACCTCGCCGTATTGTTATAGAGTGCGAGGGACAGAGGCATTACACTCGCTAGCGAGTACGGTATTGTAACTCATGGTAAGGGTACAGGTAGATTGAATACTTTTTGGTCGAGTCGATACTCTAAGCATTTCCTAATAACAAACATGTATACTTATCAGGCAACGCTTTTTCAGATAACCTAGTTCGTTAAATTATGGATTTCGTTAAAAACCCTTTTACAAGTTGACAAGAGCCGCCTGACGTAATACAAACGGTCATTAACATATCGCTGAAGAATAAAAACCATACTGTGACTCATTGACAAACAGTGTTCAAAGAGGACATATAAAAATGTAATAAATCACCCTGTATAAAAGAAAAGTAGAGTCCCAATCCCGAATCGCAATTCCCAAAAGTGTGTCACAATCAGTATTTTATCTAGAAGATTGTGTGATATGATATGTGATGGAAGTAATATACTGGGCTTGCCTAAATCGTTTTCCAGCGATTATAGATAGTATCGATACCAATAATGCACGCCCCACCCCACGGTAAGGTAATTATACCCCAGTTATTAACCCGTCGAGCGATATGTCAAAATTGATGTACATCAAAATTAAACTTTATGTCAAATGAATAAGTCACGTAATGTCAAAAAATCTACGCACACATGTTGTGCGTAGGACACCTGAGGGGTTAAAGTACCTAACCTCAACGATTACTTAATGACAATCGATTCAAATGAACTTTCCAAATTTGAATATTAAATGAAGTTCTCGTTCATTACAAAATTTTATGGCGCATATATTGAGCATCTGCTTTTATTCCCATCATTATGTTTTAATTTAACTTCATTTGCAGTTTGAACCAGTTGTCGTCATCGATTTAGCATTTAAATAACCGGCCAGCAGGTCTCAGCCTTAGAATAAAGTTTTTGTTAATTTAAAATATGTACCTAATAATACTAGCCGTCGCCCGCGGCTCCGTCAGTGCAAAAAAAAAACATAGCGTTTGTTTCTTAGGGATATTGTAGCATTCCAATGGTGAAAGAATTTTTGAAATCAGTCTAGTAGTAGTTTTTGAGTCTATTCGTCACAATCATACCGACAAAAGTACAAAAATAACTAAAATTTCCTATTTATGGTATTAGTGTAATATATATACAATATGGTATTAGTGTAATATATATATAAATCATACCGACAAAAGTTCAAAAATAACTAAAATTTCCTATTTATGGTATTAGTGTAATACAATAGTCCAGTCATTATAGTAAGTTCACCTCGGAATTCGAGATACCCAGCTGTAAGTCTGTAAATACTTGTATATTGACACCCTAAAAGTTGTCTCAAAACCTACATATGGTAGGGTGTAAGCAACTATTAAATTTCAAGGTCAAAGGTCACAAAAATCGGTTTTTTACGCTTTTTTTGGAAATATCTCATTTCCTATGGGTTTTTTGCTATTTGTATTTATTATCAATATTGTAGAATACAACATTTTCTACAAATTTTGTTAAAAAAAAAATAGCTAATAAAAATTGACAAATATTTATAATCATTGATTTATCGATAGTTCATCAACTATACAGGGTGTCTGGAAAACCTTCTGAGAAATTTTAACTGTAGATAGGGTGGATGATTTGGATCATCCCTATATTGGTAACTTTTGTTTAAGTTAATATTTGACTGAGTTACAGACAGATTTATCATCGACTTTCCTGACGATGCTCTCAGTGTGCCCCATCTTAACTGATTCATTCATAATATCGTCGGTGATACTGCAAAACCGCGTAAGTAACAAATTTATGATAGAGCAAAATAAACCTTACGGTCTTATTAAAAAGGTGCATTTTGCTCCTTATTTAAAATGTCACTTACGCGGTTTAGCAGTTTCACCGACGATATGTGTCACAACGTAATGTAAATAAACAAGTTGTTCCTTATGAACAATGTTTCCAATCATGGTCAAAAGCTCCATGGAGTTTAGAAAACTGACACATTATCCTGTAATGTGAATGAAAAGACGGTGTCTGATAAGGGCTATTATGTGAAATAATCTAAAACTGAAACTTACGATTATGATTTTTACTCACACTTTTCTCACACTCACACGGCTAAAATAGCACTTGCACTCGTAGGCACATTACTTCTTTTACGAGATCATGAATCATGGCTGTATTTCATTGATTTGTACCACTATCAGGGCTTCCGACGAATAAAAAACACAATAATTAAAACGAATCATTAAATTGTGATTGTTTTTTGACAATTTGACATATTATTATCTTTTTAAATCTTGGACCATTCAAACTCTTTATGAAAAGAGTTTTAGGTTTCATTTGTAAACAAAAAATCCTACCTACACGTTACGTTTTATCAAAATTACATTTAAAGCTGGCATCATACATGTTGTTGCTAGATATTCGTATCATAGAAGAAAGAGAAAAATAGGATCGCTTTGTAAGAAGAGGTCGACGTGATTACACTCTGTGGTAAAAACCCTTAAAAGAAAAAGGCCACTAAGGATGTTGATATGACCTGTTTTGTATGATATTTAAATTCAGTATTTTATTACACATTTTTAGGGATTTTATACAAAAATATTTTTAATTATTATGTATGGATTCGATCAATATACGGAAACAGACTCATAATCTCATACTGAGGTTTTATCATAAACTCGCCAACTTTTTTTTGAAATGGAACAAGTTAAACTATGATTTGCTAATACATAATAATAAGGATAAAGATGTATGTTCTGGAAGTAGCCCCCTCGGGCACTTTTTCACGTCAATTTCTACCACGCTTCAAGAAGATACCACAGTGAATAAGGCATTAACGTCGTAGTAAAATCATTAAATACTTACACCAAAAAAGATAATTGCTTGCTTTTACAATTTTATTCGAAGGAATAGCCTTTTGTAAGGATTCTTATTTGAAGCAATAATATGAAGATAATTTACGGTATTTTCGTATTTATGTAAAGCTGTGAGCTAACAAGCTCGAATCATGGTAGAATTCGTTTTCGTGAAATACCTATTATATCTTTAGTTATAAGTTCTAAAGCTTGACTGATACCAATAATCGTTAATCATTGGGCTTTATAGTCTAAGATCCGAACCTAAATCGACCTTCACCGAGCTGATAATAGAACGAAACATATTTTATCATGAATTTAGTATATTAGAAAACATATTAAAAGTGGGTTCGCTAAAAAAATCCTGGGCAGACTATTTTTAATTATTTTTCAAAAAATGATTTTTAATTAAATGTTGCAACATCAGGATAATAAAAAAAAATTGTCCTGACTGAAAGTATAAAACATATAGAATGTGCAGCCGTTGGGTTGTCCACTATTTACCTGGGCGAACTACTGGGTTGTCAGGTATAAACAGGTATATCGATGCCAGTTACTTTCACTGGATTGGATAATAAAAAAAAAAAAAAAACATCATAAGCGCTGTTTTATTGCGAACACGTTGATATAGGGTTGTCTGCGAAAATTCCGGTCCTATTAGGGGTTTGCGAATTTTAAAGATTTGAGGAGGAATCTAATGAATCAGACGAATTCGAGAGTCAAAATGATACTTCTGATGAATCAGATATTGAATAGAAAATATTTATTAGAATATATTTTTCATTAATGTTATTTTTGTATTTATACTGTTTTGTAATAAAATTTTAAATCGTAATATAAGATGTCTAGTCTATCTTTTTTGTTATTTTTTAATTTGAATTTTCGGCTGTCCACTGTTTCTATTTCCAGAAAGAGCAAAAATACTTCAAAGTAAGTAATTGATATTTTTATTGTCTATTATAGATTATAGATATATTATTATGGTTATAACTCAATATATTGATATTATATTGTTTTATATTAAATATATTTAATTATTATGTAATTAATTAATTATTTTTTTTGCAACTGAAATATCAGTTGCTCCAAAATAACACGCACTGTTTACTATATGAAGGGTAGTAGAGGTACTTCTACCCTCCATAGTTTACACACCGAGCATGCGCACTTTCTACTATTCAAGGTCCCATCACAAGCGACTGCGATGTTGGGTCCTTTATTATTACACAGTATACTTACCTCGGATCTCTCTGTCACACATTTCCACGCGCGTTGAAATTAAAATCTTTAAAATTCGCAAACCCCTAATAGGACCGGAATTTTCGCAGACAACCCTATATCAACGTGTTCGCAATATAACAGCGCTTATGATGATATAATTTTTTTTTAATTATCCAATCCAGTGAAAGTAACTGGCATCGATATACCTGTTTATACCTGACAACCCAGTAGTTCGCCCAGGTAAATAGTAGACAACCCAACGGCTGCACATTCTATATGTTTTATACTTTCAGTCAGGACAATTTTTTTTTATTATCCTGATGTTGCAACATTTAATTAAAAATAATTTTTTGAAAAATAATTAAAAATAGTCTGCCCAGGATTTTTTTAGCGAACCCACTTTTAATATGTTTTCTAATATACTAAATTCATGATAAAATATGTTTCGTTCTATTATCAGCTCGGTGAAGGTCGATTTAGGTTCGGATCTTCCACTATTAGGGGCGTTCATTGCGATCTGAAAGACCTGTTTATGATACAGCGCATACGTTCCAGGGGGAAGATTCAAATTAATTATTTTTGTTGGTTTTGAGTAAAAACTGCTGCCAATTTCACTCCAAGCTGCTATTTATTTATGTAAAAAGGTTTTAATTAACTTTTTTCGAACGGTGACTCGGTAGTGCTACAATGTCTTTGAGAAGTATCAAACTTATAAATGTCAGACTGTCAAATATCAGCAGTTTTTTTGAAAAATCCGTTGATGTTAAAGAATAACGTGAAATATATTGAAAGTTAATGTTTGGTGACTAAATATTCTCGTGCAAGCTTCATACGAGCTAAAATTAACCGAAATCTTAAAACTACTTAGTAAGTATTTCTGCCTGGTGGTACGACTGATTTTTCTTTACAGATATTTAGTTCAACTGGTTGAACTTCTAGTTGAACTTAATGGAATACCGGTTGCCAAGTCACCCTAAACACGGGTGACAAAGAAATCACGTCACATAAGGAAGCTGCTTTAGCGTTTGAATATATTTATTGACCATAGCCATAAATACAACGAAATGTCTAAAATCATCTGCGGTTGAAGCTCAAATATTACTTCGTACTAATATCAGTAAATGTTATGTAAACTTTGGATTTACGCTTAGTAGTTTTTTTTTTTTTTTTTTTTTTAATCAGCCTGTTGAGTGTCCCACTGCTGGGCAAAGGCATCCCCCCTTAATTTCCACAAATCCCTATCAGTGGCAACGTCCGGCCAGCTGTCAAGAAACGCGTCCAGGTCGTCCCGCCATCTCCGCCTGGGCCTGCCTCGTCTACGCCACCCGTCTTGGGGCACCCATTTGGTGACTACGTTAGCCCACCTATCCGGGTGCATGCGGCTGATGTGGCCAGCCCAGTCCCATTTAATTCTGGCAGTCCTTTCACCAACATCAGCTATCCCGGTTCTGGAGCGAAGCGTAGTATTCCGAACGCGATCCGTTCTTTTAAAACCTAAAATGCTTCGCTCCATAGCCCGTTGGCAAACCTTCAGTTTGAGCTTCTGATTCTCGGTGAGTGACCAGGTTTGGGCTCCGTAGGTTAGGACAGGCAGGATACATATGTCAACGAGTTTCCGCTTTAGCGACATAGGAAGGTCTCCCTTCATCAGCTCCTTCATGGACCAGTAGCTCTTCCAGGCGTTTCCACTCGGCGTTCTACTTCTTTGTCTTGCCTGTTGCTGAAAGAGACTAGCTGGCCCAAGTATAGATACTCGTTAACATACTGTATGATCCGCCCGTCTACCTCGACCCTACGTTTTATACCATTAGTCATCAGTTGAGTCTTTGTTTGGTTCATTTTTAATCCTACCTGAAGGCTCGCCGAACTGAGTTCCTCCAGCATTAGTTGGAGCTCTGCTGCTGAGTAGGCAAAAAGAACAATGTCATCAGCGAATCGAAGATTGGTTAATCTTCTATCGCCAACGACTATACCCTTGGCCTCCCATGATGCGGCCAGGTTCTTGAAGACTTCTTCCAGTGATGATGTGAATAGTTTTGGCGATAGATATTTAGATATTATTATTATTATAATATTATTTCTGTCGAATTTCCGACCAAAGCGAATAGCAGTGGTGTGACAATCTGGTGTGACCACGAGTCTGCCCCTATTAAGGTATTTAATAGCTCAGTTTCAGACTACCATCTATAACCTAACCAAACCGTGAAAACAGTTCCATAATGAGCGATGACGTGGGAATTACGGTTCTTTTATAATTATTATAGCATTGTTATAACCATGCTTACACGCCTGAACAATGACAGTGATACTGTATGGTGATCAACTGCTATTTCAACGTTTATATTATACTTGTATTCGCGTATTCTACAGATCGCCATACGATTAAATAAATACTTGTCAAAAACTGTTTATACCTACACTTAATTAAAGTGATAAGTGTAATTACGTGCTAATATTTTTGTATTTTGACTGTACAGTCAAGGAAATGCACTGTGTGTAGGTACCTATTTATAGCGGGGCCTAATAAACCGGTTTTATTCCACACCGTATATTAGCCGTCAAATTATAACCGATATAAAATGAATAGGTACCTAAATTAATTAATTAATTAATTAGCCCTAACTTCTCTTATTAAAGTCTCTAAATAATTTGGTAAACCCCTTACCGCTCATTCCCAAAATCCAATTTGAAAATACCATATGACACTTCATACCAGATTCCCGAATCACTAGATTCAAAATAAAGATTAATTTATCATACTTACACAAAATTTCGAATCTGGTGATTTGGGAATCTGGTTTAAAGTGCAATTTGGTATTTTCAAATTGTGGTATCATCCCAAAATACCATAATTTGAAAATACCATAATGACACTTAATCCAATTGTCCGGCTCCGATTGCCATAATTATTTTATAACCATGATAGAGAGTAGTCCAACAGACACATATTTCATACTTTAATAAGAGAAGCCTGCATTTTTTTTATTAAACTCCAGTAAGTACTTAAGCATATAACCTTTTTCGCCCATGTTTACCTTTAGAAGTTCGCATACTTAGGGTGAAACACGGGCGAGTAAGGTTAATATTTATTATTACAGAATGTTGATTTAGCATAAATATGGTATTCTCTTACTGCAATGAAATAAGGTTGTTGTTGTTTCATAACATGTCTCAGATGCTTTTAATTTATTTAAGTTTAAGTTTACTCCTGTAAGTACTTACCTATGTATGTATGTAAATAATTAAACAAGAAATACTGATTGGTTTTTTATTTAATGATTTTATTCTATGTAATGTTCAGCAGCTGATCAGGCCCAAACCAGACAGAATAATTTAAATTACAGCTTGTAAAATCGGATATATGTTGGTTTTCCAGAAAATTTATAATTTTGGTATTAATTTATTTACATACTCACTATCATATGTCACTAAGATAATATCTACATTATTTGTTTCCTCAAAGTTGCAATCAGCAACACAAAAATAGCACTTTTTTAAACCGGTTGCATACATTTGCAGTTGCACTTGGGCCTTAAATTTTTCAGTGATGACACCATTGCTTAAATAGTTTTCCCTGGTTTTTGCTTTGGTAGGGCATTTTATTTCAATAACGGCATCTTTGACGAAGCCATCAGGAGACGCTACAATAAAAGGATTATCTTGGCAAACATAAAGCCCACATGAAGTGTTTTTTTTTTTCAATTTCTTACCAACTGCCTCTCGGACAGAAGTTTCCAAATTTCGTCCTCTTTTCATTGCAGCTGTAGCAGGTATTTTTGCGCCCATAATAGTCGATTATTCCTAGTAGTTCCGTGGAAGAAGTTCCGCGGCGGAACTAGTGAGACTTTTTTTCCCAATAGTTCCGTGGCGGAACTAGTGACACTTTTTCTTCCCAATAGTTCCGTGTTGGAATTAGTGACACTTTTTCGAACGCTTACCCGTGGTCCCACTACTTCGTCCCACTGCTCTTTTTGACGGAGCCCTGCCTCGCGGCAGGGCTCCTATTTCAGGGCGGTTTACCCTTCGGGCATTTATAGATACCTAACGAACCTAACCTACCTACTTTTGCGGAATATACATGATTTCTGACGAAAGCGGAAATGCACGGAACTAATGGGATTATAAAATATTAGTATTTAATTGATGCTTAGTTCCGCGGAACTATTGGGAAAAAAAGTCTCACTAGTTCCGCCAGGGAACTTCTTCCACAGAACTACTGGGAATGAACTATAATAGTTGCCACCAAGGAACCATCCGGTGTATGACAAACACTTACTTCATGTGCCTTTGAAGCTGTGATGTGGCCATATCGCATCTCATACCATAAACTACTCTTATTCTGCCTTCTTGTTGCTGTTTCAATGGTCTTTGTTACAGCTTCAGTGAATGTTGCTTTCATCAGGTCCACAAACTTTTCTACATCTGTTATTAATTCTGGGGATTGGTCTATTATAAAACTGTGCAATGAATACTGTTTGACATCACTATGTTTAAATTCATGTTGATATTTTAGCAACTCACAGTTGTTAATTTTTCTTTTTTTGGCTTCTGAAATAAATTCAGTATAAAGTGCTGATGTACTTGGTCTATCACATACTTTTTTTTTAGTCATCTGCTGCGCAGTGATGTACTTTAGGGTAGTCCCTACTCTGGACAAAGTTGACTTTTTCCAATACCACTCTATGGAAGTACATGCAGGTTCCTCGGTGCGACGATGGACCCACATCAAAAATGCAACAGCATGCTTGCATCCTCCGGCTGAAGCAGCACAGTCATGGCACTCACAGCTAATAATTTCGCTGTCATTTTCGTTTACAATCAGCGTCACATTGTATGCCTTGCTTCTTACTTTATGCTCTGGGCACATTTTAGACTTAACTGTGCAAATACCATGCTCCCTGTGTAGTTGCACATAGCCAATAGCATCGTCTCCGTAGGATTCCCTTGCAGATCTGTAAAAACGAAGCAATGACTTTTACAAAGAGAATTTACATAAAATCTATTAGTATCGACATAACCTAAAATTAGATTTCACAGTACTTCTGAATGAGGTTTAAAAATGAATAATTTCTACGTGATACTTACACTGCTGTTTTCACATTTTTAAGTTCCGCAGCGTAATAATCAGCGTTATTTTTGAAGAAACGTGCAACCATAAATGCGTCGATCTTAGGCAGGTTGCTGCTATCAGCTCGCACAAAATTTGACTCCAGTATAGAGACAGACTTGACAGAGTTATAAGATTATTAACGAATATAATATAACACCCAGAAAATATAAAACGTGGACTACAATACAACCACAATCAGTCAAGGAAGCGATGTCACAAGCGAAGCGATGTTTGGTTTGGGGTTTGTTTTGTTTACTTGCATGTGACTTCACATCACAGGTTATAAAGTATTTCTAACATCACATAGCGTTTTTGCCACAGATTAAATTTCAAAAAAAAATCCTTATTATTTCGTGTAATTTCCAAAAAAATAGACATAATTTAATGTGAAATAAAGTGAAATACGTTATTTTACGCTAGTATCAGATAGGATGACCACAATTTGTAGTATATTTTCAATGTTGTCAAATAGCCTATTATAATCAATTATGCGACGACCTTTATATCCATCGACAAAATGTTTTGCACTTGGACTTTTGGCTACTGCCACAAATACCATGCGGATCAAAAGGAAAGAACCAGCAGCCAGCAGCGCTTTCTCCCCGTCTGGTTGCCATGCAAATCAGCGCGTGCAGCGTCACGGCATGTCTGACACTATGATGCTGAGTAGCACCTAATTTGGTGCATTATTATTTTATAAAATAGTTTTAAGGTTTTGTTTTAATTTTTTTTCTCACTGTATTTAATTTGATTATTATTTTTCTGTGGTTTGCACCAATAAACGATTTTCTTTTTCTCCTTTTTTTTCTTCAATACGGAGAGCAATAATCGGATCGTTCAATCCGTCTATTTGAACTTTGAGAAGTCTATGAATTTATGGCTGTCATTAGATGTCAGTGTTTAATTATGTTATTTTCAATATTCACGTCTTCAATATTTTTGCTGTAAATCAGTTATATGGGCTACTTTAGAGCAGAAAACAATGGTAAATGGTTAGATCTCGACAGTAAAAGACGGACGATATGATCAGTCTCGGCAAAACATGAACAAGAGACCTAGTGATTTCACATTTAAAACCAATTAGTGTTCAAATTGCAAAAACGAAAATACAGTAAGTTGCACTAAAATTACTCATTTATTTTTATTATAATGCTACCTTGATTTTTGTTCACATGGAGCGAACTGTTTGTTTACATGGAGCGAACTGTTTGTTTACATACCATGTGACAACGTATGGTCTCAGGTCATTGACCTCGGACATTGAATTTTGACGTAAGATACTACGAACTGTTGGAGTAGTATACTATCAACGTCAAAATGTCAAGGTCGAGATATCGGCTGGGATACATCAAGTAACAAAATGAATATAATTAATCCTTTTTTTTTTTTACATTAACAGAAACAAAAATGAACCATACCCCCGTGATCAGAATCGTGCCAACTATTACCCCCCCAAATTTCTCCGAAGGTTTTCCAGACACCCTGTATATGGCGCGTTTTCGACCGGAGGCACCGGTTGACCTGAAGTGATGCTGTGACCGCGCGCTCTCCGCCCTCTATCTCGAAAACGGTTCACCGTATAAAATTTTTTTTTAAACAAAATTTGTAGAAAATTTTGTATTCTACAATATTGATAATAAATACAAATAGCAAAAAACCCATAGGAAATGAGATATTTCCAAAAAAAGCGCAAAAACCGATTTTTGTGACCTTTGACCTTGAAATTTAATAGTTGCTTACACCCTACCGTATGTAGGTTTTGAGACAACTTTTAGGGTGTCAATATACAAGTATTTACAGACTTACAGCTGGGTATCTCGAATTCCGAGATTCTTACCTAATTTAAGCTTAAATGACTGGACTATAAATACTTATCGTGTAGGTTAGTGCTTTGGTGATATTTATAATTAAATAAATCCCACTAATACAGGGCGAACGATATGAAGTGTTACCAAATTCAAAAGGCTACGATTTTTTTTTGTTGTCACAAATTATTCATTATTAAGAAAAAAATGAGAAAAAGATATCAAATTTCTAAGATTACTTTATTTTAACTCGATATGACCACCTTTTGCTGTCTATGGCCTTCAGGCGGTAGAAAAATGAGTTGCACGCTGCACGAATGTGATCCTGCGGTATGCAATGGCAATTACGTACGATCGCTTTCTTCAGTGCATCCACACTGGCATGTTTTCTTCTCCTCACCTTGCTCTCCACAATGGACCAGATAGAAAAGTCCATCGGGTTCGTGTTTGGGGAATTCGAAAGACATTGTGTGGACGAAATAAAATGTGGACCGCGTTGTTCAGCCATTCTTGGTTCACACGAGCTTTATGAGCCGGGGCCGAGTCTTGTTGTAATGTCTACGGCCTACTACCGAAATGTTTGCGTGCCCAAGGCTCCAACGCAGCTTCCAAAACATTTTCCCGCTAGTAAGTCGCATTTACTTTGACACCAGGCTCGAATTTGTGAATTTGGTAACACTTCATATCGTTCAACCTGTATAAATGCGAAAGTTTGTGTGTGTGCTTGTTACCTCTTCACGCAGCAACGGCAGGACGGATTTGGATGCAATTTGGAATAGAGGTAGCTTATACCCTGGATTAACACATACGCAACAACGCACAACGCTTTTTATCCCAGAAAACTTAAAAGCTCCCGAGGGAATAAAGAAATTCGAAATCTACGTGGACGAAGTCGCGGGCACAAATAATACCTAGTTATATAATGAAAGGTATTTTAATACAGCCGACGAATGCCGACACGTCAGACTTGAATCCCCAAATGGAAGCAAGTAGGCGTACCTATACTTAAATTTGGTACCCACCTTAGGTCCAAAGTCAATCTGACATTCTACAACAATAAGGTTGAGTTTCCTGTACGCTACAAATGACTTGGCATCTCTAATCACTTTATATATTTTTGTTGAAATGATTCCTCGACCACTTTGGACTATGTCGATGTCAAAGTGACGTAATGTCACCCCAAACAGTCCAAAGTGGTCTGGCAACTAATTTCCTTGACTGCACGTTGGCCCAACGACACGCACACAAGTGTTCAAAATAACATCGTACTGCGTAGACGAAATTTGGTTTTATTTGGTGTATTAGGTTGGGGGTTACCTTCGTTTAGTCAATTTTTTTTGCCAAACTGATTCATTTCCCAAAAATATCATTTGGACAAACGCTTTTTTTTCCAAAACTGTAAATATTTCTGGATTGTTATAAAACTAACCTAACCTAACGTTTAGAATTCTACTCGATTGTTCTGCAAAAAAATCCTGAAATATTTACAGTTTCGGAAAAAAAGCACTGGTCAAATGATACGTTTGGGAAATGATCAGTTTGGCAAAAAAAAATTGACGAAACGAAAGGCTCCCATTAGGTTGGCCATCTACACTGAATATTTATACTTGTCTCCTGCGAGACGGAACTGCTCCGCATGTCCATGTGCGGATATTGCTTAGCCAGTTTTTTTTTGTTTCTTGTCACTTCCTCGACTAATATGTGATATGAAACTAAATTGCGACTCAGGGTCAATAGCGACCTGTACACGCAAAGTTCGGACTGCCGTGCGGGAAACGCCACGAGCCGTTCCAATCTTCGTTGAAGGAATGAACCCTAAAAATAATACACTCCTTTTTTTGGCCAGTCGTGTTATAAGATAACTACATATATCCCACAATACAACGTGATTTATTCAACTCTCTTAACACTTATACTACCCATGAATAAATAAAAAAACATAAACATATCGTTGTCATGTCGTGCCGATGTGTAGGAACGCGGCACTTATTCCGGAAGCCCACAGGCGCGCATGCTCGAGTGCGCACGTGGGTTTAATTAAATTCACTTCGTATCAAAATTTAGGTAGATACTTAGCTACTATAGCGGCAAGCAAATATGGTATGCATGAAATGACGTCATTGATCACGCGGGGCCTGCCTTCGATGCGTCGTCGCCCATGCGCATGCGCGCCCGTGGCCCAATTAAGAGGATTGTGAACTGACGCTTAAATCGCGTAACTGTCAAATTTTACCAAACAAAGGCTATAGCCGTGTTTCTATACAAAATTTGCCTTTCTGTCAAATGTTCTAGTAATTTTATTTTTAGATACTCCTTGTAGGCAAAGGTCTGTTCCCCAAAGAAGAGCCATGTACACGTCTTGTCAGTTTTCGTAATATGGCGGTTTGTTTTTTTCACTTTTTAATTTTTTTCTTGAATTCGGTCTTTGCGATTAATTAGATTTTTTTGTAAACTATACTACATAATAAAACCCATCACTACAAAAAATATTGCTTGAAACTTTAGTACAAATATATGTCAAAATAATGGAAACTATAAATTGTTTTTTTTTTTTGGTGTTCTGGTGCAGCGGCACCTACAGTTTTTATTTCATAAATTGCCCATCTATAGACCTACTACATATATTAAATTCAAATTATTAGCTTTGGTACTTCATGCCAAAAACTAACTACAAATAAAATTATTCCTTACATGTTTCAATGTTTTGGATGTCAAAAACGAAACAAACTTCCAAAAATGACAAAATACAAAAATAGGATGTATACGATTTCATTCATACAAGTAATTAAAGCAATCCTGTAAAAACATTGAAACATGTAAGGAATAATTTTATTTGTAGTTAGTTTTTGGCATGAAGTACCGTGGGGATGCTTTTTTTTCTCGTCTACCCCATAGTGTGGGTTAACTTTGAATAGGTAGATATAGGAAACAGATAACCCTTCTTCTGACGCAGTCGGGTAAAAATGGCTTAGGATTTTGGAAAAACGTATTATGCTGTGTAACTTATTACGAGTTATTAGGTACTTAACAACTACAAGCTTGACGACAAGAAGACAGTTAACTTACTGTGCTGTTACTTGGTGTTAGGGTTGCTTTTGCATTGAATATAATTTTTCGCGTAAAAGCGAGGAATCCTGTTAATATTGCCGCCGATTCAATCACCTCCATCACATCACCTACAACAATAAACATTATTATCTGCGCCAGATTAAAAATGGCTGAATTGTGCAAATTTAAAGTATCTCAGGAATTTATTTTTATTATTCTTATAGGTGTTTGGTATAAAACCAGCTGTTGCTATGCCACGCATTCGCGTAAGTAGCTATTTATGAAACTTTTTATTTAATCTTTTCTTTCTCCCGGGCTAGAGTTATTTGCACGCTCCAATGCTAGGCAAAATATATTTCTATCTACACGTCCAATCAAAAATAAATATAATCAGATCATGGACTTTAAATTCCGATATTTAGATACTTCATTCGTTGATTATGCTTTGGCAGCGATAAATTCTCTGAGCTGTAATTCGCTGTATGTGCGCCGGCGCCTACAGTATGCGAGCTTCGTATAAAGCATAACTATTAAACTGCCCAACCGATATTTTTAGGGTCCGTCCGGGTTGGTGCCACCATCTTATCCATTAACCTACCGCCAGGGAGCGGTGTTCCGGTTTGGGGATAAGACAGCCGGTGAAATGACTAGCATAGAGGCATTCTATCTTAGTCCTCAGAGTTGGCAACGCATTTGCAGTCTTGTGAATGCGAATGTCTATGGGTCACAGTTTCCACTTACCATCAGGTGGCCAGTGTGATCGTTTGCCTTCCCATGCCATAAAAAAAAAAATGTAACCTAGCTAACAGCGGTCCTGATGAAACTAGCTTTATTTAAAAATTACCGTTTGGGAGCTACGATGCCACGGACAAACACACAGACACACAGATACTTTAAAGTTATAACACCCCTTTTTAGGAGTCAAGGGGTTGATAGCTTTTGTATCTGCTGTTCAAGACAAATCGACTCGCTACTCCCTACAAGGTGGGTCTACGTTAAGTATAGCTATAGAGGAGATATTAGCGTGGCCAATTTTTTAGTCATTACCCTTATAGGTACAGTCAACAGCATAAATAAGTGATCATTTATGTACCTTGTCACTTTAACGTTGCGTTTGAAATGTTATACAAAATTGTGAAACGATTGAAAGCGACAAGGTACAGAAATGATCACTTATTTATGCTGTTGACTGTACTAGGTATGCTAAAGTTATTTTTTTTATGGCATGGGAAGGCAAACGAGCACACAGGCCACCTGATGGTAAGTGGAAACTGTGAACCATAGACATTCGCATTCACAAGACTGCAAATGCGTTGCCAACCCTGAAGACTAAGATGGAATGCCTCTATGCTAAGTAGTCATTTCACCGGCTGTCTTATCCCCAAAACGGAACACAACGATGCGAACACTGCTGTTTGGCGGTAGGTTAATGGATAATACGAGGGCAGAGTGAAAAGTCTGGAAAAAATTAAACAATTTTTTTTTTTTTGGTCCATGTAAATATTTATTTTTCAACGTAGTCCCCATGTAACTCAATACACTTGGTCCATCGCTTTTCTAGCTTTTCGATTCCCTCCGTATAGTACGATTTCTCCAACCCTTCAAAATACGCATTGGTTTCTGCGATGATTTCTTCGTTGGAACCAAATCTTTTTCCACCAAGCCATTTCTTTAAGTTTGGGAAAAGAAAATAGTCGCAGGGGGCTAAATCTGGAGAATAAGGCGGATTCGGGAGCAATTCGTAACGCAGCTCGTGGATTTTAGCCATAGCAACTGCACAAGTGTGGACCCGTGCGTTGTCCTTCAACTCCATGAAATCGCTGTAACAAGTTGGCATAATATTCGCCGTTAATCGTTTTACCTTTCTGAAGGTAATCAACATATATTACACCACGAGCATCCCAGAAGACAGTAGCCATAACTTTATTCGCCGATAAAACTGCTTTGGCCTTCTTTGGTGCAGGTTCACCTGAAGCAATCCATTGTTTTGACTGCTCCTTGGTTTCTGGTGTATGATGATGAATCCAGGTTTCGTCAACAGTTATGAAACGACGCAAGAAGTCCTTTTCATTACACCTAAACTTCGCCAAACATGCCTCTGACAGGGTCACCCTAGTGCGTTTTTGATCTACTGTGAGCAATCGCGGCACCAAACGGGCGGAGAGCTTCTTCATATCCAAATAAGTGTGAAGGATATTACGAACCCGTTCGTCTGAAATGCTTACAATATCAGCTATCTCACGGACCTTTATTCTTCGGTCGGTCAATACGATGTCATGGATTTTGGTGATCATGATCATCTCTGGTGTAGTGACCTCAACTGGGCGTCCGGGTCGGTCGGCGTCAGCAGTGCTTGTACGGCCACAACGAAAATCCGTAAACCACTTGTGGATCATTTTAATCGATGGAGCAGAGTTCCCGTAATATTTGTCTATTTTTTTTTTGTATCTAAACTCACTTTTCTCCATGTTTGCAAACACCGAAGTGATTGTTTCTTTTTCATAGCTGTCAAAAAAAAACTAGTCGTGTGAACTGGCTGAAAATATACCTACGATTTACCTCCAAAAAGGCTGCATTACAAATTGACATTAATGAATTTGTGAATAAAATACCATTAATATGATTTTTACCAGACTTCTCACTCTGCCCTCGTAAGTTAACATTTCAAACAAATACTTAACTTTCACATCGTCATAAATATCATAACATAATTGGGTCATTATTTGGGCGTTTCAACCGCCTCACTTTCGTGGACATGTTTTTGAAGAATTGGGCGTATATTTTGATAGCGTTTTTGGATATTTGATAGATGTCCGGTAAACTTAGATACCTAACCAGAAACCAAATCGAAATCTGAAGTCACTTCTACAAAAATGTGACCACGAAAGTGAGGCGGTTGAAACGCCCAAATAATGACCCAATTATCTCTTCTGACGAGGTATCTAATATTTTTCATAAAAACTAGTGTACTATTTTATTCAATTTTGTTTAAATAAAATATAATCATCAAATTATATAAAAACTAATAAGCATAAGAACAAAATGCATTTTTGGTTGCTTTAATGAACAAATAGTACAATACTCACCCAATTTAATATTTTGCATGCACAATATACCTACATATGATTTAGCATGACCAAAAACTATAAATTGTAATAATATGTATATACTACAAAGTCGACTGAGCTATCCCCCGTGGCTAACCTAACCTACGGTGAAATTGACCTAATTTAGTAAATTGGAATGAATTACCAATTGTAATTAGTTGGAAAAAAAAAAACAAAATGGTAAATAATCGAATATCCTAAGCGCTATTGCAAATGTTTTTAAATTGAACATAGGGTGACGGAACCAGTAATGGACAAGGCACCAATAATGGACACTTGATTCTTATTTTACAGAAGATAAGGGTTATTCATTTGTTTTGCAACAATCAATTTAGGACCGTATGAAATTTGATTTAAGACTGAAGTGTCCATTACTGGTGCCTGTCAGCTAAAAGTGTCCATCATTGGTGCCGTCACCCTATATGATGGCAGCTATTAATTTCGTAAATTGCTCGAGCTAAAAGTACACGAACGTCTGGACTTCATTGTTAGTTGATTGCTAGTCTGTTAACGTAGGTAGGTACGTCACCAATTTGGGGGACAGCCGGGGATCAAGAGAGGTCAATTATACATTTCCTTGACGGCCAGCTACCTAGTTTGTAACGACAGACGGACTGAGCAAAAACCAAGAATATGCAAGAAGTGCTAGCCGCACTGGTGTTGAAATAAAAATAAACATGTGGAGAAACAAAATTAAACACTATTGATTTTTGGACCATCCTAATGTTACTTTGATTATTACAGAGAAAATAAAAATTGTTGAATTTAATTTTCAAAGGTCGTCAATGTCGTCATTAGAGTTGCCGCGAATACTCGCTATTATTCGGTATTCGGCATTACTCGTAATTTTTTTGATATTCGTCGAATACCGAATAATAGCTAGTATTATTCGGCATTCGGCGAATAGTCGTCTAAAATAAACTTTTATCGAACAAAAAAACTAATGAGTTAAAAATATTTTTTTTTTAAATTATTTTCCCTAATAAAACAATACACAATATCAATTATTATCTGTAATATGTGCCTGTGCCTATCATATTCATGAAATTAAATTAGTTAGGCTTTTTAATTAATATTTAAAATCCAACAGAGGCAGATTGTGGTGCAAAAAAACATTTTTTTCTGCACGTTCGGGAGCAAGTCGGTTTCGTTTTTCCTCGTAAATTAAACCTGCCTCGGAAAATAGTCTTTCTGAATAAACAGAGCTTGCTGGTGTGATTAAGTATCGTTTAGCAAGCTTACTTAAAATAGGAAATCTATTTTTATTGGTACTCAAAGCCCACCATTCATATGGGTTTATTTTTCTGTCAGCCTTTGCTAATGCGATGTAGTGGACGATTTCTTCAGCAGTGGCATTATTGGGTTGCTCTTCAGTAGGTTGCTCTATAGATGATTCTTCAAAACATGCCCAAAATAGTTTATGAGTTTCCGAATCGACGTGCTCACTATCATTGTCTAAACGAGACCTTATAACATGAAACAGATTTATATAGGTATGTATAACATGAAACAGATTTCTTTAACTTTATTGTTTTCTTTTGCTCAAAACCTTAGAAGAAATTAGAAATATTTTTAATGTGTTTAATGTTTTTTTATGTCGAATAGTAATGTCGAGTTATTCGACTATTCGCCAAAGTGAATGGCGATTACTCGGTATTCGACTATTCGCTATAACCACTATTCGCGGCAACTCTAGTCGTCATGCTATGAGCAAATATAATCAAGTGTTTAATGTTTTTTTATGTCGAATAGTAATGTCGAGTTATTCGACTATTCGCCAAAGTGAATGGCGATTACTCGGTATTCGACTATTCGCTATAACCACTATTCGCGGCAACTCTAGTCGTCATGCTATGAGCAAATATAATCAAGTGTTTAATGTTTTTTTATGTCGAATAGTAATGTCGAGTTATTCGACTATTCGCCAAAGTGAATGGCGATTACTCGGTATTCGACTATTCGCTATAACCACTATTCGCGGCAACTCTAGTCGTCATGCTATGAGCAAATATAATCAACTATTCAAAGATAAAAATCTCCGGCATACAGGCGTTAGGTACTCACTTTCAAATGTGATTATCTTTTATATGGCCGAACCGATTTTCATGAAACCTAGCTAAGAACCATCACAGTTAAACTACAGTCTGTGAGCACTTAGAAGCGGCTACGATTTAGTACTCCTCTCTCACTCGCTCTCATACGATCTTATTAAGAGCGAGTGAGAGAGAAGTACTAAACCGAAGCCTGTTCTAAGTGCTCACAGACTGTACCTTTCTATGTAAAAAAACCGCGCCCGAATCGGACCATCCGTTTCGGAGATAAGACACCAAAGATAGATACGCACTTTAAACTAAACTTTAAACACTATTTGCGTTAACTGAAGAATAAAGTAAACTGTTTAAAGAACGCTCCGGTTTTGCCAGAAAACCCGCCAAAACCAATTAAATAGGTATGTTAGTTCATAAGGCCACAGAACGTGGGCCGACCTCACTCAGGCGCACTGTTGCTAGTGTTGCTACGCACCCTTACCATGAGTTACCTAAAATATTATTCTCGCTAGACAGTCGAATGCTCTCTCGCACTCTATAGGTACCTACTATGAGAGACAGCACTAGGGAATGCAAATAACCGGTTACAGCCGGTTTTAACCGGTTATTTTCATACATAATCGGTTAAATTGCATTCCCTAGACAGCACCCTTACCATGAGTTACAAATGTTACAATTCTCGCTAGGGAGTCGAATGTTCTGTCCCTCGCACTCTATATCAGGGATGTAACTAGGGTTGCCAACCGTACTATAATATATAGTATTGTACTATATTTTGACTCTGTGTACTATATACTGTTAAAGAAATATATAGTACGCAAAAATACTATATTTCGGTCATTCCTTATATTATAATACATTATGCAGTTTGGGTTGGCCGTTTCAACCAGATTTAAGCACCAATGTATTTTGAGTGGAGAAATAGCATTTTTCAGCTCTGATAGTTGCCGATAGCAGGCAGAATGTTGGTAAGTAGTCAATTTTGTGCATTATATTTAATAAAGTACTCATTTACAGACTTTGTATAAAAATAACTTCAAAATACTATATTTTCTGTCAGTGTACTATATTTTTTATACTTTGGGCTTGAAAATACTATATTTGCCCAAGAAATAGTTGGCAACCCTAGATGTAACGGAGGTAGTTTTATCGGAACCGAAGGCGGAGTCAGAGTTTTTAAATTTGCTTTATCGGAGTCGGAATCAGAGTCGGAGGCAGGGTCAGAAGTGGTGGCATGAGAGAGAATTTTTATTTAAGGACAAATAAAACATTATTTAGTAAAAAAAAATTCATTTCAATTTTCAATTAAGTATAAAATAAAACACAAACAATGAAAAATGATAAATGATAGTTCATATCATAACAGACGACACAGGCCGCCGCGCCGCCGCTATGTTATGCTTCGACCTCCGATTAAAACCTTCGATTTAAAAGTCTCGGAGCCGAAGTCGGAACCGAAGGTGTAATAATAATCGGAAGGTCCGACTTAACGGAACCGGAGTCGAAGCTCCGTACCATCCCTGCTCTATACAATGAGGGATAGTATATCCTTTTCATGAGTTACAAATAGGTACCGTACTCGCTAGCGAGTCGATCGAGTGTGTTGCTGTTCATGGAGTAAACCGGCCCGAACGCGTAGGTAAGTGACCATGTTATTTATACGAGAAACGCAAACGCGATCGAGACGTTTTTGTGTATGTAAAAATACTCTAAAGGCTCTGTGCCTCGCAGTATTTTTATAGAGTGCGAGGGGAGTGACTGGCTGGACTGAGCATTCGACTTGCTAGCGAGTACGGTAGGTACAATGTAACTCATGGTAAGGGTACCGGTCAAGGTCGATCAACACTCGATCAAGACACTGGGTATGTTAGGATCGCCCGGCCTCTTTTTTTGCCACAAAACCATTTATTTATAGTACGTAGGTATCTATTAACGATTCATTCTTTGGCAAGAGGTAGGTAGGTACCTACGCTGGCGAAACATTGTTAAGAAATAATGGTTAAAGAAGTAGAGAAAATCGTTTTTCTGTTTAAAGGTTTATTATTATAAAGCTACATTAATGTAGGTACTTGAACTTATTAAAAATACAACTTTACTGTCCCCTCTTATACGCAAACACATTATTGAAAAAAATATACATATTGGTATTTACATATACATACATATTGGTATTTATGTAGATATACCTACTAAAGAGGAACTTATGTGGATGCTCCGGCAAACGCCAAGGCGCGGCGCTGCGTGAGTAGCAATGGAAGCGAGAGATCTGCTGTCTCTCTCTCCCCCACCTGGCTAGCCGCGCCGCGAGTCGGCGTTTATCAAAGCAGAGCGAAGCCAAAGCTATTTGGAGTAGGACTACGTCACGTTCATGCTATATCTGCTCGCGTGCCTTATTTACAAGTTTGTTGTAATTTGTGTTGCTAAGATAATAAACTTTCATTAGGTAGTAGTTTGCGGTTTCCTTTCAATACATATACAGGGTGACTGCGGGGTCGTGTAGCAACAAAGTAAACTTAAACTTTCTACATGATCAGAAACATAACGCAGTAAATTTGAGAGCGTTAGGACAATTAGTTTGTTTTTCTTGAGTCATTTTGTTTAGTACCTACTGGATGTACGATGATGATAATGATCCTGAATAAACAGATTGGGTTTATTATTTATTTAAATAAAAAACAAACTAATTGTCCTAACCTAACGCTCTCAAATTTACTGCGTTATGTTTCTAATGATGTAGAGAGTTTAAGTTTACTTTGTTGCTACACGACCCCACAGTCACCCTGTATATTTCTGTGTCAATTTATATTTATTATTTATTTAAATTTGAATGTATTTTTTTATAGTTATGGGTACATTCGCACAATAACTGTTTCATTGTTTCCACCTCTTCCCCGCACATTCTACAATCTGTGTTGGCATAAAGGCCCACCTTTGCTAGGAGATGTTTAACCCCAGAGTGGCTTGTAAACACTCCGATAATGTATCGGAGTTGTCTTCTGCTGAGTTTCTAGTTTTTTGGTGCAGCTCTGGTCAACTCTTTCTATAAAGAACTTTGCATGCCCTATGCCTTAGTAGTTTTCCACTCTTTGTGGTGTTAAAGGGCATTATTGTTACTTTTAAGTTCTTTCCACGACCTAAAAATTGCCTATATAACAATCACTGAAAATGGCGATAATCCTCCATTCAATAAAGCCGTGTTTGGTTGTTTAAAAAAAAACTTTAATCCCTAGAGACTATTAAGGAGCTTTAGTACCTACCGATGCATGTGCAGAGACTAAAGTACCATTTTAATAGCATGAGATGTGAAAATATATATGTATTATTATTTATTAAGAATCTTAAGCACACAAAACGTACTTATTCATTCGGTTCATACTTGCTTACATAAATAAAACCTGTTCCCAGTTTTTGTTCTCAACTCAGGGGTCTGGACTTTCCAGCCGGCATTATCATATTCTCACGCTTCAAGACCGTGCCTTGTTTATTCCTACAAACCCTCGTTTCCTCAAAGTTCCTTTGTTTTTTTTTATTCCCTTTGTTGTTCCCGAAACGGTTTTTAAAGGTACACGAGCAATTCATCGGATCGGAATGCGTGGCAATGAGGGTTTCCGCGCATCAGTTTTTTCACTAGATGGCGCCTGTGAAGCGAGGTCTTTTTGACAGTTGATGTTAAAATATATGCCTAGAAGAAGACCAAACTAGTGACAATTTACTTTTTCACATGATATATACACATTTCAAATATTTAGGTACAAAATTATTTCAATTTATATTTTTGACGTATTATCAACTGTCAAAAAGACCTTACTTCCCAGAGGCGCCATCTAGTGAAAAAACTGATGCGCGGAAACCCTCATTCTACAGGACCTATATTCTAGGCGGTAAAAACAATAAATGTATTTGATCTGTTATGGAATTGTTTTACACTTGGCCGCCATTACTGTCAAGTAAATAAGAGCTATCAAAACGTTGACAACACGATAACAGGCCCAGGGGGGTTATTATGACGTAACAATGTAGTTCAGTTTACGCAGTGAAAAGGACTGAGCTATATAACTGCTATAGCTCTGTCCTTTACATTCGCCGTAAAATAAACAGCATAGCTATGTCATAATAACCCTTACCTAACTTGTTACACTAAATGTAAGTACCTAGACGGTGTAAATCATGCGCTCGGGATGGCCCGTTACCACACCAATTTATAGGCCGTACCATGACAAATACCGTCCACATAATCGGTACTGACAAGCATTACCGATACGGTCTCGGAACCATGTTACGATGAAATGCCTCAAATGTGGACTCAGCTCAACCTTGCCTTGCCTTGCCTCATGCATGAGTCGATGGTGATGAGTGATGACGATGAATGAGAACTAATAAATAGGTAGCATTTGCTATCAATTTAATTGTTATTGTTTTTATTTTAATTATCTTTTGTTTCCTGTGACCGCTGCTGTTTTTATCATGTGGCTTACTTCCTAATTAATCTAAGGCCGCCCTTACACTCGTAAGTTAAGTTTTAGTTACGTAAGTAGGGATACTAGGGATCTATCTGTTAGAATGAGAAAAAATATTTTTATTAAAAACTATTTATTAACAAATAGCTGCGTCCTTACTTACGTAAGTAAAACTTACCAGTGTATGGTCGGCCTAAGATTCATCATTATGAAGTAAGGCACATGATAAAAACAGCAGCCGAGCGGTCACAGGAAACAAAAGATAATTAAAATAAAAACAATTAGGATTTCTAATTTTGACTTCAGTAAGGTCATAAGTGTTATAGTTTTCCTAACATTAGCTCTCTCTTATCTACTTACTTGTGGTTTTTTGAGATGGATTTTTGCGTTTGTTTATAGTACATAAATAGCGCGACAGAACCCTAGTCTATGCAGCTCCCTATTTGACTATCCTGAACATGACAGGTGACAGGTGACATTTTAGTGTGCCTACATGGCGCAGCTTATACCTATGAATCCTAGTGATGTACAAACTAGTTAACTTTGCAATGTGTAGGTACAGTCAAGGAAAGTCAAGGAAAATTAGTCGGCGCGATTTCAATTCTCGTCCCATCTCGTCTCGCCTCGCCTCGCCTCGCCGGTCGAAAAGCACCTTTACTCACGTAAATATTATCGAAAAACATTCGACATGTTTCGGGCTCGTCCGCGTCATCTCATGACATGGCTAGGGACTCCGGACCTGAGCATTATTCGAATAATTTATTATTTATTCGAATAATTATAAAAATAAAAAAATATTCATAATATTTTTATTCGAGAATAATTTATTCGTCGAATAATTTATTTTCGAATGATTTATTCGTCGAATAATTTATTTGCAAACGATTTATTCGCGAATAAGTCCTCCATGAATGAATCATAAATCATAACATAAGACTACTTTTTCGTTATTTTATTCAAATAACTAACACGATTTAGAAATAAAGTGACTCGTTTATGAGTAGGCACTGCATATTTCACCACCTTAAAGATTGACAATAAGGTTAAGGGATAAACCCAGGTAGTAAAATAAACAAAGGGATTCTTGGCAATTCATACATTCAAGATAAAAATACTCGACAGATAATTTATTCGAATAACAGTAATCATTCGAGAATTTTATTCGTTATTCGTGAATAATTTGGTTATTCTTATTCGCCATTCGAATAAGAATAATTTGGTTATTCTTATTCGCCATTCGAATAAATTTTGCCCATCTCTGCTGCGGACGAGCCCGAAACGTGTCGAGCGTTTTTCGACAATATTTACATTAGTAAATAGGTAGTCCTGGTGTGATCTTAATGTCGGAGTCTCACGGAAGTTTTATGTTTAAAATGCTCTTGACCGGTTTTAGGAGGACATTAATGGCGGCGCCGGCGCGGCCACGTTTTTATGGCCTCAGTCTGTCTAGCTAAATCCCCAAATGTTTACTGATATAGTTTACCTTGGTACAGTCACCGGCAATATATTATCCAACATTGGGCGCAAAAATATCAGACTCGCTCTTATACCTCTAGTAATAAAGACGTGTCAGGTATTATTGCTGGTGAATGTACAGTCGTCGTCTAAGATATGATTACACTTTTGGATCTTATTTTAATTTAACGTTCTCGTATTGATTCTTTTTGAAGTAAAAATGTGAGGAGTTAACGAACGCGTGCATTGATGTGATATCTACGACAGACGATAGTTTATCATGATGACCGATATGGTATTTACGATTCCCGTCGGTTTTGACAACTCTATAGATATGGATATGATAGTTATCTGTATTAATACGATAAAACTGTTTGTGAAATCCGCGCATAAAAAAGCCAAATTTATACCTACGAGGCTACGAGGCTTCCCGATTTAGAATTCGAACGAATTGGTAGGATAAAGTCACCAGTGGTCAGCCAGAGACCAGTAGTCGACCTTATATAAGTGCGAAGAGTGGGAAAGATATCTTTTGTACTCTTCGCACTCATAGAAAGTATAGGCAGAGGCCGACTACAGGTCTCTGGCTGACCATTGGTGACTTTACCCTATGCGTCAATCCAATTTAATAAAAAAAAACTTAGGTAAAGAAATCAGACAAGTGTGGGTTGAAATCGCATGGTGAAGATTCCGTACGACTCTTATATTCTGTTTTTTTTTTACAATATTTTTAGAGGGTTGTAAATTTTCATCTACTCATACCTACACCTATTGTTAAAAAGCTTGAATACTATTTATTGTTCACGCAAGTCCTTTCACTGTACACCAGTATGTCACGGCATAGTTTGTAATAAGTCTTTTCACTTTTTTTCTGTTCTTTTCAATTTCTCCACCAAAAGTGACCCAATATAAACAATTCACTAATTTACGTTACACGTCCGTGTTTGGATCACAGAAACTCATATTCATATGTGTACCAAACTTCAAGTTTAGTAGATTCGGATCAAATTAACAGACACACCGGTAATCCTAAAGAGCGTTTCGCAACTGTTTCTCTGTCTTGTTCTTTTTGTATGTATGTACCTAATGTGGTTATGTATTGTTGCGAATAAATGTCTCTTTATCTTTACCTATCTTTATCTTTAAAGGTAAGGGTTCCGGTTCCTCATTCGGACGATCAGCCCAATGGAACCTAACCCACCACAGAACAGTGTCACAGTGACATTATAAAACAATTTGTGCGACACTTCTTACGACTTGAATAATAACTAGAGTTAGGACTTATGGTGGCTTTACCGTGATTCTAGAATCCATGGAGTCGCTATTTCCTAATTACTATAAACATACCACTTCGATTAAGGGTGGTTTTCAAAAAGTGTACAGAGTTAAGGACTAAAATTAAGCAATGGTAACTTTAGTCGAGTCACGAAAACTTTTTTTTTTTATATCATAGGAAATTAGGAAGGCAAATGAGCACACAGGCCACCTGATGGTAAGTGGAAACTGTGACCCATAGACATTCGCATTCACAAGACCGCAATCCTAAGACTGCAAATGCGTTGCCAACCCTGAGGACGACGATGGAATGCCTCTATGCTAGTAATTTCACCGGAGAAAATTAATAAATTAATAAATAAATAATTTCACTTCTGGTAGCAAGTGCGAACATGTTACTTAATAGTGAGGATTGAATCTGCTTCGTTTATTGTATTTGAGATACCCCTTTTGGCTTTTGAGGGCAAAATATAAATGAATGAATATTTTCGTGACTCACCTGATTAAAATTACGGTTTCTTAATTTGAGTCCGTAAATATGTACACTTTTTTTAAAACCGCCCTTATGGCCTTCAGTATCATCATATTTCAAAATAAATTAAATACATTTTTAGTACAGTTTATCTAAACCTACTAATATTGGTTTGTTTGTAACGCTTAGCTTTCACAGCAGATAATTATCCTCTTTACAAAAACTCATTTAAACTGGTTAAGTGATTTAAAAATGAATGCAATTTTAAATATTATTATGACGACACTGAAGGTCAAAGTCAGTGGTATGTTTAAAATAATTAGTAAATAGCAACTC
The DNA here is from genome assembly GCA_927399475.2 of Acleris emargana. NCBI lineage: Eukaryota > Metazoa > Arthropoda > Insecta > Lepidoptera > Tortricidae > Acleris > Acleris emargana. The sequence continues at coordinate 5,919,936 of OV656840.1, forward strand.
CATGGATTCTAGAACCACATACTTATATACCAGAGAGAATATAGAATGTCAATCGACTGAACCAAGTAATTTAAAAAATATATGTCATATTAGGTCTAAGAATTAGGCTTCAAAGATATTTAGAAAATTATATATTAAATCAGTTATACTTTTGAGAACACTTATAGAATACCATAGGTACTAGTAAAATTAGTGGCTTGTTTGACAATTATTATAATTAGGTAGATTTTAATTCAAACAAAGTGGATCATAATCAAATACACTAAAAAGCGCGCGGACTGCCATCCTTAGGCCAGTCCATATTCGAGTTAATGGCCGGTTTGTTAACATTATTATTTAATTGGATTGACACAGACTAGGGTGACGGCACCAATGATGGACACTTTTAGCTGACAGGCACCAGTAATGGACACTTCAGTCTTAAATCAAATTTCATACGGTCCTAAATTGATTGTTGCAAAAGAAATGAATAACCCTTATCTTCTGTAAAATAAGAATCAAGTGTCCATTATTGGTGCCTTGTCCATTACTGGTTCCGTCACCCTACGTAGAGTTGGATTTTTGTCCCACTCATGGTACAATAATACTTATACTATCTTTGCTACATCATAGGTAAGAAAAGATGAGAGGTGGAGATAGAACTTTGTCCCACCCATGCTACAATAATATTCTATCTATGCTACATATGTAGTCACGGTAATAAAAGGTTCGTTAATTTTCGACTCTATTTCAACGCTATTAAGTTCCAAAAGTGACGAACCTTTTCGTACCGTGACTATACCTAGGTACCTATCTTCAAAGGTTAGCCTTTCACGTAAATATATAGGTAGGACGTACTTGCGCAATCATCCACCATACAACAATAGTACATTATTGCCTAGGCAGTGAAGCAGGCAATTGCGGGCCGAGTATTGGTTTAAACTTTAAACGGACGAGCTTGCGAGAATATTTTTGGTGTCTTGGGAAATTTATTGCTGTTTTGTGTGTGTCTATACTACAATTGTTTAGGTATTTAAATGTAAACAAACCTAGCCACGTGGCTCGGTTCAACAACCAATCAAACAATTGGTCGAGCTTTGACGTATCACTGTATCAGTGTTCTGCTTCTATTGGCTGGCGAACTATGTCACGTGGTTTTTTTTTGTTCACATTTAGTTAAATACCTAAACAATTGGAGTATAGTGTACCTAGAGAATACATGTAAATATTTTTCATTTCTTTTTTCTTGCCAATTCTGCTACCGTCAGTTTGATAGTGCCATGGTGGCCAAGAATGTTCAATCTTTCAAAATAACAAATCTTTAAGTAATTGATAGTACCTACCTAGGTATTATCCAAAGAGCATATTAGGGCATTTCTATTTTTCCTTGTACTCAATTAAAAAATTGTTAACGCAGCGTTAAATTAGTCCATTTGGTAACGCATTTTTTTAATGCTTAAATTTAAAAATATACTTCTTGTTAAAAACTTTAAGATCTATCAGAAAAATCTATTAAAAAGTTTTTAACAAGAAGTATATATTTTTAAATGTAAGCATTAAAAAAATGCGTTACCAAATGGACTAATTTAACGCTGCGTTAACAATTTTTTAATTGAGTACAAGGAAAAATAGAAATGCCCATTATTCAAAATTGGGCTTAAATAATTATGTAATACCTACGTCTCTATTACTTTAGGTGCGTGCAATAAAACGTCTAAGAGTTAAAAAATAATCTCGGTTGCTTATTTACTTGTATAGTTCAGGAAATATGATTTGGCCGTCTGTTATCTACTTACCGATCTTTTTTTCTGCGTTAAGACTTACCGGACCTAACCTTAACCTTTCAAGCCACTGTGCTGTTTGAAGAACGAGGGCAGTTTCACTATGACCTTTCGTTTGATATTAACAAAAAGATCTTAGTGAAGATAACAGACCGCCAATTCATAGTTCTATAGGAACCGTGTTCCTAATTTGAATATTGGACTGGACCATAGAGGAAACGTGGAGGCCTTACAACATCCATAGATTAAATAATGTTGCTGGTACTGTACATATCGAAGTTCGAAGTTCCGTTACGATAAGTTAGCTTTATCCCTGTCACTCGTCATTCGAGCGAGACTAAATCGAGAGAAAGGGATAGAGCTAACGTAACTTGGAACTTCGATCAAAGTAGTCTGGTCAGAAAATGTTGAACGAAGGAAGGAATGTGACAGTTACTTTTATAAGTCAGCCAGCCAGTTCCCAGTCCAGCCGAACCCAGCCCAGCCCAGCCCAGTTAGCGAAAATCAATACGCGAAGCCTACCTATAGGTTTGGAAAGGAAATCTAACATCATATCATAAGTCTTGTCGACGTTAAAGGTACCTATTTATATTAGGGAAAATCAATATCCCTTTTTGGTAAGAAAACTTGTCTACTACCTAGTTCTTTGTATGATAGCTTTCTATGTTATCCAAAATGTTTTACTTTTTACGAAGCTAGGTATATCGAACCCAGAATAACCTAAAATGGGAGATAAATTGAACCGAACAAGCCGTAATCTTATAAATGTATACCTACTTACGTTTATCTACGCATACCCAGGTAGGTAGGTACTTAGATTATGGGAGATAAGATAATGTTTATTTCAGAAACTTTGAACCTTACTGTAGGGTCAGTTGTCGAAAACAAGTCTGGTCTTTGACTTGACCGTCGCGATACTGTTCTGGCAAATAAATATGATTTGATTTGTTTTTTTGCACTATCAGACCCATGGAACCCTGACTAGGGAATGCAAATAACCGGTTATAACCGGTTATAACCGGTTTTAACCGGTTATTTTCATACAAATATGGTTAATAACCGGTTAAATTGCATTCCCTAACCCTGACCCACCATAGAACTGTCACAGTGACGTGACGTTATGACTCAATTCATAATTAGTCAAACAAATTGTTTATAATGTCACTGTGACACCGTTCTATGGTGGTTCAGTGTTCAGAGGAATACGTATCAGTCCATTTGTAGTCAATCTAAACTACTTCGTCACTGGAAGGACGCCAGGACTTTACACCATTCAAAAGGCTTCAATGTAGGTACCTATGGCTTCCCGTTTGGGTATTCATGGTCAGGTAATTAGTCGTCAGTATTCGTAGTAGTTAGCCGTCAACCCATTGGAAGTACGCCGCTTACGGCTTCATTCCATAGCTGTTAAATATGGGTGCGCTTCAATCAGTATACCTAAAATCATTTTGTATAATTTCATTTAACTAACATGATGAACGTTTAGCATAAAAAACAATTGTATAATTTTATCTAGCATACGATCGAATAACAGAACACTCATTTAGTAGGTATAATTATAATTTTATTGTTATTATGCATTTTAAGTCAATTTCTTCTAACTAGGTTAGGTTAGAACCGTGTTAATAAATGTGTATTAATTATGTAGCCGAATGTAATGAAAGCCGTTAGAAATATTTATTTTTTAATTTAGGTATAATCATTATAGGTATTGTTTGAAATTATGCATTCCGTTTTAAGCATCATGCATGATATCGATCGTTTATTATACTTACAGATCGAAATTATGCAATTCGTGTTATGTAAAATGACCATTTTACCATTTGTTTTTGTGCTAAAAATTATACACCCATTAAATATGGCTAAATAAATGGCTGCAATTCAAATACCTACTGGACATTCACAATCTGACTAAACTTGATCGTGAATGTCCAGAACTAAAGATAATGACGGACCTACTCGTAAGTCGGCGTCTCGTCCCTGACTTAAATAAATAAATGAATTATAAGGAAAATAACTATGGACAAACTTTTCAGAATGGGACAAATCATTGTTTACCTTTGCTTTGCTTGTACATTTGTTCTGAGATATACGCATTTTGATTAAAAATGTAATTACTAATTAAACACAAATTCCCTCGACGTTCTAAAATTTGAACTCACCTGATGGCTGCTTCAGCGACCTCCCGTCCCATCCTGTTTCTCGAGAACGCCAGAGCCCCGGCGGCCACCGAAATTTCAGTCTCCTTCGCAGCCCAATTCCTCGCCAAAGAGTCCAGAGGTTTTGCCACTAACACATCAAGGTCCAAATAAATACCACCAAACTTATACAACGACAAGTAGCGCAACACGTCGGACGTGTGGGAGATCCTCCATCTCGTCCTGTTCAGAGCTCCCCCGGACACCATGGTCTCTAGAGGAGTTCCTGTTGCATATTTAGCTATGTTCACTCTTAACAACTTGACATTGGGCATGTTTCTCAGGACGGCTAGTCTGCCGGTGTCTAGAGAAGTTCTGTTTACAGGCGCGGCGAATAACAGGTTTATCTGCCAGTCAGGGTGGGCCTTAGCAGCCGACTCCACTGCACAGGCCTGACGAGAGTCAACCCCTCCTTTGCAGGATGTTTCGTGAAAAAATATAGACCGCGCCGGCGGCTTAAAAGACTCATCATCAGCACGTTGAAGCGTATCGTCGGTTTCTGAGTAATGGCAAGATATATTTTCCAACGGTCCCCAATGAATAAAATATAAATCAGGAGACAAATCCGTCTGAAGTATAGATATTCCACAAAGCAGTGCTAAGGCCGTGCACGCTATTATTTTCCGCCGTTTTATTCTATTCAATATTTTAGTACTGTAAATCATTTTCAAATAAATAAATGCGTCACTCTGATAGGTACCTGTCAATATAGGTTATTCCAGGTAAAGCAATAACTTAACTATAGTTTTTGTTCACAATTTGGCCTCTTTGTGTTTGTATTTCCTGCACGAGTTTCTCCAGTTTTGGACACCATAATAAGGATAAATCACGGTTCAAAAACATGTTGAACGGTTCGCAGCTGTAGAATCAAGAACACTCGGTTAATAAGGATAATGCTTTGTTTTCAATGCGTTGTATGTTTTATTTGTGTGCGCCTGGTTCCGTATACTCTCGTTTATTTGATTATCCGAGGCGCCGTCGCGGAGCGAGCGCGCGACGTCGTCACTGGCCGGTGTGCATCGCCAACTGAGACTGACTGAGAATACATAAACCTCCGTTACTCCGCTTTTTTTTCAAGCGGCGGCGGCGTGTTAAGTCATAAGCGGTAGAGTCTTTTAATCATTTCATTTTTATAAAGTAACTTCTGTTGTAGTGAATGCGATGTAATGCCACAATGCAATGTACCTATGTAATATCTCTACGATAAAACATCCACGAGTGCCGAGATCAAAACTTGCTTGTGCATACCTATACCTAAGTATTTTATTCTTATCTATTTCTAGATGTATTCTGTACTCATACCTAGTTTTAACTATTTGATTGCGTTCGCACTGATAATAAGGAATAATAATGATATTATAAAATTATTAAACCACTTTTTCCAGTTAATTTACATAATAAAATAGGAATCGCTAAATGTGTTGCTAAGCGCTAAACTCGAGAACGGCTAAACCGATTTGGCTGATTTCTTTTTTGTTTTGGTGGTCAATGTCAGTACAAGGTTTTTATGAAAGAAAATAATTGTAAAATCCACCGGGAAAGTTAGGAATTTGCAGAGGGGCGAAGCCGATGGCGGGCCGCTAGTTTATTAATATTTCCAACTGACCAAAATTATTATCTCAAGCTTTCATACCCGTAAATATATACCTCTCATTATTTACATTTATTCATATAATATTATGTAATATTTAATCATAGCGTGCCAGTATGTCGTGAACCGCGGCAGCGTATCTCTAAAACCTGGACATTGTTATCAATTTGTTATGGTGTCCACTTGTCCAGTGACGCGCCCGCGCCGGTCCCTTGAATGAAGGGCCCATCACCAGTCGTCCCGACCCTTTGACGCGTAGCGCACGCCGCGCCGCTCTTCCGGCGTTTGTTTAAATGTTGAGAGCCATAGCATACCTACCTACTCGTATACCTTTTTCTACTGTTTTTCAGTCCTTCTTTTAAACACATTAAATATGAATTATAAAGTGGTGGTTTGGAACATTACACTACATTAATCCCATAGGATCACACCTGTCACCATACCCATCTTTATCAATTCCTAAAAATTTCACTAGGTACTTAGCGGGACTTAAGACCTTATGCAAAAATGCAAAAAATGTGCACCATTGAGTTGGTGCCAATCGGGCAAGGTTTATCTTTTGAATTAGCTTGGCTAGTGCAACTGATAATCATTCCTTGTTTTTGCACTTATTCCTAACAGCGAAGAGTCTCAACCAACGCCATAAGAGACCCGCTCGATGTCTGGGTTAAGGGCCATATACAGAAAGCAGAACTCCTCCACATGGATACCTATGAGGAGGTTCCTCTCTGCCGCCCTAACCACCGGTAGCTTGAACTCTGCCTCACTGCCGGTGGATTACTTAGGTTAGGTTTTTTATAATGTTTGTATTCGTTTTGTTATTACCCGACTAATCCAGAAGGAGGGTATTGTGTTTCGCGCGTATACATATATAGCCTGACCAGAAAAATAAATATTAACTATCATTAATTTCTATTGCAATTTACGAAACACAGATAAAAAAAGTATTAGTGGCACCCCTATAGAGTTTATTTTTATTTTTCTAGGGTGTGATTCTCTCAAAAACGGTGGTCGGTCCGACGAACGAGTGAATGTCGCAGCGACGACCTGCCAAATTAAAAATGCACGCGCTAAAATGTGTTTTGTTCGCTCTTACGGGACTACTTAATCTCGCCGCACCCCTGGTTAGGCTATAGTATGTATACGGGTATTACCGTTCCATTGTGTTGTGACGTCCTGCAGCCTGAGCCGGAACCGGTCATTTCATTAAATATTGCGTAAAACTGAACAAATACGCTTTCGCAATCGTGCAACGTCCAATTTGGTGGTGGGGTTAATTACGTCAGTGGGGCAATTAATATATCGTAATTACGTCGAGTGCCTGTATCTTCCGTTTTAAAGTTCGTATCGAAAAGACACTTCACTCTTCGATACGAACTTTAGAACGGGAGTTAAAGCCACTTGACGTAATTGAATTGGTGGAGTTTCGTTTCTAATATTTTAAGATTCTTGAAAATCCTCGTAGAATTCATACATAAATTCACGCCTTCATTCCCAGAGTGGGGTAGGTAGAGCTAAATAATTACCAACAAGTCTTAAAACTTCTTGATAATTCTGTAACCACATTTTGCACAAGTAGGCTAAGATGTTTCCCAGTGTATTAGTGACAGGTGGCAAGCCCATCGGCTAACAGTACTACAATACAAGCCTATATTCCCTTAGTCGCCTGTTACGACATCCACGGGAAGACATGGAGTGGCACTATTCGAACCCGGCAACCACACGGCAAACTCGTAGAATATCGGGATATAATTATGTACCTACTTGATCATAAAACAGTGCAAACGCGAGACGCTACATACTTGCGCCGCCGTGTTCCCACGAGGGGAGCACCGCGCATGCGTCAATTAATAACTCGTTGCATTGCTCTCCCCATTACTCCCCAGTCTCATACCATACGGGTCTGCCGACAAGGACAGCACGCCCCTGTCTCTTTTACTGCAGGGCAACAAGTTAGTTTTACAATAATAACTTAATAACTTACTAATGTTGAGACAGCTCGCTTAGTTTATTATAGTTATTTTCATAGTGTTATGTCGTACGGTATTCTGGTTTGGGGAAAAGCTGCTGACGTACAGACTATATTCGTGTTGCAAAAAAGAGCCATTCGTTCTATATATAATCTAAACTCCCCTGATTCCTTAAGAGTACTATTTAAAGAAATTAATATTTTGACAGTAGAATCACAATTTATTTATGAGAATATTATTTATGTCATTAAAAATCAAGACTCTTTTATTAAGAATTGACCGTCTACAAGGCAAGTCCGTCAACACGTTATAACTTTTGAATTTGAAAGCGTTTCCCGCTTTAGCGTCCAGTCGATTAAGTAGTTTGTCGCGCTAGTTCTCTCTCTCTATAACAGATGGCGCTGTGTCAACGAACTTCAGTCAGAGAAATCCGCCTAAACAAGTCAGTACGTGTATGGAACTCGAAGTGGTAGTGAGACGGACCCTGTTAATAAAATCGATAAAAATATTTTCTGACAAGATTCTGCACCAGAAGTTAACTACGTAAGTAAAATAAGAACCGGCTTTCTTTATTCTGTTTAAATTATCAGAAATCGGCTTAGTTTTGTAATTATACGTTCCATCATTTATCACATTAATATTTCGTTAAGTTGGAAAGTCCGTCTACTCTGTACAAGGCAAGTCCGTCATATGCCGGACTTCCCTTGAATCAGAGGTTACCAACAGTTTTTACGACTTCAATATTATTACGAATTCATAAGGTTACTATAGATAGCGATGTATGTTTGTATCGGCTTGCCAGTCTAGCTCATGGTAACGAAAAAGAGCTTAATTTTTTTTACTTATTTCGCCTAATATAATAATCAAGACATCGTACGATTATTGAAAAAAAATATTTCTTTAATGAAAGAGTAATGTTTTATTTTTATGTTGAGTGGTTTTAACTAAGTAGGTACTCACATACCCTCGTTGATCTCAGTTAATTTTAAAAAAGCTATTAAAATACATTTTTGAATTATATTTCATCTTTTATTTGGGAAACCCAAAAAATAAGTAAGTAGTAGGTACGTATAATAAAATTATTTGCCAAAAAATGTTTACGACCCCATTTACGTAATATATACCGGACTTGCCTTCGAAAAAGAAAAATTGAGTTTATTTCGATTCTAATTGTTATATTAACACGTTTAAAGTACACTTTTCATCGTCTTGTTTTATTCTTTTTAAGGATTCGTATACGAACGTATAAGCACCCATAGTATGGCTGATATCATTACTAGACGGACTTACCTTAAACTGCAGGGGAAGTACGTCTACTCGCCGAATTTAAAAAAATACTATAAATGATCTATCACTATAGCTTAACTATTATTTATGAAATTCTTCATCGTATGCGATTACAAGCGTTAACATAGGTCCATAATTAACGCAGCTAGATCACTACGAAGTCAAAAAAAAATAAAGTACCTATGCCGGACTTCCCCACAGTGACCTTACATAATTTGAATACAAGAAATAAAAATAAAATTGCTATTAAAAAATTTCATCACTTTCCAAATTGATCATTAAACAGCCAGTATATGTTAGGACAATACGTCTTCGCCATCTTAGCGTACGGAGAGTCTGGATGCACCTTCACAATTTTAGTATCAGCGTTCCACACGTGGTGCGTGTATGCCTCTTCCTTTACAATCATCTTCCCGGGCTTGAAATATGAGAATCTCTGCCTGTACTCCACTGGGTAGAAGTATTTAGGTTCGTATACTTGAAAACCTGAAAAGTATACCTACAGCATTAACAAACATTAAAAACTAAAACCGGCCGGCCTTAACCCTTTGAACGCCAAGAACCACTAAAGTGGTCGTGTACTGTCGTGTCTACGACGCCCTCGACCCATATACCTAGTTGGTTACTAAGTTCTGTTACTAAGGTTGATGCAAATAAAACTAACTTATGTTTATTTTTTAATTTCAATATGTGTTGACGACAGCCACCGCCGAACTCTAGCCGACAGCGACGTATTTACACGTGACCCTAGTATATAAGGATACTGTAAATAGTTAAGTTAGTATATAAGTGTTGTATATAGTATTAGGTAGATTTTAGGTATATATAATAAAGGTGTTTAGTTAGTTTTAGGTTTAAAATGGGGATTTGGCTTAGGGAGGTACTTAATATTACGAGCTGTGAATAGGCGATCCATAGATTTAAGTTTTTTATGTGTGAATTAGGTAAAGTCCAGCCCGAACTACAAGCTGGACTGAACCCCGAACCGATCCTTGCCCCCTCAGCTAAATCCCATTAAAATAACTACGAAAAATTTGTGTAAAATAGACCGCCGAACGCGGCTATTGTCCTCCTGACCCGGTAACCTAGTTCCGATATTAGAAGGGAAAAGGTTATCGGGTCAGAGATCCTGAGCCGGACCTAAGCCAGGAAGAAACGAATCAGATCCGAGCAGCGAGATAGGAAGTATGATTGATTATGTGTTAGTTTATAAGGAAATATTGAATCAAATTTAGGATAATTTGATAAAGCGTGCGGCCAATCAGACGCAGGCGGTATTTACGGGCGGCGACGGGGAAGAACCTCGGATGTTTCCACCCGAAGGTCGAGTGGAAAGCGCCCGGAAATGCAGGCGCTCTGATTGGTCGTCCCGATTAAGTTTATTGAGCTAAGGCTTTTGATTTGTGCAGAGGCTTGGGACTCCTCGGACGTGAAGGCACTATTTGAACCTGTATGAAATACTATAAATACGGAGCCAATATTTTAGATTGTCGTACTCGGATTTGTATACTCGGATTAGTACTCGGTTTCGCAGTGAGTACTCGGTTTCATAGTTAGTTATTACTCTCACCCCCGAACCAGGACTGGGGGAAGTTTCATAATTAGTACTCGGTTTCGCAGTGAATACTCGTTTCGTGATAGTACTCTCACCCCGAACCAGGACTGGGGGAAGTACTCGGTTTCATAGTTAATACTCGTTTAGTTTCGTTTAGTACTCGTTACAAGCTCTTAGTATTCGTAGTGTTTCGTACTGCACTCGTCGTATACGGTGCATGCGTGTTTGTTAATCTCTCTGCCCTAAAGTAAAATCGTTTTTGTTTATATTGTTTAAAGTCTATAGTGTTTAAGTAAATGTAATATCAAAGTGTTTGTCTGTTTTAATAATTTAAATTCATTTAACGTTTTTATCTAGTTTCATTTTATTTCCTCTCCTAATTGAGTCGCGTTGCGTTTTCTGTTTAGAACTCTGAGCTATCGGGGTTAGTCAACTGTTGACGCGTATCGCCAATAGTGTTTTGATCCATCGAACTGGGTCTTAACCAGCGGTCGCCAACAATATGTATAAAAATTAAAAGCTTAATTAATATACATTTTGAAAAACAATTAATAATTTTTCTTAGTTTCCGCAATTCCCGATACGATCTTTTAACATTCACAGCCGGCATCGATGAAATTACGCATGACTTTTCTGTAAATTTCATTTTTTGATCGCTTAAAAGTTAGTCTTTGTTTACCAAAGAACTTTTTTTGTATAATATTATAAAAAATCCTATCTCTGTATATGTTTAGAGACCAAAATTATATTTCTCAACATGACTTAATTTCAACTGTTGAAGCAACAGATCTGGTGTGTTTTCGTATTTCTGCAAAATCATGTGAAATCTTAAAGTCGATTTAATGAGTCATCAAGATTGACCGGTGTCCAAGCGGATCTTTAGTTGCTTTGAATACATTCGTATCAGAATTTAAAGCTAGAAGTCTGTTCAATATGTCACGCAAATTTGAACTCTCTACAGGAACTCTTACAAAAGTTGGGGCCGTTATCAGTATCACCGTCGTGCGTGATTTTAACTATGATTTTATCGTCCGAAATGGGAATACTTCAAGCTCGTACATCGAATAATTGCAATAGTTTAGAATACATTATTTTTATTATTATTCTATATAAATCAAAGTTTTGATTAATATACAGGTTTATGCAAAACAGCTTTTTTTTTTTTAAATTGTAATTAATCTCAGTAATAGAACTTAGTAACCGACTAGGTAGTGGTCACAGAAACTGCAAAATAGACCCGAGTATTTGTCACGTAAGGTTGACATTAGCTGTGGTTTTCAGCTGTCATTGGCGTGTGAGGACGAAGTTTGTATCAAGTCAGAGGCGTTCAAAGGGTTAAAAACGACAAGTGCGAGTCGGACTCGCCCACCGACGGTTCCGCACATGACACGATTAAATCAATTCAAAATTTGGACCGCCGTTCCTTGCATGTTCTTTGTGATTTAATTAAAAATGTAAATATATAAACTTTTCAGTTTTTTTCTTATAGATACTTGTAGTATAAGACGGTATTACTTGTCAAATTTCATAGATCTTAGGTTAACGGAAAATTCCCTATAAATTTTGATTCCCTTGAGAGGGTCTAGATTTACGTTTAATGCGGCAAAAGCGGCTTTTTTTTATGTTAACTTAGAAGCTTGATTTTTTCACAACTTCAAGGGACTTGAGGAGTTTTAATGTCAACTTGATACCTCCACGCGTTTCCGAGATAAAGGATTTTTTTTTTAATACTGTTGCTTATTACTTTTGTGACAATTCTGAGTTTTGACACATTTTCCTGCTCAACTACGCATAAATATATTAATTTTTGGTTTTATATGACATTCATTGTTTTATATTAATGCTAGGTTAAGTTTATTATTGTTTAATATCATTAGCAATATTTAAAAAACGACTTACTGTTGAGTTTCTTGCGGCGTTTCTTCTCAGCAATGGTCTCTTGCGAAGCGCTGGTAGATTTTTGACGTGTAAAAGTGCCCGTGCGGCCTACTTACTGAATAAACATCTTTTTTTTTAAATCTTTATCTTTTAAGGCCTTTGACAAGCAGACGGACAACAAAGTGATCCTATAAGGGTTCCGGTTTTTCCTTTTAAGGTACGGAACCCTAAAAACGGAAAATATAACTCCTTTTAAAATGGTAGGTTAGCACACTGACGTCTGGTTTTGGTTAAAAATATATTTTGACGCCGACTTCATTGGACTGACCTATTCCCATTTCCTACTATTTTAAAAGAAGTTATTTCTTGCGTTTTTGAAGGCGGGTTAAACATATATTTTATTTTATACATTTTAGTGATCATAATAATAATGCTTTACCTAATGTAGTTCTTTAATGCCCGGTTTCTGAAGTCACTAGTTAAACCTTTAATAGCTATTGATCCGTTAAAGTTATGTTTAGGTTAAACGACGTTTATCTCTTCGTGCGTTTCTGAGTGCTCTACGAACAGTTCGATAACTATTGACAGATAAATAGTTCCTTCCGCTGCCGCTAGATGGATCTTAATAGTTTGTCATACGTAGACTGCTGTTAATGCATTAATTCAACATCAATTCCGGTTGATTTTTGTAAAAATAATAATTTGGTCAGTTAAGTTAAACCTAGTTTAAACGGAGTTTATCTTTGAGTCGTTGTTCGGAAACGCAGTTGTCAAAGTTAACGGACCAATAGCGTTTACGGACAGATAAACCACCGATAAAAGTACTTCAGAAACCGGGCATCAGTCTAAGAAACTATAGAACATTTCAAGTTCGCCGCAAGCAATGCTGTGGGAAAGTCATAGTAGTCATATATTTAAACCTAATGCTTCGTCATAGTCGCTCAACTGCTGGTAAGTCCTACGAGATACAGCCAGATACTAACCCTTACACCGTGCCAAGGTCATCTCGGTGGTGTTAGAAGTGTTGCAGCGCTTCGTCAGGACCCGGGTAATAACTCCCGGACCGTTGTGATTCCAAATCTCTACCGAGAAGTTTGATGCCATGTCCCTGTAGCATATAATGGGGGGTAAAAATCGCTTTGGATAATAACAACATATAAATTATGCCTCTTTTTAATAAATGATGTTGTTCAGCAGAACATTGTTATAGTAGTTTATGCAACAGTTGTATAAGAGAGGTCAAAAAAGACGAGTGGTGTGGTTACGATGTGAGCCGCAGGCGAACATCGTAAAGCAAGACGCCACGAGTACAATACAATACTTTTTCTACGACTAGGTTTCAAATAAAATGCAAAATTAAATTAACAAAATTTTATTTATAGATTTCTACTGTTTAATATACCTAGGTTAGAATACGAACGAACGAAGCACAGAACAACAAACGAGTGGGAAACATTCGAAAACAACAAAATATGTGTCTATGGTTAACTTTGTTTTTAAATTGATGTGCACTTGCCAGGTTTCATATTTTTTTTAAAGTTGCACTATCGATTTAACTTGTGAAATAGGGATTAAAAAACACCTAATGATTTGAGAAATGAATTCTTTTACCTGATTGGTCGATTTTAATATAGCTGCGTTCTGGTTGGTTGATACCAAATAAAATGTTTTTTTTTAAATAGTTAAATTAGTAAAAGAGTTTACATACCAAAAAGAACCTAACGTTCCGATTGACAGTCAATGTGTATTGTGATTGGTGGTTTAATTTGGTGAAGTATTTTGATTGGTCAAATTAACCTAGGTGTAAGCTTTGGCAGCTAGGCATATCGTTTTGGCTCAAAAAAGCACAAGTGCTGTTAAGGGGAATAGACTAGATAGACTTTTCTACGGAATGTTCTGCGGACATATTATCTATATTCTTATATTAGTGTTCGTGACTATATAAATGACAGATAAAAGTACAGGAGTAGGAAAATTTAGTTATAAAAGTGATTGCGTGATGCACTTTGGCAGCCCGAGCGCCAGCTTTGGCCTATAGTTCGAGAGCGATAATATTGTCATCGTCATCAGTGTCCAACAATCTACTTTTAATTTCGACTAAGAGAATAGCGAACAAAAATGTTTTATTTAAAACAACTTAATAATTATCACAATGTAATGTAATCTACTCGTAATATAATAATTATCACGAATTCATCTACCTTTTCTGAAATAAATCAGAAAGTCACTCAACAGTTATTCGAGTGCTAATTATACTTTAGAAACATTTTTGGTGGCCGAACCTGATACAAGCATCCGCCATTTCACGCCCGACCTTATTGCCAGAGAAGGACATCACTCCAGCCCCAACCGCCGAAGTATTAGGCTCTCTTGCCGAAAAGTTCCACTGCAAATTATCCAATGGCTTTACCACCACAACGTCCAAATCCATATAAATACCCCCATATTTATACAAGGAAATATATCTTAGCACATCAGACGTATGGGATATTCTGTAAATGCTGTTGTTTACTGCTCCGCGTTCTACCATGACTTCTAAAGGTGTTCCTTTCGCGTATTCCACGATACGAACCCGCAACACTTCCACATTTGGAATTTTTATCAACGTTGACAAGCAACTGCCTGGTATTAAAGCGTTCTTAGAGGTGCCTGCGATTAACAGATTGATCTGCCATCCTGGATTCATTCTCGCAGCAGATTCTACGGCACAAGCTTGGCGGGAGTTTAAATCTGAACAGCAAGAGGTCTCGTGGAAAAATATAGAGCGTGCCGGAGGGTTGAATCTTGCATCGGCGACGGGCAGCCGCGGGTCAGATTCCTCGTAGTGACACGTCACATCTTCTCCTAAAATGCGCAACCATACTAGAATCACTTTAATTTTAATTAGGACTTTCTCGCCCTCTAAGTACAGAATCTCCCCTTTGTTATAATCTTTATCTGTGCTACTCGGAGTGTAGAGATAGATCACTAAGAAACATAACATAAAGGCTAACATTAGTGGTTTGCGACGCTTTTTCCATGCGAGTGCGTATGACCTATGCCTAATTCTTATTCTCATTATAACTGATGTGTTTTATATCTAACAGCTGTTGTCTTCTTCTTCTCTTTAATAGCAGCCGCAAGAGCTGTTGTTTTACAAGGCGAGTTATTTTGTGGGTATATTATTATTATTTATTTATTTACTGGCAACCGGTATATGTTTGCTCATGAACATGACACTGACACAGAGTACTTAATCACTACTGACAGATCGTTTCTTATTTTTTTATTGGCTCCTACACTTCCTACATCATCGAATTCAGACAGTATTAAAAGAAATGCTAACGGCGACATTTAGTTTTTAAACGAGTTCAAAGAAGGAGTTTTATGTTCCGTTGTTTGTATGTTTAGGGTTCCGTACCAAAATGGTAAAAAAGGAACCCTTATGGAGATGCTTCTTTGTCTGTCTGTCTGTCTGCATGTCACAGCAGGTTTACCCAGCAACTTTAGATGCTATCAAATTTAAATTTGGCATAGTTGTAACAATTGCTTGCCCGCATCTGTTTTTAGTAAAAAAAAGGGGTCTAGAATGGGGGCTTAAAAAATGAAGGTGGTCTAATTATAGCAAATGGGGTATCAGGGTGGATCAACTTTTTGTTGTTGTTATTCTGTCCCGTAAGCCAGGAGACAACAGTGATCGAGTTTCTTAGAAAAAATGTTGTATTATATACTTCCAGCACACTCAGGAGAAAGGCCATAAAAGAATCGGTGTGTAATTGCCAATAAAACAGTTTTTTAATGGACTTATATCCTTTGAAATCATAGTTTTAAAGAGTGACCCAGGAGACGTCACCATGGCAACGAGCTACAAAGAAAAGTTGATTGACCCATCATATGAAATTAAGAGCTCAAACTACACATTTAAAACGTATTTTTTAAATTTTTTTTTTTTTTATGTTGGTACTTTTTGAATTATAGCCAAAAATGTACAAATTTGCACAAAAAGCAGAAAATATACTTTCTCATAAAATACACTCAATACACAAAAGGCGAACCTAACGCCGTAAGGCATTCTCTACCCAGTTAACCTGTGGGCAAAGCAGAGATTGTGGTGGCGGTCGGTGCATGAATAATGAATGTCATTTGATTGTCATTTTATTAAATTGACACTGGCAAAATATCCTACGAGACAGATGCTACTTTAATCAAGAAAAGAAGAATAGTACCTACATTATTGCCTAGGCGCGGAAAGTAAGGGATTTCCTGACGAGGTGGCTAAAATACGAGTCAGGAAATCCTCGTTTCCGCCGAGGCATATACACCGTGTTTGTTTTGATATACCTACGATAACTTTAAGGGAACGTTCTTTAGGCCAAATAAAGTTAATTTCCCGAAGACAGACAAATGATAACTGTAACGGTTTTAAAGATATTTAATGTTTAAATTTAATCAGTTAATCACGTTGAACTGGTCTAAAAGGCTCTTAACTGTCTGTGTATGTCACGCCAACGTTGACGTATTTGACACTGACTATGAGTTAACTCTAAAGACCCTTTTAGAATGACCAAAGATACAACACTTAAATAATTACTTTGTTCTAAACAGTTTTTTTTTTTTTGCAATATTTAAAAAATCTAATCTACCACTTAGTTTCTATGGATGTACCTAGTAATATGCCGAAGTTATCGTAAATCAAAAAAACACGGTGTATAATGTTTTTCTCAAAAAATGCGAGGAAATGATACAAATACCTACATGATTGTAAGTATTTTTAAAAACCTTTGACAAATTCGGAGAGAAAGTTTGTTTGAAAACTACGAGTATTAGTTAAGATAGTTCTCCGCACGACGAGTCGCCGCCAGCACCGCAGAGCCCCGCCGCCGCACCACACACGAGGAGAAAGCTCAAGTTCTAAATATCTTTTTGTACTTTGTTAAATTTAATTTTTGGATCAACCTACATAGTTCTAAAATATCTACCATATTAGAAATTGAAATGTTTCCACCTCCCGCATAAGGAAAGGTAGCCTTAGCTCATCAGCTTAATGTTAAAAATAAAAATCGAAGCTTAATAACATTGTATAACTTTATTTCGTTATCATTCAATAATTACAATATTATTTGTACAGTGACGTAGCCAATATTTTTACTAAATAATTGAAACATATACTTCAAATTTTACCTAAATTTACACAGATATAAGTTGAAAATTACAAATTATAACTTGACTTCTAAAATAGCTTCAGGGTAAAATAAGTACCTACTCGTGAATACAAAAAAAATGGTTAAGTAAATGAAACAAATAATAAAAAAAACATTTCGCTAATTATATCTGATACCTACATCTAAATGCAATGTGTGGCCGAAAACATGTTATAAAATCCATAATGAAGTTCATATCTCATTCGAATAGCGAAACCAAAGTCCAGCCCCCAGTTCAATATCGTCACTGCGTTTGCAAAAATGTGTTCTTTACTATAACGAGCAGCAATTCTTAGGCACTTGGCTATTTTTGCAAGCGAAGTGACGATATAATAATCTGCCAAAAATGTCAGCTTGTTATCTTAACAGAGATTGCATCACCTCCGCCACTGTATTTGTATTTCATTTCATGCGCTACGTCAAGAGTCTGTCATAAATAACTATTAAACTAATGGATAAAAACTCACGACATAATGAAGAACCCTTGGGTAAGGACCATAGCCAAGCGCAGTTAACTATACAAACAACGAAGGCGAAAAAAGTTCCGCTGTGCGACGAAAAGCATACCAACAATTAGGGTGCGGCTCCACTGAGGCGGAGACGAGAGGAGCGGAGCGGAGGTGTGCCAATATTAACCAATAAAAGGCGCATGCGGTCACGTCGAGCGCGCCTTGCGCAGATACCATTGGTTAATATTGGCACAGCTCTGCTCCGCTCCTCTCGTCTTTGCCTCAGTGGAGCCGCACCCTTACCCCCTTCTGTTAGAGCTGATTACTCGTAAACTGTCTAACCGATTTTCATGAAGCCCAGTTAAGAACCAACCCGATTTAACTAGCTTTCTTAAAAAAAACACGTCCCTATCCATCCATCCATCACAGACAGACATACACACTTCAAACTTAAAACACCGGGGGTTTTACAGGGGTGTAGAAATACCGGCGTTATAGGTAGTGATAACGATTCAATCAGAACAGAGAAAAGTGGCCATTAATACAGACATCAAAGACATAAACATCTTAGCCTAATTGTGCAAAATGTGGTTACAGAATTATCAACCAGTTTTTAGAGTTGTTGGTAATTCTGTAGCTCTGCCAACCCCACTCTGGGAATAAAGGCGTGAGTTTATGTATGTATGTAATACAAAGACGGGAGCATGGCTCTTAAGTTAAATCATGAATCTTTGGGTGGCAATGGTGGCTCGCAAAATAGTCTTCGGGTTCGTACTTTTTACTCGATCTCATACGTTCTTGTGCGAGTTTAACCGATTTTGCCCGAACCCGAAAGCCTTTTTAAAACATTTTGCATTATATCGAATTGCTTCTCAATTGCTGCTGTCTGGTGATAATACGCAACTGAGAGTAAAATGCATGACGTGACAATTTGATGCAACTGTACGTAAACCTTGCGTGAAGTTCCGGTTCAATCTATGGTGTGAAGTCGCTTTCGCTGTCTGTTCGCTTAGATCTTTCAAACTACTCAACGGATTTTAATGCAGTTTTCAGCAATAGATAGAGTGATTCAAGAGGAAGGTGTGTATGTACAGTCAACAGCATAAATAAGTGATCATTTATGTACCTTGTCACTTTAACGTTATGTTTGAAATGCTATACAAAATAGTGAAACGATTGAAAGCGACAAGGTACATAAATGATCACTAATTTATGCTGTTGACTGTACTCACATAAACTGAAGCGCAGGGCGGGTAGTATATTATAATTTAAGTAAATAGTACTTTTGTACATAAGCTGACATCGTTCAAATTATCAATTACTAGCGTGCAGAAGATTCCGCATTCAATAAGTAACAGCCAATTCAATTGACAATGGGCCAGCATTACTTGATCCTTAGTCTACTCTTCAGTTAAGTCTCAAGTTACTCTTCAATGGCCTATTCTAAAAATTAATCACATGTCATCTTCACAGTTTCCCGAAAGATCATCCAGAGACGTCTCAGGCAAATCTCATATGAACATGTCTACACGGTTCCCGTTTCTAAGTAGTCGGTGTGGACTGGCGCGGCGCACTCTGCTCTGATGACTCTCTGCAAAGTTGAGGCAGTGGCCCCGCGGCACGGTCAAGGCTCGAGGCGTGGTCTTGGTAAAAAGACGACGTGCAGGCGGCTATGCTTTGTTCCAGTTCATTAAACGAAAACGAAAGAGATGAAATGACAAAATGGGGGCTCCTACCACGCCTTGACCTCGACTCGTCCACGTCTTGATCTCGATCTCAGCTGCTCTGTGAGCACACTGTAAAATTAATAATAGCCAACCAAGATCTCGGTCTCTGCCGATCTCGGCCAAATTCATGCCCAGATCTTGGTTTTTGGATTTTGGGAAGAAAAACATGAAATTCACCGTTTTTTTTTGCCGCTTGCTGCTTCGTTCTAGTTGAATTCATTGCTACGAAGTCATTAATCATTATCGATGTCTATGTATACCTAGTCATTATTATTTCAAACCGATAAAATGTATTGAACATAATATGATTTTAATTACGTAATGGCTGGATTTCTTCAAGTTGTAATTCTGTAGGTCTGCCTAGCCCACTCTGGGATTACAGACGTGAAGGTATGTATGTATGTATGGCTGGATTTTTCTTGAATACAAACCAAAAACTAACTTAGTGTCCAACGCTTGGGCCTTCACCTAGGTACATTCGTACCAATACAGTGTTTTGTTAAGGAGAGCACCTTCTGAACGCGAGTACCTCGCTCTAATCTCTACTACTCACTTGTGTCTTTGTTCCTTATTTTTTAAGGATGATATTGACTGCGCCGAGATCCAGTAACAGCGGTATAGCAATATTTTCTCGCCCGGAAAATATTTCTATTTCTATGACACTGATCCAAAGACTGGCGACCAGGCGAGTCTAAACGGGATGGCGAGAAACTGCCCTTATCCTTGTTTACGGGCCTATTTCTCTAATAGCCAGTATGGGCTTGGCTATTTGGTGAGCATTCGAGATTCTAGGCCTTTTTAATTCTACGAGCTGTCTTCATGACCTATTAATTTAACATTCATTTATTGATGCTTTGAAAAGTACGTAAGTAGGTATTTCGCGAATTATCGGTGCAAAGCGACTGAAAATTTAAGGCTATTCAAAACCCGGTATTTTGTGAACAAAGTGCAAAACTTTCAGTCGCTCGCTTTTATGCGAACTTAAAGTGAAATTATAAAGATATGGTAATACTTATTTAAGGACTAAATAAAAAATACTAAGTCAATAGTTCAAATGTATAGTGTATTACACAAATAATAAATAATAGTATATGCTCAATGCAAATTAAACCAATTTTAGGACGAGAAGTCAAATTTTTCCTCTAATAATTTAATTGTTACATTTTACAGTATAATAATTACGTGCTCATTATCCTATGCTATAGTTACCATTATTATAAATGTATATTTTATTTTAATTTATAGAAAAGCTACTTATACAGCACATTTTTACACAGTACATTCAAATCAACATTTGAAGACCCTATTCGAAACCCTATTAACTTGTAATACGGTTCAAATTAGATTGTATACTTGCTAATTTTACAGCCATCATTTATTTTTAATTAATTTCGCCATTTCTAGTGAAATGCAACTTTAATACAAAACGAACTTATTCTCTCGTATAAGTAGCCTAAGGTCAACAGTTTTCCATACTAAGTACCATGTATATTATATACTAACATACAGTGGTGGCCACATAATTAGGAAAGCTTGCGTTTTTCCCAAACGTACATACATACATACTTTAACGCCTGTAATCCCAGAGTGGGGTAGGCAGAGCTACAGAATTACCTACAACTTTAAAAAAATGTTGGTAATTCTGTAACAACATTTTTTCCCATACAATTGCCGACAAATATGACTTTCCAATTTCGACAACCAATGAAAAAGTTCTTAAACAATTTTATTTTTAGTTAGACTTATCGTTCACTAATAAACTAAGGTTTAAATGTATTTACAATTTATCGCTGTTAAAAACGAAAACTTAATTTAAAAAGGATTTGAAAATATTTTTTTTGACGGGTCACCCAAGTTTTTAAATACCTATAAAATGAAATATTCGTTTTTAGTTTATTAGTGAGAGATAAATCTAACTAAAAATAAAATTGTTTATGAACCTTTTCATTGGTTGTCAAAATTGAAAGGTCATATTTGTAGGCAATTAATTGTATGGGAAAAACGCAAGCGTTCCTAATTATGTGGCCACCAACTTTATATGTATAATTAGACAATTTTGTATCGCCACTTTCATCTGGTGTTCCAAATTTTAGGGTAAAAATAAAAAAGTAAATAAAAATAAATCACAACGTGGTAGCGAATTGTAAATCGCATGCTATATTTTTAACAGATTGTTTTCCGTAAAATTTAGCACCTGTATTGTAAAATTACCTAACCGAGCCTCATTTTTATTTTTTTAGCGAAACATTTATTTTAGCGAAATTGTAAAAGACAAAAAAAATACGTAAGGCTGGCTGGAATAGGGACGCAGCTATTGTTAGAATTAGATAGAAATATTTTTTTCTCATTCTAACATATAGCCGCGTCCCTACTTACGTAAGTAAAACTTACAAGTTTAAGGCCGGCCTAAGAAATGACAACATTCAACATACCCTACTGCTTTCTAATAAAAAATCAATTTAGAAAGAAACAACTTCAAAGCAGCGCTCACTAGGGAATTCAATTTAACCGGTTATTAACAGTTTTTGTATGAAAATAACCGGTTAAAACCGGTTAGACAATACTCTATTTGTTGGGTAGGTAGTTAAATAAATGACAAACCAAACCACGTAGCTATGTTAAATAGCCAATTAAAACTGTTTTGAATAACTATGGCGTTCTGCATCTATTGGCTAAGGAAGTTAATTCATTTATTTCATTACATTTACACATAATAATTGTTAATAAAATGTATATGCTTTAACAGCAGGGTATCAGAATGAGACGCATACAGTGTCATATTCAAAAATCAACAGCCTGTATCAAGTTAGATAACCGTACATTTTATAAAATATAAATAATTTAAAATACTTCAAACTTGAAGAAAGACAAACGACCAACAATATTAAGTCTTACTTAGCCTTAAAAAAACCTCTCCACTTTTACCACAGATCCTTAAAATAAACTTACATATTTTGTATTTTTATTGGCTTTAGAATTTGAATACTATATATATTAATATTTAAATGCCACTGGACAGTTCAACTGACTTTCGTACTTTATAATATTGCTTATACATTGTCGTAAACTAAATTTTAGTCGAATGTCACACCGCCATTTAAAATCAATATACAGGTAGATTGCATTTGGCGATGGAAATTCGAGAAACATTTGAGCCAACACCATCACAACCCGACCATTGCTTGGTGGGTCCTTATACCATGCCAATTTGTACTAACTACCCAAGCTTATAGCTTGGCAAAATATAATAAGATCTGGTGAAGGTGGCACCATAATATTTTATAATGGCAACTACTAAGCAAAAGTTCTTTAGGTAAAATTTCATGTTGCCGACTTCACCCTGAACAGCGCCCATAATTTGCCAAGCTATACATATCTAGAAGTTGCTGCCCAGGATCGAGAGAAATATATTTTATTTTTTACCTCTCCCTTTATAGGAGGATTTCTTCATTATCATACATAATGTAATACGGTAATAAACTTGCGGCCTTCCCTTTAACTATAACAAAATGTGGAAACAATTACCACGAATAGCGCTGAGATAGCATCGCTTAGCCTCAGGACTGGGGTCCTATTAAGTCGGAGAAGCAGGCAAGAGGCAAGGCAGCCTGTGCAGATATTTATTAAAGTGAAATGTTTTTTTATTTTTTTTTAGATATATTAATTTTCTTTGCAAAAATTACATTGTTTACTTACTTACAATTTTATGAAAGAAAACAAATACTTGCGGAAAAATCAGCTCCACGTAACAAGTCTATAATATTAATAATCATATTATAATGATGCTCAACGACTGTTGCAGCGATTTTGCTCCTTTGAAAGGGCTTTAACGCTATTTCTTTCCATATTTTGTTATTGTCATCATCTTCAAGTATATGGAAGAAGCCGCATTACTCTATTTTTTTAACAATGTGATGACTATAAGTATTCTATCTTTCTTAACATACAGGTTGGCGCATTATTCAATTTCTCTATTACAGTTGGTGCTTTACAAATCTATGAAATAGCGCGGTCGATGAACATTTGTGCCAAATCGATCACTGGGCGACGCTCGGTGAAATACTTACAGATTGTAACAATCTTTGGTGCTGGTCTGGCGAATGTTTGGGCCAATTGTTGGCCGACTATTGCTTGGCCGGTTGCGTTGGCTTCGCTGGCGAGTGTGCGGGCGCTGGCTCCGTGTCTTTCTTTTGGATTAATCTGTAAAATAGTTGAATACTTAATACTTCTAACCTTATTCGAAATAAACCCCCACTTGGCGCTTTTTATTATTCGGTTTTGTCTTTTCACTCCAAAGTTTAGAAGTACCCTCGTCATGCTGTACCTGTATACGTCGGTGGTGGGCTGCAGGGTCCCGTGCGCCAGGTGCAGGCGGCGGCCGGGCGCGGGCGGCACGGCGGCCGGCGACCACCAGTCCAC
The DNA here is from genome assembly GCA_927399475.2 of Acleris emargana. Classification (NCBI taxonomy): domain Eukaryota; kingdom Metazoa; phylum Arthropoda; class Insecta; order Lepidoptera; family Tortricidae; genus Acleris; species Acleris emargana. The sequence goes on from OV656840.1 coordinate 5,943,950, forward strand.
CACGCGGCCCACTGCTGGGACCCTCGTCATGCTGTACCTGTATACGTCGGTGGTGGGCTGCAGGGTCCCGTGCGCCAGGTGCAGGCGGCGGCCGGGCGCGGGCGGCACGGCGGCCGGCGACCACCAGTCCACCACGCGGCCCACTGCTGGGACCCTCGTCATGCTGTACCTGTATACGTCGGTGGTGGGCTGCAGGGTGCCGTGCGCCAGGTGCAGGCGGCGGCCGGGCGCGGGCGGCACGGCGGCCGGCGACCACCAGTCCACCACGCGGCCCACTGCTGGGACCCTCGTCATGCTGTACCTGTATACGTCGGTGGTGGGCTGCAGGGTCCCGTGCGCCAGGTGCAGGCGGCGGCCGGGCGCGGGCGGCACGGCGGCCGGCGACCACCAGTCCACCACGCGGCCCACTGCTGGGACCCTCGTCATGCTGTACCTGTATACGTCGGTGGTGGGCTGCAGGGTGCCGTGCGCCAGGTGCAGGCGGCGGCCGGGCGCGGGCGGCACGGCGGCCGGCGACCACCAGTCCACCACGCGGCCCACTGCTGGGACCCTCGTCATGCTGTACCTGTATACGTCGGTGGTGGGCTGCAGGGTCCCGTGCGCCAAGTGCAGGCGGCGGCCGGGCGCGGGCGGCACGGCGGCCGGCGACCACCAGTCCACCACGCGGCCCACTGCTGGGACCCTCGTCATGCTGTACCTGTATACGTCGGTGGTGGGCTGCAGGGTCCCGTGCGCCAGGTGCAGGCGGCGGCCGGGCGCGGGCGGCACGGCGGCCGGCGACCACCAGTCCACCACGCGGCCCACTGCTGGGACCCTCGTCATGCTGTACCTGTATACGTCGGTGGTGGGCTGCAGGGTCCCGTGCGCCAGGTGCAGGCGGCGGCCGGGCGCGGGCGGCACGGCGGCCGGCGACCACCAGTCCACCACGCGGCCCACTGCTGGGACCCTCGTCATGCTGTACCTGTATACGTCGGTGGTGGGCTGCAGGGTCCCGTGCGCCAGGTGCAGGCTGCGGCCGGGCGCGGGCGGCACGGCGGCGGGCGACCACCAGTTCACCACGCGGCCCACTGCTGGGACCCTCGTCATGCTGTACCTGTATACGTCGGTGGTGGGCTGCAGGGTCCCGTGCGCCAGGTGCAGGCGGCGGCCGGGCGCGGGCGGCACGGCGGCCGGCGACCACCAGTCCACCACGCGGCCCACTGCTGGGACCCTCGTCATGCTGTACCTGTATACGTCGGTGGTGGGCTGCAGGGTCCCGTGCACCAGGTGCAGGCGGCGGCCGGGCGCGGGCGGCACGGCGGCCGGCGACCACCAGTCCACCACGCGGCCCACTGCTGGGACCCTCGTCATGCTGTACCTGTATACGTCGGTGGTGGGCTGCAGGGTCCCGTGCGCCAGGTGCAGGCGGCGGCCGGGCGCGGGCGGCACGGCGGCGGGCGACCACCAGTCCACCACGCGGCCCACTGCTGGGACCCTCGTCATGCTGTACCTGTATACGTCGGTGGTGGGCTGCAGGGTCCCGTGCGCCAGGTGCAGGCGGCGGCCGGGCGCGGGCGGCACGGCGGCCGGCGACCACCAGTCCACCACGCGGCCCACTGCTGGGACCCTCGTCATGCTGTACCTGTATACGTCGGTGGTGGGCTGCAGGGTCCCGTGCGCCAGGTGCAGGCGGCGGCCGGGCGCGGGCGGCACGGCGGCCGGCGACCACCAGTCCACCACGCGGCCCACTGCTGGGACCCTCGTCATGCTGTACCTGTATACGTCGGTGGTGGGCTGCAGGGTCCCGTGCGCCAGGTGCAGGCGACGGCCGGCGACCACCAGTCCACCACGCGGCCCACTGCTGGGACCCTCGTCATGCTGTACCTGTATACGTCGGTGGTGGGCTGCAGGGTCCCGTGCGCCAGGTGCAGGCGGCGGCCGGGCGCGGGCGGCACGGCGGCCGGCGACCACCAGTCCACCACGCGGCCCACTGCTGGGACCCTCGTCATGCTGTACCTGTATACGTCGGTGGTGGGCTGCAGGGTCCCGTGCGCCAAGTGCAGGCGGCGGCCGGGCGCGGGCGGCACGGCGGCCGGCGACCACCAGTCTACCACGCGGCCCACTGCTGGGACCCTCGTCATGCTGTACCTGTATACGTCGGTGGTGGGCTGCAGGGTCCCGTGCGCCAGGTGCAGGCGGCGGCCGGGCGCGGGCGGCACGGCGGCCGGCGACCACCAGTCCACCACGCGGCCCACTGCTGGGACCCTCGTCATGCTGTACCTATATACGTCGGTGGTGGGCTGCAGGGTCCCGTGCGCCAGGTGCAGGCGGCGGCCGGGCGCGGGCGGCACGGCGGCCGGCGACCACCAGTCCACCACGCGGCCCACTGCTGGGACCCTCGTCATGCTGTACCTGTATACGTCGGTGGTGGGCTGCAGGGTCCCGTGCGCCAGGTGCAGGCGGCGGCCGGGCGCGGGCGGCACGGCGGCCGGCGACCACCAGTCCACCACGCGGCCCACTGCTGGGACCCTCGTCATGCTGTACCTGTATACGTCGGTGGTGGGCTGCAGGGTCCCGTGCGCCAGGTGCAGGCGGCGGCCGGGCGCGGGCGGCACGGCGGCCGGCGACCACCAGTCCACCACGCGGCCCACTGCTGGGACCCTCGTCATGCTGTACCTGTATACGTCGGTGGTGGGCTGCAGGGTCCCGTGCGCCAGGTGCAGGCGGCGGCCGGGCGCGGGCGGCACGGCGGCCGGCGACCACCAGTCCACCACGCGGCCCACTGCTGGGACCCTCGTCATGCTGTACCTGTATACGTCGGTGGTGGGCTGCAGGGTCCCGTGCGCCAGGTGCAGGCGGCGGCCGGGCGCGGGCGGCACGGCGGCCGGCGACCACCAGTCCACCACGCGGCCCACTACTGGGACGCGCCGGAGTAGGCCTTCCTGCCAGAGTCGGTGCGCGTTCTCACGTTCTAAGTCCGCTTGGGCGGCTTCTATGCCTAAAGGAATGAAAAGTTGAACAGTTCTACAGAAGAACAAACAATAGTATTTTTTTTTACCCGCCTACTATAAATCGCTAATGGTATCAGAATACCTATTGCGTAACCGAGGCGTGAAAACAATTCTATAATGAGCATTGTCATGGTAATAACAGTCCTATAATAATTATTATACAACTGTCACATAATGAAGCCTCTTATGAATTAAGTATCGGTCACCGATACTTTAATGTAAACATTAAGATACAGGGCAACCACAGATACAGGTTTCTCCCATCCGTCGTAGCCTAGTTGCGGTGCTGTTACCCCGGCATCTAAGCACTAAGAAGCGGTCCTGCCTACCTGTTCCGTCCGAACACCTGGAAGCATAGACCTTGCTACTAACCATTAAACACTATTTATGTTAAAGTTTACCGTACTTCGATACTCATTATATTTGAAATAAACAGACATAAAGCCTAACCCCCTTACTTATTAACATGGAATAAGCTTGGTAGTTTATGCCATGCTTTGTCTTTATCTGTAATTGTGACATTTGCATCTGACAGAAAGTGACAAAGCATGGCATAAACTATTCCAAGTTTATTCCACGTTTATAAGTAAGGGGGTTAGTATTTTATGTATCAACTCGGTATTCACTTTTTGGATCCTAATCCTTCCTCTGAGCTAACTATAAATACCTCCAATCCAGTTGTAGATTTATCCAGGACGAGGTAAATTTCAAAGAGAAATGCCCTTTTACAATTATCTAACAGTGTTTGAAGAACTATAAGAAAAATTCATGTAAAAAAGTGGCCCGAAAGGCGTGATTGCTTGGTCAACAAGCTCTATTGATGGTGAATTTAGCGAAATAGCTATACACAATACGCACCTTTCTTTAATACTTCTGTCATATTAGTCATTGCTTTTGAGCTCTCTTCCACCTCTTTTCCAGCCATCACCACCAGTTCCAACAGTTCTTCTATATCCGTGTCTGCCGTTACCATGCCGAACCTGCGAAGGTAACGTTGAAATAGATTATGTCACAAGGGGCAAAAATTCAACGTAAACGGTTTACGGTATGGTTGAAATCCATCAATAATTTAAAAACAAATTTACATAAACACAGTTTCATTCCCAGAGTGGGGTAGGCAGAGCTACAGAATTACCAACAACTCTAGAAACTGGTTGTTAATTCTGTAACCACACTCTGTACCAACAGGCTAGCTAAGATACCAGTGTACAGGGTGCCTCTGACCTTGGGGCTTTAAATGCATAGATCATTTCTACTCCTGAAACTAAACTTCTTTTGTTCTGTAAGTTGTTAAAAATATGTTCAGTTTTATTTTTTATCATACAAGTTAAATCTAATTTTCAATGTACGCGATCCAATTCTCCATTTTCCTTTAGCCCTCGTACCAAGGTAATGTCGCCCCCGTACCATGAGATAGTGATTACATGGCCAGTATGTAATACACTGATTTTACAATTAGACTTTGACATCAATTAGTTATCTAAATTTAAGTTATTTTTTCATGTTGCAGAACAAAAGTAGTTCAGTTTAGCGAGTAGAATCGATCGTTGAAATTAAAGCCCCAAGGTCAGAGACACACTGTATATTAGTGACAGGTTGCAAGCCCATCGCCTAACGATACTAAATGCCTTTATTCCCTTAGTCGCCTCTTACGACTTCCATGGGAAGACATGGAGTGGTACTTGACAAAGTCCTGTACTCACCGCACACACGCCTGGTTGTCCACGCCCTCTCCACACGAGAAAGCACCGTCGGTGGCCCGCAGTGTCTCCACGAGTTGTCTGTTGAGTGCGTTTAACTCTTCTATGGGAGCGTCATCCCAGCCCGGAGGGACGTAACGCACTCCGCCTAGACCTGAAGAGAAGGTAGTTTCAAACTTTTTAGACGCCATGTTAAATACCAATATTTTATACAAATAAATGTGTGTAATGCTGTAGTAGTCCAGTCTGTGTTGCTTAATAGAGCATATAGAGGAGCTATGAGGAGCATAGATTATTTTCAATCTAAGTATATTGTTTAGCAATGGGGTCTGAATATAAATCTAATTTTTTTTCCAAATGGGAGATATTTTCATTTTTAAAAAGTTCCTCAACAATTGACTTTACGACAAAAGCGTCTATGAGAAGTATAAACAAGGCAAAATTGCGCACAGTTGGTGCATACATATTTTTTTGGATGTCTTCCCGATAAAAGTACGAGTGGTGCAGCAAAACATTTTTACAAAAACTTATACTCTTTCCTAATGTTCTGACGCTGCGATAAAAGAAAACGGCAGAATCATGAATTTTATGTTGTCAACAGACGTATAAGTAGACGTATAAGAAGCTTTATTTTACTTTATTTGGATGTTAGTATGTATGTTTGGGTCACATCTCGCAAGTTAACTTTGAAACAGTTACGGTTATTGGAACGGGCTTATATTTGGAATAAATATGTAACAATGAAATATTATGGTGTCTTAGAGCTGATTTCATGATGGAGCCAGAAGGTGGCAACAGGATTTCCGCTGTACTTAACGTACACCCATCAAGTTTGGATTTGTTAGTTCGGTTTCCAACAGCAGTATGTGATGCATGTGTAATGAATGAAAGTGCAAAATTTGCAAACCGAAAAGCAAAAGCGATTTTTTATTTTATCATTAAATGGATAAACCGAATCATTTGACTATCGAACAAGGAGGAACTCTTTTCATGTGTAGGTACTAAAAATATTATAAATAAATAAAATTGTGTGTTTGTAGTTTGTATGGGGTAAACTTCGGAAGTACAAAGCCGATTTGAAAAAAGAATACTAGGAGAGCTGGCAACACCCACCGGCCCAGCCGGGCACGCGCACGAGCCGCAGCGCGGGGTGCCGCGCCACGTGCTCGTGGAAGGGCTCGCGCAGCGCCACGGTGGCGCGCAGCACGTGGCACTGCGCGTCCAGCAGCGCCGCGAACGCCGGGACCCGCTCCTCCGGCAGCAGCGAGCCCTCCAGCGGGCAGTAGCGCAGCACCACGCCGTGGCTCTCCGTCTCGCACACTTCTATACTTAGCTGGGGAAAAAAAAAAAACATTTTCAGTTTTGGTACTGTCAACAACTTTTGAGCTCCTATTTCTTCATCGTATAAGACTATTTAATTCTGGGAGCGTTGCATAGTGAACCAACCATAAAGTCACAAATGCGCTTATAGAATAGAATAGAATAGAATAGAACATTTATTTCGAGTAAATTTACACCCATATATTGTTAGTAGTTCATTAATCCTAAATGTTAGTAACAATTTACAAAATTACACTAATTGTAAGGGGCCTGTAGCCCATAACAATGACGCATGTAAGGGCAGTCTACTCTGCCCCCTATCATGCTGAGGATGATATTGGGGCTGGCCCGCACGCGGCGCACCAGGGACGCGGCCCGCTTGCGCATGGTAGTGTGAAAACAGTCGACCCCGGCGGCTGTGAACATCCCTGACGCGCTACAGAAGCGAGGCAGCCCCACTATCACCCGGAACGCATTGTTGTACTGGACACGGAGGGCTCCGTAGGCCCGTTGCGTGTATTACATCCATAGGCTGCACGTGTAAAGGGATGTACAGAATGCTCTAAACAACGTAACTTTTACCTCCCTTGTACAGCGCGCAAACTTACGAGCTATCATATTGGCCCTAATTGAAAGAGCCCTCCGTTCCCGCTCAACGTCCTTGTCATCTTTGAGGTCGGACGTTACTAAATGCCCAAGGTATTTAAAGGCATTTACCCTATCAAGAGACGCACCGTTAAGGGTAATTGGAGACAATACAGCTGTACGACTACGTCCGACCTCAAACACCATATATTGGCTTTTGACCACATTGTATCTTAGGCCGTGGGATTCGGTATAAGATTCGCACACGCTTAACAATTTTTGTATACCGCAAACTGACGCGCTCAGCAGGACCGTGTCGTCCGCAGAGCGAAGGCACGCGTTATGTCTAAATTTGCCTAGCTACGCTTTAGGAACCCTTTTTAGTATGAAAAATATCGGAACGCGTCGCCATCACTTTAAGTGTGTCGGACTCGCACTTGGCCGGTTTTATTTTATTAAACGGACCATGTTCTAGTATCAAACTGCGCACCGCTGTTGAGTTGAATCTTCAGCTTTTCATGTAGCTTTTTATGTTATTATTTGAGCATTTTAATTATAAAGTAATTCAAATTGTTTTTTTATAAAGGTGTTTTTGCAAAAGTCCTAATGGAGTCAAAATCATTTTCAATTTCATATTTTTTTTTTCGTGTCATTTGACCTTTTCTTGTTTACCTCTGTAGCCTTTTTGAAGGCTGTCACAGGTCTGTAATGAAAGTTTCAAATTCAAATAATATAATTGGACACTTATTAATTCCAAATTCGAAATTCCTCAACACTACTGGACACTTTGGATAGTTGTCCAGGAACTTCAACCTACTGTCTCCTATTCACTGGTGTTATGACAAGATTAGATAGCATTCTTTAGAAAAAAAAAGTCATGAAGAAAGCAAACCCTGTGCTGCTAAGCGGTAGATTAAAACTTAAGATGATGGTACCGGACCCAACACAAAGTTACCACCCGTTATAGTCTTTACTATTTGAACTGAGCTGATCTTCTACACAAAGGCCATTGTTTGTAAACAATACCATTGTCTTTCTTTGTGTCCGTAACACCAAACCGATTACATACAAAAAAGTTAGAACTACATTGAATGTACATTGAATTATCAACCCTACCCTCTTAGTCAGTAGGTTTAAAATGTAAAGTGTCAGGATACAGATATTAGTTTTGTGTAGATGATAGTATTGTGTAAAGAATAAGCACAGTTCAAATAATAAAGACTTATATCTGTATGCTGACACTTTACATTTTAAACCTACTGACTAAGAGAGTAGGGTTGATAATTCAATGTACATTCAATGTAGTTCTAACTTTTTTTTATGTAATCGGCTTGGTGTTACGGACACAAAGAAAGACAATGGTATTGTTTACAAACAATGGCCTTTGTGTAGAAGATCGGCTCAGTAGAAATAATAAAGACTATACCACTATCACTCACCATATCAGCCTCTCTTTGCAACACTTGACCCAGCCAAGAGTTGAGTTTGTCATAGTATGGCGGCGGCTTTTCCGTGCCGGGGGGCGCAAACTGGAACGTCACACACGCTGACGCCTGCGATACCGCTTCCTGGAAAACAGTTGGTAACGTTAAAAATAATTATAATCTTATGAACAGGGATCGGAAATTCGGATAGATATTAGATATTTACCTAAACTTTGGCGGTGGCGTAGTTGTTCAGTTGTATGGAGGCGAATTCTAGTTTTAATTTATTAATACAATTCCCGGGATTTTTAAATAAATAAATTACACCAGCGTAAATTCATAATTAAGTATTATAGCCTATTTGTGCAAAATGTGGTTACAGAATTATCAAGAAGTTTTAAAACTTGTTGTTAATTCTTTAGCTCTGCCTACCCCACTCTGGGAATGAAGGCGTGAGTTTATGTATGTATGTATGTAAGTATTCATATTATCTACTTAAAGTTATTTCCCTCGTATAGATTTACCAAAATGTTAATTAATTTATCTGTAACTCATTGACCTAACGAATTTTGAGGAGCAAATTGACGGAACGTTTTATCCTACATGTAAAATAATAATTATTCACGTTTTGTATAATCCCGGAATCCCGGAACCAATATTATTTAAATCATATCTTTAAGAAGCCGACGCCATGTTCGCCTATCTTTTTCTGGGATTTTGCCAACTTTAGGTAAATCCTAATTTCCGATCCCTGCTTATGAATCAGCTTGGCAAATTCTTTCGCGACACTCCCATGGTCAGCGCGGGGAGCGGGGGACGAAAGGCAGAGAGAGCGGTATAAAGAGTGCGCGCGGTAGCAGTCTGACTACACAGGAAGAAGCTGAGATTTCAGCAGAACCTGTGCCTGACCTGATGCCACGATCTAGAGGGACCTCAAGATCGAGAGCCTGGACGTGTTCATCGCACGCCTTGCCACGTCGATGTTCGCGTGAGCAGACGACGGCAAGGCCTCCCCCCGCGACCTCGACACGGCGACGACGTCGACACCAAAAAGAGCCCATGAAGACGCTGCTCAGCTAGTAGGTCGCTAGCTGGGCCTCCTCCAACAGGGTTCCACCTAGCTGGCTCGACCTCGCAAGCAGCGTAACACCCAGACCAGACGCCTCCCTATCCCCCCCTACCCGAAATTCTCTCCCACCCCCAAACTCCCCGCTATACAACGACCCGACCGTCTTTACAGTCGGCGAAGACTGCTCCGGACGAGGGCCAAACAGGCCCGAAACCGTTTCCTTATCCCCCTCACCGCAGGAGGATCGAGACGACCCCCGAACGCAAGTCTGACTATAGCATCAGTCCGCAGCCGTAGCTGTTATAAGCGCAGTCGCTCGCCAAGCTATAGTAATAGTATTTCATGTTCCAAATATAACAAAAAACAAACTTACAATTATTCCGACGTTCGGTGGTTCATCGCCGCCTGGTAATTCACTCTGTGAAAGAGATAACAACATTGACATTCTAATATTTATATATTGATCGTCTAGTTTTGGATATAATTATAGACAAGCTTTCGCAACTTCGTCTGCCTAGGGTTGAACTGTCAAAAACGTTAGTATAAAAAGTACCCAAAGGCCTTCTACGAGCCACAAACTATGTTTGTGCCTTTCACAACTATCGAATATGGTGTTGAACCATGAAGTCATTGTACGGATCAAAAAGCAAGATTTTCCTATTAAAATATATGTTATCCTTAATAAGGATACACCTCAAGATAGTTAAATAAAAACATTGCAGAAATGTATTTTTTTCCAATTTAAGTGTATAGTTTCAGGCCGTTCCTTTAATAGTTCACTTACAATCGTGCGAAGTGCGTATTTGTAATGTGATCGTTCACTATTATTTAGAGCATTATCAGTGTCACTCAATTTCTTAAAAAAATACTTGTATTATATCTATAACTGACATAATTTTACCATAAATAGAATTTGAAGAGGTTAGCATTATTCACAATCTCAAATCATCAAGTAATTGGAATGTTTTACTTATAACAATAAGTACTGATATTTCATATAAGTAACAAAATCCTGCATACCATTTTAATACGTATAAATTATAATCGAAATTGAATCGAAGACTTATCCATCCTATGCTTTCGTCATCAAATAGCATCGGTGTCAGCCGCCCGTTAGTTACATACCAGTATCCGCAGCTCGCGGCGCGGGCGGCCCGCGCGGAGCGGAAGGCGGCGGCGAGGCGCGCGGCCAGCAGGCGCGCCCCGCCCGCGCGCAGCGCCGCCCACAGCGGGAGCGCCGGCAGCCGCCCGTCAGTTACATACCAGTATCCGCAGCTCGGCGGCGGCGGCGAGGCGCGCGGCCAGCAGGCGCGCCCCGCCCGCGCCCACAGCGGGAGCGCCGGCAGCCGCCCGTCAGTTACATACCAGTATCCGCAGCTCGGCGGCGGCGGCGAGGCGCGCGGCCAGCAGGCGCGCCCCGCCCGCGCCCACAGCGGGAGCGCCGGCAGCCGCCCGTCAGTTACATACCAGTATCCGCAGCTCGGCGGCGGCGGCGAGGCGCGCGGCCAGCAGGCGCGCCCCGCCCGCGCCCACAGCGGGAGCGCCGGCAGCCGCCCGTCAGTTACATACCAGTATCCGCAGCTCGGCGGCGGCGGCGAGGCGCGCGGCCAGCAGGCGCGCCCCGCCCGCGCCCACAGCGGGAGCGCCGGCAGCCGCCCGTCAGTTACATACCAGTATCCGCAGCTCGGCGGCGGCGGCGAGGCGCGCGGCCAGCAGGCGCGCCCCGCCCGCGCCCACAGCGGGAGCGCCGGCAGCCGCCCGTCAGTTACATACCAGTATCCGCAGCTCGGCGGCGGCGGCGAGGCGCGCGGCCAGCAGGCGCGCCCCGCCCGCGCCCACAGCGGGAGCGCCGGCAGCCGCCCGTCAGTTACATACCAGTATCCGCAGCTCGGCGGCGGCGGCGAGGCGCGCGGCCAGCAGGCGCGCCCCGCCCGCGCCCACAGCGGGAGCGCCGGCAGCCGCCCGTCAGTTACATACCAGTATCCGCAGCTCGGCGGCGGCGGCGAGGCGCGCGGCCAGCAGGCGCGCCCCGCCCGCGCCCACAGCGGGAGCGCCGGCAGCCGCCCGTCAGTTACATACCAGTATTCGCAGCTCGGCGGCGGCGGCGAGGCGCGCGGCCAGCAGGCGCGCCCCGCCCGCGCCCACAGCGGGAGCGCCGGCAGCCGCCCGTCAGTTACATACCAGTATCCGCAGCTCGGCGGCGGCGGCGAGGCGCGCGGCCAGCAGGCGCGCCCCGCCCGCGCCCACAGCGGGAGCGCCGGCAGCCGCCCGTCAGTTACATACCAGTATTCGCAGCTCGGCGGCGGCGGCGAGGCGCGCGGCCAGCAGGCGCGCCCCGCCCGCGCCCACAGCGGGAGCGCCGGCAGCCGCCCGTCAGTTACATACCAGTATCCGCAGCTCGGCGGCGGCGAGCGCGGCGCGGGCGGCCCGCGCGGAGCGGAAGGCGGCGGCGAGGCGCGCGGCCAGCAGGCGCGCCCCGCCCGCGCGCAGCGCCGCCCACAGCGGGAGCGCCGGCAGCCGCGCGCCGCCGCCCGACAGGCCCGCCAGAGCCACGAGCGCGCCCTCTCGGCTCCCCGCCTGAAAAAAACACACGTTTCAAATAAACCGGTCAAGTGCGAGTTGGACTCGCGCACTGAGGGTTCCGTACCGCCACACCGAAAGTATTATACTCCGATTTAAATTTGATTTCGAGTCGAATCAGAGCGAGCCCAACTCAAACTTCACCCTTTTTTTTTATTTGTTGGTTTTCTTCAGGATTCGTAATAATAATCATATCTCCATTTCAAATTTCATCCAAATCCACCCAGCCGTTACATCGTGAAGGAGTAACAAACTAACACACACTAAAACTTTTTTCACACACATTCATATTAGTGAGATAAGACATGGGTCAGAGGCCGTACTGCCTAACAGTACAAGTAATAATAATAAGCAGTACAGTTTTATAATATTTAAAGGTAATACTTACCCCTACCTGGATTATATTATAATTTCTATTTAGTTATTCAGTAGGTACACAAGGCAAATAACTTAAAACAATTTTAATGAAATAATGACTTTTCATAATGGAGTTTTTGTTTCGTGTCTGACTATAGGACTTTTGGGTGTTAGCCACAGATCACAGAAACAAGGGAGATATGTTATGGGGGCGTGGTTCGTGTCGCCTCGATATGGTCAAATTGACCATATCGGCACGAGGCGTGTCAAGCGTTGACACAGTCACTCACTGAACGCTGTCAGTATAGAAGCTCCGTTTAAATGATAAAATGACTGGATGTAGCGTGAAAGTGTGCAAAAATCGAAATACAAACGTTAATATAAAATCAAAGGGCATACATAACTTACCACCGGTAAATTTTGTTTTTAAGCATTATTTATATTTTTAAATGAATATTTTATATTTGAATGGATTTCAGAGCGTAAGGTAGTGAAAGTTGTGTTGACGTGATTTCTATCGACTATCGATAAATGACTTATTCTACAGCTATCAATAGAATTCAATGTGTTAATAGTTCTAGTTATTTATCACTACCACGACACGCTTAAAACAGAAGAAAAATAATTTTAACAAATTTTCACGTTATACAAAATTAAATTTTCTTTACAATATTAACGAACGACGAAGGACTCTAGCAATTCAAATATAAGTAGGCAAATCATACAATTAAGATAAAAATAAATTAACCAACCACAAAGGCAAAGGGCTCTGGCTCAGTATTGAGCTGTGTTTGCACACAGCGCTGATTGACAGCTCGCGCCGACTCACTCTTAACCCCTCAGGTGTCCTACGCACAACATGTGTGCGTAGATTTTTTGACATTACGTGACTTATTCATTTGACATAAAGTTTAATTTTGATGTAAGTACATCAATTTTGACATATCGCTCGACGGGTTAAAAGGATTCAAGCCTAAAGGTTGGATGGTAGAGAATGCCCCAAGTATTAAGTCTATCTTTCTGTTTTAAGTAATTTGTACCATTTATGAAATAAAGTTTACATAATCAAGTCGGTAAACTACTGGTTTGTCCCAAACTGAGATCTCGTGCGTGACTTGACACTCAACCGAACCCATTTTATTAGTGTATTTGTATTAACATCATAAAGTCCAAGTTTACAATTTAGACTTTTATGTACTAATCAAAACGAAAATCTTTAACAGCTCCAGAAAATTTAACCAAAGAAATTCGGCCATTTTTTTGTTACGTTCTAATATAGGTATCGTTCCCAATTTAAAATCTTATGTATCAATTTTACGCAAACCGTATTCTTGCTAATAAAATATGATTCTATTCTAACAATAATATATTAAGTTTAAATGATGTAATTGTATTAACCTAGTAGTAAAATAATAAAAATAGTACTTATTGCCTGTAAATTGAATAGTACCTATATTAACGTTGCAAACAAGTTTGAATTGTTTATCGATATATTTTGAAACATTCCTTGTGGCATCCCTAAGTGGACGACAGGAGAGAAACGCACACCTCTTGAAAAAAGTATAACTAGATGTCGCTGTGTGTGGGTAGTCCTTAACCTGCTGAACATAGGGACTACTATCTTGGCGCCATCTAGCTCTGAGGAACTAATTAATTACTCGTCGCATAGATGGCAGCTAAGTGACGAGTAAGCGCTACCTTACGTTCAGTGACTGAACTACGATGGAAAAAAAACGATCTTTCAGCATTTTTCAACCTTGAGAACTTAGTATAAAGCTTAATTTTCTGCTACTATCAAAACTATGTTACGGCGTTTTTAGTTCGTAAGCTGTAACCAATTATGAGGAGGTTGTTTTTGTAGTAGTTAATAGAGCGTAAGCGAAAGACGCACACATGTTTAAAAGTGGCGACACCGGGTCTTGTACGAAATGGCGTTCATGACATATCTCCCTTGTTTCTGTGATCTGTGGTGTTAGCCTTACAAGAAGAATAGTACATTATTGCCTAGGCAGTGAAGCATGCAATTGCGGGCCGAGAATTGGTTTAAACGGACGAGCTTGCGAGTCCGTTTAAAAATACGAGGCCCGCAATTGCCGTCCTGCCGAGGCATATATAGTGCTTTTCTCAAAAATCGAAACATACAAATCGCATATAAACAGAAACTTCACGTGAAATAACATCACTCTCTACCGCCTTTATGTTTATGACAAGGAGAAACGCAAGCTTTTTTTAGAAAAAAAAACTCAAGCTATTCCAGACACAGATAAAAAAAGTTACGTTTCGAATAAAATATGGATGTATAAGACTTGTGCCCTCATTTTATTATAGCCGTTTTCACTTTTTTTAAAGTTACAAACTAGGTAACAATGAAATTTGTATGCAACATTGCGGGCTTGTGTAGCGAGCACGCAATGTAGTTATTTTTTAATTGTCTGTAAACTATGTACTTCGCGTCTCAGTATGGAGTTAGTAATGTCAACTTTTCCCGTCATTTTTGAGAAAAACACTTTATGCACCAGAGCATAATAGTAGTTTGTGACTGGTGCATTATGAGAGGCAATTAATAGATAAGTGTGGTTTTATGAAACGAGCCGAAAGGCATTAAAACACTCGTGTGATCCTATTATTTAACTCGTCTTTCGATCTTATTATAAAACCACACTCGTTACGCACCAGACACGTAAACGACTATTAGCCCGCCTACATCCAACATAAACAGGAACTTTACGAGCATCAGAATTAAATTGTACATTATTGCCTAGGCAATTGCCGTTCCTTCCGAGGCATATATTATAGTGATTTTCTCAAAAATCGCAAGAAAAAAATTGCAAACAAACAAAATCTTCACATGAAAAAACTATTACTCTTTACCGCCTTTATGTTTATGACAAGGAGAAAGGCAAGCTTTTTTAGAAAAAAAAAATCAAGCTATTCCAGACACAGATAAAAAAGTTACGTTTCGAATAAAATATGGATGTATAATACTTGTGCCCACATTTTATTATGGCCGTTTTCACTTTTTTAAAAGTTACAAACTAGATAACAATGTTTGTATGCAACATTGCGGGCTTGTGTAGTGAGCACGCAATGTATTTATTTATTTATTTGGGAACTGTCTGTAAACTATGTACTTCGCGTCTCAGTATGGAGTTAGTAATGTCAACTTTTCCGGTCATTTTTGAGAAAAATAATATTCCATTCCAAGATACTTACAGGATTGACGCCCTTGTTATGATCGCTAGCAGTCACAGGTTCTGGAATTTTGTAAAATGTCTGCCACAACGCTGAGGAAGTCATTGTTTCAATTGTTTTGAATTCAACCTTGTGGTTTAACAAACAATACACATTTCACCAGCCGTTGGGAGTCAAAGTATACTGGAGCGTCTTTTGACTCCCAAAATATTTATTTTTTCCTACTGCCGAAGGAGTGTAATGTGTAGACCTATATATTTTCCTAGCACGGACGATGTGTTGTCAGTGCTTGACGCAATAAAAACATCGACAATCCTGTTATCGATAAGTACCACTTCAATGTCATAGAGCGATTCATGAAGTAGGTAAAATATTAATAAATTGATAGTTTTGTTGTTAATTTATTATCCTTATTTTGAGTTTTAAAACGCATAACATTGTTATATGAATCATAAGACGTTGATTGTAATTTTTTTCCTTGATGAAATGATTTCGCTATTTCCTTATTAGGTACTTCAACGAGTTTTGGGAGATTGTGAATATTTTCTTAATAAAATAACTATAAAATGATGTACAATTATTTCCTCTATGACGTGGTGAAAGTGGTGGTTATCGATAACAGGATTGTTGATATTTTATTGTGTCAAGCACTAACAACACGTCGTTCGTGCTAGGAAAATCTCTGTCTGTTAATGTGTTTATCAGCCTATATGTTTGTTCCTTTGTAGCGCTCTAGAGACTGAACGCGTGGACAGATTTGGATGATTATTATGTCAATGGACTTGCCTTAATCTTGCGAGTGTCAATAAAGATTGATACTTCACATACGTACTTAAATTAGAAAAAAATGCTAACAGTACGTTCCTAGTAAGACAATCTACTTTTTGGGCCACTTTAGTAGCCATTTCAGTTCGTTCATTATTCAAATTATTCACTCTGTGGACGGAGTGCATCACTACTATACTTTTAATTGTATAATTATTTTACGGTTTGACAATACTGCCATCCTAAGCCAAAAAGCAATATCTCAAATTTAATAACCAAAGCAGTTTGAATTCTATTCCGTTACTGATGAGGTTGATATTGCTACAGGAGTTTTATCCGAGATACTACCTATTGGTTTAGGAGGGCAGCATAGTGAGTATTCGTTTACGGAACACCAATAAAACTAGGACCTTACATAATCTAGCGATACTAGAATAAATAAGTGTAGACACTTTGATATTGCTGTAGTTAACTATACCCAGCAGTAAATATGCCCATGTATGTATGGCCTATGTCAAGCAGTGGACGTCTTTCGGCTGACATGATGATGATGATAATATTTTTAATACACGAATTAGCGCTTCGTCCTAAATTTGTTGTGATCTTAAACACTAAAAGTATAAGTCTTTTTTTTTTAAAGGATACGACAGTTGGTAGACCCGGTATTCCAAACCAGGGTCCAGGCGTTAATGTCAGTGAGTCTGCTATACTGTAACTCTGAAATGAAACATAATAGTTATCAAATAAATACACCATTTAATAAAATTTATATTTTTTTCCAGCTTTTCTGTAGTCCGAGTCTGTATTTATAGTTTCGCCATGTCCGTTTGTCTATTTACTAACTGTTGCCCGCGACGTCGTTTATCGATATTCCCTGAGGAACCGTACTATTTTCCGGGGTAAAAGTATAATATGTGCTCTCATAAGGACTCAAGCTATCTCTTTAACAAATTACATCGAAATCGGTTAAGCGGTATAGACGTGAAAGCGTAACAAACCGACGGAAAGTCGGACAAAGTTACTTTCATATTTATTATACGAGTATTCGTTTGGAAGTATGGATACGCCACAGGCGTGTTTTCTTTTTAATAAATATTAATTTCCCGCGTTCCTTGACCCGCAATATAAGTAAAAATCATGTTTTTATGGTGCCCCTATAAAAAGCAGGGCTAGGGGTAAAACGTCATTAGTTCATTACTTATTATTATTATATTATAACTTATAAGTATGGTCCCAACGGAAGACCAGCGCTGGCTTTAACGCCAGCATAAAGCTGAGTGGGAACCATTTCGTGACAATACGTCTTTTGTCTATGTCAGTATTTTGTTGCGTTTTCGTGGTCATGAATATTTTCTCATTATTTATTTTTCTATTATACATTATAATATAATACACACATAGTAGCGACTAACAATTTATGAATGACATTTTGTAAAGTTATTTCAAAGTCACTCTTCAGTCAGTCATACATATAATATTAAAATTAAGTTAATGGTGTTATATCTGTTGGCGAACCTAATAAATAAATAAATACAAACCTCATCCCTTCCCATAGCAGCAGGCAACGCCAGCGCGTGCCCTCTCAGATGCAAATGTAGCCCCCGCTTGCTGCACACTTCGGCCAGGCCTATCAGTGGGGTCCCCCCGCCCAGCGGTGGGGCTCCGGCCTCCCCTAGCACTAGGAGGGGCGTCCGGTCGAGGGCGGCGTCCTCATCGCACAAGCGGTCTAGGGCTTCGATGTCCATACCACGACCTTGAACAAGGTGTATTTCGCCAATGTCGAGTTATAGACCATCAACATGAACTTAGTGAAATAAAGGTTTTTTTTTAAAGCACGCTCCTCTCCTCCCACCCCTGCATTAGAGGGTATATGGATATCGTTAAGTTAGTGGAATCATACATTCTGCAATATCTCTAATGCTTTTTAAGCAAGAGTAAAAATATACACAACATGTGTTATTGAGTAACAATAGCGAAGCAAGTATTAGAATTTGTGGACTTATTAAAAAATTACCCTATAAAGCTTTAGAATCTAAACCAATTTTATAGTTATATAATATTTTAAACCATCTGATTGTGTTAAGAATCTGATACAAACTTTTACAAAATAAAATTAGAAAAACATTCATGTCCTATTTTTTCAAATAGTCTCCCTAATGTTTTATTGATACTGCAAAACCGCGTAACTAACAAATTTATGATAGAGCAAAATAAACCTTAAAATCTTATTAAAAAGGTGCATTTTGCTCCTTATTTAAAATGTTACTTACGCGGTTTTGAAGTTTCACAGACGATTTGGTCATATTGATAACTATACTGTACAATCAATGGTTTAAATATCTCAACTCACCTGATAAGTCAACCGGGACAGGCCGGACGCACGCCAGAGGCAAACCCAGCTGCCTGCACAAGTGTTGCACGACGCCTAGCGGGCTTGCCACGCAACTATAGATGCACGGTAGACGCGTCGAGAATGCTAGCGCTGAAAAAAAATTGATGAATGACTTTTAATGGCACACAGTGATTATAGAATCCAAGGAGACGTTATTTTCTAATTGAAGATAAATTAATTAATAATTAAAAAAAAAGCAGGGGACAATGTCACACCAATTGACCTACTCTCAAACTAAGCCCTAGGCTTGTACGATAGGTACTAGTCAACGATATAAATACTAATAAAGAGAAATATATACTTAAATACATAGGAAATATCTATGACTCAGGAAAAAATACTCGTGCTCATCACGCAAATATCTGCCCTTACCGGGATTTGAACCCAGGACCGCTAGCTTCGTAGGCCAGCGCAGGTACCAACTAGGCCAGCGCGTCGTCAATAATAAATTTATTGAATAAGACGGTGACTAAATCATACTAAATTACGTAAGGCCCAACATACTACAATCAAGGAGTTTTTTAGTGAGTGGATTTTGAATCTACCATCAAGGCAATGAAGTTCAATTACGTTTGTTTGATAATACCATTTCAAGTTTATGAATATATGAAATTAAACCTTATTCCCATTGCAACACAGTTCAAATTAAATTGCGTTGATTATATACATTCTATTGCACACTGGGCCTCGTAAAGGTTATGTTATGTATCATAAAAAAGTTTGTACATTAAAAAAAACAATAATAGATGCAGCTGGATCTTAAATTAGGATTACCCTGTGCCATAAGAACCAGCACTCTTCCAGTGACACTTTGGTGAGTGCTTTATAGAAGATACAAGTAGATGAATTGAGAAAAGATGTTATACGACCATATCTCAGTCACCTCTTTTTCTGTAATTAGCTTCACTAGTTCATACTGCGGTGGCGTTCAATAACGCCCATCTAATATGCATCACAAAAAGGGAATGCCAATAGCCGGTTATAACCGGATTTAATCGGTTATTTTCATACAAAAACGGTTAATAACCGGTTAATTTGCATAGATTTTTCTGATTGATCTATTAAAGGTTTTATAACAAGAAGTATATTTTTAAATTTAAGCATTAAAAAAATGCGTTACCAAATGGACTAATTTAACGCTGCGTTAACAATTTTTTAATTGACTACAAGGAAAAATAGAAATGCCCACGTACAAAACGGAAACAGCGCGAAATTAATAACGTTATCATAACGTTATTCTGGTTTTGGTATGATTTTGATGTCATTGCGATGTATTTTAACGGGGTGTGTAATGTTTAGCATAAAAACAAATGGTCTTATGATCATTTTACATAACACGAATTGCATAAGTTCGATCTGTATAATAAACCATCGATATAATAGTCATGATGCATAAAACGAAATGCATAATTTCAAAATCTATAATGTTTATAAATTAAAACATAAATATTTCTAACGGGTCTCATTACTATTAATGTGGTCACAGTTATAACCTAAACTAGTTAGAAGAAACTGACTTAAAATGCATAATAACAAGAAAATGATAGTTATACTAAATGAGTGTTATGCACAGATCACAGAAACAAGGGAGATATGTTATGGGGGCGTGGTTCGTGACGCCTCGATATGGTCAAAATGACCATATCGGCACGAGGCGTGCCAAGCGTTGACATAGTCACTCACTGAACGCTGTCAGTATAGAAGCTCCGTTTAAATGATAAAATGACTGTATGTAGCGTGAAAGTGTGCAAAAATTGAAGTGCAAACGTTAATATAAAATCAAAGGGCATAACTTACCACCGGTAAATTTAGTTTTTAAGCATTATTTATATTTTTAAATGAATATTTTATATTTGAATGGATTTCAGAGCGTAAGGTTGTGAAAGTTGTGTTGACGTGATTTCTATCGACTATCGATAAATATGGCTTATTCTACAGTTATCAATAGAATTTAATGTGTTAATAGTTCTAGTTATTTATCTCTACCACCACACGCTTAAAACAGAAGAAAAATAATTTTAATAAATTTTCACGTTATACAAAATTTAATTTTCTTTACCATATTAACGAACGACGAAGGACTCTAGCAATTCAAATATAAGTAGACGAATCATAAAATTAAGATAAAAATAAATTAACCAACCACAAAGGCAAAGGGCTCTGGCTCAGTATTGAGCTGTGCTTGCACACAGCGCTGATTGACAGCTCGCGCCGACTCACTCTCAAAAGGATTCAAGCCTAAAGGTTGGATGGTAGAGAATGCCCCAAGTATTAAGTCTATCTTTCTGTTTTAAGTAATTTGTACCATTTATGAAATAAAGTTTACATAATCAAGTCGGTAAACTACTGGTTTGTCCCAAACTGAGATCTCGTGCGTGACGTGACACTCAACCGAACCCATTTTATTAGTGTGAAACATCCTCAATCGGCAAACAGGCATGAGACGCTAAGAGGGCCAGAGGGTTCATAGGCCCGAGAGTAAGTCACCTCGAATTTAGTAAAAAGGCGCCCTGGGTAAACTTACTACAAACAGGGATGGTTTCTTGTTATAAGTAAAACAAAAGTGTAGTTCTCCTTAGTATATTTTTAAAGTTACACACACACCTGCATTTTACAGACCACTGTAGCAACCTTAGGTCATAGAAAATTATGGTAGCATTATCGACTACAGCAATAGAAAAGTCACTTAACTAGAGCGAAGTATGCACGATGTCATGTATGTGTAAGGTGAAGTTAAGTGGCAAGCAAAGACCCAAAACACATGGAGAGCGAAGAGGAGGGCTACTGCCCCGAGCCTCTCTAGGTCGCAACACGTGGCACGGAGGTCACGCCCATGTGGTTGAGCACGAAGCGCCCTTCACGGTCAATCCGGTGGTTAGGACTATGCCTAACTTAATAATAAAACCCTGCAACAATAATTGCAGTTGTTAATACAAGAAACTTTGAAAACTAATCTATCAGCCCTAGCCATGAGGTAACAATAAGTACTTACCACAAAGTGGGTTTTATGTAGTTATATAGCGTGAGGCTAGTTGAGACCGGCATACGCACGGTGCCTCCATATAACGTGACACTGGCTGAAAGAAAACGTAACTTATTAGAAATAGGTTATGAGTGGTGCTTGCCGACATCAACGTGGCCTCTCCCGATACTCACCTTAATCCGGCACGTATATAGCCTGATGACCCTGTTTTACAAGGCAGGAGTCAGCGCTTGGGATTAGGTAGACTGCATTGAGCTATAACAAAATAGTTTACGTGAATCGACAAGTAAAGTAAAAACACACCTTTAACATGGTGGGACGCGAGAATTACTTACGGTTTATTCATATAATTATCGTCGTTTGTTGCCCATTTGTTTAATAGCATGCAGACATGAATAAGTACTGCCACGATGCATCAAATTGTCATCGTATAATTTGCCTGAAACAAAATGTAAATGGACATAAAAACAAATCCCACTTGGGCACGATGGAAAGAAACATCGAATAAACACCGCAACTCACCGCTAATTGTCCATTTGTAAAGGATATTAAAATAATACGACGAGGCAATGCTGCCTCTTCCTCAAGCCAAATCCGAATCAGAGAGCATAGAGCGAACATAGATGATGTGGCTAATCTTCTACGTCACTATGGACGCCAGACTCTTTTCACTTTTAAACGCTGGCAACGCTCGTACACTGTTTTAACAATTTAGAAATCAAAACCAATCTTAAACACTCCAAAGATTATTCTAAAGATATTCCATGAATCCTGAAACAATGTAACTTGACATGCCGAAAAGTATCGAAGGATCCGAGCCTTAGTCCATAGGTCGAAGCGCAGGCGCAGTGAAACGTAACGCACGCTCACGCTTGACCGAATTATTGAAAGGCTCCGTCTCACTCCATTCATAACCAAAGCGAGAGAAAAGGACAACACTAGGTGTATTCGTTCCTCGATTTTGGTGCAGAAGTCTACCAGCGGTAGTATTGCTATATGAAAAAGCTTATTTAAAAAAACGGGTGTTACAAGTGTATTTGTATTAACATCATAAAGTCCAAGTTTACAATTTAGACTTTTATGTACTAATCAAAACGAAAATCTTTAACAGCTCCAGAAAATTTAACCAAAGAAATTCGGCCATTTTTTTGTTACGTTCTAATATAGGTATCGTTCCCAATTTAAAATCTTATGTATCAATTTTACGCAAACCGTATTCTTGCTAATAAAATATGATTCTATTCTAACAATAATATATTAAGTTTAAATGATGTAATTGTATTAACCTAGTAGTAAAATAATAAAAATAGTACTTATTGCCTGTAAATTGAATAGTACCTATATTAACGTTGCAAAAAAGTTTGAATTGTTTATCGATATATTTTGAAACATTCCTTGTGGCATCCCTAAGTGGACGACAGGAGAGAAACGCACACCTCTTGAAAAAAGTATAACTAGATGTCGCTGTGAGTAGTCCTTAACCTGCTGAACATAGGGACTACTATCTTAGCGCCATCTAGCTCTGAGGAATTAATTAATTACTCGTCGCATAGATGGTAGCTAAGTGACGAGTAAGCGCTACCTTACGTTCAGTGACTGAACTACGATGGAAAAAAAACGATGTTTCAGCATTTTTCAACCTTGAGAACTTAGTATAAAGCTTAATTTTCTGCTACTATCAAAACTATGTTACGGCGTTTTTAGTTCGTAAGCTGTAACCAATTATGAGGAGGTTGTTTTTGTAGTAGTTATAATAATAGAGCGTAAGCGTAAGACGCACACATGTTTAAAAGTGGCGACACCGGGTCTTGTACGAATTGGCGTTCATGACATATCTCCCTTGTTTCTGTGATCTGTGGTGTTATGTTATTCGATCGTATGCCAGATAAAATTATACAATTGTTTTTTATGCTAAACGTTCATTATGCTTTTCGTGATTAGTTATATTAAATTATACAAAATAATTATCAACAAGGTTTTAGAGTTGCTGATAATTCCGTAGCTCTGCCTACCCCACTTTGGGAATGAAGGCGTGAGTTTATGTATGTATGTATTTTATACTGATTAAAGCGCCATTTTAACTGTAAGAAAAAATAGCGATATAAGTATTTAAAAGAATTAGAAAAGGAAAAATATTAACAATCATTAACGAAAAATAGCGTTACGGTGTCGATATTTTTCATGATGTAATATTAACATAGTATTTCTGATTACAATTCCACCTAAGATTTGTAATGCGATATGCAATATACAATATTAATTTAGGCCGACTCATTTAAATTTTAACTGTAATCTGCAATTAAGTTTGCGGTTAAAGTTGATTAAAAATGGAAACGGGTGATAATGATTATTCTTCGTACGTATTTAACAAATTTCATAAGTTAGATTAGTTAATACAAACGGAGATAGATAATATTACGATAAGGCATCGGAATTATAATAACTAAACTCAAATTCCATTACATCAGTTACGTAATTAAACAGCAATGACGTTTTAAAATAACAAAGCCGTATAGTAACTTTTAACTAAACATATGCCGTAAAGATGAAAGAACGAAAATACGTTTATTCGTGACAAGCAGATAAAAAATCTCAACAAAAATACAGACATAGACAAAACTACCAGTTGACAAGAAATGGTTCCAACTCAGCGTTATGCTGGCGTTATAACCAGCGCTGCTCTTCCGTTGGAACCATCCAGTCAGACCGCGGAAGATTACACACACACAGCACACACACACAAAACAAAAATAAAGAAAAATACCGCTTTAAAAGTGAACAAGTAACCAAATTATTATTATTCCGTTCGGTGTGGCGTGCATGCGACTACTGTATTATTAGGTCAAATATTACCGTGTTGAGAACTCCGGATAATATAAGTACATCGCACCTTCGGTAGAACAAGGGCACAATGTATGTACTATATGATTATCGGGGCAATTGTGCCCTTGTCTTACCGAAGGTGCGAATATTAGGTACAATCAATCAATGGCATGAAGTTGTGAATAGCTAGCTAGATGAGATATTTAAATAATATATCTGATTCATTAAATATTTTCGTGGTACCATTCTATCGCATTGTCAACATTATCGTCCAGTAAAGAAATGCCCGACCATAACCGATTGCAATTTATATCGAACAGACAAACAAGTTAACAACAGACAGACAAGAAAGCGAGCTAATAAATCGTGGTATAACACTGGACCACGTGGTATTTACAAGATAAAAAATCGCAATATTTCGAAAATAAAACTAGCTCAAACCCACCCTGATTGAACTAGCTGTCTTGTAAAAAAAAACGCGTAAAAACCGATCCTTCCATTTAGGAGGTAAAATGACACAAACACGTTATATAAACTTTTAACACCTCTTTTTGGTCTCGGGTTAAAAAATACCTCCATCTTCCAAGTAGCGCGGGTATCTGCTGTGCAGCAGCATCCTCGTGACGCGGACCAGACCCTCCAGCTGCTCTTGGTGGTAATACGCATTGTAGTCCGCTAGCCTGGAACAGTCATCGTTATGGAGGTTAAACCAGGCCCAGAACACTGAAATGGTGTTCATAAACAAAATTGCCGAAATAACATAAACGCGTAGTAAATGTTATAATTAAAACTAAAATTTAAATTGATTTTATTACGTTAAATATGTGATAATATTTAATGCTTTATTTCAGTATCATACTAAATAGTATCTGTATCTGTTCTTTTTTTTTCCAAGGAAATTTTGGGACTGTTTTTAATATATTAACAATTGTGTTACATTTCCTCGCATTGTTGGAGAAAAACACTATACAAGCTTCAGCCGTAAAGGGCGGTTGCTGGACACGTATATGGCGCAGCCTCCACGCTAACTCTACTCGTCCCACAACAGCCATTTTTCCGGTCTCTGCAGTAATGTACTAAAAAGGCGCGCGCTTTCCGCACTTGAAGGCTCGCATCTCCTGTGTGACGTTCCTAACCTAAACGCTATTTTGAGGAAGAGAGCCGCTGAACGTAGGGACTTATTGAAAATTGGAGTGAATGTTCCTTAGGGGTACCATAAGGATTTTCGGAAACTAATTCTATGCGTATGGAGTCGGGGGCGTTTTCTAGTCATCACTCCTCATATATGTAGGTACCTACTGAGGAAGCGAAATATACTGCGTGTGGGGAAGGGGGGGGGGGGGGGCAAATGTGTTAAAGAACAATTAGTAAAACCACACAACTTAGGTCCTAGCCGGCAACAATAGTCCAATTTTCCTCATCACATTATTGTAATATATGATACCTTACTGCTATTATCCATGGGTATATGTACTGTTACGCCTGAAATCGTTTGCTCTAAACTCTAGCTATAGCTATCATATTTTTAGAGTAATGTAATGTGTAAAATTGGATTATTCTTGCAGGCCAGGACACTAATTGTGTGGTTTTACGGTACTAATTAAAAATTAAATTAACATGCACACGTCGATGAGTGCGAGATTAAAAGTCAACTGCAATTAATCTATTTTGACACGCTTATGCACAGAGGCGAGCGAAAAATCAATACTACACGTAAAAATTTACTTCCTCACGTAACTGCGCTTATTTATGGTTTCCCATTATGTCAGATACCATTAAACTCATGGTAATTATAAACACGATAGTAACCTTTTGTTTACGTGGAATTCATTAACAACTTACCGCGCAATAGCTCTATAAAATAACCTTCGGGTTTGTACTTCTCTCTCACTCGCTCTCATACGCTTCTATGTTAGTTTAACGTTACCCGAACCCGAAAGACATGTTACGACCTCTAGCATTGTATTAACTATACGAGTGAGTGAGGCCCACCATACTAAAAACCGGGACAATTTGAGTCTAATCGCAAGGAAATAAAGTTCAATTACATTTGCCCGGCAATGTCATTTTCAATTTTGAAATATAGAAAATTTGAAAATGACGGAGAGGGTACCTATCAGCAAGTCGAAAAAGCCCCGCACGTCTTCTTTCCGCTCTGAGGGATAGAATATAACTAACGAACCTACCTGTATCAGTCACTATGGCAAATGCAGGTATGTTATGCCAAATAATGCTTAGGGCAAACGTGTGGGATATGACTTTAGGAGAAAGTACGTATATTATGGATCGCGAATGACACCCGAACTAGGTATCTTATTCATTTTGAGTTGTCGTGTCCATAAGAGTAAGGGTACTAAGGGTACTAATTATAGGATATTTCAGATATTTGTTTTAATTTTATACTATATTAGCAGTATTGCTTACTTTATGCAAGGGAATCACGCAAAAAAACTCATAGCGTACTTCTACCGACATCAAAATGTATAACAATAGTAATAAAATGAAATACGGTAGAAAATTTATTAATTCATTTTCTCAGATTTACTAATATTAAAGAAAATTTTATATGGTATTTTTATTGTTCAATTTGTATTGCACTATTTATGCCAGCCACTTAAACCTTGTTGGCAATGAGGTCAATAACAGTTTTACTGGTTGTTTCATGAATGAATGACTCATACATATTACATTTGTAACTAATTGAATGCTTCTTCATCATACTATATAAGGTTGGATGTATCATTCCCTTGTTACGGTAAATGGAACCGTATGTATATCAAATTAACACTCAAAATGGTGTTTCACCAAACGTTGCCTACAGACGGCTAAATCTCAGCGAAGCAATGGTTCACACAATACACTTTAACCACTTTAAATTGATTAAATATTAGTGAGTAGGTATTGTGATCAAACAGCTTTGCTGTAAAATCTAAGGTTGTGGTTTGGTTGGTTCCAAAATATAATATATTGAATGTTTGACATAATTCAGTGGTTTGGTTGTTTGTAGGACTAATCTACAATGATATTTTATATTTAGACACGTTATGCTCATAATAAACGCATTTAAAACCCGTCACCAATTACTGACAGTTGCTAGGTTACCATATTTCTACAGACAAAGACGGCAATACGTAGCGAACGCTATTGTTAGAAAGAGATAAATAGTTGTTTCAAATTGCTAGCCATTCTCGCCAAGACAAGTACCCGCCAACGGCCGCCATGGCGCCATGTAGCTACTCGTCTTTATCGCACGAGTGTGATATCTAATTATGTATCACATGTTTCACAGGTGATAGTGACGCCCTGGTGCAAAACAAATGATGGCGAAATGGAAACAAAATGTAAAAAATATTTACGGTATTTATGAATGAAATGAGACATCCTTTCTTCCTTTACCAGTTACAATATAATTTCGGCAGCCTCAAAAAACACAAGACGGCATTTTTTATGAAATATATTTGTTACTTTTCGGCAGTAAACTTTTATTGGCTTTGATGCGTGCGTGTCAGTGGAGGCGGCGCAACTAAACAGTAGTAAGGTAAATTACCTTCCTGTTTGAGAAACGCTTTTGCGCGCAGATGACGTATCTTAATATAAAATATCATTGCTGATCTATGGCTTTCTTAAGTTCGAAATAAAATTACATTTATAAGTTACTAGGATTTTTGGACAAACAAACATTATAAGGCAAATTGTGCATCTAGAAAGAAATTCAAAGATGCAAATGCGGGCCTAAATACTCTTTGGATTAAATCACGGGAGGAAGCCTTTTCCCAGCAGTGGGACATAATGTAAATTTACATTGGAGATTTCATTTTGAAATTTCTGAAAATTATTACCCTATGGAAATAATTTTACTCTACAATACAACATAACATTCTCAAAACAACAGAATTTCCAGCTTAGCTAATCTAAAAACAGCATTTCAAGGTAACTGATAAAAATGTTTTATGCCATAACTGTTTAACTACTTTTGGTACTTTATATGCACTTCATTAGTGATATGTTTTGGTCATTCAGAATCAGGGCTTGGGGACAACGGTTCTAAAAATACCGGTTGATTACGGTTCTTAACCAGGTTCCCCATAAAAGCTCGCTCGGAGCTGAATTGATTAGCGAGCATTACCATCACTGGAATTAACCTGTGTTTTTTCGTTTCTGGTACTGGCTTCAGGAAAGGCGAGAAAGGAGTGGTGGTAGTCGGCAGTGCGAAGAAATTAGCGAGCTAAATTAACCGGTATTTCGAGTAGTTTTATTATGCGCTTTGATCAAAACCGAAATAATATCGATTCTTTTAGGGCGAGCGAGATTAGTCGCGTTTATGGCGATTAAGATAAAAAAAAATAAACCAGGTTTCCAAGCTCTGTTCAGAATTTCGACATCTGACCACCAATAAGGGTAAATAACGAGCAACCAATGAACTGTTAAAGATAGTGAAAAGCTGATGGATGATGTTTGATTTACTGGGACAAAACATGCCGTTTAGAAATATCAGCATGATCTGCGTGTCAAAAACCAAATTAAATTTTATGTAAATACCGTTATTAATATGTTATAAAAAATATTGAAATATCTTATTGTAAAATAAGAACATAACCTAGACATTTATAAACATTTTGACGCCAGAAAGGTACGAACTTTTAAGGGTTTTTTTTTCTAACAAGATCATTGCTTTCTATTAACTCTATCAAAATATGTTTTACTACAAACTTGGTCATAATATTAATATATATTAAATGATTTTAATTGTAACACTTAACATATCTTGTTCACCAAATAACAACTTCTGACGGAGACGAAAACAGTTACAACCACCCTTTGAAATATTATTCGTATGACTACAGCTAACAAAGCTTCAATCATTCTTGATAAGTTTGATAGAAAAGGGCTAACATACCTTTCAATGTGTTCTGGGCTATAATTAAAAAACTTACCAACTGTTGCGTTAATAACTCAAGACATGAATGCCTAATTGTAAAACACTCATATTAACAATTGATTTTAAGTCATTTTAATTGCCGTGTGGTGCCGGTAGAGTAGAATAGCACCACCCCATATCCTCCCGCGGGTATCGTAGAAGGCGATTAAGGGATTATTACATAGGAAAGATCTCCTCCGGGCGAGATAGGCGTCGTTAGCATTGGGCTGCTACCTATCTAGGAGAAGGAAAACTCCGAATTCAAACCCGGCGGGATAGGCGTCGTTAGCATTGGGCTGCTACCTATCTAGGAGAAGGAAAACTCCAAATTCAAACCCGACCCTGCATAATGGACCATGCGAGCACCATTTAAAAAGTTTATACCCCAGGAGGGTACTGGCAATGCCAGAGAATCCCTCCCTAGGCCTAGCCTGGGCAGCCCTTCGTACTCTGGGGGGGGCAAAATAGTGCGCGTATGTTCGGATCCCTCCGGGGATCGGAACGGCGGCGATGCCGTTTGCCACGCGTCACGCTGTTTTCGCAGGGGGGTTGGCAAAAAGCGGGCCGCTGAAAGCCGCCTTGCTACGATGAATGTTTGTGGAGGGATGGAACATAAATTAGATGAGGTATGTATGATGATGAAAGAGAGAAAGCTGGATGTTCTATGTGTGACTGAGACGAAGAAAAAAGGGGTGAGTACGTCCACACACGGAACCTTGACGGCTTTGTGGTCCGGAGTTCCGGTATCCGAGCACGGTCGTCAGGGAGTTGGCATCGTACTCACAGAGCGAATGGCTGAATGTATGCAAGAGCATGAATGTGTGAGCCCAAGACTTCTCTGGGTGAGAGTCAAGGTAGGTCACACCCGTTTATTCGTAATTGGGGCTTATGCCCCAGATACGAATAAATCTAAAAAAGAAAGGGAGGAGTTTTGGGAAAGTTTGCATGAGGTTTCAACAAAATGCAAGGAGAATGAGAGGATTATTTTGCTAGGCGATTTTAATGGTTGGACAGGCGTGCAAAGGGATGGTTATGAATCGGTACTGGGTAAGTATGGTGATGAGCGAGTGAACGAGAATGGCAAATGCCTTCTCAATGTATGTTTGGCTAAGAATCTCTGCGTGACAAACACTTTGTTTGATCACAAAGAGATTCATCAGTATACGTGGAGACGTCAGAATGAGAAGTCTATGATAGACTTGATGATTGTGGATGAACGGTTGCGTAACAAAGTTGTAGATACCAGAGCATTTCGAGGAGTTAGCGTAGGTTCAGATCACTACTTAGTGGTAACACGAGTAAGGGGTCTGTTCACACGTTGGCGCCATCGTGTTCCCGTACCGACAACTGCGTTAGAGAGGATAAAAGTAGAGAAACTGAATGACGAAGTTATACAAGATGAATACGTAAGAAAGCTGAAAGATCGTTTTGAATGTGTTAATAAAATGAATGACAGTGAAGTCGAGAATAATGTAAATAATGTATGGGAGATTATGAAGAATGGCATGGTCAAATCGGCCACTGAAGTATGCGGTGTAGTAAAAAGAAGAAAAAGTAAGAATGAACGTCCGGAATGGTGGGATAGAGAGGTAGATGATGTCGTGAAAGAGAAGAAAAAGTGTTGGTTGGATTTTGTAGCTGTAGATCCAGGACAAGATCTAAGCGACAGAAAGAAAAAAGAGTATAATAGATCAAAGAAAAGAGTGAAAGAAGTTGTGGCTAGAAAGAAAGATTTACTGAATGAAAAGTATGATAGGAGTTTCTCTGACAACTTCCGGTCGAATATTAAACTCTTTTGGAGCTTGATTAAATCGGCTCGGGGGAAATCAGAGAAAACTAAATTAAGCGCGGTGAGGGATGAGTCTGGAGACTTAATATGTGAGGAAGAAAAAATGCTTGATAGATGGAAAACTTATTTTGAAAGCTTGTTTGAATGCGAAGATATTTGTCGTGAGCCAGAAAGCATGAGTAAAGATGCAAGTAGCGAAGATGAAAGTGTGATTAGTATGAGTGAAATCATGAAAGCTTTAAAAAGTATGAAAGCGGGAAAGTCAGCAGGTTGTGATAGAGTGTCGATAGAAATGCTGAGGAGAGGAGATGGCCTGGTGGGTAGTCTGTTGTACCGTCTTTTCAATGCATGTTGGAATAGCGGCCGAGTCCCAGAAGATTGGGTCAAGGCCGTTATCGTCCCTCTGTATAAAGGAAAGGGGTCACAGCAAGACTGCAAAAACTACCGCGGTATCAGCCTCCTTAGTGTTGTCGGCAAAGTATATGCGAAGATTCTAATAGAAAGGGTATTGAATGTTACGAATGACAAAATCTGGGATGTACAAGCGGGATTTCGAAAGGGAATGGGATGTACGGATCAGGTCTTTTCACTACGGTCCATCACAGAAAAGTTCGTGGCTGTGAACCAAAAGGTTTTCTGTGCTTTTGTGGACCTGGAAAAGGCCTATGATAGGGTAGATAGAAAGGAGTTGTGGACGGTGCTGTCTATGTATGGAGTGAGCAGCAACCTGGTGCAGGCTTTGAGGTCCCTTTATGAGGGCTCCAGAGCCTGTGTCAGGATCAATGGGGCATACTCGGCCTGGTTTAATATCTCTAAAGGTGTTAGACAGGGCTGTGTTGCCTCACCATGGCTGTTCAATCTATTCATGGACAGTTGTATGTGGGATTTGAAAGAGTATGATAAGGGTTTGCGTATGCAAGAGTTGCTAATCAAATGCCTCTTATATGCCGATGATCAAGTTATACTTGCCTCATCGGTACTTGAGTTGCAGGAGATGGTGACAGTAATGAATGAGGGATTTAAAAAAAAGGGGATGAAAGTAAATGTTGCCAAGACCAAGGTCATGGTGATAGAGAAGGATGAGGAGATGACTGAGTGCGTGATAAATATAAATGGTGAATTAGTAGAACAAGTGAGCGAATTTGTGTACCTGGGAAGTATGTTTACAAGAGATGGTAAGTGTGAGAAGGATATCGAGAGGAGGGTGAATGCGGGGAATCAAATTAATGGGGCCCTGCACTCCTTTGTGAGCAGACAGGGCGTTTCACAAAAAGCCCGGCTGGCTGTTCACAATGGAGTGCTAGCCCCTACCCTGATGTATGGTAGTGAATGTTGGGTGTGGCAGGACAAGCATGTTAGTCGTGTAAATGCAGTTGAAATGCGTTCTTTGCGTAGTATGTGTGGTGTGAAACTGATTGATAGAGTTAGAAATGAAAAAATCAGAGAGAAATGTGGATTGAAAGAAGACGTAGTGACTAAGATTGAAAAGGGCATGCTTCGATGGTTCGGTCATTTGGAAAGGATGGATGAAAGTAGATTGACGAAAGAGATATACAGATCGAAAGTGAGTGGAAGGGTCGGAAGGGGCCGCCCTAGGCGTACTTTTTCGAATCAAATCGGAGAAATACTGGGAAAGGGCCGAATCTTAAGTACCCGAAACCGACGTGCGTGCATGACTCGATGTATGAATGTTGAAGAAGCGAAAGAAATTTGTCAAGATCGTAGCAAGTGGAAAGAAGTGGTCTCTGCCTACCCCTCTGGGAAACAGGCGTGATTTAATGTATTATAAATAATGTTAGAAATTTGGTCTGTACGACCCTGCATTTTAAAGAAAGCTTCAACTTCATAAAGAAAATGCTTTAGAGCAGCTAACATCCTAAAGATACAGCTCCGATCACCTAGTAACCTTGTTTGATAAGCATTTAAAAAAAACCCGTAACTCAATTAGCCTTACCTTTGTCAATAAATTGATAGAGTGATTGACAGTAAGTAATCTAATAACATGCAGCGTAAAGTTTCTTCGAATTATAATGTAAAGAAAAAACAAGAGAAACCAAATGTTGAGGAAAGATTGTGCCTAAGCATACGTTACCCTAACTAAACTGACTTGATCATTTAATAAATAAATATCAGGGACAATGTCAAACCAATTAACCTAGTCCCACACTAAGTTCTAGGCTTGTACTATGGGTACTAGACAACTATATTTTATATTATATTTTGTGACCTTTCTAAAGCTTTTGATTGCGTGGTTCATACGACCCTTATTTTAAAATTAGAACATTATGGATTGTCTAATAAAGCTATAAGTCTTATGTCTTCTTATCTCAGTGATAGAACTCAAAC
Organism: Acleris emargana; assembly: GCA_927399475.2. Taxonomy (NCBI): domain Eukaryota; kingdom Metazoa; phylum Arthropoda; class Insecta; order Lepidoptera; family Tortricidae; genus Acleris; species Acleris emargana. The sequence continues at coordinate 5,977,183 of OV656840.1, forward strand.
AGTTGTTGTAAACAAAACACAATCTGATGGAGCTACAGTGAAAATAGGTGTGCCTCAAGGCTCTATTTTAGGTCCTTTTCTATTTTTGGTTTACATAAATGACTTGCCACGATCAGTAGATAAACTTTGTGATATTGTACTTTATGCTGATGATACTTCACTAATTTTCAAGGTAGACAGAAAATCCATAGACTTCAGTAGAATAAACTCCACACTAGTTAAAGTACTTAATTGGTTTACTAGCAACAATTTGCTATTAAATGCTAAGAAAACTAAATGTGTTAGATTCGCTTTGCCTAATGTTAAACCTTTAGATTCTAGTATTATTCTAAATGACGAGTGTTTGCAAATCGTAGATAATGCAGTTTTCCTAGGCATAACAATAGATAAAAATTTGCAATGGAGTCCCCATATAGCTGTACTGGCAGGTAAACTAAGTTCGGCAGCTTACGCAGTTAGGAAAATTAGACAACTAACCAATGTTGAGACAGCTCGCTTAGTTTATTATAGTTATTTCCATAGTGTTATGTCGTACGGTATTCTGGTTTGGGGTAAGGCAGCTGACATACAAACTATATTTGTGTTACAAAAAAGGGCCATTCGTTCTATTTACAACTTAAATTCCCGTGACTCCTTAAGAGATCTTTTTAAGGAAATTAATATCTTAACTGTAGCGTCACAATTTATTTATGAGAATATTATTTATGTTATAAAAAATTTGGATTCTTTCACAAAAAATTCTGATATACATAATTTAAATACTAGAAATAAAAATAAAATAGCTATTCGAAAATTCCGCGTCCATAAAGTACATAAATCATTTGTTGGTCAATGCATTCATTTCTATAATAAATTACCTGAGGTAGTATTAAAGTTACCCTTTCCAGCACTCAAAAATTACTTGAAAAAGTCGTTAATGTCTAAAGCGTATTATAGGATCGAGGACTATTTAATAGACAAACATGCTTGGCCTAAACCCGAAACTTAATCAATAATATATTTTTTATTTGTTTTTTTTCAAATTCAAAATCTTTATCTTGTCTGGGGGACACCGTTGATGTAGGAAAACATATCAATCTTATGTGGTCATCTTGCACCGTCTTATATACACATACGTAGGAGTTCTTTTTTTCCTTTTCTCTCTTTCTATCTTAAGATTTTGGTGTGTTTTCCTGCGGAAACTACGCAGGATATTTGAAATATTTTTTAATTTGCTATTTATAGATTTATATAATGCTAGACTAAGTAGTACCATTGTAATATTAAATATATTTAAAAAAATGACTGACTGCTGAGTTTCTTGCGGCGCTTCTTCTCAGCAGTGGTCTCCTCTTGTGAAGCGCTGGTAGATTCTTGACGTGTAAAAGTGCCCGTGCGGCCTACTTACTGAATAAATGTCTTTATCTTTATCTTTTATCTTTATATAAATACTTAAATAGAGAAATGTATACTTAAATACATAGAAAACATCCATGACTCAGGAACAAATATTTGCGCTAATCACACAAATATCTGCACTTACCGGGATTTGAACCCAGGACTGCTAGCTTCATAGGCAGGGTCACTACCAACTAGGCCAGCGCGTCGTCTATTTGGAACTACAAGTAACCTAGTTTATCAATCATGTCACACCTATAAACTCAATCAATTTTGCCATAAAGCTTGAAAAACCATTTAACCAAATTTCATGGCTATTACATACTTCTTACTGAAGAAATTGTGACCATATTTCTTATCATTTAACAGCAAAAGTTTAACCTACAGAGACAAACACTCATTATTTTACCATAACATCAACATGCTATCAACTTACATATACTCACAAACATCATATCAGATAACAAATGCACATCAGACAATTTTTATTGTGACTCATAACACTTTAGCCTTGATACGTCATACCTGAACATGTGGGCCATCCATCGCGAGGTCTCACTCGCTATATGAGCGCCAAGCCTCGCTGCGTGGTTTCGCTCTAATCTCCCAAACAAAGCTGCGATACTGTGAGATAATATCGCCGCACGCGTCACAGCGTCAGTCGGCAACAGCGGAGGCTCTAAGCTCTCGCAACTAGGATCAGTTTTCAGCACTAAATCTTCTAAAACCATCAAAATCTCATCCATGGAGGTCTCCTCGGGTTCGAAGAAACCGGCGCTTATTTTACGCGGTTCCCTACGTTTTTCATCCTCTCCAGTTTCCTGAGAGTTTACGCCGGCTTCTAATCTGCCAACCACTTCCGAAACTTGGAATTCTAGCCCGCCGAACGGACGCCGGTCCTATAAACAATTCGAAAATAAAAAAAATTGCAATGAAACATGAAGGTGATTTAAGAGGCGAGTTTTACCGTCTCAGCCGGCGCCTCGCCCCCGGGGCTGGGCCTGTTGGTTTCGGTTTCGGTTGCCGGTGCATCTCCCATGCTGCGTGGCGAATTTTTCGCAGATTTATAGCACCTATTACGATATCACCGAACATAAAAATTTGTAAACGTCACGTATTGTTTTGACGTGGGTTACCGGACACAGACAATTTATGTTTTTTCTAGTATTTTATAAGTTGGCAACTTGTACATTTTACATTATGCCGGCGTCACACGTTAGCTTACTGACCGACCACTCGACTAAATTGCAAATTTAATTAAAAATACCCCATACGCCCATCCGATAACACTGCAGCCACATCTACTGGTTTTGGAGAAGATGTTTTTGTTTATACTAGAGGAAGTAACTGTAACTGTGCGTATGCATAACTTTAAATACAATGTAACGTTAGGTTTAAAATCTTTCTTTATAATCTAATTAATCGAATCTAGTATCGAAATAGACATGAAATCCAAAAATCGGACAGTATTTTCAAAAGCGTCTTTATTTTTTTTGGTCGTAACTGCACAAAAAACGACGAATTTAAACATTTTAGAGCAGTTACAACCTTTTTGAGGTCAGGTAATTCGTTATAATCTTCTGATTCAGTACAAACACCCTGTCGAGATACGTCATTTTTGCGGTCTATAATTTCTGTAGACAATGGACGTAACTCGAATAACTCCATTTCTGGCAATAGGAAATCAATGGTTCGTAGACAATTTAATACAGATTTGTATTTTATAATTATGGTTCAAAAATTACGTTCATACGACATACCATTACAAAATTATGATTTAATTTCTGTTTTATTTTCAGTTTTTTGGCTCTGGTGTAAAGTTGGGTTTTCAGAGATACGCCCTTATCGTTTTTTGCCGTCGATATTACAAAGTTTTGAAGTTTGACAGTTTGACGTTTATCAATCTGAAAGAAAAGCTTCTTTCCCTTCGGAAAATATACGGCTAAAATGTCTTTAGCCAAAATATTTTCAGTGACTACGCGCGGTAATAATAGAGATAGTTTTCAATTTATCACAACCATCGTTCTCTTCGACTATTCTTTAATTATTTGGTCTTAATATCGTCTGTTACGCAACTGTCTTGTTTATAACCTCCACTGCGTATTTACTATTATGTGAAATCTATTAATATACTTTTCTAAATAATATGTAAATTCGGACTTAAATTTATAATACTTATTATTTATTATTAATAACACTAGCAGCTCGACAACAGTGTAGAAACATTAAACATCGAGTACCAAGTAAATCAATTTCAATATCCTTCATGTTATTTTTTTACTGCTTCCAGTACGTGCCAGCAGCACATTATGTCGATCGTACTGTGCCCCCGCTCAGGGCAAGACAGAGAAGAAGGCATACCCGATGAAGGATCCTGGTTACATGTATGTGAATGCAGAGCCACAGGATATGTCTTTTAAAGCTTTGTCTGACAAGGCAGCACAGACCATGTTCTGGACTGAACTGGCAAGAGGATTTGCAGTCACTTTGGCTCATATTTTTAAGGTATGGGAAAGTTGCACTTATTCAAATTCCGATATTTATTGGTAAAAACACATTTTTACTAGTACTTTTTGTGTAGTACATTAATTTTGTGTCCGTAGTAGGGACTTAATTTTAGTAATTAATGTATCTAGTCATTATCACTTATAATTTGAAGAGTTCAGATGCATCTATGCAAATGTTATAACAAGGTAATAATTGTATGTTGGAGGTAGCCTCTGGATCTACAGAACCGTTTGTATAAATTCTCAAATAGGAAGTTAGTCCCTGATTTATATAGGCTATTTTGAATCAAACAAAAACTGTGGATGTGTCTGTCTATATGTGTCTGTCTATGTCATTGTATCTCTCAAATTGATGAACTGATTTGCATGGATTTTTGTTCAAAATAAAGCAATTTCAATTGGCTACTTGACAGTTGTAACAATTAAATATAAAAAGTGTTGAATATGGTAGTTTACACTAAAAAAATAACTGCACATATTTTTATTTGCAATAAAAAATATGACACATACATACATACATAAACTCACGCCTTTGCTCCCAGAGAGGGGTAGGCAGAGCTACAGAATTACCTACAACCCTAAAAACTTGTTGATAATTCTGTAACCACATTTTGCTCAATTAGGCTAAGATGTTTACCAGCGCATTAGTGACAGGTTGCAAGCCCATCGCCTAACAGTACTACAAGCCTTTATTCCCTTAATCGCCTCTTACGACACCCACGGGAAGACATGGAGTGGCACTATTCTAACCCGGCAACCACACGGGACAAAACAAAACGGGGTAATAAATATGATAAGTACTTTATTTATGGAAAATAACATCGTTGTTTTTTACCTGTGGCTCCAATGAACCCAAACGCTAGCGGCCATGACTGATTTACGTGTGACGTCACTGCAGCCTAAATACAAAGTTGTCAAACATCTCCGTAGTCAAAATAAACGACTCGAAAGCTTACCATAATTAATTGTATTGTATTCGTGAGAAATTGCACTAAATGGAGGCGGGATATTTAAAGGCAGATAGTGCAAATCTGCCAAAAGTGGACAGATGTTAACTTCGAATCTCGATGTGCCAACTGCAACCACTTCTTTCGATGTTGAGGATTTTTAGGAACGTGTATAAATAATTTTTCATGAGTTTTGATCGTCGTACTTCTACACATTGGTACGGCACACGTCTTATAATTAGACATTTTCACAAAATATATTTTTAAAACTTTTTCCTTTCGCTTAAGTTGGCTTTATAATAATTCGGTTCGTTGTTTTATGTGTAGTGACGTCACCTACGACAAAAGTCACGTGACCTACCGTTTACGCGCGTATTTCAAATTAATTTCGTTATAAACGTGTTTTTTCTAATAATTAACATTTTTTCTAGAAACAAAATAATGTGAGATGTATAAAATAAGCAAACGCACATTTTAAAATACTTTTCTGAAAACTGTCAAGTAGCCAATTGGGATTGTTCTTAGCAAGGTTTCACGAAAATCGGTTAAGCCATTTAAGAGATTCAGCCCTCAAAGAAGGCATTGCCATTATTATCATGAGCAGGGAGCGAAACTTTGGTGCCGATGACAGGCGTATGACGTCAAGCTACGTACAGAGTGTTTTTATCTAGATTGAACATCATCACTAACAACTTATTGGCCTCGTTACTGTACAAATATTGACACTTGAGGTGAGACGGCCGGTACTTATAAAAAAGATAATTGACTGTCATTGTCATATTAAAAAGAAGATTGTTGAAGACAATAACAAATTTATATTGAATTATTTATTTATTTGTAAATTGTAAATATAACCGAAACATTGTTGTTTCGGTTGAGCGAAGTCGCCATGTAGTCTATACAGCCGTATTTGCAGAAGTTTCCTTTTCTGATTGTAAATAATGAAAAAATGTTTTAACAGCAAAAGTTAGCAATTTAGAAAAACATTGCAAGCAACCAAGCACATGGGATATTATGTTTGAATTTTAATTGTTCTGCATACTTCGAAATTTCATTTAAGTAATGTCTTTCAATTACTAGTGGAAATAATATTATTCGTTAGAATGCTCCAACTAAATATTTTATTCGTATCGTCGTTGTCATTACCTAAATATTTACATTATCACTATAGCATTATTGAGAATCAGTGCGATGTCGCAATATTTTTTATATAAAATCATCCTATATGTGAATTTGCGTCATAATGACGTCACCGGCACTAAAGTTTCGCTCCCTGATTATGAGTCTTGATCTTTTAGAGCAAAAGAAGGGCACACACCTGCCGGTGTAAAATAAATTGGAATTTGAAACTTTTTATTTCTACTAAATCATTTTTATTATGTTTTGTGTGTCTGTATGAGAAATGTACATATTCATTTTACATGGGTATTCCCTTTGAAACTGGCTTATTTATTAATTTACTTATTTTATTTTAGACAGGCAGTCAGTCTACGTGTATTTATGGGATTTTCTGTAATTTGCTTGATTTTGGCAGTAATTTTAATGATAAAGATAGGCAGTATGTATTTTTGTAACAGTAATAATCATACAAATTAATATTACTGTTACTGTCCAGTCCAAGCTATGGTACTGTTCATCACAATGTCTAGATATAGGTATACGTCGCACCTTCGGTACGACAAGGGCACAACTGCTCTTCTTGTCATACAGTGCCTTATGCCCTTGTTATACCGAAGGTAGGACATGTTAAGCTGTGGTATGTCTAGTACTTATTGCAATACCAACACCCTAATTTCAGCACCCCTCCTCCTCCTCTGTGTCTTGAGGCTTGCTTATCACATTTTTGACTGAGGTTTGGCAATGTATTCTTTAGTAATTGTACAGTTAACAACAAAATTTATATCATTTTAGTGATATTTCTAGAACCTAGTCGCAGCGCAAATACTTAACGTTTCAGCTCTAGTCATGTGTATTGTTTGGACCCGCACTTACCATCTTTGTGTTATATACAGGCTAATACGCCCACCATACCAAAGACCATACTCTATAACCGACCCGCGCTCAAGTTCCCCGTTTTACGCTTTATTATTCTCATTACTATTTTGTTCTTATCTATAAACTTAAACTGCTTACAGGAACCTGCTACCATCAATTACCCATTCGAGAAGGGGCCCCTTTCTCCCCGCTTTAGAGGGGAGCATGCTCTCCGTCGCTACCCTTCTGGGGAGGAGCGCTGCATCGCATGCAAGCTGTGTGAAGCCATCTGTCCTGCTCAGGTAGGCGAGATAATATGCACATATTGCACATTGAATAAAGAAAAATATTTCTCTGATGAGCATGATATTTTGAACCTGCCAGTCTTAGAATATTTACGATATATATATAAATAAATATTTAAAAATGCACTAAGATGATGTTAAATGACTATTGCAGGCGATCACCATTGAGGCTGAGGAGCGTAAGGATGGCTCCCGCCGCACGACGCGGTACGATATTGACATGACCAAGTGCATCTACTGTGGATTCTGTCAGGTACGTACATTTAAGCACAATAAAACCACCTTTTTAACTCTTCATCACTCAATCGCCCATGAAGGGTATACAAATTGCCGACTGTGGGCACTGTATGCGTTATTGAAAGCTGATGTTGAAGTTTTGAATGGTGTCAAATTAAGTCTATGGATTTTAACCGCGGACTTCCCACAGTAACATAAGAGATAAAGTGGCATAAGGAACATAATATATAATTAGGTTTAGTAAACGTTACGTTTTAAACATATTTGGTGTCCAGATGAATCTCATAAAGTAATAATAGGGCTATTGAGAATCCAACATAAAAAATGGTGCTATGTTAATTCAGGATGATAATTTTATTAGGGCTAATGAATAGTTAGGAATTGTAAACATTCGGGTTTTTGATAATGTATGGTATAATGGTATTGAAAATAGAACCAAATCAACCAAAGGATGAGGTCACAACACAACGTATCTATAACTTAATACAGATATTCAGAATTAACGATTTCATTCGCTCTCGGCACATGGAAGCAGAGCAGAGTTAGTATAACTTAATTCGCCATTATATCGAGGGTTTTTATTTATTGAATAAAAAATTAAAAACCCTCCCCTTTGCCTTGTAGTGACGTAATAAATCAAAACGTGATCTTATGATTTTATTTAGTTTCACTTTGATATAGTCAAAAGTGGTTAATAACCTCGGTTCGATATTTCAGGAGGCTTGCCCAGTCGACGCTATAGTAGAAGGCCCCAACTTTGAGTTCTCGACCGAGACTCACGAAGAACTGCTATACAACAAGGAAAAATTGCTTGACAACGGAGACAAGTGGGAGAGTGAGATAGCCACCAACATCAGAGCAGACCACCTCTACCGTTAAACACTGTACTGCTGTTAGTTCAATACGTTTAGGAACTATTTTGCATTGATTTGAAAAAAGCAATAATACTGATTAGCCTGATAATTTTGTTAAATAGAATAGATCAAAAATAAAATTGCGTTGTACCTAAAACGAGGTTTGTAAATAGCTGTCATCGCAAAATATATCCTAAATATAGGAATAATAATAAATTATTCTTTTTGTGATAAATAAATAATATCTCAGTTTAAGACTCACATTTATTTTAATCTAGTTTCGTGGTGTGTAAGGCTTCGAAGAGAAAAACAAATATTTATATGTTACTCTTTAATAAAATGTTATCATGCATTACTATGGTGAGGTAATCATTAGCTTTTTATGTGCACATATAATTTTGTTTAATAAATTCTATTTTGTAGCTTACTCAGTCGTCAATTATAATCACATTCATATTACTTTCTAAATAACAATTATCATTATTCAATTCATAACTAACAATATAAAAATAACAATGTTTTATAAGCCCTACCAGAGGGGCTATCTTAAGTAGCGCAATCGACTTTTAAGTCACTATAAAAAGCCTGCACTAAACAACAATCAGGAAAAGGCTTAGATATCTCTAAAAAACGACTACTTCTGCAGCATCAGCACTGTGGAGTTGGAATTTGACAATTACATCTACCAATATAAGTTTTTTTCTTAAGAATGAATGAATGACAGAACCCGTCTAGCAACAGCAATCGACAACAGGAACTTTTAAAAAGGTGTTCTAAAAAACAGGCTGAATGAAGTTGGTCTCAAACCTCTATTTTTTTTCTGTGGAATTTAATAAACTTTGTTAATGGCTAAATACATTATGGCGTTTAGGTTTCACTGCCGCCGACCCGCTAGGCGGGACGATTTTGTATGAAAATCAGAGAGCTTGGCACGAAAGTGTTATATGCCACCTGGTCTTTCCTACGTCACAGCTAGCGATAGATTTAAAAAACTAAATTATTTAAACAAAAAACAAAAAACCCGACTGCAGTAAAAAAAACAACTGAAAAGCGAGAAACAAGCTATATTATCTTTTTTGTTTGTATAATAAAGTGTTTACATTCAACGTAGGCAGAACTACAGAATTGCCAACAGCTCTAAAAACTTGTTGATAATTCTGTAACCGCATTTTGCACAATCAGGCTAAGATGTTTACGAGTGTATTAGTGACAGGTTGCAAGCCCATCGCCTAACAGTACTACAAGCCTTTATTCCCTTAGTCGCCTCTTACGACATCCACGGGAAGACATGGAGTGGCACTAATCTATCCCGGAAACCACACGGAAACCCGGAAACCACACGGAAAACTCCTTAACTGGCGGAAAAAAAAAACCCGGCTGTTACGATAACAAATTGGTGGTAACAGATGGGAATAACTCTTACAAGCGTTCATTTTGATTTCAGTTGTATAGGCTAGACAAGATTTTATTTTTAGATATCATTTAAGACTGCGCCGGTAGTACAGTGGCGCCCTCATTACTGTTAGTCCAGTCAATATAGACATTCCAGTTTGCATTAATTCCCAACAAGCTGGATTTTTGTGCAGGCCTTGAATACGTCATTACAAATGATATGTCAAAAGTCCCCATCGATCCCGCTTGTGCGTTGTTTTTTATTCGAGGTCAAAGGTCACAAATTTGCGTTTTTTGCGTATATCTCTGAAACAATGAGAGCTACCGAAAAATAGTTCAAACAAAGTTTGTAGATCGTAAAATTGTCTACAAAAAAGATCTCACCTCGAATAAAAAACAACGCACAAGCGGGATCGATGGGGACTTTTGACATATCATTTGTAATGACGTATTCAAGGCCTGCACAAAAATCCAGCTTGTTGGGAATTAATGCAAACTGGAATCATAATTTAATATATTTTGACTGGACTATGTTATTGAGTTTTCTAATAAACTAAAGTATTTTCTTGAAATCGGAGGGTGCTTTTTTGTCCTACAAATGAGAACAACTTATAAGATTTCAAGGAAATTGTTTAGTTAATTAGAAAACAATAATAGTAATGACGGCGCCACTGGATGCTCGACGTTTCGCACGTTTACTCAAACAAAGAAATAACTCAAAATTGAACTACATTCGAAATTCAACCTTGTTTTTTGTCAATAGACTTCAAAACAAAAGTGAATTTTGTTTTGAATTATTTCTTTGTTTGAATAAACGTGCGGTTTGCTCCGTGCAGTCTTAATAGACATTTTATTCCTGACTTCCTTAGTTAGTATGATTCCCACCCAGTATTTTGTAGGCGTATCTCCCAAGGTCTTCTACTACATCATCCAGGTCTCTGTCAGCATCAATGGTCAGCACTTCGCAGCCAACTTTTGACGAATTCAGCCAATTTTCATAAGATTCATGAACCTTAAAAAATGAATTAAAAAAACTATAAAAATATATTAGGAACTAGCGTCCAGTCTGCGCTTTGATCCAGTTTAAATAAATAAAAAATAGTCCATGTCCATCTCGAATAATGGACAATTCAAATAGTAATTTTTTTTGAGATCCTGTGGTTCTAGAGATCACCTGTCCGATCAATACAAGATAATAGATTTGTCTTTTACTGTGAGATAATCAATACATTAATAAGAAAAAATAATTAAATGAACATATTTACTTCTTTTAAATATTCCAAAGGTATTTCAGATTCTTCACTCCGTCCCCTTTTCATAATACGCTCCAACGCAACTTGTGGAGTTGTCTTCAAATATACTGAAAACATCAATATGTTTAATTTTTTTGAGGCTCCATGGATAATTGAAAACATTGCACGGTGAGAACGAAAGTTACCCAATACGAAAATCAACCTTTTTGGGAAATTAACAAAATGTGTTTATGTGTTAGGAAGTTTCCCCTTAACTATACAAGAACTTCCCGAAATAAAGAGTTTAAGAAAAAAAAACATATTTTTTACGTATTTAACTCAATAGAAAAAAAAAAAAATTAGTTTTGTTCTCACCGTGCGATATGTTTGTAACTTTATGCCATACCTGAGGACTACTTCCTCTATAATAGTCATTACACTGGCTGTCTTACCCTTACATGGAATGCAAGAGCTAATGAAGCAGCATATGATAGTAGTCAACAGCAAGACCGGTATTACAAAGACAGAAATTCTTGGCCGTAACCAACAAAGCACTAGGCAACTGAAAATATGCTGCAGCTAGTCTAGTAGTGGTGCTGCTAGGACTTAATGGATTGTAGGAATTACTTTTGTTCAAACGCTACCATAGTCCATTTCAGAAATGAGCCTTGAATGCAGACTTAGCTGCTATGGGTTAACCTTTCATGTATCTAACGTTGGATGCTACAATATTAGAATTTGGAACTGGTTCCATGGGTTAAAGTCTATAACATGGCCCCTCTAATGGTTTGCCAGAGGCGGGAGGTGGCTGCTGCCCACTCAGTAAGCAGATGTTGATATACTTGACACTGACTAGTCAAGCTTCTCCCAAATCCATCAGACCAAGGGAAAAACCTCACTATAGAAGTCAAGCAATACAGGTTATACTTATACGTACATATAAGGTCTAAGTCTATGTCCAAATTCTTCTCTGTGTAGTCATACCAGGTCATCATGACTTGATACTCTGGCTCTTGGAGGTAGTTTTGCTTCTTGGCATTTTCTACAAAACAATGTCTGCTATTTTGTACTGATCTGGAAGATAACATTTTTTTAATTTATTTATCATATCATAACTAATAAAATATAGTGGTGTTAAGGTCATAATAAAAGTCTCTGATTTGCTAGTCATACAGGACGTCCCTCTTCTTCCAATCTGTGGGAAAGGAAACATACTGAGTGAGAAGGTTGGTTGTTTGAAAGTTGTGCTAGCCAGTTATGTTTTCTAATCTATTTCTTAATTCAGTGTAATTGCTTCTAATGGTGAAAATACCTCTCAAACATTTTTACAGTGACATCAGGACGTGACGGTGAGCTGGTCTGTATTTTGAGCCGACTAAGATGCACATAGTGTTGGAATGAGAAGGTCCATTTGTGCACTCCACTGTACACAAGACCAAGCAGGTTGTGACCGCCCACATTACGCCATTCTTTCAGGGGCTCCTAAAATGATAAAAGGCAACCTCATGAAACTAGACTACATTACATGCTGGATTGTTAATGCACAGATATAAATTATGAACTGGTATGTTAAAACGTCAAATTACAGCAGTCTTTTCTTCTTGGGCAGCCGTACACTAAGATATTTTAAAATACCCACAGAATATTTATCTAAAAAAAGTCAGTTTGATTTCGAAGGGTGCTTGTTCATAGATATAATGTTAAGTGCTACCTTAAGGCAATTAAATAACGGTTTCTTACCGGGTGCGCCTCCACATTCCGAAATTTCTCGAAGTACTTGATGCACGTTGATTTTCCTGAACCAATGTTTCCTTCAATGGACACCCTGAAAGGCCGCTTGTTTGCCAGACGGGTCGCGGTGGTTACAGTTTTCATGTTAGACATAATTCAATAAAATTCATGCGACATGAACAACCCGTAATGTCGATGTCAAAGAGTTTTCATATTGTTATTATGATTTCTCTGAACCACCAGGAATATTGATTGATGAGTTTGTAAATGGTTACTACAGACAAATTTGATTGATGCAATTTAATATAATTATCCACTAATCGCTGATTTGTGTGAAAAATCATGCAACGCAACACGATTTAACGCGCGAAACAGAACTTCAAAGTCACTACGTCTAAGTTGTCACAAGAAAATGTCAATGTCATCAATCAGGTAAAGCTGTTTGAGCTAAGAGTTAAGCCGCGTTGACACGATCAGAGCCTGCTCGTACCGAGTGGACTCGTAGGAGTAAGCTTCATAGGAGTGTACTGGATATTAACATAGTTCACTCGGATTATTTTCTTCTACAGAGTCTACACTGAAACGCCGTCGTCCGAGTGCGCTCGGATTATGGGTTGCCACAATACGAGTAGCGTCCGAGTAGGTATCCCAGTTCAGTCGGTCCGAGCAGGCTCTGATCGGGTCAACGCAGCTTTACATCGATTAGTTTTGCTTCGGTGAGCGGTGCGGATCAATTAGAGAGCAAAATTAACCGATATATCAAGCAAGAACAGTTTTATTTTGTTCTTTGTTCAAAACCGATTATGTTCGAAGGACTCGAAATTAATATTCTCTTTTTTAAGCGCGCTGGTAAAAAAACAGTTTTTGAACCTAAGAAATATTTGAGGTTGCTGGGATGATGCTCCACAGCAACCTCAAACTCGGATAATTTACTCTCGAACTATTTTGAGGTAAATTTATTTCTAAGTATGTACAAATTCGGTACATAATTTGTGTATTAGCGTTATGCTTTAAAACATTTCAAAACAGACAGTGGGGTTTCCAGGGAGGGTGACATTTCTTACCGGATGTGCCTCCACATTCCGATTTTTTCCTGAACCAATGTTTACTTCAATGGACACCCTGAAAGGCCGCTTTTCCGTTTACCAGACGGGTCGCGGTGCTTACAGTTTTCGTGTTAGACATTATTTTGCTATCAAAGCCCAACCCGCGAGTTCTGGGTGGTATTCCGCCAGAGTCGCGTGAGCAGAGTAAATCAGTAAACAGAAGGTTACCGGAACCAAAAACCGCGAAGAAGTCGTTTATAGCTTATAGTATAGCTATTTCCTCGGACCTTGCCTAATTTTTCTACATAAAATGTAATTCAAAATTCAAAATATTTATTCAGTAAATTGGCCACATGAGGGCTCTTTTACACGTCGGTAACATGGAGTGAATCTACTAGCGCTTCGGACAAGACCATCATTGCGGAGAAGAAGCGCCGCAAGAAACTCCAAGAGAAGGTCATTTTTTCAATTATTAATTAGGTACAATAATACTTAAAAGTAAGTTACATTACAAGGTAATAAAGTAATAAATAATTATTTTTAAAAACCAACACAAACAAAATCCTTACAAATGTAAAGTCAATAAAATAAAGTTAAAAATAATGATTAGGAGAACAACATGACGAGGTCTCTACGTCAGGAACGATAATTCATTCATTCATTCATTCATATTCATAAACTCACGCCTTCATTATTAAAATAATAATTAAAATAACTAAATTGGAAAAAACAGGTCCTTGCAAGCGTGAACAGACCGGACCCCACAGACAGCCAGCACCCGTTCACGAGCATGACGCGTATCTCATCCATCGCCTCCCTCAACCTACTCTATGCCCATCTCCAGTGTATTGACTAGGTTCTTATCTCTTTAGCAAATTTTCTTTCAATGTTACATTTTCTTAGTTCAATCAAGTAGGCTTAAAAACGTAACGAACAAACATGCACATTTCATACATTTATGATATTAGTAGATACGGAAATAATCTGAGAAAGTGTTGCTCCCGGTTTTGAAATAAATTGAACGACAAGTAGGTATGAATTGTCGTTTTGTAATGACGGGTAAAATAATTTATATTTAACAGTTTTTAATAGTTTATATTTAAACACTTACTCTAATTCGAAAACCATTTCGGGGAATAGAGTTTTAAAACCATTCTGCATTATATTTGTTATGAAATATTTATCTATTTCGGATATTTCGACAAAAGTACATTTAACCTTTGTTTGACTTTCGTTTTCGGCTTAAAGCCCTACCAGGTGTGTATCTTATGGATTAGGCGAAAACCGCTTGAAATTGTATGTTTTAATACACTATGGCAATCACTTTTTATCATTAGATATCATTTAATCGTTGTAATTTGTAAGAAAATGCCAACCCAAATTTAAAATAACAATGTCATCCATTAAATGTCTGCTAAATAAATAAAGATGTTCACACAAAACTATTGGGTCATACACAACATTAATGAAATTGGTCTCTTAAAATTACAAATATTATTTCAAATTAGAATCACAATTAAATATGTTTTAATGTTTTAATGTTTATTAGGGTACCTAACAAACGGTACAATATAACTTATAGCTAGAAAATATATTACAACATCAACCACTAAAGTTACCACAACTTAAAAATACAAATAACACGTGGGTACATACACAGTTTACGTGTAGTTTAGTTTTTTAGATGGCGTAATACAAAAATATTATGAAAGGAACAAAAGAAGCAAAAAAAAAGAAAAAAAAATACGAATACAAAAAAACACACTAAGACCTGAGGATTTATATTTTTGTAGATATTAAATTGTATAGCACGCTTTATTGTTCCCTCATGGTACAGTCAAAGTCATAAATATAAAGACCCAGATAGACGTGCGAGTAAGTACACCATACTCCTTATACAAAGATTTTATTGTTAGTGGCATATGGGCTTGTAGATTCTATACTATAAAAATTCAATAAAGGCCGTCGAGCTTTAATTACGCGTACTTACTCCACCGTCTATCATCCCTTTAATACAAGTTAACAAACCGTCAAAAATATCAACACTCCCTTATGGCCACTATATAAATGAAATATGAGACGATGGCTGTGTAGATGTAAATGCATGTATGGCTATACTGGTATGACTGTACTGGTTTCACTGATAACTAACGTGAACAGTAAGTGTGCCAAACTTCAGGTCAGTCAGACTACTAGAACTAGGTTAAAATCGACTTCCAAGAGTTTATTAGGTAAGTGCATTGTTAGTTAGTAACAAGTGAGTGAGTGGTCCGGGGTTTCGAACCACGATGCACACGGAACACACATCACTGCTAAATAAAAACAGTATAAACTCAATATCCTTGCTAGTTTTGTTTCAAGCTCATAGACGTAGAATTAAAGTTGATTTTGAAATACAGTTGTATTTTGAGTTACTACTGTTTTGATCTAGTAGTGCGTGTGTTTCCGAGTCTTACCGCGCCGTACTCAGCGATATTTTAGAGACAATTAACTCGTTCCTTTTTCAAACTTGTGCTTGTGTTTTTAGGGTTCCGTGGTTAAACTAGGAACCCTTATAGTTTCGCTATGTCCGTCCGTTCGTCCGTCCGCAGCTTAGCTCAAAGACTCTTAGTAGGTAATAGAAAGCTGTTATTAAGCATGAATATACTAGTACGTATTAGTCACTTCGACAAAGTGGTAAAGTAAATCTTGATAAATGTTTTTTTTATGTTATACCTCCCCTACATGTAACGTGAGGATTAATATTTTTTCACTTCTGCTCTTAAAATGTTACTTTAGTCTCTGCGTATCGCGACTAAAGCTCCTTATTAATCTCTAGGGATTAAAGTTTTGTTTAATTTACATTGGGGACGTAATGGAGTATTATCGGGATTATCGCTATTTACAGTGATTGTGTATAGACAATTCTTAGGGCGTGGAAATAACCTCAAAATGAAACTGCAAATATTTAAAAAAATACGATTGATTTTGTTGAAACAAGATGAATGAATGAATGAATATGAATAGGAATCAATTTAATTATATTAAGGATTAATTCATTTTATTATTCATGGTCCAAGTAAAGCGTTTAACGAGAAACTAAACAAACATAATGACACGGTACTCGAACTACGCCACCCAAACGGAGAGCATCTTGTGTCATTATGGTGTGAGGGTCTCTAGTTGAACAATTTACTATAAATAGAGAATTAGTTCATACTTGTTGTTTTTTTAAGAACGTTTTTGTGAAGAACAGCTTCGGAGCCTTACACTGAGCATGGTCAGACATGCTCTTGCCCGGTTTTTCAAACTTGTGTTTGAATAATCGTCGTTTACTTAACGACTTATGCCCGGTTCTATATTCAAGAAACGAATCGTTTCCCTCACGGGCAGTAGCCTTATGACATTTGCTACGTACAAAATGTGTCAAATTTTAACGAGACGTCACAACTCTACCAACGGTTTTGAATATAGGAACGCACCATTTATCGTGATTAACTGACTCTGAGTGCGGCCATGTTTTCTATGTATTTACGTATTTATAGCTTTCGCCTGCGACTCCATCCGCGTAGAAGTCGATTATCACTAATTTTCCGGGATAAATGACCTACCCTCATACTATGTTAGTCTTGTTAGTTCCGGGCTATAACCTATCCCTGTACAATCCACAACTAAGCCTTATTTCAACGGAATAAGTTGCAAAACTTCGTCGATCGGTTGACGCGTGGAACATGCGTTGAACGCTGAAAGTGTAACAATGAAACGTAATAATATCGGTATCTATTATTATCATTTAATTCTATTTCTGACGACCTCAATGTAACTGCATATAATTTGACATGCCATGTAATTTATACTGTGTTATATTGAGTAATAAAATCTGAATCTGAATCTGAATATCTATATAAAAATAAAAATGAATTGCTGTTCATTAGTCTCGCTAAAACTCGAGAACGGCTGAACCGATTTGGCTGATTTCTTTTTTGCTGTGTTCGTCATTGTCAGGACAAGGTTTGTATGAAATAAAATAATTGAACAATTCACCGGGGAAGTCAGAAAGTTGCAGCGGGGCGAAGCCGCTGGCGGGCCGCTAGTAGATTATAAAATTAGTAACGTAAAGGACTGCCTTACTTTACCTCAGCTATTAACGATTTACATCCCTTTGTACATCCCTAGTGAACCGCAAATTATAGGTAGGTATTTAGACTGCCAATTACCAGAGACTACAAACTAAAATCCTGGCAGAGTCGGTGGGATTGACAGATCCATTTAGAGATGAAATGAACGGATGCCAGTCGAGTGACGGGCGTGCAGCAGATATATTTCATTTCCGTTACGCGATACAGAAATAAATTTCGTTATTTTACCCTCCGTTTTGCGTGGAATTGACAACAGAAGAATTAAAAAGTATTCAGTAGGAATATTTGTTGGACTAAAAACTGGCGAATTTTTTGCAACATTTGACATATTTAACAACATACGCGTATGTTGTTTTTGAATTCCAATTTGTAATTGTGGGTGGTTGATATCTCAAAAAAAGCCGGTCAAGTCGGACAAACTTGCACTCCAAGCGTTTCATGTTCCATACTTATATTATGAACGTTAATTACCATATCAATTACCGAGCACACCAAAACAGGATGATATGTTTTTTTCGTAAGGATCAGTTTTACAATTGATTACCTGGCACTAATCTGTTGTTTAACTATGAGGTATAAACTACTTATTTATTATGATTATGATATGATATGAAACCTTATGGATATGTAACCCTAAAAAAGTGTTTTTATTTACTAAAGTCAATAGTTTCAATGTTTTTGCTACTTTATCTCAACAATCTCTGCGTAGATAACTGTGACATACGCACAGACAAATTATAAAGTTCTTAGTTCGACTACGGAACTCTAAAAGGAAATTAAATGACTACCATTTCACCCAATGAAATTAAATTGCTTCTACTTCGGCAGCATTTTTATCTATCAAATGATATTGAAATTGGTAAACGTATAATAACCAATAGGCACAGACTACTAAGGGATACTAACGTATCAGACTGCCATCTCGCGAACAAAATCGGCTCATCGTAGGATTTTGACATATTTCTTAAGTCATACGACATTTTGCTATTTTTTTTCATTTTAAATGTAGGCACTGGAATTTCAAAATAATACATCCTATTTTTTTGTACAAATAGTGATCGTTTGGTTGTTTTTCCAACAAATTTAGACTAAGGCACTTCTAAATAATACAGCCACATTTTTTTCTAAAAATGGTGATGTTGATTTTTTAAACCACATTTAGACTATGGAACTTATAGACAATACTGCCTATATTTATTGACCTATTCTACTCGGTAAAACCATATGGGTTTTGACATGTTGTCGTATTGTTTTTTAACCTGCCGCCTTTACTGTCAGGTAGAATAGAGCCCCTGCTAGAATACTACAGCCCGTGAGCACTTAAAATACCATTCGGTTTGTACTTCTCTCTCATTCGTTCTCAATAAGAGCGTAGAGACCGAGTGAGAGACAAGTACAAACCGAATGTTTTTCTTAGTGCTCACGGACCGTATGTTGTTTTCGCCGCCCATACGTGATTCGGCGTATAGACACCAACACGAATATTCACCGAATCTTGCAGTGTGGCCCCGGTCTGAGAAAATAAAACCAATCTAATGTTGTAAACATGTATACTTATTAAAAAAATCACAATTAAAATACATTATAGTTTAAAACAATTATGATGTAGTGGATTTTGCAGTAAAGACTCTGGGACCTGCCTTGACCAGGGTAGCTGCCATTCCAGTAGTCTGTTATAGACACCTCCGGGATCTCACACCTGGTGCTTACCTCTTCTAAAACATAAATATAGCTATACAGAAAGATAATGGTGCCAGCGCCATGTATCTATACCATGCGGTGGACCTAATGAAGCCGGTGCATATTTTATAATTTTGTATTAGGCCAGTAAAGTTCTAGATAGTCCTTAATATTAAAATAAAGTCATTAAGACAGACATGTTTCACTTCACAGAAGACCCACGTAAAAAATATAAAGAATAAAAGACCAATATTACAGAATGTGTGTAATTGCGGCAGTGAAACAAAAGATACGTTTCTCACTCTTGAAGAAGTTATAAAAAGCAAGACAGATAAAAGTATCCCTTCGAATTGAATAAATGGAATAGAAAAACTAAATTATCAAATCAAATATTATACTTCAATGATTACGTGGATCTCAATGACTTACTCATTTTTATAGCTTGGAAAAAAAAGTTCAAGTTTTGGTCGAATGAGGCCATTGTTTGGTATGAAATCGGCAACATGATTCAATTTTTAACCCCTGTTCTACGTATCCTACCTGGGGCACGTTTTACAAAGCTTCAAGTAACAAGGTTCACTAATGTTTCACCGAAATACGTTTGGCCGAATGAGTCGTTCGGCAACTGTTTCATTTCCTAACCCGCTTATATTGCTGTAACTGTAAATATTTCAGATTTTTTTAAAAAAAGCTAACCTAACCTAACCTATAGTCTACACAATGGTACAAAAATAAATCCTGAAATATTCACAGTTACAGAAATATATGCGGGTTGGGAAATGAAACAGTTGCCAAACGACTCATTCGGCCAAACGTATTTCGGTCAAATGAACGGACCCCACTTCTGGTACCTACTTTTAACGGAATAAGGGATGGGTGGAACAGGGTCTAGGTAGGTTAAGAGGTCTGTGGGCTCATATGACCACAAAGGGGTATTTAGATTTTTTTTAGAGACTGATAAGAGTGATAATAAGTGATAAGGCTAATGGTGACATCATTGCATTTTACGCTGCTGTAAAATAATAAAACGGATTATAAATCATACCTGCTGGCCGAGGTTTTAAGCTTGATCTACTTTACAACTGGGAATAGCCGGTCAAAATATGTGTACGATGATTTAGGCTGTTTTTTTTTCATCTTGTTACATCTATCGAGTGCACCCCCTAGAAATATTATTATTTTTGTTATTTAACAACTAAACTAAGTAACGGTTTCTACAAGACACCTAAACTCCAAATTTCATCAATATACCTCTTGCAGTTCAGCAGTATCAGCTCTTACTTTCATCTGGCTATTGTCATGCGTAATAAAAAGTACCTAACTCTCAAGTGTGTCTCTCGCAAAATCCTCTCCTCTAGTAATCTCTTAGACCATACAGTAGCTGGACTGGCCTTATAGGTCATTTCCGCTCTGCCGAAAAACTTGCACAATGTGCAAAAAGTTATACAAAACCTATTTCATAATCGATTAACCCCTCAGGTGTCCTACGCACAACATGTGTGCGTAGATTTTTTGACATTACGTGACTTATTCATTTGACATAAAGTTTAATTTTGATGTACATCAATTTTGACATATCGCTCGACGGGTTAATGGTCATTCACAAAATCGCCTCGCAAGAGAACACACTCATTGGAAAAATGCTCGCATGTGCTATAAGTTCGTGTAAAAAACGATCAACTACTTCAAGCTTGGAAAAAGATGGCACAACATTTCATTTGTTAGTAATTTTATATATTTAATACATGTAAAATATTATTTTTAAAATATTTTCATAGCACGTCAAATTGAACGATTATAATCAATCGATTCAAATTCTTACTTGGATGAATGCGTACCCGGGGTAGCGAGACTCGGTTTTAATGCTTTGCAAGAAATAACTTAACAGTTTTTGAAATAAAGTCTATAATTGTTTTCATCAAAATGATTTCGTCAGCATATCTACTCCTTAGAGAGACTCGGTTTAGTGATGAGGGTAGTCTCGATGAAATCAATTTTTATCGACAGTTAGGAATATTTACTAAGGACCTGGAAATTGCCTAGTAAACACTATTTATTTTAAGTGTAGGTAGGTATATTTCACACGTTTCCAAAAGACCCAGAATTTAAAAAATATGGACCGCCTCATGCAGCAGACAAGCAAATTGGGTGCCTACAGACAGACGCGTACTAGTTCTAAGTATATGTTCGAAACATATTGATGCAAGTCAGTATGGAACGCTGCAAGAAGCGAAAGTTAATAGATTTTGCGGTTCCTACTTTATGTTTATATGAAAAAGTTAGTATTTTAGTAAGTAATTCACGTTTCACTCTTAAATATTTACTTATACAAAGAAATACCAAATACCAATTTCATTTTAAAACTTTCATAACTTTGTCAAATAATATCTAATACAAATACGGTCAATAAGGTTTCTTCTCATAAAACAATAATAAGAAACATTGTGCTACAATCTCCACGAGTGTTTAAGAGGGCAAACTTTGTAAAAATATATAAATAACATCCTATTTTTCTGTTATTGTTAATTATAATTAACATGACTTAACAACTATTTCATTGACCAATAATATCCTATTACGATGCTCGATAGATACTGTTTTTTTATGACAGAGAAGACGGCACATTAGCACTTGGGCCGACTGATGGTAAGTGGGA
Organism: Acleris emargana; assembly: GCA_927399475.2. Lineage (NCBI taxonomy): Eukaryota > Metazoa > Arthropoda > Insecta > Lepidoptera > Tortricidae > Acleris > Acleris emargana. Next base: position 5,999,239 of record OV656840.1, read on the forward strand.
ACTGAAACAATCTCAAGATTGCAATCCTAAGGGCCGTATTAATTAACTTATCTTGACTGAGAGATGTCCGTCACAAGATACGTCACAGTAAACGACAAGCCATAGAAAACTGTCATTTTGACGCATCTTGAGACTGGCATTAAAGTCGAGATAAGTTTATTAATACGACTTCAAAAAGCCTAAGACTTCAAAGGCGTTGCCAACTCTGAGTTCTACGATGGAATCTCTATGCTCGTAATTTCACCGGTTGTCTTATTCCGACACCGGAACACAACAATGCGAACACAGCTGCTAGGCGGCGGGTCAAAAATTGTATGCTTCTGCAAATATCAGTAAAAATATCGATATGAGCTATCGACCTAATCCTCGCACCGTAGGTTATGCCGACCACATTGACAATTACGTATTCTTATACCGCGTCTGTACAGTCTTTACATGTGCGATATGTTTGTGTGCGTCAAAATATATTATGTGTTATCTGTCAAAATGTGCGTGTGTAATGTAATGACACAGATAGATTTTACATTTGTAAGTAATCTTTTGCATGTGTTATTTCTTCACCCCCCGCAAATCTCGGCAGACATGATTGTACTCGAATTCGAGTTCATATTCCTTATAGGTTGTATTCATACAACCTATAAGGCCAGTCCAGGTATTGTATGGTCTAAGAGTAATCTACTTGATCTGTTCGGTACTTGCCCCCTTTCTGCTTTTGCCTACTAGATAACTAGCATAGAGGTATTAGAGGTGTTATAGGCATTCAGCGTTACTCCGCAGGGTTAGAAACGCGTTTGCAATCTTAGGATTGCAGTTTTGTGATTGTAGTCTTGAAAATACAAACGTCTATGGGACTCATGTCCCACAGTCCCACATACCATCAGGTGGCCCATGTGGTAATTTTCCATTAAAAAACCGGGCAAGAGCATGTCGGACCATGCTCAGTATAGGGTTTCAAAGCAGTTACTACAAACAAATTAAACCTCGCGACAAACCCTATTTTTTTTTAAAGAACTGCATCGACACCGCAGTCTATGGGGTAGACGAGAAAAAAACTGTGTGTGTGACTCATATGACGACAGACTGACAGACATGGCGAAACCATAAGGGTGCCTAGTTTTACTACGGAACCCTAAAAACGGCTACGTGCGCGTCGGACTCGCGCACGAAGGGTTTCGTACCATTACCTATAAAGTCACGTTTTTTGAATAAGTGGCTAAATTATTTTTAAAATTATATCTTAAGTGGAGCAACCTTTTTAAAAAATATTTTTATTCCGTTTTTAGTATTTTTTGTTATAGAGCCAACTGAAATGTATCATCTGTGAAAATTTCAAGTTTGACAGACAGACAGACAGACAGACAGACAGACAGACAGACAGACAGACAGACGAACAGACAGTCAGACAGACGGACAGACAGACAGACGGACAGACAGACAAACGGACGGATGGACGGACGGGATGGACGGACGGAAGGACGGACGGACGGAAGGACGGACGGACGGACAGACGGACGGACGGACAGACGGACAGACGGACAGACAGACAAATAGTGGAGTCTTGGTAATAGGGTTCCGTTTATAACCTTTTGGTACGGAACCCTAAAAACATGTACCGTTTTAATGATGGACCCAGGATAATTCCTTTCTTTCAAGCTCTGGACAGCTATCGTTGTACAGACCTCATGCAGTGGTGATATTCTCATACAAGGCCGTGTCGTATCAGGGGTTCGCTTCAGTCACATGGTAGGATTTAATAATAGCCGTCCAGTCATTATTGATGCGGATTAGAGGACGTATCTACTTATGTAGTTATGTATTTGTACAATTAATTATAAAATTCCATTCATGCTTGTGGACATATTATTTAGGCAACATAGGTGAGCTTTCTATAACGAACACGCTTTATTAGACCTGTTGGTGTGATAGGATCCCTCGACGATACTAAAGGACGTTGGTTCGGGCTAGCATCAATGATATTTATAAGAAAGAAATAATGTCTCATTTCATTCGTATGTAACTATTATTTACATTTTGTTTACATCTCGACATTTTGTTTAATTTGCACCGGCGTTACCGTCACCTGTGAAACGTGAGATACACAATTAGATATTGCATGAGTGCGATAAAGACGGGTAGCTACATGGCGGCCGTGAGCGGCACTTGACTTGGCGAGAATGGCGAGCAGTTTGAAACAACTATTTATCTCTTTCTAACAATAGCGTTCGCTATGGATTGCCGTCTTTGTCTGTAGCAATATAGTAACGCAGCAACTGTCAGCAATTGGTGACGGGTTTAAAATGCGTTTAGTATGAACGTAACCTATCTAAATATAAAATATCATTGGCTAGCATCAGGAAAAGTTAGCTCCAGGAAGGATGAAGTTATTTAGAGAAATCATCATCTTTCATTAAAGACTAGCTATACAGGGCGTCCCACGGCTATGCCACATTGAAGGAAAGTACCTTAAATATTAGAGATGGAACATTTTACTGAAAGAAGACATTATTTGAATTTAAAAAACAATTTAAACTGCATTCATCGATTTTTAAATAGTGACATGCTTGAACCGGGAATCGAACCCGTTACACGAGAAAATTAATTACCCTGTAGCTTTATCATACCGATCGAAAGGCTTCACCATAAGGATTATTTTTTGCTAAATAACATAGTCTCAAAAATAAAAGGAAGACCATGAATTTTAACATTTTTAATACAAAATTAATCAATTTATCAAAATGCTCAAAACGAATCCCTTCCTGTTGAATACAAAGTCACACTCTTTTGATTATTTCGCTCACAAAAAAAACACATTAAATGTTAAAATTCATGGTCTTCCTTTTATTTTCAAGCATGTCACTATTTAAAAATCTATGAATGCAGTTTAAATTGTTTTTTAAATTCAAATAATGTCTTCTTTCAGTAAAATGTTCCATCTCCAATATTTAAGGTACTTTCCTTCCATGTGGCATAGCCGTGGGACGCCCTGTTTACTGTCTTCGTCTGCGTAGAAGTCGTTTATCGCTATTCCCTCGGTAGCTGTCATATTTTCCTTGTGCCGTTGTTGTGCTAAATCGTTACAAAGCTTACTATTTTATAAAGCTTCCTATTTAACAAAGAATGACAGACTTCTTCCTTTTTACAATTTTGGGAACCAACCCTAAACAGAGGACACCCTTCCACAAATGGACTCTTTCTGAACTAAGCTCTAAGTTCATAGGTTATATGCACACTGTTCTGATAAACATATTTACCTACACAGATAAACTGATAAGTAGGTACGTAAATACGTAGACAACCACAAAAAACTCATCACTCAAAATCATTTTTATTCCGAAAAAGTAGGTAGGTTAGGTTCGTTAGGTATCTTTAGATGCCCGAAGGGCAAATCGCTCAGAAATAGGAGCCCTGCCTGCTCCGTCGAATAGTAGTGGTGTGACAACCTGGTGTGACCACGAGTCTGCACCCATATAATCCTAGCTTATGCTCATCCTACAATTTTTTTTGACTTAACGGGGATCGAACCCGGCTATACCTACTACCGATAGTTTCATAAGTATGCACCTTGATTACAGCAGCAGCTTAATCCTAAATATTAAAACTGAATGCTTTGATTTACCGGTGTCCAATTCTTGTATGTCGCTGGAAATTTTTTATGCATTAAAAAACATTTGGTGGGTTTTGCACACAAACAAACTGCATAAAATCTCTTTTAAAAAGGTTTTCCACACGCAGGAGTTTTTATCTCATGTCTAACCACGGTTTGATCACCATTATTTTCACGAAGGCACTGCAACTGTAACCATTTCTTTAATATTTCTTCATTTGATATTTACGACATGTCGCATCTTGTCACGTGGTATTATACCAGAGATCACACGCACATGAAATAAGACATAATATGGTTTAAATACCTGGAATAAACAAGCAAGAATAGCAATAAAAATTTATCCGGCTTGCAAATATGCAGTTTTCAATTTTGTATATCAAACGGATAAGAGCATTACAAACATTAGCCTAATAAAGGTTTAGAGAGTAATTATTGATCAGAACAACAAAAACATTTCATTATTTCACATGGCTGATAATCACGTACACTAAAACAAATAGAACCACATACCTACAATGAGGATAACATCTTATATTTAATCAATACCTACACATACGCAGACAGACACTATTAAACTGCAAAAAACAACATTGTTTTTAGCAATGTCAATAAAAAAGTTAAGTATATAGCTAAAAGGGTTTTCACGGGCTCTCCAATAATGATAAACCCATGAGAGGAAAACACGAAAATTTGAAAATAAGTTGTAACAAAGTTGTTAAGGGTTGCTACACTCGCTGTAAACTTACAAAGTCAATAAAACTAAGTGATCTGTTATAATATAACTCAGTCGCAAACAAGTATAGGTACCACCTATGTGAAGTTAAATAATAACCTATAAAATTGATTGAAGAATAAAGCGCCCAGTGAACCGTCGTCCTATTGCGAGTAGTAAATACTGCCGTACCCTAACATATACCCTGTAGGTACTATTAAACTGTTATAACAATAATGAACCTAGTAATAAAAATGTGAGGTCACATAGCCTCACAACATAGCACATACCAATACATTTTTTCGAATAATGGTTTCATATCTGCCGTCCGATCACTAAAAGGCCGTTAAGCAGCATTTTTGTCAATTTTGAGTTTTATATACTAGTAAATAGAGAAAAAAAATCTCTTTTAGGCTATATATAAAACTCAAAATTGACAAAAATGCGGCTTAACGGCCTTTTAGTGATCGGACGGCAGATATGATCATCTTTAACAAGGTTAGGGTTTGAGGCTTAGGTGATCGGTTCTTTACAGTATCAGAAACGCAGCCTTCATTAAAATGTATTATAAAATACCAATTCTGTTTTTCACCTTTTCTCGAAACAAAATGATGACAAGATTGACTTGACATGACGTGACAAGACAATCAGAAACTGACTTAACAGCTCAACAGCCACTTGGTGCCAATTTGTCTATGGCGTTATCTGGTAGCGGTAGCTGGGTTAAAGTGTAATATAACTCCGAAAATTGATAGCTGTTTGACAGCACGTAAGCTGAGTTTTTTTTCTATGAAGTTATAGGGCCGTGCCAATAGGTCTCGATTGAGATTCGTGGTTTTGACCGTTGACTTTTGTACAAAACTTTGTTGGGACATTCACTAAATAACAAGCTTTCGAAATTTAAACTTTCAAATTTTCGGAATTCAACGTTCGAATACCTGTTCAAAACGCGCCAAATCTCTAACACTAAATAGTTTCGCGCCACAACGAGAATGTTGCCAAGTTGTAGCTACAATATCCACATAATTAAAACCACGGATGGCTCATTATATAATGGAATAATGAGCGCATTGTCAACTTATTGCGAGAGAAGTTCCGCAGCTTTCTATTGTTTGCGAGTCACCACAGTTTTTACGCTTCGTTGCATTGTGGATGACTATAGATGACAATCAGGGTTTAGACAAGGCTTTAATTATTTCGAGGCACTCGTCACAATTTCAGTCGAAAAAAAAAAGAATTGACAGGAGCTTAGCTTTGTCGTCCTCATGCAATAAATGGTGGTCCTGGCGTCGGATATAGTTTTATTTAAAATAAAAATCAAAACATTACTGAAATTAATATCTATCAATTTCTACCGCAGTAGGTATTTACCGTGGATTTTTAACAGTAATTTACTTTAATTTAAAAAATCATTACGCGTGCCGTTTTACAGTGTTTATAATAATAACGTGTAAACCAACTGAGCCTGGTAGGTATAGCGCATTACAACAATTACAATATGACCTTTGAACAATCATTGTGACACCACTTTTTGATTGTGTTCACAAAGTGTAAAATTTGGTATAATAATGTAATGTACTTGGCACTGTGTATCTAAGAACTCATAATTATGAATAATAAGCAACATCCTAATTGATGACGCCTTTGGGACACAGCCTTTATTCAAGGGCGAAATTAATTTTACAGTCAAAGTTGTAACCGTAAACAAAGTCGTAAAACGTGGCTAATTAATTTTTGAACTTAGTTACGACTGTCAACCAGTTTAATGTGATTTTTAGAACTAAAGGGACACAATTTGCGTCGGTTTTCAGTAGAAACTAACATTTTTGAAATGATACTTAGTTACCTATTAATATAAAATTAAATATTTTGTTTAAATATATATTTGTTGTCAAAAATCACGTAAAATATTTAACTGGTGAGGTTAATCACCTGATTAAGCTTGGTACGATAGTGTCCAAACTATTTTTTCGTATAAATATAAACTTGAGGAATAAAAACATATCTTCACATGTCGTAATTAATTGAATGCAGTTTGTGTGGGTCATCGTCAAACATCCACTCGCAACTAACGTAATCATATTGAAGTGATGTAATTTAATGTTTAATGTGTGTGTGCGTCAATTATTCTGTTTATCATACGTACAGTAAGGGAAACTAAAAGACGTACCTTTTATGTATTATTTGCATTGGAATAAGAGCGAAAAAGGTACGTCTTTCAGTTTCCCTTAGTATACCTACAGTCGGCCACATAGGTAGCTGCACACTTTTGCACCTTGTCACTTTAACGCATTTGACACATTAGTGGCAGCAGTTCATACGCGACGTTAGTGACAAAACACTTAAGTGTACAGAACTTAAAGGCCTTATAGAGTAGTAATATCGTTATACTATGTCTTTGCCTACATTATGTTACTGTAACTATTTAAATAAATAAATAAATAGGTTTTACCACTAATGCACTGGCGCTGAAGGTCCAAAGCTGAAGGCATAGGTCCAAAGGCTACCGAGAGGGTCTTATTGCATATCTCACATTACTAGGCTTAGGACTTTTGGTAGCATACCGTGGTTCTAGAATCCATGGAGTCGCTATTTCCCAATTATTATAAACATACCACCTTAATTTTAACCCTCAGTAAAGTCACAATAAAGTTTACGAGTAAATGAATTTTGTTAAAGAGAGTGATTTTATATCAAGCAAACTAATATTCAAATAGTTTATTTTGTAATATGACATACTGAAAACCAAAATCATAGTGGTATATTTATAATAATTAGAAAATAGCGACTCCATGGATTCTAGAACCACGTTTTACCACCAAAAGTCCTAACCTTACACATTACCAACTTCCTTCCTCTAACGAAATCGATTATCTTGAAGCAATTTCCACCTTCAAATAAAAAGTCATTGCCTCGAAAGTACATGCAAAGATGCATCCCTCAAGTGATTTAAGCAAGTATATCAGTGTCCTCAGTGTTTTAACTCTTTCAGACGAAATGCTTTATTTTCAGAAGTTTCACGAAATATTCCCTTTATTTAGCATTGAAACCCCCGGTTAGTTTTACGGGGTACTCAGACTCGAAAGTCGTTCTAAGTTCAATTTGCTACATTAACTTTTACTGTTCGTACAAGAAAGTTGGTTTCTGCGAGAGTGGCTTTTAATAGATATTTTTGCTGGAGTAATAGCTTAGAATAACATTTAAAAAGGAGCGTTGGTATTTAGACTATTGCCTTTGTGTTGGTGTTCGGAGGATCGGTTAAATGAAATCCCTCCTGCTATATCGCCCATTAAGTCTTTATCGCTTACGTAATCTACCCCGTCTCTTTTCGTCTTGCATTTAGAAGACAATCTGAACTTAACTAACACTTGTACCAGTCTAGAGCTTTAGATTAGGACTGAGTTAATTTGTGTGAGACTGTCCCCTGATACTTGGTTATTTAAATCTGAGGGTAAGTAGGTTCTGACCTTACTGATCCTGAGGATGCAAGATCTGTATCTTCCTTAAGCCTGAGAACGACCTTACCGACTTGTAATAGAGCCATCATGATGTCGTGGAAAATTTGCTGAATAAATATTTTGAATTTATGGATAAAATTTACCTTTAAAATTATATCCCGTGTAACAGTCTCAGAGTCAGTTAATGACGATGTGCTGTCCGACCAAAAAAGGCGGCTAACTGCAATGTAGTATTCGAACCATTCTATACTCTATTGGTTACCACATCTATATATTAAAAAAAAAAAACTCCTGGTCACGCTATAACTTGAAAACAGCTGAACCGATTTGTTTTTTTTTGTTGTGTACGTCATTGTCAGGACAAGATTTGTATGAAAGAAAATAAATGCAAAATCCACCGGGAAAATTAGAACATTGCAGGCGGGCCGCTAGTAAAATTTAAAATGCTTATACTATTACTATCGGCAGCGATTAAGTTGATCCTAAGTTTGAAAAAGAACGAGTTAATTGTTTCTAAAATCTCTCTGAGTACAGCGGTAATGTAAAGACATTTTTCATATAAAATGTGTTTACTTTGGACTCTAGTCGAAAGTAAAGAGTAAGGACAAAGTCGATGAAGGAGCAAGCTTACCTAGAAGGTACTTATTAATCCTACTTTGTCTCAATTTTGTCAATTACCGAGCAAACAATTGTAAGTAAGTAGATATACATACGGGTGGAAAAAATCTATGGGCCCTGGAGGGGAAGTACCTTAAATCCTTTAGTTAGCTCATTTTACTGAAAGGAAACATTCTTTTATTTTTAAAAAGAAACAAAACTGCATTTAACGATTTTTTAAATTTTGCTTGTCCCACCCGGGAATCGAACCAACTAAAAATAAAAAAATAAACCCACACATAGTGTTCAATTCACGAAGTCGCAGCCTTTCGATGCACGTTGGCGTTATCTACATAAAAAGAACAAGTGCCCTGTGACTTCTTAAATTAATACCATTATAATTATGACTAGCTATGTCTGAGACCGTCCACACTGAAATATAAAAGTTAGTTATACTAAAATGAAATATTAATTTAATTTTGGACGAAATGTCCCTCCACTGACGGATTATGCTAGTGCTATTGCATGTAACCGCGGGCTGCGGACGTTGCGGTGAGCGAACGCAATTTAGTTCGAAATTATTACTCATAGCCACACCGGGAAATTCTTTACATCATTTAAAAAAAAGCTTACCTACATATTTGTTTAATGATCTGTACATAAGGTTTTTACATGCATACATACATTAAATCACGCCTGTTTCCCAGAGGGGTAGGCAGAGACCACATCTTTCCACTTGCTACGATCTTGACAAAATTCTTTCGCTTCTTCAACAAAGTTTTTAAAAAAAGATTAAAAGTAATACTTTTAGATAATATAGATACATAATATTTTGGCAGTACTTACATAATAGATAATTAATACTTACACTTAGTCTTGTATAACCGAGTTAGATCCAAGTAGATTAGTTACTTAACTTAGTACTTAATTTAGTTTTTATAAGTAGGTATAACACAAATGGTTGATTTGACTGTGAGCGCACTCTTCGCCAACAAACTGCCTCCAGTTTGGCGAATTTATTTTGTATACCTACCACCTAAGTTGTTTTTGAAATAAATACATACATACATACATACATTCATATATCGAGTCATGCACGCACGTCGGTTTCGGGTACTTAAGATTCGACCCTATTTCAGTATTTCCCCGATTTGATTCGAAAAAGTATAAGGTTTTTTATAGTACATACATACATACATACCTTCACACGCCTTCATTCCCAGAGTGGTAGGCAGAGCTACAGAATTATCAACCACTCCAAAAACTCGTTGATCTGTTTTATATAGTCAATAATCAAATATAAAAGTAAAATAACCATACTAATACAAAAAGCTGGCAGCAGCGAGCGGGCAGGGCTGAAGCTACCCGTGGTTGAAGCTGCAGAGAGAGGAGCTTCCTCACAATGCGTGCCGTGTCGAAGAGTACTGCCTTCTGTATCTGGCCCTTGATCCAGCCTCCTAGCAAGAGTATTCTTGAGGTGTTGGTCGAGACTCCTCGCTATAAGACCGTTTCCCGAAACAACTATCGGGACAATGATTGACGAATCATCACCATACTTATTTATTATTTAACGCTTTATTATTTTTATTTTGAAGTTCTAGCTTTTCTCTTTCTTATCATATCAGACAATTGAGACACAGACACGTCTGTTTTTAGACAAAATGATTCCCCAACATTCCCCATGAAAAATGATTTATTTGCTACCTATTCTATGGTTAGGAAGGCGCCACTTACCATTTTAAAAGTTAGCGTGGTCAAGTTGGCTGAACTGGAAACTTGTATAACCAATGTCCAGTCCCGCATCTAAACTTTTTCTTCATCTGCACAGAGCTAACTTTTAAAATTTTGCATCGTTTTTCGTGCTCTAAAACAAAAAAAATAGGCGTACGATGCTTTCGGGCGACACCCATTGTCCTTCTACAATGAGAGTGTGAATGATTCGCTTCCGACTGGTTAAGGATTTAATTGTTTATTTTAATAATTTAAAAAAGTAAATTTTCTCGAACATATCACAAAAAGAAGACATGACGTTTCTTGTTTAGTTTATGGCTATGTTTATGGGTATGAAAAACCTAAGAAAAACCATTATTGTCCGCTGCTCTAACTTTTTAAATTCGATGACTAACATTAAACTGACAAAGGAAAAATTACATACTTACTGCCAACCATCACTTTACTCTGTAACCCATCTGTAACCATCTTGCGACATAAAAAAAACTATTATTTATGTGCGGTTAAACATTGTGCTCGAATACCTTGGTCAAATGGCACGTTTAAAAAATAGAAAAGCGACAGATTAATCAATTTTACATTCTTTTTTTTAGTTATTTACTTGATTACCTCGTAGTTATTTTAATTTTTATATTTCCTGACATTGCATAATTAGATAAGCACTATACAATCCTCGTCTACGACTCGGCCGTCTACCCATAAGTCGTCCAGCAATCCCTTACTTCACGGCCTCTGCAGTAATGTACTATTGTTTAATTCAGTGGGTGATAATGTCTAGTCTAGAAGCCAAATGGAACGGATACTATTAGATATCATTCTATTCATCTATTTCTGACGACCTCAATGTAATTGCATATAATTTGACAAGCCATGTAATTTATACTGTGTTATACCTTCTATTATAATAAAAATTAATCGCTAAATGTGTTGCTAAGCGCAAAACTCGAGAACGGCTGGACCGATTTGGATGATTTCTTTTTTGTTGTGTTCGTCACTGTCAGGACAAGGTTTTTATGAAAGAAAATAATTGAAAATCCACCGGGGATGTCAGAAATTTGCAGCGGGGCGAAGACGCTGGCGGGCCGCTAGATGAGTAATTTTTTTTTTTTTTTTTTTTTTTTTTTCCTTGTGCATCTTGCAATCAGTCGAGAGACTATGAGCAGATGTGTTTGGTGTCTTTAGGCATGTTGAAGCCACTCCCCTATAGGAGCCACTCCATCGGTAACTGGTTTTTTAAATTTGGCTATCCAGTTCATCTATTCTTTTTCTCTTCAGACGTTTCAGGTGATCAGGGATTGTCAGATTTACTGCCAATTTGTTAGGGTGGCACTGGAGCCGTTTCTTATAATTTCTTGCAAATGACCGTATTTCTTCCTTAGCTGTGTTAATTTTTAGATGGTGGTGTACTTCTGAGTTTTTTATGAACCAAGGAGCATTGCAGATTTGTTTGAGGATAGAGTCTTCGGCTCTTTGAATCATTAAAATACTTGAGTCACATGCAGAACCCCACAGTTGGATGCCATATGTCCAAATCGGTTTCAGGACACTTTTATAGATCAAAAGTTTATTGTCTAGTGATAGCACGCTGTTCCTGCCAAGCAACCAATAGAGAGAACGAAATCGAATATTCAGTTCGTCCCTTTTTGCCTGGATATGATTTCTCCAGGTCAGTCTTCTATCAAGGTGCATCCCCAAGTATCTCACTGAGTTAGTATGTGGGAGTTCTTGTCCGCACAGCTTGACTGGTGGGCAATCCCCTCTTTTTAAAGTAAATGTGATATGCACTGACTTGGATACGTTTGCCGTGATCCGCCATTTTTGGAGCCATTCCTGGACTTTTATTAAGCTGTGTTGCAGGATCTGAGAGGCTTCAACAGCATTGTTGCTTGATGCTATTATTGCTGTGTCATCAGCAAACGTAGCCATTGTCGCACCAGGATTTTGAGGTAGGTCAGATGTAAAGATTGTGTACAAGACTGGGCCCAGTACCGAACCCTGTGGTACCCCAGCAAGAATTTCGTGAAATGATGATGTACTTTCACCTTCTCGTACTTGGAAGAGACGTTCTGAAAGGTATGATTCCAAAATTCTGTAGTACATGTGGGGTAGGAATATTTTTAATTTACAGAGCAGTCCTTTATGCCACACTCTATCGAAGGCTTGTTTTATATCTAAGAAGGCTGCGGAACAATATTCTTTTCTTTCAAGTGACATTCTTATTGTTTTACAAACTCTGTGAATCTGCTCAATTGTAGCGTGTTCTTGCCTGAATCCAAATTGGTGATCCGGTATCGTTGACTGTTCTTGTAATGCCTTAATCATTCTTTTTAAAAGGATCTTCTCAAGCAACTTTGATACTACAGGAAGGAGACTTATTGGTCTATAGGAAGTTAATTCATGCGTCGGTTTTCCGCTTTTATGTATCATAACTATTTGCGATACCTTCCATAGGCTGGGAAAGTGGCCTGTCCTCAGTATGCCGTTATAGAGAGAAGTCAGGTAATTTAAAGCTTTTCTAGGAAGTTCGGTAAGCACTTCTTTGTTTATGAGGTCAAAACCTGGAGATTTTTTATTTTCTAACCGATAGATGAATCGGGTGACTTCTTTAGGTGACGTCGGCTGGATTGGAAGGTTCAGTTGTAGGTCTTGTTCCATGACTGCATCAATATCTGTCTCATCATTTCCAGGATCAGATTCGTTTGGAGTAAATATCTTTGAAAGGTGGTTTGCAAAGATATTGGCTTTGGCATCAGGTGTTCTAGCCCAGGTGTTTTCCGTGGTTTTAATTGGTGGCTTAGGTATTACCGGTCTATTTGCGTTTTTGCATACTTTCCATAGCGAGTAATTAGAGACTTTGGTGGCAGTCAAAGAACTTATTTGAGCAGCGGTTGCTTCATTCGCACTTTGTTGTAGCATTTCTTTAAGCTCTTTTATGGCTTTGTTAAGGTTTGTCTTGTCTTCTGGATGCCGGCTAGTGTGCCATACTCTACGCAGTCTTCTTTTTTCTAGGATTTTTGATCTTATCACCTCAGGTACCAAGTTGTGTCTTGGATGGTATTCTTCAATTTCTGGAGTACAAGCCCAGCAGCACTTTTGAACTGTAGTTGTGAATTCTCTAGTAGCATTCTCAATTTCCTCGGCAGATTTAAGGGCTACTTTTAGCTTAAGTTCTTCATTCATCATTTCTCTGAATGATTCCCAGTCAGTCTTTTTATTATAGAGAGTACAGTGGTTACCATAGGTTAGCAATGTTGTTCTTACAGTCAGTAAGATCGGAGTGTGATCTGATGAGCCATCGAGACACGGTTCAATGGCATAAAAAAGTTGGGATAATCCTTTAACGATAAAAAAGTCTATGACATCTGTGTGTAGTGAGTAGGTTCTGATGTTGCGAGGGTCCTTAGGTGTAGCGTGTCTAGACTATTCCTAAGTTCTCTGCCGCGTGTTGTGTTCAGCCGGGATCCCCAATGCACATGTTTCGCGTTCCAATCTCCGCCTGCGATAAAGCGTTCACCAAGAGTGTTGAAGAACTGACTAAAGAGATTTTCATCTATTCTGTGTCTCGGGGGACAGTAGACTGAGGATACGTTGAATTTAAGATTTTTTGCTTCTACTTGTACTGTGGTAGCTTGAATGTGGTTTGATATATACCCTGGGTGCTGGTGGTGTTTTACATGGGATCTTATTATTACAGCTGATCCGCCATGGGCAGTACCGTCTGGATAATTAGAGTTGTAGACGCTATATTACTGATTTCCGGGTTAGGGTTAGTCGTTTTCGTGATTTGAGCGTATGTTTTTCGGTTTGAATCCGGGGCGTACTTGTTAGAGCTCGGAGCGAAATTCAGTTTTTTTATATCTGATCCCACTGGTTCGTTTTGTTTGTCTGGACGGCTTAATTGATACGGCTTGGTCGACTTTCTGTCCTGGATTTCTTTGTAGACTTCGCATCCCTTGTAGCTAGCGGGATGGGGGCCAAGACATAACGCACACATTGCTGGTGTGTTGCGGTCAACTTTGGGGCATTCAGAAGTTTTGTGAGGTTGTGCACATTTTACGCACCTGTATGGTCTCCAACAGTAGTTTTTTGAGTGGCCATATTGTTGGCAACGTTGGCACTGGATTACTGTTTTCCTTTTCCGTGGGTTCTCGATCACAACTTTTTGGTGGTAAATTGTACTTATGTCTTTAACCGCTTTATTATTAGGTCCAGGCGATATGTTTACAAAGAATGTTGATGTTGGGTTCTTGTCAGGTCCGTACTTGGCATTTATTACTTCTCCTTCCACAGTATTCCCAGTGTTTTCAACTGCTTCAATTATTGCTTCATGTGGTGTTGTGTGGTGGAGATTCCTGATCACTATTCTGAAGGATTTTTGGTCTTTGGACTTGAACGTATGCCCAATGAGCTTATTGTCTCTTATTATGGTAATTATTTTTTTATACACCTCAGCTGAAACACAGTTTAGGATGAGTTGATTTTTGCTTACAATTTTAAATGTAAACTATGTTTTGTCAGTGCCCGTTTCCAATAGTTCAGTGAGTTTTTTAACATCTTCAATACCATATAGTATTATGGGTGGCGGTTTGGTTGGTACCCTCGATTTATGTTGAGAACTAACATCTCCAGCTGAGTCTACAGCCAGCCCGATAAATCTATTGGTGGTTGAAAGGCCTTCTAATGGGGAAGTTTCCGCAGGTGGTGACTCTGATATTTTTTTTCTCTTGACACTTCGTGAGACTGGTACTTTTTGCCATTCTGGGTGTTGAGATGTGCTATTATTTTCGGACTGTTGGGGTTGACAGGTTTGGGCATTTTTGTTTAGTTCAATATTACTTTCTGAGTTTTCAGTGACCATCATTTGAGTTGATGAAGACTCTCCAAGGGACGAATGTCTTATTCTTGAGTTTACAAACATGCCTGGATGAAACACTTGTTGTATTAATGTTTTTTGGTTATCTTTGTTTGGCTTTATGCCTGTATTCATTATTTCGCTAGGTGCTCCAATAACCGCACTTGGCGAGTTTGTTTTTTTGGGGGAATTCATTTCTTTATTATGGCAACACCGCTACTGTCAGATGACATATTGCGTGACAGTTCAGATTTATGACGTTTGCCTTTTACAAATTTTTGAGGGTAGGTGGGTTTTATTTATATCGGGTTAATGTCACTCGCGTATTATAAAACACAGATTTTAGTTATTTCCTGGAGTTTTACGGCAAGATAACGTTCACGCGTATATATTGGGAGTTTATCTACACATAACAAGTGTTTTTGTTCACTTCCTCACAGTTTCACACTAAGGGACACTATTAATCTTCAAGAGTACAGGTTAGCAACTTGACAGATGAATCTAGATGAGTAATAAAATCTGAATCTGAATCTGAATACTTAGATGTCAACTAGAAGTACCTACTAGGCGGGTTTTGAGCACTTTAATTATATTATACTCGGATCAGGAAATCGCGTATAATTATATATCTGTATATGTCTGGGAAATTTGGATGCTATCTTGAAATACCGCCGCCACAGATAACAGAATACAAGTACAGATACCCAATCTCATACAGCAAAAGCGTGCCGTCCTAAGGTAGACAATTCGGTAGGCAATTTTAGTCCCGTAGTTACACCAGTAGATGCCGTATCTGAGCCACCACTGGATGCTGGCAGCCTACCTAATAGTTTTAGTAACGTATCACCAGATGGCATTGACTTCAAGAATGAGACGTCAAGAAAATTGTTGACTTAAAATTAATATGTAATGGCTATAATCCTACCGGTGACATTGTGTTAGCTTTTATTAATTAATAGGAACATCTGCCCTGATTAATGATGTCCAGGACAAATAGGAATGTTTTAATGACATGTTTGGGAAGTTTCTTGCTGACAATAAATAAAAGCAATAGGTAGAAATAACTGGATTATTAGGTTTAAAGAATTAATTTTCTCATAAGAATTTTACAATTCACTTACAATGAGAATTAAGAATAAGTTAAAAATAGTTTGGTGAGCGTATTTAAGCGTGCGTATTTACATAAAAAGGAAATATCGCCTTCAACTTCAACTTTATCCGAATCCAACGAAACAAAGTTATACACTCGGCCTCAAAAAAATCGCACCTTTTGGTATGTTGACTTCAAGCAGCTATAAACCCTATTTAATCTAAGATAAGGTATGAGTGTGGGGCCTCATTTTAAAGGTTATTGAATCCTTTAATTAATAAAAATGTGATAATGATTACTTAGCTTAAAAAAAATCGTTTTTCATGAAAAGAGGAAAAACATTTATTCACGCCAAAATTACACAATCTAAAAACATAACAAAATTAAAAAATACAGTAAAACAAATTCTTAAAACTAAACTTAAAACCTAGGGTTACCTCCCCTAGCCCTAATTACAGCCTCCATGCGATCCTTCGTTGACCTCACCAACGTCACGATGCGTTCTTGAGAAATGTCACTCCACTCCTCGACGACGGCGTCCCGAAGCTGTTCAAGGGTGGCAGGGGCAGTATTACGAGACCGCACCCGGCGTTTCAGATCATCCCAAATGTGCTCTATGGGGTTCAGGTCAGGACTTCTCGCTGGCCACTGCATCACGGGGATCCCAACCTGATCCAGATAGTCCCGAACAATCAACGCCGTATGAGAGCGGGCGTTGTCGTGCATGAATGTGAATTCCCGCCCGACAAAACCAGCATACGGGACCGCGTGGTCCTCCAGGATCTCTGTGATGTACCTATGAGCAGTCAGGGACCCCTGGCCACGTCCACCTCCAGTGAGGGAGGCGCACACAAGGTCGGTTTTGCCCGATTTTAAAGCTTATTAACTGTGCTTTCAAATGATACTAATATTGGTAGGGTACAATAAATAAGTTAAGAGCTTTATTCGCTTGAAGTCAAAATTTCAAAAGGTGCGATTTTTTTGACGCCGAGTGTAGTTTAAATGTTTGTACACAAACTGTCAGCGCGTTTTGATACTTCAATGGTTAAAGATAGCACGTTGTTCGTTCCGTGTTTGTACTAACATTTTAATACACCGAAACCGCCAAAACAGTATTTTGTAATATTCATTTATATTCGCCAAGACATTATTTTCTCAATTGTTTTTTTGTTTTTAATATAAAAGAAGTATTTTGAGTATTGATTTTACGCATCAAACAAGAATTTGTAAAAACGAAACGCGTGGGGTCTGTGAGTGCATAGTAGCACAGTATATAAATAAACCAGTAAAGAAGCTACGAAAAAATGCTCGAAACGACGCACTCACACAGACGCACGCCTCTACGAGACCGCTAAGAGGATTTGGCGGTGCTGTCAGTCACGTGTGTCGCGTCGAGACGAATGGGCTCCTTCGCATTTTACGTTCGTTCTTGAGAAAGATGCCACAAAAGTATTGCGTGGTATATACGGTTGTTTGAACTCGGCTTCTTCAAACCCGGAACTTTCATTTTTTAAACTCTCTGCTGGTGTTGAAAGGTAAGAATAAATAAAATATTTTTAAATAAAATGCTTTTTATAATACGATGACGTGTTGCAAAAGTAAAAATATAAAAATCGTTTAATTTCCCAGCTTCTTCTTCTTCTTTCGTGTCGGCAAGAACTCGGGCTAAATCTTACTTGCCCAGAAAGCGGCTACCGTGGTAGCCCTCTGGTTACTGACAAGTAAGTCCTCACGCGAGCAGGCGGTCGGGCACGCGGGACAGTTAGTGAGGTGTAGCATGGTCTGCAGGGGTTCTCCACATTCACAGCTAGCGTCTGCGCTACTTGAGTACCCCCACCGGCACAGGTTATCTTTGCTTCGGCCAACCTGGGTCCTCAGCCTATTTAGACTTCTCCAGGTGGGCCAAGGTTCCTTATAGCCTGGAGGCAGATTTTCGTTGGGGGGGTACAGTGAATGTGGATACTCGCTTGCCCAAAGCCTGCACCTCACGTCAGTAGGGTTTTCGTCGGTAGGCTGCGTAGATCGCAGGAAGCTTTTGCGGCTTCGCAAACGACCTGCGGTGGGGGAGAGCCCGTAGAGTGGGTATCTCGGGTCACTTTCCCAGCGAAAATTCGAGAACTCGGGAGATTTTAGTCGAAATAAAACAACTCTATTTTACACTAATTACTTTAATTTACAAACTATTAAATTATTAAACGATATAAAATAATAAACATCTCTGCAATATTTGAACATTGGGTGTTTTTTTTTAAATATTTTTCTCGACCGTGGATAGGTCCTTCTTTGAGTGTCTACCTTTGGTGTTGTCGTCTTAAAAATACTGTTTTAATTTGTTACTTTGGTTCGAAATGTAGAAATTCGGGAAACGGGGTCGCTAAATCGTGATATCGGGAGGGAAGAGCCGAAATCGGTAGATCTCCCGACGAATCGGGAACTTTTGCAACATGTCTGACATTTTGTTTATTAGGTTATGAAATATGTCAAATAAGCATACTTCCTCTCGAATTTAGAAAAAGAAGAAACCGCCGCCATGTTACACTTTGTGTTGTTCTACCTATTCCTTCCAAAATCGAAATCTGGGGATCTGTGTGGTCTCTGACAGTGATTTCGTTGGCAGCATGAGAAAAAGTAGCCGCCATCTTGAACTCTTTAGTTAATCAACCGATTGCTTCCAAAATCGATATCTGGGGATGTGTATGGTCTCCAACAACTAATCTGTTGGCGGAATGCGAAAAAGTAGCCGCCATCTTGATTTTTTTTATTATTCGACAGGCTGCTTCCAAAATCGATATCTGGAGATCTGTGTGGTCCTAACTCTCGAAATCGATACTTGAATTAGCCTGTCGAATAATAAAAAAGTTCAAGATGGCGGCTACGTTTTCTCATTCTGCCAACAAATTCGTTGTCGGAGACCACGCACATCCCCAGATATCGATTTTGGAAGCAATCGGTTGAATAAAAAAAAAAAAAAATGGCCTCTACTTTTTCTCAATCTGTCAACAGATAAGTTGTCGGAGACCATACACATCCCCATATATCGATTTTGGAAGCAATCGGTTGAATAACTAAAAAGTTCAAGATGGCGGCTACTTTTTCTCAATCTGCAACGGATTTGTTGTCGCAGATCACACGTATCGATTTTGCACTAACTAGCTGAGATACAATAAACAAGTTTTTTTTTCAATTTTACAAAATGTCAGTGGACAACCCTTACGCTCAATTGGAGCGTAGGTATTTATCTTGAAAAGTAGGCCTAGTTTCTTTACTGGTTTATTTATATACTGTGATAGTAGTTTCGCGATCCGTGATGGCACCATCTAGTGACAGTACCTAATAAGGCGTAGCAAGCTTGAAAACTTATAAGATTTTTATGAGTTAGATGGAGTTAATATAAAATTTATTGCATTTATTAAACTTGTAAAATATACCCTACTTTATGTAGAGAAGGATGTTTTTGATGTAATTAAGGTACGTTGAATTTATTAAGGTGCAAAAATCATTCAATCTTCACGATTACTGATTCAAATGTTTCGCTCGATTCCTGTGGCGCCATCTATGAGTTAATTAAAGTAATAATTATACGTTGTTCGAGTTGGGAGGCCATGCCGCCGCTTACCGCCTTTTCCTTCCATTTGATTCTTGCTTGCTAACCATAAGTTTCCTTTGACTAAATAATTAATATTTTAAAGGCTGCATTTACACTTGCTAGTTATTAAGGTTTGAGACGCAACTAGGGGTAAAGCGAGTGGTAAATATATTTTTCTCTGTCTTGCTTTACATGTTAATGCAGTTTTTTGTTTGTGAGTAGGTATATAAACTGTGGGAAAACTATAACACGGGCAAAGTGACGACTCGAAATCAACAACAAAAAAAACCACCTACAACTTTTTATAAAGATTTATTACTAACTCTAGCTTGTACAGTGAGCTTGAATCCATATTTCGGCCGCAGTATGAACGCTCGCGGATCGAGTCTTCTGGACGGTTCTCCTCCCCTGGTACTGTAATGGCGGAAGAACTGCGAAAGGAACACTTTTGCTGCTGTAACCGCAAAACGTGACCCTGGAAATTAAGCTCTGGTTCAGTATCAATTAATATTCAGAATATTAATAATTTAGACCATTTTTTTTAATTTTTTTTAGGAGGCAGACGAGCAAGCGGGTTATCTGGTGGAGTGATCATATTGGGAAAATACTCCTATAATTCAATTTTATAATTACATTCTAAACTCGGTACGTTCTATCCCTCTCATTAATTTATTGATGATAAAAAGAGATAACTATAAAATTTGTAGCAACTTTATTTTCCACTATAGAGCTCCA
This sequence comes from Acleris emargana, assembly GCA_927399475.2. NCBI lineage: Eukaryota > Metazoa > Arthropoda > Insecta > Lepidoptera > Tortricidae > Acleris > Acleris emargana. The sequence goes on from OV656840.1 coordinate 6,019,607, forward strand.
AGATAGCAATATATTTTTCACTTCTCATGCTCTTAAATTTAACTGGAAAAATAAAATGAAAATAACCTCAAAATGCCAAAAGTGCAGAAATATAAAAAAAAACCGATTTAATTTCGTGAAACACGATTAAAGATTACAAATATTAAGCATGAATTCATTTTATTATGCATTGTCCAATTAGTTTTAAAATAGTTTTCAAGTTGGAATCTACTAGCTAAATATGCAAGCATCTAAAGCGTCACTTTACAAAAAAGAAAAGAAAAAACCACAGCGCAAATTTTTAAGAAATATTATAATTTTATACAGTGTGTCTCTGACCTTGGGGCTTTAAATGCAACGATCGATTCTACTCGCTAAACTGAACTACTTTTGTTCTGTAACATGAAAAAATAACTTAAACTTAGATAACTAATTGATGTTAAAGTCTAATTGTAAAATCAGTGTATTACATTCTGGCCATTTAATCACTATCTCATGGTACGGGGGCGACATTACCTTGGTACGAGGGCTTAAGGAAAATGGAGAATTGGACCGCGTACATTGAAAATTAGATTTAACCTGTATGATAAAAAATAAATTTAAACTGTACATATTTTTAACAACTTACAGAACAAAAGAAGTTTAGTTTCAGGAGTAGAAATGATCTATTCATTTAAAGCCCCAAGGTCAGAGGCACCCTGTATAGAACTTCGTTTTTTCCTCGCTTTCAAAGTGAAACGTAGATGCCCTTATTAATAAACGTGGAGTAACTGTGGGGTAGCTAAACCATGTTTTATCCTTATCTGTCATTGTGACATTTGAATATGACAGATAAGGACAAAGCATGGTTTAGCTACTCGACGGTTACTCCACGTTTATTAATAAGGGCAAGAGTGTTTAACGCGAGACTAAACAACTCGTTCGCGTGGCTAAACATCTCGTGTTAATATGGCTTGTTTTATTAAGTCCCTTGTTGAAAAATCTACTACTATACTGCCCATGCCATGGTTTCAATTTGTGACAGTGCAGTGCTTGGCTAAGTGCAACTAAGTCTCAACTACCCACTAATATCCACTAAGCTACCTACTAGCTAGTACTCACTCCCAAGAAAAGTTTCCTACGCGTCGAAAAGACTTACCGATACAATGTCTGGGCCCTGTCCCAAAAGGCAAATAAGTGTACGGCAGGATGTCTGCCTTGTTGTGTGGCGCGAACCGTTCTGGGTCGCAGACGTGTGGGTCAGTCCAGTACCGTTCGTCGCGGTGTAGGGAGTATATGGGGAGCCATACGTGAATGCCTGCATTTGCCTGAAAAAATATTTTTTATTACTTACGTACATACACTACATCACGCCTGTTTCCCAGAGGGGTAGGCAAAGACTTCTTTCCAATTGCTACGATCTACAATTTTTTTATTACTTAAAGTAATATAACCAGAAATACCTCTATTATTAGAAAACGTTAGATACCCTGTGCCAGAAGACCTCAAACCTCCTTACTAAGGCTCAAATTCTGGTACCAAATACCCAAAATATAAATAAATTAATAAATATCAGGGGACTATATCACACCAATTGACCTAGTCCCAAACTAAGCTCTAGGCTTGTACTAATGGGTAAGTACTAGAGAGAAATATATACTTAAATACATAGAAAACATCCATGACTCAGGATAAAATATTCGCGCTCATCACACAAATATCTGCCCTTCCGGGGATTTAAACCCAGGACCGCTAGCTTCGTATGCAGGGTCACAGGGTCAGAATTCCAATGGGCTGACAGTTAAGTACCTCATCTAATCTGGTTTTTAATACTTACTACAAAATTGTCTTTGCCGTCGCGCTTTGTCGGTCCAAAGTCATACCGCTCGACTGACCGACGATCCGCTGCGCCCACCAGTGGCCAAAGCCTGAGGACCTCTGACAATGGTATTTATGATTAATATTAGATTACAGTCTTAGTTTAAGGGAAAATATTCACCGTGTTTTTATTGATTTACGATAACTTCGGCATATTACTAGGTACATCCATAGAAACTAAGTGGTAGATTCTTTTTTTTTATATTGCAAAAAAAAAATTTTTTTTTTCTATGGAGCTAAGTTCATTTAGTTACTTTGCTCCGTAGAGTTTTTTTTTTTTTTTTTGCAATATAAAAAAAAAGAATCTACCACTTAGTTTCTATGGATGTACCTAGTAATATGCCGAAGTTATCGTAAATCAATAAAAACACGGTGTAGATGTAAGACATCTTATCATCTTTTAAAACATGTTTAGCGTCATTGTTATCAAGAAAATAGTAGATTACTACAGAGGCCAGGAAGTAGGGGTTGCCGGCCGAGTGATATAGAGAGGCTGGCAACCTCTTTTCATGGCGAGGTATGTATAGTGCTTTTCTCAAACATATGCAATTAAATACCTCTTCTTCTTTACCTCTCACATCTCCCAACTTTTACTATACCAAATAGTAATAATGAATATGGCAACAGAATGTGGGAACGAATTCTGCCCAGCATCTTAAACAGATTTCCATACGAACTAATAGCTAAAATTAATAACAAAACATGTAAACAAACAAAAAACATCATAAAAAGATATTTGTTATGTCATAAAATATCAGATAATTCATAAATTAAGTCGGCATTTGATATAATATAGAAATGTTAAAGAATATTTAAATTATATATAAGAAATTTTGCAATATTATTATATAACCTTAACTCATTAAAATCTTAATTAAGATTAGAGGTTAAGCAAACCAAAAATTTGTAATGATTGAAATAAACAGCTGATTTTTTTTTTTTTTTTTTTTTTTTAATAAATTAAAAAACACTCAAAAAACATGTGTATTGTATAGGCATTAACGCGGGTATTTTTGGTCCGATAACCATTTAGTCACTTAAAATAAAATAAAAATGTTTATAGTTATTTAGCCTGTACATAAATACAGCCGCCATCTTTACATATATTTTTTTTTAAACTTCCCCGTCGCGGTCTAGGCCTTCAATTTTGTATGAAATTCGCTGTTACAGTTCGCTCGATTTGTTCCACCCGAAACGTGATACTTTGAAGCCTAAAATAACTAAGATAACGCTAACATTTCATTGCATGTTTGAAATAAAGTATTTGGTCTAGGTTTTTTTATCCCAAGTTCATGGAATAACTCCAAGTTGAACTTGATCTCTACGCAGACTAAAAATACGCAGCGATACGTGTCTGAGTCCGTTAGTTTGTAACATTAAATAACTCATAATATTAGGAGTGCATAACACAGAAAGGGCCGCTTACCGCTCACACACATCTCCAAGTACTCCAAGCTCTGTATGTTTTCATACAAATCTTTAACATCATTTGCTCCTGGTAACCGATCCAGTTCCTCTTGAAGCTTGTCCTGTATTTGAGGGTTCAGAGCCATTTCGTAGAGGAAATAGTTGATCAGGTTAGCAGTAGTGTCATAGCCAGCCACGTAGAATAATACTGCTTGGGCTACTAGGTCATCGTCAGAAAAATCTATAAATGTTAGGAATAAAAAGATGAAACTTATAGAACAACGGCGTTACTTATAAACGTGGAATAACCGTGTGGTAGCTAAACCATGCTTTGTCCTTATCTGTGAAATGTCACAATGATAGATAAGGACAAAGCATGGTTCAGCTACCCCACGGTTATTTTATGACACGTTTTTAAGTAACGCCGTAAGGGCCCCATACACTATATAAACCTAGTTCGATATGAAGAATATATATATACTAATATATATTATTAGTCACGTTATTAATGGAGGGCGACCTTCAATCGCTGCAGCAACCACTTTCTCCACTGTTTGGAAAATACAGGTTTTTCTTACACAGAACTTGATGATTTTTCAGATGAGTTTTGGTTGTTTGAGGCGATCGATCATGCTAGATACCTAAGTACGAGGCGTTGCTTATCATGCCGCTGCCACTAATTAGGCGAAACTTGAGAGTCTTATCATACTAGACATCGGACTTATAATAAAAAAAAAGGTTTGTCAGGTTTTTTGCATTGCAGCGTTGCCATTTTGTGTTCCCCCATTAATGACGTGACTATTTAATACTATATACTCGTAATATGTATCATCCGGTAGTACTATCGAACTAGTTTAGTGACGTCGGCTCCCCTACTAGTTATTACACTAAACAGAAATTGCAAGTGTGTATTTTGATTAAAATTCAAATATATAGGTCAAGGTTGGTGTTATATTGCTAACCAATTACTAATGCAGGGTCACCACACATACCTACAAAGTAATACGCTTTAGAATCTGTTTCGCCATAACAATCGGCCCCATTTTCACCCGCTACAACCAATTTCGACGATTCCCACCGAAAAAGCAATACAATAAACCCTCACAAGTAATAATATGTCCTTAACAAAGCTTTGAACGTCACAATAACCCCCATATTCTAGGTTAACAAAGGCCGTCACATCAAGTAATAATTGAATTTTGTTCGCGTCAATCAAAGTCAACAACTCTGTACACAAAACAAATTAAATGTAATCTTACTTCCAGTGTTGCTTGACTCCCTCTGCTTCCCTGTAATTTGAAATTGTTAAATAATATTCAGAAGTAATTTAACGTTTTTGAATCGAGTTCCTGGGTGGTTAATTTTGTTGGCAATTTCAATCGACCTTTCTGATAGGTAGCGGTTCGGGCTTGCATGATACGTTAATCATTATTTCGTGATTTAGGTTTGTGGTTAAGAGGAATTTTATTACTTAGTAGAACGTGATCGCGAGAGAAAGTCATTATGAAGTCACTAAGCTGTTCTAATTTAACCCGTCTGTTTGGTTCATAGATGTCAATGTATTTTCCTCTTTCATCATCATCATCATCATAATAATCATCATCATCATCAGCCTATATTAATCCACTGCTGGATATAGGCCTCCCCTAATGAGCCCCTTATGATGATGTGGGCTTCTTCTTTATCTTCTTTGTTTTGTATAAAACAAAGTAGCGACTTTTCCCGCATCTATTTGATTTCCGTCTTTCTGGCTGTCTGTATATCGGTATACCCGCTAATTCCTCTTAAACCACGTAACGTATTTTGAGTGAAATTTAACACAAGTAAACTACATCTTAAATCTTTATCCAACAATTCGGAAACTGATTCCAAGTAAATGAATGGAGGAAGCAGCTAGCATAGAGGCATGCCATTTCGGTCCTCAGAGTTTGCATCGCATTTGCAGACATGAGAAGTTGAGATTGCAAATATCTGTAGGCCTTAGGGCTAGCCTACTATCAGCAGGTATATCATGCTCACGTGCGTGGATAAAAACACCCGTCACTTTCTGACAAGTAAGTTAGTGGGATAGTGACAAATGCTTCATAAATGAACTCGTTTGACCTCTTCATGTCATGGAACATAAGACGGGATAACTACACACCTTGAGTGGCATCCACCAGGGTCTGGATGAAGTCAGGCCTGGGCTCCACCTGCTTCTCTCTCCTCGCCTGCAGAGCAGACTTGAACAGGTGGCCAAACTGCTCCGCGTCGCTCGTCTTTATTATTTTTACATTCAACAACTGGAATGAAAATATTCAATTAAATTAAATTTTCGAATTTCACTTCATCGATTGTATTATTTAATCGAATTTAATTTCATCAAACGCTATTTTCTGTTGAAACCATGATGCCTTTCGATGAAATGATAATTCTGCGCAACGATACGTTCGTTACATATTTTTTGTACCAAATCCTCACTTCTTATATTTCGATTTCAAGCTTGTGGAACGTGAGCCAAATATTTCAGGATGCTCACTGATGAACAATTCAATTGATCAACCACATTTACCTGCATGATGGTCTTCATGTTCTCGTACCCGAAGAACTTCATGATCTGAGTAGTATCTTGCACCACCGCCCTCTGTGCCAGCCTGAAGATGCAGTTCCCAGGGTCCTGGAGGGAGTCTACCGCGAACCCAAACGCGCAGGATGCTATGACGTCATTCACGTAAGAAGTCGTTATCTGGAAAAAATAAAGTTTTTTTGTCTAGTGTAAACATTGTATGGTAATTGTAAGTTGTCTAGGGGACACGGTTTCATGATAACATATTGAAACTTTTTTAATGTGGAAAACAAACACCGTCATTTAAAAAATAAATGGTGGTTTGAGATGGAGCCTTATGTGCCGCTTCGACCATTGCTGATCTTTTGTGGCAGCCCTTTGTTTAGAGCTCACCGAAAAGGCCGGTTGCGTCCAGGAATTTCCAGATCCTTTCTTAAGTTTTGTATTGTAGATTCTTTGTTTATTTTATTATACTGTTTGATTCTTGCCAAATTTAAGTTTAAGTATGTTCCTTAGTTCACTTTCGAGAATTTTGTTTATTTTTTTATGTTTGGTTTGTCTCACTCTTGTCATATCTTTTTAAGTTAAGTTCCTTGTATACTTCTAAGAATTTTTGTTATTTCTGTTTATTTTATTTTGTTAGATTCTTAAGTTTAAGTTTGACTGTGGATCGCACTAGCAGACGTCCAAGATACAGGTCCAGCCTAGTTTGGAGTCTGACAGATATTTCATGTAATCAGTAATGTTTAGTTTAGTTTAGTTTAGTTTATTTATTCATCAATGTAATATTACAATATAAATTGCATTGCATGTCAAAAAATACGAAATTACATTGAGATCGTCAAAACATAAATACTAATAATCAAAAAATACAAAAATAATTAATAATAATTAATTAACACAACAACAATTAAATATCGAATTATGGTCACTCGTCCGATGTCAATACATACAATGATTAATAAATTTCAACACAATAATAAATTTACATGTCCAGCTTCATATATTCATCCACGGAGTATAATGGATTATCCAATAAAAGGTTTCTTAGCTGATGTTTAAATGCTTCGTCGGATTGCACATTTTTAAGTTGAGCGGGTAGACGCTCGTAGTACGTGGGACCGATGACACGCGGGTTCTTACCCGCAAGTGCCATGCGACGAGGAACTGTTCTCAAACGCCCGGTGTGGCGGAGCTCCCTGCCAAGAATATCAACGCGAGGAAATATGATTTGATTTGATTAATTCTAATGGCATTGCAACGCTTGTCGGGTGCAGTTAGAAAATACTATAAACTTATAGGACTCCTATCATAGTGGTCAGTGTTCTCACCTCATTGACATCGAGCAATTCTTCAGATGCGATGCGCGCACGCAGGTACCGGTGCACCGAGTCTGCGCACGCGGCCATCAGAGGCGCCATGCTGCGGCAGCGCGCCGCGGAGAACGCCGGCGTCAACGCAGCTCGCATGGATCGCCATTTTGAACCTTCAAGTTATAGTTATGGTATTTTAAGTCACTTCCCAGTGTTATTAATAAAATCCCGTCAAGTGCGAGTCGTACTCACTCACTGAGGGTTCCGTACCGCTGCATAGTAGGTATTATTATTTAAATTTGAATTTGGTTTCGAATCAATCAGCCCGAGCCCAACTCACACTTGACCATTTTTTAGTATTTGTTGTTTTTTAGTATTATTGTAATCATAATTGCCAAATTTGACGCTTGTATGTGTAAAAAAGACGCAGAATAAAACGTTTCTTGTATGGGGACGCCCTTTACTATGTTACTTTCTTATTTTGTTTATTTATTCGTAAATCTGCTGTAATAATATATATTTTGACAAAAACAAACCCGCTGTCTAATACGGTTCAAGAGTAACAGCTGTTTAAAGTTAGGACGGGTGGACGGAGAGACGGGCAGCGTAGGCTTATCAAGAGGGTCCCGTTCGGGTACGGAACCCTAAAAATACACACACACACACACACATACAAATTGACATACATAGTCCCAGATTAAGCTCTCATCATCAGAATATTGGACCGTCTACGTTTGAACAATTACGGCTTTATGATTCTCCGTATCACGGCGGTGACAGACGTTTTACTAGTTACATACATACATAAATACATAAACTCACGCCTTCATTCCCAGAGTGGGGTAGGCAGAGCGAAAGAATTACCAACATGTCTCAAAACTTCTTGATAATTCTGTAGCCACATTTTGCACAAGTTAATTTCTGAACAATGCTTTTTGATGCATGCTGTTCCAGATCGACTGTGAAGAAATCAAATACGAAGCAACAAAATTTACATCATTATCATTATCATCATCATGTCAGCCGAAAGACGTCCACTGCTGGACATAGGCCTCCCCAAGGCTCTCCTCTCAGACCGGTCTTGTGCTTTTCGCATCCACCGCGTTCCCGCTCTACCTCGTTCATTATTAAGCTAGTAATATAGGTACCGATAAAAATTACATGTATATGCATACATTACTATCTTAAACACATAGAAAATATCCAACACGTGTCGTCATTATGTGAGTGATAGTACTAACACATGGAAGAAAATGCAAAGTCAAAATGATTTAGCCTTACCTCTAAGCATTATAAGGTTCCGTCCAAAAAGTGGGTCACAATCAGCCCCAATGTGCACCCCCCTATCACTGAAGGAAGTAAAATCAGCCACCATGATGCGACGGATGAGCTCAGGGTCCCGCGGCACCAGAGTTGGCACGTGGTATTGATAGATACCGAAATAGCTGAAAAACCGGTAACCGTATGAGGATTTTTCAAAGCACTACCGAGCAGTGTTTTTTTTTTTTAATTATTTAATTAAAAGTATATATCAAAAGATTGTAGGTACAATTTCAATGAATGGAGAAACCATTATTCGTCGGTTTTTTTTTATGTATGAGTTTGATACTTATTTTGGTTAGAAAGGTCTTAAATAATCGTTCAATGGTTGGAATGTTTCGACAGAATTCATAAGGAATTGGGTCAATCAACTATTCTTTGTACATTTTAGTATGTCTTAATTATACAACACTGTTAAACCATAGCACGGTATAAAATATTTTTTTAAATCAATACATTCATTGTCAGCACAAGGGAAAATAAGCTATCTAAATCAGAATAACATTTTTCCCAAAAATACTGGTAACTTAGGTGACAAACCACTATTTTCATACAAAACTGGGGACAACATGGTCCACTAAGTTACCAGTGAAAGAAGATATTTTAATTGTTTAATAAATATATCTACCGGGTCATAGAATTCACTGTTTATCTGTGTAATAAAATCTCGCAATATTTTAAAGAAAATCCATTTAGTTTTTCTTTATACTTAAAAGCCTTACAAACTTGAAAAAAATAGTGTACAAAGAATAGTTGATTGACCCAATTGACAATAATTAATTATCCATGATATCGCAGTTTTGAGATTTAATTTCCAAAATCATCATTTAGTTGAAACGAAGATGAAGCCGAAGCCTTGGGATGACCCCTTAAACTCTATAAAGCATAAGCCAACTAAGTAGCAGACAGATTAAAAGGTTTATATGAGTTATTTTGCCATTTTTTTATCTCAGCGGCGGCTATAAGACAAGTCTAACGAAAGCCCGTTTTGTCGTACTCCACGTTTTGGTTTCCGTAAACACTGCTTCCGCGAGAAAAATACACTGACCTTTCATCCTTGAACGTATCGTAACCGGCAGCGATTGCCTCCACGAAGTTTTCCCGCCCAAATGTGACAGCTGCCAAATTTCCCAAAAACGGGAGCGGGGGGAGTGTGCTCACGCCGCGCGTACCGAAAAACCGCAAACGCCACAACGAATAACAAACCAGGCACGTCACTAGTAACACAATAAGCCACATGCTCGAAATTCAAATTTTAGTTTTTTTTTTAATTTCCTTTTTTATTACCATAGACGTGTGGTCTCACTTTCGTTGTCAAACAAATGAGCATCTCTTAGCTGCCATACCGGTTTGAAGAAAGTTGTTAGGTAACACTGTGACGTAGTCAGATGAACGCTCGAAGTGACCAGAGATTTTTGGTCAGTGTTTATTGTATTGTAAGAAGAGCTCTGGTTTTAGATGAAGGTTATTATATGTAAGATTCATGTTCGATGATCTCTGTGATGTTGAATTTTAAGTTCTATGTCCGTGTGTGAACAGTGCTAGGTAATGTATAATTGATTTGGCAGAGTAAAGAACGCAAGAAATCACTTTATAAAGCTAATTTTTATTAAAAGGTTTAGTGATAAGCCTGTTGTTTACGGTGTACGGTGTGTGTTAAGTATTGTAAGTATTGTATTGTATTGTGCAATAAAATTTTGACGTACTTAGCCCAGTTTTTATGGACCATGCCTACAAAGCCAGGAGACCCGGATGATTGTGTTCCAGAGTCTTGGATGTTTTTTCATAATAAGCATTTCTTTTATTATTATTTTTTATTTTTTTTATTGGGGAAAAAAACAGACACAGACATTAGAAAAAGAATATACAAAATAGAACATAGAATTATATAGTAGCCTGTATCCTGGGGCAATTCCCACTGAGACTTATACAATAATAAAATAGTGGCGATGCCGTAGGAGCGAAGCATACAACCACCTCATGCTTTAATATTAAAATAGACAAAAAAATAAAAAACAAATTGACAAATTGACAGGCCATGCTAATGAGTTGAACTATTATATAACAACTTATAAATTATAAAATGTGGTACTTATATACATTTTCACAGTCTCATTTACTTTGTTAAGAGTCTAATTTTATCTTTGAATTTGGCGCGGGTGTTACTAAATATGTCAATAACCGAGACCAGGCTTTTATTGTATGACTGGCATATTCTACGCAACGGTGCGCGGGTTCCCGCCTTTGATGAGCTCGTAGGGACCGCGAACAGGGACATGGAACGCGTCCGAAGCGCTGGCGCACGGAAGCCAATACTCTCGAGGAGTTCTGGACAGTTGTAGAATCCTGTGCATATTTTATGTAACACTGTCGCGTCCTGGACCGTCCGCCTGCCAACCAATGACAGGAGCCCGTAGCGGACCAGTAATTTTTCGTACGACATGGTGGTATGGGTGAGTCTAAAGTGGAGTGCTCGCAGAAACTTTTTTTGCACCGCCTCCACCGCATCAACGTAAACTGCATAATAGGGGTTCCAGACTTCAGAAGCATATTCCAAATAAGGTCGGACTAGTGACTTATAGAGCAGCAGGTAAGAATCGCATTTTTTCAGAGGTTTAGCCGATCGAAGGATGAAACCAAGCATTTGGTAAGATTTTTTCGTTACTTTGTCAATATGCTGGTCTAGGGTTAATTTTTCGTCTAAAGTCACTCCGAGGTCCCTAACAGATGAAACTTTTTGTAACTCTTTTCCGCCTATTTCGTACCTATTCATTATTTTGTTTTTATTTTTGGTAAAGGAGATGTGGACACATTTATCGTACGCTAGATATAATTTATTTGATTGGCAGTATATGTGGAATCTATCGAGATCATCTTGGATAAGTTTGCAATCATTTTCTGTCTTAACTGTTTTGTATATTTTTAGGTCGTCAGCAAACATAGCTATCTTGCAATTCCAGAAGCAGTCACTGATGTCGTTAACAAATAATGTGTATAGGAGCGGGCCTAGAATAGATCCTTGAATTACGCCGGAAGATACGTGTGACAGACGCGATTCGTAGCCATTTATTACGACTATTTGAGTGCGATTTTCTAAATACGAGGCAAACCATCTCAACAAGGAACCTTTAATTCCATTGAATGCCAGTTTCTGCAGCAACATTATATGGTCAACTTTGTCAAAGGCCTTTCGAAAATCCGTGTATACCACATCGATTTGAGTGCGCTTATCCATCGATGTAAATAGGAAATTTGAGTAAACCAAAAGATTCGTAGAGGTTGATTTATGCTTCATAAAACCGTGTTGTTGGTGTATTATCTTGTTTTGAAGAAGTGGGTAAATTATATCGTGGACAAGTGACTCAAGTAGTTTGGAGATGCAGGAATATTAGACAAATAGGTATTAAGATTTGAGCAAATATCAGAAAAAACATTAAATTCAATCCCCCCTGACACCCTCAGCACCCCTCTCCACCCTCGAGGACTCTTAGTATGTTCATCTGGATACCGCAAGGTATAGCTGCACTATTTTACAAAACTACACGAATAATTTCCCCTGATTTTATTAATTTTCTTGAATTATAACGCGTCGTCATTTGATAGTTATGTTACACTTTTTCTCTCTACTCTTTGGCGCCCGTGACACGTTAATGACATTCAAGTTACATACAACTCGTAGTTAGCGGTGGTGAACGTTTAAACCGTTTCCCCCTTCATTCCTCCGGGCGGGATACCTGCCATCCTTTTAACAGATAATTAAATCGCTAACGACTGTACTCAGACAGCTGGATTTCATTACGATTATGTGCGTTAGGGTGGTTACAGAAGGTAAGGTGTGCCGGAGCGCTATTATTGAAATTGTTATAGTAGATTTTTATATTTGACAACATTTTAAGAGTGTTTATTTAGGTAAAGGTATTTTATTATTCTTCTTACATTCATTTATTTAACTCATCTCAATAATACATGTTTTTGAGCTGTTTGGGTTAATTTAAAGTTACCTGTATATTTGATATGCATAACTACTGTGCACTGCTTTTGTGCGTTTCTATATAATTATTTGGTTACCAGTCAACCAAATAGCTATAATATAGAAACGTACAAAGCAGTGCACAGTAGTTATGCATATCAAAAATACATACACACAGAGAATGCCATTATGCATTAAGTCCGCCATTTGAACACTTTTTGGGCAATAAAGGTTAAATAATTAAATAAATTAATTAATTTTGTCATAATCATCATTAGGTACGCATAGCTGACAAAATTCATGAATTAGTTCGCGTACATTTTTTAACCACAACATATGTGGAGCATAAAATAAAAAACAACATAAATTTATTGCACATAAAAGCTTTAATCATAAATATCAATAGCCATGATAGTTTAGAAAAAACGCATGGCTATTAGTTTAATTTATTCATTCATTAATTTATTAATTTATTCGCCAGCATGTCACCGCCAGTGTACCTATTTTCGCTTTAACCCTAACCTACCCTACCAATAATCAAATTTTTGAGCAAACACTTCTGTATAATTCGTACCAAGGGATGATCATGCGATGAACAGCAATGTCGATAAAAAATCAATCTCATTACTTCATTAGTCACACATATGTTTCTTTTTGTACCTAATTTGGAGACCCCGTTATCTTGGGGCACTGAAGGCTTGTTTGTAGAGATTGAATTATTATTTTATCGACTACTTATTTAAATGTCTGATTCTAAGTTTTATCAATGGTTTTTACTCATTTTAAGGTGTGTTTCCCCAATGCCAAGTTATTTATAGACACTCTCATGGACTTATTAGAGTTAAATAAGGTCGTGGATATCACACGCGAGAACAATTGTTTGATAAAAACGTTTTTTCTCTAATGGACTTAACAGAAGCACATTGGGTGAGCTCCACGCGCTTCTGTCAAGTCCTATTTAAATGTCGATGGTATTGTACTTAGAGTTATATGTCATGTAACTGACAATGAGTCAAACACAATCACTACTTTAAAAAACTGAGATAAATAAGTTGCGGGTGTTCGTTAGTTATCCCTGTTTATCATAGTATTTCCACAATAATTACATCAGGTTATCTCATCTCGTAATACTATTCAGGTTGTCTACTTATTTTAATCAAGAAGTTTTAAAACCTACAGTTTTATAATGAAATTGAACAGAGATTTAAAAGGAAAAAGATCAATCGCAAGGTTGCAAAATATAAACTATAAACATCGATATAGAGACTGTCGATAAAATGAACATTCAATCCCTACAGAAAAGCAACGTCGGTGCCTCAAGATAACGGAATCTACTAATTTGCATGGTTTGAGATCAAGTTGAAAACTACAATGTATTTTTACTTAAAAATAAGACAGACATTCGTAAATTGTGTGTTTTGTTTTAATTCCTTCATTTAAGTAAGTACATTTTTAACCTTTTTTATTTTACCCGTACAGTTGACAAAAGTACCTAACCAATTGTTTTACGGTTTAATGTCTGTTTGTTAGTAGGTGAATCTACACTTATTATAATGTGACTTATCCTTTTCCAGCATCGTTTGCGAGCATCCTAGCGACCCTAGCGCGAAATGGAAAAGTTATGTCCGCCTTTATTTATGTACAATCGGACACAAAATGTTTATTATCGCACAGCCAACGGGGCCGCGAAAATTGCTTAACATTCCCATGAAAATTGTCTAGCGGTAAATCAAAAATAATGGCGGATCTGGAGGAAGAGGGAATTGCTGCGCTTTGGGGAAAGAATTGACTTTAGGCTTTTGCACTTTTAGACGGAATTAGTTTATACTTGTAAGTCAAGGTCGATGACAAACTTTCTAAAAAGAATCGATGTATACATCCGGCCACGCAGCCAATGAAAGCAATATAATATAATGATTTACAATACATACATACATACATTAAATCACGCCTGTTTCCCAGAGGGGTAGGCAGAGACCACTTCTATCCACTTGCTGCGATCTTGACAAATTTCTTTCGCTTCTTTAACATATTATTATTACAATACATATTACCTCAATATAACGACGGAGCATAATTACCCGTGGGGGAGCAAAGTAGGCATATTTTACGGTATAGAGGTGAATAATCGTATGGCTGTACATTACATACATTCTGTTCACAATCTTATGTCTAATTTTCTACATATCACCTAAAAACTTGTTACAATGACATGTTTTTCAAAAGAATTAAAACTTAATATCGCACCTCCTCTAAAAAACTGTCATAACACAAAAAAACGGATTTTGAGAAAATTGCATTTAAAGTTTTTTTTTTCCTTCTTCTTTTAATTGTGAATGTTTATTAATAGTTTATACTATTTTTGTCTTTCACACTACTGTACAATGTACTTAGCTATAATGGTAGTTAAATAAAAAATTTGTTGTCATACATTATCATTTTTATTTTTTTTATTATCTGAAAAAAGTCATATTTTATGACAGTTTTTCACATTCTGAAACGGAGATATATAGATAATAATACCTATAAATAATGTAGTTACAAATTATTATCATCACAATTCAACACACTGTTGTAATTTTTTTACAATATTGTTTTCTTAAATAATTATTAAATCCTTAAGGAGTATAAATAAGTCCAAAGAGACTTGTGGTGGGTAGGTACAATAAAGGAAATGGCCTATGAAACTTTATTTACAGCATAACTTTAAAATCACTTTAGAACACAATCTTTGAATTTGAGATCAATGGACATTAACACTCTTAATTATCTCAACTTACAATAACAATATTAGAAAAATCTCAAATAGCTTAATACTTATCATTTAAATTGTAAGGCACAATCAAAATCACAATATTACATAGCAAAATCAGTCTTAATTTGTAGATAAGTTTACACCTACTTAGAAATGTAACTATAGCCACGTTTATAAACCATAATAATCACAATTATCGACTTATCAAATAAATCCTTTAGGATTAAAACAATTTCAATGGAAAAGGAACATAAATTGAACAACAAAATTTGTAAAACACCTTAGAAACATTCAAAATAGTAACTTAAATAGGAACATTAATGAGCCCTTTAACTTTAACTTAAAACGAATACAACACCTTTAACTTAAACTTAAAACGAATACAACACCATTGTTGTGTCTCAATTCTCATAAAATATGTAAGTATTATAAAAAATAACTAAAAATGAGGAACAATTCAGTCTTCTTCGACCTACTTAATTAAAGTAAGGAACTATTAAAATCACAATTTGTCAATATAGTTAAGTGTAATCAGTCATTAATTAAATAAGTACTGGATAGATAACTTTAATAGAATTTTAGAACTTAAGTATTAAGTATCACATTGAATGAATAATTAGGGAGGTACCTACCTATTATTATTTAGACAAAAAATAAATTATAAATTTTCAAAAAATGAAGCATAAAAATTTGGTATGTGATGTTTCTTGATAAGACTTAAAAGATCTTTTTTTTTATTATCTTTTATTTTTGGCCTTGACCTGTATGCTTTTTTAATTGTTACATTTTGGATATTGCTTTTTCGTATCACGGTTTTTTCCATAAAATCTTCATCACTGTAGGAATACTTTATGTAGGCTTTAGTGTGATCGGTTTGTACCACTTTATAAACTTTTATTTCAGTTGTTTTTATGAGTTTGGCTGTGAATCCGATTTCCGTAGATAAAGTTTTCAATGAATAAAAATCTGAAAAACCCATTTCATTTACAACGTATGGTTTACCTTTTTTCTTAGCAGTTCGTATTATCTGTGCATATTGGCTTGGGACATAAATAGCTCCAGATTTGAGATTTTTCTTTATGGCTTTTTCAATTGTGGAATGGACTGAATCGCCTTCATTTTGAGTGTGACCAGTGATAAGGTATTTGTGTGTTATAGATTTAATTGTCGGGTGTTTTTTCAATGCAAACATGTACATACTAAAAATGAATTGATTCTTTTGCTGCCCGCAGCAATTATCTGAATAAAATACAAATTCAATTTCAGGTCCACTATGCACAGACATTACTTTATCAATAAATGCAAGGACACACGAGCCTATTTCATCAGCTCCGCGGCCAGCTTCTCCCTCATGCCACAAGTAACACTCAGTGTGATCAGATCCAAGTTCACTTATAGTAAAGTTTAAGTTATTTAGTTTAGATTTGTAGTAGAACACAGAAACATCACCTTTTGGACATTGCAGAACAGCCTGAAGATCGTAAACGGCCACAATATAGTCAGGGCTTACCTTCTTCTTGTCATGTTCTTTTTCTTCACGGGAAAGTTTCTTCTCTTTCAAGTGTTCTAGATAGTTTTCACGTAGTGCTCCTTTACCTGATTCGTCGGCGTTTTCATAACTTACGCATAATTCACACCTATCCTTTTTGGGGATAAAGAAGCCAATATTAAACTCTTCATTGAAAATTTTTGTGTACATTTCATAGTGTGCCACTGGTTTTCCTTCTTCAGTACACATTTTCTTGTAGTCAGAGTGTAGATCAGCCAAACATTTGCCCCCTTCGATATATTCTCTACTTGAGTTCTGTCTAATATAATGGCTTTCAATACGCGGAATAGAATTAATGTGATCCCTAACTGATTGTTTAATAGATTCATCAACCTTGCGGTGATTACCATGTTTTCCTCTTTTATCTAACTCTATAAAGCCTTGATCTCTCTTTGAAAATACTGTTCTGATAACCCGATCGTTTACATCCAACGTAGCCATAAAAAAGTTTTTACATACTCGTATATCGACGTCCTTAATGTTGAAATAGTACGCATTATTGTAGTTACGTGGCTTTTCTTTTCCAGTGAAACGAACTTTCGGTATAATAGCTTTAGTACAATTATTAATGAAACCCCGTTGAAGATTAATGTCTGCGAGATCCCAAAACTTTGTAAATATTTTTTTTCTTTCTTCTTCACTTATGTTTTGCCTGCATTGTATTTTGCATTTATCTCCGCAAGGTGGTCTTAATGCTCTTTCCCGCACGTATTTCTGTGTTTTTGATCTAGATACGTAAGCTTTTCCTGCGTTTCTTAATTTTTTTGCTTTGTTACTAAGCCATTCATCCTTTCTTGCTAAGCGTTTCTTCCCTCGATTCAACAAATTATTATCTTCTGCAGTCAATGAATTATTTGGTTGATCATCAACATGTTCTGGATCTTGATTTAAATTCTCAGTTATGTTTGTTTCTTCCGGATTCGTACTACGACTCGAAGAGCTGGATGAACTCGATGATGAACTTGAAGTCGAATCAGATGATGATGATGACGTGCTCGAATCCCTCGATCTATAGTTTGGATCCTTTACCGAGTCATCATCGTCTTCTGAAAATACTGCCATAGTTGGCTCGTCAAAAGATTTGAAGCTGCAATGAGGTGCATTATCCATAACACTGACTGTAGCTGCATCATCCATCGCTGTAGTACTCGTAGGAGTTCCATTATATTCTTGTACAGATTGGAGATCTACTGTTCAAACATTATTATTTAAGTATTTTACAAAATATTTAGGTTTATATAAGTATGTATTAGTTGTTAGTAGTTAAAGTAACAGTTAGTAAGTTAAAGTTATTATACGAAATACTGCATAATCTAACTACGTATGAAACTGAATAATAATATATTTTTGTACTCACCGGCATCAATATTATGTAGCGAAATAGGTTTATCATTGCAATGTGTTATATTTTCTACTACACTGACTTCAGCTGTATTAATAATTTCTGAAGAAGAGATGATGACGTCACTATTTTCTTGAGGTACAGGTAGTTGATCTGTTAATAAAAATGTAACTAAGTAACAACCTGTTAAATTACTGAGTTACAAAAATAGTGGAAAATGATCGAAGCTAATAACAGTTAAGTTAGTGAACAAGAACCGCAATATAAGTGGGGAGGTTTGTCAATTAACACCTAAGTATACTTACAAGAATCGGTATTTTCAATGTTTTCATTGTTAGTTACAAGTTGTAGGAGCTTCCTAGCTCTACTGTCTCTGAATTTATCACACATTATGGGATCCTGAAATAAAAATATTAAATTATTAAAATACAACACTATGTGGTAAAACAAAATAATGAGCAAAATATTTGGTACAATAGAGTCGCAAGTTATGATATAACAATGAAACATTAGAATCACGAAATATTGAAATGTAGAAAAGAGTCATATTATACTTACGACACACAGCGCATGAATGACTAATGTAGAAAAGTGTCATAATATATGATATGGCTGTATACTGCAATAGGCACAAACAAAAGTAGTGTTTTACACTGTAAAAAATTGACCTAACCTGTGTTATGACTCTTATTTACATTCAGTATCAGCAAAACACAAACAAATCGTTGTATAAAAAAGTCGTATTCTATCTTAAGACCGTTTTGTACAAATAAAGTATGTGATACAGTGTGTGAACTTACCTGCAATAATGTCGCATAACAGCTTATGACGGTTTTCACCCGCACCGACGCGCGTGCGCCTGCGGCAAACACTGTTAGGGCACTGTTGTAGATTGGCAGCGTGTCAATGTCGCTCCGGATTAAACAGACACTAGCTCCCTCTAACCGTGATTTTTTGAGTTAAGAATATGGCGTTTTTGTAGATAATAAAGAAAACAGAGCGGATTTTTTTTGTATCATTGGTTAAAATTTGCACTTTTTTGTGTTATGACAGTTTTTTAGAGGAGGTGCGATATGTCGTAAAACTACGGCCTGTATCATAAAAAAAAACTTCAACCATTATCTCAGCGACCCGAAACTTTGTCGTCCCTAAACTGTCACCCTGCCATTGGCTGGAGTCGTTATATTAAATCAGCTGCCCTTTTGAATAAACTTATAATTTGACAGGAGTGTGTGGCGGCGATAGGCTAATATGAAGCCCAGTTTACATAGAGCCTCCGGTTTAATGAGAACACTGAGGATTGAAGGTCATGATAAGATGGTAGTTGGAAGAGGTTTTTAGAGATCGGCAGAGGTGACATGTGTCCGCTAATTTTCGAGAGAACTACGTTCATAATGGAAGGGATAATCCTGTTATATCTAGGTGTGAGATTTCTTATCTCATTTAACAATTTCTGTCAAAAAAGGTTTTGTTTGTAAAAATAAATAAATAGATGAAAGTGTGTTTTTTGTCGAAGTTGTACCTACTTTTGACTGTTGGCACGAATGTCTACTGCACGGCGGTATGGGACCCTCAGCGCGTGACTCCAACTCGCACTTGACCGGGTTTTTTTTATTAAACCTTTTGGATGCCAAGCAGCGAAGTATGTCATACGACGTGTTTCAGACGCTACAGTCTTGTGTGCTTGAAGTTTGATGGCAGTTACCGACGTTTGGCGACAGTACCGCGACTGGTGACGTGATTTGTCGGCTTTGGCTCTCAAAAGGTTAAGTATCTGTTGAATAATTCTTTCTGACCTCCTGTAGACTTATGGCTGATTTACATTAGTCCAGCAAAAGCTTGCCTGTACATTGACGAGGTGGTTTTCACGTTTGAGGCGAGAGCTATTGTAGAGACGCAATGTACGTCTACTGGCATTCTTTGGGTGCGTGCGAGTGGTGCGAAAGAGAGATGAGTAGAAAAGAGTTCTCATCGTCTGTTATTTTTTACAATTAACATTTTTAAATATCTTGTTTGTGACTATAGTTAGTGTTTAAAATTAAGAAATATGTCTATAAAAGTAAAACCAGGTGAATTTATTATTTTTAAAAAGTAAAAAAGATGCTCTCGTTTTTTACAGTAAGAAACTTGCACCCCATTTTATTAAAGTTGAAGAAAGTTGCGTCCATTTTATGCTTGAACATTTTATTTCGAGAACAAAATAAAAATAGTAGCTAACAGAATTTAATTAAATACGAATCACGTAAATACCGTAGCAAATAGATTAATTTGGTGTGTATAGCCAATTAAATATAGTTATTTAGTTGAAAGCCCGACGCTTTATTAATGTTTAATATTTTTTTAATGAATTTACTCTATTTCCCGGCAGAGTAAATTGTTCTCACAAAATGTGAAATGATAGCTTAATCAAAGTACCCTTTCGCTTTATTTCAAAACCCGAAACCTAAAAACACCCTAATAACCTCACGCACTTATAATAAATGTCGCCCAATGCTTTTCGATTGCTCGCTATTGATCATCACAAAAAACCGGTAATATAACTCACTGCCCCTCACTTACCCGCCCGGCTCATTGCACGGGTCAAGTAAGACGGCCAATAACCGGAAACGATCGGGTTTAATCCCACATCATTACATTTGAGGCGATTTTAATCGATTAATCGGGTAGATTTTTAACTGAGACGTTGATATTAAATTAAAACTGGAACATTACTTACTAGGTGTAAAAGAGTTAGTGTTTGCATTAATGTTCTTATCTTTGCTCAGTTTCCGTCTGAAGACATGTTAAAAGTAAACGTTTGCCTTGTATGTCTTTTGACGAAAACCTCAGCAAAGAACGTTAATTAAAAAAAATTGCTATTATGTGTTTTTGGTATTTGTGTGATACTGCCCTTGTTAGGCTAAGGTTCATATGGGTTTAAGATTTTTAGCCTATATTAGTGAGGTATAGTAATAAATAAAGTATAGGTTCCTAATTATTATTTTCTTAAATCGGTATCGTAGTTTCATAACATTATCACCAACATAGAAACAAACACATAGTTTTACCTCTCAATAATAACAGTAGCGACCCGTCCTTGCTTTAGTTTTTTTTAAATAAATTAAGATACAATCTAATAATATATTTCTGTACAAAGAGAAACACAACTCATTTTTTTCATTACATTCTCGAATTCATAAGGGTGATCTAAAGCTGGGAGCGCACTCATTCTTCATTTAATAATCATTCCTTTCGTTCATTTTGTAAATTTTTCATTCATTCCATTCTTTTACGGACGGCTTTACGTCACCCGTTCGATTTATTTGATGGGGAGCTGCCACGAGTGATTAACCTTTGCCCGGGTCGCTAAATGAAGCGAACGTATTTTCATTCCATTTAAAAAAATAGAAATGAGCTAAGTACAGGCCTGTTTTAAAAGAAAAATACATACCAATAACTTGCGGAATATCCTTTAAATTTTGATGCATTGTATTTTAAACACTTGACAATAGTACATTACTTTTAAATGTATGTAAAAACTACTCGTAATTACCACAGATAAGCTAAATATGGGTGATAATATTTGGAGATTATTATTGTGAATTAATAGACAAACGGCTTTCAAATAAAAAAACCGCGTCCAAATAGGTTCATCTGTTTAAAAGCTCGGTGCCACAGACAGACACATGTAACAATAGTCATCCAAATATATTTTTTACTTGAAATATGAGTAGGTACATTATAATTCAGACTCTGCTTGACAACTATATGGCACTCAACGTTTAAACATCGAACATCTATTTCAAATATTCATAATACGAACTGGCCACCAAGTCAGCGTAAACCAAAATACTAGTAAATGCAAATTAATGTTATTACGTGCGATTCAGCGCCACCGTACCGTATGGCAATATGGCATATGCTAGGTTATATTATGCTGTCCATATGGTACGTACGACGTGGCCGCTTACCGTGAAATTGACATGGGCGCAATATTAGCCTGGGATATTATTAAATTTACAATGAATATTCGCTGTATGTCAAGGATATTGAGCTTTGGTGCAGCGATTGACGAATTATTTGCTTATATGGTCAAACGCTTCCTTTGACGTGTGTAGCGTCGCTAGAAAAGAAGGCCTGGAAAAGTTGCAATATAACGAATGCAAAAATAACTAAGTAGAAGTAAGCCTCTATCAATCGAATTTCTGTCAATTTTCTTGTTCGTTATTTTCCTGTTTGTATAATAAAATATTTTATATACATACATACCTACATATCTTAGATGCTTGCTTGATTCTTTAAAACTTGAAACTATATGATTTGCGAATCTTGTAATATCGAAAGCTTCTAAGGCTAGTCTTTTCACAACACTACGTTAAAGCGTCAGTTTGACTTAACAATATCACAAAATGCACTATTGTTAAAGAACCCATAAAATGTTATAAATAAAAAGTAGGCTCTAGTTAACCTTGTAGAGTTTGGTAAGAGCTTTAGTAACTTGTCAATATTGTAAACTGTCTGTTTCCATTCTTGCCAAGTTTAAGTGACATATTAATAAAGAACTCGACTGTAATGCTCGTTTCAAGGTGCGTCAAAAATTACAGTTTTCTATGGCATGGCCTTGACTTGGACGTATCTTGTGATGTGCATGTCGGTCAAGATGATTTTATTAATACGGCCTTGAGAAACTCTACTTTGTGTTAACTCTTCTTGCATTAACATCGTTGACGTTATGATAGTTCTGATTCCGTGTGAACGTATGATTACGATATAAAATAGACATGGTATAAAACAAATTGAAACAGATAAATAGTTTTTAAAATATTAAATCAAATTTTTAAATTGATAACGGCTCTTTCCTTTCATAGCACGTCTCCGTATTCAATAACTACAATGTCCGGCTTTAAATGTGTGTGTTGCCAGCTGTGAAATTGGACGCCATCTTGGCTGACCGGTACTTTCACGCGCGTTTTAACACGACACCGAATAATGGCAGTACTGGCTATGAAGTTTAAATATATTTATTAAGTTGAAAAAAGAGCAACTTTTAAATTTTGTATTGTTAATTTA
The DNA here is from genome assembly GCA_927399475.2 of Acleris emargana. Classification (NCBI taxonomy): domain Eukaryota; kingdom Metazoa; phylum Arthropoda; class Insecta; order Lepidoptera; family Tortricidae; genus Acleris; species Acleris emargana. The sequence continues at coordinate 6,042,693 of OV656840.1, forward strand.
AATGTCCTATAATTTTATTGGTTGTATACCAACTTAACTTTTAATAATTGCTAATAGGTAGTAAAATGAAAGCTACACGATTATTATTACTAAGCGTGCGTCCGTTACTAAGAATTTATTCATAAAGCTCCGCAAAAAAGTATGACGAGGTGACAACATTACAGTAGAGTAAGCAACCTATGATGAATTAAACCCGTAGGTGTCGTCAATTTTCCAAACTATTTTGTTAAGATATTATTTGTTGTTTATCTATCTATCTCTCTATGTAATAGTTACAATATACGAGGGCTGTTTGATAAGTCGTTTTAAAAAGCAAAAAAGATTTTTTTTTTTTAACAATTTACATTTATTTCTCAGCATAGTCTCCTTTGAGGGCCAAACACTTGTTCCAGCGAGTTTCCAATTTTTTTATGCCCTCCAAAAAATACGTTTTGTTGAGGTCTTCAAAATAGCCGCTTAAACCTGCAATGCAGTCCTCATTTGTCAAAAATGTTTGCCCTCCTAGCCATCTTTTCAGATTTGGAAATAGGTAATAATCGCACGGAGCTAGGTCCGGCGAATACGGGGCATGCGGAACCAGCTCGAAGCCCAACTCGTGGATTTCGGCCATTGCAATAGTGGACGTGTGAACTGGGGCATTGTCTTGATAAAAGAGGATTTTCTTGGGGGGCAATTTTGGTCGTTTTTCCAACAATTCGGCATTGAAACGGTCCAATAACTCTGCGTAATAACGACCAGTGGTAGTCTTTCCCTTTTCCAAGTAATCAATCATAATGATTCCTGGACTTCTTCAACAACATCCTCAGTAGTGACTTCGATTGGGCGACCAGAGCGTGGAGCATCAGATGTGCTTGACCGACCACGTTTAAAATAATTTATCCAGTTATAAACAGTCTGCAACGTTGGTGCGTTAGTGCCATGAACATAATCAAGTTCAGTTTTTATTGTGGCAGCACTGCAACCCTTCATAAAAAAATGTTTTATAACGGCACGAAATTCATATTTTTCCATAGTTGTTGAAAATTTACGAGTGATCACAGTTAAACAATAGTTAAACTGACAAAAACTTGGTTTTTTTTGCTGAATTTTTGACAGTCTTCATTTGAAAGATTGTGCCTGCCAGTGTTAATGCCATTTACCAGAAAAAAGGTTTTACAAATAGTTTTTAAAAGGACTTAAGCCCTCGTATTATATTTTGATTTTATAATACTCCCAAATAAACGTGAAACCCCGAGAGGTTTCCTGTACCTACTTTTCCTTAAATATTTCAACAGCTAATCCCTAAGTCATTTGTTGGAAGGATTTGGCTAACCGCGTTATCACTCTGGCAACCCTTTTACCTACTCTACTGAAGTGAAGGCAGCTTTTGCTGTCTTATTTTAAATAAAAACATTGATTGAAGTAGTGTTTATTTATCAAACTTTAAATGTATAACTTTACAACGTCTTACATCTTAGTTAATTCTGTAGCTCTGCCTGCCACAGGAAATGAAGGCGTCACGGTATATGTATGTATGTAGATGTATTTAAAAGCCCATATAATAATGGAACATGATGTGCTTCCGCGCAAAAAGCCATAACGTTCATGTCACAAAAATAATTTACCAGAATATAGAAGATACAAAAGTAAAAGCAACTACCTATTTAATAAAAAAGGCTGCCGTGTATTTGGCATAGTTTTTAATGTTCGAAAGTACTGGCATAACATATTTAATATAATGTTGTTTCGACGAATATCGTTATAAATATCCAAATGATTGTTTCGTTGAATTTTAAATATATATTGAGGATATTAATTACACCGAGGATATAACCGAATTTTATTACGAATTATTTAACTATACTAAGTATAGTATTATGGTCATTGCATTATATTGTGTAGCATAATGGGCACAGTCTAGAAACCGTTAAATTTATTGGTTTCTAGGCTGTATAATGGCAGTGAGGGAAAGGAGCGAACAACATGGGTCGGGGAAGAAGTGACTTGGGTAGGTTAGGTGGTTAGGTCTTTTTTTTTATATAAGCCGGGACCATCTTTCTGCCATGCTTTTGTCCTTGCTTGCAAGCTCGAAAAACACTTTTTTTTAAAGTTTTGTTGTTGTTAGTAATAGCAAAACATAGGTATACCTTAAATATCATATTATTATGTATAATGTATATTGGCATGCAAAATTTCTCTCTAATATATTGAAATCGTAAATGCTGAAACATTATTCTGCTTAATAATTTTATGTGTTTCATTGTTTATTCCTTCTACTTTCACTGTAATGCGTAAAGATAATTAGACCACCAAAATTTATGCGTAATGATATTTGCGATACAATACCGTTTCTGCTTAATGAATGACCCTTATACTAATAGTATTTTATGTAACTGGTAAATAAAGAGGGCCCTTAAAACACGAGTGTGGTTTTGTGAAACGAACCGAAGGCGAGTTTCATAATAACATCACACGAGTTTTTTAAGGCCTAATTATGTACAGTTGCATACATTAGGTACTTTATCTACACACATATTATAATTACTCTAAGATGCGTTCAGTAGCCGAAGGCAAATAACCTTCATAGCTACCAGTGCTACTGCTACCTGAAATATATCTATAGGTGTTAAGCTAATGTATGAACTGAAATAAGAAATAAATCAAATCAGAGAAAAGAAGTATTTATTTATTATAATAATTGTAAACATTAACATTAGTGCAATTTGAAATGTTTAAATAACAAACAAACAAATGGCGGCAAAGCTAACCTGTGTCACGAATATGAATGTTTTTTTTAAATCATAGACAAACTAACAAAGTCCCTATTCTAATGTCATTCGACATCAAAACGGCGTACGACACTTTACTTAAAATTTACCGAGTCGACGTTTAATAGATACTAGAATTGACCCCCTGTTTGAATTGTGTGTTGGTTTTGGAAGATGTTCCAAATTTGAACAACATTACTTTATCAAAAGTTGTATCGTAATTTTAACTTTTCATTACAGCTACAGATAAGAAAAAATATCATAGTCAAATTGTATCTTGTAATGATGGTCATTGTCTACGGATTCTGAACGCATTATAGAGGACTTATGATATGAGTGTAGATAAAAGTTATTATGGGGTAGAAAATAGTTACGTTACCTTAGTTTAATAACAATACATTGTAATATTTATATTTTTGTGTCATCAACGTAATCTCCAAGGGAAAAGTGATGAGCTACTCTGCGCGGACGAAGCCGCGGATGAAAGGTAGTGTTTTAATATAAGTTTTAGTGCCCACCTACCACCCGTGGGCTGTGAAACGCCTTTTTTAGTTACGTACGACATCGTATAGAAGGTATATTTTTTATTTACGGCTTGGTATAATCGTCATATTTTTAACTTGTCTTGTAAACGAGAGAAGGTAATAGAGGTTTTACTGTTTCATCTTCAGCGTAGATTGCGAATTCTCTGTAGAATTCAAGATACGACTATTTCAAATTAAAACAAAAAAATCAACAACTGTCAATTGAATGCTGTGTTGCCTGAAAATAGTCTCAACATATGCTAAAAGCCGAGTTTTATTTCAATTAACCTTGTTGATTTTACTATTTAGTCAGAATAGACTGTTCTAATTCTAAAATCATTTTATGAAAGCACGAAACATAGTCTTAACACCGAATGGTAATAAAGAACATGTTTTAAATGTTCAGAAAACAACCTAACATTGATCAAATAGTAAAATAAGATGAATAGTGTAAGTACCTACCTAATATGATTTTTTCAAACTTAAAAACGTTATTATTTTGACCGGTATTTTTGAGTTGATACAAAGTTATATACCCAGAACTATACGATTTCATTGGCAGTGGCCATTGCATTTCACTATCCGCTTTCAGGAAGGGTTAGAGGCTACATTGGGTTATCTGAGCGCTAAATAAAAAGAGGAATTACACATAAGACCCCACAAATAAGATAAGATAAGATGTTAACCGCCTGTGCCACAATCGACGAGTAAAGCATATTTGACAGATAAAATAAGCCCTTTCTCTTTCTTACACTTGTAAATAGACAACGAGAGAGACAACTTTGAATGGCAAATAAATTCACTCGACGATTATAAAACAAGCCCTAAATATCATCTGCGAGTTTATAGTCATAGTCATATTAGTCATATTAATTTATTGCTTTATGTTGTACAATGAGATCATAAAAATACAGTAGGTAGCTTCAACATAAACCCTGCAAGGGCACTGCAACAAGACACAATAATATACTTACATGTCTATTTAGGAAATCACATTTACATTATAATATAATAGTTAGATGGAAAACAGATTTTATTCACTCTTTTAACGCAAAAAACTCTTCCAAATTATAAAAACATTTTGAAATCAAGAAACTCCTTAACTTACCTACTACAAAATATAGACTCTTTTGTTATGTTTTTGATTGTAATAGGTATGTTATTGTAAATTTTCACAGCCATGTGATGTGTCCCAGAGCTAACAATTTTTAAATTGGTAAAAGAGCTTATTAACTTATTTCTCTGCCTAAGATTAATTTGTCCTGTACGTGAATCCTGTACGTGCGACATGAAATCATCCATCAGTAGGACATACTGCGAAACTACTGTATAAAAAATCTCTTCTCAATCTTACCTCTAAATAAAATGGTAAATAAAATTGCTTGTCTTATTACTTTTCATAAAAATGTTTTCGTCAAGGGCAATTCTGTCATCCTTTATAAGCGAGTGAAATAACTCGACGAAGATTAGAAAGAAGCACCTCATCGTAACTCGGCTGTGGGAAATTTTCTTTGAAGACTTGGTAACACGTTCTATGCCCTTGACACATAAAGGAGTCTATTTTGTAAGAGCTTAGCGCCGAATGGACTAAATTTTACGAGATATTCGCTGAGAATCTGCACTTTGATTTCAAAACAAAATGGCGGAATCGCCATTTGGTAAAGTAGCGTAACTGCGTAATGCGACGAATAATAATTTGATTATTATTATATGAGTATTATTTAACCTGTGTGGTCACCGGGTAAGAATAGTGCCACTCCATGTCTTCTCGTGGATGTCGTAAGAGGCGACTAAGGGAATAATAAAGGCTTCTAGTACTCTTAGGCGATGGGCTTGCAACCTGTCGCTAATACACTGGTAAACATCTTAGCCTGATTGTGCAAAACGTGGTTACAGAATTATCAACAACTTATTTAAGAGTGCTTGGTAATTCTGTAGCTCTGCCTACCCCACTCTGGAAATGAAGGCGTGAGTTTATGTATGTATGTATGTATGAGTATTATTTAACGTTTATTTTGACTGTAGAAAGTATGAGCAATAAATAATAATAATAATTAGATATGTTTTATGCTTTAAGTTTTTATCTCTGTCTGTCTTCTTTTTCTGTAAACTGATTATTTATTTGGTCGACTGGTTGTGAATGTCATTAGGCATTAGCTCCACCATTTGTACTTATTTTTGTGCAACAAAGATGAAATAAGTAAACACATTGGTAAATACTTTATATTACTATAGTCTCCACCAAAAATAGTGGCTGCAATTGTCTGTAAAGCAGTTTTAGGGTTAAATATTGTGTTGCCAGTTTCACTCTAAACAGCGCTCTTTTTATGCTAAATACCATGTCACATTTAGGTACAATACCAAATAGGGTCAAAAAAAACAAATTACCATCTCTGCCATCCTTAAAACTCCTTGCACTCCAAAATCAAACAACTTGTATCTTTATACAATAAATTAACATGGCGGCTATTTTTGCATTTATAATAGCACTTAGGGTTGGTATTGAGAGTTGTAAACTGGATTTCTGTAAAGGAAAATGTTATGTTAAACCCAAGAAGCACCGCGTTTCAATATTATGATGCATTCAAATTGGAAACGGGACGGTATTCATAGAAAGGTGGTTAATATTAAAAATTCAACACTAGCGCATAGCTAGTTAGTGCTATAGGTATTGTTTGGTGGGGTGACCATGAGCTTCGTTTTCTATTTGGCATTGAAATCACACTCAAAGGCATTCGAAACATGTCATAATCAGAGCTCGGCAGGGTGAGCCATTTTTACTTCATTAATGTCAAGTGTAGATATTAATATAGATACACCTTAACAAGAAATATTAAAAGAAAATGTAAGTTTATTAATTATAATGAAACTAAAATGTCATTGCATTTTGTACAAAACGAGTAGGTACTAAGTACTTCAAATCGAGGGGCTGCTTACAAAATAACACAACAGAATAATGTAATAATCAGTTTGTCATTATATTTCACTTAGTTGAATATGGCGTCCTTAAACAGATTTATTACCTACCTAAAGAGGTATGATATCATATCAAATCACATATTATTTAAAGAGATTTGCTTAAAAAGCTTGCTATAAAATTAAATTGTTTTGATGGCGATGTAAAGATTGTAGCAGAAAGGCAGCCTAATTAAAGTAATCTCAGTAGTTGTTAAATTACACCACATCTACCATTGAATGACAAGGTATGTCCATGTTATGCTAACTCTGAAAACAGCTCACCGCTGCCGAGATCTGGTCATAATATACTCGAACATAAGGCACCTATGTTTAGTTACCTGTTTTTTATATTATAGCCTCGTAAACAAACCATATTACAAACAGCTACATTTCTGTGAGTGGGACTTTATATATACCATCAAGGTAATAAAGTTCAGTAACGTTTTTTCGATATTGCCATTTTCAATTTATGAAGATAGGAAAATGAACCTTTTTCCTATTGCAACACAAATAAAATAAAAAATCCTTGATTATGTACATCTTATTGCATAATGGGTCCTACGAGGATAAAATGCACATTATTACATTTCTTTTAAGAGCTTACGTGCGAAATTAATAGTCACAATGACATTTAGTACTTAATGTAGTAGTAGTAGTAGTATCCTATCGTTATTAATGCTAGCATAAGTTCTATAATTTTAGGGTTCTGTTCCAATTACCAAATGAATGAAGATGATTTTACGTCAAACGTACGTAATGTTAAGATTGAAGTCTTGAGAATACAATATACATTCTTTCATAATATACAGGATCTCTGCATAATGTTGTTACAGTAGGTAGGCATGTTAATTGTATGTATTTATTTGTGTATATATTATTGTATCCCCCGTGTGGTTGCCGGGTTAGAATAGTACCACTCCATTTCTTCCCGTGGTTGTCGTAAGAGAAGACTAAGGGAAAAAAGGCTTGTAGTACTGTTAGGCGATGGGCTTGCAACCTGTCACTAATACACTTGTAAACATCTTAGCCTAATTATGCAAAGTGTGGTTACAGAATTATCAACAAGTTTTTAAAGTTGTAGGTAATTCTTTAGCTCTGCCTACCCCACTTTGGGAATGACGGCGTGAGTTTATGTATGTATGTATTATTGTATTTATATATGTAAATTAATATTATTGTATTTTATTATATGTTTTTGTATTATAATTTTACTTACCCATTTTCTATCATTTATGTTTAGCTGATTTCTTAAAGTAAGCACCAACCTTTGACTTGTTTCTGCTTGGCCAGTTGGTTGACTGGTAGAGAATGCTTTAAGGCATTAAGTCCGCCATTTGTACTTTTTTTTATGGCGCAATAAAGTTTAAATAAATAAATAAATACAAATATCTATGGGTCTCACATCCTACTTGCCATAAGGTGGTCCCTTGCCTTCTACTTGCCATCAAAAGTATTGAATAATTAATGTGGTCGTGATATGTGACCTTTGCAATGAAATATAATGAGCGTCTGTCTGGCTTTCTACCACAGTCTTACTTGCTTTCCTGTCGCCAAGCATCCTTATTAAACAGGGGTTAAGACAGCCACTGAGGTTACTAGCAGAGAGGTATTCAATATGAAGGACAGGTATTCAATTCTGACGTGTAAAAGAGCCCGCATGTGGCCAATTTACTGAATAAATATTTTGAATTTTGCTTTTTTTTTTTTGAATTTCCATGGTTGTCAACCTTGAGATTAACTACCATGACCCTTAGAGATCACCAGCCATAAAATGGCAATCTTCTCCATGTCATAGAAAGGTACAGATAAAAACGTGATGCTATCTTGAAATAACACATAAGTGTATTTTTCCTTATATTATTGGAACAATTTATTATTAGTCATAAAAAGCCGAATCAAATTAGTATGAGGAAACCCTTAGCAAAAGTTGTCAGAAAAAGTCATTAGTACAAATAGAACGTTTCTTTTCATAATTATTCCGAACGCGCTAAAATATATCGTTCCGTAAAAATGGCTTATTGATAATACCCCTCTTATTACTTCGTTCGTTTTCACGTTCGTTTCGCACTCAATTATTCAAAATGCATGCAATCACGACAATTAAATGGAATTGATTAATGCGCTTCTATTAGCTGATGGAAGATTGGGATATGGGAATTATGAATGAATGTTGATGTTCTCTTTATAAAAGATAATTTAATGATTCTTCATCATTTTGGCCTGCATTTAAGTGTTAAAAACACGGTTTATTATAAAGTTAATAGTTTGTGCAATTGCTTGAATGTTGATTGTTTTTAATCCTTCTATAATATATATAGGTATATATAGCAAGCGTAGAATTAATATTTTTTCCATACCCCGGGAATACTGATTAGTTTCGAGATTCAAGGTAGCCTATGTGTAAACAAACACATAGGCTTATATATATATATATATATATAAATGAATCCTTGAATCTCGAAACTAATCAGTATTCCCGGGGTATGGAACAATTATTAATTCTACGCGGATGAAGTTGCGGGCAGACGCTAGTCACTCATAAACGGCTAAGCGGATTTCCCGTATAGTCCGTATCGGGTGGTATACGATATTGCCACTTATTTATCATTTCTGAGGAAAAATGTACGGTTGAGTTCCGCAAAGCTAGAATTTTTTTTAATAAAAATAATCTTGCTCTTTACTTCAGTTATTGAACAACCCCATGTCACAAGAATTGATATCTGTATATGGCAAAATCTCATTTCATTTTCATTCATTCTCAAAATCCATTGCATCTAGCATTGCTTGTACCAATAATGTGCTAACGTTACAGAAGCAAGACGCAAGACAGACAAAAAAAATACAGTCGTGATCAATTCAAAATAAATAAGTGGAGGCTTAGTAATAGGGTTCCGTTGGCACCCCTACGGAACCCTTAAAGAAGACAATTCCTCAATTCTGAGGGACAAGCCTGGTCACCCTGTTGTAAACACTGTTACTGTAGCTAAGCGTGGCGCGTGTTTTCATATTCATGCCCATTCCTCCTTGTTTTAACCCAAACACGTTTTGCAATTCGTATGCTATGAAAAATATGCGGGTCGGTCTGAGACGTTTTTTCACCATTTTTGACTAACAATTTTAAATGGTGCATACTCGTAAAGATCCGTCTACTTTCGATCATATCGTCATAAGTCATCATTTTATCGAATTTCACTTCATCGATTGTTTCATCGAAAGCTATTTTGTACTGAAACTATGTTTTCAGGATACCGGGAATAAACTCGGACTAATATCGGGGATAAACTCACACCAATTGACCGAGCCCCAAACTAAGCTCTAGGCTTTTACTATGGGTACGAGACGGACGATATAAATACTTATAATATAGAACTAAAACTTAATTACATAGAAAACATCCAAGACTCAGGAACAAATAGTCGCGGTCTTCACACAAATATTTGCCCATAGCGGGGATCGAACCCGCGACCTCTAGCTTAGTAGGCACGGTAGTATACCACTAGACTTACATGTGTAAAAAGAGCGTCGGTGGCCTATTGGCTTAGGGGGTCGACTCGTGATCGTAAGGTACCGATTTCGAACCCCCGCGGTCACCATGTACCAATGAGTTTTTCTAACTTAAGTGCATTACCCGATGCTGTTACGGTGAAGGAAAAGCATCGTGAGGAAACCTACACATTCGAACAGCTGAGTGTGTAAGAGGGTAATTGCACAAACGATCCTAAAGGGTCAAAGTGTACCCGAAATGACTCATCTGTAAGATAAGATCAGATAAGACTAACGTGTCGTCAAATTTGTAGGTTAGGTTAGGTTAGAAATGTAATTAACAAAATAAATACTTATGCGGCGAGGAATTCCAAGCACCTACCAAGTATCTACCGTCGGGTACCAAAAAGCCGACTGGCCTACAGACGTTCCAACCGATATCCGATTTTGCCGCTGGATTTGGTGATTTTTTGGGTACGATTGTAATTTAATAAATGTACTTTAATGTGCAAATTTAATCTAAGATTTGAGAGGCGAGTACTCTTGCCACAAATCCTTGTGCCACAGTTTCTTTATAGCAAGTATAGGATTGTACTTAAAAACGTCGGTCGTTTGTTTAGGGTTCCGTAGTCAAACTAGGAACCCTTATAGTTTCGCCATGTCCGTCCGTCCGTCCGTCCGCAGCCTAGCTCAGAGACTCTTAGTACTAGAAAGCTGTAATTTGACATGAATATACATAATATTATCAGAGCTCGGCACGGGTGAGTAATTTTTACGACATTAATGTCAAATGTAGATAGAATATAGGTACACCTTAAAAACCCGTAATCAAAGATAAAACAAAACCGTAAATGAACTCCACTGCGGTCATCGTCGCAGACAAACCGCATACATAATTAAAGTTGTCTTTGTTCTATGGGTAACATTTATTAATTCGGTTCTTTCTATTCCATTTATAATTAACCTAGGACACTAATTAACTAAGCTGCGTTAATGGAAGTGTAATTAGAAGGCTAAGGTCTGCGTTTGTCCTCACTGAAGTCTAGACAGCAGATAAGATAACACAGAAAGTACAGTCCGTTTTAATTATCACAGAAAACATAACATAAAGTATCCATCATACTGTTTTTTTTTTTTTTTCTTTTTTTTTTTTCTAAAACTGAAAAAATGTATAGGATTTATATGTATAAGCGCCTTATTTTACTAAAGGACGCTCGTGACTTTGTTCGCGTAGAATTGGGATGGACCAAAAAAATTACTCACGGCTTTTACATTCTAATTCGATAGAATAGGTAATTTTAAGAAACCAATTTCATAAATTTTGTATTTGACCCAATAGTTTTGTTTTAATAATTTTATTTATTTAGCAGACATTTTATGGATGACATGATTATTTGAAATTTGGGTTGCTAATAAATTATAAGAATTAAAAGTCATTGTAATAGTATAATAAAGCATACTGTTTCAAGCGGTTTTCGTCTTGACCCTTAAGATACATCCAGGAGGGCTTCAAGGCTAAAACGAAAGTCAAACAAAGGTTAAATATACTTTGGTCGGCATGTCTGAAATAGATAAATATTTCTAAAACTTAATAATGCAGAACGGCTTTAAAACCCTATTCCTCGAAATGGGTTTCAAATAAGAGTAAGTAATTTAAAAAATATGAACAATCCTAGTTGGTTTTTGGTTTTTAGGGTATGAATTTCCATAAATCCTTTCTTAGTGAACCTCCAGGATATTATATTATCCAAGGAATACTCCCTCCAAATATTATTCAAGTTCCTACGTCCAGCGGTTTCGGCGGTGTGTTGATCGAACAGCCAGTAAGTTTCTTATTTTAAATGCATAAATTATTTAAAAAAAAAGTTTTTTCGGTGTCAGTCGAAATCGAAACTGCTGATGCCACATTTTTTTAACGCGTCATTGGAAGCTATACCGTGAGATACTAATAACTAGACCCCGCTATCGGAGGTGCAAAATGGTAGCTGTCAAGTTCTTAGGGATGGGTAAAAATTATTTTGAAATACTAGCTATATGTCGATAATTATAGCTATATGTTGATAATTTTTCTTTGCTATAATGAGAGTCTAGGACTTTAATTAAACGTGTTTATTTTATAAAACAGGACTATATAATTACAAAATGAATGTGTTAAACATTTTTTATTTATATAAATAAAATTCTTCAATATTTCATCATTACTAACAAATTATCGTTATCTTCATAGCACTAACCTAACCATTCATAAATTATTTAAAAATTAAATAATTAATAAATGTCTCTTAAAGGGATATCGTATTGTTAATGAACGATCAGTTTTTTTTCAGTTTCTCTGCAATAATATAGTGCAGTCACGATGAATTTATTCACAATAAACCCAATATATCTGAGCCCTATTTATTTTTATAAACATTTCTGATGACAATGATTATCATGGATTCTAAAAAAAAACATGTTAAATTGTAGTCTAAAAAATGGTATAGGTACATATATAAAACTAATTGTACAGAAAAAGTAAGAATATCGATATCGACATCATGAATATTTTGCACCTCCGATAGCGGGGTCTAGTAATAACAAAAAGCAAGCGTTGAAACACCCGACTGTCGTTAACCAACTTTCAATCTTTATAAATCGTAAATGATAATTCAAAATGAAAAATATGATGAAAGAAACCCAATAATTAATTTTAAATACCTATTCAACGATACATGACTTGTAGTTCGTTGACTTTTAAAAAAAAAATTACAATATGGCGTCTGGTTGCCGCCATATTGAATTTTGATTACTGTCATATCTTTTGTGACACTCACAATATAAAGACAAATCGATTGGTATAAGAATCATCAAAATGGGTCAACGCGTTTATTTTCCAGAGCGCCACAAAGGAACAAACATACATACAGGGTGTAAGGGACGGCTCACCGAAAACTGAAACCATAGCTTCAGAACATTGTACTGAACTGAAATCCAGTGGAAATTTTCCCGGGAAAACGAATTTCTGAATGGATTCAGTTTTCGGTGAGCCGTCCCTTACACCCTGTATATAGACTGATAAACCCATTACCCTCCTTTTACGTCGTGCACGAATTTGTCGACTAATTGTAAGTATAAAGGGTTATACAAAGTAACAGTCCGCACACTGATATTGGCTTATCAGTGTCTTTTAAGATTTCATAATTATCTTCAAAGATTTGGTACTATCAGGCGGCTTGGCGGCCTTTACAATAAAGCAGCTACAAACTAACTTTTAAAAACTTTATTTTTAATCCCCCGTAATCCGCTAGAAATGCGGAATCACAATCCAATGATGTAAAAGCTGGAAATGAGACGCCAACCAACACGAGCACTTTGTGTCGGCCACAAAGGCTGCGTGCTAACAAAGTTGCTCATTACCTAAAAGCCTACAGTGTTCGTTAGCTGGGTACGCAGAAAACTACGACATACATTATCTGTAAGCAGAGATGGGCATTATTCGAATAATTATTGAAATAAAAAATAATTCTTAATATTTTTATACGCGGATGAATCATTACACTAAGTTTCTACGAATAATTTAATATTTGACGTTTTTTGGATATTCCACTCAAATAAGTAACACTATTTAGAGATAAAGAGACTCGTTTATAAGTAGGTACTACATACATATTTCAACACCTTAAAGATTGAGAATAAGGTTAAGAGATAAATAAACCCAGTTAGTAAAATAAACAAAGGAATTCTTAGCAATTCATTCAATGAATAAATAATTCGACGAATAGTTTATTCGAATAAGAATAATTATTCGAGAATTTCATTCGTTATTCGCGAATAATTTGGTTATTCTTATTCGATATACGTCATTCGAATAAATTTTGCCCATCTCTGATCTGTAGGCATGTCAGCGAGAGGGAATGGGCTGATGCGTGGTTTAATGAATTCTGATCCTTAAGAGGCCATATGATAAACGCGGTAATCTCATCATAATCATTTTATCGAATTTCACTTCATTGATTGTATCATTTCATTGAAATTCAATTAAACAAAAGCTATTTTCCGCTGAAATTATAATGCTTTCAGGGTATCTGAAACATTAATTACGTAGGCTAGGTTCGGTTAGGTTAGACCAGGTTAGAATTGCGACTACAAAAAAAAATGTGGTGAGAAGTACCTTTAGATGAAATGAAAATTATGCGTAATGTTTAATAATAGGTACGTTCATTGTAAGGAGTTTCGATAAAATAATAAGTACCCCCTTGAGTCTGTTAAACTTAAAAAACACAATTGGAAACTAATTCTCGATTGTTTAATCTATGCTCGTGCAGTTCTAAAATAAGTTTACGTCAAGCTTTTGTTGCCGACTATACTTAATTTTTTTGCAAAATCTTTATCTGCTTATCAAGACCAAACTAATGAGTCCTAAAGTCCTAATACGGTGGGTCTACGGTAAGAATAGCGGAGATCCTGTCGCCACCTTCCGCCTCCATCATCAGATCAGGGTTACATATGGGGTCAAAATTTCAGCCCATTCCGTTAACGGGAAGTGGGTCAAATTTAACTTACATTGCAAGTAAAATAAAAGCTTGTAAAATAAGTTCTTTCTCAGTTTTCTAACCAAAAACAAGTAAACCCAAGCAACTGACAAATTCATTTTTAAAAACATTTCTATTCAGTTAAGCCTACCAGTCACGGCACTGCGAAAAAAATATCGGGTCCCGACCGAGCTGGGCTGACAAACCAGATTACAGGTTTCACCGGCGGTCGCCAATGATCCAATTTCAGGGGTACTAGTTAGTCTCGAAATACCTTTAACAGGTGAATTTGTTTCGAGTTTAAGGAAAAAATAATAATATTTATATTACTAAACAGTGTGTGTCTTTACGAATACGAATTTGAACTAAACGAAGTTTTGAGCTCTACAAATTTAGTTAATAGCTTCAATAAATTTAGTGTAATTTATTTTAAAGGGTCCATCGAACAGTAATGTATAACATATAAGTTTATTCGAACTTAATTGCAAGTTAATTGAGGGATAATTTAGCTATTTTTCATACATTGCGAGGCGAATTAGTAAGTAGGAAAAATAGAAATACACATGCATATTAACTGCTGTTAAAATGTATGCCTGTATGAACGTCACACACTGTATAAAGCTTATAAAAGTAAATAGAGCATCGACCGTCTAACTTATCATGTGATTATTTCCTGACAAGGAAAGTACCTAAAATCAAAGCCATTGATGTATTTATTTTATACGTAACTTGCTAAATTGTATGTTTTATTTAGTAACTAAATATTTCATTATTTGATCCTTTCAACGTAGATATTAATATGAGTAGCAAAGTACCTATGAGTGACTGTCTTGTTATTAAATTAATTCTCTTTTAATTAATTTACACCATGATAACTCTGCTATTCTCAAAGTGTGCTCCGCGGAGCCCTAGTGCTCCTTAAGTTCTCCACAAGGTTTCCGCTGAAAATTCAAAGAGGCCATTGCAGAGCGAGCTTAAGAAGCCCCAGATACCCGAAAGTAGATATTGCTTTTTAGGGGCTCCTTAGAATATAAGTGTTTCAAAAGGGTTCCATTAAAAAAGTTCGAGAAACTCCGATAACGTATAAAATTATTACTTCTTGTCTTGACGAAAACTCATTTAATTATCACCATACACGTCATGAGTTACTATTTTTTTACACGGTGAGAGTAGAACCAATGGTAGCACGTAGGCCATACGTTGCTTTTAAAGTGGATATTTCAGAACCCTGTTTCTTTTTGTGAGGAGAATAACAAAAAAAGCGGAACAGATAATCCCAGGATAAGACCGCATTGTCAAGCGAAACTAGTAAATTTCGCAAATAATGTTGTTTTTTTATTGATATAATCTGTCATTTTATCGGTTCGAGTACTCGCCTTCTTCGTACTTGTTTGCTTAGTACAATATTTAAGATTTGTGTAGAAAATCACAAAATGTAAGGCAATCTCACAAAAAGGTTATGATAGCATCGTCATATTACGCCATATACTTACAAAAAAAATACAATTTGAAATTATTCTAAAATAATTCTTATTACGGCAAAAAAAATCTTTAAGAACCTGTTACACAATCGACGAGTTATCTGCCATTTAAAGTTGGCTTTCTACTTGTCCATTTTCAAGTGTAAGAAAGAGAACAGGCAAATTTATCTATGGAATATGCTTTAACTGGGATAGACCAAAAACAATTACTCACGGCATACGACCGCATTATCGTATTGAAAATACAGTATAGAAGTTTAAATAAATGTTTTCTTATCGAGAAGATTTATTGCCCTCCCATGACAGTAGATTATTAATTAATAAATGTATTTAATCTTTTGCAACAAAATACAAATATCAGTACAAAAGGTGAACTTAATGCCTAATGGCATTCTATACCAGTTGGCCTTAATATAAACATACAAAAACTACAAACTACAACAAGTCTTAACAATGTCTACAATGTCATAGCAAAAGGTTCAGAACTCAGCATATTATGCTGTGAGACCAGGGTCTGCACTGCGCTGTTTTTCAGCCTGTACCTCCCCTGTCAATGTGTGTATAAGCCTTAAGGGCACACTGCGTACATCAAGATGCTCTTAAAATACAGGTACAAAACAAAAACATCCTACAAGGCCTACATTCAGTGCTGTGCTCTTGTTTTAAAAAGGGGTAATTACTTAACATCTATACGGTAACAACAACTAAAACAAACAAAAACTTAAATGTGACCTATATATGTGCATGTAACGAAAGTTTTGAAATACATTTGTAATTCTCTACCTCTGTTAGAAACTTAATTTGCACAATAATGTGTTACACTATTTGAAACTTTTTTTTAATACACGAAGCAAATAAACAATCATTTAAACTACTATCCTTAACAATTTTATAGCACGTGAATGAAATTATATAAACAATTTCATTATAGCCGTACCTACCGCAAAGCTATCTGAGGTGTGAAAAATATGAATAATTCACTATCTTTGAAAGCACTTTTTGAAATATCTTCGAAAAATAAATAGTTCAAAATGAACCAGACAATTAGTATTAGAAAAAACTTGCGCTTTCCTTGATACCGACGGCTGACTGATAATTGATAAATCATTCCACTTACAAACAGCTCAAACTCTTTAACCGCTCTTCATATTAATAATTACTTTACGCAACTAACATAGCACTAAACACACTTAAATAATCATACACTTACAGTAGGCAGAGCTACAAGGTTCACCAACAACTCTAAAACCTGTTGTTAATTCCGTACCCACATTTTGCACAATCAGGCTAAGATGTTTACCAGTGTACATAAGTATTAGTGACAGGTTGCAAGCCGATCGCGTAACGATACTACAAGCCTTTATTCCCTTAGTCGCCAATTAGGACTTCCAACCCACGAAATATTTTTTTTTTTTTTTTTTTTTTTTATATCATAGGAAGGCAAACGAGCACACAGGCCACCTGATGGTAAGTGGAAACTGTGACCCATAGACATTCGCATTCATAAGACCGCAATCCTAAGACTGCAAATGCGTTGCCAACCCTGAGGCCGAAGATGGAATGCCTCTATGCTAGTCATTTCACCGGCTGTCTTATCCCCAAACCGGAACACAACAATGCGAACACTGCTGCTTGGCGGTAGGTTAATGGATAAGATGGTGGTACCAACCCGGACGGACCCTGCACAAGGTCCTCCCACCTCCAAAATACCGGTAAAATCAATAAACAATAAACCGTTTTATGCCCTTACGCATTACGCGCGAATCCTTACCGTTTTTCGAAAGGAGCTCTATACAATAATGGCGCGTGAGACCTCTTTGGAAGTACGTCGAGTCCGCATTGCATAAAGAAATGGCCCCTAGGCTGAGTAAAAACAAGCACAGGGAACGCGGCTATCCATAAACAATATAATATGCTAATATACATCTTAAATCCAGAGATGAAATTCAAAATGTTATTTATAAATAGCAAAATAAATGTAACTACATTTAAAAAACACTAAATTAATTATACTTTAATAACCGTTAAAAGCGAACACATTTAACGTTGCCACCACAGCGTTTGTAAAACGAAGCGTTTTAATACGAATGCAACATTAAGCTCTTGTTTCAGTACAAATCGTTTATAGCGTCACGGGATCGTCACGAGCGTCATAATGACGCCGGCGTCACGGTCACTCAACGGCGGCGAAATTCTATAAACCGCCATTTTTCACTCGCATTTAGCGTTGTGGTAATGATATTTGACAAAAAGCGACGACTCGGCAACCGCATTACACGGACACTTAGGCAGAGTGGCCGTGTTGGCTCGGAGTAAAGTCATCTTACACGAGGATGCAGGAGTATGCTTTATTATCAGTTTGGAGAGGGCTTTATTGAAATCCGGACGTAATGAGTCGGCGCATAGGCATGAAAGTTTTGTTGAGCTGTTGTAAACAATTTTTTTTTTATTACAGCTGCTAAAAGTCATACTTTTTGTAGCTCTATATAGTGCAGAAAGGTTGAATTTTCCGCACTAGTGTTTTTTATTTTTAGATTTCTCTATGAATTAAGTAAAATTGCCTATTTTAATAACAGTTTTAGAAGTTTTTTCACAAATGTGTCAAAAAACGTCGTTTGATACACGTGCGGAAATGTTGTTCACTCGTCTCAGGACTTCAGCTCGGGCCAACACTTCAGTTACTAAAACCCGCTTTGACAGGGAAACAGTAGCACATTATAATGCAGTATAACAAAGGGTAAACTTAAAATTATGCAATTGGGATTGACCAAAAAAATAACTCACTGTTTTTACATTCTAATTCGACAGAATGGGTAATTGGCCAAGGGGTTAAGAGGCCAAATTTCATGAATTTTCTATTTGATCCAATAGTTTTGTAGACATTTTATGGATGACATGATTATTTTAAATTTGGGATGGCATTTTCTACTAAATTTCAACAATTGAATGATATCTAATGATAAAAAGTGATTGTAATAGTGAATTAAAACATACTATTACAAGCGGTTTTCGCCAAACCGCTAAGATACACCTAGGAGGGCTTCAAGCCGAAAACGAAAGTCAAACAAAGGTTAATTATACTTTGGTCGAAATGTACGAAATAGGTAAATCTTTTAAAAACTTAATAATGCAGAACGGCATTAAAATCCTATTCCTCGAAATAGTTTTCGAATTAGAGTAATTGTAAAAATATGAACAATCCCAATTTAAATGCCGCATCTGACCAAGCCAAGAACCTTAATTGCCAGATCTCGACGTCACGGCTAGTTACCACCGCATTACATCATCAGATCACTTTATACCCGCAATAACCGTATTCAAGCTGAATAGCGCGCTTAATTGAAAAACTCTTGCAGTTCATGGGAGCCTAGTACACGCCAAGTAAAGCTGTAAAGCTGGATTGTTGGTAGGGCTTAAATATTGACGAAGTTTCATATTATAAATTTCCACGCCAAAACTTTCTGTGTTGTCCCAATATCAGTAACTAATAATGAAAAAAAATATTGCCAGAACTAACGACTTAAAACTTGAAACTTGAAATTTTAATATCGTTTTCACCATCCAATGGACGATTTTTCGGGAAGTTAGTAGTAAGTTAGTACTATACAGTGTTAGTATTATACATTGATGTTTAATTAATTGAGTGTTAAATGCATGCCGTAGTTCAATTTTGTATATTTACTGGCGTAAGATGTGGTTTCCTATAGTTGGGTAAGCATCGATTTAGATGATAAAATAGATATAGGTAAGAATAAGTCGGATGTATTATCTGTTGGAAATCTTCAATAAATAAATAAATGAATAAATATGCCGCCGTTGCAAAACTGCAATAGGTTGCTTAGCTTAGTTTGCGGAGAAGTTTTTTTTATTTATTTTTTATTTATTGTTTCTTTATACATATGTATACATCATCCCTGTTAAGTCGAATACCGAATTGACATAAAATAATTGAAAAAAAAACCATAAAATTCAAATTAAAATAAAAACATTACACTACAAAACTATGGGTTTCTGGTAACATCAGCTAACCTATACACCTTTAATGTGCTGAGACGTTGTTAACCTTTAAATAAAAACCAGATTGATCAAGATCGTGTGTGAAATAGTGACTAGGGCACTATTTATCATAATACCGACACAAGGCCCAGAACTGATGAAATAAATAAATGAGTGCGCTATGTATCATATATTTCTTTGAGGAACCTCATGACATCTTTGCGTGCTTCTTCGTAACAAAAATGGTACCATTATCTGGTACATACAAAGTGTCGCTAAGCACCTAGTTTTACTTCTATACAGGGTGTAAGGGACGGCTCACCGAAAACTGAAACCATAGCTTCAGACCATTGTACTGAACTGAAATCCAGTGTAAATTTTCCCGGGAAAACGAAAATTTTCTCTTTTTTTTTTCCATGTTTTTGCATATAAACCGATCTAGGACAACATAATATTATGACATACTGAAGCTCATTATGTAAAAAAAACTGTGAAAACGGCATTTTCACTTAAAAAACGAGAAAATTTTCGTTTCCTTTGTGATGATTTTTTTTCCGTTTTTTTTAAATAAGTTCCTAGTTGTTATGCATTTTTGGAGAGCTAAGAAAACAGTTAAGTTTTTAAAATAATCTGCAAGCCAAGTTTCATAACGTTTTTTTTGTTTTTAAGGCATTTTAGTGGAAAGCGATCGCAAAAAAATATTGAAAAAATTTCGTTTTCCGTCTCGCTTTTTTAAATTTGGACCGATAATTACTGTTTTAATATTGAGAAATAACCAGTGTTTAATCGTTTCTGTACATCAGAAAAAAAAATACGATTTAAATTAATACTTTTTTTGTAATAAATTTTTCAAGTTGAATTTCTGACTAATTTAAAAAAAAACAAAAAAACGCGATAACTCAAAAATGGTTCACTTTTGCATAATGCATTATAGGGTCAAAATGACTGCAAATGACCTCCCCTATAACCCCTTAACGGGAATGTATACAATAACCAATAACCCTGTATACAAGGGCTCACCGAAAACTGAAACCAACGAGAAAATTTTCGTTTTCCCGGGAAAATTTCCACTGGATTTCGGTTCAGTACAATGGTCTGAAGCTATGGTTTCAGTTTTCGGTGAGCCGTCCCTTACACCCTGTATATAATTTTTGAAACATTAAGTAAACTAAACAATGACGCTAAATGTCACGCATAAAACTCATTATTTAGATTATATAAAGTTAACCATTTCGCTAATGCAGCATTTCTCCGTACCAAATAAATACCATTCAATAGCGTGACATAATTTAGAACTAGTTATCAAGACCAGTTTGTGACAGATACGACACATGATGCATATATGGTTAATTTTCAGTAATAATTATTCAGTAATTAACTAATTAATTAAGTCTTGGTAAATTAATATTACAACAACTTATTATGAATATCCTCACTGTAACAACATTTGAAATCCGTCATTAAGGTATTTACTGAGCGAGTTTTTAGATGTAGGCAGCTATATAAAATAACTTGGTTACTTATGTAACAAATACCTTTCTTTACTCGTAAATCCATGCCTCTTTCGACAGTATATTCCAGAGGATAACTGGGTAACTCCTCTCGTATTCGTGTCTCCCCCGGACAGAGGGTGTCAGGAATCAGGAAATACTCCATACTCAATATTTTATGTATCTGTGGCGAACCAAAGAGGGATTGTCCCTCTTTGGTTCGCTGTCATAACCCCCCCTAAGCCTTGTTATAATACTTTAAAATAACTTAGATTAGACTTCAATTGTTTTGGACTTAGGTCTACACGACACGACACAGCAATTTAGTTCATTTTACGGCGAGCGTAAAGGGCAGAGCTATATCAGTTATATAGCTGTCTTTTTCTCGCAGCTTGAACTTAACTGCATAGCTATGTCAAAATAACCCCCCATACAGAGGGACATGGATCTAACGAGATTACATGACATAGAGAAAGCAAACGAGCAAACAGAGGATCAGGGATCCATAGACATTTGCATTCAAAAGACTTCAATCTTAAAACTGCAAATTCTTTGCCAACTCGGAGACTAAGATGGAATTCCTATAAGATAGTAATTTCACTGGCTATAGTTTACAGGATAAGATAGTGGTAGTGATCCAGACGGACTTTGCACAGGGTCCTGCCACCGCTAACTCAACTAAATCAACATTAGTAAGCACATATGTGGAGCTGAATCGAGTGGAGAAAGCCAGAGGAGACCATAATTCAGCAATGCAGTGTAGTGAGGTGATCATCCGTTACCCGCAATCCCTAAAGCCGGAAATGCGTGATGAATATGGCTAATACAATACAATAAAAAATCTTAAATTATACATCAACCAGTAAAGTTACCACAGTTAAATAATACACAGACTAACCGAGCAATATGATATTAATTACTTGAAAATGTGACATTAGTTTAAAATAATAATAATAAGGATACCTTTAAAGGCAGAAAAACAAAAAGCGTTACGCGAAATTTCATAACTAAGTATCATTTTAAAGTTTTTTTTTTTAGTATGTTGTAAAGTATTTAATTTTAAACATGTATTTAAAAACCGTTGATTCTGCTCTTCATAATCTGTGGCAGTTATGAAATAAATAACCCATTGCGCGCGTTCTGTTCGGATTTTGAATTATTTGCGTGGAGACGCGGTGCTCCGGAACAACAATCGCCCTATTAATGTCGGATGATGTCATAAACATGCAGATACGGGATGATAGTTTACGGTGTATGAAAGGGATGGAGCTGTAGTAACTATATATCTGTCTATCGCGTTCCCCGTAAATTTGACTGCATAAAGAAGTGATAGCCGCCTGAGCGACTTAAATTTTACATGCTCTTCATTACCTTTATAACCTTTATAACGAGGCCTATACTTAATAATGTAAAACTTCTTTGGTACGCATGCCGGGTACTCCCAGAATATTTAGTAAGAATGACCTCGTTCGTTTTCTCATGAAGAAATTTAAAAATACCGTATCGTTGACATTGTGTCATAGGTATAGTATAGTAGGTATAGCCTGGGCCTCTATTAAAATGTTTCGTATCTTCAACGTTACGATAGCTCTTTTTTACTTGACACTACTGTCGGCCTAGTTAAAAAACAATACCAAAACATGTTAGGGCTATATCGTTATACCCTGTAAAATAGAAGCCCTGCTCGCTGGTGTTGGCCGATGACAGATCTATATTTCTCGCAAACCGTCAGATGTTTGAGTACCGTACCGAATCTACAGCTTTATTAATTCTCTATTGCAAACATACTAAGGTTTGGAATGTGTATGTAAATTATTTGGGTGACGTCAAACAAAAAGTTATTACAATAGTATTTAGTATTGTTAGGTAATGGCCACACTAGTAATAATAAAAAATTGGTTAGGGTTTCAAATAATTATTTATACGTATGCATTGGCTAGGGTGGTGAGAGTATTACAAAACCCGATATATTGGAGCTAGTTGTTCCCCTTGTTTACGCATAATCATAAATTGTCCGAATGTATAATTTCGCAGGATACTATATACATACATAAACTCACGCCTTCATTCCCAAAGTGGGGTAGGCAGAGCCACAGAATCACCAGCAACTCCAAAACCTTGTTGATAATTCTGTAACCACATATTGCATAATTAGGCTAAGGTGTTTAACAGCGTATTAGTGACAGGTTGCAAGCCCATCGCCTAACAGTACTACAAGCCCTTATTCCCTTAGTCGCCTCTTACGACATCCACGGGAAGACATGGAGTGGCACTATTCTACCCCGGCAACCATACGGGGTAAATGTTATTCTACTGATTCTCTTGACTTTTTTGAAAAGTTATAAAATAAACCTAACCTACTCTATATAACTATATTTTTTCCGTTTAAGCTGGAGAAAAATTATGCGAAAACAAAATTCGGCGTAACGATACATTCGGCGTATAAAAATTCGGTGAAATACAGGGAACCCGGATCTAGTAATTAGAAATGGCGGTACTTGATGTAGGTAGGAATGTATTCTGACGGAAAACCCTTTTGTTTTAATGCTAAATTACCCAGCTTTATAACCACTGTTATAGATTAGTACATAGCTGAATTTAAAGTTGTGGCTGATTTAATCTCGCATTCTGCTTAGCTGTCTCGCTTATCTCTGGTGGAAAAGACGCCTTAAGATTGCACCGAGCAAACAGCGTTGTAAGGGGTTACAAGGGGGGATGAAATGCGGACGGAGTCGCGGGCAAAAGCTAGTATTATATAACTAGCAAACCGCTCTCGCTTCGCTTCAGTTTATGTGAGTTTTCCGTAACACCCGTGCATACCTAATCCTAATTTAAAAACCCATCGTTTTATATCTATTACTCTGTCTATTGACGAAAACCGCATTAAAATCCGTTAAGCAGTTTGAAAGATCTAAGCGACGGGAAACCACTGTATTTTATACCTTGTAAAGAAAGATAGTAAACCTATTATTCAATGCAAACATACGTCTGCCATCAGACTAGCCATAAAGATTGTTTGCTTCTATTCTTGCTCAGTTATTTGCATGCAATAAATATTTAAAAAACTAAATATCAGACACAAATTGGGTGTTAGGACCTTGTGCAGGGTCCGTCCGGATCGCTACCACCATCTTATCCATTAACCTACCGCCAAACAGCAGTGTTCGCATTGTTGTGTTCCGGTTTGGGGATAAGACAGCCGGTGAAATGACTAGCATAGAGGCATTCCATCTTAGTCCTCAGGGTTGGCAACGCATTTGCAGTCTTAGGATTGCATTGCAGTCTTGTGAATGCGAATGTCTATGGGTCACAGTTTCCACTTACCATGAGGTAGCCTGTGTGCTCGTTTGTCTCTCTATGCCATAAAAAAAATAATGAGATATACGGTATGAGAAGGAAAACAAAAGCATACGATTAGTGTTTTATTTTTATTTTTCTATATATTACCTTATAAGATTAATGTTTATACACTTATAAGATCTCTCGACGATGAACCCAAGTTTCATCTCCGGTAACAATTTTTTGGAGCAAACCATCAGGGTTTTCACCACACAGCTCAATGAAGTTGGAACAACAAGCAACACGCGTGTGCTTCTGAAACGGTGTCAACATTCGTGGTACCCATCTCGCACTAACTTTGGACATGTTAAGATGATCGTGGATAATATCATGTATTGTACCAATATAAATATTGGTTTTTTGTGCTATAGACCTAACCTTCACTCGACCATCTTCCAGTATAATTTTCTCCACTTTTTGAATGTTTTCTGGTGAAGTAGCTTCAACAGGCCGACCAGGTCTAGGGTCATCTTCTATCTCTGTCTTCTCCCTCCCACGCTTAAATTCATTTGACCACTTTTGGACAGTAGATAATGAAGGAGCGGACTCACGGTAAACTAAATCCATTTCTTCTTTAATACACTTTTGATTTTTACCCTGTTTAGTCAAGAATTTTATCACGGCTCGATGCTCCAATTTAATTATCATTGTAAAATCGCTCATGGTGGTCACGTTTGTTCAGCAGTAGCAGAAAAACAAAAGAACATGTAGGCTTTAAATTTACTTTTTTTTACTGTCAATGAATGACTCTTCGCGGCCAGTACTAAGAAGTTTACTAAAAAGGTTTGCAAGATACCAATACCGAGAATTTATTGAACGCCCCTCGTAACTAAACAATTTCCTTGGAATCGAACGATGCTTTTTTATAGCACAAGTAAAACCACAGGTTATGGGAAACGTAACAAACTTTTATAACAGTTACCATTTGGGAAGTCCGCCATAAATGGTGAGTACATCACTTACCTTCGATTCGCTGACGATATCGTAGTCATGGCTGAGACCATGGAGGAACTCAGTGCAATGCTCGCTGACCTCAGTAGAGTTTCCGACCGAGTTGGCTTGAGAATGAACATGGACAAGACGAAAGTCATGTCCAATGTCCATGTTGCGCCAACTCCCGTGATATACGGAGGCTCTGCGCTCGAAGTGGTTGACGACTATATTTACCTGGGGCAAACGGTCCAGTTAGGTAGGTCCAACTTTGAGAAAGAGGTCACTCGTCGAATCCGACTCGGCTGGGCTGCGTTCGGGAAGCTTCGCAGCACCTTTTCGTCCAAATTACCGCAGTGTTTGAAGTCAAAAGTCTTTGACCAGTGTGTGTTGCCAGTGATGACCTACGGATCCGAGACGTGGACGCTAACAATGGGCCTCATAAGAAAGCTCAAGGTCACTCAGAGGGCTATGGAGAGGGCTATGCTCGGGGTTTCTCTGCGTGATAGAATCAGAAATGATGATATCCGCAGGAGAACTAAGGTTGCCGACATAGCCCGAAGAATAGCTAAACTGAAGTGGCAGTGGGCGGGGCACATCGCACGCAGGACTGATGGCCGATGGGGTCAGAAGGTTCTTGAGTGGCGTCCGCGGACCGGGAGACGAGCTGTAGGTAGGCCTCCAACAAGATGGAGTGACGACCTTGTAAGGATCGTGGGAACGCGGGGGATGCGAAAAGCACAAGACCGGTCTGAGTAGAGAGCCTTGGCGGAGGCCTATGTCCAGCAGTGGACGTTTTTCGGCTGACATGATGATGATGATGAAGTCCGCCTAACGGGAAAAGGTGGCCACTTTTTTCCGTTAAGTTGATAACTCTTCAGACTTCCCTTGTTAATTCTGAGGAAGTGCAGACTGCATGTTGCCATTTCGGATTTCCAGTAGGGCATCAGTGTATTGGTTTGGTGTATTTCCTTTATTTCTTGTTTCTTTCTCGTCCCCAACCAGGAGAAGGCTCTCAAGAAGTAAAAGTCGGAAAGGTTGGTGTTCTTGTCATGTCAAAATTCTCAGTAAATATTGTTTTGTGTTGCGGGTTGTAGGACCTTGTGCAGGGTCCGTCCGGGTCGTTATCACCATCTTATCCATTAACCTACTGCCAAATAGCAGTGTTCGCATTGTTGTGTTCCAGTTTGGGGATGAGATAGCAGGTGAAATGAATAATATAGAGTCATTCCATCTTGGTCCTGGGTTGGCAGTGCATTTGTAGTCTTAGGATTGCAGTCTTGTGAATGCGAATGTCTAATTCATACCAATCGGAATGTGGTAAGGCCTTAATATATAACATAACCAATAATTACAGCTCGAAGAGTCGAATTTCCCCAAATTGGAAATGTCTGCTTAATTCGTAATGCAAATTCATATGAATACTGGATTTTTGGGTATTCGGATTTATTTGCTGACGTATGTAAATTATGTAAGTTGTACAGTGAAAACCGCAAGTTGAATCAAGTTCCATTATTTGTGTACTTTCTTGATTTTGATAGTGTCAGTGAAAATTTTATTAGTGTTCTATTATCTTGCGCACTTTACGCCAGGGCTTGAGCTTGACTGTCTTGTCTCAGACACCTTAATAAGAAATAGTAGATTTTTCATCAAGGAACTAAATAAAGCCATAATGAATGACACGAGATGTTTAGCCACCCCAGCGAAGGTGGCTATAGTTTCAGTACCATTATGATTATTTAGTCTCGCGTTAAAAGCTCTACTTTTCACTTCGAATGCGATGAAAAAAACAACTTTCTATAGAAAATTACCATTCCTCGGTTTTTTTTAAATTACCCTTTTATTACTTGCATATTTAGCCAACGGAATCAATCTTGAAAAGTATTTTAAAACCAATTGGACCATGCATAATAAAATGAATTCATCCTTAATATATTTAAATAAATTCATATTCGTAATCATTAATCGTGTTTTATATGTTTTCGGCAGGTTATTTTCATGTAAAAAAATGGTTTATGCACAATCCCTAAAAGTGGCGTTAATCCTCTATGCAAAAACACCGTGATTGGATGTTTAGGGGTTGCCAAATTAAATAAAAAATATATACTTTTATCCCTAGAGCTAGAGCTAGAATTTTATTAATAAGGAGCTTTAGTCCCAATATAACATTTTGAGAGCATGATAAAATGCCACTTTATTTGTAATTAGTGATTAAGAGGGTTGTGAAGCGAGCTTGAATCAACCCGCTGTAAAAAAAAACCATCCAAATTTCCGGGCAATAACTTCTTCTCACCCCTAAATCAAGTCCGATTCCCAGGATTTTTGAATATGTTGTAGTTATTATGATAAAATAGGTTTGTACTTTTCTGTTCCTCTTTTTTTTTCTTTCCTAGAAATATTTTGGTGGGAAGGAGAACGTAAAGGGCCTCTACTGAACCGACCAAAACAGACCAAAAACCATATCGGTTGTGTCCTTTTAACATGGTATTTATTTATTTATTTTATTTTATGGCATAGGAAGGCAATCGAGCACACAGGCCACCTGATGGTAAGTGGAAACTGTGACACATAGACATTCGCATTCACAAGACTGCAAATGCACAGCCAACCCTGAGGACTAAGATGGAATGCCTCTATGCTAGTCATTTCCCCGGCTGTCTTATCCCCGAACCGGACCACAACAATGCGAACACTGCTGTTTGGCGGTAGGTTAATGGATAAGATGGTGGTACCACCCGGACGGACCCTGCACAAGGTCCTGCCACAAGTAAAAGCAATATCGTTTTTGATTTGTTATCGTATCGTCAATGTTTTGATAGCTCTTATTTACTTGACGGTAATAGCGGCTTAGTTAACAATACCATAACAGATTAAAGACGATCTGGTTTTTACGGTGTTGAATAGAGAATAAACATTATTATTCAACAAAAAAAAACGGACTTGTTGGCTTATTGCCAAAAGCACTCGCAATCGCAATTGTTTTCATTTTGACAGTCCAAATGCGATCTATTGTCTTGTCTGCATACAAAATGAAAACAATTGTTCCACATTGAAGACGATTGCGATTGAAAATGCATTAGGCAATAGGCTAGTAGGCTTAAGACAAAAAAACATATATCTTAATAGCTTGTCACACTGCAACCGTGTGGTTGCCGGGTTAGAATAGTGCCACTCCATGTCTTCCCGTGGATGTCGTAAGAGGCGACTAAAGGAATAAGGCTTGTAGTACTGTTAGGCGATGGGCTTGCTACCTGTCACTGATACACTGGGAAACATCTTGGCCTACTTGTGCAAAATGTGGTTACAGAATTATCAAGAAGTTTTAAGACTTGTTGGTAATTCTGTAGCTCTGCCTACCCGACTCTGGGAATGAAGGCGTGAGTTTATGTATGTATGTATGTATGTAATAGTTTGTTGTAAAATAGTTAAGTTTCAAACTTTTAGTCTCGTCATAATTACTTCTGACCTGTTTCTTCACTTCTCTTCTAAACAATACGCCACAAAATTTACTTGTGAACTTTCTCCAAACAAGGTCAGTTTATTCCCTTAGCCGGATTAACAAAAGACCGAGATGACAGTTATTGCGCCTCAGACAACCTTCGGTTATACCTTTAAGTTATTATAATAAACGACTTTTGAGTTCAGCCAAGCGTAAACCTTTGTTCGGACGAGAAGCATAAAGGACCTTATTTGCATCTGATGCGGATAAATTCAAGATGGGGTTAATCAGGGCTATGGGAGAATAAATGATAATGTGGTTTTATTACATTTGCCGTCTATTTTTCCCTTGCTTCTTTTTGGTAATGGTCAAAGATATAAGTAAACTACAACGATTTACGTATCACAAAAATTGAAAAGAATGACATTATTTATAATTTTTTACAGTATTTTTTTTGAATAATGGTGATACACCGTGTTTTTTTTGATTTACGATAACTTTAAGGGAACGTTCTTTAGGTCAAATAAAGTTAATTACCCGAAGACAGGCAAATGATAACTTTTACGGTTTTAACGCATTTGCAGTCTTAGGATTGCGGTCTTGTGAATGCGAATGTCTATGGGTCGCAGTTTCCACTTACCATCAGGTGGCCTGTGTGCTCGATTGCCTTCCTATGATATAAAAAAAAAAACAGTTAATCACGTTGAACTGGTGTAAAAGGCTCTTAATTAAGTGTGTATGTCACGCCAACATTGACGTTTTACACTGACTATTAGTTAAGTAACTCTAAAGGCCTTTTACAATGACCAATGATACAACATTTAATTACCTACAATACAATACAATACAAATACTCTTTATTGAACACCAAAAAAAACAAAACACGGAACAGTACATTTTAACTATAGGTATACAACAGGCGGTCTTACCGCTAAATAGCGATCTCTTCCAGACAACCTTGGACAGAGAAATAATAATGACAAAAATACCTACTTTGTTCTAAAGAGTTTTTTTTTTTTGGAATATTTTAAAATCTCATCTACCACTAAGTTTTTATAGATGTACCTAGTAATATGCCGAAGTTATCGTAAATAAATAAAAACACGGTGTATGTTACGATAAATAGGTTCAATAGTATGTGTTGTGATTTTGCAGGACATACTGACATGAACTCGCGACAAGAGTAAATAGATAATTTCAAATCCTTATAGAACTAGGGCGATGGAACCAGTAATGGACAAGGCACCAATAATGGACATTGATTCTTATTTTACAGAAGATAAGGGTATTCATTTGTTTTACAACAATCAATTTAGAAACTGTATGAAAATTGTAATTATGAAGTGTCCCTTACTGGTGCCTGTCAGCAAAAAAAAACCATTATTGGTGCCGTCACCCTGCGGAGTCAGTATACAAAACAATCTACGCGAGCTATTATAATAATATATTATATCAATTTGAACACATGAACACGTCCTCTACAGCCCTTAGTGATGGTTCATATAAACTCCTTTACGCAAGTATATTCCTTTTGCAACTGTATGAATTGTTAAGATGGGCCTCTATAATATTTAATGGGTAAAACCATGTCCTCTTACATATTATCGTATTATCGACGTTTCTATAGCTCATATTTATTTTACAATAATGGCAGCCAAGTTATAAATAAAAATAAATTAATGCCACGGGACAATGTCACACGAATTGACCTGGCCCCAAACTAACATACGAGTACTACGCGTACTAAAAGGCAACTATAAAATTTACTCATATGGAGAAAGAAATACATACTTTAAAACATGGATAATATCCAAGACTCAGGAACAAACACTCGCGCTCATCACATAAATATCTGCACTTACCGGGATTCGGACCCAGGACCTCTAGCTTCGTGCAGGGACAACATTAACTAGACCAATGCGTCGTCAATAAAACTTATATAACTATCTATTTGGGTGACAAAACAGCGTGGGTCTGTTTAGTCAAAGTTGACATCATAGGTACTGGCAGATCCGCGGGAACACGACATCTTTCTTCCAGAAGTCTGGACACTCAACGGTCCCCAGCATAAACTAGCAAAGCGACCGCAGCTGGAACACTATCACACTGCATCCAACATTCCGACAGATAGTGACACTGTTAGAGAAAATATCCTGATGATATCGAAACGAAGTTATTCTGTTTTTTAAAATAATAACAGTTTAAACTGAGGCTGTTTCGAAAAAAGAAAGGAAATTATGATAGATACGAAACTAACTTAAAACAAAAGAGCGTCGGTGGCTTACGGGGTCGACTCGTGATCGTAAGGTACCGAGTTCAAACCACCGCGGTCACCATGTACCAATGAGTTGTTCTAACTTAAGTGCATTACCCGATGCTCTTACGGTGAAGGAAAAACATCGTGAGGAAACCTACACATTCGAAGCTGAGTGTATAGGAGCAGAGAGAGAGTGTAGAGGGTAATTGCACAACAGATCCTGAAGGGTCGAAGTGTATTCGAAAGGGCCTATCTGCAAGATAAGATATCTTAAAACAAACTTACATGTCGATAAGGCAATGGGTAATTAACAGCCTCAGCATGTGCAAGGCGTGCCCGGTGTTGGATTTCAGCCTGGCCCCTATTATGAAGACAATAACCATACATAACACGACGCAATATTTATTGGCATGCATTTATTTAACAAATAGTCAAAATTGTGAACGAAATATCTTCCAATTCATAACCTTAATCCAACAAGATTGGCTAACTTCTGAGAAACAACGGTTTTATCCCCGAACTTGCTGTCATAATACGGAACCCTAAAAATCGTATTTTATGTCACCGTCGCATAAAGCAAACAGCTTTCAGCGAGCTTTCTTTGTGAGCTTTTTCTGACGCGCAACGATTTACGTTAAATATTGTAAAGATTCGTTAGTTGCAACTTTTTGTTGTTCCTTGTGTCGTTTTATTCAAAGAAAAATGAAGTGAAGATTAGCAAGATTGTTTTTTAAATAAAAGTAAAAAATAAAGATGTTTACACGTCAAAAATCTACCAGCGCTTCGCAAGAGACCACTGCTGAGAAGAAACGCCGCAAGAAACTCAACAGTAAGTCGTTTTTTAAGTATTGCTAATGATATTATACAATAATAAACTTAACCTAACATTATATAAAACAACTAGTTGACCCGGCAAACGTTGTTTTGCCTTATAAAGACAAATAATAAAGACAAATAATTTGCAATAAAATAATATTGCGACTATAAATTGAAATATAAGCTATCCTATCTTTCAAGGTGGCTCGAATTGCACACGGTGTGCAAATCAAATTTAAAATCGGTTCAGTAGTTTAGGAGTTCATCGCGGACAAACAACGTGACACGTAATTTTTATATATATTGAAGATATAGATAGATAGATGAATCTCACATAAAACAAAAAAATATATATTCAAGGGCATTTCTATTTTTCCTTGTACTCAATTAAAAAATTGTTAACGCAGCGTTAAATTAGTCCATTTGGTAACGCATTTTTTAATGCTTAAATTTAAAAATATACTTCTTGTTAAAAACTTTAAGATCAATCACAAAAATCTATTAAAAAGTTTTTAACAAAAAGTATATATTTTTAAATTTAAGCATTAAAAAAATGCGTTACCAAATGGACTAATTTAACGCTGCGTTAACAATTTTTTAATTGAGTACAAGGAAAAATAGAAATGCCCTCAAGCGTATTTAAGCAGGAAAATGTGTCAAAACTCACAAGAACTAATAAAAAGTAGTAACCAAAAATATAGAAATTTTAGGAATTATACTTACCCATGATGGTGCAACTGGTGCAAGACAACTCACATAAAAAGTTTCGATACATTCTCCTACAGAAACCGTGTCCCCTAGACAATATACAATGTTTACATATTTTTTATTACTAAATTATTATTAAGTTATTAAGGTGTTTAGTTTAGGCCAATCATTTTTATCTGTTAGATAGTCCTCGACCTTATAGTAAGCTTTAGACATCAACGACTTTTTCAAGTAGGTTTTAAGTACTGGAAATGGTAACTTTAAAACAACGTCAGGTAATTTATTATAGAAAAGGATGCATTGACCTACAAATGATTTATAAACCTTACGGAGACGAAATTTTTTAATAGCAATCCCGTGTGGTTGCCGGGTTAGAATAGAGCCACTCCATGTCATCCCGTGGATGTCGTAAGAGGCGACTAAGGGAATAAAGGCTTGTAGTACTGTTAGGCGATGGGCTTGCAACCTGTCACCAATACGCTGGAAAACATCTTAGCCTATTTTGCAAAATGTAGTTACAGAATTATCACCAAGTTTTTAAAGTTGTTGGTAATTCTGTTGCTCTGCCTACCCCACTCTGGGATTACAGGCGTGAAGGTATGTATGTGTATTTTTATTTCTTGTATTCAAATTATGTACATCACAATTCTTAAAATATAATTAATGAACACGATTTGACCCAGAATATTTAAATGGTTAATCAAGCTAAGCGAATGCGTGGCTTCTTTTTGGTGTGCATAACCTTTCTTTGGCCACCACGAAAGCAAAATAAAACCAATAGAAACTCTGAAACTCTAAATGAAACTCGATTATACAAATGATACCAGTTTTAATGTAAGCCGTTAGCCGAACAATGATTTATCCGCGCGCCGCGGAAGCGACGCCCGTAATTGCGTTTTGCCAAACAATAGCCATTGCCGTCGATGGCATAGATGCCACGATTATACAGCTATTAGCGGAGCTCTTTATACTAACATCTATAAATACTGAGTGTAATGGCATATTTTAAAATTTTCTGTGTCAAAATATAGGCATTTGTATTATATAGGTACTAGCGGCCCGCCAGCGGCTTCGCTCCGCTGCAAATTTCTGACTTTCCCGGTGGATTTTTCAATTATTTTCTTTCATACAAACCTTTTCCTGACAATGACGAACACAACAAAAAAGAAATCAGCCAAATCGGTTCAGCCGTTCTCGAGTTTTGCGCTTAGCAACACATTGAGCGATTCATTTTTATTATGTAGATTATATCTGCGCATTAGATGATATCCGTTTGAAAAGCACCGAAGTCATCCCTACCTTTTCCCGCCGTCATCTGCAGAGCGGCTCGAGGTTGCAAGTCTATCAGGCCGGCTTTGTTTCCTCTTTCTGTGAAATGACAGTCTTTCTCTTATTCTTCACCCTTCTCGCCTGCCGAGCATCGTGTCTCGACAAAACTCGGCAGCTAGAGACCTTTGATACCACTCCTCAATGGCCTTGCAGATCGTCAACGAGTGCGCCACACTTAGGGTTACCATTAGTCCGGATTAGTCCGGACATCTCCGGACTTTTAGATTCTAGTCCGAACTTTGTCCGGCTCTTTAATTTGTGCGGATTTTTTATTATTACATGGAATATGAGTAATAAAACTACGTTTCCATTTTGTGACTAAATAGTCCGGACTTTTATCGAAATGTCAGGTTTTTAAATTTCAAGGTTTCAGCCATACTAAGGCACAGGCTCCAGTTATCCTAGTTTTTATATAGCCAACTTTTTCACGTCTTACCCTCTTATTCATAAACGTGCTATAGCTAAAGTGTGCTTGAAATGTGCTCTGCCGTTATTAATACAGACATTATCATGACATTTGAATAAGTCTAAGAGACAATGAATACCTACTTCAACTAAAATAGGCTTATTGTATTTTGCGTTCGTGAATAAGCGGATTAATCTTTATCAGTTGCTCGTTCGGCTTAGACAAATGCAAAACGATACAAAATAACCATTAACGAAGTGATAGATAATTCATTTTGAGCCAACTTTATTAAACTCTCCATTATAAATCCATTAGCGTAAGCATTGACGACAGATTTGTACTTATTTGTTAGTAATGGCAAAAGTAAATTTACGCGTTTAATGATAATTGCCGAATATTGAGTTCATTTTGTATGAGAATCAAGGATCTTGGCAATAGGTAGTCCAAGTAGTGTGTTTTAATTTAGTATTCAGTTTCATGTGGATATAAATTCACCGGAATACTATTACTTAACAACACGATACGTTGCTGGTAAGTGACAATTAAGAAATTAAATATAGGGACTGCACTAGTGAGGTGACTGATATGGTCCAAAAATGTAGCAAGTTGAAGTGGCAGTGGGCTGGCCAGGCAGCTGGCAGTAACTGGATGCAAAGGGCGGGAGATCGTGCGTTGTGGCGCTCCTTGGGGGATGCCTATGTCCAGCAGTGGACTGCAACAGGCTGATATGATGAATAGTGAGTAAGTGAGGTTAGGTTAGGTATTGGTGCGGGCGAGATTCCTCCACGGCGGTCTTTGATCCGTACGTATTAATAACTGTACTCGACTGTAATGCCGGTCTCAAGATGCGTAAACAATGACATGTTCTATGGCTTGACGATTACTCTGACGTACCATTTGACGGGCATCTCAGTCCAGATGAGTATATAAATACGGCCATTAGTGGTGCAGTCTCAATTGATTTTGTTGCTTAGAGAAAGGAGCTAATTTTTTTTGAGATATTCGGAGAGAACGCAGCATCTGTGCTGGTGCAGTTGGGCCTGGTCCTTGGCGTCGGTTGGGACTGTCTCCTGGGTGGGACTCTTTCAGCTTGTGGCTTAATATCTGGTTCCTACTTCGGCGGAGGCTCTTCAGAGCGGTATTTGAGTCCTTAGGGAAGCACACTGCGTCCACATTAACCAGCGCTGAGGGTTACGCCAGAGTGGTTTTGGACGGTAGGCTCTTGCTTCTACTCTCGTGTGAGAGTAGTCGGAGAGACTCCGTCATACCTAGCACGATGATTGCTAAAGGTACCATGGCTAACCCTAAATGACATTGCATGGGTGGCTGTTCTCTAGTCACAGTGTTAGTTTTTAATTTTATATTTTTGTGTATGTTGGTCTTTAGCTTTATTGCTACGTCCCAAAAAGATTAGCTGGTTCTTGGTGTTGGTGGATGCTTGAAAAAAAAAACCCATTTTACTCCATCGTGTAAAGTTACAAATAAGGGTTTTTTTTATTTATTTGGTACTCGTACCACATGGGTATTTTAACAGGAATATAAAGCTTGCGTTTTGTAAGATTTATTTATGGTGTGAAAAAACATACATGTTACAACCCTAATCCCAACACGGAATAAAAAATTATCCATCAATTACTTCTTTACCCAAAGCCTGTAAAGTATGAAAACAATCTAGGAAGGAAATTGTGTGGAAAATTAAATTAAATTCGCAAGTTGAATTAAAATTAACTAAAGAACTTTGACTGGGTGTCTTAACCAGTGGGAGTTAATTAAATGTCTTTTAAACCACGGAGATGGGCGCTTTAAAGCTGCTAAGCCCTTTGCTTTATGTCTGCGATGTTGGAAACGGTGCATTGAATGCAATGCAGTTGTTATTTATTTCACAGCAACTATTACTATAATTAAATAACTATCATAATAAGTTTGGTTAAAAACAGTTATGTTGGTAACTTGACTAGCCGTTTGTATTTACCTATCAATTTTGAGTTATCAACCCTCGTCTTAAATGACCAAAATCTAATAGTTAACATCTTGATGTGATGATGTGATGAGAACTCGTGTACTACCAGTGATATTAGAGCAAGTTTTATTTTAAAAATACTAACACTTAAACCAAAATGCAGTAATGACAGCGAATGTGCGCTCGTTGAGGTTAAGATTTTGGTCTTGAATTCGATTTTCGGGTCTAGATACAGTTACTACCGTTAGTCCGCGAATTCAAAATGTACTAACACTATTAAATGATAGAAAGATATCATTGCGAAGGTTCTCTGGTGGAGACGAACCTATTATGTAAATACCAGAATAAACAAATACCACCCGTTAGGTAATTGGGATAGACCAAAAAAAGTGACGCACTTTTTTCACATTCTAGTTCGAAATAATAGGTGATTTTAAGAGAACGATTTCATTATTTTTGTATTGGAGTGAATTGTTTTGTTTTAATTTCTTTATTTATTTGGCAGACCTTTTATGGATGACAATGATTATTTAAAATTTGGGTGGGCATTTTCTTATAAAATACAACAATTCAATGATATCTAATGACAAAAAGTGATTGTAATAGTGTATTAAAACATACTATTTCTCAAAAATGACCGGAAAAGTTGACATTACTAACTCAATACTGAGACGCGAAGTACATAGTTTACAGACAGATCTCAAATTAAAAAAAAATTACATTGCGTGCTCGCTACACAAGCCCGCAATGTTGCATACAAATTTCATTGTTATCTAGTTTGTAACTTTTTAAAAAGTGAAAACGGCCATAATAAAATGAGGGCGCAAGTGTTATTCATCGATATTTTATTCGAAACGTAACTTTTTTATCTGTGTCTGGAATAGCTTGAGTTTTTTTTTCTAAAAAAAGCTTGCGTTTCTCCTTGTCATACAAATAATGGCGGTAAAGAGTGAGGTTATTTCACGTGAAGTTTGTGTTTTTATGCGATTTTTTTCTTGCGATTTTTGAGAAAAGCACTATATATGCATCGGCAGGAATCGCAATTACGGGCCTCGTATTTTTAAACGGACTCGCAAGCTCGTCCGTTTAAACCAATTCTCGGCCCGCAATTGCCTGCTTCACTGCCTAGGCAATAATGTACTATTTCAAGCGGTTTTCGCCTAACCCGTAATATACACCTTGGAGGGCTTCAAGCCGTAAACTAAAGTCAAACAAAGGTTAAATATACTTTTGTCGAAATATCCAAAATAGGTAAATAATTAATAAAATAATAATGTAGAACGGCTTTAAAACCCTATTCCTCAAAATGGTTTTCGAATTAGAGTATTCGTATCACCATCAAAAAGAGAGTATTATACGCTTGTTAACAAAAAACAACTCAATACAATCAAGATAAAAAAATACAAACCCTATGATTAAAAATACATTCAGATGTGTATTAATGGTTAGATACAGAACAATATATTGATACATCTATGTACATAATTAAACTTAAAACAACTATGCATAAACTTATACAACTACATCAATGTTGTTACAGTTGATACAATATTTAGAATTAAGAGTCGAGTCAAAACTTCACCAATTTACCGTAGGAATCCCTTACCATGAGTTACAATTAACGTCCTCGCGAGTATTCTTATAGAGTGCGAGGGACAGAGCATTCGACTCGCTAGCGAGTACGGAGTACTGATTGTGATTGCCTAATGCCGGCCAGTAGCCGATTCCACAACCTGACAGAGTGCACTGAAAAGGGTTTGAAATAGGATTTGGATTTGTGAGACGGGAAAACGAGAGTGAGATTGGCCTTTGAGCGCAACCGTCTGTCCGTCCGTGGCATAAAGTACGAATGACGTCGAATTTTAGTTTGGAAGCCGTTTTGATTCGGACGACGTGGTTTTTAGCGGGTTTTTTTGGATTATTTTTGGAGTGATAGAGTTGACAGCTTTGACAGCACCGCTCGCAGTAACATTGAGGATTAGAAACAAACGAGTACTCAGGCCACCTGGGGCTCTATTCTAATCGGTAAAACGATAATGCTTTTGACACGTTATTGGGTACACTATTATAATTCCAAATTGATCAAAATTCCGAACGCAACTTTTTGATAGAAGACGTAATTTTTTGCTATCGTTTATAAATTAAACCTAACCTAACCTTACCTACGTATGACGATTAAATTATGCATTTAAATCTAAAATGGCAATAGTCAACATTATTTATGATTAGAAAGCGGATTTGAAATAGCAATTACAAGTTTAATATGGATAGAAGTACAAGCAAGTACTTATTTCTCATATCAACTGTACAAAGGTCATTTTCAATTATAATTATCGACACAAAGGATTAATAATGGATAAATATATATTTTTCTAGGTTTTCATTTTTAAATTTGTGACGCTTATTATCATATATCCAAGTATAATTCGAAAATAAACAGATGTTACAGGAGCATATAAAAAAAAGATTGAGTGTTAACACTGGGACTAGACATGTTTTTTTTTCTGCCCTTTAAAGAGATTCACTATATTTGAGGGGGGTATTAAAATCAGGTATTTTTTGAGAACTCATAAATTTTTTTTTAGCTGTATTAAACTCCCTTTCAATAAGAATAAATATTTTTTCTTTACTTATAGTTTGTTGAAAGAATAACATCAATTATCTACAAGACGCATTGCGGTTTGTCAGTAATAAAATAACTGTAAGACAAATAAACAACATGATATCTAATAAATCTATCTATCTATATAACCAATCGCACTAGTCATATCCATATTAAACTTGTAATCGCTACTTAAAATCCACTCTCTAATTACGAGTAGGATAACTCTTACTTACTTGACAGTGCTGGCCGACGTAAAAACAATACGATAACCGATAACATATCAAAAGCAATAATATGGTTTTACTATGTAGAATATAGCCTCTGAGCTACCCTGACCCACAATAGAACTGTGTCACAGTGACGTGATTGAAGTCGTAAGAAGTGTCAAAAAAAATAATTTACAATGTCAATGTGACACCGTGCTATGGTCAGGGTTCCATCGATAGTGCATTATTTTCCTCGTTTAGACTGTAAACACGCTGCCAACTTTGATATCTAACTAAGGTGAAATGTCTCTATGTTAGTTAGATTATCAATATTTTTAAGGTTCCGTACCCAGAGGGTAAAAAGGGGACCCTTTTACTAAGACTCCGCTGTCCGTCTGTCCGCCTGTCTGTCCGTGTGCCTGTCACCAGGCTGTATCTCTCGAACCGCGATATTTGAAATCTTCACAGTCGATGTATTTCTGTTGCCGCTATAACAACAAATACTAAAAACAGAATAACATAAATATTTAAGGAGGGGCTCCCATACAACGAACGTATTTTTTTTATAGATAATGGTACGGAACCCTTTGTGCGCGGTTTTTTGTTACTGTCAACTTTTGTTTTGCGTTCAAGATATATTTCTGGAAACGGTGCTCAGCCATCCCGTAAGAGTACTTTCGTCACTTGTTACTGGGGCATAGAAAACAAAATACATTAGTGATTAGCTGAAATCCACTGCGGCCGATAAATCTGGCTTAATGGCGATGTTGCGTTGGCCTTATTCTCCAAAGGAGCGAGGTTAAAGTCGTGGCAAAATCCATTAGTATAAGGAATTTTATATATTTTTCTATGTATGTCATCGTTTATGGTAAAGGCGTTGCGATGGAAGTGATGATCAGAGCTCGGCAGGGGTGAGCTGTTTTCAGATTTTGCATAACATGGACATACCTACCTTGTCATTCAATAGTAGATATGGCGTAATTTAAAAACTAATTAAAGTATTTTTTTAAGGCTACCTTTCTGTTACGATGTTTATCGTTTACGTCGCCATCAAAACCAATTAATTTTATAGCAAGCTTTTTTAGCAAATCTCTTTAAATAATATGTACGTATATTCATACATATGCTACTAAGAAAGTCATATCAAGATATCATATCAAACCTCTTTAGATAGGTGATAAATCTGTTTAAGAATGC
This sequence comes from Acleris emargana, assembly GCA_927399475.2. Classification (NCBI taxonomy): domain Eukaryota; kingdom Metazoa; phylum Arthropoda; class Insecta; order Lepidoptera; family Tortricidae; genus Acleris; species Acleris emargana. Next base: position 6,083,075 of record OV656840.1, read on the forward strand.
CCATTCAACTGAGTGAAATATCATGACAACGTCATATTATTTTATACTGTTTTGTTATTTTGTACGAAGCCCCTCAATTTTAAGTAAGCGAATAAAATAAAATAAATAGAAGAAAGATTTTAATTATGCCGAATATTTTTATTTAAATATTTCTTTTCAAGGTGTATCTATATTAATATCTACACTTAACATTAATGACATAAAAATTACTAACCCCCGCCGAGGTCTGGTGATAATGTATTTTTTAAAGAACATTTATTTGTTGTCTGTTTGGCCAGTTTCACGACTTTACAGACTATATGCATAACAACTAACCTTTGTGAGGAAATTGTCTGTTGAAATGCCGAATATTACATTATTTAGGCTCTTATGCACAAAGAAACTATGAAATATAGAAAACCGTAAATAAACTGAAAGCATATCTGGTAACAAAATGTGTTTAGGCGGTAATATAAAAGATTGAGAGTAGGTTCGCATGTATATTTGGATCATTGACTTTATAAGATATTTTTCACGCTGGAAACAATATATTTTCTTTGTATTACTAACCATTATTGAAAAACTTAAATAACACGCACTTATTGCATACATATTTAATTTTACTGAACTAACATGATCCAAAACCATTTTTTTTTAATGATCGTATGCAAAAAAGAAACTGGTTATCACGAGTTACAATAAAACACGACACTTGCTATAATTACAAGTAGAACTGTGCCATCACACATCCGTTGTAAGTTTTTCACCTACCGTTATCATCGATCTCTTCCATGCACTTCTAGAAACCTTCGTATTCCCGCAATATTTAAATAGGAAACATTTTCCGGATATTTCTCAAACTCCCTTCTCCCGAGACATGTCGGGCGGCGCGAATCTCAGAAAAGCCTTCTCTCCAGGTTTTATGGCTAAAGAATTCACAGGAGGGAAGCACAAAAGTTTTTCAGCGGAGATTCTCGCTCTTTTATCGTTTAGAGATGTTAACTGTACGACGTTAGTTTAAATGATAACAGCAAGGTTTATCTTTAGAGTGTGTAATGGAACTTTTTAGGATGTGATTTTGTTAGTTTATATATGTATTTAGAATGAGATTTATTGTTTTGGGTTCGGTCAGCCTTGTTACACACTTTAGTCTTTTGTCCTTTAAGGTCATGTTTGAAACGCAACACTAATTTGTCAAAAACGTTAAAGCGTCAAGGTACAAAGAGCACAGCTACCTATTTTAGTGTGGATTGTTACAAAATTAAAAAAAAAACTTTATTTCTTTAACAAACCAGTATACAAATCTTATGATGGTCGGCGTCTCCTTGTAAGTTTATTGAAAATATCTTGTGCCAGGAGGCACTGCTCTTCCGTATCTACATATTTTATATAGTATAGTATTATTCTTAAAACTACATGACCAAAATGTGCGTATGTGTGTATATTGTCATAAAAATATTTTTTTATTTAATGTATGTAGTAACGGCTTGTAGTACTGTTAGGTGATGGGCTTGCAACCTGTCACTAATAAATACACTGGTAAAAATCTTAGCCTAATGCAAAATGTCGTTTATATAGAATTATAGTTTTTAGAGTTGTTGGTTATTCTGTAGCTCTGCCTACCCCACTCTAGGAATTAAGGCGTGACGATATGTAGGTAGAGGTACTCGTATGTATTAAGTAGGTATGAAAAAAGGAGAAATGTTTGTTTGTGGTTACGTGTTTTTTCGTAATTGAGATGCGTCTCAATCCTTGTTCAAGAAACCTGAGGCTTAGACTAGATGCATTCGGCGTTTGTTATGGTTATCTAAAATGTATAGGATTGACGTACGCCGCCTGATGGTCTCGTCGAACGTTTTGTCGATTCCATACACTTTGAGAGTTTTCGAAAATTGTTTACGTTAGCGACAAGCCACTTGTCTAGCCTCACTAACACGTTTTTACTCTTTTAATTAATTGCTTCGAGAAATTGTAGAAATCGAATACCGATACCGCATGAAATAGCTGGGAGTTAAAGCAGTAGATAGTTGTTACTAGTTCAATTAATGTTGTAATTGTCTTATAGATTTTATTTGTGAATAAGTTTTATTGGCCTATCCAAAATGTCTTAACAACTGTACTTATATTTTACCTTTTATTGCCTGTTGTTATCAAAAATATAATACTGGCTTGGGGTAAGGCAGCTGACATACAAACTATATTTGTGTTACATAAAAGGGCCATTCGTTCTATTTACAACTTAAATTCCCGTGACTCCGTAAGAGAAATTTTTAAGGAAATTAATATCTTAACTGTAGCGTCTCAATTTATTTATGAGGATATTATCTATGTTATTAAAAAAATAGATATTTTCACAAAAAAATCTGATATACATAATTTAAATACTAGAAATAAAAATAAAATCGCTATTCGAAAATTTCGCGTCTGTAAAGTATATAAATCATTTATTGGTCATTGCATTCATATCTATAATAAATTACCTGACGTAGTTTTAAAGCTACCCTTACCAGCACTTAAAAAAATACTTGAAAAAGTCGTTAATGTCTAAAGTGTATCATAGGATCGAGGACTATCTAATAGACAAAAATGCTTGGCCTAAACCAGAAACTTTTTTTTTTCTAATTCAATAGCTTTATCTTGTCTAGGGGACACCGTTAATGTAGGAAAACATATCAATCTTATGTGGTCGTCTTGCACTGTCCTATACACACCTAGCTAGGTGTTCTTTTTTTCCTTTTCTCTCTTCATCTCTCTCGCAAGATTTTGGCGTGGTTTCCTGCGGAAACTACGCAGGTTATTTGATATATTTTTTAATTTAATATTTAAAGATTTATATAATGCTAGAAATGTCTTTATCTTTATCTTATCTTTAATAAAATACTTACTTATACTTGCATAATAGACACGACAGTTCATTACTCGGTTGACCTTTCATACCATGGCGTCGCAGAGCATCAATCTAGCCTGATTACCCAGTCATTCTAGGAACTATCTGGTTAACTAGCTCTTGATTAATGCAGCCGCGAGTGCATTAGACACGGTGCAGCCTGCGGGTGCAGTCTAATCACTGCTAGCTTTATTAAGGCGAGACTCATGTGCATATGAAACAGGGTCTTGATTTATGAATTAGTAACTATTGTCGGTAAGTTAGTAAACTCTTTATAAATATTCTACGAAAATAAATCGGTTCACAAAAAAACACTTATACGTACAAACAGCCACACATTTAACTGCCCATTAAAGACAGAAGTGGAAAATGTAGAAAGAGATAAATATCGATTTTACATAAGAATCTCATGTGCACGACAGAGACGGTTTACATCTGTTTATCTTCATTGGTCACTGAGCTGTGTGGGCGATGATTGTATGATTATTAATTATGTCCAAAGTTGAACTTATCCCTTTATCTGATGATATGATAAGTTTGTTGGTAAAAATAATATTTTAAATGTCACGTTTACAGTACTAAGTTGCAATTTTATTTATTTTTTCTGGAATTACATTTCAAGTCACTTTTATAATATTATTATTTATAACCATTTCAAATTATATTATTAAATCATGTTTCTTAAGTTGCTTTACTTGCTTTAAGAGATCTCTTCGATCTAATCTTGTAATGACTGGATGAGGACAATGCATTACTATTGCTAAAGCATTACTAACTATTGTATGGGACGGTATCGGAATCCCTAATCGCAGTTATCTTAATTTTTTTTTATTTTTATTTTTTTTATTTTTTATATCATAGGAAGGCATTTATATCATCCGAATTTTGTTTTGTCCTAAACAATTACATTAAATCAAAATTACAAAATTAAATGTAGTAAAAAGGAGAACTTATCACTTCAAGGGATCTCTTCTAGTAGACCTTTGGGTTAGTAAGAAAAAATATATGTAGCAAACACAAGACAAATATTAAAGAACAAAATAAAGACGAGATGAAACAATAACCAATATCTTTTTGAATTATTAGAAGATATGCGTCTGTAAACAGATAGAAGAATAAACAGTTGCATAACAAAGTACCACAAGGGTTAAACTTTTTTACTACAAAACTATTAAATAGATCAAAATCTATTATTCGATCCGATTTTATCAGACCTAGTTAAATTAGGTTTATTTAAAAAAAAAACGCGTCAATATTGAACCATTAATTTGGGAGCTACGATATCACAGACAGAAATATAAAAACAAACGTTAAACTGAAAACATCTTTCTATTTGCCTTGGGGGTAACAAAAAAGAATATACAATAAAATTAATTAATTTATTTATATCATTAATTTTAAGAACAGTATTCCCAATTTCTACATGTGTCATAGAAAAATGAAGATTGGCGATCATTTCTAGGAAAATGGTTGCTGTAGCTCGAAGGAACATCATGGGGTTTTTGGCAGAGTCACGGCTGTTACAGATAAGACAAAGGTCACGAAGTTCCTATTTTAAATCCTGGATTACTGCTTATAAACTTCATAAAGTTTTAAAACATGTATGAACCAACGAATACTTCACAAGATAAAATGATGATGAGATGACAAGCGATGTATGTATGTAAACTCTTTATTGCACATAAACAATTACAAGACATGATTGCATCAATATAAATAATGTACATAGGCGAACTTATCCCATATGGGATCTTTTCCATCGTAATATAACATTATAATAACATTATTATTTAATTGTAATATTGTTTATGTATACAATATCTAATATTATGATTGCGAAATTTCAAGTCTATTGATGTTATTAAACTTCATACCGATTCTAATTAAATGTTTAATTTACAAGCTTAAATCATCGATAAAAACGTTACAACCATGTCTCGGTAAAAGTCTTATACGATTTGTTCTGGTAATTTAACAAACGTCTACATATACGTCACTGATATACCAAAATGATCTGTCAATCGGGAAAAAATCAAAGGAGATAATCCCCGAAATTCCAGATGTTAACACAACAAGCCCAAATTACCGCCGCGTACGAGTTTTCGAACATAACAAAGAAAAATCACCGAAATTTCGAACACACGAATTCCCCACACAGAGAAAACATCTCAAAAAAAAACCACATGAGTCTTATTGCCGTACGTTTACGAGGGAAAGTTGTTGTTGGTTTCGTCAGAGGACGGCGAAAGTAATGTTGTTTTTAGGGTAGCGGAAGTCCTCATTTGCCATGATTTTCTTCCTCTGCTCATTACATCCCGGGGACAAAATAAAGCAATTTCACACGCGAGGAATCTCGTGTGAAGACATCGCCACGTTTTTCACGAAAAAATAAATAATGTGGAAGCGACGGCCAATAATGGCGGAATTTTTCATTGATGCCGTAAAGGGTATTATTCACTGTACAATGCTGTCGGTTTTAAAACATTTTGCATAAAGTTTATTGAACAAAACAGGCAGTCAGAAATGTTAATGTCTGTTGTAATCTAAAATACTACCAACCTAGCAACCTAGTCTAATACTAGTACGTCATGACTGATTGTTAGTATGCAAAATCAATATATATAAAGGGCAAACCTGAATCACTGACTTATATATCAACGCACAGCTGAGACTACTGTACCTAGAAATATGAAATTTGGTACAGGGGTTCCTTTCATGATGTAAGTGGACACTAAGAAAGTATTTTCCGAAAATCGACCCCCAACCGGATGAAATGGGGGAGTAGCAGGAAACTAATTCTAAGCGTACAAAGTCGCGGGCGTCCTCTAGTATAATAAAAGTATGGACTTTGTTATCTACCTTCACAAGAACATACTTTCACGCCTTCATTCCCAAAGTGGGGTAGGCAGAGCTACAGAATTACCAACAACTCCAAAAACTTGTTGATAACTCTGTAACGACAATTTGCACAATTAGGCTAAGATGTTTAACAGTGTATATTATTGACAGGTAGCAAGCCCTTCGCCTAACAGTACTACTTACAAGCCTTTATTCTTTTAGTCGCCTCTTACGACTTCTACGGGAAGACATGGAGTGGCACAATTCTAAACCGGCAACCACAGCAATAAGAAGGTAATATTTTTCGGGTAAATGGCCTGACATTGTGGTTGTTGGATTGTGCTATACCTAAGGGATGACATAACCTTTACGAGGGGTGTTCAATAAATTCTCGGTATTGGTATCTTGCAAACCTTTTTAGTAAAATTCTTAATACTGGCCGCTAAGAGTCATTCATTGACATTAAAAAAAGTAAATTTTAAGCCCACACGTTCTTTTGTTTTTCTGCTACTGCTGAATAAACGTGATCACCATGAGCGATTTTACAATGATAATTAAATTGGAGCATCGAGCCGTGATACAATTCTTGAATAACAGGGAAAAAATCAAAAGTGTATTAAAGAAAGAATGGATTTAGTTTACTGTGAGTTCGCTCCTTCATTATCTACTGTCCAAAAGTGGTCAAATGAATTTAAGCGTGGGAGGGAGAGCATAGAAGATGACCTAGACCTGGTCGGCCTGTTGAAGCTACTTCACCAGAAAACATTCAAAAAGTGGAGAAAATTATACTGGAAGATGGTCGAGTGAAGGTTAGGTCTATAGCACAAAAAACCAATATTTCTATTGGTACAATACATGATATTATCCACGATCATCTTAACATGTCCAAAGTTAGTGCGAGATGGGTACCACGAAGGTTGACACCGTTTCAGAAGCATACGCGTGTTGCTTGTTGTTCCGACTTCATTGAGCTGTGTGGTGAAAACCCTGATGGTTTGCTCCAAGAAATTGTTACCGGAGATGAAACTTGGGTTCATCATTATGACCCTGAGAGCAAACAAGAGTCGATGCAGTGGCACGTTAAAGGAACACCTCATCCCAAGAAATCCAAAGTCGTCCCACCAGCTGGCAAGATCATGGCGACAATATTCTGGAATAGTGAAGGGATATTATTAATAGATTATAAAGAAAAGGGTTTAAATATTCCAGGAGAGTACTACGCTAACATTTTACGCCAATTACGGGAAGCAATCAAAGAGAAGAGGAGGGGAAAATTGACCAGAGGAGTGCTGCTTCTTCATGACAATGCCCCTGTGCATACTGCTCATGTTGCCAAGGCTGCTGTTCTTGAATTTGAGTTCGAAACACTTACTCACCCGCCGTACAGTCCAGACTTGGCCCCCAGCGACTACTTTTTGTTTCCCAACCTTAAAAAGGATCTTCGTGGACATCGATTTTCTAATGATGAAGCGTTGAAGGCAGCGGTGCTGGAGCATTTTGACACCAAAGACAAAAAATATTTTTATGAGGGGTTAAAAAAAATAATTGACAGATCTTATAAGTGTATAAACACAGGGGGGGAAATTATAGAAAAATAAAAATAAAACACTAATCGTATGCTTTTTTTTTCCTTCTCATACCGAGAATTTATTGATCGCCCCTCGTAATACTCAAATTTTGTTACCGAAGCAGTTTTACCTATCAAACAAGTGAAATTTAAGGTCTTGTTATTTTTAAAATAAATGTTGAAGAATGAAGAAAAATCAAATAATTTTCTTTTATATTTGAAGTTCTAATTCTTGTCCTGATGCTTGATAAGTTGGTATTTCAAAAATTACTTTTAGCTAGACTTGTTATCATTGCAGCTGAAAATGGGAGAAACATACCATGTCACCATAAAAAAATCGGAAGTGAACGTTTCAGAAAAACTGACCTGGTCGTCACTCGAAATCGCCGAGCAGATCGACGTACATATTACTACGCATATTGCCTGCATCGATCATTTAAATAAAGGTATTGTACAAATAGTTCCTACTTCTGCTGGCGCTGCTCGCGCCTCGATTCGCGGTGCAGCGATGCGGTTGACAAAAAATCCTCGCCTTTGTAGCTGAACGGGGTGCCTCGTGGAGTCGTGGCACGCTTGATATCTACGGAATTTTGTTCGTATGTTCGTAACGCGACGAAAACTATACAAAAGTTATCCCTAGCGATGCAAGCCGACGTAGGGAGGAGTGCGCTGAGCTTGGCCCGGCCGTGAAACCAACACAGCGCGTGCTATTGGTAAGCATGAACGGTATCATTCATAAAACTAAACATAATCTCATTTCAACCCTCACATAACATGCTACAATGAATTTTCCAACATTGTTTTAATGTTCTCCTACAGAGTAACGAAGTGCTTAGCAGTAAAAGTGCTGAAGTATGATTTAAGAAAGGATTGATCTGGTTTAAGTGTATTGAAATGGAGTTAGCGTTTTACGTGCATGGCTTTTCGTATGAGGAGTTTTATACTTGCAAAGTACTTAGACAAGAAAAAGGGAGAAACGGATGCGCGAAGACAAAATGTCAGAAGTATAAAGTAAAATTTTAGTAATTTTTTGCCAAAAATAAGAACTAACCTAACATGTTTTCAGTTTAATAAGTTGCTAGGTTTACATGCTTTTGTCGAAGTACTCTGACATTTGTAAGAATAATTATAAAAGTCACAAAACGTTTAATAAGATCACTTTTAGTAAGACAGCTAAGCGTACAAAAATAAACCGTAGGCATTAATACAAAACCTAAAAGAATAGAGTAAACTCCGCATTGCCAATATATAAATAGATCAAGTTCCTCAAAGGATACTGAAGATGGTGGCTGCAGACTCGAAAATAAATGTTTGTTGTAATTTAAATATACATTGTCATAGTCGTTCAATTACATATCTTAATCGAGACATCTTATCGCCACCCATGAAAACGCTACCGTTTAAAAGTTCCAGTGGCCGTCTGTGGTCTTCCTCTTCAGTTCTACTTCACCAAATAATACTTTCTGAATGCAAATGCGGAATTTATTGCTGAAAATACCAAAATCATCATATGTATGTATATAATATTTGAGGAGTTATTTTATTCCCTCATGGAAACCCTCATCAGATACCAATTTGATAACAAAAGGATCACCTCAAAAATATACTCTATCAAACGAAAAAATAATTTTCATAATCGGTGTACAATTGACGGAGAAATCGATGAACACACATAAAAAAAACGAACATGGGAACATAGAACCTCTTCCTTTTTTGAAGTCGGTTAATAAAAGAGGTATCTGTTTGGTTGTTTAGACATTTAGAGGGAATGCCAAACTAAAGGTCAGTGTAAGGAACTGCTGTGTCAGACAACAAATAAAGCACAGTCGGGAAGATAAAATAAGTAGAGAAATATCTACTTCTACGCCGACGCGTTTTTGGTAAAATACTGGGAAAAGTGGATAACCGTGTCTTTATTTTACACGCACTTGTCTAGCGAAGGCTAGAAAGGTTTGAGGTCGTAAACACAGACCTTCGTGCAATTACAACGGGGCTTGGGTCTAGTTAAGCTAGTTGGCCTAGTATTTTCGCCTTCGCTGGTAAAGGAATAAAACCCTCGGTACCCTGCGCTGGTAGAAGACACTTCGAGGAACCAGCGGAGTAAGCAAGTTCTATCTTTGTCAGCGGGAACGCGGTGGATACGAAAAGCACAAGATCGGTCTGAGTGGAGAACCTTGGGGGAGGCCTATGTCCAGCAGTGGACGTCTTTCGGCTGACATGAGGATGATGATGATGATCTTACTTTGTCGTACTCATTTATACAAATTAAAGTCTAATTTGTCCATGCTTTTTATCAATAAACAAACGCGTGTATTGCACAGTCTCCCTTACATCCTCTCAGATTGAGTGCTGGTGTGTATCCCCGAACTTTGCCCGACGGCTCTTCGATTTCACGCGGTATTTAGTTTCGAACACAACTCGCTAACGAAGCGTTAGAACGTGACTCACGGACGACCGAGCCTGTTACAACTCTCTCAAGATATGATGTCCTAGTACATTTAAGGGTTTTATTGGTATTCTGCGGGTGTGTGAGGAGTACGATTTCGGTGTCTTATTTGAGGGCCTGTCAAAAATATGATGTTTTGTTGATTGGTTAGCTGCTAAGGATGACTACTGTTTGTCTAGTACCTATTCCAGTCTATTTCATAAATCACAATCACAGCGCTTTTAGAATGCTGTAGTAGTAGAAATTGTTAAAGTTTTGCCTTGGCCGTAATTTTGAGTGTTTGTATATATTTTTTATGGCATTGAGAAGGCAAACGAGCACACAGGCCACCTGATGCTAAGTGGAAACTGTAACCCATATATATTCGCATTCACAAGACTGCAATACTAAGACTGCAAATGCACTGCCAACCCTGAGGACTAAGATGGAATGCCTCTATGCTAGTCATTCACCACTCTACCACACGAGACGACGTGGTGGAGAGTACGTCCGTCAGAAGGTTGGATGCAGTCTGACGGTGTTCCAGCTGCGGTCGCTTCGCTACGTGCACTTCAGTTCGTTTGTAGTGCGCGTGCCGCGGTTTATGCTGGGAACCGTCGAGTGTCCTGACTTCTGGCCGAATGGTGTCGTGTTTCGGCGGTTTCGCGGCAACCTACCGACAGCCGCGACCATCACGCCAAGTTTGGCAAAACAGAACCACGCTGTTCTGTCACCTCGGTGTTAGTTTTTAGTTTTATATTGTTATGTATGTTAGTCTATAAGGTATTTGTAACTGTGGGCTAATAATTTTATTTGTAGTTAGTTTTTGGCATGAAGTACCAAAGCTAATAATTTGAATTTAATATATGTAGTAGGTCTATAGATGGGCAATTTATGAAATAAAAACTGTAGGTGCCGCTACACCAGAACCCCAAAAAAAAAAAACAATTTATAGTTTCCATTATTTTGACATATATTTGTACTAAAGTTTCAAGCAATATTTTTTGTAGTGATGGGTTTTATTATGTAGTATAGTTTACCAAAAAATCAAATTAATCGCAAAGACCGAATTCAAGAAAAAAATTAAAAAGTGAAAAAAAACAAACCGCCATATTACGAAAACTGACAAGTGTACATGGCTCTTCTTTGGGGAACAGACCTTTGCCTACAAGGAGTATCTAAAAATAAAATTACTAGAACATTTGACAGAAAGGCAAATTTTGTATAGAAACACGGCTATAGCCTTTAGAAGTCGGTTAAAAATCAAATAGCAACATAATTGCGGTTATTTTTTATTTTAAAAGGATTTTTGAATCTTCACTTATAATTATCATATTCTTTTCCTCATTGTGTATTTCAGAATTACTGTCCCATTTACTTTGTGTGCGTTGAATAAATATTTTCTGTTCTATTCTATTCTATTCTAACTCATGTATACAGTCATAATATTATCATCACATCTAATACACTTCCCTTGATTAGCGTATCCAGTAAATTGAGTAGTGAATCAAGCCTTTTCTGACTAATTAGTGATGCGTGGTCAGACGCCCTAATAACCTTTGCCGGCAATTGGTGCATGTTGTTGCACTGCAAATCTATGCAGCCCATTGATGACGTCGTTATTTGATGTAAGTGTAGGTATACCTAGCTGATATATTATATTAAATGGGACCTGGGCCGAGATTCTAGGCCATAATAACCATTATCGTCTTTGACTAGGGCTATCTATTTTAGGCGGTATAAAACATATTATCGTCGCTGGGAAGCAATAATGCTGTAACCCGCACCTCCTACCAAAATCGTTTTTTTGCATATTTTTACTTCATAATTTTTTCTGCGTCGAATGGTCTATGTCTCGTGTTTCTACGATGAAAAATAAAAACTTTACAGCATTAGTTATTTGTGATATTTAGATTATTGGAGAACAAATAAATGTAGTAACCCGCTTAAATTCCGGTATTTTTTGTCGAAATGAGACTTACAGCAATACAAGGTAAGAAACTTAATCTCTGGAACATTGTACAGCGTTTTTGCTTTCCTAACTAATTTGATCTTAATTTTTTAAATCAGTAAGTAATTTCGGACCAAAATTGTTGTAGTGGCTGTTATTTAGTTACAGCAATTTAAAACGCCCTTTCATTTGGTTTTTAAATTACACCACGACATTTCCCTTTTGGGTTACAGCATTCTTTCGGGGGAAAAAAAAAGAAAAAAAATGCTGCAACCCGCAAAAATCACCCTTAACCCATTTTATATCAAATTTGAGTATTCAGTTTAACAAAACTATTTATTTTAATAATATTTGCATAATGGCTCCGAAAAGCCTCCTGCCATTTAGAAGTTATGATTTTTTTATTTTTTTTGCGTTTGTAATTTGGCTCTAGTATAAAGTTTGGTTTTTGAGGGTTACAGCATTATTGATTTCTAGCGACGTTATGGTCTTTGACGTGTTAGGCTGAAGACAGACGAGCGTTTTTTTTGAGTTGTGAGTCGCGTAATTTCTGCTCCTCCATTCATCATACTACTACTACTACTATGAAACTGAATGGAGGAGCAGAAATTACGCGACTCACAACTCAAAAAATACGCTCGTCTGGCTTCAGCCTTATGGTATTGTTTTTAAATTGGCCGCCATTACTGTCAAGTAAATTTATAAGAGGTATCAAAACGTTGACAATACGATAGCTAGTGATTGAAATTAACGTGCTAGTGATTGTTATTAACGTGCTAGTGATTGTTATTAACGTGCTAGTGATTGTTATTAACGTGCTAGTGATTGTTATTAACGTGCTAGTGATTGTTATTAACGTGCTAGTGATTGTTATTAACGTGCTAGTGATTGTTATTAACGTGCTAGTGATTGTTATTAACGTGCTAGTGATTGTTATTAACGTGCTAGTGATTGTTATTAACGTGCTAGTGATTGTTATTAACGTGCTAGTGATTGTTATTAACGTGCTAGTGATTGTTATTAACGTGCTAGTGATTGTTATTAACGTGCTAGTGATTGTTATTAACAGAGGCACAATCACGGCCTTTCCCCAGTCGTCTGGAACTCGACCGGACCGCCAGCACAGGTTAAATAGGAGGAACAGCTGGCTGGTTACAACGCCTCCACCCTCTTTGATCATTTCAGCAGATATCCTATCAGACCCAGCAGCTTTACCCACCAATTTAAACGAAATTAGGATATATATAGCGGAATAGAGGTGTTTTGGGCCAAGAAATCGATCCGTCAAGTTATCTTCGGGAATTTTTTTTTGCAACCCGGGTTACTCATTAAATTAGTTAAATTGTTATTTATTTATTAATAATTCAACTTTTTGATTCTTATAAAAGTTACGTAGCTTCAAAAAGACGAATGCATGTTTTTTATAATATCGTCTATATAAGGCGATACTCATGTTATAAGACCGTAATATTTATTTATTTTATCTATAAATACGCATTCAACATAGCCGCCTATCATAATATGATGCTTTGTGATTAAGAATACTTTGCGATGCTTAAATTTAATCTTCTAATTATAAATACAAGTGCATTTTAAATAACAAAAAACCCAATAACAGCAGCAGCAAAATGGCCGACGTCACTTTTAGCCAATAGCAGCGCGATGTTCATTTCTCAGCCAATGATTAGGGTCGAGTGGAAAGCAATCCCAAGTTTTGATGAAAAATATTTCATATTAGAACTTCGGTATAATATTGCGAGGAAATTTTATTGATGCTTTGATCTTGTAAAATTGAGACGAGTTGTTTTTCTGTTAAGGATGGAGTTTAAATAATTTTGTTTCCTCTTAAGGGTTACCCCTAAGTGGGTCAAATTATTTTTTTAATGTCATAAAAATCATGTCCACTGCTTTTCGGAAAAATAGTGATTGTGTGCAATTAAAAGTAGGTACCTATTCTAAATCAAGTGTAGTAATAAAAAAAAACATTGTAACAAACGCGGTTTCGTGCGCAATTTTATTACAAGATCTAAAATCTTTTGAACATAATTATAGCAAGTTACAGTAACATACACTGATTATTTATATATCGCACCTTTGCGACAAAACTGTGACATCTAGGAAAATCACTTTTTTTTATTATTGGATAATCAAAACCGCCATTTCAAACTCTATTATCTACAAATGCTCTCCTGTAAAATGGCAACTTTGGAGATAGCACAGTTTTGTCGCAAAGGTGCGATATACTATATACAGGGTGTCCCAGAAATAGCACGTCACAGTGACACTGGAGATTCCCCAGCCTCAGACGAACCAAACCAGCCTAACATGACCTCAGTAAAAGTTGCACCGTTTTCGAGTTATACAAATTTAAAGATTTTTCCAATTTTTCACTACTTTTGACATTGTAAGTGCTCGCATTTACTGGGATAGCTTAAGAATTTAGTTTTTTTTTATTTGTGCGCGTTTATGAATAGTTGATTAAGATGATAGAAGCATTATTATGTCAATAACTAATGTAAACGTTGGAAAAATACTGGAATGAACTTGACTTAAATTATCATCAACATAGTAATTTAAACTTTGAACACCTGCCATAACTTTTTTTTACTACAAACGAAATGAGCAAATAACTTTAAAAACATGCGTATTTTATGCCAATTCTAAAATATATCTTAATGCATAAAAGTAGGAATTCGTATCACATTTGCCAATATGGATCCTCGGAAACCAATGCTAATCATCTAAAAAAATATCTTGTACTCTACGATATCTCATTTGTTTGTGCTCCTTTGAAGAATATGATTGATTTTTGGTTGACCTTGGTTCCAAGATAATAAAAAACAGGTTTAACTTTCATTAGTTTTTACAATAAATGTTCGAATTGTTTCCCTCCTACTCTAAGGCACAAATGGCATCTTCGGATAAAATTTCGGTTTAATTTTCGTAAACTGGTTTCCGATATGTCTCGCGCTGCATTGAAGACACGTCGCCGTAGTCCTCTTCGTTACTTATTGGGTTTGAATAAATATTGTCTTTCAAACATCACCAATAAAGTTATGGCAGGTGTTCAATGTTTAAATTACTAAGTTGATGATAATTTAAGTCAAGTGCATTCCAGTATTTTTCCAAAGTTTACATTAGTTATTGACATAATAATGCTTCTATCATCTTAATCAACTATTCATAAACGCGCACAAATAAAAAAAACTAAATTCTAAAGCTATCCCAGTAAATGCGAGCACTTACAATGTCAAAAGAGGTGAAAAATTGGAAAAATCTTTAAATTTGTATAACTCGAAAACGGTGCAACTTTTACTGAGGTCATTTTAGGCTGGTTTGGTTCGTCTGAGGCTGGGAAATCTCCAGTGTCACTGTGACGTGCTATTTCTGGGACACCCTGTATAAATCGTGACCGATCTTATATTCCGTTGGGCAAATTTTATACGTCTCTTCTTTGCCACTTTAGTCGCGGTCTACTGTCCAAAGTAAGTAAGTAAGGCAATAGTCGCTGCAAGTTAAATACATATATTGAGTATTGAGTGTTGGGGTTTACTAGAGTAAATCATCTAATGAGGTACAGTCTGTGAGCACTTAGGATAGGCTTCGGATTAGTACTTCTCTCTCACCCGCTCTTAATAAGATCGTATGAGAGCGACTGAGAGAGAAGTACTACACCGACGCCTCTTCTAAGTGCTCACAGACTGTACTAATATCCACTGGTATGACAGCTTCCGAGAATCCATTCTAACCTAACAATGTATAAAAGATAAAGATAAAGATAAAAGATGTTTATTCAGTAAGTAGGCCGCACGGGCACTTTTACACGTCAAAAATCTACCAGCGCTTCACAAGAGACCACTGCTGAGAAGAAACGCCGCAAGAAACTCAACAGTCAGTCGTTTTTTTAATATTGCTTATATAATAATAACCTTAACCTAGCATTATATATATCAATGAATCTCACATAAAACAAAAAATAAATAAATTCATGCGCGGTTGAGCAGGAAAATGTGTCAAAACTCAGAATTGTCACAAAACTAAGCAACAGTAATAAAAAAAATAAAAAATAGAAAGTATACAAGTTATACTTTCCTGTGACGGTGCAAGACAACCTGCATAAAAGTTTCGATACATTCTCCTACAGAAACCGTGTCCCCTAGACAATATACAAACAATGCATTTTTAAGATCATTTTTATTATGATTGCTGTAGGAAAACAGATCCAACGGATAAAATTAATACGTAGGTTCCCGCTAGTGTCTGAATTAATATATTTTACTTACTTTAATAGTTCAGTCAATATGGGTTTCTGCTAGATGGAGCATAGTTTTTTTAATGTTAATCTATATTGTTCAATCTAAGATGGCGGCTGACGCCTCTCCCTTGGAATGTTGAAAACTTGCCCATGCCTTCAAAAAATTCTGAACTACAATAAATTTCATCATATGTAGTCAAAACAAACAATATACGTTTGAAGTAAATAAAATATTGTTAAAATTATGTTATTCGTTTTGTCCTTTTTGTATTTTTGGCTGCAGAGGGTGGGGACACGTAACTTTAGCGAAAATGTCACTCTTAGGATTCAATATTTACCGTCTCCCAAAATTAAATGTTTTTAAGAGCCATCCAACTAGAATACCCACAGAGTTGTAAAATTTGAAAAATACACTTTTACACATACATAACATTTTTATACATAATTTCATTATTGGTTTTACTTAGTGCGTGCTATAAATAGTGAGTGTGACATACAAACAGACATACTCCAGTTCCTAGTTTCTCTAAGGAACTAGAAATGACCTTTCACCTTCCCTTATCTCAAAGTTAATATACTGAAAAACTAAAAAAAAACTACCTACTTGTATAGTATGTACTATCCCACTTGACCCATCATGGAACGGTGTCACATTACCATTATAAAACATTTTTTTTGACACTTCTTACAACTTCAATCATAACGTTACTGTGTCACAGTTCTATGGTGGGTCAACGTTCCATTGGGCTGGTTCTACGTAAGCATTTAAGCTAGTCAAAATGGACGCAGCATACAAAATAATCTAAAATCTTAAACATCTCATAAATGCTGACTCTGGTGTTCAATCCAATTATCGAATGCTTCGCAAACAGTCACAGACAATTCCTCTCAGTTATCTAAATACCGAAAATTTGCTCAAACAGCAGACACGAATAGTTAAACTTAATTATAGACAACGTCGCGCAACACAGCTAGTGCAGACTTGGTAAACAACCTGTCAGTTAACGAAGGTGGTTTCAATTAGGGCATTGTCAAAAGTTTCACCTTTGAACCCTTTTCAAAGTTACTGTTGGTTGGCTATCGGTGGCGTGGCAATTGACGGATTAAAATACTTTGGACGTTTTGGAACGCTTTTTGAGTTCTCGACACAGACTTAAGTTAAGGGGATTACTTAGAATACCACGTCAATATGCTTTACGCACTAAAATATTAATACTTACTAGATACTGATTGATAGAGTAAGGAATGAAAATGTCAGAGAGAAATGGGGACTAAAAGAAGATTTTTGTGACTAAGATTGAGAAGGACATGCATGATCATTTGGAAAGGATGGGTGAAAGAGATAAACGGAGCGAAAATGAGTGGAAGGGTCAGAAGGGGCCGCCCAAGGCTTACTTTTTTAATCAAATCGGTGAAATACTGGAAAAGGGCCCAATCTTTGTACAATGTACAATGCCTCGATGTATGATTGTGGAAGAAGCGAAAGAGATTTGTCAGGATCGTGGCAGGTGGAAAGAAGTGGTATCTCTCTCTCTCTCTCTGCCTACCCCTCTCGGAAACAGCCGTGTCTTAATGTATACATGCATGTATGTACTTGCTAGGTAAATCATCTTTACGTTGGCATACGTTGATTATGTTATAACTATAAAATATATAAAATCCCCCAATGTAATTTAGACCCTCACTTTCAGAGTTTATAAAAAAAATACATATTTTTACTTGCTTTTACCCGCGACTTTGTCCGTTTAGATTTCGAGTATACGTAGTTATTCTTTCAGGATTTTTTAAATTATTAGGGATGAAAAGTATCCTATGTGTTTATCCAGGGTATAAGCTATCTGTATTTCAAATTTCATCAAAATCCATCCAGCCGGTGCAGCGTGAAGGAGTAATAAACGAAAACACGCACAAACTTTCGCATTTACATGATATTAGTAATAATTTTACTCGTTTGAAGCAAGAAGATGTCCTGAGCTATATCAAAAAAAAACATACATTCAGCCTAGCTTTCTAACCGAAAGAAAAAAAAAATACAAATAAAATATAAAAAAAAAAAAAAAAATTAATTAAATGCTATTACAAGCTTTTATTTAACTTGCAATGTATGTACGTATGTTCGGGTCAAATCTTGCAAGTTAAATTTGCCCCACTTCCTGGGTTCCGATAAAGCTGAAAATTTGCATACACCTTTAGTTCGGATGACAATACAATAATATAACACCATCGAGCTGGTGTGATGGTGGAGACGTAGGGTGGCCATAGGAACTCTTAAATTAAATTACACATAAACCCGTCGTATTAGGGCTCGCTAGAATAGTCCTGACGACTATATGACGACTGTACAAAAACAAGTACAGTGAGCAACAAAAGCTTGTTCCAAAAATGACATTTTTGGCATAAACTGTATTTATACACATAAAAACAATAACATGATCACTTTCGCGTTCGACACGGTTTCCCGCGTGGATAGCAACTTACACTCGAGGCAATAATGCCGTACAAATCATGCTCGCTCGCTTCGCTCGCTGGCTGTAACATGACTGACCATTGTATAAGTACAATCAACCATTTCACTTCACTCCACTAAATTAATGTTTATGATATTCAAATTTAAGAATAATGTTTTTAAATTATGTTTACAGTTACAACAGTTATGTTTACAAACAAAATAATATGTAATTAAATAGATTTATCACAGACATTTATGTTTACTTACGTTATGAATGTTAATATTTCGAAGTCACGATTTTGAATAAAAGAGACTACTTATAAATAGAGATTATTATGATTTAAAATTTGATGACAAACTTATATTTTTAAGTTCTTAGTAGAATTTAATTTCTTATTACTTAATTTTAGGTAATATTAGTGTTTAAATTCTTATTACTTAATTTTAGGTAATATTAGTCTTTAATTTCTTATTACTTACTTTAGTCACAATTGTACAAAAAAATATCGCTGACGCTCGTTTCATAAAACCACACTCGTATTTTGAGGCCTCTCATTATGCATCAGTTGCATAAACTACTATAAACTAACCACTCTGGAAGGACGGAGTGGACTGTGTATGGTATTAGACAGTAAAAAAAGAAGAAACTACATAAAATGTAGCTGATTTTATCTGTCAGTCAACCTCCCTATTACACAAACTTATTCTGATTAGCCTCGGCAAATTTCCAACAAATTATATTTTTAAATTATAGTTTCCCCCGATTTTGTTTCAACTCAAGATTATCATTCTCTGCAGCCAGTATCAGAGCAAAATAACACAAATAAAATCAAAACAATGAAAAAAAGTCTTGAATGAAATTGAGAGCCTTTGTAATCTACGACAATGTTGAATCTTTTTTATATATCCAGGCCAAGTAAAAGGTATAATCGTAATATCGTTTAGCCGTTCAAATATAAACGGAGAAAGTAATTCCAAGTCGAGTATTTGCCCGGAGCGTCTGACGGAGTAATTAAGTTACAACTGAAGGTATTTGCGTTAAACTTTACAGAAATTCGCCGCCAAACTTTTATTGTTTGCGGATTTCATTGTTATTATAATTTTGTAATTGGAAGCGCCCGTATCGGTTAACCACGCTTTACTTTACCCCGTTGAATGCCTAGAACTCCAAATCGAGTCTGCTTTGTTAAAGAAATGGTTAACGTGGCACCTAGCAGTGGCGAAGCGTCACGTAAATAAATAGGCAAGCCGGAGCAAAAAAAAGGTGTATGGCGTGTGTGCTTGTTTGCCCATTCCGTGACATAAAAAAAACATACTTTAAAAAATGGATGTCGTCTTTCTAGTTCTCAAAAAGCAGTGCTGAAGTGTCGCGCGCGTTAAAAGTGCGCGGAAAGGCAATTCTTGCTTTCCAAGTAGTACGACCGTATCAATTAAACGTTTCAATAAATTTCGATTACGTTCCACTTTACGATTGTGGGCCTCAAAATTATTACCAAAACAAGTTTAAATTCTACTGTTACCAAACTCATGTAATAATATACAACTCCGTATATGTTTCTCGCTTTGAGCATGTTTTCTAGCTGAATTACTTATAGAAAATAAAATATAGAAAATAGAATAAATTTTTTTTTCTTGCCTTTTTCGTGCTTATTATGATTGAATCTTAGAAAAAATACAAATTTATTTCCCTATTTCTGGGCGGTTTGCCCTTCGGGAATATATAAATACTAACCTAACATAACCTATTTTTTTTACATACTTTAATTCAAACCGTAATGTTTCAGTAATAATTGATTTTAGAGAAAAGTTTGTAAAAAAAAATATGCTTGTTTTAGTATATTCTAAACAATTAAATCATCATAAATAGACCTTATATTGACATAATTTTCAAGCATCAAAATTTTTTAAGTCCCTGTCGCCTTGAAAATGACCAACATTTGAACCCCTATAACTCGGCCAATTTTGATTTTAGAGAAAAGTTTTTCAAGTAAAACATGCTTATTTCAACGTGTTCTATACGATAAAATCATTTAAATTAGGTGTCATAATGATACAATTTTGGCGAAATTTTTTCTAAGTCCTGCGTCCCCTATCTGAATTATATAAATTGTGAATATCTGCAAAACCTGTTCGATTCCAAACACTGCTAGAATCGGAAAACAGCAAAGATGAATAGCAAAATAATTTGTTTAATTTGCAGCTGCCAGTCAGCCAATTGTATTTGTAATTCGCTGTGGAAATGTTTGAAGAATCCATCTCTACGCCAATAATCAATTTTTATGTCTGGGCGAGCGCGTCCTAACTTAATGACATGTTTCTTATTTCCAAAGGATAACTTTGAAAAACATGTTTGTTCATTAAGTAGGTAATCTGTAAGACAACACTCAATTTGCACCAATGCGGCCATTTGTACTTTGAGTACAGGCAAAAATATTTAAAAACCAAACCACGAATATAACCTAAATAGATCGAAGCAAAAATAACAATATTTAGGTACTTAACGAAATATAAACAAACCTCCGTTGTCGCCACGAATCTGCAAATAACACAATCCAAACAGAAAAACATTCACAGAACACTAAGCAAGCTTTTCACTAGTTGAGTCTCATAAAACACAATAAGTTAAGTAATAACACAAATTAAACTATAAATCAAAACAAAACACCGCGCGAGGACGCGAAAGTAATGGCGTAATGAAAAAAATAGTTGAAGGTCGTGAGGACAGGGGGGAGAGAGACGGTTGAGTTGAGTTGAGTGTCCTTGGGAAAAGAAAGTTAACGCATGCACTTTAAGTTCAAAATTGGATGCAATAAGCCGTAGTTCGCCGACCGGACTTGCGTGCTTCTCCCTCTTGCGTGCTCACACA
The DNA here is from genome assembly GCA_927399475.2 of Acleris emargana. NCBI lineage: Eukaryota > Metazoa > Arthropoda > Insecta > Lepidoptera > Tortricidae > Acleris > Acleris emargana. Next base: position 6,104,292 of record OV656840.1, read on the forward strand.
GGTGCCGCTGTGTCTGTGTGCGAGTTTAAAGCTAATGTAGCGCTATAATTTTATACCTTTTGGCTTGAATGTGTTAGTGAGGTCCGGCGCCGAGTCACCGGCTTGTATGGCGGTTTTAATTGTTGGTGTAAGTTCGAGCGCGCGTAGTGAAAGGTAACTGAGCATGTGTGCGTGTATACGAAAATATTGTTCTTGTTCTTTCTAGTAATATAGGTTAGTGAATGGGTGCGAGCGAGTGATAGATTTCGGCTTGGTAAATAAATAAATTTGAATTGCGGCGTTAGTGCGTGTTCATTCATCGTATTATGAAGCAAGGTAAAGCTATAGTACACCGGGTTACTTTCGGTTTTACGTTTTGTTGTTTGTATACCTAGTAGGTACCTACTCTATGCATAGGAATATTTAGGGAAGCCGCTGGGAATCGGGTTGTATGGACGCTTCGCTACTGGCACCTAGTCCGATGATATCTATTGTGGCGTAATTGAAGATTGAACTTACACAAATAGCTAATAATATGAATGACTAATTACTGCATGTAAGCCATTTACTTGCCGTATTGGTATGTATAAAAGCAGCGGGAAATATATTTCGGTCCAATTTGACCGTAGTAAATATTTGTATGCCCGTTTGTATACTAAATCCTCTGGGCCGTCATCAATCTAATTCAAATCAGACGAGGTGCGGAACGTTTTATAACCTAAATACTTAATGAGCATTTCTCAAAATTACAAGTTCGAATGTTAAAGGTCCCTTTTAATAAAATTGTGCTTTTAAATTTTTTTATAAATATTTCTATTTCAAATCTTCTTTTCATTTAGTTTCATTCAAATCCTTAGACGAATCTCGAAGATGAAATAAAATTAGAAGCCATTGAATCGGTTTAAAAGCAATCGATCCGGGACACTTCGGAAGCGCTTGACCCGATTGGCCGTTAATTGAGCACTGCGGTCGACTTTCGGATTAGGAGAGCTCTAAGAGTGCTCTATTACCCTGGTACTTCCAGCCAGAAATTCGATAAGCGTAAGTATTGTTAAAATTAATATGGTGGTGATATTGTAAAACAATTTAATTGATAAGAGTGTGGGTACCTACTTAACATTTATTTTAATAAGATGCCTTGAATTATTGACATACATACATACATTAAATAACGCCTGTTTCCCAGAGGGGTAGGCAGGGACCACTTCTTTCCACTTGCTACGATCTTGACAAATAAATTATTAAATTAAATAAAATACCTTTTTTGGGTTTCGTAGTCAAAACTATCCCTTATAGTTTCGCCATGTCTATTTGTCCGTCCGTCTGTTTGCCCGCGGTTTGACTCAGGGACTCTTAGTAATACAAAGTAGTAATTTGGCATAGTTATACATTAAAATTACGTCGAAAAAAAAATATAAAAAAAAATCTAGACAAAAAAAACGTTATAGGGACCTTAAAAACTTAAGTAAAGGTCCAAGGTTCATGGGATTTACGTCAAATTTCAAATAAACATTGTCGTACGGTCTATATAATAGGTATAGATGTGTAACAACTGGTGTTCCCTTGTTTCACCGACACTTGTTTCATAGAACGTATCATTTCATCGAATTCCACTTCATCGAAAGCAATTTTGCTGCACCCTTAACGCTTTCAGGTCATCTTTAATATTAATTACGTAGGTTAGGTTGGGTTAAATTTGCAACTATCACAAAATCAAAATTTCTGCGCGTAGGAAATGAAAATTCTGCGAAGTGACTCTAAACAAGGGTAAACCGTTACAACTACATGCAAGAGGACCTTTACTTTTTTACCTAGATCTATGTCTGATGCAAGCATATTGTGACGGGAGCTAGAATAGACCCCCAGGTACTACCAGCCCAACGGAACCGTGACCCACCATAGAACTATGTTCCAGTGACGACGTTATTATTCAAGTCGTAAGAAGTGTCCACCAAAATGTTTTATAATTTCACTGTGACACCGTTTTATAGTGTATCAGAGTTCCATTGGGCTGATAGTATGTTCTGTAAAATATCAGCTCGATCCTCAATCGGTAAATAGCGATCAAAACTATCGTCACATAAGTGAAAGGACGGCAAACGACACGCATACATACAGTTCAAATATAACGTATATGATAATAAATTAAAATCGATGTTTACTTTACCACGTGACCTTTATTCAAAATCCCGCATTCTCAGCTTTTAATCATCTTTGACAAATATTCCAACAAAGTCTCGTCCTCCCCTAAAATAAATGGAACAACTGTTGAATTAGCTGTCAAACCAGAAATTAAGTTTTAAACAATTTACAAAGCCCTTCCTTGAGCTGTCACTTAATTTATCAAATCATTTAGGAAAATAAAGGCTTGGAAGGGAATCGATAAAACATAAACTAGCGTTTATTTACAAGTTAGGAGTTTCAAAATGGCGGACTTGTAATACGAGTATAATTTATTTTTACTAGTACAATAGAAGTTCTACTAACAAATATATTAAGGTTGGTTTTATTGTTTTAATCTTATAAACATCGAATACATAATTTTTCTGTATTGTATTGTTATAAATTTCTCGTTTTTGTGTAAGTTTAAGGTTATTGTATGTTTTTCAGTCCATGTTTTATATCAATGATTGATTGAGATCAATTATTTCAAGCGTTTCTTTTACACCATTGTAACCTCTTAACTGTAAGCATTGTATCCAGCTGGTGATCCCAAAATAATATGTTATCTGGGTTTGTTATGATGTTGACTGGTGTTTTCGTAATGAAAAAAATATCGATGAAAGAAAACGTTAATATCGTTTAAAAAATCGGTCTGTAGAGCAGTAAACGCCTGACGCTCTGGTCCCCTTATAACTTTGATGTTGATTGGTGGTGTCGTTAGCATAACGTTATGAAAAAAATAATGATGGACGAAAACGTTATTATCGTTTAAAAAAACGTTATAAACGCCTGACGCTCTAGTCCCCTTATAACTTTGATGTGTGTAGATCAAAGGTAATGTCATTAGCGTCCCCGCCTCTGCCCGGTCCATTGAGCCGCCTTCAATAGCCGTCTTAATGCTATCTTTAAATTAGATTTACTTGGTTTCAATGACCAAAGAGCCGATCCCCACTTCAATTACACTTTAAACGAATTTCGATTTGATTTTCACATCGGGGTTAGGATTACTGTGCTATCGCACCATTTTAAATGTGTTTTGCTTTTAATTATATTTTGAATATGGAAGGAAGGATGCCGTGCGCAATTGTAGGCTTTGGCCGAACTACTTACATGCACTTAAATGTCAATAATGTTCTGATAGTTTAGTAAAAAAAAAACTTATTACCTTGTTAGGTTTAGAAAACATATCGAAACATTTATGTGGTCGTCTTACACCGTCTTATATACACAAATAGGTTTACTTTTCCTATTTTATCCTCTATCTCTCTCGTAAGATTTTTGCCATGTTTTCTGCTGACCTACGAATATTATTTGATATGATATAGCCTTGTAGTACTGTTAGGCGATGGGCTTGCAACCTGTCACTAATACGCTGGTAAACATCTTAGCCTATTTGTGCAAATTGTGGTTACTGAATTGTCAACAACTTTTTGAAGTTGTAATTCTGTAGCTCTGCCTACCCCACTCTGGGATTACAGGCGTGAAGGTATGTATGTATGTATGATATTTAATTTAATATTTATAACTTTATATAACGCTAGACTAATACTAATCATTGTTGTATGAAATATGGTTAAAAAATGTCAGACTGCTGAGTTTCTGGAGGCGTTTCCTCTCAGCAGTGGTCTTGTCTTGGGAAACGCTGGTAGATTTGTGACATATTAAAGTGCCGTGCGGCCTACTTATTGAAAAAATGTCCTATCTTTTTTATCTTTTATCTTTTGTAAAGGTAGGGTGACCACCATTTTTGGATATGTTGTACTGGTCATGAAATTTAGTATCAAGATAGCTTGAATCCTATCTTACCCTAAGGAAGGTGATACAATATTTTTAATCCCGGATAATTTAATTGCTCCTGAGGAAATAGTTACAATCAAATTCTACGACGACGGAGTCACATATGATGGTAAAGGCTGAGGCGAAAGAAACATCTTCTCTTTGTATGTTGACAAACTTTGTCCTATATCTTTGTCAACTGGCACAACTCTTAATGCACCATGACTACCTAGTACTAAAACGTAGAATCTCGTTGCTACGAAAGAACATATTTTAATAAGATTAGATAAAAGATAAAAGTCATTTATTCAGTAAGGCAGCACGGGCACTTTTACACGTCAAGAGTATACCAACGCTACCCAAGAGGAGACCACTGCTGAGAAGAAACGCCGCAAGAAACTCAGCAGTCAGACATTTTTTAAACATATTTCCTACTACAATGAATATTAAATTAAGTAAATATAATATCAAATAGGTATAATGCGTAGTTCAGCGGGGACACATGTCAAAAATATTACGAGAGAGATAGAGGGAGAAAAAGGAATAAGAATAAACACAAGACGACCACATGAAAGTTTTTAGACAAGATTCAACGTTTGCAATTGCACAAATTATTAATAACTAAGTTTATGGTTTAGGCCGAGCATTTTTGTCTGTTAAATAAACATTAAAAGAAACATAGTCGTACCGTACTATCTACTTGCGCACATTGTAACCCTCACGTTTTAACAGTTTGCGAGCTCAGGGTGTCGAGTCACGTACTTATGCTATAACGATACTCCATGAGTAAGTCGAGATATTTTACCTAAAGCAAGTGCTTACTCGTACTTTACTCTGTAGTTTAAATAAGGAGATTTCTTGCTTGCTTGCAACAGCATGTGTTTTATCGGGGTATATTCCGTGACCAAAGTATTTTTAGTCAAATGTATCGTTTCCCAAAAAGTTGTTTCCCGTCGTAGTTAATTAATTTTTTATCTAGACATAAGTGAACCCTAACCTAATAGACGTGGCAAGCCGATTCAAAAAAATAAAATAAAATATTATATAAAATAGGTCATGTCGGTTTTCTCTGCTTGCTCCATGTCATGTAAGTAAGGCTAAGGGACTGTTGCCATTTCCGCCATTTGAGGACGGGCATGTAAAAGTTTTTGCGGAACTCAGAACTCTGCGTTATTTTTTCTAGTTCTATTACTCATGTTTTGTGTTCAAATAATTATGTGTGTGTAACCTTCCGTGGTTTCACCTGATGGTTCAAACGGAAGTCCAGCGCTGACTTAATTGCCAGCATTACGCTAAATTGGGACCATTTCGTGGCTATTTTCATCTTGTATTTGTTAATCTGTTAATATAATATAAATGATTTTCTTTCTTTCTTTATTTTCATTATCTTGGATCTCAAGCAAAAATAATACAAAATGACTTTCGGAAACTAAGTTTTGACTAAATGGCAGGCTCCCATTTTATTGTATACTAGCTGCACTCGGCATGCGTTGCATTGCTTGCCACATAAGTTAAAAAAGTGGTCATTTTTTTAATGAAAAACCCTCGCGAGCGTCCCTAGAACACCCTACCAAAGTGTCATCACATCTTATCAATGGTTTCGTAACGCATAGAGGACAAACAAACAGATATTGAGTTTTATTTATAGAGATAGATAGAGACAGGTACTCTGAGATCTTTAGGGTGACAAAGGCATTTATCCCGAAAAATTACACAGTTCTCGCTTGTACTTACTCTGAAGTTTAAATAAAGATTTTACCTGTGGGAGGACATTGTGCAGGGTCCGTCCAGGTTGGTACCACCATCTTATCCATTAACCTGCCACTAAGCAGCAGTGTTCGCATTGTTGTGTTCCGGTTTGGGGATAAGACAGTCAGTTAAATGACTAGCATAGAGGCATTCCATCTTAGTCCACAGAATTGGCAGTGCATTTGCAGTTTTGTGAATGCGAATGTCTACGGGTCACAGTTTCCTATTACCATCAGGTGGCATGTGTGCTCATTTGCTTTCCTAAGCCATAAAAAAATATAGTTGGTCGTTTTAAACGGAATAGAGAATGATGTTTTTCATTGTATACGGGTAGATTTTCTCTCGAACAATCACACATTTCCCGCCGGAACGAGCTCTACGCGGACCAAGTCTCGGGAAAAACATAGTGCATGACGACATGAAACGGAAATTGTAATTAAAAAAGTGCCATCAACACTATCATTAAGCGTTGTAAATTACCAATTTTTTTTCTTACGAATATAACATTACCGGGGGGGTTATGATGGCATAGCTATGGAGTTCAGTTTACGGCGAGCGTAAGGAACAGAGCTATAAGGTTGTATAGCTCTGTCCTATTCTCTCAGCGTAACCTGAACTGCATAGCTATGTCACAATATCCGCCCCTGTATAAGTATACCGTTTTGAACCTTGTCTTAAGGTAAATAATTTTCATGTTATTTAATTTCGAAAATTAAAAATCTGATTGAGACGTTACTCTACCAGCTCCTTGAGGGACTGGAACATTCAATATAACTTTTCGGGTTTCAGGACTCGTTAGCGTTTTGGTAAACTTTCACCGTCTAAAGGTTCGGTTTACTGTAAATTTCCAACTTACAAGTTTCTGATTAAGCACAAACGATCAGGAGCGACAAGCCCTAAGTCGGTACTTAATGAAAACCACTTGATTGGTTTCCACCAAATCTTCAACATAACCAAATAAGATTTTGTCTTAATTTAAGGAAATATTGACAGATTCGATTTAATAATACTTTAGCTCGTTTTGTAATCCTCGTTTCTCCTGAACAATTTTCAATAATAATACCAAAAAAAACTTAAGTGTTTTTTACATTGAGTGAATGTTTTAAGACTTGTTCTTCAACATTTGACATGTATTAACTCAGGAAAAGAAGAATCTTATTAAAAATGCAAGAGAAATGAATACGTAGGTAAGTGCTTGTATCAAATATTCACTGACAAAATTATTCACATTTGTAAGCAGCAATCATCCTTATTTCTTTGAAATACGGCTGCTTAAAAGTCTTAATTATTATTTTTATAAGCTATACTGACGTTTCTGAAAGTTAATCAAATTATTAATTAATTAATTAATTATTTATGCAGCTGTTAGTAATATTTGCATAGCAATCGCATTTCTCAACAAAATATGAAATTACCGTAAGAGACCAAACGTGTTTTTTTTATCGATCTGTCAGCCTGTTTCTCCTTTTGTGTATACAGGGTTATTGGTAAGTCGACCTATTCCCTACTAGGGGTTATGGGAGAGGTCATTTGCAATCATTTTGGTCCCATAATACCCTATGCAAAAGTGAACCATTTCTGAGTTTTTTTTTTTTTTTGTAATAAAACTCACAAAGTTAAATTGCTGTTCTTATGCAATATTAAAAGTAGAATTATCTGTACACGTTAAAGAATGCGAGACCAAAAAGTAAAAAAAACATTATTTTTTTATCAGTTTATCCAACATAAATGAAACTAAAACAGAAAAAAATTCGAACTTTTGCGTAGGGTATTATGGAACCAAAATGATTGCAAATGATCTCCCCCATAACCCCTAGAGGGGAATAAGTCGACTTACCAATAACCCTGTATATATTTGTATGAGAGCCGGTGTCCAGTCGTTAACGATCATTAAAAGGAACAAGTACCTGCGCAAAACGGACAATTACCGCGTCCTATCTTCTTCGGCTTCATTGATTCCCTTAACAAACGTCTCGAAAAGGTAAAGGGCGTCTTAAGAAATTTTAGGCGTCTAAAGCGAGTTAATCGACGAAAAATGGGAAACAGGATTTGGGTTGGACACAAAGTGTACAGGCCCCTTTTATTAAATCTCCGCTGACTATCTATCTGTCTGTCTGTCTACCAGTTAACTGTATCTCATGAACAGTTACGCCTATAAATTGACATATTTTTTTTACAGAGCCGCTTCGCCATTGCCAAGTAATAAAAAAAAAAAAAAATCAAGATGATGGTCAAGCGTCAAGGCCAAGGCCAAGGTCAAGGTCGGCGTACAAGAATGGTGCGGAACCCTTCGTGTGCGAGGTCAACTCACGCTTAGCCAGTTTTTGTATACACGTATTAAAATTAAATTAAAAATTAAAATTAAAAATGATTTATTCAGTAACTTAAATTGTGTAACAATATCTGTGCTGGTGCCTCTTTTTAAGTATACAAGATACTTGTGTTAAGAGAACACCGCTCCTCCACCAGTTGTATCTTACAATAGTTAGAAATGGGAAGAGGTGTATGTACTGACATTTATCATACTTAATTCATTAAACAAAAAAAATAATTACAAATAGGTAGAGAAAGAGTTTAAAGAAATAAAAAATATATAAGGTTACAAAGAAAAAAGGTGACCTGTTATAAATTGTTGTACTAAGACAGTTAGTCTTTACAAATTATTGTGTGTGTGTGTGTGTGTGTATATGTGTGTCTATGTGTGAGTGTATGTGTGTGTGAGTGTGTTTGAGAGCATGTGTGTGTTTGTATGCGTGAGTGTGCGTGTTGGTGTGTGTCAGAGTATGTGTTTGTGCGTTCCTGTGTGCGTATACAATTATTACTATTTTAGGAACTTTTCAGTATCACTGTAGCTTAAGTTTTGTAGCCAATTAAACACTATTTTCTTACACTCTTTATAGTCAGTCGGGTAGATGTCAAGATCATCGTTAATTTTATTATATAAGTTTGCTGACATAGCTTCATACTGCCTCTTGGCAAATACAGACTTAGTTATTGGCATGGGGATTATTTTGGGTTTCTTCGTCTGTTCGTGTTATTGGTGTTAGATTTATAACTTATCGTTTTGTGCCGTTTCATGATTACAGATAATATAAACAGTTTCCTTACCGACAGCAGTTCACAGGTTGCGTAAAGGTCTTTAGTCGGAAACCTAAAGGGTTTATAATACATAACCTTCAATAACGCCCTCTGCGCCCTCTCTACTTCAAGGAATTTTGTCTTAGTAGCACCACCCCAGACCGGAATACAGTACCCCAAGACGGACTGTGCCAGAGAAACATAAATTTGGTTAAGGAGGTTCCTTGTAGCAACATGCCTCAGGTTCTTGAAGATATATATGAGCTTCCGTGTTCTGGTCATAATCAATTCAGTGTGCATGTGCCAGGTTAGTCGCTGGTCAATCATGACTCCGAGGTACTTTATACACTCTACCTTTTTGATGACGTATAAATTGTTATACATGTGGTTTGTTTTTATAAATAATCAAGATACACAAAGAGTCAAACACGTAAAAAAGGAAAATAAAAACAACACACTAACAAAAATAATTAGTACATAAAAAACAGGTAAAGGCAGGTTTTTAACATTTTTTAATTACTTTTATATGCGATATTCGGGCTTAACAAAATGCCGTACTTTACAAAATAATAACATCGTATTACTGTTAAAAAAAAGTTACCTCACTTCGTAACCAGGACAGCGACTATTTGAATAAAACGAGGACTTATCTTCGCCATTAAGGTACATTTCTTGTAAGATTTTTTGGGCAGTACATTCCACTAATTAGGAAAATGTCCCAACTTGGCGAAGGAAAGAGCCAAAAGAGGTAGAGTATTACTTTTCGTTACACTTGTCTTTAGAATAAGAGGTTTAGAATGTTTGAACAACTGGCTTTCCTCGCGGTTTGTTTATGTAAAAACCGCAGAGTTGCATTTTTCCTGACAGCCTAGGACGGAGAGAACCTAATGTTTTTAGTAAAAAGACGGAGTTGGAACGATGTTTCCTTTCTTTTCATTGAATAAGAGGTAATTATTATTGTCAATTTCAATTATTTTTCACACCTTTATCTTCAGAAGTTTCATAATGAAAAAGAGTCTGACCAATCGACAGCAAAACCACTTCGTAAGGTTTCCATTTTTTAGGGTTCCGAAGTCAAACTAGGAACCCGTTATAGTTTCGCCAATGTCTGTCTATCTGTAGGTACATCATACTCGCTTTTTCTTAGAAACTATCAAGGTTACAAAACTAAAATTTTATACCGCGCTCTCTAAGGTAATTTTAGGGTGCCTCCCATACAAGTAAAGCCAAGGATGTTTTTTTACATTATTACACCAAGTATGGTATGATTGGATTTATTTTAAAAAACATTTTAAAATTTTATATATATTGTAAATAATATAGAAAGTTTTTTTTTAAATTTGGGGGACGGTTTAGGAAATAACTGAACTTGAAAAGTGTATTTTTTGCTAGAGTTACGTCCTCTCCCTCCTACAGTCAAAACTACAAAGTAATAAAAATCTGAAACATATTATTATGAAACCACATAACGAATTTAAAGGGAAAACTATCACGACTAAGAAAACCTGATTGACTTCTGAGATACCAGTGACTAGAGTAGGTTTATCCCTACTAAAAATCATCTAAGAAATCATCAAATAACTCTAAATGAAAAATTCATAACTAATTTTTTTTTGTGATAGTTTTTTGAGTTTGTAGTAACGGCGCTGGAACCCTGCACCGAGCATGGTCCGGAATGCTTAACTCAAAAAATTACCAAAAAAGACCAAGTGAGTCCCAATATGGTTGGTCTACCTATGGACACACTCACACGCACACACAACAGGCACATCAGGCACATAACATGAAATATAAATAATGTAAATGTTGTTTGTTTAAATAGGTTAAAGGTCTCTGCCCACTACACCGTATCATACAACGACCTTACTATGACCGCAATTAGGAACGTCAGACGAAAATATATTATTTGTATTAAAAAGTGTGAGACTATGCCCACTACACCGTTCCGTTAAATACCTACATTTTCATACTAATTACCTTCCGGGCCTGATACGTTCATAGTACGTTCATTATCCTACCGCCAAGCAGCAGTGTTCGCTTAGTGTCGATAAGACAGCCGGTGAAATGAGTAGCATAGAGGCATTCCATTTTAGTCCTCAGGGTTGGCAGTGCATTTGCAGTCTTATAAATGCGATTGTCTATGGGTCACAGTTTGCACTTACCATCAGGTGGCCTGTGTGCTCGTTTGCCTTCCTATACCATAAAAAAAGTACTGTCATGGTAGGCAGTAGGCAGAGACCGTAAGTTTTTTTTAAATGTGATTTCGAACAAAACTACGTCCTGTAACGAAGGGTTTCCTATAGCTCAGGATGCAGGATCGTGATCCACTGAAATGTTTCATAATAAACAAAAAAAGCTCAGCTCTTAGATACTATAAAATTGTATTGTCATCGGGTTTACATACGTGGTTCAAATTTCAGCCCATTAACTAACGGGAACTGGTTCAAACTGGCTTGTAAGATTTGACCCGTACATACATACCTAGCAAGTTCAATAAAAAACTGTTAAATAATCACCGTCCCAACAGTGAAGAGTCGCGACTTCTTTCCGCAAGTCCTTGAACAGACGCCTGAGGATATTTGAGCGAAGTTAATTCTGTATGCAGCTGCACTGATTTTTGGAAGCTGCATAATTAAGGAAATATAAGGCAGACTTATGCAGAATTTAACGGAGCGCGAATTTTCTTGCGTTTGTTTACGGTTGACGATTTTTGCTGAGAGATTTAATTCGTTTTGCGTTGGAAAGTTGTAGAAGTTTTGATGCGGAGCAGATTAAGAGGTATGCGACGCGTCCTTGGGTTCATGATGTGCAGTCGGTTAAATATGTGGTGCCATCCTCAGGTTGCATTTGATTTGTTTCTTACTTAATTAATTATTATTGACGACGCGCTGGCCTAGTTGGTAGTGACCCTGCCTACAAAGCTAGCGGTCCTGGGTTAAAATTCCGGTAAGGGCAGATATTTGTGTGATGAGTGCAAATATTTGTTTCCGAGTCATGGATGTTTTCTATGTATTTAAGTATATATTTCTCTATATATTTATATCGTTGTGTAACACTCCTACCCCAGGCTACATAGAAACGATAAAATATCCTACGTTGTGTAATTAAATTATTGGCCAAATAAAATATGTGATCGTCTAGTTATAAATATACCTATCTAAATTAGGACCCTCTACGTTGTGTAAAATAATATTGTGAAATAAGATAACCCTATATCTATTTCAATTGATAAGCAAGCTAGAAACCACAAATAAACACAGTAAACCACAATCACGTTAATCACGAATAATAAACAATAAATGGAAGTTATTAAATGGGTACGACTCACCAAAGATCTTCTAAGATACCTGCACACTCGGGAATATAACTGGAGTATCGAAAACCCCTGGCTGCCTGCTTGTGGGACCTCCGTGTACCGGAGTTCGTGTTGTTCAAAATTATATATATATATGATTATAAAATAAAGTAATTAGTAGATTACAATACATATAATGTTCCCTACCTAAACCCCTACCTTATTACGAGGTCGGTTACAGCGAGAACCTTTTTGACCTTAGATTCAAATTTACTTCGTTAAGTATTTGTAATAATTAATTGAACAAGAAGTTAAAATCAAATCGGTCCTTACTTTGGATGGGGTCTGACCTCAATAACACTACCTGCTTCGCTATCCTACTATTCCTATCGCCCCTAATAAAACTACTCTAAAATAAAGTATGAATATTTAAGCACGCTCATGCAGTTACGCTTCTTGCTCATGCTATGCCCTTAAAACTATGATTCTACGCGTCCCTAATCCGAATTACGCAGCCGCGATTTGTGACGACGACTAAGGAATGTTGTCGGGTTTGTTCAAGATAGTCTGAATATCATTGAGATGAGTATAACAATTACTGTGAGTGACCCCATAACAAAGGATACAATATTGACAAACTTCACACTAAGCACTTAGCCCGGGTCGTAACGTCTGTACCTCAGAACCACTAGTAAAGATTATAAACACCTAAATGACCCAGGTCTTGAGTGAGTACCTAGTGCCTGTGTAGATGTGTGACGTAAACAGTGTGTTAGCTAATGCAAGTTGTTTGAAGTTAAATGGTGGTAATAAAGTGTGACGGCAAAAGATGTATTTCTAGCGTTTGCAGTGGAATTAGACAACCAGAGTCGCTAGGCTTTCAAGCCGCTATCTGGGCTGACCCCACGTGTGCTGCTTGTGAGTGTTTACAATAAATGAATGTTTAGTTTACCACACAAAAATAGTTTTTTGTTATTTTACCTTAGCTCGTCACAAATATGACACAAGAACTTAACTTAATAAAGCGTTATGACACACTCAATAAAATAAAGGTAAAGCAGATTAAAGATAATAAGTGAGATAGAACTGCTTCTCCCTCTATTTTATAAAGCCTGAAATAATGAAGCTTTTAATCAATTAAGCAAGCAAAAATAATAATAATATAATATTTACCTAATCTAATTTATTCACTACACATAATTATTTCACGCGTACTAACTCTTTTACTATCTTTTTATTTAATTATATGAGATTAAATGATACCTAACGAAAACCTTCCCTTAATAACTATTAAGACGTGTTAGAGAAAATAGTAACCCTACAAGTAATATTAAAAGACACAAATATTAAAAAAAAAGAACACTCGCCCCTAATACTGAAAGTACATAAAATTAAATATTACTTAGACAAAATCAACCAAATTAGATAGTAGCATTAATGTAACTAAACCGAAATACTTATCTCAATAAAACAGAATATTCTAACCACAACTCCTATTGTCTTTAAACTTAAATGTCCATACACTAATCACAAAATCAAAACACTGAATCTAGATTAAAATAATTGACAAAAGTGAGACCTTGGTTTAGTCGTATGCGCACGTTAAAACTCACGATATCTCAGTTTCGCGTCCCGGGGGTAACTAACTCGTCTAAAACAACTATCTTTCCTAAATCCCAAATCATCCCTTCTTTTCACAAATGACGCCAACCTAATTAACCAATCAGCGTTAAGTCCGGCCATACATTCTTTTCACACGCAACTTTGAGTACAAAAAATATGCAGACGCCAAATGGGTGATAAATACTAAACGTTTGTGTCATTTCTTCGTAACAAATAGGCAAAATGTAGGCAAAAACACCATTATCTTGGACCTTGTCTCAAGTACCGCACTTAGATTGTGTTTCAACGAATTAGTAGATTTTTACCACAAAAACCGGTCATAAGTTACAAAATGTATGTTGACATAATAAGTGGGTGTTTGAGTAATTTTTTACAAAACTTGTCTCGCTTAGGTTTGTTTTGGCGTCACAAAAAAAATATATATAGATAGGTATTACTTATTTTGGTAGAGGTTCAATACAAGCGTGTTACAGTTCGCCCCTTTGATTTTGAGAAATTTAGTGCTAGTAGAGTGTTAAATTTTGAAAAATCAACAATATAATATCTTAACTACATATTGCATGAAAATAAAATTAGCTTTCCTACCTTTCTAATGTATACTGTTGTATTTTATTTTACATTTTTATATATATATTAATTTTACGCTCTGAATAATGTTGATTGATTTCCTACACGACATTCGTGAACATACTTGTTATAATGGCAGTATTTATGACATTTCCATTTTAACCAACATTTATTAGCTTCGGCGACCTGCTGAACATACCCTTTTTATACATACCTACATAAATTACCGTCATACATACTTGTAAAAAGAACAAACATACATACCTAAACACTTATTAATGTAGTAGTCTCTGATTGTATACTCGTGTAGAGATAAGGACCCCAGGTCAGATATAAAAAACACAGGAATCGAACCTGCCTGTAACAATCTTAAACATAAATATTTATTATTTATTACTTTTGTAAATAATTTCCCCTTTTTTTTATTTTGGCTTTTTTTTTTTTTTTTTTACAACTCAACAATTCACAGTTATCGAAACTGTGTTTCAGACATTTAATACTTAAATTCTAAGTTGAACATAAAACACATAACACAACATTCTTTTTAAAACGACAAATTATCAATAAACTACGCACGTCACGTGACTGTTAAGTTATTCAGAGTTTTTAATATTAGGAACTAATGTGCAATGTTTCAGTCTTTTAATATAACACCAACAGACTAAAATAATGCACGGAAATCGAATCCGTCACAACACTGCAACGATACCACTATATAATATTTATGTTGTACAAAACCTAAGCCCTTGGCTATCTAAATGTCAATATGGTAACAATTTAATTTGCAACACAAATTGTTGTTTTTTTAAAAAAAAAAAAATTTCAAATTTCAACATCTAAAAGAATAGCACAATTTTTAAAAGTAAAAATATGGTAGGTACTTATTTGTGACGCTGATAGAAATATTTACGGTTATCGAAACCGTATTTTTAATACAAGATCTAAATTATGATTAAAATAAAAAAAAAGACTTGCGCCCCTAGTCTATTAAATATTAAAAGGTTAAATAAGCTCAAACCAATTTTTTTACGCGGGAGTTCGAACCCACGATGAAGAGCTTCAATAACACTAAGTGCGACTAAAACCAAAATCTTTTCGCAGGAATCGAACCTACAATTGTAACACAATAAATCTCTGACTAAATGCCAAATATTTCAATTATTTTCATTCAACAAGCATCTTCGCAGGAATCGAACCTACGATCTTATAATAACATACACCCAATTGGAAATTATGTTACTTGAATAAAATGTGTCATACATCAATCACTAATAAGACATTGAACCCACAACACAAATATCAAATAAGTACAGACCTACCTTTTGTAACAATTCTTACTAGAAATGCTCATTACCGTTACAATTTTCTAACAAGTGATAAAATAATTCTCATTAGGCTGTTTAGACTGATAATACATAGACTAACAAGATAACCTTTAAAATAGTAGTAAGTAACCCGAGTTCTTTTAAATAAGTATTTGAATAAAACTAATTCAAATTTTAATGACTTAAATCCTGGTCACGCGGCATCAACTGTAACACTCCTACCCCAGGCTACATAGAAACGATAAAATATCCTACGTTGTGTAATTAAATTATTGGCCAAATAAAATATGTGATCGTCTAGTTATAAATATACCTATCTAAATTAGGACCCTCTACGTTGTGTAAAATAATATTGTGAAATAAGATAACCCTATATCTATTTCAATTGATAAGCAAGCTAGAAACCACAAATAAACACAGTAAACCACAATCACGTTAATCACGAATAATAAACAATAAATGGAAGTTATTAAATGGGTACGACTCACCAAAGATCTTCTAAGATACCTGCACACTCGGGAATATAACTGGAGTATCGAAAACCCCTGGCTGCCTGCTTGTGGGACCTCCGTGTACCGGAGTTCGTGTTGTTCAAAATTATATATATATATGATTATAAAATAAAGTAATTAGTAGATTACAATACATATAATGTTCCCTACCTAAACCCCTACCTTATTACGAGGTCGGTTACAGCGAGAACCTTTTTGACCTTAGATTCAAATTTACTTCGTTAAGTATTTGTAATAATTAATTGAACAAGAAGTTAAAATCAAATCGGTCCTTACTTTGGATGGGGTCTGACCTCAATAACACTACCTGCTTCGCTATCCTACTATTCCTATCGCCCCTAATAAAACTACTCTAAAATAAAGTATGAATATTTAAGCACGCTCATGCAGTTACGCTTCTTGCTCATGCTATGCCCTTAAAACTATGATTCTACGCGTCCCTAATCCGAATTACGCAGCCGCGATTTGTGACGACGACTAAGGAATGTTGTCGGGTTTGTTCAAGATAGTCTGAATATCATTGAGATGAGTATAACAATTACTGTGAGTGACCCCATAACAAAGGATACAATATTGACAAACTTCACACTAAGCACTTAGCCCGGGTCGTAACGTCTGTACCTCAGAACCACTAGTAAAGATTATAAACACCTAAATGACCCAGGTCTTGAGTGAGTACCTAGTGCCTGTGTAGATGTGTGACGTAAACAGTGTGTTAGCTAATGCAAGTTGTTTGAAGTTAAATGGTGGTAATAAAGTGTGACGGCAAAAGATGTATTTCTAGCGTTTGCAGTGGAATTAGACAACCAGAGTCGCTAGGCTTTCAAGCCGCTATCTGGGCTGACCCCACGTGTGCTGCTTGTGAGTGTTTACAATAAATGAATGTTTAGTTTACCACACAAAAATAGTTTTTTGTTATTTTACCTTAGCTCGTCACAAATATGACACAAGAACTTAACTTAATAAAGCGTTATGACACACTCAATAAAATAAAGGTAAAGCAGATTAAAGATAATAAGTGAGATAGAACTGCTTCTCCCTCTATTTTATAAAGCCTGAAATAATGAAGCTTTTAATCAATTAAGCAAGCAAAAATAATAATAATATAATATTTACCTAATCTAATTTATTCACTACACATAATTATTTCACGCGTACTAACTCTTTTACTATCTTTTTATTTAATTATATGAGATTAAATGATACCTAACGAAAACCTTCCCTTAATAACTATTAAGACGTGTTAGAGAAAATAGTAACCCTACAAGTAATATTAAAAGACACAAATATTAAAAAAAAAGAACACTCGCCCCTAATACTGAAAGTACATAAAATTAAATATTACTTAGACAAAATCAACCAAATTAGATAGTAGCATTAATGTAACTAAACCGAAATACTTATCTCAATAAAACAGAATATTCTAACCACAACTCCTATTGTCTTTAAACTTAAATGTCCATACACTAATCACAAAATCAAAACACTGAATCTAGATTAAAATAATTGACAAAAGTGAGACCTTGGTTTAGTCGTATGCGCACGTTAAAACTCACGATATCTCAGTTTCGCGTCCCGGGGGTAACTAACTCGTCTAAAACAACTATCTTTCCTAAATCCCAAATCATCCCTTCTTTTCACAAATGACGCCAACCTAATTAACCAATCAGCGTTAAGTCCGGCCATACATTCTTTTCACACGCAACTTTGAGTACAAAAAATATGCAGACGCCAAATGGGTGATAAATACTAAACGTTTGTGTCATTTCTTCGTAACAAATAGGCAAAATGTAGGCAAAAACACCATTATCTTGGACCTTGTCTCAAGTACCGCACTTAGATTGTGTTTCAACGAATTAGTAGATTTTTACCACAAAAACCGGTCATAAGTTACAAAATGTATGTTGACATAATAAGTGGGTGTTTGAGTAATTTTTTACAAAACTTGTCTCGCTTAGGTTTGTTTTGGCGTCACAAAAAAAATATATATAGATAGGTATTACTTATTTTGGTAGAGGTTCAATACAAGCGTGTTACAGTTCGCCCCTTTGATTTTGAGAAATTTAGTGCTAGTAGAGTGTTAAATTTTGAAAAATCAACAATATAATATCTTAACTACATATTGCATGAAAATAAAATTAGCTTTCCTACCTTTCTAATGTATACTGTTGTATTTTATTTTACATTTTTATATATATATTAATTTTACGCTCTGAATAATGTTGATTGATTTCCTACACGACATTCGTGAACATACTTGTTATAATGGCAGTATTTATGACATTTCCATTTTAACCAACATTTATTAGCTTCGGCGACCTGCTGAACATACCCTTTTTATACATACCTACATAAATTACCGTCATACATACTTGTAAAAAGAACAAACATACATACCTAAACACTTATTAATGTAGTAGTCTCTGATTGTATACTCGTGTAGAGATAAGGACCCCAGGTCAGATATAAAAAACACAGGAATCGAACCTGCCTGTAACAATCTTAAACATAAATATTTATTATTTATTACTTTTGTAAATAATTTCCCCTTTTTTTTATTTTGGCTTTTTTTTTTTTTTTTTTACAACTCAACAATTCACAGTTATCGAAACTGTGTTTCAGACATTTAATACTTAAATTCTAAGTTGAACATAAAACACATAACACAACATTCTTTTTAAAACGACAAATTATCAATAAACTACGCACGTCACGTGACTGTTAAGTTATTCAGAGTTTTTAATATTAGGAACTAATGTGCAATGTTTCAGTCTTTTAATATAACACCAACAGACTAAAATAATGCACGGAAATCGAATCCGTCACAACACTGCAACGATACCACTATATAATATTTATGTTGTACAAAACCTAAGCCCTTGGCTATCTAAATGTCAATATGGTAACAATTTAATTTGCAACACAAATTGTTGTTTTTTTAAAAAAAAAAAAATTTCAAATTTCAACATCTAAAAGAATAGCACAATTTTTAAAAGTAAAAATATGGTAGGTACTTATTTGTGACGCTGATAGAAATATTTACGGTTATCGAAACCGTATTTTTAATACAAGATCTAAATTATGATTAAAATAAAAAAAAAGACTTGCGCCCCTAGTCTATTAAATATTAAAAGGTTAAATAAGCTCAAACCAATTTTTTTACGCGGGAGTTCGAACCCACGATGAAGAGCTTCAATAACACTAAGTGCGACTAAAACCAAAATCTTTTCGCAGGAATCGAACCTACAATTGTAACACAATAAATCTCTGACTAAATGCCAAATATTTCAATTATTTTCATTCAACAAGCATCTTCGCAGGAATCGAACCTACGATCTTATAATAACATACACCCAATTGGAAATTATGTTACTTGAATAAAATGTGTCATACATCAATCACTAATAAGACATTGAACCCACAACACAAATATCAAATAAGTACAGACCTACCTTTTGTAACAATTCTTACTAGAAATGCTCATTACCGTTACAATTTTCTAACAAGTGATAAAATAATTCTCATTAGGCTGTTTAGACTGATAATACATAGACTAACAAGATAACCTTTAAAATAGTAGTAAGTAACCCGAGTTCTTTTAAATAAGTATTTGAATAAAACTAATTCAAATTTTAATGACTTAAATCCTGGTCACGCGGCATCAACTGTAACACTCCTACCCCAGGCTACATAGAAACGATAAAATATCCTACGTTGTGTAATTAAATTATTGGCCAAATAAAATATGTGATCGTCTAGTTATAAATATACCTATCTAAATTAGGACCCTCTACGTTGTGTAAAATAATATTGTGAAATAAGATAACCCTATATCTATTTCAATTGATAAGCAAGCTAGAAACCACAAATAAACACAGTAAACCACAATCACGTTAATCACGAATAATAAACAATAAATGGAAGTTATTAAATGGGTACGACTCACCAAAGATCTTCTAAGATACCTGCACACTCGGGAATATAACTGGAGTATCGAAAACCCCTGGCTGCCTGCTTGTGGGACCTCCGTGTACCGGAGTTCGTGTTGTTCAAAATTATATATATATATGATTATAAAATAAAGTAATTAGTAGATTACAATACATATAATGTTCCCTACCTAAACCCCTACCTTATTACGAGGTCGGTTACAGCGAGAACCTTTTTGACCTTAGATTCAAATTTACTTCGTTAAGTATTTGTAATAATTAATTGAACAAGAAGTTAAAATCAAATCGGTCCTTACTTTGGATGGGGTCTGACCTCAATAACACTACCTGCTTCGCTATCCTACTATTCCTATCGCCCCTAATAAAACTACTCTAAAATAAAGTATGAATATTTAAGCACGCTCATGCAGTTACGCTTCTTGCTCATGCTATGCCCTTAAAACTATGATTCTACGCGTCCCTAATCCGAATTACGCAGCCGCGATTTGTGACGACGACTAAGGAATGTTGTCGGGTTTGTTCAAGATAGTCTGAATATCATTGAGATGAGTATAACAATTACTGTGAGTGACCCCATAACAAAGGATACAATATTGACAAACTTCACACTAAGCACTTAGCCCGGGTCGTAACGTCTGTACCTCAGAACCACTAGTAAAGATTATAAACACCTAAATGACCCAGGTCTTGAGTGAGTACCTAGTGCCTGTGTAGATGTGTGACGTAAACAGTGTGTTAGCTAATGCAAGTTGTTTGAAGTTAAATGGTGGTAATAAAGTGTGACGGCAAAAGATGTATTTCTAGCGTTTGCAGTGGAATTAGACAACCAGAGTCGCTAGGCTTTCAAGCCGCTATCTGGGCTGACCCCACGTGTGCTGCTTGTGAGTGTTTACAATAAATGAATGTTTAGTTTACCACACAAAAATAGTTTTTTGTTATTTTACCTTAGCTCGTCACAAATATGACACAAGAACTTAACTTAATAAAGCGTTATGACACACTCAATAAAATAAAGGTAAAGCAGATTAAAGATAATAAGTGAGATAGAACTGCTTCTCCCTCTATTTTATAAAGCCTGAAATAATGAAGCTTTTAATCAATTAAGCAAGCAAAAATAATAATAATATAATATTTACCTAATCTAATTTATTCACTACACATAATTATTTCACGCGTACTAACTCTTTTACTATCTTTTTATTTAATTATATGAGATTAAATGATACCTAACGAAAACCTTCCCTTAATAACTATTAAGACGTGTTAGAGAAAATAGTAACCCTACAAGTAATATTAAAAGACACAAATATTAAAAAAAAAGAACACTCGCCCCTAATACTGAAAGTACATAAAATTAAATATTACTTAGACAAAATCAACCAAATTAGATAGTAGCATTAATGTAACTAAACCGAAATACTTATCTCAATAAAACAGAATATTCTAACCACAACTCCTATTGTCTTTAAACTTAAATGTCCATACACTAATCACAAAATCAAAACACTGAATCTAGATTAAAATAATTGACAAAAGTGAGACCTTGGTTTAGTCGTATGCGCACGTTAAAACTCACGATATCTCAGTTTCGCGTCCCGGGGGTAACTAACTCGTCTAAAACAACTATCTTTCCTAAATCCCAAATCATCCCTTCTTTTCACAAATGACGCCAACCTAATTAACCAATCAGCGTTAAGTCCGGCCATACATTCTTTTCACACGCAACTTTGAGTACAAAAAATATGCAGACGCCAAATGGGTGATAAATACTAAACGTTTGTGTCATTTCTTCGTAACAAATAGGCAAAATGTAGGCAAAAACACCATTATCTTGGACCTTGTCTCAAGTACCGCACTTAGATTGTGTTTCAACGAATTAGTAGATTTTTACCACAAAAACCGGTCATAAGTTACAAAATGTATGTTGACATAATAAGTGGGTGTTTGAGTAATTTTTTACAAAACTTGTCTCGCTTAGGTTTGTTTTGGCGTCACAAAAAAAATATATATAGATAGGTATTACTTATTTTGGTAGAGGTTCAATACAAGCGTGTTACAGTTGTCTGTACCCATAGTACCTACAAGCCTAGAGCTTATGGGACTAGGTCAATTGGTGTGACATTGTCCCATGATATTTATTTATTTATTTAATTAGGTATTGGGACACATTTTTGAGATGTTTCGGTCACCCATATCTTTACACTTGACTGTACAAAATCAAATGAATTCTAACTGTACGTCATAAAATAATAAGAACCTTTTGTGACTTTTTAGGGTTCCATACCCGTAGACAACCCTACAAAGATCAGAAGTTAACATAAAACAAAAAAATGGCGACTGTTCAAAGCAAAATAATAAATGAAATAAAAAAAGCCAAACATTCAAACATAAAGAAACACATACGTATAAAGAGTAATATTCACAAAACAGATTCAATTGTCGTCAGATATTTCAAATTAACGAAGTTTGGTATATATAGGTAAGCCTTAATAACATCCATCAAAAAAATGTATGCCACATTTAAGCACAAATACCTAAAGTCTGGCCTGTAATGATTCAGAGCAAAATTCAAAATTCAAAATATTTATTCAGTAATTTGGCCACATGAGGGCTCTTTTACACGTCAGTAACATGGGAGTGAATCTACTAGCAAGCTGGGCGCACACGTCATGAGTTAGAGCGAGACCGACTATCAGTTGTGATTATCTCCTATTCCCGGGCCACTATGGAACTATGTCAAAGTGATGTAATCAATCAAATTCTAAGAGGCTTTCCACGATTTGACTTATTGCGTAGGCATAGATCCATTGCGTCTCAGAAATCCATTTGGTTAACTGTGGGTAGGTACCCGCAATGTATGGCTGCGCGAAGCCACAGTAAATATCTAACGTATATGTATACATATACGTTTGGACACTCACGAATATTATTTCATTATTTAACTCTATTATAGATATGAGTTTTTGTTTAGTTTGTTTGAAGAATATAATATACTGTCGAAATATCTGAAAAATAGTAATATATCAAAAACTTTATAATGCAGAACGGCTTTAAAACCCTATTCCTTGAAATGGTTTTCGAATTAGAGTAATTGGGTGGATCAACTTTTTCTTGTTGTTATTCTGTCCCATAAGCCAGGAGACAACAGTGATAGAGTTTCTTAGAAAAAATGTTATAATAATAATATATACTTCCAGCACACTCAGGAGAGAGGCCATAAAAGAATGGGTGAATAATTGCTAATAAAACGGTTTTTTAGTGGACTTGTATCCTTTGAAATCATAGTTTTAAGGAGTGACCCAGGAGACGTCACCATGGCAACGAGCTACAAAGAAAAGTTGATTGACCCAATTATAAAAATATGAACAATCCTCATTGGGCTCATTTTTTCAGTTACTTTCTCTAGTCTACAGTTCTCAAATTTAGGTACCTGACAGATAAAGCTCATGAATATTTTAACCCTTTGGGATTAAAATAATGATAAATAAATTTTACATAATAAACTGCACCGTACTTTACAGTTATGTTCGGTCTTGGCCTAGCTTATTTGGTACTTGCATCAAATATTTTAGTCCTGCAAGTAATTTTATTTAAACAATTTTAAAATAATAAATAAAAATAAACCATCTCATATTTGGAAAATAAGTTGCACGTTTATTTTACTGCTCTGTTAAAAGCGTAATTTTATTTTATACTATTAAACAGTGAAACAATTAAAGCTCAACATGTATGTTTTTGGAAAGAAAATCAAACATTTCCGCGCATGTTTTATAAAAAGTTGATTAAATGTTAACGGCAAACGACGTAATCAAAACAATACTTATAAAAAAAAAAAACATTCGGCTGGCCTACTGTCTAGCGCACTTGAAATCGCAATTGACTTCAAAGTGGAACAATTGTTTTCGTTTTGAAAGCAGACTCGCTTTCGGAATGTCAGAATGAAAGCGACTGCGATTGCGAGTGCCCTAGCCAATAAGCCTGTGGGTCTAAGTATCTTATACTTGCTTACATGTTATGCTTCGGTAAAAAAAACCTTATGTACATCTGGAATAATTAACTAACCTTTCAAATAGTAAAATAATTTTCAAATAAGTGCAGTTGCGGTTTCGGATATTAGTGATATTTCAAGATACCAAATCCGTTTTCTCTTTGTAATATTACCAAAGATATTATTAATGAACCTTTCGAGAGGGAGATGGTCTCGCGCACCGAGGGTACCTATCACCGCACATTAAAAATTATTGACGACGCGACAGCCTAGTCGATAGTGTCCCTGCCTACGAAGCTAGCGGTCCCGGGTTCGATCCCCGGTACGGACAAATATTTGTGTGATGAGCACGATTGTTTGTTCCTGAGTCTTGGGTGTTTTCTATGTATTTATCTATATAAGTAAGTTTATCGATGCCTAGGTTGAGTTTCCTAAAAGTTTCTAATGACTTGTCATCTTTAATGACATTGACGACTTCAAGCATATTTTTCTTGAAATGGGTCCCAAATTAACGCTCGTGAGCTCGTGACCGTACTAGCCCAGAGCTTAGTTTGGGGCTAGATTGTCTCGTGATATTTATTTATTTATTATGTTCCAAATGAAATAATACGATTCAGAAGCGAATCAGTGTGAACCGAGTTATAGATACCTACACTTGACTTTTTTTTTTCAGGTTTGTACTTTAAGCATACCAAATTTGACGCTTGCGAAAATAGAGAGCGTAGTAACGTTAACGTAACATCAAATTTAATATTTTCATGTTACCAAAGCATATAGTCTCGATCAAGAATCCTCTTTACTCTTTTTGTCTCTAGACAAGTATTATAATTCCTAGTATCCGTATATTTTCCTGGTAGAACGGTGTTTTTCTCTATACAGCCTGATCCAATCAGCGAGCGAGACGTGATGAACATCGGATTGCCAAAAATCGACTCACGGGCAACCAAGTCCAATCTGACGATTCATTTTTTCCAAAATTCGTTAACTGCATTGCTTAAAAAATGAGCGGCGTCACTTGGTAAATAACCGCTGGTAATTTTTTATTTCTATCAAATAATGTTATTTTTAATTTATGATTTTAAGGCATTTATTTTTGAGTTATGTGATATGAGTGAGTCAGTCAACATTTTTTTATAATCCAGTGCCAAAATACGCTTTCAAAATGATATGATTAATTTTTATAATGCGTCGTAAAAATAGACAGTTTTTAAAAATTGGCTGGGAAAAACATAAAATGAACTTTTCAATTTTAACTCCGGATAAATTTGGTTACACTTCTCACAAATAAAAGGTGTAATTTTTTTTACTAGTTAACGGGCATTATTTATCCAGGGCCTCTATTCTACTGGTTAAAAACATATTGCCTTAGACATGTTATCGTACTATTAACGTTGACTTGATGAGTTAAAACGAATACTATAATCGTATCCACGTCAAAGACAATTATGGTTTTGACGTGTAGAATTAGGGTCCAGTCTGTTCTAATCTGCATGCGCGATGTAGCATATTCGGGCACAGTGTTTGCAAGTCGGATCGGTTTGTGGAGGCTGCGCGATTCGTTCGTTATTGATGGCGTTTAGGGTTTCGTTCAAAGAAAAAACCGGCGTTTGGCGCGTCGAATGTAATTACGGTGATATTTCTGTTTGTTGGTAAAATTTAGTTATGCGAGTTATTTTTTTTGCATGTAGTTTGCCTGTTATTGTTTTTATTTATTTAAGGTGGTTAATATTTTGGTAGTCGCTGTTTTTTAAAAAAGGTGCAGAACTCAGCTATGGAGCTGTTTTTCAGTCCTAACCTGGATACAGTATCGGTAGACGGCTGTCAAAACATACCACAGCTATACTTATAACTAGAGCTATATTTTAATTATATTGTCAAATCAACAATGCAAAAACACAAAACAGTGGCAGAGTGAAGGGAAAAGATGATGGTGTAGAAATTAACAAAATAAATTAAGACCGAGCGCTAGCAGTAGACGTTACATTAGTCCAACAACAAGATTTCTTTTGCGCATAAATAAGATTTTTTTTTACGGGCTAACCTAAAGCTAACAATGAATTATTTGATTTATTAGAGATTATATTTACTCTTACTTACTTGGTAGGGACAGTGAACTTCATCTTCCCAATTTTAACTACGGATAGATTTTGTAAGCCCGAGTTAACATTTGTCATATTTTATATTTAGCAAACGTCAAATTTCAACCAAAATTAGGAAAACTTCATAGTCAAGTAGGTAATTTTTTATCAGAATTCAAGTTATTACCAACTACTTTGGGAGGGCAATAGTTTTTTGAGTGTAATGTATTATGCTAGTATATGTAGATGTATGTGTCCATCCATGTTTGTTTTTTTTTGACCTGTAGACTAACAATGCAAGGCATAGTTGAATTGAATTGTTTAATTAAAATTTAGTTTCTTTTAGAAACAATACTCGTATAACTAACATTCTGTTTGAAAACAAATCTTACAAGCTAGCACATTAAAAAAACCTAAGTTTTTTTATTTTTTTTTTATTAATTTCCAATATCAACTAATTAAATAATTTATTAATAGGTACCATAATAGCATCTTGATTATAAAAAAAATCTGTGAACGCGTTTGGATTAGTAATAGCCTTAGGCTCCATTTGTAGATTATTAAAAATCTTTACTACCAACATGGAAACGTAGATAAATAACATTTTTTGTTCTTGTTGCTCGTCGTTACTTTTTTCCTCTTTTCTTTTCCCAAGGAGTGTGATTGGTTGAATCTGGGAAGTGGGGCACTCAAGCGGGTGCCAAATATTCGTGATTTGGGTCTCAACCTGGACACTAGATTAGACTTCCGTGATCATATCATTTCCACAGTGAAGAATGCGCATAAAGCACTTGGATTCATAATGCGCGCGGCGTCTCGGTTTGCTGGCACGAACGTAAGTGTAATTTTATTCAATGCGTTTGTGCGAAGCAAATTAGAGTATTGCTCCATTATTTGGGATCCACTGGAGGTGAAGTACCAAACCCTAATAGAGCGAGTTCAACGTAAATTTGCTAGGTACGTTTACAAAAGACAATTCGGATATTATCCCTTCCTTTACCCGTCTCTCTATGTGGTGGGTATGGTGGGTTTTGACACTCTGATCTCCAGGCGTAAAATGCACCTTTTAGTCCACTACTGTCTCCTATTAAGGAACAAAATTGATAACCCAAATGCCCTTGAGCAAATTAGGTTGTCTGTGCCGATGAACTACAGGCGCGCGGGGCGCCGCCTGCGCCGGCTCTTCGCGTTGCCAGAGTCGCGTTCACAGCGCGCCGGCAATGCACCGACCATTCGAGCACAGATGCTTTTAAATGTATTTCTTTCTCAGTTCCAAGATGCCGATGTGTTCGCCGATAGCTGGCAGTCATTATTACTTAAAATATGCTATTTTTGTAATTCATTTGCCATATAGTATGTAAGGTAATCTTAATTATAATTAACATTGTAGGTGCCTTGGTCCCAACTGTAAGCCTATAATTGTATTTTTATAATAAATAAATAAATAAATAAATAAATAAATAAAATAACAATTATAAGGTAAATAAATAAATATGGTCAGGTGATCTCATGGTGAACTTCAGTCTACTTTATGCAATTGTTGCGTTAGTGAATGTGCACTGACATATCTTTAATTTATTTAATAGCTCGTTGCAGCGCACTGTCAGATTAACTTGCGGTGTATAAGGATCATAAATAGTCGCTTTAAAAAAAAAATGTTTCACACTTTATTGTACAAAACACACACATTCAAATACTCCAGCCAAGCTAACTTTGGTGATTGAAGAAAGTAAGAAAAGTTAAATGTTTTAGGTATCACAGTAAGCTTTGGACTTCCAAGTTGTAACGCCCCAATTAAAAAAAAAAATAGAAGTTCAGTTTAAAAAGCCTGTTTTTCTAAATATCTCTCTCTATGTTGCTGTAGAGAACCTTTTAAAACTCGAATGCACTACCACTTTTATAACTTTTTCCCGAGCATGGCGCGCAGTATGCGAATATTTTGGCACAATTTATAGTTTTGATTGACGTTGACTGATTTAACACCGCCCGCGCTGAAGAGCAACTATCAGGTGCACAAACTGTGTTACAAACTAGAATTTAATCGACATTTCCCGTAAGGTGGTGAGAGGGGGTGCGTATCGTAAATGAAGTTCAAAATACGTGAAGGGTAATAAATAATATATAATGTTCATTTTCATAGCATAGATAGGCTTTGTACTTAATTATAAAATAAATTTAACATTATCGCCGTCAATTCAATTGCTGATGGGTCCAAACCTAGAACTTAAATGTTAATTTAAAATTTACTCTGGCTTGATAAAAAAATAGCAAAGTAGAGTTTAGATTCAACGGGCAAAGAAGTTTATTTTAAACTTAAAAATGTCGTGCAGCAGCTGATGAAGATAAAGATAAAGAGACATTACTTGTGGGAGGACATTGTGCAGGGTCCATCCGGGTTGGTACCACTATCTTATCCATTAACCTACCGCCAAGCGGCAGTGTTTGCATTGTTGTGTTCTGGTTTGGGGATAAGACAGCCGGTTAAATGACTAGCATAGAGGCATTCCATCTTAGTCCTCAGGGTTGGCAACGCATTGGCAGTCTTAGGATTGCGGTCTTGTGAATGCGAATGTCTATGGGTCACAGTTTCCACTTACCATCAGGTGGCCTGTGTGGTCGTTTGCCTTCCTATGCCATAAAAAAAAAACGCAAAAATACAAATGATATTAGAAAGATATAAAAAGAACAAGACGCAGAGAAATTGTTGCGAAACGGTCCCGTAAAGCCAGCACTGCTCTTCCGTTCGAACGGCTCGGTGAAGACCCGGAAAGTGACACATTTAACACAAAACAATATTAGATAGAAGGCAAAAAGGCGGATATGCCGGAGGGCGTCAATAAAAATTGCGTGCACTATTTTAAAGACTAAAGTTACCTTTCTGTGACTTTTGTTCACGTAAAAAGATCATTTAGTATTTAAAATGGTTTTTTTCTGATCGACGTGAACGACTGACAACCAATTCTGTTGAATATTTTTTGCTCGTTTATTCAATATAATTTGGATAAGTGATTATACATATAATTTGTAAAATATATATATAATGCTTAAAACACTTGTGTATTTGTTTTTTAGTCAACCATACTTTGCTACCAATCCAGCACGTTGATAACAACGATAACGACCACTCAACGGCACAGCAGTTATATCGTTTCGAAGTAGCTATTTGAGCTATTTAAGCTAGTCCCTAGACGTCAATTAATATGATTAATCTTCCCCAAAGCCCCAGGATACAGGGTCAGCCTAGTTTAGGGTCCACTGGATGTTTTCTTGTATGTTCTTGTGCTTAGTTAATCAATAAACTTACAAGAGGCATTGGTGTATTTACCCGGTGCCAGCCCGGCAGTACCTGGGCCCTCCATTCCCAGGACTCCAGAAGGGATTTTCATCTCTGCCCCTTTCAAATATAATTTTCAATATTCTGCTGACAAAAGCAAGGACTTAAGTCTTTGGCCCTTCAGCCGACCACCAACAAAAAAAAAACAACTTATCTTATCTAACCGATAGATTTACAACTTTGTATAATAAAAGATATAAATGCACCTTGTAAAGTTTGACCTTTGACCAAGGCTGTATAATGGTATTTTTTTCTGAAACCGTTCACTTTTCAAGATTTCTACTATACCAACTTAACTTTTTTAACCTAATAGAACACCTTAGAACAATCAATTTGACAAATAAAACCATCCCGACGTTGCAGTGTGAAGGAATAACAAACTAACACAAACTTCCGCATTACTCCGTAGCAATATCTGACCAGTCGTTTCGAAATGCGTCTAAGTCGTCCCGCAACCTCCTTGGTCTACCACGGTGCCCACCTGTCTGGGGCCATTCGATAAACGTGACCGACCCGATTCTCTGGAGTTGGACAAGACGGTGTCGTTTTCTTAATAATTGTTTCATTTTTTTTTGCATATTTTGTTGTTTAATGGATAGTAATGATGTATTAATATGCAGTAAATAAATATTCAAATGTGTAGTATCATGAAAAATTCATGAAATTTTTGCGGGTGGTAGGACCTTGTGCAGGGTCCGTCCGGATCGCTACCACCATCTTATCCATTAACCTACCGCCAAACAGCAGTGTTCGCATTGTTGTGTTCCGGTTTGGGGATAAGACAGCCGGTGAAATGACTAGCATAGAGGCATTCCATCTTAGTCCTCAGGGTTGGCAACGCATTTGCAGTCTTAGGATTGCATTGCAGTCTTGTGAATGCGAATGTCTATGGGTCACAGTTTCCACTTACCATCAGGTGGCCTGTATGCTCGTTTGACTTCTCTATGCCATAAAAAAAAAAAAAAAAGTTTAAACACGTATCGCATTTGGTAGGAATGCTCCAAGAAAATCCCATCTGGTCTTCGTATAGTTCTACCTACATTGCTTCACGGAGGCTAGAGGATCACCGTACAACGTTGCCTTATGATTTTCTTTTGATATGTAAATGTAAAATATAAACTTGACATTGCACGGTGGTCTGGCTAGTACTCATAATTAAAAAAAATGCATGTTTCATTTTTAAATATCGAATGCTGTCATGTCATTGGTCGATAAATGTACTATAATTAGCTATAAATAGATTCCGGATAACTCATTGTTTTTATTCCTTAAGGAAACTCGAAAGTGAACACAACTTACGTTTGCACAAGCACCCTTATCAGTGACTCATTAAGTGATCGCTCATAAGCAGCTGTCTTTAGAAGTTTGCGATAAAAGTGACCACTTATTACTATGGAGCTTCAAGAATCAGGTATGTTGTTTTGTTTCATCTATTTATTTCGACATGTTTATTAAAAATACAGATATGAAGACGGGTCTACGCCACAACCTAATTTGTTTTAAAGAATCTTCAAAATTATAGTTTACTTAAACTTTTAACTATGTTACCAATCGAAGCTAATGATAATTTATTCTTGATTAAACAGTGCAATATGCCTAGATTAACGGCCATAACTCATTGTCTGCGGATATTTGCGGATTGTCTAGCTATAAGCCTGCTACGCCTGCGCAGGGCGAAGTGTAGCAACGCTAAGCGAATTTTACGAATATGTTTATTGATTTAATAATATTTTTTTAGATGTGCAGTATATCGGATCCTTTTCAAGGGGACTTATATTTGAACTTTGGCTATCTACGTGTGGTTCAGGCCCAGAAAAACAACGTCAAGTGTTACAGACGTTATTAGACATGTCATGGTGCCGGATGCGGAAAATTAGATACCGCTGACTTGGAAAACATTATCAAGTATATTTGCAAAAGACTTATCGTTTTATGGAAATCTAGGTGTCGAAAAAAAAGCACTGTTCTGAATAAACATTCGAAGTGGCTGAGTGAGACAGAAAGTGTGAATCTACCGAAAATATCCGTAATGAACCAAAATACGCCACATGATATTCCCGACGACGAACCAACAACATCGGAGGCCGCAGCCTGCGGCCGATCAAGAAAAGATTTCGCGACTTGCAGTAAGCGGTCACAACGCAGGAGGCTTAACATGCTAGTTCAGTTTGATGAGTCAGCAGTCAGAAATCTGAGAGAAACGTCAGACCTCGGTGCTAGTGAAGTAAAAGCTGACGAAGTATTATCACTCATCACAGAAGCTAAACTTACGAAGCATCAATATCTTTTGCTCCGAAATTTTATAAATTCTAGAAGTAATCCAGTCCTACCTTCGTACGGCAAAGTTGTAGAAGCAAAAAAACAATGCTATCCTGAGATCGTAAGAGTTACCGAATCCACTGCGGAGGTGGAGTTGCAAAGCTTGCTGGACCATACTGCGGCTCGTATAGTCGAATCCCAGAAGGAAATGTTGACTTCCATACCGCAAGAATCTATGGGTGATGTTTTTTTTATAGGAAAGTGGGGTTTTGATGGCAGCACTGGCCATAGTGAGTACAAGCAAAACTTTGCTAATTCCGATGTCACTGAAGATGGAAGTTTATTCGTCACGTCGTATGTGCCGCTTCGATTGGTCTCTACGGACTCATCTTCAGATGAAACTGTACTGTGGAAGAATCCATGCCCGTCTTCCACTAGATATTGCCGACCTATACGATTTCAGTTCATTAAGGAGACCAAAGATTCAACAGTCAATGAACTGAACTATTTTCAAGAAAAAATTGACAATCTTGTTCCTACAAAACTGACGTACGACGATGATAAGGAAATAAATGTAAATCATTGCTTACAACTAACCATGGTCGACGGGAAAATATGCAGCGCGCTCAGCAACACTTCCAATGCAAAATGCTACATATGTGGGGCCTTGCCCAAACAAATGAACGACATCGATTCTTGCATTACGAGGAGCATTGATTATAATAAATTAGAATTTGGACTATCACCTCTACATTCATGGATCCGATTCTTTGAATATTTTATACATTTATCGTATAAACTTCAGACGCAAAGATGGCAAGCAAGATCAGCGGAAGATAAAAATAATGTAGCTATAATTAAGAAAAGGATCCAGGACGAGTTTCGGCAGAAGTTGGGATTGATTGTGGACAAACCGCGGAGTGGCGGGAGTGGTACAACAAATGACGGAAATACTGCACGCAATTTTTTTAAGAATGCAGCTGTGTCTGCTGAAATTACTGGTATTCAGCAATGCCTTATCGAAAGGTGTGGAGTTCTTTTGGAGTGTTCGTCATCTGGCTACAATATAAATACAACTAAGTTTGATGAATATGCCATAGAGACGGCCAGGCAACTCGTGACCGCACACCCGTGGTATCCCCTACCCTCTTCCGTGCATAAAGTGCTCTTACACGGTGCTGTAGTAATAGAAAATGCTTTAGTTTCCATTGGTGAACTGTCTGAAGAGGCTGCTGAGTCCACCAACAAAAATATAAAGGCGTTTAGGCTCAATCATGCCAGAAAAATGTCACGGATTTTCACAAACACAGACCTTTTGAACAGACTTTTACTGAACTCAGATCCGTTAATCACATCGTTAAGGCAATTGCCCAGAAAAAAAAAACTTTACTGTCAGTTAATGTTATAAGTTTACTTGATTGCGCATACTAACGACATAACACTTAGGTAATACATACATACATACATACCTTCACGCCTTCATTCCCAGAGTGGGGTAGGCAGAGCTACAGAATTACCAACAACTCTAAAAAACTTGTTGATAACTCTGTAACCACAATTTGCACAATTAGGCTAAGATGTTTACCAGCGTATTAGTGACAGGTTGCAAGCCCATCGCCTAACAGTACAACAAGCCTATATTCCCTTAGTCGCCTCTTACGACATCCACGGGAAGACATGGAGTGGCACTATTCTAACCCGGCAACCATGACAATGGCAATGATTTAATTAATTAATTTGAAATGTTATTTATCGTTCCTTCTAATATAGATTAAGGACAATTGTGACTAATATTCTATGGAATCTGATACTGAAATTAAAATATTTATTTTTATTATTATTACTAGGATATAACTTTACATTTTAATTTTATTTTTTTAGTTTTAATAATTTTACAAATATTTTTTCCTATTTTTTTCATATATATTTAATGTTGAATTCTCCAAATTATGTTTTATTAAATAATCCTCAAATTACCCCGGAATAAAAAAAAGAAATGGATAATAAAAATCAAGAAATGGACTAAATAATGAATTATGACCGTCTTACTAAGGCGCGCAGCCCACCGTGCATTGGCAGAAATGGTTGTTCGATATTGTGACCGGTTGCCATGAAATAAAATAATAATAATAATAATAACGTGACCGGCCCAATCCCACCTTAACTTGGCAGTAATTTCACCAACATCAGCTATTTTGACGACGCGGTAGTCGGCAATGACCTGCCTACGAAGCTAGCGGTCCCGGGTTCAATCCCCGGTAGGGGAAAATATTAGTGTGATGAGTGCAAGTATTTATTCTTGAGTTTTGGGTATTTTCTATGTATTTAAGTATGTATTTATTTATATAATTAAGTTAATCGTTGCCTAGTACCCATATTACAAGCCTAAAGCTTAGTTTGGGGCTAGGTCAATTTGTGTGCGATTGTCCCCTCATATTTATTATTTTATTTATTTATTATTATTAGAATATCACCATTCCCGTTCCAAATCCCCTCGTCTCATTGCCCTCTTAACAAGAATACCCTCACAATCAGAAAGGGCTTACTGAATACCTCGTAGACGCTCTACGAGCTCTCGTAGCCCGCTACGGCGGCGAGCGTAGAGCTTCTGTACCCTTACCATGAGTTACAATTACCGTGCTCGCTAGCGAGTCGAATGTTCTGTCCCTCGCAGAGCTTGCAGAATTCTTGGTCTAAGATTCAAATAGGAGACGACCTTCACCCAGCTGCTTATTCGATAAAAAGTATCTTATATCAAATATAATGTATCTTACAGAGTATTCGACTCACTAGCGATTACGGTAATTGTAACTCACAGTAAGGGTACTGCTACGATGCATTTCACTTTGTATTTCCGAGCGTCGAATAAAGCGTGATTCTTCATTTCATTGTTTATTTGTTATCGTAGATT
Organism: Acleris emargana; assembly: GCA_927399475.2. Taxonomy (NCBI): domain Eukaryota; kingdom Metazoa; phylum Arthropoda; class Insecta; order Lepidoptera; family Tortricidae; genus Acleris; species Acleris emargana. The sequence goes on from OV656840.1 coordinate 6,138,879, forward strand.
TCTTTCTTTAACTCATGTTTGCCTGCGACTTCATCTGAGTATTATTTACTTGATTCATTCTCTTTACTGTCATATTTTTCCGGAAATACGTTTCTGCAAAAAAAAAATTGTGACAAGCTTTTGTTGCAGACGGTATTTTTTTTACAGTCATTATCTGCTCGTCAAGACCGAGACCGAGAGATTCTGTCGCCATCTTCTGACTCCTTCATTAGATCAGCTCCATGTCATAAAAGTATTGGATTGTCATCCAATTGTATGCAATTTTTTAGGTTCATCGGAAACCAGCAAGGGGGTCAAATTTAACTTGCGAGATTTGACCCCTACAAACATACATAAATACATACATACATATTTTGCCAGATAAATGCAAGCTTGTAAAAAAGTACCAACCTTATGCAATCCAGGGCATGGACTTGATGTTTGTCAAATTTCATCCAATTGTGAACTTAATCGCGAAGCTGTCAAAAAGAACCATACAAATTTAGTTCCGGATGATAACATTTCTCACTCCCTTGAAGAACAATAATTTCCACGATTTTTTATCATTATGTTTTACCGTGTGGTTGCCGTTTCCGTGTGGTTGCCGGCTTAGAATAGTGCCACTCCATGTCTTCCCGTGGAAGTCGTAAGAGGCGACTAAGGGAATATAGGCTTGTAGTACTGTTAGGCGATGGGCTTGCCACCTGTCACTAATATACACTGGTAAACATCTTAGCCTAGTTGTGCAAATTGTGGTTGCAGAGTTATCAACAAGTTTTTGGAGTTGTTGGTAATTCTGTAGCTCTGCCTACCCCACTCTGGGAATGAAGGCGTGAGTTTACGAGTTACGAGATGTAGTTATAATGAAACAGTAGGCGTGTAGTTTTCCGTTTTATTTTAATTAATTTGGTTACATAGGTAACATACAAAGGAAATCTATAGTATTTTATAACATACTCTTCAACCAATTCTTCATTGTAAATAAAAAAGTTTTTTTTATCGGTTTATCAAGATCAAACTAATGAGTCCCAACACGGTGGGTCTGCGTCAAGTATAACAGAGATCCGGTCACCACCTTCCGACTCCATCATCAGATCAGCTCTTAGATATCCTAATATTGTATTGCCATTGGATTTACATTAGTACATTGTGTATTAAGGTCGGTAAGTAAGGAATTACGATCGAGGCTCTAGTAGAAGCCCGAAGTCGAAGACTGAGGGCTTTCTGAGTCGAGGTACGTAATTCCTGTACCGCCCGTGAAACATACAATGTTTTTCATCACATTTGCGAGTAAATAAATAAAATTATAGGGCAGAAAAAACTTATAATATAATACACAAGTCAGCACAACTATTATTACGAATTCCTTGAACTTTTTTTAAGCGGATGACGGGCGGACTCCACAGATTATACAAATTTTTCGTTCAGAAACGTTAAGGGCAAATACTTACGTAGGTATACATACAGCCCTGAAGGAGTGTAAAAAAAAAAGACGTTTTGATACAGAAAGCTATTAAAATCGATTACCTATTAAGAACATTAATTGAGTATTTAAGTAACATGTAGCGAGATTGCAATGAAATTCCTGTTTAAATAACATTTTAAGACAATTTTTCAATTGCGTGTAAACTCTTTGCTTGAACTTGCATGACCTGTGTGCTGTGCTATAAATAAAAAAAAATATTACTTACCGACCTTGGGTTTCATACATACATACATACATATCTTCACGCCTTCATTCCCAGAGTGGGGTAGGCAGAGCTACCTTGGGTTTCATGGTAAAAAAAAAGGTCGAGGGTTTTATATCGGGCATTGCGGCCAAGTTAACCTGTATGTTTAGATACTGTTTACGTGCAAGTGTGATGAAAAATATGTTGTACTTTCACACTATTACATTAACGGGACGGGGATTGGTTAGAATAGTGGCACTCCACGTCTTCCCGTGGATGCCGTGGATGTCGTAAGAGGCGACTAAGGGAATAAAGGCGTGTAGTACGTTAGGTTGTTAGGCGTTGGGCTTGCAACTTATCAATAATACACTGGTAAACATCTTAGCCTAATTGTGCAAAATGCGGTTACATAATTATTATCAACAAGTTTTCAGAGTTTAGGTATGGTATATATTGTAACGAGGTTGTTACAACCTCTTTTGTTTGAGTTCCTGGCCACTATTACATTTCGATCTAAATCTTCCAAATTCAAATTTATTAGATTCTATTCCGATATCGATCCTTGGATCATTCTCCATATATTTTCTAAAAGAACAAGACACGCGTATTCGTGTCTCAACAATATTATACTCTCATTAATTTATTATTTTATTTGATATTACTTTTAATTAATTATAAAATATATTCTTTATACCTCAAGCAGTGATTCTTTTATCTTCAACGCAACGTCTCAGAGATATTTACCCTATACCGTCAGAAATGGCTCTCCGGTAACGAAGAATCGAACATAAAATTTCAACGAATTAAAGTTAAACGAACCATCTTCCACCAGGTAATTATATAGCTGTTGACCTCACTCTGGGAATGAAGGCGTGAGTTCAGGCCCGGTATTCTAGGCGGTGAAAACGGTATTGTAGTCAATCTGTTCTGGTATTGTTATGACGTGAGCCGCCATTCCTGTCAAGTAAAGAAGAGCTATCATAACGGTGACAATACGATAACAAATCAAACACGATATGGTTTTTTTTTTTTTTTTTTTTTATGGCATAGATAAGACAAACGAGCACAGGCCACCTGATGGTAAGTGGAAACTGTGACCCATAGACATTCACATTCACAAGACTGCAATGCAATCCTAAGACTGCAAATGCGTTGCCAACCCTGAGGGACTACGATGGAATGCCTCTATGCTAGTCATTTCACCGGCTGTCTTATCCCCAAACCGGAACACAACAACGCAAACACTGCTGTTTGGCGGCAGGTTAATGGATAAGATGGTGGTAGCGATCCGGACGGACCCTGCACAAGGTCCTACCACCCGCCAACTTACTGTGTTGAATAGAAGCCCAGGGGGGTTATTATGACATAGCTATGCAGTTCTTTTTACGGTGAGAGAAAAGGATATAGCTATATAACTGATATAGCTCCGTCCTTCACGCTCACCGTAAACTGAACTGCATAGTTATGTCATAATAACCCCCCTAGATTGACATACATACATTACAAGTTAGTAAAAAGCCTGCCAAAAACATTTCAACTCATTCCGTATAAAAATAGTATACAATAAAATATTTGCTGCGACGGCGAGTTTATTTGTTTGCGGTTGAAGTTCAAAGGAAATGAAAATCAATTTAATCGTGAATGACCATTTTTTCGACTTTGAGTTTCGCTTCGCTAATATAACGAGTACTGTTTCTTTTAATATTGATTATTTAAAAGTTTGCATGATTTTGTAACTACGCATAATGTATTTTTAGTGCTGTAAGTAATTCTGTAGCTCTGTCTACCCCGCTCTGGGATTACAGGCGTGAATGTATGTATGTTCGTTTGTTATTATTAATGACGATTATTAATGATACCGTAGAATATTACGAATTTAATTGCTGTAAGCTTGTCTTACACTGAAATTTAATAAAAATGTAAATCTAGACTGCTGATTTTGTACATTTTTAATTACATAAAGTTGTGCAATAACGTAATTTTTTCATCACTTTTTATTTAAATGGATTAAGTTTTATTATTTGAATATGGAGTGGGCGGGCCTTTGATGTCCAAAATCTTGCGTTTCTTTTCGTATATATTTTTTTTGCTTAATTTTTTCAGCTGTATAAATGTATGTGTACCTACAAATGTTGACAGATAAAAGTTCTCACGTTAAAATAGTTCAAGATAAACACACTGACACACACTCATTTAAAACTTTATAATAATTCTTTTAATTGAGTTTAGAAGTAATTAACAACATCTCTCGATCTCAAATCACGATATTCCGAAAAAACACTCAATTTATGTTACCACAATAATTAAAATGTATTTTTTTAAACAAAAGCACATTAATTTCATAATGAAGCGTGTTGTGTTATTGAGCACATAAAATAATTATTATTAAGTACTCGCATGCAATTTTGGTCTACGATATTTATCATTTCATTCATTCACTAAATAAATTCACACATTCACTCAATGATCCAACATTATGAAATGTCATACTTTATGAATACACCATATTTGTTTACAGCTGTAGTAAGAAAAGAACAGACTGAACGATGGTATTGCTCGTGTAAAAAAAAACAGATGATTAGCAGATCAAATGCACACAATCAAATCAAAAAATGCTAGGACCCCCACTATCCTACAAAAACTTCCCCGCATCGCACTAACTTAACTCACACAAGCAAACTACAACTATTACCCGAAAAAAAACAGACAACAGCTATGACATTTATCTAATTACGCCATCGAGATAAGAGAGGGGGGATGCTGCGTCAGTGCTCGGCCGGAGGTCGGAGCGAGCGCACGCCGCCCGCCTGGGATGTGATCTCGCGGACAGTGAAGTGAGCATGTGAGTGAGTGACGGATACAGCATGACGGTGCTGCTAGTTTTCGGACTTTTTGTCGGTAAGTTTTTTTTTGGTACCGGTCACTATGACCGTTTTTTTTTTTTTTGTGTATCACTTCGTTTTTTTTACAGTTTATAGTGTTGAGTATGACGGTGATCCTGTTTTATCAGTGTAAAACCTAAAAGAGATTTTGCATTTTTCGTCACTGAATCTAATCTTTTGATATTGAAAATTGATAGTAAAATTTTATAATTTATGTCATCGTGTTGTCACAAAATATTTGTACAGCATATTCAATTAAATTCCACACATTACAAGACTATTTATTTATTTTAGCAATGTACTACAACAATTAAATGCTGGTCAGTAATTTTAAATTATAAAATTATTTTTTACAAGATCGTAACTTTAAAAAATATGGTGTAGTCCAATTTGTGATAGTGTTTAACTTCTTACGAGTATTAACTTTGAGTTATTTCGGATATTTTGTTCCTAACACTGAATATTTTGGCTGTAGTTTCTTCTTAATCCTGCACGGATTAATGTTATCAATGTATATTATACAAACCCTGTACATTGTCTCTTGCACGATTTCACAGGACCTATATTCCTCTTTGCTCTCCTCCATCTCCACCTTGTTTAAATAACATTTTGCTTTTTAAAACACGGCCGCGTCTACTGAAAAGGAAATCAGAGCTACCATACGGTGACGTCTGGTTCTTTCACTATTTGTAAGGTTTTCACGCAATAAACGAACGCAACGATTTATTGATAAAAAAAAACCTTCCCAAAAATTATCGACTGTTAAATTGACATGAAGGCGTGTGTTAAAGAAACATAATTTATATACTCGTACTGTTACTAAAGGACGCCCGTCGTACGCGTCAAATTCGTTTCTCGCTACTCCCCCTATTTTAACCCCTTAGGGGATAAATTTCCAAAAATAGCTAATCTCTAGACCCAGTGGTTAGGGCTGTGCGTTGATATGACAGTCAGTTTCTTCTTTTATTTAGACGTTAGGATAAACAAGAGTATGTAATACCCCAGTTTACCTAATAATGACTGCCTTTGTCACGTGACACAATTTGGGTAAAACATCCGTCTCTTTCTGACACGTATATATGTACGAGAGTAAAAGCAACAATGCTAGGCCCGCAGGCTACAAGTGATTTATTGGAAATAGTTCAATATCAGGCTAAATGTGGTGGATAAGACAACCGATGAAATTACTAGCAGAGGCATTCCAACTTAGTCCTCAGCGTTGGCAACGCATTTGCGGTCTTAGGATTGTAGTCATAAGAATGCAAATGTCTATGGGTCACAGATGCCACTTACCATCAGGTTGCCTGTGTGCTCGTTCGCATTCCGCATGCCATAAAAAATGGTTATACCGTGTTAATTATGTCTATTTTTTTTTAATCCATTGCAGAAGATGCTAAATAAGTTGTAAACTAATAAGAGGTGGAATTTATCAGCAAATTTCCAATAGTTATTTTTATGATAAAAATGTATTAAAAGATAAAAGATGTTGATTCAGTAAGTGCACTTTTAACGTCGAAAATCTACCAGCGCTTCGCAAGAGACCACTGCTGAGAAGAAACGCCGCATGAAACTCAACAGTCAGTCGTTTTTTAAATATTGCGTATGATATAATACAATAATAAATTTAACCTAGCATTATATAAAACAATAAGTCTCACATATAACAAATATAAATATATTTATGCGTAGTTGTTGAGCGTAGTTGAGCAGGAAAATGTGTCAAAACTCAGAATTTTCACAAGAACTAATAAGTAATAGTTATAAAAAAATACACAGAAATTATGCAAGTTATACTTACCTATGACGGTGCAAGACAACCCACATAAAAAGTTTCGATACATTCTCCTACAGAAACCGTGTCCCCTAGACTAAAGACAATATACAGAAAAGGATGCATTGACCTACAAATGATTTATAAACCTTATTGATGCAAGGACCTAAACTGAAATCCAAAAAAAGTAGTAGGAACCACAAAACCTCGAGCTGAATAAGGCTGATGTTTTTTATAGTAATAGTATTTTTCACAATCGTGTTATAATAGAGAGCTTTTTAGTCGAGTACCGTGTTTAGGCCACGAAGCTTGCTGAGTGGCCTAAGTAAGGTACGAGATTAAAAAGCTTAATTATGACACTATTGTGAACAATACTTTTTGTACGAGTTCATTAAAATTAATAATTTAAGTCATACGAGTATATAAGAAAACTAAATATCGTAAGTGTTCTACTATCCGACTTTTTTGACACAAGATAATTGAAAAGTAGATTTTTGACAGATGACGCGACGCTGCTACGTTCCTAAACGCCACAGATTGGCAATTTTGTATCGGATCGAGTCTCCTTAAACAAGGACACACATGGAAATCCGAAGTTCTATTTTCAAATTTTTTTCGGTTGTCTTGAGCGTATCGAAATAGTTATTTCGGTTGTTTCGGAAGGAACATCGATGAAAAGAGTGACGTTACAGTATTCTCTATGAAATCTTAATACACAGATTTTAATCGACGAGTATAAAAAATATATTTGAAATTATCGTTTACTTTCGGGTGTATCGAACGTGTATGTTTCTACTGAACTGATATGTTTTATTTTATTCGAGTTGTGTAATTATTCATTGCAGTTTTTTTGTGATGCCGTGTCAAATATGAGAGGACTTTAAATATATTTTCAAGAAAATTAACGAATCTATATTTTTTCATAATAAATAAAACAGCGTTTTTGCTGTTTTTTTTCGAACCAGTTTACAGATGGCTTTACTGCTATACTGCGCAAAAGAGTCGCATCCCTGTTGCACAGATTGCGGGGCAGCCCGAACAGCTTGCTATGTTGTATTGCAGAGAGGTTTCATGGCTCCTTCCAGAACCATTGGAACAATCTCCACAGGCCTTCTGCCAAATAGATGTTTTTGTAGTTTTTAATTATTATGTACTATTATTATTTTGTGTCGTGTATGTATATTTGTGTCTTACTGTTATGTGCAATATGGATATTTCTGAAATAAACAATTTGAATTTGAATTTGAATTTACTGCTGCAGCCGTAATTGTATGTGGATTAATGTGGAATACACTTATTTAACTTGCTTATATATTTTTTTATATTTATTCTAAAACTACTGATATGGTATAATCTTTCTAGGGTATAATTGAAGTATTGCCATATTTCAAAAGTGGTATTAAGTCAAAAATAGTTTTTTTTTAAAGTATTTTTATATAGTGATTGGGGATTTTGTGCAAGGTCCGTCAGGGTTACTACCACCATCTTACCCTTTACCCTACCAGTGCAGTGTTCGCATCGTTGTGTACCGATGTGGTGGTAAGACAACCGGTTGTATGACCAGCATAGAAGGATTCCATTTCAGTCCTTAGGGATGGCAACGTTTTTGCAGTCTTAAGGTTCTCATCGTAAGATTGCAATTTTTATAGAGACCTAATTCATAATAAAAAAAAAACTGAATAAGGTCACTGTCGTTCTGAAGGTGTGACATTTTCGAAATCGACATCGACTCGCTATACATCTTGCCCAGGGCCACTTCAGATCAGTTAACTCAACCCATCTACAACTCCATAAAACGGCGAACGTAAACATTTTCCAATATTCCGTGTAAATAAAGCGAACTACGTTGAAGTTAGTTACCACTTTAGTTAGGTTTCGACAAATGTATGAGTGAAAACCTAGTGGTTTAACGATCTCGGAATTTTGACCCGACTGCGCTTTTAAAACAAAGAGAATCAACTTCTATTGGGTAAAACGTTACCTTGGACATATTATCATATGGTTCTCAACGCGGCCGCCATTTGATTACTGTCAAGTAAATAAGACCTTTTTTATGGCATAGGAAGGCAAAAGAGCACACAGACCTGATGGTAAGTGGAAACTGTGACCCATAGACATTCGCATTCACAAAACCGCAATCCTAAGACTGCTAATGCGTTGCCAACCCTGAGGACTAAGATGGAATGCCTGTATGCTAGTCATTTCACCGGCTGTCTTATCCCCAAACCGGATCACAACAATGCAAACACTGCTGCTTGGCGGTAGGTTAGTGGATAAGATGGTGGCACCAACCCGGACGGACCCTGCACAAGGTCCTCCCACAAGTAAAGACCTATCGTAGCGTTGACAATATGATAAAAGGCGATATGGCTAGAGCCCCTGTATTTAAATGCTTCGTACATATACATGGACATGCCTTTTAAAAATCGTTTAGTGCTAACTGGAGTTTCGTATATCATACACTGTTTCGAGGAATGTATTTATTGATGGGCATCCAATCGTTTCACCTTTTTAATTATGAGTTTTTCTCTTTTAGGGCTCCGTATCCAACCCGTGTTACTTATGGCCGAATCCTGTATTCAAACCGCGGAGATATAGGCTTACTTCGGATTAAAATTTGACACATTTTGTATGGGGAAATGACAAAGCCTTATCTATCCGCGGATTGAATATTCGTTCGGCCGTAAGTAGTACGGGTTGCGTATGGAACCCTAAAAGACAAAAATTGACCATTTGTCTGTCTGTCAGCGAGCTGTATCACATGAACCGTAATACGTACACAGTTAAAAGTTGGATGTATTTATATTGCCGCTATAATAATGTTATTACAGCGGCATAATATAAAAACATTAAATGAAATACAAGTACCTTCAATCGCTGTATTTCTTGAACCGTGTTGATACAGAATAAAAAAAAAGTTAATATTACAGTCGAGGTAAAAGAGTCAATTACTTTTTGATTTGTTTTTAATTGAAATTATTTATTCAAAATACACAGAATTTTAAGAAAGCAATAATACGATATATGTACGAGTATAAACACTTAAATGTCTAATGACAATTAAAAGTGAAATGTAATTAAGTCATTTCACTAATTAGAATAAAAGTGTTTACATAGTAAAGTAAATGTAATTTTTTATAATTTATAAGCAAATGGGTATGTATAGGTAATACTAAAACTAAATAGTTAATACCTAACCTAATAAAATTACCATAATGTAAGTAAACATATGTAAAAATGTCGCCTATCTTACTGCTACCGGGAATGGAGCCAATAACTCTACCAACTGCATTTACCTCGTTGAATAGCTAATATTAAACCTAGCTGTTAGCCAAGAAAGTAGATAGCCCTTCTATTGAGGCAAGGATGAGCTTATGTTTGATTTAGGGAAAAAGGTTCCAAACCCCGGACCCAAGAATTTTGATGGCAAAAGCAAAAATACATATATTTCAAAAATGCATTGACAGTAGTCGATTTTTGAATCTCACATAGTTATAATATGGTAGATTTTCAGTGATTTCTAAATATACATTTATAATTTTTCCTTTGTTTTTTTACGTCTATAACATAAAACTGAGTAATCACAGACAGACAGAAAATCAACGCCCTGTATTTAATAGAATTTTATTATTTCAGTTTATCCACAAATCATATACTGACATAACATAACTAAACTAATGCAAAATAACTGAAACCAACGCAATATTATTTTAGTACCTATTTTAAAATGTATTAATATCGTCAACCAGAGTGGATAAGTTTCTACAAGGTGGACTGACGATCTGATAAAGGTCGTGGGAAACCGCTGGATGACAGCAGCAGAGGATCGATCGTTGTGGAAAATGTTGGGGAAGGCCTTTGTCCAGCAGTAGACGTCTTGCGGCTGATGATGATGATGATGACGATGATGATGATGATATCTTCATTTCTTAATAAACTTTATTCCTTCACAATACCAGACACGTCCCACTAGCGGAACCTAATGTTAACAGAAACTTCAAGGTAGTTTCAAATTGCATCTGCAACACCTCGCAACTTTGCCTAGGGCAATTTGCAGAGTGCATCGAGTTGGTAATAGTTACGACTACAGTTCGAGATTTGTTGTAACAGTATCAAATTTACTTCTTTCTCTACATAGTATAAAACAAACTCGTTTCCCGCCGTCTGTCCATCTGCTTATCTTTCAAACTACGCTACTGATTTTAATGTGGGTTTCATAAATAGATAGACTAATTCAAGAGGAAAGTTTTTATGTATAATTAAGTCTCAATTATGTAAGGGTGTTACCAAAAACTCACAAAATCCGAAGTGAGGGACCGCTTGTAAAATTTTGTTTTTGTCGTAAAAACTTTTAAATATTTAGTCCTATTTTTAGTGCATAATTATTATTATTTTTTCTCTTGAAAAGTAAAAGCCAGGCATACAATGAACGACATTAATTATTATTTATAAAACTACAGGGTAAGTTTAGTCTTCAATTTAAATATGTCAACAATTTAAAAGTATTAAACAATCAAGTTTAACATTATTAAAACAATGACTTTAACTTTAATGATTTAACACTTTTAAAGTCGTTCATTAGCTTAGAATGACGCAGTTGAATAGAAAAAAACTCCTTAAAACCACAGCCTTGGCACAAGTGACATTCCAACTTAACTTTCCAAACCTCTTAAACAACCAACCCTATCTAACGAACAGCCACCTCCACTACTCTTGAAATAAGGTTTAAAATAACATCCAACGCACAGCAATAAGGGAGCTAGGGATAGTAAGAAGTCGATTTGCTCTAAACTTCACGGCAATTGAATTTGATTTTCTTTTTTCTCAAGTTCGCGGCAAACGGTCCCGTAATTGGGACGATCGCAGAGCAATTTGGTTTCAGAGGGTGATTGTTTCAAGGAAAACGTTTGGTAATTTGGTGCATGACGTTTAAATGGGCCAACTTTAACTAGATACAGGGTGCTCTTATGCTTTGGGACTCAAGTTGCATCGGCATTTTGGATGTTATTTATTCTAATTCAAGACACGTTAAAGCACTTGTCAATTCTATTCGGAGACTGTTTCGGACTGAGCTCTGGGGGACTGAATTGGGGAAAGTTTCTGTTGTTTTTGAGCGTTAATTAAATCTTCAACAGATGTAATTTCCGACGAGGGTTTTGTTAACATTGAGAACAAGAGATGGCATGGCATTAACGGCTTTCAACTTTATCAATATGCACATAAATTACATAAAGTTAAAGTATATTTTACTTAAGATAAGCTGGTAGTAGGTAGCATACAATGAACATGGTTAATTGTTTACATAGTGTAATTTTTTTTTCTTAAACTAGTTTATAATTGAAAGCCTGTTATAATCTTATAGAAATAAGGTAAAATATAGTTGTAACGAGGCCTAACGATGGTGTAGTTTTATTTATTTTTACAAACATCGACTCATCGACATAGACTAGCATAGAGGCATTCCATCTTAGTCCTCAGGGTTGGCAACGCATTTACAGTCTTGTGAATGCGAATGTCTATGGGTCACAGTTTCCACTTACCATCAGGTGGCCTGTGTGCTCGTTTGCCTTCCCATGCTATAAAAAAAAACGTAGTACTTTCTTCTTCATGGTCTTATTTATAGCGTCTTATCCGCGAAGCCACGCCCACTCTTAAGAGGTTTCTCTTCCTTTAAACCAAGTCCGATTTTTACGACTTTTGAATATCTCGTAGATTTAAAAACTAAGTCTGTACTTACGTTTTCTTTTCCATGAAAATGTTTCTAGAAAAAAAACAACATACATACATACATAAAACTCACGCCTTCATCCCCAGAGTGGGGTAGGCACAGCTACAGAATTACCAAGCACTCTTAAATAAGTTGTTGATAATTCTGTAACCACGTTTTGCACAATCAGTCTAAGATGTTTACCAGTGTATTAGTGACAGGTTGCAAGCCTATCGCCTAAGAGTACTAGAAGCCTTTATTATTCCCTTAGTCGCCTCTTACGAAATCCACGAGAAGACATGGAGTGGCACTATTCTAACCCGGCAACCACACAGGCAGAAAAAAAACAATATACAACAAAATCATAAATTGTGGATATCGGACTTCATTTAGGGGGAGAGAGGTGTTGTCACCGGGAGCTAAATTTGTATGATGTTTTTATAACGGCTACACGATTGAGGTGCCGCTTTCTTTTTAATTCTACGTACGTTAACGAACCGTGCAACTTTAATTTTACTAGCAAAGCAAGCACAGGGCATTTTTACCGGAAATCTGCAATCTATTAGTATAATCCTGGGTTCAAATCCCGTTAAGGCCAGATATTTGTGTGATGAGCACGAATATTTGTTCCTGAGTCATGGATGTTTACACTATGTATTTAAGTATTTATTTCTCTACATAAGTATTTATATCGTTGTCTTAAATTCGGACTAGGTCAATTGGTGTGACATTGTCCCCTGATATTTATATATTTTTATTTATTAGTGGTCAAGTAAAACCAAATAATGAGGTGGTATTCTCTTAAAAACGGTGACTTACGGCTAGCTACGGTTCTCATGCTCGTACTAGCGAGCTTGCTCGACGCTTAATTAAGCTACCTAATTGATAATGCATGCCCTTCAAATATTGTTTGTACAATCAGACGGGCCACTGAAAATCATCGGTCGGTTAGCTTGTCTATTGAATGTATTGTGTTATCAGTCATAGTCATAGTCATATTAATTTATTGCTTTATGTTGTACAATGAGATCATAAAAATACAGTAGGTAGCTTCAACATAAACCCTGCAAGGGCACTGCAACAAGACAATAATATACTTACATGTCTATTTAGGAAATCACATTTACATTATAATATAAAAGTTAGATGGAAAACAGATTTTATTCACTCTTTTAACGCAAAAAAATCTTCTAAATTATAAAAACATTATGAAATCAAGAAACTCCTTAACTTACTTACTACAAAATATAGACTCTTTTGTTATGTTTTTGATTGTAATAGGTATGTTATTGTAAATTTTCACAGCCATGTGATGTGTCCCAGAGAGTATTGTTTGAATTGTTCGTTCATTTGCTTGTATGAGCACTGAGCAGTGTTAATGGCAGCGAAAAGTTAAAAAAAAACATTGATTTCATAAACGGTTTATTTTCTTATTTTAGCAAATAAATGCAAAAAGTGAGTAATTTATTTCAAGAACAAAGCATTTTTTCGCTTGGAGAACTAATAAAGTGTGCGATCCCAAGATTGCAATCCTAACACTGCGAGGGCGCTGGTTGTTTTATCTCTATACCGGAACACAACAATGCGAACTTTTGCTGCCACAATAGTGCCGTGCTGATAAGAAGTGAATCCTGAGTCCTGACACATTGTAAAACAATAAAGTTTATGAATATAGATTATTTTGACGACAAAAAAACAATGTTAAACTTATTAGTTGCGTGTAAAGCATTAGTAATAACATCATTGTTTTACCGCTGTCAATAATATTAATGTTTAGAAACTTTATGTATGTGTCAGGGTTGACTTCGCCCGGACATTATAGCTATCACTTTATTCCCTTTTATAATCAAATATGTTTGTTAAAATTGCATTCGCTAACTGATCTATTAAACTGTTTCAAGCTAAAGCTTCAAAGCAAACGGTATCAAAAACTTTATTCTGAGAATGCTGATATTTTTCTGGAAGCTTCCGTCGGTATTTCGTGTAAAAATACTGGGTAATAAGTAATCAAATTACCGTTCGGTTGGAAGGTAATGAAGTTGTCAGCAGAAAGTAATAATTGAATTATTCGCAAAATTTTCGACATTATCACTCGTGTCGTATCGCCGGAATAAAGCCGCGGTTGGAACGTTTTTTTTTAAAGGTAATTTTTACACTACTTCAATTGACAACATTAAAAAAAAAAGTATAATTGTTTTTTCGCGTTTATAATAGCTGGTTAAAAATTAGACTACCCGTATTTCTTGGTTTTTCTTTATTTAACTTAAATTCGTCGTTAATAATTTATTAAAGTAATAGTCATTAAAAATACCGTATATACAAAGTTAGGAATACTGATGTCGTGATCTTAGCCTGATATAAAATAAAAATAAAAGTAACTTTACCCAGAAACAGAACTGACTGACTGTCATGTCATGTCACTCACTTGTCAATCATTCGCTGCCGTTCGTTCACAAATTTGTTATTTTGCGTAATTTAATTAATTACCTACGTAATTTGTAGACGCCATAAAAATAAATAAACTATTTTGCGTAGAATCGAAAGCGTGTCGTTAGAATCAAATAATCCGTCAGACAGATAAAAAATGAACATGACAGTTGTATATTTTTTTGAATTCCTTTGGTAATAAATGGACTAAGGGCACTATAAGTGTATTCCTAACATTCACAATCCAACTTTTTTTACTGTTTTTCCTAAATATAAAAAAAACTACTGCATTACAAAATCCAAAGATATTTTTACTGTAATCAGCAGTGTAAAATCTAGAAACGGTATTTTATTTTACTACCTTAGCACAAAATGAATTGTTGTCAATTGACAATCAAATTAAGATGCGAAATACACCTCAGCAAGCAAGCCCGTAAGGTAAATGTTTCGACTTATTGAATTTGTTAGAATACGAGGTGTTGCAGTATCGCCGAAGATTCGAACAGCTCCCTGTTAGGTCTTCTTACAATAGCTATGCTGGCAACGTTACGTATTTTCATTTTTCCGTTGTCCGTCTGTCCTTCTGTCTGTCACCAGGCTGTATCTCACGAACCGTGATAGCTAGACAGTTGAAATTTTCAGATGATGTATTTCTGTTGGCACTATATCAACAAATACTAAAAAGAGAATAAAATTAATATTTAAGGGGGGCTCCCATACAACTTACGTGATTTTTTATAGATAATGAGTCCGACTCGCACTTGGCCGGTTTTCTTTTAGTTAATTACATTATTCATACAATTCTATGAAGTAGGTATACTTTGTTAAAGAATGGTCTGTACCGATCTATACTGTTATAAATCTAATACTTGAGTTACCATCGATTTTACCAAACTGGAATAAGACTGACTCCGAGATTAGTCTATACAAGGTACCACGTCATTTCGATCGTGTTGCAATGACCGTGGTCACGAGCGGAGTGAAGAGGGCTGTTGCTTTTTTAAATTGTGTGCGTTTTCCAACTACCCGCACTTGGTCTTGTTTATGCTTTTTCGGATTTCCCACCGACCGGCACACAACACTCACAGTGTCCGCGGATTTGTCCGACGATATTATGATGACGCCTGCACTTGCTAATCACCATTTCACGAAATTGAGAGCTTGTATGCATCACCCCGGTTGAAATTTTGCAATTTCCTGATTTCCACCACTGTACGTACTATTCTGCCAAATAAATCACGTTCCGTAAAGAGGATTTTGGGATTATGAAGTTCAATCCAATGGTTTGCTCCTGACTCCAGCAAGTGCTGTCCTACAGCAGATTTGACAAATGACACATGACAAAACTTCATTCGACATAACAAATTAAGCACGGTGACATACAGTAGCGACTTAATTAACAGTACCCTTACTATGAGTTACAACAACCGTACTCACTAGCGAGTCGGATGCTCTGTCCCTCGCCCTCTCTAAGACTATTGCGAGGTCTGCAAGGGACAGAGCATTTGAATCGGTAGCGAGTACTTTAATTGTAACTCATGGTAAGGGTACAGGTAACATAATAAACATAGAAGTGTTATATGAAACAAAATAAGTACTATGATGCTGGAAAAGGGGTAGGACTCAGCATTTTGCTACAAAGCGTAGGTACACGCTGCAGCGCTGGTTTGCTCACCTAGCACTTCTTCCGATCCATCTGTTGAACACGATAATAGTAGTTTATGCAACTGATGCATAATGCCTTAAAATACGAGTGTGGTTTTATAAGTTTAGAATCATCCTACTTTTTTAACAGCAAAAAAAACAATAAACAAATGACAACAATAATGGCGGCAATTCGATCCTCCGTTAAGACAAATGTTGAGTTTTTAAATCATAGACCAACGAATAAGTCCCTATTCTCAAGTCACTCAAGATCAACCGTCATGCGATTTGTATTAAAAAAACATACTGAATTGACGTTTCGAGTGTCGATAACTATTTTAATATCTATGAATACTAGAATAGAGACCCTCTTGAGTTTTGACAGCTGTTGCAAATTTAAACTTTACCAAACCTTACCAAAATCTACTTTACAGTATAGATTTTACCTACTACCACAGACAAGAAAGTTTGCATAATAGAATCGGTTGTAATAATGCTGGTCATTTCCTACAGGTTTTGAGCGCATAATAGAGGACTTATGATATGCGTGTAGATAAATGTATATAATGTAATTTCTCAGTTTGATTGTCTTAATTTTAATCAAATAATTCAATTTTCAGCAACGTTTCACGCAAGATGACGTTTTCATTATCATTTTTTTTGCCAAACTCTCGAATTTTGTATGAACGAATATACGAATATACCCCGTTTGCATTTCATTTCACACTTATGGAACTTTTCAAATAAATCTTCACCCTATTTGTAAAAAGATCTGTGTTAAATATGAATTTATTTCTAAAATGTTCATATAATATAAGAATGTTTAAAGAATATATCTGTAAAGACATTCGTGTATTTTTTACTGCAAAAATACTCCTCGTTTAGAATAACATAAATGATCTCCTCTCACAGACAATATAGAATCGCTCTATTCAAAGTGACTGCTTGAATGAAATAACCTAGAAATGACATAGGTTCCATTTTTCTTAAAACTACTCCGATTGCCAGTTTAACTCTTGATCTAATAATTCCGTAGTTTTCATAGCTTGCATTTTATAACACTTTGAGTCCGATTTGTTTAAAATAAAATCAATGCAGGTCATTTTTCTTCGGCTCCGGAACCCATTTTGTAGTATCTACTTATAATATGCGTGTAGATAAATAATGTATGCAACTGTACATATTTGGGCCTTTAAGCGCTCATGTGATCTTTTTATAAAATCTTATTATAAAACCACACTGGTGTTTTAAGACGTCTCATTATGTATCAGTTACATAAACTACTAATTACGCATTTCACATCGTCGCTAGAAATCAATAATGCTGTAACCCTCAAAAACCAAACTTTATACTAGAGCCAAATTACAAACGCGAAAAAAATAAAAAAATCATAACTTCTAAACGGCAGGAGGCTTTTCGGTGCCATTTTGCAAATATTATTAAAATAAATAGTTTTGTTAAACTGAATACTCAAATTTGATATAAAATGCGTTAAGGGTGATTTTTGCGGGTTACAGCATTTTTTTTCTTTTTTTTTCCCCCGAAAGAATGCTGTAACCCAAAAGGGAAATGTCATGGTGTAATTTAACAACCAAATGAAAGGGCGTTTTAAATTGCTGTAACTAAATAACAGCCACTACATCAATTTTGGTCCGAAATTACTTACTGATTTAAAAAAATAAGACCAAATTAGTTAGGAAAGCAAAAACGCTGTACAATGTTCCAGAGATTAAGTTTCTTACCTTGTATTGCTGTAAACGTCTCATTTCGACAAAAAATACCGGAATTTAAGTGGGTTACTACATTTATTTGTTCGCCAATAATGTAAATAATCACAAATAACTAATGCTGTAAAGTTTTTATTTTTCATCGTAGAAACACGAGACATAGACCATTCGACGCAGAAAAAATTATGAAGTAAAAATATGCAAAAAAACGATTTTGGTAGGAGGTGCGGGTTACAGCATTATTGCTTTCCAGCGACGACATGTTAATGTATTCAATTTATACTTCGAAGTACTCCAACATAAACATTTAAAACGAATGGTGAATTGTTGGAAATGAAATTCGTTCAAAGTTTTCGTTTAGAAACATCCTAAACCAATATAATAAGTCGTTACGTGTACCTCAACTTTTGGAAACACCCTTTTATGTCTCGGAAGGTCAAAGCAGGCAAGAAAAATCTCAAGTAGGTAGGTAGACTTCAAAGTTTTATTATTATGGGAATTCAGATTTCCATCAATAAATATTGCATCTGTAGTATGTTTGCTCTCTATTCTTTGCGTGGTTCTTGACATCTTGGTGCGGCTCGACGCCATCTTAATTTTTTATTTTACTTGTTCAAAACTTCGTCTGAGTCGCCCTCTGCCTCTATTGTCTTCAATTTTTTCTTCTATAATTGTCATGAAACTATTGTGTCGTATCAAGTGCCCTATCATCATGTCTCTTCTGTTTTCTGTGTTCTATCGTCTTTGACAGGTTTATTTTTTCTTTTACTATATTTAAGAACTTCTTTATTAATTTTTCTTCTCGTCTAAATAACTCCCTCCAATTCTTCTCCACCATAATTCAAATGCGTCTAAAAAAGCTGGTCTTAAATATTATCAATAATAAAAAATCTAATCAGTCATTCTAGAATCCAAGAATCAAGTCCCAAGTCTGGTCTAGACGAGTGACAGACGCCAAAATGTATTCCAATTACTAATTCCCAAAAGAGAAAGAATATCTTGAGAAAGTTTTCTTCATTTCACCAGAATTCAGTTTAAGAAAAATGAACTTTGATTAATAAAAAAGTTTAGAAATTGTATGGGTAGGTTAGTGATTGTTTGGGAATTTTGGAGTACATCATTTCTCATATTTAAATATGTTATATGACGTAAAACTTATGTTGCCTAAGTATTTTTATTCGAAACTTAATTTATTAAGGTATAATGACGAAGGGGGAGGTGTCCCGTATAACAGTGAAATTTATCCAAGAGCAATTCATGGTTTATTACTTCAAAGGCTTTGGATAAGTCATAAAATATACCGGCTACCTTATTGTTATCGTCGAGACCGGAAATTGTAAAATCTTCTTCTGTACGCGTATTGCTGGTCTGTCAGACGTCCGTTAAGATTAGGAAAAAAATTAAATCAAATAAATTTAGTTGTCAGTTTCATTTTGATCTCAATTTAAGTTTTAGCGCATTAGTTATTAACTTATTATTTTATACAAATATTAACTAGTAATTTAGTAAAAAAAACGGGCTGTCTACTTTTTAAGGATAAAAAAGTCACTTATTTCAGGCAAGTGTTGTTATTAATATGTTACGTATCCCGTGCTCTTCACTTATTATAATTCAGTTGTATCATCAGTTTGTATTAATAAAAAAAATATCTTTTATCAACACGCATTCAATAAGTCCTCTACTATGCGGTCAAAGCCCGTAGGAAATGAACAGCATTATTATAACCAATTTTAATATGAAAACTTTCTTGTCTGTGGTAGTAGGTAAAATCAGTACTGTAATGTTTTAACGGTATATATTTTTGCAACGTTATGAGTTTCAATTTGGAACAGCTGTCAAAACTCAAGAGGGTCTCTATTCTAGTATTCATAGATATTAAAACAGTTATCGACTCGATACGTCAATTCAGTATGTTTTTCATTCGTTTATATATGATTAAAAAAAAAAAAACTTTGTGACGGAGGATGGAGGATGGAGGAGAATTACCGTCATTGTTGTTGCCATATTTGCATGTTGGTTTTTTGCTGTTACGAAAGTATAGTAGTTAAGAATTCTAAACTTATGATATGTGTGTAGATAAAGTAGTGTATGCAACTGTACATAATTAGGCCTTAAAACCCTCGTCTGATCCCATTATGAAACTCGCTGACGCTCGTTTTATAAATCACACTCGTGTTTTAAGGCCTCTCATTATGCATCAGTTGCATAAACTACTATTATGTATCTAACATACCCACACAACATGGCTGTTATCATGTTATATTGTGTATCATGCTATTTTAGAAATTTTCGACATTCAGAATGTCGTTTTGTCTTGTAACGTGTATACAATCCATTAAATTACACCCCGTCAATTTTAATGGCGGGCGTATTCATTGGAATAATAAAAATATTCTCAATGTTAAAATAATAATAAACAACTTGTCACATAGAACTTAATAGACTGGCGGCGTTCATAGTACATAGGCAAACTGGTGGAGCAAAAAAAATAATTGCTTATTCATTATTATTTTGATTGTATTTTTGTAGTACAGTACACCAAAAAAAGCATTTTTTTCCTGCTTTGACCATACCTGTAGACCATATTCAATCAGAAGAGTGAGCGGGCAACAGTATGCCCAGACTCTTTGAGCCTGTAAATAGTCTAGCTTTTCCTGTTACGTAATAGATCGATATCTGATTACCAGACTGTGTAAGCAATACCTACTCAGCACTATCAGGACTTACGTGACGGATAAGATTTTCCTCCCGGGGCTGTACTCTTATTACCGGGATAAAAGAAGCAGGCGGATTCTTGTTTATTTTCTTACGAAGATTAGAATGTAGTTAGAAAAGGCTTTCCAGATTGTTGAAATAACACTTCATCGCTCGTAACTTCACGGCTTTTTGCTTAGAAATGATGTTATTTTTTGAACTGGAGGTAATTTATATTTGTGACGCGTGTTTGCACCGACACAATGATCCGACCAAATAAAATAATACTTTTCCTTAAACAGATGAAGAAACCGGGGCAGAAAAATTTCTTTGAAAACTGTAGAACTTCAAAGAAAGCGAACCATCTCTTGTCTTTCAAGCTATGAGTATCGAAAGTATTTACCATTAAGATTTATTGCTGCGTAGGTTTTTTTTATCTGGTCTGGTTTTAACCTTTTAGGGTACCTACCGATGTAATGTAGTAGTACGATTGCGATCTGTTTACTGAGAAGAACCGAAAGCACAGATTCAATCCCACCCTTGAGAAATGCTTGACACCAATACTCGTATGTGTCCAATAGTTCACTTCCAAACACGTTTCGTGTAACTGCATCAAAATGTCTACAACCGGATAGAGAACCAATAAATACCTTTCGAATATTATTTTTATTTCGGAAATAGCCACAAAGCTTAGGCCAACCTAGGTTTTCTTTTGTTCAATGTTTTGTTACATTTTTTTTATTTTTTTTAATCTCATAGTGAAGGCAAACGAGCACACAGACCACCTGATGGTAAGTGAATCTGTGACCCATAGACATTCGCATTCACAAGACCGCAATCCTAAGACTGCAAATGCACTGCCAACCCTGAGGACTAAGATGGAATGCCTCTATGCGAGTCATTTCACCGGCTGTCTTATCCCCAAACCGGAACATAACAATGCGAACACTGCTGCTTGGCGGTAGGTTAATGGATAAGATGGTGGTACCAACCCGGACGGACCCTGCACAAGGTCCTCCCACAAGAAAGGTTGTTTATAAGACATAACAAAACTTAATTTTGTAATGGAACTTTTAATCTAGAAGTATTTCCTCAGAAAATAAATCCCAGATAATATTTTCAAAGCTTCTAAAATTAACATATTCATTTTAACACTCCGAGGCATAAGTGAGGTAAACATCGAACAAAAGATAACAAGTTAACCAAAAATCGTGGGAAGAAATCCAAACAAAGGCATCCCCTTAATTTGGGTAATTAATTCTGAGCACCAATCATTATTCTTGTGCCGCTCGCTGGTAAAAACAGCTTGGGCACAAGCAAGGGTTCCGGGGTGTAATCTGTCAGCTGAGCCATTTAGAAAACGAGTCTTGAAACTAGTGATTAAATCTCGAGATTTATTTACGTTACGGAATGCTTAAAATAGTACATTATTGCCTAGGCGCGGAAAGTAAGGGATTTCCTGACGAGGTGGTCATTCTCGCTATTGCTCGGCCTGCTAAAATACGATAACTTTAAGGGATCTTTCTCTAGGTTAAATAAAGTTAATTTCCTGAAGACAGATAAATGATAACTGTAACGGTTATAAAGATATTTAATTCTTAAATTTTATCAGTTAATCACGTTGAACTGGTCTAAAAGGCTCTTAACTGTCCGTGTATGTCACGCCAACATTGACGTATTTGACACTGACTATGAGTTAACTCTAAAGGCCCTTTTAGAATGACCAAAGATACAACATTTAATAACACTGAAAAAAAAAATTTTTTTTTGCAATATTTCAAAATCTAATTTACTATTTAGTTTCTATGGATGTACCTAGTAATATGCCGAAGTTATCGTAAATCAAAAAAATCACGGTGTATAGTGTTTATGTCAAACAATGCAAGGAAATGATACAAATACATGAATATAAGTATTTTTAAAAACATTTGACAAATTCGGAAATAATGTTTGATGAAAACTACGAGTATTAGTTAAGATAGTTCCACGCACGACGAGCCGCCGCCGCCAGCACTGCAGAGCCCCGCCGCCGCACCATACCCCCCAACCCACAAGTTGGGTGCACGGGATTTTTTCATGGTACTTTCAATTTTATACGCAAAAGAGAGAACTTATAAAAACAATATGGACATGGACGGAAAGTGTTTCCATAATTATGGTTTTTGAACTCCTACCAGAAAAATGAGGCACTTTCCGTCCTTGTGTTTCAATCGGAAAACCGTTCTTTCAGAAAATTGTGTTCATAATCAGGAAGGGCGAATATTTAGGTACCTATGTGTTTGAATACCATTTACTTGTCCTTGCTTTTTTATTAAAACAATAAAAACTTTACATAACTTTAATAAAATAGTCTATTTTTAAACCCAGTAGTCAAACCACAAAGTAATTTCCAGTTGTAAGAGCCATAGACCTACTGTGTGTGCATAAAGAGCTTTGCATATTGATTAAAACGTTGCACGCCTGGAAACTGATAATTCCCTATCCTCCATTTCCCGCCTTTGATTTCCAAATCATCCATATATTATAAGCATACATGCAACTTGGTTTACTACATTTTCATATTAAGGGAACTGTAGAGTGAGTATTTCCGGTCGTGTCCGGGTTTCATGTTTGTTTACAACCCGTTCCGAACGAGTATACGGGTACCCGGTAGTTAGTACCCGGTTACCGGAGTTTATACTCGGACACAGATCAACGAATCCTTATTACTGTCTGTGACGGGTAGCGCTCAGCCGGGCGTTTTTTAAAAGAGCTATAAATGAATGACTAGCCATTTGAAAATATGTTATGAATTTGCAATAGTCGTCCTTATTAACAACAGCCCATGCCTGTATCAAACCGTCGCGGACGGGTATTATCCGAGCATAGTTATTAAGGCCCGTCCGCACGGGTATCCGTGTCCAGAATTAAACACGGACTTTAACGCGGGTACGCGGATCTGTGTAATTCAGACGCATACTGTCGGGTATAAGAACACGGATGCCCTACAGGCGTGTAACACGTGTATTGGGATCTCTCCATGTTTGCCACTGAATTTGCTTCCTAAAAATAACACTATTTTTGCAAATTCAATACAATGTGAAATATTGGTGAGTCCTTTCCTTCCTACACGTAATTTTCTTTTTCGTGATAAATCATTTCGATTGCTTAGTAACATAAACCAAAAACTACACTAAGTAAATATCTGTATAGAGTCAAAATAGGAATCGTTTGTAATAAGAAATGTTGTTAATTCATTCGGTGGTAGACATCTGAAAAATGAAGGTTGTTTTTTGTGAGACAAAAATAACGATTGCGCTCGGTTAGATAATTACTTACGTAAAACCCCTTTTTCGTGAACTGGGGATTTATGAAGCGATGATTTTTTATCTCTTAGTTAGGGTCGTAATGTTTAGCGAGGTATGAAATAGTAGCTGGCTAGCTAATTGGGTCAAGGAACAGTCGAGGTCATAAATATGTGTACACTTTAGTGCCCTGTCACTTTATCGCTGTGACAATTCATGTATGGCAGTTTCAACATGACATTGAATAGACAAGGTACTAAAGCATACACATATTTATGAACTCGATTTATAAGTAGTTCACTTTAGTACTTTGTCACTTTAACATTATGTTTGAACTGCTGCACTAAACTGCCAAAGGCGTTAAAGCGACAAGATACAAATGTGTGCAGAATTTTATAAGACCGACTATACCAAGGTCTTAGACAAGAGGTATTGCGAGTGCGTTATCGCTATCGAAAATTGTATAGGTTTGACGTAAGATTGTCCAACTTGCGGTCATTTACGGTGCAGAAAATGCATCACAGTGTTTTCATTATTAAAAAGCATGGCAAAGAGTAAATGCTTAGTTTTTACACATTTGCTTAGGACATGACATGTTTTGAAACCCCGACGCAAAAAAGAGGGGTGTTATCTGTTTGACGTGTAAGTGCGTGTGTGTCTGTCTGTGGCACCGTAGCTCTTATACGGATGAACTGATTTGGTTGCGGTTTTTTGGACGTGTGTTTAATTTTCTTCATAACTTTGTTCTTATCTACCGAAAAATGTAAAAAAATACATAACTTTTTTGTTCACACGTCCTTTTGAATAAGGACGTTAGTATGTGTATCCAGCTTTACCGTTTCCTCGGGGGTTGCCCGTTCTGCCGACCACTCTGAATAAGATATATGGGCATATCCCGCGTCACTGGGACACGGGACCGTGACACTTACCACATTGCTAAAATGTCACAGAAACTGCCTTGACAAGTGAAAGGCTTAGTGGATAAAGTTCATATATAATCTTGGACGAATTGGACGAGTCCTTAAGTCTAGGCTTTTGCTATAAGTAAAAGGACGATATACCTACTTATACATGGTGTAATAAAAACCACGTCCAATAAAACAAGTGCTTTTATTAGATTGAACAAATAATTTATTTAATAATTAAAAGTTAAAACTAAATTTATGTAATTTAAAATAAAACTAAGCTACTTAAATTAAAATCAAACTAAGCTACTCAAATATTATAGATGTAAATAATAATCACCACTATAAAAATAACACTCTCTCTAGCAGGTCCGCTCGCGGCATGGACCCTATGACACTGGCTGCCTTACCTCTCATGGATAGCTAGCCCAATCCTTTGGGAGAGGTAAGCACCAGCTCTAGGATCTCCGGAGGTGTCTATGAGCGGGGATGACGAGCCTTAATAAAGCTTTTCATATCGGCTGACCAAGGTCCCATCGTCTCCACTGCAAGTGCCACAAATCCGTAATTATATTATTCGTAATTAAGGCAAAATTGCTTGTAAAGTCTCTGACAATTTCCGAGGCAGCAGCGATAAACGATTTCTACACGGACGGAGTCGCGGCCAAAAGCTAGTAGTATAATAATTACCATGATACAGTATATTCATATAAGAAAGTTCACAGTGCTATATGTTAATTAAATCATGACAACAGATAATCAGGTAAACAGGGCCGAGTGAGGGTCGACGTCCTATTTCTGGGTGTTTTAGCTCTTTGGACCTGACGCAAAACACTATCCTAACCTAACCTATCTCCTTTGCGATTTAAACCTTAATTTTATTTAAGATATGGGTTAAAAATAAAAGATACGTAATTAAAAAAACATATTTTGGTATCATTGCATAAATGCACTACACTCCAACCAAATTATGTTGTGGTAAAGTGGCACTTTGCAGTTATTTGTCTGTCTTCTACAATGCGGGTTTCCACAATAATTTTGTGAAATAGCGTTACATTCGCAATTGTGGCGGTAGGTGTTTGTAAATATGTGACATATTTTGCATTGACCTACATTATTATATGAGACTACACAAATAAGCTGGACGCAAAAAGTATACCAACGACGACGTCTTGCGACGCATAGGTAAGCCACGTAAACTTTGGGACACGCACATGTCTTTAGGCACGAACGATACGAACTCCTGCAATTGATAATGATGGGCAAAGTTGAAGGAAAGAGATCCGTGGGTCGCAGGAAGAAATCTTGGCTTAGGAATATAAGAGAATGGACAGGAATTGCGGGTGCTGCCCAACTGTCCCTCGCGAGGAATAGAGGAGTATGCGGAGCTGACTGCTGACCTTCGCGGGCTGCAAATGCTCAAGTCAATCGACAACTTAAGTAAAGTGGCAATGCTGCATCATATGCAAAGTCAGTAAGTGCCAATATCTCTATCAACATACATACATACATTAAATCACGCCTGTTTCCCAGAGGGGTAGGCAGAGACCACTTCTTTCCACTTGCTACGATCTTGACAAATTTCTTTCGCTTCTTCAACATTCATACATCGAGTCATGCACGCACGTCGGTTTCGGGTACTTAAGATTCGGCCCTTTCCCAGTATTTCTCCGATTTGATTCGAAAAAGTACGCCTAGGGCGGCCCCTTCCGACCCTTCCACTCACTTTCGATCTGTATATCTCTTTCGTCAATCTTCTTTCATCCATCCTTTCCAAATGACCGAACCATCGAAGCATGCCCTTTTCAATCTTAGTTACTTCATCTTCTTTCATTCCACATTTCTCTCTGATTTTTTCATTTCTAACTCTATCAATCAGTTTCACATTTCATCTCTCTATCTCTCTTTATTTAAAAGTCTTTTGGTGGAGTAATTACCACTTGGTCTCCCGATCTGCTTTCAACTGTTGGATTTTCTGGTGCAACACGACCTTAACCTTTTATTTTTGCTGATAGTAATTTCTCCTTGGTCTTTACCTTGCTTCTATCATTCCTTGTTTGATGTTTTTAAGCATTAGTTCGTCATTATTCCTCTTATATTTTCTCTTTTTATTAGAACATTCTCTTTTCCTATTTTTATTCAGAACTGTTCATTCGATATTCTTTCTACATCACTGGACTACTTCAAAAGTTACACGATATTCACCCAATGCTCACCCTGTCACTAGTTCATGCCAACATGACGTAATAAGGCTGCAATGTGATTCCTTCAGGTGTTTGTTTCATTTTGTTTGTTTATGTTTGGGTCAAGTCGATCGTGTTTTTATTTGATTTCGAGATAGACAAGCTACAGGGCGATGATTTATTTAGGACTTCCGATATACGGGGCTAAAGTAACATAAGCTTCCTGTTTGTATGCCTTAAATCTGTTACGGGTACGATATTTCGAGGCATTTCAAAACCATTTCGAGGAATAGGCTTCTTAAATTGACCCCTTGTAAGCTTAAAAAAAACTACGTTACAATGAATTTCGAGTAATAATAATAAAATTAAGAAATTATGACCGTCATTTGACCTCTTGATGCCCGTCCGAAATGCACTATAATCAACCTCTTTTGTGGTTTTACATAAAACATATAAAACCTCTGCAATATTTCATTTTATAAGTACAATTTAGATATCTAGCTGACATCTACGTTTGTAGATAGCTATTATCATGTCAAATTTATTTGTTTACAAATTAACTGTTATTCTTTTGGTGAAACTAATATATTAATGAGACCATTTCTATTTTGAGTTATGTGTGATGAACGTTAATAGTTTGTGTGGTTAGGTTTCCCAAGAGGTTCAATACGACGGCATCAACATTTATTGTGGACTCATAATTAGAAGTATAGAATTTCCTATCAATAAATTTAATGTGATTGTCTTCAGTGAATCTACTCTAGAAACGAGGGTCGTGCAGGTAGTGCTGAATCAATTATGGTTTAGGTAATAAGCAATCGTCGAATGCTTAAAATTATTGTATTGCGATTGTTTGTTTACATTATATTTGAATAAAGTTCATCTATTATGACTGCAAAAACAGATCACAGATAGTAAATTAAACTTCTTTGTAAATCTTAAAGGAAGTACACGCATTTTTCTCAATAGCTGCGCCATTTTTGCCCAGTAAGTAGGCGAGGTTAATTTTATTTTATAAATTATTTTAAACAACAATAACATTTTTAATCATGAAATGCTTCATAAAAGATCCTTAGATAAGGCTATTCTTTCGAATATAAATGTGAAAGCAAGCAGTTATTTTTACTGGTGTATCCCAATTAAAGTTTAAACAGTCCACACGTCAAAACAAACAGCGAAAGTCGATCGGCAACCAAAAATATCAAATAAAAATAATAGTTAAATGCGATTATAAAATACTCATTCTATATGGATGATATACTTTTACACTTAAAACACCTTATTTCGACTTTCTAACCAAAATTTTCGTTTTTATTTCGATTATAGACCGAAAATAACTTTCAACTCATAAACAGGATGTGTGTGGATGGTCTAACGAAAACTAAAACTGGTAAAGTTAGAAGATAAGCGAGATAACGAGATAGAAGAGCAGGGTTCGCACCCTTTTTGCCGCGTGGATTTTGGATGCATGGATGGATTTTATGTGGTTTTTTTCCGTAAAGCGCTTTTTTGGGCATATTTTTTACATTCAGTATGTTATAAATATTTTTTAAGATTGGAAGATAAAGTCGAGGTCAATAGAAATTACAAAAGATGTACACAAAACCAAACGAACTTATTCACAATTATTACACCATAATCACGTACTTTTGGACATCGCGTTAGGTATATTTAATGATGTACCAGCTTGATCGTTACTTTTACATTCTGTTTGAGATTAAATTACTATTAACTATACGTTTTTTTTAATCAATACGAACACTTAGACAGCAATCATAATAAAACAAAAACATGAAAACAACATTGAAAAGACCTGTATTATGGTGCGGCTAGCCGCGGCGCGGATTTTTAGACGAGCCCTGTCTAAAACAAACTGACTAACTAAACGATAGTTTAAAATTATGTTCAAATCCCATCAACAAGAGTTAATCATCCAAGCTTTTTGCTAACTTTGTCACTGTGCGGTGACAAACATATGGGAAATAATAGATTGGTAGTGGGCAAATATTTATATTTAAACATTGAAGGCAGCTGTAAGAATGCATACAAAACCACTTAATATTAGGATATAATACAAAGCTGTAAATGATTCAGATTCAGATTCAGATATTTATTCATAAAATTTAGTATTTTACATGTCATTTTACAATCAATCCTTAAAATAGGTACATTTGTTAATTAATAATTTAGATAAATTTACAATGTCAATACATAATAATAGACAGTAAGTGTATGTTTGGGTCAACGATTACCATCGAAAAAATCATCAACGCTATTAGTACGCAAGGTCAGTTAAGTGCATTTTAAGTTTGATGATGATGAGATGTTTATACTAGGAGAACACAAAGATGTTGCTCGTTAAAACGGTAACGAAGCGTAACTTGGTGGACATTATCCGAGTATGTAAGAATTAATTAATAAGGAAAACCGAACTGCTTATTATTATTGGGGTTTGAGATGGGCCTTGTGAGCCACTTACACCATTGCTGATCTTTTGTAGCAACCCTTGGTTTTAGAGCTCACCGCAAAGACCCGTTGCGTCCAGGAATTTCCAGATGCGAAACCGAACTGCTTAGCAGAATTTGATAAGGCTCAAATTAGCTTTAAAAAGGAAAGAACTACGTACATATAGTGTATTTCTATGGAACTTGCTATGTAAATAAAAGCCTTAACTATGTTTTGTCACTGTTTCTCCTTGAATTTTCACACCACCTCATCAAACACCATTGAAAACATACACTATTGAAACGGTCGTTACTGTAAAATACAAAATCACCAAATATATAACTCTATCTTGGATATTTCATTAAAAGTTTAAATGGTTTCATAAGTTAGGTTATTAGGACCTGATGGAATGACGTTTTTGTTTCTTTTAAATTCTACAATTGTCTATGATGGGTAGTGTTGTGGCTAAAGTTGGCGATATATTAAGGCCCCTACACATTACCCAACTCACGCTGATCACACTCACAGATGATATAACGGCACCTTTTATAATAAATACTGGTGATATATCATCTTCAAGTACCGATTTTTCTTCAGATCGTGAATAATCAAATTACAAATAAGTAACTACTTGTTTTTTTACTTTCGGTATTTTATTATTCGATATGGTTTGTCATAAGAAAAGGAGTATTGCCAATCACTAGTAAATTCATCATTCAGAGACAATTTCAATATGGCGGTTTGTTTACATAGTTAGCAAGTTCCATAGAATTAGACCTTACATACACTCACGCTTTCATTTCCAGAGTGGGGTAGGCAGAGCTACAGAATTACCTACAACTCTAAAAACTTGTTGATAATTCTTTAACCACATTTTGCACATTCGAGCTAAGATGTCTACCAGTGTATTAGTGACAGGTTGCAAGCCCATCGCCTAACAGTACTACAAGCCTTTATGCCCTTAGTCGCCTCTTACGACATCCACGGGAAGACATGGAGTGGCACTATTCTAACCCGGCAACCACACGATGAAACGTAATTTTTTTAAATAAGGTTAGATAATAGAAAAGGTTTACAAAGACTACGGTGGGTGTGTAATGTTTAGCATAAAAACAAATGGTCTTATGATCATTTTACATAACACTAATTGCATAATTTTAATCTGTAAAATAAACCATCGAAAATTAATCAAAAACTATAATGTTTATAAATTAAATTATAAATATTTCTAACGGCTTTCATTACTAATTATGTGGTCACAGTTCTAACCTAACCTAACCTAGTTAGAAGAAATTGACTTAAAATGCATAATAACAAGAAAATGATAGTTATACGAAATGGTGTTATGTTATTTGATCATATGCCAGATAAAATATACAATTGACAACAATTCATTTTGTGCTAAGGTAGTAAAATAAAATACCGTTTCTAGATTTTACACTGCTGATTACAGTAAAATTATCTTTGGATTTTTTTATGCAGTAGTTTTTTTATATTTAGGAAAAACAGTAAAAAAAGTTGGATTGTGAATGTTAGGAATACACTTATAGTGCCCTTAGTCCATTTATTACCAAAGGAATATGAAAAAAATATACAACTGTCATGTTCATTTTTATCTGTCTGACGGGTTACTTGATTCTAACGACACGCTTTCGATTCTACGCAAAATAGTTTATTTATTTTAATGGCATCTACAAATTATGTAATTAATTAAATTACGCAAAATAACAAATTTGTGCACGAACGGCAGCGAATGATTGACAAGTGAGTGAGACATGACTGTCAGTTCTGTTTATGTTTAAAGTTACTTTTTTTATTTTATATCATGCTAAGATCACGACATCAGTATTCCTAATTTTGTATATACGGTCTTTTTAATGACTATTTCTTAAAAAAAATACTAACGACGAATTTAAGTTAAATAAAGAAAAACCAAGAAATACGGGTAGTCTAATTTTTAACCAGCTATTATAAACGCGAAAAAACAATAATGCTTTTTTTTTAATGTTGTCAATTGGTTTTTATGCTAAACGTTCATTGTGCTTTTCGTGGTTAGTTAAATTAAATTATACAACATGTTTTTATACTGATTGAACCGCACCCGGCTAGGGGAGCCTTGTTCCTACTTAATAAGTACTTGTAGAAGTTAAGATCAGAACCCAAATGTAAAGCTAATACTTCCAGTTGCCATCACGCACTAGCATAAAAGTCAAGCCATTTACGAGGCAGGTAACTTAAGGATATGAATATTTTACAGGAGAAATGGCCCGTGAAAGGCGAGGAAGTTTTCCTAAGTCGCTTTCGCCCATTAAATATTTTGTGGAGCTAAACACGAGTTTTTCCCGAATGTTTTAGGGCTAATAAGGGGGAAGTTATCACTTGGCTGGCGCCAAAAAAGTCGGTGCATTAACTTGATACGCCATAAAATATTTATGAATGCAAGCATACGTTGTGTTGGTGTTTCAATTGTGTTAGTTTTGACGGACTAAAAACCATGTCATATCTCTGAAAATGGTGTACGTAGATGTTCTTACTTTCTCAATTAGCTTAGCGGTGGGTACTAAATTTGACTGAAACAGCGAAATAAAAACGAACATTTCCGACAAAAAACGACGGAAAAATATTATTCACTACATCTCTACTCTCTTCAACTTTACTTTATGATTTTAGATTTATGTCTTTCGACTTTGAGACTACACAGTAAATAAATAGATCAGATACCAAAAATATACCTCGCCTTCTTCTTCTGACGAATTTTCCAATAAGTTTACAAAATAACCAGAAAACCTAATCATTCTAAACAGAATCGATAAAAAACGATCTCTATCCGCTCGTTGTTTCCACTTTCATCCACTTTACACATTTTGGTATAAAACTCGAACCGCTTAAATCACCCGATAAAGATGCAAAGGCAACTATAAAATTTTACGACGAACATAAGCCATCGAATCCATCAACTCGACATTATACGGGTCCAAAATAAACTCCCGATGTAATTTCTTGTCCAATTTAACCTTTGTTTTCTTGTGTTATGAAAACCTTAGACCCTTCGGTGGGATTGGATGGAAGGCCTATCGGACCCGTGTTGGCGCTGGTTTTAGATTGTGTATGCAAATGGAACAAGCCCAACAAGGGTCCAGACTACAGGCTAAGCCGGCGGGTTGTGGTCGAGGGTGCGCGGAGCGAATGAAGAATTTAATGGCCACATTTGAGCGAATCTGGGCAACGTAATTCATTTACATATTTTTCTGATTTTGACCGAGTTTTACTACCCTCTCGGATATTCGTAATTTTTGGGGATAAAAACCGATTTACAAAGGTTATCATGGAAAGATAACTAAGGGTTACAGTTGTAAAGCTTAGGTGGTAATAAGTCTGAACACCTTAAAATTCTGTCTTTTTTATGCCATGTTATGTTTGAAATAAAGTATAATTTAATTGATATACGTTAATTGAATTATGTAGATGAGAAGATTAGAAGTTACTCTGGTAAGAACTATTAAAAATATCAAAAACGAGTCTTTCATTATAAAAATCCGGTCAGATATTTTTATGTAAATTTTATAGTAAATCGATATAAAAAATAATTCGACATTATGACTTATGACTCTTTGGAATTATGCAGTGGATCAACTTACACACAACTTGTGGGCACGGGCGTGTGGTGCGGCGGCAGGGCTCTGCGGTGCTGGCGGCGGCTATCTTAACTAATACTCGTAGTTTTCAAACAAACATTATGTGGCGAATTTGTCGAAGATTTTTAAAAATACTTATAATCATGTATTTGTATTATTTGCTCGCATTGATTGAGAAAACCATTATATATGCCTCGGCGGAAACGAGGATCCACCGAGGACCACCTCGTCAGGAAATCCCTGACTTTTCGCACCTTGGCAATAATGGACTATTAATCGTTAGGAATAACCATTATTAGTTTTAGTATTATTAGCATTTAATGTTTGTTACAAGTAAACATTTATTTAGATTTAGTAATCAATAAGGACATACAAGTTTAGCTGACAAGTTTAACTGTCATGACATTAAGGCTATTTAAAAATTACATGAAACGTT
The DNA here is from genome assembly GCA_927399475.2 of Acleris emargana. NCBI lineage: Eukaryota > Metazoa > Arthropoda > Insecta > Lepidoptera > Tortricidae > Acleris > Acleris emargana. Next base: position 6,172,268 of record OV656840.1, read on the forward strand.
GGTATGCCTAATGTAAATAGCTTTTATGATATTCGGTCCGGTTCAATGAACCAACATTAAATTAATTTAACCGCTCCGTGCATCAACAGCTGTATCCTTATTTCGTAGGTACCGCAAACACACAGTATCCGACATCGGAAGCAAACAAAGCCGAAAGAATCCGAACCGAAAACTTGTTAAGCCTCTAACTGCAATGCGCTGGGGCCGCTTTGCGATGCCTCTTTACAGATAGCGCCCTCAGCCCGTTTGAACGATTTACCATTGTAGTCTTTCGCCTGATATGATAATGCATGATGAAAACAGGTGTGTAATGGTGTAATTAATAAAAAAACGAATGTACTAATTTTCAATTAATATAACACAAATTGCGTTATTTCGATCTCTATAATAAACCAACGATATAATAATTATAATGCATAACAACGAAATGCATAAATCATAATGTTCATAGGATAAAAAGTAGACATTTCTAACGTGTTTGATTACTATTAATACAGTTCAAACGTTGTAGAATTTATCATGCATTTAATTCAATTTCTTCTTACTAGGTTAAGTAAGAAGAAATTGACTAAAAATGCATGATAACAAGAAAATAAATATGATACATAAGTTTTATGTTATTTTATCTTTTGCCTGATAAAATTACACAATTAGTTTTTTATGCTTAACGTTAATTTTACTTTTCGTAGTTAATATGACATTATGCAAAATGTTTTTTCACATCACTTAAGTGGGACTTTTCTGTAAAACGACTTTTTATTGCCAGTACACAAATTTATATTTAAGAATCCTTTGCTTCGTTCAGGATTTAATATACACCCTCGCCGTAAATATGTTATTTGGCTCCCTTGTGACACAATCTACTATTAGACCCACCCAATGAAAACGTATTGACGCATTATGATGTAATTTATTATGACATAGAGAAGGCAAACGAGTACACAGGCCACCTGATAGTAAGTGGGACCTGTGACTCATAAACACATGTATTAAGACTAGAATCTTAAGATCGCAAATTCTGATAATGTTCAAAGTGTAAAGCTGAAACCGTTATGTTTATTGATGCTTATGTTAAAGGTTTGGCGCGAGCGTTCCATGAAAATGTTTTTTTATTGGTACTGTTATTGGATCAAAATTATATCATGCATGATTTGTTTTTTGACTACTACTACGAAATAGTACTTTATGTAACTGATACATAGTTGATACACAGGTTGAGTGTTTAAGGCCTAATTATGATTATTATTTAATGTACAATTGAATACAATATTATATCAACACGAAACTATTATAAGTACTTACTCTAAGATGGGTTTTGAATTTTTGAATTTTGATTTTAAAAACATGCCAACTGAGTTGTTGACGTTGCTATTTACTACATTTTACTTTCAATTCATTATAGAATTAGAGCCTATTAATATCATGTTAATTTTGGAAGATTTTCCAAACTTTTAACTCATTTATCATATTTGATATCGTAATAAAAACATTACCTACGCTACAGCCGCCAAGCACACCCACCACCACTAAAACTACCGTAGTAAATTTTATTGCGTAATTCTGGTCATTGCCAGCGGGTTCAAAACGCTTTACATTTTATGATACGTGTGTAGATAAATACAAACAGAATAGTTAATAGAGCGAAATAGTTTATTTATTTGATAAGTTAGTTTTTTTATGGCATGAAAGGCCAAAGAGCACACAGGCCGCCTGATGGTAGGTAAGTGGAAACTGTGACCCATAGACATTCGCATTCATAAGACTGCAAATGCACTGCCAACCCTGAGGACTAAGATGGAATGCCTCTATGCTAGTCATTTCACCGGCTGTCTTATCCCCAAACCGGAACACAACAATGCAAACATCAAGTTCATCAATTATTGATGTTTAATTTTTGACGAATGTTATTTTTGAGAGACAATAGCTCAGTAAAAAATCCTTGAATAAAATTATTTCACAAAGAGTTAATCACACCCGACAGACTTAACGACTTTAATATTTATATTATTATCATTTCCCTAAAGCCTAACCCAATAAGCCCAAAACAACGAAATGTATAGCAGCGCATTATAATATTAGAGTGAGGCAGGGCTGCCACCTGAGGGCATGTACGTGAACTTTTGCCATGTTGCCCTCGGGTGTAAAAAGTTGAATGAGCACCCCTAACGAGGGTCGACCCTTCTTCGGAGCGTAGTTCATGTCATAAGTGAGTATGATATATTTTGAAGTAACTATTAGAAGACGGGTGTGTTAACTTCATACGATGAGTTGTTTAGGCTATGAAATAAATGGAAATTATTCAATCTACAGGGTGTAAGGGACTGTCTATACTAGCTAATTAGTGAATATTTCTCCAGGAAATAAAAATACATACATACATACATACATACCTTCACGCCTTCATTCCCATAGTGGGGTAGGCAGAGCTACAGAATAACCAACAACTCTAAAAACTTGTTGATAACTCTGTAACCACAATTTGCACAATTAGGCTAAGATGTTTAACAGTGTATATTAGTGACAGGTAGCAAGCCCATCGCCTAACAGTACTACAAGCCTTTATTCCCTTAGTCGCCTCTTACGACTTCCACGGGAAGACATGGAGTGGCACAATTCTAAGCCGGCCACCACACGGCATAAAAATGTTTACGAAAAAATCTAACGCTTATGTGTAAGGTCGGGATCAACGCATGCAATAAATGTTTTCAATTCTGTTCTTTTAATAAAATTCACTTATTTTTGATTATGAAATTTCTTCAACCATTAATGGTTTTTAATACGAAAAAATCACGTATGAAAATTTTGAATAAATACGTGAATTGTATTTTTTATGGAATAGAGAAGGCAAACGAGCACACATGCCACCTGATGGCAAGTATAAACTGTGACCCATAGACATTCGCATTCACAAGACTGCAATCCTAAGACTGCAAATACACTGCCAACCCTGAGGACCCTTGTTGTATTGTTCGTATTAATGCCGTTAACTTTTAATTGTGGTTACAAAATAATAATCATGACGTCTGTGAGATTTATACCACGTCAGTTAAGGGTTAATACACATTCTATTCACTTAAGCTATTCTTTTTCATAATATAACCCTGTGAAAATAAAATATGTACGTGTACTTTATAAAATAGCTCAAACATAAATACTTTTATAAGTATTACATTTTCAGCGCATCAACATTTCACCATAGTTTATGCAACATATTTTGCTAACCATACACTTTGCGAGATGTTACGTCGGCAGTCTTTGTGACGTCACCACCGTAAGCATAATAAGCTGAGCGCAGGTTAAGCGGTTCACATTGTGAGCGAAAAGATTTAAGACAGTTTAGTGCTTTGTCGCTTTTGCGTATCTGCATACTTTACGAAAAGTACAGTAAACCAAGTACGGAATTTACTTTGCTATGTTGCTTTTGGGTTTCTACTGCACATATTGTAACGTATTCACTTTTTTATCATCATTCCAATTTGAAAGCTACATGTTTGTTGATATAGTAACTTTTATTTCTTGCTCTATCTATTAATATCTTCATAATTCATGACATCTTTACTGGTTTTGGCAACGAAAAGGCCAACGAGCACGCATACCTCCTGCGAGCCTAGAGTCTGGCAAACGAAAGCGTGACCTGAAAAAATGGCAACACTGTAGTGTCATCCCTTTCAAATCAATCTAAGAAAAAAGGGACGACACTACAGTGTTGCCATTTTTTCAGGCCACGCTTTCGTTTGCCAGACTCTAGTATGGTTGCGTTTATCGCGTGACAAATTTTGGATAAGTGTCAGAAAGTGACGGATGATTTATCCACATATTGTCTTTGGCAACGTTACGACGACATGTTATCGTATTGTCAACACTTCAACTTCACTCAACTTCACTTCACGACAGCACTTCAAAAGCAATACAATATGACTTTGCACATTAGAATAGAGGCCTTGGCCGTTATTCTAGATGGTAAAAAAGGTATCGTAGTTAATCTGTTATGGCATTGATATGACGTCAGCCGCCATTCCTGTCAAGTAAATAAGAGCTACCAAAACGGTGACAATACGATAACAGATCAAACACGATAATGTTTTTACCGTGGTGAATAGAGGTCCTGGCTTTCTTACCATTTCTATAGATTTTAATAGGATTTCCTTGATCACAAGACCTATAAGTATAAAACTATACAAGGTGAAATCGATCGGGGAAATGAACAAAGAAGAAGAAACCTTTGTTTCTTGTTACTAACATTGCTTGGAAATGGCCACCAATTACCGAGTCTGAAAAACTGGTTTCTGATCACGTCTTTGATGTCACCCTGTATACGTTACCATAACAATATTATTTTCAACTTACTCTATGACTATGTTATGTTTCTTACTTCCTTTCTTGACACAGTTGGGCATTACTTAGGAATTAAAACAAGCCTTTGTACCATTAGTTTCTTATTGTTATTAGGATAACAGAAACTACCTCTAGTTGTAATTCCAGGAGCGAAACGCCGTCCTGTTTAATTTGCAAGCGGCCGGTGAGTCTGGCTGGCACTGTTTGCATCTCTACGCTCCTGGTACATGCGGGTCGGTTAACGCAAATTTGCCTTTGTTTTAGTGTTTACTCTGCAGAAGGCTGTTAGATCTCTGTGACCTTTTGTTACGTCAAAATAATCAATGGCACTGTTCAATTCTAAACTGAATCTATTCTACAACGCTAAAATAATTAATACTGTTATGATAAAATGTTTAGACGCGGACATTTCACTGAAATTAACGTTCTTAAATACGTTTACATCTAACGACCAGAATATTGGTAGCAGTAATATAAACGACCACTTTGAGGAACTGCCTGAGTGGCCCGGTTTCGGTGAATGAAGCATAGTTATTATTTTTAGACATCGGAACTTTTGGTGAAAACATATTTGACTTTGTATATTATTATGCATACTTGACACGTCGATTCGTCTTATTTCACATCGAGTTTTGTTTGTAAAAACACATTATTACGAAAAATAATAAAATTATAAATTGTTACGTTTTCTTTAGTTCAATTGTATTTTACTCTAAAGGTAAATCGATTTTTTTAGAATTGATGCGAGTTGCGATTTTTAGGTGACGAGCATAAATCATCGCTAAGTAATTTTATTGATGTACTTAATCACTACTTGTAAAATGATTTTGCTCCGACATTTTCAATGTCTGATTATTTTTCTTCTCTTTCATCAACAATTAATTTACTTAAACATTTTTAGCGCAGTAAAAATTACACATTTAAAAGTAAATGCACCAAAAAAAGTGAAGACAATCAACGTACGAGAGGCGTTCAATAAATTCTCGGTATGAGAAGGAAAAAAAAAAGCATACGATTAGTGTTTTATTTTCATTTTTCTAAATATTCCCCGCCCCCCCCCTATGTTTATACACTTATAAGATCTGTCAATTAGTTTTTTTAACCCCTCATAAAAATATTTTTGGTCTTTGGTGTCAAAATGCTCCAGCACCGCTGCCTTCAACGCTTCATCATTAGAAAATCGATGTCCACGAAGATCCTTTTTAAGGTTGGGAAACAAAAAGTAGTCGCTGGGGGCCAAGTCTGGACTGTACGGCGGGTGAGTAAGTGTTTCGAACCCAGATTCAAGAACAGCAGCCTTGGCAACATGAGCAGTATGCACAGGGGCGTTGTCATGAAGAAGCAGCACTCCTCTGGTCAATTTTCCCCTCCTCTTCTCTTTGATTGCTTCCCGTAATTGGCGTAAAATGTTAGCGTAGTACTCTCCTGTAATATTGAAACCCTTTTCTTTATAATCTATTAATAATATCCCTTCACAATCCCAGAATATTGTCGCCATGATCTTGCCAGCTGAGGGGACGACTTTGAATTTCTTGGGATGAGGTGTTCCTTTAACGTGCCACTGCATCGACTCTTGTTTGCTCTCAAGGTCATAATGATGAACCCAAGTTTCATCTCCGGTAACAATTTTTTGGAGCAAACCATCAGGGTTTTCACCACACAGCTCAATGAAGTCGGAACAACAAGCAACACGCGTATGCTTCTGAAACGGTGTCAACATTCGTGGTACCCATCTCGCACTAACTTTGGACATGTTAAGATGATCGTGGATAATATCATGTATTGTACCAATAGAAATATTGGTTTTTTGTGCTATAGACCTAACCTTCACTCGACCATCTTCCAGTATAATTTTCTCCACTTTGTGAATGTTTTCTGGTGAAGTAGCTTCAACAGGCCGACGAGGTCTAGGGTCATCTTCTATGCTCTCCCTCCCACGCTTAAATTCATTTGACCACTTTTGGACAGTAGATAATGAAGGAGCGGACTCACGGTAAACTAAATCCATTTCTTCTTTAATACACTTTTGATTTTTTCCCTGTTTAGTCAAGAATTTTATCACGGCTCGATGCTCCAATTTAATTATCATTGTAAAATCGCTCATGGTGATCACGTTTGTTCAGCAGTAGCAGAAAAACAAAAGAACGTGTAGGCTTCAAATTTACTTTTTTTTACTGTCAATGAATGACTCTTCGCGGCCAGTATTAAGAAGTTTACTAAAAAGGTTTGCAAGATACCAATACCGAGAATTTATTGAACGCCCCTCGTACACTATGGTTTATTCTAACCCTTTCCTCTGTTGGACATTTGCTTCTGCACTTCATGAGTCCCTATTAGATTTTGATGAAAATACTCGTAGAACGCCCAAAAATGCAAGAAAAGTGGTTGAAATCAATTTGATTTTTGATTACAATGTATATTTCTGTAATTATAATTTAGTGCTGCGAGATGCGTAACAGGTTACCTATCATAGGGTCGAAAAAGTTTTGTCCGATGTTTTCTTTGTACAAAATTTTCATTTATCCGAAAAACATTTTTTTCTGAAACCGTTTAACTTTCCTGGGTTGATAAAAAACTAACCTAACTTAATCTACAGGTTCTGTAGGTATGTCTCTTTAACCATTTCGAAAAGGTAATGGGTCAGAGAAAAATAATTCTCGAAACATCGATCGGTAGGTTCCCTGCTTAACGCTATCAATTTTTTTTTTCGGAATATGACAAAGTGTATGGAACTGATGTAAGCTCTTGACACGACCGTACGGCAGCATACATCAATCCTATACATTTTCGATAACGATAATGATCTTGCTACGCATCTTGTCTAGGGCTACTGAACGACTATTTTACAGTTTAGTAAATATCTTGAATTTAATGACCATCAAATAGTTTCACAGTCATTATTCACCAAAGTTTTCGCCGCAATGTTACCCCTTCACGTAACACCGCTAACACGTTCACTGCAGAAGCTAGACTCGCAAACGAAGCTGTCATAATATTCCGGGGTCCTATTAAGGTAATTTGTGACAAAGTTGAAGTAGATTGCGTGGTTATGGCGGTATAGAAGGAATTATGAAACGAACGCAAGTATATTTTTTTGGAGGCTCAATGATTCCTTACTGTTTGTATTCCTGTACCGAACGTGTATTAAACACAATGTTTTCAACATATTTTCGAGTAAAGCTGAAATAAAACAGAAAACTTCAGGGAAGCTGATGCCGTAGGCCTGGAGTACTGAGAATGAAATATGTATGATTTTAAAATTCCATTTGAAACGCACTTTTTACGAATTTCACTTTTTTTTGTTTGACAGAGCCTCTGTTCCACACTATCCTTTAAAACAGCTTTTAACTCTTTTTTTTTTCTAGCGAACAACGTTACTAAAGCTTCTATTTACTTACCTGGGTTTTTTCTACGTTGGTTTACCCCATTTCTATTTTATAAGTATGTTGAATGAATATGGAAGAATCGAAAGTGATTCGTCAGGATCGTAGCAAGTGGAAAGAAGTGGTCTCTGCCTACCCCTCTGGGAAACAGGCTTCATTTAATGTATGTATGAAAGTATATATTTACATGATGAGACCTGTTCCAAACACGTGAAAAGGAGTAACGAAAATATCTTCACTAAGCACGAGTGCGATTTAGACAATCTTACTTCTATATCACAATCTTCGGTGCCATTTGTTTTATAGACACTCATTTCATAGAACGTATCACTTCGAAGAATTTTCATTTCATAGAAAACTATTTTCTGCTGAACCGGCGTCAATTTCAAGTTATCTTAAATATGAATTACTTAGGTAATGTTAGGTTAGCTTGTAACCATCACAAGATAAACTGAAATCAACACGAGTTCAGCAGAAAATAGTTTTCTATGAAATGAAAATTTTGCGAAGTAATACGTTCTGCGAAATGAATGTCTATAAAACAAGCAAGGGTGAGCCTACAATCGTACTTATTCTTTATAACATATTTAAATACTTACCTAACGTTTTTTTAAGATCCCCTATCTTAAAGCGAAACCAAAGTGGATATTAAAAGACCCAGCAAAGGCAGCCGTATTGTGAAAAAGCAATGTATTTTTAAAACAAGATAACAGAGATAGGACTAAGGGTAAGTTTGTTAAGTCCGAGTATTGCAAAATAACTTTGGTTTCCGTTTTTCAATGGTTTGGCGATTCACATAATGGAAAATCAACTACAACGTTATATTACAGGGCAATATTAATTAGTTCTCTACTATTACTACTAATTGACAACTGTCATTTCTGACTCGTTTAATAATGTCTAAGATCCAATCAGATAATGGTTACTGAATCAGATAGTAAGTAAACGAGTTGGATTACCGTAATTAATATATGGTTCTGTACGTACAAATAACCTATGGCTAAGTTATGACAATGTTTATTTCAAATACTAGGTACTTGATGAAAATCTAGAACATTCGATATTTATTATAGCACTCATTGTTCTGTGTTGACAGACCTTCCCAGGCAGTTCATTTTCAGGTCGATGTCGACCGACTTTATTCCTTTGTGAACCAACCTAGAATGTCAACTGGGAACCGTGGGTGGGTCGATCGGTTGAAAATAGCTCGACGAGAGACCTATTTTAGGTGAACATTATTTTAATTCATGGACTCTTTTACGCTTCCATATTGGCAAGTAAACTTTTAGTTAATGATCTTTTTTACGAAAGTATACTTTTCTGCTTTTTCAAGCGTATTCCTAATAAAGTTAACGCGCGCTAACTCGAAGTTAATTTAATGCATATTTTAACTCTTCTAGCACCACATTAAAGCACTAACTTTGGCTGAACTGACCTTATTCACTGCAGCATGAACTAAGCATTGTTACTGTCCTAAATATTACGAAAAATGAGTATGGCTGAGGGTTATTGTAGATATTATTATTGAGTCACTATTTAACCTTTGTTAATTTGAAAAACCTAATTAAATATTTTATCATCAAGGTTGGATACTTCTTTTATTTCATAATATAGGTACTACAATTAAAAGTTAAAACGAAATTTATTTAAATTAAAATTAAACTAAGCTACTCAAAATAAAATAAAACTAAGCTACACAAAATATTGAATAATAATCACCACTATAAAAAGAACACCCCCTCTAGCAGGTCCACTCGCGGCATGGTCCCTATGACACTGGCTGCATTACCTCTCTGGATAGCTAGACCAATCCTTTAGGTTGGATAAGTAAATGAAAAAAAATCTCAAACCAAATGATTAATTGATCTAAAAAAGTGTTTTTTTATGTTATTGCGTTAAATTTCATAAGTACCTAATTGCTATTTTGCAATAGTCAATTCTTTTCTTCCTTTATCCTCTCTCCCTTTTTTTTTTCCTTTTTGATTTTTTAGGTCTTTCCTTCTTTTTGTTCATACTTTTTTCAGAGAGCTGAGTTACTCGTATTCGCTTTTCTAATGATATTCGTTCACCATCGTCGCCCGTATAAGTTGCTGAGCGCAGCCGGAATCGCGAGCTCACACCCGACCACTGCATATTAATACTTAGAGTTCCTGTTTTTGTTCTCTCCCGTAACGCTCTAATTAAAAACTTGTTCGCCAACTAATTTAGCATTGCACTTTGTTGCACCGAATTCGCGTTTGGGCACTAGAATTAAATATACTTCGCAATGTTTGTTGAGAAAATGTTGTGTCTGAGATTACCTAATGTTTTAAATGATTGAAGTAAAGTTGAGTGTTGGTATATAACTAAGTATTTTACTATGTAGAGTTCGTTTTTATGGATGAGATTCAAATTAGATAGGCTAAAGTCACCAGTGGTCAGCCAGAGACCAATAGTCGACCTTATATGAGTGCGAAGAGTGTGAAATATATATTTCGTACTCTTCCCACTCATACAAAGTATAGGCAGAGGCCGACTACAGGTCTCTGGCTGACCACTGGCGACTTTACCCTATATTAATTAGTTCGAAGCAACGGCAAAAATGTGAGATCAAATTAAAGGAATAATCAGAAAACAATTAATCGACTAGGATCCCGTAAAACTGGAATGCAGATTTTACTGACCTAATGGATTTTAGCGATAACCAATGTGAAATATGTTTTTTATTATTTTGCTCACTAACCAAGATATCTGAATGGATGCAGAGTTTACACATAGCTGGTGTTGTATTCGCCCACCAAAAATACAATATAGTAATAAAAAATACAATAAAGCTCTTGCGACAATGGTACTTACAAAAAAAGTTCTAGCACATTATGACCAAAGAGCGGAATTCTTCATAACAAAAATCAAACTGTCAGAGGGATTGACCTAACTGTTTTATTGACTTATCGATAAATATTTGTCACTTAACGAAACAAAGTTAAAGTAATGAAATCAGGCTTTTGGATATACATACAAACAAATTAACGGTGTCCCTAATTAGCTGACCGCCACTGTATTTTAGTATAATAGTAAAGAATAAAACAGAAAATACTTTTTTTTAAATTTTCTATATGAAACTTATCATTAAAAATTAAAAACAAATATTGCTAAGAGTAGGTAACTAATCTTCATTCAAAATAACAAAGTCGAAATCTAAATCTGTACTAAATATGTTTTCTTCATCTTCCCTGTAGTAAAAGAAAATAGTCATTATTTTTTCAACATTGTCACCTTTCAAATTACTCCTTTTTTCATTGTAGATCCATTTATAAGATGAAAACGAGCATTCTACGTCAGTTGAAGTAACAGGAGCATATTTGTAGTACTCGATAACGGTGTTTTGGCTGTAATCACTTTTTTCTATAAAATCAGCATATCAGGTCAAATGTTACAGAATAATCTTTTAAGTTGATTATGGATACCTAATGCGATATTATTCCGTAACATCGATAAATCGATAAAACAGTTAGGTCAATCCCTCTGACAGTTTGATTTTTGCTATGAAGAATTCCGCTCTTTGATTATGACACTATTTCATTCCACGAACACATTCCGAAACCAGTATATAATTACTCCTCCAGAATTTCCCAAAACTAGTTTATATAAACTTTAACATTGAACTCGGAAATTGTAACACCTAAACAGTTGTATTTGCATTGGTGTGTTTCGATGTGGGAGATAAAACAACTAAATGAAACGACTAGCATAGATGCATTCGATCTTGGTCCTTATGGTTGCCAATGCATTTGTAGATTTAGTATTCCAGCTTGAGATTGTGCAATCTTTAGATCTCAAATGTCTGTGGGTCTTGGATAACACTTAGCTAGCCTGGCCTGGTGGTCTGTGTGCTTGATTGGTTTCTCGTGCCATTTTTAGGGTTCCATACTAAAATGGTAACAGAGCAAACCTATGGTGAATCTTCGGTGTCTCTCTGTCTGCCTGTATATAGTTTCGCCATGTCCGTCCATCCATCCGTCCGTCCGCAGCTTAGCCCAGAGATTCTTAGTTCTAGAAAGCTGTAATTTAGCATGAATATACATATTAGTCACGCCGACAAAGTGGTAAAACAAAGTCGTGACGTGATAAAAAAAAATCTCGTCCACCCCATTACGAGGATAAGTTTTTCAAAAATATTGCGGGTTTGTGAAAAAAGAAGTTTAATTAAGGGATCCGTTGGTGAAATATCAAAATAAAAGTGCAGATTTATGTTTAAGTCGTGTGTACTACAGCATTATGGTCATTGTTGCAGTGATTGCCACGGCGCACAACATAACTCATATGGAGGTCCCACGATACGGGGATCCGCGGAGAGACGCTGACCTCGTCTGCCACTACATGCACGAAGCTGGTGATCCTCCACTGCACTCTGTCAAGTGGTATCGGGACGGGAACGAGATCTTCAGGTTCACCCCTGGACAGCAGGTGAGGACTGCTAGGATTGATTTCATGTCGCACATTCAGAACAATAGTGACATAATTCAGAAAAGTTGAATTTCGAGTTAGGGCTCTATCATAATTAGACCTAGAGATTTTCCTAGCACGAACGACGTGTTGTTAGTGCTTGACACAATAAAAACATCGACACTCATGTTATCGATAAGTACCACTTCGATGTCGTAGAGCGATTTTCACTGAAGTATGTAAAATGTTAATAAATCGATAGTTTTGTTAGTAACTTATTACTCGTATTTTAATTTTTAAAAAGCACCACATTGTTTTATGAATCATATGGCATATGATTGTAACTTTTTCCCTTGATGAAATGATTTCGCTATTTTCTTATTAGGTACTTCAACGAGTTTTAGGACATTGGGAATATTTTCTTTATAACTATCTAATGATGTACAATTCTTTCTCTATGACGTTCAAGTGGTAGTTATCGATAACAGGATTGTCGAGGTTTTTATTGTGTCAAGCACTAACAACACGTCGTTTTTGCTAGGAAAATCTCTAGGTCTAATCATAATCAATTTATGACTTAAAGTTCGAAAGCTGAAATTTTGAATTAGGTCACTATAGTTCTGAAGGTGCGAGTCTTTATATACTCGTAATTAGTTCATATCTTTGTTAGACCGAAAAGTTCCTCTTTCTATTCATTTAAATAGGTACTTCACGGCTTTTCATTTTTTAAATATCATTTTAATTTTAGTTTAATCGCTCATCCCCAAAATACAACGTATTTTTGAATACGAGCAACACTTTTCCATCTTAACAATAGTTTTGCTAGAGATTAAAACCAGATTTACTCCAACCAATGGCAGCTTTGTACCTATTGATGCAATTTAATTAAATACCCGTGGATGCAATGGGATATTGGCGCCCAACATGGGGCAGTAGAATCGCAATAAACAAATCATTATTTTTTGTTACAAGAGCAATCAACGTATAACGGTCTGTAAAAAAGATTTTTAAATTTAGATGAGACCCGTTTAACATAGGTATCAAAATCATCTAGATTAAGTTTTCACAAACCTAAGTTTATAATCTTGCTCCACTTGTTTAAATCGTTTTACTCGCTCTTCAACTCTAGTACTTACTCGTACCTTTTTACTCTTTTAAAACATTATTATTGTTTTTTTTGCATAGTTGTGTTCTGACCAAAACCTTACAAACAACTGTAAGTAATCCTATATAGTTATTTCCTGTTCCTTAACTTGTATCCAAGCCAAGTGCTAGTCCAATAAAAAACATAGTCTTGTTTATTGAGCTGAAGATGTCTCATTTAAACTTGGCAGGCTCAGATAACTGCCGAATAATAAACAGTACTCTAAGCCAAGTATTTTTTTAATTTACCTGATAATAATAGCCAGCGAAAGTAATACGATTGATATTGGAGATATTTTGTATTTTTAGAACGATGTTTCATTTTGGTTTCATGAAAATTGCCTTTTGTGTACTTTTTATTTAAAAAAAGAAAACAAAGATACATTACTGACGACAAGCATTATTCTTAATAGCTTTTGGCTGGCTATCGCTGTCACGCTTGCACTCACAACTGACAGTATATTTCTCACTCGTGTGTCATAACGAAGATTACCGATCGCCATTAAGAAAATAATTGCACTGTATAAAAGCTTTCGTTATTTTCTTCTGCTTTGCCTGTATGTCTTATATACTAGACGTAAACCCTTGACCCTAAACCTTAACCAACCAATCCATTTCTCACCCACTTTTAACCGCCGATAATCTTCAAAATATGCAAACGTAGTTATCTAGGATTTTTTTTTTTTGCATCATGACATGGCCATATAGTAATATTGTCGGTTATACTGCAAAACCGCGTAACTAACAAAATGATAGAGTATAATAAACCTTACAGTCTTATTAAAAAGGTATATTTTGCTTCTTATTTATAATGTTACTTACGCGGTTTTGCCGTTTCACCGACGATATAGAATCTCTTTAATTGGTTGTCTTTTTTACTGGTCTACGTTGTCGTTTAATAGGCGATTTTGTTGTCATTGATTCGAGGACAGTCAGAAGGCTTTACTAAAAACTTTTTTTCAGCCTCAAACTCGCACATTCAACGCCACAGCCGGCTCAGTCACACGAGGCGACTGCAACAAGCACAGTTGTGCGATAAGCGTCGTGCTACCTAAGAAGTACGATACCAGGGTATCATACACGTGTGAAGTCTCCACTGAGGGCCCGCGGTTTGCTGTGGTGAAGCAGACGAAGAACTTGACAGTAGCTGGTGAGTCTCTTTTGGTTTCTGGAAGCCTAGTACTGTTTTTTTTAAAGATTTTATTGAAGTGACAAAAAGGTTTTATAAGTAATAATTGTAAATAAGCTATGTCTTATTATAACTACTGAAGCTAATTAAGGTACAACTATCAATATGTTGAATGTGCTATATTCTCTCGTCATGCCACTAATTGGGTATCCTGCCTTATCCTGACTTTTGGCCAAAATTTGTTTGGCAAAATGTATCGTTTCCCAACCGTTTCATTTGCCAAACTGCTTTTGTTTCTGTAACTATAAATAGTTCAGAATTTATTTCAGTAGCATTATGTAGAAAACCCTATTGGTCAGATTAGGTTCGTTTTAAGGAAAATTCTGAAATATTTAAATAAATTAAAATAAACAAATATCAGAGGACAATCTTACACAAATTGACCTAGCCCCTAACTAAGCTCTAGGCTTGTACTATGGGTACTAGGCAACGTTTAACTTACTTATATAGATAAATACATAGAAAATACCAAAAACTCAGGAACAAATACTCGCGCTCATCACAACAAAAAATTTCCCGTAACGGGGATCGAACCCGGGTCCGCTAGCTTCGTAGGCAGGGTTACTACCGACTAGGCTGTCGCATCGTCATTTACATTTACAGAAACGATACATTTTGCCAAACGTATTTTTGCCAAATGGTAGGGAACCTAGTAATTAGTTTGACAAAGACATGCAGGCAGGCTTCGTACCAATTTTAGCACGTATAAGATTACAATATTAAAATTACGTCCCTTCATCTCAAGATTCACTTATATCAAGTCTCACAGGCTATTAAAATCTCTCATTTCACCCTTTGAGCTACGCTCACGATGAGCCCGGTCGGGTCATATATCACGCGCCTTTCTTCCGAGAATTCTATGTGACACTGAGTGATTGCATCCCTGCATCACATGCATTCCCTACTGAATGTCTTAGTTTTGTGCAGCTTAAAGTGCTTTGGTGACCTAAAAAAAACGTGAGTTAGAGGTATCGGTCTAACCTTAAATGTGCGCGTATAGGTTCAAATATGTCGTCAGCTTGGTACCTTACCCTAAGGTGCCAACCTTTTTTATCGAAACACTTTTTAACGAACTATAATTACGCAGAATTTTGCGGTGATAGCTTGTTAGAACCAGTTGGTCGACATGCGCAATCCTATGATGGACTGGTATTGCAAAAATCTGTCAAAATTAAATGTTGGACGCCATTGAAATGGATCATACTAATGTATCAAATAAAATGAGAGCAAAAGTTGTTATCACTGCAGGTTTATCATAAAAAATCGGAGGGGCATCTGGTACCGCCGTAATCACAGACATCTAATAAAATGTGAACCAGCGGCAAGGCTGAGTTACTCGCCGGAGTCCAGAGACTTTTGACTTTCGAGCGCTCGAAAGTTTCACTCGCAAGTGAACAAAATCTGAGAAACCGTTTTTTGAAATACGAGCGGTAGAATTGAAAACGAATGGATCGTCTTTAAATATTCTATCGCTCGTAATTTCAAAAATATACCTATATTTTGTGGCTGTAAAATAAACATTAATTATTCTATTGCTTTTAGTTATGTGTACCAACAAATATATAAAATAAACAGTCGTCATCTTGAGCTCCTTGTTTTATTCACCACACATTTCTTCGAAAGCATTAGTCGCAAGTAGTCACAAGTCTAATCTAACCTAACCTACGAGTACGTAAGTCATTAATGTTTAAGATTTGCTTAAAAAACATCATGAAAATATCGTTCGATGAAATAAAATTCAATTAAATTATGAAATCGATGAAGTAAAATTCGATAAAATAATGGCGTACGTGTCACAATTCAAATATCAGTTTATTGACCCGTTGATTAGAAAATGCTACTCAAAACTGTTAATCTTATACAAACACGTATTATTTAATCGTTCTTGTGCTGCATTTACCACTACTAATTACCGCATTGGCAGGATTTAGATAAATCCTGCGCTAGATTTCAATAGCGCAGAATCGCTTCGTAACCGACGTTAATGAAGTCTGGCGATCGATTTTAGAATGTCATCCGGTAGCTTACAAAACGGCTGTTTTTGTACTGCTATTTAATTTTTGGATCTCGGTAAATATAACTCTGATACTTATTATATCACCACGTAACTTAATTTGAAAATTACTTTATTATTAGTAAGACTGAACTGGACTAAAATATTGACAACGTAAAGCGGCATTTACGTCCTTTTTCATATTTAAACACATCTAATTATCAGATGTGTTCCGAGAAACTGTTTGGCTTACTGTAGCTTAAACCTTGCTGAGCTTATTGTAGATTTAACGCACTTCTGCCAAACGATAGTCTTTCCACCCGCTCTACCTCGAAAAGTTGCAGCCTACCACTAATGTGTGTTTTCTGCGTAACTTTTTACCACGCATAACTCTTTTGGAACCATTTTGATTTCGGCGGCATTTCAAGACCGCTACTATTTACATTATATTAAAATGAAGTAAATACCTATTATTATATCGAAACAACTTTCAACGAAATTATCATTACGTTGAATTATATTTCATAGAAAGGCATTTCTCGCCAGACATAGTAAACCTTACACTAAGAGAACTTATTCTGTGTGTACATATACACTACGTGACATTACTTTATATTGTGACCAATTAAAAATCGAGGTCATTTATTGTAAAACGGACTTAACTTAAAGGTGACTTTAACATAGAAAAAATATTCAATGAATTCAAATTGGCGTCTGGAAACTGAATGTTGAATATTCTAAGTGATACCGTCCGTCATTTGTGAGAAATAATTTTTAAATTATTTCGTATTATTCCACTTTGATCTTGTCAAGTTGAGAAACTCTTAGGGAAAATATTCATTTCATTTGCTATTAACATCATCGTTTTAAACAAACAACAGCTTAATTAGCGATGTAATTAATTTCCAACGTAGGATTTTATTATTAATGGCTCGTGAATTTATAATTCATGTTGCTTAAAGCGAACTATAATATTGCTGTTTAATGTTTCCCTTCAAGAGTTTTAAATTAGGAGAATAAATAAAAAGAGATTTGAGTGGTTTTTGGAAACTAGATGGACAATGTAATAATGATATAAAGATACATATACATACATACCTTCACGCCTTCATTCCCAGAGTGGGATAGGCAAAGCTACAGAATTACCAACAAATGTAAAAAAACTAGTTGATAACTCTGTAACCACAATTTGCACAGGATAGGGATGATTTATTGCTCTAATCGTAAACTACATTTAAAAAATTGTATGGTGGGGTAGTGCAATGCAGTTATTACCCTATCGCAATAGATACATAAAATAAATAAATATCAGGGGACATCTCACACAAGTTGACCTAGCCCCAAACTAAGCTCTAGGCTAGTACTATGGGTACTAGGCAACGATTAGCTTCTTTATACAGATAAACACATACTTAAATACAAAGAAAACACCCAAGACTCAGAAACAAATATTCGTGCTCATCACACAAATATTTGCCCGTAGGGGATAAAGATAACGATAAAAAAAAAGATAAAGATTCAGTAAGTAGGCCGCACGGGCACTTTTACACGTCAAGAATCTACCAGCGCTTCACAAGAGGAGACCATTGCTGAGATGAAATGCCGCAAGAAACTCAGCGGTCAGTCATTTTTTTTAATATATTTTATATTACAATGGTACCACGTAGTCTAGCATTATATAAATCTATAAATAGTAAATTAAAAAAAAAACAAAATAGCCTGCTTAGTTTCTGCAGGAAAAGACCCAATTCTTAAGAGAGAGATAGAGAAAGAAAAGGAAAAAAGAACACCTACTTATGTGTGTTTGTATGGATCGAACCCGGGACCGCTAGCTTCGTAGGCAGGGTCACTACCGACTAGGCTGCCGCGTCGTCGAATGGTGGTGGTAAGTTTCGAACGTTCGGAGGGCTGCTAGCTGTATCAAGCCTGAGTGACGTTAGTAAATAAACGTGCTTAAAATTTTAGACACACGTACCGCACTCCTTGGGTGCATCTCACGAGATATAACAACAAAATCTATAATTTCATGTTAATAACGTTTACAAGATATCGCACCTTTGCGACAAAACTGTGACATCTCCAAAGTTGTGATTTTCCCAGATGTCACAGTTTTGTCGCAAAGGTGCGATATAATAAACGTTAGCTATAATAACAAAATCAATATTCTCATAAGGAATAACGGTCAATTAACATAATATTCATTTTATATAATGTTTCAGTTCGTATAACATACATGACATAGAACGATCATAATACATAATATCTTATGGTATAAGGATTATAAGATCTAATATCGTATTCTCAATGGGTGGGTACTGTAAGGAGCGGATACAGTCGAGTTCATAGATATGTGTACCCTGTAGTACTTTGTCATTTTAATCGCTGTGACAATTCATATACTTATGGCAGTTTAAACATGACATAAAATAAATAGACAAGGTACTAAAGTGTACACATATTTATGAACTCGAGTCTACCAGAACGGTCTTGCTTGTAATTTGTTTTAATTAACCAGAAAATGCCACGAGCATGACGAATCAGGTCAGAACCGACACGGTTAGGTTAGGTTAGAAGGCCTGGGCGGGAGCAAAGCTCCCGCCTAGGCCTTCGAGGTTTTTTTTTTTCTGCCCAGAAAATTCAGACTGCTGCCAGTAAAGTTAGTAAGGTAAGGTTGATTGTTAATTAAGAAGGCCACTTAATACTGAAAATAGAATTTAATTTCAAATAACATATGCATGTTTTTATATTATACGTGTATTATGTTTCTTGATGACATGTTAGATAATTTGATTAATATATCTTTTAAATCTTATGTGTTATGAACGTTATACGTTTTAATAGTTATATAAATTTATATTATATATTAATAACGTTATACTTTATGGAAATAGATATTTTGAAATTATATCTTCCGTTCATTATATCCAGTGAACGTTATACTAAACGTGTTTATACAAAGTGAGCGTATATATTATGAGTGTTATATTATCAGTTCTTATATCTCGTATTACTTACCCCACTCCTTTGTCCGCACTGCGAATTAGCGGCTCTAGGGTGCAGAAAAAGAAATAAAAAACCAGTTGCAAAATATAATTTGTTCATTTTAATTGATGACACTGTTTTGTTTAACGCACGGTTTACAAAATTATACGCATAGTCGAACTAAGAAGTTGCTGTACATTTAATTACCAATTGATATACTAAATTATAACCATCTTCATAAGGAAGCTCACAGTCACTCAGAGGGCTATGAAGAGGACTATGCTCGGGGTTTCTCTGAGTGATAGAATCAGAAATGATGATATACGCAGTAGAACTAAGGATACCGACATAGCCCGAAGAATAGCTAAACTGAAGTGGCAGTGGGCGGGGCACATCGCTCGCAGGACTGATGGCCGATGGGGCCAGAAGGATCTTGAGTGGCCTCCGCGGACCCGGAGACGAGCTGTAGGTAGGCCTCCAACAAGATGGAGTGATGACCTTGTGAATATCGCGGGAATGCGGTGGATGCGAAAAGCCGGTCTGAGTGGAGAGCCTTGGGGGAGGCCTATGTCCAGCAGTGGACGTCTTTCGGCTGACACGATGATGATGATGATGATGAACCATCTTCTGTGTACGTTACTGCGAAAAGGTTATTAGTTCGACTGTATATTAAATGAACGGCTGAACGAATTGATACAGCGCATATTGTGTTCATAAAATTATTTTGAAATCTCACATGCAGTCACTGCTAGTTATAACCGAATAAATACTAAAATAACGTAAGGGTTCTACAGTTAAGATCCATGGCCATTGTATGTCACATTATCGGTTTTCACAGCATACAAGTCGACGAGGCACGGCGAACCGCACTTTACATTTATCGCTACACCCCGTATAACTACATTTAACGAAGCACTCTGTATAATGGCCGTCGTTGCCAAGTTTATGAATTTGATAGCCGTTGATTTTAATGAGGTCGTAAATGAAAATATGAAATAATTTAAGACGGTAGTTGAAACGTTTGCATACGCTGCTTTATTGGTGTATAAACCATTTAAACCATTCGTTGTATTAGGTACTTAAATCGATTACGAGTGGATTAAATAATATATTGTCTGAATAGTAAATATTTAGTTTGACAGTATTGAAACCAATATGCGTCTACGAGATTTTAAATAAATCAAAATACACTTTTATACTCGTACGTGTACATTTAACGATCGGCACAAAATTTCGACCCCTGATCTTTACTAATACATATAATGAATACAAAACTGTGTTTTATTATTTGTATGTATGTATGTATTTATAAGTACTATAAGTACAAGTACTTAAACAGCTAACTTTCGTAAATAATAAAATCACAAAAGCAAATTTATACCATGACTTAACCTCATAGAGTTAACCTATAGGATAATAATAAAAACTAAGATCTTGAGAAAGAGGGGGAGAGACAATTGTGTGTTTGTTTGTTTGATCCGTCTAACGGCTTCTTGCCTCAAAACAAATCGTAAAGAAATAAATTATAGCCCCGAAACGTATAAAAGCAACATTTTATTCTGGAGTAACTAACAGCTCCATAGGGATTAGCATTAAACAACATCAACGCGGACGGAGTAGCAAGCGAAAAACATTTAAGATTATTATTTCGTAAGCGATACGGCCTTTAAGTCTTCAAGGTAAGGCTTATAATGTAAAACAATAATTAGGTATGTAGGGATGTATAATTGGGATAGACCAAAAAAAAATAGTCACGGTTTTAACATTCCAATTCGAAAGAAAAAGCAATTTTAAGGGACCTATTTCATTAATTTTGTATTTGACCCAATAGCTTTATTTATTTAACAGATATTTTATGGATGACATGATTATTGTAAATTTGGGTTGACATTTTCTAATAAATGACAACAATTAAATGATATCTAAAGATAAAAAGTGATTGTAATAGTGTATTAAAACATACTATTTTAAGCGGTTTTCGCCTAACCTGTAATACACCTAAGGGGCTTTCAAGCCAAAAACTAAAGTCAAACAAAGGTTAAATATACTTTTTTTGATATATCTAAAAAAGATAAATAATTCAAAAACGTTATAATTCAGAACGGCTTTAAAACCCTATTCCTCGAAATGGTTTTAGGATTAGAGTAATTGTAAAAATAAGATCTATGAATAAGAGGCTTGTATGTAATAGGGAATACGCATGGATTTTTTAAATCGCATTTCTCAACATAATAAGAATATACCGTAAAAGAGATAACAAAACGGAAATTAAAATAATATCGGCCAAGTAATAACGGATGATACAAGCATTTTAAACTCTTAATTAGACAGCGATTAGA
Organism: Acleris emargana; assembly: GCA_927399475.2. NCBI lineage: Eukaryota > Metazoa > Arthropoda > Insecta > Lepidoptera > Tortricidae > Acleris > Acleris emargana. Next base: position 6,194,057 of record OV656840.1, read on the forward strand.
CAGAGAGATCCGATATGCACTGTGACGTCATGTAACAGGTTGGCCATATAAAAAAGATGTAAGTTTAAAAATCTCGCTTATATTTGTATGTATTAAAAAAAAGATTTTTCTAAACTGTTTGTTACATGAAGCAGCTTTTATTTAAGTTGTGAATAAAGATGAATATTCCCTATTAGGATAATCATCTCAATCTTACTAGAATTATAATTTATGATATAAAAATAATTCATAAACCATTTTCTAGCGCATTGAAACGGTTTTGTTAATTTTTGTACAACAAAATTCTCTTTACGGCTATTAACCGCGAGCTATATCTCATTGCAAATATAGCTTATGAATGAAGCTATGAGGTCTTTGCTAAACTCTACTCATTCCTTAAACTGAACATCAGGACCTACGATCGGTTCTTCACATACATACATACCTTCACTCCTGTATCCCAATGGGGTAGGCAGATACTATGAAAACACAACTATCGTTTCCTCTAACTAGATTCATCAACCTCTTCATGTTCGTATGTCGGTTTCAGATGCATTTGATGGCCCTTATTTAGTACAACGCGAATCTGATCTGATGATATCTCCACTCTCCCGCTCGCCATCCCTCTTTCGTAACTCTTCTTTCATCCATCCAATAAATGACTAAACCATCTTAGCATACCCTCGATCTTTGTCACTACACCTTCTTACGATCTATTTGTCCACAGTAATATTGAAGCATGACCCGGTGATAAGCGGGATGCCAGGCAGCGTGCAGTTCGGCGAGGATGTAGTGTTGAACTGCACAGCACCACCTGCCATGCCGCCTGCCAACATAATGTGGTACATCGACGGGAGGCCTGAGATTGTAAGTACACCCACAAAAAAGTGAACGTGAATTATCAAAAGTATTTATACATACATACATGGGTGGGGTAGGCAGAGCTAAAGAATTACCAACTTCTTGATAATTCTATAACCATATTTTGCACAAGTAGGCTAAGATGTTTCCGAGTGTATTAGTGACAGGTGGCAAGCCCATCGCCTAACAGTACTACAAGCCTTTATTCCCTTAGTCGCCTTTTACGATATCCACGGGAAGACATGGAGTGGTACTATTCTAACCCGGCAACCACACGGCAAACCCCTTCAACGCACTATAATCATAGTTAAAATATACGTTGTCAGAATGATAGATCACACAGCATATCTCAAGCCAACTTTAATTCCATCTTGATGATTAAATGACTACAACAATACCGCTTCGTTTTGCCAATTAAGGGCGGATTCGACCAAACGAGAATAAAGTCTTATACCAGGTTCATGTTATTTAACAAGTCCATGCAATATGTATTGGTTTGAGCACAAACACGTTTTTGCGAAATGAAAGTTTGTCAACAGATGAATTGACAAAAAGTCAGGATACCCTTTATACCGAGATTAAACGCCGAATTTGTATAGACTAATCTCGGAAAAAATATATTTAACTTTTGTTTGACTTTCGTTTTCGGTTTGAATCCCTCCTAGGTGTATCTTGCGGGTCAGGCGAAAACAGCTTGAAATAGTATGTAATACACGATTAAAAATCACTTTTTATCATTCGATATCATTAAATTGTTGTAATTTATTAGAAAATGACATCCCAAATTTAAAATAATCATGCCATCCATAAAATGACTGCTAAATAAATAAAGATATTAAGACAAGACTATTGGGTCAAATACAAAATTAATGAAATTTGTCTATAAAATTACCTATTCTTTTGAATTAGAATGTAAAAACTGTGGTATTTTTTTTTTAGTCTATCCCAATTATCATGTAGGGTGTATATTTTCTGATATAAAACCAAAAAAGCTACGTAACTTTTATGTTGAGAATGATCTCTACTGTAACCATTTTAAATTAATTCTCCCCTGTAGAAGTTTTCACATCTCCATTTTTTCAACCAGATTGATCATCAACCTTGGGCAATCCACACGGGGTTCACCAGCGTCAATGAAGAAGGACTGCGGGCGAGCTGGCGGCCACTTCGGGTGAAGGTCGACATAGCCCAGGGTTTCGTTTCATTGCGGTGTGAGGCCACGCAGCCTGTGCGACCGGCCTACGTGCGATCGACGAACGCGAGCCTCGCCGTCGCACGGTCGCCACATCTGTCGATGTTTACCGCTTCAGGTAAACCTTTTGAAGTCATTGCCTCCGAGTTCCTCGTACGGCGGAGTGAGTCCAAGCGAAAATCGCCACTATTATACCCTACAAGATTCCCATGGGAAGCGCCAATCGAGCAACAACTTTTGTTACTTTTTTTTATGGCATAGGTAGTAGGGAATGCAAATAACCGGTTATAACCGGTTTTAACCGGTTATTTTCATACAAAATCGGTTAATAACCGGGTAAATTGCATTCCCTAATAGGTAGGCAAACGAGCACACAGTCCACCTGATGGTAAGTGGAAACTGTGACCCATAGACATTCGCATTCACAAGACTGCAAATGCACTGCCAACCCTGAGGACTAAGATGGAATGCCTCTATGCTAGTCATTTCACCGGCTGTCTTATCCCCAAACCGGAATACAACAATGCAAACACTGCTGCTTGGCGGTGGGTTAATGGATAAGATGGTGGTACCAACCCGGACGGACCCTGCACAAGGTCCTCCCACTTTACGTAGTAAATGCCAAACGAATTAAAAATAAGTAACTCTCATCTCTAAAATGACTGATATACTGCCACAGTAAGCACTCTACAAATGAAGAACAGACATCTAGATCTATCATCATTTATTATTTTCATTTACCCTGGTTTTTATCTCATTATTCCTCGCCATCTGTCTATCCTGCCCGCCCTGGCCGCTCAATTATCATTTCTCTGCCATCAATCATAGCAAATAGTGGATTGCTCATAGTTCGGAACGTTAAGCGAACTTTATGACTAAGTGGCTATGTTAAGTAAAAACGTTTTCTTACAAATAATTTTCGGGCACTTACTGAATCTTTTTGAGGAAATAACTGATATAGGCTTCTACTATGTATTGCATACAAAGCGTAGCTTGCTGTGATATTATCTTTCAGATTTTTTTCCATTACAATAATTGACTCAATATGATAAGTAATTGTAAATGTGTTGCTTGTCATATATTGTTATGAAAGTGTTAGTGTGGGCGTCTTTAATCCATTTGAATGGAATTTTTAGTGCAAGTAATAGGTGGTTAAATAAATCAGTTTTATATTACTTATTGCTCTATTGTTACCATAATTATGAACTCTTAATACTTAATAAGATATGTCCAATTCTGTAAAAGGGACCAAGACGTTTATCTCTATCCCTTTCTCTGCAAAGTACTTGCCAGTGTTTAACAGGTTATATTATAACGCGACCTCAGCGGTCTTATTCTGCTTTGTCTTTACACGTATTTTTATCGTATTGGTTTTAACTCGACTGCCATGACTATTAATAAAACCGTTGTGGGAGGACCTTGTGCAGGGTCCGTCCGGGTTGGTACCACCATCTTATCCATTAACCTACCGCCAAGCAGCAGTGTTCGCATCGTTGTGTTCCGGTTTGGGGATAAGACAGCCGGTGAAATGACTAGCATAGAGGCATTCCATCTTAGTCCTCAGGGTTGGCAACGCATTTGCAGTCTTGTGAATGCGAATGTCTATGGGTCACAGTTTCCACTTACCATCAGGTGGCCTGTGTGCTCGTTTGCCAAACCATGCCATAAAAAAAAAAAAAAAAAAAAAGAGAACCCTCATTAATACGCTGTCCATTCGTCCGTCCTAACTTTAAAGAACTGGAGCTTTTACAAAAAAAAAAGCTGAAGTTATAATTCCCGTCCATGAAACTATTTTCAACGTACCTATTTTTATTTTTGTTGTTTTACTGTGCGGCGGTCCGGAACCTTTGGTGCACAAGACCGACTCACACTTGACCGGTTTTTCAGAAGTCGACCCTCTGCTAATTAACTAATAATTACTCTCAGCCAGCAAGTTCCATACAAACCCGGGTCCCAGTCCTAGGTGCCATGAGAGTGCAGTTTTCCAGCGACGAAAAGTTACATTATAGTAAATATATTTTATTTGTATTGTATTTTGTCCGCAGGCTCAAGCAACGTGAAGGCTGTGCTCACCCTACTAACCTGCGCCACAGTACATTTATTTACTAAAAGTGCCTTGAGTGAAGTGTAGTATAGGTAATGTGACGTCATCGAGTTAATTTAAGGTTCAATTGCAGTTTTTAATCAATATTATACAACCTCAATAATTGTTTTTTTCTGTCAGATTTATTTAAACGCGACTTTGCTAACGCAATTAAAACCATATTTACAAATTAATAGGTTTCTTATTTGCGGTAAATGATGGTGGGTTTTCAGGCATGAATCCTGTTTGAAAATGGTTTATGATTTAACTGTCACTTTATCACTTAGATGTGGCAAATAGACACCGATATTGTGGACATATTTAATGGAAACAATTTTTAATACAAAGTGAGCAACAGACTCAGATTCAAAAAATGAAAAAAAAAAAACACGTATAATTAAATCTAAAAAAAGGACAAAGGATAAATAAATAAGCCATACAAAATAAACAGAACACTCTTACCGAACTAATTGTTGAAGACCGATTAATTTAATTTGGTATTTTATAACAAGTAGTGCTTTAAACATTTGTAAAATCCTCATTGTGGTGTATTCTAGATGGTTTTAATAATTTATTACACAATTATTTTTCTTTATGAAATGTTGGGTATGCTTAAATTATTATGCTGATACAGTAATACCAAAGAACAATTATCATAAAACGGCATGAAGCTGATTTCCATTTATTTTAAATGAATTATTTTGCTACGTCAAAGGTTGTGAACCTCTGTATTCGTATTTAGCTCTAGCGATTGCTTTGTTCCAATGCTAATTATAATTATGTGGTCACAACCCTTGCCTGGCCGGGTCAGGGGTAGCAAACAATGGGTCTGACAATGAAGATTAAAAGATTTTATCTTATTAAGCCTGTAACATAGAATTTGAGCCAGACTAATCATATTAGCTTTATGGTAACATTAATTTTAAATAGCTGCTTGGGCAATGTTTGCATTATGTTAATTTGATAGAGTAGTATCAACTACGACTCTTATTAATTCATGAATAGAATTGAAAGCTGTAATTGAACCCACATAAAAAAACAGTGCTGCATCGTGTAAATAAAAATGTAAAAAACTGGGAAAAGCAAAGTATACGTACAGATATAGTATATAATTAAAAAGCATCGTAATTTTGTCAGATAAGTACGTTTATAATAATCTTTCTCAGTCAGGCTTATTGATGAGTAAATACGCTAACTGAGAAAGCAAGATATAAACAAACTCAACCGCCAAAATACGATGTCATTTGATTATTTTCTACGAGTACAACAGTACAAGTATGTTGTTGCCAAATATGTTTAATTTGAAATACTGTGTTTCTTCAGAACTATGACGATATTAAATCATGTTATTGATGTACCTAGCTAATGCAACTTTTTATGTTTTTTGTTTTTTGTTATTTGGCTGGATTTTCAAAAATCGGTATTGTAATTACCACTCAATTAAATTGGTGCTTTTGGTTGTATGGATAAAAAAATAAAAAAAGTATTTTCTCGGAAACACTATGCAGTACTGACACAGTCGATTATAATTTTTAATAAGAAAATTGTATGATAAAATCAATTTATTATATAAATATAGCAAGCACTGAATTTGAATGTTTTAGGTCACATAAATTTGTAATTATTTACATATGTTGGGGAGCTAAACTAAGGGTGTCTAAATCAAATAAATGTATTGTAAAACTTAATAATAATGTATAAATGGTTGTTACATTGTTTCAGCATTTCTTCGTGGTAAATGTTATTGTTTTTATTACGTATATGAAGTAAATATAATTACGTCGTTTTAGTTCATTCAGCGTAAACATTTTAAAATATTATGAGGTTTCTAAAACTTCAACTTAACTTTACTTAACATAATGGCAGCCAATTATTATTTCCTAAATTTACGCTTTTTATATCAGCAAGGCATCATCTGATATAAAGTGGGGAAATAAACATTTTATTAAAGATAAAAGGTTCGTATTGGATACAGTGGATTTATAATTAACTGAAGCAAAAGGCTAGGAGGAAAAAAACCATAAATGAAGGATACAATCAACATACTACATAATATCCTATTTGTTTTCGCTTTAAATACTAGACGTATAGGTACTAAACCTGAAAAAAAAAAGTAATTTAATATATTGACAAATTTAGTCTTTCTTGACTTGAAAATGTTACCTTATTTTGTAACACGTTACGTTTTAATATAATAACAATACTCGTAGCGTGGTATTTTCTGTTTAATCTTATATTATTTAACTTATTGAACAACAAAAAAAACCACTACCTTACAATGGATCCTTTTATCTTAAAACGTATTTAAAAAATGATTTATTAACTTTGAGTTTTTATTTGTTATTTTGTTCATAATCGTTGTGGCTTTCTATTGTTGGTGAATCTGGTCTTATCATTAAAGATTCTAACTTGAATGTTAAGTTAAATCAAAAAACATATAATCACCATGTTTTTAATTTGGAACGTTTATTTGTACTTGAAATGTCGATATCTCATTCCAGGTGACAATATAGTACAGTCATTGCAAAGGGAAACTGATGGTTATTACTAAGCGTAGAACTTTTGGTACCGTGGTTCTAGAATCCGTGGGAAATAGCCACTCCAGGCTATTTCCCAATTATTATAATCATACTTATTTCAAAATGCTTTCATTCGTTAAATCGCTAAACCAGTTTACGAATAAATTAATTTTGGTAAAGAGAGTGATTTTGTTTCAAGCAAACAAATATTCAAATAGTAGGTATGGATAAATGGAATAAAAAATAATTGAGATTATTTAGTAATATGACATAATCCCCGTGTGGTTGCCGGGTTAGAATAGTGCCACTCCATGTCTTCCCGTGGATGTCGTAAGAGGCGACTAAGGGAATAAAGGCTTGTAGTACTGTTAGGCGATGGGCTTGCCACCTGTCACTAATACACTGGGAAACATCTTAGCCTACTTGTGCAAAATGTGGTTACAGAATTATCAAGAAGTTTTAAGACTTGTTGGTAATTCTTTAGCTCTGCCTACCCCGCTGTGGGAATGGGGGCGTGAGTTTGTGTGTGTGTGTGTATGTATGTGACATAATGAAGACCAAAATCAAAGTGGTATATTTATAATAATTGGAAAATAGTGACTCCATGGATTCTAGAACCACGTTATGCCACCAAAAGTCCTAACCTTAGTTATTAATCGTGCAAATAAAATAATTTGATGGACTGGCTTCACTTACACCATCTTTTGTCATGCTAAATCTATACTCGATATAAATATACATGTACATATTATAAAATATAGTTCGTAAAATATCTGAATTAATGTAAATTGAAGTTTTTAAATAATTTTCATTCTTCATTTGGGGAGATTGGTAAGAAACATCGGAAAGGCCTAGAATCAAAAAAATGCTGTTCAAATGTTTTTTTATTAAAAGTAAAGTTCGTTTTATCTTAAATTCTGTGTTCGAACTTAGATCCTTTGTAAAAAATTGTGTAAATATTATTTAATTACACTTTACGCAGGTGTATAAAGGTTTTTATTATAAAATCCGTGAAAGTACTTGTATGTACAGACGGAAATAGTTTTGAAACATCGACAAAAAAAACGATTGTATTAATAATGTTTTAATTGGAATTCTCAGGCTAAGATCAATAACTCCCCACTCCTTATATTTTGTGTCACTAGATTTAATTTCCGTTCTTGTGGTTCACTGTTTAAGAGTCAATTTCGAGCACTATCAAAATGTTCTGTGATACATATGTGTTTCTTAGTTTCTATTACAATCTGTTTTTTATAAGAAAATAACTTTGAATGTTTGCTTGAAGACTGGAACCACGTGACATCCTTAAATGTGTAAGTCTGTTAGTGTTTTTTTTTCTGACTCGAGTTTAAAAAAGGAACACGCATTCTACAACGCCCTGGCATTTAGTTCAGCACCGCGTCAGCTCCAAGTGATACATTGAAAAGTGAGCTTTGATATGTGCTAATTAGATATTATTTTCAGTGGACGTCGCGAGGCCAGCGCTCCGGCTATTGCTATTTACTTGAACTTGAAAAAGGTATCGTATTAACACAAGTCAAAGCTCACTTTTCAATGATTCACTTTGAGCTGATCGTGTACCGGGGCGTTGTAGTGTGCGATGATCATTAAAATGTTTAAAAAAATACTGAATACGGCGGTACGACTCGTGACTCGATGAATCTTTTTTTATTTGCATTGGAAGTACTTTTTCTTATAAAAATTCAGAGTGTATATAATTATACGTACGATAATATAATATACTTTGTCATTGGGTGTCAAGGTCTAAATGGCGATAAATAAACGTACTTAAATAATAAACGATAATTTTATTTTTCACAGATTTTGGTTATTTATATTAATTATATCTAGGGTCCTAGTGAACAGGCGTAAGTCTCCTGAAGATCAAGTGAAAAAGGGTTTAAGTCCAGTATACTCCATTTATGTATCCCTTTTGTAGAAGAAGTTAAGTCAACTTACGCCCTTTTTCACTAGGTCCCCAGATATTACACGTAACGTAATCTAAGCCGCTTTTGTATCCTTAAAATTAACTAGGCACTTTCATCGGTTTTTCTACTGCCGTATCAAAAACAAATAATGGTAAGCCACTAGTGTGTCTTCGGTTTTTTGTGTACCTAGGTATGTCAGTCTTACCGGTATCCCGACTTTTTACTATATCATTGTACAAACTTTCATTTCGCAGAAACGTATTTGTGCTCAAACCATTACATATTACATATGTTACATGGGCTTGTTAAATAAGTTAGTTTAGGTTAGTCTTGACTACATTTCTTTTTATAATACGGCGGGAAGTAACTTTTTGCAAAATGAAAGTTGGTAAAATGATAAAGTTTGTCAAATGATGATTTGATAAAACATTAGTGAACCCAGTCTTAACAGTCCCGCTAGATAACAGAAGAGAAGTATTAATTTCACCAAACGATGATAACTACTTAACAGACGATTAGAGCGTTAACAGCTGTCAAAATGTATGAACTAACAGTCGATTAACATTGATTAAATTTTACATCACTTTGTGAAATTAGTACGATACGACTAGCATTGGTTCCACAATACATTTATAAACACTCTGGGTAACTAAGGCTGAGGCCACACACGAGGTATCATAGGGGGTTTAAATTTCTAGCGCGACTATCAAAGGTGATAAGCAGGGGACGAACTTTTCATGCAGATGACGTCAAAATGAAAAAAAAATACACACAGGGTGCTCTGCTTTACTTTGTGTTTAAGTATGTATTAGACGGGGAAAAAAAAGAAGCGGTAAAATGATTTTGGTTTAAATACAGCTTAATTGCAATGAAAATACGGATCACGGCAGCATCATGTTTTTTTTTCACCACTCATTACTAAAAATGGCCAATGTAGACAATTTTATTTTATGAATGTCAATGCCATAATTGTATTTATGACTTAAATAGTCAATCATAAACTGTCTTTCTCAATTTCAGTATTGTCAGTAACGAGTCAAATAAAGGTTTGTAGGGACACAGAATGCTGCGTCAACTCATATTTGACGACGCGCTAGCCTAGTTGGTAGTGACCCTGCCTACGAAGCTAGCGGTCCTGGGTTCAAATCCCGGTAAGGGCAGATATTTGTGTGATGAGCGCGAATATTTGTTCCTGAGTCATGGATGTTTACTATGTATTTAAGTATATATTTCTCTATATAAGTATTTATATCGTTGTCTAGTACCCATAATACAAGCCTAGAGCTTAAATTGGGACTAGGTCAATTGGTGTGACATTGTGCCCTGATATTTATTTATTTATATCGCAGTACATGTGTACATGAGTCGTTGTCTAGGACTCAAGTAGTTAAGTCATTGTACTTAAAATAAAATATTAATAAATGTAGTGATTTAATTGGCGTTTCGATTCAGTATTGGTCACCTACATATTACATAAACTCCATAGGTTTATGCAGATCTTGTTCGGCGATACTCGAACTAAATTTCAACCTTTCCTTACTAGTTTTTCATGTTTAATCAGCCTGTATACAAATTGACGTCATCGGCATGATCATTTCGACCCCTGGTGGTAAGTGTACAGTCAGCGTCAAAAGTAACTGGTCACTTCAAGCTACTTTTGTACTTTATCGCATTTACACATTAGACAATCTTGTTTGACATTGCTTATGTGACAGTAAAGCGACTAGGTATTTAAGTGATCACTTTATTTTGACGCTGACCGTACCATCAAGAGGAAGTAAAGAAAGTACGACGTGAGTCACGAAAAATTAGACGAGGACAAACTTGAGCTTTGATGGAATAATAACCTTTGTAGTATAGTCGACTACAAAGATATGTATCCACTTTTTCACCTTTATTGGATTGTAATAAGGGTCAAAAGTGGATACATCTCTTTATAGTCGACTGTACATATTAAGGTCCTTTGAGTAACATAAGTTTTAATAGGGTCCCATTAGCTCTCTTTGGGTATTTGGGTACAAAATCCTAGAGGTTTAATTATTTAAGTCTGGGTTTAAATGTTATCCCCTTCATGATTTAAAAAGGTTTTTCATATATTTAATCAGAAGGATTTGTACTGTTCGTATGTTTTCATTTACATCAATATTCGCTGTCAAATTTGTACATTTTTGTAGCTACTTGTTGACAGCTGTCAAAAATGCAGGTCATTTAAGTTTAAAAAGTTGTCAAGCTTATACAGAAAAATACTAAAAGAGGAAACACACAAAAACATTGCTCTAGAGTAAACCATAAACTAAATTTCTGGAATCTATCCCCGTAGCCTCTTGTTTGATCATTCCAAGAAGGATATGTCGTCTAAGCGTTTAATTATTGCAAGGTCGAAGTTCCGCTTTTTAGGAAATGATATATTATTCAAATTTATTTCAGCCAAATGGCAGATAAAATATTTCCTTGTGATAGGTTACACGTCTAAGCCGGAGCCTGTCGTTAGCCTAAAAGGCTTTTAGCCGAATGTATAATTCCCCAAAACAGCTTATAACGTCGGGTAGGATAGGTTAGGTAAGGATGAGAAATAGGATTAACATGTTAACAGTCATACAAAACGTTTCAGATTCCTCGTAAGTACATCACGTCGTAATTGCATACCTGGTAATTTCTTATCGACCCATAAGTGGGGCACTGGACTGTGAAGGTGTTAAAGCCCAAATAGTAGACACTCCCAGAGTCTTACCATCTCACCACAAAGCGAGCTTCGTCCAATATAACTGTAGCGCAGCACAAATAAACAGAGTAGAAGTACCGGCTTTGGCCACCTTAAGACCGTTTTTGGCCACTTTAAATTTTAACTAATATCTAAAGCATTACGAAAAATATAAAATTATTTTTATATTTTATCTTAATAATAATTATCAGTGTTAACTATTTATGATTATTAATTTTAATTATACAGTATTTTTGATACTCATTTCAACCTTAAGTGGCCAAAAAGGGTACAGTGGCCACAAACGGTACTTCTACCCTACTACCTAAGTGACAGGAGATTGTTTTCTCATGATTAGTTGTATTTTTGTATTATGTGGTACATGTCAGCAGAAGGTAAGTATAAACAAATGAGTAAGTATCAAATTAAAAAAGATATGTGCACAGGTCTACTAATTACAAACCATTGCAAGCTACAAGCTTTACATAAATAAAAACCGCTTTACAATCTGTTCACCTTTTGCCGGTTTACAGATAAAAAATAGAGCGACCGATACAGGACGCAGGATTACACTTCTCTTTTTAGGCGGCTTTTTGATTCAGTGACAGTAAAACCTATGTCGATGCAATTTTTTCTCAGAGACATGGATATTTTTATGTGTACTGAATTCACATGCGTCTTGACACACACTTACTTATGTGCGTATACATTTCATAAAATTGTATAACTGGTTAAAATTTGCGTACTCTAAAAATAGATTTCAAAAAACAAATGATTTATAAATTAATTTAAAAATAATTATAGCAAGCAGCAAGCTTTAAAAAACCCGATTGTTGCAAACCAACTTTAAACCGTTATAAATCCTTAACGATAACTCAAAATGAAAAATAATGAAAGAAACCTAAGGTTCATTTTTAAATACCTATCTAGTGACACCCCACTTGTCATAGTACATGGACTTTTTTTTTCTTTGTTAATATGGCGTCTGGTCATATCTTTAGTGACACTCACAAGATTAAGAAAAATCGATTGACATAAGAATCATCAAAATCCGTCCACGCGTTTAGTTTATAGAGCGCCACAAAGGAACAAACATACACAGGCTGATAAACGAATTACCCTCCAGCAGTCGGGTAAAAAACCAATACACATAATCAAATTTTACATTATAATAAAAAAAACAAGAAGTATGCTTGAAAACATTTCTAACGACGACGTATTTCCAACAACCACGACCAAAACACGTGAAGCATAAACGCTTAATACAAAGTACTAACAGCGAAATAAAATTGCAAAAATAAATTTCGAAACACAAAAAGAAACGTTAAATCACATTCGCAAAATAAGGAAGCTTTTATTTGAAATGCACAAACATTCTCGAGAACACACTATTGTGTTCGCGGTGACGAAACCGACCGCGAACGGAGAATGGGCCCGTCGTTCACGGGTCGCGGGGCCCGAATGGAACGCTTTTTATACTGCTCTTGGTGCTTTATGTCGACCTGATACTTTTTAATATATAAAATATTGTAAAGATACAAAATAGTATATTCCGTTAAGAAATCAGTGCTTTATTCCGCTTTAGTTATTTTCAATTTTGTTGTTACTACTCTTGATGCTTTTTGTCGACCTGGTACTTTTTAATATATGAAATATTGTAAAGATACAATATAGTATATTCGGTTTAGAAATCAGTGCCCTTATTCCGCTTTAGTTATTTTCAATTTTGTTATTACTCCGTTAATTATGTACTTATGACAGCCCTTACCTGCCAAGAAAATAGAAATTGTCATAGTTCTCGTAGAAGTCTATCAATATGATATAGCATAGACACCGTTACACCAAATAACGGTGGTGGCTAGATAACGTCAAACCAAGATTTTCATCTTTATATTTCTTTCGTCACTATTGTAGAAAGTTATTTGTCTACAGTAATGATTTTCTACGCTATTAAAAAAAAATAAAGGAGAAAATTTTAACTGTACTATCAACTTAAGTTTTTTTTTTATCATGTCATAGGAAGGCAAACGAGCACACAGGCCACCTGATGGTGAGTGGAAACTGTGACCCATTGACATTCGCATTCACAAGATTGCAAATGCACTGCCAACCCTGAAGACTAAGATGGAATGCCTCTGTGCTAGTAATTTCACCGGATGTCTTATCCCCAAACCGGAACACAACGATGCAAACACTGCTGCTTGGCGGTAGGTCAATGGATAAAATGGTGGTACCAACCCGGACGGACCCTGCACAAGGTCCTCCCACGCTTATCACGAATAACCCAACCCTAACTTTAATACTGATTATATAATAAAAGAAAAATTCAACCATTAAATATTACAGCAAAAAGTTTTAGCTCGTCCTGAACTGAGTTGATACTTATATCTCTGAATACTGAATGAAACAAAGACTATTTACGTTTCAAACTATTTAAAACAAAAGAGTAGCCGAATACAAAGGAGACTTTTCATAATGGAACATTATTTTCTGTCTGGAGGGTTCTGTTTTCCTAGTAGTTGTTAAATTACCGCCATTGTTGCCTGGATAAAAACCCTCGTTATTCTTTAATTGTATGTAATAAATGAATGAAGTGGTTGTTAATTGACTGTTTTCATTTCATTTAATAAATAATATTAGGAGCACAACGTTTACAGAAGATTTTTTCTGTATACTAGCGACACCCCCCGGTCACGCACGGGTAGCACAAAAAACAAAAAAAAAAGTTGAAATCATCGCTACTAAACTTAACAGGTTCTTCCGTGGGCTAATCTGAAGGATGCCTAAGCATACTGGACATATACACATACCACCATACACACATCAATTAACATATATAGATTTGGCTCGTTTATTATTATTGCGTTTAGGTTAAATTTAGACATGTTCTATATCACCGCTCTTTTTGTATACAAAGGGTTTTATAACAAATCCCTGGTACATGTCATTGATAGATTAAATCTGGGACTTACACACTCATTCAATACTCATACACGTCCAAGAAGTCAGCATCCTTTACTAAAAAATCTACCTCCTTACATAAGACGTAAAACAAGAGTGGAAGAGACCTAGTCAATTTCTGCTACATCTAACACATGCACGATATCGATTTTTTTTGATATCTCAAACAGCAAATTTTAATGTTGCTAATTAATAAAAAAATATGTCCAACCTACAGGGATGTTTCAACAACACGCAGTTCACAAATAAACCGGCGAGTTCAAATAGTCTCGTCAAAGCGTACGAGATATATTTTAGCGCGAACGTTCTCAATTAGACAATTTTATACAGCACAGAGCTCGGCGCAAGCTTTTTTTTTCGTGACGGAATTGTCGATCAGAATAGCGACCTAAAGTGACTTGTTCTATACCGCCTCTTGTTACGATTTACTTTGTCAATAAATCTGGGCCTCTTTATTCTACACGGTAAAGTCATATTGATTTTGACATGTTATCGTATCGTCAATGTTACGGTAGTTCTTATTTACTTGACAGTAATAACGGCCGAGTGAAAAACAATACAATAAGGGAGCGACCACACCAGAGCACGGTGCGGAAATTAGGGTCCGTCAAAATTGAGAACATGTACCTAATTAGGATTGTTCATATTTTTACAATTACTCTAATTCGAAAATCATTTCGAGGAACAGGGTTTCTAAGCCGTTCTGCATCATTAAGTTTTTGAAATATTTATCTATTTCGGATATTTCGACAAAAGTATATTTAACCTTTGTTTGACTTTCGATTTCGGCTTGAAGCCTATTATATCTTACGGGTTAGGTGAAAACCGCTTGAAATAGTATGTTTTAATACACTAATACAATCACTTTTTATCATTAGGTATCACTTAATTCTTGTAATATTTTGTAAATGCCACCCCAATTTAAAATAAACATGTCACCCATAAAATGTCTGCTAAATAAACAAAGCTATTAAAACAAAACTATTGGGTCAAATACAAAATAAATGAAACTGGTCTCTTAAAATTACCTGTTCTTTCAAACTAGAATGTAAAAATCGTTAGTTATTTTTTTGGTCTATCCCAATTGTATGACCCACTTTTTTGTTTACGCAACGTCACCGTATGTTACGCGTCGGTATGGCCGATCCTAAACATGTAAAAAGCAGTATGGTTATACCCAATAAAATAGAGGCCCTGGCTGAATTCTACCAAATCACTTCTACTACATTTTTGGGTTACATTTCTATTCGTTATCTAATGCTCGCAATGCTTTAAATATTTTAGGTACAATCGCCCACACAGCTGAGTGACCAATGAAGATAAATAAAGAGAAACTGTCTCTGTCATGCACATAAGATTCTTATGTAAAATCTATATTCATCTCTTTCTACATTTGCTCACTTCTGTCTTTAATGGGCAGCTAAGTTTGGCTGTTTGTACGTATTCATTGAACACAAGCCATAAACAGGTTATCTCTACGTGACTAGGGAATGCAATTTAACCGGTTATTAACAGTTTTTGGATGAAAATAACCGGTTTAGACCGGTTACGGTTATTTGCATTCCCTATACGTGACCCACTTACGATATTGCTCGCTACTTACAAAAAATACACATCACCAAAAAACATCTGACATCTCCAATCTCCAACACTATCGCTTAGACTAAATAAAATATTATATATAGAATACATTAGTCCGGCTTCTTTCAAAAGAAAACGAGATTACGACCACGAAAATATGGGAAAGCTGGCGTAATGGGCTAGACCTGCGTAATGTCGGAGGAAACACAATGTGAAGATGGTACATTCGGAAAAATAAATGTTAGGTTACGTAAATATGAATGAATAGAGTGCTGACTTCCATTATCAACAGCCTAACACTTGACTGTGTTTGTTCTCCAAAATAAACGTAAAACAAGATTATCAATAAGCATACAAGTTTGTAAGTCGTGTAAATGCAGTTGAAATGCGCTCTTTGCGTAGTATGTGTGGTGTGAAACTGATTGATAGAGTTAGAAATGAAAAAATCAGAGAGAAGTGTGGAATAAAAGAAGATGTAGTGACTAAGATTGAAAAGGGCATGCTTCGATGGTTCGGTCATTTGGAAAGGATGGATGAGGGAAGATTGACGAAAGAGATATACAGATCGAAAGTGTGTGGAAGGGTCGGAAGGGGCCGCCCTAGGCGTACTTTTTCGAATCAAATCGGAGAAATACTGGAAAAGGGCCGAATCTTAAGTACCCGAAACCGACGTGCGTGCATGACTCGATGTATGAATGTTGAAGAAGCGAAGGAAATTTGTCAGGATCGTAGCAAGTGGAAAGAAGTGGTCTCTGCCTACCCCTCTGGGAAACAGGCGTGATTTAATGTAATGTAATGTAATACAAGTTTAAGAAAACCGACTAGGCAATCGTACTTTTTTTTAACCCGTCTTCTCATCATCATCATCATGTCAGCCGAAAGACGTCTACTGCTGGACATAGGCCTTCCTCAAGGCTCTCCACTCAGACCGGTCTTGTGCTTTTCGCATCCACCGCATTCCCGCGATCCTTACAAGGTCGTCACTCAATCTTTTTGGAGGCCTACCTACAAGCTCGTCTCCCGGTCAGCGGACGCCACTCAAGAACCTTCGGACGCCATCGGCCATCAGTCCTGCGAGCGATGTGCCCCGCCCGCCCACTGCCGCTTAAGTTTATCTATTCTTCGCACTTTATACCCGTCTTCTCGCATTGGTTTAAGTTTAGGTCACCTTTTTCTACTCTTATTTTCAAAAAATGAAAAAAAAAAACTCCGAAAATTCAATCAGGATTAAGGTTTCTTCATTTGTAATTTCGAAATTTTGTAGATTTTGTAGATTCGAAAGATATACGGGAATACACATTAACAGGACTGAAGGCCATAAAATCGATCATAATCTAATAATAAAAATCTATTTTTCAAATTAAAACATTTTAATACTTTGTATGAAGAGCAACTCATTCAAAAAAACAGTTTTTTCTCTATATATGCCACATTAAGATCGTCCACTGGGTGTCATAATGATGGGTCTATTTTTCGGCAATAAGTTAGAATGTACGCTAAAATAAGAGATAGTAAAGGCAAATAAATAGGGATCACGCCGCACTATAAGGTTTCTATAGAAGCGTATGGAAATCCAACTCATGACCGAAATGACTTCGGTGAAAGTCAAAAAATCGCATCTTCAGAATGATAGTGACCTAATTCAAAATTTCAGCTTTCAAACTTTAAGTCATAAATTGATTATGATAGAGCCCTAACTCGAAATTCAAAATTTCTGAATTATGTCACTATTGTGCTGAAGTTGCGAAATATTGAAGCCCGATAACTTGTTTACTTGAATCGGGTTGTATTTATTTAAATAACTAGTCAAGTAGGGTAAAGTCACCAGTAGTCAGCCAAAGACCAGTAGTCGACCTTGGGCCCCAGACAACATGCATTACGCCAACTCGCTTTTCTATTCGTTTCGTTTTTAAACCAATCGCGTCACTGCTAGATCACGTGACTTTTCGTATCACGTCATCTACAAGTGAAGCGATTGGTTTAAAAACGAAACGAATAGAAAAGCGAGTTGGCGTAATGCATCTTGTCTGGGGCCCTATATGAGTGTGAAGAGTGGGAAATATATATTTCGTACTCTTCCCACTCATACAAAGTATAGGCAGAGGCTGACTACAGGTCTCTGGCTGACTACTGGTGACTTTACCCTACACGATACGGAACCTCAGGAGTCGCGTTGTATTCGATAAAAACCGTGTTTTTATTAAATCGTTGACAGTTGCAATTGACTCAGTAGTAACCTGAGGGGTTATTATGTCATAACCATGCAGTTCTGTTTACGCTGAGAGAAAAGGACGGAGCTATATAAGGTGCCTAACAAATTAGATACCGATATCTTTACAGCTGATAGTACTCGGCTCTCGGACTAGATTTAAGTATACAACATTTAAGGTTTTATGGTAGTTTTTGGAAAAAAATAGGGAAACAACTTTGTTACGTAAAAACACCCTGTTAAGACCTCTGAATATATCTTGTAGAACCTCTTAACAATCTCTTGACCGGCCACTTCACAATGATAAATGAAATAAAATTCCCGCCAATCTGGAGATAATCATAATGACATATGACAAACAACTGTTTACATGATAGTGTTAAACGCAACATCTTGTCAGTTAATTGCACAGGTGATTATGTCGTTTAGACACAATTTTTTTTTTGTTCGGTAAATAAAAACAAAAAAAAACATATTAAAAGTTTTCGTGCTTTATATTTAAAGTTACTTGTTTTGATGTAAGGTACCATCTCTTAACATATCGGTACCGTAAAATGTACCTACTTTGCTCCCCCATGGGTAACTATGCTCCATAGTGACTTTTTTGTATGTTACTTATAAGTAGAGTTAGGACTTTTGGTGGCAAATAGTGGTTCCAGAATCCATGGAGTCGCTATTTTCTATTTATTGTGATACATACCACTTTGATTATGCCCTTCAGTATTTTAATATTTAAAAATTAATGTATTCATTAAACCGCTAAACCAATTTAAATGAATTTTGGTATGGAGGATATCTCTGCTGTGAAAGCGTTTCAAACAAGTATATATTAGTAGGGACGGAAAAACCGAAATAAAAATATAATTAGTTCATTTTGAAATATGACCATACTGTAGGTCAAAATCAAAGTGTCATGTATTATATTAATTAGGAAATAGCGGCTCCATGGATTCTAAAACAACGAAATGCCACCAAAATCCTGACCCTACTTATAAGACAAGGCCGATGACAAATTTTCTAAAAATAATTGATATATACATCCAGCTGCGCAGTGAATGAAAGCACTAGAATGATTTACAATACAGAATACCTCAATATAACGATGGAGCAAGATTACCCGTGGGGGAGCAAAGTAGGCACATTTTACGGTATCTAATTTGTTAGCACCTTATATAACTGCTATATAGCTCTGTCCCTTCTGATGTCTGCTGATTTCTGGAAGTACATGATTAAGTAGTTTATATGTTCATCTATTGTTTTAAAACATAACCAAAGCGTACGATATATTAGCGCGCTGGCGCCATTGAAATCGGTTAGCTGTCTAGAAAACTATGATAAAATAGGTAGGCGCTTTATTAAGCTGGATTAAACATAATAATGTTGGGTTAAATTCCGTTACGATATTTAGTTAATTTGATCCAATACAGCGCTGATATTACGGAATAATGATTTGTAATTTTTGACGAAAGGTTCTTATTTATACTTAATTAATAATAAAGGAACGAATACGGGTGTTACAGACAACTCACACCAGCCAAAGCAAAGCGAGGGTGGGTTACTATTATAGTTTTACAAGTAATAAATCTGTAAAAAATAATTGAGGCATGGAATTTACAAATGGGCTAAGTGCCAAAATACAATTATTGAGAAATTGAATCAAGATGCATTAGCTTAAGGTACAATTTAAGTTTTGCTTTTTCTGGCACTTAGCCCATTTGTAAATTCCATGCCTCAATTATTACTGCCCTTCTAAGCAGTATCCCAAAATCAATAATCAAAGTAAGTAAGTAAGTAAATTATTTATTCTCAAGAACATGGGTACATAACATGATGGTACAAGATACAAAGCAGTTTTAGTTCTCTTCTCCTAGTAATAAGGTTGATATTGCTACAGAAATTTTATCTGACATACTGCGTATTAGCTAAGCAGGGCAGATTAATTAAGTCACTTTTTCCCATCCCTTCAATGAAATGCCAAAGTGACATTTCGTTTTCATAATTTGTGACCGGGAGTTTCGTGGAAATTACAATTTTGGCTTAAAAAAAATACTTAAAAGGATAATTGAATTCAATTTTTAGTGGAAATAAGTGAGTTTACATACATAAATATATAAACTCACGCCTTCATTCCCAAAGTGGGGTAGGCAGAGCTAAAGAATTACCAACAACTTTTAAAACTTATTGATAATTCTGTAACCACACTTTGCACAATTAGGATAAGATGTTTACCAGCATATTAGTGAGTGAGTTTATGTTTAAAATAATGTATAATACTTATCGTGGTAACTTAATATGACAGTTTTTTTTAGAATGTCGTGATTTGTGATCGAGTGAAGTTTAAATTTGACAATGCAATCATGGCACGCGCAAACTATATACATCTCACGTTCTTCACGCGGAATCACATTAATCCATCCCTTTCGATTCTTGGGTAGGTGTGGCATCATAGTGGTCTCTTAAAACGTATGAGTCCACTCATTTCTGTACGACCATTCATTACAAGTATGTAATAACATTATTACATCCTCAATCATTTCCAAAATTAATGAATCGCCGGAACGGAATACCCGCGGGTCACATGTCACCATCCATAAACGAATCCTGTTTTTGAATTGAGTCAAAACGAAGGCAGGATATTTTCGGTCTTCATTTTAATCTTATACAAACTCGTTCACTCGTTTTCTGACAAAGAAAATCAGTGATGTCTTTTTCTTGAACATCCTTATATTCGACATTTAACAATGCTATTTTGGTATCTGCTGCTCTAAACTTAAGGTCTGAGTTCAATTCAGCCTGGCTCTTGCATCCTACAAACCTAGATTTAAATATATTTCTATTCTATTATTTCTATTGAACAAACTCCCATTCCACGACAAGGACGACTTGTTATCACATATCGCGAAATCGCGGCAAATTATTTAACTACGTATTTATTTATTTAAACTTAATGGAACAATTAAAGAAAAGTACAAATGGCGGACTTAATGCCTTTAGGCATTCTCTACCAGTCAACCAACAGGATTTTGGATAGCATATGGTTGGAGGTGACTGTACGTCTTTCAGCAAGTCCGTCACATCTACGTGATCAAAAGTAACCGGAGGAAGTTTTCCCAAATATTTGAAAACAAATATAGGAAATATCTCAGGGTCAGCATCCTTTAAAACACAGATAATATCTTTCAGACATTCCGTTTTCTCGTCTTTATACTGTCGAATAGCTTTAGCATTATCGACTTCCTCTAACAAGGATATACAAATCCGCAGCAATTGTTTATTGTCCATAACGTCAATATTATTGAGAAACGCCAATAATTCATGACAATATTAATATTAATTTTACCACTGCCGAGAAATGTGTGAATTTTAATATTGTCATATTATTGGCAATTTTTCAATAAGATTTACATTATGGACAAAAGACAATTGCTGCGGATTGGTATATCAATTCAACAAGTAAAACTATACAACTTATTTTCACAATGATACCTCGATGCAGCTGTCTGTGTGCAGACCGAGAGGAATCCTTTACAACTGACGTCACCTTTATTAAAAACGTTATCTTTTCAACGCAGCGTTCATTGCAGAGCGTATCAAATAAGCGCAGGTCAATACGTTGATTTATTAATCTGTATTTATCGCGAGTAAAAAGTACCTGATTTTAGTATTTACCTAGTTTGCGTTAGGTATCTGCTTACCAAACTTCATTGAAATCGGTTCAGCTATTTAGCCGTGAAAGCGTAACAGACAGAGTTATTTTCACATTCATATATTACTATGGGAAAGTATGGATAGATACTTAATAGAATTTATTATAGTGTTACAATAAATAATTTGAAATGTTAATAAGACGTTTATTAAAAAATGTTAATATTTTAAAAAGTGTTTCAGTCTGTCAATCACAAATCTGTATTCTGTATCTAAACTTCTATTTATAAAGAGGTAAAATTGTATTTCTTAGTTTATTTGTATACTTATGTGGGTAACCTGTGGAAGTACTTAACTGATTAAAAAATACCTCAGAGAAAACTTCATTTTTCCTATTATGAATTAAGCTATTTTGTATTTACTTTTCTCAAACATGCTCGGAAAAAACGGTTTTCCGATTGAAACACAAGGACGGAAAGAGCCTCATTTTACTCCTAGGAGTAAAAAAAACCATATGAAAACACTTTCCGTCCATGTCAATATATTTCTTAAAAATGCTGTCAATTTGCATACAAAATCAAAAGGACCAAGACAAAAATTCCAAACAGCCAAGGTAACTGCTCGCTTTTTTAGCACAATGCGTGTGTTTCTTTTTGAATTTGCATTCCAATGTCTATGGTTAGTATTTAAAAACAATTGACAGTCGGTAACATTCGTTCATTCTGCATAATATAATTGTGAAACCGAATATTAAACTATTTGTTGTGTGAAATACTTACTATAAAAAATGAGCTCAAGCGACGAAAGCGACAAAATAGGTACCACACCGCCTATATTAAAATCTGAAGCTGCCTCGGTTAGGCAAAACCTGCATCCCGCTAAATCTAAGGAAATTAAATTACTTGCTTTATAGAAATGTATTTGTATTATTTCCTCACATGTTTGAGAAAAGCATTATGTAGCCTCGGCGGAAACGAGGATTTCCTGACTCGTATTTTAGCAGGCCTCGCTGTTGCTCGGCCTGCTCACCACCGCGTCAGGAAAACCCTTACTTTCCGCGCCTAGGCAACAATGTACTATTCCATACTGGTGATGAATGAAGGATATTTTTATTGTATTGTATTATTATATGAAGGATTGCATAATAGCAGTGCGATTACGTTCGCTAGTTCTGTTTTAAGCGAGGGTTCACTTCACAGAACTCTGTTTAAACTGTCGCTTCTATAACTCAGCAATATGTTTATTCTTTGCTCATGTATATTACACGAATAGCCAAGATTGAAACGGCGCATATCAAACAAAAAAACTCAACAATAAATAGCTCAAAGCAATATTCAATGGTTATGTAATGGTTCCGGTAAAATCGCGGGCCGATATTTTGTATGTATATTTTATTTGAGACACAAAGCTTCGGGATAATAACGCGACCTTTTGTGGCATATGACATATTTCCCCTTTTAACATTTATGCTCAAAGGGCCGTGTTTGTTTCAGAAATCATATCGCTCCGGGACCTTTTTCGAGATTTTCACGTCTGATGGCTTGAACTGTTTTTAGGGTTAGGTACGTAGTCAACAAGGAACCTATATAGTTTTACCATGTCCGTCTGTCCGTCCATCAAGGTTTTATTCAGAGCCTCTGGGTACTTACTTATAAAGCTGTAATATGGCATAGTAATATATACAGCAAAACCCCCGGAATAGCAGTACCGAGTTGAGCGATTTGCACAAGAAGAGGAGTAGAAAAAGTAGCCCAATAGAAATCCTATACCAAAATGTAAGGGGACTCAGAACAAAAACCAATAACTTACTTTTTCTTCTGCAAGTATCTACATATGAATTATTTGCAATGACAGAGACTGGTCTAAATGATTCAATTCTTGACGCGGAAATTGTGCCATCGGGATATCAAGTAATGCGGTGTGATCGTGCGGATGGCCGCAAACACGGAGGCGCGCTTTTAGTGGCCACACCTAGGATTGAGCTGCGGCGAGTGAGTCATACCGTTAACTTGGATGATCGTGCATTTGAACTTGTTTGCGCAACTGTTAATTTAAATAAGAGATTCTTATTCGCGCTTTGTGTTGTTTATATCCCTCCCCGATCAGACGAAAATGAATATATAACTATGTTTAATTTATTAGAAAGTTTTTGTATTAAGTATAAAGGCAACTTCATTGTATTAGGTGATTTTAACTTGTTTTCTTGTCACACTAGCATAAGTAATTACTATGACTATTTTATGGCCTATTGCAATTTCGTTCAGGAGAATAGAATACCTAATTGTGACGGGAGGCAGCTCGATCTGGTATTGATCGGGGAGCCCGTTCACGATAAGGTGTCGGTGTACGCGGCCTGTGATGACGATAGCCTGCATCCGGTAGATGTGTACCATCCCCCATTAGCGGTGAGCGTGTCGGTGACGGGGCCTTCTCCAGCCGCCGCTCGTGCAGGAGGCGACGGGGAGCTGCGCGATCTATGCTCGGTGAGTTATAACATCCAGCAGTCGCTTGAGGTGCGTGAATGGAATTTCTATAAAGCCGATTATAGCACGCTTTATGACAAATTAGGTTCTATAGATTGGAGTGATATTTATAGTATGAATGAACTGGATCAGGTTTTAATGTTTTTCTATAGCAAAATTAATCAAATAATAGATGAATGCGTTCCTGCAAAAAAGCGTAAGTATAGGAACCCTCGGTATTGTTACCCAGAGTGGTACACAGCGCAGATAGTTCGCGACATTAAATCAAAATATGCACTACACAAAAAGTATAAGTCGAGTAAGTCTATGGAGATCTACGAAGCGTTTTCTAGAATCCGAGCCAAAGTTAAAATAGATATTGCCAACGCTCACGACCAATACCAAGACCGAGTGCAAAAACAATTGGCGTTAGATCCTAAGTCTTTTTGGCGGTTTTTGAAATCTAAAAAGTCAACCAGTTATACTCAGAAGCTAGTAAAGGAGGGACGGGTTTTAGCAGAGCAGGAATGCGCCGACGAGTTCGCAAAGTTTTTCTACTCTGTTTTCAATCAGTTGCCGGCGGAGTTAAACTGGGTCACTGCTGAAGTAGCCTCGGGAGCGAACAGCGCGCGAGTTCACATTGAGCGGATGGATCTCGGCGAAGTTAGGCAGGCGCTGGCGCGGCTCCCGGCCAAGCGATCAACTGGACCAGATGGGATACCATCATTTCTCTTGAAGGACTGTCGTGGCACACTAGCGGAACCTTTGTGCTACATATTTAATGTTTGCCTTAGGTTAAGGATATTTCCCGATAGATGGAAAGTGACAAGGGTGGTACCTGTCCCAAAGGGTAGTGGCGGGCCGAATGCCTGTGACTACAGGCCAGTAGCTGTACTAAATGCACCAGCTAAGGTTTTCGAATCGGCTTTGCATAAGACGCTGCAGTCGCAATTAAGGGCTCAACTTTCGGAGGCGCAATATGGATTCCGGACAGCACGAAGCACGACTGGAAATCTTCTGCATCTTATGACGTTATTATTACCGGCCTTGGATGCCGGTAAACAGGTTGACATAGCGTACTTCGATTTTCGTAAGGCGTTCGACACAGTGGATAATGACATGCTGCTTACGAAGTTTGCGAGGTCTGGTTGCACGCCACATACGTTGGAATTTTTGGCCAGCTATATGCGAGATAGGCAGCAGTATGTAGATTGTGAGGGCAGGAAATCTCAGCCGTACTATGTTAGATCAGGAGTGAGTCAAGGCAGCAATTTAGGGCCATTGGGGTTCATTCTCATGATCAACGATCTCCCGGATGTGGTGCTGGATTCTACATGCCTTTTATTCGCTGACGACTTAAAGCTGGTTCGAGTGATAAGTGATATCTCGGACTGTCGTAGGCTGCAGGAGGACATCGACAGAGTGGTGCACTGGAGTGTGCACAATAAGCTTTACTTTAACGAATCCAAATGTAATGTAATTTCGTTCAGCAGGGGGCGCAGCCCAGTGCACCATCATTATGATGTCGGTGGAAAGCCAATGCAGCGAGTAACAGAGGTGCGGGATCTCGGAGTTCACCTAACAGCCGATTTGTCATTTCGTGACCACATCATTTCTATCTGCAAAAAAGCATTTCGTAACCTCGGTTTCTTGCTGCGCCAAGCGAAGGACTTCACAAACATCTCGGCTATAAAAGCAGTGTATGAAGCTCTCGTAAAGAGTCACCTCGAAGGTAGTGCTGAAATCTGGAGTCCACGTGAAGCTAAATACAAGCTTATGTTGGAGCGTATCCAAAACAAGTATGTTAGGTTTCTTTATTTTAAACTATATGGCGTGTATCCAGGATATCCACTGTTGTATCCTACTCTCTTCGTATTAGGAATGGTGGGGTACAATAAGTTGGAAATGAGGCAGGAACAGGCCCTCGCTTCGTATGTAGTTAGAGTACTACGGGGTGAGTTGTGCAACCCGGGGGTGGCGGGTGCCTTGGCGCTGAACGTGCCGGACCGGTTCGTGTGGCGCCGCCGCCGGCCGCCGCTGCTGGCCGAGCCCGCGGCTCGCACGAAACTCCTGAAGGACGCACCACTAACGCGGGCTATTCGAACGATTAATAAAGTAGCGCTCACATTCGACATATTTGCATGCTCCCTGAACGATTTCACAAAGGCCACTATGTTTGTACTATGCTATACTCAATAACTGTATAATAATTGTGTTACTATGTGTAAATTCTTATTCTTATTGCTCACTTGTCTATCGCATTAGGTAACAGCCTGTAATGATAGATTTAAGTTATTTAATAAATAAATAAATAAATAAATAAATAAATAAATAAAATAAACTTATTTAGTAGCTAACTTAGCTTACTTATACCGCGTGGTTGCCGGGTTAGAATAGTGCCACTCCATTGTCTTCCCGTGGATGTCGTAAGAGGCGACTAAGGGAATAAAGGCTTGTAGTACTGTTAGGAGATGGGCTTGCCACCTGTCACTAATACACTGGGAAACATCTTAGCCTACTTGTGCAAAATATGGTTACAGAATTATCAAGAAGTTTTAAGACTTGTTGGTAATTCTTTAGCTCTGCCTACCCCACTCTGGGAATGAAAGCGTGAGTTTATGTTATGTTATGTGTATAGTAGCTAACTTAAACAACCGAAAGTTCAAAAATCGTAGTCTCCTAGAAATTTGGCTAGAATAAGATATAGGCCGTTGTATAATGCATGTGTTTTTAAATTTATGGTCGAGCAGGTCCTATACCCTTATACGCGAAGCAGCGGACGTATTCTGCATCGCCAAGTGAGAACTGGCTTAAGTATAAAAAAAACACATTCTTTATAGGTATTTTTAATAGAAGTGGTGCTAGACTTCAAAGATAAATTACCCACTCGGGTGTTTTTCCAGGCAACGATTTTCAATGTTTAGACAATC
This sequence comes from Acleris emargana, assembly GCA_927399475.2. NCBI lineage: Eukaryota > Metazoa > Arthropoda > Insecta > Lepidoptera > Tortricidae > Acleris > Acleris emargana. The sequence goes on from OV656840.1 coordinate 6,221,108, forward strand.
ATAATAATAATACTGGGCAGCTAGTGGCGATGGCGAGCTGTTGGTGAGTGGCGACACCACGGACCTGAATGCTCCCGAGGGTAGGTCCTGTTCCTCACCTCACGCTTGCCTTCACCGGCCGGCTGGAGTGAATAATGACGAGGAACAGACCCTCACCTCTGGCTTGCCTTTATTGGCCGGTCAGAGTGGAGTCGCAAGAGCTATATACTCGAAGGGTGGAAGTGTTGCATAAGTGGTGAGTGGGTCCCTTATGGTCGTTTAAAGTCCAGAAGCACCGCTCCACTCTTAGCCCCTCTGTAACTGTTACCTCCCTGCTGCTATATATATGCGGCTATTTTGGGAGGCCCATTCCATTGAGTTGGCGAGTCACCGCCTGCCATTTCAACCAAATTAATTAGCATTTTCCAGGCAGGCGCCGTAGTTTCATCAATAGCCTAGTTGACCAATCCATATCTGTTCATTTATAGAGCCTATTTTTAATACTTCCATCCTTCTTAAATAGTCCTACACTTACCGTTGGTTGTCCGTGGGAGCATACTTCTATAGTTTGAACTCAGGGACAAGCGCCGGTTGGTGACCCATCACTTTACTAAATTAAACTTGTCTAAAGGACCTCAGCGTGTTGGCTTCGGCTCCATGTACGCCATCCAAAGGTCCGGGATTGAAATAGTCCCGTGATTGGTAAAGACATACAAATAATAATAATAATCATAATTTATTTTAAATAAAAATAGTTACAACTCATATAGGTATTGTTAGTGTTTGCGCTAACAATATTATGAATTGTAATCATTAAACCTATAATAACTTATTACATGGAGCATGTAGCTCACAGCAGTAACGCAGTCAGTCTACCCTGCTCCCTATCATGCTGAGGATGATGATGGGGCTGGCCCGGGATGCGGCCCGCTTGCGCATGTTGATACAAAAGCCATCGACCTCGGCGGCTGCGAACATCCCTGATGCGCTACAGAAGCGAGGCAGCCCCTATATCACCCGGAACGCGTTGTTATACTGGACGCGAAGGGCTCCGTAGGCCCGTTGCGTATACCACCCCCATAAGCTGCACGAGTACAGGGAGGTACAGTCTGTGAGCACTTAGAAGAGGCTTCGGTTTAGTACTTCTCTCTCACTCGCTCTCAATAAGACCGTATGTTAAAAATATAGAAGAGGCTTCCGTTTAGTACTTCTCTCTCACTCGCTCTCAATAAGACCGTATGTTAAAAATATAGAAGAGGCTTCGTTTTAGTACTTCTCTCTCACCTGCTCTCAATAAGACCGTATGTTAAAAATATAGAAGAGGCTTCCGTTTAGTACTTCTCTCTCACTAGCTCTCAATAAGACAGTATGTTAAAAATATAGAAGAGGCTTCGGTTTAGTACTTCTCTCTCACTCGCTCTTAATAAGATCGTATGAGAGCGAGTGAGAGAAGTACTAAACCAAAGCCTCTTCTATATTTTTAACATACTTCTATATTTTTAACATACGTTAAAAATATAGAAGAGGCTTCCGTTTAGTACTTCTCTCTCACTCGCTCTCAATAAGACCGTATGTTACAAATATAGAAGAGGCTTCGGTTTAGTACTTCTCTCTCACTCGCTCTTAATAAAATCGTATGAGAGCGAGTGAGAGAAGTACTAAACCAAAGCCTCTTCTATATTTTTAACATACTTCTATATTTTTAACATACGTTAAAAATATAGAAGAGGCTTCCGTTTAGTACTTCTCTCTCACTAGCTCTCAATAAGACCGTATGTTAAAAATATAGAAGAGGCTTCGTTTTAGTACTTCTCTCTCACTCGCTCTCAATAAGACCGTATGTTACAAATATAGAAGAGGCTTCGGTTTAGTACTTCTCTCTCACTCGCTCTTAATAAGATCGTATGAGAGCGAGTGAGAGAAGTACTAAACCAAAGCCTCTTCTATATTTTTAACATACTTCTATATTTTTAACATACGTTAAAAATATAGAAGAGGCTTCGGTTTAGTACTTCTCTCTCACTCGCTCTCAATAAGACCGTATGTTACAAATATAGAAGAGGCTTCGGTTTAGTACTTCTCTCTCACTCGCTCTCAATAAGACCGTATGTTAAAAATATAGAAGAGGCTTCCGTTTAGTACTTCTCTCTCACTCGCTCTCAATAAGACCGTATGTTAAAAATATAGAAGAGGCTTCGGTTTAGTACTTCTCTCTCACTCGCTCTTAATAAGATCGTATGAGAGCGAGTGAAAGAAGTACTAAACCGAAGCCTCTTCTAAGTGCTCACAGACTGTACAGTATGCTCTAAATAATGTAAGCTTCCCCTCCCTCGTACAGCACGAGACTAGATGCCCGAAATATTTGAAATCATCAAACCTGTCAAGGGCTGCCCCGTTAAGCTTGATGGGTGGCACTTCAAGTGTCCTGCCACGCCCTACCTCAAATACCATAATTATATAGGCTCTTGGCGATATTATATTTAAGACCATGGGTACCAACATAAGTCTTAAACACTCCTAATAGTTTCCGTATGCCGCATACTGATGCGCTCAGTAGAACCATGTCGCCTGCATAACTAATATTATTGACAAGGCCCATGCACACTCGCAATGTCGAATGCACTAACAACACAACTCTGAGAACCCTAAATTAATGCCTGTATGCTAGTATTTTCACCTAACCTTTATTGTCGTTGTAGCTGCTTGCTCTCAGTATAAAAGGTAAGATGGTAGGTCCTACCACTGTCTTATCTTTCTTTGACTTTCGCTGTTTAGCCTAATAAATACGGCGTCGTGTTTTTAGTAACAATTCCATGGAATATGTTTCGTAAAATAATATCGCGCTTCAATTTCAAATTAATTTGCTTAGTTAACAAAACTAATGGTTGTAGACAGTTTTCCAAAAATAAAACAGCTTTATCGTGGTGCCGTTATCGCCGCTCGGCGTCTAATTTAACTTAAGCTGGATGCCGCAAACGCTGATCACCGTCAGATTTGGATTTAAATGGATGCCGCAGATGCCGATGGCGTTATGCTTGGACGCGGCAGCATTGTCGCATAGTAAGGTTGAGGCTTGGCAAATAAAGAGAATAGTTATGGCTTTTGACGTAGAGACCTCGTTGTGTTGTTCTTATCATTTCTCGTCATTATTTTTTTAGTTGTAATAAAGTAATAAATAATAAATTCTTAAATCTAGTAAATATATAAATCTAGTGTAAATATTTTGTTGTTTGTCCCGTGTGGTTGCCGGGTTAGAATAGTGCCACTCCATGTCTTCCCGTGGATGTCGTAAGAGGCGACTAAGGGAATAAAGGCTTGTAGTACTGTTAGGCGATGGGCTTGCAACCTGTTACTAATATGCTGGTAAACATCTTAGCCTATTTGTGCAAATTGTGGTTACTGAATTATCAACAACTTTTTAAAGTTGTAATTCTGTAGCTCTGCCTAGCCCACTCTGGGATTACAGGCGTGAAGGTATGTATGTACTTTATTACAATTGACCTTAAATTTGTAAAATAAAATATTTTTACTAGATTTAAGAATTTATTATTTATTACTTTATTACAATTATTAATACTTAATGTAAGTTACTTTTAATTGTTATTATGTTTTGAAGATTGAAAAAATGATGTTCTGTTGGAGTTTCTTGCGGCGCTTCTTCTCCGCAATGATTGTCGTGATTCACTGTATACTCGCATTACCGATTTGTAATTCTGTAAACTCGTAGTACCCATGTTGCCAATATACTGAATAAATATTTTGAATTTTGATTTTTGTTAAAATGCTTTTTGTATTTTTTCCACTTCCAGGGTCCATTCGGAATAGGTACCTGCTTTAATATTAATATTGCATGACGTTCGCGAGTCGCTCGCATCGAGCGGTTACGGCCAACTTGGCACGTTTTCGATTCTATTTAAAGCCGATGAATTAGTAATGAAGGAGCCTTTAGCGGTAGAAGCCGGGTATCTTTTCTCGGCCTCCTCAATAATGTAGACCAGTTAGATACAGAAATGTTTACGTAACGGTGCAAGGGAATTGTGGCAGGGTTTTAAGAAGGATTTTAATTTTCTATGGTATTTTTTTCACCCGTAAGGCATTTACGCCCGAGATATACAGGATGATTTATATCTGCGGTCCCGTTTAACTGGTTAAATGTAGTGTTTGCGGAGAAAATAATTGAACAATTGAGAATATATTTTTAAACTTTGTTTTCATTCAGTGGTTACAATAAAAAAAAAAAAAGATAAAAGATGTTTATTCAGTAAGTAGCCCGCACGGGCACTTTTACACGTGAAAAATCTACCAGCGCTTCGCAAGAGACCAGTGCTGAAAAGAAACAATACATGCTAAGGTATGAACTCTAAAGTAATTTTATGATAAAATACGAACATACATACCTTTACGCCTGTCTCTTAATGGGGTAGGAAGAGACTATCAGAACACCAGGTGCACCGGTCTATTTAAATTAGCCACTTTTGCTTACTCTAAAAAAACTCTCACTTTAGTCCATACCATTTGACTTGTTTTACTTAGTAAACACTTTTATAACCTCAAAATACTCCTTTTTCGCCTAAATCAACAATTTCCTCATTAAAAAAACAATCCATGATGATTGGGAAAATGATGTTCAAAACGTAGCTTCTAGTTGGTTTATTTACCAGAAAACGGCCGTTATAGCTAAAAACGCTGCATTTTGGGGTTATAAAATTGTTTACTAAATAAGATAAGTCAGATGTTATGGACTTTAAATTCATCAACCTCTTCATACCCGTGAATTGGTTTCGTATGCTTTTAATCTGGCCTTTATTCAGTACTTCGCGAATCTGATCATTCTACGTACGTCTAGGCGTCCCCATCATCGTTTACTCTTCATCAAGCGACATCTTCATTTACTGTTTCTCGCTATGCTTCTTTCGCAGATCTTCTTTCAGCCATCCTTTCTAAATGACCACAACATCTTAGCATTCCCTCTTCGATCTTTGTCACTATATCTTTTTATAGCGACAGTTCTCGGATCTCGTTTTTTATTGCTCTATCTATCATCCTACTATCCACACATACTTCTTCTCATTTCAACAGCATTATTCCTGGTTTTGTTCTTCTACCATACCCATGATTCATTACCATATATCAATGTTCCGGGCTTGCAACCTGTCACTAATACGCTGGTAAACATCTTAGCCTAATTGTGCGTGCAAAGTGTGGTTACAGAATTATCATCAAGTTTTAAAAGTGGTTGGTAATTCTGTAGCTCTGCCTACCCCACTTGACCTGCCTACCCCAAATGGCGGCGTGAGTTTATGTATGTATGTATGTATATCAATGTTGATGTAAATACCCCCTGAGTAAAAGTCAAGGCGAACTGTGCTCGATATGATCTTGTTTTCAAAGATTCAGTGTAACGCCCAATTGATCTTATTTCCCGCTTTTACTCTTCTTTCAATATCCCAATCTCATTTTTCATTCATATTAAGATAAAATCGATTTACAATATCAAGAATATGTTCAAAACTGTTCATACTCGTATTAACTTAAATATTACTACATTAACAGTATACACATTTGTGTGTGTCTGTGTTATTTTAAACTGGAGAATCTACCGTTTTCGGGTGAAACCAGCCATTCATCACTTCTTTGTGACGTCATCACAATTAATGACATCCATCCATCGCTCCCTTCTTGTGTATTAATAAAAAGCAACAAAGTGCCTGTCAAGCAGAAGGGTTCCGTAGTTATTTTAATAATTCATACATAGCGTTTCAAGTGGATTAATTCACATATGCAATGTTTTATGCTCGTATATACTGTAGTTTCCCGCTACTCCTCCCATTTATTCCCGTTGGGGGTTGATTTTCGGAAAATCCTTTCTTACATCATGAAAGGAACTCCTGTACCAAATTTCAAGTTTCTAGGTACAGTCAGCGTCAAAAGAAACTTGATCACTTAAATACCTTGTCGCTTTACTGTCACATAAGCAATGTTAAACAAGATTGTCTAATGTGTTAATGCAATAAAGTACAAAAGTAGCTTGAAGTGACCAGTTAATTTTGACGCTGACTGAACAGTAGTTTTGGCGGTGCGTTGATATATAAGTGAGTGAGTCAGGTTTGCCTTTTATATAAGTATATAGAAGATAATCGTAAGGTAAAGGAGGGTTAAAGACAAAAATAAGGTTCTACCAGACATCAGTCAGTTGCGAGCATAAACCATACAATTTTCTTTTCAAAAACTTAGTCTTTTGTTGTTATTGCACAAAAAAAAAATATAAGTACAAAATACGAACTTAATGACGTAAGGCAAACATACTCTTACATATCAAAATATGTTATAAAAATATACTTACATAAATTGCACTTATAAATAAAAACATATTTTTTTGTATCAATTTGGTATTAATTTATAATTAATAATTTGAAATATAAAAATGGCGGTTGCAAAAAGAAACAGTTGTGTTTTACTCTAGTGTTCCCATACAAAACGCTGGCTGCATAATATGCAGGTAAACGTTCGCTATTCCAGTTTTCTTTTCATAATGCGTTTTATTTTTTCCGTTTCCCTTAATTGTTCTTGTGTTTAAAGTGAGTTTTAAAAACAGGTTAGGGTCTGTTTGAAAAATAAGTCCCGGCTTCTATATTGGTCCAGTTCAAAGCTACGTTTTTATTTTAAACCAATACATTTTATTTTATATACATTGACGCAATCACTCCAGGTTACATATAGCACATAAAGGATGATTCATTGTGAACATAATGAAGACATTATCCCTAAATCGTAAAGGTTATTAACAATAAAATTAAAAAGTTACCCGCCTTTAGTTTAATCTTGTGACAGAGTAAAAAATACTCACATCCAGTCTAAAACATTGTGTTTTAATCCAAAACTGAAATAAAAAATGATATTCTTAAAAAAAAACGGAATCGGTCATTAGGTATGCAAAGCTTCAATTTGATTAAATATTATCCTTTACTTATTCTGGACTTAAGTAGCATCGATTGACTATCTCACCTGATGGTAAATGATGATGAAATCTATGATGGAGCGGATATATTGGTTATTGACATTAATCCCACCTACCACACAGATCTCCAATAATGTTTGCTTTCCTGGTACCACTGGCCAGGTGCTTCCCATGGATATAAACAAAATTGCTTTATTTACATAGTTTAATTAAAAACACCTCGTTTTTACACAAATAGGGTGCAATACATTAATTTCACGCTCTTTGTGAATCCAATTAAGTAACTTTTTCCGCGAAACCATATTTACCGATTAATGGAAAATTAAAATGAATTACTAGCTGAAAATAATTTTATCCAGGAAAAAGAGATGTATTCATATTTGATTTTATGGTTCTGATGATGTTTTTTAAAATATTTTGAAATAGCATTCCTTAAATCGTGCAAAACGTGTTTCTAGGCGAGGTTAGTAGCAAGTGGGTATTCAAATTAGACCAGTGCATTCGCAGTAGGTTTGCAGATGACATAAACACGATTTGGCACAAAAGGTACCTACAATGATCGCTGAACAGTCCGGTACACTGAACGCAACTAGCGGTTTGCTGTGCTATTTCAAATTGTTTGGTTATAAGCGCACACAGCAGTATGGCGCAGAAGGTTAAAGAAATAATTTACAACTAATGCATTTATAATCAGCCTATACGAATATATACAGGGTGAGCAATTCAAATGAGTCAGTATAGGATAGATTTACTATACTTGATACTTACAGTCATGCAAAAAATACATTTTGATTTAAAAGAAAATAAAAATAAAATATTTTTAAGAACGTTTCGTGATTATGACGTTGAGTTAACTATGTTCAAAGATTTTCGAGGACTTCCATACACAATAGGGTAGTACCATGTAAATTTTATTTTAATAATTGTAGTTACATTAAATATGAATTTAAATTCTTATAAAATTCGTGCAATATAAAATAAAATTAAACTGTCTAAAGAAAAATCAATATAAATAGAATAAATTAACGTAATAAATTATCACTCATATATAAAGCAAGTCCTTTAAGCCAGGGTTAAAAGAGCTAAAGCTAGTTTTGTTTCCCTTTGAATTTGGTGAAAATACTAGGAGTGCACAAACATTAGAAGTATCTTGACGTGTGTGAGCCTGCGATTTAAGTTGCGCTTATCACCTCCTTATTACCTCTGCGCTCCTGGTACTTTATTTAAACATGCAAACTCTTTTGTTGGATACACGGCTTAGCATATTAAAAAAAATGGGAATGTGTAACGAACTAGTGCGAATAAGAAAAGTAAAAAGCACTAGTTCGGAAAAACAAACTTTCGAAATGTACCACTTTTTGAGCAACTGTATTAAATAATATCTTACACACCAAATACTCGTACCTAATTAAACTAAAAATACTTGGTAAGCATTAAGTTTTTGTGAAGTTGTATAAAACATTTTCCTCTGAGAGATAGCTTTATTATTTTCGTGAACTTCAAAAAACCCGTCCACACGTTCGCTTCTGTTCCCCACCGCCCGGTATTCCTTTGTTTGATGATGAGCCCGTAAATTGAATACGTAACGATCCGTATTAAACGATCTAAAACTATCGAAATACAAGCTTGCACCTACGACTTTCATTGCTTTATTGCTATTTTGTCGGGTATGATTCAGTTTTCAGGGATAAGGTGTTTATTTCATACTCTCCGAGATCGTAAATGGAATCAGAAAATACTGTATGAATAAAAACAATTCATAATCACTGAATAAATAAAAATTGCCTACTGGACACAGTAGAGCAAAAAAACATTTAAGAGTAACTGACCACGCAAGATATATTGAAAATCAGTAAAAGACAGAACATTCCCTTTTACTGAATAAATAAATTTACAATAATAACAATGCTATTCAGATTTCAATTAATTATCAAGACAGTAAAATTAGCAAGAAGTTCGCCTTTTTACTTTAGTTTAATATTAATATTGTAATATTTATATTTTTGTTAAATAAAGAGTTTACATACATACATCATTTATATCGCGAATGCTTAAAGTCTGTACATGGTTCTCTAGAAAAACCTCAATTGATTCTAAAACATAAATACAAAGATGTTTAAATAAGCCATATTGTAATTTAACTGAGTGAAAGGAACTTCAAACTAGGGTGCATAATTTATTCAAAGTATTGTATTGTAATTAATTAATCTACCGAATCTTGCAAATTCCAACATGCTGCTGAATAATATTCGCAATTGAATAAACGAAAATGAAATTAATTTACGTAATAATTAATAGTAAACGATATTCAATATAGCATTATTTCCTCATACAACATTTGAAATCGACACTTCATTGATTACCAGCGACGTAAATTAAAATCATCTGATATCCGTTTTTCCAGGATTTCCATCGACAAAATAATAGCGCCCATAATTTTCCATGTATAAAACAAATTCAAGCAGAGACGGACACTGGATTAATCAGGGATCCCACAGAATCCCGAAAATCCCATAGTCCGGGACCCGGGCATTAGTGTTGACAATGTCACGGCTTAGCCACCTTTATAATGCAAATTTTCTTGTCAAAATGCAGCCAGCTCTGCCCGGAATCAAATTATGTTGGAACTATGTTTAGCTTTTAAGCTTTGATATTTTGTGTCGTACGTTCTTTTTAAGGTTTTACATGCCAGTGAGCCTTGTGTTTTCTGACTCTTTTACACTTTGAAGTGACTCACACATTAGCGCGGAGGATTGTGAGGCGATACTTAAGTGCTTAAATCATATAGTTGTCAATTTCTTTCCAAAGAAAGGTCACATGACACAAAAAAATATATGAAAGTGAAAACTATTTTGACTCCATTTGGATTTCAGCAAAAAGCACCATTATAAAAATAAAATGCCGTGTGGTTGCCGGCTAAGAATTGTGCCACTACATGTCTTCCCGCGGCAGTCGTAAGAGGCGACTAAGGGAATAAAAGCTTGTAATACTGTTAGGCGATGGGCTTGCTACCTGTCACTAATATACACTGTTAAACATCTTAGCCTAAATGTGCAAATTGAGTTATCAACAAGTTTTTAGAGTTGTTGGTAATTCTGTAGCTCTGCCTACCCCACTCTGGGAACGAAGGCGTGAAGGTATGTACGTATGTACAAAAAAGTTTTTTTTAAATTATAGGTAGTTACTCATATTTATAATACATGAAAATCTGAACATTCAGCTCTCCAGAGGTTGGCAGTTTGATATTACAGCATGGTCCTTTTAATGAAGAAGAGTTTGTCACTAACGAGTTCAGTGTTGCCAGGATTTATGCTGTAAAAAAAGCGGAAGAAAAATCTACATCTACAACATAATCAAATACCAAACTAAATACCAAAACCTATACTCCAAATTGCATCAATGTACTTCTTGTAGTTTTCGAGTAAGATGCCTGTGACATACGGATGGACAGACAGACATGACGAAACTATAATGGTTCCGTTTTAATGTAAAAATCGTACTGGGTTTGATAAAATATTACCGTATTTTTATGAAAATTATCAGCCTCATCTCATAATCCTCTTAAAATCTATGGTTCATAAATGTATGATGTCAAATGAAGAGCTTGAGTCTAGGTTTATTTTAATTTAGTCTAACACAAAAAGCCAAAATAATCTGTGCGCATTTCTAGCGAAGCGACCGGGTAACGTGCACGCTGCGGTCCGTTTGACAGTGCTAGTAACAATAATATTTATAACCCAAGCTGTCTAGTTGAGTAATTTTAGTGCTAGTAATATTGCTGGAGATAGACAGCTAACTGGGTATCTAGCCTAATGGGTAAAACCATATCGTCTTTGGCATGTTGTCTTCCTAATTTTTTATAACTCGGTCACCATTATTTGTCTAGCCGATAATAATTATTATACAACAGTTATTACCATGGCAACGCTCATTATAGAATTCTTTTCACGATCCGGTTACGCTATAGACAAAGACAAAGACAACGGCGTTTGTTGCAAGAACACAGTAGTTACAGACAGTTCTTAGTGTTACAGGATGTGCTTATGTAGTACCTATTTTAGGCATGCAAAATTGAAAACAATACTACTTATATATTTACTATTTTAATATAAGTAATTGAAAAAATTAGGTGGTATTCTGATACCGTTAACCATATCAATATTAGCGGTTTATAGTACGCGAGTATAAAAATAGTTATTATAACGTTGATAATACATAAGCATGACATAGGCAATTTGGTGCCCGTAGAATCGAGGCTCTGATGGAAAGTGGTTGCCGCTGCCTATTAGCTACATTAAGGGCGCTACTCATGTGCTGCCGGTCTCGAAGGAAATTCAAGACGGGGTAGATGAGATGGCTAACGACCGTATAGACTAAACCCCGTATTTATTTATATACAGGAAAATTAATCACTTGTTTAAAAGTAAAGACTTGTGTTAGCATTTTTATATGACTTTCGACATTTATATTACTCAAGTAATTATTATTGACGACGCGTTGGCCTAGTTGGTAGTGACGCTTCCTACGAAGCTAGCAGCCCTGGGTTTAAATCCCGGTAAGGGCAGATATTTGTGTGATGAGCGCCAATATTTGTTCCCGAGTCATGGGTGTTTTCTATGTATTTAAGTATATATTTATTTTTATAGGTTAACCGCATCGTCAATTGACAACAATTCATTATGTGCTAAGGTAGTAAAATAAAATACCGTTTCTAGATTTTATATATATATATATATACAGGGTGTCCCAGAAACCGACGCCAACCCGCCTAGGGCTGATAGAGCAGCTCATAAGCTATCGATTTAACCCCCATGTATGTTCAGCAATTGTTATTAGTTTCCGAGATATTGATCATTTTAATCGGATTTTTTGTCATTTTTCCTTATGTCCGTGCTACAAAAAACCCCTAAATTCATGTATTAATTCAAATTATTTTCATTGTTTTCTTGCATGATTAGAATCACTGTAAACTAAGGAAGTTTTTAAAGCTACATGCCAATTTTTTTTCATTATAACTTTTTGAGTAAACACACAAAGTTTGTTTTTCCATACTTGGTGAAAAACAAACGCGGGGTTCTCTTAGTATGGAGAAAGTAACTCTGTGCGTTTACTCGAACATTTGTAATAAAAAAGAATTTGGCATGTAGCTTTAAAAACTTCCTTATTTCACAGTGATTCTAATCATGCAAGAAAACACTAAAACAACTATGAATTAATACATGAATTTAGGGTTTTTTCGTACCACGGACATAAGGAAAAATGGCAAAAATTCAGATTTAAATGATCAATATCTCGGAAACTAATAACAATTGCTGAACATACATGGGAGTTAAATCGATAGCTTACGATCTGTTCTATCAGCCCTAGGCGGGTTGGCGTCGGTTTCTGGGACACCCTGTATATACACCGTGTTTTTATTGATTTACGATAACTTCGGCATATTACTAGGTACATCCATAGAAACTAAATCAATAAAAACACGGTGTATATATATTTTTTTTATTTTTTTATTTTTTTTTATGGCATAGAGAAGACAAACGAGCACACAGGCCACCTGATGGTAAATGGAAACTGATATAATATATACTGATATTGCTGATTACAGTAAAAATATCTTTGGATTTTTTTATGCAGTAGTTTTTTTTTTATATTAAGGAAAAACAGTAAAAAAAGTTGGATTGTGAATGTTAGGAATACACTTATAGTGCCCTTAGTCCATTTATTACCAAAGGAATTGAAAAAAATATACAACTGTCATGTTCATTTTTTATCTGTCTGACGGATTACTTGATTCTAACGACACGCTTTCGATTCTACGCAAAATAGTTTATTTATTTTAATGGCGTCTACTAATTATGTAATTAATTAAATTACGCAAAATAACAAATTGACGAACGAACGGCAACTAATGATGACATGACAGTCAGTTCTGTTTCTGTTTAAAGTTACTTTTTTTTATTTTATATCATGCTAAGATCACGACATAAGTGTTCCTAACTTTGTATATACGGTCTTTTTAATGACTATTTCTTTAATAAATTATTAACGACAAATTTAAGTTAAATAATAGTTAGTAATTATAGTTTTGTGACAATTCTGAGTATTGACACATTTTCCTGCTCAACTACGCATGAATATATTAATTTTTGGTTTTATATGAGATTCATGAAGAATTGTCAAGAAGTTTTAAGACTTGTTGGTAATTCTTTAGCTCTGCCTACCCCACTCTGGGAATGAAGGCGTGAGTTTATGTATGTATGTATGAGATTCATTGTTTTATTAATGCCAGGTTAAGTTTATTATTGTTTAATATCATTAGCAATATTTAAAAAACGACTTACTGTTGAGTTTCTTGCGGCGTTTCTTCTCAGCAATGGTCTCTTGCGAAGCGCTGGTAGATTTTTGACGTGTAAAAGTGCCCGTGCGGCCTACTTACTGAATAAACATCTTTTATCTTTTTATCTTTTATAGTAAAGAAAAACCAAGAAATATGGGTATTCTAATTTATAACCATAATGCTTATAAACGCGAAAAAACAAATATGTTTTTTTTTTTGAAATGTTGTCTTTTCAATTGATGAGTAAAGGTCTCTCATGCAAGATTGATGTCAGTGGCTGTGTATGCAATATTTGACACGACTTTATTTCTACCGGTATAAGAGCGTGTTAGATATTTTTACGCCCAATGTTGAATAGTTATATTATTGCTGGTGACTACAAACCTACCCCCACGTGAACAAGGTCATTGCGAAAGTTTGGATGTCTGTTACTCAATCACGCCACAAAGGCTCAAAGGATCTGGATGCAATTAGGCACAGATATAGATTATAGTCTGGAATAGGACATACGTTACTTTTTAGTGCCCTGGGGAATAGCGATGAGTAACTTCTACCCAGACGGAGTCGCGCTCAAAAGCTGGCTTATAATAAATTTCTAGGAATAATTTCACGTAAATTGACCTAGTATTAAAATAATGTCAAGGCAAAAAAAATGCCGAGCTCGAGTTTTATCTATAAGTTTACGCTTGCTGACACAAGCTGTCAACAGTCTTAACGAGAAGAGACACGCCCAGCTATAGAGTTGCTTAGCTCAGTCATAATATTCTAAGCTGGTCAAATAGATTAGAGGATACAGGGTGCTTAAAATTTCTACACGCGCTCTTATGGTATTTACACTGAAAATAAAAAGCAGTATGTTCAACCGAAAAAACATGAGCATTTACTGCTTTGCACTATTAGGGGGCTTCTAAACGAGCAACATTTTCGCGGCAATGTGTGGCCGGCAACTATACGCATCTTGCTCTAACATACGAAGTAAGAGTAAGACAGCACTATACTCGAAACTGTAATTAGATTCCAAAATCCTAACCTCAACCGACGCACATTCGCTGTGATTACTGCATTTTGGTTTAAGTGTAGGTATTTTTATCAATTGAACTGACCCTAATATTACTGGTTACACGAGTTCTCATTGATATGTTTATGAAATAATATTTTAATAAAGAAATAATCAAGATGGGAACTGTCAGATTTTGGAATATAATTAGATTTTCGAGTATAGTTACCGGCCACAAATTGCAGCAAAACATGGCCCGTTTAGAAGCCCCATTACTAAATTAGCCTAAGGATCGAAACGGTAATCGATAACGGTAAACAAATACACCGTGTTTTTTTTATTTAAGATTACTTCGGAATATTACTAGGTATATACATAGAAACTAAGTGGTAAATTAGATTTTTAAATATTGCAAAAAAAAAAACGTTTTAGAACAAAGTAATTAAATGTTGTATCTTTGGTTATTCTAAAAGGGCCTTTAGAGTTCACTAATAGTCAGTGTCAAATACTGGCGTACACAAATATTGGCGTGACATACCTACACACACAATAAAGAGTCTTTTACAGTTCAACGTGATTAACTGATTAAATTTAAAAATTAAATATCTTTAAATCTGTAAGAGTTATCATTTGTCTGTCTTCGGAAATTAACTTTATTTGATCTAAAGAATATTGTAAAGCTTACAGCCAAATTTTTTAAATGTAAATAGCATTATTGTAAAATAATGTAAATTCATTACATAGCGCATAGTTATGTTAAATCAGTAAATGTGAATGTTTTGTCTTTTACCCTTTTTTTAAGTAGAATCTTACTTAATGATACTTTTCGTGACCAGATACTTACCTATAAGTGTTTTTCTACTATGTGGTGTAGGTTTTTTTTTATAGCAAGTTCACATTTTTATGAGCACGATGTATACAATTCAATGTATATTTGACAAATGCAGCAATATAATAAAATTAAATTTAATGACATATTGTATTGAACCCAACTAATTTTTTAAGTTATTTATGTAACTGGTACATAATGAAGCTTATTAAGGTACGAAGTATGGAATCCAGTACTGACATAGCTAGCGTAAAAATAAATCAGATTATGTATTGATTTCAATAACCGCAGCTAATGCAGTGAGGGGTTGATTAGCCTGCCATTCGCAAGCTATCCGCAAACCACAAATTTTATACACTTATTATTACAATAATGTATTTCAGTACCCTTATTATGAGTTACATTTGTAATACACCAATTTTTGACATTGTAAGAAAATTGAAAATTTGAGGAAAAGGCTTCTCAAATTGATCCCTGTTGTAAGATTTAACAACAACGTACATTGAATTAATTATAATTAACTTAATCTGAATTGCGCAATATCAACGTATTTTGTGGTTTTACATAAAACATATAAAACCTCTTCAATATTTTATTTTATAAGTACAATTACGATATCTAGCTTCTTGCCAAACTTGGCGTGATGGTCGCTGTCGGTAGGTTGCCCCGAAACCGCCGGAACACGACACCTTTCGGCCAGAAGTCGGGACACTCGACGGTTCCCAGCATAATATAATTAGGCCTATTTGTGCTAGCATGCCATAATTATAGGTGACAAGAGACAAGTTGCATCACGCTAACGTAACGTTAGCGATTTTCTAAAATTAACTAAATGTGTTAGGACAAAGTACTAACAGCGGCCACTTATAAGGTTCTTCACATAGTATTATAAAATAAAGCCACTTCCACCGTCCGTCCTTCTGAGCTCTGTATACAGGGTGTTAGGTAATGAGTGGATAATCCTTGAACTACGGATAGAAGGCACTTAGGACGTTATGAAAAAGCTAAAATAGGTCTAGTAAAAGTCGCACGGTTTTCGAGATATTTGGACTTTTAGGTTTTTTTCGAAAATGAACACCCTTGTTCAATGTTTCGAATATAGCACCATTATAAGGTAATTTTTTTTAATTTTAATTTTTGCTCAATATTATTGAATACTTGTGTTATCAGATAGGAATCACCATTTTTGTAAGACATCAAGAGATTAAAAAAAATAAAATCGCAAGCATGAATTTTGCATTTTCAATCGTACATTGATCGAACTTTCAACTCTCATGGTGAAAAAAAATACACTACCGTCTAGTTGCCCATAAGCTTAAAAACATGCCAATTTATTGACGAATTCAAAATAGTAACTACTTTTTGAATTTAAAATCTAAAAGCCAAATAAATAAATAAAATACACACCCACCCCCATTTTTTTCGATTTACTTTTTGTATCCCGGGCGTAGAGTTCAAAACTTTTTGTTGCAAAATTAACATTACTGGCCACTAATTTAAATGCCATTTATATTCCAAATTTAAAAAATATGCCGGCTGCTTTTTGTTTTTTATTCGAATTCGATTTTCAATTTCGCTATTATTGCGTAATGAATGGTAAATTGTGTTTAGATTGTGGTGTTGATTTTTTAGGTTTTAATGTTTAGAACACAATACACGTCCAATGAATATGCTCAAATGCATTACATTTATGGCGAGTGCCAAGGCAACGCTAGTGCTGCTGCGATTTTGTACGCTGAACGCTACCCAAACAGACGCCATCTCGATTACCGGATTTTTCTTCGCATCCATAACGCGTACAGTGAAGGCAGAGTTCTTGGCCAGGGTGTAGGAGGACATAGCGAAGGTAGACCGAGGGAGGGAGACGGTGAAAATGTCCTGGATTTAATAGCGGAAAATCCTTCTTTGTCCGTACGGAACATAGCAAATAGCCTTGGTCTGACAACGTGGAAAGTGCATGCAACTTTAAAAACACATGGATTGCACCCTTTTCATTACCAACGTGTGCTCCCTCGGTCTACCTTCGCTATGTCCTCCTACACCCTGGTTAAGAACTCTGCCTTCACTGTACGCGTTATGGATGCGAAGAAAAATCCGGTAATCGAGATGGCGTCTGTTTGGGTAGCGTTCAGCGTACAAAATCGCAGCAGCACTAGCGTTGCCTTGGCACTCGCCATAAATGTAATGCATTTGAGCATATTCATTGGACGTGTATTGTGTTCTAAACATTAAAACCTAAAAAATCAACACCACAATCTAAACACAATTTACCATTCATTACGCAATAATAGCGAAATTGAAAATCGAATTCGAATAAAAAACAAAAAGCAGGCAGCATATTTTTTAAATTTGGAATAAATGGCATTTAAATTAGTGGCCAGTAATGTTAATTTTGCAACAAAAAGTTTTGAACTCTACGCCCGGGATACAAAAAGTAAATCGAGAAAAATGGGGGTGGGCGTGTATTTTATTTATTTATTTGACTTTTAGATTTTAAATTCAAAAAGTAGTTACTATTTTGAATTCGTCAATAATTTGGCATGTTTTTAAGCTTATGGGCAACTAGACGGTAGTGTATTTTTTTTTCACCATGAGAGTTGAAAGTTTGATCAATGTACGACTGAAAATGCAAAATTCATGTTTGCGATTTTTTTTTTAAATCTATTGATGTCTCACAAAAATGGTGATTCCTATCTGATAACACAAGTATTCAATAATATTGAGCAAAAATAAAAATTAAAAAAACTACCTTATAATGGTGCTATAATCGACACATTGAACAAGGGTGTTCATTTTCGAAAAAAAACTAAAAGTCCAAATATCTCGAAAACCGTGCGACTTTTACTAGACCTATTTTAGCTTTTTCATAACGTCCTAAGTGCCTTCTATCCGTAGTTCAAGGATTATCCACTCATTACCTAACACCCTGTATATGCTTCGATATTTTAAAACTACGCAGCGGTTTTTAATGCGGAATTCATCTATAGAGTGATTCAGTGGGAACATTTTATTCATTAAAAAAACTGGTTTATATACGGGTGTTACAGTCACATAATCCGATGCAAAGCCAGGACAGGTCGCAAGTTTTTTAAATTAAATAAGACTAAATGTAGGATTAAAGATATAAAAATAAACTAAAACATTAAATCTAAGAATGGCCCCTGCGGCATTGTACCAAAGATGCTGGCAGCATTTCCCTGTTGAATGGCTTGTTGAGCAAGGAAACTTCCAGCTCTTCGGTCGGTGACGTCACTGAGTCTCTTTGACAATTCCTTAAAAAGGCTTAGAGCGCTAGGATCCCAAGCACTAAGGGTCTCGACACCGAATGGAATAATAGTACATTATTGCCTAGGCAGTGAAGCAATTGCCGTTCCTGCCGAGGCATATAATATACTGCTTTTCTCAAAAATCGCAACAAAAAAAATGTGTTGGAGTAAAGTAGGTACTTTAATTGGAAACAAACAAAATCTTCACATGAAAAAACTATTACCCTTTACCGCCTTTAAAAAAAACTCATGCTATTCCACACACAGATAAAAAAGTTACGTTTCGAATAAAATATGGATGTATAAGACTTGTGCCCTCATTTTATTATGGCCGTTTTTACTTTTTAAAAAGTTACAAACTAGATAACAATGAAATTTTTGTATGCAACATTGCGGGCTTGTGTAGCGAGCACGCAATGTATTTTTTTTAAATTTGGGAACTGTCTGTAAACTATGTAATTCGCGTCTCAGTATGGAGTTAGTAATGTCAACTTTTCCGGTCATTTTTCAGAATAAATATATTCTGGGCCGAGACCGCTATATTTGCCTACCTTAATGTTTTCTGCAGCTTCGGCCGTGCACCAGCCCATTAAGGTTCATTGGAAATGTGACGATGCCAGCGTGTCTACACAGATTGAAAACCGCAATATTATGTTGCAGAACCACATCCAATACCGGGAATCAGGATCGGTATAGCGGACATCCCTTCAGCGTCATTACATAACACGGGGCTGTCAAAGCCGGGATTAATAATGGCGATGCGAGTAACTCAACACCCGATACGTCATCGAGTCGCCATTAGGCCAGACACACACGCGCCGCGTCCAACAAAATATCAAGCTTTAAAAAACCCGGCAGCATATTTCGATAGTGCCGTTTACACAAATAATCTTGGTAGGGTAAAGTCACCAGTGGTCAGCCAGAGACCTGTAGTCAGCCCCTGCCTATACTGTGTATGAGTGGGAAGAGTATGAAAGATATATTTCTCACTCTTCGCACTCATTATGAGGTCGACTACTGGTCTCTGGCTGACCACTGGTGACTTTACCTTATATGAATACTTTTTAATAGATGTTTAAGTCTTTATTGCGCTCTTTGCGTG
This sequence comes from Acleris emargana, assembly GCA_927399475.2. Classification (NCBI taxonomy): domain Eukaryota; kingdom Metazoa; phylum Arthropoda; class Insecta; order Lepidoptera; family Tortricidae; genus Acleris; species Acleris emargana. The sequence goes on from OV656840.1 coordinate 6,240,576, forward strand.
TGTGTGGTGTGAAACTGATTGATAGAGTAAGAAATAAAAAAATCAGAGAGAAATGTGAAATAAAAGAAGATGTAGTGACTAAGATTGAAAAGGACATGCTTCGATGGTTCGGTCATTTGAAAGGGATGGATGAAAGAAGATTGACGAAAGAGATAAACAGATCGAAAGTGAGTGGAAGGGTCGGAAGGGGCCGCCCTAAGCGTACTTTTTCGAATCAAATGGGAGAAATACTGGAAAAGGGCCAAATCTTAAGAACCCGAAACCGACGTGCGTGCATGACTCGATGTATGAATGTGGAAGAAGCGAAAGAAATTTGTCAAGATCGTAGCAAGTGGAAAGAAGTAGTCTCTGCCTACCACTCTGGGAAACAGGCGTGATTGTATGTAAGTCTTTATAATTTTTTGTTGTTGACTAAATTCTTTCTCGTAGGGGTTAAAAGGGAACAGAAAGGATAGATCGTCTTGACCTAGTATAAGACAATCTGGAAACTAAGCTCCTTATTCGATAACCACTAAGACGCAATTAATATCTAACGGGGTAAGTGTTAGCAAGGATTATTGGTCGACTGGTTGGAGCCGTAAGCTTACAATGCTTTCATGTCGATAAAGCATAAGATACGAATTGGGTTGTTTAACTAAATGTGAACCCGACTGCACGGAAAAATGAATGGGGTAAAATTATTTGATGAACTTATTTTGTTAAATAGTTAATATTTGATGTCTATAATTGTAACACATTAAGGTTCATTAAGGTTGTAATGACAAGGTTTGGAGTCTGCTCGGCATTTTTGTTGGGTGACTGTACTTACACTTAGTCTTAACTTAACTTAGCTTGTTTAAGTAGGTATAACACATGAATGGTTTAACTTGATTGTGAGCGCACTCTTCGCCAACAAACTGTCCCCAGTTTGGCAATTTTTTTTTGTATGCCGTCCACCTAAATTGGTTTTGAAATTAATAAATAAAGAAAAAAAAAAAGGGGCTACCATGCTCGCCCATAACAGACGTTTTTGATGAAGTTTAAGTTCTTATAACTCAGTCAAAACTGAACGTAATGAAAAAATATATCATAATTCAATTATTTATTTATTTAAAATTTTCAAAAACATGACTATAAAAACAAAATTGGATATAACTTTTTCATCTTGACGTAAATTGATATGGAAAGTACGTCTAAATATTCTCCATTCACACATCTAATAAATCATCGAAGGTTTTTTATCTAAAGTGAAAAATATAAAGGCCAAAAAAACTACTTTTTTGGAGTATAAATGACAAACTTTGATAGCATAAATCTCAATATCAGTGACTTGTAAAAGAAACATTGCGATGACGGCTAGTTTAGAACAGCAGTGTTAATGCAAATAGATTTTAAACACAACTGAAAGTTTAGAGCTTGAGATCGAAGGTCATCTGCCCATGGTAGCCCCTTAAGTGTGGTTTAATGAATGACATAACATTATAACACTTAACACTTACAAACTAGTACTGTAGTAGACAAGTAAATAAACTAAATTATTTAAATAAAAACAAAAAACCCGACTGCAGTAAAAAAAACAACTGTAAAGCGAGAAACAAGCTATATAATCGATAGGTAAATACTTATAATGTACCATGCAATGATTTTTTGTTTGATACCTCGTTAACAAGTAATGCAATTTATACCAATATACATACAACTTGAATAGTGGAAAAGGTTTTCCAGGCGAGGACAAGCTATTAATCCAAATGTTTTTTGTTTCAAGAAAATACTTAAGTACATTTTATAATTCATTGCTTGTCCCCGCCTGCAATACCTTTTCCACTATTCAAGTTGTATGTATATTGGTATAAATTGCATTACTTGTTAACGAGGTATCAAACAAAAAATCATTGCATGGTACATTATAAGTATTTACCTATCGATTATATAGCTTGTTTCTCGCTTTACAGTTGTTTTTTTTACTGCAGTCGGGTTTTTTGTTTTTATTTAAATAATTTAGTTTATTTCACATTTTTTAGTTTTTATTAATAAAATAGTGGTTTTATTAATATAACCAAACGTTAAATGAGCTCTGGAGCTCGATTTTTTAATGTCACGAAGCTATAAGTAACAAATTACAAGCGGAACTCTCCTTTTAGCAAAAGAAGCATCGTGCATTCAAAAATCGATCCCCAGTAGTAACGTAAGATTAGTTCATTTGGTTAGATGGAGGCCGATCGAACAGATTGTAGATACCTACTTAGGCCGAGAAATTGAAGTAGGTATAAATCAACTAAACTTCTCTTAATCTCTAACAATTTAGTTCCTCAACGGTCAGTACGTCATACGTGTACCTGGGTACTAGACTAAGCACCTACATTGAGGTTACCTATTCCGTGTATCTTTACTTAAATAAACTGTCCATGCGTAGGCAGGATGGCGCATTAGGTAGGTATTAGCCAGCAATTTATACTATAACATCAATGTGCATTAATCAAGTATGTAGTAGGTATTCGTGAATTATTAATTATTACACTACTTTCTTAATGGTTTATATTGTAGGCGTTTACAACTCAACAAGAATTAATATTTATTACTTAACAATTAACGTCCTTTTTGATTTCCCTGTCTAAACGGTAGCATCAAAGTATTATAATGAATATATATTTGGAATGGGCTATTTACTAGCTTTCATTTGAGACCCATATTGCTATAATATTTTTTTTTTTTTAAAACCCCCTCTTTGTTTTTGCAGACGCCATTTTGAAATATTATATACCCTATGTCACTTCGGCAATTAAGACGAATCGAATGACACCTAGTATGTTAAAATCGGTCAAGCCGTTTAGGCTGCAGAGCGTGCCCAGAAATAGACATACATACATACATACATACATACATACATACATACATACATACATACGCTCGAAAAACATAACCCTCCTTCTGACGCAGTCGGGTAAAAAACATATACGGCATACCATTAAAAATCCTTGTAAACCCCTATCCGGGTCTAGCTTAGCTACATTTTACGCTTTTGTGTGCTAGAATGTAATTTTCCCAGCAGAGCAATACGGTCTGAGCCTTTGAGCGACAGCCCGTCACCGGCAGCCACGCTCGAAATTGAACACTGATACTGAAAATGCAAGAGACTACTGTAGGAGCTTCTGTTTAGTCCTGTTACCCTGGTACTTTTAGATTAGTTACCCGATAAGATGCGGAAGCTAGTTTTATGTGCAGAAAATATGAAGCGGGTATCTGCCAAGCCAAGAAGCAGTGTTCGCATTGCTGTGTTCCGGTGAGCGAGTAAAATTGCCGGTTAAATAACCTAGCATAGAGGTATTATATTTTGATCCTCCGGGTAAGAAATGCATCTTTGATCTTGAGATTTCAAATGTGGAATAGGTCTCAGAACTCATTATTATCATCTAGCTCAGGTGTCACCAATTAATTTCGCTCGGGGTCCGTTTTAAGAAATGAAATCACCATCGCGGTCCGCACTTCATTTTAAAGAAAAATATATACTCAGAAACTCAGGGCTTGGTTTTTATTTTTTATTTTATTTTTCTTCTCGTTTTGTGTTCATTTAATTATGTGTGTGTAACCTTCCGTGGTATCACCTGATGGTTCCAACGGAAGACCAGCGCTGACTTTAATGCCAGCATTACGCTGAGTTGGGACCATTTCGTGGCTACTTTCTTCTTGTATTTGTTAATCTGTTCTTTGTTATGCATGTCACGAATAAATGATTTTCTTTCTTTCTTTCTTTCTTTATATTTATTAAACAAATGTAATTACGGAATTATCAAAGGTTACAAATTTTTACATATCAATGAGAAAAATGTATTTTTTTGTTGCGGACTATCCGTTTGAAGTTTGTAGTAAAATTGGTGCAAGCTATTGACATTAAATCCTGGACACGTTCATTAGTAAGTCGAGATAAAATTTATTCTTAATGTAGTTCATCTTCGAGAATGCTGCTTCACAAATATATGTAGACGTAAATAGAGTAAGAAGTTTCAAAGTTAAATTTATAGTTCTGGATATTTATTATCTTTCGCACTTTCGCAATCCGCGAACTCTTTCTCGCTCGTTACTTCGCCCAGCCGTCTTCAAATTGACGTCAACAAAGGTAATGCGAGGGATATATTTTTCTTTAATAACCTACTCTGTAAGTAGCTGTGTTCTCGCAGTCCACTCAAAATCGGTCGGCGGTCCGGATGCGGACCGCGGTCCGCCATTTGGCGACCCCTGATCTAGCTTGTGTCCTTTTTTGTATAATCCTCACATCATAAAAAAACCATTTCATTTATTATACGTGGTCACCCTTTCTTTTTACAAGCTTTTATTTAACTTGCAATGTATGTATGTATGTATATATGTACTCGTATTTATGTGTGTACGGATCAAATCTGGCGAGTTAAATTTCACCCTTCCCGGTTTTTGATAATGTTGAAAATTTGCATACATGTGTAAATTGGATGACAATGCTGATGCTACGCGTGACAAAATCTCCGCTATACTTACCGTAGGCACACCATGTTGAGACTTATGTCGCACCTTCAGAAGAATAGTGACATAATTCAGAAATTTTGTATTTCGAGTTAGGGCTCTATCATAATCAATTTATGACTTAAAGTTTGAAAGCTGAAATTTTGAATTAGGTCACTATCGTTCTGAAGGTGCGATGTGTTTTTTATTGATAAGCAGATAATTACTCTACAAAAAAAAATTACAGTCGTCAAAAAAAAAATTTTGACTGAAGCTTAATGATATCATGTATCCACTTTACGTGAAAAGCATTATCAAACGTGGAATTAAGTAAAGTAAATCGCGAATTATTTAAAATGACAAAATAAAATAAACGGTCAAAATTATACATGGTGTGTTGTATTCTGAAATCGGATCACGACATATAACACATTTTGAACATAAATCTTGGTCATCAATATAGGGATTTAAGTTAATTATAGTTCGAGAGCTCATACTGAGAAGAAGTTATCAATATTATTATTTCTTTATAGGGTTGTATTTGTTTTGTACCCTTGGGTTGATCTGTTTGCCGAACAACGTGTTTCTATTTTATTATATTCTTAATATATTCTAGTTTGGTGTCATACATGATGTCGTAATCATAAAGTATAGGAGGGTGACTAAACATGAATGCAATAAAATGTTTTTTTATCGTTATAGTTCTTGTGCCAATTTTAATTTAGATGACTACTAAAGATGCATGTGTGCACGATAGGCAGATTGACAAGCCTGGCTAAAAACAAAACCAGACTGGTGTCAAGTATAAAGTAAGTAGCACTTTTATAATTTTTGTAATACAAATTATAGCATAAGGCCCTTACATATTGTTGAAATATCGTAAGGATACTATATTTATTATAATCGTTTTTTTTCTTCATATTAACAAAAACATGATATAGATCAAGACCAACTTAATTTACTAATCTCAACACCATTATACTCGTACACGCATACTACAAAGGGTTATTGATTAAATACAAAACATAGATAATACATAGACCAGTAAAAAAAACATTATCTTACTTTTGACTTCGCGTAGTCGTGTAAAACTAAGATTCATTTTTAAAATTGAAAGGCATTTAGTTTTAGTAAAAACATGGTGGTAACAAATACCTAATTGTCATGTCATGGTGTATTGGATATCTCAGCACCAAACTCATTTCAACTTTCAACTGAGTGAAATCTAAATACCCGAGTAGCCGTGGATTGCATAGGCCATAAATTGAAGAAAATTTAAAACCGTGTTGTCAAATGGAAATGCCATACGGACAGAGCATATTTCAAGCACACGTTTACGTTTACGTTTATGAATAAGAATATCAGTTCATAACTGTTGAATTATTGCATCTGTGTTACGTGAGTTGCGATAGAAAAAGAGTTAAGTATATACTCGCGATATGATACGGAGGGATTTATATTTTCCTGATGCACCAGTACCGAAGTATCGAAGTAAAATGCTCACCTAATTACATACATAAACTCACGCCCTCATTCCCAAAGTAGGGTAGGCAGAGCTACAGAATTACCAACAACTCTAATTAACTTGTTGATGATTCCAATATTTTTTTTGAAAATAAAATGACAGCTTAAACTACCATCAGCTCCCAGGCAATTTTTCTATTGATTACGAAACGTCTACATATATCACTGTTTGCGATTATTTCGAATATTCGAATCCGTTTCAATCCTATAATATGGATTGCGGATCCAGTTATGGTTTAATATCTTGGTTCAAAGGAACGTTAAATCCGTACGGTTAATACTCGATTAATTGAATATGGTTGTAATGCAAATACGGTTTTGGTAACGAAATATAGGTATTAATTTATTTAATGACGGATTGCTGTATTGCCGTGGTATATTCATAACGAGCTTAATATAATTCCGACTACATTTTGATACACTTGTGTCACTATTCATGTTTAATGCGAATAATTCGAACGGTTCCAAAGGAGTAGACAGGGATACATACGCATCTATATATTAATTAAAGATACCTAAAAAAGAGTCCCTGAACAGTCGGTGACGTATTACTATAAAATAGATAAAACCCTGGGGTACTTATTATTCTCTTAAAACGACGTTTAGTCGGTCGAATGACTGAACGAGTGAACGCGGTAAAGCGGCGAGTTTAAGTAGTCCCATTAGAGCGTACAAAACACATTTATAGCGCGTGCATTCTCAATTAGCCAGCAAGTGCCCTAACATGGCCGCTTTTATCGCGTGACAAAGTTTGGATAAGGCATCCGTCACCTTCTGACACGTAAATGAGTACGAGAGTGACGCATGCTTTGTCTACATTTGACACGCGATAAAGACGCAACCATCGTCGGTGATACTGCAAAACCGCGTAACTTACAAATTTATGATAGAGAAAAATAAACCTTACTGTCTTATTGAAAAGGTACATTTTGCTCCTTATTTAAAATTTTACTTACCCGACCTTACTTTACCGACGCCATGTTTCTACGGCTGGGCTTCTGTCGATAAGATCGAACGTATGACTTTTAATGTTTTTGGCTACTACTGTAATAGGTTTTGAAATTACTAACAGGAACTTGAGCGTTAAATATTTTATGTTTGATTTTAAAGCAATCCTGGACTAAGCCTTTTTGTCCTCGAAGTTACACTTTCAAAAGTGAAAAAAGGGTTACGATCTGCAAATTTTTTATACACTCAATCAGAAAGAGAGGCATTATATTTAAGAACCCCGAAAACGGTCTATTCCGACTAGTTAAATTGTTAGTTCCATTGATGTAACTAGATGGACTTTTTTTTCCTAGTAGTTACATTCAACGAAGATGGATTCCGTAATGGAACTACATGGACTTTTTTTTCCGAGTAGTTACATTAATAATACTTAAGATGACCTAGTCTGTGCTTTGAACAATTTAATCAGTTATTTTGAGTGTTGTTGTTCTTATGATCGCCCTAGATTTATATAGGTCGCTACGCAGGGCATAGATCTATCGTTTTGTGATGCCACAAAGTGGCTCCGGGCGGACCAAGGGGTACTCGACAGTAATGGCAGTAATTTTTTTTTATCATAACCGTATTAACCACACGTGGAGCGACAGAGCAAAATAAGGCTCTAGTATTATACTCGTTTAATACAAAACCAAAAACAAAGTTGCGCAAACCTTAATGTTTGATTTAGAAAACATTTGGCCCGTAAAAGTTTTTGATTGAACGGCTTCGAGTAAACGCCCTGATAAACCAATATATTGGTACTTGTAAATGGTCTCTTGGGAAAAAACAAAACCCCATTTTCTTATTCTACTAAAGATATGAATAAACCGGTACTTATTTTTTGACATGACCCCTTAACGTCAAAGAAAGTATTAATTTTGACAGACCGGATTGTTATATCAATGATAGTGCAAAATACTAAGCAGACCGTTTTTATATAGAAATGTTAAACTACCCGATATATTAATATAAGCTCATGCAGAGTAAGCATAATAATAACACTTCCCTCTTATTTGCTAAATACCTTTGACAATGTTCATGAGATATCTGGGCTACCTTCATAGAATCTACAAAAAGATATAAAAATACAAATCTTCTTCGTTGGTTGCGTTAGCAAGGTTATCGTTAACAAACAAAATAATATCTATTTTTTTATTTTTTTTTGTATATTTGTAACGAATAAACTCAAAAATTACGGGACCAATTTCAAATAATATTTCATCATTAGAATGCTACAATACATTATCCCTGAGTAACATTGGCAATGTTTTATTTTTCTGCACGGACGGAGCCACGGGACACAGCTAGTATAAAAAAATATTACTTATACTTACGTTATAAACTCGACTTTATTAAAATCTTTTATTTTATTTAAGAGCGCTTTTAATTTTCCCGTTATAAAAATCTTGTACCGATTATGATCCAAGCGACTTCTGCTGTGATCATGTCAATCAATTTTTACTTTAATTCCTGTCTTTTTTCAGATTTTAATCAGCAATTTAAATTTTGTAGATGTGCTAGCGACACCTCTAGCTTTTTAGTATCTTCCTTCGTTAATAATTTTTAGCACTTTTTTTTCACTAACTCCCGTCACTTCTGGTGAGTTTTGTTATATTGTAAAAATCTGGTTCGTGGTAGAAAATGATAAACACTTACAACATAGTATTAGATTAATAGCATCGCGTAAGACATTGAATTGGAAGTCAATAAGAAAATTTTATTTTATTTCACTGCGGCTTACTTTTTATTTTCTCCTTTTACATCGACGATTACTTCTGACGCGAACTAATACTCAGTACTTACCCGGCCGGCGACTCGGCCGACACTGAGCGCTTTCAAGTTTACGCACTCAGAGACGACGTTCATGTGAATCTACACACACAAGTATGGCAAACCCGGTTTCCTGAGATAAAACATCTACAACGCGATTAAAATAAGTTCACATTCGGCCATCCTCGACTATTGTCGGTATCCCTCGTTTTTCACTTAGAGTGTATCAAATTACAGATATGACCTTTAAATATGTTACCCGTTATCTTATTAACTTAAGAAATGAAGGATAGGATCTTGAAGGATATGAGCAACAAAACCTATACCAATATATGGGCACAGTTAAAAGGCTATGTCGCCTCTAAAAATGTAGAAATGAATAAAATGTCTGTGAAGAAAATTATTTATGGAAAAAATTGAAATGTTAGGACCCGAATAATGGACGAAAGTCGGTTATCATGCAATTAAATGTGACGATGAGTTATTAATTGAAGAAGAGAAATAATATGTGTTTAATGATAGTTTTATAATTAATGTAAATGATTCAGATTGTGATCCAGCAAATTAGCGTGTCTGTAAAAAATATGTAAAAGTAATAAAAATATTTAAAAAAACAGTGTGCTTCGTCCGTCTTGGAAATAATTTTAATATTTACGTGTTCAAATATATTGTGTTATAATCTTATAAAACCAATGTGTACAGGAAAATTGTGTTACTTATTTTTTTATTAATTCTCGAAATCAAAGTATCCATATACCGACACCATCTATATATCTAACTATTGGTTAATAAATAATATAATCATGAACATTTTTTGTTATAGGTACCTACCCTATAAATGATGCATGTCTTTATCGTTTTTTAGGTCTACTGATAAGTAAAGTCGTCATGGCAGGTGATGTACATTGCGTTGACGATACTTTCATTTGAATGCTATCTAAAAGAAATCTCAGCATTGTATTTTGTGTCATTTTTGACTCCGGGTTAAGCCGATAATAGCCGAGAAAAGTCGAATTCTTAACTGATTTTAATAGCACTGTAACAAGCCTATGTTAACCAACTCGGTATAAAAGAAACACAAAACGAAGTAAACGAAGTCCTTGTAAAAGCTCAAGTGCTTCTTCCAACAACAACGCGAGCTTTCAAAGCCTTTCCAATTACAAACTTTATATTGGTTCTAAAAAGCTCTTTACAATACCGTATTATAATCGTACATTTAATTATAATAAATCTCTAGTTCAGGCTTTCTTTTGTTTGTTTAAAACGTTCTAAGTTGCGCATAAATGTGTTAGACTTACGTCATTTTATGCGGGTGCATTAAGTTCTTGCAGCTGCGATGGTGCAATTGTTCTGAAGTTATACTCCACACAAGGCGGTGCAATTTTCAACTTAAATTATATTTTGTTGTCCCTCCAAACTGGGCTTTGTTTGTGTCGGTGTAAGTTTCACTCTTGTTTTAAGTAATGCGGTCGTGTCAATTTTTATTGTCAGTGCCTACTACTACTACGTCTACTCTGTCAAAGTACATAGCGTTTGACACGTTATCAATTGTAAATAATATCGCAAATAATAAATTTTAACAATGTTTACAATGGTAATCTTAGCCTATTTGTGTAAATTGTGGTTACTGAATTATCAACAACTTTTTAAGTTGTAATTCTGTAGCTGTGCCTAGCCCACTCTGGGATTGCAGGCGTGAAGGTATGTATGTATGTATGTACAATACGACAGCATGACAAAAGCAATTTTGTTTTACCCAGTAGAAAAGAGCCTTAGTTATACTGGGCTGAAATTCTACACAAAACATTATTGATTTTAAACTGGGGGATAATTATGACACAGCTATGCAGTTCAGTTGACGCTGAGAGAAAAGGACAGAGCTATAGCAGTTATATCGCTCTGTCCTTTTCTCTCAGCGTACCAACCGCCCCCGGGGGATTATTATGACATACATTTGCAACAGAATTCAAAGATAAAAAGTGTGTTAAATATGTCTCATGGACTCTTTACGAGAGCCCTTACAACAGTGGTAGTCACTACCAGCGGGATAATAGGGAATATGCATGTTTTTTTTTACAGCTTCAATTGAAGCTGATTCATGTAACAAACAGATCACAAAAATCATTTTTTGAATAACTATAAAAATAACCAAGATATAAGCCAACAAAGATTTGTTCCTATCTCTTTCTAGAAAAACGGAATTTTACATGGAGTTTATATGGCCGCAGTGCACAATGACGTCACGGTGCACATCGGATCTCTCTGTCTAATTAGAAGTTTGAAATGCTTATAACTTCCGTATTTCTTGACCGATTTTAATTTTAATTTCCGCTTTGGTGATCTATTTTACGGTATTTTCATATTTTGATGAGAAATGCGATTTTTAAAATCCATGCATATTCCCTATTATGACATAGCTTCGCAGTTCAGTTTACACTGAGTGAAAAGGACAGAGCTATATAACTGCTATAGCTCTGTCCTTTACACTCACCGTAAAAAGAACTGCATAGCCATGTCATAATAACCCCCACTGTTATCGTATAGTCAACGTTTTGACAGCTCTTATTGACTTGACGGTAATGACGTCCGAGTTAAAAACAATACTATTACAAATATATCAAAATAGTTCTGAGATTAGATTAGGATTACGAGAATACCAATGTCTTTAATATTTCATTTGGCATAAGTTATCGTCAAAATAAACGATTACTTTTACTAACTGATTTAGGTACAAAATAAAACAAAAGACAAAGTTAGTTACACACGAGGTTTCAAGCTAGAACTTGCTTGAAAAATATTTTCAATAAATTAAATCGAAAAGTATAAGTTAGCGCTTAGTCAATCTAAATAAGGATTCGGGTCAACGCTCAAGAAATCTATTCCAATAATAAAAATTGGAATTCTAGATCTAGATTTAGTAAGCCGTACTTTACATAATATTGATTCAAGACGAGGACTGAGTTAACTTGGGAAAGGAGTTTTCATATATCTGCTAGCGTTCTAGGAAAGCGGTGCCATATCTCATACATTTTTACTATTATCAAAATCATAAATATTTAAGCATTCCCAAGGTGTTAAAAATATTTATACACCACTATACTACTGACGATAAAGGTCTATTGGATACATACAGGGTGTAAGGGACGGCTCACCGAAAACTGAAACCATAGCTTCAGACCATTGTACTGAACTGAAATCCAGTGGAAATTTTCCCGGGAAAACGAAAATTTTCTCGTTTTTTTTTCCATGTTTTTGTATATAAACCGATCTAGGACAACATATTATGACATACTGAAGCTCATTATGTAAAAAAAACTGTGAAAACTGCATTTTCACGTAAAAAAGAGTTTTTTTTTGTTTTCCCGGAAAAAATTCCACTGGATTTCAGTTCAGTACAATGGTCTGAATCTATGGTTTCAGTTTTAGGTGAGCCGTCCCTTACACCCTGTATATAATGGTGGGAAGCCGGCCGTTTGGCCGAAATATGTTTGCCAAATGTATCGTTACCCAACATTTTCATTTGCCAACCCATTTTTTTCCTGTAACTGTAAATATTTCAAGATTTATTTCAGTACCATCCTATATGAGTTTTTTTTTATGGCATGGGAAGGCAAATGAGCACACAGGCCACCTGATGGTAAGTGGAAACTGTGAACCATAGACATTCGCATTCACAAGACTGCAAATGCGTTGCCAACCCTGAGGACTAAGATGGAATGCCTCTATGCTAGTCATTTCACCGGCTGTCTTATCCCTAAAACGGAACACAACAATACGAACACTGCTGCTTGGCGGTAGGTTAATGGATAAAATGGTGGTACCAACCCGGACGGACCCTGCACAAGGTCATCCCAAAAGTTGTAAGTTTAGGTTCGTTTTATAAAATTCTGAAATATTTACGGTTACAGAAAACAAAGTGGGTTGACAAATGAAGCGGCTGGGTAACGATACATTTGGCAAACATTTTTTGCAGAATCAAAGGTAACCCATTATGGTGCGATAGCCGTATAGATATTAGTCATTTTGACTGTTGTAGTTATGATACATACAACTTATTAATTTAAAACAGAAATAGGTAGCTATGAATCATTCATATTGAACTAGTTTTTTTTTAATCCACGTCCTAATATTCCAATTCCAATAATCCAATTGGAAGCTACGATAACACAGACGGACACACAGATATACAGACATACAGACACATGTCAAACTTATAAAAGCCCTCTTTTTTGGCGCTTAACATAACACCCGTGGGAAATAGCAAAGCAATTACTATACTCGCGACACGCTTTCTCACTTTATCTCCGTAAATAATTCACATTTTCAACTCATGTTTCTACAGTGTGTTACCGGCACGAGGGCTTTCCTTGGTAAAGAGTAACAATGGGCAACTTCGTAATGTACCTAAGTACATATTTATTTTAATGAAAACAAGAAATAATAGGCCACCCTTGTTTTCTAACAAAAAATAAATAACAAGCAATGTACACTGTGCATTAAAGTTAATTAGTATTCACGTGACCAAACTATTTTATTAGTTCTATCCTTTTCTCTCGCTTTGGTTACGAATGGTGAAAGAGTGTGACGGAGCCCTTCGATTCTTCGGTCAAGCGTGAGCGTGCGGTACGTTTTACTGCTCCTGCGCTTTGACATATTGACTATGTCTCGGATCATTCGATACTTTTCGTTAATGTAAAATTATTTTCTTTTAGGATTCATGAAGTATCACTAGAATTATATTTTGGGTTGTTTTAGATTTGTTTTGATTTCTAATTTTTTTAAACAATGAACGAGCGTTACCGGCAATTCTGATAAATTGAGTATTAGGGTAATTATCCCAACCACATTTTTTAGCGGCGGACGTGATAATTGGGGTGTAAAGTACATTTATTGGAAAACTATTTATTTTCTAGAAAATCTTACACAAAGTACCACGTTGAGCCAAAGTTAAAATTGTTAATAATTTATCATGTTTATCGTAAAAGCTAACAAGTTTTTAAAGTTGTAGGTAATTCTGTAGCTCTGCCTACCCCACTCTGGGATTACAGGCGTGAAGGTATATATGTATGTAATTATACCTGTAAATAATTACTTATACAACATATTATCGTCAGTTAAAGTAGAAGCCTTCATGCCAGTAACACGCTGTATAGTAGCAGTTTACTATTTTGCACTACACCCCGGTTATACCCGACCCGGTCGTTTATCAGGCCTCCGGATGAAGACCCGGGAAGATAGATGTGAGATCGAAGCGGATAACCGGTCATTCGATCCGGGTGCATTCGATTACCTTTTAAACTTTAAATCAACTGGACTATCCTTATTTTCTTATAGCAAGATTAATGCTTGGCTTTACGAGTAGGTACAGTCAACAGAAATAATATACTATCAACATTGGGCTCAAAAATATTTGACACGTCTCTATTACTAGAGGTATAAGCGCGTCAGATATTTTTGAGCGCATTTATTTATAAATATTTTATTAAATATTTTATGCAACTGATGCATAATGAGAGGCCTTAAAATACAAGTGATTTTTAAATACCTATTCGATGATACCCCATTTGTCATAGTTCGTCAACTTCATCATTTTTCTTTTTTATAATATGGCGTCTAGCTGCCGCCATATTGAATATTAATTACTGTCATATCTTTAGTGACACTCACGAGATTAAGACTAATCGATTGACTAAATAATCGTCGAAATCGGTCCTCGCGTTTAGTTTCTAGAACGCCACAAAGGAACAAACATATATAGACTGATAAACACAATACCCTCCACCTTCAGCGGTCGGGTAAAAAATCATAAATCCGCACGTAATTTTCAATGTCCTTTATATGGCAGAATGGGCAAAGGTCCCTTAGCCTTACATAGAATAGCTGTAGTGTTAAGCTCATTCTATCAAGTGACTCCAACAATATGATTATGATATAATAGCAAGTTGGGCTAGTACTCGTACAATGTAAAAAAGAAGTGCTGTACACGTCATTTAAGTAGTGTACTTAACAGTAATAACACGTAAGTAGACATCCTGTAAACAGCTTTTTATATTTATGATACCAGATAGAAGGTATTAAAATATTCATTAAAGTTTATAAACACTTCAGTCAAACTCATAAAACTTCAATGGTGTTGATCCAATTAAAAAAGGGCCGAAACCGGATAATCAAATTCGGCGAACTGAAATGTTCATAGCATTTATAGTTAACCAAATATTTGGATCCGAGCGCTTTAGGCAACCGCACATTTAAGTACTTGTTTTACAAAATACTTAAATTATATTATATCGATATCACTGAAATTATAATACGTCGTGTTAAAGCAATAATTGTTTTCATATGATTTTATCACTTTATCAACATGAGCTGCATAATTTAATTGTATTACATGACGTTTCCATTGTTTGTAACTATTTTATTTTAGCTATCAAAGGAAATTTCATTAAACAAATTAGGTATTTTTAGAGGGAAAAGCGATAAACGACAGCTAGACAGACAAAGTAGCGGGTAAACGCCAGTGATGTATAATTTTGGTCGTAAGCGCAAAAGCATGAGTGAATAAACATACATACATAAACTCATGCCTTCCTTCCAAAAGTGGGGTAGGCAGAGCTAAAGAATTGGGTAAGTAAAGTTTTTGGAAGATATGTAAATTATATTTTTTTTCGATAGTCGTCATCCCGAAGATCATGGAACTGCGGCTCTTTTATTTTTATTTCCTCTAATATTTTAGAAATCTTTTTTTTAGTTATGAAGTTGACATTTATAAACTTTAATGACCGACAAACTTGTTGCCTTCGTACTTATGAAAAAAAAAAAAACTCTTTTCGTTATCTGTCCTCTCAATCTCTCATTGTCAGTTTCGAGTGAGCCGTAACCTATAAAAATTGAATTGAATTGAACTTGAAATCAAAGTAAACAAACGATTGAATCCACCACAAAATGAGCGAATTCGTGCGGGCAGATTCTAGAAACCTGCCAAACATGGATATTATTACTATTCTGGAATATTATCACGCTAGCGACAAGCACAATGTTGCTGAAATTAGAGGTGTGAAAACACTTCTGTAAGTACCTATGATAATACGATAATCCTTCTGATAATTGTTACATACCTTACATTACTTTATTTATCCATTGTTTTTAGGGCATCAAGAGGTGGTTATGTAGAGAATGCGGTAGGCTATGTGGAGCTTAAAAGAGGGAACACTGAATGCATTATCAGGGCCAAAGTTGTTCCAGAGCACAAAATAACCAAAAAGTACTATCTTGTCACTATCCACTTGGATGAAGAAAATAGTAATGTTATTGATGCGACATGTGATGGTTGTCCTGCATCGGTAGGTAAATACTTTTATAACGTTCATATAAACATTTTTTTGCCGTAATTATGTATGTTTACTGTTCTTTACAGGTGGATGTAAACACACATTAGTATTATTGTATTGGCTTCAGAAGAAAGCTTCTGAACCATCTTCTACTTCTGTGGAATATTATTGGACCAAACCTCGTTTAGCAAATGAAGGAACGCAACCAATATCTTCCAAATATATTTTTCCAGCGAAAAAGAGGGCAATTGAACTAGGAACAACAGATCCAGAGAAGCTGAATGAATTCTGCCCTATAAAGGGTTAAATTTGTTGCGTTTACTGATGCACTAGTGTTACGGTAGAATTGGACTTAGGTCGTTGTTTTATTGGAGGAGCTTTATTTATTTTGATATAAAACTATTTACAACATTTGCTGAATCGTTTGACGCTTGTGCCTGCCTGCATGGTTTTGAGGAGACTACAAAAAACAGAAGATTGGACAGGACGGTTGATGTTTGGAAGAAAAATGGGAGCTAACGAAAAATATGATGATGGGGAATAAAAACCTGTAGCGACTATTTAAAGATACAAAGCGTAGTAAAATTATTACGGTGGCTCTGTTAGCAAAGGCTTGGTTATGTTGAATGTGTCTATGTCATTGTAAAAATGAAAAGTGGATAATTATAATACAGTTGTATGCCATATTGCATGTTTTATTTAACATAGGTACCTAGATCTTTACTAACGTGATTTATCACACTAGTGAAGTTGCAAAGAACTGCATGTATGGCTATATCGGGAGTGTTTTGTACCACACCAAAGGCAGCATTAGAAGATTTAGAAGTTCTGTTAGATCTACTTTTGCTTCACATTTGCTGCATAGTTTAAGAGCTCTTATTCTGTGAAGTGATGGCAAGCCAAAGACTAAACAAATAACTATCAAAACCAATTAATTTTATAGACAGAATAATAAACATGGGTATTCCATAGGAACTTCACAGCTAAGTTCCCACAAGAACAGACTAGGCAGGTCTAGAACCACTAAGTTGTGACAATAAAGCTAGTATATAACATAACATACCTACATAATATAAATGCCTATTTCAATGACTTGTGGTAGAGTAAGTAGATAGTATGTAACTGTTTTTTGTTAGCTACCTAATTCCAAGATGACCAAGTTATTAATGTAAGGTAAAGTGATTATATTTGTACTTAGGTATACCAATTATAATATACTAGCTGTTGCCCACGACTCCGTCCGCGTAGATAACGTATCCCATTGCGTTATAATTTTCATACAAATTTCAGCTTCATAGGTATATTAGCTTGTTTTTCAAGAATTTTATATTTATTTTGCCTGTCACTGAAGGTATTTCCTGTTAATATTTTTTGCATTTATAAAATAAAACTAAAGATAAAGATAGAAAGATAAAACATATTTATTCAGTATTGATAAGATATTTATTGTGGCGAACCCTGGGGGAGGCTTACGTCCAGCAGTGGACTGCAATAGGCTGAAATGATGATGATGATGATGATCATGATTCAGTAAGTAGGCCGCACGGGCACTTTTACACGTCAATAATCTGCCAGCACCTCCCAAAAGGAGACCCCTGCTGAGAAGAAACGCCGCAAGAAACTCAGCAGTTAGTCATTTTTTAAACATATTACAAATGGTCCTTAAACATATTACTTAGTCTAGCATTACTTATATAAAACTATAAATATGAAATTTAATATAATATCAAATAACGTGCGTAGTTCAGCAGGAAAACATTCCAAAAATCTTACGAAGGAGATCATGGTCTCAATACCTGTCATGCAACACAAGAGAAAGAAAAAAAACACCTACTTATGTGTAATATGTATATAGGTATAATTTACAAGACGGTAACGGTGTCCCCTAGAAAAGTTAAAGCTTTTTGGTTTGATTAAATTATTATTGACTAAGTTTCGGGTTTAGGCCGTGCATTTTTGTCTGTTAGATAATCCTCGACCCTGTAATACGCTTTAGACATTTACTATTGTATTTTTATTATGTTCCCTTGCAAATTAACTAGAGCACATGCTATAATAACTGCTTCATCCACATATTTGACATGGTTATGGTTTATAACCGAGTGAGGCTTCAAAAATGTGAATTCTCTCAACCTCCGAATCACACGTTCGACATGAATTCTCAAACTTGCTATAATTTTTGTTTGAATCACCTCCTTTTTCGTAGGTGTTTCGTTTGAGGAAACACTTGGTGGCCGAAGAAGTTTTGCATGTCTCGAAGTTAAGAGAGATTCAATTCCTTTGAAGCCTCGATCAGCTAAAACCACAGCCCCTGGAGGAAGGATATCCACAAAACCACTACATTCTGTAATAGCTTTGTCGGAAATCTTTCCTCCATATAACCCTTTGAAATAAAACATTATAAACCCATTCGGGCAACATGCAACTAAATATTTCAATGTGTTGCATGACTTGTATTGAGACCATGTCCTTGCTTGCATAACAGGGTTCGATGGTTTCTCAATTTGGATCTCGAAACAATCGAGTAAGCACTGCACATTAGCATAGCATACCTAACTTTAAATACTGGAGGCAGTGTCTTTTTTATTGTAATGGGTTCTGGCAGGTATATAAACATTTGTAAGTAAGTTGCCAAATGAGGTATACAAATCCTTACAATCTTCTGCAATGTAACCTCACTTAAATTAAAATTATGACTCATTCTTTGAAATGTGTCATTTTGTTTTAATTTAAATAAGGTAATGATAATATGCAGCGGACGTAAATTGCACTTTTTGGCTAAAAAATCTATTAACCAATAATATTGTTTTGGTACACGAAGATACATCTTGGGGTTTTCTTTAATAATTTTTAATAAATAGGCGCGTGCCGCTACATCTTTCTCTCTCGCCAAGTCCTTGGTTGGGCTCGACGTTATAGGACTAGAAGAGGGTTCGTACTGAGATGAGCCTGCCGAATGACTTGTGGTGGAAGATGAAGGCCGGCTGGGCATTACTTTTTCGGCAATATGTGTGACTCTAATATTTGCCATACAACCTACACTTTTTACAGCTGGTTTCATCAAAACAGTTTTGTTGGCAAATTTCACATGGGTCTGAGTTGAAAAATCACACTGAAACAAACAATAAAATTAAATTCACACACACACACCTGGTTTCAACATAAGGTTTGGGTACTTTTAAATTTTATAAGACAAGCAACTGTAAGTATATAATATATGTATATAGTATATAATATTTTGAATATTATAATAATATGATAAAGTAATAGTATACTGACATGTATGTATATTTATAAGATCCGTGTACCTATGTACTTGCAAATAAATGAATTTGAATTATACCTAACTCTTATTGATTCTGTTTATAAAGCGTAGAAACAAAAATCAAATCCATACTATAAAGACAAAGACATTGGGCTCCATTGTGCTATTGCATTTTTTTATTATCACTGAATCTCTACATATGTATCTCAAGATTTATAAAGAAATAAATCAGAAAACTTGGCATTATGTAGGTTTTATAGCATCAATGAAATAACATTAATGTATTTTCTTTACAATAATTATAAAGGTTGGTTTGATGAAACACAAAATAGCAGTAAACTACCATATTGGACAAAGTTTCTAACAGTAATACTTATAATAGGTGTATGTCTAGGACATATTATACACTCTAGAAAAATTAAATTTTCTTATTTAAACTGAATAATGCTGAGTATTCAACTGTATCTATTCTAGTTTACATCCTTTTTTTTCTTTTTCTGGTACTGCTTTCTATACATATAAAAAGAGATAATAATACCTTTGAATATGGCATGCTCCCATGTTGCAAAAACTGCATTGATGTACTAGGTAGATCTTTTGAGCTGTCCAGGGCACCTTCTGCAACATTGCTCTTATCAGACTGCATTTCCTGAAAGTAAGCAAAATGTTAAAATACTTAGCTTATCAAAAATTATAGTTAATGCATATTATAATCATAAAAAAACAGATAGGTACCTACTTATATATGATTAAATAGTACTATTTATATAATAATATAGGCTAATTTGAAAAATTTTATGTTGTCAAACCACGAAATACCTATTTATCAACATTTTAAACTTATTGCAATAAAAAAAAGGTCACATTAACTCAACCACAGAAAAAGACAGAATGATTTGTAATAGGTAACCTTCTTGTCATGTCTAGTTTAGACAATTTAGATTAATTTTATATTAAATAGGTACATTTAGTAAACCTCAAGATAAATAAAAATATATTGATATAGGTAAACTTACGCTTTCATCATATGTTTTAGTTAATATCAATCTTGCAGTCTTTTTCAGTTGTAACTTGCCAACTTTGTTTCTAAAGCAATCTTCCTCAATCTGCAAACGTAAATTAAACATTTTACTGTAGGTATACTACAATCTTAAGTTTCTAAATGAAAGCCGTCTTAGTCGTTCTTCTGTATATAAATATTCTGAGTGTAATTTATGACAAAATACATTATTGTTCAGGAATATGTACAAAGTTATGTGCTAAATCGAATTATAGTTGCATCATACTGATACATCAATAACCATGGTTACAGCCGTGGAGTATAATTTTGAAATATTCTTTGAACAAAATTCTTGTTAGGGAGGGGGTCAAAGCTGCAATACACTTACATTGATATGTTCCTCGCAGACATACAAGTTGCGTTTTGGGCAATTCATCCCCAAAGCATGGCACCAAGTCGCTTGCAGACGGTGGTATGCTCAAGTACGCCGAGTTCGGAAAGTCTCGTCTGTATTTTTTACAAGAAGGTACAAAGCATCTGAGTAAATCTTTGTAATACTCCATTTCCAAAGTGGGATTGCCGGAATTTATCGCGTGGATTGTACGATTCAAACGTGCTCTCGTGGCTAATTATTTCTAAAACACTGATCACAACACAACGAACGCAAGCAAACAGAAAAGAGCCGTTGGATTCAATCGTTTGTTTACTTTGATTTGACCACAGATTATAGGATAGATTTGACTTGACAATGACAGAATTATAGAAGTGACAGTTTTTTTTTCTTTTTCATTAAGTACGAAGGCAACAAGTTTGTCGGTCATTAAATTTTACAAATGTCAACTACATAACTAAAAAAAAATTTTCTAAAATATTAGAGGAAATAAAAATAAAAGAGCCGCAGTTCCATGATCTTCAGGATGACGACTATCGAAAAAAAAAATAATTTACATATCTTCCAAAAACTTTACTTACCCAATTACCAACAACTTTTAAAACTTGTTGATAATTGACAACATTTCAAAAAAAAAAAATTATTGTTTTTTCGCGTTTATAATAGCTGGTTAAAAATTAGACTACCCGTATTTCCTGGTTTTTCTTTATTTAACTTAAATTCGTCGTTAATATTTTTTTAAAGAAATAGTCATTAAAAAGACCGTATATACAAAGTTAGGAATACTGATGTCGTGATCTTAGCATGATATAAAATAAAAAAAAGTAACATTAAACATAAACAGAACTGACTGTCATGTCATGTCACTCACTTGTCAATCATTCGCTGCCGTTCGTTCACAAATTTGTTATTTTGCGTAATTTAATTAATTACATAATTTGTAGACGCCATTAAAAAAAAAAACTATTTTGCGTAGAATCGAAAGCGTGTCGTTAGAATCAAGTAATCCGGCAGACAGATAAAAAATGAACATGACAGTTGTAAAATTTTTTCAATACCTTTGGTAATAAATGGACTAAGGGCACTATAAGTGTATTCTATAACATTCACAATCCAACTTTTTTTACTGTTTTTCCTAAATATAAAAAAACTACTGCATAAAAAAATCCAAAGATATTTTTACTGTAATCAGCAGTGTAAAATCTAGAAACGGTATTTTATTTTACTACCTTAGCACATAATGAATTGTTGTCAATTCTGTAACCACACTTTTAAATTTGAATAATATAAATTTGAATAAACTATTTATATAAAAACAGTTCTTCCCGTTCCATAAACCTGTATTATAAAGTGAATGTTTTTTTTCATGTATACAAAATCAAATTTAAACTGTTGGACATGATAACACTATCTGGGTTCCTCCTTTAGCAACCCAAACAAGGCGAATCTTTGCCGAAACCAGACTTTCCTCGGTGATTTTTCAAGCCTTACCATCCAGAATATTGCAGTCGCATCACTTCAGAACTTGGTCAATTGAGAAAAAGCCCTGTTAACGCTCCGACGCCAACTTTAACCGCGTGACTTTAGTTCATTTTACAGTTAATTGCTGTTTGCGTGAACTCTAGTATTTGTGTGAGATGTTACTAGGTAGATGCTGACCGCCATTTTGTGGATATTTTATATGGAAAGTGATGGCAATAGGTTATAGTTATAGGTTAGAGAGTCGGCGTGGGACAAAGGCTACATTTGGTCCCGGAAAAGCAAGTTTCCGTGGACATAGTGATCGACTAACTACGCGAATGTTATCGCTAGCAGAAGCTAGTATAAACATGTCCTGCCTGACCCATTTCCCGGATAGTTCTTAGTGACAGAAATGTTACCGGAGACCCATAGTCACCGCCATTGCCTAGCAATAATTCCCACCCCCAAAACGCCAGGATTGTAATAATATTCACCCAATGGCGTGCCATTACGTTGCCTCTCGGGGCAGGCCAGCAATAAAAACAGTCTTGTCGGCTAACGCTAAAAGCTTTAGGCCGTACATGAACTGAGAAACACCGACCAACCTCCTTTTACCGTTAAAAATGTAAAGCTAAAGGAAAATTAACTTTAATCCAGAATAATAGAGTTGTGATTCTGATACAAGCCGGAATAAAATGTGGTTTAATATCAACGGAGTTTATTAAAAGTGTTTTTTGCTATTTAATAAAGGAATAAAGAATAGTGAGATGCTTAGTTGTGTGTATTAAAATACACGAGTATTGTTGAGGTTAATTTAAATTGGTGGCGCTTTCGAGCTCTTTGGTCGGTAAGTATCCAACGTTTAGCACGGTTCTGGGTTTAAACTGGCACGTCCGCCGGCTCGAGTGACGTGAGGTTGACGGATATGAAAACAACTGAACGACGACGACTGGAAATATTTTATTCATTGAGAAGACTTGAATATTTCATTTTCATTTGTGGTGTGTTTTCCCCGGAATCGGGTGTGTTGTGTACCTTTTTTTTCTGCCCTTTATATGTTCTGTCTTATTTCTAAGCCTCATCCTTCTATATTAAAAGGTGCTTGGGATTTAACCTAATCTGCCTAACGATATCTTTTTTGTTCTTAATGTCGCAGTCACAAACACGTACTCTAAGAACTTTAGTGAAAGGGATTTTTTTACGTGGATTAGTCCTGCAGACAGATGAAAAAATGTGGGGATGCCCCGCAGAAAAAGAAACAATCCCGGGAATCCCGGGCTGCGACCGAAGATACCTCGTGGGGAGGGAAGTGTTACCTCTTCAAGGGATTTATTCGGTTCCAGCTCATATTGTAAATACCCGCTACCTAGTCGATTTCTTTGTGTAATTATTATTTTGGTCGTCTCCTAACACTTTTGTCTGTTCTTCTGTGTTAATTACTTTCTTCTTTAAGCTACTTGCGACGCTAAACGTCAGACTTTATAAATAAAATCGAATGATGAAAAGCAAGTAAAAATGGCTGAATGATTTTTTTTATATAGTTTTCAAATGATTATTTACCAAATAAAGTCGTTATTTAGGTTTTATAGTAACGAAAATGACTAATTAGTTAGAATTTATTCAGAAAGCCTGTGTACATCTAAATGTTTTTCAAAATTCCATGTTTTAAAATCAGATATAAGTATCCCAAGTGCCATTACAGAAAGAAAGAAAATAGAAATTTGATACAAAACGATACAGTTCAAATTCCTGCTATAAACGTAAGCATTCAGGTACCAAAAATGACAAATCGCTATTGTGGCTCCTTTTAAAGTACATGAAAATGGAAAGGTCGTTCAAGTTAGAGCGAAAAGAAATAATAACAATAACGGATGCTACATAATATTTTATTCTGGGTAAAGATAAAGACGAATGTATTTAGATTTTATTTTACAATAGCAAAAGTAAACGTCGGCGTATATTCTCAGTATGACGCGTTCCAAGAACGGTAAAATAGACTTATTTAAACAGCTTTCCGCCCACAGTGAGCCAAGGTTTCGTCTCGGAAATGCATATAATGACTAAAAGAGTATTCTGAAAATCTGAATTATTTTATCTTGTTAAAAATAAGATCAACTTTGATTGGCATCATTGAAGTTATCTCCTGGAAATTTGTTGCTCTGTGTTTAGTCAAAGCCCGACTGGCTGTGGCAGGACAAGCATGAAAGTCGTATGAATGCAGTTAACCCTTAATTTGGCAAAAATAAAAAAAGTCGGGAATTCAAACCCTTTTTGATTTTGAATCAGCAAAAAAATAAAAAAACATTTCAAACATTAAAAGTGAACATTATAGTATGGTCACTGTGATGTACACTGCCAAATTAAGGGTTAAAATGCGCTCTTTATGTAGTATGTGTGGTGTGAAACTGATTGATAGAATAACGAATGAACAAGTCAGAGAGAAATGCGGACTAAAAGAAGATGACGTAGTGACTAAGATTGAAAAGGGCATGCTTCGATGGTTCGGTCATTTGGAAAGGAAGGATGAAAGAAGATTGACGAAAGAGATATACAGAGCGAATGTGAGTGGAAGGGTCGCAGATCAAATTGGAGAAATACTGAAAAAGGGCCGAATCATAATTATCCGAAACCGACGTGCGTGCATGACTCTATGTATGAATGTGGGAGAAGCGAAAGAGATTTGACAGGATCGTAGCAGGTGGAAAGAAGTGGTCTCTGCGTACCCCTCTGAGAAACAAGCGTGATTTAATGTATGTACGAGTATGTATGTTTTCAGTTAAAAAGTCTTTGGAGGATTAACGTGGTCCCTCCGCGTCGCGTTGCAATATTAAAGTTAAAAATTTGAAAATATTTACGAGCATACAAAATGGAACAAAAATTAAGTTAGAAGTTACCGAGAATATCTAATGAGAAAATTTCTAGGTATTAGAGAAGTTTTCTCTCGGTATAATAATACTAGAAAAATGTTTTGGTCGTGGATTATTGGTATACCTAATGTTAAATTGTTTTCTTAATGTTAATCATGTTAATATATGTTTTATGTTCTAAAGCACTTTTGGTCTGATATTGAAAAAACAAACATTGAAATGACTAAAAGGACAAATCTGTGGTACGGAACCCTAAAAATGGACCAAATGATGAGAGGAAAACCCGCTTTTAGAACGTTTTTTTTATGTCGCAGCATTAATTGCCAGCTGCAAAAATAAGTCGTTCCCCAATTATAACTGTCATGAACACGGTCGTTGGGGCTGGCAACTTCAGAAAACTCGTATAATTTCTTCATTTTTATAATTTGTACCTTAAGTTCGTGCGTGTTTAGGTTGAATTTACTGCAGCAGTAATGGTACGAGTTTGTGAAAGTGACCATGAGGTTATTTTATTCTTACCGACGCATTTGCGTTTCTGAAATACTCTTCTTATTTATAAACGCAAAATAGGTGCTTTTGCTCAAAGTATGCTTTGTTGTTATCTTTTAATATGACATTTGAATTTGAAAGGAACTGACTAGATAATAATTATTGAAGTAAAATAGGTTTATTGTGCGTTCATAGGGGGTAACAAGAAGTACAAAATACAACTGCACGAAGATCTGTGGGAACACCTCGACCCCAGGGAAGTAAGCAGCAGGTACTTTTTCGGAAGATCTAAACATACATATCTCAACGCCATTAGGAGCAAATAGAACAGTCTTCCAGGCGGTATGCGAGGGCATCATTATGGCTACAAAAGCGATCGAGCAAAGGATTGTAAGGGACCTCTCTATCCGAATACTCTCCGACAGCCGATCAGTTTTCCAAGCCCTGCAGCGCTATACTGCAACGTCAGGGCTAATATATGAATGTCACAACGCCCTTTCCAAGGTTTGTAACATCAACCCCATCACCCTGCAGTGGCAACTCACGCAGTAACGACGCAGCTGACGTACTCGCGAGAAGTTCAGAAACGGAACTGATAGGTCCTGAACCATTTCTGCCCCTTCCGAAAAGCTGGCTGCGGAACAAGCTGCGCCAAATCACCAAGGTAAAGCACCAACCTTACTGGAGCAACCTAAACACCTGCAGGCAAAGTAAAGAAGCCCTTCTGACAATCAAATCCGGATTGTCGCGTAAGCTACGACTACTCAAAAAGGCCCAACTCCGATTGCTAACTGTAGATATAACTGGTCATACCTTGTTTAACAATCACTTGTTCACATTCGGTGTTATAGACAGCCCCCTGTGCAAAGCCTGTATGGCGGTGGAGGAAACCGCAGCCCATGTCATCATGGAATACCCTGAGGTGGCAACATACCAGGCACGTCACCTCGGAACACCGAGCTCGCTACCAGAAACCGTCGGCAACATCAAGGGTGTGCTAGGGTTCCAGGTAGAACTGGGTTGGCAAGAGTAGTGCCAGCAACCCAGCACGCAAAAAAGGCGCATACAATAAGTCGTCGAGTTGCGGAAAACTAACCCGCTCTAACTTATAACCCTATAGGGGGTAAGCCACGGGTGAGCGATTTGCATTAGGCAGTATATGACACCTACCCCATATTCTTTGTTATGGCACTCTGATGTCAAAGACAATTTCAATCTTAAGACGGTAAACCCAAGACTGCTAATGCGTTGCCAACCCTGAGGGCTACAATGGAGTATCTCAATGCTAGTTTTAAGCACAATAATATGAGCATTGCTGCTTGGCTGTAGTTTACAGGATAGTATGGTGTCAGCGATCCGAGAGAACAAATCTCTGTATTTAATCCTCATCCTTTAATAATAATGGTCGCACTTGCTACAAGAGTTTTGTCCGATTTATAAACATTTGTCTTTTGGGAGTAGATGACTATATCTACGCCTAATAATAAAGAAACAGTAAAACTTTCAAAAAATATGTAAACACGACTCTGCTGCAAGGCAATAAGGTTGTATATATATTTCAGAAACCTTGTTTATGTATACATATTTATAGACATGACCGTACCTAAAGTTAATTTTCGTAAATCACATAACTAAAGTTACCGTTTCTTAATTTCAGTCCTTAACTAATTACATATTTTTTCATTATACTCCTTAGGATATTTTGTAAATCAGCCCCCAATGAAAAGAAAAGAGGGAATAAAGGAAAACTAATTCCAAGCGTTCGTTGCAAGTGTCCCCTTTATTTTAACAAACTTTTAAATCTCACGCGGCCCGGTCCCGCCATTACTACTGCCACGACTTTAGTACCAGTATTGGATTTCCTATCTCCTCAGCTCCGTCCATATCAAATCTCAATAGATTTATAAGGACTCTACTCAAGCACTAGAGTAAACTTAGCCCGTCGGGTCTCATGAATACCTAACTAAGATTACTTACAGGAATAACGGATATTTTTCTACAATCGTCTCTCAAGTGTCTGTTAAATTTCAACAAAAACATAAGTTGTCTCAAGACTACTATAAAAACTAACTGTTATTATAGTTATTTATGTGACCGGTACATTATGAAGCTTCTTAAGGTACGAGTGGCGAGGTTAGAGCGCAAGGTTGCGAACGCTCTTATTACAGGCACGAGAACCTTAAGAGAATTATGTACCGTATCATACGAGTACATAAACAAAAATCCGTAAGTTTAAAATGATAATGACAAATATAAACAATCTCGAACTTTTCTTGTATACTTTCCTCGATTTTTCTGCTAACAGATTACTTGTCAACAAAGTCATTTTCATTATTCCGATCTTATTGCTATCTTATTGCATCTGATTGCTAAACGTTAACTTATACGTACTTTTAGTTGGTATTAAAATATTTTAACGGTTTATTATACAAAATAGGATATCAAGTGTTCATTAAACGCCCAGACAGATATCACCAATTACCGTAACCATGATAACAACAATGCTATAATAGTTATTATAGAACTTTTATTACCATGGCAACGCCCATTATATAATTGTTTTCACGCTCCTGTTACACTATAGGTGGTATTCCAACACCATTGACGATATCAATATTAGCGGTTTATAGTACGCGAGTAGATTGTTTTTTATTAGTATTTGCTATACAGGGTTATTGGTAAGTCGACCTATTCCCGTTAGGAGGTGACTATTCGCGATAATTTTGACCCTCATATGCATTATGCAAAAGTGAACCATTTTTGAGTTATCACGGTTTTTAGTTTTTTTTTTAAATTAGTCAGAAATTCAATATGAAAAATTTATTACAAAAAAAGTATCAATTTAAATCTTATTTTTTTTTCTGGTTTATAAATACTATTAAACACTGGTTATTTCTCAATATTAAAACAATAATTATCGGTCCAAATTTAAAAAAGCGAGACGGAAAACGAAAATTTTTCAATATTTTTTTGCGATCGCATTCCACTAAAATGCCTTAAAAACAAAAAAAACGTTATGAAACTTGGCTTGCAGATTATTTTAAAAACTTAACTGTTTTCTTAGCTCTCCAAAAATGCATAACAAAAATATTGAAAAATTTTCGTTTTCCGTCTCGCTTTTTTAAATTTGGACCGATAATTATTGTTTTAATATTGAGAAATAACCAGTGTTTAATAGTATTTATAAATCAGAAAAAAAAATAAGATTTAAGTTGATACTTTTTTTGTAATAAATTTTTCAAGTTGAATTTCTGACTAATTAAAAAAAAAACTAAAAAACGCGATAACTCAAAAATGGTTCACTTTTGCATAATGCATATGAGGGTCAAAATTAAAATAGTCACCCCTATCACCTCCTAACGGGAATAGGTCGACTTACCAATAACCCTGTATAATAAAATCTGAATTATGTACGGGTTGAAAAAACGTACATAAACCGAACAGTGGGCGGGTCTCTAGTTCATAAATAATGGATAGTTTACTCGCCATAGAGTAATGTTAAACATGGTAAGTATAAAGTTAGGACATTTGACATTTCAAAAGCGAATTAAAAAAGTATGTTTATTATTAATTTACTTCATTAATTAAACTAATTACCATTGAGTAAGAACAGACATAATAGCGCTGCTCTCGCCGTCTAGTTAATATAAAGTTTGTAGACGACAATGTCGCCCGGCTGACTGATTACTGGCACCGTAATGAACTAGTAGTTCGCTTCAAACGGCAACCTCACTATTCCCCCCTTACTCTGTAATAGGGAATGCAATTTAACCGATTATTGGCCGTATTTGTATGAAAATAACCGGTTAAAACCTTAACCTTATTCAACGCGATAAAGTCATATTGCCTTTTACTGGTGTCGGTACTGTTTTTAATTCAGCCGCCATTACTGTCAAGTAAATAAGGGCTATCGCAACGTTGACTATACGGAAATACGTTCAAAACAAAGCCATGTAGAGTCTCAGCCATGTTGGTTTATTAACTTAAAGAATAGTACATGGAAGACTTAGATAGATCGATTTATCGCCCCCGAAACCCCAGCATGCTAAATTTCATGAAAATCTTTGGAGCCCTTTTCGATATTCAGATTATATATATACAAATATACAAGAAAGTATATCGACTCTGGATAGGAAAATCTTATTCAAAATTAGTTACTTTACTAACTCTAAGATCTCATTTCATTCGGTCGAATACCTAACAGAAAATAGTTATTAATTTTTAAAACTAGGTAATAATAACGCGGGATCGCGGTGGATGCGAAAAGCATAAGTCCGGTCTGAGTGGAGAGCCTTGGGGGAGGCCTATGTCCAGCAGTGCACGTCTTTCGGCTGACATGATGATGAGGTAACAATATTCGGTACGCAATGTCAACTATAGGTGTAGTTATACTTACATAGCGATAGTCGCATCACAGTAATTATACAATAACAATAATGTGGCGCGTAACCGAATTCCAATCCTAACTAACAGCCAATTGCGGCATATCTGCTGGCTCAGCTGAATTACCGCTTGAATGTTTGATACCGTGACCTGACACAACTAGGCATATACATATATGCTTCAATTTTACATAATTCAATACATTATAATCATTTGCGAGCTTAAAAGCCTTCTCATTTTAATATTTTTCAATATGGCCAATTATATTGAATACTAGCTTGTGCCCGCAACTTCGTCGGCGTATATTTCGATTGTCATTATTCCCTCAGGAACTTTTCAATTTCACACGACAAATAAATATCTCTATTCCAAATTTCATCCAAATCCGTCCAGCCGTTGCGGCGTGAAGGAGAAACAAACTAACACACATACACAAACTTTTGCATTTATAATATTAGTAGGATTTACATTACTATGTTCTTTCGAAAAATTCAAACAGACAGAAATAAAGACCATAGTTTATATAATTAGGTTGTCGCGACGTTTTAATTAGCGCGCGCACAAATTAAGTGTGATAAATAAATGTCCGGAACGTCTCACAAAGAGCGCGGCCAGTCGCGAAGCTTCCAATCCCAGTCATTAGTGAGTGGTATGACGCCGCGCGGGATACCGCCCTAATACGTTTACTGTCCGTGCCGCAAGGTACAGGAAGGAGACTGTTGATAAACAGGCAAAAGCTAAAAAAAACGCAAGATACAGAAAGAAGACTGTTGACAAACAGTCAAAAGCTAAAAAAAACGCAAGGTACAGGAAGGAGACTGTTGATAAACAGTCAAAAGCTAAAAAAAAACGCAAGGTACAGAAAGAAGACTGTTGATAAACAGTCAAAAGCTAAAAAAAACGCAAGGGACAGGCAGGAGACTGTTGATAAACAGTCAAAAGCTAAAAAAAAACGCAAGGGACAGGCAGGAGACTGTTGATAAACAGTCAAAAGCTAAAAAAAAAACGCAAGGTACAGGCAGGAGACTGTTGATAAACAGTCAAAAGCTAAAAAAAAACTCAATGTACAGGCAGGAGACTGTTGATAAACAGTCAAAAGCTAAAAAAAAAACGCAAGGGACAGGCAGGAGACTGTTGATAAATAGTCAAAAGCTAAAAAAAAAACGCAAGGGACAGGCAGGAGACTGTTGATAAACAGTCAAAAGCTTAAAAAAAAACGCAAGGTACAGGCAGGAGACTGTTGATAAACAGTCAAAAGCTAAAAAAAACGCAAGGGATAGGCAGGAGACTGTTGATAAACTGTCAAAAGCTAAAAAAAAACGCAAGGTACAGGAAGAAGACTGTTGATAACCAGTGAAAATCTAAAAAAAAAAAATGAGGGAGAGGGTCGGAAGGGGCCGCTCTAGGCGTACTTTTTCGAATCAAATCGGAGAAATACTGGAAAAGGGCCGAATCTTAAGTACCCGAAACCGACGTGCGTGCATGACTATGTATGAATGTTGAAGAAGCGAAAAAGATTTGTCAAGATCTCTGCCTACCCCTCTGGGAAACAGGCGTGATTTAATGTATGTATGAGGGGATAATCTCACATTAATTAGCGTTACTGTCAAACTACCACTAGAATAGAATAGTGCAACTCCATGTCTTCCCGTGGATGACGTAAGAGGCGACTATAGGCTTGTAGTGCTGTTAGGCGATGGCCTTGCAACCTGTCACTAATATGCTGGTAAATATCTTAGCCTATTTATGCAATTTGTGGTTACTGAATTATCAACAACTTTTTGTTATCAAGTTGTAATTCTGTAGCTCTGCCTAGCCCACTCTGGGGTTACAGGCGTGAAGGTATGTATGTATTTACCGTCAAACTAAGCGCTATACAGGCTTGTGCCATGGGTACTAATAAATCAAAATATTTATTCAGTAAATTGGCCAGATACGGGCACTTTTATATGTCGGTAATAAGTAAATCTACTAGCGTTTCGGACAAGACTATCATTGCGGAGAAGAAGCGCCGCAAGAAACTCCAGCAGAAGGTCATTTTTTGAAACGTAAAATACAATACAATTATACAATTCTACATTTGGACAGTTCCTTAGGGAATAACTATAATCAACTTCTACGCAAACGGAGTGGCGGGCAACAGCTAGTAACTACTAGTAACAACTAGCAACACATAAATATACAGTTACACAGACAGTCACGTAAATAAAACTTACCATTATATCCCAGTAAAATCCTTAAATTAGTCACCGCTATCTCCTACAGCTTTGCCCGCAAGCCAACCAGTATGGGCACAGCACTGATTGAGACAGTCCAAGCGTCCAACTAAGTGTGTGGTCACCCCGGGGACCAAGTTCTGTCCTGGGTAACTCCGTGAGGCATTGATAGCTTACAGCCACTTTATAGTTTGAGCGCCACTTACCGCCCAATCCGGGACGTGGCTTGTGTTTGCTTTCCAAGGTACTAATGTAGTGATCATGTGATATTGTATTTTGTCGGATTACTTTATATTTTTGCTTTTTTAGTCTTAAATACGAGCTTATCCGATGAAATACAATTTCGTTCACTGCGTCTGTGCCTCTGTTACGCATTTTATTTGTCACAATTATTTTTGTATTGTCACATTTATTTAGCTCTTGTGGAACTTATATACTTGACGTAAAAATCGCTGTTTTAAAAGCAATAAGATTGCAAATTTGCAACAGGGGTAAAAATAAAGTAGAATTGTCAACAAGAACTTTTTTTTAAAGGTGATCTGAAAATAAGTTTCCGTCAATAAATTCATTTTTGGGACAAGCTTTTGCTGTTGACTGTACTTTTTGTTTCACAGTAGTCATCTACTTGTATATACAATTCTAACGAACCCTAACATGACGGGTTTATCATATGTAATTTAGAAGTTCCTATGGCCACCCTGAGTCTCCATCATCAGACTAGCTCAATGGTATACTACATTATTATGTCATCAGAACTAAAGGTGTATGCAAATTTTTACCTTCATCGTAAACCGGAAAATGGGTCAAATTGGCTGTGATAGATGGACGGACAGACAGACAAACACACCAATGACCCTATGAGGGTTCCGTTTTTATGTTTTTGTACAGATTTTAAAAATAGTTTACCTGACAACCCTATAAAAGCATAATTAAAAAAAAAAAAACTGTTGTCAATTAGGAGACCCTGTATTGATTAACAGAACATATTTAGATACTAATAATGTTTAGTACTCGTATCGACTCTACCTATTTTTGACAAACATTTTTTTTCAGTTATCTATTAATATCAGGTGCAATGGATTGTTAGTGATAGACTGCTTGGGGATTACAATCTAATAATTGGTTTAGCCCATATTGCGTCAGTATCGTAATCAAATTGTTGACTATAATATATTGTTTTAACAACATGATTAGATTGTACATACGAGATGTCCTTTTATGATGAATTTCTGAATCTAAAAGTTATTTGAAACTAGTGGAATCACTGACTAAACCGACGTTATAAGAAGTTGCTGGCATTGGCAACGTTATTATACAATGTTATCGTAGTTATTGGCAACGTTACTATAGCTTTTATTACAATAATATCAGTAAATATGATAAAGCTTAATTTATTCTTATCAAATAACCGTTGCTTACCTGATTAGTTACATACATACATGCATACCTTCATGCCGGTCTCCCAATGGGGTAGGCAGAGACTATGGAACGCCGGGTGCACCGGTCTAAACATACAACTATCGCTTCCTCTACATTCATCAATCTCTTCATGCACGTACGTCGGTTTCGGGTGCTTTTGTTTTGCCCCTTATTCCGTACATCGCGAATCTGATCACCGTACGTCCGTCTAGGATGTCCTCTACCGACATCTCCGCTCACTTTCGCTCGCCATATATCTTTCGCAACCCTTCTTTCATCCATCGTTTCTAAATTACCAAAATATCTCAGCATACCATTTTCGATTTTAGTCACTACATCTTCTTTCAATCCACATCGTTCAATAATGTTTCAGTTCAATTAATATACAGTGACTGTTTTGTAGAATACAATATCGGCAATTAAACCAAGTAGGGCACACGCATGTGTGCACCGTAGCCGAGGAATGTATGCGGATGAATAGTTTCTGCCTCAGCATGTGTTGTGATGCGAGATCACAACGTTGTTATTCTGCCAGCACCACAAAAGGAGGTGGGGATACATGTGAATTACATAAAGTAAATTTAACTCAAGCGTTGCATATTTTTGGAGAAAATTGAAGTGGCGTAATCACCATGTAAAAAACTTACCTCATAGTACAAAATGTTGTAATATAGGCGTTTGCGTCGGCCTTGGGCCGCATGTGGAACGCCAATCTGGGCCGACACGTGGCCGGACAAGAATAAAGGTGCTTCTAAGGAGACCTCAAAGGGTGGTGGCCCACCAAATAGTGAGGGCCTATAATATGACGCCGGCGCATGCGGCCGCGTGTGTCTAGGCCTGCACCCCGCCATGGGAGCTAGATGCTCAGGTGCATGTCGAGACATGCTGGACGAGGGGGTTCCGGGCGAGAGGAGAGCGCCCGGACTCGGAGGAGGTGGAGGGAGCAGGGACCGGTGGAAAAGCGACCTGGGGGACTCCCCCTATGGACTCCACACCATAGGGGCACACCTCCCGTCGCTGAACCACTGGTTGGGTCGGAGGTGCGGTACCGCCACGTACCGTCTTGTGTAGGTAGACTCACTTGGGAAAGATAAACCGGTTTCACACCTCATTTTAGACGGGCTATTGTAAGTACACACCTCATTTATAAAATTCCGGTAATCGACGTGTGTATGACAGACAGCGTGATCTTTATGCTGGGATAATGCAGTCGGTGGTGTAATAGGAAAATTTGAGCCAGCCACAATTGGGATGGTTCATATTTTTACAATTACTACTCTAATTCGAAAACAAATTCAACGAATAGGATTTTTTTTTCTCTGCTACCCCATAGTGTGTGTCGTTGGATAGGTCTTTCAAAAATATTTTTTGGTTTTTCACAATCAATTTTCCGATTAAGGTATCCGTTTATGAAATATTAAGCTTTAAAGCGCAATTTTTTGTAAGAGTCAAGTGTCCCCCTCCCCTCTATAGCCAAAACTACAAAAGCTAAAAATCTGAAAAACATCTTCAAAGCACATAATTAATCAATTTAATAGGAAAACTATCACTAGGTACTAAGTCTTCCCTCCTAAGTAGAAAAGGCGTATCTACTGTATGAACTGTAATGAAAATCCAACCTTATTATAACCCTTGAGAGTTTAATATGCTGCTATGAATTAATTGCACAATTGCACATGCGCCTTTTCTCCGTAAGAGGGCAGAAGTAGACTTCAGTGGTTCTTGAGTTACAAACGGTTTAAATGTGTATACCTACCGAATGCTTATTTGCAGTGTTGGTAATCGGACCGTGACCTATATCGATGTATGGCGATAACAGTTTTCCAACGGCAAAGTTAAGTTTGTCGCGAGGTCTAATTTGTTTGTAGTAACGGCTTCGGAACCCTACATTGAGCATGGTCCGAGATACTATTGCCCGGTTTTATTTCATATTCTGCCCAACTCTAAAACTTCGATCCCTATAGTTTCTTTCTTATTCTCCGTTAGGCATGTCCCAACCATTTGTAAAATCCCTGTCGCAGGCTCCATCCGTCATTACGACGTTGCGATTGTGATGCAAATGTGCCATCGACTAGGAGGCAAATGGCGACCAATTTCAGTCCAGTCGGTGTACCAAGGCATTGATAGAAGGCTCTTAATGCGAATATTCGAGTTAGTATAAAACCTTTACCTTAAAACATTTAAGCTGTAAAAGTGGGCTCAGTTTTAGGGCGAATTGGTGTATTTCAACGACTTCAAAAAAGGAAGAGTTTTTCAATTCGTTAGTTTGTTAACTGCCATACTCAGAGACGTCAATTAAATTTAATGCTGGATTATATGCTTCGGTCACTTTCTTTGCTACAGCAATAGAGTCAGACAACACGTCACTAAATAAGCATCAAATTTAATTGACGTCTCTGAGTGCGGCAGTAAGTACCTCAGAAATTTCGACTGGGTGAACCAATTATGATGATAATTTTTTTAATTGGAAGCTGCTGCTTGCTGTTTAAACGCAAATAAATAAGTTTCTTATTTAATCAGGTGAAAGTTGTGTTTCAATGTTTTTATAAAGTTGCATTAAGTTATGCAAAATGTGGCAACAGAGTTATCAACAAGTTTTTAAAGTTGTAGGTAAGTCTGTAGCTCTGCCTACCCCACTCTGGGATTACAGGCGTGAAGGTATGTATGTATGAGTATTTATAGAGGTGTTTTTTTTTTGTTGCACAATTTTGTCTTATATACATTTTATTTTTTACATTCAGGCTTGTCTTATTCCTGCATTAATAACAACGTGAAGAGAGAAAGTGCCAGAAACAATATGACAACGACCAGAAACAATATGGTTTAACAATGCAAGTTGCTATAAAAACATATTGCTTGTCAACGATACAGCCGCCTTTATTGCCAAGCGAAAAAGAGCTTTCCTAACGTGAAAATATGCCACTATCGGTCTAATACCCGTAACATAGCTATTTAACCAAGTACTAATTGTTATAATTTGACGGATTTTAGGGTAAATGGAATAATTTTATCGCGTATGCAGTTACCAGGATCACATGAAATGGAGCGATTATTTTGAATGTTTGGATAACGAGGCGCGGGCGGTCGCGATACTCATGATTCTGTTTGCTTGGT
This sequence comes from Acleris emargana, assembly GCA_927399475.2. NCBI lineage: Eukaryota > Metazoa > Arthropoda > Insecta > Lepidoptera > Tortricidae > Acleris > Acleris emargana. The sequence continues at coordinate 6,277,242 of OV656840.1, forward strand.
GAGATCTGCATATATTTCAATGTATTTTCTTCGCCTGTGTTAGTTAACACTGCAAGACCAAGGCCTCCCCTCTTTTTCGCCATTCCGCCCCGCTGATTGCATGTTCCCCTAGTGTCCCTTTTATCCACTTGTAATCATTGTAGCTATTATAGCCGGTACACGGTCGAGTTACGCACAAAGGTTCCAATTCACTTTTGATCAAAGTGTATATAATAATATTGTACACTTGCTTACTCGACGCACAACCTTTCACGTTTCTCAATATCTCAAGGGTTATCTGGAAGAGCTAAGTAGCGGCACCGAGTGATGATACTTTTGACACCTGACAAATAGTGTTGTGAAAACTCCATTTTACATATTTAAATTAGTCAAGTGCGAGAAGTATATTTAAAAAACCGGGCAAGAGCATGTCGGACTAAGTGTAGGGTTCCGAAGCCGTTACTACAAACAAATCGCGACAAACTAATCTTTGCTGTTGGAAAACTGTTATCCCCATACATCGACATAGGTCTCGGTCAGAATATCAACACCAAAAATAAGTTTTCGGTAAGTATAAACATTTAAACCGTTTGTAACTTAAGAACCACTGAAGTCTTTTTACAGCCCCAGCGGTACATCACTATTCCGGTACCTGCAACAATGAAGTTTGATATCAGTTCCTTTATACTTGCTGTCAATATTTAGGGAACTTCTTTAGCGAGCAAACGTCAAAAGTGCTATCACTCGGTGCCGCTACTTTGCAGTGGCACAGGAAGATGCGGTTCAGGTATTCAGGTACGCATCAAATTATGTTGCAGTATTCGCTTTAAGCATTCGTTAACGTATGTAGCCATATTCAACCCAATGAAGCGGAAGGATTACGATATGCCGCATGGACAAGCTACAAGGTCCGTTGTGAAGTCAAAAGTTATACGTCGTTACGTTGGAAAATTTGACTTACGCGGCCAGGTAAATGTCAATTCACACACCACCTTAAGAAACTATAAACGAATGTTAATCCTTCATCACCCTTAGCTAAATGTCGGTGGCCAAGATGCAGGGACGGTAATCGTTGAGGAGTTATTCTAATACTTTGCCACCAGTTCTGCACCACCACATGCATTATAAATATAGGTTACAGGTTGTGGCGGGCTCTTTTTTAGAACTAGATGACTTAAGTGTGTGCCTATTTTGCGTAAGGGATTGGAGGGACTACTCTTACCAGCTCTATTCCACCAGGAAGCTTAGCAGACCCTTGATATTACCGACGACTTCTGGTAGCGACCTCGTCTCTAGTCCAAGGTGTCGCACCTAGTCGATTTTGATCGAAATATTTTAGACGGTGGATTTTTTTCTCATTCCTTCAACAAATATCGAGAACCACAGAAAAAAGAGAGAAGAAAACACATAAATATCGAGTTAGATTTACTTAACTACCTGATAATGAGACTTTTTCAATTAAAAAAGAAGAGGACAACCCTAAATTCAATTATATAAGGTAAATGTCCGAGTGGACGACATTGACCCACTGTATGACTCTTTTGCAGTTAATTTGAAATAATAAGATTACGGATTTTAATTTAACCCGAATATCGGGTCTAACCGACTACTAGTTCTATCTATGATTTTTGTGCAGAAGTTTTCATCGATGCGATAAAATATTTTTAATTTGAGGATAAGTTTTCGCGAGCAGGCGCTTCGAGTTTGCCGTGCGTCTGTCTACTTATGTAATTTGCTAAGACATGAGATCGGGAAAGTGGAAATTATACCCCGGAATTCAAGTTTTATCGGTAAAGTGATTATTGAAACAGGTCAATCATTAAACAAACCATTGCTATAAAGTGTTTTAAATTTATTATATTAATTAAGTTATTATTTTTGAGGTATGTCATACACTGGATATATTTCTTTGTGTTTAGTAGTGGATGACACCCATGTCATTCACTCGATACAAATTAATATTCTTTAAAAATGCATTTTGATCGTATTAAAAAGATGTAGAACATATATTTGAGATACCCTGTAAAAAGCAAGCCTTTATCTATCGTTTGAGTAGTGTCTGACAGGGGTGTCATTGACTGTTTTTCTATGGAGTACCAATGAATGACAGTTACGTATTGAGGTGTCATTCTTTAGCTCATAACTATAGTCATACATTGGTTACAGGTATTTTGCTATGCAAACATGCCTCCGAGATCATAATAAATAAGCAAAAAAACTATAAAAAAGGGAATAAGACATAAAGAAAAAAAGAATAAATAATAATAAAGAACAATCTTTAAAAATATATTCTCCTCTAGCAGTGACTCCGAATCCCAAATATGAAGAATGGCAAGAATCGAGAGGAAGTACATGTGACGTGTCGTCTGAGGACGATAATATATTTTAATTAATTGTTATTAAAATTAAAACATATTTTATTCTTAAATTACTGTTTACCAAAGTGTTAAATAAAAACCAGTTGTTTATAATGGTTGAAACTTTAATAAGCTTCAACAAGTTAAAATATACATGTGCTGTTTCCAACTTGTAATCGGAAGAGAGCAAAATCAGTGTTGCCACCTTCAATTTTAGTAAAAAATGTAGCCACATGAAAGGCTTCATTTTCCCTATATTATATGTTTAAAATATTCTTAAACATAGCTGGCCCCGGCCTTAAATATTACACAATAAGCCACAGTTAGGGCAAACAAACCAAATATAGAGAAAATAAATGTGAGGTTTCACATATTGAACACAATAAAAAGCACGTGATTAAATTTATTTCCTAATTCCTAATATTTATTTATATATACCTGTGCTTAGCCCTACGACAGAGTCTTGGGATCGGATATATTTTTCCACTAAACACAGGCATATAAGCTTGACATTTTAAGTTTGAATAGGCAATAGGCAAATTTTTCGAAATGATCTGGTGTAAATCTTGTTATTAATTTTCACCTCTACTACCCTAACTCTACCATCAGGTCCAGGGATTGTCTTTACAATTCTTGCCATGGGCCATACTGAAGGTGATGTATTATCACTACGCACAATGACAAGATCACCTTCTTTTAAATTAGGATGTATCTGCTTCCACTTTGGTCTATTTTGTAATTGTGTGAGGTAATCCCTTGACCAGACCTTCCAGAAATCCTGTTTTATTTTAGTTAACATATTCCAAAATCTTAATCGGTCAATACACTTATCCGACAAATCTATTTCAGGATAACTTATCATAGAAGTACCTATGATAAAGTGGCCAGGCGTTAGGTATTCACAACTAGAAATATCTGAATTTAAAGGTAATAAAGGCCTAGAATTTAAAATTGCCTCAATTTCAGTCATAACAGTATATAACCCTTCAAATGTCAAGGCAATGTTACCAACAATTCTTTTAAAATGGTGTTTAAAACTCTTCACTCCAGCCTCCCATAGACCACCAAATTCGGGAGCATAACTAGGGATAAATTTGAAATGGATATAATTTGGAACACAATAATTTTCAACGGCATCTATATGAGACTGAGATGTAAACAGATCATTAAGCCTTTTCAACTCATTTGAAGCACCTTTAAAGTTCTTAGCATTGTCACAGAAAATTTTAACAGGCATACCTCGCCTAGATATAAAGCGTTTGAGGCAAGCCAAAAATGCTTCAGTGGTGAGGTCACTGACCAATTCTAAATGTATAGCTTTTGTCGTGAAGCAAACAAAGACAGCAATGTATCCTTTACATATTATTGGTTTTCTAATTCGTGATGCTTTAACATTAAATGGGCCGCAGAAATCCACTCCTGTTGGGGTGTTTAGAGTATCGCCTCCTAGTGTGGGTAGTTAAACGAATAGGATTTTTTTTTCTCTGCTACCCCATAGTGTGTGTCGTTGGATAGGTCTTTCAAAAATATTTTTTGGTTTTTCACAATCAATTTTCCGATTAAGGTATCCGTTTATGAAATATTAAGCTTTAAAGCGCAATTTTTTGTAAGAGTCAAGTGTCCCCCTCCCCTCTATAGCCAAAACTGCAAAAGCTAAAAATCTGAAAAACATCTTCAAAGCACATAATTAATCAATTTAATAGGAAAACTATCACTAGGTACTAAGTCTTCCCTCCTAAGTAGAAAAGGCGTATCTACTATATGAACTGTAATGAAAATCAAACCTTATTATAACCCTTGAGAGTTTAATATGCTGCTATGAATTAATTGCACAATTGCACATGCGCCTTTTCTCCGTAGGAAGTAGACTTCAGTGGTTCTTGAGTTACAAACGGTTTAAATGTGTATACCTACCGAATGCTTATTTGCAGTGTTGGTAATCGGACCGTGACCTATATCGATGTATGGCGATAACAGTTTTCCAACGGCAAAGTTAAGTTTGTCGCGAGGTCTAATTTGTTTGTAGTAACGGCTTCGGAACCCTACATTGAGCATGGTCCGAGATACTATTGCCCGGTTTTATTTCATATTCTGCCCAACTCTAAAACTTCGATCCCTATAGTTTCTTTCTTATTCTCCGTTAGGCATGTCCCAACCATTTGTAAAATCCCTGTCGCAGGCTCCATCCGTCATTACGACGTTGCGATTGTGATGCAAATGTGCCATCGACTAGGAGGCAAATGGCGACCAATTTCAGTCCAGTCGGTGTACCAAGGCATTGATAGAAGGCTCTTAATGCGAATATTCGAGTTAGTATAAAACCTTTACCTTAAAACATTGTAAAAGTGGGCTCAGTTTTAGGGCGAATAGGTGTATTTAAACGACTTCAAAAAAGGAAGAGTTTTTCAATTCGTTAGTTTGTTAACTGCCATACTCAGAGACGTCAATTAAATTTAATGCTGGATTATATGCTTCGGTCACTTTCTTTGCTACAGCAATAGAGTCAGACAACACGTCACTAAACAAGCATCAAATTTAATTGACGTCTCTGAGTGCGGCAGTAAGTACCTCAGAAATTTCGACTGGGTGAACCAATTATGATGATCATTTTTTTATTTGAAAGCTGCTGCTTGCTGTTTAAACGCAAATAAATAAGTTTCTTATTTAATCATGTGAAAGTTGTGTTTCAATGTTTTTATAAAGTTGCATTAAGTTATGCAAAATGTGGCAACAGAGTTATCAACAAGTTTTTAAAGTTGTAGGTAAGTCTGTAGCTCTGCCTACCCCACTCTGGGATTACAGGCGTGAAGGTATGTATGTATGAGTATTTATAGAGGTGTTTTTTTTTTGTTGCACAATTTTGTCTTATATACATTTTATTTTTTACATTCAGGCTTGTCTTATTCCTGCATTAATAACAACGTGAAGAGAGAAAGTGCCAGAAACAATATGACAACGACCAGAAACAATATGGTTTAACAATGCAAGTTGCTATAAAAACATATTGCTTGTCAACGATACAGCCGCCTTTATTGCCAAGCGAAAAAGAGCTTTCCTAACGTGAAAATATGCCACTATCGGTCTAATACCCGTAACATAGCTATTTAACCAAGTACTAATTGTTATAATTTGACGGATTTTAGGGTAAATGGAATAATTTTATCGCGTATGCAGTTACCAGGATCACATGAAATGGAGCGATTATTTTGAATGTTTGGATAACGAGGCGCGGGCGGTCGCGATACTCATGATTCTGTTTGCTTGGTGAGATCTGCATATATTTCAATGTATTTTCTTCGCCTGTGTTAGTTAACACTGCAAGACCAAGGCCTCCCCTCTTTTTCGCCATTCCGACCCGCTGATTGCATGTTCCCCTAGTGTCCCTTTTATCCACTTGTAATCATTGTAGCTATTATAGCCGGTACACGGTCGAGTTACGCACAAAGGTTCCAATTCACTTTTGATCAAAGTGTATATAATAATATTGTACACTTGCTTACTCGACGCACAACCTTTCACTTTTCTCAATATCTCAAGGGTTATCTGGAAGAGCTAAGTAGCGGCACCGAGTGATGATACTTTTGACACCTGATAAATAGTGTTGTGAAAACTCCATTTTACATATTTAAATTAGTCAAGTGCGAGAAGTATATTTAAAAAACCGGGCAAGAGCATGTCGGACTAAGTGTAGGGTTCCGAAGCCGTTACTACAAACAAATCGCGACAAACTAATCTTTGCTGTTGGGAAACTGTTATCCCCATACATCGACATAGGTCTCGGTCAGAATATCAACACCAAAAATAAGTTTTCGGTAAGTATAAACATTTAAACCGTTTGTAACTCAAGAAACACTGAAGTCTTCTTACAGTCCCAGCGGTACATCACTATTCCGGTACCTGCAACAATGAAATTTGACATCTGTTCCTTTAAACTTGCTATCAATATTTAGGGAACTTCACGAGCGAGCAAACGTCAAAAGTGCTATCACTCGGTGCTGCTACTATACAGTGGCACACAACGATGCTAGGTACGCATGAAATTATGCTGCAGTATTCGCGTTAAGCATTCGTTAACGTATGTAGCCATATTCAACCCATTGAAGCGGAATGATACCGATATGCCGCATGGACAAGCTACAAGGTCCGTTGTGAAATCAAAAGTTATACATCGTTACGGTGGACAATTTGACTCACGCGGCCAGGTAAATGTCAATTGACACACCACCTTAATAAACAATAAACTAATGTTAATTTTTCATCACCCTTAGCTAAATGTCGGTGTCCAAGATGCAGTGACGGTAATCGTTGAGGAGTTATTCTAATACTTTAGCATCAGTTCCGCACCACCACATGCATTATAAATATAGGTGTGGTGGGCTCTTTTTTGGAACTAGATGACTTAAGTGTGTGCCTATTTTGCGTAAGGGGTTGGAGGGACTACTCTTACCAGCTCTTTTCCACCAGGAAGCCTAGCAGACCCTTGATGTTACCGACGACTTCTGGTAGCGACCTCGTCTCTAGTCCAAGGTGTCGCACCTGGTCGATTTTGATCGAAATATTTTAGACGGTCGATTTTTTTTCTCATTCCTTCAACAAATATCGATAACCACAGAAAAAAGAGAGAAAAAACCACATAAATATCGAGTTAGAACTACTTAACTAGCTGATAATGAGACTTTTTCAATTTAAAAAGAAGAGGACAACCCTAAATTCAATTGGATAACAGTAGGTCTCTTTATTACTTAAGCTATATACACTCGTATACTGTGCTTGAAGCGCTTGCAGTTCGATAACGTACAGCTTGAGCAGAGGATAGACCGGGTCGTGGTTGGGCCTTCGGTAATTGGTCTGATTTCCTTGTTTAGTTTACCTTAAACTTTAGTATCAGATAATCAAAATTATGAGAAACGATGTGAAGTAATTAAATTCACCTGTATATTATTATGTACATAGTAGTAATACATAGGCGCAGAGAATTCTCTGAATAAGTCAGGATAACATGTTGGGTGAGCACATGCACGAGCGATTGTTTAGTTAATTCTTCGAATATCGTAACAGCGTTCATTTTCGTAGTAACGAGACACCATCGGCAAAATTGATGCTCGGGAGGAAACTGCGTTGTAGACTCGATTTAAGTTTACCAAGTGCTGTAAGTACCAGAAAACAATGAAGAGCTTAGTTCAACGGGCGCTGGCAAATGTGATTCCACATTAGTTCCCGCAATTTCCGATACAATCTTTTAACATTTACGGCCATAACAAACAATTACGCACGACATTAATAGCAGTCAGAGAGCGGTCTGGAGGTCCGAGTTCAGCGTTCAGAGTTCTGCGTTTTTCCCGCTCGACAGTCGGGAGAGTCGCGGTCCACATACAAGAAAGGTTTTTTTTGGACGTAGGTATATTTCTTTTTATTGTATCATTAAAACATACAAGCGTCAAGTTTACAAACTGAATGATTATAATTATTACAAACGATAAAAAAATATACTAAATCATGGTGACGTGAGAATTGGGATTGTTCATGTTTTTTATTACTGTTATTACTCTAATTTGAAAATCATTTCGAGGAACATGATTGTAAAGCCGTTCTGCGTTATTAAGTTTTTGAAATATTTATCTATTTCGTTTTTGGCTTGAAGCTCTCCTAGGTGTATCTTACGGGTTAGGCGAAAACCGCTTGAAATTGTATGTTTTATTACAGTATTACAATCACTTTTTATTATTAGATATCATTGAATTGTTGTAATTTATTAGAAAATGCCAACCCAAATTTAAAATAATCATGTCATCCATAAAATGTCTGCTAAATAAATAAAGATATTAAAACAAAACTATTGGATCTAATACAAAATTAATGAAATTGGTCTCTTAAAATTACCTATTTTTTTATTTTTTTTGGTCTATCCCAATTAGGTTTGCGCTGATTCGATTCAAAATCGATTATAATACCCACTATGCGTAGATATGGAACCCTCGGTGCGCGAGTCCCACTCGCACTTAACCACCGCTCGCACTTTCTTTTAGCTCAGTTAAAAAACACCTCTTTTATCTGTTCGTGGCTGTCTCATCATGTAAAGCCGTGTAGACACGCGCCGCCTAGAAACCTACTAATCTAAAATTCCCGGTTCAGGTCAGGGGCATGAGTCGTCAAGCGCCACACGGGATGCCCGGACACGCTCGTGTTTTGAAGGGCCACGGCACACAGCGGGCGGACCGCCGCAAGATTTGTAATGCATTAAAATATACCGCTGTGAAGTTAGATGTTTAAGCGGCATTTATTAAGAGGCGCGTTTTTTTTTAAATAACATAATGCACATTTTAATATACTAGATGTACGGAGAAAATTAAGACAGTGGTCAGCTCGTCTTTATAGAACAGTGGGGTTATTATGACATAGCTATGCAATTCATTTTACGGCGAGCGTGAAGGACGGAGCTAGATCAATTATATAGCTCTGTCCTTTTGTCTCAGCGTAAAGTGAACTGCATAGTTATGTCATAATAACCCCTCTAAATAATATACTGGACAAATGCGAGTTAAACTCGCGTAGAGAGGATTTTGTACGATTATGTTTTTTCATTCTAAGGTACGGAACGCTAAAAATGCAACGTACTTTGAAATTGAAAGTTCGAAGTGATATTGAGTATTTTTTTGTACCGATTTCGTCTTAGATGACGAGTGAAATCCACTAACAACTGAAAGTTTCCAATTGAGTGTTTGTTAATAAATTTATTTGAGATGATAATTCATTATTATTACTTTCTTAATATTTATCTGTTGGTATTTATTCATAATTTTTGTTCTAAAATTAAGTGCACGCTGTTTCTGTCAACTTTGTTTTTGTACTTATCTACTCGATGCCGGTTTTTGATTTTCTTATTTTTCTCAATCACTCAAAAGTTAGCTGGAAGAGATCCCTTAAAGGGATAAGTTTGCCTTTGTTTATAAATGTGTTTACATATAGACAAACTTTTCTGGAGCTCTATTCCAATAGGATTAGCTCATCTTCGTTCCATTATCGTAATTATAATATTGTTTACATGATAGTACTTACCTCTTACCGTAAGGTGAGATAAAGCTACAATCAACATCAACAATTATGTTTACAATATAGATAATGGGCGAAAACTGAAATGTTCGTTTGTTATTAGCATCAAATCTGTAAATTCATGTGTAGGGAGCAGCAGAGACTTCAGACTTAACGCTTTCGAAAACGATTTTCAAAAACTGTCAAAGTGTATGGAACTGACATAAGCGTTTGACACGACCGTCCGGCAGCTTACATCAATCCTGTACATTTTCGACAACGATAACGATCTCGCAATGCGTTTTGTCTAGGGCCACAGTAACGAAACAGTTCAGCAGAATAGCACCTGCGTCGGACTGCAAGCTTTCATTTAATGACGTTTTCTCTCGTTTTGCTGCTGTCTGTGAGAATTCTTATTACCGTTGACAGTAACAGCGATGTCGTACGAGCTTTAACGGTGCGTTGCGTTGTCGCAACGTTATAATTTGAAAATAGAGCGACGCACGCATTTCAACGCATTGTGTGGCATGTCGTTCTAATTTATTCAAATTCAAATCAAATTCAAATCATTTATTCTGTAAGTAGGCCCTGTAGGCACTTTTACAAGTCTGAATCTACGATCTACCAGCGCTTCAAGAGACTATTGTTGAGAAGAAGCGAGAGTTTATATATAGAACAACGCAGCGGCGACGACGCATCGCACTAGAAACGCCCGTGAGGCACCTTTCTAATAAGTTATAAGACAACGCGTTAGCCTACTTGGAACAGCTAGATCCGGCCTACAAAGATAGCGGTTTTGGGGTCGATTCCTGGTATGGGTAAATATTTGTGCGATGAGCACGATTATTTGTTCCTAGAAATTGGATATAATATCTATGCAATCTCAGGACTACAATGTTTAGACTGCAAATGCATTGCCAACCCTGAGGACTAACATTGAATGCCTCTATTCAAAATTCAAAAAATTCTAAATTCAAAATATTTATTTAGTAAATTGGCCACATGCGGGCTCTTTTACACGTCGGTAATGTACAGAGAATCTACCAGCGCTTCGAACAAGACCATCATTGCGGAGAAGAAGCGCCGCAAGAAACTCCAACAACTATGCTAGTTATAACTGCATAGCTATGCGTATGATGCTTGGCAGTTGGTCAAAGGATAAGATGGCGGTAGTGATGCTCAAGGTCTTTACCAACTCTTAAACTAGATTTTCTTAGACAGCAAGTGAACAACAGGTTCAGTATTGTATCGATCTACAATTATAAATGGTTGGTTGAAATTAAAGAGCCGAGTATGACAAGAGGCGCTCCTACCTGCGGTCTAACATCTGCTTAGTTACTAATAATATTACCTACCAAAGGCGCGCCAGCCGATGATAGTAGAAGTAGAAGATGGGAGAGTAGGTATGGTGGCATTTTAATGTCACCACTGTCAAAAACCAAAGGCATTTTTTTTTATCTCTAGGTGGGGGGGCTGCCTTCTTGGCGACGCCCTTGGTGACCTACCTGTCACTTCAAAACTTCCTGGAATAATGAAAAATACTTACAATCTAACAACGATATTTTCTTCGATCTAACGTGGCTATGATGTAAGAAGCGTTTAGTTCATCTTAGAGATCTAATTTAATTGCATAATTTTTTTTCGAGAGATTGATTCCCCGTATGTGCTAGGCAAAATTGGCCTTAGGACTCGTATTAATGCTCGAAGTAATAACAATCTATTTCATGTTCCCCTTACACGTAACAAAAATGCGTCAAATTCATTTTTATGTAGAAATTTTAAAAACTATAATAGCACATTTTCTCACTTAGATATATTTAGTATTTCCCTTCTTAGATTTAAAATTGCGTGGTCTAATCATTGTTGTCTGTAATTAAATTTAATATTATGTAAGCACAGATTTTTGACGTGTTACTTTGTACTGTATTAGTTGATTGTGGTAACTTCACTGGTCAATGCACTGTTATGTTAGTTTTTTTGTAATATTTTTTCTTTACAAGGGAACAAGACCCTTTGTACCCAAAAAAACATTAAAAATTAAACATTAAACATCTTTATAATACTCCTGAAATCTGCCTACTGTGTAGTAAAGCCCTAAAGAGTGATTCCTATAAATTTTGCACAGTGACACACCACGTGACACGACTTGACTCCGACGTGTTAGAGGCTAGCTTCTGCTTGGTAATGATTGAACAGAATTCGGAGGATATTCTGCCAGTTGTAGCAGTCTCATCAATCATAATGGGTCATAACATACCTATTTTATAATAAAATATCAGATTTCTTTGCACTTGAATGATGTGATTAAATGATCAAGTTAATTTTTAATTTAAAATAATGGAAACTATCCTCGATACTGCATCTTTTTACATCAAAAGATGACCGTATTTTGGTCAATAACTATATTAAAGACAAAATGAATGGTTAAGTACTTAAATTGATGTATGGATTTATTTAGTTTGTATTTTAATTAAAAACAGAAAGATGACTTTTGTTTTTTTTTTATGATCATGCATTAGGTACTTTTTTTTCTTTCAATTGTAAAAAAAATATGGCCGGAGTTATTGAGTAAGTTGAATTTAATCAAAGTGCCAAACCTCGCGATGTTTTTTTTCACTGGTTGTGTAGTTAATTAGGTGCAGGGTAATTGAAAAAATGTAGGTTATAAATCACTGAATGTATAATAAAATAAAACACACAACTGACACTGGTCTGGACAACAAATAAACGAAACATGGCAAAACAATAATTATACAGCGGCTCGGCGGCCATGCGCAAACAGACTACTCGAGACCACGCGCTCGCGCGGCTCACCCGACGCGCGCCCCCGCCCGCTCCCCGCGCCCGCCGCAGCCAAGCGTCGCAGGCACTCGGCAACAGCGCGCGCGGGTAATTTGAATTAACGGATTTAAATGTACTAAGTTAGTCGCGCTACTTAACATTACCACCCCCCAGTTGGAGGCTTCAACCGACAAATGTACCGTCAGTGGGTAGCACGACTAACCTAGCAACGGGACGACGCAGCGACCCTGTAGCAGTTCTTACATCTACAACACGCACGTGCCCGTCACTTCCCGGATAGAGTTTAGTAATAATGCCACGGGGCCACATATTGCGAGGCTGCTTGCCGTCGCTTAACACTATCACATCACCCACTTTAACGGCGTCCGTTGCGGTGTCCCACTTTTGCCTGCTCTGGAGAGTAGGCAGGTATTGTCGTGTCCACCGCCGCCAAAACATCTCAGCCAGTCCGTTCACCTTCTTCCATTGACGGCGAGCGTCGACATCTCTAGGGTCGTAGGTTGTCGTACGCGTATCACCCGCCGCCGTTCCGAGCAGCAGATGATTTGGCGTCAACACGACCGGCTCGTCGGGATCAGCTGCCACATACGCGAGCGGTCGACTGTTTACGACCAGCTCCGCTTCTAACAGCAAGGTGTGAAGTGTTTCCTCAGATGGCGCTCGCTCCTTCAGCGTGGTGTGAAGAGCATTCTTCACGGAACGCACGAGTCTCTCCCAACAGCCGCCCATGTGTGGAGCTGCAGGCGGGTTGAAGCGTATTGACCTTTAACTAGAGCGTCACTGAAAAGTCGCTCGTGGTTCAGGCCGCGCAGTGCGGCGCGTAGCTCCCTGTTCGCCCCGATGAAATTCGTGCCGCAGTCGCTCAAAATGGTCGTTGGTTGCCCGCGGCGCGCTATTAAGCGCCGCAAGGCAAGTATGGCAGAGTCACTGCTGAGCGACGCAGCCAACTCGAGGTGGACAGCACGTGTGGCGAGGCAAGTGAACAACACGCCCCACCTCTTCTCCCGGCGCCGTCCGATGGTGACCTCCATGGGGCCAAAGTAATCTACGCCACAGTTGACGAATGCTCGCCGAGTCGTGGCGAGCCTGACAAGCGGCAGGTCGCCCATCTTCGGTGGCTTGGGACGCGCGCGCTGCACGCGACAGTACTGACAGCGCGTGACGACAGCCTTCACAGTAGGTCTCAAACAGGTCACCCAGAATCTCTCTCGTACATTGTTGACCACTGTCTCGTGGTTGGCGTGCAGTGCCCGTTGATGATAGTGGTGCACTAACAGCCTAGTGGTACAGCAGTTACCTGCGAGGATCACTGGATGCTTTTCGTCGAATGAAAGTTCAGTCGAGGCGCTGAGGCGTCCCCTAACGCGAAGCAAGCCGTCTTCGTACAGCATGGGGTCAAGCTTAATCAGGCGGCTGGACTTGGGCAATGGGCGACCAGCTCGCAGCGCGCTCAGCTCATCAGGAAAGGAACTAGCCTGTGACTGCTTTAATAGGAAGCACTCGGCCTCCTGCAGCTTCTCCACCGTAAGCTCTGCCGTCCTCTGCTTGGCTCTGCACGTGCTTAAGAAGGCAAGCACGCGCGCAGTGACGCGCACAGCCCGCGTCCACGTAGAATGGCGGGTCACGTCGATTAAAGGCGGGCTCTCCTCAGCCGCTACTAGCGCACTCTCTAAGCGCTCCGGGTCGTCGGCGGTGGTCTCCTCACGGCTCCAGCTCGGCCACGGCACCTGAGGATCACAGAGAAAGGGGGGACCCGAAAGCCACATGCCTTTGTTATTAGGCCAGTCCATCCTGGTCGCTTCGTCAGCAGGGTTGGACTCTGAAGGCACCCAGTGCCAATCGCTTCGCTTACTTAAATTGTCAATTTCAGCTAACCTATGAGAAACGTATTTCTGATAGTCCCGCGCGTCAGAATTGATCCACATAAGTACCGTTTTCGAATCCGTCCAAAGGTACATGTTGGTAATATCGAAGTCAACTTCAGATTTAACCGTCACCGCCAACCTGCAAGCCAACACCGCTGCCTGTAACTCGAGGCGCGGGATAGACACTACTTTTACGGGAGCGACGCGCGCTTTTCCCGTCACCATTGTACACACTCTCTGGCCGCAACTATCAGTACCTACAATAAATGCCACGGCGGCATAAGCCTTTTCACTAGCGTCCCCGAATACGTGAAGGTCTACCGCTGTCAGCTGCAGGCCATACCACCGCGGCACAGCAACGTTGGACAGTGCCTTTAATTTAGCAAGCCACTGAAACCATACATCGGCTTCGGGTTCCTTGATACACTCGTCCCAGCTTATTCCCGACTGCCAGACCCGTTGCATCAGGACCCGCGATTGTATCACACACGGATACACTAACCCCAGTGGATCAAAAATGCTCATGATGAATTTCAGGAATTCACGCTTGGTAGGTTTGATCTGACCCTCGACGAACTCGGTCGGTAACCGCTTAAAAGACAGATCAAATTTCATGCAGTCACTTGAGGGACACCAGATCATACCTAACGTGCGCTCGTTATCCGATTTATCCAGTTTAACGCGACCCGGCACAACAGATGGTAGCTTTTCACTTAATTCGGGTGAATTCGTCACCCACCCCCTAATATTGAAACCACCCGCTCGGTGAATGTGGGTGACATCAGCGATCAGCTGTTGGGCCGTGTCTACCGAATCTACGCTATCTATGTAGTCGTCAACATAGTGCTTATTTGTAATAGCTTCTACAGCAGCGGCGTGCGTGTTCGTGAACCGTTCGGCATTTTTGTTCAAGATATATATTGCCGAAGTGGGAGAGGATGCGGCACCAAAAATCATGACATTCATTACATAAATCTCGGGGTCATTGGTTCTATCTTGACCGCGCCACAAAAACAGCTGCGCCCCCTGGTCGGCCTCACGAATTTTAACACGCATAAACATGTCCGCAATGTCGGCGGTAAAGGCTATTTTACCCGATCTAAATTTAATCAACACCCCTAACAAAGAATTCATTAGATCGGGCCCGCTTAACAGATTACTATTCAACGACGCACCCTGGTAGGTCGCGGCGGCGTCAAATACAAGTCGCAGTTTGCCGGGCTTGTTCGGGTTAGTGACGCCAAAGTGCGGCAGGTACCAAACTGGACTTGCTTTGATACCGTGTTCAAGTTTACGCGCGTAATTCTCGGCTAGTAATCTATCTATCTGTTTCGTGTAGTCGTTAGCGAAATTAGAATCGCGATCCATTTTTCGTTCGATACCGGCTAGGCGCCGACGCGCGTATTCGTAATTGTCGGGCATTTCTACATAATCACGGGCCCACAATAAGCCCACTTCCCACTGTTGGGCGTTGTCCGACACGCGGCGACTAGTGTTATTTAATATTTCTAAAGCACGTTCGGAATTAGGGTTTTTACGTAACACCTGAGAAATACCTATTGCCTCTAGTTCGAATTGAGCCCTCACTAACGTGTGTAAATCGGCAAGCGGCGTGGCCATGCAGTTGACGGAGTTGTGATCGCTCCCGCGGACCCCCCCACCTACCGGGCCGTGAACGACCCAACCTAAGCTGGTAAGAGAAGCGACTGGGCGACCAGATTTACCTTGGCGAATCTCCCTGCCGACGATCAGCCTCCAGTTGTCCTGCCCCAACAACAGCATGGGTTTCGCCTCCCTCATCTCGCAGCAATCCAGGTCCCGCAGGTGCATGTTGTCCGCGAGTACACTGGCCGGTAACGTTTGCGACGGCAAGTCGACGTTGCGCATAGTACGCACTGAAATGTCATGACACACCCCGTTCGGTCCGCGCACTACCACTTTAACACTTCGTGAATTGTTGTCCGTCACGCAGTGGCCGCGTGCGGTCATCAACCTAAGCGGCACTGTGGGTCCTTCAACATCACTCGCGAGTTTATCGTCTATAAGCGACACTGACGCCCCGTCATCTAAAAGTGCGTACGTACATCGCTCTGAACCACCACTGGTCACAATTGTCACAGGTATCACTTTTACTAGAGCCCGCGCACGACACTCGCCTACATTAGTCAAAGTTTCGTATTTGAAAGACGGCACCGGCGCGAGCGCGGGCGGCATTGGAGATGCCGGCGTTATAGGGTGTGGCCTCTCTGCTACCGGCAAAGCGGCGGTATTGTCTTTATGTAGTAGCTCATGGTGTGACCACTTGCACTTGCTACAACGCTTCGCACGGCAGTACCTACTTGAGTGTGTTTTCACTATGCACTTAAAACACAGTCTATTGCTTTTAATAAAATCCCAGCGTTCATCAATGGAAAGACTTTTAAAATGACTGCACTCACTCAATTTATGGTCCGCTTTACATTTAGCACAAACTTTATCACTGGACTCACTCTCAGTCTTAGTAACGGCGGCGACCGTTTCAACTTGCGTGTGTACGCGGTGACTCGCGCGCACTGGGACCGCGCCCTTATCACGCCGACCGGCGGTTATCGTTCGCTCACGCTCAACGCTCATCGGCGCGCCGGCAGCAGCGCTTAAATTTATCGGCGCGCAGTATGACGACGCGCGCGTCAGTTGACTGAGAAAGTCCACTAAAACATTGAGATTTGGGGAAACACGTAAATCCACGCCACAATCATTGTCCAAACGCATCGCAAATTCCCCGTACTGCGCGCGTTGATAAGGCGTCAATTTATTTAATAGTTCGTTCACTATTTGCGGATTGTTTATGTAGCCATCGGCGCGCACGTTCCTTAACACAGATATACAATTACGCACCGTAGTCGTAAACTTACGTAATTCGTGTCCATTTTCACTAACTTTAGGTAAATTACGTACTTTACGTATGGCACATTCTAGAAGGCGATTTGGATGCCCGAACTCTTCTTCAAGCGCTTCAAGGACTTCCTCCGGGTCGGAACATGTCCTCAGTAGGTCCTCGACGGCGGTTTTCGCTTCCCCGACGAGTGCCACCCGGAGGCGCGCCATGTTCTCAAAGGGTTTAAAGTTGTGCATCTCGGTCGTACTCCGGTACGCCATCTTAAAGCCGAGCCAGTCCGCGGCGTTACCATCGTAAGTAGGTATTTCGTGAACCTGCCGGGGCACTCTCCTGCCTTGGCCTAGCTTCGCGATGGCTTCTGCTAACCGGTCAATGTCCGTTCGGCTGTTGGGCGATGGCGGTAGCGACGGCGCCGGCGCGTGTTGCGGCGCGGCGGGCGCGTCCTTCAGCCAGCGCTCCACGTGCGAGGCGGCTCCGCTCGCAAGGCTGCGCGGCGGCTCGTCCTGTTCTTCCTCATCTTGCGCATCTAGCTCTGCTATTTCTAGTGCAAGCTTCTTCTTGATGACGCTTTCCTTTAGCTTCGCGACCTCGAGCTCCGCTTCATACTCCGCGCGCATGCGGAGCGCCTCGCGCCCGGCGCGGCTCAGTCTCGACGAGTGGCTTCCGTCGCCACGCCCTGGGCGGACGGTGCTCACAGTAGCCGGCGTGCTCTCGACCAACGGCGGTACTTCTCCTGGGCGGTCGATGCGACCACCCACCGCTGGGCCACGCGCGTGCTCCTGCGCCGTCACAGGCGTCTGCTCTTCGGAGACTGATGGAGTCGGTAGTCCCAAATCTGAGCCTGCATTTGCCATGTTCATTCGCATTGAGTTGCGTGTGTGCCGTTTTCCACTCATACCTACTGCATCCGGCGAACTCGATGGACCAAAATTGTAGTTAATTAGGTGCAGGGTAATTGAAAAAATGTAGGTTATAAATCACTGAATGTATAATAAAATAAAACACACAACTGACACTGGTCTGGACAACAAATAAACGAAACATGGCAAAACAATAATTATACAGCGGCTCGGCGGCCATGCGCAAACAGACTACTCGAGACCACGCGCTCGCGCGGCTCACCCGACGCGCGCCCCCGCCCGCTCCCCGCGCCCGCCGCAGCCAAGCGTCGCAGGCACTCGGCAACAGCGCGCGCGGGTAATTTGAATTAACGGATTTAAATGTACTAAGTTAGTCGCGCTACTTAACAGGTTGTATTCAATTATTATTCTGGCAAGATTCACCTTTCTTTACGTAGCTTTTCATCTTTCTCCAATGTGGTCTGCTAGTACTCCATCAAACAAGGTACCCTGGTTCTACCCTACCTAAGTTCACCATTTCCCCGTTTACTACATTTTTTCATCTTAATTTATTCTCCTGAAATCTCCATAAGTTTTGAACATCTCAGTCAAGCCAAGTCTTCTTCGCTATATTAACAGTCACTACAAAGTACTTTATAAAATATTAATGAACACAACACACACGCGATTAACTTGTGAAAAACAAACAATGTCTCCCTCGTACCAATAAGCTTAAACGTTAAAACACGAAAGAAAATGCAAATCAGGCGAGGACGGAGTGCAGAATTATTCATTCCAAATACATTCTGTTTGGTGCTAGGCGCTGATTAACTGGCTCTAATTGAATAACGAACTCTCCCCGGCTAATCAGACGCCTAGGTTGGCGTCAGGCAGGGAATTACAGCGGTTCTACGAGTAGAAAACTTTTTTTTGTATAAGCTTAAAAAATATTGGACTTGTCCAAATAATCGCGGCCAATTTTGGGTAATGGGATCATGGTGTCAATTTTACTCCCAGATTTTTATATTTTTACCAAACTATTTTGTAATCATTTACATAGAAATGTATTCATTAGTAAACGATTCGTTCATTTAACCTAAGCCTAACTTACGTAACCTAAACCTAACCTACCTTAAAAATATTTCACAATTAAATATATTTTTTTACAATGCTTAGTAAACGACAATGATATCTCCAGAAACAAAACTTGTTTTACGGGAGATTTAATTAAGGCAGGTAGTTACTAATGTAACTGTCGCACTTAGAGACATCAATTAAATTTAATGCTTTTAAGTGTTGTTTTATTATATTGTTATAGCAAAGAAAGTGACATTTACAACTTTAATCAAGCATTAAGTTTAATTGACGTCTCCGAGTGTGGCAGTTAGTGTATTAACTCAAACGAAATCAAGAATAAAAAGTTAAAGCTGCCACTGATACTTAGAAACACATCGATAGAGGAGTCTACATACAGACCTTTTATTGGGTAAAAGGCAGGAACTATCTCAAGACGTGCCTCCAGTGGTTTGCGCCACTCGCCCCGAAGTAAGTAACTCACTATTCGCGAGAGTCTGTGCAAATTCGTTATCGCAGCCATTCTTGCTAAATATATTCGCGTTAATTGTGATTATATTCCGCAAACTGCGACATCGTGGATTTATACTAAACTGTGTTTGATTTAATAATAGTAACTGTGTTCTGATTCGGTCCTTTACTTATAAATAAGGATTTAAGTCCAATATTTTTTACTTATACAATCCTTCAGGGCTTTGCGGTGTGGTTGCCGGCTTAGAATAGTGCCACTCCATGTCTTCCCGTGGATCTCGTAAGAGGCGACTAAGGGAATATAGGCTTGTAGTACTGTTAGGCGATGGGCTTGCTACCTGTCACTAATACACGGTTAAACATCTTAGCCTAATTGTGCAAATTGTGTTTATAGAGTTGATTAATAATAATAATAATAATAAATCATTTATTCAAATAAAACAGGCATGGGACATTGTGATTCTTCACCAAACTGAACAGTCAGTTTGTAGGCGAAAGCTGGGTGCTCTCAGACTTATAGCCTTTGTTGGGTTATGGGTTACAAGGTTTTTTATTTATTTTTTTCTTATATGTTATTTTAACTTAGATATTAAGGTTAGATAGCAGGGTACACTTGAGTTTTCGTTTATACGTAGTTTTAGACATTTCATTCTCTTTCCATGGTATACTATTTACTATTTTAGGTATCAAATACATTCTAGTTCTTTTTCCAAAATAGTTGTTAACTTTAGGGACTCTTAACTTTTTATTAACTACAGCTCTGGTGTTATGTGAATGAGTAATACACTTTTTAAATTGGTATTTTCGATACTGTTCCATAATTAAAAGCAATTTAACTTTTTCATTTACAGGTAGTAATTTACATCTCTCAAATAACTGTTCATAATTTTTGTTACACTTTTCCTTAATTTTTTTACCTACTAAAATTTTCAAAAATTTTACTTGCAATTGCTTTATTCTTATCAGGTACGAAGCAAATGTTCGGCCATAACTACTTAGCCCATATGATAAAATAGACTCGGCTAATGCATGAAAAACCGTAAATAGAGTAGCCCTATTTACACAGAAGTTTAAATGAAAAATATTATCCAACACTAATCTTAATTTGGAGCACACATAGTCAACATGTAGTTTCCACGACATTTTACTATCAATAATTAATCCTAAATACTTATAATTTTGGACATTCTCTAAAGTAGCACAGTGACATGATAATTTATAATTATTATTATGTAGGCACTCATAAGAATGACCTGTTATAACCGGTTCATTCAATATCAATCTGCTATATGGAGAATGTATGTGCATGCACTTCGTTTTTTTAAAATTTATTATTATACCGTTATCATGCGCCCACATAATAATATTATTCACATCCTCTTGAATATTATTTTGAATAATACTCATATCCCTGTCAGCATACAATAGGCATGTGTCGTCAGCGTACATGTAAACTTTACTATTTCTCACTACGTTACACATAGAATTCACATGCATTATG
The DNA here is from genome assembly GCA_927399475.2 of Acleris emargana. Taxonomy (NCBI): domain Eukaryota; kingdom Metazoa; phylum Arthropoda; class Insecta; order Lepidoptera; family Tortricidae; genus Acleris; species Acleris emargana. The sequence continues at coordinate 6,298,037 of OV656840.1, forward strand.
TAACCGACCGGGCCGTACACCGAGCCAGTCGGCACCCCATACGTCACACCGTACCTATCCCCCGCGACGCCACGGACTTCGGTCCGCAAGGTCCTGGCTTCTAAGTAAGATCTAAACCAATCGTTCAGCGGTCCCCGAATGCCACACTCCCTCATCGCCTGAAGCAACTGGCTGTGATCTAAAGTGTCAAAAGCCTTTTTAAAATCTATGTACACGACAACCAGGTGCTTCCGGTCGTTGAGGGCGAGGTTAATGTCGTCCGTGAAGCAGGCCAGCGCGGTCGCAGTGCTACGACCCGGTCGGAAACCATGTTGCGAATCCGAGATAACACCGTTTTCTTCTAGAAAGCTACTCACTTGTCTCATCATAAATTTTTCAGTAACCTTATTAACAACAGATAAAATAGCGATAGGTCTATAATTAGAATAATCACTGTGACTCCCTTGCTTATATAGAGGCCTTACGTTGGCAATTTTTAACTCTGTGGGGTACACACCTTTTTTGACACACATATTTATGAATTTAGCTAAAATAGGACTAATTTTCTCATTCACATACTTTAAATCTTGCACACGAATTTTATCAAATCCGGGTGTTTTTTCACAGCTAAGACCCTCTACAATTTTTTTAATATCCTTTGCATTAGCCTGTTTAAATCGCATCGACAATAGACACTCGGTGACATAGTCCGACCGGTTAAGAAACTTGAGGTTACACTTGTGCTCCTGCTTTAATTGAACAATTTCTTCCGTAAATACTTTAGAGAACGAATTTGATATTTCTACCAGGCTCCCGATTTTTCCTAAATATTTCAATATAATATCATCTAAACTTTTTTTACTTCTCCCTAACCAATTGTTTACATGGCTCCATATTTTTCTTAAATCTTGTTTACAATTCAGTATCTGATTTTGTCTATATTTATTTTTAGCTTTATTAACACATTTATTTACCTTATTTCTACATTTAGTATATAAGTTTTTGGAGTTGTTGGTAATTCTGTAGCTCTGCCTACCCCACTCTGGGAATGAAGGCGTGAAAGTATGTATGTATGTATACAATCCTTATAATATTAATGCGATAAAATGAATCATTCACGATTGTAGATTCTAAATTTAAGACGGAAGACCGTGAGTCTCTCGAGTTGAAAACAAATATTCCCGAAGATGGGAACTTTACAGGTTGAATTTTCGCCCCCGTAAATAATTAAAACATAATATTATGTGTACAAATATTGCTCGTTGTGTAGGTATAGGATAATTATAATCATTCTGCGAGTCAATATTTAAATCTCAATTAAAATTAGATCATACATATAAGAATTAAAAATCCGGACTTTATGAAATCAGTTTAAATCATTTCGGTGAGCTTTTAGTCAGTTGATCTCCAAAATCTGTCAGTATATAAGTTGTAACACATGTATAAACCGTCCGATTTTTTTTATTTGAAACTGGACGTAAACTTCGTTAGTTTTGTAAACAACTACATGCAAGATAACCTTTACTTAAGTTTTATACCTAAATACATTTTTTTTTTAAAAAGAGTCCTCATTGCAGATTGACGATCGACAACGATCACGACCTTCCGGCACGTGGTCACCATTCCATAACTTTTCAGTCCCTAAGGCTATCGAGTTATTCGGACCATTGTTAGACACAATACAAAACACACCATTACCATTTTCGTACAATAACGTAAATGTTTTTTACACTTCAATGATTATAAACCACAATTATTTATAGTATCACCCTCAGCATTATCATTGTCGGTTGACATCATAGTGCTAATAATTATTTGATAATACATTTCTGTGGATCCAAATACCGATTTTTATATTTCTGAATGTAACTTTGAGAAAAAACTTAAAAAAAGTAAAAATAGTAATTTCAAAAAAGATTTTATTTTTTGAAATTACTATTAGTTCTTACCTAACTAAACCTACCTACTATGCATACCTTCACGCCTGTAATCCCAGAGTGGGGTAGGCAGAGCTATAGAATTCCCTACAACTATAAAAACTTTTTGATAGTTCAGATACCTACGCAAAACAAAAAAAAAACATTTTATATAAAAAAGGATAGGAATAAAACAGCATACCGAAAAATTTCAATTCGACCCGCATATATTTGTAAAAATCCCAATCGAAATTTTAATGGAATAAAGATTATTCACCACAATCGGAAACTTATTTTTTTACAAAGCGGTATCAAAGGATTCACTCAAAACTCATCAATTCCGAATATAAACCTGAATTGATACAAATATAATTGCGAGCAAACAGAACAATATGTTTGCGATTTATATTTGGCCGAGCTTAATTAATTCGTCATGATTCAAAACCGATTGGATATTAGAATATCCCAATTACAGGTCATACATAAAAGTTGGGTCAACCGCAAATTTTCGGACGAAGTATTATGAGCTCGATTATTTAGTGCAATATAAGTATTAATTTTACGATATTTAGGGGCAAACATGGTAAATAGAGAAGCCGAAATTAAAATCGAAATTAAGAATCTAAAATAACAATGTAAAAAATTGTTGAAAAACCTTATAGTATTGAAGAATACACTTTAGTCATACCGGTACCCTTAACATAGTCGCTAGCGATTCGAAGCTCTGTCCCCCGCAGACCTCGCGAGTATTCTTATAGAGTGCGAGAGAATTGTAACTCATAGTAAGGGTGCAGGTCCTTAATCTTAAATCTATTAACAGATAAGAAGTGCACAAAAAATTAAACATAATATGCCAAGTATATGTATTAACCGTTACTATTTGCAGGAAAAAATATCAGAAAGGCAAATGGATCAATTTCCAAAGAAAATTTTATGTAACCAACTTCTAAACAACCACAATAAATGACAAAAAAACACAAATTATTCTCATCAAAAACATTTTTATTTCATCTCAACTGACGACCGTTCTCAAATTCGTCTTGTCAAACAATCCACCTCCTTTTAATTCATAAATTCTTGTGGTTTCTTACAAAAACATGCTTACGAAGTTTGAACAACAAAGTGCAAAAGAATTTAGACCAAGGAATTTAATGGGATTTTAATAAATCGAGGCTTTATATTTGGGAACCGCGGGTAATTAATGAACTGTTTGTTTACTGCTGCCTCCGAAATGCGGCGTAAAACAACCGTTAATAACGGAAAAGCGAAATGGACTTTTTACCAGGTTGGTAAGAATTTAACTACGTGAAGGATAAGGATTAAGGATTGTCCATTTTCGGTATCCACTTGTATTTTTATCATCAATCATTTTCAAACAAAATAGACCAGAGGGCTCTGCCAAGATGCACTACGCTAACTAGCGTTTCTATTCGTTTCGTTTTTAATCCAATCGCGTCACCGGTAGATGGCGTGATACGAAAAATCACGTGATCTACGAGTGACGCGATTGGTTTAGAACGAACCGAATAGAAACGTTAGTAATCGTAATGCATAACGTACCGTAACGTACATAACGTACGGGGTAGATAACTGATAGAAAAGCACGGATAAATTGATAATCAAAAGTAGACTTCAATAACGCACTCCCTTAAACCGTTAAAAACAATTATCGCACAATAAACTTCGAAGACTTAGATGATCGCTCGGGTCGCTCTTGTTCGCACTGTTCGCTGTCCAATTAAAAGCTGAATGTACTCGCAACCGGTCCACTATTTTATAGTACCTGTATTCGATGGTTTCAGAATTCCTTCTGGAATGATCGATGTACTTTGCCCCGCAGAGGACGACCGAGACTATTCGTTGCTCGAATGTTCTACGCCTTTCTACCTTGTTTGTTTTCTTGTCCGGACTGTTCCGCTTATCGCTGTCTCTTTCTTATCGTGCTATCTCTTTCACTCTTAGTGGAAAATTGCCAAATACTGAAATCTACGTCAAATAAAGGGTTCTGAAAACGCCTGGAAATGGGTTTTTAGGTTATGGCGAAATCTGATAGAGGGTGTCCTGAAACGGACTGAAAACACGTTTCAGGCGCCTGAAAACAACGGCAAGTTGGTCGAAATTTTGATAATCTGGTATGTGACCTCTGAAAAGCACTAAAACGCTCTATCCCATCGGCGTAACAATAATAAATAATTGGGATAGTTCATATTTTTACAATTACTCTAATTCGAAAACCATTTCGAGGAACAGGGTTTTTAAGCCGTTCTGCATTAATAAGTTTTTGAAATGTTTATCTATTTCGGATATTTCGACAAAAGTATATAATAAAATAAATAATAAATAAATAAATATCAGGGGACAATGTCACACCAATTGACCTAGTCCCAATTTAAGCTCTAGGCTTGTATTATGGGTACTAGACAACGATATAAATACTTATATAGAGAAATATATACTTAAATACATAGTAAACATCCATGACTCAGGAACAAATATTCGCGCTCAACACACAAATATCTGCCCTTACCGGGATTTGAACCCAGGACCGCTAGCTTCGTAGGCAGGGTCACTACCAACTAGGTCGTCGCGTCGTATATTTAACCTTTGTTTGACTTTCGATTCCAGCTTGAAGCCCTCCTAGTTGTATCTTACAGGTTAGGCGAAAATTGCTTGAAATAGTATGTTTTAAACACTATTACCATCACTTTTTATCATTAGATATCATTTAAATGTTGTAATTTATTAGAAAATGCCAACCCAAATTTAAAATAATCATGTCATCCATAAAATGTCTGTTAAATAAATAAAGCTATTAAAACAAAACTATTGGGTCAAATACAAAATAAATGAAATAGGTCTCTTAAAATTACCTGTTCTTCCGAATTAGAATGTAAAAAACATGAGTTATTTTTTTTGGTCTATCCCAATTGTTTTTTTTCTCAAATCGTGTACTTATCTGAATTGTTATAAAACAAACCTAACCTAGCCTAGGTTAGGTTTGTTTTATAACAATTCATGGATTCTAAACCCATTATAATAATTGTGACGATTTTTTTTTTTTTTTTTTTTAATATTCATGGTCACATAATAGTAGTTTATGAAATTGTTGCATAAAGAGGGGTATTAAAACACGAGTGTGTGTTTAAGAACCGAGCCGCTAGGCGAGGTTTTTAATAGTTTCACACGAGTGTTTTAATACCTGGTTATGTGCAGTTTCATACACTACTTTATCTACTCTCGTACATTGCGATTCAAGCTACTAAATAAAAGATCAAAGTTAATAAAGTAACTACAGCAAAACGTATTCAATGAATGGCGCCAAAACCTAGCACATCACCGCGCATGCGTTAAAGCGGGCGCTGTCACAGACAAGTAAAAATTGGAATGAAAACTTTTTGTAATTCTGTAAAAATGACGCGAACCGCATGCGCGTTCCATTATAAAAAAATTAAAAATATGGAACCTCGTTGGTGACATTAACTTTTTGGATTAACTTGTATCGTAATGGTAAAAAAATTACTTTATAACATAATTTTGTTAGAGAAATAATGTTATAAAGTGATTTTTTAATTTTTTTTCGGCATTGTGTTTATAAAGTATGCCAATATAAATTCGTTTTGAATTTTATAATTCGAACTTTACGATATGAGAGTAGATAAAATTCTTTACCACACAGTTTCATGACGTAGAGTTTACAGCGTTTCATTTCCAAACCATTTATTATATCCCATTATGTATTTTGAACTTTATTTACTTATTACTAGCTTCTGCCCATGACTTCGTCCTCGTTGATTTTGATTATCATTATTCTATCGAGCCTAAGCTATCTCCATTCTAAATTTCATCCAAATACGCATCGCATTTATAATATAATTAGGATGTTATCTAATCAATTGATTTAATTACATATACCTCACTTACACAAAGACCTTAATTATACGACCACTTTATAATTTAACACGTTTTACGTGATATTTACCCACTGGAAATGATAACTCTGCGACATATTAAAACCCGGCTATGTTACAGAGTTTCGTAACGACGATGTCATCCCTCATTTAATTACAAAAATTATTTAACACTCCACGGGGTATTATAAGGGAAGAGCGTCGTATAATTTACAATATTCTTCAAGTATTTTCTTTGATGATGATAAAATCAACATTGTGTAATGTGGCAAATGTCGCATAATAAGCTGCTTAACGCTAACGTAAACAATTTTCGAAAAATAACAAACCTCTATCAGCATTTTTTTTATAACACCTTTTTAAAATGTTCCTTTTGTCAATTTTTGGGCAGAATGAACGGCTGACCGAATCGACTGCCCGCCTGCTTCGGCTGGGCGTCCCCACTTATCATCATCATTTGTCAATTTTTGCTAATGTAAATTTACAATTGAAACTGGTAACTTAAGTTAATTGCCATTGGCTCCAATCGGTGTCGTTCCATCCAACGAATCAAGTGTACAGGCACTATTTAATCATTATGCGTGGCTGGAGCTGAGCAGCGCTTCACCTCATCAATTAAAGAGACCACAACTGCCGAGCTATGCTTTATAAATACTAGTACGGTCCTTTTACAAGATACGACATTTCATTATTACATATGTGGGGGTGACGGGCAATGGAATAAAACCAGAAGAACTCTTTATACTTATATTGTTACACAAGTTACATTTACAACGGTCCGGATTGAAGTGAAGTCGAAAGCTCGGGAACCGACCAACCTTTCCCCTGCGTCCCTCGTCTCGCCCGCTCGGGCTATGTGCTGCGTTGACTCATATTCAAGTGCACTCGCACTAAGAAATGAGCTGACGCGGCATTGTCCCTATACATACATGCATTAAATCACGCCTGGTTCCCGGAGGAGTAGGCAGAGACCACTCATTTCCACCTGCTACGATCCAGACCAATCTCTTTCGCTTCTTCCACATTCATACATCGAGTCATGCACATCGATTTGGGTGCTCAAGATTACATTTTGATCATTAATTTAATTTATCTAACACTATTTTCCTCCACGTAGCCTTATGCAGTCTCCCATCAGTCTTGATTATCTGAACTCAAGCGATACGAAGTTCATTTGGTAAAAAAAATACTTTCTCCACAGCAGCTGAGCATAAGCCAATTATTGTTATTGAGGTATCATATTTCTGTTAAACATTTTCTGAATTTGACCCATAAATAAAATAAAATTTACATTTTTTTTTTCTTGAAATTTATAATTGAAATAAGTTGTTTATTTCATGTCAAAAAATATAAAGATACATTGAGATCGTCACATTAATAATAATGACAACAGAATATCAAACCACAGAAACATAAATAGTTCTAGATAATCTGATGTCAAAATGTTTTGTCGGAGAAGGTTCATTTTTAGTTTGGCAGATCGCCTTTTTTTTTCTTTCATAATATTATTTAACACGTTCACTGCGGGTTGAGGTAAAACCGCCTCAAGCTCGACATTACGTCGGTGCGGGGCTAAAAGTTGTGATATCTCTCTCGTGCGGGAGCTGTTGCCGCTTACTTACAAGGCGTATGATAAAGTCAAATATACATTTCTTTATGTTTCTCAAACGCTGACTCTTTTATACAGAAAAAAGGTTTGAGGTCTAAATAAGCCTCAAACGCACTGGGCATATTTTTTTTTCACACAGTGCGGGTTGAGGTTTATTTAGCCTCAAGGAAGTTGACCTCAACGCCGCACAGAGCGGGGGGCGGGCGACGCGGGAGTCGACAGCTTGACGTCAGTGCGGTGCTAGTTATCGATGCTACCCCACGCGTGTTTTACGTAAATATTTTTAGTAGGTATTGAATACGTAAGTGATCGTAACCGATCGATAGTGTTTGCTAGATAATTATTGTTTATAAATGTGAATAATTGTGTTGTTATTGTGTTGTTATTTTATGTGTAGTGTGTTTTATAAAGGCATGTATTTAACGCGGCGACAAATTGATACCATTCCGGGTCTTAAAATAACTGAAAATGGATAGTAAATAATCTACTTTGGCGACTAATTTGAGGTAGCATCTTAACTAGAAACTAGAAAGCGGCGGCTTTTTAATGAGTTTTGAGGTTTTATTTAAATTTTATCTGGCAGTGATTTTCTTTTGTGGCAATTGAATTTCTTCTAAGGCAACAAATTATTGGCGGATAAAAAAGTTAAAATAGGCTTTCATAAATTCTAAAATGGGGTTGTCTATAAACTTGACCAAGGTCTGAAATAAATACAAACAAGATCTTAAAAAAAATACTTTTGGCTACATTTGTAGGGATCTAAATTAACCAAATTGTGACATGCTATAAAACTATTCTTGGTCTATTTTTTTTTGGTAGGTAGGTATTGTAAGGTAGAATTTCAAAAGGAATATTATTATTTTAAATAACGCTTACAAGATAGAAAATTATTAATCCGAATAATTTTCTCATTATTATAAAGAAACAAAATTTATTCTACACAAGTAAATCTGGACACAAGATATTTATCATACATATAACTATCTGCACTGTATAATGTTATAAATGAATGGGTTTTATTTACATAAACCAAAATTTATTTTCTTCCTGATAGAGCATTTATACAAACCTACCTCTAAACTAAACAAAGCTTGTACTATTGCTACTAAGCGGCAAATTAACAAACGTATGTATAGATAAATAAATACTTATATAGATAAGCAACCATGACCCAGGAACAAATATTTGTTATAACACACAATTAAACGCCTTTAAAGATGTTCGATAAGATGATCATTCTTTTATCGATAATTTACCTATAAGTGCCATTCCCTGCTCTAGTCTCAGATAAAATTTAGTGCGATTTGAGGTCTAAAAGATCTCAAAAATTCTTTAGGTATTTTTTCTTAAGCCAGAGGTCAGAACCAAGGGCGAAGCTAAGTGTATTTAAAATATTTACTGAGCAATGACTACAACACAAAAAAAAAACCCTGGTCCTATTCTTGGCAAAGTTATGAAGGATCTAAGTAACTACTGAAATTTGAGAGCGATTCGGCCTCACCCGCACTGTAAAAGAGTTCCAGTTTGGGCTGATTCGATCTCAACCGCACCAGCCAAAAGTCTTTCAAGTTGAGCCCCGCAGCGAACGTGTTAAAATGTATAATTCTTACCGTACCGTCTCAGGCAAACGGGGGCAAATGAGCCAGATGATGACGAGAAGTGATCACCAGCGTTTATGGACATGGACACTCGCAACACCGGGGAGGATTCGCAGATCATGTTGGTTTTCCATTGACGCTTATAGCATTGGATAATTCTTGTCAAGTAGTCAATAATTCTGTCCACTTTTCGAAAAGTACTTAAGGTACCTGGGCACCTTGCCAAGACGATTCAAACGTTTTCTTTTTCTATTAGAAGTTAGTAGTGTTTTCATAGTGGCTTGGTATTAGTTTTAACACGCGAATTGGTTTAAACTTTTTTGTATGGTGTATTTTTGCCCATTTTATTTTACGAATATGATATATTTACTTTGGGGACACCCTTTATTATTTTTAATGATGTAATTTTTAAGTTATGTCGGTTAAGCATAATGGTAATTATTATATGGTTATAACACTGTGAGCGTTACGATAGCTCATATTGACTTTACAGTAATGGCGGTGGAGTTAGACAATACGGTAACAATAGATATAAAAGCAATGTTTAATAATTCTGGGTGGTTTCTATCGGTGTCGTGTCGTGTTCGTGTCGTATCTTTTAAAGTAACCACAATCCGATACGAGTAGGACGACTCGATTGATGAATAACGTGTCGGACGCGTGCGGTCGCGATCGCTGAGGCGGTACGACTTGATTTTAGAACAGCTAGTCGTGGTTAAGGACCTGCTCTTTGATCAGTAGTTAAACTAACTAATCGTTAAGAACCGTAACTAATGGTTAAATTTCAAGGGATTATATGTCAAATTTTCGATTCCTTTTTCGAATTTTAACAATTAGTTGTTTTAACTACTCGTATTGATCAAACAACGGGCCCTTAATCGTCGAAGTATTCATTTACTCATTATTGTTTTCTATTGTGAGTTTGGTTGGTTTTTTTTATCACAAAACTGAAAATATTTATTTAGGTATATTGAAAAAAAAATAGGTTGCTTCTAATACCATTGTGATTGTTGTGCAAAAGCAACTAGATTCCATACGAGCCTAACAACACCATAGATACATCAACGAAGACGTTAGATACATCAACTGAGATGTTAGTTGAATCACTAAATAAATTAGCTGTTGCTACTAACTACTTAACTATTGTATTCATTTTTTGTCAACTAAGAGAAAATCTCTCTTAGTTGGATCTAATTTTTTCGAGTTTAAATGGTAAAAATATGAACAGCCGTAAGAAAATTATTTTTATACAAATCTTGGGGGCACTACGTTTTTCTTTGACTACATATAGAAGTAAATAATACTTTTGACCCGGCAATATGATAATAAATATAATCTACATACATACATACATACATACCTTCACGCCTGTAATCCCAGAGTGGGGTAGGCAGAGCTACAGAATTACCTACAACTTTAAAAACTTGTTGATAATTCTGTAACCACATTTTGCACAAATAGGCTTAGATGTTTACCAGCGTATTAGTGACAGGTTGCAAGCCCATCGCCTAACAGTACTACAAGCCTATATTCCCTTAGTCGCCTCTCACGACATCCACAATCTATAACTAATTAATACCACCACAATCTAATATAAACAGATTATGTTTTAAGTGAATCATAACATACATACATACCTACATTAAATTACGCCTGTTTCCCAGAGGGGTAAAAAGAGACTACTTCTTTCCACCTGCTAAGATCCTGACAAATCTCCATTGCTTCTTCCACATTCACACATAGAGTCATGCACGCACATCGGTTCCGGCCCATTTCCAGTATTTTTCCGATAAGATCCAAAAAAGATCACCTAGGGCAGCCCTTTCCAACCCTTCCACTCACTAATAATGACACGTTCAACTTGAAATTAAGTATTTGAAGTACATAGAAGATCAAACTGAATGAAAGCGGTAACCGTTATATGTAAACATTGTACCTTATAATTCAGTTGTAAAAATATAAATTACAAATTTCACTTACAGACCTCTAATTTATCTTTGTTTTAAACCATTATTGCTAACGATATGACAGTAATGACGGCCGTGTAATAACCTCGCCCTGGGCCTCTATTCAACGCTGTAAAAATCGTATCGTGTTTCAGCTAAATTAATTAAATTAAATTAATATCCTCTGACAATCTAACACAAATTTACCTAGCCCCAAACTAAGCTACGCTACAGGCTTGTACTGTGGGTACTAGGCAACGATAAACTTACTTATATAGATTATATACATACTTAAATACATAGAAAACACCCAAGACTCAGGAACAAATATTCGCGCTCTAACCACAAATATTTGCCCGTACCGGGGATCGAACCCGGGACCGCTAGCTTCATAGGCATTGAGCTGTTATCGTATTGTCACCGCTTTGATAGCTCTTATTTACTTGACAGTAATGGCGACTGACGTCATAACAATACCATAACAAGTTAACTACGATATTATTTTCACCATCTAGAATACCGGCCATATCTAATATTCTTAATTAAAAACAAATGAACTTAGTCCGTTGTCCACGGTAATTCAAATTATCCATACAAAATGTCCTTCATTGGGCAGGAATAGGATCTTGCTTAAAAATGCACGACGAGTATAAAACGTAGCATGGTTTTGAAACCACGACAGGTTATAACTTGATCGAATAGAAGCCCTGACAGATATTAAAGACAATTTTGTGGTAAGACATCTGCCTAGGCATAATTATATTTAGTCGGTTAACATTTCAGTCAAATAATAATCTCGCTTCAAATGTACTAATTCAGCATAACAATAGAATCAATTTACTCGTTGTTGATTTACCGAAGCGATTCAGAAACTCATTTACTGTTCGTTGGTGCTAAACATTGTGTTTACCGAAACAACGATGATACTACACTTATTTATTTGTACTTAATTGGTAAAACGAATGGTGAATCGAATAATTATTGAGTAGTATTAACAAATTTAACAAGGGAACGAAATTTTGAAAATTTTAAATTCTTTATTTGAGTTAATATCATCACGTCTAAACGCATCTGGGGACCGATTTTTGACTTTCGAGCGCTCGAAAGTTTCACTCGGAAAGTGACAAAAAACAATGAAATGGTATTTTTGACTTGGGAGCGATAGAAAATATGAACATGAGTGGTCCGTGGCATTCGTTTTGAATTCTATCAATAGAAAGTATAATTTGACATCTTTCAAACCTGTTGGGTTACCCAACTTGGGTATGTATGCCGGGAAGTATACGAAGCATAAACAAACCTAGCACAATGCCATAGACATCCACAGACGAGAAAGCGTTTCATTTTTCCTACATTTATAACCAGTCAAGAATTTGTAAAATAAGCGTAAAAAAATCTTATTGGCACTGAAATATCAAATTGCTTGTTATGATTTCATCTTTTGTAAGCTTCACACATTTATTCGCAATTAAAATATGAATAAAACAAACCGGTAAAACATCGACGTTCTGCGTATAATGAAACAAGTTCCAAATTAAAAATACTATTTAGTCAATCCCTCACTTTCGAGTGAAAATCTCAAAAATATGGAATGTCGCATTTGAATATTTTCTATCGCCCGGTTTTGAGATTGAGCGCTCGAAAGTCAAAAATCGGTCCCCTGGTCTAAGCAGCGTCTAACACGCACCTGGGATAAGTAGCAGGTGGTCTAAGTTCACAACTGCTTGTTACAAGGTAGTAGGTATAGACCAATTCAATTCAGGCTGGTAAAATTTGCCTTAATCTAGAGGCGAGTAAAGAAGGGAAGGTTTTGCTCACCAGTGTAGCACTAAATAAAGGTTATTTCGATAGAAAGTCAAAAAGTTTTCTGTTTCAATCTGAGGCTTCAACTCTGACGAGTCTCCAATAGTAATTTTAAGTAGCTTTGAAAGCTTCCTCGAAATTATATCAAAAGAAGCAAACATCTGAAAATAAAGAATTTATAACAAAGTCTCTTTCAGCGACAATTTCCTTTTTATGTGAAAGTATTTATTTTAGACGGTATGTAATTATGTCACAGGAAAATTATAAATATCACTAAAGCAGTTTAGGAATTTCATGAAATCCCTGTTTTATCCCCTGCGACATAAATACAAGAATGTCCAGGGATAAAATATATTCTTACATTATTTAAATATTTTACAATTCGCAACGTAGTTCAGCGGTTTTAACGATAGGACCATGAAGTTTTTTTTATTTCTGTTTAAGTACGTATTGCGCACGCATATGCCAAAGAGTGAATACAGTTTTTTTGGTCCAATGTTAGATCACATATATATTTTACGCATAAAATCGTTTGGCCGAAAACGGTTCTTACAATAAAAATGGTTTTAGTTTAATTATTATAAAAACTAACCTTCCTTAATGTACAAAATAGATGTTTATTAAATTCTGCAATGTCAGGCTGAAAAGAAAAAATGCGTGAAAAAATTATGCATTTCAGGGGGTCCCATTGTTTTAACATTGTTATACAGGGTGGGCCATAAATTTTTGCAAATAGCAACACTGATTTTTTTGGACTCTGTCATAGTGAGCGGCGGGAAATTGGTGGGAAACTATAGGTCACTTCGTGCAATTTTATTTATAAAGGAGCGTTTCACGGGAAAGCAACGGGGTTATTGTATTAAACAGTTTTATAAAAACAACGATTTGTATCTTTCTGTACGACGCCTACTTAGAATTGAATAAGGATAACGCCAAGCGAGTGAGTGTCCAAGTGTTAGTTTAATTAAATCTTAGGTCAAAAACTTCAAGCAAACTGGTTCGACACTGAATATCAAACAAACAGGGCGTCCACGTTTAACAAGAAATGATGAGAACATACGGCAGGTTAAAGTTTCTGTAGGGAACGATCCAGAATTATCTACGCGTAAACGTTCAGCAGCTCTAGCAATACCAAGAACTAGTCTACGGCGAATTTTACATCTAGATCTGAAACTGCACCCACTGCATGAATTTGAAGGTGACCAGAACATGGATGCAACAAGATGGAACAACATGCCATACGTCAAACATGAGTTTACCGGTGGTGAAAGAAATGTTTCCGAAAAAGTTGATTTCTCGCAGAGGTGACATCCCAATTCCCATGGCTGCCAAGGAGCCCGGACCTAACACCTTGCGATGTTTTCAAGTGGAGATATTTAAAGAGTCGAGTGTACCTTAATAATCCGATGACAATACCCCAGTTAAAACAAAACATTCAGAATGAGATAGCTGCGATCCCTCGCAGCATGCGTCAGCGAGTTTTCCAAAGTGTTTGTGTAGTCGACTGCAGGAGTGCAACGACGAGACGGAGGACATCTGGATGACGTTATTTTTCAAAAATAAATTGCATTCATCTGTTACTAGGTTAAATAAATAAAATATAAAAAAACATGAAAGTTAAATTTTTATCGATGTTTTAAAAGTGCAAAAATTTTTGGCCCACCCTGTATTATTTTATGTTAAATAAAAGCGACATGTTACTATACCCAGAGACATGTTAGAGACAATCTATTATTAATTAGTATTAATACTGTTTTTTTTTTTATATCATGGGAAGGCAAACGAGCACACAGGCCACCTGATGGTAAGTGGAAACTGTGACCCATAGACATTTGCATTCACAAGACTGCAAATGCGTTGCCAACCCTGAGGACTAAGATGGAATGCCTCTATGCTAGTCATTTCACCGGCTGTCTTATCCCCAAACCGGAACACAACGATGCGAACACTGCTGCTTGGCGGTATGTTAGGTTAGGTTTTTTTTTAGGTTTAATGGATAAGATGGTGGTACCCACCCGGACGGACCCTGCACAAGGTCCTCCCACAAGTAAATTATTATTTATAGCATTGTAAAGTAAATGCCATAAGCATATTAGTAGACATACAGGGCGAACGATATGAAGTGTTACCAAATTCACAAAATCGAGCCTGGTGTCAAAGTAAATGCGACTTACTATCGGGAAAATGTTTTGGAAGCTGCGTTGGAGCCTTGGGCACGCAAATATTTCGGTAGTAGACCGTGGACATTACAACAAGACTCGGCCCCGGCTCATAAAGCTCGTGTGAACCAAGAATGGCTGAACAACGCGTTCCACATTATATTTCGTCCACACAATGTCTTTCGAATACCCCAAACGCGAACCCGATGGACTTTTCTATCTGGTCCATTGTGGAGAGCAAGGTGAGGAGAAGAAAACATGTCAGTATGGATGCATTGAAGAAAGCGATCGTACGTAATTGCCATTGCATACCGCAGGATCACATTCGTGCAGCGTGCAACTCATTTTTCTACCGTCTGAAGGCCATAGATAGCAAAAGGTGGTCATACCGAGTTAAAATAAAGTAATCTTAAAAATTTGATATCTTTTTCTTATAGTACCAAAAATATATCATCTGAAAAATTTCAATTCTCTATCTTTCACGGTTCATGAGATACAGCCTGGTGACAGACAGACAGATAGACGGACGGAGAGTCTTGGTAATAGTATCCCGTTTTTACCCTTTGGGTACGGATCCCTAAAAAAAGGTTCGCTAATCATGATTCAATTTTATTGAGATGCCAATTCTAAGAACCCTTTTCTTTAATAAAAAATTGTGACTTAAGTAGTCGTAAATCAAATCATACTTTGTAAATAATTAAATCAAATACAGTCTGCAATTCTAAAATTTTAGTTGTTAAAATTCAGAGTAAGAGAGATTACGATCAAATTAAATATTAAATTGGTACAACATTCAAAGGTGACTCTTGACAAAATGAAAAAAATATATAATTGAGTTAAGCCAATAAGTCTGAGACGGTCAAATAATTCCAAAAAGTTCTTGTTACTACCAGCTAAAATAGAGGTCAAGAATAATCGGAAAACGGAAAATGAATTTAATTATTTACTACGAAATCTCTCATCTTCATTCCCAGAAGCAGCGGCTTGAAATTAATAATAGATTGTTAGAATAATTCCTCTTTTCAATAGACTCAACTGCCCGTCTACCCTCTGTCGCCTCTTACAACACCCACGGGAGGGAGATGGAGTGATGCGTTCAGAACAGATGATGATGGCCGATGAGATCGTAGACTTCTTGAATGACGTCTGCGTACTGGAGACGCAGTGTGGGTCGGCCTCCAACAAGGTGAACTGACGACGTGGCTAAAGGCCCCTTACACGGTGGCGGATCATGGGCGTGCGTAAGAGACGGAACAATACGTAATAGTGAGATACAAGAATATGCTCACTCTTACGTATTTCTCCGTCCCTTACGCACGCTCATGATCCGCCAACGTGTAGAGGGGCCCTACGGTTGCAGGAAATCGATGGATGCAAGTGACGCAAGTGTGGCAAACCTTGGGGGGGGGGGGGGGGGGGGGGCTCTATCCAGCAGTGGAACCCGGGAGTTGCGTCTGCATTGTCGAACAACTGAAACGGCGTAAGCATGCTGCTCTTGGCGAGGCTTTATATTTCAAGATGAAAAGGACCATATGCAACTTGATTACTTAAAAAGGGGCATCAACCACGGTTATTGTAATATTTAATGTGCTAAAGAATAAACGTTTTTTCATTTTCATTTTTCATATTTGTGTATGCAAATCTAGCGTGAAGGAGTAACAAATTCAAATTCAAATCATTTATTGCGTGTCACATTACGTTACAACAGGTGGAACTACGACTACAGGTATACACGTGACGCCCTGCGAGGGCACAGCAACATGAGAGGGCTACTACTACCCATTTAATTATCCTTATTCTGTTATATTCACATTACCTAACACTTTCATGGCACAAATCAATACAAATTATGAAGCCACTTCTTACAGTAATCATTAAAATTATATTCTACTTATTCTTAATATAGGGTCATCTAAGTAACTATGTCATCAACTTGGAACAAACCATCACACCATATTCGCATTTATAATATCAAGGAAGACTAAAACTGTTCGTATTTAAACCTAGTAATTGCAATTACTATAAAGTAAGTAAGTTTGCGGGTGGTAGGACCTTGTGCAGGGTCGGTCCGGATCACTACCACCATCTTATCCATTAACCTACCGCCAAACAGTAGTGTTCGCATTGTTGTGTTCCGGTTTGGGGATAAGACAGCCGGTGAAATGACTAGCATAGAGGCATTCCATCTTCGTCCTCAGGGTTGGCAACGCATTTGCAGTCTTAGGATTGCGGTCTTGTGAATGCGAATGCCTATGGGTCACAGTTTCCACTTACCATCAGGTCGCCTGTGTGCTCGTTTGCCTTACTATGATATAAAAAAAAAACCGTTCGTATTTAAACCTAGTAATTGCAATTACTATAAAGTAAACGCCAAGCAAAACTACAGTAACAGTCAACGTTACCTGCGCTGCGAGTTAATACCCACCGTTGTGCATTGTTATGACTTTAGGCGATATCACGGCACGTAGCGTCGGCAACAAACGTTTACAAAATAACTAACTACCGTAAAATTATCCTACTTTGCACCTTCATGGGTAACTATGCTCCATAGTGACTTTGTTGCTTATAAGTCAAGGTGAGTGACAAATAAGCTAAAAAAAATCAACGTATACATCCAGCCACGAAGTGAATAAAAGCCTTAGACTATAATATTTATTGTTGACAGTTTTTGCTATGCCTGCTTTGGACTAGGGGTCGGTTTGACGTCATTTAGATTGTAATCGCGTTTTTTTTTTAAATCTAGCATTAGCTGTGATGTACTTGTAGAAAAGACCATGAGGCGTTTAAGCTCTTAGCCACTATCCGAATAGAAAATATATAAAAAAGTATGCTTTTAAGGCTAACGTTTACGACCATGTTTTTTTAAACAGGATACTTTAAAAAGTTCCTGTCGTCACGGAGGTGACCACGCGTTAGCCTAGTTGATGGTGACCCTTCCTACAAAGCTAGCGGTCGTGGGTCCATTCCCGGTCTGTGCAAATATTTGTGTGATGAGCACGAGTATGTATTTAAGTAGGTATTTTTCTATATAAGTATATATGATATCATTGTTTATAAGTATGTTCATCGCGTTACCTGAGTATATTATAAGCATAGCGCTTAGTTTGGGACTAGGTCAATTTTGTGTGAGATTATTCTTTGATATTATTACATACATACATACATTAAATCACGCCTGTTTCCCAGAAGGGTAGGCAGAGACCACTTCTTTCCACTTGCTACGATCTTGACAAATTTCTTTCGCTTCTTCCACATTCATACATCGAGCCATGCACGCACGTCGGTTTCGGGTACTTAAGATTCGGCCCTTCTCCAGTATTTCTCCGATTTGATTCGAAAAAGTACGCCTAGGGCGGCCCCTTCCGACCCTTCCACTCACTTTCGATCTGTATAATATCTTTTTCGTCAATCTTCTTTCATTCATCTTTGATATTCATTTATTTGTGTGAGTCATTATTAACATTAAATGGGTAAACAAACAGACTGATTGTTATCCTATAAGAGCTCTTCAATTAAATTAAATGCTGATGTTTTATTGTTACTTTATTAAACATTTAATGAGACTTTATAAATATAACGGCTTTTCCTTATCGTCGGGGCTTACACTTATTTATATTGCAATTCCGTGTCCACTGTTCTTGGAAATGTTTATATATACGACGTTATTACAGCCTTACTTAGAGACATATTAAAGTTGTATCGTTACTTATTTAAATAATGTGTATGAAAAATCCCCCTTATTCATTAACGCATAACAACTAAGGTTGCTTTATATATGGTTTGACCTTATCTTTCATTGTGACATTTAAATTTGACAGAAAGGGATAAAGCATTGATGAATAATGGGCAACCCTTTCAGATTGAACTCAGCATCAAGTCAAGTCAATTTGAGTAACATAATTCATTAAACCGAGATAAAATAAAATAAAATCTTATATCATTTGAAATAGAGCTCACTTTTCTATTGTGTTCCGTACTTTTGGTTACTTCGGATGCTACGATACCAGCGGCGGTGTGGTTGTGACGGTACGAGCGGTGTCTTGAATGTAATCAAGTATTTGCCGTTGTGTGTGCTCCGGAATATTTGAGCACTGTGGATGACCTGAACAATTTGATTACTTAGGCTGCGTCGATGTTAATGAGTATTCTGGATGTTTCCAATTATTTGGTGATCTTGACTGCTACGAACTATATGATGCTGACTGTACTATAATCATATCGACGCTTCCATGTTCTATGTTTAAATTTTACCGTTTTTACGAAACAACAAAAATAAAAATACGCTGAATAATTCTTCTTGTTATGTATGGGGACCTCCTGTTTTATTTCACTTTCTTAATTATTTGTATTAAAAAAAAACTTCTGACTATCATTCCATCTCGTATCTCTCAAAGCACTATGCACAATTACACTATCTGCAAGCCCCTTTCATCCTTTTCACTCACTCATCAGAGTTGTGGTAAGAGGGATAGAGACATAATGTTTCGAAGTTTGTGTCATGTTACACAGACCGTTGGAGGCGGTTAGCAGTCCGTAAACAGATAGCAAAGTGATTAAAAGTGGGCACTCAGGACCCGTCGGGTCACCAGAAAGGAGTGCAGTGAGTTAACTGTAATTTAAATTTTACGACTAAGTCGTTTCATAACTTAGACTTTCAGAGGGATTCGAATCAAAGGCCTTGCATGCTTTAGATGGAAGACGTTATGCAAACTTCTAAAAGTTTTTATTACGGCGATCGTCGTTTCTCACCCCCTAAAACAAGTCTTATTTCCATGACTTTTTTATGAAAAGTAGGTTTGTACGTTTTCTTTTTTTTATTAGTTGTTTCTATCTAAGAAATAGGTATTTTCTGGGAAAAAAACGTACAGACTTAGTTGATCAAGCCCATAATAAAAAACACTTAAAGAAGCCACTTTTTAGTCCGCGGTTAAAAAGTCAATTACACAAGATTCTTTACCATATTGATTTTATTTGATACAGTTATTAAACGTCAGCCACCAGTGTCTTTTCTTCATTCGTTAAATGTCGTATTCTTAAGATAATTACCCATCAACTTTGCGCTTATCAAATGTTACTTGCAAAGCCTTCACGAGAAAAGCGGGGTTTCCACTGCGAGTGGGGCGGGTACCTTACGGACTCCGGTTAGCATATTTTCAAAACTTGGGTTCAAAAGGTTTGCTCGTGATTTAAACACTTTAAGCCACCGATGTATACTAAACCGAGTCCGGAGATCGCTCCGCTCGCAGTGGAAACCCGCTTAAAGCTATTAAATTGTCTCAACTCCATATTCTGTTATGAAGATTACTAAAGGGTTTACAAAGAATATCCGGCGTAGGAAATGATGGAGGAACACATCCGCTTTTATCGGATTACTTTTAATGGGAATTATCGAGTGGAGAATAACGAGATATTGCCGAGCGTTCAATAAACAACGAATTGTAATTTACCGGTTTTAGGATACAATGGATGGTGGTTATGATTTATTTCTCTTAAGTACACTTTCCTCGGAGACTTTTAAAAAAAGTTTCCCTTTGTTCCTGAACAATTAAAAGTTAAAACTAAACTTATTGAAATTAAAATTAAACTAAGCTACTCAAATATTAAAGATGTAAATAATAATCACCACTATAAAAAGAACACCAAATCTCGCAGGTCCGCTCGCGGCATGGTCCCTATGACACTGGCTGCATTACCTCTTTGGATAGCTAGCCCAATCCTTTGGGAGAGGTAAGCACCAGCTCTAGGATCTATCTTGTTCCTTATAGCTTATAGCTCTTTTATAACTTTTTAAACACCAATGCAGTGTAATTAACAAACTCACTGCCGTGCCGGCAACGCACATAATTATTCCAAACTCACCATCGAATTAACAAATCTAACAGAGTCGACGTGTAAGGTCGAAGCTTTGAAGAAGTTAGTAGGTAATGAGTTGAGTTAAACGTAAACAACACTTATAGAGAATATTCAAGTTTATTATAGAATTAACGGGTTGGCTTAAAGTAATGAAAATGTATTCAATTAACAATAGCAGGCAATAAAAAAATACAAAAAGGATTTTGACAGATATAATTAATAGAAAATATGTACATTTTGTTAATAAGGCAAAAAAAGATGAACTGGTTTAATAAAAAATGTCCGCGAGGAAGTTATGACGTGAACGTGTCTATCGCCTACTTGGACGGCGTGAAAAATCTGAAGTGGTCTCTCATCACAAATTTGAAAATGTACCTCCTTCTACAATTTAATGTTTGATCCAGCGGTGGGAACTTGGTATTAAGACTAAAGATTCCCCAAAAACGGGAAGACCTCCCATTCTTAATGATCGAGACCGCAAGTAGGTGGCAACGTTTGTACAAAACAAAGTGGGTCAGTCCCAGATAAGTTAGCTGTAAAATATGATGTTTTTCGTGGGCGAATAAGGAATATTTTAGAGAAATACAATGTTGAACAGTTAAAGTGTCAAAAAATACCCAAATATTCCAACAAACAGCTTGAAGATATTCCAAAGAAGTGCAGGAAGTTGCGGAGAAAGTATCACTTATGCAGGGAGCAGCCAGAATTGACTAAAAGAGCGTGACGTTCACTTCGTACCGAAGGATTCAAACCATCCGAACGTCCCTATAGCTCGTCCAATAGAGGATTATTTGGTAATTCTCAGTAGACTAGTTTACAGTGATGGGCGGGAAGCAAAAATTACAGACTCAGTTGAAGCGCAAGGTACAAAAACAACTAATTAACTAAAAAATGTAAAAATAGATGTTGTCCAACGTATGATGAAAACGGTAAGAAGAAAGCTACGAAAAATTTAAGATGCGGGACTTTTTGCTGTATAGGAATGATTGATTATCATATTGTTTTTAGTTCGTTTTTATGTAATAAAAAGCTATATAACCCTAACAAGTGAAAAAATAAAAATAAAAACAGTTTTTGTAATTCTCATTACTTTAAGCCAACCCGTTACAAGTTAAAGTAAATATGCTCAACTGTGGCCGATCGATAACAGCGCGAATTGTCAACTAACTGCAAATAAAGTCGATGTAACAAAGTAGGTCACAAGTCAGCTAAATACTGTACGATGTAAATCCTATTTATGAGATGTGGTGGCCCTCCGGGCCTGATATTATAAAGACAAATCTAACCTGAGCTACCTAATATTTATCATACAAAATTTGATTAACTATTCTAGGGTGTGATTGTGATTTCTTAATGTGACAAAACTTAACTTGCACTATTATTGCTTTTCTGTTGCTGAAAGGAGTGTATGAAAGTGACTCTGTAAGGAGTACAAGCGAATTTTTTTCAAAAGTGTATCTACGAGAAAAGTGTACCTACGAGGAATAGATCCCTAATTTTATTTCTGCAAATTTAGTACTTGCAATAGATATTAAGGTATAAAATCAAAACAATACTACTGATTCCTGAAGCCTAACCTGTGGGTGCCGACGGGTGGTTGCAGTAAAGAGTGGAGTGGTGTGCTGCATGTAGCTAGTTCTTGGTCCAGCCATCTAAGGAGTCTCTTAAGGTGTTGCTCGAGACTTTTCGCTATCAGATCGTCTGCCGAAACAACTATAGAGACAATAAAGTCTAGTTAACATCCCACATGGGAACCCTCGTGAGCCAGGTTAGGGGACTCGCTGAAATTGTCCTTCTCAGCGATTCTACAGGTTGCATGATTATTTATTATTATATGTCTAAAGTAACGTTATTTACAACACCGTCGGCATAGAAGTCGTTTATGGATATTCCCTTGCGACTCATCCAAATATTCAAATTAATGATAAACTTTTGTCCTTCCCCAAGGTTTAAGCTCTATACAAATATTTATTGAGATCGAGTGAGACGTTTAGCTATAAAAGCGACACAGCCCAATAAACAAATAATTACGTACTCATTTATTATACTCGTATTAGTATGGATACGTACTTTATGGGTACTTTTGTCCACTTGATCCTTCTAAAACATACTATTTACCTCACTCATAAAAACGTTTAAAATCGTACGTTTCGCAAACACAATAAGCTTATTTTCGATACGCCCTTCCCTATTTTCCCTTAACGCCCGAGATGCATTGAGCAACAAGCGTGAAAATGGATTCCGTGCTCTTCTGACACCTGTTCATTTCCTGCCTTTGAAGACTTCTACTTTGAAGTCAATGTTGAATGGTTCTCAACAACCGGCAAAGATCCGCGAAGTTCGCAAGAAGCCCGAAGACACGCGGAACTAAGCGGCAAGGAACAAATAGGAAACTATTAGAAAGTACTTGCAGCCGAAGTCGTTGCGATCTGAATGCAGCCCACGCCGTTACTATAATTATAAATTTATGATTATGCTATTTTCATTAAATGTCAATGAAACCTATTTTGTTCATGGGACGATAAAAAAAAACGTACAATGTGCCTACTTTGCTCCCCCACGGGTAACTGTGCTCATTCCTTATATATTGAGGTAATGTGTATTGTTAATAATTTTATTGGTTTCATTCACTGCGCGGCTGGATGTATACATCGATTCTTTTCTGAAAATTTGCTATCGAACTTGACCTATAAGTAACAAACGAAATAGTCACTATGGAGCAAAGTTACCCATAGGGAGCAAAGCAGGCACATTTTACGGTACTCAAGTTATTCGTTATTTCTGCCTTGTTCGACCACATGGTTAATGGTTAGTCCATTTGATATTAATGAAAATTACCTTGCCTACAAAGCTAACGATCTTGGCTTCGATTCCCGGTATAGGCAAATAATTTTATGTATGTATGTATGTAAACACATTAAAGTAGAAACAAAAGAGATAATAATTATAGAAATGACCAAAAAAACCGGGCAAGAGCATGTCGGACATACTCAGTGTAGGGTTCCGTAGTAGTTCATTACTACAAACAAATTAGACCTCGCGAAAGAATACACCTGACTCTAACAAAAATCAGCGCTTTAAAGCTTAATATTTCATAAACGGATACCTTAATCAAAAGATTGTGATCACAAACCCTCAATATTTTTGAAAGAACTATCCATTGACACCCCACACTATGAGGTAGACGAGAAAAAAAAATACATCCCCACGTTAGGTGTAGGGGAGGTACACAAACAATATATTTTTTCAAGATTTTATTTCTCCACTTTGTTGGTGTGACTGATATGTATATTTATGCCAAATTACAGGTTTTATACTAAGAGTCTCTGAGCTAGGCTGCGGACGAACGGACGGACGGACATGGCGAAACTATAAGGGTTCCTAGTTTAACTACGGGACCTTAAAAAGGTTGGGATATACAAAGGCCAACTTTACGACGTATGGAGGTAATGTATTTGAGTGTTGAGCTCGAGTATTTGCTCCTGAGTCTGGGATCGTTTTTATGTGTATTTAAGTATTTCTCTATATTCGTTTGTTTATCGTTACCTAGTTCCCATAGAACATGCCTAGAGCTAAGTTTAGGGCTAGGTCAAATTGTGTCAGATTGTCCCACAGTTTTTTGTTACTTTTTTATTAACTTTTGTACTAGACTATCCAAAAGTATAATTTGTACTATTGTTATTTATTGGTCGTCATTTTCCCGAAGATGGTTGAGGGAGGCGATGGCTGAGAGAAGCATCGTACTCGTGACGTGAACGGGTGCTGTTTGCTCACGTTTGCAAGGACTCAATCAATTATTAAATTAATTTAGTCTATTATTCTAGTTGGAGAGAGAGGTGTGGAAATCAAGGGAGGAGGCCTTTGCCCAGCAGTGAAACACTATATTGGGCTAATTAATAATAATACGCTGGTAAACATCTTAGCCTAATTGTGCAAAGTGTGGTTATAGAATTATCAACAAGTTTTAACAGTTGTTGGTAATTCTTTAGCTCTGCCTACCCCACTTTGGGAATGAAGGCGTGAGTTTATGTATGTATGTATGTAATAATAATAATATTGCCGTGTGGTTGCCGGCTTAGAATTGTGCCACTCCATGTCTTCCCGTGGAAGTCGAAAGAGGCGACTAAGGAAATAAAGGCTTGTAGTACTGTTAGGCGATGGGCTTGCTACCTGTCACTAATATACACTGTTAAACATCTTAGCCTAATTGTGCAAATTGTGGTTACAGAGTTATCAACAAGTTTTTGGAGTTGTTGGATATTATGTAGCTCTGCCTAGCCCACTCTGGGAAAACTAGGCGTGAAGGTATGTATGTATGTAATAATAATAAAAATAATAATTCTAGTTATGGCTTTTGACGAAGAGATCTAGTAGTAGGGCTGTTCTAGACTTACTGTCTCGGGCTGTTGTAGGCTTACGGGGTCGACTCGTGATCGTGAGGTACAGAGTTCGAACCCCTGCGGTCACCATGTACAATGAGTTTTTCTAACTGAAGTGCATTACTCAACGCTCTTACGGTGAAGGAAAAACATCGTGAGGAAACCAGCACATTCGAGCAGCTGAATGTGTAAGAGGACAATTTCACAAAATATCCTAAAGGGTCGACGTGTATCCGAAAGGGCCCATTTGTAAGATAAGATAAGATAAGGATAGTTCTCCTAATTATTATTTTTAATTTAATGTTGACCTTAAATAATGATTGTATTGGTGCGTATTTTAATAATAATTATTTATTATTTATATTATTACCTAGTCAATTTAACTTACTTTTAAGTATATCTATATTTTATGATTAAAAAGTTGAATACATCTAGTGGAATTTCTTGCAACGCTTCTTCTCGACAATGATGGCCTTGTGTAAAAGAAGCCTCAAATATTCAATGTACTGAATAAATATTTTATATTTTGTAAATGCAATCGTTTGTATTGTATCCGAAAAGTATAGTTTATTGACGGTTGTTTGTATGCATATTCGTAGGGTCTTAGCCCCCTTGTTTCAGTGATTGCGCAGACTTCTGACTTCTCAGCTCAGCATCGTTCATGAAATATAAGAAAATCACACAATAAAACAAGTTACAGACAGTCCATAAAACCTGCAATTAATAAGCATGAACAAGCATCCAACTATCCCAACTATCACGCCTTAACATGGAATGCATGACACATCTGCCATGAAGGTACCCGTGCGCCATGGGATATGTGAGGTGAAACCAAACAAGTTTCTTCCAACCTTACAGGCTTAAAGGAAATCTCACTTTCATCCGTCAGTGATTTGACCTTTGTCACGTCACTCTCGGACTCAAGTACCTGTAAATCAATCTTTATTTAGCCTACCTAATTTTTTCTTATTAAAGCTTATTACTAAAAAAATAACATGTCATTCAAATAAATTTGCTTCAGTCGCGACTGTCACATATCCCAGTTGTAAGTAGGACCCTGCACAGGGTCCTATCACCATAAAGCCTGGGTTCATAGGCAAGATCACTACCAGGGAATGCAAATAACCGGTTATATAACCGGTTATATAACCGGTTATTTTCATACAAAATCGGTTAATAATCGGTTAAATTGTATTCCCTAATCACTACCAACTAGCCAAACTACATAGCATCGTGAAACGCAATAATTCTCTTAAAAATTTACGCCTTATTTATCCATGCGGAAAAATCAATGCAGAAATCGCTCGGTTTAAAATCAAATGGTCCGCCATTGTTTGGCGTTTGCCGCTTCCGCAATTTATCACCGCGAAGACGTTGCGGAAAAAACGTCGCGAACGACAGTGGGTCGACGGCATCGTTGGATTCTTTTTTGTTTGTTAGGGATATAGAGTAGTTAAGTTAGTGTGAAAGTATATTGTTTGTCTTTAGTTTCCAGAGGCAAATTAATTAAATTTACAATTAACTTCTGATGAAGAATTATTCGCATTTTTAAAGTGAATACTTCCACTTTGTCATCTGTACAAAATAGCACGCTTCAGTTTTTAAAATGTCTCTTAGTGAGTAAGTATTTAGGTTAGAAAGGCGTCGCCTGTCTAATCAAAAGTCAATGGAGTTGGAACGTTGAATTTTATCGACAGTCGATAATATTAAACGTATTGTATCTTTATTTAATTTACAAATATACAGCGGTTGTACCCTGAGATAGTTCCAAGTTTGTACAAGAGGTCAGTTGGGTAGTAAAAAGCAATTATTTTGGATTTGACGCAGTACTTGTGGAGGGTCCGTCCGGGTTGGTACCACCATCTTATCCATTAACCTACCGCCAAGAAGCAGTGTTCGCATTGTTGTGTTCCGGTTTGGGGATAAGACAGCCGGTGAAATGACTAGCATAGAGGCATTCCATCTTAGTCCTCAGAGTTGGCAACGAATTTGCTGTCTTGTGAATGCGAATTTCTATGGGTCACAGTTTCCACTAACCGTCAGGTGGCCTGTGTGCTCGTTTGCCTTCCTATGCCATTAGAAAAAAAAACAAATCTCCAAATCACATTTTTCGAGCGCAAGCACATAAAGCCATCCATTTTGATTCTTGTTGGCATGGCAACATGTGTGGCCCCTTAATGTCCTACTGTTCTCTTGCTTCATTGTGCCCAAGGATAACAGAAAGAACTTGCGGAAATCTTCGTGGCCGACAACAATAAATACTTCTTTAATACAATTAATGATGCTACGACGTTCTTTACTCCCGGTTAATTAATGGAAGAGGGTAACACTGCATTCCCTAATTTATTTTGGAGGGGGCAGATGGGAAATTGTTAAGTCGTCGAGTATTGTTGTAATGAAGAAGGTGTGAAGAGATTTAAATTGTACGCTTATGGTTACTATTTTTTGTGCATTAAATTTAAGGTTTTTTTTATTAAATCTGTACAATATTAAATAATATGTCCTGAATTATATGATAAAAAATGATTTTTTCAATACTCCTTCATATATTGGGGAATTAATTTCTCGTTTGGAAAATTTAAGCACTGCAAATTTAAAAGAGCTGCAGTTTGTGCCGTTTAAGATTAAATTCGGGCAAGTGGTTGGCACGCTTTAATTTAGGGTTCCTTCCACAAATTACTCACTAAGATTTATTTTTTATAGTTCTCAAGTTGGTATGTGATATTTGAACATTCGTGGCAACCAATGCTTTTATGTAATTAATTAATGTAATCATAAAAAACCTTAATTAATTATTATGTATTTATTTTTAAAATAAATATACAACTAAATAATCTTTGAATATATCAAGCGTCTATTTGTTGCCGTTATTAATACCGAGCATAAAACTGCAAAAAAACACGTTTGTTGCATGGGAGCCACCTTTAATTATTCATTTCATTCTGTTTTTAGTTTTGTTGTTATAAATAGCGGCAACAGAAACACTGACAGACAGACAGAGCGACAGACGGACAGTGGAGTCTTAGTAATTAGTAATACTCTATGGGTACGGAACCCTAAACAGACATCAAATTGACAAATCCCGAATGTTAAACAAGTCGAATATTTCTAAAGTTTTTAAAACCTGGGGACAAAATTGTCCCCTGCATAACAAACTATTATTTATAATTTTAAAATAATACCACTTAAAAAAACTCATTTGCCTATAGGTGTCTTATTAAATAAGTGTATCTATCACATTGTAATAAGTCAATAATATATTTATTTTGTACATACCTTACAAATATTTTCACTCGTTATCACTGGTGTGAATGCTTTATTCAATTAATGGGCATCAGTTTGGACACAATACAATTAATATGGAGATTACGAGTCAAAAAGTTAAAACATACTCGTAATATACAGGGTGTTACAAAAATACCCGTAAAGCCGAAAGGGGGTTAAATGGTGCCTTATAACAAGTCCATTTACAATATTTGAGAACCGTACTATCACTGTATGACTTACCGCCAAAAAAAATAAAACCATTATTTTTTTCATTGATGTTCAAACCCTATTTCAGTAAAATTAAAGAATAAACTACGCAGAATGTTTATGTACATTTTTACCTAATTCGCGAAACGGTAAAGAGATATAAACAAAATGAACAAAAATTCGATTAGATACATATGACAAGTCGAGTTTTGGAAGATTTTAAACGAAGATACCTAAACTAACACTTACTTTTTCGTAATGAACGTCAAATTTACAGGAACGGCTCAAGTAAGCTACCTTGCTCAATGCACAACCTCCGATACAGTTCGCGAGCACGACTTAAATTGATATCTTCATGGCCTACGCATAACATCATATCGTAATATTCAGAGTTAGAAAACATCGTCATTTTGGAAAAAAATATGTAGAAACACGGAACAATTGTAGATAAGAAGATTTGAAATTGACAACATATTTTTTTTTTCCGTCTTGAAGTTTTTTGAAGCCAGTACTTTAAGCATAATGACATCGTAGTATTAAACCTTTGTGGATGAAAAACAGAAAAAAACCATTAAAGTTGACAATTATTAAAATTGGTAGGTTAAATAATCTATGCTAACTCCGGTTCCCTGACATGACAGCTTACTAGGGTTGACAATATTTTTGGCTTTGATAATATATTATATTTTTTACGGGGTATTTTGTAACACGTTGTATAATATATATATATATATCACTACTTCAAGGCCTTTAATAAAAAAACTTCATGTCAAGAATCTCATGGAATAACATGAAATAATTACTTTGTGACAAATTCCGTCCATTTTCGATCAGGGGGCTTACTGGCCGTCGCTCTGCTTAATAACAAAGAAGCATTTTGAATTTAATGCGGTTACTAATAGAATACAAAATGCTTTGACTATTTAAATGCAGTTAGCCGCGTTCTTTGGTAAAACGATAGCGATGCCGCTGTCACCAGTCATGACCAGGGGGCCTGGGGACCGATTTTTGACTTTCGAGCGCTCGATTTCAAAAGCGAGCGGTAGAAAATATTCGAATGCGAACATTTTTCACGATTTATTTTCGAATGGTCCCAAATTCCATATTTTTGAGATTACGGCTTAAGTGATGCTACTGTGAGCGTCAATTGCATATACCAGAAGATAAAAAGTCTCGATCTAGCTAAGGGACCTGGCCCTGATGGTATCCCTCCGTCTTTTATTAGAAACTGTTGCGACGAACTAGGATTGCCTCTTTGTATTCTATTCAACAAATCAATTAAATCTGGCGTCTTTCCTAATCTTTGGAAAAAAGCTCACGTAATTCCTATTTATAAATCAGGCGATAGGAACCGTTGTGAAAATTACAGACCTATCAGTATTTTGTCTACTTTCGCGAAAATATTTGAGTCAACTCTCTATAACACATTATATTCCCACTTTTCCGTATTTTTGTCTCCCTTGCAACATGGCTTTGTTTCAAATAGATCCACTGTAAGCAATTTATTAGAATTTAAGAACTATTTATGTGCTGCTTTTGCTAAAAGGGCGCAGACGGACGCGATATATACGGACTTCTCTAAAGCCTTCGACAAAGTCAATCACTCTATTCTCTGCCATAAGCTAGAGGGTTACGGTATTCACGGAAATTTGCTCAGATGGGTAAAATCTTACTTAGAAAATAGGAGTCAGCTTGTAGGCATAAAGGGGCATCTATCGAAACCTTTAGAAATTACATCCGGTGTACCACAGGGGTCCCATTTGGGGCCTCTTCTTTTTGTAATTTTTATTAATGACTTGGTATATGAACTATCTTGCCCCTGTCTTTTATACGCAGATGATCTAAAAATATACTCTATAATCAATGACGTTAATGATTGCCTCAACTTACAGGCTAATTTATCTAGAATCGCTGAGTGGTGTACTAAAAATGAGATGTTCCTAAATGTTGACAAATGTATGGTCATTTCTTTTGCTAGCATAAAGAATAAACATTTATTTTCATACTCACTGGGTAATTATACCCTACAGCGCAAGTCAGTTGTCAAAGATCTTGGAATATATTTGGACGAAGGTTTAACATTCCACTCTCACTACGATCATATCGTCTCAAAGAGTTCCCAAATGCTCGGTTTTGTCTCTCGTTCAACCAAGAGCTTCAAGAACCAACGAACCTTCACGTATCTTTATTTTTCACTAGTGAGAAGCATCGTTGAATATGGCTCTGTTATCTGGTCTCCCTACTATGCAGTGCATAGTGACAGAATTGAAGGATTGCAGAAAAAGTTCCTAAACATACTTTGCTGGAGACTTCATTTGGGCCGAGAGGTTCGATCGTACGCTGGTAGACTTGAAAAATTTAATCTACCATCATTAGCTTCACGTCGTAAATCCAATGAATTAGTCTGTCTTTTCAAAATCATACACTCCTATGTTGATTGCCCATCGCTTCTTTCCCTTATATGTTTTAGAATTAAATTCAAAGCTCGTAATCCCTCGCCTAAAATATTTCTACTTCAAATTTATAAAAATAACACGTCCTACTACAACCCTATAACCCGAATGTGCCGATTGTATAATGATACCGCGACCGAGCATTCTTCTTTGGATATTTTTAACAGTAAATTGCCCTCTTTTAAAAACCAAATTCACAATATATTCTGTACTTAATTCACTAGAGTATAATGATAATTAATATAATATTATTCCTCTCTGTAAAACTAACTTATAAAATAAATCTGACTAACTTTGTATAAGATACCTAACTAATACCACTAACCATCAAACATTTACATACACTTTAATCATTTTGTGCACACATAGTTTAGAGTTATAGTCTAGATTCATGTATTCTTTTTTATCAAGATATTAGTTTTATTTCTGATTGTAACTTGTTTTGTGAGCCTTGAATAAATAAATAAATAAATAAATTTTCACTCGAAACTGAGGGATTGACTAAATAGTATTGTTAAGTTGGAACTTGTTTCATTATACGCAGAAAATCGATGTTTTACCGGTTTTTTTAATTCATATTTTAATTGCGAATAAATGTGTGAAGCTAACAAAAGGTGAAATCATAACAAGCAATTTAATATTTCAGTGCCAATAAGATTTTTTTACGCTTATTTTACAAATTCTTGACTGGTTATAAATGTAGGAAAAATGAAACGCTTTCTCATCTGTGGATGTCTATGGCATTGTGCTAGGTTTGTTTATGCTTCGTGTGTATATACCCAACAGATTTGAAAGATGTCAAATGATATTTTCTATTGATAGAATTCAAAACGAATGCCACGGACCACTCGTGTTCATATTTTCTATCGCTCGCATGTCAAAAATACCATTTCATTGTTTTTTGTCACTTTCGAATGAAACTTTCGAGCGCTCGAAAGTAAAAAATCGGCCCCCTGATCTAGATGCGTTTATCGTGTGACAAAATGTGAATTATACATCCGTCACTTTCTGACACGTATATAAGTGCGAGAGTGACGGATGCTTTATCCACATTTTGTCTCGCGATAAACGCAGCCATACTTTGTAGTACTAAGAAATACGTTTCATTTCGTTTATTTTCGGATTGAAACAATGTCTAAGAGCCAACGTGAAGTCTAGGTTTTATTTACAGAAACAATGTTTACGTACAATCACTTTGAAAGGTTTTAAATACAAGAGGTAATACGGTCCTTCATTTAAAGTATCCCCTGTGGTTGCCGGGATAGAAAAGTACCACTCCACGTCTTCCCGTGGATGTCGTTAGAGGCGACTAAAGGAATAAAGGCTTGTAGTACTATTAGGCGATGGGCTTGCAACCTGTCACTAATTCACTGGTAAACATCTAGCCTGATTTTGCAAAATTTGGTTACAGAATCATCAACAAGTTATTAGAGTTGTTGGTAATTCTGTAGCTCATGGCTTCACCACCGTCGCAGTGTCTTCTTTCTTTTTTAATGCACACTACACGCCGGTCGTGGCCAGGGATGTGACAATCTTAAGCGTATTACTTTTCATCTCAACGCAGCGATAACGTTTTTGATAATTTTCCAAAAACTCAAAAAATTTACAACATCATTTTTTTTCGCGTAAAATATATAAGTAGCCTGTAAAGCAGGACTTTTTCAGGTTTTTTGGTGGATAAACTTTGGAGATGTTTTTTAAATTTTTAGCCATAAATCTAAAGGTAAGTAACGGAAAATGCAGATTGAGTTGAGCCCTTTCCTATGACACCCTGTTTGCTTTAATCAAATCAATTTCATGTTTCAACCCCCCTTCTAGACCTTTTTTTAAATATTAACAAATAAAAAAACATATTATTTTGATTAAAAACAAATGCGGGCAAGCAAGTTTTACAACTTTGCCAATTTTCTAGTTTATAGCTACTATAGAAGTTTCAGAGAAAAACTTGTCACAGCAGTTTTTCTCCGACATATACAGACACCGAATGAATGAATGAATTAATGAATGAATGAATGAATGAATGAATATATTTATTTGCTAGTAACTTTGGGTACAAAAATTGGATAGTAATGGTCATTGAGTTTGGTTCCTTACAAAAATATACTTAAAATTAAGCGAGTAAATATTACCTAGTACAAAGCCAATAATAATAAAACATTAGACAATATTTAAGTTAACAGTCTTTCAATAATTGCCTTACAATTTAGGCTTACATACTTTTCATGAAATCTTTGATAGAGTAATGGCAGTTTTGGATTAGCCATGTATGGAGGTTGCTTTTAATTAAGTTTCCAGTAAGTATACGCAAGTTGTCTGGCAGAGCATTATGAACTTTGACAGCCATGCAATATGATTTTTGGTATTTGACAGACCGTTTGTATACAGGTAATTATATTTTGTTACTTAGCCTCTCACGGAGTTGCTGTTTTGAGGTCATTTGGATATTTTGAAAGTGCTCAAGGTGCTCTTTAACAAATATAATCAGCTGTTGATTAGAGCAGTTCCTTTTTAATGAATAGCGGTCTACAAGAGAATAAAGAAGGCAAACCTGTGACCCAGACATTTTGCATTCTCGAGATTAGAGTCTAAAGACTGGAATCTTGACAATCACATTCCAACGCACAGTATTTTTTAGAATTACGGGTTAATTTATTCAAAAGCTTATTACAGTTAATTTACTGACCAAGTAAAACTTATCTATATTCTCCGATTATAAGCTTTTTACAACTTCTTGTTTTTACAGTAGAAACTTTTGAATTATCGAAGTTAAAAAGTTAAAACTACACCGAACTACAGTAAATCTCGCTTTCGTGATTTAATGGCTTGCGTTGAATCAAATTGGGTTTTATTTAGTATGAACGTTAATATTGTAATAAAAAATGCATAACTTTGTTAAAGTTACTTGCCTACTTATTTCGTATTTCCATTTATGTTCAGATAAGTTTTTTTGTTAAAACTACTTGCTTTTAGGTATATCAGTTATTAAATCGACCCGCCCTCGCTTTAGTTCTTATCTCGTTTTCGTTTATGTAAGTATTATTCTCATATACAGATATACATAATAATTATATCCTCAGGGTACTAGACCACGTATTAGGCGGACTGTTTATCCGATAACTGAACCCTTTTTTAACTGAACCCTTCATGGTGCATTAGTCTACCAACTGTAATACCATGTAAATATACTTACTTATAAATAAATAAATCAGAAACACGGTTTCACGTTAAATTAAATAAGTTATTTTGAATAAGTAAAATATTAGGAAACTTTTGATAATATTTCAAATGTTACGCTTTTTTATAGGGTGATGCCCTTTTCTAACAAAAAACGGGCAAGAGCATGTGGGACCATGCTCAGTATAGGGAAAATCAAGTCTACTTATGACTGGGATTTTGCCTTAGATTGTTACAATGACAGATGTCTCTTTATGGCGACATGTAACTTTGCGAATATATAATATATTTTCGTCCAAATTACCGCAGTGTTTCAAGTCAAAAGTCTTTGACCAGTGTGTGTTGCCAGTGATGACTTACGGATCTGAGACGTGGGCGCTAACGATGGGCCTCATAAGGAAGCTCAAAATCACTCAAAGGGCTATGGAGAGGGCTATTGTCGGGGTTTCTCTGCGTGATACAATCAGAAATGATGATATCCGTAGTAGAACTAAGGTTACCGACATAGCCCGAAGAATAGCTAAACTAAAGTGGCAGTGGGCGGGGCACATCGATTGCAGGACTGATGGCCAATGGGGCCAGAAGGTTCTTGAGTGGCGTCCGCGGACTGGGAAATGAGCTGCAGGTAGGCCTCCAACAAGATGGAGTGACGACCTTGTAAGGAGTGGGAACGCGGTGGATGCGAACAACACAAGACCGGTCTGAGTGGAGAGCCTTAGAGAGGACGTGGACGAGCAGTGGACGTCTTTCGACTGACATGATGATATAATATCACCTCTACAAACGCAGATTGTTCAAACGCTCAAACTTGTAGATACTATCATAATATTAAGATACTGCGGAAATTTACAATGTTGTATCAATTATGCCTTATTAGATAGAGGTGAGAGTTATCGATAAATAGAACGAGCGAGCCGTCGCATATCGTCGGTGAAACTGCAAAACCGCGTAAGTAAAATTTTAAATAAGGAGCAAACTGCACCTTTTTACTAAGCATTATGGTTTATTTTGCTCTATCATAAATTTGTTAGTTAAGGTAAGGTGGGGGAAGATGAAAAAAGGGGAAAGATTAAAAGTCTCACATAACTCCCTATTTGGTTTAATTTTTTTAGTGCTGGTATCATCCATTAAGCCGCCATTTTGTTACGATCCGCCGCACATTCGCCAGTGACCGCTCGGAGTAAGTAGACGTGTGTTATGTGCTATTTTGTGAAGGTCGGCATTTCGTGGTGAATTCGTCGATTTTCAATCTTACTCCGTGTTTCATAACTTGATTAATAAGGGGAGTATAAAAGTTCTGACTGACTATTTATGTGTTTTTTGAGATTCTATTTTTATTTACTTCTGCTAGGTGTAGCTATTAATCATATATTGAGATTTACGAGAAGTTTCCATCTTTACCCAGCCAATTTCGCTGGGGTAACATTGAAATAGTAATGTTTCAATCTTCCCCCGTTTTTGAAAGTCATAGAAAAAGACACATATTCTCAAACTTTGCACTTAAAAAAATAATTAACGTAAGGTTTATTTCTGACCTAATATAACGATAAGATAAATAGTAACTAAGAAGTGTTGTGTGAAACTATTGTGTGAAATCAATAATAAATCTGTATTTTTTTGTTTGGAGAAAAAAAACCTCTTAAAGTTTACTAGAAGTACTTATTTGGATTTCTAATATTATAAATGTAAGTAAGTCTGTGACAAAATTAATTTTCTACACATATTACTAAGTATTTGGTATATTTTTGTATTTTAAATGTGTCTTAATTTGTTACACAGATTCATATTTATTTTCTAATATTTTACATGTAAGTAGCTTAATTTGTGACAAAATTAGTCATGCTGCAAGAAAATACTTACTTTTTTGTATTAATTTCTTTTATAAAATAAATAATTGTTTCCATGCAACTGTTATTTTAATTCCAAACTGATCTTCTTAATATTAAAAAAAAATGTGTTTACGTTTTTTTATATGAAGAATATACAATAAAAAGTTTGAGTATCACTGTCGTTTTCCCTGTGAAGCGGGGTAAGAGTAAAATACTTATTTTTTCAACTGCACTTTTCTTGTTACCTATCAGGAATATTTACGCAAAAATCATCTGTATCTGTTAAGCGTAAGGAATTCCATACAATAACGAGCAACAGTAACCGTTTGCATTCATTTAAAAGACTTTAGACACTATGTCAATCTTACCCCTCGACCATTCCATCTTAACCCGTCAATTTTTTAGACAAAATTTGATTTGATTTTATTATTTTTATATATTAGAATAGGCGTAACCGAGTTTTATCGACAGATTACAAAAATATAGCCCTTGCTACCTACCAATTTATGCAATTAAAAGGAAGTAAATAGTTTTTTATTTTACGAGGGTTTTAACACAACACTATCCATCTCATCAAAAAACCATTCAATCTTCCCCCACCTTACCTTACGCGGTTTTGCGGTATCACAAACGATATGATGTGTAACTTTGTTCCGCAGGCCCCTCTTTTTCATTTACAAAACGTACCCTATTTTGGAAGCTGAAGCTCTATTTAGAAATTCATAATTTGAACTTCGCTTATTGCTATCCCTTTGGCCCTCGTCGTGTCTCTAATTCGCAAGAAAGTGACGGTGCGATCTGAAGTTCTAATTACTTATTTCCAAGAAGAACCCAAGGCTCAGTCGACGGCCACTGCCACCTGTATACGATATGTAGATTCATTTCATCCCCCGTGTAGTTGCCAGGTTAGAATAGTGCCACTCCATATCTTCCCGTGGATGTCATAAGAGGCGACTAAGGGAATATAGGCTTGCAGTACTGTTAAGCAATGTGCTTGCAACCTGTCACTAATATGCTGGTAAACATCTTAGCCTATTTGTGCAAATTGTGGTTAGTGAATTATCAAGTTGTAATTCTGTAGCTCTGCCTAGCCCACTCTGGGATTACAGGCGTGAAGGTATGTATGTATTTAATTAAAGTTAAATAAAGGGCCTCTGCGAGTTGGCTTCGGCTCCATGTACGCCTTCCAGAGGTCCGGAACTCTCATAGTACCGTGATTGGTAAAGACTTAAAAATAACAAAAAGAGCTCAACTGTAATCTAATAACGGTTTTTTTATATTTTAATTTGTTGTTATCGGTACTACAATCAAAAAAAGTATCGTGAGTTTGTATAACAGTAGCACCTCTAGTAGAGATCTGTCATTATAATCTAAGGAAAATCCCAGTATAGTCGTGATAATTTTACTTTTAAATTCGTGATTAATGTTTTATTATTTAAGGTATTTTTTTTTACTTTTAGTACTTGTGGTTTTGGCTTGGTGGGGACACGTAACTCTAAGGAAATTTGCAGTTTTAGTCTTTAAAAGTGTCCTAAACGATCCCGACGATAAGTTGTTTTTAAATACCACCACACGATGCACGATGCACAACGCTATTCAACAACACGATGTTGTAAAGTAAAAAAAACCTTGCTTTATATGTAGCTACGGGAGTTACCCTGATTATTATTTTTACTTATTTAATAACTTGATCTTAGTGCGCAACTATATGTGTACAACATTTCAGTTTTGTAACTTTAATAGTTTCTGAGAAAAGCAAGTGTGACAAACAAACAGACATAAGAACATGGAGAAACTATAAGGGTTCCAAGTGTGACTTCTGAACCCTAAACATCAGGCATGTTCTCTTGTTCTCGAAACGATAAGAAATACGTCTCCTGTCTTCCGCCTCCATTTTTTTTCTAATATCACATATTCGTTCCATAACGAATACTTTACTAAGGATTCCCAATTGACATGGAGTAATGAAATACCTCTGAAATGCTTTACTTATTTATATTTGTAAGAAAAATAAGAATAAAGAAGACGCGTGTTTAATGAAAATATAAAGCTTGGTATTAATAACGTTAGATACGGTTTTGTATCGAGACGACGCGGCCCGAATAAGAATCGAATATTCCAAGCGGACCTATTACGGTCGCCCTAATGCTAATATGTTAAATATGTGTATTTAAAAAAAAAACTGGGGGGGGGTTACCATGAGAAGCAATTCAGTTTGTGATGAAAGAAAGAGACGGAGCCGTGTGACTGCTATAGCTCTGTTCCTTACACTAATTCTAAACTGAAGTCATGTCATGGTAAACCCCCTGCGGACCTATGTTGGTAGTGTTTATCACTGAAGATTTAAAATATCTGTCACTCTCTAACCAGTATGTAAGTGCGATAAGGACAAATGCTTTATCTACCACGATATTAATAAGTTTGCAATTTGAGAAGGAAAGGTTTATATCAAGTCTATATATGACAGCCATTGGATAAAAACCAACGCTACATCGCAATTTACAAATCTGTCAAAGTATTAAATATACAGGATGTCACAAAACTTAAATACGATACAAAAAAAAAGTAATGGCTTGACTCTTGTTCCAGATCTAAGAATGTTTGTCCTTTTTACTTTTCATAGTAATAATGTATTTAATTATAATTATCCAACTGTGTATATACATTATATATTTATTTATTCTATTTAATATACATATATATAAATGTATATATTATAAACCTACGTATTTATTTACTATTCTTATTTTTATATTCTGTTTCTTTAATTGTCGTACGTTTAGCCACCCGTTGTATTCATTCATCTCTCAATCGCTCAAAGGTTAACTGGAATAGATCCCTTAAAGGGATAAGTTCGCCTTACCTTTAGTGTTTGTATTTTTTTGGTTTTGTTATTTTCTGTTTGTACAATAAAGAGTTTACATACATACAACGAAAATCTTACTCGTCTCTTTGAACAGTCAGGTCAAAATACAATAGTGAACGTACGTTATGTCATATGGACAAAAAAATTGTCCCCAACTGGCATAGCATTATGCCACAGCTCAGAATAACCCCGGCCATTCTTATTGGATAAGTTGCTTTTTCGCCTGATTGCAATGGACGGGACGCAATATATTGCTATTGTTGTTCTGAATACTAATAATAAACCGAGCGCGATTAAATCATAAAGATATTTTATATTTCGTCCATTGGCTGGACCCTGAAAGTTTGGAACAATGTTGGTTTCATTATTATTGGGCTTCTGCTCGCAGATTTCATGCAAGGAGAATTATTATAACGCAATGGTTTTTCGATCGTCTTGGATTAAGGGTCGTTTTATACTTAAGTAACTGAAAATATGGCAGTGTCTTGGGTATAAATAATAGGTAAATCTGAAACTTTATTAATGAAAATTAATCAATGTTTTAAAATAGTTATTTATGTAACTGGTACATAATAAAGCTTCTTAAGGTACCGTTGTTGCATACATAACTTTTTCTACAAGCTTAAAATTATAATCGTTAACTTTTCTTGTATACTTTTCTCGATTTTTCGACTAACAAATTACATACTGGTCAGCAAAGTCATTTTCATTATTCCGATTGGCGTTAATAGTTTGTGAATTTTATTGGTAAATGTTTACAAAAATTCATGAAAATTTTAATAGTTACTAAAACAGTTCTGACAATTTATCATAAAAGTTGGAATGCCGAACCAAACGCCATTTTTTGAGATCCATATTAAACGTAACCATGGCAACCAAATAACAAATTGATGGATATTAATCATCTATTTTTAGTAACTAAATAAAAATGTAATTTTAAACACATAATTAGTCTCAAAATTAATTTTGTTTTTAATATACGTAATTTTAATTGGTGTTAAGATATTTTTAATGGTTTATTATACAAACTAGGACGTCAAGTGTTCACTAAACGTCAAGGCTGATATCCGGAATGACCGTAATCATGGTAATAACAATGCTATAATTATTATTTGTAGAACTGTTATTACCATGGCAACGCTCAGTATAGAATTGTTTTCACGCCTCGGTTACGCAATAGGTGGTATTCTGATAACTCAATATTAGCGGTATATAGTACGCGAGTAGAAAAACATAATTCCCATGCGTTGCGGGAAAAAAAAGTAAATATCGTACACCACGCAAAGCAGGTACTTATGGGAGTTGCTATTCTATATTTGAAGCAAAAACGTAATAAACACTGGTACTAGGTTTACATAAGCTGAATAGATATGAAGTCCTACTTTGAATGAATACCGCGGCCGCCGCGGTAAGAAAAATAAATACTTACGAACTAATTTGATATGTCGAGCTCAAGCATGAAATATTACGAATGTGACAAGTCTATTACGTTTTATAAGGCCTGATTTACCTTCCACAGTGTTATTTTACCCGTGCAATTTTTTAAGGGTAATATTCTGCTGTGAATGAGATTTATAGCTTGCAACTGTATTATTTTAATTCTTTGTTTTTTTTCAATTATTGAATTCAACAGCATTAACCAATAATCAATCCATTTATTGGTCTGTTATAATATAACCTTGGTGGATGTTAAATCGATAATTCAATCTAAAATACTTATTTTGATGAAATCGAAATAAATCGTGACCGTTTTTGTGTTTTTTAATTGAAATAGAATTACCACTGTAACACCCATTAACTTGCTGACAACCAAAATATTTACCATACATTTTACATAGGTTTCTTTTAGCAAATTTAAAAAAAGGAAGTAGTTATACACCGTGATGCAAGATTTAAAAAAAAACATGACATTTGGTCCGCTCATTTCTTAGGGCCCTTGGCTTTATGGCTTATGTCTGATAACAAATAAAAGAGAGGTCGGTTTTATATTTTTTTTATGATTAGTAGGATCGATTTATAATTGTTTAAAAAACCAATTTAGTCTATTCCAGCCTCTGCTAAGTGTGCAGTTTCCCGGGTATTTTTTTTTTTTTTTTTTTTTATAAAAGAGGGAGGCAAACGAGCAGGCGGCTTACCTGATGGGAAGTAATCACCACCGCCCATGAACACCGGCAACTCAAGTTGAGTTGTCGGTCCGTTGCCGGCCTTTAAGGAAAATAAGAGCTCTTTTCTTGAAGGACCCCATGTCATAACTGGCAGGAAATATCGCCGGAGAGAGTTCGTTCCACAGTTTCACCGTACGAGGTAAAAAGTGCCTAGAGAAACGCACGGTGGAAGAACGCCATTCATCAAGGTGATGTTGATGGAACCTGGCCCTACGACGGGTGGTACGGTGGTGGAATACGGCGGCAGGCAACAATGCGAATAGTTCTTCAGAACACTCCCCGTTATAAAGCCTATACAGCACACAAAGTGAGCTGATGTCCCTCCTGATAGCAAGTGGATCTAATCGGACAGAGATCGCTGGGTCGTTGACAATTCGAGCCGCTCTACGTTGAATCCGGTCAAAAGGAAGAAGAAAGCATTGCGGTGCTCCAGCCCAGAGATGAGAACAGTACTCCATATGCGGCCGGACCTGAGCCTTATAGAGTTGGAGGCAGTGGACAGCTGTGAAGTACCGTCTCGCTCTACTAAGCACGCCTAGCTTCTTGGAGGCTAATTTGGCTTTATCTTCCAAATGACTGCGGAACTGAATATCATGCGATATGTCAACACCCAGGATTCCGATAGTAGGCTTAACAACGAGGGAAGTGCCTTCGAACTGAGGTGTCATGACAAAGGGGCTTTTTTTGGCAGATAACACGCACACTTGTGTCTTGGCGGGGTTAAATTGGACCATGTTTAGTCTGCCCCACTTTGAGACCACCTCCAGTGATGACTCAATTTCAGACACAAGCTTTGCTCGGCACTCATCAGTGTCAGCTCGAGAGTGATTGCTCCGGCCAAAGTAGCGTGAGTGACCCGTGCTGTCATCTGCATAGCAATGAATGTTACTAGACTGCAACATATCATTGATATGCAGAAGAAACAGCGTAGGAGACAATACACAGCCTTGCGGCACACCAGCATTAACGGGCATGAGTTTCGAGCATGAGCCATCGACTGCTACTTTGATGCTCCGTCCCTCAAGAAAACTGGC
The DNA here is from genome assembly GCA_927399475.2 of Acleris emargana. Classification (NCBI taxonomy): domain Eukaryota; kingdom Metazoa; phylum Arthropoda; class Insecta; order Lepidoptera; family Tortricidae; genus Acleris; species Acleris emargana. Next base: position 6,340,182 of record OV656840.1, read on the forward strand.
TGCCCATTTACAAAAACTCTCCGGGAGCCCATATGAAGGCAGCTTTGACAAAAGTGCTTTGTGCCAAACACGATCAAAGGCTTTCGCTACATCTAAACTAACGGCCAATGCCTCGCCCTTGCTTTCCACGGACTCAGCCCAGCAATGAGTGAGGTAAACTAAAAGATCACCAGCTGAACGCCCACGGCGGAAGCCATACTGATGGTCACTTAACAGCTGATGATCTTCAAGATACCCCAGCAGTTGGCGATTAATTATATTTTCCATGATCTTGGAAAACAAGGGCGTTATAGCTATAGGCCGATAGTTTGATGGATCTGAGCGAGTACCCTTTTTTGGGATCGGGTGAACCAAAGCTGTCTTCCAAGGGCTCGGGACTACACCGAGAGAATAAGAGAGCCGGAACAGACGCGTTAAAACTGGAGCCAGCTCAGGAGCACACATTTTCAAAACAATAGGAGGAATACCATCAGGCCCGCAAGACTTATGAACATCCAGGGAACAAAGGATTCTGTAGACATCTCGTTGTATAAAACGGATTTCAGGCATAGTGTCCTCACACCGCGGGATAGTCGGCGGTATGTTTCCCCGGTCGTCCAAAGTCGAGTTTGACGCAAAGAGAATACCCAAGAGATCGGCTTTCTCCTTAGCAGTGTGGGCTAAAGTATCATCCTCCCGTTTCAAGGAGGGGAACGATGACTGGCAAAAGTTATCTTGAACAGCTTTGGCGAGAGACCAGAATGCACGAGAACCGGAAGGTAGGCGCACAAGTCTGTCACCAATTCTGTTAATGAATTTGAATTTTGCCCTGGCTATACTCTTCTTGAATGACCTCGTGGCAGAGTTGTACTTCTTTTTAAATATCCCAGCGTTCGGATCACCAGCGCCTAAAGCTTCCGACCAGGCCCGATAAGAGTCCTGCTTTCGGCGGGACTCCGCATTGCAAGTCCCATCGAACCATGGTCGGGACTTGCCACCAACGGGGACCACCGAGTTTGGAATAAATAATTCCATTCCCTGAAGCACCACGTCGGCGACCGAGTCAGCACAGGCGCTGGGATCTTCTGGTGAGAAGCACACCTGTCGCCATGGGTAAGATGCAAAGAAACTTCGCATCTCGTCCCAGTCAGCTGACCTGTAGTGCCAAACACGACGACATCTTCCATTGCGTAGGCGACTTTGGCGTGTGAAAGGCACCACACTCCGAACCAGGCAATGGTCGGATGTCCCGAGAGGGGCATCGACATAAACCTGGTAGAGTTCAGGATGGGAGGTCAGCATGAGGTCAAGTAAAGAAGGCGCTTGGTCTTCAACATCAGGAAGACGTGTTGGTGATTTAACCAGTTGTGTCAGACCATACGCCAGGGCGAATTCGTGGACAGATCTCCCCGCTTGGTCAGTAGAACGAGATCCAAGCCATTCAGCGTGGTGGGCATTGAAGTCGCCCAATACTACAATCTCGGCAGTGGGGGTCTGCTGCAGTAAAGTATCTGTCACCGTTCGAATGTGCTCCATAAGACGCTCCGTTTCTAAATTGCCACTATGGGACCTGTAAAGACACGCGTAAATCCTCACATGATAATCGAGATCAACGCGTAACCAGATGATAGACAGGTCCTTTTCTTCAAGCGTGCCAAGGCGCCGACAACAGATATCCTCCCGGAGGAACACGCATACACCTGCTCGTGGAATGAAGTTATGTTCCACAATGTAGCCTGGGTATCGTAGATATGAGACATCTGCCGGGGAAGATATCTGTGTCTCCGTCAAAAAGAGTAAAGCCGGCTTAGCCGTCTCGAGATGGTGATGGACGGCGTTCAAGTTAGAGTGTAGACCCCTTACGTTGCAAAACTCAACGGCAAGCAAAGGGATAGCAGCCTTTTTACCCTGTTTGCCTCTGGCAGAAATACAGAGCGGGATTGTGCCCTCCCCAGAATACGCAGGGCAACCTGAACGCTCACGTTCAGGAAGGGATTCTCCTGCACCGAGGGTGCAGGTACCCTCCTGGGGTAAATTTCTATTCAATACCGCTGCCATATTTGGGGGGGGGGGGGGGGGAGAGGGCCACTGGCGCACCCACTAACCGAACGAAACGCAATAGTAATACTATTACTTCACGCCGATATTCTGTGGGAGGGTGGTACTACCCCAGACGAGCCGGCCCATTCGTACTGTAACCAATAAATGGATACAGTGTGGCTCTACCACCTTCAAAATATTTAGTATTTAGTATTCTTCGATACTGGACATACATTTTGGCTTCGAAAACTCCAGTTATAAGTAAGTATGTATGTATGTAAACTCTTGATTGTACAAAAATATAAATATTAAACTAATGTACAAAGGTGATCCCTAAATGGGATCTCTTCCAGCTAACCCTGAAGTATTTGAGTAAGGACAATGCATGGGGTTTGACACATACAAGTTTGCACAAAAAACAACAAAAACAGATTAGACCAAACTTATAAATAAATAAATAATTCATTGATAGACTAAAACAATGAAACACCCCAATTACTTACAAGCATCTTCATTTGTTCCCAAGCTTGTAAACACCAACAAAATCAACTGTGCTAATACAGGCCGATCTTAAACTTTATCTACGGTTTGCGAACTAGAAACAATACAAACTGGGGCTAAAGCAAACGCGGGCACCAAATGCAAATTGTCTGAGACCAACAAACACACGTACCCGTCCCCACTCCGCTCTTGGCCTAACCGAATTAGAGACCCTTTTGATTTATTATGCTCAGTTTGTTGCATAGAACTGGATGAAAAGGCTGTCTGTAACAGCATTTTATTAAACTAATTTTGTAGCTTTGCACAGTTTTCAATTCTAAACCGAGAAAAAATTGGTATCCAAAAATACATACAAATTTCTCAGTTTTAGATCAGTCGCGGTTCATAAAAGATCTTTCAGCCTGCAGCTTACAGATGTAGTACATAATTGACAACAATTCATTTTGTGCTAAGGTAGTAAAATAAAATACCGTTTCTAGATTTTACACTGCTGATTACAGTAAAAATATCTTTGGATTTTTTATGCAGTAGTATTTTTTATATTTAGGAAAAACAGTAAAAAAAAGTTGGATTGTGAATGTTAGGAATACACTTATAGTGCCCTTAGTCCATTTATTACCAAAGGAATTCAAAAAAATATACAACTGTCATGTTGTCTGACGGATTACTTGATTCTAACGACACGCTTTCGATTCTACGCAAAACAGTTTATTTATTTTAATGGCGTCTACAAATTACGTAATTAATTAAATTACGCAAAATAACAAATTTTTGAACGAACAGCAGCGAATGATTGACAAGTGAGTGACATGACATGACAGTCAGTTCTGTTTATGTTTAAAGTTACTTTATTTTTATTTTATATCAGGCTAAGATCACGACATCAGTATTCCTAACTTTGTATACACGGTCTTTTTAATGACTATTTCTTTAATAAATTATTAACGACGAATTTAAGTTAAATAAAGAAAAACCAAGAAATACGGGTATTTTTAACCAGCTATTATAAACGCGAAAAAACAATAATGCTTTTTTTTTGAAATGTTGTCAATTGTTTTCCTTCGTATTTTCACGGAAACGTACGAACGTGTATTGCTATTTCAGTTGGTCACAGTACAAAAGTACTGAGGTTGACTAAAGAAGCATGACAGATACGAACGTTTCCGACAAAATACGAAGGAGAACAATTATGCACTACATCTGTACCATACTTCACTTTTATACGTGTCAGAAAGTGACGGATATTTTATCCACATTTTGTCACGCGATAAACGCAACCATAATAGGCCCCCTGGTCATGACTGGTGACAGAGGCATCGCTGTCATTTTACTATAGAAGGCGGCTAACTGCAATGAAATAGTCAAAGCATTCTGTGTTCTATTGGTAACCGCATTAAAATCAAAATGCTTATACTATTACCATGAAGTTAGCCGCCTTCTTTGTTATTAAGGCAACTATTAAAATGAAGTATTGTACCTTCGTTTTATGTTTCATTTCATTCATTTTCACACCTTAAAAAATATATTTGTTCACTTTGACCTCGCTATTTATTATTATTTATTTATTATTATTATTATAATTACAATCATAGGCTTACAGTATGGACCAAAGCGCCTACAATGTTATAGATTTACACATAATAATATAGAGACATTTACAATATTAGGTTTATAGAGAACAACAGAAGCAGTGAATTTTACATACCAAATGTTGCCAGTTGTCAGCAAACACATCGACATCTTGGATCTGCGAAACAAACTCAGCAAATCAAACTTACTCAGTTAGTAATCCATATAAATCTGAGTCTTTATATAAAATATAATTAGTATCGAAACCAAAGAAGTTTACGGTGCTTTTCAACGAATCTCAAACAGTAACTAAGTTAACAAACTTTTAATTGTCCTATTTCCGACCCAAACTTGATAATTACAAAACGAAATCTCCTCACACTAAAGCTCAACCTGTAAAGTGTACAATATTTTCACTCAGCACTTCTCGGAAGCTCATTTGTAAAAGCAATGGGTAATTTGGTAGCCCATGCATACTTATCGCTTTCAATTAAAACTTGGTGACGAGGGTTGCGCCCTCTGGCGGCTGTTTTGTGCAATTAAACAAGTTGGGTTAGTGAGTGGGAAGAGTTTAACATGTGAGATTTTATACGATTGATGTCAAGTAGATGTTGTAGTAAAGCTAAGAGAGTTTGCAGATCCGCGAATTTTCGGTACTGAACTGAGTGGCCAGTCCCTAGACAAGATGAAAACGCTACTAACGTCTTTCTTGTCTATCACTCAAAATGTATGCGATAACCATAGAATGCGGCTAACTGCAATTAAACAGTCAAAGCATTTTGTATTATATTGGTAACAGCATTAAATTCAAAATGCTTATACTATTACTATGATGTAAGCCCACGCATTTTGGCGATAGAAAAACGTTAGTACCCTTTGCATCCTGGCTAAGGCCCCAGAGCCTAGGCAAGATGAATAACGCTAACGTCAATGATTTTCGAAAACTCGCGAATCACGTAAAATAATAGATATTTAAAATTTCAACCAGTCTTTCAGTCTTTGACCAGTGTTTGTTGCCAGTGATGACTTACGGGTCTGAGCGCTAACAATGGGCCTCATAAGGACGCTCAAAGTCACTCAAAGGGCTATGGAGAGGGCTATGCTCGGGGTTTCAGGGAATCAGAAATGATGATATCGGCAGTAGAACTAAGGTTACCGACATAGCCCGAGGAATAGCTAAACTGAAGTGGCAGTGGGCGGGGCACATCGCTCGCAGGACTTATGGCCGATGGGGCCAGAAGGTTCTTGAGTGGCGTCCGCGGACCGGGAAACGAGCTGTAGGTAGGCCTTCAACAAGATGGAGTGACGACCTTGTAATGGTCGCCGGAACGCGGTGGATGCGAAAAGCACAAGACCGGTCTGAGTGGAAAGCCTTGGGGGAGCCCTATGTCGAGCAGTGGACGTCTTTCAGCTGACATGATGATGATGATGATGAAAATGTCAACTCGCTAGTCATACTTTGTAAGTAGGTACATATTTAACTACAAATGATATTTGATCCGTGTGGTTGCCGGGTTAGAATAGGGTCACTCCATGTCTTCCCGTTTATGTCGTAAAAGGCAACTATAAGGGAATAAAGGCTTGTAGTACTGTTAGGCAATGGGCTTGCAACCTGTCACTAATACACTATAAAAAATCTTAGCCCATTTGTGCAAAAAGTAGTAACAGAATTAATAACAAGTTTAGAGTTGTAGGTTATTCTGTCGCTCTGCCTATCCCACTCTGGGAACGAAGGCGTCAGTATGTATGATAGTTAATACTTACATGTACTGCACATTATGTAAGGATATATTTATTTTTATAAGCTTTGTTTATTTTTAGGCTGCTTATTTCATTTGTTTGTTTGGTACAATTTTTTAGCTGACTCTAAACAAAGCTGACTATATGGCAATAATATGGTTATGGTAGAGAACAATCCAAATCTGAACCCTACAATGCATGACTTTTAATTATGTATTGCGAACCAGGAGACGAAACGTCGGCAGGCCTTCCACAAGATGGACCGACGATCTGATAAAGGTCGCGGGAAACCGCTGGATGACAGCAGCAGGGGACCGGTCGTCGTGGGAAACCTTGGGGAAGGCCTTTGTCCAGCAGTGGACGTCTTGCGGCTGATGATGATGATGATAAATATATTTGTACATTTTACACACTGGATATTTATATTATGTGGTTATTGCGTTATTCAGTTATAGTTTACTTCTGAGAAAATAATTATAAAAAACTACAAGTACGTATTCAACGTAATACTCATTACAGTAAAAATGAACGAAAAGATTTAATAGATGTTGCTGCTTTTAAATATATTTTTTTAAAACGAAGGGTAAATTTGCTTGTGACATATGTGTCACTCTAGGTGTAAAACTTACTTTTTTTTTAGGAAAGTATCTCAACGTAAATACAGATAAGAGTCATTCCAATATTATTTTAACAAAGTAAAAGCAGACAAACAAATTCCGTTAACGTTACTTGAAAAAACGCAGAGTTCATCCTTTTGAGTCGCCTCGCTTCATCTTGACCGCCGCGAGCGGTGTCAACTTTACGAAGTACCCCCACAGTCCACCGCTCGAGGCACGATCATTTCTGATGTACACGCGATCACATTAAATACCTTTATTTACAATAATATTGTTATTATAGTCTGGTGCCCTTTTATCCGACTGCAGAAAAGCCCAAAAGGAGGGTTATGTGTTAGGGTTATCGATTCTACTCGCTAAACGGAACTACTTTTGTTCTGCAACATTAAAAAATAACTTAAGTTTCGATAACTAATTGATGTAAAAGTCTAATTGTAAAATCAGTGTAGGTATTCAATACTGGCCATCTAATCACTATCTCATGGTACGGGGGTGACATTTCCTTGGTACGAGGCCTAAAGGAAAATAGAGAATTGGATCGCGTACATTGAAAATTACATTTAACTTCTATGATTTTTTTTTTTTTTTGTTGGCATATTTTTAACAACGTACAGAACAAAAGAAGTTCAGTTTCAGGAGTAGAAACGATCCATGCATTTAAAGCTCCAAGGTCAGAGACACGCTGTATATGTCCAACTCAATGTCCGCTCGTAACTACTAAAAAGCGAAACAGATTTCAATAAGTTATACGTGGTTAGATTCGTATTAACCACTACAGTGTCATAGGCTATATTAAAATTATTTAAATGTGCAATTGGCAAAATATTAAAAATATACATGATAAGTAACATTACTTTGACGACATTATCCAAACAGCAGTTTTAGTTGTGTTGTTTTAAAGCCTGCTTTTCGTTAGACTTGTTACTTCTGGGGGGTTATTATGACATAGCTATGTAGTTCATTTTAAAGTGAGGGTAAAGGACAGAGCTATAGCATAGTTTTGTTAAGAAAAGAGCCGTGCTTTGTGTAGCACATTTAATACTTACTTTGGATAAATTTATTTGAGTCAAATATTGCTTTACATGTAAGTAATATATTCTTTAGATATTAATGAATAAAACAATTAATTCAGCAACACCAATACTGATAACAATGTTCAAATATACCTGTCATCATCACATAAAGCCTAAAACTTAGACAAATAACAGTTCGAAATTACAAAAAAATATAGCTACCTATGCAGTATTCGTGGTTTATAATATTTGTTTGAGATTGATTGCTTTGGTTTGGAACTAAATGCATGTTTACCGAAATAATAATGGCGTAAAAATCGCACATGACCCATTTATTTATATACAATCTTACTAGAAAAAAATATCTTATGCCGGTAACTTATTGAGTTGCAAGTTGTGACCTCATTTTAATGGCATGGAGAAGGTAAACGAGCACACAGTGCTCTCAGGCCCATGCATATTTGCAATCTCAGGATTGCAAAACTGCTGACCACCATGAGACGTAAGATAGATTATCTTTATGAGCATCATGTATCTTGCCATCTTGCTTTTGCTCAAAAACAAAACAATGCACAGCTGCTTGGAGTATAATTCATTGACCTGAAATTTGGCAAACTTAGGGTATTACGATAAAAAACAGGTCAATACGACAATAAAAAATAAAAACATTTTAAAAGTTATCAACATTGTTTTATAACTTAGTTACGTATAAAATAAATAAAAAATATCATAAGTATACTAACTTGACCCTCTCTCACATCCAACAACAAATTAAATTGCTTACTTCCGGCACGATACCGCAAATTCCCAATACACAATAAATCAATCAAAAATTTCCCCAAAGAAACCTTTTAATAAATCCCCCAATACCTGTAATAGACCCACCTAATACAATGTACAGCAATCTGTACATCTCAAGGAATTGCTTTCGCAAAATGTCTACAATTAATTACTCTGTGGATCATCCCTTTAATGAAAAAGGTAGAAGGCATTAAAAGATTAATTCTAGAAAGAATCCCCCGGGACGTTTTGTATAGAAAATCTTATTTACTTCAAGTGAGTCTTCAGAAGTGTTTTAAAGTAGAAGAGACCAGCGAGCGCCAGTGGATGCATCTTTTAAAAAGGCCACATGATAACATCGTTTTATTCCGCAATCTGGATCTAAATAACTATATTAATTATCGTCGGTGAAACTGCAAAGCTGCGTAAGTAACATTTTTAATAAGCAGCAAAATGCACCTTTTTCTTAGACAGTAAGGTTTATTTTACTCTATCATAAATTTGTTAGTTATGCGGTTTAGCAGTTTCACCGACGTTATGGGTCTGTTCTTTGAATATTTTTAAACTTGTTTATATTCATTGGGATCGTTAAACTTGAAAATACGATTAAAATCAAAATCCATGATAGTTTAATTTTCCAAAAATGACACCTTTTTTGCATGTTTTCGGTTGAATCTTCGAAAGCCCACGATTTTTAACGAAGATGTTTGATTCAATAGTTGAGTATTTTAAATCCTTAACCCTGGTAAACCACTTTAAAAAATAAAAGTGGTTTTAAAGTAAACAACATTTATTGGTATTTGACACTGCCATCAAGGCTATCCATCTCACGATCTTCTCGCGGCAACACATAAAGCCATCCCTTTTCATTCTTTTTTGGACGTTCGTACGCTCGTACTTTTACCGACTGCACAAGTGCTCAGTGATCAACGACGCATCAGTACGTATTTCTACCTTACCTACTTAAGCCATTTCAAATGTAGCTATGAAGCGAAACACGTTATTTATCAAAATATACGTTTTATTTTACCCATCCGTCTATCAGTTCTTTATCCTAACGAATCGGCTGTTGGTAAACACTCGTTGTATGGTAATCAGTATGGTTACGTTTAAACGTGAATTACAATCAATTGAATGATGAATTGAGTGAATTTTAGTAAGTTTTCGCGTCCAACACTTTGTTTCAACAGTTATTCATAAAATAACCTGCTGGATTTTTTTTAGTTTCAAAGCGAATTCCCCTCTATTCTTCTATGTCTTATAGGTTATAGGTTGCAACGGGCTGTTTTCCGCAACTCGACGACTCAATAATTGCGCCTTTTTTGCGTGCTGGGTTGCTGATGCTACTCCTGCCAACCCAGTTCTACCAGGAAGCCTAGCAGACCCTTGATGTTGCCGATGGCTTCTGGTAGTGACCTCGGTGTTCCGAGGTGACGTGCCCGGTATGTTGCCACCTCAGGGCATTCCATGATGACGTGGGCTGCGGATTCCTCCGCCGTCATACAGGCTCTGCACAGGGGGCTGTCTGTAACACCCAATGTGAACAAGTGTTTGTTAAACAAGGCATGGCCAGTTATGGCTCCAGTTAGTAATCGGAGTTGGGCCCTTTTGAGATTTTGTAGTCTACGCGACAATCCGGGATTGATCGACGGAAGGGCCTCCTTACTTTGCCTGCAGGTGTTTAGGTTGCTCCAGTAGTGTTGGTGCTTCACCTTGGTGATTCGGCGCAGTTTGTTCCGCAGCCAGCTGGTCGGCAGGGGCAGAAATGGTTCAGGACCTATCGATTCCGTTTCTGAGCCCCTTCTCGCGAGTATGTCAGCCGCATCATTACCGCGTGAGTTGCTATGTCCCTTCTTCTCTGTCTTAAATCAAGTTGTTTTTTAATAACAAGTTTGCAAGTACTGGCAGTCGAGTGGCAGCAAAAGTGACCCGCCTTCCTCTCAAGCCTTGCACTGGCCGATGTGATCGCGCTGCCTAGTCGGACATTACCGAGTTGATTTTTATTGAAGGCGGAATTGAGAGTCCATGTTTTTTCCCGGCCGAGGAATATAACTGAAAAATTAAATAAAATGGAGGGGAGCATAATTGAACACAGTATCCAATTTGTTTTTATTAGATATTTTACTTTTAAAGGTCTCCGGATTGCTTTTGTTTTGTTGACAGCGTTCATTCAGTGATTGGGACGTCTTTTTTACGTACACTTCTAAAATCCGGTGGTTTATTCTCGATACTTGGTATGAATTACAAAATATTATTGTGTTATTATAATGTTTTCCAAGAATATAAAGAATTCTGAAGTTTTTTTTTTATATGGCATAGGGAAGACAGACGAGCACACAGGCCACCTGATGGTAAGTGGAAACTGTGACCCATAGACATTCGCATTCACAAGACTGCAATGCAATCCTGAGACTGCAAATGCGTTGCCTCTATGCCTCTATAGTCATTTCGCTGGCTGTCTTATCCCGAAACCGGAACACAACAATGCGAACACTGCTGTTTGGCGGTAGGTTCATGGATAAGATGGTGGCAGCAATCCGGACGGACCCTGCACAAGGTCCTACCACCCGCAGTTTTTTAATGCTCGCACTACTTACTATTACTAGCTAGCTATTTAAATTCTACAAGTAACGTTAACGTCGTTTCAGAGTAAGTAAGATTTATTTTACGTCAATCCAATCATAACAAGGAAAACACATCAGCTAACATTATCTTTGCCATTCGCAAAACATAAATACTTTGAGCAAAAATGCTATTTCCGATCACAATTTCCAATAAAAGGACAAGGTTATAACGAAATGGGCTCACTCTTGGGAGATCTTTGAACCAACTCTATTTAAACATATTGACTTGTTTATCGCTTGTATTTATCTTGTTGTAGCTGTAAGAGAAAGATGGATGATCTTATCGTATGAACGAGGGAAGTAAAGAGGTAGTAGCGGTGCAGGCAGTAACTGTCTGACTCTGGAGATTTGCCATTTGCTTCGATTTGAGCGTTTATAAAAAGTGTTGATAAAACTAAATGTTTAAGCAAAACTGACCGTTTTTTTGAGATTGAGCTGAGGATGAGGTAAATTGGTTTGAGATTGTCATTTGATATACTTATTTGTTATTTTTGATTAAATAAATAAATAACAGGGGTTTTGTTATTTTCAGTTTTATAATAGCGTTCGGCTGGTTATCGCTATCACACTTGCACTCGCAACTGACAGTATACTTGTCACTCGTGTGTCACAGAAAAACGAAAATTTTCGATCACTATTAAGAGAGAGATTGCGAAAAATTTCCTTACAATATGTGAAAACGTTTCTCTACCCTTACCTAGTCCGATTTTTACGATTTTATGAATATGTAGATATCATGCAAAACGGACGGACATACCGTACGTTTGCCTTTCCAAGAAAAAAACAAAAAACAGAAACGTACATACTTCTTTATAATAACTACAACATATTCAAAAATCGTGAAAATCGGGCTAGATTTAGGGGGTGAGAAACGGTAACGGCCGGAGTTACTCGTAAGTATGGAATATTTTGACAGCTACGCGATTTTACCTGAGCTTCCCAATCTTCTTAAGAAGCTGGTTGTACTGTGTAGTACCAAGAGTGGGTAGGGGTCGGGTTGCATAAAGTTTAAAGTCATATTTTTGATGGGCATACAAGGATTCGTCATACTCATCATTGCGCATAACTGTAAATTGTCATACATTTATGCGCATAAAGTTTTTAATCATAATGTTTAAGAACATATTGTGTAACGCGCATAAATTTGATGCGCATAAAATTATTTAACCATACTTTATAATGGTATGGCTTTATAAATAAACTTTTTCCGCTCTTTTATAAAAAAATAACCCTAACCTATCCGCGATCCGAGTCGGTTTTGGCACTAACTTTATATAATATTAATATTTTGACTTAATAAATGTATGCCTTTCTACATTATGATTAAACCAATTATGACTCCGTACAATTATGACAAGGAACAATTATGCCTAGTATAATTTATGCCAAAAAAAATTATGAGCATCAACTTTATGCGTAAAGTGTTATGACAATCGATATTATGACAATAGTTGTTATGCGACCAGACCGCCACCCACCAAGAGTATTTGGACTGACCGCGGACAGACCGGACATGGCGACACTAAAATGGTTCTTTAATTCGGAAGCCTAAAAAGCCAAAACGGAATCAGAATTATAATGAATTTAGACGTAAAAACATGCATTATTAACTGTTACAATGTATATTTAATTTGCTCGTACTTACTAACTTCTACTTTGAGAATTTATAAATTCCCATGCCCAAAGGAAACCGATACAAAAGAATAAGTCGGTTAAAGTCCGTCTGTATGTCCCAGAGTTTAATCACAGTCGTAATCAGGGACGGAGTGATTTTCCGTGTAATCTGTTTTCAAAACAAAATGTCGTTAATCCGGTTGATAACGAGTGCGCCATTAACTGAGGTTAACCGAGGGTTATGTTGCCAGCTTTTTTATATAAACAAAAACAATTAGTTACACACGGTCCGTTTGTTCAGGATGCTTTAAATCCTTTGTATAAAAATGTTCCAGGGTAGTATTATGAACTGTTTAAACTTGACAAGTACTAGGCAGGAAAATATTGCAAAGGCCGCTTTTTTTTGTCATGTCGTACGGTATTCTGGTTTGGGGTAAGGCAGCTGACATACAATAGTAGATTGTACAACAAGTGCATAAAACGTACCACTTAAAATGGGTTTTATGCTCGAGTTTTACACTCTGCTTTTCACTTCGATCGCAAGGAAATAAAACAACGATTAAGCATATACAAGAAAAATTAATTAATTTTTATAATGTTATTAATATGTTCTATCACGCATAAAATGTAATTTCATCGACAGTTCGTCAAATTAGCTTAAAAAAACACACTCCACAAACGTGTTTACGCTTTTTTGGTTCATCCAAATCATAAAACTTTCGTATGTGCTGAGATAGATTTTTTTCGATTTAGGCGGCAATATCTGCTCAATTACATTTTTCGCACTTCTGTACATTAAAGTCTCAGGTGAAATCAATTTTTGATCGTCACTATCACTACTTGAAGACATTGTTCAATTACTTACGAATAATTTATTGACTTTTCAACCGCAACACAACAAATTTAGATAGTTTTTAATTTTGTTTGACGAATAATTAGCTTCCCGCTACACAATTTTTCTTATTTTTTTTTTAAATTTTCAACTATGTTACGTTTGACTACGGACACTATGGTTTGAGCCTTAATGCCAAGTTATTATAAATATTTGCGTTACTTATATTATATTTTATTTACGTAAATGCACGCCCGTATTAATCTTAAAGTATTTAGATAGTATTACATATGTCGTAATTAAAATAAGATATAACCTAAATCTCATAAAAATATATCAATTAAATGAAGGTGTATTGTGTATGTGGCTGTAAGGCCTTATTGCCTTAGTCTTAAAAGAAGAAATTACTTTATGCACTAGAGCATAAAATGCGATTTTATGCAGCCTATACCCAGCATAAAGAAGGACTTTACGAGTATGAGAAGTGAAAACTATATTTGTGTTACAAAAAAGGGCCATTCGTTCTATTTACAACTTAAATTCCCGTGACTCGCTGAGAGAACTTTTTAAGGAAATTAATATCTTAACTGTAGCGTCACAATTTATTTATGAGAATATTATTTATGTTATTAAAAATTTAGATTCTTTCACAAAAAAATCTGATGTACATAATTTCAATACTAGAAATAAAAATAAAATTTCTATAAAAAAAATTCGTGTCCGTAAGGTTTATAAATCATTTGTAGGTCAATGCATCCTTTTCTTTAATAAATTACCTGACGTTGTTTTAAAGTTACCATTTCCAGTAGATACTTAAAACTTACTTGAAAAAGTCGTTGATGTCTAAAGCTTACTATAGGGTCGAAGACTATCTAACAGATAAAAATGCTTGGCCAACACCTAAATAATTTAATAATTTAAATTAGTCTTAAAAAATATGTAAACGTAGACAGTCCAATATTCTGTTGAATTGTTGGACTGGATATTGTGATATTTCTGGTAGATGATTCTTTGATATCGGATACTATTGAATTCCTCGGACGTATCATGATTGATGCGAATAAACGAAGACAAAAACATCTCTCACTGTCTGACCAGTAAATTAGACAAGTGTGAGAGTGACGGGTGCTTTTGCCACCACGATAAAAGCGACCATGCACTACAAAAAACACTTAGACCAACTGATCTAAAAAAGTATCATCAAGTGCTTCAAACTTGTGGGAGGACCTTGTGCAGGGTCCGACCGGGTTGGTACCACCATCTTATCCATTAACCTACCGCCAAGCAGCAGTGTTTCCATTGTTGTGTTCCGGTTTGGGGATAAGACAGCCTGTGAAATGACTAGCATAGAGGCATTACATCTTAGTCCTAAGGGTTGGTAGTGCATTTGCAGTCTTGTGAATGCGAATTTCAATGGGTCACAGTTTCCACTTACAATCAGGTGCTCGTTTGCCTTCCTATGCCATAAAAAAAAAACAAAAAAAACAAATCTTTCACTTTTACTGATTGAACATTACTATTTAATCTGTCAAGATACTAAAATTTGGCCGCAAGATTTAACTGTAACTATTTTTGGACCAATGACAATTACCGTTTCGATTCAAAGTAGTACTATTGGTGTGATGAAAATCAGTGAATGTTCATGTTTTTTTCGGTTAACATACTGCTTCTTTTCAGTGTAATACTGACTTAAAATCGTTTTTCATTTAGGAAATACCGTCCCTGTAACCCGAGCATGAATATTTACCTTCTATCGAGTAAGCAACATTAACGTACCACTATCGAGAAAATGTGTAAGGCGATTGATATCAGCGCCCTCTAGTACGTAATTGGTACTTAAATTTGATATCAAGTTGACATTGACGTTTTCGTATCGTTATCGAGTTAAAAAGGTAAAGTACACGTAATTTAATGCATGACAACGTGAGTTGATAGTGTTTCGTGCTACAAATAGGTTCAGAATGATTGTAATTTTTATGCTAGAGCTACCGGCACTTTCCTAGGCCCATAATATGAACTCTCCAACCTTGCCAAGGATGGAGCAAGGATACTGCTGTATCTATGCCTTTCACTGCCACTTAACAGGTCAAAACCTGCCAAGTATATTCACCTCTTATTTTCTCGATGCTACCAATGCTACTTTACTATAGCTTCAAGCGGAAGACGGTGTTAAAGCTGCTTTTGGAAAAGAGTTTGCAATGGAAAAGTATACTTTAAACATCTTAAACGTTTAACGCTGGCGCTTTTAAGATTACCAATCCGACGCTACCACAAATTTCAAAAAAAAACAATGTCTTCTAATAAACATAGTCACAAGGATAAACATATATTAATTAACAGAAAAACATCAACCTTTTTCTCGGGTTGTACGACCGCCCTAGCAGTGAATCACATCCACGCAATTCGTAAAAAAGTGTAAAAGCGTCCGTCGAGAGAGATTCGCGTCTCGCAATGATAACGCCACTCGCCCCCACTTTTTTCCGTCACATATCCTCATCCCACTTACCCCGCCTAATTTAGAGAAGGACAGCCCGACTGGACCTAATGCGCGTAACCGGGAACGCGAGCGTTAACGTTAGCTCAGGGACGCATTCACCTTACTTCTTGCGACTTTACCTCGCGTGCATTACCGCTGTTTGTTTTACGGACTTGGTTATTAGTGCGCTGTTTTGTTTAATGTCTTCTCCTGGGGCTTATGATGCCCTGGTACTTTTTTCAAAATTATGCGTGAATTTTTTAGGCCACGGATTTTTTAAAAGCTTCTAAAGTTATGTTGTAATGCGTCACAATAGGGAATATGCATGTTTTTTTTTACAGCTTCAATTGAAGCTGATTCATGTAACAAACAGATCACAAAAATCATTTTTTGAATAACTATAAAAATAACCAAGATATAAGCCAACAAAGATTTGTTCCTATCTCTTTCTAGAAAAACGGAATTTTACATGGAGTTTATATGGCCGCAGTGCACAATGACGTCACGGTGCACATCGGATCTCTCTGTCTAATTAGAAGTTTGAAATGCTTATAACTTCCGTATTTCTTGACCGATTTTAATTTTAATTTCCGTTTTGGTGATCTCTTTTACGGTATTTTCATATTTTGATGAGAAATGCGATTTTTAAAATCCATGCATATTCCCCATTTTAGTTCATACAAACCATATAATGCAGGGAAAAGAATACGTTATTAAAAAAACAAAAACCCTCACTGCAAAACAGGTGTTTATTATTAATATGGAAAAATGAACTGATTAGAGCAAAACAAGGTCTATTGTAGAATTATATTTAATTGTTGCTCCCCGCCAGCAAAAGTATTAAAATTCACAAACACTGGTTTATGTCCTCGCCTGAAATAGTTTATTCGATATTAAATTAAGCGTAATTTTACAATAGATTACAATAGGTTCTCTCTTTTTAGTATTTTTTTGACATAATCTAATTATAAACATCATGTTTTGCAGTCGGTTTTTTAAAATTTTGTTTTAGTTTTTATTTTACCTTTATTTTAATTCGTTAAGTGAATTTTGGTTGATTCAACAACTGTTGAAGGTCACAAAGTCGTAAAATAAAATACCAAAAAATCAAGTACCATACATGTAAAGCAAAGGTAACGTTTTTTATAGACCAACATCGACTGAGATTATTATAGCTGTTAAAAAATCATAATACACATGTTTTATCTATTTTACGATTTGGTGGACCGTTTAGGAAATATTGAACTCAAAAAATGTAATTTTAACTTGAGCTATGTTTAAAATCACGTATCAAGAGGCATGAAAAGCGTAAGAAAATAAAATAATACCGAATATCACGGCCAAGTAATTAAGCAAAAAATACCGCCGGCGAGAAAATCCGAGTTACAAAAAAGATAAGAGGGAAATGTGCGGAATCCCTCATTCCTTTGAAGAGACAGCCCTCGGCTCTAACGAAGCGTGAGGGAGACCACTCTGCGAATGCAAAGTGTAAGTATGCAGCTCAGCCTGGCTGTCTACAGGGCTTTATTTTTTTAAGGCTATGTTTTTCAACAGGGTGCCCATGAGCTCAGTGGTTCGAATTGAAGTGTCTTCTTAAATATATTTCATTTGTTTTTTTTTTACTTTTAAAAACTTATAGTAAACATGCAAAAGATAAGTATGTGTGTTGTTCTGTCTTGACATTTTAGCTGTGCTACCGATAGATGTAAAATAGGCACAGAAACGAATATAGGGTACCAATTTTTTATCTCAGAAAACTTAATTACTCCGATGGACAGGCAATAGACAACTTTTGCGCGGATAGTTTTTATATTTATAAAATTATACCTAAATTTATCCATAGTCATACGTACAACGATTAATAACATATACAATGATGTTAATATGAGTAGCTCTAGTACTGGTAGTGATAGCATAGCTTTCAAAAAAATTACGAGTATGAATGCAATAGCCAATTTTCCCTAGCTTAGTGGACTCAGGCCTTAACAGCGCTGTACTACGTCTGCCAGTGTGCTATTTACGACCGTGCATGTAATTAGTCGTTTTGGAACGTTTCGTTACTCGTCATACACACGTCGAAATCTAACCCGGCGTACGTTATAAGTCAGTTTAATAAACTTGATTACAAAGGAAGCTTGGTTTGACTCACGCTGTATGTATCATGATTTTTAACCTAAACAACAAAGTTATATTTTTAAAGTTTTTATTTTACTGTAGGCGTAGGAGTTTGTTGGCCATCTCCTAACCTAAGGTGAATTTAAAAATAAATAATAGTAATAAAATGAAAAATTTAGAGAAGAACTCACACAAATTGACATACTCGTAGTTCCAAACTAAGCTCATGGGCTTGTACTATGGGTACTAGATAATGACATAAATACTTATAGACTCGTTAGAGAAATTAACACTTATATTCATAGAAAACATTCAAGACTCGGAAATAAACACTCGTGCTGATCACACAAATGATTGCCGGGAATCAAACCGAGGACCTATGCTAACGCGTCGGCCACACTACTAACTGAGCTAACGCGTCGTTCATAGGTGAATTCATGTCGATGTTTTGTTATATTTGGTGTTGTAAGTTGTTTCATTTCAGGAGGTTTTTTTTTGAGTCAGGCCTAGAAACGTCTGCCCACGGACCTAAAAAAATACGGACGTAAACTCGCATTATCATAAGTAAAGCATGCAAAATGGCTGACTGTGTCCGTGCACATGCACCCAAGTAAACTCGCTCGTGCTGTGGCACAGTGCGTTGTCTTACCTAGTCAAGTGTGTCTGTGTGCGTGCGGTAAGCCATGTATAACAAACGAAAGTGCCGACCTTGCATGCTTCAAATCTTTTTATTGTTACGTTACGGTCGTATTTTTTTAGGTCTTACCCGCTTATTCAGTAATCTATGAAATTTTTTAATGGGTAGGATAGGATAAGAAATGGCGTCAAATTTAAATAAAGACTACTTATATAATAGCTCTTGTGTTAATTTTTATTTAAAGTTCAAGCCTAGATTTTAATTTGTCTCCTTTATTAAGTTTTATTAACATCAGTTTGAACTGTTGTTTATTTAAATTGTGATGTTTTTAAACCAGTAAGCAGTATTAAATTTTATTTTCTATAGCTTTTTCTCTCTGTTCACTATTTGGTGCATTCCCGGCATTAATAGTTGACTAAAAGTTCAGCATGCATTATTTTTTATCACTTTGTTTAATTTTACTACTCAAAAATATGACTGTTATTTATTATATTTTACCAGATTATTCTCAACAGGAGCACATATTTTCCCTCTAAACCGCCATCGAGAAAATAAAACATTTGCAACAACGACTCGGCTCAATGCGGACCGATTCCACTCGTACGCTCGTACCTGAATATGGCAAAATGCCGATTCCAACGACTTGTAACATCGCTGCAACAGAAAATGAATACTTTACCATAAATTCAGAGTCCACATTTGAATAACACGCGTTCTAGGTTCCTTAAGGTGCACGCTTCATTTGTATTCGCGCTGTGTGTGGACCTCAAGAGATGCTCATCGTAGATTCCTTTTAGTTGTAGCGCGTTGCATAAAACTTTCATGGCAATACGTCCGGTGAAATGCACTCGAAAAAGAACCTCGCCGATTTCGAACGAATTCAATTTGAATAGAACGTTTGAGAAACATTGCGTTCGATTTTTGAAACGGAAAGACGCTTAATTCAAATGTCACTGAGAATTATTGCATAGTGGATTGGAATGCCTCAAAATATTGATAGGCATTTTGAAATACGTGAAAGTAAAACTCGAGTTTACTCAAGTCATAAACTTATCCCTTAATTTGGCAATGTGCATCACAGTGTACATACTATAATGTTCACTTTTAATGTTTGGAATCTTTTTTTATTTTTTTGCTGATTCAAAATCAAAAAGGGTTTGAATTCCCGACTTTTTTTATTTTTGCCAAATTAAGGGTTAAATCTGACGCATCTCGAAACGGTCATATCTCGCTCGGTAGATTTTTGTTTTTTTTTCATTGAAAGTGTAATAACGCGGACGTAGGCGATGGTAGGTGCATAACATGTTTATGTTTATAATAATTACCTAAACTTTTAATCGAGTCAAAGAAAACAACAAGCAATACCTATTTAACATTGTATTTTCTCTATAGGATGAGTGTTTGTATTTATTATAAATTGAGTCGGTGTAACTTCGATGACCATACGAGGACCAAATATGGCGCCGTCGTGCTGGTCTGATGATGGAGCCGTAGGTTGCCATAGGAACTGCTAAATTACAAATGATAAACCCAACGTGTTAGGGCTCGTTCTAATCTTCTTTACAAATAGTTAATGACTGTGCAAAATAAGTAAGTACAGTCGGCAACAAAAGCTTGTCTCAATTTTTTTTTTTTTTATATGAGTTTATTACATGGTAAATGGACTCAGTGGTTTAGCCATAAAAGTGTAACAGAAAGACAGACAAACAAACAAATATGTTACTTTAACATTTATAATATTAAGTAAGAATTAAATTTAACATTTCAGTCATAACAGTACTTTTGAAGTATAGATAAACATTATATCGTAATTGCAACATCAATGTACTTAGCAAAACCCTCGCTCGGGATTCAAATAGCGCACTTTATGCCTCAAGGCGTTCTCTACCAACTTAACTAAGTTTAATTAACCGCATGACTTCTTACTCCCGCACCGCATCGCTCCCCATTATATCTAAATCGATTCAGTCTTGTGGTTGCATACGTATGTTCATAGGTAGTACAACCACACTTACTGGGGAGCTATTCTACTTTGTTATACAGGGTGGAAAATTACAAACGCTACATGGACGGCCACTACCCTAAATATTGGAAATACCAAGTTCTACGCAAAGGAGACTTAGTTTAATTTATGAAAAAAAAAACAGCATTTATGGATTTTTGAAAATTCATCTTCAGGTTATTTACCTTCCTTCTCTTGTCATCTCTACTGACCCAGACTTTATGTACTCATGCCACCTGATGGTAAGTGAGATCTGAGATTCATAGAAAGTTGAATACTCAAGACTACAATCTCAAGACTGCAGTCCTAAGGGCCGTATTAATTAACTCATCTTGGCTGAGATGCCCGTCACAATATACGTCAAAGTAAACGTCAAACCATAGAAATTGTTATGCACGCATATTGAGACGGGCATTAAAGTCGAGATCAGTTTATTAATACGGTCCTAACCTAAGACTTCAAATGTATTACCAACCCTGAGAACTGCTAGGAAATGCCTCAATGCTAACAATTTCAACGGTTGATAATCCCCACACCGAATCACAACAATATAGAAACTGCTTCGTGTCCTTAGATTGGCGGTTAGGTGAGTAGAAAGATTGTCCCATAAACCATAATACATACATATTTGTCCCGTGCGGTTGCCGGGTTAGAATAGTGCCACTCCATGTCTTCCCGTGGATGCCGTAAGAGGCGACTAAGGGAATAAAGGCTTGCAACCTGTCACTAATACGCAGGTAAACTTCTTAGCTTATTTGTGCAAAATGTGGTTACTGAAGTATCAACAAGTTTTTAAAGTTGTCGGTAATTCTGTAGCACTGCCTACCCTATTCTGGGATCACAGGCGTGAAGGTATGTACGAGTATGTACATATTTATTTATTATATTGTCTTCGTAACACCCTATAACTGTACCCATCAGATGATTTACCTATCCAATAAATAACACCCTACATTCCGAGAACAACAATAAGCACATTGTTTATCAATATCTATAAATAACGCCATAATATAAGCGTAAGTATTAAGCGGTCAAGTCTTCCTATTACGTCGGTATAAATTGATGGCAGTTTTATGGTCGAATTATATACGAACAAATACAACGGAGTTGGCTTAATACGGGATACTATCTGTGGGCACAGCTTTGGGTTGCAGCAAGGCAATGAAATAAACGCTTGCAAACCTTTTTTTTAAAGATCTAAACGGTTATTTTCATAGCTTATCAAACAGCCTGTGAATAAATCATCGTAGTTTAGATTGTTCGTAACTAAAATCTGTACAAAAGCCTCTATTCAACGCGGTAAAAACCATATCGTATTTGAGCTGTTATCGTATTGTCACAATTTTGACAGCTCTTATTTACTTGACAGTAATGGCGGCTGACGTCATAACAATACCATAGATTAACTAAGATATCGTTTTTACCGCCTAGAAAACCGGCCCTGGTCAAGTTTAATAGACGAGAATTAAAGCATAAAATCCACGACAATGTTGACCCAAAACAAATCATAACAAGCCGGCGGTATTAATTCAACCCTTCCAAAAAAAACCAGCAGGACATTGTGCCGGACAAAAATACGTGAAATAAAATAATACCTGTAACAAGGCTAGTGACTACACTGAACTGGTTTTTGTTTTTATTTCTAGCGTTATCTTTTGGAATGCCCTCGCTGTTGTACGCTGCGTCACAGTTGTCCGCCAACAATTTCGGGGGATTACTGCCCGGGATATTTCTTCAGATAAAAATAAAAGTAAACGTTACTTTGTTTGGATACTTAGGATTTTTACCGCAACGTCGCCTCTCGCTTCGTTCAAAGGAAATATCCGTATAAAGCTTTACTTTTAGAATAGCACAGTGTAACATATTGTAGAGCAAGAGGATAAAAGTTCTATCGATTGGTTTTACTTAACCACGCGATCTAAGATACACTCAAGAGCTATGAAAACGGGTTACTTTCTACGGAAATTTAATATAAAGTGACCCGCTTTCTTTGCTCTTGGCTATATTCCGGGGTGTAGACAAAAAAAGTTGCAAAAACGTAGTAAAAAATACCTTAAAAGGAATACTTTTGGAAGGGTTGCTGTAGGCAAACTTTCCAAAAGTATCCTTTCTTCCTCTTTTTCAATAATATTAAAATGTATACTTTTATACTTTCTGCTTTAATTTGTAATTTAGGTGCATGCATAGCAGAAAATGTAATGTGAGCGCGATCTCGCCAACAAACTGTCTTGTCGGTTTTTCGGGTTAACTTGTAATGATTATTTGTTATGTACCTACGCTTTTAAATACATGAATTAAAAAATGGGGTATTGCAGCTTCTTCATTACTCTAAGGATGGAGGGTTATTAGAACATTACCGGAGACCAGAGACCGGGAAAAAGACCGTTGCGGGACGAGTCTGAGTAAGCGCGGCCGGGGCGCTGTCAAGGCCGCGCTGTATTCGAGTCAACCTCCCTTCCCGCATTAGGCTTGTAAAAATAGTGCTTTCAATAGCAATGCGAGAAAATATTATACAATTGTTATTATATTCTCATAGACACCGTGTTTAAAAAAAGGTAAAACTATTTCATGAATCACTTAAAATTCAGGTGTTTGTTCTGTGAGTTGTCTAATTCAAACCACTTTATTCATGTTTGTATTAATTAGTATCTATTCCTGAGTCTTGGATGTTTTCTGTATATTTCAGGATGTATTTCTGTATAAAGTAAGTTTATCGTTGTCTATAGGTAGTAGTTAGTTTGGGCGTAGGGAGCATTGTATCGAAATGTATTTTCTCAAATTGTGAAAGTATCTTATGAGAAATTCTTGGAAATTTCTAAGAATAGATATTCTTAAATTTTGTATGGACAGAGAACATTCTCAATGCTCTCAAATGTTTCGGATAATATTCTCAGTAATTTCTTGAGAAGATTTCTTAACTTCTGAGAATGTTCTGCAGCATGTACCTACATTGCTAGGCGTAGGTCAATTTGTGTGAGATAGTGATATTTATTATTAATTATTACATACATACATACAATCACGCCTGTTTCCCAGAGGGGTAGGCAGAGACCACTTCTTTCCACTTGCTACGATCTTGACAAATTTCTTTCGCTTCTTCAACTTTCATACATCGAGTCATGCACGCACATCGGTTTCGGGTACTTAAGATTCGGTCCTTTTCCTTTTAATAATTACAGATGTCAAAAAATCTTCACAAACTTTAACCTTTACAATAATAATAATATCCATTCACATTCCTCTACAAAGCCAAAGTTACCGTTTCCGCTCACTTTGACCTATTTCTTTTCAATCTGCAGTTGTTTTAAGTTAGCGGGTAGAAGTTACGAATATATTTGTGACAGTCCACGGTAAAAGGTACCTTATGGCGGCTTTTAGTTTCGGAGATATTTAAAGGTTTCGTAAAAATGGGTAAAAATGCTGTTTATATTTTTATTAGCTTATCAAGAAATATAACATGCAAGAATTCTTTACCTATTTTTATTTTCCGTATAAATGAGTTTAAAGTCATTTAATTATGGTTCTCAAGTTTAGTAGAAAAGGTACCTTATGGCGGTTATAAGTTTAAAAATGATGCTTAGCTCTTGTATTTTGTATTCCTACCGACGCCGAACGGACCAAATGTCAATCGAACAAGTTTTATGTAAAAATTCTTCCACTACTGAAACTTATGCTAAGCACGTTGTCTTTAACGATACATTTGTGAATTATGAAATGCCTGAGGTTATTCATCCACAAGGCCTCTCCTACGAGAGACAAAAGTATCTATTTGAAAAAATTAGGCAATTCGTACCATCTGAATCCCAAGACATACTTTGCCCAACTCCCCAGCTAGCAGTAGCTAAAGATAATGATCCCTTAGAAAGTCTTCCCGAATTACTACCTAGTCAGCCTCAGCCTGGTACCAGTGGTATTCAGCAGTTGCCAATCATAAAACGCAAAAAGCCTACATGCTCATATTGTGGTGAAGAGGGTCACAGGAACCAAGTTCGCGGTGGTGTATTTTTCTGTAAAAAAGGCGTTTAGAGCAAGCAGATCGCTAAAATTACTAAACTCCGCCATAAGGCACCTTTTCTTTACATAAGATCAAATTTTAGTTTTTAAGTAGATTACGAAAAAGAACTGATCATAATTATGTGTGATAATTTAGTATAAAAATTTAATAAAAGAAAACATGAATGAAAAGGGTTTCTAGGATGTAAATTATCGTAATTTATCTAATTTGCATTGACATATTTCCATAAGGTACCTTTTCATAAATGTATGGAACGAAGACTATTATTGTGATGTAACTTTAAGTGACTTAAAAAGTTAAGATTAATGATTGATAACGATAAGTACAGTTATATTTGATGTTAATGAACAGATTTTGTTGATTTATGCAAAAAAATAATGTTTATTGTTACATAAGAACTTAATTATGTCATGTTTGTGATTTTGAATGAAAATCAAAAATAAAAGAATTCTGACTACTAATTTTTGTTTTTCTTGTTTATATTTTGTTAATAACTTGTTTTATGATAGATACATTTAAAATCTTGACTATCTACAGCTAAAATTGAGAAAATATAACACAACACCATTTCCTTAAAATAAATCGGTACCTAGTCATATTTAATTGTCCGATTGTACAAGATTCTATTTGCAATTCTAACATTTCCGGTATATATTTTGATGGACAGAAGCCCAATTAACCAGATTTCCTAGTCCACTATGTAACTTACATCAGTAACATAGTTTTTCAGAGACCTAAACTTAAACAGTCAGTTTCCTAAACTTTGCAAATTTACAATACATTTTTCAAAAAATCATATCTCCGTAACTATAATTCTTAGGGCAATAATCTATTTTGATATCGATAGATTAACAATTGCAGATTATTAAATTGCCCGTAACTCCATACCGACCATAAAGTACCTTTTACCGTGGACTGTCACATTTCAGCGGTTTTACATTTTTACGGTTTTTTTTGTTGAAGATAAACCTAACTTGGAGATTCTGGCTTGCTCAGATTTAGTTAACCCTTAGCCATGTTGTGATCATATAGAGATGGTAATATATTAAAAAATAACCAAGTTTTTTTTTATATATAACCCTTGTTGGCGAGGTACTAAAGTGTATGCATCTTTATGAACTCTCGACTGTACAAGCTTAGAGCTTATTTTGGGACTAGGTCAATTAATGTGACATTGTCCGCGGATATTTATTTATTTATTTTGTAAATCGTTCACAGCTAGCAGTTTCTCTAGTTGTTATACGTATCCTGACTGGTCTATTGACACAATCGTATTGTCATCGTTATGATAACTGATGCTTGACAGTAACAACGGCCTAGAAAAACAATATGATAACAATACGTGTAGGTGCAAAGTAAAATAAGGCCCCTGCAAAGCTAGTCCTGGGTTTGTTGTTCGGTGAAACTATTAATCCAAAGCATTATCTTGAAATCGAAGGATAGTTTTTTGTTGTACAAATGAATACACGATTCATAGAGTATTTGAGAAAGTACACCCTTAACTTGATTTAGGACCAGTAAAATTGATGTAAGACTAGCTTTTACCCGCGATTTCGTCCGCGTAGATTTCAATTATCATTATTCCCTCGGACTCTTTTATATAAGCAGGAAATTTCAAATTTCATCCAAATCCAGCTAGCCGTTCCAGCGTAAAGGAGTAACAAACAATCAAACTTTTGCAAGTAAAATATTAGTATTTTTCCCGTGTGGTTGCAGGGTTAGAATAGTGCCACTCCATGTCTTTCCATGGATGTCGTAAGAGGAGAATAAGGAAATGAAGGCTTATAGTCCTGTTAGGCGATGGGCTTGCAACCTGTCACTCACACATTGGTAAAAACATCTTAGCCTAATTGTGCAAAATGTGGTAACAGAATTATCAACAAGTTTGAGTTGTTGGTAATTATGTAGCTCTGCCTACCCCTCTCTTGGAATGAAGGCGTGAGTTTATCTCAATCTATCTATCTATCTAAGTATTAGTAGGATGAACTTCTGGCATTTTTTCATAACACCCCTATTCTCTCGCAATCTGAAGCTATCTCGGCTTCCTATAAAAATAAAAAGCAAAAAACATCTCCGTTATTCTCAAATTATACGAGTTA
This sequence comes from Acleris emargana, assembly GCA_927399475.2. Taxonomy (NCBI): domain Eukaryota; kingdom Metazoa; phylum Arthropoda; class Insecta; order Lepidoptera; family Tortricidae; genus Acleris; species Acleris emargana. The sequence continues at coordinate 6,366,835 of OV656840.1, forward strand.
AAGCTGCTCCCGGACAGTAATCGCGAATCAAAGTAAAACATGGTCATCAGATAACTGGAGTTATGCGTTTATTACGTAGTAAAATGCTGTCCTAGAATCCAGGAGCGTGGGGTGGCACGAGGTATATTGCAAATTGTTTTTGGAGTGGAGTGGTTTATTTTTACTTTTGTGTTTTGCTATTCAAATTAAGTACGTGTTTTTTTGGGAGCTTTACAATGCTGTCTTTATTTATTATTCTGTAATTAAATAGCTGAATGCAAATATTGATGTAATTGAAGCACAAATTGTAATTGAACAAGGCATTGATACATTTTTAGGTGTAAGAATAGATTGGAATTGAAAATCTGACATTAAAGAGTTGAATAAAAAACAAGTGCATGGTATGCCGTATCAGTACTATTTGAAACGTATTCAGAGAATGTCATGAAATACTTTTCTAATCATGATGGATGAACTATAATAATTTTGGTTACATGTAAACATGTTTACTTGATTACTTTATATTGAACGTTCGGCTGCTGGGGCAAACTGTTGAATCGTATCGTAATCGAGTAAATGTGTAAGTATTGTTATAAGAATCAGCGCCCATGTCAGTATTTAGTGCTAAAATTTGATATCATGTTGGCGATTCGAAAATGCTTCTTATGATTGTAATTTTTGTGCTAGCGCTCCTGCAGTAGTGAATTTAGCGAGGTCAGAAGTCTAAAGTTCTAGTTTCCTCACGAGAAATAATCGGTCTAAAATACGCATTCCCATACTCATACTCATACTCATACTCATTTATTCATATTTTTCGATAAAATTACACGTCAAAGGTTACATTATTTTATAGATTAATTAGATGTAGGTACATAATAGAAATATATATCAATTTACATTTCAATTAAAATTACTAATTACAATACATTATGAATTATAGTAGTCGTCAAGTGAATAAAATGCTTGTATAGTAAGCCATTTTTTCAATTTGTTATAAAATAAATCATTGCAATCAGTATTTTTTATTTCGTCGGGTAGTTTATTATAGATATTAGGCCCAGCCATACTTATTGTTTTAGTAGACTTAGCCAGTCTGCAACTCGTTGTGGCCAGTATGTTTTTATTTTTTAGAGCGATCCGTACACTTTTTGGATTTTTTTTTGGAAAAATTCTAAATTACTTCTGACGTACTTTATAATGTAAAATATGTATTGTGCAGTTAGTGTCATAATGCTGAGATTTCTGAATAGTTGCTGGGCGGGGGTACCTGGTGGGGCGTGTGAAATAATTCTAACAGCTCGTTTTTGAAGAATGAATACCCGCTGCCATTCTGCAGCAGTTCCCCAGAGTTCGAGCCCATAACACATGACTGAGTGAAAAAGAGCGAAGTAACTAGACCTAAGCTGGTGGTGGGGCAGAATCCGTGCCAATCTGCCCAGAGCAAAGCATGCACCTGACAATTTGCCACAAACTACATCAATGTGTGAGTCCCACTTTAGAGCAGCATCCAACATGACGCCCAGAAATTTTGTTGATTTTACTTGGGGCAGTACCTCGCCATTAACACTGATAGCAAGGGGACGCGGTGGACGTCCTCCGAGATTAAAGTGCATTACTTGTGTCTTCTGCAAGTTCAAGACTAAGCCGTTTGCGTGAAACCAACTTTGTAATTTTATTATTTCGGAGGCGATTTGACTCTCCAGTGATACGAGTGATAGGTGTTTTACATTGATCACATTCTTGTGTGGGAACAAGACAACCTATGGAATTAGTAGCATAGCTAGAGGCATTCTATCGTAGTTGTCAGGGTTGGCCACGCATTTGCGGTCTTAGGATTGCAGTCGTGAGATTGTAGTCTTGAGAATGCATATATGTATATTACACATCCCATTTACCATCAGATGGCTAATGCCTTATCCATGCATTAAAAAAACTATGTTTGTTTTTATCTCTAGAGATACGGAGTCATCTGCCCTAATATTAGAAAGAGGAAAGGTTTGTAACTTTGTTACAAATAAACTAAAAAACGATTGGACCGTTTTCAAAAATTTTTTTACCATTAGAATGCTATATTATCCCTGAAATAAACAGTTCCCGTGGGATGACAAATGTACGAATTTTACTTAGAAGCTAATTATTGTCTAGAGTAGTACAGTTTTTTTTCTTTTAAGACAATATCAACGAGTATTCTACATCCAATACGTTATTAAGTATTTTTACTTCACATTTTCACCTAATTATTTCAAAAAAAGTCGCATACCCGTTCCGGAATCGCGACAACCCTACCAAGATACATGTATTTACGAGGTTTTTCATCGTCCCTTCGCTCGGTTCAATCTGGCCGGGACGTTTGTTTTCCACGAGTCGTCCAGCTATCGCGAATGGCGCAAAACACAATGTTTGCGACAATCCGCCTTTGATGGCGCTCTATTTTTGGCAGAATTCTCGCTCGTAAATACTGGTAATGTGTGCATATGATTTCCTCTGAAATATTATTACTGTAAAAGTGTGTAACATTAAAGATATTTACAAGAAAACGGTACCATGATACGATGTTTAGGTGTCCTTTACTTCTGATCAGCGACTTTTTCATTACTATCTTCTTACTTCTTATCTTATTATCTTATCTTATCTTACTTATATTATTAATGCATATTATTAAACATATGTTTGTTCAATAAAGTGTTTATATGTGTACATTTACAACTAAAAATATTTAAATTAAAATTAAACTAAGCTAAGCAAATATAAAAAATGTAAATAATAATCACCACTATAAAAAGAACACCCCCTCTAGAAGGTCCGCTCGCGGCATGGTCCCTATGACACTGGCTGCATTACCTATCTGGATAGCTAGCCCAATCCTTTGGAAGAGGTAAGCACCAGCTCTAGGATCTCCGGAAGTGTCTATGAGCCGGGATGACAGAGCCTTAATCAAGCTTTTCATATCGGCTGATCAAGGTCCCATGGTCTCCACTGCGTTTGTTTGTTTTTCAGAGCACTGCAAAAATAAATTGACCCTATTTTAATGTTATTATTTTTAATGTGGTTGCCGGGTTAGAATAGTGCTACTCCATATCTTCCCGTGAATGTCGTAAGAGGCGACTAAGGGAATAAAGGCCTAAAGTGCTGTTAGGCGATGGGCTTTCAACCTGTCGCTAAGACGCTGGGAAACATCTTAGCCGATTGTGCAAAATGTGGTTACGGAATTGTCAACAAGTTTTTACAGTTGTAGGTAATTCTTTAGCAGCTCTGCCTACCCTACTCGGGGAACGAAAGTGTGAGAGTCTAAGTTAGTATTTTCAATGTTTTTGCTATGACTAGTAATTAGTGATTCTTCGGAGCCCTGATTTTTGACGTCCAGGGGCTTAGTTCAATTAATTATTTAGTTTAGAAGTTTGTTTTTTTTTCAGAGGTGGCTTATATTCATATTTAACTTGGATATCGGTTGATTTTTGTGTAACTAATTCCAAACATTTACAAAAACAAAACAAAAAAAAAATCTTAATACCTACTCTGTCGTGTCCATTCTCCATTTTTACAACACAAATAATAATATATAAAATTTCAACTTTATCAATATTGTGATGTATTTTGAGTGACCACATAGAAAGAAAATTAGTTGTTACATAAAAAAAAATAACACGTTGTTTTTACCTGCAATATTATTCTTATAACTGAGGAAATAAGAGTTGTCTGCCGTAAAATTCTTATTCCTCTGGAGCGGGCTTCAATCAGCTGTATCATAAAGACATTTAAGAAATTTGCGAGAACTCTTTTGGTATTTCAGTCACGTTTTGAACGTGTTAGGTGGTGGACGTGTCAGCTGATGCCTGTCACTCCGGGGTTACGACGGCAAATATAGCATTTACTTTCCCTTGGTTTTCGTTGCATTCTTATTACTTTGTTAGTTTTTTGAACTTTGAACATTTGCGTAACCTTTAAAAAAATGTGCTTGATTAACTGTTTTACGTACTATCTTACCGTAGCATTAACGGTAGCCTTGTAGCATGTACGTATTTTGAACCATGAGCATGTTTTTAACAGATTATTACTCCTCTGTACCTTATTCCTATGGATTTATGGACATAAGAATATGAAAATGGTAATTTTTATAGTTTTGTACAAGTAATTTTTCAAGTAGGTACTTAAAGTTTTAAAAACATTCACACAGACTCCGATTAAAATGCGGACTTATGAAATTTCAATTCTTTTATATACATTTGTACATTTTGTAACAAATAAAGCTGATTATGAGAAGTTCGTGATTAATTTAATTCATTAAGCACAATAAATAATTAATTAAGCACATTGTTTAATTTTAAACTTAAATAGTATCGAGAATATCACTTTTTTTTTATATTGATCCTGTTCTCACTCCTTTGTCGTCCATTTTTTATTACTCTGGACACAAAAAATAAAACAGCTAATTATTTTTTGAATGAGTTCAAGAGAATGAGCGTTTAAACCATATTCATGTTTCTAAATAAATATACTTTCATGGAAGAATATATTTGTAAGACAATTGAGCAAATTAGAATTTGACGGAGGAATAAGACACAAAAACGCGACCTTGAAGAATCGTCCTAATATACACTATTTCTAGGTACTTAATTTGTTACGCTACGTTGAGACGACGACGGAATTGGCGTTGGGAGACAGGAATAACAGAGAAAATATCTTTGACTATAGCTAATATTTATCTGCGTGAATTCACGAAGGTAAAGTCACGGGCAAAATATAGTAATATAAAAGACTTTGGAACGATAATATTATGTCACGACTGATAAAGTTGTTTCCAATGTCCGTAATATAATCTGTACATAAATTGATTTTGACATGATATCGCATTATTACACATACAGTCATATTCGAATGCGATATAGAAGTACCTTGTACTAAACAGTGCAAGTATCAAAATCACCTGGAGGTTCATTAATAAATACACATAATAAAAAACGCGCAAGTTTAAACCCACAATAGAATTAATTAACTTTTAAGGCTAGTAAGAAAAACATGGATAGGATCAATGTTACACAGATGCTTGACCTATAGATACTTGACAGTAATGACAGCTGATTTAATAACAATAACGAGTCAAAAGCAATATGGTTTCACCGAGTAAAATAGAACCTCAGTAAGGAAAAAAAAGCACATAAAAGTTTGAAGACTAAGTTTGTCAAGAGACAGCAATAAGATTCACGACACACCGTAATATTCTTACAATAAATTATGACACTAAAATGTCACATATCACAGTGATTGCACCGATTCTGTAACGTATGGGATAATTGGCTGTCATACAATAAATATCGTCAATATCATTCAAAGTTAATAGGACATACAAATGTATGGTAAACTTATCCGTTATTCCATAAATTACCCTAACAGAGTCAAGGCGAAGTCTCAATACATATCTTGTCAATGCAATACAACAAGAACATATATAAACAGCGTATAAAATGTTACGCCAGTCGGCACAACCAAATAACAAGTTAGGGAGAGCGCACTGTGTACAGGAAATCGCGGATTTGTTGATAAAAAAACAAGTATGACTATGCGAAATAAGCACTTAAATTATTACTTATGCACAATTGTACAACTTACATCGGAATTAGAAGTTTAAAACACCACTAACTGACTCAAAATGATTAAGGAATTCCATTGACTTTCCATGGATCCTGGGTTGGCTATGACTCCATGTACGCCTTCCATGGTTGGTAAAGACGTACGAATAATAATTGATAAAATGATTTCACCAGATATGAAACCTAGCTAGAGTGATTTTTAATCCCTGTAAATCCCAAATTGCAAATTTCAACAAATGTAATATATAGCATTTATAAATTTTATCAATTATTGGTATTTTTATACAAAAAGCCTATTCATTGGTACACATGAAGGGTCCACGGAAAGAACATGTCGCTCATTCAATACAAAACGGCCACATTCCAAAATCAGTCAGAGTTGCATTTCAAAATTAGAAGCTGTTGGTATAAGATTTTCATTGCAAAAGCAAATGGTTTTGGAATGTGGCCGTTTTGCATTCAATGAGCGATGTCTTGTCACATTAGTAACTTTTTGAGATATCGCGTTGTACGTAATTTTCGTGTAGCGGTTTTTTTAAGAGTGAAAAGATACAAGTTAAGTTATATGAAGATTTATATCTGATTCTGAGTGGAAGGTAATAGTTCATTTTGTCCTCTACATTTTGAGATTCAAAACTCATTTTCAAAAAGTGACTAGACGTGTTCTTTCCGTGGACCCTTCATATATTTTGTGTCATTTTTCATTAAATTGTATTAAAAATTAAATCATTAAAAAGATAATAAATGCTTACGCGATCGCTGCCTCCCCCGCTCCCGCCCTCACTGAACCGCAACCCTTCCCCAGCAAGAGTGAAATGTAGCGTAAAAAGAAAGCCTTGAGTGGCCCGATGTCGATCCTTATTTATGAGTCAGCGGATTATTATGACTTGCCAATTTTCCGGGATATAAAACCCGTTACTGCCGGCGTTGTTACGACGGGGTGACGCTGCTTTGCATTTCAAGTTTTATTGGCAACGCCGATGAGGCCTGTGGTTGATTGCGTTGTTCCAATCCAGAACAGTTGGATGCGAGTAGCACAGTATAAAGGCCCTAGACAAGGTGCTTAATGCTATTGTAAACGATTTTCGAACACTGTCAATGAGTTTGGTAGTCGCCTTTACAACACCCAACTTCAGCTACGTCAATCGTATAACTTTTCGTTAACTGTGTAACATAAACACAAATTAACCAATTTCGCATAACACAAATCGCATAATTCCGATCTTTGTAATAAACCAACGATATAATATTTACTACGCATAATAACGAAATGCATAATTTATTTAATCATAATGTTCATAGGTTGAAAAGTAGGCATGACTAACATCTTTGACTACTACTAATGTGGTATTGCGGACCGGGAGACGAGCTGTAGGTAGGCTCCAACAAGATGGAGTGACGACCTTATAAGGATCGCGGGAAAGCGGTGAGACCGGTCTGAGTGGAGAGCCTTGGGGGAGGCCTATGTCCAGCAGTGGACGTCTTGCGGCTGACATGATGACGATGATGATGAATGTGGTCACAGTTGTTATAAGAAAAGGACGTAAAATGCATAATAACTAGGAAACGGACCCAAACGATCCCATTAAAACCCTACGTTCGTATCCAACCATTACATTCCCTCAATATCGTAATATCACCTTGATAACTGTTGTTCCCCTAATCAATTACTCGGTAAAATATACCGCAGGCCATTTAATTCCCCTATTGTCGCCCCCATAAAATTAGTCCCTACGAAACAAATAAATAAGGGCCAGTTCGCACAATAATCAGCCCCGGGCTAATTCCACTCCGAATGGCCGAGACCACCGTTATCGGGCCCATAAGGCCACTAAGGAAGTAATTCCGAGAAACAGAGGTCCAATAACGACCGGCCAATCGCCGAGATATACCCAGATCGGCCCGCGAGATAGGGGAGTTGGAGACGGAATTATAAAAGTTTCAGAGTTGTGGCCTATTCTGATAGGCGGCTTCGAATAATATGTGGTAGAGGTGTTCAGTTACACGACTTGGTCTAAGGCAGTTAAATGTGAGTTATGTTTGGATTTAATTGTTTTAACGGCTGTCGATTAGACATTTTTATTTTAGATATACATACGGAAGATCAGCGTCGTGACACTCCAGAGTGGCTAAACATTATACCGTGGGTTCACATTACGCCATCTTTTAAATTGTGTGTAGGAATCTTACTTATAATGTTAAGCTATTGTATCTTAAATTATTAAATTTCGCTTAGCGTCAAGCAAATATCAAAGCTATTTCAGACATAACAATAATCCTTTTTTTATAGCCTTGCAGAGGATACAAAAACAACACAATGCACGTATGTTATAATATAATCTCCTTTGAAATAATGCACCAAAATTCCAAACACATTTTGATGCATTTGTCTTGTTCCTCCTATTTCGCTCTAAAATTGAGCAATGGATTGCCCAGATTTGTTCAGAGAGTAGAAAAATGAACAGAGATAGATGTTAGATAGAACAAAGACTACTGTATATATCGGAAAGTTAAAATAAATTTCTACGCGCATTTAAAACTCTGACTTATGACCACAAGCATAGTTTTGTTTTAGCCTCTGAAATGCAATCCACAAACAATATCATATACTGTCTTCATCTGCGTTTTAACTCATGTGTATTTACAGTCAGCAGCAGAAGTAAGTGGACAGTCATACACGACTTTATTGTTAATTTTATTCTATCCTATTCTATAAAAAAACGAAAAATTGAATCCCACTGTAGCTTCTCAAGTATGCCACAGATTCTGTAGCCATATAAAAATATTAGTCACGAATCTGATTTCTGTAGGGTACCTTTTCAAATAATGTATTGGTAAATTATTTTGATTCAGAGTTTTTTTCTCGTCAGTTTTTAATACATATTTGACTTTTTAGGGTTCCGAAGTTAAACTAGAATCTCTTATAGTTAATATGTAAATACGAGTATCTTAAATGGAAACTCATAAGAAACTTAAAAGGAAAATTATCACGACTAAGTAGACCCGATTGGTTCTTTAAATACAGATACCAAGCTAAATTGTTTATACCTACTAAAAATCATAATTAAATAAGATGAGATACATACATACATACATACATTAAATCACGCCTGTTTCCGAGAGGGGTAGGCAGAGACCACTTCTTTCCACAAGATAAGATAAGATAAGATAAGATAACGTTTTATTGACAAAAAATTGGTACAAATTGAATTGGAGTCCCTGATTTCTGAGCTATGTCGGATATACCTGTTACAAAAATCAGTGTCCTCTCGTCTCATCGTGCGCTTATCAAAGACGAGTTCGATATTATGTGGGAGGACCTTGTGCAGGGTCCGTCCGGGTTGGTACCACCATCTTATTCATTAACCAACCGCTAAGCAGCAGTGTTCGCATTGTTATGTTCCGGTTTGGGGATAAGACAGCCGGTGAAATGACTAGCATAGAGGCATTCCATCTTCGTCCTCAGGGTTGGCAGTGCGTTTGCAGTCTTGTGAATGCGAATGTCCATATGGGTCACAGTTTCCACTTACCATCAGGTGGCCTGTGTGCTCGTTTGCCTTCCTATTCCATAAAAAAAAAATATAACTTGGTTTCGGTGAAATAAACTACATATTCATGGGGAAATTGGTTTCACTTAGTCGAAAGAAGTTGGAACCCTTCACTGAGCATGGACCCGGCCCGGATGCAACATCCCGGTTTTTTTTAACATAGCTTTCCAAGAAAACAACAAGCTACAATATCGATGCAATGGATAACCTTGACAAAGACCCGTGTTTAATTAATTAGTAACTGATTTAGGACAAAATGTATTTGTTGATTAAGTGCATTAATCACGGTGCATTAAGTAATTACTGATCTATGATTGCAATCGTCACACACAACGGAGCGATGGCGAGTAATCAGATAACTATAAGGACTGATATGGTCAAACCACATTGATATCAATTAACTTATACAACACACTAATACCAGTTAAAATCAAACCAGGGTAGTAGGGCGGTAAAAACCGGAATCGTCTTTGACTCATGTTATCGTATTTTTTTTTAATTGGCCGCCATTATTGTCAAGTAAATAAGAGCTATCAAAACATTGGCATTACGATCACAGATGATAATAATATGGTTTCTACCAGCTAGAATCTCGGCCCTGCGCAGGTCCGAGTTGTCATCGAAACTAACTGCATTCGGTTAACATATTTCGGTTTTGCCCACCGATTTACCACGTAACTGTCATCTCTTCTCAGTACATTTTTATAACATAACGGGAAAAAAGTAAAGATAAAGTAAACTAGGTAAGTGATAAAATTCACTGAGTGTATTTACTTTTCTAGGGTCTCAGAACGGCTGGAAAGATATAGATGAAATTTGGCAAACAGTTATTTCTGTTCCGGATATGAACAAGATATTATTGATCCTTAGGAACTTGATGGTTCCTAGGGGAACAATGATTACTGTACGATGCGGATAAATTCGAGGTAAAACTCAATTAATTAATTAATGATTAATGTCTGTAGAAACAGACTATGAACTGGTCATTAATACGTAATACATACATAATATAAGTACATACATATATACGAAACACATAATAAATGAACTTTATTTATTGCTTTTATTATTAATTTAAACTTTATTGCACAATTAAAGAAAAGTACAAATAGCGGACTTGATGCCTTAACACATTCTCTACCAGTCAACCAACTGGCCAAACAGAAACCAGTCAAAGGTTGGTGCTTACTTTAAGAAATCAGCTAAACATTAATTATAGAATATGGATATATGCAAGTACTATTACAATACAATACCATATATAAAATACAATATCATAAAATTTACATACATAAATTCACTCTTGTTAAGGTGTATTTCAGCAATTTCGAGTTATTATTGGACCACGGACTTACTAGAGGAATAAGTCCATGTATTACATGCGAGGAAAGTTGTTCGGTAAAAAAGTATTTTCTCTCGTGGACTTGGCCGAAGCACGTGGGGTTAGCTCCACGCGCTTCTGTCAAGTCTCGAAACTATGTTTAAAGGAACTAGGTTCTTTCAGAGAATACATTTCGTTGCATTTTCCGTGTTGAAATATATTCAACTTTAAACTGAGTTATACACAACTACAAGCGCTTTTGAAAAGAAGTTTACAAGCCCCAAGACAATTTAAAATTGACACAAGACTGGCCGGTAATAAAAAGCTAACTTGGAATTTCGAATTTCGAAAAGGTCGAATTGCAAATTGACACTTGCAAAAAAACATAAAAGCGAAGTACTTTTATTTGAAATAGCCTTCACGCCTCGCTCCTACGTCTTGCGATAACTTATATTACAAGAGGGAATAGATACCGCAGATAAAACAGTCCCTGATACGTCACAGCGAAGTTCGGTAGTGATAACGGGACCATCAGGAAGTAACCAACTTGGCACTTCAGGGCAAAGTTAAAATGGCGGCGTAGCTAGTGTTGTGAGGTATCGCCGCCCGGGGAAATCTTTTATCGAGTTACGCCATTATCCCGGCTCTCGCGGGATCCCGGGATTGAAAGGCACGCGAAATGGACAACCGACCAAAATGTATTTTTTACGAGTGCCTCTCCGAAATAATTGGTTTGATGTATTTGATTGAGCCCAAATGGAGTCGGAGCGTTGACTCTTAAGTATGTCTTTGATGTGCAAAGGTTATTTTAAGAGGTATATTATTATGCTGGCGGTATATTTACGAATAAGTGGACCGTCCAAAAAGTCCGGTCAGTTGAAATAAGGGGTTTTATTTTTCACTTGCTTTTAAATAATCACAAATTTGAGCGAAAAATAACAATTTATACAAAATACACCGTCTATACAATACAGACAGCAGAAAAATCTCTGTTATATAAAAGTTAGACAGGCGAGACGTCAGAGTGCTAGTGCATATTTAAACCAGTTTTACTTACGCGTTGACTTGTTATTTTTCTCTGGGGTTTTCTAACAGTCAGGTTTGCTATTCGTAGTTCTTAAGCACCATCCTTTGACTAGTCTCTTTGACTCGACTTCCCCCTGGCAGAGTTGATCCTAATTAATTTGTTATGCTTCGTAAACGTCAAGAGTAAAATATGTAACACTTAATAACTTTGACGTGCTAAGTACCTTGACGCGCTTTTAACAAGGTGTTACTTACTTAATTTGCTACTCACGCTTTTTTTATTTATTTATTATATTTTATTTTTATTGCCGCACTCTATATAAAATAATATTGAGCACAATTGGTAATCTAAGTAAAAACAATAACTAAAAACCTAGAATTTGTCTCAATTTTAAATCATAAGCATTGTTTATTTGTGAACCGGGCAGCTGGTTTGTTTCTAAAACGGATAGACAACAATTTCGTCCTTCCCTAACCTCCCCCGGCGCGTAATGAATTTTAATATAACTTCCAAACTTTTTCCCCAAAAACTTTTTAGTGTCTTTTAGTTATGAAGGTCTATTCGGAGGTTTGTAACTGGGATTGTGTTATGAAAAGTTTCGTTTTCAAAGCTTTATTATATTATGGGATAGTCTTATCTATTGTTGTAAATAAAACATTTATATTTAATTCTCGGTAACGTTAATAGTAAATAATACAGTTTACCTTCATACTTTATTCATCTCAATTTTCTTTTTAGGGTCCCGTAACCGTGTGTACGGGACCCTATTACAGCCTACGCCGTCCGTCCGTCCATCTGTCCGACCGTCCATCTGTATGTCCCAACTTTAAAGAGCTATATCTTTTGGACCGTAATATTTAGATAGCGGTTTGTTTTTTTAGAATATGTGTGACATGGCTGCATTTTCACTTGCAAGTTATTTCCGCAAGTTTTGAGACGCAACTATAGGTAAGAGTAAGTGGCCAATATCTGTCTTGCATATAGTTTTGTTTCAAAATTTACAGTAGCAACTTGCAAATGCTAAAAATATTTGAGAAATTATTAGGTTAACGCAGAAAGGGTTATAATCTTTCATGATTTTTGTAAAGAAACCTCCAAACAATATTCACTTATTAATATGATTGTCGATTAAAGATTTCTCAAAGAATTTTTATCGCCATTTCATATTTATTTAATTATTAATTATAACTTGAAGCGAAGTCTAATTAACTTTTTTGGGCTCAAAGGGATTGTTTTCTTTGAAGAAAGGGGATGTCGAGTAATTACTTAACTTGTTCTTAATAAGTACTACCCTTTTTTTGGGGTTCCGCTGGTTAACTACCATCTGTATACCTGTCATCTCTATGCTATACCTAATCCCTTTTTCTAACTATCAAAGTCATATAGATGTTAGATTTGTACACTATAGGCTTGTAAATAGGAATGCAATTTAACCGGTCATTATCCGTTTTTGTATGAAAATAACCGGTTAAAACCGGTTACAACCGGTTATTGGCATTCTCTACTTGTAAATGTTTATCCCGCGCATCAGCATCGCACGGATTTGAATGAAATGTAGAATATAGCTCTATTATAACCTAAATTAACACGTACATTGCAGGTAACTAGTATGTACATATTTCTATTAAAGTCGGCCTTATAGGAGCATAGAACCTGGTCACACTTTAGATCCTGGTCACTTTAACGCCATTGACAGAAAAGAGCAGTAGTTTAAACAGGAGTCATGTAAGTCATGTGTGTCAATATGACGTTAAAATGACAAAACCTTTACGCCACAGACGCCTCTGACCGTCAGCTAAGAGTCATGCCACTGACGCCACGACGGCTACAGCCGTTAAAGTTCAAGATTAAAAGAGACTTTATTTAAGTATTTAATTTAGTTGTTGCATAGCATAGCATGTGCGAACCATAGCATGGCCGTTGAGGAAGACTTCTAGAGTGGAGACCACGAATCGGCAAACCTGGAGTAGGGTGCCCTCAGACTAGGTGGAGCGATGATATTCGCAAGGTAGCTGGTGGTAGCCGGAGAAGAAGAGCTGAAGACCGAGCTAAGTGGCGTACTATGGAAGAGGCCTATGCCCAGCAGTGGACTGATGTGGGCTGATGATGATGAAGATGATGATGATGAAAGCATAGCATAGCATCCTATTAGCCATAGTTTGGCATGTTAGTGACACATTTTCTATTTGACGTAAGTCGTTCAAAAGGAGTCCGCAGCTACTTATAATATCGACCGTACGTCAAAAAGACTCCGAATTTAATATCACAAAATGTTCTTCAGAAATTGGAATTCAATCAAATAAAATACACAACTTTTCAATCAAACCAAAAGCAACTGAAGGCACTAGCGTCATAAAAAGTCCCGGGAACTGCGCGAGAAACGACCGTCCCGGGAAATCTACCGGGACTCCACCGTGTGCGCACCGCACTACCAAATTAGCTAATGGTCGTGTTCATTACTAGAAGATCTACAAATGTACTCGTATCTGTGTACTGCAAACTGATAGTTCTGAAAGATAAAATAGATTTATTGACTAAGTAGGCAGCAATTTACACGTAAAAATCTACCATAGATAGCTAAAAAAGAGACCACTGCTGAGAAGAATCGCCGCAAGAAACTCAACAGTCAGAATCGTAACCCACATAGGTATAGAAATGATAATATTTTACCTAGCATCTTTTTCTCTAATCTCTATTTCTAATGTCTTCACAAAAGAAACAAAACAAATTCGCTTTTATGTTTTCTTATTTGGCTTCTTTTAAATTTCGCAACTAGGGAGTGCAATCCGGATTCGTTTTGTATGGGGAAATCCGGATTAAATCCGGATTTCCATATAAAATAAATCCGGATTTGCAATCCTTATTCGCAACTGATTTTGATGCCATTTTCAATATGATTTTGTATTCTTTTCTCCGAAAGTTTGTGATAATTAAACAAGTAAAATCAAGCAACCTTTTTGTAACAGTTCATAACAAAGCCATATTGATATTATATACCAACTGAAAAAAAACAGTAAAAACATTTTTCTCGTAAAATACACAAAGACAGCTATTGTTAACGGATACGAACAGTAGAACCACCGGTTTGAAGTATTTCGCAATACTATAACGTTATTTCCATAAAAAATAATTATAATAGAGAAAAGCGGTGCTCGTATTTATTATAGGTTCGGAAAACCTAACTACATAGTGAATAATAATACAACATCGTATTTTGTCCAGTATGTTAAAATACTTACAAATTAACTTGCTTTCTTAGGCCTTCTTCTCACCGGAACACCATGGAGTCGCATCTGTTGCCACTACCAATACAGCTCTATGTATGGTATCTCAACTCTTGTCCGCTTGGTTGTGCATCGTGTCATACATACATTTAGTTGGTTGCGGTGACCGGCTGTGCCACCATGGCGTCCCTGTGAGAAATGGGCCTTAATCAGTTTATCGACGATTACTCCATTTTTGTTACTGGCCACAAACGAAACAAAAAAGTCTGATACAAAACCGTAATTCAAAAATCGAAAAGAACACTGAAGGTCCGATCGATACTTTCCAAACTCCTTTTACCCAGATTGAATTACTTTGAAAACTTTGATAATGAAATAAATTTCACTTGTGCTCTGTGTTGTTAATTTTATCTGAAACAATCATCATTAGTGGATGTTCTCGTATTATGTTGTTTTACCGCAGATATCGTCGATGAACCCAAGTTTTTGTTTTATTTATTCGTGAGCGAGTTTTATTAAATTGCTGTTGAAAGTAATTTGATACTGATTATAAAAAAATATTAAAAGTACCTACGTCGAGAATTTCCGTAAATTGGATTCTCGTTAATTTGTTTGATTTGCGATTTTAATACAAAATACTCGTAAAAAAAAAAAAAAAAATGTTCTTAACTATTTAGATCGATGGCTGATGTGGAAAAATTCAAACCAGACTGGCCAGAATTAGACAGATCAATAGATGACTGGACAAATGAGGGGTAGGCCTTGGCCCAGTCAGTGGGTCTATAAATTGCTTGGATTGATGTAAATTCTCTCTCTATCTTGATTAGCTGAAATAGATCGGATCCCTTAAAGTAGGTACTCAACTCGCTACTCTACTAGGTTTCTTCTAAATGCCTGCAAATATTTTTAGTCTGATCTACATTAAAGAGTTGATATATGCACAGTACTTACTATATACCTAGATAAATGATAGAGAGCGTGGAATTGCATTTCTAGTGGTTGTACCGTTAGCATCAAACGAAAAATAATTTAAGTTTTTTTCCAAATTTAATGAGATAAATGGATGAATGATCGTCCCATATGCATTCTTCCCTTCTTATTCAAGATCCTGGAGCGCCTGGTTCATCAGCAATTGTCTTACTATTTAAACAGATTATGACCTCCTTAAGTCCTTACAGTCCGGTTTCCGTCTAGATCACAGTACGGTTACTGCTCTTGTCAAAATCACGGACGACATCTGCGCTCGCATGGATAACAGGAAACTGACAGTTTTGACGCTGTTAGACTTTAGCAATGCTTTTAATACCGTTGATTTTGACATAATGCTTGGAATTTTATGCTCCCTTAACATATCTCCTGCGGTAATTGAATGGTTTCATAGCTACTTAATCGGTTGTCGGCAGCAAATAAAGGTGGATGATTCCCGATCTTCATGGTGCAGCACGCTAGCCAGCAGTCCGCAGGGTGGTGTGCTGTCTCCGCTTCTTTTTTTCTATTTTTATTCATTTTATTACGCAAAACCTTCTCTCTTCTTATCATCTTTATGCTGACCATCTTCAAATTTATTCCTAGGCTTGACGATATTTCTTCCATTGTGCTGCTAATGATTTAACCGAAATACTGTTTTTACGTTGTTTCATTGAATCTAATTATTCCCACTTCTTGCTTCATTGATCCTTGCCATTTGGACCAGTATATAACGTACAGTTTTATATCTATTGAAACCCAACTGAGTTTTACCTACCTTGTGAAACCTACGGCAATTAATTAAAAACAATGTAACTATTAAGATTGAATAAAAACAAGCAATTAACCTGAAAAATTCTCGACAGTGGATGCAAAAAACGCATGTGAGTGAACACGTCGTTTATTTTTTAACACAGCTTTTAACTTTTCCATGATATGTCCAGGAAAAATCCACAAAATTTCAGTTATTTTTTATAAATTTTTAGTTGACTTAAGTGTCAGCTATTAGCACTGTAGTCTGTCCTTCCTTCCCTGAACGACTTATTTCTCATCGTAGCTCGGTTTGCAGTCCAATTCAAATTTACGTTCTAATAATGTCAACCAAATTCATAGCAAGTTCTTGTTGGAAATTTCAGCTCCAGTTAACTTGCCTGAGTTCCTAACTAAGATGTGGACCGCGGTTAATTCTTGATACGTTGAGAAATTTCGCATCGTATCCGGAAACTAAGGTCTGTCTGCTTCTACCATGCTACCACAATAGTGGAGCATATCTTATGTAAATACAATTTCTATTATATGCTACGTTATTGTTAAGAAGACATTGTCAATTTTGCTTTGGCTCTTCATTCTATTAGTAATAAATAGTGAAAAGCAGTCTTGTTTTCTGTATTTGATGTTACTTAAACTATAGTGTAACTGATTGGTTTATATTATAATTACGTATTGTAGGGGCAGAATGTAGCGACTAAAAAGCTGGTCAACGACTATGTTGCTTAATGGATCAGAAACAGATCGATTTATCACTAGAAATAAAAACGTAAGCCATTAGTGTCAAACTGCACTGGGGTTCCCCATATTTGCCGTTTCTCTGTTTTGTAGCGATGAATTGTATTGGGGGTAAGAAAGGGGAAGAAAATTATCTATATGGATAGCTAATCACTCTAGGTTTCAATGACTCGCAGCCATTTTTCAGTGTCACTCTAGGTTTACAACTATTTTATTACCGCGCGAAAAATTATCTGGAGAGCCGAGCTGAAATGCCATTTTCTATATGGTTTAAAGGACTACCTGATGCATACCAAACGCAGAGAACGAGGCTTTGCGGTTTATTGATTACATTGTAAATTTTAAACGTCAAACTTGTGGGAATTTTTTGAATCCAAATAGGTCCTTCAAGCAATGATCTTACGGAAAACTGATTTTCAAATTAAAATCAATGCAAGACAATGTTAGACAAAAGCAAGGCTAGCTTATTTCAGATACTAAACGCTTCAAAACCAATTCAGTTAAGTCTTCTTCATGTTCAATTACTTTTATATTCCCTTACATCCTTCTCAGGAAGGAAGAATGCTCTATCAATAACTTTAAAACACCGCTAATAAATCTTAAAACAAATTCGTCTCAGTCAATACTACATTACACGCGAGGCATCCGGCCGGAGTGTAAGGAATAAATCCAACATTTTCTGAACTGAGCGCGATTTATTATTCGTAAAGTCTACACTTCAGGCGGACCGCTGAAAACATGAGTTATGCTGTACTGTTTAAGAAAATGAAATATTTTTAAACTTTCCCCCGTTCGAATAAATTTATGAAATGCTATTTTCGACGCTTCCTAGCCCGTACTGTGAATGGGATTACCTCTTTATTCTTCGTTTGTTGCTGAATCGTGGTTCTGAGTGTAATTTTTATCTGTGGTTTAAAAGATATATCGTATAGCAGCACTGCCAAGCCAGCAATAATTATTTTAAAATTGTATGTTACATTTGAAATATAATTTTGTCATTTTTATAATGGTCTGGTTAATAAAAAACAATTTAAAAAGTAAAATCACCCATTAATTATTATGGCAACCCCTACTTTTAGAAGCCTATCAGATTATCCTAAAACGTTTTTACAAAAAAAAACGTGTTCCAAATCGGTTTATCCAATGGCACAAACAGACACTCAGACACACATAGACACGAGGATACACTCGGTAAACTTTTTAAACATTTTTACGTAGATAGTAAATAAGTTATTATATTTCTAAAACTAACGCCTTACTTTAGCTAGAAGTAGATAAAATACGTAGTGATAGTTTCTTTATCATATAACAACATACTAAAAGCATTAGACCATACTGTAAGTCGTAAAATAAACGTGCATTTCTACACATATGTACATTACGTAATCCTCTTGCAGACATCAGCATCTTTAGTTTTGGGTCTTATTTCGACATTTGGTCTATGATAAAAATAAAATATGGTAGTCGAAGATGGTTACACTAGTTGGTAATAAAGGTGGCAGAGATACAGAGAAGCATAACCTAGATAAGTGGGTAGACCATGAGCTCGTTGGTCTGATGACGCTTTGTAGACGATTGTATAGTATAAGTGACAGATCGATCTCAACGCCGGGCAGTGCTCGTCGACGTCACCATCCCGCATGATGAGAACCTCGTGAAGGCCGAGAAGGATAAGCTCAGCAAGTACCTTGACTTGGCTCACGAGGTGACCACCATGTGGGATGTTGACTCGACGATCATTGTCCCGATAGTTGTTTCGGCAAACGGTCTTATAGCGAAGAGTCTCGACCAACACCTCAAGAGACTCTCGCTAGATGGCTGGATCAAGGGCCAGATACAGAAGGCAGTACTCCTCGACACGGCACGCATTGTGAGGAGGTTCCTCTCTCTGCAGCCCTAAGCCCTGCCCCGCTGCTGGCGGCACCCGTAGATTAGGTTTTTTATAATGTTTATTTTTTGTATCGGTATTGTTATTTTACCTTTATATTTGAATATGTAAAAAACCTAATTTATAGAAAATGAAATGAATATATAAATAATAATGATAATAAACTTTTATTTCGAGCAACGAGGCCCATAGTTACAAATACCTTATAGACTAACATACATAACAATATAAAACTTAAAAACTAACACCGAGGTGACAGAACAGTGTGGTTCTGATTTGCCAAACTTGGCGTGATGATCGATGCCGGTAGGTTGCCCCGAAACCGCCGGAACACGACATCTTTCGGCCAGAAGTCAGGAAACTCGACGGTTTCCAGCATAATAATAGTGGATGCCTATATATAGGACTCGGCTGAGTTATGTAACAAAGAAAAGGGTATAGGATAAACGTAGGCTGAAACGATGATACTCAAACATGGTTAAAACTTATTTTAACACAATAACTATAAACACTCTGTTTGTCTTCAGTATTTTCATTTAAGCATTGCAGTTACCGTCTTAGCGAATAAAAGTTGACACAGCCGTTAAATGCAGCTAAAAGTGCAGCAGGTGCAACGCAGGGAGAGCCAACATTCGCGGAATTTATTGCGGAGACAAAGCAAGCAAGGTTGTTACGGCTTTAACGCTGCCTAAAATCTTACATTATAACACAAGTGTGTTTTTGACACTAAATCCTATTATTAATTTGTCTTTTTATTTGTTCGTCATGGTTTCACAGATAAGTAATAAAAAAAAATTGTATTGATAAAAGTTTTTTATTTCACTAAAAGGAGTCAGTATATTTTTGAATCCGCAAAATTCAAGTATTCCCTACGAAAAAATATTAAGGGAGAAAGAGTTTGAATTATGTAGTTTGATTAAAAGTGGCTATGGCACATTGACGATTTTTCTGAATTGTAATGGTACGTTATTAAAAGGATTCATATGTTTTTTTTTTCAAAATCGTATGAAGTTGAAAACATTTAAAAACCAAAATTAAAAACCGCATCCACAAACATATTATTAAACTGATGACTCTAGGAATTAACGATGTGAATGTCGATGTTTGGGACGGACATGAGGCCTTATTCCAAGAATCACTTCCAAGTCACATAAGCTCTGTCTCCTTTTGATTTGGTCAAATATGTTCAGTGAGAAGGAAAGAGCTGTAGTTTCGAGGTTAAACCTTCGGAATAACCAGATTGAATTGTCAAGAGCCATGGCAACGAGCCAGTTAACTTGAACGAGTGGATTCTAAGTCAATGCAATTTCATTGAGCCATCGGAAATTGTGTTTCCGTACCTACTCTAAAACCGAGTAAGTGTTGTCTGTATCGAATAGAATTTTGTAAAATGTAACGGTTTTCTTAAAATTTTCGAACGTTATGTGACAAGAATAACGCGCGGGTTGCCGTGTAAAAGTCTGGGATGTTTTCTTTGTATACTAACATACTTTGAGCTTAGTTTGGGCCTAGGTCAATTTTTGTAAGATTTTTCCCGTGTTTTTGTGTTCAGAAATGTTGAAAAACACCATAGAGGTTAATAATACCTGCACATAAATAATATTATAAATGTGAAAGTGTTTCTTGTTGGTTTGTCTTTCTTTCAAGCAGCAAGATTTTTTTTAATGAGAGGCTGGAGTAGGTAAAGCATAGTTTTAATCTTATGCTATTCCTAGATTTTTTACCGTTTTCTAGGTAATAGCAATAAACCAAATAAGTATCACCCATGGATGACACTTTTTGGTATTGCACAACTGATTCTAAAAATGTTAGCTAAGAAGTAACCCTATAACACAATCTATTTAACATATGTAGTATGATGACTTTCTAACAAATATGTTAGTATAAGAGTGACGGATGTTTTATCGACGTTTATCCACCGCGATAAATGTGGTCGTTTAAACACAATTAAGATTTGATAAAACCCTCAAATTATTAAAAATGACATTTAGATCTGCCAAAAAGGCATTTTTTTTAATCCTTTGAGACTGCTTAAATATTTAATAGATAAAAACAGTCATGTTTTATTACGAACTAAATATTTTAATCATCATTTATTTTCTTGCTGAAATCAACTCGCTTTTTTATTAATACCTACCATTTTTTTTTTATTAAATAGTTTGATAAAATACGCACAAAATATGAACATTTATTTCAATGATGCTGTAATTGCTGTAAATATTTACTTTGTTTACTGTTATCATTAAATTATAATTTTAATCCGCGCTGTGGTAAACCTGTCAGCGTAAAACCGTGTTTTTACGGCGTTACAATTGTTTAATAGACTTTTATGACGAGGCTGTAAACAGTTTCGGCCGCACCTGGGACCATAAAAAACACATTTCTACTAAACTCTGTTTATAACCTTTGTTTATAAGAAACAGGGTATAATCCGTGTACTGAATAAATTCGCTGGTAACCCAAAATAACGGTCACTTTGTAAAAATATTAAAACAGCAGCATAATTAAGAGCATAATTACACTCGAAATTTAATCCGAGTAGAATTTACAGTCTTCTACTAATTACATTAAATATACACACAAATATTAAAGATGTAAATAATAATCACCACTATAAAAAGAACACCCCTCTAGCAGGTCCGCTCGCGGCATGGTCCCTATGACACTGACTGCATTACCTCTCTGGATAGCTAGCCCAATCCTTTGGGAGAGGTAAGCACCAGCTCTAGGATCTCCGGAGGTGTCTATGAGCCGGGATGACAGAGCCTTAATAAAGCTTTTCATACCGGTTGACCAAGGTCCCATGATCTCCACTGCACTCTATTTAATAATTACATAGATTTATATGGCAAAGAGAAGGTAAATAAACCCACAGGCCCCTAATGGTAGGTAAGACCTGATATCCATAGACGGCCTTCTCAAGACTACGACCTTAAAACTGCAAATACGTTGCCAATTCTAACGACTAATATGGGATGCTTCTATGTTACAAATTTCACCCGTTGTCTCATCCTCACACTGGAATGTAACAACGCGAACGCTGCTGCTTGGCGAAGGTTAAAGGTAAGAAGGTGAAGGTGTGCGTAACGTCCTACAACCACTATAAATAAACATAGGCCTTTGTTTTGACAAAATCGACCATAGTCAGCATCCCTCCTTTTCCCGCGACCTTTACTGGATCGTCTCGGCTCCTTGTCAATACTTCGCTATTTATTCAGCTGTATCCACTTTAGAACCTTTCCGCTCCAACGGCCATCAGTTCAACAAGAAATATGCCCCGTCTACTGCCACTTGAAGTTTGCGATTTCTTGAGCTATATCAGTTACTTTAGTTCTGCAAATTCGTAAGTACACAAACAAAATAGTTATTGGGACATGAACGGTGGAACAACCACAATTCAAAACAAGCATAAGTTTCCAAGATTCGAATGTCTCTTTCCCTCTTAATCATACACGCACAATAGCTAAAGTAAGCTAGAAATATTTTTTATTTATTTATTTAAAAAACAAATTACACAGCATTACAGTTAACACCAAGACACTGTGAAATTCATACATTGTAACTAAAATACAAACACTAACAATAAGTAAAAACACATATCACAGCAGATAATAATATTAAAATTTACAAACAATTAAACTGAAGACGGTCGGTCATCCATCGCCTCACAGAACCTTGTACATTCACCACATATAATCCTCCAGCTACCTGCAAAGACATCGCAGTCAGGTGCTGAGGCGAGAAGCGCATTCAGATATTGTAAAGCGCGAACAAGTGGTGAATTCCTGTACGACACAGTGCGCGCCTTCGGAACTGCGAGCAGATCGCGGTGGCGTGGCCGAAGATTAAACTTGGATTGAGACAGTGAGGGTACGAGTAGGCGTACCAGTTGCGCCACCAGTTCCAGGCAGTCCGAATTTCCACGCAATATTCGACACACACCGGTCAAGAGCCCATAATTACGCCTCGCCACCAGAGAATTAAATCCCAAGGTGCCAAGCAGAAACTTCGTTGGGTAAAGAAAAGGATAGTACCCGTATGTTTTTTTATATAAGAAACGCAAAAATGCCTTTTGGATTTTCTCCAGAAGCAAGACGTAAGTGACCTCATGAGGGTTCCACACTGTAGACGCCATCTCAAGTTTGCTCCTGACTAGAGCAGTATAAACAAGTTTAATGGCCTTGACATTGTGAAACTCACGGGCATTGCGTATATATATGCTGTGACATTTTCTGTCATTGTGTCATTTCTATTTGACAGAAAGGGACACTAGGTCCGTTTATGAATAAGGGGTTATACTTTTTAGTTAACTAGTATATTTAGGCAGTTTAACGGCCCGTTGTTTGATCAGTAGTTAACTTAACTAATTGTTAAAATTCTAAAAATAAATCGAAAATTTGACACATTTCCTTGATATTTAACCACTCATTACGGTTTTTAACGATTAGTATGTTTAATTACTGATCAAATAACAGGGCCTAAGTTAATCAAAGTAACTAAGTAGAACTTTTAATAAGGCTGTATTGAATTGGCTCGAAGTTTACATAATATCTATAACACCTATCCCTGCTTTTAAAAAGTTTTCGTCAGCAATATAATATTAACTTCAGGCCATTAAAAACGGTCTTACTTACAAAGAGTGTATTTAATTTGGAATGGCACCAAAATTGTACAATAAGTTACCCCAACATATTCGAAGAAAATGTGACATATAAAAGAAAGAAAAAAAATAAAAATCATTTATTCGTGACAAACAGACAAAAATACTGAACAAAATACTGACAGACAAAAATACCTTTAAAACCAGCGCTGGTCTTCCGTTGGAATCATCCAGTGAAACCACGGAAGATTACACACACAGCACACATACACTATACTAGCATAAAAAAACAAAAACAAAGAAAAACCCGTAATAAAAGTGAACAAGTAACAAAATTATTATTATTCGGTGCTAGTACATACGAGTATTAGGTACAATCAATTAATGGCGTCGCGTTGTGAATAGCTACGATTTATCAGAGTTCAAAAAACGATTACTAGATTTTTTTACAGTCGGTTCGTTTTATTCCGTATTAAATTGTATTTTCACGTCTAGTTCTCTAAAAGTAGGCCATTGTTTATCTTAGAAGCGGGTTGAAAGTGATGCATGTCAACAAATAACTATATCAATGGACCTGTGCAGTAGCAGACACCTGAACCCTCTCTGTAGTAAGATTATTAAAAACAAAACTAAACCTGTACGGAGCCATGCTAAAATCTTATACAGCCATTTTTTGTTAAAATTTAACTGAAATAGGTGCCTTTCGTCCCTTGGGTTAACAATCTACTATTCTTAGGAAATGATTTAATTAGTTGGGAGACGATGAGTAATAATGTAGCGAAGAAATGCTTCTGTTGGTTACGGCGTAGTGCTGGTAGCGTTGCTTGGTTGGTGGTAAAAGCTCAGTTTCATTAGTTGAAAGCCCGCATGTTTGTAGCAATCCATTGACGAGTTGTTTTGACATTATTGAGCCGGGAGCTATTGCAGAAATGCAGTGTAAGTATCAAGAAAAGCATACGAGCTACTAATTTAAATAAGCATTAATAGGGAAATAAGAAATCAATCCTGACGCAGTGTACAACCGTTAAGGTAAGGGATAAAGATAGGAGACGACTAATTTAATAATGTTTCCTTAGAAGTAAACCAGACCAACAACAACCACATTATGTATGTTTGTACACTTTTAAACATGACATTGGCTGCATTACCTCTCTGGGTAGCTAACCCAATCCTTTGTGAGAGGTAAACACCAGCTCTAAGATCTCCGGAGGTGTCTATGAGCCCGGATGACAGGGCCTTAATAAAGCTTTTCATATCGACTGACCAAGATGCCATGGTCTCCACTGCAAGTGCCACAAATTCGTTATTATTGACGGCGCTTGATGGTTTGGGCCTGATCAACTGCTACACCGGCCCGATAATGGGTTGATTTGACGTGGGAAAGGGCGAATGTGTCAACGCACGTCGCGTCCCACACCAGTGCCCTACCTAGTTTCCACGGCACCAATGTAGCTCCGTCTGGTCGCTTGCCATCGTCTCCATGCAAACCTGCTGGTTCTAGGACTGCTGGTCCAGGGGCAGTGGCAAGCGAACGACAAATCAGATCTTTATTGTATTTACATAATATTATTTGTTCACTTTTAATTGGGGTAGATGTTAACCTTAGTTAACTTTTATAATTTTTTTAAAATAAAAATATTTTCATTTACTGTGTCTGAAGGAAATTTACCTAATAAGACCATTTTTTTACTGCTGTCAACATTATTCGAAAACTTTATGGTTGTCCAATGAGTAAGGGTCGACCAGTAATAAACTTTAATTATATTATAAACTTTATTACTAGAGGTATAAAAGCTAATTCTGCGCCCAATGTTGGATAATATTTTATTATCCCTGGTGACTATACTACTGAATAAGTTAATAATAAAAACCCTGTAACAGTTTCCACGAACCCTAAAAAATCAATGGACGCGCAAATTACAAAAGTCGCCATTAGGCCCTTTTTCAATTAATAAGGCGTCCTTGGAACAAGATACTCGAAATTTTACACAGGCTCATTTTGTTAGGGACAAAATTAAATTTGGTCAACGACCGCAGCGAGATTCGGGTTGCTGTGACAGGTCGGGTGTTTTTACAGATCATTGTTAACATTTGATGAATTTCACGTAAATTCAACATAACACCTAAAAAAAATTATTACGTAATCGACTCAGGTGATAATAAAATATAAAGATCCTACTGTAAATAAGTACCTACTGATTGACACATAACCTCAAATATTCACCAAGCGTGTTTTTATTAAAAATAACATATAATAGTTATTTCATCTTGAGGTTAATATGAAAATCACGATCTAGTGTATAAATCATTACAAAGACCTCACTTAATCTTTAAAAGTACGTGATTATCGGGTAATCATGGTGAAATGGTTGGTTTGGTTTTGTTTACATCTTTTGCAAGTTCTATTGAAGGCGTCCTTACATGCCTATAGGTGAATAGATATTAGCGACTCAGTTACGCATAAACCCTTATTAGCTATCAAGGTCACGTTCAGTAAACCTAGAACGTTTTCTAGTTCGCGAGAGTGTTTTATACCGACAAAATCACGGACAAATACATTGAATGCTAATCATGAACTCATACATACATACACATACCTACATACATAAACTCACGCCTTCATTCCCAGGGTGGGGTAGGCAGAGCTAAAGAATTACCAACAAGTCTTAAAACTTCTGGATAATTCTGTAACCACATTTCACACAAGTAGGCTAAGATGTTTCCCAGTGTATTAGTGACAGGTGGCAAGCCCATCGCCTAACAGTACTACAAGCCTTAATTCCCTTAGTCGCCTCTTACGACATCCACGGGAAGACATGGAGTGGCACTATTCTAACCCGGCAAACACACGGCAAAGTATTAACTCAAAACGATAATAACAATGTACGATTTCGGGCTTGAGACCAAATCTCGCTCGTAAATGTGCGTTTAAATTTCCCGCGCATCCACCACTGATCCGTTCTAAAACGAGTGAACGGAGCGGCTGAACGAGCTGATACACTCGGTCTTCCGCCACCAGAGGGCGGCCATTTTTTCGTCTTCTCAACTTGCGCGTGATGCCGGCCGGCACGCGTCGTCAATGTCGTCGTTGTAAATATCAAAAACTGTGAAATTTGGATTGGAAAGAGAGTGAAAGTGGTGTGAAAGTGTCCCGGGACCACAGGAGCCGTCAAAACCTATGGAAAAAGTGAGTGAGATATAATTTCTTTAGCCCGAATCTGTTTTCAATATTTCAATATTGTCGTAGTTCAACCATTTTGGTCATTCGACCGGGATTCTCCAGTTTGTAAACTAGGCACACATATTACACACTCTAAAGCATACATTTATATATTCATTATACAGTTTTTAGTAAACACAAGACTTTATTTCGAGTCTAAAGT
The DNA here is from genome assembly GCA_927399475.2 of Acleris emargana. Classification (NCBI taxonomy): domain Eukaryota; kingdom Metazoa; phylum Arthropoda; class Insecta; order Lepidoptera; family Tortricidae; genus Acleris; species Acleris emargana. The sequence goes on from OV656840.1 coordinate 6,393,865, forward strand.
TTGTGTAACTACGTAATTATTTCAATAGTTGCCACGCGTCGCGCGAGTCTATTGTTTCAAAATGGCCGACATTCTAGAACAACTTATAGATAAAAAGGAGATGTGTTTTTTACGTATTCAAACACTGTTCGAATTATCTAAGGTCGTTGTTACCGATTCAACACGTTTATCGGAATTTAATTTACGTCTTAAGGACATTCATTCAAACCGCGAAGTATTCGAGCAAACAGTATTCGAAATTAATTCTTTAAAAAAGAAAGAAACTCCCAAATTTAAATCGAATTATCAGGAAATTCAAACATTTGACGACATGTATTATCGAATTTTAAGCGTCGCCACAACTTTAAACGAAATATGGCAGTCGTGCGAGAGCGGCAGTTCGCCACCTACCGACTTCGTCCGCAGGGGGCTCGGTGACACCAACAATGATTTGCGCTCAGTTAAACCGCGTTTACCTAAACTCGAATTGTTTAATTTCGATAGCAAATTGGAAAATTGGCAAACCTTCTATGATACATTTACCAGTCTGATTCATAACTGCGAAAGCATTAGTACCTAATGTTGAAAAATATTACTATCTACTTTCTGCCGTTAGCGGTTCCGCGTTAACCGTAGTTAAAGGAATGCCGATTACATCTGATAACTATCCAATCGTATGGGCGTTGTTAGTAAAGAAATTCGAAAACAAACGCGCCTTAGCTACCAGTTATTTGGACCGGCTATTTCAATTTAAACCATTGTTGGTGGAATCGGCCTCCGGCCTTAACGCCTTTTTGCAAACCTATCAGGAATGCGTCAAGGCGTTAACAAAATTAAATATCGATAATTTATCGAGCTTCATATTGTTCTATATGGGGTTGCGTAACTTGGACACCGTTACTAGACGAGAGTTCGAACAAACTGTTGAACAAACTCAAATACCTACTTACGATCAGCTGATCGCCTTTGTAGAAAAGCAAGCGCGGGTTTTAGAAATGTCCGACGTTAAATATTGTGTACAGAAGGGTCAGTTTACACCGAGGGCTGTTACTAACGTCGTATCAAAACCGAACGTATTGCGATCAAATAGTAACTTTTATACTGGCGCAAACAAACATACACCGAAACCGTGCTTGTCAGCTGTTAGTAAGGGGAGCCATGACCGATCAAATAAATGTTTATTCTGTGACAAACCACATTCAACGTACCGATGTTACGAATTTTTAGATTTAACACCCGCACAGCGTCTTGATAAAGTGAAACAGCTTCAATTATCTGAAAATTGCTTACGTCAGCATCAGCTGTCCGAGTGTACTTCAAAGATCAGATGTGTTTTGTGTAAACAACCGCACCATCATAGTCTACACTTAGATACAGTTTCAAGTGTACAAAATTATAGCAGTAGTCAAGGTCCGTCCAAGGGTCAAGGTCAACTTCCTAATGTCGGCTTGACTTGTTCATCAAATTCTACTGTGTTGTTAGGCACTGCCGTGGTGCACGTCGCAGATCGATGGGGAACCTACCACGCCGTGCGTGCAGTCATTGACAGCGGTGCCATGTCCGGTTATATGACAAACGAGTGTGCTCAGCGCCTAGGTCTGTCGCGACGCAAGTGTCCGTTTGAACCCATGGGTCTGGGAGGTGCACCAGTGCAAGATTTCGGATTGGTTACGTGTTTAATTAAGCCACGAAACTCATCTGGCCCGGTTTTGAGCACCGAGACTGTAGTTGTGGGTAATATTACAAGTAATTTACCTACAATGACACTTTCAAACAAAATTATAAATAACTTTAAAAATCTCGAGTTAGCAGACCCGAATTACTTTTCGGCCTCTCCTGTCGAATTACTGTTGGCGGGCGACTTGTTTCCGTACATTTATGACGGTCAGAACATACTACCGCGAGAACCGGGTTTACCCGTTGCGATGCACTCGATCTTCGGTTACATCATAGCTGGCCAGACAGTGCTCGAAGGTGATCGCGAATCATTTAAACCTTCTCTGGGCTTGTTCTCGGCCAATAGTAGTATCGAAAAAATAATGAACTCTTTTTGGGAGACTGAAAACGTACCCTGTGACTTAGTTAAAAATCCAGAGGATATTTATGTAGAGGAGTGTTTTCAAAGGGAACACAGCCGTGACAGCACAGGGCGTTACACAGTGACGTCTCCATTCAAATCTAACTGTGAGCTCGGTGATTCAATTCAACAGGCATTACGTCGTTTCAACAATTTAGAAACTAAATTAAACCGCTTTCCGGAACTTAAGGAAGAGTATGGTAAATTTATGTCCGAATATGAAGATCTCGGTCACATGACTTGTGTGGGTGACTTGGGGTCTGTCGATTCGAAGTATATAATTCCACATTTTAGTGTTTTACGGCCTTCAAGCACAACCACGAAGCTTCGGGTTGTGTTTGACGCTTCAAGTAAAACATCAAACAATAATTCATTAAATTCAATTGTCTACGCGGGTCCTAGGTTGCAAGCAGATATAAATGAAATCTTAACCAATTTTCGTATTCACGAAATTTGTTTGTCAAGTGATATTTGTAAAATGTTTCGTATGACCTTGATTGAGGAAGCTCAGCGCAAGTACCAACATATTTTATGGCGGTTTTCTAAGGATCAACCTATAAAAATCTATGCCTTAAACACAATAACTTATGGGGTAGCCAGTAGCCCTTACTTAGCGATTCGTGTCCTGCACCAGCTGGCAGACGACGACGCCGAGAAGTATCCTTTAGCGAGCAAGGTTCTAAAAAAAGGATTCTTCGTCGATGACCTTCTGTGGTCTGTAGGTACGTACGAGGAAGCAGCTCAGCTTCAAGATGAGTTGCTTGATTTACTGAAGGGAGGAGGGTTCATTCTTCGTAAATGGGCGAGCAATTGTGCCCAGCTCTTAGAACGTGTACCCGCTGATCATCGCGAAACGCCAGTTGCATTCGAGGATGATAAAGATCTATCATTAAAAGTTTTAGGTCTTCAGTGGCGGCCTGCTGAGGACGCGTTTTCATTTGCAACAAATTTACTTCCAGTTTCACAGGCGATCACTAAACGCAGTGTTCTGTCACAGTTAGGTCGTCAGTTCGATCCACTGGGTTTCGTAGCGCCATGCATATTTTACGCGAAATGCTTCATGCAAAAGCTCTGGCTCCAAAGGCTCGGATGGGACGAGAAACTTTCCCCGGAGTTGGAAAAAGAGTGGCTCACTTACGTGTCTGAACTTCCACTGCTGTCAAACTTCAGGCATGATCGTCAAGTTACTGTCAACCATCACAATAGTTATCAGCTCTTCTGTTTCTGCGATGCTTCTACCAAAGGAATAGCTTCGGTAATTTACTTGCGTAGCTTCAACAATCAAGGTCAAACGAAGGTCAGCCTGGTTATTGCTAAGTCTAAGGTTGCTCCCTTAAAAACCGTATCCGTGCCGCGTCTTGAACTGATGGCTGCGCATTTGTTGGTCAAATTAGTCAAATACACTAAGGCAATATTACTTAATCAAATATCGATAGAAGACACATTTTTGTTCACTGACTCTTCTGTGGTGTTGAGTTGGCTAAACACACCCAGCTATACTTTAAAGACCTTTGTGGCTACACGCGTCTCTAAAATATTGGAGAGCGTGTCTAGCGAAAGCTGGTACCACGTGAGCGGTGTGTCCAACCCCGCCGATGTGTGTTCGCGCGGCGCGCTACCCTCCGCGCTGCTGGCAGCGCCAGAGTGGCTAGCGGGCCCAAGCTGGCTCAACACGCCGCAGGAGAGTTGGCCAATAAAATCAATTGACAAATTTAAATCTAGCAATGTACCGGAACTACAAATCACTGGCAAGCCATCAGTTCAAACGCTCGTGTCCAGTAGTGATAGCACCGAGTCGAATTTTCATCAAATTGACTGAAAAATATTCAAATTTTGTCAAACTTCAATATGTAGTAGCTCGCTGTTTTCAATTTATCAATAATTGTAAGTCAATTAAATCGAAACGCAACTCGGGACCGTCTCTCCTATCTGATTTGCAGAGAGCGCACGACATTCTTATCAAGACAGTTCAACGGCAACATTTCTTTACTGATATTGACGCACTTACAAACGGTAAATCTTGTAGTTTGCCGATAAAAAAAACTAGCACCCTTTCTGGATCCCCTTGGTTTCCTCAGGGTGGGGGGTAGACTGTCGCTCTCGAACTTGCCATATAAAATTAAGCACCCGTTGTTGCTTCCCAAAGCGGGAAATTTCATTAAAATATTAATCGACTATTTTCATAAAATATATTTACATGCCGGACCGCGCACGCTTCATAGTCTAATTAGTCAAAAATATTGGATTATTTCGGCGAGGAGAATTATAAGGTCGCAATTTTCTAAGTGCCTTCAATGCTTTAAAGTAACACCGACATCTTTACAACCCATTATGGGTAACTTGCCGAAGTTCCGGATTCAAGACATACATACCTTTCACACTGTGGGTGTTGACATCGGAGGCCCATTCTACACGCGAGAGAGTAATAGGCGTAACGCAATGATTTCCAAGTCATATTTACTGCTACTTGTCTGTTTTTCAACGCGTGCAGTGCACGCAGAGGTTCTGAGTGCGCTCACAACTAAATGTTTTTTCGCAGCCTTCGACCGCTTCACGGCCAGGCGCGGACTTTGTCACACTATTGTGTCTGATAATGGTAAAAACTTCGTGTCTGCTGGCAAACAACTCGCTGAAATAAATCAATTTTTTAATCAACATAGAAATAATATTTCAATCGCCTTCAATGATCGCGGCGTTGATAGGAGGTATAATCCTCCCACGGGCAGTCATTTTGGTGGGATGTACGAAAGTGGTATTAAATCCGCGAAACTGATGTTGAAGCGTGTCATAGGCAATCGGACATTATCTTTCGAGGAACTCAGCACCCTCTTCGCTCGTGTGGAGGCCGTGTTGAATTCCCGACCTTTAACTAATATCTCGAGCGACCCGTCAGAGTACGAGGCGCTCACACCCGGACATTTCTTGGTCGGTCGCGAACTATTAGCCGTTCCTGAGTGCGACCTTTCTGACGAACCAGTTCACAGCTTAACTCGTTGGCAACTGGTGCAGCAGGCGTCGCAACGATTCTGGAAATTATGGAAGAGTGACTACCTTCACACGCTTCAGCAGCGACAGAAGTGGCTTAGCAATTGTCGAAACCTTAAAGTGGGCGAACTCGTTTTGATACATTCCGACGCTCCTCCACTTCAATGGTCCCTTGGCCGTGTGACAGAGCTTCATCCAGGCCTCGACGGGGTCGTCCGTGTAGTCAAAGTACGCACTCAAAATGGAGAGTATACGCGACCTGTTGTAAAAGTTAGTCCTCTTCCAATGGTATTGGACTCTGAGTAACTTGTTTTGATTTATTGCATAAATTTGACGCAAGTGTCAAGTTTATGATATTTAGTTAAGTTTAAGTGAAATATTACGGTTACACATACTTCATTATATATCTCGTTTTCTACATTATATATCTTATCTATCATACAGTCCACTGTCATATACACTGACAACCATCCCTGGTTTATAAACTGGGGAATCAGGGGTAGATTCCCGGTGGGGGGTTTATGTACGATTTCGGGCTTGAGACCAAATCTCGCTCGTAAATGTGCGTTTAAATTTCCCGCGCATCCACCACTGATCCGTTCTAAAACGAGTGAACGGAGCGGCTGAACGAGCTGATACACTCGGTCTTCCGCCACCAGAGGGCGGCCATTTTTTCGTCTTCTCAACTTGCGCGTGATGCCGGCCGGCACGCGTCGTCAATGTCGTCGTTGTAAATATCAAAAACTGTGAAATTTGGATTGGAAAGAGAGTCAAAGTGGTGTGAAAGTGTCCCGGAACCACAGGAGCCGTCAAAACCTATGGAAAAAGTGAGTGAGATATAATTTCTTTAGCCCGAATCTGTTTTCAATATTTCAATATTGTCGTAGTTCAACCAAAGAACATTTGCAAACTAACAAAAACCATTAAACACCTTAAAATCATTATCTTCTCCCCTCGCACACGCAGTCGCTGTGAAGTTCATCCGCTAACTCAATTACTAACTTATCGTCCTGTTAATAGATATTAAATTAGCTTGTTTTCAACGCCTTGTAATTTGTGCTGGACTCCTCCGGTTCACTTTACAAATAAACTTGTTAAAGCGATAACAAAGTTTGTTCGAATTACATGGCTTCTGAAACTTAGATGTAGTGATTAAAGATAATTTAGCGTAGGTAGGTTAGTATGTAATATAACCTAGTGCAGAGTTCGTCGTTGTTGTCATGCGCATGTCATTTGGACGCTCTAACTACGCTTACATAGTTTCTAGTTCTTCAATTCTCTTCTATCAGTTCTATATCTCGCTTGCTCCTATTACTATTATTATCAAAAACCTCGAAATGTTCAATAAAAGAAGATGTAGTGATTAAGATTGAAAAGGGCATGCTTCAATGGTTCGGTCATTTGGAAAGAATGGATGAAAGAAGATTTACTACAGAGATATATAGATCAAAAGTGTGTGGAGGGGTCGGAAGGGGCAGCCTTAGGCGTACTTTTTTTAATCAAATCGGGGAAATACTGGAAGAATACCCAAAACCGACGTGCGTGCATGACTCAATGTATGAATGTGGAAAAAGCTAAAGAAATTTGTCAAGATCGTAACAAGTGGAAAGAAGTGGTCTCTGCCTACCTCTCTGGGAAACAGGCGTGATTTAATGTATGTATGTATGTATCAAAAACCTGAAGAATCTCACTGCTGCACCTTTCATCTGGTTTCTCCGTTCTTAGCAGTCTAGTTAGTCCTTCAAAAAGGAAGACATCTTGCCATCACCGACGAGGTCTGCCACGTTTCCGTCTTGTCGAGTTGTTTGGTTTCCACGACGACTCTGGCCCACTGGGCAGTGAAGATCGGCCCGCAGTAGATGTGACCAGTCCTACTTTAACTTGGCCTAACTTGGTAACCTTTTTTGACTATTTGCTTCTACCCCTTTTAAATTGACTGATAGATTGCGTGTTATTTGTGCCTTCTGTGAACTGTATAGAACTATAAACGTAGTGTAAAGTGAAGCGGGGCTATTACGTCAAATGGCTTTAACTCCTGTTCTAAAGTTTGTATATAAAAGTGAGGTGAGTGAGTGAAGTAGAGAAAAAAAAATGTACTTCTCAATAGATGTAATTTTTCGATACGAACTTTAAAACGGGAGATAAAGCCACTCGACGTAATAGCCCCTAAGAATCTTACATTAAACTACCTGAAGCGCTTATTTATCTCTGGTTCGCTAACCCACTTAGCTACTGCTACAAGACAAGCCCCATACACTTTAATACCAAAACGGCAAACAAAGAGTGGGGTAAAATGAAACAATGCAGAAATTGATTGAAACAAATGTAATTTTTGACTATTGTTTTCACATCAGGTACATTTATGATAGCTTTTGTAGAACATCCACATTGTCATGTTTTACGGAAGATAGGTATATAATTTCTAGTTAAGACTTTTATTTATAGCTACAAGGATTTCATTTCACTTAGCTTTCACCTCTTAGTTGCCTTAGAAAAGACGCTTAACGCTAATGAAAACGATTGTTAAAAACTGTCAAGTGCCATCGCTCGGCAGCTTTCGTCAATCCTATAGATTGTCTATATCAATAACGTTCTCCCAACCCATCTTGTCTACGGCCACGGCTTGGGCCTTATTCTACATTGACCTTTCCCCTACTGCATTAGTATTGTTTTCGACTCAGCCACCATTACCGACAATCAGCACGAGCTATCACATCGGGGAAAATACTATAACAATAGGTGTAAAGACAATCGAGGCCCTGCATCTGTATCTTAAATTATCTAGATAATCGTGACTTGCAACATTCCATTAAGCTTCAGCAGCTAGAGAATGACCGCAATTATCTACCATAATGTAATAAATCTACTTAGAGCCATTGCCACCAGGCGAACAGCGGCGAGCGAGAGCTGACAAACTAAATTCCATTAACCCTAGATCCGTCCTTGCACATTTTGCTCGCCCATTCACTTCACTTCGTCAAAGGCCAAACGTCGCAAATCCAATAGAGCCGCGGTACCAGGAGACTAGAATCAGGCAGGAGTCTTGTCTGACATGTTTGAACGAGATTGAATAGGAAATATTCAACGGAAAAAGTTTCTGCATTTTTAGGCGTGGTGCACATGCGATGAATGAAGTGGAATTTCAAAGGGTTTTTTGCTAGGTAAAAGTGTAAAATATTTGAATGGGATTCACGATCGTGATACAATAGAAACAAACTAACCTAAGTAAGTTTTTTTAAAAGGGTCTTATTAAAATGCAGTGGCGAATTTGTTGTAAAGTTTTTGTCGTGTTTTTATTTATTTAGAATGATAAATAATGTAATTGTTTGACTACGCGTTGGCCTTGTTGGTAGTGACCCTGCCTACAAAGCTAGCGGCCCTGGGTTCAAATCCCGGTAAGGGCAGATATTTGTGTGATGAGCGCGAATATTTGTTCCCGAGTCATGGATGTTTTCTATGTATTAAAGTATATATATCTCTATTATAAGTATTTATATCGTTGTCTAGTACCCATAGTACAAGCCTAGAGCTTAGTTTGGGACTGGGTCAATTGGTGTGTCATTGTGCCCTGATACTTATTATTATTATTATAAGCATTATGTACTCTATTGGTACTATTATATAGATGCCGTTTACATATTAATATGCTTTTATTATATAGATGCCGTTAATTATTCTTTAACCTTAGAAACTACGTTTGACATTGCATAAAAAACCTTTTTCGGTTATAACCGAAAAAAGTTTTTTATGCATGCTTTTATGCATTTCACAACTTCAATATTTAAAAACTATAAACAATTTCATGACACATAAAGTTTTAATGTTTGTGCGAACCTCAAGCACCCCAACTCACAATACAGCATTAAAATTCAATTTGAATATTTCATAAAGCGAAACGTGGCCGTAGTTCCAAAATTACTGGCCGTTAAACTGACGCACCCTTTTTGAGTAAAATCCAAACTTATCCATTACATCCTGTTCTCCTAGTACGGGGCCGCTGGCTGACCCGTTATTAACTAGTTTAACATACGAGGCGTAAACTTAATGTTCATCCAATTAACTGATTACTAACCCTTTAGATGAATGTCTGTTTAAAAATTAGACATTTACCTAATTATTTTTAGAGTTGGATTGAAGCTAGAAATTGCAAATAAATGAGATTTTGTTATGAATAGCAAAATCAATAAATTTCATTTTAATCGCGATCAACCTTTCTTCTGTTTTAAAATAAAATAAGGAACGCAGATCATAAATATATTATCATTTTGAAGTTGTTACACTTAACTTAGCTTCGGGTTGTTCATAATTATCACATTAGCCAAAGAAAGTACACTGCTGGACAGAGATCTGATCTGATCTCCACGACTGTCAGTTTTAGGCTACTCTAATCCATTCTATCCTCTTAATCCAATGAAAAGTATCTAAGATGTAACTCCTGTAGTAGTATCAACCTCATTACTAACAAAAGAAAATGGAATCTGCTTTGGTTATTTAATTTGAGATACTACTTCTTAGCTAGATCATCAGTCCATCTTATGAAAAAAAAAAACCCTCCGATGGCCATCTGTTCCATGATCAATGTGTCCCCATGGCCATTTCAGGTTTGAAATTCACTGAGCTAAGTGAACTTTGGTTATTCCTGATCTCGCAGTGTGCATGAGTAACGCAAATGTCTTCAAATTATTATCTAGATTTGTCCACATCACGCGAATACACTAACAGCACTAGTGTGATCCTAGCGCCGTGGCCAGTGTAAATTAATCCAGTTTGAAATTCGAGCCGCACGTGTGCACCCAACTTTACGTTAGCAGGGACATCACGTCTTCGCCCGAGGTCGGCTGAAATATTAACTCTTGCCAACTCATGCCACCTTGGTAACCGGGCGCTGTAACCAATGCAGTTTATTTTTATTATTACTGGGGAAACATAGTGAAAAGTGTTAGGTATAAGTGACACGGGATTTTTGGAGATTCATGAAATGAAACCGTTTTAATATTAAATTTAGAACCGTTATTCGAAACCGAAAACAGTTTTTATTTTATTTAGCTTTAAACATACTTAACTTATATTAGATACCGTAAAATGTGCCTACTTTGCTCCCCCACGGGTAATCTTGCTCCATCGTTATATTGAGGTATTCTGTATTGTAAATCATTCTAGTGCCTTCATTCACTGCGCAGATGGATGTATACATCAATTATTTTTATAAAATTTGTCATCGGCCTTGTCTTATAAGTAACATACAAAAAAGTCACTATGGAGCATAGTTACCCATGGGGGAGCAAAGTAGGCACATTTTACGGTATTGCAAAATCGAGATATAAAAATATAAAATTAAGTAAACCAATTCAATTATCACTCATTAATTGTTTTCATTAGTGTACAACGATATTAAAATTAATTAGTTAAATTAGTAAGTAAAATCTAAAACAGTGATGTTATATATTACTTGTGTCTATTAAATAATCGACAGACACATTATAAAGGAAATCAGTAAAAAGTATTCAATCATTAAAAACTAATTTAAGTTAATAAGATAAGAAGGTCTTTCCTTAGACCATACAGTAGCTGGACTGGCCTTATAGGTCATTTCCCCTCTGCCGAAAAACTTGCACAATGTGCAAAAAGTTATACAAAACCAATTTCATAATCGATTAATGGTCATTCACAAAATCGCCTCGCCAGAGAACACACTTATTGGAAAAATGCTCGCATGTGCTATGAGTTCGTGTAAAAAACGATCAATTACTTCAAGCTTAGAATAAGATGGCAGAACATTTCATTTGTTAGTAATTTTATATATATTTAATACCTGTAAAATATTATTTTTAAAATATTTTCATAGCACGTCAAATTTAACGATTAAAACCAATCGATTCAAATTCTTACTTGGATGAATGCGTACTCGGGTAGCGAGACTCGGTTTTAATGCTTTGTAAGAAATAACTTAACAGTTTTTGAAATAAAATCTATAATTGTTTGCATCAAAATGATGTCGTCAGCATACTCCTTAGCGAGACTCGGTTTAGTGATAAGGGAAGTGTCGATGAAATCAATATTTTTCGACAGATTAAGGAATATTTACTAAGGACTTGAAAATTGTCTAGTGAACACTATTTATTTTAAGTGTATATTTTACACGTTTCCAAAAGACCCAGAATTGAACAAATATGGACCGCCTCATGCAGCAGACAAGCAAATTGGGTGCCTACGCGTACCTACTAGTTCCATATGTTCGAAACATTTTGATGCAAGTCAGTATCGAACACTGCAAGAGGCGAAAGTTAATAGATTTTGCTGTTTCTACTTTATGTTTATATGAAAAAGTTAGTATATTTAGTATTTTAGTAAGTATTTACTTATACAAAGAAATACCAATGACCACGATATTTTAAAACTTTCATAACTTTGTCAAATAATATCTAATAAAAATACGGTCAATAAGGTTTCTTCTCATTAAACAATAATAAGAAAAATTGTGCTATAATCTCCATGATTGGTCAAGAGGGCAAACTTTGTAAAAATATATAAAAAACATCGTACTTTTCCGTTATTGTTAATTATAATTGACTTAACAACTATTTCATTGACCAATAATATCCTATTACGATGCTCGATAGATACTGATTTTTTTATGACAGAGAAGACGGCACATTAGCACTCGGGCCACCTGATGGTAAGTGGGAACTGAGACAATCTCAAGATTGCAATCCTAAGGGCCGTATTAATAAACTTTTCTTGACTGAGAGATGTCCGTCACAAGATACGTCAGAGTAAACGACAAGCCATAGAAAATTGTTATTTTGACGCATCTTGAGACTGGCATTAAAGTCGAGATAACTTTATTAATACGGGCCTAAGACTTCAAAGGCGTTGCCAACTCTGAGTTCTACGATGGAATCTCTATGCTCGTAATTTCACCGGTTGTCTTATTCCGACACCGGAACACAACAATGCGAACACTGCTGCTAGGCGGCGGGGCAAAAATTGTATGCTCCTGCAAATGTCAGTTAAAATATCGATATGAGCTATCGACCTAATCCTCGCACCGTAGGTTATGCCGACCACATTGACATTTACGTATTCTTATACCGCGTTTGTACAAAGTCTTTACATGTGTGATATGTTTGTGTGCGTCAAAATATATTATGTGTTAGATTTCTGTCAAAATATGCGTGTGTAATGACACAGATAGATTTTACATTTGTAAATAATCTTTTGCATGTGTTATTTCTTCACCCCCCGCAAAACTCGGCAGACATGATTGTACCCGAATACAACCAATAAGGCCAGTCCAGGAATTGTATGGTCTAAGGGTCTTTCTTTAGATACTTTTTTAGGAGTTTCCAAATGCAAAATAAATTTATCTCCCACTCTCTACTCTCTCTCTCTTTCGTACGCGTACAGTTACTTTCCTGCTAATCCCTCTATTATTTATATTATATTTGTTGCCATTGTGGGTCGATTTTCGGAAAATCCATTCTTATATACCCTAAGGGTAACCCTAAGGGGTACCCTTAGGGTACATAAGAATGTATTGAAAGAAGGAGGGATACTTCTTTCAAATTTCAAGTCCTAGGTCCAGCTCTGGTTTGAATTTGCGTTGATCGATTAGTCTGTCACTTTCTCCTGTTATATATACCGTATATTTTAAAATTAAAACGTGGGAGGGTTATGCAGTAGCAATTAAATAGTGTAATTTAATAATTCTTAAAAGGTCGGTCACAAGCGTTAATTTGTGACCCATCTCAAAAAGAATAGGCTTGGTAGTTGTCAATGAATTCAATGACATTAGAGATGCCAAATCGTTTGTAACTTATAGGAAACTCAACCTTATTGTTGTACAATATCGAATTGACTTGGGACCTAAGATTGGCCCCAAAAAGTTCTTGACTGTACTTTATCATTCTGACTTGGTGACCGGTCCATCGTAGTCGTGCTACGCCGTAGCGCAGGCCGTAGGCCCTAAAAGTGCTACGATCAACATCGTAGAAAACATTTTTACTCTTTCGTAACCAAACCTTGAAAAGTACTACATTTGACCCTGTTAATGAGACCGAAAGATGTCAGTCCTGGGTTTGACTCCCGGGATGGACAAATATTTATGTGATTAGTTTGAGTATAGTACCCATAATAAAAGGCTTGGGCCTAGTTTGAAACTGGGTTAATCAGTGTGAGATTATCTTATGACGTAAATTGATTAAATAATTATTTTACTTTACTCGTTCCAACAGTCTGAATTGCTAATCATGAAAATTGCTGCAGACCCTTACAGCCCTTTTTCACCCGTTTGGATTGTTGTAGCTCATAAAACGGGAGACCCTTACCCCAGAAGGGTTGCTAAGAATAAAAACGAAAAAAAAATATCAACAAACAAAACTTTAATAAGGATACCAGAAACTATGAACTAGTTTAATTTATTATTTTATCGTATAAAAGCGAATAAAACTACAGGAGGGCTACCACTTCATAAGCATAGAATTCGTTTATTGCTTCTTTCCTTATTTCTGTGATTTTTTAAAGTACTTTCTTAGTGCTTCTTCACGCTACTCAAGGAATATTACATCCAAATTGTAAGTTCTTCTTTTAGGTTCAATGGTTAAGGCACTGCATAGTCTATCAGTGTGTCAGTCACCACACGAGTTTTCTATGTATTGAAAATAAAATAAAATAGCATAGTTTATTTAATTGCATATTTAACTTTAGCTTTAGTAATTAGTTGTATTAACTACCGATAGGTACACCATAAATAAAGCCTTAACTTCACTTTGAATTATGAAATTATAACCGATACCTGCAACGTTACATACATTTATTGATTCCATCATAAATTGTGACCGTAAAATGGACGCTTATTCGCGGTGAATATAAAACGAAGTTTTATTTCACAAGAGGCAGGTGATGTGGCATGAAATATAACAGATTAGACACTGTCAAATAAACGCGCGTGTTGTAGTTTATAGAATTAATATTATAACAAAAATCAGGGATAATCTCACACAAATTAACTTAGTACTAAAAGTAAGCTCTAGGTTTGTTGTATTTAGATAACAATAAACATATCGACGGCAAAAAACGATAAGGGCGTATCTCTGAAAACCCAACTTTACACCAGAGCCAAAAAACCGAAAAAAAAACAGAAATTAAATCATAATTTTGTAACGGTATGTCGTATGAACGTAATTTTTGAACCATAAAACTATAAAATACAAATCTGTATTAAATTGTCTACGAACCATTGATTTCCTATTGCCAGAAATGGAGTTATTCGAGTTACGTCCATTGTCTACAGAAATTATAGACCGCAAAAATGACGTATCTCGACATGGTGTTTGTACTGAATCAGAAGATTATAACGAATTACCTGACCTCAAAAAGGTTGTAACTGCTTTATGTTTTAATTTCCTGTAAAAAACGGGGTGTAAGCACGTGCATAATGCATACCAATGGCTAGAAAATTGGTCGTAATTCAAACTCCTAGAAATCCGATGATCGGTCGTAAGCTTTTCTCAACGTAAATTTATTAATATTTAAAAAGTTACACAGCAAAACAATAATATCTATGACATTTTTTTTTTAAAACAGACTTCATTAGATAGGTAAATATATAAGTGTTTCTGATGTTATTTTATTTGAAACACAAATTATAATTATTAATGATCTCGTTTTGTTAATTAATTATGATAATCTAATTCAAACAGGTAAGTACAGTTGTGTGTGTTTCAAATAAAATAACAACAAAAACACTTATAGGTTATCAATCATCTCAATAGTAGCTCAAGATCTATTTTTCACGACATAATTATTAATAACAATTTACCATTAATTGGCATGGTACAAAGGGAATGCAGTGCCGACTACAAACAATTATAAAGTATGTTACATAAAATCAAACGCAATAGTAACAATATTAAAACTTATACAGACTGACCATGCTGTTTATTCAAATAAAAATAATAATACTTGCTTTGCCTATAAATCAAATTAAAGAAAATGTTTGATTAAAATCAACAGGTTAGGTTTTGTTTGTTGCAGAACGAACAAAACAAACAAAACAACAAACAAACAGAACGAGTTCTTGACCCTAACTTAACTTGTCGCTAAATTTCAGACACTATCGTCTATCCTTAGGCCCGGAATATTGAGAATTCGAATCGTTTTTACTACTCTTGTATTGTTCGTTTTCTTTACGCTTACGTATAGTTTTCTTAACCGGTTTTCCGTCTATTATTATTTTTTGTTCTTTCAAAACTTTAATCTTCTTACTATTTTTTTGGTCGTGTTTCAGATCTTCTATCCATTTTCTTCGTTGGGCCATCTACAAATAAAATAAAAAACGTAAAAAAAAACAATTTGTTTGTTAACACTGTAACTGCCATACTGCCAGTATTCCCCCGCTTATCTCCGAAACTACTGGGCCTAAAAATTTGAAAATAATACAGAAAATAGTTATTTTCCTATAGATTACAGGAAAACCTATAAGTCTATGGTATTTAATGTAACATAGGAAATCTCTATGAAGGAGAAATTTTATATGTTACTTTAAATACCATAGACTTCTTATAGGTTATCCTGTAATCTATAGGTAAAGAACTATTTCCCATATTTTTTTCAAAATTTTAGGCCTAGTAGTTTCGGAGATAAGGGGGGAATGGTAAATGTTCGCCTATTTTCTTAAATAACTTCAAAACCGTTTATTTTAAAATTATAAAAAAACATACTTAAGACTCTCAAAACGAGTTCTTTCAATTGATATATCACACGATATAATGTGCATTTTTTTTTCTAATTTAAGCCCCATAAGTGGCCCCCATGTTAAAATTCATTTATTTACATTACACGTCCGTGTTTGAATCACCGATTTACATATGTGTACCAAATTTCAACTCAATCGGTCCAGTAGTTTCGGAGCAAATTGGCTGTGACAGACGGACAGACAGACAGACGGAAAAACAGACGGACGGACAGACAGACAGACAGACAACGGAGTGATCCTATAAGGATTCCTTTTTTATTTTTGAGGTACGTAAATAAAATACTTACATGCTAAAAAACTGTAAAATAAATATAATATCGTCAAGAATACAATAAATACCTAATCTAAACAATAAATAATACACAGGTTCCCGGCTCCAGCAATTTAAAACATTTCACTTTATGTTATTTTGTAAAATAGATAAGATTGATTTACTAATTACGATTTATTGTTACATTTTATATTAACGATTAATTGACCAAGTACCATAAATATTCATTTTGTTGGATTAATTATAAAACTTTACATACCTTGATAAATTGTAATCCTTAAAGTTTTCACAACGCGATTTTACACCCAAACCAGACACAACCTTTTAACGCGGCGTCCGCGCAGCGACCAAGATAGCTTACCTGGGGCGTGAGCGGGGAAAAACCAGAATATTCCAGAGATAACAAGACCTATGGATCGTCTTAAGCACCTAAAGTTCAATATATCGACGATGGAAAACGATAAGGGCGTATCTCGTAAAAGGTCGTAACTCAACTGAGTTAAAGGTATACTCAGCTTTTTTTTCTGCGTCGATTAGTCCGGGTCTCGTTGCTCTACGATGACATGAAATCCAAAAATCGGACAGTATTTTCAAAAGCGTCTTTATTTTTTTTGGTCGTAACTGCACAAAAAACGACGAATTTAAACATTTTAGAATTCAATTTAGATTAGACGGAGAGATCCGATACACCATGTGACGTCATGTAACACGCCGGCCATATAAACACCATGTTAAATTGTGTTTCGCTAGAAAGAGATAGGAATATTTTTGTTATTAGATCTTGGAAATTAAAAAAAAACTAAACTGCTTGTTACATGAATCAGCTTTTATTAAAGCTATAATAAAAAGTCATGGATATTCCCTATTGTGCCAAGCTGCATACGGTAAACTTCAGTTATTTTATTAAATCTCTTCATTAAATCAACGAAACGATAATCATGACGGGACGCTAACATAACTATGCTTTATATTGATACCGTTGGTAGCACCTTGTACAGAGTCCAAAGCGCTAACACCATCTTATCCTTAAGATAATTGCAAAGCGACGACGCCTCAATCTAAGCTAAGCTGTCAAAAAAAACCATGCAAATTTAGCTCCGGGCGATGACGACTTTCTCGCCCCCTAAATCAAGTCCGATTTCTACATTTTTTTACAATGTTGTAGATATTTATAAAGAAGTAGGTTTGTACGTTTGTGTTTTTTTTTTGAGATATATTTTTGACCTAGAGATCATAAATATAGCGAAGCAGTGATTGCATTGTTGTTTTAC
Organism: Acleris emargana; assembly: GCA_927399475.2. NCBI lineage: Eukaryota > Metazoa > Arthropoda > Insecta > Lepidoptera > Tortricidae > Acleris > Acleris emargana. Next base: position 6,411,204 of record OV656840.1, read on the forward strand.
TCTTGTTATAAGACAACCGTTGAAATGAGTAGCATAGAGGCATTCCATTATATTCCTCAGGGTTGTATCACATTTACAGTCTTAGAATTGCAGTCTTGAGATGTTATGGTTTTCAGTCTCCAATTTCCATTGGATGACCATGTCGGCTCATTAGTCTCCTCCCTGGCTAAAAAATAACTTGTCGATTTCAACACGTTTTTTTTTTCAAAGTGGACATCTTGTTATAAGTTGTTATGTCAGAACCGGCTCTTATTTTATTGATATTTTATATGACTGTATTATCTAATATATCAATTATTATTGCAGTGGGAGTGTTGTTTTACACCCGGCGTCAAACTGAACTGCGGCAAAATTATATGTTTTAGCTTGTTTCAGGATGTTACGACATATTTTTATTACAAGTACAACCAATATCTTTTTGTTTTATTTGAACATTTTATTTTTCAAACTGTAGATACAGGACAAGAACAAGGTAAATAGGTTATGAGATAGTATTAACTACTTCCCATTAAAACCCTCAATACGAAAGGAAATGCCGTCTACTCAGGAACTAATAAAAACATGTCTTATGATTAAGTTATTTAATTAATAAATTTTTTTAAAGATGTAGATAATTAGCTGGAATGAAAGGAAGAGCAATGAGGAAGTGCTTGACATAATAAAAAAAATATTTATAACACACAGTAATAATAAACGAAGCGAGATGTTTGGTCACCTGTTATGATACTACGAGTAAATAGGTACCATATCAGAATAGTACCTATTTGGAGTGAAAGAGTTAACCTTAAATACTAACTTAGTTTTTAAATGTTTTCATGTGAGTGAATTGTAATTCGAATGATAATAAAGTTTCTTTAACTATAAAAGGATAGACACAGGTCAAGAAAACAAAAGTCTAACATTATAAATATAAATTAGTCATGGGGCCGTGCTTGAAACAAACAAAAGCCGTAGTTTTTCAGTGGATGTTGGCTGAATTACTTAGGAACATACAAACTCCACGAAGATGTAGTCATAGCCAGTAAAAAAAGACATTACCTACTATACACAACGTTCCATTAACACGATTAAATTATATACGATATGCTAACTTTTCAATATGGCAGTCCCCAACTCGCGCCTGACGGGTTTTCTTATTTATTGGTTTGTTTCTTGCGGCAGTACACATAAATAATACATTTCCCGAGCACGGAATATCATCCCAGAGGTAACATTCCCACTAAATTCTGTAAGAGCTCCTCTGTTGTTGGATGCTCACTGTAATGCTTTCTATTCTGACATACCAAAATGCTCGTTTACTTGTTTTAAAAAAGCCTAAGCCAATAACGTGACAAAGAAATATGAAATCTACACGCTTAAGTTAAAAGCTTTTTTAGACTGGAACGAGTCACGCTACTTGTGTTTATCAGCCTGATATTCGGCAGGACGTGTAAACCCGTAAAGCAAAAGTTAAGGAAAGGGAAAAATATTTTTTTTTCTTGAAATTCGTCAACGTTACACACGTTTTCTCCCGCAATTTTCGCTAGACAAGGGAATCAAGTAGACGGTTCTTCTTTATGAAAAGATTTCTAAGAAGCGTCTTAGTAGAGCATGAAATCTGATTTTCTGGCGCAAAGTAGCTCGGGTGAAAAGCGGTTTCAGAATTAATTTCGTGTGTGCGTTCATTACGCGAAATGGTTAATATTTTATATATGTATCTACGTTACTAAAAGCATACTTATTATACGTTCTAACGTGAATATTTAAATAGTTAACATCTGTGTTGGAATTATTTCACATTAGCATTTTACTGCAAAATAATACGATATAAGTTAATAAATATGCATACCTAATAGGATAATTTTTAGTCTTAAAGCACTACTTATATGGATGAGTAAATACTTTCGACAATAACGTGACGTTATGATTCAAGTCGTAAGAAATTTCAAACAAATGGTTTTATAATGTCACTGTGACACCGTTCTATGGTGGCTCAGTGCCAATGGGCTGATAGTACTTTGTTGGTTTTATTATTATATTTTTTTGCTCATACAAGTTGTTCCAAACTCTAAGACGTTTGTATATATTTTATTTGTATCTGTAACTATGTATTTTTCTGTATATACCCCTCAGCTAACGTACTATTCGTTCATTCGTTTCGTTACTAATTTTCGTTTCTTGCTCGTTCGTAACCGTCGTTTGTTTCGTTTCGATTCTATTTTAACTTATCGAAAGGTAACCATAAAATAAGTTTCTGCAACACCCACATAACCCCAAACTCGTGATTAAACAATTCTACGCACACGCACTGTACACCCCACGGCATAATTTCGTAATTCCCATGTCAATAAGGTATTACAAAGTTGAGGAATTCATAATTCCCCCAATTCCCGTGTATTCGGGGAAGTTTCGAAATAAATTTATCTTGTCGATGGAGTTTTAATGATGCAAGTATCTGTTACATTTCCCGGTCTTATTAGGTGTACATGGGCTGAGCACGAGGCCATGAAATCGGCGTTAACTTGGAATTAATGCAAGTGTTAGTCAATAATCATTAAAACAAGCGGGAAGTAGATAACATTATTATACTGTTAGATTCCGTGCCGTGCGCCTGATTACTTTTACTTAATTGCTATTTTTTTTATTTGTTATTGTCATCTAACAATAAGATTCGTCTTAATATCAATTACACACTAGGTATAGTCAAAATATAATCATGCTTTACTGTAGGAAGAGCGAAGTCTCCTGACACAAGAAAATTACTGCTTACTAGGAAACTCTATCCCCTATTTTATAAATACTTTGTATTCAAAGTTTAAAAATTTTATAATTAACATACAAAAAAAATGTGTTGTAAACATTTGCATTTCAATTAGGATAAAATACATAATTTTCTCGTTTTATTTTCTTCAGTCATCAAAGTCATCTTGTGAAAACCAGGGTTAAAAAAGACGGGAAAAATATTAAAATAAAAAGCCTTCACGTTCAAAACTCCTACTTGCACACTTCATAAAACTGACCAAAATATAGGTAATCACGAGATCCCTGTATACACAAAATTCAACCAGCTGTGTAGATTGCATTGGACACAAAATAGAGGTGCTCCATTTTGGGTTCACGGAATTTCCTCTCCATCACACAATCCTTCCGAAAACGTGGCGTTCGAGTGTCGCGCAAATAGAAAGAAAACATGGCTCTGTTTACCTATTTTACGGCGAACACCAGACTAGTAAACTTACTTGTTAGTCCGTGAATTTCATGTTCGATTTTTGAATACTATACTATACTACAAGTCAAGGGCATAAATATACATTCCCAAGACGTCAAACATATCTATACACCTTTATGCTATTGTCAATAAGGTCCATGCATGGCTGTATAGATATTAATGCCCTTGACCGTACTCTTTTATCCGCCAATTATAATCTTAACAGTGATCCCTGATTTTTCAACAATACCGGTGCAATTACGTTGCAATGACCTAGGGTTGTCGAGGTGTATAATATTTTATGATTGACGTTCTAAATAATATAATATCATGTTGTCGTTGAAAATTTAAACAGTACACTTTTACGGAATCAGTTATTATAATTTTGTATATTTTATCTAATAATAAATTAACCCTTCATTTCATTAGGTATGCATATTGGTTTTTACGAGTACATATTATAATATCTTCTTTTTTCGATTTCTTTAAAGTATTCAATACACTCTTTTCTGCACACACCAGAAAAGATACAAACAATACAGAACATAAAACTTAAAAATAAAGGTAGATAAAAGGTGGTCTTCAAGACGAGACTTGAATCGGGTATTTTTTCAAAGTTTTATTTCATTACCAACCATACCAGTCTATCTACATTATTACTTAGTTCAAAATGGCTTGGATTGTATATGATTCTTGGTTGAAACATTTAATATTTGCCATTACCGTCAGTAGAAACCTACCGTTACTTTTTATCGCGTTAAAAACTGGTTTCAACTTGAATAGTTATAAACGGGGCTCGAAAACGTAACTAAGTGTAACCCTTATCTAAGCCCAGTATCAAGCCCACGTTCCGCGCATGTCCTCAAAAGACCTTAAAATAGACCAAAGACCTTGCAAATTCCAGCGCTATTTGCTCGAAATGTTTAAGACTCAGCCATTTATTAGCAAAATCTGTTTGAAACCAAGACGCGTCTGATTTATCGGGTAACTTGGTAAAACTATCGGTGATCAATACGGCTTGGCCCGGGGCCAGGGGTCACGCTCAAAACAATGAGATAGTTGCGAGACGATTGGCTCTTAAGGACGTTACTTTACATAACTTGCAGCAATAACTGATAATAGTGCATTGCGCCATACTTTGATAGATCTGACACAAATAGACACAGTAACGTGAGCTCTGGTACGAACTAGGCGATTGTTCGTGCGCCCGCGTCGTTTACACGGTGTTATCTGATTTAAAAAGCTAAAATATTGTTTACGTTTAAGATAATGTTCTGCTAAAGTTACTTAATATTTAAATACTCAATTGAATTTCGTTAATAAAAAGGTGTAGTTAGTTTAGAAATAGGAGATTTAATAGCCGAAAATTAAGTCTTCAGTCATTAGATTAGTTTGAAATAATGATTATTCGGAATTTTAACCCATTCGGAAATATATCTTTTTGAAATTAATTATGTAGTTTTTACTGTAGGTATATCGTTGCAAGTTTCAATACTTAGCTTAGGTTTCACAGTCAAGGAAATTGATTCCTAGACCATTTTGAACTATGTCAAAGTGACACTGTAAATAAAAACATTAGAAGTCTCTTACGTTTTGATTGATTACGTCACTATGACATAGTCCAAAATGGTTTAGGAATCAATTTCCTTTACTATACATTAGGGTGCCACTCACAACGTAAAGAAACTTATTAAAATCAAAGACAGACGATTTCTTGTACAATTAATCCTAAATAATAAAAAACCGACGTATCCTAACATTTTAATCTCTTTACAAATATATAAAGCTTTACAAAAATGTAATACATACGAAGGATCATTTTGAAATATTACCCATTAAGAACGCAAATATGATGCAAAATAAAATAAGCTTATCTGGACATGAAAGAAAATGGAGGAGCATCTTTGATAGCATTATGATTTTAATCCTAAACGTGCGCGGCGAAGGGCAAGTCAAACCGGCGGACAAATGGCGGGCCGCCCGAGCACACAGCCGGCCAGACAGCCTAAGCTTGTTGAAGAAGAACCCACAAAGCGGAATTTTGTATACTTACCTATTCTGCCCTGCTAAGCCAAAGAGCAGTATGTCAACTAAGTCCTGTAGCAATCACAACCTCATTACTAAGAGGAGAGGATTTAATTCACTTTGGAAATTGAATCTGAGATACCGTTTATTGGAGGGCAGCATTGAACACATTGTTTTGATGGAGTCAGGAACAAATCCTTTGAAAAGCGCAAAGGATAAATGTTCCTTATCTTTATGTAGGTAACTGGTCCATAGAGAAGCTTGCGATCGCCTTACTGACTGGCACGAGAACCTAAAGAGCTATGTACCGTTGCGTACATAACTTTTTTCCAAGCTTGAAGAGGAAACTACTAAATTGTATGTATGTAATTAGTTGACCCGTGTGGTTGCCGGGTTAGAATAGTGCCACTCCATGTCTTCCCGTGGATGTCGTAAGAGGCGACTAAGGGAATAAAGGCTTGTAGTACTGTTAGGCGATGGGCTTGCAACCTGTCACTAATACGCTGGTAAACATCTTAGCGTGTTTATGCAAAATGTGGTTACAGAATTATCAACAAGTTTTTAGAGTTGTTGGTAATTCTGTAGCTCTGCCTACCCCACTCTGGGAATGAAGGCGTGAGTTTATGTATGTATGTATGTATGTGTAATTAGTTTAGGCTTTAGTTCTAATTCTAATTTTTATAAATGGCTTTCACTTCTGTTAACGTGTTTTCCGCCAATGTTAGTGTTAGAAATAAGTCCATGGATATCACACGTAAAGACTACTGATCAATTTTATTTCCCAAAAGCCATTTCTGGTGCAGCAAAATTGCCATATTGAAAAATACTTGAAATTGTTATTTTTATTGATTTTTGAATTGTATGAATCTGTGTATTTATTATTTAACTGGGATAGTTTTTATCCAGGTGTCATAAAAATCGGGAAGGCGGTTGAAAAGCTATAAAATATATTAAAAAAAACACATATATCCGCACAAAAACATTTGATTTCTTTGTTATTTTGGTAAAACCTGGGTCATAACATAACCTAGAAATTATCCGACTAAAGATTTTGAAAGGCCACTTGCTTGAGAGCTATGAAATATGCCCTTAACACTGGAGTGCCGGCCATTAATTTCTGCATATACCTACTTTGCTAGATCCGCGATCCTTACTAGATACATTTGCCTGTGAAGCTTGCAGTCCCGCGATTATTTAATTTGGAACTACGTCAGTTGGTGTGATAGTGTCGACTCTTTTTTTTTTTCAATGCATAGGAAGGCGAACGAGCACACAGACCACCTGATGGTAAGTGGAAACTGTGACCGATAGACATTCGCATTCAAAAGACTCTAAATGCACTGCCAACCCTGAGGACTAAGATGGAATGCCTCTATGCTATCTATTTCACCGGCTGTCTTATCCCCAAACCGGAACACAACAATGCTAACACTGCTGCTTGGCGGTAGTTTAATGGGTAAGACGGTGGTACCAACCCGGACGGACCCTGCACAAGGTCCTCCCACAAGTACCTTATACCTTCTTCTTTTTTAATATTAACGGCAGTCTACCGAGGTTCCACAGTAATTTCGCCAATGTCCAGTGAGTTAGTGTATATTCAGTAAAGAGAAATCAAAAATAAACGTCGAAGTGTTTTCAATCGGCCATCTTCCCTCCCCGAAGGTTACCGGAATCGGTCTTTAACGTAATATTGATGAATTCATACTTTTATTGCGTAACAAAAACAATCTGATTAGTGTTTAAAAACAAATGTTATAATTTGTATTCACACTGTATATTAAGTTTAATTTACAATTACCATAATTTTACCCCTAGATTTTAACTTGGGGTCCAAACAGTCCACTGCAAACTTGAGGTAATTGTGTTTTGGCAACTCAAACTGAGCTCGTAATCAAATGTAACTGACTTTAAGTCAGATGGAGTTCGGGTTTTCGACGAGTAAGGAGTTAATTTAACAATGTATGGTAATTTTGGGACTATTTTCAAGAAAAACATTGTAGAAGACGTATGAAGCGGTTTTCACGGCAAGAGTATGTACCTACTGCCAGCCTAAAAATGGAACATTAACCTACTATGAGAACTGTGTAACAATTACGTTATGATTCAAGTCGTAAGTAGTGTCCAAAATTGTTTTATATATATCAATTTTTTATGGCATAGGAAGGCAAATGAGCACACAGGCCACCTGACGGTAAGTGGAAACTGTGACTCATAGACATTCGCATTCACAAGACTGCAAACTGCCAACCCTGAGGACTGAGATGAGAGAGAAAATGTCACTGTGACACCGTTCTGTGGTGGGTCAAGGTTCCATTGGGCTGATATATCGCACCTTCAGAACGATAGTGACTTAATTCAAAACTTCGTCTTTCAAACTTTAAGTCATAAATTGATTATGATAGAGCCCTAACTCGAACTTCATAATTTCCGAGTTATGTCACTATTGTTCTGGAGGAGCGATATAGTATCTATTTGTAAGGCATGCGTTTGTTCTCGACTCGTTGCTTAAACAAATTTGCAACTGAATATTATTCACTAATTATCATTATATAATTGAGTAGCTTAGTTGAATTTAAATTTAAATAAATTTAGTTTTAACTTTTAATTGTAGTACCTATATTATACATACATACATACATACCTTCACGCCTGTAATCCCGGAGTGGGGTAGGCAGAGCTACAGAATTACCTACAACTTTAAAAACTTGTTGATAATTCTGTAACCACATTCTGCACAAATAGGCAATATATTATATTATGTAAATAAAAAGAAAAGCCCTGTACAAGAATGGTACGAAACTCTACATATACGAGCCCGACTCACGCTTGGCATGTTTCTTAATACGAAGGCATGGTTTTTAACCAATTTTTCAAATAGAGGATAATGTCTTTTTCTTTGTAACCTCCAAAACTGTTTACCTAGTCGGTTACTAAGTTCTGTTACTGAGATTAATTACAATTTAAAAAAAAATTAAAGCAGTTTTGCATAAACCTGTATATTAATCAAAACTTTGATTTATATAGAATAATAATAAAAATAATGTATTCTAAACTATTGCAATTATTTGATGTACGAGCTTGAAGTAGGTATTCCCATTTAAATTCTGATATGAATGTATTCAAAGCAACTAAAGATCCGCTTGGACACCGGTCAATCTTGATGACTCATTAAATCGACTTTAAGATTTCACATGATTTATCAGAAATACGAAAACACACCAAATCTCTTGCTTCATAAGTTGGAATTAAGTCATGTTGAGAAATATAATTTTGGTCTCTAAACATATACAGAGATAGGATTTTTTATAATATTATACAATAAAAGTTCTTTGGTAAACAAATACTAACTTTTAAGCGATTTCAAAAAATGAAATTTACAGAAAAGTCATGCGTAATTTCATCGATGCCGGCTGTGAATGTTAAAAGATCGTATCGGGAATTGCGGAAACTAAGAAAAATTATGAATTGTTTTTCAAAATGTATATTAATTAAGCTTTAAATTTTTATACATATTGAAATTAAAAAATAAACATAAGTTAGTTTTATTTACCTTAGTAACAGAACTTAGTAACCAACTAGGTAATCTACAGCACGTTACAAAGAATGGTGAAAATGTTGATGGATTTATTAATTTGTACTAAAATGTACCTACATTTACTTCTGAATTTGACTGTACCAGGAGCACTGTGAGTATTGTATCTGTAGGCCGCCAAACCATTCAACCAATTAAATCATAATGCACGCTGACAGTCACGTAAAACCACCAGGCCTGTATGTTTCCCTGGTATCCGGAAAACGTAGGTAAATATTCTCATTAGTAACCGGCATGATGCCAAAGAATACAGCATCTACAGTCGATGCTAAAATGCGCGTTTTTATATGCCGCTTTAATTATTATGTGTGATGATGTATATCGGGGTTTCTAATATCTGGATATATTTAAGTATTTTTGTAATTGTATCTTCTTCTCTTGTCTTGTGTGTGTATCTATCTGTTTACGGCTGTAAAACTTTTGTTTTATTTAGTGTTAATACAATTAGTTAGGTTTATAAATCATTTGTAGGTCAATGTATCCTTTTCTTTAATAAATTACCTGACGTTGTTTTAAAGTTACCATTTCCAGTACTTAAAACTTACTTGAAAAAGTCGTTGATGTCTAAAGCTTACTATAGGGTCGAAGACTATCTAACAGATAAAAATGCTTGGCCAACACCTAAATAATTTAATAATAACTTAGTCATAAAAAATATGTAAATATTGTATATTGTCTAGGGGACACGGTTTCTGTAGGAGAATGTATCGAAACTTTTATGCAGGTTGTCTTGCACCGTCACAGGTAAGTATAACTTGTATACTTTCTATTTTTTATTCTTTTTATTACTGTTGCTTAGTTTTGTGAAATGAAATGAAAATGAAATGAAATAAAATTTATTTGGCACTTAAAGCACTTAAGTTAAAAATAGTAATAATAATACAATTTGCTTAACTAAATCAACTTAAATTCTAAATAATACCTTAACTGCATTAAGCCCAAAATGGTCTCCACTCAGCTTTTTATGTGACAATTCTGAGTTTTGACACATTTTCCTGCTCAACCGCGCATGAATGTATTTATTTTTTGTTTTATGTGAGATTCATTGTTTTATATAATGCTATTATTATATAAGCAATATTAAAAAAAACGACTGACTGTTGAGTTTCTTGCGGCGCTTCTTCTCAGCAGTGGTCTCTTGTGAAGCGCTGGTAGATTTTTGAGGTGTAAAAGTGCCCGTGCGGCCTACTTACTGAATAAACATCTTTTATCTCTTTTCTTATCTTTAGTAAAATCTCACACAAATTTGCTCAAAAATATTTAAAAATTTCATCATTATCATCATTTTTGCCAAAGGATGTCCATTGCTGGATATAAGTTTTCCTCGGGGAACACTAAAACGGTCGGATTATACTATTCGCACCCATCCATGTGGATAGCAATGAACGTTTGTTCTGCAAATATCGAACTAAATTGTTTGTAAAATTAACATATCTTTGTTGTTGTTGTGTGTTACGAAGAAGAGAGGAATTGCAGATTTGTTGCTGGCTATTGAGAAACTTACTGCTTGCTCGTCTCTTGAAGGTTTTCAGGGCCATAAACAGTCGTGCGCAGGAAAAAAATGAACAAAAATCATATTGGAAATACCGCTTCTTATTTTTATGTGTAAGCTGCCCTCTCTGCTTGCACTCAGCGAATGGAGGGACCCAATTAGGCGTCAGAACTCTGATTAAAGCAGCTAAAGAGCAGAGCTTACTTTGTGAGCGGTGACCGTCCGAACCTTATGCCATTGCGATATTTGCATGGCAAATGCTTTGATGTTAGGATATTAGCTACCATTAAAGGACATACAATTCTACAAAGGACTAATAAGTATTTGGATTTTGTTTAAAGCCGTTAGTAAATTTTCATCTACGATTTCGCCTACGTACGATTTAATAGTGTTTAGTACTTTGATCTTGAAATTTGTGCAAAAATATTTTTGTTCGTCAATTAAAGATGCTTTAAAAATAACTAGGTAAGTACACATTTTAAAATATTTTTGAAATAAAATTTGTACATAAGTGTTGGTAATTCTGTCGCAGAACCGACGAGAGGTGGAGCAGGAAGGTTCTCGAATGGAGACCACGCTTAGGCAAACGTAGTGTAGGACGCCCCCCGGCTAGATGGACCGATGACCTGAAGAAGGCAGCTGGCAGTGACTGCATGCAAAGGGCGGGAGATCGTGCGTTGTGGCGCTCCTTGGGGGAGGCCTATGTCCAGCAATGGACTGCAACAGGCTGATATGATGATGATGATGATGTTGGTAATTCTAATTAGTCCTTCTTTTGATTTATGGTTTACGTCGAAACAAGGTTTATTTTTGAACACAAACCACCAGTCCCCGTAGAATTTGGTCGCATTTACCGCGGTAGATAAATCTACCCTACTACGGAGAGAAGACACAAGTGCAATTAATTCAGAGAAGCATATTGAACTCTCAAAGGTTGTAATAAGGTTCGAAGTGCAATACAATTATTACAGTAGATGTGCCTTTTTTTCCGTAGGAGGGCTGAAATGTGGATGATGCATCCGTCATCTTAGAACTTGATATGGTGAAAAAGTGACAGATGTTCTTCCTTATCGATAAACATGACTGAAATATGTCTGCAGAATGGTAAGTTCTGAGACCCAATCTTCATTAGGCAATTAATAATTTTACTAAGGGCCTGTTTCACAATAGTTGAGTAAATTCATCTGCCATTTATAGTTGTCTCTCTCCTTGTCTATTTACAAGTGTAAGAATGAGAAAGGGCTTAATTTATCTGTCAAATATGCTTTACTTATCAATCTTCTATACAAAAATAAATTAGTCGCCGAAATGTATGTACGCATTGTTCGCGCATAGCTGAACAATTACACCAAATTGTATAAGTTTTTTTTTTGTTGTGTTCATTATTGAAAGGACAAGGTTTGTATGAATAAACTATTCCATCGGGAACCTCAAAAAATTGCAGCATTTGATAACTTTGTCGAATTTGTACATCTAATAATTAGACGTATAAACAATTAGAATAATTCTGCCCTTCTAAGCAAAGACGCAGTATCCCAAAATCAATAACCAAAGCAGTTTTAATTCTCTTCTCTTAGTAATAAGGTTGATATTGCTACAGGAGTTTTATTTGACTTACTGCGTATTAGCTTAGGAGGGCAGAATTACGAAGACTAAAACCGGCCAAATGCGAGTCAGATCGCACAAGAAGGGTTCCGTACCATTATTAGACATATATTGTTTCGATTTATTCGCATTTTATACACTTTCGCAGAGTCCTATTTCTGGGTAGTTTGGCCCTCCGGGCCTGCTGCAAAACTAACATAACCTAAACCTACCTCATATTTATGCCACTAAGGGGTGCCTTGGGTCTGGAATTGAAATTTTTCATTAGTGTATAAAATGCGAAAGTGTATAATATGCGAATAAACCATTGTTTCCGGTATTGAAATCAAGCTAAGAACGGCAAAAAAATCACACTTGTTGTAAAGGAGCCCCGTTGTTATACTGGCAACAGAAATACATCACCTGTAAAAAAAATAACTGTCTAGCTATCACGGTTCATGAGATACAGCCTGGTGACAGACAGACGGATAGTGGAGTCTTAGTAATAAGGTCCCGTTTTTACCCTTTGGATACGGAACCGTAAAAAGAATCATGTGCATGTCAAGCAAAATTCACCCGAAACAGTAAACAATTACTACTATCAGAGGGGTTATTATGACATAACTATGCAATTCAGTTTACGCTGAGAGAAAGGGACAGTGTTATATAACTGCTATAGCTCTGTCCTTTTCTCTCAGCGTAAAATGAACTGCATAGCTACGTCATAATAACCCCTCAGTACGATAGATCTTACGGCCGAACCCTATATTCAATCCGAGGATAGATAAGGCTTACCTCGGGTTAAAATTTGACATTTGCCCATACAAAATGTGTCAAATTTTAATCCGAAGTAAGCCTATCTGTCCGCGGATTGAATATAGGGTTTGGCCGTTAGAAGGCGTTTCGGGTTTGTACTTGTGTATCACTCGCTCTTATACGCTGTTATTTAGAGCGAGTGAGAGAGAATTACAAACCCGAAGAACTTACTAAGCGCTTACAGAGTACTTTAAACTGTTCAAGTTTTTTATACACCCGACAAGACTAACTCACTTACTCATTCATGAGCTGAAAACTTTTCATTTATCAAAACCATTTTCTTGAAATTTATTAAAAAACTACTGGAATGCAGTTGACTATAATAAAACACTACACTACTATTAGGTGAAAAACTTAAGTAAATGACGATTGTAGAAAACCAATATGGAATTTACGTCAAATTTCAAATATCGAATGTCGAACGGTATACAGGGCGGGTATTCTGTGCGGTAAAAAAGATAACGTAGTTCTTTAATCTGTTATGATATTGTCGTGACGTCAGTCACCATTACTATCAAGTAACAAGGGCTGTCAAAACGGTAACAATATCGTAACAATTTAACTCAAACACGATATGATTTTTACCGTGTTGAATATAGGACTTCTTGGTAATTCTTTAGCTCTGCCTACCCCACTCTGGGAATGAAGGCGTGAGTTTATGTATGTTTGTATGAATATAGGACCAGATGTGTTACAACTACATGCAAGAGGTCATTTATTTAAATTTTTCACCTATAATAGACATTTGCACCCTGTTTCATATTCCATGATCATGATATATTCATGGCTTTTATTCACAGATTAAATAAAAGTTGATTCATGTATCAAATAGTTAATAGTTGAGAACAATTATTTTGAAATAGCTATAAAAGTAGCCAAGATTTACTTAAGCCAACAAAGATTTGTTCCTATCTCTTTCTAGCAAAACAGAATTTAACATGGAATTTATAATTATGGCTGACGTGTTACATGACGTCACACGCCGTATCGGATCTTTCTGTCTAATCGCTGTCGAATTAGCAATTTAAAACGCTTGGGTCATTCGTATTTCTAGGCCTTCTACAATATTATCATAATGTGTTAAGAAATGCCATTTAAACTATTCATGCATAATCCCTATGATGACAGACAAATGCTTAAAATGCATAACACCCCTCTTATTTATGTCAGGGGTTGAAAAATAGGTCAGCTTGATACTAGAGCCGCAAGTTTATCTTTCTAACGAGCCACGATAGAGTCAGCGAGATGTGTGAACCGAGGTAGAATCAGAATCAGAATTTCTTTATTTGTATAATAATAAGAGAAAAAGGATGTTACAATGTTATATTAGCTACATATCTTGCCCTACCATACAATGGTGTACAAATGCAAAAAAATAAAAATTCATTATCATCATCATGTCAGCGGAAGGACGTCCACTGCTGGACATACGCCTCCCCCAAGGCTCTCCACTCAGACCGGTCTTGTGCTTTTCGCATCCACCGCGTTCCCGCGATCTTCACAAGGTCGTCACTCCATCTTGTTGGAGGCCTACCTACAGCTCGCTCCCGGTCTGCGGACACCACTCAAGAACCTTCTGACCCTATCGGCCATCAGTCCTGCAGGCGATGTGCCCCGCCCACTGCCACTTAAGCTTAGCTATTAAAAATTAGGATATACTTATTTTAGAAACCATTTTTAATAATTAACATGAAATGTCATAAAATTAAATGTTTGAAAACACGTAAGTTGAAATGAAATTTCCGAACGTGTATAAATAGACTATTATTGCTGGAATCTATATTATAAATCAAAGTCGGGTTAGTTACACCACTTATATAACTCAAGAAAGGCTTGACCGATTTTTATGCTCTTTGATTTGTTGGATTGGTCTCTATCCCAAATAGCAGAATAACTATTGAAACATCGGAAAAAATACAAGATAAACTTCCTAAGGCGGTACTAAGTTCGCCGGGTCGACTAGTTTCCTATAAATATAGGTAGTAAACAAGTAACTCTTTTCCGCGTAGATGCCATTTACCGCTATCCTCCAAAAAACTATTAGATTTTCTATGATAAAAGTACCCTACGTCCGTCTCCATGCAATTCTAACCCTTAATCATAAACCTACAACAAATATATTTTAGTTAAAATATGCTTTGTCTTTTTCTGTCAAATTCATATGTCACTGTGAAAGGTAAGGACAATACAATTTGAAAGTAAGTAAATTAAAATACCCATAACTATAAAAAATAAAGACTGGACTCGCGCACCGAGGGTTCTGTACCGCACAGAGTTTTACCTTTTTTATGATACAATAACGACAAAAAAAACTTTTCTTGTACTTTTCACTATTTCAATTTCTTTAATTTTTTTAATTTATTTGTTAGGATTGTTTTCCCGGTGGCATAGAGGAGCTGCATAAATTTATGCTTGCGACTTAAAATGATAAACAAGATGATATTAGTGCATATATCTCTTCGTAGTTTTTTCAATCTACGAAAACGCAGCACACAGTTTATTCAAAGTAAAATAACACAATCATGCAGAGTAAAAAATAGTAGGCACAAAAGTATTAAATACTCACAAACAGTTTAAAACCAAACATAGTTAACCATAGTAGTTCAATATTACTACGATAAAACTATTTTCTGTTCTAAATTCAACTCACGCACATATAATGCACTGCGACTAAGTAGTGAGAAACAGAAGCAGTTCGCGGTTAGAGTATTATAAATTTCCATACAAATACTGAATTTAGTTAGAAACTGTACCACTGGGGCCCGGAGGACTGCTCTACTTGGGTCCTGTCAAAGTATAAATAAATAAACAGACTGTAAAAACTTGGTAAAGTGGGGCTACACTGCCGAGGACCACTCTGCCCTCCTAAGCAGTATAATTCCTAATTCAGTAAGGATTATAAATTATCATTAATGTTCAGTAGAAATAAATAACTACATACATACATACATTAAATCACGCCTGTTTCCCAGAGGGGTAGGCAGAGACCACTTCTTTCCACTTGCTACGATCCTGACAAATTTCCTTCGCTTCTTCAACATTCATACATTGAGTCATGCACGCACGTCGGTTTCGGGTACTTAAGATTCGGCCCTTTTCCAGTATTTCTCCGATTTGATTCGAAAAAGTACGCCTAGGGCGGCCCCTTCCGACCCTTCCACACACTTTCGATCTGTATATCTCTTTCGTCAATCGTCCCTCATCCATCCTTTCCAAATGACCGAACCATCGAAGCATGCCCTTTTCAATCTTAGTCACTACATCTTCTTTTATTCCACACTTCTCTCTGATTTTTTCATTTCTAACTCTATCAATAAGTTTCACACCACACATACTACGCAAAGAGCGCATTTCAACTGCATTTACACGACTTACATGCTTGTCCTGCCATACCCAACATTCACTAGCATACATCAGGGTAGGGGCCAGCACTCCATTGTGAACAGCCAGCCGGGCTTTTTGTGAAACGCCCTGTCTGCTCACAAAGGAGTACAGGGCCCCATTAATTTGATTCCCCGCATTTACCCTCCTCTCGATATCCTTCTCACACTTACCATCTCTTGTAAACACACTTCCCAGGTATACAAATTCGCTCACTTGTTCTACTAATTCACCATTTATATTTATCACGCACTCAGTCATCTCTTCATCCTTCTCTATCACCATGATCTTGGTCTTGGCAACATTTACTTTCATCCCCTTTTGCTTAAATCCCTCATTCATCACTGTCACCATCTCCTGCAACTCAAGTACCGATGGGGCAAGTATAACTTGATCATCGGCATATAAGAGGCATTTGATTAGCAACTCTTGCACACGCAAACCCTTATCATACTCTTTCAAACCCCACATACAACTGTCCATGAATAGATTGAACAGCCATGGTGAGGCAACACAGCCCTGTCTAACACCTTTAGAGATGTTAAACCAGGCCGAGTATGCCCCATTGATCCTGACACAGGCTCTGGAGCCCTCATAAAGGGACCTCAAAGCCTGCACCAGGTTGCTGCTCACTCCATACATAGACAACACCGTCCACAACTCCTTTCTATCTACCCTATCATAGGCCTTTTCCAGGTCCACAAAAGCACAGAAAACCTTTTGGTTGACAGCCAAGAACTTTTCTGTGATGGACCGTAGTGAAAAGACCTGATCCGTACATCCCATTCCCTTTCGAAATCCCGCTTGTACATCCCAGATTTTGTCATTCGTAACATTCAATACCCTTTCAATTAAAATCTTCGCATATACTTTGCCGACAACACTAAGGAGGCTGATACCGCGGTAGTTTTTGCAGTCTTGCTGTGACCCCTTTCCTTTATACAGTGGGACGATAACGGCCTTGACCCAATCTTCCGGGACTCCTGATAAATAACTAAAATAATAATAACAATAATTACAAAATAAATACAAAAAGTTAATAAATAATGTGTAAAAATAAAATAATTAAAAGTCAATGTCATCAAGGTACTCATTGACGTAATAGATATAAGTACTTATAATAGATATAAGTAACTTATTTAAACACTCTTATGTACTTTTTTATTTGTTTGTAGCTGTCGTGGAATGGTGCATCGAGACAAACTAAACTGTGGTATAACGGTGCAGTTTTTAAAATTTTGTAAAATAAAATTTGTAAGTTCGATCGATTGATTTAATAAATAAATAAATAATTAGCAAATAAGCAGTCTCCTTAAATCAACAACCAAAGCAGTTTTAGTTATCTTCTCTTAGTAATAATATTGATATTTCTACAGGATTTTTATCTGACTTACTGCGTATTAACTTCTTTAACCACTGTCCTTGGCGCACCTCCTGCACTGCCCCGCGTGCCCCGACACCTGCACCTATAGGGGGAGACCTATACGAGGCCACTAGCAATGCCGTTCGCGTGGCAGAATATTGGTCAGCACATATATGACATGCCGCCGACACGCTAAAAAGAAGAAGAAGACATTATAAATTATAAGTAACTGGCACACCAGAGTAGTGGATATAGGCCATTGCATTGCCGAATTGAAATGGGCATGGGACCATACCGCCATATGCCCATTATGACCATTGCAGGCCATATGACTGTGTCGCCGAAACGATGGGAGATGGAGCAAGTGCATTTTAGAGTGGCAACCGCGCTCAAAGAGAGGAGTCGGCAGGCCCCCAGCTAGGTCAGCTAGCTCGGATGACATCAGCTCGACCGCAGGCCCAATCTGGGGGAGATCCACCGCAAATCGGGCCCAGTGGAGGAAAATTGGAAAGGCGTATGCCCAACGGTGGGCGCGTATGCGCTGAAGACGAAGAAGCAAGTCTTGGGTTCTTTAAGTTTCTACCACCTATTGCCGCTCGGGCGTTAGGGTTACGCCGATGTTGCTCGATACATAATATGCACGTATCCAAACTCGGCAACAGCGTGGCTCTGACTAGCATTGTACCGAAAAGTAACTTCTCAAATTGTGAAAGTTTCTTATGAAGAATTCTCAGAAATTTCTAAGGATTATATATATGGAAAGAGAACATCCTCAATGCTCTCATATGTTTCCGGTAATATTCTGAGAATGTTCCGCTACTTATATAATGCTAGCCCTGACTAAACTGACTCGGTCCGTATTGTTAAATTTGCTCGTGGCGCTTACAGTCGAGTCACGCACACATGCAAGCGGTACGATTTACTCGTACAGTCGCGAACCGGGATTGTTGAGTGACTTACTCATGTTTCTAATTTGGCTATGTAATGCAAATCGAATAGCTGTCAGCCAGTCGTTGACATCGGTTATTGAATACACGGCTAAATTACGAACAATGGCAAGTGGCTCAACAATCCCGGTTCGTGACTGTACCTTTGTTTGAAAGAAGACGAACTACTGTTTATACTGTGGTCCTCTTCTAAGCACCTATCCCACGTACGATTATTTTTACTAAATTATGATGTATTGCCTGCATCCATACTAATGTTAATAAATGTGAAAGTGTGTCTGTTTGTCCGTCTTTCATACTTCAACCACTGAACAGATCCAGATGAAACTTAGCACACATAGGTATTGTTTAGGTCCTGAAATAGGACATAGGATAGTTTTCATTCCGGAAAATTGGACAGTTCCCGAGCGAGCAGCGATAAACGACTTCTACGCGGACGCCGTTGCGGGCAAAAGCTAGTTGCAATGCAACTTATTTTAAAGGGAATCATTTTGGTGAATTCGTAAACAAAATATTAATCTGAGAGCCTAAGTGTTCAAAAGCATTTTTAACACCAAAGCATTATGAACATTGTAGAACATGTATTTTTAATGTAGCCGCACGTTTCGTGTAACATAACAGCTCGGCTACAGCGGTAGGCACTATCTCTGCCTTACGTGACTACTAGCCTGAGAAGCATCTTGAGTTTGCTACTTAATAATTCGTTGACGAATTGGAAAGCTAGTTGTTAAAACTCTCGGACGTCGGTGGAAACGGTATCATTTTAGATTTAAAATAATAACATACATTAAGCTGAATATTGGACACTTAAAGTCGTTTTCCAATAGTAGGGCTGCTAGAGGTCTATAAGAATTTGAAATGTACTTAAGTAATCAGATCACATTACCAGTAACCGAATGAAAATTAAGGCTTATATCGTTTAAACGTTTGAGTTTCAGCTATGCGGTGGCTCTTAGAAGGTAGATTTGGGTTTGTACTTGTCTGTATCTTGCTCTGATACGGTCTTGTTAAGCACAAGTGAGAGAGAAACACAGACTGTACATAGTTAACACATTGTTTACCTACCTACCTACCATGTTATTAGTGTTATTACGAAGCTCCTTAATGTGTTGATTGCGAAACAAAATAACCACATGCTCATTACATAACACGAATTATTAATTAATTAAAAGATACATACATACCTTCACGCCTTCATTCCCAGAGTGGGGTAGGCAGAGCTACAGAATTACCAACAACTCCAAAAACTTGTAGATAACTCTGTTTCTGCGTGTGGTTGCCGGCTTAGAATTGTGCCACTGGGTCAATTTCAACATTTCTGATTTTTGTCTCATTTCGGTGCAATTTTTAGGTTTTGTGTATTTTTGAACGTTTATCATTTTAAACTATGCATTGTTATATATCGTAGACGTGGTGTTAAGGGACACTCAAAATCATAAATAGTTTATGAGATATACGAGATAGAATATTTGATACAATTATGGAATGATAAATACACACCGAAATGATAAAAAGTATCCACCGAAGTGATAAATACCCACTGGAATGATAGAAACGACCCACGTAAATGAAATCTTTTACACCGGAATGAAAATAAATGAAAAAAGTCAATAATTATCATAATTATCACTGTTTATTTGAGTAAAAACTACATTAATGTTATTATTAACTAACATAATTAGAAGTCTTTATTTGAGTAAAAATAAGATTAATGTTATTAATAATTATCATAATTAAAGTCAGTGTTTGAGTAAAAATGACATTTATATTAATGTTTTGAAACAATTCGCTTATAAAATAAACATATTTTTTAATAAAAAAAATTACTTTACGTTTTTTTTATAATGTACCGGATTGATTTATTACTTATTTCTTTAAAATGGTTTTCAAAAATGTTCGAAATATTGTGATTTAATTATGATAAACTAGTTATAACTTAAAAAAAAATAACAATCTTCTATGTAAATCTAATAGGAACAGTTCGCTGACCAAGCAAAATATAACTCAATAATTCTAATTTTACAACTTTTAGAGATTTTTAAACTGAATATCACGTCCAATCTTAACACTTGGCATTGTCCTTTATAATTATAACTAGCGACCCGCCCGCGGCTTCGCCCGCGTGGAATGTATTATACATATAAACCTTCCTTAAGAATCACTATCTATTAAAAAAACCGCATCAAAATCCGTTGCGTAGTTTTAAAGATTTAAGCATACATAGGGACAGACTGCGCAAGCGACTTTGTTTTATACTATGTAGTGATTAAATTGAAAAATTAATCTGTGTCAAATCTTTTTTTTTCATCGGTGAGAACGTCCTTCATTATAATATAATATTATATAACAAGTTGTTAGAGTTATTGGTAATAGCTCTGCCTACCCTACTCTGGGATGAAGGCGTGACGCTATGTATATATGCATATTATATGCTTAGTAGTACAAAATAACTGACATTTGGTTATCGTTAAACGCTTAATTATTTACGTTTAAACGCTTATAATATTTATACATTTTCTTTGACTTCATAAAATTAAATAATTAAATTTGATAATTATTTGGATAACTAAGTGAAGCTACTTTTGTATCATGCCGGTGTTGCTTATCATTTCTGTGGGTATTTCATACACCGGAAACATCGGAATGAGAACCACGGAATGATAAAACCTGCACAAAAATATTTTTAAAAAAACAACGGAGTCTGGTTTCTTTAAACTAACGTTACTCCAGAATTAAGAAATATGACGTACGTGTTATACATAAATCTTAAACTAAACACACAAAAACTACAAAAAATAAATCAACCGTCGGAATGAGGATTTTTTTGTCCCCACCCCACCGGAAGCAAGAATTTACCTTTATATTTTATCGCCAGAAACGCGCACAACACAACCGCTAGCACCAAACTCTTGCGCGTGAATAACTCTACGAGTGCGCGGGAGGTGGGGGGCGTACATATTGAAGCTTAGCAGATATAAGGCACAGAATATTTGACGGTGGTAATGATAACGTTTCTCCGGACAAACGTATTTCCTCGTACCGGACGGTGTGTGTGATAGTTAAAAAAAAAGTCTTCTTTTTGTACACTAACTATCTAGTATTTAAAAAAAGGTAAATGTTTTTCATAATCATTAATAGTTTTTGATTTATTCCACGTTTTGCAATCAAAACTGGGTTGCGGACAGCCCACTGTGATGAGAAATGAGGTCTTAATTTTTTTTTTTTATTATTGTTTCCATTAATATTTTAATTCTACTTATTGCCCAAAATAGGCAACTGCGTGAAGTATTCAGAAAAAAATAACAGTTTAATTTTTAACCATAGTTCACCCCGGTTTTCAGCGCCGCCAGCTTAAAATATTGCTTGGGAAATTGACCCCACTCCAAGTCTTCTCGTGGAAGTCGTAAGAGGCGACTATGGGAATAAAGGCTTGTAGTAGGTACTGTTAGGCGATGGGCTTGCTACCTGTCACTAATATACACTGTTAAACATCTTAGCCTAATTGTGCAAATTGTGGTTACAGAGTTATCAACAAGTTTTTGGAGATAAAAGATTAAAGATGTGTATTCAGTAAGTAGGCCGCACGGGCACTTTTACACCTCAAAAATCTACCAGCGCTTCGCAAGAGACCAATGCTGAGTAGAAACGCCGCAAGAAACTCAACAGTCAGTCGTTTTTTAAATATTGCTTTTATAATAATAAACTTAACCTAGCATTATATAAAACAATGAGTCTCACATAAAACATAAAATTAATATATCCATGCGTAGTTGAGCAGGAAAATGTGTCAAAACTCACAAGAACCAATAAGTAGTAGTAATAAAAAAAAAATGAAATTTTAGAAATTATACTTACCTACTTATGAAGTACCCACATAAAAAGTTTCGATACATTCTCCTACAGAACCCGTGTCTTCTAGACAAAATACAATATTTACATATTTTTTATGACTAAGTAATTATTAAGCAAGTTATACATACATACAAAGCTTCACGCCTGTAATCCCAGAGTGGGGTAGGCAGAGCTACAGAATTACCTACAACTTTAAAACGCTAAGATGTTTACCAGCGTAATTGCAAGTTATCATGTCAGTAAATTCCATTTTACAACAAAAGGCCTATAAACTAAAATTATCACCAGGGATCGGAAATTCGGATCGATATTTACCTATACTTCAGCCCCGGCTTTGTTGTTCAGTTGTATGGAGGTGGACTCAATCATATAATTCATATAAAATTTCCGGGATTTCAAAATAAATAAATTGCACCGGCATTAATTCATAATTATTTATTTATATTAACTGTTTGAAGTTATTTTCCATGTATACATATAACCAAATGTTATTTAATTTACCTGTAACTTATTAACCTAACGAATTTAAAGGAGCAAAACAGAACGTTTTATCCTACATGTAAAGTAATTATTATATTAACGTTTTGTAGAATCCCAAAATCCCAGAACATAAATTATTAAAATAGTATTTTTAAGAAGCCGACGCCATGTTTGCCTATCTTTTTCCGGGATTTTGCCAACTTTTGGTAAATATCGATCCGAATTTCCGATCCATGATTATCACGAACAATTTAAGCGGAAAATCTAAAGTAATTAACCGCTAACCATCCAAATCTATCGAAAATGCTCCACACTAATCCACTCTACCGCTTATTCAATAAATTAACCACACGCAAAAGTTAAAATCTAATCAATAATTGCAAACCAAGATTAACTGTTGGAACTTGGCAAACTACAAACTACAATGAACCGTAATCTTAGTCTACATTAAAATAACTAATGGCGTGTCGGGCCGAGCATAAGTAAGCATTAGTCTGCTTGATTAACTAGTCGCGATATATTTGCGGGCGTCTTAAACTCTAGCGGTTTGACGATAACCCTATCAAAGAATATAGTTTATGATATGATTAATGATTATAATAAGAAAAGGTAATGATTTAAATACAAAATATTTGTTGGTTTTCTTACTTTGTCTAGACTTTTGATAGAGTTAGATACTTTTTACCGTATCAGCCGTTTTTTTTTGCCCCCGCGGCGTTTTGAACAGCTACTACCGCAGGGATATGGCGTTTCCACGTGAAGTGATTTCGCCAGTGTCAAGGTTTATATGAGTATAAAACAATATAGCAATAAAACACAATGCAATCTTCTCTAGGAAGATTGGGGGCAACGTTGTACGGTGATTTGTAGGTCAGAGGTCAAGATAGTTTTAACCTCTGCACCACTGCGAGTCCACTTGAAACGAGAAGAAATGCCAGATACACGAAATAAGTCCAAGTCTTCAATCACTGTGCGACACAAAGGCATAAAAAGTACAAATCACTATCAGAAAAGAACTTTGAACACCTAATTACCCAAAAATTAAAGTCTAAAACAAATTACACGTCCGCCATCTTTTAACGTTGCAAATGGCCCCCCTATCAGCCGTTTAGGGGCCTCAATTTCATTTGACTTAGTCAAGACTGGCAATTGAAAGAGATGATCTAAAGTTTCCATGGAAACCATCCTGGCCCTAGACGATGACAGAAACATATTTGAACAACTATCTAAATAAAATATATTATTAACTAGGTACCTTTTGCCTGAAACGACGCCCGCGTAAATGCCACTTATCGATTGTCCCTTAAAAATAATCAAATGTACAAAAGTGGATACGAACTGTGTTCCGAACTTTATCCGATTCCGTTAGTTAGGGCGTTGAAACGCAAACATGGCAACATCCATAGGAACATTCACAATAATAATAATAATAGTAAGATAGTTCCAAGCAGAGCACGCCAGCCTAGTGATAATGCGGTAGTGTGCGGCGTCTGCAACGAACTATACAAATGGTTTAACGACTACGCTTCGTGTCGCCTGAAAACTGCCGGCTTAGTCATCCGCTGAACGTTTATGATTACCTAGTAGATTAAAAACATTTGCTCAATTTAATCACTGACAAAAAATGATTTGGGTGATTGTGGAGATTAATCTAGATTTAATTATGTGAAATATACTTAATTGAATAACATTTTAATTGCCTAACAACACGTAAGAAAGTTTTGTTTATATGTAATCATCTGAAAAATGCCGTGGTTTTATTTTAATTCCCGAAAAAATGTGATGTAACTTATGAAGAAATTCAGATTCAGATTTAGATTCAGATTCAGATTTTATTACTCAATATAACACAGTATAAATTAAATTGCATGTCAAATTATATGCAGTTACATTGAGGTCGTCTTTAATTAAATGATAATAGTAAAAGTCAATACAAATACAGAGTACATTTTCGCGGGTTCGTTTTTTTTGGAAATCCAATGCATCCCATTTTTATGGGCAAGCTGTCCGGTTCGATCTATCTGCAGCTGACTGTTCATTAAAAATACTATTTTATTGATTAAACAATATTCTTTCTAATCCTCGTCTACGTCGAATCATGTTATCTCGGTCACACTTTACCAAGAATAGAGCCAAGGCATAAGTAAAATATTCCAAAACAAAACTGTATCAACTATGTCAAAATTTAAGTTTGGTAAGAAAGAACCGCACAATAAAACGATTCCGTACAGCAAGCAAAACAAATCAGTTCAAATGAAACCTCTTTAAAACTTTTAAAAACTCTAACATCTTAGACCAAAACATGTGATAAATAGGTACTAAGCTTTCTACCAAGTCAGCGAGTCAACTTTGTCATAGTCGGGAGTAACAAAATAGAGCCAAGTTTGTCCGCGGCGCTGCCCGGAAATGACGAAGTTTGGGGACGAATATAAACCGTCCCGTGGCAAATTTAAAGTGAACACCCAATTTAAAAAGTGATATACAACTGTTTACATGACAGTTTATACGTGCAGAGGTTTTAATTAACTCTATTCACCTTCTTGTCTGGCGTTCAATTAGACGATTATAAACCTCACTGATATTTAATAAGTAATTTTAAGGATAGGGTGTAAAGTCTACGTTTCTTCACAGGTTTTAGCGCCTGTCTATATTCTACTTATACTAAACTCTAACAATTAGGGTGAAAATTCTACAAAAGTGCGCAGAGAAAGTAAGCGGTGAGGGAGAGAAACGTTCATTGCTAGCTTCAGCTCTGCGACAAACAGACAGATCGATGGACAGATGGTAGGCTAAGTAATGGAGTCCCCTTGGGGTCCCAATAGCATCCTTTAGGCACCCTAAAAATACGAAAATAAAACTAAGGTCATAACAACGACTATCACATTCGGAAAACAGTTTCTGTTATTTTCCTGAAAAACATATTTTAACGATCCCAACAAAAACAAGTTGCCCTAGATACGTCACCTCAGAAAACTCTGGAAAGTTCCGGAAAGATCCAAACTAAATAATGACGTCTTTTATTACTGCGTTGAAAAATCGTGGCAGCAACCACGCTAGATTACCCGCTGTTTCCATTTGCATCCGGAATGAGGTTGCCGTGTTTTTGTTTGCTCATCCCGACAGATGTCACGGGGTTGCCAGCAGCAAGCCGTAGTGGAGATGACTAGATCGTAGGCAAAAGTACCCGCAAAAAACCGTTTTTTTTTTTAACTGTGGTTCGTATAGCTGTGATCCCAGCGTCTGTTCATGCAACGGAGTACTTTACGGACATTCGGGATTAAAAGTAGAATTCGTGTTTCTCCTCCATTTTAAATTTCATCCAAACCGTCCAGCCGTTGCAGCGTAAAGGAGTAACAAACTAACGTAGATACACACACACACACGCACACGCACACGCACATGCACACGCACACGCACATGCACACGCACATGCACACGCACACGCACACGCACACGCACATGCACATGCACATACACACACACACGCACACGCACACGCACACACACGCACACGCACACACACGCACACACACACACAATAACGAAATGCTACGCCCCGTAAAGTCAATAATCATTTATTAATGCTGTCTAATTTCAGCCCATATATATATAGGTTATAGGTTGCAACGGGCTATTTTCCGCAACTCGACGACTTAAATAACACGAACAAACACGCACAAACTAATTATAATTGTCTCTAGTTTAAAAACTTGAAAAAATCTTAGAATCCCTCCGATCCTTGTATTGTTGTAGAAATGCTAAAAGGAGTAAATATATAAAACCATTGTGTGAACATAAACAAAACTGCTTGCTTTTATACTAAATCAAGTGCCACAGTCTTATTCATAAACGCAGAATAACTAAATATGGCTTGCCCTTATCAATTCATTGTGACAGAAAGAGATAAAGCATACTTTAACTAAAACAGGTTTGTTTCACATTTATGAATAATTATGGATTATACTTTTTCAAGTAACTTTAAAGCATCTGCTTGCTAAAATATCTAAGTTAAATAATATCAATCTCCTCCGTCGTTTCCATTCTCCCTGCCCAACATTTACGTAAAACCGTGTTGTGGCTCTGCTATTAATGAAGTGTAATGCTGTTAGTTTTGCAAGAACGGCTCAATTACAATTGAGCTAGGAGTGTACGTGATGATGATGATGATCAAGACTATGATGATGATAATGATCAAGACTATGATGATGATGATGATCGGCTATGGCTAAGCAGCTCAGTTTAGGCTGAGAGAAAAGACAGAGCTAAAGCAGTTATACAGCTCTGTCCCTTTCTCTCAACCTAAATTGAACTGCTTTTGTGTGTCGTGGTAATCAACCAGAGAGCCTAAGATAACGTAGATTGAATTTTGATAAGTTATGGCACACGCGAGTACCGGTAAGGTTCTATAACTCAATAGTTATTTGTTATACAAGTGGGGAAAGTTGTATTTTACCTGCGAGTGTTCATTTGAAACACGAGCTAGCGAAAGGATTCTATGACCACGAGCGAAGCGAGTGGTTCAAAAATAGAATCCTGAGCGTAGCAAGTATTTCAAGACACGAGACGTAAAATAACTTTTCACCCGTGTATAACACAAAACTTTTCACCTCACTACAGCGAGGAAACTAAGAAAAGGGTTTGTACTGTAAGCTCAGTTCCGTATTTTGCACGGTTTTCTGTAATTCCACAGGTGTTAATACGACTTTATCACTCGAATCACTCATTTATAATAACAAAACAAACTAGAAAAACATGCGTATATTTAACGTTGACTACAGCGAGGAAACTAAGAAAATGGTTTGTACTGTAAGCTCAATTCCGCATTTTGCACGGTTTCCTGTAATTCCACGGGTGTTAATACGTCTTTATCACTCGAATCACTCATTTTTAATAACAAAACAAACTAGAAAAACATGCGAATATTTTAACGTTGACGGCTTAATAGAAAAGTTTTGACGTAAGTTTTTTATTTTTTATTTCGGATGCGTTTTGTTTGCACATCGACTTATATGGACTGTCAGAACATTTTATCCGTTTTTAAAACAAGAATGAAGGTTAATTTTGAATGCTGATATTTATGAATTAAAATAAAGTAGTAAGACTGTATTTAGTGTTTTTTACTAGATGCAATTCATTAATTGTGATGTTAAAAATTCAGCATTTGTAAGGTTTTACGTTTGGTTAGCTGTCAAATATCACTTAAGCTGCCGTCAGATGTCAAAACTCTTCCCTCACTTGTGGATAAAAAGCGATTTCCTCAATAGATATCAAAGAAGCAAAAAGGGCTTTCCGAGCTAGTGAGATGAAAATTATTATGAAATCACTTCACTTGAACGTATGGTGCCGATGACGTTAAATGATGAAATTTTACACACAGCGTGATCTGAGAGCTTATTGTCTAACGCACTCGCAATTGTTTTCATTTTGAAAATCGAAGGCTTGTCTGCATACAAAATGAAAACAATTGCTCCACTTTGAAGCCGGTTGCGATTGCGAGTGCGTTAGACAATAACTTGGTCTCATTTAACCGGTATTTAGCTATAAACTGGTACAAAAAAATGAATAATTTGAAACAAAAACTGAGCAAATTAAATGGCAAATGATATATTTTTCTTTGATGAATGTCAATGCTAGAATAGTATACCTGGAAATATGAATTGGGCGTCTGTACTCTTCACTAAGATCTTTTTGTTAATATCATACAAAAGGTTATGGTAAAACTTTTATTTTGCTACACGCATCTTTACCACTGCAATTTTTCACCAATCTGTTTTATTCACATGCGTATGTCCGACCGATCATAGATTATAAAGAAAAGGGTTTAAATATTACAGGAGAGTACTACGCTAACATTTTACGCCAACTACGGGAAGCAATCAAAGAGAAGAGGAGGGGAAAATTGACCAGAGGAGTGCTGCTTCTTCATGACAACGCCCCTGTGCATACTGCTCATGTTGCCAAGGCTGCTGTTCTTGAATCTGGGTTCGAAACACTTACTCACCCGCCGTACAGTCCAGACGTGGCCCCCAGCAACTACTTTTTGTTTCCCAACCTTAAAAAGGATCTTCGTGGACATGGTGCTGGAGCATTTTGACACCAAAGACAAAACATATTTTTATGAGGGGTTAAAAAAACTAATTGACAGATCTTATAAGTGTATAAACATAGGGGGGGAATGTATAGAAAAAATAAAATAAAACACTAATCGTATGCTTTTGTTTTCCTTCTCATACCGAGAATTTATTGAACGCCCCTCGTATACTAAAAAAATCTTCGAAGTCAGACCACGCGATGAAACGTAACGCACAAATTCATCCATGTCCTCTCAAATCGATTCAAGCCCGTTTTATCCGAATAAGTTAAAATTCCATAACTTGCACAAGGTTGTATGTAGGTACTCCGAAAATCTAGTTAAACAACATGAGATTTTTAATTTCGGGCTTCTAGTTCACCACAACCGCCGCGCCGTCCCGTTTAGGTTCTTATTTTTACTGATCATATTTTAACTTTTGGTCACAGATTCCATTTCCAGCTGTAACGGTGTGTACGGAAACAAAGCCTCGTCAAAGGATGTTCAACTTCACTAAGTCTCACGAGAAAAACCGGAAATCGACCATCAGCCTTGAAGAGTCAGTTGAACTTTAATTAAATATTGAGTTTCTAGTTTGGAAATATTCGCGAGGTCGAGCATCTAACACTTATAAGCTTGTGACCCATTTCGGATGCGATGTAGACCCTACTGTGGTAGCTGTCAAAGAATAAGCAGCTGATCCCGCTATGTCCATATAAAATATTCTTATTTTAATTATATTAATTGTATATTTGAGCGTAACTGTTGTTAAATAGACAGTTTAGAAGTTTAGTATTGTCTTAGTTATATATTTGAAGTGTTTTAGTGACGTCTAATAGTGTTCCGAAACATCTTAAATTTGTAACCGTTATAGGTTATAAATTTGAATTCGGTGTCTGCATCTTATACTTGTCGGCTTGTTTTTGGCACTATTTATTATAAATACTGCTTGTGGTAGCCGCTGGTTAATATAATATAATTATTATAGTGCAGTGTAGACGCTAGTAACGCTACTATATTTACGTAAGTAAACTCGCATTCTTTGGACAAACAATTTCTTGTTTTACGATCTAAATTAATCAAAGCCTTATAAAAATGATGACCCGAAGGGCAGCTGCTGTCGCTGCGCGTCAGCAGCA
Source organism: Acleris emargana (assembly GCA_927399475.2). Lineage (NCBI taxonomy): Eukaryota > Metazoa > Arthropoda > Insecta > Lepidoptera > Tortricidae > Acleris > Acleris emargana. The sequence goes on from OV656840.1 coordinate 6,441,132, forward strand.
AAATGACAAGCTTCAAATAACGTTGTTAGAATTAAAAAAATCCAAGGAATTGTGTGCCCAATTACTCAGTGAGAGAGAGGACAGCGAGAGGGAACTACTACCAATTCTAGACAGTAGGGATAAGTTAAAAAAAGAACTCTCTTTATTAGAAAGTGAGTATAATGATGTAAACATGGAACGGGTCAAGCTTCAAGAAACAGTAGAAAAGTTTTTTGAGTGTACCGCACTGTACGAGCAGGCCTTGAAGGAAGTCGACTCCCTGGAGAGAGCGCTGCATGATGCCCATGAACGGATCTACGAGCTTCAAGAGGCCAAGCAAAACACTGCAGAGTTACACACTCAGTCATTATTTGAGGAATTGGTAGCGAGTGACCCTCACTTGATTCCTGCTTCAACCGACAATCCCGTGGTTACCATAGATTTAACTAATGACATTTCCACCACAACACGGTTAAGAAGTTGTAGCAGGAATAAACTAAAAAAACATATAAAAATAAATAGATATATAAGAAAATGTCAAAGGTTGTTAACACAGAATAAACGGTATTCAAAAAAATTGATACTAAATAAAATAAATGTAAAACTAGTTGACAAACTAAATATATATGCTAATATGTTAGGAAATAATAAATTAAAGTATGACACTGACACACAAATGTTACAATTAAAAATACAGGATTTGGAGGAGTCGATTCAAACATTACATAATTTGCAAGACAATTCAAAAAAATTTATAGCTGAGAATTCTTTAGGAATGGATGACCTAATAGGGGAGCTCAACTATAATTTAGAGCTGTTTCAGTCACTGGCGGACAACCACACATGTGTCTGTCAAACCATGAGTGTCTGTCCAGCCACCAGCGGACTGAAGCAGAGCCTGTGTGTCAGCGTTCCTGCACTCAGTGTTCCTACACTGAGTGTTCCTGCGCTTAGTGTTCCTACACTTCCTATAGTAAATAAGGACAGTAATAACATATTGACATATAAACATAAACCTAACATAATTATGTACAGCGATGAAATTGGTAATAATATGGGCTCATTATTGAACTCATACACTAAGGGACATAGTGTGATCAGCAATTGTTTACCTCTAAGCAGCTTGGATAATATCCAAAATCAAATTATTAAGGACATACATATTAATATAGACACAACTTTGCTTATTCTTATAGGAAATAGAGGGAATGTAAACAAAAATCAATTAATCTCATTTTTTCAAACATTGAATAATCTTGTTGTGAAAAAAATCATATTGTTTACATTCCCTTATTGTAAACAGTTGTCACAGAAAGAAAATGATATAAGACACAATCTAAATATGACATTATATAACATGTGTACATATAATGATAAAATTGACATTATTGATACTAATAATTATATTAGTAATAATTATATTTTGAGAAAAGGAAAATTTTACATTCCTAATTATCTTAAAAGACAGATAGCTATGTCGCTATCTTATTTATTTGATATTTCAGCCAATAATTTGGCTCCTGCTTCTATTGAGCAACCTAAAATGCACCTGGAATCCGTTCCAAATACCATCAATCATTTAAATTAAATGAAACGACAACAGAGGGCGTCAACTCTAGCAATCTAAATCGTAATAAATGTAAGGCCAAATCTGGCAGCAAAGTATCTAATAATATCACTCTGGTTCACCAAAATATCCAATGTATAAGAAGTAAAGACCTCCAAATTGAGTTATTTCTTAATAGTAATAATATTGATATTTTATGTATAACGGAACACTGGTTAAATAGTAACGAAGCTATGTTTAATTTTAATAACCATCAGATCGGCAGTCTGTTCACAAGAAATAGCTCGATACATGGCGGGTCGCTAATAATATTAAACAATAAATTTAAATTTATTTATTTATTTATTTATTTATTTATTTATTTAGGAAAACCAACAGCTGATAAATTACCATAAACATAACATAAGACACGTAAAGCCAATTACAGGTTTTCACAGATAGAAATAGAGTAAGTATAATGAAAGGAACAAAGAGAAACACTTTCTCAATTAAATTTGCATTTCATGCGAGACATCCCTCAAGCAGAAACCACCTACACAATAAAAACTAACTTAAAATTAAAAAATAAGGTTTACATGGCAGCAAAACAAAAAAGGAAAAAAAAGAATTACAAAATTAATCTAAACTGTAGATTTTATGGAATGTTACCGCCAAAGAACGTAAGGACATTGTGTCCTTATCTGTTGAACGTATATTAGAACTCGCTGCAATAGAAATACAGCAATTCATAGTAGTTTGTGTATATAGGCCACCCTTAGGTAATTTCGAAATTTTTGAAAAGAACATGGAAACTGTCTTAATCAATTTATCACAATTGAGTAAGAAAGTTATTATATGTGGAGATTTTAATGTTAATATTTTAGAAAATAGTTCGCTCACCAACAGATTAATAAATCTTTTCAAATCTTTCGGCTTGGCCCATACTTTTATGGAGCCGACTAGAGTGACTGACACTAGCGCCACGTGTATTGATAACATTTTTACTGATGTAATTCCAATCAGTAAGATTTTGATTAGTAACCTGGAATCGGATCATCTAGGTCAATTAATTAAATTCGAGTCTGTATCGCATGATATTGCGAAAAAGGAAATAACTTTTGTGCCGCTTACTGCAGGCCGTGTGGAAAGAATGCGACATAATTTAACGTATAATCTGCCCTTTTTAACAACTTATAAGGGCCCTAATGACATGAACAACTCATTCTTTCACACATTCATGAAACAATTTGACATGATATTTACATCCAAATCGGTCATGGTCGGTGGCGCAAAGGTTTTCAGTGACTGGGCTACTGCGGACTTACATAAACGAAGAACAATACTGTATCAACTATATGAGGAACGACGGTTTAACGCTAGTGAAGAGTTTAAGGAACATGTCAAAGAGTATTCTAAGAATTTCAAGATAGACTGCCGTATAGCTAAGCGAAACTTTTTAAGTCATAAAATCTTGAATAGCTCTGATGTCATTAAAACGACTTGGAAAATAATTAATGAAGAAACAGGTCGCCGGAAAAAGGAAATTAATGACTTTCGTTTAAAAGTAGATGGTAAAATCCTAGAGTCGAATTTAGATGTCGCAATTCAATTTGAAAATTATTTTACCAACATACCAGTGTCAACGACTAAGTGTCTGAACTCTTCGCCGGCGTCTGCCATTTTATTATTAGAAGATAACGTGTCTGAATGCAGTATACACTTTGAATTCAAGCACGTTACTGCCTTGGATGTAATTAAGGCATTCAAGTCAATTAATATAAAGAAAACTAATGACCTTTGGGGGGTGTCGGTTCACGTCCTTAAATCCTTATTGGAAGTCATAGCATCTGACTTAATGGTCGTATTTAATCATTGTGTTGACTGTGGCGAGTTTCCTGATCTTATGAAACATAGCAAGATAATTCCATTATTCAAAACGGGTAGTACTTCTGACCCCACTAACTTTAGACCGATCTCCATACTACCCACTTTCAGTAAAATCTTTGAGAAATTAATTTTATCACAATTAATGGAACATTTTCAATATAATAATTTATTACACACCAAACAATTTGGTTTTACTCGGGGTCGCTCGACAACCGAAGCTGGTGTTGAGTTAATTAAACATATTTTTGAAGCCTGGGAGGGGTCACATGATGCCTTAGGTATTTTCTGTGATTTGTCCAAGGCCTTCGATTGCGTTAACCATGACACATTGGTCAGGAAGCTACACCATTATGGAGTTAGAAGTACTGCGCTAAACTTAATAAAAACGTACTTATACGGGAGAATACAAAGGGTAGACGTGAATGGAAAACGATCACCTGGGTCTTTGGTCAAAATGGGCGTACCACAGGGCTCAATTTTGGGTCCTTTTTTATTCCTCATTTACATAAATGATTTACCATACCTTATAAAGGACAAACATGATATAGTATTGTTTGCTGATGATACCTCACTCGTATTTAAAGTCAAACGACAACAGGAGTTTAATATCAATGTAAACAATGCTATATCAAAAGTAGTAGATTGGTTCAGTGTTAATAATTTATTACTGAATGAGAAAAAGACTAAAAATATTAAATTTATGACTACAAATGTGAAAAATAGACAAACTACTGTAACTATAAAAAATGATAGATTAGACCTAGTTAATGATACAGTATTTCTTGGAATAACGTTAGACTCCATACTCCAATGGGGTCCTCATCTGGCTAAATTAGCGAATAGACTAAGTTCTGCAGTTTTTGCAGTTAATAAAATTCGGAATATAATAGACTTGAAAACCGCTCGATTAGTTTATTTTAGTTACTTCCATAGTATTATGTCATATGGTATTTTACTATGGGGTAGTGGTGCTGACGTAAACAGCATCTTTGTTCTACAGAAGAGGGCTATTCGTGCTGTTTACAAGATGGGTCATAGAGACTCGCTTAGAGATAAGTTCAAAGAAACGAATATATTAACCGTATACAGTCAATATATTTATGAAAATATTATGCATGTTCATAAACACATCGGTAGTTTTAGAAAGAACTGTGACATACATAATGTTAATACCAGGAATAAACATAAGCTCGCAGTGCCCTTTACACGGCTTCACAAAATAAAAAACTCTTTCATGGGTAATTGTATAAGGTTCTATAATAAGCTCCAAAGTAGTGTTACTCATTTATCAGTAAATAAATTTAAGAGTTACGTTAAACGTCAACTAATTTCTAAAGCGTATTATAGTATTAAAGATTATATAAATAATGACAATGCTTGGGACTGAATTATTTGTATTACAATTATTAATGACCGTGGAGACTATATACATCTCCTTGTATGCTTATTATTTTAATTTGACATCTGGAGACTCTTTACATCTCCAAAATTGACCGTGGAGACTTTCTACATCTCCCTTGTTTGTGTTTGTTGTTTTGTTTTTTTGTTTAATTGCCTACTTACCTATATTTAATTTTAATTTGACATTTGGAGACTCTTTACATCTCCGGAATTGTATTATTATTTTAACCTGACATTTTTATTAATTTAATTATTATTACTACTGGGACCTGTACATCCCTGTGACATTTAAATTAGATAGCTTATGTTTAGTATTGTAATAAGTTCTTTATTTAAAAAAATGGCTTACTGTTGAGTTTCTTGCGGTGCTTCTTCTCAACAATGGTCTCTTGAAGCGCTGGTAGATGGTAGATTCAGACTTGTAAAAGTGCCTACAGGGCCTACTTACAGAATAAATGATTTTATTTTATTTTATTATGCTTTCCCCGTAGAATATATTTCCACTGGTTTATTTTTGTCACACGTTTTAATATCTAATCTTTTTTTACGCTAGACGCATATTTACCATGTTTTAGCATGAATACCTACTAAGCGGGCGGGGATCGAGCAAATGCAATTAGTTGTAAATGTTGTAATTGATCCTACCCAAACATTTTCATGTAAAATATTGCAAAAACGAGACCATTGGGCTATGTCAAGTCAAGCTGACAGGCACCGTAATGGACACTTAACTCTTAATTCAAAGATCATAAGGTCATAAATTTATTGTTGCAAAACAAATGAATAACCTTTATCATCAGTAAAATAAGAATCAAGTGTCCATCACTGGTCCTTGTCCAATTTATCCATTAGGTACTGGTGCGTTCACCCTACTGTGTAACAGAAAAGTGACGGTAGCGAAAGACGGGACACATAAGTATCACTAAAGTGTAGGTTAGGGCTTTTAGTGTTAGAGCGAACTTATCTTTACATAACATTGATAACTGTTTGACATAGCCCAATGGTCTCGTTTTTGCAATATTTTACATGAAAATGTTTTGGTGGCATCAATTACAACATTTACAACTAATTGCATTTGCTCGAGCCCTGCCCGCTTAGTATTCATGCTAAAACATGGTAAATATGCGTCTAGCGTAAAAAAAGATAAGATATTAAAACGTGTGACAAAAATAAACCAGTGGAAATATATTCTACGGGGAAAGCATACGCATGTGAATAAAACAGATTGGTGAAAAATTGCAGTGGTAAAGATGCGTGTAGCAAAAATAACGAGTAGAAAAAAAAGCGTGTGACGAAATTATCTGTTGGTAGAAATAACGTATAGGAAATAAAGGAAATAGGGAAAAACGCGAATGGAACTAAAAATATCGGAGAAAGAAAATTTTGGGGAATTCATCTATACAGTCCACACAGGTCATGCAAGTTCAAGCAAAGAGTTTACACGCAATTGTAAAATTGTCTTAAAATGTTATTTAAACAGGAATTTTATTGCAATCTCGCTACATGTTACTTAAATACTCAATTAATATTCTTAATAATCGATTTTAATAGTTTTCTGTAACAATTTTTTTTAATAGTTTTCTGTAACAAAACGTCGTTTTTTTTTTACACTCCTTCAGGGCTGTATGTATACCTACGTAAGTATATTTTGCCCTTAACGTTTCTGAACGAAACATTTGTATAATCTGTGGAGTCCGCCCGCCATCCGCTTAAAAAAACTTCAAGTAATTTAATTTGTAATAATAGTTGTGCTGACTTGTGTATTTATTTACTCGCAAATGTGATGAAAAACATCGTATGTTTCACGGGCGGTACGGGAATTACGTACCTCGACTCAGAAAGCCCTCAGTCTTCGACTTCGGGCTTCTACTAGAGCCTCGATCGTAATTCCTTACTTACCGACCTTAATACACAATGTACTATTTCATCACACTTGCACGTAAACAGTATCTAAACATACAGGTTAACTTGGCCGCAATGCCCCATATAAAACTCCCGACCTTTCTTTTTACCATGAAACCCAAGGTCGGTAAGTATTTTTTTTTTAATTTATAGCACAGCACACTGGTCATGCAAGTTCAAGCAAAGAGTTTACACGCAATTGAAAAATGTCTTAAAATGTTATTTAAACAAAAATTTCATTGCAATCTCGCTACATGTTACTTAAATACTCAATTAATGTTCTTAATAATCGATTTTAATAGTTTTCTGTATCAAAACGTCGTTTTTTCTTACACTCCTTCAGGGCTGTATGTATACCTACGTAAGTATTTGCCCTTAGCGTTTCTGAACGAAACATTTGTATAATCTGTGGAGTCCGCCCGCCATCCGCTCAAAAAAAGTTCAAGTAATTCGTAATAATAGTTGTGCTGACTTGTGTATTTATTTACTCGCAAATGTGATGAAAAACATTGTATGTTTCACGGGCGGTACGGGAATTACGAACCTCGACTCAGAAAGCCCTCAGTCTTCGACTTCGGGCTTCTCCTAGAGCCTGGATCGTAATTCCTTACTTACCGACCTTAATACACAATGTACTATTCTGTCCCCCAAATTGCAAAACAGCAAGCGGTGAACGCTTTCCGTAACGTAAATAAAAAGTAAATGTGTAATATAAACGTGAAAAGTGCGCTATACGAGGCAAATGCATCACATTTCCGTGGTAACGCTGTCATGACTGACATCGTCAATCTTTGTCAGCACGATATTTGGTAACATAGTACCGCGGTAACGTTTACCGTATCACACGCCTATTACAATGATTATCGCTTCGTATTCATGTTTGTTTGTTCCGTTTTCCGTAAGGGTAAATGGCTAAACAGATTTACATAAAAAAGTATACGCATGTAGGTAGTATGTTATATTGACATGGACATAAGATTCCAATATCCTGCAAAAGATTTCATAGATCTTATAAATACCAGTTAGATGCTACTCGATAACAGATGGCGTTGTCTTCCTTTCTTCTTCTTTTAACCGTTCGATATTGTTGTTCAAATTGAGAACATGCCGTTAACTTCTGTAGATTTTTAAAACATAGTACTTAGAGTGCAAGAGGTGTTAAAGAGGTGTTAATAAAACAAACAGGAAGCCCCTTCTAGAGTAATTGCTCTGTATTTCGGTAAAAACAGCTTTTAAAAAACGCAAGCAACAAGTATGTAAACAGAAAATCGTCACAACTAAAGGCAAAATAATAAATGTATTCATAACTCCATATTATATTTTTATGTCGTCCTTTCTCATCATATTTTGTTTTAGTTTTTCATAATTCTATTGTCTAACGCACTTGCAATTGCAATCGTTTTCATTTTGAAAATCGAATTGCTCCACTTTGAAGCTGGTCACGATTGCGAGTGCGTTAGACAATAGCCCCTCAGGTTTGATTGGTTATTTATCAAAACCACGTGGTTCACTTTGTTTACATTTAACTACGAGTATCTAAACGACCGATCTGATGTGATCTGAGACGTGGGCACTAACAACGGGCCTCATAAGAAAGTCACTCAGAGGGCTATGGAGAGGGCTATGCTCGGGGTTTCTCTGCGTGATAGAATTAGGAATGATAATATCCGCAGGAGAACTAAGGTTACCGACATAGCCCGAAGAATAGCTAAACTGAAGTGGCAGTGGGCGGGGCACATCGCACGCAGGACTGATGGCCGATAGGGTCAGAAGGTTCTTGAGTGGCATCCGCGGACCGGGAGACGAGCTGTGGGTAGGCCTCCAATAAGATGGAGTGACGACCTTGTAAGGATCGCGGGAAAGCGATGATCTAAACGAATGTAGTACTTTACTTATTGACAATTCTCTTTTGTAAGGAAAATTATTTTACGGTCATTGGTGACATAATTTTCGAATATTTTTAGCATTTTTACAGCTGGTAATATCCGATTTAGAGGAAGATTTAAACCGGCTACCTCTCCGGCTCTCGCAAGGAAATCCATCATCCGCTTAGCGCTCCCTCACTTGTTTGCCCGGGATTGCATAACTCGATTTCAATCAATCCGTGAACCCGATCAGGACGGCAGTCAACATGTTGAGAACAGTACCAACACTACGTTGTAAGACTGTGGAGAAAATGTCAATACCCCTTTACACCCGAGCGATTCAGACAATAAAATTTTCAAGTACCTATATCAATAAAAAATATATATTGGGGGCTAAAAATTTTTATTTTTTATTTTACACTGTTCATATTCAATTAGAAAAAACCCTCACAATCGTATCAGCTCGAGTGTAAAGGGATAAATCGCGTGACTACGCGTTGGCGTACTTAGTAGTGACCCTGCCTACGAAGCTAGCCCTGGGTTCAAATCCCGGTAAAAGCAGATATTTGTGTGATGAGTGCGAATTATTTTTCCTGAGTCATGGATGTTTTCTATATAAGTATTGACTAGTACACAACTATTGGGACTTGGTTAATATATATAATTGGATATTCCCCTGAAATCTCGTAAAAGTTGAATAAATGGTGCCATTTTTCTCCAGTGACCCAAAATATACTCTATCTTTAAATAACGTATCCACTGTACATTGAAATGTAGAAATAAATGCCAAATTTAGGTATAAAAAATGGATTCATATAAATTATCTCTAAGGTGTAAAAATCAGAACTTTTTTTTTTATATAGCATGGGAAGGCAAACGAGCACACAGGCCACCTGATGGTAAGTGGAAACTGTGACCCATAGACATTCGTATTCACAAGTCTGCAAATGCGTTGCCAACCCTGAGGACTAAGATGGAATGCCTCTATGCTAGTCATTTCACCGGCTGTCTTATCCCCAAACCGGAACACAACGATGCGAACACTGCTGCTTGGCGGTAGGTTAATGGATAAGATGGTGGTACCAACCCGGACGGACCCTGCACAAGGTCCTCCCACAAGTAAACGTCTACATAATTTAAAGACTTTCGTACGTGTACTTACAAATTATTACTTTACTGTTTTTGTACTCATAATACTACGTTTCAAGGTTGCAGTAAATAACTATTTACTTACTAACACCTTCTAAAATCGAAAAATCCGTAACCTCCGAAAGCTCTTTTACCTAACCCCACTCTTACTATATTTATTTTAAAACTAGGCCTATAATTATTCGACATATATATAGACTAAACAATATCGCAAAAATATTTAAGATAGTTACCTAAAACGTAATTATCTTCATAATAGTTTTTTTTTCATTTTTAGCAAGACTCTACGGGCCGCATACTGTTCTCCACTATACCACTGCGTTTCCGATATCGGATCGAAAATTAGCCATTATTGCAAGCTTCGCTTCAATTGGATCGGCTTCGGAGCGATTTTAGACTGCTTCCATTACCCCAATGAGGAAAAAAGGATTGCACGCCAGGAGACGTGTGAACTCTCTAATACGGTTTACTTTGGGCCGTGAATCAGATTTGAATGTAATTTTTATGACTGAAATTGGCTGAATGTGACATGTTGCAATATTTTGTTGGCATGTCGTTGTGGTTTCGCTATTTCTTTAAGGTTTGGTAATAATAATATTTAATAATTCTTGGTACTATTACGCGCTATATTTGTATTATATGTCTACTCGTTCGTCGATAAGAATACGTAACGGGGACTACTGGCACAACTTAATCGTAATAAAAATAATCATCGAAAGGTTGTTCGCATTTGGCCAACGGCGAGTACTTGCACAGACATAACCTCGTAGCCAGGATCATTCATCAGCAGCTCACTCTTCAATATGGTCTTGTTGAGTCTGAAGTGCCGTACTATAAGTACACAGGCGCCAGTTCTCGAAATTGGTCGTGCTACGCTCTATTGGGATCGATCTGTTATCACGGACAGGACTATTGTCGCCAATAAGCCTGATATCGTGTTGACAGATCGATCTCAACGCCGGGCAGTGCTCGTCGACGTCACCATCCCCATGACGAGAACCTCGTGAAGGCCGAGAAGGATAAGCTCAGCAAGTACCTTGACTTGGCTCACGAGATGACCATCATGTGGGATGTTGACTCGACGATCATTGTCCCGATGGTTGTTTCGGCAAACGGTCTTATAGCGAAGAGGCTCGACCAACACCTCAAGAGACTCTCGCTAGATAGCTGGATCAAGGGCCAGATACAGAAAGCAGTACTCCTCGACACGGCACGCATTGTGAGGTTCCTCTCTCTGCAGCCCTAACCATCCGTAGTTTTATAATGTTTAATTATTTTGTATTGGTATTGTTATTTTACTTTTATATTTGAATACTTATTATAAAAACCCTAATTTACAGAAAATTAAATAAATATCTGAATAATAATAATCAATAAGCATAATTGTTAGTCAATTAGTGTTATTTTTTTCATTATTAACGTGTAACTATACCAAATTATAACTTTGTAGTGCAGACAGACATGCCAAAAATATAATGGCAACAAGCAAACAAAATTACTCATTGACCACAGACCTCGATCTATTTGTTTCTCTTATAACCAGACGTAGGAATATTTGGGGCAAAATTAAATGACAGCTAGGGATTGACTATATCGATAAACTAAATTTTCGATGCTTTTCCCATATACCAGTGGTCGCTCCAAGTTTTGTTTGTATTTTCTTTTTCATTAATAGTATGAAAATAAAACTGGAAAGAAGAAAGGAAAGAAGAAAGAAAGAAAGAAGTGATTTCTGCCTACCCTTCTGGGAAACAGGCGTGATTTAATGTATGTATGTATGTAAATAAAACAAAATAGAATCCAAATTCTGGTTATATTTTATATTTTTGGATCTTCACTAATCATCATACTTTTTTCCTCATTGTGTATTTCAGAATTACTGTCCCATTGACTATTGTTAAAGTAAACAATCAGAATTTGTTCCAAATTTTCGAGCGTTAATTTTTTACGTCTCGATTGATGAATCCATTTCAGGTAGCTAAAAGCCTTTTGAATGTCTGTGGAAGTGGTAGGGGTAAAACCTAATTGAAAAATACACACTTACAAACAAAATTTGGAGTGACCACTAGTATATGGGAAAAGCATCGATAATTTAGTTTATCGATATACGTATACGTAATCCCCAGCTGTCATTTAATTTTGCACCAAATATTCCTACGTCTGCTTATAACTAACTGCACCGACCAAGGGAAGACTAATAATAACGAATACATTTCCCAATATATTTATGTGGATATGCCCATACAATACAAACTTTGAAATCCTATTGAGCAAGGAAACAAAATCCCGTATTTTCCATTCCTTTAATTGGATTGCATCGGATTTTTCATTTGTTTTCTTTCATACAAACCGTTCTGACAATAACAAACATAACAAAAAAGAAATGTCCAATTTAGTGCAGTCGTTCAAAAGTTATGCGCGTGCATACATTGCTACAATTCATTCATAAATTTACAGATAACAGCTAATCCACTTTTGTGCGCTAGTTTTGTTTTTAAGCTAAACATTAACTCAATTCAAGTGTTATATAGAAAATATGTTCTATACACTTCATATAACCATCCATTAGCACAAGCTGCCCATTATAAAAAAGGTCCCACTTGATTTTTAAACAGTATCTACTTGGACGAACACATCGCTGCGACGCGGCTTGCCTCAGGTGTAGTTCACACGAGTTTACGCTGCGTTTAAGTGGTTTGTGAACTGCCACTTAAATCGCGTAGCTTTAAAAAAAAACATATTCAGCACCGGGCGATAACGTTTCTCACCAACGATTTTTGAATATGTTGTAGTTATTATGAGAAACTATATAGGCATGTATGTAAATAAAATACAAAGGCAAACTTACCCCTTTAAGGAATCTCTTACAGCTAACCCGTGAGAGATTGAGAAAAAGTGAAAGGTTGTGCATCGAGTAGGCAAGTATAACTTTATTTAGGAAAAGAGCATAAAATTAAAATAACCAATAAAATCTAACTATAAAAAATAAATAAATTCAAAAGTATTTATACGTCTCTAAATACTATAAACTATTAACTTATGTAGAGAACAGTTCATATAATATTTATTTTACTATGTTAGTACGTTTCCGTTTTCTTTTGTTTCAAATAAATATTTTCTTGGAAAGTAAAATGTACAGACCTAGTTTTTCATAATATTTACAACAAAATTGTTTGCAAAATTGTAAATTTGGACTAGGTTTAAGCGGAGATGGAGAAACGTTAACTCATTTTATATGGAAAATTTAAGATTCACAATCATTTCAAAGGTAACTTTATGGTCAGCCAACTATTTCACCAACGTCGTAGAAGACGGAGAACTTTGATTGGTTGTTCGCATCGACTATTCTAAATTCAAGTATTGACTTCCTTTTCCAAACAATCAGAGTCAAAGAATTTTCAATAGCATATGAGTTTAATGGTGAGTCGTATAAACCGAAGTACGATATGTCTTTAAAAAGCCCTCTCTGGTTTGGAACTCTCTCTCGTTCGCACTCATATAATCTTATATGAGTCCCATCGACATTTCCCGAACCTGAAAGACTTTTAAGACCTCTTGCATCAACACAATAGAACCGAACTCATAATACAACTGTATTTTAAAATCAACTTTATTACAACTTCTATGAACTTGAAACCAAACTAGCAAAGATTTTGAGTTGATCAATACAGATCTAACAGTGCGGTATAGTTTCTTAAATACCTAGAACATAGTTATGTTTCTTGTAGATTATTCGAATATACATTCAGTTATTTTCATTGTAAATGTAACTAACATCCAAAAACCAAATTCTACGATCACGCGTCCTTGCCTCAACGCCGACAGTTTTTCCTCCATTTTTATTTTACAAACGGCGCCCGTATTGCTGTATTTCGTTGCCAGTACGTTTTATTCTCGGTTGCTTTGAATTCTTAACGGTTGCTTCGTTGTCCGTCGGCCCGTTTGAATTTGGAATACTGCGGCAAAAGCGGTGACTAGTGTTGTAATGCTCGAATACGCATTCGCGCATTCTTCTAATAGTTTATGTAACTGATACATAATGGCTAGCCAAAGGCGGGTTTCAAAATAAGATCACACGTGTTTTAAGGTTTAATTATGTACAGTTGCATACATTACTTTATCTACGCACATATTATAAGTACTCTAAAATGGATTCAGAAGACGAAATGACTTCACGACAAAAATGGCAAAACAAACTTGTGCTGTGTCAGTTTCACTAATATTATTGTTTATTTTTAAACCATAGACCAACTAATGAATCCCCTATTCTCATTTCGTTCAGGATCAAAATGTGGTACGTTATCGCACTGAATTTTTTACCGAGATCACATTTCAATTGATACTAGAATTGGGCCTATTAAAATTATGTTGGTTTTGGGAGATGTTCAGATGAAACTCATTACTTTATGATATTTGATAACGTTATTACTATATTACGTTACAGCTGTCATTGCTGTAACCTACTACCAGAGGTAATGCTGGTCATTGCCAACGGGTTTTGAATACATCATAAAGGACATGATATGTGTGTTGATAAAGAATGTTACATAACATAAAGATAAAGTAATATTACGAAACAGCTTTGACCCGTGTGTTTGCCGGGTTAGAATAGTGCCACTCCATGTCTTCCCGTGGATGCCGTAAGTGGGCACTAAGGATATAAAGGCTTGTAGTACTGTTTGGCGATGGGCTTGCAACCTGTCACTAATGCGCTGGTAAACATCTTAGCCTGATTGTGCAAAATGTGGTGGAATTGTCAACCTTTTTTTAGAGTTGTAGGTAAAGGCCTATCCCACTCTGGGAATGGAGGCATACAAAACTTTGAACCAAAAACTAGCGCTCATCACGCATTTTTTTATCATTCTTACCAAAAACAATGGCCAAACCTGAAATATAGCGCTAGCGTATGCATCGTCCTGATCCCTTAAGAACTTTACTAAAAAGCAAACTTGCTAAATACATACACACATACGCCCAAAAACATAACCCTCCTTAGGCGGTCAAGCACAATTACAAAATACTTAAATTTCACCCCCCCACCCCAGTAGGGTAATAAATTACAACAACAGAATTCAACATTTTCAATTTTTCAGCTGGAGCTTTATCCGTACATACAATACTTGCCTAACATTTAAACGTAGGTATATCCCCACGCTCTCAACCCATTCCGTAGTCAAAAAACCCGCTCAACTTATTCAATAACCCATGGAAGTAATCAAAACGGGAACTAATCAATTCAAGCGCCCTTCCGATATTAAATTCCTCAAATAACTTAAGTCTTTAGACTGAGAAAGGTTCAGCATAAATCAGCGGGGACCGAGTCAGGTGCCTGGAGAACTCTTCACTTTAATGCATCTCGATGGCGTTTGAATTTCATGAAGCTGAGTGCTTTTAATATTCGCCTGATGTTGGACTTCCGGTTTAGATTGAATGAGAGATCAGGCAGATTTAAATAATAAAAAAATCTACATAGTAATTAATTTGTGTGAAATTAAAAAACAGATGTAGTGCATAATTGTTTACATACATACATTCAATCACGCCTGTTCCCCAGAGGGGTAGGCAGAGACCACTTCATTCCACTTGCTAAGAAGATCTTGACAAATTTCTCCCGCTTCTTCCACATTCATACATCGAGTCATGCACGCACGTCGATTTCGGGTACCCAAGATTCGGCCCTTTTTCAGTATTTCTCCGTTTTGATTCGAAAAAGTACGCCTAGGGCGGCCTCTTCCGACCCTTGCTCACTTTCGATCTGTATATCTCTTTCGTCAATATTCTTTCATCCATCCTTTCCAAATGACCGAACCATCGAAGCATGCCCTTTTCAATCTTAGTCAATTGTTTTCCATCGTATTTTCATGGGAACGTACAAACGTATCTTGTTATTTCAGTCGGTCACAGTACAAAAAGTACTGAGGTTGACTGAAGTAGCATAACAATTACGAACGTTTCCGAGAAAATACGATGGAAAACAATAATATGCACTACATCTGTACCCAATAGTTTCACGTTCTTTAGTGGTGGCAAGACTTTGGGCAGGGTCCATTTTTTATACCCCCCCCCCCCCCCTTCCTCTTAAGGTCGAAAACTTGGATTTTTATCAGGACCAGGGCTTAGGGTTTTACGTAACAATATACATCAAAAAATTATATACTCTACCTTTTGTAAAGCAGGAACCCCTACAGACTGGGATATGTTAATAAGCCAAACTTGTCACTTCTTGCCCCGAACCTCTTATGCTGCGGATTACTATTCCCCGGCGGGACCCCAGTCACGTGCCAAATGTAAACTTACCCCGGCCGGGTTTACACCGGAACACACAAATCAGGGGATGTTTACTTGCTTATGTTTATATAGAAAAGTTTGCTTGCAAGTACTTAGTGTTTGGGTACGATGGGTACTCATTTTTAGTGGTGGTAGGAATATACAGGGACCATCTTAGCCTTTAACCTACTGCCAAGCAGTAGTGTTCGTATTTTTACATTCCGGTGTGGGGATAACACAACTGGTGAAATTCATTCATCTGTATGAAATTCATTCATAGGGTATGTTATTCAGGAAATTAAACAAATAAAGATTCAATCTGTCCATTTTTTTTAATCGCTACAAAGTGAGAACATCCTTTTTTGAAGGTGGTGAATTTTTTGCTCATAATGTGTAGTCGTTACGGTGCACCGGCAAAGACTATTTTTTTAACACGTCGCGTTGATGGGTAGTATACGTCGTCAATTAAAGTGCTCTTTACAGCGTACTGTGAGCATAGTTCTGCTTTACAATTACACAATTCATCTTTTTTTATCGCTAGTACCTATTATTTACCCGGCAAATTTACGTATTATTTAAAAAAAAAACCTTTCATTTGCGCGCATGCGTCGTAACTTTCGCATTGTTTAATATTTTCTTTTAAACAAAAGTAAGAAATAAATAATAATACTTATCAAAAAAAATTATCCCTTAGTCGCCTCTTACGACATCCACGAGAAGACATGAAGTGGCACTATTCTAATCCGGTGACACAGGTTAACATTATTAATTTATTTTTTATCAAACACAACCAAAAAACAGTACCTTTTAAATCAAGTAGCAAACCAAACGAAGCGGTCTCATAATAATTTCACATCCAGCCCCAGTTTAAAAAAACATTGTTAAAATATATCGGTCCACTTCCCCGACGTGTTTAATAAAAAGCTCTCAGTTCCAATCCCCGAATGCTTTTAAAAACCCAAGGTATTCATTAGGTTAAAAGCATTTTCTCGTACTCAGAGTTTCACCTATCGGCCTTTAAGCGAGACCGTTGCCGTGTCTTACCTAAATAAAGGCATTATAGACGGCAATCTCCATTCTTTTAAATTTTAAAGAGATTTGCTGGTAAAAGCCTTTTTGTTTGAGACGGCGAAAGGTTATGGGTGACTTTTATTATTTGGTTAGACGTAAGTATGGGTAAATTGAAGTTTATTTCGCGTAAAAAATGCCTGCGACTTTTAGTGGGTAGATATTACGTTATTCCCTTATTTATTTCTGTGTAGCAATTAATTCCAAAAAAACCGTTTGAAGTAAAGGTACAGAGGAATTCTGGAAGCTATCAGTAGTCAGTAAGTAACGGAGACCTTTAATCCTTTCTAAATGCTACGGCCAAAATGGTAAAAAATATCTTAAGCCTTGAATAAACACACTTAAAAGCGCAAAATAATTTTCTTTGAGGAATTCGCGGGCACATACTAATGTTTCATTTGGGGAAAACATAACATTCTGTGCGCCAAAAGTTTCATACATAAATCCCTTTTCATATTTCGTTTAGTCTCTCCAAGGAATAACATCCTTTTATAAGCGAAGTGTGAACATTAACTTCCCTGACAAACTAAACTTATATATCACAGTCAAAAACATTAAATCACGTATGGAGAAAAACCATGGGAATTAAAATAACTCGAACTGACGTGTACTTATTTTGTGAGGAAGCCATCGTAATAAAATGTGACGCAAATTTGGCGTCCCCTCGTGCGTATACGTATTCTGTTTGTTTTAGCGATGTCGAACAGAAACACTTTAAATACGTAATCTTTTGATGTTTTTTATAATGTTACCAAGTTTTGTGATTGCCAAAAAGTACTGCTGCCGTCCTACCAAAAAAGGTGGCTAACTGCATAGTAATAGTATAAGCATTTTCAATTTAGTGTGCTTACCAATATGGTTTAGAATGCCTTGACTACTACATTGCAGTTAGCCGCCTTCTTTGGTAGGACGGCAGACTGTACCTATCTACCCAAATGTAATGGATACTGGCCCAGCGCGCACCACGATTTTTGATCGTGCAATAAATCTGGCACAGATATGCAACGTATGGGTTTGTATGTCACTGCGCGCATAAACGACAAAAAATTGCAGCGTTTTTAAAATTTTGATTTGTTACATTTTTCTGCGACTGCTCGAGACGCGATTGTCGCAAAATCAAATTGCAGCATACAACTATAATAAAATCGCATCCCGTCCCCTGTGCGACGTTTATTCGGGGTTCCACTCTCCAAGCATAAACATGTCTTTTTGCATTTGGTCTGAAATGACTGCGTGTCTTAACACCCCGTATAATTACTTATATCTTATCAGTGTCCATGTTTAATTACTTTTGTATGAAGTCAGAACTGACACTGAAAGTTAATTAACCACGAAAAAAGAGGACGATCAAGTGTTCGAAAAATGCACCTATGTGATTACTCAATCAATCTGTCTTATTAGACTCTTTTAGGGTAGGTAACTTAGTTTAATTTTAAAAATATTTTTTGTAATGGAATTACAGATGCACTGTAAAAATATTACCAATTTAACGACAGCTTAGCTGTTTCCAAAGATTCTACATTGTAGAGCTAGTTAGCTAGTTAGAGAACGCACGTTTTAAAAATACATTTTTTCGACTCTGTCAGAATAGTGCTGCTGAAAACATATGGCTTCGTTTTTTCACACCCGCAGCGGCTGCGAGCTCTCCTCACTGGATCAAAGAGGAATTACGTGGACGAAAACACACGGGCTAACATACGTAGGCCTAGGCTGGTTTAGGAATGTTAAGTTAGAAAAGTATCAAATCGCAAATCAACACAATAAAAATATCTAAAAAAGTGGCACTGTGCCGAAGATACTGGCAGCATTTCCTTTTTGAATAGCTATGCATATTCACTGAGAGAGGAAGCTGCCAGTTCTTCAGTCACCTGTGACATAGACTAGGCGTTTCACAATTTCGGTGCCTAAATTACGTGCGCCAGGACCCCACGGACAATGGGGTCCATCCAACTAACCTGTTTTTTTTTGGCCTTATTTGTTCGACCTTAATAATTGCTGAATATCTAAAAACGTAGACACATAAAATGCGTAATGAAAAAGTAAGTAGGTAAAAGTAATTGCGGCTACACAACAAGCAAAAAAAATATACTTAAGGGGGCCCAAATACAACTATGGTTCGGAAATGAGTCCGACTAGCACTTAGCCAGTTTTTTATACCGTAGAGTCCGTAGAGAAACACATCATGCCTCCAGCGCCTCTAGTCTAGAAGAGCAAATTCATATTGTATTTAACCGCCGTTACTGTCAGTGTGACGTAGCTATGCAGTTCATTTTACGCTGAGAGAAAAGGACAGATCTATATAACTGTCATAGCTCTGTTCTTTACGCTTGCCGTAAAATGAACTGCATCTGTACATTGACTTTAATATTACACACACACACACACACATCTACATAGTTTTGCATAGGTAGAATTTTACTCTATACGAAGGCATTGTATCAAAGTAATGTTGTTGTCTTACTGGGTCCTCTTACACAGGGAATCCTAGCTCAGGACCCAAAGACAAGATTTCGTTATAAACGTGTTCTTGTTCAATAAATATATTTCATATCATTTCATAAGTGTCTGAGGCCTATAGACAATGGTAATCTTAAGACTGTCAATGACAACCCTGGCAACTACGATGGAATACCTCAACTACTAACTATAACAAATATGTAAACATTGTATATTGTCTAGGGGACACGGTTTCTGTAGGTTTTTTATGTTTTATTTTATTACTACTACTTATTAGTTCCTATGAGTTTTGACAAATTTTCGTGCTCAAGTACGCATGAATATATTTATTTTTGTTTTATGTTAGATTCCTTGTTTTATATAATGCTAGGTTAAGTTTATTATTATTATACAAGCAATATTTAAAAAAACTACTGATTGTTGAGTTTTTTGCGGCGTTTCTTCTCAGCAGTGGTCTCTTGCGAAACGCTGGTAGATTTTGGACGTGTAAAAGTGACCGTGCGGCCTACTTACTGAATAAACATCTATTATCTTTTTTTTAACCCGTGTGGTTGCCGGGTTAGAATAGTGCCACTCCATGTCTTCCCGTGGATGACGTAAGAGGCGACTAAGGGAATAAAGGCTTGCAGTACTAAACAGTAGTACGTAAACAGGGTTGTACCTAGAATTAAGTTTCTTTTGTACAAAAATGCAATAAATAAATAAATAAATAAATAAATAAATAAATACTATTAGGCGATGGGCTTGCCACCTGTCACTAATACACTGGGAAACATCTTAGCCTACTTGTGCAAAATGTAGTTACAGAATTATCAAGAAGTTTTAAGACTTGTTGGTAATTCTTTAGCTCTGCCTACGCTACTCTGGGAATGAAGGCGTGAATTTATGTATGTGTGTGTATGTATCTTTTTTTTTCTTTTTTTTTTTTACTGTTACCCTCACAATGGAGTCTCCGTCCAAACCGCTTCCCCGTATGTTCCGCGTCAGCCGCGCTGTGTCGGCTCAAATTTGTTTCCAACTAAAAAGCCATTTATTCCGCGATAAACAGGACGGACGGACGAACAAATGCACGCGGTAATCCTACATAGGGTGATGATAATTACGCTCCCACTGCTTTTCGTTGAAAACAAATGTAGGTAATTCCGTGTGTTGAGGTAGCTGCTTTTAGCAACGTGTCCGTTACTCCGTACTCCGTTACATTGTTTTGAATCCAGGAGCCAAGTCCTCGAGATTTAAAGACACTGCCGATTCACTTTTATTCAAGTACTTAGCAACTGCAGTTGTTACGGCCCAAGTACACAATGCACAACTGTAGGCCACGATCAATGGTGTTCACACAATGGCGAATGGCTCATTGCTGCCTGGCAAAACACTTGCGATGGACTTGGAAGTAATTACTCGTGGAAGTAGGTCGGTGACGAACTAAACAATGGGCGTTTGTGTGAACACCACAGGCCACGCTACGCCACGATTCCTTTGAAGTGTGCCCAAAAAGCCGATGTCATCCCGATGGCGCGCCACGATCGACAATTGTCCGCCACTATACAGGGTGTCTGGAAAACCTTCGGAGAAATTTTAACTGTAGATAGGGTGGATGATTTGGATCATCCCTATATTGGTAACTTTTGTTTAAGTTAATATTTGACTGAGTTACAGACAGATTTATCATCGACTTTCCTGACGATGCTCTCAGTGTGCCCCATCTTAACTGATTCATTCATAATATCGTCGGTGATACTGCAAAACCGCGTAAGTAACAAATTTATGATAGAGCAAAATAAACCTTACGGTCTTATTAAAAAGGTGCATTTTGCTCCTTATTTAAAATGTCACTTACGCGGTTTTGCAGTTTCACCGACGATATGTGTCACAACGTAATGTAAATAAACAAGTTGTTCCTTATGAACAATGTTTCCAATCATGGTCAAAAGCTCCATGGAGTTTAGAAAACTGACACATTATCCTGTAATGTGAATGAAAAGACGGTGTCTGATAAGGGCTATTATGTGAAATAATCTAAAACTGAAACTTACGATTATGATTTTTACTCACACTTTTCTCACACTCACACGGCTAAAATAGCACTTGCACTCGTAGGCACATTACTTCTTTTACGAGATCATGAATCATGGCTGTATTTCATTGATTTGTACCACTATCAGGGCTTCCGACGAATAAAAAACACAATAATTAATTATTGACAATTTGACATATTATCTTTTTAAATCTTGGACCATTAAAACTCTTTATGAAAAGAGTTTTAGGTTTCATTTGTAAACAAAAAATCCTACCTACACGTTACGTTTTATCAAAATTACATTTAAAGCTGGCATCATACATGTTGTTGCTAGATATTCGTATCATAGAAGAAAGAGAAAAATAGGATCGCTTTGTAAGAAGAGGTCGACATGATTACACTCTGTGGTAAAAACCCTTAAAAGAAAAAGGCCACTAAAGCCGGCTACTCACACACCTGCTGCAGGGGCAATATGGGAATTGGACCCTTGATTGCCTCCTTAATTGTGATGTGTGTAGGCAAGCAGGAGCAATTTTTAGATTGGGCCTGCGGCAGGGCTGCAGGGGCGCAAGACCTTCCTAGCTCCCTAGATTGTGTCTACCGCCCTGCAAGGTTGCTGCGTGTGTAGTAGGATTGGGGCAATTCCAGTCAGTTCATTGGTGACAACCGAGCGGAGTGGACAAAAATGGAAAAAATGGTGTTACCATAGCCAGGAGCTCTTCAAAAGAATCAATATCCATTCGCAAAAAGTTTCTAAGATCATCTACTTCCAATTATTTCATAATATTCATGTGGCACAATTTGCTTCGTTTCTGCAACCAATTCTTCACCCAATATCTTCTCTTCCTTTTTTTTTTGGTAGCACCACAGAAAGTGCCAAGGCGATACCAATCCTCTGGTGTTTCGACAATACAGGAGGCTTTCTCGTGGACGTGCGTTCAGCGGGACTATCAGTTACACACTGAACGGCAGGCTAGTGTGTAGAGAACAGCCTAAAATTGGTCCAACCGCCGTGCGACCGGTATTGCCCCTGCAGCAGGTGTGTGAGTAGCTGGCTTAAGGAACACCCAGAAAATATAAAACGTGGACTACAATCACAATCAGTCAAGGAAGCGATGTCACAAGCGAAGCGATGTTTGGTTTGGGGTTTGTTTTGTTTACTTGCATGTGATGTGACTTCACATCACACTCACAGGTTATAAAGTATTTCTAACATCACATAGCGTTTTTGCCACAGATTAAATTTAAAAAAAAATCCTTATTATTTCGTGTAATTTCCAAAAAAATAGACATAATTTAATGTGAAATAAAGTGAAATACGTTATTTTACGCTAGTATCAGATAGGATGACCACAATTTGTAGTATATTTTCAATGTTGTCAAATAGCCTATTATAATCAATTATGCGACGACCTTTATATCCATCGATAAAATGTTTTGCACTTGGACTTTTGGCTACTGCCACAAATACCATGCGGATCAAAAGGAAAGAACCAGCAGCCAGCAGCGCTTTCTCCCCGTCTGGTTGCCCTGAAAATCAGCGCGTGCAGCGTCACGGCATGTCTGACACTATGATGCTGAGTAGCACCCAATTTGGTGCATTATTATTTTATAAAATAGTTTTAAGGTTTTGTTTTAAATTATTTTCTCACTGTATTTAATTTGATTATTATTTTTCTGTGGTTTGCACCAATAAACGATTTTCTTTTTCTCCTTTTTTTTCTTCAATACGGAGAGCAATAATCGGATCGTTCAATCCGTCTATTTGAACTTTGAGAAGTCTATGAATTTATGGCTGTCATTAGATGTCAGTGTTAAATTATGTTATTTTCAATATTCACGTCTTCAATATTTTTGCTGTAAATCAGTTATATGGGCTACTTTAGAGCAGAAAACAATGGTAAATGGTTAGATCTCGACAGTAAAAGACGGACGATATGATCAGTTTCGGCAAAACATGAACAAGAGACCTAGTGATTTCAAATTTAAAACCAATTAGTGTTCAAATTGCAAAAACGAAAATACAGTAAGTTGCACTAAAATTACTCATTTATTTTTATTATAATGCTACCTTGATTTTTGTTTACATGGAGCGAACTGTTTGTTTACATGGAGCGAACTGTTTGTTTACATACCATGTGACAACGTATGGTCTCAGGTCATTGACCTCGGACATTGAATTTTGACGTAAGATACTACGAACTGTTGGAGTAGTATACTATCAACGTCAAAATGTCAAGGTCGAGATATCGGCTGCGATACATCAAGTAACAAAATGAATATAATTAATCCTTTTTTTTTTTTTTACATTAACAGAAACAAAAATGAACCATACCCCCGTGATCAGAATCGTGCCAACTATTACCCCCCCAAATTTCTCCGAAGGTTTTCCAGACACCCTGTATACCATTACCCCCTGTACACAATGGCGATCACCTGCAGTGGGCCAGCATACGCCATTATGTACTGGGGCCTTAAAGGGATAAGTAAAATAAACAGTCACGTTGTTGAGTGACACGTGCGAATACGAAGCGTAAGATTGAAGTTAAGTGATTAGAAGCTCGGTCTATTTTTTTGCTTTCATGTTATTTACTTCCCCCACACTTGCAGCAAGCACCAGCACTTGACGTAGTGTAAACAGCACTGGGGGGTTACCATGATATACTAAAGCAGTTTAGTTTAGGTTGATAGAGAGGGACAGAGCTATATAACTGCTATAGCTCTCTCCCTTTCTCTCAACCTAGACTGAACTACTTTAGTATGTCATAGTAAGCCCCCTGCTTTTGATAAGTGCATAGTACGGACGCACGGCAGACGAAATCATGCGTCGGACGGAAGATCAAACATTGAATTTCATATTGTAATACATCAAATACGAATGCCAATATAATGTAATTTTTTAATTTTTCGTAATTCTAACTAGGTAACACTTAACACCATAACAACAAGTTAACTAATCACTTGTTATTTGCACTTGCTACTTCACAAAATGTTATCAGCCTAAAATTGCTTTTATAACGCATAATACACCAATTTTTGGTAAAGTTATTCTTTGTAATTTTTTGTCATAAAGATAAATAAGGACAAAACATATCTTAAGCACTCTAAACTAAGCTTATTGCACGTTTATAAATAAGAAGGTACAATTCAATTTTAATATTGTTCACTTGATACAATTTTCGATGAGTCTACAAGTAAAATGTACCGCATTAATTGACTAAAGTCACCGCCAATAGAACTTGCAAAATGTGTAAACAAAACCAAACAAACCAATTCACCGTGATTACTCGATAATCACGTAATCTAAAGATCAATTGAGTTCTTTGCAATTATTTATACACTACCAGACATCATTATTTTCATATTAAGTTTATGCTGAAATAACAATTCATTATTTTTAATAAAAGCACGCTTGGTGAATATTTGAGGTTATGTGTCAATTAGTACTAATTTGTTTACATCGTTCACAAGTTCTATTGACGGCGACTTGTTACTTATTAGTCTAGTGAATTTTGAAAAAAATACCTCAAATCTCTTATCCTTATGTAAGTTTACATAATAAATCAAGACGGTCAGGATAAACTAATAACGGTTTCCTAAGTTTGCCTTTATTGGTTTGGAATTTCGATGGGATATCTAGTTATAACATAGTTTAGGCTAATATCGTTAAGTTCAGGTACCCCGCACCCCTTGTATTACGTCTCTAACACCCTTAATATTTGAGAAGAGGGCCCCAACCACGCAAACATCCATAATTATACTTATTATTCCCCCCTAAAGCTTCAAAAACAATAGAAACAGGCCATCAACGTGATTTACTTGCTAACTAATGGAATAATACGGCTAGTTAGAGGAGTTTGGAGTTTATCAGGCCATCTTAATGGACTGGCTATCGCGGTCCATCACGAGTTGGAGGTACTATGGTAACCAACAACATTTAGCTGGGTATTATCAAAACAAACTTTATGGCAGTGAAAAAATAACGCGAGCAACAACGCTATGGTTGTCCATTTAAATTTGCAATGTCTCGATTAGAAACGTGTTTTTAATGATTTTAATTCTAAACGTGTTGGAAAACCTGCGATATACGAGAATTTTACTCATTTTACTGTCTGTCTTAGCCCCTCAATAAAGAATAATAATGATGGAGAAGTTCAGAAATTTCTACTCGTAGGCACATGTACTTGTGGGAGGACCTTGTGCAGGGTCCGTCCAGGTTGGTACCACCACCTTATCTATTAACCTACCGCCAAGCAGCAGTATTCGCACTGTTGTGTTCCGGTTTGGGGATAAGACAGCCGCACAGTGTCTCGATTAGTACAAGCTAGCGGGACAAAACTCATGACGTCATTTCCAGAAACTATAGATAACAACTTGTAAACAACCCTTCCCAGGTACCGAATTTAAAAAACTAATTACGTTAATCACCTCATTAAGGTACTTCATCGGGTGCAAAAGTTGACTGATAAAACAAGATCGATTTGCATTTGAAAATCAGTTGCATTCGTTGCACACTTGTGATAAGACCTCTTAAAATTGCTAGTAAAGTGGAACAAAATTTTGTGATGGAATATTCTGTTGAAGGTATGTACATCATTTTTCCGTTTTTTTGTTGTACAAAAACATTTTTATTTTTGTTGTTATGTTTGTTTGAAAATCTTTAAATAAATTCCATATATTTCTCATTAAGTGTAAACTTTAAAGGGTTGCAACTTTTTTTATCCAAATGTATCCACGTAGATTCTTCTATATGTCATAGTTACAACATTCAGGCATAGACTGGTGCATATTTTAGATCCCGAAAAGCCCCGCCACTAAAATTATTATCTTTGTTTCAGAACGAGTCATAACTATGACGAAAATAGATTTTTTCGCAGAATGGCAAAAACATGAGAAAAGTGAGAGGATTAGTGCGATTTTTAATTATTTATGCGAAAAACATAATATAACCGATGCCACTGATGAATCTTTAAGAAAACTGAAAATGAAAATTTCAAGTTTTTCTACGAAATTGAATGAAAAGTGGACTTCATCGAAGTGTAATAAAGAAATGTTTTTAAACAAACATAAGAATTGGTTAGAAGGTTCTGCACTTGAAATAAATGTGGCTTTAAACCAGCCGTGCCCATCAACATCATCAGGAGTTCGGTCCGTAGGCGGCCGACCTAAAAAAACATTTGAAGATTCATCAATGAAAACGAAGAGACGTAAAGTAGACGATCTCTTAAAAACGCGAAGTGCAAGTGAACTGACTACTGCCGCAGAATTAGCCACGAATACAGATCTTTTGAGAATGCTTCTGATTACGTCGGATCCTGTTATTAACACATTTAGAGAGTTACCGCGAAAAAAGCTTAGTACTTTGCCGGCAGAGGTTCTGCAGTTGATTGTCCCACCTTCATTACCATCTAAATCATTACCAATTCGCGATTTGAATAAGGAGGATTATTTAATATCAGATAGTTCCGAATACGAAAGTAATGACGAAGGATTATCGGATAGTGACAATTAGAGTTAATCTATTTTTAAATATTGTACTTATTTAATTATTAGTTATAGATATAATTGGTATTGTGAGTGATTAAGTTAATTATTGTAGATTTAAAATTGTTGTTCGTTAGCGGGTACTTAGGAATATCCAAGACAAAGCATTGTCTGATAATGACCGTTAGTGTTAATCTTTTTTTTAATTATTGTATTTGACTAAATGATTAGGCTTATTATTATTAGTTTTAATAACTATAATTTGAATATTGAGTGTTTTCGTTAATTATTGTACCTACATTTAGTTATTATATTATTAATGTGTAAAAATTGTGTAAATATAATATAGAACCTGGAAATATTTGTTTTATTTGACTGTATGTTTTATTGGTACTAAGTATTAAACCTATGCCTGCCTTACAGGTATGTATAGTACGAGTAAACATGACTAATTATAGAGTAATCACCCACAGTCTTCCCATAGATGTTGACCAAACGTGCCAAATGGTAGTAAAGTCTCTGATTCTATTTGATTTTCTGTTAAAATATCATAACATACCTGCAAAATACATAAACAATCAAAATAATACAAGAAATAGTTTTGTCCCGCTAGCTTGTACTAATCGAAACACTGTGAGCCGGCGAAATGACTAGCATAGAGGCATTCCATCTTAGTCCTCAGGACTGGCAGAGCATTTGCAGTCTTGTGAATGCGAATGTCTATGGGTCACAGTTTCCACTTACCATCAGGTGGACTGTGTGCTCGTTTGCCTTCCAATGCCATAAAAAAACCTGGGTGGTTATTATGACATAGCAACGTAGTTCAGTACAGGCTGCGAGAAAAGGACAGCTATATAACTGCTATAGCTCTGTCCTTTACGCCCGCCGTGAAATGAACTGCATTGCTTTGTCATAATAACCCCCCTGGTTCAACTTTGGAGTTTGTCATGGAGAAAATGAGCTGACTGGTTACCTGACGGTAAGTGGTCTTTGCACCCTATAGGCATTTCCAATAGTATTATGATCTTAAGTGCATTCCAACAGTCTTCATGGACTGGCTATTGCACTCCATCATGAGTTGGAGGTACTAGGGTAACAATGTTGAGCTGGTTAGGTTTAAAACAAACTTTATGGTCCACCCAACGAAGATCAAATGCCTCTTAAGGCTTCTGTTTTTATTGTTAACGCGTATCTTACACAATTTTTTTTAATGCTATGCAATCGATTTACAGACAAAGTAAACAAAGTAGTTCCTTGTAAGTAACAAACGCCTATTTACGTAGTTAGTATATTAAATTGCGTAGGTAGCGTAATAGTATACTCTAATATAATACCTACCTACCTACTTTATACTGTATAATAAGTATGCAAGTTGCATGTTCATATTATACGTCATCTCTTAATCATAACTGTCATTAGAAAGTATCTACAATTTATCGATAAATTAATATCGCTCGGAAGTCCCTAGGATAATTTTATTCGTGCCACAAAATCTTCTGTCTGATAATAGGTCATACTTAACGATCATAAGATATTGTTTTATTTCTGAAAAGGATTTAAAAGGCCATTGTATAACCCTTTAGGTTAGGACAGGATTTTTTGTTGAAACTCTTGAAAAGTTTACAGTTTCAACGCATTTAAAGTATATGGATTGCAGGCTTTAGATTGTAGTCTTGAGAATTCAAATGTCTAAGCAGTTCATTTTACGGTGAGAGAAAAGGACGGAGCTATAGCAGTTATTTAGCTCCGTCCTTTTCTCTCACCTTTAACTGAACTGCGTAGTTATGTCATAATAACCCCCCAGGTAGCCTGAGTGCTGTGCCTTCACCTTGCCATAATAAAAACTTGATTAAGTACAGTCGAGTTCATAAATATGTGTACACTTTAGTACCTTGTCACTTTAATCGCTACAATTCATAGTATGGCAGTTTAAACATGACATTAAATAGACAAGGTACTAAAGTGAACACATACAGTTACTATGTTTTTTTTTACATGTACATTGATGATGTGTTACACAAAAATAAAAAATAATTAGTCAAGGGATTATATATTATTATAAAAGGGTATCGCAGGTGAATTACATTTGTGCCCTCCTATGACATGACACACAGATAAAAAAGATTCCACGCACAAACGAAGGTTTTACGGTCAGCTGTTAAAACAGATTTAGTAATATATTTTATCGCAAACAAACACACTAGACCGTAATAGTAATCCATATCGTTACAGATGATCTCGTAGCTTTAATTAAATACTCAGTCATATGTTAAATAATGTGGTAACGCGTATAAGGTAATCCGAATGCCCGGGGTAACGGCGCGTGCCCAGGCGGGAATATTCTCATTAACCCCACAAGGGCACATGCCCCATTACCGATCCCTACTTTATGCGGTGTAGTTAAAAGAAATGCGTACGAATTGAAATATTTTAATATTTTGGGACCTTTGGACTTTGAAGGGGGATTATTTATTTGGTGCGGTCTTAGGCGATTTTAGTAGGTATAAACACTTAAGTCACCTGTATCACAGGAACCAATCATGTCTACTTAGCCGTTATAGTTCTCGCTAAAATTTGGTATATGCGCTTTCCATAAAGATATTTTACAGATTTTTAGTATTAAGTAGCAGTTTTGGCAGTAAGGGGGGGGGGGGGGGTAAGTGTCCCCACTTGACACTCCCAATAATTATATTGATATTTCATAAACGGATCTCTTATGCCCGGTTCCTATATTCAAGAAACGAATCGTGTTCCTTACGGGCAGTAGCGTTATGACATTTGCTACGTCCAAAATGTATTCTACCAACGGTTTTGAATATAGGAACGCACCATTAATCGATATTTTTTTTCAAAACCCCGCAATATTTTTGATAGACCTATCCAACGACACCCAACACTATGGGGTAGACGAGAAAAAAACCTAACTTTACTTGTACGAGAGGAGGAACACTAAACAATTTTTTTTTTCAATAGATTATTTTACCACTTGTCGTCACTAATATTCATGCCAAATTACAGCTTTCTAGTACTAAGAGTCTCTGAGCTAGGCTGCGGACGGACGGACGGACATGGCGAAACTATAAGGGTTCCTAGTTTGACTTCGGAACCCTAAAAAGATTTCTTCGTATTCTTCAAAAAGGTTACGTAAGATAAAATTATTCGAAGCTCCCACATAACCAAAACTTAAATACACTTATGAAAAATTTCTTAGGATCAACAATACTGCATATTGTAATTTAATCAGTTGATCACCAAAAGAAATACTTGTTGAAATAAAATAAAAACCGGTGAAGGGCGAGTAGTACAGTAGCGGTGAGTATTTATATTCCAATTTGAATTCGATTTCGAGAATCAGCGCGAGACCAACCCACACTTCACTATTTTTCATTATTTGTTGTTTTCTTTAGGGTTTATTGTAATATAATTATATCAATGACGCTTGTATCTTTTTATGATACAACAAAAACAAAGTACATTGAAAAAAAAAAAATTGCTTTTTATTTTTATTTTTTTATTTTTAGTAAATCTGCCGTAATAACACATAATCTGCAAAAACTGCTGTCTATTATGGTTCAAAAGATAAACCTCTTTGTATCTGGGACGGACGGAAGGACACAACCGTACAAATATTCTTCATTCACTGGATATATCAAAATAATGCAGAAATTGGTTTGAATAAAAATGTAAGTTTAACCAATAATACTCATATTAAAAGCGCGCTGCGACACGCAATAGTATGCAAAAGGAATGCAGCTAAAACCGATATAAGAATGCAGTATTACATTTCGGTACGAGTAGTGTTGTATCCGGTATTGCGAGGAAACCGAGCGGTTCCGGTGTTTCCCGAATCGTATTTTTACGCTTTTACCGGTTCGTTGTGGCTTAGAATATTCGGGCAACTTTGAAATTGGAACGAGTGGAATTTTATTTCGTGTCGGTTTTTGTTTTTTAAAATGTGCTAATGGTTTTGTGAGTTTAAGGTTTAA
This sequence comes from Acleris emargana, assembly GCA_927399475.2. Classification (NCBI taxonomy): domain Eukaryota; kingdom Metazoa; phylum Arthropoda; class Insecta; order Lepidoptera; family Tortricidae; genus Acleris; species Acleris emargana. Next base: position 6,472,140 of record OV656840.1, read on the forward strand.
CGAGCGATATGTAAGTAGGGCAGTGTGTCGTATGTTTTTAAGCTCTTGCGTTGTTTTTGTTTTTTAAGTCTGGGATTCGCTTGGTTTTAGTAATGGTAGGATCTCTACTATTGTTGTGTTCCGGTATGGGAATAAGACACCCGGTGAAATTATTGTCATAGCGGTATTAGCAACCATTTTGCTGGGTGGAGACCATTTCAGCACACGTCATCCTCATTGTACTTTTTTAATTTAATGGAGTTGCTTGTTAGGGGTGATTGACTATAAGAAGTGATTGTATTACGTTATTGTCTTTTCTAAGATGTACCCCTGTGTTGATGTGTTTGTTAAATAAACGTTTTTCCATTCTATATTCTATTCTATTAGGATGTCAATCTTAGTTCGCAGCGTTGGCAACGCATTTAAAGTCATAAGGACTGCAGTCTTGAGGTAAATAGTATATGAGTATCAAATCTCACTCATCATCAAGTGTGATGTCTGCTCGTTTGCCTTCTTCTTGTTATAAAGAGTAAATCATGTAAACCAATATGGTGGACACCTAAATTGTATCAATAAGGGGATAAGGCTAATATTGTTGTCCCTTTCACAGCCTTTTAAGTTTGGACAGCTCAAGTTTAAAAACTAAAAAAATCAACTCGTGTTAAAGTGTTTTTTCAACGTGTAATTTTTTTTTGAATCCTTACTGTAAATTAAAAACTCCACTACTTTATCCATCTCCAAAAGCATTAGCGAAGCCCAGCTAATTCCGGCGGTCAGCGAAAACATGCATTCTTTTAATGTTTGCTATCGCGGGAGGATGTCCGCTGAAATAAAAGCTTAGAGTGCCCGCGGCGTGAAATATGGCGCCGTTTACACGCCATCCGCGCTGTTATTACACCGAGGAATCGGTTGTCACGCCAGCGGGATTAGAACACGCCGGGTCCCGCGCTCGGAGGCGACGTGACAATTTTATCGACTAACATACACGGTGATTATAAAAGCAGCCACCTAGCGGTGTTCTATTGACACAGCCATACCCCAATCAGTGTAAAAAACCGAAACAAAGCGACGTGTCATGTCATACAGTCATAAATAGAATTATGAGGCGGAGAAATAAATATTATAGTATTTAAAGAGGATTTCGAAAGTCGTGTAGCTGTCAAAATCTTCCATACAAATTTATCTCCGGCTGTTAATGTTTCTCACCCTCTAAATCAATTCCGCTTTCCACGATTTTTTTATATGTTGTAGTTATTATAAAGAACTAGGTCTGTACGTTTCTGTTTAAGGCTTAAATTTCTTTCATTCTAAGAAGTATTTTCGTGGAAAGAAAAACGTACAGACATAGTTTTTCATGATATCTACAAGACATTCGAAAATCGTAAAAATCGGACTAGGTTTCAGTGTAGAGAAACGTTTTCGCATTTTGTATGGAAATTTGTAGCTTAAAAATTCTCTTTAAGAAAAAACCTTGGCATGATGTTTTTTAGCATTATAACACCATTATTTACAGGTTTTGTATGATACAAAACTTATTTTAAGTTTAATATTTATATCTTGTTTTAAATTTAATATTTGTTGAAATTATAGCTGAGAATGACCGCGGCGTGAAATATGGCGCTATTTACACGCCATCCGCGCGGTTATTACACCGAAGAATCGGTTGTCACGCCGGCGGGATTAGAACACGCCGGTTCCCGCGCTCGGAGGCGGCGTGACAATTTTATCGACTAAAGTCCATGAAATATAAATAAATTTCCATCAATTAATTGCTTGTCGCGCATGTTTTTGTTAGACATTGGGGAATTAAATAATGCGAATGTGTGGTTCTAGAAATTTACTGCAACCGCGGCCAAATAAATTTTCAATTGGGCCAATAAAACGTAAGTGACTGTGAAGTGTTATTCTTTAATAGGTAAATCTGCTGGATCGAACTGGCGTTACTTGACCCCTGTATACGTAAGGTTTGCGCTATAATGTGTTTCTGTGATTTATTTATTTATTTATTTATTTATTGCAAAGGGAAACATACAGCAGATATATTACACCTAGAATAACACACTGTGCGTAATTCATACGCCTAAACAGTCTCCACCTAAAGTTAACACATCATTTTGCTCAAAGAGTTCACATTAATTTAATAACTTACTACTAGTAAATAACTTATTAGATAACACAAGACTAATAAAACAACTTAAAACTAAATTTTGAATTTTGAAAAATAAATTGTAATACAATAGAGAGTGAAACATGCCTTAATATTTAAAAATTATTCTATTTTCTTTTTTTTTTTTTATTGCAGAAACAAATTGACGATGGTTTAGTTGGAACAAGTCGATATGAGAATATTTCTTATTATAAACATTGCATGCTCTCACAAGGTATCCATTCTTAACATATTTTTTATGACTGGAAGATGTGGAGAACAACTCTGTGGACCGAGTACGAAAGCTAGGACATCTAAATGATATTTTTCCCATAAGATTTTGAGAGACAATCATATTATTCAACAACTTAAATAAAAACGTGACATCCCTCTTTTCTCTTCTCATCTGGAGACTTTCAATGTTTTCAGGTATGAAGGTCCTGAACTTGAATTTCATACGGCTAATGAATTTGTTTTGTATTCTCTCAATTGAGTTTATATGAACGGAAAAATTAGGACTCCACACAGTAGATGCCGTTTCTAAATGTGACCTAACGAAAGCATTATAAAGAAGGACCAATGTACAAGGAATTGCAGTGATGTTGGCAAAACACAGTCTCGGGTTATCGTACGTTAAAACTCTTCTACTTGTACACTGTTCCGACGTGTAAAAGAGCCCGCATGTGGCCAATTTACTGAATAAATATTTTGAATATTTTTTTTTAACTGGCGATCATTGTAACGTCACAATTGTATTCGTGGCAACAAGGCCATTCTTAGATTAAATGTTTCAGTATTTTTATATCTTAGATTTACTTTTATTTAAGCTTTATTTGAGTTTTAAGTTTCAGTTATTAATTTATAAGTACCTAGGTATATATTTTATGTTTGCACAAATATTATTCAGTATTATCTACGTTGTTAAAGGAACCGTGTGCAGATTTTCTAAAGTTAATATAATAATTAAATAATTTGGTTAGTAAACAGAATAAATGATCTACATTTGACTGTACAGTCAGCGTCAAAAGAAACTGATCACTTAAATACCTTGTCGCTTTACTGTCACATAAGCAATGTCAAACAAGATTGTCTAATGTGTTAATGCGATAAAGTACAAAAGTAGCTTGAAGTGACCAGTTACTTTTGACGCTGACTGAACCAATCGTGAACATTAAATAAAGAAACTGCAATTCCTTGTACTTGCCGGTTCTACAATAATAGAAACGGTAAATGCAGGGGCTGTATGATGATCTGTCAAATCCTGACAAGGTCCATGCAGTGAAAGGGACAAAAAAACGTGACTTCTATAGCTTTATATCTTTCATTAAATGGAACAGAGAATAACGACGGCAGTGCAGCGCAATTAAAACATAGACTCCATAAGTTTTTTTACATACTTACCTTTATTTAAACTCGCAGTACTTTCGGATGTTTATTTAATAGTAGATTTTTTATTGTTTTTCGTAGGATTAGACTTGGGTGCAATGTTCTTCTTCTTTCTTTGTCACCGCGGCGCCTTGAACAGCTACTACCGCGGGGATATGGCGTTTCCACGTGAAGTGATTTCGCCAGTGTCAAGTATATATAAGTATAAATCAATATAGCAATAAAACATAATCCAATCTTCTCTAGGAAGATTGGGGGCAACGTTGTACGGTGATTTGTAGGTCAGAGGTCAAGATAGTTTTAACCTCTCCACCGCTGCGAGTCCACTTGAAGCGGGAAGAAAGATGCCAGATACACGAAATAAGTCCAAGTCTTCATTCACTGTGCGACACAAAGGCATAAAAAGTACAAATCACTATCAGAAAAGAACTTAGAACACCTAATTACCCAAAAATTAAAGTCTAAAACAAATTACACGTCCGCCATCTTTTAACGTTGCAAATGGCCCCCCGGGTGCAATGTTAGTTTAGATATTTTTTTTGACATTTGTAGATTTCTTGCGTATTTTGATACATATTCAAGTTAGTCAGAAATGGCTCTCGATTTCCCGATATTATTTTAACTAACATCTCCAGCAACTGTCACTGAGTCAAGATCTGAAATTCAATCATTAAGTTCTGCACGGATATGTCAGATGCACAATGCACGTATCATCTTTCAAAGGGATTAATCTCGACAACCAATGGCGCCTGATTGCTTTTATTGATCCATATTGTCACTTTAATAGCGTTAAATGCAACCTATGTATGTTAATAGAAGCTATGTAGGTGTATTAGTAAACTACGTTATACCAAAAAAAGATAAGTGCAATGTATTAATCAAAGCATTCTATACTCTATTAGTCATCATGACATCATTATCATCATGTCAGCCGAAAGACGTCCACTGCTGGACATAGGCCTCCCCCAAGGCTCTCCACTCAGACCGGTCTTGTGCTTTTCGCATCCACCGCGTTCCCGCGATCCTTACAAGGTCGTCACTCCATCTTGTTGGAGGCCTACCTACAGCTCGTCTCCCGGTCCGCGGACGCCACTCAAGAACCTTCTGACCCCATCGGCCATCAGTCCTGCGTGCGATGTGCCCCGCCCACTGCCACTTCAGTTTAGCTATTCTTCGGGCTATGTCGGCAACCTTAGTTCTCCTGCGGATATCATCATTTCTGATTCTATCACGCAGAGAAACCCCGAGTATAGCCCTCTCCATAGCCCTCTGAGTGACCTTGAGCTTTCTTATGAGGCCCATCGTTAGCGCCCACGTCTCGGATCCGTAAGTCATCACTGGCAACACACACTGGTCTGGTCACTCTATTAGTGACCATATTAAATTTAAAATGCTTATACTATTACTTTGCAGTTAGCCGCCTGCTTTGCTATTACGGAAGCGTGACTTCGTCGTTGCAGTTTCCTGCTACTCCCCCTTTTTCTTTCACTTTAGGGTTGAATTTTGCGAAAATCCTTTGTAAGTACATCCCTAGGAAAAATAAGAAATATTTCTTACAAATTTCATGTCCCTAGGTTGCGTGGTTTAAGGTCATCGCACAGTATAACATTTATAACGCGTCGGCACCAGATCAACATCGCTGCAGCTCAAAGTGAAACAATGCCCTTTTCAAAATTCACTTTGAGCTGAACGTTACATTTTCCAGTGGACTACGCGGGCCGCGCAATTGTTTTAAGATTAACTTCAAAAAATGTTTCGTTGTAACGCAAATAAAAGCTGCTTTTCTATGTTACACTTAAGAATAAAAAATAAAGAAGAATAAATAAATGTTTTATTGCCACACACCAAGAAAATTTACAATGGAAACACAGATAAAATAGTTGATAAGACACTTTTCTTAGGGATAAATAGAGATAAAAACTTGCAATGAAATTCCTATATAGCAGTACTAGCAGGTAAATTAAGTTCGCTGCCTCAACCGTTATCCCGCCCAAACTTCGACATGACAGCTTGCTGCGATGCCAACCCGCGCTTCCGAACACACCTAGTAATTCTGTCCAGACTTGACGTTCCTTTTCACGCACTGCGGCATATTATATAGTTTGCCATTCCATAGTTTGACAGAGCATTAGTATGTGTCTTGTTGGGCGGGATAAATAATTGTTAGGTCAATGCAATCATTTATGTAATAAATTACCCGAAGTATTTTTAAAGTCACACTTTCCAGCACTCGTTGTCTTAAGCTAAGGCACTATAAGGTTGAGCAGTAACTTAACCACAAAACTTTTTTTTTTATGGCATATGATGGCAAATGAGCACACAGGCCACCCGATGCATGGTAAGTGGAAACTGTGACCCATAGACATTCGCATTCACAAGACTGCAAATGCACTGCCAACCCTGAGGACTAAGATGGAATGCCTCTGTGCTAGTCATTTCACCGGCTGTCTAATCCCCGAACCGGAACACAACAATGCGAACACTGCTGCTTGGCGGTAGGTTAATGGATAAAATGGTGGTACCAATCCGGACGGAACCTGCACAAGGTCCTCCAACAACTAAAATAAATAATTAATAACTTAATCATAACAACATGTAAATGTATCCAAACTTTTTACATGGTGGTTTTGCTCAATCATTTATGTAGGAATATAAAAAATACTTATATTTTTAGCTCTATTGCTTTCAGTGACACGTGACGCTACCAGTCCTATCAAACTACACCTCTCTTATTAAAATCGGGCCATTCATTCAAACACTAAAAAGAAACCAAGCCCCATTACATACACATAAAAATGGGTCAAACACGTTAGGTAAAAATAGACACATTTTAATCTAAAATTAAAATATAATACTGTACAGTGCAGTGCAAATAAAGTATAAGCCGGCATAAATCAGCGCGTCCGCTGCAAAGTGCCGACGCACTTACCGGCGCTAATGCACGCCGCACCTGCACAACTAATGCTGCACTGTTCCGCTTTTTAACACTATGCCACTTTTATTTTCCCCTTTTTTTATTTTTTTAGCGTACTTATTTTGCAACCATTTGTAATTTATGCTGGTAAAATTGTTACATGGAAAATTCTGTTGTTACAAGGATTTCTCAGTATTTCTGAGACGTTTACTAGGAACTTGAATATTACGTTTTTTATCTTACATTTTTATACTAGATATTTTTAATGCGCATTACTTACTTTGTCCTCGGGGAGATAAGTTGCAGAATAAATAGGAAAATGCACGGAATATTTTCCTCGATGAAACACTTTTTTTTGTACACGGCGTGTAAGAAATTCATTTTTAAAGCTTTTTATTTATCATTAAAAGTGACGTTATGCACATACTTGCAAACAAACAAAAATAATCTTACCATGTTGTTAATATACAAAAAGCGATGTTTGGAAACACACAGACAGACAGACACCGCAATCTCACCAAAATGATGAATAATGAGATTGATTCGTTTGAATACTTTTTTTTTTGAAATGTGTGTAGATCGATCTGTCAACAACTGACGGCATTCGATCAAATTTATCCATTTTCGAAAATACCTAAATTAGCGTTAAGCATATTGACTAGCCCTTTTGAGCAACTGAATCTTATTTAATTTATTTCTTACCTTGAGACTGCAAGAATCGTTCGCATAAAACAAACCTAATTTTTAAATAATTATTTTTGAAGTCAAATATTTACTAACCCAAGCAGTCTAGAAAAACACAAGTGCTTACTTAATCACTAATGTATCTAAATCAACCCAATAATTTTACTTCTCAGAATACGCAAGCATGAAATCTTAGGTAGAATTTATTGAAGATGTGTCTAACCACTAGTACGAGGACATCGCAAGTTTCAAGTGTCTAAACCTTGAATGGATCCAACAATGCCGGTGAACGAGACTATATCTCAAATTCTCTGGGCATGCCAACTCGACGAACAATCTAGCAGCTCACCACAATACAAAAGCAGCTAAAAGACAGATGTTATTTTTTATTGGGGGGTACTAGAGTTGGTTTTCATTTGACAAGACTGTAAAAAGTAAAATTAAGTGGACATACGAGTAGCGAGGTTGGTAAGCAAATGGTAGGATTACTTCCACGTGACTTAGTCGGATAATAGCTGAATCTGTCTCTGATATTATAGGTACCCAAATTTCAACCTGCTGCGATGGTACTTTATATTTTGTTTAGTGAAATGCTTGTTCTGATGCTATATAAGTGTCTCAAAATGCTATTATAATGCTTTCTCGAGCGGAAATGTTGCAAATGCAATATGAAAAGTAATATTTAATGTTAAATTATAGCTTCTGCCCGCGACTTTTTCCGCATATAATTGGTAATTTTGCTATCCCACGGGAATAATTATTTATTTCGGGTTTAAGATATGTGTTCATCCATCCATTCCCATCCACACCTCTCGTCTACCCTGTAGTGTGGGGTGTCGTTGGATACATCTTTCAAAAATATTGCGGGCTTGACGAGTTAATTTGACGATTAAGGTATCCGCTTATGAAATATTAAGCTTTAAAGTGCTATTTGACCCGTGTGGTTGCCGGGTTAGAATAGTGCCACTCCATGTCATCCCGTTAGATGTCGTAAGAGGCGACTAAGGGAATAAAGGCTTGTAGTACAGTCAAGGCAAAAGAAACTGATGTTATAGGGTCTCAAAATAGTATGTACAATAAATTAAGTCAGATGTCCCTGATTATTGTAGTTTAGGATAAGTAAATTAACTCGTAATGTGTCATAAGTAAGTGACAGCCATTGAAACAGTTAAAGTCATTATTGAGTGTTTCAAATTCAACTGATTCTCTAGAATAGCAGTAGGTGCTGCTGAATGCGCTTTTGGCCTCCGTACCGGAGTGTGACTTGTTTGCGTGGCGATGGGCAACACTGTGCCGTGAATGTCTGAGTTTTTGCGAGATGATGGATGATAGGCCGTCTAGTATTACCTAATGACAATTGTTATTTTTATTATTTTTACGGTTTCGATTTGTTTTTCGTTTTTGTTAGTTGTGTTTTTTGTAATTAGTCTAAGTTTCTCGGTGTATTGGTGCCAACTGTAATGCCGTGTAAAATATATTTGAAATAAATAAATAAATAGTCAGTAATACTACCCAACTATCATATGTAAGTGATCAATGCGATCATATGAATTTTTGGGACTGTATGACCTCTCAAGCCCACCTCGGAATACAAGTCAGACGTTCGGTTAATGTCGGTAATACTCGTTAGACAAACACGCGAAACAACTGTACACATCTCTCATTTCCTTCAAGGGTTGAAATAAGTTTGTATTACTTCGTTTCGATTTTTTTTGCAACATTTTAAATAAATTAATTATTGCCGACCGTGGTCGAATGTTCCAAAGTGCAGAATTTCTCAATTGGGTTTCCGAATTAGGATCTCTTATACATCTGATCACTCCCGAAATGCATCGTTCCAACGGCCAAGTCGAAAGATATTGCCGAACCTTGTTGAACCTTGTCAGAGTTCAGACTAATTATAAACGCGAGGAATGGGTGAATGTACCTAATGTGGAAGTTGCAACTTACGATTAATATCACCAAACACAAGTCCACTCAGACCTCGCCGCTAAACCTCTTGATCGGTGTGGATGCCATGACACTTGTCATTCGTAATCTTGTACGCGATGTGGCTGTAGAAGGCTCTAATCAGAACAGAGAGGCGCTTCGTGTCATGACAAGACAGAGAGCCTCTGAGCGTCTAAGGAGGAATCAAGAGCGACAAGATGCGTCGGTTAATCAACACAGACGTCCTCCTAGAGAATTTGCAGTGAATTCATTGGTCTTTGTAATAAAGCAATCTCAATCCTCAGGAAAACTGGACTCTGGGATGCGCGGTCCTTACCGTGTGGTCAAAGCTCTACCCCTTGGGCGGTATGAGCTGCGGCTGGTCGCCGGCTCCTATGGGAAGACAACTCAGGCTGCGGCCGAGTACATGGTGCCCTGGAGCGGCGAGTGGACCCCGGATACGTGTGCTATCTTCTTCGAGGGTGAGCTATGTGTTTTGTGGGTCTTCTGATACCTAGCGAGCAGACCTCGTACGTGAGCAGACCTCACACCCCTTGCGAGCAGACCTCGCACGTGAACAGACCTCACACCCCTTGCGAGCAGACCTCGCACGTGAACAGACCTGACACCCCTTGCGAGCAGACCTCGTACGTGAGCAGACCTCACACCCCTTGCGAGCAGACCTCGTACGTGAGCAGACCTCACACCCCTTGCGAGCAGACCTCGTACGTGAGCAGACCTCACACCCCTTGCAAGCAGACCTCGCATGTGAGCAGACCTCACAATGGCCGTGAACAGACCTCACAAGATGGCCACGGGCAGACCCCGATTATTCCTTTTTTGTGAGCAGACCTTACAAAATGCTGATCATTTCGTGACCTTGTCTTTACTGGTTCGTTTTTTTTATGCAGGAGCAGACCAAAATGATCCTGAGTCATCAACTTCGAATCAGGATGCTTCCGGGTCCAGTGTACTAGTAACGGGTGTCGCAGATGCAACGCCAGCAGAGCAAAGTGCATCCGAATCCAGTCCAGCCAATCAAGACAAATTTCAGTCCAGTCCAGAAGATCAAGAGGTTGTGATGGTCGTAGAAGTAATTGACGATGAGGGCCAACCACAGATCAATGAAGGAACAGGGGACGAGGACGTCCTCCTGTCAGGAGAGGCCGTGTTAGAGAAAAGGTGGAAAACAGATGGCGCTAGTGTAGCAACGGATGTCGGCCAAATAGCCACCGAATTCTCTAGCGAATGTTCTCACGAAGACCGGAGAAGGGAACGATTGCTGTAACACTTTGGCTCGAGACGTGCCCCGGTGCGGTTGTCAGTAGTTCTGAGTGTCGAATATTGTAGATCGGTGACGTGTTCATTTTTTGCGATTTCTTAATGTACAATTTGTAGATTCTTATTAAAATAATAACTAATTTATGTTTGAACGTTTATTTTAAATCAAAACTTTTCCTTTTGCTAACAGTATGTAAAGTGCTATTTTTTGTTAGATTCAAGTTGATACGCGAACCTTTACTAGTCTCATCCTACCAGTACTTACAGTTGACAAAAACCAACACAAAAATCTAAACGTGGGGACTTCCTGACACATGAATCTAGGCTATGCTTGTATAATCACGGTAAGAAAAGGCTCGTGGCTTTTTTACTCTATTTCAATGCTTTAAAAGTCCAAAAGTGACGAAACTATTCTTAGCGTGACTATAATATATCTACTTATGGATTTTAAGCAAAAAATAAAATATACTCCATAGATAGATTATTTAGAGAAATACAATCTTTTAAACACAAAAATGCTACTTTTGGAGGCAGGGTCACCACCAACAAGGTTAAATTAGTAGTCAAAATGCCACATATTCCATCTAGCGTCAAATACAACTCTAAATTCCCGGCCTGTGTGTCCTGAACTGAAGTAGTTAGGAAGTATAGTGACTTCAAGTTGTGCAGTGCGCCTGTCGTTTATGCCTCCAATAAATAATTCCATTCGCTTGCCTTTCGGAGGCGCTTTGTTCTAACGCTGAAATTATTACGCTTCCTGTAAGGAAAAATTAATGTTAGTCGCATGGGAAATTTAGGACTGCCCTTGAGATAAATTTTAAGACGGTTGTTGATAACAAGCGAGTTTGAATACGAAGTTGGTTTTTTCAACGAGATAAGGAGCGTTGTTTATGGAAAATGACCTTCCCCTAATTCTTTAAAAAACCAAAATGTTGTTACGGACGGTAGGCAGGGTAACTAAAATAATGCTACTCGATATACTAACAACGGATGTTTATTCTATAAGCTATCTAAAATACTAATGTAACACTTATGAACTACACTTAATAGAAGACTATGCTAACTAAATCTAGGTCTAAACTAACTTATATCTAAGAATGAGGGCGCCAGGAGAGGTTTCGTCCGATGGTCGACGGGGTACTCTGCCTAACCCTGTGCCTAAGGTCTAGCTCGGTCGTTCTAATTTCCCTCAGCGGTAAAAAGGGCGTTGCGACAAGCTACAAAGTTAAACGAATAGCTGATTAGAATCTAATTATTAATTTCCATATTAGGTAGTTTATTACGAAATCTTACATCCTAGACTTACCCCTTTGTTAAGCTTCACTCACACACAAAATAATAATTTACAATATAATTTCTATAGTAGTCAAGTTACATGTCTTGAAAAAGAAGTTGTTTCGGTATTTTTCAAATAATTATTTCTATAATTCACACCCGAGACAACCGCAAACTGTGTCCGCTCCTTAGTGCATACCGTCGAAGTGTTCTTTAAAATTCAATACCCACATAATGACCCAAACTTAATAGGTCTGCGTCCGTAGACCTTTTTGTCGGGTCATAAATATCAGGCTGAAACTTTCTAGATCGCTTCATTTCAGTGAGTCGGACAAACTTTATATTTGACAAAAATTTCGGTAGTGGGGACTAATTTTGCTAGAGGGCTTGAAACATGTCGATAAGTCCGGGTGCCAAAAATTTACTAATACCAAGCCGATTCTTATTGAAATTTAAAGATTAATTTAAGAGAAAGTCAAAAAGTAGATTGTCCGACAAAATTAATGGGGACTATGCGCCAGTCGGACATACTGAAAATGTTGGAAATTCCAACTCAAAAAAGTGATTAATATCAGGCTAATTTTTTTTTAATGGGTAAATTAAAATGAATATAATACAACCGTAACGTTGTCCGACAAAATTTATGGGGATATGCGCCAGTCCGACACTCTAAAAATGTCGAAAATACCAGCACAAAAAAGTGATTGATATCAACTTAATTTTAATTTTTTCAGTAATAAAATAATGTTTCAAACGTGATTCTACGATTGTCCGACAAGAAATGTGGGGAATACTAATAAAAATCGATAAAATATCTATTAAAATTATTCGTTCTGTATACAGCATTTAAGTATACCTATATATATCTCCCGTCTCTCCCTGAACGCTGTCTGAGTGTTTCTGTTCTGTGTTTGGCTGCATGAGAGTGAGTGAGAAAGATGATGGGGCAGAGAGCGCACCCAACTACCCAGAGTTACAAACACAAACACTGGCCGCGTGGCGTCCATAACCTATTCACATGCACGCAGCCACGCCATCCTTTTTGTCAACCCACACCGAATTTTCTTTATTTAAATAAAAAAAAACTTTTTTCGTTCAGCTGTTGAAGTGCTGCCCTTGTAAAGAAGAAATTGTTCATCATGCAGTGTTTCTTGTGTGAATTAAAAATAAGTGAAAAAGACAATTTCAAAGAAGTGAAAGAAACTGTTAAAAAGTTCTCCAAAAATATTTTGGAAAATTGTCACAAGTTTAAGAATGCTCGAGAGTATCATCGTCATAAATATAAACAAGCAGAATTACCTGTTTAGCTTCTATTTTTTTAATTTTATACGAACCCTCCTGACAAAAATCTGTAAGCTCGTATTTTGACACGTCTAATGTATGATTTAGAGGAAAACAAGATTTTTTTTATCGCTTGACTCCATCAGATAACGTATTAGCAAAAAATTGAGCGTGTGGAAACCACGCGCGGTAGAAGGCGTAGCCTTCTTTAACCATTTGTTATATATATACTACTTTGATACTTAATAGTTTTCAAAATTATCGATTAAAATTTGTGAGAAGTAATTTATTTTTGTCAAGTTTTTTGAGTCAAGTCTTATGAAAAACTTCTAAATGTGTGATAATAAAACTAATATTTTATTCATCAAAGCAACAAAAATTTATATTCTTTTTCTGAGATTATCTAATTAAAAACAAAAAGGGTAGCTTAAAAAAAAGTTAATACATTAAACATGAGCCAAGTACAGCTACATTTATTCACAAACTTCTAATTGTGGTAGAGAGGTTAAAACCTCTTGTATACTATACAGGGTGTATTGCAAGTCGTGTGCCAAATGAATATGGTGGGTAGCTAAGGTCACTTGCAACACGTTTTGGCCCAATTAACACTCATCCTACCCACGGTGTATTTTTAATATTTTTTTTGAAAAAATCTCGGAATCTTCCAAAAGTTAACCATTTTGTTCACCTATCTTTTTTTTTAAATGTGACAGCACAAAAGTACTTATAGTTTTTTTATCTTTAATGTTTGCGCATTCTAATGAAATGTAATTTTTATTCATACAGTTAACAAATAAAAAAATATTAGCCAACAAAGTGTGAAGGACAGAAAAATAAAATCTTCACGGTCAACTTTATGGCACAATTAAAAAAAAAGTAGAAGCTCCTCAGATCTTCCAACATCATAGAAACTTCTCCAGTTCCTGACAATTCTTACGGTATACCACATGTCTAGAATCACGTTCAGTTTTTCGTCAAAATATGGTTTCAATCTAAAATGGTGGTTTTATTCGGTCAGTAGATCCAGCCAGTTAAATGGGCTAAATGCACAATACAAAACGCAATATGGTTAAAAATCATCTTTATTTTAATAATTACTTCAAATTTTGTTCAAATTGTCTTCCTACACAATTGATACATTCGCGACACCTTTTTCGTATTTCTACAGTTGTTGTACGAAGTGTCTTTGACTTTTACGTCTGGGGAAGGGCCAAAGATTTAGTGTACGCGACACAGGTAGAGAGCAGAGAGCATCTGATCGCAAAAATTAATGACGCGTTCGCAATAATGCGGCAAGAAATGACACTTCGTACAACAACTACTGTAGAAATACGAAAAAGGTGTCGCGAATGTATCAATTGTGGAGGAAGACAATTTGAACAAAATTTTAAGTAATTATTAAAATAAAGATGATTTTTAACCATATTGCGTTTTGTATTTTTTTTTTTTTTTTTTTATGGCATAGGAAGGCAATCGAGCACACAGGCCACCTAATGGTAAGTGGAAACTGTGACCCATAGACATTCGCATTCACATTGTGCATTTAGCCCATTTAACTGGCTGGATCTACTGACCGAATAAAACCACCATTTTAGATTGAAACCATATTTTGACGAAAAACTGAACGTGATTCTAGACATGTGGTATACCGTAAGAATTGTCAGGAACTGGAAAAGTTTTTATGATGTTGGAAGATCTGAGGAGCTTCTACTTTTTTTTTAATTGTGCCATAAAGTTGACCGTGTAGATTTTATTTTTCTGTCCTTCACACTTTGTTGGCTAATATTTTTTTATTTGTTTACTGTATGAATAAAAATTACATTTCATTAGAATGCGCAAACATTAAAGATAAAAAAACTACAAATACTTTTGTGCTGTCACATTTAAAAAAAAAGATAGGTGAACAAAATGGTTAACTTTTGGAAGATTCCGAGATTTTTTCAAAAAAAATATTAAAAATACACCGTGGGTAGGATAAGTGTTAATTGGCCCAAAACGTGTTGCAAGTGACCTTAGCTACCCACCCTATTCATTTGGCACACGACTTGCAATACACCCTGTATAGTGCGACAGATACCTACATTATTCTTGTCGGACTAGCGATATGACCCATTATTTTTGTCGGACATCAGTATATTTCGGTTATAAAAGATCTAATCTACAATTACTTATGTTTGTCCGACAAGTATCAATCACTTTTTTGTGCTTGTATTTTCGACATTTTTAGAGTGTCGGACTGGCGCATATCCCCATAAATTTTGTCGGACAACGTTACGGTTGTATTATATTAATTTTAATTAACCCATAAAAAAAAATTTAGCCTGATATTAATCACTTTTTTGAGTTGGAATTTCCAACATTTTCAGTATGTCCGACTGGCGCATAGTCCCCATTAATTTTGTCGGACAATCTACTTTTTGACTTTCTCATAAATTAATCTTTAAATTTCAATAAGAATCTGCTTGGTATTAGTACATTTTTGGCACCCGGACTTATCGACATGTTTCAAGGCCTCTAGCAAAATTAGTCCCCACTACCGAGATTTTTGTCAAATATAAAGTTTGTCCGACTCACTGAAATGAAGCGATCTAGAAAGTTTCAGCCTGATATTTATGACCCGACAAAAAGGTCTACGGACGCGGACCTATAAGAATAAAATCTCAAATACGAGACACTAAAATAAAGAAAAAAGAAACTAACATAATTTTGCCATAGAGCGGAATCGAACTTGGGTACTACGACCTCCGACTCCAGGCGCGCACCACTAAGCCATGAATACATTTACAAGTAGCTGCAAAATAGGTGAACGGTTTCGTCGTAGTCTTATGCCACCCCACATTGTGTTATTTGCGTTCACAGCGACTCTTATTTCCTAGTAGATAAGGTTTATTATGGGTGTAACTAGGTTCTTTAGTATAACACGAATGAAAGCAAACTTATAAACTAAAGATGTTATACGATCTACCTACTCATCTGTCCACTTTATCTTTACATCACAATGTACAATATGACTGTAGAGAAGAAAAAAATCATTTTTTTATGGCAAAGGAAGGCAAACGAGCATACAGGCCACCTGATGGTAAGTGGAAACTGTGACCCATAGACATTCGCATTCACAAGACTGCAAATGTACTGCCAACTTAGATGGAATGCCACTATGCTAGTCATTTCGCCGGCTGTCTTATCCCCAAACCGAAACACAACAATGCAAACACTGCTGCTTCGCGGTAGGTTAATGGATAACCCGGACGGACCCTGCGCAAGGTCCTCCCACAAGTAACCGTAAAGAAAAAAGTGTACCGAGTAGACAGGGCACCTGGATGGTAATCGGTCACCATCACCCATAAATCATTCCGTCATTTAGATGGTTGGCAGTCCACAACTGTGCGTTTCACCCGAAATTTCCTGCCACGCACAACGAAACTGTGGTCTGGTCTGGTGGTATGGTCTGTCGCCTGCGGTATTTCTGGACCGTTACGACCTTCATACCTTCAAGAAAATAGCGTACTCTCATCTGAAAGGCCGGCAACGCACTGTGACTCCTCTGGTGCTGCAGGTGTCTATGGGTGACGGTAATCGATTAACATCAGCCGATCCGTGAGCTCGAAAAAAAAACATCATCAATACTTTAAAAGAGTAACACACCACACACACCACAACGCACCCCACCACATTAAATAGGGGGGCATGTTATAGTGGTGAGGAATCACTGTGAAGGAAAGTTAATTCCATCGTTTCAAAGGACAAGAAAGAAAGAACTCTGGAAACGGACTGTGTATGTAGTTGTGGTTAATCGGTTGATTTAACAATATTTCCGGTGCTCAAAAGAAGATAACACATAATGCCAAATGATATTTTGCTATTCGTCAGTATGAGTATTTATTCAGGTCGCGTAAAATATTTTATCCCTTAAAACATTGACACAAAATACATGTATCGACGCCATCATAATCTGGCAAAACGTTCACGTAATCTTCAAATCAAATTTCCAAACTTGTCACGTTTATTTTATGGGTCGAAATATCGCAAGAAATATTATTTCTACTCAGCTACAGGTGTTTATTTTTTTCTAGTCATATTTTAGGTTTTGGTTACACATACACGAAGGCTAAGTTTCGCGCCGCGTCGTGTTCATAAAGCAGAGTTCCGAGTAATGACATTCCCTAGTTCTTGGCTATACCATCTGGTTGGTTTAAATTAAAAAAATTAAGCGACTTCATCGCAATTACACTTTATCAAATAAATATATAAATAACAAAATGTAAATTACAGTACACAATTGACTAAAAACAGATCAAAAATGGGTGGATCAACTTTTTGTTGTTGCTATTCTGTCCCGTAAGCCAGGAGACAACAGTGATAGAGTTTCTTAGAAAAAATGTTATAATATATATTTCCAGCACACTCAGCAGAAAAGCCATAAAAGAATGGGTGTATAATTGCCAATAAAACAGTTTTTTAGTGGACTTATATCCCTTGAAATCATAGTTTTAAAGAGTGACCCAGGAGACGTCACCATGGCAACGAGCTACAAAGAAAAGTTGATTGACCCAAATACATATAATCTCTAGCCACCACTACCTTTGTCAGAGTCAAGCAGCAATGTTTGCATCGTTGTTTTTAAAACTGGGGTAAACACGGCGTCAAAGTATGTTTATCATCTTATCTTACAGATGGGCCTTTTTGGATACACTTCGACCCTTTAGGATCTTTTGTGCAATTACCCTCTTACACACTCAGCTGTTCGAATGTGCAGGTTTCCTCACGATGTTTTTCCTTCACCGTAAGAGCGTTGAGTAATGCACTTAAGTTAGGAAAACTCATTGGTAGATGGTGACCCCGGGGATCGAACTCGGTATCTTTCGATCACGAGTCGACCCCCTAAGCCACTAAGCCACCGACGCTCTCTCTAGTATATTTACACCTAGATCATAAAATATGAGAAAGGATCATGGTCGTTTTTGTATGGAAATTGGGTGTGGCACCAACAGAATTGAAACCTTTATATTTAAAATGACCTTAGTGAAAACTTCATTTCTTATTGTGGCCGCAAATACCTAGCTCACCGGAGAACAAAAATATGATCACTTGAAAACAAGACAGTCCATACATTATAAAGTTTAGGTAATACATTAACAAACTGAAGTATTTTCTTGAAATCGAGAGTTTATTTGTCGTACAGATAAATACACCATTTATAAGATACATTAAATACCTACATAAAAAAAATATTAGCTATGTAACTTAATCGAAGGTTATGTTGATGATAGAGTTCTACGAGATACTTTGTAATCCTGCGAGTAACGTTTTGTTACGGATATTTTTAAATATACTTTTTTAGACAAGTTCTGGAGAAGCACGAACACTACAGTTTACATATTTTTGTACATCAAATACCCTACACGCAGTTCTATAATAAACTGTAACAATTATACATTAATTAACCGAAGTTTCTATGGACGATATATCTTGTTTTCAAGTGCCCATATTTTTGTTCTCCGGTGAGCTAGATATTTGCGGCAATATTAAGAAATGATGCTTTAACTAAAACCTTTTTAAGGATATAGGTTTCAATTCTGTTGGCGGCACACCACACCCAATTTGCCCATGATCCTTTTTTTGGTAAACTTAATTGTTAATATCATTCTAGTGAACAAGGACTTTCACATAGACAAGGAGCAGATGCCTATCAATTGCACCAAGCGCTAAAGTGACACCCTACGCCCCGCTCTCTAAACTTTGCAGAAAACTATTTAACTAAAAGGTACAGCGTTTGAAAACATTTCCTTAAAGGAAGGAATTATTAACTACTTTAGTCCGAAGCATGAGAAGAAATTTCTCCATCGGTATTGTAATGAGGAGACTGTTAGCGATAAACTTGGGAACTTGGCTCTTTCAAGTCTCTTAGGAAACCGTTGGAAAATGGGTTACAGACTGAATATTTCTAGACTTCTGAGAAGTACTAGAACCTTCATAATTAGGTTGCATGCAAATATACATCAATAGAAATAGGACATGGAAGTGGCACCTTGAGTTATTTCAAGAGCACCGTAATTGTACGCGATTGAAAAATGCTGAGTTAAATTTCATATTCATTTTGATGTTTAATATTTCTTTCAAGTACTTTTCTGACTTTATCTAACTATCATAACCTAGGTACTCGTAGGCATTATGCGCGTTAGGTACCTTGTAGTTTTAGGTTAGTTCAGCTGCGATGAAGTACAACTACAACAATCAAGGCCAAATCAAGATGGTTAAAAACATATAATTTATACCCACTTATACGGGGCAAGTAGACCCTTATTAAGTCTTTAATTTTTGTGTTAGTAATGCTCGATATTAATATTTCGTTTACTCATTCACGTACCTAATAATACGTCAAACAAATCGGTACTAAGAGAGTTCTCTCTGTTGATTAAGAACACACCCCGTACATAATAAGCCTGTGTACACATACAAGGATGTATTATGCGAAGCTCTGAAGTCTTAAAGACTCAAAAGCGAGATTATTTATAGCTCCGGCTGACAAGCCAGCGATCGCGCTTCGCTGACGTGTGCTATAAAGGGTGATGATTTATATGCTCCGTAATTAAGGATGCTTCCAGAATGGAAGGCTTGAGACGACAAACGGTTTAATACCGAAAACGTTTTATGGATATACGTCGAGAAATAATAATCCAGTATTCGTTATGTATGATTATTGGAGGAAAAAGATGTTGAAAAATTGCTAAGATTTTCTTGCCCGCCATAACATTCGTATGTTTGTACATAATATAAACACATTGATGTTAAAAAACACTGTGTAGATGGTAAACAAAAACGCAAAAAGAAAAAAATTGAGGATTTACAGTTGATAATACTCCTAATGGTATTCAAATTTTAATGCGAAAACTCGAGATGTTTAGACGATTTTACGTTTAAGCATACACAAAACAACATGTCTTCATTACAAGGCACGGTATTTAATTCACTTTAATCCATAAATATAAAATATTTTTTATGGTGGCGAAACTGATTTCTGCATAAACAAAGTTAGTTAAAGGTTAGTTATCAGAAAGAAATAAACAAGAAAGAAACATCCTTTATCGCATACACCTGAATATGCAAATCACATCACAATCACATCATATCACTCACACAATAACTGTTTGACAAACTACAACCGATTTCCGACCGTTGTTATATGAACGCGGTGCTTCTGTGGACTATCGTCATGTGAAACGTCATGCAGACTTGATTAAAGTGCGTTTATGAATACGGGGCTTTACCGTATTACCTTATTTATACCTTAACTACGACTACTAAAGACATCTCCAAACAAATCACGTTACGTCTCCCACAGCCCATTATACTTAAAACAAACGAGCTTAAAGCACAAAAGCTGCCTTAAAACCCTCTCGTTCCTCATGCTTAAGATGTTAATGAGCTTTCACTAATAATTTATAAAGGTGATGTGAAGTAAATAACGAATTTAATAATACAGTGGCTGTTAGGCGGTACTAATGTTCCGTGATAAAGATAAGGGTTTAGGCTCACAAAGTATGTTTAATATATTGTGTTAAAAAACCGGACGAGTGCGTGTCGGACTTCGTTTATTAAGTGTTCCGTACCAAATGTACACGTTTTCATCAATTATATGCTACGCATTTTGACCACGAAACCAAGTTAGTTGTATTTTATAAATAATGAGTTAATTTCAAAGAAAAAAATATTTTTAAAATATTTATTGTTAGTAAAATACAAACACTTAACGATAAACACAAGTTTATATGTCAACGGGAAGTTAAAAAAATCTTCGGAACCAAAATTTTGCAAATAAATGTGTTTTTGGTAGCTACTCATTTCTTTGCTCTCCAATATTTTTTAAAACAAAGATACAGTAGGTATTTATCTACTCAATGTATCTATTTTTTAATAAATTTGACGAGCATAAATTGTTGACAATAATGTTACAGCAACCGCTTCGCCACTTGGAAAAAACCTTGGTATCGAGTATTTCCACTTCACTAAATGGTGCTTTCAAGAGTAAATGCACAAACATTTGATTTGGGTAGTTAAAATACTCGATTCGCTACAAGTAGGTATAATACTTGAAGAGTTCCTTTAAATTTGCCAGATTCTGACTTGACACCACAATATACCACAATAGGATCACCTTTTGAATAATCGGGAAACATTCATAACATTATTTTATACAATTGTTATAGGTTTTCCTGTTATCTACATTTTGTATTTGTTTCAAAATTTTAGGATCAGAATTCTTGTTGATTAGGGGTGGTCAATTATTGTCTTCGTTCATGAATAAAATCCAAACTATGTATTTTACAATAATAACAAAAACATATTTGAGATCCCCATAACGAGCCCTTTTATTTAATATATGACACAGTAAGGTGTTCGATACTTTTTTTTTTAAATCTTAATTTGTTTCCTGAAAATGACCCTCATTTTAAAAATATATATTATATTTTCTTTGCACATTCTGTGTTTGGGTCATAATTTTACATGTGTGTACTCAATCAGTCCAGTAGCTTCGGAGCAAATGGCTTTGACAGACGGACAGACAGACAGACGCACGAGTGATCCTAAAAGGGTTCCGTTTTTTTTGTACGGAACCCTAAAAAAAGATTTGGATGAACTGAAAATCTCCTTCTTTTTTGAGGTCAGTTAAAAAAAGGAAGTTTTCATACAGTTACTCTTGACTTTATACTATACCTTCATTCTCGCTGCACGAGATACTCACAAATCGCAAGCAGGTCAACAATACAGTCTGAGTATAAGGTCTTTTAAAATGTGACCCATTTTTATAATAATTTTTATAACATTTATAACCTTGCACGTGTTTCCTGAGGTTCATTAAAAGAACATTAAATTACAGCATTCTCCACCTGTTGCATTGTCGGAGTTTTTCCTCCGCCTTTTAATTTGTCAGGTATTTGTTAAACGTTTAAGTTGGTAATTGGTTCCTTTGTTATCTTAGACAAGGGAGTTTTACGGTCCTCCACTTTGTCGTGAAATAATATCTACTTTTTTACACTAAGGGCTTCAATGAGACGTGTTTACTTGTATTACTTACGACACGGTCAATTATTAATTGCACATTAATCTTATCGAAATATCTGGACAGTATAACCTTATATTGGATTTAATTCATTAAATAATTTAATAACATGTAACTCTGGTATGTATAAAATGCCTGCTCTTTATAATATGGCATGATGAGTGGCGTTTAGATAGTGGGATTTTTGATTATTTTCAACAGACGATTCAGTATTATCGAGATTCACTTTACAAGCATTACATTAATTTTTTTAATTTTTACTCAATATACCTTGTATTTTTTCTTTCTTTCTCTTTTCTTTTTCTTTAACTTATATACCTATTTTTATTTTAGAAATCAGTAGACGTAAAAATTCAAAATTGTGAATCTATAAAGAGAGGAGGCTTTTTTTGTATTTATGTTTTTATTCTCTAAAATGGTTAATGTTTCCTTAAAAGAGAAATCTTCTGATGAAATTACTAAGAATATTTTCAGAAACATTTGAGAGCTTTGCAAAAGCTATTCATACAAAAAAATAAGTGTTCTTAGATACTACCCAGAATTTAACATAAGAAACTTTCAAAATTTGAGAAGCTTGTCAGTACAATGCCACTTGGCAACACTCAGTGTTAGTTTGACGTCCTGGAAGAATCATCAAGAATCAAATCCAGGTAAACACAGCAAAACTATACCTTAACCACGGAAACGCGTTACTACTATAAAATTAATAATGCACGTAATTGGTCCGCGATGAGGGCAACGAATCTGCATAGCATGAGTGTATATGGCGGTTAAAGTGCAGTCGACGGTGCCGAAAATATTTTTACAAACATAGGTAAACATGGTTTTTTAAATAAGAAAATATCCTTTCACCTGCACTCAGTCATCCAGGAGTCCCCTGGATTTATTACGAGGAGGAAAATTAATTTAAATACTGGTGTATAAGCAATGTACAAATATTAATTCCAAATATTTTTGGACCAACATAGAAGAGTAATAAATTCTTATTTTTAACGTTAAGCTTATAGCAGTCCACGCGGGATGTCATCGTCATTGACAGTTGACGCTAAATATCATCAGTCTGTATATAAGCTGACTATAATTTAACGTCAACTGTCAATTCAAGGACATTTTTTATGCCCACTTTTTTATACGGCACATAAAAACCGACGCTCACAGCTCCACAACTCGACCGCAGTTGAGTGGAGAACAATTACAGGGTGTAACTCGCTTAGAGCCAATTGGCCCTTATCATCGGTCGGGCGGCGAAAGTTAAAATAACATTACTGTGCTAACGAGTGAGGTGACGCTTCGGTTGCAGCGGAAAAAGTTACGGAAAATTTGACTTAAGGATGTACACAGGGGGATCAAAATTTTATTTATTTGTTTTTTATGTTTTTAAATTTACTTGATAAGAATAAAACAACTTAAAATATTAAATATTAGTTGCCGTGTGGTTGCCGGCTTAGAATTGTGCCACTCCTTGTCTTCCCATGGAAGTCGTAAGAGGCGACTAAGGGAATAAAGGCTTGTAGTGCTGTCAGGCGATGGGCTTGCTACCTATCACTAATATACACTGATAAACACTTTAGCCTAATTGTGCAAATTGTGGTTACAGAGTTATCAACAAGTTTTTAGAGTTGTTGGTAATTCTGTAGCTCTGCCTACCCCGCTCTGGGAATGAAGGCATGAAGGTATGTATGTGTAAATATTAAATAATGCAACTGTCACCAATAAAGCCTCTCATGATTCGAGTGTAGGAATTAAAACGCAAGGCGGATCCGAGTGCTCTTGTAACAGACATGATTATCTTAAGAGCTAATTAGTTAACGAGTAATAATAAGTTTATTAAGGACTCTTGACTACAACGAGACGGAAAGAATTCTGAAGGCTGTTACCTAAAGAATATGTTGGTTTGGAACGTAAAGTTTTTATTGTATGTCGAATCAGGTCGCCACGTGACAGGAATAGCCTAGTGTGGGACCACCAGTTAATTGTATCGTCTGTAATTTGTGTTCCTTTTTAATAAACATTTTTTTTTTTTATCTGGCAATTTAAAATGAAGAAAACTAAAGCATAATTATAGGCTAAGGTTTCTCGTACACTATCTCCATTTTTTAGCTTACAAGTATTTTACCTTACCCAGCGATTTGGTGACGTTAAAAGTAAGTCAATTGCACTGCTAAATGCAAACATATATATTTATTATTCACTCAGAAGCTTTTAAATTTTCGAGGATGAAAAGTAGACTTTTCAGTTTATCCAGGATATAAACTATGTGCGTTTCAAATTTCATCTAAATTCCTCCAGCCGTTACAGCGCGTGAAGAAGTAATAAACGAACACACAAACTATTCGCATTTATAATATTACTAGCTCCTGACCGCTACTTCGTCCGCGTAGATTTTGAGTATCGCTGTTCCTTCGGGAACATTTAAAATTACCGGGATGAAAGTAACCTGTGTTAATATAGGGCATAAGCTATCTCCGTTTCCATCGTAATCCGTTGCAGTGTGAAGAAGTAACAAACGAATACACAAACTTTCGCATTTATTACTAGGATTTTACAAATCGCTACCTCCTAACACTTGGAATGCAGAAGAAGCCATGTCTGTCGAGAACTATAATAGGGTGCTAATCGGAAAGAATAAGCGTAAGTGGTCACACTGTTGGAAGTTTCCCCTAACGATGGGGTAAGGGGCGCAGGGGGAGGGAAGGGTTAGGTCCTGGTGGCAAAAATAGGCTTAATGAAAACATATCTCTCGTTTTTTTTTCTCGGCTCCTTTAGTCTAAGTAAATTAGAGCTAGTTGACAATACGGTAAAATGTCAAAAGCGATATAGTTTTACCGAGTATGTAATAGAGCCCCCGATCTGCCAGTCGCTGCACTACTATATTTATTTCGGTACGCTTGTCAAAATAGGTTTTATTTTGTATTCAAACAGAACTCATATCTTAGTATGATCATAAAACCTGTATAAAACTTACGTAAAAGATATTATAGCCTTTGCAATTTCACGTTTTTTTTTAGGTACTTACTGGTATTCCTTTAGCTCACTCTTTCGATACAAATTTCATCTAAATCGGTCCAGTGTTTAGCCATGATGGCGTTATAAATAAGACAGACGGACAAATATATTGAAATGAATTTCTTAACTACCTAAGTTATTAGACTAAGTAGGTAATCCCCGATCGTTGCTCGCAATGCTCGCGATATCGGAATCCTATAACTATTCAAATAAGTACACTCCAGATATCGCAAAAAACGGTCCCGTTCACTCGTTCATTCCGTCCGTTCATTTTATCCGTTCATTTCATTCGTTCATTTCGTTCACTTGGTCTGATTAGCCGTGTCCCAGCCAGGTAACTGCGATGTTAAAGTAAAGCGTTTCCTGTGTACCTGCCAGTTAGTTGAATGTTCGCTTAACAAACGTTCAAAGTCTACTTTTTAATTGTAGCTATTGTCATTTTTCAGTCTTTATGCAAACTTTATCATTTCAAAGTGATAAAATACTTTGCACCCAATTTTGTACAGGTTCTATCCAGGTTTTAATTAGATTTCAAGGCTTTGAATGCCCATAATTGATGGGAAGCCGGCCGATCACCCAGCGCAATCCCTATTTAAAAAAACACAAAATATTGACCTTACCTTGCATATATATATATTAATGGCCTGTATGTATATCAGAGAAAATATTAATTGGTACATAACCAACATAACGTATCAACCCGCGTCATTACAGCCGCAGCCCGCAGGCGGCCCCTGCTGTTCGCTTAGCATCATTGGACCAACTATTTACCGAAATCAGAGACTCTAAAAGTGAAAGTATTTTCAAAAACAAGCTAAAGCTTTTAAAGTACTTAACTTATTTGTAAATGTTGTATTTTAATATTGTAATTAACTGACTGACCGACGTAAAATTTGCTTAGATTTTTACCAATAAATTCTGTATTCTGTATTAGATGTAATTTTTATTAAGCTTGTAGCTTAAAGTAGTATTTAAATAAAGTAATGCCCTAATTCTCCGTAAACCCGTCTTGCTTTTGACATATCGCCGCCCCCGCAGAATAAAACCGCAAAGTGCTATTCCCTGCTTTTTAATGTTAATGCATTTTCGTGATCTTCGAAGTAATCACCTATTTTTTTTAGATTGCCAAAATATTCGTCTTATCGTATTTTGCTTCAAAACCTCCTAAATATGGATCAATTCAACTTTCAATCCAGGTTCTCACGAGTCATTATGCACTAGTCATCGGTAAGTGCTTAGTCGAATTAATTGGATCGTATTCGTTATCGTATTGGATAGTTTTTCATTGGTGTAGGTCGATGATATGCTTAGCGCATCGTTAGGGTTTGTAAAAACCAGTCAATCAAATACCCTATCGAAAACCCTTTAAATAAGCGGTTCCGGTCCCTGGAAGGAGAAAGTTTACGCGCACCTAAATTGCAGCGTCAAATTCAAATAAAAGTTTACCAGGATTAAGAAGTTATAATTACTCAACTATTTAATCAAAAATCATCGTTAAAGGTCGTAGGGTTCAACCAAAAACATGCAAAAAAAAAACGTGTTTTTATGTTTAACTGTTTCAAAGAAATATGATCAAGTTTAATATATCCAAAGAACTAATGCATAGCGGTCTTATGGTTATTTAGACCTAGATCACGGAACACTACCGACTCTACCATGACAATATGCCGTCTCTTAAGATTAGACGACCCCCCCTTTACTACCAAAATATGTCAGTGCGCAAAACACAGAAAACAAACGTCATAAAACCACATTCCCAAAGAAAAGCCTTAAAACTAACCTCAAACTTGTTCGATAAATATAACAGACGCCAATACTATCCCGACAATCCCCTATCAGATAACGTCGAGCGCGTTACTGGAATAAAACTCCCGTTCGCCTACAATCGTCGGTGTTATCTCGCGACAATGAGCCTAAGACGCTTTCCAACCGGGATGTTTACCGACGTGTTATTCCTTTTATAACTCGTCATCAAGCTCGTCGGTAAGTTGGTATTGGCAAGTGCGTGCCTTTAACTCTTACTTTCGGTATCCCCTTAGTTACTAAAAAATCAATGGCTATAATATCACTTTCTCTAAATTCATTTGCTATAATCACTCACATGCTATGCATTCAAATGCTATAACAGTTCGTTTGCATAGTCTTTAGTTACTGTAAGTTTTAGATGCTATAAAATTATTTGCTATCCTTTCAAATTCTATAAAATGAAAAATACTCTAATAATTATCAGCCATAAGCTTTAAATGACATAAGATTTATTTACTTTAAATTTCGAAATCTCTAATCATCATTAGCTATAACATAGTGTTTTGACAGAAACAGAAAATGTAACGAGCAAATCGAGTAGTTAGAGTGATAATAAATAAATGGAGTTATCAATAATCATTTTCAATATTCTTAATTTTGAATAGTAGGTAAAATAAGCTTTATAGGAAATAAAAATTATAAAACACAATTATATAGATTTTAAATGTTATGCATGATGAACATTAGTTTTTTTTTAATTATAGTAAATACACATTATAGAAAATGACTATTGTAGCAAATGAATGATTAAAGCAAGTGATTTTATAGGAAATGAATTTATAGCATCTAATTTTATGACACTTGATTTTATAGGAAATATGGTATCTTTACCCATTACTTTCACCTCCGACGCAACCAGGAGCCTAATTATGGTCGTGGACGTGGTTATCGATGTGTATCAGACAACTGTTACTTTTCGACCAGTATGTAAGTGCGAGGGTGACTCGTATCCTATATGACTATTCTTGACCCATTATTTTTAGAAAAAAAAGAACATATTGTTTTTACTAAAAACAGATGTGGGCAAGCAAGTTGTACAACTATGCCAAACTTCAAGTTGATAACTTCCATAGTTTCAGAAAAAACTGCTGTGACATACAGACAGACAAACACCGAAGGCTCACCATAAAAGCTCCATATGTTTTACCATTTTGGTACGGAACCCTAAAAAGAAAAAAATTGGTTGTACAGTCAGCGTCAAAAGAAACTGATCACTTAAATACCTTGTCGCTTTACTGTTACATAAGCAATGTCAAACAAGATTGTCTAATGTTTTAATGCGATAAAGTACAAAACTAGCTTGAAGTGACCAGATACTTTTGACGCTGACTGTACTTCTACGGAGTTTAACCAAGGTGCTACCTGATGCGGTATAATTCCTACGAGCTCGGAAGTCAACTTATGACCAAAAGTAGAATTCAGTGACAAAGTAAACGAATATATTTTCTAAAAGAATACCTACGATGGTGTGTTTAGGACCTAGATCCAAAGTGTCTCTCCAGGCAATCCAGGTATTTGATTGGCTATGTTACTTCGAATCAAAATAGTTTTATGTAGTTTCCATAGACTTGTACAAGATTGTTCAAGCTTACTCGTAAACAAGATGTTTTGAGACAGCGTTTGTCTTTTGTTGTCGAAGTTCATAGTAGTTTGCTTCTTATCCTTATTTTTATACTTTGTTTTGATTTCTTGTACTAAAAAACTAGGAACCGTGGTACCTATTTGAACAATTTGTAATGTAAATACAGTTATATATGATTAAAAAATTACCTACACTTACTTTAATACTTGTTGAAGGGAATAATTAATACGTAAAATAAAATATAATATGCAGGGAACAATCTCACACAAATTGACCTAGTCTCAAACTAAGCTCTAAGCTTGTTCTATGGGTACTAGACAACTACAACTAGATCATCATCATCATCATCATGTCAGCCGAAAGACATCCTCTGCTGGATATAACCAGATACAAATAAATAAATACTTAAATACGTGTTAAACATCCAAGACTCAGAAACAAACTCTCGAGGTCATCACACAAATATTTGCCCATACTGGGAATTGAACCCGAGGCCCCTAGCTTCGCAGGCAAGGCAGGCACTGCCTACCAACTAAGCCAACGCGTCGCCATGTAATAATTTTACATCTGATTTTGGACCCTTTGGAATCTGAAAACAAGAATATGCAAAGTGGTTGTACACTCTTACAACCATATGCAAATCAAATCAGTGCGTTCCATAAGCCCACGCGCATAACATACCTGGTGGCTTCATATTGGTAATACGAAATCAACGTTTTATAAACAATTTATTTATAACTGATATTTAATATTATTACTGGCATCTTCCCTTGTTCATATTTGTACAATTACTTTAATTCGAAAACCATTTCGAGGAATAAGGTTTTAAAGCCGTTCTGCATTATTAAATTTATTGAATATTTATTTATTCAGGATATTTTGACAAAAGTATATTTGACCTTTGTCTGACTTTCGTTTTCGGCTTGAAGCCCTCGTAGGTGTGTCTTACGGGTTAGGCGAAAACCGCTTGAAGTAGTATGTTATAATACACTATTACAATAACTTTTTATCATTAGATATAATTTCATTGTTGTAATTTAATAGAAAATGCCAACCCAAATTTAAAATAATCATGTCATCCATAAAATTTCTGCCAAATAAATAAATATATTAAAACAAAACTCAGACCCAATGGTCAAATACAAAATTAATGATATTGGTCTCTTAAAATTACCTATTATTTCGAATTAGAATGGAAAACCCCTGAGATATATTTTTTTAAATTAAAAGTATTTTTTATATTTTATTTTATCTCATTTTTTTGTCTGAATTCGGTCACCCCTCCACTATGTTTCAATTAAATTTATAACATCGAGTGAAAGGTATGACAGTTAGTTGTTAAATGTAGGGTAAATACACTTAAAAGTGCTTTAAATATTCGTTTTATTATACATTTAACGATATTTAAAGAAGGTTAATTTTAACAACTGAGTTGAGTGTTTTGTATTACCAATTTGAAGTCACTCTATATTTTTCTCTATGATTCTTGGGTAATTATATGTAAATACTTGTGTAAACACTCCTATTTTTACTACCCACTCGTCATAAAAATGGCTATTCAATCATTTTTTTTGTGGCATAAGAAGGCAACGAGCGCACAGACCACCTGATGGTAAGTGGAAACTGTGACCCATAGACATTCACATTCACAAGACTGCAAATGCACTGCCAACCCTGAGGACTAAGATGGAATGCCTCTATGCTAGTCATTTCACCGACTGTCTTATCCCCAAACCGGAACACAACAATGCAAACACTGCTGCTTGGCGGCAGGTTAATGGATAAGATGGTGGTACTTACACGGACGGACCCTGCACGAGATCCTTCCACTAGTAAAATAAATTTAAATTTACTGGTTGAAGGGTCACCTCTCCGTAAAATATGTATGTAATATCGACTTTATAAACTATACAATGGAGTCCTAAGCTAACCTAACATGATACCTTTCCTCAAATCAAAATGTTTCACAGGACTGGCGACGACAGCCACTTTCCCGGTATCGGTACAGGCCGGAAGATTATAATGTACATCCTGTATTTATTTGGATCCACCCTCATCTCGCTGACGTTTCAATTTGTAACCCACCTCTAGGGCCTTATTCTGAAGTCTTGGAGTCACGTCATTGTGTACAACACATAGGTCAGTAGTTTTTTTTTTTTGAGAGGGAACCCTTTTGAAACCCTAACCCTCTTATTCATAAACGCGCAATAGCTGGTTTGCTTGAAATATACTCCGTCTTTATGTCATTTAAATTAGACGGAAATGGACCAAGAAAGTTTAAACTTAAATAGGTTTATTGTGCGTTTATGAATAAGGCGTATATATATTTATGTCGGGTTCCTATATTCAATCCGAGGATAGATAAGGCTTACCTCGGGTTAAAATTTGACATTTGCCCATACAAAATGTGTCAAATTTTAATCCGAAGTAAGCCTATCTGTCCGCGGATTGAATATAGGAACCGGACGTTAGTCATCACTACATTATATTTAAAAAAATATTTAAATATTAAAAAAAAAACAGGGGACAATGTCACACCAATTGACCTAGTTCCAATTTAAGCTCTAGACTTGAATTATGGGTACTAGACAACGATATAAATACTTATATAGAGAAATATATACTTAAATACTTACATAGTAAACATCCATGACTCAGGAACAAAATATTCGCGCTCATCACACAAATATCTGCCCTTACCGGGATTTGAACCCAGGACAGCTAGCTTCGTAGGCAGGGTCACTACCAACTAGGCCAGCGCGTCGTCCAATTAATTTAATAATTAATTAATTTTATCCATTTTTTAAGTCGGTAACCAAATTCTTCATCTAGATTTTCAACATTGGACAACGGAACCCCAGCTGCTCGTTTGTCATAGTATACTTACCGAGCCCCTAAAAGCCAAACGTAGTTTCATATTAATAGTCATTATAGAAAATAAAAATAAAAACATTTTTGGATATAGCCCTTGTAAGTTGCTTTACGAAGCACTCGGTGTCCAAAAAGCAAGCTTTGAGAATTAGCCGACTGTGTATTAAGTTCCAATGTGATACTCAGTCAGTTTTGGTCAAAATAGTGATTGATCAGCCTAAGCTTGAGTCAAAGATTGATAACTTGTATGTTAATTTAACGGGTCGGTAGAAATATTTTCATTTCCTATAACTTATACATGCTCGTATCTAAATTGAAATGTAATTTGCTTATATGGTCGTACATGGGAAGCATTGAATTATTTTTTCTTCTTTAATTAAACCCTAAGTCGTAGGATTAATTGATTGTCAACCTGTTAGAATTTAGATTTATCTTGATAATAATATTCATAGACTATTTGTTGCCATATTGTTACTGTAATGAGTTAAGACTCGAAACATTTTAATGTTATTTTTTTATTATAAATACATTCATACATACATAACCTCACGCCTTCGGTCCCAGAGAGGGGTAGGCAGAGCTACAGAATTACCTACAACTCTAAAAACTTGTTGATAATTGTGTAACCACATTTTGCACAATTAGGCAAATAAATAAATAAATAAATAAATCAATATTTATTATAAATACTTTATTACAATTATTTTATTAGTATATATTAGTCTACTAACCAAAATAAATTGCCTACCCTTATGCGGTTGCGATTTGAGAGTTGGTCTTCTTATCTCTTACGGTCTTGTATTGATGGTAACTAGAAAATATTGCTTGAACATTTAACGTAATCAAAATTTCGGTAACCCGTCATTTTATCGAATTTAACTTCATCGATTGTATAATTTCATCGAATTTCAGTTCATCGAACGCTATTTTCTGCTGAAACCATAATATTTTCAGGATCCCTTTAACATTACATAATTACGTAGGTTAGGTTAGGTTAGATTTAGGATTTAAAAAAAATACACTCGTGTGGCGAGAAATGCCTTTTGATGAAATAAAAATTCTGCGTAATGATAGTTTGTTTGAAAGGATGTTTCGATAAAATTAAAGGTATCCCATAATATCACTTTATTATTTACTATTGATCACCAGAATAAGAGTTCGTCCTTAAATCGAAGTAGCGACCTTTCCTAGGTTGACGGACGTTAGTTTATTCGTTACAGTTCGGCTTTCACCGCCTGCCCTGGGCTACCTGCCAACTTAAGACTAGTATAGAAGGCCAACCCGCCATTTGGGCAAAGTAATTGCCCGACTGACATTAAATAATATTACACAGCAAAATTAATATATTATATCTAATACCAGAATATTGTGTTCGTAAGATACGAACTATACAACTTTAATTTGAGTAATTAGTTCTGGTATAGTTTTTATCGGCAATGAAAATGTAGATTGTACTTAGCTAGAAGTGAAAAATCATATTTCTCGCTAAAATGTGTTAGACGAAGAAGGTTTTCACTGAAAACCTAGCGCAGAAAACTTACCAAAAGAGACATTAAGTAGTTGAAACATTAAAAAAACATAGAATACCGTCCGTCCGATACGTTTGAAAACGTTTATAGTCGAGCCATTGAACTATATTTCAGTGAACCGAATAATTTATGGAAACTTCATTTAGGTCGTTCCACTATTAATTTGATTTCAGAAAGTACTAACTTTTTTCTAGAGATCTCATCGAACTCCAGTCGAGTTCATAAATATGTATACACTTTAGTAACTTGTCTATGACTGCCATTTATGAATGGTCACAGCAATTAAAGTGACAAGGTACTAAAGTGTTCATTTATTTATAAAATCGACTAGTATTGTAACGAAAAGTAACTTCTTAAATTGTGAAAGTTTCTTATGAGAAATTCTTGGAAATTTCTAAGAATATACTTAAATTTTGTCTGAAAAGAAAACATTCTCAAAATGAATAAAGAGAATGCTCCCAAATGTTTCCAATAATATTCTCTGTAAATTATTAAGAAGATTTTTTAACTTCTGAGAATGTTCTGCGACTTCTACATAGCTAAACTCGACTGTCCAAGGCTTTCTAGATAATTTCACACTAAAAAGACATGACATGAATCTGCAGTTCGTATTTTTTAAATTGAAAAATTAGTGAACACGCTTTCGAATTAGCCCCTTTATTTACTTTTTTTAATCATTAAAGTTCACGAAAAATGATTTTTCAAGATTTTATTTTACCACTTTGTTGGCGTGACTAATATGTATATTCATGCCAAATTACAGCTTTTTAGTACTAAGAGTCTCTGAGCTAGACTGCAGACGGACGGACGGACACACGGGCGGACATGGCGACACTATAAGAGTTTGACTACGGAACCCAAAAAAGTACTGTATCAACAACGAAAATACTCAGTATTCTGGCATGTATAGGTAGATTAAATAAATATCAGTGTATAATATTAGGTACATAAATTGACATAGTCCCAAGCTAACCTCTAGGCTTGTAATATTTCTAGACATTTATAAACATACGTATTTCGAAGTACACACTTATACATAAAAAGGGTAAAAGACTCTGGCACGAATACCCGTGCTCATCACACAAATAATTGCCTTTACCCGCATTTGCCTTTCCTGGCCGTAAGTACGTCTGACCGTATTTTCTTGAATAGAGATCGGACGCAACGCACAAACACGGCTACGGTACCTTAATCAATTCAGTACCCTAACCATATCCTCTTCCTTACCTTGAATATATCCTTTCCAAGTAATCCGGTAACAGAGTGCCAACATATTAACAGTGAAAATTGAATATGGAAAAGTCAATTTTCAGTAAGCCTTCTTATCATTCCCCATTCTATTGGATAACGTTGGTGACCTCTATCGTATAAAGGTATTAACGACGCGTTTATTATAGCAAATAATGGAGATGTAAATTATAATGTGGGTTATTTACTTGCCTACAATGGGGCATCTTATGTTTATCGTGGCATTGTATTAAGTAAATTCGGTGGTATATCATAGGTACAAGGGGCGTGGGTGTTGTTATAGCTGCCTCAAAATATATTTTTAGTAAATTATTCTACTTTTAATTTTTTACAATATTCTGGTTTGTAGTAAAAGTTGTCAATCAACTCTATAATTGAACGTTTTCCACGAAACTTTTTAATTAAAATAAATATTATAGAAACTGATGTTTTGAAATACTTATAGGGTGTTCTCACTCACAGGTCAAAGGCTTTATAAATTATGTCTGTACGAATACTTATATTTAATCAATATTTTCTGTTAGAAATTAAATATTTACATTGACAAAGCCCGAAACTAAAATTTCCCTAGATAGACTACTTACATACCACTACTTATAACCCAAAGAGTTTTTAATTTCGTAATACCTAGTCATCCGAATTTAGGTTTTTCTAAAAAAACACGAGTGACATTTAATGTATTGTCATTTGCTAGTGTGATGTCGATAACCAGCCTAACGATAAGAAGCTGGGAGGAGTGCAACTATCTAGAGAATAAACCACAGTGTAGACTGTAAACCCTACTTAATCCTTAGCTACTACGGACCCGCTAACGTTTTCAGTGGCCGTATTCTTATCTCAGATAAGAAGCGTGGAAAGCTTGGTACACATGCTTGGAAGAAGGTATATTATTATTTTAAAATGACATTTAAAAATATTAATTGCACTCTATATTCTTTGACCTTGAAGAGATGCGGTGCATCTTGACTTATCAGCTCTCCTAATCATCATAAGTATTTTTTTTGGTCTTATTTCACATCAATACCACATATTAATTGCAAACTATAGAGAGTAACCATGGAAATAAATAATAAAATTTGATTTAACATGGTAAACAATAGCGATTTCTTCTTATATATATAATAGACCTGTCTCACAGCATAAGCTGAGTTTTGAACCTTTTGCCAGAACTTTTGTAGACATTGTTAAGACTGTTGTAGTTTTGTAGTTTAAGTATCTATCTTAAGGAATAATTTGTAAAACTACTATGCTGAGAGGGCAATCAATCTTTTTCTGTTTGTTTCTATTGTCGTACTTATCTTGTAACTTTGGCTGCGGGTTGGTCGTCAAAACAGGTCTTTGTAAAACTGAAGAGTACCTAACTCAGCCTTATGTCGAACAGAGATCGTAGACCAAACGAAAGCTCGTCAATTCATAACTCTTCGTCGAACTCACGGCCGATTTGTTTTGGTGAGCATCAAAATCTTGTTCATCTATTTGTTTGTAATCTTAGTAGAATTAAACTATAGTATTTATAGTAGGTTCTCTGATCACTTACTGAATAAATGTCTTTTGTTCCATCTTATACGCTGGTAAAACTGAATATACATTTTATTATTATTTCTTAAAATGGTATTCTTTACCTTATGATATAATAATTTACAATATATTAATATATAATGAATGGCGCATATTTGGTTAATCTCGTGTAGTAAAGTGCTGCCATCTATATCACAACCTTAGAAATTATCGATATCGACAAAGTAGATATGCATCTCATCTCTAATAATCGTTTGATATTCGGTAAGATAATGCACACATCTTTATTTTAAAATTGTGTAAGCACATGTTGGTAATAAAAAAATGTGCATGAGTGCGTAATTTTAAGCTAGTATTTTTGTTTTTTAGTGGTGTAGGTGTGTAGCAATGAGAGCGAATTTTGCATTTGAGTTGAGTATTGTGTATGTAGTGTTACCTCACCTCCCCCAAAAAGTGACAGACTTTTGTGCTTAGGAAATTGTATCAATGCGTGCTCCAGTTCTAAATTCTCTAAGAACTAGTATGATCAATGTGTTTTCATAGCACAAAACGATTTCTTTTAATATATGCGTATATATAAAAAAAGAAGCGCCCAAATCAGATAAAAAATCAAAGCATGTGTACGTACATCCACTTTGATTAAAGGCAGAAACTGCAAATAACCGCGGTACGTAAAAAGTTCGCAAGAGAATCCCTCTGTTCATAATATTTTAACTACGAAAAGTCAACGCTATTAATAACATTAACATTACTCACTCAATCTGATATTCATTCTGAGAGTATAATCAATCCCCCTGTAGTCATATTTCATTTCGCATTTCACAAATTATAAAAGGTTGTTTTACAAAATCCAATACAATTTATGACAAATTGAAAATGGAATACACCGGAACAAATTGGTAGTTTTTCGGCCATCAACGGGCGCTCTAATTAATCCGGCTAAACTCTGTGTGAACCCATTCGGTTCCGGAATTGACCATTCGTAGGAGCCCATTTACACTGTAAGAAACCGCGCGTTTGTAGGAAATTATGTATACTGCAAAACCTATGTATAGAGCAAAATGCACCTTTTTAGCAAGACAGTAAGGTTAATTTTGCTCTATAATAAATTTCTTAGTTACGCCGTTTTGCAGTATCACCGTCGATATGCCCTTAAGTAAATAAGCCATGTTTTCAGCTCAACTTTCATTGTGACATTTTGAATTCGACAGGTAAGGACAAACGCGTTAGTTGTTTCTAAATAATATCAGAGTACGCCGGTTGGAGTGATGATCAAAGGTCGGAATAGGTGGAGCTAACTTAGCTAAACTTCCACTTCCGCACATATCGGTACGTTTTTTTTTTACCAACCAACTTAAAAAAAGTATGAGGTTCGTCTGTACCTATGTATATTTTCTTTTTCTTTTTTTATGACGTTTACTGATATTTTGTTTAATTGTGGACTGATATCGTTTGATTTTTTGTTTCGAGACTCTTAAATCTAACGACACCTTATCATTCAAATTGGACTGTCATTAATCAATCCAAAAAAGTTAACCAAATACGAAATTATTACTTCATCTGTCCAATTTAGGAGGTTAAAAACCTCTTTCAGATTCGGGTAAAGTCGGCTAAACAAGCATGCCGTACGAGAGCGAATGAGAAATAAGTACAAACAGAAAGTCCGTTTTATGTTGCTACTTATTGCACTGTACAGCGAGGAAAACTGAAAGACGTACCTTTTTCACTCTTATTACAATGTGTGAATCCTACTAATATTAAAAATGCTATAGTTTGTGTTTCTTTGCTACTCCTTCACGCTGAAACGGCTGCAGGAATGTGAATGTTGTTTTTAATACGGAGATAGCTTATAGTTACCCTGGATCAACGCGTAGTTTACTTTTCATCTCAGAAAATTTTAAAGTTTCTGATTACATACATACATACATTAAATCACGCCTGTTTCCCAAAGGGGTAGGCAGATACCACTTATTTCCACTTGCTACGATCTTAACAAATTTCGTTCGCTTCTTCCTCATTCATATATCGAGTCATGCACGCCCGTCGGTTTCGGGTACTTAAGATTCGGCCCTTTTCCAATATTTCTCCGATTTGTTTCGAAAACGTACGCCTAGGGTGGCGTAAATTCTGATTGAATAACTATAATCAAAATCTACGCGGATGAAGTCGTTGGCTTTAGCTAATAAGACATAACAATACTCACAAACATTACCCATGATCAGCAGTTATAAACGCGCGTGTCCATACGAACAAACAGGCTCTTCTCCCTGTCAGTCCGCCCAGCCGCAGCGGATTGCCTTTAAACGCGATCAGTTTAGTTCACTACTAATATGTTTAGTGTTAACTCACAAAAGACGGACGGATTCAAATCGGCTTAGACCATTTCAATCGCTTGTAATCAATACAATTTCGCCCATCGGCAAATGAAAACGCGATTTTGAAACTGCGATATTCTATCTTCTTCGCTCCTTGGTAGTGAAGAAGTCGTCACTAAGGGACAAAGCGAACTTGAGCAGAGCTTTTGGGATTGGATACCTATTTTTTCTGTCAATACTCGACGTTCATGTCGTAATTGCTTTTAAGTTAAATACGTCTTATTTATATAGATCTATTTATTTAAGTTACTTCACAAAAAGCGTTTCACAGAAATTCACATTATAATAAAACTTTCACTTTAAAAAAAAACAGATCAATAAAATAACCCCAGATTTATATTTTAAAAAATCGTATCGATTTTGAATTTAAACAGTTTTCATAATTCTAGGATTCATGATAAATTCGTTAAAACCAACAGTTACACTTAATTATAAAAAAACGATGTGAATAGTGACATTATTGTGATTTAAAAAAAAAACTTTTGTACGAATAATTTTTAACATAGTGTGAATGTTATATTTAACGTGTGTTTTATTCGTAAAAATATAATAAATAGGAGAAGCTACCATTAGTTTCAATACTTCCTAAAAGTATTTGATTTAACTTGCCAGCCAACATCGCTATTAAGAACCTCCCCTATTTTAACGTCGGTTAAACATTTAACTATTTGTAAAACCAGTATTAATATTACTCGGCTGTTGTTTTTTATGTCAGAAAAAGAGCGAATGCGAAGACTATTTCGTCGTTGGAAAGGCAAAACTACTAAAGCGCCATTTTGGTCAAAATGAGTTATACATACAGTTCGACTGCTTTTTTTTCTGCATTGATTGGTCTGGGTCTCGTGGCGATCGGAGCATGTTTTTGGCGCTTTAGTAGTGAAAATTGGGACAAAATTTCAATAATTTCTAAGGATTTTTTACTAACATCCGACTCATTTAGACATATTTTTGAATAGATGGCGGTTAAGTATTGTGCTTGCTGTATCTAGCCATTTCAAGCTTTATTAGTAATTTTAGATAACGTAACTGAGGATACTCGGTGGTGATTATGTAAATTTCGCTTCTATTAAATATTAAATGTAATGTCTCTTAGTCAATAACGTTTACACAATAACCGTCATTTGTAGTAATTTAGTATTTTTTCTCTATTGAAATCATATGAAGTCATGCTTGTTAGTAAATAATCTTATAACAGGAATCGACAATTGTGGCGCTTTAGTATTTTTGCCTTACTCAATAAACAAAGTAAAAGGATATTAAATTTCAATGCGGGACCTCTATCTGTTACAACTGTTAAGAAACTTTGCACTATATACTTTAAGAATATTAAGATATATTAGTAATTATTAAGTTATAAAATAAATTAGAAAACTATAGGTAAGGCGTTATGCGATTCATAAAGTTGTTACATATTCGACCTTTAGTCTATTTCTCAAGCTAAATTTCAAGGCAAGAAGCAGGGGAAAAAGTCCCCCAAAGGCGGAAACAGCGCGCTTGTGGTCGACGCTCCCTCAACTTCCTCCGCAATTGCTACCACCACCTCAACTGCCGCCGGTCCAGCTGCCACTAAAGCCGCGCCTCAGGCCACTATTGCCCCTGCACATGGGCCTGGTCTGAGTGGTGCAAACTCAGGGAAGGCGGACACGGTCAAGGTGGCCCTGGAGATTCTCCAGGAGGTACTGATGGTCCTCCATACCGGCGCAGACATTGTCGCCATAGTCCTCAGAGGGATCACTCGGCTGGTTTAATGGACCCTCTGAGGATTATACACTGGAACGCCGCGAGCCTAAAAAAGAAGACTTCGCTCCTCATGGAAGTCCTCCGAGATCAGAGGATACACATAGCCCTGATTTCGGAGACCATGCTGTCTCCGGCCATCAAGCTGAAGGTGCCTCACTACCACATCTACCGACAGGACGAGGAAGGGCCAAACAGGGCCTACCGAGGACTGGCCGTCCTGGTCCGTAGAGGAGTAATCCACCAACCGCTGCCGCAAATCCGCCTGGGCTCTTTACAAGCCCTAGGTGTGGAGATCCTGGTCGCCGCCGCCCGCATGCGAGTCTACGCCGTCTACAAGCCCCCGCACACCCGTCTCGACCTAAACGAGGTCAGGGCTCTGCTGGTCTCGCCGCTGCCTACCCTAGCGGCCGGCGACTGGAACTGTAAAAACCCGGCCTGGAACTCCTCTACGTTCAACCAGAACAGACGCCGACTCCTCCTGGACGCTGAGGCCGAAGGCTACCACGTGGACGATCCGGAGACTCCGACGTACTATCCCAACAACAACGCGTTTACTCCGGACGTCCTGGACATAGCCGTGCACCGCGGACTCCAGGGACAGCTCCTCCAGGAGACCCTGGACGATGAGGTCCAGTCCGACCACCAGCCGGTACTCCTCGTCCTGTCTGCGGCACCCGCAGTCTCCACCCCGAGAACTCCCAGACCCGTGACAGACTGGGAGGAGTTCTCGAGGCGCATGGATGCCCCAGTTCCTCAGCAGAAGCTCACTGATGCAGCGGACATCGACAGATCCTCGATGGACCTAACCAGTCGCATCCGAGAAGCTCTGTCCGCTGCATCACACACCAGGAAAACGACCAACAGGCTGCCTTCACTGCCAACGCACATCGCCAAATTGATAGGGGACAAAAGGCGTCTCCGAAAGCGTTGGCAGATCATTCGCTGTCCGGGGATGAAGACCCAGCTGAACGCCCTGACAGCGAAGGTCAAGGCAGCCCTAAAGGACCACAGGACAGAGCAATGGGAAGAAACGCTAGCCGGCGCGGCGGACGATTGGAACTCCATCCGTCGTCTATGCCGCCGACTTAGCGGAGCCCCCACACCTGTCCAACCCCTGCTACACACCGATGGTACCCCTAGGTACCGGGCCGAGGACCAGGCCGAAATATTCGCCGAGTGCCTGGAGCGTCAGTTCCAGCCGAACCCATCCGACGAGGCAGACCACATAGCCGCAGTTGAAGAGCACCTTCGAGTTTACTTCGAGGCGCCAATAGCTCCTGAAGAAGACCCCATCTTCTTTTCCCCGGGCAAAACGAGGCACATGATCGCGAAAACAAAGCCCAGAAAGGCCCCCGGTGCGGATGGCATCACTAACGCCACCCTCCGCCACTTACCGCCTCGAGCGATCGCGGCGGTAACCCACCTCTTTAACGCCATCCTCCGCACCGGCCATTTCCCAGCCAACTGGAAATCTGGACATGTGATCATGTTGCCCAAACCGGAGAAAAACATCCTGAAGCCTGAGAGCTATCGGCCCATCACCCTCCTCCCGTGCATCTCGAAGGTGCTCGAAAAACTAATGCTGACGAAGCTGGTCCCGCACATCATGCCTCGTCAAGAACAATATGGGTTCCGCTCGGAACATAGCACCACGCTCCAGTTGTCCAGGGTGCTGCACCACATGGCGGTCGCCGCGAACAAGCGCGAGCACACGGCCGCAGTACTCCTGGACATGGAGAAGGCTTTCGACTGGGTCTGGCACTCATGCCTGGTCTACAAGCTGTCACTGTCCCCGGCCCCCCGCAGACTGACGAAGGTGGTCCAGTCGTTTTTGACGGACCGCACCTTCAGAGTGGTTGTGGAAGACGCCATCTCCGAAGATCGCCCCATCGCAACCGGAGTCCCCCAAGGCAGCTGCCTATCGCCGGTATGTTACGGCCTTTACACCGATGACATACCGGTTGTTGACGGATCCCACCTGGCCCTGTACGCTGATGACGCGGCCTCCTCTTACAAGCCAGAGTACGCCGTCATCAAGCTACAGCGACAACTAGATGCCCTACCAGCTTGGCTCTCCAGGTGGAGGCTATCCGTCAACGTTGCGAAAACCCAAGCGATCTTCGTGAGCAACTGCATACGCCGCCTTCCACAACTCACTCTTATCGGACTTGACATCCAGTGGTCCCCGGTAGTGAAATACCTGGGGATCACCATCGACAAGAGACTAACCATGGGTCCCCACACAAAGACCGTCGTCGCCGCCGCGAGAACAGCAAGAGCATTGCTACGTCCAGTGCTCCAATCCAGTCTCCCTC
Source organism: Acleris emargana (assembly GCA_927399475.2). NCBI lineage: Eukaryota > Metazoa > Arthropoda > Insecta > Lepidoptera > Tortricidae > Acleris > Acleris emargana. The sequence goes on from OV656840.1 coordinate 6,514,066, forward strand.
TGCGTGTGAAGCTCGGGGTCTACAAGACATATATACGCCCCCGCCTCACGTACGCCGCACCATCATGGTACGCCCTCCTGGCCGCAGGGCACAGAAAAAAGCTGAACTCTCAGCAAAATCTGTCCCTGCGAGCCGCCACAAATGCCCCCCGCTACGTGAGGAATACCACGATCCAGAGGGACCTCAAGATTGAGAGCCTGGACGACTTCATCGGACGCCTTGCCACGTCGATGTTCGCGCGAGCTGACGAGTCGCGCTTCCCCCACCTGAGGGATATCGCACCGCAGCACGCGCGACCCCCCGACGGCAAGGCCTACCCACGCGACCTCGACAAGGCGACGACGTCGACACCCACGGAAGACCCATGAAGACGCTGCTCAGCTCGTAGGTCGCGAGCTGGGCCTCCCCCAACGGGATTTCACCTAACTGGCTCGACCTCGCGAGCAGCGTACACCCGGACATTGAAATTTCTATAAAGTATTTTTGACTTTTAGTATTTTCCGCTTATGATTAACATATTTTTTGATACATGGAAGTATTTTTTCTCAAGAGAAAGTTAAATGAGACAAATCGTACGTATTTATTGACTCCTTACCTAAAACTTTAATGTGGAGGTTAGTTATTTTGTCTTACCAGCATTTTTTTAGGATTGAGAGCATTAATGCTAAAGCGACACGTAACTCCGTAAATATTGAACATATGTACAAAACGATAAATGATTCGTGCAGATAAAAAAAGAACATGATATGTTACTCTTTACAGCTTCCGTTTTCATTCCAAAGAAAAAAAGTTATGACAGTGTAAAGACAAAAAAATCCATTAAAAATGCTTTTTCTCGCAATGACCCTTTTGGAGGTTAGTAGTTTTGCTTTTCCAGTGACGATTTATACACCATGATCACTTTTCTACTTTATCACATTAACACATTTTACAGTCTTGTTTAAAATTGCTTCCGTGACTGTAAAGCGACAAGGTGCAAAAGTTCATCTACTTTACGTGTCTTCGACAAGTCAGTGAGATCACAATATGGTCAGGCAACTTTTCATACTAATTTTAAAATTAGAATACATCTTATTATATTTACCAGGGGTCGTCGAACTTTTTATGCCGATGACGTCAGTTGGTATACAGGCTGATTAAAAGCTAGTCTCTCAGACTAGTATTGAAAGGTTGAAATTTGATTCGAGTATCGCCGAACAAGTACTGCTTAAACCAAAAGGGAGTTTATTTTATATATCGGTAACCAATACTGAATCTAATGTCAATTTGATCACTACATTTATTTATATTTTATTTTACAACGACTTAACTAGTCGAGTCCTAGACAATGACACATGTGCACATGCACTGCGATATGAGTTGACGTAGCATTCTGTCTACAAACCCTTATTTTTATCTTTCTGAGTTTAACTCAACAGTACTGTCATTAGAAGGACAGTCTACGACTGAATAGACATAAATACAATTACGGCATTGACATACGTAAAATAAAGTTGTCTACATTTATCATTTATAGTAATGAGTGGAGAAAAAAAATGATTGATTGAATGATTAAGAATAAGCTGTATTTAACTTTAATCATTAAACCGCTTCTTATTTTCATTTTTTTATTTTGTATCCGGTAAGACATACCTAAACACCTGCCAAAATTAAAGCAGAGCATTCTGTGTGAAAAATTTCGTAATTTTGACGTCATCGGCATAAAAAAGTTTGACCCCTGATAATTACAATGCAAAATCCCCACCCGACCTTAATTCAAAATCACGCTGCTGTACATATCCATATATCCGTAGCACGATACCTAAACGCTCAAAACACAATGTAGTATAATTTACGAACGGCGCTGGCGCCTTGCCAGTTTTACATAATAAAGCCTTAATAGCGTTCCGTTTGGTTCAAAACGCGGTACAAGCGTAATGTACGGTGACAGTCGCGGAAAGATGGCGGTTTAAAAGGAATAACTAGTTTTCGCCGGTTATTTTCTGGGTTATTTTTTTTTTGGCTATTATACAGAAGTATAGTAGAATTAAACTTTGCTATATACCTAAATACATATTTAAATATATAGCAACGTTTGATCGCTTCGAGATCGTGTTCTCCAAGCAAACGTACAAACATACGACTTTAGCACATCGTATTCCCAGAGCGCCGAAATGACGTCACGAGGTGAGATGCACAGATAAATTGTGACAAGGGGCGTTTTTTTTTATAGCATAGGAAGACAAATGAGCACACAGGCCACCTGATGGTAAGTGGAAACTGTGACCCATAGACATTCGCATTCACAAGACTGCAAATTCGCTGCCAGCCCTGAGGACTAAGATGGAATGCCTCAATGCTAGTCATTTCACCGGCTGTCTTATCCCCACACCGGAACACAACAATGCAAACACTGCTGCTTGGCGGTAGGTTAATGGATAAGATGGTGGTATCAACCCGGACGGACCTTGCACATGGTCCTCCCACAAGTACTAAATGTGGATAAAAGACCCGTCACTACGTATTATAAGCACGAGAGTGATGGATGTTTTAAACACATTTTATCACGCGATAAATGCAACCATACTAGGCCCGCAGGAACGGTTGAAACATTGTCGGCAATTTTTTTTGTTACAGTTGGTCAGTTACATTCAAAGTGATGAATTTGTTTTAGTCCCCGTTTGCGTTGACGTCATTATTTGGAGCAGGTGATCAACTGTTTCTAACCCCGACCAAAAAAAAACTTAGCTATAAACCATAAAGATTAAACAAGTTTTATTAGTTTTGTTTTTGCCGTGTGGTTGCCGGCTTAGAATTGTGCCACTCCATGTCTTCCCGTGGAAGTCGTAACAGGCGACTAAGGGAATTAAGGCTTGTAGTACTGTTAGGCGATGGGCTTGCCACCTGTCACTAATATACACTGTTAAACATCTTAGCCTAATCGTGCAAATTGTGGTTACAGAGTTATCAACAAGTTTTTAGAGTTATTGGTCATTCTGTAGCTCTGCCTACCCCACTCTGGGAATAAAGGCGTGAAGGTATTGTATGTATGCATGTATTAAAAAAAACATGTTCAAATCAGTTGATCCAGTTGAGAGCCACAATGCTACAAACACACATACACACAAATAGTCATAGTCATAGTCATAGTCATATCATTTATTGCATTTATTGCATTTAATACAGATACGCATGCTTTTTTTTTCGAGTTTTATAAAAAAAACATCGTTAAAGTATCACAACATGTTAAACAACCGAAGCACGTCTTAATCAATACGATGATCCGGGTTGGAAGGGAAGAGGGCCAAGTTCGTGTAAATTTTAAACGCCTTAATGAGTTGTTTATTTGGAGTTGTCTCCCGGGCCTGTGGTTGGGGATCAGGGTGTCGAGGGATGAGAATAGTTCTGTGGATGTGGCATTTAATAGCCGATAAAACCTTTGTATTCCGAACGATGTATCTAACTTTAACTATTTATTTCAGTAACATTACATTAGTTATGTGTGTGATATTAAAAAGTAATACATTTTAGTAGAAGTAGTTCTGTTGATTTGAGTTGAGTAGGTATTGAAAATTTATTTTGCTGATATTTTTACAATATAAATTAATTTAGAAAACCTCGTAAGTAACATTTTTAATAAGGAGCAAAATGCACCTTTTTAATAATAAAGTAAGGTTTATTTTGCTCTATCATAAATTTGTTACTTACGCGGTTTTGCAGTATCACCGACGGTATGTCGCGCAAACTTGACTAATAGGCAACGTGATTAACACGTATAATATGATAAACCGCATATTATGTTATTCGTTACTTGGAAAATGTTGGTCAGCATTTAAATACTCATTAATTATATTGCCACATCCACCGTCCATACGCGTCGTCCTCTAAAGGGTGTGTCCCCTTTCCTTTCAGTTTATCTTGAGGCCCCAAAAGCCCCCTTAGAGATGAATGAATAATTCAAAGCTATTTAATTCAATGCTACGTTTCGTGAGCATTGTCCTTCGGAAATTACATTTATTTTAAAGCGTAATGGTGCGAAATCGCCTGATTGGGAATTTATTGGAGTTCCCACTTGATAGCTTTTTTGAATCGCCGATTAATTTAATCGACGTTTTAATTGGGTTTGTTCTGCGTGTTTTGTTTTCATTCGTTGTTCTAACAGGTTTTTTTTATTAATATACATATTTTGCTTTAATTTTTCATGAAACGACAAAAGCTAGAGTTGAAGAATTTATAATGCCTCTCCTATATTTTTCTGTGAATTGGTATTTGCGGTACTCGTATTATAAACGTATCAATATTTTCAATTAAACATATTTATTTATTTATGTTTATTATAATACAACTGCATATTTTATCAAGTATATTACATGAATATGGTTTTATTTAAATCTGCATGCATGTAATTTAACTTGTTAAGCTTTTAGAGTTAGCATAATCATATTTTTTAACAAGAAAGTACTTGGCTTTATTGACACCACACTACCAAAGGCCATCGAAACTCTATTCAATTATTATCACAAGATGTCACTAGCTTCCACCATCTTATCAACGTTTTAATTTTAAATCTCCCGCGGTATCAATATTGAAGTACTGTGGCAAGGCTTTTTTCAGAAAGTGGATCCTATATCAACAAGATGAGAGCCTCGTCGGATTAAATTTATGTCCCGCTGGTGCCGCAGTTTTTTCCTGACTTGGATGTCCGAAACGATTCGATATGACAAGTTAGAGTGGCAATTTCGCATCCACTGTGTGGACAAAATTATTTTCAAGTCCCGCTTTTGAATTAGCTCTTCAAGCCAAATTAGCAAGAATTCATTGGACATTTCTGGCCGTGTTAATTTATTTGTCACTCGAACGAACTCGTTGACGGTACTTTAATAAATATAAACAAAAATAACTACTTGATATAATTCGTCACTCAATAGAAACAGAACACTGATACGTCAGTCGACCAAATAATAATAATAATAATATCAGGGGACAATGTCACGCCAATTGACCTAGTCCCAATTTAAGCTCTAGGCTTGTATTATGGGTACTAGACAACTATATAAATACTTATATAGAGAAAAATATACTTAAATACATATTAAACATCCATGACTCAGAACAAATATTCGCGCTCATCACACAAATATCTGCCCTTTCCGGGATTTGAACCCAGGACCGCTAGCTTCGTAGGCAGGGTCACTACCAACTAGGCGCGTCGTCAAATAGTTTACATTTCCTGTTTAACAGAGCCATGTTTTGGTTTGCTTACATTTAACTATGGACCTAAAGAAATGGAATGTAATAGGTACCTCGTAATAGATAAAATATTTTCATTCAGATAACGTTTTTAGTCTAGCTAATACTTAAACGCGAGCTAATTTTACGCTAAGAGCAATTAAGGCTTTACCTTTATCACTGTGTCCAGCTTTTATCAGGTTTTATCACGTATTCATTTACAAAGTCTCTCTACGTGACATTTTTACATTAATATTCCATTGGTCGCCTCCAATAGCCAAGTCGTTCGGGTACCTACTTTAATGCTCAGGGCCAAATTTATACAAATATTTAGCGAGCACTCTTTGCTATACCTGGCTCGTTTTTACGTAATTTCGTGTACCTGTGACCTTCTTTCGATGTCCAGAAATGTGTTAAAGCTCGTTTTTACGCGACTATCTAAAAAGTATGTTGTGTATATCCTTTCTATATAGCCCAATATTCATGTTTTTTTATAGAATCAGGTTATTGTTCACGCAAGTAGTCAAAATCATTTTTTTTATTGCATTAAAAAAAAAAAATGTGTTTACAATGTTCTTAAAATATTTCATGTCAAGCATAAACCCTGCTAAGGCACTGCATTTAATTGATACATTATATTAAGATACCTACTAACATTTTTACTGATTATTACTGATTTATTGATGTTGACAATTAAAATTTAAAACTAAACTTATTTAAATTAAAATAAAACTAAGCTACTCAAATATTAAAGATGTAAATAATAATCATCACCACTATAGGTCCGCTCGTGGCATGGTCCCTATGACACTAGCTGCAATACCTCTCTGGATAGCTAGCCCAATCCTTTGGGAGAGGAAAGCACCAGCTCTACGATTTCCGGAGGTGTTTATGAGGTAGGATGATAATTACTTAACTTATCCCTTATATTCCAAAAAGTCAATCAAAGTGTAAAAACTATTTTCTGTCAAAAAATCTTTTAATATTTTGTAGAATATATTGTCCATTAATACCCACTATTATAAATTTGCGCTAAATGAAAAGAGGGGTGAATAAACAAAAGATCCCATAGGATCGAAGAATATCTCTAGGGACCCCACTAATAAGATAAGATAAGATAAAGTGTTATTGGCTATAAAAAACCTCCGCAGTTCTGATGCTGTGTGGACTTTGTTCATTAGCTTAAATCATCTCTTTAACAAGCTTTCACATAACGTCTCGTGATTGTTTACGAGTATCTCAATTATGAACCAGTTTCTGTAATTACATACAGCTGATCATTAGAATACATAATAATGTAAACCCTTTGACAATGGAATTGTAATGGTATCTGAGAACAGTAAGAACTGATTTGATAAAGTCGGAAGATGGCAACAGTTTCGCTGTATTAAAAGTAGACCCTAAATGTTGGTTTTGTTAGGCTGGTAGGTAAGCTCGATAAGCAGCTGAAGACTGCACAAAAAAGTACAATTGTATCAAACAGACTTAATAAACAAAACATAGTTACAAGTACATTCTGCTAAAAATCCCAACGGTGAGGTCTGCTAAGTTTCACCCTCACTTAAACTTGTAGATAGAAAACTATTTACTGTCACTTAACCAAATATTTATTTTCATCTCACTAGCTCGGAAAGCCCTTTTTGTTTGTTTGATATCTATTGAGAACATCGCTTTTTATCCACATGTGAAGAAAGAGTTTTGGCATTTGAAGGCAGCTTGAGTAAGTGATATTTGACAGCTAAGAAAACGTAAAACGTTAAAAGTGCTGAATTTTTAACACCACAATTATTGAATTGCATCGAGTAAAAAACACTAAATATAGTCTTACAACTTTATTTTAATTCATAAATATCAGCATTCAACATTAACCTTCATTCTTGTTGTAAAACCGGTGTAAAACTTGTTGCGAACAAAACGCAAACCAAAAAATAAAAAAAAACTTAAGTCTAAACTTTTCAATTAAGCCGTCAACGATAAATATTCACAATTTTTTTTAGTTTGATTTGTTACAAAAAAATTGTGATTCGAGTGATGAAGACGTAAGACCTGTGGAATTACGGGATCCCGTGCAAAATGCGGAATTGAGCTTATAGTACAAACCCTTTTTTTTTTCCTCGCTGTAGTGAGGTGAAAAGTTATTTTACGTCTAGCGTATTAAAACACTCGCAGGTAAAAAACAACTTTCCCCCCTTGTATAACAAATAACTATTATAATAATATAGTGATCCACTCTCAAATTCTGTTTTTTTTTTCTGGGATTGTCTTTATATTATTATTGTCTGGGTCGTATGTTCACAATTATTTTCGAAAAATATAAGTTGCAATGCGAATACTTTCGCTGTGTTCACTTGGTCTTATGATCACCAAGGTACGATAAATTAAAAAAAAAACTGTCAGATGATATTAGAAGAAATTGTGCCAGAGATCTGGCCAATCAGCTGTACCAGTTGCTCAATTTTCATCATGGTAGTCGACTAATGCACTGTTGATCCTACACCTTCCCCACAGATCTCACCATGCCAGTCCTGTGCTACTTGTTCGGTCGCCACCCCAGAATAATTTTTTCCCAATAGCTAGGTCTTATCCATTAACCTACCGCCAACCAGCAGTGTTCGCATTGTTGTGTTCTGGTTTGGGGATAAGACAGCCGGTGAAATGACTAGCATAGAGGCATTCCATCTTAGTCCTCAGGGTTGGCAGTGCATTGCAGTCTTGTGAATGCGAATGTCTATGCGTCACAGTTTCCATTTACCATCAGGTGGCCTGTGCCACCATCACCTATGCCATAAAAAAATAGGTTCTATAAATAATAAATAAAAATTATAATACCTACCTGTGTACGGAACACTCGGTGCGCGAGTCCGAGTCACACTTCTTTCACTTGACCGCTTTTTTAAAGAAACAGTAATATCTCGGGGGCCATTTGCAACGTTAAAAGATCGCGGACGTGTAATTTGTTTTAGACTTAATTTTTTTGATAATTAGGTGTACAAAGTTCTTTTCTGATAGTGATTTGTACTTTTTATGCCTTTTTGTCGCACAGTGAATGAAGACTTGGACTTATTTCGTGTATCTGGCATCTTTCTTCTCGTTTCAAGTAGACTCGCAGTGGTGCAGAGGTTAAAACTATCTTGACCTCTGACCTACAAATCACCGTACAACGTTGCCCCCAATATTCCTAGAGAAGATTGAATTGTGTTTTATTGCTATATTGATTTATACTTATATATACTTGACACTGGCGAAATCACTTCACGTGGAAACGCCATATCCCCGCGGTAGTAGCTGTTCAAGTCGCCGCGGGGGCAAAGAAAGAAGAAAGAAGAAGTAATATCTCGCTTTAGTTATTTCAATGTATTAAATTGTTTTCGTTCTATTCGACTTCCAAGCGCAAACAAATACAAGAAAACAATATTACAATAGAAATCGTTGTTGCAGCAAATACTGAGAGAGTATTTTTTTACCTTAGTAGCTGTAACAGGTTTTTAAACTATATTAACTTACAATATTTGTATGTTTGTCATTTTAAGTAAAATCTTGTAAATCAATGTGTTACTAGGTCCCTTTAGTGAAATGGGCTTAAATTTGAATTTTGAAAATTTGCAATATTATGGTATCTAAGAGCTGATCTGATGATGGAGTCGGAAGGTGGCGTCAGGATCTCCGTTATACTTAACGAAGACCCTGCTGGGACTTATAAATTAGCAAATAATGATTGACAGTTTTATTGGTTATTTTTTTAATGTGAACAAACTAATCACTTTTGTTTACCCTAAATTTGTTGCCTAGTCGTAAAGCTATAATAGAGTAAATTTCTAAACAAAATTATTTATTGCCTAACGTCAGTTTCTTAGGAAGCAATATCCTGATAATTCTAGTAATTGTAATTTTGAACTGTTTAATAAACAATAAATAAATACAAATATCTGATTTTCAATCACGCTTCAGAGGACTGTGAAGCTGAAAATACTTGAATTTAAAACCTAGTTTTATGCAAAAAAAAATAGATATCAGGCTTGATAGATAAATTTGCATGGATTATTTTCGACTGCTACACAATTTAAGTGTCGGTTCACAATCCTCATGCAATTAATGAAATTCGACACATTACTACAGGTACTTTTAATCTCAAAAAACATAATAATAAATTATGTTGAAACTAAAATACACGGAAAAAGTCACGGGCAAACGCAAGTTAAAGAAATAAACCTGCGATCGCAAATAAACAATGAAAAGAAGAATAACGCTTTATTCGACGCAGAGGCTCTCCGCCGTAGCTGGCTACGAGAGCTCGTAGAGCGCCTACGAGGAATTCATTAAGCCAATTTTTTGATTGTGAGTATATTCTGGTTAAAAGGGGAAACAGAGACAAGAGGGTTCGGATTGGGAAAAAAAATAAGAATAATTTATTTACCAAAAGAGTACATGTTCATTATGTCCAATTTACAGTGGATCCCAAACTAGGCCGAGCCTGTATCTTGGGCATCCTAGCAGTGAAGCTATCATAACATTTTAAGCGTTAAACATTTTACATTGTTCAAATAGTTTTAAAAATAAAATAAAATAAAAATACCAAAAAGCAAGCAAAACTAATGTGTGTGTGTGCGTATTGCGTGTGTGTGTATGGTGCGTGTGTGCGTGCGTGCGTGCGTGCAAGCGTGCGTGCGTATTGGTGTATTTGATTTCCGTATGTGGGTAAGGGAATGTGTGCGTTTGTTAGAGTGAAGCTCTATGAGGAAACCTCTAGAAGGTACTCAGTTTTAGCGTTATTCAGAGTGGATAGCCACTTCTCTTCTACATTTATCACCTTTCTTTCAGTTAATTTTGACAACCCTGAAAAGTTAACAGTCTCAGAAAAAATAATATTAAAGTATATTTAAATTATATTTAAATTATATTATTAAGTAGGATAAGCATGGTTCGAAATCATTTTTTTATTATGATTTATTACTATTATATTATGACACGTTATGCATTTTGAACCGTATATTAGGTTTTATGAAATGCACCCCCTATGGGAAATGTCTATTAAATTCTAGTTTATAACCCTGGTCGTTCACCTGATAGTTATTTTCAGCGAGGGGGGTGTTAAATCAGTCAACGTCGATCAAACCTATAAATTGTGCCTCGGTCGGGCAAAAAGTTAAAAAAGTGGTGCATTCAATTTTCGAAAGGTTCTCTCAAGCAACAAAAATATATTAAGAATATCATGCTTCGTAAACCAGTTTTTTTTTCAACATTTATGTTTCTAAAAAAGAATACCAAAAAAATAAATTAAAACAAACAATAACAGGCAAACTACATGCAAACGAAATAACTCGCATAGCTAAACCAACAAACAGAATTATAACTGTAATTATATTTGACCCGCCAAACGCCGATATTTTTTTTGGATGGAACGCTAAACGCCATCAATAACGAACGAATCGCGCAGCCTTCACAAACCGATTCGATGTGCAAACACTGTGCCTGAATATGCTACATCGCGCATGCAGATTAGAGCCCCTACCATGATTTACAATTACCGTACTCGATAGCGAGTCGAATGCTCTGTCCCTCGCAGACCTCGTAGTATTCGACTCGCTGGCGAGTAAGGTAATTGTAACTCATGGTAATGGTACTGGCTGAGCCTATTCTATACGGTAAAAGCATATTGCCTTTGACTTCATATTGTTTTTAACTCAGCCATTCATCATCATCATCATGTCAGCCGAAAGACGTCCACTGCTGGACATAGACCTCCCCCAAGGCTCTCCACTCAGACCGGTCTTGAGCTTTTCGCATCCACCGCTTTCCCGCGATCCTTACAAGGTCGTCACTCCATCTTGTTGGAGGCCTACCCACAGCTCGTCTCCCGGTCCGCGGACGCCACTCAAAAACCTTCTGACCCCATCGGCCATCAGTCACTCAGCCATTACTGACAAGTAAATAAGAGCTATCGTAATGTTAACAATACGATAACATGTTAAAGGTAATGTAGTTTTAACCAGGAGACCTTTTGAAAATCGAAGTTCGAAGTTATGTTAGCTCCATCCCACGAGTGACAGAGATGGAAACGTAACTTCGAACTTCGATTTTCAAAATAGGGCCTCAGTAGAACAGAGACCCTAATAATTTAGTCGCAGATATTTTTGGTATCGAGTAGTTCACTACATTTTGACATATTTTATTAATTATTTAATTTGCCTTTGTGTTTATTTTGATGATTGTCCCAGAGTGTTTTCAGAATTATTTTTCACATTGTTTGCCGTCACGTGGTATTATCAAAAATAGTCAAAATTTAAAATTAAACTTCAAATTATAAATTAAAGTACACATTTTTTTGATATAAATAAAAAGCGTCCAGCGGTTCTTACGAAGTGATACCACTCATTTTTTAAGCAATGCAGTTACGAACTTTGGAAAAATGAATCGTCGGATTGGATTTGGTTGCCCGTGAGTCGATTTTTGCAGTCCGATGAATCACATCACGCCTCACTCGCTGATTAGATTGCGGGCTAAAGAGAGAAAAAATACATTTTAACAGGAAAATATACGAATGCTCGTAAAAAGTAGGTAATACAGCTTTATAACCACGCTAATTTTTTTGAGGCAGTAAAAAGTGATTAAAGGTAGTGTTAAAGCAAAACGGAACGTCTTTACTACGACAACGGACGAGTACGACGACGTCACAAGACTATTGTCAAAAAAGACACACATCATCATCCTCCGCTAGAGCTTTGAACTTATATAACCTTAAAATCTACGGAAATCTACTATCTACTGAAAAAATCAGAGAGAAGTGTGGAATAAAAGAAGATGTAGTGACTAAGATTGAAAAGGGCATGCTTCGATGGTTCGGTCATTTGGAAAGAATGGATGAAAGAAGATTGACGAAAGAGATATATACAGATCTAAAGTGAGTGGAAGGGTCGGAAGGGGCCGCCCTAGGCGTACTTTTTCGAATCAAATCGGAGAAATACTGGAAAAGGGCCGAATCTTAAGTACCCGAAACCGACGTGCGCGCATGACTAGATGTATGAATGTTAAAGAAGCGAAAGAAATTTGTCAAGATTGTAGCAAGTGGAAAGAAGTGGTCTCTGCCTACCTCTCTGGGAAACAGGCGTGATTTAATGTATGTATGTATGTAAAATCCACGGTACCGTTCACGTTGCGTGACAAGGCGAATTTGTTATAATTATTTTATCATATTCATTAAAATTTTGAAAACAATCCAGGACCATTATATTATTGACGTCCAATCCTGGACATTAAATCCTGGTCTTTTTTGACAGTAGTCTTGTGACGGCGTCGTACTCGTCCGTTGTAGTAGTAAAGATGTTCCGTTTTGCGTTAACAGATAGCGACAGACAGACCCAAATACCGCAGTGCCTCAAGAGAAGATTCTTTGACCAGTGTGCGTTACCAGTGATGACGAATGGATCTGAGATATGGTCGCTCACAATGGGCCTCGTAAAGTCACTCAAAGGGCGATGGAAAGAGCTATGCTGTGTGTGTCCTTGCGCGATCGAATCAGGAATAAGGAGATGCACAGGAGAACTAAAGTAACTGATATAGCTCACCGAATCACAAACCTTATGTGGGAGTGGGCGGGGCACATTGCTCGTAGAACTGATTGGAGCGGGAATGTTCTTGAGTGGCGACCGCGAACCGGGAGACGAAGTGTCAGCAGGCCTTCCACTAGGTGGACCAACGATCAGGTCGAGGGAAACCGCTGGATGACAGCAGCAGAGGACCGATCATTGTGGAAATCCTTGGGGAAGGCAATTGTATGTATGCATGTATGTATGTAAACTCTTTATTGCACAAAAATATAAATATTACAATATAAATATTAAAGTAATGTACAAAGGCGAACTTATCCCTAAATGGGATCTCTTCCAGCTAACCCTGAAGTTAATGAGTTAGGACATTGCATAGGGTTGGACACATACAAGTTTGCACAAAAAATATCAAAAACAGATGATAATACTAATAATTAGAAAAAAAAATACTAAACGAATAAACCAGTAGGTACTCAAGGTAGATAAGTAACATAAACTTAGGTACCCACATATAAAATACACATGTAATATAATATATATATATGTATATATATAACTATAATCATTATAGGAACTCGGCTTCACGACACATTCAGCCACAACGTTTTTAAATTTTCAATTGTCCAGCAGTGGACGTCTTTCGGCTGATAATGATGACAGACGGAGACAGCGTTAGTTATTGCAAGTTTCTGGTCCAGCACAGTAGTAGAAAGAACTACCTACACAAGAAGAAGAAGAAAACCAGACTAGAGATGGTTGTGTTTGCAAATTTGAAAAGTAAAGAGGATTTTTGATCGACTACTTTTATGGCATGATATTGCGTTAGCGTTGCTACAAACACGTCTCTTTTTTAGCCAAATGCTAAGAATAGCAAATCGCAACAGCTGAAGCTGATGGACCTCGGGATTTAAAATTTGGGGAAAATATTCTTTCCACATTTAAGGGGTGAACTATGAAAACTATGATTGGGGGAGTTGCGGTAAACTAATTTTACGCGAACACACGTCCCGGGAATCTTATAGTTAAGGTACACACCAATGCTTAAAAAACGGTGACGGTACGGAATCGCAGTGACGCATCGTATGAGTACCGTTTTTGACGCACGTTCCCCACACCGCTGCTTAAAAAACAGTGTCGTTGCGTGAACAAAAGAAGGGGTCATAGTAACAACATGGCGTCGTTTTTGACGTACCGTAATATACGCACTGTTAAGCATCGGTGTGGAGGGCATGCGTCAAAAATGGTACGGATACGACGCGTCACTGCGATTCCGTACCGTCACCGTTTTTTAAGCATTGGTGTGGGCGTAACTTTATATTTATAAAGTTTAACGACATGATAAATGTCCAAAATCCTCACTCAATATACTGGAATAAAAACTGATTTTCGTCTTTTATTTCACTCCAAAATTAATTTTAGACCGCCTATTCTATTTATAAAGATAATGCCGATTCTGTGTTTTCTCTAAATGTATTAAATAACTAAGCGATTTGTTCTGCCTGTTTTAGTTTGTCCATGTCCTTTAAAACTATACAATATAATTTCATGGAGTTCACTATCCACCATTTAAAAAGGTATTTTGTAAGGTTTCTTTGTATCAATACATAAACGGCCGCACAAGTCAGTTATTGACAAAAAAGTCGTTCCTTAGTGACTATATCCTCCATACACAACTCTAAAAAAAGAACGAGTTAATTATCGCCAACATACAAAGCACGATTAAAATGAAAATTAGATAGATAATATAACTCCCGATATCATGCTGACCCCTTTTCAGAGCTATCTCGTAAACGGCCAAACCGATTTTCACAAAACCTAGGTAAGAACCACCGATAGAAAACCTGTGTAGGAAGAGAGGACAATAGAGAGATCTCTCTCCAGGCGGGTGTTATGCCTGGGGACCGAAGTCCATTGGGATGAAGTTGGAAGTGGTATATATGTCAATCGACTTTAGAAACTTCGTTAGCGCGTTGTAGGATCCTTAGATTTAGATTTAGATTTTATTTATTTCATAATATAAGATACAGTTATATTGCACACATGTCAATTATACAGAATTCATATTATGATCGTCAAAGAAGTAAAAATAAAAAATAAAGTAATGTAGCAAAAACCAATGTCAAAAATGAATGGATTATAAAACACAAATAATAATAAAACGAGTCACAAAGTTAAATATATAAATGGTAGTACAATAAACAATGTCAAAATTATATATATAGGTATTTTAAAGTCAAAATTTAGTGTCAATAAATTCACTTACAGAGTAAAATGCATTATCTAACAAAAGGTTTTTCAATCAACGCTTGTTAGTTCCGCTGTCTGACACTGGTGGCGCTAGCGAGTTGGTTGATACAAGTTTCCGTTAGATGTCGCTAGGTCGCCACACCTGCATCCAAATAAAAAAAAACGCATTCAAATCGGTTCACCCGTTTAATAGCTACGGTGCCACATACAAGCACATAATATTATACCGGTCAAACTTAATAACACAACTCTTTGTGCGTTGAAGGTTTAATATTCGCACCTTCAGTACAATAGTGACATAATTCACAAATTTTGAATTTCGAGTTAGGGCTCTATCATAATCAATGATCGGATATCCCGGTGCAACACGACACACACGTGACACGACACGTGTGAATGACCTCAAACTTTATGCTAATATGGATATGCCCCGGGGTTCCGGGACTTATGTTGTTAAATATTATTCTGACTTTATTACTTCAAATAAATTTCAATACAATGTAAACGTGTAAAATTAATATTTTGACAAAAGTAATTTAGGTATGTAAAAAAATAAAAAAAGTTAGTTTTTATTATACTCTGTTTAAAATTGATCTGCCAAATAGTCTTTGGGTATTAATATAAATAAAATATATAATACGGTACGCATTATCAGTTCACCACACTACACACAGATATTATATTTTATTAGTTTGTATGAAATTGAAATAGCATACAATTATTTTCTCAATATTTTATATGTTTAAGTAATCGATTTCTGTACACGTCTA
Organism: Acleris emargana; assembly: GCA_927399475.2. NCBI lineage: Eukaryota > Metazoa > Arthropoda > Insecta > Lepidoptera > Tortricidae > Acleris > Acleris emargana. The sequence goes on from OV656840.1 coordinate 6,529,835, forward strand.
AAATCCTATCCTAATGCCTATTTATAAATATCCCAACAATCGCATTTTCTTTTCGAACCAGATCCCGGGATTTTTGTCATATCCATATTAAGATTTCTACTCTATATCCCGCAGTGTTGCACCGTGAAATCCGATCACTGATCATAATCAATTTACGACTTAAAGTTTGAAAGCTGAAATTTAGAATAAGGTCACTATCGTTCTGAAGGTGCGATATGTCTTCAAACTACCTATTGTTTTTAATGAAGTTAACAAGAGAACACCTGACACGACACAATATTATAATATGATATAATGTATCGCGTGTCGTATGTTAAGCCAAGACAGTTTCCATTTCCGAGCGCCTAACACAACGCGCAAGATGTTGACTTGAATACGAGTAACATGCTTGTACTAGTTGTGTATATTACCTGTTACATTTATTACCTTGTTAATATTTTGGTTTTTTACTATTTATGTGGTATTTTTGTTTTATAAAAGAATCCCTTTTTGTACCTGTTGACTTGATTAACGGGTTTCAATATGACGAAAATACAAATGATAAAAATATATTTCATTCAAATACTGTTAACATTTCTTGCTGATGTGTTTTCAATTTTTTTTTTTATAAAACATGTTCGACGGAAAAAAAACCCGATGAACATTTTTTTGCTGTTAAACATAAAGTTACAATAACTTTTTAATAAAGCAGTGAAATAAACGTAAAACTTTTTTTCCCGATGCGCGATGAGTATGTATCTACTTATAATTCAGTTGACTAAATAGATACAAGTCCCAAATAAGCTATTTCAAGAAGATCGATCATTACTATAGAGACCAATTTTTTCTTCAACCCCTTTCTTAATTTAATTTGCTACCTGTTTATAAACCAATTAAACGCTATAAGAGTGTAATATGATTAACGCGGCTACATTAGCGGCGGACTGCGCTTCATTTCCGACTGTCAATGTCAGTTGGCCACGTAACCAATATTAAAGCTCCGGGGAGACAGGTCTGTGGCACAAGAGTGCGATTACAACTTTTTTCATTAAAAAAATCTGAGATTAAAAGTTTGGTACAGATTAATTGTTTATTTTATAAAACTATTGTTTTCGTTCCTTAACAAAAGTATTTCATGAAAGTACCAAATAAGCTGATACAAAACTAGTAATAACCCACTTTAAACTGATCAGTGGATTAAAAAAATTTTTTTTTTTCGTTTCAATTTTAACTCCTACTAAAACTCTAGTCAATCTTACGTGTCTCATTTATTTGACATGTAATTATTATCACACAGTACATATTTTTTGGGCTAAAACGGCTGCTTTCCTGGTAACTTAGTGTGAACTGCTTTGTCAACGAAACCTAGGATTAAATTAAAAAAAATGAACTTAAACATTTATAATTACAATATTATGAATATTAACGTACTTATAAGCAGCCTAAATTAAAATTTGTTTTTAAATTAAAAAATAAGGAAAATATGTTACAAAAATCCCAACAAAGGTAAGTTGACACAACGCAAATATCTCGAGAACTGTAGCGAATAGAAGTATGGCAACAACGCATTTCCAACCTTGAGCTCGGCCTGGTAGACTTGTCAGTACACGTCGCGGCCGCCAGGTGAACGGTTACGGAGATACGACGCCGGTGGTCAAAATTGTGCGAAAAGTAAGTTTTTTATCATTTTTGCGATACTGTTTCTTTATGTGTAAAGAATCCAATTTTGTGCTGAGTGTAGATGATTTTAAAAGCATGATTAAGTTAGTTTTACATTTATATTTCATATTTTAGGTAAACTAACGGCTTGTAGGTTATAATCGCAATGACGCGATAAGAACCGTAATTTTCAATGGAGAGGTAAGTTGAAACACCCTGTTTCAACCCACCTCGTTTGTTGCAACTCACCTCGGTAATTTTTTAAACTTTTTCTTGTTTTGTTTAGAATGCCAAATAACTACGTGCGCAAGACAAATAGAGGCGAAGCCAGTTCGGAAATTTATGAATTGGCTGCCGAGGAAGTCAATTTAAGGGGCAAAAGTCTCCGCGATGCTGCAAAATCGTATCAATTACATTATTCTTCCTTGTACCGATTCATAAAGAAAGAAAAAAAACAATGGGTAAAAATAGAAGACCATTTTAAGTTACAAAAGTTATTTGTTTGTTGATCTCAAAGAAGTTCCTTCATTGTGTTAAAGTTTATTACCTGATTAAATAGTTTTAGCTACATTAAAGACTAATATTTGATAAAGTATTTAGGATAAACTTACTTCCAATGTGCCTTACTAATTATAATTAAAGGTAAACTATTATAAGTAAAGATATTGTACTGTTGATTGATGACAAAGGCCGATTCTTTAACATTAAAAGGTTTTATTCACTTAAATGTGCGTTTTTTTATTTTTAAATGCTTCATCTATCTAATGTGTCAACTTACCTAGGTAACTGTTTCATCTTACCTCTATACTAGGAGAGTTGAAACACACTGACTTGATTTAGATATTTTTTTTTTAAATAGTTATTACTACTAATTACCACTTCAACTAAAATCAATTATTTCAGTATTAAATTTGCTTTCTAGCGATATATATCTCATAGTTCTAAAACGTATAGTGAGGCAGTTATGACTTGAATTGTAAATTTTGTGTCAACCCGCCTAGGTCTCCCTAAAATAAAATAGGATCGCCTGTTAATAATTGGTCGACGGTTTGAAACTTTTGAAAGGCAAGTTGTTTAAGACAATTACTTAGCGGTTTACTTCCTACTCGCGCAGATACATTCTAGAAACCAATACTTAACACGTTCTTTTTTAATTTCGTGTATGAAAAAAATATTTATTTATTTAAACTTTATTGCACAATACATATGTAAAAAGTACAAATGGCAGACTTAATGCCAAAAGGCATTCTCTACCAGTCAACCTCATGGTTAACAGAGAATACAAGGTGCAAACAGTGTTGAAAATGAATTAAATACCTACTTAATACTACAATGTATAAAATACATAGATAATAATATGTTCATAATAATACATGCATATAATAACCTACTCAAATACATACGAAAACAATGTGTGATGAAGATGATGGCACCTTACTCAAGTTCTTGCTTGAGTAGATGTTGGCGAAGCTTACGCTTAAACACGAATTTGCTGGAAGCTTGTCGTATTTCAAGAGGGAGCGCACTATTTACACAAATTAACTAATTGACACTAAGAAACGACTATCGTCATTAACTGACTCCGAATGCGGAGGCTTATTAAAAATTTCACTTTATTGTCAGTTGAAACAGCCTTCCATGTTTTTTTTTATGGCGTAGGAAGGCGAACGAGCACACAGGCCACCTGATGATTGGTGGAAACTGTGACCCATAGACATTCACATTCACAAGACCGCAATCCTAAGACTGCTAATGCGTTGCCAACCCTGAGGACTAAGATGGAATGCCTCTATGCTGGTCATTTCACCAGCTGTCTTATCCCCAAACCGGAACACAACAATGCAAGCACTGCTGCTTGGCGGTACGTTAGTGGATAAGATGGTGGTACCAACCCGCACGGACCCTGCACAAGGTCCTCCCACAAGTATGTATAGTTACCCAAAACTAATTTTTTGGGTGAGAGTTAGTTCTCTTAATTGTTAATTTAATATTAGTTCTACTGTTACGATCGTTTGAAATATGTACAGCAAATTATCAACTTGTTAAAGAGAAAGCTGCTTTTGTTTAAATATTTACTCAACCGTTTAAATAATCCTGTAGGTACTCAATATAAATTGTTAAATTGTTGTTTGAGGGTTAAGCTCCACAATTTAAGACTTAAAACGATCATCTGTTATTGACCTAACATGGCGAACGTTTCTGAACATTCCCAGAAGATTGAAAATGTTTTCATAAAATTGCTGATCATTTAACAGTATTAATATAAGAATTTTCTTAGTGCTAACCGAGATTTTTTATGGGAAAGTTTCATTATTTTATACCTTTATCATCGATATAAATGTACTATCAATTCAATCCGGTGGCCCTGAAAACCAGCGTCAAGGCTAGTAAGCCTGACACCATGCTGAGTGGCCACCTTTTCGGTGTTAATTTTAGATTAAGTTCACTAAGTTTGTATTACTCTACTTTTTAAAATGTTTTTGTTTTTATTGTTGTTTATGTTTATTTTATTTTAGCACCGAATAAACGATTTCTATTGTATTCTATTGTATTCTATTCTATAGTTACTTCGTTATTAATTAGTATAATTTAATTAATTGTGTAAATAGTTGCACGGTTGTGCAAGATCTAAACCCGGACTTACGAACGACCGGCTGCCTTTAATAGACGTTTCTAGAGAGGATGAAATAAAGCAAAAATAGACAACTCACAAGCGATGCAATGCAATAGGACTTTGTAACGTAGATAATATTACATATAACGGGATTAAAAGTTTTCTGTATAAAAGTTCATTTAGTGCTAACTAATGGCCGACTGGCCGACTGATGGCCGATGGGGTCAAAAGGTTCTAGAGTGGCGTCCGCGGACTGGGACACGAGCTGTGGGTAGGCCTCCAACAAGATGGAGTGACGACCTTGTGAGGATCGCGGGAAGGCGGTGGATGCGAAAGGCACAGGACCGGTCTGAGTGGAGAGCCTTGGGGAAGGCCTATGTCCAGCAGTGGACGTCTTTCGGCTGACATGGTGATGATGATGATGAATGATGAATTTACTTTACTTGTGGGAGGACCTTGTGCAGGGTCCGTCCGGGTTGGTACCACCATCTTATCCATTAACCTACCGCCAAGCAGCAGTGTTCGCATTGTTGTGTTCCGGTTTGGGGATAAGACAGCCGGTGAAATGACTAGCATAGAGGCATTCCATCTTAGTCCTCATGGTTGGCAGTGCATTTGCAGTCTTGTGAATGCGAATGTCTATGGGTCACAGTTTCCACTTACCATCAGGTGGCCTGTGTGCTCGATTGCCTTCCTATGCCATAAAAAAAATATAAAAAAATGAAGTTTTTAATTATGAGTTGGCCTAAATTGTGGGTACACACAGTTAACCAAATGGATTTCTGGAAACGCATTTAATTTAAATCGTGCGAAGCTACTTAGAATTTGATGGATTGTATCACTTTGACATGGTTCCATAGTGTCCCAGGAATAGATGACAATCACAACTGGTAATCAGTCCCATTGTACTCATTCTAATGCAAACTGTTTATCCTAGAAAATCAGACGAGGGAATCGCAGACGGAGCCGTGGGCAAATGCTAGTAAGTCTTGTAAGTAGGTACATTGCCGTGCTAAACTTTAAAATGAACACTAAACGACAGGGTTCTAAGTATGCTTAATATTTTTTTAGGGTTACGTTAGACTCGTTCTTTTAGGAGTAACTAAGCAATATTTTAATGGTAATGGTAAAAAAATGGTGTCCGTCTGTCTGTCTGTCTGTCTGTATGTCACAGCAGGTTTTCTCAGCAACGACAAATGCTATAAACTTGAAATTTGGCATAGTTGTACAGCTTGCTTACCCGCATCTGTTTTTAGTGAAAAATATATGAAATGAATTCTAAAAATAATTGAAAAAGTGTCTACATACAATGGGGGGTTGAAAAATTAAAGTGGTTTGATTAATAGCAAATGGGATGTCGTATGAAAGGACTTAATCTGCACAATTCAGTATATTTTTTATTTTACTGTGATGTATTTTTTATACCCAAAAATTATCTAATACAGTCTATTATTTACTACAGTCCCTATGTTCAAGAGCAAGGCGAGAGTCAAACACTATATAACCTCAAATTACCCCAATGTAATTACGAAGCACGTCCGTATCGACAGCTGGCCACCGATAGAGCCCAAGTGTTGTAACCGCCACTCTGTGTGACATGTCCCAGATACAAACTCCGGAGATTAGTTCAAACTGACGCGCCATACAGGAGACGTTCCTCTCGTGAAATTACTCAGGACTAAATATTTGGTTGGACCAAAAGGCCTATGGTATAAATTCTGCCTGTGACTTCGTCTGCGTAGATTTTGATTATTGTTTTTGCTTCGAGATCTTTCAAATTTTCCGGGATGAATTAATATATACGTTAGTCCTATGTGTTAATCCAGGGTATACGCTTGCAGAAAGAGTATCAAACACATAAACTTTGGCATTTATAATATAAGGAACATTTTTGGTTTTCAATTAAAGTTTAAGCTTAAATAGTTTCTAAGAAGAAATCAAATAATTAAGTAACAAAAACTAAAATAAAAATAACATCACTAAAGAACATGTTTTAAAATTTCAATGATAAAAAACTTTAAAAACATGTTTGTTATGTATGACTATAAGGTCACAATCATTTCAAATCATTAAAAAAATCATATATAAGCAAACTCTAAAACAGCGTACCTTACATGATGAAATGTAAACGTCATAATAATCCCAGTCTAACATACATAAACTCACGCCTTCGTTCCCAGAGAGAGGTAGGCAGAGCCACAGAATTACCAACAACTCTATAAACTTGTTGATAATTCTGTAACCACATTTTGCACAATCAGGCTAAGATGTTTACCAGCGTAATAGTGATACGTTGCAAGCCCATCACCTAACAATACTACAAGCCTATATTCCCTTAGTCGCCTCTTACGACATCCATGGGAAGACATGGCACTATGCACAGTGGCACTATTCTAACCCGGCAACCACACGGGCCAGTCTATTTCACTTTAATTATCATTAGACCAAGTAGCAGTAGGTAGCGCAAATGTTGGACTAGTCCAGACCGCTCGGCGTCAAACATTGCAAGTTACGGCAGGTCACGAGCAGAATCATAGCGCACTGATAGACCAAGATAGTATCAACTCATAAACCTTGCTAGTTTGGTTTCAAATTCATAGGAGTCTTATTAAGGTTTATTTTAAAATACCGTTGTATTTTGAGTTGAGCTGCTACGTTTTTGATCACGTGTTTATCTCTCTCTTTTTCTTTAGCAGCAATTTATTTCAATGCCCACTGTTGGGTATATGCCTCTTCTTTCTCCAAGTTTCTTCCAATTTGCCCAGTCACGAGTGTCTTGTCCATCGTGTATCAGAATTTTCAGTATCGTGGTGGTCTGCCAACACTCTTCTATACCTAAGGCCTCAACTGACAACGCATCAAGAATGCACTGCATTTACTCCATCAAGGGGGTCATTTTGACATAGCTATGCAGTTAATTTCACGGCGAGTGGAAAGGACAGAGCTATTGATGCTACGTAAATCTTTCTCTTTCTCTCAGCGTACATTGAACTGCAAATCTATGCCATAATAACCCCCCTGTTCGTGTTTATAGGACCGACTTAAACGGTGTAACAGATGTAGTGAATAATATATCGACTTCTTTATTTTTAATTCTATTTTACAAACCATTGAAAGCATATTTTTTGCTGATCATTAGTTTGCCTATCCTCAATAGGTTGCTTGAAGCCATTAGACGTGAAAAAAATAAGAATAAGTTCAAGAGCCTATTAAAAAGGCATTATTTAGATCTACTTATATAATATTATAAATGTTTGTTTAGTATACTTAACTGATTTATTTGGACAGCATAATACTGTTATTTAATTTTATTTCATGTGAATGAATGCCTATCTTAGTGACTGCCGTTCCCACAGTCAAACTGTTAGTCCAGTTTTATGGGGCAATTAATAATTGTTAGTTTTAATTTAAATTGTGCTTATTAAATAAAGAAATAATAAAATAAAAAAATGCTGGCTGTTGTAGTTGCTGTGAAAAACAGCTGTGACATACGGACAGACAGAGAAAGAAGCCTCATTATTTATAATGAGGCTTCTTTATTTATAATGAGGGTCCTGTTTTAGAATTTTGGTTAACAACCCTATTGATAGCTGTTTCTTATTATGGCCATAGTTAACTTCTTTTTTTTATATAACTATATTTAAGTTCAATATTTTAAATTTACAAAATGTCGACAAACTACGGAACAGTTTTTTTGTGTGTACAGTGTAGTTAATACTTAGAGATATTAAACGTACTTCTGAGTTTAAACATTATCATGCTATGTAACAAATGTAGTTGTGTTGTACTGTTTGAGAGGTCACACAATAGATACGTGATTTCGGGTTGTTTTAGCCATTGAAATTGTTGAATTCGCCGTGATACGAAAAAGCTTTCACAAATTCAATAACGCAACGCATCAGTTACAGAATGAAAAACTTGCTTTGAAAATCACATTTCACCAAATCTGCAGTTTTTCATAATACTTTTGCGTGTAAATTTTACCTGTAGTTGGTCCGTGCAAAATATCTGCCGCGTGTCTGAACGCACACTGCGGTGCAAGTCAAAAGGGACAACTCAACTTTAAACACTGCAATTGAAACTTAACTCTTCATTTAAGACTGTACCGAGCAAACGTCGAGCGTCCAGTGGCCCTCAATACGTTTATGTTTTATCTGATAAACTAAAGAATTTCAATGGAATTGGACGATGCTTATTTGTAGCGCAAGTAAAAACACAATTTATGGGATACGTAATAATCTTTGATAACAGTTACCCTTTGAGTAGTCAGCTTAACGGGAAAAGGTGGCCACTTTTTTCCGTTAAGTTGATAACTCGAAAGTCAATTGTTAGTATACTATGTGATTTATCCTATAAGTGGTTTTTTCATTTGTAGTACAAAAAAGCACCATCCGATTTCAAGAAAATACTGTAACTTATTAGAAAACTCACAAGGTCGTCACTCCATCTTGTTGGAGGCCTACCTACAGCTCGTCTCCCGGTCCGCGGATCGCGGGAACGCGGTGGATGCGAAAAGCACAAGACCGGTCTGAGTGGAGAGCCTTGGGGAGGCCTATGTCCAGCAGTGGAAGTCTTTCAGCTGACATGATGATGATGATGATGACTAGAAAACTAAATAATTGTAACGAGGGTGCGACATCCGGCGTACGCTCGGCGCAGTCTTAAATACTGCTAAGGAGTGACAGGGAATTAGCAAATTCTTGATTTAAAACTTACGCCACACCAATGGGCTAGTTGATTGACAAGTTAAATCTGGTTTTTTTTCGACAGCCGAAGGAGGAGCCTATATACAGGGTGACTCCTAAGTGGTGAACAAAAATCATAGTTTCTAACGCAGCATTTCAAGGTAAGTTCAGTGCATTAGGTCTAAAAGCAAACAATTGAACTTTAATGACATTAACATTAATTAATTTCATTTAGTAAAAAAATAGCAACCGTGTGGTCACCCTATTCTACATGACAAGTACTCAAAATACAGTCAGCTGTAGATAAACGTGACCCTCCCTGCGTAGAAGCTTAGTATGCAGGTAGGTCAAATTCCTCTGCAGCTAACTGTACTTTTAATGATTCATGTAGATTTTATTTAATCCTATCGATGGAGTACCCACTTAGGCTATTGAAGTAGGGTGACCACGAAATCAGGTAAATTAAAAACTAATCATGGATTTTATTATAAACAAAAATTTTTTTTTTACATATTGTTAAGTAAAAGTGTTTAAACAAAAGCTACAGAATAAGAAAAAAATATTTCTGTTCATCACTTAGGAGTCCTTGTATGATTGATCCTTTGTGACGTACTAAACTAAATGCGTGAACCAATTTGGATGATGTCAATAGATTTGTCTTGATGTTGTGAGTGTCCCTACAGATACGACGGTAATTAAAATTCAATATGGCGCCAACTAGACGCCAAATTGTAACTAAGAAAAAATATACAGTCGAAGAACTATGACAAATCATTGAATAGGTATTTAAAAATCATATTTAGGGTTTTTTAATCATTTTTTATTTTGAAATTGAAAAGCTTGTTTTTTTTTAAAGTGTCAAAGTACCCATTACGAGTATAGAGTTTTGTATCAAATAGGATAAAGCTCTTAATAGAAAATACGTAACGATTGCTAAATTGCTTCCATTCATTGGTTGAAAAAATGAAAATGAATTGAAAATGAAAAGTATTTAATCAATCTCACACACAGCACCATCACCAACTTAAACTTATAATTTAATTATTATTTAATGTTAACATTCAGAGTGCGGTAGTGTGACATCGATATGGGTCTTCGCTCAGCATTGTGTTGCAGCACTTCTCAGTGCTGCAACGCTGGTATTCTGTGAAGCCCAGAACGTGTGCGACCGTAACCAATATGTAACGCCTATGCCTAAAAGATACAATTAGTAGATAAAAAATAATAATCTTACAACTACATATACTACAGTCTTAGTCAAAATTCCACCATTTTTGCCTAAATATACTGATATACAATACTGATACATATACCTGATATATATATACATACACATAATATATAATATATATATATACTTAATTAATGTTATACTTATCAATTAATATTCAAAACGATACACAAGAAAATAAATATTATTAATATCATATTGCCACTGTTCGGACTGTTAAGGTTTTTCCGTTTGAATTTGCAGTAAGTATTTTTTTTAATTATATTTGAAAGTGCTAATCGTGCTGGCATTTCTAATTGGTGGTGGAATATTATTCCAACATTTCGTTTGGTTATCTTATCAGTCTATTTGCGAGAGAAATTTGTAGTTTGTGCGAAATAATTTAACTATAGTCAACATCTCTGCTGCTGAACCATGTTCGATTTGACGAGGGTTCACCTCGTGATTAAGTATTGAAGCTGTTAGGTATAGTCAGGCTTATTAGGAACTGCACACGTTTGGACCATGTCGCCTTAAACGCCTTTGACGGATTAGAGCAGCAATTCCAACATGAAGTTAAGGAGACAAAGCACTAAAATACATCTACCGTAAAACCTGGTAACTATGGTCCAGTACTTCAACTGTGGTCCAAGTCTAATTTCTTTAATTCCTCATAGATGACTTAAGTATAAGCATTTTAAAACTTTAGTCAACAAGAAATGTCTATAAAACAACACGTTTCCTAAACTAAAGATAATGGGAACTTGTACTTTTGGTCACTGATTTTGGACATAGTTGGAAGATTTTGGACCATAGTTACCAGGTTTTACGGTACTTATAACTTCGTTAGGCTCACCATACTAAGTAGGCAGGGTCACTACCAACTAGGCCAAACGCGTCGTATTTTCCATATCATCATCATTATGATATATATCATTAATGGTTTCTTTTTGTTTAGAAGTGATAATTGCTTAATAACCCGACTAATATAACTCGTTGGTTATATTTCTAACATATTAAAGTTCGCTTGCATAATTAAACAATTCAAACAAAGTCCGTAAAACGCCTAATAAAAATCTTAGTAACCAGTAATTACAATGCGACGCCGTAAAAAACAAGCAAAGCTCATTCTAGTCGTCGTTTCAAAAGCTTTGAGAGAAGCTAAAGAAGCTTTATCCAATTAATAAGGAGTGGTTCCATTCTTTTAAAAAAGTTTTACAGGCTACGTTTTACGCGAGCAAAGTTTTCTTCAATTTTCAACCTTGTACAATTATTTTATTGCAATCAAAATATGAGATGCGTTTAGTAGCTACAAATTATAGTATTATTTTTAAGAAGCCTTTCCACGTAGGTAATGTGTTCCTTTTATTTAATATTTTTCTTTTGTGTGCGTTGAATAAATATTTTCTTTTCTATTCTATTCTAAAACCCGACTTTTGTTCCTAACCAACTTTAAATAGTTATAAATCCTAAATGATCGTTCAATGTTAAAAATGATTTACACAACCTAAAGTTAATATTTAAAGACCTCTATTCAAATATACCCCACTTATCATAGTTTTATAACTTTATTTTCGTTCTTTTTCACAATATTTTAATTACTGTCATATCTTTAGTGACACACACAAGATTAAGACAAATCGATTGACATAAGAATCATCAAAATCGTTCCACGCGTTTACTTTCTAGAACGCCACAAAGGAACAAACATACATAGGGTAAAGACACCAGTGGTCAGCCAGAGACCTGAAGTCGGCCTCTGCCTATACTTTGTATGCGTGGAAAGAGTACGAAAGATATATTTTCCACTCTTTGCTCTCATATAAGGTCGATTACTGGTCTCTGGCTAACCACTGGTGTCTTTACCCTACTAATACATAGGCTGATAAACACAATACGCTCCTTTGGCAGCCGAGTCAAAAAGCTATACTGGCGTCAAGGTTTTTTTTTTAGGGTTTCGTACCCAAAGGGTACTACAGTACCTAGGTGCCTACAGTACCTATTATTAAATCTCCACTGTCCGCCCGTCCATCTGGGCTTTATCTCATGAACCGTTATAGAGGTAGAAAGTCGAAAATTTCACGGAGTGTATGTTTCTATTGCCACTATAATAACGAATATTAAAAAAAAACATTTGGACACATTTTTTGTGGACGGTAGGGATACAGCAATTCTGCCCTTCTTGGAAAAAGTTCTTATGTCTCATAGTACCGCGTATAAATTAGTGACCTTATTTATTGAGAATGGGGGTAAAATTTACTTTGACTATAAAATTGCTAATGCCTTCTTTTTATTTAGCAGGGCTGAATTGTTGTTGATGGTGAGTCAGTACTAATACTATTGCTACTAAGACTTTAAAAAAAATTAAAGGGGGCCCTAAACAAGAATGGTACGGAACCCTCTTGTTGCACCCTTCTTATGCTTCACCGGTTTTATATACGATTAAACTAAAACTACCCAAATAAAAATATAAATTTATCTAAAACTCAGGCTCCTTTTTTTTAAAATAAATCGTTCCAAAATTAAAATTTGCTTTGTTTCCGCAAATTTAAATTGCGTAAAAACGATTCGATGTTAAAACTTCGCGACAATATTTCTTCAGTCGCCCGGAGGCTATTCAATTGCGACCAATCTGGCGACAATCCCGACAACACGCGCGTCTTGGTTCCCATTAAATTTCCTTGGATTTATGACATCCTGGTCAACTTTATAGGGTGCGTGAAACTTTAAGGGAGAGAAAATGTACTTTTTGATATACATTTCTTACATACATACATACATACATACCTTCACGCCTTTATTCCCAGAGTGGGGTAGGCAGAGCTAGAGAATTACCAACAACTCCAAAAACTTGTTGATAAATCTGTAACCACAATTTGCACAATTAGGCTAAGATGTTTAACAGCGCATTAGTGACAGGTTGCAAGCCCATCGCCTAACAGTACTACAAGCCCTTATTCCCTTAGTCGCCTCGTACGACATCCACGGGAAGACATGGAGTGGCACTATTCTACCCCGGCAACCATACGGGGATACATTTCTTAGTTCCGTTTAAATAATCAAATAAAAATACTTTTTTCTAACAATTAAATCTCTTAGTCAGATATATGAATCTTTACATTATATATACATAAGTAGCAAGGACGCCTTTGTCTTGAGATTACAGTTTTAAGACTGCAAATATATTTGGGCCTCGGACCCCAATGACCGTCAGGGGACCGATTTTTGACTTTCGAGCGCTCGAAAGTTTCATTCGAAAGTGACAAGAAACAATGAAATGGTATTTTTGACTTGCGAGCGATAGAAAATATGAACACGAGTGGTCCGTGGCATTCGTTTTGAATTCTATCAATAGAAAATATCATTTGACATCTTTCAAATCTGTTGGGTATATACACACGAAGCATAAACAAACCTAGCAAAATGCCAAAGACATCCACAGACGAGAAAGCGTTTCATTTTTCCTACATTTATAAACAGTCAAGAATTTGTAAAATAAGCGTAAAAAAATCTTATTGGCACTGAAATATTAAATTGCTTGTTATGATTTCATCTTTTGTTAGCTTCACACATTTATTCGCAATTAAAATATGAATTAAAAAAACCGGTAATACATCGATTTTCTGCGTATAATGAAACAAGTTCCAACTTTACAATACTATTTAGTCAATCCCTCAGTTTCGAGTGAGAATCTCAAAAATATGGAATTTGGGACCATTCGAAAATAAATCGTGAAAAATTTTCGCATTCGAATATTTTCTACCGCTCGCTTTTGAAATCGAGCGCTCGAAAGTCAAAAATCGGTCCCCTGGCCACTGTGTTGAAATGCCGTCCATGCCATACAAAAGCTTTAATTCCTCTACCGCCACTAGTTTCATACTTGCGTCGCATCCCCATACTGACAGGTGAGTTCGCATTTCACTACCACATTCGATTTTCATTTATCGGTCTGTCACTAGCAGCGCCCGTAAGCCAGCCTGTATTACAAACCTTCACCAGGGAAACAGAAGCGTAACAGCAATTCATAAAAAAAGGCCGGCAGGATGAACGTGGATTTTACTTGGAAATCTATTTGCGAAACAATATCAGTGCGGTCTTTGTTTTATTAAAAGCTGAGGTGTAGGGTTTTAATGAATCAACAAGAAATTATGATAAGTGTATTATATGCTTAAGAAACCTTAGCTATCACTTACCACAACCGTGTTGTTGACGAAGCAAATATGTTTTTTGAAGGTTTTTAACGACAATTTTCTTCGACGACTTCGACAAACGAATTTAAAATTATTATTTGTTCTCATATACTTTACGTATTAGTAGTAGTCATTAGCAGTATTGTAGGTAGAAGTCAATCTAGCGCACTAAGACATATCTAAAAATAATCAGAATCAGAACGGTACTGATAGTGAAGATGGATGTTTGTGTTTTAATTATACAGAAACGCCTGAATGAATTTGAATGAAATTGGCCCCACGTATAATCTCTAACCTGGAAAGACCTACTGACAACTTTATATGCCGGAAAGATAAATACTTCCCGAGCATCAACGACTGCTACGCGGACGGAGTCGCGCACAAAAACGAGTCTGTACCAAAGAACAAAATAAATCATTTGAAATAAATATCATCACCCTCATTTTCAATATAAAACTTTTTACAAAACACAAAACGGCCATCAATTCATTCTACATTTCAATCGTACCTTGGGGCCATGTTTCATTTTGCAATTAAAATCCTGTGTGAAAAAGGGTCCGGGTTGGAATGAACAAGGGTCTGTCCGGATCCGGACAGATGGTGACAGGCCATGCTATCCATCAAACGGGTAATCACCGCCATGGACTCCCAATCTCGGACTCGGCTATTACAACTTCGAAGTGCCTTGGCTGCTCAAAGTTAATTAAATTCAAAATGTCGTGTCTTATCCTGCGGACTTTCCTGACTGTAATTGTACTTGAATGACAAATGTCAACTACACAAGAGGGAGTGTCGCTTGGTTATGTCAACCGGAAAGCTAATATTTATGCACTACGAATTCATTTTGTTTTTTTTTTTTTTTATTGCATGGGAAGGCAAACGAGCTCACCTACCTGATGGTAAGTGGAAACTGTGACCCACAAGACTACAAATGCGTTGCCAACCCTGAGGACTAAAATGGAATGCCTCTATGATAGTCATTTCACCGGCTGTCTTATCCCTAAACCGGAACACAACAATGCGAACACTGCTGCTTGGCGGTAGGTAGGTTGCATTTGCGATTTAAGTCACAACTCACATCAATGGACTAAAATAACTTTCCGAAAATATATTTCACTTGATGATTTCGCTGTTAAAAAAACAAATACAGAACATCACCAGAGCAATATCTGCATTTATTTTTCGTTTTTTTTTGTCACGTACATAGTAAACGAGACTAACCGCCATACTAAGGACCGTATTATTAAACTAATCTCGACTGTAATGCAAGTCTTTACTTTGACGTATCTTGTGACGGGCATCTCAGCCAGGATTAGTTCATTAAACGGCCCTTAGAGACATTTAAAAGACATGAACTCGTTCTTTTTTCAAACTTGTGTATGAAAAACCGTTACTAAGGAACGTTATCAACTGTGCGGCTAGCACAAGTTGCCCGCGACTTATTTGTCGCTCGGATCTCACTTTCTATCTAGTCAGCAACGATAGAGACGCACTGAGCCATGCTGAGTCGAGTGCGTACCTAACTTGGGACTTGAATCTAAACACTAATTTATATTCCGTGTTAAACTAGGTGCACTTGCCGTCCCCCGCGAGTCTAAATAGAGCGAATAGTTTTGCTGCCATCATTTCAGGAGTCTCAGTAACGCTCACTCATTAGCTTAAGCCGCGAGTTCCCTCCAAGAGCTCTGCTTAAACTCAACGTTTCGGCACTTTCCCATATTTCCCATTGAAAGTCTGTGGGAACAGATTTTCGGTGATTATTCCTCCGTATAGAATCGAACATACGATTCTCATACATACATACACATACATACCTTCACGCCTTCATTCCCAGAGTGGGGTAGGCAGAGCTACAGAATTACCAACAAGTCTAAAAACTTGTTGGTAATTCTGTAACCACAAAAGCTGTAAAGCTGGTCTCTATCTGATGTTGCTGCTTCCAGGGTGTCACATACCTCCTATTATGTTCCACCTATAACTATGTTAATGTGACGTGCAATAACAAAAATGATGTTGAATTTGAATTTGATTCCCTAACTAATTTAAAGTTTCACCATGTTCATTTGCATGTCTGTTTATATGGATGTCACAATCCTCCCCTTCTCCCATTTAAGAGCGAAACTTTACGACATTCACAGAAATCAAAACATCATCAAATTAATTGTCAGTACTTTCAAACTTTTTAAGCTTGTCTATGGATAATAAGTAATAAGAAAATAATAATAAATAAGGCCCCCGTAATAAGAAAAGCAGCTACCTGCAATGTAGCCTTCCTTTTTTGGTATTAGAGAATGACAATACGAGATCTGAATCACTTCGGCCTTGCGATCGCGCTAGTGTGCGTAGCGTGTACCTACTGCCGCCTGATAAGTGATCTTTATATTTTGATACAACTTCCTATAATTCCTTCCTTCTAATCATTGGCGGATCGGCAAACGCAGTGTAGGACGCCATCAGACTAGGTGGAGTGACAATCTTCGCAATGTGGCTGTCAAGAGCTGGATGAGAGTGGCCGCAGATAGTGCACGGTGGCGTGCAATGGGAGAGGCCTAAGACCAGCAATGGACTAGTGTATAGGCTGATGATGATGATGATGAATCATTGTCATATGTCAATTTCTGTTAAATTCAAATTTTCACATTGAAAGATAAGGACAAAGCACACTAATTTAGCTATTTTGCGTTTATGAAAGACCACAATCGCAAGTGTTTTACCTAAAAAGGGTTACGCTGTATACTATGACTGTATGCTTGCTAAGTGGGTTAATACGATTACGTATTCACGCCACGAATATAGAAGGTCGTCGAGATATCTCGACGCCGCCTTTGATTGAGTGCCTTACATGTCCAATCTTTCTGTTATGTCCCTTGGGAGTTAAGAGACATCTTATTACGTAAAATTTGGGTTTTTACTCACTTCCCAGTTAAATATAATATAATGTTGAAGCAAATAAGTTAATGGGTTGTGAATGTAAGTAACTAAGTGCATATTTCCACATTATATTTAATAGTGTGCTGGAAATCAGAGATGGTTCCTTTGTAACTTGTTGACTATAAATGAATCTAAAACTAAATACATTATATTTGCAGCAAGAAATAAAAATATACCTAATTACGAACCCTTAATTATAAATGGTGTTGTATTGCAAACTGTAAAACAGGAAAAGTATCTTGGTCTCACTCTTGACGACAAATTAACATGGAAGCCACATATTAACGCATTGCGATCTAAAATTACATCTCTGACGGGTGCGCTACGAGGGATTATTCGATGCTTGCCAAATAATGTTCGGTACACCATTTATAATTCTCTGATTAAACCCCACCTAGACTATTTAATAGAAATTTTAACCTACCGCCAAGCAGCAGTGTTCGCATTGTTGTGTTCCGGTTTGGGGATAAGACAGCCGGTGAAATGACTAGCATAGAGGCATTCCATCTTCGGCCTCAGGGTTGGCAACGCATTTGCAGTCTTAGGATTGCGGTCTTGTGAATGCGAATGTCTATGCTGCCCTGCAGAGCCTAAACCGCAGTAAGTGCAAAAAGTTCATTTCGAGAAAACGTAAAAAATGTCTTTGAAGTGTAATTTTTCTACCTTTCTAATGTTTTTTGTGTTAATGATTGACTTTCAATAAAGAGTAATAAGCACGAAAAATATGATTATGACAAAAAAAATGCTTTGAGTGTGTCATTAGCTAAAAAAAAAGGTTTTTTCTAAATTCAGAGCCGTTACGGCACTCTGAGTTTTCCCTAAAAAGATGAGTTATACTGACTAAAATGCCGTAAAAAAACCAAGTACTGCAAAAACGTGTGTTATTTTTTGTCAATTGCAAGCTAAGATGCAGTATCAGAGTCATTTACACTGCATTTAAGTCAGTATCGTGATTAAAGTGTATGTGCTACGAACTCCAGGTACTGCGTTTTCACATAAATGAAATGCATATTTTCGAGAAATATAACTTTTATTTAAGTAAACCTTATAGTTTTATAAAAAATAAAGGACGACCGATAATCACACTAATTTTGAGCATATTCTTATAATTATTCTTTGTATTGCAGCTTGACCTTTTCATTGGTACAAATATAACCGCTAATGACTTTGCTGCATAATTAAACTAACACGATTGAGATCAACATTTGTTATAACAACCCAACTTAAAACTGCTAGAAATAAAACTTAGTTACTACGTACTAAAATGCTTAAAAAAACCTTCTAAAATACAAAAAAAACAGTACTTATTGAAATAAGATACTTATTAATCAGATATTTATAATGACATTTATCGCACAGTTATTATAGTCTCTTAATTATTTGCATCGCATTAATTGCTTAACATTGTTATTGATAGAAATATTATCGCTAAGTACTGTGGCTTTGCCACAAAATAACTCAACTGAGATCAAAATTATGTTATAGAAACCTAAATTGAAGCAGCAAAGCTGCTAATAGTTATATGTTAAAATTAAAATAAAACCGCCTCAATCATTGGTTAATTTTTAAACTGGCTTAAACACGCATCTTTGCTTCATTATAAAAACTAATTCTATGTTAATTATTAACCACTAAAATACTCGGTAATCAGACTTATAGAGAGTAAAGGCACGCTATTCTATTAATTGTTTTCGAGTTATTAAGGAGATCACACCGTCCGGGTCACTCACGTAAATTTTGTCGAATAACGCTTGAAATGTTTCGGGCTCATGACTAAGGCTCCAGATGAGCCTGAAACATGTCGAGCGTTTTTTGACAGTATATACGTAAGTAACCAGGTGTGATTTCCTTAATGTATCTTACGAAAGTTTTGTTTTGTTTTTGAGTTGCTTTAAAATATATATCAAAAAATTAAATGTTCTTCTAAAAAATAATACACACATTTGAGATTCAAGAAGATGAAAATAAAGCAATAATAATTTAGTTGATTTCAGAGTCTTGAAAGTACCTAATTCTATCCAATGATATTATATTATTTTACTTTAAAATATCTGGGAGACAATCTCACATAAATATACCTAGTAACAAAGGAATCTCTAGGCCTGTACAATCGAGTTCATAAATTTTTCACTTCACTTTAGTACCTTATCTATTAAAGTGACAAGGTATTAAAGTGTACATATACTCGTATTTATGAAGTGGACTGTAAGTACTATCGATAGGAAGCACTGATAAACATGCTTAAATAGATAAATAAATACTTGAAATTTGACGTAAACGAAAACAATAAGAACAAAACTAACACTAAATACCTAAAGTAATGATCTGTAACTTAGAACATTATGAAGTTAAAATCGGAACTACATAGGTATCATAACATTAACTAAGTCAATCGGATAACTAGCAGATAATCAAAATTGGATTGCATGAAACGATTTGGATTCATTGGTTGAAAGTTAAAGAAACGTAGGCATTAGGTATACTATTTTATCATCGACCATAACCTAGTCCGCTCACTAAATAAGTAATACCTAATATGAACACTAGCCTTTTCAAAAAACTAAAATATGTAAATCAATGTACGTTAATTACGAGCCTATCCATCGCCGCGGTATAATTTTGATGTACCTACTGACTTGAAAAACCAAGCGCCGCGCACCTGCCCTCCTCGCACGGCGTCTAGGACACGACTGACTGTGCAACAAATACAGACTAAGGCGCAGTAAAGGACAACACAACCATGGTACAATTTTAAGAAATTTATTGAATTGCCATCTAAAGGGCAGTAAATACAGACTGATACTGCACTTTAGACAGTAATTTGGTTTCTTATTAACTAATATGTTACCGGTTAAACGTTAGTAAAAAGTCTTGCTACTGCGGTTTAAATAGTAATTACTAAGGGACTTAGATAGAGATGAGCCGACTAAAATTAAGTATTAACTCCTAAACTGCGCTTTAGTTAGTAAACACAATGTCAAGATTTGTTAAGAATACTTCTTAAAACTCACTTTCCGTACATCTTACTGCAGTTTAATAAGGAAATAATTGATAAAATGAATAAAATGTCGAGGAACGCAGTTCATGATTTTTAATACAAAAATCTGTTGCTGCATTTTAATAAGTTATCTCATGAAAGAATTGATGGTTGCCGTAAAGCTAAATTGCACGTAAAATAACACACTTACTGCGTTTTAACTAGTAAACCTTTGGAAAACTGAAGTTGAAAGGCCAATTGCGGCGTTTTAGGTGGTTTCAATATGGATTATTCATTGAGCACTTGTACGTACTGCATAACTATGTTTTTTTTAAATATATTTCCCGTTGTCTGAATCACACACCGATTAGATATACATATGCGTATTGATCTCGTGATTAAAAATAACGAAAAAATTTTTTTTTACATTTTTGCAGTTACTGCGGTTTAGGCTCTGCAGGGCAGTATGGATCACAGTTTCCACTTACCATCAGGTGGCCTGTGTGCTCGTTTGCCTTCCTATGATATAAAAAAAAAAAAAAAAAAAAAAAAAATATGGGGCTCCGCCGCCAAGTCTAACCTAAAAGCCCTACAAATCTCACAAAATAAAATAGTAAAATTATTATTCCATTATAAATACCTAACCTCGACCAACATCGTGTATAAAGAAACAAAAATATTAAACATATCACAAACCTACTTGTATAACACCTGCATCTTAATAAGAAAAATCATAAATAAAGACATACACAGCCATATAACATTTACAAAAAGATCACAAGTACAAAAAATAATGACTCGGCAAGCAAACAATATAATACTACGACCACCCAGAACCCTCTATGGAAAAAAGAATATTGTTTATGAAGGAGCGCAACTATATAATAAATTACCAAAGGATGTGAAAGATGCAAAGTCAATTATAGTTTTTAAAAAATCATTAAAACAACATATATTATCGACTCTTAAAAATACTCCTGTATAATATACACATTGTAATAATTATAATCTTAATTTAAACTTAAGTAAACGTTTAAGTTATCTCTAGTTAGATATATCGGGTTGACCTGCATATGTTATGTTATGAGTTATGAGTAACCGATGGTTAACTAGTTTTATTATAAAATGTTTGGTTTAACTGGCCCCTAGTTCCAACTTAGTTGAAAAAATTGTCGCATTACTTGTTCTCGCCGCCACCACCTACCCTATTTATTTTTGTAACATGCATGCTACCCTCTCTTACCTATATTTAAGACAAAAATGTATTCTCAGTAAGTGATTTTGTAAATCTTTTGAGAAATAAAATATCTTAAACCATAAACCATAAATATAATCCTTCATGGTCTGTCATTATGACATTAAAATTTGACAGAAAGGGAAAAATTATAATTGAACTAAAATATATTTTTCATCTCACTAGCTCGGAAAGCCCATTGTGTTTGTTTGATATCTATTGATAAAATCGCTTCATATCTCATTTGTGAAGAAAGACTTTTGACATTTATTTGACAGCTAACAAAACGTAAAACGTTTAAAATGCTGAATTTTTAACATCACAATTAATGAATTGCATCGAGTAAAAAACACTAAATATAGTCTTACAACTTTATTTTAATTCATAAATATCAGCATTCAACATTAACCTACATTCTTGTTGTCAAAACTGATAAAATGTTCTGACAGTTCAAGTAAGTCGATGTGCGAACAAAACGCATCCGAAATAATAAAAAAAAACGTATGTTAAATATTCGCATGTTTTTCTAGTTGGTTTTGTTATTAAAAATAGTGATTCGAGTGAAGAAGACGTATTAACACCGTGGAATTACGGGAAACCGTGCAAAATGCGGAAATGAGCTTATAGTACCAACCCTTTTTCTTATTTTCCTCGCTGTAGTGAGGTGAAAAGTTTTATGTTATACACGGGTGAAAAGCTATTTAACGTCTCGTGTGTTGAAACACTCGCAGGTAAAATATAACTTTCCCCCTTTGTATAACAAATAACTATATGGTGGGTTTATAAGGGAGTAGAAATGTAAGACAATATTATATTTAGGAATTCTTGAATAATCTCGATACTTAATGGTTTTTTACGCGACTACAGCGAAGATGAATAAGAAAGTTATGGTTTAAGCTGTCTATGGAAATTTGTCAGTATTCAGTATATGCATCGGTTCTCTCGTAACACCTATACGGCCCATCAACCTACGTACCATTACGCAAAATATTTATTCATTTCATCGGAAGGCATTTCTCGCCGCATGAGTTATTCTTTGGTCTTATCTTATCTTATCTTACAGATGGGGCCCTTTCGATACATTTCGACCCTTTAGGATCTTTTGTAAAATTAGCCTCTTACACACTCAGATGTTCGAATGGGCAGGTTTCCTCACGATGTTTTTCCTTCAGCGTAAGAGCATCGGGTAATGCACTTAACTTAGAAAAACTCATTGGTACGTGGTGACCGCGGGGTTTCGAACCTGCTACCCTGCGATCACTAAGCCTTAGCCACTACGCCACCGATGCTCTACTATATATTTTGGCAGTCACAAGTGAAACATAACGTAAGCTACGTAGAGTCATGTGGGGTAACTGTGCGCAGGGGGTAAGTGTGCGCAACCCTTTTGTTTAGGAATGGGGAGGGAGAAGTTTGTGATATGTGTCGACAAATTAAAGTTATGTTGGTAGAGAATTACATAGTTTATGCGAGAAAAACCCAGATGGTGTCATTAGTTCACTTGAAAAAGAAAATATTCAGAATCCGAAGCTGTAAAGGTAAAATTTGCTGTCATGGCGAAAATTGATACGAGTAAATGATCTTTATATCTGTTAAAAATGTATTTAAGTTTTTTATTTTGCATATCATTTGAAGCTATATTATGTCTCAATAAAATGAGGTAAGTTTGACCAAAATCAGTCTGCTAAGAATATTAAAAAAACCACAAAGTTCTCTTAACTGCGCACACTTACCCGCAGTATGGCTAAGTGTGCGCATTTTGAGCTGGTTGAATTAAGGTGATTTTTCTTCGAAGTGGCAAAGTTTTATTGATAATTTCTTGATTAAATCATTACCTAAATAAATACTGTGCTAGATACATATTTTCATTTTTCTTTCATGCTTATAATTTGATTTTGATACTAGCTCGAAAAAAAGTGCGCACACTTGCCCCACATGACTCTAACTAAATAATGTTTAATATATCCTGAATCAAACACTATGATTTCAACAGAAAATAGCGTCCGATGAAATGTTTGATGAAATAATATTTTATATTATTTTCGATGGAGCGAAATTCGATAGCGCCCTTCACATTTTGACAAGTCAGGTATAGATACCTTTGTATTGAATTTCGGCTGTGTGACCTCATTTTTAATCCTATAGCATTGTTTTACAAAAGTATTATGTATGATAAAACCTACACCCCTAAATTGATTTTCCCCTAAATATTTGGTAAAAAAACACAGGTTAAATCTTTAAATAACCTAGTTTTGAAATCGACAATTAGTCCTCCAGGTACCTTCTTTTTTCACTAAAGATAAAGATAAAAATAAAGACATTTATTCAGTAAGTAGGCCGCACGGTCACTTTTACATGTCAATAATCTACCAGCGCTTCACAAGAGGAGACCTCTGCTGAGAAGAAGCGCCGCAAGAAACTCAGCAGTGAGTCATTTTTTTAAATATATATTTAACATTACAATGTGTTACGCTCCAAAGGGAAGAGGGGAGCACTAACTGATCCTAGGACTGTGCCTAGGATAAACGTAGAAATTTATTACAAATAAAAAAATAAATTGTAACCTAAAGATAGTTTATTAAGATTAATTAAAGGTGTCGAATAATAGACAATTGCGACAAAGATTGGTATAAAAAATAAATAGTAACTAGTTTAAGTGAGATGACGATAATATAATAACAAAAAATTTAGAGGTTAATAAAGACGAAAAATTAAGGATAAACACAAAAATTTAGAGATAAAAAGGTATTCCAAGAATGATTTAAGTTACGTTTCCGAATATTGGCCGAAAAAGAACAAACGTTCATGGAGCGCGCGGACTCTTTTAGAATTTGGAGAAACAAAGCACGATACCAATAATAATCAAAGGGGCCCTAAAAAAAATATGCGCATATCTTTTATATTGAAGTTCGGAGATGGGAATTTTAAATGCTTAAATCAAAAATAAATTTAACATGTACGCAAATATAAAAAAAATATAGAAAACAGTTTCTTATGCTAAGCTTATCTTGAAAAAAAGGTCTCGTAGCCGAAGTCTCCGGAGTCACACGCGTGCGTTGTACACAACGCGTGAAAGTATATGTGTCTCGCTATACGCGTGTGATTGCACAATAATCGTCCGCAGTTCGCGTTTAGTGGACTACTTCTTCAGGGGGTAGGTGGACTAGAATAAAAGGATCTAATGAGTAACGAACGACAAGACAAACAGAACGGGGCGTAGCGGGGAAAGATCTCAATAAATATCAACTTACCCGGATCAAGCCGGTATTATTTGGTGCGAATACCACTAGGAAGTTCCTTCCTTTCGCTCAGCAGATAGAGTGACCGTGCACCCAACTATGCGAACTAGGTCACTGTTAAAACTGCAATTGTCCTTGTAATTGCAAATGTACGAAGTCGAGAACAAAAAATATATCCCTTCGGTTACGAGACTGAAGCACCAATGTCAAAAAGAAACATCTTACATCCATGCCGAACAATCTGACAACACATTCAAAATTTTAAAATAATAATCGAAACCATCAACAACGCAGGCCAGCAACTCTAACACACAAAGGAGTTCGACACCTAAAAAATAAACAAAATAAACGCGCGAATTTGAAGCGATTTTGTAGCGGTAACGCTACAATTATCTTCCAACTAAAGTTAAAAAAAAAAATTGACTTCCCCAGAATTAATTAAAAGTAACAACCCTAAATATTTTACAAGAGGCAACCCTAACCATTACCATAAGTAACAACCCTATAATTAATCACAAGTTCATAACTAAACACTAAGACAACAATTAACACCCTGTAGCATCAAGGTCAAGTTCACAAGGTATCGCCAACCCAAAACATCTTGAGACTAGACTAAATTAACCTATGAACAAAATTAACTAACCTAAGCAACCTAATACGGATAAGCTGTACACCATCACAGCAGTAACCGTGACCGGTTATCCACGTAAACCATAGCCAATACTCACGGTGGAAGTTTATATTCTAATTCCTAACATTAAAATCTAACAATTACATGACACTCAAAAAAGGAAACATTATTATCACCGATGCAGCAAAAAGATACACACACACACAAAGTTAAAAAAAACACGAAGAACAATTGGGATACTCTATTTGAAATTTTCAGGCACTAACACTTAAACAAAGGTACACCTCGTGCACTAAGTTCGCTGACCAACAAACCACTACAATACTAAAATCACTGGTTAAGCAGTTTGCGCAAACTACCTATCCGTTGATTCAGTAAGATAGCCCAACAAAATACCAAGCCAACCTGAAAAATTCAAAAGAGTCTCGAAACAAATATCAAGACCTACCCAACACGCTATAATAGACATAACTACGCGGCAAGCGTAGTATGTAATAAAAAACAAATGACTGGTGTTATGTGATAATGATAAGAGATTGAGCGCCAAAACCATATTTTAACGAAAGGTACAAAGAACAGTGCGACCAAAAAAAAATTGAAATGTCTACCGAGACCAGATCAACGTATGACCTACTGGGAATAAACCTATGATATACAAAAAAAATTATGACCAGAAGATGAATCGAAAAAAGAAACGTTGACACATATGGGTCTTTTAGAATTTAGTAAAGATTGTGTACCAAAAATACGAAACAATATAACCGGACAGAAAACGCAATACAGATTAAAAGTAAATGCCTAACTTTTTTAAATATCCTTGACGTGACATGTTAAATGAACTTAAGCCAAAAAAATAAATTTACCAAAATCACCGTAGCGCCTAAACAAACAAGATCTAAGTATTACCACCGCAACGACCAAAGGGAGGTATATGGTACACCATTCCCCAAATCCCGCAGAAGATTTCCGTCTAAAGGCGAGTTCGTCCCGACTGTGTACCAACTTGGGCACATAGTCTGAACATATTTAAAACATTCACCCAAGAGACGAAAAACTTATATAACGTGTATGGTGGCGAGCTCATCCCGACTGAGTTCCATCATGGGCCCACGGTCTGGATATATTCAAAGCTTAAAAAGACGCCGCACACGCAGACGAGAAGCATTTGGTGTCCAAACACCTGATTACGGAATGTTACCTAGCTCACGGTGAAATAACATGCTGGAGACGAAAATAAAAATACCCCACAGCCATGCAAAACCACCGGGAACTCGTAATAACACGAGGTAGTTCGTAGGAGCGAAATGGTTACATGCAAAAAAATAAAAAAAGCACTCACCTTGACGGGTCCTACTTACAAAAAGCATGACAAGAAAATAAAACTCAAGTGGCAATTTTTTTGTGGCAATAAAAGACATTAAGTTTCGGACGAACTACAGGTATTTTTGTAAAAATTATAATTATTAACATTATGTAAATAATTAAATTCAGTGGAAAATTCATGTCAGCTCCAGGTTGAGATACGTGACACGAAGCCAAAGAAAGTAAAGATCGGCGAGGTCATCACATCACTAAGCACTGCTAAGTGTCTCGATAGGTGAACTATCAGCTGAAATAACAGTAGGTCGCAAATGGAAGTTAAAATAAATTTCCAACTTATTTAATAATGAAAGATCGACAAGGGATACTTGTGCACCACTATCTAGTAAAGCTTTGATACGAGAATTAGATAGAGTAATCTCTAAAAAAAACGATTATTCAAAGAATTCAAAGTTATGTAACAATTACAATTCACCACATTAAAATAATCACCGTCGAAGCGGGAACGACCCGACGAAGTAAGCGAGCGAGGTGAAACAAACACCTCATCACAACAGGAAGTTCAACGGGGACGCTAACCTAGAACACAACGTGAAGAATTAGTAGAATGGGTAATTTACTATTGGTCTTCTAGACCAAGCTCACCACAAAGGACACAAAAAAAAATCATTAAATATAACAAGAAACACTATGAAAAAAACTACTTCGGGCGCCATTTGTTACGCTCCAAAGGGAATTGGGAAGCACTAACTGATATATTTGTTAAGCTCCATAGGGAAAAGAAGGAACACTAACTGATCCTAGGACTGAGCCTAGGATAAACGTAGAAATTTAATACAAATAAAAAATAAATTGTAACCTAAAGGTAGTTTATTTTATAAATTATAGGTGTCGAAAATAGACAATTGCGACAAAGATTGGTATAAAAAATAAATAGTAACTAGTTTAGGTGAGGTGACGATAATATAATAACAAACAAATTTAGAGGTTAGTAAAGACGAAAAATTAAGGATTAACACAAAAATTTAGAGATAAAAAGGTATTCCAAGAATGATTTAAGTTACGTTTCCGAATATTGGCCGAAAAAGAACAAACGTTCATGGAGCGCGCGGACTCTTTTAGAATTTGGAGAAACAAAGCACGATACCAATAATAATCAAAGGGGCCCTAAAAAAAATATGCGCATATCTTTTATATTGAAGTTCGGAGATGGGAATTTTAAATGCTTAAATCAAAAATAAATTTAACATGTACGCAAATATAAAAAAAATATAGAAAACAGTTTCTTATGCTAAGCTTATCTTGAAAAAAAGGTCTCGTAGCCGAAGTCTCCGGAGTCACACGCGTGCGTTGTACACAACGCGTGTAAGTATATGTGTCTCGCTATACGCGTGTGATTGCACAATAATCGTCCGCAGTTCGCGTTTAGTGGACTACTTCTTCAGGGGGTAGGTGGACTAGAATAAAAGGATCTAATGAGTAACGAACGACAAGACAAACAGAACGGGGCGTAGCGGGGAAAGATCTCAATAAATATCAACTTACCCGGATCAAGCCGGTATTATTTGGTGCGAATACCACTAGGAAGTTCCTTCCTTTCGCTCAGCAGATAGAGTGACCGTGCACCCAACTATGCGAACTAGGTCACTGTTAAAACTGCAATTGTCCTTGTAATTGCAAATGTACGAAGTCGAGAACAAAAAATATATCCCTTCGGTTACGAGACTGAAGCACCAATGTCAAAAAGAAACATCTTACATCCATGCCGAACAATCTGACAACACATTCAAAATTTTAAAATAATAATCGAAACCATCAACAACGCAGGCCAGCAACTCTAACACACAAAGGAGTTCGACACCTAAAAAATAAACAAAATAAACGCGCGAATTTGAAGCGATTTTGTAGCGGTAACGCTACAATTGGTACTACTTAGCATTATATAAATCTATAAATAGTAAATTAAAAAATAACCCGCATAGTTTCTGCAGGAAATCACACCAAAATCTTAAAAGAGAGATAGAGAGAGAAAAGGAAAAAAGAACACTATAACTATGTTACTCTAATCACATCTTACTTAAATTATACCGCAATTTTAATTCTGTTTCCACCTTTATACGACCCGTATCAATAGCCAGTCGCAATCAAATGCTCGCCAATTGTCGTAGTGCGCGACAACACTCGAGTTAAACATTTGCGCGAATGACGCGATGATTGGCAAATTGCCGGGGGCCCTATATCCGCGGCTGATAGGATGCCGGCCGTTTACCAGGTCCATGTTATCGTCTTTCGTTTATGTTATCCTGGTACTTTCAAACGAAATGTGGTTTATAAATCAGGCAAGCGCGCTACTTTGAAGGTTATTTAAAATGGTTGCTGTTCGAGTGTTTGTCCAAAAATGACGTGATGGTTGGCTGATTGCCGGGAGTCTTATAACCAGGGATCGGAAATTCGGATCGATATTTACCTATACTTTCGCGCCGGCTTTGTTGTTCAGTTGTATGGAGGTAGACTCAATCATATAATTCATAATAAAATTTCCGGGATTTCAAAATAATATATTACACCGGCATTAATTCATAATTATTTATTTATATTAACTGTTTGAAGTTATTTTCCATGTATATGTTTAACCAAATGTTATTTAATTTACCTGTAATGTACGAATTTATAGGAGCAAAACAGAATGTTCTTAAATGAATCCTACATGTAAAGTAATTATTATATTAACGTTTTGTAGAATCCCAGAATCCCAGAACTTAAATTATTAATATAATATTTTTAAGAAGCCGACGCCATGTTTGCCTATCTTTTTCCGGGATTTTGCCAACTTTAGGTAAATATCGATCCGAATTCCCGATCCCTGCTTATAACCGCGGGCTGCCAGCCGTTAACCGATTCTGTGTTATCATTTTTCGTTTATGATTACCTGGTACTTTAAAATGGAAATAGGTTAAAAAATCAGAGACGCTAAATATAGATGATTGCTGGGTAAAAAAGTTTAGGCCATGGTGGTGGTGTATTATGAATTAAAAGGAAAAATAATATAAAGTTAGATAAAGATAGAGTTAGAAATGAAAACATCAGAGAGGAATGTGGTATAAAAGAAGATGTAGTGACTAAGATTGAAAAGGGCATGCTTCGATGGTTCTGTCATTTGGAAAGGATGGATGAAAGAAGATTGACGAAAGAGATATATACAGATCTAAAGTGAGTGGAAGGGTCGGAAGGGGCCGCCACAGGCGTACTATTTTCGAATCAAATCGGAGAAATACTGGAAAAGGGCCGAATCTTAAGTACCCGAAACCGACGTGCGTGCATGACTCGATGTATGAATGTTGAAGAAGCGAAATAAATTTGTCAAGATCGTAGCAAGTGGAAAGAAGTGGTCTCTGCCTACCCCTCTGGGAAACAGGCGTGATTTAACGTATGTATGTATGTAATAATACAAAGCAATCAATTGTTATAATATTGTGAAAATATCCCTCTATAGTTAAAAATGAAAACGAAGACAGCATCCCCGTTGTGCTATAACGAGCGCGACGTAAACTGTTTATGATATTGCGCAGACGGCGCGATAAAGCAGCGTCGTGATTGGCTGGACCGCTCGCACGGACAATCGTGTTTTACGACCGACGACGCCGGTGGCTCCGAATGGAGACCGATCGACGTAATATCAGACATATGAGAAAATAGAGGTTATTGATAGTGACGAATTTACCGGCTAGACTGGATGACTGATTTGCTACGGTTTTGCAATTGCAGGTGTCAATCCAGCCAATGTGGGATTGCAAGATTCAGTTCAAGTTCAACTGGTCGGAACAACCACTCAACTCCACCATGGTCAAGTTGTCTTCTTATCTTTATTTTCCAAATTCATTCAATTTGGTTATCAAACTGACGTCTCCACGATATTTTTTTTGATTAACTCGGTCAAGGGTCTCTTGGCCTTGAATGAGAGGAGTAGTTGATCCACACAACCGAACCCTTCTAGGGTTATAAAGTGTTCACGTGTCAACGTCCTTTTTTTTTTTTTGACAGGGTGGATGCTCTATGCATTCCCCTCACCATGGGAGTGGTGAGGGGATATGTGGGACTCACCCCATCACCCCCCCTCAGAATGAGAGGGGGCAAGGGAGCGCAACCCACTAAAAACCACCCTGGCGTACCTATCGAGGGGGCTGCCGGAAACAGCCCCTCGATGACCCGCGCACCCGCGCGCAGGGTGGTGCGCATTTTGTTGCGCACCACCCTGTACGGCCGCCCCCACGGATTCCTGTCCAGCGTGGCCAAGAATGTGGAATACACTTCCTCCTTAGCCAAAGCGATGGACAGGACAAGGGCCCTCTTGGCTTCTTGGAGGGCCCTGTTGAGCTCCTCCTCCTCCTCCCGGGTGTGCCGCCGGCGCCTACAGTGTTGGTAGGCGCCGCGGGCACCGTTGCTGGTGGTCCGCAGGGCCACGATTTCTGCGGACCACCAGTACACACACCTGCGGGCGAACAGGCGCCTTGCCCGGGGCATGGCCACTCCGCACACTGACTGCAGCGATGTGCGGAACTGGCGTGCCCTCTCCTCAACACCTGAGGCCTCCACCATAGCCGCCTCATCCGCCCTGGCCCTGTCCAGAAGGGACAGGGACCACTTAGGGAACTCCCCCCATCCCATCGTGGAAGTCGTAAGAGGCGACTAAGGGAATAAAGGCTTGTAGTATCGTTAGGCGATGGGCTTGCAACCTGTCACTGATACACTGGTAAACATCTTAGCATGTTTGTGCACAATGTGGTTACAGAATTAACAACAAGTATTTAGAATTGGGTTAGACCAAAAAAAACAACTCACGGTTTTTACAATCTATTTCGAAAGAATAGGTAATTTTAAAATTTGGGTTGGCATTTCCTAATAAATTACAACAATAAAATGATATCTAATGATAAAATGTGATTGTTATAGTGTAATAAAACCCTTAAGATACACCTAGGAGGGCTTCAAGACAAAAAAGAAAGTCAAACAAAGGTCACATTTACTTTGGTCGAAATGTCCGAAATAAATAAATATTTCAAAAACTTAATAATATTCCTCGAAATGGTTTTCAAATTAGAGTACTTTTGAAAATATGAACAATCCCAATTTTTGGTAATTTTGTAGTTCTGCCTATTCCACTCGGGGACTGAAGGCGTGTCGGTATGTATGTTATAATGTAAAAAGGCCCTTTAAGGGATGAGATCCGACACAAAAGAGTGACGTGGCCTATATTTCAGTAATTTAACAATGGCTTAGGAAATGCAGTTAGAAAAAAGGGTTTATAAGATGTTTAGACAGCCATAAAAGGTAATTAATTCCACAAAAAGGGATCAACAAGTAAACAATCGCTTCCTAATTCCAAGCTTTCTAGCAAATTCTTAAACAAAAACTTGTTTCATCCTTCAAAGGAGGTTTTTTCCAAAAGAGGTATTGTAAATTAGTTTACTCAAGCCATTTTGTTTGTTGCTCTTAAGTAAAATATTTCTATAAAAGTCTTTGTTAGAAATTCTTTTCATTTTAAAAGCTTGGGCTTGGAATATTTTAAGTTTATCAGTTTTTAGGGAAATGACTAACCGCCGTACTCAGAAACTTAATTAATTAACTTAATTAACTCGTTCCATTTTCAAACTTGTGTATGAAAAATTTAAAGTAACGACTTAGGGCGAGTTGTTTGATCAGTAGTTAACTGAACTAATGGTTAAAGTTCGATAATTCTATCGAAAATGTGACACATTTGTTTCAGTTTTAACATATGGTTATGATTTTTAACCATTAGTACACCTTAACTACTACGTATCAAGCCGTTAGAGCCCTCATTTATTTGCCTTTATACAGGGTGGAAAAAACGACCGCCCAATGGACGCCTACTTAAATATTGGAAATAGCAAATTCTACGCAAAGGAGAATTACTTTTATTTTTGAAAATAATTATTACTGCATTTTTTTTTTTTTTTTAATTTGCTTGCCTTAACCGGGAATCGAACTGGTCGAATGAAGAAGGGTTTTTGACGGTCTTTATTTAATTTAAATATGTATGTGCCATAGACATAAATGATCGATCACTATCGATGACCCTTTCAATATGAATCATAAAACACGACTTTTTTTACATACATACATACATACATACCTTCACGCCTGTAATCCCAGAGTGGAATAGGCAAAGCTACAGAATTACCTACAACTTAAAACCTACGACTTTTTTTATTTTGTCATATTAGACCAGTTCGATTCCCGGTTAAGGAAGAGGTTGTTTTTCATTAATCAAAAAATGCAGATTTTTTTTTAAATTAAGTCACGCCTGTTTCCCAGTGGGGTAGGCAGAGCACTTCCTTCCACCTGCTCCGATCCTGACAAAGTACATTACATTTACATCGGTTTCACATTTTATTGCAAAACAAATTTTCACCTTGATCTTCTATGTGTGTAAATGGTATATGGGCGTTTATTAAAACTGGACATAGATTAAGACTCTACTAATCATTAACAGTAAGAATTATTTTGATTACACTAACGTATACAACGTTATCAATTTTTGAACATACTATCGACCCGCAATGTACATCGAAGTCCATCTGTCAGGTAAGTACGTAATGTTTACTTGCGTTTTTAATTAATTGCATTTTTGGCTATACATTGCGTGTTAAATTATTTTGTATGGTTATTTTTTTTTAAATTAAATTTTAACAAAAGCTGCCTAAATGTGCTCAGTGGGGGTTATACTAGCCACAGTTAAAAGGAACGCCCGTATACCATTTAAACACTGTATATTCCGCATATTAAGCTATCCATACGTTATTTCTTATTGTGTGGTATTTCCGCTCGATCGATAAACGTCTCAGGTAATTTCAAACACAGACACATTGACTTGAGTCAATCTCAGATAACGGTCGCTTATAATCTCGAAAAGCATAAATGAAAGAGGTTTGCAAGTATTGGGAAAAGTATCTATAACAATAGAATTGACAAAATATAGATAAAAGAGTCGATATTTAATTAAGCACTAGCAAAAATGCATTTTTGCTCCCGACAAACCGGGATGTGCACACGACGGTACGTGGGATCTGAGACCAAAACGCATTTGAAATTTCAAGACTGCAACCTTGAGACTACAAATGGCGGTATTTAAAGTTACACGGCTCAACACTAAGTGAAACCGAGTATGAAATAGTGTTAACTAAGACGCCAGCAGTAGTCACGTACTGCGGTCCGCCCCGCGAGTCAGTGACCGAAGATCACATAGATTAGATTCAATTAGGCACTAGAAGAAAAAAAAGGTCGTTCTAGAAGTGCTTTTTTTATGCTAACAAAAATGAAATAAGTAAACATAAAAACCCGACAGCATTTTTTGGTCCTGTCGTCAATACCTATATATTAAAAAAATTAAACACAAAATCCGTTTTTTTAATGAATTTTATGTACCTACCTTTTATGTACCCAGTGACACTCTCCATCAAGACGAAACTATGTATGTCGTATCATTTATCAAAATCTGTTGACGCGTTAGTACTTATGAGGAGACATAAGAACGCACATACATACATAAAGGTCAAAGACAGGAGCTCTGACGTCCCTCATGTAGGAGTAGGTAGCCTCTTTCGTCAGCTCAGTGACTTCCCGGAGAGAGCGTTCAGAACAGAACCCTTTTAAATTAAAATATTTAAAAGTCTTCAGATCTAATGCAAAGCCACATCCGGTTACGGTAACTCACAAACCTATTCATTAATTTAAAAAGAACACAAACAGTAATTTTAATAATACTGATTCATAAAATAATGCTGTGAAACATTGACAACAAGAAGGCATACTAAGGCGTAATATGAATGTAATAATAATTCAACCTCCTTATTAAATTTAGCAAGAAGTACTACTCATTAGTGTTGACTCTTAATTTAACAATCGCCCCCTATTTATTTTTCCAAAGTAAGTAATTTGAATCATTGCAAAGCTTATTCAATATTATTATTTTGCAATTAATTATTACATAACACGTTTATTATATTTCATTGAATGAGAGACGTATTCAACTTTCTCATTCTAACCAATAGCTACGTCCTTCTTAACCTGTCAGTCCGATTCTTATTCGATGGGACCCATTATACTTCTAGTAATAGAGACATGTCTCATCCATGCAACAAATAAACGCAATTTCTTCTTTGATACTGCAAAACCACGTAACTACCAAATTTATGATAGAGCAATATAAACCGTACTGTCCTATTAAAAAGGTACATTTTGCTCCTTATTTAAAATGTTACTTACGCGGTTTTGCAGTTTCACCGACGAATGACACTACTAGTCAGTTCTGGGACCCACCACATGTTGGTTCACCGACGATTTCTAACATTAATATGGGTCATAAAAAGGTAAGCTCAAATTAAAACAGGCCTTTATTTTGAAAGTTAAGTATTAAAACGTTTTTTTTGCAAACGCCGTATTTATTCTAATCTGTACAGGCCAGCCGCGTTCCCGGAAATGAACCCGACTGAGACAATCCGCAGATTATACGAGTTACTGCTGGTTTATATTTACGAGTGCATCGGTATTATAGCCGGATTGGAAGTATCAATATTCTTGCTGCATAAAGCACTCTAATATCGGTCTCGACCTCGAAGTTTTTCTTTCTATCGAATAAGTAACGTTAACTTAAGTAATCGAGATTGAAGTTTTCGGTAATTCTGTGGCTCTGCCTACCCGGCTCTGGGATTACAGGCGTGAAGGCATGTTAGTATGTTATTTCCTACCACGTATCCATCAATATACTAGCTTTATAGTACCGTACTGAATTATCGTCAAAATCTGGACCCCTCTGAAATGCATATTTATTTTACGCATAATGTATAATTTCGCATAAATTCCGTTGGCATAACACTCTTATAGGCTGACATTGCAGAATTTAATAAACGTCTATTGTGTAGATTAGGTTAGGTTAGGTCAGGTTAGTTTTTAATATTAATAAAAATAAAACCATTTCTATTGTCGAAACCGTTTAAGGAAAAACGATTTTATGCGTAATGATATTATTATGCGTAAAGAAATTATGCTAGACGATATGAACCCGTCAAAATCGCATTAGCATGTAGAAGTTCAAGTCAATCCGATTAATGTAAGTAGGTTAGGTTAGGTTTATACAAATAAATTTATTAATTACTTAATAACTTACTATAAAGTATACAATATAAATAAAAACTACACTTTTATTTGGTTAAAATTACACTAATCTAATTACCCACTGACAGAGCATCGTTCTCAAAATGCTAAATGTATGTACATATGTATGTGATCACTTTATTGTATTATAAAAATTATATGAAACAAATATTACAAATTACACAAAAAAGTACTAAGGCGAGAATAGAGCCATTATTACTAAGTTAGTCACTTACTCATAAGTAAAGTTAGTACGAGTGTTAATAAAAAAGAAAAAAAAAGTATGCTCCCATATATGTGGCAACATTTTTATTTGTAAGAATACATAACAATATCTTATTTTTAATCGCGTTTATCGGTGTAGGTAAATGTGGATAAAGCACCCGTCACTCTTTCACTCACTTATGTCAGAAAGTGACGGTTGTTTTATCCATAACCACCCGCAGCGATAAACGCGATTATAACATGAACGCTCGCAACAACGCGGCAGCGCAAAGATCCGTTTAAATTATTTTAGTAGGAATGTGTGAAAATCTTGAATTTCAAAATTTCAAAACATTATGAATGGTGACTAGGGTTTCCAACCATACTTTGTAATAACGTATCCTTTATACTTTATACTTACCCTTTATACTTTTCTGAAAAAACTGTCTTAAATACTTATGACTTATGCGTGAAATGGATCTGGATCGGCTACTGTGACCCAAGGTGGACGTAAAACTCAAGTCGAAACACCGGACTTTCCACCTTCAACGCTCGGACCGACACGCTCCAGACTCCCGCGCCGCATACCGTGAAGTTACCGACCCGAGTACCGAGTCCCTAGGGACGGGGGAAACGGAAGGGACACGAACGGGCGGCGCATAGCGGTCGCGTCGTCACAGCCCACATCGTGCATCTACTCTTCCTAAGAAGAAAACCACGAAAAGTTGAGGGTAGATTTTCACGTTGAAATCTACCCCTACCCTCCACAACTTCTTCGCCTATCTCTGCCTTGTTGCGAGCCCGCAAAGGTGGGGGTACCCCAAAAAGCCCTTTTTAGGGCTACCCACTTCCCCCGGATCACCGCCTACCCCGCCTTACTATGTCACACGAGCGCGGGGCTCCCAGGGTGTTCAAGAACACCCAGAGAAGGCGCATATTAAGCACCAAGATGTCCCACGACTTAGTTAATAAGTTGAAGTACGCGAAGATACTTGAAGCCACCACCTCCTCCACCCCTACGGAAGAGGGAGCCGGCGAAGCCCTCTTCGAAGCGCCGCTAGACCCCACCTCCGCTGCTTGGACAACATTCACACCGCCGGCCGTCCCCGACCCCAGCCGTCAACCCCCACTGAAATTCGCCCCGGATTTTGCAAACTCCCCGGGCAAGCTGGTGGCCCTCAGTGAGTGGCTCGCCAACCCCCCCCCCCCCCCCCCCCCGCAAACCGCCGCGCCCGCGAGCGCGGCCGCGTTAGCGTCCGATACCGCTCCCGCGAAAGCGCCCCCGTCCGCTCCTGCGTGTGTGGCCGCTTTCCTCGCCCGCCAAAGGCCGACCACCGAGACCACCGGACCGCGTCAAACCGCGCCACCACACAAACCGCTGCCACCACCGACCGCCCAACCCGGAAATGCGGTACGCCTGACGTCGCCGCCTTTCGGCGCCCCTCTCCAGAAGAGGGCGGCCGACTCGTCGCCCGACTCGCCGCAACGGCCTCCGATGCGTCCTCCGACGCCGGCTCGGCGAAACTCGTCGCCGATGGACATCGCGGGGCCGTCAGCCCCACTACAGCCGCACCCACTTCAGCCTCCGACGCCGCTGCGGCGCTCGTTCGCCGACGCGGCCGCCTCACCTCCATCAGCATCCGCTACAGGTGGACAGGGAGGAAGCCCGCCACCCCCCCTCAAGAAGATCAGGTATCCGCCGATCGTGGTCGAGCGGATACCTAACTGGGGCACCCACTTCCGGGCCTTAAAGGAACGACTGGGACATGCGCCAAACGCCCGCCCGTTTGGGAGCGGCGTACGTTTCTCCCCCAAGGGAGATCAGGAGTTCCGCGTCGTTCAGCGATACCTCACCGACCTGGAAAAAGAAGTCTCCGGGTTGGAGTGGTATTGCTACTCCCTGCCCTCCGAACGAAGCCTGAAGGTGGCCATCAGGGGCCTGCCTGTAGACACCGATCCCGAGGACATCCTGCGCGACCTGACGGACCAGGGCTTTGACGTGGAGTACGTCAGGCCCATCAAGGCCCGCCAAGGTAGGCCGGGATGCCTATTTTTCACCCAAGTGAAGAGGGACACCAACACCGCCGCCATGCTGTTCGCCGTCACCGAGATCCTCTGCATGCCGGGGATCGTCGTCGAGCCCTGGAGGGGGAAGCGTGGCCTCGCGCAGTGTCACCGCTGCCAGAGGTTCGCCCACTCCTCCCACAATTGCCACCGCCCCATAGCTTGCGTGCGCTGTGGCGGCCCACACGCCGCCGGCGATTGCGACCGGCCCAGGGAAGATCCACCGACGTGCGCGAACTGCAGCGGCGCGCACACAGCCAACAACGCTTCTTGCCCGGTTCTCCTCAGAGAGAACCGCAAGGTCAAGAAGACTGTCCACCCCCCGAAGCCCAGACAGGGCTCCGACTTACCCGGCAAGCAGGACGTCGAGGCGGCGCGCGAAAGCGCGACCCTAATGGCCCCTGCAAACAACCCCACCGAGCCCCCCTCCCGCCCCCGCGGAAAACGCAACGGGAAGAAGAAAAAAAGAGCCCCCAGACCCCCCCGGGAAGAGGGCGACGCGCCGACTTCGGCAGCCACCGCCCCCACCACCTCTAATGCAGCCGCACCCCCGGAACCAGCTGCCCCCAAGACCGCTCCTCGGGCCACTCTTGCCCCTACCCAGGGACCTGGCCCGAGTGGAGCTCATCAGGCCGCAAACTCCGAAACGGTCAAGGTGGCGCTGGACATCCTGCAGGAGGTCCTGAGGGCCCTCCAAACCGGCGATGACATCGCAGCGATAGTCCTCCGAGGGCTTGCTCGACTGCTGCTCTAGCAGCGGCCCCTCCGAGGACCCCCAAACCGGCCTGAAGGTGACGCCGCTCTGCTCGTAGGTCGCTAGCCGGGCCTCCCCAACCGGGGTCTCACCTGGCTGGCTTGATCTCGCGAGCGGCGTCCCACACGGACTGACGCCTCCCCATACCCACCCCTACCCAAATCCCCTCCCACCCCAATTTCCCCCGCCGCCGGCGCCTTTAAGGCGCCGGCCGCTACCCAAGGACCCGGCCGTATTTTCGGCCGGCGCAGATTACCCCGGACAAGAGCTACAAGCTCGACACCGGCTCCTCGTCCGCCTTTCAGGCGGACCGAGAAGACCTCGCGTGAAATGGATCTAAATTTATGACCGGAACGCAGAATCGAGACTTTAGCCAAATTTCAATACAAATACAGTGTGCTAAGAGCACAAAATAATGTTTTCAAACAAATAAATAAATAAATTTGAAGAATACTTTTTTGTTTGGAAATACTTTTATTGTACGTAGGGGCATCTGTTGTACCTGTGGACACTTTCCAATTTTTAGACTATTTCAAATATTTAAAAAAAAGATGACCATAATTTTGTAAAACTATTTACTGTTTTAGTATCGTAATTAAACAGTCTTTCATAATCACCGCTTTGTTTTCAATTATCTACTAAAACTATAGAGATATCAGCATATTTAAAAAAATGCCCCTTTTGTCCATAGGTACAACTACAGTTTGTACCTATGGACGGCATACTATTCACTACGGCATACTGTACTATTCATATTTAGCTGTCCACAGGTTCAACATGTACCTTTAGCCAGTCCACAGGTACAATAAAACACTTGTCCACAGGTACAAATTCGACACTTTACAGTTCAAACTAATGTCAGTCCGTTAAAAGTTGCCCGAGAGCAGCAATATCTACATAAAATAACCAACAAATCATGAAATCATTCATTAACTACGAAGAGACTCACAGCATTATGCTTAAAACTTTAGAAAACACACTCAAAATACGAATAAAAACTTACTTTTGACGACGAAAACTTTCCGCAGTCATAAAAGACACTACTACTCACAGATACGAAAATGACAGATAGTTAACGTTGCCATACGAGAAAAATGCTATTCGGGTGTGTTCGAGATAACAGTCTAAGGTTTGTAGTTTTTTTTTTACTGCTAGTGTCCTTAGGTACAATCGTCCATAGGTACAACAGTTGCCCCTACGTTACTTTTATTATACGTTATTTTCCTAAAAAAAGTTGACAGTTAATAGTGACCGCAGAAGCGCGTGGAACTAACCCCGTGTGCTTCGGATAAGTCCACAAAATTAAAATTTAATACTCTTTAATAGCACAAATGTCCTCGCGTGGAATATCCATGGAATTATTTCTTTAATAAGTTTACGGAAATTTTCTAAAACTTGACATTAGCGAAGTATACGTTGTTAAAAAAAAGAGTGAAAGCAAACAATTACCTACTTAGGAAGAAATAAAAGCGCTCTAACACTCATTTATGAAATTCACTCTCCCACTTTACACACTACGCTAGCCAACACAACAAGGTGTAAAATAAACTTCCCCAGCAAACTTTTCTTAATTTAACCCCGAACCGTATTAACGCATTTTTTCCTTAAAAACGTGTTCGCCTTATAACAACGTTATGAAGGAAATTCACCTTGTACTTGGTGGAGTTTTAAATAATATATTATTATCCACCATTATAACATGATCCTCCTCGGGCCCTCTTGTCATAAAGAACGCAGCAACTCAATTGTAGAAGTAGGAAAGCTGGGGGTCATGTTAAATTGGGCATGTAACGTAGCGTAAGAATATATGATGCTATGCAAGATATATGGGTGCGTAAACTTTCCCTCGAACTTGGTGTGTTTATTTTGCTGGAGGCCATCTTTTTTTTCTAACAAACTGATGTTGCTTGTAACACGTTATCGTTGGAATGCGAAGTTTTCGCGAGTTGCCGGGGGTCGCTTTTGTCAGGACATTTTTCTTTGAATATTAATGTTTCCTATTGATTTTCTTTCAATGTATTTTGGTAATTGGCAGAGTACGACATAAAAAAAATCAGTATCTTTTTTCCCTATCACCCATGCTATTCTATTTCGTTTGTGGTTACTTATTTAACTCTCTTCTTCTTCTTTGGTCTAACACTCCTGCGTGGATTTTGTCAACTCTAATAGTGTTTATTATTTTTCATCACACTTGCATGTAAACAGTATCTAAACATACAGGTTAACTTGGCCGCAATGCCCCATATAAAACCCTCGACCTTTTTTTTACCATGAAACCCAAGGTCGGTAAGTATTTTTTTTTTTAATTTATAGCACAGCACACAGGTCATGCAAGTTCAAGCAAAGAGTTTACACGCAATTGAAAAATTGTCTTAAAATGTTATTTAAACAGGAATTTCATTGCAAACTCGCTACATGTTACTTAAATACTCAATTAATGTTCTTAAAAATCGATTTCAATAGTTTTCTGTACCAAAACGTCGCTTTTTTTACACTCCTTTAGGGCTGTATGTATACCTACGTAAGTATTTGGCCCTTAACGTTTCTGAACGAAATATTTGAATAATCTGTGGAGTCCGCCCGCCATCCGCTTAAAAAAAGTTCAAGTAATTCGTAATAGTTAGACCTAGAGATTTTCCTAGCACGAACGACGTGTTGTTAGTGCTTGACACAATAAAAACATCGACAATCCTGCTATCGATAAGTACCACTTCAATGTCATAGAGCCATTTTCAC
Organism: Acleris emargana; assembly: GCA_927399475.2. Lineage (NCBI taxonomy): Eukaryota > Metazoa > Arthropoda > Insecta > Lepidoptera > Tortricidae > Acleris > Acleris emargana. Next base: position 6,571,433 of record OV656840.1, read on the forward strand.
TGTAGTATGTAAAATGTTAATAAATTGATAGTTTTGTTAGTAACTTATTATTCGTATTTAAATTTTTTAAAAGCACCATTAGTTTTATGAATCATAATATGACATTTATGATTGTAATTTTTTTCCTTGATGAAATTATTTTGCTATTTTCTTATTAGGTATTTAAATGAGTTTTAGGACATTGGGAATATTTTCTTAATAACTTTATAATGATGTACAATTATTTCCTCTATGAGGTTGAAGTGGTGGTTATCGATAACAGGATTGTCGATGTTTATGTTGTGTCAAGCACTATTAACACGTCGTTCGTGCTAGGAAAATCTCTAGGTCTAGTAATAATAGTTGTGCTGAATTGTGTATTAAAGCTATAATTCATAGTTATTTACTCGCTAATGTGATGAAAAACATTGTATGTTTCACGGACGGTACGGGAATTACGAACCTCGACTCAGAAAGCCCTCAGTCTTCAACTTCGGGCTTCTACTAGAGCCTCGATCGTAATTCCTTCCTTACCGACAATACACAATGTACTATACTAGATGCATATTGATGTTGTATTGATTTAGTATTGTATTGAACGATTCGACCAAACATTTCAACGGTTCCCTCATGCATCTTTATTTTTATAATAATTATAAATTGCATAATTATCTATTGGCATAAACTCTTATGGCATAGTCTAGTTTTGCATACAATCAAAACAAAGTTCGTTGGCCGTATAATCTTTATGCATAACAATGATGAACCAGGTCGTCGTAAGGAATAACATTAACATTTTCATATGTAGCAGAATATTATTAAAGCATGAACATAAACTTATTTAGTTTTTTTGTATAAATAGAAAAATACCTAACACCGAAGGCTAAGTCGGGAGCTACGCTTCTATACTATCCTATCCGAGTTGCTTCTGCCCTTATTCCGGTATGTTATGCCAAACCAAATACGTTTCGGATAATCGATAAATATTAAGCAAAATAATTGTTTTCACATTTATTTTAAATTTTCTTATCGTTTGACATCGGTTAAGTACCCATTTTATAGTTGATCATTGATGTTGCTCTCATAAATTAAGTTTGTTTTAGTCTGTTGTATTTATCATGCAATGCTATTAATATTGTAACAGGACATTGATAAAAAAATCTAGGCGTGTTTCCGACTCGCACTTGACTTATTTATTTATGTACAACCGCTTACATGCAGTCAATTCTTTGCTCACGCTCAGCACCGATATATTCACAAAGTTCCTATCTAAACTCCCTCGCCAGCCAGTATTTCCTGTAAAATAATGCTACAGCCACTTAAAAATAGATACCTATTTTGTATGTTGCAGTCTGTGGCAGCAGATAAGTCGGATAAGGGTCGATTCGAATCGTTAAATACAGAAGTTATTTCTTGGGAACAATGTAGTTGCCGACAATACCGCCTGTTACGGGCTACCAACTGACGGCGCTTCATTTATACTTCAAAGTTTTTATCTTTAGCTTATCCAGGGCATTGAACGAAGTCACGGAGTTGGAAAATGCAGAATAGGGTTTTGGAGTGAACTAATAAGGTTCGGACAATACTGACAATGTTAGAACTATTAGCTGTAGGTACCTAAGAAAGGTTTAATTTTGTCAGACTAGAGGATGCTGATGACTCTTAACCACTTTTTTCTTTCATTTCTACCTATTTATATTTCAGATTGATTTAATTGACTGGTTCTTAATATGCCTATATATGTGTATATTTTATAAGTTTATATTCTTGGATTATGATGGATTTTATTAAATCAATTTCTGAATACTCCATTGATGCTGTAAAATGGTCTATTCGAGCATCGTTGTCGAAAAACCTCCTTTTCTTGCTTTTTGGCGGGGAACTCTAACTGTTACCATAGGTTAGGTTAGAACTGCGACACTTGCAGAATCGTACTGCTATCAAAAAAGTAGGTTAGGTTAGGTTAGAACTGCGACTCTGATAAAATCGAAATAGACTAAACATAAATCAATAATATTCCTTGTAATAATTTGTATATTAATTAAAAATACTTAAAACAATAAATCACACAGCGTTTTCCATGACATAATTCAACTATTTAATAAATCATCCGACGTGTAAAAATACATCATCATCATCATCATGTCAGCCGAAAGACGTCCACTGCTGGACATAGGCCTCCCCCAAGGTTCTCCACTCAGACCGGTCTTGTGCTTTTCGCATCCACCGCTTTCCTGCGATCCTTACAAGGTCGTCACTCCATCTTGTTGGAGGCCTACCCACAGCTCGTGTCCCGGTCCGCGGACGCCACTCAAGAACCTTCTGACCCCATCGGCCATCAGTCCTGCGTGCGATGTGCGATGTGCGAAAAATACGCGATTTAAAATTACTTGTTACTTGAAAATACATGAAATGTTGACTTTGAAGTGAAATTCGACGAAGTGAGTGTCGACAATTTGTTGATAAACCAGGGAGGGGACACTTGTCCCTAACAAAAATTGGCGCTTTAAAGCTTAATATTTCATAATCAGAGCCAATCATCGAAAAATTGTCGACAGAGAGTTACTCATATATACACATACACAAATACACAGATATTATGTTAAATAACAAGTTATTGAAATAGTTTTTTTTTCAATACTTCTTTCTCTTTGCATCGACCTTACTTTATTTTCTGTTTCACCTACTGGTTAACTACTAGAGAATGCCATTGGGCAATAAGTCCATTTTTGTTCTTTATTGTATTCTTTTGTTCGGGTTTATATAAAAGCAAGTACCTACATTCGATACGAGTGATTCTATTATTTTCCTTAAAGTCGTGTTGAAAACAGAACACTTATCAAATATGCAGGTTCACTTTAAAAAACGCGCCAAACCCTCTAACCGCCACGTTTTCTTCAGTCGTTTCTTGAAGTCCACAGGGACTAATAAAATGGGGAATCGGTTGTATGCGTCCAAGGCCACCGCTGTTGCTAAGGGAATACGAGATGCATTCCGAACACCTGCTCCTGTCCCGGTGCATTTTAAACAACACTGGCGGCTATAAGTAATTAATTATGTATTGGATTTTTGTAGTTGGAATATCCACGATCAGATCGGGGAAGTATTAAGAAAGTGCCAGGTCAGGAGACTCTAAACCGACCCACGTGTATGAAGAGGCTTATGAGTGTGGAGGAAGCGAGGGAAGTTTGTATGGATCGTAGCAAGATTAAATCCTTAAAATAGGTACATTAGTTATATAATAATTAATAATTTAGATACAATGTAAATATATAATAATAGACAGTAAGTGTATGTTTGGGTCAACGATTACCATCGACAAATTCATCAACGCTATAGTACGCCAGGTCAGTCAAGTGCATTTTAAGTTTGCTTGCTAACAGTCTGTCGTTATGCGCCTCTAACATCTCCGATGGAAGTTAGTTATACAATTTTGTCCCAATGACACGATGAATGAGTGGAAGGAAGTGGTCACCATGCTTAATGTGTATGGTGATGTCTAATAAAGTTATTTGTTTTTTTGTCTGCCTACCCCTACGGGTCTTACTGTGGACTGTAACATGAATTGGAAAATGCATATTCATGCAATGTGTAAGAAACTTAGCCAGTATTCACACTCTCTTTATATGTTGAATAAGATTGCGAATAAAACCACTTTATTAACCGCATATCATGCTTATGTAACGTCTACACTAAGGTACGGTGTTATTTTTTGGGGAAATTCCCCAGAGCGTGAACAGGCATTCAAGGCTCAAAAAAAATGTCTTAGAGCAATTTGTAACTTAACACCAATAGAGTCCTGCAAGTCCCACTTTATACAGCTAGGAATATTGACGCTGCCATGTTTGTATATTTTCGAGACAGCTCTCTTTGTAAAGACGAACCCTAACCTATTTAAAACATTTAAGAGTACACGACTTCATGGCAAGTTCAACGCAATGCCTTCTAAAAGTGCACTTCTCTCAAAAAGTATACTTGGGATGGCTTCTAAATTATATAATAAAATACCGAAAGTGATTAGAGACATTAAGGACTTAAAAAAAATTAAAATTAGAATTAATATCATGCTAAAAGAGAAGGCTTACTATAATATTAATGAGTTTATGGTAGAATAAGAGATTGACTAAATTTGTTTGAATTGATAATTAGATATACATAATTAACTAAGTATTGCATGCCAGACCCAGGCGAATTATGACGCATGTTTTTCTTTTTTGTATTTTATGATCACCATCTGTACCTACTCACAATTAAGCAATAAATGATCTTTGACTTTGACTTTGACTTTGACGGGAAAGAGGCGTCATTGTGTGTTTGTATGAATTTTCATTTAAGTTTGAGGTAATCTTTAATTGTGTCACGTGTTTTTTTCTGAGTCAAATTAATTTGGTTCAGATAGGTATGAAAATAAAACAAAAACTCTATTGCTGGGCTTGACTAATTTATCGAGCCTAGTATATACGTATAATATAATGTATGCTTAGCAGAGGCTCAGCACGTGTGAAAACTACTTGATAATTGGTTATAATATGTATAACCGATTTAACCTCCAGACTCAAAATGTGTCCTTAAAGCTTGCCAAAGAGCTATTGAGCGTGGGAATCGTACGACGGCTTGAAATTAACGGATCTTGTTGGTGTTTTCACCATTATATACATATTATTTAGGGAAGATTGTTATCTATAAAATATATAAAACAGTACCATTACTGAGTGACTGACTGACAGACATCGCATGACCTAAACCACTGGACCAGGGACTTGAAAATTAGAGGTAATATTCTTTGGGTACCCAATTACCCATCCACGGGGGCTCTTTATCAGATATCTTTGTGGTACCCAATAAAGAGCCGCTACGGAGATGCGCCTTGGGTACCCTAGGAGTGCACGAAAGGATTATCCGAAAATTAACCCCAAACGGAAAAAATAGGAGAGTGAAAAACTAATTCTACCCATACGAAACCACGAGCGTCTTCTAGTGTACTATAAAGCGTGTTTTATATAGGTATAGTCAAAGAAATTGATTCCTTGACAATGTCAAAGTGACGTAATCAATCAAAACGTACGAGACTTTTTATGATTTTATTGGATTCTCTTGGGGTTTTGACAAGATGGTGTCGCTACTGTCTTAAATGTGTTTATTGTTTTGCATATTTTGTTGTTTAAAAGATAGTAATGATGTATTATTAATATTATTATGCAGTAAATTAACATTCTAATGTGCAGTATAATGAAGAATTCAAGTTTGAACACGTATCGCCTTTGGAAGGATTTCTCCAAGAAAATCCCATCTGGTCTTCGTAAAGTTTTACCTACATTGCTTCACGGAGGCTAGAGGAGCACCGTACAACGTTTCCTTTTGATTTTTTTAAATATGTAAATGTAAAATATAAACTTGACATTGGCAGAAATGGTTGCTCGATATTGCGACCGGTTGCCATTAAATAATTAAATAATAATAATGATTTAATTTACATTGTCACTTTTGCATAGTCGAAAGTGATCTAGGAACCAATTTATTTGACTCTACGTGTGTTACAGAAAACTCCAAAAAACCGAAGTGAAGCAAGGGCGGGTCGCGAGTTAATTAAAAGTAGAAGGGTTTAAGGAATCCTTTCGAAACATATCGGCTCCTCATAAAGGCACGGAACCCAATAAAGAGAATTACCTATAGGTACAGACAAGACTCAAGCCTTAGTATTCTGGCATCGCCAGTGTAATATCCGCTGCGGTTTCTACTTAAGATCCCTGATTCCTCAAACAGCTGTAAATATTAAGACTTGAATGAACATTTCTCCCATCAAAAGAAAAAGGACTAACATGTTCCAAAAATCCGCTTCAATTTGAACCTTCTGATGAATTGAGAGAACTGGAAGTGGAGGTGAATTCCATTTGACTTATTACTTTTTAACGTGGGATTTCAGGAGTCAAGGCAGTCGTTAAACTTTATTATGGCGGAAGGCGTTCACCTACTATAGCTACGGTTATTCTTTATCGGGACATCAATATCGATTCTCGAAATGATTTCGGTATGCATACGGACACACGGTTGCCGGTTGAGTTGATCATCGAACAAACGAGACACCCGTTCGGTGCATTAGTGAAGCTGTACTTAACCTGACATGATTCCTCGTTTACTACGCTTGCAGGAGTCAAATTAGGCTGGCTGGATTCACTGCTTTCTTACACTGGTATTTTTCTGTATTAGAAATTCATCACTAGCCTGAAAGGTCTTTTGATTCAAACAGCATCCTTATTTTTGGAGCTTGCGATTTTGTGACTAAATAAGTCAATGCAAGAGTGACGCGGTGATTGGCAAAGTTATACGTATGCGTACGACAGGAGAACTGTGCAGAAGTAGGTCGAGAGGACCTAGCACTCTTGATCCTCCTGTCTATCAGCACAGCGAACCAGCTCTAGCCATGCTCATCGCAAGCTTTCATTATACGATTGGGTTGGGTTGGGAAAATTACTCTGATTCGAAAACCATTTGAATAGGAATAGGGTTTTAAAGCCGTTCTGCATCATTAAGTTTTTGAAATATTTATCTATTTCTGATATTTCGACAAAAGTATATTTAACCTTTGTTTGACTTTCGTTTTCGGCTTGAAGCCCGCGTAGGTGTATCTTACGGGTTAGGCGAAAACCGCTTGAAATTGTATGTTTTAATACGCTACTACAATCACTTTATATCATTAGATATCATTTATTTGCTGTAATTTATTAGAAAATGCCAACCCACTTTTAAAATAATCGTGTCATCCATGAATGTCTGCTAAATAAATAAATATATTAAAACAAAACTATTGGGTCAAATGCAAATGAATGAAATGAGTCTCTTAAAATTACCTATTCTTTCTAATTAGAATGTAAAAATCGTGGGTAATTTTTTTTTGGTCTATCCCAATTGCACCACTTATCTCTGTCTTCTGCCTGTACGGAATCCTTAAATCACAACAGTGGCCAAACAGCATCTCTCTTTTCATTTACTAAAGCTCCAAGCAAGACAAGATGCGGCAGTCTAGTCACAACCTTCTTGGGTTCAGCAGATCAGTAACGCTAGGTGGCTGAGGCATACCAAACACCTGCAAAATTTCGAGAATTGCAAGAAACATTTGTTAGGTGTTGTAAAGAATACCCTCCTAGCATTATAGCGTCGTCGTGTTAATCCAGTTGCTTCAATGCACTAAAACAACTCTAGTCGCAAACGTAAACAAAGACTTATTGGGGTTAGTTTATAACTAGGTACGTATGTAGGTTAAAGCGTTGTGAAAACATGTAATCAAGTCTAACAGAAAGCAAACTTTGGCGTATTTTGATAATTTCTCCAATTTGTTGTTTTGATGCCCAACTTGGATTACTGCGCTTATTTATGGTTCATGCTCAAACAATATTGAATTTGACGTGTTACCTTTGTTTTGGTTAGTTCCTGATTCGCCGGATTCTTGTTTCGTCGGATTCCCGATTCGCCGGAATTTCATATATAAAATATGTGCCAGTCTGAACTTTTCCCTCAAGAATCCGGCGAAACAAGAATCCGACGAAACAGGAATCCGGCGAATCGGGAACTAACCATTGTTTTTAACTCCGCCATTACTGTCAAATACTGTTTTTGGGAGTGGGAGGACCTTGTGCAGGGTCCATCCGGGTTGGTACCACTATCTAATCCATTAACCTACCGCCAAGCAGCAGTGTTCGCATTGTTGTGTTCCGGTTTGGGGATAAGACAGCCGGTGAAATGACTAGCATAGAGGCATTCCATCTCAGTCCTCAGGGTTGGCAACGCATTTGCAGTCTTGTGAATGCGAAAGTCTATGGGTCACAGTTTCCACTTACCATCAGGTGGCCTGTGGGCTCGTTTGCCTACCCATGCCATAAAAAAAAAAAAAAAAGTAAATATGAGCTACCAAAACGTTGACAATACGATAACAGGTCAAAAGCAACATCGTTTTATAAATCGTATAGAATCTCAGCCTTCAAGTTAACAGTTTGGGTTATAGATTAATCTAGGCTTTTATTCTCGCTACTGTAAAAACTATTTTTTATTCTGCATTTTTACTAGTTTTTAAACAAGGTTATATTTTAGTGAGTATATTTAAAGCCACCGAACCGAATTTAATTAGCCCCATTGTTAAGCTTTAACCCACTTAGCCCGACTAGGTGTTATAACACCGCTCAAATTGATTAAACCCACTTAGCCCGACTAGGTGTCGTAGCCCGAATAGGTAATCAATTTGAGCGGTGTTATAACACCTAGTCGGGCTAAGTGGGTTAAATCCGCCATTTATACATTTTCAAATCATGACATGATGCCTCCTTCTTGGATAGTTTGGAATTAAACATAGCAGTTGTGAGGTTATTAACAATGTTTATAAAAAAACAGGACATATGCGAGTAGGACTCGCCCACCGAGGATTCCGCCCATGACCCGGGTAACTCAATTCAAAATTTGGACCGCAAATCCTTGCATGAAGACCCTGTTTTTTTGTGATTTAATCAAAAATATATAGATTTCAGATTTTTCCCTATACTTGTAGTAAAAGACGGTGCTACTCGCCAAATTTTATAGTTCTAGGTCAACGGGAAATACCCTATACATTTTGATTACTTCGAGAGTGTCGAAATACACGTTTTTTGCGCCATAAACAGCCGTATCTTTTTTTTACGTTAATATGGAAGTTTGATTTTTACACAGCTTCAAGGGACTGTAGACCGAAGTATACGGTTATATGGTAAGTATACTTCATACGATACCTTTATGCGTTGCGGAGCTAAACGGTCTAGTCAGACAGACAGACGGACAACAAAGTGGTCCTATAAGTGTTCCGTTTTTTTTCCTTTTGAGGTACGGAACCCTAAAAATGATATTTGACAGTCCAAATTCATTCTTAAATTTAAGTGGACGAGACCAAGAAAAAAAAACACGTGTCATTTTTACAGGGTCTTATTTAGCATTTTAGAACTTATTGGAAGACACCTCATAAAAGTATTTTTGTTCCATAATAGGGAATATGCATGGATTTTAAAAATCGCATTTCTCATCAAAATATGAAAATACCGTAAAAGAGATCACCAAAACGGAAATTAAAATTAAAATCGGTCAAGAAATACGGAAGTTATAAGCATTTCAAACTTCTAATTAGACAGAGAGATCCGATGTGCACCGTGACGTCATTGTGCACTGCGGCCATATAAACTCCATGTAAAATTCCGTTTTTCTAGAAAGAGATAGGAACAAATCTTTGTTGGCTTATATCTTGGTTATTTTTATAGTTATTCAAAAAATGATTTTTGTGATCTGTTTGTTACATGAATCAGCTTCAATTGAAGCTGTAAAAAAAAACATGCATATTCCCTATTCCCTTTTAGATAAACTTGATATTATAGAATGTATAAAAACATAAAAAAGTATCTTCATACCTTACTCCCGGATAAACTGAACATCTGTACGTGCCATCTGAGTCATCAGGCCAATAATCACAGACACAAGGTTGCAACGTTTTGTTATTGTGAAAGTCGATCATTGTTCGGAGTTCGTATCACAAAATGTGTCATCAAAATTGTTTGGGCTACTAGGCTCTATTCTACTGATCAAAACCTTATTGTTTTAGACATGTTATCCTACTGTCATCTTTATGATGGCTCTTATTTACTTGATAGTAATGACGGCCGAGTTAATGGAAAATATGATGACAGCACGTCTACATTTACCGATTTAATAGGATTTACCGAGGAAGATAAAACCGACCTACTACAAACGGCGTTTTTTGTGAGCAGGACTTTGAATCTACTATCAAGGTTATAAAGTTCAATTATGTTTGTTCTATAATGCCATTTTCAGTTTTTAATAATAGGAAAATGGACTTTATCCTCATTGCTACATAGCCCAAATTAAATTGCCTTGATTAGGGTAGACCGAGGCGAATCGGATCAGTGGATGAATCGGATCAAATTAAGCATTTTTGTCAAATTTGAAAATACGCGGCTAGCCACGGGTAGCCAATCAGCGCGCCGTGTTCGCTCTGTCCTTCCCGCATGCCAGGACCTTGAATGCTATTGGATAAGTCTTGAGCGTCAGTCGCGGCGACGCTTCGAGCGGAGTGGTTCATTTAAATGTATCGTAAATTTGCAGCTGATGTAAAAAACGTGGTTTCAAACTGTGCTGATATATTTATAAGGAATTGATTGAAGGTAAGTATTTTATTTTTCTTATTGCGTATGTTTATGGTAAAATTGAGAATCGATTTCATTTAAAAGCATATTTACGTTAGGTTTAAATATTTTAAAACTTGTCATTTGAGGCTATTCGAATCATTTTTTTTGGGGCGATTGGGATCATTAATTTGGACAGTTTTTTCATTGGTTTACACCTTATATATCTTTTGCTGGCATGTTCTAGATGGTTCGCACATACATAAGAAAGACTAGCCAGGGGGAGTGGACGGCAGAAAATATGAATGAAGCAGCTGAAAAGGTACTGACTAAGCAATTGTCCATTCGTCGGGCTGCTGAGTTGTACAATGTACCATTTAGGAGCTTGCAAAGAAGAGTTACATTATCTCGTGGCGTTCTAAAACATCGAGGTGGACAGCCAGCCAGCCAGCAACGAAAAAAAAAGAAAATATGGAGAAGAAGGTGTCGCAAGCTGACCAAAAAGCAAACAAACAGGCAAGCAAAAAAAACTCTCGTATAAATAAGCAGACACAAGGCAAAGAAAACGTGACAATAAAAAAAAAAACAAAGCAACTCCAAAGTTAAAAGTAAAGGGTACTAGTTCATCTAGAGATTGGCGTTGCATTTATTGTTTAGAAAAGTTTGTACATCCACCGGTAGAGGATTGGATCCAATGTCATACTTGTGAGGAATGGTGCCATGAGAACTGTACTGACCGGGGTGGTGTCAAAGGACTCTACAAATCGCACTGCCAGATCAAAAGTGTAGTAACTCAAAATACAACTGTATTTTAAAATCAACTTTAATACAACGCCTATGAGCTTAAAACAAAACTAACAATGATTTTGAGTTGATACAGTCTTGTTCTACCAGTGCGAAATGTGAACTTTGTAAAACCAATGAAAATTGATCTCATTTAATAGGACACTAGATTATATAGTGCTATACCATAGAACAGATAGGTACAGAAAGCAATCTACATACAAAGTGCGCTCGAGCAACGCACACATAGACGCCGCTCACGGACACAATATCTCGGAGTAGTTGGGACGAGTGCGAGCGCGAGTGCCGTCCGCTTGACACGCGTCGCGTCTGTGGACTTTTTTGTGCGATAATCAGGTATAATGGAGCAACAAAAAATAAGTTATTATAACTGTTCAGTGGACGGTTGTTTAAATTCCACTTGTCCTTTTTCAAGCTACCAGTGGCTTCAGAGAGGTAAGTAGGTATCTGCTTGTATTTCAATGGTTCGTTTTAACGTTACACAGAAGAGTTAGGTAGGTAAGCGCCCCGCCCCGGCCGGTATTTTGAATCAGTATAAACGAAATACTTAATTATATTTTTGGTAGGTAAATTCACGCCACCTTACGTAAGTTGAAAACATGTTTTTTTGTTTGTGTAGATATTGTGTTGTTTTTAGTGTCTTTTGATAGGTTTAGGTCTAAAACGTATATGGTAATGGAAATTGTGTAACTAGGGTAATCCGTTTACGAGGGGAGGTCCAAAAGTTCGCGGAATGGAGGGCTAAATAATTAAATAAAAAGACGTTACTATTTTTCCTTTTCAATATAATCTCCCTTAAGGTTAATACATTTGTTAGATCGTGATATTAATTTTTCTAAACCCACATAAAAATAATTTTCTTCTTTGCTGTCAAAATGAGCCAAAATTGCGTCCTTTACTTCATCATCGGTGTGAAATTTTCTTCCCCGCAACTCTTTCTTCAAATTTGGGAATAAATAATAATCACTGGGGGCCAGGTTCGGGCTGTAGGGGGGATGAACCAATTCTTCGAAGCCACATTTGTTCAGGGCAGCCATCGCAATACGACTCTTGTGAACTGGAGCATTATCCTGAAGTAACAGCACACCCTTAGCCAGCTTTCCTCGCCTTTTTTCTTTGATAGCTTCCCGCAACTGCTCCAGTAGCCTAGAGTAGTACTCTCCAGTAATTGTGACATCTTTGCTTTTGTAATCGATCATCAAAATTCCTTGGCAGCCCCAGAAAATCGTAGCCATCAACTTTCCGGCCGATTCTGACACCTTAAATTTCTTAGGTGGGGGGTACCCTTCTTGTGCCATTGCATCGACTCCTGTTTAGAGTCAGGTTCAAAATGATGAACCCAAGTTTCATCTCCAGTAACAATCCGCTTCAAAATCGACGTACTTTCTTCTCCACACCGTTCTAAAAAACTGCTACACGCGTCGATTCGCTGCTGTCGCTGATGCGGCGTAAGCATTCTCGGCACCCATCTTGCACTCACTTTAATCATGCCGAGGTGTTCATGTAGAATCCGCAAAATAGTGGTTTCAGATACTCCAACTAATGCAGAAATCTGTTTCTTCTTCAGGCGAGCATCTTCTAATACTAATTTTTCAACTTTTCCGTCGGTATCTGATGTGGTGACCTCGACAGGCCGTCCTGGGCGAGGGTCGTCTTCAATGGACTCTCTGCCAATTTTAAAAAGACCGTGCCATTTGTAATTCATTGTTTTTCCAGGGCAATGATCACAGTAAACTACTGACATCTCACTCATGATGGTCTGAGGAGTTTTTCCTTGCTTAGTCAGGAACTTGATGATGGCTCGATACTCAATTTGCTCCATACTTCCAGGATTTTTCCAGATTGACTTGCTTGCTCGACGATATTTTGTAAAGTAATGAGCTCTTCAGGCTGAAAGTTGGTATATATACTCTTAATGAGTTGGCCATTAGTACTATACTAAAAAATATAGTCATCCCCACCCCCATCCCCTCCATTCCGCGAACTTTTGGACCTCCCCTCGTAGAAGTTATAAGGAATTTTCGATAATGAAAATTGTGTAATGTTTCTGCTCTGTAAACTTTTTGTATTGTAATACCTAGTAGGTAGGTTTATTGTTTTGTTTTGTAGGATAAGTTTTTGCTATTACGGGCTATAATAGGTAGATTAGGTAGGTACTGCGGGTTTGGATTAGCCCCTCCACTTTAATATTAATTCGTCTGGTCGGTTATTTTTGAAGTTAGTAGTATATAGTAATATAGGTAACAATGTCATTAAATATTTTTTTAGTTATTGTTAATTTATATTTCCATTCTTCCCGTTTCATTCTCAACAATAAATCAAACGACTAGATACGAGTGCCACTACCGCGATAGTTTTTTGTGCATAAGCCATAGTTGACAACCCTAGAGCGACCGCCGAGCGTAGGTATGAAAAGTGAAGTACATACATGTGATTTACTTCTGTACTTATCTGTTCTGTGGCTATACTTTATTTGATTTAAAGCTTATCTTTACTTAATATTATAAGAAAACATACATTTATGACTAGATACGATTTGTCTCCGCAAATGGGGCGAATCGGGTATTTGTTATCTTTGCAATTTATATTAACCAAAGTTGATTTTAAACTTTAACTTTAGTTTTAACAATATTATTTATAGGCTGTTAATATTCACAAAATATATTGTTTAGAAAAGTGCAGTATTATAACGCTGATTTTATCGTTTTATATTTTAACTATTATTTTTCGTTAATGTTGCTACCGAGGAGGTATCATAATAGTATACAAATTCAACTTTTGTTACACCAATGATAGTCGATCTCATTAATATGGCTTAGTTTGTTTCAATAATATTTTTGGGTTTGTTATTCATACAAATACTATATTTTAAAACATGTTTTTGTTTGATCCGATTCCCCTCGAAAAATGGGGCGAATCGGATTTTTGGAATGATTTTGTTTTTATTTTTAAACATTTGATTTTAATTTGAATTTTTTATGTTAAACCTTTGGATTTCGTAAATCGATAACTGATGTATCCAGTAAAATATAAATAAACAATATAACTGTTTACTAAGTTGAATTTACTTAACTCCAAGCAAAAATTGATCCTATTCGCCTCGGTCTACCCTATGTACATCCTAATGAACACTGGGCCTAGCGAGGATAAAGCACTAGCAACTCGCCCTTGCTATGCTTTCGGTGTATGTGAGATTTCTGTAGGCTACATTATACAGAATCAGTTTTTTTTTATAATCTATAAAATCCCTTCAGAAAAATGTGTCTAACTGGTTGCGTATTTTAGGAGGAGTTAGCAGATATACAGACAGACAGACAGACGCGTATAGTGACTTTATTTTATACCGACTATGTAAAGAAGATAAAGATAATTTATTTGAATGTTTAAAATATATTGTTTCTCCTCTTAAATCATTTCTTTTTAATACAATAACTAGATCCATCACAAAACCATAACTTAAACAGCATACACCTATCCTTATAAACATTATAAATATATTTTCGTTTGTTTTCGTTTTTAGGTTTCAACGCCTCAACCGATTCACGTAAAATTTTGGGCAGAGATTGCCTATACTATACTATAACTGTCCAAATATATCTTTATCGTATTAATTCGGACACTTGCCAATTGAATACCGATAAACCACTTCTACGTAGATGGGGTTGTAGGCAACACTAATATACATCCATATTTTATTCAAAACGTAACGTTTTTTATCTGTGTCTGGAATAGCATGAGTTTTTTTTTCTAATAAAGCTTGCGTTTCGCCTTGTCATAAACATAAAGGCGATGTTATTTCACGTGAAGTTTCTGTTTATATGCGATTTGTATCTTGCGATTTTTGAGAAAAGTCCGCCATTTGTACTTTTTACATATGTATTGTGCAATAAAGTTTAAATAAATAAATAAATAAAAATATATATGCCTCGGCAGGAACGGCAATTGCCTAGGCAATAATTTACTATTGTAATACAAGTTCTGGTAGACTTCCCGATTTTTTTCTGTCTACACGTTTAGCCCAGTTTTTTTTTTGTTGGTCGCCTGAAGGGCCAATGGCTTAAGTCATTGCTTTTGTTAGCAGGATATTGAAAATTAAATTTGTAAGGGCAGAGATGAAATTCCCTTCCAGAGACCTGAGAATGGAGGACCCAGGTACTGCCGGGCTCGCACCGGTTCAAAACACCAATGCCCCTTGTTCGTTTGCAAACCGCTAACAGTGGGCATTCCGAAAATGCTGGCAGCACTTTTATGTATTTAAGTATGTATCTCTCTATATAAGTATGTTTGCCTTTGACTAGTACCCATAGTACAAGCATAGAACTTAAGTTTGGGACTAGATCTGGGGCGTTATTACTATATATCCTTGCAGTTAATTTTACGGCGAGCGTAAAGGTCAGAGCTATGGCAGTTATAGCTCTGTCCCTTTCTCTCAGCGTAAAATGAACTGCATAGCTATGTCATAATAACCCGTCAATTCTCCAAAGTTCGGAGTTACTAGCCCAGAAATAGTGTGTCTAAGATCAGCTTTACGTACGTTTGTGGGTGTTTTCCAGATGCAAAGTACGGTTGAGTACCCACGGATACTTTATGGAATATCTGTGGGCGATAAATAAAGACATTTGGCTGGTCCGCAGAATGGTGCACCGGCACGCCGCGCAGTGTAGCTACTCGCTTGCAGTAAAATTTTGTCCTTTCTGATAACCGACACGAGAAGATTTTATTTAATTCCAGAACGACGCAAGGCGACTCTGTTGAAAAATAAAAAACCTATGACTCAGGGCCTTATTAATTCCAATCTATAGAAAACTGTAGTTTTTATGCATCTTGAGACGAGCATTATATTTAGTCGAGATCAGTTTATTAATACGGCCCCAAGACTGCACCGAGCATACGCCCTCATTGCTATTATAACATTACAGTATAGATTTTACCTACTACCGCAGACAAGAAAGTTCTCATAATCAAATTCGTCTTAACAATGCTGGTCATTTCCTACGGTTTCTGAACTCATTTTAGAGCACTAATGACATGTACGTAGATAAAATACGTTATGTTACTAGAACAAACAATAATTGTCGTGAAGCCCCTACTAGACGGGCAGCGTTTGTTCGGTGCGTACCCCCTTATTTATTAAACGTTTTATGTTTGGTCATTTTCAGTCAGATTTAAATGTCACCATGACCAGATAAGGACAAAGAATATTTTAGCTGCATGCATTTATGAATACGAGCATGCGTCAAGTCATAGTAAACCGTAGTTTACTGACCCGTCATTCAGCGCGGGCAATTTTATTTATTAGGCCCTTTCAATGCGTTCCATTAATAGTCAACACGCGTGGGCCTGCCTGTGTTGCTCCTGGCACGCGTTTGGTGTGTCGAAGCCTTCAGTTACAATTTATAAGCGAGCTATTTTTAGTTGAACTTTCCCTTCCGCAATAACACCATTTAGTGGAAAGAGTTATTTTTATTTCAATTCAGAACCTTACATTTCGATACTAAGTACCAATTTCACTAAACTATGTTAACCACTTAACAGACGATTAGTGCGTTAGCAGCTGTCAAAATGTATGAACTAACAGTCGATTAACATTGATTAAATTTAACATCGTTTGGTAAAATCAAAATGTCCTAATATTAAATTCCTAATCATTTACTCAAAAACTATTAGACTAAGGGAATAAAGGCTTGTAGTTCTGTTAAGCGATGGGCTTGCAACCTGTCATTATTTTGCTGGTAAACATCTTAGCCTATGGGCGATTGTGCACTACAAGGAATTTTACCGTCCGGTAGTCCGGTTTTTTATGGTTACGCAATAAATACTAACCAATAAGGACTAGTTTGTGCAAAATCGGACTGCCGGACGGTAAAATTCCTTGTAGTGCACAATCGCCCTATTTGTGCAAAATGTGGTTACTGAATTATCAACAAGTTTTTAAAGTTGTAGGTAATTCTGTATTTCTGCCTACCCCACTCTGGGATTACAGGCGTGATGGTATGTATGTATGTATTAGACTTCATTAATGAGTGATAAATAAACCTTTCTGTCACTCGGTTATTTAAGAAGACCATTTGCACTCGTTGTTGTTTTTAGTTTATTCTGTAAATTAAACATAAAATCTAAGCTTGAAACGTATTGTTTTAAAGAATTTGAAATCATTTTTTTTATCCATAGCAACATTATTATTTAGGTGCCAATCTGCCTTAGTTCCCATTTAACAACTAATCCCTTCTTCAAACACTCCAGCAATAACCAAATTGAGTAATCATACGATTTGGTATTCTGTCGGAAAAGTTCGTATTTATCTTGCTTTCTCAATTAGCTTCTCGTACTTACGCTGACTGAGAAAGCAGGACAAATTTGAAAATATCTAACAAAAAACTACAGTGTGATATATTTTTGAAGGTGCTTCGGGTTTGTACTTGTCGCTCACTCCTATAATAGGTCCTAGATAGATCCTGAACTTATTCTGCCCCTGCCATCCAGTTGGCTGCGGAAAAATCTGCCCCGAATCACTAAGGTAAAGCACCAACACCACTGAAACAACCTAAACACCTGCAGGCAAACTAAAGAAGCCCTTTCCGGGTGGTGTTGCCTATTAGCAATATTTGACGGATAATCACAATGTGTAGACGTCACAGTCATCAAATTAGTGGAATTCTTGGTTTTTTGGCTGACATCATTCTTAATTCAAATTTATTATATAATTGGTTGTGTTGGTTATTTGCACCAACGCACTGTTTTGTTTTATTTCAATCTGATCTAAGCTCAATTTATATGAATCTGTTAATTCTTGAATGTAAACCACTTCCTAACCTCAAAATTAACCCCTTTTTTGGGTAAAACAGCTCTTTTATCGTAAATGACGCAAACTGACATTGACACATTGAATATCAATCCTATGCATTGTTTGTGATTGCTTTATTTTATTTTAGCCAAACAATAGTTTCATTTTGAGGTTAGAAAGTAGTTGACTAGGTATATTAGACAAGTAAGAATGATCACGGTATACATTTCTACATCCGTACGTCTACCCTCAAATCGCAATAATGGCGGTAAACTACCCCCCACATTTATAATAATCACAAGCAACGAGGAGGTAGCTTCTCCGGTGCTTCTAAGCTTCCCACCTCCCGTATATTTTTCATTTAGCTTTATAACCTGAAGACGACATGTGAGAGGGAATGGCCGTCGCGAATAAATCTTACAGAGAGTCATAGTGCGGTCGGGATGTAGGGATACTGGATGCAGCTTTTGTAAGGATTGGAGAACACATTTTTCGGTAGGTTACTTCAGTAATCAGGTTGTTTTCAGTATATTTTTAGATGTGCTTTGTATAAAATGTTTAGAAATAATTTATTTATAAATTGCAGAGGACGGGGTAATAAATTGTGACTTAAAAATAAAATGGTGGTTTGTTTATATGCAATTCTTGTGAATAAGCGATTTGATTTCATATAAATTTAATAATACATTAGAGTCATCCACTAAGATTAGTTGAATCACAATTTGTGTCGCTTTTGTTCATCATCATCATCATGTCAGGCGAAAGACGTCCACCGCTGGACATAGGCCTCCCCCAAGGCTCTCCACTCAGACCAGTCTTGTGCTTTTCGCATCCACCGCTTTCCCGCGATCCTCGCCTTCGATCGCTTTTGTAATTATCAGAATATTATTTATGTCATTAAAAATCAAGACTCTTTTGTCAAGAATTGGGATAGACCAAAAAAGAACTCACGATTTTTACATTCTATTTCGAAAGAATAGGTAATTTTAAGAGGCCAATTTCATTAATTTTGTATTTGATCCAATAGTTTTGTTTTAATATCTTTATTTATTTAGCATACATTTTATGGATGTCATGATTATTTTAAATTTGGGTTGGCATTTTGTAATAAATACATAAATACATACATTAAATCACGCCTGTTTCCCAGAGGGGTAGGCAGAGACCAGTTCTTTCCACCTGTTCTTTCTTTCTAATAAATTACAACAATTAAATGATATCTAATGATAAAAAGTGATTGTAATAGTAGAATCAAACATACTAATACAAGCAGTTTTCGCCTAATCTGTAAGATACACCTAGGAGGGCTTCAAGCCAAAAACGAAAGTCAAACAAAGATCAAATATACTTTTGTCGAATATTTCAAAAAACTTAATAATGCAGAACGGTTTTAAAACCCTATTCCTCGAAATGGTTTTCAAATTAGAGTAATTGAAAAAATATGAACAATACCAATTACAGAACACATTTTTTGGTAGATTACTTCAGTGATAAGGTTGTTTTCAGTATATTTTTAGATGTGCTTTGTATAAAATTGTTACGAAATACTTTATTTATTTATTATCTACCTGTTGATCAGAATTTAAGCAGAAAATTGCAGTGGACGGGGTAATAATCGTAACGTAAACGTATTGTTGTTTCTATGCGATTCTTGTGAATAATCTTTTTGATTTCATATTTCAATTTAAGTTGCTTTTGTTACTATTAGCTGTGGTTGGTATAATCATAGCTATTTTATTCAATTCTTGTCAACTAACAGATTATCTATCTGAGTTGGCTCCGATTTTTGCCATGCTATGTTAGGACGTGTAACTGCTGCTACTGATGCAACTGCTGTATTTAATTATTAAGATGAAGTTTTTTTTTTATTGAATTCAAGCACTCTTTAAAACTAGACTGGAAATGGATAAGTTCGCTTTTGTACATGTTTTTCTTTTTTATTTTGCCTGTGTTTTGTAATAAATAGACACATACATACATAAACTCACGCCTTCATTCCCAGAGAATTACCAACAAGTCTTAAAACTTCTTGATAATTCTATAACCACATTTTGCACAAATAGGCTAAGATGTTTCCCAGTGTATTAGTGATAGGTGGCAAGCCCATCGCCTAACAGTACTACAAGCCTTTATTCCCTTATTCGCCTCTTACGACTTCCACGAAGACATGGAGTGGCACTATTCTAACCCGGCAACCACACGGCAAATTGATTGATTGAAATTGAAATTACATTGAATAAAATTTAATTCAGTGCAAAAATATTGCTTAGCAGTTCGACGAATTGAGGTATAAAATACCTATTTAGATTTTTAATAAAGGCCTCTACTTGCAAGGCAACCATTAACAGACAATTTTACCAACTAGAACAACCATAGCAATGACAAGGTTCTAAGTTCTTTACCAATTTCGTTTTATCTGTCTTAAAATTGTGTTCATCCAGCGTCTTCGGCAGATTACTAGCTGAGTGCCGAGCACATAAAAGTTTACATTTGACAACGCCGGCGGTATTGAGCCGTTTTGTGCTTTGTGCACGGCACGTGCCCACCTGCTGCATTATTAACAGACGTACACACGCGCACCTTTATTACCTACCTGGGAGAATTCAACTGTGTATACACAGTAGTATTTGGACAGCAAAAATCAAGCTGAAAGGTTAGTTTTTTTAACAACTGCAACGAGCATACGTATCAATAAAGAATACTATCGAGCATTGTAGTTGTGATACTATCGAGATTTATGTTACCTTTATGCAATTTAGACCCGCTAAAGTACAAACATCAGCGAATAAAGACCGTATTATCTAATTAACACACGTGAAACTCTATTTTTCTTAGCGTAGAATTATGGAAATAAATTGGCAGACAATACACTCAGCGGCCATAATAACGGGTCCAAGGACCAAGTAATAATATCTCAAACATTATGTCCCAGTGCAATTTATTCCAGCGTTATAAGAACTTCGTAACATATTTATATAAGAGGATTCCTTCGATACAAGTTTTGCACTTGATTGTACGGGCCTAAACACGCAATATTTATCAGGGAAGGGTAGGTATTTATTTGTAAAAACGGAGCAAAATGAGCACCCGTATTACAAGACGAGATGCTGCCCATGGACACCTGCTTCGAAGGGAGAGTATCCTATCCAGCTATGAAAGGAAGACAATACTGATTCACCGTTGAGTAACAGCTATAACTTCCCTTTGAGATTTACCTGAAAACAATTTTCAAGTACTTAACCACCTCAACTAAAAGTCAGAACAATTTGATCCAGTGGAGTTAAGTTACTTGCCCAAGTATCCATATCGGTTCAACAACTTACTCGAGCTACTTGCTAATTATGCTCACGTGACTGAACGGCGGTTAATACACTACACGGGGCTCTAGGTTATTTGGACAAGTTTTAAGGGTTCCGTACCCAAAGGATTCAAACAGAAACCTATTGCTGTCACTCTCATGTCCGTCTGTCCGTCCGTCGTCTGTCACACAGATTTTACAGCCAAACGGTTGAATGATGCGGATGACGAATGAAATATTATTAGCAATATATTCGGTGGTCTAGCTCGCTTCTTGACTCTCTTCCTGCTGTTTCCATAATTTCACCTGATAAGAGGCTCTCGATAAAATGCTTAACGCAGGATTTTTTAAAACTGCTAAAATGTATTGATCTGAAACAAGCGCTCGAAGCGATCGTTCGCCAGTTTACGTCAATCTCGTAATCCGACAGCGTTCAGAGATCTAACGGAAAACGGAAAACAAATGGGCCCTCTACTACTTTTATGAAATTGTTCTAGGAAAACTGCAAATATTATGTGCTGTAGTTGCCTTGTCCGCTTCCAAATAGTATTTCCTAGATAATTGCGATATCAATTTCCACATTTCCAACTAGATCACACTATACGAGTAATATTCGGGTAACTTTATAATTGAAGTTAGATATCTCCCCGCAGCCGCTGGTGTGGATCGCGCCCTGGGGCCTGCGCCGCAGTGTACGAGGACAGTACGTCCTCGATAATCATTTTTGTTTTTATTAGGAACACGAATCACAAAATTTGACGACGCGTTGGCCTAGCCGGTAGTAACCCTGCCTACGAAGCTAGCGGTCCTGGGTTCACATCCCTGGTAAAAGCAGATATTTGTGTGATGAGCGGGAATATTTGTTTCTGTGTTATGGATATTTTCTATAAGTTTGTATGTTATGGATAAGAATTTATATCGTTATCTAGTGCCCATAGTACAAGCCTAGAGCTTAGTATGGGACTAGGTCATTTGGTGTGACATTGTCCCCTGATATTATTATTAAAATATGCTAATACTAGCGACCCGCCCTTGCTTCGTTTCGGTTTAAATGAGTTTTCTGTACCACCAGTAGGTACATGATCCAGCATCGATTATACAAAAAACCTTCCTCTTAATCACTATGTTGATGAAAACCACATTAAAGTACCTCTTACATTAGCAAAGCTAGCTAACAGCAAACGTAAAATCAGGTCCTGTCACGATAAAAACGAACGAAAAGTCTACACTATTATTCGTCTACACTTTTACATCGTTACAGTACTTGTCGTCGTTAGTTTTTATCGCGTCAAGACCTGATTTTATATCTAATATGTGTTGTAAAGGAAACGTTTAAAAATGGCGTATTTGAGTGTACCTAAGTGTGTTTCGACTCGCTAAGGACAGACAACAATTCCAGAAGTTAGTAGCCAACCTTCACTAGTTGGAGAGGCACTTGAAGGTGAAGAAGAATGCAACATTTTGACATGAATGTAGCCAATTATTGCATGTTTACCTACTCAATACTTAAATTGTTTAGATGTTTACGTTTGAAATTGTTTGAGATTAACTCCCATCGCGAGAAAACATGCATTACACACAGTTTAGTATACCGTATGCACATCGTTAATATATTTAACTTGAGTAAGTCAATCAAGACGAGAGGTGGAGCAGGAAGGTTCTCGAATGGAGACCACGCTTTGGCAAACGTAGTGTAGGACGCCCCCTACTAGATGGACCGATGACCTGAAGAAGACAGCAGAGCTGGCATGGCAGTGACTGGATGCAAAGTGCGGGAGATTGTGCGTCGTGGCGCTCCTTGGGGGAGGCCTATGTCCAGCAGTGGACTGCAACAGGCTGATATGATGTCAATCAATCCCAATTCCATAATGTGGAAAAACCCAAATGTGTGACGTTAGTATCACAGCTTTTGTCATTTTAAAAGCGAATCGAGCGTGAAAGCGATATAGAATTGTACCTAGTTTAGGAGCACTGTGAAAGAAAAAGAATCTGTCAAATGCGGGTGGCACGAACCGATCATGCATTATGGTGAACCGTGGATGTTAAAACATAGCCCTTTATAGGTCCACAGCCGACAACTGCCTTTTCTGCTAAAAAAAATAATTGAATCATAGCGGCAACAATATAAATAAATAAATATCAGGGGACTATGTCACACCAATTGACAAAGCTCTAGGCTTGTACTATGGGTACTAGACAACGATATAAATACTTATTCAGAGAAATATATACTTAAATGCATACAAAACATCCATGACTCAGTAACAAATATTCGCGCTCATCACACAAATATCTGCCCTTACCGGGATTTGAACCCAGGCCCGCTAGCTTTGTAGGCAGGGTCACTACCAACAACTAACATAAACACATACATACATCTTTAAGTTCTATTCATTTAATTTTTAGTTTTATTGTTCAAAATGTTTCATTACATCTGTTGTGTTGCAGTGTATTTTCCTGAAATAAATGTTGTGATTTTGAGTTTTGATTTCTGTACGAGCGGTCAGTTCAAGGACGTTGTGAGATAGCCTACTGACTTACATTTCCGTAATCATTGGTTGCCGAAAGCGTCAAAGGGAACTCCCCTGGCAATACTTCCAGTGCTAAGTCAATAATCGAGTTAAGCCTTTCGTGAAACTATAATATTGGGTTTGGGGAAACGTTTTCACAAAAAGGGTTTGTTTTGCTTAGCGTAAAACCATATTAAATACATACACATACATAAATAAACTCACGCCTTCATTCCCAGAGTGGGGTAAGCAGAGCTACCAAGTCTTAAAACTTCTTGATAATTCTGTAACCACATTTTGCACAAGTAGGCTAAGATGTTTCCCACCTACCTACTTCAACATACATACATACATTAAATCACGCCTGTTTCCCAGAGGGGTAGGCAGAGACCACTTCTTTCCACTTGCTACGATCTTGACAAATTTATTTCGCTTCTTCTTCGTTCATACACCGAGTCATGCACGATTCGGCCCTTTTCCAGTATTTCTCCGATTTGATTCGAAAAAGTACGCCTAGGGCGGCCCCTTCCGACCCTTCCACTCACTTTCGATCTGTATATCTCTTTCGTCAATCTTCTTTCATCCATCCTTTCCAAATGACCGAACCATCGAAGCATGCCCTACCTACCTACCTACTTCAAATAAATAAATATCGAAACACAATCTCACACAAACGGATCTAGTCCCAAACTAAGCTATAGGCTTGTGCTATGGGTACTAGGCTTATGGGTAATAGAGAAATAAATACTTGAATACATAAAAAACACCCAAGACTCATATGCTTTACTTGTGGGAGGACATTGTGCAGGGTCCGTCCGGGTTGGTACCACCATCTTATCCATCAACCTACCGCCAAGCAGCAGTGTTTGCATTGTCGTGTTCCGGTTTGGGGAATAAGACAGCCGGTGAAAAGACTAGCATAGAGGCATTCTATCTTAGTCCTCAGGGTTGGCAGTGCATTTGCAGTCTTGTGAATGCGAATGTCTATGGGTCACAGTTTCCCCTTACCATCAGGTGGTCTGTGTGCTCGTCTGCCTTCATATGCCGTAAAAAAAATGCTCATCACATATTTCCCCGGCCCTCAAATCGAACCCGGGACCGCTAGCTTCACAGCCAGGGTCACTTCATCAGCAACAAGGCTAACCCCATCTGCGTTTTGACATGTTACTCGCATCGTATTGTAAAAGTTAAAATGTACTTAAGAGTAATGGTGACTGAGTTAAAAACAATACTATATGGCGAAATCTATATAGTTTTACCGAGCAGAACAGAGACCGAGTATAAAAAACGATACTATACTACTATTTGTTTCAACAGGAAATAAAATTAAGCCAGGTACAGTTACGAGTTAAGGCTTGGAACAGCGAAATTGTCGAAGTGTTTTATGGTCGGTACCAACACCAACAACATTACAATGTATTAAGATTGAATTTTTAGCACGTTTAGCAAGAATTATAGCTAAAATATAATGTAAGCTGCTAGAGATTGCAATCTGAGAACTAGACTATACCTAAGAACAAATAATATGCACTAATTTACGATTAACTCTAGTCCGTCAGTGTAATATAGTGTAGGTATTTGTAACGCATAAAATGTATATTCGTAATAGGAAAGCAAGCGATCACACAGGCCACCTGATGGTAAATGGAAACTGTGACCCATAGACATTCGCATTCACAAGACCGCAATCAACCCTGAGGACTAAGATGGAATGCATCTATGCTAGTCATTTCACCGGCTGTCTTATCCCCAAACCGGAACACAACAATGCAAACACTGCTGCTTGGCGGTAGGTTAATGGATAAGATGGTGGTACCAACCCGGACGGACCCCGCACAAGGTCCTCCAATAGTAATAATAATAATAATTAGTCATTTTAATTGTGCAAATTGTGGTTACAGAGTTATCAACAAGTTTTTAGAGTTGTTGGTAATTCTGTAGCTCTGCCTACCCCACTCTGGGAATGAAGGCGTATTCATATTCATATTTATTCATTGCTTTACACGGGTATATAGTACAGGGAGTTCTTATCCTAATAAAAAGTTCAGCCATGTAACCCTGCAGGGCACCGCAGTATTGTTACTTACAGACTAAAATTAAATTACACATTAAACGAGCAAGTTGAAATATATCCAAAATAAAGTTAAATATAAATAATGTAATTCATTTTATCAACTAGGTACTAGGTTGAGAATTAAATAAAATTAAACTTAAACATTTACCTACAAGTGATAGGTCGCAAATATTTTAAACCATTTCGTCTTTGTCATCAAAAAAATCTTGCAACGTATAAAAGCTTTTACGGACTAATTGTAAGTACTTAAGCAGTAATTTTTTTATTGAAAGTGTTGTTATTAACCTCGTCTTTTATGTTTTTCTGGATATTATTATAAACTCTTATGCTCATAGCATAAGGGCCAGAACGATGCATTTTTATTTTGACGTCGGTAGAGGTATTTTAAGTCTGGGACGTAGATTGCTTGGTGGTGGTTCATTTGGAAAAAGATTTCGGTATTTTCTTATAAATTTACAAATCTCTAAAATGTAAATGGACGACAGTGTGAGTATATTTAAGGTCCGGAAATGTGTTTTGAAGCTTTCAGTTTGCTTGATGTTAGCTAGCGTGAAGGTATGTATGTATGTATGTAGTAATTTTATGTAATTTTATGTAATTTTATGTTATAAATATATTACGCAGAAATAAATTAAAATCACACCAGGAAAAAATACTTAACTGCACAAAAAAAAACTATACTCACACCAAACTACAGTTTAGTTTTTTTAGGCTCCAGTTTCCTTTGAGGCGCGTTTAATTATCACCTATTTAAATTTGTAGCTAAAGTTAGTGCTTAATTTTGTAAGGAATTTCTTATAAAGTGTTGGGTGCCATTTCAGCTAAAGATTCGACACCGCTAAAAACTCATTAACCATTTAAATTACAGCGTTGAAATAAATCTTAGTAAAAATAATTTTAAAAAAATACAGCACCGGGCTTGTCTTGTACGCGTCAGTTTTATTTTAAATCATTACTGAGCTAATTTTACCGGAAACTTTTACTGACTTTGTCATAATTCATAACAATTCAAAGAAAACAACGCGCCGCGTCCTGTTTCAGTGTCGCCTAAGGGTTTATATACAAGGCAATTATCAAGAAAATTATTTGATATTTCTTAACTATCACGGTAGTTCCTCGGATCACAGAACAAAGTTCAGAAGTGTAATCCGAAACTTCCAGCTTAAAGCTCCCGAAGCTTCGAGATAACCGACATATGAACAAACTTCCTATATGTTTTATACATGTACAACATGGTGACAATTCAATACAAGATTACTGGGTTTGATTAACGATAGTAAATATTTGTAACTAAACATAGAAACATAGAACATTGTTAAATATTTTTATTATGTAAAAACTACCGGATTTATAATTTAATTTACGTTGCGACATTTGTGATAGAGATGTTGAAGAATAGAAATGTATTTACATTGCAATATTACGTAACCTTAACTCAATTAAATCTTTTTAATTAAAATAAGGTTAAACTAACTTAAGTCTGATAAGAAGTAAAACAGCTGTTTATTGAAAGATAATCTATTCGTGCTGATTTTCATTGCAGAAACATACATATTTTAACGGTGAGGAAAAACAAAAACTGTGAAAATAGTCCTTATATCCGCTTGAAGCAAATTGATCTTCCCATACATCTTCATCTGTACATAGCAAGTACCTATTTCAGGACATTATTTAGACATTATTTAAGTTCGAAATTACGTTAGCTTCATCCCTGTCACTCCTAGGAACCAAAGTAACTTTGAACTTCGATTTTCAACCTCATACAAAGTGGCACATGGGCCTTTATTATGCTCATATGCATCGTCCCGCAC
The DNA here is from genome assembly GCA_927399475.2 of Acleris emargana. Lineage (NCBI taxonomy): Eukaryota > Metazoa > Arthropoda > Insecta > Lepidoptera > Tortricidae > Acleris > Acleris emargana. The sequence continues at coordinate 6,598,844 of OV656840.1, forward strand.
GCCTTAATATATTTTATCTTTATTCGGGTGTCACTACCTTCATGTCTAGCTTGCTCATCGACCCTCAACATAAAAGGTTTGTTGACCATGTCTCCAGGTTATACTTATGTCGCGTCTCAACACGATTTTCATTTTAAACTTCATAAATATGCGAGACCCAAGCGCATCATATCACCCAGATTGCACTTTCGGGTGGAATAAAGTCAAAAAGTGGAGCAAAACTTAAACGCGAGTAGCGCAATTGTTCCCATGGGAGCCGAAGACAGCCGACGGGCTCCGATCATTCACGATGTTGCGGCACAGAGGATAAAATCATAGTGACACCACAGAATATAACTTTACCTGTGTTATTCTAGCCAGCTTGGTAAAGCTACGTGATTCTTAATCCATTGCAAATAAGTATCAAATTAATAAATTACCAGCATTTTCTATTCGCGTAAAAGTAATTTATCGCTACTTGCTTAGGAACTGTCCTATTAACTACCTCTTTACCAAAATTTCTCGTCAAAATCAAAGCAAGAAGGGCTACGCCAAAGTACTAACTAACTGACTGACGTAACTCGTCGTATCACGTCAACTACCAGTGACGCGATTGGTTTAAAAACGAAACTAATACAAACGCTAGTTAGCGTAATGCGTCTTAGCTAGGGCCCCTGCTGTTATTTTTGTTTTATGGTATCCTATGAGAATAGAGGTCGGTGACATTGTGTAGAAATGCTGATTTTTCCTTTCTCGCTAACAACTTTTATGACCAGCCATTGCTGAGACGTGGCAGAATCGTTTTACTGACTTTCCTTTTATATACACGTTTCTTAGCCACAGCGAACGACGTCATTATAATATGAAAATGATTTTCTATTAAAATGGTGTACTTAAAATAATACGAGCTTTCAAAACATATCTATAACGAAAATAAGCATTTCTAAATGAACGTAATAAACATGAAAGGTACTCGTTAAAACTTTCAAATCCCTTTTAAAGCAATACAATCAAAGAAAAATTTTCTCACCACAACGAAAACACTCCAGTTAATAAAAATAAAATTGAGCGCCCCCTCAGAACTGAAAATCGAATAAGTAAATGAAACCGTAATAATTCTTTATTGATGGCAAATATTAAAAGTACTTCAAGCACACTAAAGGAAAAATAAAAGCAGCACAAATCACGCGAATTCACTAAGAGCGCAGTATACCGTAATAGTTTTAACCGACTCCATTGAAAAATCGTTCTTTTACGACCAAAATCGGCTGACCTCTCGCGCTCAATACATCACCTCTTTATTTCTAACATCTATCTTGTAGGCGAGGGAGCGCAGAGGATCAAGTTATGCTGAACGTTTGTTGTTTGGGATGGACCACGCGTTTCAAATAGTAGCCGTGCTTTCCGGTGTTAGAAAACGTTTCTCTTTTTCATGTTTGCCTAGTACCTCCTGTTCGCAGTCACTGGCGGCGGAAATACAATTTCGCTTCGAAAAAAGTCTGAAGTAAATCTAAAATAAATTGGAAGTTTTTTGAACCACTGGTTCCGAGTCTGGGATCGTTGAAAAACCGGATGTCGCCAACTTATTCGAATGCTAGGAAATAGAATAGAATATTGGGTGCGGAGAATTTTAAGTTTTAAAAAACCTTGCATAATGCAACACTCACTCAAATAAAAATAAAAAACTACACATAATACAGTGTTTTTGTTTTTTGGTTTTAATGTATTTTTATTGATAAAATAGTAATTGAAACAATAGATTTTTTGCTCTCAAAATCAGCACCTACTTAAAGTCATTTCTCAGGCCCAAAAAGTGACAGGGTCGTTATTTTCGTTGAAATTGCAGTAAACTTAATATTTAATAACCCTGCGGCAATACATAAGTTGTAATCAATTTTTTTTTACAAGTTTACACGATTTATATCTAACTCAGAACAGCCTTCGAAGCTAGCGGCCCTGGGTTTGATAACCGGTAATGGGAAATATTTGTGTGATGAGTCTTGATCTTATGATTTTTTTTTTTTTCTCTTCTTAAATTTAAAGGTTAGGCTCTTGTCAGTGGAACAATTTCCATGGCTCTCTTTCTAGAGCCTTTTCTTTTACGGCCTAATACGACTCGACGTCTACTTTCCTTTCATCTGATCCATGAACAACGTTCTCCTTGGCCTTCCTCTCTTGAGCTTCCCTTCAGCTTTCCCTTCCACTATGGTCTTAATTATTATTATTTATTTATTATAAGTACATATTTTTTAAATTAAATCATAATTAAAAGTTAAAACTAAACTTAGTTCAATTAAAATAAAACTAAGCTACTCAAATATTAAAGATGTAAATAATCACCAGTATCACCACTATAAAATGAACACCCGCTCTAGCAGGTCCGCTTGCGGCATGGTCCCTATGACACTGGCTGCATTACCTCTCTGGATAGCTAGCCCAATCCTTTGGGAGAGGTAAGCACCAGCTCTAGGATCTCCGGAGGTGTCTATGAGCCGGGATGACAGAGCCTTAATAAAGCTAATATTATTATTATTTATGTATCCTTAAACATATCGTTGCCTAATAAAATCACTTGTATTATTTATTTATTCTGTGACACAATACAATCCTTGAGCTTCCGAATATTTATTTTGTGTAAATTCTTCAGATATTTTGTTAAGTACTTATAATTCAGGTAAATGTCCAGCTGTGGATGTATTTCAGCTGTCAGATGATGACAATGAACTATAATTAACCCTTAATCAAACAGGAAAATTTCAAGATGATAATGGAATATAAACTTTATGAAGACACAAACAAAGAACAGAAAAACAAATGAAAACTATAAAATTAAGTGGGAAATAGTTTCCCAATATTTGATTAAGGGTTAAAGTACGGCTTTCCATGTTTACTGTATTAAATAGGTACGTTGATAACAACGTATCTATATCCCCAGGATACAACTACTTAACAATATCATAAAGTTCTAACTAGGCAAACTATTTTAATTATATGCAGCTGCGTTATTTAAATATTAATTATTCTAAGTAATGTTGAAATAACTAATCTAATTAGTTATTTATTACCTCAGCGTACCGTTAACACAGAATTTATAAAAGGCGTGTATTTTTAATAAAAACTTCTACTCCCAAAACTTATAAATTAAATTTAGGCAATAAGTTTTGAGGCAGCAGTAAATAATTTATTAATGAAATTGTGTTTTTGCTTTTATAAGTTATTTGCCCTGCCCAGAAACTTACGTTGTAACTTAGACTGCCAAAACTTATTCTTTGAACTTGTGATATTGTTAAAGCTGATATCATAAAGGTGCAGAGTTAATTTTTAATCTTTATTAAATGTTTGTTTCTTTACCTGTCAATATGTTTAAATTAAATCTTTCAAGTGAATTTTAAACTAGTTCTCTAATTTGGTGTTCTGCCGTTTGACCAAAACTCATTTGGCAAAATTACACTTGACAAACTACGTTTTGCAAAAAAATGTTAAGTCAATTGATCATTTTACTACTAGTAATTTTACAAATGACTTACTTTTCCAACTTATCAACAGTTAAATTTACATTTTACGAGGAAGACGAATTAGGGCATAACCGACTCGGATAGGTTAGGTTAGAAGGCCAAGGCGGGCGCCAAGCTCAAGCAGGTTGTTTTTTTTTTCTGCTAAATGATCAATTGCTAAGTGAGTTTTTGTAAGATGTCAAATGTCTCGTTTGCCAAATGATCATTTGGTGAAACGTTGTTGTCATTTATTTGTCAATATTTTTTTGGTCAAACATTAGTGAACGCTCTAATTTATATGCTGCTAGAATACAATAGGTAGATTTCCCGCTGTTTACAACGCCCCTGTGTTTCATACGTGAACACTTGCATATTATGCCATACTTTTGATATTTTATTACCGTGAAGAAGAACCGAGACTTCAAAGGACTTCATTAAAGGAAGGATCCTTTAGAGGTAGGCTAGATTTTTTAAGTAAAATTTACTTGTCAATCCTACCATCTCGAAGTTTCAATGATAGCTACACGGCATAAATCCTCTTCACCAAAGAGTTTAAACAGAAAAACAAATTGCATCGTCGCCTGATTTTCTTTACAACGAATCTCGTAGTTTAAACATAAGATCCGCGTTGGCTTGGGGAGAGGAACAATTCAGCGGGGAAACGGGGCACCATGGCAAACATCTTGCATAAAGAATCGGCTTATTAGTTCTCCCCCCTTCCTCCCCACAATAAATAAGGAAGTTAGTTAAAGAAACAAACGAACGCATGAATAACAATAAGATAGAATTAAATAGGTTAAGAGATAGGGTATTGTGCTAATATAATTTTATTATTTAAAAAATATAGTACGATTAGTGGTGGTGGAACTAGTGATGGGCTATTTCTGAAATTTACCAAAACTTTCCTTAACTGCGAAAATTACAACATCTGAAAGTTACATAATTAGATGGAAATGATTCTGTCACAAGTAAATTTCATTTAAATTTCATGAAAAGATTCCGTTACTTACGTTGCATTACAAAACTTAAGTAATTTTCAGGAATTAAACGATTTCACTTCGGTAACTTTCAGAATATTGCAGTAATTTAAGTGAAAGTTTCACTTTTGAAACTTACAAGCCGCCCATCACTATGTGGAACCCGGGATATTACTAGCATGGAGGTATGCTATCTTGGTCCTCAAGTTCTTTGCAGTCTTGGGATTTTGGTCTTGAGAATGCAAATGTCCATGGGTCCTAGTTCCCACTTACCTACGCCTGATCCTTACCAATATTATTAATACTAAAGTTTGTTTGTTTGTTTCTCTCGTCTACGCCATTTAACGCCACAACCGATCGAACTGAAATTTGAAACAGCGGCTGCCTACGCCAACGTAAAAAAGTATAAAATACTCAAAACCTACAAAGGCTGGGAAATTGACAGATTGGTTTATAAATTCAAAATAAAAAACCCTCACCGTTAAAATTGCTTTAACAATCCAACAGGTAATTTTATTATAGGGTGACGGCACCAATGATGGACACTTTAGCTGACAGGCACAGCAGGCAGGTAGTAACAGGTATTTAGCAGACACTTCCCTCTTAATTCAAATTCATACTGTCCTAAATTGATTGTTGCAAAACAAATGAATAACCCATGTCTTCTGCCATATCCATTACTGGTTCCATCACCCTTACGGTACCCGTTACATTACAGAAGATAATGCCCTTTATTTTCGGTTATATTATTACGATTCCTTCCTATTTAGGAATTAATGGAATAGCGTCGGTGAAACTGCAAAACCGCGTAAGTAAAATTTTAAATAAGGAGCAAAATGCACCTTTTAAATAAGATTGTAAGGTATATTTTGCTCTATCATGAATTTGTTAGTTACGCGGTCTGGCAGTATCGCCGATGACAGGTATTTACTAATTTACAAGAAAAATGTATAAAACGTAAAGTTTTTTTTTTATATTGACGACTCGGTCAGCCTAAAACGTTAGTAGTGACATTGCTTATGAAGCCAGTGGTCTCGAGTTCTAACTCTGATAAGGGCAAATTAATGTTCGTGTGATGAGTACAAGTATTAATTACCAAGTTTTTTTATTAGGTATTATGTTTATCGTTATCTTTTACAGGGGGCATATTATGGTCGTGCTTATCGCTGTAGATAAAACATCCGTCTCTTTCTGACAAGCATGTGAGTGCAAGAGCACAAGTATTTTGTTCCCAAGACTTTAAATAATTATGTTTATCGTTGTCTTTTACAGCGGGCATATTATGGTCGTGCTTATCGCAGTAGATGAAACATCCGTCTCTTTCTGACAAGCATGTGAGTGCAAGAGCACAAGTATTTTGTTCCCAAGACTTTTTATAATTATGTTTATCGTTGTCTTTTACAGCGGGCATATTATGGTCGTGCTTATCGCTGTAGATAAAACATCCGTCTCTTTCTGACAAGCATGTGAGTGTAAGAGTAACGGTTGCCTCAAGCAAACGTATCCACCGAGATAAATGTGATCGTAATAGACCCGCAGTACTACGAGTACAAAAGGATGAATTCACTTTTGAACCTTGATACATTGTAATAAGGTCCAAAATTGGACTAGGTCAACTTGAGTGATATTGTCCCCTGATTTATTATTTAATAAATATTAAATAAAATAATTAATGGGACGCCAGCTCTTGGTCTATATGCAAACGAAGCTATCGTTTAATTACTTGAAGTCACGTGATGATGAAATTAATTAGGGTCTTAATTACTTTTTGTCTAAAACCATATCGAAATCTATCGATAACATTAAGGTGGCTCCTTTTGCTATTTGGTATGGTGACCCATACCGTTACATTACATACCATTGTTTTCGTATGTATTTGAGTATTGTATGTATGTTTTATATGAACATATTATTATTTATGTATTCCATACATTTATAGTATCAAGTATAGATATTTAATTAAGTTTTCAACTCTGTTTGCACCATGTATTCTCTTTTAACCATGAGGTTGACTGGTATTTGTACTTTTTACATTTGTATTGAGCAATAAAGTTTAAATAAATAATAATTAAATAAATACCGAATTACATTTGCATTTGGAATTAATCGAAATGCAGAATTTCCATAATATTCAGAATGCGATTTTTTTGATTAAAGATTAGTTTTTTGGATTGCTATTGATAGGGCAGCAATTAAATTAAGCATTTTATACACTTTATAATGAATTAATTCATTGACGCTGCCTTCGTTAATGTTGGCCCAAGGTCGGATCGTGTAAATTCGTGGTTTTTTTGTGGCCAGCGATGCAAATGTATATTAAAATTAAAAAAATAACACCGTTAGCAAATTTGCACATTTCAATAAATAAATATATCTAATGGGACAATCTCACACAAATTAACCCAGGCCCAAACTAAGGTCTAGGTTTGTACTGTGGGTACTAGACTAGACTAAATAAATACTTAAATACATATAAAACATCCAAGACTCAGAAACAAATATTTGCCCATACCTGGAATAGAACCCAGGACCACTAGCTTCGTAGGCCGGCAACGCACACAACAACAGTAATAACTCAAACGGTCTTATAGCAAAGAGTCTCGCTCAACCCCTCAACCCCCACCTTAAGCCTCATTTATAGAAAATTAAATAAATATCTGCTTGTGGTTGCCGGGTTAGAATAGTGCCACTCCATGTCTTCCCGTGGATGTCGTAAGAGGCGACAAAGGGAATATAGGCTTGTAGTACTGTTAGGCGATGGGCTTGCAACCTATCACTAATACGCTGGTAGCTTAGCCTATTTGTGCAAATTGTAGTTACTGAATTGTCGACAACTTTTTGAAGTTGTAATTCTGTAGCTCTGCCTACCCCACTCTCTGGGATTACAGGCGTGAAGGTATGTATGTATGTAAATAAATATCTATCTTAGTAAATAAGTTAAAAAGTTAATCAATGTGTGTGAAGAACAAAGCACAATATTATCCTAGAGGGTTAGAGTGTGTAACCAGATGAGAACCCATAAGCGTATAGTTTATCACGATGACAAAAGTTTTTACCCCCTTATAACCCAAAATTAAGTTATTTGTAATTTTCTGTCAAAGTATTATGTTTATTTTCTAAGTATTATTTGTTATTTTCTGTCAAATTCAAATGTCACATTAACAGATCAAGACAAAGGAATCTTTAAGCATGCTTTAGTTAGTTTGATTTTATGAATAAGAGGGTTAATCTTTAATACACAAAAATACGTACAAACAGCGGACTTGATACCAGTTAAATATATTCTCAGTAAACTGTAAATAAAAGTTTATTGTATTGACCAATATCCCGGTTAATATTTCATTCAGATGATCCTGCAAATAGGGCGGTTTAACCAATTTCCCCTGAAGCCCGGGATTTACTGGAATCACTTAGGATTTCCTGTTTTTTATCCACTTACACCGGGTACCTTAAGCGAGTACTACGCTTTGTTTCGTCCTTTATTGGAATTGTATAAAACGTAAATTTTTAGAAACAAAAAATGTCGCATAGAGACAAATGATCTGATTCGTTTTTTTTATTTTTTTATTGCGCGAAGGTACTCAAGCACATGCACCTAGATGGTAAGTGGGGTCTGTATCCATAGACATTAAATTTGCATTCTTAAGACTGTTCTCACAAGGTTGCAATTCTAAAACCGTATTGCCAACCCTGAGGACTAAGATGGAATGCCTCTATGCTAGTAATTTCACCGGTAGCATAAACACACCGGAACACAACAATACTGCTGCTTGTTGGTTATAGGAAAAAATGGTGGTAGCGATCCACGAGGACCTGCACAAGGTTACCCCCACTGAACTAAAGATAAAAATACAAAAAAAAACATACAAAAATCAACCTTGGAACAATAACATGGTAATGAATGAATAAAGGCGTGAGCACTGCTTGGCTTAATTTAAACTGACTTCTTCGTTTAAAATATAACTTCAATAAATCAACATAATACATACTCCCTTTAATTTTCATCATTATCTATTGATAGAGTAAGAAATGGAAAAATCAGAGAGAAATGTGGAATGAAAGAAGATGTAGGTAGTGACTAAGATTGAAAAGGGAATGCTTCGATGGTTTGGTCATTTGATGATGATGGTCGGTCGTATGAGTATGAGTATGAGTATGAAAGGATGGATGAAAGAAAATTGACGAAAGAGATATACAGATCGAAAGGGTCGGAAGGCGTACGTTTTCGAATCAAATCGGAGAAATACTGGAAAAGGGCCGAATCTTAAGTACCCGAAACCGACGTGCGAGCATGACTCGATGTATGAATGTGGAAGATACGAAAGAAATTTGTCAAGATCGTAGCAAGTGGAAAGAAGTGGGCTCTGCCTACCCCTCTGGGAAACAGGCGTGATTTAATGTATGTACGTATGTATCTATAATCTCCAATTTTAATATCCCAGTAACCAATACCAATTTAAAAAAACGTAATGAATTCTGATACACTAATAATATTTCTTCCATTTGTCTCCGGCTTAATAAAACGGGATTGAACATTCAACTGTGATTTTTATTCATCGTTTTACGACGGTCATCAATCGGAGTTCTCTCATTTACTATGTTCTGAACATTTTCGGTCTTTACCGACTGAGAGAAATCTTGTTTATGTAACAGATAAATGGTTACAGCCAGCTTTACATCTGCATACGTGTCGGTATACTGCCGTAATACCAAAAATGTAGCTAACTGCAAAAAAAAAAAGTATTTAACATTTTATGTGGTTACTAATAGAGCATAGAATGCTTCAACCACCTACTATAGTCTATGTAAATTGAAAATGCCAAAGATGTAAACAAATTAGTACTGTTTGACATACTCGGTAGGACCTTGTGCAGACTCCGTCCGGATCGCTACCACCATCTTATTCATTAACCTACCGCCAAACAGCAGTGTTCGCATTTTTGTGTTCCGGTTTGGGGATAAGACAGCTGGTGAAATGACTAGCATAGAGGCATTCCATCTTAGTCCTCAGGGTTGGCAACGCATTTGCAGTCTTAGGATTATATTGCAGTCTTGTGAATGCGAATATCTATGGGTCACAGTTTCAACTTACCATCAGGTGGCCTGTGTGCTCATTTTTCTGCTCTATGCCATAAAAAAAAAAACAAAAAAAAATAGCAAAAGATACGCCGAAGCCCATGAACGGAGGTTTCATCGCCACGTGAATGTTGAGGCCATCCAGCTCCTCGACAACACGGATATACAGCGAAGACTGAAAAGGACAAAGGCTTTCGAGTTAGTTTAGTGTAGTGATAGTGTAATTAGTGCAGTGAGTACTACACACAAAGAACACATTAACATAATGTCTTCCCCTTAACAGAGACAATAGGAAAAGTGTTAATGGACACATTCTTAGCTTAGTTTGTATTAGAAGTTTAGGTCAGATTTAAAATACTTATTTGTCATAAGACTAGATTGTTTTTCAATGGAATATTTGATGCTCCTACTGTACCTACCTGGCCGGCTAGAAATAGTAAAAAACCAAGTGCCGTTAACTTTACACGCTCCACAAAACGTTCCAAATTTAAAACTATTCCAACGGCAGCTTTCAACGTAAACAGAATGGATGAAAATTACCAACGTATCGAGAATCAATGCAGTAACTTCCCATCGAATTCTAACTTTACTATGTACACGTTGAGTCTATTATAGCGTAACTAGAAATTTGAAAATAAACTCGCGGACTAGATACAGTTTTGCAGAACATAGCAATATTTTTATATCCCGTTAAATTATCCTGCAAGTGAGGATGTGGGAGATTTTATTTATTTTTTACACGGCTGCGGTAAAATCTATAAATGGGTTATTTTTGACCAGCATATACGTTTTGCTTTTTTTTTTTCATAGACGCTACAGGTACAGGAAGACGATGGATTCCACTTGGAAAGACTTTCATAATACATAGATTTTGATATATTTTTTAACTTAATATTTATAGATTTATATAACGCTAGACTAAGTATACCATTGTAATATTAAATATATTTAAAAAATGACTGACTGCCGAGTTTCTTGTGCCGTTTCTTCTCAGCAGTGGTCACCTCTTGTGAAGCGCTGGTAGATTCTTGACGTTTAAAAGTGCCCGTGCGGCCTACTTCCTGAATAAATTTCTTTATCTTTATCTTTATCTTTATTATTTGTAATTTAAACTTTAGAAATTACTCATGTTGTAATTTTTATTTTATTTTATTATTTTATTGTATTACTGTTAGGCGATGAGCTTGCAACCTGTCACTAATATGCTGGTAAACATCTTAGCCTATTTGTGCAAATTGTGGTTACTGAATTAACAACAACTTTTTTCAAGTTGTAATTTTGTAGCTCTGCCTAGCCCACTCTTGGAGTACAGGCGTGAAGGTATGTATGTATTTTAGAATAACAAGGAATAATTTTACAGTTTAAAAGAAAATAACATGACAAAAATGCAATGTTGACAGTACCAGGGCGACAAAGGAATATAGTAGGTAAGTAAAGAGCAACAGCAGCGGTATATTCCATAAGGAATGCGTCTGTTGACCCGAGCGCGGGGGAGCTGTTCGCGCAAACTGCGCGGCACTATCTACACTGTGCTTATACCCTAGTACTATTATCTTTGTGCTTCACCAGCCATTACAGTAACGTGTATACGATGGCAATAAAAACAATGCATGTTACATGCAAGACGGTTTACGAAAGCTGGCGCGTTCAGCATTCACAAAGCCATGGTGCCGACGAAACTTCTTAAATATTACTTTGTTTGCTATCGATATTATATAACGCAAACTATTTTACTATTTCTCCGCCCATCTTGCTTCTATCATCATCATCATCATCATGTCAGCTGAAACACGTCCACTGCTGGACATAGGCCTCCTCCAAGGCTCTCCAGTCAGACCGGTCTCGTGCTTTTCGCATCCTCCGCTTTCCCGCAATCCTTACAAGGTCGTCACTCCATCTTGTTGGAGGCCTACTCACAGCTCGTCTCCCGGTCCGCGGGCGCCACTCAAGAACCTTCTGACCCCGTCGGCCATCAGTCCTGCGTGCTTCTATATCGTTATCGTATTGTATCAAACATCCAAACTTTGACATTTATAATATTAGTTAGTAGTAAAGATAAGAGAGTAAGATTTTATGACTAAAAAATAGCAAATAAATTTTCGTCGTCCGAGAAAAAAAACCGGTCAAGTGTGAGCCGGACTCGCGCACCGAGGGTTTGATTTCGATTAGAATTCAATTTCATTTCGAATCAGCAGCCCGACTGAAACTTGACCATTTTTAAGAATCTGGTTGTTTTTTCAAGGTTTGCAATTACTATTATCTTACCAACGCTTGTAAAATATACGGCTTTTACGTCAAAAATAAATAAAAGAAAAAAAAACATTTCTGTTATGGGGTACCCCATATATTATTTCACTTTTTTTTTTTTTTGTAAAACCACCGTAAGAACCAATATTATGAAAAGAAAAACAACCCGCTATATATTACGGGATTCGGTTCGAAAGATTACAGCTTTTTAAAGTGAGGACGGACACAACAAGGACAGTTGGGTTCTCCTCAGGTACAAAACCCTAAAAAGAACATCTGAAAGCGAATTCCGCCGTAACAATTGCAATCAGTACGGCTTTACGTCACCTTTAACGGTTTTAGCGGCCTGGAGCCCTAAAAGCGCGATTAAGACACTCACAAGCGGTATAATTCCATTATCCAAGCACTTTATCTCGGATCTCTACACGTGCGCTCATTACAGCAGATAGACTCCATTATTATTTACATTTCGGCTCGAGTTTCGGACGCTAATGGCCGCCGTTGTTATGGCAACGGTGGAATTTTGAATTTAAAATCGCTAGGGTTTTATGATATCCTGGTAGATTTGATATCATGTTTTGGTCTTTTTGTGTTGGTTTTATTAATTATCATTTAGTACGGGATCTGATTGCGAGTTTATCTACGTCATCGAGTTGGATATGAGGATATTTTGGGATCCTAGTGAAAAAGGGTCCACTTAACTCGTAATAAAAAACGGTAAATACGTAAACGGAGTATACTTACTAGACTTTAACCCTATTTCATTTGATCTTCAGAAAATTTATACCCTTTTTCACTAGGACCCCAGAATTATGGGCCCTTAACCACCCCAAAAATACGTAAAAAAAACTAAGTCTACTTTGGTTTCGTTGGCCCTATTGATATTTATTATATGACTTCAATAATCGGGTTGAAAGACCATCCCGGCCACATCTGCCGAACACTTCTGGCCAGCCGTTAAGTGGTAGACTTATTTTATTTTACTCTTTTGACTAGTGGTCAACTGCAACCATTCTTGTTTGCGTATTCTATGACGTCATTTTGACAGCTATGAAGTTAGCCAATGAAATTAAGGCAGACTTTGGGATGGTTAAGGACCTATAATTATCCCCATATGTGGTTATCGACGAAGTAGGTAAACTTGCAATCAGATTCCGTACAAATTTAATTGATAAGTGGAAGGAACATATAATAATTTGGCATGGCATGATTATGAAATTCGTGGAACTAATGGCTCGTGAGTCTGTTGAAATCTGAATTCGGAAACATTAGTAAAATGCATTCACAGCGTCATAGCACCAATAAATGCGTTATTCCGATGTATTCAATTTAAAACCTCGGGAGCTTTTAATATTACTTGTATGTGCAGATACTATTATATCATATATTCATTAATATTACTACCTATTTTAATAAAGTACCTTGATAAAAACGTATAAAAATCCATTGTGTAAACTCTTTATTGCACATTAAAAATTACCAAATATATTTGCATCAATATAGGTACATATTGGATCTTTTAGATGGATGGATTATGGGATGGTTTAATTAGGCACTTAAATTATAAATTCACTGCTACCTACTACGCAGTACACGTTAACGAATAATTTTACATTAAGTTACAGAAAGTTTATTAATAACTACGGAACTTTATGATGACGTCTTCATACATCTTTATATTTTTTTGATTTCTTTTACTTTTAAACCAGGCTTAAATTAGGCTAGACCCAGAAGTTTGTTTGCTATGAGAATTGGTACCCAATAAATAACCGATAACTATTCAATTAGAGAACAGACACCAAATTTCATTTTCATACAGTTTCTCAAAAAGCGATACTTTTCGTAGCCGTATATTGTGCGGAAAGTTGGATTTTTTCGAACACGTGGTTATTTACTTTTTACAAAGAGTTAAAATACCAGGAGCGCAGAGGTAATTAGGAGGTAGCACGGTGCGGCGCAGCGGCGGAAAGGCGGGCGCGTCCGTCACAGTGCGGATGACTGTAGGTTAGGTAAGTAGTTCTAATGTTTATGCACTGCTAGTATTTGACGATATAATTTTGGTTTTTGTATTTTTATTAAAGTTTAAGTAATTTCGAACGGCATGTGTGCACACGTTAAGCACACTTCAGAGGTCCGGGGGGAAGAGGACATACACAAATACCCACACACACACACACACACACACACACACACACACACACACACACACACACACACACACACACACACACACACACACACACACACACACACACACACACACACACACACACATATTTTTAAATAAAAAATGTCGTTTGATACTCGTACACGTGCGGAACTGTCATTTTCACTCGTCCCGAGTCTTGCCCCTCGCTTGACATTCCGCACTTGTGTCAAAATGTACTTATATCTTACTTTTTCTTTGTTGTTATTGATGTTTGTTTGCTTGATGTTAGTGAATAAAGATAATTTTTCTTCTTCTTCTTTATGGTCATGGTATATAACAAAGTCACTTTCCGCGTCTGTCTGTATATCCGCTGATTCCTCCTAAACAACGCAACGGGCTTTAGTGCAATTTTACCACCAGTTACATATTTTCTCACGGAAGGTTTTATGTATAAATTGTATAATACATTCTCGGTCATTTACGGGTTTTACAGAAAACACATAATCCGAAACGACACGAAGGCGGGTCGCTAGACATAAATCCAACTATGTAACTATCGAAAATAGTAAAGCGACCAACAGTCACAAACAAACTCCTAATTTTAAAGATAATCCCAAGAATATTTGCGAAAAACTCGACTGTGGAACTGTAACAACGCCTTGTTATTTATCACGCCATATTTCAGTGGAGTATTGGCTTTAAATCGAAATATAATGTCTCCTAGCTAGTTTGGGCCACCATTAGTCAACCTTAATAGCTGCGGCTTGCGTTTAAATTTTATAATACTGTCTTTTAACGGGATCAGATGTGGCTAAGTTGGGGATATTCAAAAATGCTTGGCGTCTTTTTTTTTTGAGTTCCGTACCAAAATGTTAAAAAAGGAACCCTTACGGTGAGACTTCGTTGTCTGTCTGTATGTCAAAGCGGGATTTCTTAGCAACTACAAATGCTATCAACTTGAAATTTAGCATAGTTGTACAACTTGCTTGCCCGCATCTGTTTCTAATAACAAAAATAGTAAATTAATTTTATAAATAACTGAAAAGGGGTCCAGAATGGGGTGTTGAAAAATGAAAGTGGTTTGATTATACCAAAAGGGATGTCATGTGAAATCAGCACATTTCAAAACTATTTTTTTTTTAATTTTCTGTCATGTACTTTTTGATTTATAGCCAAAAATCTACAAAGAATGACCCCCCCCCCCCCCCTTATCTGCGAAATTTATTGATCAAAATATTACCGTAAAACCTGGTAACTATGGTCCGGTACTTCAACTGGGGTCCAAGTCTAATTTCTTCAATTCCTCATAGGTGACTTAAGGATAAGCATTTTAAAACTTTAGTCAACAAGAAATGTCTATAAAACAACACGTTTCCTTAATTAAAGATAATGGGAACTTGTACTTTTGGTCATTGATTTTGGACCATAGTTGGAAGATTTTGGACCATAGTTACCAGGTTTTACGGTACTTATATTTTATGGGAAAAATAAAATAAAGTGCTCAGTTTTTGAGGCATAACGAAAAAATTTAGAAAATCTGTATTTAAATTTAGGCTTGTCAAAATGAACCTTATTGCATAAAAAAAAAGTTCATGACAAATGAGTATTTACTTTTGCGGTTACCCAGCATATTATCTTAAATACCGAACCCTCGGTGTGCGAGCCCGACTCGCACTTGACCGGTAATCTGGAAAATGTAATCTTCTATGTGCAATGATATACACCCCTCTTAATCGAAATCGCACGATAGCTAAAGTTATTATTTATTTATAAAGTGTGTTCAAAGGAAGCTTTGTCCTTATCAGCTGTCATTGTGATGTAGTATACTTAAACGTAACTAAAATAGGTTTACCGTCCATTTATGAATGATGGAGTCCCCCACCTATCATTTTACCCCCCTACGAAAAAGGAAAGTTACTGTTTCACGGATGTTTTATGTACATGTCCATGTTTTGCCTTGATTGATTTGAAAGCGCAAAGCATCGTTGGATTGGTCGTTGGGGACTCGATCCTACTTATATTATTAATGCGAAATTATATGTGTGTGTGTGTGTGTGTGTGTGTGTTAGATTGTCACTCCTCCACGTTGCAACGGTTGGATGGATTTGGATGAAACTTGGAATGGGTATACCGTAAAACTTGGTAACTATGGTCCAAAATCTTCCAACTATGCATGGTCCAAAATCAATGACCAAAAGTTCAAGTTCCCATTATCTTTAGTTAAGGAAACGTGTTGTTTTATAGACATTTCTTGTTGACTAAAGTTTTAAAATGCTTATTATATTATGCTTATTTAAGTCATCTATGAGGATTTAAAGAAATTAGACTTGGACCACAGTTGAAGTACTGGACCACCAGGTTTTACGGTAGCTTATACACTGGATCATCACATAGGTTCCTTTACATCCCGGGACATTTAAAAGTTCCCGAGGAAATAACGATAATCAAAATCTACACGGATGAAGTCGCTAGCAGAAGCTAGTAGGCCATTAAATAAGGCTTTATAAATAGGGTTACTAACACAGGGGGGGGAAACAGGGTTAGGGTTAGTGTTAGTCTATTCGCATTAACAGTGCCGCGTTAGTAACTAGCTGCCATCTCAGTTTTTCTTTTACAAGTCAATGATATCGAGATTTATGCTATCGAAAGTTGTCATTTTTACTACAAAAAAGTAGTATTATAGCCTTTTTTTCCATATTTATCAATTTAAAAAACCTGCGATGTTTTATTAGGTATATTAATGAAGAATAGGTATTCAGATGTAGTTTCTATATAAATTGACCCCAAAATTAAAAATTTATATCCAGTTTCGTGTCTTTATACTCAAATAACCATGGGTTATTTTAATATTCTGTTCGACAAAATCATAGATGAATATATGGATAATCATAATATATTTTTTCATAAATTTACATTAATTTTTGACTGAGTTATAAGAACTCAATCTTTATCAAAAACGTAAGTAATAAACTTACAGTCAATGATACTCTGATGTGAAGAAATACTCTGAACAACAGTACAGCGTAAAATATTCGTAAGTAATAAAAATGTACAGAAAAATAGTTATAATATTGTAGAATTTATCCTCAGAAAGAGTTAAATATTTAATCATAACCCAAACTCATTACCCAAAATATATATTAAAACCGATTTGTTGTTAAAAGTGACCCCATATTCTGTTGCAAAACCCAAAATAATTAAAATCCGAAATAGAACGCGAAAAAACTTTTAATGAGGGCTTTTATTTCCGTCAGGAATTTAAGTTAGACTTAGTTCGTAGTAGAGCAACGTTACGTTTACCCGGGCGGCGGTTAAAGCGCGCTTGTTCTAAAAACCGAATACTCAGCCAAAATGTATGCAATGCAAAGGAAACACACGAGAAAAATTTATAAGCGTTACCGCAGTGTTTTTTTTAAAGGTTATTTTTAACAACAATAAAAAAAGACGTGTGGCACTCGGGGACTGCCGCGGTAAAGCTATTGCATGTCGTACAAACGCACACAACGCCGTGTCGAAGACTGCCGAACTGAAACGACGTTAGACGATGCACGGCCTTCAAGCCACACCTCCTTGCCCGTCGGAGTGGGGAGCGTGAGGTTTTTTCGTTACGGAATTTCTGGATTCGGTCCCCGCGCTCAAGGCCCGCGATAGAAGCTATGCAATAGCTTAACTGTCCATATACTTGCAAATAACACAAAGTTTTTTATCGGCTTTAAAGAAACTATAATTGTTAATGTACAATTTTTATAATTAATACTTAAAGCTTTACTTGAGTAAATATATTTCAAGAAAAAAATTGCAAGGAGATAATAGGTAAGATTGGGATTGTTCATATTTTTTTAAATTACTCTAATTTGAAAACCATTTCGAGGAATAGGGCTTTAAAGCTGTTCTGCATCATTAAGTTTTTGAAATATTTATCTTTTTCGGACATTTTGACAAAAGTACGAGTATATTTGACCTACGTTGACTTTCGTTTTCGGCTTGAAGCCCTCCTAGGTGTATATTACGGTTGAAATAGTACGTTTCATTACAATATTACAATCTCTTCTTATCGTTAGATATGATTTAATCGTTGTAATTTATTAGAAAATGCCAACCCAAATTTTTAATAATCATGTCATCCATAAAATGTGTGCTAAATAACTAAAGATATTATAGCAAAACTATTGGGTCAAATATAAAATTTATGAAATAGGTCTCTTAAAATTACCTATTCTTTCGAATTATTATGTGAAATCCATGAGTAAATATTTTTGGTCTATCCCAATTGACAAAACCTACAAAAAGCAAGGTTTTTGTGTTCGCAAACGAAAGCGTTTGCAGTTTTAGCAAATGATGGTAAACCCAAAATTTTACTTACTACT
Source organism: Acleris emargana (assembly GCA_927399475.2). Taxonomy (NCBI): domain Eukaryota; kingdom Metazoa; phylum Arthropoda; class Insecta; order Lepidoptera; family Tortricidae; genus Acleris; species Acleris emargana. Next base: position 6,617,133 of record OV656840.1, read on the forward strand.
TAGACAGTCGGTAAAAACATTCCCACCTGCATTCCTCCCCCGTACACACCCACCGCTCAGTGTTGATAAACGCGTATGTTTATTTTATGGGTGTATACTGAACTTTTTAATGTGTAATTCAATAAACAAGCATGTCGGCTCTCAATCCGGATCGCATTTGGGGCGTATTACGAACGCGTCAGCGACTCGTGAACATTGTATAAACGCTGAATCGCATTATTTTCCGCGCCCGTGCTTTAGGGAACAGGGAATGGGAAAAAATATCGTTTTATTGTATGGCTATTGAGCAGACGATTTTTGTGAAATCATTACTGTGTTTTTGGGGTGTGAGGGAAATTTGGAATTATTTTTATGTTGCTGTTTTTTTGAAAAAGACGACGCGTTAGCCGAGTTGGTCACTACCAAAATTCAAAATATTTATTCAGTAAATTGGCCACATGCCCTTTGGCCCTTTTACACGTCGGAAATGTACAGTGAATCTACCAGCGCTTCGGACAAGACCATCATTGCGGAGAAGAAGCGCCGCAAGAAACTCCAGCAGGTGGTCATTTTTTCAATGATAAAAACATAATTATACTTAAAAGTAAGTTACATTAAGTAATAATAAGGTAAGGTAAAGGTAGGTAACGATATCGATTATGTATAACGAATAATAATATTGGTTCAGAGTTTTTGATGTTTTTGATGTATTTTAATAATATGTTATCTGTAGAAGGGTGAAGCCACACGAGCGTAATTTCTGCTAAATTCGGTTTCATATTAAACTCCTGTTTCATTTACACGGCGACGCAAAATCAGCTGGCCTTTTGTATGCGGCAGGAATTACGCGACTCACAACTCGAAAAATTACGCTCGTGTGGGTTCACCCTAAGCATGTTTAGCGTTGTCTAGTACCCATATTAGAAGGACTTGGTATATTCATTTCTATAACGTGTGCTATAAAGAACATCTGAATAGAAAATAGACTAGAAAATAGAATAGAAAATTGTATTTGCTAGAATGATTTATACAGGGTCTTAAAAATAACATGGGTTAGATCGTACATTCAGTATTCTGATTAATGTTGTATTATATTAAATGGCAATCGACCCCGTGATCGATAGCGTTGTCGACCATCAACTAATCTAACCATATATAAGTGTTTAACGTTTGTATCGCCGGCAGAATGCGTATTACGTAATATTTTTCGCGTTTGTTATTCGAGAAAAATCCAGATAATAGCGTCACGCGATCGACTCTAGCAAATTCCCGAAAATAAAGGTTTAGTCAAGTTAAACGACGAAATATTTATAGGTAAACGATGAGTATGGTTCTTCTTAAAACTTAAACTACTGCTTAGTTCGCTTCTTTTCCATGTCTTGTTCTTATTGAATTTGACTGGAGAATGAGCCCAAGGTTTAATATCCGAATAGAACATAATAAATTTTAAATTTTGAAAGTTTTAGATCGGAATGTAAGTGGCCAGGATCGCAAACAAAGGAGGTTGTAACAACCTCGTTACAGTTATCGCCATTATGTGTTTCAATCCATAACTAAGGCTTACTCCGTATTTGTACAATATCCCGAAAATACTAAATAACTAGAAATATACTAAATACGTAAACATCGTATATTGTCTAGGGGACGCGGTTTCTGTAGGAGAATGTATCGAAACTTTCTATGTGGTAATTATATATACGTAAGATTTATTTATTTATTAACTAATTGTGCAAAATGTGGTTACAGAAAGATGAACATTTTTTAAAGTTGCTGGTAATTCTGTAGCTCTGCCTACTGCCTTTAGGAATGAAGGTGTGAGTTTATGTATGGAGGTTCTTATTGAAGATCCAACAGCTTACAAAACAAGATAGAAATTATACGTCATAAATAAAAGCCAATAAAGGTCAAAGGTAAAGCCAACCTATAGATAGAATCTTACCAAGTTGTATAATAGGATCTGTACACGTATTAATTCATATAAGTTAGCCTCGGAAACCTATGTACACTATTTATAGATTGTTTAATGTAAACACCATACCAAAAGATACCGACAGGCCACAAAGAGGAATACAACGTATATTTTATCAGAGTAAGTATCTAGTAGTCTTAAGTTGTATAAAACGCGGCACTGCCTTAATCTTATGTCAAACCTTAAGTCCACATCCAAAGACGACTGTAACGATGGGCAACGAGATAACATTTTACAATCTATGCTTACGACCCCAAACGCGAAGAAACCTGCAACGTGATAATTAAACAATCCTGGTCCTTCCGAGCCGCGGAAAACTCCCAGAAGCACATTTATATCACACCATGTTGACGTATCCAACTATCTCATTCCGTAGATAGCCGGAGCACAGTGAGCAAGGGGGAAACAGTAAGAGTTCAATAAGAAATCTTGTTTTTTTTTCAACATCAATCGAAATTGTCAACATCAAAAATGTCGTTTGTTATATTTTGTATAGATGAGCAGTTTATTTGGTTATTTTTAATACTTTATTTAATGTCCTACTGCTGGGCAATGTCTTCTGACTTGATAACTTTGTTTGGTCTTACAAAGTTATCAAGTCAGAAGACATTGTCCTACTGCTGGGCAATGTCTTCTGACTTGATAACTTTGTTTGGTCTTACAAAGTTATCAAGTCAGAAGACATTGCCCAGCAGTAGGACATTATAATAAAGTATTAAAAATAACCAAATAAACTGCTCATTATCAAACCAGTTAAAACTATTTAAGATGATCTAGATACAACAAGTTTAAACCCCATAAACTAAGACAAACATTTCCTTTTTTTAATGAATGAGGTCTTAAACTTTCATCGTGATTTATACAGGCATTGTTTATACTAACACACTTTTGAAGTCCCCGTATCCATCTCATTGTGCATTAAGGGAACTTCGGCCATACCCGGCAAAACTAGCCACAAAAGTCCTGAATCACTGACATTTATCTAATTTCATTTCATCGCAAGGTAATTTCTGCTGAAACCTTACTATTTTTAGATTATCTAGAGCAACGGTTACTTAGGTTAGGTTAGACCTGTGACCCTCAAAACATTACAACTTCTGCTCGTATAAATGCTTGTCAATCAAATGGGAATTCGGCGAAGCAAAACTTTCTATGATTCAAGATTAAAACAGTAAAGTTGTCCTACTGTTAATCCTGGCTTAACCGTGACCACAAGGACAAATAGCCGCCCGGGGACGCCAGCCTTATCGCCGACTCCATTCCGCTCCCAGGGCTCTGCGCTCATTTTTGGTTATCAACTTCTGTGGGATGTCCGGGATATAGTTATAGTTAGGTAATTGCACGGGTGATTTGTGTAAGGGTTGGAAAAGAACTTGGCTATTGCTTTTCTCAAGTTCCACTGTGTTTGGTTGTTAGATATTACCCGGGAACTGTCATGGTTTGATTTAGTAACGATATGTCAAGGTTAGGACTAACTCCCTTATTCATAAACGTAAAACAAATTTAAATTTAAATTTTAGTAAAAAAAAATAAAAAAATACGTTAGTGCGACAAATTGACTTCCACAACTTTTGATATCTTGTATTATTTGTTTTTCTTTACTGTTCTAATGGACTTAACAGAAGCACATGGGGTTAACTCCAAACGCTTCTGTCAAGATTGTTGTCGTATTGTATTTGACACGGCAGCCCCGTTACTGTCAAGTATTTACTTGAATGGAATAAGCGATAACAATAGATGTAAAGTCACAAACATAATTATGAATATAGTACATTACTACAGACGCCGGGAAGTACGTGGTTGCAGGCCGAGTTCATATAGACGGCCGAGCGAAGCGAGGTCGGATAGTTACGAGGCTGGCAACCCCTTTTCACGGCGAGGTATGTATAGTGCTTTTCTCAAACATATGCAATGAAATAACAAAAAAACATCACTCAAAAAACATTTGTGTAATAGGCATTAACGCGGATATTTTTGGTCCGAACCACACAGATACAAAAAAAAACTATTTTCAGCTATTCAGCCTGTTCATAAAACCAGCTGTCATGGCCATATTAAAATTTAAAAAAAAATTACTTCCCGGCCTAGGCCTTCAATTTTGTATGAAATTCCTTTACAGTTCTCTCGAGTTGTTCCGTCGGGAACGTGGCACTTTGAAGCCTAAAATAACTAACATAACGCCGACATTACATAGCATGTTTGAGAAAAATATATTACATCGTATATTTTGTTGGATAAGTTCATACCTATTCGTCTTGCTTTCTCAATTATTTTATCGATGGTGACTGAATCCAACTGCGAAATCTACCTATAGTATTTAGAGTGTATCCGAAAGGGCCCAATCTGTAAGATAAGATAAGATAAGACCGCGATCGTATTTGGGCGGTGTGTGTAGATAAAGATACAAGTATATGTATGTAATCATGTGGTTCATCTAACTTTTTCATAATTCGTGGGAAACATTCCCCCTCCCAGGGGAACGCGGAGGGGGAAAGTTTTAATTACTATATTTAGACCCTTTTATAGCCCCTGCGCAGTTCGCGTAGTTTATGTTACTTTGTGGGATATGTTCATTTACCTTCATTAGTGAATGTAATGACTTCACATTATTATAACGAGATAAAGTGCATTCTGCTGTGTTAACGATTAAAGTTTGGATGAAATGGGCTAAACTACTTTATTGCTTTAGTAATATGACTCATATTTACGTAGCTAAGTAAAACTGGTTAATCTTCGTTTGCAGCTGAAATTGCACATTAAATTCTAAAAGGGTATAAACCTTTTAGAATTTAATGTGCAATCCCTGTGCAAAGTTTTAATAGAAAGCATTTTAACTAAGTTTAATGACAATTTAATTTAGCTAAAACATGCACGAATTCAATCATTTTATGTCATTTCATGACAAAGCCTTTATAACTCTACTGCCTTTAACCGTATAAGATATAATATTTTAATGTCATGGTATTTCTAATTAACTTCACAAGGAAACTGATCGTATTTTTCTATTTTTTTATGACGAACACAACAAAAAAGGAATCAGCCAAATCGGTCGAGCCGTTCTCGAGTTTTGCGCTTAGCAACACATTTAGCGATTCATTTTTATTATGTAGATTTGTTTTAATACGAACAATTATATACCCCGTGTGGTTGCCGGGTTAGAATAGTGCCACTCCATGTCTTCCCGTGGATGTCGTAAGAGGCGACTAAGGGAATAAGGGCTTGGTAGTACTGTTAGGCGATAAGCTTGCAACCTGTCACTAATATGCTGGTAAACACCTTTACCTATTTGTGCAAATTGTGGTTACTGAATTATCAACAAGTTTTTAAAGTTGTAGATAATTCTGTAGCTCGGCCTAGCCCACTCTGGGATTACAGGCGTGAAGGTATGTATGTATATGTATGTAATTATATAAAATCGAACAAATATATAAAACGAGTTGGGCTGCAACACAGGGCTCACGTTATAAGTTGGTCAGAATATTCTCATGGTAGTACTTGATCAGAGGGGGAAAACCATAAGATGCAATATCTATTAACGATTTTCTTTTCTATAACTCAAAATTTATGGGATGGCATTGGCTTGTGATATTGTTTAGTTAAGTTAAGCTACTGACTTTCAAGCAAATAAGAGCTATCAAAATGTTAATAGGATCACAATAAGATAACAGTCAAAGGCAATATTGTTAATAAAAATTGTTATGTTGGTGAATAGGCATTTTTGGGTAAGGGTGTATGTACCACCTTCGACCTCGTCGTCACTTAACATCAGATGAGACTGAGGTCAAACGCAAACCCATTATGGTTTTTTTTTAATAATAAAAGTTGTTTTTCGTCATAGGAAAGAGGCCCAGGTAGGGTCATCGACCCCTGAGTCTATCAGAGACCCAATAAGAAGCAGTAACATTAACCCCACATTGCTATTCACATATGCTTTAAAAATACTTACCTATTCAATACATAAAAACTCCTATAAATAATTAATGGCGACCATTTCTTTCAGAGCTGATATCTTTTAAACGCCTCAACCAATTTCTATAAAAACTCGATAAGAACTATACCGATTCAACCAACGATATTAAAAAAAAACTGCGTCCAAGTTGGTCGTTCCGTTTGGGGCTACAATGCCACAAACAGACAAACAGACACACATATACACCAAAACAATACCCACACACACGCTGAACTTATCAATATACATGAAAAGGTCGTTTAACTGCTTTTCACATGTTTATCAAGAAACTTTAAACCCAAATTCCTATATCACCTGGACAGCTTAACTTAACTTAACGCCCGACCAGATTTCCGAACGTTCAAAAGTTTCCATGACGTTTTCCGTACTCCATTAGAAGGATTAGCATAACTCAGCGAAGTCCGGCCACTCGAAAAACGCCCCTGCAGGAATCCGTAACGAGGGATTAGTATTCAAGAGCCGTTCTCTGGTCAGGTGAGGACCCTATCGATTTATGATGTCCTGTTACCTCAGATGTCTTTGAGCGTGACAAGTTGGGTAACTTCGTCACGTAATAACGGGCTAGCATTATTTTGTATTAAGGTTGTTCATATAGAGAATGAAGACATTGCGTAGAAAATAAAACATATTTTACCCTACTAAAGCCTAGTTCGGACTAGGCTAGTATTTTAGTTTAGTAGCGAGTAATTTAGTAGCTAAATGTGTCTGAACACTAACAATTTAGTCGAGTAGATTAGTGTGTAATTAAGTCGAGTCAATCCATTTTATCCTATTTTATAATGGCGAGTAGCACCCCCCACCATGCGTCCGTGCTCACTGGTTCATCGTCTAAACAAGTCCGAACCTGTCAAATTAGTCGAGTTCATTAGTTGCTGCAAAAACGTCGTCATTATCAGAAAATTCACACAACTTTTGGACATTCTCAAACTATTAAAGTATTCTTTGGGATCTTCCAATGCTATTCCTTCAGAAGAACGTAAGTACCTAGGTACCCATAGCTACTTTTTATTAATCACACAAATTTCCTCATCCACCTCTTCTAAAATAGCCGTTACGATTAGCTTAATCAGATTATTTATTTTATTTCGTTGTAGGCTGTTCATCTTGCAAAACACCGCTCACTTATAAACTGTAGGCGATCGTAATGCGAACGATTTTTGGGCAGCTGTGAATAGTGTAGCTACTAAATTACTCGCTACTAAACTAAAATACTAGCCTAGTCCGAACTAGGCTTTAGTGCTGAGTACTGGGCCACTATTCTAGACGGTAAGAACCATAATGTCCTTAACCAGGGCCTCTATTCAGCACGGTAAAAATCATATCGTGTTTGAGCTGTTATAGTATTGTCACCGTTTTGATAGCTCTTTTTTACTTGACAGTAATTTCGGCTGACGTCATAACAGTACCATAACAGATTAACTACGATATCGTTTCCACCGCCTAGAATACCGACCCTGTTATCGTATTGTCAAGGGTCCTTAAACTTGGTTCGTGGAATTTGACAACAAACACCGAAAATTTAACACTGTATTGAAGAAACAAAACGGGAAAAATAATGATCGTTGTAACCTTAATAATTCATTTCAAACAAATAGTACCCACATTTTATTCTACTTAAGCAATATCAATTCATTTTTTGACATGCTGTTTCAGATTTACCCTTTCAATAAAACATGTTGGTCCCATGTATTACATTAATTTGTTATCTTCTGTATTGTAAATTGAATTATTTATCGAGTTCCCAGAAACAAACCCTCATTTGCAATTTAATCCCATTTTCCTCATTCTCGTTTCGATTGCCGCTTCCCCGTCATAATCTCCTGGTAAGAATTAAATTTAGCGTCAGGGTAAACGCCAGCATCATGTTGACTGCACATCGCCGATGGAGCGTGAGCGACATCGTTAGAGCATCCGTTATAGACTCACGCCATTTTAAGGAGTGGATGAGGTAATACACATGTTTTAAAATAAACCTGAAACCTTTGATGTAATAGACAACAAAAACTTAGTCCTAATTTGTCATTGTAACATTTCCATTTGGGAGACTGGCACAAGGTTATACTCTTACTAAAATTGGTTTGTAGTGCGTTTATGAATACGGGAGTAAATCTTTATTTAAAACACTTTTTCACGATTGTTTGATGTGGCTCATAAATTATGTGCCAGGACGAAGATGTTCCTGTATGTATATCAGGCATATAAGGACCTAAGTAAGTAAGTAAGTAAGTAAGTAAATTTATTCACAAGAACATGGGTACATAACATGATGGTACAAGATATAAAGAGTTCCAACATATTCTGCCATTAGACGGCGTGTAAATATCTAGTCATAAAAATAATAATGCGGCTTAATTAATACCTATGTCAAATGTCAATTTACAATTTTCAATTAAATAAGATTGTAGGTATAGTTTTTAGAGTATCACAGAATTACATTATTTTAACAGATCCTTATCACTGAGGTAATCATTCACCTAGACTAACTTAAAACAATTCTAGAGTGCTCTTCTAGAGTTCTTTAAAATGTATTTACCTATTTATTTGACAACGCTCTGGCCTAGTTAGTAGTGACCCTACCTACGAAGGTAGCGGGGCTGGGTTCAAATCCCGGTAATGGCAGATATTGGTGTGATGAGCGCGAATATTTGTTTCTGAGTCATGGATGTTTTCTATGTATTTTAATATATATTTCTCTTAATAAGTATTATATCCTTGTCTAGATGTCTAGTACCCATAGTACAAGCCTATAACTTAGTTTGGGACTAGGTCAATTGGTGTGACATTGTCCCATGATATTTATTTATTCCTACATTATTAATTTTACAATTTGTAAAACGTATTGATAGTGTCGATTATCAAACTCACTTTTCCATTTTATTGTCACTTATACCTATTTAGTTTTGCTCAGTCAATCACGTGGTAGGTACCCAGTAGAAAGTGGAAGAAGGGAGAATCTATCAGTTCGTTAAGCTAACTCCTGTTTCCAAACAAATGGCCTTCTGGTTCCGCATTAATAATTGCAAACTGTCAATCGAACCAAAGTTTTAAAGTAAATAGCTTAAAATATTCTATGCGATTACTCAAGATTATAAGTCACTAGTAAGTTCAGTCATTTGGTAGTTTTACCCGAAAAGTTATCCGGGAGTTTCTAAAAGTGGGCTAAAAGTTTTCAACTCGTTACGAGTAAAATACTGACAGTTCAAAACGTCGCGATGTTAGGCGGTTCCTAACTAATAATCACGAATAAATCGTTACTATTTGAATGACTCACAATTTAGGCAACATACATTCCTGAAGTCAACTCCAAACCCACTTCCCAGCTCCACGCAAGCCGTCCCCCCCGTGACTAGCACAATTTTGATGGATGCGCCACGCGACCGAGCGACATATTTATCTGGCCCAGAAAACAATTTTTGTCAATATATTTCTCGGAGATGATCTTTTCCTAGCGTATTTTATGATAGCAACGTGATATTATGGTAGTACACAGATTATAAATGTTACTATTTTTGGTTATTGCCGTATTATTATGGGTATTACAGCCTGGTCGCGACTTTTAGCGGTGAGCGGCGGGCAGTGGGAACAGATGCATAGAAATCGCTTCATCGCTAATGTAATTACTGCTTCCCGCTCGTCGCTGCCGCTACTTCCTTTGCACTAAATTGTGGCCTGACCATTAACTAATTAATCTCTAAATGTATAATAATTATCTATACAGTTATGTAACCAGTAAAATGGCATTATGCTTGAAGTAGAAACATTTAAACCAAGGAAGTAACTTATAAATGAGATTTACGTTTTTGTTAGTTTCCCTAATCCAAGCAAATTTTGAACAAAGTACTAGAGCATATAATTTATATGTAATGTTATAACATGTCTATTTTAGTTCCAATATATCTAATTTGCCTTACTGTTAGCAATATATGTACTAGAGCAACATGATATGTTAGTGATTATTGAATAAACAGTTGGCGGCAGCCGGTAAATCTTGATCCTTTATCTTGTCTCAAATCGAATGCCGATATGGGGAGGAGGGGTCGGAGTGGATTACACTAAAAGGATCGTATGATCATGAAACTACACAATGGTAGATACAGTTTTTTTATGGCATGAAGAATTAAGAAACGATCTCAAGTGCCACCTGATGACCTTGTGATTTTACTTGTGGGAGGACCTTGTGCAGGGTCCGTCTGGGTTGGTGCCACCATCTTATCCATTAACCTACCGCCAAGCAGCGGTGTTCGAATTATTGTGTTCCGGTTTGGGGATAAGACAGTCGGTGAAATGACTAGCATAGAGGCATTCCATCTTAGTCCACAGGGTTGGCAATGCTTTCGCAGTCTTAGGATTGCGGTCTTGTGAATGCGAATGTCTATGGGTCACAGTTTCACTTACCATCAGGTGGTCTGTGTGCTCGTTTGCCTTCTCTATGAAATAAAAAAAAATGGTAATTTCTGATATCCATAGACATTTTGCACACTTAAGAATGCAAGTTTACAATAGCGTTGCCAGCGATCAGAACTAAGATAAAATGCCGTATGCTAAATTATGCACCCGTTAGCTCACCTCCACACTGAAACACAACAATGAGAATACTGCTGCTTGTAGGCAGATTAACGAGGAAAATGGTGGTTGTGATCCGGCCAAAACCGGTTCAAGATTTACGTTTAGGTATAAGTTTCGTGAATTTAAAGAGATAACTAACTATTCAACTGTTGCTTGGTTATTTTCAGATACGACCAGATGGTAAATCAATTTTCCTCAACCAAGTTGCAAGTCACCGCAAAAAGGAATTTGGATCAATCCCGAAGATTTTCACACTAATATTTGCAACCGATTTACTTAGGGGTTTCAATTTATTATGATTTGGTTCTGCTTAGTTTTTAGGTTAAAAGTTTATAATATTGTGCACCAGATTTAGGAATTGAGATTTATACTTAATATCTTACCTTTACCTTTACCTTTACCTTAATATCTTATCTTAGACCGTGTGGTTGCCGAGTAAGAATAGTGCCACTCCATGTCTTCCCGTGGATGTCGTAAGAGGCGACTAAGGGAATAAAGGCTAGTAGTACTGTTAGGCGATGGGCTTGCAACCTGTCACTAATACGCTGGTAAACATCTTGGCCTGTTTGTGCAACATGTGGTTACAGAATTACCAACAAGTCTTTAAAAGTTGTTGGTAATCCTGTAGCTCTGCCTAACCCACTCTGGGAATGAAGGCGTGAGTGTATGTATGTGTATGTATGTATCTTACCTTTGTACCTATTGTCATGCAATAAATAATTTTAATTTTAATTTTAATTTAGATGTGTTAGATACAAAAACGTACGTCGTACGTAGATTGGCTAGTAATGTAACCACACAGACAGAACAATATTGTTATTAAAAATACTCACTTTTGCGTTTATATTGTCACTAAAGATAAAGTTTGACGAAATATAATATGAGTATATAAATATATTATTGTTTTGTGAATATGTTTTTTGCTTCTTTTTCTGTATAGGTACCTCTATTATTAGTTTCTGTATGATTCATTAGGCATTAAGTCCACCATTTGTATTTTTATTGTGTAATAATGGTTAAATAAATAAATAATATTTTCTAATATATTACTGAGCTTTATCATTTATTTTTATTGTTTTTTTTACGTCCCTATTACGATTTATGAGATTACATCTCAGTGACAGACAGACCCACCGACGGACAGCACAGTTCTTATGAACTTGACAGTAAAGAGGGCCGATTTCAAAACAATAAAATTGCTGGGGTTATTTCAAGCCGCAAAATAACGTGCAATGAAGATTAAGAGCCGTATTAATAAACTGATCTCGACTTTAATGCTCGTCTCAAGATGCGTCAATAATGACAGTTTTCTATAGCTTGACGTTTACTTTGACGTATCTTGTGACGCGCATCTCAGCCAAGATTTGTTTAGGTATTAATACGGGCCTAAAACAGACAAGTAAACAAGGCAAGTAAGACATGGCTACTATAAATGTATTCGCCACTATTTACTATTTTATATACGCTTGTTTTATGCAAATAAACTATTCATTCATTCATTCATTCATTCATTCAATTAAGTTTATTAAATAACGAAATAAATTTTTAACTTCCAACAATGTTGCTAAAACAAAGCCGAGTGGCTCGGGGCGGTACGTGACGAGATTATCAAGTTTTTCGGTGGCTAATTTAGTTTATTTATTTTTGAAACTCTGCCTGAAGTTACATTTTGGCAAAGGTACTTAGTTTTTTTTAAATTGAATTCTGTCTTACTTTCATTTCAGCCGCCATTACAGTCAAATAAATAAGATAGTTGGGAATCCGAATAGGAGATGACTTACGCCCAGCTTTTTATTCGATAAAAAGTATTTTATATCAAATAATTTTATATGGTAAGTAATACATATTGGGTCCTTACCTATGAAATTGGCGTTTTATTACGTGTTTTATTTCGTACGGAATTTATTTATTTCACTTCCATTCATTCCATTTTAACTTCCAAAATATTTTAAATTTTATTAATACACTATGCAACAAAGGTTTTAGATACAAATAATATGGTTCAATTTCTTACTTAATGTTTAAAATTAAAGTGTGAACTTAACTCTTTATAAGTGCTGCAAGTTCAAGTGTTTCAATTACGCAGAGTTTTATGAAGCGAACTATTTTTAAGTAACTAAGATATGGATAATATAGCTTAGAAGTGTCCAATATTCCTGACAGAATTTTGCTTGGTTTGCATTTGACGTTACTAAATAATCCGCAAAATTAAATGTATGAAAACCACCGTTTTCATAGAATTCTCCATATAAAACGCTAATTTCATAGGTAAAGGACCTAATATATGGCAAATAAGTTGGCTTCAAAAAAACAGTCCAGTATATATATACATACCTATATAATGATTTAAAATGAAAAATTTAAATAAAAAAATGCAATTGCTTGTTTAATAGACAAATTACCAATATCAATTGAAAGTATGAAACCTATAGAATATGCAAACGTTAGTTTGACTATTTTTTCACATCATAACTATTAGGTAGGTTATTGTTGTTGTATAGGTATAAACAGATGATTCGGTACTAATAATTTGCACTAAACCTAACGTTTCTAAAGGCTTCATACTTCAGATTAGCATGTAATTTGTATATGAAAGATGCAATTGCAGTTTTAAAAAAGTTTTATTTGTATTTTTTATTATACAAGTAGTGGACTGAAAATTTTCAGCCATCCTATTCGCCATATATTTCTTACCATATTAAATTTAATATAAAATACTTTTTATCGAATAAACAACTGAGTGAAAGTCGTCTCCTATTTGAGTACAACAATTGGACAATACGGAAACATTTCAAGAGCAATATAGTTTTACTGAGTAGAACAATCCCCAGGATTTTCAAATCATATATGTAACATATACACATTTAACATAACATTGTTCTAACAAAACATGTCCTCATTTTAAAATCACTAATAATAAGCACACACACATAGAGTAAGAAACGAAACAACTTCCCCCATGGAAACCCTTTAACATGTCTTCTAATCAGAGATAATGGGAAAACTTGCACTCTTCCCCGGAATACCAATCACGGCGAAACTCGCGGGAAAACTCGTATGTTACCTGATGCCAGACGGATAGTATCACGCCGCATCACTCGAGATATGAGTATCTGCTTACCAATATACTTATCTAACTTCTAGCATCTCTCTAGCTCATTTTAAAGGGAATTTGGCGATGCCATCTTTAAAATATTTTACACTAAAATAAGAACAATACCTATGCCAAACCGGCCCGGAGCCATTCTATGGCATCACAAAACGAAAAGCTAATTCCTTGCTAAGCGACCTATATAGATATAAAGCGACCGAGCTGTGGAAGTCCACAAAAGGACAAAACCACTCGAAATCACTCATTAAAGGGTTCAAAAGCAAGCTCTCCAAAGATATTCTACAACTCAAAAGAGAAAAGACTTGCGCAGTGCCTAGGATCCTAACTGGCCATTGCAAACAGAACAGACATCTGTTTCTAATGGGTATGAAACACGACGCGACATGCAGGTTCTGTCAGGAAACAGAGGAGACAGCAACGCACATCCTCTGTTCTTGCGGACCACTAATGCGGAGCAGAAGTATCCACCTAGGGCGACATATCATTGACCCACAAGATATACAACTACTCACTGCTCAAAGCATCTAGAAATTCCTGGACGCAACGGGCCTTTGTAGTGAGCTCTAAATAAAGGGCTGCTACAAAATATCAGCAATGGTCGAAGTGGCTCACAAGGCCCATCTCAACCCCCCAATAATAAATAATGCCAAACCGAATAAAATTGAACTTTCACTGCTTTGCAACATCTTTACACAGAGAAGGCGCTCCCGCTGTGTGTTCGCTTTGATCTTCTAAACTACTCATCGGATTTTAATACAGTTTTCAGAAAAATATAGAGTGATGGTGTTCAAAGAGGACACCATTACTTTATCTTTTGTCGCAATAACAATTAATAATATAAATAAACATTATTATCATTGTTATAAGCAATTTAAAAAAAAATGAGCTGTTGAGTTTCTTGCGGCGTTTCATCTCAGCAGTGCAGTGGTCTCCTCTTGGGAAGCGCTGCTAGATTTTTAACGTGTAAAAGTGCCCGTGCTTCTTACGAGTACTTAATAAAGGTGGCTTCCATTTAAGAATTTGGAACACTTCGTATGGGAGTCCGCACTTTGCCGATTTTTTATTTTGGTCGGCACATTACATTATGTTATGTATAAAATACAATCAGACAAATTAATTTATTCTCTTCAATTGCACATTTTTATAACATTAGCATTAGCATTGAAAATAGTTGTTAGATTACGATGAATTGCAACGGAAGCGAAAGCCAAGAGATTACCTGTCCATCAATTTATATTATCCTGTTATACGCCTGCGCTCGCGGCTGGCTGAGCTTTCTATCATGCGTTGGAATTAGCAGCATCTTTGTGGATTATGTTTTATATATTAGAAAAATATGGTTCATAAACATTCATATTTATATCATGGATGTTTTCTATCTGTTTAAGTACCTATATATTTCTCTTTATGGGTATTATATCGTTATCTATTACCGATTCGTGTCTTAAGTACAAGCCTAGAGCTTAGTTTGTTGACATTGTCCCCATTGTCCTGATACTGTTATTATTATTTACCTAGTTCCTCAATGATTCAAATGTGCACGTAATTTATTGAAACTTTACCATCAAATGTATTTATTACAGTTGCACCAAATCTGTACGGTATACTCAAGGCATGTATTATTTCACTTTACTTTATATTTAAAACAATAATAACATAACTAGAGCCAAATACTAAAATAAATATATACTAATTCTAAGTAGCTATATGTACAAATTTCCCCTAGGCCACTGCTGCTAGGAATAGTTGCTTAAAAAGGTGCCTCCGGGATACTTACGCCGATGTAAGTGCTGTAACCGTCCCACCTGCCAGAGTATCCACACAGGTGGCATCCCACACTATAAGCCGTCCACGGGCGGGAGCACGGCACGGGAGTCGATCCATCTTTGTATTTATATTTGTTTATTTTTTTTGTAAAATGAATCAGTGTTTTCGTAAAATCATACATGATATGCGATCCCCAGGGCGGTTATTCTCTAATGACCGTTCTAAATATTAAACCGCAGATAATTTAGGTACTTCGAGTTTTGATTAAGTTAAATACAGCATGTCATATTTCTAACTGTCGGTGATTTTTAATTAACATGTGGGTGACCGACTCATTTGTAAATGATAAACCGGCGAGTTTAGTTGTCTTGAGTGCTGGTGAACATAAGTCCCTAGTTGGTTACTAAGTTATGTTACTGTAATAATCCTTATCTACATAAAATATACGAACGAAAGTTAAATAAATTATATATTAAAATGAAGTACACACAATCAGGATTTACATTTGTCAATTTCATTCAAAATGGCCTCCTTGGGCCTGAACACAGGCCTTCAGACGACGAGGCTAGTCATCAATA
This sequence comes from Acleris emargana, assembly GCA_927399475.2. NCBI lineage: Eukaryota > Metazoa > Arthropoda > Insecta > Lepidoptera > Tortricidae > Acleris > Acleris emargana. Next base: position 6,633,074 of record OV656840.1, read on the forward strand.
GCGGCACGCACGGTTGTCATATCTAATTCCGTCACTGTCTTGACTATGGCCCGCTTGAGGGAGTCAAGATTTGTGTGGGGTTTAGCACAGGCTTTCTCCTCTATGATATAATTATAAATTCTACCTATCATCTAATTCTACCATTTAGGACCTTTCCGTCTACGATAAGCGTGTAGTCCAAGGTCTTGATTGATAACTTTTTTAAGGGAGCTTCTCTTCACAGACATCTGAATTGCCAACAACTTTTGCTTCCGGACGGGGTTTCTTGCGATTCTCGCCTTCACTGCCTTTATTAGAGCTGGGGTCCGAACGGTGCGTGGTCTTCCAGACCTCTTGCGGTCATCAAAGCTCAGGGTACTATTGTACCTATTAATGGTACGATAAACGAATTGTTTGTTGATTTTCAGATTTTGAAGCAACTTCAAAATCACGTTTGGCGGATGCCCGCATTTGTGCAACGCAATTACAGCGACACGATTTTCTTTTAGACCCCAATCCATTATAAATACGACGAGATAAGTGTTGTGTGTGCTATAAAATTATAACTGACAACCCGCCATATTATGTCATTTTTTATTTTTTCGGTAGCATTTGTTTTAACGCAAGAAAAGAGTTTGCAAATCGAGTAACAGAACTTAGTAACCAACTAGGTAAGAGTTGGGACCTACCGAAATTGGTTGCATGTTTTGAAACGGCTCGGCCAATGCTAGAGGTACAAATGCATTTGCAGTCTTAACCTTACCCTGCTGCCGTCCTGCATAGTAATAGTATAAGCATTTTAAATTTAATTTGGTTACTAATAGAGTATAGAATGATTCGATTACTACATTGCAGTTAGTTTCCTTCTTTGGGAGGACGGAAGGCGGTGGCATGTATGCTGACCACCACAGAAGGCGGCTAATAGTCTCGTCATGGGACATTAAAATTCATGTAATGTATAAATGTAAATGTAATGTATATGGAAGTATAAGACTAATAGAGAAGCATGGAAGAAAAATATATGTTGCGCCGACAGCAAATAAGTTGGGATAAGAGCAAGATAATGAATTTACGTAATGTATAAATATATAAAGTATAAAATGTTTATTGAATCTTAATAAATTTGAAACTATAGAAATCGCGAAATTACTCATACAATAAAGTAGTAGGAATGACAATTGGGTATTTTTTTGATTTTCATCGTCCCACATATAAATGTTGACGCTAAAACAGTTCTGAATTATCATTTTTAACTTTAATGCTTTACACATGCTTTATTATTGTGTCTTGTTGCAGTGCCCTTGCAGGGTTTATGTTGATGCTACCTACTGTATTTTTATGATCTCATTGTACAACATAAAGCAATAAATGAATATGACTACATTACTTAGCACGCAATATTACTAAATACCTGAAACACAATCTTAAAACTTCTTATTTTTTTTAAACAGCTCACAATGCGCATTATCGATCCACACGGCAGAAATGAACACTTTTTTTTTCTCAGTCTTCGCGACTATAACTGTAATAACTGTAATGTAGGAGACGAAGCATTCTGTACCTACTTTACTGGTAAGAGGTAAATTTAAAAAGCTTATATTATAAGTAAACAGTTAAACGCCTTCTTTGATATCACGTCTGCATACGCCTTTCCATAAAAAACAATTGAATGAATCGGTCAGCTCTGCTTTTACAGCCAAAAACTAAATCCTCCCAATCCTCACCTAACAAACCTCACTATTGGCAGACAAAACAACTGGCCGTAGGCAGTTGACACGTCGGCAGAGATTCCGCAAGCGCGGTGGAGTCAGCGCCTTAATGCCGTAAGTCCGTAACAACAGATATCAGTGGCGCGGACGACACGTGCGGCGCGTGACAGGAATTACTGAGGGGGGGTGGGGGAAGGGAGGAGCGGGGAGCGGGGAATAGTATTTTTTGGCATGGAGAAGATAAACGAACACATAGACCAACTTCCCGGTTCAAATCCCGGTAAGGGCAGATATTTGTGCGATGAGCGCGAATATTTGTTCCTGAGTCATGGATGATTACTATGTATTTAAGTATTATATTTCTCTATATAAGTATTTATATCGTTGTCTAGTACCCATAATACAAGCCTAGAGCTTAAATTAGGACTAGGTCAATTGGTGTGAAATTGTCCCCTGATATTTATTTATTAATTAAATATACTTCTTTCAAATTATCCGAAATAAATCAACATTTCAAAAACTTAACAATGCAGAACGGCTCTAAGACCCTTTTCCTGGAAATGGTTTTCGAATTAGAGTAATTATAAAAATATGAACCATCCCAATTGGTTCTAAAAAACTTCAACGATTTTGAACAGGAACGGAAGTGTGAGTTAGATAAGAAAAGGGACGACCTCAAGACCCGACCACCAGCCGCTATACTTTATAATTACAGCAACGGTGTCCTAATGTGCACTCAGTGCGGGCGTACGTTTGCAGCAAAGAGTGGCTGCGCAAGAGACTGGAGGGCACACCAGAAAGCCGCACCTTCCGGTTCAGCAGCATGCAGAAAACCGCCGGTGGCATCATCATCATCGGTGTAACTGTTTAAGTAAAATAAAATGTTCACAAACATACATACATACATACATACATAAGCTGCGTTTGGCAACACCGGAATAAGAATGCGAACACTGCTTGGCAGGTTAAAAAAAACATGGTGCTAGTGACCCGAATGGACCTTACACAAGAATAAGTAGTAGGATTAATAGGTACCTTTTGGAAAAGCACACCTTGTCCTGAATCTTTCGAAACAGCAAATACATCTAAAGTAAATCAAAAGGAATTGATTGGAATAACGAGCACATCCGAGCTATTCCGCCTCGCAAAAGATAGTGATAGATTCCAGGAGCTGATAGCCAAGCTTCACTAAGTTGGAGAGGCACTTTAAAGCGAAGGAGGAGAAGTCATACTACCACTAAAATCCTTCTGCATCCTTCTGTAGCGTTCAAATTGTCTGATTTCCACAATTGCCACAATCGATATAATTCGAGCTAGTAAGAAGCGACTCCGATAGCTTTAGCCTTCGATTTTGGTTCAATACTTATGTAAGTATACATTTCGCTAATTAAGAATGTTTATCGAAATTGTTAAGATAATAGTTTCCGTTGTTGCGCGCAGCATGCATTATTATCATCCATCATAGATAGGCGCTGCCATAGATAGGATAGGTCATGTCGGTTTTCTTTGCTTGCTCCGTGTCATTTAAGTAAGGCTAAGGGACTGTTGCCCTTTCCGCCATCTAAGGACGGGCATGTTTTTGCGAAACTCAGAGCTTTGTTTTTTATAGTGCTAGCACAGGCTAGGTCACGTTGTGTAACACTGTCCCCTGATATATTTTTAGTAACGTAGCGAAACCGTTATCGCTCTCCTCTTTCCACTCGTTCCCTTGAACCTCGGCCTGTGACACGGCGGCTGGAGATCGAACCCACCTTTTGTTTCGTCATAGTTTTTTTGTGGCTTATCTTTTCAACTCCAGCCTTCTCCGCGATGGATCATTTTCATTGTATATTTCACTTCTTCCTTTTTTATGACGTGCAAACTAATGGTTTTGTACGTCGGTTTTATTAAATAAAATGAAGTTGATATGTGTAGTTTACTTAAATTTATAAATTATGAGGCAAATAACAAAATTAACAAGTGGATTTCGCATCTTGTTTGTTGGTTGTCTGGTAGAGAATCCTTTTAACTTACTATCAAATATTATCGAGTAAAAACGTTAAAAAAAACACTTGTTTTGGTGGATTACAGAACTATTATTTATAATTTTACCCTCGGTACCATTTTTTTTAAGAATTATTTTTTTGCCGATCTTCAACCGTTTAGACGCTTTTGAGTTACATACATTCCAAGTTCCAAACTTCATTTTACACTGTCATTTATTAAGAGTATAATATGAAATACTCCTCGCTCATCACATCATACATAAATTTTGACGCAGCTAAAAAACCCAAAGCTAAAAATATGATAAACAAGGAATCAATCAGCAGACGGACTTAAGGCTGAGTGATCCGGGAACAAATCAAGCTTAAGCGTTAATTCGCCCGGGGCGGATATTCATGGAACTACAGTTTGGAAGAAAAGTGAAAATACGCTTGATTATTTTTGTCGTTGTTGTAACTAGGATACGGTGTGGTTTTTATGGAAGAGTTATACAAGATAAAAAAACACAATTATTTTTTAGTGAATGGTGCTTTAAAAAAATTGTTTCGTTATTATCCTACGCGAATACGCTAGCCACATGGACGGAAAATACCTTAAATATTGGACATAGCCAATTCTACGCAAAGAACATTTACTTTTTTTTCATTATAACTGAAATTATATTTTGTTTTGGCAAAAACATAAAGAAGGGTTTTTTACAGACTTTCTTCAATTTAAAGGTGTTTTTGTTATAGACATAAATGATCACCATCAATGACCCTTTAAATCAGTATCATAAAACCACGACTTTATTACATATCTACATACGTAAACTCACGCCTTCATTCCCAAAGTGGGGTAGGCAGAGCTAAAGAATTACCAACAACTTTTAAAACTTGTTGATAATTCTATAACCACACTTTGCACATTTGAGTGTTGACATATTCGACCAGTTTGATTCCCGGGAAGAGAATTTTTTAAATACTATTGAATTGGATTAAATTATTATGCAGTATTTTTAATATAAAAAAATAATTAAGACTCCTTTGAATAGAATTTGCCATTTCCAATATTTAACGTAGTGGCCGTCCGTACCGTAATAAGTAATATATTTATTTCATTTACAACTTCCATCCCCATTTCAACTCCTTAGCGGTAGATTTTCATAAAACGGGTCGATCAGTCAGTCGCGGAAGCCTTTTCTATTATGAAAAGAGATTAAACAAAGTAATTATCATGCTCTCTCCTTTTTATTTCAAAGGGTGGTTCTTGAGAAAGCGTTAAGACGTAATATTCTCAAATTCCCTCCATTCATTGCTCTTTGCCAAACTTCCTGATAAATATATATATGATGCCGACTTTCTATTATATTGTATTATAACTTATCCTTGGCCTATCCTTAAAGACATACATCTTTAAATATAGAGTACAAACATACATTTTTTTTGTGCAAAATGTGGTTACAGAATTATCAAGAAGTTTTAAGACTTGTTGGTAATTCTTTAGCTCTGCCTACCCCACTCTGACAATCGCGACACATAACTTCACACAGAAGTCCAAAATTGACCATCAGCACTTTCATGACAGCCGAGGAATTGGTTATCCAGTAAAGTAGGTTGTTCAAAAATTGACATATCGTGGCGTGAGAACCGTAGGACGTAACATACTGTTGGCCAACGTACAATGTTACCAGGGTTTATATTATTATAGAATGCAATTATTGTCTATGATTACGCGATGCCTTTTGATATGCAATATTACTAAAGCACTTACAGAAAAAAAAAAGAAAAAAAAAGAAATAAATACATTTATTCCTGACATACATAACAAAGAATAGATTAAAAAATACAAAAAGAAAGTAGCCTCGAAAGGTCCCAACTCAGCGTAATGCTGGCATTAAAGTCAGCGCTGGTCTTCCGTTGGAACCGTGAGGTGAAATCCACGGAAGGTTACACACACATAATTATTTGAAAACATAAAATAAAAAACTTAAATTAAAAAAACGCAAAATAGGTACTGAGATTCGCCAAAGTTTTACATGCCCGTCCTTAAATGGCGGAAAGGGCAACCAGTCCCTTAGCCTTACTTGACATGATGCAAGCATGGAGATTTTATCTATGGCAGCGCCTATCTACGATGCTAAATAGTTATGATCTTATGATGTATCGATATTATCGATCCAATTGCATTCCTGTGATAACAATGCAAAAGTAAGAGACTATAAATAACTTAATAACAACAACTTAGTGAGTAAACTCATATCAGTACAGCGTCTTTTTACTAAACAATTCTAAGAAAGTAGCTTAGGTAAAACAAAACAAAACAACGCTGTCCATTTCCGACCCATTATCGCTCCAGCTCAAGTGGCATTTTTAAACCGTGCTACTTTCCAGTATCTCTATAGCGGTTATAGCTACTCCAGCTTGTTCGTTGGCAATATTGTCAAAAGTTTTTAAATAATTCGGTTTGATTTATGAGGCTGTGCCACGGTTTTATGGGAGGCGCGGTGCATACAGATTTGCAACAACGATGCGTTTTTTATTCACGTTATTGTGCTTGGTGCAATAGGCGTGGTGACACTTTGGGGGCAGTTGCATATTTTTATATGGGAGCTGTAATATAGAGGGTGTGCTATTTTGGCATGCCCTGGCTTATTCAAGTGGTATTCTATCACAAAACATAACCTAGCATAGCAGGAAATAGTGTATTTCACATGAAGATAATTACATTTTTTAACTGAGTTTATCAATGACTCTTTTGATCTTTGTAAAAGTTATACAGTATGGGTTTTTTTTATTTTATTTATTGCATGGGAAAGCAAACGAGCACACAGGCCACCTGATGGTAAGTGGAAACTGTGACCCATAGACATTCGCATTCACAAGACTGCAAATGCGTTGCCAACCCTGAGGACTAAGTTGGAATGCCTCTATGCTAGTCATTTCACCGGCTCTGTCTTATCCCCAAACCGGAACACAACAATGCGAACACTGCTGCTTGGCGGTAGGTTAATGGATAAAGATGGTGGTACCAACCCAGATGGACCCTGCACAAGGTCCTGCCACAAGTAAAAATCCCAACAATCCCACAAAAAAACATTTTTGCTGGCATCATAAAATTTAAAGAAAGGATTTGTATAAATTCAAATTCTAAAGAGATACCTACCTACAAGGGATTCCTCGGGCGTATATGGAAGTTTATTAAGTATTTTTAACCAGACTATTTTTATGTTTCAGCTTCTCTTCGCGCTTGTACCAAGTAACAACTGACACCCCGACTTCGACGGAGCCCGATTACTTAAACCTGCGTAGCGGCACTAATGACGGACAAACAGAACCTGCAGACAGCTGCCGTTACGTCACTACCTGATCACTAATCAATCATGACCGATTTACCATCTCTGAAGTTATGATAGCCTAGTATTTCAAACGTTGAGATCTAAGGGCAAAACTGGTTAAGTTGCAGGGATACTCTGATATCAATTGACCTAGTTCCAAACTAAGCTCAAGGCTTGTACTATGGCTACTAGATAAATACATAAATACTTATTTACTGAGAGAAATAAATACTTTAAATTATAGAAAACATTCAAGACTCCAGAAATATACTCACGCTCATCACACAAATATTTACCCATAGCGGAAATCGAACCCAAGATTGCTAGCTTTGTAGGCCTGCGCGTTGTCTGCACTGCCGCCGTTACGTCACTACCTGATCACTAATCATGACCGATATACCAACTCTGAATTTATGATAGCCTAGTACTTCAAGTGTGGATATATAAGGGCAAAATATGTAGGTATTTCTTTTGAATTTATTGAAAACATTGACCTAATCTCACATTAAACCAAAACCAAAGATAACATAGGTACATAAATATAATTTATGGGACTAAACAGATCGAACTCGGTACCGCTAACTTCGTAAGCGTGTCCCTCAACCCATGTAACGAGTCAGACCTACAAGAAGTTGGCGGGATTATTTGTGCATATTCAATGTAAGTTGGTTTATACTGGTTTCATCCAGAACTAAGTGACGATATCGTACTTGACAGTGTATTTTTTAGAAGCACGAAGAAAACCGATGACTAGAATACAATACAATACAAATACTCTTTATTGAACACAAAAAAAACAAAACACGGAACAGTACATTTTCACTATAGGTATACAACAGGCGGTCTTACCGCTAAATAGCTACTCGTACTATTACAACTTATAACTTCGACGTACTGGGGGGTTATTATGACCTAGCTATGCAGTTCATTTTACGGCGAGCGTAAAGGACAGAGCTATAGCAGTTACATAGCTCTGTCATTTTCTCTCAGCGTAAACTGAATACTGCATAGTTACGTTATAATAACCCTCTGTTCAGTTTCACCTACTTAATCATCAACCGTTAAAGAAAGTCAGTATATCGAAACGTCAAAAGCTGTATGCTCTGCAATAATGTCGCAAATTATATTAATTACCCGCACTATAAGCCGTGTGATAGCACTCCGGCAGCATATTAAAATAATGCGTCGCGTCGCTCCAATGTATCATTACTGTCATTACGTCACGCACACGCTGCACGTTACGTATGTGTGTGGAACCGCGGCTTTTCACACGGTAATGTGATTTATTGGATTTATTTAGTTTGTTAAAAGCGCGTAAATTTTATTGACAAGCGTATAGAGAATGAAATAGAAGGTAAAATTAAATGACGTAATTTACAAATACATTTATGTTCTTGATCGATTACCGAAACGCGCGATACACTTGAAATATAGTTTGCGTAACTAACGGAAACAATGTTTAAGTTAGTTGTAAGTACAAGTTAGTTACACTTAACTATACAGGGTGCGCATTCCAAATGAGTTAGTGTGGAGAAGTCTGAAACTGTACTTGATAGAGGATGCCCGCGATATCGTACTCATAGAATTTAGTTTCCCGCTACACCCCCTATTCGTTCCCGTTGTAAGTCAATTTTTAATACCTGGGTAATCCTTTTTTATCGCACCCCAAGGAATATTTCCTACAAATTTCAAGTCACTAGTTTCAGCGGTTTGCTCTGTAATTTCCCAGTCAGTCATGGAATAAAAATGTGTGCATAGATTCTAGTATAATCATAGCTGCATTTACATAAATTACAAATAATCTCTTAGTTAGTTCCTAAAACAAAGTCCCTACCTATCAAAGTTTTGGGCTTCTCCATCATATTGACCTATTAAGATTGCGCTCACTGTAGGCTAGTGACACTTTGTCGTCGTTTGGTAAAAGATGGAACTATTTTTTTTAAAGAGGCTACCACAACATTTGCAACGATTGAGTAACAATTTGATAATAAAGTAAAATTGCTGCACTATCACCACCCTAAACGTGTAGGAACATGTTAACTTAACCTAGATAGTGCACTGTGACTTCAATAAGGGTATAACCCCACGCTACAATAAAACCAAGATATTAATGGTACTTGGCTGTTTATCACTGTCCCACCCTCTCAAACATCTGTCAGCATAGTTTTTATGCAAAAGAGACAGAGAGAACTATCTTTCTAATGTTACAAACACTTAATGGCCTTAATTATTTTTGCCAATACGGTGTTAATTTAAGTTACATACATACATACATACCTTCACGCCTTCATTCCCAGAGTGGGGTAGGCAGAGCTACAGAATTACCAACAACTCTAAAAACTTGTTGATTTAAGTTAAAGATGAATATTTGAATCCCTAATCGTCATTTGTCCTAATGTATCCTGTGTCCGAATTTTCGTTTATCCTAAACCGATTTTCTCCTGAATTATATTTTTCAGTATTGTAATACAATCCAACCCTCACCTAACCTAACCGCAGGTATTTTTGGAAAACCTCAAAAGTTATCAGACTCAGCTGAAAACCAGTTTATGACACCCTATATATTATCAAACTTCCCTCTTATAAAATCTTCTTCTGTTTAAAACAAAAATGATTCCTCGTTTTTACCCCTTTCACCGATACAAAAGAAACCACTGAACTGCCAATGATCGAAGCCCATGTTGTCCCCTAAACCCGCATTTGGCACAATTAAAAAAGCCCGACAGATCGTAATTCGCGGCCACGAGCGTTTGTCAACCCGAGCGCGACGTTTGAAAAATTTCAACAGCAGCAATATGTAGCAGAATGAAAGATTATATCGTGCCGCAGAGGTCGGGGTGCTGGAAGAGGTTGTAAAACTTAAAAATATTGGGGTAAAATAAGAAGGTTTACGAAAGATATATGGCGAGCGAGAGTGAGCGGAGATGTTGGTAGGGGACGTCCCAGACGGACGTACGGTGATCAGATTCGCGATGTACTGCATAAGGGCCGAATAAAAAGCACCCGAAACCAACGTACGTGCATGAAGAGATTGATGAATGTTGAGGAAGCGAAAGTTGTATGTTTAGATCGGTGCACCTGCCGTTCCATAGTCTCTGCCTACCCCATTGGGAGACAGGAGTGAAGTTATGTATGTATGTGTGTGCGGTAAAATAACAAAATAGTTAAGGATGACTGTGTTGTGATTGATTAAACTCATAATCTACAAATAACGATACTTTTAAGTTAGCATTTGCTTGCAACCTGTCACTAGTACAATATACTTAGGGACAAAAAAAACGGGTCAGAGTGCGTTTTTCATACTAAAGAGGCTATTTCGAAGCCTTGTTTCCTCGCCAGGTGATGCTTTTAGTGAAATCTGATGATGGATACCCCGAACAATACAGGGCTTTCAGAGTGCCTAGGATACCCAACTGATTGAATCTGCGGCTAACGCCGGAATTGTGCATGTTCAGAAAAACATCTAAAATGGCAATTAAATGTAAGGAAATCCAAATGCTGACCCAAACTCTCTCGCTGTAGTGTTAACTGATTATGCGATAAGTCAGGTATCCTAAGAACGTTCGACCTTACCATTAAACCTCACTCAAAACAACCCCTGGCAAGGAACCAATATTTCAAAATAGCCTCGTTTGTAAGACTCACTCTGACCCGTTATTTTTGTAGTATTGATTGTGCAAAATGTGGTTACGGAATGATCAACAAGTTTTTAGAGTTGTTGGTAATTCTGTAGCTCTGCCTACCCCACTCTGGGTATGAAGGCGGAAGATTATGTACTTATGTATGTATCATACTTAATCTCGTAAGGCCCTGTGTGCACATAATCATGGCAACTTAATTTGAACTGTAATAAGAATAATGTTTATTTTCCTAAAGTATATGTATATATCTTCATAAACTGAAAATGGCATTATCGAACAAACTAAATTGAACTTTATTGCCTTGATAGTAGATTCAAAGTCTCACCTTACGACGTTATAAGTAAGTTAAAATATAAAATTCTGTTATCTATAAATAAATAAGGCATTAGATATGTAATTTACAAGTAACGGATAGCTGCAGGCCGCACTTTAAGGCATTACAAATATTGACCGTGCCATCTTTATATATGTATACCTACTCGAAGTTTCGGTTTTTGTAAAAGCAAACTTGAATAAGTTTAAAACTCGTTTCGCTGGCAATGCGAGACGCAAGGTGCAGATTAGGCCTAAAATATACAAAAAACTGCACTTTTCAAAAAAAGTATTTTTGGTATGGCACCGACTATTTACAATAAATTACCTGACTGTATAAGAAATTCAGACATTGATAATTTTAAGAGGAAAGTATTGAGTTTATTAATTGACAAATGTTATTATTGTGTGCATGACTTTTTAATGGATAATTTTCTATAATAAGATTTAATTTTGAACATTTGTACGCCAGCTGGCAGTTTATAGTGATACCTACTTTGAACATTTTTACATCCTTTTATGATTATTATGACCTATAAATACAAATAAATAAATTGATTGATTGATTGATTGATACAAACAATCCGTTGTATAAAGTAGACCACTAGGAATGTATGGTAAATAAAACGTCGTTTTAAATAAAACATTTGATTGTTGATTTAAATGAGACAACTTTAATTTTTTCTACATACATTTTTATAAGAAACCGATAATTACCGAATTTTAACTATAGGCCGTTTTTTCTCAAATCCTTACATACATACATAGGTACATACCTTCACGCCTTCATTCCCAGAGTGGGGTAGGCAGAGCTACAGAATTACCAACAACTCTAAAAACTCGTTGATAACTCTGTTACCACAATTTGCACAATTAGGCTAAGATGTTTAACAGTGTATATTATTGATAAGTTGCAAGCCCATCGCCTAACAGTAGGTACTACAAGCCTTTATTCCCTTAGTCACCTCTTACGACTTCCACGGGAAGAGATGGAGTGGCACTATTCTAAGCTGGCAACCACACGGCTCAAATCCTTTATGTTTAATAAATTAATTTGATGTCCCTCGAGTACTTTTATATGTTATACATATTCAAGACATACTTATAATAATTATATTGGTCTTAAGGCATCTAGTCCGTCATTTATACTTGTTGCATAGTTCAATAAAGTTTAAGTAAATAAATAATTATTTTTTCTCATAAGTACTTACCATGCGATGTTAAAAAAAAGAATCAGAAATGTATATTTACTTTGTTTAGTATCACAAATAAGGCTGAGCAGCAAATTGAATACATGGATAATTTATAATGATACTTTTTATCCCGGATAAATGCGGTTTCCAAGGAGACAACAGTAAACAAAATGGATGCCATTTCCAGTGATATTCCAGGTAGAGGGGGACTTACGGCGCACATCACTTTATAATTTTAAGCGGTTGCCACGCAGGTGGCCCCGCGTCGCGATCAACCTACTATACGGACGATCTCATATTTTTCAACTACAAACTTTGTCATCGGAAAATCTTTGTGAACCTTTATTTATAGTTTTCTATTTTTATAATTTATCTGAATATTTTTGGACTAGTGTTTGTGTCTGTTTTAGCGCTTAGTTCTTTCACAAGCAATAGATTTTGGAAAATTGTTGTATGTCTACAAATAAACTTAAACAATAAAACCTCTTTATTAGGGTAAAGTCACCAGTGGTCAGCCAGAGACCAGTAGTCGACCTTATATGAGTGCGAAGAGTGGGAAATATATATTTCGTACTCTTCCCACTCATACAAAGTATATGCAGAGGCCGACTACAGGTCTCTGGCTGACCACTGGTGACTTTACCCTATATAGTTGTAATTGTAAGAAAATATTTGAATCTGCATTAGATAAAAACAGTATAAACGATTTAAATAAAATTTGACTTTCGGATATTTCCTATCATGGATACCTTTCATCCTAGATTTTATAGTTTCAGAAGAATTAACGTTAGACGAGTAAAGTACAAGATTAGTTGTAGTTCTTTACAAACAAAGTCGCGAGCACGACCTATGTGTTCCTCTATCTATACAAAATAATTATCTATACTAAAGAAAATTGCAAAACTTTCATCAAGACCTAAGTCTAGGGGGATGGTGTTCAACATCGCTAATAACATCGCAACACTCATTCAAAACGCGATTCTACGCTACTTGTTACAAAGTTAAATTTAGATTGAACGGATTCTTATTAAATTTGTGTGTTTAAAATGATACCTTATCTAGTTCTCTCAAGGTCGTTTTTAGAATGTGTATTGTGTAGAGATAAGATAATAGAGGATGTTCACCCGGCGTCGCGCGTATTGAGCAGAATAGTAATGAATTTTGTTAGTTTGTTTGTATTTTATCATATTTGTTCGTAGTTAATATACAAACAAATAAGGAACTTATTACCATACAATAAAGTTGACTGTCACACGAAATAAAAACTCATCATTAAATATTGTTTAATACTGTTAAGAGGATAGTAACGTTCCTCTTCCGTTAAACCTTATCTGATGTTCACAATTCCTTAATATGTTGTAGATATTATTATCAAAAATTAGGTCTGTATGTATAAAAGAAACAATAAAAACGGAACCGTAAATACCTAATTTATTTACAACTAAAACATAATCAAAAATCGTCTAAATCGTATTTGATTTAGGGGGTGGAGAACTGTAATCGGCCGGAGCTAAATTTGTATGTAAAAAATTTGATAGCCACCTTATATAAGCGTCGGTTCATAATTTTCTTAATCTATAGTTAAAGATTCCCATAATCGTCAGTAGCTAACTGAAGATAGCATTGCCTACGTACGTAATTTTGAGAGAAATAATAATAATAATAATAAATTGTTTTTTATACTCAATTTTTATATTTTTGTATGGGTATTGTTATTTTACTTTTATATATACTTATTATAAAAAACCTAAATGGCAGAAAATTAAATAATATCTAAATAATAATAATAAAATCGTTTATTTCACCTCTCAAAGGATATTATGGGAATAACTTACATAAGACTAATAACTTAATTAAAATAAACCTTTGTGAGGGACTGGAGTCCGACTAGGAGTGATCCTGTAATACAGATCTCAAGGCCCCCACCCCGGAAACAAGGAGTTAATAGCAAGTCTTAGGTTTACGGTACAGTCTTATTGGAGGTGAGTAAAATATAACATAAAATAATATTAAATATAAAAGGAACATAAAAAATTACAAAAAATCTAAGATTATTTGCGCCGTTATGTGCGTGATTGTTGAGTGAGTATCGTGTGTGTATTGTGTGTATTGTGTGTCATTTATGAGCTATTAAAGCAAATTTTCTATTTCATCATACGACAACGTGAGTAGCCATTTTGTAATTTTTTCTTTACTCTCTCGAAGGGTTGTAACGGAACGTTATCATCGTAACTGGCAACACCGAGCTACCCTCATAATAATGTAAAAGGAACGGACTTGCTTACAGCGTTGGGATATGGTCGGACATTCGTTGGTTAATGGCTGATAATAAGTTGTTGTTTTTAAGAATATACGTGTTGTGAGTTACTAAGTGCAGTTTTTCTGAGAACCAGCATCTCCATTTACGAAGACCCCGTGAGTGTTTCAGCTCAGAAGTGGGATTAACCGTGAAAACGTAACGTTTTTATAACGCCCACCGTATTGACAAGGTACATATGTTTTGTAATATATTTGTAGAATAATTGAAATAATATACTGACGACATATTTGCCTCAGAAATATAATTTAATTAATGATAAACATGATAACTAGAACATATTTCAATGATCAAAACAATGTTTTGGTAACCACATATGCAGATGGAAACTGATTACGTTTCTTATTTATTATTTTTAATCAGATAAAGTACCATAATTTAATGTAATAACATGTTAATCATGTCTGTTTGTTTTTTAACTTTCAATTAAACGTGCAATACCAGTGCCACAACCTAGCATTGCATTGCATTGCATTGCATTGTTGTTGTTTTGTATGCTATTAAATTGAATTCAATTGAAATAAGAGTGTTTTTAGAACAAGCACAATGTCTTACAAATATTCGATTTATTGATTGTATGCAATATTTAATTCTGAAACGGATGGAAACGGATTTGAACCAAATACAAGAAGTTTTTTTTATTTGAATAGATCATTATCGTGGTTTTAATAAATCATTATACGAGTCTTTCTCGTTTGATGCAATGATGTAGAACAACTACATATTGGATATTGTGTTCGAGTTTCAGAAATGGCGGGTGATGATCACGACGTTGAACAACGACGACGAGAGACGCCGCCTTTGACGCCGGCGAGTGAAACTGTGCGTCGAAATGAATCGAGCCGGAGAACCAGTCGACGCAGCAGCGAGCATCGTGGACGCGAGCATCGTGGACGCGAGCATCGTGGACGCGAGCATCGTGGACGCGAGCATCACGGAGGTGAGCGTCGGGGACGAAGTCTTACGAAGAGAGGGAGCGGCCAGCGACAGATCAGTCGTTCTCGTAGCAGACTTCGTGTACGAGAACATAGTCCACACTCGAAAGAACATAGGCCCAGCCGCAGTCGTGACAAGCACGTGAGTCGTTGGAGTCGCTATAGCCGTGACCACAGTCGTGAACGAGGTAAGACTAGCCGTGATAGCCGCAGTCGTAGTCGACGGGCGTCAGTGAGGCGTAGTCATAGTGGCCGCGATAACCGTAGTCATAGTGGAAGGGTTGTTGACAGGCGTAGTCGTTGCGGTAGTAGAGGTGAAACAGCAGACTTGTACGTAAGGCTTAGACTGCTGGAAGAAGAAGTAGGTAGGGAACGCGATTTGATGAAAACACGGTTAGGCATTGAGGCTAATAATATTGAACCTAGATTTATTGAAGTGCCAAAAGACCAAAACATTAATCAAAATGCTTTGGTACCGCACTGTGCACCTTTACCTGATACTGACAAAGAATTTCAAAATGAGAAGCCTCGACCGGACCCTAGTGATTTTTTTGAACAATTTCAACATTTTGCTAATTTCTTTAAAGCTAAGGGAGGGGATAGAGAATCGTTTCCTGTCTTAAACAATGTTATACCGGAGTTCGATCCGTTATCCAAAGAGCAAACCATTGATGTATGGATTAGCAAAGTGGACGAAAGTGCGGAAATTTATAGCTGGAGTGACAAGCAAACGGTTCACTATGCCCTACCTAAATTGACTGGACACGCTAAAACTTGGTACCAGGGCTTGCCTTCTATTAAGCATTCATAGTCAGATTGGAAACAACTCCTGAGAGATTCATTTCCGTCCACTGAAAATTACGCAGAGTTGCTGACTGAGATGCTTACTAGAAGGACACGCCCTGGTGAATCTCTTGAGTTATACTATTTTTCTAAGATCAATTTACTGAATAGATGTAAGATTTTTGGAAAAAATGCAGTTGACTGCATCATATTTGGAGTAGATGATAAGGCAGTCCGCTTAAGTGCACAGGCTGGAAAGTATGCAAAACCTGAAGAGACGTTACAATTTTTCAAAACTGTTAAAACTCAGAATAGGGACTTTATTGACTATCGACGAGACAGCAATTATAAAGATAAACGATTACCTAGTAATACGCCAATGAATTTAAATAGCGTTTCATCTCGAAATAATGATACGACAAAGACTCGACCGCGAACTATCCCAATTGTTTGTTTTAACTGTAATGAATCGGGACATCCTAGTTTCAAATGCCCCAAACCCCTTAACAAATGTTTAGAATGTAATTATTTTGGTCATAATTCTACTGAATGTCCTAGGAAAAACTCAAATAGTGGTAATCCAAATAAGATCAAAAATGTATTAGAAGTAATTTGCAATGATAATGACAATGATAAATATAAAATATTAATAAAAATTAATAATGCTATGATTTTATGTCAGGTTGATTTAGGGAGTCAAGCGACATCGATTCGGGAATGCGATGCTCGTCAGTTGCGTCTTAACTGGGTGGCTGGAGATGCTCCGCTCTTGAGAGGGTTAGGAAATGTGCCTTATTTACCGAAGGGTAAGGCTTTAGTTACCGTTGACGTCCAAGGTATTGTTGAGTCTAATGTGGAAGTATTGGTGGTTGAAGACAATCTTATAAACACTCCGGTGTTGTTGGGCCACACTTTCACGGAGAGGCCTCGTATAAAAATTATTAAGACCGCAAATGAGTTACAGTTTGAGCGAGTAAGTTCGAAAAGTGGTGAAAAGATTATTCTTAGCGCCTCTCATGATTTAGACCTTAAAATAGGTGAACTAAAAACTATCTCAGTTATAACAAGTCAGGATTACAGCGGCAATGTTTACGTGGGGGGATCAATAAGGGGACATTCTGGAATGGAATATTACCTGTTGCCCGGGGAGTATGAAGTTACTCATGGCAAAGGTCGTCTTCTTGTACAAAACGTAGGTATTAGAACTGTGCAATTTAGGATAGGAGCTCTCATTTCACGAGCTACAGCTATCGGGTCTGGATTAAATGTACTTAACATAACACAAGAAACGAAAACTTTATTGACTCCTCAAGTAAATTGTGGTGAGCAGTTAAGCTCTACTCAAAAACAAAAATGCATGGATTTGTTTTCAAAATATAAACATTGTTTCTCATATGGTCTTCACGATTTGGGTTATACGGCAATAACAGAGATGGAAATCCAATTGAAAGATTCAACACCGGTGGTATATAGACCTTATCGTCTATCATATTCTGAACGTCAGTACGTCAGTGGTCTGGTCGACCAAATGTTGGAAAGTGGTATAGTGCGAGAGTCCAACTCACCTTACGCGAGTCCAATTGTCCTGGTACAGAAAAAGTCGGGCGAGAAGCGTTTATGTGTTGACTATCGGGCTCTCAATAGTCGTACCAAAAGGGATCACTACCCTCTACCACGTATAGAAGACTTATTAGATCAATTGACAGGCCAAACCCTATTTACTACGCTCGACTTAGCGTCGGGCTACCATCAAATTGCAATTGCGGAGGAATCCAAGGAAAAGACAGCGTTTGTCACGCCCGATGGGCAATACGAGTATAATCGTATGCCCTTCGGACTGGCAAACGCACCTGCAGTTTTTCAGAGGGCTATCCATAAGATTTTAAATAAAACTAAAGTGCCGTATGTAGTTATTTATATGGATGACATTTTGGTTCCATCCAAATCGTTTGATGAGGGTTTACAACGCCTGGAAGAAGTTTTTCGTTTATTACATGAAGGAGGGGTTACGCTAAAAATGGAAAAATGTCACTTCTTTCAGGAGAATATAAACTTTTTAGGTTTCGAAATAGATAAAACTGGGATTCGCCCGGGAGAACAGAAAACTCAAGCCCTAACAAAGTTCCCTGAACCGTGTAATCAACACGAGGTTAGAAGATTTCTAGGTTTGGCAGGATTCTTCAGAAGGTTTGTCAAACAGTTTGCATTGATAGCCAGTCCCTTGACAAATCTCCTGAAAAAAGATGTCCCATGGTCGTGGGGTGTGACTCAACAAAGCGCCTTTAACACGCTCAAGCAGCTACTAACTGAGAGACCAGTATTAGCGCTTTACGACCATAAAGCAGAGACCCAATTACACACAGATGCCTGCAAATTAGGACTAGCAGGTATCTTGATGCAAAGATCAGGGTCTGAGCAATGGAGACCCATTGCCTATTATAGTCGCCAAACAAATTCGGACGAACAAAAACTGCATTCGTTCGAATTAGAAACACTGGCAGTCATAAGTTCCTTAAACAAATTTCGCCCATACTTGCTTGGAATAAAATTTACTATTGTATCAGATTGCAATGCATTACGCTCGACGTTCACGAAGAGAGACCTCGTACCACGTATTTCCAGGTGGTGGATCCAATTCTTGGAATATGATTGCAGTGTTGAATATCGCCCTGGCGAAAGAATGGCCCATGTGGATGCGTTAAGTCGTGGACCTATTGCATCAACCTCTGACCCCATACTCACACTTGATGTCCTGACTGTGGGTGCTGATGATTGGATATCGACAGTGCAATCAGCAGATGACGAGATAAAACGAATTAAGAATATCTTAGAGGATCCAAACACCTCAAAAATAGCAGCGATTCATATGGATTACCGACTCAAGAATGGTCGAGTGTATCGTGTCCTTGACCGTGATCATGAAGTTCTTAGGTGGTTAGTTCCAAGAGGAGTAAGGTGGCAGATTCTTAAGGCTAACCACGATGACGTGGGACATTTTGGGTTTGACAAAACTTTGCAAAGAATTCGATCGACGTTTTGGTTCCCCAAGATGCGCAAGTTTATAAAAAAGTATGTAGGCTCGTGTCTTGAATGCGCACATCACAAAGCTCCATCGGGTGCAAAGGAAGGATACTTACATCCTATACCCAAAATAGATATTCCACTGCTCACTGTACACGCGGATCACCTCGGCCCTTTCCCGCGTAGTAAACGGGGAAATACATATCTCCTGGTAGTCGTTGACTCCTTTACGAAGTACGTGTATCTTTCAGCTGTTCGAAGTACTAAATCCAAGGAAAGTATAAAGGTGTTTCAGGTATTCTTTAGTTTATTTGGTAATCCAATGCGGTTAATCACCGATAGAGGTTCCAGCTTTACCAGTAAAAGGTTCAAAACATTTATACAGTCCGTAGGAATCAAACATATCTTAAACTCCGTGGCAACCCCACGAGCTAACGGCCAGGTTGAGCGGTACAACCGCACAATCCTAGCCTTCTCGGGTGCAATGACTCATGACAAAGGTAGCGACACTTGGGATACCTATGTACCTGAGGTGCAATTAGGAATCAATACTGCCGTTCATGACGTTACAAAGTTGACTCCAACGGAAATGTTATTTGGGCGTAAACCGGGCAATCCTTCTCAAGGTGTACTTAACTCGATTACAGACGATATCATTGACGCAAACAATAAAACAATAGATGAAATAAGAGCGGAGGCTAAAGAACGTATTGATAGACATCAAAAACGGAGCAAAAATAGTTTTGATAAGCATCGCAAACCGCCCACATCATATAATGAGGGTGATCTCGTTAGGGTTAGGAGAGCTATTGTAGGTGGTACGGGTCAATCAAGAAAACTAGAGTCAAAATGTCAGGGTCCGTACCGAATTAAAGCGGTTCTTCCGAATGATAGGTTCATTATAGTTGACACTCCTCTAACTAGGAAGGGAAAACCCTACGAAAACGTAGTCTCTTTGGACAAAATATTCCCGTGGACGAGTTTTGACAGACCGGCTTGCACTTCCAGTGAAGGAAGTGATAATGATTAGTATGCTAGATTAACTGTATGATATCACTATAAAGAATTGTATTTAAAAAAATATTCACATGGAAAACTTTGATATGGATGTTAATTGATGTTGAATTAGTTATCTTGAATGAAAATAATACTAAATCAAAGTAATAATTATACAAATAATTTTGACTAACGATTAAATTTTCAAAGTATAATGCATAGTATTAATTGATGTTATAGTAATTCTGAGGATTTTTCATCATGGGGCAGGAGTGGCAACGATTCGCCGCCCATGAGTGATGAAACATTGCGGTTAATGCGTTAGTCGGTGAAGGAAGTAACCCCTAATGCTTAACCATAGACTTGCAATGGTGACATGAATTTGTGATGATATGGATTAAGATGATATGGATTAATGATGATATGGATTAATGATGATATGGATTAATGATTAAATGGATTAATGATGATAATATGGAGTAACTATGACAATTATGGATTAGTGATGATATGTGTTAATGATGATACGGATTAATGATGATGTATATGCATGGATGGATTGATAATGACGTACAATTATAATAATTTAAGAGAATATGATATAAATTGTAACAGATTGGTGCTGATATTGATAATATTTTGACAAAATGTGAAAAAAAAAAACTGGTTAAAATTGTTTAATTTATTAACTTAAAACGAGGGGACTCGTTTTGTGACGGATGGCCGACTGTAACGGAACGTTATCATCGTAACTGGCAACACCGAGCTACCCTCATAATAATGTAAAAGGAACGGACTTGCTTACAGCGTTGGGATATGGTCGGACATTCGTTGGTTAATGGCTGATAATAAGTTGTTGTTTTTAAGAATATACGTGTTGTGAGTTACTAATTGCAGTTTTTCTGAGAACCAGCATCTCCATTTACGAAGACCCCGTGAGTGTTTCAGGGTATTCTTGTAAATATTTAACTTTTTGTTGACTCTATTGTATAAGATAGGGCTTAAAAATTAAGGTAGATTGTTAGTCATATTACATCATCAATAGGCCAGAAAGTGGGTAAGCGAGTTATAGATTAAACATTGGGGATAGTCGTGGGGAACCTTATTTATAATTTCCTATACAAGTAGTGGAGTGACGACCTTGTGAAGATCGTGGGAACGCGGTGGATACGAAAAGCACAAGACCGGTCTGAGTGGAGAGCCCTGAGGAAGGCCTATGTCCAGCAGTTGACGTCTTTCGGCTGACATGATGATGATGATACAAGTAGTGAACCTGAGTAAGGTCGGTGTCAGTTCAAAAGGAAACGGGTAATTAAAATATTTTGTAAAAGAGGCAGTGTCCAACCGAGGATAGATATAAAATATGGTTGCGGCCTGAGCATCAAAAATATTGGGGATATGAGAGTGCTCGAATATTTTTAATGTGATGGTGCTGATTTATTTGAGTGTGACTTTAATTTGTAAGTAACTCAATCTTATTCTTTATTTGATCATTGACGACGCGCTGGCCTAGTTGATAGTGACCCTGCCTCCGAAGCTAGCGGTCCTGGGTTCAAATCCCGGTAAGAGCAGATATTTGCGTGATGAACGCGAATATTTGTTCGTGAGTCATGGATGTTTTCTATGTATTTAAGTATGTATTTGTCTATATACTTAGGATTAACCATAGACACTAAATTTAATTGGGGGATCCATATAGAAATAGTGTGTAATAAACTCCGCTCAATTTTGGCTAAACTAATTAGTTTAAAAACATAGTAAGTAGGAAATTAATGCACACCTTGTATCATTCGCTAGCCGAGTCTGTAATTACTTATGGATTAATTGCATATGGACGGACATTTAAGAGTTACCTTGATAAAATTTGTAACCTTCAGATTAGAATAGTAAAAAGTGTATTAGTCGATAAAAAACTAAAAACAAATATACTTAATGATAATTATAAGCGATTGTATAAGATATTAAAAATCTTACCAGTGCATGATAAGGTTAGGTATTTAATATGTATGGATGATAATTACGGTCAGGATAAATTCAAAATGCGTAGAATACCGTTGCGTAACCTCAGAACAACCACGCAAAAAGCGTACGTAGAATATAAAGCGAACAACTGCTATGGCCAAAGAGCGCGCAAGTATATTATTCCTAAAATACTTAACAAATTAAGCCCAACAGTAGAAAAGTGTAGTAAGCAGATATTTAAGAAAAGACTCCAAGCAAAACTGTTAGATTTGTATGATAATAGTAGCGAGTAATAGGGTAATAATAGGTATATTGATTCTATGGCATAACTGAAGTATCCCTACCGCTCTAGTTAAGTAGTGTATAACTTATGAGAATGTAAATTAGCTATAAGTGGGTAGAACACAATCCGCCAACAAACTGTCCTCAGTTTGGCGGAATATAAATATGTACATACCATTTAAGTTTTTTGTGATAAATAAATTAAAAAAAAAAATATATATATATATATATATATATAAGTATTTTTATCGTTGTCTAGTACAAGCCTAGAGCTTAGTTTCGGACTAGGTCAATTGGTGTGGCATTGTCCCCTGATATTTCTTTATTTATTTATTAAGAGCATTTCATTCATTGGAATAGTCTTCATACAGGCATCTTTTGACATAATGTATGTATGTTGCAACCTGTCACTAATACGCTGGTAAACATCTTAGCCTCATTGTGCAAAATGTGGTTACAGAATTATCAACAAGTTTTAAAAGTTGTTGGTAATTCTTTAGCTCTGCCTACCCCACTTTTGGGAATGAAGGCGTGAGTTTATGTATGTATGTATGTATTTTTTTATTAAGTTAAAACTAAAGTACCTACAAAAAATTTCAGTGCGCCAAATGTAAAATATCGCCTTTAAAACGCCCAAATGAAATACGATTTAAAAGTTTCACCAATAACCAACCGCTGTTATTAATATTTTAATCACTTACTCGTATTTCGACACATGTATTGAGTATTCCAGAAATATTTAAATTGGATTCCAGGGCTGTTTTCAAACAAAATGTGTACATTATTAAAGATTCAAAGAAAGCCAAATCACGATCGCGTCCTTTTTTCCACGACAGTTGTCATACAAACAGTACGGGTAACGTTCGTTACACAAAGGAAACAATTAAGTGTGTTTTAATTAAACGCAGCCACAACGCAACGCATCGACAACTCTTCTCGAATTGCTGGTGTTTATGGGCGGTGGTGATTACATCCTATCATTTAAGCTACATGCTCGTTTGCCTACCTCTTTTATTTTTTCTTATTTTTGAAAACGACCCGGGTAAGGACCAAAAAGTTGGACCACAGTTAAGCCCAGTTAACCGTGCAAATAAAGAAAACGAAAAAAAATCCGTTGTGCGCCTGTGCGAAAATTATCCCTACAATTGTATGCCTAACTTTAGTGTCATAACGGATAAGTTTCATAGAAAATTTAAATGAGTGAGTTACCGTGGCCAACTATTTGGTCCTTACCCACCTACCAATCAATTAAATTTTGACAATTTAATGCTAGCATCATTCTGATTTTATTTGATATGGACACCTGGGATAACTCGGGGCAAGTTCTAGGGATTTGACATCGATAAAAATGATGTCGATATAATTAAATTAATAAATGTGCACATTGAACATTCTCGATTACTGTAAAGAGGTTCGATGTCATATCTGATATCGAGCCTCTTAAGATAATAAAAGTATGCGGATGTCATTTCAATCAAAATGACAATTTACTGTCAGTACAATTCATATTCGTACGTTTAGCAGTTTAAAGTGGATATTTTCATCTAGACGGCAATCATTAATACCGACGAATATGGAAAAAATATTGATTGTATATTATGAAAACTATTATAAAATAAACATAATTATAAATACACGTGTTAATTTGTTTATTTTTTATCTAAACATGAGAAGAAAATAAGTAATATTTATTTATGTCGAATAACATTTAGATGTTGGCAATAACATCGATATATTTTATGTCGATAAAATATTTTGCTACATCACTTTCGTACAGACGCCCCGAGTTATCCCAGGTATGGATATGAAAAACTAAACCAAATAGAATGGATGGTCTTAAGTGTTTTTATTTCGGTAGTGCTAGATTAACCAAAATTTCACCCAAACATAGGAATAAAAATAAAAACGAAACATGATTAAAAAATAAAAACAAAAAGTTAATAACATTTGGAGGTGCTGGGATTTGAACCCAGGACTTTCAGCATGCGAAGCAGACACTCTACCACTGAGTTACACCCCCGATGGAATATTCTGCGAATTAAGGCATCATATAGCTTGCAAACTAGTACAATTTATAGTTAATACAATTCAATTGTATAACTTTCACTGATTATTGGTAGGTCGAGGACAGCATGTTTAAAAAACGACTAAAGGAACCGTTCAAATAAAAGTTAACCGTATTAAGTGGGTAATAGTGGCATTAAAATATGTCCTTTTATTACGTAACCATACTGTACTTATTAGCTTACAAACGAGTTTATTTACGAAGCAGCTGTGTTTTTTGCTCGTAAGTTCTTAACTCAATTTATTTTGTAATTAAAATTGGTTAATCAGTCAGAAACACCCACCCTGTGTTTCACTTTTGTATGGAATAAGTTTCATATTTTTTGTACTTTGCTTCGCTTACTTAGTCTTATGTAAAAACCGGCCAAGTGCGAGTCGGACGCGCACGAAGGGTTCCGTACCATTATCTATAAAAAATACGTTTGTTGTATGGGAGCCCCCATGAAGTATTTATTTTATTCTGTTTTTAGTATTTGTTGTTATAGCGGCAACAGAAATACATCATCTGTGAAAATTTCAACTGTCTAGCTATCACAGTTTTTGAGATATAGCCTGGTGACAGACAGACAGACGGACAGACGGACAGATGGACAGTGGAGTCTTAGTAAGAGGGTCCCGTTTTTATCCTTAGGGTACGGAACCCCAAAAATGAAAATGTTTGGTAAAGGTGGCACAAACTGACAACTTATGTGAAGCAGATTTTCAATGTTTGTTATTTTCCTAGAAACAAAAAACAATAATTAACTTTTCTGTCAACTTATGCCAAACATTAATGATATCGACCATCATCACCATTTTTTCCGCCTGTTACGAGTAGGTACCAATAATTGCATAATAATAAAAAAATATGCAAAAAGTGGTCAAAATGTGCAACCTCTAAATACTAAGTAATTGTATTATAATTTTGAATAGTTATCTTATAGATAACTAGGCCCAAGAATTTTAGCGAATTCATTGAAAATTGCAAAGTTTGAAAAATTAAACACCCTATTACAGTAATAATTTTTATTTTTTTACACATCGGTTAAATAAGTCTGACCAGGCTTCTACTAACGGGATTTGAAATAGTAACTTTTAGAAAAGAACCTGGAATTAATTTCAAAATAAACTATGCCAAATCTTGCTTTCAATTTATTTTCCGGGGAAGATGCAAAAACCTTCAGTTTTTGTAAACTGAGGGTATTTCGAGGGGTCCATCGGTCTGGGTGTCTGTCAGGGGGCGTATTACGTTGACAGTTCAAATTTATAATTAAAGGAGGCCCCATACATTAATGACCTGACTCGCACTCCGCTGTTTTTGTTTAATGGCTTAATAACATTATACTTAATTATTACCCTATACAATCGCTTTGTCTTCTTCTTCTTTTTTACATATAAAGAACTATTGCCGATCATAAGTCTCGCAAAAACATGACAGCAAGAATGGTTCGATAGATATGAATTAAAAAAAAGTTGTGTTCGTAATTGTCAGATGACAAAAAAACCAGACGACGCCGTGCACGAACAGCTAGTATATATATGGATATATTCTAAATATTTATGACTCAGTTTGCTTAAGGAGGATTCAAATCCATTGCACCATGTATCAGTCATCAATCGCGAAGCGCGACCTTACTAAAAAATAAAAAAAACAATCACAATACAATTTAAGATCTCTAAGACGTTTAAAAACATTGCGATCTTCCGTATTGAATTGATTGAAATGCCATCCCGGACGGCATTTGTTAAGACGAAGCAAAACGGAGATCCCTCTGGGGGGTTTATGGGAGTCATAAACGGGGGTGCTGCTTACCGGGTCTGAAGTTGTGACTCAACTCATAAGATGTTGGGAATTCATTATTTATGTACAGGATTGGGAAAGACATTTTTTTTATTGTTATAGACATTGGGATAGGGGTAACGTCTATATTGGAATCCCTAATAGTCATTTGTTCTAGTCATCGTTTGTCCTAAAGCCATTTCCGCCGGATGTTTAAACTCCTTAGAGTTGTTATTACATTACACAAGTATAACCTAACGTAACCGCAAGTATTTTTGGTAAGCTTTAAAAGTTAGAGGCAGAGCTACAGAATTACCTACAACTTTAAAAACTTGTTGATAATTCAGTAACCACATTTTGCTAAAATAGGCTAAGATGTTTACCAGCCTATTAGTGACAGGTTTCAAGCCCATCGCCTAACAGTACCTACTAAAAGCCTATATTCCCTTAGTCGCCTCTTACGACATCCACGGGAAGACATGGAGTGGCACTATTCTAACCCGGCAACCACACGGGATCAGGTCAGTTTAGGACTATCAATAATTTAGGACAAACGAACGTTAGGGTAAACGATATTATGGATCGCGAATAACACCCATTGGGTGAGACATTTGGGTGTCCCTCGGAATGCCTAATAATGTTTAGTAAAAAGTTTGGAAATTCAGGCGGAAATGGCTTTAGGATAAACAATAATTCGAACAAACGATGCATTAGGACAAATGAAGATTCGGGATTCCTGTAAAGACCCAGTTATTTATGTAACTATCACATAATGAAGCCTCATGCCATTTGAGTGAATAGCTTACGATCACGAGGCCAAGCCATCAAGTGTCCCAACAGCAGATCCGAGTATATACCTATACTATATGTATAATTCATAGCAATAGTATGTTTAAATAACTTTTTTTTAACTGTTGCCATACCTGTTTTTTAGCAGTTTCCATGCCTTTTTTGCCAACAGTGGTGACAGGTGGGCTTACTTATGCATACATAAGTGAACATGTATCTTCTGACATAATACAAACAATTATGGCACTTGATGATATGGTATTGCGGAATACACGTCTCAAAACCGCTCCTCTTTTGTCTTCGCCTTCTGTGCCGACATGACCCTGAAAAACGCTGACTAAATAAATAAAACAAAGATTGCGAAATGAACGAATATCTGAGAGTACAACCTTATTTCAGATCTTTCATTTTATCCCGCTTGACGTTTGTTACAAGTTAATGGGCTGTTAGGGATTTTATCCTCATTTTATGTTGACGATTAGCTTTTATTTGGCTGGCTCGAGTCGATTATTGTAATTAAGAAAGAAGGATGAATGAATAATAAGAATAATGGCATATTGTTGTTAAAAGAGGGTGCCTTAAGAGCATTTTATATTAATTTATTAAAAATGTATCAATGACTTGGCTTGAGTTGACTTTACCCAATGATTACAGTAATTATAAAAACAAAAGTTGCAGCATTGGGCACCTTGTCGCTTTGACACGTATGATAGATAAGTTCAGCAGGTCAAACTAGACGTTAAAGTGACAAAGGACTAAAGTGTGCAGCTACTTATAAGGAAGACTGTTCAACACAGTACGGCAGTTGGTTAAAATACCAACATGGGAGTGTAGTGATGAGATAACACAGCACAGGGAATGATGTCACTTGGTGTCGGAAGCGATAGTTCACTTAGAGGGGTTGAGCTTTTAAAATAATAGATGGCGCTATATGAAGCGCCATCTATTGTCGAGTAGCATTTTTATCTACTTTATTATCCGTATGATGTTGCTGCTCAAACTGAAAAAGACTTATGTATCAAAAACCTCTCTAGAAGTGTGCTATTAGCTGTAAGTGGCACCCTATTTGACAATATACGCATTTGTAGTCTTCAGAATAAGTGTGTATGGGTCCCAGTTCCCACTTAATTACCACCAGGTGGCCGAAGCCCTCGGTTGGCTTTTTATTAAAAAAAAATATAGTACTACACATTATGTTTAATGTATGTAGATCTGTGTCACAGTGACGTTATAAATCAAATCATATAAATTGACAATCAAAATGTCAAGTGACTTGGCTATGGTGGGTTAGAGTTCCATTTAACCAACTTACTGAAGTATTTCTTTACAGCTTTGACAGTAAATTCTATTATATTCCATAAGCCAAGTCCAAGTCGCAGAGCCAGAGATTCCCATCGTGTTTTGTGCAAACTACAATAGTGATCTTCAAGATTTCATTACCGTTTCGAATATTTAAGCCACCAGGGGAGCGAACGGGGGAGATGGTTTTAATTTGAGACACATTTCTGAATATAAACTAATATGACACCATACGATACTCTTATATCAGAACATTAATGACTAGTGCAAGATATTTATGATATTGCTATTGATAAAATTTTCTATACAATGCACATTCTACACGGGGAAGCCTAAAGACTTTTGGAGGAAATAGTCCTTGGGTTTAACTTCAATCCGTACTAAAATGCGAAAGTGAATACACCCTTACGCCAAGGACACAATATGAATTTTACTAAAATTAATATTGAGCCTAGTTTTAACCCCGAGGAGACTCAAAATTAAACTTCATAGAAAAATCGATGATCAAGCTTTGTGTGGCCAAAGTTGGGTTTAAAATCTAGCCACAATGACATTTCCTTGCATCGTTTATTTTCTCATAGACATCTCCACTCACATCCATCCTCCTGATACGACCAAACTTGCAATGTAACTGTATTCTGTTTCATTAAAACTTTGGCCCAATCAGAGCTATCCATTGAGAAGTTAGCGGAGTTAGAGCTAAGAACTACGTTTGGGCCCCGCAGTGTACAGTGAACTCGCTCTCGCTAATTAGATTTAAAAAAGAAATACTTTGTATAATTTCGTGAATTTCTGGTAATGGTAAAGTTTTAATTGGTGACGCAAAAACGTATATTATTTTGAGGACTACCTACTTGTTAATAATTTTATCGCGTTGCGTGAAATGGAACCTTAAGACTCGGAAAATAAAAGTGGAACTGGTGTCTAATTTTAATTCTAACTTTAATTCATGGCTTTCACTCCTGTTAATGTGTATTTCGCCAGTGTCAAGTTGTTTATAGAAACTCCTCCTTATTACAGCAATACGTCCATGGATATCACACGTGAAGACAATTGTTCGGTAAAAAAGAATCTTCTCTAATGGACTAAAAAGAAGCACATGGGGTTAGCTCCACACGCTTCTGTCAAGTACCGTTATTGGTATCAACGTTTTTTTTAATTTTTAAACGTCAAACGTCATAGTCGCTTTCTAGGATGTTTTCGCCCTGTTGGAAAACACGACAATTTTTTTATTGAACACCAAGCAAAAACTTAACAGAAACAGTAGGTACATTTGCATAATTGCATTCTATATACCAGAAACAGAGTGACGACCTTGTAAGGATTACGGGAACGCGGTGGATGCGAGAAACACAAGGCCGGTCTGAGTGGAGAGCCTTGGGGGAGGCCTATGTCCAACAGTGGACGTCGTTCGGCTGACATGATGATTGATTCTATATACGTTTGTACGGGAGACCGGGGTTCGATTCCCCGCCGGAGAGCCACTTCTGACGGTACCTATAGGGTAAGTATCTCAGAGACCCACCACCGCGATGACGGCGATGGTGATATTGGGACGGGTTGTTATGTAGTTGAGAAAATCTCTAATCCAATCTTATTGTATTTCAATTATTTATGCATATAAAAGCACAGTAATAAATTACATAATAAATTAATAAATCTGGTAGATTTTTTACGTGTAAAAGTGACAGTGCGGCCTACTTACTGAATAAACATCTTTTATCTTCTTTACACATACATATATAAACTCACGCCTTCATTCCCAGAGTGGGGTGGGCAGAGCTACAGAATTACAAACAACTCTTAAAACTTGTTGATAACTCTGTAACCACAATTTGCACAATTAGGCTTAGATATTTAACAGTGTATATTAGTGACAGGTAGCAAGCCCATCGCCTAACAGTACTACCAGTTTATCTTCTTTTTATCTTTTAATACTACGTTGACATGAAACTCGACATCCCTGTATGTTATTTCTGAAAGTTGCTAAAAGAATGATACTAGAGGGCGCGGCAGACCACCGCAACGCTGGATGAAGGACATTCGACGGTACGGAGGTCGGGACTGGATGAGACGGGCACAGGATCGCCAAGAGTGGAAGAAGAGGGAAGAGGCCTACATCCAAGATTGGATCACCATGATGATGATGATGATGATGATGCTAAGAGAATGAGTATCTCGATCGATATCTGAATCGATTCGATCTTACTAATTTTAAATTTCGAAGGATTTAGTGCAAAAAAAGAAACGTAAGAGTGGCCAGGAACGAAATCAAAAGAGGTTGTGTAACCACCTTGTTAAAAATAGTAAAATAATTTTAGTAAATATTAAACTGAAACTTTGTACCTATTTTCGCAGTATAAAAAATATGTCAAATTCAATTATTCACTACTTTATTTCTTAAGGTGCCCCAATATTCGTTTTTTGAAAATCACGATATTTGTATAACAATTTTGGTGAGGTACAGGACTTTGTACTTCGAGTCCAGGAAAGGGCATCAGCGAAACTAAACTTCATCCAGCTTTATCTTCATAATAAAGTATACCTTGTGGGACTAGTACTACCTACTATGTCTTTAGTCTAGCCCGGTCTGCAGGATCTTTTATGTATAAAGTAATACAGCCAGGTGACGACTGCGGTCCTAAGAGACTCGGTCAGCGACGCCATTGCTTTTTTGGGAGTTTCTCGTTAATGATAGGATATTCAACGCTACACTGAAATAAATAATCGGTCGCTTCTGCCAAGATTGTGATTGTTGTGCATAAACGAATCATGCAAAAAATACGTTTATTTCTCGAGCTTGTGTTTCTTATAATCGTTAATTTAATAATATCGAAATATTCAATATTTCTTTAGATAGTTTTAAATGTGCCTTGTATAAATCAACTCTTTGTTAATCTGTCTCTACCTACCATTCATTTATTTACCTACTACAAGTCCAGGTTATGTCTTTCTCATTCAAGACGGCGCATTCTGCATGTGTGCGCTATATGTCTATCTCCCTTCCTGTTCTTTGATACTTGACTAGTTAAGAGGGCTCATTATTTTATATTTTATATTCCACCTGTGAACACTGTTTTGTCAGTGCACCATTTTCTTTTTAATCTAATAAGATCTATGTAAATGACTGATTGTGTTCAAAATAAATAAATAAGCGTCTTGATTCCATACGAGCCTGATAACACTATAAATACATCAACTAGGATGTTAGTTTAATCACTTAATAAATTTGATGTTGTAACTATCATTTTGGCCCTCATTTATTTGTCTGTACTACTAATAATTCCAAGAAACCCACTTTGAAAATTGAAGTTCTTTCCATCGATTCAGCAATGATGAGTAAAAACGATGCAGTTTCTGCAATTGCGGATTTAGCACTGTGACTGCAACTTGTTAACCTTTCTGTGGCTCTCATATTGATGGCCAAAACAGATTTTCAAAGCACATTTCAATACGGATTAAAACTTCCAAGAATGACTGCTTTAAATTTTACGAGCCAAAATGTTAGGTTAAAAACGATACGATGCGATAATTATTTACGATAAATCATTCATAACCTTACACATCGGTCGCTGCCACTCACGATCTGGGGATTCCCTGAATACCATTGCAGCGTTGTAGCACTAACAAGTGTCGCAACACAACGTTGAATGAAGAACCATATTGATGTGACTACTGCACCCTAGATTTTAAGGTACAATAATAATTTGTAAATATAAGTTTAAGATGGTTCTGGGTGAGATTGATTAAAAAATTTTTTTTAGTATTAATTTTTTTTTGTTTAATTAATTAAAAAAATTCATACATACATACACAAACTCACGCCTTCACTCCCAAAGTGGGGTAGGCAGAGCAAAATAACCTTTTCAATTTTGCTTTAGGTACTTCACTCGTAAGTAGAACTAATTTACCATATTTTTTTAAATACATTTATTGTGAAAGTATCTAACGCAGCAACCGCACCCCGACTCCCCGCTAGCCAGTACACCTAGTAATAAGGATTTATGACAGCCTCGGGGAATTAACGAACCTCGCTAATGCAACTAGATTCCGTTTGTTCCTAACTTCGCACAAAGCGCCTCATAACTCGCGCTCGCGAAATTAGCTAATGAAGAGGAAAATGTACGTGTGAGTTGGATGAACAACAGGGAACCTGGCAACATCCAGGGAGGGAAAGGGAAGTATAGTGCTAGAGCTCTGTCATTTCCACTGGATGGATTCTGACAAGTTTTGACACTTTATGATACAGCCTCAGAACTTTACTACCGTTAGTTACATCAAACATTTACGAAAATATGTTTAATGTATTTGTATGTGTATTTATTAAGCATACAATGTATGTATGCATACATGGCGTTGCTTAAATACAAAAGCGACACAACTCAAAATGTGTTTGTGTTGCATTTAAACTCGGAATGCTACTTACTTTAAGTTTCAAATCAAACAATTTTTTGTTTGTTTGTGGCGCTTTTGTCTTTAAGCAGCGATGGGATACATGGCTGATCTTTTTATTAGAATGACACCTCTACACTTTATACCCGTGTAAAGCAATGAATGAATATGAATATGAATATGTAAAACTACTGTGTTTAGAGAGGTAATAAATATTTTTGATTCTAATTCTGATTCTGAAAAAGTAATAAAATAACACAAAGGGAATATGTAAGTATTGATTTGTTTTAATCGCATTTCTTGTATAATGAATCGCATATTGATATAATATTAAAATACCGTAAAATTAAGAAATCACCCAAAAGTGAAATTTAAATTTAAATCGGCCAAGAAATACGCATAATACATGTATTTTAAACTGCAAATTAGACAGCGATTACACCGAGAGATCCAATATGCACTGTGACGTCATGTAACAGGTCGGCCATAAAAAATCCATGTTAAATTCTATTAGGCTAGAAAAAGATAGGAACGAATTATTGTGGGCTCATATCTTGGTTATTTTTATAGCTATTAAAAAAATGATTTTCTCAACTGTTTGTTATATGAGCTTTTAATGGAGCTGTGAAAATAGTCATGAACATTCCCTATTGTGGTACAGAGTCCTTTTGCGCCAGCACCATCTTGCACTTTAGACTGCCGCCAAGCAGCAGCGTATGAGTAAGACCAGTGAGATGACTAGCATATCGTTACTACTTTGAAAAAAACTCGTATCTGATGTTTCAAGATGTATAAGTTTGAATTTAAATCTCTTCACATTTAAGTTTAAAATGGTATATTACGAAATATGCGATACGAGTTTTTTTTCAAAGCAGTAACGATGTGTAGAAGCAATCCATCTCAGTCTCTCTTTCCTTCTTTTGGGGCACCAAATAAATTTAAGCAACAAGCCTCATGTTAATAACAGTGGCAGTTACTGAAATAACTTACTCGTCTATTTGTACCCAACTCCGTAAACCACATAAACAAACGTTACTTAGCATCATTGATCACTGGTATAATAAACTTGACTACCCGTCAAAGTGACCGTTACGTATTACACGTGTTTCCACGTTTGACAACATTCTGCAGTTACTAAAATTAACACCAGCAAAACTTGTTCCAAAACACTACAACTTTTGCATACAACCCGTTGTTATTAAAGTACATCTGCACCGAACAGCTCTCTAACCCCATGCTTCCCTAGTACCTAGCCAATTAAAACTTTTCGTCAATTAGCCGGTGACATTCTGCAAACTCGCGAACTATTCAGAACATTTTTAACCGTGTTAGGGAGCTGTGAATAACACGTCATAGTTTTTTTATGATGGGAAATAGTAAGTGCGAACGGTTTGTTAACTTTTAAAGAAAGGTTCTTTGTTTATCATAGAAAATGGCACCAATTTTGTTACTCAATAAAATGTTGCAACACTTGGAACTAAAGGTTTTGTAAATGCATTTGTTAATACGCAAAAATAATCAAATAACACCTTAAAATAGAATTTAAAAAAATTGGTTACAACAGTGAAGTGATACTAAAACAGGAATGACAAAAATGGGCTCAGTGTTGGCAGTTTTATAGACAATTACACAAACCACTCTCACGCACATCCTCTGTTCTTGCGGACCACTAATGCGCAATAGAATTAGTATCCACATAGGGCGACATATTATTGACCCACAAGAGATACAACTACTCACTGCCCAAAGCATTTAGAAATTCTTGGACGCAACGGGCCTTTATAGTGAACTCTAAGCAAAGGGCTGCCACAAAAGATCAGCAATGGTCGAAGTGGTTCACAGGGCCCATCTCAACCCCCCCAATAATAATAAACCACTCTTAGGTATCAACTTGGCAATCAGTGTCCTTCTAAGATGATGATGATGATGATGAAGATAGAAGACGTGGAGTCAGACCCCGAATGCACAGATACCGGCTAGACGCAAAGAGGCCAGGAAAACTTACAGTAAAGACGCCTGAAGTCGCAATTGGCCAAATTTAGAGGCTCTGGCTGCCTCCTCAATGTGCCTTATAGAAGAAATCGTCATGGGCTAAAATGTACATAAACCGAAGTACCTACGGCCTAGTAATTTTTTTATGGTGTCCTGCTGTAATGTGTTAGGTAGACCACCGAGAGGGTAATCCACCTACAGCTAATCCCAATAAACATAAAGAAGCCAGGTATCATGAGAAGATATTCTCTTCGAAAACAAAGGTATTTGACATGCGGGTTACAAATAATTACTTATCATTTATTAAAAATGATAATTATTAATACATACTCAAGACGGCAGCTGGCAGTGACTGGATGCAAAGGGCGGGAGATCGTGCGTTGTGGCGATCCTTGGGGGAGGCCTAAGTCCAGCAGTGGACTGCAACAGCCTGATATGATGATGATGATGATGAATACATACTACCGCAAAATGTAAAAAAGGAAACTGTTCGGCTATGAATTATATTAAATAATTAAGCTACCTATACCAATACCTATTGAAATTTCGGAAAATAATCGGGGAATCTAACACAAATTTGTTTTAGTCCCAAATTATGATTGTCAAGTTTTACGCATAAAGCCAACCAGGGGATTACTTTGTTTGCCCATAAAAGACTGATCCTAAATGAGTTCAAATAATAAAGGCACACAACCTCATTATCATCTCCAATTGTTTGCTGTCTTTAAAGTAATCAAGTACAAAAGTCATCACTTGCTTGAACTTAGCCGTGTAGAATTGGTTCCACTGAATCATAGCCACAGAACAAACGAAAGCTACAAACAATATTTGGGGTAGCTCGGACTTGAACCCTTAAGTACTTCACTCGCCGTATTTACTTGAGCGAATGAGAGACCCATGACAGCGGTGCCACCATCTACGTAAAACTGACAGTTTACATCAAATGAATTCTAATTAAAACAACCGCGTTCTTTTCATTAGTTTTTTTACATGTACGAATCAAAGAGGAACAACATATTAAAAAGCAAAGCTTTATATTAAAACAGTTGTAAGTGATATAAAAAGTCACCCCCGAGGGCTAAAGTGGTTTACTTTACTGTTATAAAGAGGAAGAAGGAAAATGCAATTATGTTTGATGGCATCAAACATCCAGAAGACCAGCAACGTCTCTTTTGATTCATAAGCAATTACTAAAGCATATTGTACAAAAATAACTTGTTCCTCCACAGCGGATTCATATATTTTTTCCAGGAAAAAATACGACACTATGGATTCTGTAAATCTATTTCGAGGGAAAACAAGTCGAGTATGCCGCTACCCATTTTTTTCCCATACAAAAGGGTTTTTTTTATTGCGTAGTTACAAAAATATCGTTTTTCGATGACGATGAAAAAATGTAAATTGTTAGTTATAACAATGCAATACCAAAAATATGTCGACAAAATAGATTTTTAGATGGATTTTTATTTTCACTTTTTTTTTCATCCTTTTTACATTCTGATATAATTGGGTACAATACACTCTTTTTTAAGAGTATTTGATTAAATTAAACCAGCCTAGAGTTTGCTCCCCTTATTTCTTGACTTTGCTCTTTTGAATGCTCAAAAAGAAACTATGATGACGTTTCAGGAGTCCCGACGTATTTCCTATTCTACATTATTTTGAGAGCAACTAAAGCGATGGCATAAAGCAGTCAATTCTAGGAATTTTTGCTAGTCTACTCCTAGCTGAAAAATTAAGAAGAAAATATTGTCAAGATTACGCTGTTTGAAGCATACTGCTCATCTTTTTACACGAGCAGCCTGTGGGTCTGCTATACCCAACAATCATACAATACTTTAAGGGTACAATATAACAACGCCTTCAGGATGCTGATGGGGCTGCCCAGATTCTGCAGCGCATCCGCCATGTTCGCGGAGTCACGAACTGACGGGTTTGCAGCAATTTTGCGCAAGAAGGCAGCGTCTCTGCTGGGCAGGACGAGGAACAGCCCGGACAGCATCCTGAAGATGATTGCTGATCATGTGTGTTGTCCTATATTGAATCGAATAATATTATCTGTAAAATCCAATTTAGTTTTTAAGTACTAACATGGTGCAAATTGTGGTTACAGAGTTATCAACAAGTTTTTGGAGTTGTTGGTAATTCTGTAGCTCTGCCTACCCCACTCTGGGAATGAAGGCGTGAAGGTATGTATGTACTAACATTATTTCTAAGACTATACTAACAATAATGAAATCCTATGTTATTTTGAATTAAATAAATGAATTTAATTTAATTTAATTGAATAGACAAATGCTTAGTGACAAAGATCGAAAAGGGTATGCTGAAATGCTTTGATCATTAAGAAAGGATGGATGAAAGAAGAGTGACGAAAGAGATATGGCGAGCGATAATGAGTGGAAATGTCGGCAGGGGACAGTGATTAGATCAGATTCGCGATGTACTGAATAAGGGCCAAAACAAAACCGAAAACTGACGTACGTGCATGAAGAGGTTAGTTAGGTTCTGGCTTTGAACCGAAAACAAGGTGGCTCTTATTAGAGTTATATTATCATAATGTTAAATTGTCTATTACAAATGGATTGCATAATAAAATTCAACTGTAGCTTTTTAAAAGGGACTCTTAATACAAATCAGCGATCGTATAATGATGACGTTTATCGCGGTGGATTGACCAGGCCCTCTCGTACTCCATACCTGTCAGAAAGTGACGAATGTTTTATCCACATTTATCCACAGTGATAAAAGAAACTTTAATAATCCCGCAAGAAACAAATTCTAGTGAAAATGTACGCATATTTTTTGGATATAAAAAGGTGTGAGGTTCGTTCTTATTCCGCCGAGGATCGCAGGATTACGTAGATCCCGTGACGTCATCGGCTGGAGCTTAGCGTCGCAGATTTTTCCCAAAATTATTACTCCTTTGACTCCTCTTTATCCCGGAACAGCGGGGGATGACCGGGGTTTTAAGCGAGCGTTATTAAAGGAAAAGTAGTCCGGGAGTTCACCCATTAAAGGGCATAGGTAACATTAAGACCTTTTAGAATAATAAATTCATCAGACAAGCATACAATAATAACACGAAAACACTATGTATTTAAAAGTGAGATTTTCCACACATCATCAACATAAAATACTACAGTACTCCCGGCAAATCGGAACCCTTTCACAGGGACGTTATCAATAACATTGTAAGAATTGTTAAACAAAATGTCACTGTGACTCAGTCCGATTTTTTGAATATTTTCTCCAGGTAGAAAACATTATAAGGTATGACTCTGCACATTATTAAGAAAACCACGAAAATTCCAACACATTTTCAGTTTTCATCACATGAAACCGACACTGGGTTTAAAAGTAACATTGCTTAAAATAAACAAAATACTAAATACGCTACGCTACACTTTGTTAGTTAAGTATTAATTTATACGTAATAGTATTTAATCAAAACACATTGTTATTTCATATTTACTTTATCTCATAACTTTATCAAGGTGCCTTCAAAAATTGAATTCACAACTAAAACTCACAGTATTCCAGCTGAATATTTTGTTGTTAACAATGCCTATTATAATGCTATAACTAAAATAGTAAGTACTTCGTTGTTTTAAGTTTATTTTGTGCAAAAGTTTGTTGAAAATAGTAAATTTTAATGTACCTGAATATTTAATTTGAAATACTACGTTGTCTACATGGTTTCAGTCGACATGATGTTTATCTTTATCTGGACGCGTGAGAATTTGTCGTCGAGCTCTCCGAATCGTATATCGTATGAGTATTTAACATTAATAGAAATATTTAAAATTAAAGCGAGAACTTTAATTTGTATTATAAAACCTTGTGGGAGGAGCTTTTGCTCGTGGGGGGACCTTGTGCAGGGTCCGTCCGGGTTGGTACCACCATCTTATCTATTACCTTCCGCCAAGCAGCAGTGTTTGCATTGTTGTGTTCCGGTTTGGAAATAAGTCGGTGAAATGACTAGCATAGAGGCAATCCATCTTAGTCCTCAGGGATGGCAGTGCATTTGCAGTCTTGTGAATGGGAATGTCTATGGGTCACAGTTTCCACTTACCATCAGGTGGCTTGTGTGCTCGTTTGCCTTCCTATGCCATAAAAAAAAACCATGTCCACTAAAGATGCTCGCGAAGGGATTTTTAGTTTTCAGTACAAATTCTAGGCTAGGCGAGCTGAGACGATGTGAGTCAAGAATTCACATCGTCTCGGCTCGCCTAGCCGTTGTAAAAGCACTTAGACGTATTGAAAGTTAAAAAGCTATATACACTAACATTTAAATTAAACCTTAATCAGCAGTTTCAAACCTTACCTTCACGAAGACGTCATTAAATGGTCGTTTATAGAAATCTTTATTAATAGCCCCTGTCCCGATAATTCCCTCCTGTCAGGGGGGCTAGGAGGGGATTAGAGGGGCAGCCGCATGTCAGCAAGGGCTTTAGTAGAACCATGTTGATAACATAGTGATACTGTATAATAATAGTAATAGATGTACATATATTTTCACCGTGTGGTTACCGGGTTAGAATAGTGCCACTCCATGTCTTCCCGTGGATGTCGTAAGAGGCGACTAAGGGAATAAAGGCTTGCAGTATTGTTAGGCGATGGGCTTGCTAACTGTCACTAATACACTGGGAAACATCTTAGCCTACTTGTGCAAAATGTGGTTACAGAATTATCAAGAAGTTTTAAGACTTGTTGGTAATTCTTTAGCTTTGCCTACCCCACTCTGGGAATGAAGGCGTGAGTTTATGTATGTATGTATATATTTTGACGACGCGCTGGCCTAGTTGATAGTGACCCTGCCTACGAAGCTAGCGGTCCTGGGTTCAAATCCCGGTAATATTTGTTCCTGAATCATGGATTTTTACTATGTATTTAAGTATATATTTCTCTATATAAGTATTTATATCGTTGTCTAGTATCCATAACGTACAAGCCTAGAGCTTAATTTGGGACTAGGTCAATTGGTGTGACATTGTCTCCTGATATTTATTTATTATTTATTATTATTATTTCTAAAACGTAGGTGTACGGTTCTCTCACTCGCTGTCATACGCTCTTATGCAAGTGAAACCGGCATTTCCCGAATCGGAAAGTTTCGTATGAGCTATCGCACTGTAACAAAGTTGATAAATTACTAGTTCTAATTAGTAGGTCTTCACCCTTTTATGTTAGGAATGTTATCTGGAGGAATCACATTACTACACAAAACCGCATCCAAATTGGTTCCGATCCGTTTAAGAGCTACGGTGCCACAGACAGACACACACACACTTACTCGTGAAACTAATAACACCCCTCTTTTTTGCGTCGGGGGTTAGAAAAGCAGTATATCTTTTGTTATCTTTTCCGCACAATACACAATGAACCATACGTGATCGCTATATTTGTATATTATTATGTATATAAATATAAAACAGCCACATAGCTCATGATCACGCGGCGCGTAAACAAAGCGAATAAAAACCGATGTTACACTGTCGACCACTGAAATACATAAACCTACACTTTTATATTTAGTATTTTCTTATTTATTCTGCTTCTTTTAAAATTGATAAATAAGTAAACTAAACTAGACTTAGGATAAATTAATTAGCAAAACTTTTATCTATTCTTCTTTATTTGGTCTTATTCAAATCACTGGGACTTGGTTTTTTTATCATTCGATGTAGTTTTAAGTTGACTGAGATTTCAACGCTGAGCTGGAGAGCCAAAGAGTAACATGGACTAACCAAAAAACTAGGAAATATTGCAGTGTCCGTTGGGAATAGTGATAAACGTGAAAACACGCGGACGCAGTCACAGGCAAATTCTAGTAAGAACCTACAAAATGTATCTGTCCGAATAAAACAAATTTATTTTTAAGCCGACTGCGGCAATGCCCAAAAGGAGAGTTATGTGTTTCACTTGTATATATGTCCGACTCAATGTCCGCTTGTAACTACTAAACGGCTAAACCGATTTTAATAAATTGTACGTGGTTAGATTTCTCTTAACCACTAGAATGTCATAGGCTATATAAAAAATATATACATGATAAGTACTTTGACGACATTATCCAAATAGCAGTTGGATTTTTTTAAAGCTTGCTTCTCGTTACACTTGTCTATTCACTACACAGATCGCCCATTCCATTACAAATTAATCCCTTATAATTAAATTCCCACTCAATGCGTTAAATATATCACAGTGCACCGTTTCGCACGTCCCGCGGTGTACCCCACTGTGCGGGTAATTCGGCAGCGCGTTATCCTGGCAACACGCGTGCCGTTTGTTTTGATTACACCGCGTGTAGCGCTGATTGTATATTTATATAGTTCGAAGGAAATGCCCTTACCTGCTGAGATCTCGACTAGATAACGCGGTTTAGTATTCAGCAGTGTCCCAGTGACGTTATAAATGAATCGTATGAATTGTCAAACGAAATATCACTATGGCACAGTTCTTTGGCCTGGGTTCCATTTCCTTGATGTACATCTGTAACAAGGGTTTACTTTGCGCAAAAATAGTTAAAGTAAATTAATTGCATGTAGATTATCCCCCTTATTCATAAAGCACAATAAGCTACTTTTAGTTAAAGTATTCCTTCCTTATCTGTCATTGTACACAGATAAGGACAGAGCATATTTCAAGCAACTTTAGCTATTGCGCGTTTATGAATAAAAGGGGAAAAGGTTCAAATTATTTTGTTGATCTACTTTCGTTTCATTTTTGACGGACTCGTTAGTTTATCATTTGTATTGGTGGTGGTGGTGATTATTTCTTATCTATAATCAAAAATGCGGAGGCTGTACTTATATCCTGTAAAAAGAAAAAATCCTTTGAATATTTAAAAAACTTTTCTTTAATAATTACATAGTCATTAGATTAGATCTAAGGGCTACTGTATTTAATAAAGAAATTAAATCCTTAACGAGCAATGCAAGCTGCATCGGACTAACAGAAACCACAGCAATAACTAATGATGTTATCGTCATCATTTCAGCCGAAAGACGTCCACTGCTGGACATAGATAGTTTGCCACAAGGACAGGTCTCATGGCCATCAATCCATGCCATTGCTTGCATCCATCGGTTTCCTGTAACCTTAGCCAGGTCGTCAGTCCACCTTATTGGAGGCCTACCTACGTTGCGTCTTTTGGTACTAATGATTAACAAACCGGGAAACACGCCAATTCTACACCCTCTGCATTTAAAATGTATTTTAAAACTACATGCAGCCCCAAAAACAAGAACATTTGAAACAAAATCTGTAAAAAATACAGTGCTTACCTCACGTTATCCATCCCGACACCTGCTAGTTCCAAACGCAACAATGACAGCTATAATGGCGCCAACGCCGCCATCTTGTAATCAGAAAGAATGGCGCGCAACACGTGAGTTGCCAGCTCACCCACACAAATTACCCGCCCCACTATTTGTATCTCCCTAGATTCCCCTTTTATTAGGTTATTTATTGAGAGTAATGCTCAGAGGTGGGCCGCGGTGTTTTTTCGTGTCATTCATGATCTTTAATGTTGGTGTATTTTATTATTATCATTAGTTACTATTACGGGTGCTTTTTCGGGAATGTTTGGATGTAGGGGGAAATATAATGTAGGTTTTTTGTTTTTGTTAACTTCAGGCCGGTTTTAAGAGGATTTGAGGGTGTTATAACTTTTTTTTGTACCTTTAACTTACAGCTTGGTAAAGTAAGAGTTTGGCGCGGTGTCGGAAGCAGCAATTTGCCTCACTAATGAATATTTTAAACACCCTTCTAGGCAAAAAAATAATTTATTTTTTATCCTAAATCAAGATTTAACACTGATATTTTCATACATTTTTATACAGTTAAAGTTAACTTAACCTCAAATTTTGATAACTTAATATTTTTGCTGCAAGTAGACCTATATTATTATTACTTATTTATTATCTCAACCGCTTGTTTCACAATCGACAAGTAAAGCATATTCGACAGATAAATTTAGCCCTTTCTCTTTCTTACACTTGAAAATAGACAAGGAGAGAATCTACTTTAAATGGCAGATAAATTTAGTGGTCGATTGTGATACAGGCCCTTAATGTTACATTGTAAAAAGTAGTGAGGTAGGTATCTGATCTTTCTCTTATTAAAAAAAGAGATTTTCTTTTAGACAAAAACCCAAATTAATGTCAAAATTATTATAAAAGAACTACAAAATCGTCTGGGATTCAACTGACTTACATCAAGATGTCTCTTTACAAAAATTAAAGTTTTAAAATAATCAAACTTTTTTTTAGTAAAGTTAATTAAAACCATCGGCATTTTTTACTTACATACACATACATAAACTCACGCCTTCGTTCCCAGAGAGGGGTAGGCAGAGCTACAG
Organism: Acleris emargana; assembly: GCA_927399475.2. Classification (NCBI taxonomy): domain Eukaryota; kingdom Metazoa; phylum Arthropoda; class Insecta; order Lepidoptera; family Tortricidae; genus Acleris; species Acleris emargana. Next base: position 6,676,166 of record OV656840.1, read on the forward strand.
AATTACCTACAACTCTAAAACTTGTTGATAATTCTGTAACCACATTTTGCACAGTTAGGCTAAGATGTTTAACAGCTTATTAGTGACAGGTTGCTAGTCCATCGCCTAACACAACAACTACAAGCCTATATTTCCTTAGTCGCCTCTTACGACATCCACGGGAAGACATGGAGTGGCACTATTCTAACCCGGCAACCACACGGGCCCTACTTAATTTGTAAAAATACCTGAATTAAATTGAAGCATTAAAGAAATCTCTCCGACCAACATTATCTTTTAAGAGCCCGTTCAGACTAGCGGAAACGGCGTGGTTAATAATTTGGTAGTAAAGCTGCGGTTACGTCTGAACGCCTAAAAGATGTTCAAGTAAATAAGAACTTACTTGTGGGAGGACCTTGTGCAGGGTCCTTCCGTGTTGGTACCACCATCTTATCCATTAACCTACCGCCAAACAGTAGTGTTCGCATTGTTGTGTTCCGGTTTGGGGATAAGACAGCCGGTGAAATGACTAGCATAGAGGCATTCCATCTTAGTCCTCAGGGTTGGCAGTGCATTTGCAGTCTTGTGAATGCGAATGTCTATGGGTCACAGTTTCCACTTACCATCAGGTGGCCTGTGTGCTCGATTGCCTTCCTTTGCCATAAAATAAATAAATAAAATAACTGCGCGGTTTCGCAACCGCGTGATTATCGCTCTAGTCTGAACGGGCTTTAAGTTGAACCAATTGGGATAGACCAACAAAAATAACTTACGGTTTTTACATCCTAATTCGAAAGAATAGGTAATTTTAAGAGACCAATTTCAATAATTTTGTATTTGACCCAATAGTTTGTTTTTAATATCTTTATTAATTTAACAGACATTTTATTGATGACACGATTATTTTAAATTTGGATGGATGACATCTAATGATAAAAAGCGATTGTAATAGTGTATTAAAACATACTATTTCAAGCGGTTTTCGCCTAACCCGTAAGATACACCCAGGAGGGCTTCAGGCCGAAAACGAAAGTCAAACAAAGGTTTAATATAATTTTGTCGAAATATCTGACATAAATAAATATTTCAAAAACGTATTGATGCAGAACGGCTTTAAAACCCTTCTCCTCGAAGTGGTTTTCAAATAAGAGTAATTGTAAAAATATGAACAAACCCAATTTAGAGAGGACAGGATAAAACTAAGTTTAGTTGACGTATTAACTAATTTAGACAACAATTGAATCTTACATTTAAGCCAGTAACAGACACCAATTTATTTAACCCCACCAACGAAACGGTAGCCGTTTGATTTTGAGACTTAATCAAGTAACTTACCTACCAAAGTTTACAAACACGAATCACCAGCGCGATTTAGCCGACCCACAAAATACGTTACACCGATCCTAAAGCTTTATTGTTTTACTTCGGCGTTTGAACTTTAGGGTACGCCGGGACTAAAATCTAGGTCAAAATAAATGAATATTAACGATCTAGCTACAGTGCAAGTCCATTACTATTTTAAATCAACAATTTACAGTGACAGGCGAGATCCCGCCAAAAATAGTGCACGCGCAGCTGCCATGACAGATGGGTCGTTTTGGATGCGTTCCACTTGTTAACGTAATGTATTTTCTTTGTTGCAGTAGATTTATTCGTTTTTCGAGTGATAAATTCTGGCTGAAGAAGCACACGAACTTGTTTGTTTAATGGCTGGAGTCTATTAAAAGCGGTTTTTAGAAGGAGATATTTTAGAGGGGTTTTGAATTAGGTTTCACATATACATGCCGTTTTGCAATAGAAGCCCGACGTACAAATTATGAATCCTAACTTAAGGTTCATACAACAACACACAACAACATACATAACAATATTGCTTCTGAGAATCTGACGTGTTATAGTTTTTTTTTTTTTCATCCGCCATTACTGTCAAGTAAATAAGAGCTTTCAAAACGCTCAAAATCCGTTGTTTAATGTCATAGAAAAAGAGCCGAAAGAACAGATAATCCAATGAGGGTAAAAACACGCCGAACTTGTAAAATTTGCAACCCTACACACAAAGGAATTTTTAAAATAGCACGCAACTACAAATTCCAATTACATATCTGAAAACGGGTTCAAAAAGACTTAGCTGATACCAGTTTTAAAATAAAAACAAAACGCAATTAACAAACTCTTTTATAATATCTGTCTCGCTCGGAATGCTTGTCATACGTGCGTTGGAAAAGGATGGCTGTCATACTCGTATCTGGGTACCCTTGCCCGCATTTTTTCCACCTAGAGGCGTTTTTTATGCCACTGTTCTGGTTGAGAGGTTCTCTGGTTACGGTACGTTCATTAGACACGATTTTAAATATCAAAAAATATGTTGAAACAACCGCTATCTAACTCAATCCACCTACCGAGAGGGTACATGTTTACATACCTATAGTATAAATCAAAGTCCCATCCCGTCGTCTGTTCCTCTGTATAATTATCTAAGATCTTTCAAACTCTGTAATGGATTTTAATACAGTTTTCATAAATAGATAAACAGATTCAAGATGAAGGTTTTTACCTTTAAAAATTTCTGGGTTCTGTACGGGTGTTATAGAAACCTGACAATAACCGAAGCAAAGTGAGGGCATGTCGCTAGTATATAATATTTCCATTACTGACTATACTCGGATTATTCTAAGATGATGCCTGTGACAGCTCATAAACACTTATTACACTTATTTCCATAACTTTACATAAATACTACATCGGTGCAAACCTAGCGACGCTGTTCACGAATTTAAATAATTAATGGCTTATTTTTAAACACATCGCTTGTGAGAATTGTAAGTGATTGACATTACGAAATACGGGTGTCACAAACATCCTCTTAGAAATAGAGTATAATGACTAGTTGAAATGAAGTAAGGGAACACAGTAATCCATTTTTAACTATTTCCACGAAAACTATCTTTTTTTTTTAATAAAGCAACGTGTATCTTATCTTATCTTATCTATAATGTAAGTAACATTATTTAATTTGTCAAGACCGTAGCAAATGGAAAGAAGTGGTCTCTGCCTACCCCTAAGGGAAAACTGTCGTGATTTAATGTATGTACGTATATAATTTCCCAGATTTAATAACTTTAGTGCCTAACTATGAGAACCGCGCACTTTAAAATGTGCATGCTGTACATGCCTGTAATAGGCTGACAGAACAATGAACAATGTTGTCAGGTAATAAATAAATAAATAGTTAATACTGAATAAATTGTGTCAACTCTTGTACGTTTACCGCGAGTAGAACCTCGTCCCCCTCATTACTCTATTACGGGCCGTTGTCCGGGACACGTCGCGCGCAGACGTTAGTTTTTAGGGTTCCGTGGGAAAAGGGCTTAGGAACCCTACCCTACAAATCTTTAAAAACTTTAGAGAGGTTGAAAGGATCAGTGATGGCCGTTATGTCTGTCTGTATACAAGCCCACTCTTCTTCTGGTGGTGTTCATGGGTCGCGGTGACCACTTACCATCAAGTGAGCCACTTGTTCGCCCGCCTCCTTTTTTCTATAAAAACAGAAGAGCATTTCTTTACGAAAAAAAACACAGTAGGTATATTTACATACAACTTTACGGAGGAAAGGAAGGAGAAATAAAGCATAGAAATTTGGAATACATGATCTTAGCTTTGGAGTACCTGAATGCTAAGTGACAGAAAACTTCATTAAAGTGCTATCAATTACACTACATTACAATACAAATATTATTTAGTGAACAGCATACACAATAACAACAAGAAAATTTGATACTAAAAAAGTTACTAAGTGAGTCAACAGACGGTCTTCCAGATAACCTTACAAAGAAGAGATGAAGCTAAACGAAAATAAATCAGCAAGCGATGAAAACTAAAATAATAAATGGAATAAAAAAACCAAAAAATACACATATCAGGTATAAGTTACAACTTGATTTAGCAAGAAGTAACAAGTTAAAGCTCCATTCAGTTGGCAGATCGTTTGTCGCTTTAATAAAGTTGGAAACAATTTAAATATTAGTATCGTCGGCGTCGCCACAAGTTAGCCCCAAAGTTTTATTCAAGAATAAGTTTGGTAAATCTTTTAACCTCCCGAAAAACATATTGTATATTAAACATTTAGCTGTGGAGAATACTTGTTAATCCGCCTTTTTATCGTGAATATAAAATCAGATGAGGCTTTGTAATGGCACGACTTACCAAAATCAAAAGTTAACATTTTGGCTGCTCAGTCTAACATGCAGTTCAACGGTTCTACGTGAAATATATGCGCTTATCTATTTATTTTAAAATTGGTTTAAATCCCCGATCCAATACAAGAATAGAACGAGGCGAGATTGAATAGATCTGTGTTGCGATGCGAGCACTTAAGGACAAGGCTAGATAGCTAGGATGACAGTACAATAAATTAATAAAATGGTACATGTTCCCAGTGCAAGCTTTGGTAATTTTGTGGATTGCGCACGCGCCTTTCATGCATAGGATCGTGATTTCGAACCCAGTTTTTTTTTTGTGCGTAAAAATAGGTCCGTTGGAAACCTGCGTAGCTATTTAATGTGTGTGTGAAGTTTCCAACCCGCTAACTAGGCATGCGTGAGAAACTTGACCCAGATCCTCTTATCATGATGAGGCTAATTATGGAACCAATGGAACTAAGATATAGGTATGTGATTCATTATATTTCAATTTGGTTTTCATTTTCTAGTTCAGGACAGGGAAGTAAGACAGACAATCAAGAGAGATTTCTGACTCGCAAAATTGCATGCATTTGTCAGCAAAATGTACGGTACCTCTAGGCAAAATGGACTCAATTAGTTTGCGAGCTGCATTGCAACGTAACATGCAAATTAATAATTTAAATACATACGAATACCAGGTACCTACACACAAAATTGTTAAGAAAATATTATAGTTTTATTCAGGTGTGTTTGGATCAACCTACTTTACCTGTGAATATAACTTGAACTTTCAGTAAACTTCACCCTTTCAATGTGACTGACGGGCGATTTCCATTCAAAAACCTCGTCTTCTCCTTACACAGATTTCAATTTAAGTAAAGCAATCCAATTTCACACAGCGCTGGGTATAAATGGGCGTAATTTTATACAGAGATTTAAGCAACGCCAAATTAAGTAGGAAGGATGTAGTTTAGTGCGTGGCGAGGTATGATGGACGAATATTAAACTCCGCACTGGTTATGACCACCTGGTAGTTCCGTGGAATTACCGGATCAATTTTGCATGAAATTCAAGTAAATTTGTAATGAAATCCTGAAATTTAACGTGATTTTTATATGAGGTCCTCGTAAATTTTGTAATCATTTTCATAACAATATTACGAAGGTTTATGCAGTTTTTTTCTGAGAACTTGCTTATGCTTTTAACCCTCGGGAACTTACATAAAGTGAAGTGATAGATGAACTATTTTTATATCGAATAAATTTAAAATTTAGGGCAAGTTTGTATTAATTTTAAGGTTTTCTGTAATCAAAATATCAACTCTACCGCTGTGGCCTCCTTATACCATTAGTGGCGTCGCAAACATTTATGTCACTCCATGACCTGTTTTTCTTTAGAAAAGTTACCCGTCAAGCGCAGTTTTACCCCGCCTCTTAGGGTTCATACAGTACTTAAGATAATAATATCCTACTCTTTGATCCTAAAATATAATAGGTAAGTATTAAGGCAAAAATAACTTACCGCAACAAACTCTAGAAATTTAAAATTATAAATGAATAAAAAAATAGAAAAGTTAAAAAACGGGTGGATTGCGAATGTTGCAAAATAATAACGCAATAAAGTATCTTTTCTCAAAAATGACCGGAAAAGTTGACATTACTAACTCCATACTGAGACGCGAAGTACATAGGTTACAGACAGTTCCCAAATTAAAAAAAAAATACATTGCGTGCTCGCTACATTTGCATACAAATTTCATTGTTATCTAGTTTGAAACTTTTTAAAAAGTGAAAACGGCCATAATAAAATGAGGGTGCAAGTCTTATACATCCATATTTTATTCGAAACGTAACTTTTTTATCTGTGTCTGGAATAGCTTGAGTTTTTTTTCTAAAAAAAGCTTGCGTTTCTCCTTGTCATACAAATAATGGCGGTAAAGAGTGAGGTTATTTCACGTGAAGTTTCTGTTTATATGCGATTTTTTTCTTGTGATTTTTGAGAAAAGCACTATATATGCCTCGGCAGGAATCACAATTGCCTGCTTCACTGCCTAGGCAATAATGTACTATTTAGCTATACGCTCGCCCTGTGTTTACCGTACAAAGATTCCGTGTATATGTATTTCCTTGTTTAATATTACTGGGGAAACAACATCAATCAAAAAGTTGGCAACGGGTGCATAACCCTTTGTCTATATACAAGACAGGCCTTACTTATTAAGACCGAAAGTTGACCCTCGACTCAGTTAACCTCATCAAAACTTTATGTTTTAATTTACACCTCTGAATTTAAAGGCTTCTGCTTTGCATAACTTTGAGCCCGCGACTGTTTGCAACTACCCGCGTTTAAAACTTTTGCCGTCGTTGTTTTGCGTTCTTTTTGCGGTGCAATTTCAGTAGTTTCATAAATTTTGCGGCTAAAAGGAGGAAATTAGAGCGAATAGTGTTTTTTAAGTCGCATCAACCACCTTAATATAGCTTTTGGTGGTGTAGATTTTTTTAAACCACTGCATTATTAATCATAATACTAAGTATTATTAAGCCACGCAAGTTCCAAACAAAATTTATTCAGATCCATAAGAGTTTCCATATTTTATGCAAATTACATTTTGTTGCTTTTGACTTGTGCAAAGTGTTGTTATAGAATCAACAAGTTTTAAAAGTTGTTGGTATTCTTTAGCTCTGCCTACCCCACTTTGGGAATGACGGCGTGAGTTTATGAATGTATGTATGCTTTTGGCTTTGATTAATACGGGTTAAATAACTATTCGTTGTGCAAATGTATTTACAAACCTAGGTAGGTAGGCAGGCAGGCAGGGTCACTACCAACTTGGCCAAGTCATATGTTAGGCAATAAGTATTTCCAAGAGTTGGGCTGGTAGATAAAACTATGCAATATCCTAATAATTAATTAGAGTAATGACAAAAGAATAATGCTCTATAAACTGTGGTAAAAGTTGTATATTTGTAATCGATAATCGCTATTCACCTTGCATTGTGAACACAGAGACTTTACTTAACAAAATGTCATGAAAGCTAAGCCGCCTTAAGCCCTAAACCATTCTTACAAAATAAACAAAAACGGTATCAGAAATATAAATTTACGACAAATCTGCTCTCCTACGGAAAAAAGGGACATCTACTATATGAATAGTATTGCACCTTGAACCTTATCATAACTATTGAGAGTTTATTATGCTTCTATGAAATAATGACACATGCGGCTTTTCTCCGTAGTAGGGCAGAAATAGAGAGAGTAACAAATATTTAAATACGAGGAAACACTAAGAACCACTGAACAATGATTCAACTCGTTTAGTATGAAACTGTATAACGTAGTGCTGCACGACAATGTATCTGTTTACGATCCGAAAATTTAATGTCCAAAGCAACTTCTGAAACCAAGAACAGTTAAAAAGCCACTGTGAGTTAAAATTGCGACACATTTACATATCTATCCCCAAGTTTGCGAAACTTATATCTCGCATAAACGTGAAGTTGAAAATAGAACTTCAGGACTGTGTAAATTAAGCTTAAATTATCTTGCCACAGCGTTTGATGTAAGTCAATTTGGTTGAATCATTTTAACGTTGTCGGTTAACACAACATTTTTATGACACTTAACTTTTAACGTCACATTCTTTTACTTTGAGTTTGACTGAATGAACGGAGCAATTAAATTAATCTTCACCCATATATTTTATTTCAACCACGTGTTCGGTAAATGGAAACAAAACAAGGGACAATAACATCGCAAATTGAGGGTAATTTGCAATTTGCAGAAGGCGTGCGTGTTTGGTAGAAAACGAATGAAAGCGACGAATTTCATTCTGACCAATCAGGGCGGCTTTCAGTCGCGTGTTTTTTGTATTCCACAAATGTGTCGAATATTCTTCATTTAAAAATATCTTATCTGCTCCAGGGGATATCGGCTACGGAAAATAAGACGGCAAAATGATGGTAAAATATTTACAATGAAACATGGCAATATTGTCCAGCCTTCCAAATTATTCTATTTAAGGGTTCTGAAGTCGAACAAGGAACTTGCGCCATGTCCGTCTGTCCGCGGTCTAGTGAGCTCAGAGTCAGAGACTCTTGGACCTCTTGTCCGGTTTTGACTGTTGAGTTTACATACATACATACATAAACTCACGCCTTCATTCCCAGAGTGGGGTAGGCAGAGCTAAAGAATTACCAACAAGTCTTAAAAGTTTGAGTTTCTTGCGGCGTTTCTTCTCAGCAGTGGTCTCTTGTGAAGCGCTGGTAGATTTTTGACGAGTAAAAGTGCCCGTGCGGCCTACTTCCTGAATAAACATCTTTTATGTTTTTTTTTAATCTTTTACGACATAATTATTAGATCACGATTCCTACTCCTCTCCTTTCCTAAAAGCGCATCAAGATAATCGAAAGGTAGGTTAAATCATCAATAACTGGCTAGGTACTTAAGAGATTATAATTTAGTTACTAGCCATCAATTTTATATACGAATGCCGTTGGTAAATATACTTTGTAAGTAGTCCGGGTAATATTGCTGGATCTAGGTATTTTAGTTTAATCGTAGACATATAATTAGCATATCTCTCGCTTTACACATATTATTGCAAAGTTACCGGGAGTGGCCAGTAATAAACAATTTATCCTATGGCGATTAAAATTAATTGGAAACCAACAAAATAAACTTTTGATAAATGCAGTATTTACTAAAGGTGAAAATGTTATAAGTAATGGAGTATTATGATCCAAGCGCATTTATATTGTTAGTCATAAAACGTCTGATGGAGACTGGATTATGACAAACGGTGCCATTTCATAATACGACTTCAGTGCACAGTTTGCTAACCTGATTAACTTCGAGTTTCGCTTGGAAATAAAAACAATAACAAACTATTAACGATTTCCGTCCGTCATCATGTTATAATAACAGCAGCCCACTGAGCTGTGGGTAAAGAGTATTTTAATAAGGTTATTATAGTGCTCTATCTGGTAATGAGCGCTCTACTGATGACGACGCGTTAGCCTAGTTGGTAGTGACCCTGCCTACGGAGCTAGTGATCCCGGGTTCAAATCCTGGTGGCAGGTATTTGTGTGATGAACGCGCGTATTTTTTCCTGTGTCTTGGATATTTTCTATGTATTTATAGTTGAAAAACTTAAGTAAATGACCTCTTGCATATCGTTGTGTAATATGGAATGTGGAATGTGGAATATGGAATTTATGTCAAATTTCAAATATAGAATGTCGAACGGTATATAAGTATACAGATGTGTTACAACTGGTTCACTAATGTTTGACCAAAAAATTATTGACAAATGATCATTTGACAAACAACGTTTCACCAAATGATCATTTGGCAAACGAGACATTTGACAAAAGTATCATCTTACAAAAACTCACTTAGCAATTGATCATTTAGCAATTAGTTTACCTATTTCTGGGCAGAAAAAAAAATAACCTCGAAGGCCAAGGCGGGAGCCAAGCTCCCGCCTTTGCCTTCTAACCTAACCTATCCGAGTCGGTTATGCCCTGGTTCGTCTTCCTCGTAAAATGTAAATTTAAATGTTGATCATTTGGAAAAGTAAATCATTTGTAACATGACTAGTAATAAAATGATCAATTGACTTAACATTTTTTTGCAAAACGTTGTTTGTCAAGTGTAATTTTGACAAATGACTTTTGGTCAAACGGCAGGACACCGTTACAACTACATGCAAGAGGTTTTTACTTAAGTTTTTCACCTATATGTCCGTATTTCTCTAAGTTAATTTATCTCTCTCATAAATATGTCCCATTGCACTTTATTTTAGTGTTATAAGAACTTAACATAGTACAAATATATTCGCACATATTTGTAGTTAAACGCGACTTAATTGCGTAAAAAAATGACTCGTCATTTCGATTGTAATGCAACGACCGTGGTCACGAGAAGACTGAAGAGGCGGGCATCAATAATGATTGTTGCGAGATTAAATCCTGTTTATCCGCACATAAAAATGTGGCAACCCACTTGATAATGTTAGTATAATTCTACCAGTCACCACATGAAACTCTTTTATGGCAAGATAATTCGCACTGCCAGATCAAAAGTGTAGATAGTAACTCAAAATACAACTGTATTTTAAAATCAACTTTAATACAACGTCTATAAGCTTGAAACAAAACTAACAATGATTTTGAGTTGATACTGTCTTCATCTAGCAGTGCGATATATGCACTTCACTCAGCGTCCTGTGGAAGTTCCAATAATTCTAATAGCTAAAATAATATTTTGAAGTAATAGTCATAATTCTTTTCCGAGCCGTTCTTATTGGTACTCGAGTCGGAGACATAAATAACGACCTCTCGACCACGAGAGGGTAGGCGGTTTTATGCTACAGTAACTCTCGATATAGGAACACTTGGACTTCTTGCGAAATGCCCAATGACTTTTATGACGTATAGCCGAAAGGCCAAAATAGAAGACATTTGACAGAGAAAGTAATCCTCACCGGTGCAAATAGTGGCTTGAAAGCCTTTTAATTGGATTGGAGAACTGAGGTGGAGTGCCTCTGTGTTGTCTTGTCAATAAAGTATTAATAGTAGCCTCCAGGTCCTGCGGTCATATCTAAAATTTAAAGCAAGTCACGTTTCTTATTATACTTTGCTTTCTTGTTGTTAAAAGTCTTGTTTGCTGTGAGAGAAATTGTCATGCTTTTTTCATTTTAATGAAAATTTTCAATGGTTTTTGATTGTTTTTAACCATATCTTGACACTTTTCAATAATACTCATCGTTAAAATGTGATGTCGTTTGTCGTCCGCATCACAGCCACTTCTCATGTTCCCCAGTTCTCACAAACACCCGTGGCACACGGGTGGCCCACGGCAAGTGTCTCCTCGAGGCGCTCACAAAGGCTCCATTGTGGAGGCCCAGCGGAGGCCTACGGTTCGAGCGGCCTGTATCTGTTTGTAATTTATTTTGTTACTGACGTGTTAATGATTTTTTTGAGTTGTAAGTCTATTTAAAAGTTGCTCTTACTGACTTTCAATGTTTGTTACATTGATTCAATTCAGTCATTCTGTAGTTCGCTAGTACCTATCTTCAAGAATAAAAGTGATGTACAGGGACTGCAACAACTATCGAGGGATAAAGCTTATGTCCCATAGTACGAAGGTATATTTCCCATAGTTTGGAAAATATTGCGAGAGGAGATTGAGATTTCCCCAAACCAGTTTGGGTTTATGCCAGGTCGAGAAACAATGGATGCCACATTTGCGCTCCACCGATTGTGCGAGAAATAAAGACGCGCACACACAACAACTTGCACATGGTATTGATTGATCTGGAGAAAGCGTATGATAGGGTACCTCGAAATGTCTTCTGGTGGGCTTTGAAAGAGAAAGCTTTGCCCGGAAAGTATGTAGAGTTAATTCGTGCTATGTATAGTCTATCTTGTGCCTACGTCCGGTGGGCTGCTGGCAACACCGACGAGTTCATTGTGGCGGTTGGCTCCCACCAAGGGTCGGCTTTACGACCTTACCTCTTCCTGTTGATTACGGACGTTTTGATGTCGGAGATACAGGAAGAGGCACCCCATGTATGTTATTTACCGATGACATTGTTCTTGTTGGTGAACATGGACCTGAGATCCAGAGCAGATTGGAGAAATGGCAACGGAAGCTGGAGAATGTGGGCCTGAAAATCAGTAGAACCAAAACGGAGTATATGTTCAGCGATTTCAGAAGTCTCTTCAGTTCTTGGGCCATAACCCTTGATGGCGCGGTTCTCCCGGTCTACTCCGATTTCCGGTATCTTGGTTCACTTGTCATCCCAGTTTTCATCACAAAGCGATGGCGAAGGAGATCGGGCTGTTAAGCACAGAATTAACACTGCATGGATGAAATGGCGGCAGGTCAAGGGCACAACCTGCGACTCCCGCATTCCCCTTAAACTTAAGGGACCTGCTGCTGTGACAGAAGCAATGTATGAAAGGAAATGGCATGCAGCTGAAATGAGAATGCCAAGAGGGATGTGCGATGTTACGCAAATGGATAGTATAAGGAATGAGTACATAAGAGGTAGTCTGAAATTGACATCAGTGACTGAAAAGTTGTATGGGCATGTAATGCGGAGGAATGAAGAAAATATCGTCAGTGTTAACGACAGCCACCGCCGAACCCTAGCTGACAGCAACAGCTAAGAACATACATACATACATACATACCTTCACGCCTTTATTCCCAGAGTGGGGTAGGCAGAGCTACAGAATTACCAACAACTCCAAAAACTTGCCGTGTGGTTGCCGGCTTAGAATTGTGCCACTCCATGTCTTCCCGTGGAAGTCGTAAGAGGAGACTAAGGGAATAAAGGCTTGTAGTACTGTTAGGCGATGGGCTTGCTACCTGTCACTAATATGCACTGTTAAACATCTTAGCCTAATTGTGCAAATTGTGGTTACAGAGTTATCAACAAGCTAAGAACATAACCCTAGTATATAAGGATACTGTAAATAGTTAAGTTAGTATATAAGTTATGTATATAGTGTTAGGTAAATTATAGGTATATAATAAATGTTTTTTAGTTAGCTTTAGGTTTAAAATAGGGATTTAGCTTAGGGAGTTACTTTGTATTACGAGCTGCGGATAGGAGATGTATATATAAAATTAGGTTTTTTATGTATAAGTAATATTAAGTCCAGCCCGAACTAAAAGCTGAACAGAACCCCGAACCGATCCTTGCTCCCTCAGCTAAATCCCATAGAAATAACTACTGAAAATTCAGGCACAATAGACCGCCGAACGCGGCTATTGTCCTCCTGACCCGGTAACCTAGTTCCGATAATAAAATGGAAAAGGTTATCGGGTCAGAGATCTTGAGCCGAACGAAAGCCAAGAAGTAATTAATTAGATCCGAGCAGCGAGACAGGAAGTGTGTATGATTATATGTTATTTTATAAGTAAATATTGAACCGATTTTAGTATAATTGTAAAAAGCGGGCGGCCAATCAGACGCCAGTGGTATTTACGGGCCACGACGGGGGAGACGCTCGGGTGAAAAGCGCCGGAAAATGTAGGCGCTCTGATTAGTCGCCCGAATATATTAAAGTAGCGTGTTTGATTTGAGCAGCGGAATGGGACGCCTAGGGCGTGAAGGCACTTGTTAACGACAGCCACCGCCGAACCCTGGCTGACAGCAACGTATTTACACGTGACCCTAGTATATAAGGATACTGTAAATAGTTAAGTTAGTATATAAGTGTTTTATATAGTATTAGGTAGATTTTAGGTATTTAATAAAGATTTTTTAGTTAGTTTTAGGTTTAGAATGGGGATTTAGCTTAGGGAGCCACTTAATATTACGAGCTGTGAATAGGCGATCTATAGATTTAAGTTTTTTATGTGTGAATTAGGTAAAGTCCAGCCCGAACTACAAGCTGGACTGAACCCCGAACCGATCCTTGCTCCCTCAGCTAAATCCCATTAAAATAACTACGAAAAATTTGTGTAAAATAGACCGCCGAACGCGGCTATTGTCCTCCTGACCCGGTAACCTAGTTCCGATATTAGAAGGAAAAAGGTTATCGGGTCAGAGATCCTGAGCCGGACCTAAGCCAGGAAGAAACGAATCAGATCCGAACAGCGAGATAGGAAGTATGATTGATTATGTGTTAGTTTATAAGGAAATATTGAATGAAATTTAGGATAATTTGATAAAGCGTGCGGCCAATCAGACGCAGGCGGTATTTACGGGCGGCGACGGGGAAGAACCTCGGATGTTTCCACCAGAAGGTCGAGTGGAAAGCGCCCGGAAATGCAGGCGCTCTGATTGGTCGTCCCGATTAAGTTTATTGAGCTAAGGCTTTTGATTTGTGCAGAGGCTTGGGACTCCTCGGACGTGAAGGCACTATTTGAACCTATATGAAATGCTATAAATACGAAGCCAATATTTTAGATTGTCGTACTCGGTTTCATAGTTAGTTACTACTCGGATTAGTACTCGGTTTCGCAGTGAATACTCGTTTCGTGATAGTACTCTCACCCCGAACCAGGACTGGGGGAAGTACTCGGATTAGTACTCGTTTCGTTTCGTTTCGTACTCGGTCTCGTTACACGCTCTTAGTATTCGTAGTATTCACTTATCGTACTGCACTCGTCGTATACGGTGCATGCGTTTGTTACTCTCTCTGCCCTAAAGTAAAATCGTTTTGTTTATATTGTTTAAAGTTTATAGTGTTTAAGTAAATGTAATATCACAGTGTTTGTTTGTTTTATTAGTAATTTAAATTCATTTAACGTTTTTATCGTGTTTTATTTTTTCCTCTCCTAATTGAGTCGCGTTGCGTTTTTGTTTAGTGTTTTTGGAACTCTGAGCTATCGGGGTTAGTCAACTGTTGGCGCGTATCGTCAACAGCACTATTTGAGCCTACATAAATTGTTATAAATACTGAGCCAATATTTTAGTTGTTGTACTCGTTTCATGCTCATAGTATTCGTAGTATTCATTTGTGGTATTGCACTCGTCGTATACGGTGCATACGCTTTGTTAGTATCTCTGCTTAGATAAAATCGTTCTGTTTATATTGTTTCAAGTTTATAGTTTGTTGTAGTTAATTTAATATCACAGTGTTTTGTTTTGTTTTGGTAACTTAAATTCATTTAACGTTTTCATCTGGTTTTATTTTTATCCTCTTTTAATCCGAACTGAGCCACGTTTTGAACACTGAGCTGTCGGGGTTAGCAACTGTTGACGCGTATCGCCAACAGTCAGGAAAGTTCTGAGTATGAATGTGGATGGCTATACGAGTAGAGGAAGACCAAAGAAACGATGCATGGACTGTGTGAAAGATATGGCTTGAGAGGGGGTGACTACCGAGATGACGACTAATAGAGAAGTATGGAGGAAATAGACATGTTGCACCGATGCCAAACAAGTTGAGATAAGGGGAGGAGAATAATGATGACGATATTCTGTCATAATCAAATTTCTCAATGAGTGAAAAGGAAAACTTTATTTTAAGAAGACTAACTATCGTGTGTTTATGAATAAAAGGGGACGAAGACTATTGCTTCACTTGTAGGTATAAAAAATGACAACCCAGGTAGCGTAAAAAAATCCTCTTATTTCATGCCATATTCATTCAAACAAGTGCCTAGTCATCAAATTATAAAACGGATGCAGATAACAAGGCTTTGTTTTGTATTGCATTGTTAATCGCCTCGAGTTTGGTGCATCGGAACAGAGGCCTTGATTGAATGGTCACGTGTTTAATTGCATTGCATTTCGGAGTATCAAATACAGATTAGTACCTATTCTCTGGCTGAGTGCTTATTTTTGCCTTAATAAAGCTATTTGTGGCGTACCACAAATGTATTTTGGAGTCATGTCTCTAACATAACATAATAAACAAGCACAATGCAACAGGAAAAAATAGTTTTTAATGAAGTCAGATTTACAAAAAGGTTTTTTTTTCACACAACGAATTTTGATACCCTTGCATTGAACTACGGGGTCAGTGAGCGTATAAATTGTATTCATGACCGCTCCAACAAGCCGAATAGAGCAGCGCCACGCCACACTAGATCCGTGAATGTCAAAACTGTAGCGTTTTGAAGTACTTGGCGCGGTCCGTTGCATTTCCAAATGGACGAAAGGCCAGTGCGACGTGCCAGCGCGCAGTCCGAATGGAACTATCGTGAATGTCGAAATTCAAAGTTGGAACACGCCGCGCCTCCGCGCCAAGCCAAATGGGATCGTCGTGAATGCGTTCTCTGGCTGCCATTATCTAATCAGTCTGCTCCGTGATGTCGCACCATTGAGGCGTGGCGCGCACGTAAATGAGGTCAAAATATTACGCCCATCCAGTTGTATACACTCCATCTGTCGCCGAGACAAACGGCGCGACCGCGCATGCCCAGCTTTAAATAGGTTTTTGTAACATTTTGTTTATTCAGTCTACGTACAATACTAAAAAGTTGAGTGCAGGTATCAGTTCGAGGTACTTAAAGAAAAAGTATAGCTGGATTTTCAATGAAAATATCACGATGCAACTCGATCGAGAAACGCAAAAATCATTATTTTAAGTAAGCGAAGTAAATAAGTAAAACATTTATTCACAACAATAACACACAACAAAAAAAAGTAGCAATAAAAATGAAGAAAATGAGACAAGAGGATAGAGATGTGCTAATGTTGCGAAACGGTCCCAACTCAGCGTGTGCTGGCTGTGAAGCCAACGCTGGTCTTTGGAATTAATTACCTTAGAAGATGAGCAGCAAACTTTCAATGGCTCTTGGTCGACTGATTAGAGTTCCAGGAAATATTAAAGGTACGAGTATATCGATGTTCTTTGAGGACTCGATATATTGAAAAATAAATCATTTATCGCTGCATAGAGGTTAGCTTAAGTAGGTTCTTGAATATCCATTTTACTTTAGAAATAATTGTATAGGTAGAAACGTTAGCGATAATATTGCATCTTTACATACTATTCAGGGTGTTTGGTAGCTAGGTGCAAAGCTGTAAGGGGGTGGTAGAGCAGCTAATAAGCTATCGATTTAACCCCCATGTATGTTCAGCAAATGTTATTAGTTTCCGAGATATGAGAGAGAGAGAGAGAGACATTTATTCGCAACAATACAAAACCACAGGTACATAGATACAAAAAGAACAAGACAGAGAAACAGTTGCGAAACGGTCCCAACTCATCATCATCATTTTAATCGGAATTTTTGTAAGTTTTCCTTAAGTCCGTGTTACGAAAAACCATAATATTAATTCTTTTTTTTCAGGGTTTTAATGCATGATAAGAAGCACCATGCACTAACGAAGTTTTTTAAAGCTTAAATAATAGTAAAAAACGGGTTAAATCGATATCATATGACCTGCTCTATCACCCCCTTAAAGCTCTGCACCTAGCTACCAAACAAACACCCTGTAAAAAAAGTTGATTCCCGCCGTCTGTCCGTCTGTATCTAGGCTTAGATATTTTATACTGCGCAACTGATTTTAATGCGGTTTTTATAAATAGATAGAGTAATTCAAGAGGCAGGTTTTTACGAATTATAAATTTTAAATTATGTACGGTTGTTACAGAAAACTTACCAAAGCGAAACGAAGGCGAGTCGCCAATTTTAAATAATAACGAAACTAATTAAGTTATTTTCTCGGTTTAGAAAATACGTACCTACCGTTTAAACATTTCTGGCTAAAACTACCCCGGGTCGAGAAAAACGAATTTAATTTTAAATGGCTTGGTATGGAACGGAATTCTCGAATTATAATGAACAGCAGTTTTAACGAGTAGAATAATGTTCTATTTTCAAATTTCTACCAAAATAGTAGTGTTTTAAAATAGAAGTTTGGTCATTCAGGCATTGCAGAAACAACATAAAGCAGTGGACGGATTCTAATGCGGTATTTTTTATCAAAAGCCCATTTTAACAAAGATTCTGTTTGTGGTGTATGTGAATCGGTTGAATCTTTCTAATGTTAAGTATTTTAACTTTGGAGATGTCAATTTATTATATTGATATTATTTAAAAAGTTATCAATATATATTCGGTTGCAATTGTTTGATGTTGCAATGATTTTCATTTTTACTTGTGGGAGGACCTTGTGCAGGGTCCGTCCGGGTTGGTACCACTATCTTATCCATTAACCTACCGCCAAGCAGCAGTGTTCGCATTGTTGTGTTCCGGTTTGGGGATAAGACAGCCGGTGAAATGACTAGCATAGAGGCATTCCATCTTAGTCCTCAGGGTTGGCAGTGCATTTGCAGTCTTGTGAATGCAATGTCTATGGGTCACAGTTTCCACTTACCATCAGGTGCCCTGTGTGCTCGATTGCCTTCCTATGATATAAAAAAAAAAAAAAAAAAGTATTGATTGGAAAGGATTGGGTAGCGCTATTTTCACTGAGAAGTAATTATTCATATTGATACTTATTTAAAAAGTAGTATATTAGAGAATCAAAAGTTACAATAACTCCTCACACAAAATACAGCCCGACCTTAGTCAAATTTTTATTCCCATGAAAAAAAAAAACAAAAATGCTGCCGTTATCGACAAACATTTGCAGCATTCGAGATATTTATATCCACATTTGAAAGTTATCAATTCTACAAAAAAACCTGTACATTTTAATCAGAATAAAATGGATATGGCAAACTTAATTTTAACATTGCAACATTATTTTAAACGCTGGTATCACTGTCTCGATACACCCGATTGATCAAGTTGAGGGCCGCTTGACGTGAGACGGCACTCACTTCAAGCATTCGATACTCACCTACATATAATACTCCCGTAATGTTAAATAAAAACCGGTCAGGTGCGAGTCGAACTCGCGCACTGAGGGTTCCGTATCGCACAGTAGGCGTTACTATTCCGATTTGAAATCGATTTCGAATCGAATCAGAGCGAGCCCAACTCACTCTTGACCGTTTATAAAATTTGTTGTGTTCCTTCATCTATGTCATGTGTATCTTTGTTAAAAAAAACTTAGAACTATTTAATATAACATTCACCAAGTCCAAAAGGGGACACAGAAATAAACTAGTTATACCAAAACCTAATTTAGCGCTATCTCGGAAAAACTACTGCATGGCTATCAAAATGTTTAATATTCTCTCTGATGCATTTAAAGAGTCGTATTTCATTTTGTTTAAGAAAATTTTATTTAATTATTTCATTGAACATTGTGTTCCCTTCGTCAATGAATACTTAAACCAATGCGAATTGTAATATTAAATTTCTAACTTAAAAATATATAGGTACTTACTTAAGTCTAAAATGAAAAATTTGTACGCCAGCCTTGGCAAAGCAAGATACGATCTGTGATAATTTGTAACACCTTTTATATACGCTTGTTGTATGCAAATAAACTATTCATTCATTCATTCATTCATTCAGGGTTTGTACTAAAAGCATACCAAATACCCGTTCATTCATCAATTTAACTATTAATTAATTATTAATTAACTTTAATATTTTACTTTTTTTTCCTAGTTAAGCCGCCGGTTATATACATATTCTGAATGAAAAGCCTGCTATCTATAACGGTTCAAAATATACAGCTGTTGAAAGTCAGGACGGACGGACGGACAGCGAAGGGATATTAATAGGGTCCCATCCGGATAATGCTGACTCTTTCTTGCGATTTAGATTTCATATATTTCTCATTTTAATTATCATGGTTCGAGCGAAATGATAACTTCTCTCGAAGTATAAAACGAAGTCTCTTTACGTGTCAGTTTATCTATACAATGAAACTTTTATATTTATGATATAAAGTACGATTCCTTACTGGACCATGCTCCACTGTCACTTTGAAAGTGGCGTTACTTTGTTTACCTATTTCCGTGAGGATAAGAATCAGACTGTTCGATTTTCAATCTTATTATTATGTATACGTTACCTACTTTCAGGGGGGTCTAATATGGCTGTGTTTATCGCTTGACAAAATGTGGAAAATATATCCGTCACTTTCTGACACATGTATAAGTGCGAGAGTGACGGATGCTTTATCCACATTTTGTCACGCGATAAATGCAACCTTACTAGGCCCGTAGGATCAAAAAGAAAATAAATAAATATCAAGTCAGTGGCTATGTAGCTACTACGAATTTGATATCACTGTCTACATTGCAAACTGCTTTTATATGTATATAAAAATGCGTATTTTACGAATACTGCACATACGCTTCCGAGACGTTTGCTACGCCAACTCATTCCTATATTGAAATAACGAAAAAATATTCATAAACATGTCAAGTGAAATTCCGAGGGCAAAATAAAACCACGTCGCGTTCCGCTCTCTTTGTACTGAGTATTTGCTGCGAAAAAAATGTAGCAAGTACGCGAAAGGTAGCTACGGAGGGTTCTGTAGTGCATTGACCTCGTTTTTGTTCAACTCTCTAAGTTTTAAGGAGCACTGAGTGGGGACACAGAGCATCCACATGTACTGAGCATTCGGCGCGAACATCGAGTGGTGAGTAAGCTTTGTAACGCTCGGCTCAACGTCCACACCACTCGAATATTCACGCGGACGCTCTCAGTGGGGACGCTCCTTTACTTTTAGTTAGAGTCAGATCGGTTTAAAAGGTTAAAACAAAAAAGCTTCATTATACACGTATATTCGAGGATTTAAATAAGCAACGTATTTTGAAAATAAAATGTGGATTTTCTTTGAGACGATTACCAGCCAGTTTTGGAAATTCCCGGATAAAAAAATAACGGATACTTGATTTTGACGATGTTTGACGACGCGATGGCCTAGTTGGTACCCTGCCTACGAAGCCAGCGGTCCTGGGTTCAAATACCGGTAAGGCCATACATTTGTGTGATGAGCGCGAATATTTGATCCTGAGTCATAGATGTTTTCTATGTATTTAAGTATATATTTCTCTATATAAGTATTTATATCGTTGTCTAGTACCCATGGTACAAGCCTAGAGCTTAGTTTGAGACTAGGTCAATTGGTGTGACTTTGTCCCTGATATATATTTATATGATTGAGGTGATTTCATTACTTGAATAGTTATTTGATATTAAGCAAGATATAATTAGGCTGAGGAATATACTTAAGCATCGGAGTTGATAATGTACCTACTGAGTCAATTTCATAAACACATCCCTAAAAATCCACCAAAAATAGAAAATAAACAACAACCGTTTACAACGATATCGTGCAGAACCCTGAAAATATATCTTCCTCGATTGTTCTGAGCGAGCCGGCGAGCAGGAAAAATACAAGTTTTATATAAACGGAGTTCCGAGTAGGTATTAAATGAGCGCTGCGCGGCTTTGGTCTCCTGGTACCTAGGGGAAATTGACAGCTTATTTACAGGTGACAAAATCGACTTAACTTGTTTGTGACCCAAAGTTTGCGTTTTATACGTATGGAAATGATAATGAATAATTAGATGGCGCTACATTTTATCTCACACAAGCATCCTGGGGGCCTTATATCTGCGTTTGTCGCGTGACAAACTGTGGATAAAACATCTTTCAAATTCTTCTTTTAGTGGGTAAAATCCAAATTGTATCTGACCTGTTAGGTATTGTATTTAACTTGGCCGCCATACTGTCACGTAAATAAGAGTTATCAAAACGCTGACAATACGATAACGGGTCAAAAACTATTCTGGTCTAAGATAAGAATAGGGGACGACCTTCACCCAGCTTTTTATTAGATAATAAGTATTTTACATCAAATTTAATATTGTGAATTAGTTGGCTGAAAAATGTAAGTTCAGTACTTATATATTTTCTTTTTAATATTTTTTTTATATTGCAATTGCTTGTTTAATACACAAATTACATACTAATCGAAAGTAATATACCCTATATAATATGCAAACGTTAGGTTTAGTGCTAATTATTATTACCGACTTACCCGTTTATACCTACCTACCCAATAGTTATAATGGGAAAAATTTGACAACGTAACGTTTGCATATTCTTCGATTGGTATGTAATTTGTCCATTAAACAAACAATTGCATTTTTTTTAAAGTAGATTTTTAATGTTTTCAGATAAGATACCGATAATTTGTAATTTATAAAACATTTATGATTTTTATTTTTATACGTGAAAAATATTAATACATATTTATATTGTAATTAATCATGCTATAAAAATAAGTTAATTTTAGTCTAAGACTCATTACGGTAGAGATAAATTATCGACATATCGGGTGTCCCAAAAATGGCACGTCGCAGTGGCGCTGGAGATTCCCCAGCCTTAGACGAGCCAAACCAGCCTAACATGACCTCAGTAAAAGTTGCACCGTTTTTGAGTTATACCAATTTAAAGATTTTTCCAATTTTTCACCTCTTTTGACATTGTAAGTGCTCGCATTTGCTGGGATAGCTTTGGAATTTGTTTTTTTTTATTTGTGCGCGTTTATGAATAGTTGATTAAGATGATAGAAGCATTATTATGTCAATAACTAATGTACGGGTTGGAAAAATGCTGTAATGAACTTGACTTAGATTATCATCCACATAGTAATTTGGATTTTGAACGCCTGCCATAACTTTTTTTTTACTACAAATGTAATGAGCAAATAAGGGGATTTTTCTGAGCGTGGGCGGAACAACATCGTTTTTCAAACGCTCCGCGCTCAAAAAATCACTAAAATAGGAAAATATCGTCGTAAAACCGTGTTTTTGGTGTTAAAACGTGCAGCTCGTGGTGTGCTAAGTTGTGGTGGTGTAGGTTTTAACCGGAAGTGTCACCTGGAGGTAGGATTGACCCTTAAACTGTAAGTTTCAAAAAATATTAATCTTCTGGCGCGTGCGCTGTCCGATTCCTATCGACAACCCCCATTTTTTTTCACACCAAGAGTTGTCTTTTTGCACCATACGTCTATCCCCTAAATTTTAGATTTTTCCTGTTTTTAATTAAAAAGTTATAACCAAAAAACTCTTTTCACTCGAGCCACGACACATAGTTAGGAACGTCCCAGGAACTTGGTTTTGGTATTAAAACATCCGGCTTAACTTGCCGATCCTCGTGACGTTCGGCTTTTTTTGAAATTCGTCTTAATTTAGAAGTTATGACCAAAAATGTAATTTTTTTTTTAATTCCCTCCCCCTTCTCCCAAAATAAACCGATAAACCCCGTTTTTTTTTAAATATTTCCTCTCTTAATCTAATTAATACTATCTGATCCAAACTACGGACTTTTTCGCTCGATAGTTGTTGGTTTATTGATTTACTTATTACGAGGGGTGATCCAAAAGTTTTGATAATCGGTATTAAAAATGGGAGATATGTAAATCGTTATATTTTAATTGAAATAAGCACACTTTCTATATTTCCAAACACTTATTAACGTCACTCAATTGTTTTATTTTACCACTATAAAAATAATTTTACTTTAGGAGGTCAAAATGGTCAAATTTTGTACGTTCACTAAATCATCATAAGCTCGTGATTTTTATGTAGCTGTTTTTTAACATTAGTGAATGAGAAGTAGTAGTCGAAAGTTAGGGCTTAATAACGGGGAGAGCGGTTCTCAGTTCTGATCTTTGGTCGATGAGCAGCACCCTTGTGAATTAGAAGCCTCTGAAGCACATTTCCTGCCACAAATTCGTTTTTTTTTTCTTGAGCTTGTTTTTAATATTTTCCCATAACTATGATAGAATAATGTTATATAACTCTCCTAGATTATTTAAACACAATTGCTAAAAACGAATGTCAAAGTATTTATTTGTAGGCCTCAATAATCCTGGGCGAGGCCGAAAAAACCACCCTAAGTTTTGGTGACAAAGCTGGAGATAAAAAATCCACTGCAATGATAACTTATTTATCATTTAAATCATAATGATAAATCAAGGTTTCATTTTCAAAAACAATATTTTTTATTAGTGTACCAGAAGTTTCTCCACACCGCTCCAAATGATTACAAAACTAACTCTTATTTTACCGTCTTGTAAAATTATTCATACAGATGTTTTTTGTTTAACTATCACAGAAAAACAAATGAACAATATAGTATTTTTTTTTCTCTAATTTAAGTTTGATTAGTGCCATGGTATATTCCACATTAAAAAAATATCATTATGTGCATGGTTCATACTGATTCTCAAAACTTATGGATCACCCCTCGTAGTCTTATTACTGACTCGAGGTCGCTCTCCGTCGCCAGTTTACGTAATTTCAAACCCCATTTCCACTTTTTTCCTGGACTACTTTTTCAAATTTTTCTTATTCCATAGGTTTCTTAGTGTCTCAAAATCTCATTTTTTGGCGGGTAGGGGAGACCGGGGACAATTGAAACGATTTGACTTTGACTGCCTGTTGCCGTTTTATTTTTAAAGTTAGAAAGATGTTTGCCATAATTATTTCAAGGTTAGTTATCTGGTTCCTAAATAAAGTATATTTGGTAAGTCTATCATTAATAGTTATTTTACAATAATGTAATAAAGAGAATGGGGGAATGTGGTTCAATTGACCTCACACCGTTGTTA
Organism: Acleris emargana; assembly: GCA_927399475.2. Classification (NCBI taxonomy): domain Eukaryota; kingdom Metazoa; phylum Arthropoda; class Insecta; order Lepidoptera; family Tortricidae; genus Acleris; species Acleris emargana. The sequence continues at coordinate 6,700,274 of OV656840.1, forward strand.
ATTGAAACACTATGTAAGGTCAATTGAAACACCGTAATATCTTTGACACAATGAAAGTAATGTTATCAGTCCTACTCGTTTTCATCGCTATATTGGTATATAATACGACCATCAAAAGTTCACAAGCATAACATAAACATATCGTCATTTATAAGCATCAGAAAATCTCGATCATCAAACGCAGATAAAAAAATATATATTACTTGTAGCTTTCTTTGTTGCTGGCTACCTTATACATAAAGCTTAATAGAAAATAGTTTGAATGTTATAATAAGCTATAATGATATGGAATTGTGTTAAAAATACATAATTATACTACATACAAAAATGCTTGTTTCAATCATAACAGTGTTTCAATCATAACTTAATGAATGGATAAACTTGAAACGTCGGGATTTTAAATAATATACACAATATAATCGGTTAAGATCGTTTTATTATAAAACAAAAACAGTTACAATAAAAATAATACCACGGCTACTTATATGCCGAATTAAAATAAAATCAAAAACGTAATTCCTCTTGCATGTAGTTGTAACACATCAGCTGTATAGACTGTTCGACATTCTATATTTGAAATTTGACATAAATTCCATTCTAGTTTTGTACACAACTTCATGCAAGAGGAGCGTTACTTAAGTTTTTCACCTATTCGTCAGAATGATAGTAAGTAGTAGGTACACATACCGGACTAATACCAAAAGTGGCACCTATATCTATACTTCTATAATATTAATATGAATAAAGTAACTCTGTCTAGTGGTTTATTTATCCAAATCACGGGCAAAAGTTAGTGTAGGTATAATAATTATTGACCATGAAAGAAATCATTATAAAAAAGAAGCCATTTGCGCAAATTCATTTTCACATTTATTAAATAAAAACATGCGTCAAATACAGAACCACCTCATATTTAAAGGCGACTATATTTGGGGACGATTAAAACGCCAGGACGAATGAAACGTTTCAATCGTCCACACGCAAGTTGTTCCTACCATCCCCAAATCACAGTTTTTAATTCAAGGTCAAATATTAAACGCAAAAACAACTCGAACACTGATAATTGGCAATAATAAACATTCGTTAATTTATCACAATCACGCTAAAATAGTTAAATCAGTTAAAATACAAGAACAAACAAAGTTATTAACAAATATACAAGATGAGAAATACTTACTTTTGACCGCGAAAAAATTAAATCGCTCCGTGACACCGCTGCGTTGCTCGGTCGCTCGCGCTCTACTGACCATAGATTAAGATATGGCCGGCGGAGTCCTGAGTGTTGCGTCATACTCGTAGGTATTATAGTTTTTGAGAAATTTGACTTGTTTCAGTCATGACGTGTTTCAATTGTCCCCGGTCTCCCCTACAACTTTTTAATCAAATACACTAATTAATTACATCGCGTTTAACTGTTCCAATTTTTCAGTTCACTATTAGGGCATGCAATATCGGACGGTTTTCAATTCCGGAATTGATTTTCGAGATTAGCCTTTAATTCCGGAATTCCGGAACTAGTTCCGGAATTGATGATTTCATTGCTTTTTTGTGATTCTTTCAATGTAGGGCAAAATAAAACTAAAAATTGTAATCAACATTTATGTACTAATAATGAACAGACGTAATCAGTCGTTTTTTTCTTAAAACAAAATTAATAATCACAAACATTTTCACTCAAACAAAACATTAGTTATTATAATAATTTACAAAAGTTTTGACGACGCGCTGGCCTAGTTGGTAGTACTTGGTAGTGACCCTGCCTACGAAGCTAGCGGTCCTGGGTTCAAATCCCGGTAAGGGCAGATATTTGTGTGATGAGCGCGACTATTTGTTCCTGAGTCATGGATGTTTACTATGTATTTAAGTATATATTTCTCTATATAAGTATTTATATCATTGTCTAGTACCCATAATACAAGCCTAGAGCTTAAATTGGGACTAGGTTAATTGGTGTGGTGTGACATTGTCCCCTGATATTTATTATTTATTTATTTAAAAGTGTTAATATTAGGCAAAACTAATCAACATAATTACGATTAGGTACATATTAAATAAGTAGCTTCGTGAAACGGGCCCCAGGACTCGACAGCATTTAATTATTTTTAGTTTTATTTACTTAGATACAGACCCTACAAAACATCATCATCAAACAATCAAATATAATATACAGTGTGTGTTGTGTAATACTAATAACACATGCAACTTAGATTGACTACAGAAATCGTCAGTAAGGAAATATTTTAAATGCTATATAGTTTAAAACATAATCATGCCTCAATAAATAAGTAGTTACAAAAAAATAACGGTTTTGCAAATAATCAAGGTAAATAATTCTTACATTGTTCTTTGATGCCGCACGCATGTCACACACACTTAAAATATGAAATACTCTCGCAACTGTCACGAAGCCACAAGTCACAACCTTACAACACAACTTTCATTAACAGGTTTGCACTAGGAACTGATTGTATTTATTATTGTTTAGGTGAAAGAACAATGTGAGACAGAAATAGGATTTTAACGGGTTCTAATGATTTCGTCTCGCTCTGACTTAGGGCCATAAAACATTACCTGAACATTAAGCGGAGCCGAAAATAAAAATATTTGCAATTGAACTACTTTTTGTGGTGGTTATTTCGTAAAATAATGATTTTAAATAAACATCTAATACAATTAAAAGTATTAAAACTGTCTTTGTTCAATTCCGGAATTTCGATATTGAGTGTAGCTCAATTCCGGAATTGAAATATCGAAAAAAACGCCGAAATTCCGGAATTTCGATATTCCGGAATTCCGGAATTCAAGCCCACTATGCCTAGGTAGGTAGTTTAGTTTTATTTCGGCGCATCCAAATGCAAGCATTATTTTTTTATAAATAGACAGTCCTCACCTCTAAATATTTTTGTGTGTGTCACCAAAAGCTGCGTATTTTGAGTCCCCTTCTGGGTCAAAAAGTTTTGTAATTCCCTTAGTTTCTCGGTAAATACCTAAAACCGAGCCACGCGCTTTTTAAGGGGTTTACTCTGGATGTCGTGTGATATATTCAAAGATTCGCTGTAACAAGCCTTTTTGAGTGGTATATCGTTTATCTTCCTACTCACTTCCGTTCAAAAGTTACAGCCTAAAAACTGACTTTTGCGGCAAGTAGGTAGGTTCCGTGAAAAATTATTACAATAGCTTTGAGTTCACCAATTTCCTAAAATCGACGTAATTTCACACCGAAAATCAGCCCTGTTTGTTTATTTGATCGTTTATAAACATATATTTTAGGGACGTGCTCTCCAAGTCCGTCTCTCTTTTTTTATTTATTTTTTAGTAAAAAGAATCTTACACTAAAAATTGCTACCGAATCGTTACACCAATCTTATCATGAATATCGTTCAAATCCCAAAAGACGGTAACTGCCTATACAGGGCAATAGCAGATCAGCTCAACATTGTTCTGGGCTCCACTTCTAACCAATATGATCACAAAATTGTCAGACAGGAACTGGCTCACTACGTTTCAGCTAACAGGGACGACCCTAGAATAAAGCTAGCCCTGAATGGCAGCGTCATAGATACACTCCACGACAGTACTAGCAGCCTAGAACCGAGCCCCAGGCAGATAAACACATACATCCAAAATCAATTCATGAATGGTCATTGGGGCGGGGAGGATATAATTATCGCTGCATCAGAATTCTTTGTCTTAGACATTTACATTCACGGTGATAATACGCAACCTATAGTTTACAATGCCCCGGCGACGCTTACTGCTCCAGCTAGACCAATCCATCTGTACTTTCATAATCGCCACTACGACAACATAAGATTATACGATAATCGCAGCAATGATATCCCTATTGGTTCTACGGTAGGTCCTAGCTCTAGCATAGATATGGAAGTAGAGGGAAGTAATACCGTATCGAGTCCAAGTATTAACGATTCGATTGGCCCTCAAGAAACCGACACCACGGGACACAGAGTGCTCAGGGCAATGCGAATAGAACGGGAACCTCTGGTTAGCTCCGGTGTGGTCTTCAACATAGCAACGTGGAACGTCCGAGGATGTGCATCGTTACAAGACAAGCTAAATATTGATGAGGAGCTAATAACCCGTCAAATTACAATTGCAGGTTTACAAGAAACACACCTCGCTAAAGGTACATTTTCTTCTAATAATTATAGTTGGTTCTTAAACGGAGGAAAGTGCGCAAATGAAAGAAGGGGTATAGCAATACTTATTAACAAAGCGATACAACATGAAATAATAAACACCTACAGCAATTACAACAATATTCTCGCTGTACATATTAGGCTAAAGATACCAGGTCACGATAATTCTAGGGAAATATTATTAATTACTACACACATGCCGTCGAACTCCTCCACATATCTAGGTAAATTAGGGGCGTTATTACGTCGAGCACCCAAAAAGGCGACACCTATTCTACTAGGTGACTTCAATGCTCACCTGGGTAAAAAGGATGTCTTACACTTGTCGTCACATACAATATGTCGTAAGAACTTAATACATCAGGACTCCAACTTCAACGGCAGGCTTTTAACCAATTTCATAGAACACCACAACCTCGTGGTTAATAGTACTTGGGGTCGTCCATCATGTAGGGTAACCTGGAGAATGGGGACAAAAACTTCCCAGATCGATCATATCATAAGCAGTCGCTCCCATCGGATATTTTTTAAAACAATTAAAGGCCAATGGTCCAAGAAAGTTAGATCAGACCATAAGATCATTTGGGCAACAATAATAAATATCAGTTCTGGGACTTCGGGTACAACAAGCAGCAATAGGCTGTGCCAGCGAAAGAACAAAGACAATTGTATGACACAATTTAAATATAAAACCATCAACTATGAAGCACTCCGATGCAAGGACAATCGAGATGAGTTCCAAGCAGAAGTTACTAAGAATCTCGTATCTTGCATTGAAACAATCGCACAGAATAGTGGATGTAGTCATCGGAACCCCACTTGGGAGGAACTCAACAAGATCCTAATACAATCCACGCGGGTGATCCCACCTCACGCAACAGTGAGATCTAAGGAAAATAGGATCGCACAAGCTCAGCTCCAGAAGGCGCTTTTCTTTAAAAATAGATCCCCCAACGACCCTATTAGAAATAGAGACCTTAGAGTAGCCCGCCAAAATCTACGGAATATAAAGGAAGAGGACTACGAAAAGGAATGTGCCCGGTTTTTTCAAGGTTTGAGCAAGGCACATCGAGCAATAAGGATGAAGATCACATACAAGTATTTGCGTAAACACAGATTAAATCACACACAAGCTCAGAAAAGATACTTCATCCCTATAGTACGATGGATAACTGAACTCAAAAATTGCGAGGGTCTGGCAGTTTCGTTAATAGAGGACCCACCTAGCAGCGTATCGGATTCGGACGGCCCTGATACGGACGACATAATCCGAATAATTAAACGCTTGAGAAATGGAACAGTACCTGGTACAGACCAAATCGTGCCGGAGCTATATAAAGCGGCCCCCTTAGATTTTATTTCCCAGGTAACAAACGTCATGAAGGAAGCTTGGATTAACAACGTAGTCCCAACGGAGTGGGCGGTCACAAAGCAGGTGCCTATCCCTAAAAAAACAGCGCCCAAGACCACTAGCGACTTTAGGAAGATATCTATCTGTAATGTGGGTTACAGGATCTACGCATATTTTCTATTAGAAAGACTAGACGAAGCTATTAATTCCATTGGTAATTATCAAGCGGCTTTTCTAGAAAATAGATCTACCGACGACCACATTTTTACCCTTCGCCGTGTCCTGGACATAAACTGGAGGGAAGGAAATCGGCTCTTTGTTGCAGCATTAGACATAGAAAAAGCGTTCGACAACGTCAACTTAAATGCTCTAAGGGACATTCTACTAAATCGTACAAATATTCACCTTACCAATAGAATCGTAGAAGCCTGCATGAAGGGAGAACATTCATATCCTGGTGCGGACAGAACTCTGAAGTGGTTCAAAAAGGAAAAGGGGTCAAGCAGGGATGCCCGCTGTCCCCCCGGCTATTCACCATTGTAATGGATGATGTTCTTCGCACCCTGGAAGAGGAGGATGAGGCAGTCAGGCTGGACCAAGACGCTGAAATCACCCTACCCCTTATACTTTCGTACGCAGACGACCTAATTATAATAGGCCCACACATATCAGTAATCGACCGAATAGTGAGAAAGCTGGCAGATCTATTCAACACCGTAGGATTAACAATAAACACGGCAAAAACTAAACTAATTGTACGGGACCCATGTGATATCTCAAAAGGAGATTTACAGCCTATATGCTTAGGTGGAGTGTCTATCCACCCTACAGATGAAATAATATACCTCGGTACTTATATTACATATACCCACAATAGAAGGGCCTTTATAAAGTCGCGATGCCAAAAAGCCGTAAGAAATTCCAAGATACTAACGCAATTTATTAAGAGAAACAAAATTGAATGGAGAATCGCTAGGCTAATGTACAAAATGGTGATATCTCCTGTTATGACGTACGGGCTTAATGTCGCAGCTCTTACCAAAGCGAATCGATCACGCCTAAGACGGTACGAGAGACACATTCTAACTGAAATGCTGTCAGTCGCAAAGGGCACTCCTAAACAAAAGATCTGGCAAATCTTGGAAGGCAAAACAGTGACAAAAAATATTAAAGTTCGGCGGCTCTCGTATTACGGGCATGTGCTTAGACGCCGTAACCCTCACTTACTGTACGCGGCCCTCATGTATAAGGAACGCAGAAGAAAAATAGGTCGGCCTATATTTACATGGGAGGACTCTCTTGACCAGGACATACGAGAATACACTAACAAGAGTCGTGCCTACTGGCGAACCATTGCGGAAAATAGAATTCGGCTCAAAAAAGAAGCCGAAAAGATCTATAAAAAACCTGAAACAGACACAGAGTCAGAGCCCGAGGATACTGAGGGAGCAGAGCAATGATATATATATAAAAAAAAACAAAGTTAAATATAGATATATAGATATATTTAAATTTGATTTTTAATATTAGATTTCATTTTAAGCAGTCCATACCTTTAGTACATATTACACACCAAGTATTTTATCTATCTCCCTAATGCTGACTTAACGATGCCTGAATTCGGATTGGCTCCACCTTCCTTCTCTCCCGTCATATCGACTGCAAACCCCACACTCCTATCCTATCTACTTGACTCTCCGGTGTCTCGGGCAGGTGCGCTCTGCCTGCGGCGGGCGGAGATGGTTGGTGCAGCAAAGGCGACGAAGCTCGCATGCCCTGATCGGTTTAGTATTAGTGGCTGGTCGGTGCGGGTTAAGGTTCTCGTGCTCTGCCGGCTCTTCGCTACTCTTACTGGACCGGTCGGGCAGGCGTGCTTCTCCCCGCTAGCCTAATCTAACATCTCCTCTCGGTCGCAGTCAGTGCGTACGGGTCCTTGCAGCAGAACTGCTGGCTGGAGGTGTCACCAGAACAGAACAGAACAGAACAGTAGATTTTTAATGATTTCAGATAAAAAATTCAGATAGGTAATAGTCTTTTTACCCGACTGCGGCAAAGTCCAAAAGGAGGGTTATGTATTTGACTTGTATTTATATTATATGTAACTACTAAACGGCATTAACTTTAATTTAATTTTGAATTTTTGAATTTGAAATCAAAAAAATGCCACAAAACTAAAAAATTGATGAAAATGTAATAGCAAAATGTGACACTAAACGCAATTTAAGCTTTACAAGTAGCGCATGCAAAAAGTACGCGATTTTAGAGTTTTCGTAACTTATGATCTTAAATATGCCAGCGCCGCCGGAATCTATGAAATTGGGTAACCCATATTTTATCGAATTTCACTTCATCAATTGTATCATTACATCGAATTTAATTTCATCGAACTTATTGTCCGCTGAGAGCATGTTTTAGGATAATCTAATCATTAATTACGTAGGTTAGGTTAAGTAAGAATTGTTTGTATCAAAAAAAACTCATGCGACGAGAGAGGCCTTTCGATGAAATGAAAATTCTGCGTAATGATACGTTCGTTGAAAGAGGTTTTCGATAAAATAATATGTACCCATGAAATTCACATGTTATACAGGTTGAGCATATTCTGACTTCCAATGTCCGTTGTTGCGGTACATATTTTCTAAGAAAATGTTGTTTGCATATTCTATTTCTGAGAAGTTTGTTTCATCATTCAGTACAATCAAGAGATTTTAATGGAAATATTGGTTCCTCGAAGCGTTCGTATACAATGATAAAAAAAGTATTCTAAAGTAGGAAGAGTATGAGGCATATTTTAACCAGAAGCAAACTAAGAAGTTCTTAACGACACACATATTTATTTATTTAAACTTAATAGCACTAGGTATACACACTCAGTGAAAAATTTCAACTGCATAATTACGATGCATGGAGATACAGCCTGCTGACAGACAGACGGACTGTTTTGAGCTTTATTTGGGACTACCTAGGTACAAATTGACCTTACCTGACTTAACATCTGGTGAGACTGAGGTCAAACGCAAACTCGTTTTTCATAAAATAAAAATAAAAACAAAATTAATCTGTAACTTTTTGCAACAGTGTCAACAATTAATGTGACTGTACTACTTTCAGCTTATACATTGTGTTGTATTTTTCATAAATTATAAAGGCTGATTCCCGTTCGGAGCGCGGAGCTCCGAGACCGATACGTGCAATTAAGGCCGCGCTAGGAAATTTCCAATAAAGCGTGTAACATTATCGGCGTCCGTCGGGCATCACGGGCCACCAGGCTATCAGGATTACGAGGACAGTTTTGATATTCGAAAACGTACCATAGTATATTTTTATCATAACTTTTAAGGTATATTGCAAAGAAATATCTGTGGCTATCTAGGCTATGATAATCGCGTGGTCAAAAAAATCAGCAAAACGAGTAATAGTAGTAGCAATCTCTTATAAATTAAGTCATTTCATTTTATTATAATTCATAAAAATGTATATTTAGGTAAGTAGGTAGGTACTTTGACTTTTACCTAACACCAAATGTAGGTAACTAGTAAGAAACGATTATATGCCACGCAGGAACATTTATTCCCTCTATACATTTATGCCCTAAGTAAATTAATTTTGATGTCATTTTATGGCACCTACTAACATCGAAATGTCCTACCGCTAGCCAAAGGTCTGTCCTTTTTTACACAATTCTTTGTAATCGCGTCCATGTTGTCCCACTATACGCAGTTTTTTTATAAATTACCATTATTATGAAAACGTTTTCGCATTAACTGGATTAAGGCGTAAAACGTGTTAAAATAAGAAATTGAATAGGTACTTACAATATTGACTAAAATTGGATATTCTATAAGTAATTAATAAAAATAATTAGAATACTGAGACTAAAATTGTCTGTATTTATTCTAATGTGAAAAAACTGAAGTACCTATCTTTATCCTGTCCCTGTTCCCGAAAATGCGATCCGTACTCTTTATAAAGCTTAAATTCTAAACTTTTATCCTCAATATTTAAAAAACAAAGCCTCTCTAGCTTCCCTCGTAAAACAATAATTGCATTATCCATTTGTGCATTAAGGCGGACCCTCAAAAATATTTTAAATCCTTCGAAATGTAACGGAAATCGATTAGGGCCCATTCGTTTTATTTGCGGTCCTTCTCGGGAGCACCTGGCCGCGGCAATAAAGGGAGGGGAAACCCGGTGAATAAAAACAATGGGTAAAGGTAAATGTTTGGCTCTTATGTGTAATTGACAGTTAAAGGAACGTTAAAATAAATTTAATATTCAAAAATCCTGACGAGATTGGTAACCCTGCTTTCAGGGCTTTGGTTCGATTTTTGAGAATCGAACACTCGAAAATTTATTTCGAAATAAATTAAGTGAAACAGTGATTACGTTTTTTTTTTTTATTAATTGGTTGTAACGTTCTTTTGCATGCGATTAATTTTCTACTTATGGGCACTCGCTTCTCAAAAATAGACCAGCTGATTTCTTAATGATACAGTTGAGTTAGAGCTGTCTTTTATTGAATACAATATTCTTTCATTTTAAAATTAAAAAGCAATAACCGTTAATATGCAACCTCGCGCAACATAAATCAATTCCATGCTCAGTAATTCAATTACGCTTTTAAAAAGTTGCGACAAAGCTTTTCTTTTAAAAGCTTTTAAAAGGTGATCGTGTTTGATATGCGACGACACGGCGCTGTGTGTAATGAGTCTCCGGCATTTTATGAAGTTTTATCGAAAATGAAAATGGCGGCGGGAGCAGCGACGGTATAAGAAAAGATACCAAGATGGCGGTTAACAAGAAACATAAACATGCTTGAAAGTTCGCACTATTTTAATAATGTTGATACATTACACAATAAAGTAGCAGGAAAAATAATTATCAACGGAGGTTTCACTCGACACTCTAAATAGGATTTCTAATGAATCGGCGAAAATTGCATCGCAAAGCATCACTTCCCAAACAATTTATACCATATTTTCATTTCGGCTAATCATCATTTGGCAAAACAACTTTCTGCACTTTAAGTTTTAGCAACTGAATGTTTTGCCAAACTGATGTTTTGCAAATATTTACTTGGTAATGTTTTAATAGGCCATTTATCTTTTCGTCGAATGTATCGTTCGGCATAACATATATTTAAATTAAGACAGGTTCGACGAAAGATAATATCACCAAACGAAAAGTTGCAAACTAAAAAATGTGCTGAAGATTGCTTTGACAAATAAAAGATCTGCGATAAGTTATTTGGGAAATGATTGGAGGAATTTAAAACAGAGTTATTAAGGAGAATCTTGTTGCACCAGAGAAGCGAAAAAGAAGAAGTGATAGCAGCGCGTTACCGTATATAACACTATCCTTTGTTTTCGGAAATTCATCCTAAAAGAATTATTTTTTCCTCAGAAATTATCGAATTTTCGGTGAGAATAATCCACTCACAACAAACAACATGTGACTATTTGTGTCGAGTTATATCCTAATCCGTGACATTGTGTCTCCTACAACATCCAGACCAATGTTAAATGGAGCCTGAAGTAGACAATTGGCAGCCTTATCGCAATAGTTACTTATCTCTTACAGACATCGCCAACGAGGATATCGCAAGGCAATCTGAAAATAGAGTGCTCGAATTAACTTAGTATATGCTTGGTACGTGTTATATGCTTACATATAATGAATAATATTGTAATGATATATCATAAAATAAATGGTTAATGCATGCCGTTGGAGATTCTAAATTAAATATACACAATACACTACAGGGCAATGAAAACCGGACACCAAACCAAACCAAATTTGAACCCGTTTTCAGAGCGTAGTAGGACGCAATTACATTTCAAGGAAAGATTCAAACTAGTTTGAGGAAGGAAAATGAACGGTTTTTTCCTTTGTATAAGTTGATACGAATATATCCTTTACTCAACGTTTAGGACCGTATTTTTACTGAAATTAGTTTTAATTTATTCATCTTTAGGTACTACTTTAACGTAATCTGAATGTATGGTATTAACAATAGTGTATTCTTATCGTTCTTGAATGCAATATTTTTGCAACTTTGATAAATGTCACAAAGTACTTTAGTTTAAATTTATACGCATTTTAATTATGTAAATGAACCAATTCAAATCAAAAGCCTGTACAGCTTTAATCAATGAATATACAGGGTGCTTACAATTCAAGCTCTGAAACACCTCGTACAGCATCAGTCGCTCATTAGCACAGGCGGCAATAGCTCAGCTAGTATTCTTTATGGCTGAATTCACGGAAACACCAGTCTTCTCAGACCTCTGAAACTATTGCAACTGTTTGAAACAAGAGATCAATCACGCTGGTTCACTACAAGCCAATCACTAGTCTACTTTGGTCTCCAACTAAAAACGGTTGCTACGAGTGCAGAGGTCGATGTAAAATGGGTAAGTTGAGAAACGTTAGGGAGTAACACCACAGCGTGACACGCGTCACTAAGCGATGGAACCGCAGCACAGCGCACTGAGCGTAACAGTACTCAACTAATGCAAACACATTTTTTTTAGTGGCCTCCTAGACATTGTACAATCAACCTATTAGATTTCTAGACTTACTATTAATAATTATTTTATTGTTGACTGGTTATAGTATTTAATTGCTGTACCCTTAAATATCTTTAGCGCATCTCATACAGGTAACAGGAGCATAAATAAATAAACTGTTGATTCCTTCACTCATCAATAATTGCTTCTATTGTAGCCGGGTTAGAATAGTGCCACTCCATGTCTTCCTGTGGATGCCGTAAGAGGCGACTACGGGAATATAGGCTTGTAGTACTGTTAGGCGATGGGCTTGCAACCTGTGACTAATATGCTGGTAAACATCTTAGCCTATTTGTACAGAACTCCTATTTGTGCAAATTGTGGTTACTGAATTATCAACAACTTTTTAAATTGTAATTCTGTAGCTCTGCCTAGCCCACTCTGGGATTACAGGCGTGAAAGGTTTGTATGTATTAAAATAGGATAGTAACCCGGTCTCAAAGTCAGGTCAAGTCCGAGATCCCAGTCAAGGATAAATGTTCACTTTAAGATTGAAGAGAATTGTCTAGGCTTATATTTAGTCAGATTATTATTAGTTAACCGTATTATATAACTGAAAGTCAACTTTGTAGAAGTCGTTGGTAATAATTGGTTAACTTTAACTAAGTTTTACTATTAAATGCTCATTAAAGTACTTGGGTTACTAATCAGGTTCACAATGTATGGATAAATATACCACGATTTAGTTATTAAGTATTTAATTAAGGGTCAGTACAACCTTTGGTGCTACTGATTTTAAGTAAAAAATAACTGGTTCAACTTCCTCAAAACAAAATAGTTGTTCTACTATTCAATTACATTTACTGCGCAAATGTAAATCAAAACGTAGCTCAACTTAAACCAGATTGCATTCAGCCGGGTTTTGCTGTCGTGAGACTGTAATGAAATCGGTATCGGTGCGGCTCGTGTTTGAATGTACATATGCAAAACACCTATTTTATCCTCACTTTCAATAGGTTAATTCTCGGGCAGCTATGCTGATGAGGTGTCTCTTATCATTATCATGATTGCCTTACTTTAAAATACCAAAGAAAAATAATGAATACAGGAGGCGTGTATGGACAACTAATCTACCTTATCGAACCCCGGTACGGGCAAGTATTTGTGTGATGAGCACGAGTATTTGTTCACGAGTCTTGGGTGTTTTTTATGTTTTAAGTATGTACTTATCTATATAAGTAAGTTTATCGTTGCTAGGTCAATTTGTGTGAGATTGTCCCCTGATATCCCCTGATACTTTCAATAGGTTAATTCTCGTACAGCTATCCTGATGAGGCGTCTCTTATCATGATTGGAAGGCGTGTATGGACCACGTATCTACCTTATATACTGAACAGTTTCCACGGACATGTCATAGACGACATGAAGGAAAAACCTGAAGGCATCAAAAATATTACTAGGAAGGGCACTCATTGATATAGCTCAAATATAATTATAATTATAAAAAATAAATAACATAATATTTTCATACATTTTGAAATGGTTAATTATAGACTACATATAAGCACTAAACATATATACTTAAAAAAAAAGTGTGGCGTTTGAAAAAATAAATAAAAAGTAAATAAATAGCACTGTATAAGTATTTAATAATTTATTTAGTAATTTATGGCTGACCCAGCTGAACTGATCGCAGGGGGAGCGCCTTACTGTTGTAGGTAAGAAAAAGTTTGTACCCCATTATTATTTCTGAAACATAAACAGTTTTTTTTGCAATAAAAAAATGCATGGACCTTTTATACAGTGATTTTGAAACAGTGTTCATAAAAAACTTTTCTTAACTCATGGACTAGTTTTTTACCATTAGGAGGAAATTACTGTACCGTACCACGGAAAAGTAATTTATGTTTGTAATCACTATTCAAAATCATCCTGTATACATGGTGCATTTTTAGTTTCACCACAGAATCAGCACAAATCAGTATGTCAAAGTGTAATAACCATGCTATAGACATGTTTGTTTTATAGATGCAATTAATTCTGTCATATATCACTTGACTCGTTTTCAAAGGCAATACGTAATTAATTAACCTGCGCCACCATGGAACTATGTCAAAGCGATTAAATAAATTATATCGTAACAGACGTTCAGTTTAATTTATTTTGACATTAACATTTGTGCATGATTTCAATTTTGTGTAATGCGTTTTCGTACAATAAAGTGTTTACATACATACATATAACTATGTATGCTCTGCCGTGTCATGCCAATATCACGTACCTTGAGATACAGCAGTTAGGCGTAACCAGGCTAATTCGTTTCTAAATACTGCCATCTACTACATACTTACATTAAATCACGCCTGTTTCCCAGAGGCGTAGGCAGAGACCACTTCTTTTCACTTGCTACGATCTTGACAAATTTCTTTCGCTTTTTCCACATTCATACATCGAGTCATGCAATGCCATCTATATACTACATAAAAGGCTTTACCATTTTCCTATTATTTTCCAAGATACACCATCAAAACTACTGTAACTATGTTTTTTTTACAAGTTTGTCACGCGTAAGTATTGTATCTTAAGTTACCGGAGAACAGCGCAACAAGAGCGAACCGGCGGCCGAGCAACGCCTACAGGCGTTATTTATAATATATTAATAAATGTTTTTTTATCAACGTGTAATCTGCACGCCAAATGTATTGGTAAATTTTTCTGTTTTCGTATAATTTATGTTGGAGTTTGATAAAAAATCATGTATTTTTTAGTTTTCGGTCTCGCATTCTCAAACGTGTACAGGTAATATTTTTTTAAGGACAAGTTTTACGATATACAAGCTGAATTAGATCTTTACATTAGATAATAGAAGCCAAAGCGCTAACCTAAATATTGTACTTTTACTGTTTCTGTAACTTATTTACTTTCTTCCGTTTTCTATATTATCACACTAACCCAGAACTCAGTTTAGAACTAGCTCAATTTGTGTATCCGTGAAATATATAATAATAGTTCAAATAAAGTGTACACTATACTCAAACTGTTTAGGAACTAAAATAAACGTAAACAAAAAAATCACGTGACTATGGTCAGCCAATAGGAGCCGAACATTGATACGTCAAAGCTCGACGGAACAGTTTTGATTGGCTAACGATCGGAGCCACGTGGTTTGGTTTGTTTACATTTATTTTCTCAAACATGCAATGAAATGTTGGCGTTATGTTAGTTATTTTAGGCTTCAATGTATCAAATTTCGGGCGGAGCAACTTAAGAGAGCTGTAAAGGAATATCATACAAAATTGAAGGCCTAGACCCGGAAGTAATTTTTTTAAACAACAGCAAAATAGCTAAAAAAAAAAAAAACTTTATTTTCAGTGTCTTTACCGTTATCGGACCAAAAATATCTCCGCTAATCCCTATTACACACTTTTTTATTTTATTTCATTGCATATGTTTGAGAAAAGCACTATACATACCTCGCCGTGAAAAGGGGTTGCCAGCCTCGTAAATATCCCCTACTTCCCGGCCTCTGTAGTAATGTACTATTAAGTACCTAAACAGTTTGAGTATAGCACGTTTTGAAGGTGCCCTTTATTCCCACTAAAACACTAAGATACTGGTAATAAAATAAGTGACTCCTCGAAGTTTGAACTCGTCGGTATCGACGCCGTCGGAATCGGTATCGGGCGGTAATTGCGCACGTCCGAGTTGCCCAACTCTGAGCAGCTGGGCTCCCGGGACTCGCAAGCGACGAGAGGCGGCGACCAAGGTCAAAAAGTCTATTAAATAAATGTCAGGGGACTATGTCACACCAATTGACCCAGTCCCAAACTAAGCTCTAGGCTTGTCTGTACTAGACCACGATATAAATACTTGAATAAAGAAATATATACGTAAATACATAGAGACATCACACAAATATCTGCGCTTACCGGGATTTGAACCCAGGACCGCTTGCTTCGTAGGCAGGGTCACTACCAACTAGGCCAGCGCGTCGTCAAACTAACAATTAATTAGATCATTTCCACAACAAACATTTTTCATAGTAGCGAATAGTAAGACAACTTGAGTTAAAATGACAGTTTTCGTATGAATCTGACGTTTACTAACTCGAGTTAGGGCCACATGCACCAAAAATTTAACACCGGGTTAAGACGCTAACTCGAGTTAGTAAACGTCAGAGTCATACAAAAACTGACATTTTAACTTGAGTTACTGTCTTAACCCGGTGTGAAGTTCTTTGTGCAAGTGGCCCTTAATCGCTTTGATTTCGTCATGTAGTTATTTTCATGAAGACGTGTCGTTAAGTATTTAATGTTCGGTGACTTTTACTAATCGCATTTCTTCATAGTAGCGAATTTTCACCATCGTAACTTTTACTAATAGTAACTACATAATAATACGAACGTTGGTTAGTTAGTCCCTTTTTAATTCTGGCCCGAAGGCCTAACATTACCCAGAAATAGGAGCTCCACCAAGCTTAATTTTCACGACATTGTCAAATTAGATTTTGGAATGGGAAAAATGTGATAAAATAATCTCCTGGTAATTTTAGTGATTAAATAACGCTATATGAAAAATGCTATGTGAATATTCGTTTTCATGAGCGAATGGACCTGCAGTCTGCACTGCCCACATAGAGCGAATATCGTGGCCTTATTCTTATTGCAGCATTAGGTATTACGTCTTAACCTGCGCCTAACCAGCAGTTTTCAGGGTAGTAATTCTGTTTACGTACGGGGTAAGGCCATAAAGGCATTTGATAATATTAATACTTTCACATGAATACACTTACTATCAGCTGATCTTGTATATCGTCTCGTTAATCTTACATAGGGGACCTTAAGAGCGATTGCACTATCAATCAATCAATCAATTTGGTTTTATAGCGCCATCGAGACGATGATTCCGCCAATGTCAATTCAAGAAGACACGTTATACTTGTGGCAATTATTCGGTCTATTCCACCATCCTGACATTGATAGGTGACAAATTACGATTCACTGTAAATTGCAAAGTTAACAAATTGACATCGCTGGGATTCATATAAGATGCGCCATGCACACCAAAATGTCATCGGTTACCTGTAATAGCCAAAAAATTATATAGGGAGCAGGTCGCACTATACATACATACATTAAATCACGCCTGTTTCCCAGAGGGGTAGGCAGAGTCCACTTCTTTCCACTTGCTACGATCTTGACAAATTTCTATAATTCTTCTATTTATTCTATAATTCAAAATAAAACGACACACATCTTGAAAACCAGCAAAATACCACCACCAGTAAAAGGCGAAAAAAGGTTGAAAATGCCCTTCGGTAACATCCCTAAAACTTACTGTACTTGCTTTCCAAACAGCCTGTATGTTGACTTTTATTCACCCTTCAATCTTTCACTTTATAGCCTTGACTTTACTTTAACAAAAGTCTCTATTAGGTTTTACTTAGATCCCGTCTGCATTACCCTGTCAGCTGAACGCCCACGCGGTACCGACTAACGATAAATAATGTTTATTCTGACGGCGTACTTTTGACAAATGAACTGTTTTGTTCATCCCACGGTTGGACCTTATTAAATATTTTCCTAACTTTGCTTCTTTTTGCCTGTTACTGATCAAATATGCCCTTTGGCAACTGCCCAGTATCTACGTATATTCGTGTATTTTAAAAATATACAGTTCTTTTTTCTTAAACGTTGTCGTTCATGTTTCATAGAAATACGAAAAAAACTGATATGCTCTGGTTAATCTAACAGCTAGAGCCTGGGCTCGGAAACCTTTTTTTCTAAAACCAGCTCGTCAGAAACGCCATATATATGCTTGTGAGAGGACCTTGTGCAGGGTCCCTCCGGGTCGGTACCACCATACATACATACATATCTTCACGCCTTCATTCCCTGAGTGGGGTAGGCAGAGCTACAGAATTACCAACTAAAAACTGGTACTGGTACCACCATCTTATGCATTAACCAACCGCCAAGCAGCAGTGTTTGCATTGTTGTGTTCCGGTTTGGGGATAAGACAGCCGGTGAAATAACTAGCATACAGGCATTCCATCTTAGTCCTCAGGGTTGGCAGTGCATTTGCAGTCTTGTGAATGCGAATGTCTATGGGTCACAGTTTCCACTTACCATCAGGTGGCCTGTGTGCTCGTTTGCCTTCCTATGCCATAAAAAAAAAGACAAATAGATCATTTTCCATTCATTTCGATTCTGATAAAAGAGCAAAATAAAACTGTTCCTGCTTGAAATAACGGTTAATTTCGCTCGCTCATTTGTTCTCACTGCCCACCGCCGCCATTGTTTTCTCGTCTTTTTTACCCTATTAGCTAGCTCTTTAGTTGCATTTTCACTTCACTGAAGTCGCCATTTCGTGCGGCTGATAATGATGATGATATCATAATTAAGAACGGCTAAAACAAAGTTAGCTAAAGCTGTGAGTCTCTCGTGGCTTGTCCCGCGTTCTTATCTGCATCACCCTGTAATTGGCGTCAGGGTTGAACTCTTTTAGTAGCCGCCGGGCTGGAGCTATCGGCCTGCTTTACGTGCATATTACAGACTAACAGATGCCCGCGACTTCGTGTACTATTTTAATATGCTATTTTCTCCCTTTTTTCGTTGTTGGATGAGTTAATAATTATTTATACTGGATCATTAACACGTTTTTACGAGTGTAATAAAAAACTAAACTAACCTAAGTTAACTAATCCACACACGCAATAGATGTTTATATTTTTTTTTATTTTAGCCTAACCGGATGTTAAGCGAAATGATTTAGATCAAACAATACATTAGGGTAAACCACTTTATGCGTTTCAAAGGGATAGGGTAAAGACACCAGTGGTCAGCCAGAGACCAGTAGTCGACCTTATATGACAGCAAAGAGTGGAAAATATATCTTTCGTACTCTTCCCACTCATACATAGTATAGGCAGAGGCTGACTTAAGGTCTCTGGCTGACCACTGGTGTCTTTACCCTACCTTGAAAAAAACACCGCTGGTTCGAAACTCGTTTTATTTTTCGAGTGTCTTGGCAATCAGATCAAATATAAATAAATAAATATCAGGAAACAATCTCACACAAATTGACCTAGTCCCAAACTAAGCTCTAGGCTTGTACTATGGGTACTAGACAACGATAAACATACTTATATAGAGAAATATATAGTTAAATACATAGAAAACACCCATGACTCGGGAACAAATATTCGCGCTCATCACACAAATATCTGCCCTTCCCGTGATTTGAACCCAGGACTGCTAGCTTCGTACGCAGGGTAACTACCAACTAGGCCAATGCGTCGTTAGTAGATATAGTCAAGTAGGTAATTAACACAGCAAAAACGAGCGTACTTATTGTGTACTAAATATTACCAGTCCAAATCAAGACCATTACCAAATACCTTATTGTACTTTTAAATTTAATGGTGTCGCTTATTAGGGGATAAGAAGTGATTGTACTACGTTATTGTATCTTTTCTATGATGTACTCCTGTGTTGATGTGTTTGTTGAATAAACGTTTATCTATTCTATTCTATTATATTCAATCAGTAATTCAAAACATCAACCGTAAATTCCGACCTCTCACATCCAGAAACTTTGTTACAGTTCCCAGTGTTGCCAGTTTTAAAATATCTGAACAATTCCCCATTGTATCAGCTATACGTCAAGTAAACGGGCTCCACATGCGCCTCGTAGACGGTCTCTCGCCTTCATCACGTCCCTGGGATCAATAGGGGTATACCGATATCTTACAGTAAGCGGGAAACCCCGTTTTTAAAGCCACTGCAAGGTATTTTATAAAGATTTCCTAGATTTATCGCGGGATTTTTAAAAGAGAGGATATAAGTTACAAGTTTTTTTTATCAATAGAATTTGTTTTTAACGTTCAGAGATTACGGCGTTGAGTAGTTATAATAAAAGGAAAATTTACTTATTGGGCTCACTTAAGCTTCCAAGCACCCATTTGATAATAGGAACTTTTCAGAAAGGAGTTGTGAAAACAAAAACATACGTATCTATTTACTGAGAAGATATATAATTATTTTTCTGCTAATATCTTGAAAGCTTACACTCCACCATAATCCTTTCTCGGTCACAGTTAGTGCTAGACTTAAAAAAACAAAACACGGTTACAAACAAAATTACGACAAATAGCCCCAAGTGGGCGTAGCAAACTCGGTTAAGATAAAAAAAAACCAGTAAATAATAATCGATATTTTTTTAGACAAACCTCTGCATAGGATGATTTTTATAAGACAACCTTTCAAAAAAATCCTGTTGTTTAATTGACGCGCCAAACAACTACTAATGTTCATTAGCATTAATGACAGCAACGTATCAAGGAGACATTTAAATTAATCAACGTATTTGCAACTGGGTCCTTCTTCTTCATCGTTTTAAGTGCACCAAATGTTTTCGTATCGTTAATATTATGATAAGCTCTTATTAACTTGACTTTTAAAGGCGGCCGAGACATAGACTATACGATAGCATTAGAGGTAAAGACAAGGTAAAATAAGATCCCCGGGCATACATGCAACTATAATTATTTAATTACGCTTTATTTAAAAATGTTTGTTGACGAATCGGTTATATTAGGTGCAGGATTTAAGTGTATTGAATACGCAAACCAGCCTACTGCTT
The DNA here is from genome assembly GCA_927399475.2 of Acleris emargana. NCBI lineage: Eukaryota > Metazoa > Arthropoda > Insecta > Lepidoptera > Tortricidae > Acleris > Acleris emargana. The sequence continues at coordinate 6,720,934 of OV656840.1, forward strand.
CACGATATAAACACCAGGATAACAGAAGAACCGAGCAGTAACACAAACCGTTCCACTTCGTACAGGTATCCTCCCCGACGTGTAAAACAAAATTAATATATCCTCGTTTGCTGATGCTTAACCAAAGATCAACTTTCGCGCTCAAACTAGCCAATAATGAGCGATCGATTACAGTCATCCATCAATCGGTTTCCACTCGATTTACCAACTTAATCAGATGACGCGGCGCAATTATGGCGCAGCCAATATGGCGCTTCATATCAGCGTCGAATATTGTGGCTTCCTCGCGAGCGCTGATTCCCTGGTAACGCGATATGAAGAGCGTGTTTTTATTTTGTGCTCGCTTGAGGAAAATGCGTCAAAAATAATAGATAAGCTCAGTTTACTGCTATTTTTGGGTACAAAGGAGATGTATTAGCGAAGTAAAATAAAAGTATATGCGAACAACATTACTTGTGTGAAAACTCTAGCTTAATTAAATCCTGCATACTACTATTCTGGCTGTATTTGGTTGAGCTCTCTGATATTTCATGTGATTTAGGAGCAAATATCATGTTAACAACGGCAATGTTTTCAATGGAGGAAGTCGCTCCACACTTATTTATTACACGACGCAGCCACGCAACGTCAATTAGAAAGACGGTGCGCGCCATAGCGGTTAAAAAAATCTTACTTCAATGTAACCTTATTTTCGAGTATTAAAAGTCCCCGCTGTATCCGTATTAGGTCAGTAAAAAGTTTGAAAATACCGTGTTGTCCTAATATTGTTATAGTTCTGCAAAGTTAGCCGTACTGAATACATTTATCTCGTTGGTAAGCTTACTTAAGTTGGTAACTTTAAAGCCGGTTGGGCTTGACTTAAGAAAGTTAGTAACAAGGCTTTGCTGCTCTCTTAGTATGTCGAAATCGAATAGGTCGCGATTTTATAGTTTTTACCATCTTTTTTACACGAGTTAAATTTATTAAGGAAGAGTTTATTTACGCAAACGTAATGAGATGAATGAAGAAAGAAGAAAATCGTTTACTTGATGCAACACAAATTTATTTCTACAAAAACTTAAATTTATTTCGTAATGCACCAAATGCATCGTCTCATCTTTCCTGCATTTTACAAATACTTGGCGCCTGTATAATGATTCTCTCTTTATTTGAAGGGGCGGCACTTTTATTACAAGGAGTATTCTGAAGAGATGTTTCAATTAATATCAGCCACAGAATTCCATTATCATTGAAGTATAGACAACAAGAAGCCAATTATTGTTATTGTCACGATTCCATTCGCATGACTTAACGCTGTCCTAATGAAAGTGTTTTACGGATGCGAACTTATTAATAAACGCATTAATAAACGCATTAACCTGTTTTACTCGTAGTAACACAGATCGGTCGGCTAGATGGACCGATGACCTGAAGAAGGCAGCTGGCAGTGACTGGATGCAAAGAGCGGGAGATCGTGCGTTGTGGCGCTCCTTGGGGGAGGCCTATGTCCAGCAATGGACTGCAAGTACTGCAACAGGCTGATATGATGATGATGATGATGACTCGTAGTAAAATTATGTGTTGTCACTTTCCGTCAGATACAAATGTCACAATGACAAAGCATATTTTAAGTACACTAAAACGATCATGAATGAGACGGGTTGACTTTATCACCCCCGTGGCAAATCTAAATGTTATCGTCGGAAACCCATCATTTCATCGAATTTTATTTCGTTGAACGCTATTTTCTGCTAAAACCATAATTTTTTCAAGACATTCTAAACATTAATAACGTAGTTTAGGTTTGGTTATTTGGTGAAATGAAAGGTTCTCTGTTTTACCAAATCATCATTTGACAAACTATATCGTTTTACAAACTTTCATTTCGTAAAGAGATAATTCCCGCCTTTTTTTTTTAAACCCCCCGTGTGGTTGCCGGGTTAGAATAGTACCACTCCATGTCTTCCCGTGGATGTCGTAAGAGGCGACTAAGGGAATAAAGGCTTGCAGTACTGTTAGGCGATGGGCTTGCCACCTGTCACTAATACACTGGGAAACATCTTAGCCTACTTGTGCAAAATTTGGTTACAGAATTATCAAGAAGTTTTAGGACTTGTTGGTAATTCTTTAGCTCTGCCTACCCCACTCTGGGAATGAAGGCGTGAGTTTATGTGTGTAAGTGTGTGTGTGTTTTTTTTAAATGTGGTCAAAAGTGTAACCTATCCTAACTTATTTAACAAGCCTTTGTAACCTATGTAATATGTAATGGTTGAGCACAAACGCGTTATTGCGAAATGAAAGTTTGTAAAATATAGTTTGTCAAATGATGATTTGGTAAAAAGTCAGGATACCGAAATGAAAATTCAGCGTAACGATATGATCGGTTAAAGGTGTTTCATGCTTTTTCGTGTGGCGAATATGTGGAACCATGTCCCTTTTACGGTATTTTCGAACAGTTATGAGATGGGAACCTGAAAAAGCTTTTATTTTTATGTAGGATGGCAACACTGATTAATATGCCGGTGTTCATGGGCGACGGTGATTACTTTCGATGAAGCGTGAAATCCTCCTCCCATACAAAAAAAATATCTAATAGTCTTCACAGCATCTCTTAAGCAGCAGGTGAAGGCACCTCATCCACAAGCTGTAACCGCTGACCCGGGCTCTTAAGTTGCATTTAAGGGGGGGATACCTACACATAAATTTAAAAACTTTATTTAGGCATCCTATCAATAAAAATAAAATAAAATATTTAAAAATCTGTTTGTTTTTTACTTTATTGTAGTCATCTGATTTTTACATTCTGTGCATAAATTTCAAAACTCAATCAATGTTATTTAGGAATGTCGTCACGACCTTACGTCGGTACGATAAATCGACTGTATCGTAAAAAGGCAATTCCTTATATCTATCCATATCTATCCTTCAATGTCAAAAAGAGCCCTGACCCCTTTGACAATATGCATAACGCTAACGTAGAGGATTTTCGAAAACTGTCAAAATGTATGGAATTCACATAAACGTTTGGCGCGACCGTCTGGCACAAACTTACGTTAATCCTTTACATTTTCGATAAAGATAAAGTTCTCGCAATGCAACTAGTCTAGGGCCACTGATATTGTACATATTAATATAGATTTTTGTAAAATATTATTTATCTAAGTTTCTCTTAATTTCCCTAAGGGTGAGCGAGACTTGATATTTCGGCTAAGGAGTAATTAATATAATATAATAATAACCTAAACGAAGAATAGCTAAACTGAAGTGGCAGTGGGCGGGGCACATCGCACGCAGGACTGATGGCCGATGGGGTCAGAAGGTTCTTGAGTGGCGTCCGCGGACCGGGACATGAGCTGTGGGTAGGCCTCCAACAAGATGGAGTGACGACCTTGTAAGGTCACAAGACCGGTCTGAGTGGAGAGCCTTGGGGGAGGCCTATGTCCAGCAGTGGACGTCTTTCGGCTGACATGATGATGATGATGATGAATAATAACCTTGATGCTAAATCTTATTCTACTTTTAAAATGAGTACTAGTACTTATCTAATTAATTACTTGTGTTATTTCGCACTCGAAATAGCCCCGTCGACCTTACGTAATTCTTAATTAAAGGAAAGGGGATAAAATCTTTGAACAATAAAATCCCCGTTCTGATAATTCACTTACTGTGCATAATAACGAACAAAGCGCTAAACACCAAGCTAAAATAAAACAATCCAGTCTCATAATGAGACAAATAAACTATCTTAATGGCAGAACAAAGTGCATGGCTGCAATGAATGCAAATAGAACGGTCGAGTTATTGCTGGGGCAAATTGAGGCAATGCAAGTCGCGATTCATACAACGCATTTGGGGCCCTAGCCAAGATGCATTACGATAACTAGCGTTTCTATTCGTTTCGTTTTTAAACCAATCGCGTCACTGGTAGATGACGTGATATGGGATAGTTACATACATACATACATAAACTCACGCCTTCGTTCCCGGAGAGGGGTAGGCAGAGCTACAGAATTACCTACAACTCTAAAAACTGGGATAGTTAATCCGGTTTAATACATAACAGGGGTAAACAGTGGCCGAAAACTGGTTAAATAAGCGGCCGACAACTGAAAAAAGTCGCGAAAAGCAGGATAAATCGCTGTTTTCAGATATTCTTTCTTATAAAACCATGCAATTGACGACGGATTGTGCCACGTTTTTGAAAACTGCATTATTTTTTTAATATAGAATATAGAAATTCAAAAGAAATAAATCCATCTGAATTCCAAATTTTGCTTAACTGGACGAAAACCGGCTAAACTACCCTTCGGAGAGTCACGAGTTATATATTGTTAAGTACCCATTTGAAATATCATTTAGGAGATTTTTTAAATAGACTGCCTTATTGCAGTTTGAATTGCTCATTCAAGTGAAATTAGTAACATTCGAATCGATTTCTACCCAAAAACTGCTGCTAGAGTGGTTGCCACTTTAAAATATGTTACAAATCTACTTGCCACTTAAAATAAGACTACCCGCCTTAATTAAACGGAAAAGCTCGCCCTTGTACTTTTTTCACCTATGAAACTTAATTATTGGTGTAAAGTACATACATATACTAATCAAAACAAAATAGGGGCCACGCTATGTTCTGCATACAAAATAACTATGTTCGGAGAAAGATTATTATAAATTATAACAAATGTTAACTTGTAATTTTTGAATTTAGTATCATTCGAAAGCTGAAATGTTCAACTAATTTACAAGCTGTTTTTTTAAAATCAATTATTTAGTTTTTACCGTGCGTGTGGTTTTTAAAAAAGTTGCATATTTTTGCTCATTTAGTATGAAATTTGAAAATGGTTTTAAAAAACCACCCCGCACGATAAAAACAAAACCAGGGGCAAAAAATAAAAAAACACAGCTTGTAAGTTGAACATTGCAGCTTTCGAATGATATTAAATTTAAAAATTACAAGTTAACATTTGTTATAATAATCCTTCTCCGAACATAGTTATTTCGTATGCAGAACATAGCGTATTTTATTTTGATTAATATACAATAAGAACCTTTAAACATTCACGTTTGTATGACAGCCGGCATCGACGCTCGAAGACTGCGCGGTAGTTCCACTTGTATAACTCCGGTTTTATTTCTGAATGGAGTAATGAAATCGTGGCAGAGCGCGCGTCTGGACGGTTGCTCAGTAGTTAGCGGTTCCCGAGGGTCGTTCACCCCTCGACGCTGATTGATAAAGACGCCATTTTGTTTTTACACTGAAAGTATGTGATTGCTAAATGTTTTTTTTTCTTTTTTTTTATGGCATAGGAAGGCAAACGAGCACACAGGCCACCTGATGGTAAGCGGAAACTGTGACCCATAGACATTCGCATTCACAAGACTGCAAATGCATTGCCAACCCTGAGGACTAAGACGGAATGCCTCTATGCTAGTCATATCACCGGCTGTCTTATCCCCAAACCGGGACACAACAATGCGAACACTGCTGCTTGACGGTAGGTTAATGGATAAGATGGTGGTACCAACCCGGACGGACCCTGCACAAGGTCCTCCTACAAGTAAAATCAATCAATTGTATCAGTGGCAATAACTGTATCCCTCTTTTGGTAATCACAACGATTTTGGGGGCTTTATATTAATCAGTAAATTAACATTGCTTTTGACATGTATTGTCATTATGATAAGTTTTATTTACTTGACAGTAATGGCGGCCGGGTGAAATACAATATGAGAACATATCAAAATCACTATGTTACTACCTGGTGGAATAGAGCACCAGTGTTGAATCTTGCACTGACTCATATTTATTAAAAATGTGAAAGTGTTTTTGTTAGTTATATGTTTGTTTGTTTGTTTATTCCGGCTCTACGGATCTGCACCATGATTAATCCAGTATTTCTCGCATCCAGATGTTTCCCACGATCCTACTACGAGTAGTTCCATCTCCAAGTAGATATATTTATATTTCTAGTGACCAGATTTTCTTTTGAAACATTTAATAATTCTGTGAAATTACTCTTAGACTTGTATATTTTTCTAAGTATGATTTTTTATTATTCAATAATAATGATAAATGGTATCTTAATATGTAAATATCCTTAAACCTTAAGTGTAATATTAAATCTCTATTTTCACAAAACAATTTAGAAAAACATGCCTATATTACTGGGTGGCTTGTTAGGTCACAGCCCACGTTTACTAAACATACATCCCAAAACTTCCACATAGCTTAAAGGTCAAGAAAAACAAAGCTTGAGGCCGAGAACATTGTTTGGGTTTAATAAAGTCATGTTTAGGTTTAATGTTGTTAACAAACAGATGACCGCTTATCAAAACATACATACATACATTCAATCACGCTTGTTTTCCAGAGGGGTAGGCAGAGACCGCGTCTTTCCACTTGCTACGATCTTAACAAATTTCTTTGGCTTCTTCAACATTCATACATCGAGTCATGCACGCACGTCGGTTTCGGGTACTTAGAGATAAGTACCACATTTCTCTCTGTTTTTTTCATTTCTAACTCTATCAATCAGTTTCACACCACACATAATACGCAAAGAGCGCCTTTCAACTGCATTTACACGACTTACATGCTTGTCCTGCCACACCCAACATTCACTACCATACATCAGGGTAGGGGCCAGCACTCCAAAACAAACTACTTAAATACAATTGACACCTTTCCTTATATGGCTCCTTACACTATCAGCGATTACAGGCGATTCCAGGCGAGCACGATCGTGTAGAGGGCATACTCGGTTGTACTAGTCGATCATCATCTATGATCGCTAACGACCCATGATTTGTCGGTTTTTCGGGCACGCATCAAAGGGAATCGCCGCGTGGTGCGTTGAGCTGCCCACGCGATCGCCAATCACCCATTCCCCGGTGGGCAATTAATTAAAAAAAAAAAATTATGATATAGTTATTGTATCTACATACTTTGTTTTATTACGATTAATGCTCAAGCAACATCTTCTGTTCCTCCATTTATTACTTTTTTTGAACCGTCCTTGGCATCAACTCACCTAGTAGATTCACTGTACATTACCGACGTGTAAAAGAGCCCGCATGTGGCCAATGTAATGAATAAATTTTTTGTTTTTTTTTTTGTTTTACGTGTTAGCAAGCTCCTCAATGACAACTGCAGCAAGTACGATATACATTTTGACTCATCGCTCAGGATTCGTAGGGTTGTCCAAGAATAAAAATCACCCCCAGTAATTAATATTAACACCTACCTTATAAATAATATAGTTCTAGTACTCTACGTTTTTATTTTTTTTCTACTAAATGCCTCATCGATGAACATACACAGTTCGTCGAGAACGTCATGTAGCTTACCTAGTTTTATATGAATGTGGTATCAACTAGTAAGTAGCTGTGCAACTAGTTCAGTAATATTTTTGTTAAGACCTGTATAAACTGAATCGTTGTAATACATACATACATACGAGTACATAAACTCACGCCTTCGTTCCCGGAGAGGGATAGGCAGAGCTACAGAATTACCTAAAACTCTGAAAACTTGTTGATAATTCTGTAACCACATTTTGCACAATTAGGCTAAGATGTTTACCAGCTGCAATAGCTGTAATAGCTGTAATAGCTGTTGGTAAACCGAATAAATAAATGAATATAGCAACACCACCATCCACGTCCATCTTGTAGGCTTGCCGTTCGACAAACTACTACGGGCGATCGTGTGGATGCTCGCACGATGATGTTGCCGATTATAGACGATCAGACTATAGAGATCATTGCCAATTGTGTAGTCTAGGCATTAGAGTTAGTCCTTGGGCGTTTTGTTCTTACTTCATTTTTAGCTATGTAGCACCCTTTGTCCGACTACTTATATACTACCGCAGGTTAAGAGGTTGCTTCAGATTTTTTTTAAGTTTATAAAACAGTATAACGAAGACTACTACTTATATTATATAGATTAACTTTTTTTTACTATTATTGATTGGTTTGCTCTTGACTAACTCTTGCCTCTGCAGGACGACGATTTTGTCAACGTTGAAGCGAGCTCACCCAGATGCCTATTCGCCCTAGCTTTAAATAGGTTCAGATTGTATGCACTCGGAATTACAGACGCCGGATGCTCATTCCACTCTTTTGCAGTAAGCATTATGAAGGATGATGCAAAGCGCTTCGTTCGAAAAGGAAGAATTTCAACCAGGAATGTTTATATCAGTCTCCACATTTAAATTTGAATGTACAGTTTTGACAGAATTATATTTATGCTTCATTGTTTTGTTACCTGCCCGCTTATTCTAAAACGTTTATAGACTTTAGTATGCTTTAATACAGTCTTCTAATTCTAATTTTAATTAATGGATTTAACTCCTGTTAAGGTGTATTTCGATAATGTCGACTTATTTATAGACACTCATGGACTTATTATAGAAATACATACATACCTTCACGCCTGTAATCCCAGAATGGGGTAGGCACAGCTACAGAATTACCTACAACTTTAAAAACTTGGTGATACTTCTGTAACCACATTTTAAACAAATATTTTGTTATAGAAATACGTCCATGTAAAGACAATTGTTCGGTAAAAGAGTACTTTATCTAAGGGACTAAACAGAAGCTCATGGGGTTAGCTCCACGCGCTTCTGTCAAGTCAGATATACAGTCTTAATGAAGCTGTCAGGCGTGTAATGTTATAATTCTACAGTTAGTTGTTGTTGTACATTTTGAATTACAAAACATGTATAAGCATACCTTTCAACTAATTATGAATATTTCCTTCGATACCGCAATGTTGTTCATAGCCGCGGAACAGTACAATGTGGCGTGTTGACACGGAAGAAACACGGCATTGTACTCGCACTCTAATTAATTAGAGTATTCTGTTGTTCAACGCGTGGTTTTGCAATACACGGCTACATATGGCTCATTACTTATGGTTGAAATAGCTATATGTACTCAGTGTGTCTTCTATACGAACATACATTGTAACTATAGATAGTTTTAACTATAGACTGTTAACAGTGCTATAGAGTGTATAGTAAAAATATGTATAACAGGGATAGACCAAAAAAAATTGCTTACGGTTTTTACATTCTAATTCGAAAGAATAGGTAATTTTAGGTGACCAATTTCATTAATTTTGCATTTGACCCAATAGTTTTGTTATAATATCTTTATTTATTAAGCAGACACTTTATGGATGACATGATTGTTTTAATTTGGGTCGGCATATTTTCCTAATAAGTTACAACAGTTAAATGATATCTAATGATAAAAAGTGATTATAATAGTGTATTAAAACAGACTATTTCAAGCGGTGAGATACACCTAGGAGGGCTTCAAGCCGAAAACGAAAGTCAAACAAAGGTTAAATGAACTTTTGTCGAAATATTCGAAATAGATAAATATTTCAAAAACTTAATAATGCAGAACGGCTTTAAATTCCTATTCCTCGAAATGGTTTTCGAATTAGAGTAATTGTAAAAATGTGAACAATGCTAATTACCCTTGATAATACAGCGTACCTAACTAATGTTTATAGTTTTCTCAAACCGCAATGTAATGCGAAGTTGTATTTGAATCTTGTGAGAAGCAGATTATGTTTCATTTTAAGTTTAATGTTTACGTTCTTTAGTGATAGTTCTTAACGTGTTACCGATACAGCTCCGTATTAACCGGATCTTGGACAGTCAGGCATCCTTTCAGGTTTTATGATTTATTGACCCAGACAGGTAAACAGGCAGACCACCCTAAACCCCTAACCATCGATTTTTCAAACTGGAATAAGTCTTACTCCGAGATTAGACCTTATTCTCGTTTGGCCAAATCATAGAAACCTCCTACATGCCCATTGCCCTACATAATTCTAGTTACTCTGTTTCAGCACTTCTTGCATTCATATTGTAACCCGTCACTAGGAACTAATACCAACTCGATAACGTCAGTGATATAGTAGCGGGACAGGAAATTGGAATAAAGCCTTTGGTTTTCCGTGAGTAAAGCGATTCCACGCAAGACATCGCAAACAACCTACTAGTATGTAGCATGTTATTCCGGGATCGTCACACGCCACAGCTATCCTGGGGCGTTGGGGACTCCGCTCACGTCCGCACATAACTCACCCGCGGAAGCGGCCGGGATAACCCTCGCAGTTGATGATTTGATTCTCCGGGGCGTGGATTAAAATGTACCAGGGATTCAGAAACGTTTGAGGCTATTGCAGACTTGCTCGTGTCGGTCGGGATAACTCTGGCAGTTGATGAAAAACAAAGATTCAGACAAACTGAGAACCTCATTATTTTTTCAATTCGGTCAAAAATAAGTTAATTGATTTCCTTTCTGCTTCAGACCACATTATGTATGTCTAGGTATTCAGGTGTAAGGTAAACAGTTGTGACTCTTAATTTTGATAGAAATTTGGAAATTTTTCAATCTGGGTAAGATCATAAACCGTCGAAGTGTATCCGAAAGGGGTCATCTGTAAGATAAGATAAAAACTCAGGTGTCCATAGAAGCTCGACATGAGCTAAACAATACAATGCGATGAATCTGCGCTAATATCAACTCTAGTCTGCTGGAGCCCTGGTCAAGCAAGATGCATAACACTAAGTTAGTGATTTTCGAATATCGACTAAATAGGATTGACGTAAGCTACTACATACATTCAAAAAACAGATTCGTTAGCTGCGTTTACTGGAAACCCCCTTCTGCGTAAAGAAGAAAGGCCACGCTATTAAGGGAAGTTCGCAAAATGATAGGTATAAATTCTAGCCTTCCCTTATATTCAGAGTCATGGACCCTACATGATTAATGTTACCCGTTTTCTGTTTAATTTCGGTAATTTTTAAGTCAGTAAGCTTGTAAAAATTAACGCCGCGGTTTTACCATCCAACTTAATGTCATTTTTTAGGGTCCCATACCCTATTAAAAAAACGGGACCCTATTACTTAGACTTCGCTGTCCGTCTGTCTATCTGTCCGTATCTCAAGAACCGTGATAGCTAGACAGTTGAAATTTTCACAGATGATGTATTTTTGTTGCCGCTGTAACAACAAATACTAAAAATGTAATTATAAAATATAAATAGTTAAGGGGGATCCCTTACAATAAACGTGATTTTTATAGATAAAGGTACGGATCCCTTCGCGCGCGTGTCCGGCTCGCACTTCGCCAGTTTTTTACTTAATAGGCCTATTATAATTCTTCTATGTACGTTATTAATAAATATTTTCTATTCTATTCTATATTCTATCAAAACCCTATTGAAACTCAGGAACCAACCATACAACATCAAAAAACATTATTGTTATCACCTACCGCTTCTCAAAATCGCAGCCACACAAAACTTCCCGTCTGCAGCATTCCTCATCCCCATAAGTTGGTGAGTAATTCAGTGTTATATATCGTTACGGTACTTAATCTGAATTTATCACCGCGATGACGTTATTTTGGCTCGCGCGTGACAGAGTGAGCCATTATACTTTTTCCTCTGCTTAATACACGCTATTTGGTGTTTCATTGCGGGCATTTCTGTGCAAATCGCGCGTGGATTGGGCGAGTGTTTTTGCGGCAAAGTTACGTAATGCTATCTTTAATAACGTTCGTAAGTAACGTTAACGTTCGCAAAGTTAAACACGTGTATCTGTGTGTATGTGTAGTTATGTATGTGTATATTATTCTAGGAGCCCACGACACTAAACCTATCGTCCTGTGAAGCTGTTACGGTGCATAACACCAACAGCAAATGCCCATCAAAAAATAAAGAAGCTAAACCTAAATAGTTCGATAAAAAACCGAAGTGTAAATGCAGTGGTTTTTCTTACACGGAAATTGATGATCTTTCAGGATGATCTTTGGTTTTTTGAGGAGATCGATCATACTAGATACTTAAGTGCGAGGCGTCGCTTATCATGCTGCTGCCACTGATTAGGCCAATCAGGCGTGGTTGCAGCACTGCATTGTCGAATATAGTCTTACCCTTCCCTTGTTCCGAAGAATAATCGAAACTTGGGAGTCTTATTATCATACTAGACATCGGAATTATAACTAAAAAAAAGAAGCTTTGCCAGGTTATTTAACTTGCAGCATTGGCATTTCGTGTTCCCTCATTAAAGACGTGACTAATTATATATACGAGTATCTAAGTAATTATATGTCATCCGGTAGTCTTATCGAACTAGGTTTAGTCTTGTGGCTCCCCTACTATATTTTTATGTCAAATAGATGGACCGAATGGAAGCGGTTTTAAAAAATAAACTTACTTAAACTAAAAATAACTACTAAACAGATAAAGATCCCTAATGTATAGTAACCTCTTCTTTCTAACCTATATCTTGAATGGTCCAACCCATTTTATATTACTTCGTCCCAAATAAACTTTCTGCACTGCAGTGAAGTAACATACAGCTGGTAAAAAACAATTAGTTTCCAAAGCTAAAACACGATAAAGTTGAAAACATTTTGTTTAAAACCAATCGGCTTTTTGAAGTTCAATTAAAACCAAACTTCAACTAAATTGAAGACTAAATTGAAGACCATCGTTAGCGTTTGGTTTGTTCGTGGAACTTCAAATAATCAAGAGAAATATTGAGTAGGTTGTACTTTCTATATACTTTCTCATTTTGTTAAGACTTTTCAAACGAGCGTAGACTTACCGGCTTTTATTACAAGTTTTTATTGTACCTATTTAACTTGCACTGAACGTCGTCCTTCAAATTTGAACAATTTTGACCACGGGGGTTCGAACTCGGTACCTTATGATCACGATTCCGCCGCATAAACCACTAGACCACCGACGCTCACAATCTTGTGTCTAACATTGAGAGCTTGTTAATTCATGAAGTGATCAACTAAATTCCGCTCATTATAATTAAACGTTGATGATCCTAGGCGGGGATATTTTAAAGGTCGTTCAGTTTTGTGTTCATTGAAATGGTAACGCTTCATAAAATATGAGTGTGTTCCATAGAACGAGACAGAATTTCCCGTATCTCTGCAACTTTACAAGGTTGCAGAGGGCTTATTGTCTAACGCACGTTTTCATTTTGAAAATCGAAGGCTTGTCTGCATACAAAATGAAAACAATTGCTCCACTTTGAAGCCGGTTGGGATTGGGAGTGCGTTAGACAATAGCCCCTCAGGTCGACATATTGTTTCCTTTTCTGGGCTGCAGCGCCTCAGTATCAATTCCTTTCTTTTGACGCACTGGCATTGCGGAGGGACGCCACGTTGCGTCTCTTTGCATAATTTACCGCATCTATCACTGGAAGGGTTTCTTAACCGTACTCGCATACTACTGTCCTTTCATCGATAGATAGATAGTCAACCACAGTGAGTTTTTTATTCGAAAAATACTATGCATAAAATGTCGGCTGCTACTTCTTCAAGGGATGAGCATCCTCTTTTTCAAAGCTGGCAACTGCACAGCAGTGGCTGATCTAGAGAGGCAACAAGTTAGTCTTCCCTCCCTTTCTTACAAAACTTATACAAAACTTAATAATATGTGTAAGTAAGTAAGTAATCTAATTGCACAAACATATATCTTATCCCAAAAAAAACTTATATAAAAATAAAGTATGTACAAAGGCGACGATATCCGTTTAAGGGATCTCTTCCAGTCAACTTTACAATGACTGGATGAGGACAATTACATGAGGATAGCAAAAACAAGTTTAACTCAGAATGTTTAAAGGTTGTCTTTTAGAGCTTATGATCCCCCTTCATTACAGAATCGTTAACGTAACACGTAAAAACGAGACGCTAACGCTAGGTATCGATTCCTACTAACGTTTAATCCGTCTGAATTAAGTTTCAGTTAACCCCTCTCGTTAAACTAAAGTTAGAGAAGCGAATTGCCAGTAGTGGCAAGGAGTGGTCCTTTACGTCGTTCAAGTTAAAGTTCTCTAAAGAAGACGTAAAAAAGTTTCACTTGTACGTAGTTTTCTAAGGAAAATATATTTTCAATTACTTGATGTACGATTGAATAGGGAATATGCATGGATTTTAAAAATCGCATTTCTCATCAAAATATGAAAATACCGTAAAAGAGATCACCAAAACGGAAATTAAAATTAAAATCGGTCAAGAAATACGGAAGTTATAAGCATTTCAAACTTCTAATTAGACAGAGAGATCCGATGTGCACCGTGACGTCATTGTGCACTGCGGCCATATAAACTCCATGTAAAATTCCGTTTTTCTAGAAAGAGATAGGAACAAATCTTTGTTGGCTTATATCTTGGTTATTTTTATAGTTATTCAAAAAATGATTTTTGTGATCTGTTTGTTACATGAATCAGCTTCAATTGAAGCTGTAAAAAAAAAACATGCATATTCCCTATTGGGACGTTCACTATAAGTGGGATTGAAACAACCACATCAAGCACATTGTCATGTATACTTCATCATAGTATACTTTATATGGAATTTTGAACCTTTTTGTAACCTTTTGTGGTCGGCAAAAAATAGGGATGTCAAAAACTCATGAGTAGGCATCGGAGTTTTTGTCGCACGGTAAGACTAATGGCAAGCTATGGAGTCGTCATTTGCCATAAATCTAAACTCTTATTCATATTCATACTCATTTATTCAGTTTTTTATTATAATCAAGCACAACAACGTTGACGAGTTAAGAAACGATTATTTAATGTTATATTTGGAAAATAAATAGTTCAATAAAAAATAATTATCGTTTTTATACTGATTTAATTACGAAATTTTATAAACAAACAAAAGATAAGTACATTAAAACACGACAGTGGGGAATGTTTTAGTCCAAACTAGTGGCGAATTGTATGTTAAAATAGTTCAAGTTATGAATTTATAATCTAATAGATTTTTTTATTTATATAACTTGGCCTAGATAAATTATACACGACCGACCGCTATAGAGGCATTTTAAGATAAATTAAATAAATGAGTATGAATACGAATAAGAGTTTAGATTTATAGCAAATGACGACTCCATAGCTTGCTATTAGTCTTACCGTGCGACAAAAACTCCGATGCCTACTCATGAGTTTAACGTGTGTATATGTGTGTGTGTGTGTGTCTGTCTATGGCATTGTAGCTTCCAACTGGTTATACCGATTTGGATGCTGTTTTTTTTTTTCAAATAATGCTCCTGTTTTTAGGGTGGTTTTTAGCTAGTATTTATGTAGCTGGGTTGGGCCGTTATTCCATAGTTATTTATTACTGTCTCACCAGGGACCCAGAATATGGTAGAGTCACAGGATAAACCGTTTCGCGCTCAATTACTATGCCGGTCCCGTTTTGTCCACTTCGTCACCGCAACTTGCCGGTGCCAGCACGTGAGCATCGGCTGACTTATTCTGATGTTTTATCATAATGTTAGTGAAGATTACTCGGTTTTTATCAAAATCACAAAAACAACTAATTTTTTTTATTGCATGACTGTAGGTACCTACCAAGTATGTTAATGTTATACAGGTGTCAAATAAATTTATGTGCGCATTACTACAACCTACCATAAAAAAAAAACGAAAAAAACAAAACAATAAAGTAGGTAATTAATTATGCGTCATTTATAACATTAATTTTATAAGGAATTAATTTAAGAGAAAAATGTAACCATATTAAAAAAAACATTTTCTGTAGTACCTACTACACTCGTAAAGATTACTTACATACTAAACCACACACCTTTTATCCTTTGTATTTACTTTGTCTTATATTATAATAAATACATTCAGGCATTCCATCTTAGTCCTCAGGGTCGGCAGTGCATTTGCAGTCTTGTGAATGCGAATGTCTATGGGTCACAGTTTCCACTTACCATCAGGTGGCCTGTGTGCTCGATTGCCTTTCTATGCCATAAAATAAATAAAATAAATAATAAATAAATACATTCCTATTTACTTTTTGGTGTTTTTATTTACATTAACATATCTCATCACTAAAAATTATTAATAACGGGTGATAACAAAAAAATGAGAATCATTTTCAGTAGTCTTAAAAAAAATATCTATTCCCATAGACAAAAAATTGTTCAAGATGTTATTTGTACCTCTTTTGATATTCTTGATTTTTATTTGTTTCATTTTTTCAATCATTTATAATTGTCAAAATGACGCCGAAACAAGAAGCTCTGCGAAAACGCGTTGTACATTTTTATAATAAAAATATAAACATGGGGAAAAAGTACACAGTAGATCATTTTACCAAAGAAAATGTAACAGTTTCTACTATACATATATAGAATTCTTGCATCCTTGACGACAACTCGCAAACGTGGTAGCGGCCGACCAGCTAAAATAATGACCAAGGGAAGACTGAAGACACTCCATATCACTTTCAATGATAGTGATTCCATGAGCCAACGAGATGCCGCGAAAATATTTAAATGTTTCAACCGTACATTTGCCGGTCTTTAAAAAAGGTGGGTTTGGAGTGCCGCAAGAAGATAAGGGCACCGGAATACACCGATCAGCAAAAATGTAACATTATGTCACAATGCCGCTGGATGGTTACAAATTACAAAGAAAAATCGTTTATTTTGGATGATGAAAGTTATTTCCCTTTGAGCAAAACCCATACCTGGAAATGATCGGTACTATACCAGCAACATTTCAACATCACCAGACAATATAAAACACAAGTATAAGCACAAGTTTGAGCAGAAAGTTATGCTTTATGTGGCTTTTTCCGATAAAGGTGTGTCAAAACTGTGGTTCAAACCTAGTGGTTTAGCAGTTAATCCTAAACTCTCATAGAGTGAATACTTGAAAAAAATACTTATACCATTTAATCGCCAACATCGCCCTGATGGAGAATATGTGTTTTGGCCAGATAAGGCATCGTCGCATTACGCCAAAAAACATTGCAATTCCTAGACTCCCATAATGTGCCATTTGTACCGAAAATCCGAAATCCCAAAAACCTTCCACAATGTCGGCCGATCGAAGATTTTTCTGGTTTTTTGAGCAGTTTGGTTTACAAAATTAATTGGGAAGCAGAAAATTGTGGCCAACTGATAAAAATAATCAAAACCTGTGTGCGAAAAATGGACAAATATGCCGTCCAACGGTCTTGTTCGGGCATTATGTCAAAACTGCGTCGAACAGCTGATCGCGGGCCCTATCGTAACGTGCATTGATAATTTTGTAAATAGTTAAATGTGTATTATAACCCTTACTATAAAAAAATGATAAAATGTTACACAATTATTTTTTTACACCCTTGCAAATAATTCTCATTTTTTTGTTATCACCCGTTAAATGCTATTTATATGTTTGTTATTCACAGTAAGATAGTAAGAAGTTAGTGCGTGCATTTTTTTTTAATTCCTCCGCACACGTAAGAAAGTGTACACGACGCCTTCCCCAAAGATCGGATTTTGGGCGTACACCGTCGTAAACATCCGAACTTCAAATGATTTCGACCAATTATAGAGAATTTAACGCTTGTCTCGTCAATTTTAGGTGTCCTTGTCCCGAATTGACACGTTGACAGCGGGTAGAATGTTTAATTATTTTCCTTTCCTTTAACTTCGTTCACCGGCAAACCGCGTGAGTAGTTTAAAATTTTTAGCACGGTTTATCGACTATGTCTACAACACCAGTTCCAAAATGTCAAAAAGCTTCGGTGAGCGCTTCACATTTAAGCTCATTTGGAACAAGCCTCGCTAATCACAAATGGCGAATTAAACAAACGTTCGGTAACAAATTATGCAACGTTTATCGGATTATTTCCGAAACATTACAGACGTCGCTTTGGAATGGCGGCCATTACTCAGCCCGGCTTAACTCGTTGAATTTTAACCGGGATTTAGTGCGGAGGGGCGTTTGAACTGGGGCAGTAGTGGCCGAGTGCGTTTGTGCTGCGCTGCTGCCGGCAAAAGCTGTGCAATGTAATGTTGACACGCGTGTCATCTGCGCTGAGGCTCTGTTCCTAGTTGTTTTAGCCTATTTTAGGGTTCCGTAGTCAAACTAGAAACCCTTGTAGTATCGCCTTGTCCGTAAATTCGCTGCTTAGCTCAGAGACAGTTGTATAAAGCTGTTATTTGGCATAAATATAGGCACATATTAGTCACGACGACATAGTTGTAAAATAAAATCTCACTAATCCTACCTCCTGTACACGTATTGTGTGGTTGTTTTTTTTCTTGTCTATCACATGGTGTGGGGTCTCGTTGGATAGGAAAACATTGCGGGTTTGTGAACATAATTTTTCGATTAAGGGATCCGTTTGTGAAATATTACGATTATTTTTATTTGAATTTTTTGTAATAGTCAATCCCCCCCCCCCCCCTCCAAACAAAACTACAAGTACAAAAAAAATTGTAAAATATCATAAATGAAAGTACGTCTTACGAATTTTAAAACCAAACTATCACAATTAAGTACACGTTATTGGCTCCTGAGATACAGGCGACTAAAGTGTTTATACCTACTAAAATCATCTAAAACGGTACCAAATAACTTTAAATAGCGAATTAATTCATACTTGTTTTGTTTTGAAATAGTTTTTCAAGTACAATCAACTAACAACAGCTTTGGAACCTTACACTGAGCATGGTCAGACATATTTTTATCCGGTTTTAATTGTATTATTTATGTATACCAGGACCTAGTAACCATTATTTGAACGGTTCAGCGAGTCCATAACAGCTTCTAGCGTCCATTGTTTGTTGTTCAAGTACCTGTCTAACTACTTGCTACTTGCGGCGGCGCACCCAACGAGGCTTAAAGACAAAATCCTTGCGTCGTATTTACTATTTAAAGTAAATGGTCGGATCGCGGGCTTCGGAACGACGGGAACACTGGTTAGTGGCGCAAGGCAGTGACACAAGCGATTCAAGGGACGCGTTGAACGCCCGCAGAAATCATATTTGTATGCATTTTTGACACACCATGTGAGTAATAAGCGGTGAAGTATGTAAATAGACTATGATGATGAATAGATGAATATCAGGGGACAATCTCATACCAATTGACCTAGTCCCAAACTAAGCTCTAGGCTTGTACTATGGGTAATAGACAACAGCCGAGTTATTTTCTTAAATAATGCCGGCAAAATCATTGGCGAAGAAGTCAATTAGCCATATAAATATTTATATAAATAAATATATATTTATATTTATTTATATTCAAGTATATGTACAAATAAATAAATACATGTATATATGACTATTTACTTATGTAAGTGTATATATATATATATATATATATGCTGAACTATATAATTATATTTATATTTGTGTATGTGATGTTTATTTATTTATATGTATAGTTTATGGATATTTAGCTGTAGAAATATTAGTTTATTTATTTTTGGTGCACATCCTTGTAATCTTGCCTATCCTCGTACAGTTTCCTCTTTCATGGTCAGGTTAACTGGAAGAGATCCCTTAAAGGGATAAGTTCGCCATTGTACATGTTTATCTTAAGTTTATGTACGAATTTACTTGTAATTGTTTTTTATTTTTTTGTGCAATAAAGAGTTTACATACATACAAAATTAAGTGTACCTACCTAGTCATTAATATGTATCTAGTATTAAGTTGTTTTTTATATTGCATGCTAGATACTATCAGATTGTGACAGACCAATACATTTTATGTAACACCATTTTTACTCACTTTCCAGCACTAAACGATTTTGATTTGATTTCATTTCATTTCATTCATAGAGGTAGATGCTATGGAAAAAAGTAACATCTACTATAATAATTGTATTGCACTTACAACCTTATTATAACCCCTGAGAGTTCAATATGCTTCTTTGAATTAATCGCACTTGTGCCTTTTCTCTGTAGTAGGGCAGTATTGTCACCTCATCTAAATCTGAGAGATAAGAAGAGAAAATCAAAGAAAACTAAAACCACATCGTTTAGCATGGATTGTGTGTGTAAAATTATTAATCAAAATTTCATTGAGACAGTGCTGCTGTCGGGAAATTTTGAAATTTGCTTTAACGGTACGCCATTGGATTTAGTTCTCATTCAAGGTTTTACAGACGCGAAAGTAGAGATATCGCCGGAAACTGATGGTATACGTTTTTCCTAAAACAGCTGCATCCTATAACTTGCGTCACCGCCCGTCTCGTCCCGCGACAAGAGGAAGACAAGTTGTATCTGGTATTGGCTGCAGCTATGACGCCGCCAATATGGCGTTATAACGCCAATATACAGTTATTACACCGATATACCGCTAATATACCGCCAATATACAGCAACAAGACACTTGGTAACCGTTGTACGAAAATAACGAGGGTGTTCACTTGAAATAAAACGCATTAGAGGAATCTTATTCGCAGTTCATTTTAGTTTTATCCTTGCGTTATTTCGTATTTGGTATCATCCTGTATTGTGGTGGTTCAATTTGTTTTATTTGTGGTATAGGGTAACTTAAAGTAATGTTTTTCTCGACGTATACGTTTATGATATGAAAGCGATAGCTAAACCTCAATCAAAGACAACGTTTATGTGCACTGACTGGGCGACATTTTGAATGATCTGTGCTTCTATTCAACACGGAAAAACCCATATCGGGTTTGAGCTGTTATTGTATCGTCACCGTTTTGATAGCTCTTATTTACTTGACAGTAATGACGCCTGCATTAAACAATACCATAACAGATTAAATACGATGTCGTTTTTACCGCAGTTTTGTTTTTAAGTCGTTTCAGATCTGCTTCAATCCTAGAGTTCTAAAGTATTTAAGGATTAAGTTAGGAGGCTATGAATGAAAAGAAAAAATACGTCAGCGGGCGGGTCGTAATATATATATTACTTAGCTATCTAGTTCCTATATCACATAAACTGTTCAACAGATTGTTCACTATTAAGTAACAACATTTCAATTAAAAATAATTAAACAACACTTAATTTTAATAATTAAAATGACACACTGGAATGTCAGTTTTAATAAACAAATTGAAGTCAGCTAAAAGTTAAACCGCTTTTAGTTAGGATTTAAGTAATCACAACATTTAACGATTTAAGTTACGTATATAATCAAATTAATCAATAACCATATTAACCACGGTGACTTACAGTGTTTATGGAGGTAAGTTTTGCACAATACTTTGTTATTCTTGTCTGGATTATCTTTATATTTTATTTAATAAGGAATTGTTGTTCTCCTTGGAATTTCCAAACCTGAAAAGAGGTAAATATCGATTAATTCAATATCAACGAAATTATACGCAATACGGTTAAAAACCAAATATAATAGAGGCCTATAGGCGTTGACATCAAGTGGTGTAAACAATGTAACTATGTAAAGTCTATACCAATACACTTGTCTTATTTAGTAATAGTAGTTTATGAAACTGTTGCATAATGAGGAGTATTAAAACACGAGTGTGTGTTTAAGAACCGAGCCGCTAGGCGAGGTTTTTAATATTATCACACGAGTGTTTTAATACCTAGTTATGTGCAGTTTCATACACTACTTTATCTACTGTCATACATTGCGATTCAACCTACTAAATAAAAGATCAAAGTTAATAAAGTATTATTATTATGTATTTATTTAATGGCAACCGGTCGCAAGTAACTACAGCAAAACTTATTCAATGAATGGCGCCAAAACCTAGCACATCACCGCGCATGCGTTAAAGCGGGCGCTGTCACAGACAAGTAAAAATTGAAATGAAAACTTTTTATAATGCTATAAAAAATGACGCGAACCGCATGTGCGTTCCATTATAAAAAAATAATTGATATGGAACCTCGTTGGTGACATTAACTTTTTGGATTAACTTGTATCGTAATGATGAAAAAATTACTTTATAACATTATTTTTTTAGAGAAATAATGTTATAAAGTGTTTTTTTTTCTAATTTATGTATTGTGTTTATAAAGTATGCCTCGAGATAGACTTTACGATACGAGAGTAGATAAACACTTTTATAACCTCAAAATGCTCCCTTTTCGCCTAAAATAACCATTTTGTCATTAAAAAAACCATCCATGATGTAAAATCAGGAGAAATGGTGAGCCAAATGTGGTCTCTATTTGCTTTATTCAGCAGAACAAGACCGTTTTAACCTAAAATTATGCATTTTGAGGTTGTAAAATTGTTTACTAAATAAACCAAGTCAATTGGTATGGAGTATATAGTGCAATGGATTTTACAACGCCTTCGGGTTTATATTTCTTTTGTCACTCGCTCTTATACGCTCTTATGCGATTCTAACCGACTTTACTCGAACCCTAACTTATTCAAATTACACTGCATTTGGGCATTTCTGGAAAATTGAACAGTCCCAGAAAGAATAGTAAATCAAACAGTAAAAATGTTTTTGCATCTCAACTTCAGTGTAGTTCATACCAAGATGTACAAGATGTTTGATGCGTAACTAAAGTCAGCGTCAAAAGTCAATTTCATCAATTATCTTTCTTACTTCTTGCTTCTGCTCTTAAAATGTTACTTTAGTCTCTGTTTATCGGGACTACAACTCCTTATTCTGCCCTCCTAATCAAAACTGCAATAACTAGAATTCAATAACCAAAGAAGATTCAACTCCGTTCTGTTTGTAACTAAGTTGCAATTTCTTCACGTGTTTTTTCTGAGTTATCGCCATTAAGCTTAGGAGGGCAGTATTAATCTCTAGTGATTCAAGTATTTTTTTAATTTATTTTCTTTAGAACCCCTAAACATCCAATCACGGTGTTTGTGAATGGAGGATTATCGCCATTTTCATAGATTTTGCATAGGCATTTTAAGGGCGTGGAAATAACCTCAAAATGAACACTGTGCAAAAATATAATTAGAAATGATTATATTTGGTGAAACACGATCAGTGATTACGAATATAATTCATTTTATAAGACATGGCCCAATTAGCTTTAAAATAGTTTTCAAGTTTGAACCTGTTGGCTAAATATGCAAGCATAAAAAACACAACAAACAAAACAAGATTATGATTACAAATTTGTAAGAAACTATCTTATAATCAATATTGTGATTGTAATTGTAATTTTGTATAGAACGTCGTTAGTGCTGGATTGAGCATGCACGGGGTCCGCAGCAAATTCTATAGACAGACCCCTGGTTTGTTTTAGGTTACATGCGCCTTTTTTGAGTGGCGAGTGGTTTAAATATAGGCAGCCTACACACAAAAACACAACACACCACGCTTAAAAAGATGGCTATTATTTGACACGAAGAGCTTTTTTTTTCATTTATCTAAAAAGATTATTCCAAAAAGCGACGCACAGCGTTTTTCCAACTTTTGGGGAAATGCCCATTAAATGTAATTTTAATCTTATTCCTTATTTATCGTGATCAAGCTTCATTATACTACATATTTACCTAGTATATGTTGGTCTATGCTGGGCCCGGCCACGAACTTGTCTTCGAAGGTCGGCTGCAGATCCAGGAACAGCTGCTGATGCTGCGCCGAGAAGTTCCAGAACAAGAACCGGTGCTGCTGTTTCTCCAAATCCTGGATCACCGTTATTAAGTTCTGGAACCAAATGTCAGTGGTCAAATAAAGTAGTCCTTGAGAACCGTTAATACATTATTTCAACGCTAAATAAACTAGATCTCTACCAAATTCTTGTTCTCCTAGTACTTCGTGTTCGGATGTTATTTTATAATCCATGAGTTTTGTCGCTAGTAAATATATCGTGTACAAAGCGAGAGAGGACTAGGAAAACAGCTTGTACGAAATGGTCATCATTCTACTGGGTAAAACCAAATTGTCTTTATCATAATAATATTGTCAACGTTACGATAGCTCCTATTTACTTGATATCAATGGCAGCCGAGTTCGATAACATGTTAAAGGCATTAAAATGTTTTTATCCCGTAGAATTGACAACAATTCATTTTGTGTTAAGGTAGTAAAATAAAATACCGTTTCTAGATTTTACACTGCTGATTACAGTAAAAATATCTTTGGATTTTTTTATGCAGTAGTTTTTTTATATTTAGGAAAAACAGTAAAAAAAGTTGGATTGTGAATGTTAGGAATACACTTATAGTGCCCTTAGTCCATTTATTACCAAAGGAATTCAAAAAAATATACAACTGTCATGTTCATTGTTTATCTGTCTGACGGATTACTTGATTCTGACGACACGCTTTCAATTCTACGCAAAATAGTTTATTTATTTTAATGGCGTCTACAAATTACGTAATTAATTAAATTACGCAAAATAGCAAATTTGTGAACGAACGGCAGCGAATGATTGACATGACATGACAGTCAGTTTTGTTTACTGTTTAAAGTTACTTTTTTAACTTTTATATCAGGCTGAGATCACGACATCAGTATTCCTAACTTTGTATGTACGGTCTTTTTAATGACTATTTCTTTAATAAATTATTAACGACGAATTTAAGTTAAATAAAGAAACACCAAGAAATACGGGTAGTCTAATTTTTAACCAGCTATTATAAACGCGAAAAACAATAATGTTTTTTTTTTGAAATTTTGTCAATTAGCGGCCCAGGGCGCTCGCTGGCTGCTGCGCTAAGTTGATTATCTCCTCGTAAAAGCTGTTTTCCTAGTCCTCTCTCGCTTTTATGCAGTACAAGCAATATACCTCATTCATTACTTACACAAACGGAATCAGAGTTAATATAACAAAAAAGTAGTACCAGGAAAACAAGAGGTAGGTAGAGGTAGTTTCTTGACTTTTGCGTTGAAATAATATATTCTAAGCCGTCGGGGGAAATCAATCTCCTCTACAAACCATCTACAAACGGTACCAAAATCATCGCACAGCTCTCTAAACTCTTGTTCGCCTGGTACTTCGATTCTATAGACACTTTCTTGGCATCAGATCTAATTTCCTAAACACACTAAGGTAGCCTCCAGTCATTCTGTGAGTACTAGGAGAACACAAACAGCAAGCGTCCGACTAACCTCCGCAACTCCAAGATCGACGGCGTGCAGTAACCGGCCGTCGAGCACCACGACGAGCGGCGGCGGGCGCGCCTGCCGCCGCACGGCTCGCGCGCAGTGCTCCGCGCTCGCGTACCCAAGGGCTCCCGACAGAGTCAGCGTTATACACGACTGGTTGCCCACCTGTAAGATGCAGAGCGATTTGTTAGTTATTGATGAACTAGTTATATGATAAATGCCATTATTCTAATATCGTAACACTCTCAGGCCTCTATTCTACTGAGTAAAACCATATTGCACTTGACATGTTGTCGTATTGTTTTTAATTTGGCCGCCATTACTGTCATAACCCGTTCAAATTAAGCCGAATATGGCCAAACAGGAGAAATAATTCGTGGTTTGTAAATTGGTACATACTTAAAGTCCTCAAGGGTGGGGGGTGTGGTGAAAGGGGGGGGGGGGGGGTGAAGGTACCTTATTTCACGTTATAACAACCCCCCAGGTGGGTTATTATGACCTAGCTATCCAGTTCATTTTACGGCGAGCGCAAAGGACAGAGCTATAACATTTATATATCTCTGTCCTTTTCTCTCAGCGTAAATTGAACTGCATAATTGCGTCATAATACCCCCACAGTTCGTCTTTAACTATTATGTTACTCATCGTCTTCTAAATGGATACCTTCGTCTTCTACATCATTCTATATAATTCGCACGTTTACGCACAAATAAATAACTCAAAATTGAACTACATTCGAAATTCAACCTTGGCTTTTGTCAGTAGACTTCTAAAGTGAATTTTGTTTTGAATTATTTCTTTGTTTGATTAAACGTGCTTATCTCCTTGATAACTTAATCAATCAATCAAGCCTCTCCATTCATTTTGACATAGCAAAATGATGCATAGCAAAATAGAACTACCAGGCGAACATAACTCGCTAGGCTACCTTGAACACGGTGGGATGTAGCCTCGGCCGCGCGGCCGCAGCGAGCGAGCGCAGCGCGTCGCCCCCCGCGCCCGCCGCGATCCCGTACTCGAGGCCGCACGTGCAGCCCACCACCACCGTCGCGCTGTATACTAGGAGCTCAAGTTCTGTGAAGAGACGATGTTTATATTAAGGTCATACTCATAAGTTTATCACTAATAGTCAAGCACGGTACATTGATAGCACAACTGTGGCAGTTATATAGCTCCCAGCCAAAAGTGAACTGCTATATCATGGTAACCCCCTAGTACTGTTACTGTTGAAACGCATACAACAAGACAGTAACTAGGGCCAAACTGTTACTTTAGCCGGCCTATCCGCCAACTTTCTATCCCGATTGTCTTGAACAGGACTAATGTAACTGTAAGAGCAGTAAGTGCGACAAGAGCAGCACAATTTGCCGCTTGTTATGAATACCTGGTTGCTATTCTATCTGACTAACCTGACTGAACTGTACAGTTTTATGTGATACATTACAGTCAGAAACGGCCTAAAAAATAACTTCGCCAATATACATGGCTCAATCCATGACTTTTAAGGCTTGCGCAAAGTGGCAGGAGTTACCAGGAGCGCATAGCACGAAGGCACTTACTGCTATTCCGCCACAGCCGCCGAATGATAGCCAGCTCTATGATAGACATCATGGCCACCATGATGACGGCAGCCAGGACGGCGCGCGGGATGTAGTAGAACACGTCGGTGAGCAGCGTCACTGCCAACAGGACTAGTAACGCTGGGAAGAAAGGAGATTTGCGCGGTTATTAAACAATGAAATAATACTCTAATTTTAGAATTTGTACCGCGTGTGTAAAATTAAGTCAGTATTCATGTATTTTTAGATCTCATGGTGTAAAAGTAAGTTAGCCTTTACAAACAGCATTCCTGATAAATGACCACTAGTGAGCCTTATTGTAAGGTGACAAGATTCACAAATGGTCAGTTAACTGTGCCTCTGATGGTACCTACAACTACATACGTTTTTGTTTCATTATAATTATTGTGTTTTAAGCTAAACTTTTTGAGCGGCAAGGCTCGCAAATCACGTCATCAGAAAAATGGCACTGACGCCAAACGTCGGCAATTGCCGTCTAACTTCATACGCCACAAGTCTCTGGCGTCTGAGACACGTCTTATTTCACTGCTTGGCGTTCAAAAGGTTAACTGCAGAAAATCTAAATTTTGATCAAGACCACACGTTGCATGCCCACTGCTAGCATCCCTCCCGCCGTGTGAGCCAGCTCACCTTTGAACAAGGAGCCGGCGGGCGTGACAACCCCGCTGGCGTGGTTGAGCGCGGTGCGCGTGAACGACCCGGTGGCCGGCATGCAGCGGCAGAACGACGACACGACATTACACGCTCCAATTGCCAGCATTTCTTGAGTCGCGTCCACGGACTTGCTACCCGCTGTGGATAGAAAGCACAGTCTAAAGACTATTTTTCTTGGCTATTTACACATTGGTCTAGCCTCTAAGTAGAATATCCTGGTAAGTACAGTCGAAGACTTCAATTTGTGAACCATCCAATTAGGTCCAAGGTCAATCTAACATTTGGCAGCAATAGGATACCCATCCCCTAGGATATCCAAGTAAAATCCCCTTTCCAAGTTCCTAGGTCCAGCGGTTTTGGCTGTGCGTTAGTCGATCAGCAGGGAGCGAAACTTTGGTGCCGATGACAGGCGTATGACGTCAAGCTACGTACAGAGTGTTGTTATCTAGATTGAACATCATGACTAACAACTTACTTATTGACCTCTTTACTGTACCAATATTGACACTTGAGGCACAGAATAAGTACAAAAGTAAATCACATGTATGTACTTCACTTTTCATACCTACGCTCGGCGGTCGCTCTAGGGTTGTCAACAGGGATCGGAAATTCGGATCGATATTTACCTATACTTTCGCGCCGGCTTTGTTGTTCAGTAGTATGGAGGTGGACTCAATCATATAATTCATAATAAAATTTCCGGGATTTCAAAATAATATATTACACCGGCATTAATTCATAATTATTTATTTATATTAACTGTTTGAAGTTATTTTCCATGTATATGTTTAACCAAATGTTATTTAATTTACATGTAATGTACGAATTTATAGGAGTAAAACAGAATGTTCTGAAATGAATCCTACATGTAAAGTAATTATTATATTAACGTTTTGTAGAATCCCAGTATCCCAGAGCTTAAATTATTAAAATAATATTTTTAAGAAGCCGACGCCATGTTTGCCTATCTTTTTCTGGGATTTTGCCAACTTTAGGTAAATATCGATCCGAATTTCCGATCCTTGGTTGTCAACTATGGCTTATGCACAAAAAACTATCGCGGTTGTGGCACTCGTAGGTATCTAGTCGTTTGATTTATTGTTGAGAATGAAACTGGAAGAATGGAAATATAAATTAACAATAACTAAAAAAATATTTAATGACATTGTTACCTATATTACAAATTTGTCACAGAAAATATAAAATATACCGTAGGTAACTTCAAAAATAGCCGACCAGACGAATTAATATTAAAGTGGAGGGGCATAGCCCGTAATAGCAAAAAACGTATCCTACAAAACAAAACAATAAACCTACCTACTAGGTATTACAATACAAAAAGTTTACAGAGCAGACACATACAAAATTTTACGTTTGTCAATTTTCATTATCCAAAATTCCTTATAACTTCTAAACGGATTACCCTAGTTACACAATTTCCATTACCATATACGTTTTAGACCTAAACCTATCAAAAGACAGTAAAAACAACACAATATCTACACAAACAAAAAAACATGTTTTCAACTTACGTAAGGTGGCGTGAATTTACCTTACAAAAATATAGTTAAGTACTTCGTTTATACTGATTCAAAATAGGAAACTATTATTTAAATCGATCTTACATATATTCTTCGGGGGCCGGCCGGGGCGGGGCGCTTACCTACCTAATTCTTCTGTGTAACGTTAAAACGAACCATTGAAATACAAGCAGATACCTACTTACCTCTCTGAAGCCACTGGTAGCTTGAAAAAGGACAATTCACCGTTTAAAGTGGAATTTAAGCAACCGTCCACTGAACAGTTTTAATAACTTATTTTTTGTTGCACCATTATACCTAATTATCGCACAAAAAAGTCCACAGAAGTGACGCGTGTCAAGCGGACGGCACTCGCGCTCGCACGCGTCTCAACTCGTCTGAGATATTGTGTCCGTGAGCGGTGTCTATGTGTGCGTTGCTCGAGCGCACTTTGTATGTAGATTGTCTTCTGTACCTATCTGTTCTGTGCTTGAGGTGAGACGGCCGGTACTTATAAAAAAAGATAATTGATTGTCATTGTCATATTAAAAAGAAGATTGTTAAAGACAATAACAAATTTATATTGAATTATTTATTTATTTGTAAATTGTAAATATAACCGAAACATTATTGTTTCGCTAGAGCAAAGTCGCCATGTAGTCTATACAGCCGTATTTGCAGAAGTTTCCTTTTCTGATTGTAAATAATTAAAAAATGATTTAACAGCAAAAGTAAGCAATTTAGAAAAAATAATTAAAACAACCGAGCAAATGGGATGTTATGTTTGAATTTTAAGCGTTCTGCATATTTCGAGATTTTATTTAAGTTAATGTCTTTCATTTACTTGTAGAAATAATATTTTTCGTTAGAATTACATGCTCCAACAAAATATTTTATTCGTATCATCTTTTTCATTATCTAAATATTTACATTATCATTATAGCATTATTAAGAATCAGTGCGGTGTCGCAATATTGTTTATACTGGGTGTCCCGTAAGTACCACGTCAAACTTAAGGGGGAGGTAGGTGAGCAAGCCACCTACCTAACATGGAAAAATCGCCTTAGTAAAAGTCGCACCGTTTTCAAGATATTGGAATTTTTCTGATTTTTAGAAAAATGTACACCCGCACTGAGTTTTTGATCTGTGGTCTTCGGAATTTATTATTTTTTAATTTTTATTTTATTGCAAAACAATCTTGAATAGTTGTGTTATCAAATGGTAAAAACCATTGAAAAGTAACTATTGTAGTTTTTTTTATTTTTTAAATTAAATTTAAAATTTGCCTCTTCCGTTTTATTTTGGTAAAACTTTAGCCCCTCCTGGTGAAAAAAAAATACATGACCACTGGTTAGCCAATTAGATTAAAAACATGCTCGTTTAATGGGCATTTAAAAATGATAAATACTTTATCATCAAAACACTAACAATTTCTTTTTTTACAGAAATGCGTAAATTGTTTTTTTTTTTTTTTTTTTCGTTCGAAATTTAAAAATATTTTTTTGAACCCAATCTTACTGTTTATTTGGTGTGTGGTTAAATTTAATTACTTACTTTTGTGATTTAATCCACAGTCACAATTGTCACAAAGGCCAAATCGTTAAGCAAATCAGAGTCCGAAATACAAGCAAAAACAGTTAGTCCGAAAAACATCAAACATAAACGACAAATCACAAAAGTAAGTAATTAGATTTAACCACACACCGAATAAACAGTAAGATTGGGTTCAAATGTGACCATAAACAAATAAATGAGGAACAAAATTATTTTTAAATTTCGAACGAAGTTCGAAGAGTTTTAGGACAGTTTTTTTTAAAATAAATAGTTTGGCATTATGCAGGTTGTAAGCCCAAATCGAATAATTATCTACTTGGAATATCGTAGATTAAAAGTTTTATAACTTTTTTTTTATAAATTAAGCTAAATTTAAAGATTTTAATGTGTTCAATTAGTTTTGCATTGCTGCTGAATGAAACTAGAATGGAATTCTGATACAGCTCGCGTCGCAAGTAAGCTTGGGTGGCAGTACTGGCTTAACGTGAATTGCGGTGTATTTTACGCTTTTCTTTAAAAAAAATATTTATTAGTGTTTAGATGATAAAATATTTATCATTTTTAAATGCCCATTAAACGAGCATGTTTTTAATCTAATTGGCTAACCAGTGGTCATGTATTTTTTTTTCACCAGGAGGGGTTAAAGTTTTACCAAAATAAAACGGAAGAGGCAAATTTTAAATTTAATTTAAAAAATAAAAAAACTACAATAGTTACTTTTCAATGGTTTTTACCATTTGATAACACAACTATTCAAGATTGTTTTGAAATAAAATAAAAATTGAAAAATAATAAATTCCGAATACCACAGATCAAAAACTCAGTGCGGGTGTACATTTTTCTAAAAATCAGAAAAATTCCAATATCTCGAAAACGGTGCGACTTTTACTAAGGCGATTTTTCCATGTTAGGTAGGTGGCTTGCTCACCTACCTCCCCCTTAAGTTTGACGTGGTACTTACGGGACACCCTGTATAAAAGCATCCTATATGTGAATTTGCGTCATAATGACGTCACCGGCACCAAAGTTTCGCTCCCTGTCGATCAGCCAGTCAGTTTCTTCTATTGTTTAAAATAGATTACAAGAATTTAATTTTCATTTCTTCTCAAACTCACCAAAAGCCCGAGCGATGGCGATACTCTCGAGAATAGCCACCAGCGGCATTACGAGCCCCTCGGCCCCAAACACAGACAGCATACCATCAAAGCCCAGGGTCTGGTTGTTCACCACGGTGGAGAAGGGGGGAGGGCCGAAATCTGGCAGCCCGCCGGTTATCGTACCTGAAAAAGGGGGGGTTGGTAAGTACGTCCGAACCGAATTTTATCCAAATGAATACGTCTTCGTTAAATGCACTAATTTAACAGAGTTGGTATTGGTGATCCTGAAGTTACACTTATGAATGATTATGAATTTTATGTTGAGCTAATCACTTATAGCATAAATATTTAAAGTGCTAGATTACGTACACTTTAAAATCGTAAACGCACATCGAGCAGAGGCGGCGCGTTCCCATTCTAAAAAGTGATCTCGAAAGGTAGTTTCAGTAAGGAAACGCGCTCCACTTTCAGTACATTCATATTTTTGCATTTACAATTGATACATTGGTTGGACTAACTAAACACTACTTGAACAAAAAAAACTACTTTCCGATTAGTTGCACTTACACAGGCAATTGTATGACCAATAATTTCATGAGCAGGCCATGCGTGTCATTCTACGTGATTGCGAACGGTTTCCCGTTATACAGGGTGTAAGGGACGGCTCACCGAAAACTGAAACCATAGCTTCAGACCATTGCACTGAACTGAAATCCAGTGGAAATTTTCCCGGGAAAACGAAAACTTTCTCTTTGGTTTCAGTTTTCGGTGAGCCGTCCCTTACACCCTGTATAGGTATAAATACAGGGTGTAAGGGACGGCTCACCGAAAACTGAAACCATAGCTTCAGACCATTGCACTGAATTGAAATCCAGTGGAATTTTTTCCCGGGAAAACGAAAATTTTCTCGTTTTTTACGTGAATTTGCCGTTTTCACGGTTTTTTTTTACATAATGAGCTACAGTAT
Organism: Acleris emargana; assembly: GCA_927399475.2. NCBI lineage: Eukaryota > Metazoa > Arthropoda > Insecta > Lepidoptera > Tortricidae > Acleris > Acleris emargana. Next base: position 6,753,106 of record OV656840.1, read on the forward strand.
GTCATAATATGTTGTCCTAGATCGGTTTATATGCAAAAACATGGAAAAAAAAACGAGAAAAATTTCGTTTTCCCGGGAAAATTTCCACTGGATTTCAGTTCAGTGCAATGGTCTGAAGCTATGGTTTTAGTTTTCGGTGAGCTGTCCCTTACACCCTGTATATATTGCTCGTAAAATGTACCATGTTAGCCCATTTATGTCTCAGACATGTGGAAGTTTATTAAACCTCAAGATTGCTAGTTTTGGGTATAATTGTATTGTTTAACAATATTTTTTATTTGTACTAATTAAGAGCTTTATATAAAAGTTTGGTTCTCTTGGTGACGGCTAAGTTGGACCTGTATTGATGATATTTATTGCAAGAGATCCGTGATCGTCCCTGGAAATATTCAACAATGGATATTTTCTACAACATAAAGCACTCACCAGTCACGGCAAAAGGCTTCAAGCCCTTAAGATACAGCACAAACGCCAGGAAAGCGGCTGAGAACACAACCAGCGCGTTGCGCGCGCGCACCAAGTGTTGGCACGCCTGCGACACGAGCACGCGACGACGGGTCGACGACTCCGTCACTGAGACACGGGCGCGCTGGAACGGAACAGCAGTTATGGGGTTGTAAGATGCGACAAGTTGCAAACTGTGTGATGAGATAATTAATTAATTAAATAAATAGGCCTACACTAAGCTCTAGAGGGAACAATGACATACAAAATAAAAACAGAAAAATAAATCTATCTAGGGTGACGGCACCAATGATGGACACTTTTAGCTGACAGGCACCAGTAATGGACACTTCAGTCTTAAATCAAATTTCATACGGTCCTAAATTGATTGTTGCAAAACAAATGAATAACCCTTATCTTCTGTAAAATAAGAATCAAGTGTCCATTATTGGTGCCTTGTCCATTACTGGTTCCGTCACCCTATCAATATAAATAAAAATGAATCGTCGAAATGTATGTACGCGCATAACTTTCAAACGACTGCAGCAAATTGGAAAATTATTTTTAGAGTTCCGTACAAAAAAATTAAAACGGAACCCTTATAGGATCACTCGTGCGTCTCCTAATCTATTGGACCAAATCAGGTGAATAAGGTGGTGGTTGTGTTCGTTATTGTCAGGATAAGATTTGTATGAAAGAAAAAAACCGGCCATGTGCGAGTAGATCAGAGGGGAATGGTAAATTTTCGTCTTTTCTCATGAATAAAATGAAAACTACTTATTTTACAATAATAACAAAAATATACTTAAAACCCTCAAACCGAGCCCTTTCACTTTTATATATGACAGTCCTTACTTTGTCCTTCCTTTTACTGGGAAACTATTTTTTTTAATTTCCTAGTTTGTCCCTCGAAGCTGACCCTTATTTGACAACATTGAAAATATACTACAAATTGTCGTCTTCCTATCGCGTAAAACGACATATTTGACTTTATTGTAAACTAAGTTGTGTTTTTTTTTGACATTACTCGAAAAAAGTTGTAATATTTTTGGAAATTTAATCTGTGGCAGAATTTCTATGTGATAGTTTGCAGCTGTGGTTACTTCACAGCTGCAAACTGCTTTCGTTTGCAACGGGTTCGAGCTAGTTTCACTGCTGACGTCAATAAGTTGAAGAAGTTAGAAAGGTGTTTATGTGCCACGCCATCACAGATAGGTAATATCATTTGTTGTTTAATTATAACATTAATGCTTATTTTTTTATTAAGTAACACAATTTAGCCACCTGTCGATCAATTAGAGAAACGTTTGTGAAGGTACGTACTTACTTTGAGCAGCAACAGGATGGCTATAGTGGCCACACCCAGAACTGTGTCCCACAAGTGTATGGTCCTTATGTTCTTGAAAAAGTTAGCCACCGCCTCTATGAATGTGCTGCCTGAAGAACCTGTAAAAATAATCCTTTGTTATAATCGGAGAAATACTGGAAAAGGGCCGAATTAAGTACCCGAAACCGACGTGCGTGCATGACTCGATGTATGAATGTTGAAGAAGCGAAAGAAATTTGTCAAGATCGTAGCAAGTGGAAAGAAGTGGTCTCTGCCTACTCCTCTGGGAAACAGGCGTGATTTAATGTATGTACCTATATGTATGTATGTATGTTATAATTAGTCTTGGATTTAACTAGACAACGCCATTCGTAAAGAGAAATCTTATATAAACCAAGTCAAAAATTTAAAATTCAAAATATTTATTCAGTAAATTGGCAACATGCAGGCTCTCTTACACGTTGGTAATGTACAGTGAATCTACTAGTGCTTCGGACAAGACCATCATTGCGGAGAAGAAGCGCCGCAAGAAACTCCATCAGAAGGTAATTTTTGCAAACATCAAAACATAATTATACTTAAAAGTATGTTACATTAAGTAATAATAAGGTAATAAAGTAATAAAATAAACAATAAATTCTTAAAACTAGAAAAAAAAATATTATCACAAATGTAAGGTCAATAAACATTAAAATAAAATAATGACTATGAGAACAACACGACGAGGTCTCTACGTCAAAAGCCATATAACTAGGATAATAAATTGAACAACAAGTCCTTGCAAACGTGAACAGACCGGACCCCACAAACAGCACACGTTTACGAGTATGACGCGTATCTCAGCCATCGCCTCTCTCAACCATGTGAACGGGAAAATGTCGACCCGATCAACGAGCATAGCTGGGCATTAACTCGTTAATCCGTTAATCGTTAATTAACGAAGTTAACATTTTGATTAACGGATTAACTTTTAAGTTAACTTTTTAAAATGTTAACGGACACGTTAACTTCCGTTTATATGCAGAAGTCCGTTAATCGTTAATCGAATGCCTACTATTTACCGAACGGCACCGCGGCGCGGCAAGAAAAACAGGTTCAGACAAGTATGAAACGACAAGTGCCGGGCGGCGCGTAGCAGCGAGTGTGTAGTGTGAGAAACAACAATGATGACAAGGAAGACTTTTTCAATTCTGTCACTCAGTTTATAGAAACACCAAAGAGCTCCATTTCTTTAAAAAGTAAAGCGCAGTCTCGTTAAAATGTGGCTGGACATGAAATCAAAAGTCTCGTTCAAAGATGCTGCATTCCTCGGGGAACAGATATTCATAAATCTATTTATTAAATTAAATTAAATTCTTGGGGGAGGCCTATGTCCAGCAGTGGACGTCTTTCGGCTGACATGATTTATTAAATACAATACTGCTATACCCTCAAGCGCTGCAATTAAACGTCTGTTTTCCACGGGTAAAGACATTTTAACTCCAAAACGAGCCTCGCTTTCAGACGAGAACTTCAACATGTTAATGTTCATGAAAGGGAATATGCACCTTATGCCCTTTTGTATTTTGTTTTGTTCCTATCCTGTTAACTTCCAGAACCTAAACCAACAGGTTTTATAAGTTCACTAACGCAACGATATAAAAATGATTTTTTTTTACACATATTAACGGATTAACGATTAACGTTAACTTGCGTTAATTCTTCCGAAATGTAACGCTTTAACGTTTAACGAAGCTAACTTTTTTTGTAGCGGATTAACGATTAACGAAGTTAACTATTTGATTAACGGTGCCCAGATATGTCAACGAATAACTAAGCGAACAAAGGTGGTCTAAAACATTTATACAAGTTTTCAGCGGAAACCTATCAAAAGGTTGAAAAAGGTTTTATCCAGAGTTGCAGAACAATACAAAGTTAGATGGCTTCAAGACTATTACAACACTTACCCGTTATCCTAAACAGCGACTTGAGCTGGGAAGCACCTATCTGTAACGCAGCCGCCGTCGTGAAGCCGCTTATCACAGGCTTCGATATGAAGTCAAGTAGGAACCCTGAAATTATAATGATGCCATAACTACATTGAAAACTAGAGATTGCAGTCACATTTTAGTGTACATGGAGCTGCTTTTATGAATTCCATAGGTGAAGGAACTTGTTAACTTTGCAATGTATACCGAATTGTCCCCTGGGTAATGAAATACAGGGCAGGTAGCCAGTGCCTATTTGCCTGCATAAGCCGTCAAAGAGAATATACACTCCGTCTTATATGGCATATGGCAGCTTAAAGGCACTCATCTAAAAATGACTAAACTAATTTGATTTAATTGGAAAAAGATGATACGACAGTTAGTTGACAAAGTCACACGCTGTTCCTAATTAAACACAAAGGCTCCTAGCTTGCTTTTTAACCCCACAAACAAACAGACCCCTACGTCTACGAGTATCCTACCTCTTTCTGGCTTCGTAGTTTCAAAGGTTAAGAGCAATTTAAATTAATTTCATAAAGAAAGTAACGAACGACCTTGAACAGCATTACATGAGTTGATAAGTGATGAACCTTTTTATACCACGACTGTACAGTCAGCGTCAAAAGTAACTGGTCACTTCTAGCTACTTTTGTACTTTATCGCATTAACACATTAGACAATCTTGTTTGACATTGCTTATGTGACAGTAAAGCGACAAGGTATTTAAGTGATCAGTTTCTTTTGACGCTGACTGTACTTAAAACGAATGTGCAAAGTTATAATTATATGCATTACAACTGCACTCACAATTCGAGTGCATTTGCATAGACGTTACTTCTAGAGTACTCCGACTAAGTGTGCTGATAAGTGGCGTATTGTTCAGAGCATCTGTGCAATTATAGACAATGTTCTAGTAGTGGTATTTGTATTTTTAACGGGATCCCCTTGAAATATCGACAAACATTTCATCGAATGTGTCATTTCACCAAAATTCATGTAATCGAAAACTAATTTCTGCTGAAACCTTCTAGTTTTCAAGTTATCTTAAGTATTCGTTACGTAGGTTAGGTAAGACTTGTGACCACAATAAAAATAAAGCTCCTGCACGTGGAAATGCCTGCCGATGAAATGAAAATTCGGCGAAGTGAATCGTTCTATGAAATGAGTTTCGATATTTGAAGCGTATCTAAACCATTTTCAACTCCTGACCTAAAGAGGGGGTACAGGGTAAGTATTATGTTCCGACCTGATATAAAAAGATTTAATTATAGCCTATAATAAGCACAAACATAACTCACCTAATTGCAACGCGCCCAGTAGCATAATAATACATCCCGACAGAAAAGACGCCAAGTACGCAAATGCCTCAGACTTGGCCACGTACTTGGCCAATAAAGCGGCCAAAATGGCCGTGGGGCCAACTACGACGTCCTTGCAGCTGCCAAGCATCGTGTACACGAAGCCAGGGAATATGCTAGAGTAGAGACCCACCTGGAGAAGTAGAAGGTAGATATAAACTTGAGGTTGACGATTATCTTCTGAAGGATTTACGGTCGTGGTTATTACTGAGGATTAAATTGACGTATATCACTCTCGCAAAAAGTGATTTATGTTTTAAGCGTTCCTCAGATAGACGCGGACTGCGGTGGCAACCAGTTGTTTTCGATTAGAATGATGCAATGTAAGCGAGTTTTCAAATATGTAAAGCCTGACAAGTTCCTTTTTAGCCCTCGCCATGTTGCGGATTTTCAGTGGAACTAATTTATTTAAATGGCAACGTTTTTTTTTTACAACGGACGTTGGAAGTCATTGAATGTCACCGATGTAAACAAATCGATTTTAAAATCAAAATGCCCAAGAAATTTCACCCCGATGCAAAAAACATTATTATAAATACATTCAAATGGTTGCGGCAGAAAAAGGACGAAGGATTCAGCAGCATTCCAATAAACAATGTTTTGAAATTAGTTGTTGACATGACGGGAATAATATTCATAGTGCGATTGTCATGAATTGGTTAGCTTGGTACTAAATATGTATATTAATTATTAAATTTTATTTTTTTTCTCATTCAAGGCGTCTGTAGTGCTACAATTAAGAATATATACAAAAATAATGAGCCGTTACCGCCATTGCCATCGGTACCAAAAAAAAAACAACCAAAAAAAAGAATACAAATAGACGACTTCGACAAATGTGCCATAAGGCACAAAATTCATGAATTCTATGCTGTGCGAAAGCAAGTACCAACTCTCAAAAGTCTGCTTACCGAATTGAAAAAAGATATTGATTTTACCGGTAGTAGGGAATACTTGCGATTGCTATTGCATAGTATGGGGTTCAAATACAAAAAGTGCAGAAACCAACGGTACATATTGAAGGAGCGTTCGGATATTGTGGTTTGGCGGGAAAGTTATTTAGACGAAATAAAAGAAGCAAGGGACAAAAATATACCTCTTGTTTATTTAGATGAGACTTACATCCATACTTCTCTTAACCACGCAAAATGCTGGCAAAGTGAAAATGAACCCGGTGTGTCGAAATCCGTTTCAACCGGCAAACGATATATTATAGTTCATGCCGGCGGACCATCGGGATTTGTTCCCAATGCACTCCTAATATATAATGATAAGGAAAAGAAAGCCGATTATCATGACTCCATGAACAGGAACAATTTTAAGAAATGGGTTTTGCAGAGATTAATTCGCAATCTCAGTGAACCCACGTGTGTTATAATGGATAATGCCCGGTACCATTCTTTCCAAATTAACAAAGCTCCAACATCTGGCGATAGAAAACACGTCATTGCTGAGTGGCTGCGTTTAAATAACATCTCATTTCCCCAAAATGCATCTAAAGATAATGGTCACAATTTTGAGACGTCATAAACCCGAGCCAGTATACGAAATAGATACGATTCTCTCAAATCATGGTCACAAGGTGATAAGGTTACCGCCCTATCACTGTGATTTAAATCCCATCGAAATGATTTGGGGCATCATGAAAGCAAAAGTGGCAACTAAAAATGTTTCCATCACGAATGATGCCTTCCTAAAGCTCGTTGAAGATAGTTTTCAGGTATTTACATTTATCAATGAATTTTATTGAACAGTTAAAAATATAGCTTACTTTTACACTTCGTTATTACTTAGGAAGTGACTATAGAAAATTGGAGTAAATGCTGCGAACACGTAAAAAAAATAGAAGACGGATATAGGACAAAAGGTCCTATAATCGAATCACAGACCGAAAGATTTATAATCGAGGTTGGTGGTCCTGAAAGTGACTCTTCAACGGACGAAAGTGAAAATACATCGGAGCCAGAATCTGATGAATATATGGATGTCGAATATTTAGAATCGGATTTTGACGGATAGGTAATTATTCATATTTAATTATCAACTAGACATGCTCTTCCGATTACATGAAAAAATAGTTTCACAATCTACAAGTACTTAATTGTATATCTCACTCGTTCTTGCACGATGCCAATACTCACTGTCCCGACTATTCATGACGTACACGTATAATTGCCATATGTAAGCTGTTTGTAGCGACACTACATCAGGGCTAAATAGGAACTTGTCAGGCTATAACCATACGCAGCCTACAATGCAAGCGAAAACAACTAGCCGGGCTGTCTGTGAAACGCTTTTACCACATTTACCTGCAGCGCTAAAGGCGACTGTAACATTATGAAGAGTACACGGAATGAAAATGATAAGACACTTTTTTTAAATGAGATTTGTACAGAACTGTAGAGTTCACAGATAAATATTTACTAACGAGTGTACAGATATAAAACTTAATATAGATTTTATTTTTTCACTGTTAAAAACGGTTCCCCTTGTTTATGCCTATGTATAGGTAATCACGATTGTCCGAATGTATGATTTCGCAGAATACTAATTTCGTATAATTGTTATTGTACTGTTCCCTTGACCTTTTTTGGAAAGTTATAAAATAAACCTAAGTATTTATTTTTCTCAAATGTAGTCCATTATGGATACAAATCGACCCGGGGGGGCCGACTGTATATATCGGACTCACACCGACTAAAACCCCTGAGGTGTTCCTTCTCCCACCTTGGACGGGGTCACGGGAGTGGTAATCCATCCGCTACCTCGTCTACCAGCTTTCGCACTTACGGGTCAGTCTTCAAAAATAAAATAAACCTAAAAAAATATTTTCTATTTATACTGGAGAAAAAATATGCAAAAACAAAATTCGGCGTAGGTACATTCAGCGTAAAATGTGAAATGGTCACAAAATAGACTTCCAAGATTGAAACTAAACATACTGAAAAAAACCACATGTAAAACTTAAATCGTAAGAAAATACCATTAGTTGTTTATTTAATTTATTTATTAATAGGGTTTACGTATATGTATAAATAAAATGTGTACGTCACCTGCGGCGGTAGACCGGCTATGATAGCGTAGGCGATGCCTTGCGGTATGGAAGTTAGGCCGACCGTCACTCCTGCGCCGAAAACAAATTGGTTAACTCATTGTGCAGGCAATTAGTATAGGTACCTAGTTATAGTATAAATCTTCCCAGGTGAATTTTTCGCTTCGAGCCCTAATCTTTCAAACAAAGGCCATTGTCTCTATTATCCCAAAGCCGCTAGCTACCGAGTTAGCACGTGCCACTACAACATTAATATTGAAAAACCATCGGTATTGTCATAGCATTAAGGTTCAAATTGAATGTCACTGATATTCTTGATATTACGTTTCGGTAGTGTAGGACGATAGACCGCCCCGAGGCAATACGGCACTCATGTTATTTGCCTTTGCTTTGTTTGAAAGATTAGGACTCGAAGCGAAAAATTCACCTGGGAAGATTCATACTATAAAACACTAGAGCCTCCCGTTTGCACACGTTTGTGTTAATATCTAGAACAGAACATATAAGCACTCCGAGAGTGGCTCAAATTGTGTCCAGAATTAAGGATGTGTGCATCACCTGGTCGTCTTTTGGGCATGTTTAATTGATAAATAATTGAAACATTAAAACACATACCTACCTACTCACTCATACCTGCATACGTCTTTCTTTTGTTTTAGTGTTCAAGTGTCGGATGAAAGTTATTCAATTTGGAGAATAGAATAAATGCTATACATATGTCGGATAACGGCTTAGTCTTAAAAAGAAAAGGCCTCCTGTCAAGAGGTATCATTATATTTTGACAGGCAGCGATATGGTTTAAATAAACAAAGTGAAACAAACCCGTCAAATGTATGACATCTACTGATATTGTCTGTTATTTCCTAATTTCAAGTGTTCCTATTTACCGGGGCTCGTATATTTAGGCGGTTTGCCCCTCGGGCATAAGAAACCGCCAAATGAACGAACGAAAAATATGACTTATTAAACTATCAACAGAACGTCAGAAGGTGCATTACCGAGCATGCAATAGGTTGGCGTTGCATTATCGCATAACTGGCACGAGCGACTGTGTAGTTTCTGTTATACACATGGTGAAGATAGATAATTAAATATATATGTACATATGTATCCATGTATCTATCAAGAGCTTGGAATGGTTTATGTTATGGTAATTTCATTAAACGCGTTTTAGCAATAAACGAGGTTATTTTTTCCGGTAAAATTTCGTAGGATTATAAAAAAAAATACAAATATGGCTATCTTGATATGAAACGCGTGCTTTTATATTTTTATGTGTTTTTTTAAATAGATTTAAATTAAAAGTATAAGTGTTATTAAAAGTTTTTTAAATATTATTGCAGTCATCTCGATCTGAGTTATGCTCATTGTTTAAAATCTTTAGCTCACGCATAGCATGGAAATAAAAACAATCAGACAGACAAGAAAACGAGATAATAAAACATGTGTGTTTGTTTTTTTTTCTCTGCGGCGTCAACTGCCAACTCACTGCATGATCCGGCATAGTAATTAAGCGTACAAAAAGAGATTACCTAAGTCAACATGTCTCATACCAGATATAAAGCATTATCCATTTAAATATGTACAGATACATAACAAAAGAAGTCTCCTCAGTGCGTAGGCATTTAAAATTGACTATTCCTCGTACCTAATTACCCTCATACAATATCAACCCGTACTTAATTTCGTTTTTGTGACTGTCTGACAATCTGACTGTTACGCTTTTACGGCTTTACAATATGTAAATAAATACGAGTAGTGTCATGACAATACTTGTTCTCAATTCTAGAAGTTGATGTATTCCGAGTATTATGAGCACGTATTAAAGTCTGAAAAATCATTGGTTGAGGCAAACTAAAACAAACAATCATTCTAGAATCCGCGTGATTTTGAATTTATTTTCGATTACCTTGATAAGCGCGGGTGGACCTTGTGCAGGGCCCGTCCGGATCGCTACCACCATCTTATTAACCAACCGGCATACAGCAGTGTGCGCATCGTTGTGTTCCGGTTTGCGGATAAGACAGCCAGTGAAATGACTAGCATAGAGGCATTCCATCTTAGTCATCAGGGTTGGCAGTGCATTTGCAGTCTTAGGATTGCAGTCTTGTGAATGTTGTGAATACGAATGTCTATGGGTCACAGTTTCCACTTACCATCAGGTGACCTGTGTTCTCGTTTGCCTTCTCAATGCCATAAAAAAAGCACCTCGCCTGTGAGATGGTTAAAGTGTACACTAAACTATGGATTTGATGCGGCGTTGCTTAAGGCAAACATGAAATAATGAGTTGCCTGTTTTTTACAGAAGTATTCCATAACAGCATATTTTACAACCGATATTAAATAACTACCTACTATAAATTCTATGCGACAAGTTCCAGTAAAAAAGAAACAGTGAGTAATTAAAATAAAACATCAGATTCAATTCTACTGAATCATTCGTTTTTACTGCAGGATTATAAAGCAAACAATACCGTCTTAAATACAGATTTGTCATTAAGTATATCACTTAGTTTATCTACTTAAGAGGGGTGCGCTTCAATCAATATAAAAACATTTTGCATAATTTCATTTAACTAATCGCGAAAAGAATAATGAACGTATAGCATAAAAACCAATTTTATAACTTTATCTGGCATACGATCGAAAAACATAATTATGCATTTCAAGTCAATTTCTTCTAACTATGTTAGAACTGTGACTACATTTATAGTAATAAAAGCCGTTAGAAATATTTATTTTTAAATTAATAAACATTATAGTTTTTGAAATTATGCATTTCGTTTGCATCATGTCATGATATGATATATAAAATTATGGAATTTTTGTTATGTAAAATGATCATTAGAGCATTTGTTTTTATGCTAAACATTACATACCCATTTAAGAGACGTAAGATGTTTCATATCTTGACATTTTGACAACCGCCCGCATCTGTCGCGAAGCCCGATTCGGACATCGTTGGTCAGCACACAAACATACACCTAACTCTTTTACACTCATTAAGGTGTGTTGCCAGTGAAATAGGATAGATAACAAGCTTAGCGTTGAGCTGTCATCACTCAATACTGTGATATCTCTAGCTATGTAAACAGACAGACCGCTGTAGAGATGATCCAAGTTGTGTAAAACAATTGGAATTCATAGTTAGAAAATCTGCTGTTATAATTTTTTTAAATTACATACTAAAGTAATTAAACAAGGCCAGATTTCTCCAATGTCCAGATGAAAATATTTGACAGTAATTATATACATAATTATATCTAGTCTCCTATTCTCTGTCTCTCTTAATAAATACTATATTCAATGTAAAGACAGTCTGTTTCCATTTTTTAGAAACGGTATAACATCTACATATTTATTTCTCAGTTGAAAACATCTATTGATTCATGTGACATATTTGATAGAGCAAAATGAACTTTACCATATTAGTAAAAAGGTGCATTTTGCTCCTTCTTTAAAATGTTACTTACGCGGGTTTGCAGTTAGTTTCACCGACGTATTGTCAATATGTCACATGTTAACAAATTGCGATACCGATGCAAATGTGGTGCGTAACTAAAAACATCTATTGTTTTTTATCTGACGAAGTAAATTGACAAAACACTAGTTGTTATTTTGTAAAAGAGCAGAACTCGAAAACATTATGCTAATATGGATATGTCCCGGGATTCCGGGACTTATGTTGTTGAAGGGGGACAATGTTACTTATTTCATCACATAAAATCAATTTCTTTAACAATTTAAGTTTGGGTTTGGAATAAATATTTTCGCTGTATTTTTATTTAATTACTCTGTTTAAAACTGATCTCCGGTTAGGCTTTGGTGAATATAAACAAAAAATATACTACAGTACAAATAATTAATTTACAACACCACACAAATATGGTATTTTATGGGATTGAAATGGTATACAATTATTGTCAATATTTTCTAGTTTCAATCGATTTCTTTTCACGTCTAAAATCCTATCCTAATTGCTATTTATAAATATCATAACAAAAGCATTTTCTTTTCACACCACACTCCGGGATTTTGGTCATATCCATATTCAGACTTAACTTCAAACTCGGATAAATCCATTCACGATGACAACGGAATTTACGTTTTTCAAGCAAGTTAAGTTTTTATTTCGTATACCAATTTTCAAGGGGATGTCCGAGCTTGAAGTTAAACGACTCAATTACACAAGTCAACTTATTTTACTATTAACGCGACATATTTATTATTGAAATATGACCTTTAATGAGCTGTCAGCTTACTTCGTCAGTAAAACTATTTTTTATAGCATTTTGCAATGGGATGCGCAGTTTATAAAAAGATATTCGCCGATTCTTTACAACATGTAACAAAGTCTCCATGGAAGTCTTTGCAATGTAGGAATAACTTGACACCCGAAGAATAACCACAGCCACATCTTTTTTCCCGGCTGCCCAAGGGTTTTTAATATTATCTCCTATGTATAATGTGTTCGTTATCGTTATCAAAAATGTATAGTATTGACGTAAGCTGTCAGAAGCCGGTCGTGTCGACCTCCTACGACAACTAGGTACATATTGGCAGTTTTCGAAAAACATTTACGTTAGCGATAAGCAACTTCTCGAGCCTCTCTGAGTCGTTGAAAACAGGGGCCCGTTTCACGAACTCTTGTAACTTCTATTACTAGCGCAAATCTCTTTTCAATAATATGCACTGCAAAGAGACTTCCAAACGTAATACAAGTAACAAGCTTTCGTGAAACAGGCCCCAGAGCGTCCAGGCAATGTTCCGATTTAGATAATTGACAGTTATCTTCGCCTTAATTTCTGAAGTCTCCAATGTATCATCTACTCACGCGGCAAGCGTACAGTGAGACACATAACAGCGACGCCATCGTCAATGTAAAAGTATCGCAGTAGTACAGAAAATTTGATTCAATTGAACCACCGCGTATATTTTATTCGGTCGCGTATAGCGTGGCAAAAAAAAGTTTGATACTCGTGCAGAACTGTCATTTTCACTCGCCTCCTCGGTTCTCGCGCAAAATGAAATTCTTTCAGCACTTGCATCAAAATGTAGTACGACATTGTTTTACTGCTGTCAACAATATCAATATTCAGAATCTTAATGGTTACGGCAATGTCTCAAGATTGACCTCTTGTTCGCCAAGTGCTACCTATAACTGTGTTCGCGTTTCTCTTCTCCGCCGAAAACTCATTGGATGGATATTGCATGATACTGACCAGCGATGAAGTCCCTGAACAGGTACTCCGGCTTGTAGGCTGGCAGCCACACTGTGATGGGCACCCGTCGTCTCCAGGACTCCAGGCCGCATAATTTAGACGCTGCTCGCCGCACCCGACCGGTCTCCGGGGACACTCCTGAAAATATGCACAGCGACTTTAGAGAATAATACTGATAATAATACATAAATACATACATTAAATCACGCCTGTTTCCCAGAGGGGTAGGCAGACACCACTTCTTTCCACATGCTACGATCTTGACAAATTTCTTTCGCTTCTTCCACATTCATACATCGAGTCATGCACGCGCGTCTGTTTCAGGTACTTAAGATTCGGCCCTTTTCTAGTATTTCTCCGATTTGATTCGAAAAAGAACGCCTAGCGGTACCCCTTCCGACCCTTCCACTAACTTTCAATCAGTATACCTATCTCTTTCGTCAATCTTCTTTCTTTCATCTACTTTATATAAAAACTAGGATTTCTGCCCGATAATTCCCGGGAAATCGGTCGTAACTTTTTCGACTGTTTCATCTCACCTTTTTGCGGCGTGATGAAGCGAGACTTGAATTGAAATTTGTATTAAAACAAAAATTCCAGCGAAGATGAGCGAGGAGGTAATTTGTTTTTTTCGATAAAAAATTCATTTCTCATCTCGCTTCGTTTCGCCTCGCTTCGCCGCCTATGGAAAAGCACTGGGCAGAACCAAACAGAGCTAGATTGCGCTTTACCATCTACAATCAACATCTTTATCACGGACGGAGTACATAAAAGTTGATGTTGAATATTTCAGCAGTCGGCCACACTTGGCCACACACACGTGGTGTAATATTACAAAAAAACAAACATGCTCGCATAACCACCATTAACCAGCGATATACGAGTATAGGTATTATTCGACGCCGCTCGGCGTCGATTTACTGCATAGCATATAAAATTATTGATATTAGAGACATAATTACTGTGACGTTTCTTTACACAGCTTTTACGCGTGTCTTTGTCCGTAATTAAGTAGAACTTGTTTTATTGATTTTCTATTGGGAACTATACTTTTTTCATGGCTATTGCTACCTGTTTCCATTGCATTTATTGACAATGTAGTTTTTCTCTATTAATTGCTAGTGTTGCCCACTTAACTCACTAATATTATGAACCATTTACCCCCCTCGCTTAGCTCCGGTATAATCATACCTTCACGCCTGTAATCCCAGAGTGGGCTAGCCAGAGCTACAGAATAACAACTTTAAAAAGTGGTTGACAATTCAGTAACCACAATTTGCACAAATAGGCTAAGATGTTTACCAGCATATTAGGTAGTGACAGGTGGCAAGCCCATCGCCTTACAGTACTACAAGCCTATATTCCCTTAGTCGCCTCTTACGACATCCATTATTAGTAAAAGGTTTTGTATATCGAATCAGTAGCTAATAGCTCTTAAATACAAATAAACAAACAAACAATGGCCACTCCATGTCTTCCCGTGGATGTCGTAAGAGGCGACTAAGGGAATAAAGGCTTATAGTACTGTTAGGCGATGGGCTTGCCACCTGTCACTAATACACTGGGAAACATCTTAGCCTACTTGTGCAAAATGTGGTTACAGAATTATCAAGAAGTTTTAAGACTTGTTGGTAATTCTTTAGCTCTGCCTACCCCACTCTGGGAATGAAGGCGTGAGTTCATGTATGTAATGTAAACAAACAATTCGTATAGATTTTGGTAGGTGTCAACTACCACTCTCCGTGATATAGAACAATCAATTACCCAACCTATTGGTTCTGTAGGCTCTCTACCCATTGAACGCCAAGAACTCCTAAAGGTGTCGTGTACTGTCGTGCCTACCACGCCATCGACGCTTATAGTAGTCACAGATACATTGCAAAATAGACCCGAGTATTTGGGACGTAAGTTTGAAATTAGCTGTGGTTTTCAATTGTCATTGGCGTGTGTGGACGTCTTTTGTATCAAGTCAATGGCGACGAAATGGTTAAACATTTTGATAAGTTAGGTTGGTGAAAAATATCTAACTTATCGATTTTCGGACAAACGAAACAGTTTGGAAAAAACTTCGGTCTTGCGTTAAGGTATGCCTGAGAGGGGCATCATGGGGGCATCTCAGTCAAGAGCAGTTCAGTAAATAGTCTTTAGACATATGTATGGTATACATACATAGATGTATTGAGATAGACGTCATTCATATACACTAGAAACCTCGTGAAATTTGTAATGTTTGACACTTACCGAGAAATTAAATTCAACTTTGTATCTTTATTTATTTTAAGTATAATTCACGGGGTTTTCATTATAAATCTAACAAGAAACTTTAAAAATACAGTAAAAAACCAGCTAAGTGAGAGTCGCGACTCGCGTACGAAGGGTTCCGTACCGTTACCTATAAAAAAACACTTTTGTTGTATGGGAGCCCCCCCCTCCCACTTGAATATTAATTTTAGTCTGTTTTTAGTATTTGTTGTTATAGCAGCAATATAAATACCTATATCATCTGTGAAAATTTCAACTGTCTAGTTATCACGGTGAGATACAGCCTGTGACAGACGGACAGCGGAGTCTTAGTAACGGGGCCCCGTTTTTACCCTTTGTGTACTCCGTAATACGGAACCCTAAAAAAATCTCAATCTTTATTCGTGACTATAAAACATTTGTTTACGATTACAAATACATTTAGGTTACGCAAGAAAGTAAATTTGGTACTTATATTCATAATAGCTTCTGCCCGCGACTTGGTCCGCGTAGATTTAGATTATCGATATTCTCTCGAGAACTTTTATATTTTTCGGGATGAAAAGTAGCCTATGTGTTAATCCAGGGTATGAGCTATCTCCATTTCAAATTTCATCTAAAACAGTCCAGTCATGGCAGCGTGAAGGAGTAACAAACACACAAACTTTCACATTTTGATAATATTAGTAGGATAATCGGATCCGATAGACTTAGGAAGGAAAACCCGTAAAACTAAGACCAATTTCATCAAAAGATCGTATTAAATAAAATCTATAAACAATATGCTCAAAATACCAACCTATAACGCCACTCATTGTAAATCTAATACCAATTTAATTCACCACTAAGCATTTAACATTGCATTTTGAACTCAAAAACGCTTACAACAAGGTGTATAATCACTTTATATTCACGACACATGTGCTCTGCTCTGATGAGAGAACTATAATGGCGCGCGGCGTGTAAGACCGGTAATATAAATGTTGAAAAATTCACGTTACGTGGTAGATTGGTGCTTGATAAAGACAATGTACAAATCGCACCGTTGTTAACTCTTCAATGTACGATGAGACGGGTCTTTCTCAACGTCATGTCTGAGACCCATATACCTACTCCAAGTATTATCTAAAGCAGAGTATAAACAAATGGGTTTTAAATAACGAAAGTTATTACTCAATCGGTTTTTAACCTCCGATTAAAAAAGAGGGGTGTGTTGTATTACAATTATAACGTGTATATGTGCGTCTATGTATGTGTTTCTGTGTATCTGTGTGTAGAATCCTAGTTCCCAAACAGACGGACCGATTTAGACGCGGTTTTTTTTTAAAGAAAGATTGTTTAATCGGAGTGGTTCTTAGCTAGGTTTCATATAAATCAATGGGGTATTTTATGAGATATCAGCTCTGATAGAAGAGGACGCCTTTATATCGGGTAACCTATCTGTTTACAGCCGAACCCTATATTCAAACAGCGGATAGATAGGCTTCATCATCATCATCATGTCAGCCGAAAGACGTCCACCGCTGGACATAGGCCTCCCCCAATGCTCTCCACTCAGACCGGTCTTGTGCTTTTCGCATCCACCGCTTTCCCGCGATCCTTACAAGGTCGTCACTCCATCTTGTTGGAGGCCTACCCACAGCTCGTGTCCCGGTCCGCGGACGCCACTCAAGAACTTTCTGACCTCCTCCTCCTCCTCCTCCTTTTAGAAAGGCTTGCTTCGGATTAAAATTTGACACATTTTGTATGGACAAATGTTAAATTTTAACCCGCAGTTAGTCTTATCCGTAAGTCTTATCAGAATCATACTATATTAAATCCTAATGTAATGGTGATTCTTGGATGCTAAAGGAAGAACTCAGCTTCGTCCGCGTAGAACATGACCTTTTCAGCAGTTTTTCATCAAAATTGGTTCGGCAATTTAGCACAGAAGTTTTTAATCGCTATTCCTTCAGGAAAAAGTACCCTTCGCTGTCTTTGAACCAGCTCTGTACCAAATTTTATTGATTGGTTCAAGACTGAACAAGACTGATAGGACAAGGAAAAAAATGTGGTAGCCTAGTGGTTTCAATACGCGCCTCACAAGTCATGGGTTCGATTCCGTGCGAAAATTATTTGTCATCATTGTAATTCAATATATTTTTTCGCATGCTCCTCAAAAGGCCTAGGTAAGAAGGAAACGGTGCTATCGTTTGTGTTTTCTTTTGAATCGAAATGTATAGAGTAGACATTAGAGGTCGAAGCAATTTGTTAACTTACGTAAATTTTCGAAAATAGCTAACTTGGCGTTACGCATCTTGACTAGGTCCCCAGTAAACGACTCTACTTCGCTATTTAATTAATAACTTCGTTAATATTTTTTATCTTAATTAGGTAATGAATAGCGTCTTATGAAAAAATTATCGAGCAGTGATTTATCAAACTAGGTCACAGGTTCAAGCGAAGATATTTCAGATCGGAATAACGATTGAGAATACAAATGGCTTGGGAGTTGGTAGTAACTAAATAATATCAGGATAAACTACGAGTAGTACAACGACTTTATCTGAGAATATCCAACTTCATAGATTTATTGAATGTTAAAGTTCATCATCATTTAACTTAAGAGTTAGGCTGTTGTCGGTGGAGAAATTGCCACTTTTCTTTGTTATCTGCCAGCCTCTTCACCTGAATACGACACGACATTGGCCTTCCGTCTTATTTGGCTAAAGTAAGCCTGGGTCTTCTTCCCCCAGCCCACAGTGCCCCCATTAACAGCCCTTTGGAGGTTAACACCGGAGTGGTTTTAGACGGTAGGCTGCTACCTCTACTCTCGTGAGGGAGTGGACGAGAGTCCGTCATACCCCCCCTATAGCATGGCCAACCCTAGGCCGGGGGATGACGCGTAAAGCATTTCCACTCCGAAAAAAAAAAAAAATCCCCTCAACTTTGCCCTCTAAAATGTTCAAAAAGAAACTGCCGTTCAAGGTCACCCAAATACAGCACATAATAGACTAGGTACACAATGACACTACGTAATGCTAATTCTAATCTACAGACGCCTTGTCTGTTGAAATCAGGGCATCCGTTCAGCCTCCACAAGGATACAAAGAACCAAACATACATACAAGTTACAAAAATTACCCACCTTTGTCAGTCGGGTAAAAAGTACAGTCTGTGAGCGCTTAGAAGCTGCTTCGGATTTGTACTCCTCTCTCACTCGCTCTTAATAAGAGCGTATGAGAGCGAGTGAGATCTTCTAAAAGTTATCGCATCATCATCATCATCATCATCATCGTCATCATCATCATCATCGTGAAAATTGGATACATCAGAATAAACATGAAAATAGAGTTAATGAAGTAGAAATGATAGCGTTGAGAAGTATGGTTGGGGCGACCGTGTGTGATAGGATAAGGAACAGTGTAATAATAATATATTTTGGTTTAAAAGAAGTAGTGACAAGGATTAATAAAGGAATGTTGAAGTGGTTTGGTCATTTGGAGAGAAGGATCAAGTTAGATTAACAAAACAGATATATTATATGAGACAAGAGTAAGAGGAATGATAGAAGGGGAAGGCCAAAGCGAACGTTCCACAATCAGATCCGGGACGTATTAGGAGAGGGCCAAGTCTGGAGACTAAACCGACGCATGGTATGAAGAGACTTGTGATTTCATGGTCATAGTTCATATTTATAATATTATAAAAAAAAGGCTTTGGATAATTGTTTGTTGGATAAAACTGACAGGACAGACTTATCTTTTTTAATTACGAAGGAATCTTCAACATAATCCTTACCGTTATTAATCTACTACTCGTACGATGGAATCTCAGTTTATTTGCTCTAGAGGCTCAGACTACAATAAAACCCAGGTTCAGAGAACTTATCTTAATGATTAAGTTATTAAAAAGTTTAATCCCGTGAACCCTAGAAACGCAATATGTACGGTCACAGACGTTAATATTTAACCCCTTTTAAAAAAAAATGCTTGAAGTCGTCGTCGAAGTCGTCGTCTGAAGGCGGTTTTTGTTTATTAAAACATTTATTTTATTTTATACTTTTTAGTGATCATAATAAGCTTATGAAGTCCCACTTCGTAGTTGATATGAAACTTTAAGACATTTAAAGCTCACCGCAAGCAACGCCGCGGGAAAGTCATGGATATTTAAACAATTAAATGTTCTTCGTTGTACTCGCTCAAGTATCTTAATCGAGATATCTTATCGCCACGCTTGAAAGAGGTACCGTTGAGGAGTTCCGGTGGCGCTCTGTGGTCTTCATCATCAGTTCCACTTCACCAAATGATATCTGAATGCAAATGCTAGACTTGTTACTAATAATTAGGCTTGGGACTTTTGGATGCTCGCTATGGTTCTAGAATCCACGGAGTCGCCATTATGTTAAAATATTTTTTTAGAAGTCAAAGTCAAAGTGGATAAGTACATACAACTTGTATGTATATAATTACCAATAATAAAATACTCTATTGCTAGTAAACAAAATAAACTAAAACAAATAATTTAAGTAAAAATAACAAAAATGTATTTTTCAATCTAATATTAGTCGCCACTTCTAAGTTTTTGATGAGGTCAGGCTTTTTGAATCAGTGCATCATAATCATCATCTATTACTATTTCATGTTCATCATTAAAATGGTAGTAAGAATGGATCACTATTATTTTTTCTATATTTTGCGGGGTTAAACGAGTTCTGGACCTATCAAAAACTCTTTTGTGTGTTGAAAAAGATCTCTCCACGTCCACTGATGTTAAAGTTGTATTCTCTAGAATTTTTGCCGATTCGTCATCTTTGTGGTGCGTTGTGGTAAAATTCGTTGATGTAATTATAAATTTTATCAGAAATTGCTTAAACCGTGTTTAATCAAGTGACAATTTATTAATCAAGTGTTTTTTTAATTGCTAAAATAGATGTCAGTCAGTAGTCTGTCACAACGCAAGTATCAAAGAGGATGCATAATTAAGTAAATCGTACCTATATTTGCATATCGCGTCACCTGTGAACTGTGACATGTGTGTGTAATAACTAATAAATTTATGATAAAATTAATTGCAGTCATAATAACGTGGTTATTACCGATCGATATAACAGCGTAAATCTAACATGTTTTATTTTTACACTTTGACTTTGACTTCGAAAAATTATATTTTAACATAATGGCGACTCCGTGGAATCTAAAACCATAGCGAGCATCCAAAAGTCCCAAGCCTACTAATAATACTAAAATCGCTATATGTTTGCCTACAATATTTGAGTTCCCTCAATTCCTTACTGATCCCCTCAACAGATTCAGATTTGGTGACAATGGGACCACCTCGAAAGTATCAAACCAAACCATCTCTATCAAACCAAAAAAAAAGATTTTTAATCGGTCTACAATTGACGGAGAAATCGGTGAACATACACAAAAACAAAAAGATGCATACAGTGGAACGTATAACCTCCTCCTTTTTTGAAGTCGGTTAACAAATAGGGGGGCTATCCATGCAGGCACCATTGATCTAAAACTTAGTACCTACTTTTAAAGACTTATCCACATTATATTCTGTCAGTAGATTATGTCTGTCTGCATTTAAAAATATCTACCTTTGATTGTCATCAACTTAACCGCATTCTACTAAGGTGGTAATATTTAGACAGTTTTGCACCTTAACCGACTTAACTGCCATACCTATCAGTCTTGTCACTCGATATTATCAATCTTATATAGACATAGTGGCAGGATAGGTATCAGCGGTAGACCAAAAAATAAGTTTCTGTCAAAAAAATCATTTGGATTCAAAATGGAATAAATTGTACCAAAAAAAGATACTTCCACAAACTTGAAATTTTAAAAAAGATATGGTAATCGGGAGTCAGGGCCTAGCCCAGCTGGCTTGTTTATGGATTTCGTTTATATGCCCTCAAAAATTTCCCAAAGGAAAGCCGATTTGCGTGTTGGAACAAATTAGCCTGTGAACGCGACTCCGCGTCCTTATCATTAAAACAATTACATTTTAACTACAGACTATTAAAAAAAACTCGTGGTTATATCCTGCTTGTTAACAAGTGAGATTGACAGTCTAGACATAATTATTATCATGGTAATTATTGAATGATTGCTATGAAAATTAAAGATCAAAAGAGTAGTGTTAAATTGTTCATGTCTGTGAATAGCTTATCTCTAATTTGTCTGGGATAGTAAAAACAGCGTTACAGTAATAAAAAGCAAACCGCCGTAATCCGGTTGATGTTAAAATATAACTTAATAAAAGTGACAAGTAATTATGAGGCCATATTATTGGAGTAATTTAATTTCATGGCAAATAGCAAGCAGTAGAATATTATGAGTTGTGGTTTATTGTTTAGTATATTATATATTATATTAATTAGCCCAATATAGTGTCCCACTGCTGGGAAAAGGCCTGCTCCCTTGATTTCCACACCTCTCTCTGTGTGGCAATCAATGGTTTATTGAAAAAAAACAAAAAAAAATAGGAAGCGCTGAGGACATTATTATGTTATAGGGAGATATTTAATCTAATCTAACAATTAAAATAAGACATGGAAACTTCCTCTCAATAATATTCAAATCAAAACATTTATAAACTCAATCATATGACATTGTCTCTCAGTTCATTGTCTGAACTATACTCGTATTGTAGGATAGTTTCATTGCTTCGGTTTTGTAACTCTCATTCTCTTAACAAAGGAAGATACAAAAATGTTTGTCATATATCATACTCTGAAAGTAGGTCTGTTAAGAGTGGACTGTATTGTAATATTTTTGTTTATTTTGTTAATACGACACGACACGATAGACGCAAACGATAACGAAACTACTACAAATATTATATGCCGAATACCTTGAATAATCAAGAGAACACTCACCTCATGCGGTGCAGCGGTGAATCCTCACTGCTTTCAAGTGCAGGCCTTCCAGGCCCCGAGCTTAAGTACTAAAGACTTACCGAGGCTCCTGTTCTACCTGCAGCTTGATTAGCAGCATCAGCAGGCGTCCTTCCGATTGTCCAAGGTATTGGAGGTGGTACCGACACGAATTAACCACCAAACATTTAAATTGTAGTAACCGACACTTTTTACGTGGCAGCTCGCGCGCGATCCAAAAGGGAAGAGATTCTATTACATGACAGTTCAACTGACATCTTTGTTGAATGTTGCCATATCTAAATTCTAAACTGAGCGGATACTTAACATTCCGCCCACCAAAATACAAGGTATTTTCGAAATTACCATCGATATACGAAACTTACTAGCTAAAATGCAACGAAAAGGAGGTAAATAGTTTGAACTTCCAACGATCACGAGAATACCAGTTTCAAGTTCAAGCTAAGAACCCGACAAACTACTTAGGTATCTAATTATTAACTTAACTAATTTTGGAGAGGTAGTGGGCACAGCTTTACTACAGGACGTTTATACTCCCCTGATGCAGTGCGGATAGTTACGACTCTACAAGTACCATCAGCACCCGGATGAAGCTGCACCACTCTTCCTAAATTCCATTTTAAAGGGCTACATTGTTCATTTATTACGAGAACCATGGTTCCTTCGACAAGATTAAGTTCTTTGTTAGACCATTTGTGACGTTGCTGAAGCGTATGGAGGTACTCTAAATGCCACTTACGCCAGAAATCTTGGTGCATTTGTTGTAGTAGCTTCCAACGTTGAAGGGGACTAACTTTAACTTCAGTTAAAATTGGTTCAGGAAGAATGGTCAACGGTTCCAAAGTTAGGAAGTGACCCGGTGTCAACACAGAAAAATCGTTAGGATCTGAAGTTAAAGGCGATAAAGGGCGCGAGTTGAGGAGAGCTTCAATTTGGGTCAATAAAGTGTAAAACTCTTCAAAGGTGAGGCGTTGCGAACCGATTATTCGCGACAAATGAGTTTTAACCGACTTTACTCCTGCTTCGGCTAAGCCAGAGAAGTGAGGGCTACCAGGAGGGTTAAACACGAACTCTATATGCTCTTGTTCAGAAGCAGTAGACGTTAGGTCCCGAATTATATTACTCGCGCCAACGAAATTTGTTCCTTGATCCGATATCAATTTTGAACAGCGGCCTCTTCGCGCTATAAAGCGCCTGAGAGCGGCTAGATAAGCTTCAGACGTTAGCTCCGACACGAGCTCTAGGTGTACTGCCTTTGTGGCAGTACACACGAAAACACAAATATATGATTTATACGATTTACTGCCCCGGGCTCGGCCAAGAGAAATGGTGAACGGACCGGCATAATCGACAGCGGCCGACGAAAATGGTTTAAGTTGGCTGACACGAAACGACGGCAAATCTCCCATGAGTGGGGATGGCGCCACCCGTGGACACACACGAAAACATTTAACACACGACGTTATAACAGAGCGAATAGCCCGCTTGGCTGACAAGATCCAGAATTCCTGGGCGATAAGATTTTGCAAGGTTTGCAAACCAGGGTGCAGGAACTTACGGTGATACTCTTCGATAATGAGCGAAGTGACTCTGTGGTCCCGAGGTAGCAACAAAGGGTGCTTCTTCTCATAGTCCATGTTATGACTATGAGAGAGGCGACCGCCCACCCTCAGCAAACCCTCTTTGTCCAAGAAAGGACATAGTTTACGAAGAGGTTTGGGAAGTGAATTCGTTGATTCCTTTTGTAAAACTCGGATTTCAGTCGAGAAGACACGCTCTTGAACGTGTCTAACGAGAAACCGAATGGTATAATGAGTTTCAAGGGACGACAGAGCCTTTCCGATTAATTTCCGGCTAGGATTTTTCAAATTATGAAGATAACGAAAACAATACGATAAGACATTAACGACACGACGAAAAGACGAAAAACGCGACAAAATTTTATCGATAAAGTCAGAGTTAAGGGCACTAAACAAAGTCAAAACCTTTTCTTCTTCGAAAGCCGATCGATCAACGAGAGGTACGTGACTTGGCCAATTCTCTTTTGGACGCGACAGCCAGGGTGGCCCCGCCCACCATGAATCACACTGCACTAAATCAGCTGGAAGTAAGCCACGAGAACCGTGGTCTGCTGGGTTATCCGCAGTGGGCACATGGTGCCAAGAATCGGGGGCTATCTTGTCCTGAATTGAAGCAGTCCTATTGGCGACAAAGGTCTTCCATCGCGAGGGACAGGATTTTATCCATGTCAGAGCGACAGTCGAGTCAGACCAAGCATACGTAACGGTGTCCTGGTAAATATCTTTGAGAGCGTGTGAAACCGCTGACATCAGGTCAGACAGAAGCACTGCAGCTAACAATTCTAAGCGTGGTATCGAGAGTTTACGAAGCGGTGCGACCTTTGATTTAGCGCTACAAAGGCGCACAATGATCTCCCCGTTATCGTTAACTACGCGACAAAAGATTACAGCGCACATCCCGCGCTCCGAGGCATCACTGAAACCATGGAACTGGAGATCCCGAAACGAAACTATCATTCTCCGAGGGATGGAGAGCGAACTCAAGGACGAAAATTGAGATTTTAATTTGAGCCACTCTATAGCGATTAATTCAGGAACATCATCATCCCAATGCACACCCGATAACCACAAGAGCTGCATAAGATACTTAGCGAGAAAGACGACAGGCGAAAGGAAGCCTAACGGATCATAAATCCGAGCGATATCAGAGAGGATGGATCGTTTAGTGCAACGACCATCCAGGGCAGTGGTTTTAAACGAGAAAGTATCCGATTTAGGCAACCACAAAAGCCCTAAAATCTTTAACGAGACGTCATGAGCGTCCTCGAAATTACGAAATTGTTCCGAATAAAGATCGGAATCCGACAAATCTTCAAGAAACTCTCGACAATTCGACGTCCACTTCCTCAAATGAAGGTGTGCCGACGACAAAATCTTTAACAACTCATCCCGAATATGCACAGCACTCTCGACCGAGTCCGCACCAGACACGATGTCATCAACGTAACAGTCTCTGTCGAGAACTGCAGCACCAAGAGGGGCAGTAGAGGAGAACTTCTTTGCCAACTTTAAGATGCACCATAGTGCTTGATAAGGTGCGCAGGAGACACCATATGTCACAGTAAGTAAACGAAAATCCTGCACAGGTTGATCTGGAGACGACCGCCACAAGATCCGTTGGTAATCGCAATCCAGAGTGTCGACGAGAAACTGACGGTACATTTGTTTTATATCTCCTGTGAAAACTACGGCATGCCAGCGAAATCGAATCAGCAAATCGAAAATATTCTTTTGTAATTTTGGGCCTGGCAATAAAACCTCATTTAATGACCTTCCTTGGGCATCCTTAGCACTGGCATCAAAAACTGTACGTAAAGGGGTAGAAACGGAATCAGGCCTTAGCACTCCATGATGAGGAATATAATAAAAGTTGCCTTCATTTGACGAAGGGGCTTCAACCACTTCCATATGACCATAATTCAAATAGTCTTCCATAAAGCTGACATAAGCTGTACGAAATTGAGGATTCAAAACAAACTTCCTTTCCAAATTTAAGTCGCTTTAGAGCGATATCACGAGAATTGGAAAACCGGGGCTTATCCTGAGGATCATCAAAAGTTAATGGCACGACCATCCTTCCTGTAGGATTACGACAATAATTAGCCTCCATATGGTTTTCACACGACAAATCATTTTTCGACAAAATAACCGATTTAGGAGCTTCGACATTTTCTATCTCCCAAAACCGCTTAATATTATTGTCTAAAGACAAATTCGACACGAAAAGACAGTCCTGGGTTGCGACACCAGAATCGTCACGAAAACGACAACGAGAAAAGTCAATGCCAATAGCACATTCACCCATCACTATCCAGCCGAAAACAATGCGGACGGCAACAGGCTGACCTGCCTTGCCCTTAACAAGACCAGGTTGAAGCGCTGACGCGAGAAAATTGACATTGACCAACATATCGATAGGTCCTGGTTCATAGAAATGTGGATCAGCAAGGTCCAAATTCCTAATATGATTCCAGGTCGAAATATCAATTTGACCAGATGGCATATCTGAACAAATTTGCGACAAAACGAAAGCTTCGAACGAAAATCTATTTTTATAATTTCCATTTAAAGGAAATATTTCACATTTAACAGAACCTAAAGTTGCTGCTGTTGTTTGACCGATACCATGTACTGACTGTTGACAGTCGTCTATATGCAACCCGAGCCGATCTACAGCAGCCTTTGTTATAAAGTTGCAGGCGCTACCTGAATCTAAAAGGGCACGGATTGACACTAACTTTCCGTGACAGTCATTTATCAAAACAACAGCAGTTGAAAACAAAACCTGAGAGTTATAAGTTGGGACCGATAAAGAGGTAAAATGGGAATTTGATTTTGACTCATTAGCGGTCTCAACGCCTTTATTAAAATGAAGCAGTGTATGGTGACGATATGTACATTTTTCACAGCGTGTAATTGACTTGCAATATTTCATAGTGTGCGATGGCTTTAAACATAAGATGCAAAGTCTTTCCTCCTTCACCTTTGAAAACCTCTCCGCAGGTGTTAGCTTCAAGAAACTAGGGCACTTTCCCAACTCATGACCAACATCTGAGCACATTGGACAACTAGAACTAGGAACTGATGGTACGATAAGCGAAGATTTATTTCTAAAAGTTGGTTTAATACTAGTAACATTCAGTTTTATATTTGAATTTTCTAATGCTTTACTCCTCTTTTCAATAAAATTTCTTAAATCCTCAAACCTTGGAATGTCAATATTAGAGTCAAGTTGCAATTCGAAAGCTTCCCGAGTAGCGATATCTAACTTTGACCACAGTAAATAATAAAGCATGAAATTCTCATCAGGTAACTGAAATTTCGACAAAATATTTAAATTTTCATTAAATGTCCTGAACACCCTATCCAGATCATTTTTATTTTTAACACACTCGCAATTTAACAACCTTTCATAATAAATAAGTGCAATTTGTCTTTTCCTGTCATAGTACTTAGACAAAGTCTGATAAGCACTTAAATAATTGTCATCCGATAGAGGAAAACTCTTGATCAATTCATATGCGGAATTTTGTACACTCGATACCAGATAGTGTAACTTTTCAACATTTCTTATGTTCCGAGTATGAATCAATGAATCAAAGAGCTCCTTAAAAGACACCCAATTCTCCAGCTTTCCATCAAAAGGTTTAATCGATATTTTAGGTAGCTTAGCCAAAGAATTGTCATTAGAAACGACAGGTTTGTGTTCTCTTTCAGCACTTTGCCTTAATCTAAATTTCAAAGACTTCATCAGTGTCTCAAAATCATTAGTTACTTTATATTCCTCGGAACGTTGTTGCGGAGTAAGAGGACGTAAAGCTCGAATTTGTGCATCATGAAAATCCTTCTCCAAGTCTCTAAAATCTTGTTCATTATAACCAACTAAATCTGAACTTTCTATATACTCTAATCTCGTAATACAATAGTCTCGCGCGACACGATACACATCAACCGTCGCGGGTTCGACCTCACTATCACTCATTTTACTCGGTTTGTACAGAACGCAAGCTGAAAAACAATAATATCATACAAAATCACGAAAATAAATATTCAGTATCAATCAAATGTCAGAACATAAGCATATGACGTTTAAGTTGGCACAGATGCAACAATAAGTCTGAGCAATGAGCGACACGGTTGCGTTCCGTTACACACTAACTGTTAACTAAACCAAGTTACTAGAAACAATTAATTTAATTTTCGTTTATTTATATTACCTTTAAATATTTAGAACTACGAAAATTAAATTAATTATTAATTTAATAATAATTAATCCGAAACAACAAATTCCCAAAACGATATTTCCTAACGATGATATTTCCGAACGCAATAATATAAGCATACCCTACAATTTGGTGGACGAAAATAATAACTACGAAACGACAAATTATACACCAAAATGCAAGGAACTTTACTTAAAAACAGTCGAAATAAAGCGAAATATCCACAGTTCGCGCTTCCAAGGATCCGCTCGATGGACCAAAAATGTTAAGAGTGGACTGTATTGTAATATTTTTGTTTATTTTGTTAATACGACACGACACGATAGACGCAAACGATAACGAACTTTCAAGTGCAGGCCTTCCAGGCCCCGAGCTTAAGTACTAAAGACTTACCGAGGCTCCTGTTCTACCTGCAGCTTGATTAGCAGCATCAGCAGGCGTCCTTCCGATTGTCCAAGGTATTGGAGGTGGTACCGACACGAATTAACCACCAAACATTTAAATTGTAGTAACCGACACTTTTTACGTGGCAGCTCGCGCGCGATCCAAAAGGGAAGAGATTCTATTACATGACAGTTCAACTGACATCTTTGTTGAATGTTGCCATATCTAAATTCTAAACTGAGCGGATACTTAACAAGGTCATTGTTTATCTTAGAAGGGAAAAAGAGTAGTTTGAAAAAAGAACTATGACAATGAACCTGTGCAGTGGCAGAAACCTGTACAGCCACTTTGTAAAAAGATTATTTAAAAAGAAACGGACTATGTCAATGGTCCTGTGCAGTAGCATACAGCCTCTCTGAAGTACTTTAAAAAAATATCTAAACCTGTACTGAGCCATGCTTAATCTTACAGCTATTGAAACTGAGTCTTACTTTTATGTTTTACTAGCGGGCCACCCCGGCTTCGCTCGTTATGTTTTATTATAAAGTTTCCTCATAATCTACATGTACAGTAGTGTTTAACTCCGGTGAAAGTCACCATTTATTTCACCCTCGAAAAATTGGTACCCCTCCTCAAGTGTGACACAATGTACTATTTTATCTTTGCTTTCTGGAAAGTGATTGAAAAAACAAAGTGCGAGTTGAACTCACGTGGAGAGGGTTCCGTAAATAAGTTTTTTTTTTGTTGATAAAATTCTTATTGGTTTTCCTGTAATCTACAACTATTTTTTATCAAAAAATTTGGCTCAGTAGTTTCGTGAGATACGGGTGGGAAATGGTGAATTTTCTTCTTCTTTCATGACTAAAATCAAAACTGTTTACTTTACAATAATAACATATATTTGAGATCCTCGTAACAAGCCCTTTCATTTGATATATGAAACAGTAAGGTTTGCAAAACTTGTTTCTTTAATTTTCTAGTTCGTCCCCCTTATTTAATAAAAAGTTCATTTACTTTGCACATCTGTGTTTGGGTCATAGGATTACACTATCCTACCAAGTTTCACCTGATTAAAATTTGGTCTAGTAGATTCGGAGGAAATTGTCTGTGACAGATGGACGGACAGACAGACAGACGCACAAGTGATCCTATAAGGGTACCGAAGTTAAAAAAAATGTACAGAAATATAAATAAGAATTGGTCAACTACTTACCTGTTTTGAGTAGTAACTTGATTAAGAAATAATTTTTTACAGTCATTACAATATAAAGCTCTGTTTTTTTTTAACTTGATTTAAAATAGTGTGAAGAATAGACTGATATTAATCATTTTTGTATGACAATAATTGAGGCAAAGTTTGTGACAACATAGAACACTCACTTCACTTTTCTCTGTTCAAATAAAAAAGGAATGTTCAATTCAGGTGAATGAATAAAAAATAGTTATCACTTGTGCAGCCGACATATCTCAGGATGCAATTGGTCACTTTGATACCTTGGTTAATAATCTATAACAATAAATAAGTAGGCTA
The DNA here is from genome assembly GCA_927399475.2 of Acleris emargana. Lineage (NCBI taxonomy): Eukaryota > Metazoa > Arthropoda > Insecta > Lepidoptera > Tortricidae > Acleris > Acleris emargana. Next base: position 6,783,324 of record OV656840.1, read on the forward strand.
GTACAAATCAGGCTAAACAAACTTTAGGCTTATGTAAATAGTGTCATATTATGATCCGCAGCAGTGCTCTCCTGAAGAAATATTATTGCAATGTGTTGCTTAGTTCTCACATCTCAATGTAAAACTAAAAGGAACATACATACATACATACATTAAATCACGCCTGTTTCCCAGAGGGGTAGGCAGAGACCACTTCTTTCCACTTGCTACGATCTTGACAAATTTCTTTCGCTTCTTCAACATTCATACATCGAGTCATGCACGAACGTCGGTTTCGGGTACTTAAGATTCGGCCCTTTCCCAGTATTTCTCCGATTTGATTCGAAAAAGTACGCCTAGGGCGGCCCCTTCCGACCCTTCCACTCACTTTCGATCTGTATATCTCTTTCGTCAATCTTCTTTCATCCATCCTTTCCAAATGACCGAACCATCGAAGCATGCCCTTTTCAATCTTAGTCACTACGTCTTCTTTCATTCCACATTTCTCTCTGATTTTTTCATTTCTAACTCTATCAATCAGTTTCACACCACACATACTACGCAAAGAACGCATTTCAACTGCATTTACACGACTAACATGCTTGTCCTGCCACACCCAACATTCACTACCATACATCAGGGTAGGGGCTAGCACTCCATTGTGAACAGCCAGCCGGGCTTTTTGTGAAACGCCCTGTCTGCTCACAAAGGAGTGCAGGGCCCCATTAATTTGATTCCCCGCATTCACCCTCCTCTCGATATCCTTCTCACACTTACCATCTCTTGTAAACATACTTCCCAGGTACATAAATTCGCTCACTTGTTCTACTAATTCACCATTTATATTTATCACGCACTCAGTCATCTCCTCATCCTTCTCTATCACCATGACCTTGGTCTTGGCAACATTTACTTTCATCCCCTTTTTCTTAAATCCCTCATTCATTACTGTCACCATCTCCTGCAACTCAAGTACCGATGGAGCAAGTATAACTTGATCATCGGCATATAAGAGGCATTTGATTAGCAACTCTTGCATACGCAAACCCTTATCATACTCTTTCAAATCCCACATACAACTGTCCATGAATAGATTGAACAGCCATGGTGAGGCAACACATCCCTGTCTAACACCTTTAGAGATATTAAACCAGGCCGAGTATGACCCACTGATCCTGACACAGGCTCTGGAGCCCTCATAAAGGGACCTCAAAGCCTGCACCAGGTTGCTGCTCACTCCATACATAGACAGCACCGTCCACAACTCCTTTCTATCTACCCTATCATAGGCCTTTTCCAGGTCCACAAAAGCACAGAAAACCTTTTGGTTCACAGCCAAGAACTTTTCTGTGATGGACCGCAGTGAAAAGACCTGATCCGTACATCCCATTCCCTTTCGAAATCCCGCTTGTACATCCCAGATTTTGTCATTCGTAACATTCAATACCCTTTCTATTAGAATCTTCGCATATACTTTGCCGACAACACTAAGGAGGCTGATACCGCGGTAGTTTTTGCAGTCTTGCTGTGACCCCTTTCCTTTATACAGAGGGACGATAACGGCCTTGACCCAATCTTCTGGGACTCGGCCGCTATTCCAACATGCATTGAAAAGACGGTACAACAGACTACCCACCAGGCCATCTCCTCTCCTCAGCATTTCTATCGACACTCTATCACAACCTGCTGACTTTCCCGCTTTCATACTTTTTAAAGCTTTCATGATTTCACTCATACTAATCACACTTTCATCTTCGCTACTTGCATCTTTACTCATGCTTTCTGGCTCACGACAAATATCTTCGCATTCAAACAAGCTTTCAAAATAAGTTTTCCATCTATCAAGCATTTTTTCTTCCTCACATATTAATTCTCCAGACTCATTCCTCACCGCGCTTAATTTAGTTTTCTCTGATTTCCCCCGAGCCGATTTAATCAAGCTCCAAAAGAGTGTAATATTCGACCGGAAGTTGTCAGAGAAACTCCTATCATACTTTTCATTCAGTAAATCTTTCTTTCTAGCCACAACTTCTTTCACTCTTTTCTTTGATCTATTATACTCTTTTTTCTTTCTGTCGCTTAGATCTTGTCCTGGATCTACAGCTACAAAATCCAACCAACACTTTTTCTTCTCTTTCACGACATCATCTACCTCTCTATCCCACCATTCCGGACGTTCATTCTTACTTTTTCTTCTTTTTACTACACCGCATACTTCAGTGGCCGATTTGACCATGCCATTCTTCATAATCTCCCATACATTATTTACATTATTCTCGACTTCACTGTCATTCATTTTATTAACACATTCAAAACGATCTTTCAGCTTTCTTACGTATTCATCTTGTATAACTTCGTCATTCAGTTTCTCTACTTTTATCCTCTCTAACGCAGTTGTCGGTACGGGAACACGATGGCGCCAACGTGTGAACAGACCCCTTACTCGTGTTACCACTAAGTAGTGGTCTGAACCTACGCTAACTCCTCGAAATGCTCTGGTATCTACAACTTTGTTACGCAACCGTTCATCCACAATCATCAAGTCTATCATAGACTTCTCATTCTGACGTCTCCACGTATACTGATGAATCTCTTTGTGATCAAACAAAGTGTTTGTCACGCAGAGATTCTTAGCCAAACATACATTGAGAAGGCATTTGCCATTCTCGTTCACTCGCTCATCACCATACTTACCCAGTACCGATTCATAACCATCCCTTTGCACGCCTGTCCAACCATTAAAATCGCCTAGCAAAATAGAACTTTCCTCCATTATAAAAAAATGTCTCACAGACATCATGATTATTATTTTGAACTTTGTTGCTATGGCCTAAGTGCTACTTTGAGATTGCTCTTAAACCACCTCGTAAATTATAGGTAGAAGTATTATTATAAATTAAGGTTCTGTGATTCACAAAAATAAAGCCAGTTTTATTTTGAAATAGATCTTGAAATATTAAGGAAACATAGATACTACATTAACTCTTATGCCAGAATTTATGTTCACATTGCTAGGATTACTAAAGGAATTAATATTTAGATTAGGAACTTTTCATGAAAATAGAAATCACCACAAGTTTCGATCGACTTTTAACAAAAAAACACAACATTACACAAACTTACAGTGACCCGTAAACCATATAAGTAACAACTTCATTGGGCAACTTCCTGAATAACTAGACTGTTACACAATCTTTACAAGTTAGAAGATTTTCTTTTTCTAAAGTCACAACACAAACAATCTACAACTAAACTAAACTGATAAATGAATTTCCGCGATGCTAGTGACAAAAGAGTGATAACACTAGGTATATTATTCACAACACTAGGCATATCAATGAACTAATCAAATTAAAAAACTAGAAAAACTGAGCTACGAACCAAGCAGCGGAGTTCTCGGGTCGTCGACATCCATTTTATAACTGCATTGCAATTTAATTACAAGGGCAACATGTATTTGCAGCCGGAGCTATATTATCTAATTAGGATAAAGCCGATATGAATACTAAATGTACTTCTAGATGATTTGTTATTGTTTACAACACAGCCGAACCTAAGGCTATCACGGTGACGTTTGAAACGATTGACATAAGTCGAGTGTTTACAAATACTGCTTCGTTCCGAAATAAACATGTATTGTGTGATGATTATTTTAATGTACTACCTAAATAAAACGGTCACGTGCGAATGTTCGCAACTAAGAAATATTTTTATTTTGTTCATTTTATTTTTTTAATACAGACATGACCTTAAAAATGGTGGTAGCCATCCTGGTCTAGTGTCTGCCTGCTATTTTTCAGTGAGCACATCCGCGTAAAACATGTGTATTATACCTAATTAGGTACATTTAAATATATTGCTGTGTTAAGTGGTAATTAAATACGTTTTTACACCTACATATGTATTTATTGTTACTAGGTATATTTATAAACGTGAAGACAGCATATTTAGAGCATTAGCGGTTCAAGAAAATGAACATAGATGGCGTTGCTACAAGAAAACGCGGGAAATTTTAACAAATGCCACTAGAAATTAGTAAAGCAAATAACAACAAAAAAAAAACTAAAAAACGCGGGCGTTGTTGCTAACCAACTTTAAATCTTTTTAAATCCTAAATAATCATTCAAAATGAAAAATTATGAAAGAAACCAAATGATGATTTTTAAATACCTATTCAATGATACCCCATTTGTCATAGTTCGTCGACTTTTTTTTCTTTTTTACAATAAAGCATCTGGATGCCGCCATATTGAATTTTAATTACCATCATATCTTTAGTGACACTCACAAGATTAAGACAAATCGATTGCCGTAAGAATCATCAAAATTTAGAGCTATAGTTTCTAGAGCGCCACAAAGGAACAAACAAACTTATATAAGCTGATAAATACATTACCCTCCTCATTCGAGACTCGGATAAAAACTAGAGGCAATTCTGTGATCTGTTTATATCGTTTCAAACACTATGATTACCAAAATGAGACTTATTAAGATTTCATGGAATATTTGGATGCCCGTTTGACAGTATCATTTTTTTTTTACATTGAAAGGATCGAACTCTTGAAATAGTCTAACTAGGTCACGTCGGGGTATGAACCCACTGCAGGCTGATAACCTCTCACCTCTGAGCCCCCGACAGATGGATGACAATACGGCAGACGCGTGCAATTAAAACTGGTTTTATAGTACTTTACATGTGTTATTTACTCATTTATAAACATCTTGAACAAACCCGACACGCAAAGACAGTGTTATACATAAGTTAAACGTGTGTGTCTGTGGCACCGTAGCTTCTAAACAGATGAAACGATACGGACGCGTTTTTAACTGGGGTGGTTTTTGGCTAGGGCTAGATTTCATAAAAATCATGGGCTGTTTAAGAGTTATCAGCTCTTAAAATAGGGGCGCAACGATTATTGTCTATTTGCTTATAATTAAAAAAACATTTCTTTATAAGTAGTATAGAGAACGCAAACGAGTAATAGGTACTGCCACCTGATGGTAAGTGGACTTATAGACATTTGGTAAGTAGACTTATAAGTAGACATTTCGTCGGTGATACTGCAAAACCGCGTAACTAACAAATTTATGATAATGAAAAATAAACCTTACTCTGTTATAAAAAAGGTGCATTTTGTCTTCATTTAAAATGTTACTTACGCGGTTTTTGCAGTTTGACCGACGATTTGTAATTTTACGATGACAGTCTCAAGGCAGCAAATGTGTAGTTATGAACATACACCGGATTGATGGGGGCAAAAATGTACCAGTTGCAGTGCTAGTGATTCATTAAATATCGACAAAGTTTATCGACAACTTTTGTCGTGACATATGGATCTTACATTTCTTGCAAAAGTAAGTCATACTTTATCTTCTATATCAGAATGATCAGCTTTCCATGAAGATATACAATATTTTTTTTCGAGGCATTTTTAACCGACTTAAAAATCAAAAAGGTTCTCAAGTCGTCGGAATGCTAAAGAATATTGTTGTAATGAATGAACTGGTTATTCAACGTAATTTCAATGGTTGTCAAAAGTTACTTGAGTACAGGGTCACTATGAGATACCAGGTGTTTAAAGTTGCGATAAGTATGAATAAAAGAGGTTTGCACATAATAAAAAGGTATTCAAACTTGGCCATTACTTATGATAATGATGGATGATTAAAAAGATTAAAAATTGTTTTTATCGATATCGATAAACTAAGTCGACGTTTAATGAATCACTAGCACAGGTACATTTTTGCTCCCGTCAATCCGGTGTATGGTGACCAATGATAACTGACCCATCAGACGGGCGGTGGTATAAGAATAAATTATTCTTAAGCGGATGGGATCGTCCAACCTTCAGACGTTAATAAATGAATGTAGGTATGTTTTTCCAATACCTACCGTAAATGATACCGTTTTAAACCTAACACATTTATGATAGAGCAAAATAAAACGTATTGTCTCATAAAAAAAGGTGCATTTTACTCCTTATTAAAAATGTTACTTACGCGGTTTTGCAGTTTCACCAAAGAAATACTGAATACTTATCTCAAAAAATCATTAGGGTACCTACGCTCGGGTTAATGAAGGATCAGGATTTTACTATTTACTCCGTATTCATCTGAGCATCGACAAGCATCGACTCATTAAGTTCGAGTCACCTTACTATGGTTTACGAAATGCAACAATGTAACGTGTATGTAAACAAAATGATGCAATATTTAAAATCTTTGCACGGCACGGTTATTTATAAAAAAATGGCACCTTTTTTCCCGACTGCCGAAGAAAAAGAGTCATGTGTTCAGTTTATATGTATGTTTGTGTTAGGTAGGGTCCTGGGACGTGATTTAAATAAAAGTGGACGGTATACTTCTTATAGGGCTGATATAATCATCCGTACTTGTACAAATACCCGGTCTACTAGTAAAATGAATTAATATAAATAAATAGCGTGGTCGTCCGAACCCGGTAGAGTATCGTAGGGCGAGTGGCGGCCTCGTCACTGCAGCTAGTCATGACTCATGACGTCAACGTGTCGTCTCCCCGCGCGTCGCCACCCGGCGGCAACTAAAGTCGAGTCCGGAATTAGGCGAACTAACTTGACAGCCGAAAATGTTGCCAGACATAGGAAAAAATAAATAGTGATAGGTTTATGTCGACACAAATATGTCGATATAACCTTGTGCCTTCTATAAATCTGATTATATTTATATTTTATCAAGTAATTGTCGTCGAAACTTTCACACTCATACATACTTGCCAAATAGTGAAAAACTACAGCAATTTTTACGATATAATATGATCTGAAGGATGTACGGTTTAAAGCGGATATTTACGATACTTACTCCAAAATGGCGGACTTCGTCGTTAACGATGTCTAAAACGATGTTCGATGTATTTTTAAATCCAACCAATTTTTATTATTTTGCTTAGTAAAATTATTAGTTAGATTCCAAACACAATAATAATGATAAACTAGACTTTTTAAATATTGATATTAACAGCACTAGCCAAACTGTGGCAACATTAGTGTACAATGAACTGTCAAGTTAGTTCACCTAATTCCGGACTCGACTTTAGACACCATATTGTAAAAATATTAAAAATCAAGTCGACGAACTAAGACAAATAATTAAGGGGTTTCATTGAATAGTTAGGTATTAAAAATCATATTTTGATTTCTTTATCATTTTTAATTTAGACCGATCATTTAGGATTAATTTCGATTTAGCAACAACAGTCGGATTTTTAAAATATTGCTTTTTGTTGTTATTAACACTTTTAAAGCACTTTTAAAACGAAGATGCGAACGTTCTTAACCCTTCAAAGAGACAAGGCTAACATAATTTCTAACTTCTATTTTGGAGTTTCCCTGCGACTTTATTCTACTCAGCAAAACCACGGACTAGTGATGGGCGGCTTGTAAGTTTCAAAAGTGAAACTTTCTCTTAAATTTCTGCAAGATTCTGCAAGTTTCAAAAGTGAAACTTTCACCTAAAATTTGATGCAATACTCTGAAAGTTACTAAAGTGAAATAATTTAATTTCTGAAAATTACTAAAGTTTTGTAATGTAACGTAAGTAACGGAAACTTTTCATGAAATTTAAATGACATTTACATTTGTCAGAATCATTTCCATCTAATTATGTAACTTTCAGAAGCTGTAATTTACGCAGTTAAGGAAAGTTTTGTAATGTGTTTGGACCTGTTATAGTATAATATTGTCAACGTTTTGGCAGCTCTTATTTACTTGACAGCAATGGCGGCTGAGTTAAGTTGTCATAGGTGTCCCTGATGCTTGTAAGTAGAACTTTCCAAGTTAAAATGACGGGCACTTAATCCTGTAAAGATTCTGCCAAGAATTCGATAAGTGTCATTTAATTTTAAACTAAAATGGTTTGAAATTCGGCTAAAATGTCAACTAAAATTTAGTCACAGGTCTCTTTCTCCTTATTATGGTTTACCCTCGAAATATCGAAACTGATTTCATAGAACGATCCACTTCGCCGAATTTTCATTACATCGACAGGCATTTTCATTTTTTCATCATCATTTTCATCCACGTGCAGGAGTTTTTTTGTTTTGGTCACAAGTCTAACCTAACCTACGTAATGAATGCTTAAGGTAACCTGACAACTATAAGGTTTCAGCACAAATTAGCTTTCGATGAAATGAAATTCGATGAAATTTTTGTCGATATTTCAAGGGGACCCTCCTTATTATGTATATTATAGGTATGTAAATGAACAATCCAAGACTCAGAAACATATACCGTTCTCATCACACATATATTTTGTAATTACGGGGATCGAATCTAGGACCGCTAATAACTAGGTTTGCTCTAAACAGGGTACATATACATATGTATATCCACTATCTCAAGCCGCCATTCACGCCACATACCAAGCAACAATGAGAACTTGCACTACCATATCAGCCGGTCTCACATGCGCAAACAAGCTACAAATTGCAATAATATATTGACTTCATAATTTCTATGACGTAGTGACCTATTTTTCTAGATAAAGTTCCGCGGTGGTGTTGACGTACTAATTTAGGTATTTGCGAACAAAATACGCAAAATTCACGTGTCAATGGTCGAGGCCGTGGTCGAAACGACGCTTATATACCCATGTATGGAAATATTCGGATCGCGTACCTAAATATTTTGATAACAGATTTTTGAGATAGATACTTGAGCCATTTTCAAAAACATTGTACATAGTAAAGGACAGTTAAGCCCTCAATTAAAATCCTTAATTTTCTTCCATTTTGTAACGAAAAATACTATAGGTAGGTACTTCCTTCGATGGTGAAAATGACAATTGGCGTAAAGCACTATTTTACTGTACAATTTTGTTGTCCTTTACGCCAATTGTCTTTTTTGCTTCGATTATGGTTAACATTCCTTACGAAATGGAAAAAATAAGGATTTTAATTGAGGCTTTAACTGTTCTTAACTATGTACTTTTTTTTTAAACGGCCTTCTTATTTATATTGATGTGATGAAGTTTTCCATATCTTATAACAACCTAAATATTTTCTAATTGCTTGATGCTTTGATGATTACAGCCTCGATGAGTGAAGGCAGCCTGTCAAATAAAGCCGGACAAGTGCGAGTCGGACTCGCCCACCGCGGAGTTCCGCACATGACACGGTTAACTCAATTCAAAATGTAGACCACCGTGTTCCTTGCATAAAGCCCCTGTTTTTTTGTGATTCAATACAAAAATATTTTTTTTCAGTCTTTTTCCCTAACTTGTAGTAGGTATTACTTGCCAAATTTCATAGATCTAGGGCAACGGAAAATAGTCTTTAATTTTTGATTCGCTTGAGAGTGTCGAGTTATACTTTTTTGCGGCAAAAACGGCCGTATCTTTTTTTTACGTTAACTTAAAATTTTGATTTTTTTAACAACTTCAAGGGACTGTAGACTTGAGTAAGTATATGGTTTTAATTTCAACTCGATACCTCCACGCGTTCCCGGGATAAAGGGTCTTGAGAGACAGACAGACAACAAGGTGATTCTATAAGCGTTCCGTTTTTTCCCTAACAACAGAAAATAACTATCCCTGAATTCGTATGAGTATCAACCAACGTAGAGCGTATCACTTTACAGAATTTTCATTTTACTGCCGTAAATATTTGTGTAGCAGTTATACAACGGTTTCTATGAACTGATACAATCCTTTTCTTTACGACGTAGAAAAGGGCTCATGCTGGCACTATACTTGGCGTTGGGTATTTGGTGTACACATATAATTACATGGTACACGTAACCAGTAGAGCCAATTTATGGATCCCAATACAATAGCAAAATGTCCTATACATACGTTGCTCGTTCAGAATTAAATATATTATGAAAATAGCCAAGTCAAGACGGTGTAAGTATATTTGTATATTTTGCTCTTTTTATACGAGTCGAAAAACCAATGACGCGGGAACGTGTGTTTGTTATTGATTTTATTTGTAAAATTTGGAATAATATCTAAATTTAACAATATGCATAATATACTAGGTTTTCCTTAGTAGTAAATAATCGATATAGCATCAAAGCTTAGCCTATAGTCGACCACGCGAAGGTTTTGTCACATACTTACTCGAAATATGACCAAGATACGTCCAAGCACACTACGTAATGAGGTAATTTAAACTCGTCACTATCGTCAGAGATGAAGTAATGACCGCATGCTTTTCGTGATACATTGCATCGCTGCAATAGCTCGCGACGCGACTCAATAATGCTAAAACAACTCTTCAATGTACCGCGGACCGCGGGAAACGCCACGCGCCGTTCCAATCTTCGTTCCGAACCGTACGTGTAAATGAAACTGTAATAGTGAAATAGTAAAAAATGTACGATTCGGAACGAAGATTGGAACGGCGCGTGGCGTTTCCCGCCCGCGCGGTCCGAACTTTACGTGTAAAGGCCGCTATTGTTTTGCTACAAGCATGCAAGCTATCGACCAATATAACTGAGCATCAACCGACATTGCCAATGTCAGCGCACGGGTTAAGTTATGGTTTATGAGGACGTAATGACGTGAGCGTCTAGATTAAAAAAATAATCTAGGCAACACAAGAGTTAAATTAGTCTCACATGTAATAACTATGTAATAACATAACTAAGGCTTGTATAACGTAAACAGTCCCGATAAAGTGAATCCCGACGTTTCCTATGTTTACGAGATTGGACGATGACCGATGGATGACCTACGCCAATGAAGGTTCTAGAAAACAACAAATATCCGTAAACTAAATAAGTCAATTTAAATCAGGACATATTTGCGTAAACATTTTATTTCGATTGTTTTGCTACCAATCTTGGTCACGGGCCGAATCCATTTGTAAACGTACTCGTAAGTATGTGTTAGTGAACATAGCCAAAGTTCGAAATAAATAAACAAATATCGACATATTTTAGAACAGATTAGAATAACTTTATTTTTGCTCAAGAGATTGTGAAGCACCGCTGTAATAGCGTAGCTGTATAAAAATTGCAATTAAATTTTGCTCCTGTAGATAACTTTTCTATCACCCCCTCAAGTCCGATTTCCATGATTTTTGAATCATGATGTCATCGTGTCAGCCGAAAGACGTCCACTGCTGGACATAGGCCTCCCCCAAGGCTCTCCCCTCAGACCTGTCTTGTGCTTTTTGCATTCACCGCGTTCCCGCGATACTTACAAGGTCGTCACTCCATCTTGTTGGAGGCCTACCTACAGCTCGTCTTCTGGTCCGCGGACGCCACTCAAGAACAGAATATTTTTGAATACAGACATAGTTTTTCATAATATCTACAACGTATTAAAAAAACGTATAAATCGGGCTAGTTTTGAGGGGAGAGCAAAGTAATCGCATTTTGTGTTTGTTTTGCTTAACAATCCTCATAAAATGTTTAACAAAGATACATTAACAGAGCTTCATTCATACAGAGGATGATAAAGTCATGATAGGTGCCATGGATGGTCATGGGTCATGGGTGAGGATGGATGGTCATGGTTTGGACGAGATATTTTAGTAAAATCCTAATTCTATATTTGTATGTACACCAACAATATATATAATAATACTGCAAATAAGTAAGATAACAACTGTTTACATTAGGATACGCCAGTTTTATCAGTTATCAAACTCTTCCAACCATATTTTGGGTTTAAGGAACTCTTAGTCATTTTACCATAATGTTGCGTCAGTGATTTAGTTTTTTAATTTTCAGGTTTTAATGATTAAATAATTTACGTCTTTCAGGTATAAAATACAAGGTAATAAGGTACTGTAATAAAATAAGATCAAAGTATCTAAAATAGACCTTATGGCATTGTACTTTTTATTCACCGTTTCATAATTTCAGTTTTACAATACATGTGCCATGCACGCTGGCTTGGAAGCGACTCCCGAAATTATACAAAAGAAAGCAGCTGTCGTTCTATCAAATCATTTGCTTTTAAATTTAAATAATAGCAATAAGGTCTATTTTAGATACTGTACCTAAGTACACACTTAAATTGGGTAATTAAAATAGAGAACCCAATAAAAGGCCAGTCGTAGTACAGAGATCTATTTTGTTGATTGTATTTCTACATCCGGAACGGTTACTTTTTTTTTTGGGGGTGTGGGAACGAGAGCTACCCACGCCACGAAGTTAAAATAAGATGTAAAATGCACACATGTTGCATCATGCCCCGCGTCTGCCTGTATCTAATGGGCCCTCTACATGTCAGCGGATCATGGGCGTGCGTAAGGGATGGAGCAATACGTAAGAGTGTTATGCAAGAATATGTTGCTCACTCTAAGGTGTAAATGCGTCCCTTACGCACGCCCATGATCCGCTGACGTGTAGAGGGGCCTTAAGAAACTAATCGAGCAGCGAGCTGGGGTTCCACTGAAAAGGGTACAAATCGACTTAACTCTAAAAAAGGGTACGTCGCGCTGGCCTAGTTGGTAGTGACCCTGCCTACGAAGCTAGCGGTCCTGGGTTCAAATCCCGGTAAGGGCAGATATTTGTGTGATGAGCGTGAATATTTGTTCCTGAGTCATGGATGTTTACTATGTATTTACATACATCCATACATAAATTCACGCCTTCATTCCCAGAGTGGGAGAGGCAGAGCTAAAGAATTACCAACAACTTTTAAAACTTCTTGATAATTCTGTAACCACATTTTGCACAAGTAGGCTAAGATGTTTCCCAGTGTATTAGTGACAGGCGGCAAGCCCATCGCCTAACAGTACTACAAGCCTTTATTCCCTTAGTCGCCTCTTACGACATCCACGGGAAGACATGGAGTGGCACTATTCTAACCCGGCAACCACACGGCAAACTACTACTAAACTATGTATTTAAGTATATATTTCTCTATATAAGTATTTATATCGTTGTCTATTTCGTTTCGTTTCGTTGTTGTTGTTGTTAGCGTCTTTTTCGATGAATAGCCAGTTTTGGGGTTCCGTAGTCAACAAGGAACCCTCAGAGTTCCACCATGTCCTTTGATCCGTCTGCCCATCTGTTCGTCTGTCCTCGGTTTACCTCAAAGACTCTTAAGCGTAATTTAGCATAATCTTCTATATAATAAAAATGAATCGCTAAATGTGTTGCTAAGCACAAAACTCGAGAACAGCTGAACCGATTTGGCTGATTTCTTTTTTGTTGTGTTCGTCATTGTCAGGAAAAGGTTTATATGAAAGAAAATAATTGAAAAATCCACCGGGAAAGGCATGAATTTGCAGCGGGGCGAAGCCGCTGGCGGGCCGCTAGTTACCTATACATTTTAAATTAAAATGTAATATAAAAAGTTTTTAAATAATGCCTTGTTTTTTTCGGGCACAAGTAGAGCAAATGTATTTTTTTATCGTGTACAAGTTCTTATCAATTTTTAGTTTTTGGAGACCCTTTAGGATCATCACAAGGGTCATTTTTAATACAGATGCGTGTCCCCCCATCCCTCCTACAGTCAAAACTACAAGTAACAAATATTTAAAAATCATCTTAAATGTAAACACATATTATAACGAATGACATGAAACGACTAAGAGATTTTTTGTGTTTGTAGTAACGGTTTCGGAACTCTACACTACGCTCTTACCCGGTTTTTAACTTTTGGATGTAAGTTTTGTGTAGAAGGCAAAAAGCAAATGAGAATACTAAACATTCATTTAAAAAAATAGTTGCATAACTAATAGTTATGACAATTCATAATATCCAATAACTGCGAATCAAACTGCCACATGCCACGGCACTTTTTATCGTAAGCCCGGAATGCGCCTGCGCGACGCAAGGGACAGCCCTGTTGCATCAGCTAGACGACGCGTGCGCAGCGTTAGATCAGCAGTTCAGCAGCGCTGCCGTTATAAAAACCCCCGGTATAATGGTGACCCCTTCTTTTAGACCTGATATCTCGTAAACGGACCACCTGATTTTCATGAAACCTGGATAACTATCACCGATAGAAAAACCTGCTTTTAAATAAAAAAAAGCATCCGAATCGGATCACCCGTTTAAAAGCACATAGCAGTGAAACTTATAACACCCCTCATTTTGCGTTGGGGGTTAAAAAAGGCGACTAACTGCATTTTCGTTGGAGCATTTTATACTCTATTAGTAAATGCTTATATTATTACTAGAGTTAGGACTTTTTGTGGCACATCGTGGTTCTAGAATCCATAGAGTCGCTATTTCCTAATTTTTATAATACATTATCACTTTGATTTTGACCTTCAGTATTTAATAATATTTGAAAACTCATTTTCTTATTTATATCGCTAAACCAATTTACTTAAATGAATTTTGGTATGGATGATGTCTCTACTGTAAAAGCGTTACAATTACAAACAAGCAAATGTTAGTAGGTTTAGAATAACCGAACTAAAAATTGATTTAGTTCATTTTGAAATATGACCATACTGAAGGTCAAAATCAAAGTGTCATGTATTATAATAATTAGGAAATAGCGACTCCATGGAATCTAGAACCACGATATGCCATCAAAAGTCCTAACCCTAATTATTACTAACTATGCAGTTAACATGTACCATGGGCTTAGACGATTTGCATTCTGCGTTCACGAAAACTGGAACATAGAGAGAACGACGAGAATTGCATACAACAACCCAAATACTGTTTTCAATTTTTCAAACATCGATACGGTCCACCCTTTAATAAACAAAGAAGTAGTAGAGTAATTATAGAGCCTTTTCCTTGTTTTACCTGAAAAAAAATCCCTTCGCTCTTTGTGCTAGTTTAAGACATGGGCACCTCAAATAACAAAAGGCGATCGAAATTCAAATAAAGAACAGCGCAGCCTCAATATATCGGGATGAAATTGATCACTTTCATCCCTTGGGTAAAAATCTACTATGTTATATGTCAAGTAATGTGTACACTTGATTACTAGTATCTTAGATCAACATTAGGAACAAAAAAATACGGGAAGAAAAGTGCACCCAATATTATAAGCATAACGTTAATTGGTTTAAAATTGACTCGCATTCATTGATTTGGACTAGGTAAACAAACGAATAGGAAATTATATAAAAGCTTCTAAAACATTTCACTTATAACTAGATCTACTTCGGTTTTTAAAATAACACAATGACAGAGAGTAGATCCCATACTATTCAGAATTACCCGGATGTTTTTTTCCTACATAACTATGTTAAAGGCAAGTTTTGCGTGGTTAGCAACATTTGGTTTTGAGCAAATAAATAATCTACTGAGATAAGATAACCGAAAATATTATAGGAATTTCTTCCTCTCACTTAACATTGGAGATTCTATTCTAGAGCGAGACAGCACCATTGTTTATATTGCTGTCTCTAAGACCGGATGTCTAATGCAAGGCGTGCGACTCGTTTCGTCAGACTATTTCCAACTAGCTTCCATCAAACGTAGACCCTTCTCAAGTATGTAAACGTTGGGCTTGCGAGGTCTTTTAAGATTAGGTATCAGGCTGCCAGCATTGGGAAGGAACTAGCTATCTAGGACAGCATGGTTAGAACTGCGGATAAACTCTTGCGAAATCATTATCTGCTGTTTATGGCGTCCTAGTATTTAAGAGAGAAAAAAACATAATGTACAATCGGTGTGAGATGAATGATGATAAAGTATATAAATAAGATAATGCTTTGAAATCAGCATTTTTGATGCTTCTTTCCAGAGAAATCATAACGGCCATGATAATAATTAAATAATGTGTTTGTTGGTCCAAAAAATTATCGTGGATAGTTACTATTTGCCGTGGAGAATACACCACTACATACTCTTAATTAAAGTAGAAGTAATCAACATTACATATTCAATAATAGTTAATAAAATAACAAACATTTTGATAAATACCAAATAAGTTAGATTTACCACCTAGTGACTGGAACACAATTAATTTTTAAATAAAAAAACCGAGCAAGAGCATGTCAGATCAAGCTCAGTGTAGGGTTCCGAAGCCGTTACTACACTTACTACAAACAAATTAGACCTCGCGACAAACTTAACTTTGCCGTTGGAAAACTGTTATCGCCATACATCGACACAGGTCGCGGTCAATTTACCAACACCGCAAATAAGTTTTTGGTAGGTTTAAACATTTAAACGTATTTTAACTCAACAACCACTGAAGTCTACTAAGTAGTGATAGTTTTCTTATTAAATTCATTATACGTGCTTCCATTTAAGATATTTTTCAGAATTTTAGTATCAGTAGTTTTGACTGTAGTCGGGCGGGTCACTTGATTGTAACAAAAATTTGCGCTTAAAAGCTGAATATTTCATAAACGGATACCTTAATCAAAAAATTGGTTTTAAAACCCGCAATATTTTTGAAAGACCTACCCAACGACACCCCACACTATGGGGTGGACGAGAAAAAATATATACATCCCCAAGTTGGCGTGACTAATATGTATATTTATGCCAAATAACAGCGTTCTAGTACTAAGAGTCTCTGAGCCAGGCTGCGGACGACGGACGGACGGACGGACATGGCGAAGGTTAGGACTTAGGTCCTAGTTTGACTACGGAACCCTAAAAAATATAATCAGACGTTAAGAGGCCTAGCGTTTACACTATTCTTATCATTGCTATTATACAAACACATTACAATTATAATAATAATGTTGTTAACGCTACAGGGTGTATTTTAATTAACGGTCACTCGTCAATCCCGATTGTAAACATTCAAGCGTCAGGCGCGCGGCCGCCCGGGCTGCGCCAGCGCACATATAAGCCATCGGCGACATTCCCCCGACATTTACTCTCCAAGCGTCAGCCAAACAACGGCTAGAGAAAATAAAATACTCAAATAATATCTGAAAAGTTCTCGGAGATTCAGTGGAGTGATTATTGTGTTTTTTTGTGAATTACTTCGGGTAAGAGACCAAAAAAAGTTATTTAAAATGTCGTATCTTAAAGAAGACAAATAATTAAATTAATAAATACCTAGAGAAATAAAATCAAACGATAATATCACACAAATTTACCTAAAACAACAAAACGATGTTTACCAAAAAAATATAACTCTTACCTATTTATATTTAACAAAGGAAAGCCTCCCTGTTATATATAAAAAAACGTATTATACAATATTAAACGCACATGTTCATGCGCATCTAATGATAACACTATCTTACAAAAAGGTGTCATATTTTACCAAAACTTTTTTTGAAATAAGAATGCTCTCAAATTTAATTTTATAGTTAAACACATACGAAGAACTACCGACATTGCCAAACCCCTAAATCATAGAAAACTGGCTCAAGTCCTTGGCGGTGTCGAAAGTGAGCGACCCGCTAGCAGTCATGTGATCTTAGTACTTTTCTTACCGTTCACAGCTGACTTTGAGGGACGCTAGTTTTGTAGGGCAATCTGACTCTAGTCGCAAGATCAAAAGCGGCTATCAGAAAACATTCTGTGATAATTACGAATTCAGACTTTCTTGTACTCAATACAACTTTCCATATCCGGGCGGTTTCATAAAAATTTACTTTATTATTGCCACGTTTGTCTGTGCTGTTTGGCAATCGATTTTCAGTAATTTTTAATTTAGACATACCTAGCTCATAAGTCTCATAACTGACCTGATTGTACCGAAAATTTAAAACGGTCTAAATAATTAATTTTGATATAGGGTATTTTAAATATTTGGTAAGCGTCATAGGAGGATTATTAGTAAATAAGTAAGTAATTTTTAATAGTATTTCTGATTCCATTTTCAAAAAGGGGTTAATTATTAACCAACAAAAAACGGAATAATAAAATATGTGACGAAAATATAGTACTTTCCTTCAGAAATCGATATAAATTCCTTTTATAATCAAACGCACCCTATGCATTGCTGTACGCTTAAATTGCTAATAATAAAAAAAAACATTAAAAATATACTTATATACAATAAGGTAGTCAAAACGCTCATCCAATCAACAAGATTAAAAAAAAACAATCTAGCCTATATTGTTGACGTGATTAGCTTAAGCTCCTAATGTCAAGTTAATAAAAGCCACCATAACGTCATCAACAGAATCAAAAGATAGAACGAAGATAATAATGATTGATTTACGGGGTCATTTCCTATACTGACGCACGTGTATGAAGAGACTTATGGGTGTGGAGGAAGCGGGGGAAGTTTGTATGGATCGTAGCAAGTAGAAGGAAGTGGTCTCTGCCCACTCCTACGGGAAAGAGGTATGATTGTAAGCTAAATATGTATGTGTATGTATTCCCTATACTACCTATTCTTCTTCTTCAAGTGCCTCTCCAACTAGTGAAGGTTGGCTACTAACTTCTGGAATTGTTGTCTGTCCTTAGCGAGTCGAAACGGTTCAGATGCGCTCGCTATTCCAGTCCACTCTCGGATGCTGCGGAGCCACGACTTCTTTCTCCGACCAACTCGCCGTTTACCGGCAACCTTGCCCATCATTATAAGTTGCAAAAGGTCATACTACCTATAGACCATTTCTTTTACACTGATTGTTTGAAAAGTTCACAATGCATCAGGGGTGGTTATTGAGAGACTCCGGTTTCTAACGGTCGACGGTAATTAGGGTTTGACTTTCAAGAATCACCCTCTATTGCATAGGTATAAACGACGCTTTTATCTTAGTTGGTATTGGTAACTCTGCATACGAAGATAGCGGTCCTGGATTCCAGGCATTTACAAATATTTGTGCCATCCGTCCCTGAGAGTAAGATATTTATTTTTACTGTACCCTACTTCAAGAGTTTAGTTTGGAACAACTTATTTGCTTTTACATACATACATACATTAAATCACGCCTGTTTCCCAGAGGGGTAGGCAGAGACCACTTCTTTCCACTTGCTACGATCTTGACAAATTTCTTTCGCTTCTTCAACATTCATACATCGAGCACGTCGGCTTCGGGTACTTAAGATTCGGCCCTTTACAAGGTTTTAATTATTTTATTAATAATTTCGTTTGCATTAAGGTATACTGTGAGCATCATGCATGCTGCATGCGTGTATACATGTAGGTCGAAAAAAGAAGACACATGATAACATTTGTAAAGCTGTCTCTTGTGTCATACAGCCCACATACTTCCGTTCCATTTCATCCTGGCATTTTTCTACCAGGACAATAGAAACACAAGATGCTCTTTTCAATCGTCACAATATACTTATTGAGAATATATCGAAAGCGATAAGCGGGTGGAAACAGCTGGCGGGATCCGGAAAGGTTCACCCTTCGCTGATAACGTTATCTTATTAGGATAATTGGTTTATCCATACCAATTTTAGCGAACAAATTTTCGACGAACAGAAAGACCCTTCGTGGTGTACCGACCACTAATCTATTATGATATGACTATGACCAATTAACATATTCAAAAACCGAACTTTATTTTATGAGAACAGCATTTTTTATGTACGTAACGTAATACTCACCTACCGTTAATTCCACTGGGCTACTATCCTACAACAGCAAAATGAATGTCAGACCCCATCTAAACAAGCACATGTTGGTCAGAATTATTCCATACCAAGTAAGGAAAAACTTCATTGACAAGCTCTATACGCAGTACTAGTGGAAAATGCACCACTTCCCTTCACCAGTCATTACTTCCTGGTACATTATAATCTGGATTTAAAAGTACAACATGTTAAAGAACAATACAACTTTCGGAATCCCAAGGTTTTGATTGTTTATTCGTAATATGATCACAATTTCATAACTAGCAAATACCTGCTCAAAATAGCTTCGGAATTCTTGAAGGGATTCTTTCGCTACAAAAATACTTTGCATTCTGCATAATTATATTGACAACATTATTCAGTGTAGTGGAAGTTATTATATTGATATCATGTTTGCATTTTATTTACTTTCGAGAATAAACTTAATCCAACTCCAAAAATTGAAGTACTTGTTTTTTAATAAATGTCTCGCGAATTAGCTTGGATTCTAATATTATATCAATTAACACTAACTAAAGAGGAAAGATTTGATTGTTTATTTGCATTGAATAGGCTCCGAAACTACTGGACCGATTTGAATTCTTTCACCGGTAGAATCCTACACTATCTTTGATGAAGATAGGCTGTTTCATTTTTCCCCGCGGACGGAATCGCGGGCAACAGCAAGTAACATAAAAAGAGCCAGGCTCAACAGAGTTAATACTTAGCTTTAGTATTAGGGTCGGGATATCACAAATTTTATTAAATAATACATTTACTAATCCAACCTTGATTTCTAATTATAGATGCTTGTATAGAAAGTCATTATCATTTCATTCACACCTAATGCTTCGGAAGCGTCTAACGCATTTTTAAACACGCTTGCCACCGGCCCATTGCCAGATTGATGCATTATCATTACGTCACATGTTTTAAGAAAATTGACACTACCCAGCAACTTTGGATTTAGATCAAACATCGCTAGGATTCAAAAAGCATTAGCACATCATTCAGTAGTCGTTTTCTATGACGATGTCATTTTCAGTCGGTCTAAATATGGACGTTGGAAATCACCACGATTCGATCCTCGTGTTAGCATTACATATAGCCGCAAGCTATTTATCGCTTTGATGTTGCTATAGGTGTCCGTTCATTTGAGCAAACATTTGCGAATATGTCCACACTCCACCGCAAATAGCTTCGGTGGCATAGTGGCTTAAGGTTGTCGATTTGTGACCGCCCGAGTTCGAAATGCGCTCCCAGCACTCGCCATGTATCAATGGGTCTTTTTAACTTAAGGATATTACCTTACTTTACTTGTGGGAGGACCTTGTGCAGGGTCCGTCCGGGTTGGTACCACCATCTTATCCATTAACCTACCGCCAAGCAGCATTGTCGTGTTCCGTTTTGGGGATAAGACAGCCGGTGAAATGACTTGCATAGAGGCATTCCATCTTAAACCTCAGGGTGGGCAGTGCATTTGCAGTCTTCTGAATACGAAGTCTATGGGTCACAGTTTCCACTTACCATCAGGTGGCGTGTGCTCGTTTGCCCTCCTATGCCATAAAAAAAATCCTGATGCACTCACGGTGAAGGAAAACTACGAGTATTCATAGAAAATGTGAAAAATATTGATTTCTTTTTAAAACGAATGTAACAAAACAAACTTACTACAACTACTAAACTTACGAACATTATACTGTCACTCTTTCTACCACTCCTTATACCCTAAAGGGTCGAAGTGTATCCGAAAGGGCCTTGTGATGTGATTAAGTTCTACAGTATAATGAGTAAATTTTGTCGATTGACAAATGTAAAGGATCATGCATGGGCAAATTGGGTGAAATCAAGATATATCGTCCGTAGAAACTTCAGCTAATTAATGTATAATTGTTACAGTTTATTATACAACTGCGTGTAGGGTATTTGATGTACAAAAATATGTAAACTGTAGTGTTCGTGCTTCTCCAGAACATGTCTAAAAAAGTATATTTAAAAATATTACTCGCAAGATTACAAAGTATCTCGTAGAACTCTATCATCAACATAACCTTCGATTAAGTTACTTAACTGAAAAAAATTAAACGAATAATTTTTTTATGTAGGTATAGTGTATCTTATAAATGGTGTAGGTATTTATCTGTACGACAAATAAACTCTCGATTTCAAGAAAATATAAAATTTCAGTTTGTTAATAGGTATAATGTTTATATGGACTGTCTTGTTTTCAAGTGATCATATTTTTGTTCTCCGGTGAGCTAGGTATTTGCGGCCATAATAAGAAATGATGTTTTCACTAAGTTCATTTTAAATATAAAGGTTTCAATTCTGTTGGTGCCACATCCAATTTCCATACAAATATGCCCATGATCCTTTGTAAAATTCTGAACAAATACGGCATTCCTTACAACATTTTTTAAAACTTCAGTGAGCTGTTTTTACTGGCATGTAACCAATTGATATCATTTCACCACGATAGATTTCGCATCATTCACAGACGCGCAGGCGCACAATTCAGTTGACCTCAAGTCAAAACACCACCGATAACATCTTGCTCAACTCTGCTGTCCTAGTAACCATTATCAAATCGTTGCCTAATACCAAGCGAATACGCGACTGCTTATTTGGAAAACACATACAACGGAAAGATACAAATATGATATGACATACGTAATACAAATATTATCATAGCAAATTGAACCTATTGGAATTTAATGCATAGTTTTGAAAACAAAACATAACGCTAGGCAAAATATAACTTGACCTGAAAAGAACTAGTTCACATAGGTAACCCAAGTCGGCTCAGTTAAGGTTTAGATGAAAGTCCAAACGGACCCAAACGCGTGCTCCTATTTTCTTTTAAAAAGCAGATTACTGGTCTAGGGTGAGAAAATCGGTATGAACTAAAAAGATTACTTGCAATCTAAACGGCTTAGGAATACAGAGTCGTACTTACTCAATAAGTACGATTCTGTATTCCTAAGGTCATCAAAAAGCAAACATAGGGTCAATAAAGATCCTTTCAAAGATTTCCGTACAGATTTTCCTTCTAGTAAATCGTATTCAATAGGTAAATATATGTATACTTAGTTATGTGATTTAGAAGCGTTTTTGACATCATTGATTTTCACTGTCATATTCCAAAAACAACCAAAACAATTATTTCCATATTGTTTCTTCTGCTTTTATGGCGGATCCACAGGTTTCTATCAGACGGTTTCCTTGAAAATATTTTTAGAATACCAATTAACTAGGTACGTTACTAATATTTTTTTTACACATACCTTCACGCCTGTAATCCCAGAGTGTGGTAGGCAGAGCTACAGAATTACAACTTCAAAAAGTTATTGACAATTCAGTAATCACAATTTGCACAACTAGGCTAAGATTTTTACCAGCGTATTAGTGACAGGTTGCAAGCCCATCGTCTAACAGTATTACAAGCCTATATTCCCTTAGTCGCCTCTTACGACATCCACGGGAAGACATGGAGTGGCACTATTCTAACCCGGCAACCACACGGGGTTTTTTTTTTATTAATTAATTTTACACCACCACCAAAGGAGTCGTATTTTTTGGACCTCCGATATTCCGTCATAATTTTGCCTCCTAATTTTAGTCTATCAACCAACTAACTAAGCTCTTCCAAATTCCAGCCATGACTCGAGCTTGCGTGATCGGCGCGGGCGCTGCTGGACTCTGCGCAGCGCGCCACCTGTTGGCTGAGCCTGGTACCACAGTGGACGTCTTGGAGCAAGCCGGCCAGCTGGGCGGCACCTGGGTCTACACCGAGAGCACCGGCTATGATGACTTCGGCCTACCCATTCATACCAGCATGTACAAGAGTCTGAGGTGAGAACAGGCTTCTTTGGATGGACTATCTCAAGTCCATATTAGTCCTCAGTGTTAGCAAAATTGTTAACACTTCAATCAGCCTCCTGTTGGCCTTAGTTACGTACCTTACTTAGGTAGTTTTAGTACCCCTTTTTTTTAATGCCATAAAAAAATATTTTCAACCATCCGGATAAGAACCAATTGTTTTCTTTAAATACGAAATATTAAAAAAATATTAAGTGTCATATGATTCGCCGCGTTCCGTTTCTTTTAATCGTCCTAAGATTTGACGTATCAATATCAACTCCACACTTGCTGTTTTAAACATTATCGTGAAGATAAGCAAATATAATACAATACTTTAAACAACTCTTATTACTCGTATTCGAGTCACGTTAAATATTGTAGGGTCAAGTGCAAGTCGACCCGATTCACGCTAATCTGAGTGACCCTGGAAGTACTCATCATAAATTAATAACGGAGTAGGTTGCCATTAATATAATAATACCTAATCTGAACTCACAACATGATTCTTAAACGTGTTTTGGTGCAGGGAAAGCAGTTTAAACTAGTTTATCCTAGTATATGAACAATAACTAATGTAAACAAACTGATAATTCAGCTTGTATGCATCCTTCTGTCAGAACGGGTGCCATGCGAGAGAAGTGTGACTTAGGATAAAGATCTTGCAATGAAGTTGAAACATTTCCTGACCTCTCTGAGACCCTGGTATCCATTTGCTAATATTTTAATTCATTCAATTTACATGCCACCCAGTTCTTGTCCAATTTTGCGATGCAGGAAGCCTCGTCTTTATCATTGGATTAAGGACATAGCCTCCCAAAATCCCCAGACGATCTCTTCATTCATATCTGACGGGAACCCAACTAGACAACAGACGTGTATGACCCCTTATCAGAAGAATCCACCCTAATCAAAACGTTGAGTTCACTCACAGCTATCTGGCCATCGACAACATTGTAACTAATTACGTGCCTCGAGGCAGGTCGGAGGCTATCGTCGTTTGGACGTAGTTTTATGAAAGTGGAAAGAGTTTGACCGTCACCCTGTTAGCTCGTGATTCGGATAAAATTTGTTCAAGTGGAGCCCAAAATGATTTTTAAGTCGTTTTAGTCTATGTCGTCGTAGCTAGAACAACGTAGTCTCCAGGTCACATAGCATAAGTCATAAAGTTATTTGGAATATTATATTTTGGTACATATGGAACCCTTATAAAAAAAATATTATCTTTATAAAAAAATAAGTTGAATCGTAAATTTAGGTAATACGAATACTGTCGTAAGGTGGTATAAGACGATTACAATTCGGTCAACATATTGTAGGATGTTCCATGTTACAATTTACAGCAGTATTTCGTATTTCAAATACTTAAACACAAGCACGGATTATAAGACAAGTCATTAAACATTTAAATCACTGAACGTCGACATAAGGTTTCGATAAATGGAGATATTAATGAAAAGTCGAAGAAACTAGTAGGTATATACGTGTAATACGAGTAAGAGCTGCCCCAGTAGTTACGTAACAAACAACTTCAATATTATTCCCAAGCCGTCTAATCTCCACTATCTTCAGGTTTGTGCTGCTGTCATGCTCGCACATAAACGCCCCAACACAAGACGAAACGACTTACAATTGACAACATTTCAAAAAAAAAGCGTTATTTATTTTTCGCGTTTATAATAGCTGGTTAAAAATTAGACTACCCGTATTTCTCAGTTTTTCTTTATTTAACTTAAATTCGTCGTTAATAATTTATCAAAGAAATAGTCATTAAAAAGACCGTATATCCAAAGTTAGGAATACTGATGTCGTGCATCTTAGCATGACATAAAATAAAAAAAGTAACTTTAAACAGATAGAGAACTGACTGTCATGTCATGTCAATCATTCGCTGCCGTTCGTTCACAAATTTGTTATTTTGCGTAATTTAATTAATTACATAATTTGTAGACGCCATTAAAATAAATAAACTATTTTGCGTTTACTGCTTTGCATATCTGCTTTGAGTTTCATTCGTCAGACAGATAAAAAATTAACATGACAGTTGTATTTTTTTTTTTAATAAATGGACTAAGGGCACTATAAGTGTATTCCTAACATTCACAATCCAACTTTTTTTTACTGTTTTTCCTAAATATAAAAAAAACTACTGCATAAAAAAATCCAAAGATATTTTTACTGTAATCAGCAGTGTAAAACCTAGAAACGGTATTTTATTTTACTACCTTAGCACAAAATGAATTGTTGTCAATTACAACGATCCCTGATAGTAGATTGTTCAACAAGGGACTTAAGTAAGTTAGGATATGATTATAACACGAGATATTATTATCCACCCGAGCAAAGTGTGGGTGGATGAAGTTCGAGTGTCAAATTATGACTTTTTAGTCTCGACTTAAACACTTTACTTTTCAATTAAAATGCGAGAAAAAAAAACGTTCTATACAAAATTATAATATTTAACAAATATGTAACAAAATTTCTGTCAAATTTGTTTCGCAGTTGTTAGTTTTTTGTAAAGTGACACTTTAAAGCTTGAAAACTCACTTGCAATCTTAAGATAGCAGTCTTGAGATTGCCATCGCAAGATTTCAGTCTTGAGATTGCCATCGAAATATTGTAGCCTTGAAATTGCCTTCATGATATTGCAGTCTTGAGATTGCCATCGTAATATTACAGCCTTGAGATTACCATCATGATATTACAGTCTTGAGATTGCCATCATAAGATTGCAGTAATGTAAAGTGTCGTTTTAATCCCTAAGGGTGAAATACATCACTTTAGTCCGTCTATACAAGGATATTATGAGTCATTTTAGATGCTGAGAAGTGAAAAATTATTTTTCTCCCACATGCTCGGAAATGTTAACCTTACTGTTGTAAAATCAGCCCGCGAAGTTCCGAGTTCCAGGCCCAGGCAAAATTAAAAAAAAAAAAGTTATTATTTACCAGCGGCAGCGGCCGCGAAAATGTATACAAATTTCATAACGTACCCGGTTTTTTACTTTTTAAAACCATATTTGGACTATGATAACTCACTCCAAACAGCCAAACACTCGTACAATTCAAAATTCTTCCATGTTTATTTACTTTTTAAATGTCATAGACTAAAAAGGTAAACGCCGTTTATCGCGTTTACAGCGTATTTACCAAAGTGTCAAATAGTTTTACTTTTTTTAAAACATTCTGCGTTTAGAATTAATAAAATTAAGGCGGGAATCGGGAATACTTTTTTCTTAGGGAAATTTAAGTACAGTACGTATTATTTTTGTTTCGCGAAAATACAAAAGTAAAATGAGTTCCAGTGATGAAGATGTGTTTAGCGGCACACCACCAGAGTGTAAAGAAGAAGCATAGTCGGTTAAGTACTTACTGCCATTTGCCTTCGTCATATTATCACATCGTATTTGACTTCATTTTTTTAATATATTTGAATACATATTATATCAAAACTAAAATTTTGTTTAATTTCCTCGCATTGTTAGAGAAAAGCACTATACAAGCCTCGACCAGGAAGGGCGGTTGCTGGACTCGTATATAGCGTGGCCGAGACTGCGTCTCGGCCACGCTAACTCTACTCGTCCCGCAACGGCCTACTTCCTGGTCTGTGCAGTAATGTACTATTAATAGCCCACATTTGTAAACAAGTGGTCAGAGAACCAGGAATCCCTTGAACCGCGTGCCTCATACATCATTGATAACGACTGACATTGAAATGTAACTCGAACCGTGAAGGCAGTTCAAGTTATGGAAATAGTACTGAGTACCTAAGTGCTAAGGTCAGAGTAGGTCGTAATTTAAATGCATGCAAAAAGTTCGCAAATACATGGTATAATGCTATCATTCCACATTAACCCACTGCAGCCACTGCAGGGCATAGTGGTGGTGGGACCTGCTCAGTGGTCTCAGCTAATGTGGGTCAGCCTGGATCGCTACCACCGTCTTATCCTTTAACCTACTGCAAAGCCGCGGTGTTCGCATTGTTGTGTTCCGGTGTGGGGATAAGACAACCGGTGAAATAACTAGCATGGAGGCATTATTTGGCCCTTATGGTTGGCGACGCATTTGCGGTCTTAAGATTGTAGTCTTACCATCGCCTTACTTACCATCGCCTGTACGCTCATTTGCCTTCTCCATGGAATAAAAAAAATAGGTCTCATCTCTCTTGCGCTGCGCTTGCCTCATCCAGCTCTTTCCCGATAACCTATTATTACAAAAAAAAATCTCTCCTCTCGTTTCCTAAAGGAAATGGCACCATCAGGTCCATCAGTGAATCCTTTGTCAAGAAGCCATGATCTGAAAACATAATACAAAATACCACACCATACATTTACTCGACTTTAATATCTACTTCGACGTAATAAACAATAAGATGTAATGTAATATCATGCATGCCCGATTCTGATGCGGCAACAGTAACATAACTGTCAAAATAATCTGTTTAATACCCAAATTCTTTTGTTTCAGAACAAACCTGCCTAAGGAGATCATGGGTTTCCCTGACTTCCCGATCCCAGAGAGCGACAAGTCCTACCTACCCGCCAAGGATATGCATGCATTTCTGCAGCTATACGCCGACAAGCATGGAGTCACGCCTCATATCAAAGTAAGTACCTATACAGTCATAGACTTAAATTATACCCCACCTTAGGTCCAAAATGATACTAACATTCTACAACAATAAGGTTGAGTTTCCTATAAGCTACAAATGACTTGGCATCTCTAATGACATTGACGACTGCAAGCATTTATTTAAATGGGTCCTAAATTTACGTTCGTGACCGTGATTACCGTGAATTAAGAACTTGGATTTCAATTTGGAAAATGGAATTTGGAAACAAACGTCTCACTGACAAGCCTTACTGGACTCATAGGTCCTATTTATGCCTATTACACCTATTTTGAATAATTTCTAGACAATCATGCTATTGATTAATCAATGCTAATACATAAGTACCTACCACATATAATCCGCGAGAGACAAATTACAATTGATCTTCGGTCAAGTTTGTTGACGATATGTTTCCTAATATCCTGAGCCTATACGCCTATACGCCGAGCCTTCTCCTTTTGTCACAAGACCAAGATAATTTTAGGAGATATTCATTTTCTAAATTGTGAATCTATAAATTATCTTGTTGTATGGCAATAAAACATTTCTTATTCTTATTCTTACTCTATGTCCGTCTCCGGTCCGGTAGACGTCTTTCTTTTCTCAACAGATTTGCATCCATGTTTCGTTATGACTAGAAAGCAAAAGCCAATATGTCTTCGATTACTGAAAGATCGTATTATAAATAGTTACGAGAACTTATATTTATACCAACAAAAGGTCATTAACTTAACGTTTTCTTTACTTTATTCCAGTTTAAACACCACGTGCAGCTAGTGAAGCCGCGAGCCACTCCAACGGGAGAGTTGTGGGATATCTCATACAAATGCATGAAGACAGGCGTCTCCGAGACCAAAGAGTACGACTACGTGTTCGTCTGCAACGGCCATTACAACACTCCGTTCATCCCGAGCATACCAGGGCTTAAGGAGTTCCAAGGTACTTAGTAGGAACTGTGGGCTTAAGGATCTTACAATCGAAAAATTGACTAACCAATCCAATGTCTCACAATCTGAGTTTCTTCAGATGTACCTACACAGTTGCATTACCATTGTCATTTATTTTTATACGCTCTGATTCGATCCGCATTCATTCGATTCGATTCATAGTCATTCATAGTCATAGTAATTTATTCAGAAACGATATAGGTACATTGCATTTGAAAAATATTATCATTTCATAATTAACAAATGATATTGGTGATGGATTTAAAATAATCAGCCAACCATCGATGGGTACAATGGTAGCCCCTTTAGTTTTGACTGTAAACGGCATTTTCTTGCTATTACTTGAGGATGCCGGAAGTAAAAATATTTTTGATTCATCTGGCCACCGGTAATAACAATGATAAAGTTAGAGAAAATAATCTGTAGAAGAGAACCCAGTATAAAATTGATAAACCAATCGACAACCTTTTCTAACTGCGATTTAAGAATAAATCTCAATTGTTATTTAGCGATTTAAATATGGTAAAAGAATTACGAATTATTTACTTAAAATCGAGCCTTGTGAAGTAAGTAGGTAAGCTTAGAAATAACATCATTTTAAAACCTCAACAAATTAAGAGTCAACCTCATCACATCTTACCGAAACTTTAATATTGCGTTATGCAGAACTTCGCCGCAATATCGACTTCCAAAAATTCAAACCGCGGATAGATTTAATACGAAGAAGTAACCTTATCTACGTATCTGTGGTTTTAGTGTAGGGAACGGACATAAGACACCATATGGCATATGGCATTGATTGTGCTTTGGTAATCATCTTAATGAGAGCTCTATTTAGGTACTAAGTATGTCTATGTATCCTTTTTTTTCTACTTAACGCTGTGTTTTTTCTCAGGTGACGTAATGCACAGTCACGACTACCGTGTCCCTGAAATCTTCTCCAACAAGCGTGTCCTTGTTGTTGGAGCCGGGCCCTCTGGCATGGACATCGCTCTGGAGGTGACCTACGTGTCTCCCCGCGTCATCCTCAGCCACCATCTCAAGGAGCAGCCAAAGACTGTGTTTCCGGAAAACCTGGTGCAGAAGCCAGATGTGGAACGACTTGAGCGGGGGAAAGCGGTGTTCGCTGATGGCAGTGAAGAGGATGTGGATGTCGTTTTCCTTTGTACAGGTGAGATTTAGATGTTATTAAATTAAGTAGTAGATAGTTTTCGTAAAGAGAAATCCGAGGAAATAGCATTTTACCCATAATTCCAGAATAACCAAAGAGATTTCTCCAATAGGTTACCCAGAAAATAACTCTTTTAATCTTTCATCCGTTCATCATGGTTATACTGCGGCCACCCGTGTCGTACCCTTTTTTTAATTTCTTAATTTGAAAAATCGTTTAACGCTTTTCTTCCACGGTGGGGAATATTACATTGTTTACTGTTTTCCCGCCATTCTGTCTCAAATTCATCGGTAAATCAAAAAATCATGGAAAGCCTGTGGTTGACAACCATTCACCAGATGTATCCTCAACGGTCTTGTTCCAGGCTACCTGTACAACTTTCCGTTCCTGCACCCGTCGTGCGGCGTCCGCGTTGACGACAACTGCGTGGAGCCCCTGTACAAGCACCTGGTGAACATCCAGCACCCTTCCATGTGCTTCGTCGGCGTACCTTACTACGTGTGTGCCTTCTCCATGTTTGACTTGCAGGTAAACAAGATCCAGCCGTGATTAAATGCTAGATCTATCTCTAGAGCTGAAGCTTACTTTTGCTGTTGCTATATTTCTAGCTAGAAAATGCCACTTCATGTCTTCCCGTGGATGTCGTAAGAGGCGACTAAGGTAATAAAGGCGATTATGTTTTAAAGTACTATTAGGCGATGGCCTTGCAATCTGTCAATAATATACTGGTAAACATCTTAGCCTAATTGAGCAAACTGTGATTACGGAATTATCAACCAGTTTTTGGAGCTGTTGGTAATTTTGTAGCTCTCCCTACCCACTCTGGGAATCAAGGCGTGAGTTTACGTATGTATGTATGTAAAAATTAAAGCTCGTCTAATCCTTGCTTGCTTGGATTTTGTCTAGTTACTGAGGATTTTTTGCAGCGACAGAATGTCACTGAACCTGCAAGTGTCATTAGCCTCATCTTCACAGGTTACCAGTTCCAATTTGACACAACCTCGACCAATGACGACTAGCCATTTGAGCAGTGTTGCCAGTTCAGACCTATAAAAATATTACTTGTAGCTTTATAAAACGTGGCCCAGGTGTCTCGTAAATCAGTGACGAGCAAAGAAAGTCACAACGCATTATGCCTAAGGGTAACAATAATAAACGATTCTTAGAATGTAACTTTTAAGCCCAACAGATCTTCTATCCAACACTCATGATAGAGATATCCAGATCAGCTGTAGGTACATAACGTTAAAAAACGGATTCAAATTCAAATTCAAAATATTTATTCAGTAAATTGACCATATGAGGGCTCTTCTACACGTCGGTAATAAGGAGTGAATCTACTAGCGCTTCGGACAAGACCATCATTGCGGAGAAGAAGCGCCGCAAGAAATTCCAAAGATGTTTTAGGCCACTGGTAAAGTAATACTGATGGTATCTGTGGTCGGTTTAAAACACCTCCTTTAAACTTTTCAATGTCAATGTAATGATTTTTTACACCCTTTTGCAACGAACCTTTCAAGAGAAAATAAATGTCACCATCCAAAACTGGAATTCACACTTTTGCCCTTTTGCCCAACTCCACTGTCACAATCACAATACCTTGGTTCCCAGGTCCGCTACTACGTGCGTTCAATGAACGGCAGCTTCAAGCTTCCATCCCAGCAGGCCATGACTCAGGACTGGGAGCAGGAGAAACTGGACCGAGCCGCCAGGGGATACACCAAGCGGCAGACACACATGATGGGGCCCGATCAGGTAAGAACTTGAATTTCCAGCGTAGTTGTAGTAGTTAGCTATTAACTGTTTCAGGTAGTTTCAATTGAAACATGCAACAATTGTCAGCTCACTATAGAAAGATGGCTTTAAAAAGGCTTTCGGTTTGTATTTTCCTCTCACTTGCTCTCGTAGGCTCTTATGTGAGTCTGACCAAATTAACTCGAACACGAAAGGCTCCGTCTTGTCAAACATCTTGACCAGGATGCTTGTGCAGGAATAACGTATTAAGAAATGTAAGTAACAGGCTTACATGCAGAGAATATTAAAAAACAAAAAGAAGAAATTTCCCTTGCGGCGTCGGGACAAATACACATGGACCTGGTGTTTCTTGCAAATGATGATAATTACGATAAATAACCAAGACCGGCTTAAACTAATTGGAATAGAGCACCTGATGCTACGGCATAAATGAAGAAAGGCATAAGTAAAGGATGCAAGTAATGCCATGGATAAACAAATGATAACGACAAGAATTCTTAAAACTTTCCTAAAGATACTCTATAAAATTGACTCTCGAAGCAGAATATTAAATAAATGGAACGATGATGTCGAAAATTAAAGTCTTGAAATCCGTCGCACCTACAGCCCCCTTTCCGCTTCCATCCTACAGACAAAGGACCAAGATCATAATATTATTCTGCAGGTCTATAATGGTTATGTTTATCGATATGGATAAACGTGGATAAAGCATTTGTCGCCCTCTGACAATGATGATGATGTTTGATGTAGGTGCGAGAGTGACGGGTGCATTATCCACCGGCTTTAATGCGTCCACACTGAATTCATCAGACAGGGCAATAAGCTTCTCTGAACTTTAGAAATAAATAAATAAATATCAGGGGACAATCTCACACCAATTGACCTAGTCCCAAACTAAGCTCTAGGCTTGTACTATGGGTACTAGACAACGATATAAATACTTATATAGAGAAATAAATACTTAAATACACAGAAAACATCCATGACTCAGGAACAAATATTCGCGCTCATCACACAAATATCTGCCCTTACCGGGATTTGAACCCAGGACCGCTCGCTTCGTAGGCAGAAGCAGACATGTTGTAGAAAACACCAGCACAAGATAATAACGCTTTAAAAAATATAGTTCTAATAGCCGTTTTGGATTTCTTGAGAGGAGCTCCATTAGACTTGAAATAATTTAAAAGCGCGATAAGCTCATATCTGCTCGTATATAAAATGACACTGAACACTAAAACAAAGGATAAGAGAAACAAAGAGGAGTAAATTAAAGATCAATCATTATGCTTTATATAGAATTCATGGTTCAAGAACGCGTGGAAATATATGCAGTGGAATCAGGGTAAACAGGGTAGCTGATAAGGAAAATAATGAATACCTCCCAATGCCAACCTATCGTTACGGACAAGGTCTTGCATTGCGATAAGATGGCAGCTTATTGCTTCCTTATCCTTTACTCACTGATTTCTGCTCGCATTTTACAGGCAAAGTTTAATTCAAATACCTAAAGGACCCTAACCTAACTACCACCAGTAAAGATGTAGGTTAACGGCCAAACCCTATATTCAATCCGCGGACAGATAGAGAGCTTACTTCGGATTAAAATTTGACACATTTTGTATGGGCAAATGTCAAATTTTAACCAGAGGTAAGCCTTATCTATCCTCGGTTTGAATATAGGGTTCGGCCGTAAGTGACCATTACCAACAACGTATTTTAAATACTCTCTATGAGTAAGGTAGAGAACCTCTTATTTAACCCTCTACGACTGACGTGACGTCTATCAGACGTCGCCAAAAAAAATCGCCGTATGCCGTGATATAGGGTAAGTGTACCAGTGAATGAACGAATAAGGACTCGGGTGACTTTGGCCTTACTTTTAAAACAAATCTAAAAAACAGACAAGTAATTTTAATTTTTTTTTTACATCTGCATATAGTCTTTTATTATTTAAGCATAATTCTCACCTATTTTTACTTATAGTTTGAAAAATATATATAATTTTCTGAAAAATTGTCGGAATCACCTATGAATGAACAGGCAATCCCAATAAATGAACGAAAACGAACCTATGAATGAACACACCATATTTGGTAATAGAAGTGAACACGGTGTTTTGCCCCAATAAATGAACAAAAATTATTTTGATAAAATCTTTATTGAGTAAATTAAAGAAAACTATTCTAGCTGTGTTTTAATATTTATAACACTTAATCATCGTATAAAAATAAAAATTGACTCTTCTATCAAAAAATTATGTCGGTCCCTTACCTATAAATTCAATGTCTATTAAGGTTCAGTCTTACACGTCGGTAATATTTAAATTCAAAATATAAATAATCAACAAAATATATAGTCATATCAAATAACATTTACACTTAAACCTAAAATGCGCACACTTATCAGACTTGCTCTTAGGATACATACTTAAAATGTTTATCAAAAAATAAAAATAAACAATTAAATTGTACTAATCAAATGAATGTTTAAAACAATTCAACCGCAAATAGAGATCACATGTGACACAACAATCAAATAAACTTTTAGCAACCTTAATCATTGTTAAGTAATTTGTTACTATAATATATAGATATAAAAAAAATACACATGTATTCCTAATAAACTACTTATAGTTTTGGTCCGTTTCATTCAGGAATCTTATAACAGTCGCAGCTTTAATTATGTTAAATGCCTACGTATCAGCCTTGCCATTGAATACTTAACTTTAATTAAAAATAGTTAACTAATTAGAATCATTCAGTCTCGGACATATTACCTATATCTATTCTACCATAAGAACATCAGATTGATTAAATGAGATCACTCCTCGTCTCATAGTTTCCGGCTGAGGAAGTAACTTAACTATGTCTTCCCAGGAAACAGGAGTAATATCTGGAATAGTTGGTTTAGCGAATACTGTGGTATCTTCTAGTCTAGACTTCTTTCTATAAAAATCAACCTTTACTTTCTTGTTGTCATTGTCAACCAGAACAATTTTGCCCAGAAAATATCTCAAACGTTTTCCGGTTTGAAATTTGGCTACCACATATCTCTGGTGATACTGCATCAAATCGTTTTCTTGATTTGTGTGAAGCGATTCAAGCGATGGATTATTATTTGAAAGGGGTGGATCAATATTCTCAAACGCTGATGGTAAATCTTCTATGGGCTCTTCAAAGACTTCATCCTCGTGGTTTTCGAATTTAGTTTTTTTTGATTTATTCGCTCCTTTGGCCTTTTTATTATGTTGTTCTAACATTTTATTCTTTCTTTTTTCTGCCACCCGCTTCTTTTTCTCGGCAATCTCTTGTATTTTTTTTTGTTTATCCTCTTCTTTTTTTCTAAAATATTCTTTAAATTTTTTCCCTGTAAGTCCATAAGGATGAGGTTCCTTTTTAATTACATTTTTCGTTTTGGTTTCAATCTTAGGTAACGTTAAAAATGTCTCAATGAAAGTTGAATCGGTAGGTGTTTCATTCTCTGTATTTATAACTGTGCTTTCGTTACTTTTATATTGTGGGATTTCCGTCATAGCTGGTTGACTATCAAATTGTCTAGAGCTTGATTCGTCTTCAATAGAGTCAGAAACTTTCTCTTCTGAGGTTTTCTGAGGATGATGTTCACTTAAAGAAGCAACTTTGATATTTTTATGATGTGCTTTAGGTGCAACTTCTATGTTAACTGTTACTTCAGTGATTGGACTTATTAGTAGATCATTGATAGATTATGTATAGGGAGTTTCAACTGGTTCGGATTGCGTATCAAGTTCAGTAGTCTCTATGGGCAAACTGAGTTCAGGTAATGTTGTTTTCTTTACGGCAGACGCAACTTTTTGGGTATCGACCGGGGTCAAGTTTGAAACTCCTTGTTCATTTTCAACAGGGTCTGTGTTTTCCAAAAGGTTTGTCAGATCACTAAACTCAGAAATGTTAACTAATTCCTCGTGTGTTTGTAATAAGTAACTCGGCACTTCAAATGACAACAGTGAAATTTCGTTTTCCTTTTGAGGGTCTGTAGAACTTCCTGGCAAGGGTATGTGTTCTGGGCTGATAGAAGGCACGTTTGAAGAAATGTTTGTCGGTCTATTGGGAGTACTAGAATTATCAGTGTCTGATTTACATTTCACCCATAATGGGTAAAAAGCATGTGTGTGAGTAGTTCTTTGAGTATAGCATTCAAGGAACTCTGCAGTCAAGACTTCGCCAACTTCCAATTCGATAACGCTCATTGTTGCACGTTTGTCATCATTACCAGAATTATCTAGACAACTGGGTCGTTGTGCGGAAAACAAGTTTTGTCTACGTGTGTCGATACATTTATTATAATCCACATTATTCGGATTTAACGGGAAAAGCCCACATTTCTCAAAACCGTTCTTAATAATACTTGGCTTAATTGCCTTTGTGTAGGCTTGATGAAACAACGGAGCAAAGTTTTGTTTTGATATGATTTTGGTAGTCGTTTGTTTGTGTTTCCGGACGACAGATTTCCATACACATTTAAGGGCCCGAAATATGGACACATCACATGGCTGAAGAATGTGTGTGGCGTTGGGATATAGAGCAAATAGCATTATCCCTTTTTCTTCACAAAAATCAGACAAATCCTTATTAATGTGCGACTTATGCCCATCTAAAAACAACAAGATGGGAAGCTGGATATTTTTCTCAATTATCCAATCGTAAAATAATCGAATGTACGCATAAAAAGTGGCGGATACCATCCACCCGGAATCGGATCGACCTACTGCCCAATGATCTGGAACTGATTCTGCTATATCTCTTGGGATTCGTTTATATGGGTACACAATATAAGGTGGAACATCTGTTCCATCAGCTGCAAAGTTGCACAGAACTGTGATTGATTCCTTTTCTTTACCACATGTAATAGTGTACGTATCTTTATAATTTTTCGCTCCCAGAATTATACCAGTTTTCGGACATGTTTGAACTCCTGTCTCGTCAGCATTGAATATACGAGATGGATCATTAAGAATATCCAACGCACCTTCTGCTTCTAAATGTTTATTCAAGGCCTTGAACCATTCCCTTATGTCACCTTCTTTCACTGCCGCTCTTGATTTCGATATCATTTCTGCATTTCGCTTTGTAAGTTCCGGATGTCTTTTTAAAAACAACGCCAGCCATTTCCTTCCTGGTCTGTTATCTTTGAATTTAGAGTCTCTCTTTGTCTCATTCATAAAAGTTTGTATGGTGTCAAAAACTTCATCCGGGTGCATCGGGAAACCCAGCATTGATTTCTGTATTATCCAATCACACAACTTTTGTTCCTCTTCACGAGTCAGCTCAGGACTGGGTCCCATTTGTCGTCCAAGAGGAACCTTGAAATTAATTTTATTATGCAGTGTAGACTTGGGCACATTGTATTTGACACTTGCTGCATTTAAAGATATTTTTCCTCTTACTACTTCATCTATAGCCTTCTCTAAGTGTTCTTGAGTGTAGCCGAATCTTACGTATTTTTTTCCATTAGTTTCAACCTCCATCTGTAATGATGTGCGTATTGGTGAAATATGAAAAAATAACAAATAATAATCAATCAAACAATATAAAAGTATCAACTTCAATATCAAGCATAAAATGTGTATAACATCCATTGACTAGAAAATAAAATCTAATGAATGAACACTGGTAATTTTAAAGTAGTCCATTTACTCGCTTTTAGATCTAATAGATGAACTAATAAAATAAATCCCGTTCATTCATTGGAACAAAAAGTTAGTGAATAAACAACGGAAAAATAATGTAATTTATTTACCAGCAATTAAATTCCAGTGAATGAACTAAGAAATGTCGGTTTAATACAAAACCGTTTTAAAAGATTTAAACATAAATTTATGTTCCAATACTGGACCAGTGATTCAAAATGAACGTATGTTAGGGTTTATTAAATAAAAGCAATAATTTCTTAACAAAAAATGCTTAAACTATTTAAAAATGCCAAATCCGATATGCTCCAGTGAATGAACAAATGTTCATTCACTGGAGTGAGGTACTTTTAAGGTTCCTTTCTGTAAACACCTTAAAATAAATCAATAGGTTAGAATTTATCAAAAGCCGACGCATCCTATTTATACTTTACCCTTTTCACTACAACATACATATATGAAACCAACAATAAGCATGAGATAAATGGCAATAATATCAAACTTTCCAAACCGGTACTCACCTTGCTCCTTTTATTTTTTACACTGACACACGTTATTTTTATTTAGACGCCATGACGAAACTAAAGTCGAGCCATAGATTATATAATGTTGCTATCCTAAATAAAGAGTTGACAGACTAATAAAACACAACTTATTGGACTGTTCTCTATTACAAAGCTTATTTTTTGATAAAAACCGCGTTTTGTTCATTCACTGGGGGGTGTTCATTCACTGGTACACTTACCCTAGCTCTGTATCGCTCAGTACCTTCTTCTAGCGACTCGCGGTATTGTAAGTTAATCTTTGTGAAAATACCATGTTTTTTTACCTTATTTAAGTAAATTACATATTTTTTATTTAAAAGCTCATATACCTACAAGTTTATTATTAATTCCGCATTACAATTAAATAATCATGCTATTCACTAGGTAAGCAATACTTATCATTGAACCATTAGTATTTTTTCTATATTTTATCAAAAATGACGTCTGACAGACTCCACCTCAGTAGAATGTTTCTAAAATAGTCACCACAGTTGCAGAGAGTTAAAACTGAACGCCCCTATCCTAATCGACTTTTCAAACATGCGTCCACACGTACGAGAACCTTTGCCTAAACACATTGGAGAGGCGTTCAGTTCCACATCAAAGTATTTCATACGATTGTATTGTTTACTCATACATATTTAAAAGCGCGGATCGCGGGAAAGCGGTGGATGCGAAAAGCACAAGACCGGTCTGAGTGGAAAGCCTTGGGGGAGGCCTATGTCCAGCAGTGGACGTCTTTCGGCTGACATGATGATGATGATGATGACATATTTTCAAGAAACTATTTACCTAAAAGCCTAAGAAAATAAATTTTGTTTCTCCGATTTTTTATTTTTTTATTTTTATGACAGAGAAGACAAACGAGCACACAGGCCACCTGATGGTAAGTGGAAACTGTGACCCATAGACATTCGCATTCACAAGACTGCAATGCAATCCTAAGACTGCAAATGCGTTGCCAACCCTGAGGACTAAGATGGAATGCTCTATGCTAGTCAGTCTATGGCGGTAGGTTAATGGATAAGATGGTGGTAGCGATCCGGACGGACCCTGCACAAGGTCCTACCACCTGGAGAATTCCTTGTTTACAGAACATTGATCTAAATTTTGTAGGTTTTTTAAGTCCTAGAGAACTTTGCGCTAAACCGGATTGCCAAGTAACTAATAAATACTTGCAAATTCCTCGAGGTGTGTCGAAGAGTCGAGCGGCAGAAAATGTGCTTAGCGAAGGTAATTTTTTTGTATAGAGCTACAGTTTTGCCGAAAACGTACCCTATTGACAGTGTTTTGAGGGGCTTGAAAACCCAAATTATTACAAAAATCCAGGGGTAAGTCGAAAGCTACAACATAATCCCTAAATAATGGTTGTAGTTCCATTTTCACTGTAGTAGGAACATCTTACCCTATCAACTTTCAAATTGGCCGATTGTTCCTTAGTATCCATTCTAATCTTTATCATGTTTACGTAATTCTTGATTCTTCATCATGATTTTGAGCTTTATCTCCTTCGGCATCTTACTCGGTCTAATAAAGTACATCAGGGTCCGGTACCCTGGGTAACACTGTAGCTGCTATGTTCGTTGGCCCTCCCAGGCGGAGTACTACGTGCTCCTCTCGGCTGAGAGCGGCGCCGCGGCCCTCCCCTCCGTCTTCACCAGTGTTCACAACGACAGCAGCCAGAAATTCCTCGACGACCTTGTGAACTACCGCAGGGATGTCTACTGCATCATCGATGACCAACACTTCATCTGCTACACTGCTAAAGTCTGATGATACATTAATATAAGCAGTTTTTTTTTAAATTGTAATTAGTTGAGGATCGATTTTTTCATTTTAGTATTCATATTATGTGCATATTTAGCAAATATAAATGTGCGTGTCAACGAGTTCCATCCATATAACCATTGCATCTACAAGTGTGTTAGGATGAAATAGTACATACATTCCAAGATAGAAATGAATATATATTTATTTTAGGTATGTAATTCTGTAGTTTGTTATATATGTACGTACATACGCAATGATGTCAGCTGCGGAGCCTGCACAGAAAAGTAACCTTTCTCGCTAGGTCACTTCTATGCACGGGGGTTACTTTTCCCTACACACCCTATAAGCTTAGTCATATAATTAATCGCAATAATAAAATTAGGGGATGAAGAATCAAACTGATTTTGAATGGCTCCTATTTATTTAATTTTAACTTTAAAGAACTTATGCATAACTATAGAATCACGTATTTGTCATAAATAAATATCTTAATAAACTAATTTTAGAAACGTGTTTTTCAATATCTCTACTGATAATAATAATTATTATTTGATATACGAACGATTAGTCTCGTAACCTATGATATGGAGTATATGAAATATGTCGATAAACAGTAAACATAAACATATATCTAAATCGTTACAATCAATTCCATAGACGTAGCTAAATACTGTGGGATATATTAATTTAATTGTCAATTGGGTATTAGGTAAAGCTTTCAATGCTCGTCCAATGCGACGAAAAAGTTAGTAGAATTGGCTATTTTCATCAAACATTGTGTGACCAAATGCCCATGCCCACCCATCAAAAGGGTCAGAGGTTCGATGTCTTATCTGATGTACCTACTTGTTGGCCACTTCATGTAACGTTTCATAGCTGTAGGTATCTCTCTCGAACTTCTAACAGCTTCTCTTGTTTGTTGACCCCACGTTTTAGTTCAAAACGTTGGCCATGTTATGACAATACTTACAGTAACTGACTGTACTTTAACTAGCAATAATTATTCTAGCCAACATCATTAGGTACGCTCAAAAGTATCCGACCATTTTAAATTATTAAGTAATTTAATTTCTAGGGAACACCATGAAATTCCGTTTTTTTTTTAATTTTAAAGGTCAAAGGATCAAAGTATCGCATTCGAAATTATGAAAATTCGAGATTATGGAAAATTCCGATTCGGATTGTTATGTTCGTATTGTGTTCGAATTGCTATGTTCCGGTGCGGGATAAAACAGCCGGTGACATAAATAGCATTGATTACGCCGCATTTGAAGTCTTATGGACGTATTAGGTAATAAACTCGTTTTGACTGAGATGCCCATCTCGAGAGACGTCAAAGGAAACGTCAACCCTTAGAAAGCTGTCATTTTTGACGTGTCTTAGAATTGTGACTGATATCTTCGCTTCGCGGTCTTGAGATTGTAGTCTCGAGGATTCAAATGTCTATGGTTCTCGGATCCCACTTACTATATCCTAATATCCTTAGGCCTTAGTGATCCTTGTCTTGAAAAAATAAGATGACAACCGACATTATCTTTCCAGGAATCCCATTAGAAACTTTGCTCAACTTCTTACTTTTATAAAATAGTGGGTACTCCAATGCATCTCATCCTCTCCAACTATTTTTTATAAATCGTGGGATGGGCGGGTCTAACGCGCCTGACCTGAGACCCTACTTTGAAAATCGAAATTTGAAGCTACGTTAGCTCCATCACTTTCAAAAGATTAAGTCTCAAATGACGAGTGACAGGGACGGAGCTAACGTCATTTCGAACTTCTATTTGGCTTTAGGGCCAGCGCATACAGATACAACGAAGCGCAGCGGAGATAATTTTTCATTGCCGAAGAATCGGCGCGCGGTGTCTCCTCGTATTTGTGGTATTCATTAATTTCGATCTTATTTCAATACGTCCAAAGACGGTGATACTTTGGCAGTTGAAATTCTCAGCGCTTCGCTGTATGTGCGCCGGACCTTAGCCTTAACCTATTTAGAGTGCGATAGCTCTAAGAAAGTGCTTCGGGTTTGTACTTGTCTCTCACTCGCTCTCATACGCTTTTTTATTAAAAGCGAGTGACAGAGAAGTACAAACCCAAAGCACCTACTAAGTGCTCACAGGCTATAGTTAATTTTTCATAATGTAAGTAACGGATTTGCAATTGGCACTTTCCTATTTTTCATACGATACCTGTCTGATGTCTGAAAGTTATATAGTATGCTTTATCTCAGCATATTATTTACCCTCTGCTAATTTCCATGGTCTTCTCTCTTCATACGCGAAAGATTGGTCGGTCCTATCTTCCTTCGGATATCGACCAACAATCTAGTTAGCAATCTTAAAAAGTTTTTACCCTTGATTCAATTTCAAGTTAAAAAAAATGCTATTTTAGTAAGTTCAGTTCAGCATCTTTTGGACCCTTTCTCGATTGGTTAGCCAATCAAAATTTAAATTGACGTTCGAAACGGTTTAATTACTGTTCGAGTAGTATAAAATAAATAGCGCGCTATTTATTTTATACTGCTCGAAAAGGAATTAAACTGTAGCGCTGAGTAAATTACGCGATGTCTTTCGTACATACAGTCGTTAGTTTTATTATTGAGAATATTATAAAACTATACAACCTCACTTTATACTCGTTTTGATGTGTCGATTGATTGATTCGAGTCGAGTCGAATTGCATTTCACCGATGCCTTTGATTTAAACAGTTTACTTATGTATTAAGCGAAAACATACAATTTTGTGTAGATCTACAGGTCCTTTATTCCCATTGATTTAAGCCCATCTTGGTTCTAATAACATAATCACTAGGTATTATTTCCATAATAGTTTGTGGTAGCTCTCATTGCCAAGTAAATGAGAGCTGCAACAAAAACAACAATTGTTATAAATAAATGTTATAATTCAGAAGCAAGACGATGCAAGCAAACAAATTAACAATACGATAATGATACGGTCAAAATAAATTGGAATAGAGGCCCTGAACTAACAAAGAGCCCTATTATTTTTAACATAAATTTCCACTGAAGCTATTTCACTAACAGGTTTTACGAAGGCGTTTCTAATCAAACAACAACAGTAGCAAGCATTTATTTAACAAAACACAACTAAATCAATCAATGGCCGTTTCTATTTACCAATATACCAGGAGCGCATAGATCGCTAGCAGTATCACTGTGGCACCACAATGGCACGCCCACCACGTCTTGATCCTTTCACTCGACGCTTAGCACTGATTGCGACACAGCTGGCCACTGTAAATGTTTTTATCAAGTACGCCATTAAGCGGCCTTTGAAGGCATTTCTTAATAGAAATAAAGTTTGGAATCGATTGGCACGATACAGAGTCGACCTCTCGCGTTTATACAAACCTAGTATTCATGGATAAAGGTTATTTGTTATAAATATATAACGCTTAGATATAGATATGTGTGAGACTGGTTGCCTTATCGGCCTACGCCTTGACGACTGATACGCTTCAATATCTTTACTTGTTTGGAGGTGAACCGGATGACCGTGTTATGTTAGTGTTAGTGTTTCCTATGTTTTGAAGTAAAACGTGTTGTGTTTTAAAACCTCTTCCTACTTGACACCTAAACATATTAACTTAGCCTAAGTGTCCATGCT
Source organism: Acleris emargana (assembly GCA_927399475.2). Taxonomy (NCBI): domain Eukaryota; kingdom Metazoa; phylum Arthropoda; class Insecta; order Lepidoptera; family Tortricidae; genus Acleris; species Acleris emargana. Next base: position 6,826,640 of record OV656840.1, read on the forward strand.
AAATATTGAATCGAGCCCTTAAATAGATGTCAAAACCAATTCTCCCAGATTAAGGTTGCATAAATCTGCAGGAGTTAAACGACTTCTCTCTTTTCCAGGAGAGATACTACGCGTCCCTGGCTTCGGAAGCGAGTACTACGAACCTGCCTGCAGTGATCACCAGGATCCGAGAAGAAAGCTCCAGTCGATTCCTGCACAACCTCCAGAACTACCGGCAAGATGTCTACAAGATCATTGACGATGAGCGATATGAGATTATAAGTAATGGGAAAAGTGAAATTATTTGTTGACCCTACATGGGAAAAAAGGTGTTTAATTTATAAGGCTTTAGGGTTAAAACAGGAGCCACTTGCACAGACTTAAAATTAACATGGTTAACAAATTAAACACAATAAATCATGTAAATCTGGTTTTGTGCTATTGGCTGTCATTTTACTAAGTTACTTGAAATGAAATCATTTATATTTATTAAAAAAAAAATTAGTGCAAGGAGCTCGGAGTTGTAAGGAATACTTAATTAGCTTGTAAGAAACTAAAATAAAGGTTTTAAGTACAGTAATAGAAATAATAATAAATAGAATTGGGATTAGAGTTAATTTAATAATAATAAATAAGTCAATAATTATTTGTAGCCAGGAGTAATAATAATATACTTAGTTGACCTGAATTATTTGTTTTCCTAATATCCTCTCTTCAGATTCTACCCACCCACCGTCGTAGGGGAACTATAAAACGAAGGAACCTACTAATGACGTTTCAAGTCAATATTTGTCGAATTATTTGATTGATTTTTGAGTGATAACTGCTAACATTGAATAGCATAGGTAATTTTTGTTGAAGTTCTCCTGCATTGTAAACTTGAAATTTTGTATTTATACGATATTAAATTATACCCGGGAACCCATTTTCAACATGTTAGAATTATTGTGTTTTATGTTTATGTCATTAGCATTGCGCCGGCGAAACTGGAATACCTTGGAATAATAAAACAAATAACGTGAAATGTCGCGTAATTTAACTTAGAAGTCTTAACATTGCACCTTCATGATTTTTTGTTATAAGGATTTGCCTTGCTTTAACTAAACTTCTGAATAAATCATTATGAAATAACTATTGGCAACTCCCAAGTCATTGACGTCGTTAAAATGTCTACAGATGCAGTGGATAATCATTTCCATCGTTTTTTATCGGATAAGTTCGTATTTATCTTGCTTTCTCAATTAGCTTCAGTATCCATAAACAAGCCAACTGAGAAAGCGAGGTAAATACGAACTTATCCGACAAAAAACGATGAGAAAGGATTATTCACTACATCTCGTTAATTGAATACAAAACGGACACATTTCAATATCAGTCAGTGTTGCATTTTAAAATTAGAAGGCGTTCGTATAAGATTTTTAATTCAAGAGAAAATTATTTTAGAATGTGTCCGTTTTGTATTCAATGAGCGATCTGTACCCACTTTTCAATAAAAACTGCTAAGTATTTCCTGGGTACTATTAGTGCGATCATCTAAGCATAGTTACACAAAAATATTCATTTTAATCATTGGTATCAAGACTATCAACAAACAGGGAAGCTATCAATACTTACTTACTATAGTGTTTCAGTCCACATTGCGCCTCTCCCCTAGATTGACGTCGCGTGTTTGCGTCAATGTACATAAAATTAAGAGATGGGGTTAGATAAACAAGAGGATTGTCAAGGACCGCTAAAATCGCGAAGCTGTCTAAAAAAAACATACAAATTTAGCTCCGGCCGTTAACGTTTCTCACCCCCTAAATCAAATCTGTACGATTCTGTTTTTTTGTTTTTTAGATTTGATTCATTCTAAGAAGTATTTTCTTGGAAAGGAAAACGTACGGAGATAGTTTTTCATGATATCTACATTATCTACAACATATTCAAGAATCGTAAAAATCGGACTAGGTTTAAGGGTAGAGAAACGTTTTCGCATTTTGTTAGCTTCACAATGCTCTTAATGATCATACATCGTTATCGCGGGAGCAAAAACAAATCTATTAAAGAACACATATAACAGAATGTATATTTAGTATCAATGGAATATTGTGCCTAAACACTCTAAGCCTCTAAGAAGATCTTCATATCTAGCACGAAGTTTTCGCTGGAAACGGTCAATTAAACTTGTGTTGCACTGAGTAAACGCGTCAACTAGTCAAATTTAATATTTTAAAAAAAAATGTCAATTCCAGTATTTTTCTCCAAAAATAGTTTTAACTTTTTAAATATATGTTTTCTATTCGTACTCATATTTAATTTAGATATATTTTTGTATGTTCCTGTACATATCAAGAATAACAAATGTCTAAAGTAGCAGGAAAAGTGACTGCGACGTTGACGTTAGGATTGCGTAGCTAATCTCTTTAAATATGTACCATTGATCAAGTCAAGTACGGAGGGAAGATATTTGAAAGAAAATTTATACATAGCTAATCTCTTTAAATATGTACTACTGATCAAGTCAAGTACGGAGGGAAGATATTTGAAAGAAAATTTATACATTTTGAACTCGTAGGTATAAACGTTTCTCGATACGAGTGAGTGTGTTTTTGCCTATTTGTCATAATCTTTCACTACTGTCAAATCGTTTTTGCTCCCGCGATAACGATGTATGTTAATGATACTACTCCTGAGTGATCCTAAAATACTATTTCTTCTGGAATAATGGCTAAAAAATAAAATAAAACACATGAATCAGCCAAAAATATTTTATTTAAGCGTATTTATAATCTTTATATTATCAATGCTGATATATTATTAATCTTTAATTCTAATATTTATGGCTTCCCTTTGATTACAATAATTATTTAGGGATTGTTGGTAAGGTCCACGGTAGTCACTAGGAGTTCATGATTGTGAAACACTGCTGGACTGTATCTAATGGAAGTGCTAAAAGTAATATAACGGTCGAGCAGACCAATCAGGAAGGAGTATAGTGGTGACTCTTCGCCCTGAACCTTACCACGCCGTGTTAGTGGGACAGACTGGGCCGAGCAGCCACGCCATCAACAAGTTTGTACTTATGTATAATAGCTTTGCTTCACATAAAATAAAACGTTACCTTATTCTGTTATAAAAATACTATTATCTCAATATTGTTTCCAAATTCGAACTTTTCGTTTTACATTATTATTAATATGTGTGAAATTTATGATTTCAATGATCCATTATATATATTTTGAATATAAAATTTTAACGAAAAAATAAAGTCTTAATGTAACTTAAATTAAACTTAGAAATAAAAGTATAACGAAAAAGTACATCGCACACGGAACGAATCATTGAAACTACAAGAACGCATCAGCGCGACTCGTTTGGCCACTAAGTTAATAATGTAAGTAAGGTCCTACTGAATAACTCTTTACATTTTAGGCTGATTCCTTTCCCACATTTTCTTACAAACGTTTGGCCACTCCGTACAAAACCTACCTAACCATATCCTGGTCGTTCCAGTCAGGTACTGCCACTCTTTCCTCAGCCCTTTCAACACGATACGAATAAAGGATAAACAAAGGGATCGCCCCGTTAGAAATCACCCATACATACTACATAATAATATAGAAAGTTAATTTTGAAGTAAATGGCAAATTTGATAGCAACCCGACAATTATAAAATTGCGGAGACATGATAGTAATAATCTTTCAAACTTATTTAATTATATACAGACTTAACTACAGCGAACATAAACGAATTATATCAAGCGTCTAGCACCATTCAGATATAAAGGTATACATCGATCTATATAAAATTATCAAACAAGAATATAAAATAGGGAAAAACAATAATATAACAAATAGTCCGCGGTGCGGATTCTCTCCCTCTCATACACTGGATAATTTTGAATAAAATAAGGGACTAGCTGAAACAGTATTGCAATCAAAAAAGAGATGCTTCAAGAGAAATGTACGTACATTCTAATAGCATATAACTATATTATCTATACACTGAGATGACAGCGTTACACGTATAAAAAATAAATCACATATCGTCGATCACCAAACCGGTCACTATATTATTGACCTATTGACAATCCAAGAAGTCCATATTGTCACGAACCGTTCCGCTCCTATCATTCGCACTCGGCCCAAGGGAAACAACATTCCGAATTGAAAACCACTAATTATTAACGTAACAAGGGTAACTAACATACTGAGTCATACTTCTTTATACGTCTCAAACGAGGACGGTAAATCTGAAAAATGTCACAAATTTGAGCCTCAAAAATCTAGATTGTACTTTAAGACCTGTATAGGTGACTCTGGAAGTCTTTCAAGCTACGTGCAACGTTTCAGGAGAGTTCAAGAGCTTACTGGGTCTACTGAAACTCTAACATCGAGATTGACAAAAATTGTACTTCAACATCTAACACAATTGTGTCGGAGAAATTAATTCTAAACACGAATCAAGATCGTTTGATTGCACTATGACATCTTCATAAATAATAGACATCGACAGTTAAGTAAAGTACCAAGGCATTACAACAGCCTAGATGTTTTTATTTGGGAACGCATGTAAGATCCCATCTGATAGATTCACTAGGAATCACGAAATTGGAAACTTCGGATACACCATCCTTCTCGCCCTACAGATACAATTGTATGAATGAGAAGGGGCACGCGTAAATTGATGTCAAGAAAGGTAACCGGCTGTCGAGGCGTCGTAGCCGCTAAGTGTATTAAAATTTGTCAGTGAATGGTAACACGGATCAAGATCGTTTGATTGCACTATGACATTTCCATAAATGGGTAAGGACCAAAAAGTTGGACCCCAGTTAAGCGCAGTTAACCATACAAATAACGAAGTCGAAAAAAGTTCCGTTGTGCGACGAAAATTATCCCTACAATTGTATGGCTAACTTTCGTGTCACAACGGAGAAGTTTCATTTAATTGAGTGAGTTGGCGTGGCCAACTTTTTGGTCCTTACCCGGATAACATACATCGACAATAAAGTAATATACCGAGGCATATTAACCGCCATATTTTATTTATTCCATCTTTTAGGTTTACTAGGTATTCGAAACTTCGGGTGCGCCATCCTTCTCACTCTACAGACCGAATTGTATGAATGAAAAGGGCCACACGTAACTACGAATTTCGTTTCTAGGCCCTTACTAAATCTTCTTAAATATCGCCATTGATGTTAATAAGGTACAGTCACGCTCCGGGATTGTTGAGCCACTTGCCATTGTTCGTAATTTAGCCGCGTATTCAATAACCGATGTCAACGACTGGCTGACAGCTATTCGATTTGCATTACCAAATGCGAAATTAGAAACATGGGTAAGTCGCTCAACAATTTGGGTTCGCGACTGTGCCAGGGCGTTATACTTATAGCAGCTAAGTTGGTATTTTTGTCAGCAAATGCTAACACGGATCAATACCGTTTGATTGCACTATGAGATCTTAATACATAACAGACATCGAAATTTATATAAGGTACCAGTATTAACAACCGAATATCAGATTCCACCTAGTAGATTCTCTAGATATCACGAAATTCGAAACTTTTGGAGCGCCATCCTTCTCACTCTACAGACGGAATTGTATGAATGAGAAGGTGCACACGTTACTACGAATTTCGTTTCTTAGACCTCTACTAAATCTTCTTAAATGTCGCCATTGATGTTTCTAAGGTACCAGGGCGTCATAGCAGCTTAAGTGGTTTTGTCAGCGAATTGTATGTCAGGTTCCATCTTCATGGTTTGCTGCGTAGGGTCGTAGTGTCCGGCCAGGTAGTAGACATCGTTGTTGTCGTATACAGAGCTGTAGCGAGCCGGGTCATCGCCCATGCGCTCCTTGTATTGAGCCAGCGGCAGCACCTCACATTTGTGGGATATGGTTTGCACGTCGTTCTCGTCGGTGTGCGGGGATTCGAACAAGCCTCCCTGAAATTACAAATGAAAAATAATGAAATTTACAGGTGAGTCAGTAGAACGTTGTGTAAGCTTCGTTTGGATCGCTACCACTTCCATCTTATAAAATAAAAAAGGCACCAATGAGCAGTGTTTGCTATGTTGTTACTTGTAGTTTGTAAAAAGCATGGGTTTAGTTACAGTAGGTATTTACTTATTTTTTTTCTTTTAATAACACACTTAAGAAAAGCTTCAGCGCGTAAGATGAGAGCCGGTGGCCAAATTTCTAGTCAGCAATTTATTAAATTCAAGATTTCGTCAGTGAAACTGCAAAACCGCATAACATTTTAAATAAGGAGCAAAATGCACCTTTTTAATAAGACAGTAAGGTTTATTTTGCTCTACCATAAATTGGTTAGTTACGCGGTTTTCACCGACGATTTGTCCCTATTGTTAGTGTACGTGTAGTACGATCTCCGAACCAATGGCGTTTTATATTCAAACGTTGGTTTAAAGATAACGAAATAAATCAACAGGCAGAGCAAAAGGTTGATGGATGACAAATGGATAACCATAGCATAGAGGACCAGGCAAATTGTGAGCGCTCTGACTTCTCCCGGGGCGCTCTTTTAATGTCGAAGCGAGTAAAGCGGGCCTGCCGGTGAGGGTCCAAGTCGAATGCGCTAGCAGAGCCAGCGGCCCTCGCTAGCAAAGTGGAGGGAAAATCGCTGGGTTTGTAGTGGGAATTACTTCCCCTCTCGCGGTAGGTGAGTCCCAACCCAAATAACCACCTTGGGTCCCCCAGGTGTGCGTAAATGCATTTCCCCAGCGTAAAAGTATGTTTGTACAGCGCTCCGTGAGTCACCAAAACAGTAATGGCTGAACATCAGCGCTGTAGGTGTCTGACACCTCAGCATAATGCTGAGCCAGTTTCGATTCACAACCGCCAGGACACACTCTGTGCTATTCCTGTCACATTGTATGTTGCAAATAAATGTCTTTCAATCTTTCTTTCTTTAAAAATGACCTCATAATAAACTACCCTGCAGTGGTTAGATATATTCTGAAAGCAAAAGGCGCTGCCTCTTGAAATACGACAAGCTTCCAGCAAAGTTGTATTTAAGCGTAAGCTTCGCCAACATCTACACAAGCAAGAACTTGAGTAAGGTGTCATCATCTTCATCACACATTGTTTTCGTATGTATTTGAGTATTATATGTATGTTTTATATGAGACCGGGGTTCGATTCCTCGCCGGAGAGCCATTTCTGGCGGTACAGGGTAAGTATCGCTGAGACGTTTTGTGTCGAAGATAAAAGAAACACTTCTTGAATATATTTTATAATTTATAATAACTGAATACCAAATAATATAGTAAATTAATGAAAGTACAATAATGGTGAGACACGCGTACGCGTGTCTAGTTCTTTTAGTAAAAATATGGAGAATGATCCAAGGATCGATAGCGGAATAGAATCTAATGAATTTGAATTTGGAAGATTTAGATCGAAATGTAATAGTGGCAAGGAACTCAAACAAAAGAGGTTGTAACAACCTCGTTACAATACTATTATTTATGTATTCTATACATTTATAGTATCAAGTAGGTATTTCATTCATTTTTCAACACTGTTTGCACCATTTATTCTCTGTTAACCATGAGGTTGACTGGTAGAGAAACCCTTTAGGTAGGCATTAAGTCCGCCATTTGTACTTTTTACATTTGTATTGTGCAATGAAGTTTAAATAAATAATAAATAAAAGGAAGTAGTAACAAATCTAGATATCATAAAACGAAGATAGTGTTGTTACCGGGTAAAGCAGTGGTGCGGGCGGCGGGCGCGTCTCCTCGGGATGGTAGAACCAGCGCACGCGCACCGCCATGGCGCCGCGGGCCTCCCAGAGCGCCTCCACGCGGCCGATGTACGGCCGGTCCGCGCGGCCCGTCGACAGAAACACGGCTGCTTCGCCCACCTAAAATACACGAACTAGTAAGAAATGGAACATATACACATCACATAATCAGAAACGCATGCGTTTTATCCATGCACTCGCCTAGAAAAAGGTTAGAAAAAGTTATTTCGTTTTATTGTTAGTTTACACTTTTCAGTTTTCGGTAACTAACATTTTTTTATAATGTATGTCTGTGAGAATGTAGGTAAATCGTCCTAGTCCTTAGGTTTGGCAAGTATTTGCGATATTAGGATTGCAGTTTTGTCATAGCAAATAAATGTCTAAAGGTGTAGAGCCCGCTTACAATCAACCACTTTTGGGACTTCGCCTCAGTCGGGTAAGTAATAAAAATAAATACCGTAAAACTACACAACTATGGTCCTGGCCTACAACAATAATCCAATTTTACTAATCACATTATTCTAAAAATATGAAAACTCGTAACGTATTTTTTAATAAAACTGTTACTTTTCACTTAGCCTTATCTATGGATACACTATATAATTCCGAATTGATCAAAATTCCGAATTTTCATAATTCCGAATGCAATTTTTTGATAGAAGACTTAATTTTTTGGTATCACTTATATTATAAATCAAACCTAACCTGACCTACGTATGACAATTAAATTATGCATTTAATCCAAAAGCGTAACATAGCTTACGGAAAAAATAAAATTCGGACAAATAAACAAGAAAAAGGAATTCGGAATTTTAAGGTGTTCCCCTTATTAGATATTTAAGATATTCTAAAAGTGACCAAAAACAATGGTGGGAAACAACAGGCTCTCGACGAAAAGCAAACAAAAATAAGTCACTAAACGCCAGAGACTTCTCACTTCTCAGGCTGGGTTCTTTAAATATCCGTTAGATTAAATATCCATCAGGAATGTCAAAAATTGGCTTTTATAAAACTGGACCTCAATGTCGTTGTACTCACATGCAGTGTCTCGTCCCCGCGGGTGATGGACCGGTGGAACAGCTTCCGGTGGCGCGGGCGCGCCGTGCGCCGGTACGGCTGGCCGGCCCAGCGCCAGAGCGCGCCGCCCGGCAGGAACGCCGCCATCTTGCTCACACCCCCGCTTGTCACGTCCGAGGAGGTCGAGGTGGATGACACTGTGCGCTTCTTGCTCTTCTGGAACGATAGTTACATGTTTCATGAACATTTCTAGCCCTACAGCAGATGTCTTGTATTCTTCTTATTATGTAAAATAAAGAGTTTACATACATACATTGCTAGCTTTTTCTATTGATAGTAACGAATAAGGGAGAGAGGTGAATGGGGCATCCGGTGTTTTGAACTTGTGAAAAATAGATGAAGATGACATAAACTAGAAGTGGACTGACTGGATTTGTATTGAAAACAAGAAATAATATTATGTGTTATTGATAGTCGAATTCAAAAAGACAGGACTCGTAGTTTGAACACACATACACAAGCAGTGAAATCTTTTCCTTGAACTATTCTACACATTACCTAAGTAGGGTAACTTACCTTTTTAGCTACCTCACTAGTGGAAGCCGTAAATTCGTCCTCCAACCCAATTCCGCTATCTTTAAAATTGTCTTTCGGCTCTTCATTCTTCACTGTCGTCATTTTACCCAGATTACTAAAGTCCAACACCGCAGTCTTCACTAAGTTCTTCGTCAGTACCGCCTTTTTAATCACCGTCTTCATCTTATCATCAGGTGATTTTTCCACAGCAATCAAAGTGGACAATCTGTCGTTAGAATCTACAGAGTCCTCGTTAGATTTATTAGAGTCATTGTAATCTGAAGACGATTTTTTCTGATGATCGTCTCCAGAAGAACTAGTCTCTTTGCCATCGTGCCTTTTCCTGTGTTTCCTGTGGTGCTTCTTATGATGCCGCCGGTGCTTGCAGTGCTCTTCGCAGCACTTGTGCTTCTTCTTTTTCTTTTTGACGTAATCCGCCAAGTTGGGATCATCCTCGGAAGATTGCAAGCGCTTTATTTTCTCCTTCCTGTGTTTCTTGAGTTTCTTCCTGTCTCTATGGCGCTCGCTCTCATCATTCCGGTTTTTGATAGGTTCTGTGGTTTTCTCTGTGCTGGTGGACGCAATTGCTTTTTTATCTTCCGTGCTATTGACGCTGGTATTTCTTCTTCGTTTGCCAAGGGTGAATAGTGGATTCTCGTATACTGGAAATAAAAACAAATATACAATTCCACTTATGTTAGAAGTAAAAAACGTAACATGAATCGCAAGAGGTGCAAAACCACATGGCGACACAAAACATTGCAAGGCAAGCATAAGTAACAAAGACTCAACTCACCAACAACAGGATAATTTGGCTCAAGGAACCTAATATCCTCGATGGCTATGCGACCCGAGTCGCCATCGTCAAACTCGACCGCAACAAACTTGTCATCGTGGGGGTCGGGAGAGGCCACTGCCACTGTACCAGGGTACAAGCATCGGTATTGTTGAGACCAGTACGCGCATACGCGTGTGCCTGAAGCCAGTTCTGATACTGATGATGGAGACACTTCCAGAATCTGAAAATTATGAAATATGTAGATCGATATAGAAAATCGTAACGCAAGGGATTAAATATAAGCCGCATTAGTTTAGGTCAATCAATAGTGGGGGAAGGATAATGTAGCGCTTTACAAATTCTTTGACTACTAGGTACTTTAATGGGCGTAGGACATGTTATTGTGATTCCCGAGCTACCGCAAAAACTAGCTTTTTTAATTACCCTATAAACAAGCGGTACTTAATACTTACAGCGTCTCTCAATGTCTCCTCTCTAGACATTATGTGCGGCTTGTTGCCTCGTTCCCCGTCCAAAGTAATAGCGTATACGTCAGGAGCCGTAACGGCACTCAGTTTGCCAGCATAGAATAAACCGCCCATAGCCGTCAACACTCGCGGCGAAGAGTCCAACTTGCTCTCAGTTAAAGTACATGTAGACACTGCAGGGAGTGGAACCTCTGTCGCTGCTACCTTCACTTCCTCTCGGTCCTTAGACTTTAAGTTCTTCCGACGCTTCTTAGCCCGGCGCCGCTCTTTCTCACTGTCGCTCGATGCGCTCGCTCGACGCATGGCAAACTCCAACTCAGGCATATCGTCTCTAGAATGTTTCCGCACTAACTTATCCACCTTTTCCCGGTTCTTTTGCCGTACTTCATTCAGACTTTCCATAGAAGAACTGGCCGATCTATTTAACGACCATTCGTTCTCATCCTCCTCAGAATAAACTTTCACAATTGGTTCAGCTTTCAATTTCGGACGCACCTTGCTCGTTCTGTTAGTATCCTCCCTGGAAGGCTCGCCTCTAGAGCACACGATGCCGCCTTTAAGTTTGCCTTTAGCTAGCAAATAACCGACTAGACTGCTCTTCGATTTGGGTTTCTTTGCAACTATAGTTTCGGTGGAATCGGGACTTGACACTTTGCGGGGGCGACCGACTTTCCGCTTTTTAGAAGAGCCTCGATCTGAGTCTGGGGAAGGTGCGGGGGTGGTTGGGGTCGGAGGGGTGGATATGGCTGGGGGTGGAGGGGTGAGCGCGTTGAGTTGTGCGCGTTTTTCGTCGCACTGGCGTTGTAGGTCGCGTAGACGATGGCGCAAGTCTTCTTCCATGGCACTGACAAGCGCGCGCGCGCACGGCACGGGCGCGGTGCGGTGCGCGCATGACGCTACACCGCACGAGCATGCAGTTACGCGGCGCAAACTCGCCTCCAACTCCCCACCACTGTTACGACCCTCATCCTTCTCCTTATCCCGTTTATATCGTCGCATTTTCTCTATCTTATGCCGCAATCTTTCTTCCATGTCTCGACTACGCTTTCTCCTCCTCTCACTTGAAGAATCTCGTCTGTATTTCTTGACTGCCGCTTCACTTGGCACTCTTTCCGTGGGGCTTAAGAGAGGTTCACTCTTTATAAATGGACGAGACGACGTGGACATACTTGTAGGAGGGCTTTCTACCTCCTCCATGAATCTTTGCTCGGCTAGAGCGCACAGTAATCCAAGGCCATCAAAAGACGGCTTAGCCCGTTCGGTGTTCGATTCAACAGGAGGGAATTCGAACCTCCTCAGAGGTTCAGCGTCTGTCCTTGGCGGCGATTTGGGAGACGACTTGATCATAATATTCGTAGTCGTTCTGGTATCAACTGTAAGAGGAGTCTTATCTAAAATTGGCATACTGGCGGGGGTGGTCCTCTCAAACTGCTCGATGCTATTAGAAAGAAGCTCCAAACCGCTGACGTCTACCATTGACCGCGATTGCTGCGCAGGCAGGACGGGAGAAGTGCTTGCTGTGTCGATCACCAGCTCATTAGAAGCGCTACTGGAGCTATCAACGAGCGCTTCGTCTCTTTCAATAGCATGTAAAGCCTTTTCCACAGCCCCAACAACAGCTGACGTCGCCAGAGCTTCAGAAGAGGATTCTTCAGCGCTATCTATCCTAGAAGTGTGCAGCATTGGCATATGCAGCGGTTCTTCAGGAATGTGTGCGACGCCAACACATGCTACCTCTCGTTCATCTTCATCGGCGTGGTTCGGCGAATCATCATCATCGTCCACGTGATCGGTCTGGTTAGAGGCGTCACGGTGTGCCGGAGCCTCCTGGCTGTCCGGAGGAGGGGTCGGCGGCGCGGCGGGCGAAGTAGCCTGGCTCCGGCAGGCTTGCTCAAACTCCGGTTGGTAATACAGATGCGTAGTCAAAATTGGAGGTGGTTCAGGCGCGAATGTAGATGGCTTTTCTTGAGGTGGTTCAGCTTCAATTTTGATCAGGGCGTGAGCATTCATGAGAGGTTGCATTATTGGCTTCCTGTTGTCAGGTTTGTGCTGCTGAGGAGCCGGACCAGGGGCTAAGGTAACTAGCCTGGTGGAATGCGTGTGAGTATGTTGCAGGGTCGCAGTAGACGCGAGCAGATCGCCTGATAGAAGTTGTAAGTGGTGTGATTGATGCGGCGCTGGTGGGAGTATCAGAGGTGCAGAGGGGTAAGGCATGCCGCCCCAGACGACGGTGTGGGGAAGGTCGGGGGGCGCCGGCAACAGCAGCAGCGCGCCCGAATTTGGGTCGCGAACCAGCTGAAACCCGCCAACGGAGCCCACGCCGCCGCCCACAGAGCCCACGCCGCCCACGCCGACTCCACCCATGACCATACTGTCCATTGGCATTTGAGCTGGAATTGAAAATAGTATATTTTTAATAAAACATTCATATACCAGTGAGAAATGTTTTGTTCTAATCATGATTAACCAAGGCACAACTAAGAAGACAAATAGGTACCTACATCATCTCTGTCGCACGAGAAATTTTAACAGCAACTAGGTATAGAGTATGTATTATCTAGTTGATCAATACCAACTAACATGCCGCCATTGCGACTCGTTTTAACGATAAGATTTTTTTTATTGACGACGCTCTGGCCTAGTTGGTAGTGACTCTGCCTACGAAGCTAGCGGTCCTTGGTTGAAATCCCGATAAGAAAGATATTTGTGTGATGAGCGCGAATATGTGTGTCTGAGTCATGGATGTTTTCTATGTATTTAAGTATATATTTCTCTATATAAGTATTTATATCGTTGTCTAGTACCCATAGTACAAGCCTAGAGCTTAGTTTGGGACTAGGTCAGCTGGTGTGATATTGTCCCATGATATTCATTTATTTAAACATCGACGCTTAAGTGTCGTCACCAAGCGATATTGTTAATAGTTTGCTCAGTTCAGATAATACTAACACTGACTTGATAAAAGATTCAGTATTGCAGTTGCACTGGCCCGCTGCTTAGCATGGCGCGCACAATATAGGTGCCTATGTGTTCACAGTGGACCGCCCCGGAGTGCTATTTGTATGCTGCGCCCGCGCTTCCTCTCTCGTTCGCGTGACGGAATGACAGTTGCCGTGGGAATACTTACAACAGGGTATTTATAATATCGATAGGGAATTTTAGAAATTAAATCCGAGTTTCAAACGCTCATCAACTGGCTTAGAACATAACGTGGATGCGTAACCATAACTACCATACTAACGAAGTTTCGACTCAACAAACGCTACCAGTAAAAAAAACAATTTTTAGGTTATAATATTATACTGGACGTCTTGCAGAGTCGACGATGAAGTCCTTTGTTAGTGACGATTTTTCATTTAGATTTGCCGGATTTTTAAAAAAGGTAAACAATACCATCCTAACTCTTGTATGCCTCAGTACGCATGAGTGAATACGAGTATGTATCTTTCGAAACTAAATGATTTAGAGTCTACTACGACATTCAAACCCCTCCAAGCATCTCCCTAGATTTATTTCTATTTACTAACATACATACATTAAATCACGCCTGTTTCCCAGAGGGATAGGCAGAGACCACTTCTTTCCACTTGCTACGATCTTGACAAATTTCTTTCGCTTCTTCAACATTCATTATATTTACTCCTTACTAAAATATCATGCTTTGACGCAAGCGCACGTTACTAAAAGGACTAGACTTATTTTAATCGATTCAGATTCGACCGGGCGCGCCGCATACGTAATACTCCACTTTTTGACAATAGCCGTACCAGGACTTCATAAATGATTTATAGTGCGTCGTACTGTCGGGGGTAATTAGGCTAATTGATAGAGGATCCCATGGAGGATGGAGGAGCGATGTCAATAAAAAGGTCAGACAGAACCACCTGTTTGGAATAAGTAAACTAATGTGGAGATGTGTACACAATTTAAACAAGTAATTTTTAATTTGTCTACAGTTCTTTTGAGTATGAGATTTACTGTCAAGCAGTAGGTATACCTACATAAAAATATCGATTAAACATAGATACCTACCTACATAGGTTTTGTCTGGTTTTGGCAGACGTGCCATGGGGAACTTGTTTTTTTTTTTGGTTGATATTCAATTCAATACTCATGTTTAGGGATTATCATTTTAACAATGATTATTAATCTTACAAGTATATTTACTAGTAGGTACCTAGCTAAATATTTACAGATCAGTCTTCGTGAAGGTCATTATAGCAGGAATCATTAGGTACTCTACAATCTCCAATGCCTACTTAATACTGCCAGAGCCCCATCACGGAAATCATATTCCACACTCCACAGTGTGCCTTAAGTACCTAAGCATTTAAAATTCCATTGCTTTGTTCACGTCACTCACTTCTCTTCGATGCCTAAAAGGCACTTTTTTACATAGCAACAGAAAAAAAATCGCGTGACCTATCAATTCCAAAACGTAACGGCCAAAACAGCGGTAATCGCCATGATAACCATACCGTTCGCCACCAGTGAAACATAAACAGAAAAAACTAATTCACAACACTAAACCGCTTGAGGCGTACCACGCGACTCCGCCTTGGAAGGCGCGGTGAGCCCTGATTGGTCGAGACGAGAAAGTGGGCGGTGCAGAAAAGGCGGATAAAGGAGTGATAGGGTTGGCCCGTGTCGGTTATCGATAACATGCGTTTTAATGGGTTTTTTTCGGATGATTATTTATGGTAGGGAAGTGACAGGCTTCCCGCGTGTGAAGCGCTTCGAGCGGATGCGGGCGTTGGCATTAAAAAATATATTAACTTCAATGCATTTTTTAAGTGGATCGGCTTTTTAATTTATAGAGATTAGTTCACAAAACGTTCTGAGTGTTATGGATGTGGTTTGAGGCAGCCGTATTCGAGGTCAATCAAGATTATGTCAGATTATACGTCATCGTTTGTTTACTTGAAAGCTGAGCCAGCAACATTCAACCACAATAACCGACCATTTACCTACATATGCGCGTATTTTTGCTACCTATGCACTCAATGTGGACAGATAACTAGGTACCTCTCTATATCTATTAAAAAGTATACAACAAAGTTTTGTTTTTATTCCACTTCACTTATCAAGTTATCAGTTAGGTATCACTGGATGGAAATCAAAAGTTACGAATAAAAGGAGGCCCGTAAATATCGATATAATTTCTGATTATTAGAGCCCTACACTACCACTCACTAGGTGGAATAGTTCAAAGACTGCTATAGTAGGTTGCGTATTTATTATAAAAAAAGGGTAGATATGCCAATAAATATTACGATTAGAGCTTCAAACTTAATTTTGGATTAACAACGTAGATATAGGTAAGATATTCTCATCTCAATTTCAAATTAGACCCAGTGACTATTTAAAATCAACTAATAGTGATAGAACTGATAGATATAAGTAACTTGAGCAGTTTGAGACACTTTACCTTACCTACTGGTAAAATCACGTCTATTGGAACGGACTAAAAAAACCCAGTGGATTTGATAGACGTCATTTCGACCACATAGTTTCGCGGGTCATTTGAATTGCTCGATAGTTTTCTATATTTTAGTCATTTCATTATTGATCGTAATATATCCTAGCTATGATAAGACATCTCTAGATTAAAGGATAGTACGCACGAACGATGTTTTGAGATACATTTCCGAAAGTTGATATTATTAAAAGTAGCGACAAAGACTTCATTGAGTCCTTATCCCCGGATAGTTATATACTTATTAGTCATCAACTTGATCGACGATAATGTATATTATCATTGAAAAAAATACTTAGAACTGCGATCCTCACACAAGACAAAAGACGCTACAGGAATGATACCTATCTAAAGAAATAATTCGACTTCTTAACCAATTTTCTAAATCATCTTAGATCGGATATTGGCATTGTTCTCATATAGTTTTAAATAGGAGGTAGATATATCTACATAATAATCAGATAATCCAACTTATAGGTACTTAAGTAAAGCAATATTTCTACCTATAGGTTCGCTTTGTCAGTTGATAGTGCATCCTGGTTTGTTTCGAGACTTTCGAGTTAGAGCCTCCTCCTCTTCTATTTAACCGACTATGAAATCTACAACTAGTGTAGGAAATCTAACCGTCGTACCAAGCCCAACACTAGGAAACCAGAACCTGACGATACTAAAAAAACCCTAACCTGAGTGAGGCCTAACTTTGAAAATCGAAGTTCGAAGTTCCGTCAGCTCCATCCCTTTCTCTCGATTTAGTCTCGAGTCACGAGTGACAAAGATAGAGGTAATATAACTTTGAACTTCGATTTCCAGAGTAGGGCCTCTGACTTAGCACCTAGTCCCTCTCTAATTCCTAGTGAGCCCTAATGGCTCTAAATGAGATACGCTCTCTGATACAGTCTTGCTGATAGATACAGAGGGTTTAATCAATTTAGCCCCTTAGGTACAACCTTTATACTATTTGCAATTTTGAGCGCCCTGTTCCTTTAACTCGTTATTTGTAATTAAACAGGGAAACAGCCAAAGCCTAAGATCTTTTTTACACAAGAACTTTGAGTTTTAATTTTAATAATTTCTGGTTCGTCCGCCGTTGGACACCGAGCCATATGCCACCGCATCGCATCCATCTCTTTTGCACAAGCAGTAGGTATTAGAAATTGGCAGCGGCATATTTACGATTTCAACTAATATTGCCTACCAATCAAAGGCATTTAGTAACAATAAAGAGATTTATAGGAATCCAAGGTGCCAATAAAATGAAAATATGAAAAACAATTAAGTGATTTTGCACTTCAAAAGCATAACCCTAAGATTATTTTAAATTTCACATTGGTTAATTGTGACGAGAACTAATCAACGCTTGCTAGGTTAAAACAACTTAATCTAAACGGTATTTTTTTGCAACTCACTCGGTAAATATAGGTAGGTAGTATTTATTTATTTATATTTTATTCTAAAGTTCGATACTGGAAACGATTGATTGGGAACATCACTAATTTCGTAACGACTCTATTGCGTTTGACACTCAACTCTGTCGAAGTTTTGGGCGGCATTGTGTGATCTTCCAATTATAATTTGTTTCTTCCTAATTAATAGGATTTTAAAAGCATTTTGTGTGTATTAAAAGTTAGGTACCTATCTAACGTAACGTTTTTTGATATTTTCATTATCATTATCAAGCAGGATTTTATGTTTGACACCTGCTTTATTTTATTAAATACCTTTAACATTGTTATTAATTTTATTTTCTTAGTTTTCTAAAATCAAATTTTAGACTGCAGCTAGGTACCTATGGGTTCCATAATAATAATGGGTTCCTAAGTATATCTCGTATAAATTAATCTTTAGACCCTAAAGAGAAGGGTCGTAGTCGCGTAAAGTATCGATAATGCTCATAGATGCAACCCTATTACAGATTTAAAACTTCGATTCATAAATTAGGTACCTATCAGGTTGATCTGAGATTTTATCGTAGGTATCTATCTAATCCTAAAACGAAAAAAGTGGTTGCTTCTGAAGGAATGCAAACATATACCTAATAATGGTACATATAAATTAAAGACATCGATGGATCTTAATTTTTTCGACTTAATATTATCCTGAGATAACACACTAAACGGTTTTTTTTTCCATTTAGGCTATGCCTTATTATACATAGAGGAAGGTACCTATGCCAAAAGAAAAATAAAACGCCAAAGATTTATAAAGAACGCGTCCATAATAAATGAGCGTCGGATTACGTTAATAAAAACATCAAAACAATTAAGAATTCAAAGAATGAAGAAACAATTAAAAAACTTCGAAAGAGTTCACGCGAGGCGCCAAAGCACCGCGCAAACGCGTCGTTATTAATCTGCCGCGTCAAAACTCCGCCACGTTGAAAAGATATCGCAAAGGCGAAGTGACTATTTCAACTCGGTTGGGTTACCTAGCAAAGGCCGGATGGAATGTCAACAGCTATTGACCGGGCAAATTCAGTTGCAATGCCGCTACCAAAGCAGCATGACTCAACAGGGACCTTCGAATAGGCGGATTCGGCGCTGTTACAGCGGTCTCGCAATGCAGTTGGCGCGTAGTTACCAGGCGAGCAGGAGTTGTGAGGAGGTGTGGTTCACTTACCGGGGTACTGCCAAAGGGGCGCGGGGGGCGGCCCGGGCGGGGCCGGCCACGCCAGCGGGGCGGGGCGCTCATCGCACAACACCGTCATGGCCGCCTGCGTGCCATCCGAATGACAGAATGACGCCGGTCCAGCTGAAAACGAATCGTGTTATGCACATATGAACAATCTAATTATAATGATTGGTTACGTATTTAATTAGAGTTATTTGTAAAAAGGTGTGATTTAGGGGGCGGGCGTAGTGTCATGTGTGGTGGTTAACGTCTTTCGACTGATGACGTCAATGACGTGAAATAAATAAATCTTGTTTATGGATTGGGCAGATACAGTAGACATGATTTCATTGATTTCTTTAGTATCTTGTCTATTTAATGTCATATTTATACTACCACATATGAATTGTCATAGCGATTAAAGTGACAAGGTACTAGAGTGTAGGTAGGTACCTACAACAAGACACAAAAAGTGCACATTGGTCAAGGACAGTGTACAGTGGACGGTCGGACAGTAGCGAGTCGAGTTACCTTGCCAATGGTTCCAAATAGAATCGCTTTCTATTTTTTCACTCCACTGTCATTGGCACTGTCCTTGACCAATGCAAATGACACACATCATATTTTAACCAAGTTGTCACTTATCTTAATTTCACAACACACTTAGGTAGGTATAAGTACTATCTAATGTACTTAAGTAGGTATAAAACAATCCACTTGCGGTGGACTATACACCATATTTGAATTGTATAGGGAGAGTATATTGTGTAAAGCATAATATATCAGTATATATCAGAGTTAAGTCCTTTTGTACCCTTTTTCACTATGACCCCAGATAATTACCTTTATGATCATACCTACCTACTAGTTACCTTGACGATGATGACACTACCCATACCTATAATCTACCAATGTGGTTCTAGTGAATACGGATATCCCTTAATTTGGCAGTGTTCATCACAGTGAACATACTATAATGTTCACTTTTAATGTTTAGAATGTTTTTTTATTTTTTTGCTGATTCAAAATCAAAAAGGGTTTGAATTCCCGACTTTTTTTATTTTTGCCAAATTAAGGGATATACCTACAAGTCGATTTAGCTCTTATGAGTTAATATGCTTGGTAGCCCCGCAAAAGAAAATACTCATTTTGTCATGAACTTTATCAAGATCATCAGCCTATATTAGTCCACTGGTGGAAATAGGCCTCTCCCATTGCACGCCAACACGACGAGCACGATTCGTGGGCACTCTCATCCAGCTCTTGCCAGCCACCTTGCGAAGATCGTCGCTCCACCTAGTCTGAGGGCGTCCTACACTACGTTTGCCGATTCGCGGTCTACACTCAAAAATACGATAACTCTAGCGATTATCGGTTCTGCGGCACAAATGACCGGCCCGCTGCCACTTCAAGCTGCTTATTCGATGGGCTACGTCGATAACCTTAGTTCTCTGTCGGATCACCTCATTCCGAATCCGATCCTTCAGAGAAACTCCCAACATAGCCCTCTCCATAGCTCGCTGAGCGACTTTGAATTTGTGAACCAGCCCTAACGTAAGTGTCCACATTTCGGCTCCGTATGTCACGAGTCAAGACAGGTAGGACGCACGTGAAGACTTTTGTCTTCAGGTTATGTGGAATAGTCGACGTGAAGAATCGACGCAATTTCCTATAGACCTGGTTTTACATAATAACTACGGAAATTTCAGCTTCGCAATTCTTTTAATACTTATTCCACAAACGTAAATGGATTCCACTTCCACTATCTAGTGGGAGATACACGTCAAGCGATCATTACAAGGATATAATATAACCTACTCATAAAATGTGCTCCAACGAACTCATAATAAGTAAAAAATTCTAAACAGGCACATGTTATAAAAAGTTAAATTATGTGGAAACCTCACCCTATCACAAGAAATAACTAAGAAGGTAGAGGTTTACAAAAAATAATGCAGGAGTTTATCGCAAAGGCCACGTTTTTTTTGCGCGCACGTAGGAAGGGTGCGCTTTTGCCGATTGCATATGCAATGAGGAAGCGAGCCGATGCAGTTTATCGTAGCTTTGTAACTGCACTACGTTCGAGTTAAATAAAGTTTGCAAACATGAAGTTTATTCAGGAGAACATGTAGTAAATCACCAGCTACTGAAAGGTACCTACTTGAGTAAAATTCAACGGTGTGTATGGAATATTTTTCTAAAGACTTGGCGTTTTTTTTTATAACCAAATCGCTTTTCTCAACAAACTTAACATTCAGATTAAGGTTTTTTTTGCCCGTCCCGCTGCAGGGCTCCCCTCTTTTGCGCCATTCTTCCCCACTGATTGCATACTTCCGCCGTGTCGCTTTGAAACACGTCCAAATCATCCCACCACCTCCTTTTTGGTTTATTATTATTATCTTTACCCAATATGGGAATCCCATAGGTAATGAGAGCAGTTTGGTATTTAGGAATTATGGTCGGCACGAGTATTTGGGAATGAGTGAACAAAATGAATAGATATCTTCCAGGAAGGCATGCTTTAGCCACCTATTGTCTATTTCACAAATCTAACAGTGACAGTCGACAATGCAGCATACACTGCAAAGTCTAGCAGTTGACAGGCACTTATGGGCTTTATAAGCTTTGCAATGTACACTGAATTTTTAATTGGCACCTGCTCGTACCACTGTCAGTTTTGTGAATATGTGCAGTGCAGGTGAAACTGAAGTGCCTAATTCATGCAAATCTGCTAATGAGTGAATGTCGTTCTACTGAATAGACAATTTTAAGGGCTCCTTTAGAAAACCTTACAGTCATTCTTATATTTCTTACACATCATTAATGTGATCGTTAAGGTTATGCATGATTAAATGAACTAATGATAATAAATTGCATGTTTAATAGGTTTTAAGTTATGTCAATGTGTATTCAGCCGTGAAGTCAATTAAAACTAAAATACCAACTTTGACATCAGAAAAAAGCTACGATCGCAATCTGCTTCGGCCTACCTAAGTATAATATGTACCTAATTATTATGTTATGACAATAAGTATGTACACAACTGATATTACATTCTAACACAACTGGAAAATGTGTGTCTGTGTCAATTTTCTTTACCAAACCCCATGCGCTTCCTTCTAAAGTCGGTGTCAATAGAAATGGCCACAGGCGTTAGAAAAAGAACCAATTTACCATTTTCACCCTCGTAATTAACGTACCTTTGAAGTAATCTCTACAGGTACGTTTAGTCCTTTTGAGGATTTATACGCGCGCTTTATTACTTACCTAGATATAGGTTTTTTTAATTAGGGGCATGCTTGATGCATTTTAAGTTTTTGTCCATTTTTACGTCGATTTTAGTGATCTACCTTATTTCTATATCCTTTACTTATTCTGTATTCCTTACTTATATTATAAATGCGAAAATTTATGTGTATGTGTGTACGCTGCAACTGCTGGGCGGATTTACAGAAGTCGCGAGCAAAAGCTAGTATTATTATAACAAAACGCAAAAGCGTGTTTATGTTTTCATGGTTGTAAAATATGGGCACAGACATGGACTTACTTATTATTTATGAACATTCGTTGGTTCCCGAGAGATTAACGACAAATGACTTCTACAATCGGATGGAGTAGACAATACAGTCTTATTATGAACCAAACAAACTAATGGCCACTCCATCCGTTTACTTCCGAAACTGTGTCGGCCAGATGTTGATTTAGTTTTTTTGTTCAAGTACCTAATAGGAAATCTATCCTCAAACGTTGTTGTAAAAAAATGAGCCTTTGGCATTGAAGCATAAGTAAAAAAAAAGTGGTTGGTAGTGACCCTGCCTACGAAGGCAGTCTCAGGTTCAAATCTTGGGAAGAGCAGATATTTGTGATGAGCGCGAATATTTGTTCCTGAGTCTTGGATGTTTTATACCTATGTAAAGTAGGTATGAATTTCTCTATATAAGTATGTTTATAAAATATCGTTGTCTGCTACCCATAGTATAAGCCTAGAGATAAGTTATAGGGACTGTCAATTTGTGTGAGATGGTTTATAAATCTATAGCTACATATATAATAATGAACCCCTATTTCTCCTGGTCACGCAACTTGAGAACGGCTGAACTGATGTGGCTGATTCCTTTTTTGTTGTGTTCGTCGTTGTCAGGACAAGGTTTGTATGAAAGAAAATAAATCAAAAATACATCAGGAATGTCAGAAATTTTCAGCGGAGGGCAGTAAAAAATATATATATGGAGGAGTTTTTCAGTAGGTACTTAGCCCTTTTTATTTCAATCCGAAGATAAAACCTCATATCACCCTAACTATGTACTGTTAGTTACTTAATGGAATAGTTAGATATTTCAACCGCGTTTTTTTTTAAACATTGATCCTTTTCACGTGGCGACTAAACACACTGACCTGCAATGCCGTAAAGTCATAATCGAAATAGATTATACAATTAATATTATTTATTCAGTAAATTAGCCACACCAGGGCTCCGGAGCCGAATTCAAAACGATACGATAGCAATACGTGTATGGATAAAGTAGAATAAGTACGGTTTATTGTTTCCTCGCTCCCTTTTATGCCCTCGAAATACGAGTCCTACCAATTTTAACCAAAGCTTTTGTTGACGTACAATTAATGGGTGCTGTTACTTTTGTTTATAATTTTACATAAAAACATATGATGTGACGTGCCCGTTACTCCACGTTTCACCATAATAACAATGACACGTGACAGATGAAAATTCGGTATTGTATTCGATACATTGCAAAGTTAACACGCTGATACATCACTGGATTTCATATAAGCTGCGCCATGTAAACCTTAAAACCTTAATCATACAAGCGTAAGTTTTATTTAACTATAGTTTTTATAGCTATCTATACACGTCGTATCGTCGTATCGTATGTCTGACCAGCTGACCCACCGCCTGACCGGTTCCAACCGGTTACCAAATAATCTAAGGCTTTTTTATTTTTTGCTTGGCGCACTTATGGATGACGTTTTTTTAAGTCGTTGTTTTTTTATTTAGCTTTAAAAATTTGTAATATTTAAGATAAGGTGTTTTGAGCACCTTCTGTATCGTTTGTGGGTGCTTCAATATCGTCTTGTTCAATTTAAATTCTTATACTTAAAATACCATTTCCTGAGAGCAACAAATTATTATTACTTAGATATAAACACTTAATACAAGTACAAATACTGAGACGTAGTCTACGAAAAATCGATGAAATGCAGCTGTCTCTTGGTAAACCTAGTGTAGTTCCTATTTCGTATAGCACCGCATAAACTTAATGATTTTGATAATATAAGTAAGTTTAAATATAAGTTTTTTTTTAATAACTTACTTACCTAATTAGGTTTCTTATCTGTGTTCTTATTATTTTTAATTTATAATTAACTGAATAAAAAACGAATTAGCATAAAAGTTTAAAACAAAACGTAAAAAGAAGAAAACAGCTATTTCTTCTCACGAAACAAATTCCCACAATGAGATGTAATATCGGAGCGGCAGCGGCGCGAGGAGGCAAAAAGAGTATTATGAAAGGAGCACGTGCTACTCATCCCTCTCGCTTTGACGTAGAACGCTTTCCCTCTCAGACATTGGCTAACGCATAGAGTACTGTTCAGTACAGAAGAAACAAACGAGAAAAAACAAACCTAGTTTTAAACAAAATAAAATAATATCATGTGATTACGAAATAATTTACAATTACTACAAATAAGCTGATTCATCATTAGAAAATTATGATAATACCAATTTGAATTCACACTTAATTTTTTAAATTATTACGAGTAATCAATCAACGGTAGTAAATTATTATAAAATAAAATAACTTTGATTTTCAGTGCCTTCTAAACAATAAAATATTGCCACAGACATTTGCTACTAGGAGTCGCTTTGCTTGAAAATGCCTCTGTCTTTTTAAATACACTATGCTCTCTATCAGTTGACCTTCACCGCGGCATTACGCTCCAACTTTAGCATTCCACGTATAAGTCCGTCTCGCTTTTGCGCACGCTAGCCGCGCGTCGGTCGCTCGCTACACCTCCTGGTACTCGCTGCGAGCCTAGTATCACGCGCGCTGAAGAAAAGGGTTTATCCGACGCCGAATGACCCGAATGGGCAACGACGATTTTCCGAACAAACTGCAAAAAGCTCTCAAGTTTTCCCGCAAAAGTTAAAGTAAAACTGGTAGTTAGTCCATTGATTTTTATTTCTTCATTCATCAAACACGCGTAAACAAATAAGTAGTCGTTTACTATTTTATTTTCCACGCTAGAAATCTAGGCCAGTTAATAGCGTCCCTATTCTAGAATTAGCTGCGTCGCCGTGCGCGAGTGGCGTAAAATAGATCGAGACGACGACGACGCGACTTGGTTGGCTCTGACAGCCGGCCGACTCGCCGCCAACCGGTATTTAATGTTAATCGAACGACTGGGAACGAAATCGCTATCGGTAATTCGATATTACGATAACGAATCTCGAAACCCGAGTAAGATTATAAGAGTAGGTTCGCATTTGTTTTTTTTACGTTATTACTGCGTCTGTAGGAAGGAAGAATAGTCCGTGGCCGGTTAAAAGGAATCTCGTGTAGGGAGGCGAGTATGAATGGTATCCACCTAAGAGCTGTGAACACCAATTAATTTGGAAACAGAACCCTATTCAAAAGAACCTCAGTCAATTTCGACCTTAACCCACCTGTCTAGGACTTGAATTTCCTTTTTAGGTAACGAGCGTTAATTGGTCCTACTTAAATCTATTCTTTTTTTAAGAGTACCAAAGACGAGATCGGCATGTTTAAATAAATAAAACTTATAACGACGATAGGGCAAGTATGAAACAAAGAAAGACACGATAAAAATACCACAAGGAAAAATTATAACCCTTCTCATTACTATGGTTTTAACAAGCTTAGAACCCCAACCTTCCTCATTAAAAACTTAGTGGAGTGTTCAATTAAACATTACTTACAAAAAAAAACCCTCACTAAAGAATAACTTCTATTTACAATGCAAATAAATGTCAACATGCGTCTGTCTGTAATAGCAGAGTCAACAGCATTTTATTCAAACTAGGGTCGCTACCCCTGTAGTGGCTGGCACCCTTAAATTGAAACAGTAAATATCAGGCTAAAATCAATCTTAATTTTAAAGCCGTATAGTGCCAAACTGGCCCGTAATATTGAAAATCCATTAGTTTTTAACGAAGAATTTAACCTGCTTTTAGGGGATAGAGGCTATTTTAGGGTTACGTAAACATGGAAACCATATAGCACCAACCTTCTCGTTCCGCTTGACTTGAACTGTCAGATGACTGGCCCCCCTTAATTTTTAATTTGCAAACTATTAATAACTAGCGACCCGCCCGCGGCTTCGCCCACGTGGAATGTATTATACATATAAACCTTCCTTAAGAATCACTCTATCTATTAAAAAAAACCGCATCAAAATCCGTTGCGTAGTTTTAAAGATTTAAGCATACATAGGGACAGACAGCGCAAGCGACTTTGTTTTATACTATGTAGTGATTATTTATACATTTTTACATAAATGACGTAAAACATTTTACCACGTTTTTACTGGTGCACTTACTTGTCTGTTTGATTGCTTGTTTGCCTGTTCGGTCGGTATAAATTGGAATCGATTTTAAACAGCTTTCTGATCAGCTCTAGGACTTGAAACTTCATCAAGTCGTCATACAGCTTAGAACTGGATATGTCAATCCAACAATCAACCGCATATTGAAAGGTTTTAAAAATGTACTCTTTAAGGTATATTATTTCAAAAGGATTAGTTAATTTAAATAAGTACTTACAGAACCATCGGTGTGTAATTTAGGCGAAACTTGACCGGTTTTATGTTTGGTGCGAACCTCGAATGCTTTTTTAGCATGGGATTAAATGGAACTGGGCCTCTATTCAACACGGTAAAAACCATATCGTTTTTGACCTGTTATCGTAATTTCAACGTTTTGATAGCTCTTATTTATTAGACAGTAACGGCGACTGAGATAACAACAATACCACAACACAGGTCAAATACGATTTGGATTTTACCGCTAAGAATTTAGGCGCTGTAATTTATAGTCACCTTATCTGAATCTGACCTACAAGTATCTCTCGAAATTCGGTAAACAACAAAATTTCAGTTTACTTTTTGATATTTCAATTCTACCTACTTGATTCAATTTATTTATTTTGTTTAAAAAACACAGGAAAGCGGAAGTCATAAATCGAAAACTGAGTACAGTCGTTTCGAAAATGAAATGCGCTTTGTCACCATTAACTTATTGGCAATTCGGCAACAGGATGTAAATAAATAAGAGAATTCCCACCCACGCTGAAGATTAGATGTACCTCTACAGTATAAAATTAAACCAAATCGCTTGATAATAAAACAAACTTTACAATATAAATAAAATAAAATTGGTTTCGTACGTGTAGGTGCAAAAATGGTCGGATAGAAACGTCACGGCTTGTACCAGGGGAGCATAGCTGGCAGGCGATGCGCGACTCGACCCCAGCTAGGGTCGCTCGGCGGGTGGCGGGGGAGATTCTATTGCATCCCGATAGCACAGGGCTGTGTTTCAGATATTTCGAAACATTGAAAGCGAGAGTGAAACTCAAATAATGTAGGGAATATTGCAGATTTTACTATAGTAATGCTGTATGCACCGTTACATAGGTGCAAAGTAGTAAAAACTAAGTTCTTCTTCATAGAATTCACTTTTGCGTTCCCGATGTTTTTAAACACCAAAAGAAAATCAAGTTTAACAAGTTACTGATAAACATACGACATTGTTTTTCTTTTCTTCTTTTCATCGTTTTTCAATCATCTGTTATACCCTTCGATACCTAAATGAATACGAACTTATCCGCCCTAAATACGGTGGCAATCCACTTGGTTGTTTGTTATTTATTAGTCAAATATGTTCGTCGCCTCTCTTTCATTCGGTATGTCAAATGTAAGATATGTAAGATCAATATTCAACATGGCCAAAGTGTTCGTATCGCTTAATTTTGACATGTTATCGCATTGTTTTTGACTTAGCCACCATCACTGTCAAATTCATTAAAGCTATTACAAAGTTAATAATACGATGAGATGCCGAAAGCAATATGGTTTTAACAAGTAGGGCCACTGTACTCACATCCTAGGTGATATCTATTATTTCGAGAGTGGTATTAATAGTTCAGAATTCATTATTTATATGTAAAGACGAAGATAATAAACAGTTCAGTTCAGCCATGCAGATGTGTGTTTAATTTACATAGTACCCTATATGTCTGTTCCCTCTCCGGGCTGTACTTACCAAATTTTACTTCGCATCGATCGGTTTAGGATAACAAACTAAGGAACACAATAGCTTAATAAAAACGATGCTTAAGTGACTTTATTTAAAACTGTTACCTATTACCATGGAAACGCTCATTATAAAAGTGAAATCGGCATGACAACATCGACAACGCTTTAATTATACTATTGGGTTGCATTTAAATAAGAAAAAAACATACAGGCCTTTGTTATTTTGTATAAGGTAAAATATATTAGGATCAAATCAAATAACATAATTGCTGCGAAAGTGGACAACCCTACTCGTACGTCGCGGGAAGCTCGCCAAATGTTTGTGACGGCGCGGCGAGATTACAAATATTCCAGTCGCCCATCGTCGGCGCACTACAACTAAATATCAGTTATTAGGGACCAGGAGCGCAGAGGGATGCAGGAGATGAAAATAGTTTGAAGAAGAGAAGATTGAGAAGGAAAGCAAACTAGAGGGTGATCTCAGTGTAGAGTTGATTAGCCCAGTAATATTGCTAGCCATTTTATATTAAAGTATTGCTATAATAATTGCAGTGCAAATATATTTATCCTTTACATATAGTACAAAACTTAAGTCACTTTTCGCGTCTGTCTGACTTTCTGTATATCGGTTAACTCCTAAACCAAGCAACGGATTTTGATGCAGTTTTCACCATCATGGAAGGTTGTTTCTTAGGTATAATAACTTCTGGTTTGTGTACGCGTGTTACAGAAAACTCGCATAAACCGAAGCGAAGTGAGGGCGGGTCGCTACTAGTCGCTAGTTAGAAATAAAACTAAGTCAAGCGTAAGTTAGCTGCCTGTAGTGATAGCACCAGTAGCGAACAATATTGCCAATAAGATCCAATAAGTTCTTCTTCTTTCTTTGCCCCCGCGGCGACTTGAAAAGCTACTACCGCGGGGATATGGCGTTTCCACGTGAAGTGATTTCGCCAGTGTCAAGTATATATAAGTATAAAACAATATAGCAATAAAACACAATCCAATCCAGTACGGGGCAACGTTGTACGGTGATTTGTAGGTCAAAGGTCAAGATAGTTTTAACCTCTGCACCACTGCGAGTCCACTTGAAACGAGAAGAAAGATGCCAGATACACGAAATAAGTCCAAGTCTTCAATCACTGTGCGACACAAAGGCATAAAAAGTACAAATCACTATCAGAAAAGAACTTTGAACACCTAATTACCCAAAAATTAAAGTCTAAAACAAATTACACGTCCGCCATCTTTTAACGTTGCAATTGGACCATCCAATAAGAGTTCCACATGCACCAAAAATGTAAGGTAGTAAACGTCAGATCCATACCAAAACTGACATTTTAACTGAAATTTAGAATGATGATAGCTAAAATCTCCCTTGTATCGCCAAATGGGACACAAGTAGGTAAGCGTCACATGGTCAACGAAACGTGAGGTGTAGTGATATACTAATTGCGAACAAAGTCAAGGGCAGAAGATAGTAGAAAAATAAATAAGAGAAATAACAAGTAAACCAAGTAAGCACAACGTTCCAGAAATACGATAATACGAACGTCAACTATTTTCGAAAGTAACTACACGCACACACAGCGTGTTCTAAAAACCGACAAGACATTAATTTTTTACCGCGTGAAAATTCATGAAGTGCCGTTAAAGTAAAGCGACCACAGGCAATTTATTGTAATTGTAAACTCTGATTAGCATGTAATTGGCCCGGTGTGTGCGTTTTTGCAAGTAAATAAATTTGTGTGGCGTTCGCGCTTTCGCGATCTTATCTGCGATGCGACGCGTAAGAGGGAGATAGCTGCACATGAACTCAGTTTTTATTAACTTATTTGATTCGCTGCTGATACGAACCTTGTCTTTTAGTTTAATATTATCGGATTATATAAATGAAGGTTATTTTTAAATGCACCTGTTATTTTGAGGACAGGTCGTCTAGAAATGTAACAGGCAAATTAGTATCGATATGAATCGTTATTAATGACATTTTAATTCTGGAATAAACCCAACGCGAAGAGATATCAATATTAATTTAATATGGGATTCATCATGCGCGGCCTCAGTGATCAAGGCAATTTACACCCCATAAATCTCTTAATTTTGATTGAGTGTGTTGGAAAGTATTTTTTCGTTTTTGCCAATTAAACATCGTGTTGCACTCGATATTTATTACGCACACAAACAATTAATAGCATAATCATTTTGTTAAGAATCAGAAAAGAAAGGTTAAAAGTTCATACATACATACCTTCAAGCCTGTAATCCCAGAATGGGGTAGGCAGAGCTACAGAATTACAACTTCAAAAAGTTGTTGACAATTCAGTAACCACAATTTGCACAAATAGGCTAAGATGTTTACCAGCGTATTAGTGACAGGTTGCAAGCCCATCGCCTAACAGTACTACAAGCCTATATTCCCTTAGTCGCCTCTTACAACATCCACGGGAAGACATGGAGTGGCACTATTCTAACCCGGCAACCACACAAAGTTCATTATTGTTAAAAATTGTAAAAAAATACCGTGACATGAGACATGACATGTTAATAGTTACTATGTAGTTTAAACATTGATTAATTTGATTATACTTGAATCCCTACTACGGTATTACAGTGATTAATTAATTATTAAACAAAGCCAATAATCAATAAACCCCCTAGACCGGATATCCTGTCATGAAGACTTTGTATCTGTGCCTAAAGCGTCTCTCACACTTGTGTCGCATATAGTAACTCATTAAAAAAAACCTGTTCTACTTTTTCATCGTACCGTAATGTGCAGTAAGTATGCGTCCACGCAACCGCTGCTGATAGCGTCTTCGCGTGCTGCAGCATTATAAATGCAATAAGTGATGCAAGGCTTTTGCAAACTGCAAGTCGCGCGTTGGGAGTACAAATTAATTGTGGTAGGAGTAATTTCTTAACTTCGCTATATAATCGGACATTATTTTTTAATAAACACAGTGTATAATCAAAAAGATACTGTAGTAATTTAATTCGATATTATTTTAAATATTTACTAACTTTTGCCCACCACTTTGTCCGCGTATTCAAAACTTTAGGTACGTCTACAGACTTCATTAGTTCTAGTTACGAATAGTTTACGGAATGCAATGCGACATGCGAAGCTAACAACAATTAAGTACAACTTATTTGTTTGAAGTTATTACAGAAATAATTGAAACTTAATCTAATAAGCAAAGTATACTTAGATATTATGTGACTCAAATTATAACCAACCGCGTTATCTTTCAATTTAAAATGAACACGTCAATTAGCTTTAAGGTTTTCCCCTTACATCTCTTTTGCTTCTCCTATATTTAGAAACCACTGTTTAATCGATTTATTCACAGATATTTGTTATTTCATGGACGTCTATCGTAAATCTCTCAAGAATCATCAGTCTTGCATGCTAGCAAGAGTAGCAAACTTGCAAGATTGCAAGTCACAGCCTTAAGCCCCGGGCTTTCAAGATAAACGAGCGGATAGCACATGCTGAATAGCTCGCGCCCTCTGGCGGCAAGAACTCGGTTATAACCCAACCACCTGCCCCTTAATTGATTGTGGTCGTAATAACAACCGTGGTCGTGACAGGAAGGAACCCTTGTACGGGCTAGGAATTGATTAGTAACCCAGCTTTTTTGCACTTCTTGACATTTTTTATCACTATTGGCAAATAAATTGTTGTTTACTTTGAAGGTTATATACAGTATGATGCAAAAAATACGTGCGTGGCGTTAAATTTGTCAACGAGGTGCCAAGTACATTTATATCTCTAGGTAATCGCTGCTCTATAATAAACTGTATGACTAACCAGACCGACAGGAAAGGAAGACCTTTAACAGATAACAGTAACAATAACTCTACTTATACACACGTTAATTCATTTATAACGACCTATAATTAACTCTAATAAATCACAAAGCAGTTAATAAAATTAACTAAACGCGAACAATGCTAAATTCAGATAATATCAAAATTAATATAGCTGATAGCAATAATTACGGACGGACCTACAACATGCACACACACCTATGTATAATCATTCGCCAGTGTATCATAGAGCTCCTAGATCAATGGAAGTTCAAGGGGTATAGGGTTCGAGATACGCTGGTTGCTTTATATACTTGATTTGCATATAATTGTCGGATGCGAGCGCGCTTTGGCGTCGTAAATCTCATGTACAAAGGCACTTGCAGGTATATACTTATATGTTGTAAATTATATGCTGGCTTAGTGATGCAACTTTGACTTTGGACTTTGGAACCGTTAGTTAAATGTTAAAATGACGCATTACTTGTGTAACTTCGTGTAGATTGAGCCCTTCTGCGAAGAATAACGATTAGCCGCTAGTTGTGTATGTTTATACAACGTCGATAAGATTGAGTTATTTTGTGGTCTTCATTTTGTTAAAATTATATTTTAATGTTGAAATTATAATAAGTCACTACAAGTAATAACGATTCGCTTCATGCTCGGTATTGGACTAGACTAAAAGTCATTAGTGAAAGCAAAAGTCATCTCTCTACATAGAGTCGGTGTCAGTTGAAGTCGCCAAAGATGTAAACAAGTCAGTATTGTATGACACGTAACCTCAAATTTTCATCGAGCGTGTTTAATTTAATAAAAAAGTACAATTCGTAGTAATTAAATCTCAAACTTAATATGCAAGTGACGTTCAAGTGCATGTCTCATTAATAAAACCACACAAGATCTTCAAAAGTACGTGATTATGGAGCAATACAGGTAAATTGGTTTGTTTACATCTCTGACAATTTCAATTTAAACAGACCATAATAAGTTATGCTTCTCGGGAGATATGCTAAATGCATAGGTATCTATTGTCATACAGTAGTTAGATACAAATTTAGTAAGTTATGCGCGTTACTGTCAGTTGCTTCATCATCATCATCAGCCGCAGGACGTCCACTGCTGGACACAGGCCTTCCCAAAGGTTTTCCACGACGATCAGTCCTCTGCTGCTGTCATCCAGCGGTTTCCCGCGACCTTTAGCGGAAAGCCTGCCGACACTTCGTCAGTCAGTGGCTTATTAACGTTGAATATACCTACCTATATTGAAAGGCATTTGCGCGTTTGACTTTGATCATTGAGGTCTATGGTTTCCAGTGGAAATAACCCGCATGCAGGAAAACCGCAAAACATAAATAGGTACCTTCCAACTCTATGCGCTGTTATAAATACTTAAACCGATTTTTAGAACATTTTCCAAGAGTCGTTCAAGAAACTAATTAGTAAAGCCACACGTTCAAACCACAATTCTCTAAACTTTAATAGCACATGAGCATAGTTAAAACCGTTCCTAAAAGTAGATAAAGGTATGTTTAACTCAAATTAAATCTATAGGTAATATTGTTGAATTTGGTTGTGATGTGACACGTATGACACGCCATAATACCCGTTTAATTCCTTGTCTTGTCTATAATAGAAAGACTATCGCACTATTTGAGTCAATCAATTGCAAATCAATAAAGGAAATTGCACTCCGTCGTTCAATCCAAATAGATTACCATACCGCAAGTCAACAAAAAAATAACTATCAACTGTAGAAGTGAGTTCGAAAACAGGCATGACCGCGTGACGAAACGGTAGCCTGCCTGCATCGTTCGATGAAAAGATAATCGCCGGAGGCCTAACGGGGCTGCGGTTTGCCGTTACTTTCGTCAATATTTTATAAGGTTCTGGAATTATATTCTGAACATTGTACCTAATAGTTTATTTTATTTGACTAATTTCTGAAAACAATGTCATGATTAGCTTATCAGACGTATTTATCTGTGTCTGATAGCATAGATTCATTCAGATAAGTTTGACCGTCCTGCTGCCTAATTGAGAATGGACGCGCTAAAATGTGTTTTGTACGCTTTCACGGGCTGCGTCAAGTGAACGAGTGATGCGCTTAAGATAATCACACTGACACCTCAGATGGTGACGATGCGCGATGGTCAAAAAATCATACATCGTATAGATAATAAAAATAAACTATATCGCTTAACTTTAATTAAACGTAATTTTTACAAAGATAGTCACACAAACACTTCTTTTGTTGATTTATACAAAACATCTACCACTAACATAACACAACAGCATTGACGTTACAAATCGAGGAAAAACTCGAATAAATATCACTGTTTACTCTAACATCGTCTAGTTTCGTATTGACTCAATGGCCATTCGGTCATATTTCAAGGCAGTCGCGTGATCGAAGCGATAACTGCGCGATTTCGATTCGAACGCGCAATCAATTAAACCTCACTTCTGATTTACTTCCAAACGTTTGAATTTGATTTTCGCTCAAGGTGAACCTAATTTGGTGATTCCATCGATACGTCATCATTGAAATGTTTTATTTAAGACATGGCTATCATCAAACAGATTTTCAACTTAAATCCACTAATAATACCAATAGATACGCTTGATTATTTGTTTTTGCCATTTTCTAGGCCCAGCAAAAAAAACAAATTGAAGTACTACAATTTGTTTTTTTTGCTGGGCCATTTTTGGTAAATAGATTTTGCTAATTAAGCTCGCCATTCGTTAGTACTTAATTGTGTAATAAGCAATAACGTGAAAATGAATAGCTAATTTCGTTCACATCACACGTCAGTAAGGAAAAACATTAGTAAAAACCCAAATAATGCTTATTAAAACATTTGAAAACTTTCCGATAAAAACATACATGACAACAGGTAATTACTTATTTAAATATAAAATAAAATTACAATAACAATCAAACAAACATCTGAATGAAACTTGAAAAATATTTCGCATCAAAACAAAGCAGCCTGTATCTGTAATTTAATGTATATTTTACCGATTTTCTTTCAATATAGTTACTTTTTTTCTATTAAGCGCATCGTAGTAAATACATAGTGGTACCAGGCTAGCAGAAACTATAGAGAGATGTTATCATAGCATACCGTTACACAGCGACACGAGTTTTGTGCGTGCTAGATACTGCTTACCTGTATATGTGTGTATTATGTGTGTACGCACAGGTATCGTATCAAACGTATAGGAGCTGCGAGGCTAACCGGACAAAATATCAGTCAACTACCAGGCTCGCAGAGCCGTTCGGAGCTAAACATAGCATACAGAGTGGTGTAGTATGATAATATTATGTCAGTCATAAAAGGCGTAGAAGAGATACTGTGATCGTTTCATTAACCAGTTTTTGCTATACAAAAAAATACATAAACATAGCACCAAACTATTTTCAGCTTATCGTAATTTGCTTCAATGCTACAAACAAATTAACTAAAGCGGTAATTATTTCACAGCCCAAACTAGAACGCCGAGCGAGGCGAGGTTCATATTAGGAATGCTTTGAGATCCTAGGGTGCCGCGGTTGAACTGAAATATTTCCACAATTAGGACCTGAAATCCTAGAATTCCCGAGATGCATTAGATTTACAGAGTTGCATGTCTTAAGAGATCGGTAAATCAGTTTAGAAGTTTATATTACTCGTAGTTAATACCAATTTTATTTTGTATTTTTTTCGTTATAAGTGCTTACTACGAACGAGTACAAATCTAGTATAAACTATTTCTCGTCAGAAAGTATGTCATTTTATATGCATATTTTAACTATATTTTTTTAAAAAGTGCGGGCTTATTTAAATCCTTATTAAAATTAATGAGGTACTCAAGCGTTTTAATGCTGAGAGGGATTAATATTGGACGCAAAAATAAAAAAGTCAAGAGCATCTACCTACAATCTTTAGCCAAAGTTAAGTGATGAGATGAAGTAAGTTTTATCATGCCTTCTCAAGTCCCTCAAGTGTAAGCGAAGTTAATGGAAAAGTTTGAAGGACATTAATCTTACATCCGCCGCTGTATTGTTAGCAACCAGATATCTCTTTCTTGCGTATAGCAGCTTCTATCACTGTCTCATAAGCATGGATCGGAAATTCGGATCGATATTTACCTAAAGTTGGCAAAATCCCGGCAAAAGCTAGGTAAACATGACGTCGGCTTCTTAAAAATATTATTTTAATAATTTAAGTTCTGGGATTTTGGGATTCTACAAAACGTTAATATAATAATTACTTTACATATAGGATAAAATGTTCTGTTTTGCTCCTATAAATTCGTTAGGTTAATAAGTTACAGGTAAATTAAATCACATTTGGTTAAACATATACATGGAAAATAACTTCAAACAGTTAATATAAATAAATAATTATGAATTAATGCCGGTGTAATTTATTTATTTTGAAATCCCGGAAATTTTATATGAATTATATGATTGAGTCCACCTCCATACAACTGAACAACAAAGCCGGCGCTAAAGTATAGGTAAATATCGATCCGAATTTCCGATCCCTGCTCATAAGGTTTTCTAATTCTACTCGGTAAAACAATATAGCTTATGTTGTGTATTGTCAACGTTATAACCTCTTATTTACTTAGTAGTTATGTGAGGGCCGTTCTTGTTTTCTTTCTGGAACAAAAATAACACGCCGGAAACGTAGCCAAAATCTAAAAGCTACCAGGCTCCACGAACATAGGAAGAGGTTCACTTACCGAGGTCGTGCAGCCGATGTTGGGCGTCCTTGTGAGACAGAGCCGCGAGTAGACCGGCATCGCCGACGCGTTGACGGGCCACCGCAATGCCCACAGGAATTGATCCTGCGCAAAAGAAGGCTAAAATCAACGTGTCGTACCAAAATCATCTTGCAATTATAGCCAGGGCATGCATTTTGGAATTACTGTATTGATACATGAATTTCACAAAAAAGTTAGAAGTTGAGTTCCAAGTTATTCCGCAATAGTTGTTGGACTGGTAAGTGAAATTAATAATGAAGCAAAGTCCAAAAGCAAACTACTAATCTCTTTTTGCTCAATTGAATTATATTCTAAATATGTTGTTTTTATCTTAAATACTTGTTTGCGCTAGTCACTAGTAAGTATGTTTCTATAGTTCAAATCTTGCAAGTCAATTTTGACTAAGCTACTGCAGTTTATGAATGACTAAGCAATGAAGTTTTTGATATACCTATAATATAACAGGTTTTCGTGCCAAAGAACACATTTAATTTACTTTGTTAAATCCGTGTACTTACAATATCTATGTGTATATCGTTGCCTTTGTGTACGAGTCCGACTAGCACTTGGCCGGTTTTTTTACATGACTTAACACAATACCAACGTGTACCAATACTGTATCCAAAGCAACTCAACCGCGCACCAAAGTGTGGTCAAAAAACTTGACAGAAATTGAATGTGCGCGTTTCCTACTACGCATTGTTTGTTTTCTTACTGTTAATATGAGCAATAAATTAATAAGTACACGTAAAAAAACCGCTTTGCTGTAAGGCAATCACTTATACAGCCACTCATCTGTGAAGTGACAAAAAATATTGCAATTTCCTTATTTGGAACTCCATTCTTATACATAATTTCTTTGAAATGTTACATTGTTAAGCTAGTTCCAGGCCCTAAAAGCGTGACACGACCACGAGCCATAGAAACATAAATCAATGATAAAATAAATGTCAAAAACTTCTTGCCCAAATTAATACAAAATTAAAAATTACAAAAACTCATTATTCAGTGTCAGTTTTCTGGAATGCATACTTTTCTGAAAACATTTAGCTATCTCAACATTCTCAACGTATGAGGTAGTAGTTATTGTACTCGTATAGGTGTGTGGGACGCTTAACACAACCAATATCATCCCGCGAAACAGAGATACACACATAAGATATGTGCGTAAAGGACAAGGCACGCTTGTTTGTGCACACTCCCTCAAACACATCGCCGTCTCGCATACTATCATTCGCCGTCTACCAGGGGATTAGAAATGTTAGAAGTAAAATTAAATGTTCTATATTCTAATGTATGAATTGAGCTTGAGACTGACTGAGAATTTGAACGCACACGTGAGAAATACTAATGTTTACGACGCCTTGTCTAGTAAACAATCTCTTACGAGTATAAACATTATTAGGCAAATAGCACTCCAAGTAAAGAAAAATATAGCAGGAACAAGAGAACTGTTAAAACAATCCTAAAATACGAAACGTCAGTTTGCAATGCAAGCAACCTTGCCTGCATTATTCGGTCAAAGTGACCGTTTATTGTTCTGTCATTCATTCATATTCGACTGTATGAAATTTACTCGACCCGCCAAGGGCAAGTAGTTATTCTCAATTCCAACGTTTTAACTAATGAAACTAAATAACTTAAAAAACCATTATAAAAAAAACAAGACAGCAACATTTTCAGATTTTCACACATTTAGGATTAGGAACACAGACCTCACGGCGACATCCGAAATGCTTGAGATAATACCTAGTTGTTTTTTTTAAAATGAAATTGATGCAGACTTGGGACTGTATTTATTACAAACTTCATGACCTTCTAAACCATCCAAATTTCAAGCAACAAAAGGCACGGAGACGTAATTTTCATTATACTTAACCAGCTTAACGTCAGTGAGATTCAAATATCGAATGCCTCGAACGTTGATAAACTCAATTCATGCATTGTGATTCCCTAAGATGTACAGTGATAACAGATACTGTCAGTTGCGAGTGCAAGCGTGATAGCAATAGCCGAAGCTGGGAATACTGTACCTATTGCGGTTCGTCATTCACCTGCCCCGCACCGTTCTACCTAACTTGTACCAGGGAAGCATAGCACACTAACCGTTATTCATCGAGTTTGGGATGTGCGCAGACTGCTCGGACTTGGTGCCGGGCGAGGCCTGCTCCAGCTTGACGGCGACCAGCTCCGACATGTGCATGTGATGCGGCTCGCGCTTCACTTGGACATGCACATTTTGGCCCGCCACACCGAGCCACGTCACTGGGTTTGTGCGGCTGCACCCGCCATCGGAGTGGACAATCTGCACAGAAATGAGTCAGTTATAATCTGCTAGGAACTTCTTTGCTCTCTCCTCTTTTGAGGAAACGAAGTAATAACATAGACAAAGCAACTCAAGACTCGCCTTTTTCGGTGAATTTGTAAGACAAGTATTGCAAGACCGCTTGGCCTGCTCCGTCTTTATAGTAAGCGGCTGCATGACGCTGATGCCTTCTAAGAGTTGCCGTTGATCAGGGCAGCAGAGGTTGTCCGGGATGCACTGTTTGCCGAGTTTGGCGTCATCCATTTTATTCGGGTCCCTAAAACAACATGGTTATTTTTCAACATTGTAAATTATGTCTTCAATTCAAGAATATAAGGTAGCTGTACAAACTTACTTGTCCGCCAACAACAAACGCTGCGAGCAGTTGAGCAGGTCAAGTTGCAGCGGAGAATTCGGCGGCGGTGTCGGCACGCCGAAAGCGGACAGTGACGTTGAGAACAGGCTTTCCGTCGTTACTGTGGACAGAATAGCCGTTAGATGCTTCATGCTTATGGTCGCCTGGTTGTTTAAATTGGAAATGTATCAAAAAAAAAGTAACTCTGATCAGAAAAAAAAACACCAGATTGGGTGCGATGTTTTCTATAACTAAACTAACTAAACTACTGTAACTAAACTGGTAAAACAACTAATGCTCGTTCCTAATACGAGTACGAGTATCAAAATAAAATTAGTTTCATTACCATGGGTCACATATTCTACTCGGTAAAACCATATTGCTTTTGACATGTTATCATATGGTCAACGTTTATGATACATAGAACATAGGTCTTATTTACTTGAGCGTGTTGGGA
The DNA here is from genome assembly GCA_927399475.2 of Acleris emargana. Classification (NCBI taxonomy): domain Eukaryota; kingdom Metazoa; phylum Arthropoda; class Insecta; order Lepidoptera; family Tortricidae; genus Acleris; species Acleris emargana. The sequence continues at coordinate 6,866,279 of OV656840.1, forward strand.
ATATTGACTTTTGGAAAAATTTCATAATGACTCGACCGAGGTCACTGTAGCTAGGCAGACATTTAAACGTTTTTATGTTTTTTAGTACCTACGTTAATAGTTTTTAAATAGGTACATTATATACAAATCTACCGTTTTCGCTTCAACAATGTACTTATTCAAAAATTATAATATTCAAGGCAATGGTACTTAGTTGTATGGATCTAGAGCGGTGTTAGGAATTCTATAGTATAACTCTGAGCGTAGCGAAACAGCAAAGATGAAAATAATTTTGTTAATATTATAAGCAGTGATGGGAAACAGGTGAGCTAAAATACCTATTCTTTGCGAGAGGACATAATATGGAGTGGTTACAACCGGATAAAAGTATATATTTTTTGGATTCCGGGTATTTGTCCGGGCACTGCGAATACTAGCCGTAATGTTGAACATACATTCTTTTCCTTATAGAATGTTTGTAAAGTTTGTAGTAAAAATGGTAACATTCCTGCCATAAAGTTAAAATTATAAGTAATCCGAAAATGTGAACGCCCATTTGCAAGTCATAAACAAACAATGCGTGGGAAAACACATATTATTAGTCCTGCTACTACTTTTTAGAAATCTTGTACATTCCTTCTTTTCTCTAGCCCTTTTTACTAAAAACTAACATTAAACATGCCGTACTTTAAACAAAACATGTCATGTTTTACATTACGATAATTACCCGAATAAATATCGAATACCCGGAACAGAAAAAAAATATAATTTTTATCCGGTTGTAACCACTCTATATTATGTCCTCTCGCGAAGAATAGGTATTTTAGCTCACCTATTTCCCATCACTGATTATAAGCGACACAAGTAGGTACCTACTTCGTACTTCATTTCACTCAACCTATAAGGAAAATGCGAATAAAATGCTTGAACAATCATAAGTCAAGTTTCATTCATCCTGAAAGCAAACTTTATGAAGAAAAACCATACAAATATCAAACAATTTGCTGAATAGGTTGAGAGTGAAAAGTTCATTTTCATTGAACAAAAGGTATTTGATATTTTGTATGGTTTTTCTTCAATTTCTTTTCTTTAGTTGGTAATATAATAGGTACATTAGGTACTCGAGAGTATAATAGGCGATTAGGGCGATTACACACCAAGGGGATAAAGCAATGATTTACGTCACGGGACTCACGGGCGTTATATAGAATCCTGAGTGCAGCAAGGGATTCAAGCTCGCCCAAGACGAAAACAGCTTTATCTCAAAGGAGAAATCTCTACTTTTCTCACCTTTTGCGTTTCAATAAAAACCAAGGCTACTTACTAGAAACAACGTTTTATTAAAGCTTAAAGTAACTATTTTTAAAAAAACGTACCACCGGACCCGCCTGGTCATAATATTGTACTGAATCTCATTACTAACCGCTGGTTAGCCGTTGGCTATAATGACTTACTTTAGGTGAGGTTTCTATGATATAGGTATTGGAAAATTTCGAGCATGTGGTGTGAAAATAACTTACTTTATTACATTACCTACCAGTAAAATGACCATAGAGGCATCCACTCTATTCCACAGAGGCACAAACTAACAGTCCTTCAGTTTTAGCCGTTGTTTCTTCGTATTAGAACGAAGACTTAACAGTTTTTCAGACGTTCTTGACAAATTCAGGATTGCAAGTAAAATGTTATGAATCTGTGGAGCCCTTTAGGATTGTAGTTTTGAGATAGGATTCTTGAGGTACTTAAAACAATTTAAACAAAGCAAGCCACGTGGCATTGTTAAACAGCCAATCAAAACTGTTTTATCGCACTTTGACGTATCAGTGTTCTGCTTCTATTGGCTACAATAGTTATAATATAGTATCGTGTGGTGTTTTGTTTATACATGTGTTTTTTTTTATGGCATAGGAAGGCAAACGAGCACACAGGCCACCTGATGGTAAGTGGAAACTGTGACCCATAGACATTCGCATTCACAAGACTGCAAATGAAGTGCCAACCCTGAGGACTAAGATGGAATGCCTCTATGCTAGTCGTTTCACCGGCTCTCTTATCCCCAAACCGGAACACAACAATGCGAACACTGATGGTGGTACCAACCCGGACGGACCCTGCACAAGGTCCTCACACAAGTAAAAGGTTTCATAAAAATCGGTTGAGTGAAGAATTATCAGTTCCGAAAGTAGGGGTCTGCATTATCAGTGGTTTCTTTCTATTTAAAGTTCCACAACGACCCTACCCTATTCCTAATACCCTTTTTATTTTCGAATTTTAAATTTTTAAACTTAGAATGTAGGTGAATGACCGTCAGCCGTCATATCATATCTTCACGCCTGTCGCCAGGGGCGCGGGGAAGATAGGGATCAACGCATGCCCCAGACACTTACTTGTTTTTTTACTTCCAGTAGATTTATATTATTTGAGATGTATAATTGAGCAGCCTATTCTTTTACCAAGCCTTGTATGTCAGTCCATCCGTCCTAACTTTAAACAGCTGTCACCTTTGATCCGTAATATAATGCGTTACGTTATAACTAACTATAAGGACTGATGTTCTTACAAAAGAACGATTACATGTTATTGATCTATTGTCAAAACGGTTCCCGTCAACTTTGGTGTTATGTTATTATAGTGCAAAGTTTATAGAAAAACAACAAACATACATACATGCATAAACTCACGCCTTCATTCCCAGAGTGGGGTAGGCAGAGCTAAAGAATAACTAACAAGTCTTAAAACTTCTTGATAATTCTGTAACCACATTTTGCACAAGTAGGCTAAGATGTTTCCCAGTGTATTAGTGACAGGTGGCAACCCCATCGCCTAACAGTACTACAAGCCTTTATTCCCTTAGTCGCCTCTTACATCCACGGGAAGACATGGAGTGGCACTAAAACAACAAATACCCAATAAAAATCGGGTAAGAGTGAGTCGGGCGGGGCGGTATAAAACTGGCGACGCGAAGACAGGGTTTTATGTTCTTAATTTAGGTAAAATATTATTTTTATAGTTACAAGGTTTGGCTTGGGACGCAACACATAGCGTCGGGGACAGTGCAATGCGTGTAAGGCTAAGCGCGCACCACGATTTCAGTTTTTGCGACACGATTTTAGAATCGCGCTGTAAAATATCGTAAAAAATTCATTACGCGCACTGCGATGAAAAAGTCGATGGATTGTTCATTCTCGACATGGATTTCGTACAAATTGCTTGTCTTGCCCTCCTCCAGAGGAGTAGAAGGAAGACAGAAAGAAATCATATTGGACACATCCTTTAACAGCTCAAAGTTTTTTGTTTTTTATCGCATAGGATGGCAAACGATCACACAGGCCACCTGATGGTAAGTGGAAACTGTGACCCATAGACATTCGCATTCACAAGACTGCAAATGCACTGCGAACCCTGTGGACTAATATGAAATGCCTCTATGCTAGTCATTTCACCGGCCGTCTTATCCCCAAACCGGAACACAACAATGCGAACACTGCTGCTTGGCGGTAGGTTAATGGATAAGATGGTGGTACCAACCCGGAAGGACCCTGCACGAGGTCCTCCCACAAGTATATCAAAGGTTTTTTTAACTGAAATACAATGATATTCGGCTATATGCCAAGATTTTTTTTGGCTATTATAGAATGAAGATTCAAACATTTGACAAATTAGTGAAAATGGTTGCACCTCTTGGCGGCGCCCGGGGTGCGATTTTATAATCGCAGTGCGCGCGGGGCCATACAACTCCGTATGATGCGATTCACTTTTGCGATAATCGCGTCGCGAGCCGTCGCGGCAAAATGTGACAAATCACAATTTTAAAATCGCTGCGTTTTTTTTCTCGTATATGCGCGCATTGACGTATACACCCATACGTAGCATTTCTGCGACAAAATTATCGCACGGCAAAAAATCGTGGTGCGCGCTTAGCCTAATCTTATTTTGTCACTTTTGAAGGTGCCAGTTTCGCGGTATCGCTCTTTTCCCGATGTTTCCGACGATAGGATCAATTAATTATTTATTAACACTTTCAATGACATGACGGGTTCATGATTTCCCTATCCTCGGCCCAATATTGAAGGGTGTTATTATTATTTTTCTAAACTTTATTGTACAAGAATGACCGAATAAGTCCCTAAAGGTAATGGCATTCTCGTCCACTCGAAAACCGTCATGTGTTGTCGTGTTATGTGTCAAAAGCACATAACGACACCTGCAAGGAAAAACATCGTAACTCATTTTCACTAACTTTACAGGAGAGCATGTTAAAGTTTAAAAAAAAATTAAAAAAGATTGACAAGTTGTAATACAATCGCACCTTGAAAAATGTTGTCCATGAATGATAATCTTAACATTAAATTGCTTATATTAACAAATATAAGCTTATTTAGACATGTACTGTGAGTTACAATGACATTCCACAACATTTTGTCATTTTATATGACATTGTAACTCAGACATACAATATAATAATGTGTAAATATGACAGAGTCTTAGAGACAAAAAATACTATCTCTGAGATACAACATCAACTATGTTATTCAATATAGATTATGAATTACGATTGAAATAAAACAAAGGTAAAATAATTAGAAATCTGTTATATATTTATTTATAAAACGTGTTTTTCACAAACTAAACATAATCAGCATTAACCCGGTCAAGTGCGAGTCGGACTTGCGCACGAAGGGTTCGCGACCATTATCTCTAAAAAATCACGTTTGTTGTATGGGAGCCCCCCTTAAACATTTATTTTATTCTATTTTTAGTACTTGTTGTTATAGTGGCAACATAAATACATCATCTGTGAAAATTTCAACTGTCCAGCTATCACGCTTCGTGAAATACAGTCCCGTGACAAACGGACAGACATACGGACAGCGAAGTCTGAGGTTATTTCACTTTTAGCCAACGCTAATTCAATAATCCTGCTGCGACGACTCATTTTAAACACACATTAATCAATTTAAACACAGTTTTGCACGTTAAACATCTAAGCTTCTGCACCTTCCGCAAACAAACAAGTCGCAACTAATCTATAAAGACAACACGCGGGGAAAAACCGATATTCAAAGCATCGTAAGTCAAACTATTAAGCGAGGGTTGTCAATCTAAAATGCGAAATATGGCAGAGTAACTCATTGTAACTCAAGTTGCAACGTAATCACGTTTATTTGTTTCCGATATTTACAAGTTAAAAAATTGTAACTTTTGTTACCATGGAACTATAAACATTTTGTTTTTAAATCAGTCCGTGAAAAAAAATCGAAGTTGTAGTACAATGTTTTTCATGTCATATTAAAAAAATCTGTATAAAAAACCATCCTCAACTAAAGATATTATGTTACTCACCTCAGTGGATCGTTACTTACAATGTTTTTAATTTACCTAACTCTTAAATGGAAAGGGATTGAGATACAACGATAAGAGCTAAAAATTGCAATTTTCTTGGCGATCACGAATATGATTGTAACTCAAAACAGCTAAAAAATGAGTTACGATGTTTTTCCTTGCAGGTGTCGATAATGTAACTTCAGTCTGTCTCGCTTGACGGAGTGAACCAATTCCAATGCGTTTCCATTCGCATTAAAGTTTGGTTTCTTTGTTAGACTTGGGGTTTCTTTCTCTACTTCAATAAGGGTGAGTATCCACCAAAGCTGCGCGAGGTAGCGGAGCAGTGAGCAAGGAAGAAAAAACACTAATAGGATTACTTAACTTTCCTAGCCTCTTTCAACGCTCTCTCACAACCTGATATTTTCCAGTTAAGTTTTTTAGTTTACCTACTTTAGATTGTGCCATACTTGTATTTTCGTGTTTTTTATGGAAGCTGTTTCCGGAATAGGAACTATTTCATATTTTCATTTCTCCTATTGGTGGATTTTTTCCTCGCACACCGTTCCGCTCGCACAGCTCTGGTAGATAGGAACTCAACCTTAACAGCGCAAACAAAAATCATATAACTCTTTCTTCATGTGGCATCTTTAAAAGGAAATATTTTCTTCAATTCTCCATATTGCCTGGTCTTGCATTTAACTTTTAATACACCATCAAAACATATTCAAAGTGAACCGTGTGGCGCGCACATGCGCGGGAGTCGCCGAGTGACACACGCTTTGTAATTAGCCCCCAGTCGGGCGAGAGCCCCGCAAATAGAACGTGTGTAGGCCCTTTATAGACCCGACTATTATTCTTTTGTACAACTCGCCTTAAAATTCGTTAGCGAATTATTAACCGGTTAGACAAGATGCATTTGGCGTTCGCTATCGTTACTTACCCAAAATGTAAGCTGTCAGATGGTCGCATCGAGCGCTTGCGTCTATTTCAAACATCTAGACAGTTTTCGAAAATAGTTTTTTTGTCTAGCCTCACAGGCCGAGATTCTACACTGAACCTTATTGCTTTTGAAGTGGTGACATTTCGACGATTTGAAAGGTAAGTATACATTTATTCGCAACCACACAAAATTACATTCCGGTTCTACATAGTATAATAGAGACTGAGCATATATAACATTTTAGTGCATGAATTATGGCTTTGATCGCAATTTTCGTCGATGAAGTAGATCGGCAAAAGTGGAACGAAAGAGTTGTTAAAATGACTAGCTTACCTAACAGTGTATTAGGTAGGAACGTACTTCGGTACATAAATAGAAACCCAATAATCCCAATATATCGGTTTCTATTTAAGTTCATAACAAAATGAGTATTTTCTATTGCGGTTACCAGGCATATTATCTTAAATACAGAACCCAAATGGGCATTCCATCGGAATACTCAGGGTGGGCTTACAATTTTAGAAACCACACGTCCAGCCTATTTCTCAAAGCTGACAGTAACAGGAGACAATTTAATGTACATTGCGTAGCTTACATTAAACCTGCCGAATTGCCGTCACCTCTCACATCGGCCTTGAGAAATACTGCCGTCATACGGAGAAAAGGCACAAGTTTAATTAATTCAGAGAAGCATATTAAACTCTCAAAGGTTAAAATAAGGTTGAAAGTGCAATACAAATCATATAGTAGATGTGCCTTTTTTCCGTACGAGGGCAGAATAGTGGTCTCCTTAAGTTAGGCCGCAGTCCCATTATGTCGTAACGTTTTATTTACCTTTGGACGACTGTCGTTTCTAGCCTGTTCAAATATCTCGACTGTCTGTCGTGACTGTTGCCTAGATTTTTTTCATCGTTGATTGGCTGTCATGTCTATCTGTTCCCACTGGGTTATCAGGACTATCTGTCGTCGCATATTTATGGTGACGTTTTGTTTATCCTTGGCGACTGTCGTTCCAGCTCTTCCCATTGTTTTGTCAGTCTGTCATCGAGATCAAAAAAGTCGTGAACGACAGTTTAATCGTGTATGTGAATAAAATTTAAATATACAATCCAAGGCACTTTAAACTGCACGACTATCTGTCGTCACAATAAACGGTGACTACGAATGTCAATCAAAATCCAGAATTCGGTGAACTCGATTGACAGAGAATTTCTGTAAATAATGAAGTACTTAATAATGTTTACCTTTGTGTAACGTCGGTCTGTTGCCCGCCTGCGTCGGAAACAACGAGTACAGCGGAAACCGGGATACACCTGGAAAAATAACTTCATTTATTCGAAAATTCCCCCGTTTATTATTAAACGTCCAAGCATAACTATAGATAAAAACCCCCGATTTATTGGTGACCCTTTCTTTCAGAGCTATTTCTTAAACGACCCAACCCGGTTTTATAAAACCTACCTGCCTGGGCTGCCTGAAATCTGTCCTTTCGTTTTGGGAGCTACGATGCCATAGACAGATACAGATACACAGACACACACATATGGTCGGTTTCGATTGAGATGTATGTGCAAAGATGTAAACAAAAGCAACCCAACCAAATCTTATATGGGTACCTTTATTACTCCATATTTACTTTTGAGGATCATGCGTGGTTTTATTAATGATATTCACTTGATTATTACTTTCATATTTAGTTTAAGAAAACAAGTTCGATGAAAATTTTAAGGTTATGTGTCAAACGGTACTGACTTGTACATCTTTGGCGATTTCAACACAGTACACATAACACACGTTAAACTTAATTCACCCGTCGGAGGTAAAAAATGCGGCAGAAGCCACACCGAGTACCAGGATATCATACCTTGCTGCAGGTCAGTGGGCGGGCGGGAGCGGGCGCCCCCCGCCGCCCCGCCCAGCATAGCTCCCCCCGATACACCTCACCACCTGTGAACAACGTTATAAGTTATTACAATTAATAATTCCAATTTGCGTTGAGATGATTTATAATTGGGAAGTAAAACGGGGCAGATTGAAACAATAATCAAATTAGATTCTTCGCTGCTCAGTGACACCTCACCTAGTAAGTACTTTTGATTTATTTAAGTAAGTAGGTATATATTTATTTATCTTCTCTGACATACCACAACGATGTTTAATCTTTAGTTGCATGTTTTCGTAAGAAATAATAAATAAAACTTAAAAGGAGATTCTACGCGGCAACGCCTCGGAAATAAGTTGTCAAGTGTCAATTTTCACGATCACAAACAATTTGTTTATTTAATCGCTTTACGTGGTAAATCAGAAAAGGTTCATTGGTATTTCTATAACTGGCTTAGACGTATCTAATGTACAGGTGAGTTTTAATTCGGTACAAAGTAAGTGCTTAAGTATTTTTTAATTTTATATTAATAGTCCTTACTGATGACGGGCAGAGTAGGTACTACTACTGACCTGTTTGGCTGCAAACACATGAGTTGATAACTTTTTAAACGGAAGATTAATGGATGATACATGAACTAAACCAATGAAACTCTGGTGATTAACAGTATTACTTAGTAGGATTTTAGAAAAAAAAACTCACTTTGATTTTGCTAGCCATGAAATTTCACTAATAAATAAAGTCTTACTATACACATAACAAGTGTGAGAGAGTGTATTATTAAAAAAAAACTAGTTTTTTAATAATACAATCTTCTCACACTTGTTGTGTTTTATAGGGGGAGCCAACGCGGTACGTTGAGTAAATCGCCTATTCGTCGATTTGAAAGTGAGAAGCGACGCGAAGTACCAGGCTAGCAGATTTTGAAAGAGCAATAGGTAGATATTAAAATTTTCGACGATCGAGAACACTTATATATGAAACGTGACGTCATACATAGCAAGCGTACTAGTGTAGTGGTACTGGCTTGAGTGATTTAGGACAGAAAGATACCTAAATAAAAGAAGTTGGGTCTGAGATGCTACTTACTATAAGTCATCATAGGATACCTAATTCTGTATAATGACATTAATGACGCTACGTTTAAAAACCACAGAGAAAAATTTAAAATCTGCAATTAGCGTCACCTAAATAATTTAACGAATAACATTTTAACAAGTGTTGAACTCAACAGTAAGCACGATAAAGTTAATATTTTGTTATCAGAATTGGCCAAACGACCTAATAAATTGAATGAAACTTTTTATCAGACTTAGCAACCGACCGGTTCCGATTCCAAACGTTGCCCGCCTGGAGTAAAGACGCAAGCCGTAAATTCTAAACAGTCCGCTTCTCGTTCCTACGTTCCTGGTACACGCTAGGTCTAGATTCTAGACTTTCTTGGCGCACTAGTCTAGACCGGCAGACTTACCACGTGACAACGCACACCTACATAGACATTGCGTTTTTTTGTACACACACTTCAACAAGAAAACTTAGAAAGAATTTTCTATCATGGTAAACAATTTTAAGAAACATCTTTACGACGCTATAAATAAAAATTATGGTTAGTTTTTTTAAGCACTTTCTTAAGCATATGTTTTATGCTACTATACGAATGTAGCTATATGTAGTACAAGAAGCCCGTGGGAGCGTAACGGTCGATTGTGGTGTTGCCACAAAACAATGGCGGTTACGTCACAAGACGGATCGCGCTGGCAACACTAACACGCCACTCGCCTAATTAATGGCAATGTTTATCAAGATTTTTTATTAATCACGTCGTGATGTGAAAGTGACAGTTTTGGGAACCGATTGAGGATGACATTAATGGACATTCAAACACGTTTTGTTTGCTATTGAATTCATTAGCCTGCGCTCTAATTACTAATTAAAATTATAGGAAGGTATAACTATACATAACTGACACTTAAATGTACCTATTACAATGGTAGTAAACATCGTGCAGTTGCAAAGTATTAGCCAAACACATAGATAGACACGGTATAAAGCTACATTCAAAAACATTTGTTAAGTACTTAAAATGTATTAAGAAGTTAAGAATGGTCGGTCGAAGGTACAAATCCTCTTTTATTTAACGGTTTCAAAGTAAAAAACAACTCCAAAACATTCCAAAACTCGACAAATGAAATCGAAAGTATCTAAAGTAACCGCGCGCATTTACTCATAAAACTCTAAAATAAAAATCCGTATAAAATACCCTATTGTTAACTAAACGCGTCATTACGTCACAAAAACAACGAAACAACTTATTGTTACCAAAACGCCGCATTTAAATAACTTAAGCAATAAATACAAAAAACTAATAAGCATTCAAATACGAAAAAAACAAAGGAGGTTTACCGCTCATCATTGGAAAAGGACGGACGGACAGAAAAAAGTATATTGTTCTCTATTAAACAGTGAGACTTGTGAGGAATAAATTATATGTTGTGAACCGATAGGATTAGGCCTTCTTGGAATTCGGACATTTGAAGTTTCGACGGAATCTCGTATAGACCAGTCCGTAGGATTTATTTACTTTCGGGCTGTCAAAATAGGAAATTTATGGAGATGTAGGTACATATTGTGGATGTTGTGGCTTATAGTATTACTAGCCTTATTTTGATAATTTCTAGGGATATTGAAGTTCTAGAAAACGGACAAGTGCGAGTTAAACCCGCGTGGAAAGGGTTCCGTACGTTTTGAGAATTTTCTATGTCTCTTTAAATACCACAGACTCTTTTCTTATAGATCTGATATCTAAGGGTCGTTTTTTGCCTATTTTCTTAAATAACTTTTTTTTTATTCTTGAAGGCAGACGAGCACACAGGCCACCTGATGGTAAGTGGAAACTGTGACCCATAGACATTCGCATTCACAAGAATGCAAATGCACTGCCAACCCTGAGGACTAAGATGGAATGCATCCATGCTAGTCATTTCACTGGCAAGCAACAATGCAAACACTGCTGCTTGGCGGTAGGTAGGTTAATGGATAAGATGGTGGTACCAACCCGGACGGACACTGCACAAGGTCGTCCCACAAGTAAAACATTTTTTTTAAACTAGCTGTTCGTGCCCGGCGCCGCCCGTGTGTAATTTTATTCCATACAAACGTTGTATTTAAACACGAACACAACACAAAAAAATTGGTCGAGTCATTCTCTAGTTATGGCGTGACCAAGTGAAACCGGAATTCATTTTTATACAGTTTTTTATATATTATTATAAGTTTATAACACTATCATTTCATTGTCACACGATATAGTTTCCTCTGCCCGTCTGTTCGTGTCGTGTCTCTGGTTCACCAACTTATACCATGTACCAAAAATAACAACTTAATCGGTCCAGTTGTTTCAAACAAATTATCTGTGAGAAGATGTACGGACAGACAGACAGATCCTATAAGGAATTCGTTGTTTCTTTTTGAGGAAGTATAAATGTATTGATCAAAACTCTTACAACTCTCAGGCTACCTAACGGGCACGTAACCAAAATACGTTTATAAATAAATCGTCTAGAAGATAAAAGGAAAATAATAACCTACGCATTATCGCATTGGATTTCAACTATAAATTAACCATAATCAGCAAGCAATCAGTTTTGCACGTAGTAGGTACTCGTAACGGTGTTATAATAGAGTTCGTTCAAATCGACCTATGGCTTTCGCAGTGCGTAAAGGGTGTTCTATTAAAAATAGGTATAGAGGTTTGTTTAAAATCATCCTATTTTTTATTATGAATTAGTGAGAAAAAAGCATTGAATATTATCAGTGTTTGCTACGCGCGCACGTGGTCGGAATTAAGATATTTTGTTTGTAACCGCGTTTTGCTAGCACTAGCTATGACCTTTGATGTACAAAAGACCATGTGGCGTTTAAGCTCTTTAGCCGTTAGCAGAAATTTGATTATGGATAGTATAATCCCTACAAGCAGGGTGACGTGTATGCTTCAATTCTGTCCTGTACCCTTACCATGAGTTGCAATTGACCACAATTCATTATGTGCTAAGGTAGTAAAATAAAATACCGTTTCTAGATTTTACACTGCTGATTACAGCAAAAATATCTTTGGTTTTTTTTATGCAGTAGTTTTTTTAATATATAGGAAAAACAGTAAAAAAAGTTGGATTGTGAATGTTAGGAATACACTTATAGTGCCCTTAGTCCATTTATTAAAAAAAAATTATATACAACTGTCATGTTCATTTTTTATCTGTCTGACGAATGAAACTCAAAGCAGATGCAAAGCAGTAAACGCAAAATAGTTTATTTATTTTAATGGCGCCTACAAATTATGTAATTAATTAAATTACGCAAAATAACAAATTTGTGAACGAACGGCAGCGAATGATTGACAAGTGATGACATGACAGTCAGTTCTGTATCTGTTTAAAGTTACTTTTTTTATTTTATGTCATGCTAAGATGACGACATCAGTATTCCTAACTTTGGATATACGGTCTGTTTAATGATTATTTCTTTAATAAATTATTAACGACGAATTTAAGTAAAATAAAGAAAAACTGAGAAATACGGGTAGTATAATTTTTAACCAGCTATTATAAACGCGAAAAATCAATAAGTAACGTTTTTTTTTTGAAATGTCAATTACTGTACTCTCTAGCGAGTCGAATGCTCTGTCTCTCGTACTTTATAAGAATACTGTAAGGGACAGAGCATTCGACTAGCTAGCGAGTACGGTAATTGTAACTCATGGTAACGGTACCGAATTATTGATGTTTTGGCTTAACCACACCCTCAGACCGCAGCCATGAAGTGAGTACCATAGTAATAATTATCGTTCTATTACCAATTTAGGACACTAGCACACTGTGTACTTACAAAGTATTAGTAAGTGTGCGTGTGAAGTGGGCATATTGTTTGGCCTAAAATAATTTGCAGTAAATTCACATTAAGTCTATAATTTTATATGGCCTAAAATCGGATAGGTACCTATTATTTTATCGAAACATCTTTCAACGAACGAAAGCCGAATTTTCACTTCATAGAAAGGCATTTCTCGCCGTATGCAGTTTCTTTTAACTGTAATAAGTCTAACCTAACCTACGTACCTAATGAATGTTTAATATACCCTGAAAACATCATGGTTTCAGCAGAGAATCGAAAATAGATAAAATACCTATATTACCCCTAAAATAACATGTTATAATCATTCATTTTCTCTAAATTGCTCTTCAAATAACCGCCATATTCTATAATTTCAAAACCACTATCGTACAAAACGTTCATTCAAAATTTAAACAACAATTCGATATAACTTTACCCTTCTATAATTTTATAAAACTTAACCTTAAAATGAAAACAAACATTAAAACGAAATGCGAATTTTTAATAAAGCTAAAAGCTTCATAGATAGAATAATTTTGACCTTTATACATTTTGATAGAGATTATGAAAATACCATTTGATTTTAGGCAAAATGGCCGCGTGGATCACCATGAGTTCACGCTTTGAGTGAGTAAAGTGCTACCTTGGTTATTTGGGAAGCGTGATTCGACGGGTATTGCCTGTTGCGGGTTACTGGGCCAAAGGTCGGCACGAGTCAACCCACTCTTAAAGGCCCAGTTTCATTGCGCGATAGCCCGCATGCTAGTCGTGATTAGTGATGGGCCGTGGTAATATTCCCGTTACCAGTAAGTTTCCGTTTGGGAATATTCCCAGTAAGTTTCTAATGTTACCAGTAATATTCCCAAAAGGTGGGAATATACTATACTGGTGATTTATATGAGATTTAATGATTATATAGTTAGTTAAATAAGCAACATGCATAGATATATTCATTTCTCTTTTACACATATCACCTTTTTTCTCTTTCACACAAACTTCTTATCTGAAATGGCACAAACACAAAGGACTTAGTTTTGCCCTTGACTCGACTCAGTGCACGTGCTTTTTGTGATGATAGTGAAAAATGTGATAATGATTACTAAGCTTAAAAAAATCGTTTTTCATGAAAAGAGGAAAAACATTTATTCACGCCAAAATTACACAATCTAAAAATATAACAAAATTAAAAAAATACAGTAAAACAAATTCTTAAAACTAAACTTAAAACCTAGTGTTACCTCCCCAAGCCCTAATTACAGCCACCATGCGATCCTTCATTGACCTCACCAACGTCACGATTCGTTCTTGAGGAATGTCACTCCACTCCTTGACGACGGCGTCCCGAAGCTGTTCAAGGGTAGCAGGGGCAGTATCACGAGACTGCACCCGGCGTTTCAGATCATCCCAAAGGTGCTCTATGGGGTTCAGGTCAGGACTTCTCGCTGGCCACTGCATCACGGGGATCCCAACCTGATCCAGGTAGTCCCGAACAATCAACGCCGTATGAGAGCGGCCGTTGTCATGCATGAATGTGAATTCAGGCCCGACAAAACCAGCATACGGGACCACGTGGTACTCCAGGATCTCTGTGATGTACCGATGAGCAGTCAGGGACCCCTGGCCACGTCCACCTCCAGTGCGGGAGACGCACACAAGGTCGGTTTTGCCCTGGATTGAAATTCCGCCCCAGAACATGCAGGATCCTCCTCCGTAGCTGACGGTTTCTTCAAAGCAGGCTTGTGAGTACCGTTCTCCCTGCCTCCTGTACACTCTTCTACGCCTATCGTTGCAGAAAAGGCATACCCTCATCTCGTCGGAGAAGAGGACAGACTGAAGTCTGACTCGCCTATGCTCTGCTGTCAATTTGGGGCCCGTAGCAGCCCTACGAGGCAGGATTTTCTTCTCTCGCAGCCTTCTTCTTACTGTGGAGACGCTCACCGACGTCCTCCGAGCTGTTCGGAGCTGCTGTTGCACCTCAACAGCGTTAGAGAATCGGTTACGCAAACACGTTGACACAATATAGCGGTCGTCTCTGTCGGAAGTGAAACGTCGTCTCCCAGATCCACGCTTCCTGATGTAGCTTCCAGTCTCCTGGAACCGCTGGGATACTCGTTTCACCCGGAAACGGCTTATGTTGAGTTGTCGAGCAACATCAACCTGCCGTAGTCCTGATAACAGTAGTGCTACCACTACCACTTGAGCTGCTTCTTCTGCCGTGATATCCATTTTTCAGAATTTTCTCTTACTGGAGCTGTTCATGTGTGACTTCTGTGATGTCTGGATAGCAAATTACCCATAATTCATTTTTACCCACCCTTTTATTCGTGTTCAGGGTGGCACAAGTAGTGAGTCCTCTAATGAGTTTTCCATCACTTTTTTTTAAAGACCCTAACGTGTCGTGATCATTGTTTTTACGAAAAAGAACGATTCGCGTTTTTAAAGTTGATTAACTGTGCTTTCAAATGATACTAATATTGGTAGGGTACAATAAATAAGTTAAGAGCTTTATTCGCTTGAAATCAAAATTTCAAAAGGTGCGATTTTTTTGACGCCGTGTGTATTTGTATAATTAAACTGATTTTCCGACTTTTTCTTTCATTTCGATCGAAACTAAGATGTTTTTACCGTGATTTAAAGTGTACTTGGCCATAATTACACGGTGGGAATATTCCCAGTAACATTGGAAAAATACCTGGTAATTTTGGGAATATTCCCGGTAACATTGGGAATTTACTTTCTGGGGGGGAGCTCCGTATTTTTTTTTATTCTAAATTGTTCCAATGTTCACCAAATAAGCATAAAACACAAAAAAAATATTACTTTATAATTCAGTTTTTCTATATTTCCCTAAATTTCCAATACTTGGAAATATTACTGGTAACATTACTGGGAATATTCCCGCCATGGTAATATTCCCGGTAACGACCCATCACTAGTCGTGATACATTGCATCGCCGCAATAGCTCCCGCCTCAATAATGTCAATACAACTCGTCAATGGGTATCGACCAATGTAACTGAGCCGTAACTCCGTAAACTCGTCATGCAACGATAT
Organism: Acleris emargana; assembly: GCA_927399475.2. Taxonomy (NCBI): domain Eukaryota; kingdom Metazoa; phylum Arthropoda; class Insecta; order Lepidoptera; family Tortricidae; genus Acleris; species Acleris emargana. Next base: position 6,882,349 of record OV656840.1, read on the forward strand.
AGACTACAGCTACATGCGTAACAACTGTATTGTACTTACATGTGTGCGTGAATAGCCCCGGGCTGTCAAATTTGACATTTATTCGTGCAAGTAACGAATAAATTAGCTGGCCGGTAATTATTTAGTAAGGATAAGGTAAGTATTATTCCTTTTCAGAGGAATCAGAAGTCAGTTTCAGAAGGTGATCCAGATTCTACCAGTTTTCCAAATTTGATGACATAGATCAAGCGTTATATTTAGAGAGGCCCAACGTGACCCCAATAATATGCCTACGCTGTTCCTCCGTCTGTCCATCCGTCTTAACTTGAAAGAGCTATATCTTTTGAACCGTAATACATTAGCGGATTGCTTTTTTTTCTTCAGAATATGTGCTGTTACTGTGAATATACAACGTTTTATTCATAGAAAGTGATCAAATAAAAGGTGTCCCTCATACAAGAAACGTTGTTTTAAATGTATTTTTATTTCAGTCGTATCGTAGAAACGTTAAAACTTACAAACGTTTGGTATGATTTTATTACAAAGCCTGAAGAAAAACAACAAATACTAAAATATGGTAAATTATAAGTTGGGCTCGCACTGATTTGATTCGAAATCGAATTCAAATTGGAACATAATAATACCTTATGTGCGGCGCTACGAAACACTCAGCGCGCGAGTCCGACTCGCACTTGACCGGTTTTTTTACTCCGTGAACTCCTCGCTGTTTAATCTCCACAGCGAAAGTTTTGTCTATACCGATATATATGATTTATTTGACTTTAGCTTACCTACTTATAGCGCGTCCATTAAGAACGTAAAAGAAAAATAATAACAGGCCGTTAAAAGTTCGCACTGTTCAGAGGCGAAGAGTGAAAACTCCCACGGAGGCATTAATCCAGCACCGGATTATTGGTTTTGATGAGATTTTTCGCAATTCCTAATCCGAAAAATAGAAGTTCGGAGCACTCGGACAGCTCAGGGATCGAATGACTCACGGAGAACGGGATGTCAGTGAGATTTACCACGAAGGTCTCTTATTGTCACGATCCAGACAAGAAGCAGTGTTTGCATTGCTGTGTTCCGGTTTGGGGATAAGGCAGCCGGTGAAATGACTAGCATAGAGGCATTCCATCTCAGTCCTCAGGGTTGGCAACGCATTCGCAGTCTTGTGAATGCGAATGTCTATGGGTCACAGTTTCCACTTACCATCAGGTGGCCTGTGTGCTCGTTTGTCTTCCTATGCCATAAAAAAAAACAGAAACCTATAGGTTTAGCTACATTTGCAGAGTGAAACTTGTCAATTCCTAATAAGGTAATATTAATTCCCTACATTTTCTATTCCAGAGGTAACACAAGGTAATCATTGCGTGGCAAAGCTCAAACTTTACTGGTGTTTTACGAGCAAGCTCATAATGGCGTCTTTTACGGCCAAATATAGGAACTCAGGTCGTGTTAAATTTGATGTAATCAACAATAGGCACTAAGGAACTGTATAAGTGAAAGTTGTCAGTACCAGCTGTGTAGAGATTTGTGAGAGACTAGGAGCCCGACTTCGTAAGAATCGAGATAATTTTCGAATATTATTTTCTTATTGACCCCGAGAGTAGGTATTCTTGGAATACTCCATCCGAATTTTGAAGATACTAGGTCTATCGGTTTAGGCTGTATGTTTGTCTCTCAGTCAGTTACGATAAATACATTAGACATCGAAAAAACCTCTAGTAAAAAGCTTGTTCATGCAAGCACCTATCATATCTCTCAATGATGGTTACGAATTACGATTGAAGATGATAAAAATATTTTGAAAGAACTCCAATCCTGCAATTCCAATCAGTTTTACTGAGTCTCAAACTTGTTTTTAACCTATTTAACATCTTTGGTGGCGCTAATTTCCACCCCCATCAAACGGCGAGGCCTTTACCGAAGCCAGGCGGAAATGCAAATCCGAGGATATTGTGTTTGCTCTCGGGGGAGAAACGTACAATTTCTCAACGCCTTGGGCTACGCGCTTTACTATTACTTTGTAGGACTCGGGTATATATTTTTGTCTGTCGCCTGTAACGTATCTTAAACATTACAATCAGCTTTTATCGCCACTTTGACCGCGTATATAACTCGTTTATCGCTACTGCTTACAAAATCGGTTCAGCGGTGTGCCGTGACAGGCAAACAGACAGTTTCTTTTGCATTTATTTAGTATAGTGATCAGTGATTTTAAATAATCCGTTTGTTTTGTTAAATAAAATAATATGCAGACATCTGGGTATATAATCTGACTGAGAAAGCAAGATGACGAACTTGAATGGAGTGGACATACATACATACATACCTTCACGCCTTCATTCCCAGAGTGGGGTAGGCAGAGCTACAGAATTACCAACAACTCTAAAAACTGGAGTGGACAATGTTGACATAAGCAGCTGATTCGATAGATATCGTAACCTCACCTTACATCAATCTTATATATTTGGTCAGTTTTCAAAAATCACTAATACTATGCGAATATGCGGACTCAATAACAAATACACACCTACTTAATAACTATTTCATAAAGCAAATTTTTCCAAGTTTCATAGAGCCTATTTCGAACAAATACAATAGGAACACATGAATTTCAAAGGATCCAATCTAAATTCTGCATGAACGGTGTCAGTCTCCAGGGACAAAACAAGACGTGCTTTGTGAAATCCTCCTCCTAATACTAATGAGACGTATGCGTACTAAAATCGCGTCGAGATACGACCTTTTAGTTAAATGCCGCAAATTGGGCTGAGAGATAACCTTCAGGTTGATTTGAGGTCGTCTTTTATGAAGATTGGTAATAAAAGTGAGTTTATCGCACATGGTAACTAATATTTAACGTTTAGAAATGTAAGTCAGATTCTTCGTGTTTATGATTTATTTTAACTCATCTCAGTGAATATACAGGACTACAGGTACACTTATAATGTTCCAAAATGATTCAAATCCTAACTAACCTAGGTACCATTAGAAACGAATGTAAACTTTGCCTGCGGTTACCTATTATCTACATACAAGTTAAAATAATTTTGGTTGATAACCTTTTCAATACGTTTTAGTAATAGATATAAGCGAGTAGGTACGTATAACATGCATTAAACCTGTTCCGAAATCTTGATCAAACAAAACAATATGGATTGTCCTGTGATTAGAAGCTTCAATATTGCAGAAACAATTTTATCAATAGTTTCCCCGATCCCAACCAAACAATACAATGCATTAGAATCATTCCCCAAATGTCGCTCATGATATTTAGTTTCCTCCCACCAGGATGACAGCGACTCAGAGGGGTTGCCAGGCAGCCCCCTACCAAGCGGTGACGTGTCGGCGTAATATCCTTAGAGCCCCTAGCTACGCATTTAGATATTTCATCTACGCCCTTAAGAAATTGTTAGCAACGTTTTTCTTCGAGAATGTTCCTATTATATAAGTACAACATACTCGTAGTTTATTCGAAATGCTCTCTGCTACAAAGTTGCTAAGCTGTAAACGTTTAAAATCAGATAAGACAACTTGATATAACCATAGTTCCAGTTTAATAAAGGAATTATCTATAATTATAGGTTTGCTTAAAAATTGTAAGACTGCAGGCCTGTCGGCAATTAACAAATTATAATTAATTACAGCTGGCGTAAATTGAACAATTGAGATCAAACACACAGCCGTTTTTAGACATGACGGTTGTTGGGTTGGTGCTCTATGATGTTTATGAGACCCTAGTCATTTCAATGCAAACGCTTACGTAAACTGGCAAACCGAAACTAAACTTACGCAGCCCATTCTGTTGCCGAAGCGTGACTGTGATAGTCTCCACTATGAAAAATGTGGTCACAATAAATTACGAATACAAAGCCGCGGTCATAAGTAAAAAGTGCTTGAAAATATTTATGGTTTGGAATCAGCGTGAATTAGTCACGGCGCGATACCGGTTACTTTACGAGTAATAATGTTGTTTAGGCATTTCGCTTTCCCGGAACCACTGATAACAGATATCAGCGCTGCCTGCGGAACATTACATTAATTTATTATACCTACACACACTAATAGAGTGCGTAGTAAGTGTGAATGATTAGTAAGCACTAAACAACAGTGAATACAGTTTGTTGTATACATACATACATACCCTGTTATCCCAGAGTGGGCTAGGCAGAGCTACAGAATTACAACTTAAAAAGTTGTTGTTAATTCAGTAACCACAATTTGCACGAATAGGCTAAGATGTTTGTTGTATTAAGGGCATGATTTTCGTTTTGCACCCACAAAAATGAGTGCCAACTAAGAGACATTTTCTCTTAGTTGTCAAAAAATTAATACAATAGTTAAGATATTAGTTATATCAACCAAAACTGATAATAACAACAAGAAATTTATTTAGTGATTCGACTAACATCTTAGTTAATGTATTTAACATCTTAGTTGATGTATGTATGGTGTTGTCAGGCTCGTATCTCGGACTGACAGGCCGAGAGGGACCCAGATATCTGTTAGAATGAGAGACGTATAGCTTAATAATAAGCTTTTTGTTTCTATCAAATAGCTGCGTCCCTCTCGGCCTGTCAGTCCGACTGATAGTCTGTGGTAGCCATAAAAGCAAATCGAACGACATGTCTACTTATCTAAATAGAAAAAACAAGATATTTTTTTATTAGAGGGCAGTAATTCACAGAGTTGCATCAATATGTGCAGATAAAATCACAACGTAGCAGGAAGATAAAGGTATTCCTAGGTATTTTTCCTTTGAAATGATAATCAAATCTAGAATGAGCGGAAAAACGTGAATCATTAGTAAATTAAATTAAAACAGTAATTAGAATACGTCGAAAGAAACCTTTCCGAAATTAGTTAAATTACGGCATTTGCGAGTAAAACGGGACTTTATATCCACTCCCTGTCATATAAGTAGATTATAGAGGTATGAGGGGCCCGAGAGGGAAAGTCCAGACTCCAGAGCTACAATTTGCTAACGCAGACGTACCGATAGCAGAGCCGCAAATTCTGATAAAATATAATTACAACCGGTACCAAAACTACTCAAAACTCTTTCTGAAACTGACAGAACAAGACCGGCAATTTTTTATTGAAATCTGCAAAATAAAAAGGAAATCTCAGGATTTAAGGATTTGCCATAGACAAATTGAGTGAACCTGCACTGATGCTGCCAAAAATATTGACGTCCATACATACATACATACCTTCACGCCTGTAATCCCAGAGTGGGATAGGCAGAGCTACAGAATTACCTACAACTTTAAAACGTTGTTGATAAATTTGATAATTCAGTAACCACTTTATGCACATAAAGGCTAAGGTTTTTACCAGCAATAAATTGACGTCTATTACAAAGTATTTTAAACTGGTAGATACGTTGACAATAAACAGGTTTGAAATTCTCATTCATATTGACCCGATTAGAGTTAAGTTTTTACCGACGGAGACGTTGCATGAAAAATGTGAGTAGCAACGTACGTTCTTTAACTTTTTAGCCGCTTATAATGTCCGAGAGAAGATTTACTGCTCCATTAACAACTGCTAAGAGTAAGTGTGGAAAGAGAAGGAACTCGATTGGGTTGATAATAATATCCGTTATATTATGTACGAAATGCAATTACAATATACCTTTACTTATTATATAAGGGTTAATTTTAACTACGAATATTGAAACTACAAAATTTTAAAAGTACATTTCAATAGTTAGAATTAGAAAGAAAATAACATCTATTCGTTATAAACAACAACAATGAACAGAAAAAGACGCACAAGAAGAATGTAGGCTTGAAACTCAGATTAATTACTGGCATTAAAGTCAGCGCTGGTCTTTCGTTGTAACTTGGAAACATCAGTCGAAACAAACCCGCCCGAACTTTACACATAAACTCAAATCTAAATGTCATCTTTGGAACAGCGGCCCTAGACAAGATGCACAAAACTAACGTAAACGATTGTCGAAAACTGTAAAAGGCATGTACCTAATTGACATAATCGCTTGACATGTCTGTCCGGGAGCCTACGTCAATCCTATTAATTTTCCATAACAATAACGTTCTCGCAATACATCTTGTCTACTGCCACAGTACTTATTAAAGTTAGTTTCTTTCTACAAAACGATTTTTTTTTCCGAGCATATTCTGCAATTGCGCTAACCTAACCAGCGATTTCTTTCGAACTGCAATTTCTTGGTGTAATTATTCCCTCGTGGTTTTTTGCTGACGCTACGAGGCACATCGTAGTTTTAAAGCGCGCTTCGTATACATAATTGTGTGTTTGTTTAGGGCTTCCTGCAACGCCATGCGGCATTGCTGTCTTGGTAAACGTTTATGTAATTATCTCCGACCCTGTCGTTTTTACCTTCTTTTAATTATTGTTCTAGAGAGAGACGTGTTTAAACACTGCAATTTTTGCGGTTTTTCATCGAATAGATCAAGGGTTTAATTTGTTGACACCGTATATCGCATAAAATGTCGTTAAAACCCAAAGAAAGATGAGATTTATTATCTGGTAGAGAACCAAAAATTGAAATTTAGTATTAACCTAAATCTAAAAAGCGGAAAATATCTGGAGCGACAAGCAACCAGCTAAAACCAAATTATAAAAAGAAAAAGTGAATTAAATGTTCCCCATAATCATTCTCAATTAATGAATACCTAATGGCGTGGTAGCGCTTCTATTCTGGTGTAGCCAATCATTCTCAATTAATGAAAACCTAAAAGGCAGCTTCTATTTTGGTAAAGCCAAACGTTTCTTCGAAACAATTCTCAGAAGTTTACAAAATTTGCTATAATTCAATGGATGGAAAGATGAAATGCTTGATTTCGATAATAATATGTCTACGTATGGTGTTTTAAAAACGTTAACAAGAATGTATTTTAGGTATCGTAGCACATTTTTCTCTACAGTTACCTTAATAACTTAGGAACTCTTTGTATACGAGTAAGCTTATTTCCAATATTCAGAGTACGATGCATACGGTTAAAATAGACATTTGCTACGTATGTATGGTATCACGGGGAGTGTTCCTACAAGAACTATTCTCGATGAAATTCTGTAAACTTTTTACTACGCTCGGGAGTTCTGTGGAACTATCTTATTGCGGCAGTATTACGGGCTTAGGGACCGTCAAGAGACTATCGCATGTGATTCCTGATGTTTTTCTTGGCTTTCCATTAGCAGTGATTATTACGTTCCATTAGGTGACCCGATAATTTCTCCACGTGATAACATTTCTAAACAAAACACTCAGTTCAAACTGAAGTCGCATAATACCAAAATTCGAACATGAAAGAACACTTAAAAATCCGTTTAAAGCTGTTTAAGAGAAAAGCTGCATTTGTGAGTACAAAGTAGCTAAAATAAACTAGATAAGTAAGTGAATTCTTCGCGCGGTTGAAACTTGGTGTTTGCGCACCACTTAAACTCGGCGCCCAAGTATCACACCTTGGGGTACACCCGAGTAAAACTTTAAATTTTATCAAAATTTGTTTTAAATGACTTTTCGCGCGATAAAATCGGGAAATTAAGTTATGACTTATTGCCTGGGCACATTAAAAATATTAAAATTTACTAAATGAAGATTCAATGTCTTTTGCTATGCTAACTTTACGTGTGTCTACTCCAAGAAACACGTATATGTATAATAGAACTAGAACATTTCGAAATAAGGTTGGCCTTTATTACCTACTTCTATTGAGTTTATTTAGTTATCGTTCAGTTAGTGGTTTTAGTTATCGTTTCCCTCCTAGTCATTATTTTAATTTTATGTTGTTGACCTTATATTTGTAATCATTGTATTTGTGCTAGTTTTAATTATTATTATTTATTACTTTATTATCTTGATGTAAGCAGGAAAAAATGACCTTCTGTTGGAGTTTCTCGCGGCGCTTCTTCTCCGCAATGATAGTCTTTTCCAAAGCGCTAGTAGATTCATTCCAATTGGCCAATTTATTGAATAAATATTTTGAATTTCTTAAGACTAAGTGGTAAGTGGAATAGCGCATCATAAGTTTATAGTGTAGGTACGTATGTATAACCTTTAGCGTCTGTTGTGAGTGCGATAAAAATAACAGACAGTAGCTTTGAAAGAGTATAACTGACAGATAAAGAATTCTAGCCAAAAATCATAACCAAATACTAAATAAATGAGGCCTAGAAGGTTAATATTATATATGGTTTTAATATTTCCAAATGTAATCAATCTTCGTAAAACAAATTTGAATCTTATATCTTAACAGAATCGTAAGGACCGCGATCTAACCTAGTACCTATAGCAGAGGCCCAGTTATAAACGGTGGCCTCGAAAGTCGCACGAAAAAAATGACAATACCATTATTGGTGGGATGCAGAAAAAAATTAAAAAAATACCGCAGCGGGAAGTGAGAATACCGGCCCACTGAGTGTTGGGACACTACCACTGTCGAGAGTATTTAAATGAAAATATTATAATTATATTTAAGAAGCAGAAAGCCTTTGCCAAGATACAGAATTACCGGGTATCGGAATATTGTTGGGTCACAGTTATTATTACAGCTTTTTGTATACTTTATTGTTAGTTTCCGTTCCGTAAAAAAACAATACACCCCGTTAATTATTAGTTTCAACATGCCTACGCAAATAAGGCTTCTCGCCAATATGTTTGCGGCTGGTACATGTATAGTGTGTATGCATTTAATTAATTATATGACGGAAGCATTCCATAATTTCTGTCGTAAAGGAAAAACACAAAAAAATATGGACTCTGTTATTTGCTACTGATTAAATAAAAGTAAAATTTACCATCACAAAACACAGAATAGTTTAAATTTGAACGTATATGTCGATGATTTGAGCCATCACTTTACGTTTTTTGGTCGTCGGCGCTACCTAGCCCCAGGTAGAAGGCAGGCATTTCTCAGAACAGCCACTTGATAACGTGCTCGAAAAAAACAGATCGTATTGCAAGGCGTTATGTTTGAATTATGGCCGTTATATAACCCGCGCGTTCCGTACAGTGCAATGATCATTGTATGACCTCGTTTAGCTCTCTGCCGTTTCTGCCGTCCTGGTAGTCTCAGTGAAGTTTGGCTGGCAGACATTACGAAACTCTGCGTCATTCGTCTGTTGTAATTGTATGCTTTATAAACAATGGTCACCGAAGTTAATTATTATTTTATAGAAAGGAAGAGCTCCCGGAATATTTGTGTAGCTACTTTTTAAGTAGATACTCGTTTGTTAATGGAGTTGAAAACATTAATCGCTATTTGGGGGAAATCTTGGCGTCCCAAACATTTGCAAACTGCTTTGCAAAAGATAAGATAGCACGGCTTCGGGTAGTCCGACAATAGTGACTTCTAAATAAGATAAAGTGATATGCAAGTTTTCCGTCGCTTTATCAACTTGCTTGTCTACCACCGTTAGCGACTAACTGTCATACGATAGGAAATATTTTCAACTTTTAAACTATATAAAATATAGATTCGGATGCTAGTTTTAAGATAACATATACAAAAATAATTTATTCAAATTGATTGCTTTACCTCGAACGATCATCAACATCACCGCCAGTTACTCGTCTAATAAAATCATCAGTTGGAAGCTGTGAGTGAGCTCAAGATGCAGTTACCAAGATGAAAATGTATTAGGAGAACATAACAACTCAGAAGTTTGCGATTCATATAATACAGCAGGTAAGTACGTGCTATGATTATTCGCGAACGGCGACCGTCCGAATGGATTTACATAAAAATGCAGCAGGCATCGATCTAGCCTAGCATCCTGACCTTACGCACGCTAATAAAAAACTATTGAATATAAACCAACTTGTATTATACTTTTAAATTTCGAATGATTATTAATGGCGGGCGGAGATTTAGTCAACGTTTTTAAAAATCGAAATGTAGCTATGTCACACACTGATTGGCAAGTCATACGCACAAACATAAGACCAACTCATTGACCATTGTAAGTAAAATGCTACTAATACCAAATTCAAAGTAACAACTTACAGGTTTTTTGAACTTTTAAAAATAATATGCTGTAATTAATGTAGGTACACAGAGTAGCGCAAAGAGAGATTTTTCGAAAATAAAACCCTATGAGAAATAAATAAGACGTGAAGTGAAAAATTTAAGTTTACGCAGCAAATCGTAATTCCTATAGTAAATTATTTTTAGAACGTAGAGGTATAGTAGAGTGTAAAGTAAATTTAGAACGTAGATGTACTACTCGTATTACTGCGGAAAAGACAAGTGTCTACAACGCGTTAGGGACAAGTTTAGTTGCATTTCAATGACACATTTCCTCTTTTTAAAATGTTACAACAGTTGTGAATCATTATTTCAATGGAAATTTTAATGAATGTTAGTCATTGCATAGTTCTGTCCGGTTTACGTTAAAGGTAACAAAGCGCATTAAAGTCTTGGCACACAAATAACTTTACAGGATAATATTTAATATAAAAATTACGTGTTTTTTTTGTTATATTTTTGTGTAGTGTTTAATAGTACATTTTTAATTTATTTAATGACAAAATGTTCAGTTATATCCAACGCTTGCTAAGTCTTGCAGATTATATACCTATAGCAAATTATGTTACGGAAAGAAAATCGTAGGTAGGTACTTATGTCGTCCGCAATTTCAAATCAAAGCTATTGAAATACTCACGTACGAGTATAATTATTTTTTAATACACAACCTATGAAAAGAAACACCTAATTGCCTGATAGGTACATTCTAATTGCTAATATGGTTTTATTAATTACTAAATGAATACTTATAAAATAACTCGTTCGCCGGTGCATCTTCGCCACGAATTACCTGAAAATAAAAAAACATATTAATAAAACGGAATCCACGGAATAGCACAACATAAGGGAGTTGCATGTAGGAATAGTTCGTCACTTCCTACTAGGGTGGGGTGTTCTCGGTCACACCATGTTAAGTGGACAATAGATAAAATCCCTGATAGTGTGGTGTTGTAGTGACTGGTTACTGTTGTGATTTGTGATACTTTGTGATACTTCAACGCACTTCAGCGCTCAATCATGAAATTCTGATGATGTTTTACAATGACTAAGAAGCAATTTTACTTTATTTTACAACTTTTAATTACAATTAATAAGACAGACTATTATTTTTGGTGATTTCAACATGAAACACACACATTTAAGTTCGAATTAAATTATTTAACGACATGTTGACAATATCAATGTAATTTCATATTTTTTGACATGCAATGCAATCTATATTGTAACATTACATTGATGAATAAATAAACTAAACTAAACTAAACTAATATATCAGAAGACAGCTAAGCTGAAACTAAAACGCTTTATCAAAAAAAAACATAGAATAGAATGTAATTTATCAGGAAATAAAATCTATACCAATTTAGACCAACACAATACCACGCTTTAACCTATTTATATCGTAGAAAAAAATAGGAGAAAGAAACGGCGATAAAAAAATAAAGGACCTAGATGAACCAAAAAACGGTAACAATACCCACCCCACAATACTGAGGCGAAATAAACGAAACATTTTTCAAAAATAAATGCAGTAAGTAGGTAATAATTATAAAATTGAGCCCGAGAAATCTTTGATCTAACGCAACTTCTAATAAGCTGGCCGCGCGGGGGTGGTCACTCATATCATAACTAATTCTTTATCAGCCAAGATAACGCGCTAGATATAATGGAGTGAATACGTCAATATTTATTATGACATTGTATCCGTTTGGATTTCGATTTGAAGTTGTGAACGAGATAAATTCTCATTCACAATACTCAACACAAAATTCAGTTCAAAATCAAGGCAAACAGACGTAAATGTACAACCTGTTTCAGTTCTGTGTTATGATACGAAAATACCACTCAAATGACCATTCATAAATAATAATGAGCTTACTATATTCTAATCTGCGTCCACTCGCTACATCAAACAGGATTTAATCGTAATCTTTACTTAATTATCTAAATTTATCGTCTAATTTAAATACAATAATGGCGCTATGCGAATAAATGCCGCCCACTGAGAAATCGTGATTAATTCTTTGAATTAAACCTAGAAGCCGTTAAACAGATGCCAGTTACCGCGATGACCAAAGCACCAAACACAAACACGTCGTTATACCCACATCAATATAATGATATCGGCTTTGTAATGTTAAACTAAGTCCAGAAACTGCGTTTCATAACATAATATAATATACTATTAGACACATACACACTGCGGTTGAGAATTTTTGGGCGGAGACAGTTTATATTTTCGGATCTACGACTGCTACTTGGACCGTGTAAATCTTGAATATGAATCCCACGCTATGCATTTTGCAGCCGTAATCGAAGTGATCAAGTATTACTTGTACGAGCAGTGCTTTCTACTACTCCTACTACTACTACTACTACTTGGACTTTAATAACTTGGATTTGGATTGCACTGTGCATAACGCCATTTACTATATTAAGTAAGACATCATTACAGTTTGATCAAGGCGCATCATTTGTCAATTGAAAGATCAAATAAAGACGTATTTTGGTAGAAACCGTTTTAAAACGCTACGAGATGATAAAATCCGAATTTTAACGAACTACCTTTCAATATTTAATGTCCAACTGTGCCCTCGAATTGGGTATTTACGAGTACTCCGAATCAGCGCAGAGTCGCTCAGGGCATTATGTTGGGCCACTTGTTTGTCGCATCTCTCTCCAACTTGCCTACAACGAAAGAGACGAACTAGGAGATAATGCAAGTTGTCTTAGCCTTTCAGGGCAACCTAACGAGCCAATAAATAGGTAATAATTTATAACTCCGAAGGGATTTGGGTCTGAGTATTTCGCCCATCGTGACTTTCCGCACAATTAGGTTCGTTATTGACATACCCTTTTAGTTACGTAACGTAACCAGTTTGCTTTAATATGTTGAAATTTCCTAGATGTTTCGAACCTATTGCACCCGCTATTTTCACCAGTACTATGTTCGAAAAGGCATTAAGTTCGCCTTTTGTATACAAAGTGTATTCTTTTGTGCAATAAAGATTAAATAAATAAATAAATAAATAAAGTATTAAGCCTATAAATGCTACTTATTATCATACATCGGGGTTTTCGGTGCGGGAATGTTTGACATAAGCCAAAGATTAAAAAACAGAGTTTCTACCTAATGAAAAATTAATTGAACAAAAAAAAGTATTTTATAAAAGAAATGTCGAAAAACTATGAACGAATTTTTACATTAAGTATATAGAAATGCGATCAAAAAAAAAAAAATATGCTCCTATTACAACTGCCGACTTAGAGAGATCGTTCAGTTCATTGAAATGGATAATATTTACAGCAAGACGTCGCAGATGAACTGTTCCAAATATTGAAAAAACATTAATAGTTTATTTTGAAAATCGTGTCAACTACTAAATTTACCTACTGCAGGTAATTAATTTACGTTAATTTTATTATTACCTCATATCATTATAGCCTTGGTAGTAAAGCTAAAGTACTACATGAGATAAAATAAACTTGTATCATAGTGTAAGCAATTCGCAGAGAGGTAGTTAGTCACTAGGCATAATATGATATTTTCTCAGATTACCTATCTGTTGATATCTACTCTTTCTTAAATCATTCCCGCACCGAAAACCCCGATGTATGCTTATTATAATGAAAACCCGGCCAAGTGCAAGTCAGACTCGCGCACGAAGTTTTCCGTATCATTATCTATACAACATTAGCAAAATACGGCAAAAAGTCACGATTGTTGTATCGGATCCCCTTTAAAATATTTATCTTATTCTGTTTTCAGTATTTGTTGTTATAGCGGCAACAGACTTACATCTTCTGTGAAAATTTCAACTGTCTAGCTATCACGGTTCATGAGATACAGCCTGGTGACAGACAGACGGACTGAGAGTCTTAATAATAGGGTCCCGGTTTTACCCTTTGGGTATGGAACCCTAAAAACAGTTTACGTTGAGAGAAAGGGACATAGCTATATAACTGCTATAGCTCTGTCCTTTACGCGCACCGTAAAATTAACTGCATAGGTACGTCATAATAATCCCCCTGTATTAGTCTACAATACAACATCCTGTTGTTCTACTTATGTTTGTTGTTGTTTTGGACTTATAAATAACTATAGGTAAGATTTTCGTTTTGGTTTATATATCCGTGACCAACAGACGGACATGAGAATCAACTTATAATAATTACTGAAAACAGCATCATTGCAAAAGAATATGATAATATTGATAACCCATTAAATTCGTTTTATTTGTCAGATATAAACAATACTAGAAGTAAATAATAATAAGGGTGATAAGAAAACTAATGAATACATACAAAATATACCTATACCTACTCAAGAAGGAACAGGAAATGAAATACACAGCAAATATTAATAAAAGAACACAGTTCAAAAGAAAATCGTCCATATAGGTAAAAAATTACTTTTTAATCAGCCTCAGGCAACCGAGATAGACCGATTTAAACCGAGTGGGTTCAGTTAATTAAAATAATAGCTTAGCTTAACCGAGTGTATATTGGAAAACCTAATAGTAATTTGTCCTAAAGCCATTTATTTACGTCTGATGTTTTAAACTTTTTAGTATTGTTATAACACAACTCTAACCTAACTGCAGGTATTTTTGGAAAGGTTAAATAGTAGTCTGACTCAGCTCAAAACCAGTGACAATTAACAACTTAGGACAAAATACCATTAGGACAAACGATATTATGGATCGCGAATTACAACCTATTTAACCAAATGTTATTCTGCACTTCCTTTCAATTGTACAAAGAAATCGGATATTTAGGCATACTAATTGATTTATAAACTTCATTGAAATATATGAGACATGCTTACATGATGTACATTTAACACATGATTACCGAACCAGATTCATAATTCATAATAGACTTCCAGATAATCGTATTATAATAATACATATATTACATGAAACGTAGGGTTCGTTGTCAATATTAATACGTACGAATATTTATTGAAGTAATTGAAGATACTTACAGACATTTAAGTTTACTTTAGTGGCAAATGCTTGTCACTATTCATTCAGTCTCACTCAGTTACTCTGTTAGCATAATTTAACGATGAATAGTCAGAAGTAAATTTTCGATTACCACGAAGACCAAGTAAGAATTTCACATAGCGTAAGTACCAAACAACATATCTCTATATGTAGGTTGGTAACGATTTATCTATTTCCGATTATTAATCTTCGGCCGAGTCCGGAGCTATGGGCCGTTAGACCCGCAATGATAGAGGCAGTGTGACAAATTGCAGCCGTAACAGGGACATTTCGGTATATGCCTATGTCATGAACTTATGCGCCTCTGGTAGATATCAATATACTTCTCACACATTCAGTGTTGAGAAACTGGATTGGTAAAGGAAAATCAGGTCTCGAGTACATTAATAATTATTAGTGACTTACCGCCTGTTTCACAATCGACAAGTAGCATATTTGACATATAAATTTAGCCCTTTCTCTGTCTTACACTTGAAAATAGACAAGGACAGAGCCAAATGACAGATAAATTTACTTGTCGATTATGAAACAGGCCCTTAAAGTGGTAAAGTACTAAGTTGTAACTAAACTGAAACCACTTCCGAACACGGCAATCACATCTAGGTCATAACTTAACGTCCTTTATCGACCCTCCTTACACCCTCTGCTAATTAAATACTATAGAAAAATGTTATCAACAGGGTACAACGATGTTAGCTTGTAGTGTAACGACAGGCTCCTATAGCTCTAATTATTACTCATGAGCTCCAACAAAATCAATACCATCCCAGATAATTGTATTGAGCGTAAAAATTCTCCCTCCGAGCTCCGAACCGAACACGAGGCGTCAATCATTCACAGCATCCCACTGCCGAGTGCAAGCCGCAGGTGACGCCGCCACCGCGCAGGCGCACGCAGCCCCAGCGCGACACAAATCTAATTTACTACCAATAAACACCAAGCCAGTGCAAAACAAACCCTATTCCCTTCCTCTTACGAGAGCTATCGCGTTTCGTTTGAGATAAATGCCTTTGGTTAGGGCTGAACCCTCTTCATAGTTTTTTTGTAAAGGTAGGTTCGTGTCGGGGACTTTATTTCTATCGTGAGATAAGTTCAGCTGATATCAGGTAAACAAGTTGAATTTTTGAGTCGTCTGTGCAAGGTTTCATGATTAAAACGGTAATGCAAACTTTTATGGTGTTTTAAATACTCAGAACCACTCCTCAGAGATTTGTTACTATTTTTTTGAAACCAATAACAAAATGCGAAGGCGGAGAGACGGATAATTATTGAGAAAGAATGGAGTCCTATCAATTTGCCGATTTGAATTTCACAGATGATCCTTTGGTAAAGTATCTTAGTATATCAGTTTAATTTCATTATGCATCTGATTGGTGCATCGATCGAGTAGTCAACAGGTAGAAAATCGAATCACACATTCACTTTGAATAATCGAAATTTAGTCAGTTAATCGATAATCAACTAATCATTTGTCGGTAACCCATTAGGTGTACCCAGAAAAAGTCCGTAGGAACGCAGACTCAATGATTCTTTGAAATTCACAATTTGTAAAGAAATATATATTAGGAATTCTACTACACAAATCAGATACTTAGTTGAAATTCTCAAATTCGTATTATATTTTCCCCTACTTTTTTTAATCTTAAAAGAACAAATTAATTACTTAATAACAAAATAGACTTTAATCTGTTTGGAAGAAAACAGACCAATTAATTTCTCAGAATTCACAACAATTGAGGTACGTATTTTGAATTTGCTAATTGCTAGATTGCCGAGGAATTATTTTGTTTTTATTCATTCTTCTTAAAAACCTTTTACTTTATACGATGAAAAAAAACTTTTACATCTGCTTATATAAAACAGAATCGTAGAATAGAAAGTCTTTGCATTAGGGGTTCTTAATATAATCATTGTGTACTGAACTACCGATTCAAAGTCAAAGTAAGTCGTTATTAAGCAAACCAAACTTAAGTTTATTTCGCAACTTGGGCGGGATCCCAGAAACAACTTCCTTCGGATTGTTATTGTTAAAAATCAAACATCCTGCTTAACAGCAAGTAAATACGCAACTTCTTCGCGTAAACAGAAAATTTGGCGTTGGTTGTTGGGTAACGAAACTAATGGATGAAAGCGTCGGGAGACAACGCAGGACCCGGTCCCACACCGAAATCAGAGGCATCTGTAACGATCAAGTCATTCGTTGAAACTAACTGACATGCTCATTTCATAGGTAAACAGGAAATGAGTATAAGGTTAAGTGAGATTCACAATCTCACCAAGACTTGATGAACAAATTCCAGGCTACCTGTACGCTGAAGGTGTTAAATCACCCAAGCGCCAGGTTGCATGCAAATCATCATCTTGGCAGCGCGCGTACGTCGCGACGCCAAATAGCTCTTTCATTGTTGTCTTGAATTTTAAAGGGCAGACTACGGAGCGGGCACTTGGAAGCCCACCAGGGTTTAACCGTCTATATTTACTTTTGTGAAGGTGGAAGTTCAAATAGCTCTAAATGTTGATGTAATTTCTAAATTTACGGCATTTTGTGGAGTATAGTCTCCAGACTAGCCAATGTTAAAAAAAGGTAAACGCTATACTGATATGCGTACACGCAGTTAGGCACTTTAGTATATACCACGAAAGAAAAAGCAGCATCCAGTATTACAAAAAGTGCCACGCAAGAGAGATGGCGAGACGAGATTGACACGCTGCTAAAGGTCGGCGAGGGCGGAAGAAACCTCGCAAAATAACCTCACAAAACATAAATAATAAAGTCAAACGAACGAAGAACCTTCAATGAATAGAAACAGGGTTCTGTTTGGGAAAGCCAAACTTAATAATACCTAAACTCGACGTTGCCACGCACGCTGTTATCGAAGTTCAGAAGCATTAGCACGAAATATAAAGGAGTAAACAAAAACACAAAAATAAAAATGTCTCTTTCTCACAGGCTCCTAATTCATCTGGCTCTTCAATTCCTTTAAGGTCATATAAAAAAAATATATAGAATTAAAACATATTGCCGTCTAGGTACTTACCATAAAGTTTATTTTATTTACCTGCCCATCAAGAACAGATTTAAAATCAGATCTTAACGCGATGAAAACTCACGACAGAAGGACGAATGTGGGATTAATAACGAGGTATGTGTTTACTTACTTGTCGTGAGTTTTCATCACGGCGATACCTGATTTCATATCTAATATGTATTGTAAACGTAAGCGTTTAAAAATGTCTATTGTCAATTAAGAAGTTTCATTATTTTTTATGCAATAGCTAGCAGAAAACTTTTTTGCTCTCACAAAATCGTAAAACTCAAATCATTTGAAATCTTTGAATCCTAACTCAATTTAACAGATCTTCATCATATAGTGCCACATCCTGGCCCTGGCTACACAAATCACAATGTAAGGGAAATATTTTACAACACGTTTATGTACATGTCAATCAAAGAGACTCTTTCCCTATTTTTATGCAAAATGTGCAATTTGCAGGAGTTCACCCTCCCACATTCTACGCAGTCATATGGCAGTTAAATACCGTAGAAGTTTACGATTCGATTACAGACCAAAGGCTAGAATTTTTACCCCGACTTCCTACACCAATTTACCGTTGTCAGCAAATAACCCACAATTTACGTCGTAAATATAGTTTTAAAAGAAAAACTGCTAAACAAGGGAAATTTTTTCTGTGGAACTTGACGTTTGCTTGAAAATTATACCTTACAAGGAAAATAAACTTAGCAAATATTGCCAAGGCTTCCAGATGTTTTATTATTTCTTTACGATTGCTGGGGAATCCTTATTTTTAACCGACTTCAATAAAGGAGGAGGTTCTCAAATCTGATTGTATTTTATTATAAACGAGTTGTAAAGCGTATTGTATGAGTACCTACTCGTACTTACATCGAAGATTACTTAGCGTTTCAATCAACATTTTGTTTTTAACTTTTGCATCCTGAAGAAAAAGTGCTCATCAGTTTACTTCTATCCATGTGTTTAATAATTCTTGCTACGCCAGTTTTCACAAGACAAATATTAATGAGGATTGAACTACAACAGGTAAATGTTTTGTTTGTCATGTTACGTAACTAAACTACGCAGTACGGTTGTCATGTGAACCTGAATACTGCATTAAGCTGGGTGTGAATGGCACGGTGTCCGAATATCGATTGGCTTTCAAGTTTGCAACAATTAGGTCACAAATAGGGTGAAGACTAGTGTCTTGAGTTATGGTTAGTGGTAGCTTATTTAGGAAGATTGCATTGATCGTTCTTAGACATGCACAAATTTTAGAATTACACTCACTCGATATCAATCACTTACCCGTCACGATCTTTATCTACTGATTCAAGTGTGTCGTGTATAATTTTCATAACTACAAGTATCGTACCTACCTTTAATTTCCTGAGGATCGCTGCAACAGACGGTGCTGTCCTTCTGCCCTATTACGGTGATAGCGGACTATAATTGGATTGCCTATCCCGTCTAGCCCTGGTCCATTCCTGGCCACTTTATCCGTCCCTACACTACCTCGAGGTACACTTTAACGAAATCAAAGCAGCTCCGATGTCATACACGTGGCACAGATTATTGAAAATCAATACCGGCAGGAAGCTTACAGGGGACATTTCAATGGCGATTGAAATCAACGCTTTTCATACTAGAAGGTTATTTTTGCAATACTAAGAGGGAGGTTTCTTTAGCAAGTCTCGTGGCAACGTAGTTGCAGACGGTAAAATGATCATCATTTGGATTTATTTATTTTTTCGTATGGCATTTGTACAATCGTTCGTCTTTAATATTATAACTGAACTATAATGCTAATTGTAGTTCCTGTATCCATTGGATTGAGTCATTTGCTAGGGTGAACTGGCCCGCCGGGTCACCGTCGTTCTTGGTTAGTGGGCAATCCTTGAGGATATGTTTTAAGTCTTGGTTTGGGGCGCGCCGCACTCACACTCCGGTGGTTCAACCCAATCACACTGGTGCAGAAAACCATTCGGATGAATAAGACTCGTAGGTTCCTTACAAAAACGAGTGTTGTCTTCTGCTACCAAAAAACTTGTTAATTTGACATATCACACTGCCAGATCAAAAGTGTAGTAACTCAAAATACTACTGTATTTTAAAACCAACTTTAATACAACGTCTATGAGCTTGAAACAAAACTAACAATTATGTTGAGTAGATGCTGTTTTGATCTAGCAGTGCGATATCACATTTCTAAAATTTCAGGAGTACATAATATCAATGATTTTCCTTTCATTTAATAATAGTATTAAGTAAGTAAGTAAAACATTTATTCACAACAATAACACACAACAAAAAAAAGATGCAATAAAAATGAAGAAAATGAGACAAGAGAATACTACGAATACGATATTACGATAGATAGTACTAGAATAAAAGTATCTCCTCATTATTTAACAAGAACTTGAGATTTAGCACGCGGTTGGCATTATATAGAGAAAGAAACACAAAAAGAAAGAGAAGCGTTTGTTCATGACTAACAACGACAAAGAACCGAGAAATAACGATATGTTCACCAATTCAGAAGATTCCCGGAAATTTTGTTTACTACATTTTGCAAAGCTGCGGTAAGGGTCGCTGATTATCAATATAATGTCAAGCCGCCACAACAGCACACCTGCCAACCTAATGGCTCAAAAACGAGCAAGTATAGTTTATAATGTGGAATAAATATGCGTAAGCGACCTGTAATAACCGCGCACACGCTGGACGCGGCATTGCATACTAAATGCCCGTTTGTAGTATGCTTTATCGTACATTGTTTATTACTCATAACGTCTCTTTCAGACAACTAAAGAACGACAGGGACAGGTAAACCACGTAACGCATGCAGATTGTGATAGACCCCAGTAACTAGACTAACTACGGGAAAGATTCAACATTAGTTAGGCAGGAAAATTCTATAGATGCATGATGCAGCATTGCAGATGGCAGACGAATAAATTTTTAGGGTTCCTTGTTCAATACGGAACGAATATGTCCGCGGTTCAACTCGGAAGACAAGCAAAAAATTGTTATCTATATGTTATTATGACTTATAAGATTTGGTTGACCGTGTAGAAAATACTAAACTCGCAATAAGGGTTTATACCTACCTACTAAAAATCTTCTAACACAGCAACATTTTTTTTTAAATAGCTTTTTGTTTGTAGAATCGGCTTCGGAACCCTACACAGAGCATGGTCCGACGTGCTCTTATCCGGTTTTAATTTCTCAAACTAGGAGTTCAAAAACACGGGGGTGGTAAAGGGAGGGTTATTTTAGTCTAGACGATACGTCATCTTTAGTGGGCGGCACAGTTCATTCAGGGATGCCTCTAATTGCTCTGTAACGAGTTAGATGAGAAGGAACACAAAATCATCAAGCAAAATACTTGCAGTCTAGAAACCAAGAAAAACACTGTAAATAATTTAAATAGCGTACACTTCAATGCAATTCAGGTTTTGTGAAATTACTGTAAAACAAAAGCAAGAGTGATGGAAATTTCTCGACAAAGCCGCAACAAAATTGATTAAGAAATGTGTAGAAACTAAAGCGGTTTACAATTACTGACGAAGTAATGAAGCTCGCATGCCGGGGTGCATTACGATACGACCGCCGCGGGCGCACGCTGTCCACCTAACGAGAGCTGACCACGCGTTGCAATGTAGCTCTAGAAAACTACATTTGCGAGAATTTCACTGTGATTTTAATAGGTACAAAAATCAACTATATTAATTGGGATTGTTCATATTTTTTAAATTACTCTAATTTGAAAACCATGAATAAATATCTTAGCCTAATTGTGCAAAGTGTGGTTACAGAAATATCAACAAGTTTTAAAAGTTGTTGGTAATTCTGTAGCTCTGCCTACCCCACTGTGGAAATGAAGGCGTGAGTTTATGTATGTATATATGAAAACCATTTCGAGTAATAGGGTTGTAAAGCCGTTCTGCATTATTAAGTTTTTGAAATATTTATCTATTTTGGACATTTCCACAAAAGTATATTTGACCTTTGCTTGACTTTCATTTTTGACTTGTAGCCCTCCCTAATATTATGTTTTATTACACTATTACAATAACTTTTTATCATGAGACATCATTTAATTGTTGTAATTTATTAGGAAATGCCAACCCAAATGTAAAACAATCATGTCATCCATAAAAAATCTGCTAAATAAATGAAGATATTAAAACAAAACTAATGGGGTCAAATACAAAATTAATGAAATTGGTCTCTTAAAATTACCTATCCTTTCGAATTAGAATGTAAAAACCGTGAGTCATATTTTTGGTCTATCCCAATTACAATTATTTACTTACATTCCGCGCACTGAACAAAGGGCCGGACGCAAGTTGTAAAGCCGTTTTTCGCATCTTTTCCAATATCAGGCTTCCCCAGTTCTTAGAAGGTGTTAAGATTTATCCAGCTATTTCGGTTTTACATATGGTATGGGGAACTACGCCTGTGCAATCTCCAAACAGCAATGAGGTCCCAAATGGTAAGCTTCAAAAGGGGGAGTTTGGGTTTAACAAATGTTGTTACTTTGTTCTTATCGGAGATATGTATTTGGTTTACGACGCTTACCGAGCCCCTTTGGAGACCATTCTGTATTTTGACTATGAATAAATCTGCGGAAGCAAACGACGACAGTAACAAATAAATACGTCATAAACATATTGATGAATATTTAATGGGAGAAAACTAACGTATGAGACCGCTGAAACCATTTTTAGAGAAGCCAACGAAATACTTGGTGAATCCGCTACGACCTTACTTTTCTCTAGAGGTCTTACGGACGCAAGCCTAGCTTTGTTTTCTGATCCAAAAGAAAATAATAATTATGTAGCTACAAAAGTATTCGTTGCGTTTCTTGGTGAAAAAAATTACTTCTTATTAATTTTATTTCATTAATATTATAAATGCGTAAGTTTGTGTGATGACGGCTGGACGGATTTAGATGAAATTTGAAATGGAGATAGCTTATACCCTGGATTAACACATGGGCTACTTTTCATTCCGGATTTTTTTTAAAAGGCGGTCGGGCAGGCGGTCTGACGGACAGAGGAGTCTTAGTAATAGGGTCCCGTTTTTACCCGGTACAGAACCCTAACTAAGCTTATGCCCGCGACTTCGTCCGCGTAGATTCCGATTATCGCTATTCCCTTGGGAACTTTTAAATTTACCGGTGTAAAAAGGAGCCTATGTGTTAATGTGTTATTCCAGTGTATAAACTATCTCCATTCCAAATTTCATTCAAATCCGCCCAGCCGTTGCAGCGTGAAAGAGTAACAAACTAACACACATACACACACACAAATTTTTACATTTTATTATAAACTAGCGACCCGCCCGCGGCTTCGCCCGCGTGGAATGTATTATACATATAAACCTTCCTTAAGAATCACTCTATCTATTAAAAAAAACCGCATCAAAATCCGTTGCGTAGTTTTAAAGATTTAAGCATACATAGGGACAGACAGCGCAAGCGACTTTGTTTTATACTATGTAGTGATGTAAAAATTTGTGTGTGTGTTAGTTTAGATTTAAAAGTTTGGATGATTGTTACACAATCACGCCAGAATGGCTGAACGGATCTGCATGAAATTTGGCACAGAGATAGATCGTAGTCTGGAACATAGGCTACATTTTATCTCGAAAAATTGGACACTTCTCGAAGGAATAACGATGAACGACTTCAACGCAGACGGAGTCGCGCGCAAAAGCTAGTTAAGAATAAAACCATAAATATGGAGAAACCCATTAAGCTGGTTCCCAGTGTTAATTTTTATTCTTACTACTACTTCACTTAACTTGGCGTCTTAGTTAAACAGTACTAAATTCTGCGTAAGTATTAGATTTTAGTGGAACAATGGCCAGGCTTTTACCTAATTGGATGGAAATGCTTTATGCCTAGCGAGCCGTGGTAATGCATAGCGCTTGCCGCCACCAGGGCACCAGCTATTGTATGGAGATCGACTACATAGAACAGGAAAGTTGTAGAAAGTACTTTATTTTTCCGTTCGTTTAATTATTTATGATTTACCAAAGTAATAAAGTAGGTAATGTAAGCGTGCTTTATTAATTTGATTTTTGACTGTGTTTCGTTACTTGTAACAGAGATAGCTTTTTCTATATATATTGAAGATTAAAAAAAACCAAGCTAGGTACAGCTAAAAGCCGGCAAAACTGACAGCAGTAGAAAGGCGCTAGGTTTTTTATGTTTGTTGAAAAAAAGGTTGTCCCTTCGCGCAATTCTTTTAGCATCGCATTGTTTCTACACTTCTAGTGCTATTGCAGCTTTATTACTTAGCTAGTCCAGTCTAAAGGATAATCGACTCTGTGTAGAAAAGTCCAGGCTATTAGATTATGCAGCGATAGCTGAGGTCAGGCCGCGCCTGCGATGTAGTCACCTAGTCACGCGACATGATCCATCCCACTAGAACACGAAAGTAAAGTGCACAGTCTGTCCACACACTCTGTGTCCGTCCGCGTTAGATATGCGGGATAGATAAGAGCGTCACGTCGTCGGATGACGTCACGACTCTGAACTCCACGTCGCATTTTGTTAAATTGACATTTACAAGCTGTCAATTTAATAGAACATGAGCACATGAGTATTTTGGCATGGGACCAATTTGCATAACGGCACGTAATTTGAACAAGTTATAAATGTTATAATCCTTCCGGATTGTTTATTACGTTGCGAGCCATGTGATGACGTGGTATTTCCTTGTTTGATCCAACAACTTTTTGGCTAATTTCAGGTTGGTAACAATCCTCAATATCTATTTTTACAAGTCATGAAACTAAAAATTAGGTGTGGCGAAAGCAAAGCGACGAGTGCACTAGGATCAAATGTGGCCAAAACCTCAATTTATGGTAATGTAATGTATCCACTGGACTGCGAACTACAGATATTTACAGTTTTTATAAAACAATGTGATGATTTTTTATGTATTTTGATATCATTAACACTCGGGAACAAAAGAGACATTGTGTGTATACATTTAAACCCGTGACTACTCTGTTTATATACCGCGATACAAATCATTATGGAACAAAGTGCTATACATCCAGTTGGTGCAGTTAGTATAGGAGCAGCAAGTCATGAAGAAAATTAATTAGTTCTAACAGTAGGATAGGAATTACTGGCTTAATTAGAACTTAGTGTAAGGTTATCTATTACTTTATCAATAGACGGCTACACGAACAATAACCCTACTGTTGAAATAAAGCGTAACAGACGGGAGTCAACGGAAATTATGACGAAGGTCCAGGAGCGACATCCGCACGAAATTGATGAGGCCGGAAATTATAGGAACTACAATAATATTAAATGACTCATAAACGTTCAACTTTGTATTGTTGAAGAGGACATCACACCATCTACATACATACCTTCACGCCTGTAATCCCATAGAGTGGGGTAGGCAGAGCTACAGAATTACAACTTCAAAAAGTTGTTGACAATTCCGTAACCACAATTTGCACAAATAGGCTAAGATGTTTACCAGCGTATTAGTGACAGGTTGCAAGCCCATCACCTAACAGTACTACAAGCCTAGGTATATTCCCTTAGTCGCCTCTTACGACATCCACTGGAAGACATGGAGTGGCACTTTTCTAACCCGGCAACCACACGGGGCCGGCACATCACACCATCTAAGACAATAATAACCACTATACCAAGACAAGGGAATATGGATCGTATGATCTCTTCGCTTTACTGTCATGTTACAAACTCATAGACGCATAGGCATAACGACTTAAAATAGATAAAAGCACTATCCCCAAAAAGCACATTAAAGCAAGGGAGTCCACCTTTTTGACACTGTCTTAACATTTCCTAGACCTGATCAACCATTTATTATGTGTTCTCGAAACTTGTTAATGAATGACGCTAACACTAATTCATTTTAATTAAATTTCTTACTCGATGCGATATCTTCATTGCGTCTACAAAAACATTTAAAAACCAAATACCCCATGTTGGACAGATAATTATCCCCCGTAACGTAACAGAGAACATCAAAGAGTGTCCTGAATAAAAAGCAGGAAGTGTCACTCATCCCCATTCTGGGAAAGACCGAAGCTATCGAAAGATGCTTCCGACGCGGTGCACATATTTACTTCTTAGGAAACTTTATCTATTACCTTTTTTTACACTTTATGAAAAGGTTATTTCATCAAGGATAGAACCATGATAGAACATTGTCAAAACTATTGGGTAACTCATACTCCTAATACGAGTAAGTTGGTGTGCGAACAAAGAAAATGGTTTCATAATAGAATTGGAAACTTTTCGAAACGGAAAATGTTTTGGAGTTTGTTGGTCACCTTATAATTAGAGAAGGAAGTTTTTTGTCAGGCTTCTGAGCCGATTATTTTCAATTGTTTTAAATTAACTTGGAGAATGCCAATCACGACAGTACACCCTCATTTTACGTGGAATATTCCGATATACTATTATCAAACAATAAATTGTAAATCGTAATATTAGTATTCATTTAAGGTATGTACTTATAATTGTTTTTGAACAATTATTTTTATCGTTAAATAATGTAATCATTCCTATATTTTCCCACAAATAAGTGAGTTGTAAGAGAAGTATCAATGTAGGTGGGTATAGGATAAGGGATTAACCCTTTTCCATGCCCTGCTAAAGAAACGATACAAGCAAGAAATGGAATAGAGCCACGAATTCGTAACTTCCTGAAGGATACTGATCCATAAGTCATATTTCAGGAAAGTTAAATTAAATTTGTGTCCTTAAATGTAGGCAGTTAAGTTCAAATTTGAGCGACATGAATGTGGTCGATGAAGTGGTTAAAGTAAGGATACATTTTACAACGAATATCATAACCTATAATTGGTTGAACTTATTGTTGAACTATACTCTACATACTAGTTAAACCAAATGCCAGGGCAAGTGTCGCCTAAATTAAGAATTTAAATACGAGTGTAATGTTTATACCCGGAAATTCTATAGTAAGTCTTTCGCTACAGTTTTATAAACATAGTCATAAAAGTATATCGTCGATATAATTTACGAGTGGATTCTGGCAACGACACCAGATGCGAGCAGTCTAATAAGAAACACTTCGCCCCGCACATGCGGCTCCCAATATTATAAACGTGGACATAACGCATTGCTTCCTTTATTTGTAGTTAAGTTTGCGTTATATTTATGCGACGTTTATATAAGCGTTATTCCTCTTTTAAAGCGTCTAACTTTCCATTTCTTCAAAGAATTGTTTCCATTTTCTATTATTGCTGTTCAAAATTAGTTTTTTCTTCTTCAAAGTTTTTTTTTTAAACTCCCTTCGTGTACCTTCATTGTTTTCGATCAAGGACGCGCCCTACTACAAAAAATTACGAACATTTACCAACGTAATGTTGCAACGACAAATTGAATATCTTCGGATCTTCGCGGACTGAAAGCACTTTATATAAAAGCAAATTTTGAACCTTTACTTTGCCGAGCATTGGTTTACCTATAGAATCGTAGTTATAGATGGTGTCTAAGGTCCGCAACCCCGATACCATTTGTAAGGGTCTTCTGTTTTCGCCCATAGAAAACCGGTCCCTATAATTCCAGGATTAAAGACCCTAATGGCGTCCCCTCATCCAACCTTCTTATAAGATTATTTTTATGTGCTAATTGGACCTAATTCGCTCATGTCGAGAAGGGTGACTCAAATCAAAACCGAATGTTATTGCATCTCTTACAATAGTGCTTTCATTTAAATTTCATTGACGCAAATGAGCGCTTTGTTCAGTAGTTAGAAACCTTTCAGTTGCCATAATGATCGTGAATACTATGATAATTATAAATGTAAAAGAAACGCTTCTATAATTCATGTAGATATATTTCAGATCTGTTTTTGCGGATTTTTTAGGCATTTGTTCAGTATAATATTAGTACTAAGCGGTGTATAGAAATCCAAATGGAACTAATTTCATATAATTGTTGCCGTACGTAATGATGGTCTTGTCTGAAGCGCTAGTAGATTCGCTTTATAATACCGCCGTGTAAAAAGCCCTTGACAAAGTGAACGTTTTCGTTATCGAAAATGTTATAGGATTGACGTAAGCTGCCGGACGGTCGCGTCAAGCGCTTATGTCAATTCCAATATAGGTATTTGCCTTTCGAAAATCGTTTATGTTAGCGACAGCATTTTGTCTCCCTGTTATGACCAATTCACTGAATAAATGATTTAAAAAGTTTGTGACACGTTACGTAGATGATGGCGTGACTATCATTTTGTGTCTTTCAATCACTGACGTTCTTAACTGACCTAGACCACAAAATAAACAAATAGAGTACCTAAGTACAGGAGGCGCTCTAAAAAAACAGTGTTTAGGAAAATCAAACGTGCTTACTCTAGCTTCCTTCCTTGTCATCATCATCATCATCATCATGTCAGCCGAAAGACGTCCACTGCTGGACATAGGCTTCCCCCAAGGCTCTCCCCGTTCCCGCGATCTTCACAACGTCGTCACTCCATCTTGTTGGAGGCCTACCTACAGCTCGTCTCCCGGTCCGCGTTCCTTCCTTGTATTTTAATAAAAATAACTCGCAGAAATGCTAGCCGATGTACTGTAGTTTCGCCCTAAACTCTGCCATGCTAAGCCGAATAGCAGCATCTCAAATAAAACTCCTGTAGCAATCACAACCTCATTACTAAGAGGAGACAATTGTACCTACCTTGGCAATGGAATCTGACATACTGTTTATTGGATTAGGAGGGAGAACTTGATAGTCGCAACCATAGACCTACTATCTAATAATGAATAGAGAATAGACACTGCTTTTAAAGAGCGAGAATTTCAACGATGCTTTCAACATAGGTATCCTGAGTTTCTTGCGGCGTTCCTTCTCAGCAGTGGTCTCCTCTTGTGAAGCGCTGGTAGATTCTTGACGTGTAAAAGTGCCCGTGCGGCCTACTTACTGAATAAATGAACCCGATTCTACAGTGGCCTCTAAACTTCCTAATTTTATTTAGGTGTCGCTAAAACACTTTGCTATTCTAGGAGCAGCTGTCATTATCAAATGACGCCATGACCATGACAGCGCTAATTTGAATCTGACGCTTCTTATTTTAGGCTGTTTTATACATTGTCAGCGTGACATTCTGGAATAGCACTGATTAAATCTGTCGTCTAAAGTGTGTCTTAAAATGAGACAATTTAGTTTTAGGCTATTGAAGCGATGTGCACGTAGAATCGGGTCCAATGTCTTTATCTTTATCTTTATCTTACCAATGACTTGTGGAAAGGTTCCGTCAGATGTAGTCATGGTGTTGAGACAGTCCTTCAGTCGCGTTTCCGCCGCCCGAGTTATAGCCACCATATATTACGCGTGGCTAAGTATGCAGAATGGCGGCAGCTGCCAATAAGCGGCGTAAAGCGGAATGGACGTTTTTACAGCCCCGCGTTTTTAGTGCCCCGACGGGACTCTAAACTTATTTACTGAGGGGATCTGGCGCAAGTTACAAGCAATACGATGCTTTGAGCGAGAGAATTTAATTGAAGAATGCATTCAAAATTTTAGCAAGTCTTGCGTATGTTAACTTTTTTTTGCCACCAATTTTTGCTTGCTGTTTGCTAAGTTTGAGGTTTATTACTGCGTGCAGTAGCTATATACCTAATTTGTTTAGGTCATAAACTAATGTAAACAAACCAAACCACGTGGCTTTTTTGAACAACCAATCAAAACTTTTTTGACGAGCTTTGACATAATATCAGTGTTCTGCTACTATTGGCTGATGTACTATATCACGTGGTTTCTTTGATTAAGTACTCCTGGTTTTGATTACACCTAATCAAATGAAGTATAGTGTTTCAGAGCAATTAATACCTTAAACGTAAACTCCCTTATTCATAAACCCATAAAACCTATTTTAGTTAAATTAAGTGTCGTCCCCTTCTGTCAAATGGAAATGTCATATTGACAGATAAGGACAAAGCATATTTCAAGCACACTTTAGCTACTGTGCGTTTACGAATAAGAGGGGAAGTTAATTTTTTATTTGAATATTTCGTTGGTCTGGTTCTATCCTGATACTTTGTCCCTAACATGTCTGAATCTTAAGTGTATGTAATAAAATAAATACCGATAAGTATCTAACATAGCTTCAAATGAGATTAGCAGTTTTATTTAAATAAAAGTAGGGTGGTGTGAAAAACTAAAACAACGTTTTTAAACGACGCCCACAACTCACAAATGATAACAACGATAAGAAGTTGCGTAAAATGCAGTTCTACGGACGAGCTACAGATTACAGGCGCTTCTGAGGTTGACATAGTACTTGAGCATTAAACAAATCTTACCTAAGTTAAACACTCCTAGAACCAATCCTGGATTAAAAAAATGGGTTCCGTACAAAAAGGGTAACAACGGGACCCTATTACTAAAACTCCGCTGTATAGATAATACACCTAATGGTACAGAACCCTTCGTGCCGGGGGAAGCCGGTAAAAATAAGCAGCAACACAATTGCAACAAAGTTTTTTTTTTTTTAATTTTTCATTGATTTCTTAGATTACTTTCCTTCTTTTTTCCTGAACGCGATATTACCAGTTGCCTTTTTCCCAGCATTATATTTTCACATTCGTGTTTTCCCCTTGCGAGTTTTATCAGTCGCTTCTTATTTTAACTGTAGTGTTTACCCATTCCAAAAATCTAATTTGAAAGAGTCGCGGAGCTCCGCTATCGCACAGCTTCTATTTCTGGGTTATTTGGACCTCCGGCCCTGCTGCAAAATTGACATAACCTAAACCAACCTACATGATGATATAATTATTTTTGGGAAAAAGTGAGACTGGGATAGAAATAGAACGGGAAAAAATGCGACTGGTAAAAAAGGCGAATGAGAATTAAAGTGGCGGGTAATATAAATAAACCGGTAGTAAAATTAAGAATGGAAAAAAATGGGAAATCAAATATCGCTTCACGAAAATAATGATTTCGTGAAAAATTATCCAACAACTCACCCAATTTCAAATTTCATCTAAACCGTTACGAACGGAAATTCCATTGAAAACGTTCACCACTACGCCGTAGCGTAGGCATATTCTCTAACGCTTCCATTGATCTCCTAAATGTCCGCGAACAATAGGTGCTTCTGAATCGCCGGCAGTCAGTCCTTTGTGCCGCAGCAGCCCGCATCGCCGAGACAGCCAATCCGTTCGAACAATTACATAATATTTTCGATCATGCACTCAAATGCTGTCTTCCATGATTTGAGAAGTGAACCTTTTGTTTTGAAGGAACTTTGTGGAACTTCGCGACGGTACAAGTCATGTTTATGGTGGTTTGTTGTCATGATTATGTTACTTTTGTCTCGACTTCGTTCGGGGAGAATTCGTTTAGCGCTCGGGAATTGTCAATTTCCCGGGACAACGGAATCAGGAACAATCAGTGACGAAGCGGTAAGCCTACTTAGTTGGTATAGTTAGATCCTGCCTATGAAGTACGAAGTAAGTTCAATCCGTGTTAACGACAATTTGAGCGAAGAGCACGTGTATTTGTTGATAGCCACTTGATATTTACGTTTTTTTTTATATTTAGAAGTAGGAAATAAGAGAATAGAATGTCATAAACGGTAGCAGGTTATCTGAATTATGACCCCTTTATACTAATTGGCACTAGATTAAAACGGTGCTGCTTTGCCAAGGACAGAGTCGCATTAGTTATTTAAAGCACATTCTCATTGGTCGATCGATAGCCTGCATAGTATTACATTACATCGCGTCGCTACTATAGCTTCTGACCTAAAACGTGCATACCAACTTGTCAATGTACCAATAAAAATGCGCATTTAAGGAACTTCTGTTGTTCTCGCGGCTTTATAACAAAACAACGAAATGTTTGGATAATTTGCATACGAGTCTTCACGGGTAGCTAGGATTTTAAGTCCTTGTTAAATCCTACTGCAATTTCGTAGGTATACCAATCGTCCAGTGCAATTTTATCCATTTTCAATGGCTGTATACGGGGACGGTCATTAATACTGAACTAAAATATTCTGACCGCGCAATGTATAACAAACACTGCCGCGGGGGGAGCGGCGCACAATTGAGGATTTTTGCTTGTTTTAAGTAAAGCGCATATATGTACATCCATAAAAAAAACAAAGAGAAGAAGTAAAAACGGGAGATTTCCATTTCAGTTCAGAATTTATTTTCGGTACACTCCTACACCCTTCATCCTGTAGAATTTATAGACGACAGTTTGACATCCATTGTCTCCAGTAGTCTCCACTAGATAGGTAAGGCATAGTATAAGAACAACAAATGCTCATTAAAGAAAAATAATCCTTAGCTATAGAACAAATGCATGTTTGGCATTACATGGCTAGTTATTAGGACTACAATTACCAACCAAGTTCAAGCCGTGTCGTCTCAAGTTCATGACTTCATGTTCACAATTCTCGAAGATTCGATGACGTATAGGTAGATGATGGACTCGGTCTTTCTTTAGTAAGTTTCTAGCTCAGTAAACTCCATCGCTACAGACTCTTAGTTAGGGAGATCCGAGTGAGCCGTCCTGGTGATGTTTAACAACGTTGGTATCATTAAAATATGTGAATAAAAGCAGCTTATACTGAGGAATACTTAATAAAATACACCAAACAAGATCATAACCTTCTGCCGATGAAGCAGAATACTTCAGGAACTCAAGTACTGCCAAGTTTACCAGAACACAAAGGTCGAATCTACGTTCCAAAAAGTCCGTTTAGACTCGATAACTTGCGTTAACAAGCATATTTCTTGGAAATTGAGGAATTCAGAAGTCCTGTTTACTCACTTCTTTTAAGTCTTAGATGGGGTATTAAGATTTAGTAGGTTGATACGTTTTTAATGAGCAGGTTATGTTTCTAAACAACTTTTTTTTTTGCAGTTCGTCCCAGGATTTTGTATCCATATATTTAGCTGTAGATAGGATCTTAATTAAAGTAAGCACAAACCGCTTCTACCGTAGCTTGTGTCTGTCCTTCACACCAATTTTGTATTACAAGTCATATTGTATGAGCAGTTGCCACCACGGTTGCCAATACCACGTAAAGTAATTGAATTCGGACCATCACTTGGTACCATATTTCACACCTTTGAATCGGTGACGGTGTAAAAAAAAGCCCGTCACTCACAAACTAGACTTCTAATCCTGGCATTGAATACAAGTACATTAAAAGCATTGCTTTGTTAATGAAAGCGCTGCAGAAGTTTATTGGTCTTGTAGTTTTACACATATATATTCCATGCAACTTGGAATTTAAAAATACATACATGTACGCGTTTCCTGCGATAAGGTCTGATGGATGACTTCCTACGGATTAGGGATGCGTCCGAGGCGCCCGCGCAGGGTTGCCAGCGGGACATTCTAGATCTTTTTATGTAGAACAGGTATTTGAATCTCAAATGATGGTGAATCACGATGAGCATAAAGATAAGATTGTATGTAAGCAATCAGTTGTTTGGGGTCGAAAATAATTCAGCTACTGTTACTTGTAATGTAAATGAAGGATATTCGAAGGATAGTGACTTTGAAGAACTAATTTGCATTGTGGTGCCTAACTAAGTACCTACGTCTTCCTATCGTTTAGCATCTGTAAAGTGCTGAAGATCAAAATTACTGTTAAGCATTTGAGTTCAAATTTAACTGATAATAGTTTAGGGCAATGGTAACCTAGCAGGCAACTCATTTGGCTTCCCAAAAAAAAACAAATTCAATTTAATGGTCCGTTCCTCAATTTAATCCAGTGGAAGAAACATGTTTAGCCGTCTTGTTAAGAATTTATCAGTGGTATATATTTATATATTCTTCTTAATGTTGTAAATACGAAAGTGTATGTTTCTCTGTTCTTCTTTCACGCAGCAAAGGAGATGTTTTTAGCACAGAGACAACTGAATGACCAGCACATTTATCTCGAGAAATTACAAAGTTCCCGCAGGAATGCGTTACAAGATTTCTATGCAGACAGAGTCGCGGGAAAGTACTAATTGATAATATAATTGAGGATACCAATCATCCTCGTGGAACCAAAGCTCATTATTTGCTCGACTGGCATCCCTATTTCATCGTAATGTGTCAAGCCAACCCCGACATTGAAATGTTAAGTCCCTCAATAGCGATGCTATCGATCGAACCGTCAGATTAGTGCTGCTCCCCTAACTTACAACGGCGCATTTACAATTTAAACTACATAGTAAATCGACGCATTTACCACAATAAATAAGGTTGAAAATGTAAAGGAAAGCTTTTATTACTTATGCTTTTTTATATAGTATGGAAAGCTGCGTCGGCGCAGATTATGGACACTGTTTTATTTAAATTGAAGTAATTTTTCATTTTCGACTAAGTGCTGTAAAAGATGACGTTATCTTGAATTGTCATTAAAGCGATACGCGATAGTTTCGCTAACTCGTGTGGGCGCCAAGTTAATAAAAAATAGGCAAGAATAACTTACCCAGTAACTATTCCAGTGTGTTAGAATCCTGATACATTTAAGAAGATACTATCACAACGTAGATGCCTATGTCTAAGCATCGTCCACATAGACAATAATTGTAAACCACATTCAATCGCACACTAGCATCGGGACACGAGTTAATCATAAGTACTTATTGGGTACTTATTTTTTTATCGAAACACCTTTCTACGAACGTATCATTACGCAGAAATTTCCTTTCATCGAATGGCATTTTGAGTAAATTTTTTTGGTACTCACAAGTCTAACCCCTAACCTAACCTTTTACGTAATTACATACATAAACTCACGCCTTGATTCCCAGATTGGGGTAGGCAGAGCTAAAGAATTACCAACAAGTCTTAAAACTTTGCACAGACACACAGACACACAGACAGATGGCAAGCCCATCGCCATTTTACGTAATTTATGTTTACGGTATCCCGAAAACAATATGTTTTCAAAATAAAATACCTTTCGATGATATGATAGAATCGATGAAATGAAATTCAATAAAATGATGTCTTACCGTGAATCATTCGATTGGTTTCACTACATAAATGAGATTTACCCATAATTAGGTACTTAGAGCCGCAGCAGACGCTATCCTATCCTTACACATTCAGAACCTAGGATATGTGATGCACTTTGTGTATCTATGAATAGGTCAAATCTAGTTATTCAAATAATTTGGTCTCGAACGGCGGAACCTAGCATTTGCTCAAAGTTAGATCTAGAATTAAAAACGGGATGAGGAGTACACAAAAAAATAGAATAGTGCCACTGCATGTCTTCCCGTGGATGTCGTAGGAGGTGACTAAGGGAATAAAGGCTTGTAGTACTGTTAGGCGATGGGCTTGCAACCTGTCACTAATACACTCGTAAACAGTTAACAAAAACAACAAGTTATTAGAGTTGTTGGTAATTCTGTAGCTCTGCCTACCCTACTTTGGGAATGAAGGCGTCAGTTTATGTATATGTATGTATGATCAGTTGATCACGGCATACCTATCATATCAAAGCAATTTGATCGATCGCCAAATAAACTGCAGCACCCGCTTATCTAATTTATTCTTCGGGTTATCGTCGATCGCATCTCCTGACCGGTTGGGTTCACTTTCGAAACACCCAATTCGAAAATTCGGAAGCTCCATCCCTGACATTCTAGTTATCACACAAATAAGAGTAAAAGGAAGAGAGAGTCATTTCAAACTTTTATTTTAGGAGTAAAGCCCCTGTAGCCCCTGTAGCCGTAGGCCAAGATATCGACTCGAATTCTATCCTAGTTGACATAAGCGGTCGAGGCGATCTGTCATCAGCTTACGTCAATCCCATCCATTAATATTTTTTTCTTAAATTGTTAACTTAGCGTTATGCATCTTGACTTAGGACCGACCCTTGGTAGGCCTCGGTCGACGTAGATTAGACCCATATATGAGAATAAGAACATTGAACGACTAGAATACCATACCAATCGAAGATAAACTACAAAAATGTAGGTGGGTACAGTTCCCCCAGCTTCTTAACAGCATTCGGCCGGATATTGCTATCACACTTACACCCGCAACTAAAAGTATATTTGTCACTCGTGTTTCATAGAAAAACGAAGATTGCCGATCGCTAATAAGAAACTGTACTGTAGGTACTTAAATAAAATTTTCAGTTCTCGAATAGAAGAGACTACCTAAATACTCTAAGAAAACACCCTGATTGTTACGTTAATCTAAAAAAAAATGTGGCAATAGACAATTTTAGGACCAAATAAAGCTGTATATTGATGATTGTAACCACGAAAAAATATCCGGGTACGAGGTCAATTCTCTAAACAAAACTGTAGAGGGACGAAAACGGCTGTCGCTGTGAGATCGCTTTATTTAGATGGCGGCCGTCTACTAAATTTAACACATCGAGAGCCAACCATTCTACATCAAGATCGATTTTATGTAAAGCTGGAAACTGCATTGAATTATATATACATTTAGAGTTTTCTTGTGTATATTTCATCATGGTCATGTCAGCCGAAAGACGTCCACTGCTGGACATAGGCCTCCCCCAAGGCTCTCCACTCAGACCGGTCGTGCTTTTCGCATCCACCGCGTTCCCGCGATCACGGTCGTCACTCCATCTTGTTGGAGCCCTACCTACAGCTCTGACCCCATCGGCCATCAGTCCTGCGTGCGGTGTGTCTTGTGTATTTATGTGATCTTATTTATGACCAAATTAAAATGCTATAGTCAACTATAATCCGCCCTTACGCATGTTTTGTATACCATAGACGTCCGGACTCTTTGTAAGCGGCAAATTAATTAGGATTACCCTTGATCTTCGTGAACAGATGCGTTTTCTTTGAAATTTGAAACGAAGTACACGTCGTATTAGGTTTGGTCGACTCTTTTAGTTAACCGCGGCGAAAAGGCACTAAAGAGGTAAGTATTATTAAGTATATTCAATGAATGAAACCTTACTAAAATGCTTATTAATCTTTTTCATTCATTTTAACAATTTAAAGAAAAAAATCTCTTTTCCTTTCAATGCCGCTGAGTGAACAGCAATTTCCCGGCACTTGAACTCTTGAGGCAATCATCTTTAGCGAAATGAATTCTTATTTAAACTGTTGCTTTTCCACAACAGAATTCCATTGACCATTGTTCGAAGCTAAGTTCCCAGCTGACTTGGAGTAAACAGCCAATATCCAATTTCAATTTTAAGATGAAATAGAAATTTCTAGCGTTCGTATGACGTTTAAAAACGGGGAGCGAAGTCCCTAGGGGCCTGCGCGTGCCGAAACAGCTGATTGCCGACCGACCACCATAAAAAATGATATAAAACATTATACACACCAAATCCAACTTTAATGTAACTCATCAAATGTTACATTCCAACGGGCCGTCTAACACGACCCTTATTTAAACCGCATACAAGCCATTCCGAACCCAAAAGCTGTTCGACTAAACTTCGAAACAGTTCGCTTGCTCTTACACCGAACACGTCATCACCAGAAGAAAAATGGTTGCTGCAGCGAACGGTAGACCCTGTTACGAGCACGCACGATTCTTTTTGGTATGTAGAGTGGGTTAACGAGATAAACCCGAATGGATTTTGTGCATTTCACTTGCCCGAGGCCTGCTGCACTCATAATGCTCGGCTACACTGCTGTGAGAATCGCGTTCGTGTTCCATCTCTCTCGCCCTTTTCAAAACATATCGATCCAACCAGATCTAAGTAATTGCAGAGTATGAATGGAGCACTTGAAAAATCTAAAATCGTCATTTTGTATTACTCGATTGGGAAAACAATGTCAAACAAAGGGTGTGCTTTCTAAACCCGGCCTCATTCTTAACTGAGAGACATTAAATTTATTATGTTTAACGTCCTGGTAAAAATAACAAGCTGTTTTCAGTGTAGAAGGTAGGCGTGAATAGAGTTAATTTTAGGTATACGCATTCAGGAATACATTGCGTCGCTGCAATAGCTTCCCATTCAATAACATGAGTACCGACTGTACTAACTTGTCGATGTATTACAAGCACGCGGACTATTCACTAATGCAAATGAGTCCTGGGTAAAGGTGCCAGGTGCTGATAGTATTAGAAGGCAGATATTGCTACTGAACTTTAGCATCGAGAGCCATACAATTTCTGGTTGGTACTTAGAGATAAGTTCCTTAGTCAACATTTTTTGTAGATAATTAGGTAGATATACTCCTGTAGCTGTAAGCAAGAAAAAATAGATGACAATCCCAGCGACGACTCGAGACATGCGTGTGCCTTGGAGGAGTCCTGTTATTTATATTCCTACCTAAGTAGGAACCTACCTATATTCGTTTAATGATAATTTGACACGTGATCACTGGTTACTATTTGAATTTAGACAAACTAG
Organism: Acleris emargana; assembly: GCA_927399475.2. Taxonomy (NCBI): domain Eukaryota; kingdom Metazoa; phylum Arthropoda; class Insecta; order Lepidoptera; family Tortricidae; genus Acleris; species Acleris emargana. The sequence continues at coordinate 6,920,724 of OV656840.1, forward strand.
CTGGTCAGGAAAGTCATATTTTTTATTAGCTGACAATGATTTCATCCACGTAAATCGTAAGTCGTAATCACCCGATTATGGTTATACCTACATTACCTACCCACACTACAATAGTTGCCACTACGAGTCATTTCTTTGAATCACTAAGGAATAACCTCTGATTCTTTGGTTAGATAGGTGACCAATACGATCGAGTAAAAAACACTTGAACACACGTTTTTGAGCCAAATTTTTGCTTCGTAAACCGTTAAACGTACTTACTTAGTGCTAATTCACCTAAATTAAATGAAAAAGATAAATATTTATTCGTGACAAACAACAACAAAGGACAGAGAAATACGCACAAAAATAATGTAGATAGAACGGTAATGCTGCTATTCAAGTCAGCCCTGGTCTTCTGTTGGAACCATCGGAGAACCGTAGAAGATAAGACTACCCACATAATGACTGAACAAAAAAACAATGCATGTTCATATTAACGAAATTGTAAAACTAGATTCATTTTCTTTTTGGTACAATCATTTCTATTTCATTCACGCGAAACAGGCATCGAGTTTTAAGTAAATTATCAGTTGCTATTACGATCACTCTACATACCTAACTAGCGAAATGCAGAATGTCTACATCTTGCTCCATCTCATAACTGCATCGCACGTACATGATAACATTGATGACCTTCCTAGGCAAACGCCTAATTTGTGGGAACTATTACACAGGAAGGGTGCTATGAACAATTATAAACGCTTATGTTAGGTCGTAGTTTGAGGACGCAAATTGCGGTTCCAATATTCCCCTCCCTTTTGTAAGAAGCGTGAGCGAAGCAGACAAGATGATTTGCGACTATGGCTGCACTGCACCATAGTAAGCGCACGCGCAAACTCTATATTATTCGTAATTACATTTGCAGATCAGATCGGCGTGCACTGCCTTGAGATAGCTAATGAAATCTGTTTTTATATCTTGGTCTACTTATGCCAGCGGTCTACAACACCGGTAAACAAACCAATATAGCCAAATATTGTATACTTAGGTACACAAAGGGTTATAAACTAATCTATCAAAAAAACTGGATATCTACACTATTTCTACTCACTACTCGTTTTTCTAACCAACGAACTACGAACGAAACCTTGTTGGCAAAAATACTAACGTGCTATAACGCCTATCGATAACTATTTTTTTCTATTCGCGTACTAGGTACAAATCGCTAATATTGATATCGTTAACGGTATCAGAATACCACCTAGGTACCTATAGCGTAACCGAAGCGGGAAAAAAAAAAACTATAATGAGCGTTGCCATGGTAATAACAGTTCTATAATAATTAATTTATTATAGCATTGTTATTACCATGGTAACTTGTTACTTGACATCCTAATTTGTAAAAAATACCGTTAAAATATAATAATACCAATTAAAATTACGTACTTATACAAAAACAAAGTTTAATTCGAGACTAATTTTATGTGTTTAAATTACTAAAATTAAATGGTTAATATCCATCGATTTGTTATTTGGTTACCATGACGTTCAATATGGATAGCAACAAAATTTGTATGAAATTCACGCCGATCGGAATAATGAAATGATTTTGCTGACAATTAATTTGGTGGTAGATAAATCGAGGAAAATATACGAGAAAAATTTGCGATTGTTTATTTTTATCATTATCAGTTTAAGCATGTAGAAAAATTTATGCAACGCTACATATTTAGCTCTTAAGGTACTCGAGCCTGTAATTAGAGCCCGAGCTTGCGAGCTAACCTCGGCACAGCTTCATTATGTACCAGTTTCATAAATAGATTTAGTATCACAAGTTATTCCAATCGTGGTATTAGGACTCCATAAATTATCAATATGTGTTACTAAATTATTGGTATAGTTTAATTACGGCGTGGCCTTCGGCGACCAGTTTTCTAGTATCCTGGAGTTAAAGGTCAGGATTGTATCTCGATTATATTTGCCCGAGTACTACAATTGTAATAGAAACCTAGGTACGGCTAGGCATAAGAACAGAATAGCACACCTATCCGGTATTAAGTTGAAGTTTAAATTACCTTGCGGAGATTCTTAGATGCGAAACCAACCTTGAAGTAAACCATTATATGGGTACTCGTATTTGTATAGACGCATGTTTTAGTGAAAGCAAATACGGTTTGAAGGACCAAAATCAACTGCAGCAGTTGAAGTTAGAACGTGACTTATTTGAAGTAGATAATTATTATTTCATAAAGAGTGAAATCAAATGTGAGCCCCTTCATAAGGATTTTTCAATTGAATGCAAGATTTTTAACTGCAAGTTATCATGGTGGTCTGATTAGAAGTAAGCCAGTAAACCAGTAAATTAATTAAAGAGTAACTACGATGAGGAAGATCGAAATACAGAATACGTAAGACTAGCAATAACATAAAGGAATGAAAAGAGTGGAGTTAACATTTATGTGTTACATCTAGAAAGTAATAAGTACCTGCCCCTAACCGCCTCTCTAATAGAGAAAAGGTTAAATCTTCAACCACTTCAAAATCAAAAATACTTATTGGTATGATGCTTTTATTTCGCTATCAATCTCTCTAACACTAGAAAACTACAATAATACAACACAATACAGAGTTACAATTTGAAACATATACTTAAATTTTCTTATAACATAGTTTTTTACCTACACCTTTAATATTTGTGTAGCTTAGTTTTATTTTAATTTAAATAAGGTACAGTCAGCTGCAGAGAAAAGGTACCCCCCCCCCCCCCTGGTAAGGATCGATTTTTTTCAAAAACCTGTGGTTCAATTTATATGATTTTTCGGTGAATTAAAGGTTTTACTATTGTCTACACATTAACTCAAAATCATTATAATCTAACCATAGGTATTCGAAAAAAAACAATCCTTATCATGAGGGGGGGGTACCTTTTCTCTGCAGCTGACTGTACCAACCATACACAAAAAATATACAGACAATATTCAATAAACCCAACTTTCAAATTTAAAGCCACCTCGTCCACCACGCAGGGACCGGAACCGCTTACCCTTTAAAGGGTTTTCGTTAGGGTATATAACTGACTGGTTTTTACAAACCCTAACGATGCGATAAGCATATCTTCGACTTACCCCAATGAAAAGCTATCCCATACGATACAATTAATTCGACTAAGCGCTTACCAATTCCTTACAACCCTCGTTAGGCTTTCCCTATGAAGTGTTTATTGAACAGCTTCAACCTATTTTAATCTCTACGCGCAGTCCATACAAAATATTTTTGCACAATTTAACAATTGATCGGCTATCCACACACACTGGCTTGAAACCAACTAATCACACGAATCTACGAAACAAGAGTCAACGGAGAGGGAGAATCGATCGGGTAACACTAACGTAATGCTAGTGCTTAAATCCAAAACCCTTACGAAACTGGTAACTTCAATGGTTGTAGTTAACTAGTTCGAGCAGTTTCCATATCAATAGGGTAAGCCTATCGATAGGGATACGCTAACGTTTGGGAGAGCATATGATGTAGTTACCCGATCTATAGATTTAGTCAAATAAAGAGGTTTTCCGGTCCCTGCGTCCACGACGGATAGGCAAGTTATAGTACTTCTCCTTTTTCTGTCTATCTCTATCTATCTCTGTCTATCTATTTCGTGTCTGCAATCCTTCTCGAATCAGTCCAGGCAGGCAATAAGTCAATTTTAATCTATTTTTTGCAGCTAGCCTTATTCTTAAATTATTGTTCCATTACGAGAGGTGCCATGGTTGTTTGGAAACAACAATTCAGTTTAGCAACAGAAAGTAAAAAAGTAAATGTTGCAATCGTAACCACTGAAGCAGAACTAGGTCCTGATAACTGAGCGAGTACTCAGTACTTAGTTAATGACAGTCATGATCTAGGTTAATTCTTTGGCAACTTTACTTGATAATTATAATTAGAATCACCATCATCATCCTCCTGCCCTGGTCCAACACTAGGTTATTAGTTATTACAATCGATACTGCCGTACGTGGAAGTGTGGGAAGTGATCACAGCGCCACACGAATACCAGAGAAATTGCAAGTACACTGCCAACCTTTGAGAAAAGATTAGGCTCGCTTCTCGTAGGTCCCTCCTTAGGCCCTAAATCAATAGATTCGAAATGGCAACTCTGTAACCGGATGCTACCGAGACGAAAGGTTTCCGAGAAGCGCTCTGTGAAGGCCACTGAGTATCCAGACGGTATCTAGACGGTAGAGACGGAAAGAGTAGGGTGATTCTTCGGCAATCTATTTCAGGTAAGTAATATAGAAAAGTTTTTTTTTTTTAATGAAATGGTAACCACCCTTATTTCACCATTTATTTACATCAGATGTTGCTGGAAGTTATCATGATTTTTGTACAACATTTTGAAAATTACTGTGGATATTCGCCAAGGGACGAATACCTATACCGAGGGACAAAACCTACTTAGGTGCAAGTTATGCGGTGTTCGTTAAAAGCAAAACAAATCAAAGTGTTATCAATAAACATCTAACATATTCTGAATGTCGATTTAGACAAATTTGATAGGAACCTAATCAGCTCTTTTGCTCCTCCAATTTTTCGTAGGTCTTTTGCCTATAACTAAAAACAATTCACTTACAGCTTTGGTCTACTACAGTAAATCTCGTTGTATATGATTTTTATGCTTAGTAGTTATCAGGACCTACAAGGCTACCAGTGCTGTGGGTCGTCAAAACAACGCGTTTGTTTAAAAATAAATGCAGCCCTCAAAGCAGGCAGCGTCAGATTACAACAGCAAGTTATAGTTATTCAAACAACTCAGGTTTCAGTCCTCGTACGAGGAAACATTTTAAAGATTGTTTAGGGATGGGTTAGATTAGGTTAGGTTACAGGCATGACAATAGTAATTTGAGCAAATCAAACAACACAACACACTGCTGACGCAAAGCAAAGTATTTTCTATCTTGCCACTTCTTCCTTGTAGTGTCGTTATCGTCGCAGTCTATGTAGGTAGAGTAGAGGGTCAGAGGGATGTACTAAGAGATACATATATGAGTAGGTATACATATCGCGGGTTGGCAAGTCGTACTAACCCTCTACAGAGCCCCTCAACTTGCTATAGCAATCGTATACCTATTTGTTAGTACGTGCGTTGGTTTCGGCAAATAGGTAAATCCAATATTCTAAACACTAGGAAGTAGGTATGGAGTTTGAATAACATGCCATCTTATATTGCCTATACCTGTACTTAACCTAAAAATTACAACGTCATCTTGGGAATATTAATAATATTGGTTATAGGTATATTAGTCCTCAAAATGAGTAAAGGTACCTTTGTATATTCGTTTGCTTCACAAAAGTAGACAAAAATTAGAACCATAACGAAAATCCTTATCTTGTAACTTTTCCATGGTTCTAGTCTTGTGGTAATTATCCATTAAAAGGTACCTATTGTATTTTAATTTCGAAAGTGTTTTTGTTTGTTAGTTAGTTCCGTCTTCCTGATTTCAACACCTTTGTAACAATAGATATGAGTCGGTAGATAAGTTTGGGTAGTCCCTGACATGGCCAAGGACATAGGCCTCTTTACTCCAGAAAATTGAACACTTCCCAGATAGAGTTGCAGGCAAAGCTAGTTTTTAATATTTTCTATAATAACTGTCGCATTATTTTCTGCTGATTCTAGAAGCTAATTAGTTACTTATAATTAACCGTGAAACACAATTTATAGTTTTGTATTTTTTTCTATAAAACACTTAATTAACTCCATTTGCATCTAACTATGTAAAGAATTATACACATTATTTAACATGAGTTTTAAGTTATGTTATGGTATTTGTTAGAATTATTAGTTAATCTGTTTAATTTCATGATTCTGTATATTTTTTTGTAAATTATCTTTGGTTTTAACAGCTATATGTTTGTGAAGAGTAAAAATGTTTACATATCTATCTATTTATATTCAGATTTTAGATACCCATGTTTGTAGATATCTAGTTAATAAATTCCTAAGAATGTCTTAGGTATCAGCATTTTGTTCTATTAATCGAATTAAAGTGACTGCCAATGATACGTATAGTATAATAAAACTTGATATTTTTAACCTTTTTCATATACTTATAGTATAGGGTTAATAGTTAATTTACAAAGATCTGCGCAAATTGGTGTTATTCTTAAGGCACAACGCCATTCCCAACTTCCTTATAAAATTAATTTGGCTTGCATAATTAAGATTTCGTGACTGCCAATGATACGTATAGTATAATAAAACTTGATATTTTTAACCTTTTTCATATACTTATAGTATAGGGTTAATAGTTAATTTACAAAGATCTGCGCAAATTGGTGTTATTCTTAAGGCACAACGCCATTCCCAACTTCCTTATAAAATTAATTTGGCTTGCATAATTAAGATATTTAATAAACAATATTATATTCCTATGCACTGCATTTTAAACTAATCCTAGAGTACTCATGAGGTCGTCTTGTTGATATAAATAGACCTATTTATTCATAACTCGGTAGTAACCATTTTGAAATCCATCTAAACTAATTTCCAAGGTTGTATATTTGTATTGAAAAGAAATAAAGCGGAATACAACATTCAATTTTATCAGTTTACACTTGAATACGTCCTTACATTATATCGTCTTTATATTATACCAATTACAGAATTTGAGTTCAAGCTATCTGAAACACACACAAAGTAAGAAGAGTCTTGGATGTTGTAGAGGTTTATACCTAAGTACAGTCGAGTTCAACAACCTCTTCACAATTCATGTTTCAAATGCACACCTAATATGCATATGCTTGTGTACAAGTATGTGGCTATACATATATGCTTTAATGAGATGATGTCAGTAACAGACAAGGAGTACCTAGATGCTTGTAGTGTTGGTTGTGCGATTGTAACACATTTCAAATAAGGACAGATGATATTTAATGTTCGGGAACAAATCATATTTGAATTAGTGTTAGTTATGTTTTAATTGTCCTGACACAACTTTTGTTACCCTTATTGCTGTTGAAATAAATATAACATTTTACAACTACCTACATGGGTTGGTTCCAGTGTGATTTTACATGAGTACTTACTTAGTCATTTTATTAGGTAGGTAAGGTAATTTGGAAAATAAAATTATACATAGTTAGTAGGAGGTACCTACCTAGATGCTTAAAAAATAAGGAAACCACTTTTTCAAACTGTATTGAATCAAATCATGAGGGTTACTCCAGTAAGTGTGTTGCCTATTTAATAATTATAACACCTACCTCTAGCTTTTAATTTAAATAATGAAATAGTTCATAAAATAAACAATTTAATTATACCCAGATAAAAAGTTAATTAGGTACCCTATCCATGTTGGCAACATTTCTAGACACTTCTAAATGTATGATGAAACCAATAAATCCAGTACCTAATGGACAAGACTCAATGACTGACACTTCATTCTTATTTTACAATAGATAAGGGTTAATTATTATCTAGGTATATGACCATAATATATGATCTTTGAATTTAGTGTCCATTATTGGTGCCTGTCAGTACCCTACTCATTGACCTCACAAAGCTTATCTTAAATGTTATTTTAAATTGTTGTAATATCATGAGCTAATGTCCTCACCCCATTTTTAAACATAATATTTTCGTTAACAGAAACATTGATAGGTACTTACACCTATTATATTTTCACTTTCATCCAGTTTTGGACTCTGGTTTGAACTTTCCGAAATCCCTATTTACTACGAACTTTATAGGTCTAGGTATGTACTATACTATAACGCATAACTTAAGTAAATTTATAAGATTTAGCGCTTTGTTTTTTTGTTTACTGACAATTACTAACAAAGTAGTTACGTATTTTTCTCGCAATTGTAAAATTTGAAAACAGAATCTTTAGAGAAGTTTTTTAAATTGCATCGGAACATTCGGAACACTTCCGCGATGCACGGATAGGCCTACAGCCGGCCAGACTTATTGCGCCGCTCCGTCTGACTAAACTTGTAACAATGATTTAGCCAAGAAAAGTAATTATAATTTAATAAAATACAATTATACCTGTTTCTCAGTTTCCAATCCACATCCACGTTTGAAATCCAAATTGGTTAACACTGTTTCACACTGAATATTTATCAAAAACACTGACACTGCCGAGCACTTGGTGACACTTTTGTTTTTTTTGTCTTTTTAAATCGAAACACAGTAGTACGTTAGTGCACAAACGGCCAAGTCGGTTTAAAATATAATCGATTTTACATAGGTAATCTCAACAATGGTTAAATTTAACACAGTCGCTAACAATCTAACAAATCCTTAACATTTCTATATCTCTAATTGTCTACTCATAATAAGAAATGTTTTGAAAAAGTGCAGTAAGTAAGTGTAACTGCCACGGACAAGGCTTCTCTTCCGCATCACCAGAACAGCTGTTCGGGAATAGTGACGTCAATAATCGATAACACCCGGATATAGAACAACCGTAACCACACACTACTTATTTACAACAAATTTATATTAACCGGTTTTTATTAATTTAACAAAACACTATAGCAAAGTGACTTGAGATTAACTTTAGAATGCTATTTAATTAGGAAGTATAGTTAAATGGAGATTCTTAATAACGATTACATTTAGAAGGATGTTGTGAATGTGACACGATTTTCGAATTTGGTTTGTTTGTTGTGTTGATTCTTTTGTGAGCACATTTACTGAGTTGCTGGAGAGGCGTTGTACGCACGCGGTCGCGCTCGGTCGCGGACTGGCGCCGGCGGGGCGCGGGGCGCGGGGTGCAGCGGCGCGGGGCGGGTCGCGGGCGGGTCCGACAGCGGAATGCTATTGTAGGCGAACTTGTCCGCCACTTTTTTTCTCAAGTCTGGTCAAACAAGTTTCGTATACAACCAGCATTGTAAGGATTCCGCCATTCTCCAAACGAGCGGACGCTATTTCTAAACTTAAAAAGGATTTTAAGATTTAAAAAAATCCTGAAATGGCCCTTTAATGGTCTGAAAGGCACTTTAACAGACAATTTGTTTTATTTCAGTACCAGAATCATTCATTAAAAGTTGTCATTCCTAATCAGAATTAAGTTGTTCTTTTCTAAGTAGATTTTGCATCACTTTTTGGTACCTACTTAAATTATTAGTTAAAATTAGAACTACCAGTACTTACTGCCACATCTTAGCCACTAGGACCTACCTATAGCACTATAGACGTGGTTGTTGATGAAGATTATTGCTTAGTTAACCGTTCATTTGAAACTATCAGTCCTCCTTAACAGCGTTGTAAAACTGGACTTGACAAGAATCTCCGCATAATTAACGACCAACATAAAAGACATAAAAGCTTATGCTGATCGCATGCGCAGTTTACCAGGAAACCTCAACCAGTCGTATTCGTTAAGCAAATCGTGAGACTACACAGAAAGAAAGATGATCATCGAATCATTCGTCCTTTAAATTTATAACGAGATTCCCAACGTTCTAAAACGTTAACTTGAGCTAAGTAATTGAATTTTTTGGTTCAATAGGCTTTGCTATTTCAATTTTATTTCTTGCCAATGATACATAGACATTAGGTACCTATGGTAGGTATCTGATCTTACTGCCGAAACCGCCGAAACCGGATAGATACGTAAGACTAAGCTGCCCAGCAAAGCTTTAGAACCGTAATTTGCATTGCATGGATTACGGAGAAACCACATTCGTCTCTACGTTATATGTTATGTATGTGTGATGCCTGTACTGATGTGCCAAAGGAAACTTTCCAAAATTGCGGAAAGTTTCACGTAGGAAAATTTCGGAAACTTCTCACAATTTTGTATGGGGATTGAAACTTTCCGTTTCTTAAATTTAAAATTCCTATTTTTCTTGTGAAAGTTTCCGGAAATTTCTTGCAACTTTCCAACTTTTTGGAAACTTTCCGCAACTTGCACATCAGTATGCCTGATGCGTGACCATAGATTTAGGAGTTCATTCTTAGACTTAAGTAACTTAAAACTGAAGGAATTATTAACATAGATTACTCTGTGTCAAGAACCATTATCAGGTAAAGCAATCAGAATAAAAGCAGAACTTATCAAATTGCGTTCTATACAAAGAGATTTAATATTATATCTAGGTATTAATAGTGTGGCCATTGGAAACGCTGTCATAGAAAAACTTTGATCATAAACATCCGGAATGCCATCTAGCGTTTATTAGCAAAATACGAATGAAAGTAATAAGAATACTTATTTCAGCAATTGGACGGTAGGTGACGCTCATGTGACACTTATTAGTAGGGGTGTAAACAATTCGATATTGAGCTATACTATCGATAAAAATATCGATATCGTATTAAGATTGATTCAAAAATTGCGAAGTAATATACATTTATTTATTTATTTAATTTTTATTGAAAAAAAGAATACGCCTCATATACCTACAAAAGGCAAACTTAATGCCGTGGCATTTTCTACATTAATTATAATTCCTCCATAGTAAGTAAATTAATAGGTTTAAATTTGGACGAAGTGTATCCATTTTTCACGCGCTTTATTTGATTGACAGGCGGACATACAAGGGGGGACATATCAACAAAAATATTAATGCCATACTAATATTGCAGTTATATTATTATGATCAATTATAATTGTATTCCCATTTATTTAATGAGTAACTATTCATTAAAAGTTACTCTTATTGTTTTCTTGCAAAAAATATTGATAAAAAACGATAACAGCGAAATATCTCCCTATTTACTTTATGGTTCATCTACGCGCTTATAACAACAAACGAATTTTGTAGAACCGCCTATGAAAATATTTTAATACACAAATTAATAGGAATAAACTAATATCACGTCCAGCGGCTTTTTTGTATCGCGATTTACAATAATGCAATACGAAACACGGGATGTTTCTGTTGAAATGGGTTTTTTCTTCTATGACACAGATATATGACGTCACAGGCGGGCGTGTCTATTACGACGGAGTACATTTAATGTCTTTGGATCTTTATTATAAATAAGACATTAAAGCTTAAAGTGTTTTCGATCCATGTCTTAATGCATACCTAATATTTAAATTCATTTTAATTCACATATCCAAAAAAAATAGTCCCAAAAATACTCTACTTGGTTTTCAAAAGTTTAAAAATGTTCAAGTGTGTAAAAACATCCTTCATATTGAAACTGGTTTATCGTTCTCAACTTACCTCAGCTCTGGGTCTTACTTACCTAAGTTTTGTTAAACTCTTTGTTCTATATCAAACTTAATGACTATTTACTTGAAATAAGTACAATCAGTACAATGTGTAGGATATTCACTAGTAGGTAAGTACTTATACCAAACCAGGCAAACTTTAGTTACCTACAACTGCACTTAATCTGTATTGATTACTTTTACTACCTCTAGTCTAATTAGATCAGAATACAGGCTTTATTTTATTGAGATCATTCAATCCTTATTTAAATCTGCATCATTAAATACTCGTCCCAGACCCACACTTACTTTAAGCAATCATACCTACCTCCTACCTACTAACTTTCAAGGTTTGACAGACTACTATTCCGATTCCAGGCGAACTGTAACAAGTTAATACAACAGGCTATTTTCGCGTTGAGGCGTCAGTTTTTAAGAAAGCTCTCACCTGTTGCATTTTCAAGAAGCTACAAGAGCTCTTCTTGCATAAAATGTTTTTTCTTTTTGCTCTTTACTTAACTGTTTGCTTGACTATTTGACGGAGGAGTTAGCCTTGTTGGTGGGTCCTAGGTTCGATTTCTGGTTCATATTTGTGTGATGAGCACAAGTATTAGTTTCTGACTATTGAATGTTTTCTATACCTAGTTACTTATATTATAAGTCATTGTTTCTGTTTATAAATAGCTATGTTTACTGTTGATTAATTACAAGCCAAGCCTAGAGTTTAGTTTGAGATTATGGGTAGATTTTTCATAATAAAAACAATCGAAACTTGCATCACAAAATAAACGTGTAACGTTAAAGTGTATTTTTGTATTCGAATTTGGTTGTGTGTGACGAATGACGAACCTTCTCATGCAATATTTATTCTACTCTCAAGCGCACTATTTCTCAAAAATCGACCCGTGGGTCAGTTTTATGAGATTTCCCCCTGATTATCTTAACTCTGATAAATGACAAAATATAAGCTCACATCATGTCATCATAGGGATTCAAACAGTAACGCATTGAAATAGTATTTGATGCATAGTTTCTAATTCCTGATACAGATACGTACTTAACTCATAGATCAAAAACTTCTCTTAGTTTTATCCTTCCTTAACGTAATACTCTGGCTGGAGTTAAACCTCTCGCTGACGTCACACAGCCTTGTGAGCCAAAACTCGTCAGACTAGTTTTGCGTTCTAGGATGTCTAACTAAATATTTATCATTTTAGTACCGGTTTTTAGCGGCAGGGTGCCCATCCTTATGGCCGGCCGCAAATTGTTATTTTTTAATACACTTGCTCAAAAAGTGGTAGGTACTTTTTGTTGCTGTATGTGCCTATATATCGTGCGGAAAGTTAGAATTTCCTCGCTAGTGTTGCTTAATTTTCCATTTTTTACCCGTACTAGTTCAAACTGCACTGTGATTTTTCATCAGACTAAGAATTAAGTAAAATGGTCTCTTTTAATTACGGTTTTATTTTAATTTGGTTGACATTTTTTTGTTAATATATCAAAAAACGTCGTTATTTATCAGGCTCACGTGCGAATTGTCATTTTCACTCTTCAAACTTGCATTAAAATGTACTATTTTCGCAGTTTCCAATTAATTATAAGCTTACTCCTTCATACAACTTACTTAATAGGTATTTCCACATTATACAAATTCATTATAAACTTCCACAGACTACCTACGAATGATTTTTCATTTGTTTCTTAGAACTATTTTTATTCGATAGAAAAACAATCGGAAATCAACCTGTAACTACCCTTAATTTATGTACCTATTTCTTAAAGTAATTATGACTTTAAATGTCTCTAATTTGTATAATGAGCAGCCGCCGTAGCGCCAGCGCCGCGCCACCGCGCCGTCCACCCGGGCTCCACGAGCTTTTCACAATGAAATTTTAATCAGTAGACTCTCCACACGAGAGTGGAATTCCAACATTCAAGGTTACAAAGGAACTTCAAAACAAAGTATTTGAAGAGCGATAACTGAACCTTAGAGTCGGATAGGTTCGGGAAGCGGGAGAACAATATACCAGTCTCGTATACCAGATAGAGACGGAAATAATAATTTTATTTATTGCCATATCATGTTACTCCTCGGCGCGCAGCACGCGAGTGAGAGAGATGACTATACGTGAGTCGGTTACTCTAACGGGACCCTGTTAATCGGATTTTCTGCATTAGAATTTTTAATTGGATAATAAATATTGCACAGGTTTATTTTTTAAAGGTAACACTAATTTCTGTGCATTAATGGAGTGTTTCGTTATGAATTATGAAGTTATCATGTAAAGAAAGGAATAAACTACCAATTTCGATATCTTTGAAAGTTTATATCCGTTTAGGCACAGTCAAATTACAGATGTAGTGCATAATTATTTTCCTTCGTATTTTCACGGAAACGTTCGAACGTGTCTTGCTATTTCAGTTGGTCACAGTAGAAAAGTACTGAGGTTGACTGAAGAAGCATGACAGATACGAACGTTTCCGACAAAATACGAAGGAAAACAATTAAACAACACAAACATCAACAACAATTATCTGTATAGGTACTCGAACTTGTAAATAGTCCTAATACCTATAACGTAAGTATTTTTCTAATAACATTCCCTCGAAGGAATAACAAACGCAAATGTCACCGGCACTCGATAATTCGTCAGTTTAGCGACAAAGCCAACAGGTTGTACCGGGAATTAGGGACCGGCCGTGAAGTTGTTTAAAGCCGGTGTTGCTAGCTACTAGACCGACCCGCGACCTGTCGATGCCGACTTAAGGGTTGCGTATTTCAACGTGAACCAGTTGCATTTACATAGTTTGACTTTTGAGTCTTTTCAGACACTGACATTAGAGCCTGACCTGCGAATCGTGACAAGCATTTTTTTCTAATTCTTTACATGGCAACAATTTTACCTATGAAACAAGCTGTCTAATAATAGCTAATAGCTTGTTTCATAGGTAAAATTGTTGCTATGTAAAAAATTAGAAAAAATGCTTGTGTCACGATTCGCCGGTCAGACTCTAATGTCAGTGTCTGAAAAGACTCAAAAGTCAAACTATGTAAATGCAACTGGTTCACGTTGAAATACATTATGCGTACCTATCCAGTCGCTATGCATTTCGTGTTATCAGATAGTGATATTTTAAATTTGCCACCATTTTTAGTGTCATTAGTCATTACTCACTGTTCAGACTAGTAGCAAGAGTTTTTATTATCCAACGTTAAATCTTATATTTTTGCCAAAAAGGCTTAACCATTTTTTTTTCTTCCTCAAACAATTTTATTAGCATCTTACATTTGAGCAGCATCTCTTGTTTCCGTAATATCGATATGAAGAATGAGGGCTTATGGATATCATATCACACACACTATGACATCTAAAAAATATCGATCATTAGGTACCTATGTGTCATGATGAATCTTTCTCCAACCGCTGCGGTTTCCTTTCTATCTGTTCGGTTGCTTACTGTGTCTTTACAGGGAATCCTAGTTTGCCCCCAAGAATAGATATTTATACCATCATGGGGTCGGCCACCGTGATCGATGAATGAGCACAAAAGACACGCAAGAATGGGCACTTGTGAATCAGGCCCGGGCCTTTCCCCCGTGCTCTACGGGATGGGCGAAATAAGGGTGTGGGGATTTCTATTTTGTATCTTTTTTGTATTTTTTTGGGACACAACTGGGTACTAAACTAACTAACAAAACCCTTAAGTCTTTTTAAGGTTGCAGGGAATACAATATTACAGTTAGATATTATTCAAATGGTGATGCTGCCGTAAGGTAATTTTTTGAAACAATGTGAGGATATGAGTTTTGTGTTTATTTTTAATAAAACCAGTTCGTTACGCGAAACAAAAGATAAAAAAAAAACATGTTTTCTTATTTTTCATTACTTTAGGTACTAAACTGAACGATTTGCAAAAAAAAAATTGCCCTTTTTTAACCTGATTCTAATGTCATGAAATTTGCTAAACCGACAGAAAACAGCATTATTTACTGTTACCTATTTATTTTACATTATTTTTTTTTTAATTAAAAACCTAGAAACATAATTCACCCATCAATATCCGGCCTATTACAATAAAGTGATTAAAGGAAATTATCGGTAATTTACGTTTAATGAAGCTTTTAGTGCATCACTATTGCAAGCAGAACCTGTCCGAGTCGAGGTGAGGTGGTCGCGTTATTATTCGGATCGCTGACCTCTTACAAAGTTGTGTGAACAGTTACGAAGATTATGCACAATGTAACCATAGCACACCATAGTATGTCAACTGATTGTAAAACTGGTTGCTTAGTAGGTAGGTACAACTTGATACAATTTTAAGGCAACAATTTTAATTAACGGTAGGGTAAACAATTAAGTGCTTTATTAGGTACTGTGAAACTATTCTCTTATAATTTATCATGAAGCCAGGGCAAACAAAATAGGCAGTATGAGAATAATTTCGAGGAAAGTAACTGCAAATAATACATTTCTCTCCTTCTCGAGCAGTTGGGCAATTAATAGAGTTTGAGATGACTATCAATCATACTTATCTACCTAACTGTTTACACGGTTCAACAGTTGTTGGTGCGGTAGCTTTGTGTTATTTTTGTTTTTTTTGTACATACATAAACTCACGCCTTCATTCCCAGAGTGGGATAGGCAGAGCTAAAGAATTACCAAAGTCTTTAAACTTCTTGATAATTCTATAACCACATTTTGCACAAGTAGGCTAAGATGTTTCCCAGTGTATTAGTGACAGGTGGCAAGCCCATCGCCTAACAGTACTACAAGCCTTTATTCCCTTAGTCGCCTCTTACGACATCCATAGGAAGACATGGAGTGGCACTATTCTAACCCGGCAACCACACGGTGTTTTTTTTGTGTTGTTGAATTAATTCTTAGTCTTCTTTTCTGGGCCTATATTATGGTCGCCGTTATCGGGATGGATAAAGCATCCGTCACTCTCGCACTTACGACAACAGTTCGAAGTTACGTTAGCTCCATCCCTTTCTCTCAATATAGTCTCGAATGACGAGTGACAGGGGTGGAGCTCTGGTCAGAAAGTGATAGATGTTTTGTCCATGTTTATCCACATCGATAAACATGACCATAATAGACCCGCAGAAACGTATAAAAATAAATAAATGCTTAGCCAGCTTACAAAAGTATTGGCTTACATTGGCAATCCTTCCGCTCATATTGATGGCGGGCGCGGCGCGGCGGGAACGGGATCGATTCAACGTCGCACGCCGTCGCGCCGTTGCCGCTCCGTGCGTGTTTGGGCTGCACCGCGCCGCCGGCAAACGTCATAATAAAAACTTTTCGACTCCCAACTTCCAATTTCGAAAAGTATGTTCTAACGATTTGTTATCTGTGCACGTATTTTGTTTTAATAGCAACTGCTTAATTTAATTCATGACAGATGGAGAAATAAATATGTTCGTAGGTATGTGTTTAATCTAACGGAACCTTAATTTAGAATGAATGAAATAATGAAAGTGTACAGTAGGTAAGTTTGTCTTTACTCAGGTTACCTAGTTTGGCCTGGATAACAGGACTTAGTTCTGCAAACAGGAACCAACCCACAAAGGTTTGGTAATAAAATGTCTACTGTCATGCTGAATACTGTGGGTTGGTTTCTGTATGCAAAATGTTTGTGGGTTGCTCGTCTAAAAACACGTAAAAGTTAAAAGTCATATAACAAACTGTAACTTCTGACGTCCACAAGTAATTAGGTGTCACAGCTACCAACTTACCAGTTACGCCATCTGTGAGTAAGTTTTTGGAAAATACCTATCCACGTTCAAGACCAACTGTTCTATTGATTTAACATGCTCGATATCGATTGCGATAACATTATCATCGGATTAATGGACAAATACGCGTAAGTACCTTCCAAGTTCCAAGTTTCCAGTTTAATCGAATAAATAACACCATGCTGGGAGGTTATTATGACGTAGATTTGCAGTTCCGTTTACGCTGAGAGAAAATGAAAGAGCTATAAGTATATAACTGCTATAGCTCTGTCCTTTATGCTCGCTGTAAAATGAATTGACAACAATTCGTTTTGTGCTAAGGTAGTAAAATTAAATACCGTTTCTAGATTTTACACTGCTGATTACAGTAAAAATATCTTTGGATTTTTTTATGCAGTAAGTAGTTTTTTTTTATATTTAGGAAAAACAGTAAAAAAAGTTGGATTGTGAATGTTAGGAATACACTTATAGTGCCCTTAGTCCACTTATTACCAAAGGAATTCAAAAAAATATACAACTGTCATGTTCATTGTTTATCTGTCTGACGGATTACTTGATTCTGGCTTTCAATTCTACGCAAAATAGTTTATTTATTTTAATGGCGTCTACAAATTACGTAATTAATTAAATTACGCAAAATAGCAAATTTGTGAACGAACGGCAGCGAATGATTGACATGACATGACAGTCAGTTTTGTTTACTGTTTAAAGTTACTTTATAAATTTTATATCAGGCTAAGATCACGACATCAGTATTCCTAACTTTGTATAATACGGTCTTTTTAATGACTATTTCTTTAATAAATTATTAACGACGAATTTAAGTTAAATAAAGAAAAACCAAGAAATACGGGTAGTCTAATTTTTAACCAGCTATTATAAACGCGAAAAAACAATAATGCTTTTTTTTTTGAAATGTTGTCAATTGCATAGCTAGAGCAAAATAACCCCCTTGCTAGGTTGAAATACAGACTTGCAAGATTAGTCACAAGTAACTATGCAAAAAAAACATTGCAACCACCACATAAACTTATTTGTAAACGGGTATTATTAATTTATTACCTATGGTTACACGGTCAGTTAAAAGCAAATAGCGAACTTGACTAAAACGAGGTAAAACTAAAAGTACTTACTTACCTACCAAGCAAAGAGCAATAACCAGAGTGCCATGGGCGTATCGCCTGTTAGTAGATAGTTGGATGTCAATGTCGTCAGAGAGAAACTACAAGTCAAGTCAAGCCATCGACTCATCAACTCATCATGCTTATGCATCGGCATGCGTGCAATTCAAGTCAGCAATCACACAACGGAAATACACAATATAGGTATCGCCATAATCTTGAAAAGGTAAGGCTAAGCGCGCCCCACGATTTTTTGCCGTGCGAAAATTTTGTCGCAGAAATGCAACGTAGTTTATATGTCAATGCGCGCATATACGAGAAAAAAATCGCATCGATTTTAATATTGTGATTTGTCACATATTTCCGCGACGGCTCGCGACGCGATTATCGCAACAGTGAATCGCATCGTACGGAGTTGTATGGCCCCGCGCGCACTGCGTTTATAAAATCGCACCCCGGGCGAAATACATTCTTGGGATATAGTCGAATATCATTGTATTTGAGACTTTTTCATCACAGTGCGCGCAATGAATGTTTTACGATATTTTACAGCGCGATTCTAAAATCCTGTCGCAAAAACTAAAATCGTGGTGCGCGAACTTAAGCTAAGCCTAACACCCGAGTGACTATCGTGCATCATCTGCAAAAGGGACAGAAAATTCTACCCAGTTATGACCGTATGATAAATAACACCCTTCAACATTGATGAATTTAGTCTTAATTAAATGAAACAAAAAGTACAAATGTAACATATTTTATTGGTTGTTATCAAATATTACAAAGTTTTAAAGCTATACGATGACGATGATGTTGATCACACTCATGAAGTTATCTCAGCTTAGCTATATACCTACTCTTTTAAATCTATCTAGGATGATCCTTGTGACAGCATTTCGTAATTTCAACCACTTACTAATAAATATCTCGCTTGTTGAGTACACAAGCCGGATATTTAAAAATAGGTGATTAATTATTTAAATTCCTAAACCTAACGTAGTACATTATTTATAAGTATATTTACATGGTATTACAGTTGGTAGACTAATGCACCATGAAACAAAATTATCAAAATTAACCTAAGTAAAAATTATAGACTATATTGGGACACTCGATTGCCTAGCATCCTTCACCTCACAAAATCTCATACATTCATAACCAGAGATCGGACAAATTTGCGACATTGCTCGCAATAATGTGGACAAGACTCCAAAATTAATCAAATAAGTAATAATTTAATTAATTTCTTACTATTATGTGTTTTACATATATTCATATGTATTTTTCGATCAAGGTTAATATTAATAGCCAAAAGCCAAATACATGTGGTATCTGTTGAGGCTTGAATTTCTTTAACAAAAATTGACTTTTTATATAATAGGTATACAAATATAAATCAATACAGCCAATACTGATCAATTTTTTATGAATCGATTTGTTTCAAGAGAAACGTCCAGCACAAATTTCTTTATGCCTTCAAAAAATGATAATATATTCAATTTAGTATCTGCATACTTGTTTTAATTTATATCACTATAAATATCATTTTTTATATACCATTTTCACGTCGTATTATATTAATTTCTATTTTTGCCATTAATTCGTTTTTAAACTGGCGATATTCAGCACCCATCAGTAAAGAAAATGCCATTATTTAATGCTGCTGCCGTTTAGGAACGGTACGTACGTAATTTAGGTACGACAATTACGACTGTCATTTGGCAAATATCGATGTCAAAATATATATATTAATAAAAAGTAAATCTACAGAGGTTTTATATCTATAGAACTAGAAATCTTCTTCGACAGAAATAATAATCATAGCAGGATATTTACCATGTAGTAGTTGTTGGGTATTATTATTATTATTTTATTCTACCCCCTTACTTATAAACGCGAAATAAGCTTGGAATAGTTTATGCCATGCTTTGTCACTTTCTGTCAGATGCAAATGTCACAATTACAGAGAAGGACAAGGCATGGCATAAACTATTCCAAGCTTATTCCACTTTTATAAGTAAGGGGGCTAGTGTAAATAATTGTGTAAGTTTAAAATCGTAACTTCTTTATTATATAAAAATATTAACGAAAACGATAACCACTTTAGATAACATTTTGCTAGTAATTATAAGCACGTATAAACTATTATCCCCGGAAATTAAATTATTATTTCGACAAATAATTAATTGATTAACATTTTGATTAATTTTACAGTCTTGTCCACATTATTGCGAGCAATGTCGCAAATTTTTCCGATCTCTGTTCATAACACACTGCCGACCATCGGCCTGCAAGCAGGTCGCACTCTGGCGCAGATGCTAACAGCTCATACATACATATTTATGTACTTAAAGTTATAGAAACAAGTGCAATACCTATCTGATTTAAATGAGCTGTCACAACACAAGCATCATCCTATCCTAGATTAGCGGCCTGCAAGTAAAGTTCGGACCGCGGGAAACGCCACGCGCCGTTCCAATCTTCGTTCCGAACCGTACGTGTAAATGCAACTGTGATAGTAAAATAGTAAAAAATACGGTTCGGAACGAAGATTGGAACGGCGCGTAGCGTTTCCCGCAAACCTAACCTAACATAACGTTTGCATATTCTATAGGCTTCATACTTTCGATTAGTTTGTTACTGGTCTATTTAACAAGCAATAGCATTTTAAAAAACAGTTCTATTTAGTTTTATTTTTTTATGTAGGTACTGGACTGAAATTTTTCCGTCAACCTATTCGCCATACATTACTTACCATATTAAATTTGATATAAAATACTTTTAATCTAATAACAGCTGGGTGAAGGTCGTCTCCTATTCGGATCTTAGACCAATTGCTTTTTAACAACTGAGATACTTTAAATAGTAAACTTCTAAAAATAGTTCTAGTACAAAAGGTGGACTATTAACAGTATCAACTGAGAAATTAGTGGGTACAAGTATTGTTTGGAAAACAATGTCATCCCTCGCTTACTTCGACAAACATCGCCCAGATCAACGAACTCAGTGATAAGTTATTTATGAAAACAACAACCCCGGGGTTTTTGTCTTTTAGCTACATTATTTTTACCCCTATTGCTTTTAATCTGACCGCTAATATTGTCAAGTATAAGAGCTGTCATATCGTTGACATAAATGACAACAATGGGGGTAAAGACTATAACATAAGGCCTTATAGCATAAGTGCCCCTTAGCAAGAAATGCATACCTACAACGCAACGACAAACCACGTACGTAAGCACATCAAAAATATCCATTCATCAAAAAACGCTCGAGGATATGCTATGGATGGGTATTAGACAACGATATAAATATTTAGGTTTAGAGAAATATATATTTAAATAGACTAGAATAGAAAACATCTAAGACATAAAAACAAACATTTCGTCGGTGAAACTGCAAAATCGCGTAAGTAACATTTAAAATAAGGAGCAAAATGCACCTTTTTAATAAGATGTTAAGGTTTATTTTGCTCTAACAATAATTTTGTTAGTTATGCGGTTTTGAAGTATCACCGACGATTTGCTCATACCCGGGACCGCTAGCTTCGTAGCCAGGGTGGCCAACGCGTCGTCAAAATATCCCTACGTTGCGATACATTGCAAAATATCAAAATAATTTAAGGATATTTTTGATCTTTAAGCATTTCTGTTGATGTCTAAACCTATATAACCATCTAAGAAATTAGTTTAACATAAGATTGGCAACAAGATCCAGCTCAATTCAAAAACTGGTCCACTTGGGAGTATTGTACCTATTTGTAACCACGTAAAACTTTTTTGCCAAGCTATACCTATGTCTGCGGAGAATCCTCCATGCCCATCGAAGTGTGCGAAGTTACCATAATAATCAATATATCTATAATTAACACTGGATAAGGCGCCAGTACGAAACAATGAAGAACGTGACCTAAATGACTTCTGCCCAACCGAGGCCATTTTAGTTCTCTTCTCTTAGTAATAAGGTTTAAATTGCTACAGGATTTTTATCTGACATACTGCGTATTAGCTTAGGACGGCAGACTTGTATCTAACCAGGTGGACGGAATATAATTAGCAACGCAAACTGTATTCAATGTGATATTAATCGTAAATAAGTGTCTATGTTTTAAAAATGATGACCCTATTTTAGTTCAAAAATTGTTAGCCAAAATCTTAAAAAAATAGAATTTTACTAACAAGTAACTCTTTGTTCATTTAACATTTAAGTTACAATTTATGTACTTTATATAGCTACTTAGCTAGCTCAGCTCGCCCTCCCATCATATACACAAGATACGATCCTTGTGTATGCACCATCTATCACTTCACTTTGTGATTTACAATGTGTCAAATATGAGTATTAAAAACATACATACATTGTACATCTACTATACATGGTATATTCAAAGTGGCTTCACGCCGTCTGTCCCTTTTCATGAGGTTTTCATCCATAGAGGAAGGTTTTTATGTATTACTAGCGACCCGAACGCGGCTTCGCCCGCGTGGAATGTATTATACATATAAACCTTCCTTAAGAATCACTCTATCTATTAAAAAAAACCGCATCAAAATCCGTTGCGTAGTTTTAAAGATTTAAGCATACATAGGGACAGACAGCGCAAGCGACTTTGTTTTATACTATGTAGTGATGATTTGTAAATACTGGTTATGTACGGTTGTTACAGAAAACACGCATAAACGGAAGCGAAGCGAGGGTGGGTCGCTAGTTATATTATATAACTAACAGTGGTCAGAAAGTCCCATAAACTACGCGTTTCATTAGTCAAATAGATCCTTCACTAACATTAAACTCCGGTGCAATCTAAAGTTGCAACGTAACAAAACGTTTCAGGGCTTTATTTTGTATTTTTAATGCCTCTTGTAAAATTCTCGCTTTAAAGAACAGGAATTTTACAAGTTTGTGGCCCAGTTCCCCTATTTCCGTACGAAATGGACCCGGGATCGAGTTCTGGGCACTGAATGTGTTACTGCATTAGTCCAGCTGACGGGCGTTGATCGATGATTGTGGACGCGGATTGATTCTGAGCGATTCCCTATCGCTGTAGACAGTCGATTCTGTCAAAACACTCAAAACTTACTGATACAATGGACCCGATTCTACGTGCACATCGCTTAAATAGCCTAAAACTAAATTGTCTAATTTTAAGACATAGTTTAGACGGCTGATTTAACCAGCGCTATTCCTGAATATCAAGCTCACAATGTTATAAGACCGCCTAAAATAAGAAGCATCAGATTCAAATTAGCGCTGTCATGACGCTGTCATTTGATTATGACAGCTGTTCATAGAATAGCAAAGTTTTTTTCATCACACTTGCACGTAAACAGTATCTAAACATACAGGTTAACTTGGCCGCAATGCCCCATATAAAACCCTCGACCTTTCTTTTTACCATGAAACACAAGTTCGGTAGGTAAGTAATTTTTTTTTAATTTATGGCACAGCACACAGGTCGTGCAAGTTCAAGCAAAGAGTTTACACGCAATTGAAAAATTGTCTTAAAATGTTATTTAAACAGGAATTTCATTGCAATCTCGCTACATGTTACTTAAATACTCAATTAATGTTCTTAATAACCGATTTTAATAGTTTTCTGTATCAAAACGTCGTTTTTTTTTTACACTCCTTCAGTGCTGTATCTATGTATAACTACGTAAGTATTTGCCCTTAACGTTTCTGAACGAAACATTTGTATAATCTGTGGAGTCCGCCAGCCATCCGCTTAAAAAAAGTTCAAGTAATTCGTAATAATAGTTGTACTGACTGGTGTATTTATTTACTCGCAAATGTGATGAAAAACATTGTATGTTTCACGGGCGGTACGGGAATTACGAACCTCGACTCAGAAAGCCCTGTCTTCGACTTCGGGCTTCTACTGGAGCCTCGATCGTAATTCCTTACTTACCGACCTTAATTACACAATGTACTATTAGCGACACCTAAATAAAATCAGGA
This sequence comes from Acleris emargana, assembly GCA_927399475.2. NCBI lineage: Eukaryota > Metazoa > Arthropoda > Insecta > Lepidoptera > Tortricidae > Acleris > Acleris emargana. The sequence goes on from OV656840.1 coordinate 6,944,690, forward strand.
AGTTTAGAGGTCACTGTAGAATCGGGTCCAATGGTAGTGTTTTAACGAGTGTATAATGGAAAAACTATTTTTCATTATTTCTAATAATCGCTTCGCTTCGGTTTATATGAGATCCAGAATGTGTTATACATAAAAACCTTCCTCTTGAATCACTCTATCTAGCATTAAAATCCGTTGCGTACTTTAAAATATCTAACGGCCCCTCTACACGTTGGCGGATCATGGGCGTGCGTGAAGGACACAGCAATACGTAAGAGTGAGCAACATATTCTTGCATCTTACTCTTACGTGTTGCTGCGTCCCTTACGCACGTCCATGATCGGCCAACGTGTAGAGGGGCCATAAGCGTACATACAGAGAGACAGACGGCGGGAAACCGACTTTGTTTTAAAATATGTTAAGTTTGCATTTTTAATCCGATATCGTATATCTGATCGTCTTGTTAAAATGCATTCTCAACCTAAGCGCAGGTTTTATTAGAAAACTTAAAGCACTATTAGCTAAAACCATATTGTCTTTGAGTTAGCGCTGAAAATGACTTGTAAAATACAATTATATTTCAAACGCCCCTGTATTTTTCAATAAAATACAGAATCTTTCCTTGAGGATCTTCGGTTGAATCTCTCGCAAGTTTAAGTTTTTTACGTGTATTTTACGATTTATTTTTCGCATTATTATATCAACCCAGACATTGATTCGATTATAGTATAAAGCACATTACTGTTGAATTAATATTAATAAGCAAGATTATTTCCCTTTGACTGTTAATATGAAAAATACACAGTTTGAATAAATTTAAGCGTGTATGAATTTTAAAGAAAACAAAATGTATCTTCCGCTATTTTCATCGCTATTTGAGATGTTATAGTATGGTTTTTAACTCAGCCGCTATTAATGTCAAATAGATTAAAGTTATCGTGACGTGACAATAGATACGATACGATAATATGGCAGAAGCAATACGGTTTAACCGAGAAGATTTGAGGCCCAGAAAACCAACGATACATTAGCACGAAAAGACTTTTACAACAAAAGCATTGCTCCCTGTAAATTCGAAACGGATATTAACGTCGTAATAAGTTAAGGCCAAATGATAGTGATAAAAAATATACAAGGAAAACTGAGAGCGTCAACAACGTGTGTGAACCATATTTGCAGAACAAAAAAACAGCGTTTGAAATCGCCAGATGTTGGACAAAACGAGAACACTACAGCAATACTGGTTGGACACTACCACCCTAAACATAAGACTTCTCAAGTTTTTCCAGGTTAGATCCGCAATAGAAATCGCAACTGAGAGAAAGGGTCTGTTGACATTTAACTTCGATTTTGGGAGAAGCCCATGTTACAGGGAGCAACTGAAATGAGCCCTTACTATAAAACGTATCATTGGGATACCCACCCAATACATCAAAGTTTTTTTTGGTCTAGATTTTCGTTGCTAATAACTTCATATATGTACTCCATCTTAATTGGAACATAAACCAGTCTAACTTTGCAAAATTAAGATACTTGACAATAACAGATAACAATAATACCAAAGCAGTTGGCTAACTGCAATGTATTAGTCGAGGTATTCTATATACTCTAATAGTAATCAGTAATCACATAAATTTTTAAATGCTTGTACTATACCATTCATGTTACCTTCTTTGCTATAACGGTAGAGTGATAAACCCCACCAATAAACGTATAAGCTACCCTTCTAAGCAAAAAACAAAGGGTCACAATACTCACAACAATGCAAAACGAATGCATCCTTTCTCAATAAGGAAGGAAGACAGTACAATACAATAGTAACGTAGACAATAAAATAATAAATATTTAGAATTAAGTACAATATTTTAGGAGGTTTTTTTTTAGCAGTCAATATGAGACAATAGGATGCTAAATACTGAAGATTAGGACTTATAATATCTGCACGCGTATAGGCCAGTCCTCACAGCAAGGTCTAAACCTTAGTTCTGTTTTATGTTTCTGATTCTGAAATATTTTTCCTAAAAGAAATCATTTTGGAGCGAGAGTGACTTTGGGAAGTTTTAAGATTACAGATTTATGGAAGAAACAATATTTTGGCTCTGGACTATTTGAGCTGTGTGTGATGTTATTTTACATCTCAACAATGCAATGATCGTCATATAATGTTAAGGCACTTATATTAGAATCTAAGACTAAAAATATAAAAACGAGGTGCTAACGAAGGAACTTTATCTTACACAAGCTTTAAAGCATGAAACAGTTGTAAAATATATAAATATACAAGTTAAAGACGAATAAAAATGAAATGCCGTCTGTTTAATTCTTGTAATTATGAAGTACGGATAAGTCGCATTAGCATTTCATCAACAGTAAGTAACAGGGAATAAGTACTTGCTTCTAGGACTAAAACACTTGAGGCAGTTGGTGCTCAACTATCTTAAGTAAATGGTAATTCGGTCGCTCTCAAGGGATTTGTGGAGAGATGCAGTACTACGCATTACATTTAATGGCCTCGATAAAACTTTCGACGAGTTAAATTTTGTTGCTTATGCTTACGTTATGAATTATGTTATGGCTGATTTACATTGGTCCAACCAAAGCATTCCAGTAGAACTACATTGCGTCGTTACAATAGCTTTCGTCTCAAACGTGAAAACCAACTCGTCAATGTATATTCTACTGACGGCATGCGTTTGCTGGATCAATATAAATCGATCATAACTGACGTACTTAAATCAGAAGACTGCAGCGGGTTTCTACTTATAGGTATATCATCATGTGATCTACGGTAGATTTAAATATCAGTCGAGTTCTCACTCACGAGGTTACGTATCGGTCGGCAGACAAACAATTTTATTGAAGTCTTTCGACAAGACAATTTCCTGTTGATGACTTTTATGTTAATCAGGTAATATTTTACATCTATCACTAACTTTAGTTGCGTCATGAACACCAAACGTTATTAAGTAAGACACATTTTTTATGATGAACCTAACCTACCTACCTCTCATCTCAACAAGGAATGCTCATTCCCACAGAGTTGTAATTATCTATTACACTGAACATCACAAATTAACGTTAAACCTTTTAGCTTGTTTCTCACTTTTGTGTCAATTCACTGTAAGATGCGTTAAGCCAAGTAACGCACCCAATTCTTACTTTAGTTCCACTAACTTCACTAGTTTCTTTCTTCGCTATGATTTCTTGGAATACCCACTATGGCTAGTGTTCTGCGCTGCTAACTCGTTGAGGAGCATATCTTGCATCTTGCTCCGTACAACCAGGTTCCTCGTGGGTTCCAGCTGCTTCAAAAACGGCGTCAGAGACTTAAGGAACATCATGTCATAGTCGTTATCATGGTCGTCCATCTTGTGCCTTTTTTCTGGAATTGGATCTTCTTCTTCTAAATAGACTTCTACGTTGGAATCGGGGACAAATTTTGTCTCGTACTCGTCAGCGTCGGTTTCGCTGATGGGCTGCTCTTCCTCGGTCCTCAATAGGAACCCCAGGTTCTTGAAGTGACGCCAGCGACCTCTGTAGTCTTCGACGACTTCGATTCTTAATTTTTTGACCTCCTTCTTGAAAAAGTCGCGAAGGTTCTTCCATTTTACGCGTAGGACGTCTTCTGCAAAAATAAATTTTATAAGAATAGGAGTTAACATTGCGTAAAAGGTTGAAAAAAGTTAAAACGTAGGTGATAGGTAGATACCATCTCCTAGAATGACAGAGGTTTATTTGCACAATGACGCAGGAGGTACCTACCTACAGGTAGGTACGGGCAGGTAGATTAGATACATACATACATACTATTAAGTCACGCCTTCATTCCCAGATTGGGGTAGGCAGAGCTACAGAATAACCAACAGGTAACTGTTGTGTTTCTGTCTATTTTGTTGTTAATTATTTTCCTGTTTGTACAAAATGGTATTTTATATACCTACATACTTACATGGTATATAAATAGGTAGGTAAGAAACATTGGCTTTATAATCTGAACAAATAATTAACTAGGTAAGTATTTCGGTACCTATAGTAGTTTTACTTCAACTGGCATAACTTAAACTTAAGTGAATCAAATACTTTTTTAATCAGTTGTAGTACGAGTACCTATGATTAAGTAAGATATACATACCTATCTACCTACGGTTTACCTTGCAAAAGGACGGGTTTCCGCCATTTTTGGATAAGTATTAATAGGTATGTTGTGTAGGTAGGTATGTAAAACTATTATTTTCATGTTTAATCCAAGGTAAGTATAGAAGATATTTGATAAAATAAAATAAAAACCTAAATTTCGTTGTTTTTTGGAAAAGGTTAGATTAGAGCCCACGCCTAAGCAGTCGGAAAAAATGTTTTTTTAAGAAAAGCCTTCATCTGTGGGTAAATATAACTATATTCAAAAATGGGGATACCGAAGTTTTTGCAAGATAGGTAGGTAAGTACCTACTCTATAATTTAATTTTCATAACATAACAAAACGTCCCTGTCGACATTGTCGATACCTACACCGTTGACAACGCCATCTACATTTCCCGTTGTAAACTACGATTCAAAATAACCAATTTCTCAAGCAAACCGCGACGTCACCGCGCGCTACACGCGCGGAACACAAGCACCCACCTGGCAGGTCTAGTTTCTTCGCAATCTCGTCCCAAGCCACCGATAAATGATATCTCTCGCCGTAGCTCTCATCATCAACGTTCCAAATACACGGTCTTTTCTGTACTTCTTTGATTAGTTTGATAGAATTAATGTCCGTCATTTGTATTTTTGACACCATTTTTAGTTCGGCGCGTATATCACACCGCGCGACGACGCCGCGGCAACTGACGCGCGTTGCCGATCGATGTGACGCGGCGGTGCGAAGCGATAGACGCGACGTTGCCGCGCCGTGCATGTCGCGCCATATTGCGGAGCGCCGGAAGAATGGCTTCAATGAGTTCGTAGTTCGTACAGAAATTGAGGAAAATGTATTCGTTATCAACCCGACCAACATTTTACTATAGTAACCTTACTTTGAAATGTGAATATCTAACGGAACCCAAAAAAATACTAGGAAATCATGAAGTGGATAGTAGTTACTTAGAAGAAACAAATAATGATCAAAAGCCATCGCACGCGCTGTGATTTTAGCGCGCGTGGGTTGGCTATAATCGAGTTGGGTTTTAAATGAATAGGTACGGGGACTTCGTCTCATAACTTAACTATATTTACTGAAAACATCAGTATATACATTGTTTCATCGTTATCGTGCAAAGCCACACATTCTCTTAATTTATGTTTTTACAAAATCTTCTTAATTTTCCGCATAGTGTTTTGTTTAGGCATGGAATTACTATACCATAAAACTAGATACGGGTGTGGTATGGTGTGTGCATAAACAAGACATCAAGTGAAAGAAACTCCATTTGACAATAAATAAGAAATTCACATGTCCCATATATCACACATGGGTTTTAAACGAGATGCATTATTGCATTAAGCCTATTATATTCAAAACTGAATGCATTTTTATACCGTTGATATCAGCGCCATCTGTGTGTTTTTGCCAGAACTACATCATCTTTGACCGACCTCGCATGTACATTCTACGGAACTTCACCACACTTCTCTCGCCTTGAGCGAATTCAAAAACGATCTAGTGTCAGTATAAAAACACAGGTGTCGCTAGATGTGAATCCTTACTAAAATTATAGATATTTCAATGTAAAATTTATTAATTTCCTGTTAATAAAATTATAGATACGAAAGTGTGTTTGCTTGTGCTTTCGTCATAATGGTTCAAGCCCTTAACCGATTATTGTTGTTAGTGAAGAGAGATTTTTTTAGCCGGGACTGACAGACTCTATTAAGCTAGCAGCGCACCGGTGAGAAGTAAAATAAATAGGTAGGTATCAAAAAGATTGCCCAGCCAGACTTAAAGCTTTAAAGAATCAAAGACTAAGTGCATTTAAAAAATAATGATTAGGAAATGAGCTTGTAGTATTTTTTATTTTATTAACTTATTGCGGAGTATGAAAAGTAGGCATGGACAAAAAGTAAGCTTTAGGTATTTCTTCACCAGTGAACCACTCGACCAAACAGAACAGTTAATAGTTGAGGAGGGTTATTCTATTCCGATTTAAATTAGATTTCAAATCGAATTAGCGCGAGCCCAGCACCCTTGACCATTGTTTACTATTTTTTGTTTTTCTTCAGGGTTTGTATATTAAGTAATATAATCATACCAAAGGACCATGAGCACTTTTGTATGGAAATTGGGTGTGTCACCAGAAGAACTGAAACTTATATACTTACTTAGGTATTTATAATGTAATTAGTTAAAACATCATTTCTTACTATGGCCAAAAATACCTAGCTTACCGGAGAACATAAATATGGACACTTCAAAACAATTTGTATAGTCCATAGAAACTTTGGCTAATGTATAATAATAATAATAATAGTAAGGTCGCAGGGCAGCTAGTGGCGAGCTGTTGGTGAGTGGCGACACCTCGGACCTGAGTGCTCCCGAGGGTAGGTCCTGTTCCTCACCTCACGCTAGCCTTCATCGGCTGGCTGGAGTGTATAATGACGAGGAACAGACCCTCACCTCTGGCTTACCTTTAATGGCCGGTCAGAGTGGAGTGGAGTGGAGTTTGGAATTGTTACCTCCCTGCTGCTATATATATGAGGCTATTTTGGGAGGCCCATTCTATTGAGTTGGCGAGTCACCGCCTGCCATTTCAACCAAAGTAATTAGCATTGGCCAGGTAGGCGCCGTAGCTTCATCAATAGCCTAGTTCACCAATCCATATCTATCCATTCATAGAGTCTATTTTTGATATTTTTAATGTTTCCATCCTTCTTAAATAGTCCTACACTAACCGTTGGTTGTCCGTGGGAGCATACTTCTATAGTTTGAACTCAGGGACAATCGCCGGTTTGTGTCCCATCACTTTTCTAAATTAAACTTGTCTAGAGGGCCTCTGCGTGTTGGCTTCGGCTCCTATATTTATATTACATAAGAATGGACCTTCATGTAACTTTTTCCCGTTAGATAAGTTGCTTATTCGAAGGCTATCTTGATGATATAGTTTTATAATCTCTCATTATAAAACATCCCGACCGAGCCATCTGTTGAGTGAGATACTTTGGAGTCTTGCGAGTAAAGTGTTGTTACAATTATTTCAGTTTTTTTTTGTAGACAAGGTCTGTCGAAAAACGAACACCTCAGTTTTGTTTTAAATATTCTTCTTCTTCAAATATCCTAAACCCAGTTCTATAATTATCCGTCTCAATATAAAACTAAAGCTTTAAAGGAATATAGGTATCATCAACATAGTCTTGTTTTCAAGTGATCATATTTGTGTTCTCCAGTGAGCACGTGAGGTATTTGCGGCCCTATTAAGAAATGTTGTTTTTAACTGGTTAATCCATACGATTATTTCAGTTTTTTTTTGTATACTAAAAAACCTAATTAGATTCCAACATACGTCAAAAAAGTGTTGCCATTAAAATGACATATTAGGTAGATCGGTAAATTTTCACTTCTGTAAATGTTATAGGTAGCTGTTTATTTTATTTATAATATTAAAGGCAACATTTAATTATCCTTCTTAAATAAACAATCTTATTTAAATACTCGTCGCAAAAAAAGATATTTAATTAAATTGTTTTATAGGAGAAAAGTTTAAATAACAATGGCAATAACTCAGGGTTTAATAACATTTGGTACCAATTATTATTCTCATTATGTGCGATTACATTTTTAGGAAAAAAAAACAAACATATTTTTACGTACGTCTTCAAAACTTGACCGAAATCTTCAAAAAATCTTCAAGTCTTCAAAAAATTATCAGTTGATCATTTGTGGTAACCTTTATGGTGGACATGGTGGTTCTGTGGCGGCCATAACATCTATTGTCACTTCATTCGACATCTGACGTTTGGATAGCTCGAATGTTTTCTGTACTTACCTATTCGCCCCGTGGTGATTTCCATTGTTAAGTTTTTGTTTTCCGTTAAGTTTTTTTTGTTTCATTTCGTTATTATTGTGACCATTATCATATTGTGGAAATAACTTATATTGTTTCATTTTAACATAATTATTGTACCAAAAGGTTGGTTTTTCCTGAAACGTCACAATGATGATGACACGTGTAACTGTGACATTTCGCCATCTTTGGTAGTTTTTTTGACGTATATTGGAAATATTGGAATCTAATTAGGTTTCCAAGTTTAGACAAGGTCTGTCGAAAAACGAACACCTCAGTTTTGTTTTAAATATTCTTCTTCTTCAAATACCCTAAACCCAGTTCTATAATTATCCGTCTCAATATTATACTAGCCAAAGCTTTAAAGGAATATAGGTATCATCAACATGTCTTGTTTTCAAGTGACCATATTTGTGTTCTCCAGTGAGCACGTGAGGTATTTGCGGCCCTATTAAGAAATGTTGTTTTAACTGGTTAATCCCTTTTTAATGATATAGGTTTCAATTGTGTTGGTGCCACACCCAGTTTGCCCATGATCATTGACGCTTGTATGTTTTACTTGTCGTTTTTACGACAAAAAAAAAAAAAAAATGAAAAAAAAAACAATCTTGTACGGGGGACGTTTCACTTTCTTTAAATTTTAATTTGTTCTTAACAAAAAATACTTATAAAAAAAAGCTAGGTCGGACCGACGGACGAAGGGATGGACAGCGTGAAATTTTAATAGAGTCCTGTCTGTCTTCGGCTATATGTAACCCTAAAAAGTACTATCAGTGGAACCGTGACCCACCATAGAACTGTGTCACAGTGACGTTATGAACTTATGATACAAGTTGTAAGAAGTGTCAACCAGATTGTTTTATAATATCACTGTGACACTGTCCCATGGTGGGTCAGGCCGCCAATGGCTAGTTATGGGTTATTTTAGAGCATGGGAACTGAAATCAATATACAATACGCCTACATACATAACTATACACATGAAATACATACACAACCAATATGCAGAGCTTTTTTTCCTGGATTGTTTACTCGCGCTACAAACGCATAAAAGAAAATTTGCTCAGTAGATACTTAGCCTTACCATGGGTACAACACAATGAGTAGAATAGATCGCTTAATTATGTTGTAACTTACTAAGTACAGCTTTCTATTAAATGAAAGGACTGAATATGATTTTAGTCTAAATAAAGCATTGAAATATCAGTTTTAATTATGTCTAGGTTTGCTGGACTTCGGTCTGGACATCTGGCAAATCCCTCTGCCAAGTATTTTTCGTTCCGGAAGTGGCACAGGCCAAGTTCTAGTAGATCAACACAAAATAAAACAAGTAGTTTCCGTCCACATTTTATTTAGAGACATTGGTATAAAATATATTAGATACAAAACAGCACAGTCGTAATAAAACTAAAATATTTCAATGTAAAATATGTCAATTCAATAATAAATATTAAAATCAATATTTAAACAATGCCTAATGATTTAATTTAGATGTGTGGCCTGGCCTGTATGCCATTTAATGGGATGGTTAAACTACAACTTTTAATATTTAAAATGAAACCCAGGCCTGAAATGATATTTACAATGTTTGGTAATGAACTAATGCATGATCAACGTTGAAATAACTTTTAAAACGAAATAGGTATATTCACTGTGATAAAGATAACTGTCTAAAAACAATTTAATTTTAAAATTGTTCTTTTAAATGCAAATAAGTTAATTAATTTGTTTTTAGAGGGGGTAACCTGGATAATAAATTTGCTTTATTTAAAATCTTAAAATATGTTATCACAGTGAACAGAGTAAATGTTGGAACAGGTTTGTGAAAGCCTTTAACCTCAGTTAGATTTTTTGAATATTAGAGATTGAGGTAATATAAATAGATACATATATACGTATGAACAGTTTTTTTTTATCCACGGATAACACAACACTCATTGTACATTGATTATGATTACTAAACATTAAGTTTTGCCTTTCAGCTTCTCACATCATTTACCTATTCCATTGACGGTAATAACAAGTACAAAAGCCATAGCGGAATGTTTCATGCAATACTTTGTCAAAAAGCGTTTTTCTAACTTTCTGCGTCATTTCATTTCATTCTTCGCGTCTAAAATTGAAAGCTGCAACTTTGTAACAGTAACGAATGCTTACATATTAGATAAGCGAAATTATTTAATAAATATATTTTACATAATATTTTCACAATTAATTACTGGAAGCTTCGGTAATTATGTCGATCACTTCACTCCCTTCGCGGTCTGACCACGTGTTTGGCACGGCGTTTCGTTTAATTCGCTAATGCGCACAGTTCAGACAAAACATTGATATATTTTTTTACTTGATTTTTAAATTTAAGGTTTTTCGTTGAAGCTTTACCTTTGACGATGTTTACTTTCATTTTCATTTTTCATACTTATGTCGTTCGAAGTTATAATCTTGAATCTAACCTATGCTGCAATTACATTTAAACAAGAAGCGCTAAAAAGTTATAAAACATCTTTGGCGAGAATTTCCGAGTATTCGAAGTATACGAAATTCTGGGCTAAATCTACGCTTCAATTAAATAATTTACCGTCTAATGTGATGTAGATATTATATTAAATACTGGTACACTATATACTTAAGCTAACACATCGACAAACATATCATAGACTATGGATAAGTACTTAATTTCATTAATCATCGATCTAAAGTTCAAGTTTCCGTTTCCTTGATACAAAGTGAAGTATATTTGAAAAATGTGTTCATGTTGCCTATTACCTAGTGAGTATGACTCATCAACAAACAAGATTTTATCAATACTTAAAGCATAATCATATCCAAAAGTCGAATGTTTTTAATAAAACATTGGACCCGAGTAGTACAGAATAGCAGACATCTCCCTGGCATTTCAAACGAATCGTTTTGATTTTAGCACTACGTACAAGCAATGTTTTTAAGCAAATGAGTTCCTTTTAAAGTAGGAAAATTATTAATATCTTAAAATATAAATTACTGAACCTTAAATGTTTTGTAAATAGAGAGAACTTCGTATTACGTGGCCGAATACTGGATGAATGAACAAAGCTCTCAAATGTTTATCAATGTTATAAGTTATAACATACCTACTTAAAAACATCGTGTTAAAACATCTACTTTAATTAAAACAGATAGTTGCGGCTTCAACGTTACGGATCATTCATAGCTGCCGTTTCTATGACTATTTGAGACACGGCTGCTACATGTCAAGTATCATCTCTACAGTTGTATACGCGGAGTGACGTCCCTAGTACAGCAGAATATACCAAACGTTCAAATAATGCGTCACTGAAGCCAAAAAATACGTATCAAAAACCGTTAAACAATTAGATTCTTTGAAATTTATATAGAACACTCTTTTTCAGTCTCTTAGGATATAAATTCCAATATTATTTCAATTAGTCCAGAAATCAGTTAGGGAAGGTCGAGGGCTATTAAGTTTTTGCATAAAAACGCATTAACTATAGTACGTGCATTTTACTCTCTACTTCTAATTGAATTTGATGAACCATTTGATTTTGCTGTTTACCTTTTATCCCCGACCTTTTTAATTAATGATTCGAATAACAGGACCGCAAATAATATATTCCTCTACTCGAAATACTTGGCTAAGTACGAAGAAATCAGAACATAGTGATGACATGAAATTAGCCCAGAGGTTTTAAGGAATATGACATTTCTAATGCTTGACGCATATCGTACGCCGTTACAACATGAGATCTTTTCGAAGTTGAAGAGGTCCTCGTGTTATATATCTTCTAATGACATATTCCATAAAATCTTCCTCCAGAAAAACCTGTTAACATTACTTTATCCGCATAATCATTGGTCTATGTTACAGTAATATTAAAACATCGATTGACAACACCTAATACACAAATTACTATGTTTACTGATATCCCTATGATTATTTAGAATTGAAATATCGCGGAAAAACTATCTTAATCCCAATCATACGACATCACAACACAATACTCCTTAAAAAATAATAAAATATCCAATTAAAACTTTTAGTTAAATTCGTCATTAAGTATGTATGTCATTAATGGGCATCGAAATGGAATAGGTTACTTTTAGGTATAGTCTCATATAGGTATTATAGGTATGGAATAAATACACGTGTTTGTGGGTATCGTAAATAGTAACTGGAACGGGAATACACACGCACATTAAAAAAAAAACTATGAAAATGTTCACATACTGTTGGTTATTCAATGAATAACAGTAAAACTGAGACTATATTGTTTTTCAGAAATATGTTGCAACTTAGAAGCTATAAAAACACAATGACTAAGTTCCTTGGTCTAATACTGTATGTATGTACTAAATTATCCAAGATTACACTCCGAATAAATATTGTTAAAATCCCATTTCTCTATTAGTGAATAGTTAATTAAAACTGGATAAACGCTATGTAAATTTATAAATAAATACCTTTCATTAGCCGGACGGTAAGGTTTTAGAATGTAAATGCATTTTTTGTTTCAAATATTATTTTTTAGTTTTGATTTATGTTTTGTCATGATTTTAATGGTCCTTAACATTTAATTTTGATACCAATTGTATAAAGTCTACAGGTCGCAGTCAAAATAGAAAAAATATAAATAGTTTGGTTTAAAAAGTTCTTTAAGATCAAAAAACTGCAAAGACGTAAACTAAAATGACTTCACCAGGAAAAGATAACCCTACAAGCATGCGATATGCAAATTCAGATTTGTCAAGTAGTTGGTTATCCAGTTATCCGGGATCTTGTAATTTAGTAGATCGATTTTTCGTATATTTGCTGATGTTTGACCTTAATGACTGACTGCGACATCTAACAGCGGTAAACATTAACTAAGTTAGTTTACCAATCAAATACAGAGGTTAAAATTGTAAAGGGTCTCAAAAATATATTGAAAACCGAAGAATGTTGTTTAATTTTACAGCTAATCGGACATTTTCCATGTTTATATATATACAACAAGTTTAAGGAGCTCATCGAAGCGTTCTTAGAGAGCTAAACCGGGATCTAATTAAAATGATATGCAACTGTTAGTAAATAGATATTTCAGAACATACGTTACAATAATATACGTTATATTATAATATATATGTACACGAAACAAACTAACCAAACGTTTAAAGTAATTGGAAGGAATTATGATGTTAAACAAAAAATACAATGATTTGTAGCTCGACTCATTCCCGCTCGCAACACGGCTGCTCAAACATGACGGGTTTCGCTTTCTGCAAATTTATTAATCCGAAAAAAAAATTACAATGTTCTCATCCTTTTCATTCCACAATAATAAAAGTGTACGCGACTACGATAAGAACTTGGCTATGCACTCCCGGGCGTTCGATTCTCCGTTTGCTGTTAAGGTCAAGCCTGTATCTGTAATCTGCAGTGGACTCTTAAAGACTGAATAAGCTATTAATATCGTTCAAGCTTATGAACAAGAATCTAACCAGACAAAACTGATAATATTCTAGGTACTTACCACAGGGGAAAACCATCGGGCATAATGATATACTTATTAGAAACTGTAATATTTGACACATTTTGAAGCAATAGTCATAATTTTTTAACGAATTACAGTTGAGTATAAACTCAACCAGAAAGCAAAACCCGCCGTCCAAGAGCTACAAACATTAACCTACATTATCTACTGGTCAAGAGTTATCTAGGCTTCGCTAGTGGCCGACGGCTGCTTGATGAGGGAATCCACTTCCCGGCCGACACTAGCCTGGGTCTTCAGCTTGTTCTTCTCGTTCTTGGCGTCGTGCGCATGCTTGTCGTGGGCGGGCTTATCGTGCGCATGCGCGTGCTTGTCGTGCGCGTGACCGGCCTCGACGGTGCTGACTCCGTTCTTGTGCGACGGCTCGGGGCGGTGGTCCTCTCGGTACTTGCGGTTGAACCAGTGGAGGATGATGCATCTGTGGGAGATCGTGGATTTAGTATATGCGAGTTTAATGCGTAGTAATTAATGTACGTCTTGGCTAACGTTAAAGGAATTCCGATAACTGCCTGTCAGGGTCGTATTAATAATCTGATCTTGTGTGATACTTGTGTGTCTGGTGGGTTATAATGACATAGCTATGCAGTTCTGTTTACGCTGAGAGAAAAGGACACAGGGAGCAATATGACTGCTATAGCTCTGTCCTTTACGCTCGCCGTAAAATGACCTGCATAGTTATGTCATAATAACCCCCCGGGTCATACAAAACTGACCTTTCTTATCTCAGGGGAGGGAGGGAAGGGTGGTCGGGGATCTCCATCAACATCACTTTATTAATACATAGCTTTAAGTAATTATGAAGATTCCCTTAACGTTGGTGAAAACGTGTAGTTATAGTGTAAAGATAGCGTCACGTAAATTCACTTTATCTACTCTCATATCGTAAAGTTCGAATTATAAACTTCAAAACGAATTTATATTGACATACTTTATAAACACAATATCGAAAAAAAAAAAACGCTTTATAACATTATTTCTCTAACAAAATAATGTTATAAAGTATTTTTTTTACCATTACGATACAAGTTAATCCAAAAAGTTAATGTCACCAACGAGGTTCCATATCATTTTACTTTTTATATTGTAACGCACATGCGGTTCGCGTTATTTTTACAGCATTACAAAAAGTTTTCATTCCAATTTTTACTTGTCTGTGACAGCGCCTGCTTTAACGCATGCGCGGTGATGTGCTAGGTTTTGGCGCCATTAATTTAATACGTTTTGCTGTAGTTACTTTATTAACTTTGATCTTTTATTTAGTAGGTTGAATCGCAATGTATGAAAGTAGATAAAGTAGTGTATGAAACTGCACATAACTAGGTATTAAAACACTCGTGTGATACTATTAAAAACCTCGCCTGGCGGCTCGGTTCTTAAACACACACTCGTGTTTTAATACCCCTCTTTATGCAACAATTTCATAAACTACTATTTTTGTACTCTTAATTTAAACTATGGGCTTTTATTATGGGTGCTAGATAAAATTATAAGAGACCTCCAAGCTTCAAAAACTATAAGTTAGTTTTCTATTGCGAAATGTGTAACACTTTAGATCAGATAGAGAGCTCAGCATGGGCGCTCTTCTAATAGTTAAACAGCGTCCAAATAGCCTTAATAGTTGTGGTGGATAATCACAACTTCGCGACAGGGGGAGTGGACAAAGAATGTAACACCCTGCGCTTGGAAAAAAAAAACAATGAATAGGTACTTATTTTATATTTGGCCTGCTTGGTTAAGTATGATTACGTTCGAATGTGGTCATATTCATTTTGAGTTGCTGAATATTTAATGTTCAGTTTCAACTTAGATTATAATTATGTGTAATTATGTAAGCAAATAAGAATGCGCTTAGGACGCAGTTGTGAAGTTTTTTTTTTTTTAACGGTATTGGGAGTCGTTAGTTATGCCTTATAAAACAGATGATAACTATGAACAACTATGTAGATACTTTCGGTCGATAACAGAAACCGGACATGAATCGATTGAAAGATTGTTCTCAAAATGTTAAAATCAAGTTAACCAGAAGTGATAATACAAGAGAGTACACAAACTCCTAGAACATCCTATATATGCTATTCGTACCTATATATACGAGTACATATGTTATACAGGCAGGCTAATACGAGTAAGTGTGAGCTTTAAAGTTTAGTGGAAAAAACGTCACAAGCTCACTAAAAGCTTTTCGTGATTGCGTTATAAAGTTACTAGGTAGGTGTGGTCATAGCCAGAAAGTACAACATATGCACTTATTATAAAATATGACGACATCTAACCTGACTTCCGACTAACTGGTGGCTAGGTACTTTCTTCTTGCATGTTTTAATCTGTTCTTTGTTATGTATGTCACGAATAAATGATTTTCTTTCTTTCTTTGTGTCTTTTGTTTGCTTTTGTGGTTAGGTTGGGCCAACCGCATGCAGTACTTCTTTGTGAGATTTTAACGCCTTACTTTTTAGTCGCAGCGAGAAGAACGCGATTAGCACATATGCCACCTGCTTTTTAACACCATACTGATAATGACAGATGACTGGTGACATTTAAGTGTACGTGGCGCGGCTTATATGAAACCCAGTGATGTATCAGCGTGTTAACTTTGCAATACATACATATATACCATCACGCCTTCATCCCAGAGTGGGGTAGGCAGAGCTACAGAATTACCAACACCTCTAACAATTTGTTGTTAATTCTATAACCACATTTTGCAAAAACAGGCTAAGACGTTTACGATACTACAAGCCTTTAATACTACAAGCCTTTAATCCCTTAGAAGCCTCTTACGACTTCCACAGGAAGACATGGAGTGGCACTATTCTAGGCGGCCGGCAACCACCCAGCAACTTTGCAATGAAAACCAAATTGTCACCTGTCCGTGTCACGTGACACTGTCAAGGTGGTGAAATAGGGGGCTGATGGTTAGTAGGATTTGAGACATTTGAATTTTCAAGACTGCAATCCTAAGGCTGCACACGCGTTACTTTATGCTAGTAACGCCTCAGGTTATACATATATACAAGTTACTACGCTTTTTTCACTTCTTTAATTTAAGATACGATCTTACGATCCCATTTATTACAGATTTTTGCCTTTTGACTATATTTTAGTTAAATAAGCTACCTCAAGTTTTTAAGGTATTTAAGTATTTTTGCCACCGTAACTAACTTCTCCGTCTGTACTGTAATAAATAACCGCGCGTTTTACCAACAACAAAGGGCTGTCGTCACTGGGCGTGGCAACATGATTAGCTAATGCGTCCTCGCGCGCTGCGGGTTCCGCAACCGTTGCGGAACGGGCTGGGGTTGATTAAAACTTTGTACCGCCACGGACAGAAGTGGGGAAGTGAACAAGCCATCAGAGATACACAGGGTAGTTTTTTAATAGGTGCACAAATTTTAATATTTACTTCGCTCAATAACACTTGTTGTGTTGTTTTTACTCTAGCTTAATAAACGTTAGAGATATTGCCGATTCAATGATTCCACTAACTTAACGATATTCATAGACCCTCTAATGCAGGGGTGCGAGGAGAGGAGCGTGCTGAAGAAGGTTTTTCGTGTTGGGGATTTTAAAAAGTGATTTACTGCTTAGTATGACTTGGTGCTCACACAAGAACGTAAAAATTTAATAATTTCCAAAAAAAAAAGGTTTCAATATAGTAATATATTATATTAACGATACAAAATCATATGTTAATATTTGTACACTGATAAAAAAATTAGCCTGAATTAAAATGAAACGAACGGCAAAGGCATGTGTTTGCTTAATTGTGAACGAATATTTGATAGTTAAAACAAAAATCCATACAAACTTTCTGATCCCGACAAACCCCTTAGTAGTTAAATTTTAGTTTACAAACGAAAGCTAAATTCCAAAATCAACTTGGATCGCACAATGAGCTAATTAAATCTGCCAAGATCCTATCAGGGATAGGGATAGAATTATAAGTATTACATATCTCTATCCCATTTTGCCCTGATTATTACATTTTTCAATCCGTTTGGACTTACCAGGAACTAGTGATACACGGTGTATACGAAATATTTTTTTATGATAAGTTTATTGATCCCTAGTTATTTCAGTCATCTAAGCTATCTATGGTATAAATAACCTAGCGACGTGTGACTTTTTTACACGTACCTCGGAGGCTCCAATCGGGAAGACATAGGGACCAGTTCTACGCTTATCAAACGCAGGCCTCTAAGTAGCCTAAGAGGAGTGCTTTTCCTCAGCATCAGTTTTCCATCATCATTTCCCAACAAGAATAAAGCTGGGCATTCACGATTGCTCCAACCAGCCGAATAGAGCAGCGCCGCGCCAAAATCAATCCATGAATATCAAAACCGTAGCGTTTTAAAGTACTTGGCGCAGTCTTTTTTTTTTTTTTTTTTTTTTTTTTTATTGCATGGGAAGGCAAACGAGCACACAGGCCACCTGATGGTAAGTGGAAACTGTGACCCAAAGACATTCGCATTCAGAAGACTGCAAATGCGTTGCGAACCCTGAGGACTAAGATGGAATGCCTCTATGCTAGTCATTTCACAGTCTGTTTCCAAATGGACAGAAAGCCAACACGACACGCCAACGCGCAATCCGAATGGAACTATCGTGAATGTTGACATTCAACGTTAAAACACGCCGCGCCTCCGCGCCAAGCCAAATGGCGTCGTCGTGAATGTGTTCTCTGGCTGCCATTTTCTAATCAGTCTGCTCCGTCATATCGCACCGTTGCGGCGCGGCGTGACGCGCCAGTGAATGTGGTAAAAATATTACGCCCATCCAGTTGTATACATTCCATCTGTCGTCGAGAGAAACGGTGCGTCCGTGAGTAGCCAGCTTAACAGATTCCCTTTGCAAAACTTTTGGCCTTATTGTGCACAAACAACTCTCATATCAATTGTCTTTATTCGGCCAGTCGGGCGAGTTACTGGACCACTGGCTTTTATCACTGTCCATCTGTCATCCTTCTTGCTATGATGGCAGCCTGCCAAGGCTTAGGGTTGCTACGCTTGCTAATACATATTATATTAACTAAGTTATATTTAGATTGAACGAATTGATTTTATATTTTGCAAGTGTCTAGCTACAAAAAATTACTTTTTCAAATTGGGATTCACTTAAAAAATAACATTAACGTTTTTAGGGGTCCGTACTCAAAAGGTACCTACGGGACCCTGTTACTACTAGGCCGGTTATTATTCGTACGTTCTACGCAAGTATTGTAAGGTATCTCCTTACTGTTGGTCTTTTCAGGTTGTATATTTTTTGAAATACCCAATATAGTTTGAATCATCGTGTGCAATTTGAACACAGTGGGTGTGTTGCTGGCGTTGAATTTGACGTGTTAAAATACCATAAGTATTAAAATAAAAATAAACAATATACTTATAGAATGAGTGTGTATAAAATTTAATTTAGACAGTCGCCGACAGCAAAGAGAAGCTTTATTAACTAAACGTATTGTGGCAACCCTGTATGAGAGCTTTCCCGAGTTCAGTAATGATTCACGATGCAGACGCGCCTTAATGGGTGAACGCGACGGAATTAAATCCGCAGTACACCCGTCATTCCGCTGGATATGCACTAATTCATGCAACGCGTTTATACCCTGGGGGTTCTGCGCTCCTGGTACATTGTATAATTTTGTACCCAGTAGAATCATAGTTGCAGGAGGGCCTGGGTAAAATCGGGTATATATCAAAATGCAGTCCTGATATTCACGAGCGGGCAGTAACAAAGCGAAGGAAGCATACCCTCTTTTAGTTTAACCACGACTTTAGTATTTAAAAATCAATATTATTATTTTTAAGATCTGGGGGTTATTATGACATAAATATGCAGTTCTTTTAACGGTGAGCGTAAAGGACACGGCTATAGCAGTTATATAGCTCTGTCCTTTTCTCTCTGCGTAAACTTAACTGCATATCTATGTCATAATAACCCCCCTGACCTATTTAATACTGTTGTGCATGTTAACGCTCAATAGCGAAAATATCGTTTACTAAGTATGTATTAGTTTTATAATCTCATTAAGTGAAATGTAATATTTCTTTTAACAACAATAAATGTCTTTAACCTTATATAGAGAGAAGTACAAACCCTAAGGTTATCTTAGTGTGCTTCCGCATTGTTAAACAGTTAAGGTTCAAAATTGTCAAGCCTTTATCCCGGTACCTGTATCTAGATAATTATTGCTGCAATAAACGGTACCTCCGAGCGACGTCAAGTCGATAATCCTTCCCTTCCCCGTTTCCTAGAATAACGATGAACATAGAACCTCCGCCTTTCTGAATTCGGTTAAAAATTTGAGATCTCGGTAGACTATTACTTTTACTAGATACCATCTCTATGTGATATCAGAATGGACCCCTCTCACGAAAGCTTAACTTGTAGGTATTACAAGTGAGTCTTTTTAATGTATGTTGTAGCAAAGACATATTTCCGCTTCTTACACCAGTCACAAGATCACGTAAAACGGGCGCCGGGTCTGTCTTTGACTCGCTGATTGCACCTACTAAATAGATCCCTGTGACTCTATGCCACCCTGGTTACTGACCTAAGCGCACAGCCCAGCACGCCGGTGCTCATGAGCACGGCGCCGGCGCCGAGGAAGTAGTACCGGTGCTGCGCCGCCTCCGCACCAGGAGACATCTGCACCACCCCCACCACCATGATCACGATGCCGAGCAGAAGCGTGCCCACTACCGCGTGGAGGGCCAACAGCTGAAAGAAGACGAACCAAACAAAAGTATGCGTCTAAATGACCGCCAATCACCCAAGGGTTCTTCCATCGCCCATCCTAGTTTTAGACCCCTTTCATTGCCGTTTGCAGAATAGAAATTTCAAATTATGAAAATTAATATGTTAGTTCCACAGATTTAGGGGTAAAAATAGCTGTTTACATAGTATGTACTTCGGGTGAAAATCTGAGGGTTCCTTTTATTATAATAGGATTAGTAGATAGTCTTAAGATTGGAACTAAGAGTTAGTACTCAGCTTCCCGCATAAAAAAGCGAGCGTCAGGGGTTTTGAAAGCTGCCATCCTGATTATAGTTCACATACCTTCACGCTTGTCTCCCAATGGGGTAGGTAGAGACTATGGGACGCCAGGTTTACCGATCTAAACATACAAAAAACTTTCGCTTCCTCTACATTCATCAACCTTTTACATCGTAATCGAAAATATGATCACTGTATGTATGTAAGACGACGCAGTAGCCTAGTCGGTAGTACTCTGCCTACGAAGCTAGCGGTCCCGGGTTCGATCCCCGGTACGGGAAAATATTTGTGTG
Source organism: Acleris emargana (assembly GCA_927399475.2). Lineage (NCBI taxonomy): Eukaryota > Metazoa > Arthropoda > Insecta > Lepidoptera > Tortricidae > Acleris > Acleris emargana. The sequence continues at coordinate 6,965,459 of OV656840.1, forward strand.
ATGAGCGCGAGTATTTGTTCCTGAGCAGAGGGGTAGGCGGAGACCACTTTTCTCCTCTTTATGAATGTTGAAAAAGCGAAAGAAATTGGTCAAGATCGTAGCAAGTGGAAAAAACTGGTCAAGTATATATTTTATCTATATAAGTAAATTTATCGTTGCCTAGTAAAAATAGTACAAGCCTAGAGCTTAGTTTGGGGCTAGGTCAATTTCTGTGGGATCTAGGGCGTCCCCTACCAACCAACATCTCCACTCATTCTCGCTCGCCATACTTCTTTCGTAACTCTTCTTTCATCCATATTTTCGACCTTTGTTACAACATCTATCTTTATCTCCTTAAGCCTTAACAGCTGAAGCGTGAAAGTGGTACAAGGAGTTGGTATTTACCTTGCCGCATATGTAGTCGGTTAGAATGCCTGGGCCATGGTCCGGGGAGGGCGTGGGCTCCACCTCACCCGGCCGGCCCAGCTGCAGCGGCAGCTGCGATGGCCGCCGACCGCCGCCGCGTTTTTCATTGCGACGCCGCTCGTGGCGCACTGCGACTGCTGGCAGAGCACCGATCATCTTGGCTGTGAACACGAGTGTGAGTGAGACAGTCTAGTTATACCTAACCGTCATCTGAGACTACCGGTGTTAGTGTTGCAGGCGGACAAGCTGTGTAGGACTGATCGAGATTGTATCACATCGCCAGCAAGAGACAACTACTATGCGTGTAAGGATTTGGACATGAGTGGAAGAGAAATGGAAGGTTTTTTATGTCACAGGAAGGCAAACGAGCACACAGGCCACCTGATGGTAAGTGGAAACTGTGACCCATAGACATTCGCATTCACAAGACTGCAAATGCACTGCCAACTAGGACTAAGATGGAATGCCTCTATGCTAGTCTTTTCACCGGCTGTCTTATCCCCAAACCTGAAAACAACAATGCAAACACTGCTACTTGGCGGTAGGTTAATGGATAAGATGGTGGTACCAACCCGGACGGACCCTGCATAAGGTCCTCCCACAAGTATTTTCTAACGCCTATACGACACTTGTTATCCAAGCAGGCCAATACAGTTGTTACTTGTGGTTTATCCGCATGTAACAGTGGTCTCTTGCTAAAAGACTGCGAGCAACATGAGGCTTTTGCTTTGCGACCGCACTATTGTCCTACTGTTGTGTACTTATTGCTTTAAAAAGTATTCACGCTTCATGTAGAGGCACGGACAGCCCACCGATTGGGTTGGTTCATCTCAAATCTCCTAAATAGTGACACTTGTATGGCAAGCTTGAAATAAATAAAGAATTGAAAAATATCAAAGTTGTATCAATTACTCACCAGTCCCAAACATTCAAAGGCTAAATTCGAATATTAAACATAGCAAAATGTTTAGAAACATTTATAAATATGACCAACATAAAAGTACTAGAACCAAACAATCAATCTAGATAGCTGATTCTTGACGTAATCTAGACAGAGCTTTTACGTTTGCGTACATCTTTTCAAACCCAATCATTCAAATAGGATTCATAAAGAGCTATGTTTAGTAACATAAATCGAGAAACCCTTTCAATTGAGATCTGTATTCTGTTTCCCTAAGTCATTAGAGCGCATGTTCAGTTTATTAGCAGAAGTACCACAATGTATTCGACTCTATGCTGATATAAATAAAGTTGCAGAAGCAATAGATTTACTACAGTTATGTCCTTCTTCAGAAGAACGAAGCATTGGGCCCCTTGGGCGCATATCTCTAGATAAAGGAGATATATGGAGCAATGACTGCCTGGGATTATTTATTTAATGGTGTCGAATGCTGTATATAGGGTTCTGTTATATTTCGGTTTGTTAAGGAACCAAATAGCACTAAGAGTATACATAATGTATATTTTGTACGTTATATAAACAAATTAGGATTACGAGCAAAGGTTGTTATAATTTAATTTCGAGAAGAAGATTGATCTGTTCAATGGTGCTACTCTTTATTCTATAAATAAAGTAGCAAAGACTAGGTTTAAAATGGCTCTAGAATATGATTAAGTTATATGTGAGTAACTAGTAGATGATATGTTGATTCCTTATCCTGATAACTTTAGTATTGTTAATCCAATCTTCATAAAAAACGTGGTGGTGGCGAACACAAATTTGAAATTCGAACATGAGCATGGGGTCATAAAGCTAAAAGGGGAAGTGAACATTAACACGCTCTCGGCACATAAAACCAAAGACACTTGATACCTACATATCACTTTTTGTGCCAGATTGATTGATTAGATTACTATTCGAATTGAAGCTGACGCAAAGTTTTACATTAAACAGATTTCAGCAAACGCAGAACCATCCATATAATAGTGAGCAGTCATCGTTGCAGATGAAATTGGCATATCAATCACACATCAGAACCAAGGCGGTGCGTTCTTGTCATGATTGTGTTATTAATAGACTAACGGAAGAACACATAAAACGCATTAAACCTGAATTGCAGTTGGATTATAATTGCCAGTGACTTAACCGATCTATTCCGAACCACATTGTTTGTTGGGTTTGGCAACGCGCTTGGCAGGGTCCGGACGATAAATTCGAAGCAAATAAGACTAAGATTGGTAGCCAAAGAATACTATGCAGAAGTTTGAAGGATGTATGAGATTAAAAGGCCACATATCGCACTGACAGATAAAAAGAGTAACTCAAAATACAACTGTTTTTTAAAATCAACTTTAAGACATACGTCTTGAAACAAAACTAACAATTATTTTGAGTTGATACTGTCTTGATCTAGCGGTGCGATGCTAAAGTTGGTAATGTTCCGTGATCTGATTCTCAAAATTTAAAACGCTGATGTACAGTCAGCGTCAGATAGATCGAACCGGACAGCGTGCCTATAAAAATGGGATGCATTGGATTTTCAAAAAAAACGAACCCGATAAAATTTCAGAAAAATGTGATGTGACGGGATGTTTTAAGTATCGGCTTGGATAAAATGTCAAGATGATGTAACTGTATAGATTACCTAAAAGATTGAAATGGTCAAAATTTCAGCCGTATCGAAGCATCTAAAATTCCAACAAGATGGGATGGGATAGAATGCCTAAAAGGTGTAACCATTTGAGAAAAATGAACTTAGTCCCAAGAAGTTAAGATTCCTAATGGTTTGCCACTTCAAACGCAATGAACAGCACAATATTTGCCAGGTATGACTCTTAAAACTTGGTAATAAGGGTTAATGTGAAACTACAGATAATGTAACGCGCGACTGAGAGGCCGTTCAGCAGCATGTTGTCCTGCTCTTCGCCGTCAGTCATTCTGAATAAAAATGTCTTATCTGTTGTCTGTTGAGTAAACGTATTAACCAGACATATCCAATCTATTATGTAAATACTATGCATTCCGATATCGAACGCTTAAAAATATTTATAGCTCAACTGTGTATTCCTAAATTAAAAGGACGACAGTACGGCAGCCAGTACACTAACGGAAATATTTAGAATTTGATGTTCATGCAAAAACCTATCGCGGCAGATTCAGCCATATTGAGAGGGCGTTTGTCATTTTCACCAGTAACTGATGGAGCTGATACTATATATAATATATATAATTGTTACTTTGGATTTAGGTGGAACATTGTAATATTAAGCGGTTTGTATTTTATTGTCGCTATATGCTTTGACTTTTTAAATACGAAGTTTAACAAGCTGAACTGAATTAATATAATTTTTGTAATAAATTATAAATGTCAAATAAGTATTGCTAACTCAAGGTCTTCATTAAAAATATGTAATTTCATAAAATTTGTACCAGACTCAACTGTTGAGTCATACTAATATTTACAATTGAATTGAACACCTTCGTTAAAGAACTTAGGGTACCTATAGAAGACTGCATGCCTGCATGTTTAAAAAAATATATACTTATCCAGGATAATTTCTAATCGTGTTATCTCTTTCACATGCTTCTTAAAGGTTTTCAGTATCGCTCTCTAATCAAGCTATCTCTTTCACTCTTATAGGAAAATTGCCATATACAGTATTCCCAGCTTCTTATTTTTCGGCTGGCTATCGCTATCACACTTGCACTCGTAACTGACAGTATATTTGTCACTTGTGTGTCATAGAAAAACGAAGATTGCCGATGCCTGTTAAGAAAATGATTGCACTGTACTATCAGCCCCATGGAATGGAATACAATCGGATTCCTCCTTTAACCAGCTAGTACGGTGCACTGTCCATTTCGTCTAGTCGCTATTTCTATGTTAATATCAAATTTAACAGTCTGCGGAGCTGCGTTTTTTTCTGTTGAAGAAGTAACATAACCTAAACCTACCTCTACCTATTTATGATACCAATTTTGGTAAATTAGTAATAGAGTAGCGAACAGTGGAAATGAACAGAGCACCTATCCCTACCGGTAGAAATAAATCTACAAAAACGTGCACTTAGAGACTGTTGTGTGATCATTAGTAAAAATAAGTAATCGTTAAAAAATCGTAACTAATAGTAAAATTCCAAGGAAATGTGTCAAATTTACATATTTTTTTCGAATTTTCACAATGAGTAGAGTTAACCCTTTGAACGCCTCTGACTTCTGTCCTCACACGCCAATGACAGCTAATGTCAACCGTACGTCACAAATACTCCGGGCTATTTTGCACTGTATCTGTGACCACTATATGAGTCGATGGCGTCATAGGGACGACAGTACACGACCACTTGTGGTTCTTGGCGTTCAAAGGGTTAACTACTGATCAAACAACAGGCTCTTACAGCAACAAAGTGTACCCGGATAGTTCAAGTTTATTCCCACTAGTTCAGTTGTCCAGTCCATTGAACTAGTGAGATTATTTTTGTCGTCTGTTCAGTTAACGTCGGTTTTTATTTTTGACAGACTTCAAAAAAGGACTTTAATTTTGCCTCTATTCCCACTAGTTCAGTTGTCCAGTTCAGCTGACTGAACTAGTGGGATTCTTTTTCTCGTTTGTTCAGTTAGAGAGGTAGGTTTAGGTTTTGGTATGTTAGATGTTCAGCAGGCCTGAAGGGCCAAAAACACCCAGAAATAGCTCAGCGGAGTTCCGTCGAAACGGATATACCCGCTACGTCCACGTTCGTGACTACGATTTCACAACTGAACAAACGAGAAATAGAATCCCACTAGTTCAGTCAACTGAACTGGACAACTGAACTAATGGGAATAGAGGCAAATTTAACGTCCTTTTTGAAATCTTGTCAAAAATAAAAACCGACGTGCGACGTCAATGCCGGTGTGGGTAGACAAGTTCAAACGTGTTTTGTATTGCCGGCTACTTACTCCAAAAATCTTCACACCACGTAGTCACACCACTGCTATTCGTTTTCATCGGAATCGGTCATTTTTATTCCGCAAAAGTAGGTAGGTTAGGTTCGTTAGGTATCTTTACGGGCTGACTCGTGATCACGGGCCCCGTTTTTTCGTGGTCCCATTATTTTGTCCCATTAATGGGACCATGAGGGAGAACTGTTTCTCATAGTCCCATTAGTATTTACGGTTGTGAAGATTTTCGTCTTGTATAATATATTACGAAGGTAGGCTTCCGTTATGTTAGTGTCGCAGCAGGCCCGGAGGGGCATACCACGCAGAAATAGGAGCTCCGCGGCAGCGTATCTCCGTCGTCTCTAATTGATTTGAAATTAAGAATGTTGGCGGAGCTCCGCAATCGCGTAGCTCTTATTTCTGAGTGGTTTAGCTCTCCGGGCCTGCTGCAAGACTAACATAACCGAAACCTATCTACGTATTTAGATTTTTAGCAAACCACGCATCATTATTTTAGTATACAGGAAGTAGATAAATAGTAATGGGACTACGAGAAACAGTTCCCCCTCATGATCCTATCAATGGGACAAAATAACGGGAACACGAAAAATTGGGGTCACGGGTGCAGACTCATTGTCACGCCAGGTTGTCACGCCAGGTTGTCACACCACTGCTTTTCACTTTGGTCGGAAGTTCGACAGAAATAATTTTTATTCCCCAAAAGTAGGTAGGTTAGGTTCGTTAGGTGTCTTTAGATGCCCGAAAGGGCAAATCACCCAGAAATAGGAGAGTTCCCCCAGGCACGGCTCCGTCAAATAGCAGTGGTATGACAACCTGGGTAAGCGTCAGAACCCCTGGACCAATGGAGATATTTGATGTTTAGAAACTACCAAAATTCAGTGCCTTATTGGTACTATTTGGTACCTAACTTCAAATAATTAGTACCTCTATTGACAGCGCAAAAACGAGTAAAGAAAGTGGCTAGACCATCTGACGTCAGGATGTCTCGGCCATTTTTTTTTACATCGTTTTAGACAACGAAACTAATTTATCTTTCAGCATTTGTACAGCAATTTTTGAGCTCTTTCCCTTTAGCTAGATCGATGGCCAGACTAGTCTGGTCAACGGATTTTTTTTTCGTTGGCCAGATCTACCCTAGGTAGGTTTAGGTTATGTTAGTTTTGCAGCAGGCCCGGTGGGCCAAACCGCCCAGAAATAGGAGCTCCGCTTGAGCGGAGCTCCGTCAACAATGTCTAAGATAAAAACATTGCGAACCTTTTTTACTTTCATTGTATTTTTATCCAGCTGTTAAATAAATCTGGCTCACGGGAAAAAAAACCCGGTGGCCAGACTACTCTGGCCATCAACCTAACCAATGGGAAAGACTGGATTTTTGCATGCACAGACATGACCTCGTAACCAGGCCTAACCATCAGAAACTTGGTATTAAATACGGTCAAATAACACCCGTAGATAAACTTTGGAAAAAGTTTGCTTTTATCCCTTATATTAATAGATTACACTTTTTAAACACCGATGCAGTGCTTCCTCATAGATACATTTTTGGGTACAGTTGATTATTGCCATACCCGTCGCCTTTAGATAACCCACCCAAATAAGTAACCTAATCGTATTTCTTAAATTAACAAAATGATAATGAGTTTTGATTATTAACGTGCGATTCTGGTAATAATGGTTGTTACGGTGCATTAAATGGTATCTGGTACGAGTATGTGGACAAAATACGACGAGATGTTCATGTATCATACTCCTCGCAATATAGAGATCTTTATAACCGGCATGTTTTGTTACAAAAAGTATATAATTTATTTAGGTTGAATTCATACACCATTATGCTAAGGCATTCTAAAAACAATTAAGTATCATTGACTCTAAGTATAATAAACTAATTAACCACATTATCATCATCTTCATTTTAAACAGCTTTTATACGACATTATACATTGACCCAGTTAAGTCGAAAACAATTAAGTTATAAAATAATTGAAAAAAACAATCATATACAAAACATTACACATATTATTACAAAACGATGGGTTTATCGTCGTGACTCGTATAAATATATCTATTGCTGAGCCTTTCCCAACAATTTCCACGACGCTCGGTTGGTTGGTGTAGCTACTCGCAACCAGCGCCTTCCCGCGATCTTTACCATATCCTCGGTCCACCTTACGGGAGGCCTACCAACCGAAAGCCACGCTGCACCGCGCCAGCAGCCTGCACGGGGACCAAGTGAGTACATCATCACCATCATCATAACCAGAAGCGTAGAGGCGTGGGGTGCGCGTGGCACCGCTGTTTGCCTGTTGGACGCCGCCACGCTGCAACGTGCCAGAAGCCAGCACGGGGACCACGTGAGTACATAATCACCATCATCATCATCATCATCATCATCACAATTAGAAGCCCAGAGGAGTGGGGTGCGCGTTGCACCACGTCAGTAGCCTGCACGGGGACCACGTGAGTACATCATCACCATCATCATAACCAGAAGCGTAGAGGCGTGGGGTGCGCGTGGCACCGCTGCTTGCCTGTTGGACGCCGCCACGCTGCAACGTGCCAGAAGCCTGCACGGGTACCACGTGAGTACATAATCACCATCATCATCATCATCATCATCATCATCACAATTAGAAGCCCAGAGGAGTGGGGTGCGCGCTGCACCACGTCAGTAGCCTGCACGGGGACCACGTGAGTACATCATCACCATCATCATAACCAGAAGCGTAGAGGCGTGGGGTGCGCGTGGCACCGCTGCTTGCCTGTTGGACGCCGCCACGCTGCAACGTGCCAGAAGCCTGCATGGGTACCACGTGAGTACATAATCACCATCATCATCATCATCATCATCATCATCACAATTAGAAGCCCAGAGGAGTGGGGTGCGCGCTGCACCACGTCAGTAGCCTGCACGGGGACCACGTGAGTACATCATCACCATCATCATAACCAGAAGCGTAGAGGCGTGGGGTGCGCGTGGCACCGCTGCTTGCCTGTTGGACGCCGCCACGCTGCAACGTGCCAGAAGCCTGCACGGGTACCACGTGAGTACATAATCACCATCATCATCATCATCATCATCATCATCACAATTAGAAGCCCAGAGGAGTGGGGTGCGCGCTGCACCACGTCAGTAGCCTGCACGGGGACCACGTGAGTACATCATCACCATCATCATAACCAGAAGCGTAGAGGCGTGGGGTGCGCGTGGCACCGCTGTTTGCCTGTTGGACGCCGCCACGCTGCACCGCGCCAGAAGCCTGTACGGGGACCACGTGAGAACACCATCACTATAACTATCGTCATCATCGCCATCATCATCATCATCATCATTATCATCTCAATAATCATCATCGTCACAATTAGTAGCCTAGAGGCGTGGGGTGCATGCGGCACCGCTGCCAGCCTGCTGGACGCCACCACGCTGCACAGCGCCAGTAACCTGCACTGCGTATATTATCATCAACATCATCATCATCACAACTAGAAGTCTGGAGGCGTGGGGTGCGCGCGGCACCGCCGCCTGCCACCCGGACGTCGCCGCGCATTAGAAGCATGGGGTGTGCGCTGCACCACGCCAGTAACCTGCACGGGGTCCACGTGAGTACATCACCACCATCACCATCTTCATCATCATCATCATCATCAAAATTAGAAGCCCAGAGGAGTGGGGTGCGCGCTGCACCACGTCAGTAGCCTGCACGGGGACCACGTGAGTACATCATCACCATCATCACAACTAGAAGCGTAGACGCGTGGGGTGCGCGTGGCACCGCTGCTTGCCTGTTGGACACCGCCACGCTGCACCGCGCCAGAAGCCTGTACGGGGACCACGTGAGAACACCATCACTATAACTATCGTCATCATCGCCATCATCATCATCATCATCATTATCATCTCAATCATCATCATCGTCACAATTAGTAGCCTAGAGGCGTGGGGTGCTTGCGGCACCGCCGCCTATCTGCTGGACGCCGCCGCGTTGCACCGCGCCAGTATCCTGCACGAGGACCACGTCAGTACACCATCACCACCATCATCATCATCATCATAACTAGCAGTCCGGACACGTGTGGCGGGCGTAGCGCTGCCGCCTGCCTGCTGGACGCCGTCACGCTGCACCGCGCCAGCAGCCTGCACGAGGACCACGTCAGTACACCATCACCACCATCATCATCATCATCATAACTAGCAGTCCGGACGTGTGTGGCGCGCGCAGCGCTGCCGCCTGCCTGCTGGACGCCGCCGCGCTGCACCGCGCCAGCAGCCTGCACGATGACCACGTCAGTACACCATCACCACCATCATCATCATCATCATTATCATCTCAATCATCATCATCGTCACAATTAGTAGCCTAGAGGCGTGGGGTGCATGCGGCACCGCCGCCTATCTGCTGGACGCCGCCGCGTTGCACCGGGCCAGTATCCTGCACGAGGACCACGTCAGTACACCATCACCACCATCATCATCATCATAACTAGCAGTCCGGACGTGTGTGGCGCGCGCAGCGCTGCCGCCTGCCTGCTGGACGCCGCCGCGCTGCACCGCGCCAGCAGCCTGCACGAGGACCACGTCAGTACACCATCACCACCATCATCATCATCATAACTAGCAGTCCGGACGTGTGTGGCCCGCGCAGCAGTGCCGCCTGCCTGCTGGACGCCGCCGCGCTGCACCGCGCCAGCAGCCTGCACGAGGACCACGTCAGTACACCATCACAACCATCATCATCATCATAACTAGCAGTGCGGACGTGTGTGGCGCGCGCAGCGCTGCCGCCTGCCTGCTGGACGCCGCCGCGCTGCACCGCGCCAGCATCCTGCACGAGGACCACGGCAGTACACCATCACCACCATCATCATCATCATAACTAGCGGTCCGGACGTGTGTGGCCCGCGCAGCGCTGCCGCCTGCCTGCTGGACGCCGCCGCGCTCAGCCAATAGAAACAGAACACTGATACTTTTAAGTTCGAGTAAACAGTTTTGATTAGCTGTGTAACCGACGTGTGTGTGTCACGCGGTCTGATTTATTAACATTTAGTTACATGATTGGTGATTGCTCCATTGCAGCATTGCTACTTTGGGACGAGGGTTTAACAACAGACTGAAAAATTCACTTTCGCAGTAATGAGATAATAAACTAAATACATATGGTATGAAATCTTGCTGTAGTGACATTAGTGACAGTGCTGACTTCTTAATATGTCGGATGCCAAGGGGCACTTCGTGTCGCTGCATCAATGGAATAAGTACTGATCTGGGACTTTTACGAGACTAAATTACAACCAACACACCTAACCAAAAGAGTTTAAACCTGACCACCGTCTAACACCATCATCAGACCCTCCTCGTCACCAAGCAAAATACTACAACAACAACAACAGCAACTTGTGAAACTTACAGCATTTTTCTCCTTCTTTTCTTATTAATGGCCGTCCATTGCGGTATACCGTATTTATTATTTAATATTTCCATAACATATTTTGTAGGAATTATTCGGTACGACAACTAAGTGACATTTGTCATTTTAGATTTGCAAGCCGTCAATATCAAATACTACTTTTAAATGTATTGTCAATATCATTAGTAAACAAAAAGGTTTGTTACAAAAAGAACTTTTAGTTGCAGGTTCCGATTCAATTTATTTCTTAGAGCATACAATACCTGGACTGGCCTTATAGGTCGTATTCGAGTACAATTATGTCTACCGAGATTTACGGGGGGTGAAGAAATAACACATGCAAATGATTGAAGAAATGTAATATCTATCTCCACACAAGCACATTTTGACAGAAATCTAACACATAATATATTTTGGTTTATTTAAATAAAATTTGTTGTCTAAAATAAATAAATACAAAAAGAAATGCACGTGCATGGCGCGGAATCGATCCCAGAGCGCCATGCACCGTATTCACACCTTCGCCACTGAGACAGTTAATACATGTTTTGAATTAAGCCTATGCTTCTAGAAATGAAAGATTTAACCAAGGAAGTATCAAAGATGACCTGATGATCATAGATAACTTTTTTTTAAATCTGGACCCCTAGTCTCGTTCTCTCGTTTCTCGGCTTTCGAGATTAATAAACTAACATTCGAGATGAATATGTCAACTCCATATAAAATTGTAATTGCTTCGCCTTATCTCCCATGTAATTTTATCTTTAGTGGTTCGAGATTAGGGGCCAAGTTTGAATTACATAAAAAAAAGCAGTGACATAGTTTTTAGTCTGTGTATCTTTTAGCAAAAATACACCTAATATTTTACGAAACAAAATGGTGTGTTATGATTGGTCGGTTCCAAAAAAAAAAACATGTTCTAAAATAGCGCCCCACATATAACCGATTTTACCAGAGTAGGTATCATTTTCAACTGAACATAGAAAGTCAAATAAAAATATCATAATAAAACAAGGACAAAGACGCAAAATGACAAATCAATATGTCAAAGCGAAATATTAATGAACTCGTTTTAAGCTTTTTGCGATGCGTTCCCTGTAAAATAACCACAGCGTCTAAATGTTTTTCACAAGCCATTTGGAAAGTTTGACAAAATATATAACAATGTATTTCATATAATGTAATTTTAACATAAAACACAAGCATGAAAAATTAAACAAAAAATTAAAGCTTTAAAACAAAATCTTGTATTAAGTTGTCATTCAAGTGTCAATTTCGAGAGTTAGGTAGGTAGGACACCACACAGATCCCCAAATATTTAATTCGGACCAAAATCTGGAAAGTTTAATATACTACTACTTTTTCCCATACTGTCAACGGATTCCATGTTGGAGACCACACGGATCCCCATAAATTGTTTTTTGAAGCAATCAGTCCAATTACTAAAAAGTTCAAGATGGCGGCTACTTTTTCTAAATCTGTCAAGAGATTTGTAGTCGGAGACCAGCCAAATCTCCAGATATCGATTTTGGAAACCATCCGTGGAATAGCTAAAAAGTTCAAGATGGCGGCGGCTACTTTTTCTAAATCTGTCAACAGATTTGTAGTCGGAGACTACCCAAATCTCCAGATATCGATTTTGGAAACCATCCGTGGAATAGCTAAAAAGTTCAAGATGGCGGCTAATTTTTCTAAATCTACTTACTAACCTACGAGAAATGAGCCCGTGTGAAGGTAAATCTTACGCGCCTCAGGTATGGTAAGTATGCTCTTGTTTTTGTGATCCGAGGGTATGCCCATAAATAACTATTGTTATACAAACATATCGGACTATTATTTTGTCGGCGGCTTGGTCGGTCTCTCTCTCGTACGTAATATCTATACGTAATATAAATTATGTAGCACCGACAGTAATTTCACATATTAAACAACACAAAGCACACATTTTTATCTATTTAGCGGGAAACTCAAACCTAATATTTAGTTATTATTATTATTAAAAAAGTTTTAGTTTCGAGTGCAAATCTCAAAAATATGGAATTTAGGAACATTCGAAATTAAATCGTGAAAGATTTTCGCATTCGAACATTTTCTACCGCTCGGTTTTGAAATCGAACACTAAAACGTCAAAAATATGTCCCCAGAACGCCGCGAAGGCTGCTTAGCATCCAAAGTAGCTAAAACTACGAGACACAAGAAAACTGAACCTTATTTACCAGTAAGTAACACGAAAACAGTACCATACTGTCATGGCATATGTCTGTCTCACGTTTTAATTTGTCACATTATTTATTGCATGGTTAACAGGTTTTGCAATATTGAAGCTGCCAACTTAAACCAGGTATCTATACGTTTCAATATTTCGTCTAGTCAGCTGTTAGTCACAATGGGCCAGTGGATTGGTAGTAAGACTTTAGAGTCATGTGTTCTGGGTTATAATTCTCGTGATAGGTTCTTTTTGTATTTTTATTTTATATTTTTTACAGTCCACCTTACAAGGTACAGTCACCAGCATAAATATATTACTATGGACAGCCGTGCAAAAACAAATGATGCTCCATTGGGCTCATAAGTATGTGATGATATTACTTTGGTAAAAATATGTGATGCTTTTTGGACGGCATAAACATCGTTACACTGCATCAGTATAAATATCGGGTCGGCTCGATCAAAACTATTTGATTACCTATAAAAATCAAAATTATGTGACCATCTCTCACCGGCATAAATATCTCCAGGTCGCCACACCGGTAACATCTATCTGGGGGTCCTCACGGTAACATTGTAATTGCAACCTTGTCGAATAACTATAGGGTGCCTTTTATGTTTAGTATTATGTCCTCGAGTGAGGACCGGGGGATGCTGGTCTAAAATAATTATTAACTTAAAACAAATAATAAGGCACAAAATAAAAATAAAAATTAAACCCGAAAAGAAAATAAAAAGTGTTTTCTCTATGTATTCGACTGAGATTTGAACCCGTGATCTCTGCTTAGAAAACCAACGAATGCTACTGAGACCACAACCGACCCCTGACAAATAGCTCTAAATTTGGCTTCACTTAGCTCTCGCTATGATGTGTCAGGCGTTTCGACGATTCTGTTGAAAAGAAAATAAGTTACAGTTGACCGAGAGGCACCTGTCAAATGATTGAAGAGAAAAACGTGAGATAGACATATGCAATGACAAGTCTGCACCGTTTTCGTGAATTGTCAAATCACTTTACACAATTTACGTCTCTATGCCAGCCAGGAAGGTAAGAATCGTTTTTGCAGATCGATTACATATTTTTGAACCTCTCAGATATTATTATGGGTACCCTCTATGACGTCGAATGTATAGTGACGCCGAATTTTGTTTTTGCATAATTTTTCTCCAGCTTAAAGGTAAAGTGTTTTTTTTGTGTAATATCCTTGTAGAATAGGTACAGTAGGTTAGGTAAGGTTTAATTTCAAACTTTCAAAAAGTCAACGGTATTAGTAGTATTAACGGTGCGGCGGTCCACCTGTCGTCCGATGCCTATGCTTTCACAGAGGGATAGATATTTATGCCGGTGAGAGATGGTCTCATAATTTTGATTTATATAGGTAATCAAATAGTTTTGATCGACCCGATCCGATATTTATGCTGATACAGTGTAACGATGTTTATGCCGTCCAAAAAGCATCACATATTTTTACCAAAGTAATATCATCACTTACTTATGAGCCCAATGGAACATCATTTATTTTTGATCGATCCGATCCTATATTTATGCTGTTACGGTGCAACGATGTTTATGCCGTACTAAAAGCATCACATATTTTTACCGAGGTAATGTCGTCACATACTTATAAGCCCAATGGAGCATCATTTGTTTTTGCACGGCTGTCCATAGTAATATATTTATGCTGGTGACTGTACCTTGTACACCTCAGAGATACACTTGACGTTATATTTATTTTTTTAATTTAAGCAAAATTTCTTTAGTTTCAATGGGTATCTCACCCGCTTTGGTAACCGCTTTAGGTAAACGACTCAGTGCTATCGCCGCTTTAGAAAAAAAATACAATTACACTGACATGTGTCTTGTCTGTTTCAATTTGATTCCATTCGCGCCCTTATTCACTTGACACTGCTAAATTTGTCTCCGCGACGACGGTTAACATAAATTAAACTAAATAGATTGATTGATTATTTTGGTAAAAGAAAATGACCTACCAGATAACTCCGGCCATGAGGCACAAGATAATTCAACTAAAAGAAGAAGGCGCGTCTGTAACAGACATATCCGGCGAACTGGGAATAACGGTAAGTCGTTTTGTAGGTTGTCGTCAGTCCAATAATGTGAAACTTGGGTACCATGGCAAGGTTCGCCGGAAAAAATCAAGACGCCAAAGAAGGTAAAATTTGGATATTTTGAGAAGTCAGTGTTCAAAAATCTCAACTGCCGGCCCCACGCAGTTGACGACTGACAATTCGCTTGCCAATTGCCAAACAAATTTATGTCCATCAGGTATAGGTCATAAAATTGTTTAAAATGTTGATCAGTTCATTAAAGATTCAGTTTTCTATGTATTCAAAACTAGCTTTCCGCCCGCGACTTCGTTCGCGGAGAATCATTATTTTGGTTATACGTAAAAAAGGACAGTTCTTTTCAAGTTTCAAATATTTTTTCGCACGGCTATTGAAGATGACTATGACTACCATCTAACGATATCTACTATCGACTATTGATTGAGCACTTCTTTGTATACCACGTTGGTGGTAGTACTGTCAGGCGCTAAAATAACCAGGCTGCTGCATGAACTAACTCTGGAACAGCCCACGTAAAACTGCCCGTGTGCGAAGCAATCCTCCCTTAAGTCGATGCCCGCCACCTTTAATGACTGACCTGAGATTTGTTTATAGTTATAGCAAAGCAGACTTTAAGGGGGAATTGCAGTCGCTTAAATTCAAATGCGTAATCAGAGGGTATAAGTGGTATTCGTGGTATGAATACCGATTCACCCCAAGCACATCCGGTAAATACAGTAGCCTCAATAACATTTTTGTGAAGTGCTTTTACTCGCAGTCTTGTTCCGTTGCAAAGCTTAGGGGGGTTAAGGTTACGCAATAGCATGACAGGGGTGCCAACTTTAAGGAGGAGTTTGTGAGAAGGGAGACCAGGTGGGTTGACACTATTAAGGAACTCAACAGGATAGTGAACAGCCTCATCGGTTTGTAAGACTGAATCTACCGACTTGTATTCCATTTCTGACCCTTCAAAGGACTTGAGGAGGATATCATTAATGGTGGCAGCAACATTGTTCTTGGGAGCCAGTATAGCGCGTTCACACAGCCAATCCATCGACTTCATTTGTAAATTAGAAATATCAGGATAAATTTTAGATATTAATTATTTTATTGTTGAAACTACTGTGGCCAGCTGAGTAGGGATACATATTTTTCCATTCGATTCGGGATAATCTCCGTTTCCTATTTTGAGTAGGAGTTCAGAAAACTCTCCAGCAAATACGTCGCCCCTTAACACGTTCGGCGGCGGTATCCAAATTATGGAATGTACTAGAATGACAGTAAATTTCTTCATACAAAATGAAACTACGGCTTAAGCAGTTCTGATTATATACATTGTTGGTTTGTCTCTACTCGAGTACAGTAACGGTTATAACCGTGCTACGGGAAGACAACTCAACGTCAGCGGCAAGCGCCGTACTGCGTGTGTGTGTAAGCGTTTGCATCTGTGTGAGTCAGGGTCAAACTCGTGTTCGAGAATTATACTTGGTTTTGGTGGTAGCCACATGGTTGTTGTACCCAACATGACAGTAAAAAAAAAAATACATAGCAATGGTATGGATTTTCGTCGGGAAGAACCATAGTGACTTTTAGGAAGTCGTAAATAAATACTGCATTGGCCGTACTGTCATATAACGTGCTACACGTTTTACGGTCATAGCCGGTACCGCCGCCGAACGTGTTAAATGAACTCTCATATTTCTCCTAAGGGAGAGTTTTTTGATATTGGGCCACAGATGTGAGGATTTTAAACATGATTTAACCTCGTCAGCCCGAGTTCCTCTAGCGACTACAGGAAGAGTCTGATGAAAATCCCCAGCCAACAACACAGTAACTCCACCCATCACTCCAACTGGATATGCATATAAAATTTCATAAGAATCGGTCAAGCCGTTTTGGAGGAGTACGGTAACTAACATTGTGACATGGAAATTTTATATATAGAGACTAGCTGACCCGGCAAACGTTCTTTTGCCATGAATGTAAAATTTTGGAGTGGACCACCCTTATCACTTAGGGGTATAAAAAATAGATAGTAGCCGATTCTCAGATCTACTGGATATGCATATAAAATTTCATAAGAATCGGTCAAGCCGTTTCGGAGGAGTACGGTAACTAACATTGTGACATGAAAATTTTATATATTAGAGAAGATTATCCTTTCTCATAAAATAATCATTGTTTTTGAATAATGTAAAAGCCAGGCAAAAGGATACCCCCAATTTGGTTTTGGTAGGTATCCCCAATTTTGCTTTGGGCTACCTCATTGTAAAGATAATAGTTGTTTTATTACAATTTTCATGCTACTTGCATATTCATACTATGCACCCAAACTGTAAGATATGTTAGATTATTTGCATTATAACGGTTCAGGATATCTTATCTTGGTCTACATAAAACAGGTATCTACTTAAAGTAACGTTAAGTTTGTTGATTAGTTGCATGATGCAAATCATTAATAATATGAAAAATATTCGACGTCATTTTATTACCTAGTTTTCAAAGCGCCTGGTTAAGTTTACGTTGCCTAGGTCCTTATGGGAATGGGTGGTCAACGTGACAAAATATTCAATTAATAAATTAAATTTTTCGATTTTAGCGTAATACCGTAAAGCGATGGCTGGAGAGGTGGCAGCAGGAAGGCCACCTCCTAAACCATGCATCGTATGGGCGCCCGCGCTGCACTTCGCAGCGCCAGGATCGAGATATTTTAAGAAAAGCACACGATCAGCGTTTCATCAACACTACCCTCTTTGCCGAGGAGTTTGCAGTGTCTTCTTCAACAATTCGTAGGAGACTCGATGAAGGTGGCCTACGGAACAGAGTCCCTGCGAAGAAGCCACTGCTCACGCCTCGGCACAAAATGCTGCGTCTGCAATTTGCAGTGCAGCATTTAAACACCAATTTCGAGAATGTTATTTTTATGGATGAGAAAGTATTTTGCTCAGCCGACAACGGGAGGTTAAGTTTATGGCGACCCGAAAACTCTCGTTACTCCGAGGACCACGTTATGCCCGACAGGCATAGTGGCCGGATCACGATTGGCTTTTGGGGGTGGATGTGTTCGGGCGGTCCTGGGGAGTTAGTAGAGATTTCGGGTCGCATGAATGCAACCCAGTACCGGGATATACTGGAAGATATTTTTATACCAACATCAAAGATTTTCTTCCCCGACGAGCCAGTAACGTTTGTACAAGATAACAGTCCGATCCACAATTCTAGGTTAGTCCAAGCGTGGATAACTGAGCAACCAAACATAACTTTACTAAAAATGCCCCCCCGTAGCCCTGACTTAAACCCCATCGAGAACCTCTGGGGAAAAATGGTCCAAGAGTGGGATTCAACCCAATGTAGAACGAAAGAAGCCTTAAGGAACCACGCCCACCAAGTGTGGGAATCCTTCAGAGGGCAAAATTTATGTAAAAAATTGATTGGATCAATGCGCAGGCGTCTGCAAGACGTGTTGAATGCTGAAGGGGGTTACACCAAATATTAAACATTATTTTGTAAGCGTCAGAACAAAATGTAAAAGTGGCAAAAAAAAAATGCTCGAAAGAGTAGGTACTTCCCTCGATTGACGCAGTCCACACATCCTTGAATATCTCCATTGGTCCTGGAGTTCTGACGCTTACTAAATAATGTTTAATATTTAAATATTATATTCATATTTTGTGTTTTTTTATAAATTTCGGGTCTTTACATATGAAATTGGCGTTTTATAATTGGTGTTTGGCAAAGAATTCTATATTCAAACTTATTTCAAATTTTAGCTCATAATAGGTATTTGTGCTTCGAATTTAGCGATTCATTTGTGAATTTAGCGATTCAAATGACGAGACACGTCATTTTTTTTTTTCGACATAATTCTGTTCACAATATGGAGAACTTAAAATATCGCGTTATTTAAGAATAAGAGTTACGGCCCGAAGGATAAATGATGTGTATGAGGCAGCTACTGTAAAAGAAAACAGGGTACGCTTTTGGTTCCAACATTTTCGTTCTGGAAATGTTGACCTACACAACAAGCCCCGTGGGTGGACGGCAGGAAACCCTAGTTAATAACGAAGAATTAAAAGTGATTGTGGAAGCGGATTTATCGCACCCTACGTCAGAGTTAGTGGCAGGCTTCGGTGTGAGTGATAAAACATGTTTTAATTCACCTAAAACAAATTTTAACGTTGAAAAGGCTCAAAATATGGATATATTATGGCTATATTTTCGCCATATATAACGCCAAGTTCATATTACCTAGGTATTCAAAATTCAAAATTTTCAAAATTTCTACATTGGTTTGCTTGCTCAGTCTTTCCGCCACCCCAAGTTCATCAAAATTCAAAATTCGAATTCATAATTTTCAAAATTTCTAAATTAGGTTTGGTTGCTCAGCCTTTCCACTGCCCAGAGTTCTTCAAAATTCTAAATTAGTCAAAATTCATATTTTTTAAATTGTTTGTTTGCTTAGTCTTTCCTCCTCCCCAAACCTTTTTCTCTTAAATATTACCGAATCAAAATTCAAAATTTTCTAAATTAAGTTGTGTTGCTCGGCCTTTCCACCGCCCCGAGTTCGTTGTCGGTTGAGCAATGATATGGCCGCCTAACGCCTGCGAGTGGACCGGACTATATAGCCAGTGAGTCAGCCAGCTCAATCATTACTTTGCACTAATGTCAGTAAATGTAATATAAACTTTGAATTCAGCCCTGTAAATTCAGATTCAATAGTCAAAGTATTTAAATCGCTTAGTTTGAAAAAGACTGAGGATTTGTGGGGCACATCAGTTACTTAGTGTACTTTTTCATATAATAGATCATTAATATACAATAATTGCATATCAGGGGGGATCTTTCCAGATCTAATGAAATATAGTAAAGTCATTCCTCTTTTTAAATCGGATGAGATGAGTGATATAACGAACTTCCGTCCCATTTCCATTCTGTCCGTTTTAAGTAAAGTCTTTGAGAAACTAATTTTGAATGATATGTTAGGTCACTTTATTAGAAATAAATTACTTAGCAATAAACAATTCGGCTTTACCAGAGGTCGATCAACTATTGATGCGGCATCTGTACTCATTAAATATATATATAACAGTTGGGAGAAATCTTGCGATGCAGTAGGAATATTTTGTGATCTTTCTAAAGCTTTTGACTGCGTTGTTCACACGACCCTTATTTTAAAATTAGAACATTATGGATTTTCCAATAAAGCTATAAGTTTTATGTCTTCTTATCTAAGTGATAGAACTCAAACAGTTGTTGTAAACAAAACGCAATCTGATGGAGCTACAGTAAAAATAGGTGTGCCTCAAGGCTCTATTTTAGGTCCTTTTCTATTTTTAGTTTACATAAATGATTTACCACCAACAGTAGATAAAAAATATTATTATTAATTATTATTCAAAAATTCCGCGTCCGCAAAGTACATAAATCATTTGTTGGTCAATGCATTCATTTCTATAATAAATTACCTGAGGTAGTTTTAAAGTTACCCTTTCCAGCACTCAAAAATTACTTGAAAAAGTCGTTAATGTCTAAAGCGTATTATAGGATCGAAGACTATATAATAGACAAAAATGCTTGGCCTAAACCCGAAACTTAATCAATAATAGGGTATAGTCACCAGTGGTCGGCCAGAGACATGTAGTCGGCCTCTGCCTATACTTTGTATGAGTGGGAAGAGTACGAAAGATATATTTCCCACTATTCTCACTCATACGAGGTCGACTACTGGTCTCTGACCACTGGTGACTATAGTATATTTCTATGGAACTTGCCAACCATGTAAACAAAAGACTTAACTTTGTTTCGTCACTGTTTCTCCTTGAATTTTCATACCACCGCATCAAACACCATTGAACCCATAAACTATTAAAACTGTCATTACTGTAAAATACTAAATCACCAAATATATAACTCTATCTTGGATATTTCATTACAAGTTTAAATGGTTTCAGAAGTTAGGTTATTAGGACCTGATGGAATTACGTTTTTGTTTCTTTTAAATTCTGCAATTGTCTATGATGGGTAGTGTTGTGGCTAAAGTTGGCGATATAATTAAGGCCCCTACACATTACCTAACTCACGCTGATCACACTCACATCATGATATAACGGCACCTTTTGTAATAAATTCTGGTGATATATCATCTTCAAGTACCGATTTTTCTTCAGATCGTGATTAAACAAATTAGAAATAAGTAACTACTGGTTTTTTTTACTTTCGGTATTTTATTATTTGATATGGTTTGACATAAGTAAAGGAGTATTGCCCATCACTAGTAAATTCATCATTCAGAGACTATGTCAATATGGCGGTTTGTTTACATAGTTAGCAAGTTCCATAGAATTAGACTTTATACCCTATATCATTTTTTTTCAAATTCAAAAGCTTTATCTTGTCTGGGGGACACCGTTGTTGTAGGAAAACAATTATCAATCTTAAGTGGTCATCTTGCACCGTCTTATATACACATAAGTAGGAGTCCTTTTTTCCTTTTCTCTCTTTCTCTCTTAAGATTTTGGTGTGTTTTCCTGCGGAAACTACGCAGGATAATTGAAAGTGTGATATTGGTAATAAAAGCTTAAGTAAAAAACCGATTCAAGATCATTTTTTAATGTCTTAAATGGAAAGAAACTTATTAGTAACACTATCGGCCAGTATGTTGTGACTGTTGTTTGTTCTGGAACGATTAAGTTTTCTTTAATTTAAATGTAATACTGCCATTCATTACCATCGTTTTATGTTCATTACCATTCTTCATATAATGAATGGTAAAATATGGTAATGACGAGAATGGTAATGAATTTTCTTAACTTTTTTTAGATTTACTCTTTATAAACAAATGCAATCTCAGGTATACTCATTTAGTAAGGTTCCAAACTTCAACGTTAATTATTTAAGTGTCTACAGTACAATAAAACACTAAGCATTAATATCAGAACAGCATAAATGGTAATGAAAAAAAAACGTACCAAATCCAAAATTCCGCCACGAATTATTTTTTTACAATAATCTGGCACGCGTCCCATCTCTTCACTGTTCACTGAGACGACTGGAGCGGGATCGCAGGCAGGGGGAACGATGCCTACACTAATAATTCGCAGGACTTCAGTTTGATTTTGTTATTGCAAATTGAATTCATGGTAATGATTTTTTTTTTTGTACAAAAATATTTTGTTATACAGTGAAAGTAAATAACCACTACATGACGGTTTAAAGCTTCAGTTTTATTCCTTCGTAAGTATTTCAACATTATCAGAGGATAAATTTAATGTGGTATGTGTAATAAATTACTTATTTGCCCACAAATCTATTTATTTATGTTATGAACGATGATGGTAATGAATTTTTGGCATGTTAATAAAAAAAAAAGTACATTTGGATTGCAATAATATAGTAAATTTTAAATGCAAAATATACCTAACACAACATATAAAAAATATTTCAATTTAATTTAGCACTTAAATCATGGTTTTATTATAACGAACATGTGATTTGCACGAAATGGTAGAACTACCCTTACATAGTATTTAAAAGTGTACCAAATAGTTTGACGTTTTTTTATTGAAATTGTTTAGAAACAAAATAAATTGCCGAAATAATATAAATGACTAATAAATGTTATAATTTAAACTATATTTTATTTAAATTTAATTTATTATGTTTCAATGTTTGAGAAAAGCTTTATACAGGGTGTTCGGCACATGGACCGTCAATTTTTTTTTCATCTCACTAGCTCAGAAAGCCCTTTTTGCTTGTTCGATATCTATTGAGAAAATCGCTTTTTATCCACAAGTGAAGAAAGAGTTTAGACATTTGAAGGCAGCTTAAGTGATATTTGACAGCTAACTAAACGTAAAACCTTACAAGTGCTGAATTTTTAACATCACAATTAATAATTGCATCGAGTAAAAAACACTAAATACATTCTTACTACTTTATTTTAATTCATAAATATCAGCATTCAAAATTAACCTTCATTCTTGTTTTAAAAACGGATAAAATGTTCTGACAGTCCAAATAAGTCGATGTGCAAACAAAACGCATCCGAAATAATAAAAAAAAAGTTACGTCAAAACTTTTCTATTAAGCCGTCAACGTTGAATATTTGCATGTTTTTCTAGTTGGTTTTGTTATTAAAAATGAGTGATTCGAGTGATAAAGATGTATTAACACCCGTGGAATTACAGGAAACCGTGCGAAATGCGGAATTGAGCTTACAGTACAAACCATTTTCTTAGTTTCCTCGCTGTAGTCAACGTTAAATATTCGCATGTTTTTCTAGTTTGTTTTGTTATTAAAAATGAGTGATTCGAATGATAAAGACGTATTAACACCTGTGGAATTACAGGAAACCGTGCAAAATGCGGAACTGAGATTACAGTTCAAACCCTTTTCTTAGTTTCCTCGCTGTAGTGAGGTGAAAAGTTTTGTGTTATACACGGGTGGAAAGTTATTTTACGTCTCGTGTCTTGAAACACTTGCTACGCTCAGGATTCTATTTTTGAACCACTCGCTTCGCTCGTGGTCAATCATAGAATCCTTTCGCTAGCTCGTGTTTCAAATGAACACTCGCAGGTAAAATACAACTTTCCCCACTTGTATAACAAATAACTATTGGGATATTGTTGGGGTTATTTGCTGTCTTTTCGCCCTTGGACCTTGGGTCATAAGGGTTAAGCCGGAAATCCACTGCTGCGCACGCTACGCACGGACACTCTTTACACGCCACCCACGTGGGTCCATATGTCTAGCCACGTGTGTCAACATTTTCACAGCAACCAATGCACGCACACGTAAAACGTGTGGTCCACGTGGGTACATTGGTCTGCTGCGTGTATCCATATTCCCCACTGCGGGCCACGTCCACGCTTGCAAGGGGGGTGCGACGCGCCTTTCCATTGCAACTCACGGGCACGGGCACGCTCACTCAGTTCGAAACATTCTGTAGAAGCGATACCACGTATATTTCTGTTTTTATTACACTAAAATGGAGTTTGCGCTATCGTCAGACAGTTCTTCCGAAGACGATTACGAGAGTGAATGTGATGATTTATTATTATGTGCATTGACTGCAAAACGGAGACATCGTTTTTGGATTGATAAACATCGCCGCATGCATGGCCGGCGCACGACGCAACGCACGATTCTCGTCTCCTCCGCTCCCCGCTTCCCCTCCCTGTATATACCGCATTCGTTTGTAGCGTGAACAGCGTGGGTAGCAGTGGGGCTTTGCCGGGCACGCACGCTAGCGTGTGCGTGGCCGGCACTTCAGCGCAGCCACGTGTGTATAAATGACGTCATTTCATGCGTAGCGTGGCCGTGCGCGTCTGTGGAAGTGCCTCCATACATTTTCATTCAGACCGAATATGTGCCCACGTGCGTAGCTTAGCCGTGCGCCGCAGTGGATTTCCGGCTTTACGGTTTTGAAGATATGATTTTTTAAATGTTTTTTCTCAAATTTTCCGAAATTCCACCTTTGAACGTTTGTAACTTTTTTATTAATGAAAGTAAAAAAAAATATATATATATTTAATACTTGCTAATACATGCTTGTTCAGATAATAATAGTCTTTGTTTTAATTGATGGTCTCAAAGGGACGTACGAGGATTTTTGATGATGTACTCACTTGGTCACCGTGCAGGCTCCAGGCGTGGTACAGCGCGGCGGCGTCCGTGATGGTAGGCCTCCCATAACGTGGACCGAGGATCTGGTAAAGGTCGCGGAAAAGCACTGGTTGCGTGTAGCCACGCCGACCAACTGAGCGTCGTGGAAATCATTGGGGAAGGCTCAGCAATAGACTTTTGTACGAGTTAGGACGATAAACCCATAGTTTTGTAATAATATGTGTAAAGTTTTGTATTATGTTTTGTTTTTTTTAATTATTTTATGACTTCAATGTTTTCGACTTAACTGGGCCGATGTGTACTGTCGTATAAAAGCCGTTTAAAAAAAAGATGATGATTATATGAAGATACTTAATTGTTTTTAGAATGACTTAAATAATCAAAACTTATGTTCTCATTTGGTAAATATTTAAGAAATACGATAAGATTGCTTATTTGTGTGTCTTTCCATACTATCTTCATGCTAGTTTTTTTTTGTATTAGTTCAAAATTAATATGTCACGGATCATTTTATTACCGTAAAATGGGGTTAGATTGATTAATTTTAAAAATAAATCTTCTGTAACTCCCGTATTTAATCATAAAATAATTTATTAAAAATATCATATTAGCAACTTCTTATTTGGAGTAACTTAAAGCAGCTTGAGGCAGAATACGGTAGACAACTTAGTAGAAAAAAAACATTACGCAGCCTTATATCTCATTTCTGAAAATACTTTGATTATCCCTGTTTACATCACTATATCAAAGTCACACCTGAAGCATGTCAAAATATAGTGTTTTTCTGTTTCCAAGTTTTTAAATACAATTTTACTGAAAATACTTCAAACTATAAATATTGTTCGCTCGCATATGAGACATATGAAAGTTATGTCGCGAAAGAGCTAAATAATGACTTTGACATTGCACAAAATCGACGATTCAAAAAGTTATCAAACTCGCCTCGCTTTGCTTTAGTCACCCCATTTTACTGTATCTATTTTATTAGTGCGTCTACCTGATTTCTTGATTTTAATATGTAAAATAAAACATAAAATTACATTAACGCACTTATGTAACCAAAAATCAAAGATCCTATGCACCTGCACAAAGTGAGCGTGGAAAGACGTTGCCCAACCCGTCACCTTAATTTCCAATATATAATTACGCTACTCATAAATTTGAATTAATAGGAAAAAAATTGTCCAGTACCCTTACCATGAGTTACATTAATTAACGTTCTAGCTAGCGACTTGAATGCTCTGTTGCTCGCAGACCTCGCAGTATTGTTATTATTATTAAGAGGTAATTTTCTCGTCTGGCCGAATGAGCAAGGTCCCGCCCCGTCGCCTTAACATCAATTAGTTATCTAAGTTTAAGTTATTTTTTAATGTTGCAGAACAAAAGTAGTTAAGTTTAGCGAGTAGAATCGATCGTTGCATTTAAAGCCCCAAGGTCAGAGACACACTGTATAATTACAAAGTCCAAGTATTTTTTCATTATTATAAGTAATTAATTAGAGCAACATGAGCCGCGGAAAACCAGTCACAGAAGAAGTCAGGAAAATTATAATTTCCAGTAGTGAGAGTGGAAAATCTACCAACCAAATCGCCAGAGATTTATTACTGGCAAGATCTACTGTCCATTCAATCATCCAGCATCGCAAGAAACGGCACAATTTCGTGTTTGAAGAAGTCGGGTCGACCGCGTATGACGAGTGCAGCTGAAAACCGGGTTTTAAAGAAAATTATCAAACAAAACCGCCGTGGTTGTTCCGGGGAACTTACCGTAAAATGGCGTGATATAATCCAGAGAGACGTTTCAGTGGATACCTGCAAAAGGGTTCTCAAAAGAATGGGATATGGTTTTTATACGGCCAAGGAAAAACCTTTACTAACGGAGTTACAGAAAAAGAAGATGCTGAAATTCGCTCGCGAGCACTCAAACTGGACTACTGATCAATGGCGTCAAATAATATGGAGTGATGAATCAAAATTCGAAGTAACTGTCGGCGATGACCGAAAAAAAAACATTCGAAAGAAAGACGAAGCATTCATCAAAGACTGCATTAAGAGAAAAGTGAATTTTCCTGGGTCTGTGATGATATGGGGTTGCATGTCGGCACAAGGGGTAGGCCGCCTTCATTTTGTAGAAGGGACAGTTAATGCAGTGAAATACCAGGAATTTTTAAAAACAAGTTTAATTCCATCTATTCCAAGCTTGAAATATGAAAATGTCTACACTTTTCTTGCCATACTGCGAAGACCACGAAGACTTGGGTCGAGTCTAAAGGAATCCCCACTATGGAGTGGCCGTCGAATAGTCCAGATTTGTAACCTATTGAAACACTGTGGTGGAAAATTAAAAAAAAATTACGCAAGTTTCCATCGAGGTCAAAAAGTGATTTAAAAGAAAAAATCGTCGCTGTCTGGGAGTCTATAACCCCAAAGGAGTGTGAAGAGTTGGTAGCGACGATGCCATTGAGAATCAAGGCTGTTCTTAAGAGTAAAGGCGAGACAACTAAGTGGTAGGCGAACTATTTTGCATACTCAAGATCGATAGCCGAACTAATTATGCGTGGTCGTTGATAGAAGTATTGTATTTTTTTTATTACAATACAGAGATATTTTTTGGTTGTATTATATAGGAAATAAACTTGATTAATTTTACAATACTTTTTTTTATTCCTTGCTCCCATGCTATTAAAATTACTAACTAGATTTGACTTTGAAAAAAAGTTACTTTCAATTTTAAATAGTAGCCGAACTCTTTTGCATTGGGGCTCGTATGAGGAAAGTGTACCTAAGCGAGATTATGGCGAAGTAGCGACACGTACATTTGCTATGGACGCCTATCCACCGCACGGGTGCAGACTCGTCGTCACACCACTGCTATTTGACGGAGCCATGCCTGGGGTAGGTCTCCTATTTCTGGGCGATTTACCCTTCGGGCATCTAAAGCCACCTAACTAACCTTACCTTCCTACTATTGCGGAATAAAAATGATTTCCGACGAAACCGAATAGCAGTGGTGTGACAACCTGGTGTGACCAAGAGTCAGCCCCTAAAGATAACTAACGAACCTAACCTACCTGCTTTTGCTGAATAAAAATGATTTATAATTTCCGATGAAAACGAATAGCAGTGGTGTGACTACGTGGTGTGACGATTTTTGGAGTAAGTAGCCGGCAATACAAAACACGTTTGAACTTGTCTACCCACACCGGCGTCAACGTCGCGCCGGGCCGATTTATTTTTGACAGACTTCAAAAAGGCCTGCTGCAAAACTTACATAACCTAGACCTACCTACGTATACTATTATAAAGGACGAACCTTTTCACATACTATAGGACTACGAGAAATAGGTCTCCTTCGTGGTCCTACTAACCTTTATACCATATTCTCAAAACACCAGATTCGGAATTTTGGGTAAGTACGATAAATTAATCCTTATTTTGAATCTGGTGTTTTGGAATTCTGGTATAAAGTGTAATCTGGTATTTTCAAATTATGGTATTTTGAGAATGAGCCATTTATTTCTACCGGTAGGGATAGGTGCTCTGTTCATTTCCACTATTCGCTATTCTATTACTAATTAACCTTTTGAACGCCACAGTCGGCTGTGGCCGGCAACGGAAGAGGCGTTTTCTCGTGGCCCTACTGATTTGTCCTATTTCTCGTAATCCTATTAGTATGTATGCTTGTGGAAATGTTCGTCCTTTATAATAGTATACGTAGGTAGGTCTAGGTTATGTTAGTTTTGCAGCAGGCCCAGAAGGCCAAACCATCCAGAAATAGGAGCTCCGTCGACACTGTCTTATTGATTTGAAATTAGGGGTACGAACTGAAGTAGGACAGACAGAAATAGGGTTCCCTCGTGGTCTTACTAATATGACAAATCAGTAGGACCACGAGAAAACGGGGAACGGAAGGCCGTGCCACTGACGCCACGTCGGCCACAGCCGACACAAATTTCAACGGCAGAATTAAGTTTAATAAAAAACTTTGCAACAGAATTAATGGAGTTTTATTATTGCTATGCTAGTCTATATATAGTCTAAACCTTAAATACATAGATTATAATAGCAGAAGTATGAATAAATCCACTTTGTGTCAGGCTGTGATTTAATGCAGTAATTGTCAATGCTCAATACGCCAATGATGGCCGTAGCCGACACGTAGTGATGTGACCGCCCGCTGCCTTTATCTTGGGAAAAGTGTAAGAATATTACAGGGTCATTTTATCCATGATAAATTAAAGATAATATCAAAGGACGAACTCACACAAATTGACCTAATCCCAAACTAAGCTCCTAGGCTTGTATTATGGGTACTTGACAACGATATAAATACTTATTAATAGAGAAATATATACTTAAATACATAGAAAACATCCAAGACTCGGAAACAACTACTCGTACTCATCATACAAATATTGACCCATACCGGGAATCGACACCAGGGACCTCTAGCTTCGTAGACAGGGTCATTACCAACTAGGCTATCGCGTCGTCACACATTACATTACACATTATACACTTTCAGTTCATTCCAAGTAGTTCCGTGGAAAAAGTTCCGTGGCGGAACCAGTGAGCCTTGAAATAGGAGCCCTGCCGCGAGGCAGGGCTCCGTCAAAAAGAGCAGTGGGACGAAGTAGTGGGACCACGGGTAAGCGTTCGAAAATGTGTCACTAATTCCAACACGGAACGATTGGGATGAAAAAGTGTCACTAGTTCCGCCGCGGAACTTCTTCCACGGAACTACTGGGAATAAAGGACACTTTCGCATATTATACACTAATGAAAAATTTCAATTCCAGACCCAAGGCACCCCTTAGTGCCATAAATATGAGGTAGGTTTAGGTTATGTTAAAGTTTGGTCATTCTAAGAGGGCCGATTTGACACCTATCAACGCAGTATAAAATATAACCTCAAACACAGATTTTGTCTGTTTTTGTACTGAGTTGACAGCTGTCAAATCGGCCTTCTTACAACGACCAAATTGTAGTAATTCAGCTGGCCCGGAGGGCTAAACTACCCAGAAATAGGAGCTCTGCGATAGCAGAGCCCCGTCGACTTTCTGCGAAAGTGTATACAATGCGAATAAATCAATGTAGGTAGGTAATGTAATGAAGCAACATTTTTTGTATTTTTTAACATTGTTTTGTTTAGCCTATTAAAGCTAATATACCTGTAACTAACTACATAAGCAAATTTATACACTTTGAAAAGAAAACGATTTTTATTCAATTCCCATTTTCTTGAGTTTCTTTAGATTCTTGCTCAAAAATATCAATACCAAAAGGTAATGCATTTCAAGTTTCCCAACTCTAGTATTAAAATAATTTCCACTTCCTTCGACGCCCCTAACGGCCGGAGCTGTCAACGCGTGACGTCATCGCCCCACTAAATTAAAATACATATCGTGTGAACATTTGGGTGTTTTCATGTTTTATTGTGGGATTATAATGTTAAAAAAAAAGGAAATTAAATTACATTATAATTGTAATATTGTATCTGTTAAAGTTTTCAGATACTCAAATTCACTATTACATAGGGTCAATTATGGTATCGATATTTCTTTTTGGAATCACTACGGTTTTAGAGATCGACTTGTACGTTTTTGTTGTGGCGTCCGGGAAGCAGCGTTTTGTTTCGCAGCTTGGCGTTCAAAAGGTTAATCAAAATCAGTATCTTAAAGACGAGGTAGGTTTAGGTTATGCTAGGTCTTCAGCAGAAAAACACTCGGAAATAGAAGCTCAGCATGAGTGGAGCTCCGTCGACTCTGTTAAATTTTGATATTCAATTAGAAATTATGGGTAGAGTAGTAGCGAATATTGAAAAAGGACAGTGCATGCTGGTTGAAGGAGGAATCTATTCGATTGTATTTCATTCCACGGGGCTGATAGTTCAGTGCAACCATTTTCTTAATAGGTATCGGCAATCTTCGTTTTTCTATCACACAAACTATGGTGTGATAAATAACGACTGTAATTTACGAGTGCAAGAGTGATGGCGATAGCCAGCCGACAGATATTAAAAAACTGGGAATACTGTATATGCCAATTCTGGGACTCGTAATTCGTAATAAAAAAGGTCATATACATGAACGAATTATACTATACTTAAACCCTTTTTCACTTGAGCTTCAGAAGTCTTATACTATTTTTCACTAGAACCCCAGAATTTTCGTCTAAGAGTGAAAGAGATAGCTTGAATAGGGAGCGATACTGATAACCTTTAACCCTTTGAACGCCAGGAACCACTAAAGTGGTCGTGTACTGTCGTGCCTACGACGCCATCGACCCATATATTGGTCACAGATACAGTGCAAAATAGCCCCGAGTATTTGTGACGTAAGATTGACATTAGCTGTGGTTTTCAGCTGTCATTAGCGTGTGAGGACAACGTTTGTATCAAGTCAGGGGCGTTCAAAAGGTTAACACGTTCCCTGTCTGGGTGCCCTGAATGTGTGGTCATGAAGCTTTTTTCAGGAGTCCGTGCTTCCACTATGGGTTCATCCCCATACTAAATGCAAGTTAGACTTGTGACATTGTCAGATCGTTTTGTATGAGGACAGTGAACGTGTAAAGAAGCATGTGAAAAAGATAACACGATTAGAAACAATTCTCGATATTTAAATAAATAGTTAAATTTTGTATTGAAAAAGTCAAAGCCTATAGCGACAATAAATACAAACTGCTTAATATTACAATGTTCCACCTACATCCAAAGTATCCACTGTAAGTTATTTTAGCTCATATCCAAAATACGAAGAAGCGAAGGATATTTGTCAGGATCGTAGCAAGTGGAAAGAAGTGGTATCTGCCTACCCCTCTGGGAAACAGGTATGATTTAATGTATGTATGTATGTATGAAAATACCGGATAACACTTTATACCAGATTGGGAATCACCAGCTTAGAAATTTTAGGTAAGTACAATAAATTAATTCTTATTTTGAATCTGGTGTTTTGGAATTCTGGTATAAAGTGTAATCTGGTATTTTCAAATTATGGTATTTTGGGAATGAGCGGTTATTTTCGATATGTTAGTAACAACCCCATCAGTTACTGATAAAAATGACATAAATGCCCTCTCAATATGGCTGAATCTGCTGCGATATAGAATATTTAGAATTCGATATCGGAATGCATAGTATTTACATAATAGGTTGGATATGTCTGGTTCATACGTTTACTCAACAGACAACAGATAAGACATTTTTATTCAGAATGACTGACGGCGAAGAGCAGGACAACATGCTGCTGAACGGCCTCTCAGTCGCGCGTTACATTATCTGTAGTTTCACATTAACCCTTATTACCAAGGTTTAAGAGTCATACCTGGCAAATATTGTGCTGTTCATTGCGTTTGAAGTGGCAAACCATTAGGAATCTTAACTTCTTGGGACTAAGTTCATTTTTCTCAAATGGTTACACCTTTTAGGCATTCTATCCCATCCCATCTTGTTGGAATTTTAGATGCTTCGATACGGCTGAAATTTTGACCATTTCAATCTTTTAGGTAATCTATACAGTTACATCATCTTGACATTTTATCCAAGCCGATACTTAAAACATCCCGTCACATCACATTTTTCTGAAATTTTATCGGGTTCGTTTTTTTTGAAAATCCAATGCATCCCATTTTTATGGGCACGCTGTCCGGTTCGATCTATCTGACGCTGACTGTACGGTCAAAGATGTCCAAAGTCAATCTGACATTCAACAGCATTAAGGTTGAGTTTCCTACAAATTATAAATGTAAAAGTACCTTGACATATTTAGAGGACATCAAGCACTTTTTTTTAAATGGCTCACAAATGAACGTTCGTGACCGTACCTGTTGATTGGATATATTAAACTTGATCATATTTAGTAGAAACTCTTAAACGTGAGAAAAACCGGCCAAGTGCGAGTCGGATTCGCGCACGAAGGGTTCCGTACCATTATCTATAAAAAAACACGTTTGTTGTATGGGAGCCCCCTTAAATAGTTATTGTATTCTGTTTTTAGTATTGGTTGTTATAGCATCAACAGAAATACATCATCTGTGAAAATTTCAAATGTCTCATACCCTATGGGTATGAAACCCTAAAAACGATTAGAAACAAAAAGCTTGATAGTTTTATTTGTAATACATGTCATTTTTCGATCTTAAACGATCATTTTTGATAGTTTTAAAGTAAAAGGCAAACTATTCCAATCTCGCACATAAAGCCATCCCTTTTGATTCGTTTGTGGGTGGACATGGCAGCATTATGAGGCCTCTTAAAACATAGAAACGCGGAGGAGGCGTTGTTTATTAATTTGTTAGATGTACTGATTCGTTAGGATATACAAAATCGGTATTTGTATTGTAAACAACGTCATTGAAAATAGACAGCGTTTTTTAAATTTAAGACTTAATTTTGAACCGTCACACACTCCCATGAATACGTCGTCGAAAGACGGCTACCTATTCTTCACTTCTACACTCATTTGCGAACTAGATAAAATCATACCTAAGAACGTTTGTTGTAATGAAGCGTCTAAAAACTAACAATTGAATTATTGTTTTTTTTTTTTGACGTGTTACTCTGTACTGTATTAGTTAAATGTGGCAACTTCACTGGTTTAATATTTTTTTTCTGTACTTGTACCGTTTGTTCCCAAATAAACATTAAACATAATGAATGTAGGTACTACAATTACAAGTTAAAACTAAACTTATTAAAATTAAAATAAAACTAAGCTACAATAAGCTTTATTAAGGCTCTGTCATCCCGACGATGTCAATGTTTTGATATCTCTTATTTACTTGACAGGAAACGCGGCTGAGTTAATAACAATAACATAGAATAACGCTGCCCTCCTAAGCAGTGTCCCAAAATCAATAACCAAAGCAGTGTCCCAAAATCAATAACCAAAGCAGTTTTAGTTCTCTGCTCCTAGTAATAAGGTTGATATTGCTACAGGAGTTTTATCTGACTTACTGTGTATTAACTTAGGAGGGCAGAATGGCCCATAGATATTTGAAGACAACAAAATTCAATCAAACTTAAGACTCCAAATGCGCTGCAAACTCCGATGACTCACTCCCCAGACCTTAACCCAACAATGCAAACACTGCTTCTACGCGACTGGGTAAAGGGTAAGGGTTGAGTACCTAACCGATTTTCTTTAACTCAAGTAAAGCGCATTGGGTAAGTTTGTATGAACATTATTGTCTTTTTTTTTTCAGCGGCCACGGACCACGGATGATTGACGTTTAGAGGAGAATTAAATTTATAAAATTACTAGCGACCCGCCAGCGGCTTCGCCCCGCTGCAAATTCCTGACTTTCCCGGTGGATTTTTCAATTATTTTCTTTCATACAAACCTTATCCTGACAATGACGAACACAACAAAAAAGAAATCAGCCTAATCGGTTCAGCCGATCTCGAGTTTTACGCTTAGCAACACATTTAGCGATTCATTTTTATTATATAGATGCGTTGAATAATATCGCAGCGGGGATACTAAAGATTTTAGTTTAGTTTAGCCCGGGTATGAATATTTAAATATCTTGGCTCCGATGCACTTAAAAGTATTACATTACATAACAAAATATGTTTATTTTGAATAATTCTATCATAATTTACCACTTTTAGGAATGGCCGCTCAACTTGAAAATGTATGACTGTTACAAAATAACAACACTTTTACCCAAACCCCTTTTAAGCGTACAAACGTGAAAGAATTCTCCATCCTAGCAAGTACAAATGTCCCAAAAGTGCCATAATCTGGGCGAACAAAACATCAATACGTAACGCAGCCTAGTCATAGTACGTATTCATAGCAAATGAAATTAGTTCATCAGCTCACTAGCTCCAACCCTAGGGATTGGAGCGCTCTAGTTTGTGTTCTACCTACATAATATAGTACCTCGTTGAGCGTGACATGTTTATATTATGAGCAATTAACTTTATATGCCACTAGTACTAGAAGCCGCTGACCTTACATCAATAAGTAGACACACTGCGGGTTTGCAATTGGGATAAAACCTTATGCAGAGTGCATCTGGACTACCAACATCTTTCACGCCAACCTGCCTCTTAGCAACAGCTGTTCTCACTGCGTTACTGTATTATAATTACACATCGGTAACTCGTGGCATTTAGGTAGCACTTGACAGATTAGTGATGGGACAAGTTTTCTAAGTGTATTTTCAGATAAGATAAAATAATAAATTAATATTACCTCCATGGTCTTAACGTATGACGAAGTAGGTTTGATCACTACTTTAAAAACATCAATGGCAATGTCAATGATATTGTCATTCATTCAAAATAAAGAAGTTGAAATCAGCGAGAACATCAATAAAAATACGCTGCAACTTTACAAAATAATGTTTTTTTTAACCATTACGTCGTCAGTAGAAGTTGAAAGATCATGTTCTTACACAAAGTGGATTTTCTCAATTAGAAGACGTAGGCTGACTTGTAAAAATTTAGAACAAATATGATTTGTTTATCACGAATGTCGAATATTAAATGATTGAAAATACTTTTTTTTTATTGGTTTCCTTTTATCGACTCGTACAGGAAGAACATGGTCACATCACTAGTCTGTTTAGGAACTGTCAAGTGCTACCTAAATGCCACGAGTTGCCGAGGCGTAATTATAATATAACGCCTAGGTGTATTATAACAGCACTTTACGTGTCACAAATTTGAAAAATAACGACCACTTCTGTTTGATAAGTGTTGCCCCAATTTTCCGAGGAAGTATACACACCACTCCAGTTTAGGTGTTTATTCAGTACACGCCATGTCAAGTGCCACCATTAGGATACAGTGATTGTGTTTGTAAAGCATGTTGGTGTGTTTGATCAGTTGATCACCTACTTATTTGTAATGTACAAAGTGACTGTAGTAATCAAAGCGTGTATTTTAAGTGTGTAGCAAAACCTAAAAAAGCTTAAATACAAGACTTTGCGTCTATTTCCCTTCATGCTGATACTAAAGTAGTCTCCGCAGTACTAGCATCACAGCAATCCATAGAAGACTCGCAACACAAAGTACTCACTCCGCTGATTGTCTCTTGGTTGTAGCAACGACTGGAGCATATCTGAAACAATGCACGTACATTTTAGAAGTTGATTAAATTCCGTCCGTCGGTGCTGCCACTAAACTCGTTATTTTTTATTTGCCGCGGGAAACTACGCTTAGCTGCCGTACTTTACGTTTATGTACAAAGTTTAGTTACCTTTTAGTTAGCTGCTCTTGGTTTTACACTGAGAATAATTAGTAAAAATTTATTGGTCGATGTGATTTTTATGCATGTTCTAGAACATGATCAAACTAACGACTCTATGTTATAATGTATGGCTTTTCTTAGCACAGACATGTCTAATAGAAGCCAGAAGAAGTAACTAGTCCAGATAAGCATAGCATACGTAAGAAGGATTTAAAAAGGTTTTGTTTTCATCATCATTACGTCAGCCGAATGATCTAGATGTTTTCCGCGACCTCACATTGCTGGTGGAACTGATGACCGTTGGGGAGAAATGGTTCTGAAATGGCATCAATGCACTGAGGA
This sequence comes from Acleris emargana, assembly GCA_927399475.2. Taxonomy (NCBI): domain Eukaryota; kingdom Metazoa; phylum Arthropoda; class Insecta; order Lepidoptera; family Tortricidae; genus Acleris; species Acleris emargana. Next base: position 7,001,589 of record OV656840.1, read on the forward strand.
GTTGATAAAGTACGCGGAAAACTGCTGAATGCAGGTCAGGTAGTCCAGGTAAGTAAAACATTTTGCTCGCCTATTAATGTACGTGTTTCATATTTATCTAGTTCTCCTCATCGGTTCCGATGACGGCGACCCTGGCAATTTTTTTAATGTAAAATATTATATTTGATTAATATTAGAATTTAGAGAGATTAATAGAGAAAGGTCTATGAGAACTTTTGAGGAAAACCGGCTGAAAAGCCTTGACTTACAACGCCAATGTCGAAAAGATAGACCCAAGCCCACCTGTACTTACAACTCGTAAGATTAACTCCATAAGTTTCACATAACATGTTAACTATTTTACCTTCATACATATTTTACGGTAACAACCCCCCAAAGAGAAAGTGACCAGCTTTGTGCGGGATCTCCATTAAAGTAAATTTGTACGGCTAAACCAGAAACAAGTGGCCTTTTACTGGCTTCTATGTAATTCTTCACAGCTTTAGACATAACGGAGTGGCTTAGAATGTATTTTGTCTAGACTTTAACGTTACTTAACCTTTTAAAGTATAATGTTAAACGCGAGGGTGGGCGTTAAGCGTTTGACATTTAACTAGGTAGATTTTGGTAGGACTCTAGGAATACAAATTTAGTAGAAAATTTGCAGGCGTGGCTATATTAAATATTTAGAAATATATTTCTCCTGCAGAAGTCAAATCTTAAACTAATTTGATCAGATCACAGCTAGGTACCTACATCATACAAGAAAAATGGAATTTAAATTAATGTGGCAAGTGACATACTTACGTGCTTGTCTGATTAACAATTGCGTATCTCATCTTACAAAATACCGTATTTTTAACGAAAAACTTACGCTATACATTTGTTTGAGAATCGTTAAAGAAGAGCAAATATTACTGCAGTAAACAGAATTGATTTTGCAGAATTCTGGGCCCGTATTATGGTTCCTTTTATCGCGGTGGATAAAGCATCCGTCCCTTTCGCACTTGGCTTTTTCTAACTCCGTATGGTTATGTTAATTACCCATAAGTATTATCTGTGCGGTTCACTTATGTTTCACCAAATCATCATTTGGAAAACTGTACTCGTATCTGTAATTTTACAAATTTTCATTTTCAAAAATTGGTAGGTCGTTAGGTCAAATAAACGGCCCCGGTATTAGTAAAAACGTTAAGGGCTTCTCAATCAAGCGGGTATGTCCCATTAGGTCCATGGAACTTCGCATTTTTGTATCAAGCTATGACGTAACGTTCAATACAAAATTCGTAGTTCCATGGAACTAATGGGACAAACCCAATCAAGCGACACTGTTTCTGAAATTGGTCCAAGAAAATTTACATACAAAACATAAGACAAGAGTGGCCTGAGTGACGTAATCTTCTGTTCAGATTTATTTCAATCGAAAATATATCTACGCATTGCTAAATCAAATAAACGAGGAGACAAACCCCGACTCTATTTCGTTCCCGCAATAAAGCGTTGTTCAACCGAATGTTTTCCGGCAACTATTGTAGTATTATTATTCCTCTGTATTTTCACGTGTTTGCGTACAGCGTGTTTGTTCAGTCGGAGCCCGGGGCTCCATATGGTGTCGATTGTCGAACACTGTTACGTGTTCAATGAATAATATTTATCCTCTGGGTTTATTACGAGTAGTTCGAATTGCTGCGTTTGGATGTTTGTGGAAGCTTTTCGTGTATTGGGCTTTAACGTACTGATTGTCAGGTTTCCTTTTTCTAGGGTTCCGTACCGAAGCGTTCTGTCTGTCCGTCTGGTTGTCATCAGGCTGTAGGTATCTCACGAACCGTGATAGCGCTCACATTTGTTTAAGTGGGGCTCCCATACAACAAACGTGTTCTTTTATAGATAATGGTATGGAACCCTTCGTGCGCAAGTCCGACTCGCACTTGGCCGGTTTTTTAAATTGGATATGTAAATTTAAACAATGAACACTTTATTCTCGTAAATAATGTAAGCCCTAAGTCCTAGTCCATTTCCACTGCGGTGAACAGAGCGGTGTGTATTTAAGAGTCATTCTAATTACTCATCCTTAAACCTGGTGACACTTATTTTGGTGCGTTTGTCTCTGTGTATCTCTCTTCAAAAGAGTTTTGCGCACGCACTTTAACGTTCTCAATTTCGTAGAATAACTGAATCATAGAATCTGCGTAGGTAGCTAAAAACATTGTCTTATCTTACTTCTCTTTGTCTCGTATCGCGTAAGACCCTCGATCGGTATTCCGTCCTCGACCGATCCCGTCATAAATCCAGTCCGATTGCAGAGTTAGAGCAAACTAGCACAGACTTGACGTCTTTGTCAGAAATGGATATCTTGCGTTTATGCATACTTAGTACATTTTGACAAGATGTGTCTGAACTTACTTGAGTTTATTTTTAACAATTGTGTGTTCCACATGTATGATGATACTGATTTTATCATCCATTTTGCGTTTATTATCATCGTCATCATCATCATCATCATCATCATCATCATGATAATTATGTTAGTCATAAAGATGCCTATTGTTTCCGGAAGCCTACGTTTCTACTTCATTTTACATTTCAAAATCGTATACAAAAGCGGTAAAAATCGTCCTATTTAGAGAAGTACCTCGGGGATTTTTAGCTACTACCCACCAATAACAAAAGAACCTGAAAGTGTGTCACAACGTCATGGTGAGTTTGCAGATCAACATATTACTACTTTCTGGCGGCCAATCCGGTGGCAAGCGGAAAAAGATAAATAACGTTTTTCATAGAGCTCAGTCATCCATGATAGCTTTCTCTCAGGTTTCGAAGATTAATCCAAAATGATGAAATATTCTCGTTTTTTTTTTGAAAAGCCTAAACTTTAATACAGATTTCTATCAACAATTAAACGTTAAAACTAAACTTATACACATTAAAATAAAACTAAGCTACTCAAATATTAGCAGGTCCGCTCGCGGCATGGTCCCTATGACACCGGCTGCATTAGATACCTCTCTGGATAGCTAGCTCAATCCTTTGGGAGAAGTAAGCACCAGCTCTAGGATCTCCGGAGGTTTCTATTCCTGATTCTTAGCCGTTAAAATCAATAAAAAATCGGTAACGGCAAAGCGGGTAAATAATTTAATGTATCGACAAACTTGGGATAGCTAATATCATTGTTAAACACCAAACTCGACGGACCTATTAGCAGTTGACAAATTCCTATAACCATCTTCCGTCTCCATCATCGTACCAGTTTGATAATACGATAATTATTCGTTTTGCCATCGGAATTGCATAATCGAGATCGTAGATTTGATAACGTTAAGATATATCTATATAGATTTTCTAACATGTATTGTAAAATTTCCGAGACTAAATCAACTATATTATGGGTGAGCTAGTTAACAGTTAAATAGAAGTACTCAGGTTATTTCCCTAGGGGCACTAAATTCGCCGAGAACGCTCCGCTGCGCGTTTTTGCAGCATGACTGGTTTCAAAAAGGTTTGCGGTATGCAGCTACTTTTTCCAAGATAATAATTTGATTTGTAACATTCCGACTTCATTTCTCATTCTAATTTTCTCTTGCGTTGGAAGTTGGACGACGACATCGCCATGACAGGGGTGAATATGTATGGTGAATAGATGAGGTGGGGTAATATGGGTAGTTAACCTGTTTTATCACGGGAAAATAGACTTAAAGTTTTATAAAGCGGTAAGTACCTAGCTTCGCCCGTGTCTACATGCGCACAGGGAACTTTTTTTTTTTCTGTTAATACTAATACTTGAATAGTTATTCTTCAAACGCCAACGTGGCACTTACAAAAAAAATATGATTTGAACCCTTTCTAACAAATATACAATTTCGCGTATTCTAGGAAGTATTTTTTGTTACAGACTTCCATATTAAGGACCGCGCGGCCGTTGAGTAAGTAGGTCACGTGACTTACACTCAAAACTTCACCGGAGCGCGCGCCGGGTTTTAATTCTCGGTTAATTACTCGCTTACTTAACGTAGGCTTAGTTAATTATTTTTTCATGCCAAGCATACCATTTTGATTGCACTCCGTTCACTTAATTTAACCAGATTTTTAATAAGTAAGATTTTAATTTAGTTTATAAAGTTAAATTACAAAGTTATCAAAGATAAGTTCCTAGCTATTGCAAAAAAAAAATTACTTCTTCTGCCCATAATTCTGTCTAATGAATTATTAAAAAATACCTAAGGGCCCAAATAGGAAAATATATATTTAGGGTCTGAATTCTCACAAACGACCAGAGTAAAAAAAAATATATTGCTGACCTTTTAGCAAGTCAAACAACGTTAATGCCGCCACTCGGTCATATTTTATCACTAGATTTTAATATGACGCCGACCTGAAGAACCTTGTGGATGCCAAGCTGTCATTGAAGACAAAACGACGAATCACCTAAAGTACAAAAATCAGGTTTAGATATCAGATTTCTATTAGATTCAACGTCACTTAGTAACAGCTACCTGCCTAAGTCGCCGACGCCGATATGTCCTAAAAGCGTCTGTGACGCAAGCTATCCATTGTTTGCCTCAATCGTATTTTTTAACAGCCAACAGTCGTTCACTATCCATATTGATCATAGCTATTTTTTCCATGGAAAGTTTGTGTGAGATTAATTTCTTTAATAGCAACTTTCGATTAATTAAATACTACAAAAGGGCCGAATATTAGGTATATTTTTTTTATACCCGAAACCGACGTGCATGCATGACTCGATGTATGAATTGAATATGGAAGAAGCGACAGAGATCTGTCAGGATCGTAGAAGGTGGAAAGAAGTGGTCTCTACCTACCCCTCCGGGAAACATGTATGTATGTAAATTGATTAAAAAATGGTTGTAAGATGTTTAAGGCAATCATTTTGATGATTTTAATACGGTTATTAAAGTGAGTAAAATATTTAAAAAACATCCTAAAAAATTCGGTTGTAACCAGGTATATAAAAACTTCGCCGCCCTTTCAAATCCAAACCTTAGCATATATTTTCCTCGTCTCTACCCGATGCAATGCGTAAAGTAAAGGCCGTAGTGAGATCGTCATTTCAGATTAAGCTATCTCTCTCCCCGTAAACCCCTACTTATTGGCGGAACCTTGAATGTTAGGGTTACTGCGAAGAATGGCGGTTCCAGTTTATATAACAAATACTAGTAAGTATGTACGGTGTTCGTTACGCCGTTAGCTAAGTTTAAAACTTTTACAAAACCATACCATTTAAACTTATGTTGAAAAAAAAAAAGATTTATTGGAAACTCTTTTAAATAACACCGGGCATAAGGTACTTAATGTTATTTTATCAACGAGGTACAAATGTTGACAGTCAACTGATAGTTCTATCCCTGGGGATGCACCGGCCGTTAGGTAAAATATAACGGTAGGTGGCGGTGAGTGACGTGTCTGTTCTATAATCTGTGGTAATATCTAAAAGCGGACAGCAAATTGACAGTTGTTGTAACAGGGGGTTTATTATGACATAGCAATCCAGCTACACAACTGCTATAGCTCTGTCCTTTACGCTCGCCGTAAAATGAACTGCAAAGCCATCATAATATCCCCCTATATGTATTGCAGTCATGCAGTTAGTTACAAATAACTCTGGGTTACTTAAAACTTCCGACAAATATCAAAATAATGTTCGTTAAAAAAAAACGAGTCAAACGAGTAAAAAATTCAGCCGTAGTACTAACATAACTTTACAAATTACATAAACAGTTTTCCGCCAAGTACCAGGACAGCAGAGAAACGAGAAGCTTGTATTTGAAACAAAAAGTCCCATTACAAACTTCTTGTTTGGTGCTGTACAGCAATTAGCAAACTAGTTTGGCTTTATGTTTGCATACGTGTAAAAGCAAGTACAGACGGCATAATAAAGTAAAAGTAGTGGCCTTTCAAATTTATAAATGAACATTTAGTGTGTGTGTCGACTATAGTAATTATTTTATGACGCGCAAAAAGAATAAACTTGAGGCTGGAATTCCACTTATTGGGCTAACTGTACACATTGATGACAATCTTCGCCACTCATTGTTTCACCTAAATATCGTGACGTGAGACGCACCAAATCATTGTGATGTCTGTATCACTAGTACCACTAAATACAAAGACTACAACTCCCAAATGACCTATTTCAGAGGTGCATAACGCCATCTAGTTTTTTCAACGGTAAAATAACTGTCGTCCGAGTACGAATGTACTACTCAATGAAAATTTTGATGAGTAAAGCTGTCATATTAAACAGAACTTTAAAGATAACAGAGTAACCCGAGTACTTACGAATTAGAGTTGACGGAAGTGCGTGGAGCTATCCCCATGTGCTTCCGTTTAGACCACAAGAGTAAATACTCTTTAATCGAAAAATTGTCCTCGCGGACTTGCTTCTCTAATAAGTCCATGGCGAATATGGCGATTGTCTTTTATTATACTCGATATTGTCGAATGACACCTTGATAAAACAAGGCGTGGAAGCCATTAATTAAGAAAAAATAAAGAAGTAACTTTAACTAATGACATTTGAAGTTACAAAAAGATAATGCCGTACCTATTTGGGTTGTTTTAAATAAAACCAGAATATGGAATTAATAATTGTAGTTTAATAATAAGTGTACTTTAATAAATTGAGTGAAATAAAACGCCTTTGTGATGACGCGTGACAGAGACAAGCCGCCGAACGGAGAAAGCGCGTAACTTACGAATATGACATTCTAAAAAGTTCCATTAAGTAGTATGTATTTTTAACAGATTTAAAATTGGCAGTTTTCATTTAAATACATTTAATCATTTTGAACGACACTTTCTCATTTTGACGGTACTGAAAAAATGGTAATATTAAAACCATTCCTTACTGTTAGATAGGGAAGAACTGGGTATTGCGAATCTTATACATATGGGTACATTTTTTCTATGTTTGGTGCTTCTTATTTAATTTAGTCTCACTGTTTTAATAAAATTGGAACTATAGTGGCTGTCATGTGCATAAAAATAATAACTGATTGCAAATAAGCCTCGTTTATTATACCTTATTTTGACTCTCTTCAAGTTATATATGTATAATAAACTGGTTAAATTATCAAGTAAGTAAGAAGTATTGGTTTAGTTTTAAGGTTGAACTTGAATATAAGCAAGGAATGTTGATAGTGAATAATTATTCGTTAGAATGAATATAGATAGACACGAGTATTTTGTGTTTTTATCATATTTTATGCACATGACATTATACATAGTTTTAGTATATTTTCACTGAGACACAAGCAAATCTCGCAACTTCGATTGACAACCGAAAAACTAAATTTAAACTACGGACCGCGGTATTTTTTAGTAATGACTACTTAAACTGGTTTTTAAAAACATGATTTTACATTACATCTCAATGAAAAGATTCATGTTTAATTACTTTTCTAAAAGTAATAAATCGCCAGATAGCACTGACGGCAGCAAATCACACCCGTCTCTTTCGTCACATACTAGTGGCATACAGAGACTTTACCTGCCGAACCATCATGGCGAAGAGTACAACATTACAGTACAATAATATAAAGAGCTTGTAAAATTGCGCAAAAGCGTTAATAAATGTTCACGACACCGAAACCGTAAATGAAACGCACTTAACATGAGCGACACAACGTCAAACGACATCTAAATATTTAATTAATTAAAACATCTATTTATTATAATTAGGACAAAATGTTGGTATCATCTATTGCAAAGCGTATTTATTTCGTTCAGTCACATTTTTCATATTCAGAGAAAAGGCGGTAAGTATCTTAGTCTTGCGCGTAGATACAGTATTATATTTGACATATTTTTTCTTATGAGCTATGGGCAGTTGATTTTCTCATTTTTTTATATTTTCAGTTAGAATATTTACTGAAAGTTCGAAAAACTTTGCAGTTAAAGACTTCAGTTTTTAATTTTGTATCCTAGACTTTTTCCTATAGCATATCTATTCCAAAGAGGTGTTGTGCGTTGCGTTCATTGCTCAATATTGTAACGGAACAGCTGGGAGAATTAAATACGCTTTTGCTGTGACGTAGCAGAGAGCGGTGAAGACCGGGTGTTACTCAAACATGATAGGTATTACATGGCATTCGTTTTTTTGTAAACATCGTTAATTTCAGACATTCGCTAGGATAAACCTTCGTGCGATGTGGTCGCCCTGCCAAGATTGATTATGCTAGCGCTTCTATTCGTTTCGTTTTTAAACCAATCGCATCACTGGTAGATGTCGTAATACGAAAAGTCACGTGATCTACCAGTGACGCGATTGGTTTGAAACGAAACGAATAGAAACGCGGTTGGCGTAATGCATCTTGTCTATGGGCTCTGTTTGACCGTAAGGCCAGTTCGGAGCAGACCTTTATAGGTTCTGAACTCCTGGTGGGTGAATAATACCCTCGTCAGAATGATTGTTAAATTAGAACAGCTTGACGACCTAGATTTCTTCAAACAGAAAGAGAAACATCCATGACTTCACCGCTAAGGTATAACACTGAGTGTTGTATTTAATTTTATAAATACAATACAAAAATGAAAAAGGTATTGCTTTTACCGAGATAAAATACGTGTAAACATGATAAATGTGTCCTTTACAAATTGGAATGAAGTATTTACAAGTGTTACTTAAGTAGCAAATATATTAAAATTGAATTACTCTATTAAAAATACTTAAGTATAAAAGTAGTGTAGGCACAAGAAATTTCATAATTAATGTGTGCAATATCTATTATTTAGCTATGACACTATTATAATAAGTGCTTATTATTTGAATGACTTAATCTACTTTATATTCATGCATTTACCATGAGTTTTTAGTTTAATACCTCGTTACAAAGTTAGGAAGTTATGTTATAAACAGAGTTAGGCCATTTTGTATCTAGAAATCAGACTCAGTTTTAGATAATAGTAATCAAACATGATCAAAATTGTAACGTTTCAGAAGAGTTTATTTTTTAATTAAAAAATAATAATAATTAGGAAGCTGTTTTATAGTCGATAGGTGTACTATTTATTTAGATGAGCTTATTAGTTGCTCTCGTAGTCGTCTATAATGGTCGAAATGTAATAACAAACAACGTTACAGGTTTTTCGAGTAGGTACGTAATTATTTACGTTGCTTCAAACCCTGCGCGTTATTTTCCTGTTTCAAGTGAATTTTTCATTTTGTCGCTCATCAAACTTAGGTTTTCGTGCGTTTTTTATATTCAGCCTCTCTGTAATAAAAGTACGTGTTAGTACTTTTAATTATTTGACTTTGCTTAAAAACTCACGGTAAATACTGATATCCCAAAAACTAAACGAAATGAAATTCTTAAACATTCTCACATTACTTATATTTAAACATTCTCTCTGTGTCAGTTCAAGTTTCAATTCCGTTATTTGTACTGCTCGTCAAAGTTACTTATTTTGTTTTCATGCAACTGCAAGTAGATTTCACAAGCTGTACTTTTTGGCCTGTTAAATAATGTAAAACAGTATTGAGTAACGGTTGACCGATTACAATAAATCTGGATTAATAATCTATTAACTAAAAGTCTACGTAGGATTCCAATGAAAGAAAAACTGTTTATAACAGAAAGTACATGATTGGAACAGCCACTGGGTATTAATTATTATTTATTTGAGTTGCTACATGTTCTAATCAAAGCAAATAAACATACGTTAAATTGTTTCAGTCCTTTACGAAAACAATACAAGTTAAATGAAGTATTCATGCTCATTTCTCCATAGGGCCTCCGCAGGCAGTGACTGTTGTCACGGCCTCATAGACGGCCCAGTTTCCCGCACTTTGACAACTGTCAATGCCTATGATCTTAAAAAGTTAAAAGGAACTTATAATAAACATCACGTTAATCCCATTTAAACGCGTTAATTAGATTTAGTACAAACATCGTCACACACAAGCTAGCTGAGACTAGATATTGAGACAGATATGACAACGACAGGCCGTGTCAAAATTGGTCTTTCACTTTCATATTTTATGAAGAAGTGCTTCCTCGACGGTTACTTAATAAAAAGAGGTGGCACAAAAAAATCCAACCGTAGATTGTTCCTTCAATAAGCTGACGTGAAAAATACAAGGTACATAAAGATTGTAAATATTGTATCGAATTTTTATGATGAAATTGATGAAAAGACCAATTTTAATAAGACCGATTACAGTGCAAGGAAAATACTTAAAAGCGACTCTCATTCATTTATATGAAATAGCATCCCACCTCTTTCTGATATTTGTTTTTAGAGCGAGACTTGCCTTGTCACTTTCAAGTATTTTAACACTTACCTAAGTACATAGTAATTGTGTTCATACAATAACACCATTCGTTTAGTAGTTTTAATAAGGCAATGCTTATAGACAGCGCTTACATTAAGAATTAAGTTCTAGGAATCAAAAAACTACGCAAGGCTAATGTGATAAAGTTTGGTGTTCTTTCCTTACAACTTTAAATTCAAAAGACCATAGATAACATATGAACAAGTAGATTAACGAGTCTTAGCTTTAAATAAAGGTATTTTTAAAACAATTCATCGATTTAAGTAATATTACACAAGGCAAGATTGCCTCATATCTTTGGATTCTATTACTCGGCCAAGACAACTAAAATATAGTGTGCAAGATGCAAAGTTCATAACAGCATACATTGACGTCTCCGTCCGCATAAAATTGGTTTATTGCGTTTCCGACGGGAACCACTTCAACTATTCCTATGCAATAAAACATGTCTTTCCTGTCTTCCAATTTTACGTGAAACACCTTTACATTTATATTATCAGTGATATTTGGAAACTTGAAAACAATATTTTTACAAGTTACCACATTTTAGCTGTTTTCTGCATTTCACCCGTTATTCTGGTTATCTTGGTCGGTTTGTAATTGCAATGGCTTTTGTAGTGGAATCGCGTATAATTATAAAGTATATTAATTTTATATGAGTTTTTATGCTTTAATTATTATGTATGTATGCTTGGCTCCAATACGATTAATAGCAAAGACTAGGATCTAAGAAATGTTCAGAGATAAGTTGCGTTACAAATTTATCACATCGACCGTTTGCGAAAGATTTAAAGAGGACATTAAAAATACTAGGAGAGGGGAAAGATAGCGTGAAAACAAACTAAGATAATATTATAATTTGAGCATGTGAAGCTAAGCTCGTGTTGTAAGCTTATATTAATATCAATATTTATCAATACATATTACAGGTTACATATTGACAACTCATCCGTTTGCTTCTCACAAACATAGGTTTTCACAGCCACAACCAAATTAATTATTAAAACGGTGGGTAAAACTAAATTACAAGTACAACCTTATAAATGCAGCTCATCACAGTAAATAAACTACAGGAGATCAGCTCATATCGTCATGGGAATTCTAATATAAAAAATAAATACAAATTTTGGCACTCGAATATGGTGATTTTAAAAACTTACTATTGTATTTGAACTGTACGGCTAATATTTGTAAATTTTTAAAACGAGATCTTATAAATCACGAAATTTTAGAGGAACGATATATTTTCGATTCTTCCTAGTAAAAACAGGGTTCGTTAAAACTACGATTTCTAAAATTTGTCAAAACAACACCAGTGTATTTTTCCTTTTAAAATTCACTGAAGTATTAAGTGAAACTAGAAGACAGTAGAGCTGTACAATATCAAGAATACAAAGTATTTAAGTAGTGTAAACATCGAAGTAAACAAGGTCTTAAGGCAAACAAATATAAACTAATATCGTATAAAACCGTCAGGTATAAGAACAGTATATTAACAATCAGTCTCAAGCCAATACATACGGATTTCCATAGATAATTGATAATAAGTAAATACAAATACAATACAATAGCCTTTTATTTGCAATCAAAGTTTAGATCCGTTTTGTGAGATCGAAATTGTATCTTTAACTGCAATTACTAAAGGCCAAAAGTATTAAGACTTAACACTAAAATCTAACGAGAGTTGGTCCATCCGTTAAAATATAGAATTGAGAAGCTGCTCTTCTAAGAAACGCCACCTACAGTCTGCCGCAAGCACCGAAGCCGCTGGACTAGCGGGGGTCATCGTGGGACACCGCGACCAACTCTACATAGACTCGTACCGTTCACATCAACTCATCTCACTCTAGATCTGGCACTCAACTTCAGCGTCGGGCCCACATTACGTTTCAAATAAAATAAATAGTTCTTAAGGTCTCACCAAACTACCGACTGGCGAACCAACAAAATCCGGGTAGCACTAAGAATCTCGCTGTGCAATTAAAGAATCGGGGAAGGCCGCTCACATCCGCGACATGATCATGTTCCTGCCACCAGCCAGCAGCTCGCGAGTGTCGGAAGGTGAGCCTGGGCTTAGACTGGGGCCTACCGACGGTGTAGAGTATGTGTCGCGGTTAAACTTGCCAAAGCGCCGTTCGCTCTCAGAAGCAAGCGAGTAATCTTCTTCTACGATTTGCTCGAGAGGCGAATCCCTCACAGCATCACCATTAAGCGCGAGCGCATTGACGAATCCGTGAGCGCGATCTGGAGGCGGCTCGCAGTAAGTTTCAGTGATAGGTCCAGCCAGGATTTCAGCGGCGCGAGCGCGGCGCGCGTTTTTCGTGTGCATTCCTCCCGTCTCCGCGTCTCGCTCCAGGCGGTGCCCCGACCGCGATCGCGTTAGTTGTCGCTGCACATAATCCTCCAATGCATCCTCCTCGCTCTTAGTTAAGAACTTATGCAGCACGATAAGAAATATACCGATACCGAGCGCGAATAGCCCCGAGCAGACGAGCTCGTTAAACCAACTGACGGAGCCGATGCTGCTCCAAGAGGTGACGTCATCGGGCAGCCAGCCGGAGCCGATGAGGAACACTCCGAGTACTAGGAACACAACGCCCAGGTGAAGCATGCCGACGGAGGAGACGACCTCATTTTCGGAGGCGCGGGTGTTCTTGTAGCGGCGGCGCTCGAGCGAGCCAGTGGAGCAGTGCGGGGAGGTGACCCCGGACTCGGAGGACTGCAGCGAATAGCGGCGCTCCTTGGCACGCTGCTGCTCGGCGCGCCGCTTGCGCTCGCGCCGGATGGCGAGCGCGGAGTGGAGGCCCACGGCGTGCATCCTGCAAGCACGGGCACGGGTCAGTGGCGGCAGGAGCGCGGGCCGCCGTGCTGCCCGTGCCCGCGTGCCGTGCCGCCACGCACAATACACGCGCCATGATGCCGGCAGGGTGGCAGGCACTAAATGTCGACGAGGATGCTTCTCGCTATAAAGCTACCTCGCTCACATTACGTCGCATAAGAGCGAGGCGGCTGTATGGCGGAACTCTAATCGTATATTGAAAATAAAAATAAAGTTAAGCATCTGTCTTAGGAGCCGACTGTACTTATTTTAGTAAACAACAGTATTTTCTGCATAACATATTTCTCCTATGACACACTTTAGCGACAATATGTATCTTTCTAAAATATGTCACCGGAAAAATATACTGTCATTACTGGCACCCCCTCGTTACCTTGTTGCTGACGGCATCATTAGAGCGTATATTTTGCGTAAGTACTTAATACAGGCTTAAATAAATATAAACAACTCATGGTGTTGCTGTTCCTTACATTTAATTAACCCTAACGTAACGGTAAGATCGGCTTGTAAGAGCTGTAAATACAGATATATAAGGCAGTCCCTTCATTCTCCATGCGTAAGCAAAGCTGCCTCGCCATTATTGTCGACTTGGGGCAACCACGGCTTTGGTAATCTTGGTATGTTGCACATTGCTATTCAGTATAAGGTAAATAAACAAAAAAGAACGATTAAATTAAACGCCATGGCTCTGATTTTCTTATTTGCAGTAAATTAAAATGTCTGGTAAGGACACGACACAGTGATAGCCTCTTGGAAACTTTGAAATCATGAAAAAGAAAGTTAACGCATATATATTCAAAGAAGTTAAGTAAGTTAGCGTTAGGAGGCCAATGCACTACTAATAAATGCTAGACCAGTTGAACCAGTCAAATAAAGTTCTGGAATAGATTCAATTCAGTTTCGGGCATGCAATAATTACGTAAAATATGTACACGATTAAACGTTAATGCATAATTTCCCCGCTCTCATTCTCTGCGTTCCAGCTCAAATGTTCCGGTGATATTTCAAAAGAATTCCTTTAATTTCCCGGCCGCCGAAAGATGGTAGAACTGGCCAAGAGTTAAATTCTACTTTAGCGCGACATCAGCGATCTCGCGAATTATGCAAAACAGAAGTTATGGCTCTTCGCCATCTGGTGTAGTTGTTTAATAGGGATTTAAATCACTGCGCTATGACACCGAGAGCGAAATGTTCCGCTTGGATAGCCTACTAAAAAGCCAGTAAAGCGCGAGTCCTTATTTAAGGCTAATTGTTTAAAATGAACTTTAATTCTTATTTTGATAATATAAGGTTGGGCTGTATATTTTTGTATGTTTTTGGTCTTAAATCCGAAACTAGATAAAATATATTTACCTATATACAGGGTGTAAGGGACGGCTCACCGAAAACTGAAACCATAGCTTCAGACCATTGTACTGAACTGAAATCCAGTGGAAATTTTCCTGGGAAAACGAAATTTTTCTCGTTGGTTTCAGTTTTCGGTGAGCCGTCCATTACACCCTGTATAGGTATATATACAGTGTGTAAGGGACGGCTCACCGAAAACTGAAACCATAGGTTCAGACCATTTGTACTGAACTGAAATCGAGTGGAAATTTTCCCGGGAAAACGAAAAATTTCTCGTTTTTTACGTGAAACTGCAGTTTTCACAGCTTTTTTTACATAATGAGCTTCATTATGTCATAATATGTTGTCCTAGATCGGTTTATATGTAAAAACATGGAAAAAAAACGAGAACATTTTCGTTTTCCCGGGAAAATTTCCAGTGGATTTCAGTTCAGTACAATGGTCTGAAGCTATGGTTTCAGTTTTCGGTGAGACGTCCCTTACACCCTGTATATTTATAGATATTTTATTTTCTTCCTATTTCTCTGTTGTATAGACCATTTGTTATTTCCTGAAATTTTGTTAATTTGTCTATCCTTTGGCATTGTCCTTGCTCATTCTACTCCAAGGTTAACTGGAAGAGATCCCATATGGGATAAGTTCGCCTATGTACATTATTTATATTGATGCAAACATGTCTTGTAATTGTTTATGTGCAATAAAGAGTTTACACACATACATACATACTAGATTCCTAAAAATTCAAAAACGTTTTAAAATGTACAAAACAAATATGATACCTCATTTTTAATTACATTTTTAAACCATGTTTTTTTTTGTATTTATAAACAAATTCGGGCAAGCGTACACTTATTCCAAATTTCAATGTAATAGGTTCAGTAGTTATTGACACCGAAAAGAATTTTGCTTTCAAAGGAGAAGGGACTCTGATCATCAATATAGAAATAGTTACAACAACAAGACCACGTTGCACGTGGCGTTTAACAAAGTTACTTAATATACATTTTTAATCCAGAATTATGCCAACACGCCGATGAGCACCATGTAGTCAGGGCTTTCTGATTCCCATTTAAAGCTGACCAGAATTATAACACACAATTGTGGTAATGTGTTGAAATTTAAGCTCTTAGAACATCAATCTCTGGTTTTGCATCTTTCTACAAACGCTGCAGATCACAAATAGAAAGCTTCAGAAATAACTGCAGTTTTATTAATATCAATGCGAATTGTAAACTACGTCCTTGTTATTTCACGCCAATAGACGAGAAAATCCTTTGAGTGAATTTGTATCAAAAGAAATTGATTTCTGTTTCTGCTCCGGGGACGCTTGAGGGAAGCTCTTTGCATGGAATTCACTTTATTAGTGACTGCAAACGATATTTATAGTAAGTAAATATTGATTCAATATCTGAACATTTTAATGGTACAGTCGACAACGAGATGCATATTTTTTTTTTAATATAAGGGAGGGAGGTAGACGAGCATGCGGGTTCCCTGATGGGAAGTAATCACTACCGCCCATAAATACCATCAACTTAAGAAGAGTGGTCGACCCCTTGCCGGCCAATTAGGGAAATGAAAGCTCTTTTCTTGAAGGTACCCACGTCATAACCGCCATGTAATAAAGTCTAAAAATGAATGCATTTTATTGAAGTCAACTAAACAAGAAAGAAAATAAAATAAGTGGTCTCTGCCTACCCCTCTGGGAAACAGTATGAAGTCAACTATATGTTTATTATTGATTTAAGCATTTGTTTTGGTGTACGTCGTCCTATTTGTATTAGTCCCATTTATTTAGAATGCCCGAATTATTTTCAGAAACTTATTTTTGGATTGATTCTTCGGTTATGCTATTAAACTAGACCCGTACTGGTATGACATCATCATCCAATCATTCATTTCATTTTTTTGAAGTCTTAAAATACTGACTGACTAATTTGAAACTGCATCGGCCTGCTACGTTAATAATTCTGTTAAGCAACCTTCCATTTATAAAGACGGTCTTTTACTCCAGATTTAAGCATCAATTACCTACCATATGATGATGATAAACTATCTCTGACACTTGCGTTCTCGACCGAAGTGTCATTTGCCGTCGACCTCCGCTTTCGGTTCAAGCTCTTCCGCTCAAGAGCTCGTCACTTGTTTATTAATTGATCCTTAATTGAGAGGAGGGTTCATGAGCTTGTTTTTTTAATAACGCTTAATTGGCTACAGAGATCTGGTTGAAGTTTGCACAGGTATTTTATATCTTAGATTAGAACATATGATAGGTTAGGTTATGACGTATGAGTCTTTTCATATAATGTTATATTTCTCGTGAAAATAATAGATGCTGAGCAGTCGATTGTTTTTAATCAATAATGATCGAAATATTACTCGTTTTATAGCGTTGTATGTTATATGGGTTAGGTTAGGTTTAAACCTTACCCTCTGTTACGGTTTACCGCATAAATGTTGTTGGTTAGACTATATGTTCCACGTTTTATCCAGGTAAATTATTAATAAATAAATAAATATCAGGGGACAATCTCACAAATTGACCTAGCCTCAAAGTAAGCTAGGCCTGTACTATGGGTACTAGGCAACGATAAACTTACTTATATAAAAATATAAAAATAAATACTTAAATACATAGAAAGCACCCAAGACTCAGAAACAAATACTACGTACGTAGACACTAATACGTACGTACCGAGAACGCTAGCTTCGTAGGCAGGGTCACTACCGACTAGGCTACCGCGTTGTCAAAATATGAAATATCACACAGATAGAGTTGCAACACGTGCAGCCGAAAGATAAAATTACAATTTTCAAATATAACATCAAAGTAATTTACTCGTTTAAATGTTGTTATTATAAATAAACGATTAGAGAAATTAATCCGGATGAAAAGCCTGTTGTAGCGGACTTAAACCGTCTTAAAGATAATCTCAATTACAGGGCGCCCTCGACCGGCTCGAGCTGCACTCTGCTCGAGGGTTACAAATTAGCCCGGAGTTTAATTGCAAGGTAAGAAAATATAATGTAAGTAAAAATATAAATAATTATGTTTATTGCCACGTCGAACAATACTAATACTATTACATATGTACATACATAAACTCACGCCTTCATTCCCAGAGTGGGGTAGGCAGAGCTTAAGAATTACCAACAAGTCTTAGAACTTCTTGATAATTCTGTAACCACATTTTGCACAAGTAGGCTAAGATGTTTCCCAGTGTATTAGTGACAGGTGGCAAGCCCATCGCCTAACAGTACTACAAGCCTTTATTCCCTTAGTCGCCTCTTACGACATCCACGGGAAGACATGGAGTGGCACTATTCTAACCCGGCAACCACACGGCATACTAATACTATTAATATAAGAAAAAAAAATAGGCAAACGAACCAAAACCAACTTAACAACTAAAAAAAAGGGGTAAAACTCGTATTTTTTTTGTTTATATGACAATGGGTACCATTCTCAGCATGTGCCAGGCGTATCCGGCGCTGGTTTTCAGCTTGGCCGCTTTTTTGAAGATGTTAGGTAGGTACCTAATTAATGTCACTAGGTGTGGTTTGAGCTCGGTTAAAAATAAAGAATGAAAAAGTCATACCTACCTTGTATAGGTCGCTCATTCCCTGAATACCATAGTTTGAAAATAGCAGATTACACTTTATACCAGATTCCCAAATCACCAGATTCAAAATTTTGGGTAAGTACAATAAATTAATCCTTATTTTGAATCTGGTGATTGTACTAAATATGACGTGTTATCTGGTATTTTCAAATAATGGTGTTTTGGGAATGAGCGGTATAGGTTCCTACTAAAAAAAAACACTAATAATACGAAATGTCTTCAAAAAGTTAGGAATGAATATGTGATCTACTCTCATATACATATCTGTTCTCATGCACGTGCTGCAAATTTTTGTTAAGCATAAATTCTACATTTCAATTTATCTCTTTGAACCAAAAAGCAAACAGTACCCAATACAAAGCACAAACAAAATGTAGGTCTATAGGTGAACATAGTATACTGCATTGTTACTTATTTAAGCACGTAAATATAGATTTTATAGCCGTAGTAATCTGTTAAACTGGTTTAAGTAGCTTTAGTGTGGAGTCGACGTCGTCATTCCCAGCGACGTACCGTTGGCGCCCTGAGAAACTTAAATTAGTTTGTGTTGCACTATCTACAAAGTAAACTGTATTTATTTAAAATTTAAAAAAAGTTGAAGCTTGTGGGTAACGGTTTGTGTTTGGTGGTACAGCTAACACTACAATTATTACAAAATCCGGGCAAGAGCATGTCAGACCATGCTCAGTGTATGGTTCCGAAGCCGTTACTACAAACCAGGGAATGCAATTAAACCGGTTAAAACCGGTAATAACCGGTTATTTGCATTCCCTACTACAAAATAACGGGTATGAATGAATTTTGTAATTATTTGGTGTTGTCTTAAATAGATGACTTTTAGTAGGTAGTTTAGAAGTTTCTTGTAAAACAAATACGGAGCTCCCGTTTTGTACTAGATTTTTTTGTTCTTTTAAAGTTCGTTATTTCTAAATCAACACAACCCTAGCGCTGCAGTACTGTTCTTTCAGAACCGTTATTTTGATTTACTAATGTGGTTTGAGCATTCGACAGAGGTTTTTAATTACAGCTGCGCACGTAAATGGCTTGTTTAGAGTTTTAAACGTACAAAAGGTTCCTTTTTGGGTCAAGTGTGTTTTGTTTTGAAAATTGAAGCATTTTTTTAAAGGTGGATTTTTCCTTGTCGCCTGAAAGCGGAAAAGGGAAAAGAAAATGTTTGGGAGAGGAATGCTGTTAATAGCCGGGTCGTAATGGTGATGTGATGTTCTACGCTTGCCGCTGCCGACAATTTTAAGAACGGCTTGTGAAATAATACCAGCGTTAAATACAAATATTTATAGAGCGCGAAGTTAGTTTATTGATCTTAACTTTAAGCCCTTTGCTTTCTTAGCTTTTTGTGGTTTCCGGGTTAGAATAGTACCACTCCATGTCTTCCCGTGGATGTCGTAAGAGGAGACTAAGGGAATATAGGCTTGCAGTACTGTTAGGCGATGGGCTTGCCACCTGTCACTAATACACTCGGAAACATGTTAGCCTACTTGTGCAAAATGTGGTTACAGAATTATCAAGAAGTTAAGACTTTTTGGTAATTCTTTAGCTCTGCCTACCCCACTCTGGGAATGAAGGCGTCAGTTTATGTATGTATGTATGTAACTTTAAGCCCCCTAATCAAAGAAGAGGGGATATAAGTTTGACCCCTATATCTGTTTACTGATTTTAAACGGGAAAGCGCATGTTCTCGAGTTGTCAGTTTTATGAAGGTAAAACAATTTGGTAACATGTTGCGTTTGGCAGGGATCGTCAACAATTACATCGTTGCGGTGGGCAGGGCAGGTGTCCGCCAGGTGGTGCCAATGTTGGACAACCCCTGGCGTGGTGCCAAGACTGCAACAGACAGGGTTCACACTTGACCCAAACCACTGAAATGATCTTTATGGGAAGAAGATGGAACAAGACAACATAGTTTAGAAAGCATAAAAAATTGTAATTATATGTTTTAGAAAGCTGTACAAATAAAATTAGTAATTGACCAGAATTAAAAACAGTTACTGGAAATAGAAGGATGAAACCCAAGGAATTCTGCACAATTCACAACTATGCGTAAGTTAAACTCCATTTAAACTTAATTGTACTTAACAAAAGTTAAAATGGCGGACATATTCAGTTTTTTATTCCATCGTTATCTTCATCCACCTACCACATATCATATAGTACGCTACATACTATACTATGCTAGTTGTAGGTACAACTAGCATAGTAGATAGTGATATACGTATTAACTTTTACTTTGTTGGTTTTTCTAGTAAAAAAATATATCCAACAAAGTCATCATATTTCCCACTGTAAGTACGTAACCCATCTGTCAGCCCTGAAGAAGTCAACGCCCGCTGAGTCACGGACTGTCCCAGATTATTCCGGAAGATCAATTGATCCCATACAGGAGCGTGTCGAGTGTTTGTTTATGCACGCTAGACAATATAGTGTACCATGCGTGTGCTCTTAACACTTATGGTCTCCTGGTAGCGGTAACCCAATAAACATGTTTTTTAAAGGAATTAATTGTACAAAGTAAACAAACAAATGTCTCCTCAACAATACCTACATTTTAAACAAGAATAAATTGTATGTTTTGTTTCTGGTTTGATATAATTTTTCACAACCAATCCGTGAAAAAGTGAACAACAAAAAAAAATGGTCCCTACCTATAAATTATCAATTAGAAACAAATCCATGCAACTAACTCTAGCTATTCAATCATTCGTTGACTAACATCAATACAATGAAATTGACATTATGCTTTGTTAATTGAAACCAATCTTCTTCTTACACAACCTTCAGAGTTGACCTTACAGCTGATTTCCGTGACTGAAAATGTGTACTATTCATGAACACGGTATTTGATTGTTTAAGTAATATCAACAATGGTTTAGATCACAATTGACGGCCACATGTTACGAAACTTGTGTGATTTATGCTACTCTTATTTTGATCCCTACATTTTATTGATAATGGGTTTGCTCTTCACTAACTCTTGTCCTTGGATTCGGGCGAAGGTTTTGTCAACGATGATATGAACTCACCCAGAAGATGCCTAATCACCTTAACTTGAAATAGGTTTAGATTGTATGCATTTGGTAATAATACAGACGCAGGAAGCGCATTCCAGTATTTTGCAGTTTGCAATATGCAAACCAAACGCTTCGCGATTTTACAACCTCGTTTTATGCTATTATGTTACTGATAGCCCCCTCCCTCTGCATTATAATTTCATTGAATCAATCCCAATCAAGCCCAGCCCTAGTTGCAATAGAAACGTCAGTCACCCATCGCGTTGTTTGCACGTCCGCGAACAATGTAACTAGTCCAGTTCCATTTGCTTCTATAAATACAACGTATTTACTGCTCGATATCGGTATTTACAAGGGTGAATTTGCTGCTCCGGAAATGCTGTTTTTCAAGCTTTACTTATATTTCGGTACTAAAATTATTTAGCTTATTTCAACCCTGGAAACGCAAACGACGTAACGTGCTGATCAGCACGTGTATGTATAATAGTATTTTTCACAATCGTGTTATAATAGAGAGCTTTTTAGTCGAGTACCGTGTTTAGGCCACGAAGCTTGCTGAGTGGCCTAAGTAAGGTACGAGATTAAAAAGCTTAATTATGACACTATTGTGAACAATACTTTTTGTACGAGTTCATTAAAATTAATAATTTAAGTCATACGAGTATATAAGAAAACTAAATATCGTAAGTGTTCTACTATCCGACTTTTTTGACACAAGATAATTGAAAAGTAGATTTTTGACAGATGACGCGACGCTGCTACGTTCCTAAACGCCACAGATTGGCAATTTTGTATCGGATCGAGTCACCTTAAACAAGGACACACATGGAAATCCGAAGTTCTATTTTCAAATTTTTTTCGGTTGTCTTGAGCGTATCGAAATAGTTATTTCGGTTGTTTCGGAAGGAACATCGATGAAAAGAGTGACGTTACAGTATTCTCTATGAAATCTTAATACACAGATTTTAATCGACGAGTATAAAAAATAGTAAATAAGCACGTACAATGCTGTTAAGATCTGGATGCGAGTCGAGCAGGTATTGTTAGGCTCGGAGCGAGCGTCAGAGGATTAAAGGCTTACAAGGAAAGGCCTTTTCATTTAATATGACGGTACAAAGCTACGTTCATCGAGTAAACCCCACATTTCCACTGCTTTTCTGGAATTTTATACCGCTTATCGCGTAACAGAAGTACTAGGGTAGCAGCACGCGGCAGGCGGTGAATGCGGATCGTTTTAAAGCGTGCATTATACAGGGTGAAATAGGGGTCGTGATCCCAACCATTTTTTTCTGACTCAGTAAACGATTGCGATGTTACCTGTATATATTTTAATTGAAACAAAGATGGTCCGGTATTTACTTATTTTAATTAAAAAAACGTTAAGTAACTAAAATGCGTGGTCACCCTACTTTTCCAATTACAACCTCTTTGAAAACAAACAACAAACAAAGGAATTTTTCTTATCTGTCTATCAGTATCGTCATAACAACCTCTTTACATACTTACTGCGATGATTGTTAAGTACATGCACTTGACATAAGTTTTCTTGGGAAACAGAAGGGTGACCATGATCTCAAATCATCCCAGTTTTTTTTATTATTTGCTGTACTGACTTAAATAACTAACTTTAATAACTGTTAGTCCTAACCTATCGTGATCCTTTGGTGAAAGTAAGTTAAATGCGTCTTTCTTGCTCCACGACCCCTATTTCACCCTGTATCTCGGCTGCAGCTATGAACAGCGAGTTTAATATCCGGGTAAGTTGGTAAAAGTGAACGAGATCGAACCACCCTACAAAATAAACACGGAAATAACAGTGGTTTCGTCCATGTTAGACTCCATCGTGTGAAAAGATAATAAAGAGCAATGGGATACGAAATTGCATTTGTTATAGTCGTTATTTATTGTAGAATGACACGATGTCGCTAAGCGACTAGTTTATTCAATATAAATTCTATCGGTTCATGTAAAGAATAGTAAAGTGTTTTAGCGATACCTAAATCAAATTAGGAAATTTAGAGGGCACTGTAGAATCGGATCCATTACTTTGTTAGTTCCTAATCATTTGATAGTAAAACTCTGTAGTAAAAATCTATATCTAACAATAATGTTCTTACTTATATCACCGTATAAGGTTTATAAAGCCACGTCGTTGGAGAGTTCTCGGCGTTTCGAGAGCGATGAAGTGGCTCTCCATGCCTAGGCTTCACGTGAAAGCCGGTACCATGTAGGTATACCTATAACTATACAGCTAACTGAAGTGTAGGCTACGCTTTTGTTTTGGATCAAAGCTCTTGGAATTTATTATCTCCTAGTACTTATGATGTTATTAGTCGTAAACTTTGTTGCTTACATTTTCTTTTCAAGTGTTATTTTGTGAATTAATTTGCCTAATTGATCACCAAGACGGTTGTTATGACATAGCTAGCTATGCATTTCAGTTAACGCTGAGAGAAAGGGACAGAGCTATATAAATGCTATAGCTCTGTCCTTTACGCTCGCCGTAAAATTAACTGCATAGCTATGTCATAATAACCCCCAGGGCCGAGATTCTAAGCGGGGAAAAACATATCACGTCTTTGACCTATTATCGTGTTGACACCGTTTTAATAGCTCTTATTTACTTGACAGTACTGGCGGCAGAGTTAAAAAAAATACCATAACAGTTCAAAGAGGTTACCGCTTTTTACCTCCAAAGGTGTATTTCCTATGATTGGCAACTTTTATTCGTAGTATCTGGTGCCCATTTTTACTTCAATTAGAAATTCGGATACCCAGCGTTATCGCAAATGAATCACTAGTTTTGATATTAGTATGTAGTAGTACTACTGTAGTAGATACTGTTTTTTTATTTTATTTTATTTCAAATACAACAACCGCCTCTCTGTACTTGATATATTTTTTTTAATGCACTATTTATAGATTTATATAATGCTAGACTAAGTAGTACCATTGTAATATTATATATAATTAAAAAAATTACTGACTACTGAGTTTCTTGCGGCGGTTCTTCTCAGCAGTGGTCTCCTCTTGTGAAGCGCTGCTGGTAGATTCTTGACGTGTAAAAGTGCCCGTGCGGCCTACTTACTGAATAAATGTCTTTATCTTTATTGTACCCGAAACCGACGTGCGTGCATGACTCGATGTATGAATGTTGAAGAAGCGAAAGAAATTTGTCAAGATCGTAGCAAGTGGAAAGAAGTGGTCTCTGCCTACCCCTCTGGGAAACAGGCGTGATTTAATGTATGTAATGTATGTATGTATCTTTATTTTTATCTGAGCATCCAGTTGTTGTAACTGATAGACGCCAGTATCCCGCTATAAAATATTTGATGTCATTTGTGTTTAAAGTGAAGGAAAGAAAGATGATATAAAATTTCATGTTGCTGTTACATATTTATTGTTATCTTATCTTCCAACGAGTGAACCTTTTTAAAAATTCTTTTTTCAATGATCAAATACAGTATCACTCGGAAATTGGTACTCGAGCGTTTGACAAGCGTAGTTGTTATCGACCCCAACCAAGTGTTACGGCTTCCTTCCCGATAGCAATCTCCTGAGATGAGGCTCGACGTGTTTTCACGTAAGTTATTATTACATTTTCAAAATACGAGTACATGTTAATAAAAGAAGAATTTGGAAGACGTCCACATAAACGCTAAGTGTTCCTTTCAACAAATGAAGTTAGTAAATTAACCGATACGAAAACCAATTAATGACCATCATCTGAAAACTAAATTAATTAATACAGTTACATAGTTAAAATTTCAGTATTTATTTATTTCCAGCAAAAATCCGATGTTATTTCGATAAATGGAATATCAATTTACATAAATAAGTAATATGGCTGATAGTATGAAGGGTCTACGTCACAGTTTGTTATTTACTTCATAGTCCACATTACCTTCTAAATACTCGATCGATACCCTTCTTCGATGGTTAGCCAAATTAAGTCAGTTAAGATTAAGTGGTACGAGAGCTTACTTAATGATCAGAATTACATTTTGAAAAAGCATTCCCCAATTACTCGTTAAAACGGCGTACATCAAATACTCAATTTATGCGAAACATAAAAATTCGTAGCTCAAGCCATAAAGCAAAAGAAATGCGTGTTCCATAAGCATTTTTTCCTGAATAAAGTTTATTGAGGCAGCGTCATGATACCAGGCAAACATAGATGTTAGGAGTTTACGCGCTAGCGGGGCACGTCCCGTTTGACGCATGACGATATCGTGAGACGGATGCGTATCCCTGTTTACGGCCTAAGGGTTACGCTACGCGTAACGTTGTTATACTTGTTATTATGTGGGAACCAAGACCGACGCTACTGTAATAGATCAGTGATATGAGACGAAACTAGAATGACGAAAAAGGACAATGATAGTAAAGTTGCTAGCATTTTTCACGTTGCTCTGATTTTGTACGTATGAAGGAACACAGAGCGTACTCGAATATACATAAATGCTACCATTTATGTACGAAAATAAAACATGAAAAAATACGTTTGTACTATTTCACAACTTCTTGTTATTTGAAACATCAGTAAGTGTGTAATTTGGTTTATGACCGATAAACGTCAAAATACGTACATTTATCAAATACGGAATTCACTTGCAAACAAAAGCAAAAGTCAAAGTACCCGTAAATCAGGCCGTTTGAAATACGTTTCAACTGACGTACGAACGAGAATGCGAGTTTATATTAGTTCGTGCGTTAGAACTACAGGTATAGGTTAGTCAGGAGATTAGGGCCGGTATTGGACCCGATTCTACAGAGGCCTCTAAACTTCCTAATTTTATTTAGGTGTCTCTAAAACACTTTGCTATTCTATGAGCAGGTGTCATAATCAAATGACAGCGCCATGACAGCGCTAATTTGAATCTGACGCTTCTTATTTTACGCGGTCTTATACATTGTCAGCTTTACATTCTGGAATAGCACTGATTAGATCTGCCGTCTAAAATATGTCTTAAAATTAGAAAATATAGTTTTAGGCTATTTAAGCGATGTGCACGTAGAATCGGCTCCATTGGGCGAGATGAAAGATACGTCAAAGTAAACGTCAAGCTATAGAAAGCTGTCATTTTTGACGCATCTTGAGAGGAGCATTACTGGGGGGTTCTTCTTCTTCTTTAATTTCTTTATATAATAATGGTGGTCCACTGCGGTATTTTGCAGTGATTTTGCCAGTGTCAAGTGTGTACAGTAAATCAGTAAATAGAATAAATCAAAAGTACAAAGTCGGAAATCTTTCAATTGGCCATCTTCCCTCCCCGAAGGTTACCGGAAGACCACTACAGGGGGCTTATTATGACGTTGAGAGAAAAGGACAGAGCTATATAATTGATATAGCTCTGTCCCTTACACTCGCTGTTAAATGAACTGCTTAGCTAAGTAATAATAACCCTGCAGGCGTGGTCAGTTTATTAATATTGCCCTAGGACTAGCAAGTTAGATTGGTTGGATTATTATCTTTTGTAAACTTGTAGTACTTACACCATGTAATACCTACATCTACAAACATGTAGATTCTTGCAATGAATTGTGTTGAAATAATATCACAATGATTAAGAAGCATCGGGACCCTGTTGCCACAAGCTAACCTAAAACATCCATCATGAAATTTAATAAATTAAATACTTAGCCCCTTTACTTACTTACTTAGAACTTTAACTAAATTAGTTACTATTATTATTCGATCTCTAATTAATTATCCCGTTTCCATTCATTGACCCCTATGCCCCTTTTGGAACATACGTAATTAAAAACCCGGCTGTAATGGTTACTTAAGCTAAGACTAGGACTGATTGAAGTCAGTTGTGATTTTCATCTTTGTGTTCATGCTTGCCGGAGTACAGGGTGTTAGGTAATAATTGAAAATCCGTAACGTGCAGATAGGGGCACTTGGAAAGTTCTGAGAAAAGAAAAATAACGCTTTGAAAAGTGTCACTTTGTTCTGTGTTCGAGATAATTAGGACTGTATTTTGTTTCGTGTCATCTAACACGTTTTTTTAATAATGGTAAGTAGTTGTGTAATCAAAATGGCATTAACTTTTTAGATACTAGCGTGTTTATTATTTAACAAAACAATAATATGGGTCTTGTTTCCGAACCTAATGTTGGTTTTATAAGAACTCCCTATAATATACATGTATTAATTAAAAATCTCCCTATATATCCTTTAACATCCTAACATATTGTATACATGCAATACACCACATCATATCTAAGCATAAGCTTGGATTTATATTTTTATCTTACCAAAACAAAGTAAACCTCCGACATCTCCCAGCAGATAGAAACACCCCTCCGGGCATTAAGAGGGGGTAAGTCTTACTAGGACCGCATGAATATTGTATCACTTCATATCCCAGCGGGGGTCGATGTCCTCTGGGACCTTTCTCCACCGCAAATGGCTATCGTTTCATGAAGATATATATCTTGAATACCGGGTGTAATGTTTTCTAGAGTAACCAAAAACTAGAAAGAGTTGTATTGTGTAGCAATATGTATGTCGTGCTTAGAGGCCGTACACGAAATTTTGCTGATATCGCTGATTTACGTGATTTTCCAGACGTGATTTTACAGTTGAAATACTGTATTTCTACAAGTTTTAATACACAACACGAAAGATAAATTCTAATTTTATCGAATGTATGAGCTACTTTTCTGTTTTCATTATTTTATTTTGATTAATCGACCTGACACTGGCGACTGTTATGTGAATTTTGCTGGAAGAGGTTTAGAATGTCACATATTCATGAACCGTTTTGACGTCTAAACGGTATGAAAAATTTACAATGTATTGCTGTGAAAGTCGTCTAAAGAATGTATGAATTACTTTTTACCACTTTCAAATAAATTTTTCGAGTAAAAAAATAAATAAACTTGGTATTTTTTTATAGAAAACGGGCAAAAAATATTTTTTATTTCGGCTACTCAGAACTCTCGTTTATAAAATTAAAACAATAGAAATAAACTTTAGTTCATAATCAATCCATTACCTAAAAAAAATATCCAAAAATTTTAAAAGAATTGGCAATAAATAATGTTTTAAAACAACCTAAATCTCGCATTTTGATACTCGACAAAAATAAAAAAGTGGCTCATTTATTCGTAGCTCATTTATTCGATCAAAACTTAAATGATATTTAATGTTGAGCATTAAATCTTATAGAAAAGCAGTATTTTAACTGTTAAATCACAAAAATAATCAAAACGGTCAAAAAATCGTGTACGGCCTCTTAAGTGTTATAGAACTCGGGGTTTTAAAGAAGATTAAGTCGGTTAAAGCGACGGTGCATCTATACTGAAAACTTCATAGTTAAAGCAGAAAATAGCGTTCGATGACATTAAAGTCGATTAAATGATACAAATTACGAAGTGGAATTCGATAAAATGATGGGTTACCAGTTAGACGAGCAACATTTTCGAGGTAATAGAGGCCTGTAGGTACACGTAAAGTTCGAACCGCGGGAAACGCCACGCGCCGTTCCAATCTTCATTCCGAACAGTATGTGTAAATGCAACTGTAATGGTAAAATAGTAAAAAATGTACGGTTCGAAACGAAGATTGGAACGGTGCGTGGCGTTTCCCGCGGTCCGAACGTGTTGCTGGCAACTAGGGGGTCTTGTTTTAACGTACGTAGTAAGACAAAGACAGCATTAGTTGCCGGCCACATATCGCCGTTAAAAGTCGATCGTCTATCCGAACCGTTACTGCAATGTTGCATTTTCACATACATGTTTGAAACCGGAACGAGTTAGTTGTCTCTAAAATTTCTCTGAGTACAACGATATGTATTGACGTGCAGCGAGTGAAGCGAGCGAGTTTCTTATATTTTATATTAAAAGGTTTTATTATAAATACATACTTTATTATACTATAGTTATTAGGGTAATTCTGCTAAAAGACGTCCACTGCTGGATGAAGACCTTTTCCAAAGTACCGGAATCAAATCATACGAAGAAAAATCGTCCTATAATTTGCTGAGTTTCAATAACGATTTATATACTTTGTAGCTTTATAAATATGTATATTGTGATTAATTACTGTGATTAAGGTAAGGCAAGGCAATGGGGGCGACAAAAATAAAGATTCACCATTGATTGTATTGGTTACCCGGAAAATTATTTCAAAGCAGAAAGCGAATGTATATTCACCTTTGTTTATATAAAATCTTCGTTCCCTACTAAGTTAACGGGGGAGTTCCTACATCCGATTTTCAGAGCTTTCCTTCAATATTCCGCTAAGTTTACTAAAGCCGAAGTTTGCGGAAACCTTGCCGGGAGAGTAACTCTCCTGTCAGTAGATAAGCCAGTCGACTTGTTCGGAGATTGCACTCGTCCCAGATTGCATGCGCATCTATTGTGCACAGGAGAGATTGAAACAATGCAGGCACAGGTTTTACGTAACAGTACTAACTCTTGTTTTTTAAAGTTTATGTATGTATGCATGTAAACTCTTTATCGCACAAAAATATAAATATTACATTATTAATATTAAACTAAGGTACAAAGGCAAACTTATCCCTAAATGGGATCTCTTCCAGCTAACCCGGAAATAGATGCGTAAGGACAATACATGGGGTTGGACACATACAAGTTTGCATAAAAACAGATGATAATAGGTACTTATAAATAAATAAATATTAAACAAATAAACCAGTACCTACTCACACTAATATAAACGTACATATATAATACACATATAATAATCATTATAGGAATTTGGCTTCACGACTCATTCAGCCACAATAACTCTTAATTAAATACTCAGTCTTAGTTTAAGGGTGCGGCTCCACTGAGGCGGAGACGAGAGGAGCGGAGCGGAGCTGTGCCAATATTAACCAATGGAATCTGCGCAAGGCGCGCTCGACGTGACCGCATGCGCCTTTTATTGGTTAATATTGGCACAGCTCCGCTCCGCTCCTCTCGTCTCCGCCTCAGTGGAGCCGCACCCTTATACTCTTAATTGATAGAGTTTCCTAGGTATTTTCAATTAACTAAGATGCTCACTTCTTCATATTACGTTGCATGATGGCATCACTGGGTCTCAAATAAGGTTGTGGAGCAAACATATACTTATTATTAAAACCGATTAACTTACAGCCGCTCTGAGAGTCAGTTAACGTCAATTAAATCGTTCCTTAGTGACGATATTTCATACCCAAGTTTGAAAATAGAACGAGTTATTTATCTCTTAAATATCTCTGAGTATGATGGCCAGTCACATAACCGTATCTCGAATAGGGAAGACGGGTCACGTAAGGAAACATCCCAACTTCTTTATGATGGCCTGGTACCGTCATCACAGTTTATTTGACTTTCTTATTTATAAAAACATGTTTTCATTATAATTAGAGTTTTATTTAGTTTTTGAAACAAAAACTGACGGTTGATTTTTTGCGATCTCCTCACCTGTTTTCTTTACTTCACCGTTGTTAACATTCCTAGCATTGTTTGCGCTCACGCATAGCGTATAGTCTGTGCCAATTGAAATTGGCAAAGATGTAAACACAACCAAACGAACCCATTTACTATTATTACTCGATAATCACGTGCTTTTAAGATCATGTGAGATCCAAGCAATGATTTAAACACTCGATCTTTATTTTCCTATTAATTTCAAGATTAAATAACTATTAATTAAACATGATTTTATATAAAAACACGCTTAATGAATATTTGAGGTTATGTGTCAAACAGTACTAATTTGTATACATCTTAGGCAATTTCAATTGACACAGACTATACACGTTCTCATGCCTCTCGTAATAGCGAATTAGACAAGTCAGATATAGCTAAGATAATACTTGTGTTCGTGTAAATTTAGAAATAATATGAACTGTATATATGGAACAATGTTGTACGTTTATAGTTTTTTAGTGCCCTACTCGACACGGATAGAAATCTAGAGCAAAATCATTGACACGAGTTTAATAAGTGCAGCGATATTAAAAGAAGTCGAGACCGTGTTTTCATTTTATTATTTGCAGTGGAGCTTTATTCAAATGGGCGTAATATGTTAATTTGGTTGTACAAGAGTCTTAGGTCTTTTTTATAGTAATATTTTTAATTCTTATTTGTATTGTAAACAAATCTGTTTTGTTAATGAAATAAATGTATGGGAAGGAACAAAGTCGCTAGCTATTTTAATATTTAACTTTCCTAATTATAGTGTTTTCAACTAACGAAGAATATTAGCACTAATATGTTAATGTATCTACTTATTTTATTTTATTTAAATTTAATCATATCCGGGAGCAGGATACAGATGGTTTTAAAGCTTTAATATTAACGCGAAGTTTTGGGACAACCTGTACGTCAGTGAACGTATAGGTACACCGATGAATGGGTTAGACCACCTTACAGTGAATAATGTGGGCTGATTGGATCGATGGATGGATGGATGGATGGATGGATGGATTAATGGATGGATGGATTGATGGATGGATAGTTGGATGGGTGGATGGATAGATGGATGGATGGATGAAGGGTCTAGAGCACAAATAATACGCCCACATAACCAACCTTACCCAAGCAGAGCCTGATATATAACTAAAGTTCTTCCTGGCAGAATATGCGATAGTATACTCTTATTGGACGACAAAACTTCTCCCATGCGCCTCAGGCCCAAGAATTAAAAAAGCTAGATTTACCTATATAATTCCACCATTTCATTCCTTAATAGAAAAGTCAGTTTGCTGCCTTACGAAAACCGCATAATTTGCGGTTACTTGTCTGCACTCGATTTTCGCGTGAGACGTCATAATAGGAGCAGTAGGTCGAGTCAATGCACCAGTTTGACCTGGGTGGTTACCTACTTTACTAGGTACTGTTTACCACGGATGACAAAAAAACAGTGGTCTGAGAATTTGGCATTATGCCATATAAAAAATCTTGGGCCCTCTATGTTTCCTCGAGTCCTGTACGTAAGACAGGTAATTTAATTTAATATTGACTGAGCAAGAAAAGTCAAAATAAACGTCAAGTCATAGAGAACTGTCATTTGTGACGTGTCTGAGGACTGGCATTGCAGCCGAGATTAATTTCTTGATACGGTCTCTAAAAAATTGACATCACAAAGCGTCTTGAGTCAGGCATTTCACTCAAGATCAGATTAGTAAGACCGAGTTTTCTGTAAACCAAAATATCAGTATTATCCGTAACCTTCCGAGAAAAAGTATCTCATCATCATGTCAGCCGAAAGACGTCCACTGCTGGACATAGGACTCCGCCAAGGCTCTCCACTCAGACCGGTCTTGTGCTTAAAAAGTATCTCGCTGATGAAGAAAACAGCATTAAAATCCGTCGAGTAATTTAGGTGTAAGAAGATGATAGACGCGGAAAGCGACTTTGTTTTATATAATAGATAAAGACGAAGAGTTGAACTACAAGGTTGAGGTTGAATAAAATTAAGGCCATGCTAACTTATAGCGAAATAAATAAGAGAAACAAAAAAGGAAGAAGTTAGTTTTCCTGTCTCGAAAGAGTTGTTTCTGACAGAGTTGCTGCTCATTAACTGAGTTAAAAGCAAGTTGCGACCACGTATTTCTTTTCACCGTGTACCAACAATTTAACATAAATACAGGTTAACCGATCTAGAAATGTGGTTCATATCCGACTGCCTAAGAAATAGGGTAATGTTTTGGACCTGTCGGTATGTATATGTAGGCATAAGTATGGTTATTTGTCCCTCCGTAGAGCTGGAGGCACACGAGGTGTCGGTTGATTCGCTTTAGCGTCAAGAGCGTCATTAGGAACGTCAAAACCAAAAAAAATGGCGGATTTAAAAAGCAATACATGTTTTGGTTTGGTCGTTTATAGCTACGAGTATGTTACTCGATGTAGCGTATTGTTTTTAATCCGGCCGTCATCACTGTCAAGTTAATAAGAGCTATTATAACAACACTATAACATTTGAAAAGTAATTAGGTTTTACCGATTAGATTAGAATAGAATATACACCCGGTTTCGGACATTATAAAATACAATTTGCACCGTCTGTTAAGTTTTTTTTTTTTTTTTTTATAACATGGGAAGGCAAACGAGCACACAGGCCACCTGATGGTAAGTGGAAACTGTGACCCATAGACATTCGCATTCACAAGACCGCAATCCTAAGACTGCAAATGCGTTGCCAACCCTGAGGCCGAAGATGGAATGCCTCTATGCTAGTCATTTCACCGGCTGTCTTATCCCCAAACCGGAACACAACAATGCGAACACTGCTGCTTGGCGGTAGGTTAATGGATAAGATGGTGGTACCAACCCGGACGGACCCTGCACAAGGTCCTCCCACCTCCAAAATAAGAGAAAGAGAAAGTTAGAGAGTGAGGAAACAAAACTATAAGATAACAATCGGAACCATCAGTTTAGGACAAGGTGTAAAGAAGACTCGAGTCATCGGCTATCGGTCTACATAACAGGTAGTGTTTATACACTAAGAAAACGGATTACTAGGTACCTAAAACAACGTGTGAAAGAGCATTCTCAACTGCAACAAAACTTCTGCGAGAAATGTAGGACAGCCTGGCGGACAGTGGCATGCAAGCTATTTGCAATTGCAAGTTAAAACTACAACTCGATACGGGTAGACGCGGACATTTGCAGAAGTTCTTGAGGTGGAAAAGCAGCCTTAGTATTACTACAGTGATAGTATAGTTAACATATAAAATTGCATTCTTACAGCTATTTATTTGTCTCAACAACATACTTAATAAGATAGGGATACGGAATAAAGGCTGGTAGTACTGTTAGGCGATGGGCTTGCAACCTGTCACTAATACGCTGGTAAACATCTTAGCCTCATTGTGCAAATTGTGGTTACAGAGTTATCAACAAGTTTTCAGAGTTGTTGGTAATCCTGTAGCTCTGCCTACCCCACTGGGAAAAGTGGGAAATGAAGGGATGAGTATGTAAGTACTACATACTTTATTTTGTTAATTATTTACCGTGAAAATAAATAAACAAATTTCGTCTAGTGGCTGAAGAGCTGAAACGCCACATGGTCTTTTCTACGTCACAAATAGTACTCGACTTAAAAAAAAACAATGAAAACATTCAAAATTGATTTTAATTTAAAAAAAAGTTTTATGCTTTTGATACAAGCATGCTTTATCATCACAATACCTTTTCAAAAAATCCTGTTATCAAATTAATACTTAAAAGACAAATATATCATTTCAGTACAAATTGAAATAATGTAATTAGTTTATTTATGTCAGACATTTCATTAATGTTGGCTAATCAATTTTTATCTCGTCGGTAATGAAGCGTATTTGTCTCCGGTACCAGGGAGCATAAGAAAAGGGGTGTAATCCGTGCTAACGCACACTAATGGGCCGGTTAGGCGGTTAGGTGCGCATAAGCGAGGCGGAGCGGAAAATGGCGCGGGGCCATGTCGGGGCAAGGTGGGTCGTTGCGTTTCCAAAATCGATCAATTCAAGTCGTTTTATATCTGTTTCGTGATAAATAGACCTTTACGAATTCACGATACTTCGTGTTATTGAAAATTTACATGA
Organism: Acleris emargana; assembly: GCA_927399475.2. NCBI lineage: Eukaryota > Metazoa > Arthropoda > Insecta > Lepidoptera > Tortricidae > Acleris > Acleris emargana. The sequence continues at coordinate 7,036,220 of OV656840.1, forward strand.
AGCAAAGGGTATGTTATGTAAGCATGTATCAGTAAGAGTTGTATTCTAGTGTTTTTGGGTAAACGTGTAACAAATAGATACTTTCGCATTTATATTATAGTGACTGTTTTAATAGTTTTACTAAATCGGTTTTGGAAGAACGTGAGCAAACCTATTCCCAATGCATTTTGCGACTGCACGGACGTGCTTTTGAATATTCATAACGTTTGTTTCCAAAAGCTTTGTATTTATTCGTTTGTTTGAATGGTTTCTCGAGGTACGTACCTACCCTTTAATTGCACTACGTAACACCTTATTTTATTCACACAGTTTCGACCGTTTTTTTTACATCACTTTACAGCTCTGCAGAGTATTCCCTTCAGCGCTGTGAAAGCATGACAAACAAAGAAACATTCACTTTCGCGTATAATATTAATGAAAGCAGACTAACTAACTAAACTTATTTAAATTAAAATAAAACTAAGCTACTCAAATATTAAAGATGTATATAATAATCACCAATATAATAAAAAGAACACCCCTCTAGCAGGTTCGCTCGCGGCATGGTTCCTATGAGACTGGCTGCATTACCTCTCTGTATAGCCAGCCCAATCCTTTGGGATAATAATTCATACTTTCATAGTACCTACATATGGATTATTAATATTATTATTCAACTATCTGCTTTTGTTCATTCAAATTAATAATTCCGAGTGAACTGGCCCGGTATTTTAGGCTGTACAAACGATATCCTATTTCACCTGTTAGCCGCCATTAATGTCAAGTAAATAAGACCTATTAAAATGTTGGCTATACGAACAACAGGTCGAAAAGATATGACTTTTACCGTGTTTAATAGAGGCGCACTTTACTAGTGCCTATTACCTATTCTGTGCTAGTGCCAATGGTTGGCGTTCGCCAGATGTCGTCAACATTTGGCCCGCGCAAATAGAGCTGACAAACCTTTTTGTTTTCGATAAAATGTTAGACTAGCTACAAACTTTGCTGCTTATCTACACTTGTATTATAAAACCGTGTCGATTTACTGAATAGCAAACCACGCACGGTGAAAACTACTGAAAATACAAAATAAATATAACTAGAAAATATTCTTGAAAATCAACCCTTAATAGAAGAAAATGGAAGTAAAAGAGGGAAACACGCATACAAAATAGGTACACATATCTACATATACCTCCACTGATTAGATTATATTCAAGGCAACATGCAAATCAGGACAATCTAAGCAGGAACTTATCATCAGTAGTTTGCTGGAAGCCACAAGATGCTATTTCGGTGTAAATTGCATGAATCAACGTGCTTTCAAACCGAGACGAGACGTGCACCACTACTTTATTTCGCGTGCATTTCATATTCGTGTAACGGTGCAACGTCAAGTTAAGTGGTAGTGCGTGTGTCCGTGAATTAAAAGCACTGAGAGATTAGCAGCTTCGTTCCTATTAAACAATTTTAATCAAATGTATTGGTTCTTTAATGTTAGTTATAGTCGGTGTCAATTTAAATAGTCAATAATGTAAATAAATAAGTGTAAGTTTGGAGCATGACCTCAATTTTTATCGAGCGTATTGTTTTAGAAAACGTTATAATAGTTATTTAATTAATGTTCAAGTGTACAAAATCGCCTCACAAAAATACTTTACTGGATCCTTTAAAGCAATAGGCTACAAGATTTTTTTGAAAGGGTATTCTGATAAAAATAATGCTTATTGTTTGTCTCAAAATAATACTTTTTGTCCATTTTTTTTATTCCTATTTACTGGGAAATAACTGAATATAATCAGTGTTTACTTGCTTTTCCCGCTTTGGACTAGTGGTCAGAAATGACGTCATATTTTTCATTTAAATTGACATTCACTTTATGTAGGTATTAGTTTGGAACTTCAAACATTTACATTTTTCCTTCTTTCTGTACGCTCGTACAGCACAGCTTAAACTTTATCACTCGATAAAACCCGTTAAGTGTCAAACCCTGTCATCAAATAACCTCTGCCAATTCTATCAAAGTGAATGACTGCATTAAGAAATATTCGCGAGAGGTCTTGGGAAGGCCCTATAAGGAGGAGTCTGAGGGTGCGTGAAAATTGGGACGAGAGGCGGATTTAAAACTACTTGACCTTGTCGTAAAGTTTTTCTTATAGTAAAAGATCTGATAGATGATGGTGTAGACATTGCACTTTTTATGTTAGACCATTTTGAGCAATGTTATGTCAAAGTATATTGTTATTTAGATATAGCAATAAAAGTGCCTCACTACGCAATATTACTATTTATTACTATTTTTTATTTTTTTTGTCACTATTATGCTGGTAAACATCTTAGCCTATCTGTGCAAATTGTGGTCACTGAATTATCTACAATACAATTATTTTAGAGTTGTTGGTAATTCTGTAGCTCTGCCTACCCCACTCTGGGAATGAAGGCGTGAACGTGTGTATGTATGTATGAATTATCTACAACTTTTTAAAGTTGTAATTCTTTAGCTCTGCCTCGCCCTTTCTGGGATTACAGGCGTGAAGGTATGTATGTATTGTATGTATTTTTGTTGTTCTTTTCTCTGGCTCAGTAACACAGAGCCGGCTATTAGTATATCGCTATTCTCTTTGATATTAATCTTCTTATTGATAAACGCACAATAGCTAGTTTGCTTGAAATATGCTCTGTTCATAATTATCTGTTATTGTGACATTTGAATAGGGACAATTAACTAAAGGTTTTGTTAATATATAATAGAACTTTACTTAACCTTACAACAATGCAGCACTCAAAATGAAAATGAAGATCGAATGACCGAGATTCGAATCCTTCGTTCAAGCGGAATAAATACTAGGTCAACAGAATAAATTAAGCGGCATACTTCATCGTCGATTATCATTGTGAGTTATGCATTTAATTTTGAAAGACGTTTGTTTGAAACCAGGTTAACGTTTGATTGAGGCTTTGCGCGAAAACAGAGAACAAAGTCGAGTAAAAAAGTGGTATTCTTTCATTTCTTGTAAGTCGTAACGCATCAAAAGAGTTTGGCGTAAACAAAAAAATGCTAATAATGGTAACTTTAAGAAACAAACAATAGGGAATATGCATGTTTTTTTTTTACAGCTTCAATTGAAGCTGATTCATGTAACAAACAGATCACAAAAATCATTTTTTGAATAACTATAAAAATAACCAAGATATAAGCCAACAAAGATTTGTTCCTATCTCTTTCTAGAAAAACGGAATTTTACATGGAGTTTATATGGCCGCAGTGCACAATGACGTCACGGTGCACATCGGATCTCTCTGTCTAATTAGAAGTTTGAAATGCTTATAACTTCCGTATTTCTTGACCGATTTTAATTTTAATTTCCGTTTTGGTGATCTCTTTTACGGTATTTTCATATTTTGATGAGAAATGCGATTTTTAAAATCCATGCATATTCCCTATTATGTTGCACAAACAGCCAGTGCTGAGAGAAGAGTTTTGGCGTATCTTATAAAAATACAGAATTTATATTTTTACCCGATTAAGCAAAGCCAAAAGAACGTTAATGAGTGTAGCAGTCTGAACGTGTGTATGTCTAGCTTCAGAATTATATTAAACATGCTATAAACCGCTAATATTGATATGGTTAATTAGGTATGTCAAAATACCACCTATAGCGTAACCGAAGCGTGAAAACAATTCTATAATGAGCGTTGCCATGGTAATAACAGTTCTATAATAATCATTATAGCATTGTTATTACCATGGCTACGGTCATTCCGGATATTAGTCTCGGCGTATAGTGAACACTTTAACATCCTAATTTGTATTATAAACCGTTAAAAACATTTTAATAACAATTAAAATTACGTATATTAAAAACTAAATTTATTTTGAGACTAATTATGTGTTTAAAGTTATTTTTTATGAAGTTACTAAAATAGATGATTAATATCCATCGATTTGTTATTTGGTTACCATGGTTACGTTCAATATGGATATCAACAAAATGACGTTTTTAGCAGAAAAATCGTAGAAAGTATACAGAAAAATTAGCGATTGTTTAAATAATTACGTCATTATCATTTTAAGCTTGTAGCGAAATGTATGTATGCAACGGTATATAATTAGCTCTTAAGGTACGCGTGGCGAGGTTAGAGCGCGAGCTTGCGAACGCTCTAATTACAGGCACGAGCTTCATTATATACCAATTACATAAATAACTATTATTAAATAGGGTGTCAAGAAGTTGTGAGAGATTTAGTATATATACAAATATAAGGGTGTGTCACCCAAATAGAAAGCGGTATTATTTTTAAATTGGTTTTGATATTTTTCATCTTTAGCTTTATTTTACTGCTCATAAATCGCGTTTTTTTTCTTTATTGAGTGTTGTGCTAGCCTGTATGCGTCCTTGTTTCTCTGCCTCTGTTATACTATAAATGTATATCACATGTATATTGTTGGCTTGCCTGGTAATGAATGATTCTCAAAATGAAAACCTTCGGTCGGGCGTAATATAGTATTGTTTATCGATGACGATATTGATGATTAACGTGGATCATCTGTCACTTCCAGACCAGCATGTTATAGATAGGTGCGAACGTGATGGATGCTTTATATATATGTATACATAAACGTGATCAAAATACGGCACCAGGGCTTCATAAATAATGCGAGTGCATCTCAAGCTCAAGCTAGACGCGCCGCGAAGTCCTAGCGCAGAGTAACGAGTATGGCAGCTGACGAGGGTTGGCAAAATAATAATAATTATTATCATTATTATTTTGAATGTCTGATAAAGAGGAAAGAAATAAAGTCCTGCAAAAATAATTAAATACTTCCTTTATGTTGTAAAAAAAAACTGATCGGAGAGATTTCCACGTGGACCCGACACGTATTTGACTGCATGTATTCTACTCGTAATTACTATTTGACATTCTTGTTCTATCTCACTCGTTTGATTTTATAGACAAGTACACGAATTCCCTATTTCAGTATTCCCTTCTAAACTTACTATAAACATGCATTGGTGAGCAAAATAGGTCACTTTTTCAATAATTTCAGGAAACATAACCTCGTTACTTTAGCACGTAACTAAGTAAGTAGATATATTTTCATCTTATAAGTTGTAGTTTCCCGGCCTGCAGTTCTTTGAATACATCAACATAACATTACTGTTACTATGTATGTTAAATTGTTACATACCGGAGGCCTGCACACAGCGAGGCCTGCTTTGCATTTGGAATGCAGGCAAAAGTTACGCTTCGGTAACAAAACCCGCGAAAACTTTGTACGTCAAAGTTTAGTGAGGCTTTTACAAAGTAGTAAACCCCAGAAATAAAACGAGATATTAAAACACTGTGTTCTTCGTGTTCTTTAAAAGTTGTTGCAAGTGTCGAAGAATATTTACAAATATGTTACTTTATATAACTTAACACTCTTAAAGGTATCTTTACAAAGCATGTGATTAAAATACTATTTTAAAGAATATTCTTACTGACCCACATTAAATTGTAATTTGTAAAAGTGTAAAAAAGAAAAAAAATACCAGAAAAAGCGAAATTGATAAAATAATTTTCTTGAATTATATATATTTTTTTAAATTTAGTTTTTTTTTTGATACCCCATTACTGTGGTGACAACCCTATTACAATTCTGCACACTCTGCCTCAAAGCTCATCGCCTGGTAAAAAGTGACCCGGCGCGCTCGGGTTATTCGACCCGCGCGGATAAAGGCTTTGTCCGGGTCTATGCTAATTCGCGCCCGGGTCGACTCAGTTCTGTACCGGGCCATTTGTAAAGGAAATATTATGAATACTATTATAGTTCCTCGCGTTTAGCTGATAAATAGTATGTTATTGGAATGTCAGTATTAGATGAGTACTTTTATCTTTGTCGATAAAAATTACCCATCTTGTTACTTTATAAATAAATAAATAAATATCAGGGGACAATATCACACCAATTGACCTAGTCCTAACTTAAGGCTTGTATTATGGGTACTAGACAACGATATAAATACTTATATAGAGAAATATATACTTAAATACATAGTAAACATCCATGACTCAGGAACAAATATTCGCGCTCATCACACGAATATCTGCCCTTACCGGGATTTGAACCCAGGACCGATAGCTTCGTAGGCAGGGTCACTACCAACTAGGCCAGCGCGTCGTTCTTGACTACTTGAGCACTTTTATAATGTTGATATTTTCGTTTTATCAAGGTGTGAGTTCCCACATAATTCCAACCACCAGACAGAACAGCGATATAAAAGTGGCAGCTATATTTTTACATGGTAAGTTATATCTGCAGGTCACGCGACGCCGCTGCGACAAACGGGGCGCCGGGCGCCGGACGTCTGCCCCGGGCGGACGCCGGTCCGGACGAAAACCGGATCCGGGTATAACTGCAGTGCGATAACACCTCAACAAACGCGAAAACTTCCGGATTTTAAAAGACTGTTATTATGTGAGACGTAGCATAAAAATCACCTTATAATAAACGCTCAAAAACCGAATTTGTCACATTTCTAAAAAATGTTTCTTCATAATGTACCAGGACATCAAAGCTGCAAACGAATCAGATCGCGGCACAAAACATCCTCATCAACGTCTTCAACAGGTGCTAGGTACCAGGGCACCATATCCCGTAAGAGTTAAAAATATATTACAAGCGGACAGCATCATATCACTCAACGTATCGGACGCGTGAGTTACACGCTAATAAACCGACACTGTCTTAAAACAGCAAACGCATGCCAAAATATAAATACAGAGCACATGTGGATTTGGGAAACAATGGAATTTAAATTTCGACTTTATAACCTGTCACTCAAAGGTGATGTAAATCTTGAGCGATTCGGCAATATCCGTCAGTATCGCATTTGAAATGAGTTTCGCTACGGCTATTTAACTCTCACGGTTCTAAATGTCAGCGATGATACTCTTAAACTTGTAAATATAATGTATTTTTCAGCGTTTATGATCCTAGAGCAACATTCAATGCTTTAAGTGAAACCAATATTATGTAGCGTTAAAGCATCATCGTAGGAAAATATGATCGTTGACTGACTACTTAACGTTTTCTTGGTTGGGTTTCTTCCTGCAATTCTCGAACTCATTATACAATCATTATTTTATTACCTATGCTGCTACATGCATGGATCGTTTCTACTCCTGAAACTGAACTTCTTTTGTTCAGTAAGTTGTTAAAAATATATCTAACTTATTTTATTTTTTTCATAATTTAACTTTATTTTCAATGTACGCGATCCAATTCTCCATTTGGCTTTAGCCCTCGCACCAAGTAAATGTCGCCCCCGTACCATGAGATAGCAATTGTATGGCCAGTATTTAATACACTGATTTTATAATTAGACTTTAACATCATTTATTTATCTACTTTGAAATTATTTTTATGTTGCAAAATAAAAGTATTTCAATTTAGCGAGTGGAATTGATCGTTGCATTTAAAGCCCCAACGTCAGAGATACACTGTATACTAAAGTTGTCTAAAGAGCCGCTGCGTGTTGGTTTCCGCTTGATGAAGACCTTTCAAACGTTGCACTCCTAGTCCCGTGCTTCATAAAGACACAAATTTATAATAACCGTGTCATTAAAGTGCACGTGGGTGGAGATTAGTTCATTCGTTCTATTTTTAAGTCAACATGTAAACACTCGTGGAGTCGTGAGCGAGTGTGGTTTTAATTTCCCAGTACAATTCATCATCAAAGTGAATGAAGATCGGTCAATATTTTTGTAAATCGCTAGCATCATATTATCCATCAACTTACCGCCAAACAGCAGTGTTCACATTGTTGTGTTCCGATTTGGGGATAATTCAGCCGGTGAAATGACTAGCATAGAGGCATTCCATATTAGTCATCAGGGTTGGCAGTGCATTTGCAGTACAAGGATTGCAGTCTTGTGAATGCGAATGTCTATGGGTCACAGTTTCCACTTACCACTAAGTGGCCTGTGTGCTCGTTTACCTTCTCTATGCCATAAAAAAACTAAATCGAAATCACGTAGTGTTTAAAAAAAAAAACTGATTACCTACTACCAACTTGCCATTTACAAAGATTTATATTTGAATGGTATTCATTTTAATTTACTACATAAAATGAAAAAAAGCACGCGAGATTCCTTTTAACAAAACCTATTTTATAATAATAATGGCCGACTGTTTCTTCTTCGCGATCTAACTCATTGGGCGAAATCATTCTGATCCATAAAATACGAGCTAGGAAAAATAAAAGTGTTTTTCTCTAAAGCAAACTCACCTTAATCAACAAGCCACGGTCAAGCTTCTGTGTGTAAATGAAAGAATCGTGCGGAGGTACTATCAGCCCATTGGAACCCTGACCCACCATAGAACGGTGTCACAGTGACATTATAAAATAATTTGTTAGACACTTCTTACTACTTGAATCATAATCGTCACTGTGAGTACTGTGACACAGTTCTATGGTGGGTCAGGGTTCCATTGGTCTGATAGTACATGTTGTACACCCTTGGATCACCCAAGGCTCTTATCTTAACTTATTGGTGGCGTCCTTACGGATACACTTCGACCCTATTTTTTTTTATTTCATGGGAATGCAAACGAGCACACAGACCACCTGATGGTAAGTGGAAACTGGGACCCATAGACATTCGCATTCACAAGACTGCAAATGCTTTGCCAACCCTGAGGAGTAAAATGGAATGCCTCTATGCTAGTCATTTCACCGGCTGACTTATCCCCAAACCGGAACACAACAATGCAAACACTGCTGCTTGGCGGTAGGTTAATGGATAAGATGGTGATACCAACCCGGACGGACCCTGCACAAGGTCCTCCCACTCCTCCCACAAGTAAAATCTTTGTGTAATTACCCCTCTCTTAGCGCTTAATCCAATGCAGCCTCCACCCCTTCCAAAAAGTAGATAGTGGAGTGCATTGGCAGTGCCTTGAAATCGTTTGGTTCTGGGTAGCCGCAACTGAGGATTTTCATTCTTACTCCGGCGAGGGCACCACATTCTAACAATAAGTGTTTCATTGTTTCCACCTCTTCACCGCACATTCTACTGTGATATGTGAGATGTTTAACCCCTAAAGTGCCCAGTAGACACTCCGACAATGTATCGGAGTACCTAGTCTTTAGCTGAGTTTTTAAAGTTTTTTGGTAGCGCTCTCATTACTGTTATATTGTTTTATAATAAACTAATATATTCGTCTATACATTTATAGTAATGAGGGCGCTGGACGCTCGGCGCAGTCTTAATAGCCCTAAGCACTAACCTACTTTGAAAATCGGACATCGAAGTTACATCAGCTTCATCTCTTTCACTCGATTTAGACTCGAATGGCGAGTGAAAGAGATGGTGCACTTAAAGTTTCGAATTAGACGCTTTGTGGTATATCCTGTGAGGATAGACAAGTTGCTTAACGATAACGTAAACCAAAACTAGCAAAATGTATGGGAATGACGTAGAAGCTCGATGCGGCGGCCGTCGGACAGCTTACGTCAATCCTATACATTTTTACAAGCTTTCATTTGACTTGCAATGTACAGTACCGGCAAATAATATATATTCTTTGTACTTACGAATATTAATATTACTCAATATTACAAATATTAGTTACTCACCAAGATTGACAACCAATCAAGAACTAGTTGACCAATTGTACTGCTATTTTTCAATTGGTTAGCTGATTAAATAAGGTTAAAAACGGTATGTAACAAATGTTTGTACATGTCGTAGTTTAAAAAAGTTTAGTCAGTATTTAAAAAACCAACACAAACAAACCATTCATTGCCGAAATTGGGACCACATATGTAAACCCGATGACAATGCAATATTATGGTATCTAAGAGCTGATCTAGGATAATGGAGCTGGAAGGTGGCAAAAGGATCTCCACTATTCTTACCGTAGATATACCGTGTTAGGACTCAGTAGTTTGGTATTGAGCAGATAAAGATTTTGCAAAAAAAAAGTATTGTCGGCAACAAAAGCTAGTCGCAAAAATTAAATTTTTGACAGAAACTTTTAGTAGCGATAACGAACGCCGAATGCATGATGTTTAGGGCATCTGATCTTCGCTGAGATACCCGTTGCAAGACACATCAGAAATGTCTTCTGACTTATCTTGAGACTAGCATGTAAGCCAAGATCAGTTTATGACTGTAGTAGAGCCGTCTCTACGAGTACACCAGTCGTAACTTTTGATAAGTTCCTTTCAGTCCAGTTTCTCGCAAATGTCCCGTCGTTACTAGCGAGAGGTTCTTTATTAGCCACAAAACAAAGCCCTGCAAGTGTTAATCGACTTCGCTTTGCCCAAGCCGGCGCGATAAACAACCCAATCCGGTTAATTGTGCCCAATCTGAGCCGCACTTTATGTGATTTGGAAGTTCACACTTCTTTAATCCGAAGGTGAAGTGTCGGATCAAGTATGTTTGAGCTGTTAATAAGTTTTTATTTTTTTAATATTTTTACTTTCTTACTACTATTATAAATGTGAAAGAATTTTGGTTTTATTTGATACTTCCGTAAGAAAGTTCGACGTGAAATTTGGTGCACCGCTAACGTAAGCAATTCTCGAAAACTGACAAAACGTACCTATGTAGTTGACATTAGCGCTCAACGCGACATTCTTCCTTCTGGCAGCTTACGTCAATCCTATACATTATCGATAACTTTAACGTTCTCGCCATGCATCTTGTCTAGGGTCACAGATATAGTATAGATAATTATAGCCAGAACGTCTACTCTACGGTTTTTATCTTGGAATATTGGATTAAAGCGATAAATGATTTCAAAGTGGATAAAGTCGTGGGCAAAAGTTATTAAAAGTTTAAACTAGATTTTTCAAACCACGAACTGCTTTTGTACTTTAATTTGCCCAACGTTATCGTCCAGAAACCTAAGCTTCTTCACGTAATAAACAGATTATGGTTTGGCGTCACGTGGCTCTAGGCGATGACAGGCTGACTCACAGAGAGGCTTACAACAGGCGCCCTTTTCTGTACATACACATACATAACGCCTCACTCGCCGGTCTCCCAATGGGGTAGGCAGAGACTATGGAACGGCAGGTGCACCGATCTAAACATACAACTTTCGCTTCCTCTACATTCATCAATCTCTTCATGCACCTACGTCGGTTTCGGGTGCTTTTTATTCGGCCCTTATGCAGTACATCGCGAATCTGATCACCGTAGGTACGTCCGTCTAGGACGTCCCCTACCAACATCTCCGGTCTCTCTCTCTCTCTCTCGCTCTGTGTCGTGTGTTAATAAATGTTTTCACGAATGGGAAAAGTTACTCACGAGTTCGTCTAGACTAAACACGTGAGCACAGTTTAATAGTAACCATTGTAGCTGTAAATATTAATGTAAGGCAACACAAAAATCAATGCCAATGGCGATTTCTGAATGAAAGTATATTTGTTCTAGATGTTGCGAACGACACGTGAGCGATGTTCATTGTCCGTCTATTTTTATCTGCCTATATAATGTGGATGTTTGTTTGTTTGTTTGATTCCTACGCGCATGTAGTCCGGCTATCCAGAGGTGATGTGGGTCAACAACTTCTGAGCATTGAAATTGTAATTGTAATCTTTGATGGAAATTACAACCCCCTTTTTTGTACATGAAATTATCTCTCTCATGTCTCACGACTTTGTTGTGTTGAATTTTGAAGCTAAAAAGTAGCCTATGTCAACACAAATTCCTTGTATAGTGCAAGAATACAGTATAGTGTGAGGGAACTAAGTCACGTCTCTTTTAAGCGGTATTTACCGAAATAATAATTTTCAGTCATAATATGTTTTACGTCATAATTAACACGTTTTTTTTATTATTTTGACTAGACGTTAGGTATTGGGGAAGTTTGAGCTGTTTACGGTTTTAGCCTAATAAACCTTATAAATTTGGATATCGGAAACAAGCACGTCGGAATTGGACTCCCTTTCAAGCACATGGGCCATTGCAAGGACTTCTTAAATAACTGGAAAGCGTTTATAAACAACGTTGATGGAATCAGAACAGTACCCATTAAATAAATAAAACTTGATAAGGGACATCTGTAACAAGCCCGCTGAATGAATTTAAATGGTTAGTATTGCCATAATACTCATAAAACGACAATATTAAGACTTGAAATCGTACTCGCCATTCGCAAGTTATGTTATTTTGAGCAAAGCCAACAAGGTGTCCTTTCGCCACTGCTGGGCAGTCTCAATTGGGATAAACCAAAAAAAAATACTCACGGTTTTTACATTGTAATTCGAATGAATAGGTAATTTTAAGAGACCAATTTCATTAATTTTGTATATGACCCAATAGTTTGGTTTTAATATCTTTCTTTATTTAGCAGTCTTTTTATGGATGACATGATTATTTTAAATTTGGGATGGCATTTTCTAATACATTACAACAAGTAAATGATTTCCAAAGATAAAAAGTGATTGTAATAGTGTAATAAAACATAATATTTCAAGCGGTTTTCTCCTAACCCGTAAGATACACCTAGGAGGGCTTCAAGCCAAAAACGAAAGTCAAACAAAGGTCAAATATACTTTTGTCGAAATATCCGAAATAGATAAATATTTCAAAAACTTATTAATGCAGAACAGCTTTAAAACCCTATTCCTCGAATGGTTTTCGAATTAGATTAATTTAAAAAATATGAACTATCCCAATTTCCAGTCCTTTCGGTTGCTCGCTGTCAGTCAAGTTCATTAATACGTAGATGAACGAATTAGTGTCACTTCTGAGCGTAGTAATAGTTTTCCGTCAGGCGGATGTTGTAAATCGGCGCGTACACTGCGCGTGCGCGGGCAGAGACAGCTATTAATAGCCCGCCTGCGCCTGCGCTCTGTTCGCGCTTTATCGGTTCCGGGCCTTTGTCGATGGATTGGTTCACTCGGCGTCAATGATTGAAGACATTCTTTAATTGCAACTAGACAGCTTTTACTTGTGGGAGGACCTTGTGCAGGGTCCGTCCGGGTTGGTACCACCATCTTATCCATTGACCTACCGCCAAGCAGCAGTGTTCGCATCGTTGTGTTCCGGTTTGGGGATAAGAGAGCCGGTGAAATTACTAGCATAGAGGCATTCCATCTTAGTCCTCAGGGTTGGCAACGCATTTGCAGTCTTGTGAATGCGAATGTCTATGGGTCACAGTTTCCACTTACCATCAGATGCCCTGTGTGCTCGTTTGCCTTCCCATGCTATAAAAAAAAATAAAAAAAATGACAGCCCGAGTGTTTCGAAATTCCGGAGAAATTGATGTTAGGGGATGTATTTGGCAAAATCCTTTTTACCCGATGGCAGAAGGGGAGGGTAATGTGTCTATCTTATCAGCCTATAAATTTGTGTTTGTTTGTTCTTTTGTGGCGCTCTAGAAACTAAACGCGCGTGGACCGATTTTGATGATTCTCATGTCGGTCGATTTGTTTTAATCTTGTGAGTATCGATATGATACTCGTAGTATTCAAAATTTAATATGGTGGCACCCAGACGCCATATTGTAAAGAAAAAAAAAGTCGACGAACTATGACAAGTGGGGTATCATTGAATAGGTATTTAACAGTCATCTTTAGGTTTATTTTATTATTTATTAAGTTAATTTAGGATTTATAACGATTTAAAGTTGGTTAGCAACAGTCGGGTTTTTTAAAGCTTGCTTTTTAAAGATACATACATACATACATACATAAACTCACGCCTTCATTCCCAGAGTGGGGTAGGCAGAGCTAAAGAATTACCAACAAGTCTTAAAACTTCTTGATAACTCCGTAACCACATTTTGCACAAATAGGCTAAGATGTTTCCCAGTGTATTAGTGACAGGTGGCAAGTCCATCGCCTAACAGTACTACAAGCCTTTATTCCCTTAGTCAACTCTTACGACATCCACGGGATGACATGGAGTGGCACTATTCTAACCCGGCAACCACACGGGAAAAAGATAAATAAAAATAATAAGATAGAAAGAAAAAAGATGTTTAGGTATTCAGTAAGTAGGCCGCACGGGCACTTTTACACGTCAAAAATCTACCAGCGCTTCACAAGAGACCACTGCTGAGAAGAAACGCCGCAAGAAACTCAACAGTCAGTCGTTTTTTTTAATATTGCATATATAATAATCATAATCATTTGTGTTATTAAGAGCTCCTTTACATTACTATCAGAGTACTTGTCTCTCACTCGCTCTCATACGCTCTTATTAAGAGCGAGTAAGAGCGAAGTATAAACCTGAAACACCTAAGTGCACAGACTGTATGTATTCCACATAACATGTTTTTAGGTTCAGTGGGTGAGCCTTCTTGAGGCATGGACATCGCAAAGGTTACATGTTACCTGATCTGTGTGTAAGTGGGATCTGTGACCCACAGATATTTGCATTCTCAAAGCTACAAACTACAGATTGCAATCCTAAGGCCGCAAATACTTTTAGTATGCATAAACCCCAACCTTTTTTGTCTGATAGACCACTTTGTAATTGTTTCGGTTTTGAGTAGACCCCCTGTTAAATAATATTAAAAATGTTCAGAATCTTTTGCACGGATCAAGTGGGAGGTCAAGTCGGCTTAAAATTTACACAGGCTAAAATAAAATTTGGCGCGGAAAGTAATATTTACGAAATAAAAACGTAATTTATACAGGCAGATATGTGTTAATTTATACATTTATAAGATAGCATTACGTAAGTAAGTAGGTTTCTACTAAGAGTCTATTTACAGTCGCGAACCGGGATTGTTGAGCCACTTACCCAAGTTTCTAATTTGGCTATGTAATGCAAATCGAATAGCTGTCAGCCAGTCGTTGACATCGGTTATTGAATACACGGCTAAATTACGAACAATGGCAAGTGGCTCAACAATCCCGGTTCGTGACTGTACATGAATCATTCCATTAATTGGGGCCCTGGATGCTTAAATCGGATCCACGATCGCGGACCCACAATTTCATCTCATGGACCCCCATTTTTTTTTTTCGTCTACCCTTGGGGGTTGGTATAGACCACTACCTTGCGGATCACTGGTATACATGCATAAGAATAAGAGGATTCAAAGTCAGAGGCTTTCCACATGAACCCCTAATGACCCCTTGCTGGTGGTCGTCGACCCCTGGGGGTCGGTACTCGGTATATACCACTTTGGGGATCACTGGTATACCTACATGCATGAGAATAAGAGGATTCAAAGTCAGAGGCTTTCAATTATCAGGACAAACTCAGATGAAGTGAATCATACGATATCGTATTTGATCGGCCAAGTCAGTATTTGACTTGATTACTCTGTCGAGCTGATACGACGTCGTATGTTTTTTCGCTATGTCTGTACTTGCTTTATCTAAATGCAGAACGAATGACCTAGCACTTTGTGAGACAAGTCTCGCCAAAATAAAAATATACCTAAAAGAAGCTTACGAATCAAACAAAGCTAAAAGGCAGCATCTCAGATGAAACTCCTTTAGCATGATCAACCTTATTACTAAAGAAACAGCATTCAGACTGCTTTGTTTATTGAATTTGATATACTGCTCATTGCCTGCTTAGGAAAGCAGAACAGTCCAAACCAATTCGCGGCTGTAGTAACACCGTGCAATATAACATCAAACGCTACACATAAACTGTTTATGTCGCGATGTAAAAAGTAAGACAAACATCCAAGACCGCGTACTATCGTATACGAGGGTTGTGTTGTGTGGTGTCTACACAATAACAAGTGGATTAAATTTAATGTCAGGTCAGAAACCTGGTATGTGGAAGGATAATAAAACTTGTATCATTGAAATTGTGGGACACGATTACATTTTGTGGAAATACGGTTAAAACTCGCGATTATAAGTCTAGTTTTACTGATTATAGCAAGTGTTGTTTGTTTTAACTTTTCAAGGCATTTCCCGCGGCTTGGCTACAGTATTTCGTCGGTGAAACTGCAAAACCACGTAAGTAACATTTCCAATAAGGAGCAAAATGCACCTTTTTAATAAGTAAGGTGTATTTTGCTCTACCATAAATTTGTTAGTTACGCGGTTTTGTAGTATCACCGACGATTTGATATTGAGTAATCGAAAGTTCCTGCTAACAAAATGACCTAATAATTAATAGAAAAAACAATATTGGAGCCTAGCAAAGTTTTAAATTGTACCTAACTTTTTTTATAACATGACGGACAAGGAAGTCCAAAGAAATGCAAAGGCTACCTGGCGTACTTATCCCAGAAAACTTTACACGCGTACAATTTAACCCAATTGTAACGTATTCCACAGATAAGGTTTACAATGTAGTCGATAAGTAGACTTTTACAGTTTTGTGGGATTGGAGCCTGATTAATACGATCCGACTCATGCCTAAACATTCGCATTCCAGGAAAAATACAATCATAAAACTAGCTCACTAAAATAAACATAACTATGTAATTGTTCATTTATCTGCTAAGCAGTTTAATTGTCACGCTTTTCTTTTGTCTTTCATTTCCTTTCCATGCCTTTTATCTAGGTAGTTACTAAACAAAGCTCACAAACAGCCTACAAACAGCTTGTCTAAGTTGAAACCCCTCCGTCCCCTCACCCCTCTCCACCGCAACTCATTTACCCGATTAAATTGTCAGTAGAGGCGCGTACTTTCAGAATAGACGAGGTCTTCATAAGTCTTGTTCCACGTGGATGCAAATGCCAGGCAGAAATGATTTAGCTGTACAATGGAAACGCTACGGGACACTAACTTTACTAAATGCTCTAATAGGCACGCACGGCACCGCTTCAACGCAAGTTTACACTAATTGGGATAAACCAAAAAATAATAGTCACGTTTTTTACATTCTAATTCGAAAGAATAGGTAATTTTAAGAGACCAATTTCATTCATTTTGTATTTGACTCAATAGTTTCGTTTTAATATCTTTATTTATTTAGCGGACATTTTATAATAATATATCACTCATGGCTCGAAAGGATCTTAGAATTGTATAAAGTTGATACAACTTTGAGGTCCTTTTTAGGTGTGTGTATGAGGCAGTGGGTCACAGTCCTTCGTCAACCAGGTGGTCGAGATGTCCCCTCTGATTCGCCTAACTTGATAAGGATTGAAAGAGGCATCTTCCAGGGTGACAGTCTGAGTCCTTTGTGGTTTTGCTTAGCCATGAATCCTCTCAGTTTTTTGCTGAAGGATTCCGGGCTTGGCTATCGACTCCGTAGAGAGGCTGAAGTCATTTCTCACTTATTGTTCATGGATGACCTCAAATTGTTTGCATCGGGGTGCCAAGATCTTATCGCACTATTGAAAATCACACAAGAGTTCAGTAGTGCGATCAAGATGGAATTCGGTGTAGATAAGTGTGCGGTCATGCATGTTCAACGAGGGAAAGTTGTAAATTCATCTAATTTGCAGCTTTCTGAGACAATGACCCTCAGATCTCTCTCCGAAGTTGAAACCTACAAATATCTTGGTATGTCACAGTCTTTGGGTATTATGGACGGCGATGTCAAGCAGTCAGTGAAGGAGCGCTTCTTTTGCCGCTTGACAAAAGTTCTTAACAGTCTTTAGTCGGGTGGCAATAAGGTGCGTGCCTTCAATGGCTGGGTGATGCCGCTGCTCACATACTCCTTTGGCATACTAAGGTGGACTCAGACTGAGCTGGACGCCCTGGACAGGAAGGTCCGTCTACTGCTCAAATCACATCGCATGTTGCACCCACGCTCATCTGTCATGAGATTGTACATCCCGAGGAAATGTGGAGGTCGAGGCATTTTAAATGCTAAGAATCTCCATAACCGCGAGGTGTGCAATCTCAGGGATTATTTCCTTGGCAATGAGTGTGGGATGCATCGTGATGTGGTTGCAGTAGACAGGAGCCTCACGCCTCTCTCCTTGGCAAACGAAAACTGGCGTAGACCAACAGTGTTGAGCACTGAAGACCGCAAGAACGTATGGAAGAGCAAGGAGCTACACGGACGCTTCTACCGGGCCCTAACAAGGCCCGACGTAGACTTTTTAGCGTCCGTGAACTGGCTACGGTTTGGTGACCTCTTTGGGGAAACCGAAGGTTTTGCCTGTGCAATTGCTGACGAGGTCATAATGACGAACAATTACCGGAAATATATTCTGAGGGATGGCACGTCGACATTTGTCGAGCGTGCCGTTGTCCCGGCGAATCCCTCAGACATATAATTTCCGGTTGTTCGCATTTGGCCAACGGCGAGTACTTGCACAGACATAACCTCGTAGCCAGGATCATTCATCAGCAGCTTGCTCTTCAATACGGTCTTGTTGAGTCTGAAGTGCCGTACTATAAGTACACACCGGCGCCAGTTCTCGAAAATGATCGATCTGTTATCACAGACAGGACTATTGTCGCCAATAAACCTGACATCGTGTTGACAGATCGATCTCAACGCCGGGCAGTGCTCGTCGACGTCACCATCCCGCATGATGAGAACCTCGTGAAGGCCGAGAAGGATAAGCTCAGCAAGTACCTTGACTTGGCTCACGAGGTGACCACCATGTGGGATGTTGACTCGACGATCATTGTCCCGATAGTTGTTTCGGCAAACGGTCTTATAGCGAAGAGTCTCGACCAACACCTCAAGAGACTCTCGCTAGATGGCTGGATCAAGGGCCAGATACAGAAGGCAGTACTCCTCGACACGGCACGCATTGTGAGGAGGTTCCTCTCTCTGCAGCCCTAACCACCGGTAGCTTGAGCCCTGCCCCGCTGCTGGCGGCACCCGTAGATTAGGTTTTTTATAATGTTTATTTTTTGTATCGGTATTGTTATTTTACCTTTATATTTGAATATGTAAAAAACCTAATTTATAGAAAATTAAATGAATATCTAAATAATAATAATAATAAAATTTATTTCAGGCAACGAGGCCCATAGTTATAAATAAAAATATAAAACTTAAAACTAACACCGAGGTGACAAAACAACGTGGTTCTGTTTGCCAAACTTGGCGTGATGGTCGCGGACATGATTATTTTAGCATTGGGTTGGCATTTTCTAATAAATCACAATAATTAAATGATATCTAATGATAAAAAGTGATTGTAATAGTGTAATATAATAAAACATACAATTTCAAACGGTTTTCACCTAACTCGTAAGATACACCTAGGAGGGCTTCAAGCCAAAAACGAAAGTCAAACAAAGGTCAAATATACTTTTGTCGAATTGTCCGAAAAAGAGTAATATATTACAAACTTAATAATGCAAAATGGCTTTAAAACCCTATTCCTCGAAATGGTTTTCGAATTAGAGTAATTATAAAAATATGAACAATCCTCATTGTGTGGAAGTTACATCACTGTTACATTACAGCCGCACAGCCCCACGGAAATGCCGACGAGCTAAAGGTCAGTGTCAACATTTTGAACGTCCCATTACATAGTGTATTGTTGTATAAATGTCAAAGGTCGCGGTAGTCCAAACGTTTATCCGACCCGGTAAAACTATACTGCTTTATATTTATAGCCGTAAAAATACGGTCGCATTTATTTTCAAGTTAAGAAAAATCTACTATAACGTTTATAATATATGATAACGATATGGATCAATATATTGCAATAAAATTTTGGAGTGTCTGTCGACAATTTCAAAACGAGTACCAAAGTTAAAGTGAAAACTGTTTTGTGGGTCATACGCAGAGTTAGGTTCGCGTCTTTCCTGTGGACATACCCGAAGTTAACGTTTTTAAGGCCTAATTTTCCCACCCATATCCGCATATACGGCGTCAGGTCTACTTTGGCCCGATCAGATAAAAACATATCTTATATGCACACAAGCCTTTAACTATTGACCACAGGAGAGACAACTTTTGTTTTTTGTGTGCGTTTGACCCTTGTACACGGTTCCTAATTAGAAATTACCGCTTAAAGTTATCTTTTTACCAAATGTCATCGGAATCAGCTCAGGGGCTTCCCCGTAAAAACGTAACAAACAGATAAAATTACATTCACATTTCTGTGAAGGTTTATGTGAAAAACGGTATAAGTCTAGTATATATGACGTTTACCCTTTTTTTGATACGAGCTTAATCGACTTGTTTTCGTATTCACTAGAGCCACACTTTTTAGGGTACCGTACCCGTTGGAATTATCACAGATGATGTATTTCTGTTTGCTATAACAACAAATACTAAAAACAAAATCAAATAAATATCTAAGGGGGCTCCCATCCAACAACGTGATTTTTTAAAGATTCCGACTCGCACTTGGCCGTTTTTTTAAATATTAATATGGATAAGCTAGTCTCACTTGAATTGGGCCACTACTTAAAAATAACTTTCGGCAAACTTTTCTATTTAAAGTCCTTAGTTGAAACTATTTCAACGTGTTTGCGGACTTACTATAGCGGTCCTCGGCAAGCTTCGCGTGCTGGACTATAAATGGAAAACGGTGTTTTGCACACAGTTTTATGTCCGTCAACAACGGCGATACCTATTACTAAAATCCTATTATTGACGACGCGCTGGCCTAGTTAGTAGTGACCCTGCCTACGAAGCTATCGGTCCTGGGTTCAAATCCCGGTAAGGGCAGATATTCGTGTGATGAGCGCGAATATTTGTTCCTGAGTCATGGATGTTTACTGTATATATTTCTCTATATAAGTATTTATATCGTTGTCTATAATACAAGCCTAGAGCTTAAATTGTGACTAGGTCAATTGGTGTGACATTGTCCCCTGATATTTATTTATTTTATTTATTTATTTAAAATCGATTTGAAAAACGGACGATTTTGAGTTTAGCGTTGTTTGCGAGAGGCCGTAATCTCCTTCGGTTGATAAGGCAGCAGACTTTCATATAGATATTTTGTAATTGCTTAAAATTACGTTTCATAACGTTGGGCTACATCGCAATAAAATCAAAACTATAACGAAATAAAACAATATTAGGTAAAATATTTTGTACGAATTGCGCGCTTTTCCCGGTTATCGTAGGGTAACGCTATTTGCAAATATGTGAGGCAGTGTAGTTAAATTGGTTTAGTTTTAATAATCAAGAAGAATAGCTAAAGTGGCAGTGGGCAGGGAACATCGCTCGCAGGACTGATGGCCGATGGGGTCAGAAGCTTCGAGAGTGGCGTCCGCGGACCGGGAGACGAGCTGTAGGTAGGCCTCACACAAGATGGAGGGACGACTTTGTAAGGGAACGCGGTGGAGAGCCTTGGGTGAGGCCTATGTCCAGCAGTGGACGTCTTTCGGCTGACATGATGAGTTTTAATAATCACTCTGTGGAAAGTAGTAGTAGGCTACTTAATAGTGCTTCTTAAAATCCCGGCGAAATCTTGATGAAACAACTGGCTGGATATTAAGTAAGATTGTAATCGTCTTTTGTTTTATTTTATTCTCAGAGGAAGGCAAATGAGTTAGTTTTATGATTTATCTGATGGAAAGTAATCACCAGCCCAATGAACACCTCAAAAAGGGTTGTCGGTCCGTTGCCAACCTTTTAGGGAATTGAAAGCTCCCTCTTGAAGGCCGCTATATCATAACGATAGGAGAACACATCGCGGAGGAATTTTGCTATGCTAGTATAAGGGTAAAAACGTACTGAACATTAATTAAGTTTCTTTAAATATGTTTTTGTTTAATTAATGGTTTTCATACCTTGTTTAATAATGTGTGCTTTGCCAACGTCAAGTTTAAGGCAGTTAAAGATATTAAAGAAATAAGTCCATGAATATCACACGCGAGGATTATTTGTTCGGTTACTCTGTCGGACTAAACAGAAGAAAATGGGGTTAGCTCCACGTGTTTCTGTCAAGTCCAGATGTGTCTTGTCTTGTCTGTAATAAATTATTTAAGAACGGCTTAATTAAGTAGTATTAAGTTTTGTTTTCTCTAATAGAACATAAAATAAGTAAAATAACGTCAGCTAAAACACGTCTATACTACTATAACCCTTTCTAAAACATCATCATGATTAAGTCCTGTGATCACATCCAAGACCTTATCAAAACAAACGAAAATGCAAATACGTAAACCATATCTATCCAATTACCGCATCGTTTGCCTTTTACGTCGCGTCTGCTTCTAACCATAAGCAAATAACTCCGTTCTACTCAGGATAAGTAGTGCGTCTGACATCACGCCGGCTCGTAAATAATGTCGACCCACTATAAAGAAATAGGGCAGCTGCCCTACTAGGGATAATCAGCAAGTATACATTTCAATTACGCTAATTGGAATTAGTTCATTTTTGCAAATACCTGAATCTATCAATCAAGAGCCGCTCGGAGGCTGAGCGTCGTTCGTTCAAAAGGAATTTTCCTCTTGATGATGACAATCTGAAACGGACCACGAGTACAGCGGGGTTATTATGGACGTGAATAAAAACATCTGTCCCTATTTGACCATTATGTAAGTGCGAGAGTGACGGAGGCTTATCCACTGCGATAACAACGACCATTTATTTATTTAATCACAATCTTCTGTCACAAGTATTGCCATACTTACTAGAAGGTCCCAACCCTATCCGTATTGTAAACACTGATTGTGACTAATATACTTTTTTTTTTAAATCTTTATTGCTCAAAAGAATTCACTTTATATACAAAAGGCGAACTTAATGCCGTAAGGTATTCTCTTCCAGTTAACCCTTGGGCAAAGCAGAGATTGTGGTGGCGGTGCAACATAGGGTCTAACATATATGTAACTTAAACGTAATAATCTACATACCAATATATTAAAATTAATATAAATACTTACATAAATACATAATTTATAACAATGAGGATAAGCACAAAACATTACAGATAACACAATCAGAAAATCAAGATGATGTCAATACTACCTACAAAAAAAATCGCGAACTTTTTTTTTAAAGGCATACTTTCTATAATACGGTTCGATCAGTTCTTATAGCTTCATAGCGATTAGCAACTTTCGGTTATCTATAAAACACGAGTGACAAATATACTGGCAGTTGCGAGTGCAAATGTGATAGTGATAGCCAGCCGAACGATATTAAGAAACTTAAAGTACTAGGTATACATAAAACTGATCTATCGCTCATTGAAAATAAAACGAGCCGGGACGAAATGGCATTACTTGGACGCTTTCTTAAAAGGTCGGCCGGAGGTTGCAACGGAGAAAGAATTGTAAAAGTCCAAGGAGCTCTTTTATTAGAAGTGGTATACCATCACTACATAGTATAAAACAAAGTCGCTTGCGCTGTCTGTCCCTATGTATGCTTAAATCTTTAAAACTACGCAACGGATTTTGATGCGGTTTTTTTTAATAGATAGAGTGATTCTTAAGGAAGGTTTATATGTATAATACATTCCACGCGGGCGAAGCCGCGGGCGAAGCCGCGGGCGGGTCGCTAGTAATAGTATAACTACTTCTGTGTCAATAGATTTCCTTTCCGGTAAGTGATCGCTTGGTTAGGATCTTTCCGTCCAACCGCTATCGGTTCTACGAGCTATGGGCCCCGCCTTTTTTAAGTTTGTAAGTGACAGAGCTATGTCGGTAACTTTAGTGCTGCGATCAGATAAAAGTAAAATTCACATTACAACCACGGTTAACCTTTTGTAAAACACTTGGCATATCACTATATCCTCTCAGTTGGAAATCAAATTAAAAGTAGCTATATTTAAGTGGTTATACGTCTTCTTACTTCTCAAGAGAAGCACTTTACAGTCCCATATAATTTTTTATAAATTTAATTAGGTATATTGTGATTCTCGAATTTACTCATACAATTCGAACCCAAGCGATACTTAATTCTATAATAAAAATTTACGCAATAAACGATGTTTTTATGCACGTAATTAAATATTTATACGTTTTATTATTTTTACTGAAAATCTTAACGTTAATCATGTTTAAATTTAATTAAAGGCAATTTTAACCGTCATTGAAATGAAAACATAAGTACCTATTACCTAATAAAAATCAACTAGGCTCAGCTGACATTTACCTCCGCCTTCGACCTCGACTAAAATAACCCAATTAATAGGTTTGGTAAATTAGAATAGTGCTTTCAAGCTACGAGTCGACGCCCTACTTCTTTATTTTTCGTACATTGACGTTACCGTCAATTTGACTTGCGGTCTCGATGTTGAAAACGTTATAAAGCGCTCAAATTTCGACTTGATTGGCCAGTTCCTTTATCTCATTAACGACTTGATTGAAGAATCAAATG
Source organism: Acleris emargana (assembly GCA_927399475.2). NCBI lineage: Eukaryota > Metazoa > Arthropoda > Insecta > Lepidoptera > Tortricidae > Acleris > Acleris emargana. The sequence continues at coordinate 7,060,332 of OV656840.1, forward strand.
GTGTAGTACTTTTTGGATGCGTGTCGCTAACACTTTATCTATGGGATCTTTTGTGTACCCCTCTTTTGGCGCTTAATCCAAAGCTTCCTCCACCCCTTCCAAAAAGCGAATAGTTAAGTGCAATGGCAGTGCCTTATTGAAATCGTTTGGTTCTGGGTAGCCACAACTGAGGATTTTCATTCTTACTCCGGCGAGGGCATCACATTCACACAATTAGAGTTTCATTGTTTCCACCTCTTCGCCGCATATTCTACAATCTGCGTTGTCATAAAGGTCCATCTTTACTAGGAGATGTTTAACCCCAAAGTTCCCAGTAAACACTCAGATAATGTATCGGAGTGGGCTTCTGCTCAGTTTCCAAAGTCAACTCTATCTATGAAGAGCTTCGCATGCCGTAAGCCTACCGTAGTTTTCCACTCTTTCTTGTGTTGTTTACACTTTATATTTTATTCACTTCAGTATTGTCCAATATTAATAAAGTCATATTATGGTCAGATAAACGTTGATATAACATCTGTCACTTTCTGACTGATATGTGTGGAAGAGTGACGGATACTTTATCTATATTTATTCACCGCGTTAATACGCGGGCTGATCGGCCGTCTTACGCCGCTAACACGCAACAAAGGTGAATACATGGTCGAGATCGATGTCGAACTTCCGTAACTTGACCCTTGTATGCCCTTTATTACCTATGCAGGAGATTAATTTCCTTCTAAAAAGTTCGTTCGTCCAAGAGTAAGATAAAAGGTGAGATGTCTCGTTTAAAGTGACAGGCACACACGATTATGAATAGACCAAGAATTTATCAATTTAAAAGGCAAGGGCATAGCCAAGATAAAAACACTGCTAAAGTTTCTGTTTTCTATCGAATCAATGTATGGAGTTGACATCCCATCGTGAATCGTTATGGATTTTTAGCGAGCGAACATTTGAATACCTTCAATTTGCAGTTAGTTATTATTTAATTCAAAACGAGTCGAAAACTTGACCCGGCGACGTTTATTGATTACATGTTTAAAGATGATCGGTTCGCAATTAGATCGGCGCGTGACCGTAAACCGCGGTATGCGCCTGCGCCGCCCGCCCGACCGTTTACGAGCTTTGTTCGGCCCACGATCGAACTCTGGGACATTTCCGCGTCTCGGGCTTTTAGGAACGAGTTGTATTTGATGCTTGTTCCGTTTTAAAGTGAGCTAAAGTTGATTTTAGAGTTTTAGTTAGTTATCAAGATAGTCCTTGTTCAATGCATTCTAAACTATAAGGTTGACACTGTTGGCTACTATGGATTCGTTAGAAAGTAAGATAATTCTTGGCAGTAGGTACAAGGCTTAAAAATCTACATTGTCGCTGCTGCTCTTATGGTCTTGTTAACGTTATGATATGACTTATGAATTTATGGTAGCTCTTGGTAACTTGTCAGAAAAACAAAGGTAATTTGGTTAGTTGCTTCACAAAAATACTACCAGGACAAAATAACATTTGAGAGTAATCCTTCGCAGCAATAATAACAAAAGTGGCCTTTTTCTCGGATTAAAATGAAACCGAACACGTCCCGTGTCAAATAGACAGACAGGAAATGGACGAAATGTCCCGACCCAGCGGAACCCGAATGGGGCGAATCCGATCCAATATGGCGGACGTTTCGCTGTAATTATCGGCAATTTATGGTGGCGTTACCGAGCTTGTTTACTGGAATGGGGTCGGATCGGAAGAAAATAAATACCGGACTCATTTGTTACAAAACGTAACACGATTAAATTGAAAGTAACTTAAACATACAGACGCAAATAATGGGCATTATATTTCACAAAAATGGCTACAAATAAGTGGCAATTTAATAAAAAACCAACACGCAACCATCTTAAAATATTTACAAATACAAAATTATTAATATTGGTACCGCAGTGTTTTTTTTTTTTGCTACGTCTGACATTACATAAATTTCAACCATTTTGCTTATTTGCTCGTCCAATAAAAGTTAACATCTACCAGAGTATTTTAGCCGGATATGCGTAAAGCCAATTTCCCCCCGGTACAATACACCGGGTATCGAAGTCCCGGGCACGCCGCCGGGTGTATTTGTCGACCCTTGTTATGAATTAGCCCGGTGACGGCCGGGGGTTTGAATTCAAAACCGAAGGATTACTCTCAAATGTTATGATGTCCTGGTAGAACTTTTATGAAGTAAGGAAGCAATAAAAGTGGTTTCCAAGAGTATTTCGGCGAAGTAACGATCGCATTTTGTTTTTAAATTTTACATCTTAAAGAAGCGATTTGTTGGGGCTCTATTCAACTCGGTAAAAACATATCACTTTGACATTTTTATTGTTTTGTCAACGTTACGATAGCTCTTAAATATTAACTTGCCAGCAATGGTGGCTGAGTTGAAAACAATATGACAACATGTCAAAAGCAATATGACAACATGTCAAAAGCAATATACTTTTGCCTTTTTTTTTTTTTTTCGCCATTAGAGAAATCCACGCATGAGTAAAGATTTCTGCCAATCGTTCATATTATATTGGCCCGCAACGTACCGCCAACTCATCTTGAGTTGCTGGTGCTTATGGGTGGTGATAATTCTTCCCATCAGGTAACCTACATGCTCGTTTGCCACCATCTCTCATAAAAATGTACCAATTTGGGTAATTTTCTGCCATATGTAGAAAATTTATGATCTGATCACTGACGGTTCTTCACTGTCGGAAAGTTATTTTTGTAAATATATATTTCAGCATAAAACTGTAGTTGTTATACAATAGTTTATTCCCGTGAAACTAAAGCTGCATTCTTGCCATATAGAACCAGTGTATATTTTTAACTCAAAGTAAATTCAACAATTTGCAACTCATAGCAGTAAAGTAGTCTGACATCGATCCCTCCTCAGGGTCTAGTATCGAGCAATTGCGGTTGGTTCAAACATTTGCCCAAACTTTTGCGAGTCAGACGTCGGATACCTATGATTCAGAAAGTTTAACTACTCTGCAAGTCATCGAGTAGTGAGCTAGATCGAATGAGGGTTTTCGTTATTAAGAACATACTCTACGTGTAAAGGAGCCTTTGATTAAATCAACAATGATAGCTCGTGTCATTCCAACTGTTAGTATGTGGCAGTCCTAACACACATAAAATATTATTATTCGAAAGGCGTTCTAAAAGAATCCGACAACCTTTGGGCTATTTCCCATTAAATTTTAGGCAATATTGCTTGTACATTGTATTCATATTGTTTGAGTCGTTGTGTTTTATAATTTACCTGACAGAGTTAAATATTATAACGTCAACAATATTATTAACAATTGGATGTAAGATGGGTGAAAGATAATTTAGATTTCAGGCCCTGTGACATTATGAACCACAATTTGAAGAAGAATATCCCATCAAAAAGATAAATGTGAAAATGGGAGCCAAGTTCAATATTGAGAACCGACAAAAGAATTGAGATCTAAATGGTGGCCAAGTTCTGTAGATAATCCTGATATTTATTTATTAAGAACGCTCGCCAGTTCCTTTTGCAAGAACTTGGCTGGACTGGGCTGGATTTCGAAATTGTGTTTGGGTACTTTTAGGTACTATTTTTTGCGGTTTACGTTCGCGGAATGAGAAAAAGGTTGTAAGAATGAACAAACAATCATAAACACTGAAAATGAACACTGTGTTTTGTTTATTCTGCTTCGTAATTATGACTGATTTGATATAGTACTTTATTTTCCAGTGTTCTTAAGAGGCCGTTCACATTCGATATTGCTGCGTTCGGCGTTCCATCGTATTTAATTTAAAAAACACTTTTTGCGTTCAAGTTAAATTGAACAAGATATTGATTTAAAACACATATTTTCGTATGAATAAAAGGAGATCGGACATTCTGGCATGTTTTTAATGCGGGACGTAAGTTCAAGTATTTTCGAAATAACTCTTATTTCGACGACATTTCACTTTGATCGACGCGCAACTATCGTATCGTTATCACTAGTAGGTATATGATTTCGTAGGTGAAACTGCAAAACCACGTAAGTAAATTTTTAACAAGGAGCAAAATGCACCTTTTTAATAAGACAGTAAGGTTTATTTTGCTCTATCATAAATTTGTTAGTTACGCCGTTTTGCAGTATTACCGACGATTTCTCGTTATTTTGATATGCAGTTTACAGCAGTGAAACGTAATATTTACCCACCCACTAGAGAGGCTAACCTAACCTAACCTAACCTAACCTAACCTAACGCACTCGCAATCGCAATCGTTTTCATTTTGAAAATCGAAGGCTTGTTTGCATACAAAATGAAAACAATTGTTTCGATTTGAAGTGGATTGCAAATATTGCAATTGCAAGTGCGTTAAGTTTAGCTATGATATGCTATTACAATTTTCAACAGAACGGCCGTCGCAATCTATTACACAGAATAAAAGTAAGTCATCTATTCCGCCCGCCTAAGCTAGAACGCAGTATGTCAGATAAAACTCCTGTAGCAATATCATTCTTATTACTAAGAGAAGAAAACTTATACTGCTTGTTTCTGTCCCTTTCTAGCAAAACCGAATTTAACATGGGGTTAACATGGCCGACCTGTTACATGACGTCACAGTGCATATCGGATCTCTCTGTGTAATCGCCAGTGATGGGAAATAGGTGAGCTAAAATACCTATTCTTTGCGAGAGGACATAATATGGAGTGGTTACAACCGGATAAAAGTATATATTTTTTGGATTCCGGGTATTTGATATTTATCCGGGCACTGCGAATACTAGCCGTAATGTTGAACATACATTCTTTTCCTTATAGAATGTTTGTAAAGTTTGTAGTAAAAATGGTAACATTCCTGCCATAAAGTTAAAATTATAAGTAATCCGAAAATGTGAACGCCCATTTGCAAGTCATAAACAAACAATGCGTGGGAAAACCCATATTATTAGTCCTGCTACTACTTTTTTGAAATCTTGTACATTCCTTCTTTTCTCTAGCCCTTTTTACTAAAAACTAACATTAAACATGCCGTACTTTAAACAAAACATGTCATGTTTTACATTACGATAATTACCCGAATAAATATCGAATACCCGGAACAGAAAAAAATAATAATTTTTATCCGGTTGTAACCACTCTATATTATGTCCTCTCGCGAAGAATAGGTATTTTAGCTCACCTATTTCCCATCACTGGTAATCGCTGTCTAATTTGCAGTCTAAAATATCATCCGTATTTCTTGACCAATTTTAATTTTAATTTCTCTTTTACGGTGTTTTCATATTTCGTTCAGTAATTCGATTTAAAAATCCATGCATACTATTTCGCGTCGAGCAATGCCACTTGGCACGGAGGTTGTATGTTTATTGTGTAAGTGCACCGTTACATACCTAGCTGCAGCCAGACTGCAGGCAGTACAGGCAGACGGAATCGTGCAGTCGTCGACCTTTACAGATGACGCTTTTAGTTTAAACCCCGTTATTACATTTGACGATCCATGGTGATTACGGTGGTCGTTAAAACGAAACAGTTGTTAATATTTATATTGTGTCCGTGAATCGTCAGGATACTATAGTTTAGTTGGGTGTGGTCTAGCAAGTCTACTCGTTACTATGAATTGCAAAATACGCACACGGCCGCACGCAGAGTCAGTTAATGTCAGTTTGTGACTTTTTTCATACTTACACAAATTTGAAAAAGGATCGATTTAATTGTCTTTAAAACTTTAAGAGATCCTTTGTTTTATAATATTTTGTAATATCTACGTCTGTTTTTTTTTACCTAAAAATAAAATAATATATATATGGATGTTTGTCTTTCAATAATGTATGAATAACTCAAGTATTTTAAATAAAATAATAAATAATATAAGTTTCCTAGGAAGCGTATAAATTATAAACGACTTCAACACCAACAAAGTCGCGAGCAGAGCTTGTGTTTCTCTATGCAATCATATCGATGCATCTATTTCAGGAGTAATAAAACATGTCTTAAAGATTAAACGTTGTCATTAACAAAGCTTTTGATGTGTTTTAATTCGCATCACGGAAATGCAACAGTGCTTTAAAAGCAATAAAAGTATTTCTGTATCGGATGCAATTCGTTTACGATCTCCTTATGGTTCCTGACGCACACAGCTGCAGTAACACGTGCATTTGCATTACACATCTGCACCGAGAGTAAATCACGCAATTTGATGTTATCTCCTCAAATTAATTATGTTTAACCTAACCTAAATGCCAGCTAAATAAGAGCATCCAGTATGGAATATTTTATTATATTCGACGTCTGTTGGACGAAAAATTCGGACACCAGATTTTTCATGTTCATTAATATAAATAGATGGTGATGGTGATGATAGGTGGTGATGGTGATGATAGGTGGTGATGGTTTTTGAACCAATACCAAGCAATAGTAGAGATTCATTAATCATAATATACCCATCGTAAAAGGTTAAGTCAATAAATTATTGATGCCATGGATTTAAGGTTACTAGGTTAGCATGATAGATGATAGGGTAGTAGGCTAATAGAGTGTAGAATCAGGATTCCATGTAGGTACCTCTCTTCAGTCTGAAAACACACGTAGCCTACTCCCTGAGACTAATACGAAGAAATAGTAATAGAACTTTGTACAGATATATTGGATAATTTCGTATTTATCTTGCTGTCTCGGTAAGTATCCATCGATAAACTGAGAGAGTAAGATAAATATGAAATTATCCTACCAAATACGATGTCGTTTGAGTTTTCACTACATCTGTATACGTTATTATTACTTTTTGCTGCTAATCTGTTCATCTCAAACACTTTAATACAAGATGGCTATAAACATTGATACATAGCAATAATATTTGCGGTCGTAAACGCGCCATTAGTTACTTTAATGGTTGTGCCGAGGACGTCCGGACCAATCAAACTGGTGATTGCCTTTCACCAGGCAATTAATATGACGTCCTGGTACCTACGAGTACGAAACCAATTAATACAAATGAAATTTAGCTGTTTAGGTCATTCGTTTTTAGTTCGTCTGCATAAATTTAAGGAAAACCATTGTATTTGAACAGAAATTATATGTATTTTATTTAGTTATTTCAAACTCAAATCAAAAGTTAGCTCGTTCAATCATAGAGCCCTGGTCAAAATGTCTATTTCCTCAAGAAAAGTTCTTCCTCATGATAGCAATGGTTGGTATTCATTATCTCTGACACGTGCATCTTACAAATCGTCGGTGATACTGCTAAACCGCGTAACTAACAAATTCATGATAGAGCAAAATAAACCTTACTGACTTATTAAGAAGGTGCATTTTACTCCTTCTTAAAAATGTTACTTACGTGGTGTTTCATTGACGAAATGTCATCGGAACGAGTTGCTAAAGAAAGACAATCAATGCCGCGACCATCTTGTCATAGTCGTGGAGCACCTAGTCAAAAGACGTACCTATGCTAGATTACTTGACAAGACTAATTGTTCTTTTTTTGTACATTTACACAAGTTGCTTGTTAATACAAAATAATCTACAAAGGGGTTTTTTTTTAGACATTATCAGTATCGTATAATTTAAGTCGCCTTTAGCAAGAAGTTAATAATGGCTACCATCACGTTAAAAATACTATAACGATATGGTTTAAAAAAAGTAGAATAGAGTCCTGAGAAACCACTGCTAAGGTTATAACTAATAGGGGTCAACTTGGGTAATCCTAAATCCGAAGTTTGATCAATTGTCCCCTCGCGTTCGAGTTGGCGTCCGTAAGTTTTTAAAAGGACACAAAGTTCGCGGTATTCTTGCTTCGAACAAATACTGCAAAACCACAATAACAAACTTCACGGGCGCATGGCATTGATAAAACGCCTATAGTTGATTGATGGGGGTTCTTGTGGGCATTTTGAAATGACAATGTAGTTATAGGATATTCTTTTAAAGTTGGGTCAAACCAGTCAAAATGTATGTAATGTGTAAAAAAATATTAGTTATGAAAATGAAAATCTGTGATTGGATAATCTGCCCTCCTACGGAAAACAGGTGCATGTGCAATTAATCCATAGAAGCATATTCAACTCTCATAGATTATAATAAGGTTGGATGTTCAATACAATTCATATAGTAGAAACTCCTTCTCTCCGTAGAAGGGCAGTAATGTTCTGTTGAACCTAAAACTGGTCATAACTTTGACTCTTAGTACACTGTAATTTGTGCTGTGGGTTTATTGTGCATTACAAAAGTAATGTATGTTATCATATTTTGGTATTGACGCAATATAATAAAATTATATTGAAGTTCAATCTTGACGAAACACATTTAAAGCAACAAAAACACAAAGATAACAGATTGCGTTTGAGTACTTGACTTATGAAAGACATATTTCTGTTTTTCACACATTGTGCGCTTCTTTCTTTAAGTTTAAGTAGGTATGCATTAAAATATTCCTTTGTTTAAGTAGGTATGCATTAAAATATGCTTATCGTATCGTAACGTACATTAATCTCACGCCTTTGGACGTGACGACAAGTAGGTATAACGTGTGAGTCAATGTCGTTCTGGGTCCTTATGGAATTAGCTTTTTATACAACCAACAATCAAAGATCGTAATTAGTACTGGGACATAAAAGACTGACACACTCTCTTTGGCATACATCAGTATATTTAATTTGCCAGACATTGTGTGAAAGCGTTAGATAGTCGAGTACTATTAATACTAATTCTAATTTTAATTCACTCCTGTTAAGGTGTATTTCGCCAATGTCTTATGAGAGAAATAAGTCCTTGGATAGGTGTCATACGCGAAGACAATTATTCGGGAAAAGAGTAATTTCTCTAACGGGCTAAACTCAAGCACATGAGGTCAGCTCCACGCGCTCCTGTGAAGTCCTACGTGGTTTTACTGTACTTTAGTACGATACCTATACTCTGTTGTCTCAATCTGTTAATATATAAACAAAACAAAATAAAGTCCTATTAAATCATCAAAAACAAAAGTTAATGTTTATACAATTTATAATAATCTTCATAAGCGTTAAATTGAACATGACGTGCGAAAGTAATGAATGGAACTGCGTAGAACATTATGCGTGCTGATCTGTTTTTGTTTAGTCTGCGTGTTTGTGGTAACGGCTATAGATGTGTTACTATGTTACGGCAGTAATGTAATGTAAATTATACACAGGGTGAGTTTTAGAACAAAGAGAAGGCAAGATATAGAGTTTTATTGAAATAAATGAAATAAGCAATGTTTTACCCAAGTGCCGAAAGAGAGGGGAAATGTAATTATCCTATTATTATTTGTATGTATTGTATGGTTATTTGTTTCCTTGCAAACGCTGAACGGATAGTCTGATTTTGACAAAAGAAGTGACGTTAGATATGTCTTAGCGCCGCAAGTCTCTCTGGGTTCTTTAATTTAAAAATTAAATGACGGATTTAAAAGTACATTTTATGGGAATTTAACATATACTCGTACATACATATACAGGGTGTCTCTGACCTTGGGGCTTTAAATGCATGGATCGTTTCTATTCCTGAAACTGAACTTCTTTTGTTCTGTAAGTTGTTAAAAATATGCCCATAAAAAAAATATTTTTTTTCATACAAGTTTAATGTAATTTTCAATGTACGCGATCCAATTCTATATTTTCCTTTAGGCCTCGTACCAAGGAAATGTCGCCCCCGTACCATGAGATAGTGATTAGATGGCCAGTATTGAATACACTGATTTTACAATAAGACTTTTACATCAATTAGTTATCGAAACTTAAGTTATTTTTTAATGTTGTAGAACAAAAAGTAGTTCCGTTTAGCGAGTAGAATCGACCGTTGCATTTAAAGCCCCAAGGTCAGAGGCACCCTGTAGACTACGATATGCAGTCGGGTATTTGAAGCTTTATTTATGTTAGAAATGCAGAAAATAACTTATGTGACTTACTAGGGCAGCATATATCAAGAGCGTTGCATGAAACTCTAGAAATCAAGTTAACGGGGAAGTACTGCGTCTTGTTTAATAGGTAATTACAAATTAGGGAACCGTGGGCGTCCCCCGCGCGCAGGTTAACCTTTAACTTATCAGTACCCTATCAGAAAGTTCTGAATCACGCATATTATCAATTAGCTATGTTGCGCCAACGCAACGATTTGCTAAGTGCAAACAGGGGCCGATATCAATTTTATAATTGAACTAGCGAGCCGCCCTCGCTTTGCTTCGATTATGCGATCTGTAATCCAGAATTTATTAAACACAATAGTTATTTGTTACACAAGTGGGGAAAGTTGTATTTTACCTGCGAGTGTTCATTTGAAACATGAGCTAGCGAAAGGATTCTATGATTGAAAAATAGAATCCTGAGCGTAGCAAGTGTTTCAAGACACGAGACGTAAAATAACTTTTCACCCGTGTATATCACAAAACTTTTCACCTCACTACAGCGAGGAAACTAAGAAAAGGGTTTGTACTGTAAGCTCAGTTCCGCATTTTGCACGGTTTTCTGTAATTCCACAGGTGTTAATGCGACTTTACCACTCGAATCACTCATTTATAATAACAAAACAAACTAGAAAAACATGCGAATATTTAACGTTGACTACAGCGAGGAAACTAAGAAAATGGTTTGTACTGTAAGCTCAATTCCGCATTTTGCACGGATTCCTGTAATTCCACGGGTGTTAATACGTCTTTATCACTCGAATCACTCATTTTTAATAACAAAACAAACTAGAAAAACATGCGAATATTTTAACGTTGACGGCTTAATAGAAAAGTTTTGACGTAAGTTTTTTTTTTATTATTTCGCATGCGTTTTGTTTGCACATCGACTTATTTGGACTGTCAGAACATTTTATCCGTTTTTAAAACAAGAATGAAGGTTAATTTTGAATGAATTAAAATAAAGTAGTAAGACTGTACTTAGTGTTTTTTACTCGATGCAATTCATTAATTGTGATGTTAAAATTCAGCACTTGTAAGGTTTTACGTTTGGTTAGCTGTCAAATATCACTTAAGCTGCCTTCAAATGTTAAAACTCTTCCCTCACTTGTGGATAAAAAGCGATTTCCTCAATAGATATCAAAGAAGCAAAAAGGGCTTTCCGAGCTAGTGAGATGACAAAACCTTTCTTTTGAATCATCCTATCTATAAAACTCGTTGCATAGTTTGAAAGATCTAAGCGTAGGTACATACAGAGAGACAGACGGCGGGAAGCCATTTTGTTTATACTATGTAAAGAAGATACTGTTAAAATATATATTGTGTTAAATTATTACACCAAAACATTTCCTTTTCTGACGCAATCTATTCGCGATCCGATCCGGATTTCTTCCAGTCGCAAATTTTCCCACTCGATTGAAATGAATTTAAAAAGTTCAAGTTCCAAAAATGAATATTGCCGGTCTATTAAGAAACTGGGACTGCCATACTAAACCCTGTTGCAAAGAAACTGGGCACTTTTTTTTCAATTAATTTAATCATACTAAATGAGATTGAATGCTATAAAATGAAAGTAATATTTTGTAAATTAATTTCGTAGCTTAAAATCTCACTTGGTTACATTTTATTTAAACTACTTGAAAAAATCGTTAGTGCTTCTTTTCTTTGCAGGGTTTATAATACTGCTCGGACAATGTCAATTTAAGCTTTGTTCAAGTCTAGTCGCGGTGCGCGAGTATGCTCGCGGTATCTGCTAGATAGTAGCGAGTGATCCATGCTTTTACGGCTTATCGCTTCCAAGTAGAAGCTTACCGACATGGCTACCGGCACTCTACACAACTCCGTTGTAGTTATGAACTCCTGGTACTTTATTTGTCATTTTTTAAGTATCATTTCATTATTATACACCGTGTTTTTTTTTATTTACGATAACTTCGCCATATTACTAGGTACATCCATAGAAACTATTTGGTAGATTTGATTTTAAAATATTGCAAAAAAAAAACTGTTTACAAGAAAGTAATTAAATGTTGTATCTTTGGTCATTCTAAAAGGGCCTTTAGAGTTAACTCATAGTCAGTGTCCAATACTTCAATGTTGGCGTGACATACACAGACAGTTAAGAGCCTTTTAGACCAGTTCAACGTGAATAACTGATTCAATTTAAAAATTAAATATCTTTAAAACCGTAACAGTTATCATTTGTCTGTCTTCGGGAAATTAACTTTATTTGACCTAAAGAACGTTCCCTTAAAGTTATCGTAAATCAAAAAAAACACGGTGTATACAATAATGGTTAAGTTATATAATTCAAAATTATAATAAAGGTTTAAAAATCAAGATAGGTAATTAACTACACTGGAAAAATACCTATAATCTTCAACTAGCGGAAAACCAACAAACAACCAACGTTTAGTAATTTGACGTGGAGAACATAACTTAAAACATTAAATGTGACAAAAAAATAACGACTCTTTTTACGTCCTGCCGAATATTATGATTTTTACGATTCGAATAATTTATTCGTAATTAGTCGCATCGCAAATTTTTCGGTCGTTACGGGTTTATTGCTGACGGAGATAGGCACGGACGGACAGACCGACAGACGTAATGGGATATTGATGACCCATTAGCGGTTGCCGCGATTATTTATGACGTTGAATCTTGTGAAATATTATTATTTATTTAAATAAGAAGGGACTGAGTCGTCCCGCCCTTGGGTCAATGTCTTACTGACAGTTTTTCACGCCGGTCTGTGCTGGACAGTTTCGCAAAGTTATACTGTTATGTAAATAAATAGGTAGGATTAAAAATTCATTTATTTGAGATGGTTATGTACTTATCTCAATCTACTCATTGACTGCACAAGATCGAAAACAGTAATTTAATATTAGGATCTTTTTTTTACAACCTACTATAATTTAGAGTCTAATATGCAAAATTTTAAAAACTGAATAAATATATCATTCATCAGTTTATAAATTTAATGACCAGATATTTTCCGTCCCGACTTTGGTCAAAACAGTGTCCCTGATTATGCTCGTGTATTATTATTATTACCCGGGATTGAAAAACGTCAGAAAACAATACTTTTAAGGTAACGTCATATATTTGACCCTATACTAAATCTGTTCTAAAACGTTGCAGCTTTAAATTCAACAAAAGTTGGCAAAAATAACATCACTCCACAACAACCAAACTCCTAAAACCATAACGCCATAACTCCTAAAATGTAAGGCTTATATCGGCTAGATAAAAACGTTCTGTATTTTCCGTCCGACCCTTTTGACTGAGGTCATAGAAGTGAGTCAGTGCTACGCCGCCCGGGACAGGCACTACGACGCAGCCACTACGCCGTTACGTTACGAGACCCGGAGCCGCTACGAGATACATCTACAACCTATATATTTAACATCGTAAAGTGTTACGTGGTACGTATAGCTTCGGGTTTATGTGTGGGTGAATCAACTTTTTGAAGAGCTCCTGTTATTTTGTGAAATTACATAAAGGGTTGTCTGCAAAATATAGCTGTTCGATAATACCGTCTATTGACTCACTTCGTAACGTTACTTATGTATTTACTTTTCATGCTGTTATTAAATGTGGTTAATAATTATTTATTAAATTTGTAACAAGAGTAAGAAATTTACAAATCCTGTAACGTCGGGAAAATGCTCCAGTTTTGACAAAACCTATACCAACTATACTATGGATATAATCAAATATAAAAGTAAAATAACAATACAAATAAAATAAAAAAACTTGTGCTAGAGCCCAACTATATTATTATTGTGAATTGAACTACTTATATAACCATATTTTTCATTTGAGCCACACTGTCTTATTCAATACGTCATTGTAATAAATATTAAGATTTTCCAAAAACCAGTGACACATGTCACTTAAAAGATCTTAAGAGTTGATTGACCCATATGTGCGTAACTTGTATCTCTAAGCTTGTACAAACAGAGGGGTTATTATGAGATAACTATGCAGTTCAATTTACGCTGAGAGAAAAGGACAGTGCTATATAACTACTATAGCTCTGTCTTTTTCTCTCAGCGTAAAATGAACTGCATAGCTACGTCACAATAACCCCCCAGGAAACAATTGCCGATACTGAATATAACACAAGTCACGTTCGTATATACAGTGTGTAAGTTAATTATTGTTCCAAAACATTGATGTGCAGTGGTAAACAACTTTGTAATGATAGACCACAAACCAAGCAAACTACCTATTATTACGTTAATGGCCGAGAATTTGATACTGACGTTATTCCATGTCGGGAATCAATAACCTTATTACGAGTAGAATGTGTTTTTTGGGTAAACATCTAAACGTATTATTTTACGCACGTGTTTTTTTGGTTACTTTTCTTTTGCTTCCCTCTCAAGGTCGTAACAAACAATACAAATAATATCGACTTTAAAATGTGTATATTTTTTAAAAGTATTATTTCCATTTTAATGTTTATTATAAAAGAATAAAAAAAGCGGTCCAAAGGTATTTTTTACTATAGGCACTTTGAGATATATTTTTAACTGTTGTTATGATGATTAGGGTTAAGACTTTTGGTGGCATATCGTGGTTATAGAATCCATAGCTTCGCATTCGAATTATTATAATCATGCCACCTTGATTTTGACTTTCATTGTTATCATAATAATACTTAAAAATGCATTCATTCCTTACATCGAAAAACGAGTTTAAATTAATTTCGGTAAAGAGGATACCTCCGCTGTGAAAGCATTACAAACTAACCAATTTTCAATTAGTAGGTATGGATAAACGGAACTTAAAATGTTCTTGGTTTATATGGATATATGACAATATAAGGAAATATTCACTCCGTGGATTCTCAAACCACGATATGCCACCAAAAGTCATATCCCTAGTGATGATCTAAAACGAATAATTAGTTAAAATATTTCCTATTATTAGTCTCTAATAATTTGGCTACCCACTGTATATGAAAACTGTAGAAGATAATTGGATGATATTTGACATACATGATGTCCTAAAATAAAACGTATTAATTTATATAATTTTTATTTTCGAGACAAAGATACTTATACCGTCAAAGAATTATTCCCAAAAAACGAAATCTCTACGGAAATTACGGAGTTAAAGGCAAAACACAGTATTTAAATATATTTTTTTATAATTTACTAAGCAAACAATAATTCAGGGTAGTTTACACATAATTACATTGTACTTGTCTTTTCACTAACATACGATGGTATTTGATAAAAAGGTACGGATAGTTATTATTAAACAACTGTGGCTTTATGGTATTAATCAACTAAAACGTTTGTTCGGAGGGCACAGTGGCCCATATGTAACATTCTTTCATTTTAAATGACCAACGAGTATTATTAGAACAGTATTTAACCAGTTTCCGTAATGTTCTTTAAAATATAAATATCGAAACCCTGAGTCTAAGCTAATCTCAGGATGTAGCCAGAAGGTAGTCTCTGATCTCTACCGTTAAAAAAAGTAGACCTGCTGAGAATAAAATTTTTAACGCAATAATTAAAGAGCAGTCAGCTGCAAAAACATGTATTTGGAAAACTTATTTATTTATTTATTTATCAGTGGAATCCCATATATATCCCAAAAACAGCATAAAATCCATAACACAATTTAGGTATATTTATAATCCTATTTGCTTAAGTAATATCCTGGTTTATATTTGGAAGAACATAGATAAATAGTTGAAGCCGAACATCGTTTGGCGGTCATCCATCATCCAACTAGGATCCAACATCCATCCATCCAGCCCGTCAACAAGTAGGTTATTGACAGTAATAACGCGAACCCGTGGCCCAGTCCCCTCGTAGCGAGGGGACCCAGTAAGTACAAAGCGGGATGTGAAAAAAGTCCACGCTGAATGTATAACATACGGCTACAATGTCTTTACTGATATTATAAATGGGGAAAAAAAACGACGGACAATGTCACACCAATTGTCCTAGTCCCAAACTAAGCTCTATGTTTGTACTGTTAGTACTAGATAACGATATAAATACTTATATAAATAAATATATACGTAAATAGATAGAAAACATCAACGACTCAGAAACAAATATTCGCGCCTACCGGGATTTGAATCCAGGACCGCTAGCTTCGTAGGCAGGGTCACTATCAACTAGGCCAGCGCGTAGTCAATATTTTTGCTTGTTTGATCTGATGTCATATTTGGTACCTACTGAAATAGTTTTCAATTTGTAATTTTATTCCAGTGTATAAAAAGTAAAAGTTTAACAACAGCGATTAACAACTTGTATACGGTTTTTACATGCAACATTGACATGATTGCATATTTAATTCCCATAGCGGCAAATTTTTTAAACTCAAATGACATTTTGTTACATTTCCGTCAAGTAAAAAAATACCGGAAGCCCATAACCTCTAATCAAAAACAAGGGTGCTAGGCAACGACTGACATTATTGATTATCTTTGGCACTCTTGGTTTTCGTAATACTGCAACATAATTTTTTTTTTTTTAAATTGCTTTGCTTTCTCAGTTTCCAAGTTTAACAAAAAATATACAGAAAGAGACAGAACATCCAAAGCAATCATATCAATATCGTTGTACATGGGCTGAAATATAGCCCTTTTAATATTTATATCAAGACAGGCCCGATAACAATCGGGAACTTATCCGGCCATCTACTTCCGTCGCCTGATCGCCTGTTTCAAGCCTATTATAACGATACCTCCACAAAATGACGCAAGTCCAAGTGGTTTCACTTCAAATTTCATCCTTATACACTTATACAGGCTGTTCAAGATTTGAATAGGACTGAGTTGGTTGAGAATTATGACTATGAGTTCAAGTAAGATATTTTTTTCTTTTAATTTATTCGTTAAAGCGATCTTGGTTTAGATATTGTTAAGGTAAAGTACCAAATATCTCATCGATTAGTTGAACCGTTGAACCTTGAACAAACTAACACAATTTCGCATTTATAATAACAATAATAAGTAAGGAAGTTGCTTTACGTATGTTTTTTATTTGGTCAGGAATAATTATATTGATTAGGTCGTGAAGAGGATTTGAAACCAATTATTTTGTGACAAAAAGTGAATAAAAAGCATCCGTTGAGTTTTTCTATGCGTATTATTATTGAGTGATTGTAAGTTTATTTTAGGAAGAATTATGTTTTTATAACTAAGTTACATTCCAGCCATCATTTATAGAACCGGAACATCTACAAGTATAAGTGATTTTTAATGTCCTCAAGTGCCTAACGGAGTGGTGGTGGGGTAATTTGGCACCGTACCCCCTTTTACCACCGTATTATCCAGTTCTCGCGAATGCTACTCTTTCGATAATGACCCTCGATCTCACAAAGTAATTTATAAATCGGGTAATATTTGAAAAGTAAAAAAAAACATTTTATGTTATTGATGTTTTTTAGGTTTCAATGTATGTGTCGAAAACTAAACTAATTATTTCAAGCTAAAGATGAAAAGTGAAATTTGTGTATCTTGATTCAGGAACTGCGCACTATCATTTCTACTCCAAGGCCACAATTGGACTGTGTGGAGGTAATTTTTATAAGTTTTTATAAGGCCCTATTTAATTTCACATGTTTGGTCGTTTAATTCAAGTTCATTTTCAAGTTAATTCGTACGGCCGTCGAAGATTTTTTTTCAACTTTGGAATATATTTGTAATTCCGATGATAATACAATATTGTCTGTTGTATAGCGCCTTAGAACTAATCTGATGATAAAATTGCAAGGTTTTAACAGCATATATTTTGTACTTAACACCGATCTACCGACTAAAGTCTCGTTAGTTGGTTTCCGATTTGTAGCAGATGACTGTGCAAATAGTACAGTTCATAAAAACAGTTATATAAAAAAAACAGAAGTATAATCCTTTTTTAATCCGAAATTAACACTCAGACAAGGTAACGAGACCAAAGCCAGTAAAGGGAAAGTATTCTTTATTTGTTGGTTTTTTCCCGTCATAATAACATTTCCTAAAATGCTTTATTTTATAATATACCTAAATAATTCTTAGAAATGCAATTCATTGCCATAACATTGAAAACGTGTAGCTTTTACTTTATTTATAAACCAAGTGCATACACAGAATACATAATACTATTACTTTATTTATTTGATTTGGTTTTTGAAGAAGATAACTTAAACATGGCTAGAATTTTGCAATGGTGAAACATCAGTAACATTATGCACGCATTATGCAATGTTATGATAAGGGCGGCTCGCGATCCGCAGACGAAAATATATTGAAAATAAACATCCTGTTTCTATACTATTTGGTACAAATGATGCTAAATTTTAGCTAAGGCTAAGATTTAAGATTAAAACAAACCACTTCACAACGTAATAAAACATTGTGCTGCCGGTCGTCGGTTTGGTAATAGAAACCATATTGATTAAGGATATTGTTACAAGACTTACAAGTCACAAAGACGCTTCAATAAGATTTGAATGGTTACGAAATTTTATTTTAATCAATACACACAAAGAGCATGTTTGAATCAATACTTCGGAAAAAGGAGACGTAGTTTAAGTAAACTCATGTTTATAAACATGGTTGCCGCTGCGCATTTACAGATCTACCCGCCATCAGAAAAAAACGTCGTTAAAAATCCTTAGTTTTCTTAAAATTCAAAACACGATCAATCCGAGGTCACCACAAGGGTACATAGAAAAAATCCCACACATCAATAAAATCGATAATCACAAACACAAAACAAAACACGAACTCACGATTCAAAAATCGAACGCGTGAAACAAAAGAGCGTCGCGTCGGTTGGTCGCAAATTTTGTTAAAAAAGGTTAGTTACCTGAAGTTGTAGTTTTACTGCAACCAGCCGGTAACTGGCAGGTGCATGGCTCGGGGCGGCAGGGCGCGGGCGACGCCGGGCGCGGTTGGGACGGGACTGCCTCGCCCCGGTCGATACTTCCCGCTCGCACAACAGGTTACTTGCGTGCGCCGCACGTAAACAGCGCGGCGTCCCGGCGAGCGCCGCGCGCCGCTGAGACCCTGGTATGCACCTGCCCGGTTCGGGGAAATTCGCCCGGTTCCAGGCAAACTTTAAGCATCAAGGCTTTTTAAAACGACCTATAAAAAGCTGGTTTCAATGCTCTCATACTGAATTTAAGTGTCACTGATATTTAACTCTTTTCTTATTTCTTACGGTACCTAACAAATTATTGATGGCCAGTTACAATCAATTTTTGTATTAAGAAACTGATATACCTATAATTAATTAATATTGTAAAATTTGAATAATATTGTGAAATAGTATTCGAAAAAGGAAGTATATTGTTTATTAACCAACCCCAAATGCCGGTTTTTTTTATCGGATTGTTTTACCTTTCATACAAACATCTAATCAACTATAAAATTTCTCATTTATAATTTTGCTTTGATATTTAAGGTACAAGAAAACGAGTAAGTAAGTAGTAGCTCCTTTAAATATTACAACTCATACCTAATATTCCTTCCTTAAGATCCTTGAGCTGATGCAACCACCGGACATCCTGGTCACCGAGTCCTCAAGGTTTCGCAAACATTTTCAGTCCCATTATAACAGAATTTTCCAGCCAGTGGAAGGCATCTGCCGAGGGGGTGTAGAAAAATGGCAAGGGGCGCGAGTGCGTGATGCATTGAATTAAAAAAAACGATTTATTACAATAAAACATTGAGTTTTATACATCCTGTCGATGATATAAAATGTACGTTTGTTTTTTGTCACGAAATAAATCAAAAGAAGGCATGAAACACTGTTTAAACTCTGCCAGTATTGTAAAGCACGAGAGATTCTTTCATGGTTTAATTTTCCGATAAGATTAATAAAGGTTATTTTGCACAGGTTTTCAAGTAGAACGAAATCTAAATTGGAATGCTTTTTTCAATAAACAATGTCAACAATTGTAGCGGTATGAATGTTTTCTTCGTTATCGTCGTTCAACAATGAAAGTGAACAAATTAAGGACAATATCGGTACATTCAAAACAAGAAAAATAAACACTCGACTACGATTTTTTTTTTCTGTTTTGTGGTTTCTTGTTGTTCAACAAAGATTATTTGTATTTTATTGTATTGTTTAAACAGTCAATGCAGATCAAAATCGATCTAGAAGTTGGATTGTTCCGAGTCATTCATATTATTTTCAATCGGTCATATTATGAGGTGTTACAATTTTGAAACAATTTCCTTACCTTCAAATTGACAAACAATCAAACAGATTAATCTTGTCGACTTTGTAGTTTAAATAAATAAAACAGGGGACAATCTCACAAAAAATAAACTAGCTAAGCTCTAGCCTTGTACCTGTACAAAACATCCAAGATTCAGGAACAAACGATTTTAAAGATGCTCAAACAAAAATAAACCTTGCGGCCAGATCATTTATTCCGCCGACTGTACGCAGACTGCTGTAAGTGCTGTAACTTTAACAGTACTTTCTCGCTCAACGCTGTAAATGTAAGATTGTTTTCTACATTTACCGCGACACTGACGTTTCTTCGCCTTCGTTCGTCCCTCGGGAATCCCTGTTGTTCCCGGATCTAAATCCGTCCGAGGACGCCGGTAACGACAAACTACAGTGTTTTGTTTACGCTTCGGAGGAGACAGCTTTGAATTAAAATTAAAATCGTGAAATCCTTTTTAGAAGGATAAGGTCGTCATTGCACATGCCTGTTGGTTTTATTGTCGTTTTTATTTTTTTAAGACCGAACTTAGCATCAAGTCAAGAATTATTTTAAATAGGTACCGCTTAAATGTAAGCGAATAAAAGTTTTATGCCGCCATCGTTACGTTTTACCGAGAAAAGATGTCTTCTGTCTGATAGCTCACTGACAATTCAGCGATGTGCCGTCTTACTTATCTCAATCCCTCTATTCAAATAAACAGTTCCAGAACAGTAATCAAATATTCTGGTCATCCTGCTCGTAACCTATCCAAGAACCAGCGTAGGCACTTTTACAGCTGTTACAAGTTGTCGCAAGTTCAAGGCTCAAATCATACTGGTCGATAGTGAACTTGACGTTATGTTTCCGACTATTATGGCAGCTATGCTGAACAAAAGTGCATTTCATGGCTATTTATGTAATGCTTATCAGTGTTTTGTACGCGATACCTAACACTGAACTGGTGGAGGAACAAAGACTCTCAAATTGAAATTGTAATTGGCTGTTATTCATTATGACGCATTTTCTCATTAAAACGTCACGTTTCACGCTGTATATGATTCACCGAGGTTTACAGTGCGTGAAATAATGGAAACTCGTAACGTAAGGTATTGCAAATATGCCGAAAAAATATCTCGAACGACTGAAAATGAAACAATATTTCATACCTATTTAACTATGACGACGTTATGACTTTTTAGTTTCTTTTTTGTTTTTTAATTCATGTGTTTGTTGTTTAGTTGTGTGCTTGTATTTTTACTTCGTTTAGTCATCATCTATTGTTGTTTAAAGGAAAGTGAAAAATAAATAGGTAGGTGAAAAAATAAGGGTTAATTATTGGGCCAAAAATGATTACTATATGATCCAAATAAGATGTGCGAGGTGTAATCTCAAATGAAAACTTGAAATAAAAAATACAAGTATTACAACCTATCCTTTTATTATTTTTAAATGCGTACTTTAACCACAATAAAAATGTACGAAAATCGAGACTTCGCTTTATGTACTTATCCGAATATTTTGAGAGGGTTTGAATCAAAGTCGCCAGATTTGTACCGAACACAAACTTACTAAATAAATTTAAATAAAAAGCTATACCACCTGGTGCTAAGATACCATGATAAGTCGAGGGCGGAGTTCGCTAATTCAGTAGCAGTCAACCATTAAAACTTAATCAAAATCGTAATAGGTATAAACAAATTAAAAAAAAACTGAAACTTACAAACCTACAAAAACAAAACTTATTCAGAAATAAAATCAAACTTGTCAAATCAGAAATCTGACTTTTTTAGGCGTAAAAAAGTTACCGTCGAACGAAGCTCATTTTGTATGGAATTTTGACAGTTAAGCGATTCAATCGTCGCTTCGCAATCCTCATAAGTTTTTGTTAAATTTTACTTAGACTTTGTATTACTTAACAATGTCGGTTATAAAATCTGAACAGTTGAGTCCTCAACTGTGTTTTTTTAGTATCAATTAACGTTGCGATCAAAAATGTTACCAGTTTGAATAAATAGTAAGAAATCAAATAAACACTCTTTGTAAATCCAACTCCAACCCAACATTAAACTTCAACTTTAGGGGAAGAAAGTTACCATAATATTTATTTCAAAAAACGATTTTAAATGCCGCGCTAATTAACGATAAATCATTTGTAATAGTCAATATATTGAACATAATTACACTCAATAAAAAATCACTGACTCACCTTTTTTTATGGCATGATGAAGAAAGTAAATGAGCACAGGCCACCTGACGGTAAGTGGGAGTTGAGATCCTTGATTAATACAATATGTATGGTTAACTACTTTATGACTGTGGACTATGTTGTGACTTGTGATGGTAGACTAAGTTTCATCATTAAATTCGGTAGTAACTTCTATCTGGGGTAATGTAGTCTCTTCGGTGGTAAATGTATCTTCCTCAGTAATAGATGTATCTTCCTTAGTGGGAGATGTAGCTTCCTCTGTTGTTGGTGTACCCTCCTCAGTGGTAGATGTACCTTCCACTGATGTTGGTGTACCTTCCTCGGTGTTAGACGTAGATTCTTCGGTGGTAGGTGTACCATCCTCAGTGGTGGATGTAGCATCTTCAATGGTAGACGTACCTTCCTCTGTGGTAGATGAAGCCTCTTCAATGATAGATGTACCTTCCTCAGCGGTAGATGTAACTTCTTCGTTGGTATATGTACCTTCCTCTGTTGTTGGTGTACTTTCTTCAGTGGTAGATGTAGTTTCTTCCGTGTAATATGTACCTTCTTCAGTGGTAGATGTAGCTTCCTCAGTGGTAGGTGTAGCTTCGTCAGTGGTAGATGTAGCTACATAACTAGTCGATGTTCCGTCCTCAGTGGTAGATGTAGTTTCTTCCGTGTAATATGTACCTTCTTCAGTGGTAGATGTAGTTTCTTCCGTGTAATATGTACCTTCTTCAGTGGTAGATGTAGCTTCCTCAGTGGTAGGTGTAGCTTCGTCAGTGGTAGATGTAGCTACATAACTAGTCGATGTTCCGTCCTCAGTGTTAGATGAAGCTTCTTCAGTGGTAAATGTACCGGTTTCTGTGGTAGATGTAGCTTCTCCGTTGGTAGATATACCTACTTCAGTGGTAGACGTAGTCTCTTCAGTGGTATATGTTTCTTCTTCAGTGGTAAATGTATCCCCTTCTGAGGTAGATGTAATTACCTCAGTGGTAGAAGCATCTTCTTCAGTGGTTGATGTATCCCTTTCTGTAGTAGATGTAGATTCTTCTTTGGTAGTAGTACCAGATAAAGCTTTTTCAGCTATTAGCTTTTTCATATCAGGTTTAATTGTAGTTTCTTCCATAGTAGATCTGGCTTCTCCAGTACTATATGTAACTTCTTCAGTGGTACCTTTAGCTTCTGTAACGGTGGTAAATATTCGTTCTTCATTTGTAGTTATATTTTTTCCCGATGTGACTGTGAAACTGACTGTGGTAGTTAAGGTATTTTCAATGAAAATGCGTATATGCATGCATTCTCCGCTGGGCTCTCCTACGCATTGCCCTTTGGAGCAGTATTGCCGCCATGGCAACCAGCAACGACTCACGACCGCGCCGAAACGCGTGCATATCAGCCGCGAGTGGCAGTCGAAGCATTCATTTTGCTGAAAAGTCACATGAATTTGTTAAAATGACTTTGTCATGGGAGTAGTAAGAGAGGAGATTATTTGAACTGCAGAAAGGTACCGTCTGATTGGATCGGATATATGAAAAAACGCATTTTTTTGCCTGCCGGTGTTCTACAAATTTGGCCATCAGGCGTCGTACTGGGTCCGATCCTTGACCGCTCACACTTGCAGTCCGAAGAAATCATCAGACTGGTATCAGCCAGAGAACTGGGGGTTGATTTTCCGAAAATCAACCCCCAACGGGAAGAAGTAGAGGGAGTGGCGGGAAACTGATTCAACGCGTACACAGTCGCGGGTTTCCTCTATATGGTATAAAACAGTGGTGTACGGTCCCTACTCTAATATACATACATATATATCTCTCTCTGTCCTTCTTGCCTACACACTAATTATTGCTGCTAGTATTCTATTTACTGTTTGAGCTATAAGAGCATTTAAGTGTTCCATTCCTCGCTGTGTTATGTTGAAACTTGTGGTTAGGATGCTTTTGTTTTGACACCATTCGATAGAAATGGGACATCGAAGAAAACAATAACATCTGGGTAACTATTTTTAACTTTACCAGATGCCACACTATATATTTGCATAAATATTTTCACATAGCGCTGACCAATTATTGAGGCGATCCGATCGAGGAGGCTCATTTAACAGTCAAAGTTTTGTGGCCGAGTTTTTGAAATTTGAACACGCAATTACTAAACCTAGTAATTACTAATAAACAATCCTTACCTGGTCGAGGTCACAATGGACTTGATCATTAGGACAGAACGGTCCCTTGCATATGTATCTGGCTGATGCAGAGCAGAGTAAAGCCTGAAAATACGACAATAGTGACACACAAGCAGCTTAGGATGTGTAACAAGCATTCATTTTGGTACAATCGCGAACCGGGATTGTGGTGCCACTTACCCATGTTTCTAATTTGGCTATGTAATGCAAATCGAATAGCTGTCAGCCAGTCGTTGACATCGGTTATTGAATACACGGCTAAAATACGAACAATGGCAAGTGGCTCAAGTGCTCAACAATCCCGGTTCGTGACTGTACTATGGCGGTGGAGGATGGTGGTAATTTATGCCGATTATCTCATTAATATACTACTAAACTCTTATACTTCTTCTTTTTTATTTACCTATTGCTTATAGACCTGATCGTAGCAGAGGTAGACCCAGAAGGAGATGTTGAGATGACCTAGAGTTATTTGCGAGGGATTGGCAGGAATGCGTTTTGGATAGGGCCGAGTGGCAAAAAAGAGGGGAGGCCTTTTGTAAAAAAATATATGCCTGTCTGTAGGTGTAAGCCATACTACGTACCATCGACTATAGATTTTGGTCATCGTCATTATGAATGGAATTTATAGTTTAAACTAGCCCGGCCCGCGCCCGGCGCCGCCCGGGTGTGTTGTTTTTTTTCATACAACCCTTACGAAATATACGTTAGGACCTTATCTCAGACCTACTGAATATACCCACGAAATTTCATAAGAATCGGTCAAGCCGTTTTGGAGGAGTTTTGTTACAAAAACTGTGACACGAGAATCGTATTAGGTTAAGGGCCTGTTTCACAATCGACAACAAAATTCATGTGCCAGTTAAAGTTAGCCCTCTCCTTGTCTACGTTCAAGTGTAAGATAAGGAAAGGGCTAAATTTATGCGTCAGATATGTTTTACTTGAAGATTGTAAAACAGGCCCTGGGTAACTAGATACATTGCCCGTTACTTGATAGAAATGCATGCTGTGTTCACCTGTAAATGTCAATAGATCTTACTAACGCGGGTCAGAAATTCTAAGATCTTTATGTACAATTTCATTTAACTACCAATTATTATTATTTTAGAATAAAAACCAATCTATTTTCATTAGAAAAACTATCGAATAGTGGGACATGAGAATGTAGCAAGGGGAAGAACGGTCGAACGATCAGATCGGGAGGCATAAGAAAGGGCCAGGTCAGGAGACTCTAGCCCGACCCACGTGTAGAGTATATGTATGACTTGTAAAAAATATTATATATAAATAAATAAACCAATACATACATTAAACGTAATTAAAGTAAACTAATTTGCTAACTTAGGTAAATCTCACCTTAGGTTAGGTTAGAGTTGCAGCGGAGCTCCGTTCACTTTGTCGTACACTTATCATATTTTTTAAACAATTATACTCGCCATGCTTATATCAAATGTTTACTATACATGTTAAACATTATACAGTATTTGTGCATAATGTAACTACAGATAATAGCTATTGATCATTATGTTTCAAGGAATTATAAAAATATGCACATCTTATGAAACTGCTTGTATCAATATGTGTGCGACAACCGTTGCTAAAGTAGCAATTCACGTGTTTTACCATCTTAGGCCGTATCGCTCTAAAACCTGCCAATTTCCAGTCAATGAGAGGGATAGCTATGGAAGTCATATATTTGTGTCCCTTTCACTGCTAGGATCTAATCATGATGGCAGATCATAATAATCTCTGTAACTAAAATTGGTTTCATTGGTCGTCTGCCATTGCCTTAATCTAGTAGCACAATATGGACCCGTATTTAAACCAGGCCGGAGCAATAGTAGTTAAAGTAGAAAATGTATTACTTACCATTAAAAGTAGTGAAAACGGTTTAAATGACACCATTGTTACATGTCCCTTGGTACTGAATGAGATTGCATTTCAAACTGATTTATATTTTGCTGATTACTTTATCGGCGTAATGTTAGCGAGGAACAAAATGCTTCTCTTGAGTGCAGGGAAATTGAAATAGCCTTATTCATTGCTAATATTAACATAAGACTGCGCGTGCGCCGGTGCACAGTGGCGCCCTCATTATTGTTATTGTGTTTTCTACATCGAAGAGTGTTTTTTTGTTGCACAAATGACTAAACAATTTATAGGGTATATGGCATGGCTTAATAATGGCCTTTGCGTGAGTATTTATCGAAAAACAGTGGCCGCCCTTTTCCGGATATACCGAGGATAGTCGGCGTTTGATTGGTGCGGTCTTAATTAGACTTATTTTTGCGATTTCGTTTGCGTAGATCAAAATTTTCAACTCACATGTTTTGAGTTGCTTGATGCTATATATTGGCTAGTATAATTAATTGATATTAGAATGCAGACAAATCAGCAAAAAAGTTTTTTTCTAGTTCTACATGCCAATAAGTATAGAAGTTTTTTTATTCGACTGCTATCCTTCCTTTCTGAAGATGAAGAATTCTCCAAGACGCATTAGAAAACCTGATGGTATATGGCTTCAAACCTTCATTAGGTATGAAGGGTCTGCTTTCATATCCTCTTGCTTTCCTTCCCTTTCCTTCCTACTGCTTCCTTAATGCACTGGCTCGACAATAGGTACACTCCTATAAAGTTGCCCAACATCCACTCTCTCTACAGCTGATGACACTAAGGCAATGCACTGACATGCAAGACAATGCATGTTTGTTTTGGGACTCCTTGATAAATACAATAGACAATAGTTTTGATCCCACACGCGACTTTATTTTGATTCACATCGATAATTTAAGCACCACGAAATCAAACGCAACACTATAATAATAATAATAAACTTTATTATAGGCTACAACGCCTATACCTACAAATACCTTACAATAAGACTAAATAACATAATTAACAATAATATAACATAAAATTACATACATACATACATAAACTCACGCCTTCATTCCCAGAGTGGGGTAGGCAGAGCTACAGAATTACCAACAACTCTAATAACTTGTTGATAATTCTGTAACCACATTTTGCGAAATCAGGCTAAATATAGGCTTGTAGTACTGTTTGGCGATGGGCTTGCAACCTGTCACTAATACGCTGGTAAACATCTTAGCCTGATTTTACAAAATGTGATAACATGAAATTAACACGACTATACACTTCCGCGGTGTCCGCTAGCCACGAAATCGCCGAAATATGACACCCCTCGGCCAGAAATCCTCCTTTAAAAAGATCGACAGATCTTTGGTCGGTACTCTAACCACAAATGACTTAAAATTAACTTTGTGGCGGGACTCCAACCACTCGACCCTAAGAGTAACTACGGTGTTAACTCGTACATGCTCTACGAGATCCTTCGCCTCCGTAGAGTACTCGTAATGTAATCGGGACACGTACAACTGCGTCGTGGGTGTAGCAGGACACAGCAAGTGGTTCGGTCCGGTCGGTGCGGTGCCGCACAGGTTCCTCGGGGCAGGCTGCTTCCTCTCCACCCCGGTAAAACCATTTTGGTCCTCCTTGAGACACGTCGTGGGCAGTACCCCTACGGGTTTACAATAATAGACACCTACTGGTTATATACCTATAAGGTGATATCGATTTCTGCAATGACTTTATATTATTTAAATTCGATGAGAGACGCCTTTGTCAAAGATCATAACTACTTATGGCTCTGATTTGGTACAACTCACTTGCTCAAGTGTTGGCATATTGCAATAACTTGTGCTCCCTGGTTTATTTGTTAATGATTAAGCTACTATTTATTTAAAGATATTTTGTTTTGTTTTTGTAATACCATGCAGTTATTAATTTTATATTATTAGGCCATTCAAGTAGGGAACGCTGAAAACCAACGCCATGGCGTGCCATTTGTCGGAGTGTCCACCTATTTGACACAATTGGCCATTTGATTATTTTTAATTTCCTTTTATAAATGCTTGTTGTAAACTTTTGCCATGTGCACACACACTGTAATAACTAGAGTTAGGACTTTTGGTGGCAAATCGTGGTTGTAGAATCCATGGAGTCGCTATTTCTTATTTATTGTAATAAATACCACTCTGATTTTGAGCTACAGCACTTTAATAATTTAAATTTAATTTATTCATCAAACCGCTAAACCAATTTAAATACATTTTGGTTTGGCGTTTATCTCTGCTGTGAAAGCGTTAAAAACAAGGAAATATTAGTAGGTATGGAATAACCGAACTAAAAATGTATTTAGTTCATTTTGAAACATGACCATACTGAAGGTCAAAATCAAAGTGGTATGTATTATAATAATTAAGAAATAGCGACTCCACTGATTCTAAAACCATGATATGCCACCAAAATCCTAACCCTAGTAATAACTCTTAAATAGGACTTAATATACCTGGACGTTTCGATTGCGTTGCAACGGTCGTGGCCACGAGCAGGCCGAAAAGGCTGATATAAATGTGGCTACGAGTAAATGTGTAACAAATAACTATATTTATTTCTTTCGTTCTTCTCTTAGGATCTGAATCTCAGGTACCTAACGTGTCACAACGTCTATGGGCTTGAGATATAAAGAATTTGAAGCAGAAGACCTAACAATATGAAGAACCAATATGTCATTAAAAATAATCAACTAATTATTGAATTCCGGTGTGGATGGGGATACGTCGACCGGTGAAATTACTAGCATAGAGACCTTCCGTTTCAGTCCTCAGGGTTGGCAACACATTTGCAGTCTTTGGATTATTGTCTTAGGAGGACTGTGAAGCTAAAAAATTCACTACTCTTAAACCTAGTCCAATTTTTACGATTTTTGAATATGTTGTATACAGGGTTATTGGTTATTGCATACATTCCCGTTAAGGGGTTATAGGGGAGGTCAGTTGCAGCAGTATAATGCATTATGCAAAAGTGAACCATTTTTGAGTTATCGCGTTTTTTAGTTTTTTTTTAAATTAGTCAGAAATTCAACTTGAAAACTTTATTACAAAAAAAGTATTAATTTAAATCCTATTTTTTTTTCTGATTGACAGAAACGATTAAACACTGGTTATTTCTCAATATTAAAACAGTAATTATCGGTCCAAATTTAAAAAAGCGAGACGGAAAACGAAAATTTTTCAATATTTTTTTGCGATCGCTTCCCACTAAAATGCCTTAAAAACAAAAAAAACGTTATGAAACTTGGCTTGCAGATTATTTTAAAAACTTAACTGTTTTCTTAGCTCTCCAAAAATGCATAACAACTAGGAAATTATTTAAAAAAAACTGAAAAAAAATGATCACAAAGGAAGCGGGCGGAAATTCGTATCCGAACTAAAGTCTAAGTCAGAAATGCACCTTCAAAAATTAAAATTAAAAAAAACCAAATTTAAATCAACTTTTTGTATTGGCTTTTGTACAAAATGAAATTGTTGTTCTTATGCAATATTAAAAATAATATTATCTGTACACGTTTGAGAATGCGAGGCCGAAAACTAAAAAATACATGTTTTTTTATCAAACTCCTAAATTTGTTACTTTTTACATAAGTTATTGTTGTTCTTTGTGTTTACGAGTATAACAGTTATTTTTGATAAATTTATTAAGTTAATTTTAAGTTATGTTCGGACGCGACTTCCTTGTTGCTTCTTTTGTGATCAATTTTTTCAAGCAATCTTTAACAAAATTCATATTAGTTTTAATAGCTCGTTAGAAAGCTGGAAAAATGTTTTATGTGTAATCTGCACGCCAAATGTATTGGTAAATTTTTCTGTTTTTGTATAATTTAGGTTGGAGTTTGATAAAAAACATGTATTTTTTAGTTTTCGGCCTCGCATTCTCAAACGTGTACAGATAAATTTTTTTTTTATATTGCATAAGAACTACAATTTCATCTTGTACAAAAGCAAATACAAAAAGTTGATTTAAATTTGGTTTTTTTTTAATTTTAATTTTTGAAGGTGCATTTTTGACTTAGACTTTAGTTCGGATACGAATTTCCGCCCGCTTCCTTTGTGATCATTTTTTTTCAGTTTTTTTTAAATAATTTCCTAGTTGTTATGCATTTTTGGAGAGCTAAGAAAACAGTTAAGTTTTTAAAATAATCTGCAAGCCAAGTTTCATAACATTTTTTTTGTTTTTAAGGCATTTTAGTGGAAAGCGATCGCAAAAAAATATTGAAAAATTTTCGTTTTCCGTCTCGCTTTTTTAAATTTGGACCGATAATTACTGTTTTAATATTGAGAAATAACCAGTGTTTAATCGTTTCTGTCAATCAGAAAAAAAAAACGATTTATATTAATACTTTTTTTGTAATAAATTTTTCAAGTTGAATTTCTGACTAATTTAAAAAAAAAACTAAAAAACGCGATAACTCAAAAATGGTTCACTTTTGCATAATGCATTATAGGGTCAAAATGACTGCAAATGACCTCCCCTATAACCCCTTAACGGGAATGTATACAATAACCAATAACCCTGTATATCATGAAAAACTATGTCTGTACGTTTTCCTTTCCATAAAAATACCTCTTAGGATGAAACAAATTTAAAAAACAAAAAAACAGAAACGTACAGTCCTAGTTCTTTATAATACTACAACATATTCAAAACAGAAATCGGACTTGATTTAGGGGGTGAGAAATGTTGACGGCTGGAGCTAAATTTGTATGGAATTTTTTGACAGCTACGAGAAAATACTCTTAAGATTTCTTAAGAGTCTTGAGAATTACAATGTGTACGGATTGCAGATCCCACTTATCATCAGTTGGCCTGTTTGCTCGTTTGCCTTCGTTAAGTAGTAAAAAAGAATGTCGGAGGTTTCCAAATAATTTATTACAAATTAGTTTAAAACAGAAATTCAAAAACAATTCATCATTTTTAATAAACAAATAAACAACTATATGATTGAAGAATTGGTAAAGTTATATTTTTTTGGATAGATATTTTAATGACAGATTTAGCATTTTCGATGTGATATGTACTTTCTTCTGTGGTTGAAGCATATTCACTGGCACATATGACTTCTTTCTTTAGCTTGATTCTTCGGTAGCAGATGATGCTGCTTCGGTAGTAGATAAAGTTGCTTCAGCAGTAGATGACGCTGCTACGGTAGTAGATAAAGTTGCTTCAGCAGTAGATGACGCTGCTACGGTAGTAGATGACGCTGCTTCTGTGGTAGATGACGCTACTCCGGTGGTAGGTGAAGCGACTTCAGTAGCAGATGAATCTGCGACAGTGGTTGATGCACCTTCATCAGTTGTAGATGGTATTTCTTCCGTGGTACCCTCAGTGGGAGGAGGTTTAGGTCGGCAGTATTTGCTGGGCTCGCTCACGCAGCGCCCTCTTGAGCAGTGTCGGGCCCAGGGCGACTGACACCTTTGGACATACTCGCCATTGGGCCTGCATACCAGCCGCGAGTTGCAGTCATGACAGGCCTCCTGTGGGTTTAAAGTTCCTTTGTTAAACACAACATAATATAATGCAAAAGGTTAAAACAAGTCTTTTGGGATCATATTAAGTTCATTTGACAAGTATAAGAGCGTTGAGAGCGAATGAGAAAGAAGTACAAACCCGAAGGAAATTTTTAAGAGCTATGCACAGTTGTCATACGTATTTCTATGGATAAATAATTAACAGGCTAGAAATGTTTCCAACGAAGGCGCAACTATTGGTGTCTATCACAAAAATATTATCTCTTACCGGAATTCGAATCCTGGAACAGCTAAAGCTTCAAAAGTGAGATAAATTTAAAAAAATCTAACCTC
The DNA here is from genome assembly GCA_927399475.2 of Acleris emargana. Lineage (NCBI taxonomy): Eukaryota > Metazoa > Arthropoda > Insecta > Lepidoptera > Tortricidae > Acleris > Acleris emargana. The sequence continues at coordinate 7,092,494 of OV656840.1, forward strand.
ATTTTTAAAATTAATTTATTATATGGGATCAATATTAGTGATAGAACTAGTTACCTTATGTGGGTCACATCGGATGTGGTCGTGATGTGACTTCCTATTCTCGGCCGACACAACGGCGAGCAAAGCCTGAAAACAGTGAAATAGTCATACTTAAGCCACTTTAACGTACTTTAATTTTAGTGGATAAGCAGCATAACGGAAAATCCTTTTAGCCGTTAATGAGGGATTGAAGAACAAACCTTCAAACATAAATATTCATCATCAAAAACTTTTCACATGTCGACACTAATATTATAAAGAAAAAAGATTACAGTTCATGTTCGTAATGAATAATTGTAAAGCTACTTTTGAAAATCATTTCACTACTAGAATGTTATATTATCACTGAGTAGAATAAGGCTACATTATATTTCCTATGCGGATGGGGACGCGGGCAACAGCTCGTGTAATATAAGTTATAACTATAGAAAATCTCGTCGCATGTTTTTGAAAAGATTGGAAATTTTTGGATTAAAAATGTTGTTATTAATGCATTTGTTTTATTTATTTCGATGGTTTTTAGCAACCGTTAATTTGATTTACCTACAAAAAATATATTTAGACGAGGTAACGGAAACCAACAAAACAATCCAATGAAAGTGAAACAGTGGGTTTACCTATATCTATATTTTTCATTTTGAGTAATAATTAATTATACAAAGTTTTAGAGAGTAAACCAATTTCAATTGTATTGAACAAATCATAGAAATGTAAAATATTCTAAAGATAAATTATGGGTAACTTATAAGAATGTATTCCAAGATTCTTATTACTTATATTATGGAAAGAGAACATTCTGGAAATTTTCTATAACTTGCACATTGCTAATCCCAATTGATTATTGAAAAAAAAACTATAAAACACATCAACTGTTTTTATGGACGCTGTTTAAAAAGAAATCACATTAGTATACTTACCAACAAGACCAGTGGAATTATGGTTGACTTTAGTGCTGCCATTGTGAGATGTTTCTGGGGTACTGACTGAGAGTGCATTTCAAACCGATTTATATTGCTGATTATTTTATTATCAGTGAACTTCTTAAGAGATAGCGGGAAAACTATACACATGTTCTCAAGTGTTGGAAAATTAGAATAACACTCATCGTTAGTAAAACACTTAGAAGTGGTTGTGTTTGGATGAAGTGACTCAGAATATATAAACAAGTGCAGTAAAACAAGATCTATCCCTCTCACTCTCTCTGGCATAACAAGTAGACTGATGGATATGAGAGAGAGTGTGTGAGCCACAGACAGCAGAGTACTACCCACTAATACTGTGGTTACATATTCTGAGTCACTACAAAGACAGCACCTTCTAAGTGTTTTACCAACAATGAGTGCTATTTAAATTTCCCCGCACTTGAAAACATGTGTTCATAGATATCCCTAAGGAGCTCTTCTCAACAAAACAGAGTTAAGGTAGTTCTCGCCTACTCTCTCCCGTTGCTGGACCCGGTTAGAGAGGAGGTACTACGGTACCGGTGCAGATAATGACCGGGCACGGATGCTTCGGTCATTACCTGCACAAGATTAGGGGAGAGCCCAGTCCGGTTTGCCATGGTTTGCCACGTGCGGCGAGACGCACTCTGGTTGCGGCCAAAGGGCTCTCCGATCTCTCACTGCAAGCGTGCTGCATGCTGAGAAGTGAGAGATTTTGGTTGGCGGTCGCATCCTTCTGCGAGAGCATCATCTCGCAGAAGGAGGCGGCGGAGCGGGAGCGCGAGGAGGACGTGGATGCGCACCCGCTCCGGCGTAGAGGTGTGGGGCGAAGGCGGAGACAATTTAGCGCCCACCTGAACCCCTAGTAGGACAGTGAGGATAGGGGCCCACATTATGGTCCTACACGTCTGGGGGGGGCTTCAGGGTGTTAATCAAACCCTCCCTCCTTTGGCGCAGGTGCTCCAGCAATAGGCTGAGGCGGCTGGGGGGCACCCAGTAGTGCATAGTTATCAGCCCACAGTGTCCCCGTTAACCGCCCATTAGAGGTTAACACCTGAGAGGTTTTAGACGGTATGCTTCCACTGAGGTGGTCGAGAGTCTGTCATATCCCCCTCCCCCATTGGCTACCCTAGCCGAGGGGGACGATGAAAAAAACATTTACTCCCGAAAAAAAAAGAAAAGGTCTTGCCTACTCTGTGTTTCCATTTCCGCATAATTCGTAATCATGCGTAACCAAGCAATAGACATTCTCAATGATTTTCACCGATGTACCATCAAGGGATTTAAATGCTTAGCAGTTTTACAGTACATAAGTCAATTAGCCGTGTATATCATATAACATAATACGTTTCTCGGCGTGACACTACTAATGACTCAACGTAAATGTATAACCCGTATATGTATGTACTTATATATAGAAATACAAAGGAAATTAATCATTCTGATAGACAACCTGTTTAATAGGTATATAGGATTAAATGGTTCTCAACTGATAATAGATATATATGTATATCTGTACTAAATGAGGAAATCCGTCTAGGAAAATCCACTAAGCTAAGTTAAACCCTAAAAGATAAGTATAATAATGTTTTATGACTCATACACAAGTATATTAAATGCGATTGAACTCAAAGCAGAACAAACGTACACTGCACAATTTCATACAAGTAGACTTTACAACTTCAAAGGCTTCGGCACACCAAAAGCAGGTTACGAGCATGAGCGCTTTGAAGTCGACACTGCAAAAATTTGCGTGGACCCGCGTTCGTACTGCTCCGCGCCTGCCCCTTGTAGTGTTGGGCTACTCATAGTCATACATGAGGCACCTCAAACGTCCCACTCACTTTGATACACATTGTCACAACATTTTCGTACAAAAATGTTCACCTCATTAAGGGAAAACGAGCAAAATAGATGAAAGAGGGGATTCTCCTGGGGATTTTGCCAAGATGGTGTCGCTGTCTTAATAGTTTTTTATTTTTTAGCATATTTTGTTGTTTAATGGATAGTAATGATGTATTAATATGGAGAAAATTAACATTCTGTTGTGCAGTATAATGAAGAATACAAGAATATGTAAATGTACAATATAAACTTGACATTGGCAGAAATGGTTGCTCGATAATGCGACCGGTTTCCATTAAATAAATAAATAATAATAATTGATGAAAGAGTAATAGAATAGTGTGAGTAAGGGTCTCCCCAAACTAGTCGACGCCGTTTCGGCAAATCGCGTACGGAAAAAGCTTTATGTCAACGCAATAAGAGCGAATAAGACGTCAATCGGCTCGGCGGTCTTTCGACGGGAAAACGGCGTTTTGCCGTAAAGCTGTTCGCATCTGGTCGACGCTGTTAGCAGCCTACCGCACACGTTCGCATTCATAAATCTCCGAGTACCGCCGCCGTTCGGTGCCGGCAAGAGTTGAACAGTTCCGATCACGGCCGAGTACCTACGATAAGAACCGGTCAGAGCTGGCGGAAGCCGTTCAGCGTCTTCGACGGCCGAACATAGCCGGCGACGGCCGAACTGAGCCGATGACGGCCGAAGTAGCTACTGATACGTTTGTATTTAATTTATATTTGTATTGTATTTAATTATATGAAGGAAAATAATCTAACGTCTGTCAGATTCCCAACTCACGTCGTTACTAACAACCAGTCTCCAAAAATGAGATTTACGATTGCCGATCACCCGCTGTTGCCTACATCTGTTCATCCGACTCAATAGCTGTACGCGTGCTGTCTGACGTCTCGACGGCAGTACGGAGCACGGGAGAGCCGACCATCGCTTTACAACTTGCGATAGCAAATCGCAGGCGATCGGGCGTCTCTACGGCCGCAAGGAGGATGAGGAGGGTGTCCAACCGCGGAGACGGCCGATCGGCTAAATGCGAATAGTGTGGTGTAAAACACTCGGCGAAAGCCGACTCCGCGTCGACTGGTTTGGGGAGACCCTAAGACTGCGTACGTACGTACGTAGCCTTATCTAGCGCCTCATCAGAGATAGAGAACATTGTGCCACCTCATTTAATGAAATGAGTTACTTCTTCAAGCTCGTTTTCAATACATATCCTGCCCTACATTTACCTTGTGGCCTTGGTGTACCAATTTCAATGCGTTCTAAGTATATTACCTAGTATAGTCAACACACGCGGGCCTACGTTCAAACTGCGCTGCTAATGACCTGCTTTTAGTGTGCCGAAGTCTTAAAGATATCGTGATAGAACTCTTAAGTGGTATAGTGGTTCGTAGCGGTGGTAAATTTCTCATTATTTCATAAGGAAAATAATGACGACGCTGTTTTGTGTGTTACTTTTAAGCTTTATATTGTTATGTTAGTTTGTAATTATGGGTCTTCTTGGCTAAAATATACATTTCTTCTTCACTCCAGTACATTACATGGTACTGTGAAGGTTCGCTTTTTAGAGGTAGTAGATCTTCCAACAAAAGGCAGAACCAATATATCAGTATTAAATATCAACCAATATAATCTGTCCTTCATCAATCTACCGCCCCATGCAGCTGTGTTCGCCTTGTTGTGTTTCGGTGTGGTGATGAACCAACTAGTGAAATTACTAGTATTCCATCTTAGTCCTCAGGGTTGGCCACGAATTTGCAGTCTTTGGATTATTTGGTCATAAAATAAGGTCGGAGGTTTGAAAATAATTTAATAGAGTTGTAGATAAAATATAAATTTAAAAAAAAGTAAATATCAATAAACAAAGAAGCTTTTTAATAATTGTTACAGGTTCATTATGATAGAATTTTTAGCGACGGATACATTTTCGATGTAAGATGTACTCTCTTCTGTGCTTGATGTAGCATCTTCACTGGCACATATGACTTGTTTCTTTAGCTTGATTCTTCGGGGGCATGTAAAGCTTCTTCGGTAGTAGATGATGCTGCCTCGGCGGTAGACGACGCTACTTCGGTGGTAGATTATGCAGCTTCGGCGGCAGATGACGTTGCGTCATTAGTAGGTGATGGTGCTTCGGTAGTAGATGAAGCTGATTCAGTAGCAGATAAAGCTGCTTCGCTAGTAGATGAAGCTGCTTCAGTAGCAGATGACGCTACTTCGGTAGTAGGTGATGCTACTTCGGTTGCAGATGAAGCTGATTCAGTGGTTGATGCACCTTCTTCAGTTGTAGATGGTATTTCTTCAGTGGTACCCTCATTGGGAGGAGGTGTAGGTCGGCAATCTTCGCTGGGTTCGCTCACGCAGCGCCCTCTGGAGCAGTGTTGGGCCCATGGCAACCAACACTTTTGGACGAACCCGCCAAAAGGTGTGCATACCAGCCGCGAGTTGCAGTCATGACAGACTTCCTGTGAGTTTAAAGTTCCTTTGTTAAACACAACATAATATAGTGCAAAAGGTTAATATAAGTCTTATAGGATTAGAATAAGTTGATTTGATAAGCATAAGAGCGTATGAGAGCGACTGAGAAAGTACTGCAAACCCGAAGGAAATTTCAAGAGCCATGCATCACCTACACTACATAATTCCGAAGTCATCATTTCGAATCGATCAAACTCCCGAATTTTAACAATTCTGAATGCAATGTTCTGATAGAAGACTTTATTTTTTATCGGAAAAATTAAAATTCGGTCGGACAAATGTATATTCAGAAAAACATAATTCGGAATTTTAAGGTGTTCCCTCCATGCATGCCTCTATGCACTATCGTCATTCGTATTTTTATGGATAAATAATTAGCAGGATAGTAATTATTCCAACGCAGGCGCAATTATTGATGTCTATCACAAAATTTTTATCATACCGGAGTTCGAATCGTGGACCTGCTGGCTTCTTAAGCAGGGTAAATTTTATGAAACCTAACCTCATTTTCATAACTGACTGGACTGGTTACCTTTACCTTATCTAGGTCACATGGGACTCGGCCGTTCTGTGACTTCCTTTTCTCGGCCGACACATAGGCGAGCAAAGCCTGTAAACATTGCAATAGTCACACATAAACAACATCAAATTTTCGTACATTAACCTTTTGAACGCCACAGTCGGCTCTGGCCGACAGCTGAAAGTCGTGCCACTGACGCCAAGAGACTTTGTTTCGTATGGATTAAGTTGTAATTTGCTTAGCATAGCAAACATGTTTGGCGTGTGAGTGACGCATTTTGTATTTGACGTACCTACGGCGTTCAAAAGGTTAATTTTTTTGGTTTTACATCAGCATAACGTAAAAACGTTTAGCCGTTGTTGAGTGATTGAAGAACAAATATTAATAATAGTCATCACCAAAAACCTTCACATTTCTACAATTATATTATTGAGAGGTTTTTTTGTTTTCCACTGGATAAATAATTTTGAAAATTCTTTAGCCAATGCTGTTGGTAGTATTAATGAATAACTTAGGCATATTTTCTACGTGGATGGAGTCACGGGCAAGAGTTAGTATAATAATATACAGAAACTAGGATGAGTATCAAATCACGTCGCTGGTCTACGAAACGATTGGAAATAATTGGATTTAAAGATGGTGCCCATTTGTACAATTAGGTTATAATCATTATTACAACAATGTACTCTAGGGTGATGGAACCAGTAATGGCCAAGGCAGGCACCAATAATGGACACTTGATGCTTATTTTATAGAAGATAAGTTTTATTCATTTGTTTTACAACAATAAATTCAGGATAGTAGTATGAAATTTGAATTAAGAGCGAAGTTTCCATTACTGGTGCCTGTCACCTAAAAGTGTCCATGATTGGTGTCGTCACAGTAATTCAATGGTTTTAAAAACCGTTAAATTGCTCAAAGAAGAATAACGTCATCTTGAAACTAAAGTCCAATTTAAGAAAAATAGTAGATTGAGGAAATTTATTTATCAACATCACTATTTCTTGGGTGGGTACCGTAGGTAGATTTTATGAAAAATCATGAAAATACAATTTTTATAAGGAGAATGTTAAAAGGAAATCCCATAAGTTTACTTACCAACAAGACCAGTGGGATTATGGTTGACTTTAGTGCTGCCATTGTGAGATGTTCCTGGGTACTGACTGAGAGTGCATTTCAAACCGATTTATACGGTTGATTATTTTATTATCAGTCAATTCTAATAAGATAGCGGGAATACTATACACTTGTTTTCAAGTATAGGAAAATTGGAATTGCACATCGTCGGTGATACTGAAAAAATGCGTAACTAACAAATTTATGATAGAGCAAAATACACCTTACCGTCTTATTAAAAAGGTTCATTTTGCTCCTTAAAGTGTTACTTACGCGGTTTTGCAGTTTCTCTGAAGAAATGTTGGTCAAACACTTAAAAGAGGTCGTTGGGTGTAGTGACTCAGAATATATTAACAAGTACAAACAACCAGACCAAACTCGGCACATTTACGTATTATATCTAGTGACTGCTGAATACTTATTCAAATACCTCGATAGTATTTCTAGTGGTATAGACAACAAGACAATGATTTGGAACAAGAGTAACACTTTCAAGGTGCTTGCCTAAGATTAATTGACAATTATAATTCTTTTATATGCGCTTGTATATAAATACATGACTAATACAAGGCCGAAGTGATTCAAAGGATTGTGAAGCTAAAAGTTTCCATACAAAATGCGAAAACGTTTCTCTACCCTGAGACCTAGTCCGATTTTTTACGATTTTCGAATATGTTGTAGATATCATGAAAAACTATGTCTGTACGTCTTCTTTCCACGAAAATACTTCTTAGAATGAAACAAATTTAAATAAAAAAAAACAGAAACGTACAGACCTAGTTCTTTATATCAGACATATTCAAAAAATCGTGTGGTTGCCGGGTTAGAATAGTGCCACTCCATGTCTTCCCGTGGATGTCGTAAGAGGCGACTAAGGGAATAAAGGCTTGTAGTACTGTTAGGCGATGGGCTTGCCACCTGTCACTAATACACTTGGAAACATCTTAGCCTACTTGTGCAAAATGTGGTTACAGAATTATCAAGAAGTTTTAAGACTTGTTGGTGATTCTTTGGCTCTGCCTACCCCACTCTGGGAATGAAGGCGTGAGTTTATGTATGTGTATGTATGTATATTCAAAAATCGTGGAAATCGGACTTGATTTAGAAGGTGAGAATCGTTAACGGCCGGAGCTAAATTTTTTGACAGCTACGCGATATTAGCGGCACTTCACCACCCTCTTAAGTTTAATATGTATAATAGCTCTGCCCTTCTAAGCAAAAACGCAGTATCTCGGATAAAACTCCTGTAGCAATATCATCCCCATTACTAACGGAATAGAATTCTAACTGCATTGGTTATTGAATTTGAGATACTGCTGTTTTGCTTAGGAGGGCAGCTCTTGTCCTCGACGTCATCCACGTAGGTACTTTTCTTCTTATGGTTTCAGTGTCGAGTAGATTACATGCTATTAGAAACAAAACTTACGGGAAGCTTGAAAAATACTACTTAGGAAATGATTCCTTCTGATCTTATTTGATATGTAGGATTTTAGGGTTCTCAACTAATAAAAGGTTCTTTATAATTCTGGAATCAAATGAGGACATCCGTCTTTAATAATCCTCTAAACTAAACTGAACCCAGAAAGAGAACTATAATAATGTTTTATGAACTGAATAATACAAAAAAAAAATGCGATTAAACTTCAAAAAGGACAAACGTACGACAAAACACCGTTAAATATCTATCTTGACTACTCACTTGTAGAAGACTCCATATTCCTAATTATAATAATAAGTAAAATCATTGTTACACCAAAACTTTATTTTTCCTTCAAAACACCAGAAAAACCTAGACAGGACAATCAACAGAACAACGTAACCTAGGTTACAAACCAAAGACAATAACTTATAATTAAAACCTCATCACCCCTCCTCAATTCTAATTCACCACAGAATAAGAATTGTCATAACAGGAATCAATTAAATAATTATATGTAAAACAACGGTTAAACATTAAATACATTAAATAAAGAAGAGATACGTAAAGTATGTTTTCATTTAACAAGTCCTATCCCCCCCTTCACTTTCAAGAACTTTACCATCTTCGATTACTTCAACACAATTACAGTAACAAGTAATTATTATAACTCATTATAGCAATATTATATAGCTACACACAATCATACAAAATAACAATTCAATTAAAGCCCAGTTTTTGTACAAAGTAGTTATGCTTCAGTTTTCCTAAAGCCTTTGTCAAAACATCTGCTATATTTTCATTCGTACTTACATATTTTAAAATTATATCTCCTTTACTAACCAAATCCTTGATGAAATGGTATTTAATATCAATGTGTTTTGACCTCTTACCATTTTCATTTGACTCCATTAACTTAATTGCACTTTGGTTATCTACAAGTAACATTGAATTCGAAGGACAGTTAAAATCTTCTAACAAACCCTTTAAAGAAATTAATTCTGCGGACGCTAGAGCCGCAGCTACATATTCAGCTTCGGCTGTTGATAAGGCGACAACGTTTTGTTTCTTACAAAACCAGGCCACTAAATTATTGCCAAAGAAAACTACAGAACCACTCACGCTTTTTCTGTCCTTTAAGTCACCAGCCCAGTCAGCATCGGTATAGGCAACTAAGTTACACCCGCTATCCCGTTTATATACGAGAGATATTGATTTCGTTTCTTTTAGATACCGTAAAACACGCTTCGCTGCTTTCCACAGTGACAAAGTGGGCTCATCCAAAAATCTACTTAAGAAGGACACTGCGAAGCAAATATCAGGTCTACTCGAAGTAGCTAAGTATAGAAGACTACCTATAAGCTCACGATATGGTATATCCAAGGTAATGTTTTCATTGTCTTCGGTTGTGAAATTTACTTCCATCGGTGTCTCCGCTCCTTTGCAATCTGTCATGTTAAATTTATCAAGCAATCTGTTTATTGCTGATTCTTGAGAAATTGAAATTGATTCTTGCGTTCTCACAATATCTAAACCCAAATAAGCACTCACCTCTCCTAGGTCCTTAACATTGAATTCAGTTTTTAAAAACTCATGCGACTTATTTAAGTTTATTTCGCTTTTTGACATTAGAATAATATCATCGACATAAACTAATAGAAATACGTCTTCTAAAACATATAAACAGAAATCATGTTTTGATTGTACAAAACCTTTTTGCATTAAAAAACAATGAAGTCTTTCGTTCCAACATTTAGGTGCCTGTTTTAATCCATAGAGGGATCTTTTTAGTTTCAAAACAATACCCTTTTCAACTTTTACTCCTAAAGGTGGTTTTATATAGACATCTTCCTTTAAATAACCATTTAAAAAGGCCGTTGGAACATCTAATTGTTTTAAATACATATCATTTTGTACTGCTTGGCTCAGCATCAAACGAATTGTAGGCATACGAGCTACTGATGAATATACATTAAATAGTGTTTCTTCTTGAAAACCTTTCGCCACTAATCTGGCCTTTTTTGTACCATCCTTCTTAGTAGTGAATACCCATTTGGTATCTATAGCCTTTTTATCTGTAGGCAATTTCGATTCTTCCCAGGTTCCCAAACATTTAAGGGAATTTAATTCTTTATCTATAGCATCTTGCCACTCTTGACCTCTTTCAACAGCATCTTTGTAAGAACTTGGATCACCCGTACATAAACAGTAGGCCACATGTTTTCATAATCTTCTAATCTTTTCGGAAGCTTAACAATTCGTCCACTTCTTGTTTTTATCACATGTTCATTTGCGTCGATTCTCTCACTAAAGTTTTCTTCCATACAATCTTCAAACATTTCTTCATCAACATTTGTATTATCAATGATAACCTCTTCTCTATCTTCATTATCTTGTTCAGATTGTGTAATATTATTATTACTTTCAGAATTGACCTCTGACATACTTACTCTTTGCCACTCTTGTTCGCTATCAGTTTGATTACTCTCGTTATATATAATATTGTTTTCGTCGAATCTCACATCTCGTGACACAATTATTTTATTGTTTTTAGGATCCCATAAATTATACCCAGTCCTGTTATTCCCTACCATTCTGCAATCACGTGCTCTTTCTGAAAGTTTATCAGGTTTAGGTAAAATGTATGCCCATGCCTTTGCACCAAACGCTCGTAGTTTGTTTAAGTCTCTTGTCCCATATAAAACTTCACAAGGAGTCTTGTAATTAATAGCCACAGAGGTACAACGGTTTAATTGATAAGCTGCACATTTTATAGCTTCACCCCACAAACTTTTCGGTAGCTGCGTTTCAACAAGCATAGTTCTTGCTTTGTTATATAAACTGCGATTCATTCGCTCTGCAACGCCATTGCTAGATGGTGAATATGGTAAACTATATTCCAAAGCTATACCTTTCAAATCACAGAATTGACGTAATTTATTACAGGTGTATTCTCCTCCATTATCACACCTAATCCTTTTAACTGTTTTCTCAAATTCGTTTTCGTATCGACGGATAAAGTTAATAATGTTCTCAACAGCTTCTGATTTTCTCTTTAACAAGAAAACTACACAAAAGTGGGAAAAATCATCTATAATCGTTTGAAAAAAAATATCACCCTGTATAGTAGGAATCGTGGATGGACCCGCTATATCACTGTGTAATAGTTCTAAGATCTGACGAGATCTAGGTCGCTCTAACGTTTTGAATGGTAACCGTGTTGCCTTACCTTTCATACACGCATTACATACGTTGTTGTTAAGTGGTAGCTGTAGCCTTTGCAAAGTTTTAGAGCTGGTATGTCCTAAACGTCTGTGCCATAACATGCCATCCGCCGAACATATAGCCGCGACTCCGTCCTCTGTTATAATTTCACCCTGTAAAATATAAAGTTTGCCATTATTGTATGCCCATATAGTGGATCCATTATAAAAGGTAATTTTTGCATAATCATTCACAAATATGATTTTGTTTGGTTTTTCCAGTAATTTTCGTACAGATAGAAGATTATAGGCTAAATTTTCCACTATAAATCCCTCTATAGTAAACTTTACTTTACCCCATTTTATAGGTAAACTGCCGCTTTTATATGCAATTAATTTTTCACCATTAGCGGTGTTTATTTTCATGGGATGTTCTAGATTTTTAACATTTGTCATACATGGTGTATAAAGACCAGAAATAAAATTTTGTGATGCACCAGAATCTATTACAAATGAAATTGACTGATTAAAGAATGCCTTACAAGTTAAATTAAATTCTCCATCAATAATACAGCCCACTTCCTCTGGAGTCTCTTCGTGAACTATTATTGCATCGTCCCTCGATATACATGCTCTATTCGCACTTCGATTTCGTCCCTGCATTCTGCCACGACCCCGTCTATATACTTCACCACTTCGGACAGGAGCTCCCCGTTGGAAAGTATAATACTGTCTGTTTTGAAAATTTTTGTCACAATATCTTGCTGTATGTCCTCTCTCATTACAATTCCAGCACTCAATATTAAATGCACTATCCTGGTTTGATGTAATCATGTTCTCAAGTCTAATTTCTGCATCAAGTAGAGTACTTTTTGTCTTTTCTAAAGTCAGTTCTTCATTCAATGCTTCTAAAGCTGTCGTAACATTATTATATTTACTGGGTAAGGCGAGTAGCAAATGTACCACTTTATCAGACTCGTCCATTTTTGACATCACTTCAATGTCACTTACCAGTTTGTCAAATTTTAAAAAGAAAACTTGTAACTTTTCATTGTTTTCACATTTCAACTCAATTAACCTCTTTTTCAAAATGTATTTATTCATTATACTTCTTCGTATAAAAATATTTTCTAAAGATGTCATCATATCTTTTGCACTTTTGCACCCTTTTACAATTTCCAGAAAATTATCTCCTATGCATTGTACTATTAGCGATCTCGCTTCCGCATCCTTCTTTTTATCTTCCTCCTTTACTCTAGCACAGACCACTATATCACCAAGGCCTTTCTCCTCCATTAACAACTCCAATTTAAATTTCCAATTATGAAAATTGTTTCCATCTTCTAACCGACAAACCTTTTGTATTTTCGACTGAGCCATATTTCGCTCTTTTATACCTTTTACTCCAACAGGAAACTAGTTAACGTGCTCTATTACAATTTTATATTATTTATAAAATTGTCAAAAAATTATATGACCGTAAATTTATTTATATATATTTTTTTTTATCCGAATTACTGAAAATTAGGAATATGGGGCGGCCCATAACCTCTTAAATATCTATCTTGACTACTCACTTGTAGAAGACTCCATATTCCTAATTATAATAATAAGTAAAATCATTGTTACACCAAAACTTTATTTTTCCTTCAAAACACCAGAAAAACCTAGACAGGACAATCAACAGAACAACGTAACCTAGGTTACAAACCAAAGACAATAACTTATAATTAAAACCTCATCATTTAAGAGAGTAACACCACAGGAACGCATTGGAAATAAACGCGGGCCCACTTTCGACCTGCTCCGCGCCAGCCCTTTGTAGCGTTGAGTCATAAATGAAGCACCTCGAATGTCCAACTGACTTTGATATATTTTCGTACAATTGTCCTACCACACCAAGGGAAAATGACGTACATAATAGATGATAGGTAGGACATTATACCACCTCATTTAATGAAATATTTAACTCTTTCAAACTCGTTTTAAATTCATGTCCTACCCAACACTGACCTTGGTGTACAATGTTCAATGCTTTCTAAGTATATGTTTTAGAGAAGGTGCAAAAAGCCTTTCTAAGGTTTTTATATAAAAAAAAGCATGGGCACTATCCGTTTTTATATCCCACTAAATATCTCCTTGGGACTCTTGGATTTAATTCTCTCGAGGTGAGACGCAATTACAGCTTGTTGGTTTCGGCTTGCCGCGTTTTACGCGGTGAATCGGATTGCCCTGGGATGGTGACCAAACTCATGAGGCTGCGTGTTCCAGATGTGCCCAGGATAGTCCTTAGGGCACGTCACCGAGAGCTGTTTGCGGTGCCGCCGGCACGCACCGTGTCGCGCAGGACATCGCCGCTCCCCCGCGCGCTTGCGCTGCTCAATGAGCTGTTAGCATCTGCGCCGGAGTGCGACCTGTTTGCAGGCCGATGGTCGGCTGTGTGTTGCGAATGCATGAGATTTTGTGAGGTGAAGGATGCTAGGCAATCGAGTGTCCCAATATAGTCTTTAATGTTTACTTATATAGGTTCATTTTGTTAATTTGGTTTCATGGTGCATTAGTCTACCAACTGTAATACCATGTAAATATACTTATAAATAAATAAATAAATAAATAAATAAATAAATAAATATTACCCAAGTAGTATAGTCAAAACACGCGGGTCTGCGTTCAAACCGCGCTGCTCCTGACTTGCTTTTAGTGTGCCAAAGTCTTAAAGATAATAATATGGTGATAGTACTCGTAAGTGGTATGATATTAGTTGGAGGAATTACTCGCTATTTCATTAATATAAGTGCGTCAAAATATAAACACTCGTCAAGAAAGCGCATGTCTCTTACTCATGCCGCATACTATGTAAACATCCACGTTCTCACTTCACATTAGGGATACCAGCCAAAACAAAAGTTTCCCTGAATATTCTCAAAAATCTTACTACTTACCCACATATTTTTTATCGTCACACAAATGGATCTACTTACTCCCAAACTAAGATGTTGGATCGTACAATTGGTACTAGACAACGATGTACATAGTTGGAGTCAGAAATAAATATTTATATATTAAAGGGACTGGGCTGGCCATATCTGCCGCATGCACGATGGGTGATTGTGTCCCTTAATGTACAAACCTTTTTTATTAGTTGTACCATTCTTCCATCCGTCTTCCACTCAAATTCTTGCCTTGTTCTCGTTAGAATTTCATCTGCATTCCAGAAAGAACTAGAAAATTCCATGCAGGCAAGTCAATAATTATGACAAACTATTATGTTTTATGATGTAGATACATCATTGTATTATCCACTTAGCTAATGACAGCCGGGTAAACACTCCGCCACTTGACATGACATGACTCATTAACTCAGTTGTGACGTGTTCATGTAACGACTGACGATTGCTTAGCTTGATTAGTCAAGTGCCGGGAAATGTAATCGGAATATTTAAGACTTTAAAGCCGAAACCCAATGCGGCGCACCCTCAACTAGTGCATGCAGTATCGGACGATTTCCAGTATCGGAATTGAAAATCGGTAATGAACCTCAATTTCGGAATCTCGTAATTACACAAGGCATACAATATTGATTGATATTGCCTCAATTGGGGATCTATTAGAAAAACACACTTTCTATTCAATACTTATTCAATACCGACTTTCAATTCTGATACTGGAAATCGTCCGATACTGTATGCCCTACAAGTAATGCATAGACGGTGATGTCATCTGTGTGTTAGAACTTGAAACTATACCAGGCAACTCACAAGATAACTTCCAAATACTACTCGTAGAAGTACTATCTACGCACCGATTTTAAATCAATTCCGTTGGTTTCAATGTTACAATACCTGAATTAAAAGGTAATCAATATCGGATTATCTATATTGATATGCCCAATATCGGTATTCAATATCGATATTGAAAAGGTTCCGGTATTGCTCCGTCTAATCTCGGAATTGTAATATCTAAAAGATTGGTCCGAGATTCCGAGATTTTGAGATTCGACATCACGGAATTCATCCCCTAATCAAAACTGTATTTTCTTCAATTCCGGAATTTCTGATATTGAGTGTGCGTTAACTCCGGAATTGTAATATCGGAAAAAAACCGGAATTCAAGCCACTCAACGAATTGGGCAAACTTAAGAATTCAAATGCGTTGTCATCCCTTAGGACTAAGTTAGAACGCATTTCCACTATTCATTTTTCCGGTTACGGGAACGCAATCAAGCGGGTACTGCTACGTGGCGGCAAGTTAATCTTTTGAACGTCAACCGCGCCTAAAGACGTCATTAGCTGTCTAATCTATACTACCACCGTCACTTTTTAGTAGTTGTATGAGGTTCAGTTTAAACAGATTTTCTTGAGTGTTTCCCGTTCGTCCGATCCGTTGACCGATCAATCGGTCTAACGGGAATTAATTTTCCCTTTTGACCGACGCCCTGTTTTTAAATATTGTACAGTCATGTCGAGTAATTAATTTTTAATTTAATTTTTAATTTTAATATGAAGACTAATAAATTCATATTAAAAATAAAAATAAAATTACCTATAGATAAAAATACCTACGTATACGTAAGAATGGAAGTAAGTAGTAGTGCCTATCACTACATAGTATAAAACAAAGTCGTTTGCGCTGTCTGTCCCTATGTATGCTTAAATCTTTAAAACTACGCAACGGATTTTGATGCGGTTTTTTTTAATAGATAGAGTGATTCTTAAGGAAGGTTTATATGTATAATACATTCCACGCGGGCGAAGCCGCGGGCGGGTCGCTAGTTATTAATATTATTTTCTACTTTTAAAGTAGTTTTAGCATATTATACTAAGTAGTTACCTAATAAAAATATAAACAACTAAAAATTACTTAATATTAAAAATTACTAAAAATTACTTAATTATTACATGACGCTAGTAAAGTCAGCGTCATATAGGTAGCAGTCAAGATAATCAAATACTTGGAATCGTCGTTTATTTTAGCAGTTGAAAGTTAATTTTGTTTTGGTTTTATGATTTATAAAGTACTTTTCAAAATGACTGTACATGTTTTTATTATGATCGGTCAAATGGGACAACGATTTCCCATAGGTCCGATTAGTCGGTCGATCGGGAAAAAAAAGTCTCTTTGGACCGATTGATCGGTCAACGGATCGGACGAACGGGAAACACTCCTTTTCTTTCGTACAGGTTAAGTTTTGAAACATGTTTGGCGTCAAAGCGACACATTGCGAGCTTGGGGTTGCTGTGGATAAGTTGACCCTCGCAGCCAGACAAACTGATCCTATCCTTTGACGACGCGGTAGCCTAGTTGGTAGTGACCCTGCCTACAAAGCTAGCGGTCCCGGGTTCGATCCCCGGTACGGGCAAATATTTGTGTGATGAGCATGATTATTTGTTCCTGAGTCTTGGGTGTTTTCTATGTATTTCAGTAGGTATCCCATAGTACCCATAGTACAAGCCTAGATCTTAGTTTGGGGCTAGGTCAATTTGTGTGAGATTGTCCCCTGATATTTATTTATTTATTTATTTATCCTATAAAGTATACGTATAACGGTAGCGTGAGCCCAGCTGCTACCTCTTTAAATACCAACTAACACACCTACTTCGATAAGTTCTGTTGGTCTACTACGAAACTTGTCTGAAAATAAACATTCTTATTTTATTTGTTTATAGCGTGCGCGCGCATCGGTTACTGTGGGTGGAAACGAAGCTAGACCAATGGACCCAAGTGGCTCACTATACCAGTCGACAGAACTATAGGAGTGGTAAGTCACGATTACTTCTTTAATATTGTAACTCTAAACACATTTTATTTCCACTTAACTTAAATAATACATTCAACTACTTAAAGGTAAGAAAAAATTGTTGTGGTAATTTAGTGTTTTAGGTTCAAATGCTTCAGCTGTCCTTTTTTCGCTTGAATAGTGCAGTGAATTTTCCCGCCTCATACGTTGGCATAAATGGGAGATATGAAGTCCAGGACCATCTGAAAAATAGGAAACCATTTAATAAATATCTTATGACGCGATGCTCGATGGCCGCGAAACGGGAGAAGAAGTGTTGGCAATCCTTCCACAAGGTGGACCGACGATCTGATAAAGATCGCGGGAAACCGCTGGATGGCAGCAGCAGAAGACCAATCCGTGGAAAACTTTGGGGGAGGCCTTTGTCTAGCAGTGGACATCTTGCGGCTGATGATGATGATGATGATGATGATGATGATGATGATGATGATGATGATGGTGATGATGACGCGATGAAACGTCAGATTTCTATAGGTAGGTACTACAGCATATGTTGCGCAGGGAAAGCCAACGATTTGTCTTTTAAAGTTACCTTCGGACGAGTCCCATCCCAACTGGAAAGTCGTACGTATCGGCTGCGCGCTCGCCGCCGCCCGCGTCCAGCGCCATCTCGCGCGCCCACGCCGCCAACCCGCGCTCCGCCGCCGTGCCTGATAACCAAACAAACAGTACATTTAAACACTAAACTGCACCAGAATATATGCCTAGTAATGAAACCATATTGTTAAACAAAAAACCACCGCAATCCATCCATACTTGTTTATGTATTTTTGTGTCGTTAACTGAATAAAGTTAGAGTTTATGGTGGTTACCCTTTTCAGTAAGATACTGCTACAGAGTAAGACACTACTGCACTATCAGACTAAACATTACATGGACTTCTAGAATTCAGTTTTACGTTGATAATACTAATAATAAAGTCATTTATTTACAAAGAAGACTAATACGAGAAAACAATTCCTGTGGTCTACGCACTAGGCTATGCCTGTCTCTATGTATATTAACTGTATAATCGAGGAAGATCTCGCGTTTTATTCGCATTTAATCCAATAAAATTAATAATTTTATCCTGACGAACCATATTTTTTTGTGACTTATACAGGATATACAATCAACAACATTTATTAAAAAATCTATTCAGTCGATCATGCGTGATTGAAAGACCGACAAACTCCTTACATGGCATCCTCAAAATCCACATGTATTAAGTTAAAGTTGGAAATCATCTCCAAGCTCTTACCTGGGATCAAGTTGTCCAGGAAACATCCCAGCACACCTCCCACCAGGATTGATGTGGACAGCAAAACCTGCAGCACAGCATCGAGGGCTTCCACGCCAGTTTGAATGATGCCGCTATGGTCAGCCATCCAGCGCGTGAGGACCAGGGGAAAGAACAGGCTGAACCCAATGATATACAGGTTCCGGGAGCTGTTCAGGTCCACGTATTGGAGAGCTGATAGACCTGAACGTAAATGTAAATTCCCATTTTTTTTCCTAATGTTGATTACATTAGGAAGAAAAGATCTAAGTAGAATGAGAATTGTTCAAAACCAACCTTCCAACAAATTAATGTTAATGAATATTGTCAATAAGGAGCTCATCTCTGCGGGTCCTACCACTCCTACTCTATACAGATACCAGGGGGGTTATTATGACATAGCTATGCAGTTTTTTTTACGGTGAGTGTAAAGGACAGAGCTATAGCAGTTATCTCTCTCTCAGCGCAAACTGAACTGCATCGCTCGCTGATCATAAGTATTAATGAATGACATGACAACAATCAAGTCAGTCCACTTAAATTAAATAAAAGCCGCAGTGATGGCAACCTTTACAAAATAGCTTTTCTTAGAGTGAACCTCCCATCATACATACATACATACATACCTTCACGCCTTCATTCCCAGAGTGGGGTAGACAGAGCTACAGAATTACCTCCTTTCCTGAACCTCCCATCAACCAGCAATAAAACAACTTTGCTGATAAACAGTTTGTAGGCGAATTACTTTTTTGTATAGGTGCTCAAGTCTCGCTAGTGTTTTCATTCTTCAATACTCTCAGGATTAAATTTTAGCATTTTAGCAATTGACTGTACTCCTCGTGTAATATTTTATTTATTTTGTACTAAACCTATTGTGTAGGTATACGCTTTTCCCTATTTTTATTAAGTAGTTCAAGTTGTGCAACTCTCTCCTCGTGGGCTTCATTAGTTTTTGCAAAGTTTCTATGGCACTAATATTTTCCTCATCAGTTATGCCTTGGATCTGTTTTTCCAGCTGGTATAACATTTCCAGTTTTTTGTTAACCTCAACGCTGTCTGAGCAGTTGTTTAACTGACATCCGCAATGTTCTTTTGACACAGCTTTCACAAAGCTCAGTTCATTACTCTACTGGAACATTATAGCATTAATACCTTAAGCTTTGCATCTGAGGCGGAAAGCTTACACTTCTTGCACTGCACCATGTTCAACGGTAAGTTTTTTTTAAACATAGCAGTGCGTATACTCTCAGCTTCTATAGCAACAAAATACCGTACGCTGAGTGCGTCGCGCCAGAAGAGTGAAAGCATGATCTAGGTAGGTAAGGTTAACATCGTCACCCAGCAGAGAAGACTAGCACCTAATCCATTATGGGCATTCCAAGTATTCCAACCAAGAAGACTGACAACTATGCGTATAATGAAGCTCAAAACAATGACCTTGAATTATATCACGTACGTATCTTTAACGTGTCTTTCTGCAGAAAGGAAGAAACAGAAACCAAAACTCTTGCATGTCTTCTTCCTTCCCAATGAAAGAGATACAAAATAGGTATACATGACGCAATACAAAATTACATTTACTAGCGTAAATCATATCTGCAGAGTATTTAAGCTGACCCTAACCCATCATCATCACTGACCGAAGGCGGAGATCATCCCGAACATGACGCAGAACAGCCCACCGACCACGGGCTGCGGGATGATGATGAAGACGGCGCCCAGCTTGCCCACCACGCCTTGCAGGACCATCAGGCCTGCCGCCCACTGCACCACGCGTCGGGAACCCACCTGCAGCATTTAAAATACCACATAGATTTGGGGACCCGTTATTTGCCATTGTTACAAGATTCCCAAGACTGCAAATGCGTTGCCAACTGTGTGGGTTTCAAATCCCACTTACCATAAAATAGATATTAATGGCTGTCTAGTTCAATATATGATGAACCCACATACATACATAAATAAACTCACGCCAACATTCCCAGAGCGGGGTAGGCAGAGCTAAAGAATTACCAACAAGTCTGAAAACTTCTTGATAATTCTGTAACCACATTTTGCACAAGTAGGCTAAGATGTTTCCCAGTACAGTACTACAAGCCTTTATTCCCTTAGTCGCCTCTTACGACATCCACGGGAAGACATGGAGTGGCACGATTCTAACCCGGCAACCACACGGCAAATGGTGATGAACCCAATGACCATAAAATCAAGTAGTTGTGTGTTGTATAGTTAGTGTCCTTACAAATAATTTACCTTAGTGACACCGATAGCACCGACGTTCTCTCCGAAGGTATTGGTGCCATTTCCGGATCCCCACAGACCAGCCAGCACCGTGCCCAAGCCTTCTGTGCCCAATCCTCGGTTTATGGCGTGCAGCGGAGGAGGTGGAGCGGCTACAGATCATAGATATATGGGATTTCTAGAGAATTTGGAATTTATAGGTAAGTGTAGTATCACTGTAGTATGAAAATATGGTTAAATAAACTAAATTATTTAAATAAAAACAAAAAACCCGACTGCAGTAAAAAAAACAACTCTAAAGCGAGAAACAAGCTATATAATCGATAGGTAAATACTTATAATGTACCATGCAATGATTTTTTGTTTGATACCTCGTTAACAAGTAATGCAATTTATACCAATATACATACAACTTGAATAGTGGAAAAGGTTTTCCAGGCGGGGACAAGCTATTAATCCAAATGTTTTTTGTTTCAAGAAAATACTTAAGTACATTTTATAATTCATTGCTTGTCCCCGCCTGCAATACCTTTTCCACTATTCAAGTTGTATGTATATTGGTATAAATTGCATTACTTGTTAACGAGGTATCAAACAAAAAATCATTGCATGGTACATTATAAGTATTTACCTATCGATTATATAGCTTGTTTCTCGCTTTACAGTTGTTTTTTTTACTGCAGTCGGGTTTTTTGTTTTTATTTAAATAATTTAGTTTATTTCACATTTTTTAGTTTTTATTAATAAAATAGTGGTTTTATTAATATAACCAAACGTTAAATGAGCTCTGGAGCTCGATTTTTTAATGTCACGAAGCTATAGGTAACAAATTACAAGCGGAACTCTCCTTTTAGCAAAAGAAGCATCGTGCATTCAAAAATCGATCCCCAGTAGTAACGTAAGATTAGTTCATTTGGTTAGATGGAGGCCGATCGAACAGATTGTAGATACTTACTTAGGCCGAGAAATTGAAGTAGGTATAAATCAACTAAACTTCTCTTAATCTCTAACAATTTAGTTCCTCAACGGTCAGTACGTCATACGTGTACCTGGGTACTAGACTAAGCACCCACATTGAGGTTACCTATTCCGTGTATCTTTACTTAAATAAACTGTCCATGCGTAGGCAGGATGGCGCATTAGGTAGGTATTATCCAGCAATTTATACTATAAAATCAATGTGCATTAATCAAGTATGTAGTAGGTATTCGTGAATTATTAATTATTACACTACTTTCTTAATGGTTTATATTGTAGGCGTTTACAGCTCAACAAGAAATATTTATTACTTAACAATTAACGCGTCCTTTTTGATTTCCCTGTCTAAATGGTAGCATCAAAGTATTATAATGTATATATATTTGGAATGGGCTATTTACTAGCTTTCATTTGAGACCCATATTGCTATAATAAACAATTTTTTTTTTTAAAACCCCCTCTTTGTTTTTGCAGACGCCATTTTGAAATATTATATACCCTATGTCACTTCGGCAATTAAGACGAATCGAATGACACCTAGTATGTTAAAATCGGTCAAGCCGTTTAGGCTGCAGAGCGTGCCCAGAAATAGACATACATACATACATACATACATACATACATACATACATACATACATACATACGCTCGAAAAACATAACCCTCCTTCTGACGCAGTCGGGTAAAAAATTACTGACTGCTGAGTTTCTTGCGGCGTTTCTTCTCAGCAGTGGTCTCCTCTCGGGAAGCGCTGGTAGAATCTTGACGTATAAAAGTGCCCGTACGGTCTACTTACTGAATAATGGCGGCCACATACATACGGAATTCCGAAGGCAGCTAAGTGCGGCCACATACTTTTGGGATCCCGAAACGGAAAAAAATCGAACGGCCGTGTGTGGTAGGGTCATACCATACATTTTGTATGGATTAGGTGCCTTCGCAATTCTGAATCGAAATTCCGAAACTGAATTCCGAATGTCTGCCCTAAATAAATGTATTTTATCTTTTTATTTAAAATTTTCGAATAAGTAGTAATTAAATTAGTAGGCTATTGACAAAATGTATTCTTGGAGCAAATGTACTAGGATAGCATAAACTCACCGCACATTCTCGCCGTGGTAGGATAGTAGCTGATAGACTCAACGGTGCACGCGAGCACGCCAGCCAGCATCCCCAGTACCCCGGCCACGCTCACCGTTGGCGTTCCCCATTGACCTGCCAACCAATAACCAACCAACACCACACACTTATGTTATCCTGGTAGTTTAAACAGGCACATCTCTCCCCTCCCTCCCTCTAACCCAGTCGGGTTAAATACGTTTTAGAAATAAGCGCGATCTCTTCACACCAAAGTAATTGCGGTGGGTAGGTATCCAAATGAAAGAGACAAATAGAATTAAAACTGCCACATACATTATTATGTTTGTTACATGTAGGTAAGGCAACATACTTAACCAACTACCTACGTATCGCGCCTCAAATCACGCCACACTATAAAATCGCTATATAACGCTGCAATTAACGTGCAAAGTGCACCCAACTCTGCGGTGCCACGTCAAAGCTTTAAAGTTAAAGTAAATTACAGAAAATTGAGGTTTAACGTTCTAACTTGGTGCCGTGAGCGATACATACATTAAAATATTTACGAGTACGAGCGAGAACCGTAGTTTTAGTTTTTATTTTTGTTGTCACCGATGCGAAATCTAGGGGCTAATAAACAACCACTTTTACAGATAGCACCTAGTACGCTCGCTTGGTAAGGTTACAGAATCAATTTTAACGCTTTCGGGCGCGGTGACGTCTATAGACGTTCAAGTAGTATCGCTAATTGATCTCTAATCACGGTACCGCACCCGAAAGGGTTAAGTCGTGAAATAAATTATTCTGATCGTCATCTTCATTGCTTGATGACCACCAATTGATATGATAATTATTAAATCGACCAACAGACGTATTTACACAGTAATAAAGATAAAAAAGTAGAATACACAACACATGATATAAAAAAGATTTTCTTTAAACGTGCCCTTGTTGCCACGTGACTTGACGTTCTCTCTCTTGAATCAAATAACGATTAAGTCGTTCCTTAGTCATAATTTTTGACACATAAATTTTAAAAAGTTACATTACATTAAATCACGCCTGTTTCCCAGAGGGGTAGGCAGAGACAAATTCTTTCCAAAAAAAGAACTTCTTTCTTTCTTTTGAAAAAGTTTCTGTCAAAAATATCATTTTTGGGGCAAGCTTTTGTTGCCGACGGTACTGGTTTTGCAGAGTCGTTATCTGATTAACAAGAACAAAAAAAAACCAAACACAGTGGGTCTACGTTAAGTATAGCGGAGATTCTGTCGCCAACTCGCCACCTTCGGACTCCATCCTCAGATCATCAGTTCCATGTCATAATAGTATCGCATTGTCATCCAATTTACACGTGTATGCAAATTTTCAGCTTTATCGGAAACCGGGAAGATTGTCAAATTTAACTTGCAAGATTTGACCCTTACATACATAAATACGTACATACATACATTGCAAGTTAAATAAAAGCTTGTTGTAAAAAGGAACGAGTTAATTGTCTCTAAGACGTCTCTGTACGGTTGTGAAGTAACGCACCAGGGTACGGCACACGGAACCAGGGTGCGTCCTCAATGATGACCAGCTTGAGGTCTGTGCGCGCGGGGTGCCCGGGGGGCAAGGTGCCCGTCACAGTCAGGATCAAACACACGCACCACATTATCGCTATGGTCAGCAGGACCTGGGGAAGAGCATTAAATGACAGGTGATGGAAGATTATCGATAGTATAGAACCGTCATTTTAGGATCCCTGTTTAAGTCCAAGAGCTCACTTTTTAATTATTATCTCAATCTAAAAACATGTACCAAGAAGTTTACTAGCAAGATGAACATTTTATCAGTAACCATTAGCAATAAAGTATCGCTTTGACAAAACAAGATCGAAGCATAGAGACGTCATAAAGACAGACATCATAACGTTGACGTTACGACAACATGTCAAAAGCAATATTGTTTTATCGCTGAGAATAAAGGCCCAGATTTGCTACAGTATTATTGTTCAGAAAATGTCAATAGGCCTTGTGACTGTTTCCAAGTCACTGAAATCGCATACCAACTATCGCAAAGCACTACATAATCCTCGTAATTGCAATAATAAACGTTGCAGCAACTGCAAACGTGTTCCACGGTCTCGGCCGCTTTAAATTATTTGTAAACATTGTGAACAGTTATTTCGTGAACAACAATCAAAACAAGTGACTCGTACACATTTCCTAGACCAGTCTAAGTACCTACCAATCGGCGACTTCGTTATTGACAAATACGAAGTATTTTCACCATTAAAGTACCTACAGTCGCAAACACAAAATAAAATCTTAAATAAAGTGGCATACTTACTACAATTATGGTCAATTTTAATCAGCAACTCATCAAGCTGAAGATAAATGAAATGACTTATACCTTCAATTAACTTTGTAAATGTAATGTTCAATTAAACCAATTTGCTAATGGTACATACAGAATACATACTATTCGAATTATTCGAATACAAATTTAAATGTTTATGTATATTTTAAGAACCGCCAGCGTCGCCGCAAAGGATAATGAAAAACACTACCCGAAACTATGCTCAAAGCCAGAGCTTGCAAAGCAGACGGCAGCTAACTTGCAAAAGTAGCTAAAGTCCGGCCACTGCTTGCAACTCCGCCAATTATTTTCACGCCGACGAGGCACCGCGCCAGCTTTATATTTCACTTTACATTTCAAGGAGTAGGTAATGGTGGGGTTAAACAGTTTTTTTAATCTGTAACACTGTGTGTGTTTATTTTAATTATGTTTTGGTTATTTAATAACTTTGTTGCTCGTGATTCCCTAATAGATAAGTATTCTCGTTTTTTTTTTCTACCATATAAGAATTATGTTAAATTGAGGTTCTAGTTTTGGTACTCGATAGTAGTAGTATTTGAAACTTAACCCTATAAATGGCACACGTTCTAAACTTCTTGATGCAAGAATGATCCATAGTCTAATAATTATCTACACATAGATTCTGCTTTTAGCTATCGTTCTATAGCTGACATATTAGGAACTATAAAACCTGCCAAGTTCCAGTCAGCGCTATCTATAGCAATACATATTCCCAGTTAACTTTCTGAAACTTGATCGTATTATCAGTTCATACGGTCTTCGAAGTACTCTATAGGCCCTGGTACCCTGGCATAAGTAGAATAACTGCATATGCATTATGTTAATGTAACGATTTTCGAAAATTGGCAAAATGCACAGTACCTATTGACGTGAGCTGATGACAGATTGCGTCAACCTCTTATGTCAACTCCATCCAAACATTAAAAGTCGATTGAAGGAGTCTTCCGGTAACCTTCGGGGAGGGGCTTTGTACTTTTGATTTATTATATAATTTACTACACACTCTACACTGCGAAATACCGCGGTGGACCGCCGTTATTAAAAAAAGATGAAGTCGATTGAATACTACAGAAGGAAGCCCGTTATTTCCCTTCTTCGTGTCATTGTTAACATAATTATTTATACTTAGTCATAATTTTCATTTCAGATTTTCTTAAAAATCGAACGAGTAGACAAGGTTATGTTTGATTTATAAAAAAACCCTTAAAAAGTTACAGTTTCTTAAAAAAATATGATAAATCTGTAGCTCGAGTGAAAAAGGTTACAAGTCTTCTGAGGTGTAAGTGAAAATCATCTACATCGTCATCATTTCAGCCGAAAGACGTCCACTGCTGGACATAGGTCTCCCCACGGCTCTCCAGACCGGTCTTGTGCTTTTCGCATCCACCGCGTTCCCGCGATCCTTACAAGTTTGTCACTCCATCTTGTTGGAGGCCTACCTACAACTCGTCTCCCGGTCCGCGGACGCCACTCAAGAACCTTCTGATCCCATCGGCCATCAGTCCTGCGAGCGATGTGCCCCGCCCACTGCCGCTTAAGTTTAGCTATTCTTCGGGCTACGTTGGTAACCTTAGTTCTACTGAGGAAGTTAAGGAGTTAAGTGAAAAAGGGTGTGTCAATTAAACTCTGTGTATGAATTATGCCCTTTTTTATTACAAACTGAGTCGACTTGTATCCATTTTCACTAGGGCCACAGAAATATGGCCACACGGAAAAAAAATACTTCTTAAAATAAAGCAAAATTCTTCCATGGAAAGCAATAAAGTTTTAAATATAATCAAACGAATCATATTCTTAAATACAGAATTTTTAGTTTTCTTTTACCCAAGACAATATTTATTAAATAAAAGTAAAATTTACTCTTATTCTAATTCGTCTTTTTTCTATTGTGTTAAGATATCCTATATTCTCAGTTGAAAACAGTGTATGTGCTCATTTGAAAATCTTATTCAGTCATGTCAAGAAACGTAACGTTAAATTGAGACTTTAGAATTGTTCCGGCAAATTAATATGGGTTTAGACGAAAAACAACTTATTAGGTGAAGATCACGCTTTCATTAAATCAAGAATATTATTTGCTTTCTATTAAATAATTTCTATAATTTCAAGAGAAGCTGTGATACGATTAAAGCAAACCCCTATTGGAAGAAGAATGTTATTCCATTGGAGTAATATCAATCGTTTTAAATGAATTTAATGAACTCTTGACTTAAAACATATATTTATCTTTCATGAACATTTTATAGTTTCCACGTAAAAGCAATCCTATCTTTCAGCGATACTAAAATATCTTAGTTTTAAGTGTCCTTCGTTTTAATTCAAGAGGATCATGATTTAAGTTAGTGAAATATTTCCTTAAAGTGACAAACGCATCGAATTCTTGTGAGGATATGATTCGTTCTATCTAAGAGAATGCATATTATCATTTTAAGAATACGGTCCTTTTGATCAAGAGTTTGGGTCAACTTTGCCTGAACGATTGATATCGTCATTCCAAAGAACGATTCTTATTGTAATAACGAAGATTCTTATTGGAAGAATTTCACCTAATTAAATTAAGATAATATTTTCTCACATTGAAATTTTGAATTATGAGTGACTTTAACCGAAGCAAATGAATATCTTTAAATGAAATATTTAAGTATCTTAATTCAAAGAAGTCCTATCTTGGTTCCGGGTACAATTATCTTGGTTTAAGAGGTCATTTATTTACATATAAAATGTATCGTCTTAAAAGTCAGTAACGTGTATGCTCCTGAGAATTTCACGTTAGGGTATGGGCACCAAAAGATGAACACACCCCAATAAATGAACGATCGAACGAAATAAGTAAATAATTAAATGGTGACAAATATTCCATAGTCGGGGATTTTTTTTTCTTAAACAGCAACACTATGCCTACGCCGCCATTAAAACTCACTGACAGTTACGCGTCTACCGCGGCGGGAATCGGTCGTTGTTCTGTGGTGTGTCGTCAAAAACGTCGCTAGTATGGGAATATAGATAAGGTAAGTGTACTTCAAATTTAAGCTTTTTATTACGTATAAAATTCAATAACTTACTTTCTTGCAAGGGTTTCTTAGTATGAATTCTTGACTAATCCCTCTTTTAATGTATTTATACGTTATTTTATTATCTTTGTTAATTTAAGAGCAATAAGCCGTTCAAGTTATGGTCCTAAAAATATGTACCGAAACTAAAAGCTGAACGATGTTCAACTACTAGGTAGGGCATACATTTTTAAAAGCTTTGTAATAAATCGTACTGAACCGGCATATAGAAACTTTATAGCGTAAACTGATCATTTATTGCTTCCGAATTTTTTAACTAAAACATGAACGCAACTTTTGGTTATTTTGAAGTTTCTTTTAGTATGAAAACTAAATACTGTTCAACAATGAAATATTTGCCTAATACTTGAACTAATTAAATTTTCTAGTTCAAGTTTTGGGTTCCATGTCAATAGTTGAATTCTTAATTAAATTTACTGGTTCAAGCTTTGGGTTCTATTCTAATAGTTGAATTTTTAATTGATTTTGTTCGTTCATTTCATTAATTCTGTATCCGAAAGCTGAACCAAGTAAACTCAGTCGTTCATGTTTTAGGTAAAGTTTTGTAATATGAACACTAGCTATTTATTTTTGTAAAGCCCAAGCTATTTTTAGCACGTATTTTTACTAACGACCCAGCAGCTAAATTAAAATTATTATTAAAATAATATTATTAAAATAATATTACTAAACTATAAATTTCAGGCAAATAGTTGTATAAGAAGAAAAGAAAATTTAACTTTATAGTTATTAAGTTATTTTTTTATTGAATATCAATGATTGTGATACCAATATTCTCTTATATACAATTAAAAAAAAACTGATTTGATTAACGTGCCTTTTATTTATTTTGAAAACCATTTAATAACTTTATTTATTTATTTAGAGCATTATACAAAATACTCATAATTAAAAAATCAATAATGGCAATTAGTCATATAGATTTTTTAATGATTTGAGTTCAACTATTGGGGTCAATCCGTTCAGATTTAGGGCACATTAGATTGATTTTATTATATTAGTTCAACTATTGGAGTAAAATCGTTCAGAGTTAGGGTATCACTGTTCATGTATTGGGTAAATTGGTACATTTTTGGTTTCAAAGATTTTTAGAAAAATAATGTGTTATAATAATGAACTTTATAATATTTATTTCCAATCTAGAGTATATACTTTAGCGTATAAAATAAAGTAATTGGGTGAAATTCGTTTAATTCACTGAGAAAAAAATGTCCAAAGTTGGTGTAGTCGCTTAATCGTTCATTTATTGGTGCCCCTACCCTATATCCAAGAAAATGTAACCTTAAAGCAAATATGTATGTTTTGTGCCCACTACCTTATAACTCTCCAATAGGAAGCGGGTGATTTTGAAATTTACATATATAACACCATTTAAGGTTGCCTAAAAAGAGTAATATAAGCAAATTAGAGATCGCTACCACTGGTTTTAGGAGGTCATTTGATAGTGGATAACCACTTCATATTAGCCTTAGGTACTTACATGTTACTGGATACTTGTCAGGAAATATCTTTCATTCGCATAACAGGTCAAGGAGTTTTTAAAACTATAACTATAGGTTAGTAAAATTGTATGTACATGGAGAATTGTAAGAAATAAATAAAACGAAAGCTTAGGTTTTGATGTCAGTGGTGGTTTTTAATAAAACATTTTTTGAAGTAGGTTGACATAATAATATGAAGGTTACAATATAATCATATACATACCCAATCAATAGAAAAATATAAATAGTTTTTCCGGGTATTTCTAGTCGTCTGCACCGCACCCTTTTGTCCGCCCTTGTCCGCACTGCGGACAACTGGGTTTTTTTCGCAGTTGTCCGCGGTGTGAACGTCCAGCCATAATAATTCCCAGGTTGTCCACACCCTCGACGTTAGGTGCGGACAACTGCACACCTTACCTTCCAAGCTCAAGTAGTTTAATGACGCAAATAAGTTTTCTTTGTAGACGTCAGCACTTATCTCAGTTTTTTTGAGTGTCGTCAGTTTATTAAAGAACGCATGCCAGTTTTTAAATAAATCTGTCTTCTCCGGGTAATCCTCTTCAATCTAAAAAAGAAACTATTATTAGCTGCTTACTATTATTAGTGTCTAATTTTGGTGTTTAATTTGACAGTTCTTATTTCCATCAACCATTAACAATTTAGTTCCTACACATCAAACTTATTAGGGTGCATCCTATATTTAACAAAAAGCATGAAATGTGACAAAAAGTTGTTAAATCCCACAGTATTAGTAAAGGACAAAAATCATGCTAAGACTTAAAACCTGACAGATTTTTATAATGTAAACCATTAAATATGTTTTTTTAAGTCCCTCAAATTCACACAACACATTTTTTTTTATTATATACTGACCACCAGTTCCACTGCCCTTCGGTTATTGTAGATGCTCCAATGGGCAATCATATCCTCTATGTTTCTATACTCCTGAGCATGGCGTGCCTCAGCAGTTGCTTTCCACTTTTCTATAACCTCTGGCCATGGTTCATTGTGGGTGCATAGCCATTCTCGGTCTTCTCTGTGTAATTCTAAAAAAAAGTTTAATGAAATATTGCCTTTTATATATTATATAAAGTCAAATTGACCTAGTCTCAAATTGGCTTAGTATGCAATGAACTTGTGTTATTAATATAATTATAATTTTGCATGAAGTTGTTCGTGACGAAACAGCAAACTTCCGCGCATTCCTTTTGCTACCGAGGCGCTCGAAAGCAAGTTGGTACAGGATTCTATTTGACGAAACCCGGGCGCTAGGATCGGATCAAAGCCCTCCGCTCTTTCTTTTTAGCTTTAGATACCTACGCAGTGCCCGGAGCGCGCGCCTGGGCGCTTGCTACGGTTAGTCCCTAAAAATGGACGGATGGTCCGAAGTTAAGTTTGATACCCGGTATTTAAGCTCGGACTACAATTAATGGGGCTGGGCAGGAATCGACGTAGCTAGGTAACTAGGGTCTTCGCTAAAACACGTGCGGATGCACGGAGCGGGCGCCCGCTACGGACGTTTACATTCAAAACTCACAGAACGCGCGCGGCCAGTTTGAGCTGTACGTACCTACTATTTTTCAATATAGACGCCCTTAAGAAACAACTCTCGGAAGCCTACCCTCATAAATTCTATTCGCGGGTGCATGTACTCCGTAAGAATGGCGACGAAACAGGCATAATAAGAAGTTCTTAGTTTGCCACAATTCAACCGACGCCGCCTTTTTTAACATAAAATGTATGGGCTTAACGTCCAACTTATGCTACTTCCGACGTCGTGAAACGATACATTTACAATATAATTAGTTTACTAGGGTATTAGCAACAACAAATCCAGACTCGAGCGTGAAATTACATTAATGTGTAGGTACTTACTTTGAAACGCTTCAATTACATCCCCTGGTGTACTCCATAATTTTAATAACTCCTCCATTTTAATAATTAGGAGCCGCCGATTAATCCGATTACCAACACTTATTTTATTGTATTTTATACCTAACTTATGCTTGCCAAGGAAGCGCGTCGCGACACTTCGGCTTCGGCTTTCAGTCTGGCGGGGCGGCGCGGCACAGTGCGCAATAATAAAACAAGATGGCGTACGCGTCGCGAAGAATAGTGTTGTACCATGGATGTAAAACCAAAACCATAATTAACATCGGAAAATTACACAATATTTAGCTGGCAGTATCGAAGGATGAGTTTTAAAGCACTGGACACGTATGCATGAGACATCGTGTCCGCTGTTTAAATAGTTTGTTTTTATTTCTACCTCTGTTTTAGTAATGTAACTAACGGGGTTTTAAGCCAGACTGGAAACCATTGCAAGGGTGTTCAGCCGGAATTTAACGACTAGTTTTTAGATACTATTACATTTTACAAAAAGACATGTTGCGCCGACCCCAAATAAGTTGGGAAAAGGGGAAGAAAATGATGAATGATTACATTTTGTCAAGAATTTCAATGGCTGAACGGCTAACCCATTCGATTAAATCATTTCGACTTAGCCCCAAACCATTTCCTATTAAAGGCGTTTTAAAATTGAGAGGTTCCGATTGCGTTTTAACTAAATTGGTCTGTAACCTAATGTAAATACCTACATTCGATTTATTATTGAATGCGTGATAAATCAAAATGTGCAAGTACTTAACTAGGGACTTCCCGATGACTTAGAACTGGGGCCTGTTTTATAAAGCTACAAATTACAATTTACAGGTAACAAAACCAGTTTCAATTTGACACAACCTCGACTAATGACGACCAGCCATTTGAGCAGTGTTGTCAGTTTAGACCTGTAAATTTATAAAAGGTGCCCCTGTTTTTAAAAAAATATTTTGGAAATTTAAAAATTAGGCCAAGCTCGTTGAAAAATGTTTTTACAAAAATATACTTATTAAGTATGGGGTATGGGGTATCGATGACATAGGAAAAAGTAATGATATCCCATCAAACCATAAATGTTAAAAATAAGCCAAGGTCCATATATTCTACCAAAAGTATTTAGTAATATATTAAAAGGCGCCAAGTCTGTCACTAGATTGTTAACAGTTAAACTAATTTATTGCCAACTAAATCTGGCAACACTGGTGTCAGATTCCATACATTGTAGGTAACTTATAGTTTTATAAAATACGCCCTTGCTGTTTGGAGCGCTACATAGGTTTTTTTTCGGTCCACGGACCATAAATAAGAAGTTATACCGAAGTCGATACCTACCAGTAAGATCACACCACTATCGAATGATTAATTCTTGACCAGTTAAAAAATTGCATCTCTCATGTGAAGCAATTTATGTTCTCTAACTGATGATTTAGTCGAAAATATTAAAAAAATATCGCTTTATATTAACAAAATATTTTTTGAGTGAAGAAAATGGAACTCTTGCGTAAAAAATAACAATTCTCTTGAGCAGAGAAAGTACAGGTTGAAACAGTCAAGAAATGTTCTTTCAATTAAATAACAAAACTATTGATTTAAGAAACCGGATATTTTACATCAAAAATCAGAAGTTCTTTAACAAAGACACTTGTCCGGGTTTGATCCATAACTTGAATCAATTATCACAAGATTTAAATGTCTTTTCCTAAAACTATGTCTCAATTGATAGGAAAAAAAATTATCTTGAACTGAAATAGACATTAAATTAATATCCACGATTCAAATTCTTAAATGAAATGTACAAGTCTTTGTTGAAAAATATATTGCTTGGTTCTAAAACGATATAAACAACTGAAACCAAGAGCTTCAAAATATTACAAATCTTTACCCAAGAAATAATTTTTGAGTCAAGATTTCAATGATTTTGTATCAAGAGTTCAATAATTTTATATTAAGAATTAAAAGCGCTTTGTGCCAAAAATATACAAATCTTAACGCAAGAAAATAAGTTCTTGAATCAATAATTCAATTCATTTATTTGAAAAATTAAAAGCGCTTTATGCTAAAAAATTAACTTCTTATTTTAAAATAATACCTGGTCAATTCAAAAAAACTGATTTCCGTTTGATAAAAAACTGGTTCAAGTAAAAATACAAATTGTTTTAAAACGAAGATATCTATTTTAAACTAAAATAAAACCTATCTTGTTTATAAAAAATATTATATACATTATATTGCCCCGAAATGATTTGGATTACTCGAATGAAAATATTCATATTGTCTTTTTTTAAGAATGTACTCTTGGAACAATACATTTTTGTATTTCTAAATTAAGAAGACGCGGTCTTCTTAAGTGGAGAATCATATTTTTGATAAAGGAAATAAAAAGCTGTCAGGAGAAAATATTTTCGAGATAATATAATGTCTTAGGTTGAGAATATCCTAGAATCTTTTTTTTCCGTGCAGAAATAATAATGGCAGTGGGTAAAGACCCAATATAGAAACGTTAGCAGCGATTGCATCTTGCCCAAACCTACCGGTCGTTCTTACCGGGAACAGCTTGAAGAGTGGGAACCACTGGACGCTCCATCCCTGCCCCCGGGACCAGGACAGCGTAGGGATCTTCACCTCGCCCATGCACTGCGAGAAGATCGTCAGGAGCGTGAATGTGCTGCAAAGTAAGTAATTATTTATAGCCCACAAGCGTTGTTCGCAACTCTGTTCGCGTTTAATTCGTTTGTCAGACTTTCTTCGGGAATTATATAAAAAATACCCTATGTCTTGTCTTGGAGTTCAGGCTATCTCCATACCAAAATAGCAAGAGTAATTTTCGCATTTATTTTTAGTATGATTTTACTAAATATGTCGGACATGTCGGTATTTTTAAGAAAAATACTGAGAGCAGTGGGAACCGAGTTTATTTATTAATTCGTTTTCAATATTAAGTAAGTAACATCTTAGCCTATTTGTGCAAAATGTGGTTTCAGAATGATCAACAAGTTTTTAAAGTTTTAGGTAATTCTGTAGCTCTGCGTACCCCACTCTGGGATTACAGGCGTGAAGGTATGTATGTATATTAAGTAAATAATTTTATCGAATTTATATTATCAAAGATTTTCTACCTATACTATCGTAAAATGTTTGCCTTCACAAATTTACTTTAGTTTAGTTTAGTTTAGTTTATTTATTCATCAATGTAATGTTACAATATAGATTGCATTGCATGTCAAAAAATATGAAATTACATTGATATTGTCAACATTAATACAAATAATAAAATAATAATACAAAAAAACACATAAATAATCAAAGGCAACATTAATAAACAACTAATAACTAATAAATGGTCAGTTTCCGACGTCAATATACAAAAAGTAATAAAGGTCAAACAAACAATAATAATGTTATAATTTAAGTTCCATATATTCGTCAACGGAGTATAATGGATTATCCAATAAAGGGTTTCTCAGCTGATGTTTAAATGCTTCGTCAGATGGTACATTTTTAAGTTTGGCGGGCAGACGCTCATAGTATGTGGGACCGATGACACGCGGGTTTTGGGTAGGTACTACCTTAATTTCAAGCTGTGAATGTAAAAATTAAATTAAATTTCAATTATTTATTTCTAAAGTAAAAATATTTTTTTACAATAGTTTTTATTACAATGTTTACTATTTGAGATTTTTTTATTTTGCCTAGCATTTTTGTGCCTTTGTTTTTTTCTAACTTAAAAACATTAAGTACCTAGGTTACGCTTTTAGAAGAAGAGTGGCCTGTACACAAAATGTCTCTTTTGACGCGTTTCCAAACCCCTTTCCATTTACTAATGGAACAAACAGATTACCCATGACCTTTCAGCGGAAGGTTCGTACTTCATAGCAATTTTCCAATCAGGATATGGAAGCCTATCATAGGGCTGGCAGAGCTTGATGCAGTTAATTGACTTAAAGTTTTCATTCCATCAAAACTTTTCAGTTTTATTTGAATAAATGAATTACTTGATAGCATGGGCTGGCACACGATCAAGACTTTGTATCTGTAGTATTTTTTCTCAACTTATTATTCCAGAGTTTTCTCCGACCAAAGTAGCAGACTCAAGGATCAAGTTTTACAAACCTTCCCTACGAACTCAGATAACGCGTTTTCACTTAAAAGACAAAATACTGTCAGACGCGAGAGCGAGTGAAAAAGCGATAGACACCCGAAAAATATAAATACCCTTGGACATAAAGCATTTAGCATTTTAGAATATAAGCGAGAAATAATGCCAATTTGCAAGACCATTGCCCAATGAAAATTTTCAACCTCTTTTTCCCACATTCTTACACAATACCCATTCATTTCAAACAATCATGTCATAATCATCACTGACCTAAATATGTCACAAAGCGATACCCACCCGTCACCCACGCGCAAACACTCGACGGGTTAAAAAGCTGGTGTCAACCCTGTCCCCGCCGGATGGGATGAAATTTCAGCCCCGGCCCCCGCGCCTCCGTCTCCCCCCGTTGCGTCTGTTTGCATAGATATGCATTATGCAACGCTCCCTTTGTGTGTAAGAGCTGAAGCTTATTACGGATTTGTCAGGTTATAACCAGTTTATAGAGGAACTTAATTTCATACTAGGTACTACATATTAGAAATGACGAGATGTCAGCCTATTTGGTGGTAACCCTGATTGAAATTAAAATCTTTTTGCTTCGCCACTGTCGGATAAAAATATCTGATGACTTTTGATAATGTCGTCTATGTCAATAACAATATGCAATAATTAAACAAATGTCGCAAAACATTCTTCCTTTGTCCGTTATCTAAAACGCAACAAAAATAAAACTACAAACAAAACCTATGGTAACAGGTTATAAGTTTATTTTTTACACAGTTTCTGACAGTTTCTATCTATACAATAAAAAATTACTAGGTTTATTCTTTAGTCATTCTTGACTACGCTTTCCCCGAACGACCGCCAGAGTCCATTAACCGTTGTCTTGGACCTATCAATCTTCCTATGATGGAGGGAGGTAACCTCGTTAAAAAGAGGGACACATGTGTAATTTCCTCGCTTTATAGGATTTTATGACGCTTTTTTATCCCGTAGCTGTCAAAAATAGCTGATGTAAAGCTCCGAGCGACGTTTCTTACCCCCTAAATTAGTTTAATCCGATTCCCACGATTTTCGAATATCTTGTAGATATTAGGTAAAAATAGGTTGGTACGTTTATCTTCTTTTCTTAATTTTTTTATTTTCTTGGAAAGGTTAACGTAGGAACAAAAAATATTTAAAAAAAAAAAACGTAAAAATCGGACTAAGTTTCAGAATCGCATCTTGTATGGAAATTTTCGGCCTCACTTAAGAATATTTACCCGTACCTGGCTAGACATCAACAAGGAAGATTTAACTTGAAAGTTTAATGATTTTTTCTTAGATTAGTAGTTACCAGAAAGAAACGGAAGTATTTTGAATGATTACTTTATAAATAATTTTGGTGCAAAGTAACCCAATATTTACGGTGGGAAGTGTAATACAATTTTACATTATTGAATAAGGGAGCCGCGAAGGTAATAAAACAGGGAGGCTTTCAGACAAAAATTATTAAGTAAAGGTGTCATATTATTGGATACTTTTAATGTAGGTTTTGTGATAAGTAAAACTGAACAAATATTGCAAACTTTTATCATTCCAAATAACTATTGGCGTTAACAGCCACCCAGGCAGTTAGATACGTGGGACCAGTGTCATGTGACGAGGAAGTGTTCTCAAACTCCCGGTGTATAGTGGAAATACCTATAGAAGACGCATGCGACTTCGTTCACATATAATTAATTTCCCGCTATTCCCCCTAGTTTAACCCCTTAGGATGCATTTCCAAAAATCCCTTCTCAGGGCACTCCTAATATAAAAGCGGGATATCCAAGCGGGACTTGAAAGGGTGTTGGGCAATTTTGTATGGACTCCGTTCCCACCCTTCAACAGACTCAACAGTCACTGGTTCATTAGGACTCAAAAAAAGACCAAATACCTATTTTAGTAGCTAAATCGATGGGATTTTTTCTATGAAAAAAAACCTTCCAAGAGCCAAGCAAGCCAAGAATGTGTTCATTTTAAACTAATTCCATACAATAAGATTATGATTTTCCAAGAAAACCCCATATGGCGATCGTCGCCATAGTAAAAATACATCATGTTGCCAAGATGTATAAACTCGGACTTGTTTTATCGGTGTTGGTGGTGGGGACATTTTT
The DNA here is from genome assembly GCA_927399475.2 of Acleris emargana. Classification (NCBI taxonomy): domain Eukaryota; kingdom Metazoa; phylum Arthropoda; class Insecta; order Lepidoptera; family Tortricidae; genus Acleris; species Acleris emargana. The sequence goes on from OV656840.1 coordinate 7,130,451, forward strand.
TTTTACCCATCGTCCTTTGGAAGCAATATTTAACTCCAATTTTTTTGTCCCTAGGTCCAGCGGTTTCGACTTGCTTTGATGATTAGCCAGACCATTTTCTTCTTCTACTCGTATAGTAGCGACCCGCCCTCGATTTGCTTCAGTTCATGAGAGTTTTCTTTAAAACCTGTACATATTTCTGTATTTATTATACATAAAAATATTTATCTTGAATCACTCTATCTATTGATGAAACCGCACTAAAATCCACTGCGTCGTTTTAAAGATCTAAGCGAACATGCAGAGGGACCGACGGGGGAAGCTAGAGGAAAGATAAAGACGATAGGATAATTACATTGACCCGATTTCGGCTTACTTCGGTGAACTTCGTATAAGTTCGTAAGAATCAGTTCAAGTCGTTAGAAATGAGATTCGTTCGGTTTTTTCCAGAAGATACTGTAAAACTCGGCGGGAAAGTGAGTCAGCCTGCAATTATTGCTTGCATTGTGAAATTCTTGGAAAGAGTGAGTAATGTCGTAAAATTTTGAACTATGACAGTATTTTACAGTAGTTGTATCAGACACCTAGAAAATGTGTAAACTTATGTATACATCATGAACGTTTTAAATTTAATTATCTAACTATAAAGAACGTACAGTACCAGCCAATAATATATCACCTTTGTTTGTCCTTACATCTCATACGATTACCCATAAATATGACTTACCAAAATTTACAACCAATGAAGAACTATTTCACGGAGGAAGCATTTAAAAAACCATAGCTGACGCGCTCATACATATCTCGTCAATTTTAGTGTAGTATGAGTGCGTCGGCAATCAAACGCGTTAAAGCGACAAGGTACCAAAGTGTACTTAAAAGGCCGACTGTACCTGGGCATTTTTTTTTTCTAGTGTACCTAGCGTTTTTCACGTGTCCGACAACTTCATTTAATATTTTTTACATGATTATGTTAAAAACTTTGACTTGTAGCTAAATTACCAGATAAACAATACTCTTACGTTTAAAATTATGCTACTAGAAGTATTCAATAACGTTAAATTTACAGTTTTTTTGTTATTTTTGTTCCCTAAGACCCCCAATTTTTTCCGCGTCCAGGCCTGGTGTTACATTTTCGAACTTCAAATAAACAAGTTTGGAAACTTTTGTCGTACTTGAGAACACTTGTTTTCGGGAGTCTAATATGTGAATTTACTAAAAACGCCCTTAATTTGTCTCCTTTAGAGTTAATATTTAACAAAAAACTAGTTTAAATCGTGTCCACCACATTCGACATAAGGGGAATTCCCCCTTTCCGTTACCGTATATTAGGCTTAAGGTATCATTTTTATTACCAAAATATATCTTTATTTTCATCTAGAAACTTTAGTTTTCACGTAGCAGCACAATATTTGTCTTCAAACGGTCTGTAAACGAAAAAATTGTGTGTTGAAGTGTCGTGCTTTACGTGGTTCAAAATGGGTTCCACCACTCCGTTACCAAGATTTGAAGGTAAAATCTTTATCTTTATGTTGTTGTGATACATTTACCTAAATAATTGTTTATATCTAAACTCAATTTCACTAAAATATCTTTACAATCAAGATCGAATGCATATTTAATTTGTATTTCAAAGTGCAAAACATTACTTCCGTTACTTCCCCTTTCGTTGCCATGTCGGCAGTCATGTATAAGGGGAATCTAAAAAGTAACGGAATGGAAAAATAAAGTTATGTTTACACTGAGATCACATTTGAATAAATTATAGTATTTACATAGGTAAATTTATTTGTAGGTACCACAAAAGTAAATCATCTTATACGGTTTGCAAAATTGTCTTTAGAATAATACAACGTGTTATTTTTAATCTGCTGCGTAGTTGCAATAACATTAACCGCAGATATCTCAATTAGATATTTAAATAATACGACTAAACTACCTACATTTGTTATAGAAATGGCTCCTCTCACAGCTGCCGAAAAACAAAAACGGTATCGGGAAAGGATTAAAAATAACCCTATTAAATATGAAATCCAAAGAAAAAAGGACGTGGCGAGAATAAAAAAAAATATAAAGGCAAGAAAAATTGCAACTACCAAACTATCAAACTATCCCGAAAAATGAAGCATCCACCAAAGAATAGGTACCTACCTAATACCATTGCAGTTGCTCATAATTTGTCTCTCAATAACCAGTACTGGTCAGGAAAGTCTAAAATGTAACCACTATAAATATGCGATAACCATAACCCTCATTTTGCTTTGGTCAGTCGGGTTAGTAAAGCTTTTGTGGATTTGTGATCTTGGTATAACTGCAGCCTTATGATTTCGTTACCATTATTTTCGTTACCGTCCTTTGAAAATAATTAACATTTTATTTTATTATTAAATCCCCAATTGATAAACATTGCAATGTGTGTATTATATGGATAAACTTTTTACTAAAGTATCCACGTATAAATAAATTTGTCGGGTAAACCTCATAACGTCCAACTGGTAAAGAAAATTGTAAGTAGTTTTGGTCGTCTGGTAACGAAATAGTTACAATAATCGTAATTTCTTTCAAATTAGTTCATAATGTTTTAAAAATAAAACTTATTTTCATAACTTACTATATTTTCAAGTAAGTAAAGCATTTGTTTATCCCCGTTTTACTTTCTTTCAAGTTATATCAATAAATGTATATGGTAACGGAAGGGAAACAAATATGAGCCCGAGCCACTTTGAAATCGCTGTATAAATTTAATTTCCGTATGTTTTACAAAACCATTGCTAAATTAAGATACCTAAGACTACTAAAAATGCTTCAACACCCTTAAAGTTCAACAATTAATAAGTTCGAAAAAAAATCATCACAAATCTGTTGGTACAACTTTGAAAAAAAATGCCCACCTAATAGTAGTCGCAGAGCTACATTCGTAATTGTTTTTTACTCTTTGCACTGTGCGTTTGGGCCATGAATCTTTCTTTTACAACCGTTAGAGGATTTACGCTTCGTTGCTGAAAATTTATACGAAAACATTTATCGTACAAAATGGGAAATACTCCAACAAGTCTTACAAATGGAAAACCTTAAAATACGACTGCAAATTTTGATAATGAGTAGCTACCTACTTATATTTAAAAAAAAAGGTGGATTTAGTACAGGGTATTAGGTAATTAGTGGATAATCCATGGCCTTCTGATACTACATTACGACGTTCCGATCAGGGGGGTTATTATGATATGGCTATGTAGTTCATTTTACGGGGAGCTTAAAGGACAGCTATATCAATTATATAGCTATGTCTTTTTCTATCAGCGTGAATTGAACTGCGTTGCTGTCATAATGTGCCCCCAGAACTGTTAACACTTGAAATTTTGGGATGGGTTGCGAAATTTAACCGAAATTAGGTCACATGCAAGATACTTATGGCACGATATCTTAAATATTGAATAACTGCACTTCTTTTGAGACAACATGATACCTACTCGGTCTAGGCCATTTTTTTTCAGTACGAGGAGTCAAAATTGTGGAATGAAAAAACGAGAAATACTTTAGTACCTTAAAATGTATGGATTTGTTTTGAATGCTTTGATTATTATTGTAGATTATATATTTATATACATATATATATATACAGGCTGTCCCAGAAACCGGCGTCAACCCGCCCAGGGCTGATAGAGCAGCTCATAAGCTATCGATTTAACCCCTATGTATGTTCAGCAATTGTTATTAGTTGCCGAGATATTGATCATTTAAATCAAAAAAATTGCCATTTTGCCTTATGTCCGTGATACGAAAAACCCCTAAATTCATGTTTTAATTCTTTTTTTTAAGTGTTTTTTTTGCATGGTTAGAATCACTATGAAATAACGAAGTTTTTAAAGCTGCATGCCATTTTTTTTTTTTCATTTAGTACAACTTTTTGAGTAAACGCACAGAGTTACTTTCTCCGTACTAAGGGAACCCCGCGTTTGTTTTTCACCAAGTACCTATGGAAAAACCAACTTTGTGCGTTTACTCAAAAAGTTGTAATGAAAAAGAAACGGCATGGAGCTTTAAAAACTTCCTAATCTCATAGTGATTCTAATCGTGCAAAAAACACTGGAAAAAACAGAACGAAAACATGAAATGTAGGAGTTTTTCGTATGACAGACATAAGGAAAAATGGCAAAAATTCAGATTTAAATGATCAATATCTCGGAAACTAATAACAATTGCTCATTGAACATACATGGGGGTTAAATCGATAGCTTATGAACTGCTCTATCAGCCCTGGGCGGGTTGACGCCGGTTTCTGGGACACCCTGTATATTGTGTATTTGTTATTGTAGATTAGATATGAAGATGGTGAAGGTGTTTGCCAGTATCATTAAAACCTTAATAACTCATAACTCATACATACATACCTTCACGCCTTCATTCCCAGAGTGGGGCAGGCAGAGCTACAGAATTACCAACAACTCTAAAACTTGTTGATAATTCTGTAACTACATAAAATGTTTACCAGTGTATTAGTGACAGGTTGCAAGCCCATCGCCTAGGAGTACTAAGGCTTTGTTCCCTTCTTACGACATCCACGGGAAGACATGGAGTGGTACAATTCTAACCCGGCAACCACACGGGAGACCTCTAAACTAATTAACAGAATGAAAAGTTAAAGCTTTATTCTGGACCACCGTTAAGGAATCGGCTTTCTTATCCTTTGATATTTACGTCAAGTTCTGAGACAACCTGTATAACATAGGTATTTATAGATAGACGAGGGTATCCAATCATGCAGTCGTCGGGTTATTAAAGCATGCTTTTTGTTAGAGCTATGTAAGTAGCTACAGTCGACTACAAAGATACGTATCCACTTTTGGGCCGTATTACTAGGGTTAGGACTTTTGGTGGCAAACCGTGGTTTTAGGATCCATGGAGTCGCTGTTTCTTGATTATCATAATACATAACACTTTGATTTTGACCTTCAGTATTGTCATATTTCAAAATTCAATCTTTCATTAAATCGATAAACGAGTTTAAATTAATTTAACAAACAAATGTTAGTAGGTATGTGTAAACTGAACTAATAATGTATTTAGTTTATTTAGAAATATGATAAAACTAAAGGCATATGTGTAATAATAAATAGTTAATAGCAACTCCATAGATTCTAGAGCCACATTTTGCCACCAAAATCCTAACCCTACTTATTACAGTGCACGGGCGTCCTCTAGTATACATTTAAGATCATCATTACAATCATGAGTCAATATCAGAATTCTCAGAACCGCAAGCGCGTATTGAGTTCCCCCCACCCGGATATTGCTGTAGGTACTCAGGTACAGTCGACTGCAAAGAGTTGTATTATTGCACTGCCCGTGACTTTGTACGCATAGAATAAGTTTCCCGCTACTCCCCCTATTCTATATCTATTCTTAGGGGATGAATTTCCAAAAAAAACCTTATTACACCCGTAGGATATTCAAGGAATATTCCTCCCAAATTTGAACTCCATAGGTCCAACGGTTCAATCTATCAGCCAGTCAGTTTCTGATTTCATATACATAGATATATTTATACACTGTTCTATTGTAGTTCTTATATTGTGACATAATAATACCACTATTTTGAAAGTAAGACGCTTTTTAAAATGTATTATGCGTGCTCTTTTAAAAACAATTCACTGTAAACTTTGCTGTGCTCCATAAATTTTACAATGAACGACTTCTTGTTTTCCTTCTTATCGCGCCAAGAACACCGAGCAAGTTCGAGTCAGACTGTTGGGTTCACGAGACACAGACCGCTGACAGACAGACAGTCCCGTTGACACACTTTGGATACGGAACCCTAAAAACAAATGCCCATCAGAGATGCCCGTTTTTACACAACTTCCTCCGTGAATCCAGGGCCCTCAGAAATAATTAAAACATACGCGCATACGCCGGTAATGAAGGATCGGAGCTAAAACACTCAGACGCCGCGTTTAAAATTCTATATCTATAGACAGGCTTAAATGTAGACACGGAACTGCATTGTGGCCTAACCCTTCTGCAATTGTTTCTGCATGTAAAGGCAATTAATAAGAATAGCTAAACTTAAGTGGCAGTGGGCGGGGCACGTCGCTCGCAGGACTGATGGCCGATAGGGTCAGAAGGTTCTTGAGTGGCATCCGCGGACTGGGAGACGAACTGTATGTAGGTAGTCCTCCAACAAGATTGAGTGACTACCGAAAAGCACAAGACCGGTCTGAGTGGAGAGCCTTGGGGGAGGCCTATGTCCAGCAGTGGACGTCTTTCGGCTGACATGTTGATGATGATGAAAGGCAATTAATAGACAAAAACTCGTGATATGTTGGCGATCTCTACAGTCAGAGCTGATATCTCCTAAGTCGCCTATCCGATTTTCAAAAAACCTAGCTAAGAACTAATCCGATCTTACTACCTTTCTTTGAAAAAAACTAAAATTTAAATGAAATTTACTAATAATCCATCTAATTATGTAACTCTCAGAAGCTGTATTTTTCGCAGTGACGTTATGCGATGTTTCAGAAATCGCCGATCACTAGTTACTTAAGAGTCAAGTTTAACGAATCTACATTAAAATCATTCAATACAGTCCATGGCATTCAGACCGGCACTCATAATTGAAGGCGCATAATCACCCCCTCCCCGACACCCCCACACGCCCGAGATAAGCGCCGGAGATAGTTTAGACCCATTAAAATCTGTTTACCTTTTCCTACGTTTTGAGTATTTTTAAGACAAGCTTGGCCAAGCAGTAAATATCCTACATATGAATACATCCTTTTTAATGCACAAAAAATAAAGTCTATGATTTTGAGATTTTTTTTTTTAAAGTCCAAATTTAAGTTAAAACTGCTTTTTATACTGTCTGAAAGTTTAATAGAAAGGGATGAAATAATATTTGAAATTTGTGTATGTTCCATTTTTGTTCAATCCTTTACAATTTGTTTTATGTATTATAAGAATAAATTAATCTATTCACAATGACGCGAGAAATGTAATTAAATTACGCACGTTCAATAACTTTTTTTTCTTTGCACTATATTTTTTTACCATTAGAATATCTGCTTATCATTCTTAATTAAGCGGATAGATGGCACAACTTCAAACAATTCTACATAAACAGAGATGAAAATGGAATATTTCAGTGCCAAAAAGGTTTTACGAGCGAGGGTTCCGCCGGACGTCGGGAAGCTCCGGTCCGCCCGCCGGCTTCGATTACTTCCTTTACCTACCGCCGAAGATTCTGCTCGTTTTTAACGTGTTATACTCGTACCTATGTACACAGTAAGGGAACTGAAAGACGTACCTTTTTATGTCTTAATCACATTGTGATAAGAGCGAATAAGGTCTTTCAGTTTCCCTTACTGTACGGTCAGGAACGTCGATTTTTGACCCATTTAAAAAAAAAGCCTTGAAGTCGTCAATATCAATAGAGTTCTTGACTGTACATGTTTGGTATAATTAGGTATTTTAGGTATGGTATTAACTCACTCAAGTATAGTTTTAACTACTTAAATTAATCGGACATGATTATTATTGGGATCACAGAACTGGTGTGCTGTGTGATGTGGTAATTTATAATTCTAATTTTAATTTATGACGTTTAGTCCTGTTAAGGTGTATTTCGCCAATATCGAGTTATTTATAGACTCTCACATCACTCGAGGACAATTTGTTGCTTAAATAGAAAAGCGAAATAATTCAAAATGTGTTTGTGTTGCATTTAAATTCGGAATGCTATTTACTTTAAGTTTTAAATCTTACTGTATATGTTTTTGATTTGTAGCGCTTTTGTATTTAAGCAGCGAATTGTTCGGTAAAGAGTAGGGACTCTTGTGGACTAAAGAGATGCACATGGGGTTAGCTCCACGCGCTTCTGTCAAGCCCGGTGAAGTGGGGTAATTCCACGATAATGTAACGAAAGTTACCATTTCAATGCATGATTTTTATACTTTTAATACTAATATTTTTCTAGATATAAATTTAAACACGTAATATACTGTTACTAATGTGTGTCTGTGTTAATGTACTGTTCCGTGTTTTGTTTTCTTTTGGTGTTCAATAAAGAGTATTTGTATTGTATTGTATTGTATAGAAGTAAATGAGTTCTGCCATTTTGCAATATAACTAAAAAAACAAACAGAATGCTAGGAATTGGTAACTTATGTTACTCTCTGCCATGGAATTGCCCAGTGGCATATTGTCGTTTTAATTGTCTTATTTTAAAAACTTTAGCACAATAAAAATCTTACCACCACGTTTTCTTGTTAGGAGGAGAAATGTTAAGACAAAATATGGTGACAAATAAATAAAAAAACAGCACACAAACAACCAGACACCAAATGGGATTTTTCATATTATTACAATTGCTCTGATTCGAAAACCATTTCGAGGAATAGGGTTTTAAAGCCGATCTGCATTTTTAAGTTTTTTAAATATTTATCTATTTTGGATATTTTGACAAAAATATATTTAACCTTTGTTTGACTTTCGTTTTCGGCTTGAAGCCCTCCTAGGTGTATCGTAAGGGTCAGGCGAAAACCACTTCAAAAATCACTTTTTATCATTTGATATCATTTAATTGTAATCTTGATACTTTTACTGAATAAATATATTTTAACGAGAAACAGGTTGTGGTAAACATGGGCTAGTCGTCGGGCTACTTCAATCAGTTTTGTACAATCCACCTTTACTATGTCTATTAAAAAATTTAATTGTTGAAATTATTAGAAAATTACAACCCAAAATAATCATGTCATAAATAAAGATATGAATACAAAATTATTGAATCAAATACAAAATTAATGAAATTTGTCTCTTAAAATTACCTATTCTTTCGAATTAGAATGTAAATACCGTGAGTTATTTTTTTTGGTCTATCCCAATTACAAATAATTTCTATTTTATCATGATATCCGAAAGCATAAAAAAGTTAATGTTGCTGGTGGTGGTACTGGCGGTCGGTAAAGAGCTCGTAAAGAAAAGATTTTAAAGCACAACCATCAAAGGGATGAAAAGAGCGTCCAAAGTTTGGATTGGAAGGAACAGCCGCGGGCAAGATTGTGGAGTTTGCCTGATGCTACAGTAAACTCAGCGCCGGCTTAAATGACCGAGGAACGAACTTTTCCATACCATTATATTCTGACACCGGGGGGTTATTATGACAGTTATGCAATTCATTTTACAGCGAGCGTAAAGGACAAACCTATAGCAGTTGTATAGCTCTGTCCTTTTTTCTCAACGTAAACTGGACTGCATAGCTATGTCATATTTAATAACCCCCCCGGTAGGTCTACTGAATGACTGATGATTTGTTTTAAATCATTTATCAGTCTTATGATTTAGTCAATCAGCTAAATAATGACTAGTTAGCCAGAAATTTATTTTACGGCGAGTGTAAAGGACAGAGCTATACACCGTGTTTTTTTTGATTTACGATAACTTCGGCATATTACTAGGTACATCCATAGAAACTAAGTGGTAGATTCTTTTTTTTTATATTGCAAAAAAAAAAAAAAACTGTATGGAGCTAAGTTCATTTAGTTACTTTGCTCCATAGAGAATTTTTTTTTTTTATTTAATCTACCACTTAGTTTCTATGGATGTACCTAGTAATATGCCGAAGTTATCGTAAATCAAAAAAAACACGGTGTATAAAGCAGTTATAAAGCACTGTTCTTTTCTCTCAGCGTAAACTGAACTGCATAGTTATGTCATAATAACCCCCCAGGACTACTTTAAATACAGGGTGTCCCGTAAGTACCACGTCAAACTTAAGGGGGAGGTAGGTGAGCAAGCCACCTACCTAACATGGAAAAATCGCCTTAGTAAAAGTCGCACCGTTTTCGAGATATTGGAATTTTTCTGATTTTTAGAAAAATGTACACCCGCACTGAGTTTTTGATCTGTGGTCTTCGGAATTTATTATTTTTTAATTTTTATTTTATTGCAAAACAATCTTGAATAGTTGTGTTATCAAATGGTAAAAACCATTGAAAAGTAACTATTGTAGTTTTTTTTATTTTTTAAATTAAATTTAAAATTTGCCTCTTCCGTTTTATTTTGGTAAAACTTTAGCCCCTCCTGGTGAAAAAAAAATACATGACCACTGGTTAGCCAATTAGATTAAAAACATGCTCGTTTAATGGGCATTTAAAAATGATAAATACTTTATCATCAAAACACTAACAATTTCTTTTTTTAAAGAAATGCGTAAATTGTTTTTTTTTTTTTTTTTTTCGTTCGAAATTTAAAAATATTTTTTTGAACCCAATCTTACTGTTTATTTGGTGTGTGGTTAAATTTAATTACTTACTTTTGTGATTTAATCCACAGTCACAATTGTCACAAAGGCCAAATCGTTAAGCAAATCAGAGTCCGAAATACAAGCAAAAACAGTTAGTCCGAAAAACATCAAACATAAACGACAAATCACAAAAGTAAGTAATTAGATTTAACCACACACCGAATAAACAGTAAGATTGGGTTCAAATGTGACCATAAACAAATAAATGAGGAACAAAATTATTTTTAAATTTCGAACGAAGTTCGAAGAGTTTTAGGACAGTTTTTTTTAAAATAAATAGTTTGGCATTATGCAGGTTGTAAGCCCAAATCGAATAATTATCTACTTGGAATATCGTAGATTAAAAGTTTTATAACTTTTTTTTTATAAATTAAGCTAAATTTAAAGATTTTAATGTGTTCAATTAGTTTTGCATTGCTGCTGAATGAAACTAGAATGGAATTCTGATACAGCTCGCGTCGCAAGTAAGCTTGGGTGGCAGTACTGGCTTAACGTGAATTGCGGTGTATTTTACGCTTTTCTTTAAAAAAAATATTTATTAGTGTTTAGATGATAAAATATTTATCATTTTTAAATGCCCATTAAACGAGCATGTTTTTAATCTAATTGGCTAACCAGTGGTCATGTATTTTTTTTTCACCAGGAGGGGTTAAAGTTTTACCAAAATAAAACGGAAGAGGCAAATTTTAAATTTAATTTAAAAAATAAAAAAAACTACAATAGTTACTTTTCAATGGTTTTTACCATTTGATAACACAACTATTCAAGATTGTTTTGAAATAAAATAAAAATTGAAAAATAATAAATTCCGAATACCACAGATCAAAAACTCAGTGCGGGTGTACATTTTTCTAAAAATCAGAAAAATTCCAATATCTCGAAAACGGTGCGACTTTTACTAAGGCGATTTTTCCATGTTAGGTAGGTGGCTTGCTCACCTACCTCCCCCTTAAGTTTGACGTGGTACTTACGGGACACCCTGTATATTCATTCGGTTGCGAGCTACATATTAAGTGTATTAAGTGTATTAAGTGTATTAAGACACACGGACATTCAGAGAAGGCGACTCGATTTCTCGACTTAACTCTTTTTGGTAGAGGTTAAAACCGTGTCATGAAAGATCTAGATGCAATACCCCAGAAGCCCTACTTTGAAAATTTAAGTGCGAAGTTGCGTTAGCTCTATCCCTTTCTCACGATTTAGTCTCGAGTAACGACTGACAGGGACTGCACCCGAAACTTCGAATTTAGTGTTTCGTTATAACTAGGGTTAGGACTTTTGGTGGCATATCGTGGTTCTAGAATCCATGAAGTCGCTATTTCCTAATTATTAAAATACATACCACTTTGATTTTGACCTTCGGTTTTTAATATTTCAAAATAATTTTTTTTATTGAACCGCTAACCCAATTTAAATTAATTTTGGTACGGAGGATATCTTTGCTCTGTGAAAGCCTTACAAACAAGCAAATATTAGTAGGTATGGATAAACTGAACTAAAAATATATTTAGTTCATTTTGAAATATGACCATGCTGAAGGTCAAAATCAAAGTGTCACGTGTTATAATAATTAGGAAATAACGACTCCATGGATTCTAGAACCACGATATCGTCGGTGATACTGCAAAACCGCGTAACTAACAAATTTATGATAAAGCAACATAAACCTTACTACCTTATTAAAAAGGTGCATTTTGCTCTTTATTTAAAATGTTACGCGGTTTTGCAGTTTCACCGACGATATGCCACCAAAAGTCCTAAACCTAGTTATAACCATCCTGAATGCATCGAAATCACTACATAGTATAAAACAAAGTCGCTTGCGCTGTCTGTCCCTATGTATGCTTAAATCTTTAAAACTCCGCAACGGATTTTGATGCGGTTTTTTTTAATGGATAGAGTGATTCTTAAGGAAGGTTTATATGTATAATACATTCCACGCGGGCGAAGCCGCGGGCGGGTCGCTAGTGACTTATAAACGTGATTAAAATTCACTGGTTTTAAGAAGATTTTATTACCACTAGGTATGTACGCTGAGAGTTGTCAGAAAGTCTTTATATTATCGGTTAACAAAACGATGTAGCTGGATTGAGCCAGACAATATGAACAATCAATAGCAGCATTGAAACAAAAGGGCGGCCACAATATACGTGAAACCAACCGCAATCATTTATGCACAACTGGGTAGGTTGTACTTTATTTAAATTTGCATGATAAATCTTCAATTTGCGCAGCTCGTACAGCCGCCAACTACGATAGCTTTCTATCGAACGGAGCTCAACTAGCCAATTTAAACTGTAATGTAAAGCGCGACGCTTCTGATTTGCATGGTTGATAAGGAATTGTAAAATAAACTTTAGGTGCCATCCGTAGCTCACGTGGTATGCTGGATGCAGCTGAAATCAATAGAGCGGACTTGTTGCACGGCCGAGGTCGCTAACCGTTGCCACGGTTACGGCCGGGCTCTCACCCGCTCCTGATGCCCTGGTACATTGCGGGTAAATTTTCGTGGAAAAGGTAAAAAATACACACCTTCGGAACACCGTGTTAATTTAAAAAAGTTTTGATTGTGTTTATTTTTGTGTGGGATCCACCCGTTTGGTGTTCCGTGGTTGAGATGAAAGGGAACAAAGGAGTTTGATAAAACTGTTGGAACAGTATGATACCCTAGTAACTTTGGCATGGTAACAAAACTTTGCATGAAATTCCTGGTTTGGTTTTGAATTATGAATGAAATCGATTACATTTAAAAGCACAAGATATTTGGTAAACCGAAATAATTAACGAAATAACAATTACCCATTGCATTTTCTGACTTGAAAGGGGTTTGAGTAAAAGTGTTGTCATTGTCATTTGTAAGTCATATATTTTCAAGATAAGCGGCCATTCGTAAAAGTGGTAAATTATGATAGAATTATTCAAAATAAACATATTTTGCTATGTTATGTACTCGTAATACTCTTAAGTGCATCGGACCTACCAAAAAATTAATAGTTAAATCTTTAATATCTCTGCTCCGATATTATTTAACACGTTGGCTGCCCACCCTACTACACCTACAGTATTGCTCCCACGCCCCATACAAATTTATTGATCCCACCGGTGATGCTCAAAGCATCGCTCTATTACTGAGGTGCCATGAGCATCACCGGTGGGATCACGTAATCTTCTCTGTGTGGCTATGAGCATCACCGGGGGGATTAGAAGTTCATTTTTCAGGGTATTGTTTTGCGGATATTTTTGGGGGTCAGAGTCAAACTTTGAATGCTATTTTATAGAGGATACCCTCAGTTGACACAGTATTCTTGAATAAAATACCTGCTAGTTTAGATATAAAATGATTTAATTGAAATCAAAAGGCCTTTTGCCTGAGAAAATAATAAAAAAATATGGATTACTTTTGATGAAAAAACATTTGATGAAGTAGGTTATTGTTCTAAACCCTTGCCATATTTTGCTTCGACATATGATATACAGGTGCAATTTATAGCATGACCGCATGATTAGATTACATGTCAGAGGTTGTATATCAACTAGACAAAAACAAACTCCTTGGATGTGACTCGAAAAACTTGGCAGACCCACTTACATGATGGTATAAAGTAATGATGGTCTACTAATTTTAGGAGCCCCTTAGAAGCTAGGTATTTAAAAATTCGAAAAAGTCAAGCTATAGTAAGTAAATATAGAGTATCCTCTACAAAATAGCATTCAAAGTTCGACTTTAGCCCCCAAAAATATCCGCAAAACAATACCCTGAAAAATTAGCTTGTGATCCCACCGGTGATGCTCATGGCCACACAGAGAAGATTACGTGATCCCACCGGTGATGCTCATGGCAGCCAACGTGTTAACGTCATAAATTATGTATGTATTATATGTGCATTTACAGGTCCTCTAAATAACTATGCTAAAATCACCAGTAGCTGATGAAAAAAAAAAGTTTGCGGTTAGCATCGCTAATACTCAAACTAAGTACTTTTGTAGAATTCTTAAAACCTTCCCCCTTATTCATAAGCGCACAATAAACCTATTTGAGCTAAAGTATTCTTGGTCCCTTTCTGTCTCATTCAAATGTCATAATGACAATTGACAGACCATATTTTAAGCACACTTTAGCTTTTGCGCGTTTATGAGAAAGAAGGATAGTACCTATTTGAATCAATCAATCGTAATTTTAAGAAATTTCTTGCCACTGCTCGACTCTATTTTTGTGACATTAAGGTCCATAAGTGGTCAAGGAGTATATTGGTCGTCAATACATTGCCATGCCATTATACGTTACCACAACGGTACATACATTTAAGTGGTGGAGCGCGACTTCGTGGATTGAATGAAAACCTACACTATCATTCAACAAAAAGACTAGCCAAGTGCGAGTCGCACCATCGTACAAAATAAGTACCAGCATTATTTTTTCTTGTTTTATTATAGCGGCAACAGAAATACACACTCTGTGAAAATTTCAACTGTCAACCTATAACGGTTCATGAAATACAGCTCGCTGACAGACAGACGGACGGACGGTCAGCGGAGGCTTAGTAATAGGGTTCTATTGTCACCATATGGGTACGGAATAATAAAAAGATATGAGAATAAGGCTCAATGATAACGACCCAGGTCAAACCAGTTATTGATACAACCAAAACTCTTCTTAGGGAATATCTGCCCTCCTAAGCAAATCGTTTCGTCCACTTTCATAACTAAGATTTCATAACTGGTTATGAATAAGGATTTTTATTCACTGTTTCATACCCAGTTATTAAACATGACTTTTTTTTTCATTTTCATAACCAGAACCTAGATACCACTCTTATTTCAAATCAATTGGACAGTGTCGATGGAGCTCCGCTAACGCGGAGCTCCTATTTCTGGGTGGCTTGGCCCTCCGGGCCTGCTGCAAAGCTAACATAACCTAACCCTACCTAGTTTCTGATTATGAAAATGGAAAAAAGTCTTGTTTAATAACTGGTTATGAAACAGTGAATAAAAATCCTTATTCATAACCAGTTATGAAATCTTAGTTGTGAAAGTGGACTCAACTAAGCAAATAAGCAGTATCCCAAAATTAACTACCAAGCAGTTTTAGTTCTCTTCTCTTAGTAATAAGGTTCATATTGCTGCAGACATTTTATCTGACATACTGCGTATTAGCTTAGGAGGGCAGAGATAATCTCAGCATGTTTCCTGGGTGCTTACCTCGAAACACTAAATTCGAAACTTCGGGTGACGATTCCCAGTCACTCGTCACTTAAAACTAAATCGAGGAAAAGGGATGGAGCTAACGAAACTTCGAACTTCGATTTTCAACGTAGGGCTTCTGGGGTACTGCAACTGGATCTTTCATTACGTATTACATACATACCTTCATGCCTGTAATCCCAGAGTGGGCTAGGCAGAGCTACAGAATTACAACTTTAAAAAGTTTTTTGATAATTCAGTAACCACAATTTGCACAAGTAGGCTAAGATTTTTACCAGCATATTAGTGACAGGTTGCAAGCCCATCGCCTAACAGTACTTACTACAAGCCCATATTCCCTTAGTCGCCTCTTACGACATCCACGGGAAGACATGGAGTGGCACTATTCTAACCCGGCAACCACACGTTTTGTTACGTATTATATCTACCAAAAAGAGTTAAGTCGAGCGAGAAATCGAGTCGCCTTCTCTGACCGCTGTCTTGATAGTAGGGAATGCAATTTTAACGGTTGTTCACCGTTTTTGTATGAAAATAACCGGTTAAAACCGGTTAAATCCGGTTATTTCCATTCCCGCCTTAATAGCTCCCAACGGAATGAATAGACTTCAATGCCATTTTTATTTTAAAGCTAGTTCGATTCTTAGCTAGGTTTAATGGAAGTCGGTGCTCTGAAAATAGCGTCGCAATCACGTCAATTTTAATATATTTAAAAATATACCTTTTTCACGGATAGCTATTTCAATAGACATTCGAGATATTCAATTCAATTCAATACATTTTCAATCTACAAACGAAGGATTAAAAAAAGTATGTAGAATTCATCTCTGTTTGTAATGAATCTCTCATTTTATAAGGATTTGAAAAATAAATGTTTGACGTTCATACAAAGTTATAAAACTTTGTATGGACGCGTCAGCACTAAGTTATTAAATCCCTATAAAATATAGGTCCATTTTGAACAGTAGTTCACTGTACATCATTTTAAACCTTAGTTGATGATCTGAATTAATAAAATTGGTCATAAACTTTTTAATAGTTGGTCAAAATTTGCAATGTTATAATACAGATCGTTTTTCATCAAGGAACTCCCGAACGGAGTAAAAACATTTTTCCAATAGCCACCTTGTGATTAAATGGTCAAATTTATTCAAGGGACAGAGACAAGGGTCTGTATTACAGATGGATGATGGTGGTAAATTTTAATAGCCCTAAAGTAAGAATAAAACAAATAGCGAAACGCTGTATAAACCATTTAAAGCCCGTTTCCACGAAATAGCTGTATTGCTTATCGACCCAGGTCATCCCAGATGTCCTAGATTCCGGGGCTGGGCTGAGCTCCGCCCGACACCGGATCAGTTTCCAGCGGCATTAAACGGTGTAATTCACTTGTGCAGAGCCTGTTTGCTCGGCGAGCTGCGGAATAGGACGGCGGCTTTGCTTTATTTGGTTATCCAGCCCCGTGACAAGGATTAAGAGCGGACTCTGCCCGACTATTTTACTTTGACCCCCGTGCACATAGGTATTAGTGTCGCGTTGGGTACTTACGATCCTGGTTGAATCGTCGAGGTATTAGCACTTGCTAGCTAGTTTACTCTAGCATTATTTATTCTGTGTAGTAATATATGATTGATTTTTGATATCCATAACACTATCTGCGAGATTTTTAGCTCTCATATGGCAAAGAAAAGGAAAGCGATAACTTTTACAGTGATAATTTAATCTAGACATTGGAAAAATCGGCCAGAAGCAGAAAATCTACTTCAGTGTGTTAATGTGTAAGGTGTATGGAATAAACAGAAATAGACCACAGACATTAAAAAACTAAATGAGCAATGATCCCTAAATTTGTGATTTTTATAAACTAACCCTTGAGTTAATGGTATAATGGCAATCCTTTGGTGTTTTGTTACTTGTGATGTTAGTTAATAATAAGGGCCGAGCAAAGAGTACCTAGTCAATAATTTGTGCAACAAATTCATATAGAAATGATTGTATTTGATGCGTTTTGTTTTATTGTATCGATTCTAATTTATTTCAATCTATGCAACAATAATAAATTAGTTAGGTATATTTCTTTGTGGATTTAGCTTTCATTCATTATTTACCCCTTTCTCAATACCCTTTGTAATGGAAGCCTAAAAAAAGTTCATCCACTAAATTGGCTGATACAGTTGATCCCAGCAGTAGCAACTGTGTCACGCTTATTTACAATCCAGAGCTGAATGGAGCACCATTAATCACGGGCTGTAACCGTGTAAATGCGGTACCCGGGTAAGCCCTAGGTATGTCCGGATAAGCGCCGGTGTTTGTGACCCGGTTATAAGTTTTGCGAGCAACAAGTATGGCAAAGAAGATTAGCTGGAGAAAGAACAATGAAAATGGAGAAGGAAAAGGATTGTTGAAATTTCATTCAATAATGTGTCCGTAAACTCTTTATTGAATGAGCAAAATTTAATTTAATTCCTGTTTATAGTTAAACTTTTCCTTAAATCTTCCAGCGAATCCTAAAGTAGATGAGTAGTGCATAATTATGGTTAAACAAATACTTGTTATTACAAAATCGTAAAAAAATGCAGCATTTACTTTCAACAAAATAACAGTTAAGAGAGAAAACTAAAATTAGAATCTTCAAGCTGCTTCCGTTTATATTAGTTTTGGCAACATGCCAGCGAAAATAGACCGGACAAAGTAATTACAAGATAACGTATGGATCGTTGATGGCATAATCTATCGGAGCGTGTCGAGACTGTCAAGGCAAATTGACCTTACATACAGAATCGTAATAATGTTTACTGGTTGGGTAATTTGGGTAAGTTAGTTAAGCAAATATAATATACAAATACTTATCGTTATTTTTTCAAAAGAATGCAGTAGTTTTTAAATAATTTTACTTGTTCATCCTGTATTTTATGGTTGCATTATAATAAAATTGTATTAACGAATAAAAGTAATTTTAAGATCTAATAATGAGAGAATTCAGGCCTAATAATACAAATATAAATATTGCAAATAAATATAGTTATGATGCAAATAGTTTTCGAATATCACATAAAAGTACATGTCTTGTTTTTTTTTTCAATCCAATGACAACATGAAAGATGGTATAAGTATGTATGTATGCTTGTACAATTTACTATACACACAAAATAAACATTAAAAAAAAACCGGCCAAGTGCGAGTCTGGCCCGCACACGAAGGTTCTCGCTCCGAACTTGTATGATGGGGCCTTTTTTTTCTTATTTGTTGTTATAGCGACACCAGATACCCATACATGCCCATACCCTGACATTCCTTGTGAAAACTGCCTAGGTACATACGTATTACGAAATATGAAACGACATGTTCGTTAGATACAGACCGCTGACAGACAGACGGACGGACCGACACCGGAGGATGAGTATAGCCTGACAAGTTCCTATTTAGCCCTGATGTAGTGTCGCTACAAACAGCTTACATATGGCAATTATACGTGTACGTCATGAATAGTCGGGACAGTGAGTATTGGCATCGTGCAAGAACGAGTGACATATACAATTAAGTACTTGTAGATTGTGAAACTATGTTTTCATGTAATCGGAAGAGCATGTCTAGTTGATAATTAAATATGAATAATTACCTATCCGTCAAAATCCGATTCTAAATATTCGACATCCATATATTCATCAGATTCTGGCTCCGATGTATTTTCACTTTCGTCCGTTGAAGAGTCACTTTCAGGACCACCAACCTCGATTATAAATCTTTCGGTCTGTGATTCGATTATAGGACCTTTTGTCCTATATCCGTCTTCTATTTTTTTACGTGTTCGCAGCATTTACTCCAATTTTCTATAGTCACTTCCTAAGTAATAACGAAGTGTAAAAGTAAGCTATATTTTTAACTGTTCAATAAAATTCATTGATAAATGTAAATACCTGAAAACTATCTTCAACGAGCTTTAGGAAGGCATCATTCGTGATGGAAACATTTTTAGTTGCCACTTTTGCTTTCATGATGCCCCAAATCATCTCGATGGGATTTAAATCACAGTGATAGGGCTGTAACCTTATCACCTTGTGACCATGATTTGAGAGAATCGTATCTATTTCGTATACTGGCTCGGGTTTATGACGTCTCAAAATTGTGACCACTTTATCTTTAGATGCATTTTGGGGAAATGAGATGTTATTTAAACGCAGCCACTCAGCAATGACGTGTTTTCTATCGCCAGATGTTGGAGCTTTGTTAATTTGGAAAGAATGGTACCGGGCATTATCCATTATAACACACGTGGGTTCACTGAGATTGGGAATTAATCTCTGCAAAACCCATTTCTTAAAATTGTTCCTGTTCATGGAGTCATGATAATCGGCTTTCTTTTCCTTATCATTATATATTAGGAGTGCATTGGGAACAAATCCCGATGGTCCGCCGGCATGAACTATAATATATCGTTTGCCGGTTGAAACGGATTTCGACACACCGGGTTCATTTTCGCTTTGCCAGCATTTTGCGTGGTTAAGAGAAGTATGGATGTAAGTCTCATCTAAATAAACAAGAGGTATATTTTTGTCCCTTGCTTCTTTTATTTCGTCTAAATAACTTTCCCGCCAAACCACAATATCCGAACGCTCCTTCAATATGTACCGTTGGTTTCTGCACTTTTTGTATTTGAACCCCATACTATGCAATAGCAATCGCAAGTACTCCCTACTACCGGTAAAATCAATATCTTTTTTCAATTCGGTAAGCAGACTTTTGAGAGTTGGTACCTACTTGCTTTCGCACAGCATAGAATTCAGGAATTTTGTGCCTTATGGCACATTTGTCGAAGTCGTCTATTTGTATTCTTTTTTTTGGTTGTTTTTTTTTTGTACCGATGGCAATGGCGGTAACGGTTCATTCTTTTTGTATATATTCTTAATTGTAGCACCACAGACGCCTTGAATGGGAAAAAAAATAAAATTTAATAATTAATATACATATTTAGTACCAAGCTAACCAATTCATGACAATCGCACTATGAATATCATACCCGTCATGATGTCAACAACTAATTTCAAAACATTGTTTATTGGAATGCTGCTGAATCCTTCGTCCTTTTTCTGCCGCAAACATTTGAATGTATTTATAATAATGTTTTTTGCATCGGGGTGAAATTTCTTAGGCATTTTGATTTTAAAATCGATTTGTTTACATCGGTGACATTCAATGACTTCCAACGTCCGTTGTCAAAAAAAAACGTTGCCATTTAAATAAATTAGTTCCACTGAAAATCCGCAACATGGCGAGGGCTAAAAAGGAACTTGTCAGGCTTTAATAGGAGCAAACTTTTTAATTAAAAGAATTATAATCGTACCTGGGTCAATCAACTTTTCTTTGTAGCTCGTTGCCATGGTGACGTCTCCTGGGTCACTCTTTAAAACTATGATTTCAAAGGATATAAGTCCAGTAAAAAACTGTTTAAATAAATAAATAAATAAAATCATTTATTCTGTAAGTAGGCCCTGTAGGCACTTTTACAAGTCTGAATCTACCATCTACCAGCGCTTCAAGAGACCATTGTTGAGAAGAAGCACCGCAAGAAACTCAACAGTAAGCCATTTTTTTAAATAAAGAACTTATTACAATACTATACATAAACTATCTAATTTAAATGTCACAGGGATGTACAGGTCCCAGTAGTAATAATAATTAAATTAATAAAAATGTCAGGTTAAAATAATAATACAATTCCGGAGATGTAAAGAGTCTCCAAATGTCAAATTAAAATTAAATATAGGTAAGTAGGTAATTAAACAAAAAAAACAAAACAACAAACACAAACAAGGGAGATGTAGAAAGTCTCCACGGTCAATTTTGGAGATGTAAAGAGTCTCCAGATGTCAAATTAAAATAATAAGCATACAAGGAGATGTATATAGTCTCCACGGTCATTAATAATTGTAATACAAATAATTCAGTCCCAAGCATTGTCATCATTCATATAATCTTTAATACTATAATACGCTTTAGAAATTAGTTGACGTTTAACGTAACTCTTAAATTTATTTACTGATAAATGAGTAACACTACTTGGGAGCTTATTATAGAACCTTATACAATTACCCATGAAAGAGTTTTTTATTTTGTGAAGCCGTGTAAAGGGCACTGCGAGCTTATGTTTATTCCTGGTATTAACATTATGTATGTCACAGTTCTTTCTAAAACTACCGATGTGTTTATGAACATGCATAATATTTTCATAAATATATTGACTGTATACGGTTAATATATTCGTTTCTTTGAACTTATCTCTAAGCGAGTCTCTATGACCCATCTTGTAAACAGCACGAATAGCCCTCTTCTGTAGAACAAAGATGCTGTTTACGTCAGCACCACTACCCCATAGTAAAATACCATATGACATAATACTATGGAAGTAACTAAAATAAACTAATCGAGCGGTTCTCAAGTCTATTATATTCCGAATTTTATTAACTGCAAAAACTGCAGAACTTAGTCTATTCGCTAATTTAGCCAGATGAGGACCCCATTGGAGTTTGGAGTCTAACGTTATTCCAAGAAATACTGTATCATTAACTAGGTCTAATCTATCATTTTTTATAGTTACAGTAGTTTGTCTATTTTTCACATTTGTAGTCATAAATTTAATACATTTAGTCTTTTTCTCATTCAGTAATAAATTATTAACACTGAACCAATCTACTACTTTTGATATAGCATTGTTTACATCGATATTAAACTCCTGTTGTCGTTTGACTTTAAATACGAGTGAGGTATCATCAGCAAACAATACTATATCATGTTTGTCCTTTATAAGGTATGGTAAATCATTTATGTAAATGAGGAATAAAAAAGGACCCAAAATTGAGCCCTGTGGTACGCCCATTTTGACCAAAGACCCAGGCGATCGTTTTCCATTCACGTCTACCCTTTGTATTCTCCCGTATAAGTACGTTTTTATTAAGTTTAGCGCAGTACTTCTAACTCCATAATGGTGTAGCTTCCTGACCAATGTGTCATGGTTAACGCAATCGAAGGCCTTGGACAAATCACAGAAAATACCTAAGGCATCATGTGACCCCTCCCAGGCTTCAAAAATATGTTTAATTAACTCAACACCAGCTTCGGTTGTCGAGCGACCCCGAGTAAAACCAAATTGTTTGGTGTGTAATAAATTATTATATTGAAAATGTTCCATTAATTGTGATAAAATTAATTTCTCAAAGATTTTACTGAAAGTGGGTAGTATGGAGATCGGTCTAAAGTTAGTGGGGTCAGAAGTACTACCCGTTTTGAATAATGGAATTATCTTGCTATGTTTCATAAGATCAGGAAACTCGCCACAGTCAACACAGTGATTAAATATGACCATTAAGTCAGATGCTATGACTTCCAATAAGGATTTAAGGACGTGAACCGACACCGTTTTATTAGCAATTACACACCCATTCTTTTATGGCCTTTCTCCTGAGTGTGCTGGAAGTATATTTTATAACGTTTTTTCTAAGAAACTCTATCACTGTTGTCTCCTAGCTTACGGGACAGAATAACAACAACAAAAAGTTGATCCACCCACCTGTACTCGTAGTACGCAACAATAAAAAAGCGGCCAAGTGCGAAGGAAGGCCAAGTAGGAAGATCTCGTTCAAACCAATTTTCAGTGGAAGTTTGCACCTTCGGCCGTTTTCGAAACCGTAGGTTCGAAACCAGTAGAGAAAACGGAATTATTTTTCTTTTTTGGAAACCTGGTTTCGAATCAAGAATAATAATTCTGTTTTCTATATTGGTTTCCAATACAGAATGTACAGTCTTCTTTTGAAACTCAGTCATGGATATAACAGATATGCATTAAAACTATTTAGTAATAGCTTTGACATTCAAAGTTACAAGAAATAAGAACTTTACTTCTTAGACGTCAGATAGCTAACAATTGTGCGTGGAATTACAAATCTGGTATTTATTGAACAAATTTATCTCTTTAACCAATATGGAAAACGCAAATCCGTTGAGGAGAGCAATGGTGGCAGAAAATAAATGTCTCTTTAACGGGTGCTATGAAGTAAATCTCCACCGGCCTTCAGATTTCTTCGGCATTACAGTAGCTATAAAAACTGTAAGTTGCACGTGTTGTACAGGGTGGGCCAAAAATTTTTGCACTTTTAAAACATCGATAAAAATTTAACTTTTCATGTTTTTTTATATTTTATTTATTTAACCTATTAACAGATAAATGCAATTTATTTTTGAAAAATAACGTCATCCAGATCTCCTCCGTCTCGTCGTTGCACTCCTGCAGTCGACTACACAAACACTTTGGAAAACTCGCTGACGCATGCTGCGAGGGATCGCAGCTATCTCATTCTGAATGTTTTGTTTTAACTGGGGTATTGTCATCGGATTATTAAGGTACACTCGACTCTTTAAATATCTCCACTTGAAAACATCGCAAGGTGTTAGGTCCGGGCTCCTTGGCAGCCATGGGAATTGGGATGTCACCTCTGCGAGAAACTTTTTCGGAAACATTTCTTTCACCACCGGTAAACTCATGTTTGACGTATGTCATGTTGTTCCATCTTGTTGCATCCATGTTCTGGTCACCTTCAAATTCATGCAGTGGGTGCAGTTTCAGATCTAGATGTAAAATTCGCCGTAGACTAGTTCTTGGTATTGCTAGAGCTGCTGAACGTTTACGCGTAGATAATTCTGGATCGTTCTCTACAGAAACTTTAACCTGCCGTATGTTCTCATCATTTCTTGTTAAACGTGGACGCCCTGTTTGTTTGATATTCAGTGTCGAACCAGTTTGCTTGAAGTTTTTGACCTAAGATTTAATTAAACTAACAATTGGACACTCACTCACTTGGCGTTATCCTTATTCAATTCTAAGTAGGCGTCGTACAGAAAGATACAAATCGTTGTTTTTATAAAACTGTTTAATACAAAAACCCCGTTGCTTTCCCGTGAAACGCTCCGTTATAAATAAAATTGCACGAAGTGACCTATAGTTTCCCACCAATTTCCCGCCGCTCACGCTGACAGAGTCCGAAAAAATCAGTGTTGCTATTTGCAAAAATTTATGGCCCAGCCTGTAGTACACTTTTGAATATATTAACTACATCTTGCGTAAGTTCGTCGTCAAAAACTTCTGTTGGGATTGTAGCGGTTGTAATAGCATGACTCCATTCTTCATTCCATTCATGTGATGGATACACAAGTTCGTGTTAGGCGGTAAATACAAATTATGTTTAAACAACAACATCGCCTTATGAAAATCTGAAGGCCGGTGGAGATTTACTTCATAGCACCCGTTAAAGAGACATTTATTTTCTTCCACCATTGCTCTCCTCAACGGATTTGCGTTTTCCATATTGGTTAAAGAGATAAATTTGTTCAATAAATACCAGATTTGTAATTCCACGCACAATTGTTAGCTACTCGTATCTGACGTCTAAGAAGTAAAGTTCTTATTTCTTGTAACTTTGAATGTCAAAGCTATAACTAAATATTTTTAATGCATATCTGTTATATCCATGACTGAGTTTCAAAAGAAGACTGTACATTCTGTATTGGAAACCAATTTAGAAAACAGAATTATTATTCTTGATTCGAAAGCAGGTTTCCAAAAAAGAAAAATAATTCCGTTTTCTCTACTGGTTTCGAACCTACGGTTTCGAAAACGGCCGAAGGGAAGTTTGCATAGTAATGTACATCATTTTTTTTTTAGTTTAATCATTCTCTTATTTTAGAAATTACATTTTACCACTTTGGAAGTGTCTCTCGCAAACTATTCAGTTTAGATTTTTTATTTATTAGAAACCTCATTATCATTTTTGAAGACCTTTCCATAGACGTATGACGTATGGGTTTGACGATTTTTTTTTTTAGTTTTAGTTCTAAGTATGGGGAACCCCCAAAATTTATTGTTTTTTTTTGTAAATTTTTGTGTGAAAATCTTATTGCGGTTCACAGAATACATCTACTTACCAAGTTTCAACAGTATAGTTCTTATAGCTTCGGAAAAAAGTGGCTGAGACATACGGACAAACAGACAGACAGACATGACTAATCCATAAGGGTTCAGTTTTTTGCCATTTGGATACGGAACCGAATGAAAATATAATATCCAACAACTTATTACTCTTTGTCGGCGCCATTAATGCTTGTTGCCATAAGTTTCCATTAATCCGCGTCGTTTGTCAGCCCATAAATATCCGGTGGTTACCGGGTTGGGTTCGCGCTCGGTTGGGCAATTGAAGGGTTAACACAGCTATTTTAGAAACGGGAACACTTTAAAATTCTGAAAAATTGTTAAATTTAATTTTACAGCTGAGAAACGCTTTTTTATATTTGGTCTTGTATTATTAATAATCTATGGTTATCCCACTCGCTCTCACACCTAACGGTACATTTCGGCATTCGTGCTTCCTATAAACTGGAAGAAGTCGAAGACTAATACTGCCCTGCAGAGCCTAAACCGCAGTAAGTGCATCAATCATTGAATCAATCATTAACATAAAGAACATTAGAAAGGTAGAAAAATTACTTTTCATAGACATTTTTTACGTTTTCTCGAAATTAACTTTTTGCACTTACTGCGGTTTAGGCTCTGCAGGGCAGAATAATAGCTTAAAGGTACCTTCAGTCAGCAAATTGGATTCGTTTAGCGCCTTAGAACGCTGTCACAAATGTCACAATGAGTCAACGTATTAAACTTTACATCACTGAAGTATGTGTAATGTAGTGTGTCATTGCGACAGGGCTCTAATTTTTAGGGCTCCGCGCCCAAAGGGAGACCAAAGTGACCCTATTAATATGCCTACGCTTTCCATCCGTCTGTCCTAACTTTAAAGAGCTACAGCTACAGGTATCTTTTGCACCGTTATAAATAACGCCTTACTATTACGGAGGATTCACTTCACTTACAAATAAAAATAAATAAAGAAAATAAAATAATAAAGGGGGTCTCCATACATAAAGGTTTTTTTTATTTTTTTTATTTTTCTTGTATCGTAAAAACGGTACAAACCCTGAAAAAAAACCACAAATACGTCAAAACCGTCAAGTGTGAGTCGCGCTGATTTGAAATCGGAATATAATACCTACTGTGCGGTACGGAGCCCTGGGTGCGTGATTCCGACTCGCACTTGACCGGTTATTAAAGTCATTTTAGAAACTGGTACAGTCAACAGCATAAATAACTGATCATTTATGTACCTTGTCACTTTAACGTTATGTTTGAAATGTTATACAAAATTGTGAAACGATTGAAAGCGACAAGGTACATAAATGATCACTTATTTATGCTGTTGACTATACGTGTACATTATGCATGTTAGCAGCGGAGTTTGGGAGTTGCAATCGATAGTGTGACGCAGGCCGGGCGCCGACCTCTGACCTTCCCCGCTCCACATTTCAGGATATTGGTATATCAGCCTATAACGCAGTGATTGGCTCGGAACAGGGCCAGATCTAGGATTTCTCAGGACTCTATAACGTCTACACCCAGCCCTTCTCAGATCCTGCCTCGTTTTATTAGGGTACCGTAACAAAATGGTAAAAAAGGAACCCATGTGGTGAAATTTTGGTGTCTGTCTGTCTGTTTTTCTCTGAAACTATAGAAGCTATCGACTTGAAATTTGGCATAGTTGTATAACTTGCTTGCGCGCATCTGTTTTTAGTAAAATTTATGTGAAATTATTTTTATAAATATTTGAAAAGGGGTCTAGGTAGAATGGGGGATTGAAAAATTAAAGTGATTTGATAGCAAACGATGTGTCATATCATCATCATCAATCATCATCGTCATTAGCCGCAAGGCGTCCACTGCTGGACAAAGGCCTTCCCCAAGGTTTTCCACAACGACGGTACTCTGCTGCTGTCATCTATCCTCAATTTATAGACAAAGGTGTAAAAAAAAATACCGTGAATGAAGTTTATGGATGAAAAGTCTTGAAACTTTCCTGATTTATATTCTACGACAAAATAAAATGAAGTTGTCAAGTTTGAAGGTTTTGGAAATTATCAAAAATATAAAAGATAATAAAAGATATAAACTCCCGATGTATTTAATATCCCTTCTTTCTGAGCTGGCGGCATAATCGAAGTACATGAGCCCTAGCTAAGAACCACCGGATTAAAATATTTTTCTATTTAATAAAAACGTAACCAAATCAGTCCACGCGTTTGATAGCTACAATGACACAGACAGACACATAGATAACTAAGCAAACTTATAAAACCCCTCTTTGCGTCGGGGTTAAAAATTGTTACCTTAAGTAAGACCTTAGAAACTTTCTCAAGCACTTGAAACGGGGCAGAAAGGCAGTTTTGCTTGAATTTCTACCCCATTCAGGGCAAGTCGCGAACGGTAATTAACTCAAAGCCGGGACTGCTTTTACCTGAGCCGTCCGCAGTCTGTTTGCTAAGTCAAGGGTAAACAGAACTTCGGCTAACTTTGTACAGTACAGGAGGACGAGGGGTGGGTGAAAGACAACCGGTCGACAGAGGATATACAAATAAAGTAAGTGTATTTTGAAGCAACCAGTCCTAGTGACAAAAAATAAGTATAAGTCTTCTGAAGATCAATTGAAAAAAGGTTTAAGTCTAGAATACGTCGTTCATGTCTACCTTCTGTAGGGTTCCGTACCAAAATCCGGTTAAAAAAGAAACCTGGAGAGACTTCGTTGTCTGTCTGTCGCAGGTTTTCTCAGCAGCTATGAATGACATCAACTTGAAATTTGGCATTTTTAGTATAAAAAACATGAAATTAATTTTATAAAAGGGGTCTAGAATGGGGGGTTAAAAATTAAAGTGGTTTGATTATAGCAAATTTGGTGACTGACATATCAACGTGCAGCTCAAACTGCTGGGTCTAGAGATTCTTAGTTTGGTACCTAGGTTTCTTATAAGGTCTAGGAGTGGACCAAAAACGGATTTTTGTAAAATCATCCCCTAAGAGATCAGAATAAGTTTATTTTCTAAGGCCCACTCACCCAGCAGCGATGCCCCACTGGCCCGAAGCCGCCTCGGCCGCGTGGTCGAACAGCGTCAGCCCGACCAGCGCCACCGTCGGCGCGATCGTCAGGGGCGTCACGAACTTCAGCAGCGACCCGATCACGCCGAAGTAACCTGGCCAGACATGTATGCTCGACTATGATATCCTGGTGAAACACCAAGCAAGTTTCCAGCAAAAATCCGCGTTTGCTTGTCAGGTTGCCATGTGATTAATAAAGAAATCTCAGATTAAGCGTAGCCATATCCTGAACCTTTACAATAGACCATAAAAAGGTGGCTGTAAATTTTAGTCCAAAGAATACAAGTTCATTTCTATGACTGCATTAACATGGGATTTAATTTCATTAAACCTATGTCAATTTTAATACATTTCACGAGGAGTCAGCTTTTGTAAATTAAATTTGCTTAGTTACCCTTCTACGTGTTATTTTAGTGGCGACACTCCACTCTAAATTACTTAATAACTCCGGTAGTTCAGTTTTATTATTCAAAACACGATTTGATATTTGAATCGAGTCTTGGACGTGATTACCATCACGTACCCTGAGTGCTCGTGTACCCTTGCCATAAAAAAATACCTGCTCCTATCCCAGGACACCAAAAGTGAAAGCATTTCTATGATGGAATGTTTTTGTTAGTCTTACCCAGGAACAGCTGGAACAGCGCCGACACAGCGATAGCTCCCGACAGCTCGCACATACGACTGGTCCACACCAGCCTCCTCTCCTCGTCCGTCATGGCTGCCAGCTGGTCGGCGGCAGGGCAGCGCCACGCCGGCAGCCCCAGGATAGCCAGCGTGGGCACCAGGAATGAGATGGTACCGCCTTGCACGATGGGCAGGCGGCAGCCGAAGGTGGCTTGAAGCCAGGTTATGAGGCCTGCGCGTGTTCATATGTTGATTATTTATCACTCAGAAATAAGTACAAATGGCGGATCTTATGACTAGCGAAATTGTCTACCAGTCGACCAAATAATTAATAAGAAATTAGTGGCTACACAGAAAAAGAAGACAAACCGAGGCAAAGAGTAAAAACTTAACCTCGTGCTGCCCAAGAAAACAAACGCGAGATCAGCTAAACGCCCAGTGTGCAATGTGTATGCCAAAACATTTTAATGTCCAAACTGCCCATTCTAAGTCTGGGTTTGTATGCCACGTGTCACTTTGTACAATGTGATGTACATTTAGCGGCACGAGGTTAAAACATAATTATATTTATTGCCACAGTAAATATATACTTATATATTTAATAATTAGTCAAGCTAATTAAAAAACATCATTAGGTATATTACATGCAAATTTCATTCTAATGTAATGTAATGGTATATTTTTGAGTAAGAGTGTGTTGATATTGCAGTCTTGAGATAGTAGACTAAAGAATGCCAAAGTTTATAGGTGTCAGATCCTCAAAAACTCCTCCTTGTCATAAAAAAGTCTCAGCCCTTAGTTTAAAAAGTGCAGTCCTTCGTTACACAACCCAACATATTTTTTATGATTGTTATTCCGCTGGTGTTCCGGACCTGACAATGTTGATCCAAATTATGCGTCAATTATTGTAGTTTTGCACGCTATGCATGTCGCGTGTGACCGGCATACAAAGTAACCGCGGGGTTGAAAGTTGCATCATGGGGTGGTTTCATTACTCGGTTTGTTTGTATTCAGTCACCGCAACTACAATTTTTTTCTTCTATAGAGTAAGTAATGTTAACGTAATCGTCATCGAGAAAATATGTATGCTGATTGGTATCAGTGCCCCGTCACCATATTTAGAACTAGAATTTGATAGCTCGTTGACAATGACGTTGACTTTCGTATCGTTCTCGAGTAAAGGTGAAAATCATAAGTAAATGATGTCTTGCGGGTTGTATGCCATCTGTATAGACCGTTCGACATTCGAAATTTGAAATTTGACGAAAATTCCATATTAATTTTGTACACAACTACATACAAGAGCTCATTTACTTAAGTTTTTCACCTATAGTAAAGGTAAAGTATGCGAAAATAGTGTCCTAGAACGATAGTTTGAAAGAAATGAGTTTGCCTAGTAGCTCTAAAAGATTTATTTCATCATCATCAGCCTATATTAGTCCACTGCTGGACATAGGCCTCTCCCATTGCACGCCAACGAGCACGATTCGTGGCCACTTTCATCCAGCTCTTGCCAGCCACCTTGCGAAGATTTATTTATTTCAGCGCAAATATTTATTGCACGGCATGACTATTTCACAGACTAACGCCTAAATAAAAATAACGAGCAAAGTTACACAACGAACTCTCGCTTGCATATCGCTTGATATCCACAAAGGAATGTTATAAATCGAAGGAACTTGCATCGACGCAATAATGGCTGATACATATAGCCTGGGTCTACACCCACTCTCTATATCGTTCGTTATAGGTATATTTAAACAGTGAATACAATAGGTTTGGTACTACAAGTAAATTTTTGCACATACACGTTGCACAACCTAAAGTAAGTCATTATAACCCGCTGGTTAATAATGAGATTTGAATTCCTATGAAAAATTAGGTACAAATTTGTAAGTTTTTTTTTTAAATAAGGTTCTTTAAGTTTTAATAAAAAGTTGTTTCTATTAAGTAGCCTTGCTTTTTATTGTCCCTCAAAAGGTGAGAAAAGTAGAGTATTCTCCTTTGGGACAAAGCTGTTTTCATCTTGGGCGAGCTTGAATCGCTGCACTTGGGCTCCGTTTTAATTCCCTCGCTCGAGGAATTAACTCCTAACACTCTCGCTACGCTCGAAAGTTAAATCTGGAGCCCCTCATTTGCTCAGGATTCAAAATCGCACCCGTGACATAAAACAGTGCTTTATCCCCTCGGTGTATAATGTACTATTATATGTTCCGTGTGAAGGAATAGTAACAACAGCATTGTTTGACTGCTGTCAATATTATCCATATTCAGAAACTTGTTAGCGGATTCTTCAGGATTTACTTC
Organism: Acleris emargana; assembly: GCA_927399475.2. Taxonomy (NCBI): domain Eukaryota; kingdom Metazoa; phylum Arthropoda; class Insecta; order Lepidoptera; family Tortricidae; genus Acleris; species Acleris emargana. The sequence continues at coordinate 7,161,884 of OV656840.1, forward strand.
TTAGCGGCCGGGCACTATTACTCTCGTTGTGGATAAAAGGGCAGTATTTAAAAAAAGTACATAGACTAAAATTGACCACCGTGACTTTGCCATTGCGTCACGAAAATTTGTCATTACCTGTATACTACCCTCACTCACATGCTAAAACTCTCTCTCATTGCATTGTATTAGTTGCACTTGTTCGTTTTATCTGAGATACAACATCATAGGTTCTGCCAATATTTGTGACGTAATTGAATAGTTATACCGTTGTTATCATCGGTGATACTGCAAAACCGCGTAACAAACAAATTTATGATAGAGCAAAATAAACCTTATTATCTTATTAAAAAGGTGCATTATGCTCCTTTTTTTAAATGTTACTTACGCGGTTTTGCAGTTTCACCGACGTTATATTACTTATTATGTAAGTAAGGTCAATGTGGCTAATTCCGTCTACGGGGCTATACCGTCATATACACGCCTGCGTTGAATCTAAGCACAGTACGCCGCTGCTGACTCAGTCGATAAAGCAGCAAGGTTTTCTAGTTCAAACTAAGAAACACAGGTGGCGCTGTGCAATCCATGAAGAATAATATCTGCTTTCGAAGTTCAGTTGTGTTCCGAAGTCGAAAGTGGAGTGTAGTGCTATGCAGTTTTACCAAAGGTAAGTAGAAAACAGTTAGCTTTTTAACTTTGTTTGTGTGCTTATTACCATACCTGGGATAACTGGGGGCATCTGTACGAAAGTGATGTAGCAAAATATTTTATCGACATAAAATATATCGATGTTACTGTTAACATCTAAATGTTATTTGACATAAATAAATATTACTTATTTTCTCCATTTTTAGATTTAAAAAAAAACAAATTAACACGTATATTTATATGTTTATTTTACAACAGTTTACAATCAATATTTTTTCCATATTCGTCGGTATTAATGATTGCCGTCTAGATGAAAATATCCGCTAAACATATTTCATAATATAAAGCATAACTGCTAAACGTACGAATATGAATGGTACCGACGGTAAATTGTAAATTTTGATTGAAATGACATCCGCATACTTCTATTCTCTTAAGAGGCTCGATATCAGATATAACATTGAACCTCTTTACAGTAATTGAGAATGATCAATGTGCACATGCATTAATTTAATTATATCGACATCTTTTTTATCGATATCAAATCCCTAGAACTTGCCCCGAGTTATCCCAGGTATGCTTATTACAATGTTTAAGATATGCCTAAAACTATCTACCTGTTTATTGTGCGTAAAAGTCCGCTGGTTTAAAGTAATTCACCGTGTTAAATTAGGAACCTCAAAATGATGAAGTGGGAAAATCCGTACATAATATAAGGGGCTAAGCCATCATATGCCGGTATTTCCCGATTCCAGATGTTGTCAACAATTTTTTTAGTGTGGTCATTTTTAAGAATCGTACGTAAGAGTACCTAATAATTTATAATAGCTGATTATTTTTCTTTGAATGATAAATAATTATTCTAGAATGTATTAAGAGTTGCAATAATTACGAAAAATAGTACTAAATTCTCATAAAATTTATTAAATGTGTTTATTAGGTAAGTAAGTACTTATGTTTCTTTTCTTTCGGCAAATTAATATCATCTCTGTAAAATGAAATGAGCGATACTTAATTGAAAAACGATTATAAGGAAGGTAACTTTACATTTTAGCCCAGTGTTAAACAAAATCTCTTCAAATTGTTGGATTCTTAAATTAACTAATCATCTTCTAACTTCATTCAGACTAACATTTGAAGAGGATATACAAAAAACTGGCTTACTTACTAAAATACCTATAAATTGATGTTTTGTAAAATCGTAATTCGATAGGTATATATTTCACAAAAACGCGTTAATATAAGTATATATGTTTTTGATGAGGAATATGCTTTAAATAAAACGATTCTTCTGGTTGCGGTATCCCTACTCCCTACTAATATTATAAATGCGAAAGTAACTCTGTCTGCCTGTCTGTTAGCTGAAATTTGGTATGGCTATAGTTTGGTTCTCGGGAAAGGACATACGATAGTTTTTAATGTTTTTATTCCAAAAATCTTCCCTTAAGAGGGGTGAAAAGGGGGCAAAAGTGTGCATGGAGTAGAAATTAATTCCATTCAGACGGAGTCGCGGGCAAAAACTAGTATAATTCTAAAATATAAAAAACATGTTATTCAATCTTGTGAAGACTCAATGCGTTAGTGCACCTAAACGGGTAGTAGACAAGTAAAGGTTCAAACTCAGATGCTTTTTTTAGCTTGTGATAGTTATTGTAATAAGTACTTTTTGTTTAGTCTTATGTTTTTTTCTAATTGTATTCGCATTTCAGACTAGTTTATAATGCGGAGCTATAAATTGATGACTAATAATGTAAATAAATCAGTTCAGAGGATTGCTAAGCTATTTCTTAGTTTTTTTTGGCTTCAATCGTTTTTTATGTTGCAGACAAACATGGTTCGGGAATATAAGAGAAAAACGGATGGTGGAAGATCCTACAGTAACAAAGATTTCTGTGCGGCTGTACAGGCCGTTCGAAGTGGCACAATAAGCGGTTATAAAGCAGCGAAAATTTATAATATCCCCCGGATGACAATCATGGACCATGTTCATGGCAAAAGGAAGAATTGATATTTTGTTAAAAAAAATTGTTTGTAAGGTTTCGTTTATTACTTTTTAAGTAAATAAATTTGTTAATTACAAACTGACTTTTATTTTAGTCTACGGGTGGTATCTATGTCAGACGACAAATAGGTATGATAAATGCATAGTCATAGAGACAATTCATTTTATTGATTATTGTTGTAGGAATTGAATTATTATGTCAATGAACACTGCCCAGTGTGTTGATCGACCCATGAACGATGGCTCGGGCTAATTATTACTATTAAAATAATCTTAGCCATCACGACCGATTTAAGCACTTCAGTAGAGTGTATTACGACACTACATCTGACTGTAAGTATAGTGCATTAACCAATAGTTGATAAAAATATAGAAAAACTTTTTTTTTTTTTTTAAAAAGGTTGAGCTCATCTGATTGCCAAAACATGCCGGAATAACCCCAAAAATTTTTTTTGCCGATAACTCATATTGTGAACCATATATTCAAGGTTTGAAAGCACATATTTGATTGAAAGGGTGATGGGCAATTTTGTATGGACCCCGTCCCCACCCTCCAACGTTCAGGGGGTGCATGTTTATATGTTCGTTAGGACCCAAAACAAGACAAAATAACTATTTTAGTAGCTAAATCGATGGGATTTTTTCTATAAAAAAAACCTTTCAAGAGTTATGCAATGCAAGAATGTGTTCATTTTTAAACCAATTCCATACGATATGATAATGGTTTTCCAAGAAAACCCCATACATAGGACGATCGTCGTCATAGTAAAAAATCATCAGGTTGCCAAGATCTATCAAATGAGATATGTTTCGTTCCTGTTGGTGGGTGGGGACATTTTGCCCATTGTCCTTTGCGTGTGTTTATTTTCCACTAACATAGACTTGAAAAATCTTCGTTATTCTAGGGAAACATCTATTAAGACGGAATAGCCCCATTTTTTTGGGTTATTCCGTCTACCTGACTGTTTTTAAAAAAACATTTATAATTAATTATGCAACTTAGATACAATGAATTTGACAATTTACCTTGAAAGCCAAGTAAATTGTTAGCCAACTACATGCACGCGATGGGTAAATAGTATAAATAAATTTTCAACCAAAGTTGAACTAGCTCAAAAATATGACGGAATTAGCCACATTGACCTTACACTTTTTTACCCTCCAATAATTAGTTTGTAATTTGGTTGGTGTTCCTTTATTATCTTAATTATTACGTAATACATACTGTGCGCAATATTCAGTAGCCGTGGTCCTGACGGGCTATATTAACGACACGCTGGTGGGTGATGATTGTGATTCTCTTTAGAGCCGCAGACGGCGGGTTCGAAGCGTCGCTGATGGCTCTTGAGACGTGAAATTATGAACAACTGTTGATTTGAACTGATTTAATCACAGTAAACACTTATCACGATATACAGTAATAAAAATGAAATATGCTTGAAATATGCGTCCGCACGCTCGTGAATTGACAGCGCGGAAGGGAAGTAGTACCCAAAAACAAACATAGATTTTAAATCTATACATAAACTAGATTCCTAGACTATGGTTATAAGGCCGGCGACAGACAACCACACATGGTTAATAAATTACACGATGATATAAAAGTAAATAAAAACATGTTAATTTTCCGTTAACACATACCTACATACAAACATCGTGACAGTGGAATCTGCGCAGCTGACATACATTGTATTATAGCTTACTCAGGGTTACTTAATAAGATGTACAAATACGTATTATTTATGTGTTAATAGACGAACCAACAGAGTACCTATAAGTGTTTATTGTCACAAATAAAATAATACTTTGTTGCAATCTCTTGAGCCATCGTAATCTTAGATTGTGGCAGGCCTATAGTTCATTTATTTTAGCATGATACAGAACGAAATAAAGGTATTTTATTGGGCACGTTACACGCAACATAATAATTATACAAAAATATTGCTCCAAAACGTCTTTTTTGACTGCTATTATTTGACAGTAAATATTAAATGAACGTTATTTATAATCTATTGCAGTAGTACTTTAAGTCATATGCGTTAATATTTACATTGCGTTTTTTATTTGTGTTGATTAAATTTACTTCAATTAGAAACTTGTTCTATAAAATACCTAAAGAAGCAGGGGTTACAAACCTGTGTTAACAAAATAACGAAACGTCCGAGCATATAACTCGACTAAATCAAATACTATCCTGTCACCTGTCAAATATAGCGAACCTAGTGAATTTTAAATTGATTATTAATAACGCCACAGTTTGCATTTTTTGACAGATTGAACGTCACAACGCCCTTATGTGATATGTCCCATGTTATGTTATGTCATTTTCTCTCGAGTTCGAGAGCGTGAGCGTTGATATTGTTCCATAGTTGTTTTTGTTGTGAGTTGTTTGTTGTTAATTTCCTTGTTAAAATTGGCAGCTGCTCGTTTAGTCTACATCTTTAATCTCTACCCTACTACCGCACTCTTTAGCGGAGAAACGATGACACTTCATCCGGAACAGTCAGTCTTAAATTAGGTAAATCAATTAAGTATAGCAGTTAGAAACCAATATATACATATTCAAATAGTTTTATAGTAATTTTTTTATATAATATCGAGACCCAATGTTTTGTCCAACACAAAAACATTAATGACACATGCACAGATATAATATATTGAGTGCATAGATTATTATTGATTCTGCCAGCGAGTATTAGAGTTGACGACTACTGGTTCTTTTTCTTTTTTTTTTCTCATCCTAAAATAAATGAACTATAGCTTGTGCAGATTCTGAATGTTGATTTGCAAAGATACCTAACCTAAGTGACTAAGTGTTATGGCTCCCTATGTGGTTGTTCCCATATTGCCTATCGCAATCACACACAACAAACAACAAATGAGGAAGTACCTAGGTTTTTTTTTTACGTAATAGCATTGTCGTATAAAAAGTATTAAGTACCTAATAGAAACGGTAAGCCTGGGTGAAGACACATATATCAGCATCGAATCGCATTTTGTAGTACAAAAACGCAATATTGTATGGAGATGCGTCCGCATCAATTCACCCTTCCGCATCGATTCACCTTCAGCATTAAATGCGTATAAGTGTAGCTATCCATTTAACATACTTAAGAATGCTTATTCATGATAAAGCATGAGGACGGCTGCTTAAGACGTGAAAGTAGATGCTTGCGAATGAGAATACTTGATTACGCGTGAGACATAACGCTTGCGATTGATAAAGGCTGCTTAAGCGTGAGCCGGGAAGCTTGCGAATAAGAAAGGCTGCTTAAGCATGGTATTCATAGAGTGCAGGCGGACGACCGCGTCATTATCTTATCACAATGTGTCCATCTAGCGAAGTGCACTAGTTTGTTTACATTGCAATAATTACTTACTTACGTTTATAGTTGACCTATCCATAACGGTTTTCAACTTCAACTGCGGCATAACGTATGCGATTCAATTGAATAGCATGCGATCGCATGCTTTAGCGGATGAAAGCATGCTAAATGATACTTTCAGCTTTAAAAACGAGCGTTAGCTCCCTTTAGCACCTGAACACATGTAACAGCATACTTTACCTTCCGATGCGTATAGTGTGTCCAAAATCATCCAGCTAAATGCGATTCGATGCTGATATATACAGGGTGTCCCTGGATAAAGTGCACAAACGAATAGGGATGAAACTAGACACAATTTTATCGACAAAAAAAATAATAAAAAAAAAATACCACCTTTATTTATTTTTTTATGATTTTTAATAAAAAGTTATAGTACGCAGAGGACCTCATCGGAACAAATCAAGATATTTTGGCTCCTGTGGGCTCTATTGATTTGAAACAAACGGAATTATAATCACAAAAGTTTATTTGTGTCAATGAAAATAGAAAAAAATGACATAAACCCTAAAAATAATGACTTTTCCTATGAATTTTGTGTTTTTTTTTCTCGAATTTTTAGTATTTACTCGATTTACTCAAAATTATGCCCATCTTACCTCATGTTATTTTTACCAATAATGGTTGTGTATCTCATTGCCTTTTATTTAAAAAAATAACCAAGTGTCTCGCACAATTACAAGATCCTTAATGAGCGGCCAAACAAAGACATTGCGTTTACACTTAATTAGGTAGCCGCTCAGGTTGAAACCCTTAATGGAGGATTAGGATTACATTTTGGGTATGGGATTATAAAATCAAACGAATTATGGAATTTCATAATTACTTATTTAATGTAATAACTGTTCAAAATGCCCACCCAAGGAATTGCGTGGCAGAATTATCCATTGTGTAAATTATGATTTTGCTAGGTGATTTTAATGGTTGGACAGGCGTGCAAAGGGATGGTTATGAATCGGTACTGGGTAAGTATGGTGATGAGCGAGTGAACGAGAATGGCAAATGCCTTCTCAATGTATGTTTGGCTAAGAATCTCTGCGTGACAAACACTTTGTTTGATCACAAAGAGATTCATCAGTATACATGGAGACGGCAGAATGAGAAGTCTATGATAGACTTGATGATTGTGGATGAACGGCTGCGTAACAAAGTTGTAGATACCAGAGCATTTCGAGGAGTTAGCGTAGGTTCAGATCACTACTTAGTGGTAACACGAGTAAGGGGTCTGTTCACACGTTGGCGCCATCGTGTTCCCGTACCTACCACTGCGTTAGAGAGGATAAAAGTAGAGAAACTGAAAGACGAAGTTATACAAGATGAGTACGTAAGAAAGCTGAAAGATTGTTTTGAATGTGTCAATAAGATGAATGACAGTGAAGTTGAGAATAATGTTAATAATGTATGGGAGATTATGAAGAATGGCATGGTCAAATCGGCCACTGAAGTATGCGGTGTAGTCAAAAGAAGAAAAAGCAAGAATGAACGTCCGGAATGGTGGGATAGAGAGGTAGATGATGTAGTGAAAGAGAAGAAAAAGTGTTGGTTGGATTTTGTAGCTGTAGATCCAGGACAAGATCTAAGCGACAGAAAGAAAAAAGAGTATAATAGATCAAAGAAAAGAGTGAAAGACGTTGTGGCTAGAAAGAAAGATTTACTGAATGAAAAGTATGATAGGAGTTTCTCTGACAACTTCCGGTCGAATATTAAACTCTTTTGGAGCTTGATTAAATCGGCTCGGGGGAAATCAGAGAAAACTAAATTAAGCGCGGTGAGGGATGAGTCTGGAAACTTAATATGTGAGGAAGAAAAAATGCTTGATAGATGGAAAACTTATTTTGAAAGCTTGTTTGAATGCGAAGATATTTCTCGTGAGCCAGAAAGCATGAGTAAAGGTGCAAGTAGCGAAGATGAAAGTGTGATTAGTATGAGTGAAATCATGAAAGCATTAAAAAGTATGAAAGCGGGAAAATCAGCAGGTTGTGATAGAGTGTCGATAGAAATGCTGAGGAGAGGAGATGGCCTGGTGGGTAGTCTGTTGTACCGCCTTTTCAATGCATGTTGGAGAAGCGGCCGAGTCCCGGAAGATTGGGTCAAGGCCGTTATCGTCCCACTGTATAAAGGAAAGGGGTCACAGCAAGACTGCAAAAACTACCGCGGTATCAGCCTCCTTAGTGTTGTCGGCAAAGTATATGCGAAGATTTTAATTGAAAGGGTATTGAATGTTACGAATGACAAAATCTGGGATGTACAAGCGGGATTTCGAAAGGGAATGGGATGTACGGATCAGGTCTTTTCACTACGGTCCATCACAGAAAAGTTCTTGGCTGTCAACCAAAAGGTTTTCTGTGCTTTTGTGGACCTGGAAAAGGCCTATGATAGGGTAGATAGAAAGGAGTTGTGGACGGTGTTGTCTATGTATGGAGTGAGCAGCAACCTGGTGCAGGCTTTGAGGTCCCTTTATGAGGGCTCCAGAGCCTGTGTCAGGATCAATGGGGCATACTCGGCCTGGTTTAACATCTCTAAAGGTGTTAGACAGGGCTGTGTTGCCTCACCATGGCTGTTCAATCTATTCATGGACAGTTGTATGAGGGATTTGAAAGAGTATGATAAGGGTTTGCGTGTGCAAGAGTTGCTAATCAAATGCCTCTTATATGCCGATGATCAAGTTATACTTGCCCCATCGGTACTTGAGTTGCAGGAGATGTTGACAGTGATGAATGAGGGATTTAAGCAAAAGGGGATGAAAGTAAATGTTGCCAAGACCAAGGTCATGGTGATAGAGAAGGATGAAGAGATGACTGAGTGCGTGATAAATGTAAATGGCGAATTAGTAGAACAAGTGAGCGAATTTGTGTACCTGGGAAGTGTGTTTACAAGAGATGGTAAGTGTGAGAAGGATATCGAGAGGAGGGTAAATGCGGGGAATCAAATTAATGGGGCACTGTACTCCTTTGTGAGCAGACAGGGCGTTTCACAAAAAGCCCGGCTGGCTGTTCACAATGGAGTGCTGGCCCCTACCCTGATGTATGGTAGTGAATGTTGGGTGTGGCAGGACAAGCATGTAAGTCGTGTAAATGCAGTTGAAATGCGCTCTTTGCGTAGTATGTGTGGTGTGAAACTGATTGATAGAGTTAGAAATGAAAAAATCAGAGAGAAGTGTGGAATAAAAGAAGATGTAGTGACTAAGATTGAAAAGGGCATGCTTCGATGGTTCGGTCATTTGGAAAGGATGGATGAGGGAAGATTGACGAAAGAGATATACAGATCGAAAGTGTGTGGAAGGGTCGGAAGGGGCCGCCCTAGGCGTACTTTTTCGAATCAAATCGGAGAAATACTGGAAAAGGGCCGAATCTTAAGTACCCGAAACCGACGTGCGTGCATGACTCGATGTATGAATGTTGAAGAAGCGAAGGAAATTTGTCAGGATCGTAGCAAGTGGAAAGAAGTGGTCTCTGCCTACCCCTCTGGGAAACAGGCGTGATTTAATGTATGTATGTATGTATGTACATAAAAAATAACCCGGAAATGATACGTCGAGCAACTCAACAAATAGCAGTACGTGCAGGATTGTGTTTGCAAGAGCGGGGTGGGCATTTTGAACTGTTATTACATTAAATAAGTAATTATGAAATTCCATAATTCGTTTGATTTTATAATCCCATACCCAAAATGTAATCCTGATCCTCCATTAAGGGTTTCAACCTGAGCGGCTACCTAATTAAGTGTAAACGCAATGTCTTTGTTTGGCCGCTCATTAAGGATCTTGTAATTGTGCGAGACACTTGGTTATTTTTTTAAATAAAAGGCAATGAGATACACAACCATTATTGGTAAAAATAACATGAGGTAAGATGGGCATAATTTTGAGTAACTCGAGTAAATACTAAAAATTCGAGAAAAAAAAACACAAAATTCATAGGAAAAGTCATTATTTTTAGGGTTTATGTCATTTTTTCTCATTTTTTTCTATTTTCATTGACACAAATAAACTTTTGTGATTATAATTCCGTTTGTTTCAAATCAATAGAGCCCACAGGAGCCAAAATATCTTGATTTGTTCCGATGAGGTCCTCTGCGTACTATAACTTTTTTTTTTTAATCATAAAAAAATAAATAAAGGTGGTAATTTTTTTTTTTTTTTTTGTCGATAAAATTGTGTCTAGTTTCATCCCTATTCGTTTGTGCACTTTATCCAGTGACACCCTGTATGTGTCTTCACCCTTATCCACATTACTTTACAGACAAGTTTTTATTTTTTAACTTTTACTTATGATTAAGTTATAGGTATCGCGTTAATAAAATAATCAATGTACAATGAATAATTATCCAATTCAATAAAGATATTTAGATAATCCAACAAAAAAAATAATATTGATTTTTTGCGACATTGTACTAAATATATTTATCATTAACTTTTAAAGTCTCCTAACTTGAGTGTGACTAAGTTCTACGAACCACTGAACCGACTCGTAGAAAGCTTTTTAAATAGGAAGCTAGTTTTACTAGTGTCGTTCTTAGCTATCAGTACCCTTACCATGAGTTACGTTAAGTACATTTACCGTACCCGCTAGCGAGTCGAATGCTCTGTCCCTCGCACTCTATAAGAAAACTACGAGGTCTGCGAGAGACAGAGCATTCGACTCGCTAGCGACTACGGTAATTATAACTCAAGGTAAGGCTACTGAAAGTAAATTATGTCGAAGGAGTTTATCTATTTAATACTTATTGCATAATAGCCATATACCATTTGAAGATAAAGTAGTTTTTCTAGGCGTCACTTTAGCCTCAAATGCAATGGGATGCATATAATGTATACCTCTCCACTTCAGGAAAGTTCTGCAGTGCATGAAGTACGGCAAATCCGCCGACATACAGACGGGTAGACGTCGAGACGGCGAGACTGGTGTTTTATAGGTAGTTATCTATAGTGACTTATGGAATTTAGTTGTGGGGGAAAGCGGCCAACATCATATCATAAATTATCGATAGGTACTGTGCCCATATCCATATAAAAGCAGGCTGTACGTATCAGATATCAACTGGGTTCGTGTGCCTCGCTCAGATATTTAAATAAATTTACGTTTTCTATCGCGTGGAACGTATACCTTTATAAATATCATATATAACCACGCATATACATAAATTACTTTGGCATAACATAACCGTGACGTTCACTTCACAAGTTCAACAATCGAAATAAAGATTAACTCGTTTTCCGAAGTATCAGGTTACTTATGTCTTCGTAAACTAAGGCTTTCATAAACTAACTTATGTAAGTACTAGCTTCTGCCCGTAACTTCGTCCGCGTTGATTTCGATTATCGTTATTTCCTCGGGAACTTTTAAATGTTTCGAGATAAATTTCTTCCAAATCCGTCCAGCTGTTGCAGTGTGAAAGAGTAACAAACATAACACACATACAAACTTTCGCGTTTATAATATTAGAAAGGATTGTGACGACGCGCTGGCCTAGTTGGTAGTGACCCTGCCTACGAAGCTAGCGGTCCTGGTTTCAAATCCCGGTATGGGCAGATATTTGTGTGATGAGCGCGAATATTTGCTCCTGAGTCATGGATGTTTTCTATGTATATATGTATATATTTTTCTATATAGTACAAGCACCCAAGTACCCATAGTACAAGCCTAGAGCTTAGTTTGGGACTAGGTCAATTGGTGTGACATAGTCCCCTGATATTTATGTATATTTTTTATTTATTACTTCATTACTGTGTGATGTTACTTACTTTAAAGTATACCTAATTGTATTTTGATTAAATAAATTACCTACGAGTAGGTGCTGCTAGAGTATCTAGCGGCGGATTGTCTCCGCAATGATGGTCATTTCCGAAGCGCTGGTAGATTACATGTAACCAATTGTAAAAGAGCCATGTGGCCAATTTAATGCATAAATAAATATATTAGGTCCTGGCTAGGTTGATTAAGGGTCTCCCCAGACCTTTCGACGCTGAATCGGCTTGAGCCGGTAAGAAAAAGTTTTATGTCCATGCAATAAGAGCGAAAACGACGTCGTTCCGTTCGCAACGCCGAATCGAGCCGAGCCGAGCCGAGCGACGTCGTTTTCGCTCTTATCGCGTGGACATAAAACTTTTTCTTAGGTCTGGGGAGACCCTTACCCAGGGGTTATATCTACAATCCAGTATCAATGACTGCAGACATCCAAGGGTTAGTACAGAGTTGTGGACAGACTGACCTGTGACGAAGATCATGGTAGAGATGATGTTGGAACGGTCGGGGTCCGTCTCCTGCATGCACAGCGCGGGACACAAGATGAAAGGAATGGCCACTATGGCCCCGATCATCGTTAGGTAATGCTGTGAACAAAGGAAATGAAAAGAAAAAAGAAGAGAAAATAAATTATTTATTCGTGATAAACATTAATTAACACATACAGAATTTTGAACACATGCACAGTTTGTCACGAATAGGTCACAACTCAGCGTGATGCTGGCAGAGCCAGCGCTGCTCTTCCTTTGCGACCCCTTATGGTTGTGAGCTAATTTTTTTTTTTTTTGTGACGTTATCATTTGATTATTTTCCGTCTATTCATAAAAAGTGCAGACTATTACAATAGTTCTACATAGAGATATTAAACTACACTCTTTGAGGTTCGTATTAATACTATTAATATACTGATCTCGACTGTAACGTTTATCTCAAGATGTATCAAAAATTACAGTTCTCTATTGCTTGACGTTTACTTTGACGTATCTTGTGACGGGCATCTCAGCCAAGATGAGTTTGTTAATATAGTAGCGGGGGGGCCATTTGCAACGTTAAAAGATGGCGGACGTGTAATTTGTTTTAGACTTTAATTTTTGGGTAATTAGGTGTTCAAAGTTCTTTTCTGATAGTGATTTGTACTTTTTATGCCTTAGTGTCGCACAGTGATTGAAGACTTGGACTTATTTCGTGTATCTGGCATCTTTCTTCTCGTTTCAAGTGGACTCGCAGTGGTGCAGAGGTTAAAACTATCTTGACCTCTGACCTACAAATCACCGTACAACGTTGCCCCCAATCTTCCTAGAGAAGATTGGATTGTGTTTTATACTCATATAAACCTTGACACTGGCGAAATCACTTCACGTGGAAGCCATATCCCTGCGGTAGTAGCTGTTCAAGTCGCCGCGGGGGCAAAAAAAAATAATAATAATATAGTAGCCATATAGAAAATAATTGAATTGATTGAATTCAGTTTATTAATATGGCCCCAAGATTGGAATCCTAAGACCGCAAACGCGTTGCCAACCCTGAGGATAAGATGGAATGCCTCTATGCGAGTAATTTCATCGGTGGTGCGTCCACTGCTGCTTGGCGGTATGTTTAAGATGGTGATAGTGATCCGGACGGACCTTCTACAGGGTCCTACAACCACTTAAAATTTCCATTTAACCTAGCTATGTAAAATCTTAAATAAACGAACCATCTAGTATACAATACGCCTACACTGAGCGCTCGCACGTGTCTCCACCTTAGTCGTAGGTTCCTAAATCCATTTAAAGTTAGGATTGTAGGACGAAAATAGATACGAAGTGAGCGAAGATGTTTCTGAGAATTACCACAGAGTATTATTTATAGCTTAGCTTTCGTAAGTTTCCAGAGACTCTGCGTGAGACAGTTTGACGTTATAGTCGTTAGGTTGCTATTAAAGTGACCTCGATTTTATGGACAGATCTATATTGTGGACGTCCGCAACTTCGCACAATCAGATTAATTACTGGGGGGGTTGAGATGGGCCTTGTGGGCCACTTCGACCTTTGCTGATCTTTTGTGGCAGCTATGTTTAGAGCTCACCGCAAAGGCCCGTTGTATCGAGGAATTTCCAGATGCTTTGGGCAGTGTGGAGTTGTATCTCTTGTGGGTCAATGATATGTCGCCCTAGGTGGATACCTCTGTTGCGCATTAGTGGCCCGCAAAAACAGAGGATGTGCATTGCTGCCTCCTCTGTTTCCTGACAGAACCTGCATGTCGGGTCTTGTTTCATACTCTTTAGAAACAGATGTCTGTTCAGTTTGCAGTGGCCAGTTAGGATCCTAGTCACTGCGCAAGTCTTTTCTCTTTTGAGTTGTAGAATATCTTTGAAGAGCTTGCTTCTGAACCCTTTAATAAGTGATTTCGAATGGTTTTGTCCTTTTGTGGGCCAGATTGAGTTTCCCGCTACTATTTGCTCCCCCTATTTGTTCCCTTTAGGGTGTATAATTTCGAAAAAACATCTGTGTGCCAGTGCTAGGGTTGTCAAGAAATGTTCCCTCTCAATTTTTAGTCCTTTGGTTCAGTAGTTCCGTATGTACCTACGATGCCTACTGTGATAAATATAAAACGGAACTTATTCGCACAAAACATTACACTCGTTTATACCTTCATTATTAGATGTATAACAGTATGCGTGAACGTCGCGAAAGTTTAAAATTGTACGTAGCCTGTCTGCCAGTCAGCCACGGAACAGTTTTATATGTACGCATACCTCTAGATAGATAGATAGGTGTTTTCGACTCACGAAGGGGCGGCCTGCCAGGCAAATTGGCGTTGTGTGGTTTTAACGCGAAATCGTGAATAGAAAACCCTACCTATTCGTATACAGTGTGTTACCGGCATGAGGGCTTTCCTTGATACAGATTAACAATGGGCAACTCCTTAATGTACCTACATGTTTATTTCAATTAAAACAAGAAAAAATAGTACACACTTGTTTTCTAACAAAAAATAAATTGCAAGCAATGTACACAGTCACTGTGCGTTAAAGTTAATTAGTAAAGTCACGTGACCAAACTAAGCTTATTTACAAGTGACCATAGCAGCCCCATTTGACGCCTGACTTGGTCATCGTACCTATTCATTCGTAGTTCATTGTAAACGAATTCAAAACTGTTAAAGCCCAATTCAAAGTGTTTCAAAGAAACTAAAGCTTAATTTTGCTTGTATCGATGTGAAGATAATGTTTACGAACTATTTTTAAAAATGTATTTAGTTGGCTGATACTAAGGCTAAAAATAATGTATGAAAAAATTAAAGACAGTTGACATTATAAAAATTATATTAAAAGAAAAGCAACGTAAAAAATCTAAATAATATGCTCAATATGGCGACCACCACTATTAACGCACAATTCATAACGTCGTTTTATGTTGTCGTGAATCGATCGGAAAACCGTCGTTTCTAGCTGACGTAAAGCTTCCACTATTTTAGACTTCATTTTGTCTCGAGTTTCGCTGTCGGTAGCGTAAACTTGATTTTTTATAGCTCCCCATAAAAAAAAATCAAGAGGCGTAAGATCAGGGCTTCTTGGTGCCCAATTTTGGTGGCCATAACGCCCTATCCAGCGTTGTCCAAACATTTCATTTAGCTTTTCTCTCACAACCAAAGCTGAATGAGCAGGAACACCATCCAGCTGAAACCATATTCCACTGCGATCTTCTTCAGAAAGGGTATTCAAATGATGGACCAGAGGACCACTTAGAAGTTCTAGAAACCTCTGTGCGTTCAAAGTCCCATCAATAAAAACAGGTCCGATGATAGGATTATTGTCGATAGCTGCCCACACGTTTATGGTCCAACGGTATGTATGGGCAGTCCCCCTTAAAACATGAGGATTATTTTCTTTATCGGTCCAGTGGTGGGTATTTTTGCGGTTCCACATTCCATTCCGGCAAAAAGTACTTTCATCCGTCCACATAACCTTTTGTTGAAAGGAATCATCCTCTCTAACACATGCTTAAAAACCAATTGCAATAGGCTACTCGTAGTGGCAAATCTCTCGGTAATATTTTTTGTACCTTTAGAAATTTAAATGGATGCTTTTTGTTCCTTTTTAAAACTCCATGAACGGTCTTGTTGGTAGTGCCGAACGTTCGCCCAGCAACACGAGTACTGGATGTGGGGTATTCTCTGAAATGTTCCAGCACCCTTTCTTCCAGAGCCACAGACACGATCCCATTCATAGTTCTTTCGGGATTACTAGGAACAATAAACCTATTTTCCCGAACTCGTTGCACGGCTTCCAATATGAATCTGGGATTGTGAGGGTGTCACCTGTTAGGGTATCTTCCACGATACAACCTCAACGCTTCTGCTGCGTTGCCGCGTGTTTCACCGTACAACAAAATCATGTCGCACATCTCACGAGCGTCGTAGGCCATTAGTTAAACTCATGATTTATTCCACAATAAATTTACGAGTATTACTAGAGGAATGACTTTCGTTCAAGTTTGACAACTTTCTGTCATTTTAGTTTCATAAATCTGACAAATTCAAGGAGTATTTAATAACTCTCTATGTTTTGCCCCTGTACCAATGTATGCCTTGTACCAAGTAATAACGATTCTGATTACGATACCTACACTTAGCTCCAATACGTTGATGGTAGTTAAAATCTACGAAGTTAAATTGCAGCGTTACGTTAGTTAACTTCGACTTAATTATACCTGCAAATAATTACTTATGCAACATACTATCGTTAGTCAAAGCAGAAGCCCTCTTGCCAGTAACACACTGTATACGGTTTGAGTTCAATGATTTGCCTACGACAAAAGCCGTGAATCTGGAGAACTTAAACGTTGAAATATTCTGCTCCCTTTATAATCTTCATTAGTCATCTGATTAATGACGTCATTCATTATCAACCCTCGGCAGTCAATTTGAAAGGGGGTCGTTTTCACTTGACTGGCAATTAAATTATAGGAATAGGAAAGCTTTTTATATGTAGTTTTACGTACGCCTCATTTAAGACATTTTAGCCTAGTTGGTGGTTACCCTACCTACGTAGCTGGGTTCGAGTCCCGGTATGGGCAAATATTTCTGTGATGAGCGCGAGTATTTGTTCCCGAGTTTTGGATGTTTTCAATGGATTTAAGTACTTATGTATTTTTCTATACATACATACATATCCCTACCTAAGTATGTTTATCGTTGTCTAGTACCCGTAGTACAAGCTTACAGCTTGGTTTAGGACGAGGTCCATTTGTGTGAGATTGTCCTCTGACGTTTATTATTTCTTGTAACAACTATAAATGCTATAAATTATAAGTAATTAGGGTTTGCAATCCGGTCCGGCGGATCCGGCACCTTTTTCCCACCAAACGGATCCGTTAAAATCTGCCGGATCCGGCCCCGGATCCAGTTACACCGAAAAGAGTACGGCTCGAGAACGTTTTTCCGAGTAGAGGAGTACCGTCTAAAACGCCAACGAGTGATGTATCTAACGTTGCCGTTATAATGACTATTAGATACTTGCGACTTTTAATTAACCATCTAAGTAGTGTCGAAGCTGAGAGGCCCTTTTTGGCCGCTATTTATCTATATCTGCAATTCATTGAGAAGTATGTTACGGGAGATCGTTCTTCGAAACGGGATCCCCTTGAAATATCGACAAACATTTCATCGAATGTGTAATTTCACCGAATTTCATTTCACCGAAAAAAAGCTCCTGCACGTGGAAATGCCTGTCGATGAAATGAAAATTCGGCGAAACGTTCTATGAAATGAGTTTCGATATTTCAAGGGTAGATACCCTTTCAAACTCAACTGTGATTTGTATTATTTTTTACCTTGCTTTAAGCATTTCAGAAGCCTTCCTTTTTGTTTATGGTATGTTTAATAAATCTGATAAGAAAAATACATTTTTATGTTATTAGGTACCTACTCGTTTAAGATATAACACTAGATGAGACGCAAGGTTAGGGTTTAGGTACAAATGGTACAACTTTTATATGAATTACTGAACGAGATTAGAGACTGCCAGTTAAGTTATAAATAAAAACTGCAAAAAAATAAAATAAGTTAATTATGGTGTATAACGTAATGCAAACTAGTGAGACTGATTACTTATCGGCCTTATCGCTAATTGTTCATTAATACGAAAGTTGATTATTGTACACTCAATTAACGTTTTATATGTCAATTTAGAGTAATAAGGTAAAAGCCTTGTTTTACTTGCGAAAATACGTATTGATTTCAAATAAATTATATAAAAGCACCAATCCGGCCGGATTGACGATAATCCGGTCGGATCCGGCCATCATACCGGATTGCAATCCCTAATTATAATACGTCTTAAAATTTATTCTTCTTCTTATGGTGGTACTCGTATTCGCGGCTCATGATATAAAGGAGTCCGTATCCCGGTTACCTGTAGGGCCATGAAAATGCAAAGATACCACGCGGGCACGTCGTCGATGCCATAGGTAACGTTGCCCGCGCGAGCCGCTTCGTCGTTCTGCTTGCCTGGTACATCTTCGGCTGTCTCGGTTTCACCTAACTAGAAAAAAAGATAAAAATTACAAGGAAATATATAGGAAGATTTAAAAGAGGATTAAGACACAAATTAATACTTGTTTTCATCATGTTTTCTTTTCATCACATAAATATCTTTGCCTTAATGCTTTTACCAGGAATCAATAGTGCGGTTTCTTGGCTAATGAATTATTTGTAATTTACATTTAAAAAACTCAACTTACCGTTATTTCCATGGCGGACCAACACTAGTAGTTTTCCACTAACTGGTCACTAATCGTACAAATTTGCATGAACTGCCTCAATAATTAATTGGTCTTATTTTGTGCGCTAAATACTCATGACTTTTATTAAAACCAAGCACTATCCACCAATGACCAAATACCTAACATGTGAGTGTGACAAGTAACAATTCACTTTCATTTGTCATCAAACGCAATTTGACTCGAGTGAGCGAGCCGACTGTCCGACTATGCTAATTGCTTAAGTGATCTAAATATCGCATTACTCGAATGGGCGTCCTTTAAACTTAGGTATAATATATTTATACGATAATTATGGAGTTAAGAGACGACATATCTAAATGGGGAAATAACGTGAAAGACAAATCAAGTATAAAAAATGAAATAATTTGATTTTTCCTTTTTTTTTCAAAAATGCAATTGGAAAGCTCATTAAGTCAAGTATGCGCTTCACTGCTTTGTTCATTTGATTATAACTTCTTAACACTTGGAACTTGGATTTCAAGTACCACATAGGTAGGTACTTGTTAGTTACTCAAAACTTCAATGCCCTTTAACTCGTTAACTATATATTTTACTGCATAAATATTATATATCTGAGTCGAGGACATGTATGTATAGGTAGGTATAACTTAGACAAATATTATTAAAATCGGAAACATCAACCTATTTTTACCAGTCCGCTTCACGTGGATTGCCCTTTTACTTAGAACCTTCATGTAATGCCTAATACATGCTAATACCTAATACAAGGCTTTTTGATTCAAGTTTGAAAAAGGAATGAGTCAGTTGTGTGTATTAATAATCTGATCTCGATTTCAATGTCAGTCTCAAGATTCGTCAACAATGACAGTTTTCTATGGCTGACGTTTACTTTGACGTAGGTATCTTGTGACGCGCATCTCAGTCAAGATGAGTTTATTAATACGGCCCTACTATGTCTTTGAGCACGCCATGAGGCAATAGGGTAAGGATCAAAAAGTTGGCCACGCTAACTCACTCAATTAAATTTTCTATTAAACTTTTCCCTTGCTACACGAAAATTTGCCAAACAATTGTATTGTAGGGATACTTTTCGTCGCACAACGGAACTTTTTTCGATTTCTTTGTTTGTTTGGTTAACTGCGCTTAACTATGGTCCAATTTTTTGGTCCTTATCCAACACCGTCTTTACCATAAGTGCACATGCGGCCCGTGCCCGGGGCCCCAAACCTTCCATCCTCAGGAGGCCCCGAATGACAGACAATTTCTCTCACATTTGTTCTCAAAACATTATTGTCCGGTACAGTAAAGTCCCAGATAGACGGGCGAGAAAGTACGTCATACTTACTCGCCCGTTTCTAATCCTAAGTACACGAACTTCTAAAGGTAAATACTTTGGAGCAGGAGCTTTAATTACGCATACTTACTGTCTATCTGGGACTTCACAGTGAGCAGAGATGGGCATTATTCGAATAATTATTTTACAAAAATTAGTTGGTAATATTTTTATTCGTGAATAATTTATTTGCGAATGATTTATTCGCGATAAACACAGTTTAAGTAGGTGTACCAAACTGTATATAATGGACCTGCCTAGTCTGAAGTCTGGATTTAAAACAAAAGCTAGATTTATCTTACATACACATACACACATACATAAACTCACGCCTTCATTCCCAGAGTGGGGTCGGCAGAGCTAAAGAATTACCAACAAGTCTTAAAACTTCTTCATAATTCCGTAACCACATTTTGCACAAGTAGGCTAAGATGTTTCCCAGTGTATTAGTGACAGGTGGCAAGCCCATCGCCTAACAGTAGATACTACAAGCCTTTATTTCCTTAGTCGCCTCTTACGACATCCACGGGAAGCCATGGAGTGGCACTATTCTAACCCGGCAACCACACGGCAGCCTTCTTTTTTCTGCAAAATGGCCTTTAATTAAACTGTTTATACAACATACCACATCCCGAACGATATTTTCCAGGCCGACTTGTACGTTGTAGTGCGGCATGGTCCTAACTGGAACAAATCAATCGAAATCGATTAATTAATGTAATAAACGCGCAGGCGAAATCGAAATCGATTAAATAATGTAAATTAAGGCCTTACGAGTAAAAAACGAGAGATATCCTCTTAGTTGACATAAATTGAATAACATAACTTAATAGGTATGATTGTAGGTAGGTACTACTACATACATACATACCTTCACGCCTCCATTATTCCCAGAGTGGGGTAGGCAGATCTACAGAATTACCAACAATTCCAAAAACTTGTTGATAACTCTGTAACCACAATTTGCACAATTAGGCTAAGATGTTTAACAGCGCATTAGTGACAGGTTGCAAGCCCATCGCCTAACAGTACTACAAGCCCTTATTCCCTTAGTCGCCTCTTACGACATCCAAGGGAAGACATGGAGTGGCACAATTCTACCCCGGCAACCATACGGATTGACGGATTTTGATTTCCATAATTGATTGACTACATAAACTGTGATCATAACCTTTCTTTTTGCTTCGCCACTGTCGGATAAAAATATCTGATGACTTTTGATAATGTCGTCTATGTCAATAACAATATGCAATAATTAAACAAATGTCGCAAAACATTCTTCCTTTGTCCGTTATCTAAAACGCAACAAAAATAAAACTACAAACAAAACCTATGGTAACAGGTTATAAGTTTATAGGTAGGTACTACTAGTTATGTCAAAAACAAATGCTCTTTAGATGAAGTTAAAAATCACTGAAGATCTGAGGCTCAATTCTACACACAGACACATACCGTCCCACCTGTAATCCCAGAGAGGGGTAGGCAGAGCTATAGAATTACCTACAACTTCAAAACTTGTTGATAAATGATTCCAAAATTTTGATTCGAGTTAACCGTGTCATGTGCGGAACCATCGTGAGCAAGTCTGACTCGCACTGGTCCGGATTTTTTAGTTTAACTTTTTTATAGAAGTGAAATTGAGTTAAGTTTAAACTTAGCTTTTATAAGGTCTTTAACGGCTATAACCGCTTGACGGGTTTTCAAATATCGACGTAAGAACCTAAAATATAAGGTACCTATAATAATGAACAAACCTTAATTTCAGAATATCCGAACAATTAAAACTTTAAACACTGTCACTGAGGTAATAAACACTTTTGTAGCTCCATCATTCAATTCACCCAATGAAAATAGAGATTTTCTGTTTGATCTAAATATTTATAAATATACAAACAAAACAAATAATATATAATCCAACATAAGGTTCAAGAATATCTGACACGTCTTTATTATTAGAGGTATAGGAGTCAAATATTTTTGAGAGTATCTACTGCTGGATAATATCTGATTATTGCTGGTGACTGTACGTAGATATATTTTAAATTTTAATTATAATAATAAATACAAATAAACGGAGGCAACTATCGCGTGAAGTGTGCGCAGACGACTGATTGAAAGATCCTTCAGATATTTTATAACGGAACCAAAAGGCACTCGTTAACTGTCTTATTACATGGATATAAGGTTTAATGCTGCGTAATTCAAGCGTCATATTTATCTGGTTTATTAAAGTAGGCATATATCTACTGATGTATTGGTGGAGAGCAGATAGATACATACGTATAACTCCGTTGATTCCACTCATCGTTTACTATACCCGGCCCGGCGAACCTTGATCCCTATGACATTGACAGTTATTCCTACGACACAACCTTTTACCGTTACATTAGAATCGAATTGGAGGCTTCTAAAAATGGCATTTATTAATTTTAGGTAGATTTATGCCATTACAATGATATTCCGTTGGAGATATAACAATTCTTAACATTTACGAGAAATTATCTCAATCAGACTTTACGTTAACGTCCTGCAAAAGTTACTTCGTTTGGAAGATATCGACAAGTGCGGAAAGTATCGATAAATAAATGTCGATAATGGAAACGAGTGTACATAATTTATAATCATTTAAGTTATAGGTGCTGAATGTTAAAAAAGTTACATGAAATTGTTTTTATTTCACTCAAATTTATAATTATTTCTGGGGACACCAGTTTTTGTTTTATTTAAAATTAAGTTTTATTAGTATGTATCAGTTTTCATGTGTGATGTGTGTGTGTGTTCTATTGAATAGAACGGAGCGCAGCATACATACACTCACGATTGTATACCCAATAAAATAAAATAAAATAACCATAGGACAAAACCAAATAAAACAAAACCTGTTCAGCGATCATTTATTTATATATTTATCTATATCCTATTTCATAGTTACTCGTCGAGAGCAAAAGAGATAGTAATAGACGAAGTTCGAATAACGGACTTCAAACACACAGCACACGTTTACCAACGTGGCTGAATGCAAGTCACGGCTTTGCCTATAAAAAAGTTAAGTTACATCGACACGACCCATCACTAACATAAACTGTCATAGGGATCAAGGTTCGCCGGGCCGGGTATAATAGTGAACACAAAGCTACTTGAAAAAATTGTTTATAATTAGTAATAATTACTTATCATTTACTAAATTAACTATTTACTTATAAGTTGGTATGGCCCCGGTTAATGGTTTAATTTAGTTCATCATCATCATCATCATGTCAGCCGAAAGACGTCCACTGCTGGACATAGGCCTCCCCCAAGGCTCTCCACTCAGACCGTCTTGTGCTTTTCGCATCCACCGCTTAATTTAGTTAGAAGGTTGCAATTTGGACTTTGTCCCCACCGACCTACCGTACCGTGCACAACTGACCATGAAATCTCCTATATCAAAACCAAATTTAATAGCGCCGGCCATTTCTGAGTATTAGGACCTTTGGGCCAGCTGAAGATAACTTTAACCTACCTCATATTTATGAGGCCGCATTTACGCTCGCAAGTTATTGCAGGTGGTAGGCATCCGAATAATTCCTCGGAGTACTCACCGTTATAAATTGGAAATATAAAGGTGATAGATACAAGGATTACCTACATTTTGGATATTCGTTCATTTCATTAGGAGTAGGTACCTAGGTATCGGTACTTATCACTACCTATTACAAATGTCGCTTTTTAGTGTTCCGTAGTCAAACTAGGAACCCTTATAGTTTCACCATTTCCGTCCGTCCGCTCTCTCTCTCTCTCTTTAGTCTTAGTTCTAGAATGCTTTTATTTGGCATGAATAAACATATTTATTAGTCACGCCGACAAAGTAGTAAAATAAAATCTTTTATTTTTGTGTACCTCTCCGACCCGTAATTCCCGTAACGTGGGGATGTATTTCTTTTTTCTCGTCCACCTCATCGTGTGCGTTACAGTCGATCGAAATAATCACATAATTAAATCGTCACTTGTGTTACGAAGTTCGGATTTTTTTTGTCTTAAGCGGCAACTCTTTGTCTACGCCGTAATCCAAACTCACTGTCAGTTACGCCACAGCCGCGGCCGTGATCGGTCATCGTTGTGGAGCTTCCCGCCGAAAACGTCGATAGTATGGGAGAATAGATAAGGTCAGTGCACTCCAAATTTAAGCTTTTAATTACGTATAAAATTCAATAATTGACAGTCTTAGAAGGATTTGCTTAGTATGTATTCTTGATTAATCACTCTTTTATTGGAGTCAAACATTGTTTTTTTTTTTGCTAGTTAGCGAGTAGGTAATATGCTGTTCAAGTAATGGTTTCAAAAATGTATACCCAAGCCAATACTTGAACGGTGTTCAGCTACTAGGCAAGGCGTACTTTTTTTTAAAGCGTTTTGATAAATCGTCCTGAAATGACAGATGGACACTTACTGCCGCACTCAGAGACGTCACTTAAATTTAATGCTTGTTTAAAGTTGTTGCTGTCACTTTCTCTGTTATAGCAATAGAATAAGACAACACGTCACTAAACAAGCATTAATTTTAATTGACGTCTCTGAGTGCGGCAGTAAATAACTTAAAGTGATCGTTCAATGCTCTTGTATATTTAAACCAAAAGATGAACATAACTTTTGATGTCTAATCCAAAGATTTCGGAGTTTAAATTACTATGAAAACTATCACTGTTCAATAATAAAATGTGTGCCTAATACTTGAACGAGTTAAATTTACTAGTTCATGTTTTGGATTCTATTCCAATAGGTGAACTCTTAATGGTTTTTGTTCGTTCATTTCACAAATTCTGTGTCCTAAAGTTGAACCAAGTAAATTCAGTCGTTCAACTTTTAGGCATCGTTTTGTAATATGAACACTACTAGTGTTTATAGAAACGTTTACTAATATTCTAAATGTGAAAGTAACTTTGTTTGTCTGTTTATCAGTTTGTTATGTTTTTACCGCTAGACACGAAACCCTGGCTAGAATCGGAACTGTACTATATGTATAAGTACATGTTTATTTGTCTGTTTGTAAGATATAATTTTACCAAATATTAACCCCAAAATTCTATATTATGTCCTCTTGCGAAGAATAAGTAGGTATTTTGGCTCATCTAACTCCGATCACTGAATTTATCTGTAAACAATAAAAAAATAAAGACTGATTTCGTTAAGTTGCATTTTATTTCTGAAACTTCCTTAAAATTATAATGTTTTAGGTTTTTTTATTATGTTAGTTCAACTTTTGGGTCCAAACCGTTCAGGATTAGGGCACGCTGTTCATGTTTTGGGCAAATCGGCACATTTTTGGTTTCAACGATTTTTAGAAGAATACTGTGTTATAATAACAGGCTTTATAATAGTCATCTTCAATCTAGACTATATACTGTACCATATAAAAAAAAATAGGTTAAAATAGGTTAATTTCACTGAGAATAAACGGTCTAAGTTGGTGTAGTCGCTTAATCGTTCATGTTTTGGTGCCCCTACCCTAGTACACTTTTCCCTAATCAATTTAATTTGTAATCGCTACTCTAACAAAAATTCCATTTGAATATCAAATTTAACAGAGTC
Source organism: Acleris emargana (assembly GCA_927399475.2). NCBI lineage: Eukaryota > Metazoa > Arthropoda > Insecta > Lepidoptera > Tortricidae > Acleris > Acleris emargana. The sequence continues at coordinate 7,187,269 of OV656840.1, forward strand.
GACGGAGCTCCTATTTCTGAGTGTTGTGGCCCTTCGGGCCTGCTGAAGAACTAAGTTAACCTTAACCTACCTCATATTATGATATTAATTTTTGTTAATTTGCAATAGAGTATTGAATAGAGGAAATGGACCCCTACCGGTAGAAATAAACCTAGAAAACGTATACTTATACCGGTAGAGATTGCTTGGTAGGGATAAGCGTACCAGGGTCTTAATGGTCTACCAGTTTTGACAAGTTTCAGTGGGATCTAATCATGCATGATCTAATTATCGCTAAGTTTGACACTTGTCATAATGTTCAACCGTAGGGTGGTAGGCCACATTTTTGGCAGACTTATTTACGGCGATAAGAGCTAATGCACTCTAATCAGTCTTGAACTCTGGCTAGCAACTAAAATGCACTTAATATAAAACTTTCCATGCCCGTACCTTTCACCCGTGATTTGAGAAAGAGATGCTTACTTACATAACTTAGGTGGGTACCTAACTTCGAAGTTCGATTGTTAAATTAGGGCTTTCTTCACCATTTAAGTAGGTCTGCAAGGGCTTTTAATGGGTTTAAAAGAAAAACAGATTAAAAATATACTTTATTGTTAAACAAAATCAGATTTTTACAGTCATTTTCAACCTTTTCAACTAATATTTAACTCTGTGAAATTAAAAAACGAGATATTTATTTACGTCATAAAATCCTTTCTGCATATAATTTGGGTGCAGACTCGTGGTCACCCCAGGTTGTCACCCCAGTACTATTCGACGGAGCCCTGCCTGAGGCAGGGCTCCTATTTCTGAGCGATTTGCCCTTCGGGCATCTAAAGATACCTAACGAATCTAACCTACCTACTTTTGCGGAATAAAAATGATTTCTGTCGAATTTCCGACCAAAGCGAATAGTACTGGGGTGACAACCTGGGGTGACCACGAGTCTGCCCCTTATAATTTTTGTAGTGCAAAAATATTACTTAAATATCTATGTCTAAACAATGTTTTTCCTGCTAGGAATAAGGAAGAATTCTTAAATATCGCTAAACTTAAACAAAAACAAGTTAAAATTATACGAGTTTATTATAGGAATTTTTGATTGATTCCTTATCCCTTGAACATTTTGCAACGCGCCACGTCAAATACAAATGTGTCACGTCACTTACATGCCACGCGTGTTTCAAAAGCTTTGAAAAATTCAACTCAGTCCATACAAAATCAAGTCTATACTCCTCCGACAACTATATGCGTCGGTAGCGTTGTAGACACGACAGCTCATGACGACTATTAGGATGGCGTTGGCATTCAAAAGGTTAATTCAAAAGTGAAGATTCAAATTAAATTCTTTAGCTACTGTCGAACAAGACAGTTATATTGGTCTTGTGAAAAAAAAGCAATGAAGAAATAACTAAAAACTTGTCTTAGAAAAAGCAGCCTTCGAAAATCCGATTGTAGATGTGATATTGTTGGCTATGTTGTATGTATCTTAACACTTTAACAGCCACCACACCATTAGGTTTGCCACTGTATGAAAATCAGTGCCCTTGGCAGTGAAAATGTTATCATTTATATACAGGGTGTCCCAAGAATAGCACGTCACAGTGACACCGTAGATTCCCCAGCCTCAGACGAACCAAACCAGCCTAACATGACCTCAGTAAAAGTTTCACCGTTTTCGAGTTATACCAATTGAAAGATTTTTCCAATTTCTCACCTCTTTTGACATTGTAAGTGCCCGCATTTACTGGGATAGCTTTAGAATTTTTTTATTTTATTTGTGCGCTTTTATGAATAGTTGATTGAGATGATAGAAGCATTATTATGTCAATAACTTATTTAAAAGTTGGAAAAATACTGTAATGAACTTGACTTAAAATTATCATCAACATAGTAATTTTAACTTTGAACACCTGCCATAACTTTTTTTTACTAGAAACTAAATGAGCAAATAGCTTTAAAAACATGCGTATTTTATGCCAATTCTAAAATGGTATGACACAATGATTACAATTCGTAAGGAATTCGTATCACATTTGCCAATATGGATCCTCGGAAACCAATGCTAATCAATCATCTAAAAAAAATATCTTGTACTATACGATATCTCATTTGCTTGTGCTCTTTTGAAGAATATGATTGATTTTTGGTTGAACAAGGATCAAAAAAAAAAAAAAAGGTTTAACTTTCATTACCTAGTTTTTACAATAACAAACATCCCTAATACAAAAATCATTTTACAAAGCGAAATCAACTTCCGTTAAGAGTACCGAGTAGTCTAGTAGTAGAGTAGTAGTAGTATTTTCTGGGCTAGGTCGATGAAACTTTTGTATGATGTAGAATATAAATTGGTTCATATTTGAAAAAAAAATTGTGTGTGTACCGTACCATGAGACGAACTTGTTATACAGGATGTTTTTTTTTTACAAGAATTTAAATGGTTAGGTCATATTTTTTTAATATATTGCTTTTAAGTAATCTCATTAATATTTGTACAAAATTTGAAATTCGTCACTCATAGTTTAGGAATAAAATAAATAAAAGTTTTGGGGTTAATCTGGTGTTTTTCACCCCCAGGGGTAACAGAGGGATGAAACTTTGTGCAGGGTATTACCTCCTCAAAAGGCATCGTTTGATTATAGTTTCGACCCAAAAACGCTGGGGGCAATTTTTCTTAGGCTATCCTGTTTATAACTTTTAATATACTTTATACTTAAGAAGTTTTAATATTTTTTGTGTAAAATCAAACTATGTGCTTGCACACAGACCACTTACCCTGTAGCCCCCGCTTCGGTCAATTTTGTCGAGTATCTCATTAAGCTAAAAATGGCGGGACGAGGGGGCTGACAACTGCACCGTGATTGGCTAGTTCAAAGTCAACGGATAATCTCGTATGCGCTTCGTGGTGCGCGCCATCAGGGGTAGAATCAATAAAAATACGAGAAATGGTTATTTTCCAGTTCAAAGACGCTAAGCGAACTATGGAAAGAGCTATGCTCGGAGTTTTTCTGAAGGATAAAATTCGTAACGAATACATCCGACAGAGAACCAAAGTTATCGACATAGCTCAAAGAATCAGCAAGCTGAAGTGGCGGTAGGCCGGCCATGTCTCGCGAAGAACCGACAACCGCTGGGCTAAACGTGTTCTTGACTGGAGACCGCGTCTCGGCAAACGTAGTTCAGGACGCGCTCAAGCCAGGTGGGATGACGAACTGCGAACTGCAGGCAGATGCTGGATGCGGCAAGCTGAAGACAGGGCGCTGCAGTGGACTAATATAGGCTGATGATGATAATGATGATGAGTAGAATTGGGATTTGATTTTTTTGCCTTAAAATATTCGTACACTTTATAAATAGCATGTTCAGTTGGAGACTGAAGTCTCGCGTAATTTGACGTAATGAAAACAAATTCCTCCCGCACCGGTCCACCACCGCAGGAACCGCAGTTGAGCGCTAGACCTTATACTATATCGCGTGCAACCCCTTATTGTGAATCCACCTTTAAACATTATTGTTACCATAGAATATCTTATCCGTGACCATAGATTGGCGACTAGCGATCGTGTCATTTGAATGTCAAAGAATAACACATCCTTACAATTTTTATGAAATAGTTACATTTTATTTTTGTTCATATCATGACCGATTATTATACCTGTTTTACTCCGTTTTCATTCCCATAGTTAAATTTCATTTAATTTATTTCTTATTATTTTACTTGTTAATCTAGCATTTTATATTATATTCTTTAATTAACCACTGTCTCTTCGTTCGTGTATCACGTTGGCGCCACTGAAAACCAGCGCCAGCGTCGCGGTTAACGCTGTGACATAGTGCTGAGTGGTGTCAATTTCGACGTCACAGAATCACCCATGGCAACACTATCCTACAATTTTTTTTTTTTTATTATTACTGTGTTGCCATCCTTATTTTAATGATGTTTTTCTCTGTTCTGTTTTTTTTTCTTGTGTTCGTCGAATAAATGTTTCTATTTCTATTATTTATCGAGATTACGCGATAGTTCAAATTCAAAATTCAAAATATTTATTCAGTAAATTGGCCACATGAGGGCTCTTTTACACGTCGGTAATATGGAGTGAATCTACTAGCGCTTCGGACAAGACCATCATTGCGGAGAAGAAGCGCCGCAAGAAACTCCAGCGGAAGGTCATTATATTAGTACACATTTTGCCGCTATAAGTTGCCTACTCAGAATCGTTTTTATTATTAAGGTGAACAATTTGTGGCACATTTGAATTGGGTCTACCGAAATTATTTATATAAATAGAAATAAATTTGAACATAAGAGGTTTCATTTAAATTACACAGTAATTTCAGTGTATTGACATAATTTATTTAAAAAATAAAAGTTTGTTCTGTACGCAACGTTGTATGCCATAGTTCATCTCATCATATTTTTACGGGTATCAAAACCTAATAAATCAGTGTATTCACATCACTTCATTGATTAGACAAAGGCGGGATTGGCAAAATCAGTATGGCAAAGAAAGAGATGGACCACTGTTGAAAGACATAAAAGCATTGCTATCGTTAAAATAAATATTTCACTTTTAATTATTAAATTATGATTGTTTTAAGTAATAACAGCTTGCCTGTGAAATAAAATTCCATTATTTTCGAGGTAAGATGTCTTGCTACACTATTCAAACAACTAACAATACAATACAGCATATTTTTAACACTTTATTGGCAAAGTAAATAGCGGATTATTGCGTGTTGCTATGTCGACAGGCGCACTGTGGGAGCGCGTAGAACAAACGGTCGGACATGCGAGTGCGCGACAGTAAACTGTTTATTGCAGATAAACTGCTATTATTATGGCCTCTAAATTATAACGAAATGCTAGTATAGTGCATTTTTAGCAACATATTAATAGGGGAAAAAGAATAGTCTTGCGATTATATAGCAAAAAAAAATATTAAAAAAATACGCAAGATTTTTGGCAGTATTTTATTTTGGTCGCATGCAAACATCCCTTGATAAGTTTTTTATTGGTCCTGTGCTTAGGATTCACTTAAAAATGCATATTTCTTTATTACGCCTACAATTTAAAATTATTTCATCTAAAGAGATTGCTATTAAATTACACAAGGCGCACTGTCGAAATAGTAAATAGCATTGTAGATATTATTGTTATTTACACTTATTACGACAAGAGCGTGACCGGTAATTTTTTTAGAAAAAATAAGAATTATTTTGTGAAATACTAAAATCAAATAGCTTACCAATTGCACATTTATGCTTTATATTTAATAAGGTGTCCAGTCTCCTGAATTATCTACAATAGCTTGGCATCTTCTAGGTATTTATTTATTTTATTTTTATTTTTATTTTATTTTTATTTTATTTATTATTAGGTATACTTTCTACCAAACTTTCAGCGTAACTACGAGGTAAAGACCTCCACACGGACTTCAATTCCCGAGTTAGGTCAGCAACTCCAGCTATATTTTTTCCTCGTAATTGAAGCTTCATCCAAGCCCAAACATTTTCAATTAGATTGGCGTCGGGTGATTGTGAGGGCCAATCCACGGAAAAAATTACCTTGTTCCAATCCCGGTCTTTATATTCACTTGCCCATGACAACCTTTTCTTCATATGGTTTTCAGTAAGGAGAGGTTTCTTTACTGTACTTCGATATTTCAATCCATTTTCAATCAAACGCTGTCTAATTGTGGCTAGAGATATATTTAAGCCTTTATTCTTTAATTTTTTCTGCCCTGCACGCAATGATAATAGAGGATTTTTCGAGAATATTTGCAAAATCCGTTTATCCTGTATAGAGGAGGTCAATCGTTTTCCCGCGTTCTGGTAAGTCGTCGACGTTTTTTGTTTCGGAATATCGCTTGACCCACTTTCTAGTCACAAATGCCTTCGATTTATTCATATACTTGGCGGCCTGATCACGTGACATTTTGGGTCCCTTTGGGTGTGAACAAAGGAACACTGCTTCATATCGTGAAGCAAACGCGGCACTCATTTTGGAAAATGAACTATATTGGCGGGAAACTGTCAAGTTTTTTTTTTTACAAAGCATTGTAGCTAGATGACCACTCTATTCAGCCAGTACTTTTTTCTGTGCCACTTAGGTAAAATAAAAATTATATCGGACATGTTCTTGTCAAACAGACTGTATAACAAAAGAGTAATATTTTCATCATTTGTCTGTTATGGTTATGATATAAAAAATTACAAAAGGTTACACATACTCTATAATTTGGATTTCGGTTTCACTGATGAGTGGCTGCGCTTCGATCAACAGTTTTTTTTTCGTTGTCCTTTTAATGTTACTGGAGATAACCGGATCAGACCGTAAAAGTAATGCATATATCAGATCAGTATTGCAAGCAATCCTAGATATTTTGCGTGTGTGGTGAAGTCTCACATATGGAAAATAAATATTGTGTATAGATTTTTCACGGATGGACTATGTTAGAACTGCATTTCTATTCGGCTGCCTTCGCACATTTAAGTAACAAATTGATATTTCTTTTAAATAGGCGCTTTATCGCGCTTTACGCGCAAATATCTCTAAAATTCTGCTAAATTCGGTTAAGGTTGCAGCGTATTAAAATTATCTTTAACTTATAAGTATATTGTAATATTTAGTATCTTGGAATTGTTTGGCACATGTTTTATAATCATGACTTTCTAGTTTAATTTTACATGAATGATAAAACAACAATTATAATAATTATATTATAAATCACCTAGATATTATTTGTTATGGCGATACTTAAACATATACTCTTTGTAATAAAATCAAAAAAAGGACCTCAACTACAAAACAACAGATAAAATCGTACCTAGAAGTATGGTCGAATTTTACGGGTTTATCAGATAGTGATGTTTGCTCGATTACTATTCACCAACGAGGCAAATAAATGAAAAAAATATTATAAGACATGATGGTCTAAGCGTTCGTTTACAAAAAAGTCATTTAACAGCAAGAAAGTGAAACATTTTATTTTCAAGCATGTCCGACCGTTTGTTCTACGCGCTCCCACAGTGAGGCGGCCGCGTACTAAAAGTCTGGGGGCGTGGCCACCGGTTAGTGCTCTGTGAGCTTAAGCTTGGCTTACGGGGGCGCCTTTGTATGCGGGGTCTGGAGGGTAAGTGGTATGTGTGCTTGCGCAACGAGAATTCTATACCAACGCCACAATAGTAACAAAAACACTTTTTATTTGACATTTCTGAGCGTATCCCACGCACCATTTACTGGAGCTGGTGAAGAATCATACATTCATCAGCTGTCATTTCAGTACAGTGGTCCTATTTACAACAAAATGTGTTAACAAGTCCGCTTTAAGCGCTTCCTAATACATTTCTTCTTGTCTTCTTTAGTGGTTCAGCTAAGGAGCCGTGGTACAAAAATCTAGCCCATAGTAATGGCTGCGATACCCTAATGTCCAATTTTATCACAGTTTACTTTAAAAATCAACAGTTCTTTTTTTACAAGGCTTAAAAAGAGAAACACTGAAAGGAACCCACTTGGCTATGCCACTGGCATTGCTGATGCTTATGAGCGACAGTGACTGCATATCATTATGGCTATAAAAAAAAACTAAAACCCTTCAGCGTACATAAAATTTAAATTTTGGCACAAATCTTAGCTTTCATCAGAATTCAGTTGTTAAGAAAATATGTCTAGTTCTTCCAAACTAGTAGATTCTGACGTGTACATACAATTTAATGTTTGTGCTTCTGTCATTTCACTCAAGTTCTCCACAATAGTGGATCTCACCAAGCAGAATAATTGATCTTCATTTGTCTTAGGTCCAATCAAATCACTCTCTTGTGGATCTTGAATAATTCCCTCCAGATCTTCTGACTTGGTTTGACTTACTTCATTGGTTGAAGCCTTTGATTCTGTCTCAGCCAGTTCTTCTTTCTCCTGGGGTTTTTTCTTTGATAGAACTTTACAAACCACACAGTCTCCAGTCAGCAAGTGACGATGTTGAGGCAGAATTACCTTTGCAATTCCTGTAAATAAACAATATAGTATAAACTGTTTACATTTTCGTGTTGTTTTAAGTTTAACATACTTAACCTAACCTATTGAATGCAAAATCAAAAATACTGGTCTTTAGTGAGGTGTTCATTTTGAGCAAAAGAAAAGCTGGTAAAATACAGGCTTTTTTAAATTAATTTAGTAAGATGTATTCTATAACACAAATGCAATTCACCTAGACTGGGGTACAAATAATACTAAAATCGCTGTTTACCTTCTGCCTCCAAATACTCAGGTTCCTTGCATATTGCAGATATTTCATCTTTGTCTTCAACAGTGTCTCCTATTAATGCAGGTTCTGCTACTTGTCCTGCTTTTGCTGCTTCTGCTGCCCCCGCTGCTTCTGCTGCTGCTCTTTCAGCAGCTAATGCCGCCTCTGCCTCTTTTTGCTGCCTGAAGTAAATAATTTAAGACTAGAATTGTTTTAAGATACCACAAATTAATATTAAAGTATGTTCCTATCTATCTATTATGCTTACACAAGCACTCAATCAGTTGTAATGTTTTTTTTTCAAAGAGATAGCATTAACCTGAGGTATGGGAAAGAATATATTTTGATTAGCTATATACTCGGTGTACTTGAACGACGTCGCGGGAAAATTCATCAACTCATTCCTGCTGCTCTGTAATGTATCCATAATCCTATTATATACTATGCAACATTGCTATAATGACTGAAAATTTATTTATACCTCAGGTCTTCAGATTTTTTATCGTCAATTTCTTTCATCATATTTTCTGCTTGTACCCAAATATTTTCCTTCACTAGATTTTGAATGTGGCTACGTTCTACACATTTCTTATAATACTCCCCAGCCCAACTGGATGGTACGTAATTATCATCTCTTTTTGGTGACTTTCTACTACTTTGTGGAGACTTTACACTGCCATCTGGTGTAAGCAATGGTGTCTTCTTTTTCAATGAACTTCTTTCATCAGAATTTTCATTCGCTGATTTAGGGAATGATTTCTTTCTGAATATTGAAGTCATATCCTGTGAAAGTAGCCAATTATTTACTTTATTTACTGAATCCTTTCTTCTATTCAATGTGTTAACTTCCTCATCATTTTTCACGGGTGTTTCTTTTACTTTTATAAAGTCCTCTGGTTTGAACAGTTTTAAAGGGACATCCTTGACATCCATTGCTGATTTTTCTGAGATTGCAATAAGAGATGCTATAGCCACATTGCGTTCACGAAGCGGTTTTTTCTTTAATTCAGTATTCTTGTCACTTTTTTCTAGTGGTTTTATCTCGACAACATTTTTCTTATCACATTGCTTTGCCTGAGTTTTTTTGCTTTTAGGTACAAAAATATTAGCAACTGGATTAAGTGTTTTTGTGATTTCAATGGACCCCATTGGTACATCCTCAGCCTCAGGTTGTTCATCATGAACCTGAAAGTAATTATATCTGGTTTTAGTACCATTTTTAGGATAAAATTATGTTAATTCCCAAGTATCCTACTGGTTTTGTTCCAGGCCAAATTCTTTGTCTTTAAAAGACAAAAAGATTATTGTGTGGACAATGTAATTTAGACACAGTAAGCTTATTCCCGCCTTCCACTACCAGCGGAGTGGGCCACATACAGACTCCGTTTGGCTTACAACGGCGGCTTTAAAAAGGTTAGCTTGCGGTGGAAATGTTTGAAGTCACCATTGTAAGCCAAACCGAGTCTGGGCCCACTCTACTCGCAGTGCGAGGTGGACAATGGGTCTAATAATATCCAGAAGAGGTTACCCTGCTTAATTCTCCACTCCATAGTGCAAAAGACCACCCCTTTTACTTCTTATAATGCTGCAGCTATTACATTTGTATAATTTGATGACACTATCAAAACGGAGACTTAACATGTAGATAGATATACAATTAAAAGCATAATTTATGCTTTACATGGATTGAATCTGGTTTTGATATGAACTTAATTTCAAAATATCCTAACACTTTCAGTGCCTACACCTCACCTGTTAGGGTTGCCAACTTTTTTTAGGAAAATAATGTATATACAGTTGTGTGCAAAATAATAGCAGTGTAGGTATTTGAGTAAATATTTTCTAAAATAAGCCAAGTGCTCAAAAGAGGGCCTCACATTTAAAAACTATTCACCCAGGGATTGTTAGCACTGGCTAGCATTACAATATTTTTTTTTAATTCTTACTTTAATTTCCGAATTTCGAAAATATATATTCCATATAAGGGTGAATCAACTTTTAAGGTACTCCTTTTCTTTTGCGGTTTTAAAACTTACCTGGTGACTTATTGTTAATAATGATCTATGAATATTAAAATCAGACCACCAAATTTACAGACCTTACACGTTAAACAGCTCAAATATTTTTTAATCCGCGAAAATACCTGGTAACGCAGGGGAAAATGCACATTTTCCATACAAAACCTAGGGACAACATTGTCCCCTGCGCAGTGGCGTAACTATAGGGTGGCAGGGCTGGCAAAATGCCACGGGCCCCCGGCGCAAGAGGGCCCCCGGCTTAAGAGGTCGCTAGCTCAGCAATATTTTTTTTAACATCGTACTTGAGTGTTTTATTTTACTTGAAAAGTATATTTTTTGTTTATTTTGAAGTGTTGCTTAAAATCTAAAAAAAAGATTTTGATTAGTTTTAGAACGCATCTATTGGTTTTTACTTTTTTTTGTCGCGCTACGTTGGCAGCGCGGGTCGGGGAATTCCCTCATTTTGTCAACCAACTACGTACAACGGGACGGGTCTAAATCATAGGGCCCCATCAAAAGAATTTGCCACGGGCCCCGGATGGTATAGTTACGCCACTGCCCCTGCGTTACCAACTATATTATTATTTAAAACTGTATTATTTTAAATCAAATAACGTCAAATGTGAGCCTATTTGTCTGATTTAATAAGCGTGTAAGCCACGTCATTAACAAAAATATAGTTTTTCTAAAAACATATAATTGGTAAAACATGTCGAAAAATGGGGAGTACCTTAAAAGTTGATTCACCCATAAATAGCAGTGTCACGAAAATGTCCTCATTACATAGTTTTTTCCGACTCGGATGATACAATTATTATCTATTCATAGTACAGGGTGGGCCATAAATTTTTGCAAATAGCAACACTGATTTTTTCGGACTCTGTCAGAGTGAGCGGCGGGAAATTGGTGGGAAACTATAGGTCACTTCGTGCAATTTTATTTATAAAGGAGCGTTTCACGGGAAAGCAACGGGGTTTTTGTATTAAACAGTTTTATAAAAACAACGATTTGTATCTTTCTGTACGACGCCTACTTAGAATTGAATAAGGATAACGCCAAGTGAGTGAGTGTCCAAGTGTTAGTTTAATTAAATCTTAGGTCAAAAACTTCAAGCAAACTGGTTCGACACTGAATATCAAACAAACAGGGCGTCCACGTTTAACAAGAAATGATGAGAACATACGGCAGGTTAAAGTTTCTGTAGAGAACGATCCAGAATTATCTACGCGTAAACGTTCAGCAGCTCTAGCAATACCAAGAACTAGTCTACGGCGAATTTTACATCTAGATCTGAAACTGCACCCACTGCATGAATTTGAAGGTGACCAGAACATGGATGCAACAAGATGGAACAACATGCCATACGTCAAACATGAGTTTACCGGTGGTGAATGAAATGTTTCCGAAAAAGTTGATTTCTCGCAGAGGTGACATCCCAATTCCCATGGCTGCCGAGGAGCCCGGACCTAACACCTTGCGATGTTTTCAAGTGGAGATATTTAAAGAGTCGAGTGTACCTTAATAATCCGATAACAATACCCCAGTTAAAACAAAACATTCAGAATGAGATAGCTGCGATCCCTCGCAGCATGCGTCAGCGAGTTTTCCAAAATGTTTGTGTAGTCGACTGCAGGAGTGCAACGACGAGACGGAGGAGATCTGGATGACGTTATTTTTTAAAAATAAATTGCATTTATCTGTTACTAGGTTAAATAAAAAAAATATAAAAAAACATGAAAAGTTAAATTTTTATCGATGTTTTAAGAGTGCAAAAATTTTTGGCCCACCCTGTATAATAGACAATTGGTCGCTGTGTAAAAGTAATTAAAGCTAGAAAAAAATTACGACTATGGGTAGAGGAAGGCATTGTTCCAGAGAAATGAGAATTTTGATTAAAAGGTTGATTCAAGAAAGAAAAACATATAAAGATATTCAAGAAATTTTAAAATGTTCTGCTAAGATGATCAGTAATGCTCTGAAGTGGGAAGAAAAACCCGAAACAAGAGGTAGAAAAAGGGCTACAACGAAAAAAGGGGATTCAAGAATTGTTCGTCTGTCGAAAAAGCACCCATATCTGTCTTCAAAACACATTAAAAGCTCATTAAATTTAAATGTGAGTACTTCTACAGTTCGTCGTCGTCTCATTGAAGCTAATCTGCACGCCAGGAGTCCGAGAAAGGTGCCACTGTTGACTAAGAGGCACATAAAACAGAGGCTTATTTTTGCTAAAGAACATGCAGATTGGCCCTTGCAGAAATAGCGTAATATTCTATGGAGTGATGAAAGTAAAGTAGTACTGTTTGGGTGTCAAGGACGTCGAGAGTACGTTAGGAGATCTGCGGGTGCTGCTTTCATGCCGCAGTACACAATAAAGACGGTCAAACATGGCGGACTTAGTTTGATGGTATGGGGATGTTTTTCATACAATAGTGTAGGCCCTATCATTGAAATTGTGGGCATAATGAACAAAGAATACTATTTAAAGGTGCTCCAGGAAGTAATGTATCCATATGCCAATGACACTATGCCTCTCAGATGGGTTTTTCAACAAGACAATGACCCTAAACACACGAGTAAAGTTGTGAAAGAGTGGTTTAGAGTCAACAAAGTAAATGTTTTACCTTGGGCGGCTCAGTCGCCGGACCTAAATCCAATTGAGAACTTGTGGACAGACATTAAGAATGCTGTAAGTGATCAAAAACCTACCAAGAAGTCCCAATTATGGAATGTAGTACAGTCAGCATGGAACAATATCCCTATAGAGAGATGTCAAGCTTTAGTCGACTCAATGCCGAGAAGATGTGAAGCTGTTATTAGAAATAAAGGTCAAGACACTAAATACTAACAAGGACTTATATTTTTTTTGGTTGATTGTTTGATTACAAATTATTATTTGCCTTTTAATGAATAAACTGCTATTATTTTGAAAACGGTACTCTTGATTTTTTTATGTTTACCTCAAAAATACTTGACATTATTTTATGATTCATTTTGATTTAGTACTGTGGCGACACCCCTACAGGAATTTATATCGTCAGCATTATTGGAAAGCAAAGCGAGCACGGGACACGCGGAGCTCAGTCCGCTCACAGCCACCATTCGTATCGGTATTCCGATAGACGCGACTCGTGCCCGCCTGGTAACTCACTGTATTACTTAGCCCTAAGAGCCAGTAATTAAATTAGTATCTCCATAAAGTGGTTTATCTTATCTCTCATCACCTAATTACCTCCGGACATTTAATAACTGTAGGCAGCAGTTATATTGGTGACCCCGACGTGATAATTTTTGTTCGAGCATTTTAAACCAACCAGGCGGGCATAATGACGGAGCCTAAACCCGAAGCACTCAACACCGCGATAGGAGAGGTACAATCTGTGAGCATACACAGCCGGATTGCGCCCTTCTGGAGCGACAAGCCGAGAGCATGGTTCGTGCAGTTCGAGGCAATCACTGCACCACAGAAGATAGGCAGCGAAACAAAATTCGACCTAGTTATTGGAAAATTGAACAAAGAAGAGCTCAGCCATGCCGATGACCTGTTGGAAACAGGGACGAGGAACTACGACACCCTAAAAACACGGTTGATTGCGGAGTTCCAAGAAACAGAGGAACAGCAATTCAACAAGCTATTCAATGAACTGCATCTTGGGGACCAGAGGCCATCACAGCTGTATAGGCGGATGGCAGAAGCAGCCCGAAATGCAAAGGTTGAGCTAAGGACCGTAAAAAAACTATGGCTACAGAGACTCCCCGCAGCCGTAAGAGCAGCACTAATAACGCACGAAGAAGAGGAACCAGAAAAACTTACGGTACTAGCAGACAGGATAGCTGAAACGCTCAAAAACACAACGATAGCGGAGGTGAGCAAAGAAAAAGATGGCGGCGGCTCCCCAGCCCTATTAGAGGAAATCAGGAAAATAACAGACGGTTTCCAGCAGCTGCAAGGGCAGGTAGATGAGATGAGAAGGGAAGCAGGAACCGGAAGCAGCCGCGGCACCTGGCCACAACGAAAAGGAGGCCCACCCAATTACTTCCAGAAGCAGAGCAGGTTATGTCACTACCACCAAAGATTCGGGAAGTTTGCAAGAAATTGCCAACAACCTTGTACCTGGCAGCAAAGGGGACAACCCAGGGAGAGAAATTGGAACCCGCAGACAAAAAACTAAGTGCGGTGCACCCCAAGGTGATTAAAGGGTGTACACCGTACTTGGACAATCACCGCCTTTGCATAACAGATCGAAAGAGTGGCATAACATTCCTCATAGACACAGGTGCTAACGTTTCAGTCATCCCAGTGGGTAGAGTCAGTGGCGCAATTAATCGCGAGTGTAGCTATAAGTTGTTTGCTGCGAACGATACGGAGATACGGACATACGGCACAATGACGTTTGAGCTACACTTAGGGTTTAGAAAACCCATCATGTGGACATTTGTGGTGTGTGACGTGAAAAAACCGATCCTAGGAGCAGACTTTTTAAGGACAAATAAGTTAACGGTAGATTTACATAATCATAGTTTAATTGACGAATCCGGCAACGTAGGTATAAGCGGATCCATGACGCAGGCAACTCGGACGGTACAAACCATACAAAGGTCAAATCCGTACCGGGACATCCTAGCACGGTATGCCGACATAACCAAACCTATCACCTTTTCAGAGCCAGCCAAACACGATGTAAAACATTACATCGAAACCACGGGACCACCGGTATACGCGCGGGCAAGGCCGTTACCGCCCGACAGGTATGCAAAGGTAAAAGAAGAATTCCGTGTAATGCAGGAATTAGGTATATGCAGACCAAGCAAAAGCTCCTGGGCCAGTCCTCTACACGTCGTGCCGAAGAAAGACGGACAAATTCGGCCATGTGGGGACTACAGGCGGTTAAACGCAATAACCAAGCCGGACCGCTACCCAATACCAAGGCTCCAGGACTTCACATACGGACTAGCAGGTAAGAAATTATTTACAACATTAGACATCAACCGCGCGTATCACAATATCGAGGTGGCTCCGGAAGACATAGAGAAAACGGCAATAATCACACCGTTCGGATTATTTGAGTTCCCACGGATGACTTTTGGTCTGCGTAACGCGGCGCAAACGTTTCAACGGTTCATGAATTCCATTCTTCAAGAAATTGAAAACTTTGTCGATCCGCAGGGCGCTAAGTCTTCGCTATTTTGTTACATAGATGACCTTATAATCGCATCGGAAAACGAGCACGCGCATAAGGGGCATCTAGAATGTATTTTCAAAATTTTAAATAAATACGGAATAACAATAAATTTAAGTAAATGCACATTCGGGCAAAATACGGTAAAATTTTTAGGATACTCTGTTTCGTCATCGGGCCTTAAGCCACTAGACGAAAAAGTAAAAGCCATCATTGATTACCCGAAACCAGAAAACGTCGAACAACTACGACGATTTCTGGGAATGATTAATTTCTACAGGCCTCACATTAAAAAAGCAGCGGATGGACAAAGTCATTTAAATAAATTTTTGCACAACTCAAAAAAGAAAGACCAGACCAAAATTCAATGGGACAAGGAAGCCGACAACGCATTTTTGACAAGTAAGGAAAGCTTAAAACGCGCCGTTACTCTGTCATATCCGTTACCCGGGGTGTCGCTTGCGCTCATGACCGACGCGTCAAACACCTCAGCTGGAGCCGTGTTACAGCAAAAAACAAACAACGTGTGGAAACCTTTAGGTTACTTTTCAAAAACTTTCTCAGACACGCAGAGAAAGTACAGTGCGTTTGATAGGGAACTTTTAGCCATATACATGGCAATAGTGCATTTTAGGTACCTAGTTGAAGGAAGGGAACTAATCGTATATACCGATCACAAACCCCTAACATTCGCATTATCAAAAATAGGAACGACAAACGAAACACCAAGGCGGACAAGGCACCTTATGTTCATCAGCGAATTTACAAGCGAGATTAGGCACATAGGAGGTTCGGAGAATGTAGTTGCTGACGCGCTTTCACGGGTAGAAGCGATAACAGGCCCCACAGTAGTTGATTACGCGGAATTAGCGCAAGCGCAAGCAACGGATACTCAGGTTACGCAGTCGTTCAACAGTAGAATTCATTTCACAACACTGTTGCTACCTAACTCCGATAAGGTAATTTATTGCGAAATGTCAACGGGTACGCCAAGGCCTTACGTACCATTACAGTTTAGGGAAACAGTTTTTAAGGCAGTTCATAATAATAGTCATCCCGGAATTAGAACCTCACGAAAAATGATTACTTATAGATTCTTCTGGCCAAGCATGAATAAAGATATCGGAAAGTGGGCAAGAGCGTGCGTACAATGTCAAAGGACTAAGATAGGTCGACATGTGGTTTCCGACTTAGGAACGTTCGACCCGGCAGGGAGATTCGAACACGTACACATAGATTTAGTAGGCCCTTTGCCTATTTCACAACAAGGTCATAGGTACCTAGTCACGATGATAGATCGAGGTACGAGATGGCCGGAAGCCATACCAGTGACGGATATGACAGCGGAAACGGTAGCGCGGGTGGTATACGAGAATTGGATATGTAGGTTTGGAACTCCCGGTTACATAACCACAGATCAGGGCAGGCAGTTTGAGAGCGAGTTATTTGCAAATTTAATGAAAATATTAGGTATCCAGAGAATTCGCACAACACCATACCACCCTCAGAGCAACGGGATGATAGAAAGATGGCACAGGTCTTTAAAAGTTGCCCTCACAGCCAGGTTGGCAGACAATGCGTCCTGGGTAGAGGAGCTACCAACAGTACTGTTAGGACTACGTGCAGCTGGTAAGTCAGGGAGCGACGTAAGTGCTGCAGAGATGACATATGGACAGGTCCTCAGGTTACCAGGGGATTTTTACATAAAATCACAGATAAATAGTAGGGATCAGTTTTCATATGTAGAAAAATTAAGAAACATAATCAACAACCTGAAACCAGTCCCAATTAAAAATAGAGATAATAGGAAGATATTTGTATTCAAGGAACTCGATAACTGCACTCATGTTTTTGTAAGAAATGATGCGGTAAAAAAACCGCTCACTTACAACTACGATGGACCATATAAAGTCCTCAGTAGAAACGCGAAAACATTTAAGGTACAGTTACCAAACAGGCAGGTAGATATATCCATAGATAGGTTAAAACCAGCTTTCATCTTATGTAACCATACCACCGACGTTTACGATGGGCCGACCAGTGTCATTCAGGACACATCGGCGCCATCGCCACCGACATCATCATCACCATCAGCGGTATCCTCGCCTACACCTGCCTCACGGATCCGAACCACGCGTTGCGGACGAGTTATTAATAGACCTATAAGATACCTAATCGATGATTGAACGCGTGGCAATTGGTAATTATTATTTATTTAGTCGGCGTTGGGTACAGGACGGCTGTTTGGAGATTTTCTTTGTAATTAACTATGGCAGAGTCGGTCCTGTACCACAACTACCCTTAAGATATATGCTTAATTATTTAATTATAATATGATGTAAACATGAAAAATACATAATGCGCATTACTGGTGCAACACAGTTATGCACATTCCGCACTTTACGGTGCACAGTAGTAGTATAATAGCGGTAATGCACACATAGGAATTGTTTAAGTTAGATAATAGTACAATGTTAAATCATGCAGTACTGACAGACTAAGTCGACTGTGACACTTACGTTAGCATTTAATTGCTACGTACCTATAAGCAAAGTAGAGCACACGTGCACGATGTAAGGGTCAATGTTTTCTTCTATAGTTCACAAGTTTTTGCGATCATTACTAATCGGAACCGTAACAAGTAGTTACGTCAGCATTCATATTTCAACTTAAAACCAATTAAGCGAGCTAATCATGGGCTGGGGACAAAGCAAAGAAGAAAACAAAGACTCGCACGACGCCATAGCCATGGCAACAGTAACAAATTTATCAGGTCAAGTGGAGAGTAAACTCAACTATGTAGGAATTGGCCTCATTATATGTGCAGTAATTTTTGGAATTATAGTGTGTTATTACATCAGACAAAAGTGCATTCAAAATACGAAGAAGTGGTTAGAGAAAAGCATAAGAAGGATGACGCCTTCGGGGATCACGGTAACACCGAGGCCACAAGCACCAGTGTATTAAAGCTGTTATTTTTCCACAATCTTTACAATAATAATCAAGTGATTTATCGCTGTTCTGATTTCTGCGTTCTAATTTCTGCAGAAAATGGTTCTTGAAAACCATTAAGTTCTTAGAAGTCTTATGGAAACATTCTCCACAATTAATTTTTTCTTTGCAATTCATTATGTTTTGTTTTTATTTTTACAATATAACTTTGTACTTTTCATTTCGTGGTATCATTCAATAAATGTAAACAATGCACCGACTTGAGTACGGTGCGTTGTCAGCAAGATGAATCGGGTGTGCGATACATAGATAACAGTTTAGGGTTCCGTAAAGGAAACAATGAATTCTAATGGTAAACATGTTAATTATATTTATTATTTTTTCACTTCAATGTACATTTCTTTCCAAAAAGGGGGGGAGTACTGTGGCGACACCCCTACAGGAATTTATATCGTCAGCATTATTGGAAAGCAAAGCGAGCACGGGACACGCGGAGCTCAGTCCGCTCACAGCCACCATTCGTATCGGTATTCCGATAGACGCGACTCGTGCCCGCCTGGTAACTCACTGTATTACTTAGCCCTAAGAGCCAGTAATTAAATTAGTATCTCCATAAAGTGGTTTATCTTATCTCTCATCACCTAATTACCTCCGGACATTTAATAACTGTAGGCAGCAGTTATAGTACTATTAGACATAGAATTGTAAATGTAGGTAAGATATATAATCTTAAGTTAACTTAATAAATTTTAATCTTTAGTTTGCCTTTACTGCTATTATTTTGCACACAACTGTATGCCTGTCAGACAAGTATAAAATAAAAGTTTTTCCAAGTAAGAAAAGTAGGTATTCTTAAAAAAACATTTTACAAACATACTTTTTGTGCTCTTAGCAAACTGTTCTGTAATGAAACTTCACGCACATTCAGAAGTCTTGATTCTACATTACATCATAGATTTCCATCCTTTTCATGCATAAGGCAGAAATAAAGTTTTTTCAATATTTTATTAGTATATTCAAAATTATAAAGTATAATGAAGCAAAATAACGTAGGATACATTATTATAGTATAATTAGTAATAATATTTAGTGGTAGTGAATGTGTAACATCTTACCATATCTAGCATTTTTTTGATTAAGCACAAGTCTGGGCCACTGCTGAAGTCTCCTTCTGTGGCCCAGTGCTGGAAGTACTCTTCCTCAGTTTCTGAAACCACAGTGAACAAATCCCATGAATATAACAAATAACATATTACAGGAATAACCTGAGAGTATATAGTAAACACCGCTAATTTAGCTTACATTAATACCCATATTCACAAACGTCACTATGAGGTCTCACATTGCTCACAAACGCACAGGGTGGTTCAAATCATCTCATAAACAAAAGGTTGGTCAAAAAGGATCAATCACAAAGCTGTATTGAACGCAGTGCATTTACTCAGTAAAGGATGCCTTAAGTATTGTTTGTGAATACAAGTGTAATACGGGTAAATAACCTGACAGTATGTTGGCAGATTTGTCAGAAATTCATGATGATGATATGTTATTATACCTTCTGTAATGTTTTGAGTTGGCGGCTTCCCTTCAGCAACAGCGGCATCGATACCTCCCGGCACCCAACGGCCTTGTGCAAACGACAAGTCGCGTAAGATTGCGGATTTGTCTGTCCATGGAGACCCCATTGCAGCTTAAAACTTGAAATAATACTCGTGAACAAAACTGCACACAAATCAAACTCTCTCAAAATCTCAATTGTATTTTTAGGATATTATGGCCCCATCCCATCGATAGGTGCAATGATTCCGCCACTGTCGAAACACTGCCAGTTGACCCTTTGGTTTGGTCTTTGGTTTGGTGTAATCGGTCGGTAGAATACCAGCCACAACCAATCAATATCTAAAACAAATAACATTACTACCACCCCATAAAGGCACAAAATCTAGCTACTAATTCTAATACTTGTCAGAACTTGCTACTAACCTAAATGAAATTAAAATAATAAATAGGGTTGTAAACAATAACATAAGACAGTTTTACCTTATATTCGCTTATAAGTTGCTTTAAAATCAACTTAAAATGGGTACACGGCACATTAGTACACACTTGCCTTCAATTTACAATTTGAACTTTTTTTTACTGAACGTAAAATAACAGTGGGGAAGTCAATTTTACAAAAGAGTTTACTTACTTTATATTACTTACTTTTTTTTACGAACATTGAAGGCACAGATACTAATTGAAGGGTACCTAGCACAGAAATAGAATTCTCATAGAAGGAACTTAAGCTGGGTCCAGACGGTGCAGACTTGCGCTGCGCAGACTGTTGCACGGACAAAAGTATGTGCGACTCACATCGTCCACACGATACAGACATGTTAGTTGTTCTTTAAACCTCGTGGTGTTCGAATGCAATGGCAGATATCAATCGACGGCGTCGCGTCGTTTACTACAATTAGCTGCTCTTGCCGTTTTATTAGTAAAAACACGTACCAAGTGCAGTAAATGGTCGAAAAAATGGTAATTAAAGAGACAAAGGAATTCAGTAAAGTTGAATGCGAGTAGCATTCAACTTTACTGAAGGAATTAGCAACTAGCGAAGAAAATTATTTTAGAATATTTTCTTAAATCATTAATTTTTATAGTAATAACAAAGCAAACTGTGAATTAATTAACCAAAGTTGTCGTAAGTTGACCCAAACAAGTCTGAACATGCGTCCACACAGTGCAGTAGTCGGCGCAAACACGCATGTCTGCGTCGACTTTTTGATGCCAGATACAAAAATGCACAGACTTCGTTACAGACTTGAGACTTCACGTCCACACGTCCCATTTGCACCGACTTAAGTCTGTACAGATACGTTGCGCAGACTAAGGTCTGTGCCGTGTGGACCCACCTTTAATGAGAAACACACTTGAAAAGTATATCTATCGCATAGATTTTAACGCAGATTGATAATGAGTTAAACAAAGAGGTATATAGCAGCGCATTTTTTCTTAAATCGGCGCGGCGTATCAAACCAGCGGGGTCATATTTGAGATCACCGTGGTGTCAAAACCCGACTAATTTAAAATATATCAACTTATGGACATGTTAGTGGAAGCTACGGTGTATTATCTTTCGTTGTAATACACCGAAAATCAGAAGAAGAGTAATAACGCACTCACTAAAACCGTTACAAACAATTATCGCACAATAAACTTGGAAGACTTAGATGATCGCTCGGGTCGCTCTGGTTCGCTTTCCAATGTTATCTCTTTCACACACATCT
Organism: Acleris emargana; assembly: GCA_927399475.2. NCBI lineage: Eukaryota > Metazoa > Arthropoda > Insecta > Lepidoptera > Tortricidae > Acleris > Acleris emargana. The sequence continues at coordinate 7,208,910 of OV656840.1, forward strand.
CGAAGGTTCTCAGTACAGTTCTCTTTCTAATCGTATTGTCTCTTTCACGCTCCTCGAAAGTTATGTATCGCTGTCTCTTTCTAAAGAAATTACCTCTTTCAAACGCTTTTCGAAAGTTTATAGTATCGCTCTTTCTAATCATGCCATCTCATTCACTTTTAGTGGAAAATTGTCATGCACTGAAATTTACTTCAAAGGCCCATAGGGGTCCTGTAAACGCCATTCTTTTTTTGTATTTCAATTACGTATTTTAATTACAAGTAATTGAAGTTCTTCAATAAGAGTGAGACTCCAACCACTCGTAATTGGGATACCCCTAAAAACACTGCTCGCTTTTAACCTCTTGAAAAAATAACCTGTAATGGTGGATGCGAAAAGCACAAGACCGGTCTGGGGGAGGCCTATGTCCAGCAGTGGACGTCTTTCGGCTGACATGATGATGAATAATGGCTTCTATCTAACACGTTAAACCTCTTGGAAAACCTCACCACACAAATAATTAATATTTATCTTATCACACATAACATAACATACATAACTTACGTCAGTTAGCTATCTAAATTGCACTAAAAAAAGGTTTATTAAGTTAGGTTTAACCTTTTTTATTTTTAAAAGAAGTTGATATACTTAGCGCAATTCGGACCGCATTTGGACAAACGAAGGTCATTTCTTATTTTGCAGCGACATTCTCGAGAAACCTATTCCTCAAAATGGATTTGAAATGTTCCTACATTGTTTATAAACAGGAGTAATATCCCAAGTGCAATCACCGCTTCAATTTTTCATTTTATCAACTCACTCATTCAAAAATCGACTCGCAGGAGTCTCAGGCAGCAGTAATTGGATACATTTCGAAGCGATTGGTCAAAAACTGCTAAGGATAGAAAGTTGAAAATCCGAAATAAACAAAACAAAAGATAAAAAATGTTTAATCAGTAAATATACTGCAGAAGATGTTACACGTCAATAATCTACCAGCGCATCACAAAAGAACACGGTCGGTCATTCATAACATAAAACATACTTATTACAAGGACGACCACGACATTTAATTACTTAATTTTAAGATTGCCTGTTTGTTTCCCGTTGGGTTCTATTTTCAGAAAATCCTTTCTCTATCTCTACCTCCTTTCGCTACCTCCAAATCTCAAGTTCCTATGCCCAGCGGCATTAGTATACATAGATACTTAACTATTGCAATGATAATTAATGCAGTATAATCTATATAATAAAAATAAATCGGTAAATGTGTTGCTAAGCGCAAAACTCGAGAACGGCTGAACCGATTTGGCTGATAACTTTTTTGTTGTGTTTGTCGATGTCAGGACAAGGTTTTTATGAAAGAAAATAATTAAAAAATCCACCGGGAAAGTCAGGAATTTGCAGCGGGGCGAAGCCGCTGGTGGGCCGCTAGTATAATGTATAACTATGAATATAAATCTATATAATAAAAATGAATCGGTAAATGTGTTGCTAAGCGCAAAACTCGAGAACGGCTGAACCGATTTGGCTGATTTCTTTTTTGTTGTGTTTGTCGATGTAAGGACAAGGTTTTTATGACAGAAAATAATTAAAAAATCCACCGGGAAAGTCAGGAATTTGCAGCGGGGCGAAGCCGCTGGTGGGCCGCTAGTATAATGTAAAACTATGAATATAAATCTATATAATAAAAATGAATCGGTAAATGTGTTGCTAAACGCAAAACTCGAGAACGGCTGAACCGATTTGGCTGATTTCTTTTTTGTTGTGTTTGTCGATGTCAGGACAAGGTTTTTATGAAAGAAAATAATTTAAAAATCCACCGGGAAAGTCAGGAATTTGCAGCGGGGCGAAGCCGCTGGTGGGCCGCTAGTATAATATAAAACTATGAATATAAATATAAACAGTGGGACATTATACAAGCCTATTTAAAAAAAGGACAGTTACTGACACTCGAGTTTTCTATCAATCTTCTAAAATTCCAAATTTCAAACTAAACTATTACATTTCTGCAATGCCTCCAAAATAAATTGGTGTTTGAAAACCGTAACATAACCCATCACTTGAAAATAAATTCTTAATTAAATGAACAGGCCCAATACACTAAAGTCTACATACATAAAATATAAAATAATTTATGTTCAGTTTATAGTAAGTTGCATACTTAATTTCATTAAAAATTTCCTTTTCGGTCGGATCAGTACATAATAAATTATAAGCTTATCTTATCTTAAACTACAATCTCATATAGCAAGTGGAAAGAAGTGGTCTCTGCCTACGCCTCTGGGAAACAGGCGTGATTTAATGTATGTATGTATGTACAATCTCATGAGGGTGAATATCAAAAATATTGCACCTATAATTTAAGGACATTAATTGAGTCAAAGTTAACTTTCTTCCATTGTGTTTCGAAAATTACTCGTAGGTACAATAATAAAGTTAATTTTCGTTACACAAAGGAACAAATTAAGATAAGATAAGATAAAGATAAAGACATTTATTCAGTAAATAGGCCGCACGGGCACTTTTACATGTCAAGAATCTACCAGCGCTTCACAAGAGGAGACCACTGCTGAGAAGAAACGCCGCAAGAAACTCAGCAGTCAGTCATTTTTTAAATATATTTAATATTACAATGGTACTACTTAGTCTAGCATTATATAAATCTATAAATAGCAAATTAAAAAATATTTCAAATATCCTGCGTAGTTTCCGCAGGAAAACAAAAGGAAAACAAGGACTTTTTAATAGAGTCCTTGACTGCCATTTGCCCGACTGTCTGAAGAGGGGTTATATTTTTCGAGCGTATGCATGTATGTAAGTATGTATATTTAGTTATGTGTTATGTAGCACGCGCTTTTGCATAAACGGAAGGATTTAAATATAATTGACGGACGTGTCATTCGATTCGACTTAATTGTCGAAGTGACATAGAGTATAAAATATTTCAAAAAAGCGAAAGCGGAAAAAAAATTAAGTGTAAAAAAAGTATTTTTGATTTCTCCTTTTAAATCGTAATTTTTATCGCATGATGATCTTGCGCGGTGATGAATGATGATAACAGTTTAATTCTGAGTAAGAAAATAATTTGCTTTGTCATGTCATGTCATGAAGATTTCTCGCGTTTGGCTTAATAATGTTTCTTGTAATCAAAAACGGTCACGAAAACTGTTCTCTGTTTAAACACTAATGGTGTTATTACAAAAACTTAAACAACCGCACAGTGGATCGAAATGAATAAAAAATTGACATTCGCATTTTTTTCTAAAAATCCTATTTTAGAAAATGCTTTTCGGTTGGAAATTATGTGAGGAATAAAAAATGTTATATAACATTTTTCAAAATGAGGCTTATTTTTTTTGTATGAAACTAAAAAAATAGGTATCTTATTGTAAGAAAACCGTAACCGATCCCGCTTTCAAACCTTTAGAATATCATTGTCCTACTTTAGAACAGTAGAAAATAGTTAAAACCTTATCTCAGTAGGTGCCCGTTTTTTTTTATAGTCCAATCAAAAGTCAGTAAATACAACATTTTTCTTAGTTATGTATTTTTTTATTTTCATTAAAAAAACGGTATATTCATAACAATTTAGTATAAAAAAATATATATGACATTTTATTTAGGATAAATTTAATTTTTTATAAGAAAATTGCATTGAAATAAAAACATTTATTGCGGTCATTTTATTGATAGTAAACAAATAGCTAAAATATATTTGAATTATTTTTTTCCGCTTTCGCTTTTTTGAAATATTTTATACTCTATGTCACTTCGACAATTAAGTCGAATCGAATGACACGTCCGTCAATTATATTTAAATCCTTCCGTTTAGGCAAAAGCTACATAACACATACATAACTAAATATACATACTTACATACATGCATACGCTCGAAAAATATAACCCCTCTTCAGACAGTCGGGCAAATGGCAGTCAAGGACTCTATTAAAAAGTCCTTGTTTTCCTTTTGTTTTCCTGCGGAAACTACGCAGGATATTTGAAATATTTTTTAATTTGCTATTTATAGATTTCTATGCATTAAGGTATGTCTTTCTCGATAAAAGTATAGTTCGTTCGTTCAAATAGTGTGCATTGCAGTGCCTTTAAAGTTGCCGACACCGCTTTGTGCGCGCAACGGCGGCTTCTTTTTACCAATTCGGATAGACCTATTTTTAACAGTGTATGAAAATTTCAGAACCATTTGGAGATTCAAAACTCAGGACCAAATATTCACGCTCATTAGACAAATATTTGCCCGTACCTACCGGGCATCAAATCCGAGAGCGCTAGCTTCGTAGGCAGGGTCACCACCAACCAGGCTTAACGCGTCGTGCAATCTTAGTCCTCGGGGTTGGTAATTCGATCGTTGAGATTAGAAATATACATAGTCAAGTGTCGTAAAAACCGGCAAAAGACAATATACAGTAGGCCTAGCGAATAAAAATAACTTAATTTGAAAATCATAATGCAATTAAAACCATCTAGAACAATTAATTGAGTAAATATGTCATTATTATATTAACAATTAACTAAAAATAAAATTGACTATACCATGTAAACAATAAATAATTTCATGAAGCTAAAATATAATATCTAAAACGCCATTAGTCACATCATTACAAAAAGTATCAATAAAATGCATTCAATGAATTTCTCTTTAATCCCACGACTTTGCAGAACGTGGTCGTCATACTTTGGTTATTTCGCTTAAAGTATAGCCATTGTTCTTAAGTGGACAATCTTTGTCAGGTAAAACAGGCAGAATTATTGATTTACTTATATTTAGTATGTATTCGTCTTAAAATTATTCTTATAGTCATTCATTACATTACCTTGAATTTTATTGATGACTATGCTATTAGCTTTTTTTAACTGGAGGTTATACCATTTTTCTTCTCCATCTTTTTCCTTATCGCGTCGTCCTTTTCCTTAAGTTTGCGTTCTAGCATTTCTCCAAGGCCTTCATTTGGAAGAACTTTGGACATGGCGGCATTTTTCTCATATCTTGATAACAGGTCTTTTGCGTATTCTGACGGACGAAAAGAGTCACTCGCTTTGTTTTTTTCACTGTTAGTTTCGCTTTTTGTTGTGGGCGTATTTACCTGAAAAACATTGAGAATATAATAGAAATAAATGCTAGGAATAATGTTATTTATTATACATGCATGAACTAAAAACATAGGTAATCAAATAAAATAGGAAAAAATACTTACACTAGTGCTAGAAGTAGATTTCTTCTTAAAAGTAACAGCACTCTGTAACTGGACTGCGGGTGCCGATAACTTGGGTTTAGGACTTGTGTTATTAAACCAGTTGTTTACTTTTGAAATTGATTCCTTTACAAAAGGATCTATATATTGATATTGGTTTACTTCTAATCCTGAGGTTTGCGCTGCTCTTTGCGACACTTCAGGTTCCTCTTTGATTTCTTTACTAATTTCAGTATTTTCTATATCACAGGCAGGAGCTTTGAAACACTGTGGTGTGACTAGCATTACAGGATCCTTAACCGGAGTAGCAGCCACTGGCGGGGCAGCACAAAGCTTCATAAGATGTGCCATGGCAAAATTTCGCGCGCTCTTAGTCTTCGGAGAATTATCATGAGACGACTTCAAGATTTTAGACCGAACTTCTTTTTTCAAAAGATCGATTTCAGCCGTTCCTGTTTCTGTTTCATTTCGCTTTTCGTTAAGAGACGCATTTTGTGAGATAGACTTTGTTATAACCTCTGAAGTAGATTGTATGTTGTTCAGATTTATCTTTTCAATTTTTCGTTTTGGGTAGACATTGATTGTAGAACTTTGAACTGTTCCAGTCGAATTGTTATTTGAATTGTTTTGTTCCTCGAGTTGTGTTTTGTCAATCATTGTTTTATCATCTTCTTTTTCCATAACAATAGATTTGCCCACATTTTCTTTGCTAATTATAGTCTTATCACTCTTGCAAACGAAAATAGGCTTTTTCAAGTCGATTCTTTCAAATGTTTCATGAGTTTTTGGTTTGTTTTGTGATTCAGATGGCCGACATCCAGTGGGCACAAAGTCACGTACATTTGGATTAAGCTTACTAATGCTGATTGTGTCTGTTGTTGAATCTCTACAAAATGTGCTGGATCCATCACTCTCAGGTAAGTCATCCAGATAGTTTACCTGCAATATTAGAATTTAATTCTATACTCATGTTAAAAATATGAAGGGAAAATTCAGCTTTTTCTCCCCACTAAAACCGATTTTTGTTTATAGGGAGACCTAAATATGTGCTGGTTTACATTGTATAATTAATGTGTAATTGGCTTAAAAGCAATTGACCACAAACGACGTCGTAGTGTTTTAGCGTTTGAAGGTCTAATAGGCGATCTGGAAAGGTGGACCCTGAATCCATCCATAAGTTCTAAAAAAATCCAGGTTTAACGTAGTTGTTCTATGTTGGGAGGCCAATGTCTTACCATTTGCAGCATCCGGGATATACCATTTATATCAGGTGTGTTGTCGGCTTCTAAGGGGGTGTTGGAACTCTTGTAACTTGCCCCAAAGTAATATTGCATTTCATAATCTGCGGAGAAAATTTAATAGACAAGATAAGTATGTCGGAGCGTGGAGCTCTTGAATGGCATCACAAGCGCCAGGGATGGTATCCATATTTGTGGGCGGAAATGTTGGGTAATCAGTAATCAGTAATCACGCACGCGAGTAAAGTTACAAAGTGTATAATGAATAATAAAATAAAACAACAATAAATCACTTATAAACAGTGTCAATAAACCACGATAAAAGTCACAATATAAAATAAGTTCACCAGTTTCACCATACAACAAAATAGTAACTAATTTACTTAGTCCTTTCTCTAAAATTAATTTATCTCGAAACGGAAACGAGTCCGTGGGTCAAGTGGTACTAGTATACAACAACTCGCACAGTCGAGCCTCGGGAGAGCGCGCGTCCCGTCTCAACCACCGGCCAAAGAATAATGCCCACCCGGCATCCCAGCCAAAACTTAGAACAAAGAACTATATCAAATAACATTAGATACCAGGACCCACGGCCACATTCGACAGTGCTTTCTTACAATGCTACACTGTCCCGTTTCACTGAACAAAGACTTCCTCTGTGACAAACCACAAATCACACAGCTAATGCTGTTAATGTAAACATTGGGCCTGGAATGCACGTCACCTACGCGCCCAGACAATGAGAGATTATAACCCTCTCGCACCGAAAAGTATATAATTAATAATAATGATATTTCAAAAAATTCGAATGAAAACATGTTGCTTTAGTTTAGACCTACTTTAAGAATAAATTAACCACCTAAGAAGTTTCATTTTGTATGAACATGAATATAAGTAGGTACCACTTATGTTGTGAAAACATTATCATTCAGAAAAAATATGGCTAAACCATACATTTAAGCTGAGATATTAAAGATAGATTGAAACATCTAGATATAAGGCCGAACAAAAAACTGTTAGTGGGCCAGCAATTAATTATAATTTAGGGCTTGCAATATACTGGAAAATTTTGGTAATATTCATTTTGAACCAATAGGTAGTAAGGCAATTTCATTTACTTCACTTAAAAAAAAACCAAACTTGGCTAAAGTAATAAAGAAAACATTACCGCGGATAATATTGTCTTATTTGTTACTTACCTACTCATATTAATATTGTTACTTGTAATAAAATTATTTTATTTTGTTGTCTTTAATAATTTAATTCAAGTTTAACTCGAAAGCATTGTTATCTAGTATCAAATTTCATTCATTACTTTACAATTATTGGATTCTTTCGGCGAATGCGCGCGACCTACTTATAAATTTTGCTGAGTACGTGTTCCCACTGTGGCGTACCTACGCCCGACTTATTTCAACGTAAGTTATTTACGACTCAATGATTATTTTTAATGACACAGGAATGAATTATAATTTATGGTTTTAGACATACATACATGAAGATGAATTTTATAAAATAAATGTTTTAAAAAGCAAAAGACCCTCAAAAACGCAAAAAATTACTTCTTTAAAAAATATAGGTGATAAGATAAGCTAATAATAATAAGCCTAATAAAGATAGGTTAGTCCAACCTCAAGTCGGCTTTTGGTTGAAAATATTGTGAGTCGCCGACTTCAGTTGGACTGACCTATTACGTGATATTATTTAGTGATCATAATAAGCTTATGTAGTCCCACTCCTTAGTTGATATATGTATGGAACAAGATATTTCAAGCTCGCTGCAAGCAACGCAAGCAACGCAAAATTATAGTAATTTTTAAACAATTAAATTATTATTATTATTTATTGAAATTTATTAACGAAAACAGCTAAATTAAATTACACAGTAACAGTTAAATTACATCAATGTTCTTCGTTGTCGTTGCTCAACTATCGTAATCGAGTATCTTATCGCCACCCTTGAAATCTGTACCGTTGAGGAGTTTCAGTGGCCATCTGTGGTCTTCATCATCAGTTCACTTCGGCAAATGATACTTTCTAAATGCAAATGTTGCACCTGTCACTAAAAAAACTAAAATCGCTATATGTTTCATCATCATCATGTCAGCCGAAAGACATCCACTGCTGGACATACGCCTGCCACAAAACTCTTTATTCTCTCTTTTCTGCATAATGGCAATCTGTTGAACACAACAATAAGCCATTTTGATGTTTGATATGTTATATCTTTTATATCATGATCCTCACAGTCGGCCGCCTGCATGCTGCACTGGTCCATGGTGGTCGGCCTCTGCATCAACATGTCGGATGATGCTGCATACGCCAACAGGACTGCTGCTGCCCTAGGATAACCCTGAACTCCTCTTAATTTGCAACGTGGGAAACCCTGGACAACACACTTTTTTCTTCTTATTTTATTTTCTTATTGCTGGATCTTCTTTAATGTAATTCTTAATAAATATTATCTTCATATTATTTTTATAAATTTCATAAATTATGATAACATAATCTTGTTGGAACAGTATCGGAACCTTCAACCTTCACAATTCTTCATAAAATTTATTTATTCTTACTGTTGTGTTCTTCTTTTAAATTTTGAAGTTGATTAATAAGATATCTTCATTTGTTTTTTTTCACTGCTTTGCAGGTATCTTCATTTTTCTTTTATGTCTTGCAAGTTTTGCAACTGAATTTTCGATTATTCAATTTTGATCAGAAATTCTTCTTTGGTCCATTTGGCAGGGTCGCCATGTAATAATAGAAGTTCGGGGTTTGTATTTGAACAGCGTAAGGGTGTAGAGAGCCAAGTAAACCCCACTTGTAGCTGTACAATATAAGACATATAGGATTGTTGCTGACACAAGCAGCTACTGCTAAACATATAAAGTGGCCAATTGCCATAACCTCGTAATGCCCATGTCAAATTTAATTAGTTCGTAAAAGAATCTTGTGTTGGTCAACTAAAGTCCAAAGTAACTTTGACAAATGTCCTAAATTTAAAACGTTGGGCCTTACAAGGTTAAAACATCTTAAATTTTGAAAATCAAGGTACAGTACTTACCATCCTCAATATCCTGGCGAATTGGAGGTGCCCTATCTCCTTCCACGACAAAGTGCTCCAAGGAGTTTGTTTCATTCCTGCCGTTTAATTGCCCAATATCTTTCAGAACATCAGCCTTAGTTACCCAAGTATTGGCACTCATTCTGTCTACCTATTATGCAGTCTTTAACAATGATTTGAGGCTACAGGTGAAGGGTTGGTTTTAAAATAAAATACTATTAATGAATATAGCAATGTCAAAATTCAAAAATATACATTTTATTTAGTAAGTGTTCTCTAATCTCACACATGGGAGATGATTTATGGGACAATCTAGAACAAAAGACAACAAACAAATTACCTAACTTAATTCAACCAGAGTATACTCACAGGGCCAATAAAGACAGTAGGATACACTAGTACAGAGAATGATCACGAATAGGTCACGAATCTTGGCGAGAAAAACATTAGTAAGTACATTATAATTATACCCCAATCGTATTTAATTATTGACGATATTTGGTTTTTCAGGAAGACTTAATAGTAATAACCACGTTTGAAAGGGCAGAACATAATTAATAGTTATTTGCACAGAATTGGTAAACATTATTATATCTCAATCACCTTCCGTCAAATGTTTAAAAAAAAAACAGCAATAATAATAATTGAGACGGTAAAACGGGGTGAATAGAAATCAAGGGGTGAATAGTCACCTAAAATGAAACATATGTTACTAATTATAAGACTGAAATTATTTCCAATAGACGTAACGTTATTGTCCATTTAATACTTGTTCTTATTTGTAAGAAGTTATGACTTTTTTTAGGTTGTGTCTCTATTCACCCCTTGATTTCTATTCACCCCGTTTTACGGGATTATTGAATATTGCGACCGAGAAAAACTTTTCGCGCCCCTTTCTTATTCTTATCCTTAAGACAAGTGCTCGATATATCTCGATTGTTTATAATATAATAATAAATTTGTGTCAAAACTAAAGACATTTATATAAGCTTTAAAATTGAAAAGGAAATGCAATTTAGTTGACAGAAACACTTACAAATTAGTCCAAGAGCTCACTTTAGCTCACAACACAAAACATGAATACCACAATGAATGAATGACATGAACAAAACAAGTATCCCTTAGTAATCTGTGCACATGAATGAATGAATGAACACAAGGCCACCACAGATTATGAAGGCCACAAGCCACCCCGAACATAATATTAAAGGCTCTCTCTCTACATCGCGTGACTTCTCCGATCGGTCGCGGGGGCCCCTTGGTTTGTTCGCAACGCGGACCTTCACAGGGACCTCGGCGTCCCGTCGATTAGGCACACTATCAAGGACGCGTCTAGGCGCTTCTTTGATAAAGGCCCACACCACCCCAACCCGCTCATCGTCCGTGCCACCTCCTACACTCCCTAACTCACCCCGTCCGATCCCGACGTGCTCGCTGCGCTCGGGGCACCCGTCAGGCGCCCCAAGCACATCCTGCTCGATCCCACCGATCCCATCCAACTCGCAGTGGATGAGGGCACTGAAGACCGCAAGAAGCTTCGGCGCCAGGGACGTCGCGGCCGCCCCCCCAGATCCGGACCTGAGCCTCATAGCATCACTGCAGGGATCGAGAAGATCGAAGAAACCGAAGAAACCGAACATACTCAAGAAACCGAAGAAACCGAACACTTGGAAGCAACCGAAGAAAACGAAGTCCCTCAAGACACTCAGCCGGCCGAGCTGCGCTCGACCGGCCTGACTCCCGACGGAGGCACCCCTCCAGAGGTGCGACCACCACCGCACCTCTAACTTAGGGTTCAGCATGCCCCCCGCTAAGGGCATCGCTACCCGTGCCCGGGTGAAGTAGTTACGGTAGAGACATACCAACTACACAGTCAGTCATAACATAACATAACATAACACATCGCGTGAACTCTTCTAGGCTCCACATTCGAAGTGTTCACAAGATCGCGCGCTCGACGCAGTAAGTAGGCTACATTAAAAGTAAAAACAAATTAAAAAGACATTGAGGAAACGATGATGATGGATGACGAGTATTCATGGTAATAAAATAATTTTTGTAATATTTTATCCGGTATTAGTGGTATTGGGCTAATATTTTATAAAAGATGCGCGTGAATGTGGAGCCTTGTTGCGTTCGCAGGCCCTTTGACACATTATAATTAAAACATGTTTCTTAACTTAAGTTAGTTAAGATTTATTACTTGATATGATTCATAAAATATGATTATATCTCAGCTTGTTATTACTTTTATGAAATTATACATTACTTTCCGAATTGCAATTATTTTAACCCTCTCTTTTTATAAAATCTTCTATTGTGTAGCACGCTAGATCTAGAAGCAGGGTTTTCAGTCTACGTACAAATATTGCGTCACTGGCCGAGCTAACCAACTTAACAGGAAGAGAATTGTATATTCTGGACCCATGACACCTAGCGACTTACGGGTCTTGGCGAGTTCGTTTTGCCTGCGAGTACCTACTTCTGCTGGAGGTTTGCACTTGCGCCCTGTACTCTTGGAGTGTACTCACAATAGGCAATGTGAGTATCCTATGTTGCCTAAACAATTCCTGTGCAGTATGGTCTGGAGGTTTTTAGCCATCAGGCGTAACGCACGCCGTCATTCCGCAACACCTTGAATAAGTATAGAATGGAAATAGCCATAATAAGCCTTCTTAATATTTTCAACTGATAAGCTAGGTGCGAGCCTGGATAGCGCGTAGCTGGCCGAGGCCGGATGGTGGCACGTTGTGTCGATGATGTGTGGGCTCCACGTTAGGCACGCGTTGGTAATAAAATCCAAATATTATACCTGCTTTACTTGAGGAACCAGGTTGTTATCAATTTTCATTATTAATTCATCAATCATCAATCATCAATTTTCATCATTCATTCATCATTATTCGAATGGCGGAGTATCATGTTGGTTTTAACGATATTTAATAGCATACCGTTTGCAGTAAACCACTTGGTCATATCGAGTATTGCTTTGTTGACATTATGATTTAACATTTCTAGGCTTCCGGCAGTCACAATGATGCACGTGTCATCCGCAAACATGACATACTCAAGATCGGAACAGGCTATCGTGATGTCATTTACCAAAATTAGATAAATATTATATCCCATCCCATAGTAGACCCTTGGGGCACAGCACAGTCGCCGACGGGCTCAGGATTTGACATGGAGTTGAGGACGTACGTCGTCTGTTTACGGTTAGTCAAGAACGAGGCAATTGTGATGTAAAAAATCTCTGAGTACGTAGCGCGAAAGCTTTTTAAGTAGCAACGAGTGATCAACCATATCGAAGGCGCTACAGGTCGCAGAAAATGGCCGCGACCGTCGCTCACTTTCGAGGTGGTGGAGCACTCGCGCCACCAAGTCGCCTTCCGCTGATCGCTCCGGCTGTTACGCTAACTGATTACGGGTTAACAGATACAACGAAATATTTCATTATTCGACGACTTATCTATCATGCGTTCGAAAACTTTTGAAATTATAGGTATCAGCGATATTGGTAGATAGAAATTGGGTAAATGCATCGCACCTTTATCTTTATAAATTGGGTGCACTTTTCCTATTACAAGGCGTAAAGTTAAATACCGATAATAAGGCGTTAACAAGGTGCGAGCTACCCAGCTGTCAACCCACATGTGTTAAACAGGGACAACGATACCTCTTGCTTTCGTTTTACAAGATGTTTCAGGCACTGTGAAACGCGCGTCATACTACCGAAACTGTATCTTTATAATAAAATGACGTGAGTAATCAGTCAGTTAACATACACTTTAATCTGTGCCTTACTGCCTGTCACTGTCACTGCCAAATAAATCTATTTGTTCTGTATAATTGTAAACACAATAAATATTATTATATTTAATTGCAATCTAAAAACGCTTAATATACAATGGGGGATGAAAAATCGGAGGATAACACGACGAGTTTATCAAGTGCAGCGGAAAATCTAAAAATTGAAGATAAAGATAGCGGCGAGGCTGTGAAGTCGGACAAAGTTAAAAGTAAGTAAAATCTTCACTTTAGTAATTTGTCCCTAATACTCACGATTATTCTGGCGAGCCGCGGGAGGCCTGTGTACAGCAATTGATGTGTTTCGGCTGATTCGATGATGATTTATTTTATTGGGATTAGGTTAGTCTCTTTCTATTATAGACATTGACATTCGAGAAGAACAACAAGTTCCTATGTTCGATTGTTATATTACTAATTCCGTTTTGTTTGCCAGTTGATATATTGCTTAAGGCGACTGGGAATGCCCCTATAATGAAGAAGAAGAAATGGGCCGTGGATGCAGAAAAGCCTATCAGTTGGATAATGGAGTTTGTCAAGAAATACTTGAAATTAGAACCCGATGAGAAACTTGTAAGTTGGTTGGCCGAGTTACTTTTAATTTTTCCTTTAGCAAAAGAAAGCTTTGTTAATCCGTTATTATTATTTATTTATTTATTAAAAACAAACAACACAGTACAATAATATTAAACGCCCTGCAAAACTGTTACAACTGTTTGTCCTCTTTTGTAATGTGGATTCCTAATTTTTTGAATGTTGTTCTGTGCTCCATACATTGTGTCTTGGACATGCAAAATTGCAGTCAATTATGACATTCTAAAGGTTAACCCTTGGCTCAAGGGGACACTGGATATTATTTGATCAGATTCCATTGTTAGTGAAAAGATTCAGATCCCTCTGTTTCAGTATTTGGGTGAATTTCAACAAGCGTCAAATTATCCTAATTTAGGTGGTATTTTTTATTTTGTCAGTAGGGTTCACAATTTTAAGTGTAAGGGACGTCATTAGTCATAATTAAAACAGTGTTAAAATGGCCCTTCATTAAACCAAGTCGTTTTAAGATATATCCAATTTACTAATTATATACCACCAAAATTGCTATTATCCACCAAAATTACTTTTCTAAGAAAAACACACGATCAATAATGGCATATCGGGATAGTTAAAATAATAATCGTTAGGGAATCATTCTTATTATTTTTTAAAACCGACAACATATTTTTTTTAATATAATATATAGTTATTGTTTGGTGTTTATATAATTTTGGTGGAACAAGGAATTTTGTCAATTTTGGTGTCTCAGGAAAAGCCACCAAAATTGTATCACCAAAATTAGAACTTGTACTTTTTTATTTTATTTAACGTGAATATATTAGTTTTATACAAATTTAACTTGATATAGTTAAAAAAACACCATTAACATACTCAAAATAATTTAAACACAATTGTTTTTTTTGCAAAATAACAAGTTATCTAAGTTATCACAATTATAAAAATGTATTTTGTACCACCAAAATTTGATTCTTATATACTTAGAGGGAAGATGCAACAAGACGGTATAAATCTTTCACCATCTAATCTATCGCTGGAACTGAACGAACGACTGACGCCATATTTGTTTGTTTAATCACTTTTCGTTCGATCATAAAATCAATTTTAATATTCACCACCAAAATTGACTATTTCGCAAGGACAGTTTTATTTACACTGTTCCCAGTTTCTTTTTATTTGCAAATGCAATAATTGTAATATTTAATAATACCTTATCTAATAGGGAATAGAGGTAACTAAAATATCAATCTAGTTGAGGCTTAATAACTTTGTACCACGGTATATCAGTGTATGCGACAAGTACTGGACACGACACCAAAATTGATTTTGGACTGTTTTTTTTTTTTTACGATAAACATGATAAGTTATTAACAATTTTAACTTTGGCTCCACATGGTACTTTGTGTAAGATTTTCTAGAAAATAAATAGTTTTCCAATAAATGTACTTTACACCCCAATTATCATGTCCGCCGCTAAAAAATGTGGTTGGGATAATTCCCCATTTATTGATTGTTTTTGTTTGTTCTCTTGGGTAATGTCTTGTTTTCTTACTGACCAAGAAGTGCAGTTCATCCTAAAACGACTTCTATGAATAAACACCACATCTCAATATCGACTAGAAAATCCATATTATAAATATATATTTTATCCTTGGTCTTATACATTACCTACATTGTATGGTTGCCATGTTTACATATCTCAGTGTTTATACAAGCATTTTGTTGTATGTACTTCCTCATCAATGTAGGTTGTACTCTGTCACACACTTTACAAAACATATTTAAAAAAAAACAAATAACTTTGTGACTAAGTATTTAAAAAATTTGTTCCATAGTTCCAGAGATTACCAACAATTTTACCGCTTCATTACATTAATATAAGAATTTCAGATATATCTCTTTTACAGTTCC
Organism: Acleris emargana; assembly: GCA_927399475.2. Lineage (NCBI taxonomy): Eukaryota > Metazoa > Arthropoda > Insecta > Lepidoptera > Tortricidae > Acleris > Acleris emargana. The sequence goes on from OV656840.1 coordinate 7,224,671, forward strand.
TGTACGTGAACCAGACGTTTGCTCCATCACCTGACCAGGTAGTCAAGAACCTGTATGAATGCTTCGGAACCGATGGCAAGCTAGTACTACATTATTGTAAGAGTCAGGCGTGGGGGTAAATTAATACACTAGTCGTTATTCTCTGGGTGTTGTTTTGAAAGATTTCCCTGTATTGTGGACCGTAATTATTGATTGAAGGCAGGTAAAAATATTTTCTTTACATGTGTGAAGTCACACAGCTTCCTAAATGACACCTATTATGAAAAGTCTGCATAATTTTGGGCTCTACTCAGTTTTTTTAGACTTAATTCTGTAAGTTTATTTAAATGTGATAACTTATTTTATAATTATTTTATGAATATATTAAACTAAACCAAAAATTCAAAACACATTATTTCACCATGGATCAGCAAAAATCTAAATACATGTATTTTCACCCTGGTTCACATAAATATATCTGAAATTTATAAGGAAATAAACTTCCTGAAAATAGATAAGTAAATAAATAAATTAATAAGGTCCCATTCATCGCAACTCTTGTGAAATTTTTAGTGTAAAAATATAGGAGAATGCAAAATCTCAAAGATATGTCCCAATGCATCCTATTCCAGTGTAATAAGAAGTTCGTAACATTCATCAGAGGATTCTTTCTATACATATTTACGACGCGCTGGCCTAGTTGGTAGTGACCCTGCCTATGAAGCTAGCGGTCCTGGGTTCAAATCCCGGTAAGGGCAGATATTTGTTTGATGAGCGCGAATATTTGTTCCTGAGTCATGGTTGTTTACTATGTATTTAGGTATATATTTCTCTATATAAGTATTTATATCGTTGTCTAGTACCCATAAGCTTAAATTGGGACTAGGTCAATTGGTGTGACATTGTCCCCTGATATTTATTTATTTATTTTTATATTTTTGCACTTGACTATACTCTTAAGTACTCTCTATAGTATAACTAGTTTTCGAAATTTTTAACAAGTCTCAACCTTGCAACCTGAGGCCGAAGTTCCATCGAATTTCGAAGTTATGTTAGCTCAATCCCTCTCACTCGCCATTCGAGACTAAATCGAGAGAAAGAGAAGAAGGTATCGTAACTTCGACCTTCGATATTCAAAGTAGGGCTTCTGAACGGCGCGCGGCGCTCGCGCATCTCGAAGTCTACTTTAGGTGCGATCTTCTATCTCGTTGCTGATAATCGCAGGCACAGGTAATGCTATATTCGGTATCCTGTATTTTTTTATACCGCTATGGTGGCAAACAAGCTTACGGCCTGATGGTAAGCGGCTACCGTAGTCTATGGACACCTGCATTACCAGAAGTATATAAGCATACGCGAGGTCTTCTCGGTCCGCCTGAAAGGCGGACGAGGAGCCGGTGTCGAGCTTGTTGCTCCTGTCCGGGGCCTCCGGGGTAATCTCCGCCGGCCGAAAATACGGCCGGGTCCTTGGGTAGCGGCCGGCGCCGAAGGCGCCGGCGGCGAGGGGTTTGGGACGCTGCTCGCGAGATCAGCCAGCCAGGTGAGACCCCTGTTGGGGAGGCCCGGCTAGCGATCTGCAAGCAGAGCAGCGTCACCAGTGGGGTCCTGAGGGGCCGCTGCTATACAGCAGTCGGGCACGCTCTCAGGACATCCTTTGTCCGCCTGAAGGCGGGTGAGGAGCCGGTGGCGGGCTGTTAGGCCCGTTTCCGGGGTTTTCTGCGCCGGCCGTTAAGACGGCCGGGTCCTTGGATAGCCGCCGGCGCCGGAGGCGCCTGGCGGCGGGGAGACTGGGAGGGAGAGGATTTGGGTAGGGGGTGGGGATGGGGAGGCGTCGGTCCGTGCAGGGCGCTGCTCGCGGGGTCAAGCCAGCCTGGTGGGACCCCGGTTGGGGAGGCCAGGCTAGCGACCCGCCCGCGGAGCAGCGTCGTCTTCATTCCGGTGTTTGTGGGTCAATCCGTGTGGGACGCGTAGGACGCCGCTTGTGCAGTCCGCGCAGAGGCGGCGTCGTCTTCGGTCCGGGTTGCATGTCCATGGAGGGACCGCTGCTAGGCACCCTTCGAGCGATCCCTCCGGACGGGTAGGCTCAAACCGCCTGAGAGGCGGTTGAGGAGCCGGTGGAAGGGCTGTTAGGCCCTTTACCGGGGTGCTCATCGCCGGCCGAAAAGACGGCCGGGTTATGGGTAGTCGGCCAATGCCGAAGGCTTCATCCGCGTGGAGACGCTGCTCGCGAGTCCTGGCCAGCCAGGTTAGATTCCCCCAAGTGAAACCCGGCTGGTGGTCTGCGGGCAGGGCAGCGTCATCCTCGGGAAGTGTCTCGTCCGTGTGGGACGCTGCTCGCGAAGAGCAGGGCAGCGTCGTCGTCTGTCCGGGGTTGGGTCCTCAGAGGGGTCGCCGCTAGGTAGCGGTCGAGCGACCCTCTGAGGCGGTGTCATCGTCGGGATGTGGGGCCCTCAGGACTTATTTCGTGTATCTGGCATCTTTCTTCTCGTTTCAAGTGGACTCGCAGTGGTGCAGAGGTTAAAACTATCTTGACCTCTGACCTACAAATCACCGTACAACGTTGCCCCCAATCTTCCTAGAGAAGATTGGATTGTGTTTTATTGCTATATTGATATAATATACTCATATATACCTTGACACTGGCGAAATCACTTCACGTGGAAACGCCATATCCCTGCGGTAGTATCTGTTCAAGTCGCCGCGGGGAAAAAAAAAAAAAAAAAAAAGTAGCAAGTGAAGGTAGGTCCTTAGGCATTGCAATTCTGGGAGCCCTTTAACTTTTTGTTAAGTTGCCTATACTGCCTAATGGATAATCCGGCCCTTCGTCATTGGACGTGTGAATTAAGATCTAAATTAATCAAACGCATGCTCTGGAGAGATTATTTGTGGTGTTAATTAATTGCGATCTTTTTTCAACACGTCTAAAGACGATGATGCTTTGGCACTTGGCAGTGGAAGTGTGTCCCGCTTGCCCTTCGGCCTACACATGGACGTAGGACTCTGGCGGTATACTATCAGCCAGTGAAACACTAAAGCTAACAGCCAAAACGGAGACCCTCTGTGGTACTGACCACCAGAATAAATTAGGATTACAACCATTGAAAGGTATTAAAAAGTTTAATAAACGATTAAGCCTGAACAAATGTAGATTTCGTGGGTAGTAGCTAATCACTTCCGATCGCCGCCGCCGCCGCTATTCACGAATTCTTTACTCGTCGTCCTGGTAGGCAAATTATCTGAAACAGAACTCGAATATTTAGTTGATTAAGAACCATCCCCAATATTTTATCTATCTCTGGTTTTGTAATAATACTACAATTTTACTAGTCTAGTGAAAGGATAGAGTCTAAGCAGCAGCTGGTAACACGAAATGCATAACGATTGCATAGGTACGCAAAATGTGACAGCTTGTGTCACAGGTAAAATTGTTGCCATGTGAAGAATTAGAAAAAAATACTCGTGTCACGACTCGCTGGTTAGATTCTATCTCTGGTTTTGTCCTACTACTACAATTTGACAAGACTATTGAAAGGATAGCTATACTCGTGCCGTTCTAAGAGGCCCGATTTGACAGCTGTCAACTAAATACAAAATATAACCTCAAACATGCCTCAAACATCTTCATCTTCTTTTCATAGTAGGTATATCCTAAATCACGCAACGCATTTTGATGCCGTTTTCACCAACAGTTAAATAATTTTTCACCTTAGGTATCTTTATCTTGTTCTTTCTTTATTACATTATTACATAATATAAACAAAGTCGCTTTCCGCATCTCTATGTCTTTCTGTCTGTCTTTATATCCGCTACTTCTGAACCACGCATCGGGTTTTGATGCGGTTCTCACCAACGGGTACAGAATCTGTACTACAGATGTAGTTGTAATCCTTTCCCATCGTTTTTAGTTGGATAAGTTCGTATTTCTCTTGCTTTCTCAATTAGCATCAGTACCAGTCAATAAGCCAACTGAGAAAGCAACATAAACAGGAACTATCCGAAAAATAACTATGGGAAAGGATTATATTTATTTCGTGAAACGTTATCTACATCTGTAAATAACGTTTCACGAAAGACTTTAATGTAGGCATAATAATTCTTGTTTATTCACGCATGCCACAGAAAACTCGCATAAACCGAAGCGAAGCCAGGGCAGGTCGCTAGCATTTTATAATTTATTAGACCCGCCCTCGCTATATTATCCTGCCAGTTAAGTTTGCTTTCTTGTTTCCTTTTGTTACGTAAAAGAGCTTAAATCAACTGGCGGATTATGTTATTATTTGGCGATTGTGAAACAAGCCTTAAGTTCATTACCAGTGGAACGAGGTGGGCGACAGCACGAGGTTCCCCTTCCCTTGGGGGATGGTTTCGGTGCTTCTTTCGGGGTTGCCTGGGCGGGTTTGCTGCCGGCAGAGAGCTTGGTCTCGCACGGACAGCATGAGTGTACGCTGCTCCGAGCCGTGTCTATCGACTGGATCTTCTCCGCCTACATGGTCACACCTCATCAAGATAGTTTATAAAGGCCAATATGTATACCGTCAAGGGTATGTTATGTAAGTAAATGGGTTGTAGGGCTCACCAATGTGTGACGAGAGAGACAATAGAGAGATCTCTCTCCAAGCGGGTGTTATGCCTGAGGACCGAAGTCCATTGGGATGAATTTGGAAGTGGTATACAGCGTGTAAATCTCATACGGGCATATATTTTAACCAGACGTAGTTAACGATCATACAAATCATCTGAGAAAGATATTTTGTCACTAACTTTTATTATTGAAGCGTAGTTAATTTTTTAAAGTTTGTCTTAGGAGCAATGTAACGCGTGCAACTTCCTTGTACAAAACTGTTTATTTTCCTTGTTTTTTGTAGTCAATAAGGGCCCAATGACCATGAATTTATGATGAAATGATGCTACGTGCATAAAGCACAACTGATTAAGAAACACCTTTCTAAATTGCTAAATTTGGTAGATCTTGTCGTAATAAGTTATTGATGATTGTCTGGGGGAGAGACACTCACATGTTCAAGTTCCTATACTATTATGAATCTTCACGAATCACTGCATAAAAAAATCGTCACGCAATCCAAGCAGGTGGTGGTGGTAGCATATCATTTGCGATATCATTAGCACTTAACATTGTTTACATTGAAAACTGCATTGAAGTACTCTTGACGTTACGTATCTGACACTTTCATAATAAGTCATGCATGACATGATAACATAATTATCAAAGACCATAAAGGTAATAAGTACTAGGTAGTATTACAAGTTCGTTGTCGTAGTCCCGTTGTTTTTTCTTTGATTCGACCTACAAGAATAAAAGCTGTGATAAACGTAACAAAATAATAAGTAAACGAACGAACTCATTGGTTGCATTTTTTCTGACATAATTTGTCATGACGCCGCCGTCACAAATCAATAAGATTGTTTTCGAAAATGCCGCGTCCGTCGAATTTCAGTGCTAATGAACTAGCCGATATGATATTGGCATATGGTGAAGCTGGACAAAGTGGGAGAGAAGCATTAGAAATCTACAGAGAGCGATTTCCTAACCGACGAACTCCGCGAAACTCACGAGTCATCATCAATGCTCTACAGCGTATTCGCGATGGTTTGACCCTGACTGGGAGATCAGAAAATAGTTCCCGTCTGCCGGCACAAACAGAAGAAACTATTTTACATCATTATTTCTCAAACCCGGAGAGCAGCACCAGAGAAGCGGGACGAAGGTTTAATCTAAACCATATGACGGTTCACAACATCTTGAAAAGGGACAGGCAACGGCCAAAGGCAAAACAGGTTAAACAGGCAAAGTTCTTAAAGGCACACGCTTTATTACCACGGGACTTGTTGCCACGCGTAGCGTTTTGTGAGTGGATACGTTACCAACAACAAAGTGATGAGGAATTCCTGTCTAAAATAATATGGACCGACGAAAGCACATTTACTAGAAATGGTATTTGGAATCAAAGGAACAGTCACTACTGGTCGCAGGTAAATCCACATCTCCTAAAAGAATCAGGCCACCAGTATCGATGGTCATTAAATGTTTGGGCAGCAATACACGGAGACCGCATCATCGGACCTATTTTTATCGATGGTAACCTTAATGGAGAAAAATTCATCGAGCTCATAAATGGCCCTTTAGCAGAGTATGTTAACTCTTTACCAGCTGAAGAACGTGTACAGACTTGGTTGCAGCTGGATGGGGCTCCCGCACATTCGTCAACTCGCGTGCGAACTGCATTAACCTCAATGTTTGGAAATCAATGGATTGGGAGGTTTGGTCCCCGGCGATGGCCGGCGAGAAGTCCTGATTTAACGCCTTTGGATTTTTTCCTATGGGGAGCTGTGAAAAACGAGGTTTACTCACAGCCTCGAACATCAGTAGAGCAGCTGAGGGAGAAAATAACAGAAGTTTTCCAAAAACTTCGAGAAACGAATTTACGAAGTGTGAGAGCGTCCATCTATCGTCGTTGTGTCGCCAGTATCCAAGTGCAAGGACGACATGTGGAAAATAAGTATCTCAGGCGAGTGAACCGCCACAATTAATAAATAACTTAATTTAAAACGGAATAAATTAATGATGTTTATTTTTGACTTTTATTGGCGTAACTAGTAAACAAAGTAGTAGTGTCGGTTTTTAGAGTTGTTGGAATTTCTGTAGCTCTGCCTACACCACTCTGGGAATAACGGCGTGAGTTTATGTATGTGTATGTACTAGTAAACAAATGACGAACCGTCCATTCGTGACATGACGTTTATTAGGTGCGTTAATTGTAATGTGTGATGTGTACATTGCTTGCTGAATTAATTAGTAAGAAAAAATAAAATACAACTAATCTTTCTGTTGCTCAAGTTTTTACGTTAATTGGGGTGTATATTAACTGTTGTTAAAATATATGTCCGTATGAAATTTACACGCTGTATAATGTTAACTGACTGTAGAAACTTCGTTAGCGCGATGTAGCACTTAAGTTCTACTGTCTGACGCGGGTGGCGCTGGCGAGTTGGTTGATACACGTTGCCGTTAGATGTCGATGTCGCTAGGTCGTCGCAAGGTGTTTGGGTAAAAATCTTTTGGTAACCTACAGTCGTAATCCAAATCAGCAAAGTAAAGCAGGATCTCTGTTGTAATTAACGTGGACACACCGAAACTGCATTCGTTAGTATGGTCTCGACAAGCAGATGATGACTGTACACGCACAGTCGATAGACAGAGACGTAAAACAAAATCGTATTATCTGCTGTTTGTTCGATGAGACAAGCGTTCCCACTGGTTTTGCCCTCAATAATGACAAGATTACCTTCGGTTGAGCAGCAGGTACGCGTCGCGCGCGGTCCCCGGAGCCAACTCCGCCGCCGGAGCCGGCACTGGCTTTCTTCTCCGTCTTCTCAGAGAGCGGCAGTTTCAGTTGCTGCTGTAGATCTTTCGGCGACTGCGCCGGTTGTGCATTTGACTTCGCTGATGTTGGCACCTTCTTTAAGTATATCTGGGAGCAATTCAAATATCTGGGGTACTGGCTTACTGAGTACCTCAAAGACGATGACGATATATGGAGAGGGAGCGATCGCAATCAGTGAGGGCTATAGCCCGCAGGTTCACTCGCTTTATAATATTAGTATATCACCAAGCATTTCGCTCCTAGAACAATGTTACTGTCAGGTTAGGCTACGTTACCTGAGGCGTTTTCCAAATAATTATGCTTCCGGCGGCACAGGAGCTCACGATGTGGGTTAAGTCAGGAGAAAACTTGCAGCAGGTCACCGCCCCCGCGTGCCCCAAGCCCTTGTGCGTATATATGCCTTCCTGGTACTTCCACAGCTGAAATATAAGAAGTAGGAATTGAAATAATATTAATAATAATGAAATAATATTGAAAGATACGTCTTACATAAGTATTTTAATGTTGATGGCAGAAGGACGTGGGAATACATGTTACCTAATATTTCAAACAAATTCACTGACGACACGTACAAACAATGACTATAAATGGTATAACAACAGGAACTTACGCAAGAACGCAGTCAAAAAATTCTACACTACGGCATTCAACGAGAATGGGTAATTGCTGGTATTGGTTGTAATAAAATAACACACCTAACTATTAATTTTAGTGTTATAATAATTTATACTTAATATCTTCAAAACAAAAGCCAATCTTTACATCTAGCTAAGGTTTCTATCATCGAAGCAGATTAGGAGGTCATTAGTGAAGTCTTCAACAAATCACTTCCACTCTAATGGATGATACCCATTTTTTATCAGCTCATATTATTATTTTTTAAATCGAACTCACCTTGACTTGTTGGTCATTGGCGCCCGTGACGAACAGCTCGCCGTCATATGAAATGTCTATCCCGTTGATAGCCCCCACCTTACTCGCTTCCAACTGCAATCCAGAAATACTGCTTAAGCAACCAAGTCTTCTTATTGTACAGTCAGCGTCATAAATATAGTGGCAGTCAATAGTTCCAAATATACCGCACCATCCAAAATATCCATAAATACGTACTCATTCCAAGTGATCAAATTGTTCAGGCCATCCACTGTATACAAATATACCGGAGCATCCACAACGCCATATACTTGGTAACATTCAACCCGCCGTTAGTACAGCAACGTCCAGAACGCCGAAGGTTTCTAAGCATCCAAAGTAGCCAAAAATACGGGACACATAAGAAAATTTAACCTTATATACCAGTAAGTACGGTTGAATGTTCAGTCAAATCATTTTAATAGGTTAGCCAGTAAGCAATTTGACAAACCACGAAAACAGTACCATACTGTCATGGTATATATCTGTCTCACGTTTTAATTTGACACATTATTGCGTGGACTGCGTGGTTTTAAAAGGTTTTGCAATATTGAAGCTGCCAACTTAAACGCATCAATACGTTTCAATATTTCGCCTAGTTAGCCGTTAGTTACGATGGACCAGTGGTTTAGTAGTAACGCTATCAAGTCATGTGTTCTGGGTTCTAATCCCCATATTAGGTGCTATTTGCATTTTTATTTTATATTTTTAAAGTCGTTGTTTTATTTTAATTTGTAATAACTACTTATACATAAAAGGCCGTATTCCTTTATTACTTGTTAACATAGACGAAACTCACTACAAAACAAATAAATTACATTGAATTTATATTTTTTAATTTAAGCAAAATGGGCATTAACCTCTGGTTTTAATGGGTATCTACTCAACCGCTTTGAAAATGAGTAGTTGTACATTTTGTTTGAGCTCTATTGCATTCAAAATAAGGTAAATTGATTTTCAAAAATATAAAATAAAAATGCAAATAGCACCTAATACGGGGATTAGAACCCAGAACACATGACTTGATAGCGTTATCATCACTACATAGTATAAAACAAAGTCGCTTGCGCTGTCTGTCCCTATGTATGCTTAAATCTTTAAAACTACGCAACGGATTTTGATGCGGTTTTTTTTAATAGATAGAGTGATTCTTAAGGAAGGTTTATATGTATAATACATTCCACGCGGGCGAAGCCGCGGGCGGGTCGCTAGTTACTACTAAACCACTGGTCCATCGTAACTAACAACTAACTAGGCGAAATATTGAAACGTATTGATGCGTTTAAGTTGGCAGCTTCAATATTGCAAAACCTTTTAAAACCACGCAGTCCACGCAATAATGTGTCAAATTAAAACGTGAGACAGATATATGCCATGACAGTATGGTACTGTTTTCGTGGTTTGTCAAATTGCTTACTGGCTAACCTATTAAAATGATTTGACTAAATATTCAACCGTACTTACTGGTAAATAAGGTTAAATTTTCTTATGTGTCCCGTATTTTTGGCTACTTTGGATGCTTAGAAACCTTCGGCGTTCTGGACGTTGCTGTACTAACGGCGGGTTGAATGTTACCAAGTATATGGCGTTGTGGATGCTCCGGTATATTTGTATACAGTGGATGGCCTGAACAATTTGATCACTTGGAATGAGTACGTATTTATGGATATTTTGGATGGTGCGGTATATTTGGAACTATTGACTGCCACTATATTTATGACGCTGACTGTAGGTGTTTGTTGAAGAAATTTAAAGTTATAGCAGCAACTACGAAATGTGTGGGTAGCAAAAAATATCTTTCTTTTTTTGGGTTCCGTACACAAAGGGTAACAACGGGACCGTATTACTAAGACTCCGCTGTCGGTCTGTCCGTCTGTCTGTCACCAGGCTGTATCTCACGAACCGTGATAGCTAGACAGTTGAAATTTTCTCAGAAGATGTATTTCTGTTGCCTACTAGCCCTTATATACTAAAAACAGAATAAAATTTATATTAAAGGGGGTCTCCCATACAACAAACGTGATTTTTTGCCGTTTTTTTTTCTAATAATGGTAATGGTACGGATACGGAACCCTTCGTGCGCGAGTCTGACTCGCACTTGGCCGGTTTTTTATTCTTATTTTCTCATTATGGCTAACTTGTCATGAGGTCATAAGTAGACCCCGCTATCGGAGGTGCAAAATGGTAGCTGTCAAGTTCTTAGGGATGGGTAAAAATATACATGATGTCGATATCGATATTCTTACTTTTTCTGTACAATTAGTTTTATATATGTACCTATACCATTTTTTAGACTACAATTTAACACGTTTTTTTTGGAATCTATGATAGTCATTGTCATCAGAAATGTAAATAAAAATAAATAGGGCTCAGATATATTGGGTTTATAGTTGAATAAATTCATCGTGACTGCACTAGATTATTGCAGAGAAACCTCCTCCTCGTCCTAGATCGGTTTATATACAAAAACAAGGAAAAAAAAACGAGAAAATTTTCGTTTTCCCGGGAAAATTTTCACTGGATTTCAGTTCAGTACAATGGTCTGAAGCTATGGTTTCAGTTTTCGGTGAGCCGTCCCTTACACCCTGTATATGAATGGTTCGTGCTATGAAGATAACGATAATTTGTTAGTAATGATGAAATATTGAAGAATTTTATTTATAAAAATGAAAAATGTTTAACACATTCATTTTGTAATTATATAGTCATGTTTTATAAAATAAACACGTTTAATTAAAGTCAAAGAAAAATTATCGACATATAGCTAGTATTTCAAAATAATTTTTACCCATCCCTAAGAACTTGACAGCTACCATTTTGCACCTCCGATAGCGGGGTCTAGTCATAAGCTACACACACACACACGCACGCACGCTCACACACACACTCACACACTCGGGGCTGGGCAAAATACACACCTTGCTTTAATTGAAATACAAATTACAAATTACTTTTTCGCATGTAATTAAAATACGAAATATAAAATATTTTTTAGACGGGTATTTGAAATATAAAATACAAAATACAGTATTTTAACCATTTTTAATTAAAATACAAATTACAAAAATACAAAATACATTTACACGAGCGTTGCGCCAACGCGAAAACGTGCGTTAATGTCCAATTCAACCAATCAGGTACCTAGCACATAGCACTAGCAGCAATTTGACACTAGTGCGCATTTTGGCGTTGGTGCAACGCCCGTGGGAATAAAGGCCTAACTGCTCTGGGTGCTAGTGTTTATAGTCTATGTACGAATCAGCTAATTTTTATTATCAATTTATCATTTATAATAAGATCGCTAAATGTATTTGTTAAAATGTATTTTGATGCAATAAGTATTTGAAATACTAATTACAAAATACCTCGGCGTCGGGTATTTAAAATATTAAATACAAATTACATTTTTAGGTAGTAATTGAAATACAAATACTAAATACGTATTTGTATTTTAAATATGTATTTCAATTAGAAGTAATTCAAATACTGCCCAGCCCTGCACACTCACATACACAAACACACACACACGCACAGAGTCTCCTCACATCGGTAGATCTCGGCCCACGTTTTCACTGCCTGCCTTCCTACCTCCCGTCCCGCCCATATTTCCCGTCGACCAACTGAGTCCAAATACGCGCGTATTTACGAAAATCGTTCAAGAACACTCCACATCAGTACATACCTCTCTGGCCAGGTTGCCGCTGCCTGCCTCCCAGTAGGCGACGCGTCGGTCTGTGCCGCCCGTCAGCAGTTGACAACCTTGGGGCTCGAAGCACACACACATGAACAGCGTGTTAGCATACATCACTTGACGGCGGGTCAGGGACCTGTTGTTGGAAGAATCTTAAGTATTATAATTTATAATGCTACTACATAAACGACACCATTAGTTAACTTGTGTGATGTTTGAGTTGCATTGCTTTACCCGATTTCTGAAAGGGTTTCATTAGAAAAGTCCCTAGCTGTCTAAGTGCCAAAAAACACAGTAGGTACTTACTAGGGAATGCAATTTAACCGGTTATTAACAGATTTTGTATGAAAATAACCGGTTAAAACCGGTTATAACCGGTTATTTGCATTCCCTAGTAGGTAGGCACCTACAGTCACCAGCAATAATATATGATATGATCCAACATTGGGCGCAAAAATTTCTGAACGTCTTTATTACACATACATACATACATAAACTCACGCCTTCGTTCCCGGGGAGGGGTAGGCAGAGCTACAGAATTACCAACAACTCCAAAAAGTTGCTGATAATTCTGTAACCACATTTTGCACAAGTAGGCTAAGATGTTTACCAGTGTATTAGTGACAGGTTGCAAGCCCATCGCCTAACAGTACTACAAGGCTTTATTCCCTTAGTCGCCTCTTACGACATCCACGGGAAGACATGGAGTGGTACTATTCTAACCCGGCTACCACACGGATTTATTACTAGAGGTATAAGAGCGTGACACATATTTTTGCGCCCATTGTAGGATAATATATTATCGCTGGTGACTGTACAGTAAAGTCCAAGTGTATCCGATGATGTGCTTCGCTTCGAAGTAGTTTTAACCGACCTGTAGGCCTAGCTAAGATATAAAAGCTACTAACGTTTCTGTTTTCTATCGATTTGAAATGTATGGAGTTGACATAAGCGGCCGACGAGTTCAGTCATCGTCATCAGCTTAAGTCAATCCTATGCTAACTTAAATACCTAGCCCCCTCTGATTTATTATGTGGTATAGTTCGTTCGTTCAAATAGTTTGTATGTTTTGATGCGCTTATTACCAAAATACTATAATTTGAAAATACCAGATTACAGTTTTATACCAGATTCCCAAAACACCAGATTCAAAATAAGGATTAATTTATTGTATTTACCCAAAATTTCGGTGGTATTTTGGGAATGAGCGCTTTGATGTGCCGCTGCAATTGCAATAAAAATGCCGCCGCAGTGCGCACAAAGCGGTGTCGGCGACTTCAGTCAGAGGGTTGTACTGCACACTATTTGAACGAATGAACTCTACTTACATCAGGTCCCAGATGATAGCGGAGCCGTCTGTTCCAGCGCTGACGGCCTCGCAGTCGTTTGGCGACACCTGGATCGCTGACACCGGGCTCTTGTGCTCCTTGAGGACTTTCTTCAGGGTCTGCCTCTCGGGCCTGATGTCCCACACACGGACCTACCATAAATATGTACAATGTAGAACATTACATTACCCCCTAACAAGCAAACAAACACAATTTCATATCTATATAGCTATCTGTGGGTGTACTTAATTTTTTTTTGCATACAAAACTTATGAAATATACTTTATCTACTGAATCGGTTAAGCCGTTTCGGATGAGTTTTGTTACAAACACTGTGACACGAGAATCTTATATATTAGATAATATTTGCACGGTAGTACCTATTGTTTTAGAGTGTTACGTAATGCTTATTTAAGTACTTATTATCATTGTTTTTGAAGAGCTATTTTTATAAAATGACTAGCTTTCGCCCGCGACTCCGTCCGCGTAGAAGTCGTTTATCGCTGCTGCCTCGGGAACTGTCCAATTTTCCGGGATAAAAACATCCTATTTCCTATTCCTGGACCTAACTAATATTTCTGCCAAGATTCATCTCGATCCGTTCACCTACCATTTTACAAGAAGTTATTTTGGCGTTTTTGAAGGCGGTTTTTTGTTTTTTAAAAAAAATATTTTATTTTATACATTTTAGTGATCATAATAAGCTGAAGTAGTCCCACGTCTTAGTTGATATGAAACCCAAGGACATTTCAAGCTCGCCGCAAGCAAGCAACGCCGCGGAAAAGTCATAGTCATATTTAAACAATTAATTGTTCTAGAAAGTCAAGCTAAGTACTAATTGGAATGCAAATCCTGCACTTACAAAAAATATTAAAATCGCTATGCCTATAATATTTGAGATGTTTCCTCAATTCCTCACGGAACCCTTCATCAGATACGAATTTGGTGACTATGGGACCACACGGAAGTACACTCTACCAACCAAAAAGATATTTTAAAATCGGTCCACAATTGATGGAAAAATCGGTGGACATACCTACATAAAAATAAACAAAATACAGTCCTCGTCCTCTTTTGAAGTCGGTTTAAAAGTTTAAGGCAGGTTAATGTAGATAAAGATTCCCTCACTTGCCCCTCACATCCTCCAGAAATAAGTGTTCTTGTGTCCGAAGTCATGTCCAAAGCCGAAGTTCCTTTGTTGTGGGTGTTGTAAATGCAGTAGATCTGCCTTCCCGTCAAGGGGGTAAACGCGCGGATGGTTCCATCGTTCCAACCTGAAAAATGAAAACTGTGCTAGTCAAAAGCACCAATATCTGCGCAATATCTGGCGGCCATCGCGCCAAATCTATGTACTTAATCATACCTTATTATCAGAGGCATAATGGCGTGTAGATATTTTTGCCTTGCGTAGCTATTGAATATCGTTATTACGGAGCTTATACTTATTATTACACTTTCTGTTTTAAAGGCAAACTTGCCCGCAAACTAAGCCCTTAAAAAATCTTGTTTTTTTTAATAAATTATATAGGTACATTCGAGGTCATAAATTTGTGTACAGTTTAGTACCTTGTCACTTTAATCGCTGTGACAATTCATATATGGCAGTTTAAACATGACATTAGTGTTTAAACATGACATTTTCGTAGTGGTAGAGCCAAGCTGCGGCTTTTGCTTGCAGCATGAATGGGCCGGCTCGTCCGGGGAAGTACCACACTCCCACAGAAGACCGACGTTTGAGTAGTAGCATACTGCTGCTATGCTTCGCTCGGTAAGTGGGAGCGCCGGTGGCCCATCCCCCCCCCCCCCCCCCCTCCTTCAAATATGGCAGCGGTATTACAAGAGAGACTACCCCAGGAGGGTACCAGCACGATCCGTACTGGAGAATCCCTCCCTGAGCACCTTCACTCAGGCTGCCCTATGTATTCTGGGGAGGGCTTAATTCCGCTCGTCATTTCTTCTGCCCGAGGCAAGAGTAAGGCACAAGTTGCGGCACCCATACCTGAACTTCATGTTCATCTTTGCAACATTAGGGGAATTCACTCAAATCTCAGTCCGGTTCACTATCATCTCGAAACCGAAAAGCCGGCCATGCTCTTTTTAACGGAAACCAAGATATCGTCCCCAGCAGATACGTCTTACCTGAACTATCCAGGCTACAAAATTGAGCACAACTTTGTGCCTCAAGCCGGTGTATGCGTATATGTTAGGGATGATATCTGTGTCCGCCGCCTAAGCAGTCTTGAAGGTAACCTGTCCACTTTATGGCTGCGTGTAAATTGCGACGACCATCCGCGCGTCTACGCTTGCTTATACAGGTCCCATAGCGGTGATATCGAAACTGACCGACTCATGGAACATCTTGAAATGGCAACTGACAAAGTGTTGGAACAGACTCCATCCGCCGAAATCATAGTTCTCGCCTCTCGGTGATTTTAATGCCCACCATATTGAATGGCTTGGCTCTCAGAGAACTGACCACACGGGGAGATCTGTTCATGCCTTTGCTATGGCCTATGGTCTGACGCAGATGGTATCTTCGCCTACGCGAATACCTGACGTGGAAAACCACCTGCCTTCACTGTTGGATCTTATGCTGACATCTCATCCGGATGGCTATCAAATTTCAGTCGATGGTCCACTAGGCTCGTCTGACCACTGCCTGATTCGGATTGTTGTGCCACTCACGTGCCAATTTCGGCCCCAGACTGCGGGCTGCCGCCGTGTTTGGCACTTCAGGTCGGCTGATTGGGATGGAATGCGGACCTTTTTTTCGTCCTACCCATGGGGGCAAGTTTGCTTCTCGCTGGAGGATCCTTCTGCTATCTCTGACTCTGTTGCTGATGTAGTACTGCAGGGTATGGAACTTTTTATCCCAAATTCTGTAGTGCCCATCGGTGGCAAGTCCCAGCCCTGGTTTGTTCATTCTTGCAAAGCAGCCTCCCGCCTGAAGCAAGAAAAGTACAAATCATGGGCAAACGCGGTAACTTCGAGGGCTCCAAAAGTGAATCTCCTGAAAAAGGAGTATAACTTTGCCTCCAGATCCTTCAAAAGAGCTGTGATTATAGCAAAGTCAGAGCACATTGGCAGATTAGGCGAGAGACTGGCTAAGCTTCCTTCGGGAACGCGGGCGTTTTGGTCTCTCGCTAAAGCTGTCCAAGGTAACTTCTGCCAACCATCTTTTCCACCGCTGCATAGGGTGGATGACTCGTTAGCCCACGACGCAAAAGAAAAAGCCGATCTTCTTTGCACCCTTTTTGCGTCAAACTCCACTTTAGACGACGAGGAGAAACAACCGCCGAACTTCCCACGGTGTGTGAGTGCCATGCTTGATATTCAGTTTACCCAAAAAGCTGTTCGTAAAGCACTTTTCTCCTTGGACATTCATAAATCTAATGGGCCCGACGGTATTCCCCCTGTAGTGCTGAAAAGGTGCGCTCCTGAGTTGGCACCAGTTCTAACGCGTCTTTTCCGACACTCTTATACCACAGGCGTAGTCCCGATCTCATGGAAGACGGCCGTGGTGCACCCGATCCCTAAGAAGGGCGATCGCTCTGATCCTAATAACTACAGGCCCATAGCTATCACCTCTTTACTCTCCAAAATAATGGAATCCATTATTAATCGCCAGCTCCTAAGATATCTAGAGGAGTTCCAGCTCATCAGTGATCGCCAGTACGGGTTCCGTCAGGGACGGTCTGCTGGCGATCTTTTGGTCTACTTGACCCATAAATGGGCTGAAGCGGTTGAAAGTAAAGGGGAGGCCGTAGCGGTCAGTTTGGACATGGCGAAAGCCTTTGATCGGGTTTGGCATAAGGCACTTTTCTCGAAGCTTCCTTCCTATGGCCTGTCTGAAAAACTGTGCATCTGGATTGCCAGCTTCCTCACGGAGCGTAGCATCAGGGTTGTTGTCGACGGTTCGTGCTCAGACTCCAAGCCCGTGAACGCTGGTGTCCCTCAAGGCTGTGTGTTGTCGCCAACACTGTTTCTTCTGCATATCAATGATATGTTGCTATCTAGTAACATTCATTGTTATGCAGACGACAGTACGGTGGATGCGTCTTACCAGGGCTGTGCGAACATTTCTCAGACATGCGTCAATGAGTGTCGGAACAAACTTGGGTCTGAAATCGAGGCTACATTGGACCAAGTCTCGAATTGGGGTCTCCTTAACTTGGTACAATTCAACCCCAATAAGACTCAGGTCTGCGCGTTCACTGCAAAGAAAACTCCCTTTGTTGTTTCCCCTATATTCCAGAGCACTTCCCTTGTTGCAAAACCGACTCTTGGGATTCTCGGCGCTGACATATCGAGCACCGTCCAATTTCGTGGTCATTTGGAAGATAAGGCTAAGTTAGCTTCTAAAAAACTGGGTGTCCTTGGTCGAGCTAGACGGTATTTCACACCGGCACATCGCCTCCAACTTTATAAGGCGCAAGTTAGGCCACATATGGAATACTGTTGCCACCTTTGGGCCGGGGCACCACAGTATCAGCTGCTTCCTCTTGACCGTGTACAGCGCCGTGCGTCTCGAATCGTCGACGACGATGTTCTCACCAGTCGGCTTGACCACCTTGCTTTGCGGAGAGACATAGCATCCTTGTGTGTCTTCTACCGCATATATCATGGGGAGTGCTCTGATGAATTGTTCGAGCTAATACCTGCTGCAAAATTCCACCACCGTACTACTCGCCACAAATTGAAATTTCATTCACAGCACCTGGATGACTGGCAGAGTACCACAGTACGTTTCAAAAGAAACTTCTTGCCACGTACGACTGCACTGTGGAATCAATTACCTGCAATGGTATTTCCGGACCGATACAACATGGCAACCTTCAAGAAACGAGCCTACACTTTCTTAAAAGGCCGGCAGCGCACCTTTAACCCCCCTGGTGTTTCTGGTGTCCATGGGCGACGGTGATCACTTACCATCGGGTGAGCCGCCTGCTCGTCTGCCTCCGACTATTATAATTATAAAAAAAAAAAAAAAAAATTAAAAAGACAAGGTACTAAAGTGTACCTACATATATTTATGGACTCGACTGTATATTAAGTACAATTTTGCGAGGTTTGTTAAAACAACCATGAACACATTGCTACAAATTATTAAATAATTAAACTTACATACATACATACATAACTTCACGCCTGTCTCCCAATGGGGTAGGCAGAGACTATGGAACGCCAGGTGCATCGATCTAAACATACCACTTTCGCTTCCTCTACATTCATCAATCTCTTCATGCACGTACGTCGGTTTCGGGTGCTTTTTATTTGGCCCTTAGTCAGTACATCGCGAATCTGATCATCATACGTCCGTCTAGGACGTCCCCTACCGACATTTCCGCTCACTCTCGCTCGCCATATATCTTTCGTAACCCTTCTTCCATCCATCCTTTCTAAGTGACCAAACCATCTTAGCATACCCTTTTCAATTTTAGTGACTACATCTTCTTTCAATCCACATCGTTCTCGGATCTCGCTATTTCTTATTCTATCTATCATCTTAACTCCACACATACTTCTTAGAGCTCTCATTTCAACTGCATTAATCCGGCTTGCATTCTTCTTCTGCCATACCCAAGATTCGCTACCATACATTAATGTTGGGGTCAATACTCCCTGAACAATAGCAAGGCGAGCTTTGCTCGATATGACCTTGTTTGTCAAGATTGAGTGTAACGCCCCGTTGATTATATTTCCCGCTTTTACTCGTCTTTCAATATCCCCGTCACATTTCCCATCTCTCGTAAACATAGAACCTAAATACACAAACTCATCAACTTGCTCCACTTTTTCATCACCAATCATTATTTGACATTCTGTAACAGTTTCATCCCTCTCCACAACCATCACTTTCGTCTTTTTAACATTCACTTTCATTTCTTTCCTTTTAAACGCCTCATTCATCAAAGTCACCATTTGTTGTAAGTTGTCCGCCGATGATGCAAGGAGAACTTGATCATCAGCATTATAATTAAACTTCGTAGTACGAAAACAGATAGAAGTGTAATTAAATTGTTTGGCTGATATTTAGTTGTATGAATTTAAAACGTTGATATTCTGCGTGTCCCGTGACTTAAGATGTCGAATGATAAAATATGATTTACTTTGAAAACCATGATATTTTAGACTAATCGTGTGATTCAATAAATTGTTACAGTTTCGAGAAATACTCCTTAAGTACTTATAAACTTTCCGAATAGTAGATTTACCGTGAATTTCAGCCACGGGGAAAAAAGTAAAGATTTTACAATTTTGACGAGATAGTAATTTTTATGAGCGGCATTTCTAAACATTATTAACTTCTTTAACTAGACATACAGGGTGTCCCAGAAACCGACGTCAACCCGCCTAGGGCTGATAGAGCAGCTCATAAGCTATCGATTTAACCCCCATGTATGTTCAGCAATTGTTATTAGTTTCCGAGATATTGATTGCATGATTAAAATCACTGTGAAATAAGGAAGTTTTTAAAGCTACATGCCAATTTCTTTTTTATTACAAATGTTTGAGTAAACACACAGAGTTACTTTCTCCATACTAACAGAACCCCGCGTTTGTTTTTCACCTAGTATGGAAAAACAAACATTGTGTGTTTTCTTAAAAAGTTGTAATGAAAAAATGTTTGGCATGTAGCTTTAAAAACTTCCTTATTTTACAGTGAATCTAATCATGCAAGAAAACACTGAAAAAAATGTGAATTAATTCACGAATTTAGGGATTTTTCGTAGCACGGACATAAGGAAAAATGACAAAAGTTCCGATTAAAATGATCAATATCTCGGAAACTAATAACAATTGCTGAACATACATGGGGGTTAAATCGATAGCTTATGAGCTGCTCTATCAGCCCTAGGCGGGTTGACTTCGGTTTCTGGGACACCCTGTATATACTAAGATATACTAAACAGTTAAATGCATGTATACCACTACAAAGACGGCTTTGCAATGCTGTGTCATTCACGCTCAGTTAGGCGACACCACCTATCAAAATTTATTTAAAAATAGTTCACGGTCAGACTACGCAGATGTTCGGGTTTTTTAATTTCGGCAAACGAACAAGTGCCGTCATGGCGGGAGGGCGAATACTCTGTCTCATCTTGTGTGTATCGGCAGTAATTATTTCGGAAACAAAAACAGAAATACCTCCTAGTGCTTCAGTGAAATACGAGCACAGTACGTCACCTGCAAAACATGACAATCAAGTGTATTCTTATCCAGGGAATTCCCATGGGCATTCACGCGCTGGAAGACAAGTGACGAGCGCACCTGACACCACTTTTGGCCCAAGTGGCGGAAACAAGCCTGAACAAACAACAGCTAGCCCTCAGACTGATTCGCTTCCATCTTCTGTACGAGGATCAGGTAGTGGAAACAAGCATGTTAAACCATCAGCAATTTCCTATTTACGCTTTGAAAAAGAACATGTTTATTATCCTACCTACACCGGTAATTTGCCTGATTACGTGAATAAGTACAAAGCGTCACAAAGTCGATATAGGAAATTATTAACTGGTTTAGCCTTATACAATTTTGGGATGCTTTCTCAAAATAGCACAATTTCCGAGTGGAAAGACTACGTGCCAAGCGAAATCGAGACTTGTGAATTTGGAATACGCTCTGTTGAAGTTTCTTACGAAAAAGTTGATATTGGAATAGGTTCTGATGACGTTTCTTACGGAGACGAGGATATTGGAATACGCTCTGATGAAGTTCCTCACGAAGAAGTGGATACTGGAATAGGCTCTGTTGCAGCTTACGAAGAAGTGGATATAGATTGCCGTTTGATTACTGATTTTATTTGGACTGTAAAGAATCAAGTTTTACCATCGTTACCCGAACTGATTACGGGGAAGAAAGTTGTTGATGCACTGGATCCTCGATTTAATGGTGATCCGATACAAATCAAACCAAGTATGAAATGCTACATGAAATGGGGTAACAGTTCAACAAGCGCTAGAGTGAAAGATGTGGACTGTGGACTATTACAGATGTACTACGACAGATCAAAGGCAGTTACTAAAATTACGACGACTTTTCTCGTAGTGGCGACAAGTTTTGTTGTGCTATTGCTCGGTTAATTTAATAAAATTGTTCTAAAACAAAAACCATTTGTAAAATAGTTATTTTTGTTTGTTTGTTAATCACTTCCATACGGTCAAGTTTTATTAAATATACTAGAGGACGCCCGCGACTTTGTACGCCTAGAATTAGTTTCCCGCTACTATAACCCCTTAGGAGATGAATTTCAAAAATTTGTTATTAGTGCACCCCTAGGATATTCAAGGAATCTTCCGTCCAAATTTATAGTAAGTACCTAATAGTAGTGCTTTCGGCTGTGCCACAGTATGCTGTGCGTTGATCGTTCAGCCAGTCAGTTTCTTTTTTAGGGTTCAGTACCTTAAGGAAGCCCTTGAAGTACTGTTACGCGACGGGCACTGGGTCGCTGTTAAACATCTTAGCCTAATCGTGCAAAATGTGGTTACACAATTATCAGTAAATTTTTAGAGTTGTTGGTAATTCTGCAGCTCTGCCTAGCCCACTCTGGGAATGAAGGCGTGAGTTTATGTATATATGTATGTAAATATAAGAATCTTTGACAAATTTTACCCAATAAAAATGATTGTAATTTGTTTCTTGGTCTCATTTTTAGGGATCCGTACCGATTTGGTAAAAAAGGTACCCTTCTGGTGAGACTTCGTGTGTCTGCCTTTCTGTCTACAGCAGTTTTTCTCTGAAACTGTAAAAGCTATCAACTTGAAATTTGGCCTAGTTGTAAACTTGCTTAACTGTAAAAAATCCTGATTTAAAGATATTTATCTATATCTATGTTACGCAAAAAATAAAACAAAGTTTTAAAATAATATAACTGCGGATAAAAAAATATATGGCGTAGAAAGGCAAACAGTAAGATTAGCGGGAATTTATGTTAAGTGGATACATCTCTTTCTAGTTGACTGTACGCACTTGTGCACCTTATTGCATTGTAATAAGGTACAAAAGTGGATACCTATACCTACATCTCTTTGTAGTCGTCTGCAGATACAGACAAAAGCGGCGAGGGGTTTTAATTATAACAATTGTAACACTGTAAACTAGGGTTTCATGACCTACCAGAGACAATGGACTTCCCGTCATCGCTGAAGAGCACTGCAGAGCAGGTGAAGTTCGGCACGACTATGCGAAGCAGCTCCTGGGTCGTCTCTAGACACCACACGCGCACGTCGCCCGCGCCTGCCGTCACGAACACGCCCGACATGCCCCTGTTATATTTAACATCTCTCAGTTCCTGGTAGCCTAGTACTTTAATTGGGCAAAGTACCTATTTATTTATTCTATTTTTTCTTAACGGCGTGACAATACCACCTACTATAGCGTAACCGAAGCGTATTTAAACAGCGAATAACAAGCGCTGCCATGTTATAAAAATTATTTTATAATTATTATGGCTAGGGTTAGGAGTTAGGACTCTTGGTCGTAATCAAATACCGAAAAAAAATACCGAAGGTCATAATCAAAGTGTCTTGTTTTAAAATAATTAGGAAATAGCGACTCCATGGATTCTAGAACCACGAACACGATACGCCACCAAAAGTCATAAGAATCCAGAAATTAGTAAATATTTAGTAGTAAAATTAATACACTATTAAAACCAATCGGAATAATGAAAAATACCTTGCTGCCAAGTAAGTAATTTGTTAGCAGAATAATCGAGGAAAAGTAAACAAAGTAAAACAGTGTTATTATCATTTTAAGCTGGTAGAAAAAATTATGTATGCAATGGTACATAATTAGCTCTTAAGGTGCCTGTAATTAGAGCGCTGGCAAGCTCACCGCTCTAACCTCAGCACACCTTAAGAAGTTTCATTATGTACCAGTTACATAAATAACTATTGAAGATATGTAATGCTGCACCTCTTTTTATGTTACCGTTTATCAATTTTTTTGAGTAGGTACTATGGGAGACTATGTCATAGGCTTTTAATAGGTCAAGGAATATAACTA
The DNA here is from genome assembly GCA_927399475.2 of Acleris emargana. Lineage (NCBI taxonomy): Eukaryota > Metazoa > Arthropoda > Insecta > Lepidoptera > Tortricidae > Acleris > Acleris emargana. The sequence goes on from OV656840.1 coordinate 7,247,992, forward strand.
CAGACTTTTTGCTATGTATATTTTTTACAATGAGTTCGATTCAATAGTGTATTCTCAGTGGATTTACTTTTGATCAAGAAGAATATAGAAGAAAGAAGAAGATAAGTATAAAAATTATCTGTATCCATTGCCAATTAAACAGCATCCTCATTTATTAAAATATTTTTAGCCTAGTTATACATACTTTAAACCCCTCGCGAACACATAAACGTCCTCACCTCGGAAATGAGATGCAATTTATAGCGCATCGATGGCACGTGACACACAACGACGTAGCGAAGGTCTGGACGTCCACAGAATAAATCTCGCTGTTCCTGGTGCCAGCCAGCAGAACCCTGTTCTTGCCTCGTATGGCTGCAGACTCCATAAGCTCCAAGGACGTTATACAAGCGTCCAGCTTTACGTGTTTCAACTGTGGAGTTAAGAACTAGGATACTTACTTATTTACTTAAAAACCTGTCAAGTGTGAGTCGGACTCCCACACCGAGGGTTCCGTATTTCGAATCAGTGCGACTCCAACTCACACTTGACCCTTTTTTATTATTTTTTGTTTTTCTTCACCGTATGTTTTACCGTTTTTACGATAGCACAAAAGTCAAATATTTTGAAAAAAAACGTTCTCTCCCACATGTCATGCTCGGAAATGCCTCGGAAGTTCTGAGTACCAGGTCAAGGCAAAATTTAAAAAAAAGTTTTTATTTATCAACGGCAGCGGCCGCGAAAACGTATACAAATTTCATTACGTACCTGGGTGAATCAACTTTTAAGGTACTCCCCATTTTTCGACATGTTTTACCAATGATATGTTTTTAGAAAAACTATATTTTTGTTAATGACGTGGCTTACACGCTTATTAAATCAGACAAATAGGCTCACATTTGTAGTTATTTGATTTAAAATATTACAGTTTTAAATAATAATATAGTTGGTAACGCAGGGGACAATGTTGTCCCTAGGTTTTGTATGGAAAATGTGCATTTTCCCCTGAGTTACCAGGTCTTTTCGCGGATTAAAAAATATTTGAGCTGTTTAACGTGTAAGGTCTGTAAATTTGGGGGTCTGATTTTAATATTAATAGATCATTATTAACCATAAGTCACCAGGAAAGTTTTAAACCCGCAAAAGAAAAGGAGTACTTACCTTAAAAGTTGATTCACCCACCTACCTGGTGTTTTACTTTTTAGAACCATGTTTGGTCTAGGATAACTAACTCCACACAGCCAAACACTCGTGCAATCTAAATTTTTCCTTGTATTGGTATTTAACTTTTTAAATGTCATAGTTTTTTTTTTGTCTATGATATCCTCTATATTTCTACACTTCCACTAGCCCCCCGTTGATCGGCTCGCGACACCCTTGCATCTATCGTCAGCTTAGTAGGTATTAACGAGAGTTTAATATGCTTACGAGCGCCCGGAGTGACTTATTAAGTACTCACCGAGTTGTCATAGACTTAGATCAATACCATTATTACCCTTTTTATGCACAAAGAGGATAGCCGGGACTCCAGGAGTCAAAAGAATCAGACTTACAGGATTGAAATTTGGCAAGGTGGGTTCCAGCAACTTGCTTTTGGGGAACTCTCCCTTCCAGTTGATCTCATCCAGGATTTCGATGGTGCCGTCGCCCCCGCCTACGATCAGGCATCCATCCGCCATGATGAGGATAGATTCGATACCTATAAATATTATTTGTGCGTGTGAAATTAGAAAAAATAGAAAAGGCAAAAGCAGCTTGTATTGAGAACAGGCCCGAGCGAGTTGATATATCGTCGGTGATACTGCAATGCAAAACCGCGTAACTTACAAATGTATGATAGAGCAAAAGAAACCTTACTGTCCTATTTAAAAGGTGCATTTTTCTTCTTATTTAAAATGTTACTTACAGCCTGTCAGTACTTAGAGGAGGCTTCGGTTTAGTACTTCTCTGTCACTCAATCTTAATAAGATCGTATGAGAGCGAGTGAGAGAGAAGTAGTAAACCGAAGGCTCTTCTAAGTGCTCACAGACTGTTCGCGGTTTTGCAGTTTCACTGACGATATATGGATGTTGTACATTAGCAGACATAGGATTCTTTGGGGCAAATTTTCTTGACAGATAGGGACTTCCTATATCGATAAACTGAATCATCGATAGTAGTTCTACATACTAGTGATCACTCAAAGATTTGCTTGTAAAAATGTTTTTATTAAAAGTCTAATAATCAAATGAAATAATAACTAACTCTCTTCTTTTTTCAAAACGATTTTAAAATTTTACTCGTTAAAGTAAATGACCCGAATTGGTTTTATATTTTCGAGCGTTAAGCGGCTCTGTCTTAGCTGATAAATCCATTTCCGGTGGCTAAATGACTTTCAATTGAAATATGAAATTTCAAAATGACTTCTTCACCTTTTTGTAGGATACCTTTTTTTTCAAAGTGTCGTACAGTCACGGATTTTAATTGTTATGCCATTGTGAAGTTATTGAAATTTCCAGTATTATGGCACCCACGAGCATTTACGACATTACACGATTAATCACGAATACATGACACCGCGGGAACTACATAATAAGATAACGGATAAATAGATTGATTAGTTCGAATCACAAGGGGGTTATAGGTTAAACGTGATTAAAATATTGACACCTGGCATTTTAGAAATATTGCAGGATCGTTGTCATAATGACATACAGATCAAGTTAAGACGTCATTATTATAAATAAGCAAATTTTAAGAAAATAAGATGCCACCAGGGGGTCAATTTGCAACGTTAAAAGATGGCGGACGTGTAATTTGTTTTAGACTTTAATTTTTGGGTAATTAGGTGTTCAAAGTTCTTTTCTGATAGTGATTTGTACTTTTTATGCCTTTGTGTCGCACAGTGATTGAAGACTTGGACTTATTTTGTGTATGTGACATCTTTCTTCTCGTTTCAAGTGGTCTCGCAGTGGTGCAGAGGTTAAAACTATCTTGACCTCTGACCTACAAATCACCGTACAACGTTGCTCCCAATCTTCCTAGAGAAGATTGGATTGTGTTTTATTGCTATGTTGATTTATACTTATGTATACTTGACACTGGCGAAATCACTTCACGTGGAAACGCCATATACCCGCGGTAGTAGCTGTTCAAATCCGCCGCGGGGGCAAAGAAAGAAGAAGAAGATGCCACCAGCAATTTCTACGGAAACTCGTCACATGATTGTGACTTTGCACCAAGAAGGGCTAAGTTTGCGAGCAATAGCAAGACAGTTGTTAATATCGGTGGGTTGGTTACTTCTATATTTGTTTGTTGCGGTTTAACATTTATAAAAAGGTGGTCGTTAGCAGCCCGACGCAAAAAATCTGACAAAACCGTGCAAACGCATTGCTGGATTTCTTTCATGCTGCTTCTTCTCAACAATCGGCGGAATATACACTAAACCTGTATTTTATAATTTATTGACCGATTAAAACATTATGTAATGTATTTTACGTTTTTATTTTATTATATTTTACGCTACTTGTGAGGCAGTCAAGGACTTTAATTGTTATGCCACTATGGAACCCTGTCGCATAACGTTAATCATTAATTTTGGCGTAATTTCTTTCATGTGGTTTGACGCTGTCATTATGACAGGGTTCTACAGTGGCATAACAATTAAAGTCCTTGACTGTAATGCTTCAATCAGCCATAGTTATGCAAAAAGAGACTAAAAGAACTAGAATATTTAATAATTTGTAAATTTAATATCTAGTATACACTAGAATAAATATTTTTAAAAGTTTGACTATTTATTGCCACGATTAGTCTTTCGACTTACACGCTGACTAATCAATTCTTTTCAAGATGGCGGGGTTTGACGTGTTACTTATATTCAGATATTTGCAACAGTTATCACATTGTCATGGATGCCATTTTTTTATTCTATATCACCAATAGTAGCCGTTGTTTAAACGTGGCCATAGCAACCCTATCAATCGACAAAAACGATTGTGTTCAGTAGAATAGCTGATTGGGCGTTGTATCACCAATAGTAGCTGTTGTTTAAATGTGTAACCATAGCAACTAGACATGCAATTTGACTTTGGGTGAATTCACTCTGTGGTCTGATTGGCAGACTTGGGTCTCAGGTTAGCCAATCGTTAATGTTGCATGTCATTTTGTTCTTCTATTATACGAAGACGTGCGAATTTCCTTATCTCGATATACGAGTAAAACCGACTGAACCCGATTTGTATTACACCGCTAAAATACGAACAGTGGCAAGTGGCATAACAATTTACGTTCGTGACCGTACCCGAAGTTTTTTTTTGACTTCTATTTATTTATCTAAAGAAGTTGAGACAATATTAACCATTTTATAGTGCAATGGGTATCATGCCTTAGCTTTATAATAACCTATCGATTATTTAAAAAATGCAAAAATTATGTTGAACAATACAAAAACACACAATGTTAGGGGCGATCACTAGTATATAGAACTACTATCGATGATTCAGTTTATCGATATAGGAAGGAAGTCCCTACCTGTCAAGAAAATTTGCCCCAAAGAATCCTATGTCTGTACATTAGGCATATGGGCTTGCTGCAGGCAATCAGGTATGCATACTGCTCCACTGCTGAAGACGAGGATTATTAAAACTATGCTAAGGTTAGAAGAGTACAACATCTCGCTATTCGAACCTTGGCTGAAGCACACTGATTCCGGCCTCTTGCCCTTCTTATAGATTCCACACTTGGCCATGCAGCCTATCAGTTTCGGCTTGATATCTGCGACCGAAGCCCTGGGGTCCGAAGGGTAGTTGATTGAGAATTTGATCATGTCTCCAGATCTGCAATAAGGAAATTGAGCATAGGTACAGTCGAGGGCATTAATATCTATACAGCCATCGCGACAAATATATGTATACATGGACCTTATTGCCAGTAGCATAAAGGTGTATAGATATTTTTGACGTCTTGGGAACGTTTATATATTTATGCCCTTGACTGTACCTACCTTTCTCTATGTATGAATAGTCATCGTGAGTAAGTTCTTTGATAATGGATAAACAGCGGTTAATATTTAAAACTAAGTTAAATAGGGCAGGTAGGTATATTATATTTTATCTGCATCCATATCATGACTTCCCTATAGGGTTATATATGTTCAGAAACGATAAGCAAATGGCCTATACTAAGAAACCTGTATCTTAGGTTGTATTTTAATGTGAACATTAAGGTACAGGTACATAATATACAGGGCCACCACAGATACAGGTTTCTCACATAAGTATTGTATGTCATTAAAGAATCGGTTATCCATGTATGCGTCTTAATGTTCACATTAAAGTTCGGTGATATATACTTTAATGTAAACATTAAGGTACAGTCACCAGCATAAATATATTACTATGGACAGCCGTGCAAAAACAAATGATGCTCCATTGGGCTCATAAGTATGTGACGACATTACCTCGGTAAAAATATGTGATGCTTTTAGTGCGGCATAAACATCGTTACACCGTAACAGCATAAATATCGGATCAGGTCGCTCAAAAATAAATGATGTTCCATTGGGCTCATAAGTAAGTGATGATATTACTTTGGTAAAAATATGTGATGCTTTTTGGACGGCATAAACATCGTTACACTGCATCAGTATAAATATCGGATCGGCTCGATCAAAACTATTTGATTACCTATAAAAATCAAAATTATGTGACCATCTCTCACCGGCATAAATATATCCAGGTCGCCACACCGGTAACATCTATCTGGGGGTCCTCACGGTAACATTGTAATTGCAACCTTGTCGAATAACTATAGGGTGCCTTTTATGTCCGAGTGAGGACCGGGGGATAGATGCTGGTCTAAAATTATTATTAACTTAAAACAAATAATAAGGCACAAAACAAAAATAAAAATTAAACCCGAAAAGAAAATAAAAAGTGTTATCTCTATGTATTCGACTGAGATTTGAACCCGTGATCTCTGCTTAGAAAACCAACGAATGCTACTGAGACCACAACAAACCCCTGACAAATGACTCTAAATTTGGCTTCACTTAGCTTTCGCTATGATGTGTCAGGCGTTTCGACGATTCTGTTGAAAACAAAATAAGTTACAGTTGACCGAGAGGCACCTGTCAAATGATTGAAGAGAAAAACGTGAGATAGACATATGCAATGACAAGTCTGCACTGTTTTCGTGAATTGTCAAATCACTTTACACAATTTACGTCTCTATGCCAGCCAGGAAGGTAAGAATCGTTTTTGCAGATCGATTACATATTTTTGAACCTGTCAGATATTATTATGGGTACCCTCTATGACGTCGAATGTATAATAGTGACGCCGAATTTTGTTTTCGCATAATTTTTCTCCAGCTTAAAGGTAATTTTTTTTTTTGTGTAATCCTTGTAGAATAGGTACAGTAGGTTAGGTAAGGTTTAATTTATAACTTTCAAAAAAGTCAACGTCCGGTGAGAGATGGTCACATAATTTTGATTTTTATAGGTAATCAAATAGTTTTGATCGACGAGTGAATAGTGTAACGATGTTTATGCCGTACTAAAAGCATCACATATTTTTACCGAGGTAATGTCGTCACATACTTATGAGCCCAATGGAGCATCATTTGTTTTTGCATGGCTGTCCATAGTAATATATTTATGCTGGTGACTGTACAGGTACATAAGATACAGGGCCACCACAGATACAGGTTTCTCACATATTAGAAAACTTATGATATGCATGTAGATAATGTATGGGACAGTACACATACTTTGGCATTGTTTTACACTCGTGTGATCTTATGAAACTCGACGTTCGGCTCGTTTCGTAAAACCACGCGTATATTGAAGCCTCTCATTATGCACCAGTCACATAAAGTAGGTACTATTCAAGGGATACAAGGGACACAAATTAACCTAGTCCTAAAATAAGCTCTAGACTTGTCTATGGGTACTAGACAATGATACAAATACTAACATAGAGAAATAAGTACTTAATAAATATATAGAAAAAATCCAATACTCAGAAACAAATACTATGCCCGCCTTTCGACCTAAAACTAGTCAGTGTAAAAACTTTTTCAGTGCTTTAAAATGTTACAAAATTTGGAAAATAATTACTAGAACTTTTAACTTCAAATCCTTTTATTTGCAAAACCTTGCCTTTCTTTGGCATTTTTTATTATTTTTCGTAATCAGTAGTTCATTGGCTATTTGAAAAATGCTTCTTTTTATTTCTAAATGACGAAGTTTTTTCACAATGACTAGTTTTAGGTCGAAAGGCGGGTATTTAAAAAAAAAAGCTAAACCGTGAATAATTCGGTAACCAATGAGTTTTGACCCCTGGTTGACTGGACTTAAATCGTTACAAATGAGCTGTAGAATAACCCCTTTCAAGGAATACGGCGACTTTCGAGTCACCGTGTAGACATAATCTACAACTCATACCAATTAACAATAATAAGAGTTGTCGCCGCCGCCGTCTACTATGTTTCCTTGGTCCGAGACTTATTGTGCGCCATGCGTGGCGTGAGTCTGACTAGACATATAATGGTACGACAGAATAACTCACACACACACAAATACATAAATAAGTATGTAAGAGCACGGCGACAAGCGCCAAAGCGCAGTTTCTTCTTTCTATGTTTCGCTGTCGGTTTTTTTTAAGTAACAGTTAGAACTATATAATTTATCCCAAGGCGTCTAGTCAAGATGCATAACACCATGTTAATCATTTTCATATGGCCAAATGCGTTTGCGTCTTGGCCACGCCGTCCAGTGTTAACTCACGTAGTGCCTGCGTATCCGTAGGTGTCATCGGCACTGATAGCGATGCACTTCACACATCTACGGAGCTTTCCGAGGGACACATCCACCACGTCTAGCGCCTTACTTTCTGCTCTCACGTTCCATATGCGGAGATTCGCTGCAAATACAATATATCAAGATAATGAAACCAGACTATCGTAAGGTGAAAGCGCTTGACTACGCAGTCAGAGTGCTATCATCATCTTGTTCTTATAGCGGTTGAAGTTTAAGTGACAAAGAGAGGGTACACCAGCTAAAGCACCTAAAGTTATATGGGGAAGTAAGGTCCTTGATGTTCATATTCCATGGTCTTCCGATCCATTGATATATAACGGAAGCGTTGTCACTATTAAATAAATACCTGCCGAAGACTAGTTCTTTATATAAATAAATACAACGGATGGCTAAACGAACAACAATTAAAGATACAGAAGATGAAAATAAGAATAGAAAATAAATACGTACGTTTATAATATAATATATTAAAAAGGATTAGACTTGTATAATTATAATTAAATAAATAAATAGATAAATAAATATAACATAAGTATGAAAAGTAGAAACGACAAACAGTCTTAGATCAGGAACCAGAAGTCAGTACTTCTTTAGCCTAGATTTAAGCAACAGATCAATTATTGGCTTTCTTGCACACTTACAGTCTCCTCCGGTGACGAACGAGTGCGCCCTCAAAGACAGTGTAGTCAAGGTAAAGGCATCGCCAGTGGTCAGTCTCGCCGCAGTAGCCGTGCCGGTGGCCGCGCCTGCCAGGCAGTCCCACAGCACAACGCAGCCATCGTCGCGACCGCCGAGGGATATCATGTAGCGCTCGTCGGCGGAAAATGAAAGGGCTTCTACACGAACCTAGGACAGGAATATTTTAAAACTATTTGTTCACGGTTAAGTTCCGAATAAGGAACCGAATTTCTGCTACGTAAAAAAAGTTCCCCTTTCGATAAGGACCGTTTCTGATTAACATCAAAGACCTTGTTAGGATTAGTGTAGTTAGTGCATCTGTAGTAAGAGAGGACAATAGAGAGATCTCTCTCCAGGCGGGTATTATGCCTGGGGACCGAAGTCCATAGGGATGAAGTTGGAAGTGGTATATATGTCAACCGACTTTAGAAACTTCGTTAGCGCGTTGTAGGATTCTTAGTTCCGCTGTCTGACAGCGTTGGCGCTAGCGAGTTGTTCCTTTAGATGTCGCTAGGTCGCCACACATCAATTAGAGGGTTTCCCCACGGTGTGTTTCGTTCACCATAAACATCAGTTACTCTTCTATAATGTACCTACTTAAGTTAAAAATTGTCTCGGTAAATGGCGATCGCTGGGGTTTCACTAGGCTACCGATGCTATGCTTGGGTCATTATTCGAGCCTTTCAACCGCCTCACTTTTGTGGACATATTTTTGAAGAATTGGGCGTATATTTTGATGTCTTTTTTGGATCTTTGATAGATGTCCGGTAAACTTAGATACCTAACCAGAAACGAAATCGAAATCTCCAGCCACCTCTACAAAAATGTGACCACGCCACGTAAGTGATTCGGAACAAACGCCCAAATAATGACCCGCTTAAACCGGTTGCAACAAGGATCGAAACAGATTAATTGCGAGAAGAAGGAGAAGCGTACTTGTGCGTTTAATTCTTTATCCCGTGAAGCTAGGTTTAAATCAGCATGATCCCAAATGAATTTTATACAACAAAACCTAAAAGTCACCTGTTTCTTCATAAACGTTTTCAAGGCTTGGAAGAAATGGCTTACCTTATGCAAGTCATGCGACGCAATCAAACTGTGCTTCTTAAAGTCCCACAACTTTGTCGCAGCTTTGAATCCTATATGGTTGATCTGGCCAGATCCGACATAAGTGCCCTTAGGCGAGATGGCAACCGAAGCGACACTGTTGGAGTGGCCACTGAGGAAGGTCATCTTCTTATTCTTCCAGTTTTGGATGCAGACTTTGTTACCCATTGGGTAGACGATGTGTTCCCCATCCTGGTGGATCTTGAGACCACGAGGGGCCGAGCCTGAAGTTCAAATGAAAAGTGGCTAGTATGGGATTGTGTCCTATGTCTTTCAAACCCGGTGATCTGCCAGTGATTGTAAACCTACTATACTAGGCTCTCTGGATAGTCCATCTAAAGTGCTCTACCACCCTATAGTTGAACGCTATTAGCAGTGGTCGTACAGTCAACAGCATAAATAAGTGATCATTTATGTACGGTCACGGTCAAAATTGCATGGGCACCTATAAGGCGATCATCCTCTGAGCACTTGCGCCCACGTTCTCAAACATTAAACTAGATGGCGGTGTTGACTAAACCAGTTCATTTGTCTTTATTACAACTTCCTAAGATAGTAGTACTATAGTCGATATTTCGTTCAGTCACTTAGACGAAGTAATGGCTCGGTGGGTTTACGCCTGACTACAACTCCTTTGATCCATGTAGACCGAAGTTCGAATCTCATCAAGGTAAACCTTTTTTCTTTTTGTATTTTTTCAGAACGATGTTATTACTATAAATAATGTTGATGGCCCTATGAAATAAATAAATAAATAACATAGAAAAAGCATGCATGCTTTTAAAAACATTTATTAATTAAATAAAACCATTGTTTTTTTTATTTAAATATTTATTCCTTCAATAAACTGAAATTAGATATACTCATTTGATAGTAATATTACGTATACAAGAAACAATAAAACAACTCCTATTTACCATTTTATCGAGGCCTAAAGCTTAAGTTTCGTTTCCAGATTCGGAAAGAATATTGAAGCTCCACCACAATAAAAAACAAATATTAACTTCTAAAGACCGGGTTATTATAATTACAAAAACGTGTGTCTCTAGCTTTGTAGTCGCGGGGGTAGCTAATTTATAAATAGTGCAAGTTTGATTACCCACTTCAAACCAATTACAGTGGGCATAAGACAATTTGTGAGTAAACTTATGAAATAAAATTAAGTTTTTATTTGGTTTTGCACACTAGAAATAAAACAGTTATATTTATTTATAATGTTATGCTTGCGTTCACTTTATAGTCATTTGTCAAATAGATTTAAGTAAATAACCCGGTCTCAACCAAATAATATTATCTACCTACCTACTTAATAGGTATACCTTAATAGCTAGTGTAGCCCCCATTCTGTTCGATAACAGCCAGCATACGAGAACGCATTGAATCAATAAGATTCCTGCACAAGCTCGAGCCACGAATGCTTTCCCAAACTTGCAAACAATGAGCCTCTAATGCTTCTGGGGTTCGCTCATTCTGGTTATCCCACCGTTGAACCATCACACCCCATAAAATTTCAATGGGATTTAGGTGTGGTGACCTAGCCGGCCAAGAATTACCGCTATATCATTGTGATGACCGAACCACTCCCGCACACCACGCGAACGGTGTATAGGGCAGTTATCTTGCACGAATGATATAACCGGTAATTCATCTTCCGGATAAACATTGCGAACAGTGGGTAGCATGGTGTCCTCCAACACGTCCACATAATTAACACCGGTCGCTCGGCTTGGCATTCGCACTAGTTCCCCCGGGTCGGCTGCACTCATCCAGCCCCACATATTCACACTTATCCGACCAGACTCGTGTTAACTCTATGTTGGGCACAACGTGATTACTATCATAGCGGGTATTATTCCGCCGCCATAAACTAGGTCGTCCGTGTTGGCTGGATTTAAAAGTGTTTACGTCTGTAAAGACGACATTACTCCAGTCGGAATCCAGATGCTCCAAGGCGAACCCTAACCTGGCTCCTTTGTGAGCTTCAGTAAGCAAGGGTTTGACGGCATGCCGGCGGTGATGCAAGCCCTCGCTGTGAAGAGCACGTCGCACAGTGCGCATGCTGGTGTCGAATAAACTGGCGTAGTGACTTGTCGGGATAAGTCCATTTTCCTCATAATCCCTCACCATGATTTGACGCTGCTGTGTGGTTATAAGTGGAGCTCTGCCAGTTCTTTGCCGATGTAATAAAGAACCTTCCTCTTCAAATCGTCGGACCCATAAAACAACGGTTTTTCGCTATAACAAAACATCACATATTTAAATTATCTTTTCATCTCACTAGCTTGGAAAGCCCTTTTTGTTTGTTTGATATCTATTGAGGAAATCGCTTTTTATCCACAAGTGAGGGAAGAGTTTTGACATTTGAAGGCAGCTTAAGTGATATTTGACAGCTAACCAAACGTAAAACCTTACAAGTGCTGAATTTTTAACATCACAATTAATGAATTGCATCGAGTAAAAAACACTAAATACAGTCTTACTACTTTATTTTAATTCATAAATATCAGCATTCAAAATTAACCTTCATTCTTGTTTTAAAAACGGATAAAATGTTCTGACAGTCCAAATAAGTCGATGTGCAAACAAAACGCATCCGAAATAATAAAAAAAAAACTTACGTCAAAACTTTTCTATTACGTCAAAGCCGTCAACGTTAAAATATTCGCATGTTTTTCTAGTTTGTTTTGTTATTAAAAATGAGTGATTCGAGTGATAAAGACGTATTAACAATTTAACACCCGTGGAATTACAGGAAACCGTGCAAAATGCGGAATTGAGCTTACAGTACAAACCCTTTTCTTAGTTTCCTCGCTGTAGTCAACGTTAAATATTCGCATGTTTTTCTAGTTTGTTTTGTTATTATAAATGAGTGATTCGAGTGATAAAGACGTATTAACACCTGTGGAATTACAGAAAACCGTGCAAAATGCGGAACTGAGCTTACAGTACAAACCCTTTTCTTAGTTTCCTCGCTGTAGTGAGGTGAAAAGTTTTGTGTTATACACGGGTGAAAAGTTATTTTACGTCTCGTGTCTTGAAACACTTGCTACGCTCAGGATTCTATTTTTGAACCACTCGCTTCGCTCGTGGTCAATCATAGAATCCTTTCGCTAGCTCGTGTTTCAAATGAACACTCGCAGTTAAAATACAACTTTCACCACTTGTATAACAAATAACTATTAAAATATGTATTTAAAAATAATAACCTATTAAAAATAGTAATTTAAATTATACTATATACAAAAACTACTTACGTTAACACCGGCTTCTCTAGCAATTTCAGACAAATTTTTGCCTTCATTATACAAAGCAATTATTTGCGATCTTTTCACCAAGTCGATATTGCAACGAGAACTCATAATTAAAAATTATCAACAGTAAGTATTAATCGAGAACAAAGGCAATCTAACAGGGAGCAACGAACGAGCGGGCGTAAGTAAATCTTTAGTAAAACCGATCCGGTGTTCAGACATTGTCAGCTTACCCTCGTAAATTTTAATACTAACCGTATTCGTTAAAAGATAATCTAAACGTAAAATAACGTGATACACAATTTCGCCGGAGCAAGTAAATGTGATTATGGTCAAGCGGCACGGAAGGGTGCTTTCCAATCAAAATGATAAGAGTTCAAATCCGTGCAAAAGCTTAGTGTTTTTGGAAGTTTCAATTTTAATTGTGTTGGGAGTTTTATATTATAAGTTTAAGACAATAAATAATAAAGGAACATGTCATGCGATTTCGGCAGAAAAGTAAAGATGCCGAAGAATCTAGACACGCGGGAGCGTGTCAAGCCAAGTTCAAGAAACAGAACTGGCGAGGCGCACCGTGTGTAATATTACACGAACCATTTGGAGCCACTTTTGACCCCCTCATAAATCAAAAACTATTTTACATAAACGTATCAAATTTTGCTCATATATTGAGACTTGCGAGATACATATGTGTTCTAAATTTCATAAGCTTATCTCAAACGGTTATTTAGATATTAATGTCCAAAATTCCTCATTTTTATCATTGACTGACCTATAGACCAAAACTCTAACCCAGTTCCAGATGACCTAGAGAGTTAAAATTTGGTATGCAGATAGGTAATTAGATGAATACAAAGGAATAAATAAAAAACTGTCAATTTTTAAATAATTAGATTCTATTATGAACGCTTAACATAAATACCTAATATTACTTAGGTTACCTACGTTATTAACTGGGATTAATTATTATTTTTATATTTAGCGCACATCAATAGTGTAAAATCATTACCTACTCATAAATAATGATAAAATAATAGGCATTTAGATTTTCGGTATATACACGACGCGCGCGCGCCGAGTGACGCCGGAGCGGCGCGGGCGCTGTGACGATCGAATCGAACCGTTGACGCGAACGTGGCCGAGCGAGCGGCAGCCGCGCTCACAAGCGCGAGCGCCGGCTTGCTGTCCGTCCGGTTGTCTCTCGATATCTGACCTATAAGGTTGCAATTTATGCTGCGAAATTGCTAAGTTTTCTTAAGGAAAACTTATAATTTGTAGTAATATTATTATTACAATTTCTTTAATAAGTTGGTACCTACGTACGTATAGTATTATAGTATAGGCTATAGTTTAAATAAATAATAATTTTATAGTTATAAGTAGGGAGGTGTATATACTTATTATTATTACAATTCCTATAATAAGTGGGTACGTAGGTTTAGTATAGTATAGGCAATAGTTTAAATAAATAATAATTGTATTTTTTAGTAAGTAGGTAAGTTAAGTATAGTTAAAAGTAAGTAGGTGTATATACCTACTTAACTCTGAGTTTGAGAACTTGTTGATAGTAGCAAATAGTTTTATCTTTTTATTACGTAGGTAGGTACCCACCAAAAACAAAAATGTAAAAAAGGAGAGCCAAGTTCAATACAAAAAATAGTCTCTGCTGTGGGCTTGGCAATGCAATTGTTTTATATTTATAAAGTCTACTTTTAGTTTTGAATTTGTCCTTTTAAAAGGACCCACGGCGTTACGAGGATATGTACTTACCTACAAAAAGTAATGATATCCCACCAAAAACATAAATGTAAAAAAGGAGAGCCAAGTTCAATACAAAAATTATTCTCTGCTGTGGGCTTCGCCGCAAAAAGAATGGAGATCTGAGATTGAGTGCCAAGTTCTATGCAAAATCCAAATATGTAGTCTAAGGGCTCACTTGGCTGGTTTACCCATACTAATTATATAGCCTTCGCATGTTCTAAACCTGTTACCTTTCGGTTCTTATTTTATTATTCCGAAAATTTGGCTTGCTGGTAGAAACTACCCATCGAACATAAGGCTCTCCCATGACTGTGTAAAAGTAGGTACTTAATAATAATTCGTATGGAAAAACCAGCCAAGTCAGCCCTTAGACTACATATTTGGATTTTGCATAGAACTTGGCACTCAATCTCAGATCTCCATTCTTTTTGCGGCGAAGCCCACAGCAGAGAATAATTTTTGTATTGAACTTGGCTCTCCTTTTTTACATTTATGTTTTTGGTGGGATGTATTTTTCACAGTATGTGGCGATACAGCGCCATCTAGCATAATGACATTGAAATGAGAAGCCTCATAGGTAAGTAAAAACACGAAACGAGCACAAAAATGGCGTCGATTTCACTTTATAGGATTTTGTTTGACAGCTATCCATGCAAATAAGGCCTCGACTGTACCTTGTCGCTTTCGATCGTTTCACAATTTTGTATAACATTTCAAACACAACGTTAAAGTGACAAGGTACATAAAATGATCATTTATTTATGCAGTTGACTGTACTTTTCATGCCGATGACGTCAAAATGACAAAATTTTACTCACAGGCATGCTTTCATTTGGCTGGTGTTTAGGTACGTATTAACGGTACCAATAAATAAATAGAAAATAAGAAGCGTTAAAATGATTATAATTAAATTCAGCTTTATCGCAATCAAAATACGGATCACGGCACCATTAATTTTTGTTTCACCACTCATTACTAAAAATGGCAAATTGAGACAATTCATTTTTATTACAAGGTAAAAACACTTTTTTTAAATGATAATGTTACTTGATGATTTTTGCCACTGTCCTTCTCAATTAAATAGTTTCATTTACATTTTAGGTATAAGGTAGGTATTTATGTTTATCTCCTTTGTACATGATTAAGTTAATGATTGACGACTAATGGTTAATAATTACAATAAAACCATTTGGAATCATACTCTTTGTAGCGTGACGTCATTTTTGCGTCAACGACATGAAAAGTACGGGCCCAATATAAATAATAAATATAAGACAAAGAGTTTGTTATGGTGTACTTCCGATCCAATCGTGGGGTGATCGAGGATTGTGAAAACATTTGACTCAAAAGTAAAAAGCGACTTCCATGTAATGTAGATATAGCAGAGAACACCCTACATCGCATGAAAGTAGTTTTGTTAATTAAACAAAGTACGTAGCCAAAAGGGGTTGAGACAGACATAGAACGAAGCATACAAAAGATTGTAGATACAGGTGATAAGGTACCTTCTGGGAATTCTCGTCAGATTTATAAGGGATTTATAATCGTGTTGTAATTATGACTTCACTTGTGATAGGGTTCTAACTAATAACTTTGTATAAAAATGTAAACAACGCAAGTTGAGACCTAGGAGCTACAGTAGAAGCGTTTAATATTGGTCACGTGACTCCAATGACGTCATAGTGCGACAGACGACGGGTACAAGTTTGAGAGCCTTTTCAGCATCCTAAAAACCAGTATTTGGGTACTTATTGGCACCTGCCACCTAGCGTTTGTATATTTATTACGTTTACTTGTAATAAAGTTCAAGATGTCAAAAATAGGTCGGGTATATTTGGCATAATAGAGATAGGTAAAGCAATTTCCCTTAGTTATTATAATTTGGTAGGAAGGGAGTTATCAACGGAGAGTTCGCCATGTATCTACTTAAAATCACAATTAAATAGGTACTTACCATCAAATCCTATGATCGCGTAAGGCTCCAAATTCTCCATTGTTATCAACTATTATTCAGTTAATTAATGTACAAAACAAAATCTAAATAAGTACTAAAAGTAACTATTCAATCAGAAAATAATTATTTTGACTTAGCGTGCCTTTGACAACTTTGGAGGTGTTTATGGTTTATTTTGTTTGTCGGTTGCTAGGATACGAGTATGGGTGCATAGATTCAACAAGTAGGTTGCTTTGCACCGATATGGTTACTATGAATCTATGAATCATCTATGAGTCACTATATTTAAAACTTCACTTCCTGTTTTAGGGTTCTGTAGTACAGGGACCAAAGGCCAAACGCCTATTTTTACTAACAATAAGTCTATGTTGTCCGTCCCTTCGTCTGTCCTAACGTTAGAGAGCTGACTATATTGAACTGTAAGAGGGTCAGTTTTTTTTCAGTTTGTTACGGCTGATTTCCTGGTAAATATAAATAAATAATAAATCTAAAACATAGAGAGGGTCATACAAGTGGACCTCCCGTCATTGAGGCAAGTTCGCCTAATGGAAATATTCCACATTGTTGTTAGGTAAGGTAGGTAACAGCCAAAGCAGTTATATCTCTTTGATTATTTACTCTCTAGATAGAGTGTGACCCTGTAATCACTACGACAGAAACAGGCCAGTTTTTGTATGCTTGTGTGCGTGCCTCCTTTGTCTGACACTCGCAAAACGTCATTCTATTTATCTCTGTGGGCATACATAGGGATGCCAGCTAAAGACTTAATTACTAATTTACAGGGAAAACTGATCATAGTAAGGTTTAGTTATTGTGAAGTGTCTGAAAAACTAAAAATATAGGTATCGATTCGAATTGGAAGTGGTTGACTTTAATGTTTTCGATTCATAAAATACACTCACTGGCAAATTTTGCCGAACAAAATAAAAGGAAGATATTTGAAAAAGTTATTTTTTGCCCTGAACTGGTAAGACCTCATTCATTAAGTGTTATAAAAAATAAATATTGTTGTATTTGTGAAACAAAACTATTGCGTTCAAAATGTAGACTTTTCATTTATGTTCCGCTTAATATGCCGTGAGTAAAGTGGGATAGAAGGTAATAGAGAAATACAATTTTGCACACAACTTATATTTTATTCGTATTGTTACGTACGTGGCCGTAGGTAACTGCGTTACTTATCCCATCGGCGTTACAGTATTAATTACCTTCTCTTTGAAATTGTTTCTTAAACAATTTTCTTTTTGATGCTGCATCATTATTTAAATTTTGCAATTTGGATATATTATGATGACACCTTATGCATAAATATTTTTCTGTAATCAATCTTATTAAATGTACTTGATGCAGATGGCCACACACATGATCAGATTCTACTTTGAAATAAGTATTGTTACTGCCAACAAATTGTTTCATTACAGTGGATACTATTTTTGCGTAATTAGTGCTTGTCATTACAAAGTTTTGTCTAAGGAACATTCTAATAACTGTTTCTGTCGTCTTGCAGACAGATTGTACATCCAGTGAAGCGTAAATCAATCCACCTTCATTTCGTGTGCCAACAAGTTTATGGTATTCGTGCACTTCATTTGCGAACAAAGACTCAATGCATGCAGGACATTTAATTTTTTTACGTAGACACTTTACAACACAACCTGCTATATATCCAACTATCTGTTGTCTGTACTCAAGTAATTCAGAATCATCTAGTAATCGAGATAAATTTGCTTCATGTCCATGTATTGGCAAATAATCATCCACTTGTTCACTTTCATCTTCATCATCTTTTCGTATTAATGGAGTAGTTTCATTGATACATTTTAGTGCTGAAGAACACATCAGAATACTTACGTTTTCTAACGGGATACAATTTCCTGATGCGGCAGATTTAAGCTCCATGTTACAGAGAAGTTTCCGGTAAATACCTTTAAATTGTCGAGCGTTTGGGTTATCATTGTAACCACCATGCATACGTATTGCTCCAAAGAACAATTCCACGTGGTCTTGGCTAACCCGATATGTGGTGATATATCTCAATGTATTTGTTTCTATTAAAGTTTTATACAAAGATTTCAGACTGTTTATACATATGAGAACACCAAGAAATCCTGTGGATGATTGTCCTTGAAGCACTGGCGAAAAACTTTTAAGCGTAATTTGTTTTTTTGTTTGTTGTTCTTGGTATGTCCTTTTTCTTGAAATTTTCAAGCTAAGATTTAAAATGAAATTTCGTGTTTTTTCTAATTCTGCAAAAATATCTTCTGTATTTTTGGGACTCAAAGGACGTTTGTAGCCGAACGCTTGAAAGTTTCTGGAGTTAAATATATCAAAAACATTGTTCATTAACATTATGAACTTTTCTGTCGCTTCACTGTTTTGAAAACCAGAAAGTTTTAGTTCTTGCCGACAAAACTCTATTGCTTTGGAAACGCTCCTGCTTAGCAGTTGGGTTGCCAATTTCACATTCATTATTGAGTTACGGAATTCAATATGTTTTTTAGTCAAGCGATTCGCTAAGTGTAGACCAATTTCTTCTTGCAATTCCGCTAATTTTTTGACATATTCCCACTTGATTTGTTCATCTTTATACAAAAAGATCTCTTTTAGTTGGAAATGATTCCTAATTAGTTTAAGCATGTGACAAAAGTCCAAAAACACTGCGACTTCACAGTCGCTGCATGGGTGCTTAAATGTTGTCTTAAGTTGTCTGGGGTCATTCAATTTACAGCCTAGTACCTTCATGGCAGTCAAATTTGAGGAGTGGCCATCGAATGTTAATGACACGACATCAACACCGACTTCGTGGCATTTAATAAGGACTGTTTTAATAATATTTGCTTTTTGGTCTCCTGACATTCCATGAACTAAAAAATAAGCTACTGGTAATTTCCATGGCTCATTTAGTGATACGAGGAGAAACACATAAGCCTCCGAAGCTTTTACATTTTGGTTTTCATTAGGACCAGTACCCAAATCGACGAGACCTTCATCTTGTTTGGTCTTTTCATTAAAGCACTTCTGCTGTCTGATTGCCATTTCGTCAGCAATTAATGCACAAGTTAAATTTTTATCTGCTTGTTTTCGTTTAGCATCCAAAATTTTAAACGCGTCTTCTGTTAAACCCGGAGAACCATCAATATTCGCATACCATTTAGAAATAGTTTTCGGGTGAGGAAGGCACGTTTCGAATTTTCTTCTCACGTAACTATATGCATTGGGTGATAGAAAATGCAATGTTAAACAAAATTTTCTAAACTCTGGTGTATACTTAGATAGAGGCCTCTTAGATTTCCCTTGCATCTTTTTTTTCATGCTAGCGTAAAGGTCCGCGGCAAACACGTTACAACGCAAAACATCATGTGTATCGTTGTCGATATATCTTTGTTTTTTTAATATCTCAATAATGTGTTTAAAAGATGTAATTTTTTTTTTGAGTCCTTTGTTTTGTCTTCTGAGCGACTGAATTTTTAGAACATGTTTTTTTTGGATACGAATTTTTCTACGTAATTCATTTCGCAATTTCGCTTTTTTCGGACTGTCGAAAATTGAATCAAGATCAGAAAAATCTTTAGTTAGTTCTGATTTATTTTCACTGACTTCTGTCATTTTTATGTCTGTTACATTAACTATTCGTCTTGTACTAGGAGATGAAATATCGTCGTGCACAGTGTTATCACATTTATTTACTGAAGACGAAGAAGGATGAACATCTCTTGAACTAATTTCAGTTTCTTTGCTTATTGCTGGAGACTCCTAAAAATGAAACAAAAGTGAATCAAATCCTAAAAAGCATTCACATGTTTTATATAAGGTATCTTATGCCGCCGAGTCCAGTGGTTTGGGCTAGGCGTTGATATTATCACAATAGAAACATACTATACCATAATATACAAAATACTCTTAACAATCATCTTACCAACTCTTGCGAACTCGGATCGGAGTTATCGCTTTCATAAACTGATGATAAAAAGAGTGCCTGCAATAAAAGTATAATAATTATTTTATAACAATTTGTGATCATTTTATAACAACTAAGGTAAGTTTTACTTTGCTCGGTATCGTTTCCTTTTTCAATCTCCGACGCTTTTGATTGCTGACAAAATACAAGTCCTTTGTATGGAAATGATCAGAGCATACAACAGTTGTTTTAGTCGGCTTCCAATAATCTTCTCCACGACTGCTTCTTATAATGTCTACCCATCGGTTGTGCATTATAGGATCACTAGGTATTCTATAAATAAATAAAATATTGTAAGGCAAATTTATTATTGACCCATGAAATATAATACATTTTCATATCGACTGTACCATTCTCGGCTCGCACTTGACCAATTTCTGATTATATTATTTATGCATTCCTACAAATCTTATGTTTCAAAATCAAAATAAGTTATGTTTACAAAATCGTTTATTATCCACTCATACTTGGCCGTTTTCAAATTGTTTTGTTTTTAATGAGCTATATGTAAAATGACCTGAACCCATGTCAAATTTCCAGTTTATAAGTCAACATTAATTTTTATCAATTTCCACTATTCTCGACTTACACTTGGCAGTTTTCTATTATTAATTTAATGTATACTCGTACATATCCTAACGTAACTTCCATACTTCAATACTCACACCACTAGGGACTAGGGAATTTTGTATTTAAAAACTGGCAACACCAACAATAATGCCAAGATGGAATCGTATTAATTAGACATATTAAACTGATAGATTTTTGGAATAAATACTATGAATTCTGAATTACTTACCGGTGGTAGGTGACTTTGCTGTTTGATTTCATACGTCCTTTGTAATTTCGACAAAGTTTAATTACACAACTCGTCATTTTAGTGCCTTTTTAGCTAAATAATTTTTGACACGTAACACGACCGTATCCCTTGACAACACATTTGACACTAAGGAGCGGAAAGCTGCTTATAGGCTAACAGTTAGCTGATAAATTTTTCGACGCATTCATGTCATCGAAGTTCTATCTAGAGAGTAAATAATCAAAGTTATATCTATACGCCTGTCGCGTTTAATACATGTATACACGAACCTTTATTGTTGTGAACTCAAAAACTGTTAACCAGTACAACAATTTTGACAATCATTCTAAATTCGTGAGACATTTAGTGTTAACTGTCTATAATAAAATAATAATATAAATAAATAAATATCAAGGGACAATCTCACACAAATTGACCTAGCCCCAAACTAAGCTCTAGGCTTGTACAGTCAGTTTATTTTATATTTTTGAAAATTGTATCTTATTTTGAATGCAATAGAGCTCGAACAAAATGTACAACTACTCATTTTCAAAGCGGTTGAGTAGATATGGGTATCTACTCAACCAATGCAAAATGGGCATTAACCTCTTTGGTTTTAATGGGTTAAAACCAAAGAGGTTAATGCCCATTTTGCATTAAAAAATATAAATTCAATGTAATTTATTTGTTTTGTAGTGAGTTTCGTCTATGTAAACAAGTAATAAAGGAATACGGCCTTTTATGTATAAGTAGTTATTACAAATTAAAATAAAACAACGACTTTAAAAATATAAAATAAAAATGCAAATAGCACCTGATACGGGGATTAGAACCCAGAACACATGACTTGATAGCGTTACTACTAAACCACTGGTCCATCGTAACTAACGGCTAGCTAGGCGAAATATTGAAACGTATTGATGCGTTTAAGTTGGCTGCTTCAATATTGCAAAACCTTTTATAACCACGCAGTCCACGCAATAATGTGTCAAATTAAAACGTGAGACAGATATATGCCATGACAGTATGGTACTGTTTTCGTGGTTTGTCAAATTGCTTACTGGCTAACCTATTAAAATGATTTGACTGAATATTCAACCGTACTTACTGGTAAATAAGGTTCAATTTTCTTATGTGTCCCGTATTTTTGGCTACTTTGGATGCTTAGAAACCTTCGGCGTTCTTGTCGTTGCTGTACTAACGGCGGGTTGAATGTTACCAAGTATATGGCGTTGTGGATGCTCCGGTATATTTGTATACAGTGGATGGCCTGAACAATTTGATCACTTGGAATGAGTACGTATTTATGGATATTTTGGATGGTGCGGTATATTTGGAACTATTGACTGCCACTATATTTATGATGCTGACTGTACTATGGGTACTAGGCAACGATAAACTTACTTATACAGGGTGTCCCGTAAGTACCACGTCAAACTTAAGGGGGAGGTAGGTGAGCAAGCAACCTAACATGGAAAAATCGCCTTAGTAAAAGTCGCACCGTTTTCGAGATATTTGAATTTTTCTGATTTTTAGAAAAATGTACACCCGCACTGAGTTTTTGATCTGTGGTATTCGGTTTTTAATATTTTTTAATTTTAATTTTATTGCAAAACAATCTTGAATAGTTGTGTTATCAAATGGTAAAAACCATTGAAAAGTAGCTATTGTAGTTTTTTTTATTTTTTAAATTAAATTTAAAATTTGCCTCTTTATTCTCCAACCAAGCTACCGGTGGTTAGGGCTGCAGAGACAGCAGAGAGAGGAACCTCCTCACAATGCGTGCCGTGTCGAGGAGTACTGCCTTCTATATCTGGCCCTTGATCCAGCCATCTAGCGAGTCTCTTGAGGTGTTGGTCGAGACTCTTCGCTATAAGACCGTTTGCCTAAACAACTATCGGGACAATGATCGTCGAGTCAACATCCCACATGGTGGTCACCTCATGAGCCAAGTCAAGGTACTTGCTGAGCTTATCCTTCTCGGCCTTCACGAGGTTCTCATCATGTGGGATGGTGACGTCGACGAGCACTGCCCGGCGTTGAGATCGATCTGTCAACACGATGTCAGGTTTATTGGCGACAATAGTCCTGTCTGTGATAACAGATCGATCCCAATAGAGCGTAGCACGACCATTTTCGAGAACTGGCGCCGGTGTGTACTTATAGTACGGCACTTCAGACTCAACAAGACCTAATTGAAGAGCAAGCTGCTGATGAATGATCCTGGCTACGAGGTTGTCTGTGCAAGTACTCGCTGTTGGCCAAATGCGAACAACCGGAAATTATGTCTGAGGGATTCGTCGGGACAACGGCACGCTCGACAAATGTCAACCGTGCCATCCCTCAGAATATATTTCCGGTAATTGTTCGTCATTATGACCTCGTCAGCAATTGCACAGGCAAAACCTTCGGTTTCCCCAAAGAGGTCACCAAACCGTAGCCAGTTCACGGACGCTAAAAAGTTATTATTAGATAAATAAGTCTACGTATGGATATCATACGTTAAGATAATTGTTCGGTATAAGAGTATTTTCTCTAATGGAGTAAACAGAAGCACATGGGGTTAGCTCCACGCGCTTCTGTCAAGTCCCCTCAAGAAGTCAAGATTGGTGCAGGTTTTTTTTTTTTTTCAAGTTCCTCTCAGTTTAACTTTAATATTAAGATACAACATCATATCTTAACAGGTGCTAATATACAATATATACAAACCAATAGAAATATTGTAAGTCTTTATTGTTATAAAATTACAACTAACTAATAGATATAATCTATTTTAATAAATTCATTGAAAGCTCCCAAAATTGAGTCCATAATTAGTAACAGTTTGGTACAGTCCAGTTCACCAATATCTAAAACTTATTGGTAATGGTATGACACAGTATGTTTTAAAAAACTAAACTTAGAAATAAGAAATAAGTGTTCCAAAATAATGCTCACTTGCAATTAAAGTGCCAGAGACATTCAGACGTACCTTTCAAAATTACAAACTATTAAGAGCACTGGAGTTTCTGTGTGCATGAGTAACGGTATATGTGTGTGTGTGTGTGTTAAAAATAGGACTGAGTAATATTACTGCATAAAAAAACATTATCTCATATATGAATAAGCCTAATCTAGCCAAAAGGTGGTGTTACCAATCTACAGAAGTGACACTAGACTTCTTAATATTTCAACACATAGATGCAACAAGATGCAGTGGAAGAATACATGCTGAGAAAAATATGCTATACAAAAAATTTTGGATTGAAAATCTAGTCTGGTTTTGGTACTTTTTATATTGTTAGTGGAATACTCGGTAAAATGACCCTTCATTTTGCAAGAAACAATATACAAGAAAATGTCAAGTAATATAAATTTTTACTAGACCTATTCTTGCTATCTCCTTATCTGCAAAAGGAGGAAGGAAAATACATAGCGATAGGTATACTACAATAACGCATAACTAACAAATTAAATAAGGTGTAAAATACACCTAAGTACAGATGTAGTGCATAATTGTTTTCCTTCGTATTTTCACAGAAACGTACGAACATGTATTGCTATTTCAGTCGGTTACAGTACAAAAAGTACTGAGGTTGACTGAAGTAGCATGACAAATACGAATGTTTCCGAGAAAATACGATGGAAAACAATTATGCACTACATCTGTAAGCAAGTCAGTAAGGTACATTTTTCAATTTGATGAAATTGTTAGTTATGCGGTGTGTATTGCAGTATGCCCGATAATATCTCTGATAACACTAAGCAAATTTATAAAGTATAGAAGGCTAAATGTTAGGTACCATCAACTATTCACAATAGGTCACAAATAGGTCAGTACTTAATTGAGTGTCAGTACAAAAAAAAATATATACTAATCTACATTTAAACTAAATGGGAATAACATAATAGAAAGAAGCATTTGTATGCAATTTCTTAACCTTTCAAATAATACAACATTACACTGTATGTTCATTCAACTAAACTTCATTTGTGGACTTCTCTTTTCTTAAACTTTTAAGCAGCTTCGTCGCACTGCCTTGGCCTTTTCATCAAGCCGTTCTTTAAATGTATCAGCATACTGCTTTAGTTCATTTGTCATAAATTGTTTCACTACTGAAAGGTATTCCGAAAACTGAAAGAAAAAAACAAACCATTAAATAAGTCTTTTTGACGTGGAGAAATTGGCAATAGAGCTCACAGGTCACCTGATTGTAAGTGTAACCTGTGTTCTCAAACCAAACATTCAAAATTTAATGAAACCAATAAGACGTATATGCCTTCCAACAAGAATTGTTCGATAAGAGGATAATCGTATGTCTTGCTTACCAGGAGGTCATCTTCTTTCTTGCCAAGTTGAACAAAGGCACATTTAGGAGCGTGGCTCTTGTGCTCTGACCAGGGATCGTCATTGGCCTCCCATCCATCCAACTCTTTACCGCATAAGAAACACTTTGCAGCATCAGCATCGTCATCTCCAGTTGCAACTGAATAAAAGCCGGCCTCCGCCATGTTCCGCGTATTGCACTTGTTCTTGTTGTCAAACGGCCAGTTTTTAAACGTTTTTAGCCTTTCCTCAACGGAAAACAACGCTTTACTTTCGACGTGCATTTCGTTCGATTTCATTTTGAAGGAGCCTTTGTATTGACTATTGTATTATAGTTTATGTACTATTTTGTTTACGATTACGATTACGACGGTTATAACTTTTTGAGATTCAAAACAAATGTCAAATTGTGTGTCTATATATTAAAAAAATCCAATTGTCTATGATCGTCAATCGAATTCGTAGAGACGTATGTCTATGATCGAAATAAAAACAAGTTTTTATGCTTTTAGTGGTTAAAACATGTCAATTTTGTTTCGTAGATATAAGTTTCATCTGAATTAGATGAAATTATATGTAACTGTTTTGATTAGCTACATTTTCAATATTTCAACAAAGATCGGAAATAAAAACCAGCCCTTTATACAGCCGCCTGAGTTTCCGAAGCGCTTAATAATAAAGCCCTCTACGCACTACCCATTTTGAAGGACAGCCGCGCTTGATCTGCTGGTCCTAAGGTGTTGTACGCTAGCGACGGGCAAGTCGAGTTGCCCGATTCGAATATCTCGAATCAGAGTCTAAAAGAGTTGATTCGAATCGAGTTTATTGGCAAGTCATAACTTTGTAGCTAGAATTGATACGCCCAACAAGTGAGCGGATAAAATGGGAATCGCGGAATGCGCGTTGCGAGTTATGCGAGTTAGAGTGCACGTGAGTCAGCGATTCGCCATCTCGAAATGGAAACTCGACTTGACGATCCGCTTGGCTGCTCCA
Source organism: Acleris emargana (assembly GCA_927399475.2). Classification (NCBI taxonomy): domain Eukaryota; kingdom Metazoa; phylum Arthropoda; class Insecta; order Lepidoptera; family Tortricidae; genus Acleris; species Acleris emargana. The sequence goes on from OV656840.1 coordinate 7,274,579, forward strand.
TCTAGTAGAGGCTAGTTGAGTAAACTCGTTTTACAATTCGAGTTAACGGCCGAATCAACTCGAGTTATCTGAGTTGGAATAAATTCGACTCCTCACATCGCCAAGTAAGTATCCATCAACCACCACACAGATTCTTACTTCATTTCGTTTCGATTAGACTCGCTGCAAGGACTAATACGTTTTTTTTATTACACAAGCGAAATTCTAAAATCTAGTAGAATATTTGGGTAAAACAGTAGAGCAGTAGAAACACTCCGAAACCAGTTAATCTCCTGTAAAACAGGAGATCTGGCAACACTGCGAAGATTTGACTGACGTCAAGTCTACGCATGACCAAGTAAGCACGATGCACGTTTGAACTGATGTTTATGATAAACATCCAGCAGCACGTCGTGCGAGTAGTAGTCGGGGGCTCGTTCGACAAAAACTCGGTCTCGCGAGTCTATCTCGGTAATAAATAATAATACTTATTGACGTCCAGCATGCCTACACACTATCGTTTTACATTGTACGTATATCGTGCACGGATGGATAGGGCGTAGAGGGCTTAATACTTGTATAAAATCACATTAATTTATATCTGGCAGCACCAGATAGAGTTGTACATATTCGACCAATCACACGGCGTCCTTATTTGGGTTCTATTGTCCCAGCGACCAATCAGAAAGAACAGTCCGCTTTCCGATTTTGACCGAACTTGTCCGAATTGTACGAAACGAAATGACAAGCATCCATCCAACCAACCAGAACAATCGAGCAATATTCACATATTTCACATCACATTCACAGATCAGATCACAGTTTCGCAATTTTAGCATCGCCGAGTTCCAGGCTTTTATTTGCGTGCATTTTCTCACATCAAACTAACAGATCGTAGTTTCACGCAAAATTAAGTAAAAAAATCATATTTTACCGCAGCAAATTATTGGCTGTACATCTAGTTAGTATTTAAAAGTTCTTCCTAAAATTGAACGAACCAAAGTGCCTAACGTTAACTGTCTTTTGTTATTTTTTGTAAATAATTCAATCTTTCTTCTGTTTTTGTGCGTTTTTGTGACTATCCGCGGGCCTTGCGATGGTCGGAGCTGTTTTCTAGCACAGTCCGGTTTTTTAAAGTATTTTGGTAAGTACCGTTTGTTATTTCATTAATTTTAAGATTGCGGTCACTCATCTTAAACGAAAGTAAAAGTCGAAGTGTTTGATTTGCATAAATTTGCATTGACCTTTTCTGCCTTAACACAAACTTCACTCGTGTTTCAAGTATTTGGTTAGCGTAGTAACCTTATAAAAATTTGCACGTGGTAGGTATGTGTTTTTTTTTACCTTGGCTATTAAAATCAGATTATAGTGTGACCTTCTTAGCTTGCCAAATGTTACAAACCCTACCAGGAACTAGACGAATCATTATGTAAAGGGAATGTAAATAGATTAAAATTGTTAACTTGACTCAAAAAAATATTATTTTAATTAAAATAGTAATATTATTTACAGTATGCAAAAATAATACACTTGACTGTAACCGTGGGTAACCAACCAATTTATTCAAACAGAATAATAAGTCACTTGTGTGTCATTAACACAATCATCAATTGAGTTACTTACAAGTGCAAATAAATGTGATAGCGAACCATAATTTTTCTTTACATCATTTTGCATTATTTTTTACCTCCCTTTTGTGTGTCATCCTCTCATATACCAAGTTGTAATATCATTAGACTTTAAATTAAACCAAAAAACATGAAACAAAAAACTTAATATGAAAAATTGTTACAAACCTGTACATTGTGTTATGCTGAAGTACGTAGCATTTTTACAACTAGTTTGTTCTTCTTCTTTAAATTAATGGCGATCCATTAAATGATTTCGCCAGTGTCAGGGAGAGAGTATAATCGGTAAATAGAATAGTAAATCAAAATTAAACCCCACTCTGGGAATGAAGGCGTGAGTTTATGTATGTATGTAATTGCTGGGTTTTTTTTAATTGGCCATCTTTCCTCCACGAAGGTTACCAGAAGCCTCTTTTTTGGTATTATTATACAGTCAATTGCTTGATTATTCGTCCCTTTACACCCAACCTGATACAATGGTGAAGGTTTTTCTAATTAGTTATTTTGGGCAGGGTTTGCCGATATCTATCATGATTGATATATCGCACTGCTAGATCAAAACAGTAGTAACTCAAAGTACAACTGTATTTTAAATACCACTTTAATACAACGTCTACGAGCTTGAAACAAAACTAACAAGGATTTTGAGTTGATACTGTTTTAGGCTATCAGTGCGATATATGGATGGATTTATGCATTGATGTATAATAATGGATATATAGGGCAGTTTTTTTTCTTTAAGGTAGTTACAAAATATTTCATTTTTTTTTTTTTTTTTTTTTTTATTTTATTTTAATACGCTGGTAAACATCTTAGCCTGATTTTGCAAAATGTGGTTACAGAATTATCAACAAGTTTTTAGAGTTGTTGGTAATTCTGTAGCTCTGCCTACCCCACTCTGGGATGGGAATGAAGGCGTGAGTGTATGTATGTATGTATGTAATTTGTTTTCTACTAAATATTGAATTTCAAACCTTGTCTTGTTATGATAAGATTTATAATAAATAGGTAGTACCTACTTACAAATTTGAAATCGACTGTACCTACGTAAATATTCTAAAAAACTGAAAATTATCAGTGGCGCTGAAAAACAATATGGTTGTAATGGGTACCTACTAATTGTTATCTACACTTTTATACTATCTACACTATTAATACTATTATTATAAAGAGGTAAGCTTTGATAGCCTGTATGTTTAGTAGCATTGAATAGGCAACGAAACTACGGGAGCGATTTAAAAATTTATTTTACCATTAAATAGAATCCTACATTATCCCTGAGTAACATAGGCTATCCTATTTTTTCTGCGCGGACGGAGTCGTTAGCTAGTCCTAGTCCTAGCTAGTCCTCACACAATTGCAATAGTTAATAGGTAAATTCGCACGTACGTTTGCGGAAAACCTAGTACGGTATGTTATCGGCCCATTTTAAAAGGAAAAAAAGACTTATATCTTGCTCTATCATGTAAATTTGTCCCTTTGTGTTAGTTATATTATAGCTGGCAACAATTGGTATGTGTGGTGGATTGAGAGGCCGAACGATAGCCGCCAAAAAAATACCGGGAAATGTTGGTCGTGTAACTGCTCCTTTATGCTGGCACATCACATGATGGCCCATTGTGTTAGGGGACATAAAACTCGTCTCCTATTACAAAATATTCCTCTGGGTACGGAGCGCGGGGAGGGGAAAGGCACCGCGGGTGAGCAATTGGAGCGAGGGGGTTAACAACTCGGGAATGAGAGCTATTCGGCTTAGAAACAGTCGCAGAAGTCGTTCGTACAAACGGTACGCACTGGTGCGTGAAGGTCAACAGTTCCATTAACAAAATCATTAGATACCCTACCTACTCGATCAAGTTCGTCACCAAACACGCCATTTCGATGTTAGCTATTATAAAACGTTACCCTCCTTGGTTACTAGGGTTAAAATTAAGTCTTCCACAGCACCTGGAAATGTGTACCATAATGTGATCTCAAAAAAAATTAGCTAGGTAGACCTTTAATAAAAAGTACCTATAATTGGGTACGTAGGTACGGCCACGAACTTAATTGATGAACAACCATATAACCTTGAGGCATAAAACCAACGTTTAATTCCTACGTAATTTCTAACTCGTCACTTTACGCTGTCATTATGACAACGTTCTATGGTAGATCAACATTTAAAGTCCTTGCTCTTGGTCTTGCTTAACCAGCGTCGCTGGCTGAAAATCGGAGCTATGTCTGACACCTCAGCATGTTATTGAGCCAGTGTCCGTTTTACTGCCGCGAGAACACATTTCTTGTTGCCCTCATTGTTTTTTTTTTTTTGTATACCTATGTATTTCTTTTTGCTATCGTAATATTCAAGATAAACCACATTTAATCTTGCTAGCCGTGTTGGGAGCGATGCTTTTATTGGACCTCTTCACGATCGTCCGTCATGGGCAGGCTCAAGAGAAAGAGTAATGCGTAAGAGTGAGATACAAGATACGTCTCTTATTCCGGTTCACGATATAGGATAGGACCCATACGAGTAAAAAATCTTCTTGTATACTGATCATTTAAAGGGGAACCACAGGATAATAAAACTATCAACTACTGTGAATAATAAATAACTAAACGATCAAGGCCCTCTAAAGTTAATTAATTAAGTTAATTATAGCAGACGATATAGACCCCGGAATGATTTTTAAAAACTAAATACCTAGTAGGTAGGTGTCTATATTTCGTTCCGTTTAAAGTTCTTTTGTTCTTACACAATTACAGCTGTTACTAAGCATGTATGTATGTATTGTTCGCGCACCCAGCAAATTCAAGAGTAAAGATTCTTAACAATGTCACTTCTCGGGTATTGTTTCCTGATAAGATTCCAAGTTTTTGGAATAAAACCGCAAGTGTAGGTAGAATTTATAAATCGTCCATTGAAACTATAAAATACAAATCTTAATCCTCTTGGGAATTACGATAACTGAAAGTTATTACCTACATTTCTATATCAAGTCGACCGTAAATCGTCGGACTGATTTATTTTTATAGGCCTCTCCGATACGAAGGCAGAAAAGAGGACAGTCGAGCGTAACTCAATTGGATTTTTAGAAGTGAGGCGACCGAGCAACTGTACTATCACGAGGATTATCCCGACATTCGTTCTAGTCTAGAATAGATTCTTTTTTTGGAAAAATCGTGTTAAGTACTACAAATATTTTGGGTCTGGATTTAAGGTATAGCACAGTCTGCGTACATTTTGAGATTTTAACTTAGATATCTGTTTTTTGATCACTACTCTAGTAAATAATAATTTCGCTCGAAAGATTGAAACGATTTTATTACCCTCCGAGCTAATGCAAATGTGCCTATTTGTCCGCACTCTCCGTATTAAGAGAAGGGTTTTCAGGACTGGTTTTGCTGGGGCTATTACTGAAAGGCCACAAAATACCGGTTCTTCCCTATACACTGGGTATAGGGGACTACGAAACCCACCCAAAGCAGCGGCTTTCTGTGCAAGAAGTAGCTCTAAAAATATACTTGTAAACGTAATTCGTTTACGTTACCTTAAGTTTTGAAACACCAGCATATTTCACACGTAAATGCACTTCAAATTCAATTAAAATAACTCGTTAGTGTCCAGTCAATGCCCCTCAGTTCCCCAAAGTGTCGTTCAACAATACAGACTGTTTTAATCTGTCTGAGGATATTCCTCTAAGTCGTTACTGAACTAAAGTCATTGGACATTAAAGTTCATATTTACTATTAACGGTTTGCTTTGTTGCAGAAAAATCTTACTATCCTTATTCTGCTCAGAGTTCCTTTTGCAATTATCTGTTTTTGAGTTGACTCTGCGAACTTTTATGTGGTTTGTTTTGTTGGTAAAGATCCTAAAGTTAGTTTCACAGTTTTCTGAACCTACAATCCTGCCTCGCACATATTTAATTATTCAAAATGTATAAGCAATTGCGGGCTTTCTGAATTCGGATTGTGGATTCAGAAAGCCATTCCGGCTGTAGGATATAGCCAGCCTTACAATGTCCAATGACGACGATAATAACTAGGGCCTGGAATTTTCGGGAGAGCTTTGGCAAGTTGTAGGGAGAGAACACCACTGTGATGACGAAAATCTAAACCAAACGAGAGAAGTTTTAGAAATTAGAGCACACCATCTAGCTGCTTAAGCAACTTAGGCAATTGAATCCCTTGTTTGTTATTTGGAGTTTAGAGAGCTCTGACCGGATCATCGAGCTTCTGTTATCCGAAGCCTTCATTAAAATACGTGAATGTACGAAGTGCAACCCATAAGGTGTTTGTAAACAGTTAATTCTTATTGGCCTTTGTTTAGTGTTACGCTTCGAGTGACGAGCTGCTCGAATCATTAAGATTGATAGGACGTTTGGTCGAAGTCACGTTCTCCGATATGCTAATTAAGTGGACAGTAAACTTGGGTTGACAACAGCATGAAAATCACGTTTTGTAGAGTTTTTTCGTTACTGTGTAATGGTTGGTTTTTTACTTGAATTTCCGCAGTTCTGCGCACAATGAACGCTTAGATTTGACGTGAAAATGATATTAAAATGTAATTTATTACCTTTTGCACGGAAAATCATTCCGCGTAGAAAGAATTGTTTGCTATTCTCGCGGGAAATGTGTCATTTTGGGATGTAAGTAGACTATGACACTTTCCAACCGGTTTTCCAAGACTTACTCTACAAAAGATCGCGTCGCGTCGCTTCGTTTTTCCAAGGACAGACCAACAAACCTTATTTCTCATTTAGAATATGAGTAGGCACAATATAATACAAATACCATACTCTTTATATTATATGTATAATATAATCACAATTTTATGTAACATGGTAGACAACAGGCACAAAAAAATAACATACCGATATGAATTTGACTTAGGAATACACGTGTACTTACTTGAAATGTTTAAACTTCAGAGCCGTATATCATTAATTAAATAACACTTTGTTTTGTAGTTTAATAATTGACTACTTGATTCTAAAATAATGTATCATGTATGAGATCGTTCACACCATTGTATGGAAAGTTACATCACTCTATAAGGTCTTCTCAATAACAGGGTTTGAATATGAGAGATAATACCTACATTGGGCAGTATAATGCGCTTTAGGGTTGCCACTAGCTGCACCCTGGGATTCGCCTCCATTTCACCAAGTCCTGTGAAATCCTGTGATCTCGCCGATCATTATAACCCACTGAAAGCAAAGTGAGTTCTCCAAGATCAACTAATAGATTAATTTAATGCGTGGCTGAACAATTGGCGTATAAGAGCGAGCGCGCCATAATCTCATTACATTACTGAGAGACTTTTCCTTCTGTGAAATCCATGTATGTCTCGAGATTCCTCTGTTGAAGATAAAAGCAAAACGATACGGGGCCAACTATAAGGATCTATTAAAAATATACCCGATTACAAAAGATTTGCTATCGACTCCGAACTTGACCAAGACGCTTTAGTAAGAGCCTGAGTTCCATATTTGAGGGGAAATAGGACAGGCTCTATTTGCCGATGAAATCAAGACTTCACTCAATCTGCTCATAAAACTGTTCCAGAAAATAGGTCGAGTGGAGCTTAATTTATTAATTTAATGCCATTGAAAGTTCCAAACCTTCTGATCTGATAGATGTGGTCTTTCCAAGCGGGCTTTTAATTTTTTTATTTTATGGTGTTCTGGACGCGGGCGACTCAATTTCTGTTATGTGCTTATCTGACAGCAACTAGGTTAAAAGCTTCTGCAAACTGTTGTGTTCATACAACATTAGCACTTCATTATAGTAGAGAAAGTCTTTGGAGCCTTATTTTAACATCACGTTTTATTCATCCGTTTAAACGTGTTGCCAACCAAGGTAACCGTTTTAAACCTCTCTCTGGCGCCTATTGTCAAAGTAGCTGAGTTCCATTTGTTTTTATGGCATAGAGAAGGCATACGAGCACACATGCCTAATGGTAACTGTGACCCATAGACATTCGCATTCACCAGACTGCAATTCTAAGACTGGCAAATGCACTGCCAACCCTGAGGACCAAGATGGAATGCCTCTATGCTAGTCACTTCACCGGCTGTCTTATCCCCAAACCGGAATACAACAATGCGAAAACTGCTGTTTGGCGGTAGGTTAATAGATAAGATGGTGGTAGCGATTAGGGAATGTAAAAACCGGTGAAAATCAAAAACCTTTTAATAACCGCCTCTACGGATTCAAAACCGGTTAACCGGTTTTTAGCCGGTTTTTTGCGAACTATTTGAAATCAAAGTATTAGACGATAGTTTTACTATTCTTGGTTACTATTGGTGATTTTTTGAGCTGTATGCCTTTTCTAAATATCGCCCTCTGGTCCCGCCACTTTCATGCAGTGCCATCTCGATCTGTCACGATCATCACGTTAGGACACAACTGTTGTTGCAGGACTTCCCCCATATGGAAGTCCACCTTTTCTGCTTCACGTCTCGTCAATGATTTCTGTTTCAACTCTTCTCTTAATAAATCCGGATAAACGGATGTAGACGGAACAGGTCCAATATTTTCTGAACTTTGCGACGTTTCTGGTGAGGGGTCAAGGGCTGTTACAGAAATAGCAGTATAGTTATTAGTTGGTACTTTTGCCCAATAACGACACTATTTTAAGGAAAAGTTCCAATTCGGTTAATAACCGGCGAAAGTTATAAAAAACCGGTTTTTAACCGAGATCAAAAAGTTTCGGTTAATCGGTTTTTCGGTTAACCGGTTAGCCGGTTTACATTCCCTAGTAGCGATCCGGTCGGACCAAAACGTACGTTACTGTATCCAAATGCAAATGTACCCGGGGCATTATTTTACTTTGTTTTTACACATATTGTTGACTTTATGATAGCTCTTATTAACTTGAAAGTCGAGCAGTTGATTTGAAAATAAAACAAGTTAAAAAAAAAACGACCGGGAGAGATTCGAGACTCTTAGCCGTCCTCTTTAGTGGGAGATCTATGGTCCATCACCTGGCATTTTTGAGACAGGAAGAAAGGATTTGTTTTACCTACTGGTAGTACTGGTGCATGTAGAATAAAGTTTCAAAGTGAATGCGCCCTAATACTTAATCTGACAGAGTGTACCTACTTCAGCGCGGACCTCGTGGCAACCGGGCTAAATCAGCTCAGATTACGCCCAGGAACACCTGTTCCAAGCGGTTTGCTTTGTCTCAAGAATGTAAGGTGCCCTTAGAAATTGGGACCTAAGATCCCCCACTATCTTGAGGATTTTCGGATTTTACGTAGGAGCGTTTCGCAAAAGAACTACTAGCAACCATAACAACTTTTAAGTACAACTGTAGAGGTTAGGTTCAATAATTAGGAGTTATAGTTTAAGTGCTGTCCCTGCGGTGCTAATAGCGTTGCTTCCAGGATAATACGGGATAGGGCGATCGATGCGCTCGCCGCACTGCGGTTCGCAGCCGATTAACTTTAGCAGAAAAACCAATGCCTGGAACAGTGTCATCGACCTTGTGTGACTGCATGATCATCAATGTGTGTTGAAACCCTATTTTAAAAAAACCGGGTAAGAGCATGTCTGACCATGCTGTGTTGAGTACCGAAGCCAAAACTATCTTAAAAAACAACAAGTATGTACTAATTCTCAATTTAAAGCTGTTTGGTGCTGTCTTAGGCGATTTTAGTAGGTATAAACACTTAAGTCGCCTGTATCTCACCAATCTTGTCTACTTAGCCGTGATAGTTTTCCTTTGAAAAAAAAAAAAAACGTGAATCTTCAATCTGTTCCCAAGCTGGTGTTAACTAAATATTTAGTTTAACTTGTTTAATAAAATACGATTAAAATGAAATGGAATAAGTTTCTTGGATGAAACCGCAATCCCTTAAAGATTTGTCTCCGTTTATCGAATGCTGAGAAAAGTTTCTGAACGAAGCCAAACTATTAAAGTGAGATACTTTGATGTTTTCGGTCGCCGACGGTGACGGGCTATTTTCAAACGACCTTGTTCCCTTTAGTTCTCGATCTTAACTAAAAATATTAATAACGGTTTACCAGTAATGCCTGCCGTAGAAGCCCAAAATTACTATGCATTGTGAAATAGGGGTCGATTTAAATTGCCAATAAAGGCGACCAATTGACCCTTCACTTTTGACCCTATCCAATCCCGTCAACAGATGGGACAAGCTAGTAATTATCAGCGAGCAAGGTGTCTAGGTTTTCGTTACGAACATATTTATGAATTTCAATTGAGATTATATCAGTTGACTCAAAATTTTAATTAATTATATGTGCTTGAAGAATTTTGTATCTTGCTGCATTTATTAATTATTTAAATTTTACATAGGATAATAAAGTAATCGTTACTAAGAACCAAATTGATTTTCCGCGCCACTGATATTTTTTAGAATAAGTAATAATAATATGAAAATTCGCGCTATCAAACCAATTTGGGAATCGTTCTTACTTTTGTTTATAATAATAACAAACGTAGTTCAACATTATTTATTTTGAGATACACGTGTGCGCAAACGCACTGTGGACGTCGCCTCTGTGCCCTTACCATGAGTTACAATTACCGTACTCGCTAGCGAGTCGAATGCTCTGTCCCTCGCAACCTCGCAGTTTTTTATAAAGTGCGAGGGACAGAGCATTGGAATCGCTAGCGTGTACGGAAATTGTAACTCATGGCCAGGGTACAGATGCGGCGTTCCCATGCTAAAGAGCGTTTATTGAACAGTAACGCACCGCACCGCACCGCGCTGTCTCCGTACACGGTGCCTTTAATTCGATACCTTTGTCTCATGTTACGTTTAATATTTTCCAACAACAACTGAAGGGTCCACGGAAAGAACATGTCTAGTCATATTAGTAACTTTTTGAGATATCGCAATTTGAAAGTTAGGAACCATGTAATTTTGTACGTAATTTTCGTGTAGAGGTTTTTTTAAGAGTTAAAAGATACAAAGTTATATGAAGATTTATATCTGAATCTGAGTGGTAGGTAATAGTTCATTTCGTCCTATACATTATGAGATTCAAAACACATTTTCAAAAAAAAAATACTACTTGTTCTTTCCGTTTCCGTGGTGTTTTGTTGAAAAAAATTGATTTCTCTATGCGATTACTCGTACAGTGTAATAGTTTCTCCTTGTCGCAGATTTTTATTGCATTAATTACATTTAGATTGTAAAGGTTTTAATAGGTGGTTTTTATGCAATACTGTTTTAATGAGATTTGTACCGAATCAGCTTAAATAAAAGAGCATATTAATATTAAAATAATAATAATAATTATGTACTCAAATTACTTCTCTAATTTTAGTAGTAGGTATTATACGGTCCAATACTTATGTATATTTAGCCACACGCCATTTAAAACACGTTAAAAAAAAACTAAATTTGGTAGGAATGTTTCCTGTATAGGCTGTTAAAGAATTAACCTTAACGAGGCTCTTTGAGCGGATGTATTCAATAGGTGTTCAGATAACCCTACGAACTAGGTCAACCGAGCTATTCTGCCAGGCTTTGTGTGATCTTTGTTTCATGCCGTTTGTCCAGGCATAGCAAATAGGTCAATCCTAGGGGCATCGTTTTGATTCTTTGCGAATGTATTTTTGCTTTGATTTCAACTAAGAAGTTCCGTTGTAGTTCAGTTTTCAATTCTACGAGTGGCATCATTTTAAAATAAGCCAATCAATGAGCTTCTCTTATTCATGTCTACTTGTTACTTGTTAGTTTTTACATTTCTTCAAATAAATCTTCTTGTTAATAAAAACAAACAAAGATATATCTAATCAGCACACTTATTACACACATGACTACAAGCATCATTTAAACTGCAGCATGATTAATATTAGAGCATTGTTATCACCATGTAATATGGCTGTTGACATTCCTAAGTAGGTGTTCAATTCTTTACACGTGTATGGGGATATTAAAGTAAATTGGTTTAAGGGAACCTTACACGGCGAGGGTACGGCGCTAAAACGGATTACGAGGCAAGATAGCTGTTCACTATCTTGCAATATTCTAATATTGTTATGTAATTTATTTTACAAATTACTGGCACTCGATGTCCAGCTAACAAAAGCTCCTAATTAATAGTTATTTATGTAACTGGTACATAATGAAGCTCGTGCCTGTCATTAGAGTAACCTCAGCACTCCTACCTTAAGAGCTAATTACGTACCGGTGCATACATTTTCTACAAGCGTACAAAAAGGAAACTACAAAGTTAGTCGTAATTAGTTTCGTTCTTTCTGGCGGTTTCTAAATAGATGGCGACCACAGAGAAAAAAAATGGCGTCATAAGTACGTCATACAGCCGTGTTGATTTTTATTATTTATTGTTTCTTTGTGATTTTTAAACGGTCTTTGTTATTAATGAAATATTTTGGAGATATTGACACATTTTTTTTATAAATACTTCGAACTTTAATGTATAAAATAATTGGAATGTACATTTTATTCAACTAAAGCCATTTCTGGTGGCGTCGTATTGCCATATTGCAAAATTGCCATAATAAATTTTCTTGACCTTTTCTTATTTATTATTTCTGTTAAGGTAAAAAATCAATTTATTCTTTCTCGTATTTTTACAAATTAAAAATGTTGTAAAAACAGTTTCAAGTATATAAAAATTGGGATGTCAATTGATCACCAAACACCATCACTGACGCGCTGTAAGCATGGTAATAATAACAGTGTTATAAATAATATAAAATAACTGTTATTGCCATGGCAACGCTCATTGTAGAACGATTTTCACGCTTCGGTTACGTTTTAGATAGGTGGTATTCTGATACCGTTAACGATATCAATGTTAACGCTTTATAGGTAGTACACGAGTAGAAAAATAAACTTTCAGCTGGTAGGATGCACGGAATTCATAGAGCGTGAGTAAATGTATAGTATATTTCCGGAATCTCTTTGTGTTTGTGCTTTTGAACAGGTATTGTTCGTTTTGAAACTCACAACTTTGAACAGTGTTATTGGCACTGGCAATGGTACTGTATGTATGTAACTCACTTGCAACTAGCAAAGTTCAGCGTGAACGCTATATAGTTAGAAGTTAATTGATGAATGTTTTATTTTATATGTCCGTCTGTCTTTCTGTCAGCGGGCTGTATCTCATGACCCGTAGTAATAGGTAGACACAAATTATAAATAAAATAAAATAATAAAGTGAAGGGTCCCATACAAAAACGTGATATTTTCTTTGTTTTTTGCTCGACTATACCAATCGCGTTATCTCTTGAACCAAAATAGGCAGACACTTGAACTCTTTACAGAGTGCATACACTGAATAGGAGGGCTGTTTGATAAGTCCTTTTAAAAACTATTTTTTAAACCTTTTTTCTGGTAAGTGGCATTAACTCTGGCAGGCACAATATTTCAAATGAAGAAGTTTAACCATTGTTGAAAAACCTGAATTTCGTGCCGTTATGAAACATTTTTTTATGAAGGGTTGCAGTGCTGCCACAATAAAAACTGAACTTGATTCTGTTCATGGCACTAACACACCAACGTTGTAGACTGTTTATAACTGGATAAATGATTTTAAACGTGGTCGGTCAAGCACATCTGATGCTCCACGCTCTGGTCGCCCGATCGAAGTCACTACTGAGGATGTTGTTGAAGAAGTCCATAATACTGTACTCGACGAACGCCGAGTGAAGCTGCGTGGAATAGTTGAGAACGTAGGCATCTCCACTGAGCGACTACATAAAATCCTGCATTCATGAAGCTTTGTCCTAAGCTGTCTGAACGATGGGTGCCACGTTTGATGACAATTGAACAAAAACGCGAACGAAAGCGAATTTCAAAACTGTTTTTGGATATGATGATGATGAAGCGTAATCCTCGGAATTTTCACTGTGGACGGAACTTGAATCCATCATTATACACCTAAATCAAAACAGCAATCAAATAATAGATGGCGACTGGTGAACGTGCCCCAAAAAAGGCCAAGACTGTTTAGTTGGCTGGGAAGGTGAAGGAATCATTATGACTGATTACTTGGAAAAGGGAAAAACTATCATTGGCTGTTATTTATGCAGAGTTATTGGACCGTTTCAATGCCGAATTGTTGGAAAAAGTACCAAAATTATCCCCCAAGAAAGTCCTCTTTCATCAAGACAATGCCCCAGTGCACACGTCAACTATTGCAATGGCCAAAATCCACGCGTTGGGCTTCGAGCTGGTTTTGCATGCTCCGTATTCGCCGGATTCCTAAATCTGAAAAGATGGCTTGAAGGGTAAACATTTTTGACAAATGAGGACTGCATCGCAGGTGTAAATGGCTATTTTGAAGACCTCGACAAAACGTAGTTTTTGGAGATGTTAAAACAATTGGAAACTTGGTGGAACAAATGTTTGGCCCTCAAATGAGACTATGTTGAGAAATAAATGTAAATTCTCTAAAAAAAAAAACTTTTTACTTTTTAAAACAACTGATCAAACAGCCCTCGTATAACTACTGTAACAACAAAATAATGAAAATAAAATAAAGATAAAATCAAAGGGGGAGAACCCCGCACAAAACACGTTTATTTGCTCGATCTTAATTGTAGGGTGGTTCGGAACCCTTCGTGTTCGACTCTTTCTTGACCGGTTTTTTGTAATGACTGCAGTTAGAATGAAATTGTAATGTTAATAATTATCAACATATGTGTAAAAATCAATTTAATTGCAAATTACTTTTGTGTTTGAATATGCTCCAAAATTGAGGAAATTCGATGTTTAAATGACTTATATTATACCATAAGTAATCTGTTCAATTTTCCCTGAGCAGCTTTTTATTAATGCCAACAAGGCACACGTTTTTCGGCATCGTTGTTTCATAATGAGACGTTGCGTCATGCTTGTGCATTTTCATTAAAGGTTTACCATTTTGCAAATTGTCTTTCATAAAGCGAAACCTTTACGGCAGGAGTAGCTACCCCGCCCGCTTGAATACCATTCCCAATTAGTGATGAGTAGCTACCGTTAAGAAGAAGCCTTTAGTTCCTTACCTATTCAGGTCGTGGAGATATTTCGACGCCGTTTCGCCTTCTAGTTCACTGTCAGAATTGCTTTTACGGTCATTTTTAGAATAGATCTATACGCGACGTGAAGGCGAATTTAGGTCACATGTGCTTTAGCCTGTATACGATGCAATGTCTTATAAAGTTAACAGCTAAGAATTTAATTTTAAAACAGAGAATCATAGAAGGATGATAACGGAGCAAAGGATTTATTTGAAGGTAGAATATCAAAGTATAATAAACTGGCTGAGACGTAGTGTTGCTAAGTTAAGAATGCGATGTATTCGATTCACTGAAAATGTTACGAAGATACTCTTGCTTTTAACTCTCTCGGCTTTCATTAAGTATTTGAGTATAACTACTGTGTTAAATAGAATTAATGTTTAAAATACCAGAATCCGTATTTTTGGCGTATTTTTGTATTTTAAACTTCTATTTTAGCCGCAGGCAACGCCGCGGGAATATCATATACTTTAACCTAAATGTGCTTCATCATAGTCGCTCAACTGCCTTAATCGGGATACCTTATCGCCGCCATGAAATAGGTAACGTTAAGGAGTTCCGGTGGCCATTTGTGGTCTTCATCATCAGTTCCACTTCACCATATAGTGCTTTTCAAGAGCAAATGCAAGAGTAACAATGAAAAATACTGAAATTGCTATAGATGTGCCTATAATATTTGAGGAGTTCCCTTGATTTCTCCAAAATCCCATCATCAGATCCTGACATTGACAATGAGACAAATAGATAGTATACTCCTTAAAACAAAAAATATTTTCATATAGGCCCCAGTGGTCTTCGAGTAATCGGGGAACATACATTAAAAACCCCGACGAATTGAGAACCTCCTCCTTTTTTGAAGTCGGTTAATTATTTAGTTTGATATACTCTTATACGCTTATACGAACGTCCAGTCCATTGTTGCGAGAAAATGATAACAGTAGAGTCTGATACTCGACATGAGTTTCTGGTCACCGTTGAATAATGTACATCAAAACTCGTACATTTTTATTTGTCATACTCTTGAAATAAAAAAATATGATACGTTAAGCTTTGCTAAAACATCATTAAAATTCAGAATTTAGTCAAGTAACGGCCTCAAACTTTGTGTTACCAAATCAATGATTAATGCATAATTTTCCTCAATACGCGTAACTATCACACTTAGTCGTAATTTATGTTTACATCATTTCATTAGTTCATCTCACTACGTGACCTTCCCTCCACGCTTTCTCACTACAGACAAACAATGTAATATTACGTAAACATAACATTTTTGGGCTATTCCCAGTGCGAACAAAGGGGTACGGACAACAGTCAATTCTGGACGTTGCGGATGTACGGGTAAGCTACTGTAGTCGGACAGGCTATATTCTTAATACTTAAAGCTTCAGTTTCATTGGTCTACAGCCCGCATGCTTTGTAGCAATCCATTGCCGGGCTGTTTGAAATTTTTGAGCCGAGAGCTATTGCAGCGACAATGTATCACGAAAACAATGCGGGCTCTCACGCAATAAATCAGCCGCTACTAGGATTGGATTATTAACGAAACGAAATAAAATATTGCCATTTTAATTTCTTGTTTTAGTTATCATAGTAGTTGTAAGGATCGCGGGAAAGCGGTGGATGCGAAAAGCACAAGACCGGTCTGAGTGGAGAGCCTTGAGGGAGGCCTATGTCCAGCAGTGGACGTCTTTCGGCTGACATGATGAGTTATCATAGGGGATATGTATTAATTACACAGTGTCTGCTGTTTGTCTATGCGGCTCGGATGGGATCTACCTATCTTATACGTGCGCGGTGGTTAGCTTGAATCACGTAGTTCTAAATATGTATATCCTGTGCTTGAAGTAGAAGATAGTGTAAGTTAAACAAAAACCAACGTATGTTATGCGTGTTGTGACATGTGGCACGAGGCTACAGTAGTCGTAAGATTATGTCAAGTTTCCTGCGGTTGTTTTGTTACGCAATTAAACCATTATAACGTCTTGCATAGTATCGCATGATTCATGACCGCCATTTATCATCAGAAGTCTACGGGTGATTTACATAGATTTAATGTACCTTAGGTTTGGTTTATACAGAGTTTCGTAGTTTACCCTTAAAGGTTACGTACCCCAATCGCTTAAATAAGGGATGGTTGAGTACACTTTTGATATGTCATATTATGTGTGCCGATTTATTACTTACTTTTTGCCAATTAGGTACTATCAAAGAATTTTAGCAATTCGGCAGTTGTTTTTGTCTTTATTTAAAAGTCTGCTAGCTCTCGTTAAATCCCTGTTTTATGTTCATTCGTTTGGTAAAATCGTAACCATAATCTTATCGTTACAAGATTTTTATTAAAACCTCTGTACAAAACCCGCAGTAAATTAAAATTCAACGCTTTCAGGCTTCAGCAGAAAGCTACAGTCTAGTAATATAAAAAGAAAGTGCGCTTTGAAAACAGATTTTAACAAAAGAAAATTCATTTTCATTTTATCTGCCGTACTTTTGTAAAACTAAAATTTCAACTCAGTCTGCTCTTGCTGTTTTATATGGAGATACACAAAAGAAATCTTTTCTTGAAGCAATACAAAGGTATATATTTTGAGTAGCTAATGTTAAAACATCTACATAACTTATAAATCCCGCTTCTGATTTGATTTGACGAAAAAGGTAATTTTAATAATTGACTTGTTGCCGTGTGGTTGCCGGCTTAGAATTGTGCCACTCCATGTCTTCCCGTGGAAGTCGTAAGAGGCGACCAAGGGAATAAAGGCTTGTAGTACTGTTAGGCGATGGGCTTGCTACCTGTCACTAATATACAAATACAATACACTGTTAACATCTTAGCCTAATTGTGCAATTTGTGGTTACAGAGTTATCAACAAGTTTTAGAGTTGTTGGTAATTTTGTAGCTCTGCCTACCCCACTCTGGGAATGAAGGCGTGAAGGTAATGTATGTATGTATGACTTGTTTGAACATCAGAAGTGGTATCAATTTGTGATGCTATTTAGATTAAGGTTCTTATGTTCTCCCTGACTGTTTCTGCTTGCCATTCTCGCGTTGCTGTGACATGAGCTCGTCCTTCAAGCCGTCGTGGTCGGTCGGTGACCGCGATCAAATGGCACCGCCCACACCGAGTCGTCGCCCCGCGGTCTATTGCATATATTTAGCAAATTATTAAACTAAGTAATTGGTTAATCTTTAGGTCCATCGTTTTTAAATATGAATATTTGTTGAGGTTAAAAGCGAAACTTAAAATTATCAGTTCTTGCACGTATTTTTGATATAATAATTAGATTTTTGCGCTGTAGGTATTTTGTAATCTCTTATTTTATGATATCACCTTGTTTAGAGTAAATATACTTATAAAGATAGTTGCTACATAAATTACAGCTGATTTTTGGCTGTAATGCAAACGAGATTCTGACAAGCAAATGTCAATGTTTTCTTGTGTTAAATGTGACCTGAATTAATTTCGGGCTTGATTAAGCTCTAAAATAAACAGAACAATTTGGAATCGTTTCAATTCTGTCTGAAACAGCTTCAGTTGTTCAAATATTAGACAATCCAATTACTACACGTAATCCAAAGCTCGTCAAGAGAAGTGTTTGAAATTTAATTTAAATGATTTGTTATTTACATTTTGATATTTTGGAAAAAAATCCAGCAGAATAGGTCATATAGATAACATTCTTGAACTTTTCTTCAATTAATGATGATTGACGTTTTCATCCTTTCAGTTACTATACTTACTCACTAACCTAACCTAACCTTTGCATTATGAAATTGATATTTAGTAAAAAAAGTTCCTATTATACTAATAAGGGCTGCACCTAATAACATAATGTACTTGTCCCATGGGTGATTAAGGAGAGAGGTCCAACAAAACAAGGCAAGGCATTAACTAAATAGAAACTTGGGACGTCAGCGCTCTACAGAACTTCAACTCAGGTCACGTCTCAAGACGTCCTCAGAGCGTGAGCTGGTTAAAATTATGTTTTTAGTTTTCCGTTTTTTGCTGTTACATTCTTTTAAATGAAACTTCCGTTATCAGATTCAAAGATATGTATTAGGTACTTTAAACGTTTGTTGTTGATAACGCTGTCTTTGAACCCTTTAGGCCTGCTGTATTATTAATGATTTTCTTTGAAAAATGCAAAAGATACAATTTGCCTATATTGATGCCATTTATGGTTCATAACGTTTTTATTTGCGTTATATTAACTCATTTTTTACGCTTTATAAAAATACACGTATTTTAGAGTTAGGTAACATGTGAAACACACTACAAATTAGTAAAACATATCTCTTAAACCTGATATTTCGACAACACTAAGCGGCAACGAAAACGCATTTGTATTTTCGCCAAAACTTTAGGTATAAAAGGCCATGTTTTCTCTTCCATACGCCGCATTTTTCAAAAACTTTGCCCTGAAGTCAGACCCCTATATCGCTTAAAACTCTCACAGCTGGCCTTGACCTTGACGCCCGGGCAGGCTCAAGCAACGCCACTCCAACAACAGGGCGGGCGGATTCTTTCATTAAGTACCTACACTACATATAACTTTATCGAGCCAGCCGTTACGTCATACCCAGGGTAGAACTCCCCGTCTTTTCGTAAATGTTGGATAGTGATTTGGATTTGACAAACTTTTAATGAGCGAGCATTCATTTATTAATTTTTTTAAGAAAAAAGTTTTTATTGTGTATAGTCAGTAGCAAAAGTATCTGGTTGGTTAAGTGGTCTAAAATATCTCCACACGCTCTCAAGAATAAAGCCGTGTATGTATAGTTATCGCAACTCTGTGACCGTACGTAAAGATATCATTGCTTCTCCGTTCTTCAAGAACTGTTTAAATGCAATTTGTCAGTCTTCCCGTTTCCTAAATCGTTTTCCGGACCTTGCTAAGTCAGACGCCACGCCGCCATCCTCCCCGGCGAAACGTGCAGTGCCTCGCAAGGGATTCTTAATGCTTTTAAGAAGTCGTCCGTTTTTCTATCCGATAACACCCTCTTGTGACTCATAAAAGGGGATGGAATAAAATACTTGCCACTGCCAGATTTATCGCTCAAATACTGTCGACTTGCGATCCTTAGTTGTTTATTTTCTTTGCGAGTTTTGGAGCACAGGCGTAGCTCAAACTACACTAGTTAAAATATATGTGATTGCCGTAAGTTCGACTGGTTTTACGGTTAATCGATCGGATAATCGATTTGCTAGTTCACTCCGGTTTTTAGGCCCGTCCGAATATTTCCTTATCAAGACAGTATTATAATTATATAAACGTACCGTTGCGATTAATGTTTCGGTATCGTTATCACGGTTGACGACATTTATCTTCAGAATGTGTGCCGGTTACGAACTTCGAGACACTCGCGGCTCGCGCCATGTCCGCGTAGTAGGTACGTAAGGAAGCGTTTACAGCTAACACAACATATTATATTAATAAAACTTTTCCTGTTTTAAAAATATATTTAACGAGTTACAGAAAATATGGTGTTACAATAATTTAAAGTTCCTATCGCACTGAGACATATTTTTACAAACTGTATGTGGAATCTGAGCTTATTTTATTAATACGACTTCCTAAATAATATAAAATTTAAACATGCATTCCCTTGTATTTGTGTGTGTGGAGGAAGCGAGGAAAGTTTGTCTGGGTCGTACCAAGTGGAAGGAAGTGGTTTCTGCCTACCCCTACGGGAAAGAAGCGTGATTGTATGTATGTATGTATTTAGGAAGTAAAGTTACTTATTTAAACCTCAACACGGTGTTTTGAAAGCTCTAAAATAAAGATTACCTTACGGCCGCACCCAAGAGTCAGTTAATGACAATTTAGTCGTTCCTAAGTGTAAATTTTTCATGCACAAGTTTAAAAGGAACGACTTAATTGTCTCTAAAGTACCGTGGTTAGGTTAGTAGTTGTATCTTTATCAAAAGGTAATTACTGTTAACGTTTACCGATAAAATCAACACCAAATCAAAGCCCTTTAACTCTTGTCACATCCACGTGTCTCCCACGCGGTAGTTGCACCAATTTCTGATCACATGACCAAATCCTCACTCTCGGGCCGCTCCATTCAACGATAGATACGTAATTTAACGCCATATTGACCGAGGACGCGTCAATAGATAATCTTTTATCTGACTATTAAATAATGAGTGGTCGCAAACGCTCGCGTCTTGTCGGTCACTTCGCTCGCGCCGTCTTAGCCACACGCGCCAAACGCATCACCAGTAAAATCTTTATGGGCATATTCTAAAAAAACTTCAACCTGCTACTGTTTTTTATTTTTGTTGTCAAGTGTTATCACTAGAAAAGTTTGATTCAGTGTTTGTGGTGACTTTTTGTGAATGTATCTGTGACGTTAAAAATGTTTTTGAGAATATCGGATGTTGGCAACTCAATGATCAACGTGGACGTTGCCAAAATGTCACACGAGGTGCGTCTTGTTTATATTTTACAATCTTTCCTGCATCACGTGTCGAGGTATAAATATAAAGTGTGGCCTTTCTAATCGAAAGTTATATCCATTCGGCAGCTAGCGGCTTCGTGTTTTTTAAACAATGAATTATGATTGGGTACTAATGCAGGTGACTAAAAAAACCTCATTAAATTTGGACGAGTATTTGAGTAAAATGTTTTACGCCTTTCACTTGTCTGAGTGCGAAATTTAAAAATCACTCACGTTTTAGTTTGTAACTGTTAAGGAACGCATAATTTCATCGGAATTTTATTATCATTATTCATTCATTGCTCTCGCTATCTGATTATTAACTTCCTCATTAATTTTGAATTACGGAATTGACGCTCCTGGTTTGATTAGCTGTCTTAACTAACTGCACTTTCGTTTAATAATTAATTAAATGAAAACATCATTTATGGTGCCATGTAGCTAATTAACCTTCGGTTTCGTTCATTAGTAGGCATGAGTTCGACATTATAAGTCGTAATTATAGCCACTTGACTAATTTTATCACTGTTAACGTCACTAACAACTAGGCTTGGGACTTTTGGATGCTCGCTATGGTTTTAGATTCCACGGAGTCGCCATTATGTTAAAATATTATTTTTCGAAGTCAAAGTCAAAGTGTAAAAATAAAACATGTTAGATTTACGCTGTTATATCGATCGGTAATAACCACGTTATTATGACTGCAATTAATTTTATCATAAATTTATTAGTTATTACACACACATGTCACAGTTCACAGGTGACGCGATATGCATAATATAGGTACGATTTACTTAATTATGCATCCACTTTGATACTTGCGTTGTGACAGACTACTGACTGACATCTATTTAACCAATTACAAAAATTATTGATTAATAAATTGACAGTTTTGATTAAACACGGTTTAAGCAATTTCTGATAAAATTTAAAATGAATAGTTTTACTACTTGCGAAATTAAGTCCTGGTTAGAGCCGTATAAGGAATTAAAATATGTTGAAGAAAAGTCTTGTTTATTTTGTTCTTTATGTGATGTATATTTCAAAGTCGGAAAAAAAGTATTTATTGTTAACCATGTTAAAAGTTTTTGATAGGTCCAGAAATCGTTTAACCCCGCAAAATATAGAAAAAATAATAGTGATCCATTCTTACTACCATTTTAATGATGAACATGAAATAGTAATAGATGATGATTATGATGCACTGATTCAAAAAGCCTGTACCTCATCAAAAATTTAGAAGTGGCGACTAATATTAGATTGAAAAAGACATTTTTGTTATTGTTACTTAAAGTATTTGTTTTAGTTTATTTTGTTTACTAGCAATAGAGTATTTTATTATTGGTAATTATATACATACAAGTTGTATGTACTTATCCACTTTGACTTTGACTTCTAAAAAAATATTTTAACATAATGGTGACTCCGTGGATTCTAGAACCATAGCGAGCATCCAAAAGTCCCAAGCCTACTAACAACACGCGTAAGTGGAAAGTTATAAATACTTATGTAGTTACTTTGATCTTATTTATTATATACGTGATTATTTCTTGTTACGTCTCGCTCATTTGCCTCTTACGATTTTATATTTTTATCTAGCTTATTTTAATTTCCGTAATTTTTGCCTTTCACCATTTTTTTTAGATCGATTGAAGTTGCGCTCAAAAATGTTCTCAGTCGAGTATAATTATGATATTTTTCTCCGATATGCTTGGAATTGTTAACCTTACTGTTGTAAAAACAACCCGCTAAGTTCTGCGTTAAGAAGAAAGTTATGATTTGCTAATGGCAGAAGCCGCAAGAAATGTATGAAATTTCATTATATCCCGCGCTTTTTACTTTTTAAGACCGTGTTTGGACTAGGATAACTTACTCCAAACAGCCAAACTGGTACAATCAAGGTTCTCTCATGTATATTTTACTTTTTAAAATGTCATAGGCTAAATAAATTAACATTTACGAATCGTCGTTTACTGCGTATTTCGAAGTGTGTCAAATTTATAATACTTTAAGTTCTGATTTATACTAAGTCGTACCTATATCGAAATTAAACTGCATTATAAGGGGTGTCAAGATCAGATCAGCAGAAGCAAGGTTTTTTAAGGGTAATTAGTGTTTTCTATATTTTCTGTCATCGTTCGAGAAAAACACTATACAAACCTCGGGCGGGGGGTGGTTTCTGGACTCGTATATAGCGCGGCCTTGACTGCCGAGTCGGTCACACTAACTCGTCCTGCGCCGGCGTTTTCGCGGGTCTCTATTAAATATTCTTATCAGTGAGCTAAATTTTGTTTATATTTGCTATCTAATATTTTTCATGATTATATTCTTCCGAGAATTATAAATAATATTTTACGCAACAAAACACGAAAACGTACCGTGTCTTGGGCATCGAACCGAGACTTGCGTCGTGCCTCGTGGTCTGATAACCACTGCGTTATCGGGTCGACCCCGGCACCTAGAGAGATTATAATTAGTGTACCTACCACTATTTTAAAGCTATCCGCTTCATTGTTATTCCAATGATAGCGCAGAAGTAAACGAACTTGTGTGCTCTCCTTTGCCGACAGATTATTATTATCTATTTCTATTGTTAGTGAATACAGTTGAGCAAATATTAAAATCACTACATCGATCGGGTATGTATTCATTTTGTTATACTTCAGTATTTTCTTTTGTAATTTTCACTAATAGTATCACTGGAGAATTGTGCGTTTCTTTCTGAAAATGAATTATTCTACGCAGAAGAAGGCGCAGGCAGTATCTAGTATTTTATGCTTTCATTATTGATTTACCTCCTGAGCCAATGCGACATTGGTCCTCTGTCTTATTTGGCTGAAGTAAGTAGGTCTTTCTCTTCCAAGAGAACATTCCCTCAACTCTGCCCTCCTAAATGATCATAAAGAAACTGTCGTGCCTTGTCAGGTGTCCCGTCACCTTTCCTCTTCTACATTCTATGGTTTCTAAAATATGTCTTCTCTCGTTCACCATCTTGAAAACCTCTTCGTTGGTTAGCCATTATCATTTGCTTAAAATGTATTTTGACTGATTGTTTACTGGTGAATGGATGGTTATAGCATCAATCGTAATGGCGACAATTCAGTGATATGATAAACGACTTCCCGCCTTAAAGTAGATAATTGGAGTTTACGAACAAGGCACGAGCTAGCGCCGGCGATTCTCGAAATTGGTCTCTTATTGTTTTATGTCCCCAAAGTAATTTTGCTTCCTTTTTTGTGACTCAAGATTCTTATCTACGTCCTAATTGACTCTGAGGTATTGACTTCAATGAAACATGTATCTATTTCAATATAAACATTAGGTAAACTTATGAAATCATTCACATAGTGTAAAATAAAGTCGCTTCCCGCCGTCTGTCCGTCTGTATCTACGCTTAGATCATTCAAACTACGCAACGGATTTTAATGCGGTTTTCTTCAGTAGATAGAGTGATTCAAGAGGAAGGTTTTTATTTCTAATAAATTCTGTATTAATGTTGAAGAAGCGAAAGAAATTTGTCAAGATCGTAGCAAGTGGAAAGAAGTGGTCTCTGCCTACCCCTCTGGGAAACAGGCGTGATTTAATGTATGTATCTATGTATTTTGTACTGGTGTTACAGAAAAACTTACGTAAATCGAAGCAAAACGAGGGCGGGTCACTAGTTGTAAATTTAAAGTAAATCGTGATGTGACATCAAAATATTCAGTATACAAATCTATGTAGTTGAACCGACGATTCACATGTGTAATACGTACATAACATAATAATCGTATTTTCCATTGTGTTGCATCATTTGTATCATAAATAAATGTTATGTAAAACACCTTCCTGTACAAGCTGTAGATAACTTTCTAACGCGTAAGGTCTGACGTCAAGAATCCTCTATACATAAGTTAAGTCTGTATTAAACCAACGTAATCTGAAAACAGAAATGGAACCTCTGCCCTTTTTATTTTTACCTTGATATCAGGATTCAACCCGGCTCAAGTCTTGTTAAAGAAGGATAGTAACAGATCAGAAAACGAATAAGCCTTAAATAACATATCAGACGAAGTATTTTTAGTCAAATCCAACAAGAATAATCGAATAATCTTTTGTTTGATAATCAAAGTAATCGGTTTACCCTGCGAGCTCACATAAATGTTGTAAGATGGAAGAGGGAAATAGATAAGAGAACAAGGGCGTGCATAGCTTTTGGCTCTTTTGGGGGGCTTTTTTTAAGGTCCCACAGGTAAACATAGCCTTAGAAAAAAAACACAAATTTAGGCAATCAATTGAAGTTATCCGTGTAATTTTATAACATCATCTTAATACAATCACAATAAATAAATGACTAAATTCTCTTAAAAGCGTTACAATTGTAAGCCTTTTAAGCTGTCTTGCAAAGTGATGGATTAGGTGTTGTTCAATCCCAGACGGGATATTACTTGGGACAATAAATTAGCTAAAATGTATTTGTGCTGTAGGCGAATAAGGTTGAATATCGTTAGTATCATTTGAGTATCGTTAAAACGTAGCCGTAATTTGCGTGATCCATCAATAGGTTCAATTTGATATAAGAGCTTTACGACAGACCTATAGGAGTTACATCGATGTATAAGGGTTTTCGTAATTGCCCTAGATATTTCTTGATGTTTCAACGCATATTACTGAAGCTAATAACAAAAATTAAACCCTTATTGACCTGGATATTGCCACGGAAGAAGCAATAATTAAATTATTCCCGCTATTAATACTTGTTACGAACCGTGTGGTTGCCGGGTTATAATAGTGCCACTCCATCTCTTCCCGTGGATGTCGTAAGAGGCGACTAAGGGAATAAAGGCTTGTAGTACTGTTAGGCGATAGGCTTGCCACCTGTCACTAATACACTTGGAAACATCTTAGCCTACTTGTGCAAAATGTGGTTACAGAATTATCAAGAAGTTTTAAGACTTGTTGGTAATTCTTTAGCTCTGCCTACCCCACTCTGGGAATGAAGGCGTGAGTTTATGTATGTATGTACGTACTTCGTTCTAGCGATTAAGCGGGCTAGGGCGTAAATAATACCGTAACTGTTTAGACTTAACAAATGTTTGACGAACACAAACGGCAATACTTTACTGGTGAATTGCCAAACGGTCGCTTATTTTGAAGACAACATAGTTTCTCGAGTATTCGCCGCCATATATATCCGCCAGTTTGTGCTTGTCGGTTATGTCGCCAAATATTTCGATTATTTATAATGTTTGACGCAAAACGACGGCTGGATGCTAGCCAGTCTGTATTTGTAACGTCTCCAAAGTTATCCCATCAACAGTATGTTTGTTAATAAGCTTGTTTCGTTTTATTTTTGCTCGTCGGCATTGGTCTGTTAATATTTTTATTAATTCATATATTTTTGTGTCGTTAATATTTCATTTTATATGCGTCATCTATTCTGCGGCATCTAGATAGACGCTGCTTTTTTCTTCTTATTTCTTAAATGCTCCGTGAACTCTCAAACTCCATAAATAATTTTCCTTTGCTTCAGCATGAGCATTAAAGGTACCTACATCTCGAAGAGTTTCCCATATAAGAAGTTGAACGGATTCGCAGGAAAATACCTATCAGATATGTAATATACATGCGGTTGAACTACCAAAGCTCGTTAATCAACTACAATGTGTATTTGCATCTTTTACTACCTTCCGTGTTCAAAAGGATCACTGATTAGCTTATTTGAATGAATTAGCAACCAGAAGAGGCCAGAGTGAAGGCTCTTCCAAGGCTAGGTTAAAGGTATGCCAATTTAAAGGTGCGCCAATAAACATTGAAGAATATGTCGCCTGACTTCAACACGAAATAGCTTACTTATGTACGCTGTAAATATTTTGACGATGTAAAATTACAAGTTATGTATACAAACTAAAGTAGTACAAATTATATTTTTCGCTCTTTATTAACATCTACAATGGATATATTTAAATCTAATTTACGCGAGAAATACGACCTTCAATTGAAAAAATACATATAATGAGAATATACAGGATGGAAAAAACTAACGCAACATGGACGCCAACTACCTTAAATATTGGAAATAGCTAATTCTACGCGCTCGTCTGGTCGAATATGACAAAATAATAAAGAAGGATTTTTTTAAGGTTTTTATTTAAATTACAGGTGTAGGTATAGGTATGTGTGCATAAATAATCACTATCAATGACCCTTTCGATCTGTATCATAAAACACGACTTTATTGTTTTGTCATTTTCGACCAGTTCGATTCCCGGTTAAGGAAGAGCAATTTTTTCAAAAACCCAATAAAGCAGTTTTTTATTTTCAAGAATAAAAAAAAGTAAGTCTACTTATAGAAAAGTGATGAAATTTAACACTTGAAAGTTTGTTAAGTCCATGGCATTGCAATTGCTTTTTCTTATCGATATGAACCTAATTATATCAAGTTTGTCGGCTAGAACGGCCGAATAATATCCGAAATATTTGTAACGCTATATAGCGCTACAAACATATATTACCCCATTTACCCCTCTCGGAGAGTTATCTCTCTCGTCACTGTACATAAAACATTAATGCATGCCAGCGTTTCATGCCCGGCGCACAGCCCGGCGAGAGGGTTAGTTACCCAGCTGCAATACAGGTCGCAGGGTAAAGGGAATATTTAATATTTTCTGGTACCTGCACGGAAACCATGAATTTGTTTATAGATCTTTATGGAATGCTATTGTAAACATTATTAGAGGTGTTTTTCGAGGAATGAGCGAAGTCATACGAGGGCGCTCATTCGATGGGTAAAGCGAGTACGTTAAAAACGCACACCCTTAAATGTTTTGTTTACGCTTCACAACTTCAACTCCTCGGATAATAATGTGCGTCAATCTAAGAGCGAGTGGTGACCTACCATTTACGGAAAATTCCAGAAGCTTGGTGGGAACCGGTGTCTGTCACCCTTCCCCCTTTATAATGCCCTAGCGTTTGTCGGCGACTGCGTCCGCGTAGAACATGTTTATCGTTATTGCCAAGGCATTAAATAATACGTGGTAAAATTTATAATATTGGAGAAGGATAATTAATGTTGATAAATATAAGCTCACATTTGTACAATTATGTATTTATGCTATGAAGAGTTTACACACATACCTACATAATAATAATTCACATTATTTTAATGATTTCGAATTATTGTAAAACGTCGCGCTAATTAAATCTGCTAACAGTTTTTGTATGCCGTTTATGCCTATTCGATAATCCTTATCATTAGAATTTCTGAGACCTTTAAATCAATTGCAGGAACTGGTAACACAACTTTATAAGATCTGCGAGTGGCCAAAACCTTGCAAGAACTTACATACATACATACATACCTTCACGCCTTTATTCCCAGAGTGGGGTAGGCAGAGCTACAGAATTACCAACAACTCCAAAAAATTGTTGATAACTCTGTAACCACAATTTGCACAAATAGGCTAAGATGTTTAACAGCGCATTAGTGACAGGTTGCAAGCCCATCGCCTAGCAGTACTACAAGCCCTTATTCCCTTAGTCGCCTCGTACGACATCCACAGGAAGACATGGAGTGGCACTATTCTACCCCGGCAACCATACGTGGTAAAATTTATAATATTGGAGAAGGATAATTAATGTTGATAAATATAAGCTCACATTTGTACAATTATGTATTTATGCTATGAAGAGTTTACACACATACCTACATAATAATAATTCACAGTATTTTAATGATTTCGAATTATTGTAAAACGTCGCGCTAATTAAATCTGCTAACAGTTTTTGTATGCCGTTTATGCCTATTCGATAATCCTTATCATTAGAATTTCTGAGACCTTTAAATCAATTGCAGGAACTGGTAACACAACTTTATAAGATCTGCGAGTGGCCAAAACGTTGCAAGAACTTGATTTAATAAATTGATGATTATTGTCGACTAAAAACTAAATGTAGATAAGTCGGGTATTGCAGTCATAAGAAGCACAAATAATATTGATTACCTGCTTAGTATGATTGGTTTGGCTGCTATGACTATACAGGGTTCCTACGGAACTAAGTTACGTATGTATTTTATAGAAACCACGGTACTCCATTATTTCTAGATTCGGTTAGTTTACGTCTCGAAATCAGACCAACAACTTACGATCACTGCTTAGACTCATCTATAAATACGTTTCGCGGCCCCTTATTGTATCCCAATCAGTGGCATCTGCAGCTAGCGATTTAGTACTTTGAGGCTACATCCGCTGCAGACCTCGCCATTATGCTGGCATCCTCTCACGGTGGATTATCTTCTTTCGAAACCAATATCGTTAACGACGTCAACTAGGCTGGTCAAGGTGCATTCAACAATACCTGACTACATGCACAATTTATGCAGTCTTCAACTTGTTCTAAGGCCCACTGGAAAGTCTTCGTAAACTTATTTCTCAAGTCCTTGATCCTTATTTATGTTCTGCTAGGTTAATTGAACTAACAAGAAATGCAAAAATATATAAAGGGGCTTTTTTTGGTATTTCAGCATGAGGTCACGGCCGGTGTGCAGTGTCCGCATGGAAGCCCGGCGGACTGGTGACCCCGCGCAGTTCCGCCGCACGCTGCTGGCATGGACGCGCCCGTGTCGCCGCCCGCGGACCACGCGCACCGTGGGCCGCTCCAAGGACCAGCCCTCGAAACCGTTGACTCGCCGCCCGCGGATGCCATAGATCCAGAGACTCTGCGGCCCGCGCCGCGCGCGCTCCCTTCTATCCCAGAAAGCGAACCGTTGCTCTGCGATCCGCTCAGTGTCAGTGAACATGTGCCGCGGAAATCAAACGGGCGATCTCTGCACGTGCAGTTTGACGCGCAATCGCCGCCGCTTCCCGAATCACTCAGCGCCTCCAGCTCCGGCTCCAGCTCGTCCGATGACGAAGAGTTGTCACTCGCGGAAGCGCGGCCCCCCGACGGTGGGTGGGGCTGGGTCGTCGTGTTCGCCTCCTTCATGGTCAATCTCATTGCCGATGGAATCACCTTCAGCTTTGGAGTGTTCTTCCCGCATTTCCTAGAGTACTTTGGGGAAAGCAAGGGCAAGACGGCATGGATCGCCGGAATATTCATGGCTATGCCGCTGCTGTCCGGCCCCATCGCCAGCTTCCTCACCGACCGGTATGGCTGCCGAAAGATGACGATTGTTGGCTCCATACTGGCATCCCTCGGGTTCGTCATATCGGCATTCGTTGACAATATGGAGACGTTGTTCCTGACGTTTGGCATCATGGCCGGGTTCGGGTTGAGTTTATGCTATGTGGCAGCCGTAGTAATTGTAGCTTATTACTTCGAGAAAAAGCGATCGCTGGCGACCGGCATATCCGTGTGCGGGAGTGGCATCGGAACCTTCATATTTGCGCCGCTGACCTACGTATTGCTAGACGAGTACGGTTGGCGAGGAACGACATTGTTACTAGCCGGACTTTTCCTTAACATGGCCGTTTGTGGGCTACTCTTCCGTGATCTGCCATGGACGACTACAATGAACGAAGAAAAAGCTAAAGAGAGAAAGCGAAAACGTGAAAAGAAACGGAACAAGCGTTACGAATCTTCTGCTGATAGTTTCTCAGATAGCAAAAGCAGTCCTGCAGGCTCGATGAAGGTCGCAGAAGCCGCAGACGTGGAAGCTGTGACGTCGCCTATCATGCCGCACTTCAGCTCCTTAGTGGATTTACCGACATTTATGACTGGAGGCGAGAGTGTGTCACTAGAAGTATTTGAAATGATGTCTAACAAGGGTCGCGCATACGCGATTTTAGCGCACAATTACCCTGGAGTTATGCTTCCTTCGAGAAGCTTCAGTGACAGCGGTCGGTTGCATGAACAGTCGCCTCCTCGGAATTTGATATCACCTGACACTACTTCACCTGGACCTTTGTCACCAACGTCAGCTCCCGGATCGCATTCAAACCGCGCTCCACTAACCGATAAAGCAGCCCTGGCTCTATGGTTGAAGCGTCAAGTCTCCACGGGGCCTGCTGGAGGGGTGAAGAAGCCGCAAAGCTTCCTCAAAGACTTGAGGGTGCATCGGCACTCTCTAACATACAGAGGAGCTATGTTGAACATTAACAGATACCGACTTCGAGCGTCCTCGTGTCCCAACATCTTCAGAAACTCTATGACCACCATTGCTAAAGAAAAGGTGCGTATTCAAGCGTCTTTTGCAAAATGTTTTGTGAGTTTAATTTAAAAATATTTTTTTGAATTTTTGGACGCTCCAGTCGTGTGCAAAAGGTTTCATTACTCTATTTAAAAATAATAATGAAATGAACAATGACTTAGTACAAAAGTTTATAAAAAAAAAACAACTTGAAATTACCTCTATGTAGTGTAATTAATTGCATCAAAAAACGTGGTTATGCTCCCGCTAACCTGAATTCTTGCTTTTCCAGCTCCAATGGTACGCCGGCCTCTGGGACTTCTGGGACCTCGCTGTCGACATGCTCGACTTCTCCCACTTCCGCAACCCAGCGTTCCTGTTGTTTGCCATCTCCAACTTCCTTCTGTACATGTGGTACGACGTACCGTACGTGTACATCGCAGATAGCGGGAAGGACATAGGCTTCAACGAGTCGCAGACGTCTATGCTGATATCTGTCATTGGAATCTTGAATATGTTTGGGGAGGTGAGTGTAAATGAGGTTTATTATTTTGTTTCCGCGCCTAAGCAAAAAAGGCGTTTCAGCGTTTCGATTTTTACCATACAAACTAAACAAATAAAAAAATACGATTGTTTCATTCTCAAAAAAAAAACATTTTATTTTTCGGCTGTTAGATTATGGATATGCTCTTTATACTTAGTAGAGAAAAGTTCATTTTTGTTTTGAACAATCTAACACAAATTTACCTCGTCTCAAACTAAGCTCTAGGCAAGATATAAATACTTATAGAGATAAATAAATACTTAAATGCATATAAAACATCAAAGACTGGAGGACAAGACAACTAATTTTCAGTCAAAGTGTAACTCTTTAACTTGTGAGGAATGACAGAAACGCACAAATTGCGTGTTGTTACAGCGAACGTGGAAAAGTTACAATGTTTCATTATTTGACACTTCATTGTACCACATTTTGCACCATGTCTCGTGGTAGTTTATTGACGTAGCTGGCAACTTCGTTTACACACGTGTTAAGCTATGACGCTGATTTAAAATTAAATGAGAATGCCACCTATTGTTAACAACCGTAACAAATGTTAAGGCCTTTTATTTTACGGATGTGGGATTACTTTGTTTGCAGTGAGTATTTATAATATAACTAACGGCCCGCCAGCGGCTTCGCCCCGCTGCAAATTTCCGACGTTCCCGGTGGATTTTTCAATTATTTTCTTTCATACAAACCTTTTCCTGACAATGAAGAACACAATAAAAAATAAATAAGCCAAATCAGTTCAGCCGTTCTCGAGTTTTGAGCTTAGCAACACATTTAGCGATTCATTTTTATTTATAACTTGCGGCCCGCCAGCGGCTTCGCCCCGCTGCAAATTCCTGACTTTCCCGGTGGATTTTTCAATTATTTTCTTTCATAAAAACCTTGTCGTGACATTGACGAACACAACAAAAAAGAAATCAGCCAAATCGCTCGAGCCGTTCTCGAGTATTGCGCTTACCAACACATTTAGCGATTCATTTTTATTATATAGACTAGCGGCCCGCCAGCGGCTTCGCCCCGCTGCAAATTCCTGATTTTCCCGGTGGATTTTTCAATTATTTTCTTTCATAAAAACCTTGTCGTGACATTGACGAACACAACAAAAAATAAATCAGCCAAATCGGTTCAGCCGTTCTCGAGTTTTGCGCTTACCAACACATTTAGCGATTCATTTTTATTATATAGATAGAATGTAGCAGTTACCTTCGACTTCGTCTGCCTATTATTCGTTGATCTCTATTCCCTCGGAAACTGTTAAATTTAAAGTAAATCAAATTTAATTAAAATCGGTTCCGCAGGTCAGCGGTGGTAACAGCGTAATAATAAACAAATGTTTAAAACCTACTTATTTCAGCATGTATAATATTAATATACAAGTATGGGTTAGTATGGATAGGAATTCAATAGCCATAACGACTTAATTATCAACCGTTCGTTGACCACAGTAGATAAATAGATAAAGTTTCTATTCACTTTCCCTTATATCAGTATTTCAACTTAACAAGTGCTCACAGCACTTATCTCGAGTGAGTGAGTAGTGAATAGTTAACTTGACCCATTTCAATCTGTCAGTTTGCGATATGGACCGATAAGAGAGTGATAACGTTTCAACATTGTCGTCTGATCACAGTATGGTAATTATGGTAACACTTAAAATAGTAAAACTCTTATTCATGATTATTAGTCAAGAAGGCCTGACATGTTTCACCACACGAAATATCACGTTACGACATCTGGCTTTTTCTAAATAACAATCGTGAATAAGTCATTGTTATTCTGTTTTAAATTGTAAACGATCGGTTAAGGAGGGAAATAGAATTACAAAGTTCGAGTATCACTCCCTACGTGGATGAAATCAAAGATATCACTGAATATTCGCTGCAGATGTATTGAATATCGTGGTTAATATTCCTAAATAACCATCGTCACAGCGCTAATTTTACTGATATTTTGTAAAATTCACCTAGACTTTGGTTGATGTTCTTAGTGTGTTTAATTGTCATTTAGTGGAGTTTCTCGCTACTCCATCTATTTCTTCCCGTTGGGGGTCGATTTAACAAAAATCATTTCTTAAGTGCACCCCTACCCAAGGAATATCCCCCCGAAAGGGTGATGGGAGATCTTGTACGGACCTCCCGACCCTCAGTCACGGGATGCACGTCAATATGTTCATTAGAAGCCAAAAAAATACAAAATACCTATTTTAACAGCAATATCTATGGGATTTTTTTAAGGAAAAAACCTTACGAGAGCAGGCAAGGCAAGAACGTGTTTATGTTTGACCCCCAGAACACAGGGCGATCGTCGTCATAGTAAGAATACATCATGTTGCCAAAATCTATAAACTGAGACGTGTTTCATTTCCGTCGGCGGGTGCGGACATTTTAGCCCCTCGTCCTTTCTAGCCTAAGGTTCAGCGGTGTAGGTTGCAGTGGCGAAGCGTCACGTAAATAAATAGGCAAGCCGGAGCAAAAAAAAGGTGTATGGCGTGTGTGCTTGTTTGCCCCTTCCGTGACATAAAAAAAACATACCTTAAAAAATGGATGTCGTCTTTCTAGTTCTCAAAAAGCAGTGCTGAAGTGTCGCGTGCGTTAAAAGTGCGCGGAAAGGCAATTCTTGCTTTCCAAGTAGTACTACCGTATCAATTAAACGTTTCAATAAATTTCGATTACGTTCCACTTACGATTGTGGGCCTCAAAATTATTACCAAAAAAAGTTTAAATTCTACTGTTACCAAACTCATGTAATAATATACAACTCCGTATATGTTTCTCGCTTTGAGCATGTTTTCTAGCTGAATTACTTATAGAAAATAGAATAAGTTTTTTTTTCTTGCCTTTTTCGTGCTTATTAAGATTAAATCTTAGAAAAAATACAAATTTATTTCCCTATTTCTGGGCGGTTTGCCCTTCGGGAATATATAAAAACTAACCTAACATAACCTATTTTTTTTACGTACTTTATTCAAACCGTAATGTTTCAGTAATAATTGATTTTAGAGAAGTTTGTTTAAAAAAATATGCTTGTTTTAGTATATTCTAAACAATTAAATCATCATAAATAGACCTTATATTGACATAATTTTCAAGCATCAAAATTTTCTAAGTCCCTGACGCCTTGAAAATGACCAACATTTGAACCCCTATAACTCGGCCAATTTTGATTTTAGAGAAAAGTTTTTCAAGTAAAACATGCTTATTTCAACGTGTTCTATACGATAAAATCATTTAAATTAGGTGTCATAATGATACAATTTTGGCGAAATTTTTTCTAAGTCCTGCGTCCCCTAACTGAATTATATAAATTGTGAATATCTGCAAAACCTGTTCGATTCCAAACACTGCTAGAATCGGAAAACAGCAAAGATGAATAGCAAAATAATTTGTTTAATTTGCAGCTGCCAGTCAGCCAATTGTATTTGTAATTCGCTGTGGAAATGTTTGAAGAATCCATCTCTACGCCTATAATCAATTTTTATGTCTGGGCGAGCGCGTCCTAATCCTAACTTAATGACATGTTTCTTATTTCCAAAGGATAACTTTGTAAAACATGTTTGTTCATTAAGTAGGTAATCTGTAAGATAACACTCAATTTGCACCAATGCGGCCGTTTGTACTTTGAGTACAGGCAAAAATATTTAAAAACCAAACCACGAATATAACCTAAAATAGATCGAAGCAAAAATAACAATATTTAGGTACTTAACGAAATATAAACAAACCTCCGTTGTCGCCACGAATCTGCAAATAACACAATCCAAACAGAAAAACATTCACAGAACACTAAACAAGCTAAATTTCACTAGTTGAGTCTCATAAAACACAATAAGTTAAGTAATAACACAAATTTAACTATAAATCAAAACAAAACACCGCATATTAGCGCGAGGACGCGAAAGTAATGGCGTAATGAAAATCAAAAAAGTAGTTGAAGGTCGTGAGGCCAGGGGGGAGAGAGACGGTTGTTGAGTTGAGTGTCCTTGGGAAAAGAAAGTTAACGCATGCACTTTAAGTTCAAAATTGGATGCAATAAGCCGTAGTTCGTCGGCCGGACTTGCGTGCTTCTCCCTCTTGCGTGCTCACACAGGTGCCGCTGTGTCTGTGTGCGAGTTTAAAGCTAATGTAGCGCTATAATATTATACCATTTGGTTTGAATTTGTTAGTGAGGTCCGGCGCCGAGTCACCGGCTTGTATGGCGGTTTTAATTGTGGGTGTATGTTCGAGCGCGCGTAGTAAAAGGTAACTGAGCATGTGTGCGTGTATACGAAAATATTGTTCTTGTTTCTTTCTAGTAATATAGGTTAGTGAATGGGTGCGAGCGAGTGATAGATTTCGGCTTGGTAAATAAATAAATTTGAATTGCGGCGTTAGTGCGTGTTCATTCATCGTATTATGAAGCAAGGTAAAGCTATAGTACACCGGGTTACTTTCGGTTTTACGTTTTGTTGTTTGTATACCTAGTAGGTACCTACTCTATGCATAGGATTTTTTAGGGAAGCCGCTGGGAATCGGGTAGTATGGACGCTTCGCTACTGGTAGGTTGTGCCTTTGTCTGACAGTTAGTCAGTCAAGGAATAGATAATTATATGTATAGATCACTAGCTGACCCGGCAAACGATGTTTGGCCATGTATGTAAAATTTAGGGGTGGACCACCCTTAACATTTAGGGGGATGAAAAATAGATGTTGTCCGATTCGCAGACCTAACCGATATGCACACCAAATTTCACGAAAATCGGTCGAACCATTTCGGAGGAGTTTAGTTACAAACACCGTGATACGAGAATTTTATGTATTAGAAGATAGATAGATTTTACTGTTCAACTCTACATTGTATCAAGTAGCAGATACGTTACATCACATCGCCGCGTGCGCATGTTTCAGCTTAACTGATAACACTTCCTCGTTGTTATGTACTTTGATTTATGTATGAAGCTCTTACATTCTGAAGAGCTTGAATGACGAACGTGGGACATGTTTTGCTTATGAATTATAAATAACAGTGTCTCGATAATTTCACACACCAAAAATGTGAAAGGATCCAAAATGTCCCGATGTTATTTCTATATTGTATCACAACCCAGTACATTGCAAAATGTCAGAAAAAAATAGGAATATTTTTGAACCTTGGACATTTGTGAAATTATGTATTTGGATAGAAACTAAATAGAGTTGTTAATAGTTTTTAGAGTTGTTGGTAATTCTGTAGCTCTGCCTACCCCACTCTTGGAATGAAGGCGTGAGTTTTTGTATGTATGTGTGTATAGAAACTAAATGCGCAGATTATTTGTAACTTAACTCGAACGTGGGTTGAATTTATCACGGACACGAATGTTGTATTTCTATTATTAAATACGAAATAGGAGAGGCTCTCAAAAAATAAGATAAGCTGTTAATCGACCAATTAACGATATCTTATCACTTATCAGTAAACGAATGCAATGTAATAAACGCACTTATAAGACAAGTAAGGAAGTACATAAGGATGAATCACAGTCATCTTAAGGTAGGTATAGATAGAGCATGAACATAGAAAGGAAAAAACACAGATATAGAAATATAGTTCTCAATATTTTATTGAAATCTTCAATCCCAGCGGGTCTATTGTGGTCGTGTTTTTCGATGTGGACAAGCGTGGATAAAACATCTGTCGCTTTCTGATCACTATGTAAGTGCGAGAGTGACGGATGCTTTATCCACCGCGATAAAGGCGACCATAAAAATGGTCTAAATGAGTAGTATTCACAGACGCAAAAAACTATACAATCGACTACTATTTTATGACGTCGGAACAGAATTTTCCAAGTCTTGGCCTGCGATACGAGTTGGTACAGTTGGCTGTTCACATTACCTTGTCGCTTTAACGCCTTTGGCAGATTTGTGCAGCAGTTCAAACATAACGTTAACGTGACAAAGCACTAAAGGGTGTAAAACTGGGTATGTGAATTTTATTTTCAGATACTACTGGGCTGGGTGGGTGACTGGGAGTCCGTGAACCCGAGCCTCGTGTACGCGGCGTGCATGGTGCTCTGCGGAGGAGTCACCTTCATGATGCCGCTCCTCAAGACATACTTCGGACTGGGTAATTAAAATTTTGCCAGACATATTTTATTTCGCGATTTCTCTTTTCTAAAATATATGACAATGTCGCATGAATTTGGTTCAATTGGGGTCATTGTCAAAAGTACAATGTAATTTTGGTGGTTTTTGTAAATAACAACTATCACTATCACATGAGTGTCGTGTGTAATATAATGTATGTCAAGATTTCGTCAAAACCGGGCGATGACCCGAATAGGTATTCGGGTCATCGCCCGGTCAGTTGAGTAGCTTATAAAAATTCCGTCAAGGTATTGATCGACACATAAAGAAACTGTTTTGTTGTAACTTGGTGTCTCTATACACGTTTTGGTCCTGCTGTTCACGTAGGATAAGTTGAGACATGTAAAAAACTAGGGATGCATCGATACGCCTTTTCGCCGATACGATACCGATACCGATACTCTTATAAAAATATCGGCGATACCGATACCGATACCGATACGCTTTTTGTGAATTCAAAAATGAAGGCATAATAAATAAATCACAAGACAGATTTATTTTTATTAATATAAGAAGTAGATACATAGGTTAATCACTACATAGTATAAAACAAAGTCGCTTGCGCTGTCTGTCCCTATGTATGCTTAAATCTTTAAAACTACGCAACGGATTTTGATGCGGTTTTTTTTAATAGATAGAGTGATTCTTAAGGAAGGTTTATATGTATAATACATTCCACGCGGGCGAAGCCGCGGGCGGGTCGCTAGTATTAGATAATTAAAAAATTTTGTAATTAAAATTAACATTGATAACATTTTTGTTTAAAAAACAAAGTAATCTTAAATTTTTCGGAGAAAGGCGATTTCGCAAGTCTGTTTGAATAAGACCTGCTGCTGTTTACACTACATTTTTTAATTAAAAAGTATCGTTGAATCGGTCATAAAAATATCGTCGATACCGATATATCGGCTAACCCGAAGTATCGCCGATATATCGGTATCGGTATCGGATGCATCGCTATAAAAAACTAAGCAAAAGCGATGTCACTTAGATCAATGCCAACTGCCACTGTTTACCGACACCTAGTCCGCCCAAAATGTTATTAAGCTGTTCTACGTATATTTTCAAGGTTAGTTTTGGTTTGATTTGATGTTTTCCTTATGTCGTTCCGGGTGATGGAGTATTTGCTGTTTATAGTAAAAGGAAGATAAGTCAATCCTTAAACTTGTTTTTCAGTCTAAATGATCTCATTCAAATTTTATCTATGTATATATTTCTCTATACAAGTGTTTATATCCTTGACCCATACCCATAGTACAATAATTGTGGGAGAAGGTGAATTGGTGTGATATTGTCCCCTGATATTTATTATTATTCATATATTTATTTAAGTTTCTGTAAATTAGGTTTTTTACAATAAATATTCAAATATAAAAGTAAAACAACAATATAAAAAAATAAACATGAGAAAAAACCAAATTTACGGGTGCCGTCGAAAGCGGGGCAAGGCCCAAGCTACCGTTGGTTAGGGCTGCAGAGACAGGAACCTCCTCACAATGCGTGCCGTATCGAGGAGTAAGTACTACACAACAACAACTATCGGGACAATGATGGTTGAGTCAACATCCCACATGGCGTTCACCTCGTGAGCCAAGTCAAGGTACTTGCTGAGCTTGTCCTTCTCGGCCTTCACGAGGTACTCGTCATGCAGTATCGTGACGTCAACGAGTACTGCCCGCCGTTGAGATCGATCTGTCAACACGATATCAGGCTTATTGGCGACAATAGTCCTGTCCGTGATGACAGATCGATCCCAATAGGGCGTAGCACGACCAATTTCGAGAACTGGCGCCGGTGTGTACTTATAGTACGGCACTTCAGACTCAACAAGACCATATTGAAGAGCAAGCTGCTGATGGATGATCCTGGCTACGAGGTTATGTTAGGTTATTATTATTATTAAGTAAGAGCTATCACAACAATACGATAACAGGTCAAAGACGATATGGTTTTTACCGCCTAAAATCTAAAATCTCCGTTTTTTATAGACGCTTCCATGTTTGGTTTGGTTAAAGTGTATTTTCTCTTGTGGACTAAAAGATGCGCATGGTCTGCGAATACAGGTCTGCGATGACAGGTGTCAGGATTGACTTCTATTCTTCCTTTTACTTTAGAAGTGTGCGTGCAGAGCCTCTTTTTTAGGACATTAAACAATATTGCTTTTGTCGTGTTATGGTATTGTTTCTAACCCGGCCGCCATTATAGTCGAGTAAATAAGAGCTATCAAAATGTTGACAATACGATAAGAGGCCAAGGGCGATATGTTTGGCGTCCTAAAATAGAGGCCCAGGAGGGTTAATTGCGGTAGATTTTAAATAGGCAAAAACTTAAAAGGTCTAATTAACTCATTCCAGCGACGGCGTCGGGTCTGTTCGGCGCGTTCATCGCCGCCAACTACTCGCTGACGTCCATCATCCTGGTGGAGCAGATCACCCTGGAGAAGTTCACCAACGCGTACGGCCTGCTGCTGCTGATGCAGGGCGTCGCCAACTTGGTCGGCCCGCCGCTTGCAGGTAATAATACTAATTAAATAGTAAAACCCCTTGTATTATTAAATTATTACGGAGACCCCTACTTTCAGAGCGGATAACTCTTAAACGGACTATACGAATTTGATTAAACCTAGCTAAGCTAGGATGCGCCAGGCTCTGGTCGCTCTGACCCGCCACGAGGCCGCTAGCGCCCCGTCGCCTGTGGCGTTTATATGCAGTGTTCGTGAATGTTTAAGATACATCCATCCGGCCCCAGCGTCCCTAGTTATTTTGAAGCATTATGGCGGGTGGACGCTCGCTCTGACATTTCATTTTTCAAATTAAAGCAAAAAACCCACGGTCTCCGACGTTCAGCGTCCACCACCAGCCGGGTGGCGTGTCAGAGCGACCAACGCCTCAGAAAGATACACCTACACACAGCATACCTACCTACACGTTAAACTTATATATAAAACAGAAAAAAACGATTTTAATTGTCATTTTAACAATATTCCAGACTTTGGAAACATCTGCTAATTGTTTTTTTTCTTGTTGTACTAATGTGTTCGTCAAGGTTTTAAAAATGTTGGAATTATTTACGTAAACATTTTGGTGTCTATTTTCTAGAATAACTATCCAAATAATATTTTTCTAGGGGTCTTTATTCGCACTTTAATTCCAATAATGATTCAATACAAAATAATATCTGCTTCATTGCCTTTTTTGCTTGCTGCATTTCAATATAACACAGATAGCATAAGAATTACCTAAAAAAAAAACTTATTCACCATTCTTGTCCTTTACAGGTTGGGTGTACGACATAACCGGATCCTACGACCTCTCGTTCTATCTTGCGGGCGTCTTCATTGGTATATCGGGCTTGGTCCTGCTCATCTTGCCCATATACATCCGAGTTAGGAAATTCAACGAGAAGAGAAGACAAAAACTTGCAGAACAGCCGAAAGAAAACGGAGCTATTAAACAGAACGGAAAGCTTACTCTCTAGAACCCGAGCAGCGCCTCAAAGACGAATGGAATGTAACTGTAATGTGTGAAAATAGTTAAATACTATGAAACGGATCAGAATACCGTATGCTTAGTAATACCGATAAACATGGTTGAAGTACTGGAAATACAATACCGGGTGATGACAAACAAACAAAGAAATCAACGAGTCTAATATGTGTGAAAATACAATCGAGCAAAACGAAATATTTACATAGAATGTTCTAGAAAGTTTGTGGAGTATGTAACATTGGATCACTCCTAAAATTGGTTCACATAGAAAGAGTATAATATGATATGAAATCTGCATGATTTGTGCATTTTAGTGCATATTTGTATAATATATTTATACTTATGTACACTCTGTTGACAAACATAAAAAAGGTGCCTTGTTATTAATTTCGAAAAGCAATAATCATACTACCTGAATTAAAGTTTCAAATGACTACCAAATAGTGCAAATAATTATCGTGTTTGAATGAGTCATTCAACATCTACCTCATTGGTGTCTTCAAGTTGATGTCGAGTAATATTAATAGTGATAGTTAATAAAGTGTGTTTAATTGGACATTACTGTTTTGGTGAAAGTGTGTAAAAATAAAAGACAATCATTGGCGGTTACGACGCATTCATTATTTCCATACCATCGCAACTAACCAGGCTTCTAGTTACGCTGGAGTCGAATAATTATGATAAGATCTAAATTAAACTGATTTAACATTCAAAACAGCAACACGCAAGTATTGGATAACAAGTATGGTGTGATACGATTATTTACACTTTTCGTATTAGTGTACACAATAATCACATTAATATGACAAACAGTAAACAGAAACAACGAAACTGAGAGGTATTGTGCTTAACTGTTCGTTGGCGTTTGTTTTAGGTACTAATGCGCTGCAGTGAAATAACTGCTCAGTAAATTTTGTCATAATTAAAATTTGAATTCATAATAATGTCTACTACTTCGTTTTAGTTCCCAGAAGCATTGTAAAATATACATTTGTTTTGTATGTTTTAACTTTGGAGATGTACCTTTCAAAATTACAATTTGAATTTTTTTAAACATTGTATCTGAGGGAGCTGAATAGAAATAAAACCTCATGCCATATTTATCATCTTGATTGTAATATCTTGACATAGGAAGTCTTCAATGGTCTCATAAGTAATACAAACTAAGATGTTCGTACAATCAATACAAAACGCTGTTTTCAAAAATTTGTAACGCGGTCTATTACGATACTGTAATCCATTTGAAATATGTGGTAGAGTGATACGCTGTATTGGGAAATACAGTAATATGAACAATTATTATTAAAATTAAGGCAAATATTGAAGTTTGTACTAGGAAAAACTAAAACGACCACATTGGATGGGTTAGGACTAGTTCATATTGTTTAGTCATCGAACCTATTCCGTAGAAGGATTGACTAGTATCGCACCGAACTATATAAATAATTCGGTAGCGTGTATTTTAATATTATTGGCTAATAATTGTAAAAAATAACGGTGCATGCCGATCGGAATCCTAAAACACAAATAGATTTAATTTAATTTCTTGCATTCAGATTTTTTTACCTCAGCGGTAAAATGGTTTTGAATGGCATGCATTGTATTATATACATCTTTTTGAACTCATTTATATTCTGAAATTCAATATTAAGGACTTTAATATCGTGATATTCACGATATGTTGAGATAGTCGCATTCATAATGTATTATTTAAATATAATAAATAGAGTTAGGACTTTTGGCGGCAAATTGTGGTTACAGAATCCATGGAGTATTGATTATATAATTGATATATTATTTATTATATTATTATTAATTTATTCATATACTAAACCAATTTAAAAGAATTTTGGTAAGGAGGATATCTCTGATGTGAAAGTGTTACAAACAAGCAAATATCAGTAGGTATGGAATAACAGAACTAGAAATTTATTTAATGATCATTTGGAAATATGACCATACTGAAGGTCAAAATCAAAGTGTCATGTATTATAATAATTAGGATATAGCGACTCTATGAATTCTGGAACCACGATATGCCACCAAAAGTCCTAACCCTAATAATAAACGTAAGAGGCTCGCGGTGATTTTAGTAAAAAGGTGTTGAGAACAATTATTGTTGGTTAAAAGCACTGCCATGGATATGAATATCAAGTAATGACCTAATTCAATGCACAGTTTATATTAATAGAATAATTGAAATGACTACAGTTGTATTATCGGATTTTAAATTAATAGTTTATTCACAACTTTTACAGTATTCATATTTCTAGTTGACATCATAGGAAGCCAAAGAGAGGTTACCGGACATTTTTAAATAAATAGCTATGCAACCAATACTAAACCATATTTGCTCATTGAATATCTATAAAAACCAAACCGTTTGTACCTTAAGTAGAATTTAGAACGATATTACATACAAATATCCAAATAAATATGCCTTAAGTACATTGACGACATCGGTGTTGCCTATTAGTGTAGAAAAAACTGTACAAACTTTACATGCCTTTAAAGGTAATTGACATTTTAAAATTACTAACATCCGATCCATATTACTAGTAACCTGGATAGGAAAATAAATTTAATAACCGTTGTAGATTAGTATGTATCTAAACATTTTACTGTACCAAATAAAAACAAACAA
Organism: Acleris emargana; assembly: GCA_927399475.2. Classification (NCBI taxonomy): domain Eukaryota; kingdom Metazoa; phylum Arthropoda; class Insecta; order Lepidoptera; family Tortricidae; genus Acleris; species Acleris emargana. The sequence continues at coordinate 7,318,513 of OV656840.1, forward strand.
TGAAGAAGAAAAAACAGACTAACTCATCCCATTAAGGGATCTCTACCAGCTCACCCTTGATGTTTATTAGTAAATGTATTAACGAAGTATAATATGATAATTCGCGTCTAAATTTCAAAATACTTATATGTCTCTAGGAATAAACTTAGCCAACTACAATCACCAAAGACTGCCTCACATTTTGAAATCAGTGAATAAAGATCTTCCCATAGATTAGTATAAGAGTAGGCTGGTTACCTTTGCCCAAGTTAGACGTCTATCTATGGCAAAGGAATCATTTAGAAGGAGTTTCGATTTTAGAGTAGAGTATTTTTATCGAGGATTGTAGGGTGCGTTCGGATTTAACACGTTGAGAAACGATACATTTGAAAAAAAATGTCCTTGCGTTAACTTTTTGGTTTTGTGGTGTAAGCTTTTTTTTTGAAATATAAAATTAATTAATTTGATTATATTCGTTTTTTTTTCACGTGTTCCGAATAGAAAAACGAGCGCATCTTAGAGAGTATAATCGAATGATAATCTATAAGGAAAATCAATTACCAAAAAGTAAGCTTCGTTTGATTCTTCCGTAGAAGTAGATAGGTATTTTATCATATTATATAATTACTTTTGCGAATAATTGGTAATTTAAATTCACCACTATTATAAACACGATTTATAAAAATCCGATAATAGATTTCAAATAATGCACACCTTGAATAATCATGACATAGACGACTATAAAATCTAAAAATGTTATTTGTGATATTCGTAGAAGTTAGTTTCATAGCGGTTAAGTGAAATAAAGATGCTATAAATATATTCTTGCCAGTAATCTCGGCAATTTTAATTATTATGTTAGAGTAGAGTCCGCTCATGGTGTTAAGAACTTCAAATTGGCATTATGTTCAAGAGGTTACATTTAACAACTACAAAATAAGGTCGAATCAAATCATTGGCCACTAAAATCAAGAGAAGTTATTATAGCGATGCCATGCATATTCAAATATCGAACTATAACTACTAACGGCTATAAAAATTACAACGCTCTCGTAAAATTTCACCCATTGGCCCTTCAACAATAAAACGTCTTCAAAATTCGAATACCGCGCGTTATTGCGATAGCCGGATAAACAATAATAACCCTTGCAACTCCGGTTGAAAGCCAATTGGCTTCCTGTCTTTCGAGTTCTAGCAACATGAGCGGTAAACTCTTTCTTAGTTTGAAATCTATTTCTACCGATGCGAAATCGTTGCTATTATCGTTATATATTTTCGTGGGTATTTCTCGGCACTGTATAATATAATATATTATATTTCGTCTAGTTCAAGTAACTTTGAAGCAGTATTTATAACTTCTAGGCTTTTTAATATCTTAATATTTTGACGACATTCTGGCGGACTATTTGCATGATGGTCGCAACCAAATTAAGTAAACCCGCTTTGTACCTATTGTTTACTTTAATTATGGAAACAAATTTAAACTTTGAAGTAGTGCTAAGGAATACCCTCCATTAAAGGAATAATGTAGCTCACGTGAATCTGATACTAGGCTAAGCGCACACGGGCGTCATTTCGTCAGTCAAGATACTACCTACTTAAGAAAACGTTTGAGGTCTTTCTCCATTAACCTTACTAACGAAGTATTGCTCTAGATAAAATATTTAGCGGAAAAACCACTCTTGGAGCTAATAATTTTTAAGTTCACACAGAAGTCGCAAGTTAAAGGTACTGTAAGGTTTTAATTTTCATTGCGGGGGGTTATAGGTACATTTTTAAACGCCCTGTAAAGGGCCTTTTTTGGTTTGTCGAAATTCTCACTCAAAAATGTTATAAGCGTATTTTTAATTCGAAATTATAGGAAATGAAAATAAGACAATTTCAAGCGTTAGCTTTTGAAACATTTCGTTGTATTTCTGTAAAGGCTAGTTTCAAATAATTTGTAAAATTGCTTTTTAGCTCAGCGTTTAAAAAAATATTTCCGAACAACTTGCATACTATTCGATCGGTCCTTCTTTTAAAACAATAAGTATTATTGAGTAAAACTAGTATAAGATTGGGCTACCTACCAAAGAGCTGGATCAAGAATAGCTACTATTAAACAAAAAAGAATAAATAAAATAACTCCGTTGGCCATTAAACTCGATTTTATGTCGCCCCAGAGCCAAAAAAAGTTCGTCTTGTGTAAAAATATGGTAAATATTTTAGATTGTTTCATAATTTGAGGCATCTGATGACGACCTTGGCATTATGAATAGCCTTCTAAATGATCAGGCCAATTGAGATCAAGTCATATGAGACATGTTAAAAGTGAATTTGTTATTTAATCTCGAATGGCTTTGGCATTAGAATTGGAGGAAATGTGGATGGCATATGAGCACCATTTTCAATTAGGTAATGCCACTAATCTGCCGGTGAGACATCAGTTGCCATTTTTATTTGTAACAACTTCTGAATGTATTTATGGAGAAAGATTGTCCTATTATATGCTACAAACTGATCCCCGTCGCATTGCAAGCAGTAAGTACATAAGTGATTGTTTAAAACGGGTATACAAATGTATTATCAATGTGTTGCTCTATGTTGATGTGTGGGTGTCCCTTAGTAAAATTATTTTTTGCATTTACTGACTTTGTTTTATTGGAATTACATTCCCTTCCTAGCTTCCGTTCCTTTAAACAAAGGTTTTAGCTAACATAAGAATATTTTTAGATATTTACTTATTTGGGATATGGAATGGATAGTAAAGTCTCGACACAGTGGTTTTCGTCTCACAATAACCTTTCAGGGCACATTTCAGGGTGGGGGGGGGGGGGGGGTGGGGGGAGTAGTGAAGTTTAACTTTAAAAAACACCACACCCAAAAATGTATCATGTCACAAGTTTAAAAATTTCATTAATTTGTTTGTCAAAAAACGGAGAATGAACTAATAACCTATTCAAAGTTCAACAATAGGCCATCACGGTTTAGCATTAAAGTTTCCACTTTAGCGTATTAAAATGCGCTATGATGGCCCATGAATCCCATGATTGCCTATTGTACTTTTACCAATAGCTTGCAAAACCGGCCACTCTTCACTGTGGCTCGGTCAAAACTATTATATTAGGTATATAGGTACGACTATAAGAACACTGAATGAAAGTCCATCGAAACTACATAGTTTTCGAAGATTTGCAAGCACAAACATAGAGAGGTGGAATTTATTAACATACCTACCTGCGTAAATTTTTTTAGTATGATTTTATGGCAAATCGTACTAAAAATAACGCACCTACCAAAACGTACAACTACTTACTAGTGATCGCTAGCTGCACGCGGCACCAAGCTATGCAATCGATAACGAATTTTCCACATTTCGCACAGCTAAATCTAATCGGTATCAACAAGAATTCAAGATCGATTTCAATGTCGGGACTCCTATTTGAGTTTTACGACCAACATGTTTTCTTAGATATTAATTTCAAATTCTAGTCTTGATAATAAGGTCCTATTCACAATTCGCCGGCAAGCACATGGACGAAGGGCATTGGTGAGCGTAACGTAACCTGACAATTTAGTGTGTATAAAGCTCAGTTTTATGATAAACCCGCTTAACCAATTCCGTAGGTAGGTACGGTACTGCAATACCAAAGTCTGCGGCTAACTACAATTTATTAGTCGAAGCATTCTATACTGTATTGATAACTGCAATGAATAGCCGCCTTCTTTGGTATCACGGCAGTACGGTCTACTAAAAGCAGCATTGATTGTCCGGTGGAATTTTGGCCGAAGTGAGCAACGAAGTTTTTCAAGAGAAGACCTACCGAATGTGAGTGAATTAGTGCGAAAGGGATACATTACGTACGGTTCTGAGTATCAAGGTAGATACGCAGAGCCGTACGTACTCGGAACTCCCGGTAAGCCCGGAACTCCCCTACCGTCCACGCGGTAGAACTGATCGTGCTCCTTTCCGGCGTGCAGCCGCCGCTGCTGCTTAAATCCCTTAATAATGTCTGTGATCTCTCTATGTAGGTATGCGTTAAGATCCTGTAATAATTGTTAACATGACAGACGCTTGTGTTAAACTGTACCTAACCCTCTAGTCATAAGCGAACAATAGATAAAGTGTGCTCTTTCCTTCAAAACTTGACCATCACGATGAATTGAGGCAGTTGGTATTTATCATGCCGCAGCACATCTGGGAGATCTTTAAGCTTTTCTGTTTTTGGTAGGTTCATCAATCCCTTGGACATGGTGACGCGTCGAAGAACCTTTAGTTCACTCCTTATTGTATGAGTCCAGAGCTTATATTCCCGACGGAAAAAAACATATCGTCTTCGACCTGTAATGGTTTTGTTTTGACATCATTCGCCATTACTGTCTAGTAAATAAGAGCTATCACGGTGACTATAACATAACAGCTCAAACACGATATGGTTTTTACCGTGTTGAATAGAGGCCCAGCTGATATGCAATGCAGCATGCAATAATAGTACCTACACCTTGAATGCGTCAAGACGACGCCTAACGGAGTCACTGACAGTTAAGTAGACTGTACTACAGGTATAATGGGTCTATTCCGAATTTCCGACTAGTTACATTGTTAGTTCCATTGATGTAACTAGATGGACTTTTATTTCCTAGTAGTTACATTGAACGAAGATGGTTTCCGTAATGGAACTGCATGGACTTTTTTTCCGAGTAGTTACATTAATAATATTATTATGCTGTTTGTAATTGCATCTAGCTAGTGTAGACTCATTTGGTAGTTTAATCTTTTATACAGTCACGCCTAATAATATAGACACAGTAAAACTTTCTAAAATATAAAACCGACTGCTGCGAGGGAATAAGGTTGTAGTTAAGTATATATATTTCTGAAACCTTGTTAATGTAGACATATTTATAGACGTGATCGTACAATATCATTATGATCAAGAAAAAACATGAGCTTAAACAAATTGAAATGGTTACTAAGTAGGTAAGTATATCGAAAACTGTGATATCGTATTTAAAGCCACAGTGAAAACAATAAAAGGACAAAAGAGCAGGGGCTCTATATTCCTCGGTAAAATCGAACGGCTTTTATAATGTTATCATGTTGTTTTTAACTCGGCGGCCATTACTGTCAAGTAATTAATAAGCTGCGTTGACAATACTATAACTGGTCAAACGTAATTAAGTTTTAATGAGTCGAACCCGAGAAAGCGAGATGGTTTTTTCACGATATCGATCGCTTTTTCTTGATCCTTTAGGTGAATAAAAGGTACCACACACACACACACACACACACACACACACACACACACACACACACACACACACACACACAGTAAATTATTTGCGTTATCGTATAGCCAATGTTGACTAAAGGGCCTGGATAAACTTCCAGGTCAAAAGTTAAGTTAAGTATTCCATTTTCGCAGGCCATAACTAATTCATCAAAGGCATTATAATCTCATTCAACTTCATGTATTATTCAAATGTGTTTATTAAACAGTTCTTATTGCTATACTTTTTCAAGCTTAAAATTTCAATTAAGAGACGAGAATATTCAAATCGTGGGCTTAGAACGTTGTAAATTGAACGCGCTCTTATAGACAGCCATCTTTGTTTTCGTACAACCAACCTCCCGCTTTTGTATCGTGCTTTACCTTTATTTGGGTTCGAGATTTTCAGTACTTTGTTGGTTTATTGCACACATCGCTATGAAGCCGGCAGTACCGGAGGTACAAAATTAAACAAATAGCTATCTAAATAGCTGAAAGGCGCGCGAGAGACGAAATAATTTATTTTAATTGCAATTTGCCTTTATATAATTCCTTTGGTGGGTATTACGCAATTAGATTTAATCGAATTTTAAATGAGGTAGGTTTACATAAATATACGTCTTCATAGAAGTTATTAACAAGTTTGAAGAGCATTACAAACAAATACTCATACTCATTTATTTATAATATTATAAAATATTACATGTCAAAATAATTACAAAAAATATTGGTTATGTTAAAGTTAGTTGCATTATAGTAGGTAATTTAGATAATATTAAAAATAAATTATAGATCACACAATTTGAAATTAAAATGTCATTTTATAATTCATTAGTCTAAGATGAATTCATTAAAATCGTAGAACTAATTGTCAATAAGCCATTTCCTTAATTTATTACAGAAAGCTGCATTGCTTTCTAAGTTTTTAGTGTGTGAAGGTAGCCTGTTGTAGACCTTCGGCCCTAAAATGTGCATAGTTTTGGTGGACTGGGTCAGTCTGGAGCTTGCGATTAGTAAGCGATTTGTGGATCCTAGTCGCGTGCGGGTTAGTGTTCTAGTAGGAAAACTATTTATCTTACACCTAACGAATTTAGCTGCAATGTACACGTACTGAGAGGGTAGTGTTAGGATGCTTTGAGTCCTAAAGAGTTCTCGTGGAGTACCAGGTGAGGCGGAAGAGATGATGCGAACGGCGCGCTTTTGTAGGACAAAAACACGTCGCTACTCCGCTGCAGTCGCCCACAACTCGAGTCCGTAGCTCATCACCGAGTGAAACAACGAGAAGTAGCTTGATCTTAGTTGTTGTTGAGGTATAACCTTTGCATATACAAACATACATACATATATACATACGAAAAACATAACCCCCTTCTGAAGCATTCTTAGGGGACTTAAGATTCGGTGGAGGTGTACGTGGCACCTACAGAAAGCGCAATTTGGTTTGATACCTCTACTTTTGCTACTTTGCATAGCAAAAACCAAAAGGAGTGGCAATACTTTGAATCTTTATTTTATCAGTGCTTTAGGTACCTACTAGTATTTGTGTAAACTATTTTTATAAGGTCCTTAAAATTGTACCCAACACAGCATACGAGCTGTTCATGTTCAATTTATAACCATTTATAGGTACCTAGATGAATTTAAATTGCTCGCTAAATCCAGAACTTATTTCGGAAAACTATAGGTTCTAGCGGGTTACTTATTCGTATATATACATAGGTAGTGTCTTTTGTAACAAGTTCCTAAAATTATTGTAGATTTATATAAAATTCATTGGACAGTACCTCGTAAGGCCCAACGTCCTAAATCTAGGACATTTGTCAAAGTGACTTTTGACTTTAGTCGATTGATATAAGATTCTTTTTCGAACTAACGAAATTTGACGTAGGCCTAACAAGGTTAAAAGAACTAAACGCAGTCAGTAATTAAATAGTGCTCCCACACTAGCTGTTATAAATGTTATATAACGTCATAAAACATTTGTATTATAACATTTAATCACAAATTATAACAAAAGTTATACATTGTTATCACGTTATATGTTATACAAAAAATGACAACACGGTAACAAAAATGTTATAATTTTTTACCAGTGTGGGCGTTTGAAACATCTATCAAGTTGTAACAAAATGTTATGAAGTGTTAATAGATGTTATCGTGTTTTATAACGTTATATAACATTTATAACAGCTAGTGTGGGAGCACCATAATGTCTACTTTGTATTCCAACTAATTCATCAAAATGAAATTAGTAGAAACAATTGGCAGAACAGAATCCACCCACCATTGTCACACAAAACGTCACTGTGATACAGTTCTGTGGTGGGTCAGGGCTCCAATTTGCCGCATGTTTATACAAACATAACAAGTAAAACCTATCTTACCTTTAGTATCGTAGCGTCTTCCAAAACTAAAATCCCCACAGAACCCGCATAGTGCACTCGGTACAGAGCCGCACCGAGAAAAAAAAACACAGAAAACAACTTCAATGTTTAAACGCGCCCAGTCTATTCGAAACCATGTTCACAAGCGGTTATCTACAAAGTTACGACCCAACTCCACCCAACTATAATATTACTGTTTTCAAAGCAGCAGAGATATTTTTACCTCTGTGGGTGAAAAAACTACAAAAAGTTAGAAAAACCTTTGACAATGCGGGGAGCGACAATTGATAGTATCACTTTCATGTTGTGCCCAAATAAAAAGGGTTAAAGGGTAGATGAAAATTCGTGTCTACTAAGGCATTTTGGTATACGAACGAGATAGTGGTGTAAGCTCTATTACATTACGATAAAGTGGGTTATAGGTACCTTGGTTTTTATTAACTTTTTACTTTTGGGTGGGGTGCGTATCTGCTGGAGGGGTTATTCTAACAATGGTTTTATTTAAATACCTTAGTTTTCTTTTTTATTGGTAAATAAATATCTACCTACTTACTTATTTAAATCGCGCTATAATTTATTTTGATTTTAATATTTTCTGATATGTTTGTCGGTGGTACGACCATGGGCAGGGTCCGTCCAGGGGGCCAAGTATGGTTGCGTCGTCTATCTCAAAATGTGGATAAAGCATCCGATACTGTCATGGTTGTATAAGTGTCAGAAAGGGACCAATGTTATATCCACATTTTGTCACGTGATAAGCACAGCCATATTAGGCCCGTACTACTCGTAAACCAACATCTTATCTGTTAACCTGCGAACAAGCAGGAGTGCTCGCATTATTGTGTCCTAAAGAGGGGGTAGCAACAAGTATCTTACTTGTTCATGTTGTCCCTTAACCTACCGCCAAGCAGCAGTGTTCGCATTGTTGTGTTCCGGTGTGGGGATAAGCCAACCGGTGAAATTACTAGCATAGATACATCTTAGCCCTCAGGGTTGGCAATGCATTTGCAGTCTTAGGATTGCAGTCTCATGGTTGTAGTTTTGGAACCCCACTTACCATCAAGGAGCCTGTGTGCTCGTTCACCTTCTCCATGCCATAAAAAAAGTTAAACTAGTAGCATAGAGGCATTTCAATTTACGGTCTTATTCATTTAAATGTGTGTGTGTGTGTGTGTGTGTGTGTGTGTGTGTGCGTGCGTGCGTGCGTGCGTGCGTGCGTGCGTGCGTGCGTGCGTGCGTGCGTGCGTGCGTGCGTGCGTGCGTGCGTGCGTGCGTGCGTGCGTGCGTGCGTGCGTGCGTGCGTGCGTGCGTGCGTGCGTGCGTGCGTGCGTGCGTGCGTGCGTGCGTGCGTGCGTGCGTGCGTGCGTGCGTGCGTGCGTGCGTGCGTGCGTGCGTGCGTGCGTGCGTGCGTGCGTGCGTGCGTGCGTGCGTGCGTGCGTGCGTGCGTGCGTGCGTGCGTGCGTGCGTGCGTGCGTGCGTGCGTGCGTGCGTGCGTGTGTGTGTGTGTGTGTGTGTGTTTACGTTCTACAACTTACTTAGCATTAAGTAAGGCCACGCCTCCCTATTACTAAAGTTTTGAATATTAATTTTTCGTAGGTAAGCAGTATGCTTCACAGAATAGTTGAATTTTGAACAAATGTTTTATCTCTACTAGGATTCTACCTTATTTTTTATATAGTTTTTTTCTCGTCACATATTGTTAAAGATTAATTTTATTTCAAGAACTCTCTACATATTATGCCAGATGTCAGCTCAGACATACCCAGAGAAAATATTACTTTAAACAACATTGTTAAAAGTATCGAACTTGCTTAGACATTTCTTCTGAGGACATTTCTGAGGACGAAAATAGTACGGGTTCATTTATCCCGTTTATTTTTATTGATAGATACAAAGCCTTTTCTCCTTTGTTGGCGCATTGTCTATCTACCGATATATCACGCCGATTGAGTAACGAACATATTTTATATGTTTCTCGTATTACGCAACAAAATAACTGAGTGTATAAAACTTTCGAGAGTAAAGATCAACAGATGGGACAACTGACGCTCATATCAAATCAACAAATAATATTTATAGAGACAGTCAGCTCGTTATAATGATACGTTAGAATTTAGGCGGCTATTTGAAAAAGCCGTTAACTTAAAAATTGATTACAGACTTATAAAACTTGTGAAAAGCATAGCACTACATAAATTGAGGTGCACCGATTTTCATAATTTAAAAACGTTTTTGAGAAGGCTTACTGACCCTTACTCAACTGTAAAATCTTTCGAATAGATATGACTTTTTCGCCTTGTTATTCATACGTTTAAAGCTTACTTGACCTTGATGTTTTTATAGGCAAAACATCAACGGGTTCAAAACTTGCGAAAAATAGTCTACATATACGCTTTACTTCTAGAAAAGTACAAAAAGCCATGCTGCGATGTATATATAGAAAGTTTTATGGATATTATTCGCTTCTATATCCTACTAAGATCTCAGTACAACTCTCTGGAAGTAAGGCGTTATTATGCTCTTCTGACGACGACAGCTTGTAGAATGCTCCGGGGTAACGCAAACTGTTCCGACCTAGTAACGCAACTTGTAAGGTTGTCGGTCCCATTTGTCCCTAAAAATCATCTTACACCATGCACCCCTAATCTTCTTGCAGTGTCACATAGAAATTCTCCAGATGGTCGGGCACTACGAATGGGTGGTTATTTCTTGTGAATGTCTCAGAATCTGTGAGGAAATACTTAGATAAATTATAAAGGAATATATTATTCCCATTATGTGCATTGCGAGCATTTTCTGTTTTCATTATCTTATTATTTATTCGTGTGTATAATTTCTTGTAGCAAATTTATCTGTTGGTTAATTGCATCTCTGAGCGCATTGGTGTTAACTGTAATGCTCTGTAGATTATACTTGATTATAAATAAATAATAATGAAAACTGGGGTTTATTTTTGTAGTTTAACACTCAGCGGGAATACACTACAAGTAAAACGAAGCAGTAGCTTGTATGCTAGATACTGGCATGTACAAATAACTGGCACACAGTGAATACATTTGCAATTTAACTTGCATGCAATTTAATCCAGGCAGGCATAGGTAGTAGTCGCGTTCATTCACACGTGCCATAAGCATACAGTTTGCAGCCCTCCGCATCCTCTTCCTCATTTTGCATCATGCCAGTCAGTGTATACCACACGTGTAAGGAGCTATCATGCAAGTGTGTCCGCGACAGGCACGTGTAATCCCGGCTGATTACGAAGTTGCCAGTCTATTTAACACGAGTATATAATTCTTGTTTGGGCCTGTGCTCACGTCTCAAAGTCAATCAGGACAGCATCGGATCCGGTCGGGTTGGGAGGAAACAGCGGGAAATTACTCGGAAAGTATATTAATAATCTTATAGATTACACTGAGTGTACACAGGCGTGCAAATTATGTGGGGACCATTAAAAAAACTAGTATTTACTCGAAAAAAATACATCGTGTAGTGCTAGTGAAATAGAAAATGGTGTCACAAGGGATCGAAATGATATGGTTATGGGTCCTTTATTCGTGACTAAATGGCAAACCAAAAGGAACATAATAGTGACATTGACAAAAGGCCTAGGTGTAATAAAAAAGATGTAATGAAAAATCTTAAATTAGTAATCAAACAGAATTTTTTAATCAACAAACACAATATTTCCCACAAAGGTACACTAAAAGTAAGGTTTATTGGTTAAAACTCTCTTATACTCCTAACATGTTAAGTAAGGTATGCATTAGAAATAAGTTAAAGAACCAATAAAACTTCCAAAGATCCTTTATAGAATTTTAAGGTTTTTGAGTAGAATTTACATACATACACATACATACCTTCACGCCTGTAATCCCAGAGTGGGGTAGGCAGAGCTACAGAATTACAACTTTAAAAGTTGTTGATAATTCTGTAACCACAATTTGCACAAATAGAGAAAGAATATATATATTGAGTAGAATTTGTTTGTTGAAAATCATTTATCATAATTATTTTGTACAATATTGTTAAATACTTTAATGTTTCAATTTTCTTTCTTCATAAGCTGAGCCTTTACGTTGTCTGTCAGTCAGATATGTCATATAAGTAATTATAGAATTCAATTAATTTTAAAATCGCACACGATTACAATGTCAAAAACGAAATCATAATCACACATTCACATTGAACATCGAAATAAGAATTACATTATAATTTATCAAAACAACAGTGGCCCATTCAATTGGTCCGATGTGTATGGTCCACGGATTTGTCACAGTTGAATTCCAGATAAAGACTTTTGTTATTATTGGCTTTGTATTAGTTTCCTTATTTGATATAAATATTATTTTGGGAGGTCATTAACACGTCATAACATTTTCCTTACCTGTTCTTCTAATTAGCTTCGGTGTAACAGAATGTCTCTTCTGTCTGTACTTATTATTGAAAAGTCGTTAAAAATAAAGACGGTTAACAAAACATTTAAAAATAAAAGACACATCGCTCAGCGTTTCTATTTTATTTACCTACTTATAAGTTTCGCCTCACGTAAGAACTTGCAGCAGTTGTTCGTAGCGTATTGGCTCGTAGCAGCGTAGCACGTCCGAAGCGGTGCTACGAACAAATTTTAAAGTAATAAAAATTGAGTTATCTGGAGAAACTAAATTAAGTTGATGGTGGATAGAGCTTGAGATAGAACCTAATGTAAGATGATACTCGATAACAAACGTGTTCGTTTCTAAATGTTAACAAACCGTTTCGACGTAGAATCGAGATCAGATTTCATTTCACAGAAATGCGAGTACATGGACCTTGGTGGTTAGGTATGTTTTTCACGTATAAGGTTAAAGTGATTCAGAATATTCAATCACATTAGTTTAATTTATGACTCATGGCTCCAGAAAATGATTAGAACTTACTTATCATCAGGGACATTATTTCACTTTGATTTAAACCATGTCACTATAATATTGTTAACTTTATGGTCGCTTTAATTAAGCTAACAATGAAGGCCGTATCGTAAACAAAGTTTCGAAAGCTATATGGGTCCAGAAGTTCCAGGATATTCCACATTGTGTAAGTTATCTTTTAAACAGTTGATTTATATGTATATCTATAATATGTGGTCCCTTTTATCCAGTCTTTTTACTACGGTTTTTTTTACAGTTTTAGCGATAACTGCGGACGGAGTCACGGGTGAACACTAGTGTCAAATAAAGAACCAAAGAAGGGGTAATAATAAATCACAAACAGCTATTAAAGAAGTATTAATATTACATACATATATTTCAAAAGATAACAAGTCACCTTTAACTTCAGTACAAATAGTAAATTACCTCCAACTTCCAAGAAAATTCCATATATTAACATTTTTATTGCATCAATAGGGAAAATAAGGAATATTGGGCACCGATGTTATTACTCAATAACAAATTTTATGTCTTCGATGGTGATATCGTTTTGTCATTCAGAGCACGATATACTAGAGGCCCTACTTTTAAAATCGAAGTTCGAAGTAACGTTAGCTCTAACCCTGTCACTCGTCATTCGAAACTAATTCGAGAGAAAGGGATGGAGCTAACTTCGAACTTCGATATGTAAAGTAGGAACTCAATGATGTGGAATAACAGTTTCAAAAAAATTATTTATTCTCTATGCGAATGTTAGTTTAATTGAGCGGAATATCGAGTTTTTGTAGCTAGAGCACGAACATTTCAATCATACGAATACGACACGTTTTCGAATCGCTGTTACTGTTCAAAAACGTGTTCTATACTTACATGGAATCTATCCGTGGCGCGAACCTCTAACACACGAATAGGAGACGACCTTCACTGGGCTGTTTATTCGATAAAAAGTATTTTATATAAAAGGTTATATGTTAATATATGAGGAATAAGTAGACTGAAAAAAATCATTCCAATACTTATATATTTTTTATTTTTTTAATGTTTAAAAGCATGCGGTATGGAGGGCATGCGATAAAATCGGTACGCATACGATGCGTCACTGCAATACCGTATCGTCACCGTGATTTAAGCATTGGTGTGGGCGTACCTTAAATTAGAACGACACTCCACACGATGCGTTGAAATACCTGCATCGCTATGTTGAAATCACACACTGCGTTGCGACGAAGCAACGCATCGGCAATGCTCGTGTGACATAGCTGTAAAGGCCGCACTCAGAGTCAGTTAATGATGATTAAATAATAAATAGTTCCATAGTGACGTTTTGACGTCATAAGAAGACGACTTTGAAACAGGAACGAGTAAATTGTCTCCGAGTACTTACAAAACGACTTCTAAATTCAAACTTCGCTGACATAAGATGCAGCGTATTTTCACAGTATTTTTATTATTAGTTCTTAAAAGCAAAGCTTTGAAATGGAAAAGTTTGCATTTGTAAATTGTAAAACAGATTCCAGTCTGTGAGTTTATATAAGGTCTTTTTTTCAAAGCTAATGTTTGAGAGACGCTCGACGCAGAGTCTATCGACTGTGAAGACCTTCCGAGTACACGGAATTCTACTCTCAAATGCAATTTGATTTTGTTAGTTTTAAATAGGTAGCTTAAAGTCCAGTTAATTGTACATATATACAATACATTCAAGGATTTCAAGACTACCTTAATTAAATAATTAAATTTTGAATGATAGAGAATGATTGTAGCTTTATATTTGCCCTGTTTAGGTACTCATTCATATTCATATATGTTTTAGTGCAATGTAAAAAACGTATTTAAATAATACTAACGCGTAAACTTAATTAGTTTCAATAGCCATAAAAGCTGAGATAGCCTAATAGTATAAGCGCTCCATAAACAGAGAATCAGAAAGAATTTACGTGGAATTGAATTTGTAATTTGCCATAAGATTTTCGGTGTACATTTCAAATGGAAGCCCACAATTTGCGAAGCAATTTATGGGGACAAAGGAATTCAAAGCTTGCGATATTGTTTAACATACGCTCGCTATGCAACTCGAAACGTCGGTGAACTTGGATGCAGTTTTTGTGTGGTTATAACGACTGCATATGGCTGCAGGCTAGCTGCACAATTGTCAAGTGCGTTTCGTGCAGTCGTTAGAAATGCACGTTGGCAGCAAGCAGACAGTAGATTTGCAGTTTCGATGCAGTTATGCAAAGCACACTAAATACAGCATGCAAACTTAATTTTTGGTACAGGCTTTCGGTTCGCATGTAGACCGTCTGTGACAGGCGGGGATACTTACCACTATTGAAGAAGAAGAAGTAGATATGTTTTTTAGTGTATGGGTGCATAATAAATTTATATAAATTTAAAAGGCTGTCTGCTATTTCCCTACATACATACATACCTTCACGCCTTCATTCCCAGAGTGGGGTAGGCAGAGCTACAGAATTACCAACAACTCGAAAAACTTGTTGATAACTCTGTAACCACAATTTGCACAATTAGGCTAAGATGATTAACAGTGTATATTAGTGACAGGTAGCAAGCCCATCGCCTAACAGTACTACAAGCCTTTATTCCCTTAGTCGCCTCTTACGACTTCCACGGGAAGACATGGAGTGGCACAATTCTAAGCCAGCAACCACACGGCATTCCCTATCCTATTTACAGCTAATTAAAGTCTATGGGGACGTGGAGTGGTCGTTCGCCTACTGAGCCGCCGACTCCTGTCTTTTTTTGGTACATAGTTGATTTCTCCTAGTCTAGTATTGGTCAGGAGAGGATTGTGCATTATTGAAGAGCGTCGGTGGCGTAGTGGCTGGTCGACTCGTGATCGTAAGGTACTGAGTTCGAACCCCCGCGGTCACCATGTACCAATGAGTTTTCCTAACTTAAGTACATTACCCGATGCTCTTACGGTGAAGGAAAAACATCGTGAGGAAACCAGCACATTCGCACAGCTGTTTGTGTAAGAGGGTAATTGCACAAAAGATCCTAAAGGGTCGAAGTTAAAGAAATGTTGGCTAAATCAACAAGATGAGCCTGAGTGTTGATCCTAATTAGTCACTAACAAGAGGGATACCGCAATACGTTAGATACGTATGGAGATATCTCCATCTCGTTCTAACGTATTGCTGCGTCCTTCTTGTTAGTGACTAATTTAGGAAGGTGTAATAAGCGCATTAGCGTTGTTGTAGGTTTTAACTGGTTTGTACGTATGTCGTGTTATATATGAGTATATGTAATTATCTTTGTATGTATTTTATTGAAGCGTTCTTGTTTCTGTTTCTCTGATGTATGTACTCTTAGTTTTTTTCTGTTATTTTGTTGATTTTTCCATCCTCGTGCATTGTCCTTGTTTATTCTACTCCAAAGGTTAACTAGAGGAGATCACATGTTTTGTGATTATGTGTAATAAAGAGTTTACAGTCATACATATCCGTAGATCCAGGTTTTCCACAAAATCAAACCTCTCAAAGGCATTCATTCAAACAAAACAAAAGAAATCAGTACCTACGGCAGCAGTATCAGGATATATTCTGGCAATTACCCGGGTGTGGTGCACCGGATAACGCTGCCGGATAACCGTGGATAACCGGCGAGTGGCCGTGACAGCGCCGAATTAAACCGGGACAATGGAACAAACAGTACTTCTGAGAAAACACGCGGAGGAAAAAACGGAGTTTTATAGTGTTGCGAAAACGGATGGGAGAATGTTTAAGAATGGTTTTATATATGGCAAATTGATTTGAAATTACATACATACATAAACTCACGCCTTCATTCCCAGAGTGGGGTAGGCAGAGCTAAAGAATTACCAACAAGTCTTAAAACTTCTTGATAATTCTGTAACCACATTTTGCACAAGTAAGCCCATCGCCTAACAGTACTACAAGCCTTTATTCCCTTAATCGCCTCTTACGACATCCACGGGAAGACATGGATTGGCACTATTCTAACCCGGCCACCACACGGCAAATTTGAAATTAAAACATAATTAATTATAGATAACAAGTATAAGGAGCGGCACAGGTGACAAGTAGGTATCATTGTATATCACTACTATCTGCCATAATATGTCGTCCAGGTTGAGGTAAGTTAATATACACCGTGTTTTTTTGATTTACGATAACTTTAAGGGAACTTTCTTTAGGTCAAATAAAGTTAATTTCCCGAAGACAGACGAATGATAAATCTTACGGTTTTAAAGATATTTATTTTTTAAATTTAATCAGTTAATCATGTTGAACTGGAGTAAAAGGCTCTTAATTGGGTGTGTATGTCAGGCCAACATTGACGTATTTGACACTGAGTATTAGTGAACTCTAAAGGCCTTTTTAGAATGACCAAAGATACAACAGTTATTACTTTGTTAAAAACAGTTTTTTTGTTGCTATATTTAAAAATCTAATCTACCACTTAGTTTCTATGGATGTACCTAGCAATATGCCGAAGTTATCGTAAATCAAAAAAAACACGGTGTATAATATTAGATATACCTAGTATAGTTTTTAATGTTGTTTTCAACTGGTGTCTAGGACATCCGGTGAAATTAGGCCTCATTATATTTAATTGTTGTTTCGTTGCCAAGGAAGGTAGTTTAAGTAAGTAGGAAAGCGCGAATTCGTAGATTTAAAATGGTATAAGTACCTATAATAGTGTGTATGGACATTGCGAAAGTATAAAATAATGGGTGACTAAATTGTCAGCTAGATACATTATAATACTAGCAGATACATTATACAGATTGTTCAACAAGGGGCTAAAATAAGCCATAATGGCACGAGATGTTTAGCCACGCGAGCTCCGCGAGAGTGCCTATTTAGTTCGAGTGTCATTATGGTTATTTAGTCTCTTCATTCGCCTCTCAATCCATCCTTAACATAATTAGATAGATTCATATTCGTAATCAATAATCGTGTTTCAAAAAAATTATTAGTTTTTTGTATATTTTTGCACAGTTGTCATTTTGAGGTTATTCCCACGCCCTAAAAGTTTCCTATAGACAATACTAAAAATGGAGAATCTTCCATTCACAAACACCGTGACTGGCTGTTTATGGGTTCCCAAAGTAAATAAAAAACATACTTTAGTTCCTAGAGATTAATAAGGAGCTTTAGTCCCGATGTGCAGAAACTAAAGTAACATTTTAAGAGCATAAGAAGAGAAAAATATATAATAACTAGTTAAACGTGGATATACGAGAGCTCGTAAGGGACCGCTGATTTAGACCCACTTAAATAGGTTCCTTAGTTATTGAAATTGGCTCCTAGGTAGATATATCAGAAAAGCCGTTATTGTCACTTAAATAATCAGTAATTCCCTTGGGAACCTTAATTTTTGCGGGATGAAAAATAACCTGTAGGTTAATCTAGGGTATAAGCTATTTCCATTTCATGTAAATCCGTCCGGCCATTGCAGCGTGAAGGAGTAACAAACTAGCACACACACATACTTTCGCATTTATAACATTAATAGGAAGCCGGTTAGGATAGTAGGACTATAAACCTTTTCTATTTGAAGTATGCGTTGTAAATTTTTATCAAATTCAAATCTCAAAATGACATATAAGGACAGAGCGTATTTCATGCACACTGTGCATGCCATGTTTTTTTTTTTTTTTTTTTTTTTTTTTTATATGGATGGTAAGTGGAAACTGTGACCCATAGACAATCGCATTCATAAGACCGCAATCCTAAGACTGCAAATGCGTTGCCAACCCTGAGGACGAAGATGGAATGCCTCTATGCTAGTAATTTCACCGGCTGTCTTATCCCCAAAACGGAACACAACAATGCGAACACTGCTACTTGGCGGTAGGTTAATGGATAAGATAGTGGTACCAACCCGGACGGACCCTGCACAAGGTCCTCCCACAAGTGCAATGTTAATGCGCGTTTATGAAAAGAAGGGTTAATAATTATCAGTGTTAATCATAATAATTTATGGTGTTTGTTTTATAATTACATACATTAAATCACACCTGTTTCCCAGAGGGGTAGGCAGAGACCACTTCTTTCCACTTGCTACGATCTTGACAAATTTCTTTCGCTTCTTCAACATTCAAACATCGAGTTATGCACGCACGTCGGTTTCGGGTACTTAAGATTCGGCCCTTTTCCAGTATTTCTCCGATTTGATTCAGTACCGACGCACACAGGGGTATTTGACACTAAAACGCGGACATTAGGTATAAAAACCAAATAGGCGAAATCAAGGTTTTTTTTTTACCTGCGGTTACCCAAGGGTCTATGTAATAATAATACATGATAGATAAAATTGTGGAATTTACACAACTTAAGTATCAGTCAACTTTCGACCGCTGTTGCGTACTGTTGAATTGTTGCGAGTGCATATTATCACAAATATTTACATTACGTTTCATTTATTTGGAATTATTCTGAAGTAAACTGCAGTGATTTATATAATGGAGATTAGTCAACCAGGTATGTACATTTCATATTTATATGAAGACGTCTAGTTTTGCATAGTTCTATTATATAATTTAACATTTTATAGAAGTACTCTCTATATTTAACCATTTTTACCAATCTATTATAAGTATTCGCATTTTAGTTATATTTCCCGGCAATATCAGGTCTTGATTTTTTCTTATTACATTAGCATTGTCAGTATTCTTTATGTAATATTTTTAAAATACTGCTTTAAACTGCTGCATCAATGTTTTTTATGATTTTAAATGGCGGCCTGCTCGACCAAACCACGATAACTTTGCGGTCGTTATTCTAACGTTCCTGTTTATTTGTTTTAGGTGGTTCTGGCGTGAATATGGTTACTCGAATTGCCATATTTAACATGGCTAAAGAGTGTGCCGAGAAAGATTTTGCAAAAAAACTGGATTTTGTGGAAAAGTGCCACGTGGAAACCGCTTGCTTCCCGGTTGAGCGGGAAGAAGACTTCCTGCGGAGATTTGCTCGATTGAAATACGATATGAAGTCTCGCTGGCAAGCAGCTGGTCGAGCTGAGGTCGCTTTTCTGAAGAAAAATTATAACTGGTTGCAAGGAACTATAGAAATACCTATGAAAGTGTTATGCAATACCGGCCACCGGCCGCAAAAGTCCTTTGAAGATTTGTGTGAAAGAAGCAAAAGACGCAAAACGGAATCTCTCAGGGAAAATAATGAAGCCCAAGAGATTTTATTTTCTGGTCAAATGATGCTTCGAGAAAGCGGTAATATTGACGGTGCTACTGTTGTCAAGAATATTATGACTACGGGTTCAAAGGATGATTCTAACCAAAAAGAAAACATTAAGACTCCCGTGTCCTCTCGAAGACAATTGACACCACAAGAGGCCCTGTCTATGTTTGTAGAGGCATCATTAACAAGAAAACAGTATGAGATTATAAGAGCTTGCGATAAAGACCTATTTCCGTGCTACAGTTTAATACAAAAAGAGAAAAAGAAGTGCTATCCTAGTGAAGAAAGCGTTAACGTTAATTCTGTGTGCGCCGAGGTTACACTGCAACAGTTACTCAATCATACGGTTGGAAGACTATTATCGTATTTGGATGAAGTTTTAGATACGTTATCATCCGAGGAGCTTAGTTCTCTTGAGCACAAGTGGGGATGCGATGGTTCACACCAAAAACAATTTAAACAAAAATTTGAGAACACGACTGACTCTGATGCACATATCTTTCAATCATCTTTGGTTCCTCTTCAACTTATTTGCAAACACAATGATAAAGTTATTTGGCGAAATCCAACGCCGTCTTCGCCTCGTTTTTGTCGACCGATGAGGATACGATTTGTGCACGAGACTAAAGACATCACAAACGAAGAAATTGAATACTTTAATAATCAGATCAAAGAACTTCAATCAACAAAATCAAAAAGAGGGTCTCACGAAATCGATGTTACACACAAGATGCTTCTGACAATGGTAGACGGAAAAGTATGCAACGCAGCAACTCAAACAACATCAACAATGAGGTGTTTTATATGTAAATTGACTTCAAAAGACTTCAATGATTTAACAAAGACCAAAGAAGTAATCATAGAGAACACAGAATTCGGTTTATCTATTCTACACGCCAGAATCCGATTATTTGAATCCTTACTCCACCTTTCATATAAATTACCATTGAAAAGGTGGCAAGCGAGATCCCAGCAAGACAAAAAAATTGTAAAAGACAGAAAATCTATAATTCAAGAGCAATTTAGAAATGAATTAGGTCTTATTATTGACGTTCCTAAGCCTGGATTCGGTAGTAGCAATGATGGCAATACTAGCAGGAGATTTTTCGCCAATGCTGAAATATCTGCTCGAATAACTGGCATTGATCAAAACTTGATTGAAAGATTCGCCATTATTTTAGAAGTAATTTCAAGTGGACACGAAGTAGACACCAGCAAATTTTCCATATATTGCGAAGAAACGGCCAAACTATATATACACCTTTATCCATGGCAACCCATGACACCCACTGTCCACAAAATATTGATCCATGGGCCCACAGTGATAGACCATGCCCTATTACCTATTGGGTCATTATCTGAAGAAGCTGCAGAAGCAAGAAACAAACATTTTCGATTGTACCGAGAATGTTACAGCCGAAAATTTTCACGGGAGCAATGCAACATAGACGTTTTAAATAGGTTGCTTTTAACTTCAGACCCATTTTTGAGCAGTATCCGAAGCAGATCCCATAAAAATAAACTTTCTTTTTCGGCAACTGCGAAAGAGATGCTGTTACCATACAGGTAAATTAATAGTAGTTCAAGATATGGGTGGGGGGGGGGGGGATAGTAGAAGGCTCTATTGATAATATAACTGATAAGAAGTGATTATTAATGTAATTTTTTGCTAATACAATATATACTTTCTATTTTAAATTGATTTTGTTTCATTTAATTAATAAAACCAGAATTTGGGTACCTTAACCTTGACCGATATTTTTTTGCCAATTTTTTTTAAGTTATTCAATCATCCCTGAACACAAAAATGTATATTTTTATATATGTCCGACTTTTTGGGTCAAATACCCCTGTGTGCGACGCTTCCACTCACTTTCGATCTGTATATCTCTTGCGTCAATCTTCTTTCATCCATCCTTTCCAAATGACCGAATCCTCGAAGCATGCCCTTTTCAATCTTAGTCAATACATCTAATTACTATTTCACAAATACTTCAGTAGCTTCAGTAAGTATATAGAAACTATTATTTTATTACCACAGAAAACGAAACAATTGAATTGCTTTACTTGTATTGACCTAACAGACAACTGCTACAACTGACAACACGGCAACATTCCACTCCCCGGGCCAAACTACACTCGACAAGAGAATCTCGCCAGTTGTATAGAAAAGATGGAAGTTCTTTAAGATTCGAGCACTAGTAGTTTCGTTAACAATAAGGATACCCGTTTCGAAATTCTCCAACCACTTGGGTAACAAATAAACTTTTAACTATTGTGAAATGTTTTAGATAAAGTTTGTGTCTATCCAATTTAGGAAATATGCGAACAAATGGATTTTGGCAGCATTCTAAAACGACGATGGAATTTGGAACATATTCATCTGAATTTATTTATGCAATAATTATACAATACTAGCGGACCCGACAGACGTTGTCCTGCATGATATGTGCCATGCAGGACAACGCCATTTGCCGGGTTTATTTGTGAATCTAAACCATCCTCGAATCCACTTGAACACACATAAAAAAATCATTCAAATCGGTTCAGCCGTGTATGAGGAGTTCACTGTCAACACACGGACAGAAGAATTATACGAGTATATATAAAGAAGATATGGACCCATGTAATGATTTTATTTTTGCTACCTTGTTTTAATACTTGTCATTTATTACTTTTTTACCTTGTACAAGTAATGTTACAATACTTTTAGGTTCTATTGAAATTGTATGATTAAAAACCCCGGTCAAGTGCGAGTCGGACTCGCGCACCCACACAGAAGGTTTGTATGTGTGGGTATGTATTAAATATTATGTTCCATTTTGAATTCGATTTAGAATCGAATCGGAATGAGCATAATTCACACTCACACGCCGGTTCTCTAGAACGTTTTTGGCACGTCTATATTTATGTATTTACTTAACAGAAATGACGGCCGAGTAAAAAAAAATACGATAACAATACGCGTGGAGACAAAGTAGAATAAGGCTGGGGGCTCTATTCTACATATTACCTTTATTTTTTTTTCGCACTTTCAACGGAAAGATACTTAGTTCTTATTTACTTGAAAGTAATGGCAGTCTATTTTAATAGAACACCTGAACTGTATCGTTGAAAGGCAATGAATTTAGCAACTTTTTACTTGTGGGACCTTGTGCAGGGTCCGTCCGGGTTGGTACCACCATCTTATCCATTAACCTACCGCCAAACAGCAGTGTTCGCATTGTTGTGTTCCGGTTTGGGGATTAGACAGCATAGAGGCATCCCATCTTAGTCCTCAGGGTTGGCAGTGCATTTGCAGTCTTGGGATTGCGAATGTCTATGGGTCACAGTTTCCACTTACCATCAGGTGGCCTGTGTGCTCGTTTGCCTTCCCATGCCATAAAAAAAAAACTTCTTTCTCATGTCATGACGCTATTATCATTACACGAGTCTACGATTATAGTATAAAAATACTAACTATTATTAAAAAATCATGGCTTAAAGCAATTTTAGACATCCTCACGTCCGAATCCCTGGATAATCACTCACGCGGGCTAAAACGGGATCCGCGTACTTTACATACCCGGGCCGGTACCGGTATAGCGGCACATCCGGAAATTAATTTAATAATACGAACACCGCTTAATATTAACGCGGGCTGCGGAGGGTTAAGTCAGGAGAACAGGAGAGTTATTTTTCAATAAAATTAATTAGCCACGGGAGACCGAAGAGCTGGCAGTTTCCTCGCTCAACGTATTCGTTTCAGCTTTTTGCAAGGAAATGCTAGCCATATTTACACTGAGTTTTTTTAGTTATATTTTCATTATCATTTGTATTTTTTTCAGTTATCGTCTTTATTACGTACACATCTTCACGCCTTCATACCCATAGAGTAGGCAGAGCTAAGCATTTAAAATCTAATGTCGTTACCAATAGAATATAAAGTGCTTCGACTACTAGACTGCAGTTAGCCGCTTTCTTTGGTTTTACGGCAGTACTTACAGAATTACTAACAACTCTAAAGACTTGTTAATTTTTTAACCACATTTTGCACAAACAAGGTAGATGTTTACCAGTGTTTATATATTAGTGACAGGTTGCAAGCCCATCGCCTAGCAGTACCACAAGCCTTTATTCCATTAAGTTTTATTTTATGTCAATAAAACACTGGCTAGTAAATCTCACTTTCACTCCCTTGAAATGATTTTCAATGGGAAATGCATGCCGATTAACTTATTAATATGAGTTTGCCAAATTTGTTGAAGCTTGAACCTTATAAACTTTCGGGTAAGTAATTTAAATATTTAAGTACATATTTTTTATAATTATTTAGAATCATCATCATCATCATCAGCCCACTTCCGTCCACTGCTGGACACAGCCCTCTCCCATAGCACGCCACTGACACACAAAAAAGTTTATTTATTTTAAATAATGTACCGTCATATTCTGAAGTACTTTGTACAATATAAGTATCAAAAAGATCGGAAGGTTCATAAATGAATACACATAACAAAAAAGCGCAAGCTTCAACCATCACAATAGAAATAACATATGAAGGATCGCTAAAAGATAACATGAGATGTAGCGTAGGTAAACAAAATATACTTATATAGGATACTGAAATAATTTACTAAAGTAGAGGAATGGAAAGGATCAATGTTACACACATGCTTATTATAATAAATACAAACGCGTCTGAAAAAGGTATGTCGGAAGTAATCTGTGGGGGTAAAGCGCTCGTGAAATGGATGGAAATTAATAGAAATGTACTTTGTTATTTTGTAAAATTGTCAGTTATGACACAAATATCTCAAAACTTTATAATGTTAGAGGAAGACCGAAGTCAACGATGCACAATGACCTATTTACTTGACGTCGTACGCAAGTTTTGAGCATTTTCATAATATCATTATAAAGTTTGCCTTTGCCTTAGTTCGCGTTTGCATTTTTGAGAAAATTATCAATGCTCTAATAAACATACATACATGATACTGTAAAATATTTGATAGGTACGGTTAGAGTTAACATAGAAGTGTGCATACTATGGTCATGTTAATCGATGTGGACAAAATATCTGTCACTTTCTGAACGTTTTTAATGCGAGAGTGACGGGTGCCTTATCCACCGCCATAAAGGCGACTATAATACGAGCCTAGGTCTGCGTAATATTAATTTATTAATTGTTCAAGTGCACTTGTTGAAGATTTTAGTGCGTTTGCGGGTGAATATTCGGGCGTTTCAACCGCCGTCATTGTTGTCTTCAATAAATTGACTAAAATAATGATAACTACCACTACTACCAGTAACGTTTGATGTCATAACCAACGAACCCGGGGGTAGTATCCATTCCATTTAAAATAACAAGAAATATTACGTTTATCTTGTATAATATGCGAAGACAATAATGACGGCGGTTGAAACGCCAAATAATCAACCCTTGCCTTCTTCATGCTTGAAGAAAACAAACCATCAGCTTCTTATTGAACTCGAGAGAACAAAAGTAATATGGGACCCCCTTTAATTTATAACTTTATTTTATTTTCATTATTTGTTGAACTAAAGTATATTGAAAAGTTTTTGTGTCTGTAAAATTCATCTATCAACCTATTACGGTCTACGAGATACAGCCTGGTAGCGGACCGACAAATGTAAGTACTATAGGTACATATTTTTTATGCCTATTGAATACTGCTTCAATCGCGTCAGCTCGTAACTTGTGTGATATTTAGGTTTCATATCAACGCCGGCCGCAGCGCCTGGATTACCATTGTGCCGCGAAAGAGCAGTTTTTCGGCCGTTTAATAAGTGCCGAAAAACCGAGTGGCTTTAATTTGCCGCTGTCACAGGCAGGCGGCTGTGAAACGGTTATATTTAGAGTCGTATTTGCTGAGATGGATCTAGAATTAAGTCTGGCTGAAGAACTTGAAGTTTTCTATTAAAAACTACAAAATCTAGGTAAAGTCTTTGCTTAAACGATTAAACACTCAGGGACAAAAAAAACGGGTCAGAGTGCGTTTTTCATACAAACGAGGCTATTTCGAAGCCTTGGTTCCTTGCCAGGGGTTGTTTTGAGTGAGGTTTAATGGTGGATACTCCGAGGTTCAATAGAGGAGGTCAAATGTTCTTAAGATACCTAACTTATCGCACAATCAGTTAACACCACAGCGAGAGAGTTTGGGTCAGCATTTGGATTTCCTTACATTTTATAGCCATTTTAGATGATCTTCTGAACACGATCAATTCCGGCGTTAGCCGCAGATACAATCAATTGGGTATCCTAGGCACTCTGGAAGTCCCGTATCGATGCTCGGGGTATCCATCATCAGATTTCACTAAAAGCATCCCCTGGCGAGGAACCAAGGCTTTGAACGAAACGCACTCTGACCCGTATTTTTTGTCCCTGAGTGTAATTTCCGGACGTGTGTCGCCTTGGACGTTTTATCGTATTGTTTATAACTCGGTCGCCATTACTGTCAAGTAACTAAGAGTTATCGTAACGTTTACAATACGATGCCGAGAAGAACTATGTAATAATATGTTGTCAAAACGTCCTACTCTTGCTTGGGTATGAAAGGGAAGAACATAGAAATACGTAAAGTCACTAGTGGTCAGCCAGAGACCAGTAGTCGACCTTATATGAGTGCGAAGAGTGGGAAATATATATAAACACCCACACACCCATATAAAGTATAGGCAGAGGCCGACTACAGGTCTCTGGCTGTTTTTTTTTTTTTGCCCCCGCGGCGACTTGAACAGCTACTACCGCAGGGATATGGCTTCCACGTGAAGTGATTTCGCCAGTGTCAAGGTTTATATGAGTATAAAACACAATCCAATCTTCTCTAGGAAGATTGGGGGCAACTTTGTACGGTGATTTGTAGGTCTGAGGTCAAGATAGTTTTAACCTCTGCACCACTGCGAGTCCACTTGAAACGAGAAGAAAGATGCCAGATACACGAAATAAGTCCAAGTCTTCAATCACTGTGCGACACTAAGGCATAAAAAGTACAAATCACTATCAGAAAAGAACTTTGAACACCTAATTACCCAAAAATTAAAGTCTAAAACAAATTACACGTCCGCCATCTTTTAACGTTGCAAATGGCCCAAGGTGACTTTACCTATAAGCAATTTTAGTGTAGGCCCTCGTTTTTGAATTCTAAAACAAATTCGAATCTTAAACAAAAACCGATCTTCCATTCTAAATATAAAATGATGGTCAAGTACGCCGTATTTTGAACGAGCGATAAAATTTATATGATCGCAATGAAAAATTACGATATCTTATTATTTTCATCGACGAAGTCTTATTCTGCGAAACGGGTATTAAAGTCCAAGGCGTTGCACATATCACTTATTTTATTGGTTTAACATCAGTTATATTGCTAACTCTATGACAGTAACAATTGTTTCATTTAAATATGCTTTTCTACGATTTTTTATGGCAGGTTACCAGATGGGAAAGTTACAATCTAAAGACTGCAATCCAAAGACCGCAAATGCAGTGCCAAACCTGAGGACTAGGATGGAATGCCTCTATGCTAGTAATTGCACCGGTTGTAAAACCATGTTGATTTTGAAATGTTATCGTATTGTCAAGTTTTTGATAGCTCTTTATTCACTTGACAGAATAGCAGCCGAATTAAAAAAACATTATCATAACACATAGGGCCTTGATTCTAGGCGATAAAAACTAGGCTAAGCTATTGTCTAACGCACTCGCAATCGCAATCGTTTTCATTTTGAAAATCGAAGGCTTGTCTGCATACAAAACGAAAACAATTGCTCCACTTTGAAGCCGGTTGCGATTGCGAGTGCGTTAGACAATAGCCCCTCTGCCATGGAATATAGTTTTTAACTCAGCCGCCGTTACTGTCTAGTAAATCTTCTTCTATCTCGGTCCCTCACTGCTGAGGATCGCGACCACAGGTTATGTTACGCCAGTCTGTGCGATTGTACGCCAAGTGCGCCGCCCGGTGCATGCTGCCGCCCACCGCCTTCTTGATGACGTCAGACCATCTTGCTGGTGCTCTGCCCTGAGCACGCTTTCCATCCATCTGGCCCAAAATAATTAGCTTCTCCAGACTGTGCTTCGAAGAACGCACGATGTGACCGAAGAAGCGGAGGGCTCGCTCTTTACAGATAACAGAAAGCCGCTTGGTGATGCCTAACTCGTGCAGTATGGACTCGTTGGTTCTCATGGCATTCCACGGTATACGGAGCAGTCTCC
Organism: Acleris emargana; assembly: GCA_927399475.2. Taxonomy (NCBI): domain Eukaryota; kingdom Metazoa; phylum Arthropoda; class Insecta; order Lepidoptera; family Tortricidae; genus Acleris; species Acleris emargana. The sequence continues at coordinate 7,346,428 of OV656840.1, forward strand.
GCTAACACCACATTTCGAAGGCATCGATTTTACTGCTATCACGGCTTTTTACACACCACGTCTCGGCACCGTAGAGGTAAATAGAAAAGACCAGAGCTCGAACCAAGCGCACTTTAGTCGCACGGCGAATACTACGATTATTCCACACTTTATCGAGGTTAGCCATCGCACTTTTAGCCATACCGGATCTACGGCGGATTTCTTGACGTTGACGATTAAATACGATAATTATGGTTTTTACCGCCTAGGATACCGGGCCCGGTGGCCGTTTACCTTCTTTAAGCCATTAAAAAAGCTGCTACTACAACGTGTTCTATATCGTAGTAGTATAGCGCAAGCTATTAGTATTTTACATAGTGCCGCACCGCGTCCGTATGACGGGCACTTTTAAAATTAACGTTTCGCAAGCTATATAACACATGCTGTATAATCTCTCCCATCGGAGGTTGCCCTAATTCGTATCTATCCCACTTGCGCTTGCATTATCTACAAGCGTGCAAGCAAGTGAGTATACTCCGAGTAGCAAACATCTTTCTTTGCTTGCTTGCGTAATTATTTCTTTGCTCCCGGTACAAAGTAGACGTAACGGGGTTCAAACCGTTAACTTTCACGACTTAACTGGATGTTAAGCCAAATTTTAACGATATCTCGCTATAAAGTAATTATGCGTTGCATTACGAGAGGTTTATTGTCTTGAATAAGGTTATGCTGTTTTTACTGCCCCGGTCGTGCTCGAAATAAGTAAGAAATGAGAATAATAGTAGATTGTTAACCGAGGGATGAAAGTGATCAATTGCATTCCGAGACTTTTAGGCTGTACGAGCAGCAGAGAGTGCGACTATTATAGTTATAGGGCTTTCACTCTATTTTTCATTTCGACTGAGAGAAAAGTTAACAAAAATGTTCTAAGTATGTTATTGTCACGAATTTCTTCTTAATACATTGTCACATAAAAAGTGTTTGGCATAATTTCAAAACGAGTTAACAAAAGTCCGTAGTTGGTCTAGAAAATAGTCAAAAATGACTGAATGGTTGAAAATATTTTTCTTCAAAATCACTTTTCCCCCTTGGGATGGAAATGCCATTTTCAGCCGGGTAACCATAGATGGAAATTCTTAATATCTGAATGTGTGTCAGTTATTTAATTTGGGCATGATGCAAAAAGTTAAAATATCTGACATTGCCTTGACGAGAGTATTTAACAGCTGACGTCAATCCTATACATTTTGGATAACGACAACCAACGCCGCATGCGTCTTATGTAAAGCTTCTGAAAGGATAAGAGGTCAACCCGGTGTCTCACTTCATTGGAAACCATGAGGATACAGCTCCATACACGGATCTTAATTTAATGCATTTCCTTGTAAGTACTTAAGTAAATGTAATTAATATGGGATTGATTCTGATACTGGTTCCCTCACGATTTTAAATGGAGGGAGACCGTGTTGATTTTGTATTGTGTAATAGGGGTCTATTCAGTTCAGTCTTTATCAATTCCCAACCATTTCGGTAAGTAGTCATCTTAATTAATGAAAGTGTGCTGAATCTTGAGTTGGTGAAAATATCAAAGAGTAACGTATTTTTGAACCCGCCTTTGCAAATAATTAGCAATGTAATTGTATATGATAACCCCCATGTATAACACCTCATAACCAATTGAATTTTTGTGCAATTAGTTCTAGCGCAAGTAGTTGTATTGTATGTGTGAAGTGTCGTATCTCAGTAACTTTTAACAAGGGTGACAAACAAATCAAGTCAAACAAAGACGTGGCCTTAGCGTTCGAAGATTATTTCTCGACAATAGCCGTTAATACCACGAAATGTCTTCAATCATCTGCGATTGAAGCTCAAAAATTACTTTTTGCTAATGTTACTAAATGTAACGAAAGCTTTGATTTTAGCCACGTAGATTTAGTTTTAATTGTTAAGGTATTCAAATCGCTTAGTTTAAAAAAAACTGAGGATTTATGGGGAACATCAGTTAAAGTCATCCATCATGTCATATATATAATTGCACCGCACTTAGCTTTAATCTACAATAATTGCATTTCAGAGGGGGTCTTTCCAAATCTTATGAAATATAGTAAAGTCATACCACTTTTTAAATCGGGCGATATGAGTGATTTAACGAATTTCCGTCCCATTTCTATTCTACCTGTTTTAAGTAAAGTTTTTGAGAAGTTAATGTTAAAAGATATGGTAGGTCACTTCAATAGAAATAAACTTCTTAACAGTAATCAGTTTGGCTTCACCAGAGGACGATCCACTACTGATGCAGCATCTGTGCTCATTAAATATATATACAATATTTGGGAGAAATCTTGTGATGCTATAGGAATTTTTTGTGACCTTTCCAAAGCTTTCGATTGCGTAGATCATGCGACTCTTATATTAAAATTAGAACATTATGGTCTGTCAAATAATTCTCTAAATCTTATGTCTTCATATCTTAGTGATAGAACACAAACAGTTGTTGTAAACCAAACAGTCTATTGGAGCCCCTGTTAAGTTAGGTGTGCCTCAGGGCTCTATATTAGGTCCTTTCTTATTTTTGGTTTATATTAATGACTTACCACGCACAGTAGATAATCTTTGTGATATTGTGCTATTCGCTGATGATACATCATTAATTTTCAAGGTAGACCGAAAATCCGTCGATTACAGTAGGATAAATACCATACTAGGTAAATTACTTAATTGGTTTACTAGTAACAATTTGCTACTCAACGCTACGAAAACTAAATGTGTTAGGTTCGCTTTGCCTAATGTTAGACCGGTAGAATCTAGTATATTTCTTAATAATGAGAGATTGGAAATGGTAGATAAGGCGCTTTTCTTAGGGATAACTATAGATAAAAACTTGCAATGGAGTCCCCATATAGCAGTACTAGCAGGTAAATTAAGTTCGGCAGCTTATGCTGTTAGGAAAATCAGACAACTTACTAATGTTGAGACAGCTCGCTTAGTTTATTATAGTTATTTTCATAGTGTTATGTCGTACGGTATTCTGGTTTGGGGAAAAGCTGCTGACATACAGACTATATTCGTGTTGCAAAAAAGAGCTATTCGTTCTATATATAATCTAAACTCCCGTGATTCCTTAAAAGTACTATTTAAAGAAATTAATATTTTGACAGTAGCATCACAATTTATTTATGAGAATATTATTTATGTCATTAAAAATCAAGACTCTTTTGTTAAAAATTGTGATGTACATAATTTGAATACGAGAAATAAAAATAAAATTGCTATTAAAAAATTTCGTGTCCGTAAGGTTTATAAATCATTTGTAGGTCAATGCATCCTTTTCTTTAATAAATTACCTGACGTTGTTTTAAAGTTACCATTTCCAATACTTAAAACTTACTTGAAAAAGTCGTTGATGTCTAAAGCTTACTATAGGGTCGAAGACTATCTAACAGATAAAAATGCTTGGCCAACACCTAAATAATTTAATAATTTAAATTAGTCTTAAAAAATATGTAAATATTGTATTATTGTCTAGGGGACACGGTTTCTGTAGGAGAATGTATCGAAACTTTTATGCATGTGGTCTTGCACCGTCACAGGTAAGTATAACTTGTATACTTTCTATATATATATTTTTTTTTATATTACTGTTGCTTATTAGTTTTGTGACAATTCTGAGTTTTGACACGTTTTCCTGCTCAACTACGCATGAATACATTTTTGGTGTTATGTGAGATTCATTGTTTTATATAATGCTAGGTTAAGTTTATTATTGTATAATATCATTAGCAATATTTAAAAAACGACTTACTGTTGAGTTTCTTGCGGCGTTTCTTCTCAGCAGTGGTCTCTTCCGAAGCGCTGGTAGATTTTTGACGTGTAAAAGTGCCCGTGCGGCCTACTTACTGAATAAACATCTTTTATCTTTTTTAAGTACAGAAAAATGATCTAAACACCTTTTTGAAGCGCATTTCGGCTTAATATCTCTTATAAAGAATACTTTGCTCTAAAATACAATCGTTTGAATATATTTAGTACCTAAAATCTGGAATAACGTTTATATTCTCGGAGTTTTCTGAACATGCCTGCGGCAGCACCTTGAGGTCGAAAATTTGGATTCTGTCAGTAGGACATATCAAAAATGGGCGTATACCCGACATTTTGCAAGTACCCTTAACTCAAACAGATTTACTGAACAAGTTCATAGAAGTTGTGTCGAAGTTGATTTTCAACAATACCTTAGATGAGTATTTTGTGTCGATACTGTTTTGTTCCAGCATTGCGATATTAGCGCAGGAAATTTCTAATTTGGTCTCAGGTTTCACCGACGAGGAGTTATATTTGTTCATTTTATTAATTTACATAATTAGAGTTTAGTTGAATTGGAGCCTTGAAACACTGTAAATAGTTACTCAATTTCTAATCAAAACCATTTAGTTCAAGTACAATAGATTTAATTTAAACCGGTTTATATTTAATATCTTATTTTGAACAAGAATTAAAGAAGCTGACTCGTTTCTCCTACTTTATAATATTAGTACTAAATTGAAATCTTGAAGTTAATCTCCTGAAATAAGCAATTATGAAAAGCTTTAACAAGTCCGAGGAAAACGGTTTATAATTTAAGACTGTTAAAAGTCTACTATGAATTTGGCTTTTGAAGTTTAATTTACATAGCAATAGCGAAGGGGTAACAAAGGGTCACAATTCCACTTTGTTCTAGTCCATCTTGCTTTCGAAACCGCTGATACCGCGTCCTGCAACTTACAATATCAACCATCAAGTCAGTATGCACCCTTGATGCAAATAGGGGTGTTACAAGTTAAAAGATAAGTCTGTGTTTTTACCTAACCGCGCGACGCAAAGGAAAGTAATGAGTTTAACGCCATATATAAGCTTGTATGGATGTATGTATGTTATTTCCTTTGTGGCGCTCTAGAAACAAAAGGCGTGGATCAATTTTGATTTTTTGTAACTAAAGTAATGACAGTAATAAAAATTCAATATGGCGGCAACCAGACGCCATATTGTAAAATAAAATCTCGACGAATTATGATAAGATAGGTACCGTTGAATAGGTAGGTATATTGGGGATTTCTCTTCCCGATCGGGTCCGTAATACCGAAATCCGCAAGACCACTAGACTGACCGACATAGCTAAAACCATAGCCACTAGGAAGTGGAAGTGGGCGGGCCATATTTGCTGTAGTCCCGATGGAAGATGGGGATGCTGCGAACGGGCCGGAGAAGGGTGGGAAGATAGCCCAAGAGATGGACTGACGATATAGTTTGTGTGGCTGGGAAGGATTGGATGCGGAAAGCACAAGAACGCTCTAAATGGGCTAAAATGGAAGAGACCTTTACTCAGCATTAGTAGATCAAGGCCGAAGAAGAAGAAGAGAGAAGAGAAGAGAGTAACAGTTGGATTTCAAATCGGATGTAAAGGATGACAACTATTGTGTTCTCAATACCTTTCTTCCTTTACACGATTCCGTACCCAAAGGGTACTAAGCCTCCGCTGTCCGTCCTTCCGTCCATAAACCGTAATAGGTAGACAATTGAAAAATTTCACAGTGCATTTCTATTGCCGCTATGAAAACAAATAAATAAAATAATATGATTCTGTCAAAAAAAAACATTTTTGGAACATCTTTTTGTTGCCAACTGAACTTTTTTTTTACAAAATCATTATCTGTTCATCAAGGCCAAACTATTTGAGTTCCAAAAGTATAGCGGAAATCCTGTGGCCACCTTCCGATTCCAACATCGGATCTGCGCTAAAATACTATTATATTATATTATAATTATGTACCTGTGTATTATTATTATTTTGTACCTGTGTGGTCACCGGGTTAGAATAGTGCCACTCCATGTCTTCTCGTGGATGTCGTAAGAGGCGACTAAGGGAATAATAAAGGCTTCTAGTACTCTTAGGCGATGGGCTTGCAACCTGTCACTAATACACTGGTAAACATCTTAGCCTGATTTTGCAAAACGTGGTTACAGAATTATCAACAACTTATTTAAGAGTGCTTGGTAATTCTGTAGCTCTGCCTACCCCACTCTGGGAATGAAGGCGTGAGTTTATGTATGTATGTATGTAATTATGTGGTCCAAATTTCATCCCAATACATTAAACACAATTGGATCAAAATTATTTTATATATTTGATATTTTTATGCGTAAAAGCACTGTGATATGTATAAAAGCTTGTAAAAATAAAACTAAATGAGCCCCTACACAAGAATGGTACGGAACTCTTCGTATGCGAATCCGACCTGCGCTTCCCCGGTGATCGAGGGCTTTCATACTCATAATTGAATATATTCTATCTGTTCCGTTCACAGCACTATGCTCCGTAATTACCTCGCGATGAGTTAGTTGCGAAGCAGATAGAGAGGACAAGTCGAGTAATGCCGCAGAGCCTAGTATTAGCTTACAACAGCGCGCCCTGTTGCAAGAACGGCTGTGTCTAAAATGTAGCCGGGGCCCTACCCAAGATGCAAACGCAAATACTCTTTTCCTTTTCTATCACTCAAAATGTATGGGATGACGGTTGGCCACGTGGTACCGCAACGCATGAGAACGTCATTTTGAGTGATAGAAAAGAAAAAAGTTAGAAGCTTTTGCTTGGCTAGGGCCTCTGTTGGGCTAAGCAGACAAGTTTTCTTAAAAAAAAAAACTATTTATGCCTCCACTGGTCCCTAATTAAGGAAACTTGTGTATCAGGTCAACAGAGATCCAACCCTCATATATCTATAACCACAGCATTATTTCAATAATTGTATATTTGCTTACCTTAGACTTAAACTTAAATACCCGATAACGCTAACGAAAATAATTTTCGCAAACAGGCAGCTTACATCAATCCTCTTAATTTTTGACAACGTTAGCAGAATGCATTTTATCCAGGGCTACTACTGCATAACCGACCATACAAATATTTCTGCGGCTACTCCGAACCCCGTCGTCGATTCAATATATATTTAACTATTGTTAACTGAGACTTGTGTCAGGACTAATTTCTCCTCAGCACGCTTGTAAGTAGTATCACTACGTGACGGTTATCAACAAGTTTTTAGAGTTGTTGGTAATTCTGTAACTCTGCCTACCCCACTCTGGGAATGAAGGCGTGAAGGTATGTATGTATGTATGCCACATCCATTTTATTCTTAACATTAGTTGTAGTCCCCTGAAACATTTAACCAGGTACCAAACTTCTGAATGTTCGCTATAAATTACTATGCACCATCTATTTCACTCGTAATTCAAAACCGAATCGAATTACAGCCAAAAAGCTAACGTAACTTCAAACTTAGTTCCTCAGCGTCAATTCCAATACACAGAACTATCTGTGCCTGAGAGCTGTGCCGGGATTACGCCGCGGTTAATCTCTCGTCAACAGCGCGCGTGAGAAGTGTATCGCAAGCTCGCAGCTCTCACGTCACTACATCGGCTACTCTGTGAGCAGGGAGGTGAGACATCATTAAAGGCACTTACACACTAAGTATTGAAACGTCACGCGACTAGTGATGGGCGATTTCTGAAACATTTTTTATTTTTTTATTTTTTATGGCATGGGAAGGCAAACGAGCACACAGGCCAACTAATGGTAAGTGGAAACTGTGACCCATAGACATTCGCATTCACAAGACTGCAAATGCGTTGCCAACCCTGAGGACTAAGATGGAATGCCTCTATGCTAGTCATTTCACGGGTTGTCTAATCCCTAAACCGGAACACAACAATGCGGACACTGCTGCTTGGCGGTAGGTTAATGGATAATATGGTGGTATCAACCCGGACGGACCCTGCACAAGGTCCTCCTACAAGTCAAATCACACGTCAAATCATCGTCACATTGTATCACTTTCCTTAACTGCGAAAATTACAGCTGTTGAAAGTTACATAATTAGATAGAAATTATTCTAGCAGTGATACACCAAGTACAATTCATGAAACGGTTGCTTACTTACGTTAAACGTCAAAACTATAGTATTTCCTTTGAAATTATAATTTCTCTGGTAATTATTACAACATTGCACTAAATTTACCTAAGTGAAACTTTCAAAATATTGCAAGAAATTAGAGTGAAACTTACCAGCCGCCCATAACTACGCGACACGGCAAAACGCGATGGGTATTATCGTATTATTTTCTATGACCACACTAGGAACATCTGACGTGTTGGTAATTATCATTGTACAGATCTGGCGCTCAAGTCAAGATGCAAACGCTACCAACGTTTTTCTTTTCTATCACTCAAAATGTACCGGATGACAGTTGACCACGTGGTTTATCTTAACGCACGAGAATGTCATTCCATAACGTGTCAACGTGTTGCGTCGCGTCACGTTTGAATTCTGCCATAAAAACATGATTAGTAATTTTAATATTTTTTTGAGATAGCGTAATTTCAAAGTTAACAACTACGTAATTACGTACGCAATTTCGTGTAGGGGTTTTATTATAAGTAAAAGAAAATAAAGATAAATTAAAATTTATATCTGCTACTGAAAGGTAAGTTAATTAACTAGGTTAATTGCGAACTCCACATTTTCTTTCTGTGTACTTATCCTTTATAATAATGTTTACATGTATTTTAATTAGAGTTACAAGCCTGATGCATGCTATAATATTTATTTTTAGAAAATACATTTTGAAATTCATACATACCTTAAAAATCTAATGTTTTTTATGTAAAAAGTTACCGATTTTTGGACATGCTACATGATATAAAAGGTTAACATTGAACTACTAATAACCCTGTGTAAAGCTGATAAGAGAAAGAATGGAAATAAAAATGTCCTCAACTTTTATAGATCAACGCTGAAAAACATGTCCATAACGTATTCTTACTCAGTCGCTTGAACCCCATTTGGCAGAAATGAGTTTCAGAAGGATCAATGCCCGACTATTTGTTTCGTTCCGTATCATACGAGGACAGGGAGACTCAGGACGAGTAGCCTAATTGTTAGCAAGATTTTAGAGATAGAAACGTACAAGAGCATGGCTGACCATGCTCAGTGTAGGGTTCCCAAGCCGTTACTACTCAAAAACTATCGCAAAAAATAACAAGTATAAACCAATTTCGGCTATTTCATTTTTAATTAGTTAAATAGATTTTGTAATTTTATTTTTATTTTCTCATATGTATGTGTTTTTTGTTTGTTTAATAGCCGGATAAATTATTATATTCTATTCTATTCTCCTCGCTCGCCTCGCTTCTGTAGCGCATCAGGGATGTTCGCAGCCGCTGGGGTTGATGGGTTTCATAACACCATGCGCAAGCGGGCCGCATCCCTGGTGCGCCGCGTGCGGGCCAGCCCCAACATCATCCTCAGCATGATAGGGAGTAGGGTAGACTGCCGCTATTTGCGTCACTGCTGTGGGCTACATGCTCCATGTAGTCCATGTAGTTAATTATAGGTTTAAGTGTATTTTATTAACACAGGATTAAGCAGAAACTAACAATATGAGTTGTAACTATTCTTACTCGAAATAAATCATTATTATTATTATTATTATTCTAATTCTCTATGTAAAGTGGTTTGGTACTGTCTTAGGTAATATTAGTAGATATACACACATTACTCGCCGGTATCTCAGGAACCAATCAAGTCTACTTAGACGTGTTATTTCTTTAAAATTCGTTATAATATGTAGATACTATAATTTAAGAAGACCTAATCCAACGACACCTTACACTATGGGATAGACGGGGAAAAAGAACGTTACTCGTAGGGGAGGCTCTTTTTTTTTCAAGATTCTATTTTACACCTTATTTAGCGTTACTAAATAAGGTACTAATTTTTTTATGTATATTCATGCCAAATTACAGCTTTCTAGTACTGAGAGTCTCTGAGTCTAGTACTGACATGGCGACACTATAAGGGTTCGTAGTTTGACTAAGAAATCAGTTTACAAAAGGTATTTTGAACCTTTTTCCCACGTTCATTTAAATTTCTAACGTGTTTTTTTACACTTTCAATCAATTTTACGTATAATATGAAGAAATTAGCTTTGACATCTGTGACGGACAACTACTCATATATTAATGAGTAGTTGTTCTCACTGGAGGACACACTCTGCTGGACATGACTCGCAAAATACATCTGCTTATAGTAGAAAATACTGATTGCAGATATTCAAAAAAGAAAAAAAAAAAACTGTGACGGACAACATATATGTATCTTTTCTTATCCTTCTATACATAGTATTAAACAAAGTCGCTTCCCGCCGTCTTTTTCTCTCTGTATGTACGCTTAGATCTTTCAAACTATGCACTTTTAATGCAGTTTTCAGCAATAGTTATAACTAGCGACCCGCCCGCGGCTTCGCCCGCGTGGAATGTATTATACATATAAACCATCCTTAAGAATCACACTATCTATTAAAAAAAACCACATCAAAATCCGTTGCGTAGTTTTAAAGATTTAAGCATACATAGGGACAGACAGCGCAAGCGACTTTGTTTTATACTATGTAGTGATGATTCAAGACGAATGTTTTTATATATAACGAATTCTGGATTATGTTCGGGTGTTACAGAGAGTTCACATTTCACGAGCCAAAACGAGAGCGGGTCGGGAGAGAAAATTCATTTTTTAATTTTAAATCCGTGCACTTTCTCTAAATAAAGCTTTGTATGTTATGAATAACAAAACCTCTAATCTGCACGAGGATTATTCATTTTGAGACACAACGCGACTACAAATTATTCACGAGACGCCGCCGGATTAAGTGATTACTTAGTCAGTTAGTGCATCTCAGAACGGCGAACACACTTCAAAGCGCCTATTAATAACGACACAAGGGTATGTAATGCCTCAGTGTTTCTCTATCTTGCTAGTATTAAAGAAAGAGAGACGTTGTATAAGATGGAGGATGTTGTTGATGTTTCTTGTTAGAACTCAGATAGCGTTAAATATCTAAGACTGGGGTAAAAGCCGAATATAAACCATGGACGGGCTGTTGGGTTACATTCAGTGGAATACGAGTATCGTACAGTGCCGAAACTTCACGCTAGAAATACTAGAAATCTATGAGGTTGCGATAACAACGGTTATATTGTCGGTGGAACTGCAAAACCGCGTAAGTATCATTTTTAATACGTAGCAAAATGCACCTTTTTCGTAAGAAGGTAGGGTTTATTTTGTTAGATCATAAATTTGTTAGTTACGCGGTTTGGCAGTATCACTGACGATGCTATATTGACACAGTGGCCCTAGACACAACGCTTAACGCTAGCGTAAACGATTTTCAAAATGTGTAAAATTGTATGGAATTGTCACAACCGCTCATCGCGAACGTCCGGCAGCTTGCGTCAATCCTATACATTTTTGATAACGATATCGTTCTCGCAATGCATCTTCAGGCCACAGGGGACATGGTAGCATCGCTAGCATAGCAGATGGTCAATAGGGTCGGAGAGTTCTCGAGTGGCGTCCGCGTACCGGAAATCGATGGATGCAAGTGCACTGGAGCCGTCCATAAGACAGCCGGTGAAATGACTAGCATAGAGGCATTCCCTCTTAGTCCTCAGGGTTGACAGTGCATTTGCAGTCTTGTGAATGCGAATGTTTATGGGTCACAGTTTCCACTTATCATCAGGTGGCATGTGTGTTCGTTTGCCTTTCAATGCCATTAAAAACAAAAAAAATGTGGTTACTCTTGAAGGAGATCTAGGTTGAGGCACGTCTTTCAACTGAAATTATAAGATGAAATAATATATTTTTTATTTAGGAACTATGAAAAAATATACAAAAATGGCACAATCTAAACTAACATAAGAAATAAGAAACTAAACTAGAAAATATTAGAAAATATATAGGGGGCGATACGGGTAACCCCGATCCTGCGATGACAGATTTGTGGTAGCCCCTCCGGTCAGTGGAGAAGGCAGCATGACTGGAACCCGGTGCGGATATTGTAGGTGTCACCCCAAAGCTATTGAATAACGATCGTATCTTAATTCTAGTCAAAATTACTTTAAGCTCTGTTTTTAGAAAATTCAAACTCTATTTTCGTTAGACGAGAATCGAATTGGGAGTTTCTGAACGTAATTTTTGATGCATTAATGTGTGTTTCTGATTACATCATCAGTTTCTTTTTGTAAAATATAAATATTAAATTTGTAGCATGAAATTGTAAAACAATTAACACGTCATTAGTATAAAATTTGCAACTGTTAAATTAACCTGTCACTAATATACACATGGTAAACATCTTAGCCTGTTTGTGCAACATGTGGTTACAGAATTACCAACAAGTCTTTAACCCACTCTGGGAATGAAGGCGTGAGTGTATGTATGTTAAATTAGCGATTAAATTATCCAAACTTGATTCTAACTCCACATAAGTACCTAATCATGTACTTCAGCACCAATCAACCTGGTTTCCGGCGCTGGAACTAATTGTTACATCTATGGGTTGAAGCCGGTTAGCTATGATTGCATAGCCATTAATAACCGTCCGTAACTAAGCTGGCAAATTGAAACCTTGATACCTAATGGATTGATAACATTGTATTAAAACTACGATCACTAAATTAAGATGCGTCAATAATTAAATTTTACCAATATTATAAATGCAAAATTTTGGATGTTTGTTACTCAATCACGCCAGCACGGCTGAACCAATCTGATTGATATTAAGCACAGAGAAAGATTAAGTTTGAAATAGCACATAAGTTTGATATTTAAACATGAGATTAATACAAGTGACTGCAAATTAGTAATACAAAACACTTGATTGTGGCTCAGTTAACGACAAATAGTGTATTACATTAACTCAGTTGTTTAAATTTGCCTTCTTTAGTTATCGTTAATTTTCTAATAAAACTAATAATTGAAGTCCTAAAGTGTGGTTACCCCACATTTAATACCTAACTGTCATACCTGTCACTCAATGTTATTTATCTAATTTAAACATAGTGGTACGGTAACCGCATTAAGCTAGAACAAATGGGATAATGTTTTTTTTTTTTTTAATATACTTACGTGAGATTTAAGAGACGGGTTTAGTTTAGGGATGTGTGTAAAACATTGATTTACCAATTTGAATACACCCGGTATATAAGTGCGAGCGCAAGTGACGGAAGCTTTATTTACATTTATCCATCATCGCAGCATCTCTTGTTTAGGCTTATGAATTACGCACAGTTGTTATTCAAGGTGTAATACAGTGTGTCTCTGACCTTGGGGCTTTAATTTCAACAATCGATTCTACTCGCTAAACTGAACTACTTTTGTTCTGCAACATGAAAAAATAACTTAAATTTAGATAACTAATTGATGTTAAAGTCTAATTGTAAAATCAGTGTATTACATACTGGCCATGTAATAACTATCTCATGGTACGGGGGCGACATTACCTTGGTACGAGGGCTAAAGGAAAATGGAGAATTGGATCGCGTACATTGAAAATTAGATTTAACTTGTAATACTTGTATGATAAAAAATAAATTTAAACAGAACATATTTTTAACAACTTACAGAACAAAAGAAGTTTAGTTTCAGGAGTAGAATTGATCTATGCATTTAAAGCCCCAAGGTCAGAGGCACCCTGTATATCTGCTGTATGTTTCCCTTTGCAATAAATAAATAAATAAAAACGATCATAATAGGGCGAGCTTGCTACTTTGTTTTTACGCGGTAAAACCAAATAAAACCTTTAATTAAGACTCTCTTAAAATAACAAGCGTTTCTTTTAAATTTAAACAACGACATCTTAACCAATGGAATAATTAGACGACATTATATTTTCCTCACGATCTGAGCGCGTCTTTGCGTGTTTGTTTTCTCGTCACGCGTCAAACGCCGCGCGGCAATCGCGTCAATAAGGGCTGATTAATCGCGCGGTCGCACCGCACCGCGGCGGTATTTAATAGCATTCACTAAAATAGGGTGCAAGTTTTATTAGTGGGACAGATACGTGTATTGTTATTGTTAAATAGGTAGATGTTCTATAGAACATTTGTAATCCGATATAGGAGCAGACAAGGTGCTTACAAATGTCGTAACTTAATAGGGAATATGCATGTTTTTTTTTTACAGCTTCAATTGAAGCTGATTCATGTAACAAACAGATCACAAAAATCATTTTTTGAATAACTATAAAAATAACCAAGATATAAGCCAACAAAGATTTGTTCCTATCTCTTTCTAGAAAAACGGAATTTTACATGGAGTTTATATGGCCGCAGTGCACAATGACGTCACGGTGCACATCGGATCTCTCTGTCTAATTAGAAGTTTGAAATGCTTATAACTTCCGTATTTCTTGACCGATTTTAATTTTAATTTCCGTTTTGGTGATCTCTTTTACGGTATTTTCATATTTTGATGAGAAATGCGATTTTTAAAATCCATGCATATTCCCTATTCTATAATTAAAGCTGTTATGACGTGTTCAGACATATTTGGTGTCGACTGTTTGTTTTTCTTTTCATTTGGTGTGCAGACTGGTTTGGGTAAGTAATACGAGATATAAGAACTGATAATATAACACTCATAATATATACGCTCACTTTGTATAAACACGTTTAGTAGGTATAACGTTCACTGGAAATAATGAACGGAAGATATAATTTCAAAATATCTATTTCCATACAGTATAACGTTATTAATATATAATATCAATTTATATAACTATTATAAAACGTATAACGTTCATAACACCTAAGATTTAAAAGATATATTAATCAAATTATCTAACATCAAAAAACATAATACACGTATAATATAAATACATGCATATGTTATTTGAAATTAAATTCTATTTTCAGTATTAAGTGGCCTTCTTTATTAACAATCAACCTTACCTTACTAACTTTACTGGCAGAAGTCTGAATTTTCTGGGCAAAAAAAAATAACCTCGCTCACATTTATATCATACGATATTATATCTTGTAACACTTATTCATTCATTCATTCATGTCAGCCGAAAGACGTCCACTGCTGGACATAGGCCTCCCCCAAGGCTCTCCACTTAGACCGGTCTTGTGCTTTTCGCATCCACCGCTTTCCCGCGATCCTTACAAGGTCGTCACTCCGTAACACTTATACTAAAAGATAATATGTATTATGATCGCTATATGTCATGTATGTTATACGAACTGAAATTAGTCATTGTGAGTGTTATATTAAAAAATATTATATAAAATGAATATTATATGACTTGACCGTTATTCCTTATAAAAATATTGATTTTGTTATTATAGCTAACGTTCATTATATCTCGTAAACGTTAGTAACATGAAAATAGTTATTATGTAGTTATATCTCGTGGGACGCACCCGACTGGTTTTGTATGAGCAAGAATATTCATTGTCTTATCCCCATATGATATTATGCTTACGTAGATGACTTACCGTTCTACAAACTGATACCAATTGGGATTGTTCATATTTTTTAAATTACTCTAATTTGAAAACCATTTCGAGGAATAGGGTTTTAAAACCGTTCTGCAGTATTAAGTTTTTGAAATAATTATCTATTTCGGACATTTCGACAAAAGTATATTTGACCTTTGTTTGACTTTCGTTTTCGACTTGAAGCCCTCCTAGGTGTATCATACGGATTAGGTGAAAATCGCTTAAAATTGTATATTATATCTATTACAATGACTTTGTACCATTAGATATCATTTAATTGTAATTTATTAGATAATGCCAACCCAAATTTAAAATAATCATGTCATCCATAAAATGTCTGCTAAATAAATAAACATATTAAAACAAAACTATTGGGTCAAATACAAAATTAATGAAATTGGCGTCTTAAAATTACCTATTCTTTCGAATTTGAATGTAAAAATCGTGAGTATATTTTTTTTGGTCTATCCCAATTACAGAGATTGTAAAAATTGTCAGCCATTGAACTAATAAGCCTTTTGTTTTATTAGCAATTTTGTACACAACCATTCATACAGAAAAATTCGTCATCAACAGATAAAACAGAGAAATAACTGGACTGTGAGCGTGGACGTTGTTGAACCCGAAAATCCGCCGTTTAATCGTTTTCCGTTGCACATGAACGAACCGGTGTATTAATAACTGTTTGGGCATTGATTGGTTCAATGGGTATGGAGGGGGTTATCATTTAATTTTATTAATATTGGTTGAACTGTACTCGATCCTTAGGATTAGTCGCAACGTACATACATACTTGAAATAATTGGGAATGTCTATGGAGACTTAGAGTGAATTATCATAAGGTAGTCTGTTTGCTCGATCTATCTACATAATTATAGGTACTAGCTGTTTCCGTCCGCATAGAAGTCGTTTATCTCGAATAAAAGTACTCTATGTCCTTTCTCGTGGTTTAAGCTATCACCCGACGGAATTTCTTTGCAATCGGTTCACTGGTTTAACAGTGAAAGTGTAACAGACAGACAGACGGACAGTCGCATTTACTATATTAGTACGAATTAATATGAATCTTACATTTCAAAACTCCCCATCAAACAATTTTAAAAATCTTACTTAATGTGATTTTAGAATCGCATAACTGTCGATTAGCTCACCCATCGGCTAAATATAACCTCCAAAATACAAAATTATAATGAAAAAAAAAACCGCATTGAAATCAATGTAACAATTCGTGCCTTATGCTAACAAACAGAACATAGAACTACACAACAACCCTCTTTTTTGCTAACAGCTTAGAGCAAGAGGGATCCAAACTAAGCCTATAGTTAATTTAGGCTGATTCAGATCGGGTGAAAGGGTTAAAAAGTGCACCTGTGTTTGTCGCACGGACTGTGACGGGTTTATCCTCATATTTATCCGACGGCCTCACCCGCGCTGCTAATTATTCTTCACAGACAGTCAGACGAACGCACACAAAACACGGGATGCGGCATCGGACTTTAAAAACCAAGAAGACTTTAGTTTGAAGTTCGAAATCACCCTTTGTGGCGTAAAGTTTCGTATAATAATTGAAAACCCTATAAGTATTAAGTTATCTCAATAACTTAAAACTAAATCAAACCTAACCTAACCAATGTATAGCAATTCAATTAGGTATGCATTTAATTTAATTATTATATTATAATGTTCTGCGAGAGCTATTTTAGGTTTGATTTATAAGTTATATCAATAAATAGTGTCTTCTATTTTTACACGAAACTTTATGCCACAAAGTGCGAGCTCAGACTTTAACTAGTTTTCTTAGTTGTTAAGCTGTGAGCTTACGGAAAAATAAATATACGGAAAAATTTGGAATTTTGAGGTCTTCTTTTTAAAAAATTAATAATAGTTTTGCTCTTGAACAACTTAAGTGACTTTTCGAAACTAGGAACCTTTATAGTTTCGCCATGTCCGTCCGTCCGTCCGTCCGCAGCCTAGCTCAGAGACTCTTAGTACTAGAAAGCTGTAATTTGGCATGAATATACGTATTAGTCACGCCAAAAAAGTGGTAAAAAAATAAATATATTGTGTACCTCCCCTACCCGTAACGTGGGGATGTATTTTTTTTCTCATCCACCCCATAGCTTTGTGTGTCGTTGGATAGGTCTTTCAAAAATATTTGTAACAACATTTTTTCGATTAAGGTATCCGTTTATGCAATATAAAGCTTTAAAGCGCAAATTTTCGCTAGAGTCAAGTGTCCCCCCCCTACGAATACTAAAATTCTGAAAAATATCTTAAATTAAAGCACATATAATGAATTTAATAGGAAAACTATAACTACTAAACAAGTAGACTTGTGACGTCTGTTAAGTTGGTGGTACTGAATAAAAATTAAAATAAGAACACCAATAGTCAACACAATAATTTATTGGTTGTGGATCAAAAGCCCGTCTAGGTTTCACTCTCGTAGTCCGTTACTCCCCTGGCACTGATGGAACTGACTTCAGTGGTTCTTGAGTTATAATCGGTTTAAATGTTTAAACCTACCGTAAAATGTGCCTACTTTGCTCCCCCATGGGTAACTATGCTCCAGAGTGTCTTTTTTGTATGTTACTTAAAAGATAAGGCCGACGACAAATTTTCTAAAAATAATTGATGTATACATCCAGCTGCGCAGTGAATGAAAGCACTAGAATGATTTACAATACAGAATACCTCAATACCGTAAAGGCGGGTTTCTTTAGCCCTGAGGGGTAACTTTGGCCCAAAACGAAAAAAAGATTGAACAGCCCGCTACTCTGCAAGCTCGTGTGCGAGCGCAGCAGTGTCAACCTTAAATCATAGAAGGCAGTATTGGCTAGAGACTCGATGCTATCTTCACGTTGCTTACGCAGGTATTGACTTGTTAGTCTTGATCAACTGTGGGATAGTGAAAACGTGCGCAAACTGTGTCTGCAAACTTCCTCTGGAGACTCTTAAATCTGGTAAGTTTTCGTTAAAATATCTATTTGATCATATTAGACGTGTATTTGGGGACATGCCAATTGTATTTTTTATTTATTTAATCCTTGTATAAAACGAGAAATCTTGAAAACAATTGTGTTGTATACTTTGTCCCATGTTTCAGACAACTTTGGCCCGCGGGCCAATATTTATTATAGTGCAGTGGAACCAACATTTTTATCCTGGTCAGGTAATATCATTATCTGAGGAGGCAGTCCTTGTTAGATGTATGATGAAAGGAAAAGATTTTTGGCGGTGGCCTGTTATTTAAGGACGAACAACTATACAAGCGGGAAAATATAGTACAAAAAATCGGATTTCCTAAATTCGTAAAAAAAGGCTGCTTTTCCGTCCCGGAAATAAATAAATATAAGTTGTTGACGATACGCGCCAACAGTTGACTAACCCCGATAGCTCAGAGTTCAAAACAGAAAACGCAACGCGACTCAATTAGGAGAGGAAATAAAATGAAATTAGATAAAAAGTTAAATGAATTTAAATTACTAATAAAACAAACAAACACTGTGATATTACATTTACTTAAACACTATAAACTTTAAACAATATAAACAAAACGATTTTACTTTAGGGCAGAGAGACTAACAAACACGCATGCACCGTATACGACGAGTGCAGTACGAAACACTACGAATACTAAGAGCTTGTAACGAGTACTAATCCGAGTACTTCCCCCAGTCCTGATTCGGGGTGAGAGTACTATCACGAAACGAGTATTAATCCGAGTAATAACAAACTATGAAACCGAGTATTCACTGCGAAACCGAGTACTAATCCGAGTACTTCCCCCAGTCCTGGTTCGGGGTGAGAGTACGAAACGAAACCGAGTATTAATCCGAGTAATAACAAACTGCGAAACCGAGTACAAACAATTAAAATATTGGCTCCGTATTTATAGTATTTCATACAGGTTCAAATAGTGCCTTCACGTCCGAGGAGTCCCAAGCCTCTGCACAAATCAAAAGCCTACTTTAATAAATTTAATCGGGACGACCAATCAGAGCGCCTGCATTTCCGGGCGCTTTCCACTCGACCTTCGGGTGGAAACACCCGAGGGTCTTCCCCGTCGCCGCCCGTAAATACCGCCTGCGTCTGATTGGCCGCACGCTTTATCAAATTATCCTAAATTTGATTCAATATTTCCTTATAAACTAACACATAATCAATCATACTTCCTATCTCGCTGTTCGGATCTGATTCGTTTCTTCCTGGCTTAGGTCCGGCTCAGGATCTCTGACCCGATAACCTTTTCCATTCTAATATCGGAACTAGGTTACCGGGTCAGGAGGACAATAGCCGCGTTCGGCGGTCTATTTTACACAAATTTTTCGTAGTTATTTTAATGGGATTTAGCTGAGGGAGCAAGGATCGGTTCGGGGTTCAGTCCAGCTTGTAGTTCGGGCTGGACTTTACCTAATTCACACATAAAAAACTTAAATCTATACATCGTTCATCCGCAGCTCGTAATACTAGGTGGCTCCCTAAGCTAAATCCCCATTCTAAACCTAAAACTAACTAAAAAATCTTTATTAAATACCTAAAATCTACCTAATACTATATACAACACTTATATACTAACTTAACTATTTACAGTATCTTTATATACTAGGGTCACGTGTAAATACGTCGCTGTCAGCCAGGGTTCGGCGGTGGCTGTCGTTAACATAAGTAGTAAACTATCTCTTAAGAGACTAAGGTTTAAAAAATAACGTTCTAAACCTAATAATGTTAACGATGATTTTCATAAAAGGCTGTTGAATAAGGAGTTAGTTAAGTGAGGCTTATTTTATTTCAAGAAATGTTTGTCTTGATTTTATTTTTTGTTATGATTGTATTTTATGTTAAAAAACTATGTTTGAAAAGACTTAGATCTAGAAAAGAAACTCTTAAACCAAATAATACCAACGATGATTCTCATAAAAATACTGTTAACTAAGATCTAGTTAAGAATAAAGTGTATTAGTGTAAGTTTAAAATTTAATTTCAAGAAAACCCAAAATATTGTTTTCTTGTTGAAATAAATGTTTATTTTTGATTAACAAATGCTCTAGTTTTATTCTTTAACACTCCAACATGGTTTATTTGGCCAATGCCTTTACAATGTTTGTTTTTGTAAGAGAAAAATGCTGCGGAGCAAAGAAGCCTTTCTTTAAGGACAACATTGGCCCAAAAAAGAAATAAATATATATATATGTATTCAGTGTATATTTTTCAACTTTTATCATTCTCAAATAATAACTTATACCCCTGAAACCCCGTCAAACCTAGTCTAACATTTATATCTACAAAATACATAAAATGCCGCGTCTTTTAATATTTTTTTAAATAAAAATTGGGTAAAGTAACCCGCCTTTACGGTATAATATAATATCGGGAACTTATTTGCGGTGTTGGTTAACTTACCGCGACCTGTGTCGATGTATGGGGATAACAGTTTTCCACCGGCAAAGTTAAGTTTGTCGCGAGGTCTAATTTGTTTGTAGTAACGGTTTCGGAACCCTACACTGAGCATGGTCCGACATGCTCTTGCCCGGTTTTATAATTTTACTGGAGCTCGGTGTGCCGCATCCAACGAACGCTGAGTTATGAGTGACGGGCGGCGGTTGCGCCCCAGCAAATACAAAGTTCCCCTACTTTGTACTACTAGAAACTTCCATCCACCTCGTCCCTGCAGTTTGTCTTTTGCTTTAACGAGATCAAGCCACTAGTTTGTTTGTTAAATATTCGATTAATACTTTTGAGTCTCGAAAGAATGGAAGTTTAGGAATATTTTGCTTCAGTTAATTTAAGTTTTAAAAGTCATTAATTATTCATTAATATTCCTTTGTCACTGTATTTTATGCGCCATCAACTTTCTGCGAATTTAATAGAAAATAATTCAAACTTTGTTAGTTTTATTAGTTGGCTACGCAAGTTATTACTTATATTAAAAGGTTAAAATAAACAGAAATACGATAGATGGGATAGGTACCAACAAATAAAAACATTTGTTTTTATGGAATGGAGAAGTCGAACGCATAGGCACATGGTGAATCAGTTTTAAGGTTTTTCGCAAGAACAGATAAAATGCCTTTTTGATATTAGTTTTACCGACAGTTACGTTTTTTGTAAACGCAGAACCTTCACTTACATTACGTCTAGGAAGATCGTTTAATCAATTCAATTTTAAGGTAACCAGTGGCCCTATGCAAGGTGCATAACGCTATCGTAAACAATTTTCGAAAACTGACAAAACATACGAGTATGGAATTGGCATAAGCGCTTGACACGACCGTCATCCAGCAGCTCACGTCAATCCTACACATTTAAGATAACGTTAACGATCTCGCAATGCGACTTGTCTAGGGCCACTGAAAACTTAACTAGAATTTTGACGACGCGTTAGCCTAGTCGGTAGTAACCCTGCCTACGAAGCTAGCGGGTTCAAATCCCGGTAAGGGCAGATATTTTTGTGATGAGCGCGAATATTTGTATCTGGCTCATGCATCTTTTCGATGTATTTACGTATATATTTATCTTTATAAGTATTTATATCGTTGTTTAGTACCCATAGTACAAGCCTAGAGCTTAGTTTGGGACTAGGTCAATTGGTGTGACATAGTCACCCGATTTTAATTATTTATTATTTATTTTGCATTTTTGCTTCTTAATCGTTTATTTGCCTTGTGTAATTTTTTTACCTATATCATATTTAAAAAAAAACATAAATGACAGTCGAACGGTATGGAATTCTCTGTGTGCGAGTCTCACTCGTTCTCGTGAGATATGCACGAGACTCACAAGATGGTAAGTAACTAACCGCAACCCTTAACCAACAACAAAAGAGCAATAGCAATCGCACTGTTTCATTTATTATTTATTTAAACTTTATTGCACAACGAATAAAGTACAAAGTATTTAATTTCAAACTCATTTCATTTTATTTACTGCCAGTTTTTATGAAAAAGTTAGCTCTGTTCTTTAAGGTAGAGTCATACCGGTGCATTCTTACCTATTCATTCATATTGTGTACCATTTTAAATATTTCGTCACATAGTTCTTCATGCCATTTAAATAATTCTAGCAAACCTAAAACTGTGTTTATGGCATTTGTAAATGTCAATTTGTCGTTCTTGAGCCCCGACCGACAAGAGTCGCCGACGCCGGCAAAAAACCGTCGAGCGAGCTTTTAGGGTCCCGTAGCTTTACAAAACACACAACTGTTAGTTTTGTTCAAGTAAGTATGTGGGGAAAGCGAAAGATTAAAAAAACACCGATTACAGTCAATAGGATATTTAGGCAAAATTAACGGGATCGTATCAACAAGAGAAAGTTCAAAATATATAATGATTATAATATTTGTTTATGGGTTTTAATTCTGAAACATTCTGAGAATTCTGAAACTTTAAGGTTTTTTTAAAAAGCCGTTGTACCGAATTAATTTGTTTAAGTTAGGTTTATTTTATAACAATCCAAAAAATATATATTATGACCATCATGTATAACGTACCAAAAATGCACACATTCGTTGCCACGTAGCACGTATCGTTACGCTCGTAGCCGATTCCAACATTTAATTGGAACGAAAACTGCCAACAAACAGAGAACCCAACGAGCGGGTTGCTGGCACTAAAAATGTTAAAAAATAACAGAAGATAATTAAAAAACAAACTATTCCATTACATATAATATATTGGTTGGTAAACTCTCCTTTTATTTTTAACGCATTACAACTGATTTCAGTCTGAACTTTACTAAACTTGGTCTAGTAGGTAACCATACATCGGAGACCCGTAGGTAGTGTTGATCAACAAAATACTTTCTAAATACTGCCGTATTCAAATCTAATATCGACGGTGAAGTACCATGAACTCCTAACTGACATTTTGACGATAATTACTTTTTCATGTAGATACACTTTAAACATAATCTGGCATTATTACTGAAGACACTGGTTTCATACTCATTTAATTTCTTCTTTTTTAATGTCTTCAGTAATGATGCCAAATTAAATTTACAGTGTATCTATATAAAAATGTAACTATCGTCAAAATGTCAGTTAGGAGTTCATGTTACTTCACCGTCGATATGTATTTAAATATACCCATCGTATCCTACCGTGTCCTACTAATCCTAGTCCTAGTAATACTATAAATCCGAAAATGTGTGTGTTTGTCCTCCTTCACGCTGCAATGGCAGGACGGATTTTGATGGAATTTGAAATAGAGATAGCTGATACCCAAAGTTAACACATACGTTAATACGTTAATACGTAAATATACGCAGGTAAAGTCGCGGGCAGAAGCTAGTTAAGTTATATGTTTACAATTACATCACTAGCAAATCAGCCAAAAGATGTTCGCTTCTGAATATAGCTCTCCACAGCAACAGTGAAGATCAAAAGGATTTATTTTCTACCCACTTCACATGTTTTTGAAGAATGAAGAAGGCATAGTTCACAGGCTACCTCATAGGTAACTGAGGTCTGAGGCCCGTACAACAACATCTCATCTCAAGATCGCAAATACATTGCCATCCCTGAAGAGAAAGATAGAAAGCCCGTATTGTGTATGTTAACAAGCTCTTACGATCAGAAAACAACCATTTACATATCAATCATCATCATCATCATCATCATCATGTCAGCCGAAAGACGTCCACTGCTGGACATAGGCCTCCTCCAAGGCTCTCTACTCAGACCGGTCTTATGCTTTTTCCATCCACCGCGTAAATATCAATAATCATCTTCATTTCCACCCTCATACACCCATTAAGTACAGGGTAAAGGCCATTTAAATATAGTATTTATTATTTATTATAATAAGGAACCCTTTGCATGCCAACAGCTCGCAACTCGCTAGTTTTTATTTTTTGCAGTTCTCCTCGTTAGGGCGGGTTTTGCCCCGGATTTAAAATTTATGTTGCTTTAATGATTTTTTTACATTTTTCCCGGGTTTGTCACGATCCACTTTTTGTTGTAATTTACATGTAGCTATGTAAATAGTTGCTCATTCGCGTAACATGCATAAGTTTCTACATTTTATATAGTTTGAGGGATTTTTTGATTGTCCGTGTGAGGTAAGGAATAAAGAATAGAGTATCTTATAAATTTAAAAAGATAATCTCCTTTTTTCGCAGTCGGATAAAATCTCTACAAAGCCGGGAGCTCGCAGACAGACTGTTCGCAGAAAAAACTCAATCTTGATATAATTCCGGACTAAGTACACTGCCGTCGTAAAATGCTTGATAAGTACAGTTTTTACGAGGCTGCGACGGAGCTAGCCGAGTGGGGAATTAGGCATATACATAGCTAAAATACAGTTGCGGCCCAAGAAAAGGTTAGCAGGAAATAGCTTTTATTCTTGCAATCAAATCATTTTTAGGGTTAGCACCCAAAAGTTTACCTTCGCTGACCATCCTTCTGTCTACCGGAACTGTATCACATGAACTCTGCCCTACTACGGAGAAAAGGCACAAGTGCAATTCATTCAAAGAAGCACATTGAACTCTCAGGGGTTATAAATTAGGTTGGAAGTGCAATACAATTAATATAGTAGATGTGCCTTTTTTCCGTAGGAGGGCAGAACTGTAATCGTTCGACGTCGTAATAATTAAAAAATAATGTTAAAATTGTAGGCTTTCGTACGATACGCGGTACGGACCCTTCTTGTGCGAGTTGGACTCGCAGTTGGCCGGTTTTCTAATAAACTATGTCGATACAAATATGACTTGCATAAATAAATAGATAATTATAAATGAATACATAAACATCTATACATCCACATCAGGGAAATAATAAAAATGACATCTACATGACAGATATTCTAATTTTAGAAGCAGCGAGAGTAATGAACTAAGACAATACTATGACTGCGACACGAAGTGCTCATGAAGAAGTTTACACTCATAACTACATAATTCTAAGTACTTTTGCCGTGTGGTTGCCGGGTTAGAATAGTGCCACTCCATGTCTTCCCGTGGATGTCGTAAGAGGCGACTAAGGGAATAAAGGCTTGCAGTACTGTTAAGCGATCGGCTTGCCACCTGTCACTAATACACTGGGAAACATCTTAGCCTACTTGTGCAAAATGTGGCTACAGAATTATCAAGAAGTTTCAAGACTTGTTGGTAATTCTTTAGCTCTGCCTACCCCACTCTGGGAATGAGGGCGTGAGTTTATGTATGTATGTATGTCTAAATAAGTACATTGATGCAACCGTGCAATGTCAATCTTAGTGATGGGGCGTGTCTTTGCGGATTAATGACACTAAAACCATCTGATATTTCTAGTTTCATGCTTAGATATACTAACGTAATTATGGCCACATCAATACAGTCTTGCTAAATGAAAGCTGTACTGTGGCGTGCTATATTTTGGTAAAGCTGTTACGCCATTTGTCTATTACTTGGAAGCTTGCTTACGGACGTAATATTATATTCACGCAGCATACCTCTATGCACCTAACAAAGACTGTCTGAGACTTAGTTTAATATCGTACCCGAAGTAATAAATGTAAAAAAAATATCACTATAGACAGTGGATTTTGGAGTGGATGAAACTCCATAATAATTTGAAGTTTAAGTTTAAAAAAACATAGTTTTAAGTTTCATCTCTTTATGTGTGGCTGTAACGTCTTTTTATTTAATAGTCGAAGTGGTTCTGCGGTTGGATATAGATTGGGGCGTTTAAGGTTAATCAGCTTTGAATGCAGAAATCGCAAATACGTCAGGGATTTTCAAATACTTATTAAAGTATGTAATAAAAAGGTATAGCTGTTATAACTATTAGATACGTGAAGATGAAAACCCCCCATGTTACCATGACTTACAAATACCGTACTCACTCGCAACCTCGCAGTGTGCAAATAGAGTGCCAGAGACAGACCATTCGACTCGCTAGCGAGTACGGTAATTGTAACTCATGGTGGGGGTACAGATATCCCTTAAACGCCCTAACCAATTTTCACGAAACATACATACATACATACATAAACTCACGCCTTCATTCCCAAAGTGGGGTAGGCAGAGATAAAGAATTACCAACAACTTTTAAAACTTGTTGATAATTCTATAACCACATTTTGCACAATAAGGCTAAGATGTTTACCAGCGCATTAGTGACAGGTTGCAAGTCCATCGCCTAACAGTACTACAAGCCTTTATTCCCTTAGTCGCTAGTCGCCTCTTACGACATCCACGGGTTGACATGGATTGGCACTATTCTAACCCGGCAACCAGACGGGGAAACATGCACAAAAAACATATAAAAAAAGGGTATCTAAATCAGTTCACTCGTTTAAGAGCTACAGTGCCGCATACAGACACACAGACACACACACATAGCGGTCAAACTTCTAATACCCCTCTTTTTGCATCGGGAGTTAAAACTGCATTCAAATGAATATTTGGCATAAAAGAATCGCATTTTAGGCCGTTTCCTGACTTGGCGGTTTGCTTGCATTCAATACTAGTGGCATCCACCAATCAATACGCAGCATTTATCCCGACATGTTTTACTGCAAGCAATCCGCCAAGCAAACGGCCTTAAACTGTTCCAGATTCAAATGGGTACCAAATTTGAGAATCAAGTTTTAAAAACGCCTGACTGAGAATGTTAAGCGTTATAAACGGCGAAGGCGGTGCACATTATTTCTCACGTCAAGTTTTGAAACTCGTTCCATTTTTAAGTTATACTTTTTAAACTTGCATATTTCACTTTAAGCGCCAGTAAGTGTACTCGTATATATTTCTTAGAATTCCCATACATTTATAAGCAAGTTTGTATCGATAAATAACGGCTGATTTTCACGCTCCAATGCTTCCCGTCTTAGGCTTTGACGAATGTAGTATTTATTTGAAGAGACGCTAGACGTAACAAAGTGATATTGTGCCAGAAAACGTTTGCTATTCTATTAAATAAAATGTTTTGGATGTAATAAAATACTTTGATGAATGGTAAAGTATTAAATTGCCCGGATTACAAATGGTAGCTCAAAGTACTTTTGGGTGCTATACATGATATTGAATGAGTTGAGTATCTTGCGGCGCTTCTAATGAGCAGTGGTCTACTCATGAGAAGTGCTGGTAGATTTTTGAATAAAAAACTAGGAACCGTCGACACGAGCAGATGAACATACTTTATATTAAAAAAAGTTTATCTCTGTCTACTTCCGGAACTTCAACTGTTCATTTGAAACTTATTTCATCATTAACAAACAAGAATATACATTTTTATTTATTCCTATTTTCCACTTTAAGATCACAAGTACAAGTAGGATGTTGATATTGTTGGCAGCACCATTCCCAAAAACCTTTATAAGGTAGGTACAGTCCTTAGTCCTCCAGTCAGCTTTTTAAGTAGCTGTACACTTGTGCTTAGCCAGCTTAAAGTAAAAAAAAAAAAAACGAGGTACAAGAGTGTGCAGCAACTAATAAGGCTGACTGTTCCACAGAATACCACTTAGTATCATCCATCTCAGAACGTTTATCAATCTTCCATACATACCTAATTATATTTATACCAAGGCTTTCGAAATTGACTGACTAACAGGCATCGCACGGCTTAAATCTCCTAAGTTCATTGGGTAACCCAGAGGAAGGAAATTCTACCCCCAACAGGCTAGAAAAGGGGGAACAACGGGAATCCAATTTTACACGTCGTGGTCGCGGGGTTGTCTAGGATGCCTTTATAAAGCTTAGTGTTTATTTGTCTCCTAGATGCATTCTCAAGTTCCGTATGTTCTAGAGATGCCTCACGATTCAAAAATCATACTATCTCATTAGTAATAGCTGTCAACACAACTAGGTGTATATGTATATACAGGGTACGTAATTTGAGTGGGGATTTTGGGTTTTCTGTTCTTAGGAAACAAGGTCTCGATTTAGGAAAAGGAAAGAACTGAATATAAAGATAAGAAATCGGGTGAGAATTTGTTCGATGCTCCGTGTAGGGTTCCGACGCTGTTACTAATTCAGAAAACCATCTCGAAAAACCACTAGTAGCAACTAGAATTCTCCATAAACGTTATTTGATCCCGTCTTAGATGATTTTTAGTGTGTATAAACACTTTAGTCGCTTGAATCTCAAGAACCAATCAAGTCTAAGTCTAGTCAATAATGTGCTTTCATTTAATACTTTTTCGCGATATACATTATAAACATTGTATGTGAATAGTCGGTAGGGGACGTCCTAGACGGACGTACGGTGATCAGATTCGCGATGTACTGAAGGGCCAAATAAAAAGCACCCGAAACCGACGTACGTGCACGAAGAGATTGATGAATGTAGAGGAAGCGAAAGTTGTATGTTTAGATGCACCTGGCGTTCCATAGTCTCTGCCTACTCCATTGGGAGACAGGCGAGAAGTTATGTATGTATGTATGTAGATTATAAACTATCGGTGTTCAAAATAATACCGTGATATATGTATCCATAAGTGACGTGTTGGTCTATTTATGGACGTTTGCCCCACAAGCCGGCGGTATAATAACCCCTTTGGCTCGGCTCGGTGTATTATTATGTAATAAGGCATCATGCCCGTACGCACGACACTCATCAGGGCGCATTGTCGCGAAACGGCGCGGGCCCACTGTCGGACGACAAAAAAAACGAAAGCTTAAAACTAATTGAGCTAGACTAGGATATACAGTGTAAGAGGTCTTTAAGAGTCTATCAAGTTTGAGTAAATTCGCTTAGATTAAGAGTATATGAGAGCCAATAAGAGAGAGAGAGAGAAGAGAACAAAGGAAACCCAACGGGTCCCAATTAATATGTATACCCTGTTCATCCGTCCGTCCGTCCATCAGTCCTAACTTTAAAAATTTGTAATTTTTAAATAATAAAGGGGTCCCAATAATTAAAAAGTTTATTTTCAACGTGTTTTTATGTTGATGTATAATTAAAACGGTAAAACATAGAAGCGTCACATTTGACATGGTTATAGTACAAACAATGACTTCACAAAAAAATGGTCAAGTGTGAGTTGGGCTGGCACTGATTCGATTCGAAATCGGAATACAACAACACATACTCTGCCACGGAACGGAACCCTCAGTGCGCGAGTCCGACTCGCACTTGACCGGTTTTTAAAGGTAAAACGCTACAATTCACATTTGAAGGGCAACCCCGTAAATTAAAGTCGTAAAAAGATGAAATTATGTAGACGAAGATAAAATGAATATTCAAATACAATGTTCTGTGACTAGCGAGAAATTAATTTCGAATGAGTTTTAAATTCAATTTGTTCAAGTTTTCGTTTGGACGTGTAATAACGTATGCGAGACGTGCAGCGGTGTGATTGTCCCTCGCAATTCAAAGAAGTCGCAAATGTTTGCGATGGAATGGTAACGCTTTGAAATAGCTTGTCATGCATAAATTTAAGGCCTTTGTAACTTTATAAAACGACAAGTTACTATGTAATCTCTTAGATACTTTTCAGATACTTACTTATTGCTTCTTTGTTGTCGGTTTATACAGTGCGACACAAAAGACTAGAAATTAAATAAAGTGGAAATAAAAAAAACAGTAAATTGTTGCCATGATTAAGCGTTTTACGACAAAAATGTGACAGTTACGTAGAAAGTGGCGCCCCCATTTAAATTCTACTCTTTTGTGTCGCACTGTAATTGGTTGGTTTTGCCGTATAAAACTGACAAGCTGACAACATGTGAAATAATCATATTTTTCGTAGTATTTCTTATCAATTGCGTGTATTTCTAAATGAGCTTAGATAACATTGGTAACACGAGCACTAAACCTAGCGCATAGCTGAATATAAATTACTAACAGCACCTGAAAGACCGAGCGTCGCAGGGATTAAAATGAATTTTCACGATGGCAACTTGACGGATCGATTTTTCACTCCCACCTAAAATTTCATCGAATGGTTTACAGACGTTTTCAAAAACGTGATAGTTTTTTTTTTTTTTGTAATCTTACAGGCCTACTTTTTTATAATACCTACAACATATTCAAAAATCTGAAATATCGGACAATGTTTAAACGTTATCGCATTTTGCATGGACATTTTCAGCCTTAGGTACAATCCTCTTAATTTCAGTAATCATTAATTCATAATTATCATGTTTTTTATACAACCATACCCAGTAGAAAATACTCTGTTTTTACATAAATAGATAAACAAAATATTGCTCGTTTAATATAGGATTTGCAAAATGGTTCATGCGAAATAACCCGTTTGAACATTTTCAATTAGAACCTAGTTGGCCATTTTACGATTAAAAGTACCGTAAAAATGCTACTAGTTTTAGAAGAATGTAACTTTTAGACTTTTAAGAATGTATAAACTATAACCGATCAACTTAAGAGAGTTACATCCGGATCATGGTCGCTGTCGCCTATGCCATGTCGTATCGTGAGTATCGTGACCACCTTAAAAGTTCGATATATTTTCGACTATTCACCTGTCAGAATTTTGATTGTTCCGAACCTATGTTGTGCTGGAGCTATTTTTGATAAACGTCATAATTTTTCTGATTTACGTAGTTTCGGTAAGATTTGATTAACGATATCAAAAACAAAGTCTTTTATAAAGACATGGCATTCGGAATTATTAAAATTCGGTATTTTGATCACTTCGAAATTGTGACTCTTCGGAATTGTGTGATGCCCCGTGTCATGTCGTGACGTGTCATGTCGTGTCGTGGAGCAGCGGCGCGTGATTGCCAGTCGCGGCCGCGCGGGGCTCTCGCGATTGATTGCATTATGGCTCTCACGCGTGCAGCGCCAGACCAGCTTACAGAGAGTGCACTTGGTTTCTGAATTAGGTACCACTAGCTAAATAGGCACGATTACAAGAAAAAAATATACTAGGAACATTATTATTTCATATACTATTAAACGAGCAAAATCACGTTTTCGAAAACAGCTCTATCAGCTCGCGATGTGGGAGTAAAAATCGATCTGTCAAGTTGACAACTTCGGGAATATTCGTTTCCAACCCGAGCGACGCTCGTTCTTCCAGGAACTGATAATTAATTTAAATGAATTAAGTAAGTACCATTGTTTGATTCAGAGAAATGTTTATTTAGGACCGTGTTCGTGTCTAAAGGGCGAAAGGGTTATATTTCCACTAGTTATATAACAATATAAGAATTAACAAGTTTCGTTGATAAAACTAGTGAAAAAAGGAATTGCTGTCTATGCGTCCATCTGTGTCTAGTTCGTAAGCAGAATAAGTTACAGATCTGATCTGATATTAGGATATTTTGTGTACAAACAATCATAATACAAATATAACTGCGCATGTACAAATCCTACAGTTGGTTAAACAATTTAAAACAACATATTCCACATTAAATTTTAAATCTATCAAAAACAGTGTTCGGTTTTATTAAAAAAGTAGCCTGTCCCGCTTTTATATTGTAAATGCGGCCATTGCGAAAATAATATCTTAAATCTCTACAAAAAATAAACAAGTACTAAATTTGCAGTAATTTTTCCATGACATTTGCTTTTAAATATATCGCCAGTTAAATGCATTAAAGTGATTCCCCTGGAATTTATCTTCTGTGTCAATTCGGAAACTGTGAATGGAGTTAATAAGATATCTTTATATTGGAATAGACTTTGCGCAGAGAGTGAAGTTGACAAATGAGCTCCAAAACGTTGGAGACATATTTGTAGCCGAATTTGCGAGAAAAAAGGAAAATAAGTGCTATAATAAATAAGCGCATAGGCTAATGCCCCACACTGATTGTTTTTTTAAAGGGTTTTTGTATTGCAAGACAAATTTAAATTGTCACCAGAATATACAGGGTGTCCCAGAAACCGACGTCAACCCGCCTAGGGCTGATAGAACAGCTCATAAGCTATCGATTTAACCCCCATGTATGTTCAGCAATTGTTATTAGTTTCCGAGATATTGATCATTTTAATCGGAATTTTTGTCATTTTTCCTTATGTCCGTGATACGAAAATCCCCTAAATTCCTGAATTAATTCACATATTTTTAAGTGTTTTCTTGCATGATTAGAATCACTGTGAAATAAGGAAGTTTTTAAAGCTACATGCCAATTTTTTTTTCATTACATCTTTTTGAGTAAACGCACAAAGTTTGTTTTTCAATACTTGGTGAAAAACAAACGCGGGGTTCTCTTAGTATGGAGAAAGTAACTCTGTGCGTTTACTCAAACATTAGTAATGAAAAAAAAATTGGCATGAAGCTTTAAAAACTTCCTTATTTCACAGTGATTCTAATCATGCAAGAAAACACAAAAAAAAATATGAATTAATACATGAATTTAGGGTTTTTTCGTATCACGGACATAAGGAAAAATGGCAAAAATTCCGATTTCAATGATCAATATCTCGGAAACTGATAACAATTGCTGAACATACATAAGGGTTAAATCGATAGCTTTTGAGCTGTTCTATCAGCCCTAAGCGGGTTGACGTCGGTTTCTGGGACACCCCTGTATAAATGTACGAAGTCTGTTGCTTAGAAGGCAAGGTAAGTAAGATAGTGGTACCCGATTCCCTGAACAAGGTCGTATCATCCAAAAAAGGTCCCAAAATCCTAACACCCCTGATACACAAATGTCTACGGAACCGTGACATTACACGTTTTGATTATTAAGACAAAAGTCGTAGGTTTGATTCTCGCTTAAAATGAGGTAGTTATCTCATAATGACATACGTGTGCGGTTGTTGTCATCCAGGCCCGGTATACTAGGCGATAAAAAAAATATCGTCTTTGATCTGTTATCGTATGGTCACCGTTTTGATAGCTCTTATTAACTTGACAGCAACGGCGGCTGACGTCACAACGATACCATAACAGGTCAAAGACGACATCGTTATAATCGCCGGGAATAGAGGTTCTGGTTCAAAAGGTACGTAGTTAATTTGTTTATTATTTACACTTGTACATAGAAAACGATCCTATGTCTGATTGACTAACTTGTTGAATCAAATTTGAAGGTAATATTTCGGTGCACTAATGTTTGACCAAAAAATTATTTACAAATGGTCATTTGACAAACAACGTTTCACCAAATGATCATTTGGCAAACGAGACATTTGACAAAAGTATCATCTTACAAAAACTTACATAGCAATTGATCATTTAGCAATTAGTTTATCTATTTCTGGGCAGAAAAAAAAACAACCTCGAAGGCCAAGAGCAAGCCTTCCAACCTAACCTATCCGAGTCGGTTATGCCCTGAGTCGTCTTCCTCGAAAAACGTAAATTTAACTGTTGATCATTTGGAAAAGTAAGTCATTTGTAAAATGACTAGTAGTAAAATGATCAATTGACTTAACATTTTTTTGCAAAACGTTGTTTGTCAAGTGTAATTTTGCCAAATGACTTTTGGTCAAACGGCAGGACACCAATATTTCTTGAGTAGGTACCATAGGGGCACTATAAGAGATTTTTCGAAAATTGACCTTCAACGCGAAAATGAGAGGGAGTGAAACGAAAAAAATATTCTACAGATGCGAAGTTGCGGGCGTTGTTTATTCATAAATATATTTTTTACATTCATTACAAAACGAGTGGCACATACCCCAAATAATCGATCACGTAACCTCAGGCCACGCAGTTACAGTAACACATGACTACGTTAACAAACTGGGGCTCTAATCCAGTTGGTTAAATCTATGGGATTGCTTTTAACTCGGCTACCATTACTGTCAAGTTAATAAGAGCTATTGTTACTTTGACAGTACGATAACATGTCAAAAGCAATATGGTAAAGTAGAAAGCCCCTGGTCTGTAAAAGTAAAAAACCTTACTTTCAAACAGTGAATACCACTTTAATTAAAGAACTTAATGCCTTTGAAAAGAACTCTTTTATAATCAAATTTAATTCAGCATTATCGCAGTTATTAAATTCTTTGCAAATAACGGATTTAAAAAGTCACTCGGGGCGTCCGGGGATAGGTTTTTTATTCAAAAGATTAATTCTAGCAACGCTGCGGAGACAAAAATCCTTCTTTCATTAAAAACCGGGCGTGGTAATGCCGGATGAACCGGTCAGAGGTTTACCCGTCGCTGTTCCTGGTTTTTACAAGTATTTTTACTTAGTACTGATATTGAAAAACTTTTTGCTACGTTTTTATTAGCTACTTTTCTTATTAATTAAAAGCACCCGAAACCGACGTACCTATCTACGAGCATGAAGAGGTTGATGAATGTAGAAGAAGCGAATGTTGTATGTTTAGACGAGTGCACCTGGCGTTCCATAGGTTAGCTGATTTGGAGACAGGCGTTTGTACACATGTGTGCTTTCTGGTTTATTCGTCGGTTTGGTACCTACTGTTTTTGCAACAGTAGATACCTTGGTTTGATTTTTTTAACTTATCGGTGAGTTTAGAGACTCAAAACTCTATAAAGATAGAACAAGAACCAGTTTTTAGAACGTGTTTTCTTTTTGTTAGTTTTGACAAGTAATACGATAATACTTGGTAATAGGTAACTCCAGAAGGATCTCCGATGCGAATGTTTTAAGGAAATTATGAAATTAAATTCTCGTGTAGGTAATTTCCGTCGAGGAAGTTGGTTCAGAAAATTATACTGAAATTATATAGTAGATGAATGCCAGTCATCGTGATGACGTTGACGACGCGTTGACCTAGTTGGTACCCTGCCTACGAACCTAGTGGTTCCGGGGTCGATTTCCGGTGTGGGGAAATATTTGTGTGATGAGCGCGAGTATTTGTTTCAAAGTCTTGGATATTTTCAATGTATTTAAGTTTTTATTTCTCTATATTCATATCGTGGGCTAGTACACATAGTGCAAGCATAGAGCTTGGTTTGTCACTAGATAATTCGTGTGAAATAGTTCCCTTGTTTTTTTATGTTGATGACATTTTGACGACTGGCTTAATAATAACCAATCAGAGGGGCTATTGTCCAACGCAGTCGCAATCGCAATCGGCTTCAAAGCGGAACAATTGTTTTTATATTGTATGCAAACAAGCCTTCGATTTTAAAAATGAAAACGATTCGCATTTTTTAATGGAATGTATCATTTTAGTAGTTAATCATCAGTGACGATATGGTGCTTAAAGTAAATCGTATTTCATTGACAATAAGAACTACTATAACTAATTTTTATTTTTTATTTTTTTTATGGCATAGAGTAGACAAACGAGCACACAGGCCACCTGATGGTAAGTGGAAACTGTGACCCATAGACATTCGCATTCACAAGACTGCAATGCAATCATAAGACTGCAAATGCGTTGCCAACCCTGAGGACTAAGATGGAATGCCTCTATGCTAGTCATTTTACCGGCTGTCTTATCCCCAAACCGGAACACAACAATGCGAACATTGCTGTTTGGCGGTAGGTTAATGGATAAGATGGTGGTAGCGATCCGGACGGACCCTGCACAAGGTCCTACCATTCGCAAAAATAAATTAAA
This sequence comes from Acleris emargana, assembly GCA_927399475.2. Lineage (NCBI taxonomy): Eukaryota > Metazoa > Arthropoda > Insecta > Lepidoptera > Tortricidae > Acleris > Acleris emargana. The sequence continues at coordinate 7,382,145 of OV656840.1, forward strand.
AATAAAAAATAAATTCAAATATAGCTACAGAAAAATCAACGAAACTAAATGTTCTCTCTTGATTCGTCATCTATTGTATTAGAAATGAAAAAAAATGGTCATTCATTATCTTTGTATGTTATTACCTAGTAAAAAATTTGGTTATTAATAAAAGTTTATAAAAGGTAACCCGAAATACTTAAAGTTTGCCACTATAATAATATCTAGTATTTAATCCCTGTTCCGTACTCTTTTAATCCCCTAAACCAGTTCGCGCCAGTAATATCGCCAGTAATAACCGGAAAGAACCGGATTAACAGCTGGCAATATCTGTTATAATTATTTAATACTGGCCCGGTCCCTGTTGGCGGTCAATGATCAGTCTTTATGGCGACGCGACTGTTCATAACTGACGGGACAAGTTCTTGGAATGATATGAGAAATACGGCATTTCAGTCCATTTAGCCATTTTTGAACTAGAACTAGAAAACTAGTTTTGTACATACAAAACACACGTACTTTATTTCAGTTTAATAATTACCAAAATTTGAAACAAAATAATTAATTGATAGGAATGCAAGCGTTGTTTTATTGGTAAGACCAAAACGAGGAGCCAAAATTAAAACTTACAGATATGTTAGACAGTTAATCTTACTATAATAATATCAAACTAGTCTAAAAGACGTGTGAAGATTTTTGATATGTCAAAGTTAACAATGAACAAACAGCACACCTGTAAAATTAATATTTCTCTGGGTTATTGCATTGCGTAACATTACAATTTAGTAAATGAATAACCAGCCATTTGTTTTTTTTACTCAAACCAATGCAGATTAACAGAAAAAACCGGCTAAGTGCGAGTCGGACTCGAAATCACATTTGTTCTATAGCAACCTTTAAATATTCATTTTATTCTGTTTTTAGTATTTGTTTTTATAGAGGCAACAGAAATACATCATCTGTGAAAATTTCAACTCTCTAGCTATCGGCTTGTGAGATACAGCCTGGTGGCAGACAGACAGATGGACAGACGGACAGACGGACAGTGGAATCTTAGTAATAGGGTCCCGTTTTACCCTTTGGTTACAGAACCCTAAAAAATAGGAGAAGTAATTTTAATGCTGGTTAATTGTTCTGGGTTCAGATGAACCAAGAGTAAGGTTTATTTTTTTTATTTTTCATTCTTGTAACATTGTCTTAACATAATGTTATTTTACTAGCACAAATTGGACCTCTGTACACTAGAATATTCTATGATTATAGTTGAAAGTGTTATTTACAATTCACCTAACAAACTTGGTTAAGTTCTAGGTCCTCCTAAACTTAGAGACTAGATTTGTCTGCTTCAGTAAGTACCAAGATTATCATATCGTGTCATTTTGGGGTCCGCTTTAATCAGCCTTCATTTTGCATAATTTCATTCAATTATGTGAAGCATAATGAACGTACCTAATTATTATGAAAAGCATAATGAATGCTTAGAATAAGTAAAAACATATTGTATTATTTTATCTGGCATACGATACAATAACATTTATCATAACAGTCATTTTCTTGTTAATATACATTTTAAGTCAATTTATTATTAGTAGGTTAGGTTAGTTAGTCATCAGCCCACAGTGCCCCCGTTAACAGCCCATTGGAGGTTAACACCGGAGATCGACATTATGCAATTTGTGTTATGCAAAATGAAAATTAATATATTAGTTTTCATGCAAATCATAACACCCTTCATTTTGGTGTGGACATCGAAAGCTTGGCTCTCAATGTATTAATTAAATCAGTGAGGGTAGTTTGAAATCGGTAATGTGTTAGTGTCTGGCGTAATTGATGGTCGGCTAGTAATTGGCATAATGCGCAATTAGTTTGAGACTAATTAGGCACAGGACATGCGGGGTCAGTCCACAACTCACTTTAGGTGTCAGCGAACAGTAGCTCTAACGGGGACTGTTCGACCGAATCTGTAATTACAAAAAAATCCTAACTTATAGGCTTTGGTCAACCTTATCGTTTCTCCATGTCTGTCTGTCTGTATTAATGTAACATAGTTACTTTTCCCAGAAAATTATATCTACTTAGTTATACCAGTAATTAAGTTTAAAAATCAGTTTCGTTACTTAGGTGCATATAAAATAAGCATGATTTAAAAAATATATGTATTTTTTACATCATTGCGGGAGATATTGTTGGAGCTCTTATTCATTTTATTATATCGGGCTGAATAGCTAGAGAAAAAGTAACAATAAACATAATTTATTACCAAGAACTTAATATCAGGTTTAGTTTATAAATAAATTTTACACTACAGCGTCAAAAACCACTCGGCAAATAAAAGTTCTGATTTACGCCATAAATATATACTTTTATCAACTCGCCATGAACAGCCCATTCAGTTTATTTTAGGCTGGAAAAGACTTTGTGTACATACGGGGTAATCAATCCAAATGGGTTACGGCTTAATTAATTTTGTTATTGTTAACTCGCTGTGTATTGACTTGAATTATGTAATTACTAATAAAATGAATACAAATATGGGAAATTTGAACACTATGAGTTAAGCTAATCTGTTGTATGGAACCAAGGCCTCAATTATGGAAAAATATAAACTGTATTTAAATATTTAAAAAAAACATTATACGTAGGGTAGACCGGGGTCAATAGTACCATGTATGTATGCATGTATGTAGTGGGTTCATGTCTTGGTTAGTATGGAAGTAAGATTATTTTCATAAACATTTAAAAAAAATCCACATGCGAAGACTTGGTACCTAAAAAACGATTATTCTAACTCTTATAGTTTCCGAATTCCTCATACTGACCAATTTGGATTGATCACCTTGTACAGGTGAAATTTCAAAAGTGGATACATCTCTTTGTAGTTGACTACATGTATCACAACGTAAATGAATATTGCAAATACGAATCACGAAGTAAATCTTCTCCATCTTATCCATTAACCTACCGCCAAGCAGCAGTGTTTGCATTGTTGTGTTCCGGTTTGGGGATAAGACAGCCAGTGAAATGACTAGCATAGAGAAATTCCATCTTAATCCTCACGGTTGGCAGTGCATTTGCAGTCTTGTGAATGCGAATGTCTATGGATCACAGTTTCCACTTACCATCAGGGGGCCTTCCCATTCCATAACAATTTTTTTTTAAAGTGCAACCATTTGAAACAACTTAAAATTAAATTAAATAACTTACTAAAATACTATGTATACTATACATATACATATCTATTCTATACTTTAAATTACTATGTGTATAATCTATCCAATCAAAATACTATAAATAGCAAAGAATCAGCCCCATTTAATGACAAGACAATTGCAAACACGACGAAAAAATAGTGAATAACATGGTTTGTAGAGTCACGGTGTACCTTAATCCTTGGTTAAGCATAGGAAAAGCAAATAAGACCTCAATCTCAATCACGCGCAGTATTTGCTCGCGTTGTGTCTGTTGAACCAATAGAAGCGCACATAAGACTGAAAAACTGATATGTAGAAAAGAATCCTTAATGCAAAAGTGTTATACTCGTGTGATGATATTACGCGATTAACTCCCGTTTAACTACAAATGTGAGCAGTTATTTTGTTCCAATAGGCTAATATTTGGAACAAGTGAGTATTTTCTTTATCCTTTGGTCACGGCGTTTTTAAATTTTCGATCTAAGGGTGACTGGGCCTACGTTCTTATGAAACGATCAGGTAATTTCCTGCTTGTTGGCTTAACATACAATAGGAAGTAACGTGACCAATAGAAAATATGAAAATAATATCAGGGTTTTTTTCTACAAATTGCCTTTGTTCCAAACTAAGCTCTAGGCTTCATCATCATCATCAACCTAAAGCAGTCCACTGCCGGACATAGGCCTCTCCATGTACACGCCACTTAGCAAGATTCATAGCTCTTAGTTTGTAATATGGGTACTAGAATGTAAATATAGAACAGAAGCCCTACTTTGAAAATCGATTTTCAAAGTTAAGTTAGCTCCATCTCTTTCTCTCGATTTAGACACGAATGATGAGTGACAGGGATGCAGCTAATGTCACTTCGAACTTTGATTTCAAAGTAGGGCCTCAGTTATAATAGAGAAATGCATATTTAAATACATAGAAACATCTAACACTCGTACTCCTCACACAAATATTTGCCCGTACTGGGAATCGGACCTAGGATCGCTAGGTTTGTAGGCAGGCGTCGTCAATATGTACCTACGTTCCTCTCTAAAATGCCATGTGTAAAAATAAGAGGTCTTAGCTCTATTTTTATTACCGACTCTTACTCCAATATATAGACAATCCATTTCGATGTACAGGGTTAGGCAGATTAAATGTCCTAGTTAAAAAGAGCCATAAAATTAAAACAAGACAGATTTTTTTTTAATTAATCTCGTTTTTATTTTTAGCGTACTCTATACTTAAAAAAACTAATTCATAAATTCAAATCGCTCGCCATCAGCTTTAATAACTTGACGCATTCTTCCATAGAATGCATTGCACGCGGCACGCACTACCTCGTCTGGTATTTCATCCCATATCTTGACTAATCGATGCTTGAATGAGTTTAGATTCATGCCCTGTGTGCTCCCAATCTTGCTCAGCATGTAACCCCATATCGAAAAGTCCAAAGCATTCAAATCCGGCGATGATGCAGGCCATTCTTGCCAAGGTATAAAATCTGTCAAATTTGTTCTACACCAGTCTTGAGTGCGTTTAGCTTTGTGAGATGGGGCACTATCTTGTTGGAAGCAGTAATAGTCGTTTCCATATAATTTTTGAGCATTTTCTAGCAAATGACCCTGTAACACGTTCTGGATGTAATAGTCTTGGTTAATTTTGACACCTCGATCAATAAACAGCAGCGGTATCTTGCCTCTAGGCGATATCGCACCCCATACCATGACAGCTGATGCACTCTGGAACCGTTGTACGGCTAATTTGTCCACAGGATTATCCTTCAATGAAGCACCATAGACACGATCGTTTTGTTGGTTGTGACTGTCTTGTAACTGGAACATCTTTTCATCGGAAAAAATAATATCATCGCCGTCGTGCCAAGCTAGCAATTCCCTACATTTTTTCACTCTAGCTTTTTTCTGGGCATCTGTTAAGCCATGATTTTTTTGTTTTTTGTAGGCCTTTAGCCCAAGATCATATTTTAAAATACGACTCATTGTTCGACGGGATATTTTCATATCTTTAGCAAGTTTGCTTGCACTTCGAGCTGGATTTCGTCTAATACGCTCACGAATATTTTTAATGATGTTTTTGGTGCGAACAGATGGCTTTCTCCCAGGTTTGGGCCTGATTTGTGAAGATCCCGTTTCTTTGAATCGCTTGAGGGTCCGCGATATAAACCTTATATCGATATTTAAATATTTCAGCGTCTTCAATATCTCACACGGTCGGTATTTTTGCTGGTACAAATCGTACACGAGCTGGCGTTTCGCGTCCATTGTTGAAAACAATATAAAAACAAAATATATCAAGCTGACGTGTAGAAATCATAAAGAAGGTTAAATTGTCAACAAAAAAAAAATACGAAGTGAATAAGAAGTTTAGTTATATTTAAGTAAAAAAGCCATACACAACTAGGACACTTAATCTGCCCAACCCTGTAATTTTGTTTTCCTTTATACATTTTACCGAATAAAGGATAACAGAATTTCTTGTGCGAGAAATAAATTCGTGGCTAAATTGTTTTACGTGAAAACAGTTGTTAGCTTTGTGTTTGAATAATTTATCCTAATATTGTTTCTACATACGTATTTATGTACGTAATGAAGATACGTTTTCATAGAAACACAATCAAAATTGCTAATAAACATATTTCGATTCTGGCTAGAATGACGTTGTCTACATTATTAAAATGTAATGAATAATATTCTCTAAGAATTTCTGTGGACTTCTACGAAACTTTAAAAAAACATACTCGTATTCACATATTCCTCTGTCTTCGTAGGTCACGAAGAACTAGGTACATCCAGGTCTACATTTTTATTATAATATGTATATAGAACATAATGCCCTTTTCCCTACTATTACGAAATTGACGTCATCCCACCAGAGCACTGTAACACTTACGCCTTAGCATCGCTTCATATTAACCTGAATCGTATCAAACCTCAAAAACTGAAAAATGTCCACACCAGATTTATCCTAATATCACACTGCCAGATCAAAAGTGTAGTAACTCAAAATACAACTGTATTTTAAAATCAACTTTAATACAACGTCTATGAGCTTGAAACAAAACTAACAATGATTTTGAGTTGATGCTGTCTTAATCTAGCAGTGCGTATGTGAAATGTGCCACTTGACGTCACTGTAATTTCCGATTAACCTGAAATCTTAAGAAAACTGACGTCAATCCACTGGAGCAGTATACCACAACCTACGTAAACATCTCATCGTATTAACCTGGCACATATCAAATCTCAAATACTGAATATTAATGAACCAATTTTAGTATAAAAGGACGACATTTCTCTGCTTGCTCACATTACAAATCCACCAGTCAACGGTAACGACTAAAGCAACATGAAGGTCCAAGTAGTGGTTCTCCTGGCCATCATCAGCGCCCTGGCTGCTGACGACTCGCAGTTCTACTGCGGGCGGCGCCTAGCGCGGGCGCTGGCAGCGCTCTGCTCTGACGATAACTTAGTGAAACGGTCTGACATGCTGCGGCCAGGGCCCGAGTCGTACGGCTACGGGATGGGGTACGTGTCTCCCTGGGTGGCGGAGAGGCAGGCCCACAGCTTGCACGGAGGCAGGGGCAAGAGGCAGGTGGTGTCCGAGTGCTGCGACAAGCCCTGCACCATCGACGAGATGATGACTTACTGCGGCAACTGACTGAATAACTGATATGCGGAATACAGGGTGTACATGATTTGGTAAAATAAATAGGCAAGTGATTAACTAACAATGTTTTTTTTAAATCTCTTTTTATGATGTTTAAACTTATTATTTGAAAATGATTCATTTGGTATGGTTACCCTAAAAGGTGCAATTTAATTCAGTATAGCTCAATGTGTGCTCTTTAAACTTATTTATATAGCCTTTTGTATTATAACGATGGTCCTGCTCTGGAAATAAACTAACAATAGTCCTTATGTTATTTTTATGTGCATTATAAGCAGAGTTATAAATGAATTGAACTGATTTTATAAAGTTCCATTTTACTATTATTTAAACAGAGTTAAACAGATTTGTTAGCAATATCTAACTAAAAATCAAGAAGCCAAAGCCCTAAATAAACCGTATAAAATTTTCTTACTAATTAAATAGTTCACAGTTGAAATAAGGTTCATTACAATTGAGTTCTTAGTAAAACAAATTATATATCTATAGACATAAAGCTTTATAAACGGGCGTTATCTTAATGCAGTATTTTTCGAAGTATCAGAGTTTGAATTAAAACCCTTGGGACATGCTTTGTATATTTATCATATAACTAATTATCTGAAAATCGGTATCGCAAAGTATTTATAAAAAGTCGAAGAAGCAGGTGGAAACATTTTTTTATTTTATGAGATATTTAGCTAGCTGGTTTGCTGCGAATGTACCTGCATATACCTTAACTCTATGTAAGTAAATATACTTGTAGTATTTACCTATAACTAGTTTACAGTAATAGACTATAGAAATTGTATTTTAAGAGCTGCTGGTGAACAATAAATAATAAATCATTTTATTTCTCGAAAACATCTAGATCATTGAGAATATTCCCTTTCCATTTTTTAATATTCTCAGACATTACCTACTGAGACTTAAGCAAAGCCAAATAAATTTATAAATGTCTCATTTAGTCAGCACAACGCTTTTAACAACATGTACAGTTGCAGCCGTGTGGTTGCCGGTTTAGAATAGTGCCACTCCATGTCTTTCCGTGGATGTCGTAAGAGACGACTAAGGGAAGAAAGGCTTGTAGTACTATTAGGCTATGGGCTTGCCACCTGTCTCTAATACACTTTATCTATCATCTTGTACCTATAACAATCTTGTAAAAATAAATCGCAGACAAATACAAGTTCCCTCACAATATTCCTACCCCGATTAACAAACTGTAGAACTAACGCAATTACTCTGTGACTACTACAGCTGTTCCCCCTCCACCCGCATTCAACTTGTAATACAAAAGAATCTGTTCCCGTGGCGCCATTAAGAACCGTTTACACAATCGCGCTGTCACGCGCGATAATTTGTCGCGCGACAGGTTAATCGCGCGACGGGGCAATCACGGAGACAACGAATAAATGGAACTTGGTAGTAACTTGAGACGTGGGTATTGTGCTTGCTGAATGCAATAATGTATTTATTTTTATTTTTATTATTGCATGGGAAGGCAAACGAGCACACATGCCACCTGATGGTAAGCGGAAACTGTGACCCATAGACATTCGCATTCACAAGATTGCAAATGCGTTGCCAACCCTGAGGACTAAGATGGAATGCCCCTATGCTAGTCATTTCACCGGCGGTCTTATCCCCAAACCGGAACACAACAATGCGAACACTGCTGCTTGGCGGTAGGTTAATGGATAAAGATGGTGGTACCAACCCGGATGGACCCTGCACAAGGTCCTCCCACAAGTAAGTCCCAAAAGTAAGGAACAAAAAAAAACGGGTCAGAGTGCGTTTTTCATACAAACGAGGCTATTTCGAAGCCTTGGTTCCTTGCCAGGGGTTGTTTTGAGTGAGGTTTAATGGTGGATACTCCGAGGTTCAATAGAGGAGGTCAAATGTTCTTAAGATACCTAACTTATCGCACAAACAGTTAACACCACAGCGAGAGAATTTGGGTCAGCATTTGGATTTCCGAATAAAATTGCATAAATATATATATATTTACGTATTATAGAAAAAAAGAAAATTAAAATTAAAAAAATCAGGGTCGCCGTCATCGAAATCGATGAGGAGGACTATATAGATGTTTTTCTGAACACGATAAATTCCGGCGTTAGCCGCAGATTCAATCAATTAGGTATCCTAGGCACTCTGGAAGTCCTGTATCGATGCTCGGTGTATCCATCATCAGATTTCACTAAAAGCATCTCCTGGCGAGGAACCAAGGCTTCTTAATAGTTTAGTATGAAAAACGCACTCCGCCCCGTTTTTCTGTCCCTCAGTGTATGTCGCCTTCTTCATAATAACAGTAAACCTTTTTTATTTCAAGTTCAAGTTAAATTAAAATCTATTTTAGGTAAAGTATGCTCAGTCACGTTCTGACCTATTCAAATGTCACTGTGAAAGATAATGTCAGCCTATTTTAAGCTTACCTACATTTTGTTATACAAAACTAACAATTGCGGTGAATACTTAATAAGATTACAAATGGTTTATATATGTTTTAAAGGTGTTTTTAATCTACAACGGTGCGCCTCACCCTTCAAATTGAGGTTGGATGGTTGTATTATTGTACGTAAAATCAAGGAGTAGGGCGCACCATCGTGGGTTGAGGACGGTACCTGTTGTGTTATGGGAATAAGAACATAGTGTAGAAAATTATTTGGTTACTTATTACAAAATAAAGATTGTCAATAAAATTTAAAAAATTAACACTTTATTAAAATTGGCAAACGATATTCGTGTGACAGCTAGCATACCTCTCAATATATTTTGTAATTAAGTGAACAAAAAAAGAAACATGTTTTAGAAATCCGAAGTACTATAATCTATATTGAATCGCTTAACTTCAAACTCGGATACCTCCTTGAAAATTGGTATACGAACTTAATTTGTTTGAAAAAAGAAGCAAATTCTGTTGTCCTTTTGAAGATAAGCGACTCAATTATCAGATAATACAGAAAAGCCTTGATTAGGAACGATATTAACGTCTCTTATGATAAAACAGTACCGTACCTATAATATGACAAGACAAATCATCACCAGGAAAATAATTCCAGACGAACTTACCCCGCCGTTCGTCTACAGCAGCACTTACGTGTAAGTTATCTCAATTCTGGTCTCACCGCTAAATCTGTAAACTTTGCTATTAACAATATCAAGCTCTCTCTCAATGTAATAAGGTCTATAAGGAAACCAGGGGATCCCACGAGCTTGCTGCAAGGCATTATTTACCTGTCAGTGGTGCGCAGTGTACACTGACCGATTAATTTCCTTTATTCTGTAAAATATTTCTCGTGTTGTGGCGAGTTGAATTGATATTGGACGAGAATACTGCTATTTGTAATAAACACGGGTTAATGAAGGAAACTTGATATTTACAGGACCACCCTTTGTTACGTTAGTAAGACAATAGATTTGCCCCCTCATTCATGAACAGACAATAACTAAAGTGTGCTTGAAATTTAGTTAATAACGTACCGACAAGCGTAACCCGGTCACGTTTCGCTGCAAATCAGTAAAAATACTGTAGGAAAAACAATCCCATCAAAAATATAAATAGGATTTTTTTTAATGTCATTAACGGTTTTAATAATAAAAGAAGTGTGATTGAACTGGATGCTGTTCAGAAATGACTTGTTTTGTTGTTTGCTGCTTAATAGCTTGACTTAGCAAGTTATCACCCACCAACTTTCATCTTTAATTCTGGTTAAAATGTAGTCTAGTATTTCATTCAACTTCCTAAAGTAATCAGGAAGTAGGTTAGGTTTGTGAGTGAGTCAGTCAGTGTCCAAAATGACGATTTTTAAATTAAAACTCTCTCGTATTGAAAGTCGTGTCTAGGTTTCAAATACGGACCCATTTTTATAGAAAGGAAGAGGACACCGTTTCGAGCTTGGAAATGTTACGTAGACGTTAAGGTGATTCTACACTGAATAGGGAATATGCATGTTTTTTTTTTACAGCTTCAATTGAAGCTGATTCATGTAACAAACAGATCACAAAAATCATTTTTTGAATAACTATAAAAATAACCAAGATATAAGCCAACAAAGATTTGTTCCTATCTCTTTCTAGAAAAACGGAATTTTACATGGAATTTATATGGCCGCAGTGCACAATGACGTCACGGTGCACATCGGATCTCTCTGTCTAATTAGAAGTTTGAAATGCTTATAACTTCCGTATTTCTTGACCAATTTTAATTTTAATTTCCGTTTTGGTGATCTCTTTTACGGTATTTTCATATTTTGATGAGAAATGCGATTTTTAAAATCCATGCATATTCCCTATTGCGGCAATTCACATTCACTGCCAATAATGCTACGAGCGCTACGCCGTAGCTCGTAGCAGATTTTTCTACTACGGTAACAGCACCAGGGTTGGACACTTTTAGCGTGCTATTTCCTGACGTACCTGTGGAAGGTATGAATATAATTATTTGTAAATAACAAATGTCTTATATTGATCTTTGTCTATTACTGCCGCCATTGGTATCTTATATCGCGCATGGCTAGCTAAATAAGAATAATGGTAAGAAATGTTCATTTCACGCAACAAACACAAATACCTACCGAGGTGACAAACGTCGCAGTTGACGAAATTACTTCAACCTGCTATGCCTGCTATCAAATTTTCTTGTGTCTGGTTTAGATCTTAAATCCTCAACTCTTCAATTTAATGAACGCTTGGCAACTGGATATTAAACTATCGTTGTAAAATAAATTAAATCTTTACTAACCTCTTTACTAACCTCTTTACTTTCAAGCCACCTTCAGAGTTCACTTAAGCTATTACAGGGCCAGAACAGGCACAGTAAAAACGTCCAAGACTGCAATAGCGGCGCAGTCACGCGCGCCAATATCCGGGCACTCACCTTCATGCCCTCTCGGGGCAGTAGGGAGTTTAACTTGGCTTTATTTTTAAAGTTGATTTAACTTTTCTACTAAAAATTGAACTATTTAATAGTTTCCTGTTTAAATATTATCTTTACATAATATACAGTACTGGCAAATAATATATCACCAAAATTGACAACCAATCAAGCTCTAATTGACCAATAGTATTGCTATTATTGAATTCTTTGATTGATTAAATAAGGTTCAAAATAGTATATAACACATGTTTGTACATATCGTAGTTTAAGAAACATTATTTTAAAGAAAACATTGCTGACGTTTTCATACAAATTTCGTGAATTTAGTATGAACGTGTCGGGCAATGGTTTTTTAAATATTAAACATTTTAAACTACGACATGTACAAACATTTATTATTAACCATTTTGAACCTTATTTGCCGTGTGGTTGCCGGGTTAGAATAGTGTAATAATAATGTCTTCCCGTGGATGTCGTAAGAGGCGACTAAGGGAATAAAGGCTTGTAGTTCTGTTAGGCGATGGGCTTGCCACCTGTCACTAATACACTGGGAAACAACTTATGTCGGGTTCCTATATTCAATCCGAAGATAGATCAGGCTTACCTCGGGTTAAAATTTGACATTTGCCCATACAAAATGTGTCAAATTTTAATCTGAAGTAAGCCTATCTGTCCGCGGATTGAATATAGGAACCGGACGTTAGCCTACTTGTGCAAACTGTGGTTACAGAATTATCAAGAAGTTTTAAGACTTGTTGGTAATTCTTTAGCTCTGCCTAACCCACTCTGGGAATGAAGGCGTGAGTTTATGTATGTATGTATGTATGTATGTGTGTATGTATGTATGTATGTTGAACCTTATTTATTAATCAGCTAAATAATGTAATAGTAGCAATACAATTGGTCAACTAGTTTTTGACGTAAGTACAAAGGTGATATCGTCGGTGATACTGCAGATCCGCGTAACTAACAAATTTATGATAGAGCAAAATAAACCTTACTTTGTAAATAAAAAGGTGCATTTTGCTCCTTATTTAAAATGTTACTTACGCGGTTTTGCAATTTCACCGACGATATATTATTTGCCGGTACTGTAGACAAGAATTATCGCCGTACTCAAAGATATTCTTGAGATGGGCGCCTGTCGTATCGCATAACGTTTTTTGTCCTAAAAATGTTTGGCCGAGAATGTTTGGCATACTGTTGAATGGCATACTACTCGTTTGTCCTAATGATTTTTGCGCATACTCATTTAACGTCCTAAAGCAAGTTTGTCCTAATATTGATAACTCTAAAGTCTAATTACCTAAAGCATAATATTCCTAACATGAATTGTCGTAATAATTATTTTGCCTATTATTAAACTGGCTACAATTACAGCACCTGAACTAAACTATGGTAGGCGTGAAGTCAGAATCGTTACGTATTCTACCTTCAGGCAGGTCAGATTTCGGTTAGGTTAGGTACGACGACGAGCGAAGCGAGGAGGAGTGTTAGGTAGAACTGTGACCCTAACGAGCGAGCGAAACGCCAGAACCAACAAGTTTGACAAGGTTAGGATTGTAAATAAAACATTTTTTTATACAGGGTGGCCCGTTTATAGTGGTCCAAAAATTTTTTTTAGGTTGAAGGCATCCCTACGCATCATTTAAAAACAACATTAGTTCAGCAAAAATCTATGGTTTCGAAGATACGATATTTTTAAACAAAATAATAACTTTCTTTAGAAATTTCACATAAATCACTCTGGTGTGAAAACTATGCGATGGAATCAAATGAAATTTGGTATAGGAGTAGTGTATTAACGTATCCACCCATTTAATTAGCCACTCTAGTGTAAATTCTTTGCAGATTTTTTAAAATTTTCCTTTTCTGTAACTTTTTTCAAATTTTCAACAAATGAACAGATTTTCGATAAAATGCTGTCACAAAAAAAAATTTACCGAAGTTTTGCTTATGCTTCTAAAAAATACCTTAACATATGGTAAATCTTTACACAAAAAATCATAGCTGTCCGTGTAATTTAAAATCTTCAAAAACAGCATCATGTGAATTAACTCGTGAGAATCGATAAAATGTGTACCTGTCTGTAAAATTATGTCCAATAAACAATGTTGATTATTAATGTTGTTTGATTTGTTATCAAACCTTTGATTATCTAACTTTTCTAATCACAGATTCAGAACATAATAAAACTTCAATTAGGTACTTGGCAGGTAAAAATTTCACCTGCATATTTTTAGCCCCACGAATATTGTTTGATTTTTGCTAAAATAATTAGTTTTCTCCAGTAAAAGTTTCAAATTATGATTATGGTAAACTTCGTAATTTATCGATTCTCACGAGTTAATTCACATGATGCTGTTTTTGAAGATTTTAAATTACACGGACAGCTATGATTTTTTGTGTAAAGATTTACCATATGTTAAGGTATTTTTTAGAAGCATAAGCAAAACTTCGGTAAAAAATTTTTTGTGACAGCATTTTATCGAAAATCTGTTCATTTGTTGAAAATTTGAAAAAGTTACAGAAAAGGAAAATTTTAAAAAATCTGCAAAGAATTTACACTAGAGTGGCTAATTAAATGTTAGATACGTTAATACACTACTCCTATACCAAATTTCATTTGATTCCATCGCATAGTTTTCACACCAGAGTGATTTATGTGAATTTTTTAAAGAAAGATATTATTTTGTTTAAAAAAATCGTATCTTCGAAACCATAGATTTTTGCTGAACTAATGTTGTTTTTAAATGATGCGTTGGGATGCCCACCACCCAAAAAAAATTTTGGACCACTATAAACGGGCGGGGCGGGATTGTATATAATCAGAAATAGGTTTTTTTATTAGTACTATTAATAGGATTAAGTACATCAAAGTAATATTATTGGCTATTGCCATCAGGTAGTCAATTTTATTATTGTAGATGGCTTTATTTGATAAAACATTGTTCGTTCGGTCACTTACATTATTATATTACAGATATATTAGGAATATTACAATTATGCACATCAATCATTCGACAATTGAATCTTAGCCACATCAAACGATAGGACAAATAATATTTAGGACAAACGATAATAGGAGCAACAATTTCGGACAGTCAAAAATATGCGGAACAAAGTGTATGGCACGCGTTATTAGGACAAAAGACGTTATGCGACACAACGATAGGACTAATAATTGTATGCCATTCGATATAGACCCTCTAGAGATACATTACTTTTCCACTTTCTCACTTTCAAATTAGTGTAAGAAAAATCGTCTCTAAGGAATAGCTTAATCATCATTACCTGATTCTGAGTGTGACAGATAATTGTACACAATACTTTGTATTCTGAATTTCTGGCGACATGTCTTGATTTTATTTTAAGTACCTACGCAAATAAACTTTTACCAACAAACATTGCGTTTATTTTACAGACCTTTCCATTAAGTTTTTAGTGTTTGTTAAAGTTTTCTACGTTTCAGTTACTACAAAATAACTGTGTATAATAAAACAGTCAAACATTACTCTTATTTGTTAGTTTCATTTAATACATTCGGGAAGGTTATCACAAAACACTCAATTCGATGCTTCGGGCCCCGAGTCCTTTTCGCTCGTCACTTGAAACTAAATCGAGAGAAAAGGATGGAGCCAACGCAACTTCGTTCTAAGTTCGATTTTCAAAGTATAAGGTACTATAAACTGTAGTCTGCAGCAGAATTTTGATGAGCAGATTCAGCAGTGGATGATGATTGTGACCTTTTGACATCCCCAAGCCTCGTTCGACGACCTGGGGTAGTTGAAGTATGACGAAATAGAAATACCGACTTGCGATTATCACATCAATTTCATATTTACAAATACAAATAAACAATTAAAGAAATCAATATAAATTATTAAACTTTGTGAATATATGATTATAAGTTCGGTAGCAGACAAGTTCGTAACTATCTAAACAGTATGCAATGAAAATAAAAAAACATGTTAGTTTTCGATTAACAAATTGCTTCTATGTTTTTGTTATTACAAAAAACATGTAAAATAAAAGAGTCAAATGTAACTTTGATTTGTAGTTTTCATTTAATACATTCAGGATAGTTACCACAAAAATCGAAACTTCGGGTCCCGCTTTTCTGTCACTCGTGTCTAAATCGAGAGAAAGGGATGATGACGCTAACGTAACGTCGAACTTCGATTTTCAAAGTAGGGCCTCGATATCAGCAATGCTACGAGTTCTACGCTGTAGCCTGCAGCAGCATTTTTCCTATAGCGAAAATCGGATTCATCATGTCAGCCGAATGACGTCCACTGCTGGACATAGGCCTCCCCCAAGGCTCTCCACTCAGACCGGTCTTGGGGTTTTCGCATTCACCGCGTTCCCGCGATCCTTACAAGGTTGTCACTCCATCTTGTTAGAGGCCTACCTACAGCTCGTCTCCCGGTCCACGGACGCCACTCAAGAACCTTCTGGCCCCATCGGCCATCAGTCCTGCGAGCGATGTGCCCCGCCCACTGCCACTTTAGTTTAGCTATTCTTCGGGCTATGTCGTTAACCTTAGTTCTACTGCGGATATCATCATTTCTGATTCTATCACGCAGAGAAACCCCGAGCACAGCCCTCTCCATAGCCCTATGAGTGACTTTGAACTTCATTATGAGGCCCATTGTTAGCGCCCACGTCTCAGATCCGTACGTGAACACTGTCAAGACACACTGGTCAAAGACTTTTGACTTCAAACACTGCGGTAATTTGGACGAAAATATGATGCGAAGCTTCCCGAACGCTGCCCAGCCGAGTCGGATTCGTCGAGTGACCTATTTCTCAAAGTTTTACCTACCGAAAATCGGATTATCGGCATTCAATGTGTTAAAAAAGCCCCTCTATACTTACCGCATTGCATAAGGGCGTCGGCCCTAAAGCTGGTTCTTTACATACTGTAACTGACGTGGAAGAACACCACCAATCGGATTAAGTAAATTTGTAAGGCTTCGAAAATTAAGCAGTTGTATGGCAATGGGCGAAATACTCAAATATTACAAAATAATAGGTATACCTTCTTCAGTCATCCTCAATAATATCTACGGGTTTTTAAAAACTTCTTAGTGTTGGGCTTGTTTACTGCAGTGTCTCTACTGTGCCACCTCAAAGAGCGAAACTAACGAATCACGATGAAGGCTCCTTAATTGCAAACTGGGCTAGCCAATACCTAAACTGTGTAGGTATCTGTTGTCCATTTTGCGTCATCTATTGCATTTCTGTTTCACTTTGGTGAAGTTGGTTTTGAGAGCTCAAGAGTTCATTAGTGTTATTTAATACAACAAATATCTGTACATCAGATACAGATAAGGTAAGGTAAGGTATTATTAGACGTAGTAAATAATCTATTTTTTACCATAAAAACAAAGTATCAAAAATAAGTAACCATTTATTTTAACACCAAAAGTTTCATTATTTTACATGAAGTAATTTACAATAAGATCGTCAATAAAAAATAGTAGAAATGATGTGAAGAGAAAAATTGGCAATGGCAAACTTAAAAGCATAAAAAAAAAACTTGACAGAAGCGCTTCGAGCTAACCTTCTGTTTAGTTCACTCTTTAACCGAGCAATTATCCTCTCGTGTGATACCCATGGACTTTTTTCTCTAATAAATAAGTACACGGTGATGGTCCAAAACTCGACATTGCCAAAATACACCTAGTTAAAGCAAAAGGTGGGCTAATAAAAATATTAAAAAAATGAATAAAACACAAAGGTTTTATATGCTACGAGGGGCGGCTGATAAGTAATCTCTTTGGTCAGAAATATATACACAAATAATGCTGGCTGGTATGGATTTATATTCGTTTGTTATTCTATTCTCAAAATGTATTTACATTCATTTGTTTATTGCATAACGTATATTTGTCTCCTACAATTGTATTGAACATGCCGGTAGAAAAAGTGAAAATGGATAAAATCGAATAGCGGTGATTACTGCTGATAGCAGGTGATTAAGTTTTTGATTAAAGAAAGGAATACGCCTTCGGGGATCCGACAGCGTATGTTACATGTGTTTGGCAGTTCGTGTTCTTCCAAATTTGTTATAAAGTTTTGGTCGAGGCAGTTTAAATGAGGTCGTCATTGTCGTGAAAGCCTGGAAGATGTTCCTCATGCCGGAAGACCAGTTTCGGCCGTCACTGAAGAAAATGTAGACAGGGTGAAAAAAAATTTTTTAGAGGACCGACGATTGAAGCAGTTGGAGGCAGCCAGAGAAGCGGGCGTCAGTAAAGAGCGAGTCAATGAAATGATTCATGAGCATTTGACATGGAGAGGCGTGTCAAATGTTGCAAAGAATTTTTGGATACGAGTCGAGGGAAAGAGGAAGAAATAATTTCTAGAATTGTAACATGTGATGAGACTTGGATTTGACAATGGGACCCGGAAAGTAATCAAGAGTCGTTACATTGGAAATTTAAGGATGAGAAGCCGCCTCGGAAATGCAAGATCTGTCCATCGGCAGGTAAACTTATGGCTACAATCTTTTGGGATACAGAAGGGATTTTTCTCATAGATTATTTACCGAAAAAAACTACGATGAATGCTAATTATTACTCAAAGTTACTATATCAACTAAGAGAGACAAGAAAAGAGAAACGGCGAGGTAAACTAAGCAAAGGAATTCTGATTTACATTCAATATTTGAAAAATGTAATAAGTGCATTTTATTAGCAGGGGATTAAGAAAGATAAAAAAAATGAACTACGACAGTCTTTTTTTTTTGGTTAGGTAGATTACTTATCAGCCGCCTCTCGCAAGTTAAGTATAAAGATTGCCATAAGGGCGTTTTCACTAAAAAGTGTACCCAATTAAGGACTGAAATTAAGGAACTTTAACTTTGTCAGTTTTGTGACGAAAATTAGCCATACATTGCGGCCGTCAATATATAGCTAATTTTCGTCACAAAACTGACAAAGTTAAAGTTCCTTAATTTCAGTCCTTAATTGGGTACACTTTTTAGTGAAAACGCCCATAAGCGATATTGAAAAAAATGACTGACTGTTGAGTTTTTTGCGGCGCTTCTTCTGAGTAGTGGCCTTCTTTTGGAAAGCGTTGGTAAATTTTAGACCTATAAAAGTGTCTTTGGGCCTACTTGCTGAATAAATAAACAAATTATATATTTTTTTAAAAGAAACAGTAAAAAATTAAAGTTCAATAGCTACAGTTGAAAATTAATAAAAAAAAAACTAACATTCAATATTGCCAAAGTCAAATTTTTTAAATAGAAATAAAAGTCAGATCAGTCAAATAAAATATATTTACATCTCTAATATTTGAGTAGCATAGTTTTATTTTAATTTAAATAAGTTTAGTTTTAACTTTGTAGTGCCTACTTATCTTCTTCTCTTCTAATATATAAAATTTCCATGTCACAATGTTAGTTACCGTACTCCTCCGAAACGGCTTGACCGATTCTTATGAAATTTTATATGCATATTCAGTAGATCTGAGAGTCGGCTACTATCTATTTTTAATTTCTAATTTATAAGGCAAAACAACGTTTGCCGGGTCAGCTAGTCTTCTAATATATAAAATTTCCATGTCACAATGTTAGTTACCGTACTCCTCCGAAACGGCTTGACAGATTCTTATGAAATTTTATATGCATATTCAGTAGATCTGAGAATCGGCTACTATCTATTTTTCATTTCTATTTTATAAGGCAAAACAACGTTTGCCGGGTCAGCTAGTATTATATAAAACAAATATTAAAAATATACCAAAAAAATATTTCGTCATCCCTAAAAATGTATAATAATCTCGGATTAACCCCACGATCCATCCACATGTTGAAAACGCCGTCCAACCCTAAATTAACTGGCGACACAATTTACGATCTTAATTTCCTAAAAGATCAGCCGTTTCCAAATTAAGTCGCCCTAAAAAAGCCCTTATTCAGCCCTTTCCCGTTAAATCTGTCGGCTGCACTGGCGCCGCCTCACAAAATGTGCATACGTAATAAATGGGAGGGCTGTTACTTATTTTTATCCGACTTAGGGGGTAATTCTTTCGGGTGTATGTATGTACATTAGTCCAATGGAACCCTCACCCACCATAGAACGGAGTCACAGTGCCGTAATAAAATTTTTTTTTGCACTTCTTACGACATGAATCATAACGTCACTGTGACACAGTTGTATGGTGGGTCACGGTTCCACTGGGCTGACAGTACGTACCCATGTTTCTTTATAATCTCGCAGGCTAAATGCTTTGATGGATTTTTGACTGCGGAGTCTCGTTGGATTGGTCTCTTAGAAAGTTCTAGGTTATGATAGAAGTGTTAGAACTTCCTCAGTCCTGGTTCTATTGGAGACGGCGGGTTTTCAAAGCTTGCATTTTTATTTTTGTTTGTTAAAAGATCGTTGTTAAATACATACACACATAAACTCACGCCTTCATTCCCAGAGTGGGGTAGGTAGAGCTAAAGAATTACCAACAAGTCTTAAAACTTCTTGATAATTCTGCAACAACATTTTGCACAAGAAGGCTAAGATGTTTCCCAGTGTATTAGTAACTGGTGGCAAGCCCATCGCCTAACAGTACACAAGCCATTATTCCCTTAGTCGCCTCTTACGACATCCACGGGAAGACATGGAGTAGCACTATTCGAACCCGGCCACCGCACGGCCAATTTGTTAAATAATATGGTTAATTTAAAAGTCTATGTAGGCTGTTGTGCGAGAAACTGATTAAGTGAAAAGCAAAGTCCTGTGGGCACCATAAAAGGACAGTCGGGTTTTTAGAACTCAGTTTTCCAACATTTATTTCAGTATGTGCATTTTACAACCTCAAATTATAATTTCACTTATAGATATATTTTTATGTCTACTGCTAAAGTCGTACTGCGTACTACGTTTTAAAGAAAATATATTAAGTATTAAATATGTATTCACAGCCTGATAGACGAGCATAAAATACGAGAAGCATACAAGTTCCTGTGGGATTTACTTTCAAAATCGAACTCTTCCCAGTGGGATAACTGCTATAAGTGCCTTAATTTGTTTTGTGCCTTTTATACTAAAATTGGTTCATTCATATTCAGTATTTGAGGTTTGATATGTTCCAGGTTTCGACGCGACGTCAATGTAGGTTGAGTTACAGCGCTCCAGTGGATTGACGTCATTTTCATTAAGATTCAGGGCATAGTTTGTGCCTCAAGTGTGAACATCTTTATAGCTAAGTATTGTGCGAAGATGAAAGTAGAAAGTTTTTTTAAATTATTGCGGACACAAATTGTAAAATAATTAAGTTGGAAACAACGACTGATTTACTTATTTTTGGACCCATAAATTTATCGAATTTCACTTCATCGATTGAATTATTTCATCGAATTTCATTTCAACGAATGTTATTTTCTGTTGAAATCAAACTCCAAATAATACAAGTCTAACATTACCTACCACATTTAATTAATTTTTAAGATATCAGGTCATGTGACTTGACAAAAAAAAAAACAAGCGGGTAGAAATGCCTTTCTATGCCAACAACCAACCAATCAATATCCGGCTGATTTAAAAACAGGAGTAGTCAGGCCTATATTTAAGAATGGTTGTAAAAAGGAGTATGCAAACTATCGACCGATAACGATACTTCCCACGGTAGATAAACTGGTAGAAAAATATATAAGCAACGAAATTTACGAATTTTACGACAAGTATAACATAATCAATGACACTCAGTATGGTTTCCAACCCCATAAAAATACAAGCCAGTTGCTGTCGTCCTTCACTGACCAAATCATGACACATCTTAATGATAAAAAGCATATTCTGGTTGTATTCGTCGATTACAGCAAAGCATTCGACACATTACGACACGATATACTCATAGAGAGGCTCGAAGAGTGTGGTATTAGAGGACCTTTATTAAAGTGGTGTCAAGACTACCTCAAAAATCGCTCTTATTTCGTGAAGGTAGGAGGTGCTCTAAGTGATCAGGTTCTGGTCGGTGAGGGCACGGCACAAGGCTCGGTAATTGGACCGCTCCACTATATCTCTTATGTGAATAGTGTGGTATGCGTCGTCGATAAATGTAGTATTTTCCAATATGCTGACGACACATGCCTAGTATCTGCACATAGAGATATTGACATTGCCTTACAGCACTTGCAACACGATTTCACCAACCTAATGAAGTGGTCCCACGACGCTGGTTTAGTTTTCAACACTTCTAAAACCAAGCTGCTGTATGTGAGTTCCAGTCATAACAGAAGCTCTAAAGAACTTAATCTGATCGGGCATGCGCACGCCTGTTTACATACCGTAGATAGAAGCTGTTCAATGACATGCGCATGTCCTTCTATACAAATGGTTGACAAGCACAAATATCTAGGATTGGTAATAGATGATCGCATGAAATGGACGGAGCATATAGAAGTCGTTTGTAACAAGCTTAGGGCGATATTGTCAAAGTTTTGTATAATTAGGAGTAAGGTACCATACAAAATATTGTTATCATTGTATAGATCTCTCGGTGACTCAATAGTATCATACGGATTAAGTAGTTACGGACTTACGTGTAAGACTCATCTAAATAGGATATACGATTTACAATTGAGGGTGCTTAAAAACATTGTCCCTATAAAAATACGGGCAAAATACAAAAATAGTTACAGAGATTTATTCAATTATTGTAAGGTCCTACCAATACACGAACAAGTTAAATATTTAATATTGGTTGAGAATTATTATAGTGACAATGTGGTTAAAAAAGTTTACACAAATGACAGCAATACGCGTCGTGCGCAAAGGGAGGAGCTCTGCGTTCCGCGGTACAATAATATGTACGGGTCAATGCGTTTGGCTCATAAGGTTCCTATTCTAATCAATGAGTTACCGAGAGACTTGCGGATGAGTTTAAATGAAAAAAATATAAAAAGAAAATTAAAACAGTACTTTTTGGCCAGTTTAGATTCCCATTAACTGTAAAGGCAGCTTCACTATCGCAATCACCTTATGTATACATAATTAATATTGAAAAGTAAACATAATTATAGATCCGTAATTTATATTTTTTATTAATTATTTATTATTGAATAGGTGCATCCTGTAGTTAAGTTGTCTGGCCACCTCTCGGCGCACGCGCCTGCACTGCGCAGTCGGTCGCGCGCGGCGCCGCCATTTTGCATGCACTAATATTGTAGATAATTTTATTTCCATTCATTATGTTACTTTCATGTTCGCTATTTGTTAATACGATTAGGAAGCACTTCGAATCAACAGTGTACGGATAAACTTGTACCATTAGTTTTTGTATACTGTTCTTGTAAGATGTTTATTGTAAATTGATAACAAATAAATCATTATTATTATTATTATTATGAAATTAAAATTCTGCGTAATGAATACTGATACGGTCGGTGAAAGTTGTTTCGATAAAATAATAGCTATCCCCATGGATTTAAGAACGCATTTGCTATTATGTACCCCGTGAGCTCATTTGCTTTGCATCCTAGTATGCATGGGCGTCGAGTGAAGCCAGTGTGATCGAGCAAACCCGTCAGTACTGTGTGCGAGTAACACAGTTTACAGTCTTACATAGTTTACAGACTGACTTAAGGCTTCGTCGGAGACAGACACCCGTCTGCAAATATTGATTGAGACCGCCTCATGTTTGCTGTTCCAACAGTTAAGCAGGTTTATCTCCGTACACTGTCATACGAAACCGGCAGTACTCCATTTTCCTTACCTACTTGTTAGCTTTTGTTTTTCTAAGACTGGATTCGGATTAGTTGTACAATTGAGGTTATGAAATATTTTAACGTTGATGTTAAATAATGAATTCACAATGAATTTGCGGTAGGGTTTTATAAGCTTGTTTTCAGGGTTCCGTAACCGTCCATCTGTCTGTCACGAGGCTATCTGTTGAACCGTAACAGCATGTTTTTTTTCACAGAGTGTGTATTACTATGGCCGCTATAATAAATAATAACAAATAAAGTTAAAAATTAATTTGTTATTTTTGCTCGCGTTTTTTGCTCAAACTTCATTATTTTTACATACTTACATTCATATGTACAAACCTATTCATAACTTGGAAATCACTTCTTTTTAAAATGTATGTTCGTAAATGTAAGCGTTAAATGTGACTCGGTCCTTAAGCCTTCAATTATCAATATAATGGAGATATTGATTTAATAAACATATCTGTAAACTATATTCAACTCTAACTTTAAAGTACACACAAACTATCAAAGCTATCGAGATGCAAATTGCAAGTTGCAATCCGCCTTGCGAACGTAGCTCGTCATAATTAATGTATTTCCATATTGGGGATACGTATTGATTTAAACCAACTCAAAAGGACCTTATATCGTAGGAAACGGGTTAATAATAAATAATAATTATCAGGGGACAATTGTCCCACAAATTGACCTACCCGCAGTAAGCCCTAGGATTGTGTACCTACTAAGGGTATAAACACTGTCTGAAAGTCACACAAAACCAAGACCCAAACTGTGGTCTAGGCTTGAACTATGCACTAGAACATAGTTATACTTTTTACTTTTGTACAGACATAAAAATGGAAATACAAAGAAAATATCCAAGATTTAGAAAAAAATACTCGCGCTCATAAATCAAATATATTATGTTTTGTTTCGAATAATCATAATATAAAAAAAACCGTTGAAAGTGGAAAGGTGGAAAGTTATTCCACGATTGTTATAAATCAAACCTAACTTGTGGAGGTTATCTGTAAACATTTTATATCGTTTCCTTGCAATTTTAGGGGGACAATGTTCCAAAATTCTGCATATTCTCCTTTTTTCTTTAAACAAATAGTGAGGTGGGTATTTTTAGTCACATAATGATTAATTACCTACCTGTATTTCCACCCATGTTTTTGAAATGTGATACGCAATAAACAATTAGAATTATCTACTTAACATCTTAAATAAGTTATAATTCAAATAATTATTATTATTGCCATTTCGTCGTTAAAACTTGTAGCATTGAGCATTGCTTCCTTGAGCGTTATTGAATGAAGGTTCCTTTGTTAGATTTAATTCCGAAAGTATTGATTAGAGCTTGGTATTGGATTTTCAAGACCACAGACCATACAATATGCGCAAATTTCCGCTCCATTCCAAATTTTATCCAAATCCGTGTAGTCGTACGCATACCCACACATACACACACACGCGGCCACAAACTTTCACATTTATAATATAAGTGGATAGAAAAATTGTATTATCGGAAATGCCAGAGGCAAGCAATTCGATTACGGAAATGAGAACACAATATTTAAAACCGGTTTTAAAGATTCTAAGCAAGAAATATGTGTTCGTATTTTTTTATTTCAGCTCCTTGACACAGCCAAAGACCCAAATGTCTGTTGTCGGCTGCGGGGCGTTTCCGAGACGGGACACGCGTCTGATCAAAGGAGCTTTGTTTGCCCGCTGCGACTGGACCACGACGGGATGACCTCGACTTCTTAGAAATAAGATTGTTAAATTTATAATTATTTGACATCACAAGTCTGATTCTACTTAATGAAGGATCATTAGACGAAAAGGTTAAATTACCTGGGTTGTTTTTAAAATAGATATATAGCTACATAGCCAATTCTATTTGTATATATATATAGCTACGTAGCCAATTCTATTTGTTACCTGGAAATATAACTTACTTTAGTATTATTCTCTTCTTTCTCTCTTCATTTCCACTATGATGGTCTTGTCCGAAGCGCTAGTAGATTCACTCTATATTTACCGACTCCTCATGTGCCCAATTTACTGTATAAAAATTTGAATTTTTGCTTTTTTTAATGACTTTTATCCCTTGTTGTAACAAGTTTATTGCCCATGCCATCAGCATAATATTGAGAGCAGAAATCAATGCTTAACTTATTTTCTGCGTGTGTGTAGTAAAAACAGCATTTTTTACTGCTGTCATAATTATCAATATTCTGCCTGCCTGCGAGGTTTTTGTTCGATTTCCGGTAAGGGTAATTTTTTGTGTGACGAGAACGTGGGTTTATTCCTGAATCTTGGATGTAAGTATGGATTTAAGTTTGTACACTGAAAAAAAGGATCAACCAAACTAGATTTGTTAGTTGAAAGTTTCGTTGTAGGGAAGTAAACTTTAGTTAAATATAAACAATCAGTTTAGTAATCGGTCCAAAACTAGTTTTGTATATTTATATTTGGTATGTAGTAACATAAGTTTTTGTTATTGTTAACTGATTTTACGTAAACTAATTAGCGAGGTTGCAGCAACAAAACCAATTTCTACACACATCTAAACTTTGTGCTTAATATCAATCAACGTGTTTGATTAATTTTAACGAATTCGTAAAGTAAATAGTAATTAATCAAAACATATCAACAAAGTACAAAACTTTTGTTAAATATTTAATAACCAGTTTTTTTCATAACAACTCATTGATTTTGTCTATTAAAAACAACTGTTTTGTTCCTAATTGGCCACAAGTTTAGCAAAAAAGAACTATCAACCAAAGTAGTTTTGTTAGTTGAAAGTTTCGTTGTAGGGAAGTAAACTTTAGTTAAATATAAACAATCAGTTTAGTAATCGGTCCAAAACTAGTTTTGTAGATTTATATTTGGTATGTAGTAACTTAAGCTTTTGTTATTTTTGTTAGGTAGTTGAAAATTTCGATGTAGGGAAGTGAACTTTAGTTAAATATAAACGATCAGTTTAGAATCGGTCCAAAACTAGTTTTGTAGATTTATATTTGGTATGTTGTAACATAAGTTTTTGTTATTGTTAACTGATTTTACGTAAACTAATTAGCGAGGTTGCAGCAACAAAACCAATTTCTACACACATCTAAACTTTGTGCTTAATATCAATCAACGTGTTTGATTAATTTTAACGAATTCGTAAAGTAAATAGTAATTAATCAAAACATATCAACAAAGTACAAAACTTTTGTTAAATATTTAATAACCAGTTTTTTTCATAACAACTCATTGATTTCGTCTATTAATAACAACAGTTTTGTTCCTAATTGGCCACTAGCCCACTAGTTAAGAAAAAAAGAACTATGCCGACAGTTTTGCAAATTTAACTAAACTTTCTTTATACATACGTAACGTAATGACTTTCAAAGTAATAAGCAATTATTTATTGCTACCAACGAAACAGATTGGTTATGCGTAACCCAGCCGGCGGGGGGGAGGGAGACCGCGGGCGGCGTGTGGCAAAGCAAGCAAGTTCATTCCTGTGAGTGAGCTGCTTTTATTCGTGTGTGTGGCGGGCAACTATAAACGGCTTGTCATTTTCTTTGAATTTATGGTGTTGGTAAAAAAAATAGTTCGCCAACGTGGTCAGATTTTTAATAATATGAGTGACTACGACCAGGCGTCGGCGGCGGAGCCGGTCGAAGCCAACTCCAGCGATTCAAGGGACCTGGAGGATTATCTAAACTCTTGGGGTCTTGGCATGTACATTGACAAGTTTAAAGGTATGTAATTATATACGTTACGAATCAATCGAGGTGACTAATCGTTTGCAAAGTAAGAAATATATACTTATGTACTACTTACCTACTTAGTTTTTCTAATTCCAGAACAGTGTGTGGACATAGACACGTTGCAAAGATTTAAAAGAGTTGGTGCCAGTAATTGGTCACAGAGCTAAGCTAACTAGTCAAATTGCTATGCTAAAAGACACAATAACAGACGCATTTTCTGACAAAAGTACAGTAAGTATCTGCCTACTTTATTTAAGTACCCTAATTACCTACCATCTATCTAGCTTCTATTAAACGCTGGATCACATGTTATCCATGCACTTAACAATAGATTTTCTATTGTGCCTGTTATTCCGGGGCTATAGACAAAGGATACCTAACCTAGTTTTATTCTACTTCTATTTTGACTGATATATCTATTTACCCGTGGCGATATACCTTCCACGTACTTTGCTAACGATAATTCGGTTTTTTCAGGCAGAAGTCCTAACAGACCAAACAAACAAAATATATTTAGTGCTAGACGATGAACAAGTACGATGAAGAAAACCGGAGCTTACACAGAGTACCTCATATTAGGTACCTACCTACCTACCTATTTAACTTTAGATGGTATACTATTAGTGTGATGTTTTGATTTGTTTTAAAGCAGAATAAATCATTAGTTCATATTTTGTCATGTTCCGTATTATTTCTTTTACACCCTGTATACTTATCTAAGCAGTATAATACAGGATGTAAATGGCATGACAAAAACTGTACAGACGTGATTAGGCCATGCAACTCAACAACTATCCCTAAGGAAAGTATGACCGGAAACAGTGTTTAAGTTTCATACGTGCCATTTTGTGTGGGAGGGTCAAAAATGTTCACTTGTTTCCAGTCATACTCGTATCTTCCTTGGGGAAAGTTGTTCGGTTTTATGTCCTAATCGCATCTGTTAAGTTTTTGCCAAGCCGTCCCTATAACACCCTCTATTTTTGTTACTAATTAATTAACTGAGATTGGCTACTAATAACAAAACGGTTTTGTTATATACTAACAAACCAAACCTGTAGCCTGGAAGCAGACGGTAAAGTAAAACGGAATAAACAGTTTGGTTACCAGCAAGCAAACAGTACAGACATCGGTAGCGAAACTTTTGGATTATTTAACGCAAAACCCTTTGTCGACTTTTTTACAAACAGGATTGTTATTTATAAACAACTAGTTTGACTAAAGAAAGTCAAATTGTTAAGTTAATGTAACGAAAAAAGTTAGGCTGCAGGTTACACAACACAGTTAACTATTAATAACAAAACGGTTTTGCTATATACTAACAAACCGAACCTGTAGCCTGGAAGCAGACGGTAAAGTAAAACTGAATAAACAGTTTGGTTGCCAGCAAGCAAACAGTACAGACATCGGTAGCGAAACGTTTTGATTTATTTAAAGCAAAACCCTTTGTCTACTTTTTTATGAACAGGATTGTTATTTTAAACAACTAGTTTGACTAGAGAAAGTCAAATTGTTAAGTTAATGTAACGAAAAAAGTTAGGCTGCAGGTTACACAACACAGTTAAATGAACCTGATTTTGTTACTGATAACCAGTAGTTCGCAAGTCCCTAGATTACGGCCTACTGGTAGCCAAATTTTGGTTACTGTTAACCAATTATTTTTTTCAGTGTAATTCTCTATATAAGTATATTTATCTTGGTCTAGTACCCATAGTCAAAGCCAGTTTTCATTTATTTTATTAATTTATTACATTATTTTGTCTCCGTATTATGTATGTCTTAGTATTTAAAAAAAATATGCATTAAGGCGCAAGCTGTCACCGTGTGTGAGTGCTACGCGGTTATTCCATCTCTTAGGGCTCCGGCCTAATGCCACGAGAGGAACTTTATGGATACCTTCACGACAGAACCCCCTCGGGGGCAGTCAGCGTTGTTCGTACGCATACTTTGCTTACGGCGGCGTATTGTATAATTCGAGGTCAGATATGAATACAAATGTACCGGGTAACGCAAAATGGAACGAGGTTTTTTTGCAGGTTGCATGATCGGTGACAACTATTTCCTGAGTATTGAAGGTTGAGTGGCAGGGCCGGATTAACCATTGTCAGGGTCTGTAGGCAAAGAAATTCTGGGAGCGCCTTTAATTTTTCTTGATCCCTAAAATACATTTTTCCCCTAGCCGATGCGGGGTCCCTAGGTAGTGGTATTGAGTGGTGATAGGACCTTGTGCAGGTTCCGTCCGGATCGCTATCATCATCTTGTCTTTTAACCTACCACCAAGCAGCAGTGTTCTCATCCTTGCGTACAATTGTGGGGATAAGATAACCGATGAATATACTAGCGTATAGGCTTGCAGTACTGTTAGGCGATCGGCTTGCCACCTGTCACTAATACACTGGGAAACATCTTAGCCTACTTGTGCAAAATGTGGTTACAGAATTATCAAGCAGTTTTAAGACTTGTTGGTAATTCTTTAGCTCTGCCTACCCCACTCTGGGAATGAAGGCGTGAGTTTATGTATGTATGTAGGCATTCCATCTTAATCGTCAGGGTTGGCAACGTATTTGCAGTCGAATTATTGCAGACTTAAGATGGTAGTAAGTTTTTTTTTTTTTTTTATATATTATACTAGAAACAATACAATTTAATACCTAGTGTTCATTTAAAGTTCTAGTTCATTTATAGTTCAGGTTTAAATGATATGCAATAGACATGGTTACTTGGGCTATTTGACGCCCATTATAAACCTTATATGGGTAATAAAATAACAATTGATGCTTAGTATTGAGGATTAACAGTCAATACTAGTAATGTTTACTAGTAATATTTTTAAGTTTATGCTAACTTTTCAGAGATCGCATTTATAGCATGTATTAATTTCAATTAAAGTTAACTTGAGATAATATTTATTATACAAACTTATACTTATTTTGCAGTCCTGTAAGTGCATACGCCTATAGATCACCTGTTCCCACTTACCACCAGGTGGCCTGCGTGCTCGTTTCAGTAGTTTTACATAGCTTTTGGTAATTACATTTTTATTATAGTTTCTTAAAAATCGAAAATGTAGGTAACATACATACATATATAATTAAATCACGCCTGTTTCCCAGAGGGGTAGGCAGAGACCACTTCTTTCCAGTTGCTACGATCTCGACAAATTTATTTCACTTCTTTAACATTCATACATCGAGTCATGCACGCACGTCGGTTTCGGGTACTTAAGACCTTTCCTACTTCGGCCCTTTTCCAGGCAGGTAACATTTTAATCAAAACTACAAAAAACATTATAACGTATTGATGCACAAACGTTTTTAAGAAATGCTCAAATATCAAAGCTGATTCACGCCTTGACATCACTGACGTGCCGGTAATGAAAAGCAAACGCTTTCAATACGGTTATCATTCTCATGCAACATAATAGACTCACCAGCGTTTGCTAGGGCGACCTCTTTGTTTTGGGCCCTTTGTCTGAGCCTTTGCACCGTTTTTAGTCCAAAAAATATAATAAATGGTTCGGCGGGTGACGACGCGCTTCAGGTCATTGTTGTCAATAGCTTGTGAAGATACCTTTTGAAATGGTTTTGATAATGGCAGGTGTTATAAAGTGTACCTGGAAGATCGGGAGATTTCTTACTAGTACAATCAACCTGTATAACTTAAGGGTACCTTTATTAAAATATCGAGTTTTTGACCTTGGAGTACTTTCGCGCGCTCTGCCATGTCCATAAAACAACAATACTTTTTCAGTTTTTATTTAATATTGTCTTGATTTTGGATTTTATAACAAAGTTTGGGAATAAAAATAAAAATACTAAACGCGCTACAAATTTTATTTTGAATTTTATTATTCCTGTAAATTTAAATTGTCTAGGTACTCAGATAAACTCGCATTAACTGACACTATGGGCAGTTAGGACTAATTGCTCAACTCCAAAATTTATCAAGTATCTCAAAAACCCCTAAAAATGAACACAACTGTTCTCTGTTCTCCATTCGTACTTAGTATGAATAAGTATAGACACATTGATCTTTATGGATTTAGAATCTAGTTTCTGATAAAATACATGTAAGTTCAGTAGACTACAAAAATAGACTTTCATCTATTTAAGCAACCAAAGTTCCAAAAATATGTACTTTTATTCTTCATTTATGTATATACTCATATGCTTTCTGAATCTCCTAATAAAATACCTATTTGGACATATTTCTTGGGCTTTTACTTGACGAACGCTAAATTTCCTTTTTTTTAAACAGGTACTACTTTTATACTTGGTGACCTGAGTCACTTAGTCTTTCCTTATTTTTTGAGCTTAAAATATCGGAAAGCTCCCGTTATCGTAGGCTGCAGGTATAAAAAGTAAAAAGCGCCCTGACAAAAAGGGTTGACGATCAAAAGCTTCGGGGCTTTCAGGCGGTGTTAAGTAGAGACATTGTTGAGAGTTGGCATTCAAGAGGTAAGTGCGTTCGGCGAAATTACTTATGTTTATTTAAAAAAAATGGCATAAGGGGTTTGACTAGGATGAAAATAGATAATACCTAGGAACTTTTAAAAAAAGGTATTCTAAAAAAATTACGCTTATAGAGGTTTTCTTTGTTGATTCATTACTGAGAAAGTAAACAAAAAAAAACTGCTAAAGGCTATAAAGTTTAAACGCCACATCGTCGGTGAAACTGCTAAACCGCGTAAGTAATATTTTAAATAAGGAGCAAAATGCACCTTTTTAATAAGAGCGTAAGGTTTATTTTGCTCTATCATAAATTTGTAAGTTACGGGGTTTTGCAATATCACCGACGACATGTTCTTATTTACGATTTAATTAGAGCTTGGTTTAAAAAAATCAAAAGGCGATTGACAACAAAATGACCACATTCCAACCACCAGTCCACAGCGGGAGTAGTAAACATTGATAATATTCAAGATATTTTTTGTCAGTAAATAATAATTATCCATAAAAACGCATGCTTTTTAGACAAACCTTTATAGTTTTGTTTTAGAACACCTTTTGTAAAAGTACCGATTTTCAATTGAGATATTGAATAATATTAACACGCAGTAGAATATACAGTTGTGAACCCTGTTTATTATAGAATAGAATAGAATAGAATAGAAAATATTTATTCAACGCACACAAAAATACAGTAGAAATAATATAAAGTGAAAAGAAGACATTAATGAGGAACGTTGAACAGGATCTCTCTCAGCATTGTGCCGCAGGAAAACTGCGGCGCTGATTTTCAGAGGGACCCTGACTTAAAAACTAAACTACGTTAAACAAAAAGACGGGTAACAGTAAACAGGTAACAGGTAACATGACAAATATTAGCAACAATTTGTTTCATAAAGTGAATTAAAAATAATATAAAAAGAAATATAAGAAAAAACTTAACAAAGACTAATGCTATTTGTGTGGCAACACCAGAACAACACAACTATTTCCTGTTGGATCGTTGTAAGTGACGGCCAATATAATTTAAAGGTATGGATTACGCGTATTACCAGTTTCTTATACTCCAAAAAATGATAGTACGCTACATATAAATACAAACCCGGAATTAACATTAAAATAAAAAACTTATATTGTAAGAGAAACAAATAAAAAGTAATGAGCTTGACTCGTACACAGAAGCAGCCATCCAATAACACAACGCCAACCCCGCCATTTTTCGACCGCTCGGCAACCCGGCAGGACGGGGAAGTCGGCCATACTTACGACTTCCACGGCAACGTCATATACTTTTCGCTACAAAACTGATACAATTTCGTCTTGAACAAGAGAAGCTTGTTTCCTAGTTACCTTGATATCACTAGTGGTCCAAGTTTGCTTACATTATTCAAGCTCCTCAACGTGGCCTTAAATCATTCAGTGCCACGCTTCCGATTTCCATTGAAAATGGACGAGAATTCGAAGTTCTGGGCACTTAATATGCTAACGTGCTCGTTCTCAGATTATAAAGTGCTCGGATTCGGAACAGCGTTTATCAGGAGGCTCCAAGTTTGAAGGCGTAAAGTTATATTGTTTGGAAGTGGCTAAATTTACCGGATGCCTCTTAGCGTGCTTAAATCAATGTCCTTTGATAAACGAGTTGTATTAGGTTGTAACTTTCTCATTTAAGGTAAGTAAATAGAAAAGGCAATTTCTGGCAATCGCGACGGAGTTATTTGTGTGTGTGAGTTTATAATAACTCTAATCAGCGGTATATCCACACATTTTACTAAATTACTTTGACACTTTTTGTCGTGTGGTTGCCGGCTTAGAATTGTGCCACTCCATGTCTTCCCGTGGAAGTCGTAAGAGGCGACTAAGGTAATAAAGGCTTGTAGTACTGTTAGGCGATGGGCTTGCAACCTGTCACTAATACGCTGGTAAAGATCTTAGCCTAATTGTGCAAAGTGTGGTTATAGAATTATCAACAAGTTTTTAAAGTTGTAGGCAATTCTGTAGCTCTGCCTACCCCACTTTGGGAATGAAGGCGTGAATTTATGTATGTATGTGTATGTAATTCTAATTCCAATTTTAATTAACGGCTTCACTCCTGTTAAGCTGTATTTCGCCAATGTAGAGTTATTTATAGACACTCCCATGGACATATTATAGAAATAAGTCCATGGACATCACACGTACTGATGTGCCAAAGGAAACTTTCCAAAATTGCGGAAAATTTCATGTAGGAAAATTTCGGAAACTTCTCACAATTTTGTATGGGGATTGAAACTTTCCGTTTCTTAAATTTAAATTTCCTATATTTCTTGGGAAAGTTTCCGGAAATTTCTTGCAACTTTTCCAACTTATTGGAAACTTTCCGCAACTTGCACATCACTGATCACACGTAAAGACAAGTGTTCGGTATAGAAGTATTTTTTCTAATAGAGTAAATAGAAGCGCTTCTGTCGTCGAAAAATAATGAATGGTACCGAAGCGAAGTTATGTGTCGGACCACTAAACTCATGAACCTAATTTCATATTTATTAGTAATACCGTTTTTTTTTTTTACGTTTTCAAGCGTATAGTGTTAACTTTTAGGTAAAACCATCACACATATTTTATTGAACGGAGGTGCACTTTTGACTGGTTTAAAAAAATACAAATCCAGAGTTTATCTTGAAAAATGAAGAAGCTCGCGGTGCCACAGTGGTAACGAATTTTACGTTTTCGAACGCTATTTTAAAATCAAGCTTTGTAAAACTTTGTTCTTCTGCCTACTCCAATGACGTACGTTTTAAATCACTACCTGTTTTTCTATTTTGTTATTTTCGTTCTTTTTCTATCAAGTTTACACGAAAATAGTATGCCCTAAATAATAAAAATTGAAACTTACCCGCCTCCTCATATATTCTTCTTAGACAACTTAGTATTTCTTGCCGCTAAGTTATTATGTAGGAAAAATGAATACATCTTCTTCAAACACACGCTCCCATAAGTCGCTGTCAGTTAAAAATGTATTGGACAAGTTACGGGTATGTTAAAGCGATCCATCATGCAACATTAAAGCTTGGGAAGGGAAAAATATAAGGGTTTCGAGAAAATCTCGACGATGTGGGGCGCATACTGTGTTGCTGAAAGTTCGTATCAAAAAGAAATGACCAGAACTACCCTCAGGGGTATTATGAGAGCTGTAAGGAATAAGACACACAGTTGCGGATTAAAACTGCACTAGAAATATACGGCTGCATGGTAAAACTGATATTGTTGTCACCTTAAAGCCAGTGAGCGGTTGTATTTGTCCTGTATGTTTTTGTCATAGCTTCATTCGCCGAAAATTTGTTGGTCGTTCTTTTTGAAGAGCGCTCATTTTGCGGGATAATATGTAGGTTACGTCGTACGCTGGTACTATGAGCTTCTAATAATGCATCCCTGCCAAAACTCAAGTTTATCACAGGACTTATTCTACTATGTGTCAACAAGTATTGTTTTCAACTCAGCCGTTATTACTGTTAAGTAAATAAGAGCTGTTTAACGTTGATAATACGATAACATATCAATAGATCGAGTAGGTTAGAGCTACTGATTTGATTTTAAAGAAGATGCTAGAAAAAGAGAAGAATGCGAAATGGAACTGACCATTTGGTAATGTTTAACGGCCAAGCGAAACGCTGACAAGTTGTGCGATAATATCACGGGGAGGCAGACGTTGGGAAGAGGGGTTAGTACAAATGGCAACCGTGTTAAAAAATACGATAACGTGTAAAGACAATGTATGGGGTTAATATATTAGCTTTAATCTGACGTAACCATTGCCAAATCTTACTAATAAATGAGAAAGTTTCTAAATATGTTAAGTTATTCAAAATGTTGTGATTTAATCACGCATATTTAGATGAAATACAGCACGATTATTTTTTTATACTCTCCATTGGTTTTTTTCATTAATGAATTCTAGTTCACTTTACCCAAAAACACTTGCCAGCATGTACACGCTACGTCGTTAATACATAAAGAAGCTTGTGCACAAGATGGACGAACGTATCCCAACATTGTGTTTGATGAATAAGTAATATGGCAGATAACATGTCGACACTTCTAACGGAGGATTTTGAATGAATGCGGTAAAGGTAGTATTTCGTAAAGATTTTTAACTGTTCCCATTGAATACAAACTACTATAATGGAAAGGTTCTTTCGTGGCGACCGCATATTGAAAAGCGGATTGATGGCCGGCCTCCTTCAAGGTAAACTCAGGGTATTATACAGGGTGTCTCAGATTAAATAACTATTGAGTTAAGGGGTGATAGACTCATACAGAATGTGCAAAAAATGCCAGTCTAAAAATAATATGAATTCTGAGATTTTTTCTAGTGCGTGTACAGTCGAGGGCATAACTATATATACGTTGCTAAGACGTCAAAAATATCCATACACCTTTATGCCACTGGCAATAAGGTTCGTATATACATATTTGACGCGATGGCTGTAGATATTAATGCCCTTGCCTGTACACTCAAACGATATACTCAATAGGCAAATGGCGATCATGTAGAATCCATTCATGATGATGCTGCAAGGATTATGTGAGATAAGACGTTATTAATGAGTGTCTGGTTACTTTTTTAGAATAATCATCGGTTTTAAAGCTTTTCTCTAGATTACCTATAAGCAACAGTAACAGTATCAGCGTAAACAGCCAAGCAATGTCCAAGTAAGTTCACGATACTGTTCTGGAGCCGGCGTGCTAGCCCTGTTAAATAATTACCAGAGTAATCTCAGTCTAGTTAGGAAATCTAGCACCGCCATGAATTCCTGGGCGCCTGATTTGGGTCGGATTTACATATATACATAGCGTTATGCATATTGAGAGATGACATTCAAATTGAAACTATTTGAGGATTATGTAACGTGAGTCATTGTGAAGCTGGGTGACGTTGATTTACGTCGCGGTCTGGCATTATTCGATATTGAGGTTGCTGTCAATAATATACTAAGGGACAAAAAAAACGGGAAAGAGTGCATTTTTCATACAGGCTATTTCGAAGCCTTGGCTCCTGGCCAGGGGTTGTTTTGAGTAAGGTTTAATGTTAGATACTCCGAGGTTCAATAGAGACGGTCAAATGCTCTTAAGATACCTAACCCAAGCAGCACATTAGTGAATTTTGCAGCCTATCTTATAGCTTTATGTTCTAAATGAGTGGTTTAACAGTGTTTGACTACACTTATAGCTTTAAACACAACTCAAACTTGTATACGAGTTCATCCTGTCACTTATAGTTGCTTAGGAACGTTTTTTGTTTCTACTTTATTACTTATAGTTGGGTAAAGTCGATTTTGCTACTTAAAGTTGCATGCAGGTTGTAATTGTCACTGAATAAGAACCAATAGTGTTATATAAGGCCCTAAAGTAACTTATAAGCCACTGTTATATATAAGTGGGAACATACCCTTATTTGGAACTTTTAATTCCAAATGACTAGTATAATAGAGTAGTGTATCACCAATAGTGGCTAAAGAGATAATTTTACGGCCCTTTTGGAAACTAAAGTGATTGCAACTTTAAGGCCTAGAAGGGTCGTAAAATTATCTCTTTAGCCACTATTGGTGATACGAGTATACTACTCTATTATACTAGTCATTTGGAATTAAAAGATCCAAATAAGGGTATGCTCCCACTTATATGTAAAAGTTGCTTATAAGTAACTTTAGGGCCTTATATAGCACTATTGCTTCTTATTCAGTGAAAATTAAAACCTGCATGCAACTTTAAGTAGCAAAATCGACTTTACGCAACCATGTAATAAAGTGAAAACCAAAAACGTTCCTAAGCAACTACAAGTGACAAGATGAAGTCATATACAATTTTGAGTTGTGTTTAAAGCTATAAGTGTTGTCAAACAATGTTAACACGTTCACGGACAGTACGTCGAGAGACGTAAACTAAGACCCTCGTGATATGGCATTACGGCTGTGGCCGGTGTTTTTAATTACACCAAAAACGGAACTCCGTCCACGGGCGGCTGTTTCCCATAGCATTTATAGGAAGCACGAACTCTGTGCCGTTTTAGGCTTTAACGCAAGCCGCTAGTGTTACAGCAAAAAAGCTCTAGGGCATAGAATTCACTGCTGTGCCACTCGCAAGATACAAATAAGTGATTTTCAGACCTGATAGTTTCAAATAGAAAACAAATAAGTGAAAATAAACACTGTAAGATCTTTTTTGTTTCGCCATGTTTACAAATTGGAGTCCTTGAAAATGATTTATTTTAAACAAAATTTTATCACACTGACGCATAATCATAGACTTTGATATACGGGCTATTTCCCACCCAGTGTGCTACTTGGGAACTTATCGCACAATCAGTTAACACCACAGCGAGAGAGTTAGGGTCAGCATTTGGATTTCCTTACATTTGATTGCCATTTTAGATGTTTTTCTGAACATGATCAATTCCGGCGTGAGCCGCAGATTCAATCAGTTGGGTATCCTAGGCACTCTGGAAGTCTCTATCGATCTGTATCGGATGCTCAGTATATCCGTCATCAGATTTCACTAAAAGCATCCCCTGGCGAGGAACCAAGGCCTCGAAAGCCTCTTTAGTATGAAAAACGCACTCTGACCCTTTTTTTTTGTCCCTGAGTGTATAAGAAAAATGACGCTACACTTCGTTTTAATTTGGTTATATTATATTTGACTAGAATTACTCATTATAATACTCAACTCATAACATATAATGAAATATAGACATAATCACTTTTTTTATAACGATCAAATGACATAATATTCACGTTATCTTTAGCCCGCTCTTAAATTAAAACTAATTATTTTAGGGGCAACATCTTAAATTGGTTAATAAATTGTATAACTATACGCCGCGATTTTTTTGATTTACGATAACTTTAAGGGAACGTTCTTTAGGTCAAATAAAATTTGTTTCCCGAAGACATACAAACGATAACTCTAACGATTTAACAGATACCTATTTAAGTTTTAAATTTAATCAGTTAATCACATTGAACTAGTGTAAAAGATTCTTAATTGATATCAACAATTTTCTTTTAATTCTTATGAGTAAAGAGTTTCCAATTTTGGTTTGTATACGCGTAAATCTAAAGTGACAATGTCACGGAATTGTCGGAGGAATTTAGTGTTATCTTTACTTGTGTTTGTAGTCACGCCAACATTGACGTATTTGACACTGACTATTAGTTACCTGTAAAGGCCATTTTAGAATGACCAAAGATACAACATTTAATTACTTTTTTCTAAACAGATTTTTTTAAAATCATAATGGACGTTATATTATACTATATTATTAAACGTTATACTAAATTAAATTACGTCTGTTATATTATCTAATGAACGTTTTTAAAATGAAATTATATCAAACGTATTATATCAAAGCACCTCAAGGCTCATACGAATTACTACGGAAAGTCCTAAGCGCCTCGTCTGTAATATCCTTCAAGTTTCCAGACTCCTGGACAAAAAGATGCTTCGGTGGTTTTGGGGGCGCTTACCAGTATCGAGTATGACGTCAGCTATGATTTAACAGAATGACGCTATTTCATCAACTATACTCTGATTATTTTAAGGTGATGCCTGTGACAGCTCATAAACACTTATAACACTTACTTCTTTAACTTTAAATAAGTACTACGTCACTACAAACGTAGCGACGCTGTTCAGGAATATAAATAATTACGTCGGTGAAACTGCAAAACCGCGTAAGTAAAATTTGTACTAAGGAGCAAAATGCACCTTTTTAATGAGACAGTAAGCTTTATTTTGCTCTATCATAAATTTGTTAGTTACGCGATTTTGCAGTATCACCGACGATTAATCACCTATTTTTAAACACATCGCTTGAGAGTACAGTAAGTGATTAAAAAAAAAAAAAAAAGTCAGGGTCGGTCGCCGTCATCGAAGTCGATGAGGAGGACTATATACGGAAAATTACGAATTACGGCTGTCACAGGCGTCATCTTAGAATGTTCAGAGTATTAATAGATAATTCTAAGTTTTACATCGTTATGTATGTTAATATGTAAGGTATTTGTAAATATTCTTGCCTCAATTAAACGTTTTCTATTCTATTATATTTTAATATTATCACAAAAGGCATATTACCGGGTAGCAAGTCGAGCATACATGTTACCCTTTAGATAACAGGAGCTAACAATAAGAAACGACTTTGATATCCAGCATAATGGCGAGGAATATTTATACTTATATTTCCTTTGAAGAGGTTTTTGAGGTTGTTGGTTAATTATATAATTTACTAAAAACACATTTGTACATTTTCTGTTTAAAATAATAAGAATAACAATGTTTTTTTAACTAGCGTTTCTATCGAAGCTGTGCATGGCAGGCAAGCGGTGCGCCAGGAAACGATTCATCAATATGATAGCTTCATTTTTCTAGCTTCCCGCATCCTATTGGTATTTTTCTCATACAGCTTAGCTGCCTGCGCTGTATATTTTTTTAAACAGAATGAGATGCAATTACTTACTTGCCGCTTGAATTGTCTGCTTTTACGTTGTATCGGCTGTATTCACTAAATATTTTGTTTTACAATGAGTTTGTCTGGTACAAAATGTGCCAGCAGTCTTTTTGATATCATACTATCGCCCTGGTGGTCTGT
Organism: Acleris emargana; assembly: GCA_927399475.2. Taxonomy (NCBI): domain Eukaryota; kingdom Metazoa; phylum Arthropoda; class Insecta; order Lepidoptera; family Tortricidae; genus Acleris; species Acleris emargana. Next base: position 7,422,381 of record OV656840.1, read on the forward strand.
ATAGACTTCTCTATAAAAATAAATAAATAGGGTGACAATCTGGAAAAAATCGAACTAGTCCCAAACTAAGCTCTAGGCTTGCACTATGATAACGATATAAATACTTAAGTAGGTAGGGTAAAGTCACCAGTGGTCGGCCAGAGACCAGTATTCGACCTTATATGAGCGCGAAGAGTGGGAAATATATATTTCGTACTCTTCCCACTTAGACAAAATATAGGCAGAGGCCGACTACAGGTCTGTGGCTGACCACTGGTGACTTTACCCTATATAGAGAAATAAATACAAATACATAGAAAACCTCCAAGACTCAGAAACCAATACTCGCGCGCATCACAAAAATATTTGCCCATACCCGGAATCGAACCCGGCAAAGTTAGCTTCGTAGGCATGGTCACTACAAATTCGTCAAATTCGGCAAATTGGAAGAAGCTAAAAGAGGAATAAACAGAATGCAGAAGAAGAAGAAAATGCCGGAACAAAACAACATTCCCATAAAACTTTCCAGTATTTTTCACATCAGAATAAGTAGATAGGTATTTGTTAGACCGTCTTTTAAACCAAGTTTATACCAACGTTAATCTAACAAGGAGTCAATTCTGTCAGCTGTCAACGCCGTACAGTTTCACGTTTTGAGATTATAATTTGTACTGTCTACCTTTCTTCGATATTGTATCAAACCGTGGACGTCATTACAGCTCTTATTGTCAAGTCAACATGACGTCAACTATACAGGTAACTGCGGGGTCGTGTAGCAATAAAGTAAACTAAAACTCACTACACCATTAGGAATATAGCTTACCAGATTTAGAAGCGTTTAGACAATTACATTGTTTTTAAGCTATTGCATAGCTTCTATCACGGGCCTTGAGCGCGGGGACCGAATCCAGAAATTCCGTAACGAAAAAACCTCACGCTCCCCACTCCGACGGGCAAGGAGGTGTGGCTTGAAGGCCGTGCATCGTCTAACGTCGTTTCAGTTCGGCAGTCTTCGACACGGCGTTGTGTGCGTTTGTACGACATGCAATAGCTTTACCGCGGCAGTCCCCGAGTGCCACACGTCTTTTTTTTATTAAAATAAATACTCAATCAATCTATTTCCCTAATTATTACTAAAATTATGGTCACCTAACGTTTTCATGTTAAAAATCTCAAACCTATTTGAAAATCGAACGATCAGACGTTTAAGAAATTGAGTACATATGTAAGGTGGCCATGATCCCGAATTAAATGAATTCAATCAATGTTTATTTGAACAAAATCCAAAGTAATTGCCTTCACGTTTTTAAATCTATTACGTTTTGTTCCTACTGGTGTAGTGAGTCTTAGTTTCCTTTGATGCTACACGACCCTGCGGTCAACCATTATAAATAACTCACAAAGTCAAAACGATAAAGGTACGAGGAAAAAAGTTATGTACGAATTTATCTACGGTATTTTGTAGCTTATCATCAGACCTAGGAATATACGGGGCAAAATTAAATGACAGCCAGGGATTGCCTATATCGATAAAATCAATTATCGATGCCTTTCCCATATACTAGTGATCGCTTCAAGTTTTGTTTGTAAAAATAACTTTTTATTGAATGTATGCAAATGAAACAAAATAGCAACATAATATTCGTTTTTCTTTATTTTAAAAGGATTTTTTAACCTTCACATCATCATCATATAGTTTATTTTAACAATAGTAAATTCAATGAGAAAATCATTCTGAAATACACAATAAGGAAAAATATATGATGAAGAGTGAAGGTTAAAAAATCCTGTTAAAATAAAGAATAACGAATATTATGTTGCTATTTTGTTTCATTTGCAAACTTTCAATAAAAAAATATTTTAACAAACAAAACTTGGAGCGATTACTAGTTTATGGGAAAAGCATCGATAACTGAGTTTATCGATATAAGCAATCCCTAGCTGTCATTTAATTTTGCCCCGTATATTCCTAGGTCTGCTTATCATGTAAAGTTATAAATTTTGTCTATACAATTAATGACTAGAGTGATGATTCGTTTTCATAATTTGAAGCACTTCACGGAGCGAAAAAATCTTAAAGGAAATGTTTGCCGTAATTATTAATTAACATCTCGTCGTAGACTAAATGAACTTCCTTTAATCCGAGAGACAATAATTAAATATTTTAATATTCCCTCCCGCTGGCACTAAGGTGTCGGCTCTTCGAATTTTTGATGAGGAGGCGTTTGTTCTTGGTAATGAGGGGCATAACGAAGTGATCGGGGGCAAAAAATCCTTGTAGATAAAATAATAATAGGCCGTTATAACACTGAAAGGGGTTGCCGTGAAATCATCAATATAAATTGTTAACGCTAAAGAGTTTTAGGAAATCATTGTAGCTAAATCGAAACCCGTTTATTCATAGTTTAGTTTATTTATTTCATAAAAAAAAAGTTTGAAAGTCATGATTGTCAAAAACTAATTAGATAATAAAATTAATAATTCAAATCATTTCACCAATCGAGACCGCCATAATTAAAAAAAAAAACGGTCAAAATATACAATAGTAATAGTCAAACGTAAAATAGTTATAAGAAAAATATACCTTTTATTAAAGTATTCCTAGTATTTTGCTGTCAAATTCAAAATAATTCACAATGAAGGAAAAGGACTAAGCGTATTTTAAGGGATCCCCTTCTACCAACACTTATATTATGATCAAATGGGTCATCTCATCGAAAGTTTAGATTAGTTTAGTAGACCAGTGACCAGCAAAATACTAAAACTCTTGCACGTGTGTGAATGTCGATAAAATTCAACGAAGTAAAACATTCAATTAAATGAAAGTCGGTGATTCAAGGGTAAACCAACCAACAAAACTTAATATTAAAATAATACCTACAGTATTATTATTGGGGGGGTTGAGATGGGCCTTGTGAGTCACTTCGGCCATTGCTGATCTTTTTTGGCAGCCCTTTGTTTAGAGTTCACTACAAAGGCCCGTTGCGTCCAAGAATTTCCAGATGCTTTGGGCAGTGAGTAGTTGTATGTCTTGTGGGTCAATGATATGTCGCCCTAGGTGGATACTTCTGTTGCGCATTAGTGGTCCGCACGAACAGAGGATGTGCATTGCTGTCTCTTCTGTTTTCTGACAGAACCTGCATGTCGCGTCTTGTTTCATTCCCATTAGAAACAGATGTCTGTTCAGTTTGTAGTGGCCAGTTAGGATCTTAGTCACTGCGCAAGTCTTTTCTCTTTTGAGTTGTAGAATCTCTTTGCAGAGCTTGCTTCTGAACCCTTTAATAAGTGACTTCGAGTGGTTTTGTCCTTTTGTGGACTTCCACAGCTCGGTCGTTTTATATCTGTATAGCTCGCTTAGCAGTGAATAGGCTTTTCGTTTTGTGATGCCACAGAACGGCTCCGGGCCGACCAAGGGTACCTACAGTAAGTACGCAGTCAAACAAAAGTAATAATCAAAATACATCAGTAAGTATATATATCAGTAGTAATCGTTTTCCATGCTAAGATTGACAGCGGTCCCCACAATAGGTTACACCTGTATCGCGGGGGAAACAAGCAATACATACAAGCCCATACATTATTCGTGCTGGAAGAATAAAGTTTGGATTGTGTACTGTATTCGAGATTTGGGATTTTATTTTTTATAATACTTTTGAGCGATTCAACAATCCCTTTTTTCATGAATCCGAATCAGACTATATGCGAAAAGACAACGGCGAGGTGGAGCAATGTCATAACTAGGCATCGGAGTTTTTATCGCACGGCAAGACTAATAGCAAGCTATGGAGTCGTCATTGGCCATAAATTTAAACTCTCATTCATATTCATACTCATTTATTTAATTTATCTTAAAATGCCTCTATAGCGGTCGGTCATGTATAATTTTATATCTTAGTCGTTATATAAAAAAAAAAAAAATCTTTTAGATTATAAATTCATAACTTGTACTATTTTAACATACAATTCGCCACTAGTGTGGACTGAAACATTCCGTTCTGCCGTGTTTAATGTATCTTTTGTTTGTTTATAAATTTTCTTAATTAAATAAGTATAAAAATGGTAATTATTTTTTATTGTAATATTTATTTTCCAAATATAACATTAAATAATCGTTTCTGAACTCGTCAACGTTGTTGTCCTTGATTATAAAAAAAACCTTTATAATTAAATAAATAAATGAGTATGAATATGAATAAGAGTTTAGATTTATGGCAAATGACGACTCCATAGCTTGCTATTAGTCTTACCGTGCGACAAAAACTCCGATGCCTAGTCATAACGCAAATATCACAAACGTGTCCCAATGCTAAGTCGATATGACGTGAACTCGCGCTACTCTTTTTTCGATTTCAGGTTCCTATTATAAAACGAACCTAGCATGATTGCCATTCACTACACCATTACTTTTGAATAGCCCCCCAGCTTCCGTGAGATATGAAAGGGATCACGTGCTATCGCCGAATGCCACAGGTAAATAGGGCTGTCAAATTACCCTGCGAAACAACCCCGTGGCCGCCGGGAAATGCCGGAAAAATCTACCCTCCAGCAAATTGCGGACGTGAAAAAATATTAAATAATGTTATCGTCGCGCTCGTTTTTGCATTGTTATGCCTTTAGGTCGGTGTTGTTTGATAGTTTTTTTTTGTGGTTTACTGAAAGGTAATGTTTACTTTTCTATTTTGAGCATGGATTGAGTATTCATACATTTATAACAGTTACTCGTGCATGCTCTTAATGTTAAAGTCAACTACACCATTGATGAAATAACTATACATTCAATTCATACGTCACTTTACATAAATGTATAAGTACTAAATTTGTGCACAATTTTTTTATCGCTGTTGCCTTAAATTTCCCGAAGTAAAAAGTACTTTTTGTCCGTCTCCGGGCTATACACTATCTCTGTACCAAATTTCACGGTAAAACGGTATTTTATTGTACTATATAAAAACCCAGAAATGAAAATCTAAATATTCTGCAACAAAATCACCCAGAAAGGTTGCACAAATGTCCTGTCATCAGCGGTCAACCAGCTAGGTACTAAAACAAAATGTAACGAGCCGTAGCCCTAGCGATAGAGCGACGCGAGAGTCGTTTATTTTTAATTGTCGACTGTCGAGTGGTCGAGAATGCTCCCGGTCCATTGTAATGTAGGAATAAAAATAAACGGGCAAATAAAAATATAATGTGTAGATTGAATTTTCAGTACAAAAGGGCTTTAATTTACTTTGTTTTTCGGTTCGCTTCAACATGTCAGCCGAAAGACGTCCACTGCTGGACATAGGCCTCCCTGAAGGCTCTCCACTCAGGCCGGTCTTGTGCTTTTTGTATCCACCGCGTTCCCGAGATCCTTACAAGGTCGTCACTCCACCTTGTTGGAGGCCTACCAACAGCTCGTCTCCCGGTCGGCGGACGCCACTCAAGAACCTTCTGGCCCCATCGGCCATCAGTCCTGCGAGCGATGTGCCCCGCCCACTGCCACTTCAGTTTAGCTATTCTTCGGGCTATGTAACAATCAATTATGTCGCAATCAAATTCTACGCGGATGGAGTCGCGGCCAGAAGCTAGTTAATTTTAACTTGACAGCAAATCACACAACCTATTCTTTACTATTATACGCTCAAATTGAAACATTTTCATCTTTGGATTTTATAAATTGCTTATAAACTTGCTCAACCAACCTCATTGTAGCATAACCGCACCAAGCGCGCATTTGGGTTCCCATGAAACACATGTAATTTTACCACTAATTATTACTGCTTTATTGGTAAGTAAAAAACATCTAGGCAACTCATTTAAATCCCTAATTGGCGCACTTATTTCGAACGTTGACGATTATTCTTAGCATTAATATCCCGGTCCCGGTGACAACGCTACAGTCAAAATTCTCTTATTAATCTTAATATATTTATCATGAACGTGTTAAGTATATGTTGGTATTTATAACTAGTTTCAGACTGACGGTGTCATACATTTTGACACAACTAAACTGGTGCCCTATTATTCCACCCGTTGAACCATATTACTTTTGACATGTCGTTTTATCTTTAACTCAGCCGCCATTACTGTCAAGTAAATAAGAACTATAATAAAGTTGAAAAAACAATAAATAGGTGTAAAGTTCATGTTCATGTATAATAAGACCCCGTTCGCTGCAATTGGTACTTAGCGGCTAACTCGTAAACGTCCGAACATCGAAACACTCAAACGTCACTTTTAAGATCGTTGTCATTTTTAATGTAAGTGAAATAACAGACACGTCGCGCAGAAACCGCTCATATTGAGTTGTAAATGTTTATAAATTCAATAAATATGCAGTGAAATATGATGCGCGCTGAGACGTATTTTCGCCGTAAAATGTATTACCAATCCCCAACAAGGCATTACGATAACCGAGGTCCCTAGGGTTGGTACTTTATAATAACACTAGAATGCTTAGAAAATAAATACAGCTGGTAGTACGACGGGTTTTTTTTACTTGGGCCGTATATTAAAAAACAGACAGAAAGTACTACGACCACTTACAAATAATTGAATTCGAAAATTAAACGGAAAACTGGCAATAAGCCGGCCACAATTACTCTCTGAATGATTTACTCATAAAGTACAGTTTATCTCATATCTAGTGAGTAATAAATTAACTAACCTCAGTTACCAAAAACATACTTTTCCTTACAAACGTCGTTTAAAGGAGGTTGGGCAGAATTGTATGAACCTTTTTATATTCTACTACCATATTTTTTTAGGGTACGTGGCGTGTCTTCTCTGTTACATTCACTGTGTTCTTTAATTTTTTGTATAATGTGTGTCTTATGGTTAGTATATAAATGTATTTCTTCTTCTTTTTCTTTTTATGGCGGGAAACGTCAAATCACTATAGCAAATTTCAATAGCCGACCTTAAAATGTCACAATGTACCGCTTGGCCGAAATATTTTTGGTCGAATGAATCGTTTCCCAAAAAGTTATTTGTATAGTTTGTTTTATTTCCGGGATACCAAGACCGCTTTTTAAATGTATTAGGTTAGATTAGACTTGTATGTAGTCAAATACAAAATAAATGAACTGCGACGGGAGTCAACTTTTTTGCAATTAATATTTTGGGAAACGATGCATTTGCCCATAAACATGATTGAATTCTCCCACTTTTTAACTCAAAGATTTGAGACTTCCCGCCCTAGTTAAAGTTATAGAACTTAAAATATGCTATCCGGTGTCATATCGTTTGTTGTTATTGGTTACATAGGCTGTGTTGCCCACTCTCCTTTAAAAAGAACATACGACAATCATAACAAGGCAACACAAAATAGCTTTATTCAAATGTGAATTCGAGCAAATCTAAGAAATGTAATCCAGGTACTAAGCGAGCAACCCTACCCGACATCAAATATTTCCATGCTAATATGCAGATGGTGAATTTATAGGCGCGCTGTGACCCAGTAGGGCCATAAATTTTCCCAATAAAATGTTTTATTCGCAACAAAATTCCTGCCTTTACGCCCGTGACGACATTTAAGTGCGCCCTCGTGGTTAGCGGGGTATTGGGCATTACCGCCGGTCAGTAATCAGAGGAGAATTACCCCTTGTAAGGCGAGGCTGTGAAGGGATAATGGTACTCATAGATGAGACAGATTTGTGAGACAGGCTATGCAATTATTTCTTGACATGTTTTTTTAATTTGCTTTCTTGTCTGTGTTTTCGAACACATTTTTGAATTTTGAATAGATTTCAAACTCCACACATATTTATTTTGCTATTTTTTAAATGTTTCGAAAAACGAGTGAGGTGTGTTCTAGTACGTAAGTTCAGAAGCCTTATGTTTGTAACATTGTAATTCACCGACTATTTTCCACAGGTCAGTAGGTTTTAAAAACGAAATGCAATTGAAGATACATAATTTTTATTTCGAATATTGTATTTGAAGAAAAGTGACAGTTTAATTTATGCTATCTCGGTCTAACACGGAAATAACACTACCCTAACTGTCCTTAACTTATCATGTTACTGACATATGTTTATTTGCTGATCTTTAACATTAAATATATGGTTTTTTTTGTGAAATATTGTTGCGGCTCGATAACTACAGCTGTTGCCAACCAAACTCGCGCTTGATTTGTTACTACTACTAAATAGTGTTCTTAAAATCAGTGAACGGCCGACAATGGTTTGTCCATTCTTTACTTATTGATTCAATGGGCATAACTTTGGCTTACCAAGTGGGTGTAAGGTAGCACTAAAAGGCTTCGAGATTAAGTTACCTTTTTACTTTGTGTAAGAGTATCCTGATTTATCTCTTAATTACTTAATTGTAATCGGAAATAGCACATTTTTGTACAGGCGGGTTATTATGACGCAGCTTTGCAGTTCAGTTTACGCTGAGAGAAAAGGACAGAGCTATATAACTGCTATAGCTCTGTCCTTTACACTTGCCGTAAAATGAACTAAAAAGCTATGTCATAATAATCCCCCATGTACATTTTTTTTTATTTAAATCATTTTTAGATTAGAACGAAGAAAAATAGTAGATTGTTTAATAAGGGACTTAAACAAGCCATAATAATGACGAGATGTTTAGCCACCCGACCGGAGCGAGGGTGGCTATAGCTCGAGTGTCATTATAGACTCGCGTTAAATACTCTACTTTTCACTTTGAAGGCGGGCGAGGAAAAATAATGACGTTCTATACAAAATTACAATATTGATTATATCATAGTTTCTTAAAAAATAGTGCCAAGTTTTTTTTTAAATTAAAAGGTCGGGCCGCTTAGTGTCATATTTGTTTGACCTGTTACCATGACATAATTATGAATTCAATTAAGGGTGACAGAAAGAGACAGAGTCTTACTACTATAGCTCTGCTCCTTACGCTCGTCCTAAACTGAATGGCTTAGCCATGTCATGGTAACCCCCTGCACGAATGTATGTACAGTTAGGTAATAATAACCTTTAATAATTTCTGTAAATATCGCATTTTCTGCTGTCATAATTATTTTAAAATTTACTGATAAAAACAGAAGTAAAAGCTACCAAAATGTTATTCAGCTGCTAATTCGAATAAACATGCCTTTGCTTTTTACGTCTCATTCATATTGGATGTTCACATTTACGAGTTCAAAATGACGTGGGTACCGTCAGCACGTCAGGCCGGATCGCAGAATATTCCACGGCTGCAGCTGCTGTCTGTACCTGGAAGTTTGCAGTTGTTTCAGCTGCCAGTTGTACATTGCTGTGTTGATAAATTACTTGTACAGTAATTACAGTAGCACTTATTAATTATTTTGGGTTCGAGTAAAAGTGGTTAAATTTGGGTGGATCAACTTTTCGTTGTTGTTATTCTGTCCCGTAAGCCAGGAGAAAACAGTGATAGAGTTTCTTAGAAAAAATGTTATAATATATACTTCCAGCACACTCAGGAGAAAGACCATAAAATAATGGGTGTGTAATTGCCATTAAAACAGTTTTTTTGTGGACTTATATCCTTTGAAATCATAGTTTTAAAGAGTGACCCAGGAGACGTCACCATGGCAACGAGCTACAAAGAAAAGTTGATTGACCCATTTGCATATAGGTAGTAATAGTATGTTGTGTGTTATCAGCGAGAAGGGCTATCATCAAGTTTTTTTGCCTTCATGCAAAGATCATGAAGATGTCGAATTTCGTACGAGTCAAGCCACGCGGACAATTTAAATAACGTAATAAACCTTATACACGTACCTAAACAATTGGGATAGACCAAAAAAAATACTCACGGTTTTTGCATTCTAATTCGAAAGTATAGGTAATTTTAAAATACCTATTTCATTAATTTTGTATTTGGGTAAGGACCAAAAAGTTGGACCACTGTTAAGCGCACAGCAAACAGTGCACTACAAACAGCGAAGTTGAAAAAAGTTCAGTTGTGCGACGAAAATTATCCCTATAATTGTATGGCTAACTTTCGTGTCACAACGGAAAAGTTTCATAGAAAATTTAATTGAGTGAGTTAGCGTGGACAACTTTTTGGTCCTTACCCATTTACCTCAATAGTTTTGTTTTAATATCTTTATTTATTTAGCAGACATTATGTGGATGACATGATTATTGAATTTTTGGATTAACATTTTCTAATAAATTACAACAATTAAATGATATCTAATGAAAAAAAATTATTGTATTAGTGCATTCAAACATACTATTTCAAGCGATTTTTGCCAAACCCGTAATATACACTTAGGACGGTTTCAAGCCGAAAACTAAAGTCAAGCAAAGGCTAAATATACATTTGTCAAAATATCCGATAAAGATAAATATTTTAAAAACTTGATAATGAAGAAGAGCTTGAAAACCCTATACCTCGAAATGGTTTTCAAATTAGAGTACCTAATTATGAAAATAAGAACAATCCCAATTACGTAAGCACAAAGTCCATTACGCATTCCATCCCACGTTTTACTTATCATCGTACGTAATCCCAAGATTCCCCGACTTCCCCGCGAGCCGCAATGTACGCGCTCCCTAAATCAGTAAGGCGCACGTACCGTTTATGGACGGGTGGTAAATTATTCATGGACACATGTATCCAGCTTAACGCATCATTTTTCCTCCAGGTGGGCTCTCAGACACGTAGTACTGTGATAATATATGGGCTCACGGCGCTATTTGCCTAATGTTTTATTTAAGGGGTCTGGATGAATAAGGGTGGGCTTAAGACGAGTGTGTTTATGTTTTAGAGTTTGGTAGGTTATGAAAAGGTTAAATTAGTAATTGGAATGGTTTTATCTAGAATCGTTTACGAAACTTGTTGAAATTAACAAAAGTAATTTAACAACAACAACTTAACGACACAATAGTCTAATAAATAGTCTTTATCAATGAATCTAGTGGTATCGGGTTCAAACTCTGGTAATAGGATTAATATTTGTGTTAATATGTGAGCTTTAAATATTTATCTTGGAGGTTTTTTATCTGTTAACATATTTATTTATTTATCTGTAAATAATAGCAAGTATATCGGTCGTCTTATATCTAAAGAAAAAGCTTAGAGTTTTGTTTAGGCCTAGGTCTAGGTTAAGATAAGGATAAAAATTACACTACGAGTAGTGACTTAAAGGTACGAGGACTGCTTCAGAATACAGACACCAAAAAAAAACTAGCAAAAAATAACATTCCCTGAATAATACGAGCGCGGTTATATTCCCTGACTGGATCCAATAACTTTCCTTAATTCTTGCAGTTACTGTTAGGAAACTCCGCTTAACCACTTGTGTGCTCGTGCTAATTTGATCGACCTTATTTATAAGCAAATAAGGGCTATCACTCGCAACTCTGGTTGCACAAAGCACGTGAGCGGTTATTTTACTAAAATGTAAATAAGACATTGGCTTCCCTAGTGTAAATGTCATACCGAAATAACATAAATCACCCTAATGCCAATTGTATCGTGACCATTATTCCAAACAGCCGTCATCAATAGTTGAACAAAAATAAACGGATTGTGCATAATAATGCCGATATTACGGGATGCCGCGTCGGAACGGTTGGTCCACTAATTGGCACGTTTACCCGCTAGCGTCCGACCACAAAATGCGGGATTAAGTGATACTATGCTAACCGCCTGGCTTTATCTCTGTTGTTTAGGTGGCAAAGTTTTAAAGTGGTATGAACCACTCGGCTACAAAGGTAGTGTAGAATATCTTAGCTATACAGGGGTTGGACAATGAGTTTATTTGATTATTTTATCGACACACTTTTCAACGAACGTAACCAGAATTTTAATTTTGGCATTTCTCTCCGAGTTACTTTTTTTTTTACTGTCACAAGTCTTACCTAATCTAACGTTCTTTTAATGTTTAAAGCATCCTGTTAACATCATGGCTTCAGCACAAAATAGCGTTATCGAAATGAAATACGATGAACTGATACATAATTGATCAAGTGAATTTCGATTAAATGATGGGTTACATTCCTTTTCCCATTCACGAAAAGAGAGGTGCTGTTTAACATATGTCACCTGTGTCTTTCCGTTTACTTTGATCATAAGACGGTAACGGCAACCATGCTTGAAACGACCGCTATAATCCATAAAATTGAAATTAAATTGTTCATTGTGCAACAAACATGCACTGATACCCTTGCAATCCAAGTAGGTCACATGAGCTCGTTTACATACAGAATTCTGACAGCCTTAGACGGTCTTAGAATAAAATATTCCGATACAAATACAGACCACGGAACAAATGAGAAAATGATTTCCATTTTCATACCGATGTTTGAAAAGAGTATTTATTCGAAATATAGAGCGGAATACAAAGCTTTTAAGGTTTTTGCCTCAATTTTAGTTTATCTTTCGCATTTTGTTTTTGTGGGTAAAGTACAGGTATTCAGTAAAATGGATATTACTTTTGACATTTTATCGTATTTTTTTTCAAATCAGCGGGCCTAGTATAATGGTTGCGTTTATCGAGCGACAAAATGTGGATAAAGCATCCGTAACTCTCGTACTTATACGTGTCAGAAAGTGACGGATATATTATCCACATTTTGTCACTCGATAGACACAGCCATATTAGGCCCCCATTCCCATCACAGTTAATTAAATAAGAGCTATCGTAACTTTGGCAAATCGATAACAATTTACAAGCCATATGATTTTACATACATACATACCTTCACGCCTTCATTCCCAGAGTGGGGTAGGCAGAGCTACAGAATTACCAACAACTCTAATAACTTGTTGGTAACTCTGTAACCACAATTTGCACAATTAGGCTAAGATGTTTAACAGTGTATATTAGTGACAGGTAGCAAGCCCATCGCCTAACAGTACTACAAGCCTTACAATATGATTTTACCGAGAGGAATTATGGTATCGAGAAAATAAAATTTTAGAATATTTATATCACTTTTTGTAAAAATTTGGTTGTTTTTGTTGTTAATGTGTAGTTTTAACTTAGATTATAATATGTGTAATTAATGCGCTTAGGACGCTAGATCTCACTTTGTTGTAATGTTTAATATTTTTATAATTGTTTATTTAAATTGTAGTATTTTTATTATTTGTAGACTAACTTTTATGCTGTGTTTCTTTTAAATGTTCATTTTCTTTTCTTGTTTTTGCCATCTATCTCATGCGGGTCCAGCTGAAAATCAGCGCTGCGGCTCCGTGCCACAGCACCACGCTGGTACTCCGTTTCGGCTATTTTATTTTTAATTAGATAAATAGATTTTGTAATTTTATTTTTATTATCTCAAATGTATGTGTTTTTTTTGTGTTTATTTAATAGCCGAATAAATGATTCTATTCTATTCTATTCTATTCTATATTGCGAAGACAGTTCAAAGTCTCGAATCAAGAGCAGGAGCACAGCTATCTCCAAGCTAAATTTCATTAAAATCGGTACAGCGATTAAGCTTTTAAAAGCGAATCAAACAAACACACAGATATTTTTGCATTTATAATTTTATTAGTATGGCTTTTACTGACAGACCAACTCGTAGTTTATTTTAGCTATAGTAGTGGGTAATAAAGGCTATTAATAACGCCAGAAGCGCGGAACTGCTAAATAATTGGCTTGATTCCATATTATAGGTGCTCACCTCACACGTACGCTAACGGGTAGTGCGGGGTAATGCCGGGTGCGTGTGACGTCATCAGTGCATTCATGAAGTGGGTTAATTCCGTATGAATCTATCAAATTGGCTACGTCGGAATTAAAAAAACATTTTATCTTTTTTTTTCGATTCTTATTGATTTTATTTAGTAGTGGCAAAATCTTATACAGGGTCTGTTCAGGGCCTCTATTTTAGGTGGTAAAAATCATTATTGTCTTTGACGTGTAATGCTATTTTTTTTAACTCGGCCGCAATTCAGCCCTCCTAAGCAAATAAGCAGTATCTCAAAATCAATAACCGAAGCAGTTTTAGTTCTCTTCTCTTAGTAATAAGGTTGATATTGCTACAGGAATTTTATATGACATACTGCGTATTAGCTTAGGAGGGCAGAATTACTGTCAAGTAAATAATGATATAATTTGGTCTCCTTTTAGGATTCCGTACCGAAATGGTAAAAAAGGAACCCTTATGGTGAGATTTCGTTGTCTGTCTGTAGGTTTTCTCAGCAACTAAAAATGCTAACAACTTGAAATTTGGCATGGTTGTAAAACTTACTTACCCGCATCAATATTTAATAAAAAGAATATGTTTTTTTTTTAAATAGTTAAAAAGGGGTCTAGAATGGGGGGTTGAAAAATGAAAGTGGTTTGATTATAGCAAATTGGGTGTCATATGAAAAGGATCTGCACAATTAAAACCTTTTTAAATTTTCTATAATGTCTTTTTTGATTTATAGCCAAAAATGTAAGTAAGTAAAATATTTAGCCGTGTGGTGCCGGTAGAGTAGAATAGCACCACCCCTTGTCCTCCCGTGGGTATCGTAGAAGGCGATTAAGGGATTAAGGGATTATCATATTGGAAAAATCTCCTCCGGCGGGATAGGCGTCGTTAGCTTTGGGCTGCTACCTATCTAGGAGAAGGAAAACTCCGAATTCAAACCCGGCGGGATAGGCGTCGTTAGCATTGGGCTGCTACCTATCTAGGAGAAGGAAAACTCCGATTTCAAACCCGACCCTGCATAAAAGACCATGCGAGCACTATTTAAAAGGTTTATACCCCAGGAGGGTACTGGCAATGCCAGAGAATCCCTCCTCAGGCCTAGCCTGGGCAGCCCTTCGTACTCTGGGGGGGGGCACAATAGTGCGAGTATGTTCAGATCCCTCCGGGGATCGGAACGGCGGCGATGCCGTTTGCCACGCGTCACGCTGTGTTCGCAGGGGGGTTGGCAAAAAGCGGGCCGCTGAAAGCCGCCTTGCTACGATGAATGTTTGTGGAGGGATGGAACATAAATTAGATGAGGTATGTATGATGATGAAAGAGAGAAAGCTGGATGTTCTTTGTGTGACTGAGACGAAGAAAAAAGGGGTGAGTACGTCCACACACGGACCCTTGACGGCATTGTGGTCCGGAGTTCCGGTATCCGAGCACGGTCGTCAGGGAGTTGGTATCGTACTCACAGAGCGAATGGCTGAATGTATGCAAGAGCATGAATGTGTGAGCCCAAGACTTCTCTGGGTGAGACTCAAGGTAGGTCTCACCCGTTTATTCGTAATTGGGGCTTATGCCCCAGATACGAATAAATCTAAAAAAGAAAGGGAGGAGTTTTGGGAAAGTTTGCATGAGGTTTCAACAAAATGCAAGGAGAATGAAAGGATTATTTTGTTAGGCGATTTTAATGGTTGGACAGGCGTGCAAAGGGATGGTTATGAATCGGTACTGGGTAAGTATGGTGATGAGCGAGTGAACGAGAATGGCAAATGTCTTCTCAATGTATGTTTGGCTAAGAATCTCTGCGTGACAAACACTTTGTTTGATCACAAAGAGATTCATCAGTATACGTGGAGACGGCAGAATGAGAAGTCTATGATAGACTTGATGATTGTGGATGAACGTTTGCGTAACAAAGTTGTAGATACCAGAGCATTTCGAGGAGTTAGCGTAGGTTCAGATCACTACTTAGTGGTAACACGAGTAAGGGGTCTGTTCACACGTTGGCGCCATCGTGTTCCCGTACCAACAACTGCGTTAGAGAGGATAAAAGTAGAGAAACTGAATGACGAAGTTATACAAGATGAGTACGTAAGAAAGCTGAAAGATTGTTTTGAATGTGTCAATAAGATGAATAACAGTGAAGTTGAGAATAATATAAATAATGTATGGGAGATTATGAAGAATGGCATGGTCAAATCGGCCACTGAAGTATGCGGTGTAGTCAAAAGAAGAAAAAGCAAGAATGAACGTCCGGAATGGTGGGATAGAGAGGTAGATGATGTAGTGAAAGAGAAGAAAAAGTGTTGGTTGGATTTCGTAGCTGTAGATCCAGGACAAGATATAAGCGACAGAAAGAAAAAAGAGTATAATAGATCAAAGAAAAGAGTGAAAGAAGTTGTGGCTAGAAAGAAAGATTCACTGAATGAAAAGTATGATAGAAGTTTCTCTGACAACTTCCGGTCGAATATTAAACTCTTTTGGAGCTTGATTAAATCGGCTCGGGGGAAATCAGAGAAAACTAAATTAAGCGCGGTGAGGGATGAGTCTGGACACTTAATATGTGAGGAAGAAAAAATGCTTGATAGATGGAAAACTTATTTTGAAAGCTTGTTTGAATGCGAAGATGTTTGTCTTGAGCCAGAAAGCATGAGTAAAGATGCAAGTAGCGAAGATGAAAGTGTTATTAGTATGAGTGAAATCATGAAAGCTTTAAAAAGTATGAAAGCGGGAAAGTCAGCAGGTTGTGATAGAGTGTCGATAGAAATGCTGAGGAGAGGAGATGGCCTGGTGGGTAGTCTGTTGTACCGTCTTTTTAATGCATGTTGGAGTAGCGGCCAAGTCCCGGAAGATTGGGTCAAAGCCGTTATCGTCCCTCTGTATAAAGGAAAGGGGTCACAGCAAGACTGCAAAAACTACCGCGGTATCAGCCTCCTTAGTGTTGTCGGCAAAGTATATGCGAAGATTTTAATTGAAAGAGTACTGAATGTTACGAATGACAAAATCTGGGATGTACAAGCGGGATTTCGAAAGGGAATGGGATGTACGGATCAGGTCTTTTCACTACGGTCCATCACAGAAAAGTTCTTGGCTGTCAACCAAAAGGTTTTTTGTGCTTTTGTGGACCTGGAAAAGGCCTATGATAGGGTAGATAGAAAGGAGTTGTGGACGGTGCTGTCTATGTATGGAGTGAGCAGCAACCTGGTGCAGGCTTTGAGGTCCCTTTATGAGGGCTCCAGAGCCTGTGTCAGGATAAATGGGGTATACTCGGCCTGGTTTAATATCTCTAAAGGTGTTAGACAGGGCTGTGTTGCCTCACCATGGCTGTTCAATCTATTCATGGACAGTTGTATGCGGGATTTGAGAGAGTATGATAAGGGTTTGCGTATGCAAGAGTTGCTAATCAAATGCCTCTTATATGCCGATGATCAAGTTATACTTGCCCCATCGGTACTTGAGTTGCAGGAGATGGTAACAGTAATGAATGAGGGATTTAAGCAAAAGGGGATGAAAGTAAACGTTGCCAAGACCAAGGTCATGGTGATAGAGAAGGATGAGGAGATGACTGAGTGTGTGATCAATATAAATGGTGAATTAGTAGAACAAGTGAGCGAATTTGTGTACTTGGGAAGTATGTTTACAAGAGATGGTAAGTGTGAGAAGGATATCGAGAGGAGGGTGAATGCGGGCAATCAAATTAATGGGGCCCTGCACTCCTTTGTAGGCAGACAGGGCGTTTCACAAAAAGCCCGGCTGGCTGTTCACAATGGAGTGCTAGCCCCTACCCTGATGTATGGTAGTGAATGTTGGGTGTGGCAGGACAAGCATGTAAGTCGTGTAAATGCAGTTGAAATGCGCTCTTTGCGTAGTATGTGTGGTGTGAAACTGATTGATAGAGTAAGAAATGAAAAAATCAGAGAGAAATGTGGAATAAAAGAAGATGTAGTGACTAAGATTGAAAAGGGCATGCTTCGATGGTTCGGTCATCTGGAAAGGATGGATGAAAGAAGATTGACGAAAGAGATATATAGATCGAAAGTAAGTGGAAGGGTCGGAAGGGGCCGCCCTAGGCGTACTTTTTCGAATCAAATCGGAGAAATACTGGAAAAGGGCCGAATCTTAAGTACCCGAAACCGACGTGCGTGCATGACTCGATGTATGAATGTTGAAGAAGCGAAAGAAATTTGTCAAGATCGTAGCAAGTGGAAAGAAGTGGTCTCTGCCTACCCCTCTGGGAAACAGGCGTGATTTAATGTATGTATGTATGTATGTAAAATATTTATTCACAACAATAACACAACAAAAAATAAAAGTTGCAATAAAAAAGAAGGAAAAGAGACAAGAGAACAGATGTGCTAATGTTGCGAAACGGTCCCAACTCAGCATGTGCTGGCTGTGAAGCCAACGCTGGTCTTCCGTTGGGGCCGCTCGGTGAAAACACGGAAGGTGACACATACATGATAAATATATTATTAAATTAATACAAACAAAATTAAACAAAAGGAAAATAAAAACAAAAAAACAACAGTCACTAGAACAGGCAGCGCTCAGGTGGCAACCAGAGGAACTAGCTTAGAAGCTTCGCTACACTTTTGTGCCAACTGTCATGCACGTTTACAATCTGTGGTTGCCTGCCTGAGCGCATTTATCCTATAATCTGTGCCTGAGCGCAAAAACAACAACATCAAGGAACATGGAATAGAGAATTTTATACAATTAATTAGCAAGTTAAACTTAATCTTAAAATATTTCGGAAATCAATCAGTGATTCACAAGTTTATCAATTTAGTTAATATAATAAAGCCGGTAAGTACAGCCACAATAAATACGGCTCATATTCCGCTGGTGTCATGCCTTAGTGGTCCCTGGATAACCTAGTGGTCGCACAAATACTTTTTTAATTTCAATCTAAAACTATTTAAATTTTGCAGGTTCCTTATAGGCGGTGGGATGTTGTTCCAGCACTTAGTTGCAGCATAGCGAAAACTTCCTCGAAAGGCAGCTGAGGCATGACGAGGCGTCAACAGCTGTATAGCGAACAAAAATTACCGTTCCTCCCTTATCTGCAAAGTTTATTAATCAACAAATCTGAAAATTTCCTGACGTATAGATAATTAACTATAAGTTACGGGAAAAATATAATGGAGTGCTCATTATTTACGGTTTTTGAGAAATAACAATAAAACTAAGAAAATTTGTTTTAAAATTTAGGCAAGTCAAAATTGACAATCATAATAAAAAATATTTTGCGGTTACCAAGCATATCCGTCCGACTCGCACGACGGGTTGTTTTCAGAGCTATTTTATCTTAAATGGCCTTGTCAATTTTCATGAAATCGAGCTAAGAGCCATCCCTATTAAACTAACTTTCACAAACAAACGAGTACAGCCAATGCCAATTCGTAAATTAATAATATCATGTTAAATATAAACATTTAACATTTTACCAGTGCTATCCCAGTAAACAGTAAGCACACATAAAATAGTATTTAAAAACAACAATTAAAAGTTAAAACTAAACTTTTTAAAATTAAAATTAAACTTAACTACTCAAATTAAAATAAAACTAAGCTACTCGAATATTAAACATGTACCTAAATAATAATCCCCACTATAAAAAGAACACCCCCTCTAGCAGGTCCGCTCGCGGCATGGTCCCTATGACACTGGCTGCATTACCTCTCTGGATAGCTAGTCCGATCCTTTGAGAGAGGTAAGCACCAGCTCTAGGATCTCCGGAGGTGTCTATGAGCCGGGATGACAGAGCCTTAATAAAGCTTTTCATATCAGCTGACCGAGGACCCATGGTCACTGCAAGTGCCACAAATTCGTAATTATTTAATAATGATGAATATTTGCCGCGCTTTATGGTTTGGGCCTGATCAGCTGCTGCACCGGCCCGATTACCGAAAGAGCGAATGTGTCAACACACGTCGCGTCCCATACCAGTGCCCTACCCAGTTTCCACGGCACCAACGTAGCTCCGTCTGGTCGCTTGCCATCGTCTCTATGCTAACCTGCCGGTTCTAGGACAGCTGGTACAGAGGCAGTGGCCAGCGAACGACGGATCAGATCATTAATTGTGCCGTGGCGGTAAAACCGGCCGGCACTTCTAAAACATGAAAGGCCTTCCCAGCTCACTCACTTCCTTCCCGCACGTGCAAGAATGAGGTTCACAGATTCTAGCTCCAAGCAACTATCTACCAACAACTATCCTCATGGGATTGAATGAGTCATTTATAAGAAAGCTTCTGCAGAAACACTATTTATTTTCCTCGTAAACTGACAACCCAATAAACTTAATGGACCTATAATGCTGAAGCAATGTAGTTACAAAATTAAAAAAAGTCCCTGAAAAATATGGACGTGGATAAATTACCCGTGCGTCATTCATGCCGCAACCGCTTACTGTCAAGATGCGGTTATTGATAACCCAGTTCATTAATTTTAAAGTTTATAACGCTTTTTAAACAAGCAGTTGTTACATTTATTGCAGGATGTTCATTTTGTTGATGCTATTAATTAAGCATCTGAAGGTCTTATCATTTTAACCACCTGTAGGCCTGTTTTGGTCGTGTTTATCGATGTCGATAGACGTGGATAACACATCTGTCACTTTCTGAGCAGTATGGAAGTGCGAGAGTGACAGATGTTTTATGCACCGCGAAAAAGGCGTCCATGATACAGGCCCTGGGCCGCATAAATGAGGTAGCTTTTCTACGTTAATTCAATTCAACTTCATTTTATAACACGGATGTTTGTGTTTCAAAAGTTCAAGTTTACGCGAAAACGGATTTAGATTCAAAATTCAAAATATTTATTCAGTAAATTGGCCACATGCGGGCTCTTTTACACGTCAGATGAAACAGATAGTCCTCATCTCACATTTGATAATATTAGCAAAAGTGATGACCGAATTCTTTCGACGGAGACGGAAAATGCCAGTTACCTATATATTTATAATATTTAGTACCAAATAGCTCAACATTTAACCAGTACTTGAACAACTTACTATAGCAAAAAAATTCGTCTACATAGATATACTATTTGAGTGTAACTTTAGACTTGAGGGTTAGCAACGCTCTCGCGATCTTAGGATTGCAATCTTGAGAATGCCAATGTCTATGGGTAACAGATCCCCTTTAGCATCAGATGGTCTGTGTGCTCGTATTCTTCTCCAAGCCATAAACAACACAATAAACAGTACCCACGGCCACATGTCAACGAACATCAAGTCCTCCATTATTCAGCGTAGACTGAAGGTAAAAGAAACTGTATTAACAAAACAGATCGCCTTAGAGCTGCCGACGACAAGTCGTCATGCGCGGTCGTCATCAATCACGTGAGCGGTGGCTCGCGTCTGGCAGGTTACAAGCCAGATGAGACCGGGGTCGTCATCAAGGGTATGAAGCTTGCATGTCAATGAGTGGAGGTTATTATTTAAGTACTCCATGGTTTAGGGCCGTATTAACAAATAAGAGAAAAGGATAGCGCTATAGCATAGCAAGTATACAGCTCTGTCCTTTTCTCTCTACCTCAACTGAACTGCTTTAGTACCTATGTCATTGTAACCCCCTAGGCTCTCTAAGAGTATTCAACTCGGTAAGACCATATCGCCTTTGACATGCCATCGAATTGTCAACGTTACGTAACTCTTATTT
Organism: Acleris emargana; assembly: GCA_927399475.2. Taxonomy (NCBI): domain Eukaryota; kingdom Metazoa; phylum Arthropoda; class Insecta; order Lepidoptera; family Tortricidae; genus Acleris; species Acleris emargana. Next base: position 7,443,598 of record OV656840.1, read on the forward strand.
ACTTGACAGTAATAGAGGCCGAATAAAAAACAATAGGATAACATTTCAAAGACAATATGGGTTTACCCAGTATAATAGAGACTCTGATCTTCGTGGATGCATCAAGAATTAGTTCCCCGTGATGACGTTTTGAGTTAGCCTAGTTGGTAGTGATCTTGCCTACGAAGCTAGTAGTTCTGGATTCGATTCTCGGTCAGGGCAAATATTTGTGTGTCATGAAGTCAGTTCACTACTCTACCTGACGCTTAACCTTACACCATACAAATTATGCACGCGTCGGCAATCGTTTTTTAAATGCTGCATAATGCGGGTAGGAGAGTAGTGAACTTGAAAAACCACACCCAAATGTATCACGTCACACAAGTTAAAAAAACTTTATTAATTTTTTGACGACGCGCTGCCCTAGTTGGTAGTGACCCTGCCTACGAAGGTTGTGGTCCTGGGTTCAAATCCCGGTAACGGCAGATATATGTGTGTTGAGCGCAAATATTTGTTCTCCTGAGTCATGGATGTTTTCTATATATTTAAGTTAGTGTCCGACCGAAGTTTCGGTTTCGGTTTCGGTTTCGGCCAATTTCGGCCAATTTCGGCCAAAAAAGTGATTTCGGCCGCAGTTTCGGTTTCGGCCAGAATCCGGCCGAAACCTTCGGCCGGGCCGAAATTGCTTCGCGGCCTCTCGCGGCTCTCGCATCGGGAGCGCTCGGCTTAATTCGGGCGCGCTCGGCCGGGTAGGTGTAGGTAATGCATCGGCGGCCGTCCCAGCCGGGACCACCGACAGTATTCATATTCATTCATCCCGTTTGTGACGTTTGTTTGTGAACCACGTGGCGCGCGTGAAAATATGGTGAGTGTTGTTTATTTATTAAATTATTATTTATTTTTTAGAATCTGTTACTGCATTTTATGCTGTGATTAATGAACGATACGTTTGATATTAGGATTGTGAATTTAGTTTAGACGTGATAAGAATAGGTTGTTTGTTTTGAATAATATAATACCTATGCCGCGAATTAGTGAAGTCTTGATAACTGCAGTAAAATAATTTAAATAATACCTTATTAAATTAACCCTATTACTATCCCTTACATACGAGGGTGCATTGAAAAGTTCTGAGCCTAAGGTTGAATATAATAAAAAAAAACAAATAAATACTGGCAGGTCAAAGTGCCATATTTAGTCGCCATTATGCACTATCTTTTGTTTTTTTTCCTGTCACAATTTTGCATTTTATGCTGGAACTGCTACATAAGGTCACTGATTTTTCAAGTAATGGATAAAATTGAGCACCGTTCTGTCATAAAATGTTTGCAAAAGAAGGGGTTAACACCAAAACAAATATTTGAAGATATGAATCAAACATAAGGGCAATCTACTCCATCGTATGCTACCATAAAAAGATGGGTAGCTGGTTTCAAACGTGGCCGGGAGACTGTTCAAGACGAGCCTAGGAGTGGGCGGCCGTTGACGGCTACTACGGACGAAAATGTCAATAATATATTAGATGCGATAATGAAGGATAGGCGATTGAAGATTGTGGAGATAGCGGAAGCAATGGGTATTTCTTATGAGCGGGCACAGAACATCATCACCGATGTTCTTGGATTTTCTAAGGTGTCAACCAGGTGGGTGCCTAGACTGCTTTCAGTCGAGAACAAACGAGTACGTGTTACAATTTCCCAAGATTGTTTATGTATGTTTCAACGTGACTTCGACCATTTTTTCAATCGTTTTATAACTATGGACGAGACATGGGTCCACCACAGTACACCAGAATCGAAAGAACAATCCAGGCAATGGAAAAGACCAGGTTCACCACCACCCAAAAAAGCCAAGGTCATTTTGTCAGCTAATAAGGTAATGGCCTCAGTTTTCTGGGATTGCAGGGGGGTTATCATGAATATCATGATAGACTATCTCGAAAAGGACAAAGCAATAAATTCGGACTACTATTGTGCTCTTTTACGTCATCTGCGTGAGGAAATTAAAATAAAGAGACCTGGAATGCTGTCGAAAAAAGTACTGTTTCACCAAGACAACGCTCGCGTTCACACTTCGGCGAAATCAATGGCACAAATATATGATTGTGGATTTGTAGTGCTGCCGCATGACGCTTACTCGCCGGATCTAGCTCCTCCCGATTATCATCTCTTCCGAAACCTCAAAAAACACTTGGGAGGACAAATATTTTCGACAAATATGGAGGTACAAGAAGCAGTAGACTCATATTTTAACGACCTCAGCGATTCTTTTTTTTTTGATGGGATAATGAAGTCGGAGGCGAGGTAGACTAAGTGCATTGACCTTCATGGAGAATATGTCGAAAAATAAAATTGTTATAAAAAGTGAGTCCGTTACTTTTTTTTACCAGGCTCAGAACTTTTCAATCCACCCTCGTATGTAGGTAGGTATGTTATTTTAAATAACAAGTGAATAGTGATAGATCGCTGATTGAAGTGATAATTTCATAATTATGTAGAGTTGATTTAAATTCCCCGTGTGGTTGCCGGGTTAGAATAGTGCCACTCCATGTCTTCCCGTGGATGTCGTAAGAGGCGACCAAGGGGATATGGGCTTCTAGTACTGTTGGGCGATGGGCTTGCAACCTGTCACTAATATACTGGTAAATTTCTTGGCCTATTTGTGCAAATTGTGGTTACTGAGTTATCAACAACTTTTTAAAGTTGTAATTCTGTAGCTCTGCTTAGCCCAATCTGGGATTACAGGCGTGAAGGTATGTATGTATGTATGATTAAAATTTAATTATTTCATATTTTTTGACAAAGTTGATTTATGTTAAAGTAGCATGAATGCTGTGATTTCTCTTGCAATGTTTGACTTTGTCACACGAGGTATTATTCTAAAACTTTGTTTAAAGATCACTGATTACAGTGATAATACTATAATTTATGTAAAAGTTGATGTATGTTTATGCTGTGATTTATCTTGCAATTTGTGATTGTGATTTACTTTATCCAGGTATTACATTAATTAGGTAACTTTGTTTAAAACTTTAAAAATTTGATTTTATTTGGTTTAAAATTTCATAGTTTACCTCTAATTATATCTATTTTCATTAAAAATAAACGTTTTTTAATTTGTTTAACTAAAACAGTAGCTGTTCTCATATAAGAAATCCTTGCAATAACCTTTTCCTTACGATTTGTACAGTAATTTTGAATAATTTCATAAGTCTTCAAAAATTTCGGTTTCGGTTTCGGCCGAAATCAGAAAAAAACCGAATATTCGGTTTCGGTTTCGGCTAAAAATCGTGTTTCGGTCGGACACTAATTTAAGTATATATTTCTCTATATAAGTACTTATATCGTTGTCTAACTAGTACCCTTAATACAAGCCAAGAGCTTAGTTTGGGGGGTGTCTATCATTTTATCGAAATTCCTGTCATCGAATTTCATATCGACGAAAACTATTCCACGAATGTAATTACGTTTTATTTTCTATACACATAATTTCGATTTTCAAATAGTCGAACAACTTTTCATCATAAATTGTTTCGAATATGTCTCAAATCATCGCAGTAACGATTCATCGAATTTACCTTTTATCGAAACATGATTCAATAATGGTACCATTCATATTTAATATCTACCTCGAACAACGTTTCATCGTAATTCATTATTTGTTGTTATTTCTTTTATTTATTTTTTATTCAAGCGTTTATGGGAAATCTTACTTACTTCCCTAACCTACCTAACCTACCTCGGACTCCGTGAGCGTGTCGGGCTTCCAGGACATAAAAAAAAAAACCCTAACCTACATCGGACTACGTGAGCGCGTTGTGATTACAATGTATAGTAACACTGATGAAATGATTTTCTGTGTAATATGAAATTTGGGAACTGAAACTTACGTTAAATCAAAATTATAGCAAACGTGATTCGATGAACAACTATTGTGATAAACAAATAAAATAGTGAAGTAAAATTCGATGATTCGATTCCGGTGTAACAGGTAATTCGAAGAAATGTAAAAAAAAAATCAGCCCGGTATATATTATGGTTTGAAAGATACAGCGCTTTTAAGTTTGGAATGACAGACAGACGGACGGACAGCGTAGGCTTAGTAATAGGGTCCCGTTGAAATACCTTTGGGTACGGAACCCTAAATTGACTGACTGTTACGGGAAGGTCTAAGGAAATGTCTCCTCGTCGGGAGTGCCTGTATTTTTTTGACGTGTTAAAGTGCCCGGTCGACCTATTTACCGAATAAATATTTTTTTAGGTTTTCGTACTCAAAGGGTAAAAGCGGGACCCTATTACTAAGACTCTGCTGTCCGTCTGTCCGTCTGTCTGCTGGTCTGTCTGTCACCATGCTGTATCTCACGAACAATGATAGCTAGACAGTTGAAATTTTCACAGATGATGTATTTCTGATGCCGCTATAACAACAAATACTAAAAACAAAATAAAATAAATATTTCAGGGGGGCAAAGTTCCCATACCACAAACGTGATTTTTTATCGATAATGGTGCGGAAAACTCGAGTCCGACTCGCACTTGACCAGTTTTTCTTTGTATAACGTCCGCAAAAAAATTGTTACTGATTTAGGTCATGTGTTTTTATCTTTTAGGTGACCCTCCCATGATTATAGTGTACCTAATATACGCTTTTGACACAACCGATTACTTTTCTTGAGTTGCTGGTGTTTATGGGCGGTGGTGATTACTTACCATCAGGTAATCTACAATCGCCAATACAGCTGAGTGACCAATGAAGATAAACAGAGAGAAACTGTCTCTGTCGTGCACATGGGATTCTTATGTAAAATCTATATTTATCTCTTTCTACATTATCTCACTTCTGTCTTTAACGGGCAGTTAAGTGTGTGGCTGTTTGTACATGCTCGTTTGCCTCCCACTCTTGAGGGTAGATGGCGCTGTTGCCACATAAACATTGAGCTCGCGTATTAAAATTAATTAAAAATAGTTAAAGTGATCTGAAAAGTGTGAACTAGCTAAAACTAAGTTTATACCAGTCTAATACATCACAGGAAGTGTTATCATAGTAAAACAAGTGCATTTAACATCTTTATCATCAATACTTAATATCGGAGTGAAGAACCAGTTTTGATTCTTAGATCTGTTTTAAAATCGCTATTTGTGATATTTAATTAAATAATTTGTGTATAAATAAAGTGATCATTGTACATAACTGGTGAAAAACTCGAAAAGGAAAAACAGTTAAGTAAGTCAGTTAAACATTCAAACCGGGCGAACGTAAACAAACGGTGCTAACCAATCAGAGCGCGTTGTGCAACGATTTCTCAACCGGCAAGGGACACCATTTTTATTTGAGATTAACGCCATCTCGGGGTTCGTCGCTGAACTTCTAAACTTCTTTACGTAAGTGTGCCGTCTCTCGTTACGATCGGTTTTGCATCGAAGCTTTTAACTGTTGCCACGAACTGTTAAGAGATGGCACCAACGAACATTTCATGTGCAGGTTGTTTACACAAAATCGAAACTCGTCAATTCTTGACATGTAATCAGTGCGCCAAGCACTACGACCTCTTGTGTGCTAATGTTGCAGAAAAGCGTTTCTATAACATAATGACAGCAGAGAGCAAGAAAAAATGGAAATGTCAGGAGTGTCGTAATAAAGCACCGAAATATGACAACACAAACACGCCTGTAAAGCGAGATGTGGTAGGGGACCTGAATACAGATGATTCAAATGTCACGATTCGGACTCGTGCTAATGCTGAGATTCAGTCCCCAAATTCCTCACATGTTTCAGCTGAGTCTAGTCCCCCTACTTGCTTTGCGGAGGTGGCGCCCTCTGAACTCGTAACAGAGTTTCGCTTACTTCGCGAAGAGATGAGAGCAATACGAACTGAAATGTTCGAGTTTAGGAGCGCCGTCACGAATATAACCACGGCCTTAAACATGTGCAATACACGTGTCGATGAACTTCATGCTCGAATGGATGCCGTGGAGCGCGCGCAGCAAGATGGAAATACTGACACCATCACCCAGTTGAAACAAAATATCGCCGATCTCAAACTAGACATGAATGACCGCGAACAGGAGAATTTGAGAACCGATTTAGAAGTGGCAGGTATTCCGGAGGAAAACAACGAGCGAGCTGTGCATATTGTACTTAATTTATCGGCTAAATTAGGCGTGTCTCTGGACGAACGGGATATTGTAAGCGCAGAGCGGGCGGGACCTGCGCGTCATGGCAACATGCAAGACGGCGTTGCATCGCGCCCCCGGCCACTCGTGGTGCGCCTGGCTCGACGCTCTCAGCGTGACCAACTGCTGGTGGCAGCGCGGGTGCGGCGTGGTGCTACGACGGCGGACATGGGGTTGGCTTCGGCTGCCAAGCTTTTTTACGTTAATGAAAGGCTAACGCGGCATAACCGTCAGCTCTTCTATAAAGCGCGTGCTGACGCGACCCGGGCCCAATGGAAATATATCTGGACGCGGGACGGACACGTCTACGCGCGCAAGGAGCACGGGGCGCCTCGGCACCGCTTGCGCACAGAAGCTGATGTTCAAAAACTTTTTGGTTATTGATAGTGTTAGCTCATATTTTATATGCTCTGTTATATAGGGTTAGAAAAATATTTTTTATCATGTGCAGTTGTGTGTTTTGTTTATGCCATAGGAATGTGTTATATTATGAGTTGCAAAGAATATTTCTACTTACGTGCAATTGTGTGTTTTGTTTGTGCCATAGGAATGTGTTATATTATGAGTTTCAAAGAATATTTCTACTTACGTGCAATTGTGTGTTTTGTTTGTGCCATAGGAATTTGTTTAGGTTTTGTTATGATGATATTTTCAAATATTTATGTGGATCTTTATTCATGTTTATACTTATACACGTTATGCTTTTGGTTTCGGTTCTGTATTTGCATATATATATAAAATCGACGCTGGTTTGGGTTCATAGTGCATATGACGATGTTTTGCATTGTATAAAATGTCTATTGGTCTCGAGATTCTGTAAAGTTTTGGTCATTTCTGCTACCGTCCTAGTTTTATATTCGTTATTGTATTTAAAACGCCGCTACAGTGTTGACTAGCAAATATCTTAAGGTTGGTTTATATAATCCAGGCTCACTCGGAAATAATCATGATGAATTGATTGTGGCAATAATGCAACATTCTATTGACGTGTTAGCAGTAAATGAAACCTGGTTACGTCCAAACGAAGAAGAAAAAGCTCCGAGCATCCCGGGGTACACGCTGCGCAGCGCTCCGCGCCCCGCGTCCGTGCGCGGCGGCCGCGGCGGCGGAGTTGCATTTTACCTTAGAAAAGGAATTTATGCCCGTGCTTGTGACCATCCCATTTGTACGCAGGTGGAACAAATGTGGCTTAAACTTAATGTTAATGGTAATAAAACTATATTAGGGACAGCGTATCGTCCTCCGTGGCTTGATATTGATGTTTTTCTGAATGCGCTTGTGGACTCCATAAACGCTATGACTTATTATGATACTTTAATACTGCTTGGCGATTTTAATATTAATCTTCTAGATGTTTCATCAGCCAACTCGGTAAAATTATTGCATACCATTGGATTGTTTAATTTAAAGCAAATAGTTGATACACCCACCCACTTTACTGAACATAGTGAAACCCTGATTGACCTTATATTCACTGATGCCAAAGTTCGCAGTGTAGATACCGAAGTGATAGGAAGCAAACTAACAAATCACGCCCTCGTCACGTGTGAACTAAATTTTAAAAGGTTGAAATCTGCACCGAAGCGTGTGACCTATCGTCCATTAAAAGATATTAGTTTAGATAAGTTACACAATGACATTAGAGTTATCCCGTGGCATATTATTTTAAACTTAGAAAATGTTAATGAAATGACAACTTTGGTAACTGATTTTATTATACAACTTTTTGATGTACATTCTCCTGCCAAATCGATTTTGATTAAACATCACTCATATCCATGGATCACAGAAAATGTAAAGCTTATGATGAGATTAAGAAATGAAGCTCATACGAGATATCACAGAACGAAAAATGAGTCGCATAAGAAATATTACAAAGATTTTAAAACTTTAGTAAACACTTCCCTTCAACTTGAGAAAACGGCCTATTTCAGGCAACACATTAACAGTCATTTAAAGGACCCTTCAACATTGTGGAAAAATCTTAAACGTAATATACTTCCTCCTAAACCTGAGCCCGACCTTCCATCTTGTCTTTGCTCTGCCGATGATGTAAATAGGCATTTCCTCGACTTACCCGACCCCTATGATGATGTAGCAACGTTAACATATTTTAAGTCTCACAGAGCCGGAAGCTTTATCTTTACCCTGAAAACCGTTTCACCGGCGACTGTCTTGCATATTATAAATGGTCTTAAGTCTAATGCGCTGGGGGTCGATATGATTTCCTTAGACATGGTACTGCTAACGCTACCATATACCCTAGATACTTTTACATCAATAGTCAATACCTCAATACTCACAGCAATCTTTCCTGATTCATGGAAAACAGCCATTGTACGACCTCTTCCTAAAAATCCAAATCCGCTTACTTTCAAGGACCTACGCCCTATTAGTATACTGCCCTGTATGTCTAAAGTCCTGGAGAGGGTCGTATGTCAGCAGCTCATAGATTTCTTGGAGTCGAATAGCATTCTTCCACAGGGTCAGTCAGGTTTTAGAAAGAAACACAGCACGTCGACGGCTTTGATTGATGTCACAAATAATATTTTACAAGCTCAAGATGACGGGATGGGTACTATACTTGTACTACTTGATTTTTCCCGTGCTTTCGATACCATAAACACCTCGGTCCTCTTAGCCAAATTGGCTTATTATGGTTTTGACGATCATGCAGTAAAATGGTTTGAAAGCTACTTGACTAATCGTTCTCAATTTGTGAGAATTACTAAGAGCGATGGTTCTGTCTCAACATCATCACTTGCCCAGGTTAGCTGTGGAGTTCCCCAGGGCTCTATTTTAGGGCCTTTTTTGTTCATATTGTACATTGTAGATATAATTAGCTGCATAAAGAACTGCAAATATCACCTGTACGCTGATGACCTACAATTGTATTTGTAATGTAAACCAAGTGATATTGATATGACACTAGAAAAGATTAATGAGGACTTGGAAAGGATTTGCCAGTGGTCAAACAGTAACTCACTCAAACTAAATCCAAACAAATCCAAGTTTATTATACTAGGCTCAAGACAGCAAATCACAAAAATCGCTGCTAAAGACCCGCAAATAAGTATATCCGGTAAAAAATTGATTGTGTTCATGAAGCGCGCAATTTAGGGCTCGTAATGGACTCAGAGTTACGTTTTGAATCCCATATAGCGGAAGTTGCTCGTAACTGTTTTTACCGCTTAAAAGTCTTATATAAAGTGCGTGACTATTTAAGTACGGATTTACGTTTGCAATTGGTTGAATCTCTAATTTTATCCAAATTTAATTATGCGGATACGGTGTATAGTCCTCGACTTCTAGGTAAAACTAAAGTTTTAATACAACGAGTTCAGAATGCTTGTTTAAGATTCTGCTATAAAATACCACCTAGAAGTCACGTGTCGCCATATTTAAATCGAGGGAAACTATTAAACATGTCTTCGCGCCGATATATACACTTTGCTACGCTTCTATTTGGTGTAGTAAAATATGAAAAACCGATATACCTATATAAAAACTTAGCATGGTCGTCACGAACTCGCCTTGGTAGGCTATTAGGCCAATCTCATAGAACAGCAGCATTTAAGGGGAGTTTTAAGTACGCCGCTGCAAAAATTTGGAATGACATACCACCTCCTATTCGTAACGCAACATCTATTTCTGGATTCCGTAAAAAAATAAAAGAGTTTACTTTAAAGCGACAAATGGATGGCGTTAGCTTCCGCTATTTTTGAAATGTTGTGCACGTAAATAAACTAAGTACTAGGGCAAAATTACAGATTATATGTATTTATTATTTTCATAAAATTAGGCTATGTATATAATTATCGGACGTTGTACATGATAACTTTAATGGCACACTGCATATGATGTTAAGACTGATGTTACTGTATTTTAACTTGAATTGTTTTATTTTAGTTCACTGTTTTCCTAAAGTCCTATTTAATACTTAATGAATATGACAGCCATCTACCTTTCATCTCAGGCTCCAGCTGAAAACCAGCGCTGAGGCTCTGCCCAGCAATAAGCTGAGCTGGTCAGCCTTTTCGGCTATAGTTGTTTTTTTTTTTTTTGTGTTTTTAGTTGTTTAGTCCATAGGTTCAGTTAATTTTAGAAGTTATTTGATTTTTTTATAATTGTATGTGTTTAGTTATAGCCGAATAAATGTTTCTTTCTTTCTTTCTTTCTTTTCTTTCACTCTTATATAAAAAAAAATACTGTCATGATGACAGAGTCTTTGTTTTCAAAGAATATCCGATCTAGTTGAGTTCCATTTCTTCGGACCGCCACCCTCCATTTTTTATATCATTTCCTCCCCCTTTTTTATAAGGGGTTATTACTTTGTACATTTTTCAACCTTGCTGTTTCCATTTGACTGATGACTCTAGGCAGAATCTTTGCCATTGACAACCGACCATTACTGACGGAACTGACATTGGCACAAGCCACTAAAGAGAAGAAGAAGAAGATATCCGATCTAAAATTTGAAACGCGAAAAGTACCTAGTTGATATTTTTCTTGGATATATTTTAAGATCACATTAAAGCAATTAGATTGATGATGATGGATGATTTTTTGATATTATGATTTATAACTTTTTTTACATTTCATCACACGAGGATGGCTGGCGCGCTAAGTTTACATAATTCTTCAACATAGCGCGAAACTACCAAAACGTTTGTTAAAAAAAATGCCTTAAGAATGCAAATGTATTTGGGTCTCAGCGGCCTGAGTGTTTTTATGCCTCCTAGGACAGCAGCTATTTTTTTTTCAAGGCATAGGGAAGGCAAACGGATACGCAGGCCACCTCATGGTAAGTGGAAACTGTGACCCATAGACATTCGCATTCACAAGTCTGCAAATGCACTGCCAACCCTGAGGACTAAGATGGAATGCCTCTATGCTAGTCATTGTCTAGTCAGTCTAGAGCTGGTGCTTACCTCTCCCAAAGAATTAGGCTAGCTATCCAGAAAGCTAATGCAGCCAGTGTCATAGGGACCATGCTGCGAGCGGACCGGCTAGAGGGGATGTTCTTTTAACAGTGGTGATTATCATCTTTCATATTTGATTAGCTTAGTTTTTTTTAAATTTAAATATGTTTAGTTTTAACTTTTAATTGTGCCCATAAACAAGCATTTGAAAAAAATAAAAATAAAACTTTATAAAGATGCAATTCATAGCATATAGACTTCCAGTCAGCCCAATCCATTAGGCAGACGAGTAACTCCTCCGAAGCTAATGCAAAACTTAAAATTCATCTGAAAAGCGTAGAAATTGGTTTAACCTTTGCTTAAAGCCATTATAAAGCCACTCAGTGAATTTGAGAATAATACAAACTAGCAGGAGGCATTAAAAATGCAAGCCCTCATAAACAGCACTAATTAACGGCATCGGGCGGTTCAGCTCATTGCCGATGCAATACCCTCGCGCCATATCAAAACTGGCTGCTCTTACACCGATACGAACCAATCATGAAAAAACATAAATGGACTTGAATATGTTTACCACAAATATGGTTGAAAAGTGGTAATTTCATGGACGACTGTACAGTCATTTTTTTTCAAAAACCTGCGGTTAAATTTATATGATTTTTCGGTGAATTGAAGATTTTACTATTGTCTACACATAAACTCAAAATCATTTAAATCTAACCACAGGTTTTCGAAAAAAAACAATCCTTACCAGGAGGGGGGGTATCCTTTTCTCTGCAGCTGACTGTACATACAGTCTCAAAAAGAACGTGCTCCTTTTTTAAGTCTGTTACAAAAAAGCCTTGAGCGACATTTCAGGGGCTTTATAACATACATTTTGACAGTCACAGGTTTTACCGAGTAGAATAAAAGAATAGAGCCCCAGATAAACTAGAGCTCCACTTGTAATGAGCATTATAGCTGTACAAGTGTACAAGTAATCGATCATACGATTTTCATGCTACGGATTTCTATTAAACAGTACTGTTTTTCCACCTAACTTCATCTCTTGTTTTTCTCATTGTCCCCAATACCCTAGTAAGTAAGGCAGGATGCTAGCATGTCTGCTAGTAGTGACAAAAAATACGTTTGTACGCATAATTTAAGTGTAAAACTTTTAACTCCCATTGGTTCACAAGATTCTCCTCGTATTATCTTCTACTGGTTACTTCATAAAATATTTATTTGTTGAAAATTTGAATCGAGAAAAATGGATATTCACTCCACTTGATGACTGATTGTTGACTTATACAGGGTGATTGGTAGCTAGGTGCAAAGCTTTAAGGGGCTGATAGAGCAGCTCATAAGCTATCGATTTAACCCCCATGTATGTTCAGCAATTGTTATTAGTTTCCGAGATATTGATCATTTTAATCGGATTTTTTGTCATTTTTCCCAGCATTTTTCAGCAACCGCACAGAGTTACTTTCTCCATACTAAGAGAACCCCGCGTTTATTGTTCACCAAATAATGATAAACAAACTCTAGTATGGAAAAACAAACTTTGTGCGTTTACTCAAAAAGTTGTAATGAAATGAAACTTGTCATGTAGCTTTAAAAACTTCCTTAGTTCTTAGTGATTCTAATCATGCAAGAAAACACTGTTTTTTGTTTAAGTTCATACATGAGTTTAGGGGTTTTTCGTAACACGGACATATGGAAAAATTACAAAAATTCCGATTTAAATGATCAATATCTCGGAAACTAATAACAATTGCTGAACATACATGGGGGTTAAATCGATAGCTTATGAGCTGCTCTATCACCCCCTTAAAGCTTTGCACCTAGCTACCAATCACCCTGTATAACTAGTTGCGCGTCGGTGACAGCGGCCGTAAGCAGCAGGCCGCAGAAACAAATGCATAGAACCCGGTCCAACCCCGTCGCGGCTTTTCATGGCATGCCTCCTACATCTCAAAATATTTGTACGCTTCCGCTCGCATCTCGCCGTTACGCGCCTGTGTGCACGAGCCCGCCCTCCGTTGTGCATCACAGATTCATTAGGTTATTCAGCGACGTCTCGCGCCGGATGGCTGTGGCTGCTACAGTCTCATTGTGTGCCATTGTACCGGGACAAAGAAACAGCATGTCGAGTTATTTTGTTGACATAATGAAGTCAGTGCTGGGGCAATTTTAGTTCAGAGCTCTCATTACGTTGGTTATGTTAAAACTTTACGCGACTTTAATGCGGGAATAGGAGATCTGCTTCTAATGAATTCAAGACGTAATGAAAAGCTAGGAGAGTTAGTATTTCGTTGAAACTATAGTTCCTATTTAGAGCGCTCATTAGAAGACATAGCTGCGTGGTAGCAGCGTTGCCTCAGTGGACGCTTTCACATTATGCTGGTGCTTCTTAGTCGCAAAACACTACAAGACTCCTTTCACATTATCAGGCAACCGAGTCGAGCAGCTAGCTTTTATATGGTCTGGTATCACAGGCGGCTTAAAACGATGATTTAATTGGTCAAGCTGTGAATGGGATAGCACCCTAGTACTTACATATCTCCGTCCCTTTCACTGTGTAGAACTTGGCAGGTGTTGACACTTCACAATATGGTTTCCAAAGGGTAAGGCTGGATTATAATGTTAGGTACCTACATTAGATGTGAGTACTTTATGTTACAGATTATAAGCTAGTCGGTGATAGCTAGAAATTGTTCGTGTACTTAAACTTTAGGTTAGGTTAACAGTACCGTAGGTACTCACCTCAGTAGTTGTAGTTAAACCGTAAGGACGTCGGTAATAATAATAACTGCACGAGCTTGCCGGCGGATTGCACTAAGGCATCATGAGGAGACAGAGATAGATAAGCTAGAGCTATAGGAATGTCAAATCAGCTGTGGAATTCATAAACTTAAAAAAAAATTGGTCGCTTCTAACAAGATTGTGATTGTTGTACATAGACGTCTTGATTCCATACGAGCCTATTAAGACATTAGACGCATCAACTAAGATGTTAGTTGAATCACTAAAAAACTTGCTGTTGTGTAATATCATAAATTCTGTATTCATTCTATGTCAACTAAGAGAAAACCTCTCTTGGTTGGCTCACACTTTTTTGAGTGCTGGCATAACCAACCTTTTCAGTGTTCTGCCACTGGTAATAGACATGTCAGTGGCAGTAGACTTGCTAGTGACACGAGCGAGTTGTTAAATCACAGGAACGACGCAAGATCGCCGGTCAATTGCACTACGGCAGCTAAAGCACTCAGAGATGAGCTAGTGCTAGCTAACTAGAACTAGCCTTTAGGAATATGAACTGTGGAAGTCATAGGCTTATCCAACCTTATTAGTGTTCTGCCACTGGTACTTGATATTTACGTCACGGAGTAGGTATAGTTAAATTCGACAGACATCGATAATAACGACGCAAGGTTGCCAGAGATTGCACTGTGGCAGCACGAGGATACAGATATATATAATCTAGCGCTAGCTACTAGCCCATAGAAATTTCAGCTGCCAGTCAAAGGCTTAACTAAACTCTTCAGTGATATGCCACTAGCACTATACTTGTTACTTACGTCAGTGAGTAGTTCTAGCTCAATTGCAGGCATGTCAGTAACAGCGCTAGCTTGCCGTCAACTTCCTCTAGGGCAACACGATCTCACAGATAGAGATAAACTATCGCTAACTAACTTCCTCATGTAAATGTCAGCTCACAAGCTTAACCATACTCATCTATGATCTGCCACTAACACTGACGTGATACTAATACTAGACTAGCTAGTTATCTCAGTTCTAGCTCAATTGCAGAGACGTCGGTAATAACGGCGCGAGTTCGCCCATAGATTGCACTAGGGCAGCTCGACCACACATAGAAAGATAAGCTAGAGCCAGCTAGCTAACTCATGTAAATGCCAGCTGTGGCAGTCACAGGCTAAACCAACCTCATCAATGTGGTCTGCCACTGGCACTGACGTATCACTGGCACTAGACTAGCTAGTTATGTCAGCGAGTAGTGTTACCCAAATTGCAAGGATGTCGGTAATAACAGCGCAAGTTTGCCGATAGATTGCACTAGGGTAGCCCAAGCACACACAGAAAGATAAGCTACCGCTAGCTACCTCTTGTAAATGTCAGCTGTGGCAGTCACAGGTTTAACTAATCCCATCAGCGATCTATCTGCCACTGGCACTAGACTAGCTAATAACGTCAGTGAGTACTCCTAGGGTGTCGGTAATAACAACGTGAGTTTGCCGGTGTATTGCACTAAGGTAGGCCGAGCACATACAGAAAGATAAACTAGCGCTACTTACCTTTTGTAAACGTCAGCTGTGGCAGTCACAGGCTTCACCAATCCCATCAGCGATCTATCTGCCACTGACACTAGACTAGCTAATAACGTCAGTGAGTAGTTCTACGGTGTCGGTAATAACAACGTCAGTTTGCCGGTGTATTGCACTAAGGTAGCCCGAGCACATACAGAAAGATAAACTAGTGCTAGCTCGCTGGCAGATTGCACTAGGGCAGTCTAAGCACACAGAGAGCGATAAGTTAGCGCTAGCTAACCGGACATTTTCTATGGTTATGTCAGCTGTGACAGTCGCAATGTTAAGTACCTAATCTAAATTATGACTCCTTCAACACTGATACGTATCTAAGGGTGCCTTACAACCAGAGAGATGTGCTACGCTACGTTGCTATGGATGTGTTTAATATCCACCAATCATATTCATTGGTCCATATAGTATAGCACTGGTGGAAAGGGGTTCAAATAAGCTATGTTTTAAAAAGGAACGATACGTGCTCTGGATGCGTGCTATTCATGGTCGCGAGTGGTAAAGCAATGACCTGCGCATCTTCCTCGCACAGCTACCTTGCGGCTGCGCATTTTCCTTGCTATCTTCATAGCGCATCTTCCTCGAACGGCTATATAGCTTAGCATTGGTGAAAAGGTCACATCGTTTCGAAGCGTAGCTTTCACATCCTGGCAACATAGCTGCATAGCACATCTCTGCATACATGCAAAACGCACCCTAAGAGCCACTTGTACGAAAAAGATAAACTAGTTTGGTGTTTCCATACATTTTGACTCTGATTAACTGGATATAGAACTTACTTAAACTACTTTTTTTTGTGCAAGTGGTCCTAACACTAATTACTACTCATGTAGTTCTTGCTAAATCGCTACGAGATCGGTAATAAATACATGTTTGACGGATATCGAGCTCAGGATAGCTAGTTTCGGGATAGGAAGATGTTAAATCTTTATAATAAGGGTAGGTTTTAGTAGAGTACAAGCTATATTACTCGTATAGCTTGTTCTACATGACCGGCTTATTCATTGTGGACACAGTTTGATTGGATTGCGCCGGAATTTAATCTGCAATGATATCGAATATCTATCGCTATCTATCTATCTATCCATCTGACAGTCTGCTCTCTCTGAATAGATGGCATGATTGGGGTGAATTTTAATTAGTTGTTGGATTGTCGGTTAGTTTCTTAATTTACTGTACTTCCTATAACTATGAAACAAAAACGTTGTGGCTGGATTAGTCGTGAAGCTAAGTTCCTGTAATGATAGGGTGATAGTTATTATTTATATATATCATATATTTTATATAGTTATGTGTATTATATTATATTTAAGTTTACATTTGTTTGAGTACTTGTTGATTTGTTAAATATTTATTTATTTATAAGTATTATTATCTGTTTTTGTGCAAACTTGTATGTGTCCACCCCATGCATTGTCCTAACTCATCTACTTCAGGGTTAGCTGGAAAATATCTCATTTAGGGATAAATTCGCCTTTGTACATTAGTTTAATATTAAAATTGTAATAATAATATTTTTGTGCAATAAAGAGTTTACATTCGTTTACATAAATACTATGTATTTTGCTATTTATTCCCTGTTTCTATTTTAAATCACCGTCGTTAAAAATCCCAGAAATTTACTTGTAATACACGACACAACTATATATTTTTTATTTATCAAGCTTCTGATGTCTAAAACAATCTACAGAATGTTTTTATTTTACATGCCACCGCTCGGACGTAAACTCATTACAGTTGGCTTTGCGGCAAGCCGACCGCGTAATAATATCGGATTGTGCTTAGCAATTTAACTAAAACTTGATTTTTTTCTCCCTCAAAAACGTGACCCAATCCTACGCTTATTTACAAAGTACAACGTTGAAATTAAAAAAGTGCCGTTCCCTAAATCCCATCAGCGTTTGTGTTGTAAATATTTTATTTAAACCTCTACTTTTATTTTTTGTTGTGTTATTGTTGTGAATAAATAATTTACTTACTTACTTACTTTAAGAGCTAGGCCGAAAATAACATTGATATTACTTATATAAGTTCATGTTGTTGTATTGCGATTTAAGTAGATATTTCTTAATCCTTTAGCATTTCAGAATCACAAAAACAGCGAGGTAATGGCAAAAACATAGAAATAAATTAAAAATTTAAGATTTTTACTTCGATCAAAATTATGTAGGGTAAAGTCACTAGTTTGCATTGTAAATAGTGAAACTGCACGGTAGTGCACAGATTAAGTTTTAAGAGCGGCCTACATGAATACCGTGCATATTTTATCCTTACAATTTTGAAAAACTTTAGACCTCTCATTGGAGTTCAAAAGTGTTATAAAAAACAATATCACTACCACTAAAAAAAAAACAGTACACCCTGTGTCACCCTGACGCCCGAACACTATAATATATACAAAGTGCTTGTCATTACATTATAGAAATAGATCACACATGTTCTAAGTCTGAATGTTCTAAAAATATAATATAAGTATATTTATAGACACTGGAGGCTGATAAAAAATGTTTTTTTCAAATTCAAAAGCTTTATCTTGTCTAGGGGACACCGTTGATGTAGGAAAACATATCAATCTTATGTGGTTGTCTTGCACCGTCTTATATACACATAAGTACGGGTTCTTTTTTCCTTTTCTCTCTTTATCCCCCTCTTAAGATTTTGGTGTGTTTTCCTGCGGAAACTACGCAGGATATTTGAAATATTTTCTAATTTGCTATTTATAGATTTATATAATGCTAGACTGAGTAGTACCATTGTAATTTTAAACATATTAAAAAAAATTTACTGACTGCTGAGTTTCTTGCGGCGTTTCTTCTCAGTAGTGAAGCGCTGGTAGATTCTTGACGTGTAAAAGTGCCCGTGCGGCCTACTTACTGAATAAATGTCTTAATCTCTTTATCTTTATCTACAAACATGCTTTAGAGTCAAATTGAGAAATTTTTGAACAATATCACATATTTGATATCGACTGTACATGTAATTGCTTGACCTAACGTAGTATAATTGTAAGTTGTATCTCGCAATAACAAGCAAAAACGAACAAACCGGAGCGTTTGATTGCGTGTTTGTGTTGAGTGGGGAGCCAATTAGCCCACGAATCGCGGATTCCAACTTTGAATGCGTTGAAATGTTCGCTGTTATTAGACGGTTACGTTCAAATTTTAATTGCGTATTTATTCTTTTCAGCACCCTGTGAATGCGGTTGAAATTTGTATGAATAGCAAGTTAACTTGTTTTCTTGTTAGAATAGGCGGCGATTATGTTAAAGTATCTTGTGATGAGTAAAATTTATGTTAATAAGTTTGAGTTTGGCTGGAAGTAGTTGAGATCAGTCACGGTAAGAGTAAGAAATAAGTTTTTTCTTTGAATCATTTCAATTAATATAAATACGCAGCCTTGTCGGTAGTGACCTTGCCTTTTCCCAGTGACAGAAATTTGAGTCTTGCATGTTTTATTTGTATTTTAGTACTAGCTTCTGCCCATGACTCAGTCCGCGTGACCATCCATAGAACCAGTGTTTATTTTCAGAATAAAAGGAAGGTGTCGGTATATGCAAGCATTATCCATCCCAAATTTCATCCAAATCCGACCAGCCGTTTAAGCATGTCAGACCATGCGCTGTGTAAGGGTTCCGACGCCGTTACTACAAACAAAAAACTATCTAGAAAAGCGTAATGTATATACGAATTTTCAATTTACCGTTATTTATTTAGATGTTTTTAAGTAGGTACCATTGGATGGGGCTACTTTAATTTACGGGGTGACTTTGATAGCAACTACCATTCTACATAAACATGTATTTTTTGAAGAGTTGGAATACGCCCCCATAATATTTTTTTCGCCACTGGTAGCGGCGATAGCTGCTCCTTCCGAAAGTTAAAGTAGTGCGCATGTTACTGCCTATTTTCATATAGAAAAAAATATGAACAGTTAGCGTGCTTTTTGTCTTGATTTTTGAGGCAAAAAAACTTCAAATGTACCTATGTTATGCAAAAACGCATGTTATTTGAATGGTGTCATATGTTAAGCAAATCTAATTAGTGATATCGGAAAAAAACAACATCTATTCTATATTTCTTTAGATTTGACGTGATTTTCAGCGGGTTTACTTGAGATATTCACTCCAATATTTAGTGTTTTCAAAGTAGTATTCGTAGTTTAACTTTGATCATAGTGTTTTTATTTTGTTTACGGGAAACTAAAGGTCTCATTTTTTTTCTAATTAGTCAAGTCAACAAAACAAGAAAAACCGATTATTGAATATTTTTATTTTATTATTTCGTCTTTTAGTTTCTTTAAAAACTCGTGTTAAACTTTGAATTTGATCAAAGTAACCCCATTCTACGGTATAAACACTTACGTCGCCTGTATCGCAACAACCAATCGAGTCTGCCCGTGACTCAGTCCGCGTGACCATCCATAGAACCAGTGTTTTTTTTTTGGAATAAAAGGAAGGCGTTGGAATATGTAAGCTATATCCATCCCAAATTTCATCCAAATCCGACCAGCCGTTTAAGCATGTCAGACCATCCTGTGTAAGGGTTCCGACGCCGTTACTACAAACAAAAAACTATAATATATGTATAATGTATATACGAATTTTTAATTTACAGTTATTTATTTAGATGTTTTAAGTTGGTATAAACACTTTATTCTACTTAATCGTGATAGTTTCCTTAAAATTTGGTTTTATGTGCTTTAATTAAAAAAACAGATTATTTTCCTCGTACTAAACTTTTGGCTGGTTGGAGATGGAAGAACACGCAACTTAAGTTTGATGTTGAGTATAGTGTCTGTACCACCTAAACCCGTGAACCGATTTGGATGTGGTTTATTTAGAAAGAAAGTTGATTTAATCTGGAAGGTTTTTAGCTAAATTTCATAAAAATCGCTTAAGCTGTTTAAGAGATATCAGCTAAAAAAGGAGTCGTCATTATATCGCGTGATTTTAATAAATATAAGATAATAATGCTGTTGATCGTTTAGGAAACAAATTGAAGACATATTCAGTAGTTTTAAGTATAAACGTTTTTACCAAGAATATCTTAAAAAATAGTTAAAAATAAATTCCGATTTGCTGTTCGTTCTTTTGATGTGTCCCGAATTGAATAAAATATCTGTGAGTGACGTTGGAGCGGAAATGAAGTTAATGGGTTGACATGGCTGTCGCCTTTCAACATTTACAGGATTCAGGGAATAAAAGGGAAGGTTTAAAAATGTATACAAAAAAATGGCTTAAAGCAGGTTAATTTACAGAAGATATTATGGCTTATTCATTTGTTTAGTAACAATCAATTTAGGACCGTATGAAATTAAAATTAAGAGACAAGTGTCCATTACTGGTGCCGTCACCTTACGCTCACCGTAAAATGAACTGCATAGTTACGTCATAATAACACCCCTAATTGTAAGTGGGTTCTGAGACCAACAGTAGGGTGGTCCACGATTGTATGGGAAAAAATCAAAGTGCAGTTAAAAGTCACGGCACTCGCTTATTTGGTTACTTATGTTTCAAAACGAATCTATGTGAACTTTCAGTTCTTTAAACCAAAAATAAAGCGGTGCTCAACAACCTCAAAGTTTGCATATCCGGATTGCGAATATTCAAAAACCGGTGAATCCGGAAATTAGTTACTGAACATTATCGTGTAATTGAAAGTTATCTATTATAGTTTTTAATCATATTTAATATAAATAATTTCGAAATACTAGTTTTTTTCATGTAAGAAACTTACTCATTTTAGCACTTTGGCACTCACTAGTAATTAAACTCTTAATCCTAGTCTGATGTTAAAAATGTTTTTAAGGCTTTTTAATCAATAGTCCTCTTTACGTTTGGAATTAATAATTTAACTCTATCAAAAAAATATTTTTGATAATTTTGTATGAAAATGCAAATTTAATTTTTTTTTAATGTCCTTTGAGCACCGTTTTGCACTTAAACTAGAAAGCTATAATTTGGGTATCGTAATAAGTTAGTAGGAAGTTATAAATTACCGGGGTGCCCCGGTCAAAAAACAACAAAAAATATTTTTGGACCACCCTAACCAACAGGCTATATTAAGATATGACTGCGAATGCGTTGCCAACCCTGAGGACTAAAATGAAATGCCTCTATGCCAAAAGTTTAGGATCACAACAATGCGAACACTTTACACGCTAATAATACCAAATTTTACGCTTGTATTTTTTACCGGTTTTATGATAGGACAAAAATGAAAATACATTGCAAAAAATGATTCATGTATGGTCTTTTATTAATTAACTTTGTTTATTTTTTTATATTTATTAGTAAATCCGACGTAATACCACTAATTCTGAAAAAAAATCAATCCTCTTTCAATCACGGTCTAAAATATACAGCTGTTTTAAGTTAGGATGGACGGACGGACAGCGGGTCATATCCAAAAGACCTTCGGGCACGGAATCGTGCCATTGACGTCGAATAATACCATTCTACTTTGAAGCCACAATCGTATTAAACTCACGGCTTTAAGGTGCGACCCCACCGCTGCTTAAAATACGGAGGCGGTACGGAATCGCAGCGACGCATCGTATCCGTACTGTTTTTATCGCAAGGCCTCCACACCGCTGCTCAAAATACGGTGTCGTTGCGTAAACAAAAGACGGGGTCATAGTAACAACATGGCGCCGTTTTTGACGCACCGTAATATACGCACCGTTAAGCAGCGGTGTGGAGGGCATGCGATAAAAACGGTACGCATACGATGCGTCGCTGCGATTCCGTATCGTCACCGTTTTTTAACCACTGGTGTGGGCGTACCTTAAACTCACGAAAGTACTTGTAGAAAACGTATCATTTTACAATCTTCCATTTCGCAAAACGTATTTCTAATTTGATCTCCGAAGTTATCTGAAACCTTTTAAGATTTACTGAGAGCGTCTATTTTTAGCTGTGTAGTGAAATAATGAAAGTCGTCTCTGCCTTTTTTTCACTTTCTTCGTAAATCTAATTTAATACATATTATTCAAACTAATACACGTGTAAGTTCAAAAGACCTAATAATTAGGTATGTCATAACATAATTCATTAAGTATACATACTGGTCATAATTTATAGTGTTTTTTTTCTGAAACCGCTAACTATTCAAGATTATAATAAAACAAATATATTCTAACCTAAGTTCTAAAAACTGGGGGGTTATTATAACATAGCAACGCAGTTCAGTTTACGCTGCGAGAAATGGACCGAGCTTTATAACTACTATAGCTCTGTCCTTTACGCTCGCGTTAAAATGAACTAAATTGCTATGTCATAATAACCCCCCTGGTCTTTTAAAACATCCTGAAATGTTAACGGTTTCAGAAAAATGCCTTTTTATATTATGACTATTGTGTATTATATATTACTAGCGGCTTACTATATTATTATTATCAACCACTTTTCAAGTTGTAATTTTGTAGCTCTGCCTAGCCCACTCTGGGATTACAGGCGTGAAGGAATGTATGTATGTATTACTAGCGACCCGCCCTCGCTTCGCTTTGGTGTATGTGAGTTTTCTATGACAACCTTTAATCCACATTGTTTAATACACAAAAACCTTCCTCTTGAATCACTCTATCTATTGCAGAAAACTGCATTAAAATCCGTTGCGTACTTTAAAAGATTGCAGCGCACAGACAGCGGGAGCGACTTTTTTATACTATGTTAAGAAAAGATAAAGGTAATAGTACATTGTTGCCTAGGCGCGGAAAGTAAGGGTTTTCCTGACGAGGTGGTTAGCAGGCCGAGCAACAGCGAGGCCTGCTAAAATACGAGTCAGGAAATCCTCGTTTCCGCCGAGGCATACATAATGCTTTTCTCAAACATGTGAGGAAATAATACAAATTCATTTCTAAAAAGCAAGTAATTTAATTTAATTCACATTAAAAGCTATGTTGGTCATCAATGTATTATTAAATACTAACCATAGACATTGGAATGCAAATTCAAAAAGAAACACACGCACTGTGCTAAAAAAGCGAGCAGTTACCTTGGCTGTTTGGAATTTTTGTCTTGGTCCTTTTGATTTTGTATGCAAATTGACAGCATTTTTAAGAAATATATGGACATGGACGGAAAGTGTTTTCATATGGTTTTTTTACTCCTAGGAGTAAAATGAGGCTCTTTCCATCCTTGTGTTTCAATCGGAAAACCGTTTTTTCCGAGCATGTTTGAGAAAAGATAATTATATCCTTATTCACTCACACTCTTTATTGAATATACTTTCTTATGTAAACAAAGTAGTTTACCTCGTAGCAGTAAATCACGAAGCTAGCCGACAGGTGACATAAATGTCGGCATTTCGGCGCGATTCAGAGCGACAATATATGACAACGTGTGTCAGGATTACTACGGTGCTCCATCCTATTTTACTGCGTTATTGACGAAAATTCTGCTGCGAAAAGCATTGTTTTTTTTCGTATAAAGCAGATTAATATTTAAATTGTTTCAGAACTAGGTACAGTCAAGTGCAAATATATGTATCGAAAGAATCCTCACACAAATATGTTATGAATCTTATTAAACTGGAATAAGGTGCAGTGGGACGTGTATTTTTGAAAGGTTGCATTCTCCCATATTTTACGAGTACACTTGACTGTACCCACTTACTTTACTTTGGTTTAATTATATTTAAAGAAAGAAAGAAAAACATTTATTCGTGATATACATAACAAAGAACAGATTAACAAATACAAAAAGAAAGTAGCCACGATATGGTCCCAACTCAGCGTACAGCCTAGTCGGTAGTGACCCTGCCTAGCTAGCGGTCTCGGGTTCAATCCCCCTCGGTACGGGCAAATATTTGTGTGATGAGCGCGAGTATTTTTTCCTGAGTATTTTTTATGTATTCATGTGTATATTTATCTATATAATTAAGTTTATCGTTACCTAGTACCCGTAGTACAAGCCTAGAGCTTAGTTTGGGGCTAGGTCAATTTGCGTGAAATTGGCCCTGTATCTTATTTATTTTTAAAATAATACACATTTTGTAGTGTTAGTAGTAATATACTAGATATATTATATCGTAGAAAAAAAATAGTTTATAGTTCAAAAAATAAAAAACATTAATTAGGTAACATCAGTAAAAACAAAACAGTCAAATGTGAACCAAAAGCCACTAAATACTCGTAAGACTAGTATAAAAATTTCAGTTTGTTGTTTATATTTAGCAGCTATAGTAAAAAATAAAGGTGTTCATAGACTATGAACGAACTTTGAATAAGGTACCTAATTAATACTTAAAGAGTTTCATTTCTCATGTTTCTCCTGTGCCGCGAGACCATAATAAAAGAAAATCCGTCAAGTGCGAGTCGGACTTGCGCACCATGGTACCGTACATTACATAAACAATTAAAACTAAAGTTATTTAAATTAAAGTAAAACTAAGCTACTCAAATATTAAAGATGTAAATAATAATCACCACTATAAAAAGAACACCCCCTCTAGCAGGTCCTCTCGCGGCATGGTCCCTATGACACTGGCTGCATTACCTCTCTGGGCAGCTAGCCCAAGCAAGAAGTAAGCACCAGCTCTAGGATCCCCGGAGGTGTCTATGTCAAGGTATTATTGTTATCCGGTTTGAATTGGATTTAGAATACAATCAACGCGAGCCCAACTCACACTTTACCATTTTTACTTACAGTATTTGTCGTTTTATTTTCAGGGTTTTTATATACTTACATACACTCAGGGGCAAAAATAACGGGTCAGAGTGCGTTTTTCATACAAACGAGACTATTTTGAAGCCTTAGTTTCTTGCCAGGGGTTGTTTTGAGTGAGGTTTAATGGTGGATACTCCGAGGTTCAATACAGGAGGTCAAAAGTTCTAAAGATACCTAACGTATCGCACAATCACTTAACACCACAGCGAGAGAGAGATTTCCTTACGTTTTAGATGTTTTTCCGAACATGCACAATTCCGGCGTTAGCCGCAGATTCAATCAGTTGGGTTACCTAGGCACTCTGGAAGTCCTGTATCGATTTTCGGGGTACCCATCATCATATTTCACTAAAAGCATCCCCTGGCGAGGAACTAAGGCTTCGAAATAACCTCTTTAGTATGAAAAACGCACTCTGATCCATTTTTTTTGCCCCTGAGTGTAGAACGAACATAGAAATACGATGAAAAAAACTTCTTGTATGTGGACAACCCTCATTATTTCACATTCTTTAAAAAACAGTTAGTAAATCTGTTGTAATAAAACATATCATTTAATAAGATAGAGCTCTTTTAAGTTAGGACGGACGAACAACGTAGGCATAATACCTATATTACTCAATAAGGACCTGTTGGGCCCAGGTACAGAATCATATAAAATTTAAAATTAACTACCCCAATTTTATCCAATAATCCCGAAAAACCTTAACTGAACCCCAGATTACAATTTAATGTGGCTTCAATAAAGCCAAATCCTTTTTAATTAGGCGTGTGGTCGTGTCCGTTCAATCTCAAAATAGCCACCGACACAAAATGGCGGCTAATAGAAAATTACCCGGATCACACCCGGTTGTAAATTGGCCAGTTACTTAGCTGACAGGATATTGGCTTAACTTTGTAGTCCGTCAGACGGGTATCGAGGTAACCTTATTTTCTAGTTAAGTTCTAGGTGAACGTTTCACGGTAGTTTCGACGGGGAACGAAATTTAACTAATCTTCAAAACTTAGATGTTTTTGCATTGAATTAATTAATATTCATTAAAGGTATTTTAGGATGTACGTCTGGCGTAAAATGGAAGTGTAAAACATAATACCTATCATTTAATATGTATTAATATATACATACCTACATAAACTCACGGCATCATTCCCAGACTGGGGTAGGCAGTGCTACAGAATTACCAACAACTCTAAAAACTTGTTGATAATTCTGTAAACACATTTTGCACAGTTAAGCTAAGATGTTTACCAGTGTATTAGTGACAGGTTGCAAGTAGTGATGGGCGATTTCTGAAACATTACAAAACTTTCCTTAACTGCGAAAATTACAGCAAAGTTACATAATTAGATGGAAATGATTCTGACACATGTAAATTTCATTTAATTTTCATGAAAAGTTTTCGTTACTTACGTTACATTACAAAACTTTAGTAATTTTCAGAAATTAAACGATTTCATTTTAGTAACTTTCAGAATATTGCATGAAATTTTAGGTGAAAGTTACACTTTTGAAAGTTTCACTTTTGAAACTTACAAGCCGCCCATCACTAGTTGCAAGCCCATCCCCTAACAGTATTACAAGCCTTTATTCCCTTAGACGTCTCTTAAGACATCCACGGAGACATGGATTGGCACTATTCTAACCCGGCAACCACACGGGGATCATTTAATAATGTAGATCTAATCATCAAATACTTACCAAACTGTGAAGGTTCCTATTTAGTATTGTAGAAAACTTCTAAAAGGTTTACCCTTGTTTCGCCGAAAATTATTTAGCAAATTCTTAACTCCCCAAACTACGTAAGTATCCCATATTTTTATTTGGAAAAATTTTGATTTCCCATCTCAACGTTTCGCACTGATATCATTTCCCAACGAATGATTTGATAAATTATTTTTAGACAAATTATTACCTGGGATTTTTTTAAGATGTCAATTATGTTTTGGTCAAATGTATTGATTGGCATAAAAATTAACCATAACCTATCTATATCTGAGAGCAATTTCGTTCTTGGGGTCATAAAAAAAATAACCCTAACCTACCTATCTCTGGGAGCAGTTTCGTTTTTAGGGTCATAAAAAAAATTATCCTAACCTACCTATCTCTGGGAGCAGTTTCGTTTTTAATCCAATTTATATTTGTTTCAGACAACACAATTGTTTACCACATAAAATTTGACAATATGTTATTTGCCTTTGCAAATCATTTGCTAAACAATTATTTACCACATAAAATTTGACGTCTTAAATTTTGCAAGATAAAAATGTAGCAAAATAAAAAAATACGAAGAAAAATTATGCCACGGATTGGTTTGCCAAATAAAACTTCGGCGAAAAGTTGATTGCCAAATGAAATTTGACGAAACATAATTCTAAAATTGTAAAATTTCTAATGAGAAATTCTCGGTAACTTAACTAAATATGGTTATTTTTTGTCTGGAAAGTTAACATTCACAATGCTCTTAGTTTCCGATAATGTTTTGAGAAGACTTCGGAACTTCTGAATATGATATGAAATTTATTAATATGGCGACTAAGGGAATAAAGGCTTGTAGTACTGTTAGGCGACGGGCTTGCTACCTGTCACTAATATATGTACACTGGTAAACATCTTAGCCTAATTGTGCAAATTGTGGTTACAGAGTTATCAACAAGTTTTTAGAGTCGTTTGTAATTCTGTAGCTCTGCCTACCCCACTCTGGGAATGAAGTCGTAAAGGTAGGCATGTATGTTTATTAATTGCTACTTTGCATAGTGTTTCTGTCTGTACGTCGAAGCTCTCAGCAACAACGAGCTCAACTGGAACCTGGGCCTATATTTTATAGGGTAAAGCCATATTTCCATTGATGTGTGTAATCGTATTGTCAACCTTAACCTCCTGAGGTTCCTTGTACTAAAAATAGTACATAATACAGCCATTGAAATAAAGATCTAGTGCAAAGGAAGTAAAGTAGAATTTCTTTTGTTTTTATGACAAATTGACAAATTAGAAAATTGACTTTAATTCATTCACAATAGATTCATATTCCTTTGACGAATTTCGTTGTATGGTGGCCCTGAGGAGGATGATAGCTCTTATTTTTTAACATATTTAATAATATGTTAAAGGCAACATGATTGACTCTGACTAGCTAAAGGTCTCTCAATATGAATGTTCGAAAATACAAACATTTGGCAATTTAATGGTTTTTTTTTATGGAAATTGCTACACAATAGAGATAAACAGGCATACTGGCATTTCCTAATCATCCAATAATAACCATCGTATTTTTTTTTATACAGGTTTTAAATGGAATACGAGCAAACCTTTTAACAACGGTTAATTTGCATCCTAATTAACATAAATGCAAGTGTGTCGTTAACATAACGCACCTTCGGAAGGACAAGGGCACAATTGCCCCTATAATCATATAAGTACATTGTTCCCTTGTTCTACCGAAGGTGCGATAAGTTGTCTTAATTTTTTTTCATCCAAAATAACCTAACTAACCCGCAATTAACTGCGACTTAAATCTTCTTAAATGGGACCTTGACAAATTAATTGCGCTCTATGTATTAGAGTTATTAACAAAATTCCACATTTACATGACTTGTAGAGCCATAACCGAAGTCTAGTTTAAATGTTTGCTCGTATTCCATTTACAAAATGTATACACGTATCAGCAGCGTAAGAAAACCGCTTCAAAAATAACTTTACCGCAATTTATTAATATCTGGCGACGCAGTTACTTTTCAAGGAGCCTTCATTGTAGTCAATAATAAAATTTCTTGTCCAACAATATCGCTGCTAAACCCAAGATTACCGGCTTCTGTAGCGATCGATCGTAGGAACACCAGCCTGGTTGATTAGATTGAGACTTTAAATTTTTAACGGTAACCCTTCATCTTATCGCATTTCATTTCATCGATTGTATCATTTCATCAAATTTCATTTCATCGTTGTCCATGCTTTTTTTTTTACTACTACTACTTATTAGTTCTTGTGAGTTTTGACACATTTTCCTGTTCAACAACGCATGAATATATTTATTTTTTATTTTATGTTAGATTCATTGTTTTATATAATGCTAGGTTAAGTTTATTATTATATAAGCAATATTTAAAAAACGTCGGACTGTTGAGTTTCTTGCGTTGTTTCTTCTCAGCAGTGGTCTCTTGCGAAGCGCTGGTAGATTTTTGACGTGTAAAAGTGCCCGTGCGGCCTACTTATTGAATAAACATCTTTTATCTTTTTATCGAACGCTATTTTCCGCTGAAATCATGATGTTTTCAATATTTGCCAAGCATTAAATACGTAAGTTAGGTTAGGTTAGACTTGTGACTACCAAAACACATTAACTCATGCGACGAGAGATGCCTTTCGATGAAATGAAAATTCTGCGTAATGATACGTTCGTTGAAAGGTGTCTCGATTAAATAATACGTACCCATTTTTAACCCCCAACCAAAAGAGAAGGGAGATAGATATCTTTTTCTTTAAATTAATGGCGCTCCACTAAAGGGTTGGTATTATAGGTTTGACATGTGTATCAGAGTCACTTTGTCTTGACTTAAAAAACAATGGTTGCATCTAACAAGATTTTGATTGTTGGGAATAAGCGTTTCGATTCCATACGAGCCTGACAAGACGTTAAATACATTGACTAAGATGTTAGCTGAATCACTAAAGAATTTGCTGTTGTTACTGTGAGTTATGGTAGATTTAACTGTAATTATAACAATTTTATTGTTGCAAATAAGAGAAAGTGTTTTGAGTGTGCATGTCTGTGGCATGGTGACTCACCAACAGCTAGACCAATTCCAAAGAGGTTTTTTAATAGATTGCTAGTTTAATTCAAAGCTCTGGAAGTAAGGTTGATAAAGGGCGTTTTTGACTATCTGATAGTCATATTAGTTTGGTCTTCACTAGGAAACTTTGAGCGTTGAAAGTAAGTTCGGTATACACGTTGTTTTAATTTTAAAGTAGATTTAATAAAGCCAAAACTTATAAAAAAATCTGCAATTTTTTTTCTGCACTCACATGTAAAATTAAAGCAACAATATTATTGTTCTCAATAGATAATATTTATTTTATGAGTAATTTACTAACAGGGAAATAGTGGGGGGGCTTTGCCCAGCAGTAGGACACATCAGGCTCTTAATAATAATGAAAGATATACAAATAATAATAGTAATAGTTTACAAATGATGTTAAGTTCATATTTGTGGTCACTGCCAATTAATCTGCTTTTTAAACCAATTCATATTTATTATTACGTTTACATGCAGTTCATAAATAGAAAAACAAACACTTTGACTTGAGATTAAGTAATTCGTACAAGCTTGTTTCTTTTACGTCGACGTTAATGACTGCACGGAACAGATAGACGTGATATATTAGCAAACAAACAACTAATCAGGCTTTGTTGTTGCTATACCTAATTATCCTTTATTACCTCGGCGACCATTAAGCTGCATAAATCCACCTTAATGGCGCGAGCGGCAATATTCTAGATACAATCGGTACAAAAATCGATGAAAAACTTAAAGTATCTCCAGTCCATATAAGACGATATTCCTAGGGTTTTAGGGTATCATGCTAGAAAATATATATAAAAAAATTGGGATTGAAAACTATGACATAAAATTTAAAAAAACAATATTTATTAGGTTCTTTACATGGATGGTTTGCCATTGTACCGACAAGAAAATTATCTCACTGTAAAACTTTCCTATGATAAAAATTATCAGTCAGTTCTAAAAATATTGTGAATGTTTGTTTGTTTGTTGTTTGTTGAATAATTTCTAGAACGTTCTCAGTAATATCGAGAGAATATTCTGTTATAATATAGGTACCTAATAGGTGATTCAATCACGCGTTAAGATGATTAATTTATTGGGTATTTATTACTGATTCCAATTATTCATACCGTGGCACCTATGATTTAATCTATATTAAAGTGTTCAAGAATTGTGTATGTGTATGGTTAATTGGGAATAATATGATGCTTTTTATAGAATGAAGAATAACATTTGAAAACTATGTTCTTGGAGTCTAGAGTAAAATAACTCGTTTATCTACCCAATCAAGACCAGTTTTTACAAACTGTCGGAAAGTCTACACTATTTGTGGTGACCAGTGATAAACTAATTCTAGATAGAATGAGGTGGGTCCAAAATCTGTCAAGTTTTTCTCTCCCCGCTTCTATCCCCCCT
The DNA here is from genome assembly GCA_927399475.2 of Acleris emargana. NCBI lineage: Eukaryota > Metazoa > Arthropoda > Insecta > Lepidoptera > Tortricidae > Acleris > Acleris emargana. The sequence goes on from OV656840.1 coordinate 7,474,849, forward strand.
CTGAGAAATGACTTGCGTATAAATCTGGTAACATTATTACGAATAGGTAAGAAAATTCTTAAGGCTCATTTTTGGGGTTCCGTAGCCAAATTGCAAAAAACGGAACCCTTGTCTGTCTGTCTGTCTGTCCGTATGTCGCAGCCACTTTTTTCCCGAAACTATAAGAACTATACTGTTGAAACTAGGTAAGTAGATGTATTCTGTGAACCGCATTAAGATTTTCACACAAAAAAAAAAAAAAACATAAATTTTGGGCGAAGATTTGGACGACTGAAACTCAAAAATTGATTTTCATCAAACCCATAATTATGTTATTGTGTGGGATATCTATGGATAGGTCTTCAAAAATTATATTAAGGTTTCTAATATCATTTTTTTCTAAACTGATTAGTTTGCGCGAGAGACACTTCCAAAGTGGTAAAATGTGTGTCCCTGTAACTTCTGAAATAAGAGAATGATAAAACTAAAAACATATATGATGTACATTACCATGCAAACTTCCACCGAAAATTGGTTTGAACGAGATTTAGTATTTAGTTTTTTTTAATAAGTCGATTAAGGTTTATTAAAATTGCTGCTACGGGACCCTTCATGGGCGAGTCCGACTCGCACTTGGCCGATTTTAATAGAGTTACGATGTTTCTCTATTTATTTTTGCTGATAAAACTTCGAAAGCAATTGGAAAAGATTTCGTAAATATGTTTTACTTGTATAACTGATAACTAAGCTCGAAGGGCTTACTATTAGCCATTGAGGAGTTCTCAAGGCTGCCTTCCGGCTCCATCATCATATTATCTAGGTGCCACCATATTATTGTAGTGTCATAGGAATGAGATAAGTACGGAAGTAAAGAAAAAACAGTATACTTAGTAATACACAGTACACCTAAGGCACTGGTCCCACCGCCGGCGAGTGAGATATGAACTATCGACTTTTTTCTAGCCCAAGAAACGAACAAAAGATAATCACTTCCGTGTAAATAAAAGAGAGAGATATATATTTATAGTTCATCGCTCGCTGTTCACACTGCCGGCGAGGACACTCTCCCAACGCCCGGCGAGTAAGCTATAATTCCATAGAATTATTACTAGCCTCCCGCCGATTGTCAACTGTTTCTAGTACATAATTTTTCTAGTTGGTCGCCGAGCTCGCCGATATCTGGCGGTGGGACCGCTGTTTACTAGTTGACCGCAGCGATAAAAGCTATCGACTATAAAACTAGCTCAGCGGTACTACAGCTTTATAGCCGAGCGTCAAAACTATCAAAACTTTACTCGCTTCTCGTGGCTCGCCCACTCTTTTGTAGTTTATAGTTTTACTAGCTTATAGTCTGTAGCCGGCGGTGGGACCAGTGCCTAAAGATAACATAGATTACAGAACGTAACAAACATATTGCTAACTACTAAACTAAGTCAAGCTCGTATTGTAGGAGCTAGCGGTCCTTTCCTCAACTCATCTTACGTTATGTAAATTAAGTCAATCACTCAATGGGAATTAGGTTAAAATCGCCTTGCAAGATTCTATTACCCTCAATACTCAATACTCAATACTCAATCGTTTATTGCAATCATAATGTTTAACATAGATCTTACTTGCTAGCTTAGAATTTAACACTAGAATAGCTCATTATGAACCCTGATGGGCACCGCAAAGATGAGAGAAGACGACTTACTGTACTATTTATTTATTTATTTATTTTATGGCCCTATTTGTTAGTTACACGTGAAGGTAATAAAACCATTTTCAAAAGACGGGGCATTTGTAGTTTCTAAAGTAAGTATTTATTAGTAAGCAACTTGCGCACGTCCGCACGTTAATAGAACATAGAATCTTTCGTTAATGTTAGTCAAAAGAGTCCGTGTTCTGCCATATTCTATGAGATATAACAAGATTTGTGAGTCTTGCCAGCTTTTGCACAATACCTAGTGAAAAAGGGTTTAAGTCGACTTAGGTCGTAATAAAATAAAAAAACTGATCACGCACCGAGGGTTCCGTATTGAAAATAATATGCTTGGTAAAAAAAAGTACTCATTATGTTATGAACTCTAATTTTCCATGCAATAAGGTCCATTGAGTAGCCTAAATTTTAACACAGATTTTCAAAGTTTTTTTGTTAATACTCAAAAACTGTAAGTGAAGGACACTTAATTTTATTGTACCCATAAAAATATAAATAATTATAAAACAAGATGTTTTCAAATTTCTAGATAAATAAACTTCGGAGACAAGGGGTGTATATTTTGTACATTTTTGGCTATTAAAACTATAAAACCGACAAAAAACATATATGTGCAGATTGAGCCCCTTCATATGACATCCCATTTGCTATAATCCAACGACTTTCATTTTTCAACCTCCCCTTCTAAACCCCTATTCAATTATTTATAAAATTGATTTCATAATTTTTACCTTAAAAACAGATTAAAAACAGAACAGCCGGCAAGCAAGTAGTACAATACGCTAAATTTCAAGTTTATAGCATTTGTTGCTGAGAAAACCTGCTGTGACATACAGACAGACGGACAACCAAGTCTCACCATAAGGGTTCCTTTTTTACCATTTTGGTACGGAGGCGTAAAAAGGTATATAAACATGGATAGATTATACTAGACTTAAATCCTTTTTCACTTGACCTTCAGAAGACCAAGTCAATAGGAGCCCAGTATTCGACACGTGTTGACACGTTCCTGAAAATGTAGTCCCACCCTAAAAGATGGCGACCCGGTTAAGTCGGGGAAAACGCTGGGAATCATAAAATATGACACAACCGGGAACAATAAGTCCGAACGAAATATTTATATAACCGTAGAATTATATCCGGCTCGGATAAACGCACAACTTGGCTTCTCCGCTTTTTCCTACCCGGTCCTTGTCGGTCTATTGTCTGAAGATACAAGTTTTTTTTACAAAATAAACATTCTCCGGCGCAATATCTTTCTCATATTTCATGTGGATTCTGCGATCTTAACAGGAAAATAATAACTGTTACGCTTAAAATATGAAAGAAGTCGAACGTCTGCAATAGAATTCGCGTATAGTAATGATAAAAGTAACCTTTAATAAACAATGAAACATTTTGTTTGTTTCGTAGAATTGCTTTTTTATTTAATGGCAACTTCCACAACATACACGAAATTCATAGAAATTTGGACATTCAGTAATACAATATATAGCCGACTGCAAAGAGATGCTTATATTATTTCACCTTATTGGCTTGTAACAGGGTCCAAAACTGGATACATATCTGTATAGTCGACTGAACCAGAAACCGGATACTCGACGACGAGACAATAATTCCAATAAATTGCTTTAGCAAAACGAGGTGTTGTCGAGATATTTGATAAATGATGATATGGATGTTCGAAAACCCCTAAATTGAAATTTACATCGCAGAATATATCCTAGCCCTCATTGTAGTTCAAGCAAGTGGAAATCTATAGACTCAATAACGTACAGTGATATTAATTACTCTGTAACATCGGCAATGGAAATTCCTGGGAGGCCAAAGGGGTATGGCTTAGAATTTCACGTCGAAGTGATAGACTTACCCATAGATTGATAGAACTAAGATTAAGTTTAGATTGAAAGCGAGGTTAGATTGAATGGACTTTACTAATGACAGTTGAATATGTGTGACAAGTAACCAGTTGCAAGAGTAAGGTATACACCATAATGAAGTACTTAAAGGTTTTAAGAAAGTACATTGAATCAAGATATTTTGGGATTGCTCCTGGGACCTGTACATCCCTGTGCCATTTAAATTTGTATAACTAAGGTAAGTTAAGGTTTCATAATGGACCGGAAAAGTACACCTCCTTTGTCATGTTGGTATATATTCAATTTCAATAGGATATAAATATGCATCGTCGGCCAAATAAACTCCACGTAAAATTACGTTTTGCTACAAAGAGATAGTAAGAAATCTTTGTATGTAAACTCTATATTGTATAAACAGAAAATAATAGACCAAAAAAAGAAACAGATACACAAAAGGTAAGAACAAAGTAGTACGAACTTATCCCTTTAAGGGATCTCTTCCAGTTAAACTTTAAGCGATTGAGAGATGAATAAAAACAACGGATATTGGATATATTGCTTGATTATATCTTGGTTATTTTTATAGCTATTCAAAAAATGATTTTTCTCACTAAACTTGGTTGTTACATGAATCAGCTATTATTGAAGCTGTGAAAAAGGATTATGAATATTCCCTATGATGTGTGTATGTATGTATGTAATCATGTAAACACTTTTTTGTTCAAAAGAAAAACCAATTAACTATACAAAATAAAACTATGTACAAAGGCGAACTTATCCCTTTAAGCGAACCCTTGAGCGATTTAGAAAAGTGCAAGGTTGTGCATCGAGAAAGCAAGTGTACAAAATGTATGTCCTGTTGTTACTATTTAATTTTATATAATACTAGCGCCCCGCCCTAGCTTCGCTTTGGTTTATGTGTTTTCTGTAACACCCTTACATAAACCATAATACATAACAACATTTCGTGAAAAAAAAAACTGATGGTGAAAACCACATCTAAATCCATTGCGTGGAAGGAGGAGTCAGCAGATATACGGACAGAAAGATGCGAATAAGGGCCGAATCCGTACGTACGAATCCATCTTAAGTACCCGAAACCGACGTGCGTGCATGACTCGATGTATGAATGTGGAAGAAGCGAAAGAAATTTGTCAAGATCGTAGCAAGTGGAAAGAAGTGGTCTCTGCCTACCCTTCTGGGAAACAGGCGTGATTTAATGTATGTATGTATGTAAGATGCGAAAAACTACAATGTTTGATAGTGTGTAAAGATAAAGATAAAGGAGATAATCGAATTTTGTAACGCTTAAATCATATCACTGTTATATCGTTATTTTAAAAAGAACTAACTGTTGAGTTTCGTGCGGCGCTTCTTCTCTAAAGTACTTTACTCTTTTATTCCCAATTTATTTATGAACAATACATAATTGTTTCTATTAAAGAGCTCATCCAACATTTACGAGTATATCTATTTTCTTCCGATGCCATAATACTTCCACTTTTACTTGGAATTTTTGCAAGCTATTTCCTAGAGAATTTAGAGATTCTTGGAAAATATGACATATTTTATTTTATTAAGGACATTCTGATGTTAAGAAAAAATAAAAATAAACAATTAGTAACAGTTACTTCACGTTAATAGTTATTATTCCTGTATTTTTTTGAAAAGAAGATAGGACAGGATAAATTGCCGATACTTCTCAATGTAGACCATTGATTTTAGTTTCCACTGAGTCAATACCCAACCCAATGTTTTTGGTGAAACTTTTTGCTCTGTAAAAGCTTTTACAAGTGCTCTTAGCCACTTTGTAACGATCAAACAAAACTTAAAGTGCCACAAAATCACCCTTAAAGCACCTATAAGACTCTGGTACTTGAAAGTTAGTGGGTAACGATATCTTGTTAATATTACGTCGTCTTTTAGGGAGGACATTGTGGAAATTGAAACATAACATTGGAGAGTAAAAGTGCTTATTTTATGACAAGAAAGAATTGCTATCTTACGTTGGATTGGAAATATGGAAACACGGACTGGGCATTTATAATGAAGTCAATGCTATTTCAACTGCAAATAAGAAATAGGGTTATCATGGTCTGTCTCGTTTTTATCACGGACTTTTTTTTAGATAAGTAATAATCTAGTAAAATGAAAACACAATTCTTTGTACCCTTCACACTTTTGGCTCAGAGGATACGGTGTGAGAGGGACGTAAAGTTCTAATTTTGTTTTTAAAGAAGATTCTCCGAAGGCAACGGCAGCTGTCATTATAGACCCGTAAAAGTTTGCAAACTCGGGATTTTCTTGAAAAAGTAAAGTTTGGAAAACTCTGCGCGTACGGGCTTAACCATAGAGTGAAGTCATCCGACGGAAAAAGTTAAGTAATGCAATTTGCACTCAGGAAGTCAAAACAGAGTTATAAATAACTAGCTGTTGCCCGCGACTCCGGCCGCGCAGAAAAATAAAACATAGCCTATATTACTCAGAGATAATGTAGAATTGTAATAGTAAATGAATTTTTCTAATCGGTTCATAAGTTTTGAACAAAAAATGAGATCTTTCCTATTCGTAATATTAGAGTAGATTACATAATTTATTTATTTATTTATTTATTTTATGGCATAGGAAGGCAATCGAGCACAAAGGCCACCTGATGGTAAGTGGAAACTGTGACCCATAGACATTCGCATTCACAAGACTGCAAATGCACTGCTGACCCTGAGGACTAAGGTGGAATGCCTCTATGCTAGTCATTTCACCGGCTGTCTTATCCCCAAACCAGAACACAACAATGCGAACACTGCTGTTTGGTGGTAGGTTAATGGATAAGATGGTGGTACCAACCCGGATGGACCCTGCACAAGGTCCTCCCACAAGTGGGATGTAGACTATCTTATTTCAACATCTATTCATAGTTTTAAATACATCACAGCGTACAGGCGGGTGCACTATGCTACTCCGTTAAAATATATAGTTTTCGGCTTGTTATCGTATTGTTATTAACACGGCCGCTATCTCTGTCTCGTCAATAAGAGCTACCATAACGCTAGGCACCTTTTATTTTATCGAAACACCTTTCAACAAACGTACCATTACGCAGAATTTTCATTCAATCGAAAGGCATTTCTCACAGCATGAGTTACTTTTTTAAGGTTCCGTACAAAAAAATAAAAAATCGGAATCCTAATAAGAACAGTCGTGCGTTTGTCTGTCTGTCCGTCCGTCTGTCACAGCCAATTTGTTCCGAATCTACTAGACCAAATCAAGTGATATTTTGGTAGAATGGTGTAATCTTATGACCTAAACACAGATGTGTAATAGTTATTTGTTATACAAGTGGGGAAAGTTGTATTTTACCTGCGAGTGTTCATTTGAAACACGAGCTAGCGAAAGGATTGTATGATTGACCACGAGCGAAACGAGTGGTTCAAAATAGAATCCTGAGCGTAGCAAGTGTTTCAAGACACGAGACGTAAAATAACTTTTCACCCGTGTATAACACAAAACTTTTCACCTCACTATAGCGAGGAAACTAAGAAAAGGGTTTGTACTGTAAGCTCAGTTCCGCATTTTGCACGGTTTTCTGTAATTCCACAGGTGTTAACACTTTAACTGTCTTTTGATTCCATCAATGGCCTGGCTTGGTACGTCCATGCATTACATGTAATGCACGACTGGGTAGTGTTTTACATATATACTTGGACGTGCCGAGCTAGGTCACCAGTGCATTACATGTAATGCATGGACAGTCAAAGTGTTAATACGTCTTTATCACTCGAATCACTCATTTATAATAACAAAACAAACTAGAAAAACATGCGAATATTTACTTTGACTACAGCGAGGAAACTAAGAAAATGGTTTGTACTGTAAGCTCAATTCCGCATTTTGCACGGTTTCCTGTAATTCCACGGGTGTTAATACGTCTTTATCACTCGAATCACTCATTTTTAATAACAAAACAAACTAGAAAAACATGCGAATATTTTAACGTTGACGGCTTAATAGAAAAGTTTTGACGTAAGATTTTTTTTTATTATTTCGGATGCGTTTTGTTTGCACATCGACTTATTGGGACTGTCAGAACATTTTATCCGTTTTTAAAACAAGAATGAAGGTTAATTTTGAATGCTGATATTTATGAATTAAAAGAAAGTAGTAAGACTGTATTTAGTGTTTTTTACTCGATGCAATTCATTAATGGTGATGTCAAAAATTCAGCACTTGTAAGGTTTTACGTTTGGTTAGCTGTAAAATATCACTTAAGCGGCCTTCAAATGTCAAAACTCTTCCCTCATTTGTGGATAAAAAGCGATTTTCTCAATAGATATCAAACAAACAAACAGGGCTTTCCGAGCTACTGAGATGAAAATATTTTTTTAGTTTAAAATAAGTGCTATATTCGGGGTAACAATATTTTTTAGATACTTAAGTGTCATTTTTGGGGTACAAATCAGAAATTTAAAAAACCTTTCGCTAACCTTACTGTATCACATATCAAATAAAAGGGCTCGTTATTAGGTTCTCAAATATATTTTTGTTATTATTGTAAAATAAATAGTTTTTATTTTATTCATTAAAGACGACGAAAATTTACATTTTCCCCTGGTCTCTGAAACTACTGAACCCAAAATTTTGCAAAAAATACATGGGACAGTTCAATCCTTGTATATTATAGAAAAATAAAAATATTACGTATGTATGGAACCCTCTCCACGCGAGATCAACTCGCACTTGTTCAGTTTTTTGTATTCAAATGTCTAACTCAACCTAACCTACGTAATTAATGTTTAAGATATCCTGAAAACATCATGGTTTCAGCAGGAAATAGGGTTCGATGAAATGACACAATCAATGAAGTGCAATTCCATAAAATTATGGGATACCGGTTTAACCGAGTAGAATAAAGACAGATTGATTAATTTTAAAAACAAATCTCCAGTTACACTCCCGCATTTAATTGTTTAATAAATAATTAAAAATATCATATTAGCGAGTACTTATTTGGAGTAACTTAGAGCAGCTTGAGGCAGACTACGGTAGATGGCTTAGTAGAAAAAATTTATTACGCAGCCTAAAATCTTGTTTCTTAAAATGGGGTTTACTTTGATTATCCCTGTGCTTATATCACAATATCAAAGTCACCCCTGAAGCATGCCATAAATTACTGGTTTTTTGTTTCGAAGTTATTAAATCCAAATTGTCTGAAGATACTTCAACTATAAACATTTTGCACTCTCATATGAGACATATGAAAGTAATGTCGCGAAAGAGCTAAATAATAACTTAGACATTGCATAAAATCGAAGTTTCAAAAAATTATCGACGTTGCCCCGCGTTTCTAAAGTCACCCCGTTTTAAGGTATTTATGATGATTACGGTACTGATGATTTTGAATGATTACATACATACCTTCACGCCTGTAATCCCAGATTGGGCTAGGCAGAGCTACAGAATTACAACTTTAAAAAGTTGCTGATAATTCAGTAACCACAATTTGCACAAATAGGCTAAGATGTTTACTAGTTATTAGTGACAGGTTGCAAGCCCATCGCCTAACAGTACTAGAAACCTATATTCCCTTAGTCGCCTCTTACGACATCCACGGGAAGACATGGAGTGGCACTTTTCTAACCCGGCAACCACCCACCGGGAATGATTAATAGGTGGATAATCAAATTACACAGGACGACTGACCGGCTACACCACCAATGAGCCATCATTAACTATAGTCGAGTCCGGAATTAGGCGAACTAACTTGACAGTTCATTGTACACTAATGTTGCCACAGTTTGGCTAGTGCTGTTAATATCGATATTTAAAAAGTCTAGTTTATCATTATTATTGTGTTTGGAATCTAACTAATAATTTGGAAGCCACCTAAAAGGATCACAATGGCCTGTTGTAATGTCAGCATTATTTTTGTATTTTATTCCTAATTTGAGGAGTAAGTATCGTAAATATCCGTTTTAAACCGTACATCCTTCAGATCATATTATATCGTAAAAATTGATGTAGTTTTTCCCTATTTGGCAAGTATGTATGAGTGTGAAAGTTTTGACGACAATTACTTGATAAAATATAAATATAATCAGATTTATAGAGTGCACAAGGTTATACCGACATATTTGTGTCGACATAAACCTATCACTATTTATTTTTTCCTATGTCTGGCAACATTTTCGGCTGTCAAGTTAGTTCGCCTAATTCCGGACTCGACTATAACTAAACCGTTCTCCTAATCCGGTTAGTACTAAAATTATCATTTGAGCACCGCGATGTTTGGGTTTAGCAGAAAACCCTACACAACGATAATTGGGATTGTGCATATTTTAACAATTACTCTAATTCCGAAACCATTTCGAATTAGAGTAATTGGAATAGGATTTTAAAGCCGTTCTGCGTCATTATTTTTTTGAAATATTTATCTATTTTGGATATTTCAACAAAAGTATATTTAACCTTTGTTTGACTTTCGTTTCCGGCTTGAAGCCCTCCTAGGTGTATCTTATGGGTTTTGGTGAAAACCGCTTCAAATTTTATGTTTTAATACACTATCACAATGACTTTTTATCGTTAGATATCATTTAATTGTTGAAATTTATTAGAAAATGTCAACCAAAATTTAAAAAAAGCATTATCATCATCATTATCATGTCAGCCGAAAGACGTCCACTGCTGGACATAGGCCTCCCCCAAGACCCTCCACTCAGATCGGTCTTGTGCTTTTCGCATCCACCGCGTTCCCGCGATCCATACGAGGTCGTCACTCCATCTTGTTGGAGGCCTACCTACAGCTCGTCTCCCGGTCCGCGGACGCCACTCAAGAACTCTCTGGCTCCATCAGCCATCAGTCCTGCGAGCGATGTGCCGCGCCTACTGCCACTTCAGTTTAGCTATTCTTCGGGCTATGTCGGTAACCTTAGTTCTTCTGCGGATATCATCATTTCTGATTCTATCACGCAGAGAAACCCCGAGCATAGCCCAAAAAATCATGTCATCCATAAAATGTCTGCTAAATAAATAAAGATATTAAAACAAAACTATTGGGTCAAATACAAAATTAATGAAAATGGTCTCTCACAACTACCAATTCTTTCGAACTAGAATCTAAAAACCGTGAGTTATTTTTTTTGGTCTATCCCAATTCCGAACGACATTGACTCGATCAAACATCACGGTGCTTGTGTAAGATAATATTATGCATTACTAATTGCAAGCCAAGGCCAAAGTGTTGTAGTTAGACCAATCTCGCAGCTACACTTTGCTACGCTACGAGTGTTACGCCGTCGTAGCAGCATCTATGTCCTACGAACTACGGCTATCTCGTTTCCTTATAAGTTATGTGTCCCACCGCCTACGATGAGCCTGAAGCGAGTGAAGCTAGCGATCATCTATTAATATTTGCGTCTCTTTTATTGACACAGGATCTATATTTTTTGTTTCGACAAACTAGTGGAAAGAGTTCTCGATCGCCGGCAGTGTGAACAGCCAGCGATCAACTTTTAATATATGTGTCTCTTTTATTGACACAGGATCTATATATTTTGTTCGTTTCTTTAGCGAGAAAATAGTCGATAGCTAATCGCTTTCTCACACGCTTAATCACAGAATCACCGGTAAAACCATTCAACGTATCCATTTAGTTCGCATACAGATAGATTTTACTTAACTACTACTTTTTGCCCGTGGCTCCGTCCAAATAGCTGTTATTTATCGCTATTCCCTCGGTCCTATTTTCCGGGACAACAAGTGTACTGAACTCAAAAGCAATGAAAATGGGCCACTTTCTATGGTAATTCAAAACAAAGTGACCCTTTTTTATTGGTCTTGACTATATTTCCGTCTTCGGGCCATGAAATATCTCTGAAAAAATTTCGCACCAATTTTGCTGTGGCATTTATCAGTAAGCCAACAAACAAACAAACACATTTCTCATGTATAACATACTAGTTTTAGCGCGCGAGTCCGTCCGCGTAGATGTCGATTATCGCTATTCAAGTAAAAAGTAGCCTATGTACTTTTCTAGACTATTTATAGTCTCTCTGCATCTTATCTCTGCGCATTTAGATTCGTTCTGTAGTTTTGGCGTGATTGAGTAATAAATATACAAACTATGGCATTAATAATATAAATAAAGTAATAGTAACATTTAACATATTAGCGACCCGCCCTCGCTTCGCTTCGGTTAGTGTGAGGTTTCGGTAACATCCATACATACATACATTTAATCACGCCTATTTCCCAGAGGGGTAGGTAGGGGTTTCTGTAACACACGTTCAAAAATCAGCATTTATTATACATACCAACATTTCGTGAAAAAGCATCCACTGTAGTGAAAACCGCATCAAAATCAGTTGCAATATACAGACAGACAGACAGACGCGAAAAGCAATTTCGTTTTATACTATGTAAATATAAAAATAAAGTGGATAAAGAAGTAAGAATATAAGTTCAAATAATAACACTATTATAATGTGCAAGATATTTTCCATTGCATAGAACTAAGCCGTGTAGAATTAATTAAAACAGGCGGTAGTTTCACCGTGGCGGGGCGCAACGTTAATAATAGATGCATTTAGTACATGTCAATATGAGCGGGGGATAAATCTGGGAGATTGTGCGCCGGTGCTTTTGGGGTAGCCAGGTGTACTTTAAAAAATATTTTAACATTTTTTTTTGACAAAAACTTTTTTACTTGGGGTTTAGTGCTTGCTACTCGTACCTAAGTGTTGTCAAAAAGGACGTTTACGTTTTATTTTGCTCAGTTTTAATATATTACGGTGTGGTTCAGAACACGCTTCTTGGACTTAATTTTTATTTTTATTTATGGAATAGTATGGCAAACGAGCACACAGGCCACCTGATGGTAAGTGGAAACTGTGACCCATAGACATTCGCATTCACAAGACTGCAAATGCACTGCTAACCCTGAGGTCTAAGATGGAATGCCTCTATGCTAGTCATTTCACCGGCTGTCTTATTCCCAAACCGGAACACAAAAATGCGAACACTGCTGTTTGGCGGTAGGTTAATGGATAAGATGGTGGTACCAACCCGGACGGACCCTGCACAAGGACCTCCCTTAAGTAAAGTGTTGTTATTGCGGCCAAAGAAATACAGACTTTGTAAATATTGAACTGTCCACCAATTATAATATTATCAATGAAGCCTTAGAAATGGGGTCCCGTTAGCACTCTTTGGGCACGAAACTCTTAAAAATGAACTCTATTTCATAAAAAAAACATTGAACATAACCATTTTGAGTACCTAACTTATTTCATCCAGTCCACATTGTCCATAATATCTTAATTTTATTATTTTCCAATGAAAATTTTGAAAAGTTTTTAGCGTTGATGAATCCGTCAATTTGTACTCAACACATACAAAAACAAGATCCAAAGCAACCGTCTCTAATTCCCTGAATGCGTGGTCCCATTCGTCCCATGTGTTCCTTCTAATTACAAGCCTATCCCGCCTTCCCGCCGCTTTGTGGGCACCGCCGCTGGCGCGATTGAGTACTATAGGGTACAACTATACGAAGTTTTAGCCGAAAACGAAAGGTCAAAGTTCGGCCGATGTAGTAGAATATTTACTGGTACTTATAGGGTGACGGAACCAGTGACGAACACTTGATTCTTATTTTACAGAAGATAAGGGTTATTCATTTGTTTTACAACAATCAACAACAATTGGTTTTACTACCGTATCAAGTTTGAATTAAGAATTATGTGTACATTGGTGCCTGTCAGTTAAAAATGTCCAACACTGATGCCATCACCCTGGCCTATTTTAACCCCTGAGACTAAAAGAGGGGTGAAGTTTAACGTGTATCTATGTATAAAGTCTGTCTGTGAATCTGTGTGTCGGTCTGTGGCATTGTAGTTCTTAGATATGTAGATAGGAGATATCCGCTCTGGTTCTATTTAGAGTAAAAACATTTTTTATTGACTTCTTATTACTCGTATTAGATTTCACTATGATAATTTACTAATAACGAGTATTAAAATGTTAGTTAACATGGACGTCCACAAAATACATGACTAATCAAGTAAGAAATTTAAAAAAAACTAAAACTAATCTTAAACATAACAACACACTTTATAATTCGCCGACAGAGTATTCTAAATACTTTACTTAGTGCGTGTAATTCTTTATTTCGCACTGCCATATCAAAAGAGTAGTAACTCAAATACGAATGTATTTTAAAATCAACTTTAATACAACGTCTATAAGCTTGAAACAAAACTAACAATGATCTTGAGTTGATACTGTCTTGATCTAGAAAAAGCGATTTGATCGCGGGTTTCGTTGATGGAGCAGCTCGGCCAAAGCGAGGGTACCTGACTCCAATTTAGTCACGGGACAACTTTACTTTCCAGGTTAATACTACCTCACCGAATTGTAAAGGCTGTTCTTCAAAAGAATATCAAAAGTGCAATACCAACAAAGTTTTATTCACTTACATAACAAAGATTGAATTGGAAACATTTATTTTATCCGGTTTTGGTTCGGCTTCTTTTAAAAACAACGTTTTGGTTTGAACATTTCTGATTCTATTCACATTTTGATGACAAAAATGAACCGTATTGACATTGCAGATTTGTTGACAGAAACTAAAAAAAAAACCCTTAAACAGGAAAATAAGAGCTTTTTAGTCGTCATTTATACTTTGTACATCACTCTTGCCCAACATCGTTTTGTACGCACACATTTTTAATTTAAGTATTAATAAGCATCTATTCCACTTTTTTTTTACTATTTTCATTACAGTGGCTTGCTTATAAAAAACTGAAACCATATACATAACAGGGCAACAGGGGATATGTGTTAGTAAGACCTTGCACAGGGTCCTTGTTGATAGCTACCGTTATCTAACCCTATCATATTCTCTCGTTCAGTAGCAGTGTTTGCATTATTGTGCTCCGGTGTGGGAATTACACAGCCGCAATGATTACCTATAGAAGCATTTCGTCTTAGTTCTTAGGGTTGGCAACGCAATTCAAGTCGTAAGATTGTAGTTAAGTGTAAGGTTTTAGATCCTACTCACCCTGGTAGCTTGTTTACCTTCTATATGCCATAAAACGTAAGGTTTTTGTCATGATCACACTAGCATATAGGTATTCCATCTTTGTACAAATGTATTTGGGTCTCAGATCTCACTTAGGTACTATCAGGTGGCCCGTGTGTTTGCTTGCCTTCTTTCTCTACGTCCCATGAAAAACACATCAGTTGGACGACGTCCATTCTTGGACATAAGTTTTGCTTACTGATCCCCACGAAAGTCATTCGTGATCACATCTAAATTGGGATAGACCAAACAAATTACTCACAGTTTTTACATTTTAATTTGAAAGAATAGGTCATTTTAAGTGATCAATTTCATAATATTTTTTTTGACCCAATAGTTCTGTTTTAACATGTTTATTTATTTAGCAGAAATTTTATGGATGACATGATATTTTAAATTTGGGATGGCATTTTTTTATAAATTATAACAATTAAATAATATGTAATGATAAAAAGTGATTGTTATAGTGTAATAAATCATAATATTTCAAGCGGTTTTCGCCTAACCCGTAAGATACACCTAGGAGGACTTCACGCCGAAAACGAAAGTCAAACAAAGGTCAAATATACTTTTGTCAAAATTTCCGAAATAGATAAATATTTCAAAAACTTACGAGTAATAATGCAGAACGGCTTTAAAACCCTATTCCTCGAAATGGTTTTCAAAAGAGAGTAATTTAAAAAGTATGAACAATCCCAATTCGTGTTAGTATACTTTTTTAGCACAACTTTTTTGCGTACAACCTATAATGATGTTGATAAAATAAAAGCCTTAAATTCAAATCAACTATATTAAAACCTTTAGCCGAGGCAAATATTCGGCCACTATTACCAGCGATAGTGGCCCGCGGTACCGGACTGAGATAAAACGGTTGGCCAACATAGAGGTAGTTATACTGGCGCTGTTTAGAGGGTATTTCCGCAACCGGGTCCGAATGGGAGGGCTTTGTTTATCGCACAGGTTACTATTTGGGTAAACGACTGAAAACATACATGCGTTTGGGTTTTCGTATCTGTACAAAATGACGTTTAGTTTTGACTTGTTCTAATATTAAGTTTGCGTTGCGTTAACTAAAACAAAATTATTTAAGACAAGATAAGATAAGATAGATTTATTTACCATAAGCATAAGCATATGCCTAAAAATTCAAAGTGGAAACAAATTAAACAGAAAGATATAAAACTATATGCACATTATGCTAAAAAAGGCGGGTAAGTAATACGAGATATAAGAACTGATAATATAACACTCATAATATATACGCTCACTTTGTATAAACACGTTTAGTATAACGTTCACTGGATATAATGAACGGAAGATATAATTTCAAAATATCTATTTCCATAAAGTATAACGTTATTAATATATAATATCAATTTATATAACTATTAAAACGTATAACGTTCATAACACCTAAGATTTAAAAGATATATTAATCAAATTATCTAACATCAAAAAACATAATACACGTATAATATAAAAACATGCATATGTTATTTGAAATTAAATTCTATTTTCAGTATTAAGTGGCCTTCTTAATTAACAATCAACCTTACCTTACTAACTTTACTGGCAGCAGTCTGAATTATCTGGGCAGAAAAAAAAACAACCTCGAAGGCCTTCTAACCTAACCTGACCGAGTCGCTTCTGACCTGATCCGTCATGCTCGTGGCATTTTCTGGTTAATTAAAACAAATTACAAGCAAGACCGTTCTGGTAGACTCGAGTTCATAAATATGTGTACACTTTAGTACCTTGTCTATTTATTTTATGTCATGTTTAAACTGCCATAAATATATGAATTGTCACAGCGATTAAAATGACAAAGTACTACAGGGTACACATATCTATGAACTCGACTGTACCCGCTCCTTACAGTACCCACCCATTGAGTATAGATCTTATAATCCTTATACTAAAAGATATTATGTATTATGATCGTTATATGTCATGTATGTTATACGAACTGAAATTAGACAATGTGAGTATTATAGACCAAAACATTATATAAAATGAATATTATGTTAATTGACCGTTATTCCTTATGAAAATATTGATTTTGTTATTATAGCTAACGTTTATTATATCTTGTAAACGTTATTAACATGAAATTATAGATTTTGTTGTTATATCTCGTGAGACGCACCCAAAAAAGGCCCCTCTCAGCATTGTGCCTGGTATTCCGAGGGACTCTGATTAAAACTAACTTAAACTAAACAAACCAACAAGTGACGCACAAATACTAGCGATAAATAAAAACATACTTAACCCTTAATCAAACGGGTCATTTTTTTAAATTACATACATACATACATTAAATCACACCTGTTTCCCAGAGGGGTAGGCAGAGACCACTTATTTCCACTTGCTACGATCTTTTTTTAAATTTATATTGGAAAATACAAATTAAGTGGGAAATAGTTTCCCAATATTTGATTAAGGGTTAAAATCTAATGAAACAGAATAAAAGAAGACAAAAATATAACTAAACACTGACTAACACTAATATAAACAAAATAATTATCTTTAATCTTTATTATAATGGTTGTATGGCAACATTTAACAATACAACAGTTTCCCGTTGAGACATTTCAAGTTTTAGTAATTGACCCTTCTTTATTTCCTTTAATTTTGCATGTGTGGGTGGGTGCGTGCGTGTTGTGTGACTTTTCAATGTTTTCAAAGATTAAGCCAAGATAAATAATATAACTACACCTGCAAATTTTTATTTTGTTCAACAGGTGCAAAAAGTGCCGTTATGAAATATAATCATTTAAAGTAGGTAGGTAGGATTCCGGGAACGCGGTGGGTGCGAAAAGCACAAGACCGGTCTGAGTGGAGAGCCTTGGGGGAGGCCTATGTCCAGCAGTGGACGTCTTTCGGCTGACATGATGATGATGATGATGATGATGAAAGTAGGTAGGTAGGTATGGAAAAATGTAAATCATGGAGTTTAAAATTAAACAATCAATTCCGGGTTCTTCTTTGTTTAATTTGTTTTTATGTAAGTTTAAGACAATAAATAATTTGACGGCGTGTTAAGCCTAGTTTGTAGAAACCCCGCATACGAAGCTAGCGGCCCTGGGTTCAAATCCCGGTAGGCCTAGAGCTTAGTTTAGGGTTGGGTCAATTCTGTCCCTTTTTTTGTAAATTCAATATTACAAACTTATTTAGATGCTTGTGCATGCGTGCCTCCTCTTTAACCCCCTTCATCCCAGAAGCATTTAAAGAGAGTGAAAAATTGCGATCCGTTTTAGCGTTTCATCATTATATCTTCTTAACTTTTTAACGACGAAAACAGAGAAAGAAAATCATACAGACGAGTTCATATCTATATGCCTATTTTGCATTTAAACATAGGCATAAGTGTACTCATTCAATGCTTAAGAACAAAAAACTTACAATTAGTGATACGTTTACAACAGGTAAGGCATGTTTTTTTTAAATGACGGAATAATGATGGCATATTTTTGTGCCTCGTGCATCAATCTTGCGGGTGGTAGGACCTTGTGCAGGGTCCGTCCGGATCGCTACCACCATCTTTTACATTAACCTACCGCCAAATAGCAGTGTTCGCATTGTTGTGTTTTGGTTTGGGGATAAGACAGCCGGTGAAATGACTAGCATAGAGGCATTCCATCTTAGTCCTTAGGGTTGGCAACGCATTTGCAGTCTTAGGATTGCATTGCAGTCTTGTGAATGCGAAGGTCACAGTTTCCACTTACCATAAGGTGGCCTGTGTGCTCGTTTGTCATCATTCTGCCATAAAAAAAAAACTGCCTCACTTCCCCCTGATTATGACAGCTATAAATAAAAAAACAAAGTAAGCATTGTAAGCGTTTCTACACATCTGAGCCTCCAAGAGTAAACCAATGTTGAGAAGTAGCGCCACAATAAACTCAAATTCGCAAACGATGAAGTAGTGGTTATGTGCTTTGCCTTTTATAACACTTGAGGTGCCGTGAAAAGCCACAAAGCGCAGAATAAATCCAGCTTTACACTGCACCGCTTCACACATATCTAAGCAATTGCCTATTGTTTCCATCTCAAATAGGAATAAAGCTTGGAACCATAAAGCAAAAGATACATGAAACATTGTTGTTTACGACGCCATTTAAATAGTGAGCAAAGGGCGGCCCTTAAGAGGGTGATGAGAGCGTAAAGAGAGACGTAAAGCTCTGATTGGAGGATCGAGGTGCTCTCAAACAATATACGGACAGTTGGGCTGAATACTAAAGTCTTTGGTAGGAAACAGATACGGTTACCTATTGATTTTGAACCCGATACTTGGGTCAACTTATCACACCAAGAAATAATATCTAGGTATTATTTAAAAATGTTGATGTTGTTAAAGTCTCAGTGTTTGATAACCTTTCTCGGTGTGATAAGTTTTCAATAAATATACTTGTACCTACATCAAATTAGTTGTTCTAAATAATTGTAATAAAATAAAATTACATTACATTAACATTACAACTAAACTTATTTAAATAAAAATAAAAATAAGCTTCTCAAATCTTAAAGAGGTCAATAATAATCACCACTATAAAAATAACATCGCGGCATGGACCCTATGTCACTGGCTGCATTTCCTCTCTGGATAGCTAGCCCAATCCTTTGGGAGAGGTAAGCACCAGCTCTAATAAAGAGCCTTAATAAAGTTTTTCATACGGGTTGACCAAGGTCCCATTGTCTCTACTGCAAATTAATACACTCTCAAGGGGCATTAAGGGTGACAAAATGAGGATAAAACATTCGTCACTTTCTGACACTCATATAAGCACGAGGGTGACAGATGCTGTATCCAGTTTTTGTCACGCAATAAACGCAACCATACTAGGCACTTTTGTCTAGTATTGAGTCTATCATAGTCCAAGGCCAAAAAAAATCAGCAAACATAATACTTACAACTGAGTTCACTTTTTTGTTGATTATTTATTAACAGAGCTCTGAGTTGTTACCGGGTTAGAATAGTGCCACTCCATGTCTACTAAGGGAATAAAGGGTTGTAGTACTGTTAGGCGATGGGCTTGCCACCTGTCACTAATATACACTGTTAAACATCTTAGCCTTATTGTGCAAATTGTGGTTACAGAGTTATCAACAAGTTTTTAGAGTAGTTGGTAATTCTGTAGCTCTGCCTACCCCACTCTGGGAATGAAGGCGTGAGGGTATGTATGTATGTAAACATCTTAGCCTAATTGTGCAAATTGTGGTTACAGAGTTATCAACAAGTTTTTAGAGTTGTTGGTAATTCTGTAGCTTTGCCTACCCCACTCTGGGATTGAAGGCGTGAAGGTATGTATGTATGTATTAACAGATTTACCTAACATTCAAAAGAGATGTAATATAAAACCATGCAAGTCTTCTCTTTCAGCACCCCTCCCAAACCACCCCCTGCCACTCCTGTGTTGGTTACCTGAGTGCGAGGCAAGCACTTACACACACAATACGATGCGTAATATATGCCGCGTCAATGTGCAGCGTCTTCACAACACGAGAAGGATACGGTTACGTTGCAGCTGAGAAACGAGTTAATTCTTTAATATTGCTATTGCTTAATAATGACATTATATTATTATATTATTGGCGTACTATTTCGAATCAAATCGGAGAAATACTGGAAATGGGCCGAATCTTAAGTACCCGAAACCGACGTGCGTGCGTGACTCGATGTATGAATGTTGAAGAAGCGAAAGAAATTTGTCAAGATCGTAGCAAGTGGAAAGAAGTGGTCTTTGCCTACCCCTCTAGGAAACAGGCGTGATTTAATGTAGTCATAGTCATAGTCATATATTTTATTGCCTTATGTTGTAGTTACAAAGATCTTAAATACTATTTCATGGATCAACATAAACCCTGTAAGGGCACTGCAATTACTCTCCTTAACCAAATGTATGTATGTATGTAATATTTATACTTTCCAAACTGAGCGAAATCAAAAACTTTTTTGACATAAGTAAATATCAGAGGTTCCAGTTTAGTTCTCGACCTCTGGTATATCACTAGTCGTCTGTTGGATTCATTGTACAAGGTACGAGGAGACCTACAATTTTCATAAATATTCTAGTAAATAAAAAAGTCGGGTTTTGGTTAAAAATATTGCGAGTAGCCGACTTCAAAGAAGTAGATTAAACGTATTCAAAGTAGTTAGTTTTTGCGTATTTGAAAGCGGTTTTTTGTTTTTTTTTAAACATTCGTTTTCTTTATACGTTTTAGTAATCATAATAAAGTGTTACTCGTATGTAGTCCCACTTGTAAGTTGATATAAAACTTTGAGATATTTCAAGCTCATCGCAAGCAACGCCGCGTGAAAGTCATAGTCATATTTAAAGAATTAAGTGTTCTTATAGTTGCTCAACTATCTTAATCGAGATATCTTATCGCCAGCCTTGAGTTAGTTCCGTTGAGGAGTTCCTGAAGCCATCTGTGGTTTTCACCATCAGTTCCACTTCACCAAAACGTTCTACAAAATGTTACAAATACTTTTCTGAAAACCGCATCAAAATCGGTCCAGCCAATCGCGAGATAATCGCGAACAAACATACATACAAACATATGGGTCAAACTGAGAACCTCCTTTTTTTGAAGTCGGTTAATGATAACTTGGGCTTCTTAAGCCCCCACCGAGTCTGCTTTGCATTTGACTGTACGCAATATTTATTATGTGAGACATTAACTGAACGCTTCGAGGGGAAACGAGGGCTTAGAAGTACACCAGCAGCTCAAGATGACAGATCACGGTGTTATAATATATCATTATGATGCGCAAGGTAATGAAACGCGGCGGAATTAGGTCGAAGAAGTATTATTAAGCTATTTGGTACTTTGGTACGACGTATTCTTTAAGAATATTCGCGATGCAGAATGATGACTGTCGAAAAAGAAACTTAAAATGTTGAATAACTACTGCTAAAAAGTATCAAAACTTTTAATGACTTGGTCTTAAGCCTGGGAAAAATAAATGATAGGTAGTAACCCTTAGTACATACATTAAAGAAGATTAAAGGCCTTATTCTATCTCATTACTATATTTAAAAGAAAATATAGAAACAAGATTGGTAGAAACAAAAATGGGAGAATACAATTATGTAATACTTCGTTTAGATTAACCACCAAAACCATTATTTTTTAAAATGCATCTGTCTTATAGGTCCATCCTTAAGTCCTTGGTAGTAAAGTACATTACATATTTCCTTGTTCTTTAAGACTGTCTGAAACATAAATGTTTTTATTCAGTACCTGGCATGAATATCACATTATGCAACTGTTCCTTATTCTTTAAATAAGTAATATTTTATTGTTCCCGCCATTTTACATAGTCCAAAAGCCAACGCCTTGTCCTAGATCTAATTTCCCACGCGGGAACAAAACGGCTAGCGGACGACAAGTGCTTGCGTTTACGACCACTAAAACAAGTGCTTTACGATATATTGCGGGATGGGAAAACAGTAAGAGAGCGTAGATAATAAAGGTCAAGGTCAAATGGTCTCGGAACCATCAGAGGTTATCTATAAACGGTTGGTATGTATTATGTTTAGTATTTTCTTATACGTTTTTGAAGTCGTACTCGTTAAGGTATATTTTTATGATTAAAAATAGGTTGTTAATATTGCCATCAATATGTCATTTAATAACTGTGTACAAGCGCTCATACACAGTTTTCGCTCTATCTTTACAATTTCTAAATTACCAAATTTATTAATTATTTCCTTAAAAAAATTCAATTTACTCAAATAAAAAATGAAAAAAATCCATTTAAAAAAAAATGTGCTTGAAGTCGTCAATGCCATTAGAGATGTCAAGTCATTTGTAACTTATAGGAAACTCAACCTTATTCCTGTAGAATGTCAGTTCAACTTTTGACCGTACCTTTCCCAAATAGTATTATTTACTGTTAGTATCAATTTACTGCGCCGGAAGGCTAGATGCCATATTGTGAATTATTGTCAGAATTTATCCAACGTAACACATGTTTTCGTCATAAGTAGGATATAAAAGTAGCTATTCTCTTCATTTTATGTCGGGTATTAAACTACTATTCGTTTAAAAGTAAAAGGCATTAAGATTCAACTTCTACTAACCTTGTAGCATCAGTTGACGGAGTTGCACCACAAATGTCTGTATATTTGTAAAACACTTTGGTAAAAGCTATCGCTGATCGTTGGGACAGATCTTTGAGCGTAATAATGGGATAGCTAAGATCACGCATTATTATATCATACCGTGCTACTAGCATATGCATTCATCATGTCAGCCGAAAGACGTCCACTGCTGGACATAGGCCTCCCTCAAGGCTCTCCACTCAGACCGGTCTTGTGCTTTTCGCATCCACCGCGTTCCCGCGATCCTTACAAGGTCGTCGCTCCATCTTGTTGGAGGCCTACCTACAGCTCGATACCTACCACAGCATATGCAATCGTGGTGCACAAATTCAGACCACCAGCTAAATTATTTGGCTAAGATGATAGTGCGGTTGCCACGCTGAGTTTGTCATGTTATTTTATGTTATTTATAATTTTATGAATTTCATTATTTCGTCGGTTAAACTGCAAAACCGCGTAAGTATTATTTATAATAAAGAACAAAATGCACCTTTTTAATAACATAGTAAGGTTTATTTTGCCCTATCATAAATTTGTTAGTGACGCGGTTTTGCAGTATTACCGAAGATTTACATTTAAGTATTTAAAGTTGTTGTTGTGATTATCGCATGGTAACGGTTATAGCCATGCTCGGTGGAAAGAAATGGAAAAGGGAGAAGGAAGAATAAAGAAGAGAGGAAATAGGGAAAAAGAGTTATTTGTCGATGTTGACTAGTGGCAGCCTATTTTTTTATTTTTTTTTATCGCTCGGGTAGGCAAACGAGCACACAGGCCACCTGATGGAAAGTGGAAACTGTGACTCATAGATATTCGCATTCCAGGACTGTAAATGCGTTGCCAACTCTGAGGACTAAGATGGAATGCCTCTATGCTAGTCATTTCACCGGCTGTTTTATCCCCAAACCGGAACACAACAATGCGAACACTGCTGCTTGGCGGTAGGTTAATGGATAAAATGGTGCTACCAACCCGGACCCTGCAGAAGGTCCTTCCACAAGTAAGCCTGTGTAGATTTCACCCATATCCATATCATAGATCCAAGCCACTTCTATTCTCAAGCTCTATTTTTTAATTGTTAAACACTGTAAAACGCATTACAGCAATATAAGCAACGTGAAGCCTTTTTTGTAATAATATCACACCTTAAAGGTAAAGTACCGTCAACTCAATGTAATCCTTGCAAAATATACGCTCTTCGTGAATCTATGGTTGCTGATACCTTCGCTTCTCGGCTATTGACAATCTGTCATGCACTTCTAGTACCCGGTAGATAAAACATCGCAGCGTCGAGTGCATCAAAGTGTTCCCGCCTTTTCAACCGCTGCCGTGAAGCTTCTGCTACCCTAGTACTATATTCAAATCTTTTAAGACGATTTTTCATGCTTTCAGATAGCGATTGGCATGAATTTTTAAACTTAATAGTGGCAGGAAAATGTAAGACCGACTTACAGCTGTTTTAGAGCTGGGACGTTTCTGATTGGATGAAATAATATTTTCGAAAGAAATCTTTACGGGACTAGAATAAAACCAACTTCAAATATTTTTAAGTAATTCATAAAAATTTTAGCAATTTCTCAAATAATTTGTGGCTGAAAAATCTGACGAAAAGCAATCTGTTAAACCCTTGATAATTATAGTGACGAGCTTTTTGTAATTAAAATGTATACCAAAAAAGTTTTATATTTCTGCATTTTGCGCATATAAATACGAGCCAATATTTTCTCACATACAAAACATTTTCCAATCTTCATATTACACAAACAATTCAGAGGAAAAAATAAACAGCCAAAAACCTGGCCGCGATTCTGTTAGTTCGATATTTCCATTCTAAAATGAAGTGGAGTAAATAAACACGTTCCCCGTTTATGAATAAGCAAAGGCATGACCGAGTCTTCCATTTTGCCCCACTCGAGTTATTGCTCCATCTGCACAGACTATTCGGGCTACAGCAGGGTTTCAAACTTACGAATCTTATCTTACGATACATTCTAATTGGCAAATCACTTGCGGTATTTGCCAATGATTCCGAAAAATGGCCGCATAATATTTTTGCCGATGTTTATTTAATGACATTTTAATTTGTCGTATAATAGGTTTGCATGCTACCGTTTATTCGCAAAGATAAAATGTCATAATGGCAGATAAGGACGAATAATATTTTAAGCACACTTTAGTTATTGGGCGTTTATAAATAACAGGGTTAGACTACTTGCAACACATTTTTAAATTCAAAGTAGACCCTGTTACGGGTCAACTTGGCAAAATGAAAGAACAACTACAAAGTAATAATTATATTCTAATAAGCTAACCTAGTTTCTTAAAATTAACTTAAATTTTCTAACTAAGACTAAGTATTGAGCGCCAGGAGGGTTTTTAGCTTCCTAGGGAACCCTGCCAATCCAGAATGTCACCGGCTAGCAACAGTCTTGCTAATTGATACCGTGTTAAGTCTCGTCAGACTTCGAAGGGCATGACCAGGGCCCTTCGTCCAAATATTACACATATGTTACGATATAATTTTTATATTCCGTCACATTTGGATGTTAAGGTGGGTATTTTTAAGTGCAACACAATCTTCGCAACACAAGTGTGACCTCTTCTAAACCATGAGCTGGAATGGTTAAATAACGAAACGGCAACTATTTAAATTATTAAAATAACATAAATAAATAGAAAAAGAATTCCCCTTACGGGGATCGAACCCGCGACCTCAGGTTCATAGTCACGCACTTAGACCAGAGAGCTACCGTAGCGAGTACTTGATGCGTTGAAATTAAGCTTCAGTTTGTCTAGTCACGTGACGCCATGTATACTTGCGTCACAACCCGTCATCCTTAAAAGGCATCGCGGATGCAAAGACAATCGTGACATAACTTGTTAAAATGTGAATATAAGGAAGTTATTTTAATAATATATCGGTCCAATTATCAATGGCAATTTAAAACTTGACAAAGAAGATAGCGGTAAACTTCTAAATCCGAGCGGCTCTAATTTTTTGTATGTTCTCGTTTCTCGCTCAGTTCGTCTCTACCATTACAGACTATCTAGTAAGCAACAATCAAGTTTAGGATAACTTGAGGATATCAAACGATAGGTGTTGTCTTACATATTGTGGGTGTTTGCTCCTTGTAGATATTTTCATACAATCACAGCTCAGTCTAAATTGGCCCCCTTAGGTGCCTTCGACCTTGGCTGACTTAGTAATAAGTACAACCGAGGCCGAGGCGAGGCATGTTCGTTTCTTTTACTCACACATACTTAAAACTTACCAAAGGTCTTTAGATTTGCCAGTGCTACATAGTCAACGAGCTTGCCGACTAGTTAAATGGAAACAACAGGATATTATATTTCAATGTTCACCACTTTTTCGTTGACTGTTAACTGACAAACTCTTTATTCACAAACATTTCGTTATTGTACACAATGTAATACTATAGAACTATTTTGAATTATGAACCGCGAGAATTTTGGTAATATCCGTTTTTGTCATAACTTTCCGTAGTTGTAGAGTTACGCCTCGATTTCACATTCAAACCAACTTTGCAACGGCTAGTATAAATGTTGTGTAACTAAAGCAATTATTAATATAAATAGAGCATAACTTTAAAATGTTCTGGTAGTATCTAACATTTGTAAATAAGGTTACCTTGGCCACAACATCAACATTATAGTTATTTGTTCAACAAGAGAGCAAAGTTGGTTTTTGCTGCGAGTGATGATGTTGAATCCCGAGTAAGCGAAGGATTCTATTATTGAATCACGAGCGTAGCGAGTGATTCTAGGTTAGAATCCTGAGCGTAGCGAGGGATTCAAAGACACGAGACGTAAAAAACTTTGGTCTCGTGTGAGACATACAACTTTTCACCTCAGCAGCGAGAACAACACAGCGCGAAGCTGGTAGGGCCAACGCAGGTCTTCCGTTGTGACCATTTGGTGAATACACGACTAAATAACGACACGATCGCATATGCATCAATCACAAGCAAAGCAAAATACTAATAAAATAAAAAGTGGAAAAAATAAACATGAAACAGATAAAACCTGTCACTCAACTTGATAATGCCGTAGTGCAAACACAACTTTATACAGCTTTATGTAGTCTGTGGCTTTAATTAGGCCTTGTCTATTCTATGGCTATTGGCTATGGCGGACAAATTAACAAAAATTACATCGTCATTTACATTACATTACATTTGTTTAATACGCAGAACAAATTAGCAAAAGTAGGTCAAGGACCATGAAAACCAAATTGAGTATCAAACTATGAAAAACGTCTAGTAACACCGTGCTCCTGAATGCTTGTGGGACATAAAAAAAGGTATGTGAATACGTGATTCGAACTAAATTGCAACTAGGTAGTCTCATATGTCTGAAATTTTCTCGACTTTTTCGCGTTCCTGCAAGTGTTTCCTTAATGAGCCTTAAAACTATGTATATACATTTCAGGTTCTGAAGCGACGGGGGCAGATTATGAGCTAAAGTAGTTACGTTGACGGAATCATTGACAGCCTCGTGGAGTCATAATCTACAAAAAATTTATTAAATTGAACAAAAGACGTGGATTTCTAAACTTGAACAAATTCAAACAAAGAAAAACAGCTACTAACATCATGCTACTTAATGCTTGTGGGACATAAAAAACAGGTATCTGACTGGAACCAAATTAATAGTTACTGTTCCCTTAACTGCAAGTGTTTCTTTAACTGAGTCTTAAAACCATGTATACATTTCAGGTTCCTAAGCAGGCAACAGATTTTTCCAGCAATTTGTTGCTGTGGCCTGATACTTTACTACCCCGAAGAGGAGACATGCCAGATGAAGCTTGAAGATTTTAGGTGTGACATGAACCCACAACGGAATGGCGAAGCAGAGGCTTTTTTTGTTTTTGAGTGAAGACATGAAAAAAAACAATATGATAAAAATTAAATAACATGTATCTATATTTGTAAAACCAACAATTTCAAAAATTAAAAGTTAAAAGTAAAATTACTGCAGTTTTGCAAGTTAAATGTTACAGTTTTGTTTGGAACCGATATTGTTGTCTTAGAAACTTGAGTTTGAGTAGTTGATGAGGCTGAGATTTCGGCTTCCTTACTTGTTGTGGGCTGTGACAGAGGAATAGAGAAAGTAGGTGACTCAGCAGTGGTATTTGTGACTCTGGAAGTAGATGGGCAAGACCAAGGATCTGAGGTCTGTTTCCAGCTCATAGTTTCACCGGCTTCCTCACTTGTAGATTGTGACGGCACAATAGTGAAAGTAGGTGACTCAGTCGCAGTATTAGTGACTCTGGAAGTGGATGGGCGAGACCAAGGATCTGAGGTCTCTTTCCAGCTCATGGTTTCGGCTTCCTCACTTTTGGATTGTGGGGGAAGGATATGGAAAGAAGGTGACTCAGTGGCGGTATTTGTGACTGGAAGTAGATGGGCGAGACCAAGGATCTGAGGTCTGTTTCAAACTTATGTTCTCTATGATACGCTTACAGATTTTAGTTTTATTTTCAAGTGAATCTTCAATATATCCTTCCGCAACCATATTCGACCTCCATCCGCCGTGCCGTTTTTGAACAATAGCGGCTGAAAAAAAATTGGACTTCTTGGGTTTGTGCCCTACTGATATTTTCTTCAAAAATGCAATGAGTTTGTGGTAGGTTTCAATGTGCACATCATCCTTCGTTTTTATTGTTGTTTTCAACATTGAGTAAATACTCCACATTGTTGATGGTTGCTTTGTTTGTGATAACTCTATGAAATACGCTAACAGTACAGTCTCCGAAAAAGTTTTGGAACCATTTGCAAGTCTCCATTGCATAAAAATATCATAAGCTTTCAGATATTTTTCGCGAGACGTAGCGTAACAGAAAAGCAACAAAAAACATTTTTTTTAAACAAGTACAATAATCCCGCTATTTTTGAAATGCGTTCTGAAACTGCCCCCGCGGTTTATGTCACGAAATCAAAGATTGCTAAAACAATAACAAATTATGTAGATACATGATAAACTTCTTATTTTTCATTAATTTTGTCTTCAAAACATTAAATAAAAAAAATGATCGTATAAAATAGTTATAATAAACACATTTCAAACTTTAACAGATAGTTTTATTTGCAATTTTACGGTTATGTGTGCATCCGAACGTGCGTTTCTTTTTGGGCCTACTATGTGTGGAATTTGAAAATCGAATTTCGAATCAAGTTGTTTCTATCTCTCGCTTTTTTCCTATCGAAGTGAAAGTGACAGAACAAAGTGAAGTTAAATTTTTTCGAATGTTGTAAATAGCCCCAGCACTGCTCACGGCATTTAAAAAAAATAATTAAAAAGCTACTTTGCCTCACGCTCGCAGCAAAATTGAATTTTGCTCACTGTTTTTAAGCAGCAAAACCTGCTTGTTTGAGCTGCTGAGGTGAAAAATATTTTACTATCACAAATATGGACACGGGAAGGTTTCCCAAACATATCGACTTCAAATCTTATAATACCATGGCCTAAACACCTTGGTGGCCATGCGGCCATGGTCGCCAGGCTTTTTTCTTCCCTACATAAAGCAACTCTCACACAGTCGATAACTATGACGCATTGTACAACGCTTTTTGAGCTGTTAAGCTGTAGACAGATGAGCGTCATTTCGTCCGTGGTGCGTCGCAGTTTTTGAGTTGCATAATTTACATCGAGTTTAATATTATGTGAAGCTTTAATATTATTTTCGTTGCCCAAAGTTGCAATCTCTCCATATTAAAATCAAATCATTGAAACTACTGGATAGATTATGATGTGCTCACACAGTTATGTAGACCATTTTTCGAGAAAAGTTTAAAACTACAACTATGCTTATATAAGCCGGGTGGGGTCGCTAGTAATGAATAACAAAAAAACATGACAATACTAAAATTACGACCGTTTTTTAACTGGTCACAATAATCTTTAAACTAATAGTAATAGTTAACACTTGACTCAGCCCAATTAAAACACTTTATTTTCGCTAATATCATAGAATCGTCAGTCGCTTGAATGTGAAACGTTTCACATTTTCAAATCTCGAATCCAACATTATTTACTCTGTAGCGTTCTTTCTTATCTGGACCGCCACTTTCCCGGTACGACGCCGGCATTGAAAAGTATACATTTTTAATGTAATAAGCTGTGATCACTCAGCGGGGAGTGATGTGGCCTTGGCCGCCTTGGTTCGATATTCGCTTTCTTCGTGTAAAAGCATCCGGGGATATAGAAAAATCAGTTTATCATATTCTGTGCGAGACACCCGATGTTGAGTTCATTTTGTACTGAAATCTAGCGCTCTGGTTTTAATTTTTTAACGAACCAGTATTTTGAATGAGAAACTTTATGAAATGTGGATCAAGTCTATATGCATTAATGGACGCTTTTTTGGCTATCATCAATAATTAAAACTTAATAATAATTAAAATAATTTTTAAATACGTCTTTTGTATTTGTGCAATTTAATATTACACAGTTTCTGGAACTTTCCCGCATTTCAGAATAAACAAAGCCGTCGCTCTCACTCGTACTTTAGATTAGTTGAAAAGCAGCTCTAAGCTCGACAAATGACAGTCTCTTGCTAAGAAAACAAACTTGTAAAACAAGAGAAATAAGGCAGCGCAAATTGCATTCACAAATGTCTCTAAAACAAATAAAAACACAGGTAAATTGGTACCAGTATAGTGACGACGAACCGAAGAGTTAATATTTTACTGAAAATCCACTCATCATTGGTATTACTGATGGTATAATCATATTTTTTTTGTGGCATAAAGAAGGCTAATAAATACACAAAAAATCTGTCGATAAGAGAGTTACAGGCCCATGGCCCAAACCTATACTTTAATTTTAGGTGTTACCCCTAAAAAAGAACACAATAATTACTGTTGCTTGGTGGTAGGTTAGCGGACAAGATAGAGATATTGATTGGAACCAACCCTGCAAATGGTGCTACTATACCTAAATGATTACAAGACTAGGTCGAAAAAGACTAATTGTACGAATAAACTGCATTAAATCAAAAAGTTGTGAGTAAAACTCATTCTACTTCTACAGTGCTTTTAGAATAAAATTATGCATTAATGTAATGATATAATACGACCTCAATTTTAAGCAAATTTATGTCGGAAATAACTAATTGCGGTTCATAGCAACTACGAGTATTACTGCGTACAAACTAAGTGTATTTATGAATCTAAATTATCTCCCCTAAAGCTCTTTGTGCAAAATACTGATTAATGAAATTTATAGATTCTTAACAAGCTTTTAAAATATTTGGCAATTTATGTGAGAGTTAATGCGTTGCTGCGGGCACTTGGGCGGCGAGGTTACTTGGGCGTTGTTAGGATAAAAGCGTGGGCCAGCTGGTTACCGTCCCGTTAAGTGACAGGCTTGTTAAACTCGAAGGCGCTATTTAACTCGATTATTTATAAAACATACGCCGGCTTGATGTTACAACCTTCTTGGTTTTACCTTGAACTAATTCCAATTGTTTAAAATCGAGGGGGTGTGTAATGTTAAACATTTTACATTACACAAATAGCATAATTTCGATCTGTATATTAAACCATCGATATAATAGTCATGCATAATTTCAAAAACTATAACGTTTATAAATTAAAAAAAAAATCTAACCTAACCTAACCTAGTTAGAAGAAATTTACTTAACATGCATAATAACCAGCAAATGATAGTTATACTACGAGTAAATTAGTGTTATGTTATTCAATCGTATGCCAGATAAAATTATAAAAATCGTTTTTATGCTAAACGTTCATTATGCTTTTCAAGATTAGTTAAATGAAATTATACAAAATGTTTGTATACTACTGATTGAAGCGCACCCAAATCGAGGATCATGTATTAATTATCTTACATACATTGCCTCTTTTTTGTCTCTAATCTTTCCATTCAACCATTACTGTAGGCCTTATGCTGGGTAACTCATAATTGTATCGAATTTCACTTCATTGATTGCATTGCATCATTTCATCGAATTTCATTTAATCAAACGCTTTCTGCTGAAACCATAATTTTTTCAAGATATCGTAAACATTAATTACGCAGGTTAGGTTAGATTTGCGACTACCAAAAAAAAACCACTCTCGCGGGGAGAAATGCCTTTTGATGAAATGAAAATTCTGCGTAATCATAAGTTCGTTGACAGGTGTTTCTAAAAAATAATAAGTACCCGTTATGAAGAGCTAAATAGATGTCTAAAATCTTGGAGGATACATCAAATTACGAGCAAGGTGAGACGCACGCACGACCACCCAAATCAGTTCAAGAGTGGCCAGGACATCAGAAACAGGCTATCTTTCTGATTATGTAAATAGGTCTCGTAATGTGACCTAAAAAACCGGCCAAGTGCTAGTACTCGCACAAGAAGCGTTCCATACCATCCTACAATATTAAGATCGAGCAAAAAACGCAGAAAAAAACTTTTTTATTATGCGATCCTGTTTTGATTCTAAGTTTATTTTTGTTACATCGGCAATAGAGATACAACAATGAAAGTTTCATGAGTTAAGGTTCATGAGATATCTACTCCGCGTGACAAATAGACGGACAGCAGAGGCTGAATATAAGGGCCCCGTTTTCACCTTTGGGTACTCTGAACATTAAAAATGGTAACCATAATTTTTGTATCGCTTTATTTGTAGGTACGACAACAAATACTTGGTTAGGTACACATTTTGATTTACGTATTACGTGTTTTTTCATGTTTAATTTACTTTGCTCCACTTCTCTTAAACAAAGAGAAGGTAAGTATCTTTTGAAATAATTACATGCCATTAGCATTTAACTGAGTAATTCTGGAGTATAAATGTTTATTCCAATTTGACTAGTGTTTCTGGGAGCTTATTACGAAACTCTTGAACTTACTTTAAATGTTTTTAATAAGTTAGTCGGTTCTGCTCAAACCAACACTGGGATGAGGCGTCCAAACTGTTTTGTACATACGAAATTTGTAGAGTAGCAAGTTTGTAGAGAGGACTTCGGTCAAACATTGCATTATTTAGACTAACATTCTGTTCTTATACACACGGTTTATCACGTCTTTCTTTGGACAAACTATTGGGATACATAAACAAATAGTCTAGTCCTAAAGTCCTAACTACTTAAGTACGAGCGGGTTTCCACTTATCGGGTGTTGGATCTGACAAAATGTCAGGTGTTATATTTTATATGAATCTGTCAGACCGATGTGAACAGACTCATATAGATTGTATTGCCATCAGAACATCTGTAATTTTATCGGATCCGACAACTGTCAAGTGGAAACCCGCAGTCAGCTCTAGGTTTGTACTATGAGTATCTACCGTACAACGATAAACGTCTGATTTTGTTCCAAAACTCTTGACTTTCATGGATTGGCATAAAACAAACCTAACCTAACCTCCAGGTTTATTTTGAAAAGTGAATAAGATATTGAATAAAAAAAAATGAATTTCTAACTTATTTTTCGGGCCAATGAAACAGTTGGTGAAACCAATCTTCGGACATGAGGTAGGATACCCTTTTTGTTATTGAACGAGAGGTGTGGCTTCTTCGCGGAATATGTTTATGTGTATGTTTTGAAACTGGAACTTACTACGCTGCGTAATTCAAACCTGTGTCATAACAAACCGTATACATATCGTCGGTGAAACTGCAAAACCGCGTAAGTAACCTTTTAAATAAGGAGCAAAATGCACCTTTTTAATAGGACAGTAAGGTTTATTTTTCTCCATAAATTTATTAGTTACGCGGTTTTGTAGTATCACCGACGATATATACATTAATATGTATATATATACTCTACCGTGCCGTCTACTTTGCCGTGTGGTTGCCGGGTTAGAATAGTGCCACTCCATGTCTTCCCGTCGATGTCGTAAGAGGCGATTAAGGGAATAAAGGCTTGTAGTACTATTAGGCGATGGGCTTGCAACCTGTCACTAATACACTGGTAAACATCTTAGCCTATTCGTGTTAAATGTGGTTACTGACTTATCAACAAGTTTAAAAGTTGTTGATAATTCTGTAGCTCTGCCTACCCCACTCTGGGATTACAGGCGTGAAGGTATGTATGTATGTATGAATATACTCTACATAGATGTGTATTTGTATTGAAATCACGTGTGTGATGATATAGCTGCGTGTATTATGTATAATGCAAGATTTCTATGACAAATTTCGAGTGTAGGTAGGAATGTTGCTGCTATAACAACACTGTATGCTGGTTAGGTCCTAATTTCTTTGGAAATTAAAAGTTTATATGAATATTGAAGAAGAAGAAATAAAACGTATGTATGCAAAAGTCGCATAGGCTAACGCGGGTTAGTTAATGTTTTGTTGAGGTTAAAGCAACTACGTACCTAATTCTAATATCGGCGCAGACAGACAATTATTTATCTCCCGATTAGATACTACTTACGTTACATAAAAAGTAAGCGCTATAAAATTCTTAAGCGACCGTTGGTTAAGACAGAAGGGAGAGAAATACGCACCGTGTTGAGGAGTACTTCTTTCTCTATCTTATTTATAGCTTTAATGTGTGTCATTTGCATACTTTATTGTATAAATGATTGCACATGCTTTACTCAGTGCGCAGTATAAATATCTTTGTGTACAAAATTTCAGTTTTGTAATTTTGATATTTCTAGAGAAAAAGTGAGTTTGGCATAGGTACAGACGGGCCGGCAGACGGACTTGGCGAAGCTTTAAAAGTTCCTAATTTGACTTCAAAGGGGTTCAAAGCAATGATGTTCAGTTTACGCTGAGAGAAAGGGACAGAGCTATATAACTGCTATAGCTCTATCCCTTTCTCTCAGCGTAAACTGAACTGCATGGCTATGTCATAATAACCCCCCAGGGCCCTAAAAAGTTTATCGTCGCAGTTAACGAAAAAAATAGAAGTTTCAGCTCCAGAGTTTTAATAAATGGACTCTGTGGCCCGTTACCAACAAAATGCATTTTAAAGAACTTTGTCGTGTTCTTTAGCAGTTCCTAAGCTTTAACGTATACAGGCAGTTTCTGAATAAGGCAACTGTTTACTTTAGCGCGACATGCTCTAGCTGAAATGTAAACAGGCCATCACGTAATTTATTCAAATGTTCGCAGAGAAATATTATTCTAAGTACGTTTTAGTGTTTAACTTACTCAAAAACGTACTTCGCTTGCTTTTACGACTAGAGTGTGTAGCCGCTGGGTCGTACAAATGGATCCGTAAAATATCAAGCTGAGTTAGGCCGATGGCAAAATAGGGGGGGGGGGGGGTATAAAAAAAGGGTAAAAATAATTCAATTGACAATAGGCCCCTAATATTTTCAATTAAGTAGGTTTTTGGTAGATAAATAAAAATTAATCACATTATTAGTGGTATTGTAAGTGACGTACCCTTGTGACGTCCTCCAAGGGCATAGCAACATGAGAGGACTTAACTATAAGTAATTTTCTGGCGATCTAAAGCTATCAAAGTACAATTCAACTATGTGTTACATTAAAATAATTAACTAAGCCGTATACTGAACCCGATTCTACGTAGGTACACATCGCTTGGATAGTCTAAAACTAAATTATATAATTTTGAGACATAGTTTAGACGGCAGATTTAATCAGTGCTATTCCAGAATGTCAAGCTGACAATGTATAAGACCGCCTAAAATAAGAAGCGTCAGATTCTAATTAGCGCTGTCATGGCGCTGACAATTTGATTATGACACCTGCTTATAGAATAGCAAAGTGTTTTAGCGACACCTAATTAAAATTAGGAAAACTAGAGGTCACTGTAGAATCGGGTCCAATGATTTACTAATTAAGAATGATTTAATTGTTTCAAAGTCATAAGTTATCTTTTTCTCCTTCCCTCTCTTTGTTTTAAGTTACCCTTCGCTTTTATTCACTTAGCACACATGAAATATTATCTACCTTAGCTACCGTTATCCATGAGTCATAATTTAATTCTAGAACGGGCAACCATACTTCATTTCAGATAGCGTTTGACAGATCCCGGCGCCAAATTTATAACTGTTACTTTAGACACTGATGACCTGCGTGAATAATTGCATGATCTTACTAAGCTAGCGGGCTCGAGTTTGATTCCTGGTTTAGGCAAATAATTTCGTGAGGGTGAACGTGAGTATTTCGTTCCGGAGTCTTCAATGCTTTACTTTGAGTACCTACTAGTAGTTTTAGCTGTGGTGGGAGGGGACTAGCACTTTTGGTAGTCAATATATCCTAATCAGGGACCGTTTAGGATAAATGGAACTCAAAGGGTCTTAAAATTGATAATAATTAACGTACACATAATAGATTAAACAGCCTATACAACCATTATTATATGTCACACGACTTTGTAGAGAAAAAAAATAACCTTGCTTTACATGTACGGCAGAAACTCTTTCATCATTGATCTGAGTGAGCGGTATAAAAATATATGTGTAACAAATTTTAGTTTGGAAACATTTAAAGTTTCTGAGATATGGAGACTGACATACAGACTAGCAGATAGACAGACAGGCATACAAACGGACTTGGCGAAACTATAAAGTTACAATACGACAACACAACAATACGAACACTGGTGTTAGCGGTAGGTTAATGGATAAGATGGTAGTAGCGATCCGGACGGACTCTGCAGGTCCTACCACCCGCAAATATATATATACACTTAAAAATAAATAATTAAAATAATATAAAATAAATATTTAAGGGGACTCCCATACAACAAATTTGATTTTTTATAGATAAATGGTACGGAACCTTTTGTGCGCGAGTCCAACTTTTACCTAACTAATTGACAACAATTCATTTTGTGCTAAGGTAGTAAAATAAAATACCGTTTCTAGATTTTACACTGCTGATTACAGTAAAAATATCTTTGGATTTTTTTATGCAGTACTTTTTTTATATTTAGGAAAAACAGTAAAAAAAAGTTGGATTGTGAATGTTAGGAATACTCTTATAGTGCCCTTAGTCCATTTATTACCAAAGGAATTCAAAAAAATATACAACTGTCATGTTGTCTGACGGATTACTTGATTCTAACGACACGCTTTCGATTCTACGCAAAATAGTTTATTTATTTTAATGGCGTCTAAAAATTACGTAATTAATTAAATTACGCAAAATAACAAATTTGTGAAGAACGGCAGCGAATGATTGACAAGTGAGTGACATGACATGACAGTCAGTTCTGTTTATGTTTAAAGTTACTTTATTTTTATTTTATATCAGGCTAAGATTACGACATCAGTATTCCTAACTTTGTATATACGGTCTTTTTAATGACTATTTCTTTAATAAATTATTAACGACGAATTTAAGTTAAATAAAGAAAAACCAAGAAATACGGGTAGTCTAATTTTTAACCAGCTATTATAAACGCGAAAAAACAATAAAGCTTTTTTTTTTAAATGTTTCCAATTAGAATAAATTTAACCTACCTAAGTATAATCATCGGATGCACTAAAAACATTGCATGCTTTGCCGATTACGATCACAATACAATAATATATGTGTACTATCAAGCAGACTGAAGGTGGCCTTAGGAATTCCTCGATGGCTATAGCAGCCGTCGAGATTGGATTTGTTAAACTTGTCTTTTAATAGAGAGTTTATCATGTGTCATTAATAAATACATATTTTTTTTATATTATTTCTAGTATACTACTTTTGTACGGCGGCCGTTGTCGAAGCGTTTTCAAAGCGTTTTATCTCAATAAAGTTGTAATAACTGCGTATTCTCGACACGGCTCCTGCATTTGCCCCGTTTACGGCCGAGGTGTAAAGTTCCTAATGCGGCGTCTAATGCCCCGTACATAGTGGGAGCCAAATTAGTTCCATCCCCGAGGACGCATCAGGTACGAAAACTAAAATAATTAATGTTAATAAAACTTGAAAGATTTAGTTAAGTCTAGCAACAAGTTTTAGGGTACGCAGTAATATTACATAGCTATAAAAAGTTATGACATTTTGGCTTTAGTTCATTAGCTTTATTTTATAAGTCACTAGAGGACCCGTGAAATTAGTTTCCCGCTAGTTTCTTTCCGTTTGGGGAAAATCCTTTCTTAGTCTAGCCCTAGACCTCATAAGGCCCTCTGGCCCAGTTATTTGGGCTGTGCGTTGGTATGTCAGTCAATCAGTTTCTTCTTTTATATCTTCTTTTTATATAGATAAGTATCATAAATTTAACAAATTGTCAAAACTGTAAAACACCAAAGATATTTACATCAACTCACTCACACACGCATGCGCACACACACAAACAAACAAACAATACGCACACATTCAATATATAGCCTTTTGTTACCGTATTATCTAATAACGTAAAAATAGCCCTTACTATCTTGCCGTTATAGGCGTTTCAGTGGTTATTGCCCGTTATTGTCAAATTTCATAAACTGAGATAAATAAATAAATAACCTGCGAAGTACGATTGCGACTGACGTACTGTGGGGTTATTATGACATAGCTATGCAGTTCTGTTTACGCTGAGAGAAAAGGACAGAGTTATATAACTGCTATAGCTCTGTCCTTTACGCGTACCTACCGTAAACTGAACTGCATAGTTACGTCATAATAACCCCCTGATGGCTTCGTACCATCTGACCAGTTAGGAAATCCGCCTATGTAAAAAAACAATACGCTCTTTATTAGTTAGGTAAGTACTTTTTTTAAATACAGCTATTATTAAAGCTAAAACAACGAAAGCTAATAACTACTGATCGTTATCAACGTGCTCTTTTCTTAGCAGAGGGTATGGTTGGCAGAAAAAACAAATAAGTACATTTGAATATTCACTTTTAATCTTAATTATAAAATAAATTCAACATTATCGCCAAGTCAATTCAATTGCTGGAGGATCCAAAACTAGAACTTAAAAGTTCATTCAAAATTGTCTTTGGCTTGATAAAAAGAAAACAAAGTTGAGATTATATCCCACGGGCAATAAAAAATATTTGAAACTAAAAAATGTCCTGAAGAAAAACATCAAAATCTAAGGCAAAGAGGTGGATATGCCCCAGAGGGCGTCAATAAAAAACGCTTTTATAAAGACTTAATTTACATTCCTGTGACTTTTGTTAACGTAGAAAGGTCATTTAGTAATTTAAAATGGTTTTTTTCTAATCGACGTGATCGACTGACAGCCAAATCTATTGAACAAATTTTAGTCGTTAAATCAGTATAATTTGGATAAGTGATTATAAAAATGTATATGTTTACTTACTTGTGGGAGAACCTTGTGCAGGGTCCGTCC
Organism: Acleris emargana; assembly: GCA_927399475.2. NCBI lineage: Eukaryota > Metazoa > Arthropoda > Insecta > Lepidoptera > Tortricidae > Acleris > Acleris emargana. Next base: position 7,513,796 of record OV656840.1, read on the forward strand.
GGGTTGGTACCACCCATCTTATCCATTAACGTACCGCCAAGCAGCAGTGTTTGCATTCTTGTGTTCCGCTTTGGGGATAAGACAGCCGGCAAAATGACTAGCATAGACGCATTCCATCTTAGACCTCAGGGTTGGCAGTGCATTTGCAGTCTTGTGAATGCGAATGTCTATGGGTCACAGTTCCTACTTATAAAAACAAAACAAGATATAAACCAATATAGATTTGTTCTCATCTCTTTCTAGAAACAGAATTTAGCATGGAGTTAACAAAGCTAATGTAGTCCCTTTTGGCACCCTTTGGGTAAAGATTAAAAAGAGCGAAACAATATTATTTTAATTTATTATATTGAATATTCTTAACATGTCTGGCAACATTTATCGCGTTAGTAACGTATTATTTATTCCACGCATCTCCGTGGGCTGCATCAGCCGCACTGCAAATGTGCAGTTAACACGTTCAACTACCGGCAGTCGTGCCTTTAATCACTCGTACTAATTCTGGATTAATATTAGATCTGACTCAACGCAGCAGACTGTGTTAATGCAGATATCGTCTGCTATTAGACGGACTGCATTAAGCATATGACGTTAAGTGTTCACATAACTTCTATTTATCGTTTATTTAGAACATCGAACCTCAATGGTTGATTAAGAAGTGCTAAATGTACTAAGGCATCAACTAATAGTTTTTCCGTCGCCTCATATATGTATTATACTACTTTTATATTTGTCACATAAAGAAATGGTGCATTTGGTGCATTTAGGCGAATAATATGTTTCATGCAAAATCTGCCATTATGCAATTATATTTTATAGTGCGCGCAAAAGCGTTCCTCAAAAAGGAAGGTAATTTACCTTACTATTGTTGGTAGTCAGCGGCCGCGGTGCAATAAGCATCGCGGTCGCTGACACGCACGCACCAAAGACAATAAAATTTTACCACCGAAAAGTTGACGAAAAGTAACAAAATATATATTTAGTAATAAATGCTGTCTTGTGTTTTTGAAGGCTGCTAAATTATACTGTTTCTGTAAAAGGAAGAAAGGATGTTTTATTTCATTCTGCCATTTCTTTTAATTTACACCGGCACACTATGGCCCAAAAGTCCGATCTAGCTGGACAAAAACGATCACCGCATTTCTACAAAAGTACTAGTTAATACGATAGGATATACTCCCGAGGTCACAATTCCGTTGATAATTTTATGTAAGTACCCTCCAATAATGCAATATTCTCATTGAAGTGCCATTACGAGCGTTGTCGTGCTTATTAAAGTGAGTCACTTTCCGTATTCAGTTGTATGTATTTCTAACTAGTTTTAAGATAAGTTCCTATTTTTTTAAATCATGGATCGTGAAGTTAATGTAAAGTACTATGTTTTGTAAATATTACAATTGTAAACGAAGTCGCTTTTGCTGAGAAAAATACTGATGAACACAATCTATATGACATTTTTAGTGTATATTTCAACTTTATTAGACCAGAAACTACCTGTAATTTCATGTCCCATAGCTGTATTTTTTTATGTCATAGTCTCATTCATATAGTATCTCTCATTCATATAGGCTTATGTAAATTTGAGACTGCGGACGGCTGCGGAACCGCGTCATATTTATAGTTAAGCTAAAGCTAAGTTTTTCTTTCAGAAAACGTAATTACTATACCGAGGAGAGTTTTTTATCATAATTGGGTTAAATACCCAAGAAACGAAAAAAAACTTCGTTTGTTTGAATTAATTTCGACGAAATTTCACTCCAATGAAGTTACGGAGGAGTCCATACGAAATATCAAAATTAACATTTCCCGAATTTGTCAACATCTGGATAAAAAGTGGCTGGCTTGCGGAAGAACGACAAACCGTTTTGAGACCACGTCGGTGGGTATTGACTGGCTGAATGGTGAAGAAAATAAAAAGAAAAGAAAATAAATTGAAAAAACCAATTATAACTGACCTCTTCTGCCGTAGTAGTTCTTCTTACACAAAGGTCAAGATACACTGGAGATTTAATTTTCACGTTAATAATAGAGAGAAAAAAGGCCATATAATAATAATTTGCTTAATTTAGGCAAATCATAAATAAACAAGTCCCTTGGAACTCATTAAGAGTATAATAGAAATTTGTCCAGCTAGATCATGCTTTTGGACCATAGTGCGGCATCACTATCACCTGTGAAACATGAGATTCACAATTAGATATCGCATTAGCGCAAAAGGCGGATAGCTACACGTGAGTGGGCACTTGTCTTGGCGAGAGGGAAGAATTTGAAACAACTATTTATCTCTTTCTAACAATAGCGTTCGCTATGGTTTGCCGTCATTGTCTGTAGAAATTATGGTAACGTAGCAACTGTCAGTATTTTGCGATGGTTTATAAATGCGTTATAGTATAACGTATTTAAATATTAAATAACATTGCCATTATGGATTTATTTTGACGTCACATTTTTATTTTTATTTTCTTTACATAGTATAAAATGAAGTCGCTTCAGCTGTCTGTTTGCTTAGGTCTTTTAAACTACTGAACGGATTTTAATGCAGATTTCAGCAATAGATAGAGTGATTCAAGAGGAAGCTTTATATGTAGTTAATTTATTTTGGTTTTTATATTAAATATATTGCAGACAACTCGCATAAAGCGAAGCGAAGCGAGGGCAGGTCGCTAAAAGCATATAAAACGCGAAGCACTAAGAAACTAACATCACGTTTTATTCGTCAAAATATGATAGATATTGTAGGAACTAATAGGGAACGTGTGAACATACTAACACTAATCCACGTAGACTGCTAAAATCATAACCCTCATTTTGGTTTCGCCGAACTCGGTAAATACAAACTTAAACATAGCTCACAGGCCCCAATTTACAGTGCATTTCAACCGTGTAGCCGCATCGCAAACAGCGGCACTTAAAAAATAATTACACATTTTTACAGTGTTAGAGTTTTTGTGGTTGTCAACTGCATGCAGCCACTGCGGTACATCCTTATCAACACTAATAATATTATAAGCGCGAAAGTGACTTAATTGTTGGTTACATGTTTACAATTCACGGTACAATTGATGCTAAAGGTACAGAGATAGTTGATACTTGGACTGGAGACGGACAGAAGGTATTTTTTGGTATCCGTTGGTATGCCCAAAAGTATGATTTTACGAACATACATTTCGCAAAAACGTATTTGTGGCTGTGCTAACGTAACTATTTAGAACATAATTATTATTTATACATGGTTTACCAGAAAAGATGGGTCAAGAAGTTATAACTTATAATTAGGGTTAGGAATTTTGGTGGCATATCGTGATTCTAAAGTCCATGGAGTCGCTATTTCTTACTTTTTATAATAAATACCATTTTGATTTTGACCTTTAATTTTTTAATATTCAAATTTCGTTTAAACCACTAAACCAATTTCAATGCAATTTGGTATGAAGGATATCTCTTCTGTGAAAGCGTTACAAACAAGCAAATATTAGTAGGTATGGAATTACCGAACTAAAATGTATTTGGTTCATTTTAAAATATGACCACACTGAAGGTCAAAATCAAAGTGTCATGTATTATAATAATTAGGAAAAAGCGACTCCATAGATTGTAGAACCACGATATGCCACCAAAATTCCTAACCCTACTTATACGTAATACATCGGAGCATCGTACATAGGTAGTAAGTTTTAAGGAATTATAAGCAAATATTCATCTTCGATCCCTGATATTTGTAGTATTATAGTTCTTTGAATTATTTCCAGTAGAACTGCTTTAAGTTACACAGTGGGAAATCCTTTCTGGGAAATGAAAATTAACAAAATGATAAACTTGGCCACATACATAATTGTGATGATTTGATAAAAAACTTATGTTACTAGGAGAATTAAATTAAAAAGTAAGTTATGAAGTTGTTTTTGTTGTTTTCAACGTCTCGTTTGACCTGTCATAAATAGTAAAGTAGTTTTCTAACAAAGCGCCAAGTTAATAAAAGTCATTATGTCGCTTACTTACTATACAATATATTGTGTGTCTCGAAAGTGATACGTCTGCAATACCCCTAAAGTTATTCCATTACCCATTATTGCACAGTTGACGTAACCCTATCCATTCCGGAAAAGCCGTACACGACGCGGTCGGATATATTGCCGCGCCGGGCCGTCGATCGTCGCTCTCGATTGGCTGACAAATGCACGGCCTCGGCTAAAGGACCAATGAAGATCTCCAGAATGAGTTGACAGTTGAGTAGATTCAATTTGTGCCAGTTTTATTCACCATGGTGTGTTGATTGACGATAGAATTATAGAGTTTGATTGTTATTGAAATATTTGTGGTAAACGAACATCTGAGTTTAAAGACGAAGCCGTTATAAACTGCATTATAGAAGGTAATGCAAAAGCGTTGAGAAAAGAGAAGGGAAATACGTAGGATAAATTAAGAGAGGACAATGGTGCACACAAAAATATTGATGATGCGACGATCAATATTGAATAATGATACATGTTACCAACTAGATATATCACGTTGGAATTCTGTGGCTTTGACTTACTTTTGAGAACATGTTATATAGCATATTTGCAACTGGTAACAAGTAACCTAACGCTAACGTCAACGATTTTCCAAACCTGATAAAATATTTGGAATTGACGTAGGCGCTCGACGCGTCCGCCTGACAGCTTACGTTAATCCTATACGTATTACGTTAAGCCGAATGCATCTTGCCTTGCCTCAGAGGCTCTAGACAAGATGCTTATAGCTGTCGTATATGATTTTCGAAAACTGTCAAAATCTATGGTATTGACGTCACCATCCGGCAGTTTACGTCAATCCTATAGGTACATTTTCGATAATGTTAACGCTAACGATCTCGCAATGCATCTTGGCCACGGATTTGAAAATATAAAATATTTTACTAAAAATACGAAAGTTCAATACCTACTTCCTTTATTGTGTGGATCTACTAAATAAGGCTCAATAATTTCAATATTCCCTACGAGCGGAGCGGCTTCGATCGGAGCGTTCGAGTCGCGAAAGTTACGTTTACGCTTTCCTAAGTTCCTGACAATAAAAATTGTCTACGTACCTAAATTCTTGTGAACTTGCTCGGTATTTTATTCCCTAATGTTCTGCGAGTTTTTTTCGGTATATACATTTTTTATAATGGACTTGTTATCAGTTTAAACAAGCATATTTTCTGTAACACCCAATGACTAATTAGCAATTATTTTGCTGGGCATGTATATTAATGACACTACACATGTCAAATGCGCTGCTAGCCCAGTAGCTCTTGACAAGATGCTTAACGCTAACGTAAACGATTGTCGAAAATGTCTAAATGTATGGAATTGATACAAGCGCTCGTCGCGACCGTTTGGTCCGGCAGGCAGTTTTGCCTTTGTACTGGTATCTTCTTACATTTGGTAGAGGTAATTAAGAGACGCATCCTATTGGTGTAGTAGTAAAGTCAAAACATTATTAATTACGAACAACTTATGGGAGGCCCTTGTGCAGGGGCCGTCAAGGTTGGCACCATCATCTTCTTCATTAACCTACCGCCAAGCAGCAGTGTTTGCATTGTTGTGTTCCGGTTTGGGCATTCCATCTTAGTCCTCAGGGTTGGCAGTGCATTTGCAGTCTTGTGAATGCGAATATCTATGGGTGACAGTTTCCACTTACCATCAGGTGGCCTGTGTGCTCGTTTGCCATCGTATGCCATAAAAAAAAACAATATTTACTCACACACCTAAAGGAGCTTGTGTTATATTGCACGTGTCGGTAGGTATTACCATCTTTTTAAATACCTACCTAACAGTCCAGAACCGAGATTCTACCTACTTCTAGGCGGTAAAAATCATATCTTCTTTGATTAGCTATCGAAACGTTGAAATACGATAACAGGAGGGTTATTATGACATAGCTGTGCAGTTCATTTTACGGCGAGCGTGAAGGACGGAGCTATACCAGTTATATAGCTCTGTCCATTTCTCTCAGCGTAAACTGAACTGCATAGTTAGTCATAATAACCCCACTACTGGTACGTATTGTAAATGGGTCAATCAACTTTTCCTTGTAGCTCGTTGCCATGGTGACGTCCCCTGGGTCACTCTTTAAAACTACGATTTCAAAGGATATAAGTCCACTTAAAACCTGTTTTATTGGCAATTACACACCCATTATTTTATGGCCATTCTCCTGAGAGTGCTGGAAGTATATATTATAACATTTTTTCTAAGAAACTCTATCACTGTTGTCTCCTGGCTTACGGGACAGAATAACAACAACAAAAAGTTGATCCACCGTTTAAAGCTCTTTGTTACTTGACAGTAATGGCGGTCGAGTTAAAAAAAATACCATAACACGGCAAAATATAGTCTAATTCGGTTCACTAGGTATACTTTAGTAGGTATACAAAGTAATACAGTTAGAAAAAAAGCATAGTCTTATGTTAACATTCTTCACAAGGTCAAAAGTTAAAGGTTTTCTAATAACGTTCCTACTCTCGTTAGTGAGCACACTGTACGACTCGATGGACAAATTATTAATCAGCAAATTGAAGTTGTCCCGTAAGAGTGTACGAACAACAATTTAGGGCGTGAATTCTCAATTAGGTAGTCGCTCCACTGTCAAGTTATAAACATGTGGCAGATGCGAAGTCTAAGCGAATTTAGGTAGGGTTACATTGGTGTTAGGTTCTTCATCCATGATTGACCTGTATTTTCTCTAAAATGCATTATTACACGAACACTTTTGCGAGATGGAATCGGCGTTGTTTCGTTTGGCAGGCTTACTCGCTCCCGAAGCCAAATTCCCACGAAAATATTAGGTTAGAATTGGCAACTCGAGAATATCACATTCTAGTTACAAATTTATAATGAAATTTTATATGATGCAGTTCTCAATTGGAAGAGGTAAATATGCAAAATGTGGGTGCGTCCCACGAGATATAACTACATAATAACTATTTTCATGTTAATAACGTTTACGAGATATAATGAACGTTAGCTATAATAACAAAATCAATATTTTTATAAGGAATAACGGTCAAGTCATATAATATTCATTTTATATAATATTTTTTAATATAACACTCACAATGACTAATTTCAGTTCGTATAACATACATGACATATAGCGATCATAATACATAATATCTTTTAGTATAAGGATTATAAGATCTAATATCGTATGCTATACTCAATGGGTGGGTACTGTAAGGAGCGGGTACAGTCGAGTTCATAGATATGTGTACCTTGTAGTACTTTGTCATTTTAATTGCTGTGACAATTCATATACTTATGGCAGTTTAAACATGACATAAAATAAATAGACAAGGTACTAAAGTGTACACATATTTATGAACTCGAGTCTACCAGAACGGTCATGCTTGTAATTTGTTTTAATTAACCAGAAAATGCCACGAGCATGACGAATCAGGTCAGAACCGACTCGGTTAGGTTAGGTTAGAAGGCCTAGGCGGGAGCAAAGCTCCCGCCTAGGCCTTCAAGGTTATTTTTTTTTCTGCCCAGAAAATTCAGACTGCTGCCAGTAAAGTTAGTAAGGTAAGGTTGATTGTTAATTAAGAAGGCCACTTAATACTGAAAATAGAATTTAATTTCAAATAAATAACATATGCATGTTTTTATATTATACGTGTATTATGTTTTTTGATGTTAGATAATTTGATTAATATATCTTTTAAATCTTAGGTGTTATGAACGTTATACGTTTTAATAGTTATATAAATTGATATTATATATTAATAACGTTATACTTTATGGAAGTAGATATTTTGAAATTATATCTTCCGTTCATTATATCCAGTGAACGTTATACTAAACGTGTTTATACAAAGTGAGCGTATATATTATGAGTGTTATATTATCAGTTCTTATATCTCGTATTACTTACCCGCAAAATGTATCAACATTTTAGACAAAATGTTGCTATAGGTATGCTTTTTAACCACATACCCAAAATCAATGTGTATGTTTGTCTTTGAAAGAATAAACAGATTTAAATGCAGTTTTTTGTATTGTAAATTCTGTCAGTGCTTCGTAACTACGTTTTTTTTAAAGGTGGTTAGACTACATCAAGAGTCACCATCTCCGCAGAGCTGTTTTAACGCATGTCCCTACTTTTCGTACAGTTAAAAATGTACAGTTTTATACAACTAAATAAACATAAAATACAATATGACGCCACGAAATTCTAAGTACGCGAACCAGTACGTGAGTAACTTTCATCGTTGATAAAAACACTTCACTTAACTTTGCGCGTTGTCTGAAACTCTAACTAAAACGCATATCGAAGATACTGCTAGCAAATTGACTTGGAGTTCGTTGTCAACTCCGTCTCGCTGTCATAACCCATACCGTGACCATAACTTAAATTCCAATCAGAAGTTGGCTAGCCGAACCAACGCCACCTCGAAAATGTTAGTTGTAGTTACTATGGTTGCTATGAAGTACTGAAAACAAAACTTAGGTGCATCATCCCTTTTACTCTTCATTTGAGAACTAATTGAGAGAAAGGGAAGAGGATCTTCGTCATTGACAGCTTCTCGTAGTAGATGGCAATGCGATGAGGTAAGTCAGTGTGGTGTTTTGAGGTTGATCTGCCACGTTAATGCTGAGAGTTTAGCCGTGTCCAGTATTAAATCTGTCTTATGTACTGTTGAAGATATACTAAAATCAATATTTCACCGCCGCCTCCAAATTGCCATACGTCAGAATATTTTAATCCAGTATTAAATCTATCTTTTGTTATTTGTGTACTGTTGAAAATATAACAAAATTAATCTTTCACCGCCGCTTCCAAATTGCCATATTATGTCAGAATGTTTTAAAGATAGGTGGCTAGTTACTGACAATTGAGGAGAAGTGAACGTTTGGCCTACATACATTCTGCGTATTAAGTGGTACGTGGTTGCTTAGCATTAGCATAGGCAATTCCGTGTTGACTGCACCCGCAAGCAACTCTAAACCACCCCGGTCTATTATTTCTGGTACACAATTTATTAATATCAGAAGGAAGCAGACAACATTATTTAACTATATGAATAAATATTACCAAGATAGAAAAAGTTAAAAAGTTTAGATATAAAAATCCGTTTACCGATTTTTAAAAATAATAGTTTATTTTGGCAAAGGATAGTACCCTCCATTCCAACTTGAACTCGACCGAAACACGACCGCTAATTGGCCACTAAGTCACCCAAGTGTTTTATTGCTCTAATTCCGAGCTAGACCACCAATCTGCAGAACTATTAACCAAATCCCGGTTTACCCGACGAAGTTATTTTCTTTTCCTATTAACAAATAAAACGAGATTCAGAACTATATCGCCGATTGTGGGGCGGTTATGGACGGTTTTTCCTTTCGGCGTTTCCCTTTACCCCTAACCTGAATGTATCTATCAAAAACAACGCGTCCATTCCTCCCTCTCTCGAGAACCTTTCTGTTTGCGAGTGTTACTTGAGCTGCAATGTACTTTCTACACAATAGGTAAGACCATATGAATAACAATAGTTGAGTTTAGTGGTACGCTGTTCGTGGTCAAGATAAGACTCAATGAGTTGTGACAAAATTGGCTGTCGTGTTTATTCTGGCCGTTTCCAGATGTATAAAATGCTTTTGCTCGCGTTCGGTCGTTGCGTGGATGGCTTTGTGCTATTGAGTCGGCCGTTTGTTTTCGCCGATATTAGTTTTTGCTGTTGAAAAGGTTTTAGAAATTCGATGTAGGGGTTTTTGTCAGCTTCAATTGATCTGTGCAAGAAATTCTCCATTTATTTTTGCTTTGCTGTGATTTTTTTATGTACCTATGAAATGCTTTGCTTTCGATAAACCCAGTGCGAGTTATTGTTAGTGTTATCATAACCTAGTGCAAACGTCGTCTACGTCTCGTACGTCTGTGTAGTATTAAAACCTTAAAATACAATCAAGTTTCAAGGTTGCAGCGTACAGAACGAGTAAGTTTATTCACACTTTATTTGGGCTACAAAATTGAGATTTAAGCAAAGACATAAAATAAATAGACCAGACTATACGTACTTTGCTACGGTCTTTAAAAAAATCAGTACTTTTGAAAAAATTACACCCACCAAGACAGAAACAATAAGGGCTTAAAACCAATCTATGAATAATAGTAAAAATCAGGGGACGATCTTAAACAAAGTGACCTAGCCCCAAACTTAGCTCTGGGCTTGTACTATGAGCACTGGACAACAATAAATCAATTGAGATAGTAACGATTTTAATTGACTAAACAATTGGTAATCTACAGAAAGAAACTGCATTGAAATGCTCGTTGCATGACTCAATTTAATATCACCATCGAGATCCAGTTATGTTTCATAATGCGGCTAAGGCTGACGTTTCAAACTAGCTATAACCAGTTCTTCAGGAAGGCATCTAACTCCTCCCGCCCTCGGCCATTTCATCTCGAGTTACTTGCCCCCGCCATTATGTTGCAATCTTGCCTATAACTCACTCAGCATACGGCCGACACTAGCTGGCTAGTTCGTCATCGGTTTAGTCATTGTCTAACTTAGCTTAATTTAATAACCGATTTAATCTAACCAAAGCTTTCAAGCGCAAATTTAAATTAATGTTATACAAATACTTGTTAATAAAATTAAAATAAACAGGTCACGCTCATAACTTAAAAAGACGGCATAAGAGGCTTGAAAAGTCTTTCGGTATCGGGTAAAGTAGGTTAAACTAGCATAAGATCGAGTGAGAAAGAAGTACGAACCCGAAGGCTGTTTTTTCGTATTACTAGCTGTGGCTCGTGACTTCGTCCACGTAGAAGTCATTATCGTTCCTTACAGGTAAAATGTACTTTATGCCCTTCGAGGTTCAAAACTATCTCCAGATAAAATTTCAACGAAATTGCTTCAGCGGTTTAACCGTGAAAGCGTAACAAACCGATGGACAAAGTTACTTTCACATTAGTATAGGTATTTATTTAGCTTGAATGCTCTCAGATTTTATTCTTAGTTGTCAAAACTTCTGAAATTTTTGATAGTGAAACAAACAGACAGACAAAGTTGATGTATCATTTCACAAAGTAGTAAGATCGAGCACAAAAACATCGAGCAACATTGCTAGTCCACACTTGTGCTAACTTGCTACGTAATTCAGTTAATTTACAAAACCCTCCAGAAGCCGAACCTCCCTTCGGCCACTTCCGCCCCTAAAAGCCTCGTCGTGAAACCAAGATCAGCTCAGCTGTAAGTTAAATAAACGCTCGTTTTACAAAAACCTCTGTTATTCATAAACGAGCCATAGCTAGTGCGCTTTAAATAGGATATGTCCTTATCTGCTTGAATTTGACAGAAAGGGCAACATAATACTTTTATGAATAAAGGGATTAATATTTAATTGAAGAAAGTGCATTTGCAGTTTTAAGTAATAATATACAGCTTTAAAGCCGCTTTAAAAAATAAGGTTTACTTAATGGTTTTTAAATGTTCCAATTTACAATCAACCCCTGTATCATCCATCACTCTCGCACTACATACTGGTCAGGAAGTGACCGATGTGTTGTATCACGTTTATCCACATCGATAAACACAAATTATAACAGGCCCGCTAGTTAACTTGCATAGTCGCCAACAACCATATTAAAGCGAACAAGATGTTTAAAAAATATCTGAACACGCTATAACGCCTTGAATAAATGTCGGCGGTGACCAATTCCCATCAGGTGAGCTATCTGCCTGTTTGCCCATCGATGGCAATAAAAAAACGCCTTGAAAAAAAATTTAAAAAAATCTTCATCGACATTCAGCATAGTATGTTTGTATAGCGTTTCGTGAGTCTCTACCAGTACTGGCTGAAAATCAGCGCTCTTTTGGTGACTGACACCTCAGCATTTTGCTTTGCCAGTGTCCGTTTCACTAAGCTGCCGCGAAGATACACATATGCGAGCTCTCCCTGTCACCTTCATTGTTTACTAGAATCAGTTGTGAATTAATATATTTCTTCTTCTTCTTAATTTCAGCCGAAAGACGTCAACTGGATATAGATTTACCCCAAGGTTTTCCACAAGGACCGGCCTGCATGAATCCATCTGTTTCTCGCAACCTTAGTCAGTAGTCCACCTTGTTGGACGCCTATCTAATCTAAGAATGCATCACAATTTTTTCCCTTGGGTCTTTAAAGAGGTGACAGAGGGAAAAACTGGGGGATATATGACGGTCATTCGACTGGAGCACTTAGCCATCTCACTATGGTCAACAACGGCGTCAAGCCCTAATCCCCCCAAAGAAATAACAAAACAATAAAAAGAAATGGTGCACAAAAATATCTCGCATTATCTACCTACAGTGTTTATTTTCAAGTGTCTGGGCTGTCCATAATATATTGCAAGCCGAGGTGAATTAACGTGTTTTCCGTGAGAAGCCCCGGATATTACTTCGTTCGCCCGCCGTCGACTAACACTCCAGTATATTAACACGAATCCTATTTTATTAAATGATTACACGTACGTTAAACTATTAAATATATACTTTATTTTAGTATAGACCGGTTTGAATGTTTTGTTAAAGGAGCTAAAAGATTGGCGAATGGACTACGTTAGGCAAAAATGTTGAGAATTGGGATTGTTCATAGTTTTACAGTTACTCTAATTCAAAAAACATTTCGAGGAATAAGGTTTTAAAGCAGTTCTGCATTATTAAGTTTTTTAAGTATTTATTTATTTCGGATATTTTGACAAAAGTACATTTGACCTTTGTTTTACTTTCGTTTTCGGCTTAAAGCCCTCGTAGGTGTATCTTACGCTATACACTATTAAAATAACTTTTTATCATTACATATCATTTAATTGTTGTAATTTATTTGAAAATGCCATCCCAAATTGAAAATAATCATGTCATCTATAAAATGCCAGCTAACTAAATAAAGATATTAAAACGACACTATTGGGTCAAATACAAAAGTAATGAAATAGGTCTCTTAAAATTACCAATTCTTTCGAATTAGAATGTAAAAAGAGTGGCTTAAATTTTTTGGTCCATCCCAATTATTTGGTTACCCAAAGACAGTAATAAAACAAAACTGCCCAGGGGTCAAACTATCTTTATTTATTCCCCCCCTTCCCTTCCTCCCCATTTTTCTTCTCTTAAGATCATCAACGCACTTGAGATAACGTATTCATTGCTACTTGGACAGCGATAGTAAATCACGTCATTCAAGCGCTACTTTCAACTTTCAAGCGCTATCGGTAGTTTTTTTTATTTTATTTATAAATAACCAGCGACCCGCCCTCGCTTCGTTTCGGTTTATAGGTTTTCTGTAACATTCGTACATAAACCAGAATTCATTAAACATAACAACCTTCCTATTGAATCACTAGCCAAGTTGGTGAAAACCGCATTAAAATCTATTACGTACCAAGAAAGAAAGATCCAAGCATACATACAGAGGGACAGACGGCGGGAAGCCACTTGTTTCATACTATATATAGATAAAATAAATAGCTTGCTCTTTAGGATTTTTTTTAACGTGTGTATCTTAAGTACTTTAGTACCTTGTCACTTTAATCGCTGTGACAATTCATGTATCGTCATTGCTTTGAAAAAAACTCGTATCTCTTTTTTCGTGACGTACGATATTTAACTTAATTGAGAGGAGAATAAAGTTCAAACTCTTACATCTCGAAATATCAGATACGAGGTTTTTCCAAAGTAGTGACGATACGGCAGTTTAACTATGACATTAAATAGGCAAGGTAGGTACTAAAGTTTACACATATTTATGAACTCGACTGTACCAGAAATTTTGATGAAAATCATTGATAACGATAAATAAGTTTTATGTGGATAATATTACCGACAGAAGCTTGAATACAATGTATAAAGACGATAAAATACGATCGTAGATCAACTCTTCTGTCGCCGATAGTGACATTGTGAATAATCAAATCCGGATATTCAACTGTCATAATGTAATTATTGCAGTCTAGAAGGCATTTTTTTTTCAGAATCACCTCTTTGATTTCAGAAATGTGTTGTTACTTACATTCATCTCTTTGACTGGCGGCATATTAGAGTGGCGCGGAGCACGCGGTGGATGAAAGCTGCGCCCGAGTGGCGAGGCAGACGGCTTTTAATTAGGAAATAGGAAGGCTTTGAGGTGCTTGCGCAGGGCGGGGGGACAGATGAGGCACTATATTGACGACACGTTTTTCTAGTTGTTAGTGACGAAGCTAGAGCTCCTGTGAGGCTAGACAAGTTGCGTAACGCTAACGTAAGAATTTTTCGAAAACTGACCAAATGTATGGAATTGAAGTAGCCGCTCGACGGCTAACGTCAATCCTATAACATTTTTGATAACGACATCGAACGTCAAATGCATCTCGTCTTAGGCCTCCGGGCTCAAATCCCCGTAAGGACGTGATGAGCGCGAATATTTTGTTCCTGAGTCTTGGATGTTTTTTTCTATTTAGGTATTAAAGTATGTTATTCTCTATATAAGTGATATAAGTGAAGATCATGGTTTTGTATCCATAGTAAATTCGGGGTCAGTAGACATGACAAAAGATGTAAACAAAATCAAACGAACCTATTACCATTATTTCCTACACCATAATCACGTACTTTTGGCCATCGCTTGAGGTATATTTAAAGGTTTACACGCTTGATTGTTACTTTTACATGCTGTTTAAGATTAAATAACTATTATCTATACATTTTATAAATCAAAATTGTTTGATCTGTTAACATTGACCCCGACGTTACAAGCCTAGAGCTTATTTTGGGACTTGGTCAATTCCATCTTAGTCCAAAGGTCTGGCACCGCATTTCCATTCTTAGTACTGTAGTTTTAAGGTTGCAAATGTCTGTGCGTCTCAGATATCACTTGCTATCATATGCACCCATGGCATAGAATAATAATTGATGGTATATATACGAACATGGAGGACATTTGATAACAATTTTTCAATGAGGATAATATTCCAACACCAAAGTCATCATAATGAAAGATCGCGGAGAAACCTAGATCGAACTGCACGTTAACTCCAATAGTGACACTATTTTCAAAATAATTTCATACAAAAGTTTTTTTATATAATGTCACTATTCTAAGTATTTTTCATAGTTTAGTGTCACTATTGGATTTAACGTGGAAACGATGCAAACCAAAAATATAATTTCCACTTGAACCATATAAACCAATTTCTTCAAAATATGGTTCCAGGGCCTTACTGACTACTATATAAACGATTGTAGTGAGGCCCATATAAGGTAATATTACACCTGAGTAAGCTGTATTAACAGGGCTGTGTCGATCTGAACAAAACTACCCCCAGTTAATCGTTTGACGGAAAACTTCGCTCTTTTGAGTCCAGTTTGTCGAATTTGCAATGCTTTCTCGTTCACACTTGACCCGTTAGTGAATGGCGTTAACGTCGTTCTTTTTCGATCGCTCGCGGCAAAAGACCGACATCATGAATGAAATTTACTTAATTGCTTGTGTTGGCATTTTAACTACATTTTTGTTAACGTGTTCAGCTGTTAAATAATTAAATGTCACTAGACATATCTCATACGATACAAATATTTTGACTTAAATAATCCATTTTCATCACACACTGATTCTGTGACATTTAAGAATCATTTCAATTAACTAGTTTTGGAGTTATGCCATTGACAGACACAGAGATACACATATTCACACAGACGTTAAACCTATAACTTCTCTCAGTTTTCGTCGGGGATTGAAAAAAGATTTTATTTTTTAAGAGTAAGCATTAACGTAACGTAATTAAATGTATAATTGATGTAAAAAGTTCCTTATTAGGTTCCTTAGGTAAATAGTTCCGTCAAAACGTCATTTAAAATATCCATCATCCATATCTCCCTTATAAATTACCCAGTGTCAACACAACACACGCCAATTAACAAACTTAATCCAGCACTCTATATGAACCATGCATGGTTGTAATAAAGGCCGTTTTCAATAAGCCACGTTTGAGGGTAGTTGGTTTATTGACACGTCACACGCAGACACCGTTAATTTTCAAATCACTCCCGCCCAGAAAGCTGTTGCTCTAGTTCTTGGTAAGTCATTGTTATGTTATTGATATGGGTTACCAGGTTTAGGCTATGATTTGTTTTTATTTTAACTATTTTATTGCATTTGTACAAAAAAAAAGTCCTAAGTAGAACCCTGTTAGGCTATTGGTTTCTTTGTTTTTAATTCTAAACTTCGATACAACGTTCCCAGCTATGATTTTGTGTCGGATAAAATGTAGGAAACCCATTATTTTTATAACAGTAAGTTTCAGGTTTTAACTCATTATTTACATACATACATACATAAACTCACGCCTTCATTCCCAGAGTGGGGTAGGCAGAGCTACAGAATTACCAACAACTCTAAAAACTGGTTGATAATTCTGTAACCACATTTTGCATAATCAGGCTAAGATGTTTACCAGCGTATTAGTGACAGGTTGCAAGCCCATCGCCTAACAGTACTACAAGCCTACTCAAGCTCAAGCTTACTCATTATTTAACGTTGTAAAATTTAATTTTAAATATCACACTGTCCAAATAGCTGCCGTAATATATGGGGGGTCAAAAAAATTGCAAATTAGCAACCGTAAGAGCTAGTAAAAGTGTCAATACTTCTGGCCCACCTTATAGAAAGAAATCGGCTAAACGCGTAGTAATAGAATAGTGCCACTGATCTAATATAATATGGTTACAAATCTATATATATATAAGGCAAACCTGACTCGCTGACTTATATATCAACGCGCAGCCGAAACTACTGCACCTAGAAACTTGAAATTTGATCCTTTTATGATTAAATTGAGCACTAAGAAAGGATTTTTCGAAAATTGACCCCCAGCGGGAAGAAATGGGGGAAGTAACGGGAAACTAATTCTACGCGTGTGACGTCACAAGCTTCCTCTTGTAGAGTATAGAATGTTTCGACTTCGAATTGCAGTTAGCTGCCTTATTCAGAATTAAAGAAAGAAAAAAGTAAAAACAAATATTTAAAACAATAAACTGAAATAATATCCAAAAATAAAAATAAAGAGACGACCGACACAGTCAGTGGTAATTGTTGCGAAACTGGGGGGTTATTATGACGCAGCTATGCAGTTCAGTTTTCGCTGAGAGAAAAAGACAGAGCTATATAACTGCTATAGCTCTGTCCTCTACACTCGCCGTAAAATGAAATGCAAAGCTATGTCATAATAACCCCCCAGTTCCAACTCAGCATGTTTTAGTCGTGAAGCTAACGCTGGTCTTCCGTTGGGGCTGCTTGGTGACACGGGAGAAGACAAACGAAAAAAAAAGATGAAGAATAATATTTTGACGACGCGCTGGCCTAGTTGGTAGTGACCCTGCCTACAAAGCTAGCGGTCCAGAGTTCAAACCCCGGTAATGGCAGATATTTGTGTGATGAGCACGAATATTTGTTCCTCGGTCATGGGTGTTCTATGTTTTTAAGTATATATTTCTCTATATAAATAATTATAACGTTGTCTAGAACCCATAGTACAAGCCTAGAGCTTAGTTAGGGACTAGGTCAATTGGTGTGACATTGTCCCCGTATATATTTATTTATTCGATGGTTCGGTCATTTGGAAAGGATGGATGAAAGAAGATTGACGAAAGAGATATACAGATCGAAAGTGAGTGGGTGGGTCGGATGGGGCAGTCCTAGGCGTACTTTTTCGAATCAAATCGAATAAATACTGGAAAAGCGCCGAATCGTAAGTACCCGAAACCGACGTGCGTGCATGATTTGATGTATGAATGTAAGAAGCGAAAGAAATTTTTCAAGATCGTAGCAAGTGGAAAGAAGTGGTCTCTGCCTACCCCTCTCGGAAACAGGCGTGATTTAATGTATGTGTGTATGTTATATGAACAAACGAGGGTGTCCGTAGTATTGGATAGATAGATAGCGTTTATTTCAGGTATAAATCCATTCAAACATTTTACAATCACAACGATGGATAGATTTTGTCAACACAAATTTAATACTATGATTGAAAGCTTAGGAAATGGGTCAGTTGAATCAATTGTTGCAGCCCAGAGTAAACAAGGTTCGTAAACAATTTGATTATTTGACCGAATTCCTGTATTTCCTAGCTCTAGCAATTCGTAATACTAACTGTAAATGGATTACAAACTATGACAAACCAAATCTCAAAACATGAAGCCAAACCAAGTAATAAGAGGTCTATGCAATAGGGAATATTTATGACTTTTTTCACAGCTGATTCATATAACAAACAGTTGAGGAAAATCATATAATTTTAAATAGGTGTAAAAATAACTATTCAAAATAATACAATAATATATTAATATATTTACTTGTGGGTTTACCTTGTGCAGGGTCCGGGGTGGAACCACCATCTTATCCATTAATCTACCGCCAAGTAGCAGTGTTTGCATTGTTGTGTTCCGGTTTGGGGACAAGACAGCCGGTAAAATGACTAGCATAGAGGCATTCCATCTTAGTCCTCAGGGTTGGAAGTGCATTTGCAGTCTTGTGAATGCGAATATCCATGGGTCACAGTTTCCACTTACCATCAGGTGGCCTGTGTGCTCGTTTGCCTTCATTTGCCATAATATAAAAAAACAAGATATAAACCAATAACGATTTGTTCCCCTCTGTTTCTAGAAACAGAATTTAGCATGGAGTTTATATGGCCAACCTGTTACATGACGTCACAGTGCATATCGGATCTCTCTATTTAATCGCCGTCTGATTAGCAGTTTAAATTTTCATTTCACTTTTGGAGGTGTCTTTTACGGTATTTTCATATTTTATAGAGAAATGAGCTTTAAAAAAACATGCATATTCCCTGTTGTTATATATATT
Organism: Acleris emargana; assembly: GCA_927399475.2. Taxonomy (NCBI): domain Eukaryota; kingdom Metazoa; phylum Arthropoda; class Insecta; order Lepidoptera; family Tortricidae; genus Acleris; species Acleris emargana. The sequence goes on from OV656840.1 coordinate 7,532,629, forward strand.
ATGTTATATCCATAATAGAATATTCAAACACAACGCCAGGATAAAAAATATATTTATTAGATACGGTATTGGAATAGTTAGGTTTAAGAAAGCTTTTATTTAAGGAATTGTAATTAATAAAGATAAACAATATGGTATCAAATAAAGTTAAGATCAATTATTTAGCTAACTTGATTGATGTTTATATGAAAATAATAAGTCTTTATTAAAGATTAAAAAAAAAAAGACATTATTTATTCTTTTACACGTCAAGAATCTGCCAGCGCTTCACAAGAGGAGATCACTGCTGAGAAGAATAGCCGCAAGAAACTCAAATATACTCGTACGTTCCAATAATATTAAATTTAACTCCAAACAAACGTGTGCATAAATGTCATTTATGTGCCGTAACAGATTTAAATTAAAATAAAATGGCTGTGATATACGGACAGACCAACTAAACTATGGTATAGGGCTATGAAGCTCTAAAAACTCAACTTTCATGGATAAGCATCTTATGAGATTAAAATAAGTCCGGAACACTGAAACAGTTTCCCCTTCCCAACAAACTTCACCGCTTTCGATGCATTAGTCTTCAAAGATTCCAGTTCTAAAAGACGGGTTCTGGAAGTTTTGGAAACTTCCAGAAATAACGGAACAAATTTCGCGAGTTGTGACCGAGTTAGTAGGTCGCTGTGTGTCTGGACGACTGGGCAAGGCATTTGTGAAAAATTAACTTGTTAAGTTAGCCTTAGCGATCGTAAATCAAGTAGCAAATAATTGATTGTGTATTTTGAAATATTTTGTAAAATTTTCCAAAAAAAAAAGAGTAGAATTCAACATTTATGGTTTACGTCTCTCGCACCTCTAGTCGCATCGCATCAACGACTTGTTCTCTGCGCAGACCGGGAAGTCAAACTCATACTCGTCCAGCAACCGCTTGCTTCCCGGTCTCTACATTAATGTATTATTAAATTTTAAGAGGGTTTAAGCTCTTGTATCTGCTTATGTATAAAAAAATACTGACACAAGTAAAAAATGTCTTGCAGCTACAAATAGTATCCCAAACACCAATCATTATTCGACAAAAGTCAATATTTACAGTAAATAAACAATCCATTTAAAAATACGCAAAACAGACCGTCGTTTCTTTTGTACGAAACTTAAGTATAACGGCTTACTGAAGAATACGAAATGTCCTCACCGCCCTAGTTTCCAGACCTTTACATTCGTTTAATAAATATTTAAGGGTTTCCTTACCTTTGTAAACAGATATCGTATTTCCATACAACACGAAGCCCGTACAACCCGTGAGCGAGGAATCAGTAAAAATTCTGAAAAGGGCCCACTTAGTAATTCATAATGTACGCGAAAGAAACTGCCGGTCTGACCTTTTGATAGCTATTTTAATATTAAAGCTTACATGTGTGAAGTAAACTGAGGGCTCCGGCGAAGGATGTTCGTAAAATGTACATTTGGAAGAATTCTTTGCAGATTTCAATCTGAATCTTTAGATTAAAAAGTAGAACAGTACAGTAGTAGTATCGTAGTATAGTAGATCTATGAAGAAGTTTTAAGACTTGTTGGTAATTCTTTAGCTCTGCCTACCCCACTCTGGAAATGAAGGCGTGAGTTTATGTATGTATGTGTATGTATGTGTGTATGTTATCCAAATAAGTGCTGTCTTTAAAAAATAACCTCAGATTCTAATAATTGATAATTTCTTCGAATAATTTCAATAATTATTTAGCATAGCATTTCAATGAGAAAGCCTGTATATTGACGGGTAATGGTTTTTGAATAGTCATACATACAATAGTAAAAATATGATCTTAGTGGGTTTCAAAGCTGATATGTAATTTTTTGCTACGACTATCTTACTTAGAAAGTATATTTTCTAGGGTGTTGATTTGTCTCATGTGCTTTAGGCATAAGATAGAGTTAAGTAACTACCAACATTGGCCGAGCTGTTTAGACGACCATATATGCTACCAAATTCGTTGCCTAACTCTTCTTACTCTTAAGACCACGCGTGACAACATAATCTGGTGGGTTCATCATCAGCCCACAACAGTCCACTGCTGGACATAGTCCTCTTCCATAGTACGCCACTGAGCTCGGTCTTCAGCTCTTCTTCTCCAGTTATCACCAGCTATCTTGCGGATGTTATCACTCCACCTAGTCTGAGGGCACCCTACTCCACGTTTGCCAATTCATGGTCTCCACTCCAGAACTCGTCTACCCCCACGGCCATCAGTTTTGCGGCAAATATGACCAGACCATTTCCATTTCAGCTAGCATAATAATTAGTTATAAAGATGTTAAGAATAATTACAAACCAAATATCCAATATAATGTTCTTTAATTATTCATGAAAAAATAACTTAAATGATCCTCCCTCCAATTAGTGGTACAATAGTTTTCTCAGCACCACTCACGGCGTTCCTATTGAAGCGCTGCTCTAGTTCCGTAACGATGTTTTCCTACTCCTGTTTACAAATACTAATAGTGTAGGTTTAATGCCGCAATGGAAGGAAAACAAAACATAACGTCCAAGGTAGTCGTGAACTTGTTTGTAATGGTATTACTGTAAGAGGACCCATTCACTGCTTTGAAAAGAAAGATTGTCTACAGTGCATAGAGCTTAAAACGACATTCGGTTTTTTTTTTTTACTTTTCCTCGCTCTAGTAAGCTCTTATGCGCAGCGCTACGGTTCTAACCGACTTTACACGAACCCGAAAGATTTTAGCCCCCGTCGTAAATAGTGGGGGTCTTATATAAGCGTCACGTATGTTCTCGTATCAGTGTGTTAAGACAGGAACGTAGCTTAAACTAAAACGGAGCGTAATATTTTTGACATCTGTCATCTATCATTAACTAAGAAACCTGTACAATCTGTGGCTTTCTTACATTTTGGGCTCCGGTCTGTTAAATGTGTCTGTCTTATAAATAAACTTTAATCTTTAAACTTGCCTCCATTTCATTTATTAAATTGTTCACCGTGTGTGTAGTTTTATCCCGATCTGTTAGTGGTTGAAGCGTGATTAAGTAACAAACATCCAAATATCCAAACATCGAAACTTTGTCATTTATAATATAATATTTACCGCTTCTTTAACAATCGACAACTAAAGTATATTTGACACATTAATGTAGCCCTTTCTCTTCCTTGCACTTGAAAATAGACAAAGAGAAAGGCAACTTTAAGTGGAAGATAAATTTACTTGTCCACTGTGAAACAGGCCCTTAGTAAGATTAAATTTCTGATATTCATGTAATCCTAAACCTGCAAATGCGTTGTTAACGCTTAGGACCAAGACCGAATACCTCTAAACTAGTTATTTCGCCGGTCTTTACACTGGTTTGCGTCTTAACTTAGTTTTAGAAGCTTACAAAGGCCGCAAACTAGGCTAAGCCTGTTATAATATAGTCTGTATCGTTCCATCAAAACTAGATTTGGTTAAATCGAAATGGCCGAACGTTTGCAATTTAGCAAACGAAATACCTACGATGCTATTCCGATGTGATGTTAAATATCGGTGTTAATTAAAAAAAGTGTTCTTGTATAAATAACTGAAGGGGTACTTCTTCCTTACTAAGGCTAATGGTACAGATGAAATTCCTGGGGGGTTATTATGACATAGGGACGCAGTTCAGTTTACGCTGCGAGAAAGGGACAGAGCTATATAACTGCTATAGCTTTGTCCTTTACGCTCGCCGTAAAATGAACTGCATTGCTATGTCATAATAAGCCACCTGTAATATGTTCAACCTCATTACTAACGGAAAAGAATTGAATCTACCTTTTCTATTGAATTTCATATAAAGCGTAGCCTTCGTAACTGTTTGAGATATTGCGATTTGAAAGTTAGGAACCATACGTATTTTTTGTGAAGAAGTTTTTCAACGTAAAAACAAAAATCATACTTAGGTATAAAGATAAATATTTGTAACTGTGGTAGGTAGAGTCAAGCGTAACAATATGGGAGAACGTAACATCTCAAAAATACGCCTTATTCCATTGTGATAAGAACTTCGTAATATATTTATGAGAGGATTCATTCGATACGTATTTTTGGTCTTGTTTGCGCTTGCAGTGATTTAACATGTTCATTTTGTATACCCTATTATGTCAATCGATTTGGCTTAATCTTGTGAGTGTCACTAAATATATGACAGAAATCAAAATTCAATATGGCAGCAATCAGACGCAATATTGTAAAAAGAAAACAAAAGTCGACGGACTGTGACAAGTAGAATTATCATTGGGGTGCAAACTCGTGGTCACACCAGGCTGTCACACCACTGCTATTCGACGGAGCCCTGCCTGTACCAGGGCTCCTATTTCTGAGCGATTTGGCATCTAAAGATACCTAACAAACCTAACCTACCTACTTTTGCGGAATAAAAATGATTTCTGTCGAGTTTCCGACCAAAGCGAATAGCAGTGGTGTGACAACCTGGCGTGACCACGTGTCAGCCCCTTATCATTGAATAGGAATCATCTTCAGACTTCTTTCATATTATTTTCGTTTTGAATGATCATTTAGGATTCATAACGATTTAAGGTTTGTTAAAAATAGTCGGGATTTTGAACACGTGCTTTTTTTGAGGATCTCCGTTGATTCCGCCGCGAAACCAGCTTAATTAATTACTAGGTACGCAATGTAAAGAAATCTTTTGCGTCTCGTTATAAGAAATTACAACGTCAAGTCCTTTGTGTTACTTATAAGGATGGAGAGGGGATGTTACAATCTAGTAAAAGCACAGACCGAGCCGGGCTCTTTGTTACCATCCTTATAAAGGTAAAAATTCTCAGTAAAGTAGGCAGGAACACAAGTTTACACTTACCGGCTTCTTTTATCACGTACGTGTATGTTTCGAAACTCTTCTTGTAAATACATTTTACTATCCAAGTGCACTTAGCTTAGTTTATGTGTTAATGTTAATAAAAATAGAGTGATGCAGAGGTATTGTGAATTTGTGAATTAAATACTAGTAAACTGGTAAAGTAAAAAAAAAAACATGTCAGCTACTTTGTAAAATTTATTAAGTTGCTCTTAGCAGAGTCATTACCTCTTGATTGAAAAACAAATAATAAAGAAAATAACATAAATATTTTTTTACTTTTAAAATTTACTATAATTAACTTAGTTATAATATTATTTACTGTCCACATTGGCACAATGTTCAGTTTACACCGCCAATTTCTGTTTTTTTTAATCATCTCTTCTTTGTAAGGTTGTCTGGAAGAGATTGCGGTTTAGCAATAAGGCTGAAAGTTGATTGTATTTTTTTTTGTATAAGCTTTCCTTACTATATGTGATGTTTATTAAGGACTTAATTGTAATCATATTGTGTAACATATTCAATACTATTGTTTTACTCGATTAGTTTAAAGTGTTAGTAACCATCTGATTAACTACAATATAAAATAAAATAAATACACGATTGAATTAATTATCCGTTAGGCGCCGCGCCGTTAACCACAATCTTGTTAAAATAACAACATACATAGGCTCTTGTTGATACTGAATTTGGAGTTGTCATCGTATCAAACGAGTCTCGTTTTCGTCGCTAATAATAGACACTGTAAACAAATCCTCGGTAGCTCGGATTGATGACGTCACTCGATCACATCTTGTTAACTGAGCCTGATTAATGCCGTCCTTGAAGGAGCTAATTTGGGGCGTGACAACGCGATTTGTTGGACTAGTAAGGTAACGCTTGGGGAAAATTAGTTTTTTTTTACATAGCAATTAGATCGGATACACACAGTAATTTTTTTGGAGTACGTCTGTCACGATGCAGTACCGGTATACTCAGTAATCATAATCATCTATAGTCTATGCCAATTGAAATTGGTAAAGATGTAAACACAAGCACACTAACAAATTTGCCGTTATTATTACTCGATAATTACCTGCTTTTTAAGATCAAGTGAGGTCTTAGCAATGATTTATATACTTGATTTTTACTATCAAATTAAGTATATGATTAAAAAACTATTAATTATTCGTTATTTCAAATAAAAACACGCTTGTAATATTTGAGGTTATGTGTCAAACAGAATTAATTTGTTTACATCTTTGCCGATTTTAATTGACACAGGCTATACCTTTACACACGCGCGACTAGCAGCGATACGTTTGTGATACGGTCGCAATACAATTTCTGTTTGTCTGTACTGTGAAGGTTCGCTGGTCGTAGCGTGTCAGTTGAATCTAAGTCGTACTAGCTGACTAGTACGTCAGCAATATTGAAATGTTCTATAGAATAAGAATTGGTTTTAGATCTAAGTGAGACATTCTAGTGATATACATGTGAAGCCCTACAATGTATCTAAATGATAAAGTTAAAAAGTTATTTATTGAAATAAGGCCAAAAGTTTATAAGATAAAATGGAACATCCGATTTTGTCAATAAGTATATACTTTAAATAACTTCAGGGGACAATCCTGGGGGCAGTCCTGGGTTCAAATCCCCTTAAGGGCAGATATTTGTGTGATGAGCGCGAATATTTGTTCCTAACTCATGGAGAGATGGATGTTTTCTATGTATTTAAGTATATGTTTCTCTTTAAAAGTATTTTTCATTTTATAAAATGGTATGTATGTAATACATTTAATTTAATTTCTTATTTAGGTACTATAATTAAAAGCTAAAACAAAACTTATTGAAATTAAACAAAACTAAACTACTCAAATATTTTTGATGTAAATAATAATAATCACTATAAAATATATTTATATCGTTGTCTAGTACCCCATAGCACAAGCCCAGAGCTTAGTTTGGGACTAGGTCAGTAATTGGTGTGACATAGTTCCCTGATATTTATTTATTTTATTTCATCTCACAAAAATCAACCTAGTCCCAACATATTCCCTTGGTTGATATAACAACTTTTCTTCTATTTTCGGTTTGCCTAATATTGTTTGGAATATTTAACCATTTGTCAAACATCACTTTTCATATTTTTTCATCTCACTAGCTCGGAAAGCCCTTTTTGTTTGTTTGATATCTATTGAGAAAATCGCTTTTTATCCACAAGTGAAGAAAGAGTTTTGACATTTGAAGGCAGCTTAAGTGATATTTGACAGCTAACCAAACGTAAAACCTTACAAGTGCTGAATTTTTAACATCACAATTAATGAATTGCATCGAGTAAAAACACAAAATACAGTCTTACAACTTTATTTTAATTCATAAATATCAGCATTCAAAATTAAACTTCATTCTTGTTTTAAAAACGGATAAAATGTTCTGACAGTCCAAATAAGTCGATGTGCAAACAAAACACATCCGAAATAATAAAAAAAAACCTTACGTCAACCTCAAAACTTTTCTATTAAGCCGTCAACGTTAAATATTCGCATGTTTTCCTAGTTTATTTTGTTATTAAAAATGAGTTATTTGAGTGATAAAGACGTATTAACACATGTGGAATTACAGGAAACCGTGCAAAATGCGGAATTGAGCTTACAGTACAAACCATTTTTTTAGTTTCCTCGCTGTAGTCAACGTTAAATATTCGCATGTTTTTCTAGTTTGTTTTGTTATTAAAAATGAGTGATTCGAGTGATAAAGACGTATTAACACCTGTGGAATTACAGGAAACCGTGCAAAATGCGGAACTGAGCTTACAGTACAAACCCTTTTGTTAGTTTCCTCGCTGTAGTGAGGTGAAAAGTTTTGTGTTATACACGGGTGAAAAGTTATTTTACGTCTCGTGTCTTGAAACACTTGCTACGCTCAGGATTCTATTTTTGAACCACTCGCTTCGCTCGTGGTCAATCATAGACTCCTTTCGCTAGCTCGTGTTTCAAATGAACACTTGCAGGTAAAATACAACTTTCCCCACTTGTATAACAAATAACTATTTATTTAGTAAGTATAATGATTTGTTGATCGAACCACGTTAACTCTAATAGACGTTTTGCACCATTTTTGTATAGTCTAATATTCTTATACCTAATGATTAAGTTACCTAACTATCGTTTAGTATAACTTATATTTAATCTAAATGATTATACTGATAATTTCAAATATTTTTTATTACATCGATTACACCGATATTTTATACAAGTTAAGTCGAATTCTATTTAAAAACCGACTTCAGGGCACCCCGTATCCACGTGGTCTTGTCAGCCCTACCCCTAGAGTGTTTTCGCAAAACGCGGAGCCAGAAGCTGGCGGGAGCCTACTAATTTCCAATATCTGCCCCGTTGATTCATTTTTATATAAAATAAAAAATAAAAAATGATTATATAAAAAATATTATTTTACCAAGTGATTATTAGGCAATAAGAGTATTATACTAACTTATATTATGCACTACAAAAATTATACAAACCGAAATTATATAGTTTAAGTGTTTATGAAAAATAATATTATATTAAACGATTATAAGGCGAAGTGAATGTTTATGGCAAGTGATTTTAGACAAACTGAAATTAGGCCAATGGCAAATAGATCAAAAGTTGTTATACCAATCATTAGACAACCCAACATAAGTTCTAGGATTGTAACTACTATGGGTATACATACATTTAGTGTGGTCAATCCACGCAATCCTGCTCCTGTACTTGATTTTTGTACGTTAACAAACCGTGCTACGTTAATTTGACTTGGAACCTTTTTATTAAACTCTAAAACCCTTTGACTACGCGCAGTTGGGTAAAAATCGAGGCTAAGTCTATTGAAGTTTAAATAAAAACCGACGTTTTTCCTTAAGTAATGAAAATTCCGTGCGATATCAGAACAAATTGTTAGCAAATGAATGCAGTTCCGTGCAAATCGTCCGTATTGCAGTTGCAATTTGCAGATTTTGTGCGCGGTGTAGTGCATTCTTTAAGCCGACGTTGTTCAGCTTAGAACAGCTAGTGCTGTTTGAGTAAAAAAATAAAAACGCACTTAGACGCATCATGTTGCGGAAAAACCACCCTTCTCTTACCTAAATATAAAGGTCAGCAGCTCATTAGAACCACCCGGCACCCGCCCCGCATCACCTCGCCTCGAAGCGGTTAGTACACTTTATATGGATTGGTAATGGGCATGCGCTCACTACATCAACTACGCTACGTAACGTTTTTAATAGTAACCGCGAGACGAGGTAGTGCGGGTGGGGTGCCGGGTGGTTATAATTAGCTGTGATCTTAAACCAAGTTTTAACGTTATTAAAGTAATTCTGAGTGTTAGTCAGAAAATAACTTTTAATAACAGTAAAATACATGTTGAACAATTACATTAAAAAAATTAAAAAAAGAAATATTTCAAAATAGACGTATGTCTCAAGTTATTGCTCGTCTACTACGACAAAGACCTTTCAAGCTGGACCTTTATTCTACGGGGTAAATCCATATTACCTTTGTCGTGTTATACTATCGTGTTTAACTCGGCCGCCATTATTGTAAAGTAAATAAGAGCTATATTAACGTTGACAATACGATAAAAAGTCAGAGGTATTTTTTTTGGGTATGATCTGCAACAGTGACCTTTGTTCCGAAATTGTAGGCTTATTTGTATCAAAATGTGTTGATTTTTATTTGTATGCGCCTTTCTCATGTTATTATTTGTTTATAATTTAAATTTCGTAAAATGTGTGTTAAGAAATAAACATATTTTTGCCGTTCGTATTTAGCACCTTAGCTAACAGCCATTAGCCAACAGCTTATGTCTAAGTAATTTTTGTTTGTTTTAAACTTTCGCCACGTTCACACATCGTCATCATCCTCATCATCCGCCGCAAGACGTCCCTTGCTGGACAAAGGCCTTCCCCAAGGTTTTCTACAACATTTATTTATTTATTATTAAAAACTAATTGCACAGTATAACAGTTAGAAAACCAAGGCACTGTGAAATTATAGATACTTACAAATACCGAAAATTACAATAAAAATATCACATTAGAGTATGGACGACACACGCACATCCGTACTCTCACAGTACCTCAAACATTCATCTCGCAGTGCAGCCCATCCGCTAGCAAATACATCCCGCTCACGGGCATATGCGAGAAGCTCGTTTAATAAGTGCAAGGCACGGACCAAAGGAGGATTCCTGCGAAACACAGTACGAGACATCGGAACCGCCAGCAAAAAATCGGGTGAAAATCGATTCTAGTCCGTGAAGGAACCGATAGACGCAGAAGTTGTGCTGCCAATTCAGCACACCCTGGCTCCCCCCCGCAAGATTTCGGTTGTTAGAATGAGAAACCGGAAGTTACGCCTGACCTCCAGAGAGTTGAAGCCCAGTAACAAAAGTAAGGAGAAACTTAGTAGGGTATAGAAAAGGGTAGTAACCAATCATTTTCTTATACAAAAACCGTAAGAAAACTTTTTGAACTCTCTCGAGAAGCAACACGTAACTTGCCTCGTAGGGGTTCCAAATAGCAGAAGCCGCTTCAAGTTTACTTCGGACCAGAGCCGTGTACAGAAGTTTTATGGTTTCGGAGTCACAAAAATCCTTGCGTTTCTTAAATCGAAACCCAACCTTTTGTGGCTGTTTAAAGTCAACGCGTTCATGTGCTCATGAAAGTTTAGATGCGAGTCTAGGATGACACCGAGATCCCGAATGGAGCTGACTCGAACAATCGATTCAGAACCCAAAAAGTAATTATGATGCACTGGATCGCGAGCTCTACTAAAACTTGCACATGTATAATCATTAAGTACCACCACCACCATTCTGCTCGTGACCTGATGACTGTTGTAACATTTTATTTATTACAATAAGTACTTAGTTTTTTGTTAAAAAATCATTTTAACGGGTTTTTTGCAAGTGGTCTCTCTGCGTTATACTCGTATCGATACATCACATTCGATCGCATACCGATAGAAGCGCAAAAAAACTTTGGACACGGACGTTGACGAACGCATAATGAAAGCCTCGCGTCTGTTGCCGTCTGTCGATGGGTCACGTAGTATTACCACGTTCTTTAGGGTTCCGTACCAAATACTGAAAAACAGGACCCTTTTTTGTCAAGATCCTTTTTCTAGAATAATTGTTTAATCAGATACCTAGTTTACAGTGACCCTGCCAATGAAGCTAGCGGTCCTGGGCAAATATTTGGGTGAAGAGTGCGAGTATTTGACTATTGAGTTTTTTTTTATTTTTAATGTATATTAAGTGTATTTTTTTACGTGTACCTCCCCTACACGTAACGTGGGGATGTTACTTTTTTTTTCGTCTACCCCATAGGGTGTGGTGTCGTTGGATATTCCTAGCAAAAATATTGCGGGTTTGTCGAAACAATGTTTCGATTAAGGTATCCGTTAGTGAAATATTAAGCTTTAAAGCGCTAATTTTAGTTAGAGTCAAGTATCGTCGTCCGACTCGCACTTGGCAGGATGTTTTTGTATTTTTTCGATTCGCGTAAAGGTTTTGACTTATTCGTAGTGGCCTTTGCAAACCTTTGCAAAACTTTGATATGTGTGTGTAACGTGAACAGAAAACAAATACATAATTTATATGATCGTAAGGGTAAAATATTTTTGTCTTATTTGATTCATAATTCATAATTCATAATTCATATACTTTATTGCCTTATGTTGTATGTCACAAAGATGTTATAATATATTAAATGCTCTAACATAAACCCTGGGAGGGCACTGCAATATCATTACAATTTCTTACATAGGTAGGTATTTAATTTAAATGTCAAGAATTATTATTATAAATATTACATGTCACTACTATAAACTAATGCTATAACTAGTTATCAAATTAAGTCATAATAACATTTTAACATCAAAATTTATTTTAACTCTTTACAAAATGTGGCCTCTTTTACAATATTTTTAATGGAAAGTGGTATCTTGTTATATATTTTTATCGCCATGTGATGGCTACCCGAGCTCACAATTTTCAATGTAGTAAAGGGTCTAACTAATTTATTTATTTTTCTCAAGTTGAATTTTATGCTGTCGTCTCTTTCTTTTCCATATATGTCCTTATGTCGTCTTACAAATTTACAAATTTCATAAATATATATCGATGTCAGGGTCAGAATACTTAAATTATTAAAATGTGGTTTACAGCTTTCTCTGCCTGTTATGTTTGCTAAAATTCTTACACATTTTTTCTGTAATACAAACAATTTATTGATATGCGAGCTATTGCCCCATAAGACGATACCATAGCTCAACCTCGAATGAGCATATGCATAGTATGCAGCAACAGCCGTTTTGAGGTTCGTACATCTCTTTAGTTTGTATAAAGCATAAGTAAATCTGGCTATTTTTCTTGAAATAGTATCCACATGGGTTTTCCACGTTACACACGAATCAAATTCTACCCCTAACAAATTACATGATTCGACTGATTCTATCCTATTGGTATTATATACGATGTTAGTTTCGATCGATGTTTTTTGTCGCGGATTCATTTGTATTATTTTAGTTTTGTCCAGATTTAGTTTCAGATTATGTTCATCCAACCAATATGTTATTTGTAGTAGACTATCCTGTAGTTGTTGTTTAAAATGATCACTATCGTTACATTCCAAAATTACTGTTATGTCATCTGCGTATAGAATACTATGGTTATTGATAACTTTTGGCAAGTCGTTAATATACAACAAAAACAGTAAACACCCCAAAACACTGCCCTGCGGTATTGAATTGTTCGCTACTAACTTTTGGGATTTAATATTCGTTAAGCACCGACTCTCGCAATCATGGAATTCGATATCTACATACTGTTCCCGGTGTTTTAGGTAAGACGTAAACCATTTAAGAGGCAATCCACGGACCCCTATTCCCGATAATTTATTTCGAAGGATTTCGTGAGACACTCTGTCATAAGCTTTACTCATATCTAAGAGCATTGCCACAGCGTACTTTCGTTTGTTAATAGTGTCTAATACTCTTTGGGTAAATTTATATAATGCAAGAGTAGTCGATCTGTGTTTTCGAAATCCGTTCTGACGATCATCATAGATATTAAATTTTTCGCAAAAAGAGTTTAATCTATTAGCCATTGCAGATTCGAACACTTTTGAGAATGACGATAATAACGCTATAGGACGAAATTTATTCGGGTCATCGGTTGCTTTAGTCTTTGGAAGAGGTTTTATGATAGATATTTTGAGATAATCGGGAAATGTTCCTTCAGAGAATGACTGATTAACTAGATACGTCAAAGGTTGTATTAAATCATCTTTGCATTGCTTGATAAGAATTGGGGGGAACTCATCAGCTCCAAAACTAGATTTATTTTTCATTTTCTCAATAATATTACGAATTTCCTTTTCATTTACTGGATTTAGGAAAAAAGACTGGAATGTAGGGGAGAGTACTGGTCTACCTTTTGGTGCACAGGAAGGGTTAACTCCTATGGATAAAAAGAATTCGTTAAAAGTATTGGCGACTTTTTCGGGATGCTCTATAACTGTGTCGTTAATTTTCCTTCTGGGGCATATATGTCCAATGGTCAGAGAGTCCAGTTGTCACATTGTCCATTGTCAAAAAGTTCGATGGTTATAATGCCCCCTGGTCGGAATTTCCATATGTCGGATAGTTCATGTGTCACATTGTCCATTGTCAAAAAGTTCGAAGGTTATAATGCCTCCTGGTTGGATTGTCCATACGTCGGATAGTATATGTGTCGTATTGTCCATTGTCGAAAAGTTCGAAAGTTATAATGCCCTAATGTCGGATAGTCCTAGTGTAACAATATTAAATGGTTAAATTGGCCTAATGTGACAATGTCTCAATGTCACAATGTTCAAATTGCACAAATTACTTTAGTGTACATTTATTTAGCTATTAACAAGCTTAAAATCTATTCAGTTATAATTGTACCGATATGACGTGAATGCCACTTGAGATTAAAAGCAAAGTGGTTTGACAGAATATTAAGTCATTCAATGCAAATTATCATTTACTTCGATTTTAGCGAAAATGGAGTCCTCAAGTAAGGGAAATTTAGTTTTTAGCATTAATCAAAAGGGGGGCGAGACATTATTAATCGGTGTATATAGATACAATTTAAACACAAAAAATAAAAATTCTACGCAATGGAGGTGCGTATACCGTGAGCTTTGTTCTGCATCCGTGACTATAAACAACGAAAAAACCAAAGTTTTACGTCAGAGTGAGCATACTTGTGAGACCACTGCATCTAAAAACGAGATGCACTTAGCCTATCAAAATTGTGTGCAGAAAGTATGTACAAATTTTACTTCTTTGCAACAGACTTAAGAAAAATGTTCTAGCAACGTAATATGTGAAGAATCAAATTATTCGAACAAACTGCCTTCATTTGACGCAAAGAAACGCTCTCTTTACAGGGCACGCGAAAAGATATTGAATATGAAAACGACTTGTAAATCACTACAGGATGTACAAATTCCCAAAATACTCAAGGACCAATTTTTAGTTTGCGAAGACGGAACAACCGACAAGATATTGATCTTTTCCACTCCTTTGGCAATAAAAACTGTACAATTATATGCAGAAAATAGAATGGTATTTGGCGATGGAACATTTGAAAAAGCTCCAAAACCATTTTACCAGATTTTTGGAATACATTTAGATCCTAACAGTACAGATGAGAAAACCAACATAGTACCTGTAATTTTCGCGTTGCTCCCCGATAAAACTACGGACACTTACACTCGGATGTTTTCTTTAATCAAAAAACATTTCGCTGTTGATATAAAAAAAAACAAGTGTGATTACGAAAAAGCTCTTATCAATGGCTTTAAGCCATTTTCAAAGATAGTATGGTTAGCGGATGCTTTTTCCATTTTAATAGAGCAATTTGGTGAAAAGCAGAAACCTTAGGCCTGAGCAATGATAATGCAGTAAGATTATCTTCATATTTGCCGCTCTTGCCGAAAGATGCTATAAATGAAGCATGGGATTTAATTTCAGGGCAGCTTCAGGATTCTACAGCACAGAAAATATTTGCTGAATATTTTACTCGGCAATGGTTTTCTAAATCATTATTGGCAGATATAAGTTGTGCATTCGAAAGACATCGCACCAATAATGCAATTGAAGGGTGGCACAGCCGTCTTAAAAGAAGAATTCTGATAACAAAAAACCAATTATATCGATTCGTATATTTATTAAGACAAGAAGCGAAGTTCCAAGATGGACGTATAAAAAGGAGCATATTTGAAAAAGAAAAAAGAAAGAAAGTGAACATATTGTTTGATCGTGAATACAAAAAAAAATTACAAGAGCACACAGATGGGAATATTTCCAGCATGGAATTACTGGAGAGCATAGTGGAGCTAATAAACTATTACACATAAATAGATAACTGTATTTCAAGGTTTTTATTTAACGAATGCCATTTTTGTTCTTATTGGTAAAAACATGTTCTGTAAGAATAACCAAAATATAATATTAAGCATAATGTTCTTTAATTTTCACTAAACAGGGGCCTCATTCTATTTTAGTTTTACACCTATTGCTATCGAATTAGTTTCGACTCGATCGCCTTTACCGTCAACTCAATAAGAGCTGTCACCACGTAGACAACAATATGGGAAAAGACAATGTAGAATTAGGCCCCAGTATTACCCTGTCCATTACTGTATCAGCTAGTCAATTCTCGTTGACACATGTACGAGTTATCATAGATGCATCTGGATCTTACCGAGAATGGGCCTGAGGGTGTTAGATTATAGACTGTACATTATGCAGATGAGCAATCTATCATTACTTTTTCAATTTTTATTCTAGACATTATGACATTCAGGCTTTCCGACACTAGGACGTTTCATCCCTCGGACTTTTTGACCATCGACTTTTTGACGCTAGGACTTTCAGACACTAGGACGTTTCATCCTCCGGACTTTTTGACCATGGACTTTTTGACACTAGGACTTTCAGACACTAGGACGTTTCATCCTCCGGACTTTTTGACCATGGACTTTTTGACACTAGGACTTTCAGACCCTAGGACGTTTCATCCCTCGGACTTTTTGACAATGGACAATGTGACACCTGGACTCTCTGACCCTTGGACATATATGCCCCAGAAGGATTTTTAGAGTTCTCCATTCTTTTAATATATTGATTCCGTTTTGAAACCTTAACAAGACGTTTCAACATTTTTTCGTACGTTTTATAATACCCGCTTAAAACAGAGCTTGTCTTTTGATTTAATAACAGCTTTAAAAGTCTTTTATTTTTACATGAAATTTTCAGACCTAAACTTAGCCAAGATTTTGTCTTTTTCTTTTTTAAATGTATCCTTTTTTTTGGAATGCAGTCGTCTAAAATTGAGCTCATGGCTTTAATAAATGCGTTATAGTTTTCATTAATGTCCCTATCTGCTGTAATAATCCTATTCCAGTCAGTATTTTGCAATCGTGTTTTGAACTGGGATATGTTTTTATGGTTGTATATTCTCTTCACCGTCCAAAGCGGTGGCGTTTTAGTTGCATTTCGCGACTCTTTAGTTATTGTTATGCCCTTATGATCCGACAAACCAAATTCTTTAACCTTAAAAGTATAGTCATGAGTATCAAAATTAGTAAAAACTACATCTAAACACGTCGATGTTGTTTTAGTGATTCTAGTTGGTTCTTTTATATTTTGTGTAAAATTAAATTTCCTAAATATGTCACTCATAATTTTAGTTTTGTTCGAGTTAATCAAAAAATTCACATTGAGGTCACCTCCGATTATTACATCTTTATTTGTATACTTAAGTGTAATTAATTTCAGTAGGTTTTCTAACTGTACATAAAACAAATCTACTTCTCTAGAACTATTTGGCCAATAAATCGTAATTAAAATTAAATTGAACATAACTATTTCGATTGCACATATTTCTATAATATATTCTATAGATAATTTATTTATTTCTCCTAATTCTATATATTCTATGTCCTTCTTTGTAAGTATGCAGACTCCTCCGCCGTCATGATCGTTCCTACAAAAAATACTTGCGAGATTGTGGTCTTCTAGAGTTATAAGATCTTTCTTGACATCTGTGATCCATGTTTCAGTGAAACAAAGAATTGACAAATCCTCTTCTTCAATCAATGCTTCAATTAAGTGCAGTTTGTTGCTCCGAGTATGAGTTGGAATTGATTAGTCCGAGTATGAGTTGGAATTGTTTATGTATTTATATATTTTAGTACCTATTTCGTAACCGTATTATGTACAATGGTACATTAATAACCTTGTCGCAGTAATGTTTAAAAGTGAGTGTGGTTTGAGAATTAGTACATCAATAGCTACGACGAGATACTAAAATATATATTTACTTCTGAGTTCTACAGGACAAAAACATACAGCTTAGTGTGTGATTATCCTGTAATTTTATCTATAAACTAGCTCTGTGCCTGGAGCAGTCCTAGTATACTTTTTTAAACAAGTGTTATCCTCATAATTACGAACACGATAAAAAAGTATTATACAAGAGCCATTCTCGGATTACGGCGTGACCAAGGGAAACAGGGATTCATTTTTATATGTATATAGATGTAAGTACATATATTACATAAAAGTTTCCTCAGCCAAGTCAGACTAGTAAAACAGCTATTACAAATAAAGTAAGTAAGTAAATATCAGGGGATAATCCGCAAATATTGATCTAGTTCAGAACCAAGCTCTAGGCTTGTACAGCAAAACATCTAAGACTTATTTCTCGCTCGCGCTCATCACACAAATATTTTCACATACCGCAAATCGAACCCAGGACCGTTAGCTTCACTATCAATTAGATTAAACGTGTCGTATACTAGAAAAAATCTTACTTTTTTTAAAATTCTTCAGTTGCCATGTCAGCTATTGTGTAACCATTTTTAAACAAAATCATAAGGTAAAATACAAACAAACCCACATTTTCATTTATAATGTTGGTACGGTTCGTCCCAGGGGTAACTCTATTGACCCAGCCCCCATGCAAAGCGCGTATCCGTTTATCTAAACATCATGCCCGACGGAACAAGCACCTATCTCTTGTTTTCCAATTACTGCGGTCGGTTAATTAGACAATCTTGCTTCGCGTTGCTTTCTGGCAAAGATTATGAGGAAATAGAGGATACATGCTATTGAAAAAATGGAAATTACCTAATATATTTATAGTATTTATTTGGAGTTAAGGTTAGTCGGCTAAGAAGGTAAAATCCTTCATGACGACAGGCTGGCTTAGTTGGTAGTGACCCTCCTTACGAAGGTAGCGGTCCTGGGTTTAAATCTGAACGCGAATATTTGTTCCTGAGTCATGGATGTGTTCTATGTATTTAAGTCACACAGGCTTCTGTAAGCATTTAATGTATTAAATTAAGTTTTTTTCTTTTATATTGAATAATAAACAAAAAAAAAAAAAAAAAGTATATTATTTCTCTATATAAGTTTTTATATCGTTGTCTAGTACCCATAGTACAAGCCTAGAGCTTAGTTTGGCACGACGTTAATTGGTGTGAAATTGCCCCTGTTTTTTATTTTATTTGTTTAAACAAAATTCTCTAGTATATATTTAGTAAGTTACCATTGACGCTGACTTTTTTGTATCCTCATCGAGTAGTAAAGGTAAAATCATTCGGCGTTCGTTATCAATATCCAATATCCAAAATCCTATAGGATTGACGTAAGCTGTCAGACGGTCGTCTCGAGCGCCGACGTTAATTCCATACATTTAGTCAGTTTTTGAAAATGGTTTACGTTAGAGATAAGCAACTTGTCTAGGCTCACAGAGCACAGCTCTAGATATAGTAAGTCCTGAAGGTGGCAATTAGAAAACCCTTTTCATCATCGCAAACTATGCAACCTATCTATGGAAAATGTCTTAATGTAATGAAATAAACGAATTTGATTTGAGAAAACCGAACGTAAAACTACGAGTGACATGTTCGTGTTTAATTGGTTTGCTGGTTGTCTCACTTGCTTAACGACGGGGAACAAATGAAGATTACCTACCTTCTAAGATAAAAAAAAGGTTAAATGAATCTGCGAATATGATGTGAAAACTCTGGTAATAATGTTTAAAACAATTTATTAACATTTCGCACAGGCAATTTGGATTGGATAAGGATCTTTTATTGGTTGGTTTTAAAAAGAAAAATAAATCAGTCACGTACGACTATTTTAGTTAGAAGTTATAATTTAACGGCACTTGGGAATAACATTTTTTTTTTTTTCTAACTCCTTGTTTACTATTCCTCATACATGCACAGACGGCAGGGACAGCAGGCCCAGTCTGGACAAGGGAAACAGAAAACCATTCTGGATGGAGGAAAATTGGAGAGGCGTATGCCCAACGGTGGGCGAAAACACGCTGATGAAGAAAAAGATTTCCGACCGCGCTTACATCCGCGTAGAGACAGAAAAAAAGATTTAACCATCTTTCATTTACCCGTTTACAAAGATCTTAAAAAAAACCCCTTTCCCATCTTACCTACTTAAAAGTAAATTTTCCACTTCAAGAGTAAGTCTAAATAGTAGTAGTTTGTAAAATGACCGAACTGACAATTCAACTTTCGTCCTCATTTCAACGTGAATTATTTTATTGATTACTGGAGAGTAAGTTGGGGGTGTTACAGTTAAATGATTATAAATATATCTAATTCATCTAAAATAACCACCAATGCACAATGTACGAGGTGGTTGAAAAGTTATCTACCTGACTATGAAAGAAAAGACGTACCTGGCTGGTTTTTTTTTATATTTTGCTATTGCTAGACATGTCAAAGCCCAAAAAAAAAAACGGTTTCTTGTCAAAATAGTCGTTCACCGCGGCTATCATCTCATCATCGTGCATCGGTAGAAAATCTACGCCCCCTGAGATCTTTCTTCAGAAGTCTGAACAGAAATAGTCACAGCGCTAAATCTGGGCTGTAAGGGGGATGGTCGAAGACATCGAAACCATTTCTGGTCATGGCCAGCTATGTTGTGCGAGCCGTATGCACGGGGGCATTGTCGTGCAAAATGAAAATTCCGTTGCTGAGTTTGTCTTTCCTTTTTTCTCTTATAGCGTGCTTCAGCTGGCAAAGGAAACAGGCGTAATAATTGGCATTCACTGTCGGTTTTTTTTGGCAAATAGTAAATGAAATGAGCAATATCCCTTCTGAATCCCAAAAAATAGTCGTTACGAGTTTACTAGCCGAAGGACGATCCTTAAACTTCCAAGGTGATTTTTCGTCTTTGAACTTCTATTGTAGGGAGTATTGTTTACTTTCTGGGTCCCAATGTCTAATCCAAGCCTCATCACACATCACAATCCTGGAAATAATTTCTTCCTCCTTTCCGCTACTCATGTCTGTCCTGGCAACATCTGACACACCTGTCTTTGTCTAACGGAGTCAGCATTTTGGGGACCCAGCGTAACCTTAGACATATTAAATGACCCCTGGTTCCCCACTGTATCTCCCACTGTTTCTCCCGTTGGTCTTCTAGAATAAGTTTTTTCAGTTTGGTCACATTTTCCTCAGTGACAGCAGAAATTGGTCGTCCGCTACGTGGATCATCTTCTCACGGTCCGATTTAAATTGTTTACACCAGAACTTTATGGTAAAATCGGAAAGGTAAATTCGAAGTCGTAAATTTTATTACGACAGGCTGCTCAATTTTAATCAATATTTTTTTAAGCTACATGTTACGAGTAACGAAGTGCAATAAACAAATTAAAAGGAACAAACAAATGAGCGTCCAAAATTTTGAAAAAAGAACAGTCAGTAATGATAATTATAGTGGTTCATAGTGGCCAGTATTTTTACAACTACCATAGGCTAGGTAGATAACTTTTCAGCCACCCACCCCTCGTAAAACAAAAACGGCTCTTTACCAAACGGCTTTAAAGAAGATTATATTTTCGATTATAAAATTACAGCTCGTCAACCTTGCCCAGCGCTGGGCAACGCCCGCATGAATAACCAACGTCGCTCGCGCATAAAATATGCACACACGGCGCTCAGTGCTCAGCCTTACGTTTAGGGGCCCGCGGGCTCAAGGAAAAACCCCTGCATAATAAAGCACAAGCCAACATAATTAGTGATTTGTTTCAAAACATTCAGGCTGGTTTAATTGAATGAATAAGTTATGAGGTATTAGTAGTCGTGAAACTGCAATGTATTTAGTATGTGATTAGGAAGGGTCTTGCCACGTTTATCGACGACAAGGCGCATTTTTATGTAGCTCTGTCCCTTTCTGCAGTTTATAAACAACACCAGATAGAGCGGGAATACCCACTGCATCGATAGACGGACTTTGATCCTAGGTATACACTGTACGTACGTACAATCGAGTTCATAAACATGTCTACGCTTTGGTACCTTGTCACTTTAATCGCTGTGACAATTTATATATGGCAGTTTAAACATGTCATTAAATAGACAAGGTACTAAAGTGTACACATAGTTATGAACTCGACTATACAATAATTAAATGGTCATTATATTGAGAAATTTTGCTGTAATATATCATAGCTAGAGTGACTTTTCTTATGAAGTACGTTTGATAAATTTATTTTTTACTCCAACAGACTTGAAGCATCGCGCATTGCAGACTTAAGACATATCCCAAGGGTCACTACTTTATTATTTCATATTAAAGGTTATTTCACAATAAAAAGTCATAATAAAATTGTAATGACATAGACATAGCAAGTTCTGAAGAATTTGATAACGAGACGATTTTTAATAGAAAGATGCTTGTTGATGCATTCATTTCAACCCTAGGGTATTCTCTTTTTTTCAAGACTGATTCAAACTAGCTTTTCCCGCACTGTTGTGCACGTTTTTTTTTCAATACACTTTAATCTGGCGGTAAATACAAGCCGATTTTTAACTTCACTTGTAGGTAGCTATGTCTTGGAATTCGCAAGTCGATTTTGAACCAGTTCCCGTCAATGGTACCATCGAGCTGATCTGATGATGGAGTCGGAAGGTGGCGACGGGATTTTTCTGTATTTAATACCCACCGTGTGGGGCTCGTAAGCTTTGTCTTGAAAAGCAGATGATGACGTCTGAGCAAAAAAATTGTATCGGCAACAAAAGTTTTTCCAAAGAAATATTTTTTTGACAGAAACTTATTTATGATAATGGAACCCTCTACACTTTCTCTCAGGTACATTTTTATTTCCTGAGCCTAGGTCTTCTAGTCGATAACAATAGGTGTCGTGTTCTATTGATTCTGAAACAGACTTTTAAGCGGATCCCGTTTTAAATATGTATGGTGTTGTGTGAAACAAGGCTGGATTTGTTCCTTGTATTTTAGCGATTCGGTCGAAGTTGGAGGAAAGTGTTGAAGCTTCTGTAACCAAAATGGAACTTAAATTTGTACTAAATAAATGTTAATACACTCGAAACTTAAAATGTAAAGTCTGTCGGGTTCGAGTAAAGACGGTAAGCCTTGCATAAAAGTGAATAGGAGCGAGTGAAAGAGAAGTATACGAAGGTAGTTTTCGGCTTGATCACACTGTATGAAACAGAATATTTTTTGTTGTTTGGATTTTATTTTTGTTTAGATATAGTTAGTTTAGTTAATGAACTATACCCATGTAAAGCAATGAATAAATTTTAAGTCTCAGAAGAATTCATATCTATTTATTTAACGTTAAGGTTAAGCTAAAAAGATTTTAAGTCTAGAATACTCTGTATATGATAACACCTTTTTAATTATGAGCTAAATAAGTTGAGTTATACCTGTTTTCTGTAGGACTTTGTGAGAACCACTATTATTTACCTACACGCACTTCATATATTTATGCACATTTATTATTTATCCATTATAAAAACGTAGAACAATGTAATAAGGTGAAAAAGTGAATACATCTCTTTGAAGTCCACTGTACCTGACACGTGATCAGTTTTTATTGATTTTATTAAAAAATAAACTATCGTCATGCGCACCGAACATATATTTATAATATACAGTACATGTAGATCAAATTTTGTTAGCAAAAAGTAGTACTTCTGAAAATAGAAAGCAAACTGTCAGCAATATTCGACAACGATATATACAAACCTCACTTGAACAAATATTTATTTAACTTATTTTCCAAATGTAAAGCGAGGCCGATAAAACCTGAATAGGTTACGGGCGCGGTAAAGTTACATCTACATTTGAGATTTAAGTCGTTTTATGACGAGAGTTAAGTCCCTAGCTAAGGAAAATAAATACCTCCCTGGTGTACCCCGGGGTTGCACGATGGGACCTGAATTTTTAAAGCCGCACATGACTTGACTTAACCTTAGGCTGAACGTGTGAATTGCGGAGTAAGATATTCAGGAATGATCAAAATTCTAATCCTAAGTAATATTACGAATGCAAGGATGAATGTGTGATGTTTTTACAGCTTCATTTCTAAGATTTAAATTCTGGATTTTAATACTTAATGTATCTTCCTTTCTAAATAGTGCTTGAAGTAGAATCACGTACTGATCTTACGACAACCTTGGTACGAGAATATTTTTCAAAATGGGAAATAACTACGTTTTTAAAACCGATTAATTCATTGGTATGATGTTAGCGCATCTCTCTCTCTCTAGCTCATAGGAAAGTTAGTTTTAAAATTACATAAACTGTAACAAAAAACGGGCAGCAATGAATGCGAGCTCATAAAAACGTGGTAAAAACTCACGATTTCAAGTTGGAAATGCTTCGACGAGCGTGAGTTTGACCGTTTTATCCGATTACAATAAATGAAGTCTCACGTTAGTTTAAATGTTACTTTATGTCGTTTGAAAATGTGTATCTTTACCATTGCGTAAAAAATACACAATTTGAACCGGATTCTATAATTTTAATATAAGTCTATACAAAAAATAATAGAAAATAATCTTATTTCTCTCCATAATAATGATATCACAGTTTAATCTCAGTGTACAAATGCTGCATTTGCGAGTCTATTATTCTGCGGTTGCCAGAAATCTGTGATTTACATGGAAATGAGGTTTACTGGCACTTGACCCGCACTGTTATTTAAATTGGACTTCTGCTTAAATATGCAATCTACAAGTGCTAAGTAAACATAATTTCTAGTATACATTAGGTTTAAAATAAGGTGATAAGTTTTATTTTAGTAACTGAGATACTTCAAGCCTATCTAGTTAACTATTAAACGAGGAAACACATTTTTTTGTAATCGCGTTCTCGAAAACGGTTCTTACGATTGCAATTTGCAATGATGAGATTTACGGGGGCGAAAAATCGATCTGTCAAGTTGTCTTCTTCGAGAAAATTTGTTTTCAATCCGAGTGACGCTCCATCTTTCAGGTTCTGCTAATTTACGCAAGATAAAAGTCATCTACAATTTTACGAAATCGAAAAAATCTTCTATGACTACATGATTTATTGACCGATCTACCAGTAGTCCAGTCAGTAGGTATTTATGCTCTACAAAAGGTGGCGTAGAAAATGTTTTGAAACAATATTGTTTAGGTATGACAGGTTAACCTCCTAAGGCCCAGAGCTTTTTTGCTGAAGATGGGGTAGCGGCCCAAAGTCCTTTAAATAGGTTTACATGGTGCCGGCCCAGAACTTTCGTCTTCGTAAAATATGCCTTAGCGTGATCGTATAGAAGTTTGATTTTTTTGCATCATCAGAGGTATAAGTAGAAGGCTAGAAGACTGAAAAAATACCAAAATCTAAAGTCCTTTTTATAGGTCTCTGGGCGTCAATATCTAAAAATTTAATTTATCTAAAATGTATATTTACCATTTTAAAAAGCTTCTTAAAGTATCATTAATATTATTTTAGTATGGTAACAAAATATATGTAACACACTAGCGCCACCTGAAGCGTTCTTTGTATGATGTACAACTATCTATTAAAATTACTTCTTCCAAGTCAACTGCTGTATTATTAATAGGTTATGAGCCGCACGCGTATTTATGTAGATTTTAAAGTTTTTTAAAGCGGATATTACTGTTAGGTTTGTGGTAATAATGTCAGTGAACTATATGGCCAGTGTGCCAAAATTGAAAGGTCGCGAAAATTACGACGTTTGGTGTTTTGCGGTGCAAAATGTGTTGGTGATAGAAGGCATGGCGGCGAGTATAAAAAATCAGCTAAGTGCAACGGCTACTGCAGAAATAAAAGCTGAAGATGCTAAAGCCAAGGCAAAGCTAATATTGTCAATCGATTCATCGATTTACGTTCACATAAAACAGGCGGTCACGACATATGATTTATGGACTACGCTCAAGAAGATGTTTGATGATTCTGGCTACACAAGAAAAATCAGTCTGTTACGAAATCTTATTAACATTCGGCTTGAAAACAGCGAGTCAATGACTCAGTATGTTACTCAGATAATAGAAACAAGTCAGCGACTGCAAGGAACAGGATTCGAAATTACCGATGAATGGATTGGAGCATTAATGTTAGCAGGACTACCAGAAAAGTATGCACCTATGATTATGGCTATAGAGCATTCGGGTGTTGAGGTTAGTGCCGACATCATCAAAACCAAGTTGATAGATATGTCGTCTGAAGTTGGTGGTTCTGTTTCCGCTTCCGACAATGCATTTATGGCGAAAGGAACGCAAAGATTTACAAAGAGCAAGCCAACAAAAGACCATAGACAATCAGAAATGTCAACGTCAAAGTCAGAAAATAAGGTTATAAAATGTTACAAGTGTAAACAGATCGGCCATTACAAAAATCAGTGTCCGCAAACAGAAATAACTAAAAGAAAACAAACTAACGCATTTAATGCGGTTTTTCTTAGTGGAGATTTCAATAAGGACAGCTGGTATATTGATAGTGGTGCCAGTAAACACATGACAGCAAGTAAACAAAATCTTGTAAATTCGTCGCATCAATATGAAACAAAAGAAATTATTATTGCAAACCAGACAAAAGTTCCAGTGCTGTGTTCTGGCGATGTAAACATTGTTACAGTTGTAAATGATGTAGAATATGACATTGCAGTGAAAAATGTATTATGTGTACCAGAATTAACCACAAATTTGCTTTCCGTCAGTCAGTTGATTATAAATGGTAACAGTGTGTTTTTCGAAGAAAACGTTTGCTTTATATATAATCAACAGAATGAACTAGTAGGCCAGGCAGAATTAATTGATGGTGTGTACAAGTTATGTACATTGCAAACAGAACAGATATTAGCAGCAACTGCTATAGCATCGAGTGAAACTTGGCACCGACGCATGGGACATATAAACAGTAATACCTTAAACAAAATGAAAAATGGAGCTGTGGAAGGAATTTTATATTCAGAAAAGGCAGAAATAGACAAATCATCATGCGCTATATGTTGCAAAGGAAAACAAACTAGATTACCGTTTCAGCAAAGTTCATCCAAAACTGAGGATTTGCTAGAGCTGATACATGCAGATGTAGGAGGTCCGATGGAGAATCTATCAATTGGAGGATCTAAATACTATGTTTTATTAGTGGATGACTATAGCAAAATGGCATTTGTGTATTTCATGAAAGCAAAGAATGAAGTATTTAAATATTTTCAAGAGTTCCACTCCATGGTTGAAAAACAGAAATATGACAGAAAGATAAAAATTCTAAGGACAGATAACGGAGGTGAATTCTGTAGTCAAGAATTTGAGAAGTACTTGAAAAAGCAAGGAATTGTTCACCAAAGAACAAATGCATATACACCGGAGCAGAATGGTGTTTGTGAGAGGATGAACAGGTCAGTAGTTGAAAAGGCCAGATGTTTGATCTTCGATGCTGGTTTAGACAAGAAATTCTGGTCAGAGGCAGTCAGTACTTCTGTATATTTAAGAAATAGATCTGTCATTACAGGACTGAACGACAAGACACCATATGAAATTTGGACAGGAAAAAAGCCAAATTTAAGCCATTTGAGAATTTTCGGCAGCAAAGTTATGGTACATGTTCCGAAGGAGAAGCGTTTGAAGTGGGATGAAAAGGCTAAACAATTGATATTGGTTGGCTATGCTGAAAATGTAAAGGGTTACAGAGTGTATGATTCTACCAATAACTCTGTGACAACTAGCAGGGACATAGTTATAATGGAATCTTCAAATGAGTCAACAATGAACATGGTACAGATACCAGTTGAATGCAAGTCTTCAGCGGAGGAAAGTTTCTCAGAAGAAAGTGAAAGTACAGTCTTAGAAGAAGACAATGACCGGGATGAGACATACATTCCAGATTCGGAAGGAAGTACTTCTAGTGACAGTTTCTTAGATACTACTTCAGACCCTGATGCAACTTTAGTTGAACAAGAAAATCAACAAAAACGTATAAGAAGAAAACCTGACTGGTATACTAATTTATGCATTGCAGAGTGTGAAGACAGCAGTGACCAAGAAGTCACGCTTGATAAAGCTTTGAATGGACCAGAGAATGTCTTCTGGAGAGCTAGTATGAAGGAAGAATTGAACGCATTCAAAGAAAATGAAGCCTGGGAGCTAGTAGACCATCCTCAAGACAGTTCAGTGATTCAGTGCAAGTGGGTGTTCAAGAAGAAATATGACAGTTCTAACAATGTGAGGTATCGTTCCAGATTAGTGGCAAAAGGATACTCACAGAAACCAGGAGTAGACTTTCATGAAACTTTCTCTCCTGTGCTCAGGTATTCCACACTAAGATTATTATTTGCTATAGCAGCAAAGCTAAAGTTAGATGTTAGTCATCTTGACGTAACCACTGCCTTTTTGAATGGTTTTTTAAATGAAACTGTGTATATGAAAAAACCTGTAATGTTTGATTGTAATAATGGAGATGATAAGGTGTTAAAATTGAAACGAGCCATTTATGGCCTTAAACAGTCTTCCAGAGCTTGGTATGAAAGAGTAAATGATTATTTAATTCATTTGGGCTATAAAAAATCTGAGTATGAACCCTGTTTATTTATAAAATTTAAAGATAATGTTAAAATTATTGTAGCATTATTTGTTGATGATTTTTTTGTGTTCTCTAATTGTGCTCAAGCTACTGAACAGTTAGTTCAAGAATTAAGCTTTAAATTTAAAATCAAAAACCTAGGTCAAGTTAAAAAGTGTTTGGGTTTAAGAGTAAAAATAAATAAAAATGAGATAACATTAGATCAGGAAGAATACGTACAGCATTTATTAAAAAGGTTTAATATGTCAAAATGTAAAATTGCAGAAACTCCTATGGAGGCAAATTTAAAATTAGAGAAATCTCCGACTATTACTAGTGAATATCCATTTCAACAGCTGATTGGTGGATTGATGTACTTAGCCGTTCTTACTAGGCCAGATATTGCCTACAGTGTTAGCTATTTGAGTCAATTTAATAATTCATATAATGAGATACATTGGAAGCATGCTAAGAGAGTATTAAAATATTTAAAAAATACTAAAAACTATGGTCTTGTATTTTGCAAAGACAATGCTTATATTGAAGGTTATGCAGATGCTGACTGGGGTTCAGACATTACTGATAGAAGATCATATTCAGGGTTCTGCTTCAATTTAGCAAATACTGTTATTTCTTTTGAATGTCGAAAGCAAAGAAGTGTAGCATTATCCAGCACAGAGGCTGAATATATCTCTATGTCTGAAGCTTGTAAAGAAGGCATTTATTTAAGAAACTTATTGTTCGAAATCCTTGGAAAATCGGGTCCCATTGTTCTATTTAATGATTGTCAAAGTGCTCAAAAGCTAGTATTGAATCCTGTTTTCCACCGGAGATCAAAACATATAGATATAAGATATAATTTTGTTAGAGAAGCTGTAGCTAACAATTATGTCAAACTATGTTATTTGGAAACAGCTGAAATGCCAGCAGACATTCTGACAAAAAGTTTAGGATCTGTTAAACATTATTATTTTATGAAAAAACTTGGCATTTTACCTGTTAACTAAGATATGATTGTTTGTTACTTTGTTGATTTTGTTAAGCGGAGGTATTATTTTAGTATGGTAACAAAATATATGTAACACACTAGCGCCACCTGAAGCGTTCTTTGTATGATGTACAACTATCTATTAAAATTACTTCTTCCAAGTCAACTGCTGTATTATTAATAATTAAACTGTATTTTTATGCCATTGAAACATGTATTAAAAATTTTGTATGTAAAGAACCCGTTCCATTTTTATGGGTAAAATTTGTTTTAAATATAATACTTTACCATGTGAAATTGTTACATTTTACCAAAAAGAATAATTGTTATAATATTTTTTGTTTAATTTATATTAATACTAAAGGTATTCAATAATTTCAACCAAATCAGGCATTTCTCTAATGGAAAATATGGTAACAATTTGGCATCAAAATTGATTACCTTGAAATTTACCGTAAAAATAGGGTAACGGCCCACAGGCCTTTTAAAATCAACATGTAGGTACAGTATCTGGTCAAGTTGTTTTTTTTATTATTTTACTGTAATGACTTAATTATTTGCTATTTTTAAATGAAAGTTTAAATACTTTTTCGCTTAAATAACTAAAAAAAAACCAACAACAGGTACAAAACTATAAAGTTTAATAATAATTGTTCAAGGCACAACAAGTTTCATTCAGTGTATTTTTCAATTAGGTATTTACTTGTCCCCGCCTCGAATAATAGTTAATAAATAATTAGTCCTCATGTCATGCAATAACCACATTTAACAAGTCCTTGTTATTAGAAACAGAAATAATACATTGATAAAAACCCGTGGACCTTTTAAAATCCCAGAGTATATAACGGCCCATATACCTTTCAAAAGGTCTTCCGATTAACCAACGTCATATAAAAAAATATATTGAGAGTTGCTGATAAATCTAAGTAGTCGTCTAAAGATGGACATTTTAGGCGTTATTTGCAATAAAAATTACCTAGGAATCAGTGAAGATTTCAAAGAAAAACATAGATTTACTTACCACGTCCTCGACGTCTGGCCATTTTTTTCGAGGTTACGCCTAAAGTGACAGATGCTTCACTGTGGGCTGTCATCCATTGACAAATTGACAATTGACGTTTTCGTTTAGAAATCACTTAAAATAATTACGCGGTAAATTTAAAATTCTGTGACAGTTTTATATCGAAGTCCTTTTAAAAGGCCTTTGGGCGTCTATTAGTTGAAAGTGACTTGGAGCTTGGGCCTGTACCACTACTAAGACGAAGGCCTTTTAAAAGGACTTTGGGCCTTAGGAGGTTAATAAAAATCCAAGTTCTCGACCTTGAAGGACCCAGGCGTTAGCCGCCATCTTGAATTAAAGGTGCCAAAATTAGGTATATTTTAAATAACTTCTCAATTGTTAACTAAATCACAAAAGTGTTTATGAGAGGTATAAAGAAGACAAAATTGTTTACATTTTTTGCGTACATGTTTATTCTGTAAGTCTTAAAGGTAAGAAGTTACAAGCGACGGAAATAATAATATTTACAAAAATCATTAATATAATTTTAATTTTGTTTAAAAATTGTATAGCTATCATTTTTTAATTCTTTTTGATGGCCCGGGCTGGTAAATGGTGCCTTCTTCATTATCGTCGCTGAAATTTTCTGTTTCATTGTCTGTATTTTTAGTTTCCAACCATGAAATTTCGTCGTCATCACAGTCTTCCTTATCTATCTGAATCTCTACTGCATTTTCACACAGCTGACCACTACAGAATCCACAAACAATAGAGCATTTTAATCCAGCTTTTCTGCAACTACATGTTTTGCTGCATCCTTTTTTACAGTGGCAAGAAATTACACTTAAAAGCGTCTGGGGTGCTGCTTTCTCTGTCGTTGTTATTGGAGTGAGCCTATTGGTGTCATATCTCCAGCCCCAGTCTTCTGGTTTTTTTTTTATTCCGTACCATTTTTGGACTTGCTGGTATGTCCTAAACGCATGATACCGTGCAGCGTCCGTTGTCGGCGGCAAAGAAGCAAGATTAAATTTACTTTTTATTGATGACTTTACGAATCGTTTATATCGGATATCTTCTAAGGATTCCTTATCCATGTCCCCTCCGTACAAAGTTACTAGAAAGCGTGCTCCAGCGTCTTCGATTTCTTCTGGTCTTGCTTCTTTATCTTTGTAGACGCCAATGATGGCATCCAGTTGCGCGTTTTTTTCAACAAGGGAACAAAGTTTCATTTTCCCTTGATTGAAGAGAGACGATGTGGTATCGCAGCCACTAAACGCATGGAGAAAAATAATGTTGTTACTAGCTTTCTTGTATTTAAAACTATTAGTGGAGTATTGTCTTTCAGCAGTTTTGCCTCTACCGGGTTTTAGCAGGTATATGTTGCTTTGGGGTGGAGACAGTGCTGTCAGCAAAACCAGAAGATCTATGTCTTCACCAACGACAAAAACATTTTTAAATGTTGCAGCCAAAGAAATTGCTGTATTGACGATTAACACATCCGCATCTTCTTCTGCTTGTTTTACTTTAATAGCAGCTTGTTCCATTTTTTGTTTCAGCATTGATATAAGACGGTTTTTGTTGTTATTATTAGCCAAAAAAAAATCTTGTGAAACAATTGTTTCATCAAAATGTACATCCGCTGACATCTGTTTATTTGCTCGGCGAAGTCGTTCTGCAGACTTTGTATTTTCCTTTCCGCCATCAGATGGATATCCATCAAAAACAACGACTGCATTTGAACCATAATGATTTCGTACATACTGAACATATCTTTCGCAAATTGCCTTAAACTGATCATTAACATGCCACACTACTTTATGCAAAAGATATCCTCCATCTACTACGGTTTTTGTGTCTTCACCAAGTTCAATGTTTTCTGGGAGTTGTGTGAAAGCTGCATACAAAGATGATTTAGTGCCTTTGCGCATTCCTTCTTCTGAGAATAAAGACAAAGGAAATGGCACAAGCTCGAATTTCAGGTAATCTTTCACTTCATCGTCGGCTCAAATACCTGCGATTTCGGGCTTTCTTTCTTTTACAGCCCTTGTTAAGTAATGTACTATAGTATAATTAAATTATTTTTTGTAAATATTATTGTATCTGTCGCTTGTAACTTATTACCTATAAGACTTACAGAATAATCATGTATGCAAAAAATGTAGGCAATTTTGTCTTCTTTGAACCCTTCATAGACACTTTTGTGATTTAGTAAACAATTGAGAAGTTAATTAAAATATACCTAATTTTGGCACCTTTAATTCAAAATGGCGGCTAACGCCTGGGTCCTTCAAGGTCGAGAACTTGGATTTTTATTAACCTGCCATACCTAAACAATATTGTGTCAACACATTTTCTACGCCACCTTTTGTAGAGCAAAGGCTTTTACAGTTCCCCACAGACTGGCCTACAGAGTAGTAACGCTACGTAGCTATTATACATTTACGTATTGTTTTCGAATAAAAAATGAGAGCTCTGACGACATTTGACCCAGGGCCCATTTTTCTAATATCAAGATAAAGTTATCTATTTTGTCATAAGTACCCGTAAGAACAGGATAGAGTAAGAATTAACTCAACAGATACTGTTATCTGGAGATTGAAAAATCAGCACCAAAAAGTAAAAAAAATCTCATTTCATAATTTGACTGAGTTTAACGGTTCAATTTTTAGAGTTGTTTTCCAAATCAAAGAGATGGTGTTAGAAAAATTGTAGTCAGCATGATCTTGCATTTTCCTCCTTCAATTTTGTGTGTTTTTGTATTTAATTCAATTGACCACTTTTACTTTACCTTTTACCCGCCCAAAATTATTTTTTTATTATTCTTAAGTCATTGAGTTTCAAAGCTTATACATTTCCTCTAAAATACGGTTTTGAAACATCAAAATTAATTATTTCATTAAAAGTTTTTTAATTTAAATAAGAAGCCTCATGAAAAGTTTAAAGAACTTTGGAATTCCCATACAGAACTAAATCACTAAGTATATGGATATGGATTTATGTTAAAGTGATGTAACTAATCAAATCCTAAGATTTTTTAAGAATTTGACTTACTGCGTCAAATTGACAAAGTTCCATAATAGTGACCTAGAAATCCTTATGATTGACTGTACTACATTTGAATTGCCCACTCTGTGTGTTTTGCTCTATGTTTGCTGTATTTATGATATTTCCCGCCGCCATCCACGGTAATGCTCACCGTAATTAAATTAGTCCACCGTTGGGCAGACCCCATTTATGTTTGCGGCAAGAAAATATCTCCGAAGCTCTTGATGAATTAATAAAACTCGGTTAAGAGAAAATTCTGGTCCGATGAAGTGTACTCTGGGGCTTTGATTAATAAAATGATTTTTACGCGACTGTGATAAGGTTTAAAAGAAGAGTTATGTTGACTCTTGAATATTTATACCATGCAGTAAAACAGATCAGAAAAAATAATAATAATATAACGGTGTATTACACGACATTACAAAGAATGAGAATAAACTAGAAGGATATAAAACGATGAGATGTATAAAGTCGAGTAAATGACAAATAGCTCGAGGGCTAGGGTTTGCGTATTACATTAAAATAAGGTTCAACATTTACGTTCGATGTAGTGTTATGAGATGTTAAAATCATTCGAATTCCAGTAAATTAAAAATACATCTTTTTTACAAACGCACATGCTTGTCTATCATTATGAAATTTGAGTTTGACAGAAAGGGACAAAAATACTTTAACTAAAGTAAGTTTTTAGTGAGTTTATGAAAGTTTAGTTGTGTGTTTAGACGAGTCCATTTTATAAAACACGTTCAAGTTTCCATAACGTAATGGTGACAAATAAGATCATTCATTTTCATTTGTTATTTAAAAATATCTGTTCCACGAAAATCGGATTTTTCCTATTTAAGATTTCTAAGAAAACCTTTCTAAATCCTTTCTTACGCAATTTGGGTGTCTTGTTTCATGTGGCATTTTTTATAAGAATGATTTATTGTTGATTGCGTATATGAGGCTAAAGCATCCGTCGCTCTCTATCAAACTACGTGTTAAAAAGTGACAGATGCTTTTTATCCACATTTAGTCACGCTACCAAATCAGCTATATTAGACCCCCTATATTCCATTTAGTTGTCTTAATATTTGAATGTTGTTGAGATTACATGTTTGACGATTTTGTTTCATGTCAGCCGAAAGACGTCCACTGCTGGACATAGGCCTCCCCCAAGGCTCTCCACTCAGACCGGTCTTGTGCTTTTCGCATGCACCGCGTTCCCGCGATCCTTTTATTTGGTTATTTATTTCATACATCGTTATCGTGGGAGCAAAAACAAATCTATTAAAGAACACATATAACAGAATGTATATTTAGTATAAATGGAATATTCTGCCTAAACACTCTAAGCCTCTAAGAAGTTCTTCATATCTAGCACGAAGTTTTCGATGGAAACGGTCAATCAAACTTGTCTTGCACTGAATAAACGCGTCAACTATTAGTCAAACTTAATTTTTTTTTCTAATTCAAGTCAAATCCAGTATTTTTCTCTAAAAATAGTTTTAACTTTCTAAATTTATGTTTTCTATTTGTACTCATATTTAATTTAGATATATTTTTGTATGTTCCTGTACATATCAAATCAATAAAGAATAACAAATGTCTAAAGTAGCAGGAAAAGTGACTTGAGAGGTTGACGTTAGGATCTCTTTGAATATGTACTACTGATCAAGTCAAGTACCGAGGGAAGATATTTGAAAGAAAATTTATACATGTTGAACTCGTAGGTATAAAAGTTTCTCGATACTAGTGTCACTTCTGTTCTTGCCTATTTTTCATAATCTTTCACTACTGTCAAATCGTTTTTGCTCCCGCGATAACGATGTATGTTTATTATATTATTTATTACTTTATTATCTTGTAATGTAACTTACTTAGTATTATTTTAGTTCATGATTGATTGAGGTGCTTCTCCCCAATGATGGTCTTGTCCGAAGCGCTTGTAGATTCACTCCATATAACCGACGTGTAGAAGAACCCTCATGTGGCTAATTTATAAATTAAATATTTTGAATTTTGAATTTTTACTAGACTAGACTTGTTAATCGTCATAAACTTTAAAGCTTTTGTGCTGCTTGGAGCGACAAAACCTTTGTCGCGCATTGTTGTAGCCACAAACGGCAGCGACAGGCGACAGGCGACATCGAGTGATACCCGACATGTGGACTCAGCGGCATGCGTGACAAGGGTAACAGTACCGCACATTTGAGCATCTAATTCATAGTTGTTTTACCCATGTCATGTTAAAATGTTCACAGTGACAGGAGCAAGCAATTGTACTCCAGTTGTAGAGAAAGGATTCAATTTGGATGCTGATTTATATTTTAGTTGGATTGATTAGATAACTATTTATAGAGGATTGTAGCAGATCCAGTGTAGGAAGTAAAAGTGTTGGGTTAATTTTTCAAGCCAATGAGAACACACATATACAAATAAGCTACTTGATGGTAAGTGTAATATTTACATTCTCAAGAGAACAATCTCAAGACCGCAATCCTAAGACTGTAAATGTGTGTGCATGCGTTGTGTATGCGTTGACGTTCAAGTTGGAATGCCATTGACGACACGCTGGCCTAGTTGGTAGTGACCCTGCCTACTAAGCTAGCGGTCAAATCCCGGTAAGGGCAGATATTTCTGTGATGAGCGCGAATATTTGTTCCTGAGTCATGGATGTTTACTATGTATTTAAGTATATATTTCTCTATATAAGTATTTATATCGTTGTCTAGTACCCATAGTACAAGCGTAGAGCTTAGTTTGGGGCTAGGTCAATTGGTGTGAGATTGTCCCCTGATATTTTTTTTTATTTATTTATTGCTAGTCAATTCGCGGTAATTTTATTCCCACACCGTAACACAACGTTGTGAGCACTGCTGTTTGTGCGGTAGGGTTTAGGATAGGATAAGATAGTGATCCGGATGGACCCTGAACAAGTTCCTACTACAATTAAAACATGTAGGAAAGCCTAATCCTTTTCAGTCATCTAAATTCTAAAGTGCCGTTGTTTGTTATTTACATAGAGCATTCAGATTGTACGTGATTTTGTACATGCAAAGTTGTCTAGCTGGTGTCCAATGTAGGTACTTAGTAATATTTTATATCGCCACTGTACACATCCCTGAGGGAACGACAATAATAGGGAATATGCATGTTTTTTTTTTTATCGCATTTCTCAACAATATGTGAAGATACCGCAAAAAACAACATCAAAAGTGAAATTAAATTTAAAATCGGCCAAGAAATACTGATGATACTAAGCATTTTAAACTGCTAATTAGAAAGCGATTAGACAGAGCATATCGTACCTATCTATATGCACTGTGACGTCATGTAACAGATCGGCCATATAAACTCCGTGTTAAATTCTGTTTTGATAGAAAGACATGGGAACAAAATATTTTATGGCTTATATCTTGATTATTTTTATTTAAAATATATATATATATATATATATATATATATATCAGCTGTTTATTACTTGAATCATTGAAGTGGTGATAAAAAGTCATGAATTTTCCCAATTCTGCGCAGACACTAAGCAGTCTCTGCCAGGCGGCCTGCCAGTCCAATATCTGCGTAAAGAAATGGATGAAAAACCTTACGATAAATATTTATGGACAATATCGGCCAATGGACTATTAGACTGTGGTCGCCTCCAGCTTTCGATTTGAGCTAGTTTAAAACATTTCACTTTATAGTTTCACTGGGGCCCTTGCCAAGATGCATTATGCTAACGTAACGTTTCTATTCGTTTCGTTTTTAAACCAATCGCGTCACTTGGAGATCACGTGACTTTTGCCACTACCAGTGGGGTGATTGGTTTAAAAACGAAACGAATAGAAACGCTATTTAGCGTAGTGCATCTTGGCAAGGCTCACTGCTGTAGTGGGCTCTGCTTACTACGCCACTACGCTAACTAGCGTTTCTATAGTTGTCGAGTTTATTAATATCTATAATAATAATAGCTGTAGCTCATGTTCATCAAATTTAAATCAAGCTACAACCATATCAAATTTAGTCAAAATCTTTAAAGCCGTTTGAGTAACATACATAACAATATAAAACCATTATAAAGTTATTATTTACAGTCGAATTCATAAATATGTGTACACTTGTCTTTTTAATGACATGTTTTACCTGCATTATATAATTTGTCACAGCGATAAAAGTGACAAGGTACTTAAGTGTTGGTGCACGTATTTATGAACTCGACTCTACATAATTAATAACAATTTTTACATTTGGGGGACCGTTTAGGGAATATTGAACTCGAAAACTGTATTACGCGCCTCCTCCAAACCAAAAACTACATTTAAAATCTAAAAAATATCTTAAATGAAAGCAAATATAACAAATTAAAACTAAGAAAAACTATTACGACTTAGTACACTAGTGGTGGTCTAAGTTTTCATACGTACTAAAAATAATATAAGACAGCAACCAAATAAAGAAAATTTGTTCATACTTATCCTTTTTTGAGATATTTTTTTTGCGTTTGTAGTAGTTAAATCCTAACCCACCCTACACTGAGCATGGTCAGACATGCCCTTGCCCGGTTTTTTCTTCTTTCTCTTCTCTTCTACATCTCAATTAGCCGAAACACGTGCCTCTATAGATAAATAAAAAATACAACAGGATCAGGAACCTTCTCCTTTTTTTTAAGTCGGTTATTCGTGATGTTTAAAAAGCCCAGTCAGTTGTAATGTTGATTTCCCCGAGCCGAGGAGTGAAATCGAATCTTCATTCGATATCTCTTTGCCTATAATCGATTTGCGCCCGGCCATATGGCCTGAAAAACAAAAGGATTTTACTTCGTAAAACATATCTAAAGTTTTAGCCGTGATTTCAATGAACATTTAAAAGCGTTGAAACTGTCGGCTTTTGACGATTTATGGCGAATATTAAACTTGTATCTACTGTCAGCGCGTGAGTTAAATGCAGAGTTCAGGAATGCGACAAATAAAACCTTTTAAGCTCATTTAGTGCATCGAATAAGGTGAAAAATACTCGTAGTGCAGCGACTATAGTGCTATGTATAAAGAACACAAGACCAAAGTGCCTTCCCCTTAATCAAGACAGTAAGAAAAGCGTTAATGGGCATATTCTTAGCTTAGTTGAATTAACAGTTTAATATACGAAAGTTACTTTTTAGCCTTTTAGGCTAGATTGTTATAATTTCAGGTGTATTTTAATACAGCTTTATCTATATAAAAAAATAATGCGATTAGTGCTGTAACCTAATCAAGGACACTAGGCACTGCTAGATCAAAACAGGATCAACTCAAAATCATAAATTATAAATAAACAACCTGTCACTAATATGCTTGTAAACATCTTAGCCTATTTGTGCAAATTGTGGTTACTGAATAATCAACAACGTTTTAAAGTTGTAATTCTGTAGCTCTGCCTAGCCCACTCTGGGATTACAGGCGTGAAGGTATGTAATGTAATAAATAAAAACCCGAGGACGGTCAACAAAATGACCTAGTCCCAAACTAGACTAGGCTTGTACTATGGGTACGAGATAACGAAACACTTACTAATATAGAGAATACATAATATCATATTAAAGTGACGTAATTGTGGTTTAGAATATAAATAAATAAATAAATATCAGGGGACAATGTCACACCAATTGACCTAGTTCCAAATTAAGCTCTAGGTTTGTACTATGGGTACTAGACAACGATATAAGTACTTATATAGAGAAATATATACTTAAATACATAGAAAACATCCATGACTCAGGAACGAAATATTCGCGCTCATATGTCCGAGTAATTACTTTTACTAATTTGTCTATCATTTAAAACTGTTTGGATTTGCGAAAGTTCAAGTTAATTATAAAAAATCAGTTCTGAAAATTGGATTCACAAGACATGTGGTTTCATCAATTTCTTTTCAAAGCATGATAGACAAAATTCAAAAAATAAAAATGTAATGAACATTGAAACGACACGTCGGATAAGTTTGTATTTATCTTGATTTCTTAGTTAACCTTGTTACCTATCGACAAGCTAACTGAGTTAACAAGATAAAAAACAAATTACCCAAAAGGTACGAGTACAATGTCGTTTGATTATTCACTACATTTGTACCTCCCTTACCGTGTGGTTGTGGTGGTTGCCGGCTTAGAATTCTGCCACTCCATGTCTTCCCGTGGAAGTCGTAAGAGGCGACTAAGGGAATAAAGGCTTGTAGTACTGTTAGGCGATGGGCTTGCTACCTGTCACTAATATACACTGTTAAACATCTTAGCCTACTTGGCTGTCAACCAAAAGGTTTTCTGTGCTTTTGTGGACCTGGAAAAGGCCTATGATAGAGTAAATAGAAAGGAGTTGTGGACGGTGCTGTCTATGTATGGAGTGAGCAGCAACCTGGTGCAGGCTTTGAGGTCCCTTTATGAGGGCTCCAGAGCCTGTGTCAGGATAAATGGGGCATACTCGGCCTGGTTTAATATCTCTAAAGGTGTTTGACAGGGCTGTGTTGCCTCACCATGGCTGTTCAATCTATTCATGGACAGTTGTATTCGGAATTTGAGAGAGTATGATAAGGGTTTGCGTATGCAAGAGTTGCTAATCAAATGCCTCTTATATGCCGATGATCAAGTTATACTTGCCCCATCGGTACTTGAGTTGCAGGAGATGGTGACAGTAATGAATGAGGGATTTAAGCAAAAGGGGATGAAAGTAAATGTTGCCAAGACCAAGGTCATGGTGATAGAGAAGGATGAAGAGATGACTGAGTGCGTGATAAATATAAATGGTGAATTAGTAGAACAAGTGAGCGAATTTGTGTACCTGGGAAGTGTGTTTACAAGAGATGGTAAGTGTGAGAAGGATATCGAGAGGAGGATAAATGCGGGGAATCTAATTAATGGGGCCCTGTACTCCTTTGTGAGCAGACAGGGCGTTTCACAAAAAGCCCGGCTGGCTGTTCACAATGGAGTGCTGGCCCCTACCCTGATGTATGGTAGTGAATGTTGGGTGTGGCAGAACAAGCATGTTAGTCGTGTAAATGCAGTTGAAATGCGCTCTTTGCGTAGTATGTGTGGTGTGAAACTGATTGATAGAGTAAGAAATGAAAAAATCAGAGAGAAATGTGGAATAAAAGAAGATGTAGTGACTAAGATTGACAAGGGCATGCTTCGATGGTTCGGTCATTTAGAAAGGATGGATGAAAGAAGATTGACGAAAGAGATATACAGATCGAAAGTGAGTGGAAGGGTCGGAAGGGGCCGCCCTAGGCGTACTTTTTCATATCATATCAAATCGGAGAAATACTGGAAAAGGGCCGAATCTTAAGTACCCGAAACCGACGTGCGTGCATGACTCGATGTAAGAATGTTGAAGAAGCGAAAGAAATTTGTCAAGATCGTAGCAAGTGGAAAGAAGTGGTCTCTGCCTACCCCTCTGGGAAACAGGCATGATTTAATGTATGTATGTAATGTAAAAACATCTTAGCCTAATTGTGCAAATTGTGGTTACAGAGTTATCAACAAGTTTTTAGAGTTGTTGGTAATTCTGTAGCTCTGCCTACCCCACTCTGGGAATGAAGGCGTGAAGGTATGTATGTATGTTGTACCTCCCTTCCTAGACTTCTGCGCAATCTGCACCGAGCAGTGGGAAAGGTCATTTTACTGCCAAGTTTCCGCAAATAAACGGTTTCCAGTTCCTTCTCAAAGCATTTCGTATATTTTTACGTCTTTCCAATATCAAATACGGCAGTAATAAAAGGCACAATCTGCTCAATTACGAAGAAAGCGGTCAAAAGTTATAAAGCAGAGTCAAAGCTGCACGCTGCAGTTTAATTTGGCAAGGTTTTAAATATGGCTGTTAATGGCGTCGTGCTGTTAAACTATTGATCTATTTATTGCGTAAGTTTTGTGTTACTAGAGCTGTCATTTTTTCTATGAATTACTTTAGTGTCAGTTATCCCTGTTGTACTGCTTTGTGATATAACTGACAACATTGATATTGTAAAATACATAGGTACCTATATATTTTAATTTTTACATTGTAAAATATCGAAATAAGGGAAGGATATATTTTTGCCTGGAAACTTTGGACGTGTTAAGTTTAACCGGACTAATAAGGATACACTGCATTTGAAAAATGTGTGTTTATCAACCGTTTAAACGCCACAGTCAGCTAAGTACCCTTACCATGAGTTACAATAAATTACCGTACTCGCTAGCGAGTCAAATGCTGTGTCCCTAATAGTATTCTTATTCTTATACGGCCGACATCTAAAAGTCGTGCCACTAGTGCTACCGTTGGCCACAGCCGACACAAGTTGAAGAAAGAGAATAACATGTTTGGCTTCTGATATTGAGATATTTTGTTTTTGACGTTAGAGGTAACAACTTTGCTTTCATTAGGTTGAAAGGTGATTAAAGTGTAAGATTTTTAACCCTAGACGTGTGTCTGTCTCATTTAATCACTGCTCATAATCTGATCTAATCGAAAACGTTTTTTTTTCAAACAAAGCTAGTTGAATCAGAATAGTTCTAAACTTCATAGATTATTATGGATTCTGATCTGTTATGAAGTTCTAAAATATGTTTTGTTTTCTATAAGTAAGTTTTTTCTACATTTTAGTCTGAAATTCATTTGATCTTTACCATCAAAACGAGTAAAGCAAAGTTCAACTATAATATGGTAGGTAAATCCCTTTATATTCCAGGAAAAAATAACATATTCGCGAAAGAAAATCGAAAAGCCGCAG
This sequence comes from Acleris emargana, assembly GCA_927399475.2. Taxonomy (NCBI): domain Eukaryota; kingdom Metazoa; phylum Arthropoda; class Insecta; order Lepidoptera; family Tortricidae; genus Acleris; species Acleris emargana. Next base: position 7,574,094 of record OV656840.1, read on the forward strand.
GCAAAGCTTTAAGCGGTAAGTAAACTTATAAAAAGGTCCATTTGCGACCGGAATTAGATTGTGCCAACACAAGGACCTCAACCAAAGAGGCCCCGAGTCGTAATAAAACTAGCGATTTACTTCCCAAACGCAATAAATTTTATTTATGCCCCTAAGGAGATAAAAGTAATTCTGAAATATGCTTTTACATATTTTTGATATAAAACGTGATGAATCAGGACCATTTTGACGGTAGGTAACACGGAATACAAAATGGTGAAAATGAAAGAAGAACGATAGTAAAGAAAGAAGAAACATTTATTCGTGACAAACAGACAATCAAAAAGGAACGAAATGGTTTTAACTTATCGTTATGCTGACTGCAAGTGTTGGTTTTCATTTGGAACCATCCAGTGAAACCACGGCAGTACCTACATAAGAACGGTAGGTATTTTTGAATAAATATTTAAAAGTGTCATTTAAAAATGTACAACACTGATTACGTCACCTTAAAACTTATAAGTATAGGTAGCTTATAGAGTTATCAGTTAGTCACACTTATAAGACCTATCGTGTTCAATTGTTTATATATTCTGAAACCAATAATTTAATTTAAACATCATGAGGAGTCCGCAGTCGACGTAAATTAAAATCTAATCAACATCGTCGGAAGCCGCAGAAGTTTTCGGCAGATGAAATACGCCGGTAAAATATACACGTTTAACATTCCGTTTTTACTAAAACAATGTAGTTACTAATTGGTATTTTCAGCAAACACATAACTATATGCTTTGCATATTTACTTAGTTACTATATTAATATTGTGGCCGAAATAAACAGTACATACGGTCCAATAGCTGTGGAGAAAACATAGTAAAATGGGATTTGGTGAATGGGACAGCTGAAAACCAATGCAGCGGCAAAAGTCCATGGCGCATCTCCTGCGCTGCCCCGCGTGCTCGCGTGAAAAGAAGTTTGTCTCTGGCCCTTTAGGAGTTTCTGTTACCTATTGCCATTTGGGTGCTTGCATACGCTACGTACTTTACGTACGTTGGGTTTTATTATGGTGGCTCGTCGCACGTACGGTCGTAATCCGTGTGATATACCTTTGTTTGAAGACGACATAATATTTATAATGTGATATTGGTATTAATACGCCGCTGGTACACTAAGAAGAAAAAGTGAAAATAGCCCTTATAATATGCTTTGGGGTTCTTCTTTCTCACTCGCTCTTTACTTTGCCCGAAACCGAAATACTTTTTTAAAACCTCTTGGTACATTGTTTTTAATTAGCACGATTTGCACATAACAAATAACAAACCTTTTACAGAGAAATTATAACAGTGTGGCTAATTCGGATCAGTCTTCTCTAATTTCAAATATAATATGTAAACCTAATTAAAAAAATGTAAGCTCTATTCTTGTAATACTAAAATCGAATTTGACGTTCGTAAAATAGGTTTACATATATTTGAAATCAGAGAACACTTATCTGAATTGGCCCCAATGTCTACGTAAATAAAAATCTATTATGAACCTAACTTTTTATGAAATTTCAAAAGCATTTTATTTCATACCATTACTTATATGAAAGTTTCAAGATATCTTGAAAACTGATCTCTATTAGGCAGAAAATATTTCTAAATGGAATTGAATATACTCGTAGCAAAGTGATTCTTTGAAACACACGCCTGTACTTTATTAGGCCAGTCACTTACTTATTTCAATCTAGTTACAGTCAAATAAAAGTAGATTATTCACCGAGGGGATAAAGCTATGTTATATATCACGGGCGCGATATTGAATCTTGAGCAAATTTCAAATTCCAAAAATTGAGTCTAGATTTTAACTCCCGAGCGTAGCGAGGGTGATACTGGTGGTATGAATTAAAACGGAGTCCTGAGTGCAGCGAGGGATTCAAGCTCACCCAAGACTAAAACAGCTTTATCCTAAAGAAGAATACTCTTCTTTTGTCACCTTTTACGAGGCAGTAAAAAGCAAGGCTACTTACTAGAAACAATGTTTTATTATTTAAAAATTACGTATTTATTTTTATTTTTCATAGAAATCCAAATCTCATCATTAACTAGCGGGTTATGATGAGATTCAGTACTATATTATAACCTACTGGGTGATAATATTGTATTGAATCTCATTATAACCCGCTGGTTAGCCGATGGCTATAATATTATACTTACTTTAGGTGAGGTTTGCATGATATATTATTAAGTATTTTCGAGCATGTTGTGTGAATATCTATTTTTTATTAGCAAGTTACAATTTAAATATAAAGTGTTATATTCTCAAATATTCCCTTTACCGAGAAAAAGTTTTTTTTACTAAATACATACATACATACACACACTCACGCCTTCATTCCCAGACTTGGTTAGGCAGAGCTACAGGATTACCAACAACTCTTAAAGACTTGTTAATTCTGTAACCACATGTTGCACAATCAGGCTAAGATGTTTACCATGTGTATATTAGTGACAGGTGGCAAGCCCATCGCCTAACAATACTACAAGCCTTTTTTCCCTTAGTCGCCTCTTACGACTTCCACAGGAAGACATGGAGTGGTACAATTCTAAGCCGGCAACCACTCGGCTCAAGCCGGCAACCTTGAATAGACTATGTACTATGAACATTGAATAGACTTTAATTATTTTTAACGAGAATATTAAGTAGAAAACTAAGCTACAACTTATTTTCTTATCAAGCTAAAACTTGTTTCTTTTTAAATTTATAAATTCTGTAAATGTTTAATTTTTAATATGATATGGAGGTTTTATTATCTATGTCAATATCGTGACGTTGCTAAAGTATTTATTGTTTTAACATTGGGCTCGTTAACTGATTGAATCATGAAATTCACTGGATTTTTTTGCGCTTTTGCTGGTGTGGAAGCTGGAATTAAATTGTCACCTTCTATAAAATAAATTTCATGAATTTCACTTTCTATTGAAATTTTATGTAAATAATTACTACGGTGGATCACTGAATATATGAAAACATTTTTTTTTGTTTCAATCCTTTTCGGCTTGTATGAAACGTTTTTACACCTAATTAACGTACATTATATAAAATATAAAAGAGATACATTAATATTTAGTACTGCCCTAAGCTAACGGAACTTTTACAAAATAGGGAATAAGACCATTTTTTACAGTTCCGTGGGGCAGTAAGTACGAACTACTTATTAATCTATCTCTTTAATATTTTATATTATGAATATCCGTACTCATAGTAGCCGATTGAAACAAAAAATGTTTTCTTACATTAAGTAGTCCCCCTTACAGTTACTGCCAAGACTCTCTATATCATTAAAAAAGCATTCATCTGAAAATACGTAATACCTAGGTAAAAAATCTTCTGCTGCAACCAAAAAAACGAAAGTCTGTAAAGCAGGGTGTAAATTTACAGTGTTTAAAAGGATTTTAAGTAAACGAAAACGTAGCAGGCAAATCGAGTTTCAACAGTATCGATTTTACACAAGCATTGTACGCACAAAACAAACGAAATTGGTACGTTTAGCTCGTTTGCATTCAGCGTACGGCCTCTAATTTCAGACCAGAATTGTAGCGCGAGCGGCACTCGCGAGTCTTTTTTACCCACTAAAATACGATTAATAGATTTACGATCGTATTTTGCTTTGAATTAGAACTATTTCGATTAAAAATACGAGTAAAATAAATTGCAGACTGCCTAAAGGAAACAAAATAAAGCTCATTTTCCACTGGTGGTTAGGCGAAGAGAGACGAAGCTGCTTGAGAATATAATTTGAATTAAAAAACCATTTCCACTGATGAGCGAGGAGGGAACTAAAGTTTTTCATTACAAATTTCAATTCTCGTGTCATATTTTTTCGCCTCACCTCTACGGTGGAGAAGCACCTCAAGGTTAGAATAAGCTAATAATAAGCAAATCTTGCTTGTTTTTAATTTTTTATGTTTATTTTATTAATTTATTTAATAAGTACAATTTTAATTAAAACTAACAATTAGGCATTGCCCCACAAAACTGTAATAACAGTTTGACTGTGGGAACGGTAATCTTTAAGATATTTATATGGTTAAGTATACTAAACATACATTTATAATACCTGTATTATATAAGTTGATCTAAAATAGTTTTTTTAATAGTCTCTTTAATTATAATTTTTCACCTCTTATGGCTTCAGGCAAACTATTGAGATACCCGCTTCAAGACGAGATGCAACAGAAACGTCAGTTGTCTTTGATTTGTGTTATCTTAAGACGAAGATCTCACTCAAGATCAGTTTATGAATTAGTTGCTGATAAATTATCAAGAAGTCTCCGGGTGTTGACTTTGAATTAATTACAAGTTTCTAAAATAATGCCGCTCTTACAAAAACTAACAAACCGACAGATAAGCGGATAGAGTATTAGATTTTTTATTTTATTTATCCGCTAAAATTTACATTTATATTTTTATTCATGTGTTAATTTTATAATACGCTCGACTTTCAATCAAGTGAACACCAGATTACGATGTAACTTTAGTAAGTTGTTGCAATTTCTGCAAAATAAACTAGTTAGACGCAAGTGGGGCTCGCGCGGACAGGGTTCCTTGATGTAATAAAAACTCTTCAATCTAGGAATCAGTAGTCACACGAGCACATGGTTAAATCTGAACCAAATGTGTCACATTTTCGATGTAATTTTCGACTCAACCGTTAGCTCAGTGATTGATCAAAAAAATCGGTATTAATTGTAAGTTTTCCTAACAAGGCTCTATATTCAACCATAAATATTATTAAAAAAAAAAGCAAAAGCGAAACGGGATGAAAGTAAATGTTACCAAGACCAAGGTCATGGTGATAGAGAAGGATGAGGAGATGACTGAGTGCGTGATAAATATAAATAGTGAATTAGTAGAACAAGTGAGCGAATTTGTGTACCTGGGAAGTATGTTTACAAGGGATGGTAAGTGTGAGAAGGATATCGAGAGGAGGGTGAATGCTGGGAATCAAATTAATGGGCCCCTGTACTCCTTTGTGAGCAGACAGGGCGTTTCACAAAAAGCCCGGCTGGCTGTTCACAATGGAGTGCTGGCCCCTACCCTGATGTATGGTAGTGAATGTTGGGTGTGGCAGGACAAGCATGTAAGTCGTGTAAATGCAGTTGAAAGGCGCTCTTTGCGAAGTATGTGTGGTGTGAAACTGATTGATAGAGTAAGAAATGAAAAAATCTGAGAGAAATTGTGGAATAAAAGAAGATGTAGTGACTAAGATTAAAAAGGGCATGCTTCGATGGTTCGGTCATTTGGAAAGGATGGATGAAAAAAATTGACGAAAGAGATATACAGATCGAAAGTGAGTGGAAGGGTCGGAAGGGGCTGCCCTAGGCGTACTTTTTCGAATCAAATCGGAGAAATACTGGAAAAGGGCCGAATCTTAAGTACCCGAAACCGACGTGCGTGCATGACTCGATGTATGAATGTTGAAGAAGCGAAAGAAATTTGTCAAGATCGTAGCAAGTGGAAAGAAGTGGTCTCTGCCTACCCCTCTGGGAAACAGGCGTGATTTAATGTATGTATGTGTGTATGTAAATATTATTTAATAAAAATTGCCTATTGAAGTGTATCGTGAGATAAACGCTTCATAATGTACCAACCACACATTTAACTTAACACTTTTTAACAACGGGTGCTTAGCCTATCCCCTAAGTTAGCACCGTAAGAGGCTGACTTGGGTTACTTTTACATTTGGAGCGGGGAAATTGAAAGCTTATACATTTTTAGGTCCGTTTCAGAACATTTGTGACTCGTTCCGAGCTGCTAATATTATCATAAAGATACGTAAATGTTTCAATGTTCTCGAAATTAAAGGTTGACGACGCGCTGGCCTAGTTGGTAGTACGACTATTACGAAGCTATCGGTCTTGGCTTCAAATCCCGGTAAGGGCAGATATTTGTGTGATAAGAGCGAATATTTGTTTCTGAGTCATGGATGTTTTCAATGTACATATTTAAGTATATATTTCTTTATATAAGTATTTATATCAGTGTCTAGAACCCATACCATAGTACAAGCTAACTAAGGTTTGGGACTAAGTCAATTGGTGTGACATTGTCCCCTGATCTTTATTTATTTATTTATTTAAGGGCAAGTGGTAGTGACCATTCCAAGTTGAGCGAGAAACTTTCGCCTCTGGCTTGTGGCATTTGAGTCTCTATTCCACTTTTTTTAAACACATTTTTTTTTATAAAATCGTTGCCGTTATCAAATTAAGAATTACATTGTTTCATCATATGATAACGACATGGTATAAGATTAAGTACAATAGAGGTCCAGACGTCATTCCATATTCAATGGCGTATCTAGAGATATTTTCCAGGGGGGCCTGGCCCACGCCTCGTTGAGATATATTGGAGAGACTTCATTCGGCTTCCTATTTACAAGTGATCAATGATCTTTCTGGGGTGGGGACCAGACTATTCTGGGGTGGGTATGGCCTACCCCCTCCCCTCCCCTAGATACGCCTATGTTCACATTTAGGCGCACTGCATTTTACACAATATGCATGTTTTAACAGTTCTCTGATTGCAATTTGATTGTGTGGGGAAGGCAAACGAGCACACAGACTACTTGAAGGAAGGTGGAATCTAGCCCAACGAATAATAAGAAAGAAAAGAAAACAGAGGATGTAAAAAGAGATTGAAGAAATACAGAAGAAAGAGAAGAGAAAATGAAATTGTTTGTGTATCTTTAAATATACCATTTGTGTTTTTGTTTATTTCGTTGTGTGTTATTTTCCTGATTGTAACGACAAAATATTTTACATAGGTATATACTTAGTTGCATTTGCTGTTTCAATATTGTTAATACGCTGTCATAGATCAGTGTTCTCTAAGGTTTGTACATAATTAAAATAAGTAAACACTTCCTCGAATGGCTCCTATATCGTACAAAATTACCTAGCCTTGGCTTCAAAAGGAACATAGACCTCAAAAAGATGATTATCGTACTAAATCTAATAAAACAATTATATCCGGGGCAAGAATGTATATTTCGTCATCATGTCGACTACAACATCTTCAAAATATGGGGAACTTGCCAAATATTCTAATGAGTATTAGCTGCTTAGAGAAGTGTACCTACGATAAACATACTTAATTATTTTAATTAATGGACATTTTTTGGACCATACGTCAAAATGGACCCAGAACCAACAGACATGAGAGTTTGGCTATTAAATAGGTCTTTAAATCTACTTCATTTAATTGGGCACAAAGTCAAATTCCATTGCAGAACTGAGATATTCATTTTTTAATTTAGAGTGAAAACGAACTATGAAGAATCTGTGGCTAGGGTATTTAACATTTTGGAGGGTAGGTAACAAACAATATATGTAGTAATAAATAATGAAAGTATTGCTACCGAACATGGCGTGAACTACATTCGTCTTCGTCGTGGGTTAACTAGTCATATTTTTTTAAATATCTTGACTGTTCTTGCTTAACTGGAAGACGCACAATAGGCTCTTGTGCTCACACTATTTCCATTATATGGTACTTAGGGTTAGGCAGGCATATGCCATTTAATCATCCTGCAGGTCATTTGAATGACTTGGTTATTAATGTATAATGAGAATAATAAGATAATATTAACTTGCTGTAAATACTGATTATATTAATAAATAAAATAATCAAACGTCAAACGCTCGGTTTTGTCATGCCATTTTAACTTTTTTCCGCTACCTAAAGGTTGTCTGGAAGAGATCGCTTTTTAGCGATTAGACCGCCTGTTATCTTCCTCTTGTTTTAGTACCTACTTATTATTTTCTTTGTATCGCTTTTATATTCTTATCCTATCGATTAATGATTGGTATGGTAGCCTATCATTAAGAGAAACCCGTTTATAGACCTTATACATACACACTGACTGAAATATGAATATCTCGGTTCTGCAATGGAATACAATTTGGTGCCTATAGAACAAAATGAAGTATATTTATAGATCCTTTTAATGACCTAACTCTCAGCTGTGTTGGTTCTGGGTCCAAGATCCATACTAAGTTGCCCATGGTCCTTTACTATTGACTTGGCAAAAATCGTATCGCAAAGTATTTTTTTTTAACAGCGTGAGGTGTCGTAGGATAGTCTTTCAAAAATATTACGGGTTTGCGACGGTAATTTTTCGATTTAGGGGTCCGTTTATGAAATATTAAGCTTTAAAGCGCTAATTTTTGTTAGAGTCAAAGAACATATAACAAATTTTAAAGGAAAACTATCACGGCTAAGTAGAAATGATTGGTTCCTGAGATACAGGCTACTAATGTGTTTATACCTACTAAATAAATTCACCAAAAACAGCACCAAATAACTTAAATAGAGAATTAGTACATACTTGTTGTTTTTTAAGAAGTAATGGCTTCGGAAACCTCGATCTCAACATCTTCATCTTCGTGGCTCAATGGTCAGACATGCTCTTACCCGATTTTGTACCTTATTGCGGCACAACCACGTAAGCAATAACGAACAATATTGTCAAATAATATGTTAGCGATAAAATATAAGTGTTTATCTAGTTTTGACTTTGACTATACAATGCATTGAATATTTATTACGTAGCTATAAAAAGAGTCAGTATATTTTGGTGTAACCTTAATAAACTTTGCGCTTCTATGCATAACAGGTCCAATATCGCCAGGCGTCCAGTAACGTTGCTTTAATAACAAAGTTTCGTGGCACCTGTTTTTGTATGGCTCAGCGACCAACTGGTACAAGGATAGTTCATGTAAGTAATCTATCCATACAAGCATATGCTGGTTGCACATAAGCAGAATTATTAGTGCATTTAGAACGATTATGGAACAATGGAAACAGTGCAAACTGACTTCACTCATGCCGAAGTCTTCACAAGATCCACTAAATACAAGGATAAGCTGTATTTGCCTCGGCCAAAATGTAATAATTTAAAAGTTAATTCTTACTTTATGGCAATAAAAATTTACAATTATCTACCATTTGTTATACAGAAATGTCCCTTGAATTTTGACTATTTAATCACAAGCTATTGGAAAAAGTTTTTACTCTGTTCTGGAGTTCCTTGATGAAAAATGATCTGTATGAGTTGCATTGCATGCCTAATTAAGGTAGAACATAAGCTCATCCTATTCCACGAAGATCTGTATAACTACTATGTTCTGGTAATAAATGTATTTATCTTTGTCATTGTTTAACAACATTTAAAATTCACATGCTGCATTTTTTATCGTTTTTGATAATTAAATTTATAGACAAGAGTATTAAATAATCCAAATAATCCATTAATCGGGCATATTTGTTATACAGAGAATCCAAAAGGCAAATTAGCACAAAAGGCAGGCACTTTATTACCACAAATATCACATGTAAGTATGTTTATCTTCACACATTATAAGGCCTTAAGCATTAAAACAACTCATTTTACCATGATAATTCAATTGTCTGCTGTGGTGTGGTTGGGGTGTGGGGTATAATGTAATGTTAACTAAAATAATGTAAAACCACCCGTACCCGTGTGGTTGCCGGGTTAGAATAGTGCCACTCCATGTCTTCCCATGGATGTCGTAAGAGGCGAATAAGGGAATAAAGGCTTGTAGTACTGTTAGGCGATGGGCTTGCCACCTGTCACTAATAAACTGGGAAACATCTTAACCTACTTGTGCAAAATGTACATACTTACATACATAAACTCACGCCTTCATTCCCAGAGTGGGGTAGGCAGAGCTAAAGAATTATCTACAACTTTAAAAACTTGTTGATAATTCAGTAACCACATTGCACAAATAGACTTACAAAAAAATGCAAAATGTGGTTACAGAATCAAGAAGTTTTAAAACTTGTTGGTAATTCTTTAGCTCTGCCTACCCCACTCTGGTAATGAAGGCGTGAGTTTATGTATGTATGTATGTAAAACCACATGTGTTTTAGACCTTTCACTATTTATGTAACATTAATTAATATTAAACACTGTCTAAACAATGGTAATACTAGTATTTTAGTACTCGAAGATTATTGCTAGAGGCACCATTTAACTACACCAACAAACGATTAACCCCAAACAAATAACAAAGCGAAATCCCTTGCTAAACAAAAACGAAACAATTATGTACCTTTTCAAAAATTAACAAGCGTGTCTGGTTTCGGTGGTTTTACAAATAAAGTTTACCATACCATTAGTATCTTGTTGAACTTGTGACATTTCCAAAGCTTTAGGGTGGAATTAATTTTGAATGTACTCAACTTCACTTGTTTTGGACCTAGAAAGTTTTCAGACGGTCACTAAGCCTTTGGTATATTATGAATATTGACAAATGTATCGAAAGTATCATTTATTGAGTTTTTTGTATTTTTAATATGACCAACTTCCATCCATGTCTTCCCGTGGAAGTCGTAAGAGGCGACTAAGGGAATAAAGGCTTGTAGTACTGTTAGGCGATGGGCTTGCTACCTGTCACTAATATACACTGTTAAACATCTTAGCCTAATTGTGCAAATTGTGGTTACAGAGTTATCAACAAGTTTTTGGAGTTGTTGGTAATTCTGTAGCTCTGCCTACCCCACTCTGGGAAAGAAGGCGTGAAGGTATGTATGTATGTAATATGACCAACATTCAATTTATTCTCATACTACAGGATTGTAAAAACTAATTTATTTGATACCTTTGTCAATATTTTCCTTACAAACAAGACTTCCTTGGGATCATTCTTTGTCACCATTATTATTTACTCCTGCTCCATTCCCATTCCGTCGAGACATTTCTGTGTCAGAAGCAAGTCAAAGCCCAGAAAATGTCGAGCAAACACTCGTCTTCGAGCACATTCGAGTACATTCGAGCATATTCGGCTATTGAAACAGGGACGCAATAATCACGCTTTGTGCTCCCGCCTATTGTGTCGAGGGTCATTCAGAAACAGATATTAAAATTACTGAGAAGAAAAAAGACTTGGAGAATTCATAAGGAATATTTTATGTGAAGGTGAAATTTCAGTTGACTCGTATTTAGTAAATGGGAGGAAAACTTTAATGAGTTTGTTGTTCTCTTTAGACAAATCTATGTAAGTACCGATTAAATACACAGCTCTACGCATTTATCATAAACGTTTGTATAAAGTTGTGTAGTCCTGATATAAATAGAAAAGTAAGTAATCCCGGCCGTTTAGGAGTTTATATTGCCTATTACCGCTTGGGTACTCAGGGTTATTAGGTAGGGCCTCTACTCAACTCGGTAAAACCATATTGCTTTTAAAGTGTTATGGTATTAAATAAGATAAACGTTCAGAAACACGTCAAAACTATAAGGTTACTTTTACCGTTTAAAATCTCAGCCCTACTCATCTACGATCAGTTCAAAGGTACAGATTCATTTGTTGGCCTGTACAATCCAGTTCATTAATATGCATACGCTTTAAATAGTACCTTGGCCTTTTAATGTCATGTTTAAACTGCCATATATGAAATTGTCACAACGGTTAAAGTAACAAGATACTAAAGTGTATACATATTTATGAACTCAACTGTACCAATACCATAAGAAACAAAACGAAATCAGGTAAATATCAGGGGACTATGTCACACCAATTGACCTAGTCCCAAACTATGCTCTAGGCTAGATAGGTACATAGATAGATAATGTCTCCAAATCGAATTCAATACACTAAGCCAGGTTCATTATCAAAGGTAATCTCCGGGTAAAGGTTGCCCGGTCAAATCTTAACCGGTTATCCATTGTGTAGTCAGGAACCGGTTATACGGATCCCGGTCGGGGAACAATAGCTCGGACTTGTTTGTTTTCTTGGGCGAATTTAGGCCTAATTCTATGAATAATCGTTTTCGAGCCGATCAGAAATTATTCAATAACTTCGTTTATGTTAAGAAAATAGTACTTTGTAATACATATCTGCTTGTGAAAATTAATCAAAGTATTGGGTGAGTTTTATACATTCATTTGCAGATGTCACAGTATCAGCGTAGCGGAATGATTTACTGCTGGACAAAAAGCTTCCTTAAGTATCTCCAAATAATATTTACTTCTGTTAAAAATTACTTACTTACCTTGCCTCAGTAATTACAAACCATACAGTGGTAGTGGTATTCTAATACTTCATGGTGGAAAAACCTCGTGCAGAGCTGTCACCATCTTCTTGTTTAACCTACCGCTGAGCTACAGTGTAGTGTGGGGATGAGACAACTGGTGAAATTTCATTACTAGCATAAAGGTATTCTACTTTTAGTCTTCAGATGATTGAAGTGTTGATAATACAAGTACTTAATAATAATAATAATAGTCTTATAGCGAAGAGTCTCGACCAACACCTCAAGAGACTCTCGTTAGATGGAAGATCAAGGGCCAGATAGAGAAGGCAGTTAAGTACTCCTCGACACGGCACGCATTGTGAGGTTCTTCTCTCTGCAGCCCTAACCACCGGTAGCTTGAGGCCTGCCCCGCTGCTGGTGGCACCCGTAGATTAGGTTTTTTATAGTATTTATTTTTTTGTATTGGTATTGTTATTTTACTTTTATATTGGATTATCTAAAAAACTTAATTTATAGAAAATTCAATAAATATAATAATAATAATATTAACAGGCATTGTGATTCTTCTGCAAACTGCACTAAGTGCTCTCAGACTTATAGCCTTCGTTTTACAAATTATTTCGTACATGGGTTATAGGTTACATGGCTTTTTTTTCCTTATATGTTATTTTAACTTAGATATTCATATTAGATAGCAATGTACATTTGACTACGGGTATCAGATTGTCTATTCCTTGCCACAAAAAAAACCGTTATGATTACTCTACCTAATAATATATTTACTCGTACATGTTGTCCTATCAAAGTAAATGTAAATATCATAATAAATTCACAGGTGAAAGCTTTTTTCTTAGCGCGAGATGCTATTTATAAGGAAAGCATCCATTCCCAGAGGATGTGTTTTTTTTCTGTTAGCTCAACGTTATAATAACATTAATAATTAATGTATGCACAAATTATTTCTAAATTTAGAACAGAAACGTCTCACTCAGATATTTTTTTAATCAAGATTTTACCTTTCGCGTGTTGGTGAATGGAAATTATTTCCGCTTTGTGTTAAAATAAGATTAGGAAGTGTTCACACCATAAAGTTTGCAATCAGTTAAACCATACAAATATGAAATATAAAAATTATGCTAAACCACTTACTTCATAAAATGTATAAGGCATTTCTTATTATATGTAAGTAGGTATAAGCAATTAAAAAGTAACATTGATAGGTCAAGACTGAGATTACCTTATGCAATAAAGAGGTTTCTTTTACTTTATTCAATGAGCTACCGATGAAAGTCCCACTAACAAACCATTAAAATAAGGTATAAACCTTTAGTGGCTTTGATTCAAGTACGTAATAACATAAAATTTCTCGTTTAACCTGGGTTATTAAACTTGATAAAAATAATAAGGAACTTTTATAATATGGGAATGAAGGCGTGAGTTTATGTATGTATGTATGTATAATATGGTTAGGTTATTCCATTTAATAATATTATAAAAAAGTAGTGGGTGCCATTAATTATTTATAAAATCGTTTTTGGTCAGTTGCAATGGAAAACCGAGTTAAGTACTTTTGTTTTTTTAACCTCTAATTGACGGCGTGGTTTCAGAGCACTCTCCAAGTAACCCTTAGGCCTTGCCGACATAAAGTTCAAAATTATAATCATGACGTCTGTGAGACGTATACCACGTCAATTAAAGGTTAAATGAAATATTGCAAGGTTTTTTATATTTCTCGTACATGTATAAAAAGTGTTTATGCGATTGAGTAAGTATAGTAGGTATTTTATTTGTAACACTCGACTCGAGAATATATTAATTCCAGTCTCGTTTAGCATTAGTCATCTACTTACATAGGTATTTTCGTCTAATGTGACCATACCCTTTCACCCCTCGTCCTACACAAACCCCATGTTTTTCTTTCATTAATTTTTCTTTCAACTGGGCGGGATGTACAAAAGATTAATATCTAAAAAACTTTTTAATTAACATCCAGGTAGGGTTGTTAAATTATCTGCTCAGTTCTTTTATATAACGGCTTTGTTAATGAAATCTTTATTCTTTGTGTCCGCTACCGTGGTTATAAAAACCGAGCTAAATGACATCTGATGTTTTATACTTTGTATTTATTAAAGTCTGCAAATACGCAACATATTAATTAATATTTCATTTAATAATATAATTTTAATTGAAAATTACGGAATTTTTGTTTTTTTTTATCATTCAGCTATAATATATTTTCGCTACAAGTAGACTTAAAACCTTTTAGAACCGCTGCGATGAAAATAAAACAAATGAATCTAATGCTAGCGTGTGAGTGCTGTCCTTTAAACATAGTTCAAATTTTAAACTATAAACCTGTATTTATTTTACACATTTATTTTTCAAGCAGCACCTGGTGGTAAGTGATCATCGTGACCCAAAGACAACCGCGACCAGAGGAATCGCAGGTGAGAAGAATAGGCTCGTTTTTTGAAGGCCTCTAAGTAGTATTGGTTCGGACTTCGGAAATACAGACGCCAAGAGCTGATTCCAAATGGATAAGGACGTGGCAAGAAGGCTATCGAAGCGCACGGAAGTAGATTTCCAACTATCAAGATGGTATCCAACCTGAAGCTGTGGTGATAGTGGCTAGGGTCCATTAATTGCGCAACTTTTTGTGAAAATACTTGAACCTTCGTCATGACTTTTATTTAAATAAAGATTTTGCATGCATCATAGTTTATTTAATGACCTTGACCTCTGTAGTTCTTCCGAAGCTGTAACTTTATAATAGACATAATACAACATAACAAAAGACTTTGGAACTCCACTGGATTCCAATACAGTATTGTTTATCTATAAGTTTAAACGAATAGGGTGCATTTATTATAATAACTTATATTACTTACTTTCAATTTTATGTCCCAAGACTCAGCTTAAGTCGGCCAAAATATATTCATTCGGAAATAGCAGGACTATTAGAACGTGCTACTACGACGTTTTGGGAGTGGCTATTGACAGGAAATTGTTAATTTCTTGATGGTTAAGGCCCGCACAGCTGTCAGACGCAGTAGCATTTCTAACTAACTCCACAATATAATTATGCTTTATTTCAAAAAAGGCCGTCATTCCAACGCCACTCAATACTTACTTTGAATTATTGATTGCCCTTGCCAGCCGGCCGTGGGCATCGATCGAGGCTGACGCGCTAAAAAAACTCCCGCGTCATTCATAAACAATGTTACTGTGGCTATTACCGGCAAATCACAACTAATGACCATTGGGAAACTGAATGTCATTGTTGTAGGCTTGCTTTATACAAAAGGAGAGGTGAGATTCTGTAACGTCTGAAAGGCAAGATTGATTTTAGTTGCTGATGCTGACTGTACCTTTGTAAAAATTCCCTAAAATTATTATTAACTGTTGGCAACTTTGGCCACATATGACTCGTTTATAGCCATAACGGACATTTATTTTTATTTCTGGGACAAAAATTACCTTGAGTCTTTTCCAAATGACTATTACAAACCCATCAACATTTTCATTCAGTTAATTTCCAACTTGTTAAACCTGCGTGCTTTAGACAAACTATCCAAAATCTCCGTTTACCTTTCGGTATGTTTAAGAAGGCAGTGGGGGATATGACATTGTCGAATTCGGATTCTCCAGTACCTACCCAAACAGTTTCAATTGAAATGCACCGGAATCCTTTATCAACAGTGTCCGATAAATTGTGGAATATACGCGCGTAATGTCCGATAATACGCGGCAAAAACGGGATTGTCTCGCTTGTGCCGGACGTGTGCAGGCCGTAACTCATGCTCGGTTGCAAGATGGCGTCGCTTTTCACTGTTGTTTAACTTTGAAATTAAAATAGCTTAAGTTTGGAATGCAACTTAATTTACTAAAGACAATATTTGCAATTTTGTATTTTATTGTAGCCCACAGTTACCACTTATTTTAATACTGTTCAATTATTACGTATAACCGAGTAAAAAAGAGCCATTTTGGAGTAAAAATGTTCCAATTATGATCTTGATTTTACTTCGAAGGTTTTTAATTAACTCTTTTTTGCCAAGTAATTAAGTAATTACCATTTTAATGAAAGAAAAAAAAGGAACTTACTTTAACTTTGCCCAGAATATAATTTTACCCCATTCGGTGTCGAGACCCTTGGTCTGTGGGGTCCAACCGCTTTAAGTCTTTTAAGGAATTATCAACGATACTCGTTGACGTCATTGCAGACCGAAGAGCTGGCAGTTTCCTCGCTCAACAGATTAGTTTAGACATTTAACGAGGAAATGCTGCCAGCATCTTTGGTACAATGCCGCAGGGGCCATTCTTATTTTTGTTTTTTTAGTTTAGTTATCTTTAGTCTTATTTAATTTTAGTTTTGTTTGTATTATTTTATAGTATTTGATATAAGCACTAATTTTTACGTTCAAATTAACGTTACGGAATATGTAGTAAAAATACATTTTCTTTACTTTTGACCCCCTACTGGTTATAAAATTAAAATGTCTCCACTATTAATAAGCAGCCCTGTGTAATTTGGGAATCGCGATAAAAGCGTTCCTTTCACAAGAAAATAAAGAAAAGCTAAAATAATGATGATAGGTATTTTTATTATTCGTTTTTCTTCCAGTGTTACGTAACGTGTAAGGTAAGCAAGAAGTTGTAAGTAAAACAAACAACCTTATTTCATGCATGTCGGTATTACAGGAATAATTCTTGTTAAATAAGGGATGAAGTTAACATGTCATAAATATACATAGAATTCGCCTTTGAAGTCGTCGTTAATGTTTAGAACTTCAAAGTGGATTATTTTTATTACTTGTGACCGTACTTAGCGTGATGTTACACCTAATTTGATAAAATATGACACAAAGGGCACAGTGATGACGTTTTAAAATGATTTTATGCTAAAATTAATAGTAACATTTAAGTAGTGAGATGCGAAAGTAAATTGCTTATACACTATTTATTTACTGTACAGTAGAGTTCATAATACGTGTAAACTTTGGTACCTTGTCTATTTAATATCAATTTTAAATTGCCATACATTAATTGTCACAGCGATTAAACTGACAAGGTACTAGACTGTTCACAAAAATAAACGCAGTATAATAATATTATTACTCCAGTATTATCTCATAATTGCACCATTACAATCTCGACCGTAATAGCTGGGCTTAGTGCTACTGTAGGTCGGTTACTCCCAGAAATATTCTGATATGAAGTTAAACTGTGGCCCTAGACAAAATGCGATGCGTGAGCATTATCGCTTACATGTTAATTCAATACATTTTGAATGTAGAATATTATAATATGCTTATCTTGGGCCTCAGCAGCAATCTTGTATATTATCACTTTTCACTTGTACGTATATCGTTATAGACTTATAAGAAAGCGATACCCAACGACGTGTGCCAGCCATCCATGTCTAACATAGCTACAGTGCGTTCTATGCAGGTCCGTCGCAGCCTCTTAAGAACTAGGGTAGCAGCGGGTCTAGTAAGATGGATAACGCTAAGAGTGCTATTTTCAAGAATCCTCAAAATGTATATACCTAGGGTTTACGTTACTTTAAACTAAGTCCGATTTTTCCGATTTTTAAATATGTTCAAGATATCATGAAAAACTATTTCTGTACGTTTTCCTTTCGAAGAAAATATTTCTTATAATGAAACAAAAACCAAAGATAATAGCCTGAATTTTAATGATTGATTTGATTTGATAAACACGGGCCGATATAATGAACAAAACATATCGATATAGCGGAAAAAACAAGTGTTCCTTAGCTTTTTTTAAAAGAGGTACTTATATTATTAAAGTTAACAAAGCTCTGTGATATAATATCTACATAATTTATCATTGTCTCGACATTGCACTGGTTTTGCGACTTCACGTTTGTAGATTTGTATAATTACACAGACTTAAAAATCACATTTGGATGATACTAAACTAGTGGTATTTATACTTGCTCACTTTAAATAAAATGGACACGCCTCAAACATGGTTTAGAGGACCTTCCTCATGCATAAGTCAAGGTTCTAATTTGACCTTCCAGCGGAGATCTTCCCTTAGGACTTGTATCAGCAAGTTTAAAAAGTGCGTGAAAAGGGTTTTGCAGGTTTATCGGCATGTTAAAAGTGTGTATCCACTAAAGCTGTGTGAGATAGCGTAGCGATGTGCGAGGCAAAAATCCACCAATAGGATAGCTGCGTTGCGCTCTGCTATCCCACAGAACTCTGGTGTATACTAACTCTAATGATAGATAGGTAAGGTGTACATAGGCCAACGTATTTGGTTGAGAAACGCTGCGAAAATTTCTTGATTTGAGTAGGTACAACGAAAAAAAGGTAGCCTTTTTAAACTCATGTTTTAACTTTTTCTTAATTGACACTCAACAATTTAGCTAATATACCACACAAATAGACAAATATTTTTTATATGTATGAATTTCCTGACTCGTAAAACTTACATTGGAGTTGATTTTTAAATGTAAAACACTTGAAAAAAATATTTAAAATCCCTTTGATCCGGAAATGAAATGATCTCTTAACCTCAACTGTTTGTCTGGCAACCGACCTCCAGGATACTCTTAAGCGTTGAAAAGAAAAGAAAAATTGGACCGTCCCTCATGCTAAGACAAAGGCCTTAGAAATGGCCGAAAAGAGCGTTAACAAGGAAAATTAGTTGAGCACCATTGTTCGGAGAGGCTTTTTGGGAATGAGGTTAGGTCAAGGATAAAGCTAGTGTGAGAATTACTGTACGTCCTAGTGCTGCGGCCATTTACTTAATTGTTTGGTAGCACTGTGGCAAATTAGGTCTTTCTTTGAGAATATTCAAGACCTTACTTTATTTTCAACGACGCGGCTAACGCAGTTGATAGATACGAAGATAGGTAGTTGGAAGGTACGAAGCTAGCGGTTCTGGATTTGTGTGATGAGTGCGAATATTGGTTACTGCGTCTTGGATGTTTTCTACGTAATGAAGTATTTATTTCTTTGTATTAGTAAGTTTATCGTGGTCTTGTACCCATAGTACTAGCCAAGACCTTAGTTTGAGACTAGGTCAAATTGTGTGACATTGTCCCCGATATTTATTATTATTATTACTAGCTACTCGCCCTCGCTTTGCTTCAGTTTATATGAGTTTTCTGTAACACCCATACATAAACCAGAATTTATAATACATTAACCCCTTCCTCTTAAATCACTCCATCTATTGGTAAAAACCACATTAAAATCCGTGTAGTACTTTGAAAGATCTCGGCGTACATGCAGAATCGAGTTTGTTTTATACTATGTAGAGAAGATTACCGCTTACGAGTCAAGAAAGCATTTTGTTAAAGTATGCATTGATTTTAATATTAAATGACAAAAATAAAGGTAGTAAAAGTAATAAAAATGAATAAACGATTTATTTGATATACTCCAGAGTCTGCACTGCCTCTAGGCCCCGATAATGTCACGTTTATCGCTGTTGGACAAAGCATCCATCACTCTTGCACTTACATACTTGTCAGAAAGTGACGGATGTTGTATCCACATTTACGTAAGGCGATAAACGCGTCCCTCTGGTCTTACTTTATTAATTTGCTTACGAGCTTGAAGACACCGTCAACAAACTCCAACTTAGAGGTGGTTTTGAGTTTTATTATTACAATTGAATGATAGATTGGCTTATTATTTGTAAAAAATACTTTAGTGACTATGGTACCGAAAAGGAATAGATAAAGGTTATGCTTTAGATGTGATGTCAATGTTAGAGAAAGCTAGTTTTATCGTAATTCATGAAGTGGAAAAGGAAAAGTTTGCTCAGCAAAAGCAAAGAGACGTATCATTTATGACAGCAGAAAACGTATTGCAATCGATTGTGTCTGCTCGGTCTCCTTTAGGATTGGTCATTACGACACTTTGGCACAAAATATCACTCGCCCAAGGTATAGTGTTTTTTATCGAAGACAGCGCGTAAAATTGTAATAACTATGAAATGAAATAGAAACCTTTTGTTTCTGGTAACAAGGCCTATAATAACAATAACAGTAAAACCACTCGACTCATCGTATTCAGCTGTATATGGCTGTCACAGTCTAACTGGAATCTGTCAGTGTATGTGTATAACGAGCATGTAAAATCGATTATCAGCTGAGAACTATTACAACCTGTAACCATAGAAAGAATTCATCTAATTAGTAATAATAAAAACCTCATATGAGCATTTTTGAGCTGCTTGTCTTTTCTAATACGGCCTTTAGTAAAACTACTCATACTCATAAATAACCTTTTAATTTTGCCTCTGAAACGGCTAAACAAATTAAACGAAATTTTCAGGAATAAATACTGGAATTTTAACTAAATAGTTCCATTCCTATATTTTGCATGATTCAAAAAACATTAATATAAATATTTGTAAAGCTATAACGGTCATCTATTTATATATTTATTTATTAAAACTTTATTGCACAATACAAATGTAAAAAGTACAAATGGCGGACTTAATGCCTTAAGGCATTATCTACCAGTCAACTACATGGTAAACAGAATACAAGGTGCAAATGGAGATCTAAACAGTCTTGAAAACTTAATTAAATACCTACTTGATACTATTAATGTATACATAAATAACAATATGTTTATATAAAACACACATATAATACTCAAATACATACGAAAACAATGCGTGATGAAGATGACGACACTTTACTCAAGTTATTGCTTGTGTAGATGTTGGCCAAGCTTACGCCTAAAAACAAATTTGCTGGACGCTTGTCGTATTTCAAGAGGGAGCACATTTGAGAGACGTATGGCCTGAAGGGCGGATGAATTTGACATAAAACCGGTATGGAAGAGAGGAATTTTGAGTTTACGGGAGCGGGAGGAACGCAGTTCACACACAGGGCGTGGGGCATCAAAGTTAAATTTACATTTGAGATATTCTGGAGCAGAGAGCTCGAACAGAATAGAGAAGAGAGAGCACAATATCCTAAAAGACCTACGTTGACGAATCGGAAGCCAATTTAGTTGGCGGCGGAAAAAAGAAACATGATCGTATTTACGAAGCCCAAAAATAAAACGCGTGTACCCCGCGCATTACTTAAAGCATGCAACATTACCCCTGACTAAGATAGCCTATGATTTCGGATAAAAATAAGGTTTCGGTTAAATATCCCAAACTCATTTAAACCGAGGCGAGGACAGGTCGCTACTACGTAATAGAAAGGTGAAAGGTAAATGAAAAAACTCTGCCAAACGGCAGCTCCTAAAACATTCAGTGTGCACTTATTTGCGCTCTCATTGAGTATTTGCTCTCAAAGAACCTGATTACAAGGCAGATTCTGAAAATGGTGAAAAAACTCCTTCAAACCAGTTTTTTACACCGTTTGCAATTAAAAGGGGCTGTAATCATTGTCTAAAACTAAAAGTGTTAATTTTCATTCCACGACGCGCTGTTTTGAAAGAGGTTCTATTTATCTTTAGTAATTGCTATCCTGGTGCTCTAGAAAAATGTACCTTATAATGTCGTCATTTCATTTTCCTGTATTTTCTACCTAAACTACACACTATTTATTCTTCACGTAAAATACTCGGAAAATAGTCTTCATTTTATTTCTCTTTCTCTACGTTATGTAATATTCCTTATAGGCCTTGCTTTAACTAAGTAACTAACCTGAAATAAGAAAAACATATTCTTAATACTGTTCATAAGTATTTCCAAATTTCCTTTTGGATAGAAAAAATATATATTATTCTCTAAATTTGCAGCAAGAGATTTTGAAATAAATCTTACCTTTTGCGAACTTGATGTGCATTATTTATTCTATAGACTGCCAACTCCTCTGAAATTTGAAAAAAGTTGAAACATTTATAAAGTACTTACACTTATTTCATATAAGTGTACGTATCTTAATTTTTTTATAACTGCATCAATATTTTTAATTTGCGCTGTAAGTTTTTAGATTGTTTTTCCTTGATAGTATTGTATCAAGCCCCTTTATTGTCGTTTTGACAACTGTACCCTTTCCATAGAAAGGATGTAGGTATAAATAGATGATTGCTTTACTCGCCCATAGATAAAATAAAACAAACAAGTAAAGTCACAATGATTGTATTTAATGACATTCAGATATTTCATTTTATTCTGTACAATAAATATTTTTATGAATAGCTTACTCTTAGCAGAATCGTGCAATACTTTTTATGTGTAAATAATATTTTAGTTTTCTTTATTAATGGGGTCGTAATAGATCGCTACAATATAAAAATTAGGTCTTAGTAGTCTACGTAGATATAATAATCGCGGAGATTATACACAGATTGTGGTTAACAGATTCCCATTTATTCGATTTCTAAGTCGAGTGATGATTATTTTATTTTATTCATTGAACTTGTTACTTAAAATCACATCTTACTAAGTTCAAATGAAATGATTTTTTATGTGTCCCTAATTGCTGTGTAGACCACGCGATACCGCGAAAAACAATTTATCCTCAAAACAAGATGAATGCGAAATAGCCAAAAAGATAAAACACGAAAAGTAAACAAACAACAATATCCAAATTAGCGCACCAAAATACGTTAACAATCTGTTCCAGCTCCTTTAATGTCCCAAAACATTTTTTAAGCCACAAACGATGTCGTAATTTTATTCTGAAAACTCAAAAGTTTTTTCGAGCTGAGGAAATAATTCGACTCTTCCCTGCGAGAACGAGAGCTGAGATTGCGTTTGATTGTGCGCCGGGTATTCAAGGAAAGAGGGGTTAAAATGTTTTTCATTAAATACAATTCAGATAAATACGGTTTTATTAAAATCTAACAGCTTTGAGGAGTAGAAAACCATTAACACGTGAGGCCCTAGACAAAGTAGTAACGCTATCGAAAAGGATTCTCGAAAACTGTCAAAGTGTATGGAACTGACATAAGCACTTGACGCGACCATCTGACAGCTTTTGAACGTGCGATCTCGACACGCATCTTTGTCTATGGCCACAGGTATTCCTATCATTGATTTTAGAACGTTCTGTCAACCTGAATACCAACAAAAAACAGCATAGATTAGGTAAGAATTTTAATACTGAACATACAAACAAAACCAAGGCACTGGTTACGAAACTTGATCAGGCTAATGGTAAAATAACAAAAGGTGGAATAGGGAAAGAGGTCATCTATGCCATTCCGGATCTCTGAAGGTTTCGCACAATCACCCATCTCTGCTTGCTGCTGTCTCGCTAAAACAGATACGGTGCGAGCGCGAGGGCAATTTATTTATGCGCAAGTGACAGGGACAAGAAATAAGGGGCATTGTACAAAATTCTCAGGGCTCGGAAAGGGTACCGTCTATCAACCAGGAGGTCATCAATAATTCACTGAATGATATTGACGGGTACTAGGGTGACATGTTAACAGAGCAATTCGTCGGTGATACTGTAAAACAACGTTACTAAAAAAATTATGATAGAGCAAAATAAACCTCACTGTCACATTAAAAAGGTGCATTTTGCTCCTTATTTCAAATGTTACTTACGCGGTTTTGCAGTTTTTTTACGTGACAAAAGACGACTATCGTTTATTAGTTGATTTCTGTTTAGTCAGTGGACTTGTAATGTTAGCTTCGGAATTTTACAGCTTGGAGGATATGATTCCATGGAGAAGGAAAACGAGCGAACAGGTCACCTGATGGGAAGTGGGATCTGTGACCCGCAGACATATCACAAGACAATCTTAAGACTGCAATCCTTAGATCGCAAATCGTCGGTGAAATTGCAAAACCGCGTAAGTAACATTTTAAATAAGGAGCAAAATGCACCTTTTTACTAAGACAGTAAGGTTTGACCCGCAGACATATCACAAGACAATCTTAAGACTGCAATCCTTAGATCGCAAATCGTCGGTGAAATTGCAAAACCGCGTAAGTAACATTTTAAATAAGGAGCAAAATGCACCTTTTTACTAAGACTGTAAGGTTTATTTTGCGCTATCATAAACTTGTTAGTTACGCGGTTTTGCAGTATCACCGACGAAATGTGTTGCCAACTCTGAGGACTAAGATGGAATAATTTCTCCGGTCATTTTATCCCCACGCCGAAACACAAAAATGCGTACACTGCTGCGTGGCGGTAGCTTAAAGGATAAGATGGTGGTAGTGATCTGGAAGGATCCTGCTCAAGGTCCACCACCACCAGTAAAATAATTATAGGTGGATATACCGCCGTGTTTCATTATGATTTTAACTCGTAAAATAGTTTCTTTCGTTTGATAGGCCATCATGAATAATATTAATACACAAAGTATTTTTTTTGCTTTGTGTCCGTGCTTGGTTTGACTGCACGAATCGAATCGTGCTGGACTTCTTTTAACCGATTTTGTCTACAATATACTGACTTAATTTTTTTGTGTAACCATAAAATAAAATCCCATAAATGCTTTCCCATAACAACCGTAAGTTTTATGGCTTTTGACCTTCGCCATTTGTATTATGATGGTTTACTTACAGATCCGTATTTATCAAACAACTTTGACGCAATCAGACGCCAGGCAGTTGTTATACGCAATCAGTTAAACTAAAAAAAACTCCTTCCTCACTTTTTTTAAGCGACTGCCTAACAAAAACGCCATTGTTTGTTAATATTCAGGTAGAAACCAGTCGTTTTGAGCGAGCGAGATATTTCCAGCGTACAATGAAAACGGGGTCAAGGCGTCCAGGTAGCGTTAAAACGCCATATTTATGCTGAGTTTTATTACTAGGTAACGTGCTCACTTAGTCACGAGTTGTCTTTTTTCGCGTGCGATGGTTTTATGTCGTTAAGTAAATTACTACATTAACAGGGACGATTATCACGCAAGTATGAGTTAAAAAAGGGAACGGTTCTTTGAAGGTACCATAAAAAAGGTTTCATAATTTCGATCAAGGCAGAGAAATGGTTATGATCAATTTCTCCAAAACTAACGTCACGTCCAAAAATGTGGTTGGCAGATCTCGGCAAGGGTGAGCCATTGTTACGGTTTTCTGCTGTTTCCCCGAATTTCATATGCCATAATGATCATATGCCATAATGATCATTTGCCATAATTTTAAGTGCCAAGTGTACTAAAATCATATGCCTGAAAATTCAAACGCCATAATTTTTATTTGCTGTAAATCACTTAGAATTGTTTTTGTTGTGTCGTAAGTATAGTATTATAAAAAAACATAATTATCTTGTTTTTTTATTATCTGCAACTGAAAGAACAACAACCGTGTTATATAATTATGCGCAATGTTTTCGATTCTGCTTTATTCAAAGCAATTTTATTAAATGAACTTTATAAAGCCCAGCTTTTTACTCGAACTGTAGAATAAAACGCAAAAGATACTGTTTTGTTGCAATTTTCAACAGCAAAACGCAAAAATGCTGTTCTTTGTAAAAAGGAATTTTGTACTGCATTCCGCGTAGGTATTGCAATAATAGCTTTTATTTCCGTGTCCATTGCTATGTTACAGCTTTGATTGCCAACTCTGATCTGTATGTATCCTCAATAAAACGAAAATGTTCTTACTTACTGAGAATAAAAAAGGTTTGTAACGTCGATAACTGTGAAATTGGCCTAAAAATATAATGAAAATAGAAGGGGAAATTATCTGGAGAGACTGGGAAAAACTTACATGATCACCATCATCTCAGCCGTAACATATCAACTATTGGCCATTGGCTGAAACGTCTCCACCATAATCGACCCTATGCTACTCGCATACAGCTGTTTTCTGCGACCCAAATCATTTGATTAGTCCGTCCATCTTGTGGGACGTCTGCCAGGCGGGCAGTGCCAGCATTGCACCTTTTAATACGTGTTCGCCACTCTAGAACATTATCGCCTCAAAGTTCATTGGTTGTAAATTAGAAAGAGTCAAACAATCACGCTCTACTATGTCTTATAAACTATTTTTCACAAGGTATATTTAATCAACTAGCGGGCCTATTATGGCTGTGTTTACCGATGTGTACAAACGTGAACAACACATCTGTCACTTTCTGACCAGCAGGTAAGTGCGACAGTGACGAATGCTTTATACACCATACATACAATAAGGGTGACCATAATAATAGTGCCCCAGGTAATTTTCCAATTGAAATATAACTTATTTTGAAACCTTTAAATTCTGCTAAGAGTAACTATTACCATAAAATTATTAATATAATTAACATCAATTCTCAATATAAACAATTCGATTTATTATAATATAATACATACATTGGCACATTTATCTTTTTATTTACAAATGATGATTTCGTTTAAGTTTAATTTTATAATTACATTTATAAATCGTATAACATTATTCCGATAGAAAAAGCTCAGTGCTGGATTAACATAAATAAATATATCTTAGCTATAAAAAGAAGACAGATTCAATTAGAGAGCAACAAGACAGAATAGAATTTTTAGTCAAATAAATTCAGTGAGACGTAATTTAATTCAAAAACATTAATTTGTAACTCTGACGCTTACCGCCTTACTTATAAACGTGGAATAAGCTTGGAATAGTTTATGCCATGCTTTGTCACTTTCTGTCAGATGCAAATGTCACAATTACAGATAAAGATAAAGCATGGCATAAATTATTCCAAGCTTATTTCACGTTTATAAGTAAGGGGGTTAAAATCAACGATACTCAAATGTGTGAAGCCGTTGCATTATTATAATATAGATGACTGAAAGTCTCTTCATTCCAATTTTGATAATTATAAAACAAAGGTTCAGGTACACGTGGTCTTATGCTGTCTTGGTACATAGTTAAATAATTAAATCACTTTGAAGACACCTCTTTAGGTCCCTAATTATATTTTTTAGTCAACATACTCGTAAAACCTGTAACAAAGACTATTCAGTATCAAGAGAGAAGGCCAAAGGCAATAGAAATATGCAATCTAAGACAGCAAATGCGTTGCCAAGTCATACAAATTAATAGTTTGCGACAACTTCTATAGTTACATACATACATAAACACACGCCTTCATTCCCAGAGTGGGGTAGGCAGAGCTAAAGAATTACCAACAAGTCTATATTTGCTTAACAATAATTAAAGTCATGGCTTTAAAATGCTGCCAAGATTAAAATTATTTATAACCAATATCGTCGGTTATACTTCAACACCGCGTAACTAACAAATTTGTGATAGAGCAAAATAAACCTTACCATCTTATTAAAAAGGTGCATTTTGCACTTTCTTTAAAATGTACGTGGTTTTGCAGTTTCACCGACGATATTACTCTTAGGTTCTTAGCCAATGTTGGCCAATGTTTGGTCGTAGTTGAATGCCAAAACAGAACCTAATCGCTTACAAAGGCGTGGAGGGTCGGTTAATGAGTCTTACATAACCTTGGGCCTCCCCGTAAGCGTAAATTTTTTTTCCAGCGTAAAGAAAATCTTATCCTATATGCTGCGCCAATGTGTACTATATTGACCTACTGTCAGCGCAGTTTTGTTGCGCAAATATCATTGGTCTAGCAAATGCCAACAGATGATCATCGTCATGATGATCAGCATCAGGCGGCCAAAGACGACGTATAAAGAGACCGTAACACACACACTTCATTATGAAAATGCATCTTCAAAGTGATTTAATTACTAAGTAGTTACACTAAATAAAATACCTAAAATATGGAAGGCATAAATGTTCAATGTTTTCCAATTTTAAATTAAGCGGTAATGTTGAACTCAGTTTCTTAATTACGAGTAAGAAGGTGCCAATTACAGCAAGTGTAGCCGGCCCGATCATTTTAATGAACAAATTCTTAATGAGTCTTGTAAATTGCTCCTGGAAACTGGAGTTAAGGGAAATTATATCGCTGAAATACATGTTAATATTGCCTATAATGCAATTGTCAAAGTTCTTACATGATATGCTCGGTTTAAAGTACGTGACACAAAGTAAATAGTGTCTTTGATTGACAGTAATCGATAACAGGGATTTAATAGACATCACTTGATACTTAGGGATTTCACAATCGACGAGTAAATTTATCTGCCACTTAAAGTTGGCTGTCTCCTTGTCTATTTTCAAGTGTAAGAAAGAGAAAGAGCTAAATTGATCTGTCAAATATGCTTTACTTGTCGATAGTGAAACAGGCGGTTAATGTAGTTGGATAAACTAACTTTATTTAAAGGACCATGGGCAACTTTGTATGGAGCTTGGCCCCAAAACCAACACAGCTGATAGTTAGGTCATTAACTATTTAATGACCTAACTATCAGCCGTGTAAGTCAATATAGTCTTGAAATATTCTTCTTTTCGTTTTATGGGGACCAAGTTTAATTCCATTGCAGAACTGAGATATTCATCTGAATTCTAGAATGAAATTAATTCAATTAAGTATAAGACCTATTTAATGGCCCAATTCTCATTTTTGTTGGTTTTGGGGTCATTTTGACGCATGACCCTTTAAATCGTCGATAAAGTTTTTAGATTGGGTATAACTGTGTAATTCTATTATGTTAGAGCAAAACAAATTAACCTATCGGTTTTTAAAGGGCGTAACGGATACCTTACTAATTAAATTACTTTTTGTGTGTCAAATAATGTTAGCCAACTATAGTCAGCTTTTGTTGAAAAATAATGATATTTGGATATAATGAAGTAAAAATAAAAATACTTAATAAGAATTTCATAGAATCACAAGAGATATCATATATACAATTTTTGTTAATTTGCTTGTAGTAATTACTGGGGTGCGTCACGTTATATTTACACATAAATATTTTATTTCAAAACGTTCACAGCTTCGTTTTTTACTAGAAACGTGTCTGAAAAAGTTAAATCTCTTATTATAGTTTAAATTACCTACAGGGATTTTTAAATAAACTTTCTTAGTAAAACAAAAAAATCGAACAAAAAGTTGACTAACAACAATTGATTAGTAAACATATTTCAAACAACTTATTGATTATTGTGAGAGGCAACTTTTTCAAACACCTTTTTTATAATATACTTAACCAATTACGTATCTCGTCCATTCTCGCTAAGAAAATTATTGTATAAGTAATTACGTCAGAAAATTATCGTCAATTCAAGGAAATTTGCTTAATTCAAGCACCTATGCCCACATCTGAAGCATCTGACTTTCTTACGGATTTTCTCATGAATATGTTTCCAAAAGTGCTGGTAATTTGATCTGGCAGAATGAATCCGCATGCCAATTAGATTAATAATGCCAAGACTTTCTCCTGACATAAGAGGAATGAGATATTTTTAGCCGTTTACTTTACAATCGTAAAATTAAGAAGAATCGTAAAGTGTCAAAATATTTAGTAGGTATGTCTAAATTTGATGTAACTAGTAAATCAAACGTTTAACCGCCTAAGTCCCCGCGTAAAAAAAAAGTACATAATACGGCCATTGCAATAAAATAGCAATTGTAAAGAAGATAAAGAAGAATTTCTGTTGTTTTTATGAATGGCAATTAAATTAGGAATAAATTTATTTTCCACTGGCAAATTTCGTTGTATGGTGGGTCTTAGGAGGTTAATTTGATTTTTCCGTTAATTTCAATTTCTTAGCGAGAACGTGAGTGGCGTGAAACGTAACAGATAGGATTAGTTTCCTAGTGAAGGCACTCGTCTCCTCACGAGGAGCAGTAAAGTCCACACGATCATCTCGGGTCGAAGCAGATGCCGCGCGCAGGCTGCTGCCGCTTCTGTAACAAATCAGTGGTCGCATATACATTTAAATATGAGCAACTTTTTATGGTATGATAAGGCAATTGAGCACGCCGGCTACATAATGCATGATTTGATTATTTTGATGACAGCAAAAAATGTTTTAAATCTTTTTTTTTTTTTTGTGTTTCATTTCATAGAACAAAGATGGTGTTAATCGAAAATTGCCTTGTCTGCTGCGGAACTCAGAATCAAAGGGTAATAATGTCTAGTGATTTATATTGTCTACTAGCTTTTGCCCGCGACTTCGTCCGCGGAACGAACTTTAAGATTTTCCGGAAAAAAAACCACCCTGCGTATTATCCTAGGACCTAACCTGTAAGTGTGTCAAATTTCACCACGATTCGTTCAGTGGTTGAAGCGTGATTGAGTTACAAACATCCAAACATTTAAAATTTCTCATTTATAATATTAGTACATACATACATACATCAAATCACGCCTGTTTCCCAGAGGGGTAATCAGAGACCACTTCTTTCCACTTGCTACGATCTTGACAAATTTCTTAATATTAGTAAGATAATAATCTGTCAATGTGATCAAGTCTTGCTTTATGTCAAAAGGATTATATCGATGTGATAATTTTAAGTTGGTGTTCATATTGATCATACTTCATCAACCTCAGGAGCCCCTTAACGACGTTTCGAACCCGCCTCCGAACGGCTCTTGGGGAAGGTCAAAAGGTCAATCATTATCCACCGGGTACAGTAGTAATACAGCCAGTCAGGATCATGGCTAGCGATTATTACGCACACATGGTATATTTTTTTATGTACCTTCCATGAAAAATACATACATACATACATACATACCTTCACGCCTTCATTCCCAGTGGTGTGGGCAAAGCTACAGAATTACCAACAACTCTAAAAACTTGTTGATAACTCTGTAACCACAATTGAAAAATGTAGTAAAAAATATCTTCCAGCAACAATGCAAGGATTTAAATCATCTGAAATGATTTTATTATGAAAATAAAACCTTGTATCATCTTTGACACTGAATGCATCTAAGTATTAAAATATATATGTATACATATGTCAGGGGACAATGTTACACCAATTGACCTAGTCCCAAACTAAGCTCTAGGCTTGTACTATGGGTACTAGACCGCGATATAAATACTTATATAGATAAATATAAACTTAAATACATAGAAAACATCCATGACTCAGAAACAAATATTCGCGCTCATCACACAAATATCCGCCCCTACCGGGATTTGAACCCAGGACCGCTAGCTTCGTAGGCAGGGTCACTACCAACTAGGCCAGCGCGTCGTATTAAAACAAATGATTGATTAATTAAATTAGTTGGTATTTATTCAGCCAAAAATAAAAACTTTATTTTTATTGAATTATTCACTAGCAATGTTAATCTTTACCGCAGAACTCAAACTAATGTTTTTTCATTGTTATTCCATTTATTTTGACAGCTTGATTGTTGAGGTTGTAATGAAAATTCACCTAAGACTGATTCAATACGAAATTTTACCAGTTTCACGTTAACGTCAATTCCAAGTTAACGTTAATAATCTTTCTTTTGGAGCATAGAATCCAGATGTCTAATAAAAAACGGAAATTACTTTTCTTCGAGGTAGCTATGGATAAATGTTGATGTAAATGCTCGGGGCGCCGGCCCACATAGGTACGGTAGATACATGAGGCTCCACCAATTAGGTATGATATTTTGGGGAATGTTTAATTTTGCCCCCCGCGGTTATAGTGTTTCATAATATTATTTGACAAGGTAACATATTACAAAACATCATCATAAACTTTAACAATATTAAGGTAGTATCTCAAAAAAAAGTCCTGTATTAAAAGGAACCTTATTCCTAACGGAAAAGGACTGAATCTGCTTTTTCTATTGAATTTGAGATACCCTTTGGATTGTGAGGGCAGTATAGTTTACGTATGTGCAGGTTCCGTCCGGGTTGGTACCACCATCTTATCCATTAACCTACCGCCAAGCAGCAGTGTTTGCATTGTTGTGTTCCGGTTTGGGGATAAGACAGCCGGTGAAATGACTAGCATAGAGGCATTCCATCTTAGTCCTCAGGGTTGGCAACGCATTTGTAGTCTTGTGAATGCGAATGTCTATGGGTCACAGTTTCCACTTACCATCAGGTGGCCTGTGTGCTCATTTGCCTTCTCATGCCATAAAATAAATAAATAGTTTGGTATTTCAGCCCGTGTGGTTGCCGGGTTAGAATAGTGCCACTCCATGTCTTCCCGTGGCTGTCGTAAGAGGCGACTAATGGAATATAGGCTTGTAGTACTGTTAGGCGATGGGCTTGCAACCTGTCACTAATACGCTGGTAAACATCTTAGCCTATTTGTGCAAAATGTGGTTACAGAATTATCAACCAGTTTTTAATGTTGTTGGTAATTCTGTAGCTCTCTGCCTACCCCTTTTTGGGATAACAGGCGTGAAGGTATGTATGTATGGTATTTCAGGTTGCTACAATACGTTGCGTAATCATCATCTAGCGTATAAAAAGTATACGCCATGACACTTGATTCATATCGGGAGACTTTGTTATTATTTTTTGGCAAGGAGAGGGCAACAAAGCACACAGGCTACTTAATGCTAAATGGGATCTGAGACCCAAAGAATTATCATTACAAGCGGGCAATTAGGCAGGAGCGATGCCACGATGAAGAATAGCTAAACTGAAGTGGCAGTGGGCGGGGCACATCGCTCGCAGGACTGATGGCCGATGGGGTCAGAAGGTTCTTGGCGTCCGCGGACCGGGAGACGAGCTGTAGGTAGGCCTCCAACAAGTTGAAGTGACGATCTTGTAGGGATCGCGGGAACGTAGTGGATTCGAAAAGCACAAGAGCGGTCTGAGTGGAGAGCCTTGGGAGAGGCCTATGTCCAGCAGTGGTCGTCTTTCGGCTGACATGATGATGATGATGATGACGCCACGTAGAGTCGCATGGACATGGCCAGTGTAGCTATGTTGCATTGCTTTATTTTTAGTTAGGAAACTCTGGGTGAACTTAAATGATAAAGTACCATTTACTTTACTTTACCATTCTTACGCTACGTCCTGAACATGTAAATAAATATATGCTGGCGCAAAACCACAGTAGATAGACATGAAGCCTTCCCCTTAGCAATATCGTTGTTCTTTGGTCTGCTCACGTTTGCAAGGACTTTTTGTTCAATTTATTACCCTAGTTATATGCCTTTTGACGTAGAGACCTCGTCGTGTTGTTCTCATAGTCATTATTTTATTTTATGTGTTTATTGACCTTACATTTGTAATAATTTTATTTTTGCTAGTTTTAAGAATTTATAGTTTATTACTTTATTACCTTATTATAACTTAATGTTACTTACTTTTAAGTATAATTATGTTTTATATGATTGAAAAAATGACCTTCTGCTGGAGTTTCTTGCGGTGCTTCTTCTCCGCAATGATGGTCTTGTCCGAAGCGCTGGTAGATTCAATGTACATTACCGACGTGTAAAAGAGCCCGCATGTGGCCAATTTACTGAATAAATATTTTGAATTTTGAATTTTGTTGGAAACGAGTCCGTGCATTGCAGCGCCACGACTCTTCCCATATTTCGTGAAACTTACTATTCTTACTAAACATGTAGGTAGATATAGGTGGGCGTGACGCCACGTAGAGTCGCACGGACATGGAGCGTACGCTTGGCGGCCTCGTTGGCACGGTGGCGCGGCATCTAAGCGCCAAGTAGCCTCGGTGGGTCGCGTAGTCATCCGGGAATACCCGGAGCGTCCGCCATGATGCGCGGAGACCCTCACTGTCAGCGCCGGAGATTTGCGTTGGTAGTGTTATTAGAGGATCCTGTTGGCAAACGTAATAAGTTAAATTAATGTCGAGAAAATATTGAACATGACATACATGTGACTTAACATCGATAGCAACAGAAGGGACGCATATTTTAAAAAAGTTTTCGGGTTCATCTAAAAAATAGCGTCATAGCTGCAGGCTGTGCAGCACATGCTGAACTTAGTCCTTGTTGAAGTCGCACTAAAGCGCAACGTGTTGCAGTGAGTATGTTGCAGTTGTCAAATAAATGTTGAGTTTAGGTTAAATAATACATGTCTAACAATTGAAATAATTTAAAAAAAACTTGATACTATAAAACAATTAAAACAAACAAGGTCTCTTCCATTTAAAGTTGGTCTCTTAACCGGATTAGCAAACGCCGGGTTACTTTCTTACACATTTTGCTTGTCCATTTTAAATTATGCTTGCCAAAGTCAGGATATTTAATCCCATAAATAGTGATCTGCATGAAACCTTCGGACCGATAATGATTTCACAGTGAAAATGTCTCTTCGCTGCACCACGCTCATGTGCGCCGTCACTTACACGGTGCGGCCGAAAGTCAATAATGAACAATACCAACTCAAAAGACTTGTTATCGCTCTGTCGCCGCGTGGTGACGTCACGAGACTTGAGGCTTAACTTCGCTGATGAAGGATGCGCGAATTGTTCTGACACTTCAACCCCAACGCCCTGATATGAAATGATGGACTGTGCAGGCTTGATAAAGCTCCGTCCAAACTTACACGTTTGTTAGGCCGATGGAATCGTTGGTCTATAAAACAGAGGACGCTCGTGACTTCATACGCGTAGAAGAAGTTTTCTTCTCTTTGGATCTCAGTAGTAGCAGTTGAAAATGGCATTTCCTTTACGGAAAGTTATTTTGAAAAAATAATTGGTCAAACAGTCAGCCATTTTTTAATCCCCATTACGAAATAACTTGAACGTTTTAAAACTCGTTTTGAAGTTGTGTCAAAACACATATTTTTTTGTAAGACAATTCCTAAAAAAGAAGTTTTTGATAAAACTGATATTATATCATATTTGTTAACTTTCCACCTAGTCTAAATAAAAAAGGAAAATGTTTAACTTAGGTGAAACTATAAATTGCAACCTCGAACTCGCTAGCGCTCTTACTTTCTAAATATCTCGGGATGAAATTGATCACTTTCGTCCCTTGGTTAACAATGTAGTATTTCCGCCACTCCCACTATTTCTTTCTTGGCGGCTGATTTTCGAAAATTCTTTCCTTAGTGCTCTCAGGGGGACCCAAATAATATTGTTTATTTTAAGAGGATTTTCATTTTTTGTAATTTATATCTATGTTTTTAAGAATAAAAGAGGTAATTTTAATATTCATGAAAAGACTAAAAAATATAGTATCGTATCTTCATACATTTTGCAGTTTGGCTTGTGTAAGTGTAAAGTGGCTCACTGTATGCATGGCAAAGGCTCCTCTTTTTCGCCATTCTTCTCCACTGACAGCTTATTCCCGCCAATTGCTTAGAAACAGAGTGAATAGCGTAAATCTTAATTTTAATCGTTTGTAAAATAATTGTCTTTCTAGATAAATAAAACAAAAAATAAATAGAGAGTAATTTAGCTAAAGGAATTTCAAGGATCTCTGAAACGTCTTTAATACGTAACGGTCAGACCTAAAAAATGTGAATTGTGACTAAAATCATGAATTTGCGATTTGATTAAATTCGACTTAGCCTGAAATTAAAACCTAGAATTTAAATAAAAAATTGAAGTATAAAAGAATAGAACAACTTAATTTTTGTGCAATAATGGCTCATATTTAGGTATCTAATAATGACTTTGATTGTCTGCACGGCGTTGTTCAAAAGGCTGATGAAAACCGCAGCATCTTGAAGGACACACGTGATCGGCCTCCCATTGACAAGTAAAAGGAGGAGAAGGATGCGCCAAGAACCGAAAAACACGCATTACAGGGACGGTTACGTGCGCCATGTTTGTACATGATCATTCTGTCCTTTCATTTGGCAAAGGCTAAGGCAAAAATTACGAACTAACGTCATGAAAGACTATTTCGAGTGAGGGCCGATTTTGACCACACACACACACACACATACCTTCACGCCTGTAATCCCAGAGTGGGCTAGGCAGAGCTACAGAATTACAACAAAAAAGTTGTTGATAATTCAGTGACCACAATATGCACAAATAGGCTAAAGATGTTTACCAGCATATTAGTGATCCCGATTTTAACCATTCATAATAAACACGTATTCTACTGAAAAAATAAAGGTTCGATTATAGAAAATGGGGTGTCATATGAAAGGGCTCAGTCTGCACATTTCTGTTTTTTGTATTATTTTATTAGTCTGTAATTATTATTTTTTGTATTATTTTTTATTTACCGCTAAAAATGTACAAAAAAATATCTCGTTAAAATTTGACACATTTTGTAGGTACGTAGCAAATGTCATAACGCTACTCCCCGTAAGGATAACGATTCGTTTCTTGAATATTGGAACCAGGCATGCGAAGAATAGTTATCCTCGCACGAAACACAATAATGCGAAAACTGCTGCCAGACAGAAGAGTAGTGAAGAATGTTGGTATGGTGTAGCGACTCGGACGGGCAAGGTGGTTCTATTAATAAATAGTGTACTAGTGTGCATAGTTAGAATAACCATAATAAAACGACCTTCTAGGAAGGTATCACATGACACGCACACTACTTTAACGATAAGACCTTTACTAGTGACGTTCAACATAATTCTCGTACCTTGTACCTTGTCGCTATAACGCCTGATTACTGCAGCTGCAGCAGTTCAAACATGACGTTAAAGTGACAAAACATTAAAGTGTGCAGCTATAATGGCCACCGTCACTCAAGTCATTTGGGATCCACCTTAGGTCAAAGTCAATCCGACATTGTACAACAATAAGGTTGAGTTTCCTATAATTTACAAATGATTTGGCATCTCTAACCACATTGACGACTGTACGATACAAACATCGCACATGTCCAGCGTCAGCTAATTCAAATTCATTCAACTTATTATTGCTTTAGAAGCACATTTACTTTATACCTTATTTTATTACTTAGTTTACTTGTGGGAGGACCTTGTGCAGGGTCCGTCCGGGTTGGTAAAACCATCTTATCCATTAACCTACCGCCAAGCAGCAGTGTTCGCATTGTTGTGTTCCGGTTCGGGGATAAGACAGCCGGTGAAATGACTAGCATAGAGGCATTCCATCTTAGTCCTCAGGGTTGGCAGTGCATTTGCAGTCTTGTGAATGCGAATGTCTATGGGTCACCATTTCCACTTACCATCAGGTGGCCTGTGTGCTCAATTGCCTTCCAATGACTTAAAAAAAAAAAAGTTTACGTTTAGGCGTGCTCCTAGCTAGTAATGTGTATATCACCTTGGCTATCAATAAATCATACACCGCAATCAGTGTTTCTCTCAAGAATCTATCAAATATCAACTGATGTACTGACCGTACAACGACTTCAAGCCTATTTTTTATTAAATAAGTACAAGTCACAATGCCATATATTTATTATTGGGATTTCATAAACCACCTCAAATCAAGCGTTATGAAATCTCGACGCGAGCCGGTGCGGCATCGAGCGGCGCGCGGCGGTATCGCAAAGGGCATTTATATTTTTGTGGCCGCCTTCCTCAGTTACACGGGTATTAACCAAGACGCAGTAGACAGATTATCAACTTTATTAGCTTTATTTTATAGGATTACATACATACATACCTTCACGCCTGTAATCCCAGAGTGGGCTAGGCAGAGCTACAGAATTACAACTTACAAAGTTGTTGATAATTCAGTAACCACAATTTGCACAGAAAGGCTAAGATTTTTACCAGCATATTAGTGACAGGTTGCAAGCCCATCACCTAACAGTACTACAAGCCTGTATTCCCGTAGACGCCTCTTACAAACAAATCTACATGGCCCTTATTATCATCGACTCGGATAAAGCTTCCATCACTCTCGCACTTCCATACTGGTCAGACAGTGACACGTCACGTCTATAAAACTGACGATATAAGCCAACAAAGTGGGGTGTAATGTTTAGCATAAAAACAAATGGTCTAATGATTTATACATAACACGAATTGCATAATTTCGATCTGTATAATAAACCATCGATATAATAGTCATGATGCATAAAACGAAACGCATAATTTCAAAAACTATAATGTTTATAATTAAAAATAAATATTACTAACGGCTTTCGTTACTATTAATGTGGTCACAGTTCTAACCTAACCTAGGTCGAAGAAATTGACTTAAAATCAGGGATTGTAAAACCGGTGAAATTGAATACCTGTATATAAATTGTCAAACGATTACCGCTAAAATAATAATACCTATATTCGAGTTAGCGGTAATGTTGTCATTCCGTTTTTGTCTTTTTCACTATGTATGCACTATTTACAGTATTCATTACCTCTATTTAATATCGGTATTCGTTGCTCTTGATAGATAAGGTGTCAAGTAGACATTATGACTGAAGCACAACAAATAGGTGTAACATAACTCAATAGCATTGTTGGCTAACACTGGTTGAAATGTCTGCTAGTACTGCACAAATAAATTGATTTGCGACTTATTTCAAACTAGCGACCCGCCCGCGGCTTCGCCCGCGTGGAATGTATTATACATATAAACCTTCCTTAAGAATCACTCTATCTATTAAAAAAAACCGCATCAAAATCCGTTGCGTAGTTTTAAAGATTTAAGCATACATAGGGACAGACAGCGCACGCGACTTTGTTTTATACTATGTAGTGATTGTCAATTGTCAATTTGTTTATTCGCCTTTCGGTAATAATTTAATAAAGTAGCAATAAGCCACACGAAAAAGAAAGATTTCGTATTTATATAAAAATATCTAAAATGGGCCGCGGACGGAAAAGAAAAAGACAAACCGATCATATGACAGAATGGTAATCTTTTCGTTGATTGTCATAATTCAAAATTAGAAAACTTGCTTATTTGGACACTGACATGTATTACCGGTAATGGGTTTATTGGTAAAGTATCAAATAGAGGTAATGTTGTCAATTGTCGAAACCGCTATTACATTTCAATACCGGTTTTGATTATACCGCTTATTAGAGCTTTAGTGATATAAATACCAAAATGCAATTATAACCGGTTATACCTTATTTAAAACCGGTAGTAAGAATACCGGTAACGATCCCTGCTTAAAATGCATACATACATACATAAACTCACGCCTTCATTCCCAGAGTGGGGTAGGCAGAGCTAAAGAATTACCAACAAGTCTTAAAACTTCTTGAAATGCATAATAACAAGAAAATCGTAGTTATACTAAATTAGTGTTTTTATGCTAAACATGCATTATGCTTTAGCGATTTGTTAAATGAAATTACACAAAATATTTTTATACTGATTGAAGCGCACCCCAACTAAGATTTGTTCCTATCTCTTTCCCGCAAAATAGAATTTAACATTGAGTTTACATGGCCGACTTGTTACATGACGTCACAGTGCATATCGGATCTCTCTGTCTAATCGCTGTCTAATTAAGAGTTTAAAATGCTTGTATCATCAGTATTTCTTGTCTGATTTTAATTTTTATTTCACATTTGTTATCTCTTTTACGGTATTTTAATATTTTGTTGCGATGCGACTTAAAAAATCTCCCTCCCAAAAAGCGCCCTGTGACCGTATTTAGTAAGATACCACTTTGACTTTCGTATTGTCATTTAGTAGTAAAGGAAAAGTAGCACTGCTATACGTAAAATAATGTATGAAAAAGAACACGATTTCGAATAGTAAAGGCGATTCGAAAACGTGACGTATGATTGTAATGGTCGTGTTCGAGCTACAGCAATTTCAAATTCACGATTCCTTATTCGATTATTCAACGATCCTTGGATTATTCATCCAGCGAAATTCCAAGAAACTTGCTGCAAACCACTTTATCGTGGTGGGCATTTTCACTAAAAAGTGTACCCAATTAAGGACTGAAATTAAGGAACTTTAACTTTGTCAGTTTTGTGACGAAAATTAGCCATACATTGCGGCCGTCAATATATAGCAAATTTTCGTCACAAAACTGACAAAGTTAAAGTTCCTTAATTTCAGTCCTTAATTGGGTACACTTTTTAGTGAAAACGCCCTGGTAAACAATTGTTTAATATCAGTGTCCTAGCAGCGTGTTTCTAGAACCGTAGCTAGAAACAATGTTTAATTTTAGAATAACCAATTGCTTAATATGAATACGAGTATGTCTATTTAAAGCCAGTGTTTTGTTTCTACGATACAGCGTCGCGGTCGGTTCAAGCTCAGTTAAACGTCCATCACTTTACTAAATAATAGTACATTATTGCCTAAGCAGTGAAGCAGGCAATTTCCGTCCTGCCGAGGCATACATAGTGCTTTTCTCAAAAATCGCAAGATACAAATCGCATATAAATCGAAACTTCATGTAAAATAACATCACTCTTTACCGCTTTTATGTTTATGGCAAGGAGAAACGCAAGCTTTTTTTAGAAAAAAAAACTCAAGCTATTCCAGACACAGATAAAAAAGTTACGTTTCGAATAAAATATGGAAGTAGGTATAAGACTTGACCTCATTTTATTATGGCCGTTTTCACTTTAAAAAAAGTTACAAGCAATGTATTTTTTTTTTAAATTGGGAACTGTCTGTAAAGTATGTACTTCGCGTCTCAGTATGGAGTTAGTAATGTCAATATTTCCGGTAATTTTTGAGAAATACATTTTGCGCATAATTTTGTTGGTGTGGCGCAGCCTTATATTTGTTTAATATTTAACTGAAAACGCTGTCTTACTGTTAGAAACCTGTAGCTATTCACCCACACAGAATTATTCTACGGCTGCGGCGGGATTCGGAATATTTCCCTTTCATGTCGCCGTTGATACGTTCATGGCCGAATCCATTTGGCCACTTTACATACATAACCTTATAGCTTCTATGCTTCTATTTATTCAATTAATTAAGGTACTTTAAATTAATTATTTGGAAAGGATGGATGAAAGAAGATTGACGAAAGAGATATACAGATCGAATGTCAGTGGAAGGGTCGGAAGGGGTCGCCCTAGGCGTACTTTTTCGAATCAAATCGGAGAAATACTGAAAAAGGGCCGAAGCGAAAGAAATTTGTCAAGATCGTATTAAGTGGAAAGAAGTGGTCTCTGCCTACCCCTCTGGGAAACAGGCGTGAGTTAATGTATGTATGTATGTATGTATGTAATTAAGGTACATGTAAAGCAGAATCATCGTTAATAATCTTATTAATAACGATGTAGAGTATGTGAGTGGCCGGTTCGAAGGACCACAAACATCAGCGATGAGGTTATCAATTTCATTATAGCTAATTGAAAGCAATCAAAATGATATGTTAGCATAGCGCCACAGAGAGGGCAAAATATTACAATGAAATTAGCTTTGCTGATTTACGCGATATATATTCCGTCATAATTTGATCAATTTCAATTTTGTGTTTCATTATTGATCGAATTATTAGATTTCATTTGTTATTCACAACACCTACCTGCAGTTCCTCTACGTGACTAACATTAACTAACCCTGTAATTTTCTATAGATAAACTAAATAAATTTTAATATAATAAAGCTATTCAGCATATTGCTAATACTTTAAATTGAATTTGTTTTGAACAACTGCAAGAGAGTTTAAGATATCAAAAGCAGTATAATTTAACCTACGACTTCATACGAGCCCGGGCGACTTTTTTTACGCCGAGAAAATGCTTTTACGCATACCTCCTGGGCTCGAGAGAGCCTAATATGGTTATGTGAGGCTCACCAACCAAGAGTGGCCAGAATGCTCACTGAAACCCCAGCGATTCTCCTTCCACGTGCTGTTGCTTGCGCATTCGGCTACGACCGTCACCGGCAGGCCTCTGACATTGAAAAGAGCGCCCCGCAAATTCAGGGCGCTCACAGTCCAGTGGATCAAAGAAGGCAACATATACTTAGATCCATCATCAGGTCTACACGTTTCGGCGGCAGAGGATAGGGAGTAATTCTCCTTTTCGGCGGCCTGACTACTCCGCAAACTACGTTGCGGCCCCGCGAGATTGCGGCGGGTAGGGATAGTGGCAGATCTCAACATTTAGACTAATATAAAAAAAATAAGTTTATAAGTATGGATGGATGGATGGATGGATGGATGGATGGATGTTTGTTACTCTTTCACGCTGTAACGGCTGGACAAATTTGGATGATATTTTAAATAGAGATAGCTTATACCCTAGATTAACACACAGGCTACATTTCATCCCGGGAAATTTTAAAGTTCCCTAGGCAATAACGATATTTAAAATCTACGCGGACGAAGTCGTGGGCAGAAGCTAGTAGATAATAAACGAAAGTGTTTTCGTGAAATCGGAGAGTTGATTTGTCGTACAGATAAATACACATTGTTTAAGATAAATACATATCAATCGACCTTCGTGTAACGTTTTTCCGTTAAGTTGATTAATCGAAGGTTATACAATACAATACAATACAAATACTCTTTATTGAACACCAAAAGAAAACAAAACACGGAACAGTACATTTTAACTATAGGTATACAACAGGCGGTCTTACCGCTAAATAGCGATCTCTTCCAGACAACCTTGGACAGAGAAATAATAAAAACAAAAATACATGGCAGGCGGTGTAAACTAAATTATTCCGAACTCAAACTAAAGTACAAGAAACACTTCTGTTATTGTAAAAACTACTTACACAAATATAAACTACATATAAATATACACATAAACAAAGTAAATTAGTTAATAAATACATACTAAATACACGTTAAATACATACTATTATACAACTATAATATATATATACATAAACTCTAGAAATCAGCCAAACAAAGATAACACACGAGGTCGTAGGATGGTAAAAATAAAAGTAAAGGAAATCATAGAAAAACTACGGAAGCGATAAATAATAGTCCTTCAGCTTGCTTTTAAAAATTAAAATAGACATACATACATTGAAACAGAGGTTATGTTGATGATATATAGTTTTAAAATCTCTCATTGTAAAGCATCCCGCTCGAGCCATCTATTGAGAAACTTTGTAATCTTGCGAGTAACGTGTTGTTATGATTATTTCTAAATATTTTATTAGACAAGTTTTTTAGAAAAATGAACACCCCAATCCGTCAAAATATTATACAAAGTTTATGTATTACCTTGTTTTCAAGTACCTATACTGTTTATTTGCGGCCATATTAAGAAAATGTTATCTTACCTAATTTCTTTTTAATGATAAAGGATACAATTCTATTGGTGCCACACCCAATTTTCACATGATCTTTTGTACACCGTGTTTTTTTTGATTAACCATAACCTTGGCATATTACTAAGTATATCCATAGAAACTAAGTGGTAGATTAGATTTTTAAATTGAAATATTGCAAAAAAAAAAACTCTTTAGAACAAAGTAATTAAATGTTGTATCTTTGGTCATTCTAAAAGGGCCTTTAGAGTTAACTCATAGTCAGTGTCAAACACGTCACTGTCAAGCCTTTTAGACCAGTCCAACATGATTAACTGATCAAATTAAAAAAATAATCTCTTTAAAACAGTTACAGTTATCATTTGTCTGTCTTCGGGAAATTAACTTTATTTGACCTAAAGAACGTTCCCTTAAAGTTATCGTAAATAAAAAAAAACATGGTGTATAGAAAGAACCATTCATCCGGAGCTAATTTGTTACGTGGGAAGGTAATTCAAGTTAATTTGTGCTACGATGTGAAAAGAAATATTTCTGCTGTTATTAAGTAATTTTAAGTATACTAGACAAAAAGTTAAGTGCCTAACAATGTCTGACTAGCCTTTGTACAGAGGCTCAAAAACGTAATTGCTTTTGACACTGACAATTTCAACTCAGCCGCCATTGCTGTCAAGTACATTAGAACAAAACAATTACAATTTACTGAATACAATAATAGCCCTAGAAATTCATAATAATATAGACTAATTTAAATATTTGAGTCAATTACGTTAAGTTACACCTACCGCCAAAGAGCAGTGTTTGTAATATTGTTTTTCGGTTTAGGGATAAGACAACCGATGAAATTACTAGCATAGAGGCCCTACATCTTAGTCCTCAGGGTTGGCAACGGATTTGCGGACTTAGGATTTATCTTAAGATTGTAGTCTTGAGAATGCAAATGTTGATGGGTCGCAGATCCCACTTACCATCAGGTAATATGCGTGCTTGTTTTTTTTTGTTCGCCTACTCCATTAAATTTTTTTTATACAATCTTTGCATTATCCTATAAGAACTACTTACATCAG
This sequence comes from Acleris emargana, assembly GCA_927399475.2. NCBI lineage: Eukaryota > Metazoa > Arthropoda > Insecta > Lepidoptera > Tortricidae > Acleris > Acleris emargana. The sequence goes on from OV656840.1 coordinate 7,617,918, forward strand.
AATATAAAGTTGATATTTGACTTCTCCAAACTTTCCCGACGCAATATCATAGCTTCACATAAAGCGAGAATAATTAAATATGGTTGTAATATAATGAAGTTTTTAGAACAAAGCTTTTGGGATACGCGAACCCGAACAATGGTCCAATTTAAACATTAAGTTAAAACAAGTTAAGGCAGTAATGTGTAGTTACCAAGAAGTTAGTGTTTAAGTAGAGGAACGACAACGGTTTGGAAACAAGTTTTGAAGTGATGTGAAGTTCTTTATGTGTTCTCTTCCACTGTTAACGTTGTCTGAAAGAGACAGAATTAGATTTGTTTGTTTTGTTTAATGGTTGTAGGACTTTAAGCAAGGTCCGTCCGGATTGCTACCACCATCATATCCTTTTGGCTGCGTGTCCACCAGAGCTTTGTGAGGTAGCTAAGTGGTGTTGCGAGGAAAAATCCACCAATAGGATTGTTTTGTTTACTAACCTCACTCTCCTATTGGTGGAGTTTTCCTCGCAACCTTTTAGCCTAGCACATCTCTGGTGGAAACGCAGCCTAAACCAACCGCCAAGCGGCAGTTTGCATTGTTTTGTTCCGGTGGGTGTGGGGATAAGACAAAGAAATGAAATTACTAAGCATTCCTTCTTAGTCCTCAGGGTTGACAGCGCCAAGTATGTATTTTGCACCAAAAAACATCTCTCGCGAAATATTCATTTTTAACCCCCGACGCAAATAAGAGGGATGTTATATTATTTTGACCGCTTTGTGTGTGTGTGTGTGTTTGTGTAAGTGTGTGTGTGTGTTTATGCTAGAGAAAATAAGGACAAGTAATCATCGTCACACATCCATGGACCCCTGCAATACATGGAGAGAAATCGCGGAACTTTATCTCCATGTGATACAATAATAATATTTGCTATTCCCAGAATAAGCAGCAAATAATCTTGTATATAAAGTATTGCCACTGTTCTTATTGATGCCTGCATTTCATAGTAGGAAAAGTTAGTGAGCTGCAGGGACCGCTTTCGTTACGGTATTAACGGTATGGTACCGGTATTGGATATCAATACCGCTTCGTTATAAAAGTAGAACCGTACCGGTTGAAATATAATGGTATGCTACCGGTATATAATAATGAAATGACTAAATTTGTACATTTATATTTATAAATGCAAATTATTTTAAGTTAATATTAATGACTGTGTTTGTAACGATTTGGTTATGTTACTGTTATGTTGCAAATTTTATGAATAAATAAATAAATAATAAATAAATAATAATAATAATAACAGTCGCAACGCTATTTTTCATATGTATTTAAACCTTTATTAAGACGGCAGTCAACCGGTATTATTTCGGTATACCTTTATGCAAACGGTCAGGTAGTATCCAAAACAAAATAACGGTACAGTATATTCCGGTACCGATAAAATCTTTTACGCTATAGAAACCAACCGAAACGAAATAAAATTACGTAATACCGTTTTAAAACGGTACCTTTATTTTCCGGTTATGCCATCGCTGGTTAGCTGTGAACTGCGTTCAACTGGGATTACAGGAACTTGTTACACTAAAGTGTCACAAACTTATCCCACAGTCAAAACTAAAACGACAGGGAGTCTCTCTAACAACTTGCCTTCGCGACTGTTCTAGTATTTGATGGGGGTACCTAATATTTTATCAAAAGATCTTTCAATGAACTTATCATTATGCAGAATTTTCATTTCATCCAAAGGTATTCATTTTTTTTGCATGACTTAATTTTTTTGGTAGTAACGTAACCTACGTAATGAATGTTAAAAATATCCTGAAAACATCATGGTTTCAGCAAAAAATAGGGTTCGATGAAATGATACGATCGATGAAGTGGAATTCGATAAAATGATGAGTTACCATTCGTTGGAAGTACTTTTAGAGTAATGTTACGTGTTATTGTTTTAACTTATGGTAACATTACTTTACTTATTTTAACACGGGTGAACCTATTTGAATGCAGGTTTTCTAGCATGAAAATTGGTTAAGACGTTTAAGAGATATCAGCTCTGAAAGCTCTTGTCATTAGGTATGTATGTATGTAAACACTTTATTGTACTAGAAAAAAACAATAATTTCAAGGCGAACTTATCCTTTAAAGGGATCTCTTCCAGCTAACCCAGCTATATCGGGGTTTCTTATCTACTCGTATCTATTCTAAAACTATTATTCCAGCATAAGACCATAAGTCTGGGTAAAATAAATTTGTCTCTTGACTTATAATGGTATTGTTTTTACCTCGACCACCATTACTGTAAAGTAAATAAGAGCTATTGTAACGTTGACAATACGATGAAATGTCAAAGGCAACATGGTTTTACCCAGTGGAATAGAGGCCCTGGTACATAGTTACATACTTACATACATACACATAAATACCGTCACACCTTTATCCCAAAGTGGGGTAGGCGGAGCTACGGAATTACTAACCACTCTAACAACTTGTTTTTAATTCTATAAGCACATTTTGCATAAACAGGCCACACCAGTGTATAAGTGACAGGTTGCAAGCCCATCGCCTAACAGTACCACAAGCTTTTAATCCCGTAGTCGCTTCTTATGACTTCCATGGGAAGACATGGAGTGGCATTATTCTAAGCCGGCAACCACACGGCCACCCTGGTAAACGCCTCAAAATATGGGAACAGCGGTTAAAAAAAAATTTCACACGACTTAAATTTAAAATAATGTGCTTAGTACCAAGCGTCGGAAATTGTGTAAAGATGTAGTGACGTATTCATATTCAAATTCAATGTAATATTATGTAATGTATTCCATTCTCTATTGAACATATTATTTATGATACTCTCGTTTAGTCAGAATATGTATTTTTACTCGTTTAAAAATAAATTGTACTTTTTTTTTTTTTTTTTTTTTTTTTTTTTTATATAATAGGAAGGCAAACGAGCACACAGGCCACCTGATGGTAAGTGGAAACTGTGACCCATAGACATTCGCATTCATAAGACTGCAATCCTAAGACTGCAAATGCGTTGCCAACCCTGAGGCCGAAGATGGAATGCCTCTATGCTAGTCATTTCACCGGCTGTCTTATCCCCAAACCGGAACACAACAATGCGAACACTGCTGCTTGGCGGTAGGTTAATGGATAAGATGGTGGTACCAACCCGGACGGACCCTGCACAAGGTCCTCCCACCTCCACTTTAGTGATTAAGCCGATAATCCTAAAACAATTTTATCCAAACACATACAATTTTCAGGTCATTAATTCCAAAACCACTACCCACAGCGAGACCGGTTTCTGTAAGTCTCGAGGTCCAAATCATGTGTTTCGTCGGCAAATTCAAACAGGGCGCCACCCCGTTGCGTAACTGAATAACATAACAGTTTCGTTGAATTTCCCTATCAATTTGGAGCCGCGTCTGTTTCCAAGGACTGAATATTCGCATATTTCTCCGAATACGCGACTATTGTCAAGCATATGTGATAGTCAAGAAAAATACACGCGCAATACTGTTTATGCGTTATAGTGCTATAATTCTCTGGTTATATTTCTTGTATTAAAAAATCAAATATTGTTACGCGCTTAACTTCATGGTGTCTAGACCTTTTTACTTTTACAATAATCATGAAGTACTTTTACTTTAATACCATTTTAAATTAACATGACAAAGTTTTATAAAATTACTTAAGTACCTGCTAAATAAGATTATCGACGAGTATTTGATGAAAGATATTGGTACGAAGTATTTTTTTTAGTTCGAGGATGTTTGAAAACGAGCTTTGCTCGAGGATTTTATCAACCGAATCTGCCTTTAAGTGCATTTGAACTAATTTAGACATAAAAAAACCACATTTGGTTATCTATCTTAGGTAATTTTATTTAAAAAAATACCAAACTCTGCTACACATTATAGCGTAGCGCGTAGCGCAAAGTGTTTTCTACCTCGTAGAAAACATCCGCTACGAATAGCAGCATTTAGTCAGGCCATTACCCACACTTACCACCGAATGAATAAAAAAAGTTGTCTAACAGCCCGTTCACACAGAGTCTCCGTATTTACGGTACCCGTTTTATCGTATACGTTTTTTCATTGATGGCGTATGGAGTTGTATGAGCGACTTCACATATGACACAGTATTCAGTATACAGTAAAAAATGTCGGTCCGCTAAATTATGACATTCCGTTTTGTTATCGAATACTGGATGAACGGAATACGTATCCGTCATGTATCCGTACGTTTTTACTGGATATAAACTGTGTGTGGGGTGCGGTACGGAGCATATGTGAACGGGCTCTCAGTTAATGACGGATACGTTGAACGCTATACGGTGCCTATGTGTGAACAAAGCATCATTTTTTGTTGTATCCGTTAAAACGGGTACCGTAAATACGGAGACTCTGTGTGAACGGGCTGTAAGGTACAACCATAAAACAGCTTGAATATGAAAAACGCCGAGAATATTTTTGTCGGCTTCTTCGCTCGCTTCGATAAAGAGAAATGAAAGAATGAAATATATATTTTACTTTTGGTATACGATTTTAAATAATGTCATTAGATTGTTACCTACTGTCATTTACACTTAGTAAAGTCGACGTCAAAGGTAAATAAACGTTAATATTTTTTTCACGTAAGCTGTAATTCTTGAGATGTTAAAGAAATCTGTAAATATTGAGATAAAACTAAATTTATTAAATCTCTGAGCACGACCAAAAATTGTGTAAATAAGTATTTGGAAGTTTTATGTTGTCCAATTTACTAATACTGTTTTCATGTTAATTCATAGTTTATGATCTAAAAGGTCATTTAATATATTAAAATAAGTTTTAGTCGTTTTCATGCCCTAAGCAATTTGGCAAAGTACCCAAAAGTACTTGTTAAATGACCTCGAAACGATGTTTAAAAAACAACGTGAACAGCGCATTTTCCGGGAAATTAAAATCGCCACCGTAAGTCCATCCATTATCATCCGCAAACCGGCATAAAAGAAAAAACAAATTTTCGAACAAAGCACGATGTCGCTCGCAACGGAAATTAAACCGTGTTATCTCCATATTAGGGATCATTTAGCGCCATTACTCTCAGTTATAATAGCCATTTGGTTTTATGAATGTGAGTGTCTTTCGGCGTCAAATGCTCAGGATTAAAGCCACTGTGAGATAGAGTTAGGAAAGTGCTTGCACACGTTCAAAAGATTTACCAATTCAAATTTATCGCTTGATGAACGCGGCTTGAGTCAGCATTAGAACGTAATTGAAAATTTATTGCAGAGAAATATTTTTGTGGTTCTAATCAACAGAATTCAATAATAAATTACATTAAATAAGAAATGTCACTTTGATTTACTTAATATTGGATACTGCTTCAAAATTATGAGATTTTGGTGTTTTTTAACTTCAGTTGACCAACACAAAGCTATTGTTGGTTTGTTAGACGTATTTGCTGCTATTTTTATTTTCTTGTATAAAAAATGCCGATCGCCTTCTTTCCCTTTGGACATATTTTCTGATATTTTTATTTTCTTGTATAAAATTTCCGAACGCATTATTTCCCTATAGATATATATATTTTTTGAATTTTTTTGTGAGATCATTTTCACAGAAAACATTTTTATCATAGTAGCGAATATTTCCCAATAGTAATTATATCGTCATACATAGGTATGTTAGTTAAGGTTCCTTTTTATATCAGGCCCAGAGGGCCAAAACACCCAGAAGTAGGAGCTCCGCGAAGCGTCGACTCTTTCAAGGTATTTATTTGGAATGGGATAAAAGGCGTTCGGAATATTTTATACATTTTTTATATAGGCCCTGAGGCTCTTTTTAAACTGCAAAACCAAGTTCGTAAGTAACATTTGAAATAAGGAGCAAAATACACCTTTTTAATAAGATAGAAAGGTTTCTTTTTCTCTATCATACATTTGTTAGTTACGCGGTTTTGCAGTATGACCGACGATATTGCGTTTGTCATGTTATCGTATAATCAACATTAATATAGCTCTTTTTGGAAGTATTAATGTGTTTGTCAAATGATTATTCCTCGTAGCGAATTTTCTAGTCGCGATTTTTCCCATATTTGGTTTTACCCAATTCCATTTTTCCTCATTCTTAATTGATCCTGGTCGCATATTTTTCATGATGGATTTTTCCCAGTCATAAATTTCCCTATTGTAATTAGACCGTAATAGGTAGGTTATGTTTGTATAATTAACATAATCTAGGTAGGGTATGTTAGTTTTAGCCAAACCACCCAGAAGTAGGAGCGCCGCACCGGCGGAGCTCCGTCGGCTCTGCGGAAATGATATAACTACACACATACACATACATAAATTCACGCCTTCATTCCCAGAGTGGGCTAGGCAAAGCTACAGAATTACCAACTACTTTAATAACTTGTTGACAATTCTGCAACCACTTGCACAATCAGGCTAAGATGTTTACCATTATAACAACGTGTTTGTGAAACGTGTATCTGACATAACTATTCAGCAAACACAGTTTGGGAAATTATGATACTAGAGTTGTCTCTGCTAAGAAAAGAAACTTCGGCAAAATAAGCTACTGAAAAGAAGAAAGACTGCTAAATTTTTCGGAGCGAAAAATATCGCCGTACTCCTCTTATTTACTTGACAGTAATGGCGGCGAGTTAAAAAAATTATAATTATGATGTCATGAGCAATAAGTTATATCTAGTTAAATTTTGAGAACTGACCGTAGTCTGATATGCCCTCTATAAAATCTACGTCTGTTAAAAAAAGTTCAAATGAATGAATTCCAAATCATCACCATTTTCTTCGACCACATCCCTCCGGCTCCCAAACGGCCAATAAATCTCAAGTCTACCAATTGGCCAATGACGCGGACTTCCGATTTAAATCGACCGGAACTCAATCGGCTGACCGTAATCACGCCAACAATTACCAGATACAAAGCCTATTTTGCGGTCAAAAGCAGCGACTCTGACCAACTAATCCACTTTTTTACTACGTGAAAATTCTAGTTCAATTTTTCCCCACGTGCATGCATATGTTGGTGTTGGAAGGCGATTGGCATGTTTATAGGAAAGTAGACTTTATTGCTAGGTGCCACGGGTCATCGGCTGTATTAGAATTGTTTTGTTTGGCTAATTGATTGAGCATTTTTATGGCTTTTGTATTGTTAAATTGATTGAACAAAAATTTTTAAATTGAATAATCTAAGCTACAAAAAATGTTTCTGGACTTGTTTGCTCTAAATTTTGATTTTTTAACAACCTTTAGCCAAAGGTGATCGTAGAAGTGGTAAAGATAAAAAACAGTACGTATCTCTTAACGAGTTTGGTCATATTTTAAAACATTTCAAGATATATTTTTTGGGCCTATGACTTGATAGCAAGTTCACTTTGATTTAATATTTTAAGGCCGGATTTGTTATTATACTACGCAGGAAAACGTTTATTTCAATACGAACCACTCAGCTTAAATATGAACAACTTGGCATGAAATAAAGGATTCTTATTTTTATTCTTGATTGTATTTCATCGTACTTGAGGAGCAAAGAACTTCAGTTCCCAACTGTAAAGCTCAAGGATGATTGTCCTCTCAACTTTGAGTCTTACGGGAATTGTATTTCCGTCTTTTTTTAAATACAGATTTGACCTCAAACCATTAATAAAATCCTTTTCAGTCTAGCGTCAGACGTAAGACAAAGTTATTGCAAGTTCAAATCTGAACACATCGTCCTGCAGAAACAAATGTTCCAGAACTTAAACAGTAACTTTATATATTGCTACAGTGATATATCACCGTTCGCAAATGAAAAGTTATCCAACGATGCTGAAAATTCCGCGCGCGCCCGGCTAGCACATTAACTCACAATAGAACATCTGGAAACACCGCAGACTCGCAAATAACAGTTACAAACTACCGCGACTCTTATTAAACTGAACAGCTTGTTGTAATTAATTTATAATTGCATAATTTTCAGTTGAACTTAATTAAAGACTTTCAATGTGTCACGTCAGGTACTCGTTGTACCAGTGCCAAATAACTATGATTATTAGATATACAAATGTTTAATTAGGTACTTGTGTAGGTATTGTTGAAAATTAAACGAATTGATGTTATACGCGATATGTAAAATACTTTATCGAGTCAGTGGAAGGGTCGGAAGGGGCCGCTCTAGGCGTACTTTTTCGAATCAAATCGGAGAAATACTGGAAAAGGGCCGAATATTAAGTACCCAAAACCGACGTGCGTGCATTACTCGATGTATAAATGTGGAAGAAGCGAAAGAAATTTGTCAAGATCGTAGCAAGTGGAAAGAAGTGGTCTCTGTCTACCCCTCTGGGAAACAGGCGTGATTTAATGTATGTATGTAAAATACTATAAGAAACCATGGCCGTGTGGTTGCCGGCTCAGAATAGTGCCACTCCATTTCTTCCCGTGGAAGTTGTAAGCGGTAACTAAGGGAATAAAGTCTGTTGTACTGTTAGGCGATGGGTTTGCCACCTATCACTAATATACACTGGTAAACATCTTAGCCCGATTGTGCAAAATGTGGTTACAGAATTAACAACAAGTTTTTAGAGTTGTTGGTAATGCTTAGGTACTCCACTCTGGAAATTAAGGCGTGAGTGTATGTATGTGAGTGTATGTTTAAGACACCAGGCTAAGTGAGAAATTTCACTTATTTTCAATTAGTGAGTAAGAATTGATTTTTGTTGCAAGAGACAGAAAAGTTTCTTTAATTATCAGTGCTCAGTATTGAAATGAGCTAGTATGAGCTGGTTTTTCAACGCAAATCAATTCAATTTTCTTTAGAAGCTACCGAAAAATTCTCATTAGAATCTTTCGTTTAAGAATTTTCTGGTGGGGACAAAGCTGGAAATTGGGTAAGTATAAAAATTACCAAGAAGTTTTTACCTTTATGACTGTTGATTTAAGCGATTTTTAAGATTTTGAGTTAAACTACATCTTATGACTATGCCATGCCATTTAACTCGTATTTATACAAAATTATGTCATTGTGTGTAGAATATAAATATATTATATACATAGGTTCACGCCTGTAATCCCAGAGTGGGGTAGGCAGAGCTACAGAATTACCTACAACTTTAAAAAGATGTTGATAATACTGTAACCATATTTTGCACAAATAGGCTAATGTATCAGTGACAAGCAAGCAAGACAAGTGGTTGCAAGCCCATCGCCTAACAGAACTACAAGCCTGTATTACAACATCCACGGGAAGATATGAAATGGCACAATTCTAACCCGCAACCACACGGACGAATATAAATATATAATTTTGCGTATTCTAATACCAAAACCCCAGGTTGTACAGTCGCAAGAAAATTTGATGTTAGAAAGTCAACAGCAGTAAAATTTGCAAATTATGCGGGAAACATGTAGAAAGTGCCACTGCGTGTCGTGTTCAAATTGTGTATAGTGAAAATATCAAATGGCAATAAATAAGCGCTTTGAATACCTGTCTAGGTCAGTTTATGTTTAAACCCATGCCTTGTTATGACAGAGACATTTCATTTTAATTTATATGTTATTTTTTGTTTTTGTTTTGAGACTAATTAGCCATTAATTGGGTATTGTTACTAATACCTTCTCAAACGAAGTCGACGTCAAACAACTTTTTGTTTTGTAATATTAGAAGTTGTTCTAACAGACATAATCTTATTTGTTCCGTTCATTACTATCATTAAAACAAACTTCTATATTTTCAAATGTCGAAATTCCCCAGAAGTTTTCTTTTCAACCGACTTCAAAAAGAAGGAGGAGGTTCTCAAGTCAACCCGTATATTTTTAATAAACTTAAATAACAGCTACCAAAATAACATTTAAACTTGTAGTTGTGACGTAGTCACCCGCCTTAGCACTCTATTATTGAGGAGGCATGTTAAATTAATGTCACGCGGAAGACAGGTTCCACTCTAAAACAATACAAGTTCTAGAGTAAAAGTAACAGAGCTATAGCAATCGTGTAACTCGATCCCTTTCACGCATGGAGATTAGTTTGGTCGGGTTCGTGATACAGGTCCCAAGTAACGTGATTAAGTCACTACGCGGTATGAAGGAATGAATGACAATATTTACGAGATGGTGGGAAAACCTTGAAATGCCGCCACCATGTTGCTCTTTGACTTGGTAACAAATCAGCATTGCTTGCATTGCCTGGTTCATTTAGGGCTAAGGCAACTGGTAAAATTAAAATTGCTAGCATACGTTCTATACTAATTCTAAGGTTTTGAAAATCATTTTTAGTTTTCAGTTTTTATTGCAAATGTGTACTATCAAGTCGCCTATGAGGACTCTTGCCTTCTCCATGTCATAACATTATTACTTAATACCAAATTGAAGTCTGAAAATACGCCACTAAAGTCTGTTACGCAATCGAGTGTGAAAAAATACACCGTTTATAATTAACAAAACTTGTGTAAATTAATCAAACTCAACTTAAGGATTCTTACTCCAATTAGCTCAAGACCAATTAATAAGTTAATTACTTCCAGGATTTTTACACCAGTCTAGCAATATTAGGGAAATTACATAATTATGTACTGAAATTAAATTAATATTTTTTATATATATTATTTAATACTTATTTTATATTAATACCTATACTTATTTTAGTAAACAATTTAGGAAACAGAAGAATTAGTTTGCCGCTACTTCCCGTATTTCTTCCCATTAAGTTCGCATTCGAATAAACTTTTCTTAGGTCATGAAAGCGCTAAACATGTATAGATAGGTAGATATATATATATATATATATATATATATATAAGAAGAAGTCTTAGTGCTGACTTCTTCCTATTACTAATTTATTTTCCCCATCCCCCATAAATCGAAGGCATCCAAGCTAAAATATTATAAAACGGCAAATAAGTTGGATGCGTTCCCGAGCAATGGCGGAAGCAAGCACTCAATAAAAGTGAGTGACATTTATAGAGAACGAAAAGGCTAACAATACGTGTTTATTTTTTAAATTTGATACATACACACACATTTTTGGATTTAATGGGAAGTACTGGAAAAGAGAGGTATGTTTCAGGTCGAAATTTGTACATTTAACATACATACATACATAAACTCACGCCTGTCATCCCAGAGTGGGGTAGGCAGAGCTACAGAATTACTAACAACTCTAAAAACTTGTTGATAATTCAGTAACAACATTTTGCACAATAAGGCTAAGATGTTGACCAGTGTATTAGTGACAGGTGGCAAGCCCATCGCCTAACAGTACTACAAGCCTATATTCCCTAAGTCGCCTCATACGACATCCACGGGAAGATACGGAGTGGCACTATTCTAACCCGGCTACCATACGGGGACATACTACATACAATCATACATAATTACATAATCATAATTGTACATTTAATCATTTTTGATAACTAGCTTCTCTCTACGATTTCATCCGCGTAGGTTTTGAGTATAGATATCCACACGGGAACTTTTAATCTTTCCTAGATGAATAATGTCCTATCTGTAACAAACGAACACGCATATTTTCGCATTTATAATATTAGTGAAAAAAAATTTGTCTTTTAAAGAAGTAAGTATTTTGTTTGTGTTTTTTTTATTCACATAGTAATTAAAACGACCAAAACTATCGAACCTATTGGAAAGCATTATAAGGCGATGAGTGCGTTAAAAGTTTTTCATTTGTTTTTGTTTGGCTACAAGAAAGAATCATTGCCAGTACATAATACATTCTAAATTAATTATCATCCCAAAATACATTCTAAAGCTATTACCAAATATAAAGTAAAGTGGCAAACTAAAACAACTAGAAACTAACGATAACGCTAACAAAGGTTACAGGTAAATTCAATATTGCCTTTCCGTTCTATTATTAAGTCGTTTGTACGTAAATATTTAGGTGTTCGCAACCTTCACTGAACCCTGAACCAATTCCATTGAAACAAAGCAATCATCACCGCGCCATTTGGCGTTCAATTCAGGCGTCACGCGTTTTCCCGTAGTCGACAACCCTAGCATGCGAGAACAGCTGAGCTGTTCCATATACGGGAAAGTGTAACGTAACATGCACTGTAACTCCTGACACGTGTTGCAAAACGTGTTACACCGGTGAGGTCACATCACGCGCTCTGATCGCACATTGACTGCGAACCTCCTGTGCCTCTATTCTAGGGGGTAAAGGTAGTCTTTGACGTGTTATCGTTTTGTTTTGAACTCGGTCGCCATTACCGTCAAGTAAATAAGAGCTATCAAGATTGAAAATACGATAACAGGGGGGTTGCTATGCAGTTTATTTTACAGTGGGCGTAAAGGACAGAGCTATAGCAGTTTTGTAGCTTTGTTCTTTTCTCACGTAAGCGTAAACTGAACTGCAAAACTATGTCAAAATAACCCTCTAAGATGATATTTACCGCCTAGAATATTGGCCCTGCTCGCCCGAAATACGCGTTCTAAGCGATCTGCGCGCTACCCTATACCTTATCCTTAATCCGTGCGTATAAGAAGTGCGGTTCGTGTGCGTAAGACGTCCAAAACATGCGGATTTTTATGTACAGTCAGCAGCGTAAGTAGGTGAACGGTCGAAGAGCTCAAATCATATTCAAACGTTATTTTTCTCTAGGCAATAGAATCGTATATGGATGATTTTGAGCTTCCTCTATTTGCCAACTTTTTCACGTTACACGCACTACCAAAAAGTCTAGCGAAAATGATTGTATAATACGTATACTTTATTAATCGTTTCATAGAAATATATAAGAGGACACCGAACGATTTATATTTAAACACAGCCCAAACCACTGATGAGCATTCTACCGATAAAAAACTTATCAAGTTTCTTATGAGAAATTCTCTGTAATCTTTAAAAATATTATAAAATTTTGTATGATAAGTGATCATTCGTAATGATTTCTCACGTGTTTTCGAGAGTTTTCTCTGTGATTTCTTAAGAATATTTTCAACTTTCTAAGAGAGTTCCGCTACTTGCATAGTGCTACTAATGACTTCAGTGTTTTGAATCCACGACGGAACCCAAATTCAAATGTACAGTTGCGTCAATGTAGTTACGTAAAATGAAACGCTATAACACTAATCATACGAAGCACCAACCTGGAGATAAAAGCAATATTTATTATTTATTAGCAACATTTAATCACTTGAAATATACATGAGACGTAGGTAGGTAACATGATAAATGAAAAACTTAAAGGTATTTAAATCGTCTCGATGCCCCTTTATTAATATCTATTGACACTTAGTGTTTACTAACCGTTTGAGAACTAGCACTAAATATAAGCTTATTTAGTTCAAAGTACTAATTTTCTAATGTCATAATAAGGAGCATATTTCAAGCACACTTTAACTATTGTGCGTTTATGAATAAATCTGTGCTTCAGATTCTCATCTGTTTTATTTAACGGAGGGAAGATCATAGAGATTCTGTTAATTTATATTTTCCTGAAAGCAGCCACTGAAACGTTGGTAATGAGTTCCAATTTTCATATTCTAGGAATAATTTCAGATTGCGAAATTATAAGCAATTTATTAGTCATAATCCTTAATCTACGATAGTCAGACAGGTATGGCGTTTCACGTTATGGATTTAGGAAGAAAAATAAAGAACTGACGGAAGTTTAACAAAATAACACTAGAAAAGTCACTTTATCAACAAGTTTTTAGAGTTGTTGGTAATTCTGAAGCTCTGCCTACCCCACTCTGGGAATGAAGGCGTGAAGTCACTTTGGTTGTCCACTGGCAAACAAAAGTTAAGAAGTGCATCACCCATCATACACAATGTTTATTTTTTTTAGCGTAGGAAGGCAAACGAGCACTCAGGCCACATGATGGTAAGTGGAAACTGTGACCCATAGACATTCGCATTCACAAGACTGCAAATGTACTGCCAACCCTGAGGACTAAAATAGAATGCCTCTATGCTTGTCATTTCTCCGGCTGTCTTATCCCCAAACTGGGACACAACAATGCGAACACTGCTGCTTAGCGATAGGTTAATGGATAAGATGGTACCACCCCGGACGGAGTTTTCGCTAAATATTCAGAATACCCCAGAAAGTGTGTATGTTGAGCGTAACTAAGCCAACTGTTTCCTCAAGTCTGTGCCACCCACCTATCCTCAACACAAAGAAAGGCCACAATCATTGCGCTCCAGATATGTATTTATTCCCATTTCGTGGCCACAGTGATCCTACCTTTATGCCATATTGTAATATGCGACCTGAACAGCGCGTGGGAAAATCTTTCTTACAGTATTGCGTCGCTTCACAAATCTTCTTTATCTTAAACGTATTGTCGTAAGAAAAAGCTGAATAATAAACCGTATTGTCATCAGGAAAAAAGGTTACAAAAACCCCGGAAATGAGGAAAGTGCTTTGATATCGTTGGTTCCGCTTGACTTTTTAATGCCCACTAAATGGGATTATACGGTTACTTCTGTACCGGCGAAATGTTTTGGCAAAATGTGTCGTTTTCCAACAGTTTCATTTGCCAACCCGCTTTTTTCAATAACCGTAAATATTAGGGTGTTTCACATTTGTATGGAAAAAAAATTACTTATTTTTTGCAGACTTCGCTTACGCCCTAACTCTTTCTAGGTTAAAAAATAAAAATGTCTAGTTTCAAGGTGAATGGGCAATATTTAGAGGTTGCACAAATTGACCACTTAGGGGGAGCAGATTTTCAATGTTTATTATTTTTCCAAAAATAACAAACAATTAGCTTACCTGTCCACTTATGTCATAATCCCTTACCCTTATAATCTGTGATGTCAAACACTAATGATAATATAGACAATTATCACAATTTTTCTTTGGCTTTGGAGTATTGCATAATCATGAAAATTTACTTAAAAAGTCGTCAAAGTGTGCAACCTCTAAATACCAACTTATTTCATTACAATTTTTAATACTGGTCTTTTAGATAAGCAGGACCAAGAAATTGATCATATTCATTGAAAAATGAAATGAGCAAAAAATGAAACACCCTTGTAAATATTCCAGGACTTTTATAAAAACTTTTTTTGGAAATGAAGCGATTCGGAAACGATATCTTTTGCCAAACATATTTCAACCAAAGGATAGGATATCGAGATTAAAAGGGAAATTAACTGTTTAGGCAAAATCATACAGCGGATGAATATTGAACTTTTAATTAACCGCTTCGTGCTGTCGGGAACTAGAAAGCGGATTTTCCCCACTAAATACGTACCTCGGTGTTTGTACGGAGTTCAGCACTACCTAATCCCCACCTCAAACATACGTATTCTTCCTCTATTATTGTTTTTTTTGTTTTTTTTAAATAATAATGATAATAATTTATTTCATAAACATAGATACATAAAAATGCTGGTTAACTTAAGATATACATGCTAATAGCTAAACACAGAAGAAATTATATGAACATAATTTGGCACCTTACTTTTTTAGTCATAATAACGGAGACCATTTTCATCCTTATTAGGTACGGCCAGTGCTTATAATAGGAGATGATAAGCATCGGCAGTCTTCCATATGTCACTTTTTAAACGAAAATCCCAACAGTAAAGGGAAGGTAGCTAGGTATTACCTAGCAACTACATCGGCATTAATTTAGCTTTCATATTTTCCAGACATCATTATCGTAAGACAAATCTACTCGTTTTTAAAGAAGATAAACATATATGCATTGAATCATTGATAGACAACATTGTCGCCCATGTTAAAAGATTCCCAGATTTCAACACTCCTTGAAATATGATAAATTTTAAGGAAAACCAATTCCAACCGCTACTTGGTATTCGATATCCTGACACCTCGCAGTAATCAGATTTCAATAAATTCCCCTCATTTTCAAATAAATTCCTCCGCTCATCCAACTGAATACATGGAATATTGCTCTATGTACTGCAAAGTGTTCTATATGTGATTTTGTTGTATAGCGTAGCCTCCTCAGTGTTAAGATGTACGTACGCGTATTTGATTGTGAGGGAGTATATTGTTGAGCGTATTTAATTAAAATAGCTATCAAAGTTTAACACATAAAGTGGTTTGCTTGAGATATTTTGTTAAAATCTAGAAGTGAGTTCAGTTATTTGTGGCATATTGATGCGGCACATTGAAGCAGTCCAGGCAGAGATTACAGTGACGGAAAGACAGATTTAAGAGCCCTGTTTAATTTTGTAGGTGATGAAGTTTTTAACCGATCAGAATATTTTCAACACTTAATCCTAAAAGAAATAGAGCTTTACCTCCTGTGGTTCCGAGTCCACAAACCAGTCTATAGTGGCTGCAGGTAGGGAGTAGTCTGATGTGCAGTTGATGAGCGCCTCCTCCCCCGCCTGCACCATGGTGGGTAAACCCGTGATAAGGGGGTCATACTCCGGTAGAACTGGAAATAAAGTGATCATAATGTGCCTGATAGTTGAAGGAATACATTTTGTAAGGCGACATGCAGCCTGCATTTAATACTTAGGGAATGAAAGGACTTATGTGATGACCTAAGATACTGAGACGTGGGCACTAACGATGAACTTCATAAGAAAGCTCAAGGTCACTGAAGGGGAATGGAGAGGATTATGCTCGGAATTTCTTTGTGCGATCGATTTAAAGAAAGAAGAAAGAAAGTCACCGAGGTAGCCCTAAAAAATGCTAGACTTCAGTAACAGTGGGCGGGGCACATTGCAAAACAGATGTTCAACTGGATCGAAGACTACTCGAGTGCCGTCCGCGTCAAACCTTGGGGGAGGCCTATGTCCAGCAGTGGACATCTCTCGGCTGGATTGATGATGATAATGATGATGGAGAAACACCTCTCCTAAACAGCGGTAGTGTGGCATAACTGTAATTATTTATGGTACCTACTCCCAGCTTTTTAAAAGCGTTCAGCTGGCTATCGCTATCACACTTGCACTAGCAACTGACAGTATATTTTGTCACTAGGGATTCATAGACAAACGAAAATTGCCGAAAATATTAATAATCTGGTAGCTCTGTACACTAATTTGTAAATAGCTTACGTGCATTCGTCATGTGACGTGTGGTAAACGCCTTAATTTTTTATAAAGCGAGGGTTAAACGGTACAATTACCGATGAACGCTGGGAAAGCGAAGCGGAAGGTAGATTTAATAACCAGTAATTTTAAAACGCCATCGTTAAATACAACTTTTCTTTTCAATCCCATTGCAAGTTTTCTAATTACGTTTAAAGTTAAACGTAAACTTGGCTTTAATAGCCTTTATTTCGCCCTCATTTTTGCAAAATCTTGACTTTTTCATAGCTCTTCAAACGGAGCATTGTTAAAACTTCCCAACCCTAGTTCTTGAAGGTGAACAAACTTGGGATACCTAGCTCTCATAAATCCACAGGGAAGTTAGTCGTATGTTGGCCACTAATTAAATTCGAAACGGAAAAGGCTACTTTTAAAATGCGTCTTTCTCCGGTGACGAAGTTTTCGTATCAAAGTTTTTAATTTTGACTTATTTCGCGGCCGACGGGCGTTTTGTTGGCGCGCGGGATAAATGTCACAATCATTGATACTGATGAGACCTCGGGGATGTGCTGGGATAATTTGCCGAGAATTTGAGCTCGATTTATGATCGCAATACAGCAATTTACTTTTGAACGTGCTATTTTAGCCCTTAAGGCTCTGGCACCACCGCCAGCGATCAACTATTAATATTTGTGTCTCATTTATTGACACACGATATATATTTTTTGTTTCAACAAACAAGTGAAAATAATTCTCGCCGGCAGTGTGAACAGCCTGCGAACCTCTATTACTATACGTGTCTTTTTATTGACACGGGATCTATATCTTTTGTTCGTTTCTTGAGCAAGAAAATAGTCGATAGCTAATCGCTTCTTCGCCCTTGGTGGGACCAGTGCCTAAGAAAGAGAAAGATTAATTGTTATTGAGTATGCATATTAAAATGATGTTTGGTCCGAATGATAAATAAGTTATAGTATAAACATCAAAAAGCTGCCAAATGCTACGAATGTTTAATATAATTTTAATTCGTTCTAATATCGTGACTAACTAAATTTTCATGTCCTAATTAATAACTTGAGCTAAATATAATTGTTGCAATCGATGTACTAAACATCAAATACTCTAATGTAACTTGTTTTTTTTTAATTTACAAGATCATTTTAGTACGTCATAGTAAATAAGATTTAGAATAAATCTATACCTAAACATTTATGTTGGCCTGGTAGTTTCAAAATTTCGTAGTGCCTCAGCACAGTACATTTTCTCAATCCTAATCCTAATCCTAATCGTAACTATCCTAAGTAATATTATAAATGCGAAAGTAACTCTGTCTGTCTGTCTGTCTGTCTCGCTTTCACGCTAAAACTACCGAACCGATTTAAATATTATGAAATTTGGTACACAGATAGTCTAGAGTCTAGAGCTTGAGAAAGGACATAAGTTACTTTTAATTGCGAAAAAAGGGTTGTAAGGGGTAAAAAGGGGGGAGGAAATGCGGAGTCGCAGGCAAAAGCAAGTTTTAACGTATAGTATCTAACATTGACTACCTATGCTTATAAGAACTCCTTTAAGAGATAGACAGTAGCTTACCAGCCAGAGTCATATTCGCCGACCGCTTGTCGACGGCGAACCTGGGGCCCTCGCTGGACACTTCACATGTCCACTTAGCGGTGCCCCGCTCAGGCCGCACCAGGATGAAGCAAGCCAGCAGGTTGCAGGAGCTGTTCGTCACTGACTCGTTGAATGCTCTGCTCTCGTACTGTAACAAATGCCTAAGTTAGAAGAAGACGAGGCAGGTGGGCTCTGAGGTGATTTTAAAACTGCTAATGCGTTGCCAACCCTAAGGGGTAAAACCGGACAAGAACATGTCGGACGATGCTCAGTGTAGGATTCTAAAGCCGTTACTACAAACTAATTAGACCTCACGACAAACTTGACTTTGCCGTTGAACTAAACTATCGACACTCCACATTGTGGGTAGACGAGAAAAAAATACATCCCCACGTTACGTGTAGGGGAGAAACACATATTTTTTTCCCACTTTGTTGGCGAGACTAATATGTATGTATGCCAAATTACAGCTTTCTATTACTAAGAGTCTTGAGCTAGGCTGCGGACGGACAGACGGACGGACATGGCGTAACTATAAAAATGAAATAGCTCTATGTTAGTATTAAAATCGGATTTTGTAATTCTACACTGGAATACTATACAAATAGAGTTGCTTGGTGGCAGTTAAAGGCTACTTTTGCACTGACAGGCGGCTTGCACAGTGCCTAGCGTGTCACCTTGCGAGTAGCAAATTAAACAAACGTACAACGCGGTCACAGTATCTGTGCACCTCGCTGGAATGCGACGACGACCCGCTTCCCCTTTCACCTCTCCGCGTTCGCCCCGTAGCGTCAGTAAGGTTAGCATGTTATATCCAGAGCGCCGATATGATGTCACGAAGTAAGGTGCACAGACATGTGACCTGTTTGTACTAGAAATCTTTGCAACCGGCCAAAATGCGTGCTTGGCGCCTTTGCTGGACGACTACTCTAGGCGCTAAGCAAGCCGCCTGTCAGTGTGGACGTATCCTGGATAAAATTGGTAGTCACTGCCGATGTTGGGTCGTGGTGGGTTAGTCCGAGTCAAAAACAGCTGGTTAAATTACTAGTATAGATAGACGCTTAGGGTTGGTAACGTAATTACCAGATCGCAAATATTTTAAGACCTCACGGCCTACTTAAATACATCCCCATACATTTTACCACTTTGTTGGCGTGACTAATATGTATATTTATGCCAAATTACAGCTATCTAGTACTAAGAGTCTCTGAGCTAGGCGGCGGACGATTTTGTTATAGTTATTTAATTATCTGAAACGAGCTCATATTTGAAATTTAATAGGGGTTGCTAAGTAAGTTCTCATCTCTAAAAGTCAGGCGCGATGAGAGGTTTAATATTAACGAGTAATTATGGTAATAGGTGAATTTTAACTACGTAGGTATAGTTACAAATAATAACTAGCTATTTGCGTTCGTATTAGAATCAGAATCGTAATAGTTTATTTGCAAGAATGTTGTGTAGTGAGTGTGCACGTGTGATGTAAGAAGTGTGTTCAAGCTTAAGTTGTATGTATATTATTTTATCACTGACGCTTTACCTAAGAAAAACTTATTAGTACATTTTGCTATTACAATCATATATTATTTCCGGCTTTGCAGGATGAATGTTGGATTTGAACAAAAACTTTGACTTAATTGTACAGTCGAGTTCATAAATATGTGTGACACTTTAGTACCTTGTCTATTTAATGTCATGTTTAAACTGCCATTTATAAAATGTCACATCGATTAAAATGACAAAGTACTAAAGTGTATACAAATTTATCAACTCGACTGTAAGGCTTAACTTTGATCTGATTACTAATGTTATAATAATTAAGCCGTAAACATACTGAGAATGGAGGCGGTGCGGCGCTTTGCCACGCGTTCCCATATTAAAAACCTTTTCCAAAGCATGGCGTAGGCGTTTATTGTATGGGAACGCGTCGCACCGCCCCGCTTCCGCTCTCAACCCTGAATTTTCAGCTTGTATTATACTATATACGTACCGATATTTTTAACAGTTTTATTGATTTACGTTTTCCGAGTACCTATAAATATCAGGAACTTAACATTAATTCGAAAAGTAATCTCAGTCAACAACACGTTAATATTACGTCTACAAGTTATTTACAAGCTATAAATATCAGTCTGTCTGGTTTTAAGATATAGCTACTTAGAGATGAGACTGCCTGTGGACTCACTTTGAAACATATTTTATCTGTTTACTTTCAATAAAGAATCTTTCTAGTGTATTTTATATTTCTCTGCAGATCCCTCACCAAAGTTACTACCGGAATCGCAGTGCTGTTAAATATTTCAATGCTTTTCCAGCTTTAAACCGCATTCAAAGGCACCGCAAATATGTCCGCTCTGTAACCGTTGCCAAGTTAGAATTCAAAGCCAAGAAGAGATAGCGAGCGAAGCAGATTGGAATCAAATTCTGTCCCTGTCTGATTTATTGCACTTGAGTGGTTAGAGTATGACGCTCCGTGCGGTATATGTAGCTAAGTAAATAGGTCCTTACGTGAAGTTAGAAACAGGTTGAGCATATAAAGTTGGAATCTTTACACCCTAGTTCGCTCACACCGTGCGCGATGTGATCTGCTAGGTTGTCGAGCGTGTATATATAGGTACTGCATAGATTTGGGACTGTTGTCTAAATAGTTTTGTTAGACAATTGTTAGTGTATGTGGTGTCCATTTTTTTACGATAACCCAACAAGCAAAATCAGTACTTATAGTGTTTTCAAGCCTATTTTTTATTGTACTTATAAGATACTTGTAGTTTGCTACAAACACGGAAATGGGCGCAGTTATAGGAGCATCGCTTTCTTATAACCATCTTATAATCAACTAGCAGAAAGTCACTAGGCCCTATAATACACTTACAGAAGTTCTACCAGAGTACAATTGCTCCTATAACGTTCTGAGACTACCCATTTATAAGTTTTATAACTCTTATAAGTATCTCGCATGAGCATCATACTAAAGCAATCTTACTTATAACGCACTACTAATCTATTTAGTTATTAGTTATAAGTACATTTTATAAACATCTTTCCGTTGTTTCGGCCGGTTGGTGTGGTGTGTTTGTGGGAATAAATACTAAAAAACAAACGTAAGTACCTATTTTTCTTATTAATCTAACTAATATAATTTGTAATAGTGTAGAGCATATGTAAGTATTGTAAAATACTGTATGTATAGTGTGTGAATTTACCAGCACTACTAATCTACTTAGTTATTAGTTATAAGTACATTTTATAAACATCTTTCCGTTGTTTCGGCCGGTTGGTGTGGTGTGTTTGTGGGAATAAATACTAAAAAACAAACGTAAGTACCTATTTTTCTTATTAATCTAACTAATATAATTTGTAATAGTGTAGAGCATATGTAAGTATTGTAAAATACTGTATGTATAGTGTGTGAATTTACCAGGGAAGTCATTTTTATTGTAAATGTCAACCATAATTTGTTTAATTTTACAATGCCCATGGAAAAAGTGTACATATATCATATATGTTGTTAAAATAATATTACCACATTTATTATGAACATCCGCCATTTTCTAAAAATTCTCTGCATTGAGTACGTTATAGGACAATTATAAGTAAATTTGCACTTATAGCAGTTTTAATCCAGATAACTTGCCGCCATGTTAAAACGTATTAGGGTTCCTCACGAAATATTCTTACTATCTATGAATCCTAAGAAAGTTAATTTAAGTTAAAAATAATGTTTCGGTTTCCGCCATGGTTACAAATTTAAATAAAACTACTTAAACGGATTATATCGCGTACCATTTCTTAAATTCATCCCGTATCAAATACACTAGATTACAGATTACAATCATCAATGAGACAATTTTAGTTTACCTGTCATGCTTTTTTTAAATAAATGATTGTTGTCTTTTCAGTTCTTTTCGAAATGGTGGTATATTTAGACGTTGACTGCTTTTTAAGTAAAGATGACCTTATGAAACTCAACGAATGTGAATGGCCATGGTCAATAACACATTTTACCCTATCTGAAAAGTGTTATGGATGTGGACGATTCACTGATTCAAGAATGAATCCCCACTTTATTGTTAACGTAATCAATATTAAGAAACTACTTAATATAAAACAATTGTGGTGTCAAGGCTGCCAATATATGCTCGTGTACAATCATTACATGGAAGATGTGTTACTACTGCTATTAAAAAAAAACACAATCAGTATCAACCAAGTTTTAGAACATCATAATATTATTATTTAGATTGCATACAGAATACTGTAACGTCACTCTTTTCATCGTTGTAGTCTATGTTACTTTATTAGTGTGTAATAAGGTCCGTGCATCTCTTGGTAAAACGTTACTTAATCTTTTGTTAACAACAGTAGATAGTTCATTTAAGGCTTGGTGATGTATATTAAATTTTATAGCCCATGTTCTTATATCTTCAACCAAATCACAATTTTTTTCATACTCGGTGTTTTTTTCTAGGTCAAAGTCGTATTCATCTTGTTCGCTATCCGAGTCTAAAACACAGTCCACCGCGGAACCCTTATTTACTTCACTTGTATTTGCACTTGACGCACCAGGTTCACTTTCTAATACAGATGAACTTGTTCTCGTTAAATTGGGCTTCACTAATTCTGTATTTCATTTTCTCACTTTTCTTCTAAAATTACCGCTCCTTTTAAATCGTTTCCATTCGCTTAAATCCATTTTAAACGACTTTCCCAATACGAATTCGAACAATTGATTCAGCAAAAAATACCAAACGTTTACTAGTAAGGTGTTTGATCTAGTAACTTATAAGATTATTTCACCTAATAAGGCTCTTACCAAGTACAATTTCATTTATAAGAACATTGGACAAGACTAATAGCGATGTAGACTTGTAATAACCTCAGCTTAGTATCTTATAATATCTTGTTCTCTTACAAAATGCTACTATAAGATCAAATATTATTCAGGCCTATTTGATCTTTCTGCAAACTGTTATAGGAGACTTAAACCTATAACTGTCTTATAAGACGATCTTGTAGGTAACTAGAAGTCTGTAAAATAAAACCAAATGATCTTAAGACTATCTACGCTGGTGAAATGTTACTATAAGTATAAGTATCCTGTAACTGTTCTGTGCTACAATCTTATAGCAAACTATAAGGCTAAAATATAAACATGAATGCTCTTGAGTATGTTACCGCTTATCGTATGCTATTATAAGTATATGGCTCTACGTCAATGCCTCTATAGGAACGTTATTAGTAAAAAAGTACTTATAGTCTTTATTTATAGGAATACTTTGCTTGTTGGGAAATTATCGTAAATTTGCTATATTAAACAAATAAACAATTTTCATATAGCGAGGCCCATATTAACAAGTGTTTTATGGAATTACATACAAAATAATTTAAACGAACACTAGAACTATTTTAAAATAAATAATTTTATGTTGAAGTAGTCTTCATGTACTTTGTTTAGTGTACAAAATGAAGAGTTGATGAACTATTCGTTACTCGGACAGTACCTATCGAAGTGTAAGAATATACTATTATGTTTGCAAAGTGTTACACTAAACAAATTACATGATCATTTTATAGTCTTGTTTCGTATTTTTTTTACAATTACACAAGTAATTATATATGTTAGGATTCCTTACCCGAAGGGTCAAAACGGAACCCCATTACTAAGACTCCACTGTCTGTCTGCCTGTCACCAGGCTGTATCTCATGAACCGTGATACCTAGACAGTTGACATTTTTACAGATGATTTGTATTAGTCTGTTGCCGCTATAACAACAAATACTTCACGCCTGTCTCCCAATGGGGTAGGCAGAGACTATGGAACGCCAGGTGCACCGGTCTAAACATACAACTTTCACTTTCTCTACATTCATCAAATACGTCGGTTTCAGGATTTGGCCCTTATACAGTACATCACGAATCTTATCACCGTGCGTTCGTCTAGGACGTCCCCTACCGAAATCTCCGCTAAATAATTAAATTAAAATAAAATAAATATTTAAGAAGGGCTCCTACAGAAGCGTCTGTGCGCACTTGGCCAGTTTTTATAACAATAGGGAATATGCATGGATTTTAAAAATCGCATTTCTCATCAAAATATGAAAATACCGTAAAAGAGATCACCAAAACGGAAATTAAAATTAAAATCGGTCAAGAAATACGGAAGTTATAAGCATTTCAAACTTCGAATTAGACAGAGAGATCCGATGTGCACCGTGACGTCATTGTGCACTGCGGCCATATAAACTCCATGTAAAATTCCGTTTTTCTAGAAAGAGATAGGAACAAATCTTTGTTGGCTTATATCTTGGTTATTTTTATAGTTATTCAAAAAATTATTTTTGTGATCTGTTTGTTACATGAATCAGCTTCAATTGAAGCTGTAAAAAAAAAACATGCATATTCCCTATTGTAATAGAGGCGCCAAAAGGGCGTGGCCGGTATTCTGCGTCGTCGCCACTGCATTATTCTACACACACGATATGTTGAAATACGTGCTAAAATCACAGCGTTACGACGACGCATCGCACCGGCAACGCTCGTGCGGCATCTCCGTAACCATACATCTGACTTTAGTCTCCTTACGTATATCCATAAGATCCTAAAAAGTTTGTAAACACATTAATCTTATGATCGCGACTGGTAATTCATTAACGTCGTTCTTTAGAAGGTTATTAATGTAACACATGGACAAACAATCAAATCTTCTATATACAATCACTTAAAACGTCAACGATGAACAGAAAACGCTTGACTAATTACTCTTATGTAGACACGAAGTTGATACACGCCCGACTGTCCGCTGGCGCGTGAACTGGAATTGTTCCATTGCGAATATTACTGGTATATAAATCGTTGAAGTTATTAACCCATAAACAGGAATTTAATACCGAAGGATAATACACGAGTTTGATTTTAGCAAAATGCGAGTTGAAATCAGGCGGGTGATATGTGACAATTCGGAATACATTTCGAACTCCAAGTGTGACACTTGGCGTCATAGTTGCGTAATCATGTACATACTGGAATGTCACCTGTAACTTGTCCTTGTAAGGATCTGTCAGCGTCAAGGTCTGGGTGATTAATGTTACTGTGGTTAGTCGTCGTCAATGTACAGAATTCGGCGAGCATAACTTGACCCGTCAGTCCTTATAAACTGTACGTTTCTGTATGTCTTAACTTTGTTTGTATTTTGGTCATAACCAAACCTATCTTTTTTGGAAATCTCTTCTATTATTAATTCAAATTCAAATTCAAATTCATTTACTTCAAGTAATACAACTCATATTCAAAAATGACATTACATTATGAAAGTTAAAAATTAATTAAAACATATAACACAAAATAAAAATAACAATAGGTATAACTAAAGAAAAATTAAGGCTGTCTAGAAGAGCTATGTAGCGATAAGACCGCCTGTTGTTAAAGAAGTTACTTTAAAGTGTTGTTATGTATGATAAATTGTTACTCTCTGTGCAGTAAATATTATATCATAGTTAGGTACAGATAGTGAACAATCCTTTCCAATCGTTTTTTGTAGGATAACTTCGTATATATCTTGCTTTCTCAGTTGGCATATTGATGGGTATTGAAGCTTATTGAGAAAACAAGATATATACGACCTTATCCGACAAAAACCGATAGAAAATGATTATTCACTAATTCTGTACCTAGCTCAGCAATAAAATTCACGAGTCTAACGATCTGATTGACAGATGCGAAATAATAAGGACAAAGTCAGCGATGATATTTAATAAGACTCGTTTCCATAAAATATTCCAACCGCGGATACATTTGTCTACCTCTGGTTAAAATTTAACCTTAGGCACTGTGTTAAATTTTAACCTTAAGTTACCAAATCCATCTTAAGTTTGCGAGATAATATTGGAAGGGTATAGGAGGATACAATAAACAGTTACTTTCGAATCGAATTCGATTCTGTATTCTTATAGACTTATCAAACCATAAGAAGCTACTAGGTTTTATTCTGTTAAATTGACACACTGCCATAATATCTAAATTTAGATATACCTACCAGTTTCATATTATTTAAAACTACTGACAATGACGTCCTTTCCAATTTGTATGAGTTTTTAATTCCGACCATAAAATGGTCACAATAAAAACGAAAGAGGCTAGTTGCAATCGTGTGTTTGTCATTCTTTCACAGGAACGCTATAATTTGATTTTTATACAGGCATGGTCAAATAGTTGTAAAGTAGGGTTTCTCTTGGAAAACGGGATCATTCCCAAAGGAACAGACATAAACGATTCTACGTGTAATCTCCAAATAGAAAGACTCGCAACCCTTGTCACACGAATATCTGAAATAGAACGGACTGAAATTAAAAACGTATTTTTAGACGAGCTGTAGAAACAAAATCTGTAAGGGTTAATATTCGTATATTAATTATAAATATAGTCTATCACTGCAGAAAATCGCCGTATTTATGGTCAATATGAAAAAAAATACTAACTCTATGTTTTTTGCTGTTCCATTGAGTATCAAATGAGTGTAATAATATAAAGTTTCAAGCGCTTCATTCGTGAATTTAATACCTTCTAAATTCAACAAAGTTTAAGCAATAAATCACGTTAATATACGGGAATAAGACGTACACGTTAAAATTAAACGGCAGCAAATTAAAGGATACGCAATATTACTTATTCTGAAGGATGCGAGGCATTTCTCAAATGTAATATTATTTTCGCTGGGCCACGAAACGGAAGTCTTATACGACAATTTTGCAATAGGAATGAAGAATTCAATTCGGTAATATTGAAAATTTTCAATGATTTTCAAAGACATCGTGTCAGACGAAACACAAAATTATGAATCTTAAATACCATAAACTAAACACTCAAACAAAGGTAGGGTTTATTATTTAATTACAATAATACGAGTCTGGTATTTTGGAAATGAGCGATCTTTAGGTGCTATATAAGTAACCAATTTTCATTTATAAAAATTAGGATCGGTAGATTTAATGGTAGATAATATAAATTTGAACATTGATTCCGGATTGTTACCGGGTTAGAATAGTGCCACTTCATGTCTTCCCGTGGATGTCGTAAGAGGCGACTAAGGGAATAAAGGCTTGTAGTAATGTTAGGCGATGGGCTTGCCACCTATCACTAATACACTGGTAAACATCTTAGCTTAATTGCACAAAATGTGGTTACAGAATTATCAACAAGTTTTTAGAGTTGTTGGTCATTCTGTAGCTCTGCCTACTCCACTCTGGGATTACAGGCGTGAGTTTTTGTATGTATGTCTATGTATTTTATGATACTGAAAAGGTTAGTTTTTTGTTTGCTATGAGAAAATATGAACAAAAGTTTTATACCCGGCTGAAAAAAGTAGATATTGTTAATCAGGCCCGGTATTCTCAGCGGTAAAAACGATATCGTAGTTAATCTGTTATGATATTGTTATGACGTCAGCAGCAATTACTGTCAAGTAAATAAGAGCTATCAAAATGGTGACTATACGATAACAGCACAAACACGTTATGGTTTTTACCGTGTTGAATAGAGGCCCCGGTGTTATTTTAAGAGCGGGGCATCATTGGATTGGAAATCACCCATGGATGTCATGAACTATATTGGAACCTTCTTATTTCCCATACAGCAGGGGTATAAAACTTGCTTTTAGTTACAATTTCGAAGAGATAATTTTTTGTAGGTAGGTATTTTTTTTATTATTATTACAGAAATACATAAATTCACGCCTTCATTCCCAGAGTGGGGTAGGCAGAGCTACAGAATTACCAAGGACTCTTAAATAAGTAGTTGATAATTCTGTAACCACGTTTTGCACAATCAGGCTAAGATTTTTACCAGTGTATTAGTGACAGGTTGCAAGCCCATCGCCTAAGAGTACTAGAAGCCTTTATTATTCCCTTAGTCGCCTCTTACGACATCCACAGGAAGACATGGAGTGGCACTA
Source organism: Acleris emargana (assembly GCA_927399475.2). Classification (NCBI taxonomy): domain Eukaryota; kingdom Metazoa; phylum Arthropoda; class Insecta; order Lepidoptera; family Tortricidae; genus Acleris; species Acleris emargana. Next base: position 7,646,419 of record OV656840.1, read on the forward strand.
TTCTAACCCGGTGACCACACAGGTCGTCTTATTATTATTAATTAGCCCAATATAGTGTCCCACTGCTGGGCAAAGCCCTCCTCCCTTGATTTCCACACCTCTCTCTCTGTGGCAATCTTCGGCCAATCCTTTAGAAAAACGTCCAAGTCATCCCGCCATCTCCACTTGGGTCTGCCTCGCCGTCTGTAGCCGTCCTGGGGGACCCATCAAGTTGCTGCATTGGCCCACCTTTGTGGGTGCATGCGACAAACATGCCCGGCCCAGGCCCACTTTAGCTGGGCAGTCTTTTTCCCAACATCGGCTATGCCTGTCTTGGAGCGCAGGGTGGTGTTTCGCACTCGGTCCGTTCTTTTTACCCCTTATTAGGTAGGTATTTTAAGCTGGTAAAATGAATGAACTACCAAATTATACGCGGTTATCGTGGCCCTAGCGAAGTAATACGATTAATGTAACTGGGGCGTTTTTCGTAATTCAGTCTTATCAGCACACGCACCTGTTTGTTTGACGCCCTAATAGAGACGTTCCTTTGAGGTGACAACAGATTATTGGTTGACATATTTACGACGATATAGAAAGGCGAACTTATCCCGCTAAGGGATCTCTTTCAGTAAACGTTTGAGTGATGGAGAATAAATTATGCTAATAATAGCTCCCTGATTAATACGAAATTAAGATATTTGGCATTGAATGGGTTTATTGAAAACTGAGTTAATGGCCGTTTTAAAATTGCTGTGTTTAAGAACGTTTGAGAATGCTGCAGCATCGTTGTAAATTTTCGTTTTTCTAGATTATTTATAGAGTATGAAAAAGAGTAAAACATACTTTAGGTAATGTACGGTTGATGTCATAATTTTTTCTACATTTTAGTTATAAGTTACATTGTGCCGTTTGTTACGTGAATAAATATTAAAACATTCAACAAAATATACAAAATATTATCTTTTCATTCTAAGCGTTTCATCATTACTATTTTGTCTTTAACATATTTTTTTTTACGTTTCATTAATAAACATTTACAAGCCGCGTCATGAAAAACACAAAACACTAGAAAACATTTAACATTTCTACTCAATTTAATTTGAACGATGTCGGCTCGATTTGTAAGAAGGTCTTTCAAGAGTTACACAGATAGCTTATAATTAATTTAGACGTTATTTTTCTTTCTTGTGTGACTGAACGCTATTATTATGCGACGGATATTACTACTGAGTATGCTTTGTATTTTAGTAGCCATTTTTTTCATTGTTAACCTTAATTTTTGGGATACAATAACCAAAAATAGCCATTTTCATTAATTTCTGGCGCCTGCGCTATTTGACCCGTCAGGTTGGGAGGGTCTCGCTTTAAAGAGGCCTTCGTGGCGTACTACCATAGTTAAATTTAGAACTCGCAAGGTCAGCTCTATTGTGTTCCTTGCGATAGAATATTTAAGACAAAGTTTGGTCTAGCGAGCCACATTAGGGCTCATGCTAGAGAATAGGCTATAATACCTAAAAAAAAGTAAAATTGCCAGAGTCGCCGCCACCAAAATCTATAGATTTCATAATAACGTGCTTATTTTAAGGAATTTATATAAGGGGAACAAACCAAAAGCACAAGTTACCAAACTAATTAAGAATCTTAAAAAGAGCATAGGAAATAAAATTTTGGCTATTCCATTTGTGACTAAAATGCCATAGTCCCTTCTCACAAAGCGACGCAAATAATCGTCGGCTCAGTTGTTCTCTCTTGATTGTGCTTGGTACCTTTTGATTAAAATATTATGCGCGTTTGACTCTTACACGAACGGTTGTTGTGGGTTGGTTTAAATCACTGGGGGGTTATTATGACAGCAATGCAGTTCAGTGTACGCTGACAGAAAAGGACAGCGCTATAAAACTGCTATAGCTCTGTCCTTTTCGCTCGTAAAATGAACAGCAGATATTTTATTTTTGTTATTTATTTATTTAATAAATACAATTTTAGGGTCAATCAACTTTTCTTTGTAGCTCGTTGCTATGGTGACGTCTCCTGGGTCACTCTTTAAAACTATGATTTCAAAGGATATAAGTCCACTAAAAAACTGTTTTATTGGAAATTACACACCCATTCTTTTATGGCCTTTCTGCTGAGTGTGCTGGAAGTATATATTATAACATTTTTTCTAAGAAACTCTATCACTGTTGTCTCCTGGCTTACGGGACAGAATAACAACAGAAAAAAGTTGATCCACCCTTTAATTGAAACTAACAATTACGCATTGCCCCACAAAACTGGAGTAACATTTTGACTGTGGGAACGGCAGTCACTAAGATAGGCATTCATTAACATGAAAAAAAAAATAGCTATGTCATAATAAACCCCCGTATACTTATCGTTTCTGTAAACTTTGTTTTGTACTAAATAATGTCTGCCGCTTTCTGCTTTCTTATTTTACTCAATCACCCAAAGGTTAGCTGGAAGAGATCCCTTAAAGGGATAAGTTCGCCTTTGTACATTCTAACTCTGTATTGTATTAGATTTTCTGTTTCTTTTTTTTTTGTGTACAATAAAGTGTTTACATACATACATACATACTTATCTTAGACACACAAAAACAAGCGATCCTTTGATCGTATCATATTGTATACTAGATGCCCGCGACTTCTGCAAGTATTTATACTTATATTTTCAATTTAACTTATTAAATCTAGTCCTTAGATCCAGTGCTTTAGGGTGTGTATTGTCTGTTAGCCAATCGGTGACAAGAAAGTTTTGTAAATATAGATTTCTCGGAAGAAAGTCTACTAGTAGTGTGTACAAACAGCAACACTCTTAACTGTACATGAGTGGACCTTATTACCCTAAACATAAGGTCTACCGATGGAGGTTAAAAGTGTGGGCGATTTCATATTCAACGTGTTTGTTCCCTCCTATCTATATATAGGATATATAGGATATAGGACTTTCTGTGCTTGTGCTTTGAACCGCTGCTTGTGAATTCTTGTAAACATTTATTATACTGTACCGTAGTATACTGGACTTATTATTTATCGTAACGTCCGAGGTAGGCATCCTATACCTACTGAGTACTATACCTAGCTATAATGTAGTATGTAAGGTAAGGCACAATTTAAAGAATCAGTAACAAAGGTGTCGTTGAGCTTATAGGACGTTTCTCTTGATACCCTGCTTCTTACGAGGGTTTTGTGGCCATTATTGTGCCGGTTTATGGTCACGTATAACAACACTCCTACTAATACGGCGGACACACCGGCGCGACGCATGTGACGCATGTGACGCATGTGACGCATGGGACGCATGGGACGCACGTGGCGTCCCGGGCGCAACATACTAAATAATAAACTCGGAAATACGAGCGTATTATCTCATTCCCACTACATTTGTTATAGGATGGAGATATATATAAACTTATGTACATATTAAGTTCCAAATACATAATGGGTCACAATAGTTAATGCCATAATAATATATAGTGGTTTTAAACTTTACAGGCAAGACAAGTTCCCATTGAATACAAACGCTAGCGTTTGGTGATCACTATCGCTATGCGTTGTCTTAAAAAATGTATGGAATTGACGTAAGCTACTGACATAATCACCTGATATATCACTCGTTACAACTGACAAGCTGTAATGTGATCACTATCACTTGCACTAATCAATTAGCGATAGTTTTGATAGTTTTGACGGCGCTATTTCCATACAAATGCCAGCCAAGTGTCATTTTTGACAGGTGACAAACAAAAGGGTTGACAGTTAACATCGTCTAATGGATGACCGAGTTTAATTCAATCAGGGGTTCATCTCATCTCACTCCTACGATCCCGAAGCTGGTTCGGGCTCCGAAACCTGCCGATGGAAAAAGGAAATTCTGACAATAACTGTCAATGTATTTTACGACAAGCGTATTGTTGTATTTATTTTACCCAAAAACCATTTATATTACGTATATCGTATTTCAAAGCGCTAAAAATAATCCTTAATATGGCTAGGCCTTCCATTATTAATATTTCAAGGCAAGCAGATCCATATTTACGTGGAAGACATCGATCGCACGTGAACATCGTTGACATGCAACTTGGATAGTTTTTACATTTTCGACAACGCAAAGCGACAGTGATCACTATACGCTAGCGTTTGTTTTCGATGGCAACGTGTATAACCCCAGGTTTTTTAAAAAGGCCATTGCATTGTATTGTTGGTTTATTTCATAACAATCCTGAAAGTTTACGGCTTCAGCAAAAAATCTATTAGGTATATATATTATAACCGTTACTAATGTATTTTTGAACTTCATATTACGATTCGTACCCGAGTAAAACAAAACTTCATATTTCACTTTAAGGAGGAGTTATCAACGTGCATTCGTCGTTGCCACCGCAGGTTACAGAAGTCGTATTTGAAATTGAATTTGAAAATCGAAGCTGGCATGACGACAACTTCATGCTATATCTAGGTCGACAAACCAATTTTGACTGACGTTAAGAGTTTCCAGTCAAAAAGAGTTACCGCCGCCATACTCTGGCTAGGCTAGTGAAGAATAGATCGAAAATGTTTTTAATTTTTTTAATCTCTCGGCTTAGCAGAATAAAACGAGGAGCAAGTCATTTATTTCATGTTGGAAATTACATTAATCGCATTATTAATTATAACACATCGCATCGCGTCGCATATTTATAACGAATCCCTGATAAGATCGTCAATATAAAAATTAAACATGTCAATGTGTACAAAAGTAATAAAAATAATGAAACGAAATAGAACAGTAAAAAACAAAACTAAATATAGCCCAAATGCTATAATCATTATCACGGGTAACCCATTGAATATAAAATTTAATAGAATTCCAATTCTGCAGAAACCATGATGTTTTCAAGATATCTTAAACATTAATCATGAAGATTAAATTACAAATGTGACTACCAATAAAAAATAACTCATGCGGAGAAAAATACGATTCGATGAAATGAAAATTCTGCGTAACGAAACGTTCGTATAAATTAATAGGAACCCCTTATAACGACTTGGATATATATAAGATGTATAAAGTAAAAATTAAACAAAATTATACACAACTAGCCGTTTCCTGCGACTTTGTCCGTATAGAAGTCGCTTATCGCTCTTCTCTTGCGAGATAAGGAGTATCCTTTGTCCCCAGGATTCAAGCTTTTTTCATACCAAATTTTATCAAAATCGGTTCAGCCGGGCAGAGATTTACAAATATTACAGAAACCAAAAAAAAACCCGGACAAATCCACAAGTTCAAACTTGTATCCCCAAACAATACTGACACTTCAGATTTTAAAAAGCAAGTCTACTTGAATATTGTCACGTCTAGAAAAATCTCTAGGCCGTAAGGGACAGATCGGGCATTAATCATAAAAAAATCCCTGAAGGTTCCCTGAAGGTTGAAGCGGAAATTTCACGGTCGCGGGAGCATTTGTTTCTTTATGAATCTGCTTATCTGCTAAGTCCCTTTTACATACTGGCATAGGGGAGTAACGTGATTTGCGCTCATAATTATATAAATAGTTTAAAAGTAATTATTTATGGCAAATTTTCATGACAAGAAATAAAGAAGTATACTAATGCCTATTAAATCTTGGAATAGGTATGTTTCAGAAAGGTTTATTATAGCAAAGAGAACGCAAGCAAGGCTACCTAAATGATGATAAGTGGAATCATCTATATTCTCAAAACTTTAATCATAAGACTGCAATCCTAAGACTGTAAGTGCTTTAACTCTGAGAACTATAGTAAAATGCGTATCTGCTTGTAATTTCACGGGTTGTCTTATCCCAACATCTGCTAATTGTGTGCAGCTGAAAACGAGCGCTGTGGCTCTAGCTGCAGTGAATGCTCAGCTGAGTCTTATTTAACTTCACACTACATCATCATCATCATCATCATGTCAGCCGAAAGACGTCCACTGCTGGACATAGCCCCCCCCCCCCTCTCCACTCACACCAGTCTTGTGCTTTTCGCATCCACCGCGTTCCCGCGATCTTCACAAGGTCGTCACTCCATCTTGTTGGAGGCCTACGTACAGCTCGTCTCCCGGTCCACGGACGCCACTAAAGAACCTTCTTACCCCATCAGCCATCAGTCCTGCAGTCAATGTGCCCAGCCCACTGCCACTTAAGTTTAGGTATTCTTCGGGCTTTGTCGGTAACCTTAGTTCTACTACGGATATCATCATTTCTGATTATATCACGCAGAGAAACCCCGAGCACAGCCCTCTCCATAGCCCTCTGAGTGACTTTGAGCTTCCTTATCAGGCCCATTGTTAGCGCTCCATTCTCAGGTCTGTAAGTCATCACTGGCAACACACACTGGTCAAAGAAAACCAACTACAAAAAAACACTACAGTGCAACAATTCTTATTCTGCTCTCATCTTCTTTTTTTTTGCCATGTGAGTTTGAGTTTGTGTTCGAATGATGGTTGTAGCGAACCAGACGGACCTTGCCAAGGTCCCCCACCAGGTTATCAACCTATTACACGTAAACTCCTTATTTCAGCAGTTTTTTCATGCAGACAAATATTTAGTAACACGCTTAAGTGATTGGAACAAAGTTCATTGAACCTTGAACATGGGAAGCCGTCCCAAAAATCTCAAGAGGGTTTTGCTAGGATAACAGGTCGTTTGTAACATAACGAAGGTAGTACGTTTGCGACCTTTAACGTTAAATACCTTACGTAATGTAAACGTAGGTATTTAAACGTAGGTAGGTAACGTAGGTATTTACTGTCCAAAATAATTTTCAACAAAAGTACTTTTGTTGAAAATTATTTTGGACAGTAAATACCTACGTTTACATTACAAGTATTTTTAACTATCTGTATACGTATGTACTTTTTTGTTTTTTAAGTGATGTAGTTCCGTATGATTGTTTTCAGCTGACAAGTATTTTTTAACTGACAAGTAAAGTAATATTATTTAGTTAACTTAATTAATCGCTAATTACTAAATAAAGGTGCGACTCCACCGCTCTTTAAAATACGGAGACGGTACGGAATCGCAGAGACGCATCGTATCCGTAGCGTTTTTATCGCATGGCCTCCACACCGCTGCTCAATATACGGTGTCGTTGCGTAAACAAAAGAAGGGGTCATAGTAAAAACATGGCGCCGTTTTTGACGCACCGTAATATACGCACCGTTAAGCAGCGCGGTGTGGATACGCATGCGATACAAACGGTACGCATACGATGTGTCACTGCGATTCCGTACCGTCACCGTTTTTTAAGGATTGGTGTGGGCGTACCTTAAAGCGGTACGAGAGGGTACAAATTTAAATATAAAACAACGCTGTATTTGTAAACTTCCAATCAAAAATGAATCTACATAGTGAGCGTTTTGTAATTTTAAAGCTGCACCAAAAACGCTGCAATGAATATTTTACTAAGTAATTTAATTGGAGAGATAACATTTTATTTAATTGAGTAATATTTTAAATTGTGTACGGATTAATTTAAATTTAACAGTTAGTTCCAATTTTAATGTAACCAGCGTGATAGAGATCTGAAAACGTTTTCCAGCTAGATTAGTTTTACATAATGCTACTTGAAAAAAAAGATGAACTAATATCAAATGGGGTATCATGGAATAGGTATGTAAAAATCATTTTTGGTTATTGTCATTTTTCATTTTGAATGATCATTTACGATTTATAACGATTAAAAGTATGGTTAGCAACAGTTGGGTTTCTCAAAGCTTGCTTTTTGATATTGTTTCAATCTAGTTCACATCGCCTGTTAAGTGCCATTTATGGTATAATATTACCCTCTTACATACATAAAATCACGCCTTGATTCCCAGAGCGGGGCAGGCAGAGCCAAAGAATCACCAACAAGTCTGAAAACCTCTTGATAATTCTGTAACCACATTTCCCAGTGTATTAGTGACAGGTGGCAAGCCCATCGCCTAACAGTACTGCAAGCCTTTATTCCCTTATGTTGGGTTCCTATATTCAATCCGAGGATAGATAAGGCTTACCTCGGGTTAAAATTTGACATTTGCCCATACAAAATGGGTCAAATTTTAATCCGAAGTAAGCCTATCTGTCCGCAGATTGAATATAGGAACCGGAGGTTAGTCGCCTCTTACGACATCCACGGGAAGACATGGAGTGGTACTATTCTAACCCGGCAACCACACGGGTAACCCTGCTCTTATTCATTAAATATTTAAAAGAAGTTGGATAGACGGTTTTTTAAAAGGCGTTAAGAGATTAAGCGTCCATTATTATCATTATAATACTTTCCGTGTTTTTAAGGTGTTCTTGTATAATAGATTTAATGTTTTTTTGACTATCTTGTGTTTACCAATAATAGCGACGGAACTCTAAAAACAGTACGGAACTAGGCAGTGGAAAACTAGTCGTAAATTAAATACGTTACATTTCACCCTTTATCTATCGTTACGAGAGAGCTATGTTGTTTCCTAAACCGACACTGTGTCAACGCTGGGACTATTTCACGACACACTGTTTGTAATAATTTTCCTAAATTTGCTCTAATCTTGCTTTTCTGTACTATTGTGTTGCAGTGTGTTTGTCTAATATTTTTTATGAGTTTGAGTTTAATGTCAGATACGAGTTTTTTCCAAAGTAGTAACGACATTTATATTGACCGAATGTGTTTTAGTATTTTAGGTACGTACTTGTTTAAAGCGCACGGTTTAAAAATATACTGCGTCATTTTGATGTTACTTGCTAGCTACTGTCCTGTAAGTACTCTTTTTTTTAGCAAAACGGCACTCGATTGGCCACCTGATGGTAAGATGGGTAAACTTACTTTTAAGAATATTTATTGAAATGAGACATAAGGTATTTGTTTTAATGCATATATTGAATTTGAAATACAAAACAAATCGGTATTCTTCTGAAAAAATCTTTTCTGATACCAAAACAACAAACGTAGATTTTTATCTACTTACTCCAACGAATTCGTAAAGCATGATTCTTATTCCAATAGCAAAATAAAACCATTTACAAAAATAATTGAATTACTTCAAAGTGTAAAATCAAAAAACCTTTTGGATTGTATTAACTAAGTACACATACTCATTACTTTTATCCGGGGTAGTGGACAAACCAAGTACAAAAGCATATTTACGTATCTACCTCACTTAACATAATGAAAATTCGTTCACAAGTTGCTCGGGCTGGCCGAATTGGGCTTTCAGTGTTTACAAAATACCTACACTTTTAGAATTGCGATTAAGCTTGTAAGCAGATAGCGAGGCAAAAAAATTAAATGCTTCGTACGCTGAAGCAGAAATGAGATTCAATTTTGTAAAATCTACCTTTTATTTTTTATGTCTCTGCTTATTTGAAATTAAGTTACTTAGAAAAGTTTTTATCAACATTAGTTATAGTAGAGTATATATTAACTTATTTGTAATGGTTAACGGGGCGTTATTTTTAAATTAATTTTGTTTTAACGTAGGTGTTTTTTTTGCTTCATCTATCGAATGTTCAAAAAAATATAGAAACGTTTAATACCGCTTCAAAAATATCTTGAAAGTAATCAATAAGTTTGATATGTGTATTATTGTCAAAAATTACAAAACAGGAACACCTTCGTTCAGTAACTATCACTTTTATATACCTAAATAAATACAACCAAAATTTCAAATACATTTTTGTTTTTGTGAAACATGAGGCGTACTTAATCCACAGTGTACCCCAGCCTTGAAACTACAAATGGTGTTTACAAATAAGCCGACGTAAAATTATTACGGCATTATTCATGACAGTCGCCTTCTCCCCTTCATATTTCATTGCGACGATAAGACAATACTTGTGAAACTTCCATTCATCGGTGATAAATATTTATAACATGCTTCATACCAAGTTAATCTGAGAAGAATTAAATTACAATAGAGCGACGAACTTGGCTCGTTTTTCCACAGTAATGGTATTTTTATACTGTTCAAGGATGAACGTGGATATAGTTTATTATTTTGCTTTCTTACGGGATCAGCGGAATTCTAACTTATATATTAAATCCTGGTATTAAAGTGGTTCTAACTTTGAAACTAGGGGCTTTAAGGATTCTTCGATGTAGAGTCATGCGGGGTTATTTCGTTTTATTAGTTATTTGTACACTAAACTAGTTTAAACAACCGTTTCACATCATCCTGTAAAACGCTTTTAGTTGACATCAAAAAAGGCAGCTAAGTGATAGTAATAGTATAAGTATTTTAAATTTTATACCGTTAGCAATAGAGTATAGAATGTTGTGACTTGAAGTTAACCACCTTCTTTGGCGTTATAGCAGCTACTTTTAAAAGTGTAAAATGCTTGAGTTCGAGTTACTTTCGAACTTTGCATCATACTTACCTGTCTAATTTTGTGCTGAATACTTTGAAAGGAGATAAATTGCAAGTTGCTTGTTCTAAACTTCTTCCATTATGTCAGTATTGATTAGAGACTTCAGACTAGGAGGGCAAGTAGGCTTGCTTATCTCATCTCATCCAATATCTGCTGATAGAAGACGTAAGCAGAATAACTAAATTGATAAAAATATAGTAGACATGGCGTATCGTTTTCGAAAATCGAACCGCAAAGGAGGGCTTTAGCCATCTATACTTTATAGTTGGCATACTATTATACTTCAGTAGGTATTTATAAATTGTGAAGCATTTGAAATGTTGTGGAGATAGTTTGTGTCCCGAAGAACGACAACGAAGAACGTATTTTTTCCCTTGTCTCGTGTCTTATTTACTTCGTCTCTATCACTATATTTACTTCTCAAATAAATTAACGTTAATTCCCAAAATTCACCAACAATTCCTTTTAATTGTCTAGAATTCACTTAACAGATAGACACTTAGGTTTTATTCCCCAGCAACCCTAATTAAATACTTAGGTCTGGACCGTACGTTAAACCCCAATCTCCAGGTAAAAGCGACGTTGTGTGAACCATTGTAGAGTTACATTTTACTTTGTCAAGTATCTACGGGTCAGGATGAATGGGGAAATTAGCAGATACGTGAAGTTGGTGGTAATGGTGCAAAGTTCGGTCTGAAGTTGGCGAGATTACTTTGCGTTTTATCAAGATGTGCTCGTTCGACGTTGGAAGAGGAGTAAAACGCAGGGACAAGTTCAGGCAGGTTGATTTACTGTGGCTCTTAATATTCAACTTAGTATTAGTTATTTATATGCGATCGTCATTAATAAAGGAAAGATTCATATGTTAACACGATAAAGAAAAATGTATCAATATTAGAAAAAGTAAATACAAACGATAAAAGGAGTTTGGTGTATTTAGTACTCGTAGTAAGTGCTACAGAAAATGCTTTTTTTAATGTTGATGATAATATTTTTCCTTTAAATAATTTCCTTACAACATTTTTAACGTTACTTATTTCCTAATAAACTTATGCATGTTACTCATTCAATTATAATTATTCATTGGATTATATCAATTATTGTACACCATAATTATGGTAGATTGTAGTGATACACACACAAATTTACTTGATACCTGTAAAATATTATACTTGATACCTACAGTCATTTAATAAATATATTTTCATTTACATTTTTATTTTGTACGAGTATTAGACGGAACAATAATGAATAGCTTTTCTTGTACTTATCCTCAGTTAAGTTGAATGATAATTAAATTAAAGGGCGTTTGAAATTGCTTGAGCAGATATGTATCGTTATTTAAAAAGGGTAGGTATTTAAAAATAAAAAGTTGTTTTTTTATATTATCACTAAATATGGCAATGAGTCAATTGTATGTAAACTTAAAATAACCCAAGAGATGCCAACGGAACCCAATTACTAAGCCGTCCGTCCGACTACCCGTCTGTCAGCTGGCTGTATGTCAAGACCCGTAACGTAACAGATCAAACACTTGACCAAATGCTAATGCTGAATATTTCTTTAACGGATACCTTAATCCAAACATTGTTGTAACAAATTCGCAATATTTTTGAAAAACCTATCCATGCTAATTTACAGCTTTATTTTACGATGGACAGATGAACGGACGGACATGGCGAAACTATACGTAAGTTTGACTACGGAACCCTAAAAAGGCAGACTCCATACAAGAGTGGTACAGAACAATTCGTTTGCGAGTTCGACTGACACTTGGCTGGTTTTTTCTTGTAAAAATCAAGCAAGGTACTGTGTAGTTTATTGCTAATCCTACGCATAATCATTGTAATGATTAAAACTATTAATTATGACAAACGTTAAATAAAACTAATGTTAACGACTGAATACATTATAAAAATAAATTTGGCACACGCAAACAGAAAAAAAGAAATTGTTATAACGGAAAACTGAAAGGTTCCCCCAGGGATCCCAGACCGACGGAGTTTTAGCAATCCGTTAGTTCTCCTACCTAGGTACTTTTTGATAATTCAAATAGTCTTCAAACAAGAAAGCTGAAAGCGATTTAGGTAGGTATAATAATTATGTCTCCAGGGGAAGTACCATGTTTAGAATATTATTTAAATCTCTGTATTGTTTTTGTACAAGTGTTCCTGTTTGTTTCTCCAATAACGGATATAAATAACTTTGTTATTTTACTATACAACTCACTACTGTGGGGTTATTATGACATAACTATGCAGTTCAGTTTACGCTGAGAGAAAAGGACAGAGCTATATAAGTGCTATAGCTCTGTCTAATAACCCCTCTGGTCAGTTAACAGTATGCTGTTAGCTCAAAATGTTATGCAAAAATGGTTCACTAATGTTTGACCAAAAAATTATTGACAAATGATCATTTGACAAACAACGTTTCACCAAATGATCATTTGGCAAACGAGACATTTGACAAAAGTATCATCTTACAAAAACTCACTTAGCAATTGATCATTTAGCAATTAGTTTACCTATTTCTGGGCAGAAAAAAAAATAACCTTGAAGGCCAAGGCGGGAGCCAAGCTCCCGCCTTTGCCTTCTAACCTAACCTATCCGAGTCGGTTATGCCCTGGTTCGTCTTCCTCGTAAAATGTAAATTTAAATGTTGATCATTTGGAAAAGTAAATCATTTGTAACATGACTAGTAATAAAATGATCAATTGACTTAACATTTTTTTGCAAAACGTTGTTTGTCAAGTGTAATTTTGACAAATGACTTTTGGTCAAACGGCAGGACACCTGCAAAAATGTATATGTGGAAAAGAGCGGTCATGTTCGTTCTTGTTGGCTCTTATACTAGTCTCAAAATTGTAAGTGCTAGTAATGGTGGTAGTACAGGTACATGGCGATAAAGATTTAGATTTTCTTTTGCGCGTGAGTTCGGCTGCGTAGAAGTCGTTTATCGTTAGTAATAAGCATGTAATATTTTTAAAGATATTTGGCAATAAGGTATAATCATGACTATGACTAGGGTGAAGTCACAAGTGGTCAGCCAGAAAACTGTAGTTGGCCCCTGCCTATACTTTGTATGAGTGGGAGGAGTACTTAAGATATATTTCCCACTTGTGCACAAGACATTTTAGAAATGAGAACACATTATGATGATTCTTGCCGGACAGATACTTTATTATTGTTATCTTTGTCCGGCAGCATGAGCATGTCATGCTCATTTAAATGCGGTGCTTACGGCGGCGTCGTTGATCGGGTCGCCACCTTCCCGAGCACATGGTCGAGGGAGGCGATGGCTGAGATACGCGTCATACTCGTGAACGGGTTCTATCTGTGGGTTCCGTTCTGATCACGCTTGCAAGGATCTGTTTTCCAATTTAGCAATTTTAATTATAGTTTCTGACGTAGATACCTCGTCATGTTATTCTCCTAGTAATTATTTTTTTTACTTGATTTTGTTGACCTTACATTTGTAATGACTTTATTTGTATAAATTTAAAAATAATTATTTTTTACTTTATTACTTTGTAATGTAACTTATTTTTGAGTAATATTGTATTTAATAAGTAAAAAAATGACATTCTGCTGGAGTTTCTTGCGGCGCTTCATCAAGCGCTAGTAGAATCACTCTATATTACCGACGTGTAAAAGAGCCCTCATGTGGCCAATTTACTTTTATAAATATTTTGAATTTTGAATTTCAATTGTTGACTCTTCGCACTCATATAAGGTCGACTGCTGGTCTCTGGCTGACCACTGGTGATTTTACCCTGTTTATCCCCAGTTCGCGAGACAAGAAACGTAAAATAGCTAGTCCAACACATACTTTTTTTTTAAATTGACTATGGGTTTGCTCTTGACTAACTCTTGCCCTTGGACGAGGAAGATTTTGTCGACGATGAACCGAGCTCACCCTTCAACCCAGCTTTAAATAGGTTAAGATTGTATGCACTCGGAAATACAGACGCCGGAAGCGCATTCCACTCTTTTGCAGTACGTATTATGAAGGATGATGCAAAGCCCTTCGTTCGAAAAGGCGGAATTTCAACCAAGCACGCATGGTAGGGTAAAGGCACCAGTGGTCAGCCAGAGACCTGTAGTCGGCCTCTACCTATACTTTGCATGAGTGGGAAGAGTACGAAAGATATATTTCACACTCTTCGCACTCATATAAGGTCGACTATTGGTCTCTGGCTGACCACTGGTGACCTTACCCTATCCCAAGGTGCGTCTGTTAGTCCGATGGTAGAAAAAAAAACGGTGGTATTAGCTCGTGGAGCTCTTGTGCACTCCCCGAAGTACAGTCTCAAAACAATGCTCATAGAAACTATCCAAGTGTCACAGGATCCCGGTTCTTTCCCAGGAAACAAGAAGTAAAGTGCTCCACTATAAATTGTTTCCCCCTGGCTCTTAAAATAACCCGACACTAACTTGCCTTATAAGTAGGGAATTAGTATAAGAAATTGTAAGTTCTAAAAGTTGACTTCAAAGTCTTCCCCAAGAGCCATTCGTTGATTTGCGTCCCCTTTAGTCTTAAGGGCGTTCTGCTCGCATAATTTTAAACTCAATATACTTAGGACGTAGTTGAGATACAGACGGCTGCATTAAATTTAATAAAAAGATTAAGTTGTGAACTCTGATATTTTTTTTATGATAATTAGATGTAGGTTCTTAAGCGAGCTCATTTCAAAAATCATCTTAATTTTGTCAAAGGGGATCTAGAATTAAATTAAAAACTTAAAACTAAGAAACAATAGAAATATATGGTTTAGAAAGAAATTGTATACTTATTAAAATACATTATACCTACATCAGCATTATGATTATTATCCCTAACACTTTATACAAGAAAAATGTGACAGCTGTTGCTGAATTGCGTTATTAGTGCCATTTAAATTTGCCGGGTAAGAATAGTGCCACTCCATGTCTTCCCGTGGATGTCGTAAGAGGCGACTAAGGGAATATAGGCTTGTAGTACTGTTAGGCGATGGGCTTGCAACCTGTCACTAATACGCTGGTAAACATCTTAGCCTAATTGTGCAAATTGTGGTTACAGAGTTATCAACAAGTTTTTTAGAGTTGTTGGTAATTCTGTAGCTCTGCCTACCCCACTCTGGGAATGAAGGCGTGAAGGTATGTATGTATGTAAATTTAATTTACATTCTTTAAGAAATATTATAAATTGTATCATTTAAACATTTTATTGAATACCAAGTTTTCCAAGATTCTTCTCACATCACAGTTGCATTATTTATTACCTTAAATACATCCAACCCACACAATCTCCGCGAAACAAAAGTCTCCACTTTCACTCTAATTCTAACTTATTATGAGTAGGTACAGAAAATAAGAACTAATGTAAGTGATTTGTCTGTTAATACCGGTCTGTGCACAAGAGTGAGTAAGACGCGTTCATAAAACTAAGTAAGGCGTGAAAAAGAACTGTTATTTCTCTTCATATAGCGGAATAACCTTTAGTTAGTCAGCTTTACGGCTTCTAGCTATTTTAACCGACCTCGGCAAATGGGCTTATATGTTTCTCGTCTTTATAGAACGGTAATTTGAGAATATTAATGTCCATGTAGAGGGAAACCCTTTGTTAGAAGTTCTAGGAGTTCCTTTGGCACAAAAGGGATAAGTTAGGTATCAAGTTTTCAATACGGGACCAATACCTATTAGAATTGCCTTTTAAGTTAAATTAAGTTATTCATCGCTATACATAAATAAAGTTTATCTAGGCTATAGTTTACCTGCTAAATGACGTAAAAGTTTAAAAACTCACTTTACTGACTATAAGTAATAGAAGGATTAGCATAACAGTGGACCCGATATCGGGTCGCTGTTGCTGAATATGTTAAAGCACGAAAAAGAGAGAACGTCGAAACAAAATTGCGTGACCCTAGTAGTTGCCTCGTTCTTTCCCAAAACATATTTCTCCTGGTAACGGCTCGTCAAGTGACGATTGCGGACCATCGCTTACAATTTATTCCCAGATAAATAAATAAATATAATTGTTTTAAATATAAAAAGGGAACTTCAAAAACCCATCTTTTTATTATCATCGTCCATATAATAATCTCCCCTCATTCATTTCATTTAAAATTAAATATCCTTAAAGTCATAATTATTTATTTGTTAATTTTCATCCATTCATTATTACTAATGTAGGTATTTAAAGGCATAGACACAATTATTATTAAAAACCGGGCAGGAGCATGTCGGACCATGCTCATGCTCAGTGTAGGGATCCGAAGCCGTTACTACAAACAAATAAGACCTTGCGACAGACTTAACTTTGCCGTTGGAAAACTGTCATCCCCATACATCAACACAGGTCGCGGTCAGTTTACCAACACCGCAAATAAGTTTTCGGTAGGTTTAAATATTTAAACCGATTTTAACTCAAGAACCACTGAAGTCTACTTAGTAGTGATAGTTTTCCTATTAAATTCATTATTATGTACTTTAATTTAAGATATTTTTCAGAATTTTAGTTTTAGTAGTTGGGTGTAGTGGAAGAGGGGGGGGGGGGGGAGTACACTTGACTGTAACAAAAATTAGCGCTTTAAAGCTACGGAACTCTAAAAAGCTACTCAAAGTAATGCAATGAAATACAATTTTGCCTACCCCTACCCTATTAAGGGATAAGACGTCGAAATTCTTTTTGTAAGTACTTAAACCTCTTCAATAGCCTTTTGAAGACGAATTTAAGAGTTAAATCAATAAACAAATTACTGTCTAATTCAAAAGTTCTGAGAGACTGTGTACTCTCGTAATTGCAATTTAAAAGCCAAGAGCTTATAAAGAATAGCGATAGATTATAAAGATACGAGCTAGCACAAAACAGGCGTAAGTCGAAACTGAATCCGATCTAATTTCAATCTTAAGCCCATGGGATTTGGAAGGGATGGAATTTCCAATTTCGAGTGACGTTTTTAAAGACCTTGTCGTTCCTTGGATTTAGTATTGATGCTTAATTTCTAAAATACCATTTCTAATGCTAACAGGTTATCGAAATCTTAAGATGGCAAGATTTTGTGTTGGTTAGGCAATTGTTAGTGTAAAAGGGTCTTCATTAGGGCTAAATTTCGAATATTTTTCTTCTTAACGCATTCTAGGCATCCCTTATTTTTCCAATATTTTTGTATGTAACGGACACCATGTACTACTTATTACTCCCATTTAAAAAAATCTGCTCATTCTATGAAAGGTCAACATATAACATACATTGAACATCTTTAAGATGCAAGTCAGCAAGAAAATAGTTCATAGAATGAGTATTTTTTTTTACTGAGAGTATTATTAACATGTAATAAATATAATTATTGCGTGCGTTACAAAAATAAATATTGGAAAAATAAAGGACGTCCGAGAATGCGTTTAAAAGCAAAATATTCACGAATTAGGTAAGCGAGCTCATAGGCTACCTGATACTTAGTAAGTGGCAACTCAAGAATGCAATCCTAAGACTAAGGACCAAGACGGAATGCCTTTATGACAGTTT
This sequence comes from Acleris emargana, assembly GCA_927399475.2. Lineage (NCBI taxonomy): Eukaryota > Metazoa > Arthropoda > Insecta > Lepidoptera > Tortricidae > Acleris > Acleris emargana. The sequence continues at coordinate 7,664,243 of OV656840.1, forward strand.
TATCCCCATATTTGAACACAGCAATGAGAATAGTGTTGCCGGGCGGTAGGTAACATGATAAGAAAGTGGTAGCGATACCGGACGGACCCTGCACAAGGTTTTCCCAGCACTATGCCACAACGACGTAAATCAGAATAAAAAACGTTGCTAAAAAAGTTTTGTCGGTTTCAAAATAACTCACAATTTATCAACTTATTTGGCTTAACACCATTTCACTTCAAAAGGCGTTTCAGACAAAGTCTAACATTGAAAGTGGTATATTATAGGCTAACTTTGTTCACAAAGTAATATTATAACTTATTCTTATCCAGGACTCGGTTGCTTGTCTGTCCCTATAGAATAAGCTACAAGCTTAACTCGAAGTTCCTTGTAACTTTGTCATAATTAGTAAATTTTAACAATAAGTCTGTTGAGTTAGGGATTAGACCAGATTCTAGATTAATGTGACATAATCTCGCTTTGGGAGTCATTTATGTGTGAAAACTCCTTTTGCTCCACTGAGACACGGACGAAGATAACCGGTTAAAACCGGTAGTAACCGGTTATTAGCATTCCCTAACTGACACTACAAATAATACAAGCCTTTATTCGCGACATTTCCGTCGTAGACCCGTGTATTACTTCCATTTTAACTGGAAATATCTTGAACCTTTGTGGGTTTTTACGTCCAGAATGGGTGGCCTCTTCCCAAATGTTATCTTTGTAGCCTTTAGGTCCAATGGGTTTTGCACTTATATGTAGTTCTCAGTTGTAAATATGTTCATATTTTCATTTTTGTCTTGGGACAATCTCACAAAAATTTACCTAGTCCCAAACTAAGCTCTAGGCTTGTACAGTCGTGTTCAAAAATATGTGTGAACTTAAGTACCTAAATGAGTAGTAAGTATGTATGTTTTTCAGGTAGCATATATATTTATATTTTGTTTACTCTACTTTACCATGTAATAGTTATAATTCTCCTAGTTAGAACGCTAAAGGTTCGGTCATGCATATCAATGCATCAAGTGGTGCTGGTGGTGATGTCATATCATTCAATCAGCTCGCTTACTTACTCTCTTGTTACATAAATGAAATAATGATGGTTTTTAAAAATATGTAAGCCTTAATGTTACACGTTAAGTTTTGATGTAAATCATATACGCGATGTACCTTGACGACATAGTTAGCCTGGTTGGTAGTGAATACCTGCGAAGCTAGACGTCCCGGGTGTAATTCTCGGTCAGGGCAAATGTTTGTGTGACGAGCGCGTGTATTGTTACTGAGTTTTAGGTAATTTATATGTATTTTATTTCTCTATGTTAGTACGTTTATCGGTATCAACAGTACAAGCCACGACCATAGATATTGACTTGGTAATTTTTTGTGATATTTACATCTTTACATCAAAATTAAGAGTATCAACGTTTTTATTTCAATTGGATAAAATATACCTGACAATACAATACAAAAATCCTTAATTAAACACCACATAAAATAAGGATAGGATATTCAAAAATGTATATTACATACCTAGTGATAGTCAATAAGTGGTCTTATCGCTGAATTGCGATCTCCAAACTACCCCACTACTACTGTATCTTTGCAAATTCGTTCATGACACTCCCATGGTCAGTAAAACACTGGTAAGCATGTTAGCCTGATTGTGCGAAATGTGGAACAAAATTACAGAACTATCAACAAATTAGAGTTGCTGCTATTTCTGTAGGTGTGCCTATCCCTATTTATGTATGTATGTTATGTATGTATATACGAATATCGTGTACATATGATATCTATTAATAAAACTATTAATATAAAGTATTGAACAAAATTGTATAGAAATATCTTGTTTAAATATAAGACATCGGCAAAACTAAATTCAACTATTTCACTGTCGTCACATTCCATAACATTATCATTTTCTGAACTTTAATATTGTTTAATTACCTGACAATAAGACCCATTATAATAATAACATACTACATATAACACTTTAGGCATACAGAAGTTACCGTTTACACCCTCGTACAATCTTCCTCTCCACAACCGCGCAAACCCAGAACTTATTATCTACAAAGCAATTTATCAACCGGTGTGAAGCTTCCGATTCACACGAAGAAACGCTTTCAAATACCTACCGGCTTTGGCATGAAATCTCTTCCAGCTTCCTTTGTTGTTGTGGTTATATTTTGTATTGTTATATTTTTTACGCATGGCAACGATTCAGTCGTTTAGTAACTTTGTAACTTTAGTTATTTCTTTTCTTTAAATACGAAAGTGTGTATGTTACTTCCGTTTGTACGTACAGTCAATTGGTAATAGAATTCAATACAAAAACCGGGCAAGAGCATGTCTGACCATGCTCAGTGTTGAGTTTCGAATTCGCCTGTATCTGATAGTTATAGTTTAGCCTGTAGTGATAGTTATAGTTTAGCCTGTAGTGATAGTTATAGTTTAGCCTGTAGTGATAGTTATAGTTTAGCCTGTAGTGATAGTTTTTCTTTAAAATTCGTTACATGTGAGAATTCGTTATATTATTTGAGATCTTTTTCTAGACACGACTCTAACAAAAATTGCGCTTTACAGCTTAACATTTCATAAACGGATGGCTTAATCGAAATATTGTTTTCACAAACCCGCAATATTTTTGAAAGACTATCCAACGACACCCCACACTAGGGTAGACGAAAAAATAACACCCCCACGTTACGTGTAGGGTCATTAAAAAAAAAATACTGCTTTGTTGGCGTGACTAATATGTATATTCATGCCTAATTACAGCTTTCTAGTACTAAGAGTCTCTGAGCTAAGCTGCGGACGGACGGACATGGCGAAACTATTTATAAGGATTCCTAGTTTGACTACAGAACCCTAAAAATTGGATAGGTCAAAGTATACTTTATATACCGATATCCTACTGGGATTTTTATAAATCTTATGAATACTGGACATATGAGAAATGCTTCTCGGCTGCAGATATGGCGCTGTCTTCTACCAAAATATCCGTTAGATGTAGATGTTTAAACTGAAAAAATACTAACTAAAACTTTTCTTTCCGCGCATTGTATTATATCGTACGAAATTTTCACTTTTTTTATGTAAGTACCTAGTCGATGCGATCGCAGACAAAGGCAAAAGTGATTGATTTACAGTCACCCAAAAAAAGGTTGAGCATACTTATGTTAGAACCTTTTCATCGTGTATGACATTGTCTTGTCATGCTTGTCATTTGATCTTCAGTTTGTTTTTTTTTTATGACAATGCATAAAACAGCTTAATACTTTCGCTGGGGTTATCTAATTCGAGGGTAAGATCGAAGACACTAAGACGTATTGACTTGACCCCTAAGGCCCGCTTGCACGTAAATATTAACCCAAGGTTAAACCCAAGTTAACAGGTTAATTTGTTAAAATTGACAGTTCTTTTATGATTCTGACATTCTTTAATAATTTAACCGGGGGTTAACCAACGTTTAAATTTACAAGCAAGCGGGCCTAAGAAATTGCGTTATCGAGAGAAAAGTTTATTTTAGACTTTTTGTAAAATAGATACGCATTTACAATCTAAGTTCAACACATAATAGTTGCCTACTTCAGTTTTGAATCTAGCGGGGTAGGTAAAACCATCTAAGCATGTGATCGCTTGTCTTTCGCTGATTTATTATATTTATGGTCCAAACAACAAAAGCATAAAAGTCAAACTCTAATCTGTAAAATTAAATTTCGTTCTTAAATCAGAAATAGTTTGCGAACTCCGACCGAGTCGTATAAAATGTGGTTTCATAAGAAATGTTTTCGCTTCTAAATACGAAATTGTGAAAGTTTCCAACAATTTATGCAGACAGACAGATGAATCTTTAATTAAACTGTAATATTCTGCCCTTTTTGTTTTAAAAGGTTTTCTTGTACGACTGAAATTTAGGTGCGAGAAAAATGAGGCATGCATAAATAAGTAATGTCAAAATAAGGTGGTTTTTAGTACATTTTAAGGTTAGGCGTATTATTATTTAAGAAATTAGGAAGTTTTAATACGCACGAAACCTTTTTTCTGTGTTTATAAGATATCAAACCTAAAATCTTACCATTAAAGGCCGGAGTACACAGTATAAAACCATGTCATGTCTATTTTCATAAATACGTAGGTATAAATTATGTAGGTGTCAATTGAAATAGGAAGATGTCAACAAAATCAAACCAACCAATAATTTAGAATCGAATACTGGTAGTATCAAGTACTTTTGAAAATCAAGTCAGGTCTTTGTAGATAATGATTTATGTACCTACTTGATAATTACTTTCATATTAAATTCAAATTCAAATAATGTTCAATTATTTGTTTTTGTGGCCAAAAAGGAGTGTCATGTTCTGATAAGTAGAAATACACTCGATAGATATTTGAGGTTATGTGTCAAATAGTACTTACTAATTTGTTTACATCTTTGCCTATTTTTATTAACGACGACTATACATTATTGTTTTTTTATTCGCATATTTCTTTATATACCTAATCTCTGTTGTATTTAAATATATATCGAAATTCCCGTGAACCATGTTTAATTCAGATTAGGGAATTCGCGGCGTCTGACGTTAAAAATCGCTGACGGCGACACCCCCTATTCCAGCGAAATCCGGTGACGAATGCGCCAGTTCGTCTAGAAGTGGTCCGAGGTAGAAACGGACGTCGAAAAGTATTTTAATCCTTCCAGGCAACTTTATCCGAGGTGCATTCATTTTTCACTCGCGTACGTATATCTAATTAGCTGTGTTTCTGTTTTATGTGGACTATCATCTATTTATTATAAAAATCATGCGTGATTAAAACACAGACCTAACCTCGTAAGACCCGCGTCCTAAATTTAGGCCATTGGTCAAAGTGACTTTTGACTTTAGTTGACTTCTTAAACACAAGATTCTTTTTCGAACTAACGAAATTTGAATAGGGCCTTACAGGGTACAGTCAACAGCATACATAAGAGATCATTTACGTTCCTTGTCGCTTTCAATCTTTTCCCAATTTTGTATAACATTTCAAACATAACGTTAAAATGACAAGGTACATAAATGATCATTTATTTATGTTGTTGACTGTACAAGCCGCAAACGAGACCGTGCACAGTTAATATTATATTAAGATTGGATTCAGAATTCAAGGTTGAGACTTCAAGGATTGTGAAATGTTTGCGAGATAGACATACATAACAGGTATTACTTAGGTACTAATAACAATAGTCCGTAGTCCAATGTTAAGTTTTTGTGCGCCCCTTTGTATAAAGTTTTCGACTGGAAAGTAAAACAAAGCATGTTATTTCAATGGCTTATGCCCGGTTTCTGAAGTACTTTTATCGGTGGTTTATCTGTCCGTAAACGCTATTGGTCCGTTAACTTTGACAACTGCGTTTCCGAACAACGACTCAAAGATAAACTCCGTTTAAACTAGGTTTAACTTAACTGACCAAAGTTTGCCGTTTATCGGCTCCATAACTATTTGAAGTATCAACTGTCAATTTTTGTTCATACAGCCACTGGCAAATAAACTAGGTATTTTAATTTTCGTTATCATTTATTTATTAATTACTATAAAGTGGCTAAGTTTTCTCAAATTATTATTTTTACAAAAATCAACCGGAATTGATGTTGAATTAAGGCATTAACAGCAGTCTACGTATGACAAACTATTAAGATCCATCTAGCGGCAGCGGAAGAAACTATTTATCTGTCAATAGTTATCGAACTGTTCGTAGAGCACTCAGAAACGCACGAAGAGATAAACGTCGTTTAACCTAAACATAACTTATTAACGGATCAATAGCTATTAAAGGTTTAACTAGTGACTTCAGAAACCGGGCATTAATCAACCAAGTGGTTTTAAGCATAGATTTTCGTGTTTTATTTCCTAAATAACCTACTTCGAAACCACAAGATTTCCGATCCTCCATTTTGTCTAGTTCGCAGACATCTCGTCACTTGCAATACAAACCCTACGCCATTCTAAGGAGAAATACAGATCATTTATTTCAGCGTTATTAGGTTATTACATATCACGTTGTATATGCTCATATATGCGCACACCCGTTCCCTTTGACTACGATCTTAATAACGAGGAAATAGTTTGGAGTGAACATAAAGAAGGAAAACATTTCTGTTTGTAAGATGAACGAACATTCTAGAAGATCACAAGCATTCATCTCATTACACATTGTTCGAATCAAAAGCAAATAGGGTATTTTATACTGCGCTACATTTCTGGTGTATTTATATTTCTTTTTGACTTACATACATACATACCTTCACGCCTATAATCCCAGAGCGGGGTAGGCAGAGCTACAGAATTACCTACAACTTGTAAAACTTGTTGATAATTCAGTAATTACATTTTGCACAAATAGGCTAAGATGTTTACCAGTGTATTAGTGACACGTTGCAAGCCCATCGCCTAACAGTACTACATACAAGCCTATATTCCCTTAGTCGCCTCTTACGTCATCCACGGGAAGACCTGGAGTGGTACTATTCTAACCCGGCAACCACACGGTTATCGTATTATCTAATTCTAATTGAAATTATGGCTTTCACTCCTGTTAAGGTGTTTCGCCAATGTAAAGTTATTTATAGACACTCCCATGGACTTATTAGAGAAATAAGTCCATGGATATCACACGTAAAGATAATTGTTCGGTAAAAGAGTATTTTCTCTGATGGATTACACAGAAGCACATGGGGTTAGCTCCACGCGCTTCTGTCAAGTCCTAAATAAATATAGTAACAGTGACAATACGATAAATTGACATAAATAATATAAAACGAATGCTTGCTTCTTTAATGCTTTTGAATTTGTTTTTCATTATAGCAAAAAGTAGGAATATTTTCAAAATAGGAAAAAAATAACCATCATGAAACGTCATCAGATTTATATTACTTTATTCACCTTTTAATGGTAAATTATAAGGGCGGAAAGCAATTATGCCCACAGCTGGGCACGGCCAATAAACTTCCCAAACTCAGAAAAACTTTAGTGTTGTTCGGAAAGTTTAATGAATTTTTGTTGAATTAAATATTCGAAAGGATCTGTTTCTCACAGAAATCGTAATGGCGTCGAAGGATTCTAATTAAATTTGAGCGTTTTTTTTTTTGACAAAAATATAAAAAACCTGTAAAAAACCGATAAACGATAAAAAAACAGATCCTGCTTAAAACGTCACAAGAATCAATCGCGGTATGTTGTGTTACAAGGAGGTCGTGTTGAAAAGTTAAATTATTATATAAAACGACTATTTTATCTTCAACCAGACATACACTACAGTACGATTTTAAACTCTTCAATAATATTGAAATAATATTTCTACAAACGAAACTTTGCTTAGAACTTTAAGTTAACAGATTCTGTTTTGATAATCGCACGCTATTTACCATAAATATGATGTGTCTTAAAATAATATGAATTGTTATCAATGTTTCTCTTCTTCCAAAAGTGCCTCTCCAACTAGTGAAGGTTGGCAGTCAGCTCCGCATATTTCTCTCAGTCTTTGGCGAGGTTCAACAGCTCCGCTGCACTTGTGACTCCAGTCCATTCCCGAATTTTTCGGAGCCACGATTTCTTTCTGCGCCCGACAGCTCTTCTTCTAATAACTTTACCCATCATAAAAAATCCATAGATTTAAGAATGAGCTAGGGTCAGGTGGGGTAAATATAAGACACGGGTAAAAATAAGACTAAGTTTTTATTCTCTATTCCATTTAAAAAGAAGCATTAACACACAATGCTTCCTGTTTTATTTAATATTCCTGAAAATGGAATAGGAATGAAGTAGAGTAAGTTTTTGAGTGTTAAAAACTTAGTCTTATTTTTACCCGTGTCTTATATTTACCCCACCTGACCCTAGCTGAACTTCTTATAGATGAATGCTATTATTCAGTCAAGGATTTTCTCAGTTAGTAACTAGGCTATTATAAGTCATGTCTAAGGATTGTAGTTTTTGTAGAATAAGTCAGTTGTTTATTTATATTCTTTTTTTTGTTCCTACTCTTAAATCTTACTGTCTGTCCTATTTAAATAAATGATCAGGACTCCAAATTTGTACACCTGCGGGTAAAGCATAGTGATTCATACCATGAACATACTATTATTTTCCAACCAACACTATACCTGTTTATGTAAAAAAAAAAAACTATTTATATTTATTTTATTAATTGCAGAAGGTTGAACCTTGAGTGCCTAAGCACGTGACCTAGATAGGCAATGTTTATTGTAATATTACTCCAATGGCAATTCACAACGTTGGTACAACTTACCTTATTTCATGTTTTTAACGAATATAGAATATTTGTTGTATTTTCAAAGGCTTGAGACTGCACCGAGCAAACGTCGACCGTCAAGTGGCGCCCTCATTACGAGTATTGTATTTTCTAAATAACTAAAGAAATTCCTTGGAATCGAATGATGCTCTTTTGTAGCGCAAGTAAAAACACAATCTATGGGATACGTTAAAAACTATAATAACAATTACCCTTTCAGTAGTCAGCTTAACGTGGTAATTTTTATAATAACTCGCATACAGTTAAGTTACTAACTCGAAGGTCAATTGTTATTAAACTATGTGATATAGAATATATAACTTGTATTTTAATTTTGAGTACACAAAATCATTTTTTATGGCATAGAGAAGGTAAACGAGCACACAGGCCACCTGATGGTAAGTGGAAATTATGACCCATAGACTATCGCATTCACAAGACTGCAATCCTAAGACTGCAAATGCACTGCCAACCCTGAGGACCAAGATAGAATACCTCTATGCTAGTCATTTCACCGGCTGTCTTATCCCCAAACCGGAACACAACAATGCGAACACTGCTGTTTTGCGGTAGGTTAATGGATGAGATGGTTGTAGCAATGAGGTCGCCACTGTACGTACATCCAGCGTACGCTCGGTGCAGTATCAACTATAATTTTAAGTGCGGGCCCCGGACAAGATGCTTTATGCTAGGTTTTTTTTTTTTGTTTTTTTTCGAAAACTGGCAAATGGTATTGACCTACTCGTAAGCGCTCGAAGCGCTTTGGACCGAGATTATGCACATTAAAACGTATCATTATCGTATTGTCAACGCTTTGATAGATCTTATTTACCTACTTGACAGTAATGGTGGCTGAATTAAAAACAATACCATAACACGTCAAAAGCAATGTTGTTATGCCGTGAAGAATAGAGGCCCAGATGCAAACGCTACAAACTTTTATCTTTTCATCGCTCAAAACACACGAGAATTTTATCCTATACTAGTATATTATGAGTGATAGGAAAGAAACCGTCAGCAGCATTTATTTGCATCTTGGCTAGGGCTCCTGATCGGCAGTCAATGATATTATACGCTATTTTCGATAGCCGTTTACCGAATGCATCTTGCCTAAACGTTTATTGGTAAAAAATATAAAATAATGCTTAAAAAAATATATTAGCATCGAATACGATTTTATATTTTATATTTATCTACACACACAAGCAAATATTATTTGTGAATGTGTGTGTTGTGCTTAGTTCAACTCGTGTAAGTCCATTTTGAGAATTTAAAACTTGATCTGATGATCAAGTGGAGAAGTGCCAACATGACCTCCGTCATTCTTAACGTAGTTCCACCAAGTTAAATAAACTAAGTAACTAAAGTAGAAAAATAAAATCAGTTGCCAAAAAAGATTTAGCCAAAAATGTTTATTTTTCGCATAAACATATTTAAATACGAGCCTAAAGTTATTTTAACACCCAAACAAGTAAAATTAAAACTAACAAATATCGTGACAACCTAAAAATAAAACGTGATTTTTGTTAGCTACTGAAATATTTTCAGCCCGGTAACTAAACAAATACTCTAACGTTTCGAGTTACGAAAAACCAAAACAAAATCCAGTTTTATATCACCCTGTAGGGAAGCGCTTAAAAAACAGTATGCTTTTTTTATATGCCCCGGCAACACATTGTTTCGTGCGTCGTGTTCCGCAAATTTATAAATCTAATTTACAATATCCAGTTATATTTTACTGGCCCCGAGCGATTGGTAAAAACATTTACTTTGCTGCCGAAACTGCGGTGAAACTAAAATTACATATTTATATACTCTGTGTGCCAAAAGCTTTATGGACGTTGTTAGTACAGCCAATATAGTATTTTAACTGCCAGAGCTGTCATTGATACATAATTAAACTTTAATCGTTTTGATATTTGCGTAATTTGATGTTGTACTTGATTTGTTTGAAATATTTTATATCATTATTAATTGGCGTTAAGCGTGTAGAAATTGCATTAAACAACTAATCAAATCGAATTATTGTGAGTAATTAATTAATTATCGCTGCTTTTAGGTGTTTAAGTGTGTTTTTACTTATTTAAGCATAAATGGTTACATATCATTTGAATAAAGCTCTGGTTGACTAAAAGCTACAATGAAAAAAAAAAACAAAAGAAAGCGTAAATCATTTTTAAACTGTATTAACTGCAAAAACACATCAATATAATTTATAAGATAACTCATAAAAGGACAAATAAACAAAGATAAATTAAATCTATCACCGCCCTGGTTCGTTATTATAACACCCTGTAACAAGCAAGGCCCTTGGCCCACTTTTATCTGTTTTCCTCAAAATCCCCTTCACCCTCGATTGACGAGCCCATACTCAAGCCACAAGTCTTGCCTCCTTACACTTCCCTACTTATTTACAAGACATGGGATCTTTTTTAATACCCTGGAGGCCCCTTGAACAACCCTTGACGCATCGGAGTAGGCTTTAGGAGCGGCTCTTGGTTGTTTTGAATACGAGTAATATTATATTAGTGCACATAAAATTAAAACCGTATAGTATTTGTTTTTATTTCTTGCTTCTTACGGTAGAAGTACTGTTTGTGGCCACTCTACGCTTTTTGGCCACTTAAGGTTGGAAGGAGTATTAAAAATACAGTACAGAAAAAAATAATTGTTGAGACTGCTGATTAATATTCAGATAAAACACAATAATATTTTTATAAATTTAAAGTTGCCAAAAAAGGTCTTTAAATGGCCAAAACTGGTACTTCTACCCTACTTTTTGTATTTGTTTTTAATCGCATTGCAGTGCGCATTGCGTAGGTTATATGAAACCCAGTGATGAAGAAACTTGTCTACTTTGCGATGCATACCGATCTGTCTTTGAGAGATGTGATTTTAAGATTGCAAATACGTTGCGAAATATGAGGATAAAATTAAATAATGATATTAATTTTCTTCTATTTTTCAAATATAAATTTTCCCAGCTGTCTTACACTGGAATACAGCAATGTAAACACTGCTTGGTGGCAGGCAGTGTTGTAAGTAAAATAGTGGTAGCCATCCGGATGGACCCTGCGTAAGCCCCTACCACCTCTCACCCCTTTACACCCGAGCGGCCGAGGTGATACAATTGTGAGGGTTGTTTTCTAATTGAACTAATGATTTCTTTCAAATTAAATATGAAGCGTGTAAAAATTTTTTTTTTTTTTACCTCCAAAAATTTTTTTTTTTTAATTTATATACTTAAACAAACATTGTCTGAATCACTCGGGTGTAGAGGGTTATGTGAATGGTTTATACGTCCATCCCCTTAGAATAGATTAATTGTTATTTCCATTAGGTCGTTTCACTAGAATTCCAGTTTCAATGTTTGGTATAGAACCCTTAACAGGTTATATGTAAACGAAACCCTAATGTTCCATGGTCTGATACATACGTGTTTTTTTTCCGTTTGTGCAATTCAATGATACTGGCTGAAAGTCAGCGCTGTAGGTGGCCGACACCTCAGCATTTTGCTGAGCCAGTGTACGTTACACTGCCGCGACGACACGTTTCTTGTTGCCTTCGTTGTTTTCCTATATTTTTGTATGTATATCGCACTGCTAGATGAAGACAGTATCAACTCAAAATAATTGTTAGTTTTGTTTCAAGCTTACAGACGTCGTATTAAAGTTGATTTTTAAATACAGTTGTATTTTGAGTTACTACACTTTTAATCTGGCAGTGCGTATGTGTGTTATGGTTTGTGGATAAATGTATTTCTTTTTCATCATGAAAGGAAGGAGGAAAATCGTCAGTTACTCAAATTCAAGTCTATACTAAATACATACGATATAAAAGCCATTCATGATTATAAAACGTCCCTCGACTTTAAATTGCGTTCAAATATGGAAACAATAATACTATAGACAAACAATGGGATTCCACAAGATGTAAACCACAAAAATATTGCCTGTTTTGTTCCTGTACCTACCTTATGAATTATTCTATTACGCGTTTTGCTGAAATACAATTAACGTCACTCAGTTGCATTGTATTGCAATCGCTCTAAATCTGGAATCTGAGCGTTTGCAACAATGAATCAAGCGTGTTAGCCCATAGACAATGGGTTGCGTGTAGCTATGGCGTGCTTACACACGGGTATATACCAACCACACCACCCAATCGGATAGTAGGGTTATAAAGGGAAAAAGGCGGCCAACTACATACATACATACCTTCACGCCTTCATTCTCAGAGTGGGGTAGGCAGAGCTACAGAATTACCAACAAATCTAAAAACTTGTTGATAACTCTGTAACCAAAATTTGCACAATTAGGCTAAGATTTTTAACAGTGTATATTAGTGACGGGTAGCAAGCCCATCGCTTAACAGTACTACAAGCCTTTATTCCCTTAGTCGCCTCTTACGACTTCCACGGGAAGACATCGAGTGGTACAATTCTAAGCCGGCAACCACACGGCCAACTAAAAGTCAACAAATTGGGACCGGGGCGGCGCGTACAGCGGGGCGTTGTTTGCGTGCACACTGGCATAGTCAAAGTATTCTCTCTCGTCTCTCTCGTTTCTCGCCGAACAGATACTTTTTTATTGTTATCTTTATCCGGCAGCATGAGCATGTCATGCTCACTTAAAGGTCTTTGCTTACGGCGGCGTCGTTGATCGGGTCGCCACCTTCCCGAACACATGGTTGAGGGAGGCGATGGCTGAGATACGCGTCATACTCGTGAACGGGTGCTGTCTGTGGGGTCCGGTCTGTTCACGCTTGCAAGGACCTGTTTTTCCAATTTAGTTATTTTAATTATCGTTCCTGACGTAGAGACCTCGTCATGTTGTTCTCCTAATCATGATTTTTAACTTTATTTTATTGACTTTACATTTGTAAGGATTTTGTTTGTATTGCTTTTTTTTTTAATAATTATTTATTACTTTATTACCTTGTAATGTAACTTACTTTTAAGTATTATTGTACCTAATTAATAATTGAAAAAATGACCTTCTGCTGGAGTTTCTTGCGGCGCTTCTTCTCCGCAATGATGGTCTTGTCCGAAGCGCTAGTAGATTCACTCCATGTTACCGACGTGTAAAAGAGCCCTCATGTGGCCAATTTACTGAATAAATATTTTCATTTTCATTTTCATTTTCATATAGACTTACTGCTGCACGGGTAGCACATTTTGTAATTTCCCGCTCAGTGCATCTCTATCGTTACAGACTAGATGGAACGGGATATCCAAGCGACAAACAAGTCGCGGCAAATGCCGCTAGCCCCACTGGTGTTTTTCTAGAAGCATTTACAGCGTGCAATAAGGCGGCGCGTGATCAGTGGAAGAGCGGGCGTTGTAGTAAGCTTGCACGCTAATACACTCACCGTATATAGCGAAACCTAGTTTCTCCTAAGGAATTATTTTCAACTTAACGGACGACTTATTAAGGACTAGTTTAAGTTGTACCGTCAGAGCGTACATACATCATTTTCAGTCGTACACTTTTTATATTAGGTAGCTAAAAGTTTTTCAAATAAATACGCTAGATCGAAAAGAGAAAAACCAAAACACCTCGGGGGCCTTGTCAATATGCATATCGAAAAGTAAGCGGTTTTCTAAATTTCATATCGCGTCCACCGCTTAAGACAACTGCATACATTTCGATTTGATACAAAACAGAAACGTTAGCAGCGTTTGCATCTTGGCTTACAGTTAGTTGAAACTTGTAACTTGGTGGGTAAGTTGGAAGGGACCCGATTCATAATGAATTTGTTGCGTGCGTAATATAATTTGGTATGTTAACTAACGTGAAAAGTTAGCTTCTCTAATTGTTCGAGTACTTTGCTTGGTGGCCATTTTGTTCTGTTAATTTTCAGGAGGGAAATGGCGCGATGAATATCGTGAATTGTATATGTGAATGGCTGTTGATTTAATTGGATTGTGACTGAAATATAGTTTGAAAAACGGAGAATATTGAAAATTAAAATTGGTTAGGTGATTTATTCGGTCGGATATTAAATATCATTAACATTGTTAGTCAGTTATGATAATTAAATCAGAATTATGTTTGTTCATATGTAGATGTAAGTCTAGTATAAAATGCAGGCTAAGAAATATAATTAATATCTAAAATAGACCGGTTCGTTCTGGGGTCTCATAATAAACTTTCTTAAGTAGTTAGTTACAGACATAGCATTAATACAGTGGTCGTATAACACACTGTCAATATCTGCCTTTCAGTAGGTCTAGCATGAACTTTTCAATCATTCATCTCGTTATCGACTCGTTTTAAATTTAGAAAAGTCCGGGCAAGAGCTATGTATGTATGTCAGAACATGGTCAATGGCTTAGTGTAGGGTTCCGAGTGTTCCCACGCTGTTACCATCAACATTAAAATAAAAATACCGATTTTTTTTTAATAACTTTCTTGGGTTATTTTAAATATAAAACATACATACATACATACATACCTTCACGCCTGCTATCCCAAAAAGAGGTAGGCCGAGCCACAGAATTACCAACAACCTCAAAAACTGATTGATAATTCTGCAACCACATTTTGCACAAATAGGCCAAGATGCTTATCAGCGTATTAGTGATAGGTTGCAACCCCATCGCCTAACAGTACTACAAGCCTATATTCCCTTAGTCGCCTCTTACGACATCCACGGGAAGACATGGAGTGGCACTATTCTAACCCGGCAACCACACGGGCACCCGGCAACCACACGGGCAAATATAAAACAATGCCAAATTAAAGCTTTGCAATAACAAGAGTTTTTGAGTAAAGCTGCGGACAGACGGACAAAAGGACATATTGACTACGGAACCCTTAAAACGTGTATTATACCTTTACGGAATCTATCCGTAGCACGAAACCTTCCATATTTAAAAAAAAATTACCATTACTTCTACTCGATGATTGTACGAGAGTCAATGTCATCGTGGTAGCAAATCTTAGAGCCGTATTAATCAACTCATCTTGGTTGAGATGCCCGTCACAAGACACGTCAAAGTAAACGCATCTTTAGACGAGCATTACAATCGAAATCAGGCTATTAATACGGCCCTTGGTACTAATCATAATCACGGACACACTATAACGTTATACTTAGTCTGTAAAAAACTAATTACGTATTCTATTTAGTTAACCTTTATTGCATAATACACAAAGTAACTACAAATGTTATGTGACAACTTTAAGCGATAAAGTACGCCAAAAATCTGCTTGTGACGTTGACATTACAAAGAAGCGGCCGGAATTCGCAATAAATTTTAATAGCTGCCCCCTTATTCTGCTCTCCTACGGAAAAAAGGCACATCTACTATATGAATAGTATTGCACTTTCAACCTTATCATAACGGTTGAGAGTTTATTATGCTTCTTTGAAATAATTGCACATGCGTTTTTTCTCCGTAGTAGGGCAGTATTATGGTTGCCTTTGTTGCGGTGGATAAATGAGGATAAAGCATCTGTCACTATTGCACTTTACATAGTTAGAAGGTGACTGATTCACATTTATCTTCAACGATAAACGCAACTATAATAAACCCACTCTGAGCTAAAATCTTCGCGTTGAAGAGCGCATTCAATAATTATGATAAGTATGAGTACTAAAGTTGACATTTTAATTGGCTGCAGTCTGATGACAGCTTCGGTGTGGTCAGTTTTTGGTGTATAAAAATAGAGATGTTCTTTACTGAATGAATGAAAAAATGAACGATGAAAATGTACTTAATTAGAGTGATTCACTACTTTAATGATGTTAATATTAAGGAGGGGTTTAAAATAACGTAAGTAATTAAAAAAATAACAAAACAAACATTACTTTTTTAATGTAATATCAATGTGGCATTTGTCTTCGTAGTTTGTGTGGCTCACTCGTGTCTCATTTTAATATTTTTAACATTATAATGCAAACCAAATGACCAGCTAAACACAATAATAACCTAACTAAGTATATAATATTTATAAAATATTTAGTTCAGTTTTTGATCAATACATTAATAAAATTATATGAACGTGTGAAGCACTATTAAAATAAATGTGGTATCATTATTTTACTGAATGACATTTGTCTCTGTCGTTGCAGTAAATTAAGAGTTCAAGTTAAGATAAACAAAATTAAATGATCTTACCTCCTGTGGCGTATACCGGAAGATCTCATGCATGTCTCTGTACCACTTGACGGAGTGAAGCTGAGGATCTCCCGGCTGTTGTTTATACTGGCACCGAAGCTCGGCCTCCTTCCGAGGGTCTGGCCACCGCGGCACCTCCAACGAGGTTATTGTGTGGGACAGAGTGCGAGCTGCAACAAAAGAAGATTCACCTTTAATCACAGTGCAAATTCGTAATACATTGCGTCGCTGCAATATCTCGCGGCTTAAATGTGTTAAAACAACCCGTCAATGGTTTACTACAAACAAGCTATCGACCAATGAAACTGAGTCTTAAGAATGTATGCGAACGAGCGAGAAACAAGTATAAACACAAAGGTATTTTTAATTGCACTCTTTATAGGATATATTTTCAACAGGAAGATAGTGTACGCTGTCGATGTACAAATATGAGGGTAGACAGCTATTCACAAAGCACACAAGTTTAACACCTACCCGCAAATTCTCTCAAATCAGGAGGTTATCGCTAAATCTAAACTATACTCCATCTGTTTAGATACTTAAATAAATGTAAACAAATCAAACGTGGCTCTGGCTTAGGCGTATCAGTTTTCTGCTCCTATTGGCTGACCAACTATGTCATGTAGTTTGTTTGTTTACATTTAGTTAAGTACCTGAATAAATGGAGTATAAACTTAATGACTATTTTTACAAAAAAAAAGAATTGAAGAATGTTACTACGTAAGTGATTATTTGATTAATATAAAAACGTAAAGTTTCCACTCTGCAGAGATTCGCTAAAGCAAATCGTATGTAATGTTATACACGATAAAGTTATTCTGCGTAATTTCGCACCGTAAAGCGTTACAAAAATAAATATAAGACCCGCAGCGTTTAGAGGTAATTGTGCTTCTGACTGATTTTTTTCACTTTTACAGGCTGTATACCTATGTGTAACTAGGTACTTATAACGGTAATCTTCCTTGTCTTATTTATTGTGCTCATTATATTAATAAACGATAATTTATTAAGAGTCATGACGTAAGTGCTAAAAGGAGAATAAATTAAAATAGACTAGAAAATTGCTACACATTTAATTTTGTTGTAACAAACAATTACTGAAGAAATTATTAAAATATCTGAGGACAGTCTCGCACAAATTGACCTAGTCCTAAACTAAGCCCTAGGCTACTACTACTACTAGACAACAATATATATACTTATATAGAGAACTGTATACTTTAATATATAGAAAACACTCAAGACTCGGAAAAAATAATACTCGTGCGCATCACAGACATATTTGTCCGTAGCGGGAATTGAACCCGGGACCGCTAGCTTCCTAGACAGGGTTACTACACCACCTAAGTAGGCTAACGCGTCGACAAAAATATAAATAATATAGAGAGAGTAGAAAAAAATGCCATCGACAGAAACATGCCAGTTCAGCTCTTATTACTTTCATCAAAATATTATAGCCTATCACTGTCACTCCCACAACCACAACAACCACGACGAATCTAACCACATCTCGAATGTTAAAATACATCAACCCGTTTAAGCTGCAGCGAGCAGGGAAAAAATAAACATACATACAAACGAAAAATAAAACACTCCTGATGCAGTTGGGTAAAAAGTAGAATCGTCAGTATCAAAAGACTTAAGAGCATTCCTAAATCTCCTTCATTACATCGTCAGACATTGTATCCTATTTATTACAACAACATATTCCCGACACCAGAGTCTGCGCGAAATTAATGCGGCGGATAAAAGACAAACGAAACGAATCCAGATAAGAAAATACAGAAAACCAATAGCAGAAGCGCGCAGTGAAACGTTAACCAGAAGGAGTGATGATTTACAGAGGATTAGACCAACGAGCGTGAAAGTTCTTAGAATAATTCGCCGATCATTTTACGTTTTAAAAACGTGACAATTCTAAGAAGTAAATCTTAATCGGAATAACGTTTTAGTAAGGCTCGACAATTTGCAACGTAAAGTCTGTATGGAGTTAACGTAAACGCTCCGCGCGAGCGTCTGACCGCTTACGTGAATCCTATACGTTTTGGATAACGATATCGAACGCCGAATGCGTCTTGTCTAGCACCTCAGAAATTCCCAGGGCATTTTAATATTATGTATAGTAATAATATAATTGCGTCTAGGTATTATTTAATAAAGAAGAAGAATAAGAAAAAGAAGAAGAAGAAGGTTCTTGAGTGGCGTCCGCGGACCGGGAGACGAGCTGTAGGTAGGCCTCCAACAAGATGGAGTGACGACCTTGTAAGGATCGCGGGAACGCGGTGGATGCGAAAAGCACAGGACCGGTCTGAGTGGAGAGCCTTGGGGGAGGCCTATATCCAGCAGTGGACGTCTTTCGGCTGACGACTCTTATGATGATGATGAATGATGATGATTATGTAATAACTTTTAACTGGTCGACTTTATATGGACACGTGCTTGACAGTTTCTTTTTAACATTAATAATGGTACGATAAACGTGAATTGAGACGAATTAAACGTTTACACTGTCCCATTGTAAACCAACATTTATTGGTTTCATTTAAACTTTCGCGACGTTCACACGTTTATTTGCCGATTAATAAAATCGTTTATCATTCGCTCGCTTTCAACGCTTACTAGTATACTTGATTGCATGGAAAACCATTTATTTAATTCAGAATAACAATGTTAACATGATTTCTGGAATATTTACTTACGGTACATATTGAATTTAAGCGTTGGATCGGCAGATATGGATAGAAATTGACACGTTTTGTAAGGATAACCTTATGTCATATTTTAAACCAAAGTCAATTCGTTTAAAATCTCGGTGGTTTAAGTAAATGCTGTTGGAACTAAATTCAGAATATTTGCTACAGTAAGGATTCTATTACTACCGGGTAATTCAATCTCATAACTTTTTGAACCGGCTATTCAAAGTAAACTAAGTTTCAGATTTTAATTACGTACCAAAATCAAGAGTCGGACTGTTCAATATTTACTAACAACTGACTAAAGAGAGAAAACTAATTAACGGCAGCTATTACGTGCTCTCTTAATTCAATATTAATTACTCTCTTCTCTTCGCTTTTCATTTGAGAACGCAGTTATAAATTAATTTAATTTTGACAACTGGTTATTACGAGTATTAAAAGTGACCTTGGTTTTTTTTGGAGATAAATTAAATTTGGACGAGAAGGATTTTTCATGGTTTTGTCTTGAAATTTGAAAATTTAAAGATTGGAGGTGCAAACTATGTTTTTTTCCATAGAGCTGTTAGAAATACATGTCAGGAACAGATAGATGCACGCGGGCACTCAGCATTTGCTACTCTTGCTATGTGGCTAATCCTGTTCTGCAAAGATCAACACACAGTCAGATCTAGTTACACATTATCAAAGTAAATACTATCTACCAGATAAAGTTATCGCTTTGCTTGTCTTGGTCATAAACAAGAAAAGAACAGAGCTATGATTTTATCTGTCAGATCTGGAAGTTTCTTTGTTCAAAAATCTAAGAAGAAATAGAATTAAATATTCTTATCTATAAGAACGTTATACGTAGGTGTTTTAAATCAACAAAATCTTCACTGACCTCAAAAATAAGTTTGATTTTCCCTTCTCCTTTCTTTCAACGCTTAAGTTATCTTTGAGCAAATAAACAAACATACGAATGGCTTGACGTGCCAGTTGACTTAAGACCTTACTTTGTTTGGCCAGTAAAATATGCAGATGTTAAGTAAATAAATAAATATCAGGGGACAATCTCACACGAATTGACCTAGCCCCAAACTAAGTTCTAGGCTTGTACTATGGGTACTAGGCAACGATAAACTTACGTATATAGATAAATACATACTTAAATACATAGTGAAAAGAACACTCAAGACTCAGGAACAAATAATCATGCTCATCACACAAATATTTGCCCGTACCGGGGATCGAACACGGGACCACTAGCTTCGTAGGCAGGGTCACTACCGACTAGGCTACCGCGTCGTCAAATGTTGTATGTTGACTGCTATATTATATAACCTATAACTTCTGTACTAGAGTAAAAAGCCCAAGATTGCTGTATTTTTCCTTTAAAAATTAAAGTAAGAGTTTTTGTAATCTGTGTTTTAAACTATAAAAGTCAAGTTCGGTTTTCCAATAGTAAAATATAAGAAATCCAAGTTTTATTTGTATAAAATTAGCTGCTACGTAGGTAGCAGGTTGTTGACAAAAAGCAGTAAGATGAAGTTAACCTACTGTATTCTGTTACACTGCGCCAGTTCTATCTCGTTTGGAATATCCCTATCTCGGACGTAGCCGGGAGATCCCGTTCTTTTCGGGAATTTCTATAATGAAGCCCTTTCCGAATGTAATGATACAAAGCCTATGGCCCGGGGAATACATTGAGATATCCCATTGATTTTTACCATTACATAAAGATCTTTCTTTTTTATAATAACTTGAGAAACGTTTTCAGCGTAATCTTTTATTGAAATGAACATGTAATGAAAAGGGTACCGATTGATTCGGGATCTTTTCATGTGAATATTTATGGGAAGTAAAAAGGAATGTCTTACTCAGTAGGAGTATTTATAAACAACAAACAGGAGTTTTGAAACCCCTCGCGAAGGATGACCTTTTAATTTATTTTCCTGTTACGTCTACTTGTGTTTTTTTTTTAAACGATTGATACGTTGATACATTTTTTTATTGATTTATTCCATATTTAGTAGGTATTACGGATACCTACCATTTCAACCTTTTAAATTTATTTGTAACATCGAGAGCGTTCTTCACATAGCTTAGAAACATGAATATCATATTTACAACTTTTTTCGAATCTACGCCTTGTGAGTAGTCACCTTTATAGTGTCGCGGGAGTAAAACATCTGTCACCCTCTTATCTTATTTTACAGATGGGTCCTTTCGGATACACTTCAACCTTTTAGGATCTTTCTGTGCAATTACCTTCTTACAAACTCAGCTATTCGTATATGCAGGTTTCCTTACGATGTTTTTCCTTCACCGTAAAAGCATCGAGCAATGCACTTAACTTAAAAAAAACTAATTTGTACATGGTGACCGCGGGGGTTCGAACTCGGTACCTTACAATTACGAGTCGACCCGTCACCCTCACACTGACATCACATGCTTCATCAAAAACTCTTAACATTATCACGATGGCGCTTTGACCAGTCAAGGATAGGATAAGATGACGCGCATAAAGGTCTAAACCTACCCGATAAAGACGCGCTGACCCGCTGTCATCGCACGGTCAACATAACCCGGGAAATATTGGCCCAACCCGGATCATCCGGGTCCGTAACGAGAGGACCCGGTAAAACATTCGCTGCTGTCAACAGTCCAGATGGTGTCGTGACAGATGGTGTACTTTTAGAAAACGCTTAGGGCTGTGAAGGAGATGTCCGTTTTATGACGTGTCAAACATGACAGTTGATGTTTATTTTAACGGGTATTAAAACGGGAATCTCTGAGTTGTGTATATACAGGGTGTCCCAGAAATAGCACGTCACAGTGACACTGGAGATTCCCTAGCCTCAGATGAACCAAACCAGCCTAACATGACCTCAGTAAAAGTTGCACCGTTTTCGAGTTATACCAATTTAAAGATTTTTCCAAATTTTCACCTCTTTTGACATTGTAAGTGCTCGCATTTACTGGGATAGCTTTAGAATTTTTTTATTTTTATTTGTGCGCGTTTATGAATAGTTGATTAAGATAAAAGAAGCATTATTATGTCAATAACTAATGTAAAAGTTGGAAAAATACTGTAATGAACTTGACTTAAATTATCATCAACATAGTAATTTAAACTTTGAACACCTGCCCTAACTTTTTTTTACTATAAACGAAATAAGCAAATAACTTTAAAAACATGCGTATTTTATGCCAATTCTAAAATAGTATGACACATGATATCTTAATGCATAAAAGTAGGAATTCGTATGACATTTGCCAATATGGATCCTCGGAAATCAATGCTAATCATCTAAAAAATTATCTTGTACTCTACGATATCTCATTTGTTTGTGCTCCTTTGAAGAATATGATTGATTTTTGGTTGACCTTGGTTCAAAGATAATGAAAAACGGGTTTAATTTTCATTAGTTTTTACAGTAAATGTTCGAATTGTTTCCCTCCGACTCTAAGGCACAAATGGCATCTTCGAATAAAATTTCGGTTTAATTTTCGTAAACTGGTTTCCGATATGTCTCGGGCTGCATTGAAGACACGTCGCAGTAGTTCCTCTTCGTTAATTATTGGTTTTGAACAAATATTGTCTTTCAAACATCACCAAAAAAAAAAACATTTTACAAAGCGAAATCAACTTCCGTTAAGAGTGCCGAGTAGTCATTTCAGTTCCACAAACAAAATCAGAGTGACACATGATATCTTAATGCAAAAAAGTAGCAGTAGTAGTAAAGTAGGAAGTTGATTTCGCTTTGTAAAATGTTTTTATAGGTGGGAGGTATTTAATTTTTGGAGGTGGGAGGACCTTGTGCAGGGTCCGTCCGGGTTGGTACCACCATCTTATCCATTAACCTACCGCCAAGCAGCAGTGTTCGCATTGTTGTGTTCCGGTTTGGGGATAAGACAGCCGGTGAAATGACTAGCATAGAGGCATTCCATCTTCGGCCTCAGGGTTGGCAACGCATTTGCAGTCTTAGGATTGCGGTCTTATGAATGCGAATGTCTATGGGTCACAGTTTCCACTTACCATCAGGTGGCCTGTGTGCTCGTTTGCCTTCCTATTATATAAAAAAAAAAAAAAAAAAAAAAAAAAAAAAAAATTATTTTTGGTGATGTTTGAAAGACAATATTTATTCAAAACCAATAATTAACGAAGAGGAACTACGGCGACGTGTCTTCAATGCAGCCCGAGACATATCGGAAACCAGTTTACGAAAATTAAACCGAAATTTTATTCGAAGATGCCATTTGTGCCTTAGAGTTGGAGGGAAACAATTCGAACATTTACTGTAAAAACTAATGAAAATTAAACCCGTTTTTTATTATCTTTGAACCAAGGTCAACCAAAAGTCAATCATATTCTTCAAAGGAGCACAAATAAATGAAATATCGTAGAGTACAAGATAATTTTTTAGATGATTAGCATTGATTTCCGAGGATCCATATTGGCAAATGTCATACGAATTCCTACTTTAATGCATTAAGATATCATGTGTCATACCATTTTAGAATTGGCATAAAATACGCATGTTTTTAAAGTTATTTGCTCATTTCGTTTGTAGTAAAAAAAAGTTAGGGCAGGTGTTCAAAGTTTAAATTACTATGTTGATGATAATTTAAGTCAAGTTCATTACAGTATTTTTCCAACTTTTACGTTAGTTATTGACATAATAATGCTTCTATCATCTTAATCAACTATTCATAAACGCGCACAAATAAAAAAAACTAAATTCTAAAGCTATCCCAGTAAATGCGAGCACTTACAATGTCAAATGAGGTGAAAATTTGGAAAAATCTTTAAATTGGTATAACTCGAAAACGGTGCAACTTTTACTGAGGTCATGTTAGGCTGGTTTGGTTTGTCTGAGGCTGGGGAATCTCCAGTGTCACTGTGACGTGCTATTTTTGGGACACCCTGTATAATACGTCCGTGTTATTATTATTACCATAGATTTGGGTTGTTTAATTGGCACAAATTTGGAATGGAGATAGTGTTTACCCTGACTTCACTTCTACTTTTATATCATAACGGTATTTGTTTCCGTGGAATGGTCAATGCAATCAAAGACACGAGCTAGCTATAGTGTTAAATAAATGTTTTACAACTTTACCGCTGACGAAAACGACAATCGTTTGACGGTGAAATGAATAAGTGTAGTCCGCGTTCTGATGGCGGCGTGGTCCCCTAATATCAAACCATAAAAGAACTCAAACATTGTGTCCTTCATCTAAATAAATAAACAATTATACAACTCGTAAACTCGACATCGCAGCAGTTATTACTCCCAAGTGGCATTACTAATGTAAGCTATGAAGCGCCGCAACCCTTTGCCATAAATTTAAATCCAGACTAGGTCGTGGAAGGAAAACGGTGGTCAGAGGTTTGCAGAGTCCGCTGTAAGCGGAGGTGTTTAGCCTTTAGTACAAAATAAACAGACCTACATTTGTTTATTGTACAACAAGGAGAGTGTCGTTAAATAATTGCCTTGACTGGGGATCGTTATCTCAGCAAAAGTAAAGGAAGGCATCTTAAGGAGGTTGTAAATCGGCTAATGATATTTAACTCTTACTGCCACTAATACATTTAATGCTGGTTTAGTGATGTGTTGTCTTATTCTATAGCTATAGCAAAGAAAGTGACAGCAGCAACTGTAATCAAGCATTAAATTTAATTGACATCCCTGAGTGCGGCAGTTATTTTGTATGAGACTGCGGATTTGCCGGATTTAAGGTTAAAGGTCACAGCACACATATCAACTCGGAAAGGGATCGTCACCCTATCAACTCGAGCCGTTCAGTATCATTTGTATGAAACTCCCTACTGCAACGCAGACTAATCGGAATCGTAACGTAGTCGCCTCACCTAGTAGTGGAAAGGCGAGGCGGTGACGATCCCTTTCCGAGTTGATATGTGTGCTGTGACCTTTACGCACACATAACTGCTCGGCACCGGATCAGCATCACCTCGACTCGAGCCTTTCAGTATTCTTTGTATGAAATTCCATACTGAAACGCATACTTATCGGCATCGGAACGGCAACGCCTCACCTCGGCACAACCTAGCAGTCGTCCACTGAACGATGTATCGTACTACCCCAGATCAAAGCTCACTTTTCAATGTCTCATTTTGAGTTGATCCTGTGCCGAGCGGTTATGTCTGCGCCAACCTTAATATTAGCAAAATAGTTTGTTTTAGGCTTTACAACCCCTGTGAATTCATATCTCATTGAAAGTTGATCAATTTGCAATATGCTCCATGTTTGCCAGATGCCAGCTGGCTAATGATATTTTAATATACATTTCTAAATCATGGAAGTTTCTATGTATTTAAGTATACGTATATAAATACTTATATCGTTTTCTAGTACCCATAGTACAAGCCTAAACCTTAGTTTGGTACTTAAACCCAGCGATTCTCTCTCCACGGCGTTGTTGGCGAGGGCGAGGGCCGCAATAGAACCTCAGTGCTTGTACAATATAGCCCATGGCACTCCATACTCATACCATAAGGCATTTCACAGTGTACTGAACGTTTTTTTTTCATAGTACCTAATATCATCGAACGTGCAGTATCTCTACAATGCCATGTGAAGACAGAAAAAAGGTGACATAGTTTTCCGTGATGTACGCACTACCAAACTTATTATTTAAATATATTATGTTAAAAATGAGTTAATTTTGTTTTTGTACTCGTCGATTAAAATGTTTGTATTACGATTTCATAGAGAATACTGTAACGTCACTCTTTTCATCGTTGAATAGTCTATGTTACTTCCGAAACAACTGAAATAACTATTTCGATACGCTCTAGACAACCGAAAAAAAATTGAAAATAGAACTTCGTATTTAAATAAAATGTGCCCTTGTTTAAGGAGACTCGATGCGGTACAAAATTTGCCAATATTGTATGGCGTTTTGGAACGTAGCAGCATCGCGTCATCTGTCAAAAATCTACTTAAACTTGCTGCTGTATCCAGGACATTAAAAAAAACCGGTGGTGTGATAACTTTTCTTTTAAAAGCCAAGAAGTTTACGTTTTCTCTGTGGAAATAAAAATCATCATTCATAAAGATTTCATAGAGAATACTGCAACGTCACTCTTTTCATCGTTGTTACTTCAGAAAAAACCGAAATAACTATTTCGATACGCTCTAGACAACCGAAAAAAATTTGAAAATAGATCTTCGGATTTCCATATGTGTCCTTGTTTAAGGAGCCTCGATCCGATACAAAATTGCCAATCTGTGGCGTTTCGGAACGTAGCAGCGTCGCATCATCTGTCAAAAATCTACTTTTAGTTTTCTTATATACTCGTATTAATGACTTACATTATTAATTTTAATGAACTCGTACAAAAAGTATTGTTCACAATAGTGTCATAATTAAGCTTTTTAATCTCGTACCTTACTTAGGCCACTCAGCAAGCTTCGTGGCCTAAACACGGTACTCGACTAAAAAGCTCTCTATTATAACACGATTACGAAAAATACTATTTATCATCATCAATATCAAAAAATAAATCTTACTAAGGTCGGATTTTTATTCCCACAGAAAAAATGTAAACAAAGTTACGTCACTGTCAAAGTGACATTTCAGGGGATATAAAAGTTTGGGCCAGCAAAAAATATAATATTAAATTATCATTTTCCTCGTAACGTGATATAAAAAATTTTTGAGAAATAATTAAAATTAAAATCGCACAAATGAGTCACTGGAAAGCGATTACGATGGAAGCCCGAATTATGAAGCGTAGCGAGTGAAGTGACGTCACATCTTCTTCTTCTTTTTTCTTTATGGCGTTCCACACGTCTCACATCAATCAAGCGGCCCTCAACTTGTTGACACAGGTGTATCAAGTCAGTGATACCAGTGCAATAAATAAATTATGCATGCAAAAACAGTGTTCTCGTTCTAAATTAATACAACAAAGAATTTATATCAAAATAAAGTTTGCCATCAACAAATTAAATTCTTCAATATTGGTTACAAGAGTTTTTCTATAGAGAGTCGATTTATTATAAATGCGGATAGTATAAATATTTTGAATACTTACTGCAAATGTTTTTGGTTTGCGGTAACACCTTTGTTTACATTTTTTCTGTGGGAATATAAATCCGACCTTAGAAAGGACTACATAAGTGTAAGTCGTTGAAGGGCTTTGAATTTATCTTAAAGATAAAAATAAAAATGAATAAAAAAAACGACATAATTTGTGTACAGGGTGGATTTTTAAACGATTCACGTTAAATTACCCATAATTCTTAAATCTTTATTCAGTTCGCATGTTTAATTAATATTGCGTAATAACATTATAATAAATGTCAGTAATTTAAAATAAATAATATCAATTTACACCATCCTTAATTAAAATATGAAAGGTACAAAAGTTTAAGGTTTAAGCAATTTATAACTAATAGATTATGCCACTACAAATATTTGATATTGAAAATTAGATCTAAAATGTAGCGGTATAGAG
Organism: Acleris emargana; assembly: GCA_927399475.2. NCBI lineage: Eukaryota > Metazoa > Arthropoda > Insecta > Lepidoptera > Tortricidae > Acleris > Acleris emargana. The sequence continues at coordinate 7,691,800 of OV656840.1, forward strand.
CAGAAAACCAACTTTATTTTCAATTTACTATTAACATGTAAGGCCGCGGGGGTTCACCAGCTAACCAACGATTATTAAAATTTTAATTAAATCAGGAGTTATTGATCTCCTCGTACCGACGGCCGGCACGCATTCAACCAATGGGTAACGTAACTACGGAAAGTCAATTTTATTATCTTAATTTCATAATCAGTCATGCATGATGTCGACGTTTTTTTCAAAAGTCGATTTGTGGACGGGAGTTTAGATTTAAATGGATGAATAAACGATATTTTATTTTCCAAAGTAAGTCACAGTATACATTGCATGTTATGTCAAAAGTACTTACAAGAAATTACATTGGAATCGTCAAAAATATACACAAAAATTAAAATAATAAATACAAATAAGAAGTCAGGATAACAATAACAATACAGAACTAAGGAGTTACAGAACCGTTAAGGATCGTCTTAAAAATAACATGAACACATGAACTTTTTTTAAATAAATAACGTAATAAGTCAAAACATCAGATATAACAATAACTCATATTAAATCAAAACATTTCAAATATGAATCTTTAACTGATTATAATGGATTTTCCAATAAAAGGTTTTTCAGCTGGCGTCCAAATGCTTCGTCGAATAGTCCATTCCTAATTGGGGATAGACGGACGGTAGACGTTCGTAAAAGTTGGGACCAATCACACGCGGGTTCTTCCCTGCAAGTGCCATGCGACGGGGAACTGTTCTCAAACGCCCCGAGTGGCAAAGCTGCTTGCCGACTGCGTGCACGCGAGCGAATATCGGAAACTCGCCAGTATTCTAAATGCCGTAAGAACTAGTTTTATTGACTTTAGTATCATGACTAAGAAGTGTATTGTAGCGTTATCATTGGGAATTCTCTAACTTATTTTAGATTTCTATTTCGCGGCAATATTTATTTAATCATCCATTTACTAACGTTTCTCCAATATCAGAGACCCTTACTTCCAGTAGTACCTACTTACAATTTAACGGTTCAAATAATAAATCTCTAAATGTTAAAGGTCAAGTAAAAATGTTAGACTATGAATATAATATCAAACAAACGGAAGGACCAATCCAATTTAAAATGCCTTTTTCTGTAACCATCTCATCTGTGTTCATTTTAGCGTGAGGAAACCAAATTTTTAAATCTTAATTTATAAATTATTTAAGTCACGGCTTTTAGAGGAGCGATACTTCAAAAAACCGTTACACTTCCAGAATTAGAACGATAAGTTTGTAACAAGATGTTTAAAGATCGAGTGTTAAATACTTTGGGTAGGTATCACAAATAGTTAATTTTAGTGTTTCGCTGTCACTGTTAAAAAAATACAAAAAATGGATTTAGGTACCAAATGATAAACCACAGAGAAAACATGCTTATAAATACAAGTTTTTTTTCTTTTTTTATGGCATAGGAAGGCAAACGATCACACAGGCCATGTGATGGTAAGTGAAAACTGTGACCCATAGACATTCGCATTCACAAGACTGCTAATACACTGCCAACCCTGAGGACTACGATGGAATGCCTCTATGCTAGTCATTTCATCGGCTGTCTTATCCCCAAACCGGAACACAACAATGCAAACACCGCTGCTTGGCGGTAGGTTAATGGATTAGATGGCGGTACCAATCCGACCGGACCCTGCACAAGGTCCTCCCACAAGTATACCTAAGCATTATATTGTCGGTATTTGTCTCCATTGCAAATACATAAGTTGAAACGGTAAAATAATTAGGAATACAACTGTCGGCAACCGAGCGCAGCAACGCCATCTGTGAGGCCGAGCTGGAACTACCACTCGCCAACAGTCAATGAGACGATGGCGCCACCGAGCGTCTGGTTGGAAGACTTCGTGACGTATTAGCAGAAGTCTATAAAAGGATCGACAGAAGTGGAGTCGAGCTTCTTATTCCATTGCATTTCGTGGGTGAAGCATAGGAGGGGTCTCACCTTAAGTAATGTTATTATAAGTGTTGTTTTCTTTGATTTACTTTAATAAACGTATAAAAGTTAGTAGTGTTCATATTGAAGTAACCCATCTCTCTAGTTAGGTAGATTTCATCAGAAGTGGGATAAAAAAAAAACGCGCGCCATGGGTAAGCGAAAGCGCTCAAAGCGGAAACGCGCACGTTCATCTTCTACCTCGAGTAGCAGCGGAAGTCGGACGAGAACTCCGTCACCTCCACCAAAACGTAGCAGGGAGGAAAGAAGAACAGCAAAGGTATCACGCAGAGCTGATACCTCAACTGTGAGTACAGGAAATGTTTCAACTGTCCCGACCAACATTATACCCGAATTCGACCCTTTACGAGATGACATAGGTGCTTGGCTTAGTATTATACAGTCTTACGCTGAAACTTTTGTGTGGTCAGATGAGGTAATTAGATATCAGGCTCTTAACAAACTGAAAGGATCCGCCAAAACCTGGTATGACTCATTATTGCGAACAGAGAAGCAGTGGCCCTCGTGGCGCTGGGCAGACTGGCGGCAAAGATTAGCTTCTAGCTTTCAAATACGTCGCGACATGTTCCGACTTTTAAAAGAAGTAGTGGATAGGAAACCGGCCGATAACCAGTCACTGTACGAATTTTATTTCGAGCAAAAAAGTAAAATCGATCGCTTATCGTTAAATTTCTCGGAAATGGACATAGTATCAATAATTGTCGGTAATATAGGAGACTCTGGGATAGGGGCTTCGATTGAAGCTAGTAACTTTACAACATGCGATAGTTTGGCTAGTTTCCTACATGGACGTACCTACAAATCTAAAATAGTAAAACAATTAAGTTTCAATGTACGCGATGGACTAAGCAAGCCAGCCGGACTATTTTCTTCCACACAACCTGGCACGTCCACAAGTACCCCTACTGTGAGTGGTTTTAGTCAGACTATCCCTTCCAATAACAATCATTTTAATCAAAGTCAACGAAAACCAATCGAGTGTCATTTATGTGGCGGTAACCATAAAAAGATTAATTGTGACAAATTAAATCGTAAATGTGAATTTTGTGGCAAACGGGGGCATCTAGAATCTATGTGCTATCATAAAAAGAATTCAATGAAATTAGAAAAACAAGAAAAACCACAGGAGACCAAATTTGTTTCTACCCTCGATCCACGCAATAAATTCATAAAAAAGGTTTATACTAATGATTTTTGTTGCGATGCATTTATAGACACTGGGAGTAGTTGCTCTTTAATATCTCAGTCATTGACAGACAAATATTCGCTAAAAAGTGTTGCATTGCCGTCCCCCGTCTTGCTGCAAGGTTTCACAAAAGAAAATAGAAAGTACGTCCATCATAAGGTAGTACTCGATTTGAAATTAGATTCCGTGTATTTGAAGAACATTGATTTCTTTATAATTAACGATTTAGCGGACTGTAGCATGTTGATTGGAAGAAACTTGACTGAGCGCTCAGACTTGGTGTATTCGCGGGTGGGAAATCGCCTCCAATTTGACTACGCTAAAACATTTAATGAATTTTGTAACAATATCGTCGAGTTTGAATTGGATGCGGACTCACACCAAAGCGAATTAACAGCTCTATTTAGGACATTTAAGGATTGTGTTGCATCGAACACTAAAGAGTTAGGAAAAGTTGTTGATCACGAAATGATTATTGAGGTCACTAACCCGCAACCGGTTCAATGCAGACCCTTTAGGTCATCTCATGCTGATAGAAAGATTATTAGAGAAATGATAAACGAGCTCCTAGAGAATAATATAATCTGTGAAAGTAACTCGCCTTATGCGAGCCCCGCTCTATTAGTTAATAAAAAAAACGGGGAAAAAAGGCTTTGCATTGATTACAGGATGCTTAATAAAGTCACTGTTAAGAATAAATCAACGCATCGAGGACCTCGTAGATAGACTTCAGGGTCATAAATGTTTCACTAGCTTGGACCTAAAGAGTGGATATTACCAAATCCCAATGCACCCTGACTCGATAGATAAAGTTGCTTTTATTACGGAAGACGGGCATTATTCGTTTCGCCGGGTTCCATTTGGATTGGTAAATGCGCCCTCAGTATTTCAACAAATGATGAATAAAGTACTGGGGAACCTCAGGTTTGAAAATGTGATATTATACTTGGACGATGTGTATTTGGTAACAGAAACAGTTGAAGAAAACCTTGTGTTGCTCGAACGTGTTTTGAAAATCTTCCATCAAAATGGATTGACACTTAACTTAAAAAAATGTCACTTTTTCAAGTCTGAAATCGAATTTTTAGGGTATAGAATTAAACCTAATCGTGTTATGCCAAACGAGTCCAAATTGGAAGCTGTAGAAAAATTCCCAGTCCCAAAAACCGTACACCAACTTCGACAGTTTCTTGGCCTCGTAAGCTATTTCAGAAAATTCATTAAGAACTGTGCCATGATTTCTGCCCCTTTAACGAGACTGTTAAAGAAGGATACAGTTTGGGTATGGGATACTGTTCACGAAGAAGCATTTCTAACACTTAAGCATAAACTCACATCAGGGTCTGTGTTGTCAATTTACGACCCCAATAAAGAACACGTTTTGTACACGGACGCAAGTAGAGAGGGGCTATCAGGCATTTTAATGCAGGTCACTGAAGAAGGCGAGAAACCTGTGCATTATTATAGCCGACAAACCACAAACGAAGAAAAAAAAAATCACTCTTTTGAATTGGAACTGTTAGCCATTGTTTGCTCCCTTCAAAAATTTCGGTTGTATTTACTGGGGTCATGCTTTAAGATCATCACCGACTGTAGTGCGGTTCGATACGCTTTAACTAAAAAGGAGATTATTCCCCGGATAGCACGCTGGGTGTTGACAACTCAAGAATTTGCATTCGACATTATTCATAGAGAAGGGTCGCGTATGCAGCACGTAGACGCGTTAAGTCGCAACCCCGTGCCATCCGGAGAAAAATCGGAAACTGAAATCATTTTATCAATAACTGAGGCAGATTGGCTACTAACAGTCCAATTACAAGACCCAGAATTACAACAAATTAGGTCAATAATTGAGTCAGGCGACGCCGATAATCATAAAGAAGTTTTTACTAAATATGAGGTTTTAGGAGGGAAAGTTTACAGAAGAACGTCCCAGGGCCGTCGTTGGGTGGTTCCAAAAAACTGCATATGGCAGATCATAAAATGTAACCACGACGACCTCGGACACTTTTCTGTAGATAAAACCATTGAACGTATAGGCTCTCAGTACTGGTTTCCTAGGATGAGACACGTTATAAAAAAAAATATAAAAAATTGTATAAATTGCATTTACTACAAAAAGAAAGGTGGCGCTAAAGAAGGCGAATTATACCCTTTGCCAAAATACGCAAGACCCTACCATACTCTACATCTTGACCATCTAGGCCCTTTTGTTAAAACTAAAAACAAAAACCAATACCTATTAGTTGCGGTAGATGCTTTCACTAAGTTTGTGTTTGTCTTTGCGGTAAAATCAACAGAAAATTTCATGTGTCATTAAAGAACTTGAGAATACGTCAAAAACCTTTGGAAACCCTAAAAGGATAATAACCGATGCTGGCAGTAGTTTTACTTCAAATGAGTTTATTCAATATTGCTCTAGTAGGAATATTCACTTGCATACAGTGGCGACAGGCATGCCCCGTTCAAACGGCCAGGTTGAACGTTTCAACAAAACAATCCTTGATGCGTTAAAAACCTTAGGCGCTAATACAACCGAAAATAGATGGGATCAGTATGTAAAAATATTACAGCAAGGTTTAAACAGCACCATACATAAAACTATAAAGGCAGTTCCTAGCGAAGTCTTTTTCGGATACCGAATACGCACCGATATTGATAGTCTAGCACCAGACTGTGAGGAAAGCCTGACAGTTGATGTTACAAAGTTGCGTGAGGATGTAGACAGTAATATTAAGTCCAATGCACAGTATCAGAAGGAGAGGTTTGATCGTTCTCGAATAAAAGCTCGAAAATACACAGTGGGAGATTTGGTTATGGTTACCATTCAAAGTCACAGTAACGATGGTAAAAGCAAAAAACTGTTACCCGTCTATAAGGGTCCTTTTCAAGTCAGTAAGGTTATGGGAAATGATAGGTACGAGGTGACGGAGGTAAAGGGCAGCGAACGAACTAACAAAAAGTATACAGGCGTGACTGCTGCTGAGAATATGAAACAATGGATTTGTATTAACGATTGGAGTGAAATTTAAAGGTGAAATATTGTTGTATACCTAACAGGCCATGTCGGCAAGGTAAGAAAATAACATGTAAGTAGAACATATATCTTTAATATGGTTTCTTGTTTATTTCAATATATACATACACACAAATATTTTGTAAACATAAACCCTAAGTAAAATATATGTCATTTTAAAAGTATACAGCTAAGAGTAAATATAAAGTTGTATTTGATTTATTTATTTATTTGCTAAAACGGGTTTATAGACAGGTCTTAACCTATGGTAATTTAGGTAAACTCAAGATTTAAACTTATCTTCTAATAAAATAGCTTATTTGAAATTCAGAGTCAAGATAAATGCTTAACATGATTTATTATTATTCTTTTGTGGCATGAGCTGGTTCCATATCTAAACTTTACTGACACCTAAGTGTAAGTTTATGGTTTTCATCGAGTTCGGTACACGTAAAACCTTAATTGTTGCGTGGCGGCCTTTTAAGTAGGTACCAACCGATCTCAACCCAAGACGAACGTGTTTAAAGTTAGAAATTCTCTTTAACCATAGGTGGTCTATAAAAATAACTTAAACCGTGGCTGTCACTAAAGTGTAAACAAAAACAGCTATGTCATATTAGAAGAATGAGTCACCCTTATTTAACATAACATGGATAACGCTCTCATTTAACTTCTTTATGTTTCAGCATGTATCTTAACTCGTAGGGCGGCTGAGGCAGCCGCCTTGCAGGATGACCGTGTCGGCCACCGAGCGCAGCAACGCCATCTGTGAGGCCGAGCTGGAACTACCACTCGCCAACAGTCAATGAGACGATGGCGCCACCGAGCGTCTGGTTGGAAGACTTCGTGACGTATTAGCAGAAGTCTATAAAAGGATCGACAGAAGTGGAGTCGAGCTTCTTATTCCATTGCATTTCGTGGGTGAAGCATAGGAGGGGTCTCACCTTAAGTAATGTTATTATAAGTGTTGTTTTCTTTGATTTACTTTAATAAACGTATAAAAGTTAGTAGTGTTCATATTGAAGTAACCCATCTCTCTAGTTAGGTAGATTTCACAACGGGCGATAAAAACTTTACACTGGCCAAAATAATGTTATTCTGCTAATGAGATCGGTGCGGTAGTGGGACTGCACGACGGCGGCATTCGGCAGAAACAAACGACGACCGAGAACAAACAGATAAATATAAATGTACGAAGCATGCCACGAGTCGCTGTGACGATGAGTGGTTTTTGTAAGAATCCTTTGTCTTCATGTTTGAGACTTTACCAGTACATCTCTAATGCTATAACCAGGGATCGGAAATTCAGATCGATATTTACCTAAAGTTGGCAAAATCCCGGAAAAAGATAGGCAAACATGGCGTCGGCTTCTAAAAATATTATTTTAATAATATGTTCCGGGATTCTGGGTTTCTACAAAATGTTAATATAATAATTACTTTACATGTAGGATAAAACATTCCTTTTTGCTCCTATAAATTCGTTAGGTTAATGAGTTACAGGTAAATTAAATAACATTTGGTAAATCTATACATGAAAAATAACTTCAAACAGTTATATAAATATTTGATTACGAATTAATGCCGGTGCAATTGATTTGTTTTGAAATCCCAGAAATTTTAGTAATGAATTCTATGATTGAGTCCGCCTCCATACAACTGAACAACAAAGCTGGTGCGAAAGTATAGGAGAATTGCAATCCGAATTTCCGATCCCTGGCTATAACCAACCCCAGAAGAATAAGTATAAATTAAAGATATCCGGGGACTGTCACATATTGACCTACTCTTAATCTAAGCTCTAGGCTTGTACTCGTATTATCATTGGTACCAGACATCGATAAACATACTTATATAGTTAAATACATAAATAGGTACATAGAAAACATCCAAGACTCAGGAATCCGAAAAGACCCGAACTCTTTCTACATACCAGGCAGGGTCACCAACAAGGCTCACTGCGTCGTCGTAATAAAATAATCTTTATCTACACGCATATCATAAGTCCTCTATTATGCGTTCAAAACACGGAGGAAATGACCAGCATTATTACAACCAATTTTATTATAAGAACTTTCTTGTCTGTGGTAGTAGGTGACACATCTGTACTATAATATTATGAGTTTAAATTGGGAACAGCTGTCAAAACTCAAGAGGGTCTCTATTCTAGTATTCATAGATATTAAAACAGTTATCGACTCGAAACATTAATTCAGTATGTTTTTTTATAATAAAAAGAACGATATTTGATCTCGAGTGACTTGAGAATAAAGATTTCATTCGTTTGTCAATTATTTAAAAAAAAAATGGTTTGACGGAGGATCGAATTGCCGCCATTATTGTTGCCATTTTCGATTGTTGGTTTTTTGCTGTTACGAAAGTAGGATAATTCTAAACGTATGATATGTGTGTAGATAAAGTTGCGTATGCAACTGTACATAATTAAGCCTTAAAACACTCGTGTGCTCCTATAAACCACACTCGTATTATAAGGCCTCTCATTATGCATCAGTTGCATAAACTACTGATCACTATACAGGCTGTAATTAATAACAGTAAAATTTCAAATCCCTGCTATCGTTCAGCTTGTCAGATTTTAGTCATTAAAAGGACATTAGGGCACTACGCCCGGGCCCGGCAGCTGGGTCCTAAATCTAGACCGGGATTAACTCCTCGCCACACGGTTTTACCCACTAAAAGTAAAATATTTTCCTTTTTTCGTTAGTGAACAAACAAAAATAACCATTAGTCAAAGTGGGTTTAGCAGGGTTTTGTATTGTGAAACGTAGTTTTATTTTTTGGATGTGTTATTTAGTCGTCTGTTTTGTTTCAGGCTGTAGATCTGTATAACTTTATTCGCCAACGCTAGTATAATTCATTAGATGAATAAGTAAAAAATAAATAAGCGTAAGTATATTTATGTCAATCATACTGTAAATACTTAGTTACACTTGTGTAACTAGCTTATGGGTTATAAAAATGTAAACGGGACCCTAACAGTGTGGGCTCGACAAGTCCAACACCGGTTGACATCTACCTATATTTGTTAGTTAACAGTGATTATTCATTAATAGATTCAATTATCAGTGATTATTCATTCTAGTAGATTCATTCCAAATTACAATCGCGTAAAAGAGTCAATGTGGCCAATTTACTGCTTAAATTCTACGTGATAATATATAGCTTTCTAGGCCAAATCTATTCAAAGTACTTAAACATAGGTAGTTAAGATTTTCGATTACGCTCTCAGTTGTTATTGTAAGCCCTCCCCTAAATCACCGTGAGGATATCCTTTAATGCCGTAGGCACTCATTAACGAATCATCGCAGCTACGTCTACGTAGGCTCGGGATCGGTAATCCTGCCCACGGTAAAATAATTATACGGGGTGTTTTGTATGCGATCGGTGTTGCCGGATCTGATGCTATACAGCGTGAGTAGAATCAACAGAATTGTTTGTGGTGTAGATCAGGGATTACGCATTGAAATAGTTATTAACGTGGCTCGAACTTTAGTAATATGGTTTCATACATAATGTTGAGGCTTAATGTATTGAGATACAAATATCAGATTGTGCGTACTGTGTACCATCATTCATTCGATTGGAATCGAATCAATCTAAAAAGCAAACTCTCTCGCTACTGAACATATCTTTATACTAAGTTTTATTTTTCTCATCTCATGTTTTTCAAGTTGATAAAATTGTTGCGTATGTTTATTTTACTAAACTGTATTTTTGTGGGCATATTTTATTGGCTTATTTTTTTAATTCTATTTTATGCCGTGTGGTTGCCAGCTTAAAATTGTGCCACCCCATGTCTTCCCGTGGAAGTCGTATGAGGCGACTAACGGAATAAAGGCTTGTAGTACTGTTAGGCGATGGGCTTGCTACCTGTCACTATTATACACTGTTAAAAATCTTAGCCTAATTGTGCAAAATGTCGTTACATAATTAACAGGAAGTTTTAAGAGTTGTTGGTAATTCTGTAGCTCTGCCTACCCCACTCTGGGAATGAAGGCGTGAAGGTATGTATGTATGTATGTATTTTATTGGCTTTCTGGTTTGTTCACATACATACATACATACACTCACGCCTTCAATCACAGAGTGAGATAGGCAGGACTACAGAAATACCAACAACTCTTAAAACTTCTTGTTAATTCTGTAACGACATTTTGCACAAATGTTTTTATAAAATGGCTGTTGATGCGCCAGATAAATAAAATGAAATAATTAAATGAAGGGTATAAAATTAATTTCATTGCACTATTAAGAATTTACAAAACCCAGTCGCAAGAAATGACGCCTCGAATGTATTTAAAATGTATTAATTCACACATCCTAAAGGCGGCAACGAATTTCGGGCTTATTTTCCACTTGGCCTTAAAGTTTAAAAATTTGTCAGTCATAAGCCTAAGTGCTTCATAACCCTGCCGTAAAAGCTGGCAGAGTGCGATAATGTCCAGGGATGATCTCTAATCCCGTCCCGTAATCTGTACCTGTAAGTGATAGGGACAGGATGGTAAATATTATAAATAGTTAACGAGGGAACGTGAGAGGAATAGCCTGTTGTTTTAGGGTCCGTGGCAATTAACGATTACGGTTTCATCACTTAACCGAGATTGTGGGTAAACGTGATTGCATGAGATCGAATTAACCACCCTGTATGTAGCGCCTAAGTCAATATACATATATGTCGCAATACACCTCTTTAAAACATGGGATAAGTTTGCGATAAGTTTGTTTGTTTAAGATTTGATAATTCTGTTTGTTTTTTTAATATGAAATACTGACAGGCGATTGACCATTGTCTCACCTGATGTTAAGTGACGAAAAATGGGTGGAGTTCACTGGATCAGTATAGCAACCTGTTTAATATATTTTTCACTTCTCATGCTCTTAAAATGTTACTTTAGTCTGTGCGTATCGGGGCTAAGGCTCCTTATTAATCTCTAGGGATTAAAGTTTTTTTTTAAGTTTACTTTGGAAACCACTAAACATCCAATCACTGTGTTTGTGAATGGGGGATTATCGCCCGTTTCAGTGATTTTGCATAGACATTTTTTTGGGCGTGGAAATAACCTCAAAATGACAACTGTGCAAAAATATTATTAAAAATGACTTAATTTCGAGAAACATGATTAATTATGACGAATATGAATCTATTTAATTATATTAAGGATGAATTAATTTTATAATGCATGGTCAAATTAGGTTTTAAATAGTTTTCAAGTTTGAACGTGTTGGCTAAATATGCAAGCACTTAAAGCAGTACGTCACAACAAAAACCGCGGTACAAATTTGTAAGAAATTCTCTTATAATCAATATTGTAATTTTCTATAGAGCTTTGTCAGTGTCGGATTGAGCAAGCACGGGGACCGTAGCAAATTCTATAAAGAGACCCCTGGTTTGTTTTAGGTTACAGGTTGTGGCGGGCTCTTTTCCGCAACAGGGCAACTTAGATATGCGCCCTTATTTTGCTTGGGGGTTTGTTTTAGGTTATTATGCTGAAGAATATCGACTGGATAAATTCATCCTATCGTCGACCCTGATGGATATTAGTACCAAAACAGGAGAATGTCTACCAGACTATCATTTTAAGGTTAGACGTGGGTGCGCAGGGCCACCCAATGCGCGGGGCCCGTAGCATTTGCTACTCTTGCTACGTGGCTATTCCGGCACTGAACGTCTTTATTTTCCTCGCATTCAAAGTGAAAAGTAGAGTGTTTAACGCGAGACTAAAAAACCATAATGTCACTTGAATTCGCTTCGCTTGGGTGGCTAAACATCTCGTGTCATTATGGCTTGGTTTAGTCCCTTGTTGAACAATCTACTATTAAAGATACCCAAGTGATTATAAAATAATCACTGATTACGATTCATTAAAGTTAAAATAAGTATTGTTTTAAATAAGGTCTACTTTTGGTTATACTATTGACTTACTGGGGCCCGTTTCTCAAAAAGTATTAGTCTAAGGGCCTGTTTTTTACAATCGACGAGTAAATTTATCTGCCATTTAAAGTTGTCTCTCTCCTTGTCTATTTACAAGTGTAAGAAAGAGAAAGGGCTAAATTTATCTGTCAAATATGTTTTACTTGTCGACTGTGAAACAGGCGGTTAATATTCTAATTGGATTTAATATCCTATTGACTAATAGCGCTAATAGCAAAATCAACCAATTGTCGAAACTAAATCCCGTGTTTTGTTCAAACACAAATTACATAATATCTATTTTATCTATTAATTAGTGTAATATAATTTGTAACTTCCAATTAATTCCCTCATCCTTTTCAAGGCAGGAACAATAATCAAATTGAATAGCAATGGGCTAATGTACGGATATGAATTCGTAACTCGGATTAGCGATGCTGATGTATTCAGTGTCTTGTAGAAGCGTTAATGTAATAACCCCTTTCTTTTATGTAAGCCTGGTACTTGCCATACAAATTTTGATGAATTTTGTAATTATATTTAGTTCCTAGTAGATACTGTATAAAAGAAGTAATTACTTCTTTTATACATTATCTAATTATAATTAAACGGAAGATGATAAGTATTGAAGCGAAAGGTATGGATAAGATAAGATTGCTATTTTTTTTTACTAGTAGCGAGCCGTCCAATTAGTTTTAAGTAATTAAATTATAACTATAACCAATACAATTAAGTTTTGATCTAATTATATTCGACCATTTTACGTAACCATCTACGAACTTTGTAATAGAATAAAGGTTTAAAAAATATATGTTTTTTAATATTCGTAAAGAATGCGATCAATTGGTGAGGTCCTGATTGATTCAGGTAAATGGTTGTAACTTTAATATTTATTTATTCCTTGCTAAGTTAAAAAAAAAAACATGAAGTAATAAAATCATGTTCTATTTAAAGGTTAGATTAGGGTCAGGCTATAAATATGTACAAGTGATAGTTAAAGAACTACAGTTACTTATAGGTATAATGTTATTACTAAGCATCCCACCATTGAAAGAGATTTCAAAGGTTATAATAGTATTGCCGAAACCTATTTAGCGAATAAAATTAACGATTTCAATAGAGAAACTGATAAAATCAATTCAGTAAGAACAAATTAAATTAACTAGAATTGCGTCCAATATTCGGTTCTACTCAAAAAGTAATCTGTCTAGTCTGGATAAACCTATTCCAATGGCACCTTCTCACTTTAACGTCTTTAAAAATTAGTGCAGCTGTTCAAACATCACGTTAGAGGGACAAAACTCTAAAGTTTGCACTTATCAGGCCTACCGTACCATAGATTTTTTTATTGTAATTTGCTGAGCAATATTTCGTCGTTGACCATAAACATTCATTAATATTAAATTACTTTCACTTACCTATATTAAGAGGACTGTGAAGGGCCGCTAGAATCACGTAGTTGTCAAAAAAAAACATACAATTTTAGCACGGGCCGTCAGCGTTTCTCATCCCCTGAATCAAGTTCAATTTCTACGATTTTTTAATATGTTGTAGTTATTATAAAGATACTTGGTCTGTACGTTTCTGTTTTTTGTTTTATAATTTGTTTCATCTCCGAAGTATTTTCGTGGAAAGTAAAACGTACAGACATAGTTTTTCAGGATATCTACAACATATAAAAAAATCGTAAAAATCGGACTAGGTTTAAGGGTAGAAAAACGCATTTTGTATGGAAATTTTTAGCTTCACAATATTCTTAAGGAATCTAAAAAGAAACCTATCACTTTCAATACCATTTGTATTGAAATTTATAGATTGATAAGCATGCTAATATATTCATGGTTGAACAAACAAAATTCAGCTTGACTTTTCTTAAACTTTTGCTATAAAAATGCTTATTACTTAGAGTACAAATACCGGTATTGGCCATCTTTGCACCATTTTTGGCCAATCATAAATTTTAACTTTATATTAATTTCCAGCGTTACCTAACCATTCATGATATCATTTTTAATATCACAATATCTTCGATATTAATTTCAATCATAAGTGGCCAAAAACCCTACCTTTATAAGTTTGAATACAAATGAAGCATGGTACAGTCACGAATCGGGATTGTTGAGCCACTTGCCATTGTTCGTAATTTTGCCGTGTATTCAATAACCGATGTCAGCGACTGGCTGACAGCTATTCGATTTGCATTACATTGCCAAATTAGAAACTTGGGTAAGTAGCTCAACAATCCCGGTTCGCGACCAACCCTCTTATGGCTCCAAAAACGTGTTACCACACCTTTGATTTCAGTCCCAGGGTCGTTAATACGGCTTTATGTTTCATAGGGCTGGCCATCAAGTCAATGGGCTCCATTCGGGTTATACGCACCGAACATCTGTGCCAACCCTAATTCAATCGCAAGGGTCGATAATCGGTAGAAGTTTTGCGTAATGATAAAATCAATAACACGGCCCCGGTCATGTGGGAATCGACTCACTTCGTGGAATTTAAATTGTTAAAGTTCATAGCGTTTTATACCTTAAATGTTCAGTCATAATTTAATCAATTATGTTAATGTAGTTTATCTTGTGTTAATTATCTGAGAGGTAAAAGGGATAAATTATGGCAACGCCTATATTTAATGTCTATTATTAAAATTCAACGACGTGTTGCAAATTATTTTAAAAAATTGACTTAACAGCAATTTTTTTAGCAAATCTATAAATTGAGTAATAATTTAATCATCTATTTAACACTTCGTTATAAATCACATGTTTTGATTCTACACCGATGCATGCAATCAATGTTTGGTAGCTCAAATTCACAGAAGTCTATAACCCCCGATTGATAAAGATTAAAGATTAATGACAGAAGACATTTATTCAGTAAGTAGGTAGGCCGCACGGGCACTTATACACGTCAAGAATCTACCAGCGCTTCACAATTTTTATTTTTTTTATTTTTTTTATGGCATAGAGAAGACAAACGAGCACACAGGCCACCTGATGGCAAGTGGGAACTGTAACCCATAGACATTCGCATTCACAAGACTGCAATGCAATTCTAAGACTGCAAATGCGTTGCCAACCCTGAGGACTAAGATGGAATGCCTCTATGCTAGTCATTTCACCGGCTGTCTTATCCCCAAACCGGAACACAACAATGCGAACACTGCTGTTTGGCGGTAGGTTAATGGATAAGATGGTGGTAGCGATCCGGACGGACCCTGCACAAGGTCCTACCACCCGCAATACGAGACCAATGGTGAGAAGAAACGCCGCATGAAACGGAGCAGCCAGTCATTTTTAAAATATATTTTATATAACAGTGGTACTAGTTAGACTAGCATTATATAAAGCTATAAATATTAAATTAAAATAATATCAAATAATCTGCGTAGTAATAGTACTAACTATATGGTGGACACAGTTAACTAAATCTCATTTAAAAAACAAACATGATTTTCTCAAAAATCGTTACGAAAATAAAGCCCTTCAATGCCAATATGTAGCTAATGAACCTGCATTGCGACCAGTATAGAAAAAACACATTTTTAAAATAAACAAATATAAGCTGGAATTTTATTTATTATTTATTTATTTAAACTTTATTGCACAATTACAATATGTACAAAGTACAAATGGCGGACTTAATGCCTAAAGGTAATTTTGTGGTTGGTAACCCTATATTTCAAATTGGTGATACTTAATAACTGCCAGAGGCAATACGAAACAAGCCAGAGTTTTCCCTAAAATCACAAATTAGGCTCCGGCATATCGGAATGATTGCCACTGCTCCTGAATCCCATTGTTAATTATCAGTGGCCGCATACTGCTCTGAACGGGCTCCCCTGGGGAACTGTGTGGTATTTTCATACCTGTCAGATTCGGAAATTTCAACTTGAGCCTCGAGGTTGTGTTTTGAATTGTTAAGTTTGCTTGTCCACTGAAGTTTGAAATACAAGGATTCCTAAATACATTTGTTATCTGTTTGGTATTGTTAGGATAACTTATCGAGCCATCGAGTTAGTTTAGTCTGATTTAAAAAAAAGCATTGTATTTGGAAAGATAAGGTAAAGATAAAGACATTTATTCAGTAAGTAAGTAAGTGAGGCCTACACGGGCACTTTTACACGTCAAGAATATACCAGCGCTTCACAAGAGGAGACCACTGCTGAGAAGAAACGCCACAAGAAACTCAGCAGTCAACCAACCATTGAATTGAAATTGGTTTTGGAATGAACCATTTATTATATCATTACACTCTTTTTATAACTTAAAATAATTCTAATATATAAAAAATTACTTAATTAGTAAACTGTTCAACCACTGAACAGACTTTGATGACACTTGGCACACATACCTAGTCGGTTACTAAGTTCTGTTACTGAGATTAATTACAATTAAAAAAAAATATTAAAGCAGTTTTAATATTTTTTTTCAAACCTGTATATTAATCAAAACTTTGATTTATATAGAATAATAATAAAAATAATGTATAATGTATAATAATGTAACTATTGCAATTATTTGATGTACGAGCTTGAAGTATTCCCATTTCGGACGATAAAATCATAGTTAAAATCACGCACGACGATGATACTGATAACGGCCCCAACTTTTGTAAGAGTTCCTGTAGAGAGTTCAAATTTGCGTGACATATTGAACAGACTTCTAGCTGTAAATTCTGATACGAATGTATTCAAAGCAACTAAAGATCCGCTTGGACACCGGTCAATCTTGATGACTCATTAAATCGAGTTTAAGATTTCACATGATTTTGCAGAAATACGAAAACACACCAAATCTCTTGCCTCATAAGTTGGAATTAAGTCATGTTGAGAAATATAATTTTGCTCTCTAAACATATACAGAGATAGGATTTTTTATAATATTATACAAAAAAAGTTCTTTGGTAAACAAAGACTAACTTTTAAGCGATTTCAAAAAATGAAATTTACAGAAAAGTCATGCGTAATTTCATCGATGCCGAATTAAGCTTTTAATTTTTATACATATTGAAATTAAAAAATAAACATAAGTTAGTTTTATTTGCATCAACCTTAGTAACAGAACTTAGTAACCAACTAGGTAGGTTTGGTCCTGGAATTGGACGTAGGATAGTTTTTGACCGGAAAAATTAAAATTTCCGAGATATTAACAATAGTCAAAATCTACGCGGACGATGTCGCGGGCAGAAGCAATCATAAAATTAAATTAAATTTCCATGCCCTTGCAGTGTTGACACATGCATTCGTTTTTAGGGTCTTTTGTAGAACGTTAGGCAATAAAATATATGACTATAAATAAATGTGAGTATCGGATATCGTTAACTTTATAATTGATATATCACTGACAAAATAACCTAACAATTTTTAAATCTACTACAAAGCTTTATTATCTGAAGAAAACGTCTTAAGTTTATTCAAACAAATTAGCTTCCAACTCTCAAAAGCACTAAAACGTTAGGACATCAAAATTAATTCCATTTCATTATTATTTCCCCCAACGAAGCATAATAACTTGGCATGCTTCTATTTTAGCAAGCTTCTCAGGTAACACGCTGTTTGAATTCATTTTGTAATATAATATCCTCTTTTAATAATGAACACTGAATGCTTAAAATGGTTTATGTAAATTTGTGACGTTTGGGAAGTTATAGAGAAACTTGAGACGGAGTGTACGTACGTAAGCACGAGTATATGGTATATTTACTGTATTCTAAGAATATTAGACGCAACATGTAGCATCTTTGAAGGTAGAACAACATAATGTTAAATTCCTAAATGACTAGCGGTAGCTGGGCGATTAACATGAATATTTGTACGAATGGAATGAAGTACTTATTCACCTTCAAGTATAAAATTATCATATGTATTCCCGATTTGTGACTGAATCAAAATTTGATAAAAAAATCTAATATGGGCTTGCCACCTGTTACTAATAGGTACACTGGGAAACATCTTAGCCAACTTGTGCAAAATAAGGTTACAGAATTATCAAGAAGTTTTAAGACTTGTTGGTAATTCTTTAGCTCTGCCTACCCCAATCTGGGAATGAAGGCGTGAGTTTATGTATGTATGTATGTAATTCTAATATAAATGTTATAGAATATAATGGTCTAGAACTATTGTATTTTGCAAACGTTTGACGAATAGTCCCTCATGTTTGGTTACACGAGCGAAGTGTTCATTTAATAAAAATAGTGATTTTTAAATCACTCATCATTCTCATAAATGATTTGCTAGTTCCAACGGAAGACCAGCGCTGGCTTTAATGCAAGCATGACGAGTTGGAACAATTTCGTGACAACAGTTCTTTTGTTTACATCAGCATTTTGTTCCTTTTATTCTTCCTTTGTTTTCTTTCTTTCAAATAAGTTTACATAAAATTGAATGTCGTATGTAAATATGTGAAACGCCTATGAACAGAAAACCGCATCCACGCTTCAAATAAACAAAAACAACCCACTTGTTTTTACGCTTTAATTAATTTTGTAGACAATGGTATTTGATTTGATGCGGCAGTTTCATGCCATTCAAAAACAAATGAACACTGGTTTTTAAATTTACTGTACGCAGCACAAACATTTCAGTGAATTTATGAGGCATACCGCAGTCAACAGGTTAGGGATAATGGTGGTTTGAATTTCTAAATTATTGTTTAGATCTGGTGCTGGTAAACATCTTAGCCTATTTGCGCAAATTGTGGTTACTGAATTATCAACAACTTTTTAAAGTTGTAATTCTGTAGCTCCGCCTAGCCCACTCTGGGATAACAGGCGTGAAGGTATGTATGTATGTATGTTTAGGTCTAGACCAAACACCTAAATTTTACCTCGAGCTTCATCCTGATTTACTGAGGAGTGTACAAGGCATAGAATTCATTTTTACTTCTAAACATACAGTTATGGCTAGACAATTTGCTTACGACACTTTTAGGCAATCCCTATCAACTCAGTTTTCTACAAGAGAGACGTACACTGGTTACCATGCATATCTACTAAAGAAGTTCAGTTTAGGTTGAGAGAAAGGGACAGACCTGTTTAAATGCCATACCTCTGTCCCTGTATCTCAACCTAAACTTAACTGTTTTAGCTGTCATGGTAACCCCCTAAACCGCCATTTAAGGGCGAAACTTGGCGCGGCGAGCGTTTTTTTTCTCATTTTATTACTTATGTTTTTTGTTCAAATAATTATATTTGTGTAGGTACTCACCACACCTTCCGTGGTTTCACCTGAAGCGCGTGGAGTTTACCTCATTTGCTGATGTTTAGTCAATTAGAGAAAATTCTCTTTTACTAAACAATTGTCTACGAGGGTGATGTCCATGGACTTATTGCTCTAATAAATCCATGGGAGTGTCTATAAATAACTCGAAATTGGCGAAATAAACCTTAACAGGAATAAAAAATTAGAATTAGGTAATTTAAAATATAGTAAACAACTTATTGAATTTGTTATTTACGCGATATTGTAGTATCACCGACGATGAGTTCCAAATTTCAGCCAATTCCATTAACGGGAACTTGTTCAAAGTCGACTTGCAAGATTAGGAAGCAGACAACGAACAGTGCAAGAGTAGTCTCTGTGATAAATGCCTATAAAGGTAAGAGAGGCATGATGAGAGACATTACGAGACATCATGCAGCTAGTAGGTACTAATGGACTGGTGTACTACAAGTGACTAAACTAGACTGAAGCATCTAGGTCAGCAATAAAGCACGAAATTTTTAATTTGAGAGCAAAGTTTTGGCAAAAAGCAAAAACAATTGATCCATTCATTTTCAAACTTTGTTGCCAGCCAGATCCCGTATGGAACGTTTCCTCGGCTTGTAAGCTGTAGCCCTTGCCCTTTATTAATAAATAATTCAACACACAATGTCCGTGAGTTCTAAATATGGATGCTGAAACAGTTTCCAAGATAAATAAAACAATACAAGTATCGAATACTATTTATATGCTATAGTGCAAGTCTTACGATATTATATTTTTGGGTTCCATTTAACCAGGAGCTGACATATTTTTGCCTTTTCGATGTCCTTACGTCACAATCACTTTTGCAAAACTTTTACTGTATTTTTTTTTCATAAAATTTCGAATGAGTTTTTATTTTTATTACAGATGTTTTATACTTTGTTATCAATTTAAGGATTGGGGATCTCTTAGGCTCCAAATGTGTCATACCTGGCCAAAACTACAAAAATATTTTATCTGGTGAAGCAAATATTTCGCTCCTTAACTATCAGGTTAGATTCCAATGCTGAGCCCAGTTAAAGGACCTCACTTCAAACTACTTAGTTGTAGAACTCTTTTTACAGCGCAAAAATTAACATTTTTTGAATTTGTATTTTTTTATATTACGGAATCCTGCTCTGAGCGTGGCCCAACAAGCTCTTTGCCGGTTCAGTTATTCATTTGATGTAGAAAGACCGAAAGAAAATAAATTTAATTTATATTCGGATTCTTGAAATATAAACAACTAGATTTACAGTTCTGATTAATAAAGCCCAAATGTGAGCGTTGCCTAAGGGTGTACAAGGAAAATATAAAACCTTTAAGATATTCTGAAAATATGATGAAGTTACTTTTAATGGCAACTCATGAAACTATTCTAATGACGACTCGTTAGCCTACTTGGTAGTGCCCTGCCTACGAAGCTAGCGGGCACAAACCCGGCAGATATTTGTATGATTAGTGCAAGTATTTTGTCCTTAAGTCTTGCATGTTTCTGCGTCTTTTAGGATATATCGCACCTTTGCGACAAAACTGTGCTATCTCCAAAGTTGTGATTTGCCCAGATGTCACAGTTTTGTCGCAAAGGTGCGATATATATTTATAAGTATGTTTGTCGTTGCATAGTACCTACCCATGGTACAAGTTTAGAATTTAGTTTGGGGCTAGATTAATTGGTATGATTTATTTAATTATTTCGATTTATAATTGTAACTATGAATATTCAACTAGTAGTAATGCTTTATACCTAGTAATTACACTCGACGTTACAATTTGAGGTGTTTATTTTAACGAATAAATACACTGACTGAGTACAAGATTTTGTGAAACGAAGTTGTTAGAAAGGTACCTTCACTGAGCGCTTCGTCTTTGCACTTATTAAACTAAAGATGGAAAATAAGAGCAGCATCATTCATCACCATTAAACCAAATTTCCTTGGATTGATATTTATTACCCGCTTTATTTTAATACTGTCAGACGTCTTGCGGTATTTGAGTATGGTGAACTCTGTCAAGTGATTACTTATGCACAGTTACATCATTGACATAAATAGGATTATGTTACATTATGTTGACAATACTCACTTCCACATTCAAGTTGCTTGACGCTCAAAAAAAATTTTTCATCAACAGAAAATATGCTCTCCTTGGCCAAGTTCAGAGAAAAAACCTGCTGCAATATCAACTTTAGTATTAACTGAAGATAATTTAAACGTCTTTGGTTAATGAATTTGAGATACTACTTATTGTGGTCTTGGAGGGAAGTAATGTCTTCGTTGGCGTATCACTCTTGTCAGAGTGGTCGTGGTCGTCACGTTGATTTTGTGGCCTGCTTCACAATTTGACGTCATTCTTTGCGAACTGCCGCCCTCCTTGTACATTCGTGTAGAGGACCGTCGACGGAAGTTCGGGCAGTCACGTGATGAAAAAAAATTATTCATGAATTGTTGCTGAGAACGTTACCATTCCTATTAAATAAGCTTTCTTTCTCGACGATGCGATAGCCTAGTTGGTAGTGACTCTGCCTACGAAGCTAGCGAGCCCGGGTTTGATGCCTGGTATGGGCAAATATTTGTGTGATGAGCACGGGTTGTTTTTCTGAGACTTGGATGTTTTCTATGTATTTCAATACGTATTTGTTTCTCTATATAAGTATTTATATCGTTTTCTAGTGTCCATAGTACTTACAAGATAAGAGTTTCTTGAGTGCTTCTTTGGGACTAGGTCAATTTGTGTGAGATCGTCCTTTGATATTTATTTATTTAGACTTGTTGGTAATTCTTTAGCTCTGCCTACCCCACTCTGGGAATGAAGGCGTGAGTTTATGTATGTATTTAAAAAAACCCGCATCGAAAAAAAAAATATTGGCATCTAAAATACAATGGAAGTTTTTTTGTCGCCTTGTTCAACATTTTATCGAGTGGAAAAGCATTCTGTCTCGATAATTATATTGAATAGATCCATTGTATATGTATCAAAGGCTTCATTCCCCTTGAAGTGACGAAATAATTTAAATGGAATTACAGAGATAAGTTCATATAAAAATAATTGTATTTTTCCAAGACCCTCCATATTGGATCGACGAAATTGAAGGGTGGGATACAATGTTTTGGGAAATTACTTCAGTACACTAAGTTTGTGTTATATTTTGGCATTGAAAATTTCGTCGAACAACTTAAGTATAAGTACTTTATATTGAATCAAATAAACACAAAAAATATATGTCCTGTCCAGAACATATTAATAACCTATTGGATTTTAATAAAATAAAATAAAAATATTGTAGGGTCACTGCTCCGGTGCACCTCCTATAGGCGCACAGCTTTTATGAAAGACAGGGTATGCATGAAGTTCGGGGAGAGGACAACGGCGACCAGAAGCCCTACTTTGAAAATCAAAGTTTGAAGTCCCTCCTCATTTTAGACTAAATCGAGAGAAAAGGATGCTATCGTAACTTCAAACATCAATTTCCGAAGTAGGGCCTCAGTCCAGCTTTACCGTACCTCACCCCCGCACCTCTCTCAATAAGTTGTCCGCCAATAGCACAAAGCATAGCGTTGGTGAAACTGCAAGACCGCGTAAGTAACATTTTAAATAAAGAGCAAAATGTACCTTTTTAATAAGATGGTAAGGTTTATTTTGCTCTATCATAAGTTTGTTAGTTACGCGGTTTTGCAGTTTCACCGACGATAGGTTTTTTGTATTGTTTGGATGGAGTTTACATTGAAGCACAAACCACAGCCCAAATTACAAAAAATACTTATTTCTGTTCTCATTACAAATCATGGGGCAATTACGGACTTTCATTATTTTAAACAAGAGCTTTAAATATATTTGGTGTTTTACCAAAAATACGGAAACCTTAAATATGATAACATTTAGTATTAATGTATGAATGTTGAAGAAGCGAAAGAAATTTGTCAAGATCGTAGCAAGTGGAAAGAAGTGGTCTCTGCCTACCCTTCTGGGAAACAGGCGTGATTTAATGTATGTAATGTATGTATGTATTTAGTTATACACAAATTTAAATTGTGATTTTAAATTTGAAGAAACTAATGTAGCGTGCTTATTTAAGAGTGCTTGGTAATTCTGTAGCTCTGCCTACCCCACTCTGGGATTGAAGGCGTGAGTTTATGTATGTATGTATGTATGTAATGTAGCGTGTCTATACAAAACATTTTTATTTTATTTACACATTCCACTGGCATTGTGCAGAGGTTATTTATATTGAACGGGGGTTTCGGTTTTACCTTGTTGGTACAACTAGTAAAACAGTAATAACACAAATAAATAAAATTGATGATTATTATTATTTTATTTAGCCCGGAATATGCTCACTGCTGGGCAAAGACCTCTGTACCACCTTTCCACGTATCACTATTATAATCTCCCTGCATCTTGCTGATAGGTGTCATGCTCATCTCGCCATCAGGGGGGTTATTATGTTAAAAGCCCCGTCGTCGTACCCGATCTTGAAGAATCTAGTTTGAGGTTATTTTGGCCCAAAGGTCATCAGACATGCGGCAGACATGATCGGCCCTGTTTCACTTGAAGGTGACAGCAGAGCTGTTAAGCCTACGTGAGCTACCTATTTCTGTTCTGGAACGTATTATACTCCGTTTGTTTAGGTAAGTACTTAAAAATGTTAACAATACAACCACGTGATATAGTTCGTCAGCCAATAGAAGCAGAAACTGACATGTCAAAGTGCGATAAAACGGAGTTTAGGTATAGTATTTCAAATCCGATTGGTCAAATTAATATTAGGCTATATACATACATATACATATATATACCTTCACGCCTGTAATCCCAGGGAGGGGTAGGCAGAGCTACAGAATAACCTACAACTTTAAAATCTTGTTGATAATTCTGTAACCACATTTAAATAAGGCTAAGACTGAGACTCATTAGGCTATATAAATTAGAAAATATTACTTATTCATAAACACACAATAGTTAAAGTGTGCTTTAAATATGCTTTGTCCTTATCTGTCATTATGACATTTTAACTGGTCAGAAACGGACAATTAATACTTTAACTAAAAAAGGATTATTTTGCGTTTATATAATAGGTGTTTAAATACACAACATTAAGGGCCTGTTTTTTGATCAGTAGTTAAACTAACTAATGGTTAAATCTCAAGGAAATGTGTCAAATTTTCGATTCCTCTTTCGTTTTTTAACAATTAGTTGAGTAAACTACTGATCAAATAAAGGGCCCCAAGTAAAACCCTAGCTCAAACGTAGGTAGTAAAATTTACTACAAAATTGTCATTCAAGGTGCTCTCATTCGTCAGCCAGCCAGAAAAACTCCCATTGTTTATTGAAGGAGGTTGAATTGTATACTAGCTATATAGACTTGCAGGACTCGCGAAACCCTGTCACGAGTAGACTGCCACACAAATAATATAATCCTACTATATGTTAGAAAAACTTTGAAAAAAAATATGAATAAAGTACTAATAAACTTGATTTCTTTGATTGTTAGGTTAGTTAAATTACATTGAGGTCGTCAATGTAAATACTAAAAATCAGTGGGGTTCATCATCATCATGTCAGCCGAAAGACGTCCACTGCTGGACATAGGCCTCCCCCAAGGCTCGCCACTCAGATCGGTGCTGTGCTTTTCGCATCCACCGCGTTCCCGCGATCCTTACAAGATCGTCACTCCATCTTGTTGGAGGCCTACCTACAGCTCGTCTCCCGGTCCGCGGACGCCACTCTTCTGACTCTTTTTTGCACTCCGAACCTTCTGGCCCCATCCGCCTTCAGATATAGTACAAAGGACAGCTATAAAAGTAATATAGCTCCGTCCTTCACGCTCGCCGTAAAACTGCATAGCTATGTCATAATAACCTCCCTGTTAATCAAATACTAATTAATGAAAGGAACCCCTCCTATGTCTATGGAATATTACTTATCTTCCGCTGTATGTCTGTTTGCAGAATGTGTATTTCTATCGCGCTCTAACAACAAATAACAAAACTAAAAAATAATAGTACCCCTTCGTGTGGGAGTGCGACTCGTACTTGAACTTATTTAAGCATAATTTATGTTCGATTCTGTTGTGGGTGTAACACGACTGTTAAAATACTGGCGACTTTTTTTGTAACAAATCGATCACAAACAATAGCCTTATTGGGCTACGAGATCTAATTTTAAGTTGCCAACACCAATTTCAGGCAAATTTCAGGGACAAACTTGTAATAGTCATATTCCTAGCTTTGTCCCTTTGCCTCAAAAAGTAAAAGACCACCAAAACCTTAAATTCCGTATAGAGTTGATATAGTTTGTGTGAGCCTACTCGAGTGCCTTCCTAAGACACGTCCTTGGTTAAAATAAAACGGAGCTTGGTCCCGCGAGGGCCGTAACTTTTATCCAAATAATGGAACGCCGACATGACCCGCCGTTACAAGGGGGTAACTCGACGCCGTATCGCGGCGTGGAGCGGTGTCATAAGAATACCATTAAGAGACACAACCATTAAAATAAGTAAGTGGTTTGTGTGCCAGCCGGCTAGCCGTTTATTTTGATGTTACGGTGTTATTATGATGCTCACAGTTAAATGGTTTAGTTTAATAAGACATCTGGAAATAGCAAGCGCAAAACGCTGCGTATTTTAAACGTCAGGTACTTTTTACACTAGGTAGCGAAGATGAGTAGATTTTTTGTGGATGAAGGTTTATAGCGATATCCCACTAATTATAAATGCGAAATTGTGTGTGTGTGTGTGTGTGTGTTTGTTTGTTACTGCATCACGCTGCAACGGAGGTTTAAAATGGAGGTACCTTGTACCCTGATAAACACATAGGCTATATTTCATCCCGGAAATTTTAAAAGTTCTTGAGGGAAAATGATAATCGAAATCTATGGGCAGAAGCTAGTTATTTCATAAATTATGAATACAAATCCTATATTTTTGTAGGATATTCCCCCTTGTATTTTGTATGGCGTAGATAAGGCAAACGAACGCGAAGTTCACCTGATGGTGAGATTGGTGAGTGGGATAACCTATATACATTTACATTCTCAAGACTACAATCTATAGACAGCAATCCTAAGATCGCAAACGCGTTGCCAACCCTGAGGATTAAGATGGAATGTCTCTATTTTATCCCTACACCAGGGGGCCTAATATGGCTGCGTTTATCGCGTGACAAAAATGTCGATAAAAAATCCGTCACTTTTTGACACGTATAACACTGGTAAGTACGAGAGTGATGGATGCTTTATCCACATTTTGTTACGCGATAAACGCAATCATACTAGATCCATAGAACACTACGAATACTGCTGCTTGCCGGTAGGTTGAAAGTTAAGATGGTCGGTAGCCATCCGGACAGACCCTGCACAGGTCATTTATTATTATACTTACCTTTATTTGGATATACTAGTATGTAAAGGCACAGTATGTAACCTACATTCACCGTCGTTATTTTAATGTATCCCCGAAGTTCTCATATTGTATAATATATTCTAGCTCTGTTTTATGTCCCTTGGGTCGTCCTTCTATTTATCTCTAGCCTAACTAATTCTACCTAATCCTCCGCGAATAACCCGTACTATGATAATTATTAGTGAATGAATCACCAGCCTATTAATTGTTAAAAAAAACTCGCTATCAACCAATAAAAACGAGAATCGTAAATTGTAAAAAGGAAAATAAATAAGTACGAATAATATCATTTAAAAATTATATTTCATGCGATTTCACTTACGAGATTTAAAGTGTAAAATGATATGGTGATTAAATTATACAACTCTGTGATCATCAATGAGAACAATGAAATGTTTCTTCACAGAAAAAAAAACTCTCAGTATCATGACCAAGTCATGAAATCAACGTCACATAAGTGAAACCAATTTTGACATGACACCTCCGTAAGGTCTTATGTATCACGTACACTATTTCTAATGATTAAGTTTCAGCCTAATAGTAATGTTTGAGCTCGACTTAATAAACCTTCAGCTTAAAGCATGTTTAATATTGTGGACAACGAACACAAATAAAAAAAAACAGTCGGAAAAATAAATTTTACGACAGTTTCTAATCTCTTATTCTCACGCACTTCGGTTACGTAACCTTTACCTGACAAGTAGACATAATAAAAGTGAACATAACTTTCCGGAAACGCCCCACAATAAAAGGCGATCCACGCCAGCGTTATTTATGGCCGAGAATCCTACAGGTACGCGCACCACGCAACCCTGAGCCACGTTACCTGATTAGGAGTAGGTACTCTTTTTTATGAATAAATGTGTATCCATTAATGAAAATAAAGTTAAAAACCCCTTCAAATGTCATGATCATTCTTTTATTCTCCAATATATTCTCTTTTATAATCCTTAATTTTTTTGGACGAATTATATTTGTTCTTAATATTGATAACTATACCTATCTACCTTAATGTAATTATTATGTACGAATACAAAAAATACAACTTCTAGTTGCTTTATTACAATGTTGATATAACTTTTCATAAACTAACCTAGTTAAAAATAACTATGGGTATTGTTAAGGGAAAAAGGGTTATGGCATGTGCCTTTATAATATACATTATTATCGATTACGAGGGATACCCTGGCTCTGTTCGTTTTTTGATCTTGTTATTTAATTTTGACCATTTAAATAAGGTATGATAACCTTTATAATGTACTTCTGAGCAGCTCAAATTTGTCATATCGGTCTATTTAAGTGCAACAGAAGACCCAAATGAAAGCAAGTTGTACTAAACTTGTAACCATCAATAACGATATTTCGATCTTCTACATAGATAATTATATTGCCAAGCCTTTTATCAAATGGATGACGAGTTGGCCTTGTTGGTAGTCACCCTGCCTACGAAGCTAGCGGTCCTGGGCTCAAATCCCGATAAGGGCAGATATTTGTGTGATGTGCGCGAATATTTGCTCCCGAGGCTTGAAGGTTTTCTATATACTACTTACTCTGTATACGTATATCGTTGTCTAGTATACATAGTACAAGCTTAGAACTTAGTTTGGGACTAGGTCAATTCATGTCCCGTGATATTTATGTTATATTTCAATTTGTTCAATGTTTGCTACTAAGGTTTTTGAGGCAATGCTTTGCCATTAGAGAAAAAACGATAACAATATTATTATTGGTCTAGCTAGTCAAAGATATTTTCCTTGGAGTAGTTCGTAATGACCTTGGAATAAATTGTTGACCTGCTGTTGTTAGGTGAGATTTTTCATCGCTTGGAATATGGCTATAAGAAAATAACTTGATGACAGCTCGACAGATTGCATGAAAAACAACCGTGCGTGCGACCAAACATTAACCGCTACACGCAAGAGTAGGTATTAAAGTTGATGTATTTCGTCGCATATTCATATTTAATTCTGAGGCCAACACATAAACTTTAAGAAAATTTCTCAAACGTCCCAACTCAAACACGAAATGTGATTACGGTTCCCCTGTAAGTTTGAGTGGTTGTGTGTTTGCTGAGGGCCACCTATTGTCAAGGCTCCGTAATGAGGAAAGCAAATGGTGTGGAATTTATTTGCCTGTGTACGGTTCTGAGGAAGGACAATTAAAAGCGGGCTATTGAGAAGTTTGTTGGAGCTGAGAAAGCGAGATGCGTTGGGAAGAGAAAGCGGCAGAGAGCAAGGTTGGTTGTTCGTGTTATAAAATGCGGATATGATTCATCGTAGCATAACCTCGTAAGGTCCACGACAAATTTCGTTGGTTCAACAATGAATCTTGTGTCGGTCAGCTAAAGTCAAAAGTCATTTTGACAACAAAAAAAAAATATAGGACAATGGGCCTTACAAGGATAAAGTACCTATATGTGATCCGTGCTCGTAGTAAAACCGAGAAAACGTATTCGAGTTATACAAGGTAACAAATTCCATGTTTTTTTCTACGTACAACTAAGTATAATACAAAGCAATAAGGTTGATCACTATTATAAAAAAAATTAAAAGACTTGTGATTGAAACTTTTGTTCATAAATATCTTCTCTTGATTATGTAATTATTCTTTGCTATCGGATGATTATGTTCATCGGTTGGCCATTCTCTTAAATATATTTTCTCAGTTTATAAATTAACCTAGGGCTGATCTTATTTAGACTGCAACCTTTTTTTGTAAGCATTCACAATGACTCACAATGATGTCCTACTAGATAAATATCGATTTTAAATTATGGAGTTATCAAATGGAAAAAAAAAAACTTTAAAGAAAATGTGCTGAGCATGTCCATTTCTTTATAGCAAGAGCTGTACTTATTTACAACAAAAAAACTTAAGCGGGTTACATTAACTTTCTACCATAACTTAAAACACCAACTGTAATAACTGCATTCCACTTTTTTCATTACTTAGTCGCAGATTCTCAAGCTGCAAACTGTGACACTAAAGTTGTTCCTAACACCTAAACACCGCAGTGTTCGCAGTGCACACTAATTTTAATATAACTTCTAAAGTTCCAGCTCGGGCCAGCTGAATCCCCGGAGTAGAACTATATAACTGAATTATTGTTTAGAGCTAAAAGTGGACCAGAATTATTTACCACTACAGTTTGTAAAGGGACGTTTTCATACTCGTATCGCGGGCCGCCGCTTCGTTTGTGAATTTTTGATTGTCGACCTTTTATTTCTAAGCCGACGAATCATACTGCCTCTACAAGGTCGTTAATCCTGGTTTTTAAACGTTTCCTCTCCCTCGCACCTACACGGTCCGTTTAATAGTATTATATTCCGATTAAAAAGAAATGTTTCTAGTTGATATAATTTTAGCAGTTTTGTTATGTTTTTTTAGTTACCAGAAGCGGTTTTTAAAATTACTCAGTTCTAAAAACCTTTTTATCACGACTACGACTACATTAACGGGGATGACGCACTCATCCGTTTATTTCTTAAAAACCTTTAGGTACGAAGAATTTGATTGAAGGTAAAAATAAATTTCCTTCTATAAAAACATACTGAGATTATAACCACTATTTTGCTCCCCCCTGCCTGTTTAACACGCGAAGTCACCCCAAGCATACGTTTAATAATAATATAAATTTTCTGCTAAAACAGGGTCAAGTTTTATCGTCGTTTTGACTTGCAGGAATTTCCGGAACTTCCAACTTTAATTCACAATCAAGATCCTGTGAAATTCACAAGTTCTTGTAATTAAGTGGGGAAGCCTGTTAGAGCAAGACTGCCGGGGCAAGTCTGTGTGGGGGAAGCTTATCGATGTTGGTCGGATGCAGCGGAAGCCAAACTTCACTGAGCCAGGCATCGGGACGGAACGCATTGACAACGATTTATGTCGCTAATACAAGCTTCAAGCGACATTGGCCGAAGAGCAATATATTTCAATTGAAACTTTACATACAAGAATAGAAATTGTGGAGATGCTTGGGGACAATCTACGTCCGGCGGCAATAGATAATTATGATAATATAAATTGTAGTAAGAGGCGACTAAGGGAATATAGGCTTGTAGTACTGTTAGGCGATGGGCTTGCTACCTGTCACTCATATACACTGTTAACAACTTAGCCTAATTGTGCAAATTGTGGTTACAGAGTTATCAACAAGTTTTTAGAATTGTTGGTAATTCTGTAGCTCTGCCTACACCACTCTGGGAATAAAGGCGTGAAGGTATGTATATAGTAATTGGTCAAGTTGTGTCAAAATTTAGATTATAATATCTACCTAATACATTTGCGTAAAACATTGCGAGAAGGCTTTACAAGCCCAGAATGTGCATATACCACACTCCTGCGCCTCTATTCCAGGCGGTACAAAAGAATTCGTAGTTCATCCGTTATGGTTTGGTTATGACGTCACCCGCCATTACTGTCAAGTAAATAAGAGCTGTCAAAACGGTGACAATACGATAACAGCTCAAACACGATATGGTTTTTACCATGTTGAATAGAGGCCCTGCCTAATTACTTTTCCACTGATTGGCGTTGCTGTGGTCTGTGTGAGTTAAATAAGGTTTGAGTACCAATTTGTAATCATGTTACATTTTACCCTAGGAATATTGCATGTAGCGTAAATTAAAAATAATAATTGGGTACGTTCATAATTCCGTAATTATCATATTTTAATATATCCGGATATATTTTTCAATTTTATACATAAGTTTTTGATAGCTTTTGAAGTAATTGAACAACAAACAAAAACCAGACAAATGAATATAACATAGTGTTGCAACTTAAGTGCTAATAAATCCTGGCCGAGCTACTACATATGGCCCTCTGTGTAGTGTAGGCGGTCGGGCTGGTTACAGAAAGTTTTTAATCGGTGACCGCGCTTGCAGTTCGTGCAGTTGATATTTTTATACACACAAAAATCACATTGATTGCAGCATTATGCTAAGTACATACTACAGTAAGTAATCTTTATAATAAACCCTGTTGCCAAAAAAACTGGCACTTACGATTATTTCGAGTAGTTTAAATATAGTATAAGAAAATGAAATTTTATGCTACAATATTAAATTAATATTAATTATGTAAACCTATAATTTTTGTTCGTAAATTATAGCTAGGTTAACATTGTGTTTGAAATATTTAAGTACATTAAATAATATGTATTATTACAACACACTCTAGTCACATGCAAGCATAGCAAGTAGTAAAACGGAAAGAAATAACGCAGACATACTATTTTAGTGCGCTGTCTTATTAAATAATTTAATACTTCCTTCATTTTGTAGCTATACATATAGTTTACAAATTGCGCAAATCACGCATCGGAAATCGCAAATCGCATTACTTTGCAAAGCCCAGAGTGGAGGGAAATTGGAGAGACGCATGCCAAACGGTGGGCGCTAATGCGCTGAAGAAGAAGAAGAGACATATATGTAGTTTAAATACTGCTTAACAAAATCAAATGTGCCCGTTTTCTTTGCAATTTGCTGTATATAAAACAGTGTCTCCTAGTAGAGACACCAGACTCTCACATAACATATTATTACTATTTGTGAGAGTAATTTTTATTTTCTATAATGCTGTGTTCGATCAGTACTAAATAAAATTAGAATTAGCTCCTTGCGACAACAATTCATAGGCAAACCCTGTTTATAATATGGCTAAATTACGATATATCACTTCAACCCTTGAATCAAACTATTCTGAATGTCTACAGCCCGTAGTGGTTTAATATTGTGTAATGTACAATGCCACTAACAGAGCAATACTCTTGCCGCAGCATCTAATCAGTATGGTGCGGTGTGGGTCGGCAGTGCATCATCATGCCAAAGTTAGTTTGTGAACTACGAGTCTATTAACTATGCAATTCCAGGCACTTGATTACTTTGGGTATTAGAATGAGACTATGCTACTTGTCTTTTGTAGTGATCGCAAGTCGACACTGTTTTTTTTGACTGCGTGATGGGAGCATTACAAATAGGCCTTCGAGGAGTCAAGTAAGCCGGTATTCATAATGTTTGTTAGACGATAATCTGAGAATTGTTGAGCCGATGTTAATAAAATTAAGTAGAGTAGTAGTTCAGGCGGATACAAGTTTACTAGAAAATTCTGAAAAAATACGTATTTATTACTTTTAAAACATGTTAAACAGATCCTTCTCCGTTTTTATTTTAATTATTATAAAAAAAACTAACCTAGGTACCCAAACCTAACCTAATCTACAAAATTAAATTTAAATTTTACAATGTCAGCCTAAAAGTGTGTTATGCGAAAAAAAATATCCGAGATGATAAATATGAGTAAACAAATTATGCGTTCCAAAGGGATCAATTTTCAGAAGCCTCCTTTATTATAAGATATAATACCAATATTTGTTTATTTCGTCGTATTTTATGTGCTTATCTATTGCCATGAAATTTAGTATGGCGATAGTTTGAATCCCTATTCAAACCATCGCCATACGGATACTTTTTATCCCGAAAAAAAAAAAATTGTCAAGGGAGTAGCGATAAACAACTTCTACACGGATGAAGTCGCGGGCAACAGCTATGAGTAATAAATAAAATCATTTTAGCATGACTTCTTAAAAACTCAGCTGCTTGAATATGCTGATTCACTCACGGTGTGTTAAAAATATTATGATACCATCATCCCTTGAAATTATTAATTAAAATAAAACATCACCACCGCAAATAATTATTTTCACACCTTTGCAAAGTCAAAGCTTTACACAAACTGTAAACATTGAACTAAAACGGAAAGCGTCTGAAAGCTTTCTAATTCTGCGGGGAGCGGGCTTTTCACGTTCGATCTCGTTATGGCGCTTTTGAATACGCCTCGTGCAATAATTTTAAATTGAATACCCAATACACGTGCGGCTGAATGAAATATACTGAACCAGAGTCAGGTTTTACCTGGAATCAATGCAGGGAACGTAGAATGGCAGGTATTTCAGTTTGCCTAGCTAGGCAACAAAAAT
Source organism: Acleris emargana (assembly GCA_927399475.2). Classification (NCBI taxonomy): domain Eukaryota; kingdom Metazoa; phylum Arthropoda; class Insecta; order Lepidoptera; family Tortricidae; genus Acleris; species Acleris emargana. The sequence goes on from OV656840.1 coordinate 7,725,513, forward strand.
AAAATTAAAATACGAAATACAAAAAACGTCTTTTTTGGCGTTTTTTCCTCGACCTTAAGAACCGTAATAAATAGACACATGAAATTTAGTGAATAATATAATACCTTAATTTTCCGACATAACAATGTAGTATGAGTTTAACATGCATTAATTTTTATAATCTTGCCACCAAAATGAGTGAAAACATGTTTTCGATACTTTGTATTATTTTTTTATGGTGATGACATTGAATTTTTATGTAACCTCTTTTATCGGATAAACGCATTGGGATACATTTTGGCTGTATTCATTAGCTTATTATAGCGTAGAAATAACGTGACAGTTGCGCGGGCAAAGCCAGTATATAAATAAATAACTGATAGAAACGTTTTTTGATGCTCCTCATTTACATAACATTTTTGCCAGCTTGCCAATAATTTGGTTTTCCCGCTATAAAACAAATACAAACTGATACTACACACAGATAAAAGCATGACCATTGTATAATGTTAAAAATCGAGCCTCCACCGCTTTGCCAACCGGCATATTCTTAGCCATCAATTGTGTAAACGTCTCCCCGAGTAAATAAAACTGCCGTTAGGGGCAGTTAAAATAACATACTACCTAACTAAACAAGATTACACGCGTATACAAAATCAGTTGTGCCATTATTTACTCGAGATCGTCTCTGAGCCCGCCATTTGTTATTCGCCATCTTGGATAGATTTTGGCTGATCCAAAGAAAAGTACGCTTTATAATCTTTTTTTGACGACGCGCTGGCCTAGTTGGTAGTGACCCTGCCTACGAAGCTAGCGGTCCTGGGTTCAAATCCCGGTAAGGGCACATATTTGTGTTATGAGCGCGAATATTTGTGTCTGAGTCATGGATGTTTTCTATGTATTTAAGTATATATTTATCTTTAAGTATTTATACCGTTGTCTAGTACAGTAAAAGCCTAGAGTTTAGTTTGGGACTACGTTGAAGGGTGTGATATAGTCCCCTGTTTTTTTTAAATATAATAATTATTCTCCATTTATTTTACTTTAACGACCTTGTATAGACTGCTCTCACTCACACAGTGTCATACAAATGACAAGGACGACGGATGTTTGTTGTTTTTTGGTATTTGAAAATAAGTGATTAAGTAGACATCATTCATGGACACTTAACTCTTAATTCAAAGAGCATAAGGTTAAGTAAAAATCAAATGTACAATATTGGTCCATGTTCATTACTGGTTCCATCGCCCTAGCTCTAGGTCAAATATTTTAATCGTTGGTCATGTTTAATAATCGCCTTTACTTTATAAAACTGGCAAGAGCATGTCGGACATTGCTCAGTGTAGGGTTCCGATTCCGTTACCTCACTCGATATTATACAGTGAAATTGTGAAGTATTTTTTCAAGATTAAAATCCACAACTTTGTAGCGCTTCTATTTATTCGTTTCGCTTTTAAACCAATCGCATCAATGGTAGATCACGTGACTGTTTGAATCACATCATCTACCAGTGACGCGATTGGATAAAATGTAATATCAAAGGCAATACATTAAAACATGACATTAATTACTTTATTGCGCCTACATACATACATTAAATCACGCCTGTTTCCCAGAGGGGTAGGCAGAGACAGATCAGAAACATTTCGCATTGACCGCAAACGCAAGCCAACCGCGTGACCACTGCATTACCAAATTACTTTGTCACTCTACCCATCCAGTAATTATTATTTCGATCCATCAAAAGAGGGATCAAAGTAGTCGATTTCTGTTCAATACTTTGTGTGGTTTAGGACTAAGGTTTGGTTTTCTTTTTGCGGGTTTTAACATATAATAGGTTAATATAGGCATGATAGATATGACCCTTTGCAACTTATAATGATGGGCAACATCATCATCATCATGGCAGCCGAAAGACGTCCACTGCTGGACATAGGCCTGCCCCAAGGCTCTCCACTCAGACCGGTCTTAGCCGGTGTCTCTTTGTTGATGGGCATTAATGGGCATGGTTGCCGGTAAACGGCGAGTTGGTCGGAGAAAGAAGTCGTGGCTCCGCAACATCCGAGAGTGGACTGGAACAGCGAGCGCATCTGAACTGTTTCGACTCGCTAAGGACATACAACCATTCCAGAAGTTAGTAGCCAACCTTCACTAGTTGGAGAGGCACTTGAAGAAGAAGAAGAACATATACACGCGAGTTTAACTAGGATGATTCTTTGATGAAAATCAATTAGGCAGTTTAAGAGTTATGAGTAGACCCCGTTATCTTGTCGTACTGACGTCGCTTTTTTGTAGGGATTGAATATTTATTTTATCGACTATATACATATCGATAGTATTGTACATAGATTTATATGTTATGTCCAAACACCGGTTTGACGGGGGCAAAAATGTACCAGTGTTAATAATTCATTAAATGTCGACGAAGTTTGAGTGATAAAAAGCATTTATAATCATCCAGCATTATCATAATGGTCAAGTTTGAATATCTTTCATTGTGTGCAAATCTCTTTTATAAATTATAAAATATAAGTATACTTGCTTATCGCAACTATAAATAACCGGTATCTGACATTGACCCTGGAGTCAAGTAACTTTTGACAACCATTGAAATTACATTGAATAACAAATTCATTCAGTATAACAATATTCTTTGGCATTCCAACGAATTGAGAACCTTTTTGTTTTGTAAATCGGTTAAAAATGCCTCGAAAGAAAAAAGAACGTTGTATCTTTATGGAAAGCTGATCATCTACAATAATTACATCAGGTTATCGCATCTCATAATACTGATGAGGTTATTTACTTAATTTTAATCAAGAAATTTTAATACCTATGCTTTATTAAAATGGAGCAGAGATTAAAAAGGAAAAAAAAAACAATTGCATGGCATTATAAAAACTACAAATATCGATATAGAGATGGTCGATAAAATAAACATTCAATCCCCACAAATAAACGATGTTACTGCGACGAGATAAGGGGGTTCAGTTATTAGATCTCAAAATAGGGGTAGCAATTGCAACCTTAACAACAAAATTGACCAAAATACAAAACATAATTATGTAGGGGTTTTACCTATGCTATAATATACATAACATGCTTATGTTGGGGGTTTTACCTATGCTATAATATACATAACATGCTTATGTTGGGGGTTTTACCTATGCCATAATATTATACATAACATGCTTATGTTGGGGGTTATACCTATGCTATAATATACATAACATGCTTATGTTGGGGGTTTTACCTATGCTATAATATACATAACATGCTTATGTTGGGGGTTTTACCTATGCTATAATATACATAACATGCTTATGTTGGGGGTTTTACCTATGCTATAATATACATAACATGCTTATGTTGGGGGTTTTACCTATGCTATAATATACATAACATGCTTATGTTGGGGGTTTTACCTATGCTATAATATACATAACATGCTTATGTTGGGGGTTTTACCTATGCTATAATATACATAACATGCTTATGTTGGGGGTTTTACCTATGCTATAACATACACAACATGAGTAGTTGTGAACTTTACCTATGCTATATATAGCTTTAATCTTTTGTCGTTAGAATAACGATAATGTGTGGTAAACGATAGTTTAAAGCCGTCCAGTACGAATATACAGGGTGCCTCTGACGTTGGGACTTTAAATGCATGAAACGATTTTCTACTCCTGAAACTAAACTTCTTTTGTTCTGCGAGTTGTTAAAAATAACACAAAAAAAACATACAAGTTAAACGTAATTTTTAATGGACGCGATCCAATTCTCTATTTTCCTTTAGCCCTCGTACCAAGGAAATGTCGCCCTCGTACCATGAGATAGTAATTATATGGCCAGTATTGAATACACCGATTTTACAATTATGACTTTTACATGAATTAGTTATCGAAACTTAAGTTATTCCTCAATGTTGCAGAACAAAATAAGTTCCGTTTAGTGAGTAGAATCGATAGTTGAATTTAAAGCCCCAAGGTCAGATGCATCCTGTATATTGGCAGGCATTTTTGATATACCTAGTTAATGCGTTTCCTATTTTGTTTAATATGTGCAGTCCGTTGATTTGGGACTATTAGACAACCTGACAGAATAGGGTCTGCGGGTAATCTATAACGGCCTGTTTTTTGATCAGTAGTTAAACTAACTAATCGTTAAAAACCGTAACTAATGGTTAATTCTCAAGGAAATGTGTTAAATGATCTAGCTGTAACATTATATTAGTTGAGTAAACTCATTATCTTTTATCTTTTCTTAAGAGTGCATTTTTAAGATTGTAGTCCTTAGAATGCAATGTCTATGCAAATTTCTGTTGGTCCCAGATCCTACTTATCCCCAGTTGGCCGTGTGCTCGACCGTATAAAAGAAAACCTTACACTTCTTAACTAAACGAGGATGTAGTTAGCCTAGTCGGTAGTGATGCTGTCTGCGAAGCTAGCGGTTCCGAGTTCGATTCCCGGTCAGGGCAAATATTCGTGTGATAACGCTAGTATTCATTTCTCAGTCTTGCGTATTTTCTACATACGAATATGTAAGTAACTATGTCGTTTTATAAGTATGTTTATCGTTACCTAGTACCCATAGTACAGTCAACTTCAAACAGATGTATCGAATTTTGGGCCTTATTACAACGCAATAAGGTGAAAAAGTAGATACATCTCTTTGTAGTCGACTGCACAAGACTACAGCTTAGTTTGGGACTAGGTCAACTGTGTAAAATTGCCTCCCAATATTTACAAATTATTAATTATTTAAGTGTTTTATTGATGTTAACAATTAAAAGTTAAAACTAAACTTATTTAAATTAAAATAAAACTAACCTATTCAAATATTAAAGATGTAAATAATAATCATCACTATAAATAGAACACCCTCTAGCAGGGTCCCTGGCGGCATGGTCCCTATGACACTGGCTGCATTACTTCTCTGGATGGATAGCTAGCCCAATCCTTTGGGAGAGGTAAGCACCAGCTCTAGGATCACCGGAGGTGTATATGAGCCGGGATGACAGAGCCTTAATAAAACTTTTCATATCGGCAATTTCTAATTATATATTTTAAGTTTATGAACAGAAATTAACAGCAAACAACGAAGCAACTACAACAGAGTCCGGCGGGAGGCATAACTTTTATTCGGCGTTTGCCCTAATTTCGGAATAACGCACACTCGGCTACAATTCCCAAATTGTAGCTGAGAAAATTCATTTACTAAATTAAGTTCGTGTTCTCATTATTTTATTTGACTAGCTTTTGCCTGTGACTTGAGCGTTTGTTTAGAAATATCAAAGGAACTTTGACATAGGAAGTATAGAGTGGTTAATTTAATTAAGCTTAGCGAAAATAACAATTCGAGACTATCTGCGGCGACACATACATCCTCTATGAAAATGTCTACGGTCTTAGCTATCACGGTTCATGAGATACAGCCTGGTGACAGACAGATAGACGGACAGTGGTGTCTTACTAATAAATACCGGATTTACCCTTAGGGTACGGAACCCCAAAAACGTGTGAGAGACGCAATTTCATAAATAAATAAATATCAGGGGACAATCTGACACAAATTGACCTAATCCCAAACTAAGCTCTTGTACTATGGGTACCTGACAACGATAAACTTACTTATATAGAGAAATACATACTTAAATAAATAGAAAACATCCAAGACTCAGGAACAAATCGTCGCGCTCATCACACAAAATCTACCCTTACCGGGATTTGAGCCCCGGACCGCTGACTTCGTAGGCAGGATCACAAGCAACCAGACTAAACGTGTCGTAAGATAAGTTTACGGTTGTTACTTTTTACTTTATTGAAGTTGCCGCTCTTGCTCTCAAGTTAATTAAGAACAACTATTGTATATTGCAAAATACAGCAAAAAAACAGTATCTCGGAAAAAACTCCTGTAGCAATATCAACCTTATTCCTGACCGAGTAGAATTCAAATTGCATTGGTTATTGAATTTGAGATACTGCTTTTTTGCTTAGGAGGGCAGAATGTGAGAGGATTGTGAAGAGCCGCTAAAATCACGTAGCTGTCTAAAAATCCATACAAATTTAGCTCCGGCCGTTAACGTTTCTCACTCCCTAAATCAAGTTCGATTTCCACGGATTTTAAGTATGTATAGACTGCGAGCATGTAGAAGGTGCTTCCGGATTGTACTTTTCTCTCACTCGCTCTTCATAAGAGCGTATGAGAGCGAGTGAGAGACAAGTACAAACCCGAACTGCACTGCACTGTACGTTTCTGTTTTTTGTTTTTTTTTTTTTTTCATTCTTAGAAGTATTTTAGTGTAAAGGAAAACCTATAGACATAGTTTTTCATGATATCTAACATTATCATATCATAACTTATTCAAAAATCGTGAAAATTGGACAAGGTAGAGAAACGTTTCAACATTTTGTACATCGACTGCCCGCCTGCTTCGGCTGGGCGTCCCCACTTATCATCATCATCATCATCATCATGGAAATTTTCAGCTTTACAATACAATCCTGTTAAGAGCATACATTACCATAATGCCTAGAAATCACAACTCATTTTTGCGTGACAATAAATAGCGACATCAACAACCACATAAAAAACCGATCCAGACCCAATAAATCGGCCCCGAGCGCTCGCAAGTGTCACTCCGGCACACGAGGCTATCGATATCTCATCGCAATATACAGGGTGTTCGTGTTAAAGGTCCCAAAAAAGGGCCTCAGTAATAAATAGCCTTTGTACTCTCAGACTTAGATGTAGCATTTGATTCAGGTTTTCGGTGTCCTGATTTTTATTACAGCTTAAAACATAAAAAAGTGTTCTCATTCGTTGAATATTTTAGTTCTAAGATTTTTTATACGTAAGAAGATTTGGGTATTTGTTGAAATTATTATGGATTATTAATAATCCCGTTTATGATTGAGGTTCAATATTTTCTAAGTAATGCTGCTGTAAAAAAAAGATAATAATGTAGCTTCAGCTTAAATTAAGTAAAGATTTTTTTTAAGACGTAATATCGCTGTTTTTTTCATTTGGCAGGCATTAGTGAACCTCAAAAAAAATAAGCCTAAATTATAATGTTAGCTAATACCATTGTTTAATTGCGTATAGTGTAGCACATCAATATAATGTGTTTTATAGCTATAATTTGCACCGCAAAAACCGGACATCCTGTATCGGGCTATCCAAACATGTGACATGTAATATATTGACATGCGACGGGGATTTATGTTCTCATCATGATCCGCAAGAAACAGCATATTCTGCTAAGCCTTGAGCTGGATTAAAGGTGTTTATAGGCTGTACTTTATTTTGCTTAGTTTTCTACTATTATTATGACTCGTGAAAATAAAAGGGGATTTAAAAAAAACCGTCGTTACTGCAAACAAATTAGACCTCGCGACAAACTTAACTTTGCCGTTGGAAATTTCCATACATATACATAGGTTGCGATCAGTTTACCAACACCGCAAATAAGTTTTCGGTAGGTATAAACATTTATACCGTTTGTAATTCAAGAACCACTGAAGTCTACTTAGTCGTCATAGTTTTCCTTTAAAAACGAATTTTAAAGGAAATATTTGCTTTGACCTGCAATTTTTTTGAAAGACCTATTCAACCACACCCCACACTATGGGGTAAACGAGAAAAAAAACAACCCCACGTTACGTGTACACAAAAAAAAACAAGATTTTTATATATTATTGTTGGCGTGACTAATATACCTACCTATATTCAGGCCAAATTACAGCTTTATAGTTTTAAGAGTCTCTGAGCTACGTCGTCGTCGTCTTCTTCGTCGCTACGAGTCCCTTAGTGTAACGAGTATACTATAAAATCTATCTGTAAAAAGTGGCATAACTATTTATAGCTATCATTTATTATTTTGAATCATAATGATCATTCTAATTAATTAGTGATTTAATTCAAGTTCGCTAAATTTACGTTCTACCTAATTGACTTTAAAATAATTCATAAACTACGCTAAACATTTTCATATTGTCAGCGGCCGCATAAAGTCGCTCCAATTTGCTGTTAAATTTATTCACCGACATAATTTGAATAACAATGCCATCATTGATATAAAAATGTTGATTACATTTTTAAATACTTAACTTTTCAAATTAAAAATTTCCGATCCAGAGTGCCGGGTACCGGGTGCCGGTTTTGGAATTTTAGAGGGCCACAAAAGAATCGATTAATAATAAATAATACGATTAAATATTAAGGTGCGTTTTGGAATATTTTAATTTATAGAAGAGTTAGGTAAACATTACTTTTGATTTTATCCTTTTTATGTAGAGAAGAGTATGTATTTTATTTCCAAGACAAATATTTTAAAGAGTTTGCTTAATCTTGATACTTGATTATTAACGAAATTGAGTTAAACATCTTGTTAACTCATGTATACTTTGAGTTATTAAGTTAATTACAGCAACTAAGCTGTTAAGTTAAATGAAACATAAAGAATGACGAGGCACTAACCTAATTTTGTAATAAAGGTATTAGTAAAATTGACCTCCAGAAGCCTAACAATGACTTTGCGAAAACAAAATTACAGCTGAATTTTGGTTTAGTTTGTTAAGAATATAATGGTTCATATTTCGTTTTCATCACTAAACCAAACCTAAACTGAATGTCATAAACTATTATAGTGCCATGGCAACCCTCAGACTATTCACTAAGTAATTTTAAAACGTGAGATCTCATGAGAGTCATATAAGTTTATTTACTAAGCGCAAAATTAAAACCAATTATGAATCATTTTTGTGTAACTTTTGATACTTTAACCGTCTGTCTAAGAAGGAATGAACATTTTACAAATACATATCTAATTCTTAGATATAAAAATATAAATTGAGGATGAAATCGATTATATAAATTTTTAAAATTGCACACAAAGCATGATGCACTGCCAGTAAATCCACGCGTTGTGTTTATTTACGACGTTATGACTTTTAAACTGGCTCCTTAGACAGCGATTAGCATAATGCACTCTGTTGGCAAGAACCTCAGCTAGACAGTAAAATGCAGACCCGCTGAAATGCAGTTTAAGTACGTTATAAAGTAAAATTTATGACGAAAATCTCGATAAAGAGGTCACATTGTTCGAAGGGGCATTTCTCAATAAAAATGCAACTTAGTTTTGTGTACACCCTGTATTGTATATATAATGTTTAGATTGTATTTGCAAGGAAAGTTGAGTTTCTAAAGAACAACCAATATGAAGAGAAATCAAGTGGAATATGATCTCGTTAGAATTTAGTTTAGTTTAGTTTTCCTGGGGTCAGTTTAAGATGTCAGATGTTGAATTGATGGGCGATATTGCTAAACTAATATAGACAATAGACATGATATTCATGTTTTTTGTGATGCAATAAGAGCCGACCTAAAGTCAGGAATGATAGTTAATATCAGTCATTTTTCTGCTGAAAGCTCAAAACGCCCCATACGAATCGTCACGTAGTATGACGAAAATATTCAAAATACTTTTTCATTACAATTTACGTAACATATTCCATATTCATAATTAGTAATTCATATTATATATTCATAACTATTTGTAGGTTGGATACGAAAAAGAAACAAGGTAAATATTCGAAATATGAAAAGTCCAAAGTTATTATGGCAAAGGTCAAGGTACCAAACCTAGGCGATCAAACGAGGGAGCAAGCCGAATATTAATGTAAAAGTCAAAGTAACAAAATACCACTTTGAATTTCCAATGAGCCCGGTGTCCACCAAAGTGTTATTTAGGGAAAACTGCTTTAGCGAGTTACCTAGTTTGTAGTTTGACTACGAAGTAATAGGTCACGGGTCCTATATTCTCCAATCAACTAAATTATTATACAAAAAGACAAAATGACGGACTTAATATGGATATATAAAATGTGGTATAAGGGATTTATTCTTTTTTTGTAACACCTTATTGCTTTTGACCTCGACTTTGAAAACGTTGGCAATACATTTCAAAAGCTTTATTGTTAATAATAAAGGCTTGTAGTACTCTTAGGCGATGGGCTTGCAACCTGTCACTAATACACTATTAAACCTCTTAGCCTGATTGTGCAAAACGTGGTTACAGAATTGTCAACCACTTATTTAAGAGTGATTGGATATTCTGTAGCTCTGCCTATCCCATTCTGGAAATGAAGGCGTGAGTTTATGTATGTATGTATGTATGGTTTTCCGGATTAGAATAGAGCTTCAGGTAAATAGTTGTTAGTGATAGTTTTTCAGATGCTGTACAAATAGCCGCCTTGGTGGTAAATAATTCATACATAAATGTTTGCGACACTCGACAGCGAAGTTGAACCGTTAAAATTTTCCACCCAGCGCTTTTGACTCAACTTTTTAGCCTTTTAACCTCGCAGTACTAGGGAACCAGCTTATTGCGGTGGTATTTCGCGACCGCTACGACTTGCAGTGGGGGCATTCCGATAAAATTTGTTCGTAATCAAAAAATACTTTACCCCTTTTTTTGCTTGATACGAATTATTTAAACGGTTATTTTTTTTGTTGTTTAAAAAAAAAATGCTGACGCCTCCAATGCGTCCATACAGAATTTGTTAAGTAGGTCTAAACGCCGAAAGGGTGTCCCGAGTGTCTTCAAATCCTTATAAAATGACAGCTACGTTTACAACAAAGATTAATAAATACATCACTTAAAACCTTCCTTTTGAAATTGACTATTAACTTTTTGATTAGTTATCAAAATTCATAAGTCAATTTGTAGGCGTTTGTAGGTTTATGGGAAGCGTAAGCTATGTGGCAACAGCTGTATATTCCTAATATTTTTATACGCAGATAGATAAGGTTACTAAAAATAAAACTAGACATTATGCTACGTAAAAAATGTCTCAAATTTCAATTTGAAGTTATCTTGTCTACCCGCGGTTTGAATTCTGGAAAAGGACGTAAGACACCTCCGAACAACTAGTCTACCGTGTACTTAAAGGAGATCAACGTAACTATTATTCGTCTCCTAGTGTTACAGGTGGCCATGGATGGCGGTGACCACTGTCCATCAGGTGACCTATTGACTTGTTACCTTCTTTTACGTTGTACAATCTAATAGAAGGTGTAACCGACGCAATAGCAATTTAGCGTATCAAAGCATACGCCACGCACACATGGAATTAAAAGTCGCAACTCATTTTTCACCGCCGGGTCATTAACCCCGCGCTAACTCTTATATTACGGAACCCTTTTAGTACAAAGCAATTAACCTATTTCTCCCAATAAACATGTGTTGCCTGTTTAGAGTTACATTTATGTTGTGTTTGTCAGTGTACTGTGGGAATTAAGGGTTCGGTGACTGAGTTAGAGTAGCACTAGCATTTAGAGTCCCGGATTTATATGTTTAACCCTACTAATATTATAAATGTGAACGTGTGTGTATGTTAGTGTGTTACTACTTCACGTTGCAACGCTGCCGTGCTAGTGTAAAAGGCGACTTTTCGACAAAAGACACTTTCGAGATAATCGCAAAAAAGTGACCGAAATCTTCATTTTCATATTTCTAGGTAATTTAAAGAGATATTGAAATGAAACTTTTTGTGTCGGATAGTCATTGTGTTTTACTAGTTTTCTACATAAGTAATGTATTTTTATTACCTAAAGTTTTTTTTTTACACGCATTTTTTCCTTTTTGTTTAGTTGCCGATTAATAATTGCCACTAAAAAACAAGCAAAAAGGCGGTATAAGAGCACTATACCGCCTTATAGGCTTGATTTTCCTTCATACGTCTTCATAATAAACTAGGGCTTGAACGTATCACAATAATGCTTAATTAAAAAGACGTATTTGCAACATACCGCCTTATTGCTTAGTACAAAATATTTTTTGAATAATTCTGATCTAAATAATAACGCCGAATAAAAGAAATACGTTTATCTTGTCTAGTACGCAAATCAAAAAAATATGGTTTGTTTTCGTATCGATCATTTTATATTTATATACTAGTCTAAAAAAACGTATGTCTTCAAAAGTCAGACGAAATACGGTTTTTTAATCTAGTACTACGATGAAAGGTTAGACTAATTGCTAATTAAAACCATCATAAATTCGGTACAAATATATTTGAAATAAACTAAAATTAACAGTTAAATCACAGGAAATATTATCTCTTCTAAGATTGGTGTCGTGTTATAGTTATTGAATAAATCAACAATAATACTCTTTGATTCGTCTGTATGACGCATTGTTAATCATAACTTCTTTTTTAATTATTTTTATTTAAACATAATCAGTGTCATAAAGTAATTGAATTGCAATTTTGGGAGGACTTGCCAGAATCTAACCATGAAAAAGTCGATGAATTATAGGTTAAAAATACTTATCCTATAATTTGTCGACATTTTCTTGGTTGAATTTTGGCAAGTCCTCGCAAAATTTCAAGCTAAGAGCAGGCATTAATGGACCTAGTTTACGTACTAAATTCTGTTTTCGACTTGCGTCTGTCTATCCCTCGGAAGTGAGTGTGCGATGAAAGCATCGGGCGATTTCCTTTTACTTCGGTAAATTTTTCTTTACTAAAATTACATACACATACATACATACACTCACGCCTTCGTTCCCAGAGTGGGGTAGGCAGAGCTACAGAATTACCAAAAAATCTAAAAACTTGTTGATAATTCTGTAACCACATTTTGCACAATTAGGCTAACATGTTTACCAGTGTATTAGTGACAGGTGGCAAGCCCATCGCCTAATAATACGGCAAGCCTTTATTCCCTTAGTCGCCTCTTACGACATCCACGGAAAGACATGGAGTGGCACTATTCTAACCCAGCAAACCACACGAAAACTAAACTCAATATATTCTCCTTGCAATAACCCTAATGTAGACTAAGCACCTTTAAATAGAATTACTCAAATCCTGGTCCTCGTGGAACCAATTATAATAGCCCTAAGCTAAAATTTTATTTTTATTTTATTTTTACCTAATTCCTACTACATCTATCTACCTAACCTAATAACTTAGTTACCATAAGTAACATTCCTAGTCTATAAAGCTCCCTATTCCTAACAACCTCTTTAAAAGTAAATTAGTTTTGGTATGTGATCGTCAAATAAGTAATCTAATATAACCCAATAGTTGTGAACCTATAGTAACCCTAGAATTCTTTAAGTCTTTGTTTTAAGTCCTAGCCATACTAATACTCTCTAGAATATAGATACCTAAATATTTACAATAATATGTGACTGCCGGGTTAGAATAGTACCACTCCATGTCTTCCCGTGGATGTCGTAAGAGGCGACTAAGGGAATAAAGGCTTGTAGTACTGTTAGGCGATGGGCTTGCAACCTGTCACTAATATGCTGGTAAACATCTTAGCCTATTTGTGCAAATTGTGGTTACTGAATAATCAACAACTTTTTAAAGTTGTAATTCTGTAGCTCTGCCTAGCCTACTCTGGGATTACAGGCGTGAAGGTATGTATGGATGTAGACTATCATTTATAACTTACCTAATACTATCCTAGTTTATTTAATGACTCCTAACCACTTGAAATTCAACCTACCTACTAAGTGAATAGGTTTTAAAGATAAAGTTAATATGTAACTATAGTATAATTTATGAAACCGAAGTCTAGATTAAAGCAAATCTAAGAATTTAAAGATTTTGTGGCCCCCTTAGGGCAGGAGGACCTTTACTTGTGGGAGGGAGGACCTTGTGCAGGGTCCGTCCGGGTTGGTACCACCATCTTATCCATTAACCTACCGCCAAGCAGCAGTGTTCGCATTGTTGTGTTCCGGTTTAGGGATAAGATAGCCGGTAAAATGACTAGCATGGAGGCATTCCATCTTAGTCCTCAGGGTTGGCAGTGCATTTGCAGTCTTGTGAATGCGAATGTCTATGGGTCACAGTTTCCACTTACCATCAGGTGGCCTGTGTGCTCGTTTGCCTTCCTAAGCCACAAAAAAAAATAAGGAGATCTCCTCCATACGCTCTGGGATAGCTATCCCTAGACCTTAGTCTACCTCAATAGTCATCCTCCATAGACAGGTCAGATTCCTTGCCAATATGTACGATTAGTCAGTCAGTCGTATAGTAAGGGAAGAAAAGGGTCAAAATATAAATTGAGTGTTTAAAAACTCAATTATACAGTAGATTATTTATCGTTCAATAAAGCAATAGTTATAATATGTTATTTTTATATCATATAATATTGTGAATCAAGGTTGATATTGCTTGCTTCACCTTTAAGTCTATATTCGACTTGAGTTTTATATAACTAAACTAGCGGCCCGCCAGCGGCTTCGCACCGCTGCAAATTTCTGAATTCCAAAAAAAAATTAATTAATTTTTCAATTATTTTCTTTCATACAAACCTTTTCCTGACAATGACGAACACAGCAAAAAAGAAATCAGACAAATCGGTTCAGCCGTTCTCGAGTTTTAGCGAGACTAACGAACAGCAATTCATTTTTATTTATATAGATGAGATGTTAAATTTCACCAAGTATCCATGTTTATCTTTTAGTTATAGTAAAAAAGTGGGATACAGAAGTCATTTTGTATTTTAGCTAGATTGAGTCCTCATGTTAGTAAAATATATTATGAAAAGTAAACAGACAAATCTCACTATAGTCACTTTATCATTTACTACTATATTTGTTTTATGCTCTATAAAATATTCACTTTATAAAAGGACTTAACCATCTCTGTAAGCTAATTATTGATATTCTAGATTTGCTTTATTTCCAAAAAAAAACTCTCCATTAAAACTTTATTATTTATTGGTATATTTGTATTATGCATTATAAAATATATATTCTGAGAAAGGACTTATTTCTTTAAGCTAACTATCGATGTTCTGGTTTTTTTATTGTTCATGTTTTTCTTACTAATATCATAATTGGGATTGTTCATATTTTTTAAATTACTCTAATTAGAAAACCATTTCAAGGAATAGGGTTTTAAAGCCGTTCTGCATGATTAAGTTTTTGTTATATTTATTTATTTCGGACATTTCGACAAAAGTATAATATTTGACCGTGTGGTTTGACTTTCGTTTTTGGCTTGAAGCCCTCCCAGTCGTGTCTTACGGGTTAGGCGTAAACCGCTTGAAATAGTATGTTTTAATATACTATTACAATCACTTTTTATCGTTACTTATCATGTAATTCATCAATAAAATGTCTGTTAAATAAATAAAGATATAAAAACAAAACTATTCGGTCAAATACAAAATTAATGAAATTGGTCTCTTAAAATTACCTATTTTTTTGTATTAGATTGTAAAAACTGTGAGTTATTTTTTTTGGTCTATCCCAATTATGTTAGTTCTCCAAAAAAATATAGGTATCATTTATATTAATTTATATATTTATTTTATTTATTTTTACTATACTCAGGTAACAAATATTTAGAATGGTATTATGTACTCAGTTTTATGATTTATCGTCAATTCGTCGTCCTCGTCTTTTCGCGTGATAACGGGCGCCAGCGCACACGCACCTTCATTACCCGTAACGTCACCGAACTGAAGGGCGCCCGAACGCGGGCACTCCCGTCCGCGGGGGGTATGTACCGTATGTAGGAGATTGGGGATTATACGGTTTTATTAAGTAGCATGGGTCGACTGTGGATATTCGAATAGTAATTAAGCGTTAAAAACTACCTCTGTCCCAAGTAAAAATACCGTATCACAAAATAAACGTTTTTTTAAACAAGTTTATCATTATTTAAAACTCGGCATTAACTAGACTAAAATACCGCAAAATACTGACATACGGTCTTTTTGTCTAGAAAATTCTGTTACTTTCATTTAGATTATGAGCAAATAGAAAAAAACATTTGAAACACTAAGTTAAAAGGCGGTAAAATATGTTATTTGTTCTTTTTACTTAGTAATCTGCAATTACGGCCTTATAGAGTAGTTCAACTTATTAATAAATCAAACCTACACCAGACAATAATGCAGAGTGTCTTGTTTTACGTCTTTCTAATATAGTATTGTGTAGTTACCGCTTTATTGATTAGTATTTGCTGGAAAATAGTCTGTTATACGGCCTTTTTCCTTATCGTATCTTCGCAACCAAGCCTCTTATCGACAAACGGATAAGATGGGTCGACGCGGCTTGTTCTCCATATCACGATGGTCATAACAACTCAATTTGGTCAAAATGTCGAAAGATCGCCTTTTACACTAGCACGGCAGAACGGCTGGACGGATTTAAATGAAATTTGGAATCGAGATAGCTTATAGCCTAGGGTAATTATTATCCTGTTTTTTTTGAAGATCTTGATGGTGTAAAAAGAGAAAATCGCAGCTATTTTAATATATGTCACAAAATCCACAAAAATTATAAACTTGTAAAAACTTGATTAGTTTGACTCCTAGAGCATTTACGGATCTATAATCAAAGTCCCGTAAAAAAGGGTTATTACAACTTAATTACTTTCATATAGTTTCGTGGTGGTTTAAAAATCAAATTAAAAAACAATACATTGCAATAATCAACAAAATAAGTAGTCTTTAAAATTTGTCACATTATTCTATCAAATTAAAGTCGATAAGAAATTGACAAATTCAATTTATCGACTTATTTATGCCGCGGAAACGAATTTCAATCTAAGGATGGCAGACTATTTATTCGATCAAATTTTCGTTTTATTATTTTGCATTAATTTATTTAATGGAAACATAAATAAGTTCTACATGGATCCTAACAGGGTACAACAATAATCTTAACCTTATACAACTTCATCTAGATACAACATCCAAAATTACAGAATTAAAATATTGAAGCGCACCGTCTTACGTTTATTATCCCTGGATTTCCATAACTCACTCTCTGTCCACTGCAATCTCCGGCCAATCTTTTAGGCAAGCGTACGATTTGTGTCGCCATTAGATGTTGGCCCTCGCGACTGTTACAAGTATATAGCCTTCCACTGTCTATGGCTGCCTGCAGCAGACATGCCCGGCTCAGTTTTTTTAAGAACTATCTTCCTGTGGGAACACCGTAAATTCCATTTTTTTTTCGATTATTCATTTCACCGAATTTTCATTTTTCCGAAAGCTATAATATTATACCGGAGCTATTTTAGAATAAACGGCTCATTTAATTGCTATATAATTAACAAGTTAGGCTAGATTTCATTTATAAGCGACATCCAAAAATGAAGTCTTCTGTCAAAACATATATTATATATATATTGTTTTCGTATATATTTGAGTAGGTTATTATATGCATGTATTATATGAACATATTATTATCTATGTATTTTATACATTTTAGTATTAAGTAGGTATTTAATTCATTTTCAACACTGTTTGCACCATGTATTCTCTGTTAACCATGAGGTTGACTGGTAGAGAATGCCTTTAGGCATTAAGTCCGCTATTTGTACTTTTTACATATGTATTGTGCAATAAAGTTTAAATAAATAAATAAATAAAACACTGCATTCGACAAAATGAAAACTCGGAATTTTGAAAAAAACAGTATTATGTAGTGTACCCATCGTACTGTACTCGTACATCAAACGTACGTCTATCTAAGGTCAAAAGCGGTTTTACATTAATTTATAAGTACCCGTTTTTTGATAATAGGATACACATTGATTGTCCTTTTAAGATGGCTGATATCTCACCCTAAACAAGCCTTCTGTAAATGGATTGTTGATACGTCTAATTAGGTTTCATTGAACTCAGTAGTCGTTATAACCAGAGGCCGGAATTCTCGTAGCACTTTTGAGCTGTCATAGGGAATTCTCGTTTATCGACTTCCGATATACATATTTTATCGATACATTATAGAAGACAGCATATTAAAGAAGTTCAAAATAAGAGGTAAACAACAGGCGGTCTTATCGCTAAAGAGCGATTTCTTTCAGATAATGACTACCTATTTCTTTTATAGAGAAACCGATGAAACACTTGTTAGCACTAAAACTGACTTTGACATGACATTAATAAATGATAAATCACTGAACTAAACTGATTAAACGTAAAAGTGTTAACTATTAACTCTTCAGTGTTTTTATTGTAAATCTCTATTTCACATTTTCAACTAAGTACTCGAAAGTTATCTGAAAGAGATCGCTCTTTAGCGACAACACCGCATGTTGTTTACCTCTACTTTGAATCTTCTTTCATATGCTGTGTTCTATAATTTATCGATAAAATATATATATCGGAAGTCGATAAACGAGAAGTCCCTATGACAGCTCAAAAGTGCTACGAGAATTCCGGCCTCTGGTTATAACTTTGTCCCAAACTATATTACTATTTATATATGTAAATAAAAAGTAATTGCAAATTCAAAATATTCCATTGGCGTTTTTTAACTGATAAAATAAAACACAATATTGGTGAAAAATATTAAAGTTATAATTAAATTTTAAATGGATTGAATTGTTAATAGTATGATGACGATCTGGTTTATAATAAAGTGAAATAGGAAGCGTGCCGTGGGTTTTTTAACAAATAAGTTGAATAAATATCAGGGACAATCTCATACAAATGGTTTTAGTCCCAAACTAAGTTCTAGATTAGTACTATTGGCAGTCGATGGCAACGATAAACGAACAGAAAAATAAACACAAATTATTCATACAAAAATACCAAAAACTGAATTCAAAGAAGCCTTAGCCTATTAGTGAATGAAAGATTTAACGTTAGTAAAGATAAAAAGATAAAAGGTGTTTATTCAGTAAGTAGGTCGCACTGGCAGTTTTACCCATCAGAAAACTTAAACGCTAGGTGGTATACGTTACTTATATTTGACAAACCATTCGTTAAAATTATATTTACTGTCATATATTTGGTATCAGCTTTATAAACCGGCCCGAAATCGCGTAAACAGCTGGGTGAAGGGCTGCATTTACTCGACAATAAGCACTCTTATTGTTGAGTAAATAAGAGAGTTAAAATAATTTAATACGTCATAGGCAATATTATTTCACTGTGTAGAGAAGAGACAAGGTTCGATTTACCCCATAAACTTTAACATAAGGTAATAGAGATGATAATTCAACAATTACTAGGTGCCAGTAACTGGTGTATCAGATGTTATATATATATATATATATATATATATATATAATATAGCCATGTCCTGTTTGTGGAATAATGTAATCTTCAAATGTCGAAAGTTTTTTAAATAGGTTTAGTGATTTTAAATTAAAACTCAAAGTTACAACATTTATTCAGCTGACGAAAATGTACTTTTTGGTATCGATGATGACGTGAAAATGACGAAATTTTACACACTGGGTGCTGTGCTTCATTAAGCAGGTGTTTATGTTTTAATAAATATAAATATATAAAAATCTGTAGAGTTAACCCTACATTGCATACTGTTCCACATATGGCACAACCAAAATATTTGCGAATTGTGACAAAAGTCAAGTTGCTAACGACATATCACATTATAGTTTTATTTCTCAAAAAAAAAAGTCATGCATTGTAGGGTTAAATACAGCTTAATTAAAAACGGATCACGGCTGTAGCCTCGTGTTTTCACCATTTATTACCAAAAAATGGCAATTTTTGCCTATTTTCTTAATTAATGTCAATGCCAGAATAGTATTCATGACTATTTAATCATACTTGTTTTTATTAAAACATACAAATAGTTTTTAATGATAATTATACTCGGTGATTTTTGCTTCCGTCTAACTCATTGTCAGTATCAATGAACTAAAGTTTACACGGTTTATGCAGCACTTTTTCGCCGTTCCTCGAAAGAATTTCAACCTGACAATTCCTAGCCTTTCATGTTTAATCAATTCTTATAACTATAACACTTTTTCGTAACGTTTTAATTAATAAGTAAAACAAAGGTTTTATGGAACATTGTTATTTAATTGCGCTTCGTTATACCATAATTACAAAAAGTCTACGCCGTAGCAGCGCTACGTGTGGCGTAGCACATGGCAAATCTCCGTAGCCATTCAAACTGTATGAAACTAAAGTATTATTTCATATAGACTACTCGAACATCGTATTTAGAGCCTTATTAGAGTATGAATAGGGCACGGAGTTACGCTAATATGAAGTGTCGTAACTCATGGTCTTATAAGACAGTATATTTCTCGCCCGCGGCAAATCTGTTTACTTGGAGGAACTTTTGTATTCCTAAGAATTGTATTTATTATTTGTGTTCATAATGTTACATGCCTTTTTTGTGTACAAGAATCATAAAAAAAAACTATTGTATTATTGAATTTTTGATGTTAAAGTGTGTGATTAATTAACAAGGATCGGAAATTCGGATCGATATTTACCTATACTTTCGCAGCGGCTTTGTTGTTCAGTTGTATGGAGGCGGACTCAATCATAGAATTAATTACTAAAATTTCTGGGATTTCAAAATAAATAAGTTGCACCGGCATTAATTCATAATCAATTATTTATATTAACTGTTTGAAGTTATTTTTCATGTATAGATTTACCAAATGTTATTTAATTTACCTGCAACTCATTAACCTAACGAATTTATAGGAGCAAAAATGAATGTTTTATTCTACATGTAAAGTAATTATTATATTAACATCTTGTAGAATTCCAGAATCCCGGAACTTATATTATTAAAATAATATTTTTAAGAAGCCGATGCCATGTTTGCCTATCTTTTTCCGGGATTTTGCCAAGTTTAGGTAAATATCGATCCGAATATCCGATCCCTGTTAATAAACCAAATAACGATATTAATTCTCCTTTAAGTTGTTTCCATTCCTAATTTACCTACCTGTAAAAAATCCTCAATCCTTACTTTAAATTAAAAAAACTAAACTTACCAATAAAAACGCCCAATAACAAAACCACTACCATTTTCATGTCAAATTCACTTCACACACATCACAAACTTTTTTATCAACACAGATACAAAAATTTCGTGACTTATTTCACATATTTGTATAACAAATTCACGCGCGAGTTGGCCCGGAGCGACGCGTGCGGTCTCCCCGAAAGACCCGGTTCCACTGAATCCTACAGTGATAAGATACCGGCAGTGTTGCCAACGTTGTGAACGTACCTCGATGGGATAATTTGATTACCAAGTTTGGGTTTTGTTGGATGGAGAAGTTTTTAAAAGGGGGAAGGTAGAACAAATGGAATTGGGAGTTGAAAACGATTAAGTGTCGTTAAGTTGTTTTGGTTTTGAGCTATTTTGTTAAGTTTTTAGGGAAAATGTAGACTTTTATAAATAACAATTTTTTTATACAGATTTTGTGATGATAAATTATCACTAATTTATTTATTTACTGAAAAAACGTATATCGTTTGTGTGTTAAAGAAATCAAAACGTGTGAAATAAAATGCTTGATGCCATAAACAAGTATGTTTTAAAAAAACTACTTTATTCTAAAATTGTTTTTATTTGTGTTTTTGCAACGAGACTCGTGTAAATTAACACTATCATCATACATGTTGTAAATCTTAACATTTTAGTAGCGGTTGAAAAATATCCTAAGGCTGGGGTAATTTTTCAGCGGCTGGCAACTAAGCTGGCAAACTTCTCGCCGGGCCGGCGCGCTTGCGTTCTGCACCTATGACATTTTTATTAAAACATTGTTTATTTTTAGCCCAAATTACTAAGATAATTGGAGGTTCTGAAGGCTGGGGCGTTTAATAACAAACAAACGTAGTCCTTAAAGAATACATTTTAATAACGTATCTTACGGTATTAAAACAATTTGAAAAAAATGGCGCTAATCCCGGGGTCGTGAAATACTGAGTATTTTTTAAGTCTTATTGAGGTAACCATATAAATATAATGATATTGAGTTAGATAATTATAATATTAATTAACTGAGTTATTAACTATGATATCTTTAGGTTAGGGTCCTTATTCTAAACTACTTGACCCCATGTTGTAGTTTAGTCAACTTTGAGATAGCTCTTATTTACTTGATAGTAATGTCGACTGAGTTAAAACAATAATTGGACGACATGTTAGCTTAGTTACCTACGGAGCTATTGGTTCCGGGTTCAATGCTAGGTAAGGGTAGAATAATTTCGTGTGATGAGCGCTAGTATTTGCTTCTAAGTCTTTGATGTTTTTGATGTATAGTATGTACATACGTAAGTTTATCGGTGTCTAGTACCCATAGTTGAAGCCTCGAGCTAAGTTTGGGCCTATATCAATTTGCGTGAGATTACCCCTGATATTTTTATTTGATTTTATTACTTACTGACTTTTAAAGTAATATCTTTTTTTAAAGAGCCTTATTAAGTTTTGCTAACAAGTATCCTAGGTAAATATTACTGTCGGTGATACGGCTTAACTGCGTAAATTACAAATTAATTAAGGGACAAACAAAAAGCACCTTACTAAATTAATTACTAACGTGTATTTTGCTTCTTATTAAAAAAATACTTACGCGGTTTTGTAGTTTCACCGATAAAATAATGGTGTTTTTATTTTTGTGTTTTTTAATTTATCCTGAATTAAATCAATGTAATAGGATAAAAGCTACCTATTTAGTGCAGTTAAAGGAAAACAAATAAAATACCTTAGAAATATCAAATCAAAACAATTTGGCACTACTAAAATATAACTCACTCAAACGTGGCTTGCATTTAAGTTTATCAAACGTTGTTTTGTTTTCGTATTAAATTAAATTACCGATGAAAAAATGCTCGTTAGTATTAAAATATTTTTAATGTTACGGTGGAACTTATAAGTATTTGTTTATTTAAGAACCTCGTCGCACTTATTAAAATACTAAATTCCAACCACTCTCACTTTAATACGTTATTGCGACACGGTACCTACTAATATGAACAGCTAGGTACTTAGAAGTTCGACTGTGTCAATTATCACTTATAACTATTTATCATGATGATTATCTCAGCCGAAAGACATCGTAAATATTTAAATATCAATTTATTGCAAGATGTCACAAGTCATGATAATTTATAATTATATTTTGGGCACAATTTCCCGTTTCAGTATCGCCTAAATGACATTTTGACATGACAGTCTGACTTGCGGCTACGCTATGTTGATAAAATTATTTATTGAAAATGAATCTTTCGTCTATATTTTGACGTTGTCTTGTAGAGCTCAAATTGAAATCCGTAGATTTTTTGTTATAATGTTTCGCCTTGTGTTGATTTTGTTTAAAAAAAAACTCCGGTTGAAACATAAATATAATTGAATATCCTTTACTGGACACCACAGATATTTTCACTCGAGTGATCGACCGTTCGACAAAAATCCGTTTTAAGAAGAAACAAACATCTCCCTCAAATTGAGCAAAAAAAGAGGTGCCTTCAAGCTCCATTGCAAGACTAGAATAGGCTATAAGCTTGAGCTTCTGATGACAGAAACCAGTAAAAACTAATTTTCAACAAACAAACAAACAAACAAACAAACAATTTAATGAAGTAAGATTTTCATTTCCTTGCTATTTGTATTAGGTCAAGCGGGGCTATTACGTGAGTGGGGCAATTACGTCAAGTGGCTTTAACTCCTGTTCTTAAGTTTGTATAGAAGAGTGAAGCGAGTGAGTTAAGTAGAGAAAAAAAAATCTACTTGTCAATACATGTAATTTTTCGATACGAACTTTAAAACGGGAGATAAAGCCACACTACGTATTAGCCCCACTCACGTAATAGCCCCGCTTGACCTTATTTAACTTTCCAAATTTGCGACGCGTTGCTGACCTGCGTTCTAAACAATTTAAAGGTCAATCAAATGTCAAAGGCAAAATACGAATAGCACGGCAAAAAAAGAACAGTTAATTCACACACAGGGGTTCTATCACAAATATAAATAAACATAGAAAACGCAAATGCATCTACTTCGCGTGTCCGAATCCGGACTTAAACCCAGTGGCCGTCGCTACTGACGTTTCGCAGCCGATCGGCCGTTAAAATTAAGAGATTGTCTTGTTGCGTGATAATAGACTTCAATATCCCAAAAAACGACTTTGAATCGATTTTGCATGGAAAACGGAAAATTCTCTTCTCTTGGTGTGTCCCAGTTGATAGCAAAAATCGACACGGTTGGTTTTCATACAGATCGGGGTGTTTACGTTATCTATGATTTAGATTTAGATTTATTTATTTCATAATATAAGATATAGTTATATTGCACACATGTCAATTATACAGAATTCATATTATGATCGTCAAAGAAGTAAAAACAAAAAAAGTAATGTAGCAAAAGCCAATGTCAAAAATGAATGGATTATAAAACACAAATAAAAATAAAACGAGTCACGTATGTGTATTTATATCATTGGGTTCTATTCCACACAGTAAAACAATAGTGCTTTTACGTATTATTGTATTGTTTGTAACTCCGCCGCCATTACTGTCTAGTAAATAAGAGCTATCATAACGTTGACAATTCAATAACATGACAAAGACAACATGATTTTTCCCATTCAAATAAAGGCCCTATTTTAGCAAAAAGCGGCATTATCAAAATCAAATCAAATCAAAATTATTTAATTCAGACAAAGTCCATAGTGTTAGAGATTATGCCCGAGAATATTTTGTAAGGTTCTATAAATAAACAAGAATAAAGGGTCTTGCTCACCCACGTACAGGGCGTACACGTCATTAAACATCACGAGATATATCTTGCGACACATCATAAATTTTGTACCATCATGTATTTTACCGCGATTACCTCATTTTGAGGTTCATAATAATAAAGAGACGCAGTTGCACGCTCAACGATCACAGGCAGGCAGAACTTATATTGTATGGAATGAGAAAGGCCAACGGGCACACAGGGCAGCTCTGCTGGCACTGGTCTACTCGTATATTATCGCCATAATTATTTGTAGTCATGGTCATAATTATCGCAGGTCAGCGTATTTTTTTAAAAGATGTTACTTTTTAGGTGTTTTTTCAACACTTAAGCTACTCGTATTTAAGAAATTCTAGAAAAGTTTACGGCTCCAGCAATATAAAAATTTTGATCATAAATAACTATGTCAACCATGAATTATGGCCAAAAAAACATATAGAAAATAACGGTACCTTATTGCCCTTGCCATTGCCTTGTCGTTGCATATGCATGCTTAGGTAGGTATAATCTTCTTCTCGCCAAAAAATAATTAGGTATGATGATCTTTGTAATTAAACTATTATCACAACAAAAAATACCACGTATATATTGTCACGTATATTTATGCCTATTATAATAAAGATGTGTTGCGATATATTTGGCACTTTGGATGCTAACGACTATTTGATGCTGATTGTAAAGATATTCTATTTTATAACTTTATATTAGAGTACCATAAGATTTTTTAAAGACTCAAGAGGAATACTCAGTAAGTTTGTCCAAACACTACTATAAAAAAAAAATGATATAGTTCATTAATACTGTGCTATTTTTGTATCAAACCATCCACGTCAAATGTTGAAGTACTTGGCCGCGTTCAAATAAACCTTATGAAAATAAATATTGTCAAATAAAATTCTTTTGTCAGAGAGCTTGTAACCAATTGCAGATTTTTGTCTTTTAAAAGGTATAAAACCTTACTAAAATTACTGTGTACTCAAACGTTACATCAATATCTGACGTAAATGACTTCAAACTTTAATTCAATTTATATTTAGCTGATTATCGAAACCACTCGATACATAAGATCTTTTCATTTCAAAAAGTGGGTGTTCTGGAGCGGATTTTGCAGTCGTTTTTGTTTGAGGTTCCCTTCCATACTTATTATATTTAGATGGGTAGCTCATAATAATAGCTACTATGTAATTTAATAAATTAATTTAACTGGCTGTCCAAATTAATGAGTGTTAATAATATATTTATGTATGTCTGCAACCCAGCATTTTAGCGAATTTTACTTCATCGAATTTACTTTTTGCTGAAACCATTATGATATCAGGCTACCTATCTTAAATATTTATTACATAGGTTAGGTAAGGTTACACTTAACTTGTGACTTTCTCACCAAAAAAAAATACTTTTGCGGCGAGAAATGCCTTTCGACGAAATTAAAATTCTGCGTAATAATACATTCGTTCGAAGGTATAATATCATAGATACCCCCTTAAACTTTAGTTAAAATCGAAGAAATAAATCAATTAAACCTGACTTGATTAAGACTGTTTTTACTAGAAGTCAAACAAGCACACTTGAATGATCCATCATCATAATCATGTCAGCTGAAAGACGTCCACTGCTAGACATAGGCCTCCCCCAAGGCTCTCCACTCAGACCGGTCTTGTGCTTTTCGCATCCACCGCGTTCCCGCGATCTTCACAAGGTCGTCACTCCATCTTGTTGGAGGCCTACACCCCGTCACACACACCTACCTACACCACCTACAGCATATCTCCCGGTCCGCGGACGCCACTCAAGAACCTTCTGACCCCATCGGCCATCAGTCCTACAAGCGATGTGCCCCGCCCACTGCCACTTCAGTTTAGCTATTCTTCGGGCTATGTCGGTAACCTTAGTTCTACGGCGGATATCATCATTTCTGATTCTATCACGCAGAGAAATCCCGAGCATAGCCCTCTTCATAGCCCTCTGAGTGACTTTGAGCTTCCTTATGAGGCCTATTGTTAGCGTCCACGTCTTAGATCCGTAAGTCATCACTGGCAACAGACACTGGTCAAAGACTTTTGACTGCAAACACCAGTGAAGTAATTATGACATAACTACGCAGTTCAGTCTAATCTACACTGAGAGAAAAGGACAGAGCTATATAACTGCTATAGCTCTGTCCTTTACGCTCGCCGTAAAATGAACTGCATTGTTACGTCATAATAACCCCCCCTGAATGATTGTAAGTATACTATGAGGCTCATAGACATATTGCAATTTCAGGAATTCAAACGTAATGTCAACGCTGAGGATTAAGATCAATACCTTCATGGTTAGTTTCTGCACATGCCTTACTAGCTAGACAATGTAGTGCTATCAGTGACAAGTCAAGATATGTCAGTTAAGTAATGATTAGAGAGCTAACTAGGTGTTGCCTGGGGATATAGAGACCGCCTAGTTTAGCTGCTAAAGTTGTAGCGCCAAGTTCTCTGCAACATATTCCAATTAAGCTCGGTTGACTTTTGCAGCTCTATAATAATTATTATTTGTGTGTATGTATAGTTATGATACGATCTATTTTTAGTTATTTTAATTTATGAATTTCTTAAAGTGTTAAAACCCATTTAATTACGTCTTTTCTAATAAAAAGTTTGACTGGTAGATATATTTAGCATTAGGACAGAACAGTTGTTGTGTAAACTTTTTTGCATTAAATATTTCATTGTATTATTATGCAATAATAATAAAAAAATAAAAAAATATGGGGTAAAATACAATCAAAATAAAAGTGGTTAAACTATCTTCTTGGTAACTTCCACTGGCCTTATATTAGTGTTTAAAACAATGAACCAGTTTCAAGATAACTCAGGAACTTCTAAATCTCAAGCCAGTCAAAAAGATCCTCACAAGAAGACACTCAATTAGTTAACCTCTTTTTTTAATCGGTTGTTAAACCTTTTTTTACCAAATCTCTACATATAACGAAGCTTAAAAACCATAAGGAGCTTATGGGGCATTCAACCCAATCCTTGTACGCACACTTAGAATGACAAGTTATTAAAGGCCCGCGGTTTTCTGAAATAGTAAATTGGTCGGCTGGGCACTAAAAAGGTTCTTATTTTCAGATATAGTAGTTTGAGTGTAAGTAAATAGATTGGTCTAGCTCTCGAATCAATGCACCAATCTTATTTGACATTTGATTGCGATAAAAAAAAACATTAATGATATTACGTATTTACGTCAGATTTACTGTTGTTACAATTATGTTTGTATATTTAGAACGGGTGTGTAATGTTTAGTTTAAAAACAAATGGTCTAATGATCATTTTACGTAACACGAATTGCATAATTTCGATCTGTATAATAAACCATCGATATAATAGTCATGTTGCATAAAACAAAATGCATAATTTCAAAAACTATGTTTATATCTAAATTAAAAAATAAACGGCTGTCATTACTATTAATGTGGTCACAATTCTAATCTAACCTAACCTAGTAAGAAGAAATTTATTTAAAATGTATAATAACAAGAAAATTATAGTCATATTAGTATAGAGGTGGGAGGACCTTGTGCAGGGTCCGTCCGGGTTGGTACCACCATCTTATCCATTAACCTACCGCCAAGCAGCAGTGTTCGCATTGTTGTGTTCCGGTTTGGGGATAAGACAGCCGGTGAAATGACTAGCATAGAGGCATTCCATCTTCGGCCTCAGGGTTGGCAACGCATTTGCAGTCTTAGGATTGCGGTCTTGTGAATGCGAATGTCTATGGGTCACAGTTTCCACTTACCATCAGGTGGCCTGTGTGCTCGTTTGCCTTCCTATTATATAAAAAAAAAAAAAAAACAAAAAATTAATGTTATGTTATTCGATCGTATGCCAGATAAAATTATACAATTAGTTTTTTTGCTAAACGTTCATTATGCTTTTCGTGATAAGTTACATGAAATTAAACAAAATGTTTTTATACTGATTGAAGGGCACCCGTTTAAAACATCTACTTTTAATTTGCACCTGTATGCTAATTAAACTCATATCATTGTTGTGACAGATGAGTAAACTGGAGTTTTCTCCTGCAAGTTTTTAATAAGAAGTGGTCCCTGCCTACTCCTCTGGGAAACCGACGTGATTTAATGTATATATGTAAGTTCTTAATAAATAAGATACATGAAGTGTTACGCGACACACCGGATTTCTGTAGATCCAATCTTTCACAGTAAACTCTGGGAATGTTTCTGAACCCATCGACTTGTTCAACAGACTTCCCCATTCCGTTTGAGCTCGGAACTTCCCCTGATTTAGAACTCTTTGAAGTGAATTAGTGCTTCAGAACGATCTCAAGTTTTCGATTTCATCACAACGAAACTAAGGATAGGTTGGTTACAACAAACCTCTTAATACAAGATGTAATCTCTTTTACTCATCAACAATGATTTGATAGAGGGAAAAGAACAGCTATAAAAATGTAATTTTAATTTTAAGAAAAGGTACACTTTAGTTAAATTTAGCTAAGTCTCTAGAAGGCGAAATAATAATAACTAAAACATTAATTATTCTTAATAAACGTTTTTTTAACACAATTAACAATTAACACCAAACATTCTTAACGAAATGTACAAAGAAGTGTTTGTCGCTCCTACGATATATTTTAAGTCATTCATTAGAGTGCTAAGGTCACGCCACGCCGTGCGCGGCGCGGATTAAAAGATAGAAAAAGGTGAAAAATTAGGGGACGCATCGACGGAGATTACGGACGGGCTTAGGGCGCGTCATTTATCAACTTCATCTGAGGACGCTCGGAGGGTCCCACGCGGGGCCCAAGCTACGAATGACTGCCATTACAAGAATTAAACCAATTTCTTTAAATCTGGTAAAGAACCATCACGATGATAAAAAAACAAAAACTGCCTTGAAAAAGCAAAAAATAACTTATTTTAATAAAATGGTAGGTCAGTCCAAATGAAGCCGGCGTCCTACAATATTTTAACCAAAAGCAGGCGGTTTTTTGTTTTTTTAAATTTTTTTTTTATTCTGTTATGTAGTCCCACTTTACAATTAATAAGAAACTATAGAACTAATAGTTTCACTTCACGAAATAGTGCTTTTCAAGAGCAAATACGCGAGTTACAATGAAAAATACCAAAATCGCTATAGGTGTGCCTATAAATTTTGAAGAGTTCTGTGGATTCCTCATGGATTCCACCATCAGAGCTTCATTTTGATAAAAATGAGACCAAACAGGAAGCACCAGCTTTTAAATAAAAAAAGAATCATCAAAATCCGTTCACCCAGTCGAAAGATCTAAGGTAACAAAAAAAAAACAGACGAATTTAGAACCTCATCCTTTTTTGAGGTCGTTTAAAAAATACTCTCTTCCAGATACAAATACTCTTTTGGCTTCATTATTAAAGTGGCCAAACTTTGGTAATTAAATAAAACCTAAAAAATAATAATTCAATGATTCTCGCTGGCTTTCCTATTTTAATCCACACGCCAAAGCGTTGGCAATGACGCACCAGCCGCGCCCGATATCCTTCGAAAATAAAAAAACTAGTTAAAATTATTCTTCCTGGATTTAACAGGTTTATTTAATAAATTGCATCCGTGTGGCGGAAGATTAACGTCGCGGTTGCAAATGTTTTCCGTTTCAATAACATGTTTTCTAAGAACTTCACTGTTTTTACACGCAACAAGATAACTAAAAAACTTAAGTAAAGGATTCCTTGCATGTAGTTGTGGGAAGACTTTGTGCACTTGTGGGAGGACCTTGTGCAGGGTCCGTCCGGGTTGGTACCACCATCTTATCCATTAACCTACCGCCAAGCAGCCGTGTTCGCATTGTTGTGTTCCGGTTTGGGGATAAGACAGCCGGTGAAATAACTAGCATAGAGGCATTCCATCTTAGTCCTCAGGGTTGGCAACGCATTTGCAGTCTTGTGAATGCGAATGTCTATGGGTCACAGTTTCCACTTACCATCAGGTGGCCTGTGTGCTCATTTGCCTTCTCATGCCATAAAAAAAAAAAAAAACACATCTGCGAGTTTAGTAGTGATAGTTGCGTTTATCGCGTAACAAAATGTGGATAAAGCGTCCGTCACTCTCGTACTTATTCGTGTCAGAAAGTGACGGAAGTTTTATCCACATTTTCTCAAGTAGTAAACGCAGCCTTATTAGGCCCTCTGTATAGAATGTTCGAAATTATACATACATCGCAATTTCAGGACAAGAGTGACCTAAATCAGATTTTTTTAATTTTGAGTTAGGTCTCTATGATTTGATATCGATAAAAAAGATGTCGATACAATATTTATATATTTAACGTGACGCGTGACATTGTATTTTTTCTGGAGAAAACTGTCATTACATTTAGAGCAAAATAATGTTGACTCACGTAGTTGTATGTCAGGATATTCACAAATCCACGAGTTAATATAATTATCGCGTGGGCGTGGATATTTCTTGGGCGGCATGATTATTTTGGACTTTGTAACAAACGTAGCGGAATATTACCTACCTCGTATATTATTCTTACTCTAAGATATGAATGGCACAGACAGTAAATTGTCATTTTGATTGAAATGACATTCGCATACTTTTATTATCTTAAGAGGCTCGATATCAGATATGACATCGAACCTCTTTACAGTAATCGAGAATGTTCAATGTGCACATGTATTAATTTAATTATATCGACATTTTTTTTATCGATATCAAATCCCTAGAACTTGCCCCGAGTTATCCCAGGTATGATAATAAATTTATGACTTAAAGTTTGAAAGCTGTAATTTTGAATTAGGTCAGTATTGTTTTGAAGGTGCGATATGTGAAATTTTTCAAAATTTACACATTAGTTTAGTACACAACTACATGTAAAAGGACCTTTAACTTGAGTTTTTTACATAGGTATACCGCTGTGTAATATTAGTTGACTGTGTTTTTTTGACGGCATGGTCCTATGAAGTTTTATCGCTACCGTAATGATATACTTATCGGAATCCGTTCAGTAGTTAAACCGTGATTGAGTAACAAACATCCAAACATCTAAACCTTTTCATATTGAATATTAGTAAAATTAACATGGTCACTGTTTATTGAAATATTTTAGCAAAATCCGCATTAAAATTGGCCTAGTGGTTGGATTCATTGTTGCGAGGAGAAAAAAAATTAGACTGACATACACACACTAACTCAAAAAATTGTTGAAACGTGTTCTACTGAAGTCCCTTAAAATATTTTATAGTTTCATAATTATATCAAACTAGCGACCCGCCCGCGGCTTCGCCCGCGTGGAATGTATTATACACATAAACCTTCCTTAAGAATCACTCTATCTATTAAAAAAAACCGCATCAAAATCCGTTGCGTAGTTTTAAAGATTTAAGCATACATAGGTACAGACAGCGCAAGCGACTTTGTTTTATACTATGTAGTGATATGTTGAGGTTTTTCATTTTATGACTTTAATTAATATTTAATTGTATTAATTTATATCGTTTATGCAACCTAAAAATTAAACTTAACTGGACGTACGGAATTGTTTTTTTTTACATTATTTTATTTAATATTTTTACTACAAATCATAAGTTTGATAAAGCAATAAAGCATATAAAAACCTCTACTAACTAATAACACATAACGTCTTTTTAACACTAGAGTATGCCCATGATATTTTATACGTGCACAATTATGATATTTTATAGTAAAATAACTCACATTATCGTCAGTATATCTCAAGATATTTTAATAAACCAAGATGCAATTGTACAAATGAGTAATTATTTCGGCAATAATATAAAAAGTATTTGTCATCATAACTTTACTCTTTTCCCAATGGACATACTTAGTACGCCGTTGTCGCGGCAAAATTGATCAAACGTCAAAGGAAATCAATTATGACAATCATCTCCATCTAGCGGTAACCTTTGGAATAACAGTTCTATCTTTGTTTGTTACCCTTTATTACTGCCAGACCTCATACATGAAATGAATTTAAAAAAAAAGTATCATTATTTTGTGGGATGAGCGATATGTAGATTTCAAGTATACATTTTTGAACAAAAGACGGAACGTGGCTTTGTTTTCAATAGCAACAATATCACAATACAAATTCTAGCAAAACATTAGCACTGGATATTACTAAGAGAAATTTCCATAAGAATAAAACAGGCAAATGCATTAGTCCGCAGCATGCACTTTATATGCAGATGCCCAATTATGCGTCCGACGGCATACCTGCAGTTTCATTACTAGATATACAAGATATACAATATAGCTTCGCTCTCTCGATGTTATGTGCACAATTTATATGCATACAAGAAACAACAGTTATCCAGAGAGAATTAGAGATCTACATAGAATATGATAATCAACTATAGCTATGTAGTTTTAGATCAGATTAACAATAAAATAATAATTATTCACCAACCTTTTACCAGCGTTAAACTAAATTACTGTTTGATAAAGTACGTAGGTATGCAATGGAACCATTAAAGTAAAACTATAAGTTTGAGGGCGTAGAAAAAAAGTTCAATACGCTTCATTCCACTCGGTCAAACCTGATTGCTTTTGACATGTTATCGTATTTCACTCGACCGCCATTACTCTCAAGTGAATAAAAGCTTCAACTGGGATTGTTCATATTTTCACAATAACTCTAATTCGAAAAACATTTCGAGGAATAGGTCGTTCTTCAATATTAAGTTTTTTAAATATTTATCTATTGCGGATATTACGACAAAAGTATATTTAACTTTTGTTTGACTTTCGTTTGCGGCTTGAAGCGCTCCTAGGTACATCTTACGGTTTAGGCGAAAACCGCTTGAAATAATATGTTTTAATACACTATTACAATCACTTTTTATCATTAAATATCATTTAAGTAATTGTTGTAATTTGTTAGAAAATTACAACCCAAATTTAAGATAATCATGTCATCCATAAAATGTACCTATGCTAAATAAAATAGATATTAAACAAAAACTATTGGGTCAAATTCAAAATGAACGCAATTGGTCTCTTAAAATTACCTATTCTTTCGAATTAGAATGTAAAAACCGTGAGTAATTTTTTTTGGTCTATCCCAATTATGTTCACAATACGATAACATGCCGAAACTAATTTGTTTTTACCGATTAGGAAAGAGTCCTAGCTAAACCTAGATTACCTAGATTCACGGTAAAATTTGAAATATTTTTTCTAATAAATAAATCAGTTTTGATGAAGCCCTTGGCTATAACGAAGTCGGTCGCGTTCGTTACCGACGATGAGTGATGGATTCGATACAGACGGAAATTATTCAAATTAATATGGAGTATGCTATGGTTCGCTGTTTTTGAAAAAGTCTGGGAAAGAATATTTTTTAATTGCTAACGTGAATTAATAATGAAACGTTGCTTGTTTAATTTATTATTTGCTTATTTATTTTAGTTTTTTTATTTAAAACCAGACAAACAATAGTAGGTAAAATAACTTACACTATGCCGGGAAGATCGTCGCTCGGGTTAGAAACGAATTTTCCCGAAAATTACAACTCAACAAATCGAATTTTCGCCCCCGTAAACCGCTATATTACTCATTTCAACAATATTATTTAAAAAAAAATATGTGCGTATTTAAACTAAAAGCCTCAATAAGGAAAATTAAATAACGAAGCTCTCGTTTCATCCATATTTGATGATTCTCGTAACATAGTGGTCGTCCGTTTACACAGTAAATTGAGCCGTTTGTCAACTTCATTGAAACTTTTGCTAACAAACGTATTACCGTCTGTATCTATTGCGTACATTCCCCGCGGGTACCGCGGAATGTCTCGAATTCAACATTTTGTTACAACTCCACTGAACATCACATTCAAAACTCACTCGTAAGAGTTCCAGAGTAAGGTCCCAATTAAAACTACATAAAATGTGTAAAACTAGGAACTAAGCAACGATTCGTCACAAGCTGCACAAGTTCATACGAACTAGAAACTTTCAGACTGCGGAAATTTTAGTGTCATATTGTTACTGCCAGTTCTGTTACTTCATATATCTCGCGGCTCTGAGGTTTCGTGCTCAATTTAAAACTTTGCTGTGATAGATAGAGTACCTACATTTATATATATTTTTAAATTAAATATTATGATATGAGTATTAACATATGCAAGAAATTCTGTTCCTGGTTCGTAATTGATAATAGAGTAAATGAGGACCTAACACATATTACAGTAACAAATTTCTTGGGTAAACTTTAGGAATCGTTTTTTTTTGGGTCAAAAGTAACATTAATAAAATACTCCCTGTTATTTCCCAAGTCGCCACGACTACTAGGGTGACGGAACCAGTAATGGAGAACGACCAATGACGGACCCTTGATTCTTATTATACAGATAATAAGGGTTATTCATTTGTTTTGCAAACAATCAGGTTTATGATTTATGACTGTATGTTCTTTGAATTAAGAGTTATGGGTCCATTACTTGTGCCTGTCAGCTAAAAGTGTCCATCAATGGTGCCATTACCCTACACGACACTAAAAATGAACTTTAGTGCAACGGGCATTGTGTAATTTAAATAAATATTATTCTATTGTTTTTTTGTAGTATATGTTTAGGAAAACTAAGTCAGGTCTTGATTTCATTTTAAGGCTACGCGCCTTTGAAGATATTTCCGGATAGAACTGGAAAATTATCTAATATCAACAAACCATTCGAAAACTTCCAC
The DNA here is from genome assembly GCA_927399475.2 of Acleris emargana. NCBI lineage: Eukaryota > Metazoa > Arthropoda > Insecta > Lepidoptera > Tortricidae > Acleris > Acleris emargana. Next base: position 7,760,687 of record OV656840.1, read on the forward strand.
TCTCCATTCTAATAAACTTCTTATCTTAAGCAAAGTGTGAATTTCTTCGAGTTTTATCGGAAAACGGCTACCGGGAGCGTAAAATTAAACACTGTAATGTTATCTGATTTACAGTGTTTTAAAGATCAAAAAGTTCCGCCTACCATGAGAGAAAAGGATGCTATTTCTTTTCGGAGACACTAAATCGAAATTAATTTGCAGTTCTTTGCAAATACAAGGGGTCAAAATTATTGACTTGGATTTTTAGTTCAACAGGGTTTTAATACCGATTTATTTTTAAGTTACGTATGATTATTTTTTTGCCATTTATCTCAGAAGTTTTAACAACAAAAAAACTAAATAGGTAGGTACACTATACAGTTGACAAAAGGTTAAAAAAACCGACCTTGTGATTTATTTCTCGATTAATAATGACCGTTGTCGTTATCTCCGACGCTTATTAATCAAAAAATCTGAAAAAAACCTGACATATAGATAATTGGTTATATTTATTCGTAAAAATAGAATTTGCCGTGTGGTTGCCGGCTTAGAATTGTGCCACTCCATATCCTCCCGTGGAAGTCGTAAGAGGCGACTAAGGGAATAAAGGCTTGTAGAACTGTTAGGCGATGGGCTTGCTAACTGTCACTAATATTACACTGTCTAACATCTTAGCCTAATTGTGCAAATTGTGGTTACAGAGTTATCAACAAGTTTTTGGAGTTGTTGGTAATTCTGTAGCTCTGCCTACCCCACTCTGGGAATGAAGGCGTGAAGGTATGTATGTATGTATGTAAAATAAAATTAAGTACCTACTCATTATTTACTTACAGTTTTTGAGAAATAACAAAACAACTCTGAAATTCTGTTTTAAATTTTAGCTAGTCAAAATAGGCCTTATTGCATAATAAAGTTCATAAAAACACGAGTTTTTTTTGCGGTTACCAAGCATAATAATTATCTCAAATACGGAACTCGGTACGTACAACTCGCACTTGACTGGTTTTTTTTCTTAAAATTCTGCTACTTAAAAGTAAACGTCTGAAATGTTTTATGAGTGAAAGTACTCGTGCGATTATAACGTTCGAATAACCTAAACCTTTGAAACATCGCTTTTTAGCGGACTATCCGTAACCGGCCAATGGACTCTCCCGAATTTTCCTCTTTTATAACTTTATCCGCGCGTTTCTAAATCCAGGCAGGCTATTTTAAAACCACAATCCCGCAAAAATCACTGAACAGTGATTCTTTTCGAGTTAAGCGATATAATTTCCAAGCCAATGCCACCGCTTCCTAATCTGGCCCAGCTTTAGAAACTGCCACGCCATCAAGAGAAAGAGATACGGTTACGCAGCCTACATAAATGCGTCTCGCTCTATTAGTGAACGAGGTAAAGTGTTGTTCCTGGAAGGGCTTATTCACTGAATAAATGATTGGATTTAATAATAAAATGAATTTGGGAAGGTTCGAGCTTACGGCTTTGTTTATAAGCTTTTATTCGTTAAATTTTATTTGCTGCCGACGGGGTGGAATGATTTGTTTTGAGATCGCAGAATAAATTGACATCAGGCTTTCGGATTGTAGCTATAAATAAAAGGGTTATTAATGTTGAAAGTAGACCGAAATAAGTCGGTACTTTTCATAAATAACTAACGACACTGCGGACCAAAAAGTTCGTTCATACTAAACAAATTTGCCCGTTTGAAGTTTCTGAGATTTTCTATCTATTTATAAGAAACAAATGGCAACTGTGAGAAAAGAACACGTCAACTGAAGGAAAAATCCATCGCTTTTGTACCTACATACAATAGCACATAAAACATAACGAACGAGTGAGATCATTCTCATACTCAATTATGCTAGTAAATAGTATCACTGTATATTAAACTGTTATTATAGTCTTCGGAGTAAGGATAGTTTCTACGTGACTAAAACCGCCCCAAAACTACTAACTAGCAAAACGTAGTGGTAACTTTGAGAGTTGAAGTTATAAATCTTCATCTCTTGCTTGCAACTTAGTCTAGATGACGAGTAGAAGGAATAGTGCACTCTAAGTTTTAAATTCAGATCTTCATATTGTGTTTCGATCCACGAAGTCGCGCCCTGCTACAGAGTAACCATTATCTTTAATAGCGATCGGTAGACTTCGTTTCTCTATGATTTTAGCTAGTTTTAAGAATTTATTGTTTATTACTTTATTACCTTAATGTAACTTACTTTTAAGTATAAGGTAAGGTGGGGGAAGAAAAAAAAAAGGGGAAAGATTAAAAGTCTCACATAACTCCCTATTTGGTTTAAATTTTTTAGTGCTGGTATCATCCATTAAGCCGCCATTTTGTTACGATCCGCCGCACATTCGCCAGTGACCGCTCGGAGTAAGTAGACGTGTGTTATGTGCTATTTTGTGAAGGTCGGCATTTCGTGGTGAATTCGTCGATTTTCAATCTTACCCCGTGTTTCATAACTTGATTAATAAGGGGAGTATAAAAGTTCTGACTGACTATTTATGTGTTATTTGAGATTCTATTTTTAGTTACTTCTGCTAGGTGTAGCTATTAATCATATATTGAGATTTACGAGAAGTTTCCATCTTTACCCAGCCAATTTCGCTGGGGTAACATTGAAATAGTAATGTTTCAATCTTCCCCCGTTTTTGAAAGTCATAGAAAAAGACACATATTCTCAAACTTAGCACTTAAAAAAATAATTAAAGTAAGGTTTATTTTCTGTCCTAATATAACGATAAGATAAATAGTAACTAAGAAGTGTGTGAAACTATTGTGTGAAATCAATAATAAATCTGTATTTTTTTGTTTGGAGAGAAAAAAAACCTCTTAAAGTTTACTAGAAGTACTTATTTGGATTTCTAATATTATAAATGTAAGTAAGTCTGTGACTAAATTTTCTACACAGATTTCTAAGTATTTGGTATATTTTTGTATTTTAAATGTGTCTTAATTTGTTACACAGATTCATATTTATTCTCTAATATTTTACATGTAAGTGGCTTAATTTGTGACAAAATTAGTCATGCTGCAAGAAAATACTTACTTTTTTGTATTCATTTCTTTTATAAAATAAATAATTGTTTCCATGCAACTGTTATTTTAATAACTGATCTTCTTAATATTAAGAAAAAATGTGTTTACGTTTTTTATATGAAGAATATACAATAATAAGTTTGAGTATCACTGTCGTTTTCCCTGTGAAGCGGGGTAAGAGTAAAATACTTTTTTTTTCAACTGCACTTTTCTTGTTACCTATCAGGAATATTTACGCAAAAATCATCTGTATCTGTTAAGCGTAAGGAATTCTATACAATAACGAGCAACAGTAACCGTTTGCATTCATTTAAAAGACTTTAGACACTATGTCAATCTTACCCCTCGACCATTCCATCTTAACCCGTCAATTTTTTAGACAAAATTTGATTTGATTTTATTATTTTTATATATTAGAATAGGCGTAACCGAGTTTTATCGACAGATTACAAAAATATAGCCCTTGCTCATACCTACCAATTTATGCAATTGAAAGGAAGTAAATAGTTTTTTATTTTACGAGGGTTTTAACACAACACTATCCATCTCATCAAAAAACCATTCAATCTTCCCCCTCCTTACCTTAATTATGTTTTTATGATTGAAAAAATTACCTTCTGCTGGAGTTTTTTGCGGTGTTTCTCCGCAGTAATGGTCTTGTCCGAAGCGCTGGTAGATTCACTGTGCATTACCGACGTGTAAAAGAGCCCGCATGAGGCCAATTTACAAAATAAATATTTTGAATATGAATTTTGAATTTGAATTTGAATCTATGACTCGAGTAACAAATGTCAGTTGCTAGTGCAAGCGTAATAGCCAACCGAAAGTTATTAAGAAGCTGGGAATATTGTAACGTCACGCATTTGAGTAATACCTGGGCTGGGTAAAACCGTTTGCCTTTGACATGTTACGTTACGATAGCTCTTATTTACTTGACAGTAAAGGCGGCCAAGGTGAATACAATGCGATAACATGTCAAAGGCAACATGGCTTTTTTTACCAAGTAGAACAGGGGTTCTAGCTCCTAAAAATTCTCTTTCACTCGCTCTTATAGCAGAAGAAGGAGAAATACATTTAGGTCACAAATCATGAGACTCATATATTATTATACAAAAACTAAAGACAACATTGAAGGCAACAGAAAATGTATGTCCTCGCGGTAGTGAAACTCGTGGCAGTGTCTGACTACAGCGCTGATTTTCAGCCAGTACCGACAGTGAATCACAAGACGATGTACAAACATCAACACCCTGATTTATAAACGCACAATAAACCTATTTTAGTTAAAGTATTCGTTGTCTGTTTCTGTCAATTGCAAATTTCATTATGGCTGGTAAAGACAGAGCATATTTCAAGCTCACTTTAGGTATTTATTTATTTATTTTAATGGAAGAGTAAAAAATTAAAAATTTACTGATTGCGCGTTGACCTTCGCACCTTCCACTATTATGTGATTTTTTTCAATGTTATTCTAATCCAAAAAAACTTTAAGACCTCTTGCACTGTATTTGAGTGACGATGGGGTAATACCGAAAACTAAAACGAAGCATCAGTTAACTCGTTTGCTTCCTCCGGTTTACACTGTAAAGCGACATAAATCTAAAACGTCGTCCACATACAATGAAGCTTAAACGATTCACGAGTTTACTCGTGCACAACCAAATGCAATCGCGTTGATTAAAAACACGTAGAATGTTAGAATTTTTAGTGTTCAATTCGATGTACATACATACATACATAACTCACGCCTTCATTCCCATAGTGGGGTAGGCATAACTACAGAATTACCAACAACTCTAAAAAAAAAATATAACAATAATAACAATAGTAATTCTATGCAACGCCATTTTTTATAATCTGCATACTACAGGGTTATTATGACATAGCTATACAGTTCAGTTTACGGTGAGAGAAAGGGACAGACTTATGTAGCATCTTTAGCTCTGTCCTTTACACTCGGCCTAAAATGAACTGCATAGTTATGTCATAATAATCCTCCAGTTCACATACATACATAGCTTCACGCCTGTATTCCCGGAACAGGGTAGGCAGAGCGACAGAATTACCTACAACTCTAAAAACTTGATAATTTTGTAACCACATTTTGCACAATTAGGCTAAGATGTTTACCAGCATATTAGTGACGGGTTGCCTGCCCAGCGCCTATGAGTACTACAAGCCTTAATTAAATAAATAAATAATAAATGTCAAGATACAATGTCACACCAATTGACCTAGTCTCAAACTAAGCTCTAAATACGTATATATAGAGTGATATATACTTAAATACATAGTAAACATCCATGACTCAGGAACATATTCGCGCTCATCACGAATAGATAGATAGATCTTTGTTTTCTGGCATATGTCATTTGTGTTGCCACTATGATTTCGCCAATGTCAGGTTTAAAGAAGGCACACGTTTTAGCGGAAATATTGAACATTCTTGAAAAGGGGAATAAAATACAAAGAATGTTTCGGTTTCATATACTTACAAACAAAACAAATATTTACATGTTTACAACTTAATTCTATGTTTATGAATGAAACTAGCTAAATGTTTAATGAAACCAGTAGAATAGGGGCCCTGTATGTTCCACGACGGCACGCCGTCTCAGTCAAATTGACGTTGTACGACTGCTTTAATGTCTGAGAAATCAAGTAGAAGGACGGAACGTCGTGGATCGAAAACACTTCCTACACTTAGACTATTAATGATTACCCTTATTTTGACTTCGCACAGTTGTGTATAAAAGGTACCTTATAATTGGTGGTATAACCAAAAAGAAAAGGAATAAGCTTAGCTTTTTTTTACTTTTAGGTGGTATTATTTTTCTACACTAATATGTACTAATATGTTTGTTTGCATTGAATAGACTCCGAAACTACAGAACCGATTTGAAAAATTCTTTCACCATTAGAATCCTAAATTATCTCCGATGAACATAGGCTATGTTTTATTTTTCTGCGCGGATTTCGGCTGTTTTTTGAGATACAGGGTGGTGTAAAGTTGCTGGAATAAGTTTGTATAAATATTCGTGAGCATGCTGGCCGGTTTTGAACTGGCTGGCGCATTACCGTGGGCTTTAATTGGGTTATTTTTTATTCTAACCACGAAGTTTTTCTATAAACCAATAAAACATTTATGTCTGTGTAGTCTAGCCCTAAAGGGTACATGTACTCAGCTAAAAACTTTGCGCACTCGAACTATGCCCGTCCCGTAGTGCGGCGATGCCCCAAACTTCGGCTGAAAACCGAGTTAGGAATTTTGACTGCAAAGTTCAGGGTTCGATTCCTACAAGTTTGAAGTATTCGGGATTCAGTTTCTTAGCTTGATAGTTAAGATTTTTGGTATAACTACCCGGTTTAGAGGATGTTTAGAGGTTTTATTGAACATTTTTTTTTGAGTATTTACTTACAGCACTTTTGAAGCTTTTTGTATTTTTTTTAAGTATAGTTTTAGAATGTACAAGTTATTCTTTTTTTATGGTAACCTTGTATTTTGTAAACTTGACCTCCATTTTAGATCCTTTTGAAAATATTTTTTAATATCATATTTTGTTTATATAATAAAAGATGATAAAGCAATATCTTGCGCGAATCCAATAAGTAATTACTAAATAATACCGCTCTGACGGATGGCCGATTCATTTATCGGTTCGGGGTGAAGGAAAACAATGTATCGAAGAACCGATTAAGTACATCATTTTTATATTGAAATAATACGAGGTTACAACGTAGTTTCTTGCACATAACATTTTATGGCACTGCTATTATCATGAGTTTAACTGCGATAGTCCCCATTCATTATACGAAATAGCTTTTAGAGCAATGATAGTGCAGATATGATAGTGTTACTAAAACACTGCAGCACTATTTACTATTCGTAACTCGACCTGGCCAGTCTAGCCACAGCCGTACAAATTGTTCACATATCGCAAAATACAGGCTGATGTTGACATCTTGAAAATTCTAGGCAAATTTAAAAACCCTTTTGTGTGTTACTAAACATTATTATCATAAAGTTAACCATATTTTCACACTTCAAATTGTGACTCTGTCACAAACAAAATATTAATAAAATAAAATTAAAGCGACATAACGAAATACATTATGTTTTGTGATATTATTATGTGACTGTACAAGTACGGATCGAAATAGTAAATAATGTAAGTACATCGTATAGGTATTTGTCGGATAATGTTGGTTTTCATCTAACTTTATCAAATAACTTCGCTCTATATCAATAAGATAATTGAGAAAGCATCCGACCAAATACGGCGTTATTCATTTATTAACAATATCTAGTACGTAATTTCAACATAAAATAGGATGATAAATAGAGAAATCTATTTTGATCAAATTTGTAATGGTCATAATATAAATTTGATTTTGTACAATGATTTAATCCAATACCAGAAACTTGGAGTCGTGACGTGACCAAAATATCATATGGCCAAAGTTAGGTAAAGTGATAACTATTCGTTAATTCAATATAATGAAATAAGATACAAATGTATAGCTAAATCGCGACTTATTTAAACTAAGTCACCTTCATTAGGTATTGCACAAAGTTCACCCTGTATATTATTGCTCACAACTCCGGTTACGAAAATATGCTCACAGCTGCAGTATGCGCAAAGTACAGTCGCACCCAGAAGCGCTGTCATCTTTTACATAACAATTTTGTTCGAGTCCCTCGGGCGATCGAATGCTGAGCTGTAGTACAGGTGAGTGCATAACTGTTCCGAAGTTGGGATGCAAATTTATTATGATTTACTTAGTTTCCTGCATAAAGTTGACTTCATCTAAAGCTTTCTTGACAAGAGAGGATTCCTGTGCGCAGCATTATTTGCTTATTTTTATGCAAAAGTTGTATTTAAGATTTGTTGAGTTGTTTTTAAATAATATTTCTTGAATCTTATACGATGCATAATTGGTAACGAGTGTATTCCTACATATATGTTATACTAGTTGTTTTGCTTTTTATGTGGTAATAATTGTATACTAGCTTCTGGCCGCGACTTCGTCTGCGTAGAATTAATATAGTAGGCCATCACATGCTTCGGGGGATTTTGACTGTAGTTATTAAATCGGAAACTTAAATTTCTTCCGTAATAAAAAGTATAAGTCCTGGGCATAAGCTATCCTCATTCCAAAATTCAACCAAATTATTTAAGCTGTTGCAGCGTGGAAAAGTAACAAAACACTCACACACACACACACTTTTGCTTTTATAATATTATAGTGGGATGTATAACAATAATATTATAGTCTCATTATAATTGGTATAAAGTATTTAATCTACTATAAGCAACTTTAAATAAACGAAAGCTCCCTAAAAATCATATAACCACAAACAAGTACACATGCCCAACAATTCCACTTTTCTCGTGCCTTAGGGAGAAGGGATAAAGTGGTTAGATAGCTACATACATACAAGATAATAATAATTAATGTAGCGCAATACCTATTATTAAATGAATTTCACTTTTCCCCGCGCCTGTCCGGAGTTTCCTCAAAGAGATGGGAATTCGCTTGCTTTGACTCGTACTCGAACTCTATATTAAATAAACAAATGTTTTTTTCTTGACTGTACCGGCAAGCGCATCGTATTGATTTTGACTGATACCAAGAAAATACAAGGTGCTCTTAAAATCCGTATTTTATTAATAGTTGCTATTAATGTTCTTGCATCTCAAGAATCTTATCTACCGGTACAAGTTGTTACGAGTAGGTGCAATTCTTTTTAAATACACAGGCTACTTTTTTTTCGTACGGGACCCAACAAAGATTAAACGTTTACTTCAGTTTTCTCAAATAAATTTGTGAAATTATTCACATAATGGTGACCTTAATATATTCACGTTATTTGACATTGACATGACATGACATGCTTAACTTATAATTAAACATTCTGTTCATTATCCTAAAGGTTCGCAACGCATTTGGAGTCTTAGGATTGCAATATTGATATTAAATTAATGATTATCTTATCTTATCTTATCTTATAGACTTTAGAAAAAAAAGATCACACTTACCATCAGGTACTCCATGTGCTCGTTTAACTACTGCTTGCCATCAATAAATCAATCAATCAATGCTGATGTTTCTTTCTCTAAACTGGCAAATTATAATTCATAAATATGATCCCAAAAAGCAGCAATGCTCCACGTATACCTACTAAGGCCTATCTAAATGTAACTCGATAAGAACTTTAAAATATCATCACATCAAAATGTTCCCGTCAAAACAACACCCACAGCCTGTAGCGGTTTAACGCAAGCAGAACCGCGGGGCGGAAACCCTGTATATAAATAACGTAAGCCCCATTGAGACGTAGATTGAACATAAATCTCGACGTACAGACAAACAGACAGAACAACTGTCCGGAAAGGACCGTCCGAAAATGATTTATTTGGGACCTTTTTGCGAAGTTTTTTACGAAAACAGACCAAATGTTAGCGGGGAAATTTGCCATGCGGAAGGATATCGCGAATAATTTTGAAGGGACGTCTTAAAGCATGTAGACTATTTGGTTTGGTACGTTAAATTTCGATGTAATGGTCGGATTATTTTGCAAAAATGTAGTAATACATACCTAGCTGCTTTAACATTGGACCCGATTCTAAAGTGGCCTCTAAATTTCCTAACACTTTGCTATTCTATGAGCAGCTGTCATAATCAAATGACAGTGCCATGACAGCGCTAATTTGACTCTGACGCTTCTTATTTTAGGCGGTCTTATACATTGTCAGCTTGACTTTCTCGAATAGCATTGGTTAAATCTGCCGTCTAAACTATGTCTTAAAATTAGACAATTTCGTTTTAGGCTATTTAAGTGCTGTGCACGTAGAATCGGGTCCATTGTCATGGTTAAAAACAAAATAAGATGACAGATGGCTGCAATCACAAGAAATTATGCTAAATCACTTTATCCACGCGTTTACTCACTTGTGAGTACTCGTAAAAGTATGTACACTATTTTACACTAACTAGCACCGTGTCGGGAAATGTGTCAGCTATGTTTTGATTTGTTGCTGTGCTCGCGTTACTTACATATATTTAAACCGCAACCTTTTAGAGAATCGCCTGTCTTTGAGTCCTAATATGTAGTCTACGACTGTTGAAAGACATATCAGTTATCATTGACACATTGGATTCAATTTTCGTTACATTAAAACACTATAGATAGCTGTTAAGAAGATAAAAATGGCGAATACTGCTTTCAGAGCTGATATACTTTAAACAGCCTAACCGGTTTTAATTAGACCTAGCTAAGACTTAGAACAACCGTAAACAGCCAGCGATCAACTAATAATATTTGTAATTATTTTATTGACACGGGATCTATATATTTTAATTTTGTTTCTTGAGCGAGAAAATAGTCTATATCTAATCGCTTCCTCGTCAGCCAAGTACTTAAATTTGTCACACCTCTCTTTTTTATCGGAAGTTCATACCATTTTATTTCTTAATAAATCATCTGCCAATCGAGAAAAGTTTATTTCATCAGCGAAGTTTCCAAAACAACTTAACTTATTCAATAAACACAATCAAATAATTCTTTCCTCAAAACTCTACACACAAAATCCATCCCAAATATTGGACATAAAAAAGCTCTCTCCGCTATAAAACATCTCAAAACTGCGTTACATTTTTCTAACTTCGGACACGTCTCTACTTCGCGGGAACAAGCTAAACTGGATTACAACTTGGCCGATAAGTGGCGAACTCTTTATTTTATTAGTATAATATTCCTTCTTAATCGCTCGGGGCGATAAGGGTCAGAGGCAATTTTAGAAACAGCGGTTTTTGTGGGATCTATCGCATAAGCATATCTTTACCAATTAGTTTGAACTGCGTATCGTATTTTCAATGTTTTGATAGCTCTTATTTACTTGACAGTAATGGTGGCTGACGTCAAAAACAATTATCATAACAAGGTAAAGACGATATGGTTTTAACCATCTAGAATAGGGAGTCTGGTCTAGAATATAGTTTTAACTTTCCAATATGTTAATTAGTTAAGGAGTAGGTTGTTGTTGATACTAGTTTGGCTAGAGTTACTAATTATATCTAGCTGTTATTAACCAAGGGACGGGTACCCGTACTACCGCAAGGTATACAATAATGTTGTATGATAATTTAAATATTTTAAATGTATCGTTGTCCAAGCTGAAGAACTGTTTGAAAACCAGATATTCCTAACTGCTATATATGTATTTTTCTCTCTCACATACTTACCAAGTTTATTATTGTATTTTGTATATAAATGTATTAATCATTACTATATTAATTTAGCTTTGATTTGCCTTCTAAAAATATTGTGTTCAATTATTACAGTAGTGTAAGCAATGTAAAGTTCTACCGTAGTAATTTCGTTATACCATGTTTTTGCCTACATTGTGTTATTGTAGGTACCTATTTAAATTAATTAATTAATAATACTCTACCATAATCATTAAAACTTTGAAAACTCCTGAAATAATTAACGTTTAGGAATTTTAAAACTATATTTGGGGCTGCTATTTCAAGGACTTTCTTATGTTTTAATATTTACGTCAGGTTCTGGAACACCCTGTAGACTATCTTTGTTTTATACATTTGTGGTAGGCCCTTCCGGATACACTGTCCCTGTGGGATATTTCTTGCAATTACAAGTTAGTGCCAATATAACGGCTGATCTTTACTGAGATCCCCAACGTTTACGTTAAAGTAAAGGTCAAGTTTTAGAAAACTTGGTTACTGGCTTGAGACGGGCAGCTCAGTAAAGATCAGTTTGTTATTACTGCCCTCAGAGTCACTTAATGACGATTAAGTCGTTTCGTCGTCGAAAATAGGGGCCAGGTTGATGTGGTCTACACTGATTTTGACAAAGTTTTTGATCGTGTGAACCACGTCATCCTGATAACTAAACTACAACACCTCGGAATACAAGGAGACCTTTTGCGATGGGTAGAATCTAGTGATGTGAGATGTGTCACCAGTCGTATGTCGGGAATTTTCATCTATTTAATAGTAAATTTTAAACTTACACAATACGAAATTATTCACAATATATCCAACACTATATATACAATAAATTACATATTCACGTCAGAAGGTCGGGTACACTCCTAAGCAATTAAGGTCCTAGGAGCAACCGTACAGGCGGCCACGAAACAAAGACAAACTCGAAATCAGGCTGAGTGTACTCTGCTAATCACTTGGGTGTCGCGATTCGTTGGACGCAAGTTTGTGGAAAACGCCGCGGTTTTAAACACCTTTTTTATAAGTGGAATAATGTATTATATAGACCATAAGTCCTTGATTTGGCACCTTACCAATTATTAGCACTATTTTTTAGCTGTCAAACGGTATTTTTGATTCCATTAATTCGGCATTTATGCAGAATTTTACTATATTAAAAAATATAGTAAAATTCTGAAAATGTTATACCTATACACTTACAACCTATAACATTATTAGTTTTAAAGGAGTTTTTTAAAATTGCACATACCGAAAAATCACGACAATTATAAAAAAATAAGTAAAAGTACGTCACACCACTTTGACCAGTTACTGGTTGTGGAGCCGACGAAGGCGACTCGACCCCGAACCGGAGAATAATATACTTAATGTTACAAGGTCAAAAGGCGCTCTTCCTAACTAAACAGCGTTTAGGTAAATCAACCGTTTCTACACTGTACTTTTTATGCACTCAACTCAGTCCAAACAAAAGTCACCGCAAACCGATGTCCTTTTAGCCAAAAGTGCGAAGTGCACCAGGACTGAAAAAACATCGGCATAAATTAGTAGCAGCACTGTTCCATTTGTTCCCAATTTTTAAAAGTACCTAATTCCCTCTGACTGAGCTTCCTCTTTTTTACTGGTTAAGTACTTTAGTGCGTCGTCATAGTAAACTTCAAACAAATCATCCAATGACACACATGACAATGACTATGACATTCACAATGACAAGATTCTAAGTACGCTCAACATTTTTATTGGGTGTACATGACATCTATTGGGTAATACCATATTGCCGTTGATGTATTATCGTATTGTCAATGTCGCGATAGCTCTTATTTACTTGACAGTAATGGCGACCGAGTAAAAAAATTTACCATAACACGTTGTTAGCAATATTGTTCAACGACGTAGAAAAGAGGTACAGGTAAATTACTTTCGAGACTTTTTGGATCTGTACTATTTGTATATTTACAGGGATTTCAAAATTTAAATTTAAATTTCATTCTTCAGTCAGAAAAAGAGGTTCGTCAAGTTTTGAAGTAGAAAATATATTGACAGTCAAATAGTTATTGAATGTCAAATAAATATTTTATTATATTTATTCTTATGGTTTATAATATTTCTTGTTCAGTGTTATTATTGCAACGTTAATTAAAAATGATTCCGATGCTGAAACATGGTCGAGGTAAGCCTTTGACTTCCCAAACTAAAGAAGTTTTGTATAATTTTGTACAAATATTTCCAAAAAAACGTCTCGAAATAATTTACCTGTACTGTACAGCAGTGATTATTTTAAGAACAGTATCGTCACTGCTATGTGACGTCCTTGTCGTTCATATAAATGTTCCAAAATACAAACACTCTAATAAATTGTAACCGTTCAGGTTTAAAAGTATAACTTATTATTATAATTATTTTTCTTTGCATAAAATCCGAAAAGAACAAGTCAAATTTGTACGGGCGCAAAAGTTTTATGCGAAAGTCATTGGTTGTGACGTACTTTTCCATACGATATATTTTCTACCGCGTGCCTGTAGTTTTGAGTACTAGATTCTCAGAAATGAACTCACTCTAACACTGTGCTTGGTAAACTTGAAATTGAATCTTCTGAATTTATCGAACTCTCATCACACGCGAGTTCATTGTGGAGATGCATTTTTGTACAAATGACTGTGCTCTTTCTTAAAAACATAAACGCTGAGAAAACGGTCGTTTTCAATGGTAGTGCGTAGCCCCACTTGTCATTTGCAAGTTGAATTAGATAATTTAGTCGCCCAACTTTGAAACTTAATTGAAAGATTGACTTCACTCACTTCATTATCGCGTTAAATCTGAAGAATGCATATTTTAACGACTTGTACAACTTTTATAACCGTTAATTTAATGAACTTACAAGTAAAACGAAGACATTTTTTTTAATTTAAGTACATATTGTATGTATGTTAGGATTTTTTGAACCTAGTCGAAAACACTCTTTTTGCTACTTCGTTTCTACGTTTTCTTCATAGAATTAAAGGAAGCACAGGGTGTTTGTGGTTCTACTAATTGCTTTTAACATGTTAACGTATTGTTTTTAACTCGGCCACTATATCTATCATATCTCTACTATAGTAACGTTTAATTGACATGAACAGATCCCCAAAAGGAAAAAAAAACTGTTTATGTGCGGATATAGACAATTAGACAACTACCACGTTATCCCAGCAGCTCCGTTGCCTAAACCGGAGACCAAATTATAAATCACGCACAAGTCTGTGTCTTAATAAATGCTCGCACATGCGAATTTAACCCATAGTGTTGAAAATACCTTGTGCAGGGTTTGTTCAAATCGCTACCACCATCTTGCCATCTTTGGCGTTAAAACGCCGCCAAACAGTAGTGTTCTCTAAGTATACCAGTGAAATGGCTAGCATAGCGTCATTTCATTTCATCTTATTTCAGTCTTGAGATGGACAGAGAGAACTACTAAAATACACTCACGTTTTCATTCATTGTTTTACTTATACTGACTTTAATACTAAATAGATGACTATACAAATGTACTTAGGTGTGCTCAATTTAATTTCGCGCTCGGGGTGCTGCCGGGTAAGAGGCGTCTTAGAGCAGGGATCGATACCAGTATTATCTTCTTAATTTGCAACATTTCCTTGATATTTTTCATTATAATTTAGGTTACTTACTAAAATAATGCTGTATACTATTATATTTTATTGAAAAGTTCAATAATAAGCGAGATACCAAAATTGAATACCGAAATTATTGTAAGTCTTACTTCCAGAAGAGCTTGACAAGGTTACATTTTGCGAACATACGACAGATTTCACAGACTCAGAATGTATATTTTCTAGCCTTTTAGCACTTCAAGAAACGAATTAATAAAATCTGATCACATTTGTCGACGTTTATTTCAATAGCAAATCAACACAGCGTTCTCAAATCTGCATTAAAAATTTCAAATACACTCGCGGTCAAATAATACGGGTCAGAGTGCGTTTTTCATACAAACGAGGCTATTTTGAAGCCTTGGTTCTAGGGCATTGGTTGTTTTGAGTGAGGTTTTAATAGTGGATACTCTGAGGTTCAATAGAGGAGGTCAAAAGTGCTTAAGATACCTAACTGATCGTACAATCAGGTAACACCACAGCGAGAGAGTTTGGGTCAGCATTTGGATTTCCTTACATTTTTTGCCATTTTATAGGTTTTTCCTGAACATGCACAATTCCGGCGTTAACCGCAGATTCAATCAGTTGGGTGTCCTAGGCACTCTGGAAGTCCTGGATCGATGCTCGGGGTGTCCATCATCAGATTTCACTATAAGCATCCCCTGGCGAGGAACCAAGGGTTTGAAATAGCCTCTTTAGTATGAAAAACGCACTCTAACCCGTATTATTTGACCGCGAGTGTAATAATATTAAATATAAGAGGAAAATGTCTCGAAACTGGACCTTGTCCCAAACTTAGCTCATTAACATACCTACTTATATAGAGAAATATATACTAAAAACATAGCAAGTGGAAAGAAGTGGTCTCTGCCTACCCCTCTGGGAAACGTGTGATTTAATGTATGTATGTATGTATACTAAAAACTTGAAAAACATCCAAGACTCAGGAACAAAAAAACAATATTTGCCCATACCGGGTACCAGGAAGCTTCGTAGAGAAGATCACTACCAACTATTAAGGCAAACCACATCGTTTAGCTAGTTAGCTTCTTAATGCGGTCAAAACTTCAACATTTGACGACGCGCTGGCCTAGTTGGTAGTGACCCTGCCTATGAAGCTAGCGGTCCTGGGATCAAATCCCGGTAAGTGCAGATATTTGTGTGATGAGCGCAAATATTTGTTCCTGAGTCATGGATGTTTTCTATGTATTTAAGTAAACATTTCTCTATTTATGTATTTATATCGTTGTCTAGTACCCATAGTACAAGCCTAGAGCTTAGTTTGGGACTAGGTCAATCGGTGTGACATTGTCCCCTGATATTTTTTTTTATTTTTTTTTATTTATTTCTCCTACGTTTAATTAATTACTAAACAAATTCAAATGTCGTGACATAAAATTGCCTACCTTTGTCTCCTGCCTATCCAGGTACTCCAAAGTCCGTGATAACCTAGAGTGGCCAGGGCGGGAATCCGAGCACCGAGAGCTAATCCCGCCCGGGAACCTTAAGCCGGGCTTCCCGCGCTGTCACACCGCGGGATCAATCTTATCTCTGAATATTTTCGCCTCGCTCGGGACCTCGTGTCCATTGGAGGATGTTGGACGACAAGTTTAAGTGACGTATTTGAAGTTAATAAGGCTTGTTTTACAAGCTTTTACAGGCTTTTAGCCCTATTTTTAGCGAGGCCAAATTGCCATCATCGCTGTGATTGTTTTTTATATTATTATTTTTTGTTTTAGTTTTCTGTTTAGGTGTTCATTTTTGCAGCGCTGCAGTGCCCTTGCAAGGCTCATAAAAGTTTGAGTTTGAGTTTGATAAAATTGCTTCATAACTTTTAAAACTTAATTAGTTTGGGACGACGCGCTGGCCTAGTTGGTGGTGACCCTGCCTGCGAAGCTAGAGGTCCTGGGTTCAAATCCCGGTAAGGGCAGATATTTGTGTGATGAACGCGAATATTTGTTTCTGAGTCATGGATGTTTTCTATGTATTTAAGCATATATTTCTCTATATAAGTATTTATATCGTTGTCTAGTACCCATAGTACAAGCCTAGAGCTTAGTTTGGGACTAGGTCAATTGGTGTGACATTGTCCCCTGATATTTATTATTATTTATTTAGGTCAATTTGTGTGGAATTGTCTCGTGATGATCAGTTTTTTTTTTTTTTGCATTACTATTGTTATTCTACTTTTATATTTGAATACTTATTGTAAAAAACCTAATTTACAGAAATTTAATGATATATCTGTATAATAATAAAATAAAATACTTTATTTGACAAAAAAATAACCGGCACAAGCGTTCGGTCGGTTTGTTGCTCAGTTAGATCAACTACATGTTTATCTTACTTAACCTTTATAGCAGCTACAACATCAATTAATCAATCTACGTGCACGATATCTTTTATACCTATAAACAACGTTTCTTTATGTAGGCTATCCAGTGTTCCATCAAATTCACTTTCAGATACGACACGACCGATTTTATTTGTTTTAAAGAACCCTTACGCGTTCGCAAATAATGCAGTGCAAACCCGCCCACAATGCCGAAGGAATTTTTATTCGCCCCGGCATCGGTGACACGTCGTGTGGCGGCTGCCTAATCAGTAGGATTCCTTTATAAAGGCCGACACTTGCCGGGGCGAGCGGTGCTAATCGCTGAGATTGTAGGTATTAGGGTTAAAGAATGCGAAAAGAAAATTGCACGGTGATGTTATTGAAAGAAATATATTCTTACGAGCATAAAAACGGATAAACATTTCGTGTTAAACGAAAACACTTTCTTTCTCGCGTACTAATCACTAATATTGATACCTATCTTTAACGGTATCATAATACTAAATATCGCATTACCGAAGCGAGAAAACAGTTCTTTAATGACCGTTGTCATGGTAATAACAGTTCATAAATAACTATAAGTGTATTGATTCGGTAGGATTCGGACGTCCAAGGGTAAATATCTATAAAATGTACAGAGTTGACACAGGCAATCGTCAGCAGCTAGCGTCAAAACTATTTTTTTTAATTCGTTAAAATTTAGGGAATAAGTAAAGTGATATAGGAAGTTTAATTATGTCAATCATACATTAATTCCCCGTGAGTTTGCCGGGTTAGAATAGTACCACTCCATTTCTTCCCGTGGATGTCGTAAGAGGCGACTAAGGGAATAAAGGCTTGTAGTACTGTTAGGCGATGGGCTTGCAACCTGTCACTAATACGCTGGTAAACATCTTAGCCTAATTTTGCAAAGTGTGGTTACAGAATTATCAACAAGTTTTAAAAGTTGTTACTCCACTTTAGGAATGAAGGCGTGAGTTTATGTATGTATGTATCATTCAAGTTTTTATACGATAGACACTACTTGAAGCTCTCAAGGATATTGTAATCAAAAATAACCCTTCGTTACGTATTAATTCAGTTGACATTCAAGCTTTTGCTTGATACGAATCGAGATGATGAAATGATTGATCAGGGGCTATAGTTGCGACTTAAGCTACTAACTTTGCAACTAAAAAAAATATACACAACATAGCGATATTTTCATTCATTAAGCCTGCGCGACGACGACGTTAAGTCGACGCGTTGGCCTAGTTGGTAGTGACCCTGCCTACGAAGCTAGCTGTCCTGGGTTCAAATCCCGGTAAGGGTGGATATTTGTGTGATGAGCGCGAATATTTGATCTTGAGTCATGGATGTTTTCTATGCATATGTCTCTAAATGAGTAATTATATCGTTAGTACCCATAGTACAAGCCTAGAGCTTAGTTTGGGACTAGGCCAATTGGTGTGACGTGGCCCCCTGATATTTTCTCCGTGATACATTTGCTAGGTAACAATTTATCCTCGTTTAAGTAAAAAACTATAATAATAGGTGTGGTGGGAGTCCTACCGTGGGACGTTATTAGTGTCTAAAAATAATCTTTAAATATTCCAAGGTTAAGGAATAACGTGAAAATAAATTGAATGTACAAAAGCATCGTGTGTTTTTATTTTAATAATTTGGCTACCCGGTTATTGTGAGAGTACTCAAAATACACGTCTTCAAGGTAAGTCAAATCCTACAAAAAAGGTGTAGGAAAATGACATCAGTGGGCGGTCCCATTACTGGCTCGACATTTTCCTGCAAAACCATAAGTGAAAAACATAAAAAACGTTTAAAAACTCATCTTAAATCCGCGAGTTTCAAGGCTTGCTCCGAGGAACATCACAAATTGGGATCCTCGCACGAGGCATTATTTGCGCGTTACGCGATACGAATCGCGCGAATTAGAATCTTTCCATGTTCTAAGGCGTTTTTAAAGACGTGACTTTTCTGGAAAAGAGTGGAATTTCGATATTTGATTTATGTGTAATTCCAGAATGTTCTTAGATATGGGAAGCGTAATGGTAAATATGGCATTGTTGCAAATATCAACCGACAATTTTAGGTATTTTTCTTCACGAGAAAATGTTTGCTAGTAAAAGGTTGTTTTTCGATGATATCAATACGCAATGGTTACCAATCTGAAAACCGAAAAATGATATACCGAATTTTGGTTCGAAAATATTATTCGACAATTACTTATGGTTTCAGTTTTTTTTTGTTTGCCGGAAAGATCACTTGGAATCAAAATATCTAGGTATTCCTTATTACTGGTTTCAGCGATATTTGACGTAACTTAGCGAAATCTATATGTAGCATTGATGTAGTGAAAAATGGGTTAAGAGACAAAATACGAATCGACCCCTAGGCTAGTTGTAGCACTGGTGTAATGAAATGAAAAATACTACTACTAAGAGAAAAGTTGAAGAATAACACCAAAGTTAGTTATCTCCATCATATTTCTCCTTTCTAAAGAAACACTAGATAGAGAGAGATGCATTGAGGGATGTCATTGTGTCATTTGTGTTAAGCAGGTTAAGGGTTGTAACACCCATATAAAACGATATTGGTTACGCTGAGGTAAATACTAATCAACGGGACAAACTTAAGATGGTGGAGGCGCTCGTAAACCCTAACAACGTAGTTTTCGTGGACGGAACGTTCTAGAATCACAGAGTACGTTTAGCGAAGTTCGTAATTGTTAGTTCCGAATATTCAAGGAAACGACAGTTTTGGTACTGTATTCCTAGCGTTTATACAATTGCTGCAGCAAATGGCTTTAGCAAATTAAAATTTAATGTTAACTGAACCTACTACGTTGATTCTTTTTCAATTCGATTCGGGTTCAAATCCCGGTAAGGGCAGATATTTGTGTGATGAGCGCGAATATTTGTTCCTGAGTCATGGATGTTTACTATGTATTTAAGTATTTATTTCTCTGTATAAGTATTTATATCGTTGTCTAGTTCCCATAATACAAGCCTAGAGCTTAAATTGGGACTAGGTCAATTGGTGTGACATTACCCCTGATATTTATTTATTTTTTATTTTTTATTTTAAGGACGAAAAAAACACGGTTGTGAAAAAGGCGTAAAGTAAAATAGAGACAGATGTTTATTGAAATTGGATTGGATCGCAAATAGAAATCTAAATTGCTTAGAGGTCATAAAACTGCGGAACAAAACGTTTCACGACTCACGACGTGTTTCAAACGTATCTTGTCTTTTAAAGAGTTCAGAGTAAAAAGCAAATTTTAGAAGTGATTCAAAATTTCTTGAATTTATTTAATAAGAGAAAATTACCTTACTTGAACTGATTTAATTACATTAATTAAAATATGGGTCTGTTAGAAAAAAAAGAAGCGAAACACTTTAACTCTACTCTCAGTACAACTGGGGATGAAAATAACTCGGTTATTAGGTTAAAGTAATACTGTTAAGCTCACGATAAATATTAATCTTTCGCTTCAAACAACATTTACTTGTATTTATCTGAACTTAAAAGGTTTCGCTCGAGAAATCTTAGATAAAATAATATTTCACGTTTTACAGTAAAATCAGAGTATTCATTTAACTCAGCTGTCTATTGCTGTCACATTCATTGGCATCTTGCAGTAGGTATATTGTATGACCACACGGAAAGAACATGCTTAGTCACTTAAAAAAAGAGTTAGGTACAGATATAAATCTCCATCGCAACGGAAGACCAGCGCTGGCTCCCAGCAACACGCTGAGTTGTAACCATTTCGTGACAAACTGTGCATGTGTCCAATTTGTTTATTATTATTTTTATGTGTTCATTAATTTGTCACGAATAAATAATTTCTTTCTTTCTTTCTTTCTTTAACATAACTCCTTTATTTTTACATCCTTAATAATACATGAAAATATGAAATAAGTCTGCATGTTTTTTTTTAAATCGCATTTCTCAACAAAATATGGAAATACCGTAAAACGGATCACCAAAAGTGAAATTAGAATTAAAATCATACACGCATTTTAAACTGCTTATTGGATTCCATTTGCAACGTTAAAAGATGGCGGCCGTGTAATTTGTTTTAGACTTTAATTTTTGGGTAATTAGGTGTTCAAAGTTCTTTTCTGATAGTGATTTTTACTTTTTATGCCTTTGTGTCGCACAGTGATTGAAGACTTGGACTTATTTCGTGTATCTGGCATCTTTCTTCTCGTTTCGAGTGGACTCGCAGTGGTGCAGAGGTTAAAACTATCTTGACCTCTGACCTACAAAATATCACCGTACAACGTTGCCCCCAATCTTCCTAGAGAAGATTGGATTGTGTTATATTGCTATATTGATTTATACTCATAATATACTTGACACTGGTGAAATCACTTCACGTGGAAACGCCATATCCCCGCGGTAGTAGCTGTTCAAGTCGCCGCGGGGGCAAAGAAAGAAGAAGAAGAAACTGCTTATTAGACAGCGATTAGACAGAGAGATCCGATTTGCACTGTGACGTCCTGTTAATTGTGTTTTGATAGAAAGAGATAGGAACCAATATTTATTGGGTTATATATTGGTTATTATAATTTAGCTTTTATTGAAGGTGTAAAAAAAATGTCATGAAAATTCCTTATTACGTACCCAAATAACTTCTCAGAAAGTCACTAAGGTGACTAGACAATGTTCTTTCCGTTTACCCTTCAGTGTTATGCCAGAGAGTGAAAGCGATAGAATTTCACTTCATCAATTGTCGAAAGTCGCCGAACGCCATTTTCTACTGAAAAAAAAACATGCGGCGAGAAATGCCTTTCCATGAAATGAAAATTCTGCGTAATGATTCTTGACCGATTACGTACAGTCATGGCCATAAATATGTATAGAAACCAAATATGTACGTACAGTCACCTTTTTTTTTTTCGAAAACCTGTGGTTAGATTTAAATGATTTTGAGTTTATGTGTACACAATAGTAAAATCTTCAATTCACCGAAAAATCATATAAATTTAACCACAGGTTTTTGAAAAAAATCGATTTTTACCAGGAGAGGGGTATCCTTTTCTCTACAGCTGACTGTACATAGACCTTATTACTATGGAATAAAGGTCTATGTCTACATATTTTTGCACCTTTGTGCTTTTTGCATATTTATTTTTCCTCTTAATACTCTGTTGTAACTGTACGTGATACTCTGTGCAAAATCATTCATTATCCGCGAAGTTGGCCCGCGGTTTCGAGCCTCAAACGCGAACTCTTCGGGCTTCTTGCCGAAATCTACCACTGTTGTTTAACTTAAGTAGCCTAAGTTTTGTAATGCGTTTGCGTGATTAGTTTATTTATAAATCAATTTTATTTTTGGACTCATAATTATATTGTCCAGCGTAACGTAGCGTGACGTAATAGCGGCCAAATTAAACACTATACTAATACAATACTTACCTGCCACCATGATGGCTTGCTTGGGACTTGTTAGATAAATTCCACATAATCATTATTTCTGTGAAGCGATATTTCTTTTCGCATTTTTTCCTTTCTTAATTTTAGTCAATTTTGTTTTTCCCCGGTCGATTTTACCACCGTCGCTTTTGTTCACAGTCGACTTATTTCCCAGTCGCATTTTTTCCCGATCGATTTCTATCCCAGTCTCACTCTTTCCCAAGAGTAATTACATCGTAATGTAGGTAGGTTTAGGTTATATTAATTTCTGCGAAGGCGGAGCTCCGTCGGCTCTGTCAACCTTCGATGTTTGGAGTGACTAACACACTACTATGAATATAAAATGCTAGGAAAAGAAGCGACTGGATAAAACTAGTAAGGGTAAAACACGAATGTGAAAAAAAAGCGACTGGTAATTATCACGTCCAAGAAAAAACGCGAAATGAAAATTATCTTCAAAGAAAAATGCGTTTGGGCAAGTCATCTAACAAATCTACAAAATGTTTAAAATGAAATTTAGGAAACCTTAGCTGACGCTGAATATTATACAAAGCAGGAAAACTGTGGTGGAGAAAACCAATCACGCAAAGTTTCAATAAAGAATGTGAAAGGTGATTCTACGAATTCCATTAGCCACCTAAACAAAATCGTTAATGCTAAAGACGCGTCATTTATTTTTGATTATTTTGAAAATTACGACTCGACAGGTATTTAAGTAAAAGCGAAATCATTTTAAAACCCGCCTCGTGAAATGTATTTGTCCGGAAAAACCTCCCGAGTGATGTATTAGTTCCCGGTAAAATGTTAATTGTTCCACTTGAGAGCCTGTGGGGTGCCAGTGGACGCGGAAGAAATGCCGACTGAATAAGTTTCAGTAAAAAAAAAAGTTTACTTCCTACGCAAAAAGAGCGGTAGTATAAGTTTAGGGGCAGACTCGTGGTCACACCAGGTTGTCACAACCACTGCTATTCGCTTTGGTCGGAAATTCGACAGAAATCAGTTTTATTCCGCAAAAGTAGGTAGGTTAGGTTCGTTAGGTATCTTTAGATGCCCGAAGGGCAAATCGCTCAGAAATAGGAGCCCTGCCTCAGGCAGGGCTTCGTCGAATAGTAGTGGTGTGACAAACTGGTGTGACCACGAGTCTGCACCCATAAGTTTGACCGCAACGTGTGTGTGTATGTGTCGGTCTGAGCCACCGTAGCGCTTAAACAGGTGAACCGATTTGGATGTGTTCTTTTTATTTGAAAGCAGGTTTTCTGACGGTGATTCTTTGCTAGGTTTCATGAAGATCAGGGGGGTTATTATGACGTAGTTATGCAGTTCCGTTTCCGTTGAGAGAAAAGGACAGAGCTATATAACTGCTATATCTCTGTCCTTTACGCTCGCCGTAAAATGAACTGCAAAGCTAGGTCATAATAACCCTCCAGCACCTAAAAGAAGTGGTTACCATTATATAAGTAATTATCCATCTAATAGTTATTGGACAAGCTTTTGCTGACGACTGTTATTTTTTATTGCAGTCACTGATTATCAAGACCAAACTAATGAGTTCCAACACGGTGCCGTCTACGTTAATTATAGCGCAGATTCTGTCGTCACCTTCGAACTCCATGAACAGATTAGTACTAAGATACCATAATTTTGCATTGTCATTGGGTTTACAAATCTGGTCTATTTCAGCTCATTCCACTAACGGGAACTAGTTCAAAATTGATTTGCAAGATTTGACCTAAACCGGCATACCTATGTAGGTACATACTGTTACATCGATGAGATCAGATAAGGCGGCTCATTTTCAATCGTAGATTTTGGTGCTCTATAAGCGTTTTCAGCTGGCTGAAATATCGTTTTAGTCTGTTTCAGAGGTAGCTTTATCACATATCAGATTATCAAAATTTCAACCAACTTGCCGTTGTTTTCAGGCGACTGAAACATTTTGTCGGTCTGTTTCAGGACGCCCTCTATCATATTACGCCATAACCTGAAAACCCATTTTCAGGCCTTTTCAGGACCACCTATGGGCCTTTGAAGTATATTTCAGTATATAGTAATTTTCCACTAAGAGTAAAAGAGACAGCTTGATTGGAAATGAGGCAACAATACACAGAACATTCCAGACCCGTGAGCCAAGGATGTCGCGATTGTAAACAAAACAAGGCAGCAAGGCGTAGAACATTCCAGCAACGAATAGTCTCGATCGTCCTCGGCTGGCGCAAATTTAATCGATCATTCCAGAAGGCATTCTGGAACGATCGATTCTTTAATGGTTTTACCCCGTGGAATATAGAGGCTCTGTCAGGGTAACGGAAAAGCATGATGATGAGGAAGCCTGCACGTACGGCTAAATTTATGTCATTTAATCAACTACGGAGCTCAAGGTAATTTTGAAAATGTATCGATATAGTAGACTTATTTTTAAACAGTGATTACCATAAGGAAAAACCAGCGCTAGCGTAGTCATAAGACACAGGGACTAATCACCGGGTGTTTATCATTTTATCGAAATTCCTGTCATCGAATTTCATATCGCCGAAAACTATTCCACGATTATCATTTTTTTTTTCTAATCACATAATTATCAATTCATTGCTAATCGAGTCATAGATCAACTATTCATCGTAAATAATTTCGAATTTGTCTCAAGTCGTAGCTTAACTATTCATCGAATTTACCTTTCATAGAATAATTAGTTGGTCGATGTATTAATTCATCGAAACATGATTCACAGATGGTACTTTCCATATATTATTATTGAAACAAATGAAGTCGGTTCTGGCACTCGCCGGCCGCTGCCGCGGCACGCTCGCTGCGCTCGTTCGGCTTCGTGCGCTGTTTTGGTCGCAGTTAAACCTGACACTCCTCCTCGCTGCGCTCGTCGTCGTATCTAACTTTCTAGTTTTATAATAATACGTCGCAGATGCGAAATAGGGCGTTAAAATGTACTGTTGTTGAAACGTATTATCAAATATAGTAACACAGGTGAAACGATTTTCTATGTAATAAGAATTTTGAGTACTGAAACTTACGTTAGACCAAAATTATAGTAAAAGCCATTCGATGAACGACTATATCGTTGAACAAATAAAATAATGAAGTAGAATTCGATAAATTGATTCTTCCGTAAATGGCAATTCGAGGAAACGTATGAGCGATTTAACGGAGTTCGATAAATGATTCTTATGTTGTAATACAATTCTGCGAATAGTGTTATGGGAAACGATAATCATCAATGAAATGATTTTCGATAAAATGATGGATTACCCTAATCACCCCTTACATCATTATTTGGACATTACGTGCTCATTAATACGAGTATAACCGTTAGAATCCAAATAACGCATGTTTATATTATAATTAAATTCAGCTAATACGTTTGCAAACCCCGCAATAAAAATTCATGAAGCAGTTATAGGTTTTATATTTTTCATCACACTTGCACGTAAACAGTATCTAAACATACAGGTTAACTTGGCCGCAATGCCCCATATAAAACCCTCGACCTTTCTTTTTACCATGAAACCCAAGGTCGGTAAGTAATTTTTTTTTAATTTATAGCACAGCACACAAGTCATGCAAGTTCAAGCAAAGAGTTTACACGCAATTGAAAATTGTCTTAAAATGTTATTTAAACAGGGATTTCATTGCAATCTCGCTACATGTTACTTAAATACTCAATTAATGTTCTTAATAATCGATTTTAATAGTTTCCTGTATCAAAACGTCGTTTTTTTTTTACACTCTTTCAGGGCTGTATGTATACCTACGTAAGTATTTGCCCTTAACGTTTCTGAACGAAACATTTGTATAATCTGTGGAGTCCGCCCGCCATCCGCTTAAAAAAAGTTCAAGTTATTCGTAATAATAGTTGTGCTGACTTGTGTATTAAAGCTATAATTCATAGTTATTTATTCGCAAATGTGAAGAAAAACATTGTGAGTTTCACGGGCGGTACGGGAATTACGAACCTCGACTCAGAAAGCCCTCAGTCTTCGACTTCGGGCTTCTACTAGAGCCTCGATCGTAATTCCTTACTTACCGACCTTAATACACAATGTACTATTACTATTTAGAAAAACTAGCTACGTGAAATTGCCTAGGAGAATCTGACATTTATAACCCCAAAGCATCTTTTAGACAAGCAACATCTATCGTATCGCGTCATTACTATCCATCAAGTAAAGCTTAGGATAAATTACCCTATACTGCAAACAAGAGCCAATAAGTCTTGGGCCTTAATAGCACTCGAAAATGCTCGCTTTAAACCACAAATTTAGTTTAGAAATCTTTAGGTTTATCGGTTTTATATTGAGAAACTTTTTCAAGGGAAGCCTTCGCTTAACACAGTCTTAACTGAAACCTCCCAAGAACCAGAATTTGGTAGAAATGACCAGGACAAAGGCATTCCATCTTACTCCTTACGCTTAGCAGCAACGAATTTGCAGTCTTAGGATTTCAATCTTCAGATTTTAGTCTTCTGATTACTAATGTCTACGGGGTCTCAAATCCCGCTTACCGTCTAGTGACCTGTGTCCTTAATTGCTTTCTCCGTGTCATAGAAAACGCACCAGACACCTCAGGGTTGGCCATGTAATTTTAAGAAATTGTATTGCCCATTTATGCGACTACGAACTTATTTGCCAAGCCATACAAAACCTTTAAAACACAAAATACCTCGCTCATTGTCGCACCGAGGCCTTTTTTCCACCGAGCAGCGAAGGGTACACATTCAAATCGCAGATAAATGAGCTATGGGACCGGATTGTTCGATCCGAATCAGATGTTTGACTGGTCGGAATTAAAACCGACAGTACGATTTTGGGCACGAATTGGAACGGAAATGTGTACTTGAATGAATGGTTTTGCGTTTTAGAGAGCGTGTCAAATATTCAATTCTCATAAGACGTTAATTATGCATACCATCCTTTTCGTGGATATTGGCAGTGTTTATTATTTGCCATGTTGAAGTTGCCCTTTCAATCATATTAAATACAGATGTAGTGCATAATTGTTTTCCTTCGTATTTTCACGGAAACGTACGATTTTCAGTTGGTCACAGTAGAAAAGTACTGAGGTTGACTGAAGAAGCATGACAGATACGAACGTTTCCGACAAAATACGAAGGAAAACAATTATGCACTACATCTGTACTATAATAGACAATGCTAATTATAATATGTAATTCAATGTACAGATGAAGAAGTGTTTTATCTCAGATAAGTTTTTATTTATGTTACTCTCTCAGTTAGCTTTAGTATCAATCGATAAACTAACTGAGAAAACAGGATAAATACGATTTCATCGTTTGATTAAAAGTGTTTTTGGACACTAACAAACGCCTCACCTACGTCTGGGTAATTTGAAAGAAAGAAAAAAATTACTTACGTAGGTCTAACAAAAGCTAAATAACAAAATAACAATCAAAACACAACCACAAAAATTAAGCAACGATGTAAAATGGTTCCAGCTCAGCATGTTACTAATTATTGTGGCTTTTTGTTTATTGTGGTTCTTGTCGTTTTAGCGTCAATGATAATTACAGCTTATAGCTTAGTTCTACAAGTAAATTAACAGTTTATCAAAGTTATCGGTGATAATGCGGTCGTCGGTCAATCGTGACTAAGCCTTGTGCACCGCAAATCGATGGGGTGCTATTCTCATAGCCTGGCTCTTCCTGAGAGCCTAGTCAACGAAGAACACAAACATAGAGTTTTTCGAAAATCAGCTCAATATATAGGAATGATGTAAGCTGTTGACAGATCGCTCGACTGCTTATGAGTAAGTTAACTCCATAAAGGGAGTTGGATAAGTTTGTATGAACCTTATTTACTGTTATAGTTCTTTTCCGCAGCCACGGCAGATTTTCTTATTATGGTTTAAAGGTCCTCTAAATACACATACATAATATATAAAATATCGTCATCATGTTAGATGTATGGTTGTTTATCCACGTTTAAATAAATAACAGGGGATAATATTTACCTACACGTTATCCGAGTAGTATAGGCACAAAAAATTACGCTATTGTCTTACAAGTAGATTCGTTTTTACAAGCAACTTTAGCGGGTCATACAAGTTTAGTTTGACTGCACGCACTAGGATCTTCTACGATGTATAGCAACAAAACTGATTTAATGCATCCTTCAAAATAATATGTATCTACATATACGGTCGCAACCGGCTTAAAAATTAGCGGGACACTTTAGTGTTTTGTCATTTTAACATCACGTTTGCACTGCTGCGCTGCATTAATCTGTCAAAAGCGTTACAGTGACATGGTATAAAATTGTGTGACTATTATAGACCGACTGACTGTGTGTCTATGGAGGACATGCGACTAACTGTAAATCGGGCGCCAACCTGTCGTCCCCCTTAATTAGTGTTGTCAAAATCATTTCAACTGTGTACTTTCTATATTTCTTTAAGAGATATTATACTTTCGTCCCCCTTCTTAGTTACCAAGTT
Source organism: Acleris emargana (assembly GCA_927399475.2). Classification (NCBI taxonomy): domain Eukaryota; kingdom Metazoa; phylum Arthropoda; class Insecta; order Lepidoptera; family Tortricidae; genus Acleris; species Acleris emargana. The sequence goes on from OV656840.1 coordinate 7,789,822, forward strand.
TATAAACGCACAGTTCCAGTGTGTGCACAGTGAGCTGTTTATACTCGAATATTTATTAGGGGTACGTACAGTCAACAGAATAAATAAGTGATCATTGATGTACCTTGTCACTTTAACGTTGTGTTTGAAAAGTTATAAGTACAAAATTGTAAAAACGACTTAAAGCGTCTTATTTATGCTGTTGACTGTACGGGAACACCCAAATACTCCGAAATATTTTATTCCGAATTTACTCATTCCGATTTTTAAAACCCCGAATTTCATATTTCCTAAGGAATAAAATTTCGATTACTAAAAAACACGAAATTTATTTAACCGAATTTCCAAATTCCGATTATATATTTTTCCGATTTTTATAACTCCAAATAATGAAAAGCCCGAAGTGTCATTGGCCCGAAAAACAAAATTCCGATTATTAATTTTCCGAAACTTTATTACTAATTCGGAAATTTGATATTCGGGATAATGAAATTCGTGTTTTCTATAATCGGAATTTAATTTATTAGGAATTATGTTTTATAAATCGGAATTAGTAAATTCGGAATAAAATATTTCGGAGTATTTGGGTGTTCTCGGTCTAACTATCATAAATATGAGGTAGGTTTAGGTTATGTTAGTTTTGCAGCAGGCCCGGAGGGAAAAACCACGCAGAAATAGGAGCTCCGCGTAAGCGGAGCTCCGTCGACACTCTTACTCTTACTTCAATTACATATTTGATTAGGTGGGTTTATTATTAGTCGGTGTAATGATATTCGGAGTTTTGATGATCGGTATTTTAATAATCGGAATTCGTATTTTTGATATTTCTGATTATTATTCATTCGGACTTATTATTGTTCGGTGTATTGAAATTCAGAATTTTGCAAATCGTAATTGTTAACGTTAGACATTTTGAAATTTCGGATTTATAAATATCGGAAAAATAAAAAATCAGAATACTTATATTCGGAGTTTTAAAACATTCGGAATTATAATAATCGGCATTATGAAATTCGTGATTCCTATACTCGGGATTTAGTTTTTCGTATTTATGTAGTGTACCCTGACTGTACATATATTGATATCGTTAATAGTATCATAATACCACCTATTACGTAACTGAGCCGTGAAAACAATTCTATAATGATCGTTGCCATGGTAATAACCTTTCTATAATAAATATTAACGAATTTGTCATTACGCAAAATTTTAATTTCACCACTTGTTTTTTTTTTGGTATTCACAAGTTTAACCTGACCACTACGTAATTACTGTTAAAGATATCATTAAAGCATCATGGTTACGGCAGAAAATAACATTTGATATAAATGATCCCATCAATGAAGTGATTCTTCTATATGGATGGGTTACCATTTATTAGATTTGACCACTAAATTCACAAGTTATGCTTATTCAACCGTGCTAGGTCGTCTTAGGAATAATACCTCAGACTGTGGTCCCGGCATTGCGGACATTAGCAACATGATATGCTAACTACTGCGTGCGAGCGCATCTGATGGGGGCATTTGGTTGCATTCCGCGGTGGATGAATATGGATTGGAACTAAGACGTATACTGTACTAGACCACAGAGCAGAGCATGCTAAAATGAACTTAGAGAACGTGCTTGACATAATTATGTTTGGAATCCGGCGGAAATTGTGTGTTCGTTCTAGGTTTATTTAGTTTTGTCTTGTGTAGTCTGAATCATTATTTTGTTTTTATAGTCTGACTCGTGATCGTAAGTAATGAGTTCCAAATTCCACGGTTATAAATGTGCTATCGGCCCAATGGAATTCTGACCCACTATAGAACTGTGTCACAGTAGCGTTGTGGTTCAAGTCGTAAGGAGGTTTTATTTTTTTTATTTAATATCCCTGTTCTACTACTCTACCCTACTCTATCAGCCCAATGAAAACCTAACCCACCATACAACTGTGTCATAATGACGTTATGATTTATGATTCATGACGTAAAAACTGTCAAACAAATTGTTTTATAATGTCACTGAGCCACACCGTTTTATGGTGGATCAGAGTTTCATTTGGCTGATAGTACCATAGCAATATTATGCAATTTTCCAACTTGAATATTTTACCCGATGCTCGTAAGAGTGAAGGAAAATCATCATGGGAAAACATACCTACACATTCGAACCTCATCATCTCACCAACTGTCATCAACTGTCGAAGTATATCTGATCTCTTATTTGTAAGATAGGATAAGAGGTCTCAATAAACTGCAAATGTTTTTTAAATTAAAATTCGCATATTTCTACACTTAGAAAGTGTTTTCGGTTGTCATGAGCTCATAAGTTTAAAAATATCCTGTCAAAGGGAATTTTCAAAATTACAGATACAAAGCATATTTGAAGCACACTTTAGCTATTGTGCGTTTATGAAAAGATAATATTTTTTATGTCGAGCTGTTTGCGTGACCTGTTTAAGGCAGTATCATCAGGAAAAAAATCGCTTCAATAAGCTCAAGTCCCGTATGGATAACGGAATACCAAGAACAGATTTATGTGGCTTCTTGCAAGATGTCAATCAGGGCGAGAAAAGCAGAAAATATTAGGGAATATTTTATTGACAAGCAAAGACAAGTTCAAGATGACGGCCGGATTTCCGATTTCGGCCACGTCTATAAATAAATAAATGTTGCCGTTGTACGGTTAACGACTATGGCTGTGATTAACTGTACAATCCTGTCAAAATGACAGCGTCAATTCACGAGACAGAAAAACGTGAAAATTAATCATTGTTTTTTTGCAACACATAAAGTGGTTTACCGTACAGTTAGATACCAATTTGATTCTTGTATACCTAGTATGGCTGCGTCTATATCGCGTGTCAAATGTGGATAAAGAATCTGTCACTCTCGTACTTATTTACGTGTCAGAAGGTGACGGAAGCCTTATCCAAACTTTGTCACTCGATAAAGGCAGCCATGTTACGCCCCCTGGCCACTTTAGATTATGTCAACGTGACGTTGTTAACCAAATTATAAGAATTCTCTTACGTTTTGGTTGACGTCACTTTAACATGGTCCACAGTTGGTCCGATTTGGTTCACTGTACCTACTATAACTCTATGTACAGTGGTTCTATCTCATGAAAGCGGATTAGCTATGCTTGTAGTTGTAACATGTACGCCCACTATTACGGTATCGCTTAGCGTATCTACTCTATCAAGTATCTACTCACACATTTTTTTTATGCCATGGGTAGCGAAAGCAAACGAGCACACAGGCCACCTGATGGTAAGTGGAAACTGTGACCCATAGACATTCGCATTCACAAGACTGCAATCCTAAGACTGCAAATTCACTGCCAACACCGAGGACTAAGATGGAATGCCTCTATGCTAGTCATTTCACCGGCTGTCTTATCCCCAAACCGGGACACAACAATGCGAACACTGCTGTTTGGCGGTAGGTTAATGTCTAAGATGGTAGTAGCAATCAGGACGGACCCTGCACGAGATCCTACCACCCGCAAAACACATGTATGGCCAACCCCCGTTCGTGAGATAAAACAACTATCGGTACAGTCTGCGTTATAAATATAACACTTTTGTACCTTGTCACTTTCACGCCTTTGACATTATTAGTACAGCAGTTCAAACATGACGTAAAAGTGACCAAGCACAAAAAGTGTGTAGCTATTTATAACGCTGACCGTACCTTTATTAACAATAATTTAAAGTCCCTCAATTGTATTTGACCCCGTCGCCTAGCAACAGTTAATCAGACTGAACACTGCGGCTAGATTTGAACTCTAACAATACGCGAGGATTCCTAATCAGTTTCAATCTTGCTGATCCAGACAGAATGTAATTCCATTTCGTATATTTACTTTACCAAAATCGTAATGTCAATATTAAATTGGATCATTTCATTTACTTTATCTTGATATCGTTAGTTATTGACTTACCAGCGGGATATTTAAGTAGACTTAGTTACGCAAAAATGATCCAATCTATAACCCAAACAGGGCCCGTGTTATGGTTGTCTTATGTCGGGTTCCTATATTCAATCCGAGGATAGATAAGGCTTACCTTGGGTTAAAATTTGACATTTGCCCATACAAAATGTGTCAAATTTTAATCCGAAGTAAGCCTATCTGTCCGCGGATTGAATATAGGAACCGGACGTAAATCGCGGCGGATAAAGCATACGTCACTCTCACACCTTCGTACTGGTCAGAAAGTGAAAGTTGTTATACGTATACACGTTTATCAATATCGATAAACACGACCAGAATCATATAATAAATAGGTTTAATTTCTCACAATATGATATTAAAAGAATCATTTCTTACTCCAATGGATCGGATAATTCATCCGCAACGTTGTTAGATTATATTTTCAGATAAAAATCGATCGTTTTATTCATCATAAGTTTAAACCAATCGTTCCAATAACTGAAGGATACTAAAGGTTGTATCGAGTATTTTATTAACTCAGTTTAAGTGGATCCATGCTGACTATTGCGACTTCTGAAGCAATTTAGTAACGAAGAGTTATTGCCAAAAGAAAAAAAAAACAGACAACGGTAATTTAATTTCTTTTAAAAAAAAGAACCTGATAAATCAAGTTTTTTATTTAGAGACTACGCTTCGCTTAGGTCGCGTTTTAGTGGAGTAGATAAAATAATCAAATATTTTAAGACAAGTATGTAACTGCAAAAGACATTTATTCTAGTACGTAGATATACAATATTGCCTTTGATGTGTTATGTTATAGTACATTATGGTATTGTCTTTGAATCGACTGCCATTATTTTTAACTAAACCTGAGCTATCGTAACGTTAAAAATACAACACACAGTCAGTTAACAAGTTAAAAGCAATATTGTTTAACGTCGTAGAAATGAGGCGGGCCCAGTCCGTTTATCATGAATATCACATTCGCAAAAGATCGTATAGGTACGCATAACATCATATTTGCAAACCATCATAGTAGCAAAACATCACATTAGCTAAACATAACTATTATTAAGACATGAAAGCAGATTGACAAAAGAGATATACAGATCGAAAGTGAGTGGAAGGGTCGGAAGGGGCCGCCCTAGGCGTATTTTTCGAATTAAATCGGAGAGATACTGGAAAAGGGCCGAATCTAAAGTACCCGAAACCGACGTGCGTACTCGAGTATGAATGTTGAAGAAGTGAAAGAAATTTGTCAAGATCGTAGCAAGTGGAAAGAAGTGGTTTCTGCCTACCCCTCTGGAAAACAGGCGTGATTTAATGTATGTATGTATGTATGAATTAGACAGTGTCGACGGAGCTCTTATTTCTGGGTGGTTTGGCCCTCCCTACTGTGAATCTAACATAACCTAGACCTAAAATAATATGACAATACCCGACTATTTGTAAGTATAATGTTTTGCTAATATCGTGTTTTGCTAGTATGATCCCAGAAATAAGAGCTCCGTCGACACTGTCTAATTCATTTCTTAATAAAAGTTATGTTTTGCTAATGTCATGTTTTTCTACTATGATGATTTGCGAATATGATGTTATAGTTCTTAGATATTATTGAGAATGGGTAAGTAATACGAGATATAAGAACTGATAATATAACACTCATAATATATACGCTCACTTTGTATAAACACGTTTAGTATAACGTTCACTGGATATATTGAACGGAAGATATAATTTCAAAATATCTATTTCAGAAACTATAACATGCAATTATGTTATTTGAAATTAAATTCTATTTTCAGTATTAAGTGGCCTTCTTAATTAACAATCAACCTTATCTTACTAACTTTACTGGCAGCAGTCTGAATTTTCTGGGCAGAAAAAAAAATAACCTCAAAGGCCTAGGCGGGAGCTTTGCTCCCGCCTTGGCCTTCTAACCTAACCTAACCGAGTCGGTTCTGACCTGAGTCGTCATGCTCGTGGCATTTTCTGGTTAATTAAAACAAATTACAAGCAAGACCGTTCTGGTAGACTCGAGTTCATAAATATGTGTACACTTTAGTACCTTCTCTATTTATTTTATGTCATGTTTAAACTGCCATAAGTATATGAATTGTCACAACGATTAAAATGACAAAGTACTACAGGGTACACATATCTATGAACTCGAATGTACCCGCTCCTTACAGTACCCACCCATTGAGTATAGCATACGATATTAGATCTTATTACTAAAATATATTATGTATTATGATCTTTATATGTCATGTATGTTATACGAACTGAAATTAGACAATGTGAGTATTATAGACAAACACATTATATAAAATGAATATTATGTTAATTGACCGTTATTCCTTATGAAAATATTGATTTTGTTATTATAGCTAACGTTTATTAACATGAAATTATAGATTTTGTTGTTATATCTCGTGAGACGCACCCATTGAGAATATCATGCTTGCGAATATGATATCCAATGACGGACTTATACGTATTATGGTATTGTTTTTAAATTGGCCACCATTACTGTCAAGTAAATAAGAGCTATCGTAACGTTTACAATAAGAAAACATGACAAAAGCAATATGGTTTTACCGTGTTAAATGGAGCTCCGGTCCTTTTATATTTGCCTGTCATGCCCATGCAGGCAATGTTAGGCAACCCGAGGGAATTTGTTTTTCGTTAAAGAAAAGACTCGAAAAATGCGTCTCGGCTGACCTAGTACATATTTCAAGACCCGATAGAAGTAATCGGTTCGACAAAATTACTGGATGATTCGACCGAAAATATTTTTTTCGGGCCACCGATGAGCCTTCAAGTTTCGAAGCGTATTTAGTTCGTTCAGATGGTAGAGGTGAGCGTTTTACTAATAAAATAAAACAGAGAATAATTATGTAAATTACATTAAATTTTTTAGCTTTAAATTGTCAATAATATAAGGAATATTGTGACTGAAGTTTGCACTAGTATACAAAAGATAAAGAAGAGGATTGGTGCAAATAAATATGCTCGTTATGTAAAGTCGTTCGTTATAAAAGCTGAGGTCACGTATGCAGCAGGGCCTACACATCTTCCCGCACCCCGATCGAAAAATGGGATGGTTTTAGATACTTCCGCGCGAACAACGTCTGATAGAGATTTATGGGTTTTTGCTAAGATCAGAAACGTAGTCACTATTGATATTGAAATTTAGATTGCCAAACATTACTAATATTAGAATTATTAGAATACGGTGTCCTCTGAAATTAATTACAACTGTATCGACTTTAATCGGTCAGTTTACTTACCGTACCAAAGGGATAATGCTGAAACAAAAAAGTGGGATCTGTTAGAGAAGGGTACAGAAAAGTACAGAATTTACTCTTAATAATCAAAGAAAAGGCGCAATGATCTAGGAGCTACCATGACATAGTTATGCGGTTCCGTTTACGATGAGGGAAAGAAATAGAGCCGTATAACTGCTATAGCTCTGTCCCTATTACTCATTTTAAATTGAATTTCATAGCCTTGTCATGGTATGCCTCTGATCATAAAGTGATGTCCTCTTAACCAATCCGATTTGCTTCGGTGGAACTTTATCAATATTGGCAAGTCCGGCAGCTCTTCATCCAGTAATCAATAGTTCGCTCCCATCCCTTGCAACTCCTATTCCTAACTTTGAAACTTTGAAATGCAGATCAAACTAGTATTTGCAGAAGTCTTTGAAACTAGATTGTCTAATTTAAAAATAAGCGGTTACAGCACTTGCTTGTGCTTAAAATGAAAAGGTTTATCATTTTTTTTATCATGTCTAGTATATTTTAAAATAAAATTATTGGCTTAGTAAACACAGAATGTGTAGTTGCATGTAATATTTATTGTTTGTATGTACGTAAACTTTTTATTATAAAAAAAAACAGGTTTGCACAAGGTAAAAAGGGACAGAGACAAAAAGTGATATTTTTCACTCAAAGCTGAAACCAATAATAGAATAAATCAAATCAATGTAACCTCCTACAGCCAAACTTTCGAGTACAAAAATACAAATCAAAAATGTCCTAAATAAAATCACTTAAAACCAATAAAAAAAAAAACTGTTATAATTTTGAAAGTCAGCAAAGTATGCTACTTACGAGTGGTAACAAAAGAAAATGAAGCTTTTTCGAGGTAGATTTTTTAGTATTTGTACTTGGTCCAAAATGCCCTTGCAACGTTTGTTTTTCTTACCACAGACGCTTTTAGCGAACGGCCTTATACTCTTGGTATGAGATTACGTAGAATTCCGGGCCATTTTCATGGATTGCCCGCGCTAAGCCCAATGTCAAAGCGTACTTGGATAGCAAAGGTTCCCGGGCCTCGGGCGTGGTAATCTGTATTAGTCCAGTGATAAGGTATTTCGGATCTTGAGTGGTAAGTTACTTTAACGTAATTATTTAATTTTCGGTGGAGTATTCAAAATTATGCGGTTTCTTTGTCTGTTGAAAACGGTTACTAATAAATGGTGTTAATTTTACTAATTAATGGCGTGACGATTTTTGCGTTGTGTCATTTGGTATAGAAATTATCCTTTTGATGTGGCCAATGTCTTAATAAAATAAATTGGTTTAATGTTATTTCCTACTGATCATAACTATCAACTAGTTTATTTTTAAAGTTTGTAAAAATAGCTAAATAATTTGTTCTTCAATAGCGCATAGCCGGCTGAATGGATTTAGATTAAAATTAGTATAGCGGTAGTCCTAGTTTGGTTGTTGTTTTTATGTCGACAAGAGTTCTATCCATACCTACGAAGATGTGGGCATCCACCTAGTAAAGATTGTAAGCCTCTATTTATAAATTTAATGACCATTTTAATATTATTACCAGTGACAAGGCACTAAAGTGTGCAGCTACTTTATAAGGCTGACCATACTTACATGGCTACCTATATTAATTTGATTTGTATACCTTTCTTTAAACAACAACCCACCTTTATTTTCAAACCTTTAAAATATTCCAGGTGGTTCCATCATTGTTCTAGCCTTCTACCCTCCGTCGGCAACAAATTTCCATCCCATGAAAGAAACATTGGTACATTATGTCGGTCGCAGTCCAGGCCGCATATTGATAACCAATTTCAGAAGCCAGCAGTCGATAAGCCATGTCTTATCTGGGTTAACCCTCCACTGGAATTTCAATGATCCATTTGGGATCTATTGTGGGGTTCAAGTATCTTGGTAAGACTTAAGTTAAGTTTTCGAAATAAGCTTTAACAGTTGAGATACCACATATGTTTTTGTAAAGTCAACGTCAAAATGAGCTATCCGGTAATTAGCAAGTGCAAGCGTCGTCATATATCTTCGGATAAATCTGCGGACACTGAGCATTGTGTGACGGTCGGTGGGTAGTCCGATAAAACATAAAAAAATGTCAAGTTCGAGTCGGACTCGCGCACTGAGGGTTCCGTATTTAAGACAATATGCTTGGTAACCGCAAAAGGAAATACTCGTTTGGTTATGAATTTTATTTCGAATGCAATAAGGTCCATTACGACTAGCCTAAATTTTAATATATATTTTCAAAGTTTTGTTATTTCTCAGAAACTGTAAATAATGAACACTTCATTTATTTTAAACCATAATACATAAGTAATTGTCGAGATTTTTTGATTAATAAACTTCGGAGATATGGGTGGAACGGTAATTTTTTGAACATTTGGGCTATAAATCCAAAAGTGTATGAGCAAATCGAGCCCTTTCATATGACATACCATTTGCTATAGGTAATCAAACTACTTTCATTTTTCAACATCCCATTTTATATCCCTTTTCAATTATTTTAAAATTAATTTCATTTTTTACAGATGCGGGCAAGCAAGTTGTACAACTATACCAAATTTCAAGTTGATGGCATTTGTAGTTGCTAAGAAAACCTGCTGTGGCATACAGATAGAAAGACGTTTTTTCGTTTCTACTTCGTCTTGTCATGCATGACAAAACCTTTGCTTTACTTTTCTTTTTTTTTTTTTTGCCCCCGCTTCGACTTGAACAGCTACTACCGCAGGGATATGGCGTTTCCACGTGAAGTGATTTCGCCAGTGTCAAGGTAAATATGAGTATAAATCAATATAGCAATAAAACACAATCCAATCTTCTCTAGGAAGATTGGGGGCAACGTTGTACGGTAATTTGTAGGTCAGAGGTCAAGATAGTTTTAACCTCTGCACCACTGCGAGTCCACTTGAAACGAGAAGAAAGATGCCAGATACACGAAATAAGTCCAAGTCTTCAATCACTGTGCGACACAAAGGCATAAAAAGTACAAATCACTATCAGAAAAGAACTTTGAACACCTAATTACCCAAAAATTAAAGTCTAAAACAAATTACACGTCCGCTATCTTTTAACGTTGCAAATGGCCCCCTTTGCTTTACTTAATTCAATGACAACACCTAAGTGACAGGATGGATTCCTCCAAACGAGAATAAGGTCTTATACCTAGATTAATCGCCAAATTTGTATAGAATAATCTCAGAGTAATTCTTATTCCAGTTTGGTAGAATATCAAGGTCAACTGAAAGATAATTAAATTTCACCCTTTTACTCAAATTTGTATTTTTATGCAATAAAGATACACTCGACGCGCCCGTCTGACTGCTTACGTCAATCATATAGGTAACATTTTGAATAACGATAACGAACGCCGAATGCATTTTGTCTAGCGCCTTTTACGTCAACTCTATACCTTTCGTCGATTTTCTAAAATCGATAAGTTAGCGTTATGCATCTTTTGTATGCCCCCAGGCCCTTTCCTAGTCCGGTCACGGAAGACTCCGAGCCCTGATTCAGGGCCCGCAAAAACCGGCAATGCCTTCGATATAATTTATAATCCGGAGCCCGCTCTAATACCCCCTAACGTCGTTATCGAAACCATCGAGCACGCACGAACAATATAATCGCGGCGTTTTTTTAACGCTGGTTTATGTATGTATGTAGTATGTATGTATATGTCTTTGTATGTAAGCAATTTATGAAACCAACAAAAGAGATAACAATTATGATTAGACGAAAATATTATGGGATGTGCAAATTCGAACTACTAAAATATACATTAAAAATGTGACAAAAGAATTTCTCGGAAAATCATAATCGTATCGTATGGAATTTGTTCAAAAATGATCACATTCTTGCCCTGCTTGGCTCTTGAAAGGTTTTTTTTCATTAAATAAATTTCCAACGATTTAGCTAGGTTCTGAAATACGTATTTTGTCTTTTTATGGGTCCAAATTAATAAATAAACATACATCCCGTGACTGTTAGAGGGTGGGGACAGGGTCCATACAAAATTGCCCATCACCTTTTACGATTTTTATCTACACTATTTATAAAATAATAGTTGTTGATCAAATGTTAAAGTAATGACAAATTTTTGCCGCTGGGTAAAAAACGCGTCGTTTTTTACTCTGGCCCGATCACTGCTCATCTTAAGTTGATAAAGTCGGCGGTGAGCTTTTGATATGGGCAGAGTAACATTTAGAAATCCAATAACCAGCGCGCTGAAACGTCGGGGATTCAATTACGATCGGTGGATGCTATTTACACGATTTATTATATTACTCATTGTTTAATATTGTGAAATAAAAGCAAGAAAGACCAACGAGGACTTCAATTAACGATAAGTATAACGTAAACACAGGTTAGGTACTTTGACCCTTATTCCTCCCCTCTGGCCCTTAAAGTTATAACTATAGTTACTTTAGTGGTACTTTAACCGTCTTAATTTGCTTTTTCGACACTGCTTTCATAGAACGAATCACTTCGCAGAAATTTTATTTCATCGACAGGCTTTTCTAGGCGCAGGATTTTAGATTTTGTGATAGTAACGAGTGTAACCAAACCTAACCTACGTAATATAATATTTAAGATTTTTCATCCTACCTATTTGCCATATATTACATAACATATTAAATTTGTTATAAAATACTGTTTATCGAATAAAAAGCCCGGGGAAGTTCGTCTCCTGTTCGGATCTTAGCCCACTCAACTCGGGTCAAAATTTGACATACGCACACGCACTAAAAGAGTCAAATTTGAACACGAGGTTACCTAATCCATCCGCGGGTTAAACATGCCAACGGACACGAGAGAATCAACAACGTTCCAGAAAAACGCAGTAACAGATAACGTAATAAAGTGAACACGACCCCGTGATTGATCGGCCACACCTGTCCCGTCCCAACCTATCCCGTAATCACGCGGGAAGATGGAGGGGAAAATTGGGAATACTCAGGAATGTGATCCAAATAATGGGTTTCCCTCTTAAACACTCTTTTGAGAATTGCTATAGGAGCCACTAAAATACTCTTTTAGTAGGATCTTCGTTTGCCCGAATTTTGATTGCCATAATTGTATCACTTGCCATAATATTCATGTGCTATAAAAGCATTTATTCTGAAACTTTAAACTATTTAAAATTGTTATAAAACTAACCTAACCTATTTGGGCACTATACTATCACTACACTACTCTATAGCAAGTAAAAAATACCTAAAAAGCTGTTCTTTAAGTACCTAACGTCTGTGTTAGAGGACCAACACCGTTCGTAACAATATAGACCATTCCGGGAACACCAGTTTCGTCCACATTCAATTTGTGCGATGCAAATTGAGGTTCGTTAACTGGGATCCTTTTACGGTTAAGCCTTTAAGCCCGATTTTGAGGCAAAACCTAATACCAGATGTAATCCACATACGCCCCATTTCATACCCTACTTTACAATATAACGTTCAATGAAGCAAACATGCAACTTAAATAAATAAAAATAAAATAAAAATCATTTAATTTCGGACAAATTATTACATCCATATTACAGTTAGTCAGTTAGTAACAATTTTTCTTAAAAAATAAATTAGTGTTTAGATTAGTTAGTAAGTACAGCAGCGGTGCAGGGCTGCCCAGTGCTGGAAATAGCGACCGTCCTGTCTGTCCGCTATGACGCGCAGGATGCTGTTGGGGCTTGCGCCACAGTATATAAATAAACCAGTAAAGAAGCTACGAACAAACGCTCGAAACGACGCACTCACACAGACGCACGCCTCTACGAGACCGCTAAGAGGATTTGGCGGTGCTGTCAGTCGCGTGTGTCGCGTCGAGACGAATGGGCTCCTTTGCATTTTACGCTTGTTCTTGAGAAAGATGCCACAAAAGTATTGCGTGGTATACGGTTGTTTGAATTCGGCTTCTTCAAACCCGGAACTATCATTTTTTAAACTCCCTGCTGGTGTTGAAAGGTAAGAATAAATAAAATATTTTTAAATAAAGAGCTTTTTATAATACGATGACGTGTTGCAAAAGTAAAAATTTAAAAATTGTTTGCAAAATCGATATCTGGGGATGTGTATGGTCTTCGACAACTAATCTGTTGGCAGAATGAGAAAAAGTAGCCGCCATCTTGAACTCTTTAGTTATTCAACCGATTGCTTCCAAAATCGATATCTGAGGATGTGTATGGTCTCCGACAACTAATCTGTTGGCAGAATGAGAAAAAGTAGCCGCCATCTTGAACTCTTTAGTTATTTAACCGATTGCTTCCAAAATCGATATCTGGGGATGTGTATGGTCTCCGACAACTAATCTGTTGGCAGAATGAGAAAAAGTGGCCGCCATCTTGAACTCTTTAGTTATTTAACCGATTGCTTCCAAAATCGATATCTGGGGATGTGTATGGTCTCCGACAACTAATCTGTTGGCAGAATGAGAAAAAGTAGCCGCCATCTTGAACTCTTTAGTTATTTAACCGATTGCTTCCAAAATCGATATCTGGGGATGTGTATGGTCTCCGACAACTAATCTGTTGGCAGAATGAGAAAAAGTAGCCGCCATCTTGAACTCTTTAGTTATTCAACCGATTGCTTCCAAAATCGATATCTGGGGTTTTTTTACACAATAAAATTAAACAATAAAGCGTTCCGAACATGTCGTAGCAGACGAAAGTATTTTTCAGTGAGTAATTTGTAATAAAGGTAAAGCAGCCAATAAATAAATTAGGTTTGTTTATCCTTCAGTTTCATTTGATATTGTGGTAGTGCAGTCGCTAGTTAATCTGAAATGTATAACTAACGAAGAATAAAGACTTCTTGAAATGCTAAAGTTATGTTTATTACCTACTTACCCAATTTTATCTGCAGGGGCTACTTTTACTGATTATGTTAACGGATTCGTTATCGGACATCACACAGATCTCCAGATATCGATGTTGGAAGCAGCCTGTCGAATAATAAAAAAGTTCAAGATGGCGGCTACTTTTTCTCATTCTGCCAAGAAATTCGTTATCGGAAACCACGCACATCCCTAGATATCGATTTTGGAAGCAATCGGTTGAATAACTAAAAAATTAAAGATGGCGGCTACTTTTTCTCAATCTGCAACGGATTTGCTGTCGCAGGTCACACGTATCGATTTTGCACTAACTAGCTGAGATACAATAAACAAGATTTTTTTTCAATTTTACAAAATGTTAGTGGACAACCCTTACGCTCAATTGGAGCGTAGGTATTTATCTTGAAAAGTAGGCCTAGTTTCTTTACTGGTTTATTTATATACTGTGCTTGCGCGCAGCCTGCGCAGTGCGGCGGCGGCGCATGCGCGCAGCACGGCCGGGACACCGTCGAAGTGCGCGTCCGCTAGCAGCGGACAGCAGTTGCGGCAGCCGTAACAGCACCCTAAACACGTTATTATCTATACTGAACTCTAAGGGCGTTGATAGCTCTCTGCGTGTAGTTTGCCCACAGGCTGCAGGTATAAAGCGACGCACAGTACGCTCTAAAAATTGTTATCTTGACTTGCGCTGTGCTTGAAACTCTAACATAGTTTTATTACAAGTTAATCTTGCTTCTCTTAATGCTGGGTTACACGGGCTTAGTAGCTAATGCTTAGCACTTATCACTTACACTAATACGCAACGTGAAAAGATGCTAATTAGTCCTAATAAGTATTAGTATTTGTGTACAGTGCAAGTGTATAAAATTCGATTCTAATAAATCTTATTTACTGTCAATACGACCGACTTGTTGACCGTGTATAAACAGGTAAGACAAGTGTTTAGTGACAAGTTGTACCTTTAATAAATACCTTTGTACTAATTCCGACTTGCGACTTCTTACTTGTCACTATTCAGGCTAGGATTAAGTGATTAGTACCAATGACAAACACTAAGCTCGTATAAACGTAGCATAAGGCTCGGTTTCATTGGTTGAATAGCCGGCATGCTTGTAGCAATCCATTGACGGGTTATTTTTATATTTTTGACCCTAGAGCTATTGTAGCGACGCAATGTATCACGCTGCTATACATTTTACATTTTACACACACAGGCAAACCACCACAGGTCAACTGATGGTGGTCGGGTCTGACCCATATTAAAGGTAGTAATTTTGGAATAAACATAACGATTTTAGCTAAAATCTAGTGAATGATTAATTTGGCGTTAATAACTACTATGTGGATACTGAATTATCAACAAGTTCTTAGAGTTGTTGGTAATTCTGTAGCTCTGCCTACCCTACTCTGGGAATAAAGCTTGATTTTATGTATGTATGTATGTAATTACTATGACTGTTTCTTTATTCATTATTATAATAATAGCCAAGGCGCCTAAACTGTTAACGTAAGTACGTTTATTTATGTAAGTATTTTAAGTAATTTAATTTTATTTATATGTAGGTGTAGGTATATTATTACGTATTAATAGACCCTATTTTGCCCTATTTATTATTATTATTATGTAGGTATGTCTTTACCATTCACGGGACTATGGGAGTCCCGGACCTTTGGAAGGCGTACATGGAGCCGAAGCCAACACGCAGAGGCCCTTTAGACAAGTTTAATTTAGTAAAGTGATGGGACACCAACCGGCGATTGTCCCTGAGTTCAAACTATAGAAGTATGCTCCCACGGACAACCAACGGTTAGTGTAGGACTATTTAAGAAGGATTGAAGTATTAAAATAGGCTCTATGAATGAACAGATATGGACAGGTGAACTAGGCTATTGATGAAACTACGGCGCCTGCCTGGCCAATGCTAATTACTTTGGTTAAAATGGCAGGCGGTGACTCGCCAACTCAATGGAATGGGCCTCCCGAAATAGCCGCATATATATAGCAGCAGGGAGGTAACAGTTCCAGAGGGGCTAAGGGTGGAGAGGTGCTTCTGGACTTTAAACGACCATAAGGTGCCCACTCACCACTTATGCAACACATCCACCCTTCGAGCATATAACTCTTGCGACTCCACTCTGACCGGCCGATAAAGGCAAGCCAGAGGTGAGGGTCTGTTCCTCGTCATTATACACTCCAGCCGGCCGGTGAAGGCAAGCGTGAGGTGAGGAACAGGACCTACCCTCGGGAGCATTCAGGTCCGTGGTGTCGCCACTCACCAACAGCTCGCCACTAGCTGCCCTTATTATTATTATTATTATTAATATTTGCTTTGCCGAAAGGGTAACTGATAAATTACGGCATTAAATTCGCCTTTTGTATATTAAGTGTATTAGTTTGTGCAATAAAGATTAAACAAATCAATGGATAAATGTTA
Organism: Acleris emargana; assembly: GCA_927399475.2. Lineage (NCBI taxonomy): Eukaryota > Metazoa > Arthropoda > Insecta > Lepidoptera > Tortricidae > Acleris > Acleris emargana. The sequence continues at coordinate 7,806,278 of OV656840.1, forward strand.
TAGAATTACATACTTCGAGTCTTCAACTTATGTACTTTGTATGATTTTGGTAGTGTTACGAAACAAAAACACGGAAAAAAAAAAGTGTTAACATAAAAATATACCACTGAACCGGTTAAGTTTCCACAACATGACGCCTCAATTGTGAAAATTAACGTTGTGTGGGCAACTATTAGCTACCAAAATAGCTCCTTTACGAGGACTAGCAACCCCAAAAGCTGGCTTTTCATCCAACCAGCCTTTCAACGGTGAGCGAGGAGAATCCCGCGAATAGGATTACTTAATTCTGTAGTCTACTACTACTACAAGTCGAGTTAGGTCGAGATAAAAAAGGGTAAATACATGAACGGAGTATACTTGACTTAAACCCTTTTTCACTTGATCTTCAGAACACTTATACCCTTTTTAACTAGGACCCCTGAATTTTCTTAGTCGAGGATTTGATTTTTCATCGCATATGAAAGGCTTTTGAAAAAAAATAGACGTAGTTAAGGAATAAAACTAACTTTTCCACGTCAAGACAGTTAGTCTTACCTTTTTACACTACACTCATACGCCAATTATAGGTGGTATCTATCATAAAATAGTTAGTCTTACCTTTTTACACTACACTCATACGCCAATTATAGGCGGAATCTATCATAAAATAACCAAAGCAGTTTCAATCCTCACTCGTTAGCACAATCGTTGAATTTGCTACAGGAGTTTTGTCTGAGATGCCACTATTTGTCTCATAGCAGTATAGTTAATTGCCGTGTCGTAATGAAAAAATACCGCTCTTAATTTTAGTCCTCAACTACGTGAACTTTTTTTGAAAAACTCCCAAATGCATCGCAAAATCATACTCATACTCATTTTTTTATATTAGGTATTATTTCCACGCCATCATGAGGAGGAGGGCCGCCTCCTTGATGTTACGCGTACGGGGCAGCGCCAACAGTTTCTTAGCTGCTGTCGGGGATAGAACCGACAACACTTTTGTTTGCCGCTGGGCTGATCTCCACTGCCCTGTATATATTAATCCTAAGTAGTTAAGAACTAAAATAGTTCCGTAAGGAAAATTGTTACTAACAAATATATGGATCCATGTTGTCTGAAATAAATGATTAATAATAATTATAAAATATGACATGTAAAAATAATTACAAAAATTTGTTTATGTCATAGTTAGTTGCATTATAGTAGGTACTTTAGATAATATTAAAAATACGTTATAGATCCAATCCGATAGACTAGGAAAATTAAGCAATCCTATTCTCGTGATTTCCCTCGCAAACCGTTGAAAGGCTGGTTTGATGAACAGCCAGCTTATAGGGTTGCTAGTCCTCGTAAAGGAGCTATTTTAGTCGCTACTATTAGCCTACACAGTGGTAAGCACTTGTTTTGGAAACTGCCCAGCTAGAATTCCACTGCGGCACAGGCATAATATGCTATGCACTAGAGCTACGTGCATCCATTGGTCTGCACGTACACTGACGTCATTTCGCACGTATGCCCCTTTAGGTCTCTAATACAGTTTAATACGAAGATAATAAATATCCACGCGTTTAAGCGCACCACAAGAACGTGGGTTGGCGGAAATAAAGCCGTCAACCCACGTGACTCAAATAGACAGCGTTATGATGACATGCTAAAAATAACATAAACTGGCATTTGGCTCACGAATAAACCAACTCTCTTCCCGAGATTATACCCAGAAATTTAATATAACTTCCCCAATTCTCATTACACACTTTAAGAACAACAAAAGATTAATCCGAAACCTACAGCGTAATAGAGACTTCCAATAAAAGGAAACTGTATTGAAACGTTACAAATTAATTAACAAAACAGTTAAAATTGGCAATATTCCGATACTTCCAATTATTACAAAGCAACTTGTGTTGAGCAAACTTAGCGGAGTAGGCGTAAGTCCAAAAAGCGGAAAGTGGTAGGGACGCGATGTACAATTACAAGTTGGGGGAGTTTTGTTTGTGAAACTTCAATTTGTTTCGAGTTATTAATGTTCCGAGCAAAGTTTGTGAGGTGTTCGACGAATTTTGCGGTTGTGTCGGATTGAATTGTACAATGTTTAAAGCTTACTTAACAATGAATTTTTAGAATTTATCGTTTGAAGTTCTATTTAAACCTCATTGAAAAGATAGCAAGTTTTTAAAATATATTGTGTTTATCATATCTAATATAATAGATGCTTTCAAATAAAGAATAATGAAAAACTGCGCATATTTTTTTTACCATATATTGGTACAACTGGCGAGAAAAAAAGAGTGTCTTCAGTACCACGTGACTCCTGCATTATTTATCCTCTAGTATATGTACATCCATTAGTTTGTCAGATGCAACACTCAACACTTAATCAACAAAAGCCATGTATATATATTATAATGACGACAAAGATTCACTATCACAACGACCAAAGACTAAAGAAATACGCTTCAAAACAATTTACAATCTGCGTGCTGAAATTCAATTTTGTATGCGCCACATAAGCGTACGTGTGTAAATTTAACAATGACTTATACAAGCTCGTATGTAGTTTTTAGACTCGTTGTGAATAGAAACGTTATGCGTTTATTTTAAGGTTATGTTTGCAATGGCATTATCGAGTGAGATCGGAGTTCAAGTTAATAGTTGATATGGTATGGTGACAGCGTATTAATCAGGATGTCTGGTGCGTCGCTTTCAGGCTGTCGCGCCATTGGATACTCAACTAATAGAACTGTGGTGAAAGGCAAAAGCTGAAGCGAGGAAAAACTATCTAACGCGACACGGCTATTATATGAGCTTTGTTCTTTTAGTTTTATTAATAAGGTCAGGTGGGGTAAGGGGAACTACTGGGAAAGGGAAACACTAGTTGATATATCAAAAACTATAGACCGCAGAGTTGTGATTACACGATCGATAAAGCAGTAACTGAGATTTATTTACAAAAAAAAAACACAGATAGCGTTATGACAACTCAAACTGCGAGTGTGACAAAAACAATACTTTAGTTGACAAACAACGAAAACACGAGTTCGACGTACCTTATTTAGATACTGATTTATGTTATAAAAAGTCTGGTAACAAGTCTGGAAATGTCAGTAAGTATTGATTTATAGATATATTTTGTTTGTATGCATATAATTTTTTGCTGAATATGCTATAAATATTAAATTTTAATGTGATTCTTAACATAACCTACAAATGCATAAGTGGGGTAAGGGAAACTATCATGACCGGGTTAAGGGGGACATATGTTTCTCTTTCCCGACGTCAGAAGTAACAAACATTTTGAGACAGGCATATTTTATAAAAAGTAGAAATAGTCTCTTGAATCGGTAACTAACTATAAATGTTATGATATTTTACACATTGCTTGGGTACCGTGACAGCTGACCCCTCCATACCGATTATACCCTAAATGGCAAAATAGGTTATTGGTTTGTAAAAAAAAATTGGGAAAAAATTAAGTTATGGGGAAAAAAATGTTAAGTATTAAACGATTCTATTGGTTATAATTATTGGTTATCTATTAACTATTTTTATATGTTATTACCAGTGATGGGAAATAGGTGAGCTAAAATACCTATTCTTTGCGAGAGGACATAATATGGAGTGGTTACAACCGGATAAAAGTATATATTTTTTGGATTCCGGGTATTTGATATTTATCCGGGCACTGCGAATACTAGCCGTAATGTTGAACATACATTCTTTTCCTTATAGGATGTTTGTAAAGTTTGTAGTAAAAATGGTAACATTCCTGCCATAAAGTTAAAATTATAAGTAATCCGAAAATCTCTCTCGCTCTAACACGCCCATTTGCAAGTCATAAACAAACAATGCGTGGGAAAACCCATATTATTAGTCCTGCTACTACTTTTTAGAAATCTTGTACATTCCTTCTTTTCTCTAGCCCTTTTTACTAAAAACTAACATTAAACATGCCGTACTTTAAACAAAACATGTCATGTTTTACATTACGATAATTACCCGAATAAATATCGAATACCCGGAACAGAAAAAAATAATGTTTTTTATCCGGTTGTAACCACTCTATATTATGTCCTCTCGCGAAGAATAGGTATTTTAGCTCACCTATTTCCCATCACTGGTTATTACTTACTTATATTATGCTATTTTGTATGATGTCAGATGAAGGTTGGCGATATGAACATCTTGTTTTTAATCAAGACTACATTATTTTTTACAAAAAAATGCCTAGGAACTATGTGAGAACAATTGTATGCCAAAGAAAAGTAATTTAAATACGCTACTTGATTTTAACCATTACTTAATAAACATTACAATAAAAAATTGCACCTACTTTTTACTTCCTTTGTTTTTAGTTGACTACCCCTGTTCGAAACTCGTACGTTTCCCTTACCCCAAATACCGATTGTGGTAAATATTTTATATTTGTAACCGTATTTCGTTAAGTATGAAGTACACATTTAAATAAAGGTGTTTTCAAAAATGTTTTGCGTATGAATAATCCAAACTAGTATTATTACTTGTAGATTTATTGAGACTGTTTCCCTTACCCCAAAAATAGGGAAAGGGAAACGATAGAACTAGTCTTACGAATAATCATTTTCTGGCGATGTGCATTAGAACTAGCATACAAAGTATTTTGTCCTGGAAAGCTAACGCAAATAAGTATGTTTTCTCTTTAGCGAAAAAACTAAGAACCTTATACTTTGTAGTATAGAACTCAAAATAAGATAAGAAGAATAAAGTATGTTCCCCTTACCCCACCTGACCTTAATACAAAACGGGAAACAAATCCAACAAATAAGCAAGATTTAAAAACTTCATTGACTACAGGATTTTATTTTTATATTCTGAAAAGCAAACAATTTTCTTTTATTTTTTTATTACTTACTGATAAAACATAATATTGAATATTATCAGTGTTTACCGCTATGGACCAGTAATTTTGACCGAGTTATATACTACAAGCTGTGACATAGAAAGTATCATGTGGCTTTTAAGCTCTTTAGCCAGTGGCAGAGTTTCTTTATTTTTCCAGTAAATAAAGAACAAAAAAGTGAAAAATAAACATTTGTATGCTTTTGAGACAAAACTTTATGGGTTGGTATTTTTTCAGAATACCTTTTGGAAGATCCTGTTTTCAATTACGTGCGTTTTCTATAAAACACTTTTACACCCTATTTCAATGGAATAAGGTGCATTAGTGTTTATATATCCCCCTACTACATAAACTAAATAGCATTACAAGGGCGCGTTAGGTGTCTAGTGAGGGATGTCGGAGTTACTTACACAGTCAAAACAAAAATTCAAACGCAGGCCCTTAATTTAATATGCTAACTTAAGAAACTACCCACATTCATCACAATACTTACCCATATTACATTTAGTTTTGGAATGATCGTTTTAGGCTAGTTTAAATTTTATTTTTATGATGCGGCTCTACGGATTTTCAGCAAATACATTAAGAACGGTTTAATTCTGTCGTTTTAGATGTTACTAATTATTATATCAAACCAGTGATAATTACGATTTAAGATGATTTAACGACATTTCGTTTGTTAAAATCGGGCCATTTTTTAAAAGCGGGCCTGGCTAATTCTCTTTATTGAGTTGTCAGGTATAATTAAGAACAAAACGCTTTAGAGATCCAAAACTTACAATATCAATTTGTAAATGTTTGGGACATAAGCCTTGATTGACTTGATTCTTAGTTTTATTATCTCTTAAATTATCAATTTATTACAAATATATAGACATAATAATTGTTAAGAGATATCCAATGGAACAGTGTCAAAAAACATTTGCTAACGAAAATAATTTTCGTTTTGACGTTTTATTTTACAACTTAGTCGGCGTAATTAAAATGTAAAGAAACTATAAAGATTTTTGATGACTACGGAACCCAAAAAACCGATGCTCTACTTTTGAATCGCTTTTTTAAATTTGACTTTAATGACAAACAGATAAATAATATTGATTATTATATTAATAATAACTGTTTATTCTAGTGTCTTGAGCCGACCTGCGTCACTTGGAGCGATAAATGGCATATTTGTTTTACATTGAACGTACACCAGCCGGATTCCACGGAATATCGGAGATATTTGCATTCATGTTTTGTAGCTATATTTGTTGGGAACTGTGCCAATATTGTCGAAAATCAAAACTAAATGTCATTAGGTTGTAGGTATAGAGTCCATTAACAATATTTAATTTTCTTTAAGCTTTATCAGTACACCAGTTTAAAGCTTAGTTTTGGAAAAGATTAAATGGTATGACTTTGTCCCCATGATATTGACTTATTTATTTATTAAATATACCCAAAAACCGCATTGTTAAAGGTATTATAGGTCCTTATTGTCAAGGCACCTGTCACCAGGTGCTAGTTTTGGGATGATCATTTTTTTTATGATCATCTCAAAACTGCAAATGTGACGCGAACCCTGACGACTGATGGACGATTTTCACTCATTTCCAAAAGTTCGTATTTTTTAAACTCACCGGTGAGTAAAATTTTCACACCTATGCTATCGAATACGAGTGCCCCCACCAACTCGTATAACAAATCACCCGTGACTATTTAAATGATTACCTACTTGCCACTGACAGCTCCAGGGACTACTAATAATAGGGATTGCTTATGACAAAAAAAACGGTAATTTGGAAAAATCAGCCTACGCCTGTCTAACACAGACACATTCACAAATACGATTTTTTTAAAGAGTGATTTAAATATCATCGTTGAGCATATTTTCAACGGTGATCAGTGAAATTCAAAAATCGTCCCCTAGAATACTCCGCACTTTTTTTTTTCATTCATTTCAGCCGAAAGACGTCCACTGCTGGACATAGGCCTCCCCAAGGCTCTCCACTCCGCACTGAAACGCAACAATGCGGATACTGATGTGTGGCGGCAGATTAAAGGTCAAGATGGTGGTAGCAGTCCGGACGAACCTTGCACAAAGTCCTTCCACCACTTTTCACCAACAACTCGTTACGGATGTAATGCATTATTATTTTCCAACGTATTTTATCGGAAACGTTCATATTTGTCATGCTATTTCAGTCAATCTCGGTGCTTTTTGTACCGTGACCGACTGAAATAACAAGATACGCTCGTACGTTTCCGTGAAAATACGATGGAAAAAAATTATGCACTACAAATGTGCACAGTTTAGGCGAGCTCGACCAAACCTACCCCTGCCGCCCTGCCCCTAAAATTTAAATACGCGCACAAAAATGTATCAATACGCTCTGACGGAAAAACTTAAACTGATAATTTGTTGACGAGTTGTGGAAATGAAAAACCACGATTTCATACAGGTTCGAGTATGTTAACGGAAGGAGATTGGGGAGTACCCGGAAATGAATTCTATATTGCGTTTTACGCTACCTATTCCTCCCCTAACTGCTTTCCGTTAGGGTAGATTTAATAAGATATTTGTTAGTATTGACATGGTTGATGGAAGTCAAGTGTTAGGACTTCCAAGGATGACAGAGGGGGTCAATTTAAACATTTTTAAACGTATTTACTATCATGCAAAAGCTTATGGTATAGGCATTTGTAATATTAATATTGCCCATTTGATTCCGTATTTTTTTATTTTTTCCTAATAAAATTTGGAAACTTCTTTAGCCCTTACTGATTTTTGAAATGTAAGTGAAATATCAATAAAATATTAGAAAAAGATAATATATTTTACGATTTTTCCGTGGGCATATTTTAGAAAAAGCTAATATTTTTTACGATTTTTCCGTGGGCATATTTTAGAAAAAGCTAATATTTTTTATGATTTTTCTGTGGGCATATTTTAGAAAAAGCTAATATTTTTTACGATTTTTCCGTGGGCATATTTTAGAAAAAGCTAATATTTTTTACGATTTTTCCGTGGGCATATTTTAGAAAAAGCTAATATTTTTTACGATTTTTCCGTGGGCATATTTTAGAAAAAGCTATAATTTTTTACGATTTTTCCGTGGGCATATTTTAGAAAAAGCTAATATTTTTTATGATTTTTCTGTAAGCATATTTTAGAAAAAGCTATGTGGATTTGTACGTTAATAAATACGGTTAAAAAATGTTTAAAATAACCCCCCAGCTGTCATCAGTAAAATTTCTTACAATTGACTTTCAAACAACCGGTCTACTACTACTACTACAATCCTACTATAATATAATAAATGAGAAACTTTGTGTGTGTGTGTGTGTGTGTTAGTTTCGATGAAAGGAATAGAGATAGCTTATACCCAGGATAAACACATAGGCTACTTTTCATCCCGGAAAATTAACAACGTTTCCAAGGGAATAACGATAATCGAAATTTACGCGGATGATGTCGCGGGCAAAAATTATAATATATCTATCTATACCTATAACACCACGTTGTCAGAGAATCACTCAGTCAGCTACGGAATATGGAAATTGCACGTGTGGATAATCGGCGTCTGCCCCATTACCAATTGAGTTTAGTACTTAATAATAGGGGGATGCAATCCTAAGGAGATAATTACAATTTAGCCTTCTCCAGTTTAATAGGCATAGATATCAAATTAAAAATGACAGTTTTTTTTATTGCATGTTTTAGATAGAAAAACATATTTAATTTAGCTTTTTTTTATGACTGGCTGTTCACAATGGAGTGTTGGCCCCTACTCTGATGTATGGTAGTAAAAGTCATATAAATGCAGTTGAAATGCGCTCTTTGCGTAGTATGAGTGGTGTGAAACTGATTGATAGAGTAAGGAATGAAAAGGTCAGAGATACATTTGGACTGAAAGAAGATGTAGTGATTAAGATTAGAAAAAGCATGCTGCGATGGTTCAGTCATTTGGAAAGGATGGATGAAAGAAGATTGACGAAAGAGATCTACAGACCGAAAGTGAGTGAGGTCGGAAAGGGCCGCCCTAGGCGTACTTTTTCGAATCAAATTGGAGAAATACTGGAAAAGGGCCGAATATTATGTACCCGAAACCGACGCGCATGCATGACTCAATGTATGAATGGAAGCAGCGAAAGACATTTATCAGGATTGTAGCAGGTGGAAAAAGTGGTCTCTGCCTCTAACTCTAGAAAACAGGCGTTATGTAATGAACGAGTATGTATGTATTTTTTTTTAATTCATTTTAGTGACCTGTCTACAAAAGGCCATTTTTATGCCCTATGACATCCTCTCCGAGTTCACCCTTAAACTTTCCTCAGTGTGAAATAAGATAAGTACTGTAAGAGGCTTTTGTTATTAATGTATTATAGTCAAGAACTATTATTGTCATTGAAATATATATGCCCAAAAAGAAAACAGGGACATAACTGTGCGAAAACATCTCTCATATTACAGAGAAAAAAAATAAACCTACACCTACAACCGTATAAGATAAGGCTTTCCTCAATTCACCCTTCAAATTTCCTGAATTTATTTGTGTAGTCGGAACAAGAACACGGTATAAATACTTGGAGCAAGTAAAAATACTCGACTGGGAAAACATGGCATTTTCTGAAAACAATCGAAACTTCCCAAGTCCGTCAACGCGGAGATAACAACCAATTGCTAGAGATTTAGAATAAATTAAACTTAGATGCGGATTTCCTTTGTATTAAGGTAAAACAATATGACACTACACTACGTAGCAGTCTAAATAAATTGTGATAATCCTTTTATAAGTGCATTTTCTATAGAACTTAGTTCTAACGCGTTTCTTTACAATGTAAAATTAGGAATATGAAAGGGTAAATATGATAAGTTCAAACCTTAACCTAAAAAACTCGAAGGCATTTTAAACAGACCTAAGCTTACATATTTCCTTCAACCTGTACAATATACTATCAGCCCATTGGAACTTTGACCCACCATAGAACTGTCACAGTGAGGTTATGATTGAAGTCGTATGAGGTGTCAAGTCAAGTGTTTTATAATGTCAATGTAATCCCGTTCTAGGGAATGCAAATAACCGGTTATAACCGGTTTGAACCGGTTATAACCGGTTATTTTCATACAAAAACGGTTAATAATCGGTTAAATTGCAGTCCTTACCCCGTTCTATGGTGGGTCAGGGTTCCATTGGGCTGAGAGTAGGTACGTTATACAATGATCGTATTATAATTTAATAACCTGTCTACTTTTATCGGCATCGCTCAAGCTATCACGATTAGTGCGTACCATGGAAGAGAGTTGGCAACTCCAATAAACGTCTTTTTCCCCTAATGAGAGGGTTATCGGAGGGAAAAAGTTTCATTACCGCCCCGCTAGGGATTAAAGCGCGATTGCCGGCTGTTTGTAACTTGTAGGGGTCGATGTATAGCTAATAAACTTGTCGAATGACTATTAGGATTTTGATTGTCGGAGTCAAGTAGAGGTTGTTTTTTTTTTGTGCTAGCTCGTTATGGCTACAATACAATACTATACAATTTAGTAATCTTTACTTTATTGCACACCGGCGAGAGTTATAATTGAAATAAATAATAACTGTAACTGATATTTTACAGACAACCTGAACAATAGAAGAGATTACCAAATTATAAAAGCAACTTAGCTGCTGACCGCGACTCCGTCCACGTGGAGGTTGTTTATCGCAAGTAAAAAGTATCCTTCCTTGGCGTTTATGTTATCTCCATACCGAATTTCATAGAAAACGGTTTAGGCGGCTTAACCTTGAAAGCGTAACAGACAGACAAACAGAGTTACTTTCATTGTTAAAATATTAGTATGGATCGTATGGATTAATTTGTTCTGTTGTTTAAAATTCCTACTCAATTAATATGTGACTTACTACAATTCAAACGTGTAGTTTGATCTGACAAGTTCTTATTATAATAATACAAGCGTGCCGCTTGGCTTGGTGCAAGCATGTCCGTTTTCTGTAACACATGTAAATACACCAGAATTTATAATACATTTGAACTTTTCGTGAAAAAATATCTATGATAATTACGTTCTTTAAAATATCTCAATTTCAAAATTACTTATTTTTAATAAAGATCACCATACAATGCAATGCCATCGAAACAATTTTTCAATGTTTTTCTTTACAATTTTGAATTATTATGACATGTAAACTACTTACATGAAACTATAATAACTTCATGTGTACCCAAGGTCTTAACAATAGAACTCGAATAAAAAGTCCGTAAATGTTTTCTTTTACTACTTGTAACAAGTTTACCAACTTTTTATAAAAGTTTCACATTCTCGTTTGACCTGTGGGAATCAAAACTCATGAGGAACAGACGTGAATATTTAAACATTTTATTTAGGTGTTTTGTAAAAACATCCTTTTTTATGACATAGGAAGGCAAACGAGCTCACAGGCCACCTGATGGTAAGTGGAAACTGTGACCCATAGACATTCGCTTTCAAAAGACTGCAAATGCACTGCCAACCCTGAGCACTAAGACGGAATGCCTCTGTGCTAGTCATTTCACCGGCTGTCTTATCCCCAAACCTTAACACAACAATGTGAACACTGCTGCTTGGCGGTAGGTTAATGGATAAGATTGTGGTACCAACCCAGACCCTGCACAAGGTCCTCCCACAAGTAACTCTTCAGTGCCTGGTCCCCTGACCAACTTGAACAAGATTTGATTTTTAGAACTAGTTCAATAGTTCATATAATTTCTTATATTTTCTGATTTCCACCGGTTTAAATTCATAGTATTCATGGGTTCATACTCATCACGTTTTCACTTGTCGCCGATCATTGTCAGGTTCCATTGGGTTCGCGTTCAGCTACGAACAGGTGAACACCAGGGTTCAGCTGAAAACCAGCTCTGTGGCTCCAGCTGCAGCACATGCTGAGCTGAGTCCTATTTGACTTCACACTACAGTGCAACGATTCTATTTCTAAGACGACGCGCTGGCCTAGTTGGTAGTGAACCTGCCTACGAAACTAGCGGTCCTGGGTTCAAATCCCGGTAAGGGCAGATATTAAATTTGTGTGATGAGCGCGAATATTAGTTCCTGAGTCATGGATGTTTACTATGTATTTAAGTATATATTTCTCTATATAAGTATTTATATCGTTGTCTAGTACCCATAATACAAGCCTAAAGCTTAAATTGGGACTAGGTCGATTGGTGTGACTTTGTCCCTGATTTTTTTATTTTTTTATTTCTGCTCTAATTTTGTTTCTTGTGTATCTGATGTGCTGAAGTGTGTTTTTGTTAAATAAATGTTTCGGATTTGAATTTGAATTTATTGTTTAAGTACTTGATATATTTCATGCACACCACTATGGTGGGTACCATTGAGCTGATGATAACTTATGAAATTTTAATCGATATTATTAGGTCCGTAATTACAACGTTATCGATTATTTCCAGTAAATAATAAACTTAATCTTGTTTTCACAACAAGTGTTTGATCTTTTTTTTTTTTTTTTTTTTTTTTTTTTTTTTTATATCATAGGAAGGCAAACGAGCACACAGGCCACCTGATGGTAAGTGGAAACTGTGACCCATAGACATTCGCATTCACAAGACCGCAATCCTAAGACTGCAAATGCGTTGCCAATATTTGTATATTATTGCATTGGTTAATCTGGCCGGTTAAAGATCAAACAAACAGATATAATGACTGCTAAACAAAGCGAACGGTTATCTTAAGATAACTTTAAAAATATAAACAACACAATAATAAATACTTACATAGCACGAATTAATTCCTAGAGTGGGGTAGGTAGAGCTAACTTAACCTAACCAACAACTCTAAAACTTGGTGTTAATTCTGAAACGACATTTTGCACAAACAGGCCAACACACACACGCACACACACTATAAAAAATATTTGTACGAATTCGATTAAGCTGAATGAATATATATATATATATATATTTATTTATTTATTTATTTAAGAAACAAACAGTCGTTTACAAAAAGGCTTACATACTATTGCTTAAAATTAGACCTGGAGTTTCCTTTACGTGCAAAAAATACAGTCTGTGACCAATGAAAGTACACGAAAGGAAATAAATAAATTTTGATTTTGGGTACTTACATAAATTAGTACATGTTGTGCCGACCCCAAACAAGTTGGGATAAAGGCAAGAGAATGATGATGGTGGTAGATAAAATTAGTACAGAATATAAAAACATACCTATAAAAGAAAAATTGTTACCGAACAGCATTTTTAAGAGAAATGATAGTGCAGTTAAAAATGTCAATGTTTTGTTCAAATAAATAAATAAATAAATAAATAAAAAATATAAATAATATAGACTAACGATAATGATTTGATTTTGAGGAACATCTTTAAATTAATAAAAGCACAGATTTTAATGATAGTAGTACTACCTTGTGCAGGGTCCATTTGCACCATTTTGTCCTTAAAAAATCTTTTACGTAATAATTCCCCCAAAATTCTCAACTTTTGGCATTCCAATTCCGTTTGGAATGATGCAAGTTATGTCATAAAAAAATGCCTCAGATGCGTCGCAACAAAGCGTCACTTACAGCGCTAATGCTTTCGTGTTGCTTTAAAATTACGACAAAAATCCCCGAGGCACACAAACACCGAATAATAAAAGACGGAACATCGCGAGCAGCTCCTTTACGAGGCAGTCGGTACGGGGAGGAAACATGGCGAGCATGCTAGCGCCGACGACGACGCGGTGGCCTAGTTGGTAGTGACCCTGCCTACGAAGCTAGCGGTCCTGGGTTCAAATCCCGGTAAGGGCAGATATTTGTGTGATGAGCGCGAATATTTGTTCCTGAGTCATGGATGTTTACTATGTATTTAAGTATATATTTCTCTATATAGGTATTTATATCGTTGTCTAGTACCCATAGTACAAGCTTAGAGCTTAGTTTGGGACTAGGTCAATTGGTGTGACATTGTCCCCTGATATTTATTTATTATTTATTATTTATAGCAGTGGGCCTATACTCCATTTACTTTCGACCTGCACTTTTCCAGTACTATACTATCCGCAAAATTAAGTGGCGAGTCGGGCAATAAACGTCAGTTACCTTCCTTTTTGTGCCTACCGCTACATGCACTATTGTTGCACGGCCCGCTCTATAAGGGCGTGCAGGTGCAAAAGAGATAGCATGATACCGATAATTTATAACCCGACTTGCCACTTAATTTTGCGGATAGTATAGTACTGGAAAAGTGCAGTTATACGTATTTGGCTACTGAGAATCCGCTTAACCCGCACTCAAAATGGAGCAGTAATCAGTCGGCGCTTACATTTATACGGAGCGGACGCGTTTAAGATTACAAAGATAGAACACAATGTTTATTCATTTAAAAATATTATCTGTGTTTTTATTTAATTATCGCACCACTTAAGATAGTTGAATCACTAACCTAATTAGGTACAGTCACCTACAAAGAGATGTATCCGCTTTCGGACCTTATTACAATGAACTAAGGTGAAAAAGTAAAAATGTGTGTGTGCATTTGCGTGCGTGCATGTGTGTGTGTGTGAGTGTGTGTCTGTTTGTGCAGTGTGTGCGTTTGTTGGAGTGAAGCCCCTATGAGGAGACCTCTAGGAGGTACTCAGCTTCAGCGGAAGTCAGAAAGGTGAACCACTTCTCCACTTCACTTTTCACTTTTCTTATAGTTAAGTTTTTGGGTGGATCAACTTTTTCTTGTTGTTATTCTGTCCCATAAGCCAGGAGACAACAGTGATAGAGTTTCTTAGAAAAAATGTTATAATATATACTTCCAGCACACTCAGGAGAGAGGCCATAAAAGAATGGGTGAATAATTGCTAATAAAACGGTTTTTTAGTGGACTTATATCCTTTGAAATCATAGTTTTAAGGAGTGACCCGGGAGACGTCACCATGGCAACGAGCTACAAAGAAAAGTTGATTGACCCTTTTAATATCGCATACTCTGTTTATTGCATTATAAACGAAAGGGTGGGAAAATGTGGGTAAGCGTCTGGAGAAGGGCGGGATGCGAGTAAAGGAGCTCTATACAGTAAACTGCATAAATAAGTGATCATTTATGTACCTTGTCCCTTTAACGATGTGTTTGAAATGTTATACAAAATTGTGAAAGCACAAAAAAATATCACTTTTTTTTGCTGTTGACTGTACGTGCACTTGCTATTGCTTAAGACTTACTCCGAGATTACTCGATTCAAATTCGTCTTTTAATCTTATACCGTCTAAGCCCTTGCTCTCGTTTGGTCGAATCCGCCCTTAATTGGAATTATATCAAGAGTTTTTATCTATCTAATTGATAGTTATTTTAGTGTGAATACTGTAATACAATAAGGTTATAACATTTAAAATAAACCTTATTGCATTGTACTTTGTATACAATCTCTCATTTGCTTTTAATTATTTAAATTTAAAAGCAAATGATTCGATAGAACAGCGACATTGTTTTGTATAGTTCGGGGAGTCGAACGCAACCTGGCGCCGAGTGCGCATCGCTATGTATTCTTGAGCATAATATAAGAAGAAGTGAATAAAAAGTATATTTAATACAGATACAACCCCACATTCCTTAAAAGATAAAGATAAGATAAAAGATGTTTATTCAGTAAGTAGGCCGCACGGGCACTTTTACACGTCAAAAATCTACCAGCGCTTCACAAGAGACCACTGCTGAGAAGAAACGCCGCAAGAAACTCAACAGTCAGTCGTTTTTTTAATATTGCTTATATCATAATAACCTTAACCTAGCATTATATAAAACAATGAATCTCACATAAAACAAAAAATAAATACATTCATGCACGGTTGAGCAGGAAAATGTGTCAAAACTCAGAATTGTCACAAAACTAAGCATGTAATAAAAAAAATAATTAGAAAGTATACAAGTTATACTTACCTGTGACGGTGCAAGACAACCTGCATAAAAGTTTCGATACATTCTCCTACAGAAACCGTGTCCCCTAGACAATATACAATATTTACATATTTTTTATGACTAAGTTATTATTCAATTATTTAGGTGTTGGCCAAGCATTTTTATCTGTTAGATAGCCTTGTATCTGTTATAGTACCTAGATCTGAAGAGGCCCCGCTCGACTCAATACATCACCGTATATTTCCCGGCCAAGTCTCAGCGCTACTGATGGGAACTAATGTACCAAAGCTTTTAGCCGCAGCCCTCTACCTCCCGCCGAGGTGGGCAGGAATGTACCTCATTACCGCTGAGCGATGCAAGTGGTAAAGGATTGTAATACTGACCATTTTACCCGATAAAATACAATTTAGTAAAAATACAAAAGTTGAAACACAAAGTTATACTTACTCAATAGGGAATATGCATGGATTTTAAAAATCGCATTTCTCATCAAAATATGCAAAACGGAAATTAAAATTAAAATCGGTCAAGAAATACGGAAGTTATAAGCATTTCAAACTTCTAATTAGACAGAGAGATCCGATGTGCACCGTGACGTCATTGTGCACTGCGGCCATATAAACTCCATGTAAAATTCAGTTTTTCTAGAAAGAGATAGGAACAAATCTTTGTTGGCTTATATCTTGGTTTGATTTTTGTGATCTGTTTGTTACATGAATCAGCTTCAATTGAAGCTGTAAAAAAAAAACATGCATATTCCCTATTGTGATACTTGACAATATTGTGTGATTGGTATAGATTGTAAGACACTTACGATCGTAGGCCGTATTGCAAACGCGGACTGAGCCCCTAGACAAGGCGCTAAACGATATCGAAAACGATTTTCGAAAACTATCAGTGTATGGAACTGACATAAGCGTTTGAGGACTGGCACCATCCAGTAGCTAAGCTAATCCTATACATTTTCGATAACGATAGTGATCTCGCCAGTCTTTTTTTTTATTTTTATTATTGCATGGGAAGGCAAACGAGCACACACGCCACCTGATGGTAAGTGGAAACTGTGACCCATAGACATTCGCATTCACAATACTGCAAATGCGTTGCCAACCCTGAGGACTAAGATGGAATGCCTCTATGCTAGTCATTTCACCGGCTGTGTTATCCCCAAACCGGAACACAACAATGCGAACACTGCTGCTTAGCTGCGGGAGTATTGTCTCTGGCCACCGATTTGATCATTTAAAATGACACATTATGTAATGGTCTAATGCATAGGTAGCTGAACATTTTAGGTAGGACCTTATCGCAGCTATTGATATACTAAATTCAAAATAGTTTCAGTTTAATACTTTTTTGCGACAAGGTACTAAAATGTACAACTACTTATAAGTTCGTTCGTTTTTAACCAACTTTACCAAATTTGTCCGCTACTTTTAATATTGGGAATAAGCATTTTTTTTCTTCATGTGAATACTTTACTTGTGGGAGGACCTTGTGCAGGGTCCGTCCGGGTTGGTACCACCATCTTATCCGTTAACCTACCGCCAAGCAGCAGTGTTCTCAGTGTTGTGTTCCGGTTTGGGGATAAGACAGCCGGTGAAATGACTAGCATAGAGGCATTCCGTCTTAGTCCTCAGGGTTGGCAGTGCATTTGCAGTCTTAGGATTGCGGTCTTGTGAAGGCGAATGTCTATGGGTCACAGTTACACTTACCATCAGGTGGTCTGTGAGCTCGCTTGCCTTCTCTATGATATAAAAAAAAATATTTAAAAAAATAAGTTGGCAGACGAGCGAACGAGTCACCTAATGGTAAGTGATTATCGCGACCCATAAACACTGCAACACCGGAGGAATCGCAAATAATACGTATATAATTATGTTCTTTTTAAGTAAGTGATTATGTAATTACATCAATTGCAAGAAGGGTACTACACCGTAACATGACGTTTATTTTTTGCAGGTCATAACAACAATGGTTTACGGTGTTTTAACTTTCCGGGGTTTGTAATAAAAAATAAATAAAAAAATCACATGTCATTATTATTACGTAATTATTTACATTATAAAACTTTCCTTTTATAGTTATTAAACTAAAGTTAATAAATTAAATTTGTTCAAACCGTTGCAATGGAAAACAATAAGTTATATTTTATTTAACTTCTACAATAGGCTTAGAGCCTTCAATCAACCACGCTGTGCCGCTCTCTGCTCTTTCAAAAATATCTACTGCAGCTTTTCCTACAGCGTCCACCTTCTGCCAAGGTTGCTTTCCCAGGAACTCGACCAAATCATCTTGGAGCTGCTTATCAGCTACCGTCTTTGGAGCACTAGTCAGTGCAGTCTCCGTAAATCCTGGATTGATAGCAACTACCCTCACTCCAGTCCTGTTAAAATTGTACGGATACCCTAAGGATCTCGTAAAGCCCATCACAGCGAACTTTGAAGCTTGGTAAACAGGGAGATATGGGTCAACCCTGAAGCCGTAGATAGATGCCAGATTCATGATTGTTCCGCCAGCGCCACCTTTATCTTTCCTCATATGCTCCCAGAATTTCAAGGAAAACTCAATCAAAGCTGTGACATTAATATCAATAGTTTTCTTCGGGGATAAGTCATCAAGGATACCAGCGTTGTTGACCAGGACATCAACGTGTTTGTATGTGTCGATAATTTTCTTGAACGCGACGTCTAAGTCTTTAGTGACGTCACATTTAATGAAAGCACTTTTGTTGTTTCCATGTTTGGCGTTTAGCGTTTTGGCGGCGTCCATACCTTGCTTCTCATTAAGGTCGAGGATTACGATAGTTTTAGCTCCTTTTTGTAGAAATCTGTCGCCTATTTCAAACCCGATGCCCACTGCTCCCCCGGTTATTACGACAACTTTGTTTTTAAGTTCTTTAGCCATTGTTGTAGTGTGATGTTTGCCGCCACACTTATTTCACGCAACTGACTTGGGTTCGCGATGTTACTTGTTTATAAGACTTGTAGCCGGGTATCTACTCGTAATCGAAAACAGCTGATAATGTGCTAGAAGATAGTGAGACGATCATTAGTGGTGTTATAAACTTAGTCTTGTCATTGACAAGAATAATCCCTGTTATTTTTCTATACCTGCATAAAGTTATAAAATTGTTTAAATTAATTACACGCGCTAGTGATACCAAAGCCTGCTGGCCTTTAAATAATGAGAAGGAGAAGCAGAGAGGGAATATTGGTAGGATAAAAATATTAAAAGCAAGGGAACCAAAAAATTCCAGGGGACAATCTCTTACAAATTTACCTAGTCCAAAAGTAAGTTAAATTCGTGTAGATATCTACTAATGGCTACCTCGCCTCCTCGTAAGGCCCTTCGTATAAAAACAATGTACATAATACGGTCATGGGAATAAAGATTCATTACAAAGGATAAAGTGGAATTTGTTTTGATTTTATAACTGTCAATTAAGAGATCGTTTACTTAAGTTTTTCACCTACATAATGTAATGTACATACGTTCTGATACGAATCGAATTTTTACAAGTTTGTTACCTCATGATGTTACTCGTGCGAACATTCTCATTTTGCATTTACTTATGCGAATGATTCAGTGCATAGAGAATGGTGTAGAGCTGTGAAGTTGAAGTAGTTAAAACGTTTTAATCTGCGAGCTGATAAGTGATGACTTCCTTACGGAAGTATTACTAGATTTCCAGTGTACATATACAGTGGTCGCCACACAATTTGTAGACAATTGTATGGGAAAAAAGTATATTTCATATTCACTGTATATTTGTCTGCATAGTTGCCATGACCTTACCAAGAACCTGCTTCTGGTATGTACTTCTGTCTCAGTCGCTCTTAATAAGAACGTATGAGAGCAAGTGAGACACACATACAAACCGGAAGCATCTTCTAAGAGCTATAGCACTGTATACAGTGTGTCCTTGGATAAAGTGCACAAACGAATAGGGATCAAACTAGATGCAATTTCCCCTGTGCGCTTGTGCACTTTATCCAGGGACACACTGTATAATAGTTTCACTCCTCAGGTCAAAAACAGAAAAAGGTCAGAAATAGACCAATACTGCTTTAGAATAGCAGGCAACTACTGGCCAGCTAGTCAACGCGTGTCAAAAGTCAATCATAACATAATTGAAAATATATAATTTTATACGGTATAAATTTCTAAGGCGTAAAGCTATTTTAAAAAGTAAGTATGTTTTCAAGATACTTAAAGAACTGCCATCCTCCTTCTGGTTAAAGTTTTTCTAAAATTACCTTTAGTACATATCGGTTCAAAGACAATTCAAACCCTTTATCACATTTCTGTTAACATATTAATAAAAAACTCTTAACAAGTGTAAACGAGGCGAGATGTTGTTGGTATGAGAAATATTTGTGTGACGAACGCAAGTGTTTAAGTGTGTTGTTAATTTATAATGTTTTAGTACAGTCCACGCGCCAGTTGAATGCAGTCAGGGGAAGGTAAAGGGCGTTACGCCTCTCCTCTCCCGCATGCAGTATGCACTACACTGTATAGTGACGTCCCGTACTAGCACGTTCCTTAGCTCAACATTCAACTCACGCGCAGGCTGTATAGTTTATTATTGTACAGTACTGAATGATGAATAATACAAAACTGTAGTACTCGGCCGAAAGGAAGTCAATCCTGGCACATCACACAACCATGAAGTTTCTGTATATGGATAATGTTGACAGCAGTAAAACAATGCTGTTTCTACTTATTCCTTCACACGGGTAAGTTTGGTTCGCTAGTTTATAATAATAAATCATTTATTTCTAGATCATGATCAACTTCTCGATGTGCATGGCGATAGTGGTACTGGCGCTATTCTTCTGGAAAGTGTACTCTCGGTTCAGAAATTATGGCGTCAAGCATTTCATTCCGTATCCGCTAGTGGGCAACATGACACCCAAAAGTTTCAAACCAAGCCACTTATTCAATCACATCAACACTTTGTACTCTGCGTTCCCTGAAGAAAAGTAAGTTTCCGTATGCTTTCTTTTTCAAACTGGGCACCTTAGAAAAAGTGGAATACTCAGTCGTTCAGTACGCCATTAAAAAACTGACCTTAAGTAAGATCCTTATTGTAAGACACTTGCATCTCACTTGTCAGAACTCAGGGTCAATATCAAGGCTTCTATTACACTTTGATTTGGCTGCTCTTATTCATCATCATCATCATGTCAGCCGAAAGACGTCCACTGCTGGACAAAGGCCTCCCCCAAGGCTCTCTACTCAGACCGGTCTTGTGTTTTTCGCATCCACCGCGTTCCCGCGATCCTTACAAGGTCGTCACTCCATCTTGTTGGAGGCCTACCTACAGCTCCTCTCCCGGTCCACGGACGCCATTCAAGAACCTAAGACTTCTGCTCTTATTCACTTGACAGTAAGAACTAGCCCTAGTTTACCATTTCGGCCTTTAGGTCCTAGATCAGCCCTTTTTGAAATGAGCACGTCAACATTAAATTTCGTACTTCTCAATATTTTGTGCCTTTTCGTTTGTTTGAGCAACGAAATTATAACGAGTATTTGCATTATATTTTCGAAAAGTATTCAAAGGAGAGATTTTAGATAAATTTCAGTGTTCTTGAATTAAAGTTTAAAGAGACCATAAAAAAGTTGCTACTGAAACGTTTTGAAAATATAGAATAGTTTCCAAAAGCTTGCCCTAAACTTCGCTACAAATAATACTCCTCCAAAATAAATCTTACCACCATCAGGTTTGTTGGCCAATACGAGTTCTTGCGTCCAGTGATATACCTCAGAGACCTGGAGTTGGTCAAAAAGGTCACCATCACGGATTTTGAAAACTTCGTGGATCACCGACCGATTATAAACGAGGAGGCGGATCCGGTTTTCGGAAGAATAGTATTCTATTTGAAAGGTACGATGATCATTATTTAATGTTTTATAGAAAACAAATCTACCTATTGTTAAAACACAAGGATTCTATGAGTTTACGCAGCGTTGATTAAAATTAAAATAAAACGTAAAAGAGAACGTATTCTCTTTTATCTTCGAATGTTTCGATCTAAGAAAAAACCATTCTATCAATCTATGTTTTTCAACATATGAATAATTAAGTTCGCTTTTGATCGCTTTTTATTTTCTAGGACAAGAATGGAAAGACATGCGCACAACGTTAAACCCGGCATTTTCGAGCGCTAGCATAGAGAGGTTCTTCCCTTTCATGCTGGAAGTTGGACAGCAAATGATCGCCACGATAAAGAGGAAGATTCGTGAAACTGGCTGTAAGCTATTAAATATTATCAATTGACCAACCGGTATAATATGGTTGAATCAAATCCGACACCATCATTTGGGTATATTTACCTGAAAATCTAGTTACATGATAAAGGTTTTTAGTACCCTCTATGCCAGTAGTGCAGGTACGTTGCCAATAGATTGAGATAAAATTATAGGATAGGTACTAGCTGTTGTCCTCGACTGTGTTCGCCTTAAAGTTGTTTATAGCTGTTCTCTCCGGGATGAAAAGTACCCTACAAGTGGTCCTTCCTCCGAGTTTGAAACTATCTCCATACTAAATTTCATTAAAATCGATTTAGCGGTGTAGCTATGAAAGGGTAACCTAACCTAATAAACAGTTGCTTTCAATTTTAAAATATTGGTATGGAAGTATGGATAAAAAGCGATTCGGACATCTGGCACTTTTACTGATTGATCAAAACGTACCTCTGTACTGCTTTAGGTACTAGCTGGATTATTCATAACTTGAGAGCCACAGATTCTCATTTCAAATTTAAATTACCACTTGTTTTTCTTTATTAAACGTTTGCTTTTTTTTGTATCGATATCTACTAATTCAGTTGTCTACCATTTTTTATGATTTTGTTTTTGATGAGTAGACTGGGTAAAGTCTGGTCTCAGGATCTGTGGAAAGACTACGGAACCCCTTGGATTCTTATATAATTATCATTATTTTTAATACCATTAAATAAAGTGCGACTCATCGTTAAGAGGATTGTGAAACGCTGCCGCTTAAATCACTTAGCTGTCAAAAAGAAAAGACATCGTTTTTCATAATATCGACACCATAATCAGAAATCGTAAAAATTGGGCTAGGTTTAGGAGGGCCGAATCAATATCGCATTTTGTATGCATTTTCTTAGCTTCAAAATCTTTTTAATTTGTCGTGAAAACATGCGATTTCTGACCATTTTCAGTGACATGCATTGACCTGGATGCCAAGGATTTTGTGACTCGTTATGCCAATGACATCATAGCGTCATGCGTGTTCGGTGTCAACGTTGATTCCATCGCGGACCCAAACAACGAGTTCTACAGACAGGGTCGGGAAGCCTCGGGATTCAACTTGCTTCGGGTTTTCAAATACATCGGCTTTTCCATCTGCCCTTCATTTATGAAGGTCAGTTGCCATAATTATTTGAATTTTAATTTACAAATTTATCGTAGAAGGGAGAAAAATATTTTGTTTTCTTTATCTGTGTCCTACGGAAGCGATTCTCGCACGCGTGATTCACGTAGGACATTTCTAAGACGCGTTTTGTTTGATTTAATCGCTTTGCATCGCTTCGCTTCGCTTTCACGTGCAAATAACTTGCGAAGGACACTAGAGTCAATTATTTCTACCCTTAATTTATTTAAAATCTTGTTGTGCCTTAAGAAAATGGGGATTACATTCTTTCCGAGGGAACCGTGGTTATACTTCGAAGAACTGGCAATGAGAACGATGAAGCACCGGGGGGCCTTCGGCATCTTCCGCCCTGATATGATAAATGTACTCATGGAAGCTAAGAAAGGTACGGTAGAAATGTTAAAACCTAGAACACTTCAGACCACGCGTCTTGTAAGATATTAGAACAAAAAACAGGCCAAGTGCGAGTTGTGCTCGCATACAAAGGGTTTCACACCATATTAGCAAAAAACGCTGAATTGTTTTTCTTTCACATACCCATCTCTATTTTATTTGTATTATTTACTGTTAAAGGTGCCAATAGAAATACACACTCTTGAAAAATTCTAATACCTACCTATAAACAGCCACCTAAATAGCTACCTTAAAAACAGTCCGCTGTCAGACAGAAGGACGAACGGACAGACGGACAGCGGAGGCTTAGTAATAGTATACCGTTGGCACCCTGAATCCAACGATCTAAAATTCAGTTTAGTGGTCTTAAAATTACGTGAAATTATTTGGAGCTCCAGGCTGAGTATTAAGTATTTTTAAAATGGACTTCCTGATATGTTCACCAAATTCAATGTCCCTTAAATTAAAACTCAATACGTTTTTAATTGAGTAACAATGTTTTTCACATTATATCATTCCATTTTTAAAAGATCTTGTATAAAGCTTTTGATACTATAGTACTATGGGTACACGCCGGAGTTCATGTCCAGCCTTAGGAATGCGTCAGTCACGTAAATGCGTCAAGGACCGCAGTAGACTACAGACGAATGCGGCGTTTCGCCTGAGCCCCGATGGACATGAACTCAAGCACGTAAAAACATACAATTTTAGGTGTCACATGCCATCACAAGGGCAAACAAGACCCCAGCCAAGATTTCAATGAAGATGCCGCCGGAGGTGATCGGACGGTCCAAAAAGGTACTATAATAAAAATACAGGGTCTATTAGGCCAGGAAATAATTTTAAAAAAATGCTAATTTATTTTTAATTAGTTTTATGTGACTTGTGTGCGATTGTCCCCTGACATTTTATTTAAGTTAAATATTCAACTGTGTACCGCAGCAAAGTACCCATATCGATTTTCTATTTGTCTAGGAACATTAAAATGGAAATCGATGTTCTTAGTTCATGATTTTATTATTTGTAAGCCGACTAAAAACAAAGCCGATAAAAAACTTGATTATTTTTCACTGGGATAGAAATGATTAATGAAATAAATGAAGAATCAGGCCCAAGATCTTATTACTACCGGTGGTACTGCGCTACTTACCTTCGAACTTACTACAGCTTTAATAATTCGACCCACCTTCGTATCCGTTTCAGCCTGGTCTGACACAGATTTAATAGCCCAATCACTGGTTTTCTTCCTCGCTGGCTATGAATCGGCGGTCACAGGCATGAAGTTCATTCTATACGAATTGGCCATGAATCCTAAAGTGCAGACCCGATTGGTTCAAGAGATACGGGACCATAGTAAAATAAACGATGGAAAGATTGACTTCAATTCTATACAACAGATGGCTTATATGGACATGGTTATTTCGGGTAAGTATACATACAGTATAAATCTCTGCTCTCGCTTCGTAGTTAATCGATAAAGTTATCGCAGAAACTGTAATGGGTGCTAAACACAGTCATCTGAATAGATTGCCAAATTAGACCAGAACCTAACCTAATTGGTTTATATTAGGGAAGCTTGACTTCATCTTATATTTGAATATCACAAGGAGTTCAGAACCTACAAGGCTTCAGCTCCAAGGAGGAATGGCCTTTTGGTTAAAATTAAAAAAAAGAGGATTATGAGGAATTTCGTAAGGTCAAGTCAAGGTCAAGTTAGGTTAGTTAAACCAATAGTTAAAATTTACTTCGCGTTATGTTACTAGTATGTATTTAAAGTCTTTGCTTCGGTGTTCATCGAATAATAAAGTTAATTCATATTTGAATTTATAAATATTATATTCTATTAATCGATCGAGTTGCAAGATACATAAGAGACACTTAAAGTATGATAGATAATCCTTACACACAATTTTAACAACTCTATTTGTTCCCCTACCTATTAATAATGCCTATATCAGTATAATAAAACTTCTTACAAACAGTATGGTTTCACTTGATGTGGCTAAACACGTATAGGGGGAAAACTTAAGTAAATGACCTCTTGCATGTAGTTGTGTACAAAACTAATATGGAAATTACGTCAAATTTCAAATATATAATGTCGAGAATCGGAGAAATACTGGAAAAGGGCCGAACCGTATGAATGTGGAAGAAGCGAAAGAAATTTGTCAAGATCGTAGCAAGTGGAAAGAAGTGGTCTCTGCCTACCTCTGGGAAACAGGCGTGATTTAATGTATGTATGTATGTATAATGTCGAACGGTCTATACAGATGCGTTACAACTACATGCAAGATGTCATTTAGTTAAGTTTTTCAACTATAGTGATTTAATTATATTCTCACATTCTAGCGACATCTTAAATCCACTATTTGAACTAGTAGGTAAGTAAGTAGTACATTGGCAGGTTTGAGAAACAGTTCAGTATACTAAACACAGATGGGGCTTACCAGAGTATGTTCGCAACCCTGACACACGAAACGAGTCTGTAATATAAGCAATACCGTTTGAGATCGCCAGATGGCGCTTAATTCAAACATTACTCCATCTACTAAACTAAACCGAGAAGGAAACGTGTACATATGTATGAACCTACGAGTAATTAACTATTATGTTTGTAATTTTTTGAGGGCCTTCACAAAACAAGCCTACTCTTTTCTTAAAGTCTGGCGCGCACCTGCGATTCCTGTGGTGTGTGGGTGTTTATGGGTCGCGATGATCACTTTCCATCAGGTGGCTTGCTTGTTCGTCTGTCTGCCTCCGTTTTCACATAAAAAATAAACTTATATGTCATCGTACTGATTTCTTTCCTGCGCTTATTTTAGTGTTAGTCTTTTAAGTGCCAGGTGTTTTATGTGATAAATATCGGTATGTATGTATGTAATAACTTAGTACCATCTAGCTGGTCGAAAAGTGGAAAAAGGTGGCCATAGGAACTCCTAAATAACACATGATAAACCCGTCATGTTAGGGCTCGTTACAATTTTCTTGACTAGTAGATTACGACTGTGCAAAAAAAAGTACAGTTGGCATCGAAAGCTTGTCCCGAAAATGAAATTTGTGACAGTATTTTGTAATATTATATAAAGCCCGATGATATAAATATTTTTATCGCGCGTGTATATAAAATTTTCCTTTTTCCTTAGTAGGTACCTAATATAATTTCATGTAAAAATCATTTTTTTCTAGAATGTCTTCGACTTTGGCCACCAGGGTTAATTTTTTACAGGATATGTCTCAAGAATTACGATCTTGGCAAGCCAAATAACAAGGCACGAAGAAACTACATCGTAAGTGACAATAACAATTAAATCATATTTATTTACAAGCGACCCGCCTTCGCTTCGCTTCGATTAAATGTCCCAATTTTAAAAATCGGTGTTGCCCCTGAATCGGGGTCGCTGTGGGTATTTTCAGATTTCTGGAGCGATGGTGGATGGTTCATCTGGTTCAACTGGTCTCTGGTCTGAGATCAACAAAAGATTGTGGGCTTTCCGCTTCCAGGACTCAAACAGAAATTCAGAAAAATCTGATAAATGCATCGTTCCACTGCACATTTTTTTTTTGCCCGTAACTCGCCAAATCTCCGAATACTCCCTTGAACCACGTGGAAACAATTAAATAACGCGTAATGGATAACGGGCTAAACTGTTTTTTTAGGTTAAGGTAGGTGAAAGCGTCGCTGTCCCAATATGTTCCATCCACCGCGACCCGAAGTACTTCCCGAACCCAGGAAAGTTTAATCCTGAGCGATTCTCCAAGGAAAACAGGCTGAAGATGCATCCTCATGCATTCATACCTTTTGGACTTGGCCCTCGAAGTTGCCTTGGTAAGATAGTTTAGTTTATTTATTTAATAAAAAAAATACAATATGACTGCATTAAATATAATATAAAAATAATATAATATAAAGCAATAAAACATTTTATCGATAGACGAACTCACTACTAGTTAAAAGTTCAATGTCTGATTATTACAATTTCAGGATCGCAATTCGCGTTGTCTGAAATGAAGCTGTTGGTATACCAACTGCTCCAGCATATGGAAGTAGTGCCTTGCAAGAAAACCAGACTAGCGCTAGAGATTTCCGCCTCCAGTTCCAGCCTAGATATAAAGGGGGGACACTGGTTGCGATTCAAATTGAGATCCTAATCGTATACTGTATACTTAGTAGGTAGACAGCGTTTATTAATAAATGTTTTAATGTTTATGAGAATTGCGTTTATATTTATTTACCGGCCGCCAGCGGCTTCGCCCCGCTGCAAATTTCTAACTTTCCCGATGGATTTTTCAATTATTTTCTTTCATACTAACCTTGTCCTGACAATGACGAACACAACAAAAAATCAATTAGCTAAATCGGTTCAGCCGTTCTCAAGTTATAGCGTGACCAGGACAAATAGGGGATCATTTTTATTTAATTTTATATGATTCAATTTAAAATAATCAAATGGTGTAGGTACTGTAAAGTAAAATTATAAAATTTTATAAGGTTGGAATATTAAAAGTGCGGAATTCTCATCGCAAAAATTGAATTGAGCCCAGGCTTTCTGCAAGTGCACGACCCTAAGCAACATCTTTTTGCATTTGCAAGCCACCATTTTAAGCAGGGTCTGAGGAGCGGGCTCTGCGCACATCATTACCCATCTTTGACTTGCTGTATCTCCGCAACTAATAAACATAGTGTGCTCCGGTCACGTTCAAATTAGCAAAGGGTCTAGCAAGCTAAGGAAGGAGAAGTGGCCCCTGTAACGAATATCGGATTTTTATAAAGTCATTTGTTGGCTATCTCATAATATAGAAACACCCTAACTTTCAGCCCCCTATCTTGAACCGTCACCGAGATACTGTTAAAAACGTCATTTTAAGGACACATTTTTCAAAGTCGTTTTTCTCCTGAACTATATAAGGTAGAGCAATCAAACCAAATCATAGCTACAAAGGATGGGTAGGAGTATAACTCTGATTTTTTTAAATATTTAATTCCATGAAAAAATAATGATTAAAATGTCAGAGAATTTTTTGACAGCATTTTCAACAAGTATTTGTAAAGGTACAGCTACGGAAAAAATCACATAAAATGCTAATAGTATTAACTAGTACCATGCGAAAAATCAATTCAATATAATTGGTGCAACATACTTAAAAAAAATGACAAAGAAAGTGTTTCACTTTGCATTTTCAGTTTATTTGATAGCTCTAAACCTCTTCGATACATAGGTACAAGAAAAAGTTTATATATTTTATTATCTACCAGTATAATAAACAAATGCCACTCTGACAAGACGTCAGTCGCAGTCATCATTGCAATAATGTCCGACAAATGCAAGATTTGCAATGTGTTTCTTCGTAAAGTGCAAGGAAAAAAAAACTAATATCTTCTGCTGATGAATCCGCATTTTTTACTGGTGCTACCAAAAAAATAATTTCAGTGAACGATGTTATACCTATGCGAAAAATGTCGGGCTAAAAGTTAGGGTGTTTCTATATTATGAGATAGCCAACAAATGACATTATAAAAATCCGATAAGGTCGTCACCTTTCGACGCTTTATGTCAGATTCGCAAATTGCCAGATGGGCACATTGTCAGATTCTGAAATTGCCAGATTCGCAAAATGCCAGATTCTCAAAATGCCAGATTCTCAAAATGCCAGATACCAAACCTACCTGCTTTCCTGAGAAAAAGTTTCTTGACAGACAGATAGTCAGACGGACGTACATAGATTCCGGTTCGGTACAATCAAATATCGTAATGCCCTTTTGACTAAATCTCATTTTGTCTCAGTTCCAAAATGCCTAAATTTCCAAATTGACTTATTTTCAATACAATAGAATGTCATAATAACATTTACACACAAAATGTATAGTTGGTAAAATGAACAATAACTTCAAATACCGAATTATTATTAAGACTGAAGGTGAAAATGCATTACTTTCATAATTACCAAAATTAAAAAATGCCATTTTGTTGACAGGTCCAAAGATCAAAATGACACCGTCTCATAATACTTACCTAAAATTTTAACCACGCCGTATTTTTAGTGTGACGAATTTATATAAATGTACACTTTATCAGAGTTGGTTTTATTAAATGAAATTATTTTAATGTCAAAAAAAAAAGGAATTTAATCTTGGATATTCAAACAAGTAATTGTATTACTATTATTATCTATACATATAATTAAACGCAACTGTACCTACCGTACCTGTACCTGTATCTACCTGATTAGCTGCATATCATAGGCATAGTTAACCTACTTTTATTGTTAGTGCTACTTGAAATCTATACTGGCCACTTTGTAAAAACGGTTTGTCTATTATTCATTGTGACTACTTAATGTCATATCATGTTCATTTGAAAATATCATTGCACTGAAAATAAAATGGACAAGGAGTTTAGTTTTTTAGAAAACCAAAAAGGTAAACCCACGTTATTATATAACGGGTTTCGGTTTAACCTAAACACCGAGAACAAAGACGGCACCACCAATTGGCGGTGTACTAATCGCAAATGGTGCAACGCATCAGTAACAATAAACCAATTGAAGACATGTATCGTAAAAAAAGCGTACATACCTGCCAGCCAGATTTCGTCAAGAATAAAATATATTCTACAGTGAATAAATTGTAAATTAGAAGTTACCCAAAATTTCGACTCAGTCCAAAATATATACGAATCCAAATTTGAAACATTAAAAGATGAAACTATCATCGATCTGAACCCTATACCTACTTTTAAACAGGTAAAAGACACACTATACAGGCACAGAAAAATTTTTTTAGGTACAAATTCTCTTAAAACTTTAGCACTGAAAGATGTAAAAGTGCCGGAGAAATTATTAAATAATATGAACATCATAGAAGACGGTGATGATGAGAAAATCATTATTTTGTACTCCGAAGTGAGTAAGAGAGTCATTAAAGCTTACAGGGGAACCGGGTCATACTTCGGAGACGGTACTTTTAAAGTATGCCCGCCGCCGTTTTATCAAGTCTACTGTCTGCATTTAGACCTAGAATCTGATATAGACACAACAAATGTTATTCCCGTAATATTTGGTCTTTTGCCAAATAAAAGCCAGGAAACCTATACAAGATTCTTTCAGTTGATTGAAAATAAGTTAAAAATGTCAATTTTGACATTCCAATGCGATTACGAGCTCGCGGTAATGAACGATGTTAGTATCGTATTCCCAAATGCAAAATTATGTGGATGTCAATACCACTTCAGTAAAGCTGTTTGGAAGAACTCTTCAAAATTTCAGTGCGATACTACAAAAGAAGGAAGAAATTTAACAAGAATAATAACAAATTTACCTCTGTTACCGCCAAATCGCATTGAAGAATGTTGGACACAAATTTTGCAATTATATTCGTTGACTGAAGATATGCAAAAGTTTGTAAGCTACTTTCATAAACAGTGGTTACAACAATTTGATCCCAAGACGTTAAGTGTTGTACACGCAGAACACCGGCATCGCACTAATAACCCATTAGAAGGGTTCCATCACCGACTAAACAAAAAAATACCCAAAAAACCCAACCTATACAATTTTTTGTATAAAATCAAAAAAGAAGCAAAGTTTTTCGATTACAGAGCGAAACAAATATTATTACGTCCGAACAATAAAAGCAGAAGAACAAAAGACAGTATTTTTGACAGGAAGTATGAACATCTATTGGGAAAATTGGAGAGCAATGAATTAACTAATCTGGACTTTCTAAAGAGAATTATACGTTTAAAATTATCTATTTTTCACTAGACTTGAAGCACAAATGTGTATTGATGAGACTGGATATAATGTAAGACTAAGTATTATTTGTGTTGTTACTTGTTGTTTTTAAGACCTTGATTTATTTTTAACCTGAGTGGGAGAGGCCGTAAGTTGTTTTTTTTTTCCAAGAAAATAAAGTTTTGTAAATATTCCGAGTACTTACTAACTAATGCAACTATAAGACTAAAGATACCATTAAGTGTACCACTTGTGTTGTAAGAGCTAGTAAGTAGTAAGTAACTTAGTTAATACGTAAAGGGGAAGCGATGTTTTGTTTGTTATGTATGATACTAGGTATGTTATTACGTTTAATATTAAATAAATGTTTCAATGTGGTCGTGTTTGTCATAATTTATTTACAATAAGCAAAAAAATGGACTATCAAAAAAACAGTGGCAAGTTTGTAATGATTCTCGTCATATTTCTACCTTCTTTAGTCATATGTATGGATTCCGGTTCGCTACAACCAAAAATCATAATACCATATTCCTAGAATGTCGCAATGCCAAAACAGATTATTCTCATATCTAAGGCTCGAAATGACTTACGCCTACTTCTTAAATTACCGTATTTTTAATATGACAATAATTCATATAGACTCTATCGCGTTTTAATTTTCAATTCTACTATTTTCCAAAATATCTTAAACTTGACTATCGTGTTTTGATAAATTTTCAATTATACCATTTCCCAAAATGTCTAAAACTCAGTATTTATGGAAAATATTTTAAATTTTGTTTTATGGTCTAGTAATTTCGGAGCAAATTGGGTGGAACAGAGAGTCGAACAGTCATACGAACGCACGAGTGATCCTATAAGGGTTCCTTTTTTTCCTTTTGAGGTAAGTACGGAACTCTATAATTCTTGACTCACTCATGAGGACAGTTTTTGTTGGATCCCTTACAAAAGCATAGTAGTCATAAATAATTGCTAAACCAACTCTGATAAAGTTTACATTTATATAAATTCGTTACACTAAATATACGGCGTGGTTAAAATTTTAGGTGAGTATTATGAGACGGTGTCATTTTGATCTTTGGACCTGTCAACAAAATGGCATTTTTTAATTTTGGTAATTATGAAAGTAATGCATTTTCACCTTCAGTCTTAATAATAATTCGGTATTTGAAGTTATTGTTCATTTTACCAACTATACATTTTGTGTGTAAATGTTATTATGACATTCTATTGTATTGAAAATAAGTCAATTTGGAAATTTAGGCATTTTGGAACTGAGACAAAATGAGATTTAGTCAAAAGGGCATTACGATATTTGATTGTACCGAACCGGAATCTATGTACGTCCGTCTGACTATCTGTCTGTCAAGAAACTTTTTCTCAGGAAAGCAGGTAGGTTTGGTATCTGGCATTTTGAGAATCTGGCATTTTGAGAATCTAGCATTTTGAGAATCTGGCATTTTGAGAATCTGACATTTTGAGAATCTGGCATTTTGAGAATCTGGCATTTTGAGAATCTGGCATTTTGCGAATCTGGCAATTTGAGAATCTGACAATGTGCCCATCTGGCAATTTGCGAATCTGACATAAAGCGTCGAAAGGATTCGTCACAGGGGCCACTTCTCCTTCCTTAGCCTGCTAGACCCTTTAGTAGGTACTCGTTATTAAAGGGTAGTTTTTTCGAAAATAATGAAACAGGTGCCAAAATTTCGCGGTTTCTCGAGCGCAATGGAAGTAGCACAGGGTTTTCAGGGTTGCAAACTTGGGTGTTTACTACTCTCTAGAGACCTAACAACATATAAAAAAATCTTATTTACATGCGGGTTTTATGTTTGCCTTTTTTGTGTTTATATAGACTGGCCTATTTAAGAGTCACTTCACAATCTTCTTAAATACCAAAGTCGGCGCTGCACCGGCAGTACGATCACACAAGCATGACTTACTGACATAATTTTTTTTAGGAATAAGAACAATAAAGTGTTATTAAACATTTTTTATTTAATAAAATCATTATGCTAGGTACACAGTAATTTTAACTACAGAGCGCTTACATGAAATGTTACAGTTTATGTTTTTCTTATATTAAAAAATAGCGTATATTCAGTAATAGCGAATAGCAGTTTAGCCAATAAAGGACGTAAGTGCGTAAGTTAAACGATTTCTTCAGAAACTTGTTTAGGGTGAATAGCTAGCGAACATACTTACTAGCGTTTTGGCACAAGATAGGTACCATTTCTTGGTTTTATTATCTTTTTATTTAGTACTCATAATTAGGGTCCGGAATTTTCCGGGCGGCTTTTGACAAGTTGTAGGGAGAGAATACCGCTGTTTATCAATATTATCGAAAATCGGTAGTTTATTTATTTATTGTCTATTAAATAAAACCTCAAATTTTCTGATGATACGTACTCTTTTCAGCGATTGATGAAGACAGATAACACAGGTTTAGAGATATTTGTGGAAAACCAAAATGTAGGACCTTTTTCAGCTTTCCTCCTAGACACCAGGACATTTACTGCCGCACTCAGAGACGTCAATTAAATGTAATGCTTTGTTTAGTGACGTGTTGTCTTATTCTATTGCTATAGCAAAGAAAGTGACAGCAGCAACTTCAATCAAGCATTAAATTTAATTGACGTCTCTGAGTGCGGCAGTTAGTATGTTCAAACTCTTAGCACCCTTTAAAACGTTCTCAAGAAATTGCTTAAAGCTGAGCATTCACGACCGCTCCAACAAGCCAAATAGAGCAGCTCCGCGCCAAAATCAAAACGTGAATGTCAAAACTGTAGCGTTTAAGTATTTGGCGCAGTCTGTTGGATTTCCAAATGGACGGAAAGCAAGCGCGTCGCGCCAACGCGCAATCCGAGTGGAACTATAGTGAATGTCAAAATTCAACGTTGGAACACGCCACGCCTCCGTGCCAAGCCAAATGGCGTCGTTATGAATGCGTTCTCTGGCTGCCATTTTCTAATCAGTCTGCTCCGTGATATCATATCGTTGAGGCGTGGCGTGGCGCTCCCGTGAGAAGTCAACATAGTACGCCCATCCAATTGTATACACGCCATCTGTCGCCAAGACAAAAGGCGCGTCCGTGAATGCCCAGCTCAAGTCCTTCCTGTCAACATCAGCAGAGCTTCTGGGCAATTTGTTAAATGGACTAATTATATCACAGATTTGTGTTTGTCACGGAATCAGAACAAAATATGCAGGTTACAAACGTAAAAAATACGCTGACGGTCACCACCTACTACTATTACTATAGGTAGCAGGTGTGCCATAATAAATAAACAATAAATAAAAAACGTACAACTATAGGTACCTAGTTAACCGCGTACAACAAAACATAGAGTTAAAACTGTTTTAAAAGGCTTTTACAGGGTATTTATTAATAAACTACTTTTGAAATGCCTGACTTAAAATACGTTAAAGTAAATCAAAGAATACTTGCTTCTGACGTGTCTTGATATTTAAATACGGTCTTTAGTATCTTTTACTCAACTTCGATCGACATTCTGTCAAAAACATGGATTTTATACCTACATATACACCGAAAATCTTCGGAGTCTAGGTCCTAACTTTTAGCCGAAGCCAGTGGCCGCCCTTCATCCTTAGGTTGAAGCTCTCGGTGGACAGCTGGACGGGGATCCTTGTCCTCTCGCTCGGGACCACCTCGAAGTGCTGCAGCAGCATGTAGATCATCACTTTTACCTCGCACAGGGCAAACCGGGATCCTAAAGCAATAAGGCATATACTAAGTAAAACCGCCTCAGTGTTTTAAGAATTCAAACGCCTAATTAGGGGCCCAACGGAAGAATCTATGAATCCAACATAAATAAAATCATTGCGTGCGGCGACGTGGTGTTGACATTCGATCACCACGGAGGTGCTTTCTCTCTTTCCACTTGGTTTTCATGCCACAGGCCATTGAGAATATTGGTTCTCATTGAATTGTACTATTAATTTTACTTCGAATTTGGCCTTACCGATGCAGTTTCTTGGGCCGAGACCAAAAGGTAAATAGGTGAAAGGCTGGATCTTGTGTTTGTTCTCTTCAGAGAAACGTTCAGGGTCAAACTTCAAGGGATCCGGAAAGTATTGAGAGTCTCGCTGGATGGCCATGATTGGGATATTCAAACCTTCGCCTACTTTTATCTGCAAAATAAAGGAAGATATATTAACTGTTCTTCGCCTGACGCCATTAGATATTATTTTCAAGAGGCAGGCTGGCAAATGCTACGTTTTTTCCAAGAGTCATCAAATCAAATCAAATCAAATCAATTTATTGCTCGAAATAATGTTACATGGATCCTAAAAATTAGTTAATTCAGTTCATTATTTCGCCTTTAAGGCATGCAATTTGTAGTCATAGGTATAAAAAATATATCTAAAAAAATAAAAAATCATAAGGTCACACATACACAACACACACAACGACACATACATAGGTACATACATAAACTCTCGCCTCCATTCCCAGATTGGGGTAGGCAGAGCTAAAGAATTACCAACAAGTCTTAAAACTTCTTGATAATTCTGTAACCACATTTTGCACAAGTAGGCTAAGATGTTTCCCAGTGTATTAGTGACAGGTGGTAAGCCCATCGCCTAACAGTACTACAAGCCTTTATTCCCTTAGTCACCTCTTACGACATCCACACGGGAAGACATGGAGTGGCAATATTCTAACCCGGCAACCACACAATCACAATCAATTAATAATTTAGTAAGTTTAGTCAAGAATGCATTGTTTGTTAAATATGTCCATACAATAGGAAGAGAATTATATATCTTGATTGCCATCTGATAACAGTTTTTACAACAGAGCTTTAATTTACATTTCGGAGCTAATAGAGCCCTGTGGGTAGTGGTACGCTTCCCCACATTACACTTTTTTGTAAAAAGTTCAGTATTTATTCTAACGAACTTACAAATCTCAAGTATGTAGAGACTCGAAATTGTCAGGAGTTGGAATTTTATAAACAGTGGCTTACATGATTCTCTCCAATTCAATCCATCATCATTCTCCTGCCCTTATCGCAAATTATTTGGGGTCAGCGCAACATGACACTTCATTTTGTCCAAAATTATAATTATCCGTGACAACCTTTGTGAAAAGTGATCAACAGACCATTTTGTTATATTCGCTATCGAACAAAATTTGTTACTGGCTCACGGCGTTTTCGTACAAGCCTACCTTAAACAGTAGAGGGCTCCATACTTCACTGCATCATACAAATTACGAAACTGCAGTTGCATAAATTGCAACTCATGTAACATACTCGTAAATCATAGAAAAGCATTGGTTTATAATGTCACTAGACCCCGTTATCTTGTCGCAGTTACGTCG
Organism: Acleris emargana; assembly: GCA_927399475.2. NCBI lineage: Eukaryota > Metazoa > Arthropoda > Insecta > Lepidoptera > Tortricidae > Acleris > Acleris emargana. The sequence continues at coordinate 7,842,889 of OV656840.1, forward strand.
CTAAACGTCACTATTCCATACTAAGAGGTAATAAATAATATATTTGATATAAATTGTACAGTTCAACGCACAGTATAATCTTCAGTGGCCTTGTCATTAGCCCTGCCCAAATTGTAGTCTTTCACGCAAAGCCGATCGGATGCCACCGCAGGCGGCCACAATCGCAGTAATTCTAAAATAAAACTCAAATTATAGGCCAGTCTATATTAACACAAAAAAGGCTAACATCGCTAACGCGCATGTAACTGCGATTTTTTTATATGTTCTAAGGTCTTAAGTTTGCAACCCCAAAAACCCCGTGCTATTGCGCTTGAAAAACTGCGAAATTTTGGAACTTGTTTCAGTATTTTCGACAAAATCGACCCCAAGGAAGCGTTTCCCAAGTATTTTTGTCATACTTTAATAAAGATAACTAAATTTGCTACAATTTGAACGTACTTGGAGCACACTATGTTCATTAGTTGCGGAGACACAGCAAGTCAAAGATGGGCAAAGTGCGCAGAGCCTGCTCCTCAGACCCTGCCTAAAATGGTGGCTTGCAAATGCAAAAAGAAAGCCTGGGTTTAAGTGCTCTATCCTATGTTCCTTTTCCCACGGGTGAAATTGCAACAACGCCATCCCTATCGTCTTATTACGACAATTCTTTTTTAAACTGTTAAACAGACACATAGCCAAGTAAAGTTCGTACCAGAAACAACCATATCCATGTAAGTCATCGTCTGGATGGAGTTGTAGTCAAACTTTCCGCCGTTCTTCTTCTCATGTTCCCTGATCTCTTCCACCAGTTTGTCCTGCACTTCCTGATTAACAGCCAATTCATAGATGAGGAATGTCATCGCTGTGGAGACGGTCTCAAAGCCAGCGATGAAAAAAAGAGCGGCCTGGGCGATCAGATCCACGTCGGACCAAGCTAAAGCAAAATAAGAAGTTACATTAACTTTTTTTTTTTTTATATATCATAGTAAGGCAAACGAGCACACAGGCCACCTGATGGTAAGTGGAAACTGTGACCCATAGACATTCGCATTCACAAGACCGCAATCCTAAGACTGCAAATGCGTTGCCAACCCTGAGGACGAAGATGGAATGTCTCTATGCTAGTCATTTCACCGGCTGTCTTATCCCCAAACCGGAACACAACGATGCGAACACTGCTGCTTGGCGGTAGGTTAATGGATAAGATGGTGGTACCAACCCGGACGGACCCTGCACAAGGTCAGGTGCACAAGTAGAGAGAGGTTAGAGGGTTTAGTCACTTTTTATTTCTTTGATGATGAATTGGAGAGAAGGTGCGGGAAGGAACTCTTTAAGAGGACTGTGAAGCGCCACTAAAATCGCGTAGCTGTCAAAAAAATCCAAACAAATTTAGCTCCGGCCGTTAACGTTTCTCACCGCCTAAATCAAGTCCGATTTCCACGATTTTTTAATATGATGTGTTTTTTATTTTTTAAATTTGTTTGATTCTAAGAAGTATTATCGTGGAAATAAAAACGTACAGATATAGTTTTTCATGATATCTACAACATATTCAAAAAAAAAAAAAATTGCGCTATGTTTATGGGTTTAACGTTTTCGCATCTTGTATGGAAAATTTTAGCTTCACAATCCTCTTAACGAGGATTTGTTCTCATGTTTCGTTACTAACATCAGACTCACTAGTAACAGTCCTTGAAATGAACTGAAATGAAATCTTTAATGTGTGATACACTCGCGGTCAAATAATACGGTTCAGAGTGCGTTTTTCATACTAAAGAGGCCATTTCGAAGCCTTGGTTCCTCGCCAGGGGATGCTTTTAGTGAAATCTGATGATGGATACCCCGAGCATTAATACAGGACTTCCAGAGTACCTAAGATACCTAACTGATTGAGTCTGCGGTTAACGCCGGAATCGTGCATGTTCAGAAAAACATCTAAAATGGCAATAAAATGTAAGGAAATACAAATACTCACCCAAACTCTCTCGCTGTGGTGTTAACTAATTGTGCGATCAGTAAGGTATCTTAAGCACTTTTGACCTCCTCTATTGAACCTCGGAGTATCCACTGTTAAACCTCACTCAAAACAACCCCTGGCCAGGAACCAAGGCTTCGAAATAGCCTCGTTTGTATGAAAAACGCACTCTGACCCGTATTATTTGACCGAGAGTGTAGATTCAGTTAAGTTAACATTGATTGCTGTTATTGTTGCTTAATAAATAGTTTAGTACCAATTAATCCTAATTTTACAGATGTATATACTTTTTATCCTAAATTCATACAATGTCATACATACATACATACCTGCTCGCCTGTAATCCCAGAGTGGGCTAGGCAGATCTACAGAATTATAACTTAAAAAGTTGTTGATAATTCAGTAACCATAATTTGCACAAATAGGCTAAGATGTTTACCAGCATATTAGTAACAGGTGACGGGTTGCAAGCCCATCGCCTAACAGTACTACAAGCCTATATTCCCTTAGTCGCCTCTTACGACATCCCCGGGAAGACATGGAGTGGCACTACTTTAACCCGGCAACCACACGGAAATGTCAATGTCAATGGGTAAGAAAAACGAATTTTAATAACTAACATCAAACATAAAAGTTATGATATCAAAATTAAATGTTTTTTTTTCAAATTCAATAATTATTCGATTATTACGAGTACCCATGATATCGCTGGCATTTGATACAATAAGGACTATTAAAAAGCCTCATCCAAAAAGTAGTTATTAAATGTATTTTTTTTTTCCTACAAAAATTGTGTATAGAGAGAGTTTTAAATTTGATGAAATTATGATATTTAAACAAAGCAGGTAACCTTAAACTACATGCCTTTTTAAAGATACTGTCAGGCCGTTTTACCTCTGTCAATAGTTTTCTTCCCAACGCTGGACTCTTCGACTGTAGCAAAACCAGCATCAGCGTCTTTGGTAGACTTATCATCGTGAGTCAGCCGACCTGCATACGAACAAGATTAGTTAACGTCATCGACTGTACAGTATTCTAATATTAACACGTTCATGGACGCGGATGCTATAGCAGTCGTGTATCATACCGGCTATAGCATAGGCGTCATAAATACGGGGGTCAAATTAAAATGGTTTTTTATTACTGTCCGTGAACGTGTTAATAGCTTTCGGCTGGTTATCGCTATCACGCTTGCACTCGTAACTGACAGTATATTTGTCACTCGTGTGTCATAGAAAAACGAAGATTTCCGATCCCTATTAAGGAAATGGAAATGGTTACAATTTAAAGCTCATTCAGTTAAAAAATAAAACTTTAACAAAATTGATTGGATACTCGTAACGTCAGCTGATCTGTTACGCAATCATTGCTATTATTTTTGTCCGGCTGCTCGTACAAAACAACTTGTAATGTTCCGTAATCTATGGGGATATATAATATTGGAATTTATATTAGTGGCAGCATACGTTAATCCCTGCTATTGCACAGCTATGGTTATATCAATGTGCCTGCAACTAATTAGACATTCATGTGTTACGAGTAATGTATTTGCATTGTATTTAGTAATTCAAATTAGATTTTACATAATTGGGTATAAATTATTATCTATGAGCATATATTTCTTACTTAGGGACCAAGATGGAAATTAATGTCTATTACCAAAACGTTCGCGGTTTGCGAACGAAAACAAAATCTTTTTTTAAAAACCTTTTAAATTCCGATTATGATGTAATATGCTTGAGTGAGACTTGGTTGCTTCCAGGTATCTTTAGTGCTGAGTTGTTCGATGGCAGGTATAATATCTATCGGACTGACCGAGATTACCAGCGAGTCGGGATGAGTATGGGCGGCGGCACGCTCATAGCGGTGCGCCGACCGTTCAGCGTAGACATGCATAACTCGAGCACCCTGCCACTCTTTCCTGATGCAGACATTACCAACGTCAATATCGCTCTTCACTTTGGATCCGTCAAGAAATGTTTGCACATATTTTGTTGTTATTTTCCACAAAATTTTAATCAAGCTCTTTCACAATTAACGTTTTTTGAACATATATCTGATGTATATATGGATTGCCCAGATGACGAGTTTATTTTGACGGGAGATTTCAATGTGCGGGAAGCTGTCTGGATCCCAAGGTGTGCAGATGCAAGTTTTGTCATACAAAATCCTTCAGCGGATGTGTTGACTTCTCAGGTGTTTACTTTTATGTGCTTTACGGGGTGGAATCAGTACAATGGCATTATGAATGCGAATAATAGATGTCTTGATTTGGTTTTTGCCAATAATGCCTGTTTTGTTACGCGCGCTGAACCTCTTTCTCTCCCGGAAGACCCTCATCATCCTTCATTAATATTAAAAACAAATTCTGGGTGCAGTGATTCCTTGCTTCGGCCTGCATCACGTGTCTCACGACGATTTTTTGCTGCTAATTATGATCTTATCAATGAGGAATTGTCGGAAGTAGATTGGGACACTCATTTGAATATAGACGATATCGAAAAGGCTGTTCAGTGTTTTTATCAAGTGGTTGATAGGATTGTAGACAAGTACGTCCCTTCAAAAATCGTTACAGAAAGTCGCAAGTATCCAGTTTGGTTTTCCCGACCGTTAATAAAATTAATAAATAAAAAACTTAAGGCACATAAGAAGTGGAAAATATATACAAAACAAAGTGATTACAGCTACTTTTCCTTGTTGAGACGAGAGGTTAAATGTTTGGAAGTAAATTGTTATGACTTATTTATATCGCGTGCTGAAAGTAATATAAAAAATAACTCTAAACACTTTTGGTCGTTCGTGAAATCTAAGCAGAGTAACAATGCCATCCCTGACTCAATATACTTGGATAACCAAGTAGTATCGGACGGCCAGAGCATGGCTGATGTTTATAATACATTTTTTCAATCTGTATTTGTAGCGGACACAACGTCTGACTGTTCTTTATTTGTCCCAGAATCTAATGAAACACTTATTAGTGTGGTAGATATTAACCCAAATATCGTTTTAAAATATTTGACGCAACTTGACGTCACTAAGGGTAGTGGTCCAGATGGACTGCAACCCTTATTTTTAAAGCAGTGTTCTAAGCAATTGGCTTTACCTTTGTCAATCTTATTTAAGGCTTCTTTGGAAAAAGGCATTTTACCGAATACTTGGAAAAGGTCTCTTGTTGTTCCCATCCATAAAAGTGGTGACAAGTGTTGTGTTAAAAATTATCGAGGTATATCCAAGTTGTCTGTTATCCCCAAACTTTTTGAAAAGATTGTGTATGACTGCCTTTTCCCGGCAGTCAAACCTTTTTTAACCCACTATCAGCACGGGTTTATCAGAGGACGCTCAACAGAAACCAATCTGTGTGAATTTTTGGACATCATTCTGGAGGCTATGAGTAATGGCTATCAGGTGGATGCTGTGTATACCGATTACTCAAAAGCTTTCGACAAAATTTCACATAATTTATTAACTAAAAAACTCGCAGCAATCGGTATACACGGCGACCTCCTGAGGTGGCTTGAATCATATCTTCGGAACAGAACTCAAGCCGTTGCTGTAAAAGGATACATATCGAGTTTTACTCCCATTAGTTCCGGGGTCCCTCAGGGGTCCCACCTCGGGCCCCTGCTGTTTAACATTTTTATTAATGACGTGGCTAATTGCATACAGGATTCCCATATATTACTTTACGCTGATGATACTAAAATTTTTAAAATTATTAAAACCGAACATGATTGTGTGAACCTTCAAAATGATCTAAGTCGTTTGGGTCAATACTGTGTCGCTAACAAACTAATTTTAAATACTGACAAGTGTTGTACAATTTCATATTCCCGGAAACGCCAACCTATCATTTTTAAATATAATATATTCAACGTCGTTTTAAAAAAAGTACCTGTAATTAGGGATCTGGGAGTTCAACTTGATCAACAACTATTACTCTCATCACATATTGACACTATAGTGGCGAAGGCTTACAGGATGTTGGGATTTATTTTTAGGCTGGGTAGCGATTTTAAGAATGTTAGCACTTTCATCTTGTTATATAACGCACTTGTTCGTCCTCATCTGGAGTATGCATCTGCAACTTGGAATCCACAATACCAATGTTATATTGATTCTATTGAAAGCATTCAAAAGAAATTTACGAAACGCTTGGCTTATAAGTTTAAAAATCTCGCTCTCACAGATATTGTCCCCTTGAAAATGCGTAGAGAACATCATGATCAAATCTTACTTTATAAAATTTTGAACAACATAGTCGATTCTCCATATCTCCTCAGTAACATTTTATTTAAATGCTCAGGTTTGAGTACTCGGTCCAAAAATATGTTCGCTATACAATTTTGCAGAAAAAACTATTCGAAAAATCGCTTCCTCACAAGGGCGTGTTCCACTCATAATTGCAAATATAATCATACTGACATATTCTATGACGATTTCGGCAGCTATGTAAGTGCAGTTAATAGGACTTTATAATTTAGTTATAAATACCTTTTATCTTAAGTTGTGAAAACTATTTGATTTCATTCCATGTCTAGAGATTTACTGTTATTAAGTGTATGTTTTAATATAAGTGGCTAGCTTTGTGTAGTTAATTCCTAAAAGTGTAACATACATCGGTGAAAACTTTGTTGGCTTATGTATAACTCACCTCTGTTTTAATATTAATGTATAATGTAAGCTGTTTGTTTTCCTTAATAAATAAATAAATAAATAAATAAATAAAATTAATGTAGTGCTGAATTATTTGACAGAATTAAATTGTAATCGATAATCATTAATCACTATGAAAAGTAGTACTGTTTTTTTTTTGAGAAAAGGTTTATATTCAGACAATAAAAGGTTGAATACTTTTAGGACAAAAAGAAAAGTTACCAGCCTCCTGATACTTCCAGAAATAATCGCAAAGAAACGGCCACAAAACGGCGCTATCTATTAATAAAAGCTTTCCAGCTAGTAGTTGGTGAAGATTTACCTTTCTTGGCTTCCATAAGAAGATGAATCATGTCAGGGCGTATGATACTATTTGCTTCTCGGTCCCTCATTGTGCTCAGCACCAGGTGTTCGAAGAAATTCTTTACTTCGTCAGAGAAGAGCGCAAGTTTCAATTTCTAAAAAACATCCAAGTAAAATTCACATCGGAAAATAATATTGAAGAGAGAAATAGTAGTAGTAGACATTTATTTCATATTGGAAATAACATTATTATAATATGTCGCATATTTATAAAAAAAAAAAACACAATAAGATCGTCAGTGTAAAAAAATAAAATAAAAAAAATGTCAATATGTACAAAAGTAATAATAATAATGAACCAAAAATAAAAACAGTAATAAAACATAAGAAATATAGCTCAAATGCTACAGTCATAATTGGAAATGTAAAAAGAGGAATTTACATAAATTTAATAATAATAACAAATCAATATAAAAGTAGGTACCTACATAATCTAATCGTCGCTATATTATTCAACACAATATAGTGATTTCGTTAATAAAAGACTTTTCAGTCGGCGACCAAAAAAGCTTGATAAGGTAAGATTATAATACAAAAAAGCCCCAAGCTCCAAGATACAGGCTTAGCGTAGTTTGGGGTCCATGGGATATTTTCTTCTATGTTAGTTGGTTAATCATTAAACTTATCTTTTAAGTTCTAATTGGTTACAACAGCTTAATTTATTTATTTACCTACCTTCATAACACCTGGCATCGAAGTATATCCGAAAAACTTCAGTAGTTGCCAGAAGCCGAAGTTAGAAGCCTTGTAGCCCATTCTGTAGAACTCGTTATCAGGCTCGGAACTGGAGTCCACTCGCAGACCAAAAGCACAGGAAGCAATCACGTCGTTGGCATAACGAGTCGATAGATCTTTTCCATCGAAATCAATGGAATTGGCTGGAAAAATCAAGCAAAATTTATCAAACAGTAGTCAGATTTACAGCCTAAACTATAGAAAAATATTTCCAGTATTCTTTTAATCATACGTGTAAGCACTGATACCTATGTAGATCGACATCAATTGTCATCAATCCAAATTTTGTGTCTAATTTGTACCCATTGTGTGTATCTATATAGACATTTAGTTTAAGTACCACTCCATAATAACATAGTTGAAAAGCATGTATGCTCATCATTATCTATTTCATGAGGATGAAGTATAAAACCACAGATTACAAACTAATGTGATGCATTGAGTGCTTCCAAATAGTCTATAGGTAAAATAAAATAATTAACATTACGAAGTGATCGTAGGGTAGCGAGTTCGAACCCCCACGGTCACCATGTACCAATGACTTGTTTTTATCTTAAGTGCATTACCCGATGCTCCTACGGTGAAGGAAAAACATTGTGAGGAAACCTGCACATTCGAACATCTAAGAGTGTAAGAGGGTAATTGCACAAAAGATCCTAAAGGGTCCGAAGTGTATCCGAAAGGGCCCATCTGTAAGATAAGATAAGATAATAAGGGTGATACCGAATGAAATTTAATGACTAACTTCCTGATTCCTTGATTTGAATCTTCAAAGAGCTGACCATTTGGTTCCCCACTTCTACAATGAACGGCAGCATGTGCTTCATCTTGGAGCTCGTGAACGCCGGGCTCAACGTAGACCGCATGTCCTTCCATTCTTGTCCTGACAAAATCATTTTGTTTTTTAACTTAGGGAAACAATTTCAACATAAATCTATCAACTTCGTTTGATAATGTTAGCTAAAATAATTTCACCAATTGACATACCTACTACCTAAGTCTCTCTAAAAGATTACCACTTAGCTTCTGACGGCCGGTGAAGCCAAAAAGGATTGGCAATTTGATAACCGTAATACGGAAGCATTTACAAATCAGCGCTTGAACCAAATCTGCTTCGGTAGATTTTATTAGACTATTATTTTGTTACGTACGAGATTCGCCATGAGTATATTTTCTGATAAACTGTAGATAATATACATTAGTTTTATATCCTAATTTTGATCAATGAAAAGTAACATAGCCATTTTATACTCAACTATACGTAAGATTTAATGCACATTTTGTTGTCATAATTTTACAACTCAAAAACCTTGACATCGAATCTAACTTTGATAACATTGATAACGGAAGAAATCAAAAAGCTAAAAGTAGGAACTTCTACCTTTTAATGAAAACAGGTTCCTTCCAAAGAATGGGTCTACTTCTTCACTGACAAATACCCGGTGGTCCAAGAAATGCTCGAAATCCTTGACAGTAATCTTCTTGATGAGCTCTAAGTCTCTAATGAATATCACAGGCCGGATAAATTCAAAACTGCCAACGAACCTGTAGACAAAAATAGAACATTTATCAAAAGGATAGTTATAGAAGATAAGCGAGTTCCCTGGCTATATTTATGTATTATTCGCCTCTTGCTGAGTGCAACAGTAGGTATCTACTTGAAAAGATATTCAGACATTGTTTTTTGCTATCAGGTAAATCACTTCGAGTGTCATGCGCATGGTATGTTTGTGTTATCCTTAATGGCTTTGACAGTCATTCGTGTGTTCGCATATGCACACAATTATCATAAGCGAATCGATAATCATACCTGTTCACATAGAAAACATAGAAATAAAAATCAGGACAAACGCAAAACTGCAATTTTGCGTCACTTCACTCAAATGGAACTTCTTTATCGTCGTCTATAATATAACCAGTGTCAAACACTCGTAAGGGTAGACAAGCAAACTAAAAACGAATTTTCTTTCTTTGTCGTTCCCGTACATACCACTAAAATTATTGTTAAATTACTAGTAAAAACTGCGTTGAAAAATTCGTTTAGTCGTTTTTGAGACTTAGGATAAATTATCAAAAGGTATTTATTTTATTTAAATAAATCGTAATAGTCATGAGACGGGGGTTGTAGATCGGGACAGTTACCAGACAAAAAATATTGTAATATTTTAATTTTATACCATCATGGGTATCTCGGTAAGGACAAAAAAGTTGAAGCATAGCTAAGCGCAGTTAACCATACGAGCAACGAAGTCGAAAAAAGTTCTGTTGTGCGACGAAAAGTATTTTTCGTGTCACAACGGAAAAGTTTCAAGAAAATTTAATTGTGTGAGTTAGCGTGGCCAAATTTTTGGTCCTTACCTTTCTGTACTTACCTTTCCCCAGGAAAATCAAAGTAAATGTCGTTTATATATTCTCCGAAATGTTTCATGCGGGTCACGGTCGGAGCCATGTTGCCTATCACTGGGATGGGCGTCTTGTTCTTCACACCATACTTCTTAAACCGCGAGAAAAGTTGTTTGAAATACAGCGTAAGCGCAACCACGACCGCCGCCAGCCAGATGTAGAGCAACATGATCTGGAATAAAAAAAAGAAGAGTAAAAGAGTGCTTGCGTAAATTATAGGACAACTTTTTGAACCTCGTTTTACCATCATAAATAATATAAATTGATGATAATAATACACGTTAAATTTTTTTGTTCAAGGAATATATGACATCCATCCTTTAGTTAGTCCGTTCAATGACGTAGTTTTCGTAAAATTTGGTAAAATGTCGCTGCTTTGTAGTTATTTTAACATTCGTTTTTTTTTGTCGTTTTGTAATTAAATAGTTACAGTATTTAGCAATTTTTAAACGAGATTTTTGTAATAGAATTTCCTGGTTGTTGGCAACATTTTAAAGACATGTTTGTTTTTAAATAAACTATAACATAATAACCGTGACACACCTTAATTATAATCCATTGGTGCTTATTTGCTTGGCAAATCGTACAAAGGTACTGTTTACCAACATTAGTATGGATGGGACAACCTTAGTCAATGTTATAAATAGTAATGATCGCAGAAACAATTTGAGACTCCATTATGTACCTAAAGACGGTCAACTCAAGGACGGCACGCAGAGTATAATTAATCAGGCAACAAGAACATATATTATAAAAAAAATATAAAATAAAAACGTGTTTCGGTCGGTCGCCGGACAACTTGTTTCAAACATAAACAAGGAATCAAAATATCAATTACTTACTTGCCAACCAAAACAGAATACAAAGCCTAATTTGAACTCCTGGATCCCTGCATCCCTTATAAAGAACAAAATGTACAGCTGCGTAAGTATATAATATAAACTTAGCCTAAAGAGAAGAAAGTCCTTTACAAAGAAAAAAAACAGCACTAAAAATCAAACCACCAAGAATAATTTAACGAGAACAAAATAATTGATTATCTAAAGTGGGCTTTACACCTTTTACAGCATATAATAAGCCTAGTTCTGGGGAAAAACGGAAAAAATATTTTAAGACCTTTAATCAAACCCCTCGACTCTATGCTTAATTTCTTTATGAATTACTTTCAGTTTTTATGGTAGCGTTCTTATTTGTTTGTTAGGATCCAGGAGGATACATTGCACTATTAAAAAAAGGATTATTTATTTGTGAAAAGTAAGTTATGTTATGATGTTAGTAAATACGAGCTCGCTGCCTGCGAGTGAGATTAATAAATAGGTAAAACATGTTTGTCACCATTTGTACAAGCTAAAACATACCTGCGACCACGCAAGTTCGAAGCAATTTAGCTAATTCTACGAGCACCCTAATTTGAATGTTTTGATTTTACATTCGCAAAAAGAAGTCTAACATAATTATGCCATACGTCTCCTGTTTGTCAAATTTTAAGGTTATCAACTTATCAATGATTCATTTGACAAGGTCATAAGATTGTAGTTATTAAAAATAAATACTTGTGAATACCGTAATAAATATTAACTCCCATTGTGTTAGGCGCTGTTTGAAATTTTCAAGTCTTTACTCAACCAAACTTAGGGAAGTCGGTAAGTATGTTTGTGAACAGTCAACTATGAAACTATGTCAAAGTAACAAAAACAAGCCGATTTGAATTATTGCGTCACACTGACATAATTCTATGGTCGCCTAGAAATCTATTTGGTTGACTGTACATGGTACCCAGAATGTATTTCTATGCAAATTACTAATGATGTAATTTTTGTTGCCGATTCTGGATAGAGTTTAAAAAAACAGTAAAAAAAAAACGTTAAATGTTATGATTCTTTCAAGTTTCTTTTGCAATTTTGGCAAGAAAGTCTTATAAGACTTTATACTTTGCTTTCAGCCATTTCAAAAATTCAAAAGTAATACGACTGCGACTTGCTTCGCTTTGGCTAGTGCGAGTTTTATATAAAACCCATACGTAATTCAGAATTTATTATACATAAAAACCTTCCACTTGAATCTTTTCATGAAAACCGACAGACGGCGGGAAGTGACTTTGTTTTATAATATGTAAAGATAAAGCAAATCCAAAATAAGCGTAAACGGACATGTTTTGAACCTGACTTGAGTTACTAGTTAAGTATGTCAACGTTTACATATAGGTACATGTACAAAGAACAGGATTTGCGCAGCTCTGTGCGCTGGCGCAGGTATTCTAACAAGATTGAATTACCATTTTGTGGCCATATACTCGTAATGTCGTATACAATCCATACAAAATACTATTAAAAATACTTCTACACTACTAATACACTAGAAATTAGTTTGAGCACACATTTCCTTATAGAACTAAGATCTTGTAAGTGTACTTTTAGTGTATAATTATAAAAAAATATATACTTACAATAAATAAATAAAAATAAAAAATATATATATATCTTACGTATTTATGTACACATTTACGTATGTTTTTTTTGTATTATATTCTTAATGCTATCGTTCGTACAATATCACACCGCCTATAACAATTTTCTGATTTGCCTAAAGGTCAACCGGTATAGAATGCCATACCAGGCATTAAGTGCACCTTTTGTACTTAATATTTTGTTTTTGTGCAGTAAAAAATTAATGAATAAATAAACATATTTACATAATAAATGCAAAAGTAGGTAACTCTGTTTAATACGCTTTAACTAAAACCGGGATACAGCAAAGGGTCTTTTATCCCGGAAAATTGGACTGTTCCCAACGACACAGGTAGTAAATATTATAATTAGTGCCTCGTAGTAGAGACTTATCTATGGATATGGCCGAAATGTTAACGAAAGTACTTATTAAGTTACTGTTTATTTTAATTTAGGTAATTAATTTAAACTTGAAATGTTCATGAATAAATAAATTTAAATTGTTTAAATCGTTATTAGAATGCTCAATATTTGAAAGGACATGATGGATGACTGAGTAATAATGGTAAATTGTTTTGTTTACAGCCTTGGCCACTACTATGGATACCTATTATGGTATACATATTAGACAGTGAACAGTATCCGCAAAACCGAGTCGGACTTAACCTTTAACAAAAAAGGTTTTACAAAATATTTAATAAGAAAGGTACACTGGAACTCATATTCCTCTTTTATTATATCATTTATAACATTAGCAACATTCTAACATAACAAACAATGCCATATTAAATATCACTAACGCAAATAAACTTTGTTTTATTTTATCTCCGTAATAACCTACTTTTGAAGGTCGAGTAGAGATCCTATTTTTATTTAAGTACTTAAAGCTCTACTGTTTACTCACGTTTAAACAACAATGTACATGGAATCACAAAAAAAAAATTGACACGAGTGTCCGAGTTGATACGCGGAACACGACTAACGTTGTCCTGCGGTAATCAAAGGTAATTATTATAAAAATCACAAACAAGTAAACACAGACAGATAAAAAATAGTAAAATTTATTTACGTACGATTGTGGTTATCAGATGTACATTTATATGTTTGTTAATACTTGCATTTGATAGACGTTGTCCTTATAGGTTGACCGGACAAATTAAAGGGCATTTATCGAACAATACGAGTAAGTACAAACAAAGGTACCTTTGTAAGTGGTGACGCTAATCACAAAACCGGAGCCGGGGCGTCGGAAAGGTACCCAACTGCCCGGCTCCGCTTTGATTTATTTCGATATAATTATGTTGGAGAGCAGAACAAAATAACAGAACCGTTTTTTTTAAGCTGCCCAATCTCAAGCTACCTTTTAACCCTCTTACTTCTATAGAGAGTTAATTTTGGTGTTTTTGAAGGCGGATTTTTGATTTTTAACCTTTTATTTTTTGAGGTTATGGTTTGGAAGAAGTTTGGAAGAGATTTCATCTGTGAGCGCCCTCTATAGATTTATTTACTGCATTGCAAGGCAAGGAAATTAAAAGATGACGTTGCTATGCACTTCGTGGCTTAAATTAAAAGTATCATTAGAAATGTACCTATGCACACAATTTTATAGCAAGTTATTATCCCATCAATTTATCGAATTTGATTTCATCCGACGCTGTTTTCTGCTAAAACCATGACGTTTTCAGGATATCTTAAATATTAATAACATAGATTAAGTACCATTAGACTTGCGACTACAAAAAATATATAACTCATGGGGCGATAAACGCCTTTCGATGAAGTAAAAATTCTGCGTAATGATACGTTCGTTGAAAGGTGTTTCGATCAAATAATAGGTACCTATAAATTATGCAAAAAATAGTATGTAATTGCGTTTTGTACATGCATATATTTTTAGAATTTGAATAGGGAATATTCATTTTTTGCACAGCTTCAATAAAAGCTGATTCATATAACAAATAGTTGAGAAAAAAATATTTTTGAATACCTATAAAAATACACCAAAATATTAAGTCAACAAATATTTGCTCCTATTTTCTATCAAAACAGAATTTAACATTTAGTTTATTATGGCCGACCTGTTACAATGACGTCACAGTTCACTTCGGATCTCTCTGTCTAATTAGCAGTTTAAAATGCTTGTATCATACGTATTTCTTCACGTAATTTCACTTTTGGTGATTTATTTTATGGAATCTTCATACTATGTTGAGAAATGCGATTTTAAAAAATTCTTGGTACAGTCACGGATTTTAATTGTTACGCCATTGTGAAGTTATTTAAATTTGCAGTACTATGCAATCCACGAGCATTTACGAGATTACACGATTAATTACGAATACATGACACCGCGGGAACTACATAATAAGATGGCGGGGTTTGACGTGAAATTTATATTCAGATATTTGCAACAGTTATCACATTGTCATGGATGTCAATTTTTTATTGTATATTATCACCAATAGTAGCCGTTGTTTAAACGTGACCATAGCAACCCTATTAAACGACAAAATCGATTGTGTTCAGTAGAATAGCTGATTGGGCGTTGTATCACCAATAGTAGCTGTTGTTTAAATGTATAACCATAGAAACTAGACATACAATTTGACTTTGGGTGAAGTCACTCTGTGGTCTGATTGGTAGACCTGGGTCTCAGGTTAGCCAATCGTTAATGTTGCATGTCATTTTGTTCTTCTTTTATACGAAGACGTGCGAATTTCCATATTTCGATATACGAGTAAAACTGACTGAACCCGATTTGTATTACACGGCTAAAATACGAACAGTGGCAAGTGGGATATCAATTAACGTCCGTGACTGTACCTGTCAAAAGTATCCAACACGGGTGCCATCTTCCTACTTGTTATTTATTTACTAACAATTATTGATGTATGTATGTTGGTACACTTAATCAAACAGCAACAACATGTCATAGATGGAGAATCAAACCTAACAAAGCTTGTGTAAACAATGCAGGAGTAAACGTAACGTGACTTCCATACGAACAGGCCTTAGTGAGGTCATAAGACCTAGGGGAAAATCCCTACCATTAATTTTATTACAAAGTTACAAGGTTTGCTATTACATTTTAAAACTATACATACATACATAAACTCACGCCTTCATTCCCAGAGTGGGGTAGGCAGTGCTAAAGAATTACCAACAAGTCTTAAAATTTCTTGATAATTCTGTAACCATATTTTGCACAAGTAGGCTAAGATGTTTCCCAGTGTATTAGTGACAGGTGGCAAGCCCATCGCCTAACAGTACTACAAGCCTTTATTCCCTTAGTCGCCTCATACGACATCCACGGGAAGACATGGAGTGGCACTATTCTAACCCGGAAACCACACGGCATTAAAACTATTGTTATCATTAAAATAATCTTCTTACAGGGCGAACGACATGAAGTGTTACCAAATTCACAAAATCGAGCCTGGTGTCAAAGTAAATGCGACTTACTATCGGGAAAATGTTTTGGAAGCTGCGTTGGAGCCTTGGGCACGCAAACATTTCGGTAGTAGACCGTGGACATTACAACAAGACTCGGCCCCGGCTCATAAAGCTCGTGTGAACCAAGAATGGCTGAACAACGCGTGCCACAATTTATTTCGTCCACACAATGTCTTTCGAATTCCCCAAACGCGAACCCGATGGACTTCTATTATCTGGTCCATTGTGGAGAGCAAGGTGAGGAGAAGAAAACATGCCAGTATGGATGCATTGAAGAAAGCGATCGTACGTAATTGCCATTGCATACCGCAGGATCACATTCGTGCAGCGCGCAACTCATTTTTCTACCGTCTGAATGCCATAGACAGCAGAAGGTGGTCATATCGAGTTAAAATAAAGTAATCTTAAAAAATTGATATCTTTTTCTCATTTTTTTCTTAATAATGAATAATTTAAGACAACAAAAAAAAATCGTAGCCTTTTGAATTTGGTAACACTTCATATCGTTCGCCCTGTATATATTTATGGTGGTCCACTCTAGTTCTGCAGTAATTTTGCTAATGTCAAGCACTCACTTGAAATTGAGAATAAAGAAAATAAATCAAAAGTAAAACCCGGGGGCTATTTTTCCAATCGGCTATCTCCCCTTTAAGAAGATTAAATGATTCCCATCATTTGATCACAAAAAACAAATAACGTAAAATTTCTGCGACAGGGAATGGCTCAACAATAAAAATTCTAGACTGTTTATGTGTCGTCTCCATGGTAGCTATAACTATTCATCATCATCACCATTTCAGCCGAAAGTCGTCAACTGCTGGACAAAGACCTCCCCCAAGGTTTACCACAAGGGTCGGTCCTACGCCATCCATCGGTTTCCGGCAACCACCTTGATCCACCTAGACTTCGTCAATCCACCTTGTTAGAGGTCTACTCATGCTGGGTCTTCTGGTACACGGGCGCCATTTGTGAAGTCTTCAACCCCATCGGCCATATAACAGATGTAAAAGGCGTATAAAACTCCCGATATCATGGCTACCCCCTCTTTCAGATGGCTTCCTTTTTCCGTCGTATTTCTAATATTCATCGTATTATTCTTGACACATTCTTGTTTCATCGCTTTCTGTTATCAACATAATTCTCGTTTAGACACAGTCACAGTGCATCTACCAAGTTTCACTAAACAATTCCTATGTCTTTCCTTGGTTGCATAATAAAAATATAAAATTTAATGGAAAAAGAAAATTATTATTTTGATGACATAAAATTGTATGAAACAAAAAAATAAACATGTTAATTTCTATGAAACAATTTTTTTACATAAAACACAACCTATTAATTAAACCGTACATTAGCGACAGGCTGATTTTACTATTTGAAATAATTTAAGTATGTCGAAACCAAAAAAAGACAAGACAAGAATGTATCAAAACTAGAATACTTACAATGAATCAGGAATACGACGAAAAAGGAAGCAATCCTGACTGTTCTCTGAAATGACAATCAACCGATTTTGATGAAATCTAGCTAGATATGAACCAAGTCGATTTTTTTTTTAAACTGCATCTAAATTAGTCCACCTGTTTGGGAGCTACGATGGCACACAGATAAACAGACACACACATACACAGATATACACTTTAAACTTACAACAGTCCTCCGTTTTTGTCAGGGTAACCCCCGAGATTGATGACGACGACGACGATCAATTAAAGTTTATCATTTTGTATGTATATGTAGTGTTTCTGCCATGATAGGTATTTAATTCATATCTTGAAGAACTGATAATATGTGTAAGTAAGTAGCTTTTAATTGTTTTTAGATATGTAACAAGATGACTGCGATAGGATCTATGATAAAATAAGCCAGGTTAATGATCTCAGCCGTTTCTTCGTGCACAAAGAAAAACTGTCTGCCGGTTCTACTAATGTGCTGATTATACGAGTAAAACCTTTATGTAAACAAAAAATAAATAGCATTATTGTTTAATAGATCTTCACCTAGAATTGAGAGGCTGTTATGAATAATATTATTGTATATTTATTAGTATGTATCAAAGTAGCAAATGAGGCAACTTTTTTGTTCGACTTTAAAAACAAAAGGACTTTTTTTTGATTTTATTCTAATCTTACACTTTGTTTTACATATAAAATCTTAATATACACATCTTAAGAAATGACTTTTTTACAATTGCCAAGAATTTGATTTGTACCTATAATTAGTTAATAATAATTCAATTTTATGTTAATCTTTACTCACAGGTATGCCATTATCAGATAAACAAATAAAAATGCGTCAAATTATCATTAAAAATATCATAATCAGGTAAACGAGATTGGTATACTGGTATCTTTTTACTAGTATCAAACTAGATGCACTACAAAATCTTCGCAGCCTAACTCCTCATTTTCAGCCGAAGCCAGTGGCCGCCCTTCATCCTCAGGTTGAAGCTCTCGGTGGACAGCTGGACAGGGATCCTTGTCCTCTCGCTCGGGACCACCTCGAAGTGCTGCAGCAGCATGTACACCATTACTTTAACCTCGCAGAGGGCAAACCGGGATCCTGGGGAAAAAGTTGGCATGTATAAACAAAATAGATAAATCCCTAGTGACAATCTCATAAATACAAATTTACCTGCTTTCAAATAAAGTTTTGTCGAAATTCATAATATATAAATACATACTTAGAAGAAATCCTCGTCTCAGGAAGTCTTAATTTGAGCCATATCTGCTTTTATTTTTACATATTTAGAAGAACTTGTGCTCATGAATACTGATCTTCTTTCTCAATCTATAATATCTGCTTGAAAAATGGAATCTCCAGTAATGAAAATCATTAACTTACATGTTTTGATTTTTATTTATAACGTGTTAATACGATAGAACATCAACCTTTGTCCATGACTATTAATAATAAACGCAAAATACAACAAAATATTATTTTTATTTCACTGTAATTTGGTACTAGCTAGTTTATAAAGATACGGTGCATTCTCCAACGCCAATTGTCTCTACCCTGTGTTATGTTAAAGGTATAATGGTAGAGTCACTGAGATTGAACTGACGTACTCCGTGAGTAGGTACTCAAATTTAGAAGTAGTACTCCTTACCAATGCAGTTTCTCGGGCCAGCTCCAAAGGGTAAATATGTAAAGGGTTGTATCTTGTGTTTGTTTTGATCAGAGAAGCGTTCAGGGTCGAAATTCGCAGGATTAGGGAAATACTGAGCATCACGCTGGATGGCCATGACGGGGATACGCAAACCTTCACCAACTTTAATCTGCAAAATACAAAAAAAGCGCCTGAGAGAATTATTTTTGCATTTGTATTTTTTTTTATTGCCATTAATTAACTGCATTCAAATAGAAGAATAGGAAGAATTTCTATCGCAACTAGTGCCGTATCACGGGACTCCTTTAAAGCTCGTACATTTGTATTTTTCATCAAAAGTTCCTATATTTGTAGTTTCATTCAGTTTTTAATATTACGCTGATACTACGCAGCTTATTTAATATATTTTTTAATTTAATATTTATAGATTTATAGTCCTATATTCAATTAAAAATATACATTTTTTAATGGACTTAAGGACCCCATACAAAAATATTTTGAACCAGATGTACAAACAGAAACAAAGGATTACAATTTAAATCCGCCTCGCAGCGTACGCAAATTGCGGGAAAAACTTTTTTGGTTTACTAGCTATCTAATGAGATACCATACTTAACAAAAAATAGGGTATTTAAATTAATAGAGAATTTCTCTTTTTTAATTAAACAAATAAAGTAAAATACAAAAAATAACACTATACATAATATACACTATACAATATTAATTATAATAATTAAGAAAGTAAACTATTATCTACTTAAAACTAGCACAACTACAAAAAGAATACTCCCTCTAGCAAATCGGTACGCGGCATTGTACCCATGATGCTGGCTGCATTACCTCTCTGGATAGTCAAACCTATCCTTTGGGAGAGGTAAGCGCCAGCTCTGGGATCCCCGGAGGCGTCGATTAGATTTATATAATGCTAGACTAAGTATAAGTCAGTCATTTTTAAAATATATTTAATGTTACAATGGTGAAACATTAAATATATTTAAAAAATGACTGACTGCCGAGTTTCTTGCGGCGTTTCTTCTCAGCAGTGGTCTCCTCTTGTGAAGCGCTGGTAGATTCTTTGACGTGTAAAAGTGCCCGTGTGGCCTACTTACTGAATAAATGTATTTTATCTTATCTTATCTTATCTAATAAAGTGATGGAAATTATACTTTCGGACTTAACTTACAACATAGTCTTCAGTGGATTTTTCATTGGCCCTGCCCAAGTGGTAGTCTTTCACGCAAAGCCGATCCGTTGCCGCCGCAGGTGGCCATAAGCGCAGTAATTCTAAAAACAGGTCGAAAATTCGAACTCATAGATAATGATTGAAGACCAATCTGAATTTTATAAACTCCTAATAATCAGCTTAACCAAGTTCAAAAACTAAGACAGACAGACACACTTAAAGGAATTGAGTTGACGATACTTCTATGTTGAACTAGCGGCCCGCTACAAACCTTGTCCTGACAATGACGAACACAACAAAAAAGAAATCAGACAAATCGATTCAGCCGTTCTCGAGTTTTGCGCTTAGCAACACATTTAGCGATTCATTTTTATTATACAATAGCGGCCCGCCAGCGGCTTCGCCCCGCTGCAAATTCCTGACTTTCCCGGTGGATTTTCAATTATTTTCTTTCTTAAAAACCTTGCCCTGACATTGACAAACACAACAAAAAAGAAATCAGGCAAATCGGTTCAGCCGTTCTCGAGTTTTGCGCTTAGCAACACATTTAGCGATTCATTTTTATTATATGTATAGACAAAAGATAAGCTATGGCTAGTTCTAAAAAAACCTCTTCATAAAATTTATGTGGATTGTGGGTGTGCTTACCCGAAACAACCATATCCATATAAGTCATTGTCTGAATAGAGTTGTAGTCAAAGTTGCCGCCGTTCTTCTTGTCATGCTCCCTGATCTCTTCTACTAGTTTATCCTGCACTTCTGGGTTGACAGCCAGCTCGTATATGAGGAATGTCATGGTTGTGGAGACAGTCTCAAACCCCGCGATAAAGAAGAGAACTGCTTGCGCTATAATGTCCATGTCAGACCAGGCTATGGAAAAATATTAACTAATTAAATATTTTGCCTTTCAGCGTATCTAAATCCAGAGAACATGGCTTTATAACATTTAATATAAATACGTTTATATACGTAGGTACGTAGGTAGGTATAAGTCGGGTAGAGGATTCCTACAGCCCGTGGAATATCCCTTGGAAGCAGAAATCTCACGGACGGAAAGAAGGGCCTGAATCATAATTTATGAACACGACATGAGACCAAATCATCTATCACATTTGTTATTTCTTAATATTCTAGGGACCGTATAAATAAACTGATTTTGTCTGAGCTGCTTGTCCCAAGTCACGTCAAACTCAACGTCGAGTCATAGAAAAGGGTCATGACGTGTCTTGGGAGGGGCATCTCAGCCAGGTACGGTCACATTGGTACAATTTCCATATTTGTACAATTCTTGAAATTCATACCCAGGTAGCTAAAATCATTTTTATTTTGCAAAAGTAGGTAGGTTAGGTTCGTTAGGTATCTTTAGATGCCCAAAGGGCAAATCGCCCAGAACTAGGAGCCCTGCCACAGGCAGGGCTCCGTCCAATAGCAGTGGATTTATAATTTGTACAAATATGGAAATTGTACCAATGTGTCCGAAGCCTCTCAGCCAGGGTCAGTTAATTAATACACTCGTTAGATACTGAGTCCAGGCAAGGCTCCAACGACTCACTTCTCATTTTTCAATATTTTCATTGCATTGTTTTGGTTTGGTATAATATAATAAAGTGTTTATATACAATACATACCTATTAATGATTTTGGGCATTACTTATATTCATTTACGAGATAAACATCGAGTATGTTCTAATGTACCTACTATAAGTACATATACATACTTTTTGTCAGTCGTATTACCTCTGTTAATAGTTTTCTTTCCAATGTTTGACTCTTCAACTGTAGCAAAACCAGCATCAGCGTCTTTGCCAGAATTCTCATCATGGGTCAGCCGTCCTGCAAAACAACAATAGGAACTATAATTAACAACAATAATGTATTAATGGTGTATTTCCTAAAAATGCTTTTCGATGGTTTTTACCTTTTTTGGCTTCCATGAGCAGATGGATCATGTCAGGGCGTATGATGCTGTTTGCTTCCCGGTTCCTCATCGTGCTCAGTACCAGATGCTCGAAGAAATTTCTTACTTCCTCCGAGAATAGTGCAAATTTATATTTCTATGGAAATAATGTCTTTGTTAAAATTTGATCCGAAAATGAAAATTTTCAAATTAATTAAAGATGGCTCGTAAAACTCGTATTGACTTGCTAATTAACTAAGTTTTGAAAAGTTAAGCGTGGCATCGACAGAACATAATAAAATACTAATTGGCTATCAGGTATCTTTATATACACGTAAACAAAAACAATGGTCCGAGAAGTTCGTATTTATCTTGCTTTCTCAGTCAGTTTTAGTACCCATCTATAAGCTAAATTGAGAAAGTACTATGTGTACAAACTTTTCTAACCGAATACGATGTTGTATGACATGTGCATTATGCACTACATCGGACCTCTATTCTAGGCGGTATAAGGCGCACTGGTCCAACCGCAGACGAGAAAGCGATTAACTATCGACTATTTTCTCGCTAAAGAAACAAACAAAAGTTCATCGCTGGCTGAGTTACTATCTCACCATCGCAGATTGCTGGCCGAGTTACTCTCTCACTCTCGCTACTCATTGAATAGATGGTTCGAAAGAGATAGTGATAGCCTCAGAAAAAAGACGAATTTACTAGCCCAGTTTGTAAGATGGTGTATGTGAATTATGGACAACTTCAGAATTATTTGATGAGCGTCTGATATTATATAAAATGATATTTAAAAAACATCAATCATCAACAAAAACAAAAATCTTAAATTTACTCTCAAACCTTCATGATAAACGGCATGGAAGAATATGCGAAAAATTTCAGCAGTTGCCAGAAGCCGAAGTTAGATGCGCTGTGGCCCATTCTGTAGAACTCGTTGTCAGGCTCCAAATGTGAGTCCACTCGCAAGCCGAAAGCACACGAAGCGATCACATCGTTAGCGTAGCGAGTTGAAAGATCCTTTATATCGATATCAATGGACTTTGCTAAAAAATACCAGATAATCTAGATCAATTAGGTAGTCTATTCTACTAGGTTTTGCTTTTGACATATTGTAAATAAGCGCCTATCGTACCTAACGTTGTCGATACGATAATTATCAAATTATCATGTCAAAAACATTATAAAATATAATAAAAAAGTTATCTATTGTATTGGTGTATAAAGTTATGTCTATAAAAAAATACAAAACCGCAGTTACTCACTGCGTCCTGAGCTAGGTTATCCGTATCACAGGACCCAAATTATGGTTTAAGCAAGTAGAATACGAGTTGATACTCTTTGCTTATATTTATGAATTTATGTATGGTTTTTAAGATCCGTACCAAAATGTTAAAAAAAGGAACCTCTATGGTGAGACTTTGGAGTCTATCGGTCTATCTGTATGTTATACTGTAGAAGCTATTAACTTGAAATTTGGCATAGAATTTGGGTAACTTGCTCTCCCGCATCTGCTTTTAGTAAACTTAGTAAATGGAGGTTGAAAAATGAAAGTTTTTACAGAGCAAACAGGGTATCCCGTTATTTCCAAATATTCTAGTTATATTTTATTATGATTTAATCCAAGATGAAACAAACTCGTATCTTAAGTATAATAATGTTCTAGCATACAGCCTCTTGAAAGTAAACACTCACTTGCCGATTTCTTAATTTTAATCTTCAACGAGCTGACCATTTGGTTCCCCACTTCTACAATGAAGGGCAGCATGTGCTTCATCTTGGAGCTCGTGAACGCTGGGCTCAACGTAGACCGCATGTCTTTCCATTCTTGTCCTGTAATATAAGGTATAAATAATTTGAATAAATGTATCATTAATTTAGCCGAAAGACGTTCTCTGCTAACAGGACTTAGTCATATTAGAAGTTGCCTTAAGGATCGAACGTACATCATTTGATATAGTAACAGAAATGATGGTAACAAACATACGAAAGCAAACATGGGTGTTGCAATAGAATCTCACTCACCACTTGACAGTCCTTAGATACCATAGTATCCAAAGTAATGCGGTTGTTAAAGTAACAGCAGTGTCTTATTGTACAGTACAAAATCCACAAGGTTCAAATTAAACAATTTATAATTGCACTCCTGCACTCCTTTACGAGCTGGACTATGAAGTTACTAAGACATCAAATTTTTAAAGAAACTACTGTTAGTTTCATAAAAATTATAACAATTAGTAGTTAATTATTGTTAGCAAATCAATCAACTTTTTTTTGTAGCTCGTTGCCATAGTGACGTCTCCTGGGTCACTCTTTAAAACTATGATTTCAAAGGATATAAGTCAACTAAAAAACTGTTTTATTGGCAATTATACGCCCATTATTTTATGGCCTTTCTCCTGAGTGTGCTGGAAGTATATTATATTATAACATTTTTTCTAAGAAACTCTATCAGTGTTGTCTCCTGGCTTACGGGACAGAATAACAACAACAAAAAGTTGATCCACCCAAATAACAGTCCACGGTCAAAGAGTTTATATTATTTTTTATTATACCTTTCAATGAAAACAGGTTTCTTCCAAAGAATGGATCTAAATCTCCACTGACGAATGTCCGGTGGTCCAAAAAGTGTTCAAAGTCCTTGACAGTGATCTTCTTAATTAGCTCTAGGTCTCTAATGAATACCGCAGGCTTTAAAAATTCATAGTGGCCAAAGAACCTGTAGACAGAAATACCTAGGGCATCAGGGACACAGAACATGAAAGAGGTCTTTGTCCATACATACATACACACATACATAAACTCACGCTTTTATTCCAAGAGTGAGGTAGCCAGAGCTATAGAAATATGTAACATATGTAACAGAAACACTACCTAAATATATTTTTCCTGCAATTAGCTATGCCATTTATATAAAGCGTTGGTGTTTATTGCATTGGATATCATGGTAAAAACCATAGTCATATTCATTTATTGCTTTATGTTTAAAAATACTGAAGGCAGGGTTTGCAAGCAAATAGTTGCTTGCAACATGGGCCATTGCGTTCATTAACGAAGGGAAGCGCGTGCAACTGCGCACCACGTAGTAGTGATAGATAACCTATTGTATCATTTCATCGGACGCTATTTTAAACATTATTTAGGTAGGATAGGTTAGACTTGAGTCGCTTCACTTAAAACTCTGATAAATCCATTCAAAGGGACAACGGAATTTGCGTCTTTTTTCAAACAAGTAAAATTTTAAATTCGTTTACCTAATTTAAAGGAGATATCTGAGTTTGAAGTAGTGCGACTCACTTTTAACTAACAAAAAAATTAACTTATGCGGCGAATAATGCCTTTTCATGAAATTAAAATTCTGCCTCATGATACGTTCGTTGAAGGGTGTTTTGATAAATAATAGGTACAGCCAGCTGCAGGGAAAAGGATACCCCCCTCCTGGTAAGGATTGTTTTTTTTCGATTTAAATGATTTTGAGTTTATGTGTAGACAACAGTAAAATCTTCAATTGACCGAAAAATCATATAAATTTAACCACAGGTTTTTAAAAAAAAAACGATCCTTACCAGGAGGGGGGGTATCCTTTTCTCTGCAGCTGACTGCACCTACCCAGTCAGCAAAATGCCCACTGACTGACTTACCTTTCCCCGTGAAAATCATTGTACATGTCATTCACGATGTCGATGTAGTGTTTCCATCGGGTCATCATCAGACCCATGTTGCCAAACAATGCAATGGGCGTGTGGTTTTTTACCCCATATTTGCTGAACCGCGAGTATTTTTGTTTGAAATAAAACGCAAGAGCACCCACTGCTGCTAGCGCCCAGACGTAGAACAACATTATCTGGAATATAACAATGCACATCTTCTGGTTAGGGGAGGCCTTTTTTTATGTCATAGGATGGCAAACGAGCACACAGGCCACCTGATGGTAAATGGAAACTGTGACCCATAGACATTCGCATTCACTAGACTGCAAATGCCCTGCCAACCCTGAGGACTAAGATGGAATGCCTCTATGCTAGTCATTTCACCGGCCGTCCTATCCATAAACCAGAACACAACAATGCGAACACTGCTGTTTGGCAGTAGGTTAATGGATAAGATGGTGGTACTAACCCGGAAGGACCCTGCACAAGGTCCTCCCACAAGTGTCCTATCCGTGCCTATGTCCAACAGTTTTCTGGTTATGCTTTTAAGAAAGCATCGTATACAGGATGTGCCGTGCCGTGAACACAAAAGAAATACACCTTCATAAAATTTAAATTTGTACTAAGTATCAGGGCCTCTTATACTTTGTTTTCGCAAATATTGCTTCTTTATTGTTTCATAATTTTATTGTAATCATAACAGATGAAAATAATAAAGAAGCAAGATAGGTTTAAACGACTTGTGGGAGGACCTTGTGCAGGGTCCGTCCGGGTTGGTACCACCATCTTATCCATTAACCTACCGCCAAGCAGCAGTGTTCGCATTGTTGTGTTCCGGTTAGGGGATAAGACAGCCGGTGAAATGACTAGCATAGAGGCATTCCATCTTAGTCCTCAGGGTTGGCAACGCATTTGCAGTCTTAGGATTGCGGTCTTGTGAATGCTAATGTCTATGGGTTACAGTTTCCACTTACCATCAGGTGGCCTGTGTGCTCGATTGCCTTCCTTCGATATAAAAAAATAAAAAAAATAAAAAAACAAGCAAAGCCCCAGCAAAGGTCATGAATGAGATGCTTATTAATATTTGGAATAAGTAAAATTACATTGCTGTGAACAAACGGCTACAGGAGCTCTAGTGTGTGTGTGTGTGTGGTTATGTCTTTTAGTAAGTTGTTGCAATCATGCAACCTTTGTTAATTTATGCTTACAATTTTCGTGGTACCTACCCATAAGAAATAGCATTTTCAAGAACAAGTCTCACTAAGTGAGATACACTCTGCCGATTATTTGCGCAATATTATACTTAGGTACCTATACTACTTGTAGTATATAGGATGTCCCAGAACTTGACATGAATATTTACATACATACATACATACACGAACATAAACTCATGCCTTCATTACCAGAGTTGGGTAATTGAACAATAATAACTGGTAACCCATTATTTAATTGAATTTCACTTCATTGATTGTATCATTTCATGGGACGTTATTTCTTCCCGAAACCACGATGTTTCAGGATATCTTAAAAAAACAACCGGCGGTATTAACGTACATTGAGTACTGTTGCATTTGCAAATACCAAAAAAAAAACTTGCGCGGCGAGAAATGAAAATTCTGCGTAATATGATACGTTAGTTGAAAGGTATTTCGATAAAATAATAGGTACCCGTTATAACTATATCCTGGACCGGTAAAGAAAGGTCTTTCTTATCGCTTAAGATTTACATCAAGTTGTATGACACTTGTTTAAAAAATAACTGGGTCATATAGATACACACCTGTCTCACATTTTTCTGTGCCTCGCAAAAATGATTATTCATTGTCAAAACAACTGAAATACCTTCTGTGAATGTTTACTGGAAATCATTATTCCCCTTTTATTTAGCAATAATACCAGTTCACTGACAATACAAACTAAAAGTGCGAGTCAACGCACGCCATTAAAATCATTCCAAGCCATTCCTATTCTGTAAATATTGTATTTGAATTTCTGTGTTTTGTACAATAAAGAGTTTCAAGTTTAATACACAACGCTAATGTACGCGGTGTTTTTGTTAATCAACCAAATGTCGATTGACGTTAAATGACGATCTATCGTGTCAGTCTTTCGATTGTTTCCATTATAAAGCGTTATACATACATGTTGTCTATGTTCCCAGAGGGGGCAAAGTGGGTGGTTCAGGACTCAATCTCGGAAAATTATCAAACATTTCGGTTACTTCGTGTTTATTGTAGTTTGACCGACTCCACATAAGGAGAAGGTTCTCAATTCATATGCATATTTTTTGTGCGTCAATTATAAACGGATTTTAATGATTATTTTGTTGTTGTCGGTCATTTTTATAAATACAATCATAAAGAGTCGGTTCATTATTTTTTGCACATTTTTGTTTATTTTATTTGATTTTATTAATCCGGATTCCAACTCAGATAAGATAGTATTACTAATATAATTTCACAGTATAAATAACATGCATGCCAACTTACAAGTAAGTACTTACATTAAGTTCGTCAAAAATACCATTACATCACTAAAACACTTGAAGAGCTCAGCAAAAGTGAACGGCTTGATTAGGAAATACTCACGTTTAAAAATTCAATGATAAAACACACAAAAAACAAACAACGGGTGTCAGAGTTAAAGCTCGGAATACAACTGACGCTCCGCCATCAGAAACAGTAAATGCATATTATTGCGTACTGTTCCCTAAACAAAGTAAACAACATCTGAGAGATTATAAGAAAAACAAAGATAAGACAAGGGTAGATAAAAACTATAACAAAACAAAACGTTTTCAGAATTCTACAGATCTAGGTAATGAATTTAAGAGCTTTATCTATTAACCTACCGCCAAGCAGCAGTGTTCGCATTGTTGTGTTCCGGTTTGGGGATAAGACAGCCGGTGAAATGACTAGCATAGAGGCATTCCATCTTCGGCCTCAGGGTTGGCAACGCATTTGCAGTCTTAGGATTGCAGTCTTGTGAATGCGAATGTCTATGGGTCACAGTTTCCACTTACCATCAGGTGGCCTGTGTGCTCGTTTGCCTTCCTATGATATAAAAAAAAAAAAAAAAAAAAAAAAAGGTACCGAGTTCGAACCCCCGCTGTCACCATGTATTTGTATGTTATATGCCCCTTAAAAAATTATTTCAAACTTAATCTTATTCATATTTATTTGCTATCCATGGGTCAATCTATAATGTTAAAATCTAAATTTTAAGTAAGGTAAGGTGGGGGAAGATAAAAAAAGGGGAAAGATTAAAAGTCTCACATAACTCCCTATTTGGTTTAAATTTTTTAGTGCTGGTATCATCCATTAAGCTGCCATTTTGTTACGATCCGCCGCACATTCGCCAGTGACCGCTCGGAGTAAGTAGACGTGTGTTATGTGCTATTTTGTGAAGGTCGGCATTTCGTGGTGAATTCGTCGATTTTCAATCTTACCCCGTGTTTCATAACTTGATTAATAAGGGGAGTATAAAAGTTCTGATTGACTATTTATGTGTTATTTGAGATTCTATTTTTATTTACTTCTGCTAGGTGTAGTTATTAATCATATATTGAGATTTACGAGAAGTTTCCATCTTTACCCAGCCAATTTCGCTGGGGTAACATTGAAATAGTAATGTTTCAATCTTCCCCCGTTTTTGAAAGTCATAGAAAAAGACACATATTCTCAAACTTTGCACTTAAAAAAATAATTAACGTAAGGTTTATTTTCTGACCTAATATAACGATAAGATAAATAGTAACTAAGAAGTGTTGTGTGAAACTATTGTGTGAAATCAATAATAAATCTGTATTTTTTTGTTTGGAGAGAAAAAAAACCTCTTAAAGTTTACTAGAAGTACTTATTTGGATTTCTAATATTATAAATGTAAGTAAGTCTGTGACTAAATTTTCTACACAGATTACTAAGTATTTGGTATATTTTTGTATTTTAAATGTCTTAATTTGTTACACAGATTCATATTTATTTTCGAATATTTTACATGTAAGTGGCTTAATTTGTGACAAAATTAGTCATGCTGCAAGAAAATACTTACTTTTTTGTATTCATTTCTTTTATAAAATAAATAATTGTTTCCATGCAACTGTTAATTTAATTCCAAACTGATCTTCTTAATATTAAAAAAAAATGTGTTTACGTTTTTTTATATGAAGAATATACAATAAAAAGTTTGAGTATCACT
Organism: Acleris emargana; assembly: GCA_927399475.2. Taxonomy (NCBI): domain Eukaryota; kingdom Metazoa; phylum Arthropoda; class Insecta; order Lepidoptera; family Tortricidae; genus Acleris; species Acleris emargana. The sequence continues at coordinate 7,872,942 of OV656840.1, forward strand.
GTCGTTTTCCCTGTGAAGCGGGGTAAGAGTAAAATACTTTTTTTTTCAACTGAATTTTTCTCGTTACCTATCAGGAATATTTACGCAAAAATCATCTGTATCTGTTAAGCGTAAGGAATTCTATACAATAACGAGCAACAGTAACCGTTTGCATTCATTTAAAAGACTTTCTGACGGTACAGGGTAAGTATCACTGAGACGTTTTGTGTTGAAGAATTAAAGAATCACTGATTGTGGTCTGAAGAATATATTTTATAATTTAATTAAAAGTAATATCAAATAGAATAATAAAATAAACTGAGTATAACATTTGTTGAGACACGAGTACGCGTGTCTTATTCATTTTGTAAATATATGGAGAATGATCCAAGGATCGATAGCGGAATAGAATCTAATGAATTTGAATTTGGAAGATTTAGATCGAAATGTAATAGTGGCCAGGAACTCAAACAAAAGAGGTTGTAACAACCTCGTTACAACTTTAGACACCATGTCAATCTTACCCCTCGACCATTCCATCTTAACCCGTCAATTTTTTAGACAAAATTTGATTTGATTTTATTATTTTTATATATTAGAATAGGCGTAACCGAGTTTTATCGACAGATTACAAAAATATAGCCCTTGCTCATACCTACCAATTTATGCAATTGAAAGGAAGTAAATAGTTTTAACACAACACTATCCATCTCATCAAAAAACCATTCAATCTTCCCCCACCTTACCTTATGTTGTTTTGGGATAGTAACTTTTATCAATTTCTTAAAAATGTGTATTTTCAAGACTATTAGGGAAATATACGTTGTTCATTTATTATATTAGGTATCTAAGCGGAAAAGAGACAAGTATCTGAAACGACTCCAAGGTTAAAATGATAATTGAATGACATTCGGAACGACCAGGTCCTAAATTGCGAATCTTGCAGCCACATGCGAAGAGTAGATAAACGTCAATAGTACTTAAATTTTGTCTTCTGCGTCATCGCCGCTTACCTTCGAGTGTAATAGGGGTTAAACGCTAGTCAGTATTAGAAATAATTATAGTATAACAGTATTACAAAGATATTGTCTCAGTATTTTTTTATTAAAAAGAGTTGAATGAGCGAGGTTACCTAGATGTGAAGTAATCGTAATTATTGCCCCCAGGAACACTGGCATTTCTCAAGATCATTTTATGGCTAAATTATATAGGGTTTTTTTTAACTACAGGACCCTAAAAACCGGCTGCAATAACTAATCAATATAATAAAAACAATAAAAACATTATTTTATTTATTTCCATTCACATTCTTTAACATTAAGTTACATAATTATATTACATCTTTTCCAGGCGGAGGTGTACGCCATAATTGAATGTGCGGCAACCATTCTGCAAAGCAACTACCCCAACAGTACCATCTATATCCACTCGGATAGTCAGGCGGCTCTCTTGGCCCTAACCTCTGATGTCATGAACTCAAGGCTGGTCGAGAACTGCTGGACACTTTTAAATACTCTGGGTACAAATAACAGGGTAATTTTACGTTGGGTCCCAGGGCATGCGGGCATCGTGGGCAACGAGAAAGCTGACGAACTCGCACGGGTAGGAGCTAAGGGTACGCAATTTGGTCCGGAACCATTTTGCGGCATCCCTAAAAGCCTAACAAAACTTACCCTGTGGACTTATTGCTATTATTCAGCCATTCAACTCTGGAGGACAACTCCAGGATTAAACCATTCTAAGGCTCTCATAAGAGCATTTAGCAAAAAGGCATCGACGGAGGCCCTAGCGCTAAGTAGGAACAATATTCGCACTCTGGTCAGGGCGCTCACAGGGCACTGTTGCCTGAACAAGCACATGCAGACGATTGGGAAAGGTGACACAAGGTTGTGCAGACTCTGCCATCTGGAGGAGGAAACGCCTATGCACCTTCTCACCGTCTGCCCGGCCTTAATGCGACACCGTAGCTCCTCACTGGGAAAGCATTTAATGTGCCCAGAGGAGATCAAGTATCTCGGCGCCAACAAAGTCCTGAAATTCCTTGCAATAACAGGACTCAGCGGAGAACTGTAGGCCGTGGCGATCACAATAGATCAATTCTGGTCGCAGTGATACTAGGCTTTTGAGCCTTGAATAGCCACTCCCTGAATAATAATAATAATAACATCTTTATATTGTCTAAAACATTATTTATTACATAAATAAACACCGGTTAAATCATAACTCGTAACGATGTAAATCACAGTAATTATACTTTCTTAACGGTTTTATTTAGCCCACTTACAATATTGGACATAATAATGTTTTCACAAACAAAACAACACGCAGCATACATATGATATTCTTAAAAGGCAGGTAAGGTAAACATGACCTGCGTCAAGTTTAGTCATATAAAAAAAGTGCATTACTTAATTAAAGTTTACCGTAATGAACTTTACCAACCAAATAACCACTGACATGTTCTGTGCAACCAGAGTTGCTATTGATATCCCTTCCTTATTTGCTTTTAAATAAGGTCTATAAAATTTGCACTAGCACTCAAGTCGATAAGATATACCACATTTGAATAATTCCAGAACAGTGCATAACGAAGTAACAGAAGATGACGGTACACCGCAATTTTTCCGAAACTTAACTCCTTATTTTCAGCCGGAGCCAGTGACCGCCCTTCATCCTTAGGTTGAAACTTTCATAGGACAGCTGGACGGGGATTCTGGTCTTCTCGCTCGGGACAACCTCGAAGTGCTGCAGCAGCATGTACACCATCACTTTCACCTCGCACAGGGCAAACCGCGAACCTGGAGAAGAAAATCTTATTGAACAAGTCCCTATATTTAGACTTTCGAACCATACAACGTATTTTTTTCTTATTAATCAAAGTTTAATAAAGTGACATAATCCATCCGCACGATACATCCGCCTATACGAGCATTATTTAAACAATGTTGGATGCAAAGATAAATACTTTGTCAACTACCGATTTGCAGTTCTATTTTATAGTTTGTAAAATAAGAAGTGGACACTCCGGTAAACGGAAATAATCAAAACAGTAACGTTGTCACGTGAGTTCTGCTTAATTTTCACGTTGGTGGATTTAGAGCATGTCTTACCAATGCAGTTCCTTGGCCCGAGGCCGAAAGGCAAATAGGTGAAAGGTTGTATCTTGTGTTTGTTCTCTTCGGAGAAGCGCTCAGGGTCAAACTTCATGGGGTTGGGGAAGTACTGAGGGTCACGCTGAACGGCCATGATTGGCATGTTTAAACCTTCGCCTTTTTTAATCTGAAAAAAAAGGAAAGTGTAGACAAAGATGAACATAATTCTTGACCAACCTTGGAAATACCTTTTGCAGTTATTTTTCCCAAAGTCTTGAACGAAAGTAAATTTTAACCATTATAGAAACTAAGTACTGTTCTACATTTCTCATTGGTTAAAGTACCTCCGTACTAAAGCACAACCAGATTACCTTTACTACTTTTGTCGTTAAACAAAATTAAATGTTTCAAGTTGTTTATACTTTATCTTTGAGTCGCGAGAATTTTCTTTAATATATATCATTTCACTTTTTCAATTATGATGGTTATTTTTACTAGACTAAACAAAACTTACAATATAATCTTCAGTTGCCTCGTCATTAGCTCTGCCCAAATTGTAGTCCTTTACGCAAATCCTGTCCGACGCTATCGCAGGAGGCCACAAACGCAATAATTCTACAAAATAATTAAGTACTTTGAATCAAAGCCACACAATCCTACAAATTAATTTGTCTAAAACCATGTGTTACTTACCCGAAACCACCATATCCATATACGTCATCGTTTGGATAGAATTATAGTCAAACTGGCCGCCGCTCTTCCTCTCGTGTTCTCTGATCTCTTCAACTAACTTGTCTTGCACTTCAGGGTTGACAGCCAGCTCATATATGAGGAATGTCATGGCTGTGGAGACGGTCTCGAACCCAGCAATGAAGAAAAGTGCTGCTTGAGCGATGAGGTCCACGTCAGACCAGGCTGTGGAATATATTTCGTTTAAAATTTCGTTTGTATAATTAAATATTCTCACTGTAGCTTAAGTTATAACATTACGAGTAGGATGAAATATCAAATAAATAAAAAACGTCTTAACGCATTCTTGAGACGGACACAAGAGTTAACTTAATAATATTTACGACTCTTACACGTAAGGTTGGCTTTATTTTTGTCTAAATCCACCAAAAACATCAAAAGTACAACAATACGATTCAAGTGACGATTGTTAAAATGTATTGATTAATAGTTGCTTACACGTACCTATAATATTGAATGTAGGAACTCTGATTCATGTAAATCTATTAATATAGGATGGGCGAGAAATATTTGCATTTTTACTTGCTTTTACTCTTACTAATTTGCAAACATTTTTGCCCCATCCTAAATATAAATTTGTTGATACCTAAGCAGAAATTGTTCTGCTCATTTTAGGCCGTATAGAGAAATAATTGGTTCAGAACATGCTACTTCATTAGTAATGTATTAGTTATTACCCCTGTTAATAGTTTTCTTTCCAACGTTGGACTCTTCAACTGTAGCAAAACCAGCATCATCGTCTTTGGTAGATTTCTCATCGTGAGTCAGCCGACCTGTCGACAAATATTACGTCTAACGTCTTTAACATAACATTGATGACCTTCACTTATAAAAAGGCGTTTTATTTGTGTTAAAAATAAAACTGTATCAGAAACTAATTGGTAGTATTTAAATTTGATTCCAATTTTTTTTTTCTTTGGTTGATATTAAGAAAATAAAGTTTCTTGAGCAATTCATTGGTATTTATTTGTCCCCCTGAATCATAAAAAAAAGGAAAAGTAAGCGCCAAAATTTTAGGTCAGAAAAAGAAGTATCTAAGAATTATCTGATGAGTAACAAATGCCACGAGCGCCGAGCGGTTTGATACTGCCGTACCCAACTGCAAAATCTTTGTGGCTAGTAGATTAGTGTACCTTTCTTGGCTTCCATGAGCAGATGGATCATGTCAGGGCGTATGATGCTGTGCGCCTCCCGGTCCCTCATTGTGCTCAGAACCAGGTGTTCGAAGAAATGCTTTACATCCTCCGCAAAGAGCGTAAACTTCAGTTTCTATTGAAATAATGTGTTAAGCATTAAATCGAACATGAATATTATGTTTTTTATCAACATTTCGTAGGTATTAGATTATTGTTGGCCTTCTGCTTAGGTTTATCATTTTTTATGAACTGACAGGCTGAGAGTTGTATGGATAGCTTGGTATCGCTGATTTATTACCAAAATACTAATAGTAATGGGTAGCCAGTACATACAATTAGCCGTAAAGTCATATAATAAGTGGCCATTGTAGGTATGCATATTGAATGACTTTAGACTTTTTTTGAGTAATTTGGTACTATACTCCACTTAATAATATCAGTTACCTGACTTTCATACAACTAGTCGATCAACTTAATGTAGGTAGTCTAGAACAACGAGATCAGTTTAGAGTTAAGGTTGCTTAAAAATTACTTTGAATTTCGAACCTTCATGAGACCCGGCATTGAAGCATATCCGAAGAACTTGAGTATCTGCCAAAACCCGAAGTTAGAAGCCTTGTAGCCCATTCTGTAGAACTCGTTATCAGGCTCGGAACTGGAGTCCACTCGCAAGCCGAAAGCACAAGAAGCAATTACATCGTTGGCGTAGCGAGTTGACAGATCCTTCACATCAATGTCAATGGAATTTTCTAAAAAATATTATTATAATATTACAATAGATTCGATTTTTGCTCAGCTCAGCACTCTGATCTGTGGTTTGCAAACTGTGTCAATTTTTAACCGACTGTGGCGAAGCCCAAATGGAGGGTTATGTATTTGACCTCTATGTATGTATGTTTGTATGTCCGTTCCTATGTCTCCTCATAACTGCTCAACGGGTCAACCTATTTGATAAATGATACGAAATTAGATTTGCCTTGCTGCCGCGAGTGTCACTAGGAAGTCTAGGAACATAAAATTCTTAAAAAACATTATTCAATCGGATTTTATGTGTTTTAATGTTTACTACATATATCGACGACAGTATCCAAAAAATCAGTCGGTTTTTTAAAGCTTGCTTTCTATTTAGATATTTAAGATTGAAACTACCTATGCATTTTTGGTGTATAAACTATCCACTTGGGTATACCGTACTAAAGCACATTGGTGAGCACTATTGCATAACACACTACTTCCCTTCGAATGTAAAAACTCACTTCCTGATTCCTTGATTTGTATCTTCAACGAGTTGACCATTTGTTTTCCCACTTCTACAATGAACGGCAGCATGTGCTTCATCTTGGAACTCGTGAACGCTGGGCTCAATGTAGACCGCATGTCCTTCCATTCTTGTCCTGTAACATGATTCTGAATGATATAATGTGTTTCCGGGCTTCGTCACTACAATCGATTGTCATCCTCTACAAGAACGCCTACGTGACCTAGCCTACTAATGCTAAGGTTAGCTGGAAGAGATCCCTTAAAGGGATAAGTTCGCCTTTGTACATTCTAACTCTTGTATTAGATTTTCTGTTTCTTTTTTTTTTGTGTACAATAAAGTGTTTACATACATACATACATACTAATCTAATGGTTTGAATACAATCCCACGTAACGAGCAAATTTATTTGTTTCCGAGTCTAATAGTATAATAAAAGATATTATTATAATAATTGTTGTCCAGTACGCATATTTATTACGCGCCCAAAGCTCAGCTTAGGTCTGGAAGAATGCGCATGAAATTTGTCCTTTGTATTCGTTTATTTATTGACATAATAGAATACTACAAAGCGCTTATGACTCTCCGTCCGTCAAAGCGACGAATAACCTAAAATCCTTGCACCAAAAATATGATTATTATAAATGAATATTATTTTACCTCTTAATGAAAACAAGTTCCTTCCAAAAAATGGGTCTAATTCTTCACTAACAAATGTACGGTGGTCCAGGAAGTGTTCAAAGTCCTTGACACCGATCTTCTTAATTAGCTCTATGTCTCTAATAAATATCATGGGTTTAATGAACTCATAGTTGCCAACGAACCTGCAAACAGAAGTATTGATTTGATAAAACAATATCGAAGATACAGAGGGGTTATTATGACGTAGCTATGCAGTTCAGTTTACGCTGAGTGAAAAGGACAGAGCTATATAACTGCTATAGCTCTGTCCTTTACACTCACCGTAAAATAAACTGCATAGCTACGTCATAATAACCCGTCATCGTCAGAACAGTAAAGTGGTTTGTTTATATGTATTATTTTTTCCTCTAGTACGTACACTAGTAATATTAAAACAGGGTGGTACTTGAGGCATTGTTATTAGCTATCGGGTGAATCACTTCAAGTGGCGTGTGCATTATTATTGCTTTGTCCATAATTCATGTATAAATTGCCACATCTAATAATAAAAGTCACACAAAATTGTTTGAAGAATTAATCAAACGAAGTTATACACGTTCTCAATTCTAATAATAGTGGAAAATAATCTGGTTTTCATGTAACAATGTAATAATTTACTTTAAAAAAAACAACACCAAATAACAAAAAAAAAATGTTAATTAACTTACCTTTCCCCAGGATAATCGAAGTATTGAGCATTTACGATGTCGACGAAATGTTTCCATCGGGTGATCATCGGACCCATGTTGCCTAACACTGGGATGGGCGTCTTGTGCTTCACGCCATACTTGCTGAACCGCGAGTATATTTGTTTAAAATACAGCGCAAGCGCACCCACTACCGCTGCCACCCAGATGTAGAACAACATGATCTGGAATACAACGTACCTGTATGTCAAAAGTTACATTTTCGAAACAACCTCTATCTCGGACTCCAACGATTGTGGAAAAACTTTCTTAAATTACTTACTTCCTAATAACGTCTTAACTCATATAAGACGAAGAAAAACATATTATAGGTACTTACACAGCAAATTTACATACTTAACGTTAACTTGAACGGATCCCTTAAAATTATAAGTTCGCCTTTTTACATACCTTTGGTTTGGTGTTTCCGTCTATTTTGTTGTTTGTTATTTTCCCGTTTTGTGTATAATAAAGAACTTTACATACATTTATACATACTAGAAATTAAATATAGATAGATAACTTCCAACAAATATTTACCCATATAGTTATAGTAACAAAATAAATACTTACGGAAAAATTAAACTATGATCACAAAAAAACAAGTGGTACGAGTGTCCGAGGTGCAGCTCGGAACACAACTGACGCGATTTGTAATTGACCAAGTTATTTTTGTACCGTTATCTGAACAACAATTACAGGATTATTATTAAAAAACAAAGATAATTAACATAGAGAGTGATAAAAACAATATTTATATGATTCACCTCCACTTACTCAAAGTTTCGTAAGTGTTTGATTGACTTAACCCCCAACGGAAATAAGAGGGGGAGTGACGGGTAAATGCTAAGCGTATGAAGTCGCGGTAATCAAATAGTACATAGATAAAACAATAACATAAGTAAAAGCCCGACACTTTAAGGCGAAAAGGGTCTATAACCAACGGACAGTGGTACACTTTATAAGTCATCTTATTAGGGTTCTGTATTTATAGAACCCTAAAAATGCTGAAGTATAAATGTCATAATTTAACAAGTACCTAAATAAAAACTTTGGAAAAGTTAAGTTAAAAGCAGTTTATAAAATAGCAATAAAATGGTTACTCAGCTCACTGAATGGCCACGTGGATATTTTTTTGTCTTAAATGGTCGCATATCACCGGTGATACTTCTACACCTCGTAACTTACCAATTTAATAAGGAGCAAAATGCACCTTACTGACTCAATGAGTAAGATGCATTTTGCTCCCTATTAAATTTTAGTTAGGTTAGTTACGCGATTTAGCAGTATCTCCCTCCGCCCTATATTTTGTTGTTCATGAATGCATCTAAAGAACCAACGGCAACATATTTTAGTCAAACACCGTTCTTATTTCAAATAATCAATAACTAGTCACTACCTAGTTGGTTACTAAGTTCTGTTACTAAGGTTGATGCAAATAAAACTAACTTATGTTTATTTTTTAATTTCAATATGTATAAAAATTAAAAGCTTAATTAATATACATTTTGAAAAACAATTAATCATTTTTCTTAGTTTCCGCAATTCCCGATACGATCTTTTAACATTCACAGCCGGCATCGATGAAATTACGCATGACTTTTCTGTAAATTTCATTTTTTGAAATCGCTTAAAAGTTAGTCTTTGTTTACCAAAGAACTTTTTTTGTATAATATTATAAAAAATCCTATCTCTGTTTATGTTTAGAGACCAAAATTATATTTCTCAACATGACTTAATTCCAACTTATGAAGCAAGAGATTTGGTGTGTTTTCGTATTTCTCCAAAATCATGTGAAATCTTAAAGTCGATTTAATGAGTCATCAAGATTGACCGGTGTCCAAGCGGATCTTTAGTTGCTTTCAATACATTTGTATCAGAATTTAAAGCTAGAAGTCTGTTCAATATGTCACGCAAATTTGAACTCTCTACAGGAACTCTTACAAGAGTTGGGGCCGTTATCAGTATTATCGTCGTGCGTGATTTTAACTATGATTTTATCGTCCGAAATGGGAATACTTCAAGCTCGTACATCAAATAATTGCAATAGTTTAGAATACATTATTTTTATTATTATTCTATATAAATCAAAGTTTTGATTAATATACAGGTTTATGCAAAACTACTTTAATTTTTTTTTTTATTGTTATTAATCTCAGTAACAGAACTTAGTAACCGACTAGGTGTGTGCTAGGTAGTGTGTATTTTCGTCGGATGATTTATCGTTTTCTCCTGATTGATTGTCCTCCACCAATTTAATTATAATTATTTCGACAGACTGCAGGCGAACAGACGGCCAGTGACATAGTGAAAATATCTTGGTCCTTATTAGACAATGGAACCTTAAATAACCATTCAAGAGATACAAACTACAATATTATAATAGTAAAACTTTCCTTTCAGAGCTGATATCTCTTAAGTCCCAGAAAGACGAGTGAGTATGTACGCGTACTTAAACCTTGACGAACTTTTCACCCGTGTTAGGGTCGCCGCCATAGAGCCGAGCCGAGCGACGTCGTTTTCGCTCTTATTGCATGGACATAAAACTTTTTCTTACCGGCTCAAGCCGATTCGGCGTCGATAGGTCTGGGGAGACCCTAAACCTTTAGAAGTTCGCGTACTTACGGTGACACACGTGCGACTAAGGTAACCGAGCCATAAGTAAGGCGTACTTACTCGCACGTCTATCTGGGCCTTTAAACAGTACAAACGATTTTTATGAGACCCATCCATTTGGGAGCTGAAGATAGCGATCTGCTTTACAACTAGCCAAGTGCCTAAAAAATAAAAAAATATAGACACAACTACATTCCACATACAATTTATTGCATATTATTTATAACTGAGCAATTATAAAACTGGATACTACTATAACTGGATGTAAAAAAAAATGTATTTCTATTTATACACTTTGACTTTTACTTACATTGTTGGAACATTATGAAATATCACAGATATACTCTTTCCGTTAGATATACATACATTAAAAAAATATATAAGAACATGCAAAAAACACCATTCACATAATAACATTGTGTACCACAATACGAGTATAGGGAATATGCATAGATGTTTTAAATCGCATTTCTAAGTAAAATATGAAAACAGTAAAACACATCACCAAAAGTATAATTAAAATTAAAATCAGCCAAGAAATACAGATAATACAATAATTTTAAACTGCTAACTAGCCGGCGATTCGACATAGAGATATGCACCGTGACGTCATGTAACATGACCATATAAACTCCATTAAATTCTGTTTTACTAGAAAAAGTTAGGAATAAATCTTTGATGGTTTACATCGTTGTAATTATTATGGCTATTAAAAAAAATGTCATTTGTTTGTTACGTGAGTCAGCTTTTACTGAAGCTGTAAAAAAAACATGAGTATTCCCTATTAGTCTTATTAACTATAATTAACATTATCCCGAACCACCGGTAGCTAAGTTGGGTGAAGTTCGACGAGGTTTTTGGATAACTTTTATAATTATTTACTTAAACATTTATTGTAAAAAACTTTTCGTACTTATAGAAATCAGATGCATATCCTGATTAACGTATTCAAAAGAACTACTAAATTGTTTATCCTTAAAATATAGTAGGTACTATCAGCCCATTGGAACCCTGACCCACTATAGAACGGTTTCACAGTGACATTATAATAGTAGTTTATGAAATTGTTGCATAAAGAGGGGTATTAAAACACGAGTGTGTGTTTAAGAACCGAGCCGCTAGGCGAGGTTTTTAATAGTTTCACACGAGTGTTTTAATACCTAGTTATGTGCAGTTTCATACACTACTTTATCTACTCTCATACATTGCGATTCAACCTACTAAATAAAAGATCAAAGTTAATAAAGTAACTACAGCAAAACGTATTCAATGAATGGCGCCAAAACCTAGCACATCACCGCGCATGCGTTAAAGCGGGCGCTGTCACAGACAAGTAAAAATTGGAATGGTAAAACTTTTTGTAATTCTGTAAAAATGACGCGAACCGCATGTGCGTTCCTTTATAAAAAAATAAAAAATATGGAACCTCATTGGTGACATTAACTTTTTAGATTAACTTGTATCGTAATGGTAAAAAAATTACTTTATAACATTATTTTGTTAGAGAAATAATGTTATAAAGTGATTTTTTTTATTTTTTTTCGGTAATGTGTTTATAAAGTATGCCAATATAAATTCGTTTTGAATTTTATAATTCGAACTTTACGATATGAGAGTAGATAAAACAATTTATTTGACACTTCTTATAACTTGAATCATAACGTCACTGTAACAGAGTTCTATGGTGGGTCAAGGTTCCAATGGGCTGATAGTACGTCAAAGCAGTACACTTTAAACTCTTGAAAATTTACTCTTGTCTCCTTACTCGGGCTTATACAAACAGGTTTCTATTCAAATATCGGGGATTTTATCGAGAGATTAGAATCTTAGTCTCCGATACCCAAATCGATAGTATCTATTATTATAATTATATTTGAATAATATCAGGCAAGATATAATAAAACAAGTGAAGTAACAGCACGAGCAGGTGGCACAACACATTTTTTTTGGATTTAACTCCTCATTTTCAGCCGAAGCCAGTGACCGCCTTTCATCCTCAGGTTGGTGGACAGCTGGACGGGGATCCTGGTCCTCTCGCTCGGGGCCACCTCTAAGTGCTGCAGCAGCATGTAGATCATCACTTTCACTTCGCACAGGGAAACCGAGAACGTTTCTTACAAATTTCGTTGTATTTACGACGAGTCTTATAAGGTATGATCAAGATTTAATACTTAAATTACATTTACCTTGTTCGTGCAAGTGCACTAGAGCATTACTGAGTAAACTAACCAGTAGTATCTAATAATAACGCAATGAAAACGAGTAACCCGTTTCAAGCACAAGTGGTTATCCAATCTCGCAATAGCCAATCGGTATAAACCACCGTAACTTGGCCTCTGATCTATTATTCTCAGCCAATACACTGCACATTTCGCCTCTAATTTTGCTTGATAATCACTATTAGATAATGCAGAATTTTGCCTACACGTGCGGGGAATCCCGTACAAATTTTCAACCACTTTTTTATTCCCTTAGTAAACGGTTAATTTTCATAAACGGTAAAATTATATTTCTTTAATTCGTACCAGGAGCCTACATTTTAAATTTGATGTAATTTACTTCAAAAATGACGTATCTGCCATACAAACTTTAATCCACTATTTCGACCGTTTAGAGATGAAATTTAAAAAAAAGGTATATTTACTGCCTCATTAAATTTCGAAAAATCCCTTCTTATTACTTGCTTACGTCAAAAAAAACATACGTACTGTTAAAGTTTCATGTTTCTAGCTTCAGTAGTTTCGGCTAGCGCTGTGGAGTGACGCGCATTCCGGTTCTCTCATTATTAACACTTTACATAGACAAGTATCACTCATTTAAAGGTATTCGTTTATACGGACTAAAGGATGTTTTAAGCTTGTCAAGTCATTATGTATTAAGTATATCGAAGAAACATCTCAGAAGTAGTTCAATGATTATTTTTTCGAATATTGTTTTGCAGTAGCTTTTGAAATATTGCGAAAACTGAATACATACAAACTTACCTACAGGTAAAAAAATACATACATACATACATACCTTCACGCCTGTAATCCCAGAGTGGGGTAGGCAGAGCTACAGAACTACCTACAACTTCAAAAATTTGTTGATAATTCTGTAACCACATTTTGCACAAACAGGCTAAGATGTTTACCAGCGTATTAGTGACAGGTAAAAAAATATGGGTTAAAAATGAATTACACTATTTATTTCTTTTTTTACTACATTTATAATATAATATTAAATGTGTATTTATTTGACATTCACTTGAATTTTGCATGCTGATTTTAAAACGTAAAAGGTACAATTTACAAGGTACATAGCTAATATGAATTCCATTGACGTAGGAACTTGTTAACTCTGCTTTGTATACCAACATTGCAATATATTTCATATCACCTATCGCAGTCAAATATGAATAATAATAATTCATCGGCATTTTAGTTTTAGTAATCAACTAATTAATTTAAAAAAAATGGCGTAGTACTCACGAATACACAACTATGCCAGGATCACAAAGGTTTTAGTCACGAGTGTCACAGTTGAAGCCCGGAACATAACTGAAGCGGTACTGATATACATAAAATAATTTTGTTTGTTATCTCAGCCAATTATTTGTTAGATTATTTTCACAATAGCATTCTTTCATAGTATAGTGAATTTTCAAATCGCGTTCTTTCATGATCGCAAATTTAATTGTTCGTCTTTCTCCAATCGTTCAATGTGGATCTGATAGAGTGGATTCTAGACCAGACTACAGTACGCGAGCGACTAGTGATTTTAACTGTGTCTGAAACGTTATGAAGTTTTTAAAACTCTTGCAAATGCGCTTTATGAAAACCGAGCATTTTGTAGCTTTCGCGTATTACGCGGTCAAAATGTTAAACGCGCGGTTAAAGTTAAGCTTGGAATCCAAATGAACGCCAAGATCCTTAACACTAAAAACTTGTTGCATTGCCACGTTGCCTAGACAGTATTCCGCGACGATGGGAAGTCTTTTTCGAGTGAATCTAATGTAAAGGCACTTTAAAAGGTAAAGGATAGAAGACGTTTATTTAGTAAGTAGGCCGAACGGGCACTTTTACACGTCAAAAATCTACCAGCGCTTCACAAGAGACCACTGCTGTGAAGAAACGCCGCAAGAAACTCAACAGTCAGTCGGTTTTTAAATATTGCTTATATAATAAATAATAAACTTAATCTAGCATTATATAAAAAAATGAATCTCACATAAAACAAAAAATAAATACATTCATGCGCAGTTGAGCAGGAAAATGTGTCAAAACTCACAAGAACTAATCAGTAGTAGTAATAAAAAATATAAAATATAGAAATTTTAGAAATTACACTCACCTATGACGGTGCAAGACAAGCCTCATAAAAAGCCTCGACACATTCTCCCACAGAAACCGTGTCCCTTAGACAATAAACAATGTCTTCATATTTTGCTGACGTTAAGGCTTATATTATTGACCATACACCAGGCTCTGACGGCATTCAGGTCTTCCTGCAAAAGTAAGGTGTCTTTGGTCCGTTGGGCAGGGCCACCACATAATAACAAGACTAGTTTTTATTTATTGGGCAGTCTTGGTGAAGAGTGCCAAGGAAACCCCACTTAACCAGTAGCTGTGCAATATTGTTCAACCTTTGTTTATATACAATGGGTTGTCGCTACCACAAGCAATATGTTTTTATATAGTAGTAAACTGTTTCATTATTGATTATTACTTGAAGTGGCCAATGGCCATACTATATAAAAAACAGGTGTATTCCAGTTCTATGAACGAAGTCGCGGGGCTCCGTTGATAAACCACATTGAACCTAATTGCAAAGATAAACAAGCGTCTAAAACGATTCCAAGGCCACGACCCGGGCCCCTAATTGGGATGAACCATATTCCCACAAAGGACATACAACAATTCCTATCTTATGCTTATTGAACAAAATTTTGATGCTTGTTGACATATCAGATCAGGTACTGACGATGTCCTATCATTTATCATTGCTATAGTTTCAGAGAAAAACTGCTGTGACACATACATAGAGACAGATAGACGGACAGACACCGAATTCTCACCATAAGGGTTTCTTTTTATCATTTGGGTACGGAATCCTAACAAGCGTCTAAAACGACTCCAAGGCCAGATTGATAAAATTTATTACATTCGGCACAACCCGGGACCCCAATTGGAATGAACTACATTTTTACAATGTCAATGTCAATGTCAACAGTAAGTCCGAGGAATAATACTCGTAATGATTGCTTATTAAGTCCAGTTACAATATTATTTTAATGACAGGTTTTCAACAAGTTCTTATTTTGTTCTACCTGTGATGTGAGCGAGTAAAGCTAAAAAATCCATGGAAACCTAATACTTAGGGGTATTAATAAAATCTCAAGCGATATTGACTTTAATTTGAGTAATATTATAAACAAAGTATAATGGTATCTCTCACAAATTAGAGAAAGAATCGCTGAAACAAAAGGCGTTCCCCTATAATTTTGTTTTATTTTATGATTATAAACAATACCGTTTAAAAAAATATGTATATAGACCTACGTGAGACAAAAATACGACTGAAGCGTATTCGTCAATTAATATAAGAAACGGGCCAATTAAGGATAACCCGAAATCATTAAACCAATCGCCATAATCACACCCAACTTGACGTTTGTATGTATTGCGGTTTTGGCAATAGAACAAAAACAAAATTTACTTTACTTTTCTGTTTTAGTTAACACCCAATCATTGACAAAGGTCGCGGTTCACTGCAAATAAGTTCATCTCTAATCGCAATAAAAAATAACCAAATTTCATGATTCCAGGTCAATGTCAACGGGAGTACCTTCCAGGTTTTGTTTCCGTTGTTTGTGAGTGCGTGTATCAAAATATGCGGCATACTCGTAGTCGATCAAGAATGT
The DNA here is from genome assembly GCA_927399475.2 of Acleris emargana. NCBI lineage: Eukaryota > Metazoa > Arthropoda > Insecta > Lepidoptera > Tortricidae > Acleris > Acleris emargana. The sequence continues at coordinate 7,889,042 of OV656840.1, forward strand.
CTTTTATCACTTTTGAATCTTAACGTCATAAAAATTGTCGAAAAGTTATTAGTGAGTTTTCTTTGGCGGTAGGTTAAATATCAGTGCTACAAAGTCTCTTCGAACTTGAAATTGACCTCCTATTGTCGTAGGGTGCGTTTCTACTGATATGGAGCTGAGCGATGATTTGCCAAAATGACAAATCAAATTCTTGAACCACAAGTATGTATTGTACAACCTGATTGGTTGGTTCGCTCCTCTCCACTTAGCTCTTCTTTAATGGAAACGCACCCTAGAATCAATACATCCCTACCTTCCGAAAGCTGTTTCATTTTATGCGTTCCTAGTACAATGGCGAGTGAAACGCGATTCAGGGAATCAAAAGCGTCATCTATGAGATTTTTCCCGAACTTGGTACTTAGCAGTTATTGTTCCATCTTTCTTTTGGCATGAATTTGGCGAAATTACATAGCATGCTATAAATTATTGTTGCAGACTGATTCAGCACAATCATTATCTGCTTATTGAGACCAAACGGAAGAATTTCATTTCACCATTTTCTTTAAATTTGTTCTATCGCAGTAAGGGTGCGTTCTGACTCAAACGGAGATGACCGGAGTGAAACCCAACAGACCAATCAAGTTCCTCGCACGTCGCGTATGTGTGTGTATTCTACAACCTGATTGGTCGGTCTAGCATCTATCTAATAAAGCTATACTTGAATAGAACTGCAACCTTTATAAATCAATACGCCCCTGCCGTCCATAAGCTGTTTAATTTTATGTGCTCCTAGTAATCGCGGAAGAGTATTTTGCCAATCACTTGGTCGCTGTTCTAGAATCATGGGAACTTTAAAGGCATCATGAGATCATCTGTGAAATGTTTCTCGAACTTACAGGTGCACTACTTACACACACACACACTTAGGAGCACCTCCGTTTTTAGAGACATTTTAAAGACAATTGACTGTTCCTTTTTCGTACTTAAAAAGTAAATAAATAAATAAAAGAATCTTTATTCACCAACAACAAGCAAACAACATTAACAAAATACAAAGTAAAACAAAAATAACGAAATTGCTGGTGAAAAGGTGCAGAACTCAGCTATGGAGCTGTTTTTCAGTCCTCACCTGGATACAGTATCGGTAGACGGCTGTCAAAACATACCACAGCTATACTTATAACTAGAGCTATATTTTAATCATATTGTCAAATCAACAATGCAAAAACAAAACAGTGACAGAGTGAAGGGAAAAGATGATAGTTTAGAAATTAACAAAATAAATTAAGACCGAGCGCTATTAGTTGACGTTACATTAGTCCAACAACAAGATTTCTTTTGCGCAGAAATAAGATATTTTTTACAGGCTAACCTAAAGCTAAAAATCGATTTGCACGTTTGAACAGGAGGGGGTAGGTCATTCCAGCATTTAGATGCTGCAAAACGAAAAGAGCCCCGAAATGAGACTAGCCGCGGTAGCGGTAGTTCTATGCGGGGGTACCGCTCAGGCCGCGAGCGACCCTCCCTGTCACCACGCCACATCAACTTTTTGTACAAATAATTTGGAGTTTTGTGTTTCCTCAACTTAAAAACTAGACAGTTGAGTTTTAAGATGCGTCTATTCTTCATACATAAAATGTTATTACTATTGAGCCATGGAGTGATGTGTGACCGTTTTTCGACATTATAACAAAATCTTATACAGGAGTTTTGGACTTTCTGTATCTTTTTCTCAGTCCTCTTGTTTAAACGCGGTCCATAAACAACATCCCTTGTGTATGAAAAGTCGACATTAAGGAACGACTTAGTCTCATCAACTAACTGACTCTGAGAGCGATCGTTAAACAATTTAAACCAACCCAGAGCTTACTTGTGGGAGGACCTTGTGCAGGGTCCGTCCGGGTTGGTACCACCATCTTATCCATTAACCTACCGCCAAGCAGCTGAGCAATGTTTGCATTGTTGTGTTCCGGTTTGGGGATAAGACAGCCAGTGAAATGACTAGCATAGAGGCATACCATCTTAGTTCTCAGGGTTGGCAGTGCATTGGCAGTCTTGTGAATGCGAATGTCTATGGGTCACAGTTTCCACTTACCATCAGGTGGCCTGTGTGCTCGTTTGCCTTCCTACGCCATAAAAAAAAGACCGATTTGCTGCCATCCATCGAGGTGGTGGAAATAGAAAGACAACCATTGGCAAGTAGTACGGTGAAGGAAGCTAGTCGCAGACAGTAGTCAAGGGTAAAAATAAATATCCGCACTAAGGTGCAAAAATATGTACACATAGACCTTATTGCTATAGTAATAAGGTCTGTGTACACATTTTTGCTACTTTGGGGTGTATACACATTTTGCGCCCTTGACTGTACCTAACCCAAACAGTTTCTCGATAAAACCTCTAAAGTCGGGGTCAATTAAAATTACAAAAGATGTACGAGAAAACAAAACCACGGACCAATTTAACATTATTACTCCATAATTACGTACTTTTGGACATCGAGTGAGATATTTTTAATGATGTTCATGCTAGATTGTTACTTTTACATTATTTTTAAGATTAAATAACAAGTACCGGGATGTCCTGTTTTTTATTTGGTAAGTTTTTTAAAAATGAATGAATGAAATGAATTCGATTTATCGCCCCCGAAACCCCGAAGTGGCGAAATACTAAATTTCATGAAAATCGTTGGAGCCGTTTCCGAGATTCAGATAAATATATACTTGCAAGAATTGCTCATTTAACAGTATTAGATTAACTATACGTTTTTTTTTTAAATCAAAACTCGTTTGCAGAAACAGTACTGACTCGTCTATTGCCCGACCTTACATAAACTATTCGCACTTTTTCTCGCTTCTCTCGCAAGTCACGGGCGTGGTAGTAGTACTAGGAAGGCATAAACGAAAGGCCGTTCGATTCGGGAACATTCAGCGCTATTTCAGCCTTATTTCACTTCTATGTGTTGATTTGGCTTTAATCGTGTATTTGTTTTTATAATATAAGCTGCATCAATTTCTTAACACTACTAACAATGTGGAAAATGTTACATAATATGACCTCAAAGTGATAGTCACTTTTGACTTTGTAATGTAACATTGTAATGTTAGTCAAACGTTTTGTAAAGTGGGAGAAATGTAACCAAACGACGAAACTGAACGTAATGTTAATTTAACGGGTATAGAAATCAAGTTATTCAATATGTCGAGTCGAGCGAGTGACCCGAGTAACAATAACAAGTGCTATTTATTAGTGCTTTATACAATGATTGCTTTTATCATCTCCGTCTCCTTAATAGTGTACTGTGGTACATCTACCGAACTACTCGTGTCTTATTTAAATATAAATAAAATAAACAAGCGACCCCATAGGTTAACATTTCAAATGTACTAGTAGAGTACCTGACGTTCCAGAAACGCTGCGAAATCAAAAGTAAGTTTTTATACTCGTCGATTAAAATCTGTGTATTAAGATTTCATAGAGAATACTGCAACGTCACTCTTTTCATCGTTGTTACTTCCGAAACAATCGAAATAACTATTTCGATACGCTCTAGACAACCGAAAAAAATTTGAAAATAGAACTTTGGATTTCCATATATGTGTCCTTGTTTAAGGAGACTCGATCCGATACAAAATTGCCAATCTGTGGCGTTTCGGAACGTAGCAGCGTCGCGGCATCTGTCAAAAATCTACTTTTCAATTATCTTGTGTCAAAGAAGTCGGATAGTAACACTTACGATATTTAGTTTTCTTGTATACTCGTATTAATGACTTAAATTATTAATTTTAATGAACTCGTACAAAAAGTATTGTTCACAATAGTGTCATAATTAAGCTTTTTAATCTCGTACCTTACTTAGGCCACTCAGCAAGCTTCGTGGCCTAAACACGGTACTCGACTAAAAAGCTCTCTATTATAACACGATTGTGAAAAATACTATTTCACTCTCATGTTGGGTTGGGTTTTGCGTTTAAAGTGTTTTCTTTCTCTTAAACTAATACTCTTAAATAACTAGCTAAGAATAAATTTAAAAGAAGAATTTTAGTAACCTATTTCAATATATTTTATTAATTTTATTTTTTCTTTTTCTACTTGCATATTATCAACCGCTAATATTGATATCGTTAACGGTATCAGAATACCACCCGCAGAGGAACCGAAGCGTGAAAACAATTATATACTTAATGAGCGTTTCCATAGTAAAAACAGTTCTATAACCTATATAGTATGGTTACACGCATGAGCAATGTCAGTGATGGTGTTTGGTGATCAAATTATATCTCAATTTTGAATCTTATACTTGTCAATAACTGTTTTTACAACAATTTAAATGTTTAAAAATATTCGATTAATTATCATAACAGGAGCTTTAAACGAAATAAAAATTAAGAATAGATCAATAAAATTAATTGGTTCGGCTGTTTTGCAAATTGGCTCCAGATATGACGTTTGGTGAATAAAATTCAAATTCTACATAATTCTACTTAGTCTTTATTAGCTAGTAAATCCGCCAAAATATTACATATTCTGAAAAAAAATTGTTGTTTATTACACGGATTATCGTTTAATTATTTACATATTTACTGATTCTGATTGATGATTAATCTGTGTAATTATTATTATTATAGTTTTTTCAATTCACGACATTCCACTATATTTTTAGGCTTCCGTAGTAAAACTAGGAATCTTTGTAGTTTTGGCAAGACTTTCTACTTGTCTGTCTGTCTGTATGTCACACTCACTTTCACTCAGAAACTGACAAAGTCACAAAGTGGTACCTTTGTACATGTAACTAGATCATCATCATCATCATGTATATAGGTACATACCTTGTTGACGGATGGTTTTTGGTTGTACCAATGAATAATAATTACTTTTAATTTAACCTTCGTGTAGTCCACTTAACAAAAAAGGTGGTTACTTTTTTCCGTCAAGTTAATCACTCATCATGGACCTCATTAGTTCAATAATTATTACCCAAAGGAAGTGGCAGCGATCCGGCTCCCGGACCTGACATAAAAACCGTCAAGTGGCGCGGGTCTGGCTCTTATACTTTGCGCTTTGATTGAGATTAGCTAAATTTACATAAATGGAACGGCATCTATTATTATGTCAGGCTCTTTGAATACTAGTTAAAAACCACACATTATCTTTCCAGATGCTGCTCCTAATATGGGGGGTAGTTTTCGTGGCTGCGATAGTCCTGTACTACCGCCAAGCTTACATGCGCTTCAAAAGCCGAGGGGTAAAGAACCTCATCCCAGTCCCGATTTTGGGAGACATGGCCAGAATCACATTCAGAATGGAGCACATTTTCGAAAAGGTGGACAGGGTTTATAAGAGCTTCCCCAGAGAAAGGTAAGTGGTTATCTCTTATTAGCTTTGTCTTGCTCGAATTGGGCGCAACGCTTCAATCGGATTTTAGGATTCTGGTTAGTTTTCTTCTTCACCGGATTTAGTTAAAAATCATCAAATAAACTTTACTACCTAATGTTGATTACCAAATAAAACTACTGGACAATGGCACAGGTTCAGGACATAACAAGTGACCCTCACTACGTTCACTTATACGTGGTCCTCACTCTAGGACACGCTTTCATCAGCGGTTACCTGTTCTGCAACAGATGTGACCAGCCCATTGCTACTTTAACCTGCCAACTTTATGGACTGTATCGAATTTTAACCTTGAGTAAGACTCCAATCACAGGACTTTTTGGCTAGTCAGTTGCCACGTCTTGGCTCCGTAAGTTATACCGGGGAGGACGCACTGATTAAAGACCTTCATATCCAGGCTTTGCCGTATCACTAACGCAAAAAAATTGCGTAACTTTCAAAAAGATGTCTAGCCCATTTTTGTTTTCAATTAATCTTCCTAGCTTTTTTAAAGTTATTTCTACCCAGCTGTAGTAACTGCTTTAGCTAAGTCTACGAGGGGTGTTCAATAAGTTTTGATAATCGGTATTAAAAATGGGAGATATGTAAATCGTTATTTTTTAATTGGAATAAGCACACTTTTTATATTTCCAAACACTTATTAACGTCATTCAATTGTTTTATTTTACCACTATAAAAATAATTTTACTTTTGGAGGTCAAAATGGTCAAATTTTGTACCTTCACTAAGTCATCACCAGCTCGTGATTTTTACGTAGTTTTTTTTGAACATTAGTGAATGAGAAGTAGTAGTCGATAGTTAGGGCTAAATAACGGGGACAGCGATTATCAGTTCTGATCTTTGGTCGAAGAGCAGCACCCTTGTCAATTAGACGGCTGTGAAGCACAATTCATGCCGCAAATTCATAATTTTTTTTCTTTAGCCTATTTTTAATATTTTCCCATAACTATTATAGAATAATGTTATATAGCTCTCCTAGATTATTTGAACTCAATTGCTAAGGACTAATGTCACAGTATTTATTTGGAGGTCTCAATAATCCTAATAAAGGCCGAAAAAACACCCTATATTTCGGTGACAGAGCTGGATATAAAAAAAACCACTGTAATGATAATTTATTTATTCTTTAAATCATAATAATAAATCAAGGTTTCATTTTCAATAATAATATTTATTATTAGTCAACCAGAACTTTCTCCACACCGCTCCAAATTATTACAAAACACACTCTTATTTTTGCCGTCTTGTAAAATTGTTCATACTGATGTTTTTTGTTTAGTTATAAAAAAAAATACAAAGGAGTAATGTATTTTTCTTTTCGCTTATTTAATTTTAATTAGTTCCATTGTATATTCCACATTAAAAGAATATCATTGTGTGAACCATCTGTTCATACTGATTCTCGAAACTTATTGAACACCCCTATTTGTCAACAACTTCGAAAAAAGAGTCATTGTTAATAAGCTAAATTTATATCATAATAAGAAATGTTTTGTTATGTTTTTAAGTCATGTCATGCTTTCTTTGTAATACAAGGAAAGAATTCGTTTCTTTGTTTGCTCATTACATGTATTGCACATGGAACTTGTATCGCTGTGGAAAATTATCTTAAATTATAAGGAAGCTTTAAACCGTGTTCGAGAACGCGTTATAAAACATAAATAAACAAGTTTTGTTCGTTTAATAGTAACCAGTTATGATGAAAAGCATGTTTCACTTCTAACGCTGACTGACCCATGAAAAGCATGAATCAGACAAAATGATACTTTTTGTCTCGAGGGACTAAAGTACTTTTTCTTTTTAATTTCCTTAGAAAGCCACAAACAGTCAGCTACATGTTGCTTGATATGTTTGGTTAAGAATTACTGAATTTCAGTTTTCTTTTTTCCTTTTGAAGATCCTACGGCCCTTAACCAACAAACTACAATTTTAATTTTAATGCATCATCAAATTAAAATAAGTTATAGCATTATTTATCATAATGATCATAATTAATGGTCATAACCAATTTAGAAGACTAACTATGACCTGCGAGCCTATTATTGTTACTGTTATCGTCGTGATAAACAATTTGTATATTACAAATACATATCGACGCTTGAAAGGCGAAATCATCTAAGCGACATTTTTTAAGGACTTAGAGTTAAATATATTTTCGGAATGTGTAAACTTTACTGGTTTCGAAATATATACTAACTTAATGTCGTAAAAAATGTCGCTTAGATAATTTCACCTTTCAAGCGTCGATATTTTACCGATTGGTTTAACATAACCATAGGTTACAAAAAACTCATTCAGTACCAACCACAGCCACGAATCGTACAATAGTTACCGATGTTTGCTCAAGACTAATGCCCGGTTCCTATATTCAAGAAACGGATCGTTTCCCTTAAGCCGGGTCCGCTGCGACGAAAATCTAACAAAACATTGTTTGTCTAACATGTTAGCCAAACATGTTAATAAAAGTGCCCGTCCGTTGCAACATTAATTAAAAAACGTTTTTGTTGTTCCAAACATTGTTCACGCACAAAATTTATCATGAATACCGACGAAGAGGACGTCTTAAGCCGGGTCCGCTGCGACCTGTTTTTGTGTTTTTCTAACACCTAACATGTTTTTCTAACATAATAGGGGCGTGGTCTAAATGTTTTTGTTATCAAAAACACTCAAACATGTTTGCCGCGACGGATGGAAAACATCCCCCGCGTTCGCCTGCGGAGGGGGGTGCAGCGTTCATTTTGTGTTTGCCCGTCATACTGTGTCGGTCTCTGTTGTCCTGTCAAAGTGTCAACTGTCATCATTGAATTAATTTAATTGATTTGATTGTTGACGTGACACGAAATCTATTCCTGTTTTGACTTCTTTGGATCAGATCCATCACCGCCAACACAGATAAGACGGCCTCTTCGTCGGTATTCATGATAAATTTTGTGCGTGAACAATTTTTGGAACAACAAAAACGTTTTTTAATTAATGTTGCAACAGACGGGCACTTTTACTAACATGTTTAGGTAACATGTTAGACAAACAATGTTTTGTTAGATTTTCGTCGCAGCGGACCCGGCTTTATCTGTGTTGGCGGTGATGGATCTGATCCAAAGAAGTCAAAACAGGAATATATTTCGTGTCACGTCAACAATCAAATCAATTAAATTAATTCAAAGATGACAGTTGACACTTTGACAGGACAACCGAGACCGACACAGTATGACGGGCAAACAAAATGAACGCTGCACCCCCCTCCGCAGGCGAACGCGGGGGATGTTTTCCATCCGTCGCGGCAAACATGTTTGAGTATTTTTGCTAACAAAAACATTTAGACCACGCCCCTATTATGATAAGCCGGGTCCGCTGCGACGAAAATGTAACAAAACATTGTTTGTCTAACATGTTAGGCAAACATGTTAGTAAAAGTGCCCGTCCGTTGCAACATTAATTAAAAAACGTTTTTGTTGTTCCAAACATTGTTCACGCACAAAATTTATCATGAATACCGACGAAGAGGACGTCTTATCTGTGTTGGCGGTGATGGATCTGATCCAAAGAAGTCAAAACAGGAATAGATTTGGTGTCACGTCAACAATCAAATCAATTAAATTAATTCAAAGATGACAGTTGACACTTTGACAGGACAACCGAGACCGACACAGTATGACGGGCAAACACAAAATGAACGCTGCACCCCCCTCCGCAGGCGAACGCGGGGGATGTTTTCCATCCGTCGCGGCAAACATGTTTGAGTGTTTTTGATAACAAAAACATTTAGACCACGCCCCTATTATGTTAGAAAAACATGTTAGGTGTTAGAAAAACACAAAAACAGGTCGCAGCGGACCCGGCTTTAGAAAAACATGTTAGGTGTTAGAAAAACACAAAAACAGGTCGCAGCGGACCCGGCTTTACGGGCAATAGCGTTATGACATTTGCTACATACAAAATATGTCAAATTTTAACGAGACGTCACGACACGACTCTACCAACGGTTTTGAATATAGGAACGCACCATTCATGGTGGGTAAATTACGGTCCGTCAAAATTGACTCCTGTAACTATATGATCCATTCTTTTATTTACGCAAAGTAGCCATATTTTACGCGTGTCGGTGTGGCCGATCCTTTAATCGTCATTGACTGATTCTGAATGAGGCCTTTAGTCCTACGTCGAGGTTATAGGCGGTAAAAACCAAATCGTCTTCTTCTTCTTTCTTTGCCCCCGCGGCGACTTGAACAGCTACTACCGCGGGGATATGGCGTTTCCACGTGATGTGATTTCGCCAGTGTCAAGTATATATAAGTATAAATCAATATAGTAATAAAACACAATCCAATCTTCTCTAGGAAGATTGGGGGCAACGTTGTACGGTGATTTGTAGGTCAGAGGTCAAGATAGTTTTAACTTCTGCACCACTGCGAGTCCACTTGAAACGAGAAGAAAGATGCCAGATACACGAAATAAGTCCAAGTCTTCAATCACTGTGCGACACAAAGGCATAAAAAGTACAAATCACTATCAGAAAAGAACTTTGAACACCTAATTACCCAAAAATTAAAGTCTAAAACAAATTACACGTCCGCCATCTTTTAACGTTGCAAATGGCCACCCTACCAAATCGTATTTGACCTGTCATCGTATTGTTCAAGATTTGACAGCTCTTATTTACTTGACAGTAATGGCGGCCGAGTTAATAATAATACCATAAAAGGTCAAAGACGATATTATTATGGATTTTAATGCCTAGAATAGAGGCCTCGATCTGTTTTAGGTTCATAGGAAGCTTCGAATTCACGAGGCCAGTGGTTTTGATCAGAGACATCGAGCTCGTTAAAAAAATCACTGTGAAGGATTTCGAGCACTTCGAGGATCACGCCGTGACCATTGAGGAGAAGATTGATCCTCTATTTGGCAAAAACCTCTTCTCTCTGAAAGGTGACTAAAATACTTACCTACAGTAAAAATACTGCCTATCAATAGTTTTTTTATTTTTATGAATTTACATTATTTTAGAACATCTTAGCAAATATTAATATAATATTTATGGCTTTGAGTACCTACCTATACCTACCTATAACTATAATAATTTTTGGATTCTCTTTTTCGCTTAATAATTCCAATTCTAATATTGTTTGATACTTTGTTTTCGGTACATTTAGCCATACAAAAAGCAATAATACAATGGGGTGAGGTGATACATCTCCCTTTCCTTCCTTTCTCTACTAGTTAACGTTCCACCCATTATCTCCTTGTATATGAATAGTCGGTTACAAACACATGTGGCACTTTTGTGCCTTATTACAATGCAATAAAGTAAAAACAGTGGATACGTCTCTTTGTAGTTGACTAGGTATTTATAACTATTTATAATTTATAACTCGTACAGGTTGTAAGTATTTTTTCTAAATCCAGGCCAAAAATGGAAGGATATGCGTTCCACAATGAGCCCTGCGTTCACCAGTTCCAAGATGCGTGTGATGATCCCCTTTATGGCAGAAGCAGGAGACCAGATGATAAAGAGGATCAGGGACAAAATACAAGAGTCTAAAAGTAAGTAATAAGAATTGATATCGTTTGAATTGTAACTAAATCATCTGCACAGTAATTTAGGGATGAAGGTCCTTCGAGCAAGATTTTTCCTTCTATAGAGTTACTAACGCTAATGTAACGTGAAGGTGATCGACAAAAGGATCATGGGCAAATTGGGTGTGCCACCAACAGAATTGAAACCTATATTATTAAAAAGGAATTAGTTAAAGCATAATTTCTTAATAATGCCGCAAATACCTAGCTCACAGGAGAACAGAAATATGGGCACTTCAAAAGATATATCGTCCATAGAAACTTTGGCTATATTAATATAATATTGTGACAGTTAATTATTAAACTGGGTATTTGATGTATAAAAATATGTTAAACAATACTGTCGTGTTCGTGTTTCTACAGAACTTGTCTAAAAAAACTCATTTAAAAACAATTGTAACAACACGTTACTCGCAAGATTACAAAGTATCTCGTAGAACTATATCATCAACATAACCTTCGATTAAAGTAACTCGACTGAAAAAAATTACACGAAGGTCGATTGTTATAATAATTGTGTTCTACGACAAATCAACTCTCGATTTCAAGAAAATACTTCACTTTATTATATATAATATTAGCTAAAGTTTCCATGGACTATAATACACTCGGCGTCAAAAAAATCGCACCTTTTGAAATTTTGACTTCAAGCGAATAAAGCTCTTAACTTATTTATTGTACCCTACCAATATTATTATCATTTGAAAGCACAGTTAATTAACTTTAAAAACGCGAATCGTTCTTTTTCGTAAAAACAATGATCACCACACGTTAGGGTCTTTAAAAAAAGTGATGAAAAACTCATTAGAGGACTCACTACTTGTGCCACCCTGAACACGAATAAAAGGGGGGTAAAAATGAATTATGGGTAATATGCTATCCAGACATCACAGAAGTCACACCTGAACAGCTCCAGTAAGAGAAAACTCTGAAAAATGGATACCACGGCAGAAGAAGCAGCTCAAGTGGCAGCACTACTGCAATTAGGACTACGGCAGGTTGATGTTGCTCGACCACTCAACATAAGCCGTTTCCGGGTGAAACGAGTATCCCAGCGGTTCCAGGAGACTGGAGGCTACATCAGGAAACATGGATCTGGGAGACGACGTTGCACTTCCGACAGAGACGACCGCTATATTGTGTCCACGTCTTTGCGTAACCGATTCTCCAACGCTGTTGAGGTGCAACAGCAGCTCCGAACAGCTCGGAGGACGTCGGTGAGCGTCTCCACAGTAAGAAAAAGGCTGCGAGAGAAGAAAATCCTGCCTCTTAGGGCTGCTACGGGCCCCAAATTGACAGCAGAGCATAGGCGAGTCAGACTTCAGTTTGCCCGAGACCACGTGGATTGGACGTTCGAACAATGGAAGTCTGTCCTCTTCTCCGACGAGACGAGGGTATGCCTTTTCTGCAACGATAGGCGTAGAAGAGTGTACAGGAGGCAGGGAGAACGGTACTCACAAGCCTGCTTTGAACCGTCAGCTACGGAGGAGGATCCTGCATGTTCTGGGGCGGAATTTCAATCCAGGGCAAAACCGACCTTGTGTGCGTCTCCCGCACTGGAGGTGGACGTGGCTAGGGGTCCCTGACTGCTCATCGGCACATCACAAAGATCCTGGAGGACCACGTGGTCCCGTATGCTGGTTTTGTCGGGCCTGAATTCACATTCATGCCATGCACGACAACGCCCGCTCTCATACGGCGTTGATTGTTCGGGACTACCTGGATCAGGTTGGGATCCCCGTGATGCAGTGGGCAGCGAGAAGTCCTAACCTGAACCCCATAGAGCACCTTTGGGATGATCTGAAACACCGAGTGCGGTCTCGTGATACTGCCCCTGCCACCCTTGAACAGCTTCGGGACGCCGTCGTCGAGGAGCAGTGGCGGTACTGCCATATAAGCCCAAAAGCCGGGCTTGCCTTGCCTTACAAAAATAACTATTCATTAAATCCACGTAATGTATTAGATAGGTATTTCACCTTCGCGCGCCGCGCGCTCTCACTAAATTCTTCAAATCAAATTACATGCAACAGTAGTACCTACTAAATTTTACCGCGCACCGCCGGCCGCCACCTACGCAGCACAGCGCTCAGCGCTGTGCGGCAACCAGTCGAACTATTCATGACGCGGCTAGCTCGTATCTCGCTCGCACGTATTGGCTTGCAATCAGGCTTTCATATTCTCTGTCTTACCCACCGAAACGGCATATGCCCAAATACGACTGATCGTGTATTAATATGGCAAATAGTATGAGAGTAAAAAGCCAAGCTTGCGTATGAAGTTGTACACGAGTCCATAGTAAATGCGAAATTCGCTTCGCGCAGGCGCGGAGCGCGCGTTGAGCCGCGTTAGCGGCCAACTTCACTTCATTGCTATTTGTTGACAAATGCTTTTATTCACGTGTTGAATAGTTTGTTTTGTTTAGGCGTTGAGCGGCGCGGCGCGGTCAGTGCAATATTAAGTTTTTTTTTGTGGTGTTGTGAGTTGTGATTCAATTAGATTGACAATGGAGGAAGTCCCGTGTGACTGTGATATTTTAAAGTGTGCACAAACTTTGCTTGTCAACGGAAAGGTAAAATGTTTGGACTTTGCAGAGAAAAAGGTACTTATTTCTTCGGCAAAACCTACGCCTGACTTGTGTATTTCTCAGAGTAGTAAATCGCACAAAAGGCAGTTTAACAGGTCAGTGTACAAAACTCATTGGATTGTTGGTTGTTCGCACTCTAATAAGTTATATTGCTGGTGTTGTATTTTCTTTTCTAACGACAAAAACGTGTGGAATACATCTGGTTATGACGATTTAAATAATTTAGCTGGCGCCATTAAAAGACACATGGATTCTCGAAAACACATGAACGCGGTAATTTCTTTTAGTGATTTTGGTGAACGGCGAATTGAGACATCTTTATCGCGCCAATTATCAAAGGAAATTACAAAACAACATGCGTGTTGATAACAATAGTAGCGTTTTTTCAAAGATTAGTCGATGTTGTTTGTCATTTAGCACAACAAGAACTTCCCTTCAGAGGTCACGATGAGTCTAAAACTTCATTGAATAAGGGTAATTTTTTAGAGCTTGTGTCGCTACTTTCAAAATAGGTACGATGGCGTTTTAGAAAAACACATTCGATGTATACAAATAATAATTTAATTTAACTATGTTGTGTAATATGTATGTAATTTTTAGACAGGTAATTGAAATAAAAGTAAGTACTTATTGCTTTCTCCATAGGCAAGCAAAGTTAAAATAAGAAGTTGAACCTTTATTTTATTCTCTCATACAAACCAAGCGGCTTTTTTCAAGGCCACCGAAAGTATGCAATTGCTGATATGTCTGTAAAATTATATCTAGTGGTAACATGCCTTCAGGGTGCTTTGGTGAGCTCGTCCACGTATGCAAATGCCTATACAACTGCAGAGTGAAGTGAAGATTGATCAGTAATGTGGTAACAAGATAAATTTATCCATAATAACCGTAAAAACTACAAAACATATCTCTCGGCTTGCCCTATTCTGAAACCCTAGGCACGCCACTGTCGAGGAGTGGAGTGACATTCCTCAAGAACGCATCGTGACATTCGTGACGTTGGTGAGGTCAATGAAGGATCGCATGGAGGCTGTAATTAGGGCTAGGGGAGGTAACACTAGGTTTTAAGTTTAGTTTTAAGAATTTGTTTTACTGTATTTTTTAATTTTGTTATGTTTTTAGATTGTGTAATTTTGGCGTGAATAAATGTTTTTCCTCTTTTCATGAAAAACGATTTTTTTTAAGCTTAGGAATCATATCACATTTTTATTAATTAAAGGATTCAATAACCTTTAAAATGAGGCCCCACACTCATACCTTATCTTAGATTAAATAGGGTTTATAGCTGCTTGAAGTCAACCAAAAGGTGCGATTTTTTTGACGCCGAGTGTATGTCTTGTTTTCAAGTGATCATATATTTGTTCTCCGGTGAGCTAGATATTTGCGGCCATAATAAGAAATGATGTTTTAACAAATGCATTTTGAATATATAGGTTTCAATTCTATTGGCGCCACACCCAGTTTCCATACAAAAATGCCCATGATCCTTTGTATGGCGATGCGAATCGGCCCCCGTGGCCCAGCATTATTGAAATATTCTTGCTAGAGCTACAGCAAGTATACCTCTGTGCAAATGAATTATTACCTAAATGAATTGGCAACCACCAAAATCTTTAATTTTTTACATTTATAAAATATTTTATCGTTTCACCTGTCAACACTATAAAACGAAATAATGACGATATATTTAATAAGTACACTTCTTTAATATAACCCACAATGCTATAAGCCTGTAAAATACACTCTTATACAAGTCTCAAAGACTTAAACTAAACCCAAAAGATTTTTAAGACCTTTTGCACTGTAAAATTAAGTTATATACTGCCGTGCTTAGCCAAAAAGGCCTATAGGCATTTTGACGGTTTCGAGATAAACGCGCTTTTATGTTTTTCAACGTCGCAACCTAAAACTCCATCTAAAACCGGACTTTTCTTATTTTTTTTGTACTTATGGTTTAGTTAAAAAAAGAGCCATACGTTTGTTATATTTTGAACACAAAATTATATATATTTTTAACTTAAAACGGACTTACGACTTTTTTGCTAAGCACTTGAGTATATTCTTTACGTGTTATACGACATTTTATCTTATTTTTCTATGGAGGTTTCTATAGCAATGTAATAAAATATTTGAGTGGATGAAGTATGGTAAAAAAAAAGAGAAAAATAATGAAATTGACTTTATTGCTCTTCAGAAACTCCTCTTTTTTAAATATATAAACAAAAAAAAACAAAAAACCAACTGGTTTCAACTTAAATTTAAGAAAATTATAGTTAGTCAATTCTTTAATTGTCTCACTACAATTGAAAGAAAACATTACTTTTTTTGGTTTGTATTAAGTAAGTAAATGTAAATTGGTATGTACTAAACTTTTATTTAAGTTCTCCTAGCAAATGTTATAAAAATAAACAGATCTAGTCATATAAATTGATGACTCATCTTGAAGCAATCTAGGTACTTGTGTTTTGTAAGTTACATTTATTATGAAATGTAATCAATAACCACATTTTGCACAATTAGGCTAAGATGTTTAACAGTGTATATTAGTGACAGGTTGTGTATTAGTTTTTAGAGTTGTAGGTAATTCTGTAGCTCTGCCTACCCCTCTCCGGGAACGAAGGCGTGAGTTTATGTATGTATGAATGTATGTATGTAATCAATACTTATGAAATGAGATCTCTATTTTTCCCAATTAGTAGTTATTTATTTAATAAATATCACAACATCGCTTATGCGCAAAATAGAACTTATTTAGAATAGACAACTAAATGAGTATCATTTTCAATAATTAACAACATATAAAATCAACAAATTAATGAACGAAATAAGTAGTCTTTAATGCCCTTATTTATTATATTTAAACGTTAAATAACCGTGGGGTAGCTAAACCATGCTCTGTCCTTATCTGCCAAATTCAAATGTCACAATGACAGATAAGGACAAAGCATGGTTTACGTCTAATTGGCTTAGGAATGCGTTAATGTTACTACAATGGACACCTTATCTATTAGTTCGTAACGGAACTATACGACCAAATTGTTAAGTATTTTATACATACGTAGATTTCCTTAGGAATTAAGGGAAAAACCAGTCTTACGTCTATTTTTTTAGTCGTTTTAAGGCACTTATAATAAAGATACGACTTTTTCGTTAACAGAATCTTATTCCTTGTAGCTTAAGGAATCCAACGCAAAAAAAAATAGAATTTGGTCATTTTCGGACATAGGCCTTTTTGGCTTAGCACGGCAGTATAGCAATACAACGTTTCAGAATCTAAACTCAACGAAATGGCACTAAGACTGATTTTTATCTAAAACTGCAAGGAAGTAAAGCGGTGAGCGAGGAAAAAACGCGTCAATAAGATTTCTGGCCTCGCAAAGCGGAGTTATCCCAATATTTGTGCTCTTTGGTATAAATCTTGTCATTGTATTTTCTCTTAACAGCTGGCTACTATGACATAGACATTAAAGACCTATCAAACCGCTACGCGAACGACGTCATCGCTTCATGTGCGTTTGGACTGAAGGTAGACTCGCAGAACCAGGTCGACAAGGAATTCTATGAAATGGGAAAAACCGCTTCTCAGTTCACTTTCTTGAAATTCCTGAAGTTTCTGGGATACCAAAGTTTTCCCACTATAATGAAGGTGAGTAGTGACATAGTGGGTGATCGAATTCGAGATCAAAATCTGACAGTTCCCATCTTGATTATTTCGTTATTTTAACATTATTTCATAAAAACATTAATCAGTAATATTAGGGTAAGTTTTATTGATAAAAATAGCTACACTAAAACTAAAATGCAGTAATCACAGCGAATGTGCGCCCGTCGAGGTTAGGATTTTGATCTCGAATTCGATCACTGACTGTAGGCAGATTGAACAACAGTGTAGTTTTTATTAAACCATAGAGACTACACCTGTAAGACAATTTAAATGTGATGGCGACGGTTTGGCTACTTTAATTTGTATGGGATACGTGGCCAGCGACGTTGCCATGGCGTCCCGGTGAGGCAGGGGACTTAGAGAAAATATTTTATTGACATATTTTTTAATATTTAAACACATTTTTTTATGTATGTATCAAAGGTATAGAAATGAATAGAACGACCAGAAATTCGTAGTTTCAGGAGTACCTCTCCAAAGATTACTAATTATTATATTTATTTGCAAAGTAAATTTTGCTTTGTCCCACTGCAAGGGAAACAATTTCAAAACTTTCTCCTGGTTTTTCCATTTTGAGGCCACTAGTTAGTGTTTTGTTTAGTTTTTAAATGAGTCTTGCCTCATCTAGTAATTGCGTTACCGACATGGTCTTCAAAAAAAGTATATTCAAGTCGAGGTAAATATAATTTTGATACACTTGGTTTATACCTTCTGTTAAAAACCTTTTGCAAGGAAAACGGGCACTTAGGATACCTTCGAGTAGTTAAAATATAATGTTCGGGAATTACATTTAATGGCACACAATTGAATTATTGATACCTATTTATATATTAGGCGTAGCTAGTCTTAACTGACTTTACTAATTATTTTTGTCTGAATAAAGTTTTTACTTCCACTCTATTTATATAATATAATATAATTAATAATTTGTTGTCAATAATAACGTTTTTTTTTGTAGCATACAATTTCATTTCCTTACAGTATATGTAATCTATTTAAAAAAAACAGAAGAGACAGTTTTGTTTACACCCGTATATTATGCGTCGTTTAACATGAAAGTATTGATACTTTCATCGCCACAAACAAGCTGCGTCGAGTCGAAAAAAAATAACTTAAGGGAATAAAAGTCACGTCTAAATGTAACAGGCACGAATGAGATGAGTTTGCTCGACGTTTACTTATAGTTTATTTTTATGCTAGCGCACGTAATCGAGTTAGAAGATCATCGCTGTTCATGGACACCTGAACAACCTAAGTATACCTACGTGGTAAAAAGTTCTAAGATCTAAAGCAACCAGGACCGAAATTCTAGGCGGTACGTACTTAACAAATCAAAGACGATACGGTTTTTACCACCTTTAATAGATGCCCAGAATGTACCAGAAGACGGAGATGTTATCAATAAGCAGAAATGTACGTTAACATAAAGTATGGGTATGAAAATACAAAAACAAAATAACTTATGCAAAATGGCGCCCAACGTGGGGTTGTGATGTAACTGTTCCTATGATTACCATTCACTCTAATGGTCTAAAATTAAAAATCACATTACATTTTATATTGTCCCAGGGCGCAAAGACGAAGTAATAAATAATATATCTATGTCACCTAGACAAACATGCGCAGTGTGCCCGAACCAGGTTACATTTTATACCCCTCACTTTCGCTTTCAAACATACACGTCATTTGATTTATTATTCCCAGGAAGAAATATTAAACAACCCGTCCGCGTTCGATTCATGAAGCCTCATGAAACCAGACATGCGCACTGGGTAACACCTGTTGCACGTTTGGTTTGATATTAAATTGGTGACTACATCTGATTTATGATCTCCTAGTCCTCTGGTAGAAATATTAAACAATCTTTCAGCGACCGCGTCATGAGCACCGTGAACTGGGCATGCGCACTATGCTTATAGCCTTGGCATGCATAGGTATGACCACCCATGTATCGTATTGACTGCATTTGGTTTATTTTCTCCTAGTACCTGGAACAAAATATTAAACATCCCTTCCGCGTTCCATTTTCTCGTACACATAATCAACGGTAAGTATACATCGACGATACTCGCTGGATGACACCCGCTTGACATTGCGTATAGGGTGTTGAAAGTTACCATTTACTTGTGTACATGATTAAAAACCTCTAAATAAAGGTATATTAGGACCTGTTACCGACAAGAATCTTACAGAACATCCTATCAATTACACACATTGCATTGATAAAAACGCATGCGTGGGGGTGAACTTTTCGTAGGTCACAATACTTAGTAACCCCTGTCTGTATTGCACATATTGAATGAAAAAAAAGCTGTTTTTAATTCATGCAAGGTTGGTATTTTTCTATCTAATTACCCCGGCCTAATAGTCGTTCTACGGGGTTAGGCTCGTATGGACTAGATATCAAAACGACTATGACCTTACGAGCCTAACCCGTTCTACGTGGCATACTACGCCATACTACAATTGTATAACTACGATAACTAGGCATTACTTTGATTCGGCACCACGTTTGGTTTTTGTTCTCCTAGTACCCAACACAAAATATTAAACGATTTCTCATTATCGCTATGAGCTTCGTGAATTACCATGTTATTCATTTAAAGACTCACTCTTCAAGTCGACGGATGAACTATTAACCTGAGAGTTTAAGTTGTCCCGCCAGTACAAACAACATTAAGGGCGTGCGTTCTCAATTAGGTAAATTATATTTTTCTCGCTCGATCGCCAGTTCGAAGTCGAAGTTGGAGAATAACACCCTTAGACATGCGCACTATGCTCGCGGGTTTGGCATCCTACGTCATGCCCTGTAAACTTCAACTTTTAATCGACACTACATTGGATTTATCTTCTCCTAGTATCCCGAACGAAATATTAAACAACGCTTCCGCATTTCTGATTTCTCGTGAAGCTGGTATTGGGGATTGCTTGTCATTTATTTGAACATACATACATATGTATACTTCTTTCTTTAATTAGAACATACTTCATACATACTTCTTACATTTTGTAATGTCAGACAGACATATTTCTTTCTTTCTTCCTTTGTTCTTTTAATTATTTTGCCCATAAGCAATATAATATGCAGACCTAGGAATATACGGGGCAAAATTAAATGACAGCTAAAGATTGCCTATATCGATAAACTCAATTATCGATGCCTTTCTCATATGATAGTGATCGCCCCCAGCAATGTTTGTAAGTGCGTATTTTTTTTAATTTGTTTTGCCCCTTCCACTTCCACAGAAATTGCACAGTCCTTTAGTCACCCGAAATGGATTCATCGCCGTGAAAATTAACGCCCGAAAATTTGGAACAATTTCTTATCGTTTACTTTAACAATAGTAAATGGGGGGACAGTAATTCTGAAATACACAATGAGGACAAAAATAAAAATATAATGGTGAAGGTTCAAAAATCCTTTTAAAATAAAGAATAACCAGAATGATGTTGCTATTTGGTTTTATTTTCATACTTTCAATAAAAAAATATTTTTCAAACAAAACTTGGAGCGATCACTATTATTATGGAAAAGCATCGATAATTTAATTTATCGATATAGGCAATCCCTACCTGTCATTTAATTTTGCCCCGTATATTCCTAGGTCTGATAATATGTAATAGTCGCCCTCTCGCATTTTGCTGTGCACTTACAGGGCGTCACGTACCTGTGTATTTTGTTCCATCTGTTGTTTTGTGTAATGAACTAATGAATGTGACATGTTCATATTATTTATATTCATATTCAATTTATTGCATGCAATAAATATTTTGACTTTGACTTTGACTTGTACACCTTTAATCGGAGTTTCTAAATTTGCTCTAATATTTCTTTAATTTACTATTATCTACAGTATAGGGGCCGCCCTAGGCGTAGTTTTTCAAATCAAATCGGAGAAATACTGGAAAAGGTCCGAAGCTAAGTACCCGAAACCGACGTGCGTGCATGACTCGATGTATGAATGTGGAAGAAGCGAAAGAAATTTGTCAAGATCGTAGCAAGTGGAAAGAAGTGGTCTCTGCCTACCCCTCTGGGAAACAGGCGTGATTTAATGTTTGTATGTATGTATAGTACCTGTATCTTCCTCTGTTATATTGCAGTATGTCATTGTGTTCGGGTTTGATTTTATTTATTAATTTGTGTAAATAATTCAGGTAAACTAGTACTTTTGCACAAAAACAATAAAACTCGTATACAGGGTGTTCCAGAACTCCTGAATTATGTATATTGGGTATCTTAATCCGTAATATTGACATCAAACTCTGAGACACCCTTAACCTTAACGTAACTTTACACGTGTACAGTCGAGTATCCACTGTATCCACTAATGGCCCCTATTACAATACAATAAAGTGAAAAAGTGGAGACGTATAATCTTTTAGTCGATTGTACCTACACACAATATGCCGCAGCTATGAAGTAATATTATTAAAACATTCGACTATTACAATTGTAATGTCAGGGTCAAAAATATGATAAATTAAGTATATAGAATATTCAAATTATTACTCAAATTATAGTGTATATAGATAAAAATAATAGTACATTATTGCCTAGGCAGTGAAGCAGGCAATTGCGGGCCGTGAATTGGTTTAAACGGACGAGCTTGCGAGTCCGTTTAAAAATACGAGGCCCGCAATTGCGATTCCTGCCGAGGCATATATAGTGCTTTTCTCAAAAATTGCCAGAAAAAAATCGCATATAAACACAAACTTCACGTGAAATAACCTCACTCTTTACCGCCATTATTTTTATGACAAGGAGAAACGCAAGCTTTTTTTAGAAAAAAAAACTCAAGCTATTCCAGACACATATTCATTTTATTATGGCCGTTTTCACTTTAAAAAAAGTTACAAACTAGATAACAATGAAATTTGTATGCAACATTGCGGGCTTGTGTAGCGAGCACGCAATGTAATTTTTTTTTTAATTTGGGAACTGTCTGTAAACTATGTACTTCCCGTCTCAGTATGGAGTTAGTAATGTAAACTTTTCCGGTCATTTTTGAGAAAAATAAATTGATTATCTAATAGATAAATAAATAGGCGACGATATCTGAACACTTAAAAAAAATAAAAATAGAATAGAATTGTTGGGTAAAAATATTATTTTAAAATTCGAAACTCATTTAAAATACACCTAATTTATCCTTTTTGATAATGATTCTATAAATATAATTAAATTATCCATTTGTTTACAAAGATACTCAAATTGTCGTTGTTCACAAAGAAGACTGAAGATTTCTTCAGGCAGTTGGTGACTCACACCATGAGGGAGAGAGAGGAGCATAAGATCTACCGACCCGATATGATCCACTTGCTCATGGAGGCTAAGAAAGGTATCATTTATTCTCTGAAGTATTTTTAATTCCACGACAATTTAATTTATCCCGTCTCATCGGTTGATACGATAGCAACACAACACGCGCTTTGCATATTTACCTAAACTAAACTTCTTCATTACCTCGGTGAGGCCAACGGAATCCGTTTGTTGTGCTGACACTACACAGAGAGACAAATAATCATTTTTTATCTCACCTTATTATACCTAAACCGAAACATTAATAAGCACGAATTTGCTTAAAGGTAATTTACATCACGAGGAAGATAAGGAATTAGTAGCTGACGCCGGATTTGCTACTGTAGAGGAATCAACTGTTGGGAAGAAAACTATCAACAGAGGTAAAATTTTCCACTACAACTTAAATAAGATTAAATAAAACCTCAATCATGTTCCTATAATAACTCTGGCTGTCGGTGGAGTGATTGCCACTTTTCTTTGTTCTCTGCCAGCTTTTCATCGCCTGATACGACATGACCGACACGACATTACAGTAAGCCTAGGTCTACTACATCTTCCTCTTTTTCGCTTATTCTTTTCAACTTTCCTTTTATTTATTGATGTTAACAATTAAAAGTTAAAAGTTAAAACTAAACTTATTTAAATTAAAATAAAACTAAGCTACTCAAATATTAAAGATGTAAATAATAATCACCAATATAAAAATAACACCCCCTCTAGCAGGTCCGCTCGCGGCATGGTCCCTATGACACTGGCTGCATTACCTCTCTGGATAGAGATCTCCCAATCCTTTGTGTGAGGTAAGCACCAGCTCTAGGATCTGCGGAGGTGTCTATGAGTCGGAATGACAGAGCCTTAATAAAGCTTTTCATATCGGCTGACCAAGGTCCCATGGTCCACTGCAAGTGCCACAAATTCGTAATTATTTAATAATGATGAATATTTGCGGCGCTTTATTTCCTTCAATCGTTCCACCGGCAAGGGTCTAGCTCTTAAGTTAAATGATGATGAACTTTGATTATTGAGCTAGAATAAAATGAGGTAATGTCAAAATACTAAGATCAAATGTTGACAAAATGGTTACCTAGTGAATTTTCTGGAGCAAGATTGACCATTTGACTGGCTATTTCTTTCAGCTTGGTCCGACGATGACCTTACCGCACAAGCCTTGATTTTCTTCATCGCGGGCTTTGAGACCGTTGCCACGACCATGACGTTCCTAGTCTTCGAGCTGGCCCTCAACCCTGACATCCAGGATAAGCTGGTGCAGGAGATCAAAGAGCACGGGAAGAGTAACGGCGGCAAGTTTGACTATACGACTATACAGCAATTGACGTACTTGGATATGGTGGTATCAGGTAAATAACAAATAAATACGAAGGCTAAATGAAGGACCGGGAAGTTAAGGAAAGTCAGGTTAGTTAGATTAGTTAGATATTGTTCGCACCGTGAACTTTATGTTAAGGTGATATTAGCGATAATTCTACAAGCATACTAGGTTTTCTTAACTAGTTTAATGAAGACCAATATATGCCCTAAAATGTACCTACGTTCGGCGTGGTCTTGGT
The DNA here is from genome assembly GCA_927399475.2 of Acleris emargana. Classification (NCBI taxonomy): domain Eukaryota; kingdom Metazoa; phylum Arthropoda; class Insecta; order Lepidoptera; family Tortricidae; genus Acleris; species Acleris emargana. The sequence goes on from OV656840.1 coordinate 7,913,104, forward strand.
CACTTTTTCCATTTGATTATTTTACTCAGAAATGTTTGTTGGAGAAAATCAACTGAATTAATAATCGTAAAAATGCAACGAAAAAAGAGCTATTTCGTTTACAGAGTCACTACGACTGTGGTCACCAGGGGGGCTCATAGAAAGGGTTTGCACAAAAGATTACAATTTGGGCACACCAAACGACAAAGCAACTGAAGACTACATTGTAAGTTACCCATTCAGTAATCCGACGCATGTACAGTCGACTACAAAGAGATGTATCCACTTTTTCCCCTTATTGTAGATATGGCAATAAGGTCCAAAAGTCGATGTAATTATATCTCTTTGTACGTGCCACATACCTTTTGTTTTTTCTTACTGAAAATAAGGAGTAGGGGCGGGAAACTGACCTGTTGTTAGCACTTCTTCGGTGTTTGACACCATTAACATTATTTCAAGTTAACACGTTCGGCCCCGTTTTTTTTTGTCTCTTGTTCAAAAATTCTTACTCCTGCCTGTGACACACAAGTGTGTTTTGGATAATTTTGGCTGGCACAGCGCAATTGTGCCCGAATGTGATAATGGCAATGATATTTCAAAAACTCCTACTTTTGTCTAAATAACGATTGATTCCTATTTCGGTACCTACTTACATTCCTTTTTGGACATAATACGTTTTCGTCATTTTCTTGTTTCGGCACATTTTAGTAAATAAATTATACTATAAAATACTCGAGACTGCTTGCGTAATAAAATAAAATAATATTTATTAGTAAAATATTATATTTAAATCAATAAAAATAAAAGACAAAAATTAAACAGTAGGTACTGATTACTTAAAATAATTGGGCAACTAACTAATGATAACCAACTAGGTATCTAAATTCTATGCTTATATTATGTCTTGAAAATAAAAATAATTATGCCTAGGATTCATTTTATTTGTTGTATATAATGATTTCTGCCGAAAACGGAATGTGCCATAACAAGAATATGCCGAAATCGGAATATGTCCAAAAAGGAATGTGCCGAAAAAGGAATCAATCTAAATAACCACGCTGGCTGTTTTTCCTTTAGTAAATTTTAGTAGTGATATATTGTACCTACCGATTATAGATTCGTAAAGGTGAAGGCGTCAATATCCCGGTGTGGGCGATCCATCGCGACCCGCAGCACTTCCCGGAACCCACGAAGTTCGACCCTGAGCGCTTCTCCAAGGAAAACCGCCACAAGATCCTGTCCTTCACGTACAACCCCTTCGGAATAGGCCCGAGGAATTGTATTGGTGAGATAGCATGATTGGGAGTTGGTAGTCTAAACTAAGTATTAGAAGTAAACTACCTATAGGTATGTGTTATTTTGTCCAGAAGCGTTAATAATGTTATACATACATACATACCTTCACGCCTCTAATCCCAGAGTGGGGTAGGCAGAGCTACAGAATTACCTACAACTTTAATAATGTTATTATACTTCATTAAGAGTTGTCATAATGCCGCCGCACTCGAGTTTAACCTTTTGAACGCCAAGCGGCGAAGTAATCCGGCGTGCCACTGACGCCACAGCAATAAAACAAAGTGTAGAGCTCTTAAAAACTAGTCATTGCAAAACGCGGACAAAATGTGGACTTTTAGAGATATGGCTAGTTATATTTGAATTACAATAGGCAAAATAGAAGGAAGATGGACAAAGCAATAATACAAACATAAAAATATAAAAGTAGGTTTATTTATTACGGAGTCTTTGATCGATGAAGTTTGGGCGGCAATTGGCGTCGTTGGCGTCAGTGGCACGATTTTTCGATTACGTGTTATGCCGTCATTGGCGTTCAAAAGGTTAAAGGTTTTAAACTCAACTCGTTTTTTTTTCAAACTAGTTTGTTTTTAGGGTTCCATACCACAAAAATAAAAAAACGGAACCCGTATAGGATCACTTTGATGTCCTTGAATATATTCGCCGTATACCTACGCCGCAAAAAACGTATATTTCAACACTCTCAAGGAATCAAAATTTATAGGGTAGTTTCCGTTGATCTAGAACTATGAAATTTGGCAAGTAATACCATCTTATACTACAAGTACCTAAAGGGAAAAATCTGAAAACGATACAAGGAACGGCATCCAATTCAATTCGGCCTCCAAATTTTGAATTGTGTTAACTGTGTTATGTAGGGTATCGTATGAATATCTTAAATACCCTCAGTGCGCGACTCCGACTTGCACTTGACCGGTTTTTTTCTCTGCCGCCATTACAGAGACATAACCAAGAACAGGTACACCCATCTGGTCAACAGAACTAGCGCCAGCATTCAGTGACAGTTGTAAACTTACAAGTTTACCTGTACCTAATACTTTAAACACCAGCAAATTAGACCTTATTGCGTACCTAATCTTTGACCCCAACTATTATAGGTACCTACCTACTTATCTAATTAAACACCGAACAGCAGCTCCAAACGACCAATCTACTGCAATTTGGCAATAGATAAACCCATTAATCTATTCAGCGCAGATTGCCGACGTCAACGTATTCAGATTCGAAAAAACCCGAGAGCGTTGTTTGGGATATGTGGTCAACCATACAATTTAATAACTAGGGTAGAAAAATACCGACTTCTAGTCTCTCCAAATTATGGAATAATCCACAAAAAGGAACGAAATAAAAATAAAAAAATTTGGTTAGGATCCTAATCAAACACAGACGAAAGGCTACTGCAGTGTAATGTAGTGCTTGCCTCTGGAAAATATTGCAGTTAGTTCCATCTGTCACCATGTCCAAACTATTTTTCAGTAAGTTATAATATTTATTGAATTCTGATTGAATAGACAAATTTGCGATGAAGCATCCTATTTTTAATGGCATTGGTGCCCAATTATAGTGCAACACAAAAGGATGTTAAATGCGAGATAATCCCCGATAAGGGTTCTCGGTGGCATACGATTTGGGGGTCCAACCTATGTCCATAATCATTCGTAAACTTCCTCGTCTGTCATCTTTGATCCAAAAGAATTTCCGTAAATGCCTCTAAGGACCGCATGGAACTTGTCGTATTTTTTCCCTTACAGGTTCCAGATTCGCCCTAATCGAGGTAAAAGTCATGATTTACCAACTGCTTCAGCATGTGGAGGTGTCGCCGTGCGAGAAGACCCGCATACCCATAGAGCTGTCTACTAATACCATCGACCTCGTAATTAAGGGGGGGCATTGGATCCGGCTCAAGTCCAGAAAGTGGATCCACAATAAAAGACCGCAGCATCGTGAATTAAATTTGAGCGAACGGAACCATAATGATGTACCCTAAGCCCTAGTTCTTCCTATCCTCACTTACTTAAACTTTTGAATGCTCCAGTAGGCTACAATTGTATTGCAGGATTAATTGTGAAAATCTGTCGGTACACACAGCAACACATCTAGCTATACACTTCAGAAATCTGAAATATTGCATGAAACAGAGTCGCACTAGAATGCATAGAAGTTGACATAATACCCATATATACATCTCTTTCTTTTTCTCTCTGCTCTGTCTTTAATGGTTAGTTAGGTGTGATGTTGTGTGTACGTATAAAAGCCCGGCTCTTGGACTTAAAATTCTGATACAAAAATTCCAAATATGAATGTCTACATTTCCATTTTTCCAAAAGCTATCTACCTATGTTATACAATTGCTGTTTTAAATTAACTCGCATTTTTATTGCTAAGGTATCTTGATCGACTCGGAAATATGACTTTTTGGAATTATGCAGTGTACCCGCCCCGGCTGTGGCTATACAAATTCGTAGACCCAGGTTAAAATAATTGAAAAGGTTCAAACAGATAAAACTGGTCTGTAGCAACAATTAGCTTTGCATATTGTATGAAGTTGTTGAATGAATTTTCGAAAGCACGTCATACATAACATAAAACGAAAAGATCACATTCTGTCAATTCGAATAACCTTGTGTCAAAATTGAAAGATTAAGAATATTGAAGATGGTAGATAGGTACTTACTTTATTATGTTGGAAATAGAATAAATCACAATCAACTTAGACTTAAGTTTAATTTGTCTTATAAATTTAACATTATAGTAAGCAATAAAATATAGGATGCAATGGGTGCAACATGTTTTCGTAGCCACGAACTTTGGAAATATCTATAGTGTAGGAAAGGTTGGATTGCTTTTATAGCTGTCCTGAAATAGGTAAATACGTCTAATTTACGCAGAACAGAATAGATGTTAAACTGATTTAGCTTTAATCAACTGATTTTATTATAAGCTGTTGATAAGTTATATGGATAATAAATTAAAGCATATTAAATACCATGTCACATTAGCAAATAAATATATGTCTATGACCGACATGTAGATGGAGTAGGCAAAACTGCTAAACTAAGTGGTAAGTCACTTTCTTTAGACATTTCCTTACAATGTTTGATAGGCGTTTTCTTCACGATAGGACATGTTGAGTAAGAATGACTTCGTCTACATTCCTTATGTCCGTTCCAGATATTAAAAGCGCGGGTGTATTGCTGCCGTCCTACCAAAGAAGGCGGCTAACTGCACTGTAGTAGTCGAATCATTCTATACTCTATTGGTTACCACATTAAATTTAAAATGCTTATACTATTTCTAAGCAGTTAGCCGCCTTCTTTGGTAGGACGGCAGATTGGTTTACTTTGGTCGCAATGGTCGGTTGTATCTTGTCTTTTCATCCAGCTTTACTATCATTTGATAAGCCAATTGAGAAGGAAGAGAAATGAGTTTTTCCGACTCTACACAATTATGCAATACATCTGTATCGTTTAATAATTGACACATTTTTCATTTGGGCAATGTCGATTTCATGACCGGAGTAACCTAATCTATCCGCGAATATGAGGAACGGACATAATTCGATACCGTCCTAACTTGCTGAAGACATAGTGACGTCAACTACCATCATTTAGAACGTTGATACATAAGATCACAATGGATTACATAACATAACAATACAAAGAAGAATGTGGACGAAATTGTTCTTAAATGGGGTATACTCAGGGAGATAATCCTCATAAGAACATCTGTACAGTCAAGGAAATTGATTCCTAGACCACTTTGAACTATGTTAACCCTTTGAACGCCAAGAACCACTAAAGTGGTCGTGTACTGTCGTGCCTACGACGCCATCGACCCATATAGTGGTCACAGATACAATGCAAAATAGACCCGAGTATTTGTGACGTAAGGATGACATTAGCTGTGGTTTTCAGCTGCAATTTTCGTGTGAGGACGACGTTTGTATTAAGTCAAAGACGTTCAAAGGGTTAAAGTGACACCGTAAATAAAAGCATAAGAAGTCTCTTACGTTTTGATTGATTACATCACTTTGGCATAGTCCAAGGTGGTGTAGGAATCAATTTCCATTACTGTATGTACAATACAGAGTAACTACCTATACATAATACAATATCAATTGTATCTTTGCAACAATGCCGACACAAGTCTCGGGAAGCTCTCTAACTCTATTATCCTACTGTCGAAGAGACTATTAATAGTACGAATACATCGACAGACAACCCTACGATACCTTGACATCAAAATAGGTATATTACCGAGCTCAAACTAGCAAGTTGTAAATCCACTACAACCTGGGTTTTCGGTTATACTCAGAGCTCTCTGACGAACGGTCGATTGAGTAAGTGAAGTCAGACGAGCACAAGAGGGTTGCCAGGGGTGCAGATTTTGAATCTGTAGTCTTATTTATATGTAGAGCAATTCAAGCGTGGGGGACACATGGCTTAATTTTTTTAATTTGCCCTCCTCCCCTTGGCTATAAGCAGAGGTCGGAATAGGCAGTGCCTATTTGCCTAAACTTCGCGGGAGGACGTAACTAAGAGTGGTTACAACCACCAAAAATAATGATTTATTTTTATTGAATGCGGGATTTCCGGGATTATTTAATAATACATAAATGTAGCGACTAAGGGAATAAAGGCTTGTAGTACTGTTAGGCGATGGGCTTGCTACCTGTCACTAATATACACTGTTAAACATCTTAGCCTAATTGTGCAATTTGTGGTTACAGAGTTATCAACAAGTTTTTAGAGTTGTTGGTAATTCTGTAGCTCTGCCTACCCCACTCTGGGAATGAAGGCGTGAAGGTATGTATGTATGTATAAATGTGGAAATTGATACTAAAACTCAATATCACATGTTAAAAACATTTTCTTATAGAGCGTCCCCATTATCAGCAGGGTCGCATAATGTAGGTAGTAAGTACACGGCTAAAGGAGTCTCGATAAAATAAACAAGGTATGTAAAACAAAGTAATGAGGTAAAATATTATATACGACGAAATACTTTGTTAGTTTATTTACATTAGAAATAAATCAGAATATATGTCATTTAATCATGTAAAATTGTATTTCCACATTTATGTAATAATAAAAAGAAATCATTATTTTTGGTGGTTGTAACCACTCTTACGTACGTCCTCCCGCGAAGTTTAGGCAAATAGGTTCTGCTTATTCCGACCTCTGGCTATAAGCCAAGAAATAGAAATAGCAGATATCTTTATTTGTTTCTGCTCACATAATATCACATCCATGGCTGAAGTCTCCTTTTAAGTAAAGATATACCTGTGCAAGGAGACCCCGCTCCAGGAGTGACCATAATAACCAGTTGTTACAGTGAAGCTATTGGAGTCTGACCTCGGTAACCTTTTTTACTAAACTAAGATCTTGTAAGCCGATTGTCAGCCCAGCTCGCAAGTAATACACGAGTGTAATTATAACTTAGAAACTTATGGATACTGTCAGTTGTTTTTAGTGCCTGCTAACTGGTTGGATACACATTCAATCTCCTGCTTGTGCAGATTTTTGTCAGTTTTTTTCCTTCGACGTAATATAATATTTTTCATGTTATTGAGCAAGTGACAGATTGTAACGTTACATTTCATGCGAACGTTGTTGTTCCAACTAATAGAGCAGTGAACTATTTTAAAAAAACGTATTTAAAGTAAATTTATTTTCAAAAGACAATAATTATTTTAAAGCATTTAAAAAACAAATTATGAGAAACTGTGTACATATATCATGGAAACAAAAACAAAAAAGAAACTACTTTTTTTTTTAACTATTACATATACATATTATACTTTATTTTATATTAGGTAGGTAGGTATATTAAATTAAGTTTACAAATTTATAACAGAATACTAAATCGATTCCATTTCCTTTATAAACCCCATCGATAATCGAAAAAAATAGATTTTAATTAGTAGCATCACTAAATTTACCAATTGACAACCGTCACAGGCCCAATAAGACATGAAAAATATTATACTTGATTATGTAATATACTTAAGGGGTGATTCCTATTTGTTCTACTTTACGAATTTTGTATTGAGCTTTGTCGAACGATATGGACCTACTAAGTCAAACAACTCATTGGAAATTGGCGACCGCTGAGGTTCAAACTTATCTTACCACCGAAGCCTCCTTAATTATAATGCTGACACTACACATCATCTACACCCAAACATGACCATAAGCCCACAGTGCAACATTTACACGTCCACATCGCCCCTTTCCACATCGACGATTGGACGATCAGTTCAGATGCTGGACGATAGCATTTTACCAGCATAACACGTAGGTACCTACACATAACTATATAAGTTATAACTATTCTCTGAATATTAACTAACAACCACATGAACAACTAGAGCTCCGTAATAGACCTATGCACTTATTTCGTGTTACGTGTCCATACAGTTTGCATTAATAATCGAGAGCCCATTCATTCTCCTGCAGGAACGAGTCGATCACTTCCTTCATGGTGAAGTTAGGTATGAGTTGATCCGCCGTCAACTTCACGCGAGTCACTGGATCAAAATGGCCGACGCGCTGCAAAAAAAAACAAAAAAATAATGAACCAGAATCTCGATATTTAATCTATTCAATTTTTTAGGAGTAAATATGGTAATTCCTTTGTCATCTCGCTAAATGATTAGATGCTACCAGAATGCTACGTCAATAACTCGGTTGATTGTGTTTTTATGTCATGGAGAAACGAAATGATTGGAAAGTGTTTTTTTTTCAATATCCATTTGTGTCATTCCATCATTACGTCACGTGCAGGTCGATTGACAAGAGCTGGTACGAATGGATTGAATGAGTGAACGAAAGTATACAAGTCGCACCTTCGGTAGAACAAGGGCATAATGTACTATATGATTGTAGGGGCAATTGTGCCCTTGTCCTACCGAAGGTGCGAAGTGTGTAAAATAATAACAGATTTTCGGTTTGAAATTCGAACATCAGTTCAATGGACGGCACTCACACAGTGATAGGTGACATTACTTCCGTTCAATCCATTCGTGTTAGCTCTTGTGAATCGACCTGTAGCTGAATATACATATATAAATTATGGTATGATAAAGTTTATATTTGAATTATTAAAACCCACACGTTTTTCCGAGGTTTACCTTGCTTAGTATAATGGTTGCCACTGAAACTATTGTTGCTCCACATGTTACCACGTCAAATTTTCCAAGCTATACCTCCAAATGCTCCTCGATGTCCTTCCGCTCGTAAGTGATGCCGCTGGGCGTGATGACGGGCTCGTTGAGGATCTCGAAGCTGATCTTCCCGCACAAGTAATCAGGAACGTCGCGCTTCTGTAACGACAACCATATACTATTATAGAAGAATAAATGGTTACCTAATCTTAGGTCTGAAAAATATTTGCCCGGAGTTTCGTTTGTCTGAACCTGAGCCCGTTCCTGGATTGTTATAAATTAAAACAAACCTAACCTAACCAACAGCTTCGTGAGTTAACATTTTGAAAAGTTAAAGGGTTCAGCAAAAAAATATTCTTCTTACTTATGAAAATTCAGAAAAACGAAACAGCAGTCGAACGTTTGACTTGAGATAGGTTACCAAAGTAAATAATTAATTATACACTTGTTTTATTTGTAATTATTGTTACTTACCCTTCTTCTATCATCTATTTTGGCAAATAAATTGTTTAGCTCACTGGAAGAGTTAATCTGAAACCAACAAAAAAACACAAAATCAGCATTGAAATATACTATTGCAGTAAATAATGTTGATAAGGCCGTGGATCAAAAGTTTAGGTAATAATACTTTCTAAAAATTATGAATAGGAGTAGTCTACATAAACATCTAATTCATCCAAAGTAAATAAATGCACATAAAAAACCTTACACATTCCTCTTCTATTTTCCCTGTTTTAAAAGTGATCTCCTCTTCATTATTGCTTTCTAGTTTCAACTCTTGTATTCTTCGCTGCATATCATCATTAATTAGCCTGAAAATGCGTGTGAAGAGTAAAGGACGTTACTACACAAGGAATTACTTCACTTCTTATATCCTAGTACTAACTAGGCCAATGATAATGACGTTACCTATTCAAATAACTCTGCAGCTCTATCTCCTGCGTGATTCTCTTCTCCTCCTGCACCGACCAGCGCTTCTTGCGGGCGATACGAAGCTGAGCCGCAATGTCGTCGCCGAAGTTGAGCTTCTGCTCGCGAGCCAAGTCGTTGGCTGCCGGCAATTATTTTTTTTAAAAAGCACGTGGTAATTAGTGTGGCCAGTAATAGACAAGGACCACTGATGGACACTTGGATCATATTTTGGAGATAGTAATTGGGACAATTAGACACAAATTGTGCTCTACAAGTGGAATTACTGTACAAGCCCCAAACTATGCTCTAGGGTTGTACAATGGGACAAGGTTAAAAATATAGTTATATAGATAAATACATAGGAAAGCATCCAAAATCAGTAACAAATACTCGTGCTCGTCACACACAAAACCCGGGAATGCTAGTTTCATAGGCAGGCTCACTACCAACTAGCCTCAACTAGGCTAAACGCATTGTTTTTCATCAATCAATTTATTACCACATGAACATTAAACTAAGAGACAAGTGTCCATTATTGGTGCCTGTCGGTTAAGTGTCCAACACTAGTGCCGCCGATCTACATGAATGTATCAAATTGCGAATGAATCTGAAATATCACTTAGTAGGTACTACATACCAATATTACCAATACATCCTATAAAAACTATGCAACTGCCAAAATCTCTTGAAAACAATCATGGCAAAGGCCAATCATGTACAAAAGGAATGCAGGAACAATCAGACAGGTGTAAAGTGAGGTCCCCTTCCCCTTGCCCTTTTTTACCCCTTAGGGGCGGAATTTCCAAAAATCCTTCCTTAGTGGATCTCTACACTGTATATTATGTGCAAAATTTCAAGTCTCTAGGTCTAGCGTTTCGGAGCGTTGATATATCAACAATCAGTTTAGAATATTATATTATATATATACAAGAAGAAGATTAAAAAATGACATACATACATACATACATACATACCTTCACGCCTGCAATCCCAGAGTGGGGTAGGCAGAGCTACAGAATCACCCACAACTTTAAAAACTTGTTGTTAATTCTGTAACCACATTTTGCACAAATAGGCTAAGATGGTTACTAGCGTATTAGTGAAAGGTTGCAAGCCCATCGCCTAACAGTACTACAAGCCTTTATTCCCTAAAAAATGAATATTGCATATTATTGTTTTTTAACATTATTTTATATAGTATTATTAAAAAAACATCACAAGTTTATATAAAAATTCATTGACTGGCCCTGGATTCCGAGGTATGCATCTTACAGCGCTCCACTAAATATGATTACAAACTACGTAACTAGGGCACGCAGAACTGGTACATATTTGATTTTTGCAGCACTTTGCATTAGCATGTTAGCCACCATGCAAATTTGATTTAGAAGTCAAATGTGACCATCAACAATTTACAAAACGATAAGGATGTATCTTATTTGTTGATCATGATCACTAGACAATGCTATCAGTGTAGTGCATTTAATATGTTGTTTTCAATCATTGTACCCAGTGAAAAGTTTGCCCCACATTTTGTACTCTCATATAAAATTGGTAAAACCGATCCAACAAGTTATCTTACTATTAAAACATTATTTATTACAATAAAACCTTTAGAGTTGAGAAAATATGACAGTGATATTGTTTAAAACGGGGAAATAGTACCAATTAAATTTCATTTGATACAACTGTTCTTAGAAACCTGAACATAGCAAACCATGTCTCGCATGCCTTAGTGTTGATTTACCTCTATGGAGATGTTTAATAGCTTCATCATAGCACTCTAGCTCAACTAGTGCTTGTCCCAAAAAGAAGTGCCCTTTGACCTGATTAGCGTCAATGTCGAGTGCTCGCCTGCAGTCCTGGCAGGACGCCTCCCAGCGCTTCATTTTTAGGTGACATAGTGCTCGGTTGGTAAAGTAAGTAGATACTGAAGGGTTTTTTATCTAAAACAGAGTGTGAGAGGTAATTTGATTATGTTTGGGTCCTTCTGTGTAGTAAAGGTAATACTTCTAATTTAATTCTAATTTTTATTAATGTCTTTCATTTCTGTCACACCACAAAAGCAATTGTTTGGTAAAAGAGAATTTTCTCTAATGGACTAAACAGAAGCACATGGGGTAAGCTCCACACACTTCTGTCAATGTAAAACAGAATTAGGTTGGTTATCAAAAAAGTAAACATATTTAACGACTAAAATTAAGAAACGGCAACTTATTCTGCTACTTAGTCAGATGAACACAAATAAACAATACAGCTATAAGAAAAATGGTGGTACCTCCGACAACTCTTTCACAAAAGCCACCATAATTATGACTAATAGATTAGTATTGAATTTTCTTCATTTATTGAATTTCAGATAGGTACCATCCCTTGGCATATGACCAGAGGGCGGAATTGCTCATGGCAAAAATCAAACGTCAATAGAGTTGGAATGTTGAATTTTATCGACTTTTTCAGCTATCGATAAGTTTAGTGACCATTTACATTTCTGACTTTAACATTAACCTTAATTCACGTTTGTAAAAAATGGTTGATCCAGACAGAAAAACAATTAATAAATGGATAAAGAAGTATTCTTGTCTTTTTACAACGAAAATAACTCAACGATATACTGCTCTAAATGTAAGGTTCACTTAAACTAACTAAAAAAATATTACGTTGAAACTCACATAACGAGCAAAACACATTCACCTGGGTTTCGAGTTTTAATGAGTAAGTGTTTTAAGATAAGTCGTTTTTAAAAATATCGTTTTATACATACATACATTAAATCACGCCTGTTTCCCAGAGGGGTAGGCAGAGACCACTTCTTTCCACTTGCTACGATCCTAACAAATTTTCTTCGCTTCTTCAGATATTGTTTTATATTGTCTTTTATTTAAATATTATTCCGTAATGTTCATATCAAGTCTATTATTGTTTACTTATGGATTTGAGGTAAAGTTTTGTTAATAAATAAATAAAGATACGCTAGGTAAATATAATTTCAGTTTATTCAATAGTCGATAAAATTCAACGTTCCAACTATTGACGTTCGATTTTTGCCATGAGCAATTCCGCCCTCTGCATATGACTGCACTTTATATGACTAATTTTCATGACTCAGGTGTCTAAAGTTACCGTTTCATTTTTTTGTCCTTAGCCATGTAAGCTTCTTTTAAGTCTCACTTGTTGATGCACTCATGACACTGTGTTTGTGTAAAATATAATGTCAACATTGATTGTAAATATTTTTTTACATTGTCTGACTTAGCAATATGTTGTTTAAACAGAAAGGTAGACCTTTGACTTTATAGGGGTATAAAAATATGCAAAGTTCAGTGTTGAATCATAATCTAAAGAGACTGGAACTCCAGCATACTAAAGGTTATACAAAAAGGATTAAAGGGTATTAAAAATAATCAAGCTTAGAGTCAGTATGTAATGATTTGATTCAACAAAATATTTTTTTTTAATTGATTACATAATATAAGAGCTTTATCACATTCAAGATGGTGTAAGTATACAATTTTGAAGCTTTCAAGGTTTCTCTGCAACTAATAACCTACCCCCAAATTCATAAGAGAACTACCTACAAGTCTTGATGTTTAATGCATTTTAACAATCAAAACCAAAGAATATCATGATGATACCACTGCTAAATAGTAACATATTCCTAGAGGCAGTATCCCTGTTGCTGGAGGGTTCAGAGTATTTATACGGTAGGCAAGTTTATCAAATTAACTCTTGTATTTTTCAAAAACAAAGGGACTGGGTTATGCACCAGTAATCACAGTGAATTTTGAGTCATGTCCTACTTAGCGTTTCTCATAGGGAAAATTATTGCAAACCTTCTAAATTTACTAATTAAGAAATTTACAAGTCAGCATTAATTATAATAATAAACAATTTCTTATTACTTACTATAGCTTTAGTGTAACAATTCAAAGCATCTTCGTAGCGACGTAAACTAAAAAGTCTGTTCCCTTGCTCCTTCAATTCTTTGTCACTCAGATTTGCCGTTGAATACATATGCTTACTCATTGTTAAAACTTCTTAACAAGCTGATACACTAATCTAAGGTAAGATAGATATCATTATACACACAACCAAGTTACAGAAATGTTTACGTATTTTTCTTGGTCAGCGAAGATTATTATATTATTTTATTTTTCCAGAAATTATTTTGACATTGTCACTTTGACAAGTTTGACATGCGATAAGAGGCGTTTTATATTTTTTCTTAAATAAAAGCACGTTTATATATTTAGAGTTAATCTTATTTAATTTTAGTTTTATTTTTCAGTAATTGTGTTATGGTTGTTGTATTATTTTATGTCGTTTTTCATTAAATACATTAGTTATGTTTTCTATAAAGCAAGTTTTATATCGAAGAATATCATAGAAGTAGAAATACATTATGGGAAACGTAGGTAATAGTCGTAATGCTTCAAAAATTATCTAATTTTACATTTCCAAACCCCGGGTTTAGGCGTCAAGGGAGGTTGTAAGGCAGCTGTCCACGCTGCGTGCTCTTTTCTGAGCCGACCGGAATATGAGGTATTTCCAAAAATTTACGTCAAAAGAGAAGTTCCAGAATTATACAGCTATTTGTGGCGGTGCTATGGGACACCTTCAAAATTACTTTTCGGTGACAAAATTATATCTTCATGCATGGGTTGCCAACCCGGGTTGGGAGACCCGCTCGGGCCAGTAATTTTTAGATTAGTCATTCATTCATTCATTAAATCACGCCTGTTTCCCAGTGGGGTAGGCAGAGACCACTTCTTTCCACTTGCTACGATCCTGACAAATTTCCTTCGCTTCTTCAACATTCATACATCGAGTCATGCACGCACGTCGGTTTCGGGTACTTAAGATTCGGCCCTTTTCCAGTATTTCTCCGATTTGATTCGAAAAAGTACGCCTAGGGCGGCCCCTTCCGACCCTTCCACACACTTTCGATCTGTATATCTCTTTCGTCAATCTTCCCTAATCCATCCTTTCCAAATGACCGAACCATCGAAGCATGCCCTTTTCAATCTTAGTCACTACATCTTCTTTTATTCCACACTTCTCTCTGATTTTTTCATTTCTAACTCTATCAATCAGTTTCACACCACACATACTACGCAAAGAGCGCATTTCAACTGCATTTACACGACTTACATGCTTGTCCTGCCACACCCAACATTCACTACCATACATCAGGGTAGGGGCCAGCACTCCATTGTGAACAGCCAGCCGGGCTTTTTGTGAAACGCCCTGTCTGCTCACAAAGGAGTACAGGGCCCCATTAATTTGATTCCCCGCATTTACCCTCCTCTCGATATCCTTCTCACACTTACCATCTCTTGTAAACACACTTCCCAGGTACACAAATTCGCTCACTTGTTCTACTAATTCACCATTTACATTTATCACGCACTCAGTCATCTCCTCATCCTTCTCTATCACCATGACCTTGGTCTTGGCAACATTTACTTTCATCCCCTTTTGCTTAAATCCCTCATTCATCACTGTCACCATCTCCTGCAACTCAAGTACCGATGGGGCAAGTATAACTTGATCATCGGCATATAAGAGGCATTTGATTAGCAACTCTGGCACATGCAAACCCTTATCATACTCTCTCAAATCCCGCATACAACTGTCCATGAATAGATTGAACAGCCATGGTGAGGCAACACAGCCCTGTCTAACACCTTTAGAGATATTAAACCAGGCCGAGTATACCCCATTTATCCTGACACAGGCTCTGGAGCCCTCATAAAGGGACCTCAAAGCCTGCACCAGGTTGCTGCTCACTCCATACATAGACAACACCGTCCACAACTCCTTTCTATCTACCCTATCATAGGCCTTTTCCAGGTCCACAAAAGCACAAAAAACCTTTTGGTTGACAGCCAAGAACTTTTCTGTGATGGACCGTAGTGAAAAGACCTGATCCGTACATCCCATTCCCTTTCGAAATCCCGCTTGTACATCCCAGATTTTGTCATTCGTAACATTCAATACCCTTTCAATTAAAATCTTCGCATATACTTTGCCGACAACACTAAGGAGGCTGATACCGCGGTAGTTTTTGCAGTCTTGCTGTGACCCCTTTCCTTTATACAGTGGGACGATAACGGCCTTGACCCAATCTTCCGGGACTCGGCCGCTTCTCCAACATGCATTGAAAAGGCGGTACAACAGACTACCCACCAGGCCATCTCCTCTCCTCAGCATTTCTATCGACACTCTATCACAACCTGCTGATTTTCCCGCTTTCATACTTTTTAATGCTTTCATGATTTCACTCATACTAATCACACTTTCATCTTCGTTACTTGCACCTTTACTCATGCTTTCTGGCTCACGAGAAATATCTTCGCATTCAAACAAGCTTTCAAAATAAGTTTTCCATCTATCAAGCATTTTTTCTTCCTCACATATTAAGTTTCCAGACTCATCCCTCACCGCGCTTAATTTAGTTTTCTCTGATTTCCCCCGAGCCGATTTAATCAAGCTCCAAAAGAGTTTAATATTCGACCGGAAGTTGTCAGAGAAACTCCTATCATACTTTTCATTCAGTAAATCTTTCTTTCTAGCCACAACGTCTTTCACTCTTTTCTTTGATCTATTATACTCTTTTTTCTTTCTGTCGCTTAGATCTTGTCCTGGATCTACAGCTACCAAATCCAACCAACACTTTTTCTTCTCTTTCACTACATCATCTACCTCTCTATCCCACCATTCCGGACGTTCATTCTTGCTTTTTCTTCTTTTGACTACACCGCATACTTCAGTGGCCGATTTGACCATGCCATTCTTCATAATCTCCCATACATTATTAACATTATCCTCAACTTCACTGTCATTCATCTTATTGACACATTCAAAACAATCTTTCAGCTTTCTTATGTACTCATCTTGTATAACTTCGTCTTTCAGTTTCTCTACTTTTATCCTCTCTAACGCAGTGGTAGGTACGGGAACTCGATGGCGCCAACGTGTGAACAGACCCCTTACTCGTGTTACCACTAAGTAGTGATCTGAACCTACGCTAACTCCTCGAAATGCTCTGGTATCTACAACTTTGTTACGCAGCCGTTCATCCACAATCATCAAGTCTATCATAGACTTCTCATTCTGCCGTCTCCATGTATACTGATGAATCTCTTTGTGATCAAACAAAGTGTTTGTCACGCAGAGATTCTTAGCCAAACATACATTGAGAAGGCATTTGCCATTCTCGTTCACTCGCTCATCACCATACTTACCCAGTACCGATTCATAACCATCCCTTTGCACGCCTGTCCAACCGTTAAAATCACCTAGCAAAATCATCCTTTCATTCTCCTTGCATTTTGTTGAAACCTCATGCAAACTTTCCCAAAACTCCTCCCTTTCTTTTTTACATTTATTCGTATCTGGGGCATAAGCCCCAATTACGAATAAACGGGTGAGACCTACCTTGAGTCTCACCCAGAGAAGTCTTGGGCTCACACATTCATACTCTTGCATACATTCAGCCATTCGCTCTGTGAGTACGATACCAACTCCCTGACGACCGTGCTCGGATACCGGAACTCCGGACCACAATGCCGTCAAGGTTCCGTGTGTGGACGTACTCACCCCTTTTTTCTTCGTCTCAGTCACACATAGAACATCTAGCTTTCTCTCTTTCATCATCATACATACCTCATCTAATTTATGATCCATCCCTCCACAAACATTCATCGTAGCAAGGCGGCTTTCAGCGGCCCGCTTTTTGCCAACCCCCCTGCGAACACAGCGTGACGCGTGGCAAACGGCATCGCCGCCGTTCCGATCCCCGGAGGGATCCGAACATACGCGCACTATTTTGCCCCCCCCAGAGTACGAAGGGCTGCCCAGGCTAGGCCTGGGGAGGGATTCTCTGGCATTGCCAGTACCCTCCTGGGGTATAAACTTTTTAAATGGTGCTCGCATGGTCCATTTTGCAGGGTCGGGTTTGAAATTGGAGTTTTCCTTCTCCTAGATAGGTAGCAGCCCAATGCTAACGACGCCTATCCCGCCGGGTTTGAATTCGGAGTTTTCCTTCTCCTAGATAGGTAGCAGCCCAATGCTAACGACGCCTATCCCGCCCGGAGGAGATCTTTCCAATGTAATAATCCCTTAATCCCTTAATCGCCTTCTACGATACCCACGGGAGGATATGGGGTAGTGCTATTCTATTCTACCGGCACCACACGGCAAAAAATTAGATTAGTCATTCATCCAATATTACAGATCTAAATTCTAAACTTAATCTGTGGTACCTTGATGTCGGTTCCCTTGGCGGGGACGCGACAACGTCAACTGTACTATAATACATATACCTTTACCTATATTATACATACAGGGTGACTGGTAATTCGCCGTAGCCGTAGCCGTAGCTGCAGCGGCGTCTCCATCGCAGAATCCATAACAATAAATGATATCTGCGTATTCTTCGAATTGGTAAGCAGCCATTTGAGAAAGAAGCTTAGTTATCAATATCGTCCGAAATGGAAAGAATGTTGAAACTAACTGATTACGTAGGTCTCTCAAAAAGTTTTGAGATGCTCGAAATTTCAAAATGGAACGCACTTTGTTTTTAAAAAGCAAATTTATTTAAAAATAACACCATTAACTGAATTTAAAAAAGAGAACAATGTTCTGCCCGCCTTTTTTGGTTAAAAATGGAACGCACTATATGGTTTTAAAAAGCAAATTTAAAAAAAACACGACTTGCTGAATTTAAAAAAGAGAACGATCCGGCGTTTTTTGTTTGAAACGATGGAGCTTAACCGCAAACATTTATGTTATTATTATTAATTGTTCATTTTTTTTATTAAAATTAATTTTAAAATGTCATAAATTGTACCTTTTTAGAAAGCTTATGACTTGAGCAAACTATTCCTGTCATTTGTACGCGACGTGTTATTCTTTTTTTTTAAATTATGGTTTAAAATGTTACAAAATTTGGAAATTAATTACTAGAACTTTTAACTTCAAATCCACTTATTTGCCCAATTTTGCATTTCTTTGGCATTTTATATTATTTTTCGAAATCAGTAGTTCATTGGCTATTTAAAAAATGTTTTTTTTTTATTTCTAAATGACGAAGTTTTTACACTGACTAGTTTTAGGTCGAAAGGCAGGTAATTTGAAAAAAACTTAAAAACGTGAATAACTCGATAAGAAATGAGTTTTGACCCCTGGTTGACGGAACTTAAAACATTACAAATGAGATGTAGAATAACCCCTATCAAGGAATACGGCGAATTTCCAGTCACCCTGTATTAAATAAATCTAATTTTCCAATTTTTGTATAATTCCAATAATTGTACCTATTGCAATTTGGTTGTGTTAAGTCACAGAAATAAATAATAGTAATTAAAAGTAAGTAAAGTTTCAACCTGCTACCTAGCCTATTGCCTGACGCACTCGCAATCACCATCGACTTCAAAGTGGAACAATTGTTTTCATTTTGGAAGCAGACTCGCCTTCTCTTGTCAAAATTAACGTATAACCATAACGATTGCGTTAGGCTAAATGCCTTCTGTTTTAACAGTTTAATGCTTATTCAAAACTTATCTGGAGCCCTAAAAATGACGAGTATAGCAAACCGTGAATGGCCGGTTAACCAGGCGAGCGTAGTTACAACTGTATGTACTTACTACCAACGTGCGGAAACGGGTTGATGCAAAGACTTGTGCGTGCGGCCCTACATGTCGTCGCTAGAAATCAATAATGCTGTAACCCTCAAAAACCAAACTTTATACTAGAGCCAAAATACAAACGAAAAAAAATAAAAAAATCATAACTTCTAAACGGCAGGAGGCTTTTCGGTCCCATTTTGCAAATATTATTAAAATAAATAGTTTTGTTAAACTGAATACTCAAATTTGATATAAAATGGGTAAAGGGTGATTTTTGCGGGTTACAGCATTTTTTTTCTTTTTTTTCCCCCCGAAAAAATGCTGTAACCCAAAAGGGAAATGTCGTGGTGTAATTTAACAACCAAATGAAAGGGCGTTTTAAATTGCTGTAACTAAATAACAGCCACTACAACAATTTTGGTCCGAAATTACTTACTGATTTAAAAAAATAAGACCAAATTAGTTAGGAAATCAAAAACGCTGTACAATGTTCCAGAGATTAAGTTTCTTACCTTGTATTGCTGTAAGTCTCATTTCGACAAAAAATACCGGAATTTAAGCGGGTTATACATTTATTTGTTCTCCAATAATCTAAATATCACAAATAACTAATGCTGTAAAGTTTTTATTTTTCATCGTAGAAACACGAGACATAGACCATTCGACGCAGAAAAAATTATGAAGTAAAAATATGCAAAAAAACGATTTTGGTAGGAGGTGCGGGTTACAGCATTATTGCTTTCCAGCGACGATGTAACTAAACGAAATTCAAAGTTATAACGTTATAAGTATTCTTCAATTTCACTTTTTGCTACTAAAAAGACCCCTGGGTCCGATTTTAGTGGTTCAGGTCGCATCGCCGCGGCTACTCGTGCCATGTTTCAATCATCTGTATGCATTTCTATATAAGTAGGTAGTTGTTTGCTCGTTGCGCAGTCTTAGCAAAGCCGTAATACATTGCGAACACACTGCAATTAGCTGTAGCGCTGTAGGTAGTACTGCAGTACCATTTTTTTTAAATGGAATGTCGCACAAGCTTACCTAGTACCAAACTAAGCTCTAGGCGTGTGGTACGAGATAACGATAAACATACTTATATAGAGAAATACATACCTGGGTCGATTTCAACATTTCTGGTTTTTGTCTCATTTCGGTGCAATTTTTAAGTTTTGTGTATTTTTGAACGTTTATCATTTTAAACTATGCATTGTTATATATTGTAGACGTGGTGTTAAGGGACACAAAGTCATAAATAGTTTATGAGATATACGAGATAGAATATTTGATAAAACTATGGAATGATAAATACACACCGAAATGATAAAAAGTATCCACCGAAGTGATAAATACCCACTGGAATGATAGAAACGACCCACGTAAATGAAATCTTATCCACCGGAATGACAATAAATGAAAAAAGTCAATAATTATCATAATTATCGCTGTTTATTTGAGTTAAAATGACATTCAAATCAAATCAAATCAAATCAAATCAAATCAAATCAAATCAATATTTATTTTACATAGATCATGGTGTTAATGTCATTAGTAACTAACATAATTAGAAGTCTTTATTTGAGTAAAAATTAGATAGATGTTATTAATAATTACCATAATTATAAGTCTTTGTTAGTAAAAATTACATTTATATTAATGTTTTGAAACAATTCGCTTATAAAATAAACATATTTTTTGCTTTCAGACGAGAACTTCAACATGTTACATACATACATACATACATACCTTCACGCCTTCATTCCCAGAGTGGGATAGGCAGAGCTACAGAATTACCAACAACTCTAAAAACTTGTTGATAATTCTGTAACCACATTTTGCATAATCAGGCTAAGATGTTTACCAGCGTATTAGTGACAGGTTGCAAGCCCATCGCCTAACAGTACTACAAGCCTTTATTCCCTTAGTCGCCTCTTACGACATCCACGGGAACACATGGAGTGGCACTATTCTAAGCCGGTAACCACACGGAACCTATTAACATTAACGGAACGTAATAAAAAAAATACTTTACATTTTTTTTATAATGTACCTACCGGATTGATTTATTACTTATTTCTTTAATATGGTTTTCAAAAATGTTCTAAATATTGTGATTTATTTAAGATAATAAACTAGTTATAAATTAAAAAAAAAAAAACAATTTCCTATATAAATCTAATAGAAACAGTTCGCTGACCAAGCAAAATATAACTCAATAATTCTAATATTACAAATATCCCAGTGGCAATTATATCATTTGTCACTGACTTTAGATCACTTAATGCTTAATAATTAGTGCGTCATAAGGACGGCCTCAAAAATATAATATGAAATACCTAAAAAAACTCAGTCAAAAATGTAACATTATGAAATTATAATAACGTGCAAGACTAGATGTGAATTTACATATCCCAGATCTTAAAAAAAAACGTAATACTAATATAAATTTAAACCTTTTAATGTTTTTTATACTGAATATCACGTCCAATGTTAACACTAAGCATTGTCCTAAATAATTATAATTAAATTGAAAAAGAAAACTGTAACAAATATTTATTTCCATCTGTGAGAACTTTCTTCATTATAATATAATATTATATTGCAAGTTGTTAGAGTTATTGGTAATAGCTCTGCCTACCCCACTCTGGGATGAAGGCGTGACGCTATGTATGTATGCATATTATATGCTTAGTAGTACAAAATAACTGACATTTGGTTATCGTAAAACCCTTAATTATTTACGTTTAAACGCTTATAATATTCATACATTTGCTTTGACTTTATAAAATTAAATAATTAAATTTGATAATTATTTGGATAACTAAGTGAAGCTACTTTTGTATCATGCCGGTGTTGCTTATCGTTTATGTGGGTATTTCATACACCGGAAACATCGGAATGAGAACCACGGAATGATAAAACCTGTACAAAAATATTTTTAAAAAAACAACGGAGTCGGGTTTCTTTAAACTAACGTTACTCCCGAATTAAGAAATATTACGTACGTGTTATACATACATCTTAAACTAAACACACAAAAACTACAAAAAATAAATCAACCATCGGAATGAGGATTTTTTTGTCCCCACCCCACCGGAAGCAAGAATTGACCTTTATATTTTATCGCCAGAAACGCGTACAACACAACCGCTAGCACCAAACTCTTGCGCGTGACTAACTCTACGAGTGCGCGGGAGGTGGGTGGCGTACATATTGAAGCTTAGCAGATATAAGCCACAGAACATTTGACGGTGGTAATGATAACGTTTCTCCGGACAAACGTATTTCCTCGTACCGGGCGGTATGTGTGATAGTTAAAAAAAAAGTCAGGGCTTCTTTTTGTACACTAACTATCTAGTATTTTAAAAAAGGTATTTTTTTTTCATAATCATTAATAGTTTTTGATTTATTCCACGTTTTGCAATCAAAACTGGGTTGCGGACAGCTCACCGTGATGAGAAATGAGGTCTTAATTATTTATTTTTTATTATTATTTCCATTAATATTTTAATTCTACTTATTGCCCAAAATAGGCAACAGCGTGAAGTATTCAGAAAAAAATAACAGTTTAATTTTTAACCATAGTTCACCCCGGTTTTCAGCGCCGCCAGCTTAAAATATTGCTTGGGAAATTGACCCACCTACTTCAATACATAGAAAACATCCAATACTCAGGACAAAATACTCGCGCTCATCACACAAATACCGGTCCTTACCGGGATTTGAATCGGGGACCGCTAGCTTCGAAAGCAGGGTCACTACCAACTAGGCAATTTCTATCTCGCACACGGTCGACCAATGCCAAGCAGAACGCCACGTTAGACAATAACACAAAAACCATAACGGTATGGTGAGGGGATAAGACAACCGATATTTACGATGGCGTCCGTCTGTGTCGAGGTGAGCGCGCTGGAAGCACGTTCACTGTTTGCCTCGCTCGCTAAATACCTCGTCACCTCGTCGTCGTCAGGTTGATATCGCACTAAGGGCCGGTTCAGACGCACATAATTTGAACAGCAACCCAGCTGTAAAACGGCAGTTCGAGGGCAGTTCTGATGTTGTCCGTCTGAACCAGCCTTAACTTTACTTGAGTACTACCACGCGACATCGTCGGTTGTTGTCAGTCGCGCCACGCGGTGGCCGCCCTCTCACTTAGGTGTGACATTTTATTTATAGAGGTATTTATTAAAATTCTCTTAATTAACACTAACAGTCATGCTACACGTATTCATTATTAATGAGAAAACGATATACAGAAGAACTTACAAGGTACCCTAAAGCATTATCGTGTATTAACACTTGGACTGAGCTTAAGGTGACAATTGTCTCCAAGTGCCGACGACTGGCTGATGTGTAGAAACGCACCTCAAAGGTGTAAAAAATATCAAGTTGGCTGTCGCTGTCCAGGATAATTCTTACTACTACTAACTTCCCGATTCGCCAGATCCTTGAGGGAAGAGTTCTGATTGGCAAATATTGTATGTAAGAAATTCCGGCGAAACGGGAATCCGACGAAACAAGAATCCGGCGAATCGGGAACTAACCCATTTAACAGCTTCCAGGCTCGGTGCCGTGGCGAGTGAGCGACTGCGCGACTGCGCGCCGCCGGGACAGCGAAGAGTGGGCGACGGCGAGAGCGAAGTTGTTGGTTCGACATGGGTGGTGCCCATAAATAAATTAGAGTCCGAGGGAACACGCTACTGATATGCCTTCGCATGAGCTGAAAGAAGTATTTAACTAGAGACATGTCTCTCCTAGTTTCAAGGGCTGTATACATAGTTCACCATTCCAAGTATAAAGAGCGTTACATCCATGTAGGGATAATACCCATAACTTTTTTATATAGAAAACTCATAAAAGTTTCTTGAACCTTTTATAGCATTAGTACGTATTTTTGCTCATGCGGAGACCATATAGTGGAATTGGTTTCAAGTACGTAACACGTAGCATAACAGTACGTCATAGTATTGCGATTGGCGAATAATTTGGAGTGGCGGATAACAAAGCCTAGAGATCTAGCGCTGTCACGGGTGGTAATGATATTGCTATTGAAGGTGCGAGTCGAAGCGTGTACCAAGGTCAGGAACTAAAGAGACGTGTTGCAAGGACCCATCCCCTAAAGCATGACCTTAAAACCTAAGCTGACTGAGCATTTCTCCCTGTTAAGGATCAGATTGTTTTTGAGACCCGGGGTATAAACTCTATCTATATCATCTTGCAGTTTTAGACGGTCATCATAGTTGTCAAAGGGCAGTGCAAGTTTGAGATCGTCAGGGAATAATAAACAGGTGGCGTGCTTTATAGAGGCTTGGAGGTCGTTAATTAAAATAAGAAGGAGCAAGAGACCTAAATTACTTACTCGTTCAATAGCAGATGTTATATAGAAGGTTTTTGACATAGAATGCTCATATTGCACAATGTTTTCTGTCCAAGAAATAGCTACTTAGCTAACTTAAGTAAAATAGAAGAGAAACAAGCATTGACAATTTTTCTTAACAAAGTGTCATGTTTGTTGAAGGCCTGAAAATCGAAATATGCCATTGGATATAATCGATACACGCAATGGTCTATAGACTCAATACGTGTACAAGTACAACGACGCGTTCAGGGCTCCGTTGCGGCTTCCGCGATACTGCAGTGCGACGGGTATGTTCGCGGACGCGCGCGTGGATGCTTTCCACGGGAGGCTGCGCCAGCGCTGCGCCGCGATGCTCTGCAGAGTCCGTCACTAGCCACCACAGTCTCCTGACCGTCGTCGCCGAGAGATGGGAAAGTGGCCTGATCAGGCACTGGACCTCTCTTCATTTAAGTTTAGGCACTAACATAGTTGTTTAACATTTTTGTGTAATACTAACAATATAATTATGGATTCCGTAGTCTGAATTAAATGTTTTTTTTTTATAAACATACTCGTATGACAAATAAAAAACGATACGTTGATTGTAAATTTAATTCCCAATCTTACAGTAGCTAGGAACTTTAGTTGCGTGATAAAAGCGAGATAGGTTTCGGCTCCAGAGACCAAGACGTTTGTCTTTGCTGTCGTGGGCGACGCTCATTACTGTGGCATTTGATATGTTCCGATTTGGTTTCTTCACAGACCTGTGCAAACATACAATACTGGTAAGGTAAGGTAGGTCCGTCTTTTCTATTGGCTATTCTAGATTAATGATCAATGGGTCCCCTTGGTCTTGCCATATCATATCACCAACCGATAGCAAGAAAAAAAACCGGGCATGAGTATGACCGAAAATGCTTAGTGTAAGTTCCGACGCCGTTACTACAAACAAAAAAACTATTTTGCTTTGGCTTTTGTGTGTGGGGGGGGAGGGGGGGAGTAGGGAGTAACACGCAACTCTAGTGAAATTTACACTTTTTAAGATCAATATTTTTCCCCCAAAACTAAAGATTTTTACATCTATCCTATGATAGAGTCTGACCAGTGAGTGGTGACACTGAAAAATGGGGGCAAATTTAAAATATCACTAGCTGGTAACACGAAATGCATAACGACTGGATATGTACTCACAAAGTGACAGCTTGTTTCATAGGTAAAATTGTTGCCATGAGAAAGATTAGAAAAAAAACCTTGTGTCACGACTCGCTGGTCAGACTCTACCTGACTCGAAGTTATAAATAAAAAATAAAAATAAAACCGGACATGTGCAAGTCGGACTCGCCGAACGAGGATTCCGCACAAATTTCATAGTTCTAGATCAACGGAAAATACCCTATAAATTTTAATTCCCTTGAGAATGTCGAAATATACGTTTTTTGCGACATAAACGGCCGTTTCTTTTTTTATCTTATCTTAGAAGTATGATTTTTTCACAGCTTAAAGGGACTGTAGACCTGAGTATACGGTTATAATAAAGATAAAGACAACGATTGTTTAAAGATTACGATTTTAGTTTAAAGATAAAGACATTTATTCAGTAAGTAGGCCGCACGGGCACTTTTACACGTCAAGAATCTACCAGCGCTTCACAAGAGGAGGCCACTGCTGAGAAGAAGCGCCGCAAGAAACTCAGCAGTCAGTCATTTTTTTAAATATATTTAATATTACAATGGTACTACTTAGTCTAGCATTATATAAATCTATAAATAGCAAATTAAAAAATATTTCAAATATCCTGCGTAGGTTCCGCAGGAAAACACACCAAAATCTTAAGATAGAAAGAGAGAAAAGGAAAAAAGAACTCCTACGTATGTGTATATAAGACGGTGCAAGATGACCACATAAGATTGATATGTTTTCCTACATCAACGGTGTCCCCCAGACAAGATAAAGCTTTTGAATTTGAAAAAAAAAAAAAAAAATTATTAAGTTTCGGGTTTAGGCCAAGCATTTTTGTCTATTATATAGTCCTCGATCCTATAATACGCTTTAGACATTAACGACTCGATACCTCCACGCGTTCCTGAGATAAAGGGTCTTGACATACAGACACACGGACAGACAGACGGACAACAAAGTGATCCTATAAGGCTTCCGTTTTTTCCTTTTGAGGTACGGAACCCTAAAATACCTTCTTTTTTTTTTTTCAAGGTTTCATTTTACAACTTTGTCGGTGTAAAATAAATGAGTACCTAACTACCTATGCCAAATTACAGTTTTGTAGTACCAAGAGTTTCTGAGTAAAACCACAGACGGACATGACGGAACTATAAAGGACGGTTCCTAATTTGACTTCGGAACCTTAATAGGCCTTAAGGGCCGCATTACCCTAAAGTAAAAGCACCATTAAGTGAGTTATACTTACAACATTGTAAAATCTTTAACCAAAGGCGGATTGAGAGGCAGTTTCAGTGCCTGTGTCATCAGGGGACATGGGAAATGCACGTTCCCCAATACCATGACGCCTCCTGTACATTCCTGAAAACCATTATACATTATAAGGGTTAAGTTTAAAATGAGTAACGTAAGTATTTTCGTATTAAAGGTGTCTGCAAAATATATGACCTTGAGGTTTGGATTACTTCCTCATTCGATATTTAATTTATGGATTTCACATGAAACCACAGACGGGAAGTCTAGGCGTAAAATATTAATCTCAGGCATGGAAGGATGAAACAGTTTGAAGTAGATAGATAAAACGGGTACACTACATACCTAATATTGAAATATTTGGTTTACCCTTGTTTCGCCGAAAATTATTTAGCAAATTCTTAACTCCCCAAACTACCTATCCCATATTTTCATTTGGTCAAATTTTCATTTCCCAATTCAACGTTTCGCACTGATATCATTTCCCAACGAATGATTTGATAAATTATTGTTAAACAAATTATTACCTGGGATTCTTTTAAGATGTCAATTATGTTTTCGTCAAATATATTGATTGGCATAAAAATTAACCATAACCTATCTATATCTGTGAGCAGTTTCGTTCTTGGGGTCATAAAAAAAAATAACCCTAACCTACCTATCTCTGGGAGCAGTTTCGTTTTTAGGGTCATAAAAAAATACCCTAACCTACCTATTTCTGGGAGCAGTTTCGTTTTTAATCCAATTTATATTTGTTTCAGACAACACAATTATTTACCACATAAAATTTGACAATATGTTATTTGCCTTAGCAAATCATTTGCTACACAATTATTTACCACATAAAATTTGACGTAATAAAATTTTGCAATATAAAAATGTAGCGAAATAAAAAAATTACGATGTAAAATTATGCCAAGGATTGATTTGCCAAATAAAACTTCGGCGAAAAGTTGATTGCTAAATGAAATTTGACAAAACATAATTCGGCAAAAAGGCAGTACACCGAAATATTTCTTTCCGAATTTTAAAGTATCTACTTACTAGCTATTTATTGCCAGTTACTCTGTGGCATTTTCCATACTTTTGAAATCTTTTGAACCCGTCAGGTTTAAAAAACTGTAAATCCCTCTAAACAATCGTCAAATTAAGGGCCAGTAAGACTAGGACATCTGACAATGAGCTGAACCGTCTGTATAATCATCTAACGCGCTCGAGTATTTCTCTCTCGGGATTTATTTTCGCATTTTCAAAGATCCACCACGAGCTTGTCTCACGTCCGAATTCTCAGTCTTTTAAATGAGAACTTCTTTCGGGTTTTCTGAACATTCCCTCTGAAAATGTGATGCGCTCAAATTTTTTTTTCCCTATTTTTGACCCTTTCGCACTGCCACCCCCACCGTGCAAACCGGCAGATTAACACCTTCGACATTATTAGAGACACGTGGGTAGGGTTTGCAATATTCGTTCAATTTTAGTATTCGAATAATACGAATACTTAGATTTCCAATATTCGAATATTTCGAATAATTCGAATATTTTTGAAAATAAACCAAAAAAAAATATTTTAAGTTGTATAATTGTAAAATCTGTAATGTAAAATTAAACTTTTTGGCAATCAACATTTGGTATTTGGTAAATCTAACCGCAAACACTACATACATGTTTGTAAGGTGAGGTGAAAGAGAGAGTGGGCAGTTAGATTTGCCGCTGATTAATTTTTAGGAAAATAATCAACAGGCCAACTTTAATGAACGAATAAAAACTTATTTTCCATATCATATGTATACATGCTATACAAATAAAAACTTATGATAAAAACTTATTTTCCATTATGTAGCAGGTAGCCGGTCTCGCCAGCTGGCTACCCCTTTTACCAATTACGGTACGGTATTTAGTTCATTCTAGAAAGTTTGATGTTAGCAAGGATAATGAAAAATAGGTAATTATATTAAATAAATAAATAAATAAATATCAGGGGACAATGTCACACCAATTGACCTAGTCCCAATTAAGGTAATTATATTGTTTGTCTTAAATTTGAAGTTATTTTTGATATTTAAATCTATTTCCACGGAGTTGTTAATGTGAAGTATAATTAATCCTGGCATTTTGTTGTAGTGTTTCGCTGGATTAAAAAATTACAGACATATTTCTGCACTATTCGAAATATTCGTTTTATTCGAATAATTAATACTGTCGAATTCGAATAATATTCATGGCGAATAATTCGAATATTCGAATATTCGGATTGCAAACCCTACACGTGGGGAATATACACTATAAATAGGTATCTGACGAGCTCGAGTATTCCCATTTGGCTGTTTTGATTGCCTTTAGTCACTCCCCTACTAGTGAAAGGGTAAGCATCATTAAACTTTTATCTTTCTATCATCTAATCTTCCGAACGACTCTCTAGTAAATTCACATTTATCACCGTAGGCTCCCCTACTATTACAACCGTCCAGCTAATAGGAGTTACCTTCCCTTCACCGGATGCGTATCGATGCTTCGCCTTGCGTAGTTTAAGTATGCTATCGCACCATGTCCACAGGTTTTCGTCGAGGGCACCGCGACAGTTCAGCCGCTCCGACAAGTTTGCCATATTGCGAATTGGAATTTGAACCTAAGCAGCCAATAAAAAATATTTTCACCACAGACCATTAAACAATGCGATGAACAAATTGTAATAGAATCTAAATTTTAGCAGCGAAATTTATGGTGCTTGAAATTTAGGGTGTTTGTTGGCGTGGTCTCCGACTATCATTGAACTTTAAATAAACGGAAGGCGTCGGCTTGTCGGCTTAAGTTCATTTTACTCTCTTCAGTCAAAAACTGCTCCAAGTATCACAGTACCTAACTACAAAAATTTGGAGCACTTAATTGCCTAGTCATAAATAAAATATATCGTATGGCAAGCAGACAAACATGGTCATCCAGGATCAGTAGTAGGAATACGACCTTTCGAGCTATTCTGATGATTTAGTTTTGCAAAGGAGCAAAAAATTATGTAAGCGGCCACAAAAGCTTGTGTAAGTTAATTTTAACGCAGTCCTAAGTTTCACTTGTAACTATGTAACGTACTTAATATTGGATTGACTTGATATTTTGAATAAGTACGTACTTAGGTATGTAATTCCAAATGACAATACCTACTATACTTAATATGGTACTGTGAACGTTAACGGATAGCTGTCATGGACAGAACTTGAGAGAACCTTATAAGATTTTGATATAAAATGTAATAATAATAAATAAGCAACCGCGTTCTACAATAAATGTATTAACTATCTTTAATGTTTTTAATTAATATGAAACACCTCACCACCCTCATAGTACCATCAAGCTAGTATGATGGTGGAAGCGGACAGGCCAAAGGAACTCCTCAATAGTCCTCAACGGCAAATAGCAGGACCGTCGAGGTTCAATAGTGGGGCAACAAAAGCGTATCATATAAATAATTCTTCAGAAAAAACTCACCGCATATCCCTGTTTATTTAGCTTCTCGCTAATAAAGTGCTTGAACGAGTAAGCTCCAGCTGATCTAACACTCATGGTCATAAACGTCTTTATAGGGTCACTCGGCGTCTTCAATCGGCACGAGACGGCCACACTAGCCTGGTGGAGGTTCTGAGGTATAGTCTTAACGACAGAAGACTCAGAGTTGATACTTGAATCGTTGCGAAGTACTAGTTCCTAATTGAACGAAAAATTATAGTGTCAGAATAATAGCAATGATTGGGATGTAAACTAGTGACGAAACAGTTGTAGTATTTATAACCGTTTATATTTATACTATGGTTTAGGCCTTAGTCGGTCTGCCCCACCACCCGCAGCGGCCATCAGCTGGTGGTAAGTTAGTAGACGCTGAACGCCGCGAACAGCGGGTGTTTGGTCGTTCTGGTCATTACCGGCGATGGCGGGCAAGCGATGGCTTCAGTTTAAAAAATGTGTTTACCTGTCACAATTCTTCAAAACAACTTAGACCCGCTCTGACCCGCCAGTCGGGTAGCGCGACGTTCGGGATCGTTCTCGCCCGCTGCGCGCTGCGTGCGACGTCCATCCACCGCCCGCGACCTACGCTACTGCTACAATTCATTTGACACTTAACTCATTATTATGTGACCGACGTGCGTGCATGACTCGATGTATGAATGTTGAAGAAGTGAAAGAAATTTGTCAAGAGCATAGCAAGTGGAAAGAAGTGGTCTCTGCCTACCCCTCTGGGAAACAGGCGTGATTTAATGTAATGTACAGGGCGAACGACATGAAGTGTTACCAAATTCACAAAATCGAGCCTGGTGTCAAAGTAAATGCGACTTACTATCGGGAAAATGTTTTGGAAGCTGCGTTGGAGCCTTGGGCACGCAAATATTTCGGTAGTAGACCGTGGACATTACAACAAGACTCGGCCCCGGCTCATAAAGCTCGTGTGAACCAAGAATGGCTGAACAACGCGTGCCACAATTTATTTCGTCCACACAATGTCTTTCGAATTCCCCAAACGCGAACCCGATGGACTTCTATTATCTGGTCCATTGTGGAGAGCAAGGTGAGGAGAAGAAAACATGCCAGTATGGATGCATTGAAGAAAGCGACCGTACGTAATTGCCATTGCATACCGCAGGATCACATTCGTGTAGCGTGCGACTCATTTTTCTACCGTCTGAAGGCCATAGACAGCAGAAGGTGGTCATATCGAGTTAAAATAAAGTAATCTTAAAAATTTGATATCTTTTTCTCATTTTTTTCTTAATAATGAATAATTTAAGACAACAAAAAAAAATCGTAGCCTTTTGAATTTGGTAACACTTCATATCGTTCGCCCTGTAATGTGATGTAGGTAATGTATTAAATACTATTATGAGTCGCATTGGGCCCACCCCGCGTTGCCTGCGGCTCCTGCGAGATCGCAAGTTATGCCTGACCGATCAAGTCGCTCGTGCGCTTTCGTTCGGCATCTTTTAGCGAGGCGGGGTTGACTGAAAGCCTAACACAATCTAGACAAGCCGGACTTGTATTTTACCAGACACGACAGTAAACCTGATATCTGGGAAGGCAACCCTACGTGAGAACGGAACAACAGATAAAGTTATCTTCCTACCTTCAGTTTTTCTATATCCGCGTTCAATTTGATCCTTGTGGACATCTCAGCCTTCAAGTCATCGACGAGCCAAGCCCAGTACTTGTTCACGTGGGAGTACACGGGAAACTCCGCGGGGGGGAGGTAAGACAGAATCCTCTTGCTGATGGCTGACGGCAACAACTGAACCTAATCAAAAACAGGTGGACTTATTGGATTAAAATTGTCCTAATATTTACTTTAGTAGGTACCTACTCATAATATAATACAAGGCAAGATTAAAATCGGGAATAGGTAAACTTGTGTGAGAATGTCCTGATAGTTTTTATTAACCGTCAGTCACAACCTATCGCCTATCGCCTTGTCAACAGGGAGCTACTCGTACGGGACCGCTATTTAATGTACCAAAACGTAGCCCAAAAAAGGTTCCCGTAGGCTTATCATCAAGCCAAAGACTATTTGTCTCGTAACCTGCTGCTGGCCTATTGCCTAACGCACTCGTAATCGCAATCAACTTAGTGGAACAATTGTTTTCATTTTATTTGCAAGCTCGCCTTCGGACTGTCAAAATGAAAACAATTGCGATTGCGAGTGCATGAGATAATAAGCCTGCTGGTCACCTAAATGTAACCTGGAACATGGCAGGGACCTCTTACTATCAGGTGTCAGCCCCTCCATTTATTAGTGGCAGGGATTGGTGAGAGCCTAGGCCTAGCTAAGACGCAAACGCTTCTAATGTTTCTGTTTTCTGACTAGAAATACTTATATGGAGTTGATACAACCGGTTGACCCGATCTGTCATCGGTTAACGTCAATCGCACATTTTGTCGATTTTCGAAAATCGCTACCTTGGCGTTATGCATTACCTACGGTTGAGGCACCTTTGTTTGAAAACGAACTTCTGCTTATACTATGACTGTAGGGAGATCTCTGTCTTGAATATTTCTAGTTTTACAATATTTTAACTAATCCACTTACGAAGTCCACGGTTTGAATATCGTCCGGATTAGTTCTCCTTACTTGCCAAATATTCGTTTTGGTGCCATCTTTGAATGTTACCTCCATTTCTTTCAGATTTAAATTATCTTTCATAGATTTGATAGTAGCATCCCATTCAGCCAAATGTGCATTTAACTGTTCAGGACAAAATATAAAAATTCAAGCAGGGTTCTAGTATCAAACTAGTTCGTGCGTGACCGTCCTATAACGATGTTGCCTGCAGGCCTTACAATATCGTTACTTTTAACCCTCGATAAAAAACCGGCCAAGAACATGTCGAACTAAAAACTAAAAAAAGACGATTTTTAGTGGGTATAAACACTTTAGCAGCCTGTGTCTCAGGAATCAGTCAAATCTACAGTCGTGATAGTTGTTGTTGTGTGGCAACAATACAACATTGTTGCCACACAACAACAACTATCACACAAGCGTGTAAGTAAAATGAACTAGCGTACAAAGATTTAAAAATGTTTGTAAGCAGATTATTCCCTCCATTGAACTCCTATGTAAGAATACCACTCTACCAACAGCCAACAACGTTTCTTTAACGGCTCAGCCACGACATGACTTTGCGCGTTTAGCGGCGAAGGTCGGGCCGGTGCTGGCACGCGAAGAGTACAAATGCATAGAAGTTTATAAAGCGTGCTACGAGATGCCTTACGCGGCGACGAGGCGTTTCTATGTATTTCTATGTCCCACGAGTCTCATTGCTGTAAACTCCAAAGTCGTAGCCCGGCCGTTATCTATGTGAATACCAAAACCGATAAAAATTACGCGATATCATAGCTAGACTATACATACTTTTTTCTGCGCCTCAGATTGAGTAGATCTTATATTCACTCTGGAAGCACCAAAGGAAAGTCTACTCTGCTTCGCTTTAGCCTCCTGCAATGTAAAAAACATTTCAAAAACTTGGGTAATTACATGTACATGACATATGTTAAACGTCTGTTGTTTTAATTGTTTTCAATTTGTCATAGATCTGATGAGATCGAAAGTTACACAAAAAAAAAAACAATAAAAAACTTGCCGATTTTAGCGCTAGCTGCGGAGAATTCCGCGAAGAAGACTTCTCAGTTTTTGTTTCCGTGGAAGGATCACTAGTTTTTAAATTCTCAAGCTGATGTCTCCGATAGCGTTCATATATGACTAAAGCTCGTTCGAGTATCTCCTTCATCACTGGGCCTCCAGATACAGTCAGAAGCTCGCAAATAACTAATGCTTGATTTTCCTGGGTGCAAAAAACACAATATGTATCATAAGGTATGTTAGTTGGAATCGGTATCCGTTTGTCCGCCCTATTCTCAAGTGTCCCCTGCATCTCTATTATTAATGTTAATGTATCATGTCCTCCTAAGACCCAGTTTCGAAGAGGGTACTTCCGATGAAGACCCAATGTCATAATATTAGAGCTAATTAATAAAGTACTGAACGCCCAGACCAAAAATTTTATGTAACAAGTTAACCGCAACATCTACAGCTGTCATATTTTAGGGGTGTTATAATATTGATTTAGGCTTGTCAGACAAAAAGAAAAAACACCGATATTTTTTGTTCTTTATTTAGCACATTGGGCTGTCACATATGTTATACATAAAATCGAACAGTCTTCAAAATCTTATAAAAAGTTAGTATTGAAACACTTAATACTAGCAGAGATCAACAAAAATAGCTTTCAGCTTTATCAAAGTTACAATAATAAGTTTTCTTTCTCACAGAAAGCTCAAATATCACTCATAAAGTTAAAAAATTGGCATCAAAATCAACAAAACAATCATAATTGTTCCAATAAAGTTTCATTATTGGCCTTTTTCTAAAAATAAACTCAAAAACCCTTTAACGAATGGGAATTAAAACTAAAAAAACACAATAACAATTCAAATAATTACCATTATTGTACAAAAATAAATATCCCATTCTTTGTTTCTTTATCACACGAATACAAAAACTCATTCGAATAAGCAGGATGCCAAATCATGAAAAAAAAGCAACCTTTGGTATACCAGCCCGGCATACTAGTACTAGTACAAATAAATTATTGTCAAAAATACAAGTCGAAAAGGACGACATTACAACAAAATAACAGTATTTACACATGCGTTATTAGTTTTTCTCAAAATCAATGCAAAATACCGTAAGTTTCAGATAAAGATTTCAAAGATATTAATAAGTTAAACTAACCTCTTCTCGTTTCACGTGTCATTGCTGCGACGTCTTGTGACAGAAGACCGAAGATACCCCACCCCGCTCACTTTACGCAGTGCTGCCACAATGCCAAATATATCCACAGACTAACCGACAAGGTACAGATGACATGGCGCGTAATATAAAAATACCAGGTGTCAGTAAATATTTTGTTCTAGTACTATCACAGTGGGTCATTGCTCCAAGTCTCTGTTTAAATACTTGGGCTTTCACTGCAAACTGATTTTGTCCTAGTATTATCACTTTGAACCCCAAGAGGTTAATTAAATTATTACTAATATATAAATATAAAATAACCTGTTTTAGCCATTGAACTTACGTACAGTCGCCATCAGATATATTGTGGCGGGCGAGGTACTCAAATATTTCGGAGCAGCATTACTTTTCAATAAATTCGTTACACTAGTTATGGTCAGTAAAATCAAAACGTGCAATTTGTCATAAATATAAGAGCAGCGACTTTTCAATAAATTCGGAACATATAACAAGGTAAAAATATCAGAAAGCACAGAACGTCAAAGTTATAGCGACTGACTCGGGGACCCACTACTTTTGTCCCACTGCTATTCGCTTTCGTCAGAAATCATTTTTATTCCTCAAAAGTAGGTAGCTTATGTTCGTTAGGTATCTTTAGATGCCCGAAGGGCAGATTCGCCCAGAAACTAAATTAAATTAAATTAAATTAATAGACTTACCAGTGCCCCACTGACTGCAAAAGAGAAACACTAACACTTTACTTTATTATCTAAACACAATCTGCTACGAGGTCGACGGACGGAGCTCCGCTTAGAGCGGAGCGGAGCCGATCTAAGTCTATTGGGAAAGACATTCCCAGTAGTTCAACTGGTAAAACTACTCGGTAAGACTACTGGGAAAAGCCTGAATATCAGTGGGGCAAGGAGTAGTGGGTCCCCGAGTCAGCTGCTATACCTTTGACGTTCTGTGCTTTCTGATATTTTTACCTCGTTATATGTTCCGAATTGATTGAAAAGTCGCTGCTCTTATATTTATGACAAATTGCATGTTCTGATGTTATTGACCATAACTAGTGTAACGAATTTATTGAAAAGTAATGCTGCTCCGAAACATTTGAGTACCTCGCCCGCCACAATATACAGGGTTATTGGTAATTCGACGTATTCCCGTTAGGGGGTGACTGGGGTGACTATTTGCGATAATTTTGATCCCCATA
Source organism: Acleris emargana (assembly GCA_927399475.2). NCBI lineage: Eukaryota > Metazoa > Arthropoda > Insecta > Lepidoptera > Tortricidae > Acleris > Acleris emargana. The sequence goes on from OV656840.1 coordinate 7,949,350, forward strand.
TGCATTATGCAAAAGTGAACCATTTTTGAGTTATCATGTTTTTTAGCTTTTTTCAAAATTAGTCAAAATTGCAGCATCAAAAATCTATTTAAAAAAAAGTATCAATTCAAATCTATTTTTTTCTTCTGATTTATAAAAACGATTAAAAACTGATTATTTATCAATATTAAAACAACAATTATCGGTCCAAATGTAAAAATGCGAGACGAAAAACGATATTATTTCTAGATTTTTTACATCTTTTTTTCCACTAAAATGCCTTAAAAAAGAAAAAATCGTTATGAAACTTGGCTTGCAGATTATTTTAAAAACATAACCGTTTTCTTAGCTCTCCAAAAATGCATAACAAATAGGAACTTATTACAAAGAAACTGAAAAAAAAATGATCACAAAGGAAGCAGGCGGAAATTTGTACTCGAACTAAACACAAGGTCGTACTTTAATAATTCGCATAAAATTAATTAAAAACAATACCCAATGTCAATAAAACAAAAAAACTATTTTAAAAGAACATTTAGAACCAGTCACAGTTTAAATAGTAATAACAATTAATAATAGTAACAATTAACACATTTTGTAATTTAGCCTATTTAAAGTTGTTGCTCGATGTGACTTCCCCTACGCAAAGTCGCATTATTTTTCTGAGTTGTGACTTAACTACCGAAGTAGTCAAATAATTGCTGCGTTTATAATTCTTGTCTTGAGTTCTTCCGCGGATGACACAGGCGAGACCTCGTAAACTATGGATTCCATGTGACCCCAGACATAGAAATCAACCGGCGTTAAGTCCGGAGTGGTGCGAGAACGCAGGCCACGGAATGGGTCCTCCTCGCCCTATCCAACGATTAGGAAAATGGCTATCGAGCCATTGCCTAACATTGACACCAAAATGTGCAGGACATCCGTCTTGCTGGTATATCATGTTTTGCCTTGTAGCCAAAGGCACGTATTCGAGGAAGTCAAACATTTCATTTGTCAAAAAATGTTCGTAAGCTGCAGCATTTAGATTGCTAGGTAAAAAATGTGGTCCGATTAAACTGTCGTCAATTATTCCCATCCACACATTGAGCGAAAAACGGCGTTGCGACCCTTTTGGCCTCTTTTTATTAAGATTTTTATGCACTTTCTCACTCCAATAATGTTCATTGTGGTAGGTAGTAATCCCATCTTGATCGAATTTGGATTTTTCGGCCCATAGGTTTTTTTTTCAAAAAAGACGCGTCTTCTTAATCCGCATGTAACATGAATCTACAGAAAGCAACTTTCAGGGTCCTCTTCGTGAATAACTTGCACAGGAGTATAATGGTAAGGATAGAATCCTGCATTATGCACTGTAGCCCACGCTTTCCATTGTGTTACAGAGAGTCGTGTGGCGACACTGGCGACGGTGATTGTCGAAATTGTTGGTTCATCGATAAATTCTTGCAGAATATCCTCTTCGTAATTAACAACATGGACTGGGGGTCTTCCGGCATTAATTTGTCGTCTCTGAACACTACCACTTTCTCGGATTCGCCTATACACTCCATTAAAAACTGATACATGGGGTAACCGGCGATTAGGAAACCGACGCGAATAATCATGACGAGCAGCTTGACTGTTACCGTCATTTGTGTAATTTTGAAACATCCGTTGTTCATTTTGATCAAGCTCTTCCATATTTCAATTCAAATTAAAAATGAAACTACAGTCGTTAGTGTATTTACTTCAAAAAACACGGCGCCAATTTTTTTCTTAACCTGCCAGTTTGTTACCGGCATTGGCTTAGGTACGCATAAAACCTATTTGCAAGATAATCAAACAGCGATTTTAAGTTTAGTTCGAATACAAATTTCCGCCTGCTTCCTTTGTGATCATTTTTTTTTCAGTTTCTTGTAATAAGTTCCTATTTGTTATGCATTTTTGAAGAGCTAAGAAAACGGTTATGTTTTTAAAATAATCTGCAAGCCAAGTTTCATAACGATTTTTTCTTTTTTAAGGCATTTAAGTGGAAAAGAATATGTAAAAAATCTAGAAATAATATCGAAATAATATGTGTGTAGCATTTTTAAATTTGGACCGATAATTGTTGTTTTAATATTGATAAATAATCAGTGTTTAATCGTTTTTATAAATCAGAAGAAAAAAATAGATTTCAATTGATACTTTTTTTTAAATAGATTTTTGATGCTGCATTTTTGACTTATTTTGAAAAAAGCTAAAAAACATGATAACTCAAAAATGGTTCACTTTTGCATAATGCATATAGGGGTCAAAATTACCGCAAATAGTCACCCCTATCACCCCCTAACGGGAATACGTCGAATTACCAATAACCCTGTATCTGATGGCGACTGTACTAGAACCGACATCAGAAACATTATCTGTACGCCGCCGGCAGCGTGGGGCACATGTGGGGTGGGGTAACTTGTCATAGAGTACTACATGACCAACTAGACGCGACACTATCTTACTATGGCTTATCTTTAAAGAAACGAAGTTAAATAAAAATACATGTTACAATATTGTCATAAACTTAAATTACCTTTTAATAAAATTGATTTAGTAAGTTTCTGGCGCTTAGACAAATAATCAGTTGAAACTTTTGCGTAGTGATATAAAGGAATGGAATAATCGCGCGAATTAGATGAACTCTGTGATAAGGTGTAGAAGGTTGATTATTTTAGCGTTATTAGCTTTTGTTATGATGCGGCAGTTTCGTCGTTGTGCCTTCGAAACCTTCAAAATTTAAATAAATATATAATTTTCTTATTTATACATAAACTCCCAGACATTATTCCCAGATTGGAGAGTAGGCAGAGCTACAGAATTACCAACAACTCTAAAAACTTTCGTATTTATATGTTCATATTTATCGTAACAAACAGTAAAACAAACTCACATTCACATTAAAAAAATTAATAAGGATTATTTACTTCAAATTAATACTTCTCTTCTATGTATTAAAATTGAAAATAGAATTTGAACAGTCTGCTCCGTTCATCTAAAATTTACGTTGAAAAAATGGCGAGGAACATCGCGCTGACAGGCGCGTGCCATTCATTAAAGTATTTTCTTAAAATTAGGTTAAAATAAAATGTCTTCTTTACTTCCCGATGAAATAACCTTGTTTTTTTGACCTTCTTAAATGATTAAAACAATCTCTTAATATCTTTACAGAAAGGCATTTTCACTTCATATTTATTAGCGTGTGGGACATCCACGTCACAGCAAGCACAGCGACTGGCTGAGACGTTACGATCCACTGGACCGCAACGCTCCTGGCTCCTGCCAGAGCCATCGCACTACTTAGTGAGTTCCTTGCTCGGATGCGGCAGGCCGACGTATTTGCCGAAAAGTGGCATATCCTTATAGTGGCCTTAGGCCGCTTCCTAATTGTGATGTTAACTGAAAGTCTAGTTGTGATGTTACCTGATTTATTGAACCTCTTTTATGTTTTTAAATAAGATGTGTAAATGTTATTTCTAGTAATTGTCTTAGCTTTTAAGTTATTTTCCTGGGCGCTCCATAAGATATAGTTTAAATAAATAAATAAAACATTCACAGTCATTTATCTTTACTTTTGGCAACACTCTTCGCCAGTACGCAACGACTAGCATACAAGTTGCTTATAATTTATGACATGGGACAGAGATGATGTATCCGACCGACGTGAATTGGTACAGAGAGTTTATAGCCCGGAAACGGACAAAGGGAATAAAATCCGTAAAATTGGGCAGTTGCTGAAGGGAAAACACAAACTGTTGACGTACGGGGTCAAAGTTTCGGGTAATACTAGAGAAAACTTATGGGTTCTTACTGGCTCGAGCGAGAGGAACCACTTGCGGTCCGACTTCATAACTTGCGTCAACGTCGACACCGGCAACGCCGTTCGATTGTGGTCCATGGGCGACTGGTCGTAACTGCTCAACACGTCATACCTAATTAAGGATTTCATTCCAGGTTATTTCAAAAGATATTCTTGGGTTAGTCTAGTGTTTAAATAAAAACTACTGTAAATTATGGAACAAGGTTCCCTTGTTTTAATATCCTTAGAACTATAATTAGGTCTTGAAGATGACAAACATTACATTCAGCTTTATTACTAGACCTAGAGATTTTCCTAGCACGAACGACGTGTTGTTAGTGCTTGACACAATAAAAACATCGACAATCCTGCTATCGATAAGTAACACTTGAATGTCATAGAGCCATTTTCACTGTAGTATGTAAAATGTTAATAAATTGATAGTTTTGTTAGTAACTTATTATTCGTATTTAATTTTTTTTAAAGCAACACATTGTTTTATGAATCATATGACATATGATTGTAATTTTTTTCCTTGATGAAATGATTTTGCTATTTTCTTATTAGGTATTTAAACGAGTTTTAGGACATTGGGAATATTTTCTTAATAACTTCATAATGATGTACAATTATTTCCTCTATGAGGTTGAAGTGGTGGTTATCGATAACAGGATTGTCGATGTTTATGTTGTGTCAAGCACTATTAACACGTCGTTCGTGCTAGGAAAATCTCTAGGTCTATTTATTACAGTATAAATTAACACTTTATGTATATTGTATTAACTGATGACGGATTTATTGATCATTAAGATAGACCTGTGACGCGGACATTTTCGTCACTAGCATTGAACAAGTTTGGTTTGACGTATATTGAATGTAACATTTTGAATCTGCACAGAAGTGGGACCAATAGAAGTAGGTTTTCCTCATGGTTAAAAAAAATCACCAGAAAACACCTCAGCCACTGTTGATGTTAATATCTCCTCTACTTACTCGCTAGAGGATAAAACAGCATCTTTAGGCTTGCAGTTCCAAATGCAGAGGAGCAAGCGAGATACCGCCCACGCCGAGTTGATGTCATGCAGGAGGGCAAGCAGGAACCTCTTCTTGTTCGGCGCCGATATCCGGGTGAACCAATGTTTAGTTAAAAACAAGTGTTTAGCGAATTCAACGACTTCATGATCGTGTTTGACTTCAGCTGAAATTCATGAACAGTACAATTATTCCGTCTATCTATTCCTCCACCCGCAATTTGTTCAGTAAATGCATCAATCAATAAACGTCTTTAGAGCTATCTATGTTATTTTGTAAGAAGCAACCCAAAAGTGCAATCAAGACAGGATGAGTTCTAAACTTGACACTCGCGAAATCACTGACCGCCATTTATAAAAAAAGAAGTTAACAATCATCCCGCTCATTAACATTTACAGAAAGGTCTGGTTTGTGATCTTAATTCTGCTAACTGACTACTATAGGTACTCTTCATATGGCCTATGGTAAGAGATTTTGTAGCTTCATCTGTTCTCGTCATCCGAATAAAAGTAAGCTAAAGCCATATCTACAATTTAATCAAGAACCACAAAGTTCTAATTAGCTCTGAGGGTTAATTACACCTCCATTGCTATTTGCTCTTTAAGGCTGGCGTTTAAAAAATAATCAAAAATTGTGAGGAACGGTGAATCAGGACAACCAGGAGCAGCGGAAGGAATTTAAAATGTGACACAAAATGCATTACTTTAATACCAGTATACACTTACCATATACCATGTCCTCCAAAATAATATCGTTCAACAAATGCACTTGTTTAGTAAGCTCGGTAAAAGTTGACCAAGGCATGTCGTTAAGTACAAAATATAATTAAAAGGAATTATCAAAAGGTAAAAATAAAATAAAATGTCCTTTAAAAATATCTCGTCAAATACAAGTCTGACTGAGAGTTAAATTGTCTCTAGAAGATCAATAAACTCTTCAAGCAAAGTGAATTTCAATCTTACTGGTACGTGATTAAGTATTTTTTGGGCTTATAGTTCTGATTGTAATATTTCAAAACAATGTCAATTTTACTATTGTCATTAATTTGACAGAAAGCATAGACAAATGGATCGTAATAAGCTTAGACAATGAATAAAAAAAATAAAGAGGTTATGGATTTATTTGTAGATTTCCTCGTGAAAATATACACGAGCTATAGGTATTTAAAAAAATTATAGAATAGTCAATGATTTTATACTCACGCGTTTGAGTATAGGGTCTTTGCTTATAGTCAATTGTCAGCGTTATTCGTCTGTGACTTGGGTATTAACCTATTTTTTATTTACACTGATTGCACTTTTGTTTGGTGCGAATGACATTTATTTATTTATTTATTTAAACTTTATTGCACAATATTTATTTATTTATTTATTTATTTATTTATTAAAAAGTACAAATGGCGGACTTAATGCCTAAAGGCACTTGACACAAATAAATAATATAAATTGCAGGCCCAATATATCTGGATTGAAATATTTTAACTTAAAGAAAACTGTGTTATACGATTAAAATGTACATTACTATTTTTGTATTGTCAATAAAAAAACAAAGTACTTACGTCAAAGTAACAAAACGTAATATGCATGTAACGAAGCATTAGAGGCTAGTTTAGAGATTAATATACATATTAATGGCACAGCTCCGCTCCACGCGACACCACTATACCACGTGTTTATCGATACATGTATCGATAAACACGTGGTATAGTGGTGTCGCATCTCTAAACTAGCCTCTAATGCTTCGTTACATGCATATTACGTTTTGTTACTTTGACGTAAGTACTTTGTTTTTTTATTGACAATACAAAAATAGTAATGTACATTTTAATCGTATAACACAGTTTTCTTTAAGTTAAAATATTTCAATCCAGATATATTGGGCCTGCAATTTATATTATTTATTTGTGTCAAGTGCCTTTAGGCATTAAGTCCGCCATTTGTACTTTTTAATAAATAAATAAATAAATAAATAAATAAATATTGTGCAATAAAGTTTAAATAAATAAATAAATAAATGTCATTCGCACCAAACAAAAGTGCAATCAGTGTAAATAAAAAATAGGTTAATACCCAAGTCACAGACGAATAACGCTGACAATTGACTATAAGCAAAGACCCTATACTCAAACGCGTGAGTATAAAATCATTGACTATTCTATAATTTTTTTAAATACCTATAGCTCGTGTATATTTTCACGAGGAAATCTACAAATAAATCCATAACCTCTTAATTTTTTTTATTCATTGTCTAAGCTTATTACGATCCATTTGTCTATGCTTTCTGTCAAATTAATGACAATAGTAAAATTGACATTGTTTTGAAATATTACAATCAGAACTATAAGCCCAAAAAATACTTAATCACGTACCAGTAAGATTGAAATTCACTTTGCTTGAAGAGTTTATTGATCTTCTAGAGACAATTTAACTCTCAGTCAGACTTGTATTTGACGAGATATTTTTAAAGGACATTTTATTTTATTTTTACCTTTTGATAATTCCTTTTAATTATATTTTGTACTTAACGACATGCCTTGGTCAACTTTTACCGAGCTTACTAAACAAGTGCATTTGTTGAACGATATTATTTTGGAGGACATGGTATATGGTAAGTGTATACTGGTATTAAAGTAATGCATTTTGTGTCACATTTTAAATTCCTTCCGCTGCTCCTGGTTGTCCTGATTCACCGTTCCTCACAATTTTTGATTATTTTTTAAACGCCAGCCTTAAAGAGCAAATAGCAATGGAGGTGTAATTAACCCTCAGAGCTAATTAGAACTTTGTGGTTCTTGATTAAATTGTAGATATGGCTTTAGCTTACTTTTATTCGGATGACGAGAACAGATGAAGCTACAAAATCTCTTACCATAGGCCATATGAAGAGTACCTATAGTAGTCAGTTAGCAGAATTAAGATCACAAACCAGACCTTTCTGTAAATGTTAATGAGCGGGATGATTGTTAACTTCTTTTTTTATAAATGGCGGTCAGTGATTTCGCGAGTGTCAAGTTTAGAACTCATCCTGTCTTGATTGCACTTTTGGGTTGCTTCTTACAAAATAACATAGATAGCTCTAAAGACGTTTATTGATTGATGCATTTACTGAACAAATTGCGGGTGGAGGAATAGATAGACGGAATAATTGTACTGTTCATGAATTTCAGCTGAAGTCAAACACGATCATGAAGTCGTTGAATTCGCTAAACACTTGTTTTTAACTAAACATTGGTTCACCCGGATATCGGCGCCGAACAAGAAGAGGTTCCTGCTTGCCCTCCTGCATGACATCAACTCGGCGTGGGCGGTATCTCGCTTGCTCCTCTGCATTTGGAACTGCAAGCCTAAAGATGCTGTTTTATCCTCTAGCGAGTAAGTAGAGGAGATATTAACATCAACAGTGGCTGAGGTGTTTTCTGGTGATTTTTTTTAACCATGAGGAAAACCTACTTATATTGGTCCCACTTCTGTGCAGATTCAAAATGTTACATTCAATATACGTCAAACCAAACTTGTTCAATGCTAGTGACGAAAATGTCCGCGTCACAGGTCTATCTTAATGATCAATAAATCCGTCATCAGTTAATACAATATACATAAAGTGTTAATTTATACTGTAATAAATAGACCTAGAGATTTTCCTAGCACGAACGACGTGTTAATAGTGCTTGACACAACATAAACATCGACAATCCTGTTATCGATAACCACCACTTCAACCTCATAGAGGAAATAATTGTACATCATTATGAAGTTATTAAGAAAATATTCCCAATGTCCTAAAACTCGTTTAAATACCTAATAAGAAAATAGCAAAATCATTTCATCAAGGAAATAAATTACAATCATATGTCATATGATTCATAAAACAATGTGTTGCTTTTAAAAAAATTAAATACGAATAATAAGTTACTAACAAAACTATCAATTTATTAACATTTTACATACTACAGTGAAAATGGCTCTATGACATTCAAGTGTTACTTATCGATAGCAGGATTGTCGATGTTTTTATTGTGTCAAGCACTAACAACACGTCGTTCGTGCTAGGAAAATCTCTAGGTCTAGTAATAAAGCTGAATGTAATGTTTGTCATCTTCAAGACCTAATTATAGTTCTAAGGATTGACATTTATTTATTTATTTATTTAAACTTTATTGCACAATATTTATTTATTTATTTATTTATTTATTTATTAAAAAGTACAAATGGCGGACTTAATGCCTAAAGGCACTTGACACAAATAAATAATATAAATTGCAGGCCCAATATATCTGGATTGAAATATTTTAACTTAAAGAAAACTGTGTTATACGATTAAAATGTACATTACTATTTTTGTATTGTCAATAAAAAAACAAAGTACTTACGTCAAAGTAACAAAACGTAATATGCATGTAACGAAGCATTAGAGGCTAGTTTAGAGATGCGACACCACTATACCACGTGTTTATCGATACATGTATCGTTAAACACGTGGTATAGTGGTGTCGCGTGGAGCGGAGCTGTGCCATTAATATGTATATTAATGGCACAGCTCCGCTCCACTCTGCTCATCTCCGGCTCAGTGGAGCCGCAGCCTTAGGGATCGGCGACTCATACAACCCCTTTTTGTCGAGGGTTAAAAATAGAAGCCCTTTTGTAATTGTAAGTATATCTACGTTAAGAGTGGCAAAAAGTTTAAAATATAACTGTATTTCGTACACACAGACTGTGTGTTCGTAACTGTTTTCGTAAGTGTGTGTGTGTGTTGTCGTGGTTGTGCAGGGTCCGTCCGGATCGATACCACCATCTTATCCATTAACCTACCGCCAAACAGCAATGTTCGCATTGTTGTGTTCCGGTTTGGGGATAAGACAGCCGGTGAAATGACTAGCATAGAGGCCTTCCATCGTAGTCCTCATGTTGGCAGTGCATTTGCAGACTTAGGATTGCAGAATTGTCAATGCTAATATCTATGGGTCACAGTTTCACAAAAAAAACTAGGTTTATAAATAAGTATATTGTACAATAAAATAAATAAATTCTGTATAACTAGTTACATGATTCTAAAAATAAACATACACACAAGGTTACACAGGGCAATGGTAGGAAGCAATTTTACAAGCAGGATACAGGCTGGACAAGTCCCGGCTCCACATGTCGATCTTGGGCTGGGGCTCCTCGTCTTTAGGGTTTGTCATCACCACGGTTGCAAAATCGGGCTTTGGCTTGATTTTATTTCTGGAATAAGTAGATAGGAAGTTTTACAAAAAATAACGTTTTTTTTAGATGTATCTACAATCAATAGAAAAAACGTTACACACATTTCACATTACAACAACTCAGTTTGATTCATAGCTAAGCCACTAAAGTAAGTAATCTTATCTTAATATATCGAAAGACCATTGGACAATTCCCATGAGAATAGCGATAAACAAGTCCTGCGTGGATGGAGACGCGGGCATCAGCTAGTTCCCAATATGGCCTAAACATTCATTTAACTGTCCATTTACCACCAACCATACCACAATAGTTCCAAAGTAGTGCGGATGCAGAAATAACAACCATGTACAAGGGTAAAAATTGAATAATTTATAATTACACTCCTGCAATACTTTGCAAGCTGGAATGTCAAGAGGTTGATAGAGAAATACTGACTGTCTGACAGATGGGTCTTCCACCAGCGGTGGAACTAGAGGCAGGCGAACTGTCTGCTTCATGAGAGAACTCGGGAAGTGCAGGTCTTGTAACGGTATCACGCCTTGAGAACTCGGATTCTGTTGAAGAATTTATTTGTATAGTACATACATACATACATACATTAAATCACGCCTGTTTCCCAGAGGGGTAGGCAGAGACCACTTCTTTCCACTTGCTACGATCCTGACAAATTTCCTTCGCTTCTTCAACATTCATACATCGAGTCATGCACGCACGTCGGTTTCGGGTACTTAAGATTCGGCCCTTTTCCAGTATTTCTCCGATTTGATTCGAAAAAGTACGCCTAGGGCGGCCCCTTCCGACCCTTCCACACACTTTCGATCTGTATATCTCTTTCGTCAATCTTCCCTCATCCATCCTTTCCAAATGACCGAACCATCGAAGCATGCCCTTTTCAATCTTAGTCACTACATCTTCTTTTATTCCACACTTCTCTCTGATTTTTTCATTTCTAACTCTATCAATCAGTTTCACACCACACATACTACGCAAAGAGCGCATTTCAACTGCATTTACACGACTTACATGCTTGTCCTGCCACACCCAACATTCACTACCATACATCAGGGTAGGGGCCAGCACTCCATTGTGAACAGCCAGCCGGGCTTTTTGTGAAACGCCCTGTCTGCTCACAAAGGAGTACAGTGCCCCATTAATTTGATTCCCCGCATTTACCCTCCTCTCGATATCCTTCTCACACTTACCATCTCTTGTAAACACACTTCCCAGGTACACAAATTCGCTCACTTGTTCTACTAATTCGCCATTTACATTTATCACGCACTCAGTCATCTCTTCATCCTTCTCTATCACCATGACCTTGGTCTTGGCAACATTTACTTTCATCCCCTTTTGCTTATTTGTATAGTAAAGGTAAGGCAATGTGCTTGATGGTGGCATATGGCATTACATAATAGTCCTTCCTATAGGTTGACATCGGAAAACTTTCATTTTTACGTCATAGTAAATGAAACTGGTGAATTTTAGAAAAAGGCGTAATGTCCAGCTAACTTTTACCAACTGATAATGAAAATGATGAAATGAACATATAAGTGAGATATCTAACTTATATGGACAGTAGGCCTTTTTCTAAAATTCACCAGTGTCATTTACTACGACATAAAAATTAAAGTTTTCCAAAGTCAACCTAGGAAGGAGATATTATGAAATGTTTGATGCAATTAATGCATCATGTTTTGACATGTACTAACACTATGGATGGAGTTATCAATTAATTATTGCATTGTATTGGAACCATAACCGTTTCGCCATGTCCGTCTGTCCGTCTGTCCGCGGTCTAGCTCAGGAACAGTTCTACAAAGCTGTAATTTGGCAAAGTTTCAATTACGCGGAAATAGTTGTAAAATAAAATCTCGATGAAACTTTTTTGTGTACTGTATATGTAAAACAACAGTTTTGTTTTTACATTATAACTTCGAGTGAGGTATCATTGGATATCTCTTAAAAAACATAATGTACATTATTAGTCGTCATTTTTTAGAGTTAAGGAACCGTTTAGAAATTACTGAAGTTGAAAAGTGTACAGCAAAATACAAGTAGGTAATAAAAATCGGAGATTTCGAAAATTAGAAACAGTATAAGTACAGCCGGAATTTGATCGCCACGACACGTTACGCGACACGTTAGCTACGTACAGGCCGATTCACAAGAGCTGGCACGAATGGATCGACTGAGTGAAAGAAAATATTAGCGACTTGCCCATGGTCCACCTATGTGGATTACGGTGAGTAGAAAGTTAACTGGTAAGTTAAGGTTGTCAGTTCTTCAGAAGGCCTGAAGGGTCAAAATAACCTAGAAGTAGCAGCGCCGCGAAAGCGGAGCTCTGTCGTCTTCGTTAAGGCCTCCTAAAATGCCCGTGGTCTCGGGAAGTGACATTGGGTAAGCACCCATAATATCTATGTGTGCATCACAATGTGTATATCTATATATGTGTATATTAGTAAAACAACGCTTTGTAGCATTAAATCCGCAATGAGTAATTAAATCCCTAATCACAAGCCGCAGTTTAAATATTAGAATATATTATTATTTTACCTGCTTAATCCTTATAATGGGCAGATTATGTGTTTTTCTTATTTTACTGAATTATTAAAAAGTTCTATTTGCTTACAAAATATTAGTATGACCCTGTGTATGAACGGAAGTCACACAGTGACAAGTGACATTACTTACATTCAATCCATTCATGCCAGCTCTTATGAATCGACCAGTACCTTTACCATGAGTTACAATTACCGTACTCGCTAGCGACTTGAATGCTCCTGTCCCTCGCACTTTATGAGGTGACTCTAAATACTGTAAGGGACAGAGCATTCGAGCATTCGTGTAATTGTAACTCATGGTAAGGGTACTGTACCTAAATCAATTGTTCCAGGCTTACGTCATTTCGTGCATATTCCGTTGTAAGAGTATCTATATCTATATACATTTTGATACAATGTGAATATACCCACGTGTGCGCCGCTCTTGAATTTCAGATTTTAGCACCAAATATAAAAACTCTACCTTAATTAAGGATGGAAGCCTCATTTTATCATTCTTGCATTGCTCGAATACGTTTTGGCACCATTTCACCAAGTTCTCATCGGCAGCACCTCGCGTGTCCAGGCGGTTCGACATTTCCGCCATATTGCGAATTTTTGGCAGGTGCTGGAGGCATAAAGAAAACATGACCATAAACAACATTAGGTTCGTACTTGAGGTACTTTTTAACAACCAACAGGGAGATTAATGGCTATTCGTCGAAACAGCAAAAACGCGTAACATTTTAAATAAGGAGCAAAATGCACCTTTTTAATAAGACAGTGAGGTTTATTTTGCTCTATCATAAATTTGGTAGTTACGCGGTTTTGCAGTATCATCGACGTATTGACTTTAAGACAGACCACCGACTGGATTAATTTTCAACCTAATAACAATAACAGAGAAAATAAATACGTATTTCCCAGCACAGATCTTGTAAGATAGCGTTTTGTAAACGAAGCGGAACATAAAGGAGCGGGTATAACCAATAAATCTGCTCCAACAACGCTATAAGTGAGGTGTACTGTACAATCTCGGTCTATTCCGACTAGTTACATTGCTAACAATTGCCATTTGTTAGTTGCATTGATGGTTTCCGTAATGGAACTACCTGGACTTTTTTTTCCAAGTAGTTAGATTAATAATGCCTATATTAAAAAAAAATTAGGTAATATCACTCGCTATAACGCTCATTTGATATAATTATTGAATTATGTAACAACATTTAATATATTTAAATATGATATAATTATTATTTTAAATAATTATCATTTGATCTTATAATTATTATTATAAGCAGGTATTATTAATGTAACTACTTGGAGAAAAGTCCAGGTAGTTCCATTACGGAAACCATCTTCGTTGAATGTAACTACTAGGAAAAAAGTCCATCTAGTTCCATCAATGGAACTAGCAATGTAACTAGTCGGAATTACTGATGTGCCAAAGGAAACTTTCCAAAATTGCGGAAAATTTCATGTAGGAAAGTTTCGGAAACTTCTCACAATTTTGTATGGGGATTGAAACTTTCCGTTTCTTAAATTTAAATTTCCTATATTTCTTGGGAAAGTTTCCGGAAATTTCATGTAACTTTTCCAACTTTTTGAAAACTTTCCGCAACTTGCACATCACTGGTCGGAATAGACCACAATCTCATGGTCGTTATCGCTCCTCTCCTCTCTGCTTCAGTGGAAACGTGCCCTAATACATCGATGACTGAGACTGTAGTCAAATGGTTTCTTTACTTACACATCGTTTAGGCTTGTCTTCCCTCATATTTTTTAATGAGAAGCCCACTGATTTTACACTAGCCTTCCTCGACTGTTGCACGGATGGCGTTTTTGTCGACTTGGTCATGGTGATTATGGTGCCTTGGGAGCCAAGTAATCCCCCCAATAAATCAGGATCGCTAGAACCGCCGATCGGCTCGTTCCGAATAACATAACTCTGAATGAAGAAAATACAAGGGTAAGGACCAAAAAGTTAGACCATAGTTAATTGTAGTTAACCATACAAACTACGAAGGCGTAAAAACTTCCATTTTGCGACGAAAGGTATCCATAAAATTGTATGGCTAATTTTCGTGTCACAACGGAACAGTTTCATAGAGAATTTAATTGCGTGAGTTAGCATGCCCAACTTTTTGGTCCTCACCCACAAGCAAGTAAATTGTTTATTAATTCACGAAACACCTGCCACATGACTAGACCCCGCTATCGGAGGTGCAAAATGGTAGCTGTCAAGTTCTTAGGGTTGGGTAAAAATATTCATGATATCGATATCGATATTCTTACTTTTTATATACAATTAGTTTTATATATGTATGTACCTACCTATACCATTTTTTTGACTACAATTTAACATGTTTTTTTTGGAATCCATGATAATCATTGTCATCAAAAATGTAAACCCAATCAGTTACCATTTATTTACCGTTATCAGTACAACAAAAACACTATGGTTGCTATTTTACTTTTCTAATGTTTCGCGTTGCAGCACTACTGCCCTGCAGCCCGAAACATGAACGCTCTTGAGATAAACTTTTTCAATAGAGGTATAATACTGGCCACTTATACTGATAATAAATTATTCATCGTGACTGCACTAGATTAATGCAGAGAAACTGCAAAAAAAAACTGATCGTTCATGAATACGATATCCCTTTAAGAGACATTTATTAATTATTTAATTTTTAATTAATTTATGAATGGTTCGTGCTATGAAGATAACGATAATTTGTTGGTAATGATGAAATATTGAAGATTTTTATTCATAAATATGGAAAATATTTAACACATATTAATTTTGTAATTATATAGTCCTGTTTTATAAAATAAACACGTTTAATTAAAGTTCTAGGCTCTAATTATGGCAAAGAAAAACTATCGACATATAGCTAGTATTTCAAAATAATTTTTACCCATCCCTAAGAACTTGACAGCTACCATTTTGCACCTCCGATAGCGGGGTCTACACATGACGCATTTGCTGCTTATATTTGTGACTGTCAGGTACTTATTATTTTATCGAAGCACCTTTCAACGACCCTGTCTTTACGCAGAATTTTCATTTCATCAAAAGCATTTCTCGCTTTTTGAGTTTTTTTTTTTTGGTAGTCAACAGTCTAACCTAATGTACCCTACGTAATTAATGTTTAAGATATCCTGAAAATATCATGGCTTCAGCAGAAAATAGTGTTCTATGTAATTAAATTCGATAAAATCATATAATCGATGCAGTGAAATTCGATAAAATCATGTGTTACCGTGCCTATCGCAGTACCTATTTACAGAACAGAAATTTAACCCCGGCTTCTTTAGAAGCTAGAATTATGTATTTGGTTAGGATTTTGGCATACCTTGGTTCTAGAATCCACGGAGTCGCTATTTCCTTATTATTACCCTATTATCTACATACCACCTTGATTTTGACCACCAGTGCTATCATATTTCAAAATAAACAAGACATTTTAGGTCGATTTATCCACCTACTAATATTTGTTTGTTTGTTACGCTTTCACAGCGATGATAATCATACCTGGGATAACTCGGGGCAAGTTCTAGGGATTTGATATCGATAAAAAAAGATGTCGATACAATATTTATATATTTAACGTGACGCGTGACATTGTATTTTTTCTGGAGAAAACTGCCATTACATTTAGAGCAAAATAATTTTGACTCAAATCGATTATATTCTTAGCTCTAGAAGGTATATCTTCGAGGACGTGGATGTTATCAACATGGTGGGCGCGGGAAGTGACCACCGCATAGTTAGAGCTCGACTAACCTTCAACCTCAAGCTCGAGCGGCGACGCTTGGTCGAAAGTAACAGACCACCTGAAGACAGAAGGTATATAGAAGTACAGCAAGATTATTACCAGAGGAAGCTCGCAGAGAAACTGACAGCCGAGGATGCTTGGGACATAAACGCCATAAACGACCAACTAGTCTGCTCTATTAACGAAACGCTAGCGGAGATAAGACCTAAATCTAAATTAGCACAGGAGCCAAAGTCACAAGAGCTTTCCGCGCTGTTGGAAGAACGCAAGAACATCCTGGCCTCCACAAGCCAGACTGGCATCTCGCTGGTCAACAAGCAAATAAGGCACCTCCTTCGGAAACATCTTAGGCAGAGAAAACACAAGCTTATCTTAGAGACTATTGAGAAGCACAAGGGGCCAAAGGTGTTTAGGAAACAGCTAAAAAGAGGCAGCCAGCAGATTCATAGGCTGACGACGGAAGAAGGTTCCATAACAACTGATCGAACGGAAATTTTGGAAGCAGTTGAAAACTATTATTCAGAATTATACAGTTGCAAGAATCCGGAAAAGGCCACAGTCGGCAAGGACCCGCGAGCTCCATTAAGGAAACATCTTACTGAGGATCTTCCCGAGATCAGCTTGTATGAAATAAGACGTGCCCTTAAATTCATGAAAGCTGGAAGGTCGCCAGGCGAGGATAAGGTGACATACGAAAGTCTGCAGCATGGCGGGAGAGCAGTTTTAAAGCAGTTGCAGATACTGTTCAACAAAGTGTTGTTCGAGAGTGTGTCACCGGAGAAGTGGAGAAATGCAATAGTGATTCTGCTGCACAAAAAAGGCGATGTCACCAAACTCTCCAACTATCGGCCTATTTCCTTGCTGAGTCATGTCTACAAGCTCTTCACTAAAGTCATCACACTACGTTTAACTGGCCGGCTCGACGCAGACCAACCGGTGGAACAGGCAGGCTTCAGAGGCGGCTTCTCAACAATCGATCACATACACACTGTTCGCCAGGTGGTGGAGAAGGGCAACGAATATAACCAGCCCCTCGCCGTAGCCTTCATAGATTACGAAAAAGCATTCGACACGGTAGAACATTGGGCAGTTATACACTCCCTACAAAGATGCCAAGTAGACAGTAGGTATATAGAAGCCATCAAAGCGGTCTATTGTTCGGCTACTCTGCAAGTCAAACTGCACGAACTAACAAAACCAGTTCCGGTGAGAAGGGGTGTGAGACAGGGTGACACCATCTCCCCTAAACTGTTTACTTCTTGCCTAGAGGGTGTATTTAGGCTTCTCGATTGGTCAAATAGAGGCATTAACATCAACGGCAAACAGTTGTCACACCTACGATTTGCAGATGACATCATACTCTTCGCAGAGAGCCTGGAAGATCTGGAAGTCATGGTCACTGAACTGTACGACGTGTCAGTAATGGTGGGGCTTAGAATGAACATGGCAAAAACAAAGATAATGTGCAAGAACACCGATGCCACCCACATTACAGTTCATGGGCAGATATTGGACAGAGTGGAGGAGTATGTTTATCTCGGTCAAACCATGAGCCTAGAAAAGAACGGACAAGACCTAGAAATTCAGCGCCGAATTCGCTTAGGCTGGGCGGCTTTCGGTAAATTGTCCGACGTGCTCAAAGGGAACATACCGCTTAATCTCAAGCGCAGATGCTTCGAACAGTGTGTCCTTCCCGTGCTGGTATATGGAGCCGAAACTTGGACGCTCACGCAGAAGGTGGTTCATAAGCTGCAAGTCACGCAAAGGGCGATGGAGCGGGCGATGTTGGGCCTCTCTCTCCGAGACAGAGTCCGAAATACGGAGATCCGGAGACGAACAAGGCTCACCGATATAGCCAAAGTTATCACCCAAAGGAAGTGGAAGTGGGCTGGACACATATGCCGCAGAGGTGATGGAAGATGGGGTAAGGCTGTTGTCGAGTGGAGACCCAGAACCGGGCGGAGGAACGTTGGCAGACAAGGAATGAGGTGGACCGACGACCTGGTCAAGGTGGCGGGAAGGTGCTGGATGAGAAGAGCACTGGACCGAGATGAGTGGCGAGCAATGCAGGATGCCTACACTCAGCATTGGGTGGCTATAGGCTGAACAAGAACAAGAGAAGAATTTTGACTCACGTAGTTGTATGTCAGGATATTCACAAATCCACGAGTTAATATAATTATCGCGTGGGCGTGGATGTTTCTTGGGCGGCATGATTATTTTGGACTTTGTAACAAACGTAGCGGAATATTACCTACCTCGTATATTATTCTTACTCTAAGATATGAATGGCACTGACAGTAAATTGTCATTTTGATTGAAATGACATTCGCATACTTTTATTACCTATCTTAAGAGGCTCGATATCAGATATGACATCGAACCTCTTTACAGTAATCGAGAATGTCCAATGTGCACATGTATTAATTTAATTATATCGACATTTTTTTATCGATATCAAATCCCTAGAACTTGCCCCGAGTTATCCCAGGTATGATGATAATATATCATCAAGAGGCATTCAATATTAGTTCTCGGCGTTGGCAACACAAAAATCATTTGCAGTCTTAAGGTTGAAATCGCCAGACAATAATGAAATTTGTATGCAACATTACGGGCTTGAATAGCGAGCCTGCATTTTGTTTTTTAATTTGAGAACTGTCAGTAAACTATGTACTTCCTGTCTCAATATGTAGATAGGAATGTCAACTTTTCCGGACATTTTTGAGAAAAGTAATATAGGAGGTAGTCGTAAAAGCATGATAATCATCGTACTTCCAACTTTTGAATGTCCAAGTCGATTTTAGTTCTTATGTTGAATTCGTCTTTTAGTTCGTCGATGAGGTACCCCCAGTATTTGTTGACGGAGGCGTATGTCGGCAGCTGCGGCCGAGGCACGTAAGACAAGATCTGCTTAGCTATACTTGACGGCAGTAACTGAATCTGAAAGAAAATATTAAGAATTAAATTTTGATGCTTGTGTTGCCGATTGTTCTGTTTTTGAACACATCCAACTTCGAACTTTTCATGCCAATGACGTCAAAATGACGAAATTTTACACACAGGGTGCTCTGCTTTAATTTGGCAGGGATTTATTTATGTCTTAATAGGTACAAATTAAAAAAAAGAAAATAAGAAGCGGTAAAATGAGTAGAGTTAAATAAAGCTTAATCGCAATCAAAATATGAACCACGGCAGCATCATAATTTTTTTCACCTCTCATTACTAAAAATGGCAAATGTAGACAGCAGTATTTATTTTTATTCAATCATATACCTACTGTCCTTCTCAATGTCAGTACCGTTAACTTAAGAAAGTTAAATAAGGGTTTGTAGGGGCACAAAATGCTGCGTCAATTCATATCGCAGTGTATATGTGCACATGAGTCGTTGTCTAGGACTCAAGTAGTTAAGTCATTGTACTTAAAATAAAATATAAATTAATGTAGTGATCTCATTGGCTTTAGATTCAGTATTTGTCACCTACATTTTACATAAACTCCCTATAGGTTTACGCATAACTTGTTCGGCGATACTTTAACCAAATTTCAACATTTCAATACTAGTCTTTCATTTTTAATCAGCCTGTATACAAACTGACGTCATCGGCATGAAAAGTTCGACCCCTGACTATCACCTTAAAGCAGCATTGCAATTAGGTCTCTGTTAAGCATAGCTAACGAATTTTTACCTTCTATTTTGTAAGTAGTTACAGATCCCGTCACGTAAAATGGACGATGAGCGACAATGGAGGGGATGTGTTTGCGCATGGGTGCAGTCGCCAACCAATAGCATGCGCGCGTAAGCATACCGGCGGCGGAGTGTTCCCCCGTCCAGGGGGCCTAGACAAGAGGCAAACACCGTTTTCGCTTTTCTGTTGAATCGCTGTCAAATGTATGAGATCACGAATTGGTCACGTGGTTTATCGAAGAGAATAGCTCCCTTCATACCACCAATATCGTCGGCACATCGCCAGCGGCCTTTTACACGACGGGATCTATATCGTTAACGTATCGCCACCGAGAAGACGTGTATGGAAATTGGTATCAACGCCCCGTGTCCGTTATTTAGTACTAAAATACTTGACATTGACGTTGATTTTTGTAGCGCCATCTAGTAGTAAAGGTAGACTTCAGGCCATTTGCAACGTTAAAAGATGGCGTACGTGTAATTTGTTTTAGACTTTAATTTTTGGGTAATTAGGTGTTCAAAGTTCTTTTCTGATAGTGATTTGTACTTTTTATGCCTTTGTGTCGCACAGTGATTGAAGACTTGGACTTATTTCGTGTATCTGGCATCTTTCTTCTCGTTTCAAGTGGACTCTACAACGTTGCCCCCAATCTTCCTAGAGAAGATTGGATTGTGTTTTATTGCTATATTGATTTATACTCATATAAACCTTGACACTGGCGAAATCACTTCACGTGGAAACGCCATAATATCCCTGCGGTAGTAGCTGTTCAAGTCGCTGCGGGGGCAAAAAAAAAAAAAAAAAAAGTTAGACTTGACAGAAGCGCGTGGAGCTGACCTCGTGTGCTTCTGTTTAGTCCATTACAGAAAATATGGTTTTATTTCTCTAATAAGTCCATGAGAGTGTCTATAAATAACTCGACATTGGCGAAATACTTAACAGGAGTGAAAGCCATTAATTGAAATTAGAACTAGAGTAGTAAAGGTGAAGTATACTAAAAGTAATGTATAAAAACGTGAACACTGTTTTAGGGATTCGTGCTTCGGATTTGTATAGATAAAGGTTAACCCCTCCTATTGTAGGGCCATTACCAACTGAGCATCGGGGCAATAAATCATCTTATCGGAGTCTCTCGCTCGTACTCGTGGAGCTTATGGCGAGCGTAAGGGATGCGTGTAGTACCAGCGTTATCATGTATCCCTTACGCTCGCCATAAGCCCCACGAGTGCGAGCGAGAGAGTATGATAAAAATGATTTATTGCTCCGATGGACAGTTGATAATGGCTCTACAATACCGCCACCTGACCTGACTTTTTTTAAGTAAAAAAACTCCGTACTTACAAAGTCCACTGTTTCTATTATTTCGGGTTTGGGACGATTCACTTTCCATATCGTGCGTTTGGAACCATCTTTAAAAGTCACTTCCATCTCTTCTAACTTAAGTCTATCTTTCATCGACGTCACAATAGAACTCCATTGCGCTAAATATTGATTTAGTATCTGGAAATATTCAGAATGTAAGAGGTTTGAGTAAAAGGTTGGATTCATGAGTTCATGGCCATAATCCGGTCAATGTGGGATAGTCCCTGTGACAGCTGTCATTCGGAATATCAAACACTTACAGTTCAGGACCTACTACCATTACTACCAGTTCTTTTATACAGTTGGATTTTTAATTGTTTTCAGTTAATAAGTTTCTTGTCTCACATTCTGAAAGTAGGGCATTGTTTATCTTAGAAGAGCAGGTTGAAAATGATGCCCATAAACCCTAGGATAGCAAAGTAATTTAAAAAATAACTATGTCAATAGACCTGTGCTGTGCAGTAGCAGAAACCTATAAACAACTTCTCTGTTATAAGATTATTAAAAAAAAAAAACTATACTGAGCCATGCCTCTTATAGAAAAACTATAGGTACTGAGTCTTTCTTTTATAAGTTTCATTATTAAGTTTCCTCATAGTCGACATAAAAAGTAGATGGTTTAATTCTGTCGTTTCGAGATGTAAAATTGTAGCGCATTCAGTCTAGGTAAAGTACAACTTTGCTGTCAAACCCAAAGTTTAGGTTACGTTATAAAAACTAAAAATACGTTGATAAAATAAAGGCCGCGGCAAAATCTCAAAGCCGAAAACTTGGACATAAAATCCAGGCCTCTACCTGGACGACCTCTTCAAAAAACCGGGCAAGAACATGTCTGACCATGCTCAGCGTAGGGTTCCGAAGCCGTAACTGCACAAAAATCTCAAAAATATCAAGTTGAACTAATTCTCTACTTATTTAAAGTTATTTGGTGCTGTCTTAGGTGATTTTAGTAGGTATAAATACTTTAGTCGCCCGTATCTCAGGGATATCAATAAAGCCTTCTTAGTAGTGATAGTTTTAACATTTCGCACATTCAGAACGATAGTGACCTAATTCAAAATTTCAGCTTTCAAACTTTAAGTCATAAGTTGATTATGTTAGAGCCCTAACTCGAAATTTAAAACTTCTGAATTATGTCACTATTGATCTGTAGGTGCGATTTGTAGTCTAACAAAAATTTGCGCTTTAAAGCTTAATATTTCATAAACGGATCACTTGATCGAAAAATCGATTGCACAACGCAATATTTTTAAAATACGTCTCTAACGACATGCCACGCTATGGGAAAGACGAGAAATAAAACATACACCCCACGTTACATTTAGGGTGTTTTTTCATGATTTAATTTTACCACTTTCTTGGTGTGACTGATACTATTATTCATTCGAATTTTACAGCTTTCTAGTACGACGAGTCTCTGAGCTAGGCTGCGGACGGACGGACGGACGGACGGACGGACGGATATTACGAAACTATAAGAGTTCCTTGGTTGACTACGGAACCCTAGAAATGGCGGGTAGGTACCCGACCTTTTGCTAGTAAAATGTATAATTTTATTGAAGTAAAAATAAAAATTGACGGAGCTCATGTAACTTTAGTGCAAAATGATTGTTACCTCTTCGGATTTTCCTATGGGCGCCGGCTGCGGATCTACAGGTTCTGTGTTAGTGGATGATTCTTTACGGCGCTGCTGAAATAACATCAATAAAACAATAAGCATCTAGAATAACAATACCGCTTTGCTAACTAAGCTGTCAAATTAAGGAACATGTACATACATACATACATAAATACCTTCACGCCTGTAATCCCAGAGTGGGGAAGGCAGAACTACAGAATTACCTGCAACTTTAAAAACTTGTTGATAATAAAATCATACACCGGACTAACGCGGGCAAAAATGTACCAGTGCTAGTGATTCATTAAATATCGACTAAGTTTATCGACAACTTTTGTCGTGACATATGGATCTTACATTTCTTGCAAAATTAAGTCGTACCCTTATCCTCTATATCTAAATGATCAGCTTTTCATGACGATAAACGATATTTTTTCTTTCGAGGCATTTTTAACCGACGTAAAAAACAAAAAGTTTCTCAATTCGTCGGAATGCTAAATGGAAGACAAATCCATACCCGTGGAATGGCTAGCAAAGGATAATAACGAGATTTAGCTTGCCTTCTCAGCATTCGGCGAAGATGTCTTTTCTTGTTTTTGTGGCAGTATCACCGGACACTCCTGTATGTCCAACAGCTGATCATCTCTATATTTCTCGTAGATCTTCTGGCCTCTGTCTAGTATCGCCCACATGACTGGGGCTCCGGAGATTGAGAGGAGCTCCAGCATAAACAAAGCTTGGGGCTCCTGGATTATTTACAAAAGTTTATGTCAGTTAAATAGATAGATCCTGACAAAGCCTACTCTCAGAGCTGATTTTCATGAAACGTAACTATGAATAAATATCAATGAATATCAGGGGACAATCTCACACAAATTGACCAACAGTTGGTGTCAGTTGAAATCGCCAAAGACGTTAACAAGTCAGTACCGTTTGACACATAAACTCGATTTTTTATCAAGATAAAGATAGACATTTATTCAGTAAGTAGGCCGCACGGGCACTTTTACACGTCAAGAATCTACCAGCGCTTCACAAGAGGAGATCACTGCTGAGGAAAAACGCCCGCAAGAAACACAGCAGTCAGTAATTTTTTTAAATATTTAATATTACAATGGTACTACTTAGTCTAGCATTCTATAAATCTATAGTATTAAATTAAAAAATATATCAAATAACCTGCGTAGTTTCAGCAGGAAAACATACCAAAATCTTACGAGAGATAGAGGGAGATAAGGATTTTTTTAGCTATTGTTATGATTGCAAGCTTGTTTTTATTTAAAAAAACTTATAATTAATAGTTATTCAATCTAAAACTCAATATGAAAATGATAATCATTAATAAAACCATCCATGATCTTCAAAAGTACGTGATTATGGAGTAATAATGGTAAATGATTAGTTTACACCTTTGCCCATTTCAATTGAAACTGACCATAGTCCCAAACGATACTTGTACTATGATGGGTACTAGATAACGGTAAACATACTTATACAGAGAAATACATTACACACAAGGCTAAATAATACAGAGAAAACATCTAAAACTCCTAATAAATATTCGCGTTCATTACACAAACATTTGCGTTATAAATTTACGTAGGCACTACTGTAGTAAGAGATGTTAAAAGGACTGAAACTAAAAATTTCCATTCAAAATGCAATAACGTTCACACCGTCGTTTTACACCTAGTCCATTAATAGTTAATTCCATTGTCATACTTGTCATTTGATAATCCGTCTGAAGTTTATTATGGCGATGCTTTGGATTCTCAAAGTCAAAGTCAAAGTCATAGTTCTTTATTATTAAATTTAGGCATAATAATAATGTATCTATGAATGTCAAAAGCATTAACACTGGTTCGAAAAATAAAACCTTTGCCCCGAGAAGAACCACGTTCTAAGTACAGTCGCGAACCGGGATTATTGAGCCACTTACCCATGTTTCTAATTTGGCTATGTAATGCAAATCGAATAGCTGTCAGCCAGTCGTTGACATCGGTTATTGAAAACACGGCTAAATTACGAACAATGGCAAGTCAACAATCCCGGTTCGTGACTGTACGTACGTAGGTTTAAGGGGACCATTCACAAGGCACTTACTGGCTCAAGAGTAACAAACCACGCTCGGTCTGCCTGCATCGCTGAAAGCAGCACCTTCCACGGTGATGCCCCCCTATTGTGGTCCAAGGGGCTGACGTCATAACTGCTCCAACATTCCGGTCTAAAAAAATCCTTGCTTCTCTAATATAAAGTAAATATAATACATTTTCTTGCCTACCTGTAGGTACAATGAATCGACCACACCGGTGCTCAAAATACGTTGATCCACTGTTAAGGTTACTGTGCGTGGCTTATGCGTCTACGTCTTTAAGAGGATTGTGATCCATATAAAATGAGACATTTCTCTCTCCTTAAACCTAGTTCATTTTTACGATTTTTTAATGTATTATGAAATTTATGAAAAACAGTCTTTATGTTTTCCTTTCCCAAGAAAATAATTCTAAAACAGAATCCCACAGACCTAGTTTTTTATAAAAACTACGCATTATTCAAAAACTGTGGAAGTCAGACTTGATTTATAGGGGAGAAACGTCATCACCCGCGTAGCAAAATCTGTATTGCGCCGCTTCACAGGTCTCTTATAAGATGCGTCGGAAAGTCATTGTTTTTGAGATCTGGGGTTGACGGCACAGGTTAAAGACGTGACGCATAAGTCACGTGTGGTCGATTCTGTCATAGATCCCGTGATAAAATGGACACCCTTTCTTTGGGAGCTGATTGTTCTTCAACGGCCCCTCCGACCTTTATGAAACCCTGCTTAGAACCATCCCAAATTAAAACTAGGTTGCTTTCTTTAAAAAAAAACTGTTTAATTCTGTCTATCCGTTTGGTAGCTATGATGCTACAGATAGACACACAGACACACAGACTTACAGATAGGTACATAGTCACACTGTACCTACTATTTTATCGAGATACCTTACGACGAACGTATCATTACGCAGAATTATCATTTCATCGAAAGTCATATCTTTTAAGAAACGCATGAGTATTTTTTTGGTAGTCTTAAATATAACCTAATCTAACCTATACCTATAGGTAGACCACTTAAACGAGTCCTCGCCCGCGCGGTACAGGGGCGCGGGGTTTGAACTGAAAACGTGCTAACGATTTTCCCTAGATTGTACCAAAATTCTAATAACTTTTATTATTTTTGTAACGTCATTGAAACGAAACCGGAGGTAAAAGCTAGTCATTCACAGTCAGTCTACTTTGGGTTGAGATGTTGATGATCATGGCTTAGCACACTTACTGCGCCACAGAACACACAGCATCCTTAGGCCGGCAGTTCCATATAGACTTCAGTATCAAAGACAGCGTCCATCCACTCTTTATATCCCCCAGCAACGTGAGCAGGAAGTGCTTCTTGTTGCAGCTGGACAGACGAGAGAACCAAGCCTTGGTCGTGATCAGGCGCTGCCTGAAGCTCATGTCTGCTTCCTTGTAGGCTTCGTCTTCTGCCATAATACAAAGTAAAAGAAACAAATGATATTGTTTGAGATAAGCGTTAACACGCAACAGCGCTTCAATACGTATCAATCGCAATGGAAAGCGTTTGATGTCACGCAATCTGAGTCAATTGGACTAGAAAAAAAACAGTTTTTGCTAAAAATATCTAATAAATTAGTAATGTACTATTTTAAGAAAACAACATTTATATCTGAATCATATATGCATTTGTATGTTTTTATAGTTTATGCCCAACTCAATGTTATGTTATGTCATTTAAACCAGAGCAAATTTGGAACACTTGACTATAACAAAAATTAGCGCTCAATATTTCATAAACGGATACCTTAATTGACAAATTGTTTTCACAAACCCTAAAAAATACATATTCACGTTACATGTAGGGGAGGTACCTACACTAAAAAAAATGATTTCAAAATTTTATTTTACCTTTTTGTTGGCGTGACTAATCTGTATACATACATACCTACATACCTTCATGCCTGTAATCCCAGAGTGGGGTAGACAGAGACACAGAATTACAACTTCAAAAAGTTGTTGACAATGCAGTAACCACAATTTGCACAAATAGGCTAAGATGTTTACCAGCATATTAGTGACAGGTTGCAAGCCCATCGCCTATCAGTACTACAAGCCTATATTCCCTTAGTCGCCTCTTACGACATCCACGGGAATACATGGAGTGGCACTATTCTAACCCGGCAACCACACGGCACACACGACACATATATATCGAGGGTTGCGTGGTCAAACCCAATAAGTCGATATAACTTGTTGTGTCAAAAAGAACACTAATGAAAACATCAAAGCAATTCAAATTTCAATAATCAATTATTTCGATTTATCGGGTTTGACCACGCAACCCTCGATATATTTATGCCAAATTACAGCTTTGTTGTAGGTACTAAGAGTCTCTGAGCTGAACGGAACCCTAAAAAACAGGGGACAATACCACTAAGCTCAAACTAAGCTCTAGGCAGTAGTAAGGGTAGGCAACGTTAAACTTACTGAAGCTGATACATACTTAAATAGGTAAGTACATAGAAAACATCTAAAACTCCGAGACAAATACTTACTCGCGGTCATCACACAAGTATCTGCCTATACCGGGATTTGCACCCGGGATCGCTGGCTTTATAACCAGGATCACTATATTCACTACCAACTAGACTAACGAGTCACCAAATATAAAAGTATTCATTAAATAAATCATCGGACAAACCAAAGCCCCGCATGTTGAACAGAATTATATCTTTTAAAATATGCACTTGATTCGTTACATCAGCAAATGCTGCATCGAGAGGCATTTTAAATAGTTAAATTATCGTAATATGCAACCACAAAACCGCTTTCAATAAATTGACTACTTGATAACATAAACGACATGAACCATAAAGAATATGACAGGCGTAGTTTGAAACAACAATAAGTTTAAATATAGACTCTAGTTTATAGACTCTTTGGTTGCTATAATATTCCACAAAGTTTTACCATTGTCAAATTGGAATTCTTATTAATTTTTGGATCATCACACAAGTTTGCACTAGTTTAGCGCTGAGCAGTATAAGCATAATTGATTAATTGCCATTTACGTGGTAAATCCAACTACAGGGTCACACAATAGCTACTACGCTGAGCTGATACGCCACGCCACGCAGTTACCGCGACGTTCCACATACGAACGCTTGTTGTCAATGTGTATTGACACGATCAGTCGGGAGCGGCCATGAAGCAAACATCCGAAATAAAGTTGAATTACCAGCAAAATAAAACAAAATTGAACGTAGTTTTAATAATCTTAGTGTTAATTTTACCAGTAATATCTGTTACGGTATTCTTGTTGAAGTTAAAAGTTCACTCTGAAGAGAGGACTCCGCGTGAGCAAATAGCTACATTCGACTTCCCTACAGACTATCCAGTGTTGGAGGGAGTGGACCCTGAAGAGCGAGTGTTGTTTGAAGGATTTCGCACCTCATTTTTGCCTGATGAGGAGTTAATGCTTTGTCAGTTCAATTCGAAATCCAAGAGAGATCTGCCTGATGACAATGACACAAGTGATATTATGTTCTTATGGGATTTTCCGGAAGAAGTTACCGTCTCTACGAGGTCAAAACGAAAAAACAATTCAACTTCAAATAATGACACGTAAGTTTATTTAGCCATAGGTCTTGATAAACTGAGACTACTTTAATGATTGTCTTACATGTCTCTATTATGGATACGCTTCCAAGTTTATCAAATACACTTTAAATGGTGGTTATTAGATATGGCTACAGTAAGAAAGGGACTGCATGATCGGGAATAGAATTTACAAAAAACCCTCTAGACCGTAACGTTACTTCTCCTTTTTAACCCCTGATGCTCGATGCTGAGAGGGGGGTTATTAGTTTGACGTGTGTATCTATGTATCTGTCTGTGATTTGGATGGGGTTTGTTTTAATTTAAAAGCAGGTTTTCCAGCGGTGGTTCTTAGTTAGGTTTCATGAATATCGGTTAAGCCATTTAAGAGATATAAGCTGTAAAATAAAGGTTATACCATTATATATGTATATCTAATAGCTATCTATTATCTTCTATTTGATTTCCTTGCACGAGTAATTTTCTTATTAACTTGAAGCCGGTTTTGTACTTGCGATTCTTAGGGTGCGGCTCCACTGAGGCGGAGACGAGAGGAGCGGAGCGGAGCTGTGCCAATATTAACCAATAAAAGGCGCATGCGGTCACGTCGAGCGCGCCTTGCGCAGATTCCATTGGTTAATATTGGCACAGCTCCGCTCCGCTCCTCTCGTCTCCGCCTCAGTGGAGCCGCACCCTTATAGTACTGCGGGTGGGTGTATTTTGTCTTATCGTCTATATTATTTAATATTATATAATGCAACTCGTTTTCCTTCTTCTCTTCTTCTCTACATAGTATAAAACGAAATTTCTTTCTGCGTCAGTTTATCTGTCTGTCTTTATATCCGCTATTCCTCCTAAACCACGCAACGGATTTTGATGCAGTTTTCACCATCAGTTAAATATTTAGTCTTTTACGAAAGGTTAAATATGTCATAAAACCTAATTAAACTTTATTTTAAGTGAAAAAAACAGTATTAAGCAAAAACAATTTATTTAAACCCGTGCGAAGTCGGGACGGGTCAATAGTATTAGGTACGTAAAGTATTTTTATCCCTGTACCTTTTTCTGTTAGTTCTATAGTCACGAACACACATAATAAAAACTAATTAATAAGAACATACATAATTATGTCCGCAGAATAATCCGTAGAAAAGTCTATCTAGTCTATTCCCCATAACAGCACTTGTGCTTTTTTGAGCCAAAACGACACGCCTAACTCGCAAAGCTTACTAAACCTAGGTTTAAGTAGGAAATAAAGCGTTATCGCACACTAACTTTACAATAAAATACATTTTTACCAACATAACAAACCAAATAATGCATAGGTTTTGTTTAAAATTGTGGTAGTGTTTGGTAAAAAAAACTTTTTCAATTATAAGAGCTGGCAAATGCACGTCAATTTAAAAACAAAGTTAACCATAGACACATATTTTGTAATTTTCATGTTTCCCCCTCATTTGTTGTTCTGTACTGTGCTTCGTTCGTATTATTTACCTATATTACTGTCGAGTGAATATCGCGTATTTTGTTACTTTAATTTTGCATTTTATTTAAAACCTAGTCGTAGAAAAAGTATTGTATCTATGCAACGGTGTATAACTAACAAGGAAAGGTACCCAACTGTCCGGCTCCGATTTGATTTATTTTTATATATGTTAGAGAGTACTCTAAAATAATGGACACGTATTTTTTTTAGCTGCCCAAACTCAACCTATTCGTAGAAATTGTCCTCCAAAGTACTAAAAAGTGACCAAAACCTTTAAGTTCTGTAGAGAGTTTTCTTAGAGCAAATTGCTACTTAATTACTGAGGTGATTATAATGTTAGAGAACATGAAAAAAAATGGACCCGTGTTTTGTTATTTCGGCTCAAACTTATATTTTACAAAAAAGTGAAGTGAGTGAAACCATTAGAAAAAACACCTTCAAAGTTTCTAGGATCGAAAATTATCTAATAGACAAAAATGCTTGTTTTATTTTCAAATGCAAAGTACCGTTGACCGGTGACCGTTGATGTAGGAAAACATATCAATCTTATGCGGACGTCTTGCACCGTCTTATATACACATAAGTGTGTGTTTTTTTTTTCTCCTCCCTCTATCTTTCTCGTAAGATTTTGGTGTGTCTTCCTGCGAAATCTACGCAGGTTCATTGATATATTTTTTAATTTAATATTTATAGATTTATATAATGCTAGACTAAGTATATAGTGCCATTGTAATATTAAATATATTTAAAAAAAATAGTGACTGCTGAGTTTCTTGCGGCGTTTTTTCTCAGCAATGGTCTCCTCTTGTGAAGCGCTGGTAGATTCTTGACATGTAAAAGTGCCCGTGCGGCCTACTTACTGAATAAATGTCTTTATCTTTAAACTAAAATCGTAATCTTTAAAATATTCTCAAAATATATGAAACCAGGATCGAGCATGTTGGACAACTCTCAGAGCAGGATTCCGTCGCCATTACCAGAAACACATAAAAATATCGATAAAAACCACACGTATGAGTTAATTAAATCTTGCATCCTCAAGACTACAATCCTAAGTCCCTAAATGCGTTGCCAACCCTGAGGACCAAGATGGAATGCCTCTATGCTAGTAATTTCGCCGATTGTCTTATCCCCACATCATCGGAACACAACAACGCGAACACTACCGCTTAGAGGGTAAAGAAGAATAAAATGGTGGTATACGTTGCACAAGGTTGTACATCACTAAAAAGAAACCACTAATCGATTTAAAAATAAGAACAATAAATATATTGTATATGGCATTTTAGTAGTTTTAAAAGTTAAGTATATCATATAAGTAGGAATAATATGAGCGAATAAGACTCAGTAAAATGCATCATATAATAATAAATTACTAATATTACTGTAAACGAAATACCAAAAAAATATTCATGACGACTTTTAAAATAAAAGCAATTATCGCCATCTTGAAATACAAAAAAGAGTTCTGGAAAACCCAGGCAGTAAATAAAAGAATGAATTATACTTACCCATGTTGATTTAAAAATGAATTATGACTGCGATCTTACATCCCTAATTGCACATTATTTATGTGATTTGACTGCCATGACGAGTCTTTAAATTAAAAAAAAAAACACATTGAAACTTGCATCCCCAAAAAATTTTGAAAACAAGTCTCACGAATGAGCCATGCCGACTTTATAAATATAAATCCTGTCCGCCATCTTGAAATCCAAAATAGACTTCAATCATTTTGGAAATCGTCATCCCCGGCAACCTAGAGAAAAATAATAAATAGTGAAGTATATCCTAAAAGTGGACTCGGGCGTGAACCCTTGCCCCGCTATGTTGAATACCTAGTCGTAATTTGTGTATTTGTGTATACGCAAGGCAATTAAATAAAAAAAGGTGACATCAAAAGTCCGGTCTCTGGTAATTAGGACTAACTATTAATTTGAATTTCCCGTGTGGTTGCCGGGTTAGAATTGTGCCACTCCATGTCATCCCGTGGATGTCGTAAGAGGCGACTAAGGGAATAAAGGCTTGTAGTACTATTAGGCGATGGGCTTGCAACCTGTCACTAATACGCTGGTAAACATAGCCTATTTGTGCAGAATGTGGTCACAGAATTATCAACAAGTTTTTGAAGTTGTAGGTAATTCTGTAACTCTGCCTACCCCACTCTGGGATTACAGGCGTGACGATATGTATGTATGTATGTATGTATGTATTAATTTGAACAGTTGCACATTAATGAAACTCTTATTTATTTTAATTTATTTCTAATTTATTCTTTTTTATTCTAAATTTGGTCGTGAGGCCACTGTAAATAAAAACAAAAATGTAAAAAGTCGTGAAATAACAAAAAGTATTTTGATTCTCGCAGTCGTTTTATTTATTAGGTGACATAAACGTAGTAGGTTTAATATGTATCTTAAATATCATTATATCCATTAGGTATAAATAATTAATTTAATTATTATTTTAATAATTACCCTTAAGTAGTTTATGAGGTGTTTATTTAAATGTAAAATGTGTATTTTTTGTAGAAGGATAAATAAATTAAAAAAAAGAAATATTACATTTAAAAATGTTGGTGTCAACATTATAATAAGAATCGTTTTTAATAAAATTACATTTGTAAGACGTATTTTTTATTACATGAATCGAACTGCCATTAAAATTGACATAAAATACACAATGATTAAGAGTTTTTAAATTGGATTTCATTACGTAGTAATATTGGTTAATGGTTTTCTCTTTATATGTTTGTAAATCGTACAAGATTCCAACTATACTCGACCGATGGTAAGAAAAAAAAACGAATCAGTGCGGATCATGATAATAATGAATTTGAAGACAATCACGTAGAAGAAGAAGAATATGCTGACGATGACCATTATCAAGAAGAAGGAGATATTAATAATGAAAATTGTGAAGGAGGTGATAATTGTAATGAAGAAGATGAATTACAAGAAAAAGACTATGTAGAGCCATACTCAGATTATCCAAATTATGTCATTCTGAAAGACGAAAATGCGAGGTTTGTTTTACTACACATACCACAGGGTGTAAAGGGCGGTTAACCATAAATGAACCAGTAATTTTAAACCGTTCTACTCAACTGAAATTTTCTGGATTTAGACGTAATATAGAAAAGTAGTTTTTTGACTATTTTAACTGAGAAATATCGAGAATAACTATATATTTTTTAATATTTTCCGCAATTTTTCAGTTGACATATTGTCTGTAATTTCCAAGATAAGTATCTGTATATATTTTCAGTTTTCAGTGCACCGTCCCTTACATCCTGTAAAGTGCATACAGGGCGGAGAGTTCGAATGGGGCATTAAAGGTTATCTTATTGTAGACCACCACTGCTACAGTATTATGCAAAATGTTGTTAACTTGACCCTAGAGACAATTTTTGAGTTCCCTGTAAAAGTAATCTCTAAACTTTGTACCTACAAAATTGACTGAAAAACCCGAACCTTAATTTTACCCTAATGATAGGAGCTCACTCAGTTTCATTCGAAATTCTAGTAATAAGTGTCCAATGACAGTTTCAAAAGTGATACGTTCTTAAGGAACTCGTCGGAAGATGAAGTTAACTGCACCACGAAGTTCAAACGGAAGTGCATGAATGATTCCAATTATGACATGTAAGTATTTACGTATACACCCTTTTGGCCGTCTATTGATGACTTGGCTTTACTATAAGCACAGGATAACTTATAATTATTTTCTAATTTGTGTTTTTATTGTTATATAACATTCGAGGATAATCAAACTTCTATTTAGTGTTCTTTAGCTAATTATCACCCTCCCCCCCCCCTTTTTGCTAACCCAAGTTTATTTCTCTCCTACTATAATTTCCACTCTCTCCAGTTTAGTCTTTGGGAGCCTTTACATTTGCGATAATTCTTGCATTACTGGTATGTCTAAGGCACCTCGTAATTATACTGATTTCAATGAAGCAATTTTAACGGATTAAACTTGCCGATATTTTGAAATTTATTCATCATCGACCGTTGAAAGGAGTGTAGGTATCATTGGAAAATTTGAAGTTTTATTTAATAAATACATACATAAATAAATAAACTATCAATTTGTCGATAACGTCGATAAGCAGAGGTGTTCTCTCCCTGCAACTTGTCAAAAGCTGCTTTCAAAATTTTGGGCCTTGGAATAAGTAAGTAGTATAAGCATTTTAAATTAAATATGGTTACTAATAGAGTATAGAATGCTTTGACTACTGCATAGCAGTCAGCCTTCTTTGGTAGGACAGCAGCATAATGCAAACCGTGTGCTGGCTATCTCACTTTTTAAATAAAATCCAGTAAAATTTATTTAGAGAAGTTCCTTATTACTACTTCGAGGGCAGTAAGAAAGAAAAAAACAATTCAGTCAGTTTTAAGAATGACAAATATGAAGAAAATACAGACAAAGAGGACTTTAGAGACTATGATGAGCCACACGTGAATAAAAGAAACATCGCGAGGTTTGTTTTACAGCACATAATATACTAGGCGGAAAGTGAAGTAAAACAGGGCAAGGTACAGTGAAGGGCATTAACATCTATACAGCCATCGCGACAAATATATGTATACATGGACCTTATTGCTAGTAGCATAAAGGTGTATAGATAGTTTTGACGTCTTGGGAACGTATATATATTTATGCCCTTGACTGTACAGTTACCGTACAATTACCGTACTCGCTAGCGAGTCGAATGCTCTGTCCCTTGCACTCTATTAGGTGACTCTAAATACTGTAAGGGACAGAGCAGAGAGAGATTTCCCACTAATCAGCTTTACTGGTTTAGCGATATGATCACAAGTAAAAAAGCCGTATATGTTACCCATATCATATTGAGAACGCACAAAAGGCTACCACGAAACCCGTCCAACATACATAAAAGAAGGAATGTCAGAGTTGCTCCTCTAAACACAAATTTTAATTTAGTTCCTAATATGTACTTGGATGATGCTTATCATGGGAGAGCGGGGTATCCTGAAACAGGTATTGTTATAGTTAAAAAGAGACCTCAACTTTGCCTGTCGCTATGTAATTTTCTTTTTTTTTATCTTATCTTTAATTTTATTTGCTTTAGGAACACGTCAAAACCATTTTCAACTAAAAATTCCACGAAATTAAAATGGAAGACCAATCCAACTTTCAAGGACTCGTAAGTATTTATTGTCCTATTTAGTCTAATGGTCAATGTTTTATTCTTAATAGACTTCTAAGTTTCGATGCAGATCAAATAAGTTAACTTCGTAACAAATATTTCTCTCACATTAAAAACGACTAAGAATCTACAATAGAATTATTTTCTCAAGTAAAATTTCTTATTACAATTTTTTTCGATAATAAGATTTTTTTCGTTCGATGACGAACTTTTGACAGAAATGAACAAAGTTTTTTTAGGCGCGTGCAGTCGCGCATTATACCTACTATACTTTTTATTATATTCGTATAGACTTTGTCATTTGAAATGAGAGAAAAATATCTCTTATTATATACGTAACTCTTAACTATTTAATCTGAGGGTAAAAAATCATCATTTCATTTCGTTTGTTCTCCTCCTCTCCAACTTATCACTTCCTGACCATCCCTCTCATTTTTTTCTTTATCGCTTAGAAGCTGGTATCGTTTCTACCTACGGTTCTTTAAACATTGCGAGTGGATGTTAATTTAATTAGTTTCCCCGCTTAATACATAACTCAATATTAATTCATTTAGAAAAGAAAATAATGCAACCGATTATATGAGCAAAGAAGATGAAGACTACGACGATGAAGACATAGATGAATATGATAAATATATACAAAATGATTTAAACGTAGAAAACGAAGGCAATGTAGAAGTAAGCAGTGAGCAAGAAACTAAAGAAACTAACTCTAAAGATGAAATAGATGAAGAAGATGAAGACAATGTAGAAAATTTTGCAAATGATAGAACCAATTCGATAAGTAAAGGAGATAAAGACTATGCAAAAAAAGGTCGTAAAAAAGCAAATATTACAACCAATGCGATAAATAAAGGAGATAAAAACTCTGTACAGAATGAAACCAACACTATTGGTAAGGAATATACAAACTATATAAAAAAAGGTAGAAGGAAATAAAAATATATAAACAATTATTCATTATCTGTAGGTAAATGGGATTTAGTCGCGTAAAATAATTATTATGAAATATTATGAACGGTCTACGGAATACGTAGAAAAAAGGGGCTAGAAAAAGAAATGAAACCAATATTTAACAATGGGAAAGAAAATGCAAACTATGTAGAATAAGGTGCTATGAAAGAAAATTATGAAACCAAATATTTATTTATCTGTAGTTAAACGGGACTTAATCACGTAAAATTTCATAATAATTTATGAAATTGTATGATTGATGCAATACGATTGAAACGATGAGGTTATACTTAGTTTATAGTAAAATAGGTAATGATAAAACTTTATTCAAAGCACTTTTTTTATAATGTTTTACTAAGTAGGTACTTAAAAAAACAAAAGAGACTCGGGAATTACATACTGATAATTTTACTTGATTAAGTCCCACTCAACTTAAAATTTGTGTAAATATCGTGAAAGTTAATGCAAATATTTTGACTCGTGTAAGAAGTTGTAGTTTTTGATATAAAGAGTGAATGTTTCAAATGATTACTTGCCATCTCGACCGAAGTACAACGCACAACGACACTCGTTTTAAACTCATGACTACTGATTACCTAGCAAAATATTATTACGAAATTTGTGAATCCTTCAATTAAATGCTTAGGATAATGGGTCATACACAGATTTAGGTTACCGTTTTTCATGTGGACATATCTACTTGAAGTTAACGTTTTGGCAATGTGTGGCCGGCAACTATACTCATCTTGCTCTAACATACGAAGTAAGAGTAAGATAGCACTAGTTGCCGGCCACAAATTGCAGAAAAACATGGCCCGTTTAAAAGCCCCTTTATAGAATGAAATTCAAACCTAACACAAGAAAATTGAAAATTTACTTAAAACGAGAGCTCTTTCAATTGCGACAATCCAGCTTATACTTTGTTAATATAATATTGGTCTTTTAAGTTTAGTTTCTAAATATAAAATATTAGAAACTATATTCTAACATCTAAAATACTTCTCAATACGTTCGCTAATCAATAAAATAACTTACTTAATTGAAACTTAACTCGTTGGCTATAAAAGGCCAGCTGACATTCAGCCTGCAAAACCAGTGATCCTAGATCTTAGCCTACGTAGGAAGCAAATGTTCATTATTAGAGTAAGGACTCTGGTGGCAATCGTCATCAAGTATTAGTAGGTATGGAATAACCGAACTAAAACTGTATTTACTTCATTTGGAATATGACCATACTGAAGGTCAAAATCAAAGTGTCATGTATTAATAATTAGGAAATAGCGACTCCATGGATTCTAGAATTGCGGTATGCCACCAAAATCCTGACCCTTTTTATTATCATGCCGTGCATATTCCTAGTGTTTACAACCACTGACTTATTTAATATGTATGAATACGAGTAGATATCGCCAACCGCTTTGTACAAATTCAGAACCTTTCCTTAATCGGTGGCATTAACCTGGCTATCCGCTTATAGTTTTTAATATAAAATACCTAGATTATTTGTCCTTAAGATTAACCCTGTTAAACTGAAACCAAGGTCATTTTGCATCCGTGGTCTAGTACAAAATAAAACAAATCATTGTTTTTTTTATGTGAAGAAGATGCAGACTATGTAGAAGGAAACGATGGAAAAGTAAAAAAGCTCAAGAGGTCCAGGAAATTAAAACAGAAGACCATTTCAAGTTCCAACACGGAATCGTAAGTATTTATTGGCCTCTTTAGTCGTCATTCGTCAACATTATTAGACTAAGGGCGGATTCGGCCAAACGAGAGTAAATATCACGAGTAGCATCATCCGCCCTCTCCATATTTCTTCGATTTATATAAAGATAAAAGATGTTTATTCAGTACGTAGACGGCACGGGCACATTTACACGTCAAAGCACTTCGCAAGAGACTACTGCTGAGAAGAAACGCCGCAAACCTCAACAGTCAGTCGGTTTTTAAACATTGCTTATGATATTATACAATTATAAATCTTAACCAAGTACTTATATAAAACAATGAATTCAACATATATTTATAAATAAAATATCATGCGTAGTTGACCAGGAAAACGTGTACAAAATCAGAATTTTCACAAGAGCTTTTAATTATAATAATAAAAAATAAAAACAAAAACTTACCTATGACGGTGCAAGATAACCACATAAAAAGTTTCTTCGTGTGGAATAACAGAGTAAAGTTCCTTTTTTTTGAAGTTGTTTAAAAAAACTTTTCTTCGCAGACAAATCGCCGTTCCATAAGTATTTATTGCGCAGAAATTTGTACAAATGGCGGACCTAATGCCTAATGGCATTCTCTACCAGTCGACCGAAGAATCATACGGAAATTTACATAGTGGGTGCACAGAAAAAGAAGACAGATAGACATAAAACTAAAATCTTAAAAAAGAATTATCTTTCTTTTCTAATTCTTTTCTCATTTTGGTACTCACTGGCATTTGAAGTCAATACAAACTAAGTCACGACGCTAGCAATTAGTTACGAAACAAACAATCGACTAATCGTAACTCCGCGTAGGTATCGCTTTTCTTCCTACCGACTACTCGGCGAAACAAATAATAAGCTTAACGAAATTATACCAAACGTTACTTAGGCAAAATAAAGGTCTGTGAAACAAAAATCTGCATAATTAAA
Source organism: Acleris emargana (assembly GCA_927399475.2). Taxonomy (NCBI): domain Eukaryota; kingdom Metazoa; phylum Arthropoda; class Insecta; order Lepidoptera; family Tortricidae; genus Acleris; species Acleris emargana. The sequence continues at coordinate 7,988,272 of OV656840.1, forward strand.
CTCACCCAAATAATAAACCTATACTATTCACGCTAGCTTAGCATAGCTTAATATGAAGAAAAAAATAGGTCCATTTTTTTTAAAACCGATTATTTACTAATCACAAATTACATCTATTGTAACTTAAATCCAGCTCCACATTACTATTTCTAGGAGCAGTGGCGATGGAACCTCTAAGTATGATATCTATGATAACAATTATGAAGGAGACGAAATAGAGAAAAAAGGAGAAAATGCTAACTCAAATGTTAACCATCAAAACAACAAAAATAAAGGCATTGAGAGGTATGGTGAAATTCTATGAAATTATATCTAGGCAGCTCGCCTGTATATGGTTTGGATCAATGATATAATATAAAAAGAGGTAGATATGTTACCGATACGGTGTTTCGCGTATAAAAATGGCCCTAGACACGCACTCATAATCTGTTAATATTGCAATAACACACTAATCATAAATGACAACTTTTGAGGGCCATTTGCAACGTAAAAAGATGGCGGAGTGTAATTTGTTTTAGACTTTAATTTTTGGGTAATTAGGTGTTCAACGTTCTTTTCTGATAGTGATTTGTACTTTTTATGCCTTTGTGTCGCACAGTGATTGAAGACTTGGACTTATTTCGTGTATCTGGCATCTTTCTTCTCGTTTCAAGTGGAGTCGCAGTGGTGCAGAGGTTAAAACTATCTTGACCTCTGACCTATAAATCACCGTACAACGTTGCCCCCAATCTTCCTAGTGAAGATTGGATTGTGTTTTATTGCTATATTGATTTATACTTATATATACTTGACACTGGCGAAATCACTTCACGTGGAAACGCCATATCCCCGCGGTAGTAGCTGTTCAATTCGCCGCGGGGGCAAAGAAAGAAAAAGACCACTGAAAGCAGAATGGTATACTTATTTCCAGGAGCGAAACAGAGACGACTATATGTTGCTCTGCATCGTATGGGAGCAGAGCAACATATTATACTCGTCTCCGTTATGTTCCCGGAAATTAGCATTTTGTCCTGCTTTTACCTGTCACTTGTTTACTTAGCCTTTACTGACAATGGACAAATAGTAATGAATCAGACCTGGCATCTTGCCTCGTTATTCCTTTATGCCTATTAACGGAGTAACTCGTAATGCTCTATATATACTCAACTAGCCCAGGCTTTTCTTAACGTTTCCTACCTTAACTATACAAAAGTCAGATGAAGATATGTATACTCGTGCCTACACCTACCTATACTTTCGACTTTAAATCATTAATTTCAAAAATACCACAGTCGTCATTTGAATGGTAATGTTCGACCTTAATAGCCTCGATCCTTAGCCACCATCTCACAACACAAAATATCGGACTGACTCAGTCTTCAAACTCTACCAGCCCACGAGTCTTGCCAAGACTTAGCGCTCTGTTTATTTTATTCTTTGACTGGCAAAGTATTTCTTCCCTATCGCACTCGATCATCGGGTATATTTTTGTTGCTCTCCACATTTTTGACACAATATTTGACAATTTAATTTGGAAAAAGTAGATTTCTTACAAATGATAGAAGAATGGAATAGATGGTGCAAAATCTCATCACGCACGATGGTATTTTTAATGTTTTGGTCGCATAATCTGACATTAGTTCCACCTTTCCGTAGACTAGTTCACGGTACAGTTGAAGGCGCGAGACTAATAAAAGGTGTACCAATTGGCTTGGTTTTAGGTCGCCAGAAGCGACGTGCGTATAACATATCTACCTCTTTTTACTATACAGGTTGACTTCAAATTGGTAATACAAAATCAAAGTTTCTCTTAAACTCATTTCCCCTAAACTAAACACCTCTACTAAGTCTCGTGCTGATAAAATAATCAAAAGTGGTTTTGTTTCTCATGTTTGAATTTATCCTATTTTTTATTGCTTGATGCCCTACCCCTTATGGTTTAAGTGCAGGTGAGAGGTGCGGGTGTAAAGTGATTAGTGAAATCAACGTGTAAGGCCCTGTTTGACCTCTGTTAAATGCAAGTGTGAAGTTCATACATTCAAATGGCAAGTAGCAAATGTATGAACTTGCACTTACCAAAGTATAAACATAATCATCGTAAAAACTTGTTAAATCTATAATTCTTACCTTCACTTGCTACTTCACAAAGTGTAAACCAGCCTTAAATTACCCGTACCCTTTTTTTGATTGGATTATGTTTTTATTTTTATGCTGATTCAACATCAAATAGGGTTTGAATTCCCGACTTTTTTTATTTTTGCCAAATAAGGGTTAGAGAAGGCTAATGTAGACAACTGAGTTAGTGGAATTCAGTATCCGTCATTAACTGAGCCATAATCAATTGTTTTGTATTACCAATTTGATGTCACCCTGTATTATATCATAGGGTTGGATTCACGAATTCTAGTAAAAAAAAAACTAGGCTCAAAGGCTTTTTATCAAATTTGTGTGCTTTACCGTTTCGACGATAGAACAAAAACTAAAAATCGGTCAAGTCCGAGTCAGGTCCCGCACTATTAGGCTGCGACTCCACTGAGGCAAAGATGAGCGGAGTAGAGCGGAGCTGTGCCAATATTAACCAATATAATCTAGATTAACGTGCGCAAGGCGCGCTCGACGTGCGCATGCGCCTTCTATTGGTTAATATTGGCACAGCTCCACTCGTCTCCGCCTCAGTGGAGCCGCAGCCTAAGGGTTCCGTATAGTTTAACATTTTTAACCACCGACGCAAAAAGAGGGGTCTTATAAGTTTGGACATAATGCGGTTTTTTTAAATTTGAAATCGGGTTTTCTAGCGGCGTTTCTTGGCTTCATGAAGATCGGTTGGTTCGGTTAAGAGATTTTAGCTCTGAAAGAAGGGGTCACCATCATATGGGGGGTTTCAACTAAGAATCGAGTTGGTTTTTGTGGTACTCCGACATTGTGGAAATCCGCCATTACAACTCGTATTCTGTAAAAATAGGCCATTTATTACGGTTAAAAAGGCTCTTTATTTGAAGTTAGGACGGATGGACAGAAAACGAAGGCTTGATAGGATTCCGTTTGTCACCCTTCTCATACGGAAGTCTAAAAATTAAATACTTAATTTTAAGTACCTACCTTACGCTTGGTCTTGCATGCATACTTATGTAATGAATAAATAAGATTGCTGAAATTATGTTGCGATTGTGGTGTTTGCGACTGTGCGAGCCCCTATCGCCGGTTTTTTACCTAATGACTCGCTGATTTTGATTTGTAATGTAAGGGAGTAGTAGATGATAATTTCTTAAGTATTTAATTATTATTTACTTTAGGAAATCGTCAAAAAAATATTGTTCAAAGAAAAAACTCAAGGGGTCCAGGAAATTAAAACCGAAGATCAATGCAACTTTCAAGAGGGACTCGTAAGTGTTTATGGACTCTTTTAATCATTCGTCAACATAAGAGTTTTACGTTTCGGCATAGATCAAAATAAGAGTTAGGTACCTACTCCGTAACATATATTTCTCAACTTTTAGACGTTTGGCATCCAAAATTTGTTGTAAACATATCCTTCCTGTTTTAGAATCCAAATTTCAACCACTACAATAGCGGCCTGTACACGTAAAGCTCGGACCGCGAGAAACGCCACGCGCCGTTCCAATCTTCTTTCCGAACCGTACGTGTAAATGCAACTGTAATAGTAAAATAGTAAAAAATGTACGGTTCGGAACGAAAATTGGAACGGCGCGTGGCGTTTCTCGCGGTCCGAACTTTACGTGTAAAGGTTGCTAATTAGGATTTGGCAGTCGTGGTGGCTGTGAAGCAGCGGTCCACGCCTGTCGAACATATCTCAAAAACAATAACAATAACAATATATTTTTAAAATTAGACGTGAAAATGTATTCAATTCCGTTGACCGAGGTACTTTGCTTACAGAAGTAAAAAATACCGTGCCCGATATTTTTTTCTACCTTTGGCAATGCTACAGTTTTCTATTTAATAACCATACAATTCTGTCTTCTCTTGGATGTCAGCAGGGTGACCCGCTTGGGACGGCCATATTGTCTTGATATTCAGCCTATTCTTTCTGATCTTACCTCTGAATTCAATGTGTGGTATTTAGATGACGGAACCCTAGGAGGTGAAGTGGATACAATCCTCGAAATTTGATTCAATTGACCTTCAATTAAACTATAATAAATGCGAACTTTATGTCGAGATAAATAACCCTGAAAAACTAGAAATAATATTTAATTTTGAAACCGTTTGTCCAGGCATCACAATTAGATCTAAAGAATCACTTCACCTCCTAGAAGCTTCAATTTTCAGCAAAGCGTTGCGTTACCAACTTTCATTAATGAAAATATCACTTGCTTCCATGAATTTGCTGACCGTCTTCTTCAGATACAAATTTCACATGGCTATCTTTATACTACGCTTTTGTTTATTTGTCCCTAAATTTACTTACACCATGCGTTGCAGCCCATTTTGGACATGTCAAAATTATTGTGAATGTTTAGACAAAATTATTTTCGTCATTTTTTTTATAGGGTAGAATGTTGAAATTAGGTATAGTCGGTGCAGCTACCTTTTTTGCTAAAACATATAATAGATAAATAGGTCAAATACTGAAAGCCCTTCTTATATGTAGTTGTACGCAAAACTAATATAGAATTTACGTCTACACAGATGTGTTACAACTACATTCAAAAGGGGCTTTACTCAAGTTTTTTACCTAAACCTCTAAAGTTTGTCGTTTAAGGTCAGGGCAGGCAATTGCATTAGACATATTATACATATACATACAGGACGAGCGTTATTTCTTATTTTCGCCAGATGTAAGGCAATGCTTGCTAAGTATTGTTCAAAATCTAAAAGGGATTGTTCGATGTCATTTTTACTAGTGATTTCCATTGTCAATCATTATACATTTAATCGAATTTTCGTAAATCGCTAACTTATTATCGGAAGTAGAATTTACCGATCCAACGAGTTCAAAACAATTTTAATCTGTTGAACCTCCAAAAATTGTGTTAATATTACATTGACCTTTTTAGACGTTGTCCTGCTCATAGTGATCCAATTTCCTATGTTTATCAAAATTATTGTTATCGATTTAAAACTTGTTTTATTTGTTATGAAATTAGTTTAACATAAAAAAGAACTTCTCGTTTTGATATCCCGTTTATTAGTAGCTACACATGCTAGGCAGTATCTGGGTAGATTAAGGACAGATTTACTACATTTATCTGCTTGATTAGGGATATATTATAAGAAATGTCGGCATTCCCCCCGGCCGTCCGGAATGTCGATTTGGAGCAGTAAGAGTGATATCGTCATTGCATTTTCATTTGATAAAAGTAATAGTGCCGGGCGGCCCGATTCCTCTCCTCCAACTCCTTCTTTTTCACCTTCTTTCCCAAAGGTTCGGGCTATGCTTACGTATGTATGTACGTAAACTCTTTATGCGCAAAAATATAAATATTGCAATATTGTTATAAAACTAATGTACAAAGGCGAACCTATCCCTAAATGGGATCTCTTCTAATTAATTCTAATCGAGTTCCATATTAATATTTGTAGGGGCACAGAAAACGGAACCTCTCACAATGATGACTATGATAACTACAATGAAGGGGCCGAAGCACAGAAAGAAGGAGATAGTGTCAAGTCAGGTGATCTATATCAAGACAATGAAAATGAAAGCTTTGAGAGGTTTGGCTTTACTATGGTTTGTTCCTATTCAGACTACCAATTATAATAACAAGTAGTAGTAGTAGGTGGCTGCCGTTTATTGTATTACTAGCTGTTGCCCGCGAAACCGTCCGCGCAAAAAAATAAAACATACCCTATGTTACTCAGGGATAATGTAGCATTCTAATGATGAAGGAATTTTTTAAATCGGTTCTGTTGTTTTTGAGTATATTTGTTACAAAAATACAAATCTTTCCTCATTTGAATATTAGCATACATTTCATTTTAATGTCTGATACTGTACGGTTCATAGTGAAACCGGAATCTCTGCGGCTTAAGTCTCCTTTATCAAGGGTTAAACCTTTTTTTTTGTATACAGCATGGTGCGTCCTCAGACTCACGTCGATCGTGGTCCTTTGGATGACGTAGTGGAGCAAGTCCGTGGCCAACCGGAGCTAGAGGAGGGAGAGATGCCTTCCTCTGTGCACTTGTACAAGCCAGCCAAGCTGCATTCAGGTACAATTCTGCACCTTATCCCATTGGTGCAAAAGATGCAAAAGTGTTATACATTATCATTTTACTCGCCTGTACAGGCCCCTATTTCACCATGTAACAATTGTCAATGATATATGTCTGCTGACAATTCGACAATTGTCAAGCGACAGGTGACAAGTAGACAAATTCGCCATTTTATTTCTATGGACATACATAATTGTCTAAAATTACAGTGAAACCATGATAGGCAACTCGTGCCAAATTGTACATAGTTTAATTTAAGGACAATTATGTTGTGAAACAATGTAAATTTTTCCAAGTCGACATATTTGCAAATTTGTCGGTAATTATTGACATGAGATTAGAGCCAGATAGTTTAATCTTACTATATGGTATTTTAAAACCCCGACTTAAAAAGGGTTATAGGTTAATCCGTTTCTCTATTTGTGGAATCGTAATCGTATTAATTTGCACCGGCATCACTATCACCTGTGAAACATGAGATACAAAATTATATATCGCATGAGTGCGATAAAGACGGGTAGCTACACGTGAGCGGGCACTTGTCATGGCGAGAGGGGCGAATTTGAAACAATTATTTATATTTTTCTAACAATAGCGTTGCTATGGATTGCCGTCTTTGTCTGTTGAAATATGGTAACGGAGCAAGTGTCAGTAATTGGCGACCGGTTTTAAATGCATTTAGTATGAGCATAACGTACCTAAATATAAAATATCATTGGGTAGACCCCGTTTTGGGTCAAAATCCTTTGTCTTTTTCGAAAACGCGATTGTGAACAAACAAACAAATCTATAACTACATAACCATTACTCGTAATACCTATAGAATAATAACTCGAGAGTAATACTAAGTGATTTGCTTTTATTATCATGTTTGTATATCCATTAAAGGCACTTGATTCATATAAACGTTAAATTGACCCACAATACAGCATGCTTGGAGGTGACATTATTCAATTGATGCTTAGCCTAAAATCGTAAAGGTTAACCTTCAGCCGGTTATTGGACTACACACACTTACGAGCTCATTCACTGAGAGGCCATTGGGACCATACAGTTTTAGATGGATAAACTTCATGCGGTTAGGAAGATAGTTACAGTCACCAGCAATATAATAATATATTATCCAACATTGGGCTGAAAAATATCTGACACGTGTCTTTTACTAGAGCCATAAGAGCATTTTAGATATTTTTAAGCGCAATGTTTAATAATACACTTCCGTCAAATAACATATCACCTTTGACTTAGGTACATCTCATACGATTACGATGCCAACGCGTTCATACTAAATTTACTCTATTTGTAATTTCATATTTATTTAAATGGTTTTTTAAAAACGAAACTAAACGAGAAAGTAAAGGGACTATTTAGGAAATGGTAATTATGTGTAAATGTTTTTAGGAATTCACGCACTTTTTAAAGGGCAAGGTGATAAAAACACTATAAGGGCTACTCAAGCTAGCATCATGAGACGGAACATGGACTCTGAAGCAGATCCATGCCAAGATTTTTACCAATATGCCTGCGGAAACTGGGCAGCTCTCAATCCTATTCCTGCCGACAAAGCTGGGTGAGTACCAATATATCGTTCCTTTACTTTCTCAACCTCTTATCTGATCGAATAGTTAGATATAAAAAACACTAAGACATTCATGAGTTCTAAGGGATATCAAGACTAGTTTCGTATCAAAATATTTGATTAGATTAGCAGTTGAGAAAGTTAAGGGTCGATATAAATCGTTTAGGATATATAAATCATTTGTAGTTTAAAAGTTACCATTTCCAGCACTTATAAAAAATACTTGAAAAAGTCGTAGATGCTATAGTCGAGGACTGTCAAACAGATAAAAATAACTTAGTCATAAAAATAACGGGGTTTTTACATAAATTATGTAAACACCCCGTTTTCTTAAATCGTCTATTTTTATCTCTCTGTTAAAAATTACACACCCTGTAGCTCCTAAAGTATTGCGCTTAGAGTAAAAATGAATATAGCAAATTTTGTAGAAAATTTTATGTAGAAACTTTTGTCAAAAGTAGTTATAATGATATTCACATAGATATTCGAGATATTAGCAAAAATCTGAAAAAAAGGTACTTTCAACCCCCCCTTACACCCTCAACACACTCCCCACCCTTGAGGACTTTTAGTAAGTATGTTAATGTGGATACCCCAAGGTATAACTGTACCAATTTTCAAAATTACATGAATTATTTCCCCTGATTTTTTTTAATTTTCTTGGGTCATCATAACCAACTGATGCATTTGTTGGAAAAAACCCTCTAAACAAATTTACCTGTGATTGCTTATCTTTGGTATATACGGCCACGTCACATACTCTTGACCGATTGTTTTCTTTCAGATACGATACATTCGAAATGCTGAGAGAAAATCTTGATTCGATTCTCAAAGACCTATTAGAGTTCAATAAGAATGAACAGATTAAAAGCAAATATCCTGGCTCTCATCTCGATACAAAAGATTATCTACTCAAGGGAATTAATTATCAAAATTCAAATAATAAAGAACAGTACCAAACGACGATTAAGGTTCAATTGCGTGAGGTATTAAAAGGCACAAATAAAAGAAAATTGCGCTATCATTGGAAAAAACCTGAACAAGAGAAATCAGAAAATGTAAATCATATTCGACATATTTTAAACAGGAAACCTAGAGCTACACTTAACCAATTAAAAGTACACCACAGAAAAATATTGTATGCTATGATAAAACAACCATATGAACGTCACAAGCGTAGGTTGAAGCAAAAGCGTTTAGTAAAACAATCATTAAAATATAATCCAAGAAGAAAGTTTACTCTTAAGAGAAGTAACAATCCAGATACTGTTTTCCGTCGTAGAAAGATCCAGGCTATCAATGGTAATCGCAAACACAGGCCAAAAAGAGACGTGAAACGTAAGAATCCTGGAACACCAAGTAAAAGAAGTGGTGAAACAGCTGGAGATGCAGCAATGAAAGCCAGATTTCTCTTTAAATCTTGCATGAATTACGGAATACTACAAAAACGCGGGCATCAACCGCTATTAGACTTATTAAATCTGCTGGGCGGATGGCCTATCCTCGACCCAACGTGGCATAAAACTGACTTTGATTGGCTTGAGCTTATGGCAAAATTAAGAGTATACAATAACGATATTCTAATATCTGAATGGGTTGGGCCAGATATCAAGAATTCGGATGAATTCGTTATTCAGTTTGACCAGACCAGCTTAGGTTAGATAATGATTTCAATATTTTGTTATCTGAAGTTTAAATTATAGTTAATTTAAAGTGAGCTTAATATTTCAGGCTTGCCAACAAGGGAATATTTTCTCCAGGATTCCAATAAAGTGTATTTGAATGCGTACAAAAATTACCTGATCAAAATAGCTCTTTTGCTCGGTGGGGATAAAGAGTATGTTGAGGAAAGCGCTGAGAAACTCATCGATTTTGAAATAAAGTAATGTATCATTATTTTTCTTTTATAAATTGGCAGGGAAGTTTACAGTGTTATAGATACGTTATACTTTAGATTAGCGAAAATAACATCGGCCCCGGAAGATAGAAGAAACGTGTCTGAGTTGTACCGCCGGATGACTTTGCAGAAATTGGAAAATATGGTGCCGGAAGTAAATTGGAGACGGTACCTTTGCGTAGTAATGAATAGAACCGTATATTCCAATGAAACGGTTGTGCTCTTTGCTCTTAACTACGTCAGAGTAAGTTGAAAAAATAACTTTTAAGTTAAGTTATTTGCGGAGACGGGAACTTTCGTGGCACTTTTAACCTTTCATAGTGACTTATCATTCATCGTACATCGTACTTTCAACGTTGGTACATGTCGATATACTTAACTTCAAAATAGGCTTTTAGCAAGCAAGCAAACCAGCGCCTCTATTCTAGGCGGTAACATACAAATCGTATTTAACCTAAATACGAACCTAAATTTATGGTATTGTTTTTAACTCGGCCGACAATACTGTCAACAAAATAAGAGCTATCAAAAAGTCGACAATACGGTAACAGTTCAAAAACGATATGGTTTTTACTGTGTTATGTAGAGGCCTTATCATTTATCAGAGGATCATTTATTTATTTATCGAAAGAAACATTTTGTTGGCACTAACATACATTTTGAACATCATTTTTTAAAATAAAGGAATGGATTAGATATTGTTAGCCATATTAGAGAACTGATTAATTATGAAATGGTTTGTTTTCAGAGTTATTTTTAATTTTAATTTTATATGTCAAATTCGAATTTTCAGCAGCCAGAAGGTAAAATATAAAATAATATGGAACAGATCGCTATTGAACAAAAACCTGTTGGTTATCTCTTTTTTAAATTTATTCGATATATTTATATGTATATCGGAAGTCGACAAAATACGAAGTCACTAGCGTTATTGAAAAGTGCCACGAAAATACCGGTCTCTGGTTATTGGTTATTATAATTTTCTTCAATTTGTAGCACCTGGTGACGCTGATTCATAATACAGATTCAAGAATCCTGTCAAATTACTTGTTGTGGCGTTTTGTAAGACACAGAGTTAACAATCTTGACGATCGATTTCAGTCAGCCAAACAACAGTAAGTTGCCCTAAAATTTAATTAAATAATTAGGTAATTGTCGACTTCACTGAGATACCAAGAATTTATTTATCACTACCTATTTGTTTCGAAAATAAAGTACTGTATGTTATATTTCATCACGGAGCTGCCGGTGGTTCATTGCCAGCAGTGGAAGTTAAACATCACGTGACGTGACTAAGGGCCCGTTGTTTGATCAGTAGTTAACTCATCTAATTGTAAAAATTCGAAAAAGAATAAAAATTTGACACATTTCCATGAGATTTAAACATTAGTTATGATTTTTAACGATTTCTTAATTTAACTACTGATCAAATAACAGGGCCTAAGGGCTGTTTCGAATTTTAACAATTAGTTGAGTTAACTACTGATCTAACAATGTGCCTTATTAGAGTTTAACCAGATGGCTTATTGCCTAATACACTCGCAATCGCAATTGTTTTCTTTCATTTTGACAGTTCGAAGGAGAGTCTGCTTTCACGATGAAAACAATTGTTCCACTTTCAAGTCGATTGCTATTCTTAGTGCGTTAGGCTCTATAGCTGCCAGCTGACCTTAGTTTAAAAACATTACGTACTATCAGCACAATAGAACGCTGACCCACCATAGAACTGACACAGTGATGTTATGATTCAAGTCGTAAGAAGTGTCTAACACAATATTTTATAATATCTCTGTGACCGTAAAATGGTGGGTCAGAGTTCCATTGGGCAAATAGTACATGATTCAACAAAAATCATTGACTAACCAGGTTTCACTATTTTTTAACGTTGTATTATTATTGTTATCTATCATTTTCAGATTTTACTTCATACTATTCGGACGCGAACAAGCCCCCCCTAGGTGGAAGAATTGTATATCGCAAGTTAATTCAAACATGGGGATGGCACTTGGCTCTATGTTTGTAAAGAAATATTTTGATGAGACGAGCAAAAATGATACTCTCACCATGACTAGAGAAATACAGCAGTCCTTCAGAGAGTTGTTGCACAAGATTAACTGGATAGACAATGATACTAAGAAGCTAGCTGCCCACAAAGTGGATGCCATGATGCTAAGGATAGGATACCCTAATTTCATTCTAAGTAAAAACCAGTTAAATGAAAGGTATAAAGAAGTAAAAATACACCCCGATAAATATTTTGAAAATATTTTGAATATTTTACAGCATCTAACGCAAATGGAGCAGTCGCGGTGAGTAATGTGGGTTTTTGGCTCCTGTCTACTTCAGTTTCAGTTAGGTAGTATGAAAGAGAGAGCTTCTTAATAGCATTCAGCTAGCTATCGTTATCTCACTTGCCTTTATTTTATTCATCACAATCAAGTACAACTGGACCTTGCTTGAGATGCGTGCGTGGTTGCGACCGCGTAGACTAAAGTCGCCGTCAATAGAACTTGTGAACGATGTAAACAAATGAGTACTGATTGACACATAACCTAAAATATTCACCAAGCGTGTTTTTACTAAAAATAACGAAAAATTAATAGTTAGTTATTTCAAATAATGACTAGTGTATAAATCATTGCAAAGACCTCACTTGATCTTAAAGAAAAGTACGTGATTATCGAGTAATCATGACGAATTGTTTCGTTTGGGTTTGTTTACATCTTTTGCAAGTTACTCTAGGTTTAACGCTGCAAACGGGAAACCGAAGCTTTACGTGTGGTAGGTAGACGAATTAAGTACTAAATAATAGTACTTTCGAAATATGTACTCCATAACCATAACTAAGTAGCCAAGAATAATAAGTTTAAAGTATTTTAATTTATTTTAGGTGTTTTGTAAATTAAATTGACTAGGTAGTTAGACATTGTCCACATCGAATGTTTTACAATCTTGCACAAAAGGAATATGGGTTATCTATTTTAGGCAACTATCTCATTTTCAGTATTGGACAACCCGTGAACAAGACTTTATGGAACACCGCGCCGGCCGTGGTCAACGCCTACTACAGCCGGAACAAGAACCAAATCATGTTCCCTGCAGGCATCTTGCAGCCTCCGTTCTATCATCGGCATTTCCCTAGATCACTAAACTATGGAGGCATTGGGGTGGTAATAGGTAAGGAATGGTCTTTTTTAACCTATTTTAATACTGTGCTTCTTTTGCTGTTGCTATTTTTCGGTTTCTCTTGTTAGGAATCATTTTATTACCCAAGAATGCTGTAGGCGATAAAGGGCAATGGGCTTGTAACTTAGCTGTCACTAATACACACATGGTAAACATCTAAGCCTGACTATGTGGTGACAGAATTAACTTTTTTTTTTTTGAGTTGGTGGTAATTCTGTAGCTCTGCCTACCCCACGCTGCGCATGAAGGCGTGAGTGTATACTGTATAAAGCTTGAACACAGTAAAACATGGGCACATAAAGTAACAAAAATAAAAATGTTATGGAACATATTTCAAGGAATTTTTTATTGCATTTATTTACTAGACTAATAACCATTTTTACAAATATATACAATTATTTAATTTGCTTTCTATATGCCATACTGCGTGCTTTGCGTCGAATCCGGCTCATAAGTCTTGCACAGCACTGTCAGGATATCTTTTGCAAGCCCATTTCCATTTGTTTTGCAATTCAGCTGCCGATTTAACTTCTCCGCCTCCTTTTTTTAGAATCCCTTTCATAATTGCCCAATATTCTTCAATCGGCCTCAGTTCAGGACAATTTGGAGGATTGCACTCTTTAGGTACCACTGCGACATCGTTATGTTTATACCACTCAACTACTGCTTTAGAGTAGTGACAGCTCGCAAGGTCTGGCCAAAATAATGGCTGTGAGCTATGACTGCGTAAAAAGGGCAGTAGACGCTTTTGCAAACATTCTTTTTTGTAGATTTCACCGTTTACTGTGCCTGTTGTTACGAATGAACGACTTCTTTTACCACAACTACAAATAGCTTGCCATAAAAGATTTTTTTTTGGAAACTTCGATCTCTTTTTTATCTTGCAATCTTCTGGGGCATCCTTACGAAGTATAAAATTCTTGCCCCGGTATCTGCTTGAAGTCTGCTTTGATGTATGTTTCATCATCCAATACAACGCATCCAAATTTTGTCAAGTAATTGTCTTACAACTTTCGTGATCTCTGTTTTGCAGACAGATTTTGCTTAGCGTCGCGATTGGGTGCAGCTTGTGCTTTGAACGACTTTAATCCAGCTCTAGACTTAGTTTTCTGTACATATGACTGCGACATTTTGACCTTTTTTGCGACATCACGGGACGATAACTTCGGATTCGCTGTAAAAAGCCGCAAGACATGGGCTTCTTTTTTTTATCCTTTGCGCCTTGCTTACCTGCACTTCCCGGCTTGCGATCTACTGTCAATCGTTCTCGGAACCTTTTTAAAACTAAACATACGGAAGATTGCGGTAATTTTAAAAGTTTTGCTAATGCCCTATAACTTAAATGGGGATTTTCAGTATGTTTGCGCAAAATAATTTCACGTTTCTTGTGTTCATAACTCGCCATCGTGAAAACAAATGATCAAAGTGGAACGCTGTCATAATAGTTTTTATTCATGATATCAAATAGTTTTTTATTTATAATACTAAGAAGTTTCCATATTGTATAAATAAAAATATATAAGCATTTACTTGTGCCCACGTTTTACTGTGTTCAAGCTTTATTCAAGTTTCTTACGTTTTTTTCCCAGGAGTGTCATAATATGCTACTATAGCTACATCACTTAGGGGAATTACATTTGCATGGAAAACATAGGGCCTTCTCTCATCTCCAGGACGTCTGTTCTATTCCAGGTCATGAAATAACGCACGGCTTTGACGACAAAGGCCGACTGTTCGACTGCAACGGCAACCTGCACCGCTGGTGGTCTGACACCGCCATCGAGTCATTCCACCGGCGGGCTCAGTGCCTCATCGATCAGTATGGGCAATACGTCGTGCCTGAAGTCAGTATGAAGCTGGATGGAATCAATACACAGGTACCTATTTTTTATCTTTTCAAAGCGCCATGTTAAATACAAAAGCCTTTCATGCAATCTGACAGTATTTGACAGACAACGCAAAGCCTTAACCGCTAGTAGGAACTAGGGACTCGAAAATTGCAGAGAAAATTTTATGGATAGCCTGGGGGTGCATTCAGAAAGTATTTTTCTAAATTCAGTCACCATCGAAAAGGAAAGCAGAAATAACAACACAAAATCACGCGCTTCTGACATAGTTTTCAATAAATACGCACTTGTAGTGTACAACGTCGAGCAACCTCGTACCTACGCGGATAGTCACCATTCAATTCTATATACATTTTTCCAGGGTGAGAACATAGCTGACAACGGAGGCGTGAAGCAAGCATTCCGCGCCTATAGACACTGGGTACAAGAACACGGCACCGAAGGGGAGACGCTGCCTGGCCTCAACCACACGCACACGCAACTGTTTTTTCTTAACTTTGCACAGGTATGCGTATGCGTCATTTGAAGAAATTCAGATCAATATATTCATCATTCATCATCATCATATAGGCTGATGATGATGAATGATATACGATCCGTGGCCAATGACCATTATAACTAAGCTCTAGCCAATCACGTAAAGCTTTAGACTATTATTTCTGACATGTCTTGAGACAGGAATCTCAGCCAATATCAGTTTTTAAATTCTGCACTAAGACTAAACTAAAGGTTTTGAATCCTATGCTAGCTTATTCAACGGTTGTGCCATCCTTTCACCGACCGGGACGACACAATGAGAATTGGGAACACTGGTGGTAGCAACGCGGACGGACCCGACACGACAGTCCTACGGCTACTTAAGTATATAATAAGTAAGGAAACATGAGGTTAAAATTATATACCATTATGTTTAAGGTATGGTGCGGAGCAATGCGTCCAGAAGCAATGCGGAACAAGCTAAAAACGGCTGTGCATTCTCCGGGCCGTTTCCGAGTCATCGGTACGCTGTCCAACTCCGTCGACTTTGCCAGGGAATTTAAATGCCCTCCCGGGTCACCCATGAACCCTACCAACAAATGCACTGTTTGGTAACAGTTCACAGCTCAAATCTGAGTTCAGGGTTCTTGAAAATTTGTGTTCAGTCAGATAATCTGATGAGATCTTAAATCTGCTCTTCTAGGGTACAATTGAGATTCAATAGCTGAAGCTTCTAGTGTCCTCAAAGCATTGTAAGAGTTCTATAGATAAGGTTTTCAAGGGCTAATGCATTTAACAAAATGCGTGATCGATAGTTTATAGATATGTATGTATAAATAGAAATAATGCAGCACAGTCTTAATGAAATTCCAACTAAGTACGTCAGATAAATTTGGCTGTTTACGAAATATAGTGACTTCCATAGCAGGTCATCAGTCGACACCGGCGATGGTGACATATTATGTAATTTATTTATTCCGTGTGCCAGATTTCGTGAAGTTTCCTGGCCTTGTTTGTGGCTTAGGACTAACTATACGGTATGCCATGTCCGGTTTTGACGCATTCGCTGCCGTCCGTTTGCCCAGGTCTTTAACGCAGCTTTTAGGAAGGAAGGAATAGGAAGCTCATTTTCTATGAGTGTTAAAACGCTATACGTTCAAAGCACAAGATGAAAGCCCAGAAATCGCTTATATGCGTTTTGCCGGCAAATGTGTTAAAACAAAAATAAAAATATCCCTCCTATTCGTGAGTGATTTTATCAGTAATCAATCACATACTCACGGCAAAGGGTTCGGGCATGCTTCGGGGCGGTATTATTATAGATATATGGTATAGTATAAAAAAGACTCATTTTATTACTGTCTTAATAATCAAGACTTTGCTAATAAAGAGTTAAGTACAATTTAGTTGATTCGACAAAAACATGTTGATTCTGAATAAGTTATTTGTAATGGATTGTAATGTTACTGTGATATACTTGTATTTATAGATAATCGAATTATTTATTACGGTTTATTTTTAACGATTAATATACCACCACACTAATTTCCTGTAGCAGGATATTTTAGTGGTGTCGATAATAATTAAACCTTTATTATTTTTACGTATTTACATAAATCGCATTAGGGCCGCCATTTGCGGGTAATATTAATTTGGCGATATAATACGTGTGATAAATATACCGAAAGGAAAATAAAAAACGGACTGCCATTCTCTCTTCTGGTTACGTAAAGGTCCTGGAGTGACGTCTAACATGACCTAGTTCCTTCTAGAATCACTTAAAGAGAGCTCAGTAATTAGTAGACTCTGTAATCTTGAAGGTTTTCAAACTTTATAAAGCTCTATTATTTGAGCTGCTTCTGGAACGAGGTACAGAGTTTACAAGACTATTAGGTTGTCTCAGTAAGTTTCTGACGGACTCCTTGAGACCAGAGGTTGTTTCGGTCGATTGAACGGAAAATACCTCACTGAAAAAAGTATTATTTTTGAATCATTGCCCGCATATCATGGACCCAAATGCGATGTATGATTATTTATGATATTTTGTACTAAATAAAAGTAACTACTCAGACAATAAGTCTCGTTTTCCTCCGACAAAAGCTTGAATGCTCTTCCCCAAACTATATTTGTAGCCCAACTGTAGTGTCAATGAAAATCAAAAAACCCTAGAACTAGATATTACAGACAGACAGACATATTTACACGAACCATTTGGAGCCACTTTTGACCCCCTCCTAACTCAAAAACTATTTCACATAAACATGTCAAATTTGGCACATATATTGAGACTTGCGAGATACATATGTGCTCCAAATTTCATAAACACATCTCAAACGGTTATTTAGATATTAACGTCCAAAAATCGACATTTTTATCACTGACTGACCAAAACTCTAACCCAGTTCCAGGTGACCTAGAAAGTCCAAATTTGGCATGCAGATAGGTAATTTAATTAGGTGAAAACAAAGGAATAAATCAGAAAGCCACCCACTAATAAATAAAACGGGATTATTCGCAGTACTTTCTTTACCTTTGGAGAAACTACGGCGAGATTTTTTTCGCACTAGCTCCTTTAAAATGATTCCCCTTTATTTTATGACTATCCCTTTAGGTGTATTAAACACTTTGTATGTCCGTGCATTACATGTAATGCACTGGTGACCTAGCTCGGCACGTCCACGTATACAGGGTGGCCCAGAAATAGCACGTCACAGTGACACTGGAGATTCCCTGGCCTCAGACGAACCAAACCAGCCTAACATGACCTCAGTAAAAGTTGCACCGTTTTCGAGTTATACCAATTTAAAGATTTTTCCAAATTTTCACCTCTCTTGACATTGTAAGTGCTCGCATTTACTGGGATAGCTTTAAAATTTAGTTTTTTTTATTTGTGCGCGTTTATGAATAGTTGATTAAGATGATAGAAGCATTATTGTGTCAATAACTAATGTAAAAGTTGGAAAAATACTGTAATGAACTTGACTTAACCCTTAATTTGGCAGTGTATGCCACAGTCAACATACTATAATGTTCACTTTTAATGTTTGGAATGTTTTTTTATTTTTTTGCTGATTCAAAATCAAAAAGGGTTTGAATTCCCGACTTTTTGTATTTTTGCCAAATTAAGGGTTAAATTATCATCAACATAGTAATTTAAACTTTGAACACCTGCCATAACTTTTTTTTACTACAAACGAAATGAGCAAATAACTTTAAAAACATGCGTATTTTATGCCAATTCTAAAATGGTATGACACATGATATCTTAATGCATAAAAGTAGGAATTCGTATGACATTTGCCAATATGGATCCTCGGAAATCAATGCTAATCATCTAAAAAATTATCTTGTACTCTACGATATCTCATTTGTTTGTGCTCCTTTGAAGAATATGATTGATTTTTGGTTGACCTTGATTCAAAGATAATAAAAAACGGGTTTAATTTTCATTCGTTTTTACAGTAAATGTTCGAATTGTTTCCCTCCGACTCTAATGGGCCCTCTACACGTCGGCGGATCATGGGCGTGCGTAAGGGACGGAGCAATACGTAAGAGTGATATGCAAGACTATGTTGCTCACTCTAAGGTGTAAATGCGTCCCTTACGCACATCCATGATCCGCCGACGTGTAGAGGGGCCATTAGGCACAAATGACATCTTCGAATAAAATTTCGGTT
This sequence comes from Acleris emargana, assembly GCA_927399475.2. Taxonomy (NCBI): domain Eukaryota; kingdom Metazoa; phylum Arthropoda; class Insecta; order Lepidoptera; family Tortricidae; genus Acleris; species Acleris emargana. The sequence goes on from OV656840.1 coordinate 8,007,088, forward strand.
TAATTTTCGTAAACTGGTTTCCGATATGTCTCGGGCTGCATTGAAGACACGTCGCCGTAGTTCCTCTTTGTTACTTATTGGTTTTGAATAAATATTGTCTTTCAAACATCACCAAAAAAAAAACATTTTACAAAGCGATATCAACTTCCGTTAAGAGTGCCGAGTAGTCGTTTCAGTTCCACAAACAAAATCAGAGTCACGAAACGCAAGGTAACGAACTATGAGTAGTTTGGGTCACAGGGCTACAACTGCAATAAATTAATAACTATCCTACAATTCTTTACATGATAAACTTGCAAAGCGGCTAATCGCGTTTCATTTGTTAGTTTGGTTGCCGGGATCCTTATTGGCAAATGTGATATGAATTCCTACTTTTTTGCATTAAGATATCATGTGTCACTCTGATTTTGTTTGTGGAACTGAAACGACTACTCGGCACTCTTAACGGAAGTTGATTTCGCTTTGTAAAATGTTTTCTTTTTTGGTGATGTTTGAAAGACAATATTTATTCAAAACCAATAAGTAACGAAGAGGAACTACGGCGACGTGTCTTCAATGCAGCCCGAGATATATCGGAAACCAGTTTACGAAAATTAAACCGAAATTTTATTCGAAGATGCCATTTGTGCCTTAGAGTCGGAGGGAAACAATTCGAACATTTACTGTAAAAACTAATGAAAATTAAACCCGTTTTTTATTATCTTTGAACCAAGGTCAACCAAAAATCAATCATATTCTTCAAAGGAGCACAAACAAATGAGATATCGTAGAGTACAAGATAATTTTTTAGATGATTAGCATTGATTTCCGAGGATCCATATTGGCAAATGTCATACGAATTCCTACTTTTATGCATTAAGATATCATGTGTCATACCATTTTAGAATTGGCATAAAATACGCATGTTTTTAAAGTTATTTGCTCATTTCGTTTGTAGTAAAAAAAAGTTATTGCAGGTGTTCAAAGTTTAAATTACTTTGTTGATGATAATTTAAGTCAAGTTCATTACAGTATTTTTCCAACTTTTACATTAGTTATTGACACAATAATGCTTCTATCATCTAACGTCCGGTTCCTATATTCAATCCGCGGACAGATAGGCTTACTTCGGATTAAAATTTGACACATTTTGTATGGGCAAATGTCAAATTTTAACCCGAGGTAAGCCTTATCTATCCTCGGATTGAATATAGGAACCCGACATTAATCAACTATTCATAAACGCGCACAAATAAAAAAAAACTAAATTCTAAAGCTATCCCAGTACATGCGAGCACATACAATGTCAAAAGAGGTGAAAATTTGGAAAAATCTTTAAATTGGTATAACTCGAAAACGGTGCAACTTTTACTGAGGTCATGTTAGGCTGGTTTGGTTCGTCTGAGGCTAGGGAATCTCCAGTGTCACTGTGACGTGCTATTTCTGGGACACCCTGTATATGTAAAACACTACCCAGTCGTGCATTACATGTAATGCATGGACGTACCAAGCCAGGCCATTGATGGAAGCGAGGGACAGTTAAAGTGTTAAAGTATTCTTACAGAAAAAAGAAAATTCTCAATCGTTCCTTTTGCTCTGTCAAAGGACGGCCTGAAAAAAAAGTCGCAGTAGTTTCCTTCTTTCAAGGGAACAAGGGCGAAAACGTCGCAGTTATTCATAGGTACTTCAAAAAGAACCAATGCTAATCAAGTGCAAATAATCTGAAAGACGCAATAGTTTTAAATGAAACTTGTACAACTGTTTTTTTTTCATAGATGTACCAGGCGTCCCTTTTACACGTATACGTCGACAATGGACCCGATTCTACAGTGGCCTCTAAACTTCCTTTTTTATTAAGGTATCGCTAAAACACATTGCTGTTCTATGAGCAGCTATCATAAAATGGTCTTAAACATCGTCAGCTTGACATTTTGGAATAGCACTGGTCAAATCTGCCGTCTAATTTAGGTCTTAAAATTAGACAATTAGGGTTTTAGGCTTTTTAAGCGATGTGCACGTAGAATCGGGTCCATTGGCTCCTGTACAGGCTCCAGGAATAAAATCACACGAATTGTTGGTAATTCTGATATTTTAATCCCGTAAACATTTTCCAATGGGTACACAACTTTTAAAAGAAAACATTAAAACACGTCACAAAAAATGCTTGACAAGAACACAATTATTGACCAGAGAGGTGATAAATCAGTTTCAGGCACTTAGGTAAACATAAAAATTAGTAATACTCATTGATATGATAACCTGTATCAGATCCTAATACGTCGAAACAAAAGATTATCAAATGTGCATCTAAATATATATTGGAAGGAACTGACTGACCCATATCCCTGGGTATTGAGATTCCAAATTTGACACGTAGGTGGATTACGAAAGGATTTTCCCTAAATCGACATCCAAAGGTACGTACGGTACAGTAATTCTACGCTTACGAACTCGTGAACCTTTTCTAGTTAAAAACATCAGTCCTTGGATTACATTATTTTGAAATCTCTATACTCGTAGATATTATTAAAATGTTTTTTTGATTGTCTGTGAGAACATTTTTATTAAACATTTATTACAGGTATTCGTATCGTTATTAGGAGCACTTTGTTAATACCGAGTTCAATCGCATACAAATATCAGCTCAATATTGCTTCGGCACAGCATTCAAAACTGCCGCGTCATGTCATCTCAGCCAACAATTGATTTGTGTGTGTAGCTTGTGCGTGCGAAGCGTGCGCCGCAGTTGAACTCCGGCATAAACCAAAATCCTGACAAAATCCGAATCAGCTGTACCTTGGCGATGCCGAACTGATGTAAGCAGCAAATATTAACTTTATAAAGAACTGCGTTAATAGAAGTAGCTGCGCACTTCGACGCTGCGCACGTCATCATTGCTCCATAGCGTCTCCACCTCGTACCGCGTGGAGTCGTCGACGCTGCTGGGGGTGAGCACGTGCCGCTCCCAGCGCGCGCGCACCATGCGCGTGATCTCCAGGCACAGCCGCGACTCCACGACTGACAAGAAGTATTTACATCATCGTTATTAAAATTACTAAATATTTATTTACTTACGTGTATTCTTTCGCCAAGATAAACTGACTAGGCATTTCGTCGGTGATACTCCAAAACCGCGTAACTAACAAATTTATGATAGAGCAAAATAAACCTTACTGTCTTATTAAAAAGGTGCATTTTGCTCCTTATTTAAAATGTGACTTAAGCGGTTTTGCAGTTTCACCGACGATTTGTACTTTATAGAGGAATCACATCCACAACAGTACCGGTATGGTAGGAAAGGAAAACTACTATACAAGTACCACAAGGCAACTTACAGAACAGAAAGGTAAAGGCGGTCATGAAGAGCGGGCTGACAGATCCTTCGACGATGATCATGGTGTAGACGAGAGCACTGACGGTCGGCACCTGCCTCAGGAATATTCCCCGAAGAGTGACCCCCAGCCAGGGCAGAAACAGGTACTCGCTGAGCGGTGACCTCTGCAATACGGGAATCGCTGTTAGGCCTTTCAATTGGTTTAGTAAAATTGTAGATTATTTTCGTACCCTGTACTAAGTACCAACTTTAACTGCATTTTTTATTTTTCACGAAGTGTGTGGAGTGTAAGGTAGATAAATAAGAGTCAACTGAAATGGCATTCAATATTAAAAAACCAAACCAATATCTAATTAATTACCAAATTTGGTCGTCAACCCTTAAACTTAGCAGATTTTAAACCTCTATTCATGCACTGGGAGTTTGTTTGTATGTTGGTTCCACGATAACTTTAAATTGTCTTATTAAATTTGTAAAAAATATTTTTAAATGTCTTTTTTCCATTTTTCATTTTAATAACTTATTCTAGTAGCCCTGTGAATGTTACGATGGGTTACTATTGTCACAAGTTCGATTATTCGTTCCCAATTGTTTCATTTGGCCAATTTTTTTTATTTTTTTTTACTTCAATGTGCAATAGGGTACGCACAGGATCTAATTAAATAGAATTGAAATCAAAATCATGCGGCACATTTATACATTCAAAATTTATTCGATTTCATATGATATGACTTTTACAAAAAACAAAGTCGATAACTTTCAACTAATCAGTCTAGTACACCCAAAGAAGACCAAAAACTGCCTGTGAGATTTTGGCAAAGCTTTAGGGAATGGTGTATAAACCACATACATACTTAAAATACTGATGAGTGGGGATGAAGCTAACGGTTGGGGGGTATAAAGGACCCTATTTTGAGTTTCTCGTAAGTAACTCGTTAACGGAGGCCCATAGCAAACAATTGTATTTGAATATTTTATATTTATAGCCCCGTGTGGTGGCCGGGTTAGAATAGTGCCACTCCATGTCTTCGACGACTAAGGGAATTTCGGCTTGCAGTACTGTTAGGCGATTGGCTGGCAACCTGTCACTAATATGCTGGTAAACATCTTAGCCATTTGTGCAAATTGTGGTTACTGAATTATCAAGTTGTAATTCTGTAGCTCTGCCTAGCCCACTTTGGGATTACAGGTGTGAAAGTATGTAGGTATGTTATATTTATTTAAATATTTATTTTCCTGTTTGCCTAAGTATGTGGATCGTTGACTAGCGACTATCGTTGTGTCTTGATAATTATTTAAGTATTTACTTAAGTAAGTGATGTATCGTTATATTCCAATTATTATTTTCTCGTTAGCGATTAAGAGTCAACAAAGTCGTTCTTTCTTTTTATCAACCCTAACATTTCTACATGAAATGATTCCAAATGAAATATTTTTTTATCCATTTTTCAAGGAAAGATATGTGTCGTCCAATATTCACATTATTTTTACCCAGTACCTATTGAACTCACCACATTTGAAGAATTCCAGACAAGTAAACAGCTGATGAGCAACACGGGCAAGTCAGACGCTTCAATGCACCATAGCATTCCTGCAAAAATGTTACTAAAGTGCAAGGCTCGGAAAAACGCCCGTCATTTTGAAAACATAACCCTGTTCCGTGCAGCAGAGATTTCCTTCCGATGTTAATATTAAATATTATTAGGTATTTTATAGACTTATTATACCATAATTCACAACAATTTTATATAATGAATGACACCGGAAGTCCGGAATGGTTATGGGAAAATATCACATTGGCCAATCAAAAAAAATTATATTTTTTTTACTTGTGAGTCCAGATTGACGTGCATTCAGGACCCATTTATAAGTCGAAAAAGTTCGTTCACAGTCTGTTGACGTCGTTGGAGCATATTTAATCGTTGACATTGGTGCACTGTTCTTCCAATATGTGTCGGCGTTAATTTAAACAAAGTCATAGAAATCAAGTATTTGCATTTAATTATTTGATGTGATGATATTTGGTATAAGAATTGGTAATTTACCTACAAATAACCTGAGTTTTGTTAAGCTGCTGATAGACTTACTTATACGTAACGTAACGACGTGATATCATAGAATCAATATGAAATACTTAATAAATATGACCCATTATAAGTTAACCGCGACGACTTAACCTAGACGTCGTTCGGGGATCAAGCAATCTTGTAAAGTATAATAAACAGACAAGGTACTTTCACATTAGCAATGCTCGAAAAAACGCCCATCATTTTGAAAACAGATATCGTAGCATCATAAGGAAGTATCTGCTGGAAGGAACAGGGTTATGTTTTTTTTGAACCCTGAACGACTTCAACGCGGACTTCTATTAGTCGGACAAAGCAATCGGACCACGTGGGCAAATATTACTTTTATTTTGTAATAATAATATGAATCATTTTATTTTATTATTTGTTTCCGAGTGAAGTATGATTTTGGCATGGCAACCCTGCCTGCCTACCAGTCTTCATTTAACATGGCCACGGTACACGCACGGCACGGTTTGAGTGTGATTTAAAATACTTCTCAAGTATAACATTAAAATGTAATAATTTGTAGCTGGTGTCGATCATCGGTTGACGAGACAAGACGATTGAAGAGAAGCCGTAGGTATCTATTGAAAATAGAAAAAAAGGGGTGGAGAGAGCACCGCTCCCTGGGGTACGCCAGCAGCAAGAACATTCCAGTCTAAGAAAGTGTCATCCATTGTGGCACAGTGGCACCTCCCACGGAGGTATGACTGAAACCACGCTTTTATTACTTGTTTTTAGACTGAGGTATAGGTATATACATATTAGTCATGCCCTTGACTGTAGGAGTGGTTTCTATGTTACCATATCTTAAATCACAAAACACTTACTGGAAGCGTCGATGTCATCAATATAAAGATTATCTTGTTTACTCATGAGCATAAAATGAAGGTCCTTCGTTAGAGGCTGTTCATCAAACGTCACAACTTCCAGCTTAATATTGGTTACAAAACCAACCATGAGACAAAGAGCAGCCATGAATGACGCCGACAGCCTGACTTTTGTAGCTCGGACGTGTAATTTCTCTGCTCTCACAAATGTTTTCTGCCAGAAAAACTCCAGGCTGGTATCCATGTAATCTATGAGGGCCCCAATTATAGGTATCCTGCAATTTGAATACGTCATGATCTTCGGTGCCTGTCGGACACCACCATCCATATTGATGGAATATTCCAATTCGTCGAGGTAAATTAGTGTATCAGGCAGGGATTGATACGAACTTAGAAAGGTTTACACAGAGAATACTTTTACTACGTTTTATGATTTGGAAACAGGTTTAATTTCGTTAACTTCAAAAGAAAGTGGCGTAGTTTTTTATTTTGAATCAAACTGTCAGACTTTTGATAGATGAAAAATCATAAAGAAAGGGTGTAATAAGCAGTGATCGGAGATTTGAAGCAAAGCGGTTAACACAGCTCGCATGAGATGCAAACAGTTTATTGTTAAGTCAAGGACTTTAATTGTTAAGCCACTATGGAATGGAACCCTCATAATGACAGCGTCAAACCACATGAAACAAATTACTCTAAAATTAATGGATAACATTAAGCGACAGGGTTTCATAGTGGCTCGACAATTAGTGTCCTTGACTGTACATACAGGCACTTGTACGACCAATTTTAATGTTTTTTAATAAAGGTGTCCGAATTGAATTAAGGTGTGCCCGTTTCTGGTAACTATAATGTACATACAATGCGACACAAAAGAGTATAAATTAAATGAGGGCGCCACTTTCTACGTAACTGTCACATTTTTGACGTAAAATGCTTAAACATGGCAACAATTTAGTTGTAGGCTAACTGAAAAAGATCCCCTTAGGGGATAACTTCGCTTTTGTACTATCTTATTTCTGTAATTTTAATATTTGTGTAATATAAATCGTTGCTTCCCAAGAATAGTGACACAAAGCAAAATAGGTTAATTTTGAGTAATTGATACAGATCGCCACCACCGTACCAATACGGCACATTTTAAAGCGATCTGTATCAATTACTCAAAATTAACCTATTTTGCTTTGTGTCACTATTCTTGGGAAGCAACGAAATGTTTTGGTAAAATAAAGTGTTTGTATAAAGAGACGTGGATAAGGATTTACATTTCAATAAAATTACTCAATTTACCATTTATGTTTCGGTTGTGATCATCTTTTAGCGCGGCACTGAAAAGCGTTGGAGGGACAGGTAACACCACCTTGCCTGACTCCTCGCTGCTGCCGAGAAGGCTCAGAGATCTAGGAGTTTCCATGACATGGCTAAGCAATTCAGTTTAGGACAAGTGTGAGGGACAGCTATATCAAATACACGGTTCTGACTCTTTTTCTCACCCTAAACCGTACTGCATGACTATGACATAGTCCCCAGCCCTGTAGTCTGAAATGTGGTGACGTTCAATGCTTGCGCTCTCCTGCATCTCCATGTACACTGTAATTCATTTTTTTTTACTAATTCTGCCTTCCCTTTTTTATTATTAGTACCGATATGAGTAGATAGCTCGCTCTCATACGCTCTTATTGAGAGCGAATGAGAGATGTACAAACTGAATGGTATTCTAAGTGGTCACGGACTTGTACATGTATTCACATGCTTCAATCAAACGAAATAATCGGTAAAAAATATTGATAGGACTAAAGTTAGGTAAGTATGTACAGTCGCGGATTGTTGAGCCACTTACCCATGTTTCTAATTTGGCTATGTAATGCAAATCGAATAGTGTCAGCCAGTCGTTGACATCGGTTATTGAATACACGGCTAAATTACGAACAATGGCAAGTGGCTCAACAATCCCGATTCGTGACTGTACATTCAATCGCAGTACCATACTAAAGTTAGAGTCGTCTGAATTTAGTGTATCAATATTGAGTTTGACCGTACGTAACGATGACTAAAAGTGAAAACATCACATTCCTGCACAACACCTTATGACAACACAGAGGGCAGCCACACAATGCACTGAGACGGCTGAACTAACCTAACTCCGTCCCGCGCATCAGTTAGCTGGGGAGCGTCAAACCTCACAAGCGTCAAGCTCGCTCCAGTGCTGTATTTTCTCAAAGTTATTTTTAACAGGTTAGTGATAATAATATGATAATTTCCAAAGTTGTTAGTAATAAATGTATTTGTATTTAATGTGTTAATGAAAATGAGCAACCAGTTTAGATATTCTTAATAAAGAGTGAAAAAAAATTAAACGTACAGTCGATTTATTGTCAAATCGTGATGTCACGCATTCGAGACTTCGAGTAGCGTGGCCGCTTTTGTATACATGAACAATAAACGTGGTGATATCGTCTCGACCGATTTCAAGTTCAAGGTCGTCCGATCGCGTAATCGCTGTTTACGTTTATTGATTAGGTATTTCCAGACATTATCCATCTTTTTACACATATAGGTGTTGAGTGTTCGTTTTACCTCGGAAAACATCTACTTAAGCATTATTCTCTTTATAATTATTAAGTACATAGTAACATAAGCCCGAAACACAGTTATTTTTTTCTGGAAATATTAAATAAGATTACTACCTACACGTAAAAACAACAAATGTTCTACGAACTAAAAATGTTTTGTATGCTTTTATATTAACTTAAAAACTCTGTTAATGGTAACAGTCCAAAGTATACATAGACCTTATTATCAGCAGCAAAGGGCCGTACAGATATTTTTGACGCCTTGGGAACGTGTATATATTTCTGATTTTGACTGTATATACTGACAATGGAAATATCAGAGGCATTCAGTTAAGTTTATTATATTCTATGTATTTATTAATTAACTAACAAACAGTTTTAAGCATTTAAATGAGCATACCCCTTAGTTTATTATCGTCATTAGGGGTCATCCATAAAGTACATCACACGTAAAGGGGGGGGGGGGGGGGAGGGGGTCGACAAAGTGTGACATGGTGTGACAAGGGGTGGGAGGGGTCCTAAGTTTCGTGACATCACATTTCAAAATCTAATATATAATCTAGAGGTATTCATTTGAAATAAGTACTACTACTACAAAAAAGTACTTAATTTAAATGGAAATAAAACTAATTTCGGAACGGCTGTTTTAATTTAATATATAAATAATTTTTCAATGTGAAATTTGCCAAACATGTCATGTCACACTATGGTCTCATAAATGTGACCACCTGTGACAAGGACGGGGGGGGGGGCTCAAAAAATCATGAAATTCGTGTGACGTACTTTATGGATGACCCCTAAATTATGTACCTACTTATAAATAATACCGATAGCAAATAGGACCCTTCAAGCAAAACCAGATAATACATTGAGGAGTGTCTTTTCAAAAGGACTTATTTCCACTTTCAACTTTTTTTTAACAATGAATGTAGTATTGCTAAAAGTAGAGAAATACATATATACTTTGAGTTTCAAGTTCTAATAAGTCTTCTTGTCCTCTAAAAAAACTAATTCGAAAATCAAAGTCCGGATCAAAAGGCCTTATTTTTCTCTTATAATATGAGAAACAAATAGGCCTTTTTATAAATGTATAGTATACATTATTTTTTATCTACGTTGAATCAGAACTTTTTGTAGGACTCTAAAATTTGAAGCTGGCCATTAAAAAACAGATAAAGAAAAAAACCAATGCGTTGGGTACATATATTGGGTATATTTCTCACAAGGCCGCAACAAAACGGCTTAATTCCAAAAGTTCGCATCAAAAGGACTTAACTCTGAAAAAGATATGTTAATTAACATAATTAAGTAGGTAGATTAAACAATGTATGTAGTGCCATAACATTTATGGCAACTTAATTTAATATAATATCGAGAAAAAAGTAATTATTTCGAAACGGAAAACGTGGATTTATGTTTTTCCCAATTTCCCAAAAAAAGTTGAAAGTGAAAATAAGCCCTTTTGTAAAGACACTCCTCAATGTAGGTAGGTACTTATACCTACACGGAAATTTTGAAATTTTAATAAAGCATTCTTTTATTCACAGCTACTATGGTGAAGGCAAGGAAATACGTAGTAAAGAAGCACTTCGAAGGAGTGCCGAAGAAGAGTGACTTTGACCTGGTCGAGTATGAGCTGCCACCGCTGAAGGACGGAGAGATCCTCGTCAAGGCCGAGTGGATCAGCGTCGATCCTTACCTGCGCGCGTACAACCCGCAGGTACCGGTGCCCTACGACCAATTCAGTGCACAAGTAGGGATCGTTGAAGAATCCAAAGCCCCCGACTACCCAGTCGGTGTCAGAGTGGTATCACAAAGAGGATGGTCCGATTACAGCGTCATTAATGTAAAAGAAAATTTTACTCTTTTAGAGGGAGTACAAAAACTCCCCGATATGGGAGGCCTATCACCCTCTTTGGGCGTTGGCACTGTTGGAATGCCAGGAGCAACAGCTTATTTTGGATTTCTGGACATCTGTAAACCGAAGGCCGGTGAGACGGTCGTCGTGACCGGCGCCGCTGGCGCGGTGGGCTCACTCGTAGGTCAGATCGCCAAAATTAAAGGTTGCCGAGTCATAGGTTTCGCCGGCTCAGACGACAAAGTAAAACGACTGGAGAACGAGCTAGGGTTCGACAAAGCAATTAACTACAAAACCGCTAATATATCCCAAGCCCTGAAAGAAGCAGCTTCAAAGGGAGTAGACTGCTACTTTGATAATGTTGGTGGGGAGATAAGCAGTGTGATTATGTCTCAAATGAATACATTTGGAAGAGTATCTGTCTGTGGAAGCATTAGTGCTTACAACGAAGACCAGAGTAAAATGCCGAAGGTCACGATAGTGCAACCTTCGCTTGTGTTTAAGCAATTGAAGGTAGAAGGATTTCTGGTGTTCCGCTGGCGCGAGAGGTGGCCGGAGGCGTTTGCTGAGATCGTGTCGTGGATCCAGAGCGGGAAGCTGAAGACATTTGAACACGTCACGGATGGCTTTGACCACCTTTACGATGCTTTTATCGGGATGCTGGCAGGAGAAAACTTCGGCAAGGCTGTAGTTAAAGTTTGAGACTGAACTTACGTAAATAGATACTTGAATTATAGTTTTATATAAATCGTTTAAGTGCCTAATGCTTAAGAATGTAATCAACAAATAACCGCAAACGCTCCTCTTAATTGATAATGATTACTTTTATTGCAGATAAAGTGCTTTAGCAATATTTAAATTGACGAGTATCCTACGAATAACTATTCAGACCGAGTATGTAATGTAAATTATGAAATCTATAAATTAGCTCCGTCATGCATAACGTCCTATAATGTTAGTTAAAGTAGAATGTATCACATTCTGCCAAGTTCAAATGTAAGAATGAAAGATTTGCTTGTGGAGCAAACCCCATGTACTTCTGTTTACTCCACAAAACTCTTACCGGACAATATTGTCTTCGCGTCAGATATCCATGGACTTGCATATTTCTAAGAATAGGTCCATGGGAGTGTGTATAAGTAAGTTGACATTGGCGAAATACAATTTAACCGCAGTGAAAGCTATTAATTAAGTAAGACTAAGAAAAAAATACTTTGGTTATTATTTTCTGTTTATAAAAACTAGGGTAAGAGTTTCTCATGTAGCTTTTTTACTTAAACAAACAGTCCTTCTAATGATTACTGCCATTAAATAAAATAAAACTGTTTTTATGAATAAAAACGATGAATATACCTACAATAATGATTTATTTCCATAGTTCCAATTATTTATTTCTAACTTCTTTCACTATAGTTAACCTTCTAATAAAATTAATAATTAAAGTCCTAAGGTGTGGTAACCCTACATTAAATACCTGTCTTATCTGTCACTCGATGTTATTAATCTAATTTAAGGCTGGTTTCCACTTTGTGAAGTAGTAGGTGAAGGTAAGAAGTGATAAAGTTTACGGTGATTATGTTAAGAAATCGTTAACACATTGCTTAGCCCTTGTTTACACTTTGTTGCCATTTGTTTGACAGCGAATGTATGAACTTCACACTTGCACTTAACAAAGTGTAAAGAGGGCCTTACACGTTGATTTTACTAATCACTTTACACCTGCACCTTTTACCTTCACTTCCTACTTCACGACGTGTAAACAAGCCATAAACATAAGGAGTAACAGCGTTAAGCAAAAAATGGGATAAATTAAAACTTGAAAATAAAAAAGTTTAATTATCAGCACGAGTCTTAGTTGGGGTGTTTAGCTTAGGGATAATGCGTATAAAACTTTGATTTTGTAATACCAATTTAAAGTCTTCCTGTATATTGACTCACGCAATTAAAACTTTTGGCTTTTAGGTATAGCAACGATGTCTACGAAAATCACGTTATCGTAGAGTAAGATTGGGAAGCTCCCAAGTAGATTCCGACATTGAAAAAAAACTTCTATGAGAAGATATGTATTATTTGGATCATCTTCCTTGACTACGGCGATATAAAAAGGGCATCGCTGTGGATACGATTTTATGCCAGAAGTGCCATTTGCCCAACGACATCCGAAAATGACCGACCAAAAAGTAGAAAAGTACCTACGATTTTCGTAAATTAACACACTCCATCAAATTAAGAGTAAGTAGGTAGGTATATACAGGTAGGTCGTAGGTGTGTAGGTGGGTCGTGTCGTGTATATATCGTGTCGTGTCGTGTGTGTGAGCGGCAGTAAATGTTATCGATTGTGAAACAAAGGAAAAACGTCATGACCAGACGCTTCTAGGGAGCGCGCGGGTAGAATTCGAAGTGGTGGAAACCGAACTACCTAATAATAATCAATAGAGAAATTCTTGTTACGACCGAGTAATGCACCGTAGACCGCTAAATTCTAATAAATTACATAAATTTAATGATATCTACTTAATGATAAAAAAATGTTTTTTATAGTGTAATAAAACATATCTACTATTTCAAGCGGTTTTCGCCTAACCCGTAAGATACACCCAGGAGGGCTTTAAGCCAAAAAGGAAAGTCAAACAAAGGTCAAATATACTTTTGTCGAAATGTCCGAAATAGATGAAGATTTCAAAAATGTAATAATGCAGAACGGCTTTAAAACCCTAATCCTCGAAATGGTTTTCAATCCAGACAGAGTAATTTAAAAAATATGAACTATCCCAATTGCGCGACCACACAATACAGCAACTCCCTTATGATTGAACTGAGTACCAGTTTCAATTCAAGAACCCAAAATAATCTGAAGGCACCGGGGCCGGGGGCTGGTGCGATTATCCACACACTTCTGACGACTGTGTTAATCCACAAACTTCCCGATTTAAAGTATTTTAAAAGGCCTTCGCTAGGCATTCTTAGGCTTTGAATTTTTGGAGCTGTGCCAATGGGGAGCCGGCGGATCGGCCGTCGGCTATGGGATCACTATTAGGGTTCCGTACCAAAATGGTAAAAAGGAACCCTAATGGCGAGTTGGTATTTAGACGTCCTATCCCAAAGGCGACTGCAGTACTCCATGCAAATACCAACAAGCAAACATATATAAAAGTATTGAAATTAAACGAGGCGTTCGCTGAACTTGTCAAGTGGGCGAAAGCAAGTCAACTACCCTTGTATTTGTATACAATTACTGTACTCGCTAGCGAGTCGAATGCTCTGTCCCTCGGTCTCTATCTGTAATATGGATACTAGACAACGATATAAATACTTATATAGAGAAATATATACCTAAATACATAAAAACCATCCATGACTCATTAACCAATAATCGCGCTCATCACATCGTAGATAGAATGTTTCTTATTACGGCTTAAGATAAGATGGGGCCTAGTCCAAAGGATTACAATTTCTTCGTGACCTACTAGTACCTATGTTGTAAAAGTGACACATTTAAAAAAACATATTTCCTTAAAAAGTGAAAATAACACAATGACACGAATTGGATATTATTATTGAAGATTTAGACCATTTCAGAAATGTTCTAATTTATATTTTTTCCTCCACATGAAATGTTTGAGGGTCTGAATTTTTGGTAGAATATACTGTTCTAAGGCAGTGATAGTAATTTCGTACCTAGTATTAGAAAAGCCAATACTTTATTTCTAAAAAAGGTTAAGTCATTAATGTGCAACAGGGTTGGCACAGGATCACCATTTTTTTTTCTCACTGGTCCAATTAAATGTCGATCGAAGATGATCGATAATGGTCAGATACATTAAAATAAATAAACGTCAGTAGGTTAAGTACTTTTGGCACTACAGAGATTATTCTATTATTTTTTTAAATAAAATTCAAAGGCACACTTTAATTCAGATGTGTGATTTCATATGATATGACATGACTCATACAAAAAACAAAGTCGATAACTTTCAACTAATCAGTCGCTGATAGTGCAAAACCGCGGCACTAAAGCTGGGCATTCACGGAGGCGCCTCGCACGCCGTTTGTCTCGGCGACAGATGGAGTGTATTCAACTACAACTACAACTGGATGGGCGTAATATTTTGACCACATTTGCAGGCGTGGCACGCCATTTAGTTTCCGCTTCTTTACGTTCTATGTGGTCGTGTGCTTTGTTACGACGATGGGTTTCGATCCCGGTGAAGAGGAAATTATTATCATTCGCTGCAGTTATCTGAATTAAAAACAGCAAAAGCTGAAGAGCAGCATTTTTTAACCGCAAGTATGATACCGCGAAAACAAAACAACATTACCGAACAGACTGATTAGAAAATAGCAGCCAGAGAACGCATCCACGACGACGCCATTTGGCCTGGCGCGGTGGCGTGGCGTGTTCTAACGTTGAATTTCGTCATTCACGATAGTTCTATTCGGATTGACCGTTACCGCGTCGCACTGGCACTCTGTCCAAATGCAACGGACCGCGACAAGTACTCTTAAATTGGCGTTTTGACATTCACGGATCAATTTTGGCGCGGCGCTGCTCTATTCGGCTTGTTAGAGCGGTCGTGAATGTCCAGATTAACAAAGAAAATAAGGTACAACGCCGCGCCGTGTGACTTCACTAAGACAAGTTCTAATTTTCGAACCTTATTGAGTTTATGATAACAAAAATGTTTATCTTATTTAAACCTAATTAGCAGCCGTGTGCTGCTAACTCAGGGTACACTCGGGCATGCTATAGGGATAGGGATTTCATATCGATAAGATGTGGATTCTTTACACATTGCACTGCTAGATGAAGACATTATCAACTCAAAATTATTATTAGTTTTGTTTCAAGCTTATGTACGTTGTATTAAAGTTGATTTTAAAATACAGTTGTATTTTGAGTTACTACACTTTTGATCTGCCAGTGCGACATGTGCTCATTGAAAATCTATAAAGAGGCTCGATATCATGTCTGATATTAAGTCTCTTAAGATAATAAAAGTAGGTATATGGATAATATAATATTTTGCTACATAACTTTAGTATTTGTGCCCCATTAGCACACACGTCCGCTAATTAGCTAATTATCACTTTCATGTTAATAAAGCGTATCACTAAGTGACACCAATCATTCGCAGCGAGTGCTCATCATGGTGAAGGCAAGGAAGTACGTTGTCACAAAGCATTTTAAAGGAGTGCCAACCAAGGATGACTTCGAAGTGGTGGAAACTGAACTCCGTCCCATAAAGAATGGAGAGATCCTTGTCAAAACCGAGTGGATGAGTGTTGACCCGTACTTTAGGCTTTACAATACCGGCATGAAACTGCCCTACGATCAATTTGGACACCAAGTCGGGTTAGTGTTGGAATCCAAGGATCCCAGATTCCCTGAAGGATCAAGAGTTGTCTCACACAAAGGCTGGTGCGACTACTCTATCATAGACGCAAACGATTGTCCGACTGATTTGGACAGAGTCTACAAACTGCCAAATTTAAAAGGTCTTCCCGCATCTCTTGCGACCGGAGCTGTCGGTATGCCAGGTGCGACAGCATACTTGGCATTTCTTGAAATCTGCCGGCCCAAAGCTGGCGAGACGGTTGTGGTGACTGGAGCTGCCGGAGCGGTAGGCTCCTTGGTCGGTCAAATCGCCAAAATCAAAGGCTGCAAGGTTATCGGGTTCGCTGGCTCAGATGAAAAAGTAAAGTGGCTTGTAAATGACCTTGGATTCGATAAAGCTATAAATTACAAGACAAATGACATCAGCAAAGCTCTTAAGGAAGCCGCTCCAGGGGGAGTAGACTGCTACTTCGACAACGTCGGTGGAGAAATTAGCAGTCAGATTATTCGCCAAATGAACATGGGTGGAAGGGTCGCCGTCGTCGGTGGCATCAGCTTCTACAACAACGAATCTAGTGACCCGCCAATGGCAAGTGTCGTGCAAACGTCGATCATTCTTTCGGAACTTAAAATAGAAGGCTTCAAGATTTGGGCTTGGGGACCTAGATGGGCAGAAGCCTTTTCTCCGCTGGTGGATTGGATCAGTTCTGGGAAACTGATAGCCAGAGAACACGTGACCGAAGGTTTTGACAAATTGGTTGACGCATTTATTAATATGCTTAACGGTGAAAATTTTGGGAAAGCCGTTGTTAAAGTTTAATGATACGAGTTCGCGGATATCATGTCTTACGAGGATAAGCATCTTTTTTAGGGGAACTGTTTGATTAATAAATTGGTTACTCGAAGTAACAACCTTTGTCTTTACTACTTTTATTTCTGTAAATTTATAAAATAAAGTTAAGGGACCCTGTGAAGCTAGTGGTCCCGGGTTTGGTCCTCGGTAATGAATCATGAACACTTTTTTGACAAGTCCGAGTCTTGTGTATTTTCTATTTATTTTCCTGTTCGCCTGTATGTTTACGGTTGACTACATTGTTTACATCATTTGCAAGTTCTATTGACGCGGCGACTTTATATATCGTTACTACTTTGAAAAAACTCGTATCTGATATTTCAAGATGTATCAGTTTGAACTTAATACACTTTACGTTTAAGTTTAAAATGGTATGTCACAAAATATGAGATACGAGGTTTTTTCAAAGCAATAACGATATAGATTTCATATTGATTTTATGATACCTATCATGTACCTTATCTGCCTCTATCTGCAGTCCACAAAACCGTGCTGTGGTTGATCACGTAAAGGAAAACAACATTAATATTAATAACAACGATACAGCGAAAGCGAAAGGATACTTGTTTCTAAGTAACTACATAGATTTGAGTCTGGATAACGGTTGACTTACTCCTTGATATGATTTATTCCTTCAATACTGTCTTTATTTACTTAATTGTTTTGATTACACTCACACTTAATGTTAATGTAGTTATTCTGTTTTTAAATAAGTATGTAATTAATTAACTTGATTATCGTGTTTTAATTCGAAAGCGCCCTCTAATGGTAGTATCTACACTACACACCCCTATGCCTCTGATGGTACAGTCGAGTTCATAAATATGTGTACACTTTTGTACCTTGTCACTTTAATTGTTGTGACAATTCGTATATATGTCCATTTAAACATGACATTAAATAGACATGATATAAAGATTATATTTATGAACTCGACTGTACATTTAAAAGTACTTATACGGCCATGCGGTCAAGACTAATTTGGTAACGATCTCAGAAATGGATTATGCTAGGCTGACAGGGGGCTAGGGGTAACTCCCTGACTCCAAATATGTCGGTTTGCCTGCGCACAGTGGTCGCGTTATCTATACTTATATGACGGCAAAAAACGTGATCTCGTTCCCAAAAAAAAAACGATCAGGGAAATGGCTGAATGTTGTACATTAAAGTAAGATCTACGAGGGGCGTTCAATAAATTCTCGGTATTGGTATCTTGCAAACCTTTTTAGTAAACTTCTTAATACTGGCCGCTAAGAGTCATTCATCGACAGTAAAAAATTTGAAGCCCACACGTTCTTTTGTTTTTCTGCTACTGCTGAACAAACGTGACCACCATGAGCGATTTTACAATGATAATTAAATTGGAGCATCGAGCCGTGATAAAATTCTTGACTAAACAGGGTAAAAATCAAAAGTGTATTAAAGAAGAAATGGATTTAGTTTACCGTGAGTCCGCTCCTTCATTATCTACTGTCCAAAAGTGGTCAAATGAATTTAAGCGTGGGAGGGAGAGCATAGAAGATGACCTGGTCGGCCTGTTGAAGCTACTTCACCAGAAAACATTCAAAAAGTGGAGAAAATTATACTGGAAGATGGTCGAGTGAAGGTTAGGTCTATAGCACAAAAAACCAATATTTCTATTGGTACAATACATGATATTATCCACGATCATCTTAACATGTCCAAAGTTACTGCGAGATGGGTACCACGAATGTTGACACCGTTTCAGAAGCATACGCGTGTTGCTTGTTGTTCTGACTTCATTGAGCTGTGTGGTGAAAACCCTGATGGCTTGCTCCAAAAAATTGTTACCGGAGATGACACTTGGGTTCATCATTATGACCCTGAGAGCAAACAAGAGTCGATACAGTGGCACGTTAAAGGAACACCTCATCCCAAGAAATTCAAAGTCGTCCCTTCAGCTGGCAAGATCATGGCGACAATATTCTGGGATTGTGAAGGGATATTATTAATAGATTATAAAGAAAAGGGTTTAAATATTACAGGAGAGTACTACGCTAACGTTTTACGCCAATTACGGGAAGCAATCAAAGAGAAGAGGAGGGGAAAATTGACCAGAGGAGTGCTGCTTCTTCATGACAACGCCCCTGTGCATACTGCTCATGTTGCCAAGGCTGCTGTTCTTGAATCTGGGTTCGAAACAATTACTCACCCGCCGTACAGTCCAGACTTGGCCCCCAGCGACTACTTTTTGTTTCCCAACCTTAAAAAGGATCTTCGTGGACATCGATTTTCTAATGATGAAGCGTTGAAGGCAGCGGTGGTGGAGCATTTTGACACCAAAGACAATTTTTTTTTTATGAGGGGTTAAAAAAACTATGCAAAAAGCATATGGGGGGAATATATAGAAAAATAAAAATAATCGTATGCTTTTGTTTTCCGTCTCATACCGAGAATTTATTGAACGCCCCTCGTAGTTGCAGGTACTCATGTCAAATATGCTAAAACTGACCAACATTTTGGTTTCGTTATTGTGCTACAACCTTTCAAAGGTGGGTTATTGTTACCAAAAAAATAACGATAACGGAAATGACTGAATTTTGTACCTAAAGTAAGTAGGTACTAGTTGTTCTCATGTCAAATATGCAAAAACTGAAAAAAAAATTGGTTGCGTTATAGCGCTGTACCCGCTCGTCTCCGCCTCAGTGGAGCCGCAGCCTTTGTTGGTTATCCGGTCTTGACCCGATCCGATCTTACAACATATCATATTATTTAACCACCAAACTAAATAGCGGCTTGTACAAGACACATTATACTACAAATATCATCAATGTACAATCGACGCCAAAGATATGTGTACACCTTAGTACCTTGTCACTTTATCGGCTATAACAATATCATATGTAAGTTTAAACATGACGTTCAATAGACAAGGTACTAAAGAGTAGACATATCTATGACGTCGACTGTACCTCTTGTAGTTTTCAAGTAAAATGCCTGTGACATACCGTTTTGCCATTTTAGCTACGGAACCCTTTTACGCAATAAACTGAAAATCGCAAAATGTCTATCAGTCTTTCTATAGAGACTGTCGATATTATATCGCTGTGTAAGTGAGAATGATAACATCACATTCCTACGACACGTAGCTACACAATCTAGAACTGCAACGGCTTAACTAACGTCCCTCGTATCAGTTAGTTGGGGCGCGTCGAACTTCACGAGCGCTTCGCTACTGTACTGTATTTTCTCACATATATTTTCAACAGGTTAGTGCTGATAGTATTATAGTTTCCACAGTTGTTAATAAAAAAATATGTCTAATGAAACAGTGATAACGCAGTGATTAGTATTAGTTAGGCGATGGGCTTGCAACCTGTCACTAATATGCTGGTAAACATCTTAGCCTATTTGTGCAAATTGTGGTTACTGAATTATCAACTACCTACTTTTTAAAGTTGTAATCCTGTAGCTCTGCCTAGCCCACTCTGGGATTACAGGCGTGAAGGTATGTATGTAATAAGTAAGAAATACCTACATAACAGATACTTAACAGTCGACTCGGCCACTCGTAGCGTCGCCTCGCCGCTTTTATACCTATGTATACAAGTTAATATTAATCATTTTAATCAATGATATCACTACATAGTATAAAACAAAGTCGCTTGCGCTGTCTGTCCCTATGTAGGTATGCTTAAATCTTTAAAACTACGCAACGGATTTTGATGCGGTTTTTTTAAATAGATAGTGATTCTTAAGGAAGGTTTATATGTATAATACATTCCACGCGGACGAAGCCGCGGGCGGGTCGCTAGTTACATATAAACTAGAATACTCTTGTAATAAGTAAAGAGGATTACGGAGTCAATATCGTCCGGTTGTCAAGTTGAAGGTCGTCTCATAGCGTAATCTTTGTTTATGTACCTCTATATGTATATTTATGTGCATCTTTTTACTTAATTATATGTGTTGCGTGTTCAGTTCAACTTCGAAAAATAACTTAGCATTAAGTAAGGTTTGTTATTGTAATAAGTACCGGATGGATTTTGGACTAGTTAAGAGACCGCGAAAAAATGTTTTTTCTCGATATCAGTAGGTACGCGTCAGATTCTTGAAATATGGCGCAAATGGTTAAAAAATAACCTTCGTTCAGGCCTGAACTTCGTAGAGAGAGTAAAGACGACGAATGTTGCAGTAAAATACATTAATAATAACAATATATTATGCTTTCATATCACCGGGAAAATGGAAATATGTACTCTACATACTAGAAATAAAAACTCAATACAATCCACATAAAATACCTAAAAGTCCAAATATACTTACAAGAGGAAACTCCTGCATGCATTTTAGTTTCCTTTAGGTATTATTTTACGTATAATTCATTAACTAATGAATAGTTTATGGTATTTAATGGACCTTCTTCTTAGTTTATTGTCATATTTAACTAAGTAGCTACTTATAAATAATTCCGATGGCAATTAGGACCCGTCAAGCAAATAGAGAAAATATATCTACGTACTTACCTACCTAACAGAGATGTTTGGATTGAATAGTGTTTTTTTATTTACAGCGACTATGGTGAAAGCAAGGAAATACGTAGTAAAGAAGCACTTCCAAGGAGTGCCGAAGAAGAGAGACTTTGACCTGGTCGAATATGAGCTGCCACCGCTGAAGGACGGAGAGATCCTCGTCAAGGCCGAGTGGATCAGCGTCGACCCGTACCTGCGCGCTTACAACCGGCAGATACCGGTGCCCTACGACCAATTCAGTGCACAAGTAGGGATCGTCGAAGAGTCCAAAGCCCCCGACTACCCAGTCGGTGTCAGGGTGATATCACAAAAAGGATGGTGTGACTACAGCGTCATTAATGTAAATGAAAAAGAAAAATCAACCCGTTCAGACGGAGTACGAAAACTCCCTGACATGGGAGACCTATCACCATCTTTGGGCGTTGGCACTGTTGGTATGCCAGGAGCAACAGCTTATTTTGGACTTCTGGAACTCTGTCAACCGAAGGCCGGTGAGACGGTCGTCGTGACCGGCGCCGCTGGTGCGGTGGGCTGCATCGTAGGTCAGATCGCCAAAATCAAAGGTTGCCGAGTCATAGGTTTCGCTGGCTCAGATGTTAAAGTAAAACGATTGGAAAAAGAGCTAGGGTTCGACAAAGCTATTAACTACAAAACTGCTAATGTATCCCAAGCCCTGAAAGAGGCAGCTCCGAAGGGAGTTGACTGCTACTTTGATAATGTTGGTGGGGAGATAAGCAGTGTGATTATGTCTCAAATGAATTTATTTGGAAGGGTGTCCGTGTGTGGAAGCATAAGTTCTTACAACGAAG
Organism: Acleris emargana; assembly: GCA_927399475.2. Taxonomy (NCBI): domain Eukaryota; kingdom Metazoa; phylum Arthropoda; class Insecta; order Lepidoptera; family Tortricidae; genus Acleris; species Acleris emargana. Next base: position 8,029,221 of record OV656840.1, read on the forward strand.
ACCAAAGTAAGATGCCGAAAGTTACGATAGTCCAACCTTCCCTTGTGTTTAAGCAATTGAAGGTGGAAGGTTTTCTGGTGACGCGCTGGCTCGATCGGTGGCCGGAGGCGTTTGCTGAGATCGTGCAGTGGATCCAGAGCGGACAGCTAAAGTCATTTGAACACGTCACGGATGGCTTTGACCAGCTTTACGATGCTTTTATCGGCATGCTGGAAGGAGAAAATTTCGGCAAGGCTGTTGTCAAAGTTTGAGACTGGACACTGGACTCATTCACAAAAACGCATTTATTTTTTTATGTATATACCAAATCGGCAAAAAATATGTAAATACCAACTTGAGTAGGTAATATTGTTTAATAAAAAGTCAAAGATATGCTAAAGAATTTAATTAACAAATAACGGCACCTCCCGCGTGCGCTTTCCTCTTAAATGACAACTATTACTTTTGTATAAATTGAAGATACAATAAGCAACGAAGTGCTTTAGCAAATTGATAAGCGAATATGTATCTGCAAGTACCTACCTAATGTAACAGAGTAAATCTATAGAATAAGAGTTTATCATTTATCTTTTCCGCTGAGCCAAACATTGCTTCTAATGAGTCTAATGACTACTGCAATGAAACAAAATAAAAATAATTACACGAATAAAGACCATTTACGTACTTACCTACAACATTTGTCGCCACGTATCTATTTCATAATCATACACATGTCTCGTCTATGTTATTCCTTAGATTCAAGTAACATTATCTATGATAAATGATAAAATAATAGAGCGACACATGCATGATAAATTAATAGAGACAGTATACGAATCTACTTCGCATTCGTTTATACTGTTAATGTTAACTCCTTGACACAGTGTCCCGTCCCAGATCAATCCTCTCTTATTACGGGTAGACCTTGTCGCCTAGCACGGAGCCCAAGGACGGGACCCGAAGGCCCTGTTGATCCTCCACACTCCCCCTACAGATCAATCCAGACCTCTAAAACAATATTAATATTTTGTTCACTTCTAGGGAATGCAATAACCGGTAAAATTTGAAAACCGGTTATTAACCGTAGTTGTTAACTCAACACCGGTTAGCCGGTTATTAAATGGTTTTTAATAATTTTACTGGTTTTTGTTAAGTTAAAGGTTGTCTATATAAAGTTTTTTTAAAGTTGTGGTATCGTTCACTATCATCAATCGATTGAAAACTAATTAAAATTATATAGAGTTAAAGTCTGCCGATATTAATCTCAATTTAGAAACAACGATCGATCATCAATGTCAAGTAGGAACCTTTTCTCACAAACAGCCACAATAACAGCAACCTGATTGCCATTCTCCAAACTAATCTAAATAGGGAGAAATGTATGACAAAAAACGTGAGGTCAAAATAGCTGGTTTGGAAACCTTTTTATTGGGACTTTAAGTATGTTTATCTCCTAACTAGTCCAAACAAAGTTCCGAAGTCAAACTTTCTGCTTTCAACTTTTCCATCCACAATCTTTCGGTGCCTGGGTTACTAGATTACTGGGTTACTGAGTTACTAAATTATTATATCGTAATCGAACTATCTCACAATCTGCGTGAATAAATCATGATAAAAAATACCAATCACGTCGAATAAGTTTGAGAACAATTAATTTCGGCTTCCTTCATATTTCATAACATTTTATAATGATTGCATGGAGTGGGTACAAATATAAAAACACTCGTGTTATCAGTCACTTATTTTATTATTCGATCTTAACACTACATCTAAAACATAAAACAACAAAGGCTGAAGTGAATAAAATTATAAACTTAACACTTTAAATACCGCTACTTTATTCACTTCTAATAATATTAGTGCTTTGACGGAAATTAAGACACTTGAACTTCAATATAGACAAAATACTGGGTAGCTACCTACAAATATTATAATTAGCAGTGAGAAAACTTCCTATCCGGGCCAACGCAGGCGCATTACCACTTATGTCGCCAAGGCCCTACTTAATAGAAGTGTCCTATCAGTTTCTTTATAGTTATCAGCGATCGCCTTAATACTGTCAGTTGCGAGGTCTCATAAGAACTTGCGCACTTTTGCACCTTGTCGCTTTAACACCTTTAACAGATTAGTGCAGTACTTCAAACAAGACGATAAAATGACAAAGCACTAAAGTGTGTAGCTAGTAGAGTACAAGGGTGATAGCGATAAAGAAGCTGAGAGTACGTACTTACATCGTGTCTGTTCCGTCTGTAGTGTTACATAGTAATTCAGAAGTTCCCCATACCATAGCCACTTCGACAGTCATAAAGATAAGGTGCAAATAAACTAAGTCACTGGAAATTGGATCCAAATCAGATCCTTGTAACTAGGTATATTATTATTACAAAGACATACATCTAAACTAAAAAGGTAATCAAAAATGTAAAAATCTCTCCTTTTTCCCTATCACAAACACTAAGAAAAAACTACACCGTATAAGTAGATGATTAATAAGATTTTAAAATATATTTATATGTAGGTAAATTTTCACCTCATACTAATCAAGTCAGTCTGTTAATTTTATGCAGCGAAATTCCAATAAATACTGTAAAGCTACGAACTATATTAATAATTGTACGTTTTGGAAACATTGTATTTTTCAAGAATTACTCATAGTGAAACACTAAATTATACCTACCAATAGAACATTAAATCACGGACTGAAAGAAGGTTCAAAATTTTATTTTAAGGCAGGCAACCAACAGTTGGTTAAGTTATTTTAGATTCGATTTGAGCTTAAAAACGAAATCAAAACAGTATCAACTCGAAAAACTAGTTAGTTTTGTTTCAAGTTCATATAAGTCGTATTATAGTGGTTTTTAAAATACAATTATATCTTGAGTTGCCACTTTTTTGATTTAGCATACTTACATTATCAATTACTAAACCTAAAATAGTAAAACCGAAAAGTTTCGACCGAAAAATAAATCTGATTGGCTGCTTTTTTCGGACTGAAAATAGAATAAGTACTAAAGATAAGATTAGAGAAAATTAAACAAAATGTACTTTGATAATCGAAGTTTGAAGTTACTTTAGCTACATCTCTTTCTCTCGATTAAGTCACGAATGACGCGTGAAAGGAATGGGGCATCAGAAGTTTCGCATTTAGTGCTTTGAAGTTACCACCCCGTTCCACATGTTCAAGAAAAATGGTCGACCAACAACAGCTTTTACCATTTAATGTGATCATTTAGTAGCCATTACATCAAGGCGCCTAAATGGGCACGAATTTTCTTTACAAAAACTAATCATCATCATCATGGTGGCCTTTTGGTGATCCAATCTTTGGATGTAGGTAACAAAAAATACTATAAACAAATTATAACATAGATTGCTTATTATGCTCAACTTGATTGTATGTAAACGCAAAAAAAACTGCTCAAAAATTAACTTTGGATTCTAACAAAGATCTGAAATTCGCTGCAGATTTACTTTCCAAATTCCACACCTACATTCACACTGACTCACTGACCCAAAACACAATTCAAGTATTGACCCTCTTCGGGGCTGAGCCACCAGCTTCCCCTTCGCTAGATTTCCTCTTCCTCTTGATGAGGTGGGAGATATCTGACGCTGCCGGCTTGGGTTTGGGGTCTGATGATGAGCTGGAGCCGGCGCCACTGGAACCATTTGCCTGGGAACTCTCACCGTTTGACGGGCAGAGCGTTTCGCGAACGCGTTTTATAGTCTGAAACAATTACATCAGTCCTTATTTATGACGATTTAGACGTCAAGATTAGGTTCTCTGAAATTAAGCATTATTCTAATGTCAACTACTAAAATGGCAATAAAATCTAAGGAAATCCAAGACCCAAACTCTCTCGCTGTGGTGTTGACTGATTGTGCGATAAGTTAGGTATCTTAAGAACCTCCTCTATTGAACCTCGGAGTATCCACCATTAAACCTCACTTAACACAACCCCTGGCAAGGAACCAAGGCTTCGAAATAGCCTCGTTTGTATGAAAAACGCACTCTGACCCGTTATTTTTGCCCCCGAGTGTAGTGAGAGGATTGTGAAGCTGAAATTGTCCATACAAAATACAATAACGTGTCTCTCCCCTTAAACCCATGCATATTTTTACTATTTTTGTATATACATACATACATACATACCTTCACGCCTTCTTTCCCAGAGTGGGGTAGGCAGAGCTACAGAATTTCCAACAACTCCAAAAACTTGTTGATAACTCTGTAACTCTATTTTTGTATATGTTGTAGATATTATAAAAACTAGGTCTGTACGTTTCCCCTTCCAAGAAAATATTACTATAGAAGAAACAAATTTAAAAAGTTATTGATGTACAACTAGTTCATAATAACTACAACACAACATATTCAAAAATCGTGAAAGTAGGACTTGATGATAGTTGAGAAACGTTATAGACTGGAACTGAATTAGTAATAAGTACCTATGGTATTTTTTACAGCTACGTGATTTAAGCTTCGGTTCACAATCCTCTTAAATATGCAAGTTGTGGTGCTTTTATAAAAATATTAGCGCCCCGCCGCCCGCTTCGCTCCGGTTTAAACATAATTAAAGATAGCTTACGTCAATCTAGAATAATATACCTACCATTCAAAAGGTAAAAGATTTCTGAATAGGTTCTGTGGTTCCAACTTACAAAATGTCCACTCGGACTTTATAATATTAGCATGGATTTAAAGAACGTGTTCCTACCTAATCAAAATGGTTGAAACGGCTTTTAAACGTGAACTAAAGGGATATTTTACGACAGGTCTTGTTGAAAAAGGTGAATTTCAAATGTATAGAGGCTAACGATCCGCCGGGTGTTTTACCTACTACCCCACACTGGACCACACTCGATTAGAAGTTTTGCGAAAACCGGACCATTATGCGTTCTACCCACCTGAATTACGGGAAGTGTAAGATTACCTTAGGATGAGGTATACGCCATAATAAAAAAAATAACAGGTGTTTATTTACCTACCAAAAAGGTTTTAATTGGAACCCTTATCAAAAGTATACGATTTCCGGTCATTTCGGTGTACCCTCGCTTATTATCGCGAAGCTTATCGTAATTGATTTAGATAATAACGCGATCACTTCTAATGTAGAAATTACTTTACATAATCGGACCTAGCATTAGATCAGCTCCTCTATTCTAGACGGTAAAAACGATATCGTATTTGACCTGTTAGGCTGCGTTTCCACCAGAGATGTGCAAGGCGGCTAGGTGGTGTTGCGAGGAAAAATCTACCAATAGGATTATTTTGTTTTACAAGCCTCACTCTCCTATTGGTCGATTGTACCTCGAAGCACCGCTTAGCCGCCAAGCACAGCTCTGGTGGAAACGCACCCTTATGGGATTGTTTTTAACTCAGCCGCCATTACTTGTCAAATAAATAAAATCTATCAAAACGTTGACTATTGTCATTAACAGGTCAAAGACGATATGGTTTCTACCGCCAAGAATCTCGGCCCGGGCTGAGACTGTACTTTGTACCGTGTACCACCTTCGACCTCGTCGTCACTAACTTCAGGTGAGGCTGAGGTCAACGCAAACATTACGGATAAAAAAAAATACAACCGAAAAGCTTTGATTATTTACTCTCTAGATAGAACTTCGATGACATGAATGCGTCGAAAAATTTATCAGCTAACTGTTAGCCTATAAGTATCTTTCCGCTCCTCAGTGTCAAATGTGTTGTCAAGGGATACGGTCATGTAACGTGTCAAAATTTATTTTGCTAAAAAGGCACTAAAATGACGAGTTGTGTAATTAAACTTTGTCGAAATTACAAAGGACGTATGAAATCAAACAGCAAAGTCACCTACCACCGGTAATTAATTCAGAATTCATAGTATTTATTTCAAAAATCCATCCGTTTAATATGTCTAATTAATACGATTCCATCTTGGCATTATTGTTGGTGTTGCCAGTTCTGAAATACGAAATTCCCTAGTCCCTAGTGGTGTGAGTATTGAAGTATGGAAGTTACTTTAGGGTATGTACGAGTATACATTAAATTAATAATAGAAAACTGCCAAGTGTAAGTCGAGAATAGTGGAAATTGATAAAAATAAATTTTGACTTACAAACTGGAAATTTGACATGGGGTCAGGTCATTACACATATAGCTCATTGAAAACAAAACAATTTGAAAACGGCCAAGTGTGAGTGGATAATGAACTATTTTGTTAACATAACTTATTTAGATTTTGAAACATAAGATTTGTAGGAATGCATAAATAATATAATCAGAAATTGGTCAAGTGCGAGCCGAGAATGGTACAGTCGATATGACAATGTATTATATTTCATGGGTCAATAATAAATTTGCCTTACAATACATTATTAATTTATAGAATACCTAGTGATCCTATAATGCACAATCGATGGGTAGACATTATAAGAAGCAGTCGTGGAGAAGATTATTGGAAGCCGACTAAAACAACTGTTGTATGCTCTGATCATTTCCATACAAAGGACTTGTATTTTGTCAGCAATCAAAAGCGTCGGAGATTGAAAAAGGAAACGATACCGAGCAAAGTAAAACTTACCTTAGTTGTTATAAAATGATCACAAATTGTTATAAAATAATTATTATACTTTTATTGCAGGGACTCCTCGTTACCAGTTTAGGGCAAAAAATAACTTTTTCAAATGTCTTCCTCTTATTTTGTTCGGAAAAATTTGCCGGTGACTGTATTTTGTGAATCGAAAACATTAAAGTCAACCCATTCCAATTCGAATCGATACCTATATTTTTAGTTTTTCAAACACTTCACAATAACTAAACCTTACTGTGATCAGTTTTCCCTGTAAGTTAGTAATTATGTCTTTAGCTGGCATCCCTATGTATGCCCACAGAGATAAATAGAATGACGTTTTGCGAGTGTCAGACAAAGGACTCACGCACACAAGCATACAAAAACTGGCCTGTTTCTGTCGAAGTGATTACAGGGTCACACTCTATCTAGAGAGTAAATAATCAAAGCCGAAAAGTAACAATTCAATTTCATAAAAAATGCCGTCTTGTGTTTTTCAAGGCTGCAGAAATTATACTGGAACTGTAAAAGGAAGAAAGGATGTCTAATTTCATTCGTAAGTGCCGTAAATATTTACTAAATTTTATTTACATCAAGACGGGTAGCTAGCGAGCACCGGTACAGATGTAGTGCATAATTGTTTTCTATCGTATTTTCTCGGCAACGTTCGTATTTGTCATGCTGCTTCTGTCAACCTCAGTACTTTTTGTACTGTGACCGACTGAAATAGCATGACACGTTCGTACGTTTCCGTGAAAATACGATGGAAAACAATTATGCACTACATCTGTATCTAGGCACACCGCGTCATTCGGGAACGCAATTTGAAACAACTATTTATCTCTTTCTAACAACAGCGTTCGCTACGGATTGCCGTTTTTGTCTGTAGAAATATGGTAACGTAGCAACTGTCAGTAATTGGCGACGGGTTTTGAAAGAGTTTAGTATGAGCATAACGTATTCTAAATATAAAATATCATTGCATTCACATAGTTTGATTAAATGATTACGCACAATTACGTTAGTCAGAGTATTATTCGGTCATAATTTTTCATGCTCCGAATCTTGTCTACCCATAAATTAAATGAGCATAAAATTGTTTTGCCGAAAACCATCATTGCAGAAATATGTTTTGCCATAACTAGAGGGCTTATTGTCTAACGCACTCGCAATCGCATTCGTTTTCATTTTGAAAATCGAAGGCTTGTCTACATACAAAATGAAAACAATTGCTCCACTTTGAAGCCGGTTGCGATTGCCAGTGCGTTAGACAATGGCCCCTCAGGGCTCAAACAATTTATGCGGATGACGTCAAACCACTCATAGGTGATTTCAAATAGTATTTTCATAAACAATTACCACTTATCAATCTTATCATTAATCAAACTCTTAAAATAAACGATTATTGTCACTTGAAATGAGCCGAGTACATAACGTCTTTGACTGACATTGTCATTCAGATGAACAATAAATTAACCTCGTAATTGTTTAGCTGTTTTATTTTCACAATTATAATTATGTAGCTAGGATTTTTTTAAATGTATAACAAGACGCTATAAGATGTCATCTTTACTAGAATATTGTTGCAATTTTTCGTTTTTGGAGGTACGTGACAAAAACGTATATTGCTCTTGCTGTGATCAATACTAGCACCGAAGATAAGCAATATTAAAATATATTTGGAGACAACCAAACAATTTTTAAAACAAGTACGAACTGTTATTTTGCGCTCGTCTCTTGTCGTCATTTCTAACCGACGTGGTTTTTAAAATGTTGGTATAGTCTTTACTATTTGAACTGAGCTGATCTTCTACACAAAGGCCATTGTTTGTAAACAATACCATTGTCTTTCTTTGTGTCCGTAACCGCAAGCCGATTACATACAAAAAACTTAGAACTACATTGAATGTACATTGAATTATCAACCCTACCCTCTTAGTCAGTAGGTTTAAAATGTAAAGTGTCAGGATACAGATATAAGTCTTGTGTAGATGATAGTATTGTCACAGATTAAGTAAGAGTTACTACGTAACAGATATTTATCTGAGCGAGGTACGTCCGATAATCACCGCCTGACGGAACATAGTTGCCGATGCTAATACATCAAGGATGCCCGCGCGCGGCGATGTCAACTCGCTCGACCGGTTTTTGAGTGTCGAGACATGGTCGAGACACGTCAAGCGAGATGCAAGTAGGCGATTAGTACACTCTTACTTAATCTGTGGTAGTAGGTACATTCTAGTCATTACGTCAAGTTCGGTTAGATGTGTGTGGTGTGTTGTTGTTTCTTTGAATTATTTTGGTGAATGTATAATTTAAAAAAATGACTCATTATTGCTGTGTGAGTGGGTGTTTACACAAGAGAACCAAAAATAATAAAAAGGAAACGTTTTTCTCTTTGCCGGTGAACGAGGAAAGGTCAGTAGTTGCAATTTATTTTTATTTATACATATAAGATGATATATCTAAGTATATTGAAGTGATCAATCAACACGAAACAGTGTTCATCAAGTTAGAAATATTGAATTATCTAAATTCGGGGTTAATAGAAATGATAAAATTATTTGTTTACAAACAAATCAGTACTGTTTGACACATAACCTCAATATTTCTGCAAACGAGTTTTGATTCGAAAAAACCTATAGTTAATAGTTATTTAATCTTAAACAGAATGTAAAAGTAACAATCAAGCGTGTACATCAAATAAATATATATAAATATATAAATATATATTATATTTTGATTATTCAAGTAACTGTTTTTCTCATAATGTGTACCCGTTAATTTATATTAATATTTTCGATGTGTTGACAACCCTACCGTTCGAGCAAGCAAACGTAGGTATAACTATACGTTCGCAGTAAACTACGAAAAATGAACTTTCAATAGGAGTTAATATGGATTATTTAGGCGCGTTCGGCCAGCATTATACATATATTTTATATGTATTCAATACTTTTACGTGTTGATCGGACCTACTTTGTCGCTTTGTATAGAAGTGAAATATGCCTGGTATTGTGTAGAGAATAAGCACAGTTCAAATAATAAAGACTTATAATCTGTATCCTGACACTTTACATTTTAAACCTACTGACTAAGAGGGTAGGGTTGATAATTCAATGTACATTCAATGTAGTTCTAAGTTTTTTGTATGTAATCGGCTTGCGGTTACGGACACAAAGAAAGACAATGGTATTGTTTACAAACAATGCCCAACAAGCAAAATCAGTACTTATAGTGTTTTCAAGCCTATTTTTTATTGTACTTATAAGATACTTGTAGTTTGCTACAAACACGGAAATGGGCGCAGTTATAGGAGCATCGCTTTCTTATAACCATCTTATAATCAACTAGCAGAAAGTCACTAGGCCCTATAATACACTTACAGAAGTTCTACCAGAGTACAATTGCTCCTATAACGTTCTGAGACTACCCATTTATAAGTTTTATAACTCTTATAAGTATCTCGCATGAGCATCATACTAAAGCAATCTTACTTATAACGCACTACTAATATACTTAGTTATTAGTTATAAGTACATTTTATAAACATCTTTCCGTTGTTTCGGCCGGTTGGTGTGGTGTGTTTGTGGGAAATAAATACTAAAAAACAAACGTAAGTACCTATTTTTCTTATTAATCTAACTAATATAATTTGTAATAGTGTAGAGCATATGTAAGTATTGTAAAATACTGTATGTATAGTGTGTGAATTTACCAGGGAAGTCATTTTTATTGTAAATGTCAACCATAATTTGTTTAATTTTACAATGCCCATGGAAAAAGTGTACATATCATATATGTTGTTAAAATAATATTACCACATTTATTATGAACATCCGCCATTTTCTAAAAATTCTCTGCATTGAGTACGTTATAGGACAATTATAAGTAAATTTGCACTTATAGCAGTTTTAATCCAGATAACTTGCCGCCATATTAAAACGTATTAGGGTTCCTCACGAAATATTCTTACTTTCTATGAATCCTAAGAAAGTTAATTTAAGTTAAAAATAATGTTTCGGTTTCCGCCATGGTTACAAATTTAAATAAAACTACTTAAACGGATTATATCGCGTACCATTTCTTAAATTCATCCCGTATCAAATACACTAGATTACAGATTACAATCATCAATGAGACCATTTTAGTTTACCTGTCATGCTTTTTTTAAATAAATGATTGTTGTCTTTTCAGTTCTTTTCGAAATGGTGGTATATTTAGACGTTGACTGCTTTTTAAGTAAAGATGGCCTTATGAAACTCAACGAATGTGAATGGCCATGGTCAATAACACATTTTACCCTATCTGAAAAGTGTTATGGATGTGGACGATTCACTGATTCAAGAATTAATCCCCACTTTATTGTTAACGTAATCAATATTAAGAAACTACTTAATATAAAACAATTGTGGTGTCAAGGCTGCCAATATATGCTCGTGTACAATCATTACATGGAAGATGAGTGTTACTACTGCTATTAAAAAAAAACACAATCAGTATCAACCAAGTTTTAGAACATCATAATATTATTATTTAGATTGCATACAGAATACTGTAACGTCACTCTTTTCATCGTTGTAGTCTATGTTACTTTATTAGTGTGTAATAAGGTCCGTGCATCTCTTGGTAAAACGTTACTTAATCTTTTGTTAACAACAGTAGATAGTTCATTTAAGGCTTAGTGAGGTATATTAAATTTTATAGCCCATGTTCTTATATCTTCAACCAAATCACAATTTTTTTCATACTCGGTGGTTTTTTCTAGGTCAAAGTCGTATTCATCTTGTTCGCTATCCGAGTCTAAAACACAGTCCACCGCGGAACCCTTATTTACTTCACTTGTATTTGCACTTGACGCACCAGGTTCACTTTCTAATACAGATGAACTTGTTCTCGTTAAATTGGGCTTCACTAATTCTGTATTCCATTTTCTCACTTTTCTTCTAAAATTACCGCTCCTTTTAAATCGTTTCCATTCGCTTAAATCCATTTTAAACGACTTTCCCAATACGAATTCGAACAATTGATTCAGCAAAAAATACCAAACGTTTACTAGTAAGGTGTTTGATCTAGTAACTTATAAGATTATTTCACCTAATAAGGCTCTTACCAAGTACAATTTCATTTATAAGAACATTGGACAAGACTAATAGCGATGTAGACTTGTAATAACCTCAGCTTAGTATCTTATAATATCTTGTTCTCTTACAAAATGCTACTATAAGATCAAATATTATTCAGGCCTATTTGATCTTTCTGCAAACTGTTATAGGAGACTTAAACCTATAACTGTCTTATAAGACGATCTTGTAGGTAACTAGAAGTCTGTAAAATAAAACCAAATGATCTTAAGACTATCTACGCTGGTGAAATGTTACTATAAGTATAAGTATCCTGTAACTGTTCTGTGCTACAATCTTGTAGCAAACTATAAGGCTAAAATATAAACATGAATGCTCTTGAGTATGTTACCGCTTATCGTATGCTATTATAAGTATATGGCTCTACGTCAATGCCTCTATAGGAACGTTATTAGTAAAAAAGTACTTATAGTCTTTATTTATAGGAATACTTTGCTTGTTGGGTGGCCTTTGTGTAGAAGATCGGCTCAGTAGAGTTAATAAAGACTATACCTACAGGCCACTTCGCTCCCAACTCTTATTTCTTAAGCCGAAGCTTTGTTACACCATCCTCAATTTTAGGCACTTGTCCCACCAAGAGCGAGTAAGCGATTAGCTATCGGCGATTTTCTCGCCCAAGAAACGAACAAAAGATAAGGATCCTGTGTTAGTAAAAGAGACGCGTATACTAATCGTTCATCGCTGGCTGTTCACACTGCCGGCGAGAACACTCGCTCTACTAGTTTGTCGCCGCGATAAGAGCGATAAGATAAAACTAGCTCAGCGATACTCGCTCGGCGATACTCGCTCGGCGATACTCACTTGGTAGTTAGAACTCAAGCTGCGATACCAAAGCGGTGATTTTACGAGCGAGTGACGCGAGTAATAGCCCGTCGCACTCGAACACTCACCTATAGCCGAGCGACAAAACTATTGGAGCTAACACTCGCTTCTCGTCGCTCGCCCACTCGTTTCTAGTTTATCGTTCAACTCGTTTATCGCTCATCGTCGGCGGTGGGACAAGTGCTTTAGGGTACAGCTTTATTAGCTTATCGCTTAGGCACTGGTCCCACTGCCGGCGAGTAAGCGATGAACTATCGGCGATTTTCTCGCCTAAGAAACGAACAACAGATAATCGCTCCGTGTAAATAAAAGAGAGCGATATATATTTATAGCTCATCGCTGGTTGTTCACATTGACGGCGAGAACTCTCTCTACTAGTTTAGCGAAACAAAAGTATAGACGCCATGTCAATAAAAGAGACACATATTAATAGTTGATCGCTGGCTGTACTCGCTTCACGCTCATCGTCCGCGGTGAGACCAGTGCCTTATGCCCAATCCAAATAAAACCACGGATAGACCCGGATCGCAGATAGACTTCTGATTAAAATTTGGGATTTTTTGTACTTAACAAATATCAATCAAGGGCCCGCTGTTTGATCAGTAGTTAACTCAACCAATTGTTAAAATTCGAAAAAGGAATCGAAAATTTGATGACAGTTCCTTGAGATTTACCCATTAGTTACGTTTTTAGAACGATTCCTTATTTTAACTGCTGATCAAACAACAGGCCCTAAGGCAACCAAATCCTAATATTATAAATGCGAAAGTTTTTGTGTTAGTTTTTACGGCTACTTTTCATCTCAGAAAATTTAAGTCCCCGAAGGAATCGCGGGTAGGAATTAGATAGGTTAGTAATAAATATAGCTTTCCTAGGTTTTAATATTGGGAATGGCCATTAGACAAGTGCTATTTGAAAAGTGATGAAACAAAGAATATTGTATCGGATTGAGAAAGGTGTTGTGCAGGCGCCTGTCGCTCCATAAGTTATAACAGATTTCAACAATTTCGCAATATGGAACTGGGCTCTTCCCCCAATACAGCTAGCACAAGTTTGTATTTTGTCGCTTGTCGCTCAGTAAATCTGTATTTTTACAGACGATATAGAAAGGGAGATCCGAGGGACAAACAAATCGCTTATGCTAGCTTACCCGTGAATTGCAAACCTATTTATAGCTCGATCACGTACTACCGTCTACAACGAAAATAGCTGTTTGTTTCTGTTGTATGATATGATACGACACGACCCATGTACATGAATTGGTTTGCTATGGATGCGACATCAATGGCCATGCCCAATACTAAATATTAACATTTCTACCACATGGCCATCAATGTAATTATTTGGGTATCATCTGAAATAACACACATTTTTCAATTTCGACAATATTTATTTCAATACCAACACAATACAAAAATGGCCACATGGTAGAAAGGTTTCACTTACAACTAATCAGTACAAATTGATTACAACTATGAGTATTTAAAAACAACTGGAGATTCAGAGTTTAATCAGACCTAGAGCAGGCTAAAAATTAACCATTCATCTCATCACGCATGATCACAATTTATCAGTCTTTCCCTATGTGGTACGAACGTGTCCTAGGTCTGACTTTTGACTTAATGCACTAGAAAAAATATTTAAAAAGTATCCAAAACTAATACTGAACATAATTTCAATACAATTACAACATGATTTTAAATCAATTTGGCACTGAAAACAGGAACTTCCAAATATACAGCACCACCAATAATATGTAAAATCCTCAAAACTACTTCACTTAACAAAAAAACAGCCACAGGGGGATTATTAATAAATACCATTACAGCTACCTATCAGAGTTAATTATTTCCCGTTTTAACGGGATAATTAAATTCGACTTGGAATGATTAAATGACTACGCGAAACACTTAGCAATTATGCAGCTACTTGTGACATACTACTAACTTTAGAAGTAAAATCAGACTTGGGACTGGCAGTCCCCAGCGCAACGCGCCTTTTCTTTTATGAACATATCCCTCAACATTTTCCGGGTCTCTTCTAAGCAATCGCACGGTCTTACCTCGGTTTTGTAGTCCATCATGTCCAGGATCTTCTCCTGTATTTCAGGGAGTAAATCCTTCAGTTCTTTGATTTCTCCTTCTACGGAGTAATTGGGGTCGGCAGTCGAGTATTTCTTGACGGTGGCGTCATCTTTAACCGAGGCGGGGTTCTCGAGCGTTTTGATACGCGTCTCGAGAATGTTGGCAGCATTTTTGAAGTGTGTAACGGCATCATCAAAACTGGACGCAAGCGAGTTGGCTAGACCTGAGGACAGCGTCAGTCTTTAGTACGGGTTACTTAGTAATTAGTTCAGATACAAAACAATAAATTATTAATATATCTCACCAATTTGATAGTGCGTTTCAGCAATGCGTCTGTCATCGCTGGGGTACAACTCTTTCTGAATTTCCAAACAGCTCTCTGTAATACAAAGACACAAATTCAAAACTTGACTTATTTATGTGGGAAGGGAAACTATTAATAAACCGAGCCGTTACATTGGGTCACTGTTTGTACGCCGAAACCAGTAATAAGGAATAGATATTGTAAAATCGGTAAAAAACAAAACAAGTAATGACTAAATGAAAATATTCGAAGTGATGTCTCGTTCAAACGTAAAAAAACCCAAACCATAATTGTCGAATATTATTTGTCGAAGCATAATACAGTCAAACATTTTTAGGTAATTCAGCGCCTTGCGCGTCCAATTCAATAATGCTTTCAGGATGCTGTTGGATATATCTAGCCTTTGCAGTGCGTCGGGAATGTTCGCGGAGGTAAGGATCGACTGTTTTCAAGCAACACTCGACAAGCGATGTACTTCTCTGGTGCGCAGGGTATGGGCCAGCTCCAACTGTATCCTCGCATTGGTTTGACAGTCCGTACATGATTCGTTTTTGTGGTTTGCATGTGCCTTACCACAATTACATTTTAATGTGTTTTAACAAGTAGATTCTAAGAATTTATTTAACTAACAAAAATGAATCTAAAACATTCGAAATAAATTATTTACAAAAATAACAGGAGACGATAGGGAATTGTGATACCTGAGGCAGAGGGACAGAATAAGGTACTTACGCAGATCGGTCACGGCCTTGTCATAGGTCTCGCTCTCGAGCGCGACCTCTCCCAGCGCGAGGTGCACCTCGGCGAGCTGCGCGCGCGCCGCGCCGCCATCATGCTCCAGCCGCTTGCGCAGAATGCTACGCGCAAGGTCTGGAACAAACCAGTGTTAAACCAAGTTAGAGTCAAAAAGCGTAAACCACATGGCCATACACAACAAGAACATCTTGATTTGTTTATTTTAAAATTTCCAAGGAATTGAGAAGAAAAACGTAAAACGCTCCATAACATGGTAAAACACCACAAACTGGTCTCATATTATCATTGTACTTACCCAACATTTCCCAGGCTAGCTGCAAGTTGTCAACATCATCCTCATTTTCTAGATCTGCCATTGACTCGTCTGGTGCTTCACCATTGGACGGACCCTGTGGTACAAATGTGAGAAATTAGAAGAGTCACAAATACTAATTGTTTATTTTTTCCCCAGCTAGCAGCATTTTTATGTCACACCATATGATAGTCAGGACATTATTAGCAGATCATCATCTCCATTCTCCATCAACTTCATTGTGTCAACAGAAAAATAGCCACTATCAAAGTTGCACAGAACAACTAAAGTAGCGGCACAGAGTGATGGCACTTTTGACGTTAGCTCGTTCATCAAGTTCCCTAAATATTGACAGAAAGTATAAAGGAACAGATGTCAAACTTCATTGTTGCAGGTACCGAAATTGTGATGTACTGCTGGGGCCGTAAATTACCGAAACGCATTTCGTAACTAGCTTAATCTTGAGATTATTTTTATTTGCTTGCAGTTTACTTTTCATCGTTTTAATCATAACTATCAAATAAACAATTCGTGTGATGATAGGTATCAGATGATAACAGTGATGATTGTTCTTCAAGGAGTATTAGTGATTTAAATAAATCGGATTAAAATACATTAAAATAAATGCTTTATTTAATCGTGGAAAATGGCTTTTTATTATTATGCGTTATTTCTTTAATAAACTTTTTGTAAATATACTTCTCGCACTTGATTAATTTTAACATGTAAACTGGAGTTTCCACAACACTATTTGTCAGGTGTCAAAAGTGCCATCACTCGGTGCCGAACTCCATCCACTGATCTGCTATTGCAATGTTTAAACTATCTTGAACTTACAGGTTTATCGTTGTCAAAAGCACTGCTGCTACTCCCTGGTTCATCATCATTGGTTGTAGACTCTGCCTCGCTCTTCTGCACACCTCCATGCTCTGGTTCCATTTTTTCAGGCTTGGCCTCTTTTCCATTCAGTTCTCCATTTTCACCATTTTCTCCTAGAATAAAGTTCAATCAAATTCTGTTATAATATAATATACATACAATTAAAATACGACACGTTAGCCTGGTTGGTAGTGACCCTGACTATGAAGCAAACAATTGCGCGTTTAAATCCTGGTAATGGCATAGGTATATTTGTGTGATGAGCGCAAATATTTTTGTTTGTTCCAGAGTATTGGATCTTTTCTATACCTTTATGTAATGTAAACACATACTTAAATGCTATATAAGTTTATCAGTGTCTAGTACACATGATACATTCCTTGAGCTTAGTCAAAGTCATAGCATATAATCATAAACAATTCAAATATTGTGTTTAAAATATGTAAGTACATGAAATAATATATACATACATACATACATACATATCCTCACGCCTGTAATCCCAGAGTGGGGTAGGCAGAGTTACAGAAATACCCACAACTTCAAAAACTTGTTGATAATTCTGTGACCACATTCTGCACAAATAGGCTAAGATGTTTACCAGCATATTAGCGACAGGTTGCAAGCCCATCGCCTAATAGTACTACAAGCCTTTATTCCCTTAGTCGCCTCTTACGACATCCACGGGATGACATTGGAGTGGCACAATTCTAACCCGGCAACCACACGGGAAATATATTTGGAATATATTTTTTCTTAAAACTTACTCTGGCCACATGTCATAGCAAGAAGTAAACTGCTTTTTTTTTAAAGTTGTGACTGATTTTATTTAATTCAATGATAGTGGAAGTTGGACTTAAGTGGATTAAGTAGGTAAGGTATCAGATAAAACTAAGATGCCTATAAAAGAGCTTTTCTCACCTTCATCATCCTCATCATCAACATTGCCAGATCCCGGCACTCCATCACCAAGGACTCCACTCTCTTCCCTTGATAGTCCCAGCAATGCCTTGCCGTACCTTAAAAGAAAACACAGAATTCCATCATAAATGGAGTAAGCAAAAGAGTTACTTGTGCAACAAGAGAGCAAGTTGATTTTTGCTGCGAGTGTTGACCCGAATCCCAAGTAAGCAGTTCCATAACGGAATCACAAGTATACCTAGTGATACTAGGTTAGAATCCTTTACAAGATGCTAATTACTTTGGCCCGTGTTGCACATACAATATTTCACTTCAGCAGCGAGAATATAGTACCAACATAAACCACCCACCGATTTATATTGACCAAACACTGATCTAGGCTTTTTTTTTTTAATTATAATGTTACTTTGTCTCATGCTCAGAGCAAAATAAAATTTTACTCACTGTCTTTAAACAGCAAAACCTGTGTTTTTGAGGTGAAAACATAATTACAATATTTAAAGGGAGTTTCAGTATAATAAATACTGTAATGCTGTAATGCTAAATAAGGCTGCAAACTAAAATGTAGTTGAAGCATTACATACTCTAATAGTAACCACATTAAATTTAAAATGCTTATACTATTACTATGCAGTTAGCCACCTTCTTTGGTATTACAGAAGCATAGGTAGTCCATAGCACTAAAATTGTAAATATATCTTTGACTTAGACCATACATCAATTGATAGTCTCACAAAAAATGGGATTTAAGCTCTGCAGTGGGTTATTAGAAATAATTTCACCTGTAGCTTAAATGATCCAGACCTTTATCTAAATTGGACTCATGAAAATAATACAAAATATTGTATAAAACAGGCTTCTGTCTAAATTGACTTTGCCAGTGTCACAGTTTGAGGCTACAGGAGATCGGTATTTTATTTCCCGTACAGATTAAAAATGAAGCGCTCATCTCGAAATCTAAAACAAAGCTTAGTAATTGAATAAATAGTAGGAGGAGGCACTTTTTAAACTTGACATTGCTAACTTAGACCTGTCAGAATATTAGGTTTAACAAAATAAACAACATTCTTAACATACAATGTGGAACAATTGTCGTTGCGTGGATATCCACAACTATATTTCTCTAATAAGTCCATGGTTGTGTCTATAAATAACTGGACATTGGTGAAATACACTTTAACAGGAGTGAAGCCAATATTTAAAATTAGAATTAGAACATACAATGGAAAACTAGATTAACCATTGCAAATTGGACCCAAAACTTATTTTATATTTGAATTTCTAGAAAATATTAATTTATTAATACCATAAATAGGCCTCAGCACACTGATCCGCAGTGTCTCCGTGTTCTTTGGCCAAGAGCTCACAGGCCTTAGCCAGAGCTTCAGTGGCAGCGTGATAGTCTCGCACAGCAAGATTCCTTCTTCCTGTGGCCAGGAGCTCAGTCGGAGTGGATGTGACTTCTTCTACATCAGACATCTGCAAAATTGATTTATTATTAATATTGGACTTGGAAACACATCTATAATATGAAGCTCAGAAAATAACTGAAGACTCGGACACTGTGCCAATTAACTTATAAAACTAAACTAATGACTTGCCATTTTATAAATTGTAGTACATACAATAGCACAAAAATAGTATTCTCTAAGATAAACACATCAACACACTATTGGGTATATAAAAGATGACTAATTGATCGAGCATCGGACAATCGAAACCGCACGATCTAGTGACTTGAAATTTCGAGGGAATAATTTGGATATTCTAGGGGTGTATAAAGGAAAGATTTTTGAAAATTCATAAAAAACATGGGAAATAGGAACTAATTCTACACGTACTGTTAATAAAAATAAAACATGTGGGTATGATTTCAATGACGATTTTTTCGACTAAGCTTAACTAATACGAGCTTCTCACATTTATTCAATTTGATTAAGAATTACAATTCATTAACAAAATATTAATTTCGTATTCGAAAAATGTAACGGTCATGTTGAACAATGGAATTCTCATGCAACACGTGTCATAGCAATTGACTCTTCAATCAACGTCGTACCGCCTGCTCTAATGTTTCGCAAAGATGAAATGATCTAACAATCACGAAGGCAATTTATAAACACAACTCTCATAAAAGTAAATCACATCAAAGTATGTTCCCCCGTCAGCAAGGTAATTGAGGGGAAATCAACGATCCTTACCTTGATCAAATGTAGATAACTTGATTAATTTTAAACTGATCAAAGTGATCCACCAATAATTAGTGCAATATAAAGGGATATAACAATGTGTTGGAAAATGGTAATAAAAATACAAGACAGTCTTTCACCGGATCATTCAGCGACCGTCCGTCCGACATTAACCACAGATTATACAGCGACGCACAGAGCCACAGGTAGAGTACAGAGCAATGGTGGTATTATAGGACCCAACATTCTGAAATCAAAATCAAACAAAAATACTATAGCCAACGTTAGAAATATTTAAAATTGCGTAATGTCAATTATTTTAGTAAACATCAGTAATTATCGATGTAGTCCGTAATATGTCTGTTAAGTTGCAAGCTTGAATTCTCCTGAAAACACTTTTGGTGACACAACAGTGGCAGATAGCGTGACATACTCATAGGCACTTGACGGGCACACACTGGCAGTACTGGCAGTACTGGCACACTGCCATAGGTACTGCGCCTTCCTAATTTTGTATTTTGTATCTACTCGCGCCGTAAACAGAGTACAGAATAGACTTGTCCCGCGCGTATACCTTTGAGATGGAGATAGTGATATAAGTGTATATGCAATCAACTCTGAGTTGCCAAATATTTGCTAAATTTCCCCAATAGCTACTTTTAACCCGACTATTTAGTGCATAAACTTAATAGGTTTGTGTTCGTCCTTTGTAAACTAACGCGTATAGCCTCACAGGAAACCGCGCTGTTGGCATACCACGGTTACATTGTGTCAAACGTATGGGGTCGGGTCATAGGTACTCTGGGAAACTTCTAGCACACAAAAAATATTTGTACTCACTACAAAAAATTGCGTCCGTGCTGTTTGTGGCGCCGCCGGACCGATGGATTCGTGCAGGCCTCTGTTTATATTTTTAATAATATTAGAATAATTTTGAATAAGTAATGTTATTAGAATAATCAAATATTGTTATTATTAAGTATATTCTCATATTGTATGCCGATACTGGCTCACGGTGGTGAGACTTTGTATCACGTCATCATTTTGTAATACTCACTTTCTGACAATAAATTATATTGTATCTTGTACCTTGTACACTATAATTTTCATACGGCCTTGCTTACTGTTTTAAATTACATTCGCAACCACCTAACCTCAAAATGTGTGTAAGTATTTGAATATCCAAAGTTACAATATCGAACGGTCAAAACATCTACAATAATATTTAACATTTTTTTAGGTCTGAAATGCCGACGGATAAAAAGCCACTTCAAGTTTGTGTAAATGTTTATTTAGGTAGGTAAATAAATATTGTTTACTGGAGGTATACCTAGTCATTTATTAACCATGTGCTTCGAAGTTTTCTGAGCAGATACGAGAAAATTTTGTTGTTTGCCTGTTTATGCGACCTGTAGCTTAAATCCAAAGCTTCCTTGCTTCAGTATCCGACAGGTTATATAATATAGTATATCTGAAAAATATTAAAAAATGTTCTAAACTTTTGCAAGTGTAAAAAGGTAAATTTAACGGATTTTATGAGTTAATTCTTAAAAAAATACTATGTCAAATCGATAAAACTTGTTTTTAACAAAATACCGAGCAGGCAGTTGTGTTTATATACGGTAAAACTGTATGCGAGAAAATATCAAATCGAATTGTCGCCGTGTGAACCTAGCCTAAGAGCTATTGTAATATAGACTTAGGTACTTACACGCACCTCTGGAATTATTTCTAAACGAATAGGCCAGACGTGCGCTAGACTTAGGCGCGACACGACCTTGCAAATATTATACTCCCTAAGGATGCTTATCGTCGGTGATACTGCAGTACCGCGAAGCTAACAAATTAAATAAGGTGCAAAATAAACCTTAATAAATAAATCAGTAAGGTACATTTTGCAACTCGTTGAATTTGTTAGTTACGCGATATTGCAGTGTCACCGACGTTATGCTCTCTGTGTCCGCAGAGATTTTGTCGACGAGTTTAACTACTAACCAGCCTTAGTAGACCCTTAGCACTGGCCTTAATTTGACACTGTTCACTTTTATTGGTTAATTTGTATTGCTGCGTTTTTTTTCGCAAATTACGGGTTATGGCGACGCTAGACACGCGTCGCCATAACTGTGGTTTCACTGGTTCACCTAATTACAAATTAAAGATTACCTAACTTACTTGACTTGTCTTTATTTGTGACTTAGTAAGTTACGAGTATCTATTAAAGATACCTACATTTCTATTTTAACCGACTGCGCTTTTCACGATTGTTAGGCCACTGGAGCGGAGAGCTGGAAAAGATCCACTAATTTAAATATGTACTTTATTTTCCTAGGCTCGCTCAGCACTCAGCTTGTCTCCGTCACGCTCCTCTTCAGTGAAAAGGCAGCCTTAATGTCATCCTTAGACATCAATTCCCAAAGCGATGCGATAGATCATACATTATAAAATCATAACACTTTAGGTTAGGTTATTGTTATTTTGATGTGAAAAAAAACAGCTCACTACCCCCCCCCCCCCCCTCCTTTTCTTACCGCGAACGTGACCTAATCTCCGCTGTTTACAATAGGGTTGTACGCATCTCCATATTTATTTGTAAGGAAACAAAGTTACATAACAGTAAGGAACGCACGCCTTTGCATGGGATTAGCTTTAGCTCTGCGAATATTTATTCTTCGTATTTTTTTTACTTTTTGCAATCAAGCTGTTAATGCGGGTGCATGATGCACCGCGTGGTATCGCTAGGTTGCTATCGACCTTTCCCCGCCCCAGTCCGTAGCTGCCCGCCCAGAACAAGTAGTGATGTACCTGTGTCGATGACAATATTTTATCAACCCACCGGTTCCCTGGGACCGTTTTCGTTACGGTATTAACGGTATGGTACCGGTATTGAAATTCAAAATTCAAAATATTTGGTGTACTGCCTTTTTGCCGAATTATGTTTCGTCAAATTTCATTTGGCAATCAACTTTTCGCCGAAGTTTTATTTGGCAAATCAATCCTTGGCATTATTTTACTTCGTAATTTTTTTATTTCGCTACATTTTTATATTGCAAAATTTTATTAGGTCAAATTTTTATGTGATAAATAATTGTGTAGCAAAATGATTTGCTTAGGCAAATAACATATTGTCAAATTTTATATGGTAAATAATTGTGTAGCAAATGATTTGCTAAGGCAAATAACATATTGTCAAATAATTATGTCAGCCTCTGGCAAATAACTGAGTGCTAGTAAGCATTTTACTTGTTTATTGAAAGTCATATCAGCTGCGTACTTTTTTGCGCGTTACCTTGAGCTTGAACTTGTCTGAAACAAATATAAATTGGATTAAAAACGAAACTGCTCCCAGAGATAGGTAGGTTAGGGTTATTTTTTTTATGACTCTAAAACCGAAACTGCTCCCAGAGATAGGTAGGTTAAGGTTATTTTTTTTATGACCCGTAAAACGAAACTGCTCCCAGAGATACTCAATACTCAATACTCAATACTCAATACATTAACTATCAACGATAACTCAAGAATGAATTGCTATTTTGAGCCATAAAGTATGTAAACAAAAGTACCCTCTTAATTTAGCTGAACGGTGCATTACCCTACCCGCTTAATGCAATAAAATCATACTGCAAATTGAACCTTGCATTCTAACAAACTAGGTTAGATTTCATAATGCCATTCAATATGTTGCTAAATCAAAGTATGCCAATCAATACATTTGACGAAAACATAATTGACATCTTAAAAAAATCCCACGTAATAATTTGTCTAACAATAATTTATCAAATCATTAGTTGGGAATTGATATCAGTGCGAAACGTTGAGTTGGGAAATAAAAATTTGACCAAATAAAAATATGGGATACGTAGTTTGGCGAGTTAAGAATTTACTAAATAATTTTCGGCGAAAAAAGGGTAAACCAAAATATTTATTCAGTAAATTGGCCACATGAGGGCTCTTTTACACGTCGGTTTATGGCTATTGGATATGGATATCGATACCGCTTCATTGTAAAGAACTATACCAGAAATATAAAGGTACGCTACCGGTACAAAATAGCGTTATCGTTATTTTTCATAGATGTACTTAAACCTTATTAAAATGGTAGTCAACCGGTATTATTTCGGTATCGATATTTAATAACCAATCCGCCGAACGAAATCTAACAAAAAGCGCGTTGGCGCTGTCCGCGGCAACCTCATAAAGCCCAAAAGATACCTTTATGAAAACTTATTATTACTGATGAATTCATGATGAGCCATTTTGATGAATGTATTTTGAACAGTTGCTTCGGAGTATTAAATCATCTTTTTTAATTCATCGTTTTATATAATGCTACGTTAAGTTTTGTAAGCAATGTTTAAAAAAATACTGCGTTTCTTCTCAGCAGTGGTCTCTTGCGAAGCGCTGGTAGATTTTTGACGTGTAAAAGTGCCCGTGCGACCTATCTTGATCTATTAAATAAAAAATATCAGAAGCCTTCTCTTTAGGTTCGACTCCGAAATTCCTGCGTTCGTGGGACAATCGAAGTTTTCTGCCAAGAGAATAGCAATGGAGGCAGCAATAAAATAAGTTTCTATCTTAACGATTTCATTATCGAGACAATATGCTTTTGTTGCCAACCGCATTTTTTTGCTCGCTTCTCTAGAGTGAAATCGTTAGTTTTGTCTTTCGTTTGTCTAAAAACTTGGTGGGTCTATGTTAAACACATTGGATTTCCTGAACCTAACCACCTGCAGCTTCATAATCAGATCAGATCCTAGACTCCATAAGGTTGTATTGTCAACGGGTTTACTTAAGTACCAACCGACCTATTGCAAATTTAGCCCTAGCCCTATTGCAAGTAACTGATTACGTAGGTCACTCAATCGATAAGGATCCCGCGTTCTTTGGTTGGAACGATGGAGCTTAACCGCGAACATTTCTGCTATTATTATTAATTGTAAATTTTTAAATGAAAATTAATTTTAAAATGTCATAAATTGTACCTTTTTAGAAAGCTTATGAATTGAGCAAACTATTCCTGTCATTTGTACGCGAAGTGTCATACTTTTTTTTTAGTTATGCTTTAAAATGTTACAAAATTTGGAAAATAATTACTAGAATGTTTAACTTCAAATCCTTTTATTTGCAAAACTTTGCATTTCTTTGGCATTTTTTATTATTTTTCGTAATCAGTAATTCATTGGCTATTTGAAAAATGCTTTTTTTATTTCTAAATGACGAAGTTTTTACACAATGACTAGTTTTAGGTCGAAAGGCGGGTATTTTTAAAAAAATCTAAAAACGTGAATAACTCGATAACCAATGAGTTTTGACCCCTGGTTGACTGGACTTAAATCGTTACAAATGAGCTGTAGAATAACCCCTTTCAAGGAATACGGCGAATTTCCAGTCACCCTGTAGTTTAGGCCCTCTTGTTTAAATTGATCATGTCCAGTCATAAGGCGGAAAATGCGTTAATACATGACCAAAACTATACTTGTTATGTTTAATATATAGGTTAATACATTATTCACTACCTAAAACCAAAAAGAAAATTAATTTTCTATCGACAATCGACTCTTTTCCACCTCCCTCGTCCCTAAAATCGCTTCATTTTCTTCAGTTCGTGTCGACCGCGGGGAGGTTCGCTTGCGTCGCGAAACCACCCAAATCGCGAGGGAATTTCAAGAATATTCACAAACACTCGTCACGCGACACTAAAAAATACCCTTTCAAGTTACTCGCTTAATTTAAAAAAGGAACATGTGACGTCATAGTCTGCCATTAGGTATTTTTTCATGCCGGTCTCGATGCCGATAAAAGAGTAAGTAACTATTTCGTGTTTAAGCTCACAGCGTCAACAATAATAGTTATCAAGTCGTTTCGATGTTTATGCGTTCTGTTTGTGATTCACAAGTTAATAACCTGCTGATTTTAGTATTAAATTTTAATATGACGCGTGTATGTTATTAAAGTTGATACCTAGTAACTTTGTTAAAGAAACATTGGCATGCTTTTGTAACAATACCTCGCAAGTATTGTAAGTCAGTACCGCAATGCACCTTAATTACTTTGGCCTAGATGATATATATTCTCCCATTTATTACGGTGTTTTTCTACCCACTGGTGAAGTAGTAAAGTGTAAGCGCAGGTTGTAATTTCCGTAACAGACGTCTGTCCATCGTAACGTCCCTTTTATTAAAAGTTGGTCGTATTAAACTAACTAAATGTATAAACACTAAACGTACAATAGTCTCCCAAACAAGTCGTGAATGTCGTGATTTAAGTTTTTCATGGTCCAAAGATTTACCACAGCAAAGATTATGTACAAAAAGATCGTCTACATATTAAGTTATGTTATTATGACGTTATAGGTGCCTACGTTAGTTTGTTATAACTGGGGACATAGGCCGGGGTGATTAAATAGAAAAATAGGTCAACCTTGCATGAATTAAGAACTACTTTTTTTTTTCATTAAGTGTTTACAGTATTGATAGGGGAGTTGTATCCTGCCAAAAGTGCACACCCTCGCATGCGTTTCTTTCAAATAAATTATGTTTACTATGTTCTATTATGTTTATCTAGTTTACTTGATGGAGAAAAATATTAACAGCCTATTTGTAAGGAGTATTTGTAGAAGAGATTAAATATTACCAGTAGGTCAGTACATCAAACAGTTGTCGTCCGCGCAACAACGTTTTTAAAAAAAACACTTCGTATTTCAAGCAAAATTATTAACAGGACAAAAAAAGGGCTAAATGGATTTTATTACATATATCTAACTAATATGACGAAAATTAAACTGACTGCATTGCAGAGATATCAAAAAATCTCAAATAGTGGTTCAGGCAAAAATGTTACAGAACCAATAGAAAATATTTAAGCCTGGACCGGAATTTCTCAGAATTAAATAGATAAGAGGTTGTTAAATAGTTAAATATAGTAAAACAATAGTAGTTACGTAACTGACACATACATAACGCTCGTTTCATAAAATCACACTCTTATTTTAACGCCTTAATATGTACAGTTGCATACACTACGTTACCTACACACATATCATAAGTTTAAAATTATCCTACTCTCGTAACAGCAAAAAACCAACAAACAAAAATATGACAACAACAATGGCGACAATTCGATCCTCCGTCAAGACGAATGTTTTTTTTAAAATCATAGATGAACGAATGACTCCCTATTCTCATCTCAAGTCACTGGAGATCAAATGTCGTTCGGTTTATGTTAAAGAAATATACTGAATTGACTTTTCGAGTCAATAACTGTTTTCATATCTATGAATACTAGAAATATGAGACCATCTTGAGTTTTGACAGCTTTTCCAAATTAAAACTCGTACCGTTCCAAAAATCTATACTGTAATAACTTATAATACTGCTACAACTCACAAATCACAATATGATGACGTTTTAAAGAAAACTTTAAGTAGAAAGTGTTCTGAATTTAAATGCTACAGCAACTTATTTTGAGATGCTACACTCTTGCATAAAAGCAACGATATTGTCACGCGATATACGCAGCCATATTAGGCCCCCAGTAAAAAGGGTCTATATACCTTGCAAAACGTCGGGTATCCACCATTTGTAGATTACTGCCTCGGTGCTGCCGCCGGTTATACCATGTCCATAGAGCAAAGAAGTTTTAAACGGTTTTTTAGAAATCGCAAACCTTTGAAAGTGCAGCAATATAAAAGAAAAAGACAAGAGCTTCCATTTATCTGTCAGAGGAGCTAACATTATAGTACAGAATGCTGCTAGTTAGCCGCCTTCTTTGCTTTTACGGCAGCCCTCCGCTGGGTCCGCCCTGGGCCTAACCATGTTGGTTTGCAGGTGAGGAGTCCTCAGCGACCAGATGCTCAGTTCACCCGACAGCGACGCAAGGCCACGAAAATTGCTCCCCACGGCAGCCCGGCGCGCGCGTACATCGCCTACCACAAGCTCGGCGCGGACGCCATGGAGACGCAGACCGCGCCTGCGCAAGAGTGCGAGTGCGGCGTCCACCCCTCCGGGTTCTATCTGCTGGCCACGCTGCTGCTCACGAGGTTAGTTTAAAAAAGACGATTCTAACAAAAAGCCATGTAGCCAAAAGACATGTTTTGATATTGTCGTATGTATGTGATAAATCCCCCAGTTATATCCCATTATTTATAAACGTACAATAAACCTATTTTAGTTAAAGCATGCTGCGTCTCTTTCTGTCAGATTCAAACGTCACAATAAAAGATGAGGAGAAATCACACTTTCATTATTATATTATAAACAACAATACATACACAATATACATACATATAGGTCATAATTATTACCCTCTTTTTTTGCAGTCGTCCACAAATAAGCATTTAAGGGTAATGTTATAGGTAGGCACGAGTATGTACAGTCGAGTCAGATATCTATCCACTTTTGCATCTTAATGACAATGCAATAAGGTGACAAAGTGAATACATCTTTTTGAAGTCGACTGTACTAATATCACAAGTACGAAAATAACTCGGTTCGCTTGTTTGTAACGCTTCTGCGGTTAAACCACATTACTAATTTTAATGAACTTTAATTTCAAGATAGTTTTTAATTCGGGGAAGCACTTAGGATACTTTTTAAGCACATAAAATATGAGACGAAGTCGCGGCCAACAGCTAGTATTTTATAAGTAACTTACATCACTTCACTGTCCAACTGACTACAACCTACAACTGTCCTAACTAACCGCTAACTTTTAGTTGGTTTAGTTGTTAGTTAAATTAAAGAAGTTAGCTCAAAACTTTGACGGCCTACCGGGCGGCGAGTTTCGACCGACGTGATTCGTTAATCTGGATAAGGGCGAGTATCCATCAGGGGGGTTATTATGACGTAGTTTTGCAGTTCAGTTTACGCTGAGAGAAAAGGACAGAGCTATATAAGTGTTACAGCTCTGTCCTTTACGCTCGCCGTAAAATAACTGCATAGCTTTGTCATAATAACCCCCCAGAGCTAGGGACCGATTTTTGACTTTTGAGCGTTCGATAGTTTCACTCGAAAGTGACAAAGAACAATGAAATGGTATTTTTGACTCGCGAGCGATAGAAAATATGAACACGAGTGGTCCGTGGCATTCGTTTTGAATTCTATCAATAGAAAGTATCATTTGACATCTTTCAAACCTGTTGGGTTACCCAACTTGGGTATGTAGGTACAGGAAGCATTATTCGCAATTAAAATATGAATTAAAAAAACCGGTAAAACATCAACTTTCTGCGTATAATGAAACAAGTTCCAACTTAACAATACTATTTAGTCAATCCCACACTTTCGAGTGAAAATCTCAATAATATGGAATTTGGGACCATTCGAAAATAAATCGTGAAATATTTTCGCATTCGAATATTATCTACCGCTCGGTTTTGAAATCGAACGCTCGAAAGTCAAAAATAGGTCCCCTGTGCTAGGTAGCGGAACGGGTCGAAAAATACCAGTTAGTTATGGTTTTTAACCAGATTTTTCGTAAGCACTCGCTCGGAGCAGAATTGATTCGCAAGCGTTATGATCTCTGGGATGAATCTTGTATTTTTGGTTTTTGATTCTTCCTGCAGTTGGATGGCGTCGCGACTGAAATGACCGCCTTGACTTCAAGCTGAGCAAGTGAAAATGCAACTAAAGAGCTAGCCTATAGGGTAGGAAAGACGAGAAAAAGATGGCGGTGGTGGTGCGAATAAATTAGCGAGCGAAATTAACCGTTATTTCGAGCAGGAGTAGTTTCATTTTGCTCTTTGATCAGATCCGACATAATATAGATTCTGTTCGATTGGAATCGAAATGAAAAAGGTCTACTTATTTGAAATGCATGGCGTTTCTGACTAGTTAGTTAAAAAAAAATTACCGGTTTCCAAGCTTTGGAAAAATCTACCGATAGGATCACTTGATTTTTCTAGCCTCGCTTAGCGCAGCTGTCTTGTTGAAGGACAGGTTCTAATAGATATATATCTATTATATATGTATATTAGAACCTGTCCGTAGCACGAATAACTAAAACACTCACGTTTTCAAACATTATTTTAGGTTAACTTCACCTTTATTTACTACTCGATGACCATACGAAATTTAACGTCAAAGTCGACTGCAATAAAATTTTAGTATACTGGGCACTGGACACTAGGCCAAGGGGCCCCCTTATTGGGGATTTCCATACACATTTCGAGCTGAAGCCGGTTTGGTTTTGGTTTCAACCCTTGTAACTTGTAATACAACACGTTAACGATCCCCATACAAAATGTTTCAATTTCCTAGTAAGTCCAATAAATTACTTCAGTAACTTATAACATATTTAGCTTTATATTGTATAATCTCAGTGCGTATCTGTACCCTTACCATGAGTTACAATTACCTACTCTGTAAGAATACCGTGATCGAGAGACAGAGCATTCGACATTTACTTGTGGGAGGGCCTTGTGCAGGGTCCGTCCGGGTTGGTACCACCATCTTATCCATTACTCTACCGCCAAGCAGCAGTGTTCGCATTGTTGTGTTCCGGTTTGGGGATAAGGCAGCCGGTGAAATGACTAGCATAGAGGCATTCCATCTGTAGTCCTCAGGGTTGGCAACGCATTTGCAGTCTTAGGATGGCGGTCATGTGAATGAGAATGTCTATGGGTCACAGTTTCCACTTACCATCACCTGGCCTGGCCTGTGTGCTCGGTTGCCTTCCTAGGCCATAAAAAAAAAAACAACGACTCGCGTACGGTAATTGTAACTCATTGTAAGGGTACTTACTGGTCGTTTCTTAGTGACCTATTAATATGGGGCAGTGGACTGTGAAGGTATTTTATATATTTCGTTGAAAAGAGATTTCCACTTATAGAAGCTATTATTTTATATGCAATAGGTCCCTGGGTGCAGTATAATTCTTGCTTACTAGGCGTGTACATTACATCTCAATCGGAAATTTGATAGTGACCGATATAACAATTGCCACAGGGCCTCTGTTCTACATTGTATCTACACCTTATTGTTATCGTTATGGTAGCTCTCAGCTAGACACGAAAATTAGCCATACAATTGTGGGGATACTTTTCGTCGCACAACGGAACTTTTTTCGACTTCTTTGTTTGTATGGTTTACTGCGGTTACCATCTATGGTCCAACTTTTTGGTATTTACCAAAATATATTATAATGTAGATATACTAAAAATAAAACACCAAGAGCTTTCTTATGGTTTCGTTGAATCAGGAATAGTTTAAGGAGGCTTTTTTTTAAAAAGTGAATAGCGAAATTTTGCTAATATCCCATTTTTTTATATAAGTACTTAATATAAAAATAATAAGTAGTAGTAAGAAATATTTTAATTAATATAGATAAAAGTCGAATATCTCTGTTCTGTTTTTATACAACATCCATCACTTTCTGACACGTCCATAAGTACGAGAGTGACGGATACTTTATCCACATTTTGTGACGCGATAGACGGAACCATTCTACGCCTGCAGGAACATAAGCTGTCACGAATCTAGGTCGATATATAATCTATGTTACGGTCTTGTATAAGAATTTAGTGCTTTTTCGTTACCTATTGGGACCCGAGTCACGTAGAAGCGACGTGGGCTCTAGTTTAACAAGTCTGAGCCCTCAACCGTGTTTCTCCAGGCCAGGGACATCTCTGTCGGTGGAATGAAAATATAATGAGAAATATTATTTTTAAATGTTTACCTCGTAAAGGTAAAATTTAATTTTGTGGGATTATATTTCATCGTTTTCAGAAATGATGATAATTATCCGCAGTAGAACTAAGGTTACCGACATAGCCCGAAGAATAGCTTAACTGAAGTGGCGGGGCACATCGCTCGCAGGACTGATGGCTGATGAGGCCAGAAGGCTCTTGAGTGGCGTCCGCGGACTGGGAGACGAGCTGTAGGTAGGCCTCCAACAAGATGGAGTGTAAGTAAGTTGTAAGGATCGCGGGAACGCGGTGGATGCAAAAAGCACAAGACCGGTCTGAATGGAGAGCCTTGGGGGAGGCCTATGTCCAGCAGTGGACGTCTTTCGGCTGACATGATGATGATGATGATGATATTTCATCGAGTTCCGAAGGAGAAAGCCTGTGGACCCACAATTATGTTAAGGTAAGGTTGTACATATACCTGAGAATTTGAATTTACTGGTTGTTGAGCTTATGTTGCGTAGGGCTTAGGGGTGGACTAGTGATGGCGAAAACGTGCACATTCGAACGCACGCGCACGCACGTTGTTGTTTGTTGTAGTGTAATGAAATGACAGGTTCGAAATGAATCCGAAAGAGCCCATCTAAACAAAGATAAGATAAGATATTTGTTGTTTGTTAAAAAAAAGTGAACGCTTTATATATTCACTAGGTAAGTATCAAACGGGTAAGTAATACGAGATATAAGAACTGATAATATAACACTCATAATATATACGCTCACTTTGTATAACCACGTTTAGTATAACGTTCACTGGATATAATGAACGGAAGATATAATTTCAAAATATCTATTTCCATAAAGTATAACGTTATTAATATATAATATCAATTTATATAACTATTAAAACGTATAAAGTTCATAACACCTAAGATTTAAAAGATATATCAATCAAATTATCTAACATCAAAAAACATAATACACGTATAATATAAAAACGCCTAGAACGACTTCTTTCGAATTTCGAATTTCTTAGAGCGATAGCCTCAAATTTGAGTTTAAAAAAACATTAAACATTTATGATATTATGCATATGTTCTCAATAAATATAAATATAATAAATATGTTGTAAATTATCTAACATCAAAAAACATAATACACGTATAATATAAATACATGCATATGTTATTTGAAATTAAATTCTATTTTCAGTATAAAAAAAAATAACCTCGAAGGCCTAGGCGGGAGCTTTGCTCCCGCCTAGGCCTTCTAACCTAACCTAACCGAGTCGGTTCTACCCAGAGAAGTCTTGCTCGCTCGCTTCGCTCGCTCACATTTATATCATACGATATTATATCTTGTAACACTTATACTAAAAGATAATATGTATTATGATCGCTATATGTCATGTATGTTATACGAACTGAAATTAGTCATTGTGAGAGTTATATTAAAAAATATTATATAAAATGAATATTATATGACTTGACCGTTATTCCTTATAAAAATATTGATTTTGTTATTATAGCTAACGTTCATTATATCTCGTAAACGTTAGTAACATGAAAATAGTTATTATGTAGTTATATCTCGTGGGACGCACCCGTATCAAACATTCACTTAAATACTTATTAAAATACTACAAGTTAATGTAAGATCAGTTTTATCAACGCAACAACACAACGAGCTGCTTTACGCAGTACTATACTCGAAACTGTAATTAGATTCCAAAATCCTAACCTCAACCGACGCACATTCGCTGTGATTACTGCATTTTGGTTTAAGTGTAGGTATTTTTATCAATTAAACTGACCCTAATATTACTGGTTACACGAGTTCTCATTGATATGTTTATGAAATAATATTTTAATAAAGAAATAATCAAGATGGGAACTGTCAGATTTAGGAATCTAATTAGATTTTCGAGTATAATGAAAATTAAATATTCTTTGATATTTTTGGAACATTTGATACAATTTGTCTAACTGCGTTGTTAAACGACAATATTTTCATGATAGACCATGCTAAAGCGTTTTACAATAAGCAATATATTACTTACGTCGTTGTTGACGTGAAATAGGGATGTAAGTGATCTATTGTATCCCGAGATATTTAGGCCACATGAGCGCTAGCGAGTTCGCCTATAGTTCAAGGATACAATTGATACTTTTATTCGAGTTAAGCTCTTAACAAAAATGTTGAATGACATTGTTACAAACTTTGTCTTTAGGTATTGTCATACAAAAATTATAAGTGGTTTGACACAATTTCAAAAGGAGTTTAATAAAATACCAGTCATTTCACAATGGCTGTATAAGATGGTCTAGAAAAGATTCCAAAAGTGACCAATTTTTATTTCAAAACTAGCGGCCCGCCAGCGGCTTCGCCCCGCTGCAAATTTCTGACTTTCCCGGTGGATTTTTTAATTATTTTCTTTCATAAAAAACTTGTCCTGACAATGACGAAACACAGCAATAAAGAAATCAGCCAAATCGGTTCAGCCGTTCTCGAGTTTTAGCGAGACTAACGAACAGCAATTCATTTTTATTTATATAGTTTATATAGATTACTGTCACTATGGATGGAAATGACATTTTAATCCCGCTAATGAGATATGGAGATCCTTTCTTTCTGAACAGGAGAGATGATTTTTTTCCATCCTTGCTTTTAGTACCTACCTACCTTAATTTGTGCTAAGACTAAGGATGTTAGGACAGCATTGTAGAAACAGAGACATGAATAATATCAATAAACAGTAACTAGCACGGAATGGATCTTGATTAATCAATGAGAGTACACCTTTTTATCTGCTCTCACAGTTCAACATTATATTGCGAAGATTAAAGCGGACAAAATATTTTCATCTCAGATTACAAACAGCCCCATTAAGTCCATGGTCCATTTAAATTTCGTACACAAATAACCATGCCAATGTTGATAGTTACATACATACATACATAAACTCACGCCTTCATTCCCAGAGTGGGGTAGGCAGAGCTACAGAATTACCAAGCACTCTTAAATAAGTTGTTGATAATTCTGTAACCACGTTTTGCACAATCAGGCTAAGACGTTTACCAGTGTATTACTTGTATTAGTGACAGGTTGCAAGCCCATCGCCTAAGAGTACTAGAAGCCTTTATTATTCCCTTAGTCGCCTCTTACGACATCCACGAGAAGACATGGAGTGGCACTATTCTAACCCGGTGACCACACAGGTTAAGGTGTTGATAGTTATAATATTAAATATAGTATTATTATGTTTATAGCCTATGCACCCAAGTTGGCAGCACGAATAATTCTGATCTATGACATTCCCCGGCTAGACGCGTCGGCGCCGGCACAATCGATTGAGCCTGCGGTATTATATAAGATAATTTAATCTTAATTAAAATAAGTATCTAAGTTGTTTAAAAACTTCAGAATACTGCGCACTTAGTTCAATATTAAGTTCTATTTCATGTTTTTTCTTATGTAATCCACGGATACGGCTCTTTTATACATTTTGGTGGCATCAAATAATAAGACAGCTGACAAACCATATTTTTTTTATCACGATCTGTTAACCATATTAACCTAACTACAGACTACAAATATCAGCAGCTTCGAGTCCTGTATATTTGAGCACTTAAAGGTCAAGCATAACAATACACCATCTCCGAGATAGGTCATCAATGTCATCATTCCAATCTCCATTCACCAAAGATTCGTTCATGTACCTACTTATAGAAGTACCTATATTCTTGTTTCTTATCGTTATACTACAATATTGCATGCTTTTGTGTACGAGCATGAAAGAACACCCATGAGGCTTAATTATGATAGAATATAGTGAGCAATATGTATCTTATCTGACACAATTTCCATTAAGTAGGTACTCGGTCGGAGCTGGAAAGTTTTTCGAGACTATATTTTTTCTGAAAGGAAAGTTATAAAAGTTATCGTTGTATCCGAATTTACCCGAGTTTTCTCATCGCGCGGTAACCCGGAGTTTAATTCGTAGGCAAAATGAAATTATTTGAACTCATTTATCGGCTTTTGGAGGGCATTCAAAGACGTTAAGAAGTGGCGGCGTGAGATGGGTTATTTTGTAAAATCTAAAATTCTGTAATTTTTAAAAATAATTTTATACTATTTTTACCGCTAGATTTTTTTATTTTATTAGTTCATTTTCAGTCAAGTTTAACTGCGCTCAATGCATATAAAGCTAAAAAAAAGAATGTCTTAATTATGATAAGGTAAGGTCTGCAATGACCAGTCGACGGACTATTTTCCTCGGACGGACCTCTTCTTTCTGGAAATAGGTCAACATTACTTCATCGAGTTTGGTTACTGACTGCTCTACATCACCATTAGAACCACATTAGGGCCGTAATAGCAGAGGTAATAGCCGACGCGCAATACAGGCTTCGAAAAAATGACTTCATTTTACTTTTTTATGGTACCGGTCATACGAATTCAAAAGGACAAGGACGACGTCCACACATTCACTTACTGTGACTCACACAGTGTATCGTAATTTCAATAACGACAAGGATCTCCCACCACCGGGGGCCTGGTTAAGATACTTAGTTATCTTCTTCTTCTTCAAGTGCCTCTCCAACTAGTGAAGGTTGGCTACTAACTTCTGGAATTGTTGTCTGTCCTTAGCGAGTCTAAACAGTTCAGATGCGCTCGCTATTCCAGTCCATTCTCGGATGTTGCGGAGCCACGACTTCTTTCTCCGACCAACTCGCCGTTTACCGGCAACCTTGCCCATCATAATAAGTTGCAAAAGGTCATATCTATCATGCCTAAGCACGTGACCGAGATATGCAGTTTTTCGCCTCTTAATGACAGACAAAAGTTCCCGTTTCTGCTTAGCTCGCCGCAGAACCTCCACATTTGTGACTTTGTGCATCCAGCTTATTCCCAACATACGTCTGTATGCCCACATTTCAAAGGCTTCGATAAGTTTCCTGAGGTCTTCTTTAATTGTCGTGCAACAGTCGAGTACGCAAGTCGATCTTTACTTAGTTATCGATTTTCGAAAATCAACAAAATTTACACGATTGATATAAACTGATGACAAATAAAGTCGACCACTTATGTCAACTCCATACAATTCTAGATGATAGAAAACAGAAACTATCTGCGCTAGGCCTACAGGAGTTCTAGTCTACTCGGTAGAACGATATTACTACGGACATGTCATCTTTTATCAACGTTATTATAACTTTATATTTACTTGACAGTTATTGCGGTAAAAACAGTACGATTACAGTCAAAAGCATTATGGTTTAATCGAATAGAGCCCCAGAGAAGGTTTTAGAACGCAATCACATAGGAAAGTCGTCTAAAATGTACGCTTAAATTAAACGTTTAAAAGCATTTTCGGCATCGTACCTAACAAAGATTTGCAATATACACAGAAACACGATACTTTTGTCCGCAGTGCTGCTCAAAACTGTACCGTTTACGTAAGACTAGCGTAATTTGATCTCATTCCCCAGAGATCTGCGAAAGCATTTCTGAATAAAATGTAACATGTGCATTATATAAACGCGAAATATACGTTTAGGAGAAACATCTGCGCCACATTTTCACAAAATATAGTACAGCTTTAAAAGATGCCTAGAATTTCTCTATTAACTCTGACCGCACATTCGGTTATGCGGGCATTTCATTTATGAAAATACAGTTTGTATTCTTAGCCTACTAGGCGAGTTGCTTATACGAGTAGTACATATGAAAGTTAACGACTAACATAGGCTAGCGATTAAACGCATTGGCACTTACGTATAATTAATGAATAATTATCTCAGTAATCCTGTGAGGCTAGAAAAGTAGCTTAACGCTAACGTAAACGATTTTCGAAATTTTACAAAATGTATGGAATTGACGTGGGTGCTCTTCGCGACCGTCTGACAGCTTACGTCAATACTATAGATTTTGGATAACGATAACGACCACCGAATGCATCTTGTTTAGGGTATCTGGTGGGTTGGATAATATATTTTATTTTGATAATGCTTTTGTAGGAAGGGAGGACAGAGAGCTTTTTTTCTTCTTCATCATCAGCGTGTATTCACCCACGCCTCTCTAATTTACAACGAGAGCTTATTTTTAAACAAAATCCATGCACGTTAAGTTTCAAATGCTTCAAAAGCAATCTTGCTCTAGAAACTTCCATTTACGGAACGAATTTGTCCCGGGGTGATACCTGACGTAGCAAATCCCGTGACGGATATATTTCCTGGCAGCTTGGGATCGTCTTGCCAAGATTGCTAAAGTGGTTTCGTAAATAAAGTTGACGTTCACTTGTTTTTATTTTACGAGTGTTACGGCTGCAAGGCCCTACTCCACAAACCCAAGTTGGGAAGTAACGTAACCCCTGTCCTTTTCTTTTCATAGCGTAATAACTGTAGAGCGAAAGGGTTAGGCCTTTTAGCACTTTTACGAGTAGCTACGTGTTTCATGGTTCGGTGCAAATCAGCCCTAAAGGAAACTCGAATGACGCTGTTTCGCGAAGGTTTCCTGATTTAGAACTAATGGCGGACAGGCGGGAACGAAGCGGAGATTACGAGGGAAATTGGTTTGAATTGAATCTTATGAATCGTCCGATTAAATATTGCAACTTGACGTGATATGCGGAACAAAATGTAGTATGAAAATCAAGTGGAGGCATTTTCATCAGTTAGAGCTGCTAAGTATGTAAATTAAATCTGTCCCTATTAAGAATAGCGTTTTCCTGAAATGACACTGGTTTACATAAATCTACATAGTGTATTAATTTGAAGTGACGTTCGTCCAGCCGCATATTACGGCCATTGACTTTGACAATTTGGGACGTTTAAAGAAAGCTTTTAACTTGTAATACAAGTGAAAGTCTCTTTTTAAATCATATTTTTGGAAATATATTAAATTAAAGATGGGCCATTTTTTGGTAGTTAAAATTAATTACATATTTATTTAACCGGTCTTGTGCTTTTCGCTTCCACCGCGTTCCCGCGATCTTTACAAGGTATCAAGACCGGTCTGAGTGGAAGTCTTTTGGCTGACATTATTGATTGATTGTTTAATTTAGTTAAAAATAGTCGCAAATTTAAAAAAAAAAGTATTAAAATAAAACTACAGCTGATTATTTCTGTACTGATACAATCGACTCAAAGCGTCCCGAACCATATTCATTCTAATTTGGTACTTCTTCTTCTTGCTCAGTCTAATTCGTCCACTGCAGGACATAACCCTCCTCCAATGCATTCCAATGCAAATACTTATATTTTATAAAGCGTGTTAGGTTACCGATGATAACTTCGTTCATTTATATCAGAACTAAATCTAATAAAAATGTTCGCAGAGAACGAATGGTCGGTACCGATAAGTCCGGACACAGACCAAAGTAATATTTGGTCCGGATTACAGCATGAAAGATCATTCATCACGTTCATCCATTATCTGACCTCTTACACCGGTCATTTATTTACAGTACCTAAGTATATCTGGGAATAAGCAGTTCCCTCAAGTATAAGTATTTTTGATAGACTAAAAAACCACGTCTACGGCACCAATTTGATAAACTAGGATCTACAGTAAAAATATTCATACTGCCAGCGTTAGATCCGATAGTTCTGATTTTTTGAAGGTTTATTCAGTTTATTTGAAAAGGATGGATGAAAGACGATTGACGAAAGAGATATAGGTACAGAACGAAGTGGAAGGGTCGGAAGGGGCCGCCCTAGGCGTACTTTTTCGAATCACATCGGAGAAATACTGGAAAAGGGCCGAATCTTAAGTACCCAAAACCGACGTGCGTGCATGACTCGATGTATGAATGTGGAAGAAGCGAAATAAATTTGTCAAGATCGTAGCAAGCGGAAAGAAGTGGTCCTACCCCTCTGGGAAACAGGCGTGATTTAATATATTTATGTATGTATCCAGGATGTAGTTAATGCACGGGAAGCCCAAGTTTTGGACCCCGAACGCAACCTTGCGAAAAAACTGCGTTATTTGCGACCATTATTTAGATCGTTTCGATTTTAACCTTGAAGAACTAGTTTCGATAGTTATGTAAGATATTTTCAGAAAAGACTGAATTAGCTTCAATTTAAAACTAGTATCGTCTCTTCAAGTCAAAAAGTTTTCCAGGCAAGAAAACCAGTTCTTCAGAACAATGGTGGATGTCCGATTGGTGGTTAAGCTTTACACGAAAACATTAGGCGAACACCAAAAAAAATGGTCAAAATTCTGAACTACCGCAAGGTATTTTTATTTAATTTATCGACGGCAATTTTACTGGATTATTAAGTACCACGTATCAAGATATTTTGTGGAGACACAACATGCTAGACTTTTTTTATGAGATAAGAGACTATAATAAGAAAACTTTTAAATAAAAATACATGCTACTTGGTAAGTAGTTTTTAAATTAAAAGTTTTTAGTTAAAGCTAAAATTCTTTTATTCATTCTTGTGGGTACGTACCTACTTAAGACTGGAGACTCTGATATTAATGGCCGTATCATCAACTCGTCTTGACTGAGATGCCCATCTCGAGACACTTAAAATTAAACGTCAACCCATAGGAAGCTGTAATTTTTAACGTTCCTTATGTTATGTTATGACTGACATCTCAACCAAGAAAGTTTAAATATTAAACTGTTGATACAGTTATCAATATTATTTTAAAGATGTTTAGTAATTATATTGCGAGTATACCAAATGCCAACGAATCTAGCTTACAATCTATACCTAAATACCTCAAAAATTCTTGAAGATACCTACCCTCTTAAGTATATTTAGGGATCCTAATAAAATCTCATTTGTTACGCCTGAAGACCTTTTACTACCTTTGTGGTTTAATAAAAGTAAAAGGAAAACTCTGCTTTAGAATTACCGCAGGTACTTAAACGAGAAATATCTTTTCTTTTCATGAAAAATGGGTTTGCGTTTATCTTGTTTTCAACCTACTTAAAAAAGGGGTTTGTGTTTGACCCGTAAGTTGTATTTTCGTTTCTTCACAATTGTCTCAGGAACTACTGCACCGATTTGCAAAATTACTACAGAAATAATACACTTACTTCTTTCACGCGGCGTTGCTTGCAGCAAGCTTGAAACACCGAAAAGTCCGCGTTATTCATCATTACGAGTACTACGATTAGGTCACCATCATCATTTAAGAGCTAGGCTCTTGTCGGTGGAGTAATTGCCACTTTTCTTTGTTCTCTGCCAGCCTTTTAACCTCCTGATACGACA
Organism: Acleris emargana; assembly: GCA_927399475.2. NCBI lineage: Eukaryota > Metazoa > Arthropoda > Insecta > Lepidoptera > Tortricidae > Acleris > Acleris emargana. The sequence goes on from OV656840.1 coordinate 8,069,995, forward strand.
CGACTTTGACCCTCTGTCTTATTTGGCTGAATAAGTAAGCCTGGGTCTTCCTCTTCCCGTTTTCCCCTCAACTTTCCCCTCCAAAATGTTCAAAAAGAAACAGTCGTGCCGTATCAGGTGTCCCATCATCGTTTCTCTTCTACATTCTATGGTTTCCAAAATATGTCTCCTCTCGTTTACCATCTTCAATACCTCTTCGTTGGTTAGTATGGTATCGGTTGGTATTGGTATGATTAGGGACATTTATATATGTATATTTAAGGTTAGCTATAGGTCTAGCCAAGATAGGTACAAGTATTGACTCGAAATGTATAGAGTTGACATACCTAAGCGGTCGATGTGATCTGCTATCACTGTCATCAGCTGATGTCAATATCGTCGTCGTATTTTGTCTATTTTAAGAAGGGCGTCAAATCGCATTTCGCGTCTCGATAGAAAACAGGAAAGTTTAAAATATTAAATTGTGTGTCTGAAAATGGACTTTAAATCTAATTAATGTAATTTTTGACATATTTTTGTATATCAACATAAATTATTAAATATAAAACGTGCTTGAAACCACATATAGTTTCGTATGAAATAAGGGGTGAGTGGGAGACCTAAATTAGGTGTAATTTACAATGTGGGGGGTGCATTTAGATGTAAGTATTGCTTTAGCTCGAAGGAAATGCTCCCTACCCCCTTAAATTCTAGAGCCATATTCCAAATTTACTGAACCGTTTGCTTTTAAAGAAATTACTAATATAAAACTCAAGTAAAACTTTTATTCTTTTCAGAAATCGTTGCTTTAATGTTCACAATGTTAGATTTTCTAGTGCACGAACAAAACGTTATCTCTCAGGTAAATTTACAAAGGTCACTGCCCACCCGGGGTTGGTGCTCGATACTCTTTTACATACAGCTCTCGTGTTTGCAAGCAATTAGAATTAATCTAGACTAGAATTTCATCGAATTATCATGTTGTAAAGTAATAAAAGGTAGAGTTTACTTGCTTTGTTCATAGCAATTTCAATACAAAAACATTAGCGTAGGCAACAGCTGGAACTGGAGACAGAAAATATTTGCTTTCATTTGTGTGAAATTGTCACCTGATTTTATTTATTTAAAGCTAAATTTCTGCGCGAACCAGACGCGAATACAATTTTTTGCTAAGCGTTTTAAATTAAAGTTATACCTGAGCTGCTTTTGCGGTTGGTTAATTTTATTTTTAATATGAGTATATAAAAACGAAAAAAAACAATTATACAATAATGTATTCATTTGTACAAATCATCTTTCTATTTCAAGACAATAGTTTGGTTTATTCGATAACACAATAGGTAATAGGAGGGCGCCACTGGACGCTCGGCGTAGTCTTGAGAGAAACGGTATAGCATTTTGTATGGATTTTTTTTATCTTTACAATTCTCTTAGATTATCTAAAACATTTTTTATATTAGGTATTATAAAGTAAAAACCTAACAAACCTAACCTCTATACTGCCTAACAATAAAATACAAATGGATAATTGAATCTCTTGGTCCTAATCGTCTAATTTATCGAAACCCGCAGTCGTAATGAAACCAACAGCAGCAAAATCAATCGTGTTAATCCCTGTAACCATTAGGGTGAGGTAAATGCCCTGTAAATCGTGTAATGAAACATCCAGGACAAATACCTCGGCTATGTGCTGAATAATTAGGTACGTTTAATTACGAAACTAGATTCAGTTTATTTCAATAGATGTTTTTGGACAAAACAAGAATGTAGATAGGTTTATTTAGCGTTTTTGATGTGTAATATTCGAAATTGTTTTTTTTGGTATTAAGAACAGCTGGAACTGACGTGTTCAAGGTTGAACAAAGCTCCTAATTAAATAAAGAGAGAAAAAAGAAATGTAGATAGTTACTCGTACGTGAAACACGAATAGGTAGATATATAGGGAAGTTTCCTCACCATAATTATCAATGTTCCCGAAAATGCCTAGTTGGTAGTGACCCTGCCTACGAAGCTAGCGGTCCTGGGTTGAAATCACAGTAAGGACAGATATTTGTGTGTTGAGCACGAATATTTGTTCCAGAGTCATGGAGGTTTCCTATGTATTTTAGTATAATATATTTCTCTATACAAGTATTTATATCGTTGTCTAGTACCCATTATACAAGCCTAGAGCTTAGTTTGGGACTATGTCAATAAAATTGGTGTGACATTGTATACTATTCGTACTATTATTCCCTCATATTAGTACTATTATTAATCAAAAAAATACTTAGGACCACGGAAAAAATGTTAAAGTAGGTACTTTAGTTTAAGCATCCGTATTATTTGAGTATATTATTTACAAAGCGCAATTAAAATGAACAGCTAAACCCCTAATCCTTGAAATAGATTTCCAATTTACTTAAGACTGCGCCGAGCGTACTGTTGTTTGTTGTACTACAAATGAAAACACAAATTATAGGATAAATCACATAGTTTACTAACAATTGACCTGCGAGTTATCAACTTAACGGAAAAAAGTGGCCACCTTTTCCCGTTAAGCTGACTACTCAAAGGGTAACTGTTATCAAAGTTTGTTACGTATCCCATAAATTGTGTTTTTACTCGCGCTACAAAAAAGCATCGTCCAATTCCGTGGAAATTCTTTCGTTTATCAGAAAACACAATAATAGCATTGAGGGCGCCACTGGACGCTCGACGTTTGCTCGGTGCAGTCTTAATCGTATGGTAACATAAACATTTTAAATATACCTACATAATTTACCTAATGATAATATTACACGCCTCTCACTGTCACTGTTTGTTTATAATGTTTATATTATACGCCTGTTAAAACATAATTGTTCTATAATAATATTAATTACGTACGTATACCTATTTGAAATGTTCCTATAAAACGAAAAAATGCAAGGTCCCAAGCCACGAGTTTTCAAATACTCGTAATAGTAAGAATGGTCACGGTAAGAAAAGGTTCATCACTTGTCGACTCTTTTTCAGCGCTCCTAAGGTCCAACAGTGACGAACCTTTTCTTACGGTGACTATACATGTCATTAGTCATTACACATACATACATACATTAAATCACGCCTGTTTCCCAGAGGGGTAGGCAGAGACCACTATACAACACAACAACTATAGTTAATCCAAATTGAAAGGCAACAATTACCAACCACATTAAAATACCGGTTCTAAGTATTATTAGCCACTATTTCCGACCGTATTTATCTCAAGATAGATACAAAATTACCTACAGAATCGTTAATGAAAATTTAGCGAAATCACGTCTAAATAGATTATACGCTTCTCAATCACGTGTCGTGACATATATTGCGTCTCAAGCGTTACCCCCTCCCCTACTTTCTCACAGGGAGGGGGTGAGATACTGCCCCCCTTGACGTGACTACTCACTTAATTGGACAACCTCAGGACAAAGGGTGGCATAGAAGGTATTACTGAGATAATACAGGAGGAGGGAAAAGATGTGTTATGATTAAGTTAGGTATGTTTTCTAGCACATAATCAAGCAGAATTTACGCAGTGCCCCGTTTTGTTGTCGGGTTAGAATAGTGCCACTCCATGTCTTCCCGTGGATGTCGTAAGAGGCGACTAACGCCTGAACCCTATATTCAAACCGCGGATAGATAAGGCTTACTTCGGGTTCAAATTTGACATTTACAAAATGTGTCAAATTTTAATCCGAAGTAAGCCTTATCTATCCGCGGTTTGAATATAAGGTTCGGCCTTAAGGGAATATATGCTTGCAGTACTGCGCCTCGATTCAACACGGTAAAAACCATATCGTCTTTAGTGATGGGCGGCTTGTAAGTTTCAAAAGTTAAACTTTCACTTAAATTTCTGCAATATTCTGAAAGTTTAATAAGTGAAACTTTCACCTAAAATTTCATGTATTATTCTGAAAGTTACCGAAGTGAAATCGTTTAATTCCGAAAATTACTTAATTTTTGTACCTAATGCAACGTAAGTAACGGAAACTTTTCATGAAATTTAAATGAAATTTACTTGTGTCAGAATCATTTCCATCTAATTATGTAACTTTCAGAAGTTGTAATTTTCGCAGTTAAGGAAAGTTTTGTAATGTTTCAGAAATCGCCCATCACTAATCGTGTGTAAGCTGTTAGGCACTGGTCCCACCGCGAGCGAGTAAGCTATGAGCTATCGGCTATTTTCTAGCTCAAGAAACGAACAAAAGATAATCGCTTTCGTGTAAATAAAAGTGAGAGATATATATTTATAGTTTATAGCTGGCTGTTCACACCGCCGGCGAGGACACTCTCCCACCGCCCGGCGAGTAAGCGATAATCCCATAGAATTTTTACTAGCCTCCCGCCGATTGTCAACTGTTTCTAGTACATAATTTTACTAGTTGCTCGCCGAGCTCGCCGATATCTGGCGGTGGGACCGCTGTTTACTAGTTGACCGCAGCGGTAAAAGCTATCGACTATAAAACTAGCTCAGCGGTACTCAGCTTTATAGCCGAGCGTCAAAACTATCAAAACTTTACTCGCTTCTCGCCGCTCGCCCACTCTTTTGTAGTTTATAGTTCTACTAGCTTATAGTCTGTAGCCGGCGGTGGGACCAGTGCCTTATCGTATCGTCACCGTTTTGATAGCTCTTATTTACTTGACAATAATGGCGGCTGACGTCATAACAAAACCATAACAGATTAACTACGATATCGATTTTACCGCCTAAAACACCGGCCCTGGGGGGCCATTTGCAACGTTAAAAGATGGCGGACGTGTAATTTGTTTTAAACTTTAATTTTTGGGTAATTAGGTGTTCAAAGTTCTTTTCTGATAGGTAGTGATTTGTACTTTTTATGCCTTTGTGTCGCACAGTGATTGAAGACTTGGACTTATTTCGTGTATCTGGCATCTTTCTTCTCGTTTCAAGTGGACTCGCAGTGGTGCAGAGGTTAAAACTATCTTGACCTCTGACCTACAAATCACCGTACAACGTTGCCCCCAATCTTCCTAGAGAAGATTGGATTGTGTTTTATTGCTATATTGATTTATACTCATATATACCTTGACACTGGCGAAATCACTTCACGTGGAAACGCCATATCCCTGCGGTAGTAGCTGTTCAAGTCGCAGCGGGGGCAAAAAAAAAAAAAAAAAAACCAGCCCTGTTAGGCGATGGGCTTGCAACCTGTCACTAATACGCTGGTAAACATCTTATACTATTTGTGCAAATTGTGGTTACTTTATTATCAAGGATAGGACAAACGCCCGTCATTTATGAAAACTTAACCCTGTTCTGTACAGTAGAGACTTCCTTATATTAATAAAAAAAAATAGGTACTAAATAAGAATAAGAATAGTTTATTCCTGACAATACAAAACAAAGGACAAAAGAAATGTTTTATAAATTTATTTTAAGTACCATAATTTATATGTTTCCAGTGACAAATTATTCAAATGACGATGATTAAGGCAATAAATCACTTTCGCCAATGGAAAAGAATGACCATAATTAAGTGTCTAATGCGATGATAGAAGAATAGGTAATTTATTGATAAATGTGTTGAAGTACATTAAATTATAATATTTTGAGTAAACTTCTAAAAAATATATATCATTAGGAAGTCTCTACTGTACAGAACAGGGTTAAGTTTTCAAAATGACGGGCGTTTGTCCTATCCTTGTTTATTATCAACAAGATTTTAAAATTGTGGGTAATTCTACTGCTCTGCCTACAGTCCGCTCTGGGATTACAGGCGTGAAGGTATGTAGGTATGTATGTATATAATTTACGTAGTGGTATCTACGAGGGTAGCGAGATTAACAACTTTATTCGTATTTAAAGGGATTGTAAACCAACCCTTAAATCGCGTAGCTATCAAAAAGGTTCTATACAAATTTAGCTCCGGGCGATGACGTTTCTCACTACTAAAAATAAGTCCGAATTTCACGATGTTTAAACATGTTGTAGTTATAATTAAAAAAAAAAGGCCAAATGCGAGTCGGACGCGCGCACCGACGGTTCCGTATTTAAGATAATATGTTTGGTAACCAGAAAAAAAAATACTCATTTTGTTATGAACTTTTTTTCAATACAATAACTACTGACTAGCCTACATTTTAATACAGCTTTTCAAAGATTTTTTATTATTTCTCAAAAACTGTCAACAATAAACACTTAATTTTCCCATAAACATAAGTAATTATATATCTATCTATTTTGGTACGGAACCCTAACTAGGTTTGTACGTTTCTTTTCTTTATAATTTGTTTGTTTCCAATAAATATTTTTTTGAAAAGAAAAACGTATAGGTACCTAGTTTTTCATAATATCAACGACATATTCAAAAATCGTTAAAACGGACTACATTTAAGGGAAGATAAACTTTATAGTAATTCCTATAGAAATGTTCTAATTTACATTCCTCTTCACATTCATGCCAAAGATGAAATTAATAATTAAAATTGACAGTTCGTTGGACATTTATCCCTGTACTTACTTAATTGTGTGATATCCCCCTCTTGGCATTATCGTGTGACGTGTATACATCTTGGTTTCTCTACAACAACACCTTAACACCGGCCTAACACCTAGACCATTAACTGAGTCGTGGTCTTAAAACTTAAGCTATTTATTATAGGTTGCATGTGTAAGGGAATCGGTTGTAGCAATCTTACCATGGACGCCATGTCAAGGTCCGTGGCGTATTTACCTTATCCGATGCATCGATGCCGATACCCGTTATTAACTGATACATAAAATATTCAAACTAAAAACGCCAACATTAACACGATAACATCAATGTGAATGTTACGGTGGTTTATAATAAACGTGCGTGTACACATTTTTTAATATTTTAATGTGGTGGATGTGGGAAATTGCTGCTTCTTCCATAAACGGTGTTTGCCAGAACACAGTGCACCTTGTGCAGGGTCCGTCCAGGGGGCCTAGACAAGAGGCAAACGCAGCTTTCGCTTATCTGTTCTATCGCCTTCAAATGTATGAGATCACGAATTGATCACGTGGTTTATCGAAGAGAATAGCTAAGTGGCTAGCCACCATACTTGTTTTCGTTTTTCTGCAATATTTCGAAACGAACAGAAAAACGCTCAGAGCTGTCACAATGACATAATCCATAATCGCTACTTGCGAGGTCTGCGAGGGACAGAGCTTCTACTCGCTAGCGAGTATGTTATTTGTAGCTCATGGTAAGGGTACAGGTATTGTTATGTTTCGGCGTGTGCGTTCACACAGTAGCAGTAATCTGCTGTCCACTTTTCTGCCTCCATGTGAAATCAGCATTATTTAATTTTTTCCCTGTCCGGCAATCTATAGGATTTGCCAATGTCTAGTAGGTATTCGATTCTTGGTTAGTCGATTGATTGTTCGTCTAATTTTCATAAGGCTTCTTAAGTTATTTTATGTGAAGAAAAGGAGGCTTATACCATAGACAAAAGGAGGAACATATACCTACATGCATACTAATTTTATTTGATTAATTTCATGGCTCATGTTTGTGTTTCATTATGATGATATATCCCTCGTGACAGTTGCTAGTCTGCTGTCAAGTGAAGGACGCAACGCTCCCCGATATCAAATATTGTCTCGCAATTAACGTTGTGTACCGTCGCCCCGAACTACGCCGCTTGTTTCAAAGCCAAAACAATGAAACTAACATTTATGTGAAATTGTAGTAAAAAATATGTATAAACATAGAGTAATTCTGTTTTGGGTTGGCCTATTTTTTGGTTCAATTTCCACGGGCTAACAAGACGTTAGATAACTCAACTAAGATGTTAGCTGAATCATAAAGGCCTTGCTGTTGTTCAGTACTGTCCGCTTTGGTTGACATTAACGTTAATATTTTTATTTTTTGGTCAGGTAAGACAGTTGGAAGAAGTTCTCATAGTTGGAACACATTTTTTTGAAGGTCATCTTTTAAGATAGAAAAAGACAGCAAAATTGTTCATTTTGCTTTAGATCTGATGTTAAAGTAAGACAGCAATCAACTTCTGCAATTTTTATTGCCAGTCTACTTCGCGCTTTACGGCATTAGATTTTCCTCTAATCTACAAGCAATGAACGATATTTTGTATTTTTTTCAAAATTTTAGTCTCAGTACTTTCGGAGATTAGGGGGAGTAATGGTAAATTTTCATCTTTTTTAAAGAATAATTAAAAACTATTTATTTTAAAATAATAACAAATATATTCGAGATTCTCATAACGAGCCCTTTCATTTGATATATGACACAGTAAGATTTACCAAACTTTTTCTTTTCATTTCCTAATTTGTCCCCTATTTAAAATAAAAAATATTTTCTTCGCACATCTGTGTTTAGGTCATAGTATTACACCATGCTATCAAATTTCACCTGATTTGGTCCGACCACACCGACGCAAGAGTGATCCTATAAGGAATACGTTTTTAATTTTATGGACAAAGCCCTAAAAAATATTAAAATGAAAAACCCCGCTACGCTTGTGGTAAACAAAAGCCACCTCATGTAATCTGTCACACGTCCGACTTATCAGGATTATAATACTTTCATTCCATGCATAAATTATACCCGAGTACTCAACCGAGTGATTATGTGTATTATATAAAGGTACAACATAAAGCTAATCCGAAACACGTTTTGTAATTCAATATGTCAGCCCTTTCCTGCGATTGGACTACATCATAAGCGTAAAAGAGGCAACAATATCAAGTGGGTTTGTGTAGTTTGTTTTAACGCATGCCTTGAGTTGGGACCGACCGTGACCGCAGATTTATGGGTTTTGTATTGGTTTATTTGATTGGACTGGCGACCTTTGTATATAATGAGTTAAGTCATACAAGGTTTCGGAAGGGTTGATAATTTAGTTTTACGTTTACTATTTAGCAGAAGGGACATGTATAATTCTTTAGACAGTTGTCTCCAACCTGAAGGGATTGTTGAAAATTAACCTTACCTTCACCGGTTCCATACTTGATTAATAAACCTAGTTAAACCTGGATTGATTGGGGTTTTAGAAAAAAAAAACCGTCATATGATTTTTTTTAAATAAAACAGTTGGGAAATTAAACTTCAGCCTAAGTTTAAAAATAGTCGAATCGAAACTAAGCAATATTTGTAACAGATATCTTCAGAAGTTTTACCGCTCTAACGATGTTGTTTTTTTTCAATACTTATGATATGAGTATCAATATCAACAAAAAAACAAAACCGGTAACGACCTGGACACCTTTTAAAGCTTAACAAAGGCTGTCCTCTACGGTATTTTTTTATTTTTACTTGTTACCAAAAAAGACGAGCTTTGAAGGAACGGTTTTAAACTCGAAAACTAGTCATAATAAAGCTCGTATGCAGCTTTATGTAGCAAGTATTTTATATTAGATTGTTATGACTCAACCCAAAACCAAATACAATCCAAATAAAAATAGTTATGGCCACTCTGAAAATCCCCGTAGACCGTGCTACGAATACGAGTTACGGAGCAGTCGCTACGCGAACTATTGCTACGAGAGTTCTGGCTGCGTATTATATCTGACGTTTTACGATACGTTTAAAACCTAGAAGCCTTATATTAATCCTATATAGAGTTTTAAAACACATTTGGTTCCAAGACGGCCAAAACATATTGATATTGTTTCTCGCTCGGATCTCCCTTTCTATAACCATTTTGTACGGATAAAGATGCATTAAACGTGCGATTTGAAAGCCATAAACCAGCTAAGCCAATTTACTTAATAAACATTTCTTTTGTTCCAGTTGCTCAACAGCGATGCTATGCGCGGCAATCATGACAGACCATTGGGAGCACGTGGTGTGGGAGCGCGCAGCGCTAGCAGCGTTAGCTAACGCGTCGAACACAGCGCTGCAATGGATGCTGGACGAGAAGGTCGTCAAGGTATGTCATCACGTCTAACCAGTACCCAGACCACAAGGAACATGTATTGCGGGAGCCAGCAGCGCTTGCAGCCACGTGACCATTCTCTCGGGATCGCTACAACCTTAATAAGAGCGTATGAGAGTGGGGGAATTACAAACTCGACGCACTTTCTAAGAGCTATCGCACTGTACACTTGTACAGTGGATTACAAAGAAATGTATCCAATTTTTCACCTTATTAAATTGTAATAAGGTCCATAAGAGGATACATCTCTTTGTAGTCGACTTAGTAATCGTCACGACTTTACCTTGACATTTACGGCACGTCACTGCGATTGCGTACCGTCAGCGTATTTTGAGCAGCGGTGTGGTGTAGAGGGCATACAACAAAGACGGTACGGATACGTTGCGTTACAGCGATTCCGTCCGTACCATCTCCGTATTTTAAGAAGCGGTGAGGTCGCACGTTGATGTTGTTGACGTCCCATATAGTAATAAATAAATTATAATGTTTTCCCGTGTGGTTGCCGGGTAAGAATAGTGCCACTCCATGTCTTCCCGTGGATGTCGTAAGAGGCGACTAAGGGAATATAGGCTTGTAGTACTGTTAGGCGATGGGCTTGCAACCTGTCACTAATACGCTGGTAAACATCTTAGCCTATTTGTGCAAATTGTGGTTACTGAATTGTCAACAACTTTTTGAAGTTGTAATTCTGTAGCTCTGCCTACCCCACTCTCTGGGATTACAGGCGTGAAGGTTTGTATGTATGTATAATGTAATGTTATTTATATTGTAATACTGATAAACACAATTAACTCTAATACGTCAGTTAGACAGTTCCCTTGTGGCCCCGTAATCAAATTGCAATGGTGGTCTGTAAGTTTATTTAAATTGGCCACCATCAGAATATTAAACTAACTGCTGCTGTTGTTTATTCCCTTAAACCGTAATTGCATCAACGTCACTCGTTTAAATATGCATGAAGCAGCTTGCAGCAGTAATAGTAGGAGAGCGGTTGAGCATTTGTAAGTACCTAGGTATTTGCGGCAACGCGTAAACTTGTACAACTGTAATTCTTTAATGATATTTAAATACAAAGAGACACACTTGACTAAAGGGTATTTGGGCTAAACAGAGTATTGAATGTTTAAAGTAAGGCACATCACATCTTTGGAAAAAAAAGTCTTGAGGCATTTTGAAACATTTAAAACGTTAAATTGAATATATAAGAAGGCCCCCTGGGAATTAAAAGATCTTTTTAAAAAATCGAAGAAATTAATTTGAGGCACATTTAAATTTTAACAATGTTGGCAACCAAAAATAAATGCCCATAAAAACCCGTTCAGCTATTTAGGCGGTTTTAAAACACAAACATCCCAACATTCACAGAAACTTTCACATTTAAGATATTAATATAGTAGGATTACGCAATCGCATTAAATAAACTCGAGTCGAATATTAGAGGGAGACATTGAGATGATGATGCTATAATAGATTTCATCTACTGGGCCTGTATAATGGTCGTCTTCATCGCTATGGATTAAGCATCCGTCACTCTCGAACTTACATATTATTACTTAGTTAGAAAGTGACAGATTATTTATTAACATCGATTAACGCAACTATAATAGCTAGAGCGGTATTTTGATGTACTGTAGTCGTCGTAGTTGTCGTTTGCCGCACGCCCGAAACCCGAAACTTGACGACAAAGTATAAAGTTTGTAGGATACTTCATTATTCATTATCGTCTGGCAACTTTGGCGTTGTAGTATTTATTGAAATGGAACACAATTGAGTTAGACACTGGGTAGAAGCTTTTCAGAATCAAATAACTTTCAATGTAAGCTTGTAACAAACACCTTTGAATGAATGTCGAGTAGGTATCAAACAAGTATCTAAAAGGCGACTACTACGAGCGAAAAGCTGGCAACATACTCTTGGCAAGGTTTATTTTTTAAATCAGTACGTTTTCCATTTGTTATGCAACATGCAAATGGGTGGATTAACTTTTTTTTTTGTTATTCTGTATCGTAAGCCAGGAGACAACAGTGATAGAGTTTCTTAGAAAAAAAATAATAATATATACTTCCAGCACACTCAGGAGAAAGGCCGTAAAAGAATGGGTGTGTAATTGCCAATAAAACAGCTTTTTGTGGACTTATATCCTTTGAAATAATAGTTTTAAAGAGTGACCCAGGAGACGTCACCATGGCAACGAGCTACAAAGAAAAGTTGATTGACCCAAATACTAAATCTGTTGATTGTGATAGCAAATCTCTAAAAAAACATGTAAGCATTCCCTTAGCTTTAGGCTCATAATCATAATCGTATAAAGAAAAAATTTAGAGGTATTTTTCGAACACAATTCTTATTTTATAATATTTACTTTTACAAAGGACGATCATATTTGATAAGAGTCATAAATATTTAAAGCAATTTCTTGAAGCTCAAACACCGCCGCAAACCGTTTGTACAGGGCGTTCTAATTAATTTCACTTGATTAAACTGTTTCTGTATAATCTGTATTTTGTTGGTAATAATCTCGTAATGGGAAATTCTGCATTATAATGAAGTATTTCTGGGTCACCTTGACACGACACGCGAGCTATTGTGGTTTTGCGTTAAAAGGGATTAATTTTGTGTAACAGACGCTATTTCAATACCCTAATGTTTCTAAACTGCGATAGGGGGTGGAATTAAAAAAATATATACTTATATGTTATTTTGTCAGGGAATCGAAATAAACTACAGTATTTTTATTTGTCAGCAAACAAGATACCGTTACGCGCAATTAGTTTAATTAAATTTGAATTCCCTGTTTAATTAAATTTGTTGGGGTGGCAGGACAAGCATGTAAGTCGTGCAAATGCAGTTGTAATGCGCTCTTTGCGTAGTATGTGTGGTGTGAAACTAATTGATCGAGTAAGAAATGCAAAATCAGAGAGAAATGTGGAATAAAAGAAGATTGAAAAGTGCATGCTTCGATGGTTCGGTCATTTGGAAAGGATGGATGAAAGAATATTGACGAAAGAGACAGATCGAAAGTGAGTAGACGGGTAAAAAGGGGCCGCCATGGCGTACTTTTTCGAATCAAATCGACGAAATACTGGAAAAGGGCCGAATCTTAAGCACCCGATACCGACGTGCGTGCATGACTCGATTTATGAATGTGGAAGAAGCGAAAGAAATTTGTCATGATGATCTGTCTGTGATTTAATGTATGTATGTATGTATGAATTCCCTTAAGAGGCACTTTTCTGGTTTTATAGACATATTTTTAACCGAAGGAGGAGAAATGGATGTTAGATGTGGTTCAAAAAACAGTCAGTTTTCTGTTTTTGTTATCAAGTTATGACATGAAATATAATATGAAAAGAAAGGTGACTTCAATGTTATTTTTTAAAATTTTGCGACTTATAGAACACACGGAACCAAATCCGACCTAATTTAAATCGTTTCTCCTGCGATAATGTCTTTCTTAAAAACACCCATTAATATTCACTTTAAAAAGTATCCTTTTGCAATGTTTGCAAAATTCCCTTGGAGGCATTTACTACCTGGTAATGTTACCCATCTGTTAGCCTTTAAGTAGAGCCCTTAGGGACCCAAATTAACTTTTGTGCAAAAGTTTGCCTCATTATTTCCAGTTTTGTGTGAAAAATTGGCGTACCCTTATAACAGGAGCTTGCTAATAAAGTTTTGAAATGGTACTTATTTATGCGGATGGTGCTTATCTTGGCGTACCTAATTTGCCGACCCGGGCAATATCTTATCTTATCTTGCCTTGTACGTACCCTTTCAGAGACAGTTCGACCCTGTACAATTAGGTAAGTACCCTCTTACACACTACACATTTCTTATAAATAATCAGAAACTATTGTTCCAAATTTTGAATTTTTGTAGTAGGTATTTTAATCCCGAATGCGTCGCAACTTACGAAAACTATGTTTATTATAAACCTATTAATAAACAACTCCAGCAATTCTAGCATCGACGGTTCAATAAATTTAATGTTTAAAGGTCATGAGAGTCACCGTTAGGTAATCTTCCCAACGTGTCGTGTCACACGACAGACAGGTTTTTCGCTAACGATAAATATAAATCCATCAGAATTGTCAAGATAAAGCATGTAACTAAAAGGTTTAAATTCTCGCTGCTATTCACCGGTCACGAGCGGCGTATCCTTTGGGTTTGACACATCGCACATACGTTGAAATAAGTAGATTATTTACTCTGCCATCTTGTTGATGAGATGAAAAAATTGAGTCAAAAAGGTTAAAAACCGTCGCTTCACTTTCGGTTCCCTAATAACCCACCGTAGAGGAAAAGACAGTATTTTTTTTATGGCATAGGAAGGCAAACGAGCACACAGGCCACCTGGAGAAAACTGTGACCCATAGACATTCGCATTCACAATACTGCAAATGCACTGCCAACCCTGAGGACTAAGATGGAATGCCTCTATGCTAGTCATTTCACCGGCTGTCTTATCCCCAAACCGGAACACAACAGTGCGAACACTGCTGCTTGGCGGTAGGTTAATGGATAAGACAAACTTCGTATGCACTTAAAAATGCTATTGTACATGGTCATCGTAGCCTTAGCTTAGCCATTCGCTATAACATTTAATACATTGTTTACACTCACGCGTAAACAGCCAACACGAATGAAAAAATCTGTAAACAGTTTATTTGCTATTCGCTGCCTTATTTATGCGACTGTGTAAACGCGGTATACAATTTTCACGAATCTTTATTCCTCCCGAGTCCCGAATCATAAAAGGTCCGACTAAATGTCGCGTCACTTAGACTTATTTATGCAATCCTAAATTGAAATTGTGTACAAATTAGTACAAAAGGCAAGGCCGTGAAGAAGAGACTATTTTTTTTTTTACTATGAAACAATGTAAAATACGTACCTATCTACTTTTAATATCATACTTATTTACTGCTTTCATAATACCAACGACAATGATATCTTTATGTAATAGTAAAATAAATAATTATTTATTTATTAAATAACTTAAATCTATCATTACATTACAGGCTATCCTAGACCTAATGCGATAGACAAGTGAGCAATGAGAATAAGAATTAACACTAGGTACAGTCAGCCATTAAAAATGTCGAGCATACCCAGAACCTTGTCATTGTGACTGCCATTGATATTCTGTGGTTATTGTCATGCTTGTCATTTGATGTTCAGTTCGAAGTTTCTTATGACAGTGCACTAAAGTGCTCATCACTTTCGTTGGGGTACTGCACCTTTACATAGTAACACAATTATTATACAGTTATTGAGTATAGTATAGTACAAACATAGTAGGTATATTTATATACATACTAACTGTTCACCACTTCGCATAGATAATGTGGAAACATTGACCCTAAGTTTCGTGGGCTTCTAGCTAAACTAATGTTATCGTTTTAGTTCAGCGTCATACTAATAAACAAACTGTAATATAATCCAAACAGACCTTCGTTACCTTGAACTTATAATTCATAACTAATTTAGCCCAACCAACATTGTAACAAACTGTCTTAACTTTTGTATCCATGTCACGTCACGTGCCACGTCGTGCCATAAACTACATAGAATACTGAAGCTAAAAGTTTTAAAGGTTAATGAGAATAAGCCGTTTGACGTTGTAAATTACGTAAATGAATTATGATGCCGTCCAAAAAACATACCGTGTAGGGTATTATGAAGTTAATATGCGCATATCTAGTATGTTTTTACTTTGGTTGCGCACAGCCCGGAATTTTCGTAGCACTTTTTAATAACGCTAGTGCAGTCGCTAGTGAGTTCTCATCTAAATGCTTCCTAAATACTCGTACATATACACCGTGGGAACGAGTAACCCGACAAATTTTAACCATCGATTCTAGAGCCAATTTGTAGTATATAATGTGATATAACATGTAGCCCAATAACGCATAATTTCAGAGTTGTTAATTATTTAAAAAAAAAAACATAATTAATTGAATTTAAACTCTGTCACCTTAACGTAAAGCAATATTTTCTATGAAAGATTCATCTTGTAAATAGCAATGTCATCAACGTACAACGTAAATTAATTTAATCAATTTCTTAGTAAATAATGCTTTAGGTATAGGTGACAAAGTTCAAATTAAATTAACTATGGAATAATTTTTTTAATAATAAATATCTTGGAAATTATGCTTTATTGGACTACATGTTATATCACATTATATACTACAAATTGGCTCTAGAATCGATGTTTAAAAAATTTCGGGTTACTCGTTCCCACGGGTATATTATATCGATACAATACAGAACACCAAATTAAAAAAAGAGCGATCTTTTCCAAATAACCTTTAATTTCATGAAAATTTTAAATCAACATATGGAATCTTTTTATAGTATAAAATAAAGTCACTTCCGCTGTCTGTTCTGTTCAGCAATAGAGTGATTCAAGAGAAAGATTTTTATGTTTAAAAGGTACATTCTGGTTTATGTATGTACAGAAAAATCACATAAACCGAAGTGAAACGGGCGGGCGGGTCGCTAGTATACTATAAAAGTTACTAATCTATTCCTAATCCATATTTGCCTTTTCGATTTCATGTTCAATATATTTGATATTATAGAGCTATCAAGTGTTTCTTTTTTTTCGTTTTCGTTTTTTTTCATATTATCTGGTTACCCGCATGACACGATAAGTTGCTAGCGATCTATTGAGAAGTTTAATACCTATATCGATATTGAGAAGGCTGTCGATAAATGAGAAGTCACTGCGTCAGTCTAAAATACATAGGCCTCCCCCAATAGAGATACAGTCCCATATTAGGACGAATTAATGTGGGCATGCATCTGATGTTGTCTATTGGCTTCGTATATATATTGGCTCGAGAATCTGGAAGGTGTGCCAAGAACTCGAAATTGAGTCTATTTTTTATGGAAATGGGAGAGCCTGGCTCTGAATACTTAAAAGGGTTTTAGTAGATATGCAGAGTCGTGTTTACATATTTATAAAACCTATACCCCGTTTAGAATACAAATTAGATAAACTTCGGAGATATCACACACATCAAACATATTAAAAAAAACAAAATATAACTGTATAATATTTTATGACTCTGGGACGTTTATGATGTGTGTAATTTTACGAACCTAGCCTAAATTTTATATCACGCTTTATACCACTCAATTAACATATACGTGAACGCTAACTTAACCCATTAAAGAAGCTCGAACTTCGACCCGGCCTATCTGACATGGATGAAATTCCCGTACACCGGCATTCATTTATCAAGAAACTTTCATTACACGGGCGGCTCCGTTGCTGATTGATTGACAAAAATAACAGGCTTAGAGTTTTAACCCCCTATTATGGTTGTTTATCGATGTGGATAAACGAGGATAAAATATATGTCACATTCTGGCCTAGTATGGCTGCGTTTATCGCGTGACAAAATGTGGATAAAACTTACGTCACTTTTAAACACGTATATAACTTATATAAGTACGAGAGTGATGGATGCTTAATTTGTCACGCGATAAACGCAACCATACTAGGCCAGCAGTCTGTAAGTGCGAGAGTGACAAATGCTTTATCCACATCTATCCGCCGCGATAAAGGCGATAAACCCGTGCGCGCTATTTACCGTCTCAACCGCACTTACCGGGAATTTGAATTTGATTGCAGGCGTGAAATATTCACGAGGGGTGCGGGGTTGATAGCTAATGTGTGCTTAACCTTTCCATGCGCTCGTTTACGTTAAATGGAATGTAATGGATTTAGAAAGTGTAGATAAGGGATTCTCGTTAAAGGGAAACGTATTGGTTTTAAAACAGTTTGGAGTGCTTTTATACTCCATATGTTTATTGAATTTAATGTGTCTAGATCTGGTGCTGTCACAAGATTTCATATATTAGCCATTTTCTACTCCATATTGTATGGCGGTCGGTTTTTAATCACAAGTAATTCTCGTCTTCGTTTGCAAATTGATATTAATTCTTAACGGACAACTATAGTAACGACGTCATGTATGTATGTATGTAAACACTTTATTGTATTGTAAACACTTTATTATTTACTTTATAATTACGGATATGATCGCCTTATTAGGTGTATTAAGAGGTGAGTGTAAACACAAAGTTTCTCGACGGGATAAGGCCACCAAATAAGGCGATCATTCCCTTTACAAGTGTTAACACGAGGTAAATCGGTCGTATCCGTTTGAGACAAATGCGATCACCGTACAGCCAGATAAAATTGTGAAAAAATTACCGCATTATGTTTTGATCGCCTTGTCGCGGTGGATAAAGCATCACTCTTGCGATTAAATACCTTCGGCTCAGAAAGTGACACATGTTTTATCCATGTTTATCCACATATTCCACATCGATAAACACGACCATAATAGGCCGGTCGATTTAATTTATTTGAAACTGTAATGAATGTGAGTACTGTAACAGGCCGGATGGATGGATTGTAATTGGAGCCATTAATAAAGGAAAGAAGTAGGTAACTTCTAAACAATTTTGAACATTTTTCTTTTCGCTGTGTTAAAACAAGTTCACTGAATCAAACTTCCCTAACTTAATAACTGCGATTCAGCTGTGATTATCTAACCCGGCGAGTTTAAGTTGTCCTGTTGAAACGTATAAATGACATTTCAGAGCGTGCATTTATACTTAGGTAGCTTTTTTTACGTTGAGCTAGGTCAAAGACAAATATCACGCTATTCTTCATGTTCTCTAGCAAATGTCAGGATAAGTCCACGAGACCGTGCACGTTAGTTCGCGGTTATTCTTTACGTAGGTGTACAGCTGCAAAAAAAAAATAGTTTTTATGCCATGAAACGACATTTTCAATCTTAGAATTGCAATCTTACGATGACAATCTTAGAACTGCAAATGCGTCGCCAACCCTTAGAACTTAATTGGAATATCTCAATGCTAGTGATTTCACCGTTTGTCTTACCCCCGCACCGGAACACACAATGCGGACACTGCTGTTTGGCAGCAGATTAAAAGGTAAGATGAAAGAAATTGATTGAAAAAATGACCTTCTGTTGGAGTTTCTTGCGGCGCTTCTTCTCCACGTTGATGCTCTCGTCCGAAGCGCTGGTAGATTCACTGTACATTTCCGACGTGATAAAGAGCCCGCATATGGCCAAATTACCTATTTTGAATTTTGAATTTTGTTTTTTTTTTTCATTTTGATGGTGGTAGCTGTCCGGAGTAGTCCGGACCCTGTAAAATGTCTTTCCCCCTCACCATGGGTTTTTTTAAATTAAATCCTGAAGCTACCTACTTACTTCGGGAGTGTAACGTTTTACCCCCATAATGGACGTTCACGAAGAGTAATGGATAAAAAAGGGAAGCTGCCAGTATGATAAAAAGTTTTATCCCCCGAAACGAAATGTAGTAGGGCAAAAGTGAGCAATACATTTAATGTACAATGTTTTACGAAAAGCGATATAAAGTACCTACGTAGAACTGTGGGAAAGTAACCAAGGTAAATTATTGTTTTCATTAGTTTTCCGTAACTTTATAAAGTTGCTTTGTAGTTCTGGCAAGTGTATATATCATGCTGTAGTAGAAACTTTTATTTTCTTGTCACTAGATACTTTTGTGTGATATCTAACACCTGTTAATATGAGTTTTTAAAAACGATCACTCTTATGCTTAAATGCGCAATATAATAGCTAAAGTGTTCTCAAAATATGTTTTTTTGACATTTGAATTTTTCAGAAAGTGACCTTTAACTAAATTATTTATTTCTGTTTTATGTTATTTTATTATTATTACTAGCTTCTGCCCGCGTAAATTTTGAATATCGTTCTTCTCTCGGGAACTTTTAAATTTTCCGGGATGTAATGTAGCCCGTGTTAATCCAGGGTATAAGCTATCACCAATTCAAATTTCATCAAATCCGTCCAGCCGTCGAAGCGTGAAAGAGTAACAAACATCCATACATCCATACATACTAACTTTCGCGTTTATAATATTAGTAAGGAAGTAACGATGGATCTGTACTAAATTACAAGGTAGATTATTACACTTACTATTTTAAGATGTGAAATCTCCAAACCAATTGGATTACAACCTGACAAAAACTCCTCGTCAAACTATCGGTCGCATACATACATACATACATACATTAAATCACGCCTGTTTCCCAGAGGGGTAGGCAGAGACCACTTCTTTCCACTTGCTACGATCTTGACAAATTTCTTTCGCTTCTTCAACATTCATACATCGAGTCATGCACGCACGTCGGTTTCGGGTACTTAAGATTCGGCCCTTTCCCAGTATTTCTCCGATTTGATTCGAAAAAGTACGCCTAGGGCGGCCCCTTCCGACCCTTCCACTCACTTTCGATCTGTATATCTCTTTCGTCAATCTTCTTTCATCCATCCTTTCCAAATGACCGAACCATCGAAGCATGCCCTTTTCAATCTTAGTCACTACGTCTTCTTTCATTCCACATTTCTCTCTGATTTTTTCATTTCTAACTCTATCAATCAGTTTCACACCACACATACTACGCAAAGAACGCATTTCAACTGCATTTACACGACTAACATGCTTGTCCTGCCACACCCAACATTCACTACCATACATCAGGGTAGGGGCTAGCACTCCATTGTGAACAGCCAGCCGGGCTTTTTGTGAAACGCCCTGTCTGCTCACAAAGGAGTGCAGGGCCCCATTAATTTGATTCCCCGCATTCACCCTCCTCTCGATATCCTTCTCACACTTACCATCTCTTGTAAACATACTTCCCAGGTACACAAATTCGCTCACTTGTTCTACTAATTCACCATTTATATTTATCACGCACTCAGTCATCTCCTCATCCTTCTCTATCACCATGACCTTGGTCTTGGCAACATTTACTTTCATCCCCTTTTTCTTAAATCCCTCATTCATTACTGTCACCATCTCCTGCAACTCAAGTACCGATGAGGCAAGTATAACTTGATCATCGGCATATAAGAGGCATTTGATTAGCAAATCTTGCATACGCAAACCCTTATCATACTCTTTCAAATCCCACATACAACTGTCCATGAATAGATTGAACAGCCATGGTGAGGCAACACAGCCCTGTCTAACACCTTTAGAGATATTAAACCAGGCCGAGTATGCCCCATTGATCCTGACACAGGCTCTGGAGCCCTCATAAAGGGACCTCAAAGCCTGCACCAGGTTGCTGCTCACTCCATACATAGACAGCACCGTCCACAACTCCTTTCTATCTACCCTATCATAGGCCTTTTCCAGGTCCACAAAAGCACAGAAAACCTTTTGGTTCACAGCCAAGAACTTTTCTGTGATGGACCGTAGTGAAAAGACCTGATCCGTACATCCCATTCCCTTTCGAAATCCCGCTTGTACATCCCAGATTTTGTCATTCGTAACATTCAATACCCTTTCTATTAGAATCTTCGCATATACTTTGCCGACAACACTAAGGAGGCTGATACCGCGGTAGTTTTTGCAGTCTTGCTGTGACCCCTTTCCTTTATACAGAGGGACGATAACGGCCTTGACCCAATCTTCTGGGACTCGGCCGCTATTCCAACATGCATTGAAAAGACGGTACAACAGACTACCCACCAGGCCATCTCCTCTCCTCAGCATTTCTATCGACACTCTATCACAACCTGCTGACTTTCCCGCTTTCATACTTTTTAAAGCTTTCATGATTTCACTCATACTAATCACACTTTCATCTTCTCTACTTGCATCTTTACTCATGTTTTCTGGCTCACGACAAATATCTTCGCATTCAAACAAGCTTTCAAAATAAGTTTTCCATCTATCAAGCATTTTTTCTTCCTCACATATTAAGTCTCCAGACTCATCCCTCACCGCGCTTAATTTAGTTTTCTCTGATTTCCCCCGAGCCGATTTAATCAAGCTCCAAAAGAGTTTAATATTCGACCGGAAGTTGTCAGAGAAACTCCTATCATACTTTTCATTCAGTAAATCTTTCTTTCTAGCCACAACTTCTTTCACTCTTTTCTTTGATCTATTATACTCTTTTTTCTTTCTGTCGCTTAGATCTTGTCCTGGATCTACAGCTACAAAATCCAACCAACACTTTTTCTTCTCTTTCACGACATCATCTACCTCTCTATCCCACCATTCCGGACGTTCATTCTTACTTTTTCTTCTTTTTACTACACCGCATACTTCAGTGGCCGATTTGACCATGCCATTCTTCATAATCTCCCATACATTATTTACATTATTCTCGACTTCACTGTCATTCATTTTATTAACACATTCAAAACGATCTTTCAGCTTTCTTACGTATTCATCTTGTATAACTTCGTCATTCAGTTTCTCTACTTTTATCCTCTCTAACGCAGTTGTCGGTACGGGAACACGATGGCGCCAACGTGTGAACAGACCCCTTACTCGTGTTACCACTAAGTAGTGATCTGAACCTACGCTAACTCCTCGAAATGCTCTGGTATCTACAACTTTGTTACGCAACCGTTCATCCACAATCATCAAGTCTATCATAGACTTCTCATTCTGACGTCTCCACGTATACTGATGAATCTCTTTGTGATCAAACAAAGTGTTTGTCACGCAGAGATTCTTAGCCAAACATACATTGAGAAGGCATTTGCCATTCTCGTTCACTCGCTCATCACCATACTTACCCAGTACCGATTCATAACCATCCCTTTGCACGCCTGTCCAACCATTAAAATCGCCTAGCAAAATAATCCTCTCATTCTCCTTGCATTTTGTTGAAACCTCATGCAAACTTTCCCAAAACTCCTCCCTTTCTTTTTTAGATTTATTCGTATCTGGGGCATAAGCCCCAATTACGAATAAACGGGTGAGACCTACCTTGACTCTCACCCAGAGAAGTCTTGGGCTCACACATTCATGCTCTTGCATACATTCAGCCATTCGCTCTGTGAGTACGATACAGACTCCCTGACGACCGTGCTCGGATTCCGGAACTCCGGACCACAAAGCCGTCAAGGTTCCGTGTGTGGACGTACTCACCCCTTTTTTCTTCGTCTCAGTCATACATAGAACATCCAGCTTTCTCTCTTTCATCATCATACATACCTCATCTAATTTATGTTCCATCCCTCCACAAACATTCATCGTAGCAAGGCGGCTTTCAGCGGCCCGCTTTTTGCCAACCCCCCTGCGAACACAGCGTGACGCGTGGCAAACGGCATCACCGCCGTTCCGATCCCCGGAGGGATCCGAACATACGCGCACTATTTTGCCCCCCCCAGAGTACGAAGGGCTGCCCAGGTTAGGCCTAGGGAGGGATTCTCTGGCATTGCCAGTACCCTCCTGGGGTATAAACTTTTTAAATGGTGCTCGCATGGTCCATTATGCAGGGTCGGGTTTGAATTTGGAGTTTTCCTTCTCCTAGATAGGTAGCAGCCCAATGCTAACGACGCCTATCCCGCCGGGTTTGAATTCGGAGTTTTCCTTCTCCTAGATAGGTAGCAGCCCAATGCTAACGACGCCTATCTCGCCCGGAGGAGATCTTTCCTATGTAATAATCCCTTAATCGCCTTCTACGATACCCGCGGGAGGATATGGGGTGGTGCTATTCTACTCTACCGGCACCACACGGAT
This sequence comes from Acleris emargana, assembly GCA_927399475.2. NCBI lineage: Eukaryota > Metazoa > Arthropoda > Insecta > Lepidoptera > Tortricidae > Acleris > Acleris emargana. The sequence continues at coordinate 8,093,437 of OV656840.1, forward strand.
TTAGTCGGTCGCATTCAGTCAGTAAATGACGATTAAGTCTTTCCTCAGTAACGATTCTCATACACAAGATTGAAAAAAGAACGAGTAAATTTTCCCTTAAGTGTAAATATGACGTTAAGATTACTCTTAAAGTTACAAATATCGTAGTAATCAGTTGATGAACGAAAATATATTTACCTACAAGAGATACCGAAAACATTAGTTATGACTTTTGTCCGTCACGCGGCAGTTTAAACTTGCATACAAGGTAAAGTTCGTATAAACTACCCAAAGCCTCGCCCGGTGCCGCGGCCGTTAAGCAAGCGGCAAATGACGAACACGTGTCGATCAAGTGAACTACGCAAAAAGCCGTGCTTTCATTTTCATGCAAACACACAATGAAATCATTATTTTAGAGGTTTGTTACAATAGCAAAGATACATCTTCTTCTTTTGTTTACTATTATTTAAAGATAAAAAATATTGAATATTATCTATCACATTATCAGTGTTGCTGGCCCGCTTTGGACTAGCTATCGGAATGACAAAATTTTGTTTTCACACCACATGCTACAAACGCTCAGTTATATATCATGCAAAGTCATTATAGCCTTTGGCTAACCAGCGGGTTATAAATGAGATTCAGTACAATATTATTACGGCGGGTATAGGCTACTGAATCTCATTATTACCCACTTGTTAAAAATGAGATTTGAATTCCCATGAAAAATTACAATTTTTAGGCTTATGGCTTAGGCTATTGTAACCGCGTTTTGTTTTTGAAGTCCAGTATCTACTAGCTGTGACGTAGAAAAGGCAATGTGGCGTTAAGCTTTTTGGCGAATAGTAGAAATTTGATTATTTATTTTCTCAGTAAATAATAAAACAAAAAAAAACTATTATGCTTTTGAAATAAACTGTTATAGACATGTATTTTTCAGAACACCTTTCAAAAAGTTATTTTTGACAATTTGTATGAACTACCCAGTGCCTTGCCTTGTGGAAAGGTTCAATAGTGAATAAATAACAGCTAACAGCAGTAAAGCAAGCGCGTTTTTACACGGACCTCAAAGAGTATATACATCAAACGCGTAGTTTCATATCGGCATCGGCATTTAAAATTCTGCTTACGTTAACGTGTGTACTGTGCATGACTCGGCTTCTTCAATTCTTGCGAACCCAACAGCTGTGCGGAATTCCTTCAGGCTGGCTCATTCGGGTCAAGGTCAATCGATGCCTACTTTATACTCATTAGGGACGAACAACGGCCTTAGCTTCGGCAATCACGATGCGGATCTGTATTCTCGCACGCTATATGAGGGGGGTTTTTTATGCTTCAAATCAACTGCTCTTTCTAAACCAAATTTCAGGGCAGCTCTATCTAATACAGTACAATATTGCTTTTACCGTGTTATGGTATTGTATTTAACTAGGCCGTCATTACTCTCATGGCACCGGTCGCAATATCGAGCAACCATTTCTGCCAATGTCAAGTTTATAAATTACATTTACATATCAAAAAAAACATAAGGCAACGTTGTACGGTGATCCACTCGCCTCCGTGAAGCGATGTAGGTAGAACTTTACGAAGACCAGATCAGATTTTCTTGGAGCAATCCTTCCAAAGGCGATACGTGTTCAAACTTGAATTCTTCATTATACTGCACATTTGAATGTTAATTTACTGCATATTAATATATCATTACATTACTATATCCATTAAACAACAAAATATGCAAAAAAAAAAAAACAATTAAGAAAGCGACACCATCTTGTCAAAAACCCAAGAGAATCCCCGTCAAGTAAATAAGACTATCGTAAGGTTGATAATACGATAACGTCAAAAGCAATATTGTTTTACCGTTGAATAGAGATCTAGATGTTTTTCCAATCGAATTGTGTCATGCTTTTTTTTCAATAATGTAAAATGAATATCTTACTAAGTAAAAGGTTTATCTATTTAAAGATTTTTTCAAACCTTTGTGAGCTTACATGTAAGGATTTATCTAGCTTAAGTAGTTGTATAAACTAAGGGTGTCTCTAAATGGGCAACATTTTCACGTCAATTTATAGCCAGCTACAATGGGTCGCACGCTCTAGCAGAAAAAGTTATAGTAGGATAGAGTAATTGGTTGCCAGCTACACATTGCCTTCAATATGGTATACAACATAGCAATTGCACGATACATTGATTGCTTTACCGTAGGCGATATTATTCCAGGTTCCACAAATCGAGAAAACTTAACCACAATGTTACGGTTTAAAATAATGGCTTAACAGTTGTGTCAATTTTCCGAAGTGTTATTTTGTACTCCGCTTCCACTTTTGCCCTTGGCTACCAGCGGTTGCAAGGTCGCTGTTAAGTCGGCGAAACACGTGCAAACCTCTCCAATCGAGTGATTTATACCACTTACTGTAATCCGCGAAGCCTTTGAAGTTCCCCGACCTTTGTCGATTAGCTCCAAGCTTATATTTTACCCGATATTTATGTCAATCCTTGGTAATCCTAAGATTTTCAACAGATTATCCCGTCACGAATTGTGTTAGGAGAAAATTGTATCGAAAGTAGGTAGGTATGTATGTTTTACTCCGTTACCGAACACAGTGGCAGCCAGCCACGCGTTCGGTTCACTAATGTTTGACCAAAAAATTATTGACAAATGGTCATTTGACAAACAACGTTTCACCAAATGATCATTTGGCAAACGAGACATTTGACAAAAGTATCATCTTACAAAAACTCACTTAGCAATTGATCATATAGCAATTAGTTTACCTATTTCTGGGCAGAAAAAAAACAACCTAACCTAACCTATCCGAGTCGGTTATGCCCTGATTCGTCTTCCTCGTAAAATGTAAATTTAACTGTTGATCATTTGGAAAAGTAAGTCATTTGTAAAATGACTAGTAGTAAAATGATCAATTGACTTAACATTTTTTTGCAAAACGTTGTTTGTCAAGTGTAATTTTGCCAAATGACTTTTGGTCAAACGGCAGGACACCCGCGCGTTCATGTGTGCCTTTGACCCTGGTCGTTGCCGCTAATATCGACGCAGCTTTACCAAGTCCCTAACGCTGCGTTATGTCTACAAACGCACGGTTCAAGTTATTATTGTCGCGAAAAACAACGGCAAAGTGAGAGAATAACATATAGCCGCCATAGCCGGTGATTCAATCAATCTTGTGCGTAAAAAAAACAAAGACTCATGAGTATTGAAAACTTATCACTGTAATAATAAAGAAAAATAATAAGGAATAGCAAGATACCACAAAAGTTACTGCAGTTTGTCATCCTTAATATAAAAGTTTGGTAGAAGAGGAACAGTTCAAAAGCGGCCTGTAGACTTACGTGTACGTAGCGTAGATACCGTAGATACGTGTAAATGCAACTGTAATAGTAAAATAGTAAACAATGTACGAGTCGGAACGAAGATTGGAACGGCGCGTGGCGTTTCCCGCGGTCCGAACTTTACGTGTAAAGGCCGCAAATGGCTCTGCTAGCTAGAGCCTTACCTCAATTTCTTTAAAGACAAGAAAAAGACAAAGGCGTTTATTGCAAGAACACAGTAGTTACAGACAGTTCTTAGTGTTACAGGATGTGCTTATGTTCTACCTATTTTAGGCATGCAAAATTGAAAACAATCTATACATATGTCCACTATTTATAAGTCATTGAAAAAGTGAATATTATACACTAGTTATCATTTAATAACGGGCATCGAATCTTCCGAGCTTCAGTTAATTGATATTGTAACTCGTCAGTTTTGGTAATTAATCAATGTCAATGTCAACAAACTGGAAATCATAAATTATTTCGAAGCGTATTGAAAACTTTTCTCATTTTCAGATCGAGCACACGGGTCACAGAAAAGGCGGAGGGACGTTTCTGGTTCCTATGAACGGCGGAATTTGGACCATGTGCGTGTCTCTAGAAGGTATTTTGTTGTTTGCAACCTTAATAATTTTAAAAGTAAGAAGGTAGCAGTTATTTGTACTACTGTTTATTAGGTAGAACCGCTTTCACAAAACAAATGCTTTATACATCACACCCCAAATCGAATTGAATGTTTGGTTAAGTTAGGCCAATACATGTGCTGAAATTTATTATGATCGCTAGAGTTTACTTATGTTTTAGCGTGTACTAAACATATTTAAAAGCTAAGATCATATAAAATTTGGATCGTTATAAAGAGCCTAGAACTCTCTAATTTCTGAATTTATCGCGGGTTTTGGGACACCCTGTAGGGATACATTGGGAGAGGAGCTTAATTTGCTACTCTTCATCACTCTCTCATTTGATTCAAGCCCAATCCATCCCATGAGATTAAAAGATGAATTGATGAGAGCAAAAGTGATCTATTATGATAAATTGTTAATACGAAATAGAAAAATCGCATATTTAATACTCTAAAATACTATAAAATATTATCAAATACGTTGATGATGCTGGTGTCTTGGTGAACTATTCTGCACGGTAACCTAAACATGCACAAATATTAATATCTCTCGCAAGCCAAATTAGTACTCGATAACCTAGATTCCCGATCCCGACTCTCCAATATCAACTTAATCCAATTCTCACTTTAGCGCTTGAGATTTGAGAATCTGAAAATGACACGTCGACATTTGGGCCAAGATCAGTTATTAAAATATCTGCTTTATTTCAGAGGAGGAAGTGTCAATATTGTCCAGAGCGGGGTTCCCGACACAGCCGGTGTGCTCCAACTATTTAGCGAACAGCGACGACGATGAACCTCGGGCTGATTGGCAACATCGTAAGTACCTTAGATATTGAAGGATATGGAAACACCCTTTATACAAACTAGTGTCCCCATATTTATACTTACTTATATTATACATGCAAACTTGTCTTAAAATTATGTACAGATGTTTAAAGCCCCGAGACGGGCTTAAAGCACTTTTTATCCCGGTTTTTTTTACAAGAAGCAGCTTAAATGTATTTTACGCAAATATATTAGCACGAAAAAGCTAGTTGATTCAAGTTTTATATTTTCATTTCGGTATGTAAATTCGCTTATGTAAATCTGTGCATGGCCTTATTAAGAAATTACTGCGGCACTTCATTTTAACATCCAATAAAAAGGGGTGTTATGTTATAAGTTTAACGTGTTTATCTTTGTAGGTATGTGTGTGTTTGAATATCTGTGTGTTGGCATCGTAACTCCCGCGATCTGCGATTTTTTTCAATGAAAGCTTGTGTAATCGTGACGGTTCATAGCTTTGGGCCGTTTAAACGTTATCAGCTCTGCACGGCTAGCACAAGTTGCCCGCGACTTGTTTGTCGCTCGGGTCTCCCTTTCTATCTAGTCAGTAACGATAGAGATGCACTGACCGACAAGCTTCAATGAGGAAGGCGTCGTCATGTTTCTAGAGTTTGCATGTGTTTGCTAGCGTTTTGAAACGGTCCCAACTCAGCTTGTGCGGGCTGTGAAGCCAACGCTGGCTGGTCTTCCGTTGAGACCGCTCGGTGAAAACACTACGGTAGGTGATGAAATAAAATTTAAAATAACAATAGTATGTACACTACACACAAGTAGGTATGTCGCAGTCGCAAAGGACGCAACAGTCATGGTGATACATTTTTTTTCTTTTGACAGGTCGCTTGAATATGCTACCTAGTTGATTACCCACAAAATTTAATAGGATTTCAAGATTTACCATAATGCCATTGTTTGTGCAAATGTAGCTAATGATAATGACCTTTTTGTTTATTCCGTTGATTATTCAAACTTTGCTGGAATACTTTGAGAGTATGAATAATTTATATAAATAATTAAGTCTCGTAACGTTTGTAATATCACAGCACTTAAATAAGAGAGGATACCTACATCTTGCGATTATTTTAAAACTTTTCATATATTTTAAGTATTATTCACAAAATAACCGACCCGTAACCTCGGGTTACTTTAACCCTAGGAGGTAACATTGCCCACCCTTAAAAGTATAACTATTTCAGTGGTAATCATCTTAAATTGTTAAAATAATTTTAGAACTAAGTAAGTAGCTTGGTTCTGATGTAACATTTAATGGAATAATTAAATTTTAACGATGGTTTTTAGGGTGGGCAATGTTACCCCTTAGGGCTAATGTTACCCGAGGTTACGGTACCTAATTTTCTTGTTTGTTAATGCACTAGTCGCATTAGGTACGCTAATAGGTATATCCTCGGTTAAAGATTTTTATTTTTGCCACAAAATTTTCCACTGCGCATGACATTGTTAGAAAACTTAAAATATGCCGACATGAACATACAAGTTTACATAATTGATTATAATTAAATTCTCTTAATTGATCAAAACGATTTATTTATTTATTTACAATTTAGAGCAGGCTCCAATGGGATGTTCGATTGCAAAAATCGCGGATCGCGAAATGTTTGTTGCTTGGTCTACCTGCGAGCCTCGACTTAATAAAAAGCCATGTTGTTGCGCGCGCGCACGGTCCTTTGTCATTCAGTCCCCCCCTCCGCCCCTTTACCGTTGCTCTAGTCTTACTACGCGCGCTTCAACAATTATTTCATGACACGACTGGCATGTTGTTCAACGCCAAAGAAAATGATGGCACGCCTAATGTGCCATCAGCTATGGGTATAAAAAAGTATAAAAAGTACATTGTTTTAATCGCCAACGCCCCCCGTGTGGTTGCCGGGTTAGAATAGTGCCACTCCATGTCTTCCCGTGGATGTCGTAAGAGCGTAAGAGGTGACTTAGGGAAATAAAGGCTTGTAGTACTGTTAGGCGATGGGCTTGCAACCTGTCACTAATACGCTGGTAAACATCTTGGCCTATTTGTGCAGTGTGGTTACAGAATTATCAACAAGTTTTAAAAGATGTTGGTAATTCTTTAGCTCTGCCTCAGTTCAACTTTATCTGTGGAAATGCTCTTATGAACCGATATTTGAGCACATTGATTTCCTTCAATTTGGTTACGAGCTACGCAAAAGAATCCTTTACCCTAAGCAAATGACGAAAACATTTCTACCTGACTCTTCAATAACTTAATTAGTCGAGTATCTATCAGCAAAAAAGCAGCAATTAAATGTATAAACCTTGTGTAAATGTGTAAACAATGATTACAAAAACTTGTATCAAAATCAATCTGTTTCTTGCATATGTAGGTACCTACGCAATTTTCTAAGTTTTCTACATATAGCTATACTAAGTAGTAATTGTTCAAAATTTCTAATGAAATTCCATAATTAGAACCAAAAATCTTTTGTAATTTACTAATAATATTTGGGAGAAGGGGGGGCAGAGGGGGGCCACAAAACTTGTTGGCAACATCTGTTGATTGGGTGTCTGGGATCTATACAATAAATAAATACCAGAAGTCAGAACGCGGCCCGCAATTTTTGCAAACAGATCTCCACTGAGAGCCCGCTCTAATTTAGCTAAAACCGCGCCGGAATACAAGCTTTCAAATAAAATAAAAGACGATTTAGTTCAGTTAACCTATTCGGACCCTAGACAATGGCAGACAGATGGATGGAATCAGACATATATATATATACTTAGATAAATATATCTTGTTTTGGGTCGGGGATAAAAACGGCTTCAGAGAAAATTGCGTTCGAGAAAACTACAAGAAAGGAAACCTCAGCGGACAAAAAGGACGAAATGTTTCTCACGACAGCACTACCGTGCGAAATATGGAAAGAATCAAACAATCAAAGTGTTGTGTAAATCTACCTGAATCTTTTTACGAAACAATTCACAACCTCAACACTGTACTGTTTTATTAATGGAAGAAAATGGATGTTGCTAGATTAATTTTACTTTCTTAATGGGATAGACAATGTTGAATCGCCGTACCGCTTAAGAACAACAGGCTTTCGCGGGATTAGGGTTATTAGGAGCTTTAAGTGCTTTCAAGAACGTCGAAGCAGTCACCATTAACATGGATATAGATAAAATTTAAATGTATTATGATGATTATAGTAGCAGAATTCCAATTGTTTTTTTTCCGGCTAGCATTTTATATTCGTGTTTTTCCCTTGTCCCTTGTCATGTTCCTTGTCGCTTTCCCTTTTTTCACCTTCGCGGTGCTTCTTTATCTGGGTTTTTGCAAGGCCTGCTGCAAGACTAACGTTACCTACCTACCTACCTTTTGCAAGCTAGTTACGAGTAGGAAAATTTGCGACTAGGTGAAAGATAATCTTACAAGCCCACAAGTTTCAAAAAGGAACGAATATAATTAAATGTCTCTAATATCTCTCTGGACTAAAAGGCACTCTGGGTTAAACTGATACGACTTTAGCCTTAAGTTATCAAAGTAGCATAGAACGCACGTTTTACGGGTAAGGTAAAAGACAATTTGGAAGGACCAAACGAGTTTAAGAATGTATTGTAGTGAATATGCTCCACGTGTTCACACATAGCGGCGCTGAAATGTTCCCGCTACTTATCAGCGGGTGTAGCGCGTAAACAGCGCGGTCCCTAGGGCGTCGTGTTTACCCCGAGCGATTTACGATACGGCAAACATTGCACACTTCCCTTTAAAACTAAATTTTTGGTCTCGAGTGTTGAGTTTAACTGAGGCTGACTGGGGTCCTAGATTCGAGGTCGACTCAGGACACGAAAATCTGGTTATTTTTTTTAACCAGCTCTACAAATAGAGCATTTTCATTTCGATCCTGCTCGAACAGAATTGATATTATTTCGGTGTTGATAAAACAAAATAAAACTGTTCCGGTAGCGGGTTATTTCGCTCGCTAATTTGTTCGCACAGCCCACCACCACCCTTTTATCGTCTTTATTACCCAAATAGCTAGGCTCTTTAATTGCATTTTCAATTGCTCAGCTTGAAGTCAAGCAGGCTCTATCATTTGACTCGCAAAACACCGTAGTCGCTAAGCTATCTAAGTAGGATCAAACACGAAAAATCCAGGTTAGTCCCAGCGATGATAACGCTCGCGAATCTAATCCGCTCCGAGCAATCTTTTATATAGAATCTGATTAAGAAACATAAATAACCGATATGTTTCGAACCGTTCCCAAGCATTAGGTTCAGGTTTTTGTAGGTGCTGGGGGTAGGTAAATATTTAACTACACGATTTATCGATTGACAATGATTATTAGGACAACATGCGGCTTGCCTTGGATTGCCTGGAAGTACATACATACATACCTTCACGCCTGTAATCCCAGAGTGGGGTAGGCAGAGCTACAGAATTACCTACAACTTTAAGAACTTGTTGATAATTCTGTAACCACATTCTGCACAAATAGGCTAAGATGTTTACCAGCGTATTAGTGACAGGTTGCACAAGCCTTTATTCCCTTAGTCGCCTCTTACGACATCCACGGGAGGACATGGAGTGGCACTATTCTAACCCGTCAACCACACGGGAAACCTGCCTGGAAGTCCTCACTTTAAAACGTTCTTATAAATATTTTTGAGGTAACCTCGGCTACTTTAGTTGAAATGTCAGAAATCTAACACTTTTTGAGGTTATTTTTTACAATACAATTGTATTTTTCGACAAACTACGCACGCCCGTAAATTCATTTACTTTTGAAGGTAGGCTTACAGAACTTAGCAAGACGTCAGCCTAATAAATTAAGAAAACTGTCTAATTTCGCATTAACTCCGTCCAAGACTATATAATCCTCAAGCTGCAAGGCCAATAGAGCCTTAATTTGAACAAAAGAGTATCAAGTGGGCGGGCTTGCCTTATCAAATTTAAGACTTTAACCTCGGAATTTGAACTTTATTTCACGCAAAATGGTGTTGTTCTCGCATCTTAACGCTACTTAACAGTTTAGGGAGGTACTGGGTTACACTCCAATTTTTGGTAACAGATTAACAGTCCGTCGGTCGATATTATGTCATTTCAGTTCATCTTATTAGAACATCGGCTATTTCTCTCGTTTCTCTTAAGGTTTTATATTCTTTATCACAAGTTTTGGACTGTTAGGCGGACTGACAGAGTTGGGACTGCAGTTAAACCGTTATTCTGTGGTGCCTGTAAAACAGAGCAACGCCTTCAATCACTTTCTAGTACTTAGTGCAGAATATTGTAGTTTAGCTAACCAACGATCTTATTCTATAATAAGCATGCCCAAACTTTAATTAAGGCCCTGACAACCCCGAAACCTTATCTAGATCTAGATAATAGAAGAAAAATCGTTCTAATCCTAAATTCGCAACTGTTTACTTATTTATTTTTACAATTGGAAATGGAAGACGTTTACCATTGATAAATGGATACGTTTATAATATGTATTTGGAATAGGTACTAAGTATAGGTACTCCGGAAATTTATTTTATAAATTGGAAGCATTCCATTTAACTAGACGCGATACTCGCTACTAGACTACGAGAAATGAGCTAGGTACCTAATAAGTTATAACTAATTTAATTAAAGTACGAGTAATTAAGATCAGAATCTTTTAATTTACGGACTACGACCTACGCCTGCTTGAATGGTCTATCGGTTCATACAATTTTAGTTTTTAATGTTAAACGCTTATTTCAAATTATGTAGTAGGCCGTTTGACGTGTGTGTAATAGAATAATACTATTCCATGTTTTCCGTGGAAATCGTAAGATTAAAGCCTTTATTCCTTAAGTCGCCACTTACCACTTCCACAGGAAGACATGGAACTTTCTAAGGCGGCAACCACAACAATATTAGGCGATGGGCTTGCAACCCTGTCATAATATATACCTACACTGGTAAACATATTAGCCTGTTTTTGTTTGTGCAAAATGTGGTTACAGAATTAACAACAAGTTTTAGAGTTGTTGGTAATTCTGTAGCTCTACCTACCCCACTCTGGGAATGGAGGCGTGAAGGTACGTACATATGTATGTACTCGTAGGTAAATAGTAGGCTAGGCTGTATCTATGGTCTTCTTAAATGTAGCAAAGGCATTCAAGGTATTTGTTACTCATTCAGATCTGAGTCTTTATTCCATTTTCCTTAAACCATATTGCATTTTGCTACGATTTGGTAGCTATATTAACTTATCTGACAGTAAAAAAAAGATTATTTGCCCCTAGCATTGCTGACATCTATAGGCGACGGCGGATTTGCTTTTAATGACTATAATAAGAACAAAGCGAGAAAATCTGCCTGATCATGAAAAGTCAATTTTAAAGTCTATAGAGGCTATAGACGCAAAATCCAATAGAATAGGGATGGAGTGTCGCTCTTCAGCCCTTGGGTAGCGAAGGGCTGGAAAGTCGTAGAACTCGTTAAATAATGAAAACGCGACAGTACCATTCTATTAACATTACTTAACACATATATATGATATATGAATGAAACAGATATTAGGTATTTTATACTAAAATAAAATGTTAACGTGATTACAAAAACATACAGAACGCTAGAAAAAAAACATAAAATATCACTAAATTAGCAGCATTTATTTCACCACAATCACCACAAAAACATTATAAATCACGCAAAATTGGAATACCAATGAGCGTAAACAATTTAAATTGTTCCCATTTCACGTTACAAGGGAGTTGAAGCTTTGAATTAGAAACTTAAAATGTCCATGGCACCTTTTAATGAGGATTCTGACAAATTATTGAATTTCAGCTCAAATTAATACCTCTAATTTCGGTGGCTAAAATATTCGCGGTGTATATGAGGGTCTACAATATTTTGTACGGCCTTTATCCCACAAGCTGCCTTATCATAAAAAGCCAACACGAGTACAGATTTGAAAATGGGTTGAAAGTGGAATAAATACTCAGACACTCATCAATATTACCTTTATAGGCTACAAAAATTAGAACGGTCATAACCATAGCTGGGCATTAACTCGTTAATCCGTTAATCGTTAATTAACGAAGTTAAGATTTTTATTAACGGATTAACTTTTAAGTTAACTTTTTAAAATGTTAACGGACACGTTAACTTCCGTTAATATGCAGAAGTCCGTTAATCGTTAATCCAATGCCTACTATTTACCGAACGGCACCGCGGCGCAGCAAGAAAAACAGGTTCAGACAAGTATGAAACGACAAGTGCCGGGCGGCGCGTAGCAGCGAGTGTGTAGTGTGAGAAACAACGATGATGACAAGGAAGACTTTTTCAATTCTGTCACTCAGTCTATAGAAAAACGAAAGAGCTCCAACTCTTTAAAGAGTAAAGCGCAAAGTCTCGTTAAAATGTGGCTGGACATGAAATCAAAAGACTCGTTCAAAGATGCTGCATTCCTCGGGGAACAGATATTCATATATCCATTCATTAAATACAATACTGCTATACCCTCAAGCGCTGCAATTAAACGTCTGTTTTCCACGGGTAAAGACATTTTAACTCCAAAACGAGCCTCGCTTTCAGACGAGAACTTCAACATGTTAATGTTCATGAAAGGGAATATGCACCTTATGCCCTTTTCTATTTTGTTTTGTTCCTATCCTTAACTTCCAGAACCTAAACCAACAGGTTTTATAAGTTCACTAACGCAACGATATAAAAATGCATTTTTTTACACATATTAACGGATTAACGATTATCGTTAACTTGCGTTAATTCTTCCGGAATGTAACGCTTCAACGTTTAACGAAGCTAACTTTTTTTGTAGCGGATTAACGATTAACGAAGTTAACTATTTGATTAGCGGTGCCCAGCTATGGTCATAACTACCTGCCCCCTAATTCACCATCTTAACAATGACTCGTCACAGGTGACAATTCGGTATACATTGCAAAGTTAACATGCTGATACATCACTGGGTTTGATATTGGCCTGCGCCATGTAAACTGAAATGTCACCTGTCACCTGTCATTGTGAGGATGGTGAAATAGGGGGCTGTAATCAGCACCATCCTTGTAATTTTAACTCTATAGTAAATTGTGGGTCATTCTACTTTTCGATACCTAAAATAGAAATGATAATTTAAAATCCATTATAAAAATTCGTAGGTATCTTGAGATAATTTCACAGCAGTCCCACATTAATTTTCAACCAGATCTCACGTTATATTGTAAATTTACCCACTATTTTTGTCATTTTTGTATATAAAACACGAATTTGCTGCTCAAATTACCACTTCGTTACCAGTCTCAGCGTCCCTTTACGAATAACGACCACTGCGTTACTATTATTGCCTTTTTTTACACAGCCCAACCCAATTTAGAAATAAAAAATATTCAAGTATGTCGATCAGAATCCGAATATTGTGTGCATTTTTAAGATTATCTAGTTTTGTTGAAAATTATGACTCCGAATTTACGTTCACGTTAAGGGACGTTTTATTAGGCATCGAAAAGTAGAATGGCCCTTGTAACATTTATATGATATTCTCTAAAATACAAACTGTTTTAATTCCTCGTAAAATACTCGTAGGTTTCATTCCAAATTGCTTTCAGCTCTCTATTCTATGGTCGCAAACGCGTATGGAATAAATAATGAATGTCTTCTGAATTCGGCGTTCGTGTTAATGGACTTTTATGCCGATATTTCACAAAGATGAATTGACATTGCCTTATTATTCATAGGCGAATATAAATTGGGTATCGAACGTTTTTTTCAGCTGAAAGCGTGAATTTGTGAACGATTTTCAAGATAGGACTTAGCTTTTAAACATCCACTTGCGTTTGCCGGTGCCTTATCCTCGTTAAATTAATTTCATAATTTTGACCGAAACGATCATGTCCTGTGTACAAATTTCATCAAAATTGTTAAGCCCTTTATGCGTTATTGAAAGACGATTATCTAAACATCGTCACAAACAGATTTATCTACCTATACTTTTTGGAGAAGAACCTTGATGGATGACATTGATCATAACATAACAAAAGGTTATCCAACTGAATATATTGTTAATCAAAATATGAAAATATTTTACCAAGAACATTTATGACCCGCTCTGTCTACATTCACCCTTCGCCGCCTAGAGCATTAAACAGCGACCGACCCTTGTTTTGTTCGGAATAATGTTCCCCCCGACCCATTTATAGCTCTACAAGATTCCGCCCCGAGATGACGACCTGTGGCGGCTTTGAATACAAATCATAACATGCATGGCGAAGGGCGAACGTGTAATCTGCCGTGCAAAGCAAGAAGGTAGTATAGTATACGCGTAAGGGCTTCATACTCTTATTCCGCCTTTTTCTTTTGAAGGGCAGTTATTGGGATGGGGAAATTGACGCCAGGCGGATTTAGATTATTATTGTTTTTCGGCGATTTTGCGATGCATTTGTCCCGGTTAATCGTATAGTTCCCAAAGTAATAGTGATAAACCACTTCTGCGCAGACGCAGTTGCGGGAAAAAGTGGTGTTTTATGTTAAGTTATTTAATTAATTGGCGGCGCCTATCTGATTGGACTACTTACCTCGTTATTTGTTATTCCTATGCAGACATTTATGGCGTCAGGGACATCCAAGTATAATCGGTTATATATCAATGTAGATGTAAATGTCGCGACTCGCGAGTAGCAGACGCATAAATTACATGGAAACATTATCCGGCGCCCAAAAAACTACACCCCAAAAGGTCATTGCGACTAGTTTTAGCCAGCGAATATTTTTATTTATTGCTTTTGAATGCTCGGGAACAGGTAAAGTAGTTATACCGTGAAAATATACAGGCAGATCTAGTAAATAATATCCTAACATAAACGACAATCTGAAGCTGAAGACAAGTTATCAACCTACTCACTGCTCGTGTCAAGACATCTAATCAAAAGGTCTGACCCCTAAGTCGACCATTGTCAGACAATATTGTGTGTTAACAGGATTTATTAATGATTGTCCGAATATCCTTTGATATTTCGGGTAAGGCGCAAGCTATTATTACTGTCGACAGTCCTATTTATGAACATAAACCGACGGTTTACCCTTGGAATATCGAAATTCATTTCAAAAAACGTTTTACTTCAACGAATTTTCATTTCATCGACAGGCATTTCCACGTGCAGGAGCTTTATTTTTTTGTGGTCACACGTCTAACCTAAGCTAACCTACGTAACGAATGCTTAAGATAACCTGAAAACTATAAGGTTTCAGCAGAAATTAGCTTTTGGTGAAAGTAAATTCGGTGAAATGACACATTCATGAAATGGTGGTCAATATTTCAAGGGGATCCGATAAACTGACAAATATTACCCTTTCAGATTAAATTACAAGTGAAAGTAGGTATACGTATCGAGTGATGGCACTTTTATTTGAAGGTACAGTCGAGTTTCGGACCTTATTACAATGCAATGAGGTGAATAAGTGGATACATCTATTTGTAGTCCACTGTACCAAAAAATTACACTTAACTCTTAATTTAATGATCATATGGTTACAAATAAATTCCTGCAGAACAAATTAATAACCCTTACGTTCTGTAAAATAAGAAACAAGTGTCCATCATTGGGTCTTGTCCATTTCTGATTCCACACCCTATATGCCATTGCAATGCTCATTACAGGGAGTGGTGTTTATTGCTAGTTTCTGCTTCAAAACGGCCATAAAAAACTTCGGGGTACGATGTAACTTCTCTCATCTGTTTGAAATAGACAGTCATTTTCCCCGAGCGAGAAACAAAAAGGCACTTAGGTTAGTACAACCCATTGTCTAAGCAGCAGCCCAATGTTTCAAAATATTCGAGAATCATGTGCTTGTTATTTGAATACAACAGTGGAGCAATATTCGGAGTACCTACTTTAAATTTCAAGTTAGCAAGCAATATCTACACGCGGTTCGCCTGCGGCACAATCCGTAGGCTTAGCAAAGAGCGTTTTCAATGGAAAAAATGCCAACATAACGGAAAAAACGAAAAGAAAAGGCGATTCGATAGTCTTTTCCATCCTCGTGCTGTTGACTAGGTAAGAATCGCTTAGGCGTTGAGTTCGTTAGAAACGAAAACGCCTGGTAGCGTTGGGCTCTTGGCTAAGCCTACTGATCTGCGGTCTTGTTCGTTATTAATATAAGTTAAAAATCATCAAGTGTAGACTTAACTGATATTTAGGTACGTTTCACGGGAAATTGTGAAAAATTTAAAGGCAGATTGCACAGGTATTTTTGAGCCCACTGACTTGATATATTATTTACTGTACGTAAAATTAAGTAGTGCCGTGAGACTGTGTGGATGGAAAACTATATGCAGTCTGTGGACACGTAGAAGGGTTTGTACTTAACTCGCACACATCATGAGAGCGTATGAGAGCGAGTGAGAGACAATAGCAGGCGCGGCTCACTTCGCGATTTTCGTTCATCGCTACAAGTACATGCCGGTTACCCATCTGATGGGTGCTATTCAAGGGCTGCCACCAATTTAATACATAATAAGATATCGCCTGAGTGCGATAAAGATGGGTAGCTAATTGGCCACCATAATAGATACGCATGAGTGCGATAAAGAAAGGTAGCTAATTGGCCGCCATGACAGATAGGCACCATATAGGCACGCCTAACAATAGCGTTCGCTACGGATTGCCGTCTTTATCTGCAGAAGTATGGTAACGTAGCAACTGTCAGTAATTGGTGACAAACTTTGAACGCGTTTAGTATGAGCATATTAAAATTTACGTGGAGGCCATTTGCAACGTTAAAAGATGGCGGACGTGTAATTTGTTTTAGACTTTAATTTTTGGGTAATTAGGTGTTCAAAGTTCTTTTCTGATAGTGATTTGTACATTTTATGCCTTTGTGTCGCACAGTGATTGAATACTTGGACTTATTTCGTGTATCTGGCATCTTTCTTCTCGTTTCAAGTGGACTCGCAGTGGTGCAGAGCAGTAGCGAAGCGTCCATACAACCCGATTCCCAGCGGCTTCCCTAAATATTCCTATGCATAGAGTAGGTACCTACTAGGTATACAAACAACAAAACGTAAAACCGAAAGTAACCCGGTGTACTATAGCTTTACCTTGCTTCATAATACGATGAATGAACACGCACTAACGCCGCAATTCAAATTTATTTATTTACCAAGCCGAAATCTATCACTCGCTCGCACCCATTCACTAACCTATATTACTAGAAAGAAACAAGAACAATATTTTCGTATACACGCACACATGCTCAGTTACCTTTCACTACGCGCGCTCGAACTTACACCCACAATTAAAACCGCCATACAAGCCGGTGACTCGGCGCCGGACCTCACTAACAAATTCAAACCAAATGGTATAAAATTATAGCGCTACATTAGCTTTAAACTCGCACACAGACACAGCGGCACCTGTGTGAGCACGCAAGAGGGAGAAGCACGCAAGTCCGGCCGACGAACTACGGCTTATTGCATCCAATTTTGAACTTAAAGTGCATGCGTTAACTTTCTTTTCCCAAGGACACTCAACTCAACTCAACCGTCTCTCTCCCCCCCTGGCCTCACGACCTTCAACTACTTTTTTCATTACGCGGATTACGCCATTACTTTCGCGTCCTCGCGCTAAAATACGCGGTGTTTTGTTTTGATTTATAGTTAAATTTGTGTTATTACTTAAACTTAACTTATTGTGTTTCATGAAACTCAACTAGTGAAATTTAGCTTGTTTGGTGTTCTGTGAATGTTTTTCTGTTTGGATTGTGTTATTTGCAGATTCGTGGCGACAACGGAGGTTTGGTTTATTTAGTTAGGTACCTACATATTGTTATTTTTGCTTCGATCTATTTAGGTTATATTCGTGGTTTGGTTTTTAAATATTTTTGCCTGTACTCAAAGTACAAATGGCCGCATTGGTGCAAATTGAGTGTTGTCTTACAGATTACCTACTTAATGAACAAACATGTTTTTCAAAGTTATCCTTTGAAAATAAGAAACATGTCATTAAGTTAGGACGCGCTCGCCCAGACATAAAAATTGATTATAGGCGTAGAGATGGATTCTTCAAACATTTCCACAGCGAATTACAAATGCAATTGGCTGACTGGCAGCTGCAAATTAAACAAATTATTTTGCTATTCATCTTTGCTGTTTTCCGATTCTAGCAGTGTTTGGAATCGAACAGGTTTTGCAGATATTCACAATTTATATAATTCAGTTAGGGGGGGACGCAGGACTTAAAAAAATTCCGCCAAAATTGTATCATTATGACACCTAATTTAAATGATTTTATCGTATAGAACACGTTAAAATAAGCATGTTTTACTTGAAAAACTTTTCTCTAAAATCAAAATTGGCCGAGTTATAGGGGTTCAAATGTTGGTAATTCTCAAGGCGTCAGGGATTTTGATGCTTGAAAATTATGTCAATATAAGGTCTATTTATGATGATTTAATTGTTTAGAATATACTAAAACAAGCATATTTTTTTAAACAAACTTTTCTCTAAAATCAATTATTACTGAAACATTACGGTTTGAATTAAAGTATGTAAAAAAAATAGGTTATGTTAGGTTAGTTTTTATATATTCCCGAAGGGCAAACCGCCCAGAAATAGGGAAATAAATTTGTATTTTTTCTAAGATTCAATCATAATAAGCACGATAAAGGCAAGAAAAAAAAACTTATTCTATTTTCTATATTTTATTTTCTATAAGTAATTCAGCTAGAAAACATGCTCAAAGCGAGATACATATACGGAGTTGTATATTATTACATTAGTTTGGTAACAGTAGAATTTAAACTTTTTTTGGTAATAATTTTGAGGCCCACAATCGTAAAGTGGAACATAATCGAAATTTATTGAAACGTTTAATTGATACGGTCGTACTACTTGGAAAGCAAGAATTGCCTTTCCGCGCACTTTTAACGCACGCGACACTTCAGCACTGCTTTTTGAGAACTAGAAAGACGACATCCATTTTTTAAGGTATGTTTTTTTTATGTCACGGAAGGGGCAAACAAGCACACACGCCATACACCTTTTTTTTGCTCCGGCTTGCCTATTTATTTACGTGACGCTTCGCCACTGGTGCAGAGGTTAAAACTATCTTGACCTCTGACCTACAAATCACCGTACAACGTTGCCCCCAATCTTCCTAGAGAAGATTGGATTGTGTTTAATTGCTATATTGTTTTATACTCATATAAACCTTGACACTGGCGAAATCACTTCACGTGGAAACGCCATTATCCCTGCGGTAGTAGCTGTTCAAGTCGCCGCGGGGGCAAAAAAAAATAAAAAAAATTACGTATATAAAAACAAAATATCCCGCATTCGTTTGTTTGTTGAATTATTTTTTAACAATAAATTATTTTATTTTTAATCGTTGACAGCCCTCAAAATCGGCGACGCGGCGAGTGAGCCAATTCATTTTCACCGTTCGTACCCAGCCATAACGTTCCGTTTGGCTTGCGCTGGAGTCAACGATGACAGAGGGCCATAAATAATAATGTTTTATCTAAGAAAAAAGCGGCTTTTGTAAAGATCAAAGCAGTGCGCCTTCTGCACTTGTACTATTATCTATTCTGTGACAATAGTACAAAACCCGAAGCACCTTCTAAGAGCATAGCCACTGTAGGTACTTAGGTAATGTCAAAATATTTCGTGTTTCATTAACTCTAGCTGATACTATCATTACGTTGATCTTTGTTGCAGGTATGCAAAACCTGTCAATATCGTGTGCACTGGTGTGCCTCATAGTCCTGGGCAGCGCTGCGCTTGTGGGCACCTTCGGCGTCTGCAAGCACCAGATCAGCGCTGTGCTGGTTACTGGAGTCATGTATCTGCTGGCTGGTAAGTATAGGTAACTATAATAGTGAGATATTGGCAACATGATTCAATTGTTACCCCAAAATTGCACGTTGATGCTACTTGAGAATATTGTAGGTAGTTTAACATGGTTACCACGTCAAACTCTTTTTTGCCAAGCTAGGTATATTATATTATATATATACATACACAGTATACTCGTACACCGTCTTGCAAAAAGGTTAAACAGGGTTCAGGATTTAGGGTATATTTTTACCAAATCAATTGTATTTTTCAGGTCTCTTCGCGATGTTCACCCTAATGATAATCCACTTCAAGCGAGTCCAACGCGTCTCCACCCGAGGAACGCACGGTGATGGCACCGGAGACGGAGTAGTAGGGCCTCAAGCCCTGGCCTACCCCCTCCTCTCCGCTCGGGAGTTTTCTACCTCATGGTCCCTCGAGCTAGGCTGGGGAGGAGTAGTATTAGCCACTACCACGTCTCTCCTATGGATCCTGCTATCGAAAATTATGAGGTACAACCCCATATCTGCTATGCTGCTGTAATGGTGTACCTAAAGCAAGATTTTACTTTATTCATGTTACAATTTGAGATTTTATTGATTGCTAAGGTATAATCCGCTATAAATTGAGTTTAAGCCGTCAAAAAAAACCAAAGCGAATTCTAAACGAGCAACATTTTCACGGCAATGTGTAGCCGGAAACTATGAGCGTCTTGGTTTTACATACAAAAGTAAGAGTACTGTCAATTGTCTGTTGACAGTTACAAATTGCCGTAAAAAAATGTATTTTTTTGTAAAACCTATTAAAGTACCTAATTAAGTTTGTTATGTATAAGAGTGAGATAAAAATAGCAAAATTAAGGACAACTTTATGAGAAAATGGTGTGAAAAAGGGAAGGCGCTGCTAACGACGCTTTTAAAGTTTATGAGACCAGTGGATGAATGGAGAAAAATATGAGATGGAAAAATTATTATTCAGTAAAGTAACGATTGTTTAATTTTATAGGCCATCCCCACAAGGTGTAGAGGATTTATCTCATAGCAAAAATATCCAAATATGTAATGAAATATACCTAAATTATAAAAGCACAAATGTTTAGTGAATTAACGTTTCAACTTTATAACTGTTATTATAATTAACGTTTACGCAGTTGGTTAATGTTAGTCAATTAATCTTATCTCGGATTTCAGTGTAGATTTAGTCAATTCCCTTTTAAGACAAAAATGTTTACCCAAGTTAAGAGCAGTATTTATGATGATGCCAGATACATGGTTTTTAATTGAAAAAAGAGTAAAAAATCACTGTCTATGTCAAAATCGTGTCGTGTGGCAACTTTCAAGTAACTTAGTAATGTAGAAAAAAATAGCGCTGCCGGTTGTCATAAGTTTAGTTTCGATTCCATTCCACACTTTTTGATCGCACTAGAGTTTGAAATTTAGACGTGTCGGTGCAGAGAGGTGACGGCACTGTTTGGAGTAAAATAGGCAACACGTTTTTTTATCCTATTTGAGTCAACCACTGGATACGTACTACTTAATAAATAGGCCTTTTCATCTATTTCAGATGAATAAGTTAGCACTATGAATTAAGACACTTGCGCTCGTGACTTAACAGGCCAATTCGGGATAGGATCCCCCGGCCACACGCACGGCAAGTGTACACCCAGTTGGTCGGAGGTTGGAGGCCCGCTTAATTCCACTTGATTTTTTTTATAAAAGATCTACCTGTTACTATATCAAAATGATTTTTGGCAAGCTCAACAATCAAGGAAAAAATATATTATGTTAAGATTTGTCGTCGCTTTTATAAAATATTTGACCGGTGTTACCATTGAGATGACAAAATCTTATAATGTTCTAATTTGAACACATTTATTAAATGATACGTAAGTTCATAGCAGAGGCGCTACTTCGAAAATCGAAGTTCGAAGTTCCGTTAGCCTAGGGCTTCAGCATTTGATTTAATCCTATGAAGATAGAAGTAATAAGTGATCCCCCACCCCTCCCCTGCCACAAACATGTTTAGAAAAATTTACCATACAATATAATTTCATTATTATTTAACTATAACAATGAAGCCTCATACGTATCTATAAAAAAATGTAAGTCCTAAAGTAACCCCTTAGTAATCGCATTTACTAGTCTATCAATGATACTGGTCGTTATCATGCCTTTAGGTACCGTAAAATGTGCCTACTTTGCTCCCCCACGGGTAATCTTGCTCCATCGTTATATTGAGGTATTCTGTATTGTAAATCATTCTAGTGCTTTCATTCACTGCGCAGCTGGATGTATACATCAATTATTTTTAGAAAATTTGTCATCGGCCTTGTCTTATAAGTAACATACAAAAAAGTCACTATGGAGCATAGTTACCCTTGGGGGAGCAAAGTTGGCACATTTTACGGTAACTTTGATAATCACCGAGCTTGCTGCCTGCCGTCCATTTTATCGTTAATTTGAACCTTTTTAGATATTTACTGTGCGCGGATAAAGTAAAATGTTATTTTTAATTGTTTCTTTTTCATCAGTTACGTCATAAAATAATCAAAAACAGATTGAGAAATAACAAGAGAACTTGGCCTCTATTCCGTACATCCAATATCACTTTTGACTAGAGGCCCTACTTTGAATATCGAAGTTCAAGGTTACGTTAGCTCCATCCGTCTCTTGATTTAGTCACGAGTGACGAGTGACAGGGATGGAGATAGATGAAAGTAGGGCCTCTGTTATCGTATTGTCAAGTTTGATGATATTGTTTTGATACTTGGACTAAGTTTTTGATAGCTCTTATTTACTTGACAGTAATGGCATTCGAGTTAAAAACAATTGGTACCATAGCACTTCAAAAGCAATATGGTTTACGTCGTAGGATAGAGGTCCTTATCAATACTATCAGTAGCGGTAAAAACGTTACTGTCACAAGCTGTGTATTTTTTACATGTACTAATTTAATTGTAAAATGTTATTACGTGTAAGTTTTATCTATTCACATGTACCTGCATATTTATCATCTATAAATAATTGTCGAATTTAATGATTTTAATATTCATCCTGGTACAGTAAAACACAACTGATATGGCTTACCGATGTACCTGCGCAGATGACGAATTTTCGAAGCGCGGGAACCAATCAGCCCGATCCACGCGTTGCGCATCTGTAATCTGTGCTATTATTGGTTATTAGTGACGCCATGTTGACGCGCGCCCGCGTGTCATTCAGTCAGCAGTGAATGAAATGGAAAAAAATGATGCAATTTAATTTGCACCTTATAACTATTACGTACAAGTCTGATGGTGGGTTTTAATCGTGCTTCGGAAATCATCGGAATCGTTGTTCGTGTCTGCGCGAACGATCATTCACGACACGCCATATAAATTGTGTTCTACACTGCTGTGCATTTAAGGCGCTCTCGCCGACCCTTTATAATAAATACATTTTAGGCTTTCGTTAGTTAGTTACCTTCACAGACTTTACAATTTTTAAATGCTGTGAAATTAGCCTCGGTACTTAGAAGAAAAAAACGATATAGATAGAGTTTTGACAGTGAAGGTCATGAAACATTATGGTGCTGTGAATAAGTATTTGTTTTTAAAAATATTCAGTAATTATATTTTAGGTTTAATCGGTGAAAAATGTATTTTCGTTTTGATATTTAAAACGCTAGAGGATTGTGTTGTAATTTTGTGTCTTTTGCGATAAATAATTTGACCTACGTATTATGGAAGAATGTAGGTATAGTTTCTTATTTAAAGTATTAGTTTGTATTGAATAAATCAAAAATGTTGTGTAAGATTCAGTTTGGTTATGATAGCTAGACTAGGTAGTAATTAATCAATATGTCGCTAAAAGCAGTTGTAAAATGTAAATAAACGACAGGCAAAATAGAATGCTAGGTATATGTATGGTGTTAAGATTAATTATAGCAGCACAATGTTATTCCTAAATAATAAGCGTGGCTAAACGATCAATGTGAACGCTTTCGCGCATTAAATCATTAATCGTTTGTATTGAATTGTTTAATTGATTATCAATATATTGTGTTACTTTCGTAGATTTTGTTATTTATTTTATACTTAAAGAGCATAATAAAGCAATATTATTTTGTTTATTTTCGGCGTTTTCTTATAGTTATAACCAGTGATCGGAATAGGCAGAGCTAATTTGCCTAAACTTGACGCATATTCATGAGCATGGATCGGAAATTCGGATCGATATTTACCTAAAGTTGGCAAAATCCCGGAAAAAGATAGGCAAAAATGGCGTCGGCTTCTTAATAATATTATTTTAATAATATAAGTTCCGGGATTCTGGGATTCTACAAAATTTTAATATAATAATTACTTTACATATAGGATAAAACATTCATTTTTGCTCCTATAAATTCGTTAGGTTAATGAGTTACAGGTAAATTAAATAACATTTGGTAAATCAATACATGAAAAATAACTTCAAACAGTTAATATAAATAATTGATTATGAATTAATGCCGGTGCAATTTATTTATTTTGAAATCCCAGAAATTTTAGTAATGAATTCTACGATTGAGTCCGCCTCCATACAACTGAACAACAAAGCCGGTGCGAAAGTATAGGTAAATATCGATCCGAATTTCCGATCCCTGTTCATGAGTGAGTGAAATAGGAACACATTTTTGAATGATCATGCATCAAGTTTAGGCAAATTAGCTCTACCTATTCCGATCTCTGGTTATAACACAATAAAACTGTTGTTTATGGTTTATAATACTTATTATTCAAGTAACAACCTTACATTACATTTTCATAAATACCTAGTTAAATGATAAATACACGTTTTACTTTTTAGTCAACTTGTTCTTATAAAATGCATCATAGATCGCTGCCACACATGCGTTGCCGGTGCGTGCGTCGTCGCAACGCGATTGCAACATGGAGCGACACAAGTGTTTCAACGCGTCGTGTGACATGTCGTTCTAATTTATATTTAGAACAACGCAGCGGCGACGACGCAATGCACAGGCAACACTCGTGGTCTATATATCAAATGAAAAAATAACTTTTGAAGTTTTTAACATCAATACTCAATACAGAGCGTCTTTGGGGCCCGGTTTGTCAATACTATCGCCAGTTTAAGGAAGGCGACGCCATGTTCGCTAATTATCTAGTCGCGATTAGAATGGGATTAGAGGTGACAGTTTTACCATATACTTACGTAATGTTGCATATGAATTGACAGCTATTCCAATCCCAAACTAATCGCGGCATAATAACTTTTTCAGAGCTATATTGAATTTCCGATCCCTGCTCATGAGTCATGCATGATACAGTGATACGCATCAATATTTCTGGGTACAGAAAAATATATAATATTGATAGTCTATCGGGCCCATTTAGAAAGACAACAATGCACAATCACAATAATTCAGGGCATCACTTATATCCGTTAACTTTATTCTTATTGAACTACTTCAAATAAAGCACCAAATATTTTTTTCTTAGATCGCCTACAAAATTAAAAATTATAATTTTCTTGATTATGCAACGTTATAAGTAGTGCTCCGAATAGATTTCTCTTAAGTTGCATCATTAACAGTAATATCAGCCAAATTATTTTCTGTAATTATGGCAGCAATAATATGTCCCAGGCGTCTATTCAACTTTTTTGTAATCAATCTTATTTTCGAAAGTAAATAGATTTTTTAAATACCTAGGTAACGTTAACATCCCGTTAATAGTTTAAAAGGAAAGAGTATCACAACGACGCAAAATATCCTTAGTGTGACCAAAACGAGAGAAAATTATAGGGGCGCCACTATCTACGCTTAAATAGTTTTTGTGTTGCACTCTCAAATATTAATTTGAAAAAAAGTGTTGCCCGTAAAAATCGATTAAATTTTCGATTCACTTTTTGGTCGCACTGTAGAGAATAAGGGTGCGGCTCCACTGAGGCGGAGACGAGAGGAGCGGAGCGGAGCTGTGCCAATATTAACCAATAAAAGGCGCATGCGGTCACGTCGAGCGCGCCTTGCGCACGGTAGTTTAGATTCCATTGGTTAATATTGGCACAGCTCCGCTCCGCTCCTCTCGTCTCCGCCTCAGTGGAGCCGCACCCTAACAGAACCTTATCGTGAAAGTAAAAAACGACTGTCAAATATGCATTTCACTATTTCAAAATATTTATTCATCCCTTAACAACGCGTCTTCCAAGTCGATATCCTCGGCCTTTCGCTTCTTCGGCCGTGGTCGCTTGCCTTGGAGCATTTCTATTTTCATCTTCTTCGATTGTTTTTTCTTCTCTTTCAACTGGAGTTTTCTCTTAGCTGCCTTTTCAGGATTGTTGACCTTTTCTTGAAGTAAAACCTAAAATAGTTCAATCTTTATTGTTATTGGGTTCTATTCAAAACTGTTTTTGCTCATATATGAAGAAGTGTCTTTACAAACGACAAGTTAAACATTATATCTTCATTTGAGAGTAGTGAAACCCTATGTTAATTTGTTGTGCCTGGGAAACAAATGTAGATTCTTACTACAGGCAGGCAGGGTGAATTCATGAGACCGGGCAAATTGACCATTATTCTTTTTTGAATAGGTACTTATAAAAGTAATAACAAGATAACTATCGTGCACGTCTGTGTGTGATGTCCATCACAACCTACCTTTTTCCTCTCGGCCCTCCTTATATTCAGCCTCGTCTGTGCCTCAGCCAGCAGCTTACTATACTCAATATCCCCAATTTTCCTCCGTAACTTCTTGCCGAGCCTCGTGGCGAGTTGTTTGACAGGCGACGCTGGCGCCATTGCATCCCCCGTGGACAGTTCCCGAACTAACGGAGGTAAGAGGACATCGACTATCGAGTTGATGTCCGAAGTTTCCAGGGAACTGATCAGATGGAGCCACATTGTGAATATTGATATACGCTGTAACAATAATAGAAATAAATAATCACTTGAATGGTAGCTTATTAAAAAGATAAACTTAAATATAGTGTATTTAACAAAAACTTAATACACTTTTAACCCTCTGCAACTGTGGTGACTTTTTCAGAAACATGTCTATGGGTCACAGTTTCCACTTACCATCAGGTGGCCTGTGTGCTCGTTTGTCTTCTCTATGCCATAAAAATAAAAATAAATAAATAAATAAATAAATCCTACTGAGGTGGAGTTTGTCAGACGTCATTTTTGATAAAATATAGAAAAAAAACTAATGGTTCAATGATAAGTATTGTTTATTTAGTGCATAGCATGATTATTAAATTTTAATGCGGAATTAATAATAAACATGTATACGAGCTTTTAAATAAAAAAATATCAAATTTACTTGACTAAGGTAATAAAATCTGGTATTTTTCACACAGATTAACTTACAATGCCGCGAGTCGTTAGAAGAAGGTACTGAGCGATACAGAGCTATAACACGGTATACGGCGATTTTTTTTTGGCGTTGTCTGATATACGTCACGTCAGTCGCAGAGGGTTAAATAACTAGCGACCCACCCTCGCTTCGCTTCGGTTTATGCGAGTGTACACAGATAAACAAATTTATTATAATACATTAAAACCTTCCTCTTGAATCACTCTATCTATTGATGAAAACCGCTTTCAAATCCTTTGCGTAGTTTGGAAGATCTTACGCGAACATTATAGAGGGACAGACAGCGGGAACCGACTTTGTTTTATACTATGTAGAGACGTATTTCACTAAACATATGAAGGTTAATGATTGAGACTCACTAAGTGCCGTACAGGTTTACAGTAGGTACAAACAGCCACACACTTACCATTAATGTCAGAAGTGAGAAAATGTAGAAAGAGATAAATATAGATTTTACATAAGAATCTCATGTGCACGGCAGAGACAGTTTCTCTCTGTTTAACTTCATTGATCACTCAGCTGTGTGGGCGCTTTGCAAAATTAAGTTGCGCTACAATCGTACGTCTAGTGCAACTTAATTTTGCAAAGCGCATCTTTTTTTGGGTGGGGACGCAGCAAATGCTGATTTAATGTCTGTTATCTTCAGAGATCGGACAAATGGGTGTCATTACTCGCAATAATGTGGACATGACTCCAAAGATTTTAATTAAATTACATTATTTGATTTCTTACCTGAAACCTAATCTTGGTTCTTTTGCAAGACAGTAATAAATAAAGAATACAAAGACGTGAGGAGTGGCCGTTTATATTAATCTACTTAAGTTTGCTCCATTAACATCCGTGAATTGCGAAAGGAGCTTTTCACCTCATAAGTTTATTTTAACCGTGAAACTGAAAAGGAATAAACTAACCACGGAAAAAATATGAAAATTACTGTTGATTTGCTAAATCTACAAGAGTTTGTATTATTTGTTTTTTACTGTCTTTCAAAGGATCAAAATATTTTTTTAGGTAAGTAATCAATTAATGTAATTTAATTTGTTTAATTAAAATCTTAAGAGTTCATGTCCACATTATTGAGAGTAATGACACCCAAATTCCTATCTCTGGTTATCTTACAGATGAAAATTGATATGAATCTCAATAGTAATTCAAATCCCTGATATTCAAGCAATGGCACTGAAATGACATTGTAATAAGAAAAATTACAAATAAAATAAAAGTTTTTAAGAATGTTTGGAATCCAAACGTTCGATGTTTGTTTTTCTATCAGATGGCACAAAAAGAGTCCATGTCTTATTAGATTAGCTAATATATCGAGGGTTGCGTTGCGTGGTCAAATCCGATAAATCGACATATTTGTTTATTCAAATTTGAATTGTCTTGATGTATTCATTAATGTTCTTTTTGACACAACAAGTTATATCGACCTCTATCTAGTTTTACCAGGCAGACCTCGATATACTTCTCATCATAGCTGGGCATTAACTCGTTAATCCGTTAATCGTTAATTAACGAAGTTACCATTTTGATTAACGGATTAACTTTTAAGTTAACTTTTTAAAATGTTAACGGACACGTTAACCTCCGTTAATATGCTGAAGTTCGTTAATCGTTAATCCAATGCCTACTATTTACCGAACGGCACCGCGGCGCGGCGCGTAGCAGCGAGTGTGTAGTGTGAGAAACAACGATGATGACAAGGAAGACTTTTTCAATTCTGTCACTCAGTCTATAGAAAAACCAAAGAGCTCTAACTCTTTAAAGAGTAAAGCGCAAAGTCTCGTTAAAATGTGTCTGGACATGAAATCAAAAGACTCGTTCAAAGATGCTGCATTCCTCGGGGAACAGATATTCATAAATCTATTCATGAAATACAATACTACTATACCCTCAAGCGCTGCAATTAAACGTCTGTTTTCCACGGGTAAAGACATTTTAACTCCAAAACGAGCCTCGCTTTCAGACGAGAACTTCAACATGTTAATGTTCATGAAAGGGAATATGCACCTTATGCCCTTTTGTATTTTGTTTTGTTCCTATCCTGTTAACTTCCAGAACCTAAACCAACAGGTTTTATAAGTTCACTAACGCAACGATATAAAAATGCTTTTTTTTACACATATTAACGGATTAACGATTAACGTTAACTTGCGTTAATTCTTCCGAAATGTAACGCTTTAACGTTTAACGAAGCTAATTTTTTTTGTAGCGGATTAACGATTAACGAAGTTAACTATTTGATTAACAGTGCCCAGCTATGCTTCTCATCCCAAAAAAAACGAAAGAAAATACGATGTGAATACCCGGACGAAACCACGGGAAGAGGTTAGAAATAATAAATAACGGAAAACTTACAATATTCATAGAAGTAGGCGCCTTAGCAACTTCTACGTTGACAGCTTTCCTCAGCTTGAAGAGAATCCACCTAATATTCACTTTCGCGCCCGCATCCGCGTCATCGGCGTCGTCCTTTATTTGACTAACCAGTTTAAAACTGGGCATGGAGTGCACTAGCTTCAGTATTTGGAATAATACTGCTGTAACCTTAAATAATGTAAAATTAAATACATTAATATTTTTTTAACAAGTTGATGTATGGTTAAAATGCATAGAATTGAACATGGATTGTAGGTGTATAATCTAAAATAGGCATTCCATCTGTCCTCAGGGTAAGCATAACCAACAATAGCAACGATTTTGCAATATAGAGAATTCCAATGACAACGGGTCTCAGACCTCATGCCATGGCCTAAATAAACAAGACTACAAAATAACCATTATTAATTTAATAATTATATTAATTTAGTCTAACACATTCACCGCCAAGTACCCGACTATAGGGTATTCGATGATGTTGTTCCCACGGCGTTCTAACCGATTGTCCAGTACTGTAGTCTTTGCCACTACACTGGCGTGTGGTTGGAATGTGTTTCGTGTGTTTGCAGTGAATGTGTCCACAGACAGAGTTCTATTTTAAACAGAATTGTGTCCTATGATATGAAATAGATAGGTACCAGTTTATTTCAAATTAATGAAAATGCTGTTGACCGTATTATCTAGATTGTGCGGCATAAATTCCTGATGAGTTCTCACGCAACTTTATACACAAGTTTTTATTTCCCAAGTTTATATTTTATTTTATTTACACATCCTAGTATGGCGGAAAATCTTTGACCTTTTCGAATGCTTCACCAAAATATCACATACCGACCGCAAATATATGAACAGCTGAACAGTTGGGCGTCCGTAGCAACACGATCTGCTGACATCACTCACCAACAAAGGTGTTGAAAATGTTAAATCTAAATATGCATCAATATGTCTCACCTGTTCAGCCATTTCATGTGAAACACCAGCAGTGTACTGAGCACAGAGGTCCAAAATCAAACTTCTCAGGACATCTTCTGTATTCTGATACACGAAACCTCTTTCACTGTCAACCTTCTTCCTAACTATGACATCCAACTCATTCGCATCTAGAGAAGACAAAATCTGATTCAATATTTTTGCCGCTCTCAATCGAACCCAAGCATGAGGATAAGCCAGCAAAGCTTGACATTGCTGCGCTATTTCATCGTATTCGCTGGCGTACTTCTTATTTTTCAAAGTAGACTCGCATTGGCCTGTGATCTTATCAATAAGATTGAGTACTTGTATTAAACTATGATCTTTGTCTCTTTGTTTTTCTTCATCAGTTTTACTATCTGCAATTTCTAGTCGAATTTTGACGAATCGACCTTCGCCTATGTCGTTACTTAGAAGTAAAAGTTTGCCGCTGACTATGGATAGTAGGTTGTTAAGTCGATTCTTGAATTCATCGCCTTCTACGTTGACGAATCTGACGCTTAGTTGGGCAGCAAGCTCAAAATGTACCGGCTGAAATATTAAAGAAGGAACCATAATATTCAATGATTGGAATAGGCAGAGCAACTTGTCGCAAATTTAAACAAATAACTGCATGGAATGGTTAAAATGACTCAACTCAAATTGTTCGTTTCAAAGGAGAAAGGAACAGCAGGAGGGAAGGAAGTATTAACCCGGTCGACATAACGCCGTGCCGCTGTAATAATAATGCTTTAAACAACTTTTATAACAGATAACTAACAAACCTGAGTATCTTGGAAGAAGGTGAGGACCAGATCGAAGAGCTTGTTCCTCTCAAGAGCGGAGAACCTCTTGAGCATGGTCTCAATGCAGAACGCGGCAGATTCGCGGCACACCGGCGCCGCGTCGTTGAGCATGCACGCCCCAAGAGACAGGAGCAGGTACTCGCTTTGTTTGGACAGCTGGGGCTGAAGGAAACTCGGATATTAACCTATAGTCATATAAACACGTATAGTTGTTTTATCTCACTAAAGAGGATGGCCCATACTTGTGTGTGTAGATGCACGTGCGCGTTGTCCCTGAGTGCGTAGCTGTCGTCGTTAAGCGTCGTCTTAGTGTGGATATCTATACGCATTACAACTACAAGTATGTCTGACCCGCTTACGTGAAATAAAATCTGAGACTGAAACAAACACTCGCGCTCATCACGCAAAATATCTACCCCTTCCGGGATTTGAACCCGGTACACTGGTGTCTCATACAGGGTCACTGCCAACTAAGCTAATGTGTCATCGATTCAATCGATTATGACGAGGACATGCGTCATGATTACGCGGAAGAGTTGCCAGTGGGTTTAAAGGTTCGTACCGTACAGATTTCTACATCCCCCCCCCCCCCCATTTTAAAATATTGAGAGCTTAATAACGTTATTCCAGTCAATATCTCGTCGAAAGTAGGTCTTAAACTTCACACGGATTCGCGAATGTAACGAACGGTATATAAAGTATAGGTTGTATACTTACCACTTGCAGCTTATTAATTATCATCTCGAGGAACTTAAGCGAGGACTCCCTCCCGTGTTGCAGTTCGTAGTTGAGTTGCGACACGAAGAACTGGATGTATCGCTCGAGCCGCTTGCCGGGCGAATAGTTCGTCAGGTACAGCACGAATATCGCGCGCGCCTCGTCTCTGCAAGATGAGATCAACTTTATTGTCAACTCGGAAGCGAAGAAGAAGAAAGAAGTGCCCGAGACGTCGGCCGCGTTAGTAATCCGTTAAACCTCTCATTTCGTTACCATCCCATGGAAAAACTGGCTTTTATCCGACCGGCCATCCCCACTCATCATCATCATCATCTTCATCATCATCATCATCATAAACGTAATCTAAGCCTACCTAGTTACCTATTTCGGCCTACTTACAATGGTGAAATTTGGAAAGGAGAAAATCCAATATGCGACCAGGAAAAAATAAGAATTGGAAATAAAGGCATTCGGTAAAACCACGAATCGGAAAAATCGCGACTGGAAAAATAGCTACCAGAAAAAAAATTGAAAAGTATCGCCACATTCATTTTAGGCCGGGACACTTGAAATTTCAGTTGATCGTAGCGTATAAAAGGAAAAATTACAAAAATAAGTCATGAATGCATTTAACAAATCTAAACAGATTTTTTTCATGTCAAGTTTGGACAAGGTTTGGACACTGAGTTCTCTGACGCTTATTACAATTACAATTGCTTACGCCATTCGTCATAACTCATAATTTAAACGCGAGCAAATATTTCAGTAAAAAAGTGTCGGATGAAAAGTGTTAAGTTGTAATTATCACGCGCTACATATTGCGATATTTATCAATTATCACAGATATATTGATCGCGTATCGCAGTTTCGAGTTATAACCGTATAGTTTGAAGTTAGCAATAAATGCTATAATATTGACATAGGTACCAGTATCACTGATACTATTGATAGGATATCGGGCCCCTATCATTTTAAATCTGACACATTTTTGAAGTTTTTAAAATTTGCCTTGGATTGAAATAGTACATTATTGCCTAGGCAGTGAAGCAGGCAATTGCGGGCCGAGTATTGGTTTCGCAAGCTCGTCCGTTTAAAAATACGAGGCCCGCAATTGCCGTTCCTGCCGAGGCATGTATAGTGCTTTTCTCAAAAATCACAAGATACAAATCGCATATAAACAGAAACTTCACGTGAAATAACATCACTCTTTACCGCCTTTATGTTTATGACAAGGCGAAACGCAAGCTTTTTTAGAAAAAAAAACTCAAGCTATTCCAGACACAGATAAAAAAGTTACATTTTGAATAAAATATGGATGTATAAGACTTGTGCCCTCATTTTATTATGGCCGTTTTGATTTTTAAAAAGTTACAAACTAGATAACAATGAAATTTGTATGCAACATTGCGGGCTTGTGTAGCGAGCACGCAATGTAATTTTTTTTAATTTGGGAACTGCCTGTAAACTATGTACTTCGCGTCTCAGTATGGAGTTAGTAATATCAACTTTTCCGGTCATTTTTGAGAAAAATAATATTGCTTTCTGGAGATAAAAAGTATAAAAACTACAAATTAAAATGGTACCTTGATCTAGCGGATTCACTTAGTATACAAATCTTGGACACTTTCTCCATGACTTCGTGTAGCTCAGACGAAACCAGTTTGGCTTCTAGAATAGCTTTCAACAATGAAAATGAGCTGGATTGTTTTTCGTCGTTTTGGCAATCCTCTTCGGCATACAGTAACAACGTCTTCAGCTGTTCTGTTTCGAGAGTATGATATTTTACATTCCGGATTAGAACTGTTATTGCCTAAAAATTAAACAAAAATATAAGTTATAAGTTATAAGCATAAAAATATATAAAGGAGAATAACAAACGAATTCTCCCAGTAGAGAGTAACAGCTAGTATAAAAGTCAATTTAAAAAAGAAACATTCACTCTGCAATATCAAAACAGATCACCGTTGTGACGCCATTGATGTCTCTAAAAGTTTGAAACCATTACAATAATTTACAAAAGCAAACTCACCTTAAATGCGTTCCTTACTAAATGATAATTATCATTCTGCTTACTAATTTCAAACGTGGCGTACTTATGCAGTATCAAAAACAATGTCTTCACTATATCCTTAACCATATCTTCCAAAGTGGGGGTGCTGACTCTAATAGACCACAAGGTTCCTATACATTTCAAAGCAACCGTTGTTACTTTGATATGATCACTTCTCAAAGCATCCACTAACAAAGGTATAAGAGGATCCACAAATGCTCTGCATTCCATTCTTGGTACTTTTTCTCTTTTAAGAATCACATACAATATGTTCAGACTGAATTCGACAAGAACGTGAGCGTTCGCCTTAGCTGACACCTTGACATGCCTCGCCTGAACTTCTTTATTCCTCTTAGGAGTTTCAGGAATTATAAAGCAATCAGGCTTCGCTATAAGCATTTTCTCTTTCTGCGTTTCTGATATTTCTCGTTTAGGAGCACCAAGTACGAATTGAGGTATACTTTCAGATGCTATCCCATGTAGAAAGATAAATAATGATTCCACGTCTATGAATTTATTGGTTACTAATCCGCTAGTTATATGCGTAAACGCTTCTTGTACTTTCATGACGATTTTTTTCGACTGGTGCTTTTGTAAAACTTCTTTGAATGGTAAAAGGAGATTGATAAGGCACGCTTCTGTTATGTTTTGCGAAACTATCGTTAAGGTTACGTAACTCTTCTTGCTAGGCTTTGCTTCAGGAGTTTTATAATGTAGTTTATCAACTTCTTTTTCTTCAGACAGAGATCCAAAGAGGTCGTTAGTGCAAACGTCAAGAATGTAATGCAGATTTTGATTCAGTTCTCCGGGTTTAAAATCTGCCTTGAGTGCGTCCAAGACCGTATGTATCGTAGCAACCAACACATGGACTTGGAAGCCCCTCGTCAGTAACAAAGTCAAGTGCTCAAGTAGAACCCCTATGTAAGAGGACCCAATAGTGACCATTATCTTCTTGACAATGTCTCGCGCTGCGATTCTCACTTGTTTTAGAGGCGACTTCAAAAATGAGCAAAGTTTAATGATGATGCTGAAACAAATAACTTACCTAAGATAAATGTCAACATACACGTCATGATTATTTATTAATGTGTTCTTACAGCGGTTTGAAATTAACAAAATCGCGAATAGTACCGGGACCGGGAGCGGTACACGGTAAACGGGAATATTTAATTTGTTCGGATTACAGCAAAAATTCACTATCCCTTTCAGCCTAACAAAATTGTGTGTTTTACAAATGAAAATGGTTTTTTTATATCAATAGCTAGCTGTAAAATAAAACATAGCCTATGTTAATTAGGGATGATGTAGCATTCAAATGGAAAAAAAATTTGGAAATCGGTCCACTAGTTAAAAACATAAAAAAAAGTTTTAGTTGTTTTAGTTTATTCGGTACAAACATAAAAAATACAAATCTTTCCTCTGTATAATATTATTAGTGTAGATAAATAAACAAATAACATGAAAACACTGAACACGATATTTACAAAGGTAATACAATTTTCGTAAATAACCTAGCTAATATAGAGTTTTTTACATGGCATCAGATCTACAGTTATGATCTGATTATGATAAATGATATATCAATGGATTTGTCTCATGCTGGAGATTTGCATAACTCTTTTTTTTTATTCGGCACTGAAAATTTAATTTTATTAGCGTGCCTCCGCCTAAGCGACATGGTGTCAACAAGGTATAAAAAGAGAAAAGGTATAACATTTTAAATATATGAGATACTGGCTTACTAACGACGAGGAACAGACCCTCACCTCTGGCTTGCCTTTATTGGCCGGTCAGAGTGGAGTCGCAAGAGCTATATGCTCGAAGGGTGGATGTGTTGCATAAGTGGTGAGTGGGCACCTTATGGTCGTTTAAAGTCCAGAAGCACCTCTCCACCCTTAGCCCCTCTGGAACTGTTACCTCCCTGCTGCTATATATATGCGGCTATTTCGGGAGGCCCATTCTTGAGTTGGCGAGTCACCGCCTGCCATTTCAACCAAAGTAATTAGCATTGGCCAGGCAGGCGCCGTAGTTTCATCAATAGCCTAGTTCACCAATCCATATCTGTTCATTCATAGAGCCTATTGTTAATACTTCCATCCTTCTTAAATAGTCCTACACTAACCGTTGGTTGTCCGTGGGAGCATACTTTTATAGTTTGAACTCAGGGACAATCGCCGGTTGGTGTCCCATCACTTTACTAAATTAAACTTGTCTAAAGGGCCTCTGCGTGTTGGCTTCGGCTCCATGTACGCCTTCCAAAGATCCGGGACTCCCATAGTCCCGTGAATGGTAAAGACATACAAATAATAATAATAATAATATCAGGGGACAATGTCACACCAATTGACCTAGCCCCAAACTAAGCTCTAGGCTTGTACTATGGGTACTAGACAACGATATAAATACTTATATAGAGAAATATATACTTAAATACATAGAAAACATCCATGACTCAGGAGAACAAATATTTGCGCTCATCACACAAATATCCTGCCCTTACCGGGATTTGAACCCAGGACCACAAGCTTCGTAGGCAGGGTCACTACCAACTAGGCCAGCGCGTCGTCAAATCCATTGTAAATTGTGATACGAAAATTAACAACCAGTGTATTTCCAAATGGGTTATATTAACATTAGCTCGAAAGTCAAAATCCGTGAATTCCATGATGGCGCAAACAACTCACCCAGGCAGATGGTACTTCAGCACATCACCAGGCAACCTTTGCAACAGTTTTACCAGAGCCAGGGCTATAGGCACTCGAAGCATATCTTGCTCCTGCCTCTCCAAGCCGTGGCGCCGCCGGTTCAACTTATGCGATTCTTCATGATCTGTCATTTTACCTATAGCACTGAGGAGAAACATTTTGGTAAGTAAAATATATGCACATACTTAGAAACTGTGCATCCAATACATCAATTTACGAATATGCTTACCGATTTAACTGAGGAAGTAAACCTGCTGATAGTGATTTTATAATCCTCTTAGCTAAAGAGGGAGGAACCTGAGTGATTCTTTCGAATGCAGGAACATTAGAGATCTCTTTATTTTCTTGTTCTTCACTAGCTACTTCTTCATCTGCCGCTTTTAATTCTAAATCAAGATCTAATTGTGTATCTTCTAAATTTTCAGATTCTTTTGGCACATCATTGTCTTCTTCGTCATCATTATCTTCATTTACGTCATTTACTTTTTTTTCATCTTCAACAAGTGCCTTTTTGTCATCAACATCGCCTTTGCCAATGGGTTTACTGTTTATTTTCTTATGTTTTCTATTATCTACACCAGTCAACAATGCTTTAGGCAACTCAATATTTTTCGCCTTCGAGAAATCAAAGTGAAATGCGTCTATTACACCTACAACTAATCGAGTCAATTGTTTCTGATGTTCTGTGGAATGGCGCATTTTATTTAAATAAAGTTTCAATATAACTTCATAATGGTACCAAGGCAGCAATCTGCAGCATGTTGAAACGACTTCAATGCACGCGTCAATCAGAGTATTTTTATCTGTATATTTATCATCGCATATATAAATTGTTGCTAAAGGTAATATGAAGTTAGTAAGTGTTCTAGGCGCGAGACATTTAGTCATTTTCTTGGCAACTTTACAGAATTTCATGAGCGCTCTTACGCGCCTGTGCATTTGAAGATGACACATGTTTTCGAAGAAGTCGACTTCTCTGTCCTCTTTATTAGTAAGGTGGGCCAAATCAGATAACACAACGTCGGTAGTTGGGCATTCTCTCGCTAATTCACCGAGCAGATTAATGCATTCGTTCCTCAGTACTTCATTTTTAGAATCTCTGATGCCACTTGATATTAAAGATAAAACCGTGTCACGGACCAAGAAATTACCGTCAGTCGCGGACCAATACTTTAATAACAGTTTTGGAAGAACCCTCTTCAGGCATATTGATGCACTGTCACGTAATCCAATATCCTTCTCAGTCCGAATGGAATAAAAGCAGTTATTTACAATTAGTATCGCCAGATCTAAGTCTATTTCATTGCTATCTAGCAACTGGTAAATTAATTTGTATGCGTCCAGTCTTCTGTCAAAGTCAGGTTGTTCTATCCATCTTTTATTGAACGCATTCATTTCAGAAATGACATGGCTTATGCGTAATAGAGTGTCCTTATTTTTAGGTGCAGCTTCAGCTATAGAGGAAAGTAATCGTAACAAAAGTTTTCGAACATCAACGGGCGAGACCTTGTTAAATAAGACAGCAATATTCTTGATGTATGTTTGTGGATTAGAGCTGTGGCCAAGTAAATTAACAATGGTATTGACTGCATGTTCCATGTTTTCTTCTGCCATATTCATACAAACTTTCTTAACCAGAATCGGTAACAGGAGGTTTAAGAGCTCATCACACAATTCTGGCGAAGCCACGAGTTCAGTAACTCGTGATAAAATCAACAGGTCCCGTTTGTTCATTGTATTAGACTTGGCTGAGTTTGCGATGCGTCTCTTCATAACTTCCAATATACTTGGAATGTGTGGTATCAAAATTTTGCTTCCTAAGTTCATCTCAACACTCAGTTCAGTTTTATCTTCAATTGGCATGGGATTAAAGGACACTAAGGCAGGCAATTCTTTATCTTCCTCGTCTTCTGTTAATGTCAACATCTTTTCTACCATATCTAAAATCATATTAACAACTGCTGGAGTTGTCCGCGGAGCTAGTAAAAGTTTAAATATTTCAGGTAACGGACTGAGAGTCTGTTCTTTTTCTGAACAAGTCACAAGCAAAATGTAATATCTTGGATTAAGACACCACGTATTCAACAGTTTCAGCAACACTGTTGGGCTGTGAATTCCTTCAATATGGAGTTTAGGTAATAGTGGCCATATCAATGTTTCAAACAAAACATACAGTTCGTCTGCACTCCACGTGTACTTATCAAATTGATCAAACAGCTTAGAAAGAATTCCCAATGCAAGAGTTCTCAGATTTTTCATGACTTTGGAGTAACCAACATGAACCTTGTCTCCATGTGAAAGTACTCCCCCCACGGTTGAACAAACAAAGATGAATATTTTGAGCAGATCCGATAACAACCCATCTTTAAGATATCCACCAAAATATTCACGGACTACTTCAAACAAGTTAAGAATACTATGTAGTTTTCCTGGGATAATCACTGACTTCAAATCTAAAGAAGAAACAATGCTATCATATATTTCTCTCGGCTGCATTTCCATGTAATACTTAACATGGGAAAATGCCATCTCAATAAATGCTTTGAGCTCTTTCTCGTTGCATCCAGCTACATACCGCATGATAAGAGATCTTCTGGTTTGTCCGCCTCCTTTCTTATCTGACGCCATTTTGGAGGTCATTTTTCCATAAA
Source organism: Acleris emargana (assembly GCA_927399475.2). Taxonomy (NCBI): domain Eukaryota; kingdom Metazoa; phylum Arthropoda; class Insecta; order Lepidoptera; family Tortricidae; genus Acleris; species Acleris emargana. Next base: position 8,132,599 of record OV656840.1, read on the forward strand.
GAATCCTCAATACAATTGGAATGACATGCTCCCTGTCCTCTGGATGAATATTTTGGGCATCCTCAGTAATTTTAAAGAGTGTAAGCTCATCTTTGAACTTTTTGTCATCTACCAAATGGTACAAATTGCTCTTATATGCCACAATACTTTTATTTTTGTAGTTTAATATGCAATCTAAGGCAAATCTCTGAAGACCTGCATTTTTATGCTTCAAAAATTCCATGTAAAGCTCCCAGAAAACAGGTTCCTTGTGAAGTGCTCTAGGATTCTTGAACTGTGCTAAAACTTGCATTACATTTATTAGAGTTTTAAATGTTACTTTTCCTGAAACTGTCTCTTTGACATTTTCTATTATATCTGTTGATTCTTCCATGTTTTCTTCATCTGACTTAACTTCATCAATATCCATTACCTTGTTATCCCGAGTTTCTACATCAATCTTAAGGGCATTAGCATTGTCGGTTTTTTTGTATTCTTCTTCAATAAAGCTCAAAAACAAAGCCACAACATCCCTATTTCTTGCTTCACACACTTGAATACAACTTATCATCACTTTTAACAACAGGTCTCTGTAGTTGTACACATCTGGCCTCTCAGGAATATTATTGAATTCTGCATAGAACTCTTTTAGCACGTCAAAATCTGTTTCTAGTTCATCATCGAACTTGAATTGCTTCAAATCTCTTCTAGCATTTGCAAATGCTGTTTCCAATGCTTTGTGAAATGCTGGCCAAAATTCATCAGTGGCAAGAGAATTACCATAACTCGCTATAAATTCAATCACTGGCTCCCAAAGTAGCTTGAAATTCATATACAGGGCACCAAACATGTAGTTCAGTGGATAAAGGCTAAAATCAGTATCTTTAATTAGAGCATACTGAGTGGTATTGAAGACCATCTTTTGCAGAGTATTTTGTTGAGCTCTATATTCTTGAATGGAAGGAGTAGTGGATTCCACCGAGTAACACATGCTAAACACTGATAACTTTTCGACATTTCCTCCTATTTGTGCTGATTTGTTCAAACTTTCTGTGTTCTCAAACAGTTTATAAATGTGTGTTGTTACCAGGCGTACCTAAAATATACAAAATCGGTTAGTCACAAGAAAATTGAGTTTCAATAATATCATAAACGAGTAAAGTGAATACAAACCATATGAAACGGAGAAGACACATTCGACTTTAGATAAGAATCGATCAATGAGAGCAATGGAGATGTTAGCCCAATATCTTGATCACAAGCCGTCAAATACAGATCAATCAAATGTAATGCAGACAAATAGTTTGGATCCGCCGCATATGGCAATAACGCAGGAAGCAAAACATCAATATCACATATTGCCTTCAAATTTCTACAACTTGATAAGTGAATCGCACTTTCCATTGCATTTGCAAGTATAAACAACACTTTCCTAGCGCATTTTGATAGTTCTGTGGTGTTACAATGATATTTATTTTCTCCAGACTGGTTCTCTAGATTGTAAGTTGCTAACATTTTTAGCAATTTCGATATCAACTGACTTAGTGCAGTAACACACCTATCAACATCTATCTTCTCAATGTGTGGCAGGCAGAAAAGCACATTCAAGAGTTTGACTGGATTCTCAAGTATATTATTGGTATCCTCATTAGTAACATTAGAAAAGTGTTCCATAAACTTTGGTAGACTTTTCCCAAAGTCCATAGGATATTTTACCCATTCAAAGAGTTTGATGCCATTCATTGACAACTTTGATTTTTGAAGGCAAATTTTGCTGAGGGTACACATTGCATCTTTTTCAAAGTCACATTGGATTACGAACTTGATGAAAGAAGGCAAGATATGCATGTCAAATTGTGTATAATCAATTACATTTTGCACGAAGTTTATAAGTATACTTGGATATGGCAAAGGCAGTAAAACCTTGACAATGATTCCAGCATGTTCTTGAGAAAGAGACACATTTGGAGACAGGAGTAACAGTGCTCCTATTTGAGCACAAACTTCTAAAACATTTTCGGATGTCTGGTCACATATAACTTTGATCAACAACAACACAAACTGTGGTGGGTTTGTTAGGTATTTCCCTTTCTGATGTTCAATAACCTGACCAGCCAGTCGTAATATATATTCCAAGCCTCGGTTGTCTTCTTCTTCTTTTAGTATTTCTTCTGTGTACTTCAAGATACTGGCCCAAAAGACTGAAAATTCTTTGTGATGTACAGTTTGTAAACTGTCTTCAAAAGTTTGCGTAAGTATTTGAAAGAGCACATCTTGGTGTTTTTTATCTTCTTTCAGTTGCTCCAACAGCAGTGGTAAGAAGGTTTCTATGCAGCTATGGAACTTGCCAGGGACACCCTTTATTATTTCATGTATAAGATGACCACACCCTGTTGTTGCCTGTAAGGATACTTATTTGATCATTTTGTGTTTTATATGAATTTTCAGATGTCAAGCATTATTATCAAAAGATGGGATGAGGATGGGAGCCTTGAGAACATAGTAGTTGTTGAGTTATATTTCTAAACAAATAAAAAATGATGTCAATTAATCTGCATAATTGGTCCTGCAGGGTCTAAGATTATTCTTTGCTTTGCAATAAAGAACTGGATTTTTTCCCTTCAATTGACATAATATGATATTGATAGAACAAAAATATGTTTTTCCTTATGCCTTATTATAACTACAAATGCACACACAAAAATATAGTCTTAAACCCATTAGCTCAATGCGACACCTGGAACTAAGAACATATTATCATAAAAATATTTTATGTTATTTTGAATTACATACTTTTCAACCATAAATACGTTAAAATAAGACGTAACATAAAATTGAGATAGTTATAATTAAACATCGGTATCAACGTTCAGCTAAGGGGGTTCAGGTAAGGGTACCAAAAACAGAAATATATTCGAAAATTGAATGAATAATAATGTTTATTTTCTGTGTTATTTTTAATTTTATAATTATCAAATATCAAATATCAAATCAAATATTTTTTATTCAAGTAATATTTACACGAGAATTAAATCTAAAGTACAATAATTCTAACTCTAAGGCCTAATATTATCTTATCTAATGCCTGAACTAGGATTCCCTGTGTTTCAGGCAGATATGGACTAACTTAACATAACATAGGTACTATCTCAAATACTCAAAAGTATAAATTAAATTATAATATAGATCTTAATTAAATAAAAGCTTATGTAATTACTTTTACTACGTAAATAACAATAACAGAACTCATAATTAGGTCAAAACAGTTAATAACTTCTCTGTATCGTCGTACGACATAGTGAGTAGAGCATCGCGTAGAGTTTTCTTACAATTTTTGTGGCAGAGTGGATACAAATCTAACTTGGCATTAAGTCTATTGTAGAGAAAGGGACCTAAGAATATAAAAAAGCTGGAGGAAAACTTATGCATAAGTCTTATATTTTGCTGGCAAACAATATCTTTACGTCTTTTGTTAGTATAATCGCTATTGTATGGAGTAGCAGTGTGTTGTTTTAGAACCGAGTTAAATATAAATAACTGTCGGACGGTTAGTACTTCACACGATCTATATAAGAGGTTAGTAGGGTATAGGAATGGGCGAGATGTAGAGACCTTTAATACTGCTCTCTGTGCTCTCTCTAGATTTATTAATATGCTTTTTGCCAAGCCACCCCAAGAAGTTATGCAGTAACTCAATACCGATTGACATAAAGCAAAGTAAACTTGTTTAATGAGAGGCAGATCTGCTATGGAACGTAGCTTTTTGAATACAAATATTAATTTACGTATTCTATTGCACAGAATGTCAATATGTGGTCTGAAAGACAGAGATTCATCAAGAACGATTCCTAAATATTTCATATTGGTAGTAGTGGCTATTACGGGACAGCGACAATCGTTGTTTGCTGGATCATTGCAGTTGTGCGCATACAGGTTGGTGTTAGTTCTTAGCCTAGGCGATTTCCGCATACAAAAATGCACGTATTGCGTCTTGTTAGCATTTAGGGTTAGTAGGTGATGTTGAAGCCATGTGTTTACAACGTTAAAACCTTGTTGAGCATGCAGATATACTTCTTCAGTTGTGTTTGCAAAAAAGAGTAGGGCAGTGTCGTCAGCGTATGAAATGATTTTACCTTGTTTCAGTTTCAGCTCACAGAGATCATTGATATATATTAGAAATAGGGTTGAGCTTAATATGCTTCCTTGAGGGAGTCCAAAAGTTGTGTTTTTCAGGTCGGAGCTGGTGACATGGCCTATTTTTAGACATTGAGTGCGATCGTCCAGGTAGTTTGAGAATAGTTTTAGTTGGGTGCTTCTAATGCCTATAGATTCAAGCTTGTGCAGTAATATGGGAACGGAGACGGTGTCAAAGGCTTTTGCAAGGTCCAAGAAGATCCCCAATGCCTGTTTACCACTATCAAGTTGCTGGACTAAATGGTTAGTCAATTGATGGACAGCGTCAGCAGTTGATAACTTCGGTCTAAAACCGAATTGGTTTTTAGACAACAGCTTTTTATGTTCTAGGTACTTGATAAGTCGACCATTTATAATTTTTTCTAGTACTTTCGATATTGAGGGGAGAACTGAGATAGGTCTATAATTAGTTACTTCCACTTTATTGCCAGATTTGTGAACAGGAACTACGACAGCTTTTTTCAGGCATTTGGGAAAAATTCCTTCAGCTAGGCATTTTTGGATAATGTGCGTGAGAGGTGGGACCAATATGTGCTTGAATTGTTTTAGTAATTTATTTGAGATACCATCCCAGCCAACAGCAGAGTGATCCTTCAGGCTTGATATGAGTCTGTCAACCTCTTTTTCGTCAGTATTTAACAGTACAAATGATTTTGCGGTATTTTTGTGGGCAAAGTTGCTTTGAGGGGGTGCAGGTGTATTTCCTTGGAGATTTTCGGCGAGAGTTTTCCCAATATTGACGAAATAGTCATTTGCGTGGTTTGCGGACAAAAGCGGAGTTGAGCATACTCTTAACAAGCCCGAGGGCGATTCCCGCTGTTTTTCGGTGAACGTAAGAGTTTTGATACACTTCCAGATTAGTTTGCTATTTGACCCCGCCATTTCTAATTGTTTTTTATCGTAGCTAACCTTAATATTTTTGAGTAAGTTATTGCAATAGTTACGATATCTTTTGTATGTTAGTTGCAGTGTTATATTTTTAGGGTAAGATTTGGCCTTTGAGTGCAATTTATCCCGATGTCTCATACACCGGACAAGTCCCGGCGTGATCCACGGTTTGATATTGTGAAATTTATTGCTGATTGGAACGTTAATATTTATTGTATTATTCGCAATTGCTTGTCGGACACTTTGTATTAGGTACGACATGCAAGTATCTGCGTCAGCAGAACATTTGTAGATTGGGTCAAAGTCAATTTTGCATAAATCGCGTTCGAGTCCGTTTTTATTTAATTTAGTACTTATAGTTGGGTGGCCTAGATTACGTGATTTGCGAAATAAGGTTAGTAAAACGGCTCTATGATCTGTCACTGAGGAGTTAGTGACTAATGTTTGGGCTGGGAGATTAGATTTAAGCATGATGTGGTCCAGACAGGAGCCGCTTTGGTGTGTGGGAAGCGTGTGCGCAGGTAGTAAGCTATGATAGGAACATAAATTTAGATAGTTCAGAGTCGCAGGGTCTCTACTATCGGGAAGAATATTGATGTTTATGTCTCCTATAACAATGATGTTTTTGAATGAAGTTAATGAACGGAGGGTTTCGTCCAGAGAATTAGTAAAAATGTTGATATCCTTGAAAGAAGGCGGTCTGTATAAAGCGAGAATTGCGTATTCAGATTCAATCTTAATTAAGAGCCGGTTACAATCCTGCATATTTGGTTCCTCAATAGTGACCTTCAGATTGTTTTTCACGTAAGCCACTACACCATCGTTTTGGTTATAGTTCCATTGAGTTTTGTGCTTATTGTAATGTGGAATGTTAGGCAGGTTGTCATGATTATTTAGCCAGCATTCAGTCAAAATGATGATGTCGCAGTCTACTCCAAGTCTATGCTGGAATACGCTAAAATTATCGAAATTTTTGAAAATACTACGGATATTCTGTGTTAGTATCGTTAGTGGTTTCCGGTGAGAGTAAATATATTGTTTGCAGTCTTCCGTGTTACAAAGTTTAGAGTCCGCTACAGAGAAGTTATCTAAGTCAGAGATTATACTATTATTCATACTAAGTCGATAAGAACTAATGTAAAAAGAGCCCTGGGAGAAGAGGTTAGCGCGGCGCTCTTAGGCGCCTCCATAGTCAATAGAGTTAATGTACCTATTCTCTGCTAGTTTTCTTGCCGGGCAGTCACTATCGCCCGTTTCGTGGGCGCAAGGTTTCTTGAAGCGCATGCATGTGGCGCATTTTGCTGCCTCGTTTTTGTTAGGGCACTCTTTTTTTGCGTGACCTTCTCTCCCGCAGTGTCCACAAATCTCCGCCTCCCTCTTGCAGAACTTCGCCGCGTGCCCGTACTGCTGGCATTTAAAACATCTCGTCACCAGGGTGAAGTCTCTGACAGGGCAGGATGACCAGTTAACGAAAACTCGCTCACTTGATATCAAGGCCTTTCTTATGACGGCTGAGACTTCAATGATGAAGTTACAAGTTTCAACATTCTTTTTTCCCGACTTGTGGCTCAGTTTGGTTGAAGATAAGAACTGCTCTAGAGACATGTCCTGTATCTTATCGGCTAAGTTTTGATGGTAAACACATTTTAATACATCGGCATCCTGCATGGCGCTGGGGACTCCAACTATGACGATACGGGGTCTTCTTTTTTGGGGCTCATCTACGGTAAGGCCTGAAGTTGTCAGTTGTGGCGACTGCTTGAGTTTTTGAATGTCATCTTTGGACTCCGTGCTGATTATGACTCCGCCGTTTCTTACCTTACGTAGTCCTCTCACATGGAGCTTCATCTCCTCGGGCTTTATTATTTGTTGCACGAGAGCTTTAGTATCGTCGCTGGACTTAGACTTATCAGTAGGGAAAATAGCTAGGGAACTAATATTAGAGGGCTGGATCAAAATAGTGTTGTTTTTCTTGAGTGCGTCGGAGAAAGATAAAGGTCTAAAGTCTTTTTTTGTTGACTCTTCAACACACCGTTGCAGCTCTGAGAGGCTAGTAGAGAGGTCCAGTTTTCCGCGGAGGTCTTGACAGGTCTGGAAGTTTTGGGTGGCCTTCTGTTTTAGCGCTTGGTATTCAACCGCTAGCTGGGAAGTGGAATGTCCGATGTTGCGGCACAAATTAGTTATCTTGAGCTTTTGCTCGGAGTTCAGTTTCCCTTCTGCGGCGGTGGTGCACACGTCGTTTAGGGACGCCTCGATAGATTTCATCCATTTCTGGATTTCAGCGGTACTCACTAGCTTCGGCGGATGGTCCTTCTCGGTAGGCACGGGTCCGGGCGCAGGCGCATGGATGGGCGGGGGAGCGGACGGGTGGTCCGGGCGGGGCGACGGCAACGGCGGAGGACTGCGGGAAGTTATCCCACTTCGATTGAAGGGGCTGGACTCCGCCATTGTTGCAATAGTTTATTTTCAGTCCAAACTAAACATTACAACGTAGGCGCTCGTGCACTGACACAGATAATTGTTTGCTGTTTTATGGAGAGGACTAGGTCACGGTTTTGCACTGAGTATTTTCAATTAGATTTATATAATGCACACGTCCGATCTCATTGACGGTCGGAAAAAACCAATATAATTATACTGCAGCTAACTGTACTTACATACATATATTCATACATTACTTATACTTCAAGAGGTTTATATTCTATAGTTCTAATATTATAGAACCTTATTACCTACTCATTTTGCATTCAAGTCTATAAAATTGTTGGATATTCAAAACTGAGCCTTGCAGAATCAATAAAAATCAAAACAAATGTACTTAAACAGACAAATCTACCTTAAATTTAATAATGTGTTAAAGAAAAACTCTGGTTATAACACTATTCAAATTATAAACCAACCAGGTTGAAGTACTAGCAAGTGTACATAAAAAATGTGTTCAATATTTGCAGTACTTGACTTACCTTCCATTAACCTGTCAGTGCGGAAAGGTCATTTAGTCATTTCAAATGGACATTTTTAGCATCATAATTTTTGTTTATAAAAAATACATACATACATAAACTGACAACTTCATTCCCACAGGTAGGGCCCACTTCGGGTAGGCAGAGCAGGGGCAGAGAGTAATTATATTACTTAGCTAAATTTATAGAAAATAGAGGCGCAAAATACTAGATGTATTTAATTGTATATGTTTTTCTGCAAGCCATACTCTGCCATTGAAGTTGAATGTTGATACTGATTTTTAATTATAGTGATTTCACTTGCATATGTCGAGTGCACACTGTTACTGAACTATAGTTGGGTGAATCTAGAATGATCCCAGTGACAGCTCATACAAACATTATATGACAGTTTAGTTGCCTCTCTATACGAGTAAATACTTCATCAATACAAACTATACAAAAATGTTCAGTGATTTATATGATTAATCACCTCTTTTCATGTGCCTTTCTCGCAAGTAAGCAAGTTGCACAATCTTGTTTGCCATTTCTTATGTGACTGTAAGGTGATAAGGAACAGAAGTTCATATATATTTTTGCTCTAACTATACGTACAGACCTCCTTTAGTTTGCTTATAATTATTAGTTGTTTAAAAAAGTTCACATGTTCTAAATTAAATAGGTATATTCTATTTTTAACTTACATCATGATTAGTTTCCAAATAGTTCAAAACCAGGGTTATGAACTTCTTCTTGTCCCTTATATCTCGGGCCACAAATGCAAAGCTTTCTGCTGCAAAGTTATTTACATACTGTGGCTGTGACTCACTCAGAAGAGGTATGATCCTTTTTAGTACAGCAGCAATGTCTTTCTTCAAGTATGGTTTGAGAACTTTAAAAAGGAATGCCAGACAGACCAAGGTCCATTCAAGCCTTTCGGCATCTTTTGTTTTTAACAGGTTAATAAGGACATCTAAAATTCTTGGAAAGTATGGATAGAAGTCCTCCCGCAAATCTTTAGCAAGAGACACTAAAATTCTGAAATGGAATATAGGTTTTAGTTTAATATAGTACCTACCTTAAATGAAAAATCCAAGAAAGCAAGGAGTTTTGTTCCACATTAATTTTGTCTAATGATGAAATCAAAATGAAAGACTTTCTATTGATCCTGTTTATTGTTGTCAAATATTTAAGTAAGTGTAAGTGTTTTAGGTTAATTTTTAGTTAAAAAAAATTGTGTATGTTAGTCTGTATTTGTAAATAGTATGGGCCTTGTTGCCAGAAATAATGTTATTCTTTTCTATTCTATGAGTATATTATAAAATATAAAAACTCCGAATGAAATGGCATATTATTTATTTATTATTTATTTATGTAACTTTGAATTAACTGATGCATTTCCAAATAAAAGTATCTGACAGTTCAAATTTTCACTTCTTTTCCCTCCTACAGACAAACAGTTTGGCTGATAGTCTGACTGGACTCTGAGAGGGACTTAACTATTTGTTAGAATGGGTAAGATATATGCATTATAAGGATAGAGATATTGATAAGGCCTGTTCTTTGCTTGAGCTATGCGTATCAGCTAACATTTAATTTTGAGATTGAAAAAACAGCCCTAAGTTAAATGAAACTTACAGCGAAGAATAATGCTGATAATTTACTTTACAATCTGATACATATCTGATGACTTTTTTGTATACTTACTCCAACAATGGTTGCAAACACAATTGATCTTCCAAATTTAAATATTCCTCTAATATATCCAGGACATTGTCCTTTCTATGAACTAATTGTGGCACCGTTACAACTCCGAACACTGCTTTTTTAAACTTCTTAAAGTTCAAACTCAAGTTGAGCCCGTGCCATTTTCTGAGAGCCAGGTGGAAATGGGTTTCATTCTCTTCAGGCTCCTCAGCATTTGCATGCTCTATGTGATAGAGGGCTGCATGCCGGATATCGATAGAGTTGATCCGTTCGGCAAAAGGCACAAACTGCAACATTATTAATAAAAATTGATCTTGTATATGCAAAAAAATGTTTAAGTAATAAAAACGGCTTAGTTAATACGTACCCTGAAGGTATTAGTAGTCTTGTGTTTTACAGGTTTTATCTTCATCTTTGTTTTTGACTTTACAACTTATAAATAACTAACATATTCATCTACTCGTTCTAGTAAATAAAACCACATGTTGTACGCACCGCAACCAAGCACAACCACGTTTGGTTTGACATTGACTTCTGTCTGTCAACCTGACATGTATACATTTGTCCTCGCAAGGGGGTATTACACTACGCGTTCTCTCGGGCCCTGCCTGCAATGACAGCAGCGTAATGTAATATGTATAAATTTCCAGTGCTTCTTAGTCCTGGTAAGCCTTTAATTTGTGTAATTTATGTATGTATGTGTGTGTGTGTATATGTGTGTATATGGATGTATCTGTGTATATGAATGTTGTGTATGTGTAAATCTGGGTTTACCCTAGTTTCACCGGCTTTAATTTCATAGAACGTATCACTTCATAGAATTTTCGTTTCATAGAGAGCAATTTTCTGCTGAATCCGTGTTAATATCAGGTTATCTTGTGATGGTTACAATTCTTACCTAACCTAACCTACGTGAATCATATTTGAGATAATCCGAAATCAACACGGGTTCAGTTCAGTAAAAAAATAGCTTTCTATGAAACGAAAATTCTGCGAATTGACGTTCCACGAAATGAGTGTCGGTGAAACAAGATGACACCGTGTTCCTGTGTATGTGTGTATATCTGTAAGTGAGGTGTGTGTAAGAGTGTTTGCGGGTATCCGTGTGTGTATGTATGTGTATCCGTCTAAGTGTGTATCTTTGTATGTGTGTATCTGAGTATATGTGTAATTTTAATATTTTAAATTTACTTTTGTTCGAAACCGTGCATCCAACCAAGAGTGTGCATGTTCAACCACTTTTTGATTAGTATTTAGCATATTATTAATTATTATAATACGAGTACACAGGTAATCCGGCGTATTAAAAACTACTTTTTTTATTTTTGGGTTGGACGAAATCGGCGCCACAGTCAAGACACATTAATACTTATAATAGATGGTATCGTTATTATAACTTAACTATCTTTATTACATAATAACGAATTTGTGGCGCTTGCAGTGGAGACCATGGGAACTTGGTCAGCTGATATGAAAAGTTACATTAAGGCCCTGTCATCCCGGCTCATAGACTTTTCCGGAGATCCTATAGTCGAGTCCGGAATTAGGCGAACTAACTTGACAGCCGAAAATGTTGCCAGACATAGGAAAAAATAAATAGTGATAGGTTTATGTCGACACAAATATGTCGATAATAACCTTGTGCCTTCTATAAATCTGATTATATTTATATTTTATCAAGTAATTGTCGTCGAAACTTTCTCACTCATACATACTTGCCAAATAGGGAAAAACTACAGCAATTTTTACTATATAATATGATCTGAAGGATGTACGGTTTAAAGCGGATATTTACGATACTTACTCCTCAAATTAGGAATAAAATACAAAAATAACAACAGGCCATTGTGATCCTTTTAGGTGGCTTCCGTCGGGCTAGTACGGTACATTTCATGTACCATCAGTACCATACATATAGCATTCATTCCTTTCTTGCTGACAAATATGAAAATGCTATAGAGACAAACGCTATATATCGTCGATGATAATTCCAAATCCGTTATGTGTTCGATTTAATTAATTTTATACGCTAATAAGTATTGTTGCTAGGTTACAATCTGACCAAAAAAATCAATCATAGGATGACAGAAAGCCGAATGGCTTGCTTGCTTTGTTTGTTAGGCATGGTCCGAACTGTCAACAAAACAAAATGGCGGACTGCGTCGTTAACGATGTCTAAAACGATGTTCGATGTATTTTTAAATCCAACCAATTTTTATTATTATTATTTTGCTTAGTAAAATTATTAGTTAGATTCCAAACACAATAATAATGATAAACTAGACTATTTAAATATCGATATTAACAGCACTAGCCAAACTGTGGCAACATTAGTGTACAATGAACTGTCAAGTTAGTTCGCCTAATTCCGGACTCGACTATAGAGCTGGTGCTTACCTCTCCGAAAGGATTGGGCTAGCTATCCAGAGAGGTAAAGCAGCCATTGTCATACGGACGATGCCGCGAACGGACCTGCTAGAGGGAGTGTTCTTTTTATAGTGGTAATTATTATTTATATATTGAATATTTGAATAGCTTAGTTTTATTTCAATTTTAAATACCTTAAGTTTAATTATTAATACTATTATTGTTGAATTCTGTAAATACACAATTATTTTTACTATCTTTATTAATTTGTTGAATGGTTCAAATTATTTTATTGATTTATTTAATACGGTTTGTACATTTTTCGAAACAAAAAAAACATTACTTTTCCATTTGAATACTTTTAGCTGTATTCATTTCTTGAGGTGAAAAGAAACGTGAGATCGACGACGACGTTCACAGTCACAACCTCAAATCTCAACAAATAAGCAAAGAGTATGAAATGAAATGAAATATATTCCGTATAGATAAAGGTTACAGTTAAAGGAAAAGAGAGTTCTCTTACGTTGAATACTGGACCCATGCGAGCACTAGCGCCCCAGATGGTAATTGAGTGAACTAAATTATACTGTACATACGTGCCTATACTTATTTAAGTCCTTGTATTATTTATAACTAGTTTTCAAGCAATGTTTGTGTTCGTGTTTAGCAACAAAAAAACACAAATGTTACTGGAAAACTAGCCTTATACAAAACAAAACATAGGTGAAGTTTCCAAGCCTTTAAAGAAAATAACAACGTTGAAAAAAATGTTTTTTTTTACATAATTTAAAGTAAATTACACAATTATCGTTTTTAAAGGTAACACGAAGATTGTATAAGCAAGTAAACACAACTCACCCAAATCTTTAACAAAATCAAGTAAAATTACGTTATTTCAACTTATTTCGCAAACAAATAGGTTTTTTTTAATTGAAATTTGAGGCGTTATAGAGATAGATAGAATTTTGCTTTGTGGCATGTCATTTGTGTTGCCACTATGATTTCGTCGATGTCAGGTTTAAGGACAGCACACGTTTTAAGGGAGAGAGTGAACAAATTTGAAAAGGGGAACAAAAGACAAAGAATGTTTCGGCTTCATAATTTATACTTACAAACAAAACAAATATTTACATGTTTACAACTTTCTCAACTTAGTGGATTCCACGTTTCTTTTCTCCTAAATAAATAATTACAGCTAAAATAATGAAAGTTATGTTTTTTTTAAGTGGAAGGTTTTTAAAAACGTAGAACATAAGTCAATCAATTAATTTTAAACATTCAACATATTAACAAAATAGGAACATTTACAAACTTAAGACGGAATATTTGACAATACGATAACAATGCCATCTGGTAAGTCATTAACGTATCACCAAGTATTTAAGTAATGTTTACCAATTTGCAGCAGATGTCGTTACACTCGTTACTATTTTTGTGAATTGAGTTTTCCTCCCCCTGAGGCTGACGGCAAGACAGCCAAGACAGTCTGTGAAAGGCACTAAAAGTTAAAAAGTAATGAAATCGGACTAAATAATAAAAATAATTTCATTTACTTTTCATTCTACTGTTTAAAGCTTCAAGATATCACGATTGCGACGTTAGAGTTCGAAAGTTTATTTTTATTTTCATTCCGTACATTCAATGCTCGCTCGTATAGTAAACTTTTTGCCTTTCGGCCTATCTCAGCAATTGACAAAACTTTATTTTCAGGGTAAGTTTTACCTACAATTACTTAAATTTTGAGTAACTGAAGTTGTTAGGAAATATGAATAGCGATTTCCTAACTCCTACTAACTACTTGTACTGATTAGATTATTTAACTATTCCAGTTCTTGTAAGAAACCAGAAAAGAGATCACTGTCAGATAGAAAACAAACACTATTGTAACATGGAGGTACAAATTCTACCCGCACTCCAAGACAACTATATGTACTTGATTGTGGATAAAGCTTCGAAGAAGGCAGCTGTTGTGGATCCTGTTAACCCTAAGTCAGTGATGAAGTCAGTTCAAGAACTTGGAGTCACTCTTACTACAGTGTTGACCACACACCATCATTGGTAATTTGTTTAAATATTATAAGTTCAAGTTCAGGAAAATAATGACATTAACTCATGAAAGAACATGTGAGAATTTGTTACATAAAAATTGTTTATAAAAAAACATGTCCTTGATTATTAGGTATTAAAACACATTGATACAATCGAAAAAATGCCTGTCCTGTTTTCCAAAATTGTATATTCATTTTTTTATTGACTGTTAATGGGTCGTTCTTTTTTTTTTACCGACAATAGCCTGTCTCTCATCTTATTAAGCGTCTCATCAGAGTATGGATAATTATGTTTTTCGTGTTTAATATACGTCCATACTTTTATTTATCTAAGAGTACCAAATAATTGTGCTCTTTCTTAAAACCAGGTTTTTTTAAATAATATTGTTTTCCGTAGAATGCCGTGACAGAGTGGTCATCTAATACTTGGTCTCGGCTGAAAACGGCCACTCTGTGACAGTGTTTCTGGTAAACCATTAAAAATAACTAAATACTAATGCAGGGCCGGTAGCATTAATTAGTTTTAATAATGAATAAATGCATTTTTTTTTTAAATCATGCACTGAAATCTGAAACCATAGTTATTGATAGTTCAAAAATATAAAAAACCGAAAATTGACAGTTTAGTGTCTGTAAAAAATAAGTACGACCCTAATGCAAAGTAGTATACTTTTGGAAGCTAATAGCTTAGTCTCAATGAATATGATTTGAGAAGATAGAAGGAAAGCAAAGAACAAGAAATTGGGTAGATCTGGAATAAATTAAGTTATGAGGCAAATAAAATGGCAATGGATAGAAAGTAGTGGGAACATTACTTCAGGCAAGATGCTGCATCCGCAATGCTGATAAATAAAACAATGTAGGTATGTAGGAACTAATGAATAAATAATTACTAATTATTGTTAATATACCAACCAGCTATGGAAATAGTTTGGCCATTCTTAAATGGCCTGCTGGAGCGGCAGCTGGGTTAGGCCATTTTTTCAGGAGTTGTCCAAATATTTAATAGTCATTCTAAAGAATATTTGGAAGCCTGCTGTAAGAGCAAAGGCTGCAAATGAGAATTTATTAAACCAGTCTACACTCTATTGGTAAGCGCATAAAATTTAAAATGCCAATACTATCACTATGTAGTTAGGCACCGTCTTTGCAGCATTGAGCATTAATACAGATTTTATTAACCAGGTAATCTATCGACCTCTCACTTCTTTAAATGTACATATTACAGGGACCATGCTGGGGGTAATGCAGAGCTACTGAATATGAACCCTAAGCTAAAAGTGTATGGGGGTGATGATCGTATCGAAGCTCTAACAAATAAGATTGGCCATAACAACAGGTTCAATGTTGGCAATCTGAATGTGCTTTGCCTTTTCACTCCCTGTCACACCACCGGACACATCTGCTACTTTGTCTCAACTCCGGAAGAAGGAAATGAGACGGCTGTGTTTACTGGTAAAGTTAAATCCTGCTAGTGTTGGATAAAAATTAAATAATCAAATAATTATATTACATTATAAGAAAGAACTAACTATACAGGGTGGAAATAAACAAATACCAAAAAATCTCACTCACACAAAACATCAATGTGCTTAGGTAATAAAATAATACAATTTATACTATTATACAGAATGACTTCAAATTGGTAATAAAAAATCAATGTTTTACACACATCACAACTACTTTGTCGTAAACAAAAATAAGCTGTGTGAAGGAATGATTTGGTATACTTTATTTTCCTTCATACTATTTTTGACCACCCTATTAATGATAAAAAACAACGGAAATAATATTTTTTAAACAATAGTTGTAAGGTTCAATTCCATATTTAAGTGTAATATCATTTAGCATCCGGGTATTAACAGAATCTTATCATGTTTCTGACAACTGTTGATAAGAAGCCTTGTTAATATATACTTATGACTTACTTAATTCTATATTTATGTTTGAGTACTGTATTCAATACTAAATCTTTTTGTACAACAGGGTTTCCTTAGATTCTCAACTAAAGAGGATTGTAATGGATGTATGTATGTACATATATGTGTCTGTTTTTATTAACTTCGTACCGGATGAACTGATAGCTCTACAGAAATTGTTTATACAATTCTTTGCCAACTCTTCGTGGGTTATCATATCCTTTAGTCCAATATACTGGGCAAATGTTTTACTGTATCATGAACTGAACATTAAACATGCAGTGGCGTAGCTGGGCGTAGGCACTTAAAGGGGCTTCGCAAATCTTAATTAAGGCCAAACGCCATAAACTAAGTAGTACATAAAGAACGTCGCTGATGCGACTTAGCCCACGTCTAGGTTAGTCCTGGCTACGCGACTTAAAATGACTGAATCGAACTCTAGTCTTCTATTTCAGGTGATACACTATTTCTCGGTGGTTGCGGTAGATTTTTTGAAGGCACCGCTGAACAGATGCACGCGGCATTCCAATTACTGAGTGAGCTTCCCGACGATACCAAGGTGTTTTGCGGCCACGAATATACTTTGGGGAACTTGAAGTTTGCTTCAACCGTGGAGCCTGAAAACGAGGCTGTGAAGCAAAAATATAAATGGAGTCAAGAAAGAAGAGCGGAGGGGTTGCCGACTGTAAGTGTTAGACCTAGTCTAACTAGGTCTCCCCAGACCTATCGACGCCGAATCGGCTTGAGCCGAGCCGAGCGACGTCGTTTTCGCTGTTATTGCATGGACATAAAAACTTTTTCTTACCGGCTCAAGCCGATTCGGCGTCGATGGGTCTGGGGAGACCCCTAAGCGGCATTGTGGCGGGGGGAGCGGGGCGAGGTCGCTTCATTTGAGTTCATGCTATGCTACAGAACGCCGTTTGCGACAAAGCACAACAGGTTTCACTACCCTGTTCTTCGATTTGCGGCTTGAAATCAGCCAGTAGATGTGCGCCACTGACTGTGACCTTACTTCGATGAACTAAGCTATACTCTTCAGATGCCATTATTAATCCTACCCTCCAAGCCAATAATCAGTATCTTTCTCTTAATTGATTGGGGACTTGGGGAATTGAATAGGGACCATGCCGCGAGCGGTCCTGCTAGAGGGGGTGCTTTTTGTAGTGGTGATAATTATTTAAAAGCATTGCTCTTGTCTGTGGAGTAATTTCTAATCTTCTCTCCTCTATGACAGCTCCTTGACCTCTTTATACGACACGACATGCACCTTCTCCCTGATTTGGTCAATGCAGCTTCTTGGTCTTCCTCTGCCTCTCCTGCCTTCGATTTTCCTCTCTATATTGTTTTTGATCAGCATGTCGTGCCTCAATAAATGGCCAATCATCCCTCCACTTCTGTTCTCAAATTCTCAATTTAAATTACCAAAGCGAAATGTAATATTCTTTAAATAAAATAAAAACTACACTACGGGCTGCATTACCTCTCTGGATAGCTAGCCCAATCCTTTGAGAGAGGTAAGCACCAGCTCTAGGATCTCCAGAGGCTGGATGAGCCGGGATGAAAGCGCCTTAATAAAGCTTTTCATATCAGCTGACCAAGGTCCCATGGGCATGGTCTCCACTGCAAGCGTCACAAATTCGTAATTATTTAATAATGATGAATATTTGCGGCGCTTGTGGGTTTGGGCCTGATCAACTGCTGCACCGGCCCGATTAAGGGTTGACTGGAAGTGGGAAAGGACGAATTAGTGTTATAGGGACCATGCCGCGAGCGGACCTGCTAGAGGGGTGTTCTTTTTATAATGGTGATAATTATTTAGTAGAGTAACTTGGTTTTATTTTAAATTAAATACGTTTAGTTTTAATTTTTAATTGTCTTATTGTTGAATTCTGTAAATACACAATTATGTACTTAACATTTTCCTTTGATAGTAATAAGGTTGATATTGCTACAGGAGTCTGAGATACTACCTATTAGCTTTGGAGCACTTCATTCATGACCTGTAATCAAAAAAGATAGACCTGATTTACCTAAACATGTCGCATGTTTATTCAAAACTACAATATCATGCGCGAATGAACCCGCGCCTGCGCATTGCAATCTGCGTGCTAACGTGATGTTGATAAACCATTGAAAGTTGCTGCTGCTTTTAAAGCTGTTGTTTTTAATGTAGTACTCTCTTGTTGAGTGGCGCGTGCCACAAATGGCTGCGTTTAACCTCGTAAGGCCAACCATACTGAAAAATTGAAGTTTTTTGTAAGTGGGACTTTGAATCTACAATCAAGGGAATAAAGTTCAATTGCGATTGTTCGAATATGCCATTTTCAGTTAATGAACATAGGAAAATAAACCTTGTTCTTATTGCAACAGAGTTCAAAGTAAATTGCCTTGATTATGTACATCCTATTGCACACTGGGCCTTACGAGGTTAAAGACAATTGTTTTAAGGGGCTTCTAAACGGGCCATGTTTTGCTGCAATTTGTGGCCGGCAACTAGTGCTATCTTACTCTTACTTCGTATGTTAGAGCAAGATGCGTATAGTTGCCGGCTACACATTGCCGTGATAATGTTGCTCGTTTAGAAGCCCCCTTACTCTCATCAAGATTGTGTGACTTGAGTCTATCAGTAGGTACCGTAAGCCGATGCGGCCAAACCAAAGGCCGTACTTTGAAAATCGAAGTTAAATTACGTTAGCTCCATCCCTTTTTAATCGAAGTTAAGTTACGTTAGCTCCATCCCTTTTTCTCAATTTAATCTGCAGTGACTAGTGACAGGGAGTCCACATTCGAAGTTACGTTACGTCGTTTGAATTGCAGGTACCTTCAACGATAGGGGAGGAGAAAATATACAATCCATTCATGAGGGTATGGGCCCCCAGCGTTATGCAGCATGCGAAGACTACTGATGTTGTAGAAACTATGAAGGTTATCAGGCTGGAGAAGGATTCCTTTAAGGGATAAACAACGTTTTCTTCAAGGCAGCTAAAATAACATCAGCATGTATTTTGTACCAGCATGTATTTTGTACCATCCTGTAATTTCGTTTCCATTTTTACAACAAGCATTCATTTAAATCTTTGTTTACAATGTTGTCAATGATAGACTATTCATGGCACAAACTGTCATAGTTTTATTTTTATTAGATTTTTATGACTTATATTTATTAGTTTGTATTTATGGGGTTATTGTTACTGAAATGAAAATAAATAAATAGAAAACTTATGATTTTAAACGATTTATTCCAAAATGTAAGCTTTTATGTGTATTTAAAACGAATATATTCGTAGCAGGCGATATCAACCAGGGAACCGGTTCCAAAAATACCTTTAGGTACAGTCAACAGCATAAATAAATGATCATTTATGTACTTTGTCACTTTAACGTTGTGTTTGAAATGTTACACAAAATTGTCAAACGATTGAAAGCGACAAGGTACAGGAATGATGATGATGATGATGATGATGATGATGATGAGTATATAATGCTTTGACTACGACATTGATTTTAGCCACCTTCTTTGGTATAACGGCAGTAAGGCACAGCGAAAGCGCTATACAACAGTTTTAATTTAGGGTAAAACTCCCAATGATTGGCATCTAAATGACCAGTTATTAGCAACTTGTGATTGTAGAAAAATGGTCCGTATTACCTTGAAACTTGAAGCCAGGTGTGTCTAGTATACACAAAAACGTTTATTTATGTGTAACGAACCGGGATGGAGCGAAAACTTACTTTAAAATTAATGAAAGTAGTGAAACAGGCCGACCCATGTATTTGGTGATGAGAGTCGATGATGAAATAGAAGATCGGATAGCGGTGAGCGGTTGAGTTCATTTGTTTTTATTTCAACGAGAGTCTGATCATGAAATCTGGAGTTGGATAGGTAGTCAAATAATGGCATTTCTCGATGGCGGACATAATCATGAATGCTGGGATTCTTTGTATATTATTGTACGGCGGCGACTACGAGTATGTGCCCATGTGACGTATTGAGACAAATCGTAAGAAATTATAACGTCATCCCGAGATGGTTCCATATTAGGTTATGAATCAAATAAGCAAGCAGTGTACGTAAAATATTGTGCCGTTTGAAACTGTTTTAGTTAGGTACCAATAGGTGTCATTTTCATTTCGAAGAAGCATGTCCTTAGCTGAGACTGAGAATCTTATCTATACTACTTACACGCAAGAATATAGCAAGACCAAAGAATTTCACAGCTTTTAGATTCAAAGGGACCATGTTGCCAGTCTGTAAGCCCTAAGCGGCGTGCTCATTTAGGTATACTTTTGGGAAGAAGGTTTAGTTCTAAGCTTCAAAAAACAGTTTGTCTCAGTGGCAGCCTAGGTGGAACTAAGTACAATGTTCTCAAGTAGAAAATTGGCAATTACTCATTCAGAAACGTCCTTATTTTTTCTAAACTTGCGAAGCTATATACAAAAGTACAACCAGAGTACAATAGAACTGCTTTCATTGTCACACTCGGGGCATCTGTCAGTAGGTATATTTATTGTTAGAGAGAGTGAAAACGATACACAGACAGATACAATCAATACTTTAATCAATCTATCAATACTTGTTTTAATGTAAGTATTACGTATTTATGCTTATCGCTGGCAAAGTACATAATTTACTCATATGTACTCGATTGTACCTGTAAGCTGTGGCCTGACCTGACCTGTTACAATTCGGGCCGTGGGACCGCAGCTTTACTCGGTTCAAGAGTAATCAAGACACATGGAAAACAGCCTAGACAACGAAGAACTGCGCACATATCGTCAAACTGACACATATAAACAACTGACAAACACAATAAACTAAATAAAACTTGAAAAAAATAATGGATATCTGAAAAATTAATTCATAAATAAACACAAAATTTTAGAACAGCACGATATTACGATTGCATCCTTAGAGTTCCCAAGGTTTTTTTTAATTATCATCACCGCAACAATGCTCACTCGTATGGTAAACTGTTTGCCTTTCGGCATATCTCAGCAAATGACAAAACTTAATTTACAGGGTAAGTTTCACCTAACTTAATTTAAGTAACAGAGGTAAGGTATTAAACGGAAAGCGATTTAATAACTGTTTCTGGTTCTGATAATTATTCCAGCTATTGTATGGAATCAGAAAAGAGATCACAGCGTCGCAGAATACCACCCGTTCAATAATATGGAGGTGCAAGTGCTCCCAGCGCTCCACGACAACTATATGTACTTGATTGTGGATAAGGTATCGCGGGAGGCGGCTATTGTGGACCCTGTTAAACCTAAATCAGTGTTGGAGGCGGTTAAAGTACTTGGAGTCAATCTTAGTTCAGTGCTGACCACACACCATCATTGGTAATTTGTCATATTGTTTTTTTATCGGTTTTTTAAAGGAGAGAACCTATTGTAACGTTTTGGTTGAGTGAGAGGTTTTTGTGATGAACTTTTGAAATGTGTTTGGCGTGTGAGCGACACATTTGTGTATGTCGTGGTGCGTGGTAATTGAAAAGGGGCCACGACCTCCTTCCAAGCATTTTGTATGGTAGAGGAGGAAAACGAGCCGGCGTCTCGCCTGATGGTAAGTTTTGACTACTGCCTATGAACACCCGAATTACACGGAGAGGAATTTAAGAAAACTGAATGCTCGTCATTAAAAGAAACCGGTCACGTGTAAGTCGGCCTAGAGCACTAAGGGGAGCAAGTACTTCTTATTCATATGAAATAGATAAAAAAAGTCCTGCTGTTATTGCTTGCAGGCTTCATCTTTTAGGAAACCGGATGATGAGGAAAAAGGAATGATACAGGACACGTCGGACATGTGAGCCGTAACTTCAGTTTCTGTAGGTACAGTCAACAGCATAAACAAGTGATCATTTATGTACCTCGTCACTTTAACGCTGTGTTTGAAATGTTATACAAAATGGTGAAACGGTTGAAAGCGACAAGGTATTACCAAACAAAATACAAAGTTATACAGAGCAGTTGGGAGGGGGTGGTCGCCGCTGCTGCTGCCTTATAGAATAGAACCGAAAATTTTCCCATCTAAAATTCTACTAGGTAGTTAAAGTAATTCAAGTAGGTAGTCATTTTACGAGTTTTATCTTCATTACTTTCTGAATTTGAGCGGGGGGGTTCATCGCGTTTCACGCAAACAAAAGCAAAGAGCAATAACAAAAAAATTGGCAAGCAAAACAATCATCAAATTTTTAATGATACCTACATTTTGTAAAGAGAATTTAAAAAATATCGGAAAGGAAAGCACTTACATCGAACTTAATAGGAAAATTATCACGGGTATCTTAGTACCTATACTTGATTGGTTCCTGAGATACAGGCCGCTAAAGCACCTACCTACCAAATATCATCGAAGAGAGCACCAAATAAATTATAAATAGAATTTTGGAGATACTTTTTTGTGTTTGTAGTAACGGCTTCGGAATCCTACTCTGAGCATGGTCCGACAATGCAGTTTTTCCACATTGTTTCTATGGAATACGCTCGTAATCTGTATTTTCACGCTCAATATGGACCTTCAAAAAAGCATGCCTAAGTAGGTTATCTTTTCTCAAAGGCTGGCAGCGAATTTGTGATTTCACTGGAGTTGCAGGTGTTCATAAGTCGTGGTGACACATCAGATAATTGGATCCTGGGGCACTACTTTGAAAATCGAAGTGCGAAGTTACTTTATCTATCCTTTATTGCCAATTTAGTTTAGAATGACAAGTAAAAAGGGCGCAGCTTCGGTTTGGACTTCAATTTTCAAATTACTCTGGTCGTCTGGTCGCATTTACAATAAAAAAAACTCCTTTAAGACAATGAAAACTTTGTTTTGAGAAAGTTGCTTTAAGTGTTACGTCAGCACTCTCAATGGATTCCTCACTATTATACCTACAGATTGATGTGTGTGTTGACTGCAGGGACCATGCTGGAGGTAATATAGAGCTATTGCAAACGAACCCGAGGCTGACAGTGTATGGAGGTGACGAACGCATCGGAGGACTGACACATAAAGTTGGCCATAAAAGCAGAATACATATCGGCCGTCTGAATGTGATGTGCCTTTCAACTCCCTGTCACACATCTGGAGACGTCTGCTATTTTGTCTCATCTCCGAACGCGGGAAACGAGTCTGCTTTATTTTCTGGTAAAGTTAAATCATACTTATACTCGCCCCGAATAATGACCTCACCTTTACTAAAGAACGAGGTAGGTACTAGGAGTAGATAGAATAAAGTAAGTGAACTGAGGTTCTAGCAAGGCGTTAACTGACTGACATGACCATACATCGTTATCGCGGGAGCAAAAACGATTTGACAGTAGTGAAAGATTATGACTAATAGGCAAGAACAGAAGTGACACTCGTATCGAGAAACGTTTATACCTACGAGTTCAAAATGTATAAATTTTCTTTCAAATATCTTCCCTCGGTACTTGACTTGACCAGTAGTACATATTTAAAGAGATCCTAACGTCAACCTCTCAGTCACTTTTCCTGCTACTTTAGACATTTGTTATTCTTGATTGATTTGATATGTACAGAAACATACAAAAATATATCTAAATTAAATATGAGTACAAATAGAAAACATATATTTAAAACTATTTTTGGAAAAAAGAACTGGATTTGACATAAATTAAAAAAAAAAAAGTTTGACTAGTTGACGCGTTTACTCAGTGCAAGACACGTTTCATTGACCGTTTCCAGCAAAAACTTCGTGCTAGATAATGAAGAACTTTTTAGAGGCTTAGAGTGTTTAGGAATATTCAATTTATACTAAATATACATTCTGTTATATGTGTTCTTTAATAGATTTGTTTTTGCTCCCGCGATAACGATGTCTGGACATGACATCCTTCATTGCCATACAAAAAACCGGGCAAGTGCGAGTCGGACTCGCGCACCGAGGGTTCCGTATTTAAGACAATAAGCTAGACACTGAAGTCCCACCATAAGGGTTCCTTTTTTACCATTTTGGTACGGAACCCTAAAAGGAACCCTTTTGGTGAGACTTCGTTCTCTGTCTGTCTGTATATCACAGCATTTTTTTGACAGAAACTGTACCACCTATCAACTTGAAATTTGGCATAGTTGTATACATCGATTTAGATTACCCGGTATTCTAAATGTTCATTATTTACAGTTTTTGAGATCTGTAAGGTGTAAGTTGAAAAACGGTGTAAGATGAAAAACCGTTAGTTACTCCCTATTCCGTGCACATTCTTGGTTCCTGGTCTGTACCGTTCGCTTGTGAGTGTGGTCGTGTGTTATTGTCAATTTTCAACAAGGTGCATTTTTAAAAGTTTTGTAATCTTACCCTTTTGAAAATCTAAATCAATCTTACTCCGTCACCATTCCATCTTACCCATTGTTTTTTTTTGTAATGAGTGTAACTTTATTTCAACTTTTTCAATAATAAAAGTATTAGTAACTTCCTTGTTTTAGTTTAAATATAAAGATTCATACGTCCTCTTTACCAAGTAACTATGTAATCCTCGTATTATATCACTTTAAACAAAACACCTCTCATCTCGTGTAAAATCCGTTCAATCTTACCCCACCTTGCCCTACTAAAATTTTGTCTGGTCAAAAATGGACCTTATGGCAATGAGTATTTTTCTTTTGGGTTATCAAGCATATTATCTTAAACGGATACCTCGGTGCGTGAGTCCGACTCGCACCTGACTGATTTGTTGACCATGTTGGTACGGAACATTATAAAATAGAACAAAAATGGTACAGAAATCATCTTCCTAGGATCTTTTTGTCATACGTTTTTTGATTAGGTACTTAATTTCGAGTAGGTACCTATGTGTGATGATGACAGAATTTATACTTTTGCATTGCAAGCCCCAGGACTTTGCTACGCCACCTTGAGGGCGCTCCCCACTAGCTGGGAAATACTGTTGACTTCCACAAACGATCTCCAAACATGCTGACAGGTATATAATTTCAGGCGACACACTATTTCTCGGAGGTTGCGGTAAATTTCTGGAAGGCACTGCTGATCAGATGTACGCGGCACTCATCCAAATATTGAGTGAACTTCCCGACAAAACCAAGGTGTTTTGCGGCCACGAATACACATTGAGCAACCTAATCTTCGCTTCCTATGTAGAACCGGAAAATACTGCTGTGATACAAAAATACAAATGGTGTCATGCAAGAAGAAAGGAGGGCAAACCAACCGTACGTATCAAGTTCAAGCAGCATTGTAGCAAGGTTAAGGGCATCATCATCATCATGTCAGCCGAAAGACGTCCACTGCTGGACATAGGAATCCCCCAAGGCTCTCTACTCAGACCGGTCTTGTGCAGTCAAAAGTTGAGTGATGACCTACGGATCTGATACGTGGGCGCTAACAATGGGCCTCATAAGGAAGCTCAACGTCACGGAGAGGGCTATGCTCGGGGTTTCGGGGTTCCGCAGTAGAACTAAGGTTACCGTTACCGACATAGCCCGAAGAATAGCTAAACTTAAGTGGCAGTGGGCGGAAGAAGGTTCTTGAGTGGCGTCCGCGGACCGGGAGACAAGCTGTAGGTAGGCTTCCAACAAGATGGAGTGACGACCTTGTAATGATTGCGGGAACGCGGTGGCTGCGAGAAGGTTAAGGTAATATGTTTAAAATAAACTGCATGTACCTATTCGTAGGTTACGCAGCACCTAAGCAGGATAGAGGCCACATTATAATAAATTCGGTAATGTTCCGCGACCTGGATCCCAATAACCATAATGCGTATGTGTCCGTTCTTTGGATATATTCAACTTGGCCATATTTCCTTGTGACCGTTAAACGTGAAAACACGATTGAAGTAGCGGCAGTGTTGTGAAACACTCCATTGAGCATCGTAAAAATTTCAGCCAAGTCGAGATGTATAATAATTTGAATATAGCTACATTTTATTGTAATCCAATAGAGTTTTTAAATCAAACTCAAAATAAATTGTGTGGCTAGAAGAAGACGAAATTGTCAGAAATTTAAATATTGTGTCAAAATATACAAAATGTGAAGTTATTGATAGATGAGTGAATAAATAATCATAAAACCACGTTAACTTTGAGCTAGGAAGCGAGTTTGCCAGCTATGGTGACGTGAAAGTGCAGTGAATTCATTGACACATGTTGTACCAGCCAGCGGGCCTTTGTTATCATCAAGGGACTTTTTTTGAGATGTTTTTTTATTTATTATAGTTAAAACGACGAACACTAGAGTGCGAGCAAAGAAAAACAATCTCAAGATTAAGCTAGTTACGAAATTTATTTCTGTAACTAACAGCCCCAGCGGGGTACATCACTATTCCAATACCTGCAACAATGAAGTTTGACATCTGTTCCTATATACTTACTTGCTGTCAATATTTAGGGAACTTCATCAGCGAGCAAACGTCAAAAGTGCCATCACTCGGTGCCGCTACTTTAGAAATAACGTCCTCGATATTTTTATCTTGGAAACATCACCTTTTTTCGTATGTTTTTGGTTGAATCTTCGAACCTCCAAAATCTTACACGACGATTTTTGATTTAATAGTTGAGTAACTTCTAGAACCGACCTATATAATTGAATTTGACGCTGCAATCAAGGCGCCCGCAAACTACCTATCTCCATCACACGTTCTTGGCTCAGAAGCATATAAAACTATCCCTTTTCTTCTTGTGAGGGCGTGGCATCATATATTTTATTTTATTTAAGCGGCTGGATTGCTGTAAAACTTCAGTTTATTTTACTGCTGTCGTCCACTTAGGTATACTGTTATAGTGTTTATAGGGGATTTAGGGGGCGCCAAACTCCGCCGAGCTTTTTCCACTCCCTAGCTCGCTGAGCGACCCTTAGCTTTCTTACGAGGCCCATAGTGAGAGAACACGTCTCAGATCCATAAGTTATCACTGGTATCACACACTGGTTAGGCTTTCGTCTTGAAGCACTGAGGTATTTTGGACGAGAATATACAGCGAAGTTACCCAATATTATTTGACTTTTTTTATGGCATAGGAAGGCAAACGAGCACACAGGCCTCCTGATGGTAAGTGGAAACTGTGACCCATAGACATTCGCATTCACAAGACCGCAATCCTAAGACTGCAAATGCGTTGCCAACCCTGAGGACTAAGATGGAATGCCTCTATGCTAATCATTTCACCGGCTGTCTTATCCCCAAACCGGAACACAACAATGCAAACACTGCTGCTTGGCGGTAGGTTAATAGATACGATGGTGGTACCAACCCGGACGGACCCTGCGCAAGGTCCTCCCATACAGATATTAAGACGCTACGTGCAAATTTTGACACTCAACTCAACTGATATTTGTATCCCTAAGGACACGTCAGCCGGTAGGTATGTAATTATAACGGTAGGCGGTGGTGAGTGACGTGTCTGTTACGAAATAACGTAATCTGTGACTGTACGGTCCAACTCCAATACATATATTTGATGTCGAATCTATTTTTTGTTGGATTGCAGGTGCCTTCAACGATAGGAGAAGAGAAAATGTACAATCCATTTATGAGGGTATTGGAACCCAGCGTTATGCAGCATACGAAGACTACTGATGCCATAGAGACCATGAGAGCCATCAGGCTGGAGAAGGATTCCTTCAGAGGATAGAGAGTTCACATTCTGCCAGTATGAGTTTTCTGCAAGGTGGGAACAACGTTAAATTAGCAATTGTATTTTGTAGCATCCGGTTTTCGTTTTCTTTTCGACGTCAATCATTTAAACCTTTTTAAAGCCGAAACTAGTTTTATTTTATTAGATTGGTTGTACTTTTAGTTATTGAAAAATTGTTTTTTTTGTACTTATAGGTAAGTATAGTATTATTTTTCTAAGATGTCCGAATGGTCGTTATGAGCTTTTATTAACAGTTTAGAACGAAAGCAAATATGTAAAGAGATAATCCACTCAAATGGATACCTTCCATGCTAAGTTATAAGTTTCAAGTTGTAATGGCAAACCAGTATTATCATATGTCGCTGTTGGAGCTCACCTGGGTAGAAGGCCGGCGAGGCGAGTGGCAAAAACCGCTACTGTTTTTAATCGCCATTACAACTTGAACCTTATTGCTTTAAGTAGAAGGTAGCCATTTGAGTGGATTGTCTTTTAACATATTTCCTTCGGTCCTGAACTGATAAAGATAAGCTCTTTATGACCATTCGGACATCTTAGAAAAATACCACTATATTTATTATTTTTTTGATAAGCGTCCAGTCGTATGCTGCCGTAATCATGTTTAGCTTTTAAGTAGATTGCCACGCCCTTACAGGGTTGTACTTAGGTATGTATAACAATAAAACAAAAAAAACATCTTAGCCTAATTGTGCAAAGTGTGGTTATATAATTATCAACAAGTTTTAAAAGTTGTTGGTAATTCTTTAGCTCTGCCTACTTCACTTTGGGAATGAAGGCGTGAGTTTATGTATGTATGTATGTCTAAATAAATAAATAATCAAAGGCGGCTATTATCAAACAGTGATTAAGTACAATAGTTTTGAGCACATATGTCATTTTTGAATTAATACATGAAATGACAGTGTCAGAGTGTGCAGATAAATGAAAATACTTATTCCAATACGATCAAGTTCTAATGCTTGAAAAAAGAAACAGATTACCGTGAAATACGCCAACATTGCCCGAATGTTATTAAAAAAAAAAGGTATTTTCTATATGAGCTATGTTTTTTTGTAATATTTGCTGAAGCCGCATGCATTTGTATGTTTTTGCTTTGCATGTGTAGAGTTGTAATGACGGGTTATTGTAAAGCCTTGTTTTCTTTGTACCTATTATGTAATTAATTTATCCGTACGTGTCTAGTATAAGGATATCATAGATTGACTTATGAATATATTTATTAATTCCGAATCGTATTCTTATCGCGGTTTAATAATAACTGCATAGTAATAGTATATTATAAGCAGTTCTTAATGGGGTTATAAATAGAGTATTCTTCTTTTTTAGGGTTCCGTACCAAAATGGTAAAAAGGGAACCCTTATGGTGGGACTTCGTTGTCCATCTGTCTGTCTGTATGTCACAGCAGGTTTTCTAAGCAATTACAAAAGGCTATCACCTTGATTGGCTACATTTTTACTCCATTAAAGTACAGGTAAATTACTTTAGAGACATTTTTGCATTTGTAGTAGTATTTGTATATTTACAGGGATTCTCAAATTTAATTTAAATTTTGCCTATTATCAAGATTATTAGCAAGTAGGCTAGGTTAAAAATGCTTAAAAGACAAATGTCGTTACAACGAGGTAAGATGCCGAACGGCATTTTATTTTAGTGCATTCGTAATGAAAACAAAGCCACGTGCTGGCTCAGTTAGGCCAGATATCGCTTATCTGTGACGACAAGGGATCTTCCACTTCAACATTCTGTGGATTAAAAGGATATAACCAGAGCCGTCTTTTCCTTTCATCACTCTGGGCACGTGCCCAAAACAGTGGCGTACCGAGCTAGGCCTGGCGTGGCCGAAGCGGCCTCTCGCCCACGGGCTCGCACTTCAAATGGCCTCGCGAGGAGCTCGCTTGTAGGTGCCTAAGACTTTAGAAATCTAAATTATACGAATACGTTACCATAAAAAACACTAATACTGAAATACTGAAAGAAAAGGTCCTCACTGATGCGACTTCGTCCATCAAAATAACTCCACGCTACGCTACTGCCAGTAGCGTAGCGCCCTTACTCCTGTATGGCTTGAAGAGACTTCTTACCCACCGACCAACTAGCATGCACAACTGACCAATGACGGATATATCAAAATAAAATTTGAAAGCGTCGACGGAAGTCCAATTTCCGCACGTCTTGGCGCTTCGGGCCAGCTGAAGATCTGTCATAACCTAAACCTACCTTATATTTATGATAGACATTTTC
Source organism: Acleris emargana (assembly GCA_927399475.2). NCBI lineage: Eukaryota > Metazoa > Arthropoda > Insecta > Lepidoptera > Tortricidae > Acleris > Acleris emargana. The sequence goes on from OV656840.1 coordinate 8,162,496, forward strand.
ATCAGTTGAGTAGTTTAGTTGAGCAGTGGGGAAGTCACTCTTGAATGTTCTCGCTTGTCGTTCTGCTCGTCTTTTTCGTAATTGACTGGGTAGAGCGACAAACAAATAGCGGGCAAGATGTGCTCGCCGCAGTGCTTCACTTACCAATAATAAATATAAATATCTGTTAGAGTCTGCTGTATGTAAGATGTACGCTGGGACCTTAGAGGTGAGATGTGTGAAGGATACGAAAGACTTACTCAGGTGGAAAGGTTTCGGGCCATAGTAGCTACTTCACAAAATAACCATTTATCTATCCAAGTCACCAGAAGTAAAAAGTTTTCTAGTGTTTGGTCCCATTTATTACCTCTTACTTACTTAAATTACCTGCATCATAATCATACACCGGATTGACGGGGGCAATAATGTACCTGTGCTAGTGATTCATTAAATGTCGACTTAGTTTATCGACATCGATAAAAATCAATTTTTAATCATCCATCAGTATCATAAGTAATGGCCAAGTTTGAATGCCTTTTAATTATGTGGAAACCTCTTTTATTCAAACTTATCGCAACTTTAAACGACTGGTATCTGATAGTGACCCTGTACTGGAGACACTTTTGACAACCATTGAAATTACGTTGAATAACCAATTCATTCCCTACAAGCATATTTTTTAGCATTCCGACGAATTGAGAACCTTTTTGTTTTTTAAGTCGGTTAGAAATGCATCGAAAGAGAAAATATTGTTTATCTTCATGGAAAGTTGATCATTTAGATATAGAAGATAAAGGTACGACTTACTTTTGCAAGAAATGTAAGATCCATATGTCACGACAAAAGTTGTCGATAAACTTTGTCGATATTTAATAAATCACTAGCACTGGTACATTTTTGCCCTCGTCAATCCCGTGTATGATCATAATATGTAGTTCCTGTACCGACCAAATCCTAGAATGACCACTTCCATAATTACTACTCTTGTCTAGTACCTTAACCGTACCCTTACTATTACCATTCTTTATTTATTTAAATCTCTCATTCTTCCAGTGAGTGGTCAATTTGGAACGCAGTCATTATAGGAACGGCGATTGTGGTAAGTGGTCATTTGGAGATATGGTTATTTTGAGAAGTGATTCAAAAAGGGTGGGGAATATTGATAGTACAACCTAAGGCACTTGTACCACCTCCGGGGAGGAAGCATTTTGCTATTGGCTGTTTTCTCGCTCAAGAAACAAATAAAAGGTATGAATCCCGTAACAATTAGAGAGACGCATATCGCATATATTGATAGTTGATCGCTGACTGTATCACAGTGCCAGCAAGAACTTTCCCTCCAAGAAAAAATATATAATTCCCGTGTCAATAAAATATGCATATCGATGGAGGAAAGGAGAATCCCCTTAAGCGACATGATTTTCGAAATTGAGTTTTATATATCATTAGAACCGGCTTCTTTTTCTGCGTCTTTTGAGCCGGGTTAAGTAGTAAGTTAGAAAAATGTCGCTTAAGGGGTTTCTCCTTTCCTCCGTCGATATATTATTAGATGATTCTGACTCTACTTGGTTCTGGCTTCTTCGGTGGTGGGACAAGTGCCTAAAATAACAAAAACATACAAATATTATAAATACATTATTATTAACATTAACCTAAACTTAAAGCTGACAATCACAAGTGAAATAATGGCTAATGAGAGGCTGCATGTCACTGTTCCTTCTTTATGTATGCTGACATTTCTACTGCATATTTTTCTTTTGATCTCTCAAACATAGCAACATATACCTGGAAAAATAAATTTTAGGAAATTTAGGAAAATAAGTTTACTTGTGGCAGATGTTAACATAAAAGTTATCTGATAAGTTGACTTTGTTTTTAAATTTACGTATCAGTACACTAAAAGTCTAAATGTACAGTCGAGTACAACATATGTAAGTACACAACCCGCCTGGCTCCCCTGAAAACCCCCTGTTGTCATCCCCATGCCAACCATTTTGATGAGTGGAGACCATTTCGGCACACATCAAACTCATTGTATGTTCAAAGGGTTAAGAAGTCATTGGGCATGGGCATACTTAGCTTAATTTCATTGTAACTTACATTGCATTACCTGGAAAAAGACCTGTGGGTTTGTAACTCTCACTTGCTCTCACATTCTTTCCCCAAACTGTAAAAACATTTTTTCTACTATTCACACACTATTCTTAACACTGTCTACTTATATAGAGGTGTTGATATAGTTAATGAACCTTACCCTTTTATCTTCAGTAGACAATGCCCTCCATCTTGATGCTAGTTGTCTTGTAACCTCTTGTTTAGTTGGCTCTCCTCCTACTTCTGAACTAGTCTCAGCTACTACTACTGGTCGCTGCTCTTGGCAAAATTGGAAAAATGCATTACAAGGCTTCTTAGGAGCATTTGGGTCTCTTTCTGGCTGTAATATAGGAAAAAGGATAAAATATAGTTTATTTTATGATAGAATAACCTAACATTTACATAAGTTTGAGCTACTTTTTGTCTGCATGGTCAGATATGTTTACCTTATCTGCTTTACTTTTTCTCTTGGGACCTGGCTTTTTGCCCCCACCAGCATTTTGCTTCTCAGTCTGTTTTGACGCTGGCTGGGCCTTGACTGTCACCCGCGCCTTCGTCACAACTTCCGGTTTTACCTCGACCTCCACTGACGCCGTTCTGAACCTATCACCATGTTTGTCCAACTGCTCCACCAAGAGCTTGATATCTTTACGATAACGCTTTGTGATTTTCTTTGCTTCGTGTATTCTGCAATATCATTAAAGTTTAGTTAGTTTATGTGTAGAACAAAATACGCACACAATTAACAGAAATACGATTATACGAACCTATTGACTATTCTTTCGTTATCCTGTTGCAACACTTCACATCGCTCCAGCAAAAGTTGGTATTTACGCCTGTAAATCTCTTCCTCTGATGGTAAACTAACCATGTCATCAGAGTCGTCAGAAATATTAGAGCTCAATTGTTGTACTGTCATTTTAATTTATTTCACTTCATCAAGGTTCAGCGCGATCAAGTTTCTTTTATTTGAGCTGTCACTCCTGTCACTTCGGTGACTTCGGTCGGCCGGCCATGCCATGCCATAATCTCTTATGTTGGTATGACAAGAAAAAACAAAATAATTCATGCACGAGTAATATTTTAAAGTTTGTTTTATTTATTATAAATTTTTAGTAAGGCGTGTAACTTATAGGCAGTAAATATCTACAATTCATCATATGTCAATGCTTTATTTTATACTATTGTACGTATAATCGAAACAAAGTAGCCGAGCCGCGGAGTTTATTTTCTTCTTGAGCGTTACTTTATATACTCAAACGCCTCAGAAATATCTTTAAAAGCTCAAATATGCTCAAACAAAAACAGCCAATTGTGGATGTTGTCAAAATCATTTAAACCAATTACACTTAGGTCATTTCTTTGTTGACATGAAAGGCCATGAAACACACGAAAACGTCAAGTCAAATCACAATGTCAAATGATTTGGTGAATTTCTTTCAGTCAGTTCAATAATTTGCTTGCAAAATAGTACTGTTTAGATAAGGACAAACTTTCAGGAATTTATTTTGTTAGAACCCTAACCATCCCGTAATCTGTGATTTCCTATTAGTATGAATTAATTAGTTTTTCGTTCTAAGTTTAGTCCCAATTATAATAAAGGAGGCAAACTTAACAGTATTTATTAGGACACCAAGATGGGCGGGCTATTTGGGAAACATAAAAAGCCTGTTAGTAGAGTAACTGAGCAAGATAAGGCTGTACTACAGTTAAAACAGCAACGAGACAAATTGAAACAATATCAGAAGAAAATAGAGAACAATTTGGAAAAGGACAGGCAATTAGCTAAAAAGCTTCTAGGGGAAGGTAAACGTGAAAAAGCGAAATCACTTTTAAAGAAGAAAAGGTACCAAGAACAACTACTACAAAACACTGATACGCAATTGGAAAGGTTGGAACAACTTACGCATGATCTCGAATTTGCTCAGATTGAAATTCAGGTATGGAGATAAATTATTTGACTTATCCTAATTATGTTTACTGTATAATAAGCTTATTGATTTGGCTTGTAACAATAACTTGTTGACAAAATTCTAGTGAAGCTGCCATAATACTGCCTAATTGAAATCTCATGTATGGTGTTAGGACCTAGCACAGGGTATGGTATCTCATCTTTAGCCAGTAGCAGCTTTAGGCTTCCGTGACGTCAGCGTTCGCAAAAGACACGAAATATCACTTGGATCCCACCTATCATCAGATGGACTGTATTCTCATTTGCCTTCTCCATTTGCAAGTCTTTAGTTTTTAGTTTGGGTGTGTCTATGTACCTGATGAAACCTGAGTTGTGGATGTAATTTGTATTTTTGAATTCAGTTATGAAAACAATATATTGTATTTACCTGACTGTTGAAGCAGGGTTAATGATTGAACAAAGCAAACAAAGAAAATAAACCGATCTAAAACCCACTATATAATTAATTTTTCGATGAGATGAGACAAGAGATAATAGAGTGTTGATAATGCATTCTCGAAAAGTTATTTTTCTCCTATTTATGAAGTATGCCCTGTAGTTTTTGGGTATTTGGGTAGTAGTGACCTAAAAAAATACAGTGGGTTTGTTCAAATAATGTACATCTATTGTTTTCTCTGAACCCTTTTTGCAAATACTTTTCCAACTTTTATGGAGATATGTATTTTACAATATTTATATGAATCCACTTGTCATTAGGGACTCATCTAGGATTAATGGGTTAAGTGGATGTAGCTAAAGTTCATCAACATCATCAAGGAAGGGAGCATAATTATCTATTTTGTGTTAAAAAAAAACATATTTAAAATTTGTTTGTTTTCAGGTACTTGATGGATTGAAAACTGGAAATGTGGCATTAAAAAGTATTCATAGTATCTTGAATATTGATGAAATAGAGAAAATACTGGATGAAACAAAAGAAGGAGTTGAAAAACAGAAAGAGATAGATGATCTGATTTCTGGACATTTGACAGAGGAGGATGAGGAGGCTGTGGAAGCAGAATTGGAAGCTATTTTGGATGTCAGTGATGAACTTCCTGATGTGCCTAAGGAGAGATTGCCAGATATTGAAGAAGAAGAGGTAGAGAAACCTCGCAAAGTCAAAGACAGTCCCAGTAAAGTCGCCATTACAGCCTAAATGTGTTATTTTTCTAATAAGATTGTATATATTGTAGCTTGTAAGTATATATTTTTCTGTACATGACTCATATTATTTTTATTGTGTGAGAACCCCTTTTTAGTCTACTTTTGAAAGTCATAGGATTTGCATTGAATCAGAAATTGCAAGCGAGCATGAGTTATCATGGTGGCCAACAAGGTTACTTTTACCAATCCCGTAAAACTATCAAGAGTAGTATACAAAAAAAGAGAACAACAATCTCTGTCGTGCACAAAAATATAAATATTACAATATATCTGTACAACAGTTGGGAGAAATCTTGCGATGCAGTAGGAATATTTTGTGATCTTTCTAAAGCTTTTGATTGCGTGGTTCATACAACCCTTATTTTAAAATTAGGACATTATGGATTGTCCAATAAAGCTATAATCTTCTCTAAGCTTATCTAAGTGATATAACTCAAACAGTTGTCGTAAACAAAACGCAATCTGATGGAGCTACAGTAAAAATAGGTGTGCCTCAAGGCTCTATTTTAGGTCCTTTTCTATTTTTAGTTTACATAAATGACTTACCACCAACAGTAGATAAACTTTGTTATATTGTACTTTTTGCTGATGATACTTCACTAATTTTCAAGGTAGACAGAAAATCCATAGACTACAGTAGGATAAACACCACCCTAGTTAAAGTATTTAATTGGTTTACTAGCAACAATTTGCTTAAATTCTAAAAAGACTAAATGTGTTAGGTTCACTTTGCCTAATGTTAAACCGTTAGATTCTAGTATTTTTCTAAATGATGAGTGTTTGCAAATCGTAGATAAGGCAGTTTTCCTGGGCATAACAATATAGGCAGGTAAACTAAGTTCGGCAGCTTACCCCGTTAAGATAATTAGACAGCTAACCAATATTGAGACAGCTCGCCTAGTTTATTATAGTTATTTGCAGTGTCTGTCGTACGGTATTCTGGTTTGGGGTAAGGCAGCTGACATACAAACTATATTTGTCTTACAAAAAAGGTCCATTTGTTCTATTTACAACTTAAATTCCCATGACACGCTAAGAGAACTTTTTAAGGAAATTAATATCTTAACTATGGCATCTCAATTTATTTATGAGAATATTATTTATGTTATTAAAAATTTAGATTCTTTCACTAAAAAATCTGATATACATAATTTAAATACTAGTAATATAAATAAAATCGCTATTCGAAAATTCCGCATCCGTAAAGTATATAAATCATTTGTTGGTCAATGCATTCATTTCTATAATAAATTACCTGACATAGTTTTAAAGCTAACCTTCCCAGCACTTCACTTCAAAATTACTTGAAAAAGTCGTTAATGTCTAAAGCGTATTATAGGATCGAGGACTATCTAATAGACAAAAATGCTTGGCCTAAACCCGAAACTTAATATTTTTAATTTTTTTTTAATTTAGTAGCTTTATCTTGTCTAGGGGACTTGTCGGATTCTTGTTTCGCAGGATTCTTGAGGGAAGAGTTCTAACTGGCACAAGTGGCACATATTGTATATAAGAAATTCCGGCAAAACGGGAATTCGATGAAACCAGAATTCAGCGAAACGGGAACTAACCAATTGGTGATTTACTAGAATTTTAAAATACCAGATTCTCAATGTACTGTTATCCCAAAACTTAACATTTAAAGTAGGCAAGATATTGTTGATTATCCTCACCTAATATTTCAAAGCTGGTTTTTTAGGAATCTGGTAAAGAGGTAAGTAGTGTAATAATTTGAAATTGTAATATTTTGGGAGTGAGGGCTTCTATTAACCATACCATGGGGAGTACACACCTCAAATCATATTGTGGTTCCCAAAGAATAAGTAAAATAATATACAAAATTTCATCATGGCTTCATATAGAATAACACTAAGTTACAGGGTTGTACGTAGTGTAATAATAAAACAATAAATTAAATAATCTCACAACACCTGAACAGTTGTTTATTATTATTTCTTAAGAGTTATTACATAATTGCAGCTACTTCCACACTATAGACCCACAAAGCAGACGGCGAAGTTAATTATTTTTAATTAGTTTAGCCCTAGGGTCGTCGGGCCTCATCACAACGTAGGTCATCTTATATCTTCGGTTGTCACCGTCGTTTTTCAAGTAATTGTAACATCCCGCAGTAGCCAGGCCCATTCCCACTAACGCCAACCCTGTTGAAGCTAATATTTCAGGGATTTCGTTCCATCCTTGCTGTAGAAGTTGCCCAAGCGACCGTCTTGAAGCAGCAGCCATTGTAATTAAATCCGTTTAAGAATCTTATATTATGCAGATGGAAAGCCACCGACGAATTCGAGCATTAAAATCTAAATCAGATTTTGTCTTACCACCAAAACTGATATATGACATTGACATATGACAGTTTTTTTTTAATGTAGCTTTGGCTGCTAGGCCATTAGCTTAAAACGAAAACAACAAACAATGTCTAATAATACAAAATACCTATACATTTACCTAGTTATTTACAAAACAAAGCGTTGGGAATATACCTAACATTAATCTAAATAAAGATAATACTGAAAATTAATTTTATACTTATAATGTAATTTAATGATTAAAATTTGTACGCCAGTCCATTGGCCAACTTAAGACCATGATGTACACCTACTTTTGACAAATAAACTTATTCATTGATTCATTCAAATCATAGTTACATAAAATATGACAGTAATGCGCGCTTTACATTCACGCGCAATACTCGGGCTACTTTCAAGGGCGGGCGCGAATTGCGCATGAACTCTTCTAGGCTCCACATTCGCAGTGTCCACAATTGTGTTCACAGTATAGGTTAGAGTTTACTCTAGCGCTCGACGATGTAACTAAGTCTAATTTAAAAGAAAAAACGACTTAAAAAGAAATATAGGAAATGAAGATGGTGAATAACTAGTATTCATCGTAATAGAATAATGTTTGTAATATTTTATAAAAGTTGCGCGTGAATGTGGAGCCTACTAATACCTTAAATATCTACCGACAAGGCGCGAAACCGCGAACGCCCTACAGATTCACACTTTCACGCGTTCGCGTATTGCGTTCGCGCGTAAATGTAGAGCGCAAAACAGTATGACCACAAATTAATAAATAAACAAAGTATACTATGTATGATATACTCAATACTCAATCATTTATTGCATTCCACAATATTAGCTTACAGGATATTAGGTTAACTTAAGTTTTAGTTGTTAAATATAATAAAACTTAATCCACAAATCGACATCCACAAATCACACACCCACCACACACAGACATACAGATTACAGATTGTTAGAGTATTTCGGACATAAATAGAGTATAAAACTCCCTAATTCACTAAAGAGAATAAATACCCTACTTTCCATATGAGCGTAAGGGTTTGTTTTAAATTGGAAAAAGTTTTTGTTTATTGTGTCTCAGCTATAAATATAGTTATAGTTAGAGCTAAATCGATATCTGGTGTGATCTGCTTCAACGAATCCGTTAAGAGGATTGTGCTGTGAAGCACCGCTAAAATCGCGTAGCTGTCAAAAAATCCATACAAATTTAGCTCCTGCCGTTAACGATTCTCACCCCCTAAATCAAGTCCGATTTCCACGATTTTTGAATACGTTGTAGTTATTATAAAAAACTATTTTTTATTTATTTATTTATTGGTATTCATGACAACAACAGCCGTAAATATACTTATTACATAGTGTTAGTTACATAAAAGAAGGCCAATAACAGTTATCCATCAGTTACTAAATTAAAGAGTACACAAACATAGTGAAAATGTAAACTCATAAAAAATACTAAAACAAACAAGATAGAAAAGTTTTTTTACGAATGTGAATGATTTGCGTTGCACGCAGGCCCAGGACGAATGGAAAATAATAATGACATTAAGTTATTCATATACTCGTACCCGCCCACAAATAGTTACCCATTCATTCAATTAAATTGTAATGTACTTTTCCTACTCCTGTACTTTTATCTGTCATTAATATAGTCACGAACACTAATATAAGAATATAGATAATAATGTCCGCAGAACATTCCGTAGAAAAGTCTATCTAGTCTATTCCCCTTAACAGCACTTGTGCTTTTTTGAGCCAAAACGATATGCCTAGCTGCCAAAGCTTACACCTAGGTTAATTTGACCAATCAAAATACTTCACCAAATTAAACCACCAATCACAATACACATTGACTGTCAATCGGAACGTTAGGTTATTTTTGGTATGTAAACTCTTTTACTAATTTAACTCTTAAAAAAAAAAATTTTATTTGGTATCAACCAACCAGAACGCAGCTATATTAAAATCGACCAATCAGGTAAAATAATTCATTTCTCAAATCATTAGGTGTTTTTTAGTCCCTATTTCACAAGTTATTTCGATTGTGCAACTTTAAAAAAAAATATGAAACCTGGCAAGTGCACATCAATTTAAAAACAAAGTAACCATAGACACATATTTTGTTGTTTTCGAATGTTTCTCACTCGTTTGTTGTTCTGGGCTTCGTTCGTTCGTATTCTAACCTAGGTATATTAATTTAATATTGCATTTTATTTGAAACCTAGTCGTAGAAAAAGTATTGTATGCAACGGTGTATAACTAAGTCAAAAAATACTCGTGGCGTCTTGCTTTACGATGTTCGCCTGCGGCTCACATCGTAACCACACCACTCGTCTTTTTTGACCTCTCTTATACAACTGTTGCATAAACTACTATTTGGATTCATATACAATTATGTCCAATGGTATATGAAATAAAGTAAAAACGAATACCCTACTTTCCATATGAGCGTAAGGGTTGTCCTTTAAATTGGAAAAAGATTTTGTTTATTGTGTCTCAGCTAGTTAGAGCTAAATCGATATCTGGTGTGGTCTGCTTCAACGAATCCGTTAAGAGGATTGTGCTGTGAAGCACCGCTAAAATCGCGTAGCTGTCAAAAAATCCATACAAATTTAGCTCCTGCCGTTAACGATTCTCACCCCCTAAATCAAGTCCGATTTCCACGATTTTTGAATACGTTGTATTTATTATAAAAAACTATTTTTTATTTTTTTATATAGGTATTTGATGCTGATTAATAGCTTAAATTTAATTTAATTTCGTTTCGCGTGATTGTTTACTTGTGGGAGGACCTTGTGCAGGGTCCGTCCGGGTTGGTACCACCATCTTATCCATTAACCTACCGCCAAACAACAGTGCTCGCATTGTTGTGTTCCGGTTTGGGGATAAGACAGCCGGTGAAATGACTAGCATAGAGGCATTCCATCTTAGTCCTCAGGGTTGGCAGTGCATTTACAGTCTTGTGAATGCGAATGTCTATGGGTCACAGTTTCCACTTACCATCAGGTGGCCTGTGTGCTCGATTGCCTTCCTATGCCATAAAATAAATAAAATAAAATAATAAATATTGTCAGTAAGTGCGGTTTAAATCTTATTATAAACTCAAAGTTAAACTCAAGTCAAGTGTTTGTCAGAAACTCATTCAACAAGTATTATAGGTCAGTTACCCACTAGTAGAATGAAATGAAATGCTGTAATTTTTTTATTTTCTATTTATTTATGTGCCGGAAACTCATTCACAACGTTGAATAAACTATTTTAAATCTATTCTATTCTATTTTGTTTTAACAATACTGTGAAGACTTGTTTTTTAAACTTGTCTTTGGATCCTAAAAATGAATCAGTAGTGTAAAACTCCGTGTTATACAGACGAGGGATGCGTGATAGCACTGCATTAGCACCATAGTTGGTTGAGTGAGAGGGCACATGAAACAGGGTGGTATGTCTGGTGCGGCGCCTAGGGGCACGAAGCGACAGGCTGGATACTAGTTCAGGACAGTCAATGCGATCTCTAATTATATTGAAAAGTAGGGTCATGTCAGCCAATTTACGTCTCTCATCAAGCGTAAGTAAATTGTACTCTTGGCAGTTATCAGTGTAGGTTAGATAAGATTTCCTGAACTTGAAATTTAGATGTGACAAAAATCTTTTCTGAATTCTTTCGATGCGGTCCCTATGAGTGGCGTAGCAGACTGACCATATAGGAGAGGCATATTCAAGAATACTTCTTACATACGCATAGTATACAATCTTGAGACTTAGCAAGCTCTCACTACGAACTTACAGGTTCTCATTACGAAGCCCAGATTGCGAAAAGATCTATTTACAATAAGGTCTACGTGGTCTCTCATGGTCATTTTTGAGTCTAGCATCACCCCGAGGTCCCGCACAACGACGACCCTCTTCACCGCAATGCTATTGAAATGAGAAATGAATTGGCTTAGGGCTGCGAGTGAAACTGTAGGCTGACGATCACGTCGGGGTCACCAATGTAGGAAGACGATCACGTCGGGGTCACCAATGTAGGAAGAGAGGACAATAGAGATCTCTCTCCAGGCGGGTGTTATGCCTGGGGACCGAAGTCCTTTAGGATGAAGTTGGAAGTGGTATATATCGCTCATCCAATAGAATAATGACATAATTGCATTTTTAGCATGCATGTTATGTCATTGTTCCACGCGATAGACCTGACCTTTAGAACACAATCTCAAAACCCGATTTTTTTGCAATTATGTCATTATTCTATTGGATGAGCGATATGTCAACCGACTTTAGAAACTTCGTTAGCGCGTTGTAGGATTCTTAGTTCCGCTGTCTGACACTGTTGGCGCTAGCGAGTTGTTGATACAAGTTTCGGTTAGATGTCGCTAGGTCGCCACAAAACTAATGCACTGACACTTACTAATGCTAAGCGTGATCTTATTTAGTGAGTAGAAGAGTGCGGCGCTCTAGCGCTTCTAGCGGACGCCACTCAAGAACTTTCTGACCCCATCTAATCGGCCATCAGTCCTGCGAGCGATGTGCCCCGCCCACTGCCACTTAGTTTAGCTATTCTTCGGGCTATGTCGGTAGCCTTAGTTCTACTGCGGATATCATTATGCAGAGAAACCCCGAGCATAGCCCTCCCTCAGTGGCTTTTGAGCTTCCTTATGAGGCCCATTGTTAGCGCCCACGTCTCAGATCAGTAAGTCATCATCATCACTTGTACTTACCCAAAATGTTAAATCACGAGATTTAAAATTTTGGGTAAGTACAATAAATTAATCTTTATTTTGATTCTGGTGTCTTGGGAATCTGGTATAGTGTAATCTGGTATTTTGGGAATGAACGGTTTGTAAGTAGTTCATCCACAGGCAGAATCAGTTCAGTTCCGTTCCTTCGTACCGCCACCCCCTTTTTATCGAGGGTTTCTTACTTTGTAACTTCTTCTATCTTGCTGTTTTCATTTGACGGATGACTCTAGGCAGAATCTTTGACAACCGACCATCACTGACGCAACTGACATTGGCACAAGCCTTGTGGCTTGAGAAGAAGTAAATCTGCCTTCTAAACTATGTCTAAAAACTAGACGATTTAGTTAAAGGCTATTTTTTAAATGGCACTTGTTAACAAAATATGAAAATACCGTAAAAGAGGGATCTCTTTTGCTTGCGATTGTAGAAAGCGTTTCAAATAACGAGATACAGCTGTCACGAGGGTCACCTTAAATTGACCAAATCAGAGGAACGTTTTGCCTCTTACAGTGAAGCTCTAGAACCATGTTTTACAAACCAACTCACCTCTGCTACAGAACAGATAAGTACAGAAGTAAATCACATGTATGTACTTCACTTTTCATACCTACGCTCGGCGGTCGCTCTAGGGTTGTCAACTATGAATGGCTTACGCACAAAAAACGATCGCGGTAGTAGCACTCGTAGGTACCTATCTAGTCGTTTGATTTATTGTTGTGAGATGCTTTGTGACAGACAGACGGACAGACGGACAGCGGAGTCTTAGCAATAGGGTCCAGTTTTAACCCTTTGGGTACGAAACCCTAAAAATACCGAATTAATATTAACGTGGAGGGGGTGACTGGAGGGGCTAATCCAAACCCGCAGTACCTATTACTAAACCGCGATTAGAATACATTTCGGAAGTAACGTCAGCACGCTGTCATTGCATATTATATCCGCCATTAGTAATGGTCATTTATATGCAATGACAGCGTGCTGACGTTACTTCCGAAGTGTATTCTAATCGCGGTTTAGTAATACCTATAGCCCGTAATAGCAAAAAACTTATCCTACAAAACAAAACAATAAACCTACCTACTAGGTATTACAATACAAAAAGTTTACAGAGCAGAAACATACAAAATTTTACGTTTGTCAATTTTCATTATCGAAAATTCCTTATAACTTCTAAACGGATTACCCTAGTTACATAATTTCCATTACCATATACGTTTTAGACCTAAACCTATCAAAAGACACTAAAAACAACACAATATCTACACAAACAAAAAAACATGTTTTCAACTTACGTAAGGTGGCGTGAATTTACAAAAATATAGTTAAGTACTTCGTTTATACTGATTCAAAATAGGAAACTATTATTTAAATCGATCTTAGATATATTTTATCTTCGGGGGCCGGGGCGGGGCGCTTACCCACCTAACTCTTCTGTGTAACGTTAAAACGAACCATTGAAATCCAAGCAGATACCTACTTACCTCTCTGAAGCCACTGGTAGGTTGAAAAAAGACAATTTACCGTTTAAAGTGGAATTTAAACAACCGTCCACTGAACAGTTATAATAACTTCTTTTTTGTCGCTCCATTATACCTAATTATCGCACTTAAAAGTTCACAGACGCGACGCGTGTCAAGCGGACGGCACTCGCGCTCGCACTCGTTCCAACTCGTTTGAGATATCGTGTCCGTGAGCGGTGTCTATGTGTGCGTTGCTCGAGCGCACTTTGTATGTAGATTGCTTTCTGTACCTATCTGTTCTGTGCCTCTGCGGTCAAACACCGCAGAGGTCTTCCAGATTATCATTTTATTTCTATACAAAAAGATAATGAGACAGGTTCTGGTAGATTTAAATTAAAGAGCCGTAATAGTTTGATTTTTTAATCTCATCATATCAAATTACTGAACATAATTTAGTACTTACTATTGTGTCTAAGGATTTAGTTTTCCTATAAATATAAATTAGCGTGGCACCATTGCAGATAAGTTACCATTTTATTTGGCTCTGATATAATTTATCTCAATGATTCTTCGCGTCTCAAAATGACATTTCAATAACTAGAAACGATTCAAAATCGTTTGATTTTATCTGTTCAATAATTTGTTTTATAATTTTAAAACATTTTTTCAGCCAGTTAAACATATTTTTAAAATAATTCTTAGCATAGCTAAAAGGTACATCTAATAATTTACACCTACACTATGTACAATTTAATATGTATAAGCTATTTTTGTTTACATGCCGGGTTAGTGATCACGGAAGTGATTACAACACCACTTCATGCGGCGGAGGAAATTCTAATCCAAGCAATATATTTATAGATGGGCGTTTTTCGACAAAAGTGCACATAGTTAGTTGCGTCACGAAAATTAACTATATTGTTATAAGAGAAATGGTGGTACCTCAGACAACTGTAGTACGTGCAACCACATTACTGAACGGGGAGGATTGAACCTGTATCGCTTATTAAATTTAAGATACCGCCTATAGGCGTATGTGGGGAGTATATAAATGCATGACTAATTTTCGTGAAGCAACTGACTGAAGTTACCGTTTCCAACAGCCTGTTGTTTGATCAGTAGTTAAACAAACTAATCGTTAAAAACCGTAACTAATAGTGACATCTCAAGGAAATGTGTCACATTTTCGGATTTTAACAATTAGTTGAGTTAACTGCTGATCATACAACTCGTCCTGTTAATCTACCGATGTACACTTTTCTTGAAAACCGCCCAATTACATTTCTCGCAATTAAATACATCGATTTTATCACACTTGTACTGTACATACATGGCAAAAATAATAATACCTATAAGCTTGACAATACAACATGACATGTATCTGGCAAAATAGACATCTAAAAATCGTAAAACTTTAATTTCACAAACTTTCCACCACTTAAGTATACCTAATATCTTCGGGAATCTGCGAGCTTTTATTCTAATTTGCTCTTGCTGTGACATGGTCCCTGAATATTATTACTTTTTACACCCAAATGTCTTACTTTTTATTTGAAAATGTATTTAAAAAATCTATACAATTTTTTTGTTATTGCCTCGTAGATAAGCAAAATGTTTATATATTTTTTAAACATTGATAAGGAATGTAAAAGGCTTTTTATTTCAATTTTCGTCATATTAAATATATTATAGATTAAATTTCATTTAAGTAGCTGCTAAATAATTCATCTTAATTACATACTATGTACACAGTAAGTAAAATTATCCTGGTAACTGTGATTTTTATCAAAGTCTTAAGGAAGATAACGGATAAAATGTCGTATGCGGTAAGATACGGATGTCACAGACAAGCAACTCGGCCCGCCCAATATAATTTAATACCAACACATTTACAGAAGTGCTTAACAGACTGTGGGGATGTTTCCAAATAAACAGCTACAAACTTCTAGTATACGGTTTTATAAGTATATACATTTGCTATACCCTAACCACAATTTTCGTATGAACAGTATTTACAAATATCAGAACAAAACTAATAAAAAGTAAAATTTTATCTACAAGTTCGTAGTAAATAAATGATGATGTTTTATCACAAATATTCAACATTAAGTTGATAATATGGCGTAGCGGCAGTAGTGCAGAAATAGGACAAATATATCATGGTAAATTGACGAATGGCCCCTGAGAAAAAGCCATAAGTTGGCGTGACATTAATTTAATAACTTTAGAAACCTTAATAGTGATTGTGAAACCTGCTTTCAGAACGGCTCAACCGAATTCTGACGATGCTAGCTGAGAACCTTCTTATTAAAATTCTTATCAAAAACCTGTTCTGGCACCCTGTCACGGACAGGGAACACAGACAACTTATGACACTCCTTTTTAGTCCTCCGTCATGATACAAACAATGTATTGAGTGCTTTGTCAATTTTGTAACGTTACCTCATCAAGTCCGAAACTTAAATGTAGTTGTCGACGGTAGCGAATATGTACATTTCTCTTCTTTGTACCTCTTACAAAGTGTCTGCTAACGCTACACCGGGTTACTAAAACGTAGAAATTTTGAAATTATACCGTTAATTCAAATATAAATGAATAGATGTTTAATTATGTGATAGCAAACAATAGCTTATCATAAATGTAAAAGTTTTTAATATATTGACAATAAAAATGCAAAATTTAGCATAATAATTATGGGCATGTTCCACAAATAACCGTACAATCTAAATAGTCAATGGAGTATGAATCTATTGTAAATAAAACACGTGTATTTTTAATGTCATTGTAAGTTATAAAAAAATCACCGTATATGCTTAGCTATTAACCTATATTCCAATGACTATTATCCAGACTTTTTTTGTGCATGGGGCCATAGGTTTTAAGCCATGTCAATTGCCTTTACTTTAATAACATTAAGCGTATGCCACTTTTTCTAAGATATCTGTTAGAGATCGTGCACCGAATTAGGGTAACTCACCCAACAATTAGCATCCAAAGTGCTGGTTATTGCCACCTAGTAATTGTAGAATTATCACCTCTTGAAATAAAGTTCATGATGACAATAATCAGTAGGGTGCCAGCTATTATAGAGTAATGAATCAATAGTCGTAATGCGGCGTTACGCTGGCAATACAGTGAAATTACACATTTTTGCGGATTTTTATAGTTTACGCTCAATTAATAACCGACCTCGAGCGTGGTCAAATTTTAAAAAATCTTTTACCGACTGAAACTATTACCGACTGTTCAGGCAGTTTTCGAAATAAAGTTTTAACTATATCTTACAATAACAACTAATCAATGAATTTGAAAACCGACTTCCTGCGCTTTTCTTAAAATCAATACGTATATACACATATATGTAGCTTTGTTGAGGCCTTACATTTGATACCTATAATAAATCTAAATTTTGGATGGATGTTTTTATTTCTTTCCAATAATACATTTTACAGCCGCCATTTTTCTTTTTTTCGGGAACATCTATACTTCGTTTTTTAGCATTAGAAAGACCTTTTAAGAAGTAAATTTACTGGGAATGTTTTACGGTAGTATGACGGAATAACTGGAAAATTATTTAAAACATATGTTGGAGAATTTTGCATCACTAGAAAATTGCAAAACGTGTGGTTTGCTTTTACGTATACTTAATGATTATTTAATAATAATGCGTCAACATTTTTATAATTTATCACACGATTATTGCTTGAAAAATCCCACAGAAGCAGAGGTCACAAACAAACGGAACGAATTAAGCTTATAATGCAATGTGACTAATTATTTTTACTTTTAAAGTGATTTCAGTCATAAATTCATAATCATCGGAATGAATAATGTTTTATTTCCAGAACCTGTTTTCACAGTTTTTATAAATCAAATCTAACTAACCTAGCCTTATCTATACGTTGAATATTTAAGAACTTAGAACTGAGTAGTTTACGGTTCCTGCAATAATAAAAATTATCAATAACAATTTTATGAAAACATAATGATTACGAGCAAAAAAGTTATGTGAAAAAATGCCCTTCCTCGTAACAATACGGATTGGGCATTATGAAGTTTCAATTGGTCGCAACGATGAATAAACAAGGTACTGACCTTGTTTATTCATCGTTGTTTGTAAAAGTCACTCTCATGTCGTATGTCTTGCGAGTGCGATACTTTCTACGTACCTAGTTTTCCCAGAATCTTTAATTGTTTTGAGTTGTGTTTAATTTACCGTTTAAGTTTGTTGTTATTGTTTTTATAGTTTTAATATATTTTCTTATGGAGAAAAAGGTTAACGGCACCTGCTTCTTTGTTTACCGAAATTGTAATGCTAAAAATATATATATATATATAGGATGTTCTAACAATGGTAGGTATGGTTAAAAATGTTAATAATGGCGGCTGTAAATACACTTATTGGAAAGAAAAAAGAAAAATCAGGCCTATCAAGAAAAATCGAACGATAGCGTAATAATAAAAATTCATACATGATAATATGAGGTAAAAAAATACATGGCATAATAATAATAAAATGTATCTAATCTACTATCGAAAAGCACTACTAATGTACCCACTGTAAACTGTTTTACATTATGTCAATGGGAAAGCTGCACGCTTCTGCCGGCACATATGAATAAAATGATAGTCTTAAAGAAGTTTGTCTTTCTAATTAAAATGACGTTTACTAATTAAAATAACCGTAATTCATTCGCACGCGACACGGTGCTAGAGTTATCACGCCACGAGAAAATCTATTAAAAAATAATACTTTAAATTATATGCAAATTATAAGTAAGTATAGTAGGAACTAAGTTTCATAGTTTATAAAAAGATTCATTTAGTTTTCTTTAGCATATGCATAATACTATTACTATGGAAGAATTATTTATGATCTGGAAGAACGGGGTCCCTTAACGGAAATATAGGTTTTTAATAAATATATATTTGTATTATTTAATTCCAATTAAATATTCAAAACGCCTTAATCGATTTAATTATTACGGTATCTTTTGATTCATCCTGACCGACCGGGTGCCTCAGAATAGGCGAAGTAAAGAAAAGTGAGCCCCGGGGTCGAAGAGAAATAAAACTATTCGAAATATACACATATGGGTATACGGGTATCCAACGAATGGCTTCAACGGGCGGTTATAAACATGGATAATACATATTTCTGGAAATCAGGGCCGGCGCCTGCCTGGGTCGCAGCATATTAATTAGTTTTGAAAAGCTACCTTATGCTATTTTAGTTTCAGACCGGTCGATTTAAACCAAGGGTCCAAGGTGGAGAAGTAGGTTTACACAAAGGTGTCGAGGTACCGGATCGCGCGGAGCTGGTCCGTGTGGCGGGAGGGTGTGGCCGGCCCGCGCGCGCTAGTAGCTGACGGGCAGCGCCGCGAACCCCGCGCCGCCCGCCGCGCCGCGCACCTGCCGGAGCTGGTCCGTGTGGCGGGAGGGTGTGGCCGGCCCGCGCGCGCTAGTAGCTGACGGGCAGCGCCGCGAACCCCGCGCCGCCCGCCGCGCCGCGCACCTGCCGGAGCTGGTCCGTGTGGCGGGAGGGTGTGGCCGGCCCGCGCGCGCTAGTAGCTGACGGGCAGCGCCGCGAACCCCGCGCCGCCCGCCGCGCCGCGCACCTGCCGGAGCTGGTCCGTGTGGCGGGAGGGTGTGGCCGGCCCGCGCGCGCTAGTAGCTGACGGGCAGCGCCGCGAACCCCGCGCCGCCCGCCGCGCCGCGCACCTGCCGGAGCTGGTCCGTGTGGCGGGAGGGTGTGGCCGGCCCGCGCGCGCTAGTAGCTGACGGGCAGCGCCGCGAACCCCGCGCCGCCCGCCGCGCCGCGCACCTGCCGGAGCTGGTCCGTGTGGCGGGAGGGTGTGGCCGGCCCGCGCGCGCTAGTAGCTGACGGGCAGCGCCGCGAACCCCGCGCCGCCCGCCGCGCCGCGCACCTGCCGGAGCTGGTCCGTGTGGCGGGAGGGTGTGGCCGGCCCGCGCGCGCTAGTAGCTGACGGGCAGCGCCGCGAACCCCGCGCCGCCCGCCGCGCCGCGCACCTGCCGGGGGGACCGGCTCAGCCCGGGCGACACCCGCCGCAACCTTCCACGGTTGCTGGCGGGTGTCACAGCTTTCAAACGTTCACCAAAAATTATAAACATTCATTCAGCTTTTATAGCGGCTCATATTTTTCCATGATCTATTAATACCGCAAACGCACTCCGAGCGGGGACGGCGGCGCGTTCCAGTTTTTGTATGGCAAAGGGCCGCAACGTGCCTCCTCCGCTCGTTCGGTGCGGGTACATCTCAGAGGCTAAACTAGAGTAATATTTAGGGTCAACTGAACCATTTTAACAAATGCCATATAAATACAAGGTGACTTCAAATTGGTAACACAAATTCAAAGTTTTACACTCATTTTCCCTAAACTAAACCCCTCTCCGGAGGCTCGTGCTCCTAATTTACTTAGTAGTTTTTTTTCATGTTAAAAAATACCCCTTTTTTGCTTAATGCTCTTACCCTACCCAATTATATTTAACACTTGTTTAGCAGTACAGGTGAAAGGTGCAACTGTAAAGTGATTACTGATTAGTAAAATCAACGTGTTAAGCCCTGTTTACCCTTTGTTAAGAGCGAATGTGAAGTTCATACATTCGTTGTCAAATGGCAAGTAGCAAATATATGAACTTCACACATACACTTAACCAAATGTAAACAGGGCCTAAGCAATGTGTAAACGATTTCTTAACATAATCATCGTAAAAACTTGTTAACTTTATCACTTCTTACCTTCACTTGCTACTTCACAAAGTGTAAACCAACCTTAAATTAGATTAATAACATCGAGTGACAGATAAGACAGTTAGGTATTACATGTAGGGTAACCACACTTTAGGACTTTAATACATACATAAACTCACGCCTTCATTCCCAGAGAGGGGTAGGCAGAGCTTAAGAATCACCAACAAATCTTAAAACTTCTTGATAATTCTGTAACCACATTTTGCATAGGACTTTAATTATTAGTTTTATTAGAAAGTTAACGATAGTTAAAGAAGCCTAATGTAAACAACTGAGTTAGAGGAATTCACTATCCGTCATTAACTGAGCCATAATCTTGTTTTGTATAAAAAAAATGACCTGCTGGAGTTTCTTGCGGTGCTTCTTCTCCGCAATGATAATATTATCCGATGCGCTAGTAGATTCACTCCATATTACCGACGTGTAAAAGAGCCCTCATGTGGCCAATTTACTAAATAATTTAATAAATATTTTGAATTTGATGTCACCCTGTATATCATTTTAACATTTGTAATAAAAATAAATAAAAGCAATGTCGTATGATTTTGATCGACAACATTTATTTTAAGCTGTCGCTAGACACTGCGATGGTAAAATTAACTTACTTGGCTGGTTATTTGCATAACGGCGGCATTCGTTTGTTGATTCTGCGCGACTGCACTTTCGGCTGTTCTAGTTTCCGCTACTGGTCTGGAAAATATTATTCTAATAAGAACATGTCCTTTGTAAAAGTTACGCTTAACACTACTAGTTGTTAACTTTGTGATGATAATTCTGGTATTTTTCGTCTCTTTAATATGGCAAATGGCGGTGAGGTCAAGGAGGAAGGTGTAGAGTAATATTAGGAGTACATTACATAGTGCTCATGTAAATGAGTAAGCGGCTGGAGGTACGATCGACCACGAACATATACCGTAACACTTTTGAACTTTATTTAAATGGAACAGGGTGCAAAATTGCAGCCATATACTTGCATTATACAAGTGTGATTACACGAGTGGTGTATAATCAAACATACTAGCTCTCTATATTTTGAACGTTATGTTAAGACAATTTTTGGGTCGCGAATATATCCGCAAAAACAAGAGTGTTCTGTGACTGCATATGCGTGATGAGATGTTTTGAAAATATACTTTCTGGTCGTTAGTGAACATGTAGTGCGTTAACTTTTTAAACGCCCCAGACTTCTCTGGTCGTAACACATAACATAGCAAATATGTTGAGGGACACAACATAGCAAACATGTTGAGGGACACAACATAGCAAACATGTTGAGGGACACAACATAGCAAACATGTTGAGGGACACAACATAGCAAAAATGTTGAGGGACACAACATAGCAAACATGTTGAGGGACACAACATAGCAAACATGTTGAGGGACACAACATAGCAAACATGTTGAGGGACACAACATAGCAAACATGTTGAGGGACACAACATAGCAAACATGTTGAGGGTAGTGGTCCTGATATCCGTGTTACACGCGGAACCGTAGCTCCGTGATCTTAGCACCGGCGGTGCTAAGTTCCCGAACTACACGGTCACGCCAAGATACGTATCCGTGTCTGCGTTCGGCTACGTATCTGCGGATCTCGGCTCCGGCTCCGCTCCGCACGGTTATTGAATGAAAGCTTAAAATTAAACGTCACGGTCACGGGCGGATCGGATCTACGTGTAAATAAGAAACGTATCTCCGTGTAACACGGAGCTACGTATCTTAATTACACGTAGCCGAATTTCACGTGTCGAACGGGCCGGATCTCCGTTGCCGTGTTACTCGGTAACGGAGATTCGGCTACGGGTACACGAAACACGGACACGACCAGGAGCCCTAGTTGAGGGACACATTTTGTATTTGACGTAAGGTTATCTCGTTGGCCCGTACCGCGTGTCGTTCTTGCGCTCGGGTTCAGCGAGCTCCTTCTCGCACTTGACGCCGTCGCCGCAGTCCTCCGCCTCGGCCGCGCCGGCCGCCGGCTCGTGCGTGCGCCGGTGGGACGCCAGGTGCCCTGCAACATGCACAACTCATGAAGAATGTCCCATTTGTAAATATTTCCAGGTTTCGAGACCTGTTTCTAGCCACCAATTGCGTTAAGATCGACAAGGTATCGCGTCTAAAGCCTGCTAGACCACGTATCATATACCTCTGCGTAGAGTAGAATAATGCATCTTAGGTTAAGATATCCTAATTCACCAGTCATTAAAAAAAAAGGTAAGTAAAAGTAAAATCAACCCATAGAAAACTGATACTTTTGACGCACCACTTTATTAATACCGCTCTATGTATGTGTGTATGATTTTTGCTCCTTCATAAAGGTTGAACTGAACGGATGACCCGATCTCAATAATTAAAGTGACCCAGAGGTCATATTTTATGGGTATTTAACACATATAGACGACAATATCAAAAACATGCTGTCGTATTTTTAAAGTTTGCTTATTATTATTAGGCTTGTTAATGTAGTGTATGTTAGAGCACATTTTTACGTTTAAGATACGGATGAGCTCACTTAAACAGAAACAACTCGCAAATTCTAGAAATCCCGTGTAAAGTATGAATCTTCCCAGGTGAATTTCTCGCTTCTAGCCCTAATCTTTCAAACAAAGGCCATTATTAGCACGTGGCACTACAACATTCATATTGACAAACAAACGGTATCGTCATAGCATTAAGGTTCAAATTTAGATAACGATAGACCACCCCGAGGCAATACTGCACTCTTGTCTATCGTCCTACACTACCAAAACGTAATATCTAGAATATCAGTGACATTAAATTTGAAGATTCATACTATAACCAATACCATCTTATGTGTGGTACACGTACCTTTGCACATGAAGTCCTTAGAGCAGACTTCGCAGCGGTAGGGGCGCGCGCCGCCGGCGCCCTTGTTGTGCGAGCGCTCGTGGAACAGCAGGTTGCCCTTCAGCGGGAACGACTTGCCGCACTCGCCGCAACTGAACGGACGCTCGCCGCAACTGTGCGACCTGCAAATTCATTACCAATTTAATACTATGGTTTTGAATAGGCTCACTTGGAAAGGCAGAAACACTCGCGCTATAACCTTCTTGAGTTATATTAGTAACTAGCGGCCCGCCAGCGGCTTCGCCCCGCTGCAAATTTCTGACTTTCTCGGTGGATTTTTCAATTATTTTCTTTCATACAAACCTTTTCCTGACAATGACGAACACCAACAAAAATAAATCAGCCAAATCGGTTCAGCCGTTGTCGAGTTTTGCGCTTAGCAACACATTTAGCAATTCATTTTTATTATACAGATTAGTTGATGCTGCTGTCGTGAAAATAGAAATTCACGACGTCGCGCCTCACTACTCAGTTTTAGTACATCGATCGAATCAACCGGTCGTCGATTTCGTGGATATCGCATCTGAATTGCTATCCATATTCATCTATCCGTTGTAACCATGGTATTTAGAAGTAAGTAATTTAACTTATACATGCAATTTAACACTAATGGACTGTTACTTAAACATGTTAAAAGCAAAAACTGGGTAAGAGCATGTCGGACCATGCTCAGTGTAGGGTTCCGAAGCCGATACTACAAACAAATTAGCCCTCGCGACAAACTTAACTTTGCCGTTGGAGAACTATAATTCCCATACATCGACATAGAATCGACATCATTCAAGATTTTATTTTACCACTTTGGTGGTGTGACTAATATTCAGGCCAAATTACAGCAACGTGGAGGAATGATTTGATTTACTTTGTCTTTCTTCATACTATTTTGGACCACATTATAGTCGCTATTAATTTGGGTTTATTTACCTTATTAATGAGTTGTCTTACCTCATATGTGCAACAAGGTGCTCCTTCCGCATGAAAGGCTTGGAGCAGACCTTGCACGCGTGCGTGGTGTCGCCCGTGTGCTGCTTGAGATGGTTCGTTAAGTGCTCTTTCCGTGTAAACGTTTTGTGACAAAATTCACAACGGTGCGGCGACTCGCCCGTGTGTATTCTAAGAAAAAAAAAGTATGGTTAAAATAAATTTAGCGCGCGAGCAAGATGCTCAACTTGGCACAGTGGTGTGAAAGTAGACTGGAATTGCGTAGATTCACAATATGCACTGACTGAATCATAAACTGCATCAATTCGTTTGGATTTTGTGTAATGCAGTTTATCTATCCGTAAGTATATTAAGCATCGCCTAAAATTATCAGAAACTAACATTCACTAGTTGGGCGCGGTAAAATGAAATAAAATAATAGATGATAAAAAATTTAATCATACACAAAATTTCACTACTACAGTACACTGGAGTAAAAAACTTATATCAAAAGGATCATGCGAACTTTTTTATGCAGTCTGGTCGTAGAACATGTTAGTTCTTTAGATAGGTTTTAACATGTACTTCATTTCTAACTATGACCACCATTGGAACCAAGTTGAATTCCATTGCAGATACATATTTGATTATTGCTAAAAACTTGGATTTTTCAAGTGCCATTTTGTCACATATTTCCATATATGAGACTGGTAGCCGCGACTCCATTAACGGCTCGTAGCGAACGAAGTTGAAGGCACTGACCTGACGTGGTTGGTGAGATGCTCCTTTCGGCTAAAGGTCTTGGTACAGAAGGGGCACTTGTGCGGCGTTTCGCCCGTGTGCAGGTGAACGTGGTTGGTGAGGTGCTCTTTGCGCGAGAAGGACTTCGAACAGTACGTGCACTTGAACGGCGTCTCGCCCGTGTGCTGCCTGCAATACGATGTGAATAACTTCAGTCTGCTAATAGCACAAGGTTGAACAATCACGCCGTTTTAACCACCATCACTGTTTTGTCTTATAATAAAAAAAAAATGAATTACGATCTCCGTTTTATGAATACTACTCTGTATACCTATGTTTTTATTATATCTTTATTTTGTTTATTTATGTACCTATTTAATTTATTTATTTATGTATAACATATATTTAATTTATTTATTTACGTATATATTTTACCCCCGTGTGGTTGCCGGGTTAGAATAGTACCACTCCATGTCTTCCCGTGGATGTTGTAAGAGGCGACTAAGGGAATAAAGGCTTGCAGTACTGTTAGGCGATGGGCTTGCCACCTGTCACTAATACACTGGGAAACATCTTAGCCTACTTGTGCACAATGTGGTTACAGAATTATCAAGAAGTTTCTCAAGACTTGTTGGTAATTCTTTAGCTCTGCCTACCCCACTCTGGGAATGAAGGCGAGAGTTTATGTATTTATATGTATTATTTATTTATTTATGAATATATTTAATTTTACTTATTGTATTGTATGCATGTTTTTCTTATTTCATTTATTATTTTAGTTTGCTCTACCTGCCAATTTATTCTCGTTTATCTTTCACTTCTCTCCATTGTAACTTTATAACTTTTTTTGTATTACCATTCCATTTTGTCGTTTATGTGGTGATCAATAAAAATATTTGTATTGTATTGTATTATCTACAATATATAGACAATAGTAACTCCGAGCTATTAATGTAAATATGTAGAAGCAGTACCAAGGGGTAGTTTCCATATCATTCAAAAGAATAGGAAACCCCCAGTTTAAACGCCGAAGAATCGCCCATAAGAGCCTTGATGGCGTAGGTGGCTTAAGAGAATTCAACTTGGTCCTCGCCGCGACGTTGCAGCACGTTTATCCTGCTTTTACAAATATTAGCACAACCCTGATTATTTTACTTAAAAAGTATAAAATAATTAATACATCAAACATATTTACTCATGCAAATTCTAATCAGTGTCAGTTTTACGATAACATAAATGAATCTTTTGTCGCCAATTTAATTCTGTCGACTTTCGATGGAGAAGAAAGAGACATTTCACCAGACTACTTATCTGCCTCAAACTTCTTAATTTACATTTGTGTACGTAATTTACCGAAAGGTAGTTAGCAAGCTTAATTAACCTAACGTGTTTTAAATTCGAAGAGGCAAAGTAGCTATATACTATATACACAAAATTAAGAAGTGAGGCGCATTTTCGTAATTTATAAACACTGTACGCGGTAATAACAATAACTGTAGTTTGTTTTCAATACACGATGCCAACGAAGTCAAAACGACATAGCGCGGTTGCGTTGAATAATAAGTATTGGGACAGGACTTCATGGATCGAAAACATGATATTGATATAATTAAATACGCACCGAACGTGGTTGACAAGATGCTCCTTCCTGGAGAAACTCTTGTTGCAATATGTGCAGGAGTGCGGCGCGTCGCCGGTATGCTGCCGTACGTGGTTATTCAGGTGCTCCTTCCGAGAGTACGCTTTCGGGCAGAACGAACATTTGTGCGGAGTTTCACCCGTGTGCTGCCTGCGCAACAAAGTACATTCCGATTTTAGTTAAAACAGCACACGACTAAACTAACCTAGAGCGGGAGGGATCGGAATGTACAATGCTGTGCTACTGGCTTCGGAGGAAACGACACAAAATGACGTCTGACTGAGACGGCATGGGCAATTAATGTGATTAAGTTAAGAGCTTACCTTGGATTTATTTTTTAAATATTTCATGCTATCATGCGTTATAGATCAAAATCATGCATCAGGAATATGTAACTACATTATTCGGAACCCGCGCAGTAGTTTGTAGCACAGCATTGTTTGTTATACATTCTAAGATAATCGACAAACCTTTTTCGTAAGGAATTTTATCCAAATCGAATCCGCAACCGGACCATCCCGCCTTCTACAAACTACTCAACCAATACGTCATACTAACTACCGGTCGTCGGTACCTGACGTATGCTTGCGTTAACAGAAAGCCTACGTCCACACTACACGCACAGCGCCGCGCGCAACACTAAATTCAACTATTTGTACCATGGCTTGTTACTTATATTACAATCGAAAACCTTTTTAAAACAATAAGCATTTAAAAGAGTACTTGTGATACAAGTTAAAAAGCTTACGTGATACACAGAGGTCTTATCGTATTTGTCTTAATGCATCGGAGTTCGTTTTTTTTTTAAATATTTCGACATGCATATTTTTATTCTACCTTATAAAAACCGTATAAGGTATTTAAAATTCATTTCGACCCGCGATGCATGAGGACAAAAATAAATTAAAGATCTTGACGCCTGTTTCGAGACATATCGCCTTCGTATGCCGTGTCCCATATTCGTCCCGACCCTCGCTCAGTGCCATGCTCATTCTATTTGTTTGTAAAAAAACTAACGTCATAGGCCTACAGACGACGGGAACAAGTATGAGAGGCTTTTCGGCATACGAGAAGTAAAGAAGGGAATCTCGCTTAAGATCAGCTTATTAAGGGCACCACAGATCAACAGTGCGTCGGCCAATATTGGCCTGTCAGTTCATGGTACTCGAGCACAGACAATAAGTTTCTTTGAAAGTTTAATATTTCACAGATTTGGGAATGCGGTAAACTGTTAGTCAGTGGTGCCTTGATTACAGAAAAAATGTAAATGTATGTACCTGACGTGGTTGTTAAGGTGCTCCTTGCGGGTGAAGGACTTGGCGCAGTAGGTGCAGCGGTGCGGCGACTCGCCCGTGTGCTGCCGCACGTGGTTGGTGAGGTGCTCCTTGCGCGTGAACGACTTCGTGCAGAACGAGCACTTGTGCGGGGACTCGCCCGTGTGCTGCCGCACGTGGTTTACTGGAACATTGTGAGTTTGATATTCGACGTCATTTCGTTAACACCGAGTACCGAATTCGTGTATTGTATATACAGGTATACAACAACTTGTTTTAGGAAAGGTACTTGGTAACTCGCCAGTGTACTAGTCTATTGTTACTACGAAGAAAATAGCACATTTGCTACAGTATTTTCATAGTATGCGCGATCTGAATACTAAAGGGAAAGATTTTTAACCGTGATAGCTGTTGAGTATAGATGTTTTGTCGAAGGCCCGTATTATTTCTAAATTAGGATCTATACAAAGTAAATAATAATCTGCATTTTTAAAGGAGGTATCGGCGAATAAAACCGTTGATACATTAGGGAGACAACGGTATAAATCGCTAATGGAGCAGCGGCCTACAGGATCGCCCCTTGATTAAGCTAGTAAGCTCCATGTGTAGTGTGTACCTAGATGGTCTTTCCTGGTGAAGGCCTTGGGGCAGTAGCCGCACTGGAAGGGCGTCTCGCCGGTGTGCTGCCGCACGTGGTTGACGAGGTGCTCGCGGCGCGTGAACGACTTGGAGCAGTAGTTGCAGCGGTGCGGCGACTCGCCCGTGTGCTGTCGCACGTGGTTCAGAAGGTGCTCCTTGCGCGTGAACGTCTTCGAGCAGAAGTCGCACCGGTGTGGGGTCTCGCCTGTGGGACATGTGGTCACATACAACTAGCGTTTATTTACAATCGGAATTAAATACTTAACCCGTCAGGAGCCCTGCGCTAAGCACGCATGTGTTAGGTGAAATTAAATCCATGCAGAAAAGATGATAGTCGACATTTTTGGACATGTCTTAAATTAAGTTGTTAGACAAACTCCTGCACATTGTGTGGCTACTACCTAACATTAGTGATGTCCAATGTCAATGAAATTATTGAAACTGAACAATTTTCACAAAAAAAAAAGTTCTCATATAACGTCTCATATAACTCTCTACAACGTCGAGACTTAGTTTGTATTGCACATGTTAGGTAGGCACCAAACTGCCCGCTTAATAACGGGGTTCAGCAATAAATAATTCTTTAGCACGACTTTTTTATTCATCTTGTGTTTATTTGTTTTCTGTCCTATTGGTTCACATTGTGCATTTAAAAAAAGTTTAATTTCATTGTTTTTAACCCATGGAGTGTCCTAAATACTACGTTAGTATTTAAGGATTATCTGAATTTTGAATTTGGTTGTTTGAACTAAGATCGATATTTCAATACATATGTATATCGTCATTACTTTGAAAAAACCTCGTATCTCATATTGCGTGACGTACAAATTTAAACTTAAACCTGACGATAATAAAGTCCAAACACATACATCTCGAAATATCAGATACGACTTTTTTCTAAAGTAGTAACGATATGACATATCATATCATTCCACGGGTTAAAGAAAGAAAGAAAGAATCTTCTTATAATTTTTTATTTCACTCAGTTATCCACAGAAATTAGTCAAGTGCGATTTCAAACTAACTGAATGAAACCTGTAAAATCACAACAAAACATTTATGCATTCTTGTTTTAGCCATCCCGTGATGCACTATCCACAGTTTTCGTATTTTCAAATTTGAACGCGGCCATTTTGCTCTCTTTTGCGTCATTATATGTATTATTTTTTGTGTCGCCTTTTATTTTATTGGGAAACCAAGCCTGCCACCAAGTTTAGCGTACACACGCAGGCATTCTGAATGAAAGCTAAATACTGACCAGTATGCCACAATATGTGATTGGTGAAGTGTTCCTTTCGCGTGAAAGACTTCCCACAGAGTTCGCAGCGGAACGGGGTATCGTTTGTATGTGATCTCATATGGTTGGCTAAATGCTCCTTCCTAGTATACTTCTTGCCGCATATTTGACAATGGTGTGGCGTTTCACCTATGGGGGTGGGGCAGAAAATAAAATGTTAACATTTAATGATGCAACTATGTAACTCCCAACAAATTATTATTCTCTTCGGCAAACTTGTCTCCCAACAAAACAAAGAAATAATAAAATAATAGGTGTTAGTGTGGTTTAACGAAGAGAACT
Organism: Acleris emargana; assembly: GCA_927399475.2. Classification (NCBI taxonomy): domain Eukaryota; kingdom Metazoa; phylum Arthropoda; class Insecta; order Lepidoptera; family Tortricidae; genus Acleris; species Acleris emargana. Next base: position 8,192,632 of record OV656840.1, read on the forward strand.
ATAAGTTTGAGAGACATAACGATAATGTTAATGTCACTTAAGTTTATGTGTTAGACTTTAATGTATTATTATTTAGCGTATTGGGTCGATAGTTGAATCATTCAAGTATTTTAATTTCTGCACCACCGTTACCACCGATCGGTGCAGGCTTGGAAGGTCCGCAATGATAAAAAAAAATGTACAAAAAAGTACAACATCAAAGAGAATTTACAGACAACATTTACTATTAAATACAGTTGTGCTACAAGAAATAAAAACAAGATAGATAATTTACCGCAAGTCACTAAGTTAATTTATTCTTAGGTAACAAATGGCAAATAATTGTATCTTGTTTGTAAAGAATAAAGCTAGCTATGGTATACACAATACTTAACTAAACATGCAAACTAAAACAAACAACAACTTTTTAGGAAAACATGCCAGTAATTCTTTATAAATTTTAATATAATGTTTTAATAACACTTTCCAATTTAGCTTTAATGCAATTACACAAATAAATTTTCCTCTTTAATCTCTAGAACGGCGTCTTGTCTAAAATTGAAGGCTATAAAATACCGAGACGAGGTAAATCGTGTAACTGCACTTTAGCACTAATAAAAGTAATGAAATTCATAGAAATAAATACCTGTATGCCACATGACGTGGTTCATAAAATGTTCTTTCCTGGTGAAGCTTTTCTTACAGATGTCGCACCGGTGCGGAGTCTCTCCAGTGTGCTTGCGGACGTGGTTCACCATGTGCTCTTTGCGGGTAAACGTCTTCGCGCAGAATTGACATCTGTGGGACAATGACATGTTACATTAGATCCCTATAAAATATTATAAATGTTTTTTTCTGTGAACTTAATGATGCTCAAACTCAGTCAAAGTTTAATTACACACGGTTTTTTTACTTAAATCGCGTGATGAAACTTTTTCTGTAATTTTTCATACCACTGTTGTCTTATATTCTGCAACTAGGAAACATTTCCACAGCCACGGCGGCTTTGTGACAGCTTAATCACATCCACACTATACGTATTATGTTTGATTGCTTTCTACTACAGACCTGTAAGGGGTCTCTCCTGTGTGGCTCCGTACGTGGTTGTCAAGGTGCTCCTTGCGCGCGAACGTTTTATGGCAAGTCGTGCACGCGTAGGGCTTATCTTGAGTCAACCGCTTGGCAGTTCTGTCTGTTGTGTCCCCGGCTATAACACAATAAAGCTCGATTACAATGAGGTAACAAACCCAACATTTAAAACCACTTAGCTAGCCTTCTAATATTTGATATATTTTATAAATACTAACCAAGATGGCACTTTCCATGTCTTGATAATTCGACGGGATTAGCAAAGGCAGACCCACATACTTGACACGTGAAAGGTTTCCGCTCGCCGTGGTATCGTCTGTCAATAAAATTAGAGTCAAATATGTTGGTTGAGAGTAAAATACAACATGAGAAATTGTTATGATGTTCCTACCTATGAACTATGAGTTGATATCGGAATTGGAATATTTTCCCACAAATATCACAGGCGTGGTGTCCCGGGGAATTCTCTTCTGCTGACATGGCGGCACTAGTGCCCGCTTCTACCTCCACTTCGCCTATTACCTACGCAAAACAAATAATTCAAGGCAACAAATACAATGAGCACCAAAATTATCTTTTAGATTCAAATTCAGCAAACGACCACCAAATTATGAGCTTGGTAATCCTATTTTAATGATAATTAATTGTATCAGCGGACCAAATTTTGTAAATAAGCACCAAATCTTAGCGATCAAATTTGGTTGATTGCTATAAAATGTTGGCATATTACACCGCTCTCCAATCAGTAACTTGCATAAGTTGTGTGCTAAGTGCTTGCGTTGGATGCTCGCCATAAATATACGAAAACCCGAATCAGAGCACCCCACTTCCACGTGGTCTTGTCTGTCCTACCCATAGTTTCTGTAAAGCGCGGAGCCAGAAGCTCAAGACTTCTCGGTCGGAGGCGGTGAGTCGAATGTGCGAGTGGTGCGAATGAGCGACGGTGGTCATTTACTATTTTTAGGTTATTTTACTTTATTAGAATAATATGACGGTCAATATTTGAACTACATTTTTAAATTAAATGGGGTGATGGTCGTTTACTAATCTTGGGTATATTTTCTTTATTCAGGTAACATGATCGTTTGTTGCATACCATTTAAAATTTAAATGGGTTATAAATTTTAGTTATCATTTACTATTTTCGGTAATGTAAGGTATTTTTATGTTCGTTATTTATTACTGGATCTGGTGAACTATTAAACATATGCCATAATTCAAGACACACAACCAATATTACAAATAATGTAAATCTATACTCTAAAATTTTGGCTTACTTTGGCTTGTGGCTGTCCATCAGCATTAAGTTTACCAAAAACTTCATGGTAAGCTAACAGCTGCGAGAGATCTTCTACATTGACTTTGTACATAGCATGCATATCATGTTCGGAAGCCCCTCCTGATATCTTCACTACTGCATCACTCATCGCTCCTACACTCTGTTAAAAACACCAAAATATTCAGGAGCAACCACAAAAAAAACAGTAATTTATAGGCGAATATAATGCGGAAGAAGTTTAACGCATTTGGAATCTTTGAACAAGGGAGACAGGTAGCTGCATGTAGGCTAGGCCTGCATCTTATTTGGATGGTAATTCTGCTGGTTCAGTAATGTTTTACCAAATCATCATTTGACAAACTTTCATTTCGCAAAGAGATACTTCCCGCCGCGTTATTTAACAATTTTTAGTGGTCAAAAGCCTAACCTAACCTATCTTAAACAAGCCCATGTAACGTATGTAATATGTAATGGTTTGAACACAAACACGTTTTTGCGAAATGAAAGTTTGTAAACTGATATAGCTTGTCAAATGATGATTTGGTAAAGTCAGAATACCAATTCTGCTATATACCAAACTAAAGGTAAAGCTGCATATAGAACCCTATAAATATTAGTTAAAGTTAGTTTACCTTTAAATCAATGCTTTTTAGGTCCTTTATTTCAGCGGGCAACGCAAAGTGGGTAGTTTCTAATTTGGAAGCACTTTTCTCGTCCTTGACGACGGATAGCGGGTCGCCGGCGCTGGCCTCTATCGACGTGGTGCCGTCCGGGTTCTGCGTCACGAGGATATTGGCCGGCTCGCCGGTGGCCTGCTCGATGCGGACCACGTTTTCTAACACCTGTCGATTCAAGCCGTCATTGAAATAAAAGTTACATGTTGATTAAAAATTCCACATGTCCTTGAGCTACAACAGCCCAGGGATACAAAAGTAAAGCAGGAAATTAACAGCAGTGTTTATTGATAGTATCCATAAGTTTCAACGTCATAGAATGTCTCTCTAATTACATATTTTGTACTCCTTAGTCTGCTGTACCATGAAGTGGTTAGTGTGACACAGCAATTAATCTCCCTACACTATCTAGATTTGACGTATAGTGTCATGCCCACTTCCCCACAGTCGTTCAACAGAGGAATAAATTAAAACCAGTTTGGCCGGTTAACCAAAAAGAGTTTAACATGATGACAGGTGGAATCAAAAGTGACCACCACAGCACACTACAGTTTTTGGGTAAAAATTGGATCACTTTCTATGCCCTAAGTCATTCTAGGGTCGCTACTGCACCTGCTGGCCGACGATCTGCTGCAGCTGGTGCACCGTCAGCGTGTGGTCGGCGGGCATCTTGATGGCATCATGTAGTTCCTCCTTATCTACAAGCTTGCCTCCGCCGGGGTCCACAACTGTCACGATACCGTCTTCGCTCACCGTAAGCTGAATCTAAAAACACATTTTTAAAGTTCTCTTATAAATTTAATTTTTATTAAAATATGCTCTATCGCCATACTGATAACATAAGACAAATTATAACAAGTTACAACTCAAAACTTGACGGTCCTATTAGCTCCACGGCTACCTTAAATTTTTATTAACATTTGGTAAAATTGAGTTATGTAACAGAATGTTAAATAGACCTGCTAGAATTGTTTACAAACATAGTCATAGTGGCGGCGTTTTGATTCTTGTTGTTAATCAGCAAGAGGAAACATGTCTATCAATTTTATTCATGTTAATTTGAGTACATTTTCTGCCTACTTTTACTTTTCTCAGCTACTCAGCTACCTAGAAACACTGACTTTGGTGCTATTAATAATAACTAGTACTTTCAGCAAGGTTAGGCTAGGTACCTGAAAGTAGTAAAAGCTAGGCAAGTCCTCCTATAATCCTACTGATATTATAAATGCGAACATTTGTGTGTTTGTTTGTTACTCCTTCACGCTGAAACGGCAGGAGGGATTTGGTTTATATTTGAAATAGAGATACATAGCTTATACTCTGGATTAACACATAGGCTACTTTTCATCCCGGAAAATTTCAAAGTTCCCGTGGGAATAACGATAATAGAAATTTACGCGAACGCAAGTCGCGGGAAGCTATAAAATAAACAGTTAATATAGCAATATAATAAAGAAATGCGTGGTATCAAACTTACCTCGCTGATCTGCCAATATGTTGATATAAAGCAGCGTGAATTACAGGAATGTTTGTGTTTAATAGTGCAAATATTATGAAATACAAGTGACATTAATTTGTTTAAAATAAGCTGATTTTTACCTGCTGGTTCGAGTGGTCGGGTCGCGCAGCTGCCATCAGTTGTTGTTGCATTATGTGTTGCTGTAAATTATAATCCACATTATTTAAGGATAAATTAGAGACAACACTAGCACAACACTACCAGAGATACTACCATGCTTCAGACAAACCCTTATTATCTGCAATCTTTATGATAACTGTTGTGAAAACTTCTAAATAACTATAAAAAAAATTGGACAACAATTAATTTTAGTGTTTATGTAACATGCATATTTTCAACTATAAAATAAAGTAAATTGCTATTGTAACATTTAACACAAGATAATGTGATGCCGCAAAACAGCAACCTTAATAGTTGTTAATGGTTAGTTGTTTTTTAAAACCTGATTCAAATATACCTAAACATAAAAGCTGCTGAAGTATTGAATGATGCACGCTATAAATTTGGAGTTTTACATAAATAAGTAAGGCTAATTAATCACAAAGCTAAGATAATTTTTGTACAAATCCAGATTCATAGCTTAGAATAACTCAATAACTTAGCAGCTCTTATGTTTAGGTATATTTTAATCAGGTTTTAAACAACAAAAAAGTCTTTAGTCACAAAAAGTTAAGTATAGCTTCAGTAACAATCATAATAAAAATGACACAATAACAAATGCAAATATACATTTAACCGTCAGTAACCAAATACCTACGGAATTAATAAGAATCATACTCATTTGCCTCTTAGAATTCAAGGCCATTCATAATTCTATGAAAAAAATATTGAGTTCTAAATCAATCTAATAAGAGTTTCCAAAATGACATTTCTGTATAATTAACAAAACCAATACAATTTCATGCACATACTTTATCATATTACTTGAAATAAAAGAGCTATAAAACAATAACAAACTAGGAATAAGAAAAAAACTTCCACATATGTCAAAGACACTGACAGCCTTTCATTTTACAAGCAAAATCAACCTCGTACTTTAGCTAATTCATTTAACTAAGATCTACATAACAGCAATGCATGTTTAGCATTCCCGCAAATAAACGAAGTGGGTTACCACATGATTTACCATATCAATGTTATGGTGTATAAACTCGACCCGGTTATTGGCTACCTGCTGGTGGTTGGTCTGACCCGAGCCAGCGGTGACGTGAGCTGTGACGCCCGTGACCTGCTGGGTCGCTAGCTCTTGGTGTGCATGGGCCAATACGTCTAAACAACAAACAAAAAATCATGAAATTAGTGTCCACAGTTTTCATTTGCTTTTATAATCTGCTAAATTATTGATGAAGTTGTGCTTATGCAGGTTTTTATTTGTAGGTCACAAACATGAGCAGCTTTTATTTACAATGTGTTACATTGCAGAAAATTAGGGCACTAGTTCATCAGATTATTTATACAAGAAAATCTGCAACAGCAACATTTTGACTGACATCAAATAATGCTGATGATGTTGCTTGAAATTCAAAGACATTAAAAAAGTTGGTGATGCTCTGAAGAAAAAATATATTATCTATTCTTCCAATAACTAACTGGGTTTTTAGAGATTTAGGTACCTGGTTTGCATAATTAGACAACTTTTGTAAACTGACTGACGCTGCATAATGAAAAGATGGTAATTATAATTGGATAAAATTTTAATGATAATTACCATGAGTTTGTGTGGCAATGATTTGAGGTAACTGTTGTGCCGCCGACACAGTGACATGCTGCTGCCCTGTATGGTGCCCCAATATGATATTTGGGTCACCATTAAGAATGCTTGCATGGGCTTGACCAAGATCCTGAAAGGTAATCAATTGTTATTATTTACCAAAAATTCTGATGAAGCAGTTTTTCTTTGTAATTCACTGCAGTAACATAACCTAATATACAGGGTGCCTAAAGTGCCACCGAGCCTGTGGGTTTTTAAAGAGAAGTTCTGAAAACAAAATGACTCAAATGTACAATTTTAAAATTTACTACAACACACTTTATGAAAATTGATGGAAAATGAAAAAGAAGAACTTACCTAGACCAGTATGTGTCATGCCATATCAGTAAGTGTAAAATAGAAGGAATAGGAAAGAAATTACTCTATCAACAAGAGCATAGCTTTTAAGTAATACTAGAATACTAGTTTGGTCTGACTTTGAAAAGCCAATTGTTGAAACTGCTAGGCTCTAGCTCATGGGCACCCTATATCTGAGACATGGCACCCAAGAGAAGAGTTATACTTCTAAGATAATCATAAATTGTTATTTAGGTACTAAAAACTAATGCCATTACAAATCAAACGTTAAAAAACTCAATGTTATGCCAAATGAGACAAATTCTAATTAGTGTTGTTGTTGTAGGATTATTGTATGTGTGATTTAAAATATAATACCTGCACTGCTTTTCCATTTTCTATCCTTGTTCCCGTTGGCAGACCGTATACTGACACTTGCGGTATGGGGCCCGGGAATAAATTTGTAAACACCCAGTATTTCGCGACACTGGACAAAGCCACATTTACGGCCGCTGAATTGACTCTGAGGTCGGTTGCAGACGTCGTCGGGGTCAGATTAGTAGTTTGCTGCTGCTGTTGTTGAGCATATTCAACTCTTTGAGTCTCAGACTGAAATTACCAACATAATTAACGCTCTAACACGAAAAAAAACAGCCATGAATAAGCACTCAAAAAGTCGCAAACCTCTGAACTTCCTGGGGCCTGGCCGCCACCCGTATTGATATTGTGATGGTCTTGATTCATTTTTAGTCCTTATAAACTATAAAACTAGTAACTTTCACTAAAATATTTACAAAAACACAACATTTCTAAACTTTACGTATCGGCATTGTCATAATTTGACTGTCATCGAAATGGAGGCGCGGGGGACGCGACGGGCCGCCATTATGAAACTTAGCACACAATAACATTTTCTACAAACAAAGTTACAAACTATTTAGTACGCGGAAGCATAGTAATTGGGTTCACTTGTAGAAAAATGGCAGTGATTATTTACGATATAACAAAGAAAAGGCTATTTACGAATCTCACTAACAAGTTTCATCCTAATACACACTTTTATCGTACGTTTCACGAATCCATCACACACAACCACCCACGACGAAAGTTATTATAATGACAATGCTGCCAACCTGACAAAATGAACGTGGACCAAACCGGAATAATCTGGCTTGCTTAAATTTAGATCTAATATAGTTGCAGTCATCATAATTACAATAAACGTTAATTTATTTTGATCAAATTAGACGATAAATTAGTAAAAAACCGCTGTAACGTACAGACTAACAAGCAATTTTGTAACTTGTGTTTACTTTTTCTACAAATAGGCAATAGATGGCGCCACAGACAGCTAGAACACAGTAGCGACAACACGCAGATCCTATAAGATGCGTTCTGAAATAACATTTTTAAATTCACAGTTCGTAGTGTAAATGTAACCCAGCGTCCTACCTGTGTGATTCGCGCGCGAACTATAAGCCTGGACACTACGCATGATTTTATCGCAACGCATCGCGTAGCTTCGCGAATCGATTACGTCGGACGCTAGGTTTTGGGTTGGGTATCTAAAATAAATTATATTTGTTAGGGCCGATCGATTCTTAGAATTGATCCATTTGACACGTGTATACAAGATGCTCCAGGAAGTGATAATCTGCCGCCATTATAATATTATGTAAAGCGATGTGCTACTGTAGCTAGTCCTGCAACAGGACTGGTGTTCCTTAATAAATAATAAATAATAAGAAATAATGTTAACACTTATAGGCCATAATTGTTGAATGTTACGTTCGAGAGGCGGCTGATAAGTTATCTAAGTACCTAACTTAAAAATAAGGCCGTCATAGTTATTTATTTTTGTTTTTCTATATAGTCCCCTGCTAATAAAATGCACTTATTACATTGACCAAATAGTGAATTTAGAAGAAAAAGAAGAGTTTCTTGAGAAGTCTAAACAAAAATAAAAAAAGTCAGAGGGGGCTAGATCTCGACTATAGTGAGGGGGGAGGGGGGGGGGGGGGGTGATTTTTCTTTAATTGTCTCTCTTAGTTGATATAGTAAGTTTGAGTAATAATCAGCATTCACTGTAGTTTTCTTCGGTAAATAATCTATGAGCAAAACCGCTTATGTGTCCCAAAAGATTGTAGACATAAGTTTACCTGCCGATGGACAGACCAAATACTCATGAATTATTTGATTGACTCGCTCTTTACTGAGGCCCACATCTCTAGCTATCTTCCACTGTTTCACTTGTCAGCCCTCTAAAATTTTTTTTTTCACCCTGGCTACATTTTCATCGGTGACGGCCGAAACTGGGGACCGATTTTTGACTTTCGAGGGCTCGATTTCAAAACCGAGCGGTAGAAAATATTCGAAACGAAAATCTTTCACGATTTATTTTCGAATGGTCCCAAATTCCACATTTTTGAGATTTTCACTCGAAAGGGAGGGGTTGACTAAATAGTATTGTTAAGTTGGCACTTGTTTCATTATACGCAGAAAGTCGATGTTTTACCGGTTTTTATCGTTCATATTTTAATTGCGAATAAATTTGTGAAGCTAAGAAAAGATGAAATCATAACAAGCAATTTAATATTTCAGTGCCAATAAGATTTTTTACGCTTATTTTACAAATTCTTGACTGGTTATAAATGTAGGAAAAAGGAAACGCTTTTTTGTCTGTGGATGTCTATGTCATTGTGCTAGGTTTGTTTATGCTTCGTGTACCGTAAAACGGGGTGAATAGAAATCAAGGGGTGAATAGAGACACAACCTAAAAAAAGTCATAACTTGTTACAAATAAGAACAAGTATTAAATGGACAATAACGTTACGTCTATTGGAAATAATTTCAATCTTATAATTAGTAACATATGTTTCATTTTAGGTTGTGTCTCTATTCACCCCTTGATTTCTGTTCACCCCGTTTTACCGTTACTTCCCGGCATACATACCCAAGGTGGTAACCCAACAGGTTTGAGAGATGTTAAATGATACTTTCTATTGATAGAATTCAAGACGAATGCCACGGACCACTCGTGTTCATATTTTCTATCGCTCGCAAGTCAAAAATACCATTTCATTGTTTTTTGTCACTTTCGAGTGAAACTTTCGAGCGCTCGAAAGTCAAAAATCGGTCCCCTGGTCTTCCGCTACGAGGATCATCTTCCCGGCTGTCACGACCTAATTAAAAGTTCCTTGACCAAAACTTTATAACAAATTCGGAAGAACATGAACTGCCAAACACACGTAACATACGATTTTTGATCTCAGAAGGTCTGATTCTTTAGTCAAAAACTTAATCACCGCACGCTGCTCGATTTTATCCATTTTCACTTTTTCTACCGACATGATCGAAACAATTGTAGGAGACAAATAAACGTGATGCAATAATCAATCAAATTAATGTAATACGATACGTTAATGTATACCAGCCAGCATTATTTTTGTATATATTTCTGACCAAGGAGACTACTTATCAGCCGCCCCTCATAACAGGCCGTACCTCTAAAGTAGTCTCAAATGGTTATTCATCAAAATTATACAGGGTGCCTCTGACCTTGGGGCTTTAAAATGCATAGATCATTTCTACTCCTGAAACTAAACTTCTTTTGTTCTGTAGGTTGTTAAAAATATGTACATTTTAAATTTATTTATTATCATACAGCTTAAATCTAATATTCAATGTACGCGGTCCAATTCTCCATTTTCCTTTAGCCCTCGTACCAAGGTAATGTCGCCCCCATACCATGAGATAGTGATTAAATGGCCAGAATGTAATACACTGATTTTACAATTAGACTTTAACATCAATTAGTTATCTAAGTTTAAGTTATTTTTTAATGTTGCAGAACAAAAGTAGTTCAGTTTAGCGAGTAGAATCGATCGTTGAATTTAAAGCCCCAAGGTCAGAGACACACTGTATGATGTAATCTCGGGCGTCCCTAAGGCTCACACCTGGGACCCATCTTGTTTTTAATCTTCATCAACGATATATTATCGAGAATTTATATAAGAGCAAATGCTTGCTCTTTGTTGATGACATGAAAATATACAAAGAAATACGATCACAACTGCCAGCTACAGTCATGTGTATACGTCTTGGAAATACAGGCATGCAAGGACGCAGACTGTATGCAAGTTTTACTTATATAAATGTATCCACAGTGTGCCAGTTACTTGCACATGCCAGTAACTAGCATATGAGTTACTGCTCCGTTTGCAGGCTTGCGCATTCCCTCCTTAAACTTAAAAGAGATGCTAACTTAGACATACTACTGTCACACACACATGTCCTTTCCTTTCCTTAGGCATGTTACTCATCGTCTCTAACTCGGCCGCCTGTCAAGTAAATAAAAGCTTAAGCTAGGGCAGGCGGCCGAGTTAAAAACAATACCTACGATAACCTTTTGCAAGGACTTGCCGTTCAATTTATTATCCAAGTTATATGGCTTTTGACGTAGAGACCTCGTCGTGTTGTTCTCATAGTCATTATTTTATTTTAAGGTTTATTGACCATGCATTTGTAATAATTTTATTTTTGCTAGTTTTAAGAATTTATTGTTTATGACTTTATTACCTTATTATTACTTAATGTAACTTACTTTTAAGTATAATTATGTTTTTATGATTGAAAAATTGACCTTCTGCTGGAGTTTCTTGCGGCGCTTCTTCTCCGCAATGATGGTCTTGTCCGAAGCGCTGGTAGATTCACTGTACATTTCCGACGTGTAAAAGAGCCCGCATGTGGCCAATTTACTGAATAAATATTTTGAAATTTGAATTTGAATTTTGAACTGTCAAGTACTCTATTGTAAGCCGTAGGTTTTGAATCTTGAGTTAATAAACTTTTAGCTTTTTTTTCACGGTTGGAGCCATGTAAGTAATCTGCGTAAATCCACGTGTTGCATTTCATACGCACGTCCTCTCCGTAATTTTTGTGTACGCTTGTTTGCAGAATGCACAACAACGTCGCTATACGTCACATTCGAGTAGTTCTTCTCATGTTTCTAAGTAAACAGAACAGATTCTTTCACGCCTCAGCTGGTCGACAATCATACGTAATCATAACGTGACTACAAGAGCTCGAGCGCGAACATTTCGATCACATGGCACGTTTTCGAATCGCCTGTACTATTCGAAAACGTAATTTTGGTATAGAACCACAAGAAGGGTACGTACGGTATCCCTAGTTGGTTGGTAGTGTTGGTACCTACTTTGGTGGTGACCCTGCGAAGCTGCCTGATTGAATATTTGTGTGAGAGCACGAGTATTGACATCCTGGATGATTTCTATGTAAGTAATGTATTTTCTATACGTATGAGTATGTTTATTGATGTCTAAGTACTCATAGCAAAGTATAGAGCTTAGTGTTGGAGTTGTGGGACTGTGTCAATTTGTGTGAGATCGGACCCTGGGTTTTTTGCATGTTTTTGTTGTGCTTAAGTTATTTTTTTTACACGTTACAGTATCGGTTGGTTTCTCGTATGAACATTACACTTATACGAGAATTAAGAATATTATGATTATGAATGCGAAATTTTGTTTTCGTACGCGTCTATATTTGTAACTCCTTGGGGATGAAACAGCGACAAATTTGGATGAAATTAGAAACGGAAATACCTTTTTTATTCTTGTAAAATAACATTATTTAAAAAGGGAAACAAAAGTATTATTAATTTAGAAGGCCTTAAAAGGTCGTAATTGTTTTCATATCAGAATTAACAACCGTTATTTTGCACATGATTTCACCTCCTACGGCATACGACGAAAGACGATGTAATATGAACACCAGCTCTTTTTTTAATGTCCATAATTAGGAACAAAGGGCCTGAGGAGGTAAGATAGAAATAATTAATATCAAGAATTAAAATATATTTATATCTAGGCGTACTTTTTCGAATCAAATCGGAGAAATACTGGAAAAGGGCCGAATCTTAAGTACCCGAAACCGACGTGCGTGCATGACTCGATGTATGAATGTTGAAGAAGCGAAGGAAATTTGTCAGGATCGTAGCAAGTGGAAAGAAGTGGTCTCTGCCTACCCCACTGGGAAACAGGCGTGATTTAATGTATGTATGTAAGAATTAAAATACGTAGATATCTAAACATTTTTATTTGTGTTTTGGGGGAAACGTGTGCGAATTTGACCGTAAAGTAGGCACTTAGTTTGTTATTAAAATGTAAAATCAAACGAACTTTTAGGCTTGCTTAGAATGGTTTTTTTTAACCAGCCATAGGACGGCAAACGAGCACACACGATGGTAAGGCTCCTGATGGTAAGTGGAAACTGTGACCCATAGACAAGTTAGTTGAATATTAGTTTTTTCATGGAATTGTGTAAGTCTTTCCAAATCACATGTTAAAAAATCGGTTTCGGCTAAAATTATGGTGATGGCATTTTCTATCTTGGAAATAAGGTAATCTGTAGGTGTATGTATGCTGTAAGTAAGCTACATTTATGTATAAAAAGTAATCATTATGAAAATCATAACAATAAGTACCTACCTACTAAGTAATTAATAAAAAAATGCTACACTTGACCGCTATGTTTATCCGGAAGATCGCTGCAACTTCCAAGCGTACCTATTCACTAACAAACTTGGTTCTACGTTAACGTTCATCGCATTGGCCGGAACTTCGAAATTCAAACTACGTTCGTTCAGTCAGTTCGTCAGTAACAACCGTGAGTCTGGGCAAACCGCACGCCTCGCGACCCGATATCCGCGTAAACATTTACGTGCAAAACAATAACTTCGCATAAAACATAGAAACTCTATTACAGTTGCAATAAAAGTGTCGTTTACAACCTAACTTTTCCGTGAACAATTCGCAAAGAAAACTTTGATTATAATTGTGAAAATGCACGCTGTTGTCATTTGTTTTGATTAAGAAACTGCCGGTCTAGCCGGTCATCCATTACAGGTATGTTCTTTTAAATTACCTCCTTAGTTCTTTTACAGTGTAATGGGTTAAAATAAGTGTTAAACCTCGAGAATTACTGTGGTTTGTGCCGCCGTTTTCACGTAAACAATGATGGATGGTAAAAGAAATTTAATTAAAGTTGTTTTGTGAAATAGCGCTAGTAACCAGCGAGGAATGAAAATAGTGTTAGATAAGTACAAAATGCGTTTTCTACAGCGGAGCGTTGATTAATAAACGTGTAGCGCGCACAATAAGCATTGTAATGAAATCATTTAACTGTGGGATGGCATAATCAGCTAGGTGCAGTAGGTAGGAACTTAGCATGTAAATTTTATTAAGGTACTCTGATAAAATTCGGCATAGGTTTTCTCCTGACTCAGTCCGCGTAGCGTTCAAATAAAGATGTTGCAATTGGTTATAGTTTTCAGGCTAAACAGTAATGTTCTACGGTTCTACACTGTAACTACTTAAAGGTATCCTCTTCGACTTTTGCAACTATGCAAAATATTCAAGTAAATATTTGTTTTTTTCAACGTTTGTACACAAACAAACATACTTTCGTATCTACCACAATGGACCTAATGGTTATTCGTTGTGGTGCACTTTTTGGAAACAGTGTATGTAGGTACCTATCTTCCTGACTAATTAAATAATCTCCAAGAAACCAATGTACTTTATAGGTTTTCAAATGCAAATTCGCCGGCAATTATTGTTTGTTTATCAAATCATCTCCTTCCGCTCTAGGTAGGTAGGAGAGCAATCGCGGAGTTCCAATAAATGGTCGATGACTCATTGAAGTCTTTTTGGGTTCCAGTGTTTTATTCACGGTCTGATCTTAGAGTAGGTACCCACCTACTCAGAAAACGAGTCTTAAAACGCATTTAAATGCAAATTAATGTAGAAAAATAAGTGTTGTGGCTCAGTTTGATCGGTTTATTATTTACAAATGAAAAACAACTCTTTTTGCCGACGCACAAAACAATAAATCTGTCCTCCTTAGCAAATTAGCAGTATCCCAAAATCAATAACCAAAGCAGTTTTAGTTCACTTTTCTTAGTAATAAGGTTGATATTGCTACAGGAATTTTATTTTATTTTTATTTTATCAAAGGAGGGCAGAAATATACTCTTTATTGGACACCACAATAGTACATTACTACAGACGCCGGGAAGTAGGTGGTTGCAGGCCGAGTTCATATAGACGGCCGAGCGAAGCGAGGTCGGATAGTTACGAGGCTGGCAACCCCTTTTCACGGCGAGGTATGTATAGTGCTTTTCTCAAACATATGCAATGAAATAATAAAAAAACATCACTCAAAAAACATTTGTGTAATAGGCATTAACGCGGATATAAACCTATTGTTTTTATATCCTAAATGTTTATTGTACTACTTTGATTCTATTTTATACTATAGTGTCCATGACTGAGTTTAGAAGTTATTATTCTTCATATGAATTAAAATTGACATAGACAACTTTCAACTTTTTTACATAAAACTTAGGTTTTCCACCCTAAAAAAATGATTTTGATATTAGAGCTTCTACACAATTAACTGCAATTTACATTTTAGTCGGAATACTGAGTGAGTAATAAATAACATAGGTACTTATTTGTTATAAATAATTAAGAAAGTAATTTTCCTTCCTGAAATTTTGAAGGTATGTCAGTCAATAATGATAAGCCTTTAAGGTCCCGTACTTCTATCTTTCGGGTTGCTGTCGTTGCTGAGTCTACACTGAAGTCTAGCCCGTATAACCCCTCTTTTATTTTATAAGATTTATGTTATTCCTGCCCCATATAGTTTACACAGAACCGAAGGTATAAAACTTTTTGATGTTAAGCCTGAATTGCATATGCTAATTTCTTCAAAAAATTTAAATGCTGACACACAATAATGATTTGCATTTGTTCAGATAACGTTGCGCAAAGCGAATGAAGCTCCGCAAAGCGGGGTTACTATTTCTGCGCGCGATCCTACTAGAACAATGCCTCTAATACTTATAAATAACAGTTTCTGATTATTGATTAACATGTGACATGTATTTCTTTCAAAACAATCAGGCGATTAACAGTTTCTTTGGTGACTTTGGTGATACATAGAAGTGTGATTGCCGGGTTAGATTAGTGCCACTCCATGTCTTCCCGTGGATGTCGAAAGAGGCGACTAAGGAAATATACGCTTTTAGTACTATTAGGCGATGAGCTTGCAACCTGTTACTAATACGCTGGTAAACTTAGCCTATTTTTGCAAAATATGGGATTGAATTATCAAGAAGTTTTTAAAGTGGTTGGTGATTCTGTAGCTCTGCCTACCCCACTCGGGGATTACAGGCGTGAAGGTATGTATATATGAAGACTAGTAACGCAACTATAACAACAATTTATTGGAATCATTTCATTCAAACGGTTGCGGCAGCAAGATTATTACACACTTGACTTAAGTAGCAGCCAATTACCTTCCCGTCGCCCAGCTCCGGGCGGGATGCTGTGTTTCTTGATCCTTTGTTATTTCATTCCTTTTTGGTGTTTAGCAGATTTTAGAAGTAGGAATAACTGGTTAATGGCGGGTTAAGTGACATGATTAAATCACCTATAATGTTTTTTCACCATCTGACTGCAGCCTAAATCCGCATCGAATAGCTGAATAAATTGGCCTAGTTGGTAGTGACCCTGTCTACGAAGCTAGCGGTCCCGGGTTCGATGTCCGGTATAAGCAAATATTTGTGTGATGAGCACGAGTATTTGTTTCTGAGTCTTGCATGTTTTCTATTTATTCAAGTATTTATTTTTCTATATAAGTATTTGTGTCATTGTCTAGGTACCCAGTACAAGTCTAGAGCTTAGTTTGGGACTAGATAAATTTGTATCAGATTGTCCCTTGATACTTACCTACTTATTTAAATAAGCAGAAGTAGAAAGTGCTTAAAGTTAAAAGATGCACCTATGTTTACATTGTGTTGCTACAAATGTTTTGTAATACTTATTTAAGATGATCTTGTAGTTGTCGTATTACAATAAATAAATTATTAAACGACCCTAAAAAAACGTGAAATCTGCAATTTCATGACTTCAATAATTTATTCCCCAGTGAGTACTTTGTAATGTTCAGACTCGTTGATGTCTTATGTATAACATATTATAAAAAAAACAAAACACAGTTTTTCCCCAGTGTCACGACACCCCAGAAGTAAAAAATACTTTTGGTTTGTTCTTAGAATTCAGCTTAAACATGTACGTTTCTAAGTTCTGGTGACCTCAAATTGAGTGAGTCATATGTTAATTATTATGTAGATAGATGTACAAAATACGTATGTAATATTATTTTTAAATTATTGGGCGAGATAAATAGAGGTAACTTGATTACGTTATGTAACGGGTATGATCCCTACCTACTACGTATTTTTTATTAATAACAAAATGTGTGTGTGTGTGTGTTAGTTTGTTACTCCTTCACGCAGTTAACGGATTTGGATGAAATTTAGAATGGAGATCGCTATACCCTGGATTAACACATATTGTACTTTTCATCCCGGATAATTTTAAACTTCCCAAAGGAATTACAAAAGTCGAATTCTACGCGGGCAGAAGCTAGTTTAAAATAAGTGATTAGTTATACTTATACATTTCGTAATAAATCGCGTGGAAGCATCACAGAGTTCATCTACGTAAAGTGATCATTACAATTAACAACATTTCATTTTTGTGACACTTCCAAATTACTATAGGAATCGAAAGGATTTTGCCTCCTGTAACTAAATATGCAGTTTATTTTAGGGCAAGCGTAAAGGACAGAGCTATAGGAGTTATATAGCTCTGTCCTTTTTCTCTCAGCGTAAACTGAACTGCACAGCTAGTCATAATAACCCCGCTGGACAAAAAAGTGAAAAAGTAACCTCATTTTACCGATACTATGGCCGAATAGATAACACCACAGCCTTTTTCACGAGAAAAACAATCACTACATAGTATAAAACAAAGTCGCTTGCGCTGTCTGTCCCTATGTATGCTTAAATCTTTAAAACTACGCAACGGATTTCGATGCGGTTTTTTTTAATAGATAGAGTGATTCTTAAGGAAGGTTTATATGTATAATACATTCCACGCGGGCGAAGCCGCGGGCGGGTCGCTAGTTAGCCATAATTTTAAAATTTACATCTACAGATGGATACTTGTCCTATATTCGTCCAGTCCAGTATCAGTATCCGTTATTATTGCCAAAATCGTTATAGAAATTTAATATTTTAGATGTGAAGACATCGAAACCGTATAAGCAAACCACACGCACAAGTCACACTCAAATCAATTCTTTGATTTATGGCTACTGTCCACACTGGACTGGACACACTGCGGGACAATTCTGTCAGTGTCAAGGTTGGAAGTTACACGTGATTGGTGAAAATGCTTTTCCAGAAACAGATGCTGCAAGTCACACTAGCAAGCACAATAAAATTTAGACAACGTCAGACGTTAGATGTCATTACTTTTTTTTTTAGGGTTCCGTACCAGAATGGTAAAAAAGGAACCCTTATGGTGAGACTTCGTGGTTCATCTGTCTGTCTGTATATCACAGCAGGTTTTCTCAGCAACTTGCTTGCCCGCATATGTTTTTAGAAAAAAAAAGGTTTTTATTAATAATTGAAAAGGAGTCTAGATTGGGCGGTTGAAAATAGAAAGTACTTTGAGTATGGGGTGTCATATAAAAGAACTCAATTAGCACAATAAAAAAATTTTTTTTTCGTTTCCCCACCCTTATCTCCGAAGTTTATTAAACACAAATCCTGACGTATAGATAATTACTTATATTCTATGGGAAAAATAACATGAAGTGTTCATTATTTACAGTTTTTGAGAAATAATAATAAATACAAACATCTTAACAAACCAAACATCTAAACTTTTATGTGCAAATTGTGGTTACTGAATTATCAACAACTTTTTAAAGTTGTAATTCTGTAGCTCTGCCTAGCCCACTCTGGGATTACAGGCGTGAAGGTATGTATGTAGGTATGTATAAAAAAAACTTAGAAAATCCGTATTAAAATTTAGGCTGGTCAAAATGAGCCTTAATGCATGGAAAATTAAGGTTAAAACCAAATGAGTATTTTCTTTTGTGGTTTCCAAGCATGTTATCTTAAATACGGGACCCTCGGTGCGCGAATCTGACTCGCACTTGACCGGTTTTTTAAATGGAATTCGTAGAATTCGAGTTACACCCTTTTAGAATGAGTACATCTTCATAAATGAATAATAAATTGACTATTAATCCTAGGGAAAATTTAAAACTATTGTTGTCTTCCTTCTTTCAAACAGTATACAGAGAACTAATAAAATTATAGAAAATTGAAATCTTGTCAATTCTTAGCTACATACCTACACACAACGGCGTTCTGTATTCTCAGTCACGAGTGATAAATATTGATGATTTATGCACATACAGACTTTCCTACGATTGACGTAATACCTCAACTGTTGCTACCGACTCTTGTTATCATGATGCATTGATTAATTCATTATTTCTTCGCTACGATTGAATTAAAACGTGCTTACAAGCCGTGGGCTAGCGCTGCACACGCTGTTACGTAATCAAGAATGGAGAGCAGTGCCAGCCACAGGCGGCGGCGGTCCAGGGTCAACAGTGGATTACTAATGTATGGGCAAAAAACATTTCCCAAAGCATCAACTATTTAACACAAATTATCATTTGGCAAAAAATTATGTGTCAAAACCAATTATCGCAATATAACAGCAATAAAAAAACACTTGGTCATGTTTAATTTTACCCAACTTCACGCAGTCAAATGTTTCAGTTGGCATAACATATTTAACGCCAAATAAAATAACGCAAATGATTTGCATCGTCCCTAAACTAACTCGGTATTTGTTTACACTGCAAGTAGAGAGGTACGATGCAGTTATTTCCGTGACACACCTGACGAAGCCCCTTGCGCCCGCTTCTATTCTGTTCTGCGTAGATTGGCCCTTGGAGCGTCATGAACTCTAACCTAACCTAAACCTACTTACCTAATTTTAACCTAAACTAACCTAACTGGACAAGCAATTTTTTTAATGCTAAGTGAGATTTTGAACAAATATTTTTTTTAATATAATATTAGCCAAAGGAAACCGTTTGATTTAATAAAACTTGACAAAGTAAAACGATGCCAAATTATTATTTGACGAAATAAATAGTATGCGAAATGTAAAATTAAATGTGCTATTGATTCGTTCGTTTGAACTACTGCAATAAGTTTATAGGAACGCGAATTTTGGCGAAAAATATTTTGGCCAAAGGGCAGTACACTGTAAAAAGTAGACTCTAGAGTGTACAGTCTAAACCAACGACCTAGCCAATTGCTAGCTAATATGAACTGTGTTGAGGTGAGACCAAACTTGTTATTGGTGACGATGTATTGTTATTGTTATGCCTTCTACAAGGTCGTCTCGTCTATAAGATTTTAAAAAGAGTTTTTTTCAAGATATTGAAGTGCTGAATTTAAACAAGTTGATAGCTGTATAAACTACGCAGTAAATTTCGACGCGGTTTTTAGCAATATGAAATTGAATGAATTTACATTATTTGTAGAATCTACGTGGGTAAAGCTATGGCTGGTCGCTTGTTTTACACTCGCAGAGCAATGCAACGACTTGCAGCTAAACTAAGATCCAAACACAATGTTATTATATCTGTTTGTGAGTAGTTAATTCTCCATTTACAAGGACGTGTACAATATTATTGTACGACGCGACGGAAAGTACAGTTAAGATATGGACCAAAGGGTACTGTGTCCTACACAGTCACAAAAGTGAGAAAGACAAAAAGTTACTTTTAGAAAAGTTGGTCCACCTAACCGGAACCTCCCTCAGGTTCCGGTGCATAAGACTATTGTCTAACGCACTGGCAATCGTAACCGGCTTCAAAGTGGAGCAATTGTTTTCATATTGTATGCAGACAAGCCTTCGATTTTCAAAATGAAAGCGATTGCGATTGCGAGTTCGTTAGGCGATAAGCCCTCGGGGTTCTATTATACTTAGGTTGAAGCTAATAAGCAATTACTATTAACATATTATTATCGTAATGTCAACGTTATGATAGCTCTTATTTACTTGACAGAAATTACGGCCGAATATAGAATTACGATAACATGTCAAAAACAATAGGTTTAGCCTTAGTAGAATAGAACTTCTGACAGGTTATGTACAATTACGGAAAAAAAACATCAATAAATACCTCATGACGTACCAGCATTGCATTTTATAGTTTATTCGACTGATATTAGGGTTGATCCCGTGTGGTTGCCGGGTAAAAATAGTGCCACTCCATGTCTTCCCGTGGATGTCGTAAGAGGCGACTAAGGGAATATAGGCTTGTAGTACTGTTAGGCGATAGGCTTGCAACCTATCACTAATATGCTGGTAAACATCTTAGCCTATTTGTGCAAATTGTGGTTACTGAATTATCAACAACTTTTTAAGTTGTAATTCTGTAGCTCTGCCTAGCCCACTCTGGGATCACAGGCGTGTTCTGCGTAGATTGGCCCTTGGAGCGTCATGAACTCTAACCTAACCTAAACCTACTTACCTAATTTTAACCTAACCTAACCTAACTGGACAAGCAATTTTTTTTATGCGAAGTGTGATTTTGAACAAATATTTTTTAAAATATAATATTAGCCAAAGGAAACCGTTTGCTTTAATAAAACTTGACAAAGTAAAACGATGCCAAATTATTATTTGACGAAATAAATAAAATGCGAAATGTAAAATTAAATGTGCTATTGATTCGTTCGTTTGAACTACTGCAATAAGTTGGGGTTGAATTTGAAAGTCATTTTATGTCGTGTTCTATGTTTGTTCTAGTAATAACAGCATGCAACTTGTAGCTTCGACCAACCTAGGTATTATATCATCTCCTTAACCTGTATTTTTTTCTATCCAGCCGATTTTAAGTTTGGCTATGTTGACGATTTTATTTAACCTCAGTTATACCTATGGGTCTAACAGAATTGAGTGAGTGGTTCTCATATGACTTCTATTTTGTTTATTGTTTGTGAGTGATGTTTAATTTACATCAGTAAAGTGTTTTGGCATTTACGTGAAGAAATCGAATATGTTATGGCATCCTTTGTTGGATCAGCTCAACATCAATAATCAAATCAATCAAAGTAATAATGATTTAAGGACATCGATAATCAAAGTTCAATCATTTGCCATTAGCCCATGCAGTACCTAGATCAATAAAAGATAAAACTATTCAATAAGATCTCGTTTGCAACAGCTAGTACTCAAAGTGTTTCCAATTTACGAAGTCGCGCCCCACTATTTAATTTAACGCACGTGCGCGTCTTTGTGAATGAAAAATACCTTGGCTAATAACGCCTTGTGCAAACCGAATCGTGCATTTAAAAGGTTCGGTTCAATTAACATTCACACCTATACTTCATTTGTTTAGGTCACTTAAATGTAAACCAACCAAACCACGTGACTCTGGCAAACAGCCAATGAAAACAGTTTTTTCGAACTTTGACATATCAGTGTTCCGCTCCTATTAGCTGACGAACTATATCACTTGGTTTTTGGTTTACTTTTAGTTAAGTACCTAAAACACGAATTATATCTTTATCTGAATAGGACTCCTTTTGAAAGTTACTAGGAAAGATTTTATAAAAAAAATAATGTTTATTTCTTTACATTACCTGTTGATTTCCAGTATCGCAAAATTTATCACTTGACCTCGAAAATCAGCTCCTAATTAAGCAAGAATTTTTGGATATTTAATCCGCTAGTGAAAGGCAACAGACCTCGCAACAACAGCTCGCTACTAGGGTACATACAATCCCGCAACTAATATTCACCGGTACTCACAAACGAATACCGGGACTGGGAGCCTGCCGTTTGGCAAAAATATGTATGCCAAATGTATCGTTTCCCAACTTTTTCATTTGTCAACCCAATGTTAGATAAATTTCTCAGGATTTATTTCAGTTCCATCGTGTAAAACCCTGAAGGTTAGGTTAGCCTCCTAAGGCCCACCATACAACGAAATTCGTCAATGGAATATGAATCTATTGTGAATGAAGTAAAGTCAATTTTCTAATTTGACCATTTGTCATAAAAACAAAAGAAATTACACTTTACTTCGTTTGCACTAGATCTTTATTTCAATGACCGTTTTATGTTCTATTTTTAGTACAAGGAACCTCAGGAAGTTAAATTAGTTTTTATAAAATCGGAATATTTACGGTTACAGAAAACAAAGCGTATTGGCGAATGAATCGGTTGGGAAACGATACATTTGGAAAACATATATCGCCAAAACAAAGGTAACCCTCCGGGGCTGCTTGCCCTACTCGCTACAGCCTCCCCTTTGCACCGTAACATTAAACCAACCTGCTTACAATGGCTCGGAGGAGGACTCATACTTTAAACACGGACTTTGTGTTTACAAATTGTTGCATTACTAGCGATTTCACGATTGTTCGAACCAATTTGTTTGTTCCAATTATTCGGAATTTTCTTTGTTTCTTTACTGTTATCGCATTTGCTTGCAGGCAGCTGTTATAGAATTTCATTTTTGTTGTCCTAATTAATTTCTGATCTAGCTCCGATTAGTGTCTTGATTAGGTAAAATTTAATTAATTATAACTAACGGCTGATGGAATGTTTTATTGCATCTTTTTCTGTTATTTCATGTGATTGTTTCCTTCCTCATTGTTGTGACTGTCAAACTTCAATGTAGAAAATAACGTTTAAATTACACATTGTGAAAAATATATGTATGTATAGTCGTGGTATGAAATGGTTTGTAACTTTCCGGCTCTATTTCAATGCTATATACATACACCGACTCAACATATTTTATTTTACAAATGGCAATATCGAATTGCACGTATTTCACGTTTTCGTCATCAAATATTGTTTTGTCACTAACAAGCAGAGTCCGATGTCATTTATTTCAACTCCTACGATTCATATCTGGTGGAACGCAGTAATTTTCAACAGCAGAATACCTTATTAATTTCGAATCAAACCCTTCATAACATTTCCAAATTACTTCAAAAATGATTCCTTTCACATAACTGATTAAATCGAATCAAGCTTTCCACTCGCTTTAATTAAAATCCACTAGATCTATGAAATTACTTCCGTAGTTATGAAAAAAAAAATTGGTTATGTTATGTTATCAGTGATGAACAGGGACTCTACCTCAATAGTTATAAGGCGCATCTTGCTTCTAAAACTGTAAACATAATAATATGAGCTACTGTAGCTATAAAAATATAATTATTAAATGTTCTAAATCAATGTATAATATACCTCAAGAATGTACATTATATTGTTTGTGTCTATTGCACAACTACGTTATAATTAAATTCATTTGTAACTCAGTCTATTGTAGTTCAGTCAAGAACTTTAATTGTTAAGCCACTACAGAAAAGCAAAAAAAGTACTTTTCACGCAACGGATTTTGAAGCGCCTTATTAAGTTTTTATTAAAGTATAAAAAAAACAACATTTTGCAAACACACTCGTTTAAAGACGAGATACTTTTAGTAGGTATTCAAGAGGTTCTATTCCTCTTACATTGGCTTACGATAGGTGTAAACATAGTGATTGTCTACATTAACGGTTCGTTAAGAATGGCCACTAACTGTCAACAAATGTATTGATAATTAGCGGCTGTTCCCATCTTACAATAATAATGTTGATAGTTTGATATAGTTATTGTTCTGCTGTTACAAGCTTAGTTACGGTTACGGACTTTCGAATTCAACATTCAAAATTGAATAATTCAAAATTCAAAATATTAATTCAGTAATCTGGCCACATGGGGGTTTTTTACACGTCGGTAATATGGAGTGAATTCGGGCAAGAACATCATTGCCGAGAAGAAGCGCCACAAGAAACTCCAGCAGAAGGTCATTACAATAATACTTTAATTGATGAACCACTATAGAACCTTGTCGCATAAAACCAACGATTCATTTCTGTCTCATCACTTGACGCTGTCATTATGACAAGGTTTTATGGTGGATCAACATATAAAGTCCTTGATGGTACCTACTAGCAAATAATTGTAATGACTGTTACTCACGATTCGATTCGTTTTAAATTTAGTTTCAATATTTTTTACTGTATTTATTGTATTTTAAAGTACCAAAAGTACATTTAGATTTAAAACATTCCGTCATTTAATTTCGTCGTCATTTTATTGGACAAAAATAACTATTAAAAAAAACCTCGTAAACTCTCGTCAAATCTCGATAGTTCAAAAATTCATCTTGTGTCAGTCAAGTTAAGTTTGAAGTCATTTTGACATATGGCCTACATTACATACATACAGATAGGCCTACGCGTATCAATATCGTAAGAGCTTCACCAGTTTCCTTAAAATAACTTAGTTAAGTTTAAAGTGAAAAGTGAGTACTCGTTAGTATGTAGTCGTTCTATTCAAACACATGATGTCAAGTAACTCTAAAGTTCCTCTGTAATTGTTACCAGTAGCCTCGATTTGCAGGTCTAGTAAGTTTCGGGGCGCCAGCCGAAACGCAACAACGGTGAAAATTGTGCAAAAAACACGTCCGATCGCAATTATTTAAAAAAGTTAGAAGCATTAAGTAATAATGTGGTATCTGTGGTCAGGTGGTTATTTTCATTTTTATAGGAATAGGAAAACTGGTTATAGTAAATGCGGAAGTTAATGATACCTTGTGATGGACAGGCCAGGGTTCCCACGGTTCAAGAATCCCCTTATCCTGTTTCACACGTGGCCTAAGATCAGGTTTTAGATGTGCTAGATCTATGTACAGGCTGACTTCAAATTGGTAATACAAAATGAAAGTTTTACACTCATTTTCCCTGAACTAAACCAGTGTACTAAGTCTCGTGTTGCTAATTTAATTAAAAAGTATTTTTTCAAGTTTTTATTTTTACTTAGCAAGCACAGATGAGAGGTGCAGGTGTAAAGTGATTAGTAAAATCAACTTGTAAGGCCCTGTTTACATTTTGTTAAGTGCCAAGTGTGAAGTTCATACATTCGCTGTCAAATGGCAAGTAGCAAATGTATGAACTTCACACTTGCATTTAACAAAGTGTAAACAGGGCCTAAGCAATGTGTAAACGATTTCTTAACATAATCATCGTAAAAAAATGTTAACTTTATCACTTCCAACCTTCCTTTTCTACTTCACAAAGTGTAAACCAGCCTTAAATTAGATTGATCAGATCGAGTGACAGATAAGACAGTTGCAGGGTAACCACACTGTAGGACTTTAATTATTAGTTTTATTAGAAAGTTAATGATAGTTAAAGAACGCTATTGTTAACCACTGAGTTAGTGGAATTCACTATCCGTCATTAACTGAGCTATAATCACGTGTGTGTTTTGTATAACCAATTTGATATCATCCTGTATATCGAGTGTATAATTATTGGTATCTATAGTTTTTAGATCCCAATGGCGTATCAAAGAGTCGTAGGACAGTCTTACGCGTGTTTAATTAATAATGCAACCCTGATTTCTAACTCATTTCCTATTTAATATATTCAGGCCAGGCCTTTGAGCTCTTGTTAATAAAATATCTGTACCTATAAAACGGTTCCATTATGGACTGACTAACAGACAATCACAGCGTAAACTTTTAGTGAACGTAAAAGTAGAAACTCAAAATATAAAATCTTCAAATTTCTGCATATTGTTTTATTGATCCTTATCCAGAAAAAATGGGCGTCTTACTTAGAAATGTAATATACTAGCTTCTGAAATGACCAAGTGTTCATTCAATTTATAAGCTATCTCCATTCCAAATATCATCCAAGTCCGTCCAGCCGTTTCACCCTCACACACTCAAAAACTTTCTCATTCATAAAATAGGTGTGATAAGTGTATCTGACGCCCTGATTTCAAATCTGATTTAATTAACTTAAAATGATAACTTTAACGATATTTGCAGCAAATGCGTTTATTTTAGGCTTGTGCCTAGTGGGTTAATCACATAACCTTCACTGTGGACCGTTTGTTTCCGTGCCGGATTTTAAAGTCACGACTTTAACTCAAAAAACATCAGATGCTTAAGTAGAGCTTGAATAATGATAACTTTGGTGTATTTACTCGTTTCTCAGTTACAACGTGTTTATAGTTTTTTAATGTTTATAGCGGGGACCAAGTAGCGGTACTAGTTGTTAGTAGTCGGTGTTATTGAATCAGAATGATTGACCAAGCTTATTATTTAAATTGAAACTCTACTGGAGATTGACTGGGAAGGCAAATACACAAATTTGACACAGACTATGGGGCCTCTATTATTTTTATCTATTTTCGACAAACTAAATGCATTGTTTTAAAAAGTCTGTTAGGCTCGGGAAAAGTCCGTTAGACTAGTATGGAACAAGAACGTATTAGCACCTTCGGTAGGACAAGGGCACAATTGCCCCTATAATCATATTGTACATTGTGCCCTTGCCCGAGTAGAGCAGTAGCAGGTGAGCGAGTCAGAGAGAAGTATAAATTGGAAGGTGCACAGTACATAACTAAACTAAGAAAACTTGAGAAAACACGCATTTTCAAGCAAGGATTTTGTTTTACGACAATTAGTTCCAGCTATGTTATTCTAGTCAGCATGTAGTAGAGACCGCAGTCACCACTCATGCATAATACAACGCGATAAAACGCCGTTCTGGGTGCCTAGAGAAAGTGATGAATCGCACCGACATAAAAATATTGTAGCTATACTTACTGTCCTGGGGGGTTATTACGGCGAGCGTAAAAGACAGAGCTATAGCAGTTATATAGCTCTGTCCTTTTCTCACAGCGTAAACTGAACTGCAAAGCTAGGTCATAATAACCTTCCCAGTATTTTCAAAATAAGTCAATGTTGAGCCACTTAGAATCTAAATTGCCTCAACAAGTCAATTTTCAATTAAGAGTATAAGATAGCAAAATTAACTTGTTATGACTGTGTCTACGTAAGCGTACGATGATCATACGAGTATACATAGCAAACATGCAAAAAAAGTTATCTAACTGTTCGGTCAGAACAACAATTGACAACATTTAAAAAAAAAAGCATTATTGTTTTTTCGCGTTTATTAGCTGGTTAAAAATTAGACTACCCGTATTTCTTGGTTTTTCTTTATTTAATTTAAATTCGTCGTTAATAATTTATTAAAGAAATACATACATACATACATAAACTCACGCCTTCGTTCCCAGAGTGGGGTAGGCAGAGCTACAGAATTATTAAAGAAATAGTCATTAAAAATTAAAAAGACCGTATATACAAAGTTAGGAATACTGATATCGTGATCTTAGCCTGATATAAAATAAAAATAAAGTAACTTTAAACATAAACAGAACTGACTGTCATGTCATGTCACTCACTTGTCAATCATTCGCTGCCGTTCGTTCACAAATTTGATATTTTGCGTAATTTAATTAATTACGTAATTTGTAGACGCCATTAAAATAAATAAACTGTTTTGCGTAGAATCGAAAGCGTGTTGTTAGAATCAAGTAATCCGTCAGATAACATGACAGTTGTATATTTTTTTGAATTCCTTTGGTAATAAATGGACTAAGGGCACTATAAGTGGATTCCAAACATTCACAATCCAACTTTTTTTACTGTTTTTCCTAAATATAAAAAAAAACTGCTGCATAAAAAAATCCAAAGATATTTTTACTGTAATCAGCAGTGTAAAATCTAGAAACGGTATTTTATTTTACTACCTTAGCACAAAATGAATTGTTGTCAATTGATCCAGTGTGTACTTCCAATATAATTTTTAAGAAAATGTGTCAACTGTAAGTTACTTGTCAAATAATTAACACTTTATTTTTGTTGTTATGCTATTTTTAAGTACATTATGATGACTTTTTTTGTCTAGCTCTTACGGTAGAAAACCGTAACCTTAAATTATTAGGTCGGAAATTTAACAACTATTAGCAATAAATATAATTGTAATATATCTTAGCCCGGACATTGTTTGCGTATATATTTATTCTCGCAGTTCTCCTAAGAAATGTGTTACCCACGAAGAACTAGTTTGTATGTGCAATAATTTTACTTGTTAAGTTGTGCCAACACTTCTATTTGCGACTTTCAGATTTATAGGTTGTGCAATATTCACATAAGTGTATTTCTATTTGGAGGTAAATTAGTCAAGTCTTTATGACCTTAAAGAAAACCGAGAAGTTGGAAATGACGAGGCAAAAATAACATCATCTATAGGTTAAGTTATAACTGTTTTAAGTTCTATTAACATATTAATATGCACAATTGATTTCAATTAGTCCTTGTGTCTTAAATGTAATGTGTGTGTCTACCAGTATACAGTGTGTTTTTAAACGTAAATTGAATCTAAATACTTATACCTTTTTAAATATTTAACGACTTGTCGAACTGTTAAACTGTCTATCTAATTATTACGCTGACCTCTAACTTAATAAGTGTCATTAACCATGTTCTATCGCGAGTTTAAAAGGGAAAAAGAACAACATGACTATAATGAGGTTGTATTTTATTTGGAACTTTGTTTACGCATATTTATGGCTTGAAATCGAAATGTTTAGACTTATTGCCTTTTACTTTGTAACGTTTGCTACTTTTATATTCACAATCACTATGCCACAATGTCGCCAGGTAAAGAGTAATTACTGTAGAGAATTAAACTCAAGGATTATATTAATATTGTATAAATACCTAGTTTCTAAAAGTTATCAGGGGGACCTAATCAAGATACATATTGATTCAATTTGCACATAACGCTATTTTAGCAATTTTCAAAATTTGACAAAGTACATTTCTCCAACTCCATACATTTCTAGTCGATAGAAAGCAGACTACGCCAGAAGTTGGCGTCTTGGCTGGGCCTACTGTACCTGTCTACTCAGGGCCTGAATACTGTTAATGTTTGTGTTACGTAATGAAACCCTCGCTTTCAAGACTACGTAGAAAGTACGATGAATTCTCCGCCGATTATCTCCAGAGCCAATACTCCTCCTCCTGAGTTTGTTTTACTCGATGTATATGGTAATGTACAATTCAACTTTACTACTTCAAGGTTAACTGGAAAATAACATGCATGATACATGGGTGAGGACCAAAAAGTTGGACTATAATTAAGCGCAGTTAACCGTACAAACAAAGAAGTCGAAAAAAGTTCCGTTGTGCGATGAGAAGTATCCCTACTACTATGGCAAATTTTCGTGTCACAATGGAAAAGTTTCATAGAATTTTTTTATTGAGTGAGTTAGCGTGCCCAACTTTTTGGTCTTTACCCACATACATACTATCAGTAGTCGCTTAAGTATATGTTTTAAGTTAAAAGAGCATATAAATATTTTTTCATCTCACTAGCTCGGAAAGCCCTTTTTGTTTCTTTGATATCTATTGAGGAAATCGCTTTTTATCCACAAGTGAGGGAAGAGTTTTGACATTTGAAGGCAGCTTAAGTGATATTTGACAGCTAACCAAACGTAAAACCTTACAAGTGCTGAATTTTTAACATCACAATTAATGAATTGCATCGAGTAAAAAACACTAAATACAGTCTTACTACTTTATTTTAATTCATAAATATCAGCATTCAAAATTAACCTTCATTCTTGTTTTAAAAACGGATAAAATGTTCTGACAGTCCAAATAACTCGATGTGCAAATAAAACGCATCCGAAATCATAAAAAAAAAACTTACGTCAAAATTTTTCTATTAAGCCGTCAACGTTAAAATATTCGCATGTTTTTCTAGTTTGTTTTGTTATTAAAAATGAGTGATTCGAGTGATAAAGACGTATTAACACCCGTGGAATTACAGGAAACCGTGCAAAATGCGGAATTGAGCTTACAAGTACAAACCATTTTCTTAGTTTCCTCGCTGTAGTCAACGTTAAATATTCGCATGTTTTTCTAGTTTGTTTTATAAATGAGTGATTCGAGTGATAGTCGTATTAACACCTGGGGCCCTAGACAAGATGCATTACGCCGAGTCGCTTTTCTGTTCGTTTCGTTTTTAAACCAATCGCGTCACTGCTAGATCACGTGACTTTTCGTATTACGTGATCTAGCAGTGACGCGATTGGTTTAAAAACGAAACGAACAGAAAAGCGACTCGGCGTAATGCATCTTGTCTAGGGCCCCTGTGGAATTACAGAAAACCGTGCAAAATGCGGAACTGAGCTTACAGTACAAACCCTTTTCTTAGTTTCCTCGCTGTAGTGAGGTGAAAAGTTTTGTGTTATACACGGGTGAAAAGTTATTTTACGTCTCGTGTCTTGAAACTCTTGCTACGCTCAGGATTCTATTTTTGAACCACTCGCTTCGCTCGTGGTCAATCATAGAATCCTTTCGCTAGCTCGTGTTTCAAATGAACACTCGCAGGTAAAATACAACTTTCCCCACTTGTATAACAAATAACTATTTAAGCCTAATCTAACCTAAATTAGGTCCAAAAAATTTTATGAACGCTTACATTTGTATCGTCAGCTCGTAATTTAAAGCCTTTTATAGTCACTCGTGCGCATCAAGCTGAGATCCAGAGAGATTTAGACAGTTTACTGGTTGGTTTACTGCAGTCGCGGCTCCTTAGCGGCTAAAACAAAAATATGTTTCCCCCCTAAATAAAATTTTAGAACTACATTATTCTGGGGAACGCTCGAATACTGTTAGAAATTTAAAGCCAGAAATATTTCTACTAAGTATTTTTTTTCCTACTGCACAATTTGGTACATTAAGCGTAATACTTTTAAACATGAGTGTCCGCTGTTTCTAACGATTACAACAAAACAATCCACGCCGTCAACATCGCATTCTTAAATGAACAATAAAGGATGTACCACTTATAGCCTCGTGCCGCCCAGGGCAAAAAAGTTGTTAATCGAAATCAGTACATAGGTTCTTGTCATAAAAAGTTTAAAATATGATTTTTAGAAGGCCTTTTAAAAGGCCTCTGGGCGGCAGGAGGATAAAATTTATTATTTCACTCATATTTCACTACTTGCTCTAATCAATGTAAGTGTAGGAAGAATGCAATTAGGTTGTTACGTTGTTGTGGTGGGTTTGCTAATACTTAACTAAGATATTTACGGCAGCAAAGCTTCCGCCGACGCAAATCAAATGCAAATTTAAAAAATTCTAAATAACAAACTAAATATGGTACAATCGGCCAAAAATGTGGTCTACCACTATACGGTTGAAGATCATTTGCACGTCATGATACAACAAGTTCGATTTTCCGCTGAAATAATATTACTACAGTGACAAGTGTCAACCTTAGCGATACTTAGATCTCACAGAAAATTTGCCAAAACTGGTTAACCACTTTGTTGGACAACCGTACAGCAGTAGCTATAAACATAAGCCTCCAAAAAAGTCAACAACTATCACAATTTCACTGTTATCAAACTGTTACCCAATGGCTTAAAAGAGACAAAAACGAAAGTGAACATTACGTTGTCTGTGGTCAGATTCGGCACAAATTTTGTGGTCACGGTCAAATGGGCCGATTGCTTTTAAAATAATATTTAGTGTCTATTGTCTAAGACAGTAGGCAAGAAGTGACAGTAATAATGTAGATTTTATGCGCACCGTCGCGTGCGCACTTCGTTACGAGAGCGATTAGCGCGTGAGTTTATGTAACGTCAGCGGCCTTCTTTGCACTTTAGACGTACTGCTTATGCGACTCCGTATGAATTATACGGCTAAGGAACAATTGGCGATAGTTGTGAGTCTGTACACGTACAACGGAACCCATAAAATGAACATACATACATTTTGATTGACTAGGCTGGATTAATGTATTTAATCACGTGATGTTTCGTTAGTCAAGCTATCATAACATAGTGTTATGAAAGCTAGACATGCCTACCATTCGGATCGCTGACTTTGAAATCGACAAAATGTATGGAATTCTCAGACAATGACATCTTTGTTTGATATTTCGAGTGTCACAATCGCAGCATGCCTATTAAGCGTATCTCGGCGAAGTTACCTAAAACCCAATCAGCAGAACGGACTAATGGGTTAATTGTAACCAAGTCTCAGAACTTAATGCTTGTTACTAACAGGACGTAGCAAATTAATCGTCTGGGAAATTATGTAAGTACATGGATAGTAATTAAATAATTGCCTTCGGTTGCGAATCGCCTCGGCCATCAGGGAAACAATCGATGCGGTGGCAGTTACTTTGTCAGTTTATGTGGCTGGTTATTGGCGACGACCGCGCTGCGACCGCAAGGCTGGCTACATAATGCCCTATTCCTGCGTTTCGACATCACGGCCATTGTGTTCGTCAATTTAAAACAATCATATTATCACATATTTAATCGAGAACTTCCACGTAATTACCTAGACTGAAAAAAAAGTCCGAGTGACATTGCAGTGTATGACAGGAACCCATTCAGACCCACCCTATTACCTACCATAGCAAAAAAAACCAAGTGAAGCAAGAAACCTGTTTTTTTACATAACCAATGACCACAAAGGTCCGTTCTAGAAAAACAACGTTATATGAATTTATCCTATAAAAATCTGACTCACTCATCAAAACCAATAGTGTATTTTCCGATGAGCCTTGAAATGTAGCATCAAGGTAGCACAAGTTAAGGAAAAATTCAAAAATTACATCTTTTATCCTTGATAGTAAAATACATAAAAAATTGATTTTATTAAAATGTACACATCAAATACGAATTGCCTAGCTATATAACAGAAATACCTATATTCTGTAGGTCGATATCAACTACCGATCAAAAACCAAAAACCTAAATATAAAAAATATGTTTAGTTATCATCTAGTACCAGATAATAATATAAGAAATAGGCCAGAACTTGACCTTAGTTTACACGTGCAAAAAATAAACCATACAATTATATCTCTTATATCATTAAATAACCGTTGAGTTCCATTAGTTTCCATCAAAATACCACGTTATGTCATAAAAGAGACCCTTGACACCTTATCGCAGATTTGCATACCATATTATTGCTAAAACGGTACCAAATGTCTATCTATGAAATTACGAGGCCACATTTATCTATAGGTTTAGGTATTACCTATGTATGTTACTGTTTTGCCCGCGCCATATTTTATTATCACTGTTCCTTCATTCAGGACCGTTATATTTTCCGGGTTATAAAGTATCACATGTGTTAATCCAGGACGAGGTGCTGAGTGCCAAATATTATCCAAACCCGTTGCACCGTTTCCGCATGATCGAGTAACTAACACAAATAACCCGAGTATCTAACAAAATGTTCACATTCATGACATCTAGGAGGCGACTCCTACAGCGTGGGCTGCTTTATTGTTCGTATGTTAAAGTGATCATTATCTTGGAAATCTTGGAATGTGCGTCTCTATTCAAGTACTACTTTGACGACGCGCTGGCCTAGTTGGTAGTGACGCTGCCTACGAAGCTAGCGGTGCTGGGTTCAAATCCCGGTAAGGGCAGATATTTGTGTGATGAGCGCGAATATTTGTTGCTGAGTCATGGATGTTTTCTATGTATTTAAGTATATATTTCTCTATATAAGTATTTATATCGTTGCCTAGTACCCATAGTACAAGCCTAGAGTTTAGTTTGGGACTAGGTCAATTGGTGTGAAATTGTCCTCTGATATTTATTTATTATTATTATTATTACTTACTTTATTCAGTGCCCGGCTCGCTGAGTTACTTGTAACCTGGATTCGTTTTTGGGCAATTGGCATGTTTTAAAAATGAATAACGTAAAGGTCGTTTTTAAATGTCGTAACAATGCTCTTAATTTCCATAACCTAGTTATAGGTACGCTTACGCAGCACAATCGTCACAATACTAATCGCGTGCCTGCTAAGTTAATTTCTCACGACTATGTCGAAACCCGATAGCGATCATGAAATAAGATGCGAAACTTTTTATCAGCAAGGTTTTTGTGCTTTTCTGTGGGCTGTGAACAATGTAAAAATGACTGTTTCGTCACGGAGTACCGGGCACACGTGCTTGCATTTTCTCAGTCACATTGTTTGCGTACCACCGTTATATCTAATTGTATGTGTTAACGAAAGATCATTAGGCCTTTTATCTGATTGAATCGTATAGAGATTAACCCGTGCCGTACTCTAACCTACAGTCTACATAGATCTTATAATTAAATTCTTCAACTACTATTCTAAATGTCAATGTATTTCGAACACCTATATAAGCAAAGTATTGTCAGATTGATCAGATCTCTTTCCATACCTTTTAAATTCACTATGCTCCAAAATTCACTCGAAAAAAACGATACATAGGTATTTATGATGAAGGTATTAAACACTGAAGAAACGTATATCTGAGCATGATAAAAAGGCCTCTTTCTCTAAACAACAGGCAAAATCGGCCGTTAGCTCAGTCGGACCGGGGTCACAGGGAGACAATTGATTCGACGAGACGGTAAACAGCGTCCACTCCGTCTGAATAATGCATTATTAAAACACAGTTCTACAAAAAACAACTGTGGATAAGGACGAATAATTTTTTCGAATTTTACTACTGACTATTGAGAAACCTAAGACATAAGCTGTGGCTAAATGGGCTTTGTCTTGCTCTATATGAAGAAATTGAACCATAAAACGTAATTCTTGTTCTGACCCTGTTTGTATGTTCTGCACACAAGTGGCCCTAATAGAATCAGACTTACCCGCATCCGCTGCGTTACTAACAATAGAGTAACTAATAGATAATGCAGATGTAACATGTTGTTAGGTATTTGTTGCAATAGTATATGTACATATAGCATCGTCAACATAGAAAAGTATTTTTTTATGGGCGCAGCACTCCAAAAATATGTCGGTAGCTCAATAAGTACCTACTTTCAGCAAATTCTATACGAACGTAGTAAGCGAGCGTTAGAGATAAAACGAAGTGGTTGTGAGTAAACATCTCTTACGTGTCTATTTTGCACTTTGGTTGCCTTTTTGAAACCTCCACACTGCGTTATTATTCATCAAAGGTAGGTAGGTATTCTACATACGGAAATGGACGAGTACCTAGCTCACTAAATGCAAATAAATTAGTTCATCAATGGATGTGCGTGTGCGCCGCCGCATAATGAGGCTGTCAGACCGACGCTGACTGCAGCTGGCACATCACAAACATTGGCATGTTCATTCAGCAATTTATATTTTATCTTTCCAGGAATAACCTTTTCATAGCATACCGTAGTTGACTAACAATTCATACATTTCATATTTTAACCCGTGCGTAGGTACTATTTTGGAGTGCGCTTTAATCTGTCTAGAAACTTTATACATTTTTCATTTAACTACCTACTACCAATGAAGGTACTTATCAAGTTTGATCTATGTAAAAAATCTTTAGTAAAATACGGCACTCAAACATATTTTATGTGAGACTTAACTATTATGACGTCAATCGTAGGTCAAAAAATTCTGTCGCTCTGCCTACCGCACTCTGGGAATACAGGCGTGAAGGTATGTAAATGAGTATGTATGTCGTAGGTATTGGTCATTCTCGTAGGTCTAAATATTTTTTGGCTAATACTTCCAGTAAACCGGGAAATTTGGGTAATTCTTGGTACATATTATATATTTCGCCATCTAATTTTCCGGGTACTGAGCGACTAGACGTGACGTGGTTAAATATTATAATTGTCCTCTTCGCCTTTTTATCCGTTATTTAACGTATGCTTTGGCCATGATACTGTTGCGTGTGTGTGTATGTATGTGTGGGGGTGTGTTTATAAATAAATAAATAAATAAATATCAAGGGACAATGTCACACCAATTGACCTAGTCCCAAACTAAGCTCTAGGCTTGTACTATGGGTACTAGACAACGATATAAATACTTATATAGAGAAATATATGCTTAAATACATAGAAAACATCCATGACTCAGGAACAAATATTCGCGTTCATCACACAAATATCTGCCCTTACCGGGATTTGAACCCAGGACCTCTAGCTTCGCAGGCAGGGTCACCACCAACTAGGCCAGCGCGTCGTCGTCGTTATAGATGCACGCTCACGTTGTCTCTCGAATGCGTAACTTAGCTGTCGTCGCTAAGCGATGATTGTATCATTGCAACAGTTTATTGGTCAATTGAAATGAAATGTTTTCTTATAAATGTTTATTATTTTATACGTATTTTTATTATTTATCTGTATGTTTGGGTTGTTTATTTAATTTATTATTGTGTTCACCGCCTGCCAATTTATTTTATTATCTTTTGTAAAGGGGTTGACTCACTTTGTAACATTTATTTTATATTTAATTTTTGGGTAGTTATTGTATGTGTTATTCTATTAAGAGTATTTGTATTGTTTTGTATTAATTATAAGGACTCAAATAAAAAAGGAAATCTTAGCCATTTTGAGACATAAGAATAATAATTTTCATTCTGTAAACCTCCTGCCACATTATTCTCCTAAGTGACTCGCTTTCGAACTCCAACGCCCTGTTATTAACCGACGACGAGTTGTAACATAAAACATTTTTTGGGGATGCATTCTCAATTACTTAGCTTGTTACAACATGTAACCTAAGGTATCACATTGCACTTCCGAGAATTCTACTCGAATTGCTGATTTCGTGTGAATATCTTACGAACGCGTTCAGTGTGTCTTGGCAATTTGGCATAGTCTCGGGTACATCGCGTATTTTTTGTAAAGATCAAAGGCCAGGTTTATTATAAAGCAGTAACGTAGCACACCAGAATTTCATCGTTAAATTAAATTTCCGTACAGTAATGCTTTTAAACTCCATAAAAACCATTTATAATTTACTATTTCTGATAGGAATACTGCGGGGCTTTGCGAAAATCGTATTGTATGGTTGATTGTATCGGTCTTACGGATCGGATTGTACGGTTTTAATGTCGTATGTACGTTTTTGCTAGAGCTCTAAGTTGAAGCTCATTCATAATTCTTCATTCATTCTCAATCGCAGTTTAAATAATAACAATCCAATCCTCATAGATTGCAGTTTTAACTTTTGAATCATTACATTATGTAGGTATCATACGAATAATAGGTACCAGCTCTTAGGGTTTTAAATAATTGTTATTTTAGTTAAGTACACGCAGGCTAAGATTGTAACCATAATCTGAATTTATAAATAGGGATATGTAAAGATTTACGTAAAAACAAATGTGCCTATGTATCTAAAGGTATTCTGCTATAAAATGCAATAAGTACCAAGCTGAAGTATTTTTTTTGCTTGAAATAAAAAAAATATGTAGGCAGGTTTTATGTTTTTAATACTTAGCTCTATTTAAAAGACTTTCAATCTTCTGAGCCTTAGAAAAAATAAAGACAAAAGTATTTAGGTAGACGTATTCATCTAATTTCGCACTTTACAAGTGAGTGTATAAAAAGTAGAATTGTCTTGTTTATAACCGGTTATGAGTGGCCCCTTAGCTGATTAAGAGCTTCCATCCAGCGTAGTTCAATGGTCACCGGAGGGGGAACCAAATTGATCAAGGTAAACATCCTTTATCCTTATTGTAAGGCCATTTTTCTGCAACGCAGTGTGAGATCATTATCAAACCATCAAAACATTATTATGAACAACTTGTTACCTACTTATCCTAATAAGGACGGGCGAGCTATTGAAATTGCAGTTGTCGCACCTTTAATTAGATATAATTAAGAAGTTTTACTAAAATGTACTGTTATTGTGAGTTCTGTATGTCAGCTAACGCCATCACTAAATAGTTAAAATAATGTTGCTTTTTGCCTTTCTGCATGTGGCTTCTGTTTCATTTCATGTATTTATAAAATTAAATAAATAAAATTCAAATTAATTGATACTTAAGTGAAAAAGAAACAATAAAAACAAACGAACGAACTAACAAACATACTTAGGTACCACTACACTAATCTAACAAACCGCTAAAACCGGGCAAGAGCATGTCTGACCATGCTCAGTGTAGGGTTCCGAAGCCTACTTCACAAAAAGAATATTAAAAAAAACAAGTATGAACTCATTCTCTATTCAAAGTTATTAGGTGACTTTAGTAGGTATAAACAAACACTTTAGTCGCCCGTACCGTATCTCAAGAATTAATCAAGTCTACATAGTCGTGATAGTTTTCCTTTTAAATTCGTTATGTGCTCTTTCATTGAAGATATTTTTCAGATAGCGCTTTAAAGCTTAATATTTCATAAACGGCTCCCTAAATCGAAAAATTATAATGACAAACCCGCAATATTATTGAAAGACTGATTTTTATCCATTACTAAGTAAACAAAGCGGATTAATGCCGTCGCTAAATCATTTGCTTCCGCAGCATGTGTCGCCGGCGTTCCACACAGGCCCATGCGTCGTTTGAAACGGCCACGTTATTCTCTAACACAAACGCTTAGAATTAACCAACCAGCTTAATTTGGCGACTCGCACCGTGCGTATCAACTCGTATCTTTTTCACTGGTTGGCTAAGGACAACACCTCTGCAACGGTGTTGGAATCACTCTGGAGGAGCACTTGCATATTGTTATTGCTTTGAAAAAAACTCGTATCGTATATTTCGTGACATACCATTTTAAACTTAAACGTGAAGAGGTTTAAGTTCAAACTCATACACCTTGAAGTATTAGATACGAGTTTTTTTCAAAGCAGTAACGATATTAAGTCTGTATAAGCATACATACATACATAAACTCACGCCTTTACTCCCAGAGTGGGGTAGGCAGAGCTACAGAATTAACAACAACTCTAAAAACTTGTTGATAATTCTGTAACCACATTTTGCACAATTAGGCTAAGATGTTTAAGCATAAAGTAATGATAATTTTATCGTTTGTCTTTGTTCTTGTTCTGGTAAATTTTATGGAAGCAACATCATTACAGGGGCTCTGTTCTACTCGGCGAATCCTTATAACTTTTGACATGTATGTATGTAGGTATGTATGTATGTAAAACGCTTTATTGCACATAAACAATTACAAGACATGTTTGCATCAATATAAATAATGTACATAGGCTAACTTATCCCATATGGGATCTCTTCCAGCTTCTTCTTGGGATGTTCTGCCGTCCTTGGAAAAAAGGGCGTATATCTCATAGAACCGCGTATGTATTAGTGACCTTATTTCTTAATATAGAGGGTTAAATTTACTTTGACTATCAAATTGCATATGCGTCCTTTTTATTTAGGAGGGCAGTGTTATCGAATTGATTTTAACTCAGCCGCCATTTACTCTCAAGTACTTAAATAAGATTTCATAGCTCGAGCTATCATAGCAATATATATATATATATATATATTATATTGTGTAACGGGTAGAATAGAGGCGCAGGGGTAAAACCATGTTGCTTCTGACACGTAATCGTATTGTTTTAAAGTTTTTAAACTAGGCCGCCATTACTGTGAAATAAGTAAGAGCCATATTAACGTTGACAATACGATAATATGTCAAATGCTATATGGTTTTACTGATTAGAACCCCAGCTGAACATATTTGTAAGTATATATTGTACAGATGCAGTTTAAGTTCGAATGTCATGCTATCAGTTTATAGAGGCTTGTGCGAAGTTGCGACCTAGAAATGATACTTCAATCGACTTCGACCGATGGCCGTTGGAGCGGGAAGGTTCTAGAGTGGCGACCGCGAAGCGGGAGACGAAGTGTCGGCAGGCCTTCCACCGAGCGCTTCTTGCCGAATGAAATTCCGTAATGTCTTATTGTTTGCCTCACAAGTTCAGAGCCGTGAACTCACACACATAATCTAACATAGCAAAGGTTTCACTCTATCGTTGCGTTTAATGGACCTACCGGTTTTACTTGACGTAAGAATCATTAGTACTCTACAGTCTGTGAACACTTAGAAGGTGCTTCGGGTTCGTACTTCTCTCCCACAAAAGAAGTAAAGCTTGTCCCAGAAAAAAATGTCGCTCATTATTAGTTGGGGTTGTATATCAGGATGAAATCTTAAAGAGGTTTGAAAACTATGTTTCCCGTTAGGATGCTCTATAATGTATAAATAAAAAAAAAAAAAACGTTGTCAGTCCTAGTTGTTCAACGATGTCGTCGGTGCAAGAAACGTTACACGAATTTATTTTGTAGAAATATGTTCAATATAAAGGCATCTCTGCGAAGAAAGTGGCATCGGAGCTGAAAACGTCTACAAGAACCGTTCAAAGGGTTTTAAAACGGTTCAGGGAGGCAGGTGGTATACGGCGACGGCCTGGAAGTGGAAGTAAACTAGGGTTTGTAAACCAGAATATCGAGAAGAAGATTATAACAGCTTTACAGAAAAAACCTACCCTCTCTGTACGAGACTTGGCCAAGAAGTTTAAAACCTCGAAATCTACAGTGCAACGAGTGAAGAAAAATTGTTCTACAGGGTGCCTCTGACCTTGGGGCTTTAAATGCATAGATCAATTCTACTCCTGAAACTAAACTTATTTTGTTCTGTAAGTTGTTAAAAATATGTTCAGTTTAAATTTATTTTTTATCATACAAGTTAAATCTAATTTTCAATGTACGCGATCCAATTCTCCATTTTCCTTTAGCCCTCGTACCAAGGTAATGTCGCCCCCGTACCATGAGATAGTGATTACATGGCCAGTATGTAATACACTGATTTTACAATTAGACTTTAACATCAATTAGTTATCTAAATTTAAGTTATTTTTTCATGTTGCAGAACAAAAGTAGTTCAGTTTAGCGAGTAGAATCGACCGTTGAAATTAAAGCCCCAAGGTCAGAGACACACTGTATAACAACGTTTAAACAAACTAAAGTGCCCAACAGAAATGCAAAACAGTCAAAAGAGTCTAAAACGAGATCTAGAAAAATTTATTCAAAAATGACTAAGAAAAAATATTGTACTGTTATGGATGACGAAACTTACTGCAAACTTGAATTCAAATGACTTCCAGGACACCACTATTATTCTGGGACCGACTGAAAAGTAGTAAGTGAAGAATACTTATAAGGTTATCAAAATGGATAAATTTGCAAAGAAAGTTCTCGTGTGGCAGGCGATCTGTTCATGTGGCAAACGCAGTACACCATATTTTGCTAATGGAACCATAAATGGTGATGTATACCTGAATGAGTGCCTCAAAAAACGATTGTTGCCATTCATTAAGAGGCATACTTCACCTGCCCTGTTCTGGCCTGATTCGGCCACGTGTCACTACACGAAGGAAGCAATAGAGTGGTACAAAGCAAATAATTTCGATTTTGTTGAAAAAACTCTCAATCCTCCCAACTGCCCGGAGTCACGACCCATTGAAAAATATTGAGCTCGTGTGAAACAGAAGCTTATAAAACATAAAAGTAGTGCCACTTCAGTTCAAGACTTCAAGCAGAAGTGGAATTAAGCTTCCAAACTGATCACCGATGACGATGTACAAACTTTGATGGCAAGGGTCAAGGGAAAATTAAGAAGTTTCTGGATGAACTAATCCTAAACTGGTCTTTATGCGTAAATAATAATATTTAAAGGAATATCAAATAAAACGGTATTAGAAAATTTGGTGAATTTCAATATTTATTACGGAATTTTTAAAAATTTATAAGCGACATTTTTTACTGGGACAAGCTTTACTTAATAAGAGCGTATGAGAGTAAGTGAGAGACAAGTACAAAACCCGAAAAACATTCTAAGAGCTATTGTAGTGTACTCGGCTATCCACTATCATTTGAATGAATGAAAAAAAAGCAAGCTTTAAAACTCAACAGCTATTGTAGAAACCGGAAGTTGACCGCAGCATCAGGACTGAAGAGTTTAAACTGGAAATTTAATGGAAAAGTATTTTCTTGATATACATAGTCAACCTATTTGTGCAAAAAGTGATTACGGAATTATCAACATTTTTTTAAAGTTGTAGCTAATTATGTAGCTCTGCCTACCCCACTGTTTGATTACAGGCGTGAAGGTATGTATGTATGTATGTACATATTCAACAGAAGAAAATTAATAAACCCTTGAAGCCCGTGGTTTTGCAGTTCTCTAAAGCAGCACCAGAATTTACAGATAGTAGGTTCAGTAATCAAATTTCCCAGTGCAACACAGTGTGAATGATCTTAAACATTATGCTAACATGGATATGTCCTGGGATTCCAGGACTTACATACGAGTATGTGGTTGATATGAAGGAGGGTAATGTTTCTAATTGTATCACATGCAATCCACTCCAATAACATTTTAACGTTTGAAATAAAATAAAACTGTCTTAAAAAGTTAGTTTTAATTACTCTGTTTAAAACTGAACTGCCAAAATAGCATTTAGTTTTATAATGTTACTAAGATCCGACCCTAAACTGACAGATATATCACAGAAACTCCTCCTAGATTCCATTTTTTCTCATTGAAATCATTAAAGCTGACTGATTACTACTCATTTAATAATTATAGGATTAAGCACTATCGTAATAAAAGTGTTAGAATAACCGGTTCACTCTAGATTCAGATCTATTAATATGTTGTTTAACCCTGCGGTTCATCACTTGTTTCTCAACCACAACACAATTAAACGACTAATTTACCTGCAAGCCGTCAATTAACTTCCTAGCTATTAGTAAACCCACTAATGGGTAATAAACATCAATTAAGCAAGACAATGTTACAAGCGAATTGGTTTTGATGGCAGCGAAACCATAGAACGCTCGTAATAAGATTTCTAGTCGAGCGCAACGCTTATGGCGATAGGCTTATTAGATCACAGCCGGAATTCGAGTACGATTGGCTCTAAATGTCGAGTGAGATGTTCTACCAGTTGTGTTTTATACGGAAAGTGTTATAATATTTATGAATCCGCCTGTCTCACTAATATCATAAATGCAAAAGTTTTCGGTTTGTTTTTTACTCATTCACGGTGTAACTGCCGGGCGAAATTAGATGGAATGGAGATAGCTTATCCCATGGACGTGTTAACATAGGCTACTTTACTCCCCGGAAATTTTTAATGATCTAGGAAAATTCAATATAATCGAAATCTACGTAAACGAAATGAAGTGAGTTGTAGGGCGTTGTTCTGGGGCTCTATCGTACTCTGTATAATGTTATGACTTTTGACATATTATAGTATT
This sequence comes from Acleris emargana, assembly GCA_927399475.2. Classification (NCBI taxonomy): domain Eukaryota; kingdom Metazoa; phylum Arthropoda; class Insecta; order Lepidoptera; family Tortricidae; genus Acleris; species Acleris emargana. The sequence goes on from OV656840.1 coordinate 8,236,159, forward strand.
CTTTACGTTATGATAGTTTTTCTTTACTTGACAGTAATGGCGGTCGAGTTGAAAACAATACGATAACATGTCAAAAGCAATATGGCTTTACTAAGTAGAGTAGAAAGCCTCTGTAAAGTCTGTATCGAAACGAGGCGCTTGAACCAATGAATTCTGCGAAGATCTATGACAAGGAAATTAGCAGGCACTTCATTCATAGCACATGCAGATTTATCAAAACGCAGCTGATTTGCGCTTGTGTTTGTGCTGTTGATTAGAGTCGCTACGCGCAGCTGGAGAATCCAGGGATACTATTAGGCTGGTGAGACGTAGAACTCGCCGGTAAACTCACTCGTTGCTAGAGAATAACACCCAGACGAAAAGCCATCGTTGAACAATGAAGCTGCCTAGGAAACAATAACTTTGTTACTAAGTACAAAGAAATTTAATTCGCTAGTTCTTTACAATAGTATTACAATACAAAATTATACGCTATTACTACTATCGATACCACAACTGATTGAACGCACAGCATTTTGATCTAATTTATTGATTCTTCTCCATCTGTGGAAGAACGTAGTTGGTTTTGTTTTGCATAATTTAACGTAAGTGAGCATTTAACTTAATGTAAACAAACATAATCACGTGACTCAATTATGCTAGCCAATCATAGCGAACTACATATACACATATACCTACTCAAGTTTTTTTTATTGATCGGTTTTGTTTATATCTGTGCTCTGTCTTGAGTGGTAATCATTATGGTATTTTTTCTGTAAATATACTTATTTCATTACCCACTCAGACAAACTATAGAGCTGGCGTGAATTATTTCTGCCTTCTCTCCTTGTATCGGACTTCTGGCATAAATCGTCTCTGTTAAACAAAACGGTCCATTATACAGATGAGCTCCACTTATGCATACGAGTATATGTGGAATGTGTGATAACATTACTTAATATAACTAGGTAAGTAGAGTACAGTTCGACAAATTGTGACCGAAGAATAAGGTTAGGCTGAAAAGGAATGATTGAAAGAGTCACGACTCAGGCGCGCGCGCCTCTAGGCGTTTCTTTAGTTACGCAACCTCGCAGCGCGCCGGCGCAGTTGACAGCAAAAGGTTAAACACGATGCGATGAACTGCAATGATGTCAGTAGTGTTGCAGAAATGTAGCTGATTTTATAATTATGTATTTTTTGGTGGTTCAATCAGCGTCACGTGGAAAAAGAATATTTAAATCAGCTTCGTTACTTTAGTATTGATCGTTGTGCGTGGTATAATTTACATTTTACTAGCATGTATCATGTTACTGGCAAAAGCCTCCCCTTTGTCTCTTTACTCAACATTATAGAGACCGAGCCAGTCCGTTAATCATACCTCTAAGTTATCCTGCCATCTTTATTTTATTTTATTTTAACGGTAGGTACGATACCCATCTCTTTCATTCATGCCAATTGGTAGTCTATCTGGCCCATCTATCGTTGGGCAGACGTGTCCTGCCCTGTCTCAAGCTGGTTGTCTTTATCAGCTCTGTGACAAAGATAGTGTACAAAAAAAACTGTAAAAAATTGTGTTTTTTTTATTTTTGGGATTTTTTTTGTTGCCGACTATACTTTTTACAAAGTAATGATCGGCTTATCAAGCCCAAACGAATGCGTCCCAACACGGTGGGTCTACGTTGAGTGTATCGGAGATCCGGTCGCCACCTTCCGCCTAGGTACATCATAAGATTAGCTCTTAGATGCTAGTTAGATATTGTATTGCATTGTCATTGGGTTTTTTTTTTTTTTTTTTTTATGTTATAGGAGGCAAACGAGCAGACGGATCGCCTGATGGAAAGCGATTACCGTCACCCATAGACACCTGCAGCACCAGAAGAGTCACAGGTGCGTTGCCGGCCTTTCAAATGAGAGTACGCTACACATACATATGATGTCCAAATTTCATCCCATTTCATCAACGGAAACTGTTTTTTTTTATGGCATTAGAAGGCAAACGAGCACACAGGCCACCTGATGGTAAGTGGAAACTGTGACCCATAGACATTCGCATTCACAAGACTGCAAATGCACTGCCAACCCTGAGGACTAAGATGAAATGCCTCTATATCTCACCTCCTCTCTATTTCACCGGCTGTCTTATCCCCAAATCGGAACACAACAATGCAAACAGTGCTGCTTGGAAGTAGGTTAATAGATAAGATGGTGGTACCAACCCGGACGGACCCTGCACAAGGTCCTCCCACAAGTGGTGAAATTGATTTGCGAGATTTGACTTAAACTAACATACATACATACGTACATATAAACATTGTAAGTGAATAAAAAGCTTGTAAAAAAGATTGTGACATGCAGACACACAGATGGACATGGAAAAACTATAAGGGTACCTAATTTAAATAAAGAACCATTCAAAGTGGCCTACTTTTGCAACTCATCGGAGCATATCGGTCGAAATCCTTACTCTTTGCAAGAGATCACGTAAATCTTTGCTTTGGCTCGATTCCAAAAAAGGACCCAAACACATTTTTACGCATAGGTAGGTAACGATTTTAGTTGTATGCATTTAAATCGAGACAAAAACGATAATCCCACAGCAACCCATAAGAGTCACGCAGACCAAGCTGCAGAGAACAAGAGACGCAATGCATTTTAAAACCATTTCCCATTTACATCCCGTTAGCTGTGAAATTAAAAGTTCTAGAAACTTAAAAAAAATGATTATAAGCGTATTATTGTTGCAAAAGTAAGCGACGGAAAAGTTTAAAGTGTGTTTACCATACGCGTCGTTGCTGACCCACAAATGACGACACACGGCCGGTCATCTTGCGCACGATTCAGATTACAATACCCTCAAGTTCTCAACACGGAGACATTACCGGCTCTGTAAGCCTAGGTTGAATAATGGAAAGTAAATAGAATTCTGTACACAAAAATACATACATGGTTAGGAAGTGGACAAGGGGAGGAGCGGAGGTGGGTAAGATAATGGATGTGTTTTTGCCAACCCTTTCGTTTTTTCCTAAGCACCTATTCGACTTTGCCTTAGCAATTTATTTTCCTTTATTGGTATTGCAAGGTTAAAGGACAACATAATGATAAAGATATGAATCAGTTGCTATGTCTGATTAAACCATCCATTCCATTCCTAAGCGTATTTCGGAAAATTCCACGTAGAATTATGTAACTATAACAACGTAAACAGGATATTGACAAAGTCTATAATACGTGGTACGACAATGGTGTAATCATTGTAATAAAAAGTTTGAATGGTCAATCCAAATCCAATTATCCAATGTATTTCTTAGCTCCATTACAGCCTATAATAGAATAAATTGATTAATTGGAATATGAAACCAGTTATGATGACATTGATGACAATCAATACGCTATCGTGATGTTGGTATACGCTGATGGATCAAGAAGTGTAATTATGGTTGGGTGCAATTTCTTAGAGGAGAAGTGACCGTAATCGCCATTGCTTAGTTGAAGAAGAAAGAAAGAAAGAAAGAACGAAAATTATTTATTTATAGTTCGCCTTGCCCCGATGACACAGTGGCCAATCAGGAGTTGTCTGAGACCTCAGACTGTGCAGGGCTGTCTCCATTGTACTTTTCATCTTTTAACATCAGTTTTTCAGCTCAAATGTCCTTTTTGATAGCCTGGCAGTTGCAAATAGTGTTTTTATTCAAAACTCTTAAAGAAGGTTTCGGTTGTCAAGATTTGCAATTTGGTTGGTTATACTTTGTAATTGCATCATTATCAATCTATACGAATACTTACTTTTTATAGGCCACTAGAGGATGTAGTTAAACTCAATCTCAAACAGTAATATCAGCAGTAACGTGGACAAATTTAAATGAATGTAATTCGAATATTAAGTTTCGAGGGTATTCGTTATAATCACTTGTGTCAGAAAAACGTGAATAATTACTGATTTCGCACACGGTCAGTATCGTATTTTTTGTAATTATGTCACTGTCAACCCTACCAAGTGCAACCGGTAACAGTCAGGACCGGGTCGACCACTTTCGAGACTCGCCAAGCTCGTCTTCGGAAGTTACATCACCTGTAACAACGTTCTTTACTTCATGCTAGCACACGCTACGTGCCAGTGCGCAGTGAGCTAATGACTAACAAAGAACTGATCTAGCGAAGATAACGCTTATGAACCAAATTAGTGTGTAATGGACTTCGAACTTATTATTACTAGCGCTTATGACTAGGTTAACACATGCTAATATTGCTTAAAATTAACATACACGTTTTCTGAACTGTAGGCAAGGGCATTTCGTCGTCATCTTCATCTTTAAGAGCTGTCGCTTCTGTCGGTAGAGTATTTCTTCGCGTATAAAAGCAGAGTGTTCTTTTTCTATCCACTTCGTCAGCAAAATTATTTAAATTAAATATTTATCTGATCTTTCCATACTGCAATCCTATATAGGCCTATATTTGACACCGTTTAAACAATAGTGTTTTTGATTGTTTCCTATATTGCTATGCGTTTATTCTTCCCTAGTTTCCTTTCTTATCGACAAATTAAGCAACGTGGTGAAGATAACGTTCGAAAACAATGTTGTTTAGTAAATATATATTACTCGTAGGTAGTGTAGGTACTGAAGCACATTAAATGACTATTCCTCATTCGATTAATTTTGATCAACCTCTTTCCGTCACTTCCTTTTAACATTCACCACCCTTCTGCCTCGCTCTACAATGACTCCTCTAAAAATGTCTATCTCTTATCTTTGTCTTTCTTCAAATCTACAATTTCAAGAAAGAAAAACATTATAATGTTTTGACATTATCAAAAAACCGGAGGAGTTTGTACATTTGACGTATTTTTTCTTATTACACCTGTAGAGCTTAGAGGTGATGTTAATACGAAAGAAAAAAAAATATCCTTCGGGGTCGACGGGGGTGTTAGCTCCGTAAATTTCGGAAACAAAGGAACCCTAAACAAGTTATTTGAGAGATTTTTGTTCATACAGTTGCATTTTGCAAAAATACTAAGTTTACATTTTATCAAGAGTGTTTCAAAGTTAATCAGAAATTGTTTACGATTTTACTTTATATGCTTCTGTTGCGAAATATGAATAACTGAAGCGATAAAGTTTTACCAATGTACGTAGGTATAACAGCTACTGCTACTGCTGTTATTCCTACGTGGGTTTGATGTTGTCGTAGAAAATAATAATTACCTAGTCGGTCCTTAAGCTGTCACAAAGGTTTATTACATTTTAAAATATAAATAAAAGCGTTTCATAAACCTGTAGTACATCAATCCAAACCTTATTTTATATAGAATAAAAAGCAGCGTAATTCGTGTTCTTTACTATTGCAATAATTTTATGTACGAGCTTTAAGCGTTCCCATTCGGGATAGGAAAGCATGGGTCAAAACACGCACGACGACGACGATACTGATAACGGCTACAACTTTTGTAAGAGTTCTCGTATTGAGTCAAAATTTGCGTGACTTTTATCTTTAAATTCTGATCGTGCATTTTTTAATCGGTGCCGGCCGTGAATGTTAAAAGATCGTATCGGAGTTGCGTCGACTTTGTGAAATGATCATTAGTTCCTCAAAATGTACATTTGTTTAACTTTTATTTTCATATATTTTAATATTATTATAATTTCCATAGTTAGTTTTATTTGACTAAACTTTTGTGACAGAACTTAAGGCCCGACTAGGTACGAGATATTTATAAACCAAATCGGTAATTTACTTTATTCATGTTTAGCGTAGTCGATTTCAGCTTTATGTAAGCTTAAGTGTCGTAGTTGTCAATAAATACATACATACATACATATCGTCACGCCTGTAATCCCAGAGTGGGGTAGGCAGAGCTACAGAATTACATACAACTTTAAAAAGTTGTTGATAAAATCAGTAACCACTTTTTGCAAAATTAGGATAATAAATAACTTTTGCGAAATAATGCGTTTGTTTTTCCCTAGTATTAGAAACCAGCAACGGATATGTTTATTGCATTAAGATAGTAGGAGGACCAGAGTCCATGACCTTTACTTTGCGGTAAAATTAAGAAAAAAATACATTTAATTTCAGCAGGGTTATTTTGTTACAATACGGTAAAGTATTAACAATCTAGAATGGTCCTACTGAAGCGCATTGCTGAAGCGCTAAAATGCAGAATTTATTTCTGATTCACATTGTATTAAAACACCTGGCAAATCTGCAGTCAACGTCATTTCTGCTCGAAGATAATTTTAGCTCGGGTGCATGCAATATTTTTTTTGAACAGAATAGGACCTATTTATAGGGCCATAATGCGGTATTCCAGGCAACCTTGCCCACAGGGCCAACACAGAAGCTCTAGTAATAGCCGCGTGCGCGTGGGCGCATCTTTCTTTACTACGCGATTTGCTCAAAACATTCGACTCCCGCGCTCCGCCCGTAGCAGCGGATCGATTTCAACAATATTCCTACTCGGTTTCGGGAACTATGACTTAAAACTCACAGAAAATGTGTGTGTTCGCAAAGTGAATGTGACAGTGAGAGTTATGAGATATTTTCAGTTATGTTTAGTGTTGTTGTGTCGGTAATGTATTGTTCTTATACCATTTTGGGTTTTGTGTTTGTTTTATATTTGAAACGGGTGTGTTTTTTGCATTGATTATATTTCAAGTAGGTACGTATTGACTTAATAAGGAAATAGGTAGTTTAGATTACTTTTGTTGAGCGGAGTGGTCATTGGGACTTTGTGGTTAATGTCTTATTTCACCAACGACTAACAGCTGTGACGATTAAACATTAAGAAGAGAAGAACATGTACGTATTAATCAACAGTAGTCGTCTGTTATACTGTTTGTTTCTTGAAACCTGAAATAAGAGGAATATAGGGAACTAGCAACCCACCGCCTTCGCTTTGCTTCGGGTTTTACTTTACGTGAGTTTTTTTGGAATCAACTTAGTTTTATATGTCATAGATTTTTAGTGCCTATTTGTTACACTCATGACTAAAGAACTTGCGGTTCAAAGCCGGAACGGTACGACGGCTTTTTATTGTTACTTTCAACTGTTTTTTAACGTATAATTATGTCTCATATCAGTTTGAATCTTAATTGTATTTACAATAACGTATAATACGAATGGCGGACTTACCCTTTCTTGCAGGAAGTTTTTCCTCAAAACGGAAGTTTTTACTCTTGGTAAACGGTTACTAATATTATTTTAATTACAATTATAATTTTGATATTATTCAGATTCAGTATTTTGCATGCCGTATGAGACAAGCATGTAAATTACAACCGGTAAATTACAAGGCAATAAAATTGTAGGCAGCAGACTGCGCGCTCAAGGTTACTGGACAGATTGGAATTCTCAATCGGAAATTAAGTAAATGATATTGATCGCGAGTTCCTGGAAAACAAAATAAGATTTAATTGTATATTATCTTCGATAATACAGTTATAGACTCTTTAAGGAGTAGCCATTTCAAACTCTGTTTTGAGTTTCAAAGGGCGGTTATTTTAATCAGAGGTCAAAATTAAAGTTCATATCTCCCTTAGCCCTTTCTTACGATATACCTTGTGAAGAAACAAAAGTGAGAGTGATGGAACTTGCTCAGTATCTTAACCTCTTCATGCATCTTAACACGTTGATCGTAATGAATCACGTGTAATTATTAAAAAGTTCAACTATGGATGACCTTTTTCTAATTCTACGTAAACATATCAAAGCGCAATCGGCTTGGCACGAGTGAAGTAAATTAACTCTCTTGTTAGTGATGTGGGTTACCTAACGTCTACGTATTGTGTATAATTTAACCCAAATGAAAAGTCTAGTTTGTCACTCAATTGATTCGGCTAAAGTGTTAAGCGCAAGCGAGGTCAATCCTATTACTGCTGACTGACGTAACTTTATGTAATGCAGAGCATTACATGCCTGAACTTGACGCATTTTCATGCACGCGTGAATTAATAAAGTAGAGATAATTAACCAGTTAAAATGTATTCCGATCTCTGCTAATCCATTCATCCATACTGATATTATAAATGCTAATGTAACTCTGTCTGAAACCTTTTCACGCCTGAACCGCTAAACCGATTTTAATGAAATTTGGTAAGGAAATAGGTATATACAGTTACCCTAGAGGCGGACCTAGGCTAATTTTTATCTCTGAAACTTGCACTATTCCCTAGGGGATTGCAATAATCGCATTCCACTCGGACGTAGTTCTCGGGTAAAGCTACCTAGTAGGTAAGTAATAATACTTTTAGCCTTAACATTACTTGCGTCTATTAATTATTTTCCGACTACTAGGTAAGTAGGTACGTACGAGTACGTATGTACTTAATAAGATTTTACTAAGAAATGTTTAATGTTTTTTTAATCGGCACGCTTGCAATCTAAAAGTGATTCTGATAAACGAGAGATTGCATTTCATGATAAATTTACGCAGGTGCGTACATTACACTTTACTTCAATAGGCTATGTAGGTACTCGTGTGTTATTTTGTGCTTAATTTTCATGATTATTGTAAAATGGTACCTACACTGAAAAAAAAAAATGGTTAACAGTAACCAAAATTTGGCTACCAGTAGGCCGTAATCTAGGGACTTGCGAACTACTGGTTATCAGTAACAAAATCAGGTTCATTTAACTGTGTTGTGTAACCTGCAGCCTATCTTTTTTCGTTACATTAACTTAACCGATTTTAATGAAATTTGGTAAGGAAATAGGTATATACAGTTACCCTAGAGGCGGACCTAGGCTAATTTTTATCTCTGAAACTTGCACTATTCCCTAGGGGATTGCAATAATCGCATTCCACTCGGACGTAGTTCTCGGGTAAAGCTACCTAGTAGGTAAGTAATAATACTTTTAGCACGCCTTAACATTACTTGCGTCTATTAATTATTTTCCGACTACTAGGTAAGTAGGTACGTACGAGTACGTATGTACTTAATAAGATTTTACTAAGAAATGTTTAATGTTTTTTTAATCGGCACGCTTGCAATCTAAAAGTGATTCTGATAAACGAGAGATTGCATTTCATGATAAATTTACGCAGGTGCGTACATTACACTTTACTTCAATAGGCTATGTAGGTACTCGTGTGTTATTTTGTGCTTAATTTTCATGATTATTGTAAAATGGTACCTACACTGAAAAAAAAAAATGGTTAACAGTAACCAAAATTTGGCTACCAGTAGGCCGTAATCTAGGGACTTGCGAACTACTGGTTATCAGTAACAAAATCAGGTTCATTTAACTGTGTTGTGTAACCTGCAGCCTATCTTTTTTCGTTACATTAACTTAACAATTTGACTTTCTCTAGTCAAAGTAGTTGTTTAAAATAACAATCCTGTTCATAAAAAAGTAGACAAAGGGTTTTGCTTTAAATAAATCAAAACGTTTCGCTACCGATGTCTGTACTGTTTGCTTGCTGGCAACCAAACTGTTTATTCAGTTTTACTTTACCGTCTGCTTCCTGGCTACAGGTTCGGTTTGTTAGTATATAGCAAAACCGTTTTGTTATTAATAGTTAACTGTGTTGTGTAACCTGCAGCCTAACTTTTTTCGTTACATTAACTTAACAATTTGACTTTCTTTAGTCAAACTAGTTGTTTATAAATAACAATCCTGTTTGTAAAAAAGTCGACAAAGGGTTTTGCGTTAAATAATCAAAAAGTTTCGCTACCGATGTCTGTACTGTTTGCTTGCTGGTAACCAAACTGTTTATTCAGTTTTACTTTACCGTCTGCTTCCAGGCTACAGGTTTGGTTTGTTAGTATATAACAAAACCGTTTTGTTATTAGTAGCCAATCTCAGTTAATTAATTAGTAACAAAAATAGAGGGTGTTATAGGGACGGCTTGGCAAAAACTTAACAGATGCGATTAGGACATAAAACCGAACAACTTTCCCCAGGGAAGATATGACTGGAAACAAGTGAACATTTTTGACCCTCCCACACAAAATGGCACGTATGAAACTTAAACACTGTTTCCGGTCATACTTTCCTTAGGGATAGTTGTTGAGTTGCATGGCCTAATCACGTCTGTACAGTTTTTGTCATGCCATTTACATCCTGTATTATACTGCTTAGATAAGTATACAGGGTGTAAAAGAAATAATATGACAAAATATGAACTAATGATTTATTCTGCTTTAAAACAAATCAAAACATCACACTACTAGTATACCATCTAAAGTTAAATAGGTAGGTAGGTAGGTAGGTACCTAATATGAGGTACTCTGTGTAAGCTCCGGTTTTCTTCATCGTACTTGTTCATCGTCTAGGACTAAATATATTTTGTTTGTTTGGTCTGTTAGGACTTCTGCCTGAAAAAACCGCATTATCGTTAGCAAAGTACGTGGAAGGTATATCGCCACGGGTAGATAGATGTATCAGTCAAAATAGAAGTAGAATAAAACTAGGTTAGGTATCCTTTGTCTATAGCCCCGGAATAACAGGCACAATAGAAAATCTATTGTTAAGTGCATGGATAACATATGATCCAGCGGTTAATAGAAGCTAGATAGATGGTAGGTAATTAGAGTACTTAAATAAAGTAGGCAGGTACTTACTGTACTTTTGTCAGAAAATGCGTCTGTTATTATGTCTTTTAGCATAGCAATTTGACTAGTTAGCTTAGCTCTGTGACCAATTACTGGCACCAACTCTTTTAAATCTTCTGCAGGCAAAATTTGCAACGTGTCTATGTCCACACACTGTTCTGGAATTAGAAAAATTAAGTAGGTAAGTAGTACATAAGTATATATTTCTTACATCGCAAACGATTAGTCACCTCGATTGATTCGTAACGTATATAATTACATACCTTTAAACTTGTCAATGTACATGCCAAGACCCCAAGAGTTTAGATAATCCTCCAGGTCCCTTGAATCGCTGGAGTTGGCTTCGACCGGCTCCGCCGCCGACGCCTGGTCGTAGTCACTCATATTATTAAAAATCTGACCACGTTGGCGAACTATTTTTTAGCGAAAACCATAAATTCAAAGAAATGACAAGCCGTTTATAGTTGCCCGCCACACACACGAATAAAAGCAGCTCACTCACAGGAATGAACTTGCTTGCTTTGCCACACGTCGCCCGCGGTCTCACTCCCCCCCGCCGGCTGGGTTACGCATAACCAATCTGTTTCGTTGGTAGCAATAAATAATTGCTTATTACTTTGAAATTCATTACGTTACGTATAAAGAAAGTTTAGTTAAATTTGCAAAACTGTCGGCATAGTTATTTTTTTCTTAACTAGTGGCCAATTAGGAACAAAACTGCTGTTATTAATAGACGAAATCAATGAGTTGTTATGAAAAAAACTGGTTATTAAACATTTAACAAAACTTTTGTATTTTGTTGATATGTGTTGATTAATTACTATTTACTTTACGAATTCGTTAATATTAATCAAACACGTTGATTGATATTAAGCACAAAGTTTAGATGTGTGTAGAAATTGGTTTTGTTGCTGCAACCTCGCTAATTAGTTTACGTAAAATCAGTTAACAATAACAAAAACTTATGTTACTACATACCAAATATAAATCTACAAAACCAGTTTTGTACCGATTCTAAACTGATCGTTTATATTTAACTAAAGTTTACTTCCCTACATCGAAAATTTCAACCACCTAACAAAAATAACAAAAAGCCTAAGTTACTACATACCAAATATAAATCTACAAAACTAGTTTTGGACCGATTACTAAACTGATTGTTTATATTTAACTAAAGTTTACTTCCCTACAACGAAACTTACAACTAACAAAACTACTTTGGTTGATAGTTCTTTTTTGCTAAACTTGTGGCCAATTAGGAACAAAACAGTTGTTTTTAATAGACGAAATCAATGAGTTGTTATGAAAAAAACTGGTTATTAAATATTTAACAAAAGTTTTGTACTTTGTTGATATGTTTTGATTAATTACTATTTACTTTACGAATTCGTTAAAATTAATCAAACACGTTGATTGATATTAAGCACAAAGTTTAGATGTGTGTAGAAATTGGTTTTGTTGGTGCAACCTCGCTAATTAGTTTACGTAAAATCAGTTAACAATAACAAAAACTTATGTTACTACATACCAAATATAAACCTACAAATCTAGTTTTGGACCGATTACTAAACTGATTGTTTATATCTAACTAAAGTTTACTTCCCTACAACGAAACTTTCAACTAACAAATCTGGTTTGGTTGATCCTTTTTTTCAGTGTACGATGAAGTTTTGTTTAGTTAACAAGACTTACATATTTTGTGAATAAAAACAAACAATGAAGTATGTTCATAACATCCCAAATATTATACGTCCGGTGAATCTTTTTGTCGGTCGGTATTCCTAAGATAAGCGACGGCAAAATTGTTATCTTGCATACCCATACCTCGGATTCATGACGAATCGCTTGAAACCTGTCTTCGACCTTGCGGACCGGTACCTTTTACTCTCGTTTATTTGTACCAACAAATAGGTTGAGTATAACGGAGTTACTTTAAAGTTCACCGTAAATGTGGCGAACTCAAACAAACAGACTGGGATATCGTGACTGTAGTGGCATTTGAGAGGACTAAGTACTTTATACAAGCAAATTAAATAGAACTGCAAAAGAACTTAGGATTTAGGAATACCAAATCTGGAGCATTACTCTAGCTTTCTCCTTATTTTTTTAACTGTGCGGTGCAAATATGAATGGTTAATGCAATAATGCGTCTTCCTCAAGAATCTTTTAATAAAGTAAACATTTACTTATGTATCAAATCAAATCAAAATCAAAATCAAAATAATTTATTTGTCAGAATACAGTATTATAAGGTGTTATAATTATTTTTGCACTTGTATTCAGCATGCAAGCAGGCGTACAAATGTCGTAGGTATATTCAAATTCTATTTTATTATTTACATTACTAATTTATAAACAAATTATTACTATGGTCAAAATCATCATTTAAAGTATTTGATTTCATATTTGCTTAAAATTTACGTTTGTATGCATGTATATGAATCGGATAGATCTCTTAATTATCACGTTTGCCTTATAATATGTGCGTCAAGATAAACGAGCTTAATATGCATCGTTTAGACATTTAGATTTTGGTATCAACTATCTTATTTATATGTTACATTCTAGAATTCTTTAAACTTCAATATAGTAAGTATGCTTTATTTCTATAAACATATCATTCTTGTGACTTTGTTATCTCGACCTTCTTAGGTCAACTGGCTACGTGTAGTAATTTTCAAACGATACAAATGTGCGCGTTACCGTGACGGGTTTACTACATAATTAAAACGAAATTAAATTCATATTTGCATTACATTATATCCGTAGCTTGCCAGCCTCGGCTCATTAGGAATTGGGCCATTGTCATTGCCAATTACTGAAATGGAATTTTAAAAAAGTGGTTAATAAGCATACGAGTTTAAAAAAGCCGGCGGCATTGGAGGGAACGCATTACAGGGGTCGATGTTTGAGAGGTCATTTCGATTGCCTCGGAGTTGCAGTAATATCGATTTTATGTAACAGTTTTCGAAAGGTCATCATATTTATTTGCATCATTTATCCTACCATCATTTATCTATTTGCTTATTGTTTACCAGGGGTTCTATGCAACATGGTAAAACCTTATTGCTTTCGAGGTGTAATCGTATTGACAACGTCACGATACTCTTAGGTATTGACTTGGCAGTAATGGTGGCAGTCAAAACAATACCATAACAAGTCAAATCAATATTGTTTTACCGCGTAAAGTAAAATATACAGCTGAACTTTTTTTTGTGATGTTTACTTGGCTACTACCTACTCGTATTAGTATTAGAAAAGTTTTAAGTCTCACTGAAATATTTTTCATTTGTATTAAATATTTCGTGTGAATCGTAGCACTTTGCCCTTTCGTTTTGTCTTTACCTGCCCGTCACTGTCTAATAGTAATTAATTATAATACTCAAGCATGATAATCATGATACAATTATATACCTACTTCAGTATACTAATTTCTGAAGTTTGACATCAATTAAATAAGAAGCAGTGTAGGAATAACTTTCTAGCACAGTTAATATTTTATTAAGTTGTTTAGTTTTATTTTCGCAGCGTTTGTGAGCGTCGGCAATTAGCGAGTTTCGCGCCGTCAGGAACCAAGTTTCAGTTTGATTTTGAAATGTTTTCTCTAATGACCGATGCCTTCCCCTAATGGTGGTTGATGGCTATTTATGGACTTCACTGCGGGATATTAATATTTATTACTTTGACCCGTCGATTTTCCGCTTTATTATCTAATTAAATGTAGATGAATGTTGGTACTTTGGTTTTTCCTTAAGGTTGGCACTTTGTGTCGCACGTGATGTGATTTCGTGGGATACCGATGCCGACATTGCCGACCATTGATTTTTTTATTAGTTATTAGATTTTCAAAAAACTGTGTAATTCGTAGCCACTTTACAGTTTTTATCTGTAAGTATTACAAATTGCCTTCATTCTAACTAGAATTGAAAGCAAATTTGTAATGTTGAAGTGGTAGGTACTTTCAATGTTTTTGATATCAGGAAGTGGCTAATCTTTTGTACAAAAAGTGCTGTCAAGCCTGTCATAGAATAAATATCACGTGCTCATACAAGATTAATTACTTTATAGCGTGATTTTTAATCAATCTGCTCAATAAATAATTTACTATAACAATCAATTCGTGTTTTCATTGCACTAATGTCAATGTTATTATTATAAGAATAGAACTAAGGAATGTAAAATCTCTTAATTACGCTTTTTTATAATTAACATTCCGTATTTAGAATGCCCTTACAGGGTTGCATTTAATGTAGCAATAAATAAGTATAATTCAATGTTAATACGATGAGTTGACGCTAGTTGGTAGTGACCCTGCCTACGAAGCTAGCAGTCCTGGGTTCAAATCCCGAGTCATGGGTGTTTTCTATGTATTTAAGTATAGGTATATTTCTGTGTATAAGTATGTTTATCGTTGTCTAGTACCCATAGTACAAGCCTAGAGCTTAGTTTGGGACTAGGTCAATTTGTGTGAGATTGTTTCCTGATATTTATTTATTTATTTATTAATACTGGTTTCACTCAAGGCTAAGTTTGAAAAAAAACTTCGTAATATCGTTTGTTATGGCGTGGGGAATTTAATGAGCAAAATCACAGGCCGCCTGATGGTAAGTGGGAACTGTGACCCAGAGACATTTACATTCTCAAGACGGAATGCTTCTATCCTAGTAGTTTCATCGGTTTACCCATTTATTAACGAATATACCTAGAACTTGGCAACCTTGGCATCGTATTTCATTTCGTTTAAAGTAGGAAACGATTGCCGAGAGATTCCTGTTACGAAGGGAGGATGCTACTACTGCTACTGGTTCCAAGACAGGGACAAAGTTGTCTAATAAGAGCAATATACACCGCGTAGGAGTGATGTCTACCATACCAGTTGTTAGGTAGACTTAGAAGACAATAACGTGGTTACCCTAGTTGGTAAAGGCATTGCCTACGAAGCTCGGGTTAGATCCGGTATGGGCTAATATGTGTGTGATGAGCTGATGAGCGCGAGTATTTGTTCCTGAGTGACGGAAATTTTAGTGTATGTTGCTTAATCCGCGCGCCATATTAATTGTGTCTTGCTTCTGGCTTCTTTGCGCGTTGACGCCTGATTATTTCTAATTTATGTATTTCTCTACATAAGGTTTGTTTATCGTTGTCCATTCCCTATAGTACAAGCCTAGAGCTTAGTTTAGAATTAGGTCGATTTGTGTGAGTGGGTGGACTACCCCTGATGTTTTTTTTTTAATAACACCCACATTTTATTGATATCGGTCATTGACCGAGAACATGTTTATTTTTAGGGTTCCGTACCCGAAGGGTAGCCCAACGTGAGCCTATTTAGGTATATGCCTCCGCTGTCCGTCCGTCCATCCTAACGTTAAAGAGCCATTAAATAGATAGTGTTTTTTTTGTCTTCAGAATATGTGTTTTACTAACAAATTAAAATAATAAAGAAAGTAACAAATAAAGGGGTTCCTAATGCATGAAACGTTTTATTTAACATATTTTTATTTTTATTGTCACGTAAAAACGATAAAATATACAAGCGTCTGGAATGATTATACTACGAACCCTCCTGAAAACTAAAATACAAAAAAATGGTCAAGTGTGAGATAGACTCGCGTTGATTTTATTAGAAATCGAATTCCAATCAGAATATAATAGGTTAATAACACCTACTATGCAGCAGTACGGAACCGTCGGTGCTCGAGTCCGACGCGCACTTGATCGATTTTTTATTTACCGATCTATTTATCGATCGCCCGGCACGGCAGGCACGTCTAACCCACAAGCCTTACTTGGTGGTCTAGACTCTGACATCGGAAAAAACTATTTTGGAACGCAACTCTGTGCACCTCACCCGTCGTGTCTTCCTTTGTAACTAATTCGGTTTTTGTTTTACAGGAACCTGGAGGCGGTATTCTACTTTCTTTCAGGGTGAGTTTACGAGTAGTTGTTTATACGTCCTCAGGCAAAGCCAAATAAAGACAATATTATTAGTACGTTTCTTAGTTTTGATAGCATGGTAAGACTAAAGAGAGATATGGAGTTGAAATTCATATTAAATCTAGCCCTTATATACTCATTCTTTATCAATTATCATTTATAACATTCCACAATTTATTTGTAAGGAAAATTAGTATGCTTATTTCGATCTTTGATAATGCATCTTTAGCAGAAATACACACACTGTATTACATTTTGCTGCCATATTGGTACGTACGTAATAGCATTTAAGGCGCTAACAGTCAGCAGTCATCGACCAAGTATATTTTAACGATTACTTCACATTATGGAACAAAGTGTTAAAAATGCAACGTTGTGTTCGCAAATGTAACAGTCACAATAAAATATAAAGACACGGCATATTTTTAAGCATATTTTAGCTTTTGCGTTGATGAATAAGAGGGTTAGTTTCAAACTTCTTCGATAACCAATATCAGCACCACATAAATAAATAAATGCTTTTACTTTGTTTTTACATTTGCAAACACAAAGTAGCATTTTTGGGTTTACCCTTGAAATATCGATACTCATTTCATAGAACGTTTCACTTCGCCGATTTTTCATTTCATCAACAGTCATTTCCATGTGCAGCTTTATTTTTTGTGTGGTCACAAGTCTAACCAACCCTTATACCTACGTAACGAATGATAAGATAACCTGAAAATTATAAAGTTTTAGCAGAAATTAGCTTACGATGAAATGAAATTCGGTGAAAAGGCACGATGAAATGTTGTCGCTATTTCAAGGCGATCCCGACTTTTACAACTGACAGAAAGTGACAAAGCGTGCTTTAACTAAAATAGGTTGTCCATCAAATTGTTACCACAGATCGGCATACCTACACTGAGCGCAAGCACCGTCGGTTAAAATTAGTGATGGGCCGTGGTAATATTCCCGTTACCAGTAAGTTTCCGTTTGGGAATATTCCCAGTAAGTTTCTAATGTTACCAGTAATATTCCCAAAAGGTGGGAATATACTATACTGGTGATTTATATGAGATTTAATGATTATATAGTTAGTTAAATAAGCAACATGCATAGATATATTCCTTTCTCTTTTACACATATCACCTTTTTTCTCTTTCACACAAACTTCTTATCTGAAATGGCACAAACACAAAGGACTTAGTTTTGCCCTTGACTCGACTCAGTGCACGTGCTTTTTGTGATGATAGTGAAAAATGTGATAATGATTACTAAGCTTAAAAAAAACCGTTTTTCATGAAAAGAGGAAAAACATTTATTCACGCCAAAATTACACAATCTAAAAATATAACAAAATTAAAAAAATACAGTAAAACAAATTCTTAAAACTAAACTTAAAACCTAGTGTTACCTCCCCAAGCCCTAATTACAGCCACCATGCGATCCTTCATTGACCTCACCAACGTCACGATTCGTTCTTGAGGAATGTCACTCCACTCCTTGACGACGGCGTCCCGAAGCTGTTCAAGGGTAGCAGGGGCAGTATCACGAGACTGCACCCGGCGTTTCAGATCATCCCAAAGGTGCTCTATGGGGTTCAGGTCAGGACTTCTCGCTGGCCACTGCATCACGGGGATCCCAACCTGATCCAGGTAGTCCCGAACAATCAACGCCGTATGAGAGCGGCCGTTGTCATGCATGAATGTGAATTCAGGCCCGACAAAACCAGCATACGGGACCACGTGGTACTCCAGGATCTCTGTGATGTACCGATTAGCAGTCAGGGACCCCTGGCCACGTCCACCTCCAGTGCGGGAGACGCACACAAGGTCGGTTTTGCCCTGGATTGAAATTCCGCCCCAGAACATGCAGGATCCTCCTCCGTAGCTGACGGTTTCTTCAAAGCAGGCTTGTGAGTACCGTTCTCCCTGCCTCCTGTACACTCTTCTACGCCTATCGTTGCAGAAAAGGCATACCCTCGTCTCGTCGGAGAAGAGGACAGACTGAAGTCTGACTCGCCTATGCTCTGCTGTCAATTTGGGGCCCGTAGCAGCCCTACGAGGCAGGATTTTCTTCTCTCGCAGCTTTCTTCTTACTGTGGAGACGCTCACCGACGTCCTCCGAGCTGTTCGGAGCTGCTGTTGCACCTCAACAGCGTTAGAGAATCGGTTACGCAAACACGTTGACACAATATAGCGGTCGTCTCTGTCGGAAGTGAAACGTCGTCTCCCAGATCCACGCTTCCTGATGTAGCTTCCAGTCTCCTGGAACCGCTGGGATACTCGTTTCACCCGGAAACGGCTTATGTTGAGTTGTCGAGCAACATCAACCTGCCGTAGTCCTGATAACAGTAGTGCTACCACTACCACTTGAGCTGCTTCTTCTGCCGTGATATCCATTTTTCAGAATTTTCTCTTACTGGAGCTGTTCAGGTGTGACTTCTGTGATGTCTGGATAGCAAATTACCCATAATTCATTTTTACCCACCCTTTTATTCGTGTTCAGGGTGGCACAAGTAGTGAGTCCTCTAATGAGTTTTCCATCACTTTTTTTTAAAGACCCTAACGTGTCGTGATCATTGTTTTTACGAAAAAGAACGATTCGCGTTTTTAAAGTTGATTAACTGTGCTTTCAAATGATACTAATATTGGTAGGGTACAATAAATAAGTTAAGAGCTTTATTCGCTTGAAATCAAAATTTCAAAAGGTGCGATTTTTTTGACGCCGTGTGTATTTGTATAATTAAACTGATTTTCCGACTTTTTCTTTCATTTCGATCGAAACTAAGATGTTTTTACCGTGATTTAAAGTGTACTTGGCCATAATTACACGGTGGGAATATTCCCAGTAACATTGGAAAAATACCTGGTAATTTTGGGAATATTCCCGGTAACATTGGGAATTTACTTTCTGGGGGGGAGCTCCGTATTTTTTTTTATTCTAAATTGTTCCAATGTTCACCAAATAAGCATAAAACACAAAAAAAATATTACTTTATAATTCAGTTTTTCTATATTTCCCTAAATTTCCAATACTTGGAAATATTACTGGTAACATTACTGGGAATATTCCCGCCATGGGAATATTCCCGGTAACGACCCATCACTAGTTAAAATTGACCATGCCTCATTTAAGACTGCACCGAGCAAACGTCGAGCGTCCAGTGGCGCCCC
The DNA here is from genome assembly GCA_927399475.2 of Acleris emargana. Lineage (NCBI taxonomy): Eukaryota > Metazoa > Arthropoda > Insecta > Lepidoptera > Tortricidae > Acleris > Acleris emargana. The sequence goes on from OV656840.1 coordinate 8,255,780, forward strand.
CACTACTATTATTGTGTTTTCTGATTAACTCAACAATTTCCATGGAATTGGACGATAGCTATTTTGTAGCGCAAGTAAAAATACAATTTATGGGATACGTAACGTAACAAACTTTGATAAGAATTACTCTTTGAGAAGTCAGCTTAACGGGAAAAGGAGGCCACTTTTTTCCGTTAAGTTGATAACTCGAAGGTCAATTGTTAGGTCTATTCCGACTAGTTACATTGTTAGTTCCATTGATGGAACTAGATGGACTTTTTTTTCCTAGTAGTTACATTCAACGAAGATGGATTCCGTAATGGAACTACATGGACTTTTTTTTCCAAGTAGTTACATTAATAATACTTATAATAAATATTATTAGATCAAATGATCATTATTTAACTGCGTTTTTTTTAATTTCCCGCCATAAGGGACTCGACCAGCTTTAAAAATGCATTTTTTTAATATAGGCAAAGATATTGAAAAAAAAGGACCTTCTATAAGATTGCATTCGTTTTATATAAATTTATTATAAGTATTATTAATGTAACTACTCGGAAAAAAAAGTCCATGTAGTTCCATTACGGAATCCATCTTCGTTGAATGTAACTACTAGGAAAAAAAAGTCCATCTAGTTCCATCAATGGAACTAATAATGTAACTAGTCGGAATAGACCAATTGTTATTAAACTATGTGATATATCCTTTAGTTGTGATTTCATTTGTAGTACAAAAAAGCACCGTCCGATTTCAAGAAAATACATTAGTTTATTAGAAAACTCAATAATAGTAATGAGGGCGCCACTGTACATCTAGCGTACGCCCGGCGCAGTCTTAAAGTGCGTTCAAGTTACAGTTTCTCTGGTGTACCTACTCGTATCGTATTATAAAACCGTATTCACGATAGGCACTCGACGCGAGGCGTCACGTCCGACGTGTAAAAGAGGAGCAGCCCGCTAACTGCACCCGCGACAATCATGCGATCTCACGGCACGTCCCGATTGTGCTCGATTTATGTTTCACTTGACACTGTTTTATATGGATTATGGATGATTGTCATGTCTTAGGCATTTAAATGATGCCAATAGACGCAGAAATAGATTTACAAAACAAGCTAATATGTTTCATCTACCAGGTAATTCAAATATAGTGCAAATAGCTCTTATAATGTCTTTTGAGTTCGGGTAAAGTCGGTTAACAGGCACAAGAGCCTGTGATAGGAGTGAGAGGGACGTATGAACCCTACGGTACTCTTTATTCTAAATACCAACAAGCGACGAAAAAAAAGTTATCTATTTAGTAAATAAACTGGCTAAGTTATCGCTTAAAACGATCAATTCTAGACAATTATATATACAATATTATACAAAAACACTTACCATACAAATAATCAACAAAGACAGACAAAAACATGACATTCATGTCATGTCATATGTAAAGTGAAAACGTTAACTCGATGTGGAACTATTTTCCTAAAATAGTTTTGGGACATCTAAATTTATATTACAGTTTCGAATTGTATCCGCCGTGAGTTTAAGCGCAGTTATAAGATGAACTATAATTGTAATCTTCTTGTAGTACACATGAATACACGCAAGAGATAACACCCTAAAGTCAAATACAAGTAGTTTTGCGTCTATCTCTGACTGGATTCTTACACGCGACCGCTTTAGACCAAAAATAGAGCCTTGGGTCAGCCGGTCGGTCATATTTGTCAACGTACAAAGTTAACCTTTCCGCGCGCCCTATCAGTTTCGTACTTTTCTAGAAGGTGCCCTTGAAAGAAACCCTTGTTAGCGGAACTTGGACGAGTATAACAAGGGACTTCCAAGTTTATGTTCATTGAAGAATTATTCCAAAGTCAAATCTACCTACGCTCAGGTGGGTTACTACAGATGGAATTTGTATCGAGACTAGAAAATAAATTATGTACATACACATTTGATTTTGGAAGCAGGTTATAACTGTTATAAGTAAAATAACATCTAATTTGCGCAAACTGGTTAGGTACTGACCTTGAAATGACTAACCCTTTATTTAATATCGCACAGTAGTCTTTGTCACTTTTTGTCAAATTCAATTATCACAATGACAGATAAGGAAAAATCATAATTTTTAAACGCACTTTAGCTATAGCGAGTTGGTGAAGAAGAGGGTGTGTTAAAATATTGTTTAGAGGACTGCAAAGACATTCAGGGAAATTGTATGTAAGTATGTAAACTCTTTATTGCACAAATTCGCACATGCATGAACTAAAGATGAACTATAACTATACTTAATAAACTGAATTTATTACGTTTCAAATTGAATTTATTACGTTTAAATGTGTGATTTTATTTAATGCTTAAATCGTGCAAAATGTGGTTACAGAATTATCAACAAGCTTTTTGAGTGGGTGGTAATTCTGTAGCTCTGCCTACTAGAGTAGGCTCTAGGAATAAAGGCGTGAGTTTATGTATGTATGTATGTATTTAATCGTACCTATTTCTGTTCTTTTTATCAATTACATTTTGGGAATTTGTTTAATATTATTAACAACTCTGTCATATTTTCTCGCATTGTTGGAGAAAAGCACTATACAAACCTCAGCCATTTTCCCGGTCTCTGCATTAATGTACCTTTTCTATGGCATGTAAAAGGTAAAGGCTCACAGGCCACAATTTTCAACCTTATGATATCAATCTCAAAACTGCAAAGGCGTTGCCATTGTTGCCAACCCTGAGGACTTGGATGGCATGCCGGCACACAACGAACACTGCTTTTGGCTGCAGGTTCAAGGGTAAGATGGTGGTAGGGATTCGGACGGTCCCTGCATACATGACTACAATACTAATTTTAGTCCTGTGGGTATCTATTGGATTAAGTCACGTCATATTCATACATATAGTTACTTATGTGAGTGTTGTAAGATTCTCAATGAGAACTATGAGAGAGCTGATGGTACTAATAAATTGGCTACCTACCTATTACAAGGCTAATAAATATAACCATCTAGTCAGTATTGTATTACTATTATTCGTTTATTCTCGGCAATATTTTATTGTACCTACGTGTGTCTCGGTTACAGGTTCCGAGTAAAATAATAAAATTATCCAAAAAGCCACGATTATTTATGTTCCAGTATAGTAATGAGAATACTAAAATGATCAACATAAATAATCACATGAGATTACCACTATTCTAAATATTGGTAACGGTCCTCGTGTTAATTAGCTCTCATGTCCAAAAAGATTGAATATTGAAAAGAAATAATGTTTCAGTTTGTTGCAACTAAGTATTGCGGCTATTAGACTGTGTTAGTCGTTTCTGACTTTCAACAATCAAAACCAACTAAATAACTTCTATAGCGCTATGTGCAGCTTTTACTATTAAGAGATATTGCGCAGAATCAGACGACTATAGGTATATAAAACAGCACAAATACGCATTATTGAACATCACACAAAATTATAAACAAAGAAACACAAGCGTTAAATTCTATTACATAGTTTTTTTTATGGAAAAGTTTGCATTCAGCCTTCTTTTTCAATTAGTTTATCAATGGGTACTGAATCTGTCTGAGAAATGCATAAACACGAACTTTTTCGACCAAAAATGATGTCGTATAGCTGACTACAAAGAGATGTATCGACTTTTACAACTTATTGCATTGTAATAAGGTGAAACACTGAAAAAAATGGTCGCTTCTAACAAGATTGCTTTGTTGTGCTTAATTAAGCATCTTGATTCCATTCGAGCCTGACTAGACGTTAGTTAGATGCATCAACTAAGATGTTATTTGAATCATTAAAGAACTTGCTGTTGTTACTATCAGCTCTGGTGGATATAACTAATATCTTAACTATGTATTAATGTTTTGTCAATGTGGAGAAAATTTCTCTCGGCCTTATTTTTACAACTGTAGGTTTACTCACTACCTCTGTATATACTGTTGCTGCCTAACGGCAATTGATCGTACCGACCTACCCTGTGTAGGTAATTGTATATCGACATGACGTCAGCGCTAAATATCTCTCGTATGTACTTTAATAGATTAAAATCATATACTCATAACTGCGACCCCGAATTTCAGAGCTGATTAATTTTAAACGTTCCAACCGATTTCCATCAAAAGTATTTAAAAACACCGCGTCCGAATGGCTTCATCCATTAAGGATACTACGATGTCAGACAGACAGGGTACCAGCTTATAAGGCCCTGCCAAGATGCATGACGTTTACTAGCGTTTCTATTGGTTTCAATTTTAAGCCAATAACGTCACAGGTAGATCACGTGACTTTTCATATCACGTCATCTACCAGTGACGCAATTGGTTTAAAAACGAAACGAATAGAAACGCTTGTTAACCTGGTGCATCTTGGCAGGGCCTCCTGTACAGAGACTTTGGCTTTACGACAATTGCGATAGGAGTTTAGGTAAGGTTTACTAAAAAAATATTATCGCATTGAGTAGGCAAACGGGTAGACAGGCCCACCTGATGGTAAGTTGGATCTGTGACCCATATTGTATTCTCGAAGCTACAATTTAAAGAATGAAATCCTAAGATTACAAATGCGTTACCAACCCTGAGGACTAAGATGGAATGCCTCTATGCTAGTAATTGCAAACTGCAAATACTGCTGCTTAATAGTAGATTAAAGGATAAGATGGCCTGTCACAAGGTCCTACCACCACTGAAATATGCATTTAGAGTCATTAGTAATTCAAACAATGTACTCTGAGCCACTTGCACAAGCCGTACTCGCCCACCATAAAACCATTTGTAATTTTCCGCCGTGACGTCATCATCAATGACTAGCCGGTATAATTTTCTGGAAAGTTGACTCCGACATGTATGAGTGCTTCAGGAACACTGGTGCTTTCTACCAGCAATTGAGCCATGTATCATTACAGCTTTTTATTCCTTTCATGGTTTGTGGCTTGCTTAATACGAAAACAGTATTTTAACGGCAGTGCGATGTGCGACTAATAACAACTTGAACTTATAAGACGGTGATGATTAATCAGCAATTAACACAGTGACAAAGAACAGAGCTGAGAAGGTAAAATAGCTTACTTGAATTGCTAAACTGTTATACTCGGTTCTTAAGAGCACCTTAATCTTACAATGTACCGTAATTTCGTAACCATTTTATCCAGCGATCAGAATCCCTAGCCAAGATCCTTAACGCTATCGTAAATGATTTTCAGAAACTGTCAAAGTGTAATTGACATAAGTAAGCGCTTGACACGACCATCCAGCAGCTTACGTCAATCCTATACATTTTCGATAAAGATTACGATCTCGCAATGGATCTTGTCTAGGGCCACTGATCAGTCATCATAATTAACAATACATTTGCGTTTTGATTTTTGTAGCCTTTGAGCTTGTAAGATACCAAATTGTGATTATAGGAGGTAGGGGACCATTGGGTCCCCTACTTCCTCTACGTCAACATTTCAACAGTCTGAAACTCTTAAACGTCATTAGTAACTGATTAAGAGACAGATCAACAACAGTTCGTACACGACTATTACACAGAACCCATTAAGCAAGGAGTAGGCTTAGTTCGTTACGAGTTGCGAAAATGGCGACGCCGACAAAATGGCCGACGGCTGTATTGGTTACTAAGCGCCGTGTCGCTTGCTTGATTACGGCTAACAACCGTCGGTGTGACGAGTGACGCGTGCACTTCGCGAAGCTTCCCAGACCAGTGATCCGTAAATGCTTACTACTAAAAGGTACTAGCAAAAAAACTATAATTTATGGAGGTGCTAGTTCCCTAGAGCATGTAATATATTACACTTAAGCACATCACGTCACAGTATCCATAATGAAAATGATTAGAATAGACTCAAATTGTAACTCAGCACAAATATTTATATATTTACTTTGAAACCACTAAAATGAACATAATATTATGCAGGGTACCTATCTAAAAGAAACTTGTCAACGTTTGGGTTCTATGCTTGAACCTAGGAATGAGCTCGTTAAGATTATTAATAAAAAAAAAAGATATGGGGAACAGTTTGTTAATAATGTCTTTCTATTATTTGTGGATCAGGGTCTTCAATCGCTTTCTAGGAGTTCAGAGGAACGACAGACACAACAGTCGAACATTTTTAAGGTTCCATACCCAAAGAATGCAATCCGGACCCGTTACTACTACACCTTTGTAATTCTTCCACCCATTCGTTTGCTTTCCTATCCTTGAAGCGGTTTTTCTTTGAACCGTTCCCAATAGGTAACCGGTTGTTCAAACAAATAATTTTACTAACGGAAAATAATACAACCGGATTGAGAATATCCTCCATTTTTGAAGTCGGTTAAAAAGGGAAATAAGAGAAATCTAAAAAAAAGTTACAATATTTGTGCTGCTAGCGGTATTTCCATAACATTAAATTAACCAATCATCCAGATCATCCTTAAAGTTGCAAATATTGCAATAATTACCAGAATAAATCAAATTCTCATATTTTTCTCTTGATGGATTTGCGACATGTTTTTAACGAGGCACTTAATTGCTTTTGTATTTATCGTATTCGATATTAACTCTTGCGTTTACATTATGTGACTGTGTATTAGTCGCTGATGGTTGTGACTAATAAATAACTAAATAAGTCAAAGCGTCTACGTCTAATATATAAGGTTCGTACATGGCTGCGCTTCACGGTCTTCTGCTGACGTTTATTACTGACTTGTTCTTGGAGTGTTTAATTAATCTAAGATCTTAACGCATTAGCTAATCTTGTAGTCAATTTCGCGTGTCAAATGTTAAACTTGGTTCATTTAATTAGCTAAACGTCTTGATGAAGTGTAAAGCGGAAAGTCATTATAGCGCTACCAATGGCAATGTTGACAAGAGATGTCGATACGTTTTCACAGTTGTTTTTATTCGAAGGAATGGGCATTTTGAAATACGATTTTCTTTTATTTTGCGTTTTATTTAGTAGTTTATGTAAGTAAATATTTTTTTCTGTTAACTCTGCAATTTTTAGATGGCCGCTGTAATGAATGAATTTAAATGTGCTAATAAATACTAGCAATGAATTAATAGAACTCTCAAGAGTGGCTAAACCAATCCGGCTGAATTTGTTTCTTTTTAAATGAGTGACCTTTCGTAAAAGTGGTATATTTTAATATATCTATTCAAAATAAACAGCTCTTAAGTGCAAAGGAGCCGAGATATTTAAATATTGATGATAATGCGCTTAGTTGTAGTAAAAAAAAACTTTAAACTTTTATCATTCAAATATCGGCTCCGGTGTTATTAACAGCATACATTTTTACATAATATTTATGCGTACCTATTTAGAGATCCACTCAACCATTATAAGTTTATAACAAAACTATCCATGGCCGCTGAAAAAAAAACATATTCTTTATACAAACTTACCAATGCCCTTTGGTGATGACAATAACATACAAAACGGCAAAATTAGTAGTTGTCGCTTTCTCTAAAGATGTATCCTCAATATGTTGTAAAAAATCGGTTTATCCCAATTGAAGGTGTTTATTTGGGTTTCAACCATATCTGTCCTGCGGTCAAAGATATGTAACGTCAAGAAGGGCGAGGCACAAAAGAGGTTATAAGCTTTTCCCGTTGTCTATTCTCCCTAATACTACATGAAGAGATCACAACGCGTGTGCACGTACGGTCTCCGGTCACGCGTAATACTTTTTATGGAACCAACGGATTCCGTGAGCGACATAGGCTTAGTTACAATAATGACACCAGCATCTATACATTCGCAAACATACGTTGTATAGCAATAGGGCTAGGCTATATTTCTGAATCTAGAGAACATCAGGCCTGTATAACGTTTCTATATAGAAATCCCCTGGACTATCTCAAATAAATTGACCTAGTCTCCAAGTAAAGTTCATTTAGGTCTAGTTTTGACTATCTCGAGAATACCTAATATAGACTGTATGGTTCTCTAGAATTCAAGTAAAGCCTAGCCTTAGGGAGGACTGCTATACAACTGTTTGCGAATGTAGGTATCGATTGTTACAGCACGAATCGATAAAGTACGTATAGTAAAGTATCCCCTAATTGCTATTTCGGCCTCTCCGTTGTCGTTCAAGGTATCGTAAGTTTGTACGCATGTAGGTAAGTTTTATCAGCTCTTTAAGTTGTACAATAAACAGGCGTTTCGTTATTGAGGACGCAATTGCGGTACATCACTTTTTCACATTGGCCATTCAAATGCCATTTCGATGAATATAGGTTTAATGACTGATGATTTAATATGATCTTTTATTCGTTATTTCGTTTTGTAATTTATTCACCAACGTATTTAAAATAAAAAAAATAGGTTTAGAAACACTACTTTTAAATGTATTTTTTTAAGCCTCCCAATAATTTTGTCAGCTACTAAACCCACTCTGGCTTTGCCTGGGTGTGATCAATGTGTATTATGCGCATGAGTCTCATAACGCTCTCCGGGTCCTCTGAATGATAGTAAGGCTTCATCAAAACCTGTACCGTTGTTTGAAATAACTGAAGATAATAAAGAGCGATTTTATTTTATAGTTGGTCGTGTATGATAGTGACGATTGTGATGATTTACTCGTATGGTATTGATTTTTAAAATATTATTGTATCAAGTTCTAGTGTCTATTCCTTCGTAATTGACGTCTGTCAGTCACGATCGTTGCGAAATCAATCGATTGTAATATCGGCGATGATTAGTTTTTTTTTCATTACAATGCGTATTCTCTGATGTGCGGTTTCCAACGGGCGGCGCTGGGTACTACCGTACTACTTATCATCATGTGACCCGCTGACACAAAACCGTTTGTGTCCATATTTTTATTGATTTATTTATTCAACTTTAGAGTACCTAGATCCCTATAGCAATACTGACCGTTTTCACTGTTATACTGATAACAGTGAAAACGGTCATCACTGTTATGAATGGTTTAGAGGCCGTCAAGGTGCAGTTATTGTTATGTTGTGCAGGTGAGTTCCTTCGAGTCTCAAAAGATCTATTTTGATGGAACAAACGACTACGTAAAACACGTAAGGTGTGAACTCTGAAGTTCGCAAATATTTGACATCTTCAGACTGCAATCTTAAGACTGTAAACCCCTAAATACTACGTTAATATGTGCTATAACAAACTCTAGAAGGTAAATGCGACTACGAGAAAAACTAATTAAAATCATATGTACTATGCCCTTATTTTTATAAATATACAGATAAAAACATCTGTATAAGTAATTAGATGATTCAAACAAGTCAATTAGTCGGGATCGTCGTGAATGGCTTACGGTATCAGTTTTCACTTTCTTCACTTCTTTCAGTTGCGTAAACTCCGAGGATGCATCGCGTGCGCACATCTGTTCCGCTTCCGACGATGCGCCGGAGTCGAGCCGTGTGAAAAAATCATTGTCGGTTACTCAGCCACTGTGTCAGTCGACACGCTATGAAAACTCGATTAACAGACTAACAATTACTACTAGATAATTGTACAAATAATTAACTCGTAACAAAGTGTAATAGTGAATTATTATAGCTATTAAATCGAAACATTTCCACGGAAAATACGTTGTTGCTGTTTGCTTTGTGCACAAGAGTAAACGAGTACATTGAATAACTATTGTAGGTACTAGGATTTCCTGAAACACGGCAGTGTGTCCGGACTAGTTCGAAGATAAAGCTCAGCGACACTGCAGTGTGTATATTTACGCCAACCCATTCAAGGCCAATTACCTCCCTCATAATTATTTTCTCTGGTAGGTACAGCTTTGGACCTGATTATTATACTTCTAGATTACTTAGGTTTATAATCTCACAGCCTAGTGTGGAAATTAAAGTTCTGTCACTTTCCTATATCATGTTTTCACAAATTACTTATAAAGGTAGGTAGGTACACCAACGGCTACACCTTGATAATAAAGTAATAAGCGTTAAAATACCTGATTTGTTTCAGTTTTGCTGAAAGTGTAAACCACCATAATCACTGAAGTGTTCAAATTTATGTCGAGCATAAGCGTGTTCATTTAAAATTTTCTGATACCGTTTTATTTGATATTCCTTAAAATATTATTATTTCCGCATAAAGACCAGTTTAGGATTAGTTCATCCAGAAACTTCTTAATTTTCCCTTGACCCCTGCCATCAAAGTTTGTACATCGTCATCGGTGATCAGTTTGGAAGCTTCATTCCACTTCCGCTTGAAGTCTTGAACTGAAGTGGCATTACTTTTATGTTTTAAAAGCTTCTGTTTTACACGAGCCCAATATTTTTCAATGGGTCGTAACTCCGGGCAGTTGGGAGGATTGAGAGTTTTTTCAACAAAATCGACATTGTTTGCTTTGTACCACTCTATTGCTTCCTTCGTGTAGTGACACATTGCCAAATCAGGCTAAAACAGGGCAGGTGAAGTATGCCTCTTAATGAATGGCAACAATCGTTTTTTGAGGCACTCATTCGGGTATATATCACCATTTATGGTTCCATTAGCAAAATATGGTGTACTGCGTTTGCCACATGAACAGATCGCCTGCCACACGAGAACTTTATTTGCAAATTTATCCATTTTGATAACCTTATACTCTTCACTTACTACTTTTCTGTCGGTCCCAGAATAATAGTGGTGTCCTGGAAGTCATTTGAATTCAAGTTTGCATTAAGTTTCGTCATCCATAACTGTACAATATTTTTTCTTAGTCATTTTTGAATAAAGTTTTCTAGATCTCGTTTTAGACTCTTTTGACTGTTTTGCATTTCTGTTGGGCACTTTAGTTTGTTTAAACGTTGTTATAAAACAATTTTTCTTCACTGGTTCACTGTAGATTTCGAGGTTTTAAACTTCTTGGCCAAGTCTCGTACAGAGAGGGTAGTTTTTTCTGTAAAGCTGTTATAATCTTCTTCTCGATATTCTGGTTTACAAACCCTTGTTTACGTCCACTTCCAGGCCATCGCCGTATACCACCTGTCTCCCTGAACCGTTTTAAAACCCTTTGAACGGTTCTTGTTTTCAGCTCCGATGCCACTTTCTTCGCAGAGATGCCTTTATATTGAACATATTTGTACAAAAAAAAATCGTGTAAATTTTCTTGCACCGACGACATCGTTGAACATCTAGTACTGACAACGTTTTTTTTATTTCTTATTTATACATTATAGAGCATCCTAACGGGAAACATAGTTTTCAAACCTCTTTGGATTTCATCCTGATACACAACCCCATCTAATAATGAGCGACATTTTTTTCTGGGACAAGCTTTAAATCCGAAGGTAAATTAATCTCGCGATCTCTAAATCCCCAGACAAAATAGCATTGACCAGGTCGCCGTTTAGTTATCGCAGGGTGTGGGCGACGTTACAATGACAATAACTGACATCATGTATTCGTTTCATCCTAAGGTCACATTCAGGTGAGAAATTTAGTAACTAAAAAAAGTAAAAAGTTTCCTGCGATGTTAAATAGTGTTCATCAGTGATTGCATGAGATGAGAACGGCGGGGGATACTGATTTGGTATTTTTTTAATTACCACAGTATTCCTAAGAAGGTTTTATGAAAAAAAAAAGGGAATTTCCGAAAAAAAATGGACAGGAGAATGTCTGTTCGATCGAGATATCTAGTTATTCAACAGAGCGCATAGATTGACGTGCCAATACCCATGGGAGCGGTTTCTTATAACAATATAATAAAACATTTCTATTTGTTAGGCGAATATCTCGAATTAAATAACCATTTTACGTCGACGAGGAATTTTATTAATAGCTTAGAAGCAATGTACAATGAATATCACAACCATTCAGCCAAGAAAATGCTAGTGACGTAAATAGGAGTATTAATATTGGTTCGTTAGATAGGTAATAAATAGTCTTAAGACATTACGTGGGAGTTTCCAATTATTATATGAAATAACTCGTGTGTTGCCCCGTGTCCTGCTGTTTCTTATTAAGCACGTTAAGGGCCAAGGGCTTGGAGTAGAGTTTAGTTGGTTTGGGATTCTGGCTTTTATTATTAATGCGATAAAGCTGTACAAGACAGCAAATTCAAAGTTTAAAGTTATGTCAGCGCTGAATCTTACTCCTGATTCGGTCTGGGTTGATATTCATCAGCATTCTTAGTAATGAATTTTGTGTAACGGAGTAGATACGTATCGTCTTACCTTAGGTAATAGTCATTGCCAGAGCGCCTAATCCTGTGCAAATGCAAAGGATTAGACGCCTTTCTAGCGGTTTACATCATGAAGATTTGTTTAGAATGAGGATTATTATTGGAGGCAAACAAAACTACAATTTATTATAAGAAAAACCACTCGGAAAAGTTAAGATTTTAATTCGCTGGCAACTTGTTTGACGCACTCTTATAAGTTTTATACAGCTTATGTATGATATTACATTCAGACGCTTTTAAGAAGTCATATGACCCAATAGATTGAACTCGGTGCAGTAGTCAGCTATAGAGTGTGACTTCTGCTAAACATGAGCTGATAAAAACATAGCACTTCTTCCATTTTCAGGCAGTTGAAAAAAAAACTATTTAAATATGAATCGTTGTCTCAGAATACGCAAGTTGTAGCCTCAATAAACAAACTGACAGATAGTATTATGTAAACAGAGAGAAATAATATCCCAGGCATTTACGCACGTCTCGTTGGGAATTATCGTTCCCGACAGGGCGACGACACCGCCACCTGTTGGCGTCGGCGCGTGCCAACAACTCTTGACAATTGTAAACAACTACAATTCCTAATGTTCTATCTACAGTTCAATATAGCTATCTTTTCAATACATTCTCAAAGTGACAAAGTCTATATTAAGACGGCATAATGTAAGGTGGTTAGCTTTTTCTATTTTCAGTTGGACAAAACCAGACAGGTTATTATTAGGCGTATCCGTTATAAATTTTATTAATATGTGACCTTATTAAAAAGGGTTAAATACTTCATTGCATGTAACCTCTTTTGACTTGGGTACTATTACGAGCTAATTGTTCTACTTAATTCAGTAAGTTATTTAAGGATGATATTTTGACACTCAATTGTCGTTAATTTAATCTTTGAATGTTTTTCGAGGACTCTAACACGGGTTATTGGTAATGATTGGTTATCTTAATGAAGACGATAAAGGTTATCAGTAAAATTTCGTTATAATGCGAGTATATAATGATACTCTGTTGAGCCATTAGACCGTGAAGAAGGTTCAAGCAACCAAATACTTTGGTATTTGTAATATTAGTAGAGATAAGGATGAGGATGAGAGTAGGGAGAGGCTTTGAATGTATGTATGTCGAATATGAACAATCGAACATTTATGTTTTTATGTGTGTAATTTACACGACTTTGACTTAAGTATCTAAAGGATTAATTAGTTTCCGTAAGTATGATAAATGTTAGCGTCTCAGCCAAGATTTTGACATGTCGTAATTAAGAAGAAGTAATTACTTCAAGAGTACGAAATGTGTGAAAACTATCTTTAGACAAACATTTGATGCTTATATAGATATGTTTTCGTGTATCATTAATTCATTATAAAAATTATTCAGCTGTACGTTCCATTGTCGCGGTTGGGGATGTCGTAATCACACTGTATTGATATCGAAACAAGATGGGCTAATACGATGTGAAATAGGAGCCCTGCTCTTATGATCAGAGGTCTAGGCTTTAGTTCCAGGGGCTCAATGGGCCCTCCAGCTAAGGACTGAAACCGAGTATTTCGCAAGCATATTCAAACTCACAAGATAATCACTCTAATTTTTTGTCTAACAATTTATAATGGCTTTATTAGGTCGAAACTGATATTAGAGTAACAAGATTCACAAGTACAATAATTGTATACCTACATGATCAAAACAATATTATTGAATGTTTGAAATTATACATACAGCGCAGTATACCTAAGTACAGTGTGTATGTTATATTATAAAATAATGTTAAATACGAATTGAATTTAAAAACACCCGAGTGTTGGAATGTGCACTATCTCGAGGCTATCAAATCGTGCATTCACTTACAAAGGCAACATGCGAGATTTATTCGTATAAACATTATATTTGCCTTTTTTCCTGGTTTCCTTCCGTTTATTCAGATATCTAGTATTCTCGTGAACGCAGTTTTCTCTGTTTATAAATGTAACTCTAGGTCAAGAGCTCGCGATCTCGTTGGCTTCCTTCCAATCGAGAGGTTAACCTCAACTGTCTCTTATCTATGCAAAACGAAGAAAATCTTTCGCTTGCGTTTTTACTATGAAAGCGTACGATTTACGTGAACATTATTAGATAAGGGGAAAAAGAGTAAAGTAGCATTAAAATATATTAAAGTGCGGTTTTATTTTCGTACTTTATTGTGATTTTGTATGTGTTCATTTTTTAGAACTAACTTTCTGTTTGACTCTTTGATGTGGCAACATTACATACATAAACTAGAAATTTTAACCGCCTGTTTCACTATCGACAAGTGAAGTATATTTGACTTTCTCTTTGATACACTTGAAAATAGACCTGGAAATAGATACCTAAGAGAAGTTTTTTTATTTTTGAATTAATGTTTATTCTATCTTTTATGCGTAAAGTAATTTCTGGTGCCGGCGTCACGTCGATTTACTTCTTGTATTGTTGATCTCGGACCTAGGATATGTTTTCCAACACCTTAAATTATTCACTATAAAAAATGAGACCAAGAGAGATTTACTCTTAGTTGACTATATCCACCAAAACAGCAAGTTCTTTGTTGTTTCAACATCTTAATTGATGTATCTAATGTCTTGTCAGGCTAGTATAGGATCAAGACGCTTATGCACAATAATCACAATCTTGTTATTAGCGACCAATTTTTATTTCAGTGTTCTTGAAACCATTTTTTTTTCTATAAATATAAGTAAGTACCAAAACCTTCTATTAGATCCGCTATTGTCTAAATTATAGACATTAATTTTGTTATAACAGCGTAATAGACGAAACGGCTCCTATTTCCCGCGTTACCAAAACAGACATGTCTTAATGTCGTAATGTCAGTATTTATGTCTTCAAAATGTTTTTAACGGATTTTTCTTTCGCTATCTCTTTCGCACTCGTATTCGTGCCGTAAGCGGCTGCGCTCTCGCTTGCACTGTCACTATGTCTATTACGCTAGGACATTAATGTCTATGGTCTTAATCACAGAGCACAGAACCGTTCCCCTCGCGGTGATGATTCAGTGCTCTGTGGTCTTAATACAAAGATCCATTGTTAAAGCGTTATTGTCAAAGACTACGTGCCAGCAGCAGCATAACCGAGCCGATGTAGCTCCTCAATATGACACGTTTCGAGCTTGCTAATAAAATTAAAAAATAATCGTGACGTACTTAACCCATAGACGGCAAGTTTTACAACCTACTGACATTCAATGCCAACAACTCAACATCAGGCCCTTTTTGTGTACAAACTACTGAAGGATTTGGAGGCGGGCATTGATTGTGTTACCGGTTCCATATATATGTGCAAATTGTAATGTAAACGTTCACACTCCTACAATTTGTATGTTTCACTATCATCTTTGAATGAACTACAAATATCAGGGGACAATCACACCTATTGACCTAATCCCTAACTAAGCTCAAGGCCGTACTATGGGTACTAAACAACGATAAACATACTTATATGTATAGATAAAAATACTTAAATATATAGAAAAAAAAACACACAAAAACACTAATTCGCGCTCATCACACAAATATTTGCTTATACCGGGAATCGAACCCGAGACCGCCAGCTTCGTTGGCACGATCAGTATGGTCACAACCAACTAAGCCAACGCATCATCAAACGTTAGGTTAATTTTTAGTCTTTATAAAACTTTTATTTGAAATATTACTGGCTAGATACGATAAGATCGAGACGTGGGAACGAGTAACCCGACAAATTTTAACCATCGATTCTAGAGCCAATTTGCAGTATATCATGTGATATAACATGTAGCCCAATAACGCATAATTTCAGGGATTTTAATTATTAAAAAAAAAACATAATTAATTGAATTTAAACTCTGTCACCTTAACGTAAAGCAATATTTTCTAAGAAAGATTCATCTTGTAAATAGCAATGTCATCAACGTACAACGTAAATTAATTTAATCAATTTCTTAGTAAATAATGCTTTAGGTAATAGGTGACAAAGTTCAAATTAAATTAACTATGGAATATTTTTTTTTAATAATGAATATCTTGGAAATTATGCTTTATTGGACTACATGTTATATCACATTATATACTACAAATTGGCTCTAGAATCGATGTTTAAAATTTGTCGGGTTACTCGTTCCCACGGTGTATAGTTATTAATTTGTGTTTGAGTTTCTTGTGGCCTTTCCTCAACAATGAGGCTTGGGAAGTACTCGTAGAGTCGGACATGTAAAAGTGCAAAAGACTAAAAAAAATATACAAATATAATATATGTATAATGTAATATTCACTTTCTATTAATTTTCTTTGGTATTTTTTTTTTCACCAAAAAACTTGTGTTCTTTACAAATTTTAAACTAAACACCGAAATATCAGGGATTTTTACAGCACTACCGAAAAAAAGGAGTGTAATGTTTTCAGGGTTCATTTACCTCCTGAGCCGATTTAGATGTGTGTGGTACCGTTAGAATCCGTTCACCATTCCGGGTGTCATAGGATACCTAAACTTGGATGGCAAAATGACAATTACTAACATGTGAAAGGTATATCGACGACAATATAAAAAATGCAGTCAGGTTTTTAAAGCTTCCTTCTCATTTCATTATTTATTAGGGTAACGTGGTACTGAAAGACAATACGATTAATGGAATCATATTATTTATTGGTATTATATGAATACAGCTTTACGATTTACGACTATGTAATCTTTCTCAGTTTGTTCTACATAATTGTTTTTCCTCAAACAACAACTAAATTCCTATGCACGAATAATAATTTACTAGCATTTGTTATGGACACGTTCGATATAGCAATAATTAAAATAAGCCAGATAAGTATTCCGCTAATTAGCACGCATAGCTAATAAACGATATGCAAATTCAGTCATATTAGATTTGTATTAACGTCTCAACTTGTTTGCACTATCTTGAGATATTTTTATGCTTGTTAACTTATATTAGTGAGTGATAATTTACGCTAATGACTATGTGTTCACATAATAATTAAGTTAAGAATGATAAAGTTACTATTTCTATAAAAGTAACAGCTTAAATATAGCCCCAACCGGTTGGTCAAGATAAATGTTATGCAGTTAGGAGTTGCAGGTTCGGGTCTCAATAGAGTCAAATAGTAGTATTCAAATAGGCTTCGCCCCGCTGCAAATTTCTGACTTTCCCGGTGGATTTTCCAATTATTTCCTTTCATACAAACCTTTTCCTGACAATGATATTCATTTTTATATGAATAGATAGATTATATGATACTAGTGTACTGTTATTAAGGCAAACATAAACCTTATTCGGTTAAGGACCAAAAAGTTGGATCATAGTTAAGCGCAGTTAATCATACAAACAACGAAGAGAAAAAGTTGCGTTGTGCGACGAAACGTAAACCTACAATTGTATGGCTAAATTTCGTGTCAAAACGGAAAAGTTCCATAGTAAATTAAATTGAGTGGGTTAGCGTGGTCAACTTTTTGGTCCTTACCCATTCATAAACGTGCAATAGCCGAAGTGTGCTCATCCTTATCTATTTTACGGACTGTCGAATTTGACGGAAAGGGACAAATAATATTTTAACTAAAGGTTTATGGTGCATTTAAAAATAAGGGGCTTTATGTTTGCGTTTCAATCTGTTACATAAAAGTGTATTTTCTTAGATAGGTTTAATACAACCTAATAAGGCCGTTAATTGTTATAGTGCGTAATAAAAACAATACAAGTGGCGGCTTCAGTGAAGTGACAGATTGACGCATAATAAAGAGATCTCAATTATTCAAACAAGCCTTAGCCGTTACTTAATCACGCAAATGTCACGCACGATCAGCCTTTACAGGTCAATTGCTTAAGCTTCGAATAGCGCCGCATGTATATCTAATCGGGTTAAATAATGTACTATCAAGTGAAGAAGAGCTCCTATAACATCAACAATACGATTACAAAACCGTTAAGTCACACAAATGTTCTAAGATTGCAATGATAGTCCAATTTTCCTTATACATTATCTGAAACTATGATAACTTACTGCCCTTTATTGACACATGTGAATATTGTTTGATGTCATTATTAATTTTACTGGATAATTTTTCTATTCACGTATGATAAAACTTGGAATAAGGAACATAGCTGCATGGGTTTAAGGTATATGTAACCTACCTACCTATGGGTTCGACCCATACTGCAGGGGTCGGCAACCTGCGGCTCGCGAGCCACATGCGGCTCTTTGGATGTGAGGCTGCGGCTCTTTAGTTCCATTCGCAAATATTATTTATTTTATAAAAAAAAAAAACAAATATCAACAAACGTTATGAAAGTATAGAGGCTATTTATTGTTGGCAAGATTTTTTTTTGTGGCTCTTTAAAAACTTCCGACTCAAAAGGTTGCCGACCCCTGACCCATAGGTATTGCGAAGGGAGGTTGCATATTATTTTATCGCATCAAGTGGAGTTCTGACTCGTACCTCAAGCAAGAGCCAACAATTGATTTGGTTGCCGGGGTTCCGTTTCTTCACCGTACTACTCGCTAACAGCTATAATTTCCATCTACACCACCTCGACGGTGGATAGTAATAGATGGGACTACTCTTTTCACAAATACCGGCAACATATTTGCAATTCCTCTCCTATGCCCTTATTAATAAACGTGGAGTAACTGTGGGGTAGCTAAACCATGTTTTATCCTTATCTGTCATTGTGACATTTGAATATGACAGATAAGGACAAAGCATGGTTTAGCTACTCGACGGTTACTCCACGTTTATTAATAAGGGCACTAAGGTATTGGAAATGTTAATGTGCGGTGGTGATCACTTTCCAAGGTGACTCGGGTTCGTCGGATGCTAGAGGACTAGCATGAAAAATAGAAGAAATGTGGGTAATCCAAAGAAGAGAAATCGCCCTGTGCTCTGTCCCACTTTGGTTCGATTCTTCCTTTCGAACTCGGTTGACTTTTTAACGAAACACCACTCTTACTGTCAAGTAAATAGATATAACCATAACGTGTACCATATGATAATGATTGAGAGGCCCTGGTTTATTAACTATTCGCGGCAAATTAGAACGGAGCAGACTGTACTTAAGTACACAGTGCATAACTATGTCTGTATACATTTTGTGGCATACGAATAGATATGATCTAATGACAACATATCGTTAACGTAACATAGTATTTACGAAGTATGCTGGACATAACAGTTTAGTTTGTTTTTACATGTATGTGCAAGTTTCAAACGAGCGTCAAATGACGAAGTCGTGCGTATGAAACCATTGAAGAAACACTATGTGGACTGTTGCTCAAGTCATCCGAAACGTTTGTTGACGTAACGACAATGAAAAATTATGTTTTCTGTCTTAATTTTTTGTTAACTGTAAACTATGTCGTTTTTGTATTTTTTCGACGTAACTTTTACGTTTTTGTTTGCTAAACGTTATAATTGTCATAAAAGAAAACTTTAGGCTAGAGTCAAGTTTACTCTTTTATTATTTATCTATAGTTCTTGCGCACGATTCCATCCAAGTAGAAATTTCTTATTTATGTTCCCTTCAAAACTGTTAACTTTTCTATATAACAGTCCTACGTCCATTTCCGGGCTATGAACTATCCCAGTTTAAATTTTACTTCAATCAGTTGAATCGTGTAGACAGAAGAAAAATCATTTTTTTTTCGTTTTTTTTTTTGTTTTTTGAGGAGATCCAACAGCTATACATAACAGAAATAGAACTTAAAGTAGATGTAGAAAGCCAATTATAGGTTCTCGCAGATATAACTAAATTAACAGTGATTAACACCACAAAAAGCCGGTTCAACAGCGGAAGTGCCGCTTAAGCACGGACAAAAGATTAACACTTAATAACTATTAACAGCAAGTACAATAATTAGTAACAATTAATCCACAGGTAAGAAACGGTCTTTATCGGAAAGTTCACAAATGGGTATTAACTTAAGACAGTGAGTTTATACAACGAAAATACGGTGGGATATCAGAATTCGTAAAGAAAAGAAAAGAAAGGATCGCATATGCTTCCCTTAACATTATATCATAACATTAGTATCTTAGGATTGCCCAGGGGTTTTTTAGACCCCTTAAAGAAGTTGCATTTCTTGCATTAGGCAAGTCAAACCCAAAGCATAAACTCTTAATTTTTTCTTTATTCACTATCTTTTTCAATTTTAATCAGTTATAAGTCTAGCATATAATAAAACCATAAAAAAAAGATTGAGCGGTAGTAAAAGCAAAGCATGAAATAGGTTGCAGGTCAATTGCCTAAGGACTTCAATGTGGCGGTAAGGTAGGCATTTTCCACGGATGCAATATAAAATAAATAACTGGATAAACACCATATTTAATTAATAAAGTATCTGGGCGAATCCGGTTTGCACTTGACCGGTTTTGTGTTAGTTTTAAAAATAATTATTTATTACTTTATTACCTTGTAATGTAATTTAGATACTTTTAAGTATTATTGTATTTAATCATTGAAAAAAAAAAGACCTTCTGCTGGAGTTTCTTGCGGCGCTTCTTCTCCGCAATGATGGTCTTGTCCGAAGCTCTAGTAGATTCACTCCATGTTACCGACGTGTAAAAGAGCCCTCAGTGGCCAATTTACTGAATAAATATTTTGAATTTTGAATTTTGACCTGTTTTATAGTGGTCTTGTGTACCTAATTTCTAATCCTTTAAGCTACCGCCAAGCAGTACTGTTCGCATTGTTATGTTTCGGTGTGGGGATAAGACAACCGGTGAAATGACATACAGGCATTCCATCTTAGTGCTCAGGGTTGGCAACGCATTTGCGGTCTTAGGGGTTCATATCCCACTAAGATCTCCCATTAGTTTACTTCTCCATGCTATAAAAAAAGATTTTTGTCTGAAACCCAGTTCGCGATTAAAAAAATACTTCATAAGAATTACCACAAATATTTTAGCCCAGCTCGTGTTCTTACTCCGAATCGCACACAATTTCGGACGTTTTCACTAAATTTCCAAAACGTGACACTGATAGAGATCGCCGCTTTACAAACCCATGTCCGTGAAACTAGAAGTGACAGTGTTTAGCATGCAGAGTGCGCCCGGCCCTAGCTGCACGGCTTATTAACCACCTGACACACTTCCAGCGAACACTGATATGGCCAATTAAATCTGATTGTAGCTTAATGGAATTGATATTACGGCTAAATGATACATAATCGTCCTGTCCAATTCAACCCATGATTTCGAAATTATTTTTGGCTTTCGAAAGTAATTGAAACTAGGCTGAACTGAAAGCTTTTGTAATCCTTGGAGACTGTAAGTGAGTCATGTAAGCCAATGGGCATGAACACGGCTGATAAAAGTGCCAATTTATATTAAAATGTTAATATTTTTATTACAGCACTTAGTATATATATACGCCGTCTATTCATATTACCGTTATTTTGTGTTAGATCAAATAAGAATGATATTCTGACTTTATACCAAATCATCATTTGACAAACTGTATCATTTTATCAACTTCTATTTCGCTAAAACGTGTTTGTGCTCAAACCATTACATGGGCTTGTTAAATAAGTTAGGTTAGGTTAGACTTTTGACCACAAAAATTTTGTTAAATAATGTGGCGGGAATTATCTCTTTGCGAAATGAAAGTTTGTAAAATGGTATAGTTTTTCAAATGATGATTTGGTAAAACATTAGTGAATCAATAAGAATATATAAGTAAAATAGTAAATAGAACAGTTACATTCCCCGAGAGTTATGGATGTTATTTATGTATTAATTTATCTACACGTAGACTCTATTTTACTCGGTAAAACCATACATATTGCTTTTGACGTGTTATCGTAGTGTTCTCAACACGATCGCCATTACTGTCAAGTAAATAAAAGCAATATTAACGTTGACATTACGATAAAATGTCGAAAACATAAGGTTTTACCAATGAGAATAGAGCCCCAGGTAATCTGTAAGATTAAGTTCCTGCTCGTACGTGATAATTGTATGCAAATCATGATAGTATAGGTATTACTCAATGATCGATACGATAGTACTGTGTTGGGTGTGATACCCTTCTCATCTCTGACTCAGGCCGCAAGGATCTCTTGTGAAACCTTTTATCACTACATTGTCGCCCACACGTTGCCCAATTTTCAATAACTTTAATACAATGCGAAGGTTTCTGAAATGCTAACAAACGCGACTTTGATATGATATTACCGTGATCCGTCATTGTCATGCCACTGTTACCTGAATGTGTTACGTCTATTGTGTCACCTGGACAACCAATGTCAACTATTCAGAAATATCAATTTGAATGAAGGTAACGATTGGTCATGATTCATGATTTTCATTGTGTGGGGTCATTTCGATTAAGCCTTAAATAATGTTTAGTTACACGAGTGGTTATGTCGATGATATCTTCATCCTCTGATACATGGTATTATGAAAACAAACGGTTTTCTGCTTTAAGATTACTATTATTAAGAATGGCAATGTACAAATTTGTGACTGTTATTTTCAGCTGGTAAGTTGTACGGTCCGTCAAATTACAGGTTACGCTTAGGCCTGGACACATGATTATATATAGTTGTATAAACATGATGCGTAGGTATTATGTCAGGGATAAAAATGTCCGTGACCGCATGTTGAGTACACTATCCTGCCGACGTCAATGGATCTTGTACAATCGACTCTTGCTATCAATCCTTGTTTAAAATCGCTTTGCATTTTTATTACCTATCATTGATTTGATTTACTTATTCAAACACGCGCTCAGTGCCTGCTAGTCAACTGCAGATTTCGGAATACTGCTTTTCAGCAGTTCTAATTTATAATTACAATCAGAAAACCAGCGACGGACAGCTAAAGAAACTTAAAATAGTAGCGGTCTGCGTGGCCGTCTGCGAGCTCCGAATGAACGCCCTGAAAGAACCTCATTTCCGCAGCGTTTTCTCAATACATTTCATTTAAATACTTTCCTTAAGTCATCTGAATACGGAGGGAATGTTTAATTCCGGCGCCTCACATCGCACGGGACAAGGAAATGCTTTCATTGAACCATTTGGGAGCCTCTTCGGTTGGTTTCGCTAATTTGATTTTGATTTACTATTAATTGGAAGAAGTATTATGTGCATGTTAAGACAAACTTGCTTTAAATTGATAGGGTATTTGTTTCAATCACGCATTGACGGCGGAACTGATTGAAATTAAGTGATACATACAATAATTAGAATATACTGTTATTTCTCCTGCAAAAAGACGCAAAATTTAATAGTTCTTCAGAAATAAACATCAAAAATTTAGTTTTTAAATACGTCGTCGAAAACTGAACTAAAGTCAACAATATTTAGTTCTAAACAGCATTCCTCTGAAGTATGTTTTTTGGAGCAGCGAGAAACCCGATCTAGAAATTACTTTATAAAATTCTAAAATAAATTAACGAGTTTAATAAGAGAAGGGGAGTAGTTAATTACACGAAACGTTTCTGTGCGTTGCATTCGATGCTAAAATCCAGTAAATTCTAAATTACCTAACGACCGATTATTCAACAAGTCAAACCAGTTAACACAAAGTAACACGCACTAAATAGATCAATTCGCGGTTATTTACATAAATTGTAATGCATATTTTTGGAGTCGCATTAGAAAATGCAGCGGTCACTGATTGCACCTGGAATACGTTTCTGATTACGTACCTGCACCAGCTCATTTGCAAGCCAAATGAAACTAGTTTGTCGCTGTATCTAGCACAAAAGTATTTTAGAATAGGTTCGAATAGCAACAAGCACTATTTGTTGCTTTTAGAAGGAAAACATTTCTAGATATTCTGGTTTTATTAAAAAAAAATACGGGAATCCGATAGACGACTTCAGTTATCACGATCCTAAGGAGAGCTAGCAGTAGATGATTTTCGACTGATATGTTTCAAATAATAACGATCACAAATGTTAAAGCGATGGTTTTGTCTCACGTGTTGTTAAAAGTCATTTAGAAAATTAGTACCCATCACGTAAACTACTTTTATTTGATCCAATTTGCTAACGATCTATCAATGTCTGTTATAATCGATTAAAAGCTAACATTCGTCTAGTAATCTTACTGAGACAGGAAACCATTTGTCATAGTTATACCCACAGCATGTGGCGTATTGCAGGACATTTATCTATTCAGGGTATCTTTCAATAAGAATCTTGTGATTTTTATATTTTTTACTCTCTTATTCAACACGGTCTAGGTGATTTATGCGGGTCCCAATATTTTAAACCGCGAATATAATATACGATTACTTCTGAGTGAAATTTGACATATATTGTGTCTGTAAAAGTAAAACGCAATTTTACCATTCATTAGACGATGGTTTAGCTTAGGGTTTCGATTCTCCATACCGCAAACCTGAGTCCGATACATAAAAACATTAATGTAAATTAATCTAAACGAAACTCACCTAACCATACTATAAGGCACATATTAGCAGTATGTACTGACAAAGCTACATAAAATACAACAGCTGTATCATATTCGAATAATGGAATGCAATGGAAGAAGCCTATACTCAGCATTAGATTAGGTGACATAAGGCTGAGGTAGAACTGTAACTAACTATGCTATATCATCAGACCAATGCGTGTACAGTCACACCATGGGATTGTTCAGCCACTTGCCACTGTTCTTATTTTGACCGAATAATGCAATATCTTTATTCTACTTATTACTCGGCTAAATTATGAAGAGTAGCAATGAGGGTTTCCGCGCATCAGTTTTTTCACTAGGTGGCGCCTGTGAAGTGAGGTCTTTTTGACAGTTGATGTTAAAATATATGCCTAGAAGAAGACCAAACTAGTGACAATTTTCTTTTTCACTTGATATATACACATTTCAAATTTTTAGGTACAAAATTATTTCGTCGGTGAAACTGCAAAACCGCGTAAGTAACATTTTAAATAAGGAGCAAAATGCACCTTTTTCATAATACAGTAAGGTTTATTTTGCTCTATCATATGTAAGATACGCGGTTTTGCAGTATCACCGACGATTTCAATTAATATTTTTTACGTATTATCAACTCTCAAAAAGACCTTACTTCCCAGAGGCGCCATCTAGTGAAAAAACTGATGCGTGGAAACCACCATTAGCTTATCGTTCCCGTGTTTTGTCTGTACCTCAAAGATTCTTTTCTGACAACAGTAAAATAATAAGTCATTTGAACATTTCACAATTGACGAAGGAATTAAAGTACATTATTCGTTGCTTAATTTTGTTAATTATACGAATGTACACCTTATTTTTCTTAAATAATTTCTGCAGAAGCCGCAGCTTAATTACCTGAACTAATTGCAAACCAAAATTGTTACATGATTGTAATGAATAGTTACTGAGCTAGCTTACGGATTACAAACCTTTCCTATACTTTTTAGCACCGCAAATATAAAAAGTTGTAGGTACATTTTATGAAGTTTAAGATTACTAATTTGATGTGTCCTTTTCACTGGTCGAAGTTCCTCAAATCCGTTCCACCTATACCTCCTATACCAGTCCATTCCTTGAAGGCATCCAAAATACTTGTCGGTAACTTTATCTACTTTGTCGTGAAACATAATTCATTACTTCTGCAAAAGAAAAAATCGGTGAAAGCATTTTGGTAAAAAAAATGGTTGCAAACAAAGAGGAATTGTAGCCCGGGACTGCAGAAATTTTTCAGTGGCTACAAAAACGGTATTATGCAGAACTGAACCCCGTTTTAAGCACATGTGCATTATCAAAATATATTGCCCCATAATCCTAAACAAAATTACATTCCCGCTTATATGAGAAAAATATAATACACACCGTGAAGAAATCTCTGGATATTACGACCACTGCCGTCGGACCGTAACGTCTTTGCTTATAATAAGGAAAGGGAAACGAAATTAATGCATTTAAAACTGACGTTTCTACGAAATTTCCTAGAAAACATATCACTTATTCATTTCTAATTTAATGTTGCAACATTTATTCAGTTTATATGACATAAGGTGTCTATGTTTTGACCCTCATTATAATTATACGACTAAATATGACTAGCGTGGAGGTATTCCATCTAAGTATCACCATTGGCAACGAATTTTTTGGCTTGAGATTGTTTTCGTAAGATTGCAAATATCTAAACTTCAAGACCACTAGCCAACAGAGGTGGCTTGTGTACTCGTTTGCCTGCGCTGTCATTAAAAAATCTCTCACCATCGTTTAAGCCGAAAGATGTCCACTGTCAGCTTACTCCGGCTCATCTTCTGTCATCTATCGTTTCGGCGTCGTATCTTAGAAGATTCTGCAATTCCTGCCATTTGGGTATACTGGGGCGGAAAGGTTCCAGTGTGGCGACCTCGTACCCGGAGGCACAATGATGACAGGCCTGCCACAAGGTGAAAGGACGATCTGATAAGGGTGTCAGGAATCAGCTGTATACGGGTAGCACAGGACCGATCACATTTGGGAATGATGATCATGACGATGATGAGCTATGTAGGAAAGGATCAAGGGTCTGCTTGTAATTATCGTAATAGCAGTGATGCATTGATAATGAAATGAAATAGTGGTAAGCCGGATGGCTTAAGATAAGTTTCAGTTTCCATAATCAATGAATTAAGTAAAAGCAAACAAAAGACTTCAAAGGGCGATGGTTACGTCATTTGGCGCTATTAACAAAAACAGTCTAGAAATAACTTTGCGTACATTATATTATTTTTACTAAGTTAGGATTATTTATATAGCCCGTAATAATATCTCATTGTTTGGGAGACAATGCTATATCGCGAGGCATTGTCGATAACAGAGTAATTATAGCACAGTCCACAAATAATTCCCTTGATAGTTAAATAACCTCTAGGCAAATAGCCTCTAAGAAACAAAGAAAAGCTTAGTTCAGCCACAACATAAATAAATAAAAAACAGCAAATTATTACACAAAAACGGTGGCAGAAAGGGGTGGCTCGCTGATATTTTGCCAGGACTTAAAGTTAATTTATCTTAAGGGACCAGTGAAACGGGATGGAGGAACCACGACAAGAGGCATGATGGTATGTGTCAGGGTCAAGAAACTTATCGTTTCCATATATCTTAAAGAGTTGTTGCGCTACCTCGTAAGATTTTGCGACGCAAGATAATACATTCCTTAAGTTAATCTGATATACCATGTACCTTATCAATTGCAGGTCAGTTACATTACCCCCCTAGTTACCATTATAATGTAAAGCTATCAGCTATATGGAGATGCGTAATATGTAACAGTTTTTCCGTACGATTATCTTCAATAATGTGTTGGTAAAAAAGCGTCCTAATTCCCATCGGAGATTTTTCCTACTCATTGTCTTTAACGATGCACATGCATTGTCTAATCTAGTCTAGCTCTAGGTAGTTAGCGATAAAACCAGTATGTTACATAAATATAAACAAAAGAAAATGTGACTTGATAATTCTTCCCACCGGTGTCGTTTTTGCTGTCAATTATACAGGATGCTTGGTGTACATAGTGTTGGTGTTGGTTGTAGTTGATTTAGATTGAATTTTTGACAGGAAACAAAATACACTATTATGCTACTATATTATCCTAATTCATGGTTCATGGTTTTCTTTTTTTTGACTGACTGCCGAGTTTCTTGCGGCGTTTCTTCTCAGCAGTGGTCTCCTCTTGTGAAGCTCTGGTAGATTCTTGACGTGTAAAAGTGCCCGTGTGGCCTACTTACTGAATAAATGTCTTTTATCTTTATATTTTTATCTTTTTTTTCTTATTGGTTCACTTCTACGTATATCGTGTTCAGGTGTTCTTTGATTTTAAGATTTAATAATATGAATCTATTAGCTAACAAATTAAAAACGTCAAAAAATATAAGTGGGCTTTAAGAATTATTTAATTAGTTTATCTTGCATTATAAAACCTTTAGAGAACACTTCGTTCTAAAAAAACCTTCCGCGCGATACTCAAATTGCGGAAATGGTTTTATAATGTTCGTCTTGGTTTGAATTTTACGACTGTTGCCTCCTACTGCACGAACGAATAACTTATATTTCTCTGCCATGAGGTTCCTAAACATAATTTTATTTTTTATCTTTTGTTAATTTGTAGAAAAAACATTTTAGTAAAGAAGCTCATCAACGAGCTATCAGCCGAATAGGTGCTCTTCTGCTATTGTTTACTGGGCCTCAGTTACTAAAGATATCATTGCGTGCTCCCACAGCTTATGAGGGTCTTTTACTTATATCTTTTTCAAGTTGGGTACGTACGTGTCAGTAAAATTGCAAAAGCGTATTATTTTCGTTTGATTAATTACTATCGGGAAGTACCTTGTTTTGCTTTAATGACCAAAAAGAATTTAGGCAATTGTGTCGAATTAAGTCGGACATAAATCCAAAGTCATAAATAACTTTAATACGATGCTCCACTTGATATGATTAAATCCAGCTTATGGAATTTAACCAGCGTTTGAGGTAAGTAAAAAAGTTTTAATGGTGATTGGTGGATTAGTTCTAAAACTTCAAAATAGCAATTACACTTTATCAGTAAACTACTTAACTACAGCTAATTGCTCTCATTAGGATAACAAACTTTTGCCATTTATTATTCAAACGGTGTGTCCAATTGACGTTCTACATAAACCCTTTAATAATAAAATAAAGGGGGCTGCTTACAAAAACACTCCCGAACTCTTTTGTAGGGCTTTGAAAGCTACTCGTAACTGCACGTTCACCGTGGGGTCCTTTTATTACACACGAATGAGAATGCTTTTATAATTGAAGGGCAACCCATTATGCACTATTTTAGTATTGAGTGTAACATGAAGTAAATATTATAATATAAAATGCATACAAATAACGCAGTAAGAAAGTTTACCGACCCTTAACCTCCACCAATCTTATAAATACGCTTTCCAAATTAACAACGTCGCTTGCTAAATTCAAAATGAATATACTCATATGCATGGACTGATAATTACGACAAGCAGGTACATTGCGACTTACCGTTAAAAAATATTTAGTTTTTAAAAGCTTAAATCTTATTGTAGCGTAGCGTTATTGTGAGCCCTCATATTAGATACACTACACACTCGTGTAATTCTTTAAAAAAAACTACGTCATTTACGTATGTATAAACTCATATTACTTACAGAATGTCCCAAAATTCAGTTTGTGAAGGAATAAACGCAACATTAAAATATAAATAAATGTATGGATGACTTACTAAATACATACGTTGAAGAAGTGTCGCTAACTACCTAGTAAATATTTTTGTAATAGGTAGCTCTCAATCCTCAGTGCGATTTGCAACAGCAATTCATCGGGCATGTCGAAATGCACTGAGCGGGGCAGCACTAATAGATATGGGGCTGCGCAGGGGCCAGTAATGAGCACTAATACGTAGCCACGCGTGCGCACGTTAATTGCTCCATTGTGCAAAACGTTTCCCATGCTACTTTCCTATGAAATAAACCTGAACGTGACAATAATTCTCTTGAAAACGCCTAGAACTGCCATGAAAACATCCTCCTTTGAATACAAAAATTCCAATTAGGAATAAACAAATACGCAGTGCATTTTCCAACGTTAGCTCTCATCCAAATTATTTGAAAGCTTTTCTTTATTAATTCCGTTCCCTGATTTGTCAGCGCGGTATTTGTCTCATTTGCTTTCTGTATCGTTTTGGCATTCTGAAAACTTTAAACAATGCCGAAATCAAAGAAAAGGCATAAGGATAACGGATGGTCGCGGAGGCGTCGCATGTGCGCGATTTGAAGAAGATACAAATCCTCGCGCATCGATTCTGATGTGAAATCAACAAATTTTGACATATTTCTACTGTGCCATTAGCGTTCGCTGAATGCCAAATACATATCTAGGCTAACCGGTCCACTCCCACGCATTACATCACGCATACCACCCAAGTCTGAAAAGGTTGGGAGGGCCCATCAAAATTGTAAGAATAAGAATCTACAGTACTAACAACGCACCGACAAGTCATGGTGCAATCTTAGTTTTGTTTTTCCTTCATGTCATAACTACTGCTATAACTAACTACCATACTCGTATTTCAAAAGTTAACCGAATACTTTTAAGTTACTCGGATTAAAATCATTCATCAGCCTAATAGTCTCTTTTGTCGGAAAATTCGATTGATATCGCGTAAAACTTGTCTAGACGATATTTTTCCGAATCTCGACTATTTCACACTACCTAATAAGAGTTATCATTAATAGATAAAACAAATAATGGAAATCTACAGTTGGTTTATTAGGCTATTCATTAGTACTTTTCCTGTGCCTTGTTGTATTGTGCGCCATAAGTTTTGAATAAGACCTATTTAAACATACATACATACATACCTTCACGCCTGTAATCCCAGAGTGGGGTAGGCAGAGCTACAGAATTACAACTTTAAAAAGTTGTTGATAATTCAGTAACCTATTTAAACTGCGTACTTAAATCGTCCATTACAAGCGGGAGAGAGTCAAATTAGCTAGGTATATAAATTAAATTGTACACGTGGCCTGTGAGTTTACAACAGTACACAATTGTTTGCTTTTTAACAAAAGACTTTGTTTGATAATAAAGCCATTTAACTTACTCTCCGTATCGCGTTTTTCAATTGTTTAAGTGAGTTAGGATTCATTATTCAAATTATTAAAGTACCCGAGCCTAAGCCAGTACCTAAGCTAAAATCGATTCGTTGCTCGATTACTAAAGTTCTCTGAAAGTTAATATTAACAAAGCATCAAGAACCAATTTACTTTGTCATCATTGGTACCAATGTTTAATGTTTAAGATCACCTTTTGTCACCTATTTAAAAATATTTCTGAACGAGCCTGGAAATTAGTATTGAAACACTTGCTGATTGATGATGTTCATTAGTCTTTCATTGGTGACCGAGTTTTCAGACAAAATTTGGAAAAAGGAACAAGTTAACCGTCTCTAAAAGGACTATCGGTACGGCGTTTAATCACGCATAGTTAAGATATTTAGTAAACGAGTCAAGCATTCTTTTTAGTGGTCGTCCTAAATTCCTAAGATGGAATTTACCCTAATTGCTTTCAAACCTCTTTGACCAGTATTCCTCAATCAGTTAATATTATAACAATTACGTCGCATATCAAGATATCGATTTCAATCAATTCTAATTACTCCGACTGTTAATTACCCCTAAATGACGTGGATACGTAATGATTAGACTTGTTACAACGATTAGACGTACATTTGCTCGCAAGTTAATCGTAGGCTAATCGACCTCAATAATATACATTATAGACAAATCATCACCCTGTTTACGGCTAGTAAAATGCTGTGCTTGTGACACGTGGTAAGAACTAAAGGGTTATCTATCGCGTATCATAATTATTTGACGACTATCGTGCATTACTGTTTATCAATGTTTCAGCTTCGACGCAAATAGGCTTATTTTTTATCCCCGACACAAAAGAGGAGCGTCATAGTTGGACTTGTGTATCTTTAGTTGTATGTGTGTGTATGTGTTTGTTTCTGTGCATGACAACCGGATGGACCGATTTCGACCCATTTTAAAAGAAAGAAAGCTAGGAATTGGAAGGGCTCAAATTCAGCTGATAGCTGTGCTCACGACCTTTTCGTTGCCATAGTCTTTGTAACCTATCTATGGAAAATGTTTAAATGTATTGAAATAAATGAATTTGACTTGATTTGATTTGATTTGGATTGAATATAGGTAAAGATAACACTTTTTTCTTGACAGAAATGGTGGCTAAGTAAGATAAAAATTCGGTAACATGTCGAAAGTAATATGTTTTTATAGAGTAAAATAGATTCTCAGTAGCAAAATAGTTTTCGTGATAGATCTTCTTCTAAATAACGGCAAAACGTTTATTTTACGTGAGCATTCACAAATTTACAATAAAGAGAGTACCTAGGTACATAAGCACAGCATGTTGTTTGCCGTTGGCCGTTACTAAATGGGTATTGAACTTTGACCGAGCGTCGTATTTCTCGAATGTAGGTATTCCGTTTTACATTCGGACCACATGACACCGCCTCGCTTGCAGTTGCAGTTGTGCAACGATAGATTTTGTTTTTGTTCGGCAAAATTCTTAGAGCAGCGAATTTTACTGACGCCACACGTGGGTCCGGAGTTTTATATCAGTTTAATGGAGAGTTTTGTAAATATATCATTAGGTACTATTATATTTTTTTGTCTTTTTACTTATTTGACGATGCGGTTAGACTAGTTGGTGCCTAGTGACCCTGCCTGTAAAGTTAACGGAGCAAATAATTATTCTTAGTTCCTGCGTTTTGGACATTTTCTTTGTATTTAAGTATGCATTTGTCTATGTTTTTATAGTACAAGAACAACTGGCAATAGGTCAATTCGTTGTCCTCAAATGTTTATTCGTTTATTTCATGACTCTGAGTTACATACTAACATTTTACTATTCAATAATATTAATCAAAGTAATAAATAATCCACGTACGAGTTCGTATACGTATAGGCACTTTTTTTGGTGTCGCGGTGCTGTGGATCCTTATCGGACAGATCTAAATACTTTTCCACGCATCGTTACGCACTCGTTATGAGTCACTTTTTTATTTTAAATTACATACATACATACATACCTTCACGCCTGTAATCCCAGAATGGGGTAGGCAGAGCTACAGAATTACAACTTCAAAAAGTTGTTGACAATTCAGTAACCACAATTTGCACAAATAGGCTAAGATGTTTACCAGCGTATTAGTGACAGGTTGCAAGCCCATCGCCTAACAGTACGACAAGCCTATATTCCCTTAGTCGCCCCTTACGACATCCACGGGAAGACATGGAGTGGCACTATTCGCACCCGGCAACCACACGGGGTCCATTTCCATAATTACTTTAAAACTTTTTATTTTGACCTAAACTTGACGTATGTGCATTCAAGCGTGAGTAAGATGGGAATACGTTATTGAATGAAGGGTATAGGTAGCATGACGTTGATGCTACCTATTCTGACCACTGTAAATAACATAAAGTATTTAGCCACATGTGAGTACACGCTCTTTTTAAGTATTGAGCTTGTAACATACCTATTGTCTAAATTTAATGTAAAACAAAGGAAGGTATAACGCAACTGCTTCGCGCGTGGCGCGCGCGTGCAATCGATCGCGAAGTCATCCCCTAACGCATGGTTCTTGTTTCAGCGTAACAGGGTGGGCGCGCTTGCGCTGGCGGCGGCGTCGCGCGGCGTGCGCGCGCGACTGCAAGCGGTCGCCTCCGCCCGACCATGCGTGCGCGCGCAGTCGCAGCCCGCCGCGCCGAGCGACCGCGCGCATCATGCTCAACATGAAGCTCAAGGAGCGCCTCGCGCTCGCAGTCAGCGCCTTCCTCGTCCTCTTCACACTCATGCTCATAGTCGACCTCCAAATGGACTATGGCATCTCCGGACACCGCGTCCCCCTCCATGGACGAGTCAAAATCGGAGACGATGCCGACAAAGGCAAATCAGCGTACATTGAGTTCCGGAAACGTTTCCTACAGAAAAGGTGAGGTGCTGTGATATTTAGTGTTTTTGTGTAAAGTGAATAATTTAAAAGTTAATAAGGGTAAGTTCCATAAATATTATTTTCTTATGTAAGTAGTAAGTACGCGATGTTATGCACGCATACACGAGTAGCTCATTAGGTCGTCACAATGCTCTACAATGCTAACTTTATCCGCATGATGTCAAGGATTGTTTCTTGTTTTTCTACAAAATAATTTGTTTGTGCTCTATCTTATCTAAAGCCAAGCGATGACCTTTCGAAACCAGATAATAAAGAATACTTCGATAAAATACAATCGTAGCCGCGTAGATAGCATCAATTAGCTAATAAAACAAAACATCAATGTATTTAAATACATTAGAAACAACCTAAAAACTTCCCGTCACATCATTAACTAACTCAAATAAATAAGAACATTCCATAATATGACCTATTTAAGGCCCAGATAAGTTTTTGCAAAGCAATACAATAATTAAGTAAAGTTACACGACTTGTATAACACGAGGGGTCAATGTCGAGCAGTGGAACTATAGGCTGATGGTAACATTTACCCGATCAAACCTAGGTAAGTACATAATAGTTAATGATAATACAGTATAGCTAGTAGTAAGCTGTATAACTTCGTCAATAAGAATATTACCTATATTATAACTTAAAGCGCAAATCGCTGCTATAACATTAGACGTGATTTAGTTTGATTTTGCCCCATATACGATGTTTCTCTAAGTACCTTAAGGCAATGTTATCATCTCCAATGAGCCGTTATCACTTGTTTACAAATTTGACAGCGTCTCAGCTGATAACGCCCTCTCAAATCGTTTCGCTTAGTTCCTCGTGGATGTTCAGTTTAATCTTATTGAAAAACATATCGCGCACTTTGGTTTTAAAATTAGAACAATGCTAAGAATACAAATGGTGCTCAAATTATTTTCTAGAAAAGAACTTGTTTAATACATGCATGAATTCCTCATATTAATACAAAGGATTTTGACCGTTGTTGACGCAATGTGTGCTATAGCTTTGCTGTAAAAGTGTAAA
This sequence comes from Acleris emargana, assembly GCA_927399475.2. NCBI lineage: Eukaryota > Metazoa > Arthropoda > Insecta > Lepidoptera > Tortricidae > Acleris > Acleris emargana. Next base: position 8,290,386 of record OV656840.1, read on the forward strand.
TGTAATATAATTCAGTGACAATGTAAGCATAAATATTTTATTGTTTGCTACAACGCACACCCTCAATAGGATTGTTTGGCGTAGCTATCAAAAAAATCCATTAAAATTTTGCTCCGGGCGATATTTTTTCTCACCCCCTAATTCAAGTCCGATTTCTATGTTTTTTTTAATATGTTGTAGTTAGTAGTTGTTATGAAAATCTAAGTTTGTACGGTTATGTTTTTTATTTTTTTATTAGTTTCTTCTAATGAAATATTTTGTTGGAATGGAAAACGTACAGATCTACTTGTCCACAATATCTACAAAATATTAAAAAATCGGAAAAATTGGGCTTGATTTAATCGGAGAGATCGGATTACGTATGATTTTTTTTAGCTTTACAATCCTCGTAAGAACTTGACAGACAAACACAAAATTGGCAATACACTGCACCTAGGATTAGTACTTATATGAATAAATTCTGAAATTTTGTAACTTTCCTTTAGATTATCTCGGTACCTTTTACCTAAACCAACAAGGTTTTCAAAAGTTGCTTAAAATTAACACTCAGTACATATTACAGTTTATGAACTATAAAATTTTAATGTTTGAGAGTTTTCCAAATATCTGGGTGAGTTCTGCAACTTGTGCAGTTCTAAATGAGGCATCTTTAGTAACATAGAGATAAAAAACGATTTGTTTTTTTTAATCCTTTCCCGGATAACGAATTTTACATGTATATATCCACGGGCGTTCTCTAGTATTTTATATCTATTTAGGACCCAACTTACAATATGATTAACGCTAACGTAAACGATTTTCGAAACGTATCAAAATGTTGGTATTCGCAGAATTCGTCCGGCTGCTTATTATATGCCAATTCTATACATGTTCGATAACGATCGTATCATTGTTCCTAGAATGCATCTTGAGTAGGGCCACAGAATGTATAACTATACTGCAACACACAACAAATCTCACTGTGAATAATTGCACGGCGTGACATGTCAGGTTTTTACTGTAGAAATGCATTTGTATGAGTACTGCAAGGTTGCTAGCTCTTGTTTTTGAATGACCCATATTTTGTTTGCAACTTGAAACCTTGCATTATTCGTAAAGACCAGGAGATTTCTTGCATTAACAATAAATAAGGTCAATTGTCTCTATTGCTAGACAGATGTCTCAATAAATGTTTAAAAAACATGAGTTATGAGTGTATGATACAATCAGATCAACTGCCATTTATAGCAGACCAAATACAAATACTCAACGCATACTCTAAAGTTCTATACGAGGTTACTGACCGAGTATTGTGCTGAGGGAGGATACTTAGACGATTTACGATATAACCATATCAAGTATTAGGTACCTACTTCCGAAAAGGTAGTTAATCATCAATATTTACAATTTACTCATTAGCATAATTGTATCTATCTAATGCGGCAATGAGTCTTTTCCGTTCATTTATAGGATAGTGAAACTTACCCACTGTGCCAAGAGCAGTAAGTTCCAATATCGCCTAATCCGCTTTTGTGCTCAATTTTTAAATAAATTTTGTAGATATATTACAAAGAATATGACTTAGCGTCAGCCTGACTCGCAATTCGCCAGCCTTTACGATGTATTGTTGTTCTTAAGAGTTTGTACAATAATCACATCAACTTTGACATTTGTATATTTTTATAACCGATTTTGAGATAGAGCAAAAACAAAATAAAGCTGTACTTTTTTTTGCGAAGTCATTATGCGTATCAAGACTATAATGAGGAGTCCCAACTCAACACAGTGCAACTTTGCTTGCTTACGATCTTAATTGTTAAAATATGCATGTGTCCAATAAAAATCTTTTAAAATCTTTTTCAAAATATTTAATTGTCGAGCACCTATAAAACCCCGAAGAAAGATAATCGTTAATTATGCCGTAATTTATTTCTTTAGACTTGACGCTGTCATTATGACAAAGTTCTATGGGTGCTTAACAATTAAAGTTGCTGACTATACGTACAGGAGCGATCCTGTCGCCATCTTCTGACTCCGTCACCGGGTCAGCTTTTTGATACCATATTACCCATTAGGCAGAGACCATTTCTTTCCACTTGCTACGATCTTGACAAACAATACATTCGACCATAAATATCTCGACCAAAAGGCAGGATATCGTTGCTTACTATATCGGTTGTTTTTATCCATTTAATAGTTATAAGCGGATTTAGGTAAAAGATAAAACGACTTACACGCGTCACTACAGACTTATGCACTCGCTTCACCCGCTGGCTCACGCGGTGGTTCGTTGCCTCACCCTGGGTATTACAGTACCCAACACTATTTCAGACATATAGTCAGATATTAAAAAACGCGTCATGTACGTGTGTGTCTCTTAGGGCCTTATTAATAAACTGATCTCGACTAATGCTCGTCTCAAGATGCGTCAAAAATGACAGTTCTCTATGGTTTGACGTTTACTTTGACGTATTTTGTGACGGGCATCTCAGCCTAGATGAGTTTATTAATACGGCCCTTAGTCTACTCGGTGAAACCATATTGCCTTTGAAGTGTTATTATTACTTATTATATTGTTTGTTATTCGACCGCCGTTACTGTCAAGCAAATAAGAGTTATCGTAACGCTGACACTACGATTACATGTCAAAAACAATACAGTTTTAGTGACTAGAATAGAGCGATTAACTGTTTTTGGGATACAACACGTGTAAAAGCGAGGTACCATATGTCATGTGATCCCCGTTTGCTACGAGTAGGTATAATCTTAACTCTGCGCACAGGAAGTTTACTAGATGGCTACTAGCTTCTGCCTGCGACTTCGTTGTCGTAGATTTCGATTATAGGATTATCGTTGGAGTTGGTAACATAGATAAAAGTAATTTCGTCGCTTAAGCCGTATAACGATAGAGCCGTAATCAATACCTTTATCGACAATGATAACAGTAAGAGTTAGTTAAATATTGCAAAATATCGATACTGATACCAGGTATATGTAATACTTTTTCTCGTTAAAAAGTGAGGAGACACGCATTGCTAGAATTGAATGATTGTATTTCATGTTATTACCTTATAATAGATGATCCAGTGTATGATATGATAGATTTTGGTACTATACCATTTAAAAAAAAACGGAGTTACTTATAAATGTGGATTAACCGTGGGGTAGCTAAACCATGCTTTATCCTTATCGGTCAAGTTCAAATGTCACAATGACAGATAAGGACAAAACATGGTTTAGCTACCCCACGAATATTCCACGTTTATAAGTAAGCTGTTTATATGTTAGAATTTCATTGTAGACGTAAAAACAGCGGACGGATAGGCCAGAGCGGGATTAAGGTACGTTAGCTTTATAAGTAGCTGCACACTTAATTGCTTTACCACTTTAACTTCTTCTTGAAACTACTGCACTAACCTATCAAAGGTGTTAATGCGACAAGGTACAAAAGTTTGCAGCTACCCAAAGCGACACAGAAAAAAGTACCCAGAAAAAAAAGCCTAAGCATCATAAATATCCCTACATTATTTTGACATCTTCCAATGTTACGCATCGCAGTACACTGCCCAATGTCCAAAACTGACCCCTTCATATTACATCAACGTAGTGAAGTATCTACCAGTGTAATGAGGTAGGACATTTCAGGTCTGAGTACTACAGAAAGCCCAGGTCCTCCTATTCCGTACTTTTCCGTTTTCCTTCGTCTTTTCATGTTCTTCTTGGTCTGGCATGCATAAGTGACCCTCATTCTCAAGCGACACATACTTATGCTTATTTGCCAGTTTTACATCTATCGTATATGACGTTATAAAAAAGTTTATGAAGTTATGTAATGCAAGACCGACCTTTCGGCTCGTGTAAGGGAAATAGTAGAAACAATAATATCGTACAACCAGGTACAGCTACTGATAGCGCAGCGCCTTCATGCTTAATTATATTTCGCTCGATACATTTCTTTCAAACTATAAATAAAGCTAGGTTCAATTTTCAGCGAAAGAATGCTCTTCACTCTCCGTTAATTTTGGATATCGAAGGGAAACTCTGAGCAGACCAACCAGGAATTTGTACAAAAGCTAAAAACTAATTCAATTTCGTTCGGAATGAGAACACGACCCTGCAAATCCTGCAATGTTCAGGCGTTGCAGCCAACACGCAATATCCATATCGAATATAAGAAAGAACTAGATAATTTGCATAGCGGCTCTTGGGAAAATGTTACTTACTTGAGTTACTACATTTACTAAGCTTAGATTATCGTGAAAAACAGCAATACAAGCGTGGTGCAGTGCTAAAGATAAAGATAAAGACATTTATTCAGTAAGTAGGCCGCACGGGCACTTTTACACGTCAAGAATCTACCAGCGCTTCACAAGAGGAGACCACTGCTGAGAAGAAGCGCCGCAAGAAACTCAGCAGTCAGTCATTTTTTTAAATATATTTAATATTACAATGGTACTACTTAGTCTAGCATTATATAAATCTATAAATAGCAAATTAAAAAATATTTCAAATATCATGCGTAGTTTCTGCAGGAAAACACACCAAAATCTTAAGATAGAAAGAGAGAAAAGAAAAAAAAAAGAACTCCTACGTATGTGTATATAAGACGGTGCAAGATGACCACATAAGATCGATATGTTTTCCTACATCAACGGTGTCCCCCAGACAAGATAAAGATTTTGAATTTGGAAAAAAAAAAACAAATAAAAAATATATTATTGATTAAGTTTCGGGTTTAGGCCAAGCATGTTTGTCTATTAAATAGTCCTCGATCCTATAATACGCTTTAGACATTAACGACTTTTTCAAGTAATTTTTGAGTGCTGGAAAGGGTAACTTTAATACTACCTCAGGTAATTTATTATAGAAATGAATGCATTGACCAACAAATGATTTATGTACTTTACGGACGCGGAATTTTCGAATAGCTATTTTATTTTTATTTCTAGTATTTAAATTATGTATATCAGATTTTTTTGTGAAAGAATCCAAATTTTTTATAACATAAATAATATTCTCATAAATAAATTGTGACGCTACAGTTAAGATATTAATTTCCTTAAAAAGATCTCTTAAGGAGTCACGGGAATTTAAGTTGTAAATAGAACGAATGGCCCTTTTTTGTAACACAAATATAGTTTGTATGTCAGCTGCCTTACCCCAAACCAGAATACCGTACGACATAACACTATGGAAATAACTATAATAAACTAAGCGAGCTGTCTCAACATTGGTTAGTTGTCTAATTTTCCTAACTTTCCTAACTTTACTGCTTTATTTCGAAATCACGTGCGACTGTGATGCATAGGAAACGTGTATTTGGTTTTCTAACATACTCACCAGATAGGCAGTGCTCTATAAATTCAAATCAGACACGTAGGTAGATATCGAGAAAAACGCGTGAGAAAACGCGGTTATCTAGAACAAGTCTTAATATATTTGATTAATCTGCCAATTACAATTACTTCATGAGACTTGTTAAAAGATCAATTTCTGGTACAATACCACCATATAATCACCAACATTGGGCTCAAATATATTTAATATGTCTCTATTAATGGGAGCATTAGAGAGAGTGTTAGGTAATTTTGATTATAATATTTAAAATGTATTTTTTTGTACAGTTGTTAAATGTTAGTTTTCAAGAAATATATTAATTTGTATGCTTGTTTATACATTAAACGACGTCCGTTAGTATTTTTTAAATTGTTTTTTTTTAACATATAAATAAAGCTCGTCTTAAAAAGTCTTTCGGGTTCGGGTAAAGTTGGTTAGACTCGCATTAGACCGTATGAGAGCGTGAGAAAGAGAAAAACTCGAAGGCTTTTTTAACAGCTTCGCACTGAGGCTCTTTTCTACTCTGTAAAGCCATATTCCTTTTGAGATGTATTGTATTGTCAACTTTCAACATTGCTGCTACCAGCTCTTATTTACTTAACAGCTATGGCGGTATCAAAAACAATACTACCGAGAAGAATAGTTAATGACAGGGGCTCCTGAACACATACACTGATTACCATGAACTCTGACACATCAAATCACACGTTTCTAACGCATTGTATTAACTTCAAGGGACCAAGTGCACTCCAAGCTCATATTACGATAAGAACACCTCATCATCTAAATAGTAGAAATATGAAATTATTTTTAAATATTGCAGTTTGAAAAGGCATTATTTTTGTTAGTTAAATAGGGCATCTGTTGTACCTGTGGACACTTTCCAATTTTTAGACTATTTCAAATATTAAAAAAAAAGCTGACAAGTAAAACTACTTTTGTAAAACTATTTACTGTTTTAGTATCGTAATTAAACAGTCTTTCATAATCACCGCTTTGTTTTCAATTATCTACTAAAACTATAGAGATATAAGCATATTTAAAAAAAATCCCCTTTTGTCCATAGGTACCTACAACTACAGTTTGTACCTATGGACGGCATACTATTCACTACGGCATACTGTACTATTCATATTTAGCTGTCCACAGGTTCAACATGTACCTTTAGACAGTCCACAGGTACAATAAAACACTTGTCCACAGGTACAAATTCGACACTTTACAGTTCAAACTAATGTCAGTCCGTTAAAAGTTGCCCGAGAGCAGCAATATCTACATAAAATAACCAACAAATCATGAAATCATTCATTAACTACGAAGAGACTCACAGCATTATGCTTAAAACTTTGGAAAACACACTCAAAATACGAATAAAAACTTACTTTTGACGACGAAAACTTTCCGCAGCCATAAAAGACACTACTACTCACAAATACGAAAATGACAGATAGTTAACGTTGCCATACGAGAAAAATGCTATTCGGGTATGTTCGAGATAACAGTCTAAGGTTTGTAGTTTTTTTTTACTGCTAGTGTCCTTAGGTACAATCGTCCATAGGTACACCAGTTGCCCCTATCAATTATACCTTCTTAATAAGGCAATATATTTTTATTAAGAAAGTGAGTGGCAATTTTACTCCTTTGTATAAAGTGCCGTGTTGATGTTTAGGTTAGGTTAGGTGTCACAATTTATATTAACACAATTGTATTATCATTAATGAAAATACATTTTGACTCTAAAATAGTTCTGAATTAACATTTTAAACTTTAATTCTTTATACATTACGTAACATGCAATATTACTAAATATCTAAAGCACCACCGTAAGACCTTTTTTTAAAATAGTCTATGCACTTTTATCTATCCACACAGCAAAAATGAAAACTTTTAGAATTCTCAAACTTTTTCATGAATTTTAATGTCCCACGACGAGACAATAATGTATTAAAATAATGTATTAAAATGTCAAATGTGTAAAATGTCCTCATTATTCATAAAACAAATAGAGGTTTAGAAGCGTCGCGTCGGTTTTTATTTTACCACCCTATTGTCAACTAGTTGATTGCACGCACATTGTCCCGCCTAAAAACTCCATTGAGTGGCGGAGTCGTATTTCGTTTGTTTAACATATTTGCGCAGCCGAGACGATGACAAATTAATTATTGTATTGTTCCAACACAAAAGCTGTCACTGACGTTTTTATTATGAAAAGTGTAAGCTACGTATTCATCGGAGTCATATTTTTGGAAAACAACGTAAGAAGGTAAAAATAAACATTTATAGCTCTGCGATTAAAGTACGGACTATAATTAAGTTGTAAAATGATGTCAACAAATAATAAAACCTAGATAACGGATAGTTAAAAAAGTGTTTGCTATAGTTACGTGGTTACTTAGTTGGTACTATTTAAACTGAAATTATCCCCTACAGTATTTACTTTTCATCGCGACAGGAAACGTGCTAAATCTCTGATTTGACAAGACAGGTAATTATATGAGACCAAGTTATTATGAGGTGTGTCAGTGATAACAGATTTGTCATCTTAATAAAATATACACTCCAACTCTTACCAGGTTTTATAGAATATTTTTCTTTCGAGTCACGATGTACAAACAGCCTCTAGATGTACAGTGAGTTACAAACAAGAAACTACTCATTAAAAAAATGCATTTCATTTTACTTGTGTACAATGCTTGCCTACAAGTCTCGACTTCAATATAGGTACCTACTTACTAATAATCCTGAAAGTTAACAGATTTGTCTCATTACATAACATTATGGCCAATTTAAAGTTAACATCGTATAATTATCCGAAATAAGTTTTTGAAATTCTTGCCTTATTTATTTCCGCAGAAGCGAAATTAAACGCAAGATTTAAGGATCTGAAGCTTTTTAGTTAATTTTAGGCTAACGTCTTGATAACTTGATGAATACCGGGGCACTATTCTACTCGGTAAAAAAATGTTAATAAACAAATGCTATTATAATCTTAGTGATTTTTACAATGAAATCTAGTATCTTTAAATACCTTTGTAACAATCTCAATTATTTATGTAAATTTACCCGTAAAAATGTCTTAAAATCTCCAATAATTTTAATTGACAAATAATTTTAAAATTTTAGCAGTAACTGGAATTTAATTTAAATTAATTAATTGGCCCATAAGCAATATAATGTGTGTAGTCGTCCTCTCGCATTTTGATGAGCCCTCACAGGGCGTCACATACAGGGTGTAAGGGACGGCTCACCGAAAACTGAAACCATAGCTTCAGACCATTGTACTGAACTGAAATCCAGTGGAAATTTTCCCGGGAAAACGATTTTTTTTCTCGTTGGTTTCAGTTTTCGGTGAGCCGTACCTTACACCCTGTATAGGTATAAATACAGGGTGTAAGGGACGGCTCACCGAAAACTGAAACCATAGCTTCAGACCATTGCACTGAACTGAAATCCAGTGGAAATTTTCCCGGGAAAACGAAAATTTTCTAGTTTTTTACGTGAAAATGCCGTTTTCACAGTTTCTTTACATAATGAGCTTCAGTATGTCATAATATGTTGTCCTAGATCGGTTTATATGCAAAAACATGGAAAAAAAACGAGAAAATTTTCGTTTTCCCGGGAAAATTTCCACTGAATTTCAGTTCAGTACAATGGTCTGAAGCTATGGTTTCAGTTTTCGGTGAGCCGTCCCTTACACCCTGTATATACCTCTGTATTTTGTTCCATCTGTTGATTTGTATAATGTGACATGCAATAAATATTTAGACTTTAGATTTGACAATATTGCTTTTGTTATGTTCTCGTATTGTTCGTTTTTTAATCCACATTATTTTCGGACACATAGTTTTTTATGATTAATTCTTATGTCTAACGAATAAGACCTACAATCTACATATTAACAATATTATATTATGTTAATGATATAGTCTGTAAAGACATGGTATTTATAATAATTCTGAAGCTGCCATGGTTTCTACCTACTCGGCTATGCTTGGGTTGCTCATTTGAAATAAAATGTTATAGTTTATAGTCTTTACTCGAATAGCACTAAGTGAACCAAGCAATCAGTGACCAACACCTACATAAGTTCAAACGTATTCGATATTCGGTTATTATTTCCCAATTTATTAGCAGCCACGCCCACGCACAGGGTAACCTATAGCGTGTTGACGTTTGAATTGGTTCGAACAAACACTTTTCCCGACCCTCGGCTAATGTTGTTATTGAAAATGAAAAGTGCCTCAGCCCTTTCATCGTGTTCTCCCCAGGAGAGCGCCGTGCGATTACAAATTACGATTGCTTGTTATTTTGTTATTGTTACACAAAGAAATTGTATGTTCGGTAATTAAAAACAAAAGGTAGCAATTGTAATCTGTGACGAGAGTTCTCGATTTTCGTGATGGGCTGCGGATTCTGTTTAATAGGATTTGCTGTTACTACTCGTGTTTTCACTGCCAATTAAAAGGTTCTCATTGTTTTGAAGTCGTATTAATTCTTTGGTGGAATGATATTGTTTTGTTGTTTGTCATTTGTCTTGTTGTGTTACTGTTCGTAATCAACATGTATGTAATGCATAAAAGTAAGTTATGCGGAAACTAGCTAGTTCTAATAAATTAAGTAATCAAACCAGCCGAACCACCCACTCGGATCATGTTTTGTTGCAAAACGCTGCTAGTGCGTGTTTTATTGTACTTGTTATCAACTAACTTAGCAATAAGTTCTGAGATTTATGCCAGTCACACAATAATTAATTTCTAAGGTTTCGCCTTTTATTAGATAAATATATATAACGTGGTGGTAATTGTGAGACATTATATTTGTTGATTTTATATGGAGTGGGAACACGTTTCTTTCAAACATTCCAAACAATATTTTTCAAATGATTGGCCAATTTCGCATTATTTAAGTACTAGTTCAGTTTCATGGCGTTATAGGAAGTCTGTAACACGCAGTTTCTTCCACAGTAATGGCAGCAACGGTTCCCGAGAGTACGAGCCCAGCGAGACAAGCGGCAGCGCGGACGCCGAGCCGCGCACTCCTGTCCCTCCCACTGACCGCTACGATGATCTTCGGAAGATCCTTGACAACCAGCTGCGAGGAAAACTCGACGACAATGCTGTCATTGTGCCGCCGCAGCGAGACCTCAACGTGCTGCGCCCGGAGAACCCAAGCATAGCCGAGATAGAAGACCTTGAACCTAGGTAAAGATGTTCAAATTTGTAAAATAGTTGCACGATTGAGGAAGTATGAAGGGTCTATTCCAAAAATTGACGACAACCCTAAGAAGGTGTAAATCATACTTGGATCATAAAAATATCACGAGCATCAAAATTCGCATATTTAGCACTTATGTCTGAATGTCCTTAAACGGTGATACTACTTATATATACTCGAAGTCATTTGACGCTATAAGAGCCAAGTTATCATAGTCCAGTTAATATTCAGTGTATTTTCTAACGGAAAACGTACCATTTGCTCCAGCTCCAATAAAATTGATGTTCCGAAAGAATGAGTCCTCGTCGCTTGTACATTCCAAAGAATGCTAACGCACAATGTAAATACGTAATAACAGGAACGTTGAGCTTAATATTGTGTCCGTTAAGAAATATTAATTAAAATTGTTCCGCGAAAAACGACGCTAAAAGGACATTACAAGGAAAATTCTCCCGAGTTGCCGACAGCTGACATCCACAAGTACGATTTATGTAGCGCTCTGCAAGTCTCCAAATTAAATTGTTAGTTACTTCGCTCCTATTGCTGCAATTAAACTTTAATAACACGGCTATCGCGCCGAGGACGGTCCTGCGCAGCCTCGGAGGAAACGACCTCTGATGCTCCATTTGCGTGTTCGAAATAACTAGCGCGACCAGCATGAATGCCGTTTGCCGCGCCGCGTGTGTTGTATACACACTACACCTACGCTTACCATGATTTATGGCTTGTCGATTACGTCAACGAGATTATTTCGGGATGTGTGACTTGACCTTTCAGGTCCAGCGGGGCATGATTGTACATGTCAAAATATAAAATCTGGTAGCGGCATTGTACAATGTTGTTCCCGGTGTTTTACGCGGAGTTATGAAATTCAGGTTTCAACATTGGCATTGCTGTGCACTAAGTGCTGAAGTATGCATTAAAATCAAACAGGTTGGTCGCGGCCGGCCTCCAGGTAATTTCCCCAAAGTAAATATTAGACCAAATCTCATAGGAACATTGTGAAAAGAATGATGGAATATTTAAAATCGTTCTTGGTTCGCAGGGTTTCCAAATTTTGTCATGGACATAAAATTAGGATCATACTATATTTTGGTGTCCTGCCGATTTTATACGGATCAGACAACACGACCTTTCTTTATCTTGCAAGGCAAATTTTGTAACCTCTGGAAAAAATCTTATTTAAAATCCAGTTACAAGGCGGGCCGCGATAGGCGCGGGTCTCGGACAATAAAACTAAATGGAATGAATGCATGATGGCTGCCTGAAACGCTGCTCGCGATATGAAGGCCCTCTTATGCCCAGAATTTCATGTCTCATAAGAAAGGGTCGGCTTGATACTGATTAATTTCGTACATTCTTTTCAAAATTGCTAGCTTATCCTTAGAAACGAGGAGTGCATATTACCTCATCTGACGACTTTCGGAATCTTTAATTTTTTGTAAATCCTCAATACCGAAAAGTCTGGTCGTTATTCTAACGGGGCGACAGTGCTGGTCATTTAGTATTCCTTACGTCCATTTGTCTGCATCCGGAACAATCGGGCTTTTAGAATTCCCACCTGATACCGGCACAATTCGCACCAAAAAGAGAGTCAATAAATTTTAGAGTAGCTGGCGGCTTGATTTCTAAATGCAGGTTATCGGAGCATGCCACAAATCGAGAACGCTACACGTAGGCTCCTTAGTATTCCGGGGCGCCGCGCCGTGTCGCCCGGAGTCCCGCACCAGCACCAGCAAGCAAATCACGTCTACTTATGTGTTCCACGCAGCCAAAACCAACGCCGCCGTCGGAAAATCTTCGTGTAAATCTCGACATTAACGGCCAGGTTTACCAATATGCGGCTACAATGCTAAGTAGCTGCGAACCCAATGTTTTTTCAACAAACCAATTTGAATTTTGCTTCCACTTTGTTGTTAAGATTGTACAATCGTACCGAGATGCGTACCTGCAACACTCATAGTTACGCGTACCGGCGTACCTAATCTACGATTATATGCTCTAATGTTTGCAGTAAATTGTAGTGTGGTGAAACAGATGAATCGATATAATCGATTGGCAATACATAAACTCGGTAGTGATCCACGCATTAGGCATATTGCTACCTCCACTTGAGAAGAATTTGAGTTAGGCGCCCCTATTCTCTTAAGGACTCATTTATCAACTCAACGCTAATTTATTAACCGGCGAGTTAAAGTTTTCCCGTCAGAGCGTACAAACAACATTTTAGCGTGCATTTTAAATTAGGCAGCTTTAACTAATAGCTAATTTAGGTAATGCACGATGACACGATTCAGTCGAGTATTAGTTTTCATTTTATTTTATTCCCGTCTGGACTTTGCGTGAACAGTTTGCATATACTTACCTAAAGATAATATAAATAATGTATCTTAATTACAAATATTGTTTATTTCCATAGAATAGGATGGTCAATTTTAAGATACCAATTTCGTATTGAATACATCAATTAAGTCATAAAATATGGTTTTTTATTTACATGGATGACCATGACCACACATGCTACTCAAGATTTTAATTGCCGAGAAGTAATTTATTACGAAACAGGTATTGCCATATAATATTGCTCTATTCCTTCAAATAGTTCTAGTTATCAATGATCTATGTTATCAAGTGACATTTAAGTTTGCTGGAGCAATGAGTAATGAGTGTAATGATGTATCAATATTTTTTTAATAAGTTGTTTTTCTGTATGGTCAAGGGCCTATTACGTCAGTGGGGCAATTACGTTAAGTGGCTTTAACTCCCGTTCTAAAGTTCGTATCGAAGAGTGAAAGTGAGTGCTTCATAATGAAAAAAATGACTACTTGTCAATAAATGAAACTTTTCGATACGAAATTTAAAACGTTATAAAGCCACTCGACGTAATTGCCCCACTGATGTAATAGCCCTGCTTGACCTTACCCTAAGAGAAGTTTGACGAAGTTCAATATCTGATATTCTGCACATAGTTATTTAGATTTTAGAATAGCAACGCTTTTTAACATGTAACAAGAAAAGGTTCGTCACTTTTGGACCTTAACAGAGTTGAAATTGAAACGAAAAGTGAGGAATATTTCTTACCATGGCTCTACCTTCGAGTATTTTCTCAGCTTTATTTTATTGCTTAACCATTACATTGACGACGCGATCGCCAAGTTGGTAGTGACTCTGTCTACAAAACTAGCGGTCCCGGGTTCAATTCCCGGTATGGGCAAATATTTGTGTAATCATCATCATCATCATTCCAGCCCACATCCACCCACTGCAGGGTAAAGGCCTCTTCATTTTCACGTGTAATGAACACGAGTATTCGTTTTTGAGTCGGATGTCTTCGATGCATTTAATATAATGAAATAGATTTTATTCCGGAAAACAGGGTCCGTAAAAATACAATGATTAAACTACCTTAACTAAGAAACTAAATTAGAGAATGCTAGCCACTTTATAGGCGGCGCCACGGCGCATTTAAGTATTTATTTCTCATAGTACAAACGTAGAGCTTAGTTTGGGTGTAAGCAAATTTGTGTGAAATTTCCCCCGTTTTTTAAAATTCATACATACATAAACTCACGCCTTCGTTCCCGGGGAGGGGTAGGCAGAGCTACAGAATTACCTACAACTTTAAAAACTTGTTGATAATTCTGTAACCACATTTTGCACAAATTAAATTCATATAAACTATATAAATAGATTATTTTTTTACCATATATGTTGTGTTGTAGTGTGTTTTTGTCAAATATCCATAGTAATATTTTGAATCCGAAAGTACCTAAGTGTGTCTGTCTGTCTGTTAGTTACACTTTCATAGCTAAACCGCAGAACCGATTTCGATGAAATTTGGTATGAAGATAGTTTGAACCTCGGAGAAGGACGTTATGAAATTTTTATCCCGAAAAATTAGGCAGTTCCCTAGGGAATAGTTATAAACTACTTCGACGGACGGAGTCGTAAGCTACAACTATTTAGCATATTATACCTAATAGCAGTAATAGCTATGTCTGTAATGCCTCTTATGTAGCCCTACTGGTTTTTAAACTCGAAAATGTAATAGCTTGTCATTGTTCTAGCGTAAATGCTTCGAACTTGGAGCGGTTCCAGCTGAAGATAGCTCAGCATGAGCTGTACGAGAACGGGGAGCCGCTCGTCGACCTGGTCATCCGGGACATGGTCACCTTGCCGGTCCTGCATGCAGGTATACCATCATCAGACATCGGATGTTAGGGAGCTCATTTAACTAATTCGCCAAACAAGATTCTGTCGGACTGGTTACACGCGGATTTTAAAAGGAAACAAGCATATCCAGATGCGCAAGACATCGGCGGAAAATAACAATATATATTCCTCTTATTTATAAGCGCAGTCTCATCTGTCACTGTTTCATTTATTGCATCGTACAGAAAGTGACAAACATAGTTTTTACCAACACTACAATATTTATCAGTCGTAATGCTACATGCGGCTATCGGGCTCCTTTTTACATACATACATACATTAAATCACGCCTTTTTCCCAGAGGGGTAGGCAGAGACCACTTCTTTCCACTTGCTACGATCTTGACAAATTTCTTTCGCTTCTTCAACATTCATACATCGAGTCATGCACGCACGTCGGTTTCGGGTACTTAAGATTCTGCCCTTTTCCAGTATTTCTCCGATTTGATTCGAAAAAGTACGCCTAGGGCGGCCCCTTCCGACCCTTCCACTCACTTTCGATCTGTATATCTCTTTCGTTAATCTTCTTTCATCCATCCTTTCCAAATGACCGAACCATCGAAGCATGCCCTTTTCAATCTTAGTCACTACATCTTCTTTTATTCCACATTTCTCTCTGATTTTTTCATTTCTTACTCTATCAATCAGTTTCACACCACACATACTACGCAAAGAGCGCATTTCAACTGCATTTACACGACTTACATGCTTGTCCTGCCACACCCAACATTCACTACCATACATCAGGGTAGGTGCCAGCACTCCATTGTGAACAGCCAGCCGGGCTTTTTGTGAAACGCCCTGTCTGCTTACAAAGGAGTACAGGGCCCCATTAATTTGATTGCCCGCATTCACCCTCCTCTCGATATCCTTCTCACACTTACCATCTCTTGTAAACATACTTCCCAGGTACACAAATTCGCTCACTTGTTCTACTAATTCACCATTTATATTTATCACGCACTCAGTCATCTCCTCATCCTTCTCTATCACCATGACCTTGGTCTTGGTAACATTTACTTTCATCCCCTTTTGCTTAAATCCCTCATTCATCACTGTCACCATCTCCTGCAACTCAAGTACCGATGGGGCAAGTATAACTTGATCATCGGCATATAAGAGGCATTTGATTAGCAACTCTTGCACACGCAAACCCTTATCATACCCTTTCAAATCCCACATACAACTGTCCATGAATAGATTGAACAGCCATGGTGAGGCAACACAGCCCTGTCTAACACCTTTAGAGATGTTAAACCAGGCCGAGTATGCGCCATTGATTCTGACACAGGCTTTGGAACCCTCATAAAGGGACCTCAAAGCCTGCACCAGGTTGCTGCTCACTCCATACATAGACAGCACCGTCCACAACTCCTTTCTATCTACCCTATCATAGGCCTTTTCCAGGTCCACAAAAGCACAGAAAACCTTTTGGTTCACCGCCAAGAACTTTTCTGTGATGGACCGTAGTGAAAAGACCTGATCCGTACATCCCATTCCCTTTCGAAATCCCGCTTGTACATCCCAGATTTTGTCATTCGTAACATTCAATACCCTTTCAATTAAAATCTTCGCATATACTTTGCCGACAACACTAAGGAGGCTGATACCGCGGTAGTTTTTGCAGTCTTGCTGTGATCCCTTTCCTTTATACAGAGGGACGATAACGGCCTTGACCCAATCTTCCGGGACTCGGCCGCTACTCCAACATGCATTGAAAAGACGGTACAACAGACTACCCACCACGCCATCTCCTCTCCTCAGCATCGACACTCTATCACAACCTGCTGACTTTCCCGCTTTCATACTTTTTAAAGCCTTCATTATTTCACTCATACTAATCACACTTTCATCTTCGCTACTTGCATCTTTACTCATGCTTTCTGGCTCACGACAAATATCTTCGCATTCAAACAAGCTTTCAAAATAAGTTTTCCATCTATCAAGCATTTTTTCTTCCTCACATATTAAGTCTCCAGACTCATCCCTCACCGCGTTTAATTTAGTTTTCTCCGATTTCCCCCGAGCCGAATTAATCAAGCTCCAAAAGAGTTTAATATTCGACTGGAAGTTGTCAGAGAAACTCCTGTCATACTTTTCATTCAGTAAATCTTTCTTTCTAGCCACAACGTCTTTCACTCTTTTCTTTGATCTATTATACTCTTTTTTCTTTCTGTCGCTTAGATCTTGTCCTGGATCTACAGCTACAAAATCCAACCAACACTTTTTCTTCTCTTTCACTACATCATCTACCTCTCTATCCCACCATTCCGGTCGTTCATTCTTGCGTTTCCTTCTTTTTACTACACCACATACTTCAGTGGCCGATTTGACCATTCCATTCTTCATAATCTCCCATACATTATTTACATTATTCTCAACTTCACTGTCTTTCATCTTATTAACACATTCAAAACAATCTTTCAGCTTTCTTACGTACTCATCTTGTTTAACTTCGTCATTCAGTTTCTCTACTTTTATCCTCTCTAACGCAGTGGTAGGTACGGGAACACGATGGCGCCAACGTGTGAACAGACCCCTTACTCGTGTTACCACTAAGTAGTGATCTGAACCTACGCTAACTCCTCGAAATGCTCTGGTATCTACAACTTTGTTACGCAACCGTTCATCCACAATCATCAAGTCTATCATAGACTTCTCATTCTGCCGTCTCCACGTATACTGATGAATCTCTTTGTGATCAAACAAAGTGTTTGTCACGCAGAGATTCTTGGCCAAACATACATTGAGAAGACATTTGCCATTCTCGTTCACTCGCTCATCACCATACTTACCCAGTACCGATTCAAAACCATCCCTTTGCACGCCTGTCCAACCATTAAAATCGCCTAACAAAATAATCCTCTCATTCTCCTTGCATTTTGTTGAAACCTCATGCAAACTTTCCCAAAACTCCTCCCTTTCTTTTTTCGATTTATTCGTATCTGGGGCATAAGCCCCAATTACGAATAAACGGGTGAGACCTACCTTGAGTCTCACCCAGAGAAGTCTTGGGCTCACACATTCATGCTCTTGCATACATTCAGCCATTCGCTCTGTGAGTACGATGCCAACTCCCTGACGACCGTGCTCGGATACCGGAACTCCGGACCACAAAGCCGTCAAGGTTCCGTGTGTGGACGTACTCACCCCTTTTTTCTTCGTCTCAGTCACACAAAGAACATCCAGCTTTCTCTCTTTCATCATCATACATACCTCATCTAATTTATGTTCCATCCCTCCACAAACATTCATCGTAGCAAGGCGGCTTTCAGCGGCCCGCTTTTTGCCAACCCCCCTGCGAACACGGCGTGACACGTGGCAAACGGGCTCCTTTTTATTTAATAATTAAACTAAACTACCAGAAATCCGGTGTTCAATAATAAAAAGTGTATTTTACCCGATTGTTACCACTATATTACGTCCTCTTGCGAACTTTAGATAAATAAGCTCCCTGTTATCCATTCATGCGCCGGCCATGCGGCGGCCATGCGCCGGGTCCGGCCGAATCCCTACCATCATCTTGCCCTTTAACGTTCTGTCAGGCAGCGGCATTAGGATCGTTGTGTTCCGGTGATAAGACAACCTATTAATAATAATAAATAAAACGCTAAGTTAACGATTTTCGATAAAATACGAAATTTATAGCATTGAGCTTCGCTTAAGTCAACTTCATAATTTTCAAGTCTGAAAAAAGAAACGTTAACAGCATTTGCACGTTGTATAGACCTATAAATAAACTTGGATGGAGAAAGACGCAAAGGACAAAAATAAATAGCAGGGTGTGTGTAAACCGATAATGTATATGAGCAATAAAATCATATTAATAAATAACATCGGATTCTTACTTTAGTTTGCCTACCTTTTCAGTTTTGTGACTGAATTATTTAGGTAAAAAACTTAGTTTATTTATTTTTGGAATACATATTTTTAATTCTAAATTAGGAATAGTAATGGTGTTTTCTGAATGAGATATGTTTTTCACGAACCATTAAAAAGTCAATTATGCAGGCTATCGGTGGTTGGTTTAAATTAGTTCGGTATTCCTGGAACAGCCACGTTAGCAGCATCCTCATTACCTTTGCCAGCTCACTTTAGCTCCTTTCTAATTCGTTATAGGATTTTTCGACCCGTTTAATTGTTTATAAGGTTTATAATAGTCACAGAAAACACATCATAACTTCGTTCAAAATTAGTTTTCGGCCAAATTACTTCAATGGAGGATAGATTAAATTTAATCATGAGTACCTAATTATACATGTAAGAACAATGCTCGGGCTCCTTGGTCCGCAGCGAGTAAGCTGGAGCGGTATGTATATTAAATGAAGTCGGATTTGCAATCAGTTGTGGGGTTAGCGGTCCGACGGACAATAGTGCCACAACAATCTCGCCCTTTACTTCAAATTGGACTTAAATATTTAAACCAGTTAATTGGATTTCATTGTTGGAGAGACTTTATTTCATAGTTTGCCGTTTATTTTCAGCTC
The DNA here is from genome assembly GCA_927399475.2 of Acleris emargana. Lineage (NCBI taxonomy): Eukaryota > Metazoa > Arthropoda > Insecta > Lepidoptera > Tortricidae > Acleris > Acleris emargana. The sequence continues at coordinate 8,309,614 of OV656840.1, forward strand.
AGGTAGAAAACCTTCGAATATCTGTGATCAAAATTCTCATATAATTTAAGGGCTTTATTTAGGCGCTCTTATTTCTAATATTAATATTATTGATATCTTTGACAGAGCAAAAAGAAGGAGGGACGCAGTTGAAGCTCATCATAGACTACCCTAACGGTATTCAAGCTCTCTTCAAACCAATGAGGTGAGTCGACTGACGAGTGGTTGTCATATTCAGTGAGACCGATTTAAGTCCGTAGAGAGTTTTTCTCGTGTTGTCGGTAAACGAGTTCCGCTCGAGAGCGGTAGTTTCGAGTAGTCGCGCATGGTCCGGAGCTGAGTAGGGCGACTTGTGGAAACTTTCCCGAGTTCTTTCACACTCCGAGAAGGCGACAGAGCCGTGTTCGAGTGTTGTGCGTCGGTTCCATTCACAAAACTTCCAGGCACTTCTTTTCACGCGATCGGCTTAGCGGCTTGTCCACAAACTTTGCCACTACAAGTACTATTAAACTACAGGTGCGACGTACACGAGTTTACTCCTAGTTTTATACAAACCATTGTTAGAAACACATAAGACTTACAAAGAATTCTCTTTTTAAAATAACGTTATATTTTCGATCAGCATAAACGTCACGCAATATCATTTTGTAAATAATAGATGAAGTTTAGAAAGGCCACAGAGAACAATTTTCGCTGCGACAAAACAAAGCAAAAGGAATCCAAAAATCCACTCGAGGGGATTGCGTGAAATTCCTAAAGGAGTTGCATATCGAGTGTCAGACCTTTCAGCGTTTGACTTTGTTACTATTTCACTTTGCAAAAATTGGGAGAGAAAAGAAAATCGAAAGGAACATCCGGGGAAATAAGTGGCCTAGAAATGGTAGGTACAGATGTCGATGGATAAGATACGTCCGCGCGTAACTCTCGGGTTACTTTTCTAACGGACGCAGTGGCTTACTAGGTAAATTATGGACTCGGGGGGATGCCCCGGCGACATATCAAGAGGCCTTAGAGGACGTCGTACAATTCACTCGGGACCGATAGATTACGAGACGCCGATAGTAGCCCTTCCGTACGGTTTTTCTATCATCTACAAGATTATAACGATCTAGTTTTTTGTAGCAGTTACAACACTCTGGTTATAAGACTCTGACTATATTTTGATTCTCGATTCTACTGTAATTTTGTAATAAAAAATTTAGTTACTTTCGATATCGGTTCGAATTAAAGCTATGTTATCTTTACTTAAACATTATCCTGCTTACATTAATTTTATTTACCTGAAGAAGCTTACGAAGCTTTGCCATTATTTGATATTTTACTCTGTGGATTTATTTCAGTCGGTTTCAATTTTGGTTACTTGCTTGATATTTATGTAAAGCGAATTGTTTTTTGCCACCGACACCGTAGCGACGAGTCACGAATTGAATTACATGCTTCCACAGTACCCAATAGTAAATTCTCTAAAAATATTGGTCTTTGTATTTGTTGTTAACGACTGAAGGCAGTCAATATCTGCACTGCTACCAGCAAAGAAAATTTATTTCAGAAGTTTATTTTTGGTTTTATATTTAACTTTTAAATTTGTTATATTTCAAGGCGTTGACTTCTAAATTGTACGGATAACGCCGTTGTATATTCTAAGAAGATTATTCGATAACTGCACCCCCCGTTCGGGACAAAAGCCAAATCCGTGCGCTATCACACCATCGCTATCGTTTCCCTCTCCACTTTCACGCTACATTTGCAAGACAACTTAATAATCATTTTCTTTGAAGATTCTAATAAGTGTTTTTCATTTCAGATTTGCGCGAGACGTCCAAACGCTGCCGAATCACTTCTATTTTTCCGATTACGAGAGGCATAACGCTGAAATAGCGGCGTTTCACCTTGACAGGTGAGGGTTAATTTAATTGTATTTCTGTTGTAACTGTATGTTATTGTTAAGTGTATATCCGGGGGCTTGATTATTTCGCAACAGTCGCTGCCAAATATGAATAAGAGAATTGATGTTCGTAATGACACTTCATAATTAGTGTAATAAACAAAGTATGCATTGTTAATACCGGCGGCGACTGACCGATAATGACGTTATCAAGTGCCATTCGAGTACTACAAATGTCACGGAACTTGAAGATTGATTGATTACACTTCAATAGATATCTACTCATATTAAGAACGTACATCATCGTTTAAAGTGGCAAGTCTTACTTTGTTCGTTAATCTATAAACAGTAAAAACGGAGCATTTGTATATCCCTTAAAAAATCATTAGGTGTGTATTATAAGATATAATATAATATAAAACTAACATTAATCCCAACTTACGCGTACTGCCGGGATCGAGGCCAGGCAGCAGCAGCAAAGCGACGTGCCGTGTCGAGCAGTACTTCTTTCTGCGTTGAAAAAAACAAAGAAAGAAATGCATTTATTTGTGACTACGACAAAGAACAGAGAAATACGCACAAGAAGAATGTAGTCACGAAATAGTCCCGACTCAGCGTAATACTGGCTTTTAAGTCAGCGCTGGTCCAGGTGAAACGACGGAAGGTTACACTCACTTGAATTATTGAACACAAAAACAACAGCTAAGACTGAAGCTATAACTATTATTATTTACATGGTTTCTTACATGGAATTACTGTTGCTATTTGAAGCAATTACTCTTACATAATCTGTCTCGTGTGCTCAAAATGTACATTATTATTTAGGTTGTTGGGTTTCCGTCGGGCGATGCCGGTGGCCGGCCGCGTGCTCAACATGACAACAGAAATCTATGACGTCACGGAGGGCGACATCCTGAAGACATTCTTCGTGTCTCCGGCGAACAACTTTTGCTTCCATGGCAAATGCTCGTACTACTGTGACACGGGACACGCTATATGCGGTAACCCGGATATGCTGGAGGGAAGCTTCGCGGCGTTCCTGCCAGCGTCGGATTTAGCTGAGCGGAAGGTATATTTTCTAATCTATCTATATATGGGCCATTCTCATATTTGCGTATTTTTTTTGTGCATTTGTATTAAAAAATGAAATACTTTCATTATTTCTGGTGTTACTATCTACAATTCATTGAAATAGTTTATATTAATAGGATCTTTATTAAAACTTACACAATATACATATTTTTTTAAATTATCGTTAAGAAAGTGACGAAAACGTCACCTCCATGTCGTGTGCAATTTCCATTTACGATGGTATAGACTAAAATAAAATAATTTTATCAAAAGTAAATAAATTAATTTATATTATTTTACGATAAAACATACAATAAACTGTCTAAAAAACACCAAATATTTAAAACATAAACACAATAACGGATTCTAAATATTTCATAACTTTTGTGCATGGAAAAATTGTCACCTCCATGGATCAACTTATTGAACGCAGCCATTACTCATTAAATCAGTGAACACAGTTTCTGAACAAATACAGACAACAAACACAACGCCATCTTGAAAGTTTTTGACCGTTTGTAATTCCTGGGATTATTATTTTGGACTAAAGACCTGTACGGTAAAGTTTTTTAAAAATTAGCATGCTATTTCGGTCACTTCCGTGGATTACATATGTAAAAGTATTTATTTAATTAAGGTTTGTCACTTCCGTGGAGAGGTATTTTCATTTTTCCCTTTTTTAGTGAAAACTACAATGAAAATAGCTAAGCACATAAGTGCTACATAATGTAAGATAAAGTATCTTTCATTTGAGACTACTTTGGATCAAATAAAAAAACATTTCCTTTTTTTCAAATTTTGAGTCCGATTTTGAGAATGGCTCATATAATCTGTACATTTAAAGCTGTCTTTATACCTACTAAACAAATGTCATCTGTTAAATGGATCTAAGATTTAAACATCATTATAAAAAAGGTTCATGAATGAGACTGTTTAACATCAAAATATGCAACACTCATAATTTCTGACAGATTTTAGTGCGAGTTGAAGTAGGTATGATATCATAATACTGCATCGTGCAGGAGCTCTGCTCCCAACCCAAAGTCGAAGTTTCATTCAAGTTACCGTACCTAGCATATGTTACTTGATTTTGTATCTGTTAAAGAGTGAGAGAGATAGGGCAACCAAAACTTCGAATTTGGTGTTACGGAATAACTCCATAGATAACTAGTTAATTTCAGTTTTGTACGTTTAAACGGAAGATATGATTAATTTGTATTATTATCCGACTTCATAAACACGTCAGACACTAGCGACACGCCTTCATTTAGATTCAATTTGGTGTTTTCTGTAATACCCGTACATAAACTAGAATTTATTATGCATAAACAAAAATCATGTACCTGATGGTGAAAACCGCATCAAAATCCATAGAGTAGTTTGAAAGATCCCAGCGCACATTCACTGAGCGGGAAGCAACTTTGTTTTTTTATTTTACCATGTGGAGATGTCAAGTTAAAGGACATATTTTTGTATTTATACTTGGAGTGCATTTAACGTTGAAATAGTTATTTCTTACATTTTGCAAATTTCGTCTCGTTATCAATTTTCGGATTTATGGTGCCCAATTTCGACATCGACTTCTCGATTAACCTAGTTTATGCAATAGTTAGCGTAATTCCATATACTTACACTGCTAATCTGAACCAGCACGGTAACTTAAGTGTAACACTTCGTTACTAATCATACGTATTAGCTTAAATATAGGGGTAATATCATATGGTTAGCTGTAAACGTCTTCTCCGGTGATTATTTTCTGTTCAGCCTTCTGTAATAACATGCGTCAAGCGTATGTATAGGTAGACATGGTTTTTACGTATAATTGAACTGTCATATTAGAGTCAATTAGTGGAATAGGTAAATAACAGAGAAAAAGTCGTTTAGGTAACTATGTAGTTCGCATACATTGAACAAAAATTAAATATATTAAATTAAATTTACGTCATTCATACAAATAATATATTCATCCTATTGGACTTGTGATAACAGTAAAAACTTCAAGAAATCATATCATACAACTTTTTCAGGAAAAAACAAAATTGATATTGCGTTGCTACGCCCTGGTCTGTGACAGGTTGTACAAGTCACGAGTGTGAGAGTACCTAAGGCTATCACCTCTTTTCATCCTCCTCTCTATTAATCTTCTCTCTTATTACTCCTTTACTTAATCTAAGAATAAAACTTGGAAATAATTGACTGTTAAAACTCAGGAACTAAGTTCTAGGCTTGTACTATGGGCACTAACACTATACAACGATAAACAAACTTTTATAGAGAAATTAATACTTAGACCCAAAAAAACATCCAAGGATGAGAACCAAATATCCGAGAGCCTAGTTCAGTAGGCAGGGTCACTATAGTTGGGTCAGCTTAGGATGATTCCAGTGACAGCTATAGAAACGAATTTCACTTGTTTTTTGTTTGTAAATCCTACATTGATACAAACCTTGCGAGCGCGTTCGGTCATTTAAATGGTTATTCAACTTTTGCCTTGCTTGCTAGAGTAGGTACTTAGTTGGATCAGTGTGTTCTAATTTTAAATAGGTATCAATACATTGACCAAATTATTCCAACTAGAAAAAGGTGTGGATTATAGTTACATCGTCATGTAACACTAGTCATCACCAGCTTCTCAAGCACATACTTATCTATTACAATTAGTGGGATAATTCCACACTCAGCACAACATACTCGCATTATAAGACTTTGTTATATGTTATATCGAACGGTCTATTTCCTTACGTGATTGTTTCTTTAAGATTGCCAAAACATGTTTCAAGCTATTCTATTGTATAAGCGAAAAGTAAACAATCGACATTTAAATATGTAATAAAATTTATGTTTCGTTTGTCATTGCTTTGTTGACAAAGTGGGATTGTGGCAAAATATAGTTTGGAATATTTAGAGTCAGTCAGAAGGTTTATTGTTGACCATCAAACTCAAAAAGATGGGGGCAAGCAACAACGATGCCGAATAACATACGTCTGTATGACAGCAGTGTCTTCTATCTGTCTAGATAGAAGTTAATAGAATAGAAGTTTTGGAACGATAACCTAAAACGAGAGGTTATGTGATAGGTGTTATTATGTTTAGTGTCCGTATATGTCGTGTATGTTCGTCTGTCTGCGGGATTCTTAACATCGAAGTTTACTTAGTAGTTTTGTAAACTTAATTTTGTATTAATTTGACTATTGCAGGTGTGGCGGCATCCATGGAGACGATCTTATCACAAACGAAGAAAAGCCCAGTGGGAGCTGCAGTCGGATTACTGCGATACGGTAAGTAAGAGTATAAATAGTAAATAAGTACCTACATGTTATCTATCGCAAGTCCGAAGTTTTGTTGTCAATGTTTTTTTTATTCCAAAAACTTTTTTTTTGAAGGTTAGATTAATTTGATAACTTCTAAGTTTAGAATATTCATATAAATGAAACAGTTGGGGAGGAACATTTTTTACTTGTGGTAACCAAGTACAATATATCTTATTTAGTTATGCATTATAATTTGGTCTTGCACTCACATGTACTAAACAAAATTACAAATAAATAACAATAGCAACTGACATTTAATTTATCAAAAACACCATGACGAGGGTACGTCCATTAGGTTTAGAATTTTGCGTTACTTTACCACTTTATACATCCAAACATTTAAGACGGCACAATTCTTATAAGATCATGTCTAAAGATTTATTTAGCACTACCTACGCTAAGTCGCCAGGCGATGAATATTCAGTGTTTGCTAAAAAATAATGATTTGCTCAAACCACTTTAGAGTAACCTGATGCTGGGGTTTGACCATAGGCGCCACCTTTCTATTCTAGAATCATATTGTTGCATCTTTAAGAGCGGTCGATAATTCAATTGGAAAATTGAATACCTGCTCAATTGCATATAAGTAATCGACTTGTTAGATAAATTTCAAATAATCATTATTTCTGTGAAGCAATATTTCTTTTCGCATTTTTTCCCTTTCTTAATTTTTCCAAATTTTGTTTTTCCCCATTCGATTTTACTACCGTCGCTTTTGTTCACGGTCGACTTATTACCCAGTCGCATTTTTTTCCCGATCGATTTCTATCCCAGTCTATCTCTTTCCCAAAAGTAATTACATGGTTATGTAGGTAGGTTTAGGTTATGTTAGTCTTGCAGCAGGCCCGGAGGGCCAAATAATCTATAAATAGGAGCTCCTTTCCATTTTTACGGCTTAGTACTTGATGTGTCCATCTCTGCTCTGTCACAATCGAACAACAACACCATCTTAATCTTATGATATATATCGTCGGTGAAACTGCAAAACCTCGTAAGTAACATTTAAATAGGGAGCAAAATGCACCTTTTTAATAACACAGTAAGGTTTATTTTGCTCTATCATAAATTTGTTAGTTACGCGGTTTTGCAGTATCACCGACGATATAGTGGTCTTACATACTCAGCTTTTCGAATGTGGAGGTTTCCTCACCATTTTATTTTCTTTATTGAATGAGCATCAGGCAATGTAAAATCGCCCAAATTTTTCGCTGGTATTCGCTGGTGTTCGAACACACGACGCTCGCAACGCCGAATCGAGCCGAGCCGACCCGAGCGACGTCGTTTTCGCTCTTATTGCATGGACATAAAACTTTTTCTTACCGGCTCAAGCCGATTCGGAGTCAATAGGTCTGGGTAGACCCTAAGTATCAACTGTTTGTTGTTCAGGTGCGAACGACGGCACCCTACGACTCCGGTCGCCGTCTGCTCGACCTCATGGACATGTCCATCTTTGACTTCCTCACGGGCAACATGGATCGACATCACTACGAGACGTTCAAGTATGTATCTATCTATAAAACACAGATTTCAACTCAAATATACCCAAATTTTAACAACCTGTGCATAAATACTACATTCAAGGGTCTGATTTCTTGATGGTTTCTCATTACGAACAACTCAAGTTGATGAAATTATCTTACGTCATTGTTACTTGTAGATTTCAATAGGGACCACCCACTGGGCTACCTTGCTACAGTCTAATGATCTAACCCAGGGGTTCCCAAAGTGGTCCAGGTGGACCCCCAGGGGTCCACAGAGACTCGACGGGGGTCTACGTAGCCGTGACAAAAAAATGGGGGTTCACAATTCGTAAGTGGGGGTCCACGAAAATGTCTAAATCTGTTAATTCGTGATTGAAACTCAGCCGCAACGAAAATTTCCATAGTTAGATCGTCTCCAGACTTAGGTAATGTTCACATTTTTTGCCGAGTTTTTGAGAATTTGGGAATATGGTAGAAATGTGGTGTAGGGGGTCTACCAGAACTAGTTAACTTTTGAAAGTGGTCTATGAGAAAAAAAAGTTTGGGAACCCCTGATCTAACCGGATAATTTATTTAAGTTATACAATTATAGGCGACAATTTAACCACAGCCCCACGACCGTCTAGCCCTTACTGTTGCTAAATCTGTCAAACAATATCACTAATACAAGCATGTAATAACTACACCATATTTTTTCTATTCAATATTCCATTCAATATTTTCACTACCGCTTCGTATGAGTTATCATTAAGCATAGAAACGGTTCTGTGGTCGAACGGGGGGGGATTATGTTACGTATCGTGTATTTTCTCCTTTTCCCATTTCGCTGAGCACTCTATAAATTTGAGATATGTTGTTACTTCTAGGATGTTCGGAAACGAGACGTTCCCCTTGCACCTGGACCAAGGGCGGGCGTTCGGCAAGGCGCACCACGACGAGCTCAGCATCCTGGCGCCGCTGCTGCAGTGCTGCCTCGTGCGGCACTCCACCGTCGCCACCTTGCTTAAGTATGCCACCCTGGTGCTATGAGCCAGCTTCATATCATTCTCGCCGCATTACTAACGTAACGCTAAAATCCTTACTTCCCTTGGAATATTTTTCACATACCAAGATAAGACAATTATTCTAATATCACCATTACAATTATGATATGTCTTTTATTTCTCGTTTGCTTTGAGATGTTTTCCCTTCATTAGGTCCCCACTCACTCTCTTATCTGAATTAAGTATGCAGCGACAACTCCAGGACTGGAGGAAGAAACTCCTCGATCACGAAGTATCATGCATTGTATGGATTACACTTGTCCCCCAGGTTTCACAACGGCAAGACCCTGTCGACCGCGTTGCGCGAGGCGATGAAGGTGGACCTGGTGTCGCCCGTGTTGTGGGAGCCGCACCTGGCCGCGCTGGACCGGCGCGCGCGCACCGTGCTCGACGCCATCCGCAAGTGCGTCGACAAGGCCGAGAACCCCAACCTCAACGATATCAATGACTTCGTATGACCACACCCCGTGATGGAACTCGACTAAAGTGATAGTGCGTGTGATAACCCTACAAATGCAAGGTCTCAGGTGTTTACCGCTAGCGGCATCACGGTAGCTAGCTCTTACCGCTTAGACGTAAGTTTTTAGTGCCAAAGATAGTCCAAATGACATTGGGTGAGATTCATGTTTTGAAGTCATTCCGCTGATACTGTTTAAGAGCCATTGTTTATGCCAAAAACTGACGATTTTAACATTACGATCACGAGAAGACCATTGAAAGAGATATCATTGGAATCAGTATTGATGAGACGTGAGGTGTTCTGTATATATTGATTGTTAATCAGCGAGGGGTGCGGGGCTGGCGGGGCTCGGCCGGGTTAGTTTGTGTGTGCTGTGGTAATGCAATGCGTTGTACATAATAATAATGTAATGCAAATTAGTTGTAGGCGTTTTAAGTTTATTTGCTACGTTTCACTGACGTAATCTCTGTAGCTAGAAGCTCAAGAAGACATATCATGGTGGCGGGGAAAGCCGCGTGTGATAAATTGGCTGATTTTGTTTGACTTTATTTTGAAAAAGGTTAATTTTAGTTGGTTAGAGGCTTATCAAATCATGCTTGAACCAATGTATGAAATAATTGTCCTCTTTGAACTTTACAATGCATTTTCGATCATCCTTACAAGGTTTGTATTTTATTTATTTTGTTCCTTTAATACAAATTGAGAAGCTTTTTACAAAATACCTTGCTTTCTATAAATATAAAGTTAGCCCTTAGGTAAAAATAATCATTTGAGTAGTTAGAAAAAAACAGAAATCGGTTTGTAGATCTCGAACTGGCGTTGCACGTGGCAGTTTACGTAGGAATAAGATTTGTTTGGGTGTGTGCTATCCAAAATGTTTTTGTTCCTGGTTTTTTAAAATAAATCTGACTTTAGTTTTAAGAACAGTCAAATTGTGCTAAGCGTGCAAACGATTGCAGATTTATCTGTAATTTACTTTGTTCGTCAGCTTTGATGAAACTATCAAAGAATGTATTTATACAATACAAATTTCTTAACGTACAACTGAACGGAAGCGGATGCTCCTTCATATGTTCAGACATAATAAAATATACCTAGTTGTAGTATTATGGGAATAAAAAGAGGTTTATATAGTAATGCAAGCTTAATTATGTGTGACGCTGGCAACCGTTTAGGTGTAATTGTATTTATTAAATTAATTATAAGAAAGTACTGCTGTGTTAGAATAAGGGCTAATTATATTGTTGTGTGGAGTATAAATGTTTGTCATAAAAGAAGTCGACTTGCCAAAGATGTACCTACATTGTTTAAAAGTGTAAAATGTTGTAAGTAGGTATGGACACATAATATAATGCTTTCAAAGCGTTTTCTGTTGATCGTTTGTAAAATAAAATTGAACTGATTTAATTTGACTTTCTTTTCCTTCTGTCTTTGCCAAAAAATCAATTTAACTCGTTAAGTTCTGAAATATCTGCCAAGTACATAATGGGGCTAATTGTAACGTAAAACATCTGCATAAGGAGTGGTTCAGTAAAAAAGTAGCAATGAATTATCTGGTATTTATTTTTTATTTGTTGCTAATTATGAAGCAGTTTTTTTTTTTAGTAATCTGTAGATATCATACTATTAAATAAAAATACAATCATATTGAAATATATGAGATTCAAAAGTTTTCACAATATTTATTGCAATGTACTTTATAAGATTTTGTACAACACGATTTGACAATCTTCGCTTGCCGTTTTCTACAATACCACAATTGAATTTCCATTTTCAGAACTTGTTTTATGCTTTTAAGAATATGTTATACTAATAAACTGGATTTCACGTTGGGTAGTAAGGAAGTTTCTCCAATCTAACCTCTGACAGGGGTTTTTCTATGGGAGACAAATTTCTGTAAAAATGGCAAATACACAATTTTTGAAAATCCATGTAACTACCCGAAACTAAAGTCAAATCAAAAATATTAACTAATAATCAAAAGACAATTTAATAAAGTATTAACTAGCCCATCAAACTTAAAGAAAAAAATTACGTTTATGATAAACACCTCATAAATTCTCTCAAAAGACACTGTTCAAAAAGTTTTAGGTGAGATTTAAATCTCACCTAAAACTTTTTGAACAGTGTCTTCTTCTTCTTATTTTTATATTATGTGCTGCTACTTTTTTTCCGGACCACTTCTTATACACCTAAATATATAAAACTCATGTTGAACTTTACTACACAATCGAATATTATATTTTTTATGTGAAAAAGAAGGCAGAGGAGCCACCTGATGGTAAGTGATCCTCGCGACCCATAAACACCCGCAATACCTGAGGAATCACAGAGCGCTGCCGGCCTTGGAAAAAAGAGTGGGCTCGTTTTTTGAAGCCCCGCAAGTCATATTGGTTCGGAAATACAAACGGCGAGAGCTGATTCCACATGAATAAGGTGCATGGCAAGAAAGCCCTAAAAAAAAATATAAAAAAATTTAAATTTTAACAATAAAGTGAAAATAAACAAAAACTATCAAAATAATTCAAGGTTATAAGGCCTCAAAGTTCCGAAAATGTAGTGTTTCGGTTTTCATCTAATAGAAAATTCTATGGTATTAATATCAGAAACCTTACCTTTAAATAAAAATAAATTGTAGAGCAAAAATTAACTTAAACGCGGTTTTTAACCTTACAAGTTATCACGACCAAAATTACATTTAACATACATTTAGTTCAGTGTTTAACGATTTGTGACGTCATAGTTCATTTAGTTTTTTTTCATCCAATAGAAAATTCAATGGTTTATTATCAGAACCCTAGCCTTTAAATTAAAAACAAAGTCATATTTTTTGCTTATGAATAAGCAAAGAGAGGTAACGAATATACAAGTAAGTTAAAATACGGTGATTGTTATTCGACTAACTGCCGCACTCAGAGACGTCAATTAAATTTAACGCTTGATTAAAGTTGCTGCTGTCACTTTCTTTGCTATAGCAATAGAATAAGACAACACGTCACTAAACAAGCATTAAATTTAATTGACGTCTCTGAGTGCGGCAGTAAGCCATTTAATTAGGACAGTAATTGGCGATGAAAACATTGTTGAAACTCTCCTACGCATTGTATTTATTCATTGATTTAATTTAAATATAAACAATGGCCGACATTTTACCGTCTGGTGATAAGAGGGATTGGTGAATCATCAATACAAAGAACAAAGCTACCTAATAAAGGTAGCTTTTATTCATTAGACCTGAACAAAGTACCTAATTATATAAATAACAAGGGCAAAGTCTCACCGTCACACAAATGGGCCTTGCCCCAAGCAACGATACATACATACATAAACTCACGCCTTCGTTCCCGGAGAGGTGTAGGCAGAGCTACAGAATTACCAAGCAACGGTAAACATAATCATTATAATATACATACATACATACATAAACTCACGCCTTCATTCCCAGAGTGGGGTAGGCAGAGCTACAGAATTACCAACAACTCTAAAAACTTGTTGATAATTCTGTAACCGCATTTTGCAAAATAATATAGGGATATAAATACTTATAATAGAAAACATCGGACACAGCAAACAACAAACAGACTCAGCAAATAAATAATTGCGCTTCTTATACAAAGTGTCCTACCGGGAACCGACTAGGCTAACCGCGTCATCAATTTATAAATATCATAAAGTTGACGAAATTAGTCCGGTTAGGAATTAAAAAACTAGCATTTATTTAAACTTCTTTGCTCATAATACAATAAAATACAAATAGCGGACTTAATGCCCAATGGCATTCTGTACCAGTCAACCAGTAGTTTTTTGTTGTTGCGTCGGGGGTTAAAATTAAAATAAGGTCATCTACGTATCTGGAAATTTACGTTTCTAGCACTATGCATCAGTCGACGTTATGTGTAGTTCACCAAATAAACCAGTGATTATAAATTACCAAACATAGGTACCTCATATGTATTACTGTATGTATATGTGTTTACTTGTGGGAGGACCTTGTGCAGGGTCCGTCCGGGTTGGTACCACCATCTTATCCATTAACCTACCGGCAAGCAGCAGTATTCGCATTGTTGTGTTCCGGTTTGGGGATAAGACAGCCGGCGAAATGACTAGCATAGAGGCATTCCATTTTAGTCCTCAGGGTTGGCAGTGCATTTGCAGTCTTAGGATTGCGGTCTTGTGAATGCTAACGTCTATGGGTCACAGTTTCACTTACCATCAGGTGGTCTGTGTGCTCGTTTGCCTTCTCTATTACATAAAAATAAAAAAAATAAAAATATATATTGTAACTATTAATAGAATGACTACTGCATCTGCAATAAACAAAAAGAAACACATAAAACTGGAGGCTAAACGAATTTCGCGGGTCAGTGTTCTTGACGATGTCGCGTAAAGGTCGCATAAAGCGAAGAAACACAAAGATATGTCGGACCCCCATAAAAACTGGAATATGAATAGTACGGAAATATTAGGATACCTATTTGCTATAACATTTTACGGCTGCAAGCCTGTTTTGTTGTTTATTAAACATTTTAACGGGGCCATAAATTTATAGTTTTATGCGACATGTGGTGTTTACAGAACAAATATTTGTGATTGAAATACTTTTATATATGCGTAGGTTCTTTGTAATGATACATGAAGGATCTTTGATGAATCTTGGTCTTGGAAGACTATTTTAGGATAGAACTTCCTACACTTAATAAATTAATAAAAAAAACATTTTTTTGGCATAATTACCTTTGTTGCCTGCTATCTTAATATCCATTGAAATCATTAGAACAAGCTTATAAGCGTATGAAATAGTGGCATTGTTTAGTCTGGTCGATTAATCAATTCCTAAATATTCAGATTAACCCTAATACATAATTTAAAAAAGTCCTTTTCACTAGGCGCAAGACCAAAAAAAAATCTTGCGCGTAGAGAAAATGATAAAAAAATATAACTGAATAGTTCTTATAAGAACACCCGCATGGTCTATTAAGTATAACGTAAAAACGTTATTTACATGATTACGTTATAGATTGTTGGGGAAGGGCCGCAGCAATCATTTTAACCTTTTTAACACCATAGCTGACTGTACTTTTGCAAAAAACATCAATATAAAGAAGTGGAAACGGTCACGGTACGGTCAATGTCAAGGATATGATTTGAGTTTAACCTTATTCCATTGAAATAGGGTGTAAAAATGTAAACATCTTCTTCATCATATTGGACGTCGACTGTACTCTCTGACAGTTGGGCGATTGCGTTTTGCTGTCGTGCTGCCGACTGACACGTTCAAAAGGTAAACTCGTGCGGTCAGAGCGGGCCGTGACCGCATCTCATCAGATGAGTGCGTCACTAACGAGTCCACGGGACATAAGGTTGGTACTCCTAACTCGTCGCGTTATAGAATAACACCGGACGTGATGTAGTTCCCCTCGCAGCCCGGATATTGTCATTCCCGGGACGCCGCAATCTCCCAAATTGTATATTCACATAAAGAGTTTTCTCACGCCCACTCGCTGAATAACAATATTTCGTATGTCGAAATACTGTAGAGCTACCCTAGTTGCATTCTACTAAAGCTAACGACTCTACATAGAAATCTGATAATATTTATGGAGTTGATATGGTAAACCGAATGCACAGGAGTTCCCATCAATCCTACTGTGATGTAACACATATACGCGCGCAGTACATTCTGAAGGAGCGAAGCGAGTGGTCTATAGATATTTCTTACTACACACAAACAGTAAACACTTGGTGTATGTATTATAAATTACATTAAATTTACAAAGAACAATGCCTAATTTGAACCAACATTTAAATGTCGGTAAAGTAAAGGGAGTTAAAATATATACACATTGCAGTTCTTTAACACAAGGATATAAAAGTTTGACTTGATCTCTCTACTGATGCAAGAATAATATTCCGTTAAACCAAACTAACGGCTGCACTCAGATTCAGAATATGACGATTAAGTCGTTCCTTTGGTTCCGTTCCGTCGGTGGGTTCCATTCCTCATACACAAGTTTGAAAAAGGAACTGGGGGGTTATTATGACATAAACTGAACTGCATAGTTATGTCATAATAACCCCTTTGAGGTGTTACTATGGCTTGGCTATGCAGTTCTTTTTACGTCGAGCGTAAAGGAGAGAGCTACAGCAGTTTTCTAGCTATCTCCTTTTCTCTCAGCGTAAACTGACCTGCATAGCTATGTCATAATAACCCCCTGGTTTGTTGTCTAAAAAAGGTCTCTTAGTATAGCGGTATCCCCAATACCGCAGTTATTTTTGAAGTAGTAAGAAGATGTCGATTTGGTCATGGGTAATGTCTTCAATTTTTAATCAAAATCCTTTAATTTCATTGTCCTTAAGTTACGTAGTTATGATTTGAACTTGGCCTACGGCACATAAAAGAGTACGCATTCTTCTTTCGAAACTTAATTGAAAAATACAGAGTACTGATATTATTAGTAATGGTAACATATTTATTATTAATATAAATAAGCCTTCAAACTGCATGAGCGTTCTTTAAAATGTTTAATTAAATATTTATCAGCCATAATGTTTCCTGCTAAATGTTTACTCATCGTGTAATATTTTTATAAATATTGTTACAAAGACCGGCCCTGCACTGCATAACTAAAGCCAAGTAGCTATATAAACACGAGATTTTTCAACTTTTTGTTTTAGTAAGTCTGCAAAATAGTTAACATTCAGTTTGCACCAAAGACTCGAAAATACCTTACTTTGCCACATATTAATACATTAAAGTAGTAAGTACGTTTTAATATACTTGGGTAAAAATATTAACGAAGTATCGAAAATCTAGACAAGCATTCATTTATGGGGATAAATCCCACTAATGGAAGTGCTACGAAACTCGCTACGCCTCGCCGTAGCACCGTAGAACTAGTGCGTTATATTCCACATTATCTTATCCTCTATTTTATCTCACAAGAGAATATTATAAACTGCGCCTCCAACGAGAAATAATGGCGGCTAAGCACCTTAGTGAGCCTGCATTAAGCATCACTTTAAATATCCTGTTACCTTTTAATAAACCCTCTTAGAAAACAAATCCGATGAAGAACAAACATTAACAGAAATTTTTGGATAGCTTAATTAAAAGGAATATTTTAATGATTGAAAGGCTTCGAGAGTGAAATTGTCGTGGAAGTCGTCGGCACCAACAGTTGCGCGCAATTCACTTACAATCGGCGACTTTGACTCCTTTCGCTGATTACAACTTCTAACGGCCTATCTTATTCTGATTCGGTTTTAATCAATTCCATTTACATAATGAAAGTCTATACTTGAAAGCGGAATATTATGAAAATAAATCATTGATTTGAAACAATTTAAGATTGCTCTTGTAATAAAGCTTAAGAACTCTTAAGAGTTACCTTTTGTCAGTTACATAAATACATTCCAAATTTGTTGTTTGTTGAAATAAACCCTTCTAGGGTAAAGGCACCAGTGGTCAGCCAGAGACCTGTTGTCGGCTTCTGCCTATACTTTGTATGAGTGGGAAGAGTACGAAAGGTATATTTCCCACTCTTTGCACTCATATAAGGTCGACTACTGGTCTCTGGCTGACCACTGGTGACTTTACCCTACTCATTTTAAAATGTCAAGGAACCGTCAATAATTCAACGAACAGTAACTTGCATCGCATGCATCTAATACTTCCCCGGCGTAACTCTTTCGAAGTTAGACAGCCTCCAACCCTGCCTCTGCTTTGGACACTGAACTATCCGTGGGATAGTTCTGGAAACATGTGCTCGTGTTAGGTATCTGTGTACGACTCATACAACTCTGTTTACCTACTAGTAACTTAGCATTTTGGTTTTATTTCATCTACTTGTGACTTCCTTTATACATCATTATGTATTTATACATCATTGTAGTAGAAGGTAGAAGAATTTTATCCTTATCCCCTATCCTTATCCTTGTTATCCTCCATTGCTTTCTCAAGTTTGGTTGTAAAAAGATAATGCTATTTGATATAATAAGATATGATAATATTAAAGCTACGAGGGGTGGCTGAAAAGTTATCTACCTAGCCTATGTGTAGTTAAAAAAAAATACTGGCCACTATGAATTCATTTTTATTGGCTGTTATTTTTTCAAAATTTCGGACACTCATTTGGTCGTTGCTTTTCATTTGTTTTTTGCTCGTCATTGCTTGCATCATGTCGCTTGAAAAAACTAATTTGATTAAAATTGAGCAGCGTGCAGTAATAAAATCTCTTTCTAAGGAAGGTAATACGCCATCCCAGATCAAACAGCGTATGTTACCTGTATTTGGTGATTTGTGCCCTTCCGATTTTACCATAAAGTTCTGGTGTAAATAGTTTAAATCAGGTCGTGAGAGCCTAGAAGATGATCCTCGTAGCGGACGACCAATTTCTGCTGTCACTGAAGAAAATGTGGCCAAAGTGAAAAAAGTTATTCCAGAAGACCGACGGGTGAAAAAGTGGGAGATAGCTAGAGATGTGGGCATAAGTAAGGAACGGGTAAACGAAATAATTCATGGTAATTTAAATATGTCTAAGGTAAGTGCACGCTGGGTCCCCAAAATGCTGACTTCGTTAGACAAAGATAGACGTGTCAGATGTTGTGAGGAGTTTTTAGACATGAGTCGCGGGAAAGAGGAAGAAATTGTTTCCAGGATTGTGACGTGTGATGAGACTTGGATTAGACAATGGGACCCAGAAAGTAAACAAGAGTTCCTAATATGAAAATTCAGACACGAAAAACCTCCTCGGAAGTTTAAGGTTCGTACTTCGGCTAGTAAACTCATGGCGACAATTTTTTGGGATTCAGAAGGAATTTTGCTCATTGATTATTTGCCAAAAAAACCGACAATGAATGCCAATTATTACGCAAATTTTCTTTGCCAGCTGAAGCACGCTATAAAATAAAAAAAGAGAGGCAAACTCGGCAAAGGAATTTTGATTTTGCACGACAATGCACCTGTGCATACGGCTCGCACAACACAGCTCGCCATGACCAGAAATGGCTTCGATATCATAAACCACCCCCTTACAGCCCTGATTTAGCCCCCTGTGACTATTTCCTATTCAGACTTCTGAAGAAAAGTCTCAGGGGACATAGATTTTCTACCGATGATGAGATGATACGCCTATTGGGTACGCCACACTACACGGCGGTGAACGACTATTTTGTCGAGAAACCGAAAGATTTTTTTTTACGGTTTAATTTCATTATTTGACAAGTGTAACAAGTGCATTTCGGTAGAAGGGGATTACATAGAAAAATAAAAAAAAACCAGCCAGCTACGTCTTTTCTTTCATAGTCAGGTAGATAACTTTTCAGCCACCCCTCGTATCATCTATGTATCCACTTTGTTTCAGATTGAGTTGTTGAGTACATACGAAATAGTATTGTTTCCAAAATGATTTATAAACTATTTTAGAATCATCACGAAAAGTTAAAGTTTTCCATTTAAAGAGTCATTTTATTTTGAATTAATTGTTAGTTTCTTAACGGAATACCAGTCTTCCAAAAATAGTTAAGGTTGCGAGCATGTCCTGGGCCTCTATTCAATTCGGTAAAACCATATTGCTTTTGACAAGTTACTGTATTGACAGTAATGGCGGGACTTGACAGAAGCGCGTGGAGCTAACTCCAAGTGCTTCTGTCAAGTCCATTAGAGAAAATACTCTTTTACCGAACAATTGAGAGCGAGAGCGCATAATGTTTGCAAGATTAGTTAAATTCTCTGACAAGCATTCTATCATAGTAAATGAACAAAATGGATTTCGTAAGAATAGGTCTACTAACTATGCAATTTATCAATTACTTCAAACCATATACGATTGTATTGATAAAAAAGTTCATGTATCTACGTTATTTACAGATATGTCAAAGGCATTTGACTGTGTAAACCATAACATTTTACTTCACAAACTTGAATTATACGGTGTAAGGGGTGTTACTATAGATTGGTTCAAATCGTATTTGGTTGACAGAAAACAATGTACAGAACTAAGCAATTTTTGTAGCAATAGTAAAGAATTAAAATTATATAGATCAGAATTTAGAACTAATGATAGAGGAGTACCACAAGGTAGTATCTGGACCACTTTTATTTCTGTTTTACATAAATGATCTCCCTGGATATAATGAAGAGAAAATGGTTTTGTATGCCGATGACAGCACCGCAATAGTTAAGTGTAAATCACCAGATCAATTTGAAATTAACATTAACAGTACACTTGATTATATTGTAGATTGGCTTGATAACAACGATTTAAACATTAATTTGTCAAAGACGAACGTCATGCAATTCCATACTTCACAAAGGACCCCATTGCACTTAAATATTCGTCATAAATTCACAAATGTAGAAGAAGTCAAGCAGGTAAAGTTTCTTGGACTTGTTCTTGACAGTAACTGTAATTGGAAATCGCATATAGAAGATCTCTGTAGTAAGTTATCACGATACGTTTTTCCTTTGAGACGTATAATAAATAATTCTTCATTGGATGCAGGATTGATGACTTATTACGGGTTTGTGCAATCTAGATTAAGCTATGGCATTATATTTTGGGGAAATTCTACCGACTTTATTAAAGCATTTAGAATGCAAAAGCGTTGCTTAAGGGCACTTGGTGGAATTTCTCAAAGAGATTCTTGTCGTAAGCTGTTTGAAGAATATAGAATACTGCCTCTTCCTTGTTTATATACAGGGTGTTTGGTAGCGGGTTCGACAAACGAAAATGGGAAATACTTGGGTCCAATTGGAACACATTTGCCATAGTGACCCCTATGCTAAAGTTGATAGTTTTTTTTTAATATTTTTTTTTCCGTTTTTTGAAAATATCCCAAAATTTTACCTTTAAACCTTCTTAATTACATACCTAAGCAACTGAAACCGCCCATTTTTTTTTTAAATCATGCTCTGATAATGGTTTTATTTTAAAACAAAACCAAAACCCATATGTAGTGCTTTAAAAAAAAATATGGGCCCTTAAAGCTATGACAAAATGAGGAAAATAAAATGACATTAAAGTTTCGACAAGTATAAAAAAAAAATCACAAGTCATAGACGATTTCAAATTGATTAAAAAACTTCTCTGGTTAATACTCTTCACAACGATATACCACTTAAAAGAAAAAAAACAGAAAAAAAAAATTACGCAGTACATTGAAATTTCCTCACGAAGATTTTTTAAAGAAATCACATACCACGGTTATGAATATTGGTGAATACGTTAGAGTTAATAATCGCTGGTAATTTACCATTAATAAAAAACATTTTAAGAGTAATAATAAAATTGAAAACCAAACACTTTTCTAAATTTTGATCACAAAATTTAAAAAATTATTTGAGCTTCACGGGCGTTATAAGTTTCAAAAACCAATACAAATCAACGTGTTTTTCTACAAGTCTTTCTGTTTGAAAAAAAAAAGTGTACTTTTCTTCTAAAGAACTACAAGCTATTTAAGACACAGATTAAAAAGCTAATTTAGCTTAATGTTTTTTTCAAATCAATGTGGCAAATGCGACGAAAATGTACGGAATGTATTCCTGATCAAGTGATCACAAAATTTTAAAAAGTGTTTTGTTTAGCGTATGGTCGAGCTCGCAATAACGCCCGTGAAGCTTAAAGATTTTTTTAAATTTTGTGATCAAAATTTAAAAAAGTGTTTCGTTTTCAATTTTATTATTACTCTTAAAATGTTTTTTATTAATGGTAATTTACCAGCGATTATTAACTCTAACGAATTCACCAATATTCATAACCGTGGTATAAGTGATTTCTTTAATAAATCTTCGTGAGGAAATTTCAATGTACTGCGTATTTTTTTTTTCTGTGTTTTTTCTTTTAAATGGCATATCGTTGTGAAGAGTATTAACCAGAGAAGTTTTTTAATCAATTTGAAATCGTCTATGACTTGTGATTTTTTTTTTATATTTGTCGAAACTTAAATGTCATTTTATTTTCCACATTTTGTCATAGCTTTAAGGGCCCATATTTTTTTTTAAAGCACTACATATGGGTTTTGGTTTTGTTTTAAAATAAAACCATTATCAGAGCACGATTTAAAAAATAAATGGGTGGTTTCAGTTGCTTAGGTATGTAATTAAGAAGGTTTAAAGGTAAAATTTTGGGATATTTTCAAAAAACGGAAAAAAAATATTAAAAAAAAACTAGCAACTTTAGCATAGGGGTCACTATGGCAAATGTGTTCCAATTGGACCCAAGTATTTCCCATTTTCGTTTGTCGAACCCGCTACCAAACACCCTGTATTAAAGAAATTTCCATATTTGTAAAAAAAAACCCACATTTATTTGAAACAGCCAAGCATAATTTTAATATTCGAAATAAACATAAATTATTAGTCACTTCTCACCGCACAACCACATTTGCGAAAAGTATGTTCTGGATGGCTGTACAAGTTTATAATAAAATTCCAGACGCGTTCAAATTGTATAGTTGTGATAAATTTAAATCTGTTATTCATAACTGGCTATTAAGTAAACTTTTCTACAATATACAAGACTTTTTAGAAAATGCCGGGAAAATGTAATACTTAAATAATTTGAAAAAGTAATGTAGTAGTTTTTAATTTTTAATTTGTTGTTTATTTTTAGTTTTATTGGTATAAGTAATTAAAAGTACTACTATTTTAAATATGTAAGTACTTATGATAAATATTGTACACCATTTTATGGTAGACTGTAGCGGAATTAACTTGCATATTTTTATCATCTCTCATATTGTACCTACAGTTAAACAATAAAATATTTTGATTTGAATTATCATCGCGTGTGATATCCATGAACTGAAACTTAGTAGGAGTGAAAATCTTTAATAAAAATTTGAATTAGACAGAATTTGCGGCGGAGTAAAAAACCATACGATGACATGTCAAAGGCAATATGATTTTTCTTAGTACATGCGTACATTAGCGTGTTTAAATTCAATTGCTTCTTTTTTTAACTATTTTTGCTTTTGCCAGTTATTTGTGAAAAGCAACTTGTCTATTTTTACTAAACAGTCAGCCTTATTAACTGTCAGTCGTCTGCACACTTTTATACCTTGTCGCTTGAACGCCTTCGATAGATTAGTGCAGCAGTTCAAAGAAGATGTTAAAGAGACAAAGCAATAAAATATGGCCGACGACCGTTCAGTCAAAAACATCCCATAAGTTTTCCAAATTCATGTAAGGAATGCAGTTAACCTATTGGTGTCCATACAGGCCGGTCGCTGATTTACGCGCGTCCGATGGCTCGCGTTAGCTGTGCGCTTGCGCTATTGTTTCGCGCGATTTATCGCCGATGTCGGTATGGGGCCGGAGGCACAACAATTCACTTGGACACAGCGCCTATTGATGGCTGATACGTAGCGAAATGTCATACAGAAGGCTTGATTGAGAAATAAATGTAGCTTGAAGACTGCTTTTCACACTGACATTCAAATTCTTGAAAAAAAAAACAGAATGCCGGGTCTGATAGCTGACCTTCACTAGTTAGAGAGATACAGAAGAAGAAACTACTAACTAACTACGCCCTACAAATAATGTCCTGGAAAATGCTAGCGGGTCACATGATGTAAAGTGATCTCCCCGCCTTCGAGCACCTCCAACACCTGGATAGCAGTCACAGATGCGTTGCCAGCCGTTTAGAAAAGGGTATGCTTCTTATTTTAAGATATCTGTTATGTCTTCGCTTAAGTATTAAGGTTGACGATAACATTTATCGTTAGAACTAAGATACAGAGACCTCGTGAATCGCCTTGTTAAGTTACAGTAGGTCTTATATTTATCCGACTGCGAGTCACAAGAAATACGTATATCTTTTACAAAATTAGTGTATTCTACTCAGGAAAAGTCGGTGCCTACTGTGTATTTCGGCTAATTGTAGCGCACGGCATTGTCTGCTTATGCTTTATACGTGGATAACAAATGAGCTATGCGCTGGAAGTGACTTTGTGGAGCCGCTCATTTATCAAACCTGTAGAAAATAATTGATCAGATCATCAGCAGCATCAGCACGTGAATATACGATGGGTTAGAACCATAATGGCCCGGTTTAGCAGGATTACGGCTGGCGGTATCTTTAATTTTTTCACCTTGGACTATTCCGGCTACCCCATGACTATGTACAGTCACCAGCAATAATACATTATCCAACATTGGGCGTAAAAATATCTAACACGTCTTTATTACTAGAGGTATAAGAGCGTACATTAGAGTAAAATTTGATAATGTAATAATGATCTAAAAACGAATGAATGAATTAAAAAAAAAAAAAAAAAATGTATTGACTGCTTTATACGTAATCTCACTGAATCGATCGTATTAACTATAGAATTTCATTTCATCGAACGCTATTTTCTGCCGTTACCATGATATTTTAACGATACCTTTTTCATCTATTTAGTAGGTTATGTTAGACAGTGACTACTAAACAAAAACATGCGTCGAAAAATTCCTTTTGATGAATTAAAAATTCTGCGTACGTAATACGTTCGTTGAGGGGTGTTTTGATAGTATAATAAATAGCTCTTGATACTAGATAGATACTCTTTGATTTCGACAAATGGCAGAAACATCAACAACAAAACTTTCGAATCTTTCAAACGTATAACCAGCAGCAGTCGCACCAAAAACGCCGCCAGATATTACCATATTTCACAAAGTTAGCCCTCTCCGCCAGACCAATAAGTCATTTAAACAATTAATGTGTGCAATTAGGATAGATAATGTGTATAGATATCGCCGGGGCGTCCCGCCGGGCGGGCTTTAATTGTCGATCCATCGCGGGGCAAGGCGCGTTTCACATGGATACTAAAACTGGGATGAGATTCACACTGTAAAACCTTATTGTTTTTGACGTGTTTCCACACTGTTAACATTTTGATACCTCTTATTTCATCATGTCAGCCGAAAGACGTCCACTGCTGGACATAGGCCTCCCCCAAGGCTCTCCACTCAGACCGGTCTTGTGCTTTTTGCATCCACTGCGTTCCCGCGATCCTTACAAGGTCGTCACTCCAGCTCTTATTTACTTAAAACAATACCATTACGCGTCAAAGTCAATATGGTTTTACCGAGTTGAATTGAGACCTTACGCTCTGTCCTACTCGGGCTAGATCTAAATGCTTACATGACATGTTATCGTTTTGTTAACGGTATTATAGCTCTTATTTACTTGACAGTAACGGCGGCTAGTTAAAAACAATACGATAACAATACGTGTAGAGACCAAGTAGAATTAGGCTCCGGGGGCTCTATTATACTGTGTATTAGCCCATCTTGCTATTAAATCGTAATAATATGCGTTACGTCATATACGAAGTTATAGTAGCTATTTAATTACGGTGAAGTGAATATGACGCATCAAAACTTTAAATCTATCATTTTAATATAAAAACAAGACAGCTGGAACAAAGTGAAATAACCCTGCCAATAAAGCATTTAATTGTTTAAAGAGTGTTTTTACAAATATAGTTCTAATTATGTGAGGTGAAAACCCTATAGGATCACTTTCAGCAAGTAAAGTAACCCATTCATTTATACTTTCAGTTGTAATTTCCAGAAAACTACCTCCTAGTTTTCGCCAATTCTTCTTTTAGTATGATACTGTGATAGCATTAAAGTTATAGTTTTCCAAAATGTTTCTTATTCTTTTGTTGTCTGATTAAAAGATAGTCCTGGACTTTGGGAGCTATTTGCCATAAAATAAATCATATTTAAATATACAAGTTCTGAACCCATGTTACTTGATTTTTTAGGACGTACGAGCGAGTAACTATGCTTCTCCCCTTTGCGACGTTGGGAACGATTCAGTTTTCGTTCGCCTTTGTTCAATTCAACACTGTTCTGGACTCAGCTTAGCTGTACAACAAAAAGAAATAAACGAACAAAGCACGGAGCTACGTGGCGTCGGTACTGACTGATGCAGGTCATTTTACGTTTTACTTGTTTATTTAGACTGCGTTTGGTTGGAAAATTGGGCCAAACTAACCTTTTTACAGAGCTACATGTAAGGGGATATATACATACAGCTGCTAAGCCACAAATAATGGACACTTAACACTTAAATCGATGATCATACGGTGGTAAATTGATTGTTGTAAAATAAATTCATCATCATCATCATGTCAGCCGAAAGACGTCAACTGCTGGACATAGGCCTCCCCAAAGGCTTTCCACTCAGACCGGTCTTGTGCCTTTCGCATCCACCGCGTTCCCACGATCCTTACAAGGTCGTCACTCCATCTTGTTGGAGGCCTACCTACAGCTCATCTCCGGGTCCGCGGACGCCACTCAAGAACCTTCTGGCCCCATCGGCCATCAGTCCTGCGAGCGATGTGCCCCGCCCACTGCCACTTCAGTTTAGCTATTCTTCGGGCTATGTCGGTAATCTTAGTTCTACTGCGGATATCATCATTTCTGATTCTATCACGCAGAGAAACCCCGAGCATAGCCCTCTCCATAGCCCTCTGAGTGACTTTGACCTTCCTTATGAGGCCCATCGTTAGCGCCCACGTCTCAGATCCGTAAGTCATCACTAACCAAACCAAATAAATTATTAACCCTTATAACTACAGCTGGGGCTAGAACCAACAATATTATAACGATAAGAAAGCAAGCTCACAGAAAGTGCAAGAGGCCCCGATCCCCTATGTATGGTCATAATCGCCGGATCTGCACTGTTGCAACCAACACAATTCTACGAACTTCTCCAAATAGTCACACCAACGTCGAATAAACACAAGCAAAAACTTTAGATAAAGGCTACCCAGAGTGGCTTAATTAGTTATGACCTTACATTGAAAAGAAGGGTTTAGGTTCAAGTCCCCGTGCGGCATCATTGTATAAAACAAAACTAATAATAAATATCCATATAATGAAAATATCTGAGAACTAAACTTTACATATCAAGCTATTTGAATAGGCTTAAATTCTGAACTAAATATTATTTAACTACATACCTATTAGCCGTGCTTTTCTATTTCACAAGCAATATTCCTAAATACTCCATTTATTTATGAGAGTACTGAAAACCAAATCCAATTAGTAAAATAGCGACAGTAAATAATTCGATGTCAAATGCGGATTTTTTAGGCTATAAATAAATGAAGCGATTGGAGATTTATGGTTATTAAAGATACGCGGCTGAGATACGCACCGGCGCGACTGATTTGCATAGAGATGTGTTCCCTATGATATCTATGATAGCCTAGTCATTAATACTGATTGAGAAATGTAAATTATTTAGTTTATTTACATAGTAATGTTAACAAATTTACTCAAGGTACATACCTAAATTAGAATATGTTATATGTATTTGATACATTATTGAACTTATTTATACAGGATGTCCTGTCGACCGTCGATAATCCGTCGACAGTTGGTAGGGCTGCTAATTAGCTATCAGAGAAAGATATATAATTGCCTATAAAGTTGAATAGAAATCCGCGTATGAACACTATAAGTATCTGCAATAAAAACAATGAATGCTCATGCTACCCTACCCTTGCCAGGGGACGTGACCTCTAGTTGTGTTGGCAGGATCGAAACAAACTAGGCTAATAGGTATAACCACGTCGTCGGACGGATTAGGTATTGTTTTGTTTTTTCTTCTAATACTAATGCTTATTTTTAACCAATGACAAAAACAAGAGAATTGTTAGAAGTTTAACATGTGTGTCCGTGTTTTTGTGTATCGTGTATGTGTGTATCTGTCTGTGGCATAGTACCTCACGGATATACCGATTTGGTTGTGGTGTTTTAAAGAAAGCTAGTTTAAAGTCTCAGCTCATTAAACCCACCTTCACCCGACCCGCACTGCCTCGCCTCGCGGTTTGTATTAACAAACGTTTACGCAGTTGATGTAGTGAGCGCATGCCCATACTAATCCATACAAATAATACTAACCAGCTCGAGGCGAGGCGGTGCGGGTCGGGTGCGGGGTGGTTCTAATAACCTTTAATCGGTAAGGTTTTTAGCTAGATTTCATGAAAATCGTTGTAGCTGCTTCAGAGATTTGAGCTTTGAGATATGGGGTCGCCACGAAATCGGGTGTTTTTTTTTAAATAGTTATGTTGATAGGATGAGCTAACTGTACATTCAATGTGTTCATACATGCTTTTTATTTGAAACCAATACAAAGTAAGATAATGTTCAAAAAATACTGCGTGACAGTGAGGCATACGTTTAAAATGATAAAACATGCGAACGATGTTTCATTTGAAGACAGGAATGGGCTCAGAACAAAAGTCGGTTCGGCTGGACTCGATTTATGGTTATTGAAGGCGATCCAGATATCCCAGGCTATCCGACGAGCCTGGAGCACTACGTTACGAGCTTCTGTGGGCTTCTGTGGTGTTATTTTTCATCCGCCGTCCCAGAGATATTTAAGAGAAATGTCTCGTTCCTTTTTAGGTTTCCGAAATCAAACTTATATAGTTTCACTATGGAGAACATACGAGCATAGTAAACTTACCATACGCATTTTTCCCCGTTTTATTTTTTCTCCGATCGCATTTCTTGAAATGGTTTTTTTTTACTACTTGTATATTTTCCATTTTGGATTTTCCCCACTTGCATGTATTCTCAATTACAAATAAATTTCACTGATTCGACGGAAATCCGCTCTCGTGGAGCCTCTATTTCTGGGTGCTGTGATCCTTCGGGTCTTCTGCAAAACTAACATAACCCAAACCTACCTAACCTAGAGCTACCTATTTCGATCTATTTCGTCTTAATACAATGGGAAATTTTGCGGAAAATCCTAAATGAAAAATGCGATTGCTAAAAATTAAAAATGGACACAATGCGATCGGAGAGAAATTCAAATGGGGAAAAATGCGACCGAAAAGTTTGCTACGCGTAATTAATCAGTTTGAGGAACCGATCTAACTATTCCATGAGCCTCTATTCAACACGGTAAAAATCATATCGTTTTTAAACGGTTATAGTGTTGGCAACGTTTTGATATCTCTTATTAGAATAATAAAAGATCTTAATAGATCTATTATTTACTTGACAGTAATGGCAACAGAGTTAAAAACAATACCATTACTTATGTCAAATACGATTTGGATTTTACCACCTAAAATAGAGGCGTAGTGGTCTCTATTTTCATACTGGAACACAACAATACCTAAACTGCTGCTTGGCGGTAAGTTAGATGTCGCTGCACAAGATCCTACGACCACTTAACTCGAGGAAAGCGAAGCTCGTATGTTTTTTACCTGTAGCGCTCGGATGAACAAACGTAACATAAATAGGTAGGTATAGTGGTTTTGTAAGGTGTTTTAACGCGTCCAATTAAGCCGAGAATACAAATGCCTGTCGCTGGCACACTTGCATAACAGCTACTTGCACGTGCCATCTACTTTCATATACTAACAGATCGGCAAGCAAGCAGATCGCAAGCAATTGGATTTACTAAGCATGCAATATGAATAAGGCTGCAAATCGTATGATTATGGCACGATTGGCACGTGTGATTAAACGCGACAACTACAGGCATGCCTTGGCAAGTTAACTTGCAAATGTATTCACTGAGTGCCAGTTATTTTTACATGCCGTTCACTAGTAAGCACGCTACTGGTTCGTTTTAGGAGAGTCGTAATCATACGCTTTGGACCGTATATCGTATGCGAAAGAAAAAAACAGGGCTGGACGGAATCAAGCCAAAGCGACAAGAATAAAATTAATGGAAGGGAAAAAGCTTTAGAGTCCATAATTTACAGAAATAATTGTTATGTTAATTTATAAACCTGAATCACTATTATTAGTGGCGGATAAAAAACTCAAGTTTTCAAAAATACAATCTGGTCAAAATCGCCGCCGCCAATATTGTATTAACAGACTAGAATTAGACAAATAATATTACTATGTCAAACATGTATTTATATTTGTTGAACCTGCTACGAGTTACTGCGGCGTAGCTTTTCGTAGCACGCCGTACATAGTAAATTTAAATTCATGAATTAGTATGAAATATATGTTTAAAACAAAAGAAGTTTGTGAATTAGATAATAAACCCCTACAAAAATTGCTTTCAAATAAAAATCGCATCTAAATCGTTTCACTAGTTTAAGAGCTACGGTGCTACAGCCAGACATACCTACACAAGCACGCGCACTGACACACACACACACGCATATAACGGTCGTACTTATAACACCCCTCTTTTTGCGTCGGGGGTTAAAAAGTTTACACTTAAATAAACATGGTAAGGACATAGTACAAGCCTAGAGCTTAGTTTGGGACTACGTCAATTGGTGTGAAATTGTCCCCTCATATTTATTATTTATTATTTATTTATTGATAAGCATCAGCAGTTATGTGTGTGTGACCGCTGTGTTACGACCACTATGGTATTGCATCGCTGCAGAAAATATTGAGTTTGCTTTTAAAAAGCAACGTTTTATTCTTATATTCCTTTCGGACAATATGTTAATATTTCTCCTTCAGCTTTTGCAATTTACATATAACTCTTTTCTTGGCTTTTCCTTGAATTTAGAGAAACTCGAACATAAACAATAGATTGGGTAATTCGATTTGTTGTTTACTTGACTCAAACACTAAACATGATAAGTATATTTATTAAGTTATTATGACTTGCAACGAATGTATTGATTAAAGCATTAATGACATTTGATTACTTAAAAAACTTTTGATTTCTGTTAATAAGGTTGAGTTTAACACAATAACTACTGGTACCATTAGGCCAAAAATGATTTGCATTCCATAAATTCAGAATCGTAGAAATAAGTTACCAAACCTGGGCCTTTATTCTATGTCTTCAACGATACGATAGCTCAGATAGCGGCCAAGTTAAAACAATACATCAAAAGCAATATTGTTTAACCCTAATAGAATAGAGAAATTCTAAAATTGTTAATTTAAGTCCTTAACTATGAGCACTTTTTTTGGAAAACTCTCGCACGACCTGTGAAACATAAAAACCATTTCACCTTAGCTAACAAAAGCTCTCCCGATTTCCTTATCAAAGCGAGCCACGAACGTTCAGTTCGGAACACCGAGCTCGATGCATCTCCAAGAAGCAATGCAATCTTAATTATGCACCCGGACGCAAGTTCGCCTTGATCACGGTTACACCTGTTTGCTTTTCATTCGTAAATGGAGTTGGCTCCGCTATGTTTGCAAGTTTCTCCCAAACTGACAATTTACCTGATTGTAGTCGAGTGGGATGTGCATTGGCAAATTCGATTTGGATATTAATTTGTGTGTGTTGTGGCTTCAATTACTAGAAGCAAATTGATGATGGAGATTGATATAGGTTGACTTCCCAAACTTCGTGTAACTCTAAATATCAATTATAGGTTTAATACACATATACATAAACTCACGCTTTCATTCCCAGAATGGGGGTAGGAAGAGCTATAGAATTACCAATAACTTTAAATACTTGGTGATGATTCTGTAACCAAATTTTGTACAATTAGGCTAAGATGTTTACCAGTGTATTCGTGACTGGTTGCAAGCCCATAGCCTAACACTACTACAAGCCTTTATTCCCTTAGTCGTGTCTTACGACATCCACGGGAAGACATGGAGTGGCACTATTCTCATCCGGTATCCACATGTTTTAGTTAATTCTAGGTTTAATATTAATTATTAATCTTAGATTTCGGAAGCAATTTTGTGGCAACACTCACAGCGAATCAAGCATGCAATAGACTCGCAATAAAAAATGCAGACTTGCCGCTGCCTAAGGCCAGGGTCGTTTTCACCCGCCGCCCGCGGCCGACAGCGGCCCGCCGCCCGCGGCGTCTGAATGGTATGTTCGGGAATGCTCGGGAGTGGTCGTTTTCGCCCGCCGCCCGCGACTGCCGCCCGCTGGCCGCCGCGTCTTTAGTTACTTATTTTGAAGCATTGCGGCGGGTGGACGCTGGCTCAATATGGAGAAATTCACCAAAGAAAAGGACGAACTTTTGATCGAGTTAGTCAAATATGACTATAGACTATGACTATAGTATATGATTATAGTATCTTGTACGATGCACAGGACAAAAACTTTAAAAACAACAATTTGAAACATAAATTAGTGTGGGAAATGCCTAGTCACCAAAATATTGTAGGCACCCTCCGTTTGTCTAGCTTTAAATATCTTGTTCTTCTTTTTCTTTTGCTTCCTCAATATTATTAAGAAATCCTCATCCTCTTCCTCCTGAAGCAATAAATATGCTAGAGTTTTTTACCATTTCACGAACCTACACACACACGTCCGTTCGCAAGCAAAAACCCTCGGAATGCCGCGACTGGCCGCCGCGGCTACGTTCTCAAAACGACCAAACACCCGCTGTCGGCGGCGTCTACATTCAGACGCCGCGGGCGGCGGGCCGCTGTCGGCCGCGGGCGGCGGGTGAAATCGACCCTGGCCTAATATACACAAGCTTTCCATTATCCATTTATTTGAACTAGAATATTGCAAATAGCGTTTAACCTTAAATTATTTTTAATAATAACTTCTTATTAGTTTACTAATGGACTAGCATAAGCAATAAAGAAATCGAAGGATCCCATTTTAAGGGTTCCCAAGTCAAACTACAGTACCCTGACAGTTTCGCCGTGTCCGCCGGTCTGTCTGTCTGTCTAATATAGTCACTTTTTCTCATAGGCTATAAAAGTTACAAAACACAGTTTTTACACTTGTAGATAACTACTCGTATTTATACCGTGCACTAAGATCAATAATAAACTTAGGATATTTTTTATGTTACCTCTCTTACGTAATGGAAAGGAAGTGTATTTTTTTTCTTTTATTTTATATTGTGTGATTTATTCTCGGATACCTAACTATTAAAAACTATTACGTGTAGGTCATTATCTTTTTTTTTTATGGCATAGCGAAGACAAACGAGCACACAGGCCGCCTGATGGTAAGTGGTAACTGTGACCCATATACATTCGCATTCACAAGACTGCAATGCAATCCTAAGACTGCAAATGCGTTGCCAATTTTTAGATTTGATGTAAAGATGAGCATGGTTTAACATGCTCTCGCCCGGTTTTTTATTCCAATGTGTCATTCTTTATTCTCTTAGAAACACTATCTATCGAACGGTGCGCATATGAGCTCACTCGATGCACGTTAGCTAAGAATGCACGCCCTTAAATGTTGCTTTTACGTTTTGTTACAACTTGAACTCTCCGGTAAAAGGGTTAAAGAGAATCAGCTACCAGGGCAGAACATAAAATAGTAGAATAAGTTCAAAAATGCAAGTTAAGCTAGCCAAGGAGTCAGATAGCATTAGCATTTAGCAAGGGAATCGTCATCAGTGGTTGCTGGCAAATTGGTCGATCATATCGGACGCACTTTATTTACAAGGGGCTGCCCGGCTGGTTCTTTAGCAGCACATACATAATATTATGATGCCATGTAACAAATGTTTAAATCTTTTTATATTAAATCCGTTTGTTGTGCTGCAATTTCGTAAGCAGAGATAAATCAGAATTATTAATAATAAACGAAAAGTAAAAACATCGTACGTATTCAAGATGTTACAAATCGAATTCAGAAACCACGAATTTGTTAGATTATTTTCACAAAAGCAATTTTCATACAAGCGAATTTTCACATCGCGTTCTTTTATGATCGCGAAAATTATTCGTCTTTCTTTATGTAGCGCTGAAATAACTAGTACATTTGACAACGACTCGAACTGCTAATTAGAGAGCGACAACAAGTCGGCCATGTAAACTCTATGTTAAATTCTGTTTTGTTAGAAAGAGATAGGAACAAATCTTTGCTGGCTTATATCTTGGTTATTTTTTCAATTATTTTTATGCACATGAATCAGCTTTTATTGAACATTCCTTATTTCTTGCAGTTTTCATCTTGATACACAAATTTTAAGGCGCGTTTGGTTTTGAAAGGCGTGTATAAAATTAACTATTTGTATTGAAGTCAGCGTTGTATTTTCCTTCCTCAAACATTTGCAATGGACGAGGATGGAAGTTTCCCAAATGGTCTCCGCCCGCCGCATGTGACGCTCTGCATATTTCACAAGTCGACGGCAGCATTTCGATGGTAAAAAAGCGCTAACATTGTATGACCTTCTTTGTTCTTATTCAAGTTTATATCGTATTTCTAGCAGGATAGCTTTGGTTTTGAAAGAGCGAGGTTTGTGGACTTACGATGTACTATTGATAATCAGGTGTAAATCTGCAACACATGCAAACTTGAAGATGTTATTTTTTAAGTTATTGTAAATAGTGTGAATAAATACAGGAAAATTTTAGGCAAGCATGTTCCATCTAATACCACATTGTCACATGCATTGATAGTCCGATACGAGTACCTAAATAGATCTTTGATCACACACCGTAATTCTGTTTTATACTTCTTTAACCGAATTTTAAATAGGACTATCTGTACTAATTAAAATTATTTGCTTTTTCTGTAACGTTTTTTTAAGGTGAAGTTACAATAATAGTACATTACTGCAGAGACTGGGATTTTTATTAATTTTGGTCTTAAACTATGTTCACTTTTTTTTTTAAACGCTCAGCTAGCTTTTCCATGCGACTCAGTTCCGACCGAAGAAAAGTCTTTTATCGCCATTCCCTTATTATTAGTAACGGTTCATCTCCAAGCTTTTTAAAAATAAAGTAGGTTAACTGTGCATTTAAGAATAATTGTTACAGTTTGACAGCGCTTGTATCTAAAAAAATATTTATCCCGTTTTATAGTCGAGTCCGGAATTAGGCGAACTAACTTGACAGCCGAAAATGTTGCCAGACATAGGAAAAAATAAATAGTGATAGGTTTATGTTGACACAAATATGTCGATATAACCTTGTGCCTTCTATAAATCTGATTATATTTATATTTTATCAAGTAATTGTCATCGAAACTTTCACACTCATACATACTTGCCAAATAGGGAAAAACTACAGCAATTTTTACGATATAATATGATCTGAAGGATGTACGGTTTGAAGCGGATATTTACGATACTTACTCCTCAAATTAGGAATAAAATACAAAAATAATGCTGACATTACAACAGGCCATTGTGATGATCCTTTTAGGTGGCTTCTCAATTATTAGTTAGATTTCAAACACAATAATAATGATAAACTAGACTTTTTAAATATCGATATTAACAGCACTAGCCAAACTGTGGCAACATTAGTGTACAGTCAGCGTCAGATAGATCGAACCGGACAGCGTGCCCATAAAAATGGGATGCATTGGATTTTCAAAAAAAACGAACCCGATAAAATTTCAGAAAAATGTGATGTGACGGGATGTTTTAAGTATCGGCTTGGATAAAATGTCAAGATGATGTAACTGTATAGATTACCTAAAAGATTGAAATGGTCAAAATTTCAGCCGTATCGAAGCATCTAAAATTCCAACAAGATGGGATGGGATAGAATGCCTAAAAGGTGTAACCATTTGAGAAAAATGAACTTAGTCCCAAGAAGTTAAGATTCCTAATGGTTTGCCACTTCAAACGCAATGAACAGCACAATATTTGCCAGGTATGACAATACTGTATATGGCAATTTTCCTATAAGAGTGAAAGAGATAGCTTGATTAGAGAGCGATACTGAAAACCTTTAAGAAGCATGTGAAAGAGATAACATACATACATACATAAACTTACGCCTTCAGTCCCAGAGTGGGATAGGCAGAGCTACCGAATTATCAACAACTCTAAAAACTTGTTGATAATACTGTAACCACATTTTGCACAATTAGGCTAAAATGTTTAACAGTGTATATTAGTGACAGGTAGCAAGCCCATCGCCTAACAGTACTACGAGAGATAACACGATTAGAAATTATCCTGGATAAGTATATATTTTTTTAAACATGCAGGCATGCAGTCTTCTATAGGTACCCTAAGTTCTTTAACGAAGGTGTTCAATTCAATTGTAAATATTAGTATGACTCAACAGTTGAGTCTGGTACAAATTTTATGAAATTACATATTTTTAATGAAGACCTTGAGTTAGCAATACTTATTTGACATTTATAATTTATTACAAAAATTATATTAATTCAGTTCAGCTTGTTAAACTTCGTATTTAAAAAGTCAAAGCATATAGCGACAATAAAATACAAACCGCTTAATATTACAATGTTCCACCTAAATCCAAAGTAACAATTATATATATTATATATAGTATCAGCTCCATCAGTTACTGGTGAAAATGACAAACGCCCTCTCAATATGGCTGAATCTGCCGCGATAGGTTTTTGCATGAACATCAAATTCTAAATATTTCCGTTAGTGTACTGGCTGCCGTACTGTCGTCCTTTTAATTTAGGAATACACAGTTGAGCTATAAATATTTTTAAGCGTTCGATATCGGAATGCATAGTATTTACATAATAGATTGGATATGTCTGGTTAATACGTTTACTCAACAGACAACAGATAAGACATTTTTATTCAGAATGACTGACGGCGAAGAGCAGGACAACATGCTGCTGAACGGCCTCTCAGTCGCGCGTTACATTATCTGTAGTTTCACATTAACCCTTATTACCAAGTTTTAAGAGTCATACCTGGCAAATATTGTGCTGTTCATTGCGTTTGAAGTGGCAAACCATTAGGAATCTTAACTTCTTGGGACTAAGTTCATTTTTCTCAAATGGTTACACCTTTTAGGCATTCTATCCCATCCCATCTTGTTGGAATTTTAGATGCT
The DNA here is from genome assembly GCA_927399475.2 of Acleris emargana. Lineage (NCBI taxonomy): Eukaryota > Metazoa > Arthropoda > Insecta > Lepidoptera > Tortricidae > Acleris > Acleris emargana. The sequence continues at coordinate 8,345,518 of OV656840.1, forward strand.
TCGATACGGCTGAAATTTTGACCATTTCAATCTTTTAGGTAATCTATACAGTTACATCATCTTGACATTTTATCCAAGCCGATACTTAAAACATCCCGTCACATCACATTTTTCTGAAATTTTATCGGGTTCGTTTTTTTTGAAAATCCAATGCATCCCATTTTTATGGGCACGCTGTCCGGTTCGATCTATCTGACGCTGACTGTACAATGAACTGTCAAGTTAGTTCGCCTAATTCCGGACTCGACTTTAGAGTTATTAATAAAAGCATGAATCACATATATCACATATATTTATAATCAAAATAAGGTTTAAGTATATCTATTTTCCATCCCACGGAATAATTAATGGAGAATCAATCGCCGTGGCTACACATCAGCCTAATTGCTGTGTCCGCCGTCTGCCACAACACTAAACAAGCTATTTCTGTAACCAACCACTCTGCGTATAAATTATAACAGGGGTACCTAGGTATAATATCGAAAATTTACACTGGGAACTGGGCATAATTAATTGCTAAAAGGTTTAGTTAACCTGTTATATAACAGGTAAAAAGGGTAGTTTTGTGTTTGAAGTTTTCGTCTTTCTGTCTGATAGTCAGATACTGTCTGTCTATCTATCTGACAATGCCTATAAAACTGTGGCAGGAGCTCTACTCTACTCGTTAAAACCATATTACTTTAGACATGTTATCGTATTTATTACGTACTTATATCGTCTTTTCTCTCTTTATTTCTCTCAAGATTTTGGTGTGTTTTCCTGCGGAAACTATACGCAATACGCAGGGTATTTGAAATATTTTTTAATTTGCTATTTATAAATTTATATAATGCTGGACTAAGTAGTACCATTGTAATATTAAATATATTTAAAAAAATACTGACTGCCGAGTTTCTTGCGGCGTCTCTTCTCAGCAGTGGTCTCCTCTTGTGAAGCGCTGGTAGATTCTTGACGTGTAAAAGTGCCCGTGCGGCCTACTTACTTAGTGAACAAATATCTTTATCTTTATCTTATCTTTATCTTTATTATTTTTACGCGGCCGCCATTGCATTACTGTAAAGTAAATAAGAGCTTTCGTAACGATGGCGTTACGATAACATATCAAAAGCAATAGGTGTTTACCGTAGAATATAATGTAGAATAGAGCCCCCCAGACCTCTGGTTCAGATGAACGGGGGTCCATTACGGGAGACGGGTGGGTACACTACATAATTCCGAACGCTATTTTTTGATAGAAGGCTTAACTTTTTGCCGTCGCTTATAAATATGGAACAATGTCCTTTGCCTTTCCTTCTGGGATACACCACGATAAACATATATATAAATAAATCACAATCAGTTATTACAGTTAAATTAAGCATTAAATCAAAAATAGCTCCAGCGAAACATAGCTTTCTGAAAAATGAAAATTCGAACAAATGAATATTCGGAAAAAAGTAATTCGGAATTTTAAGGAGTTCCCTTGGGAGACGTATAACTGCACAGAAAATATTTCGCATTAGCGCTTTCCTCAAATGTCGCAGTAACGTATTAGAGTGATAATGGTTTGGATTAAAGGAACTAAAATGTACCGTTACGTCTGGGTTCAACTTCGAAAGTAGTTGTAGTTGTTTACTTAAATAACTACAAGCATGTTCTAAAACAGGATGGGTGACCGCTTAAAGCGTGTTAATGCTTAAACTCAGTTTTCCAAATATTTGTAGCAGTTTTACTTGAGATAGCTATTTAGTCGAAAACTAGACTACAATTTGAGCCTAAAATAGCATCAAAATAAGCTATTATAAAAATACAATCCGTATGGAAATGCTAAATGATTTATTTTATGCTTCTTATATGGGGACCCCTTTTGGGAATTGATTTATTGTTCATTATATAACTTTAAACGATAGAGTTTATAATAAGACGTATTCTGTTAAAATTTCAACTGGTTACTATATTTTATTAGTCTTATTATATTACCCGTGTGGTTGCCGGGTTAGAATAGTGCCACTCCATGCCTTCCCATGGATGTCGTAAGAGGCGACTATGGGAATATAGGCTTGCAGTACTGTTAGGCGATAGGCTTGCAACCTGTCACTCATATGCTGGTGAACATCTTAGCCTATTTGTGCAAAATGTGGTTACTGAATTATCAACAACTTTTAAAGTTGTAATTCTCTAGCTCTGCCTAGCTCACTCTGGGATTACAGGCGGCGTGAAGGTATGTATGTATTATATTACAATTCGTCGGTGAAACTGCAAAACCGCGTAAGTGACATTTTAAATAAGGAGCAAAATGCACCTTTTTAATAAGACCGTAAGGTTTATTTTGCTCTATCATAAATTTGTTACTTACGCGGTTTTGCAGTATCACCGACGAATTGCCGCCGGGTTTCGAGCGCCGCAAACGAAGTTTAAAATCCAATATCTCAGAAACTATTTGACGTATTGTAATGATTTTTTACAGATATTTTCTGTTTTTAATGAAGAAAACGTCAAGCCACAGACTTCAGCCGGCTGGCATTCTCTGGTGTCATAATTTCTGGCTGGATTTAGTGAACCCGATCTTAGCTATTATGAGGAGTTAGGTATATACTTTCGACCTTGGCGGAACTGCGTCGAAATACGACCAAGGTCGAGCCATGCCCCCGTATGCACTTTATACAAACTCATGGGTTGAGATAGTCTGACGAAATGACAGATGAAATCAACGTCAATGTTTTTTAAGAGATTAAGGGCATGTTTCACATACGACGAGTAAATTCATGTGCCATTTTAAGTTAGCTCTCTCCTTGTTTACTTTCAAGTGTAAGAAAGAGAAAGGGCTAAATTGATTTGTCAAATTTGCGTTACTTGTTGATTGTAAGACAGGCGGTCAATATATTATATATCACAGAGTGGTCGTCACAAAACCCTTAAAATATGTTCAAATACACGATTTCCCGCCTCTTGGTAGATTGTGCCCGCACTATTGGGACATGTAATCCGACGACGAGGCAAAGCAGTTACGGTCGGAATAGGTAATGCTGGAAACATTAATGTTTTAATTTTCTTTTGACAAGTAAACTTCAATTTATTGGTGTGCTTACTTCTTCTTCTTCGGGACTCAGGATGTATTTACAAACAAAAATTATAAATTATTTTGTACCATACATTCTTAAAAAATACACAAATTAGTAAATAAACAACGGTTTATTCAGCATTTAAAAAATACATTATTTAATGTGTAAACATACAGACGGACATTGAATACAAACATTTATAATTAGAATTTCTTTGTATAAACATGTAGGTATTGTAGGTATGTATAACATTTACAAAAGTGGTACAAAACATTGAATGTTAAATATTATGGACTTACGTTAACGTCTTAGAAGTTATCAGAGTATAAGAAAATAAGTTAATTAGTCTATACTTATAGTAATTATATTTGTAGCTGAGGCACTGGTGATTTAAGATTCATTACAAATCGGAGATTTTACAAAAATACAATAAAACATATTTTTTATTACGTTTCTTGATAAAAAAATAGCTCTGAAGAAAAAAAAAACTTTTTTGAACTTATAAACGACACTGGTTTGCGCTTTCACTTATCACACAAATACTCGTATATTCTATCATATTTCAAACGGTTAAAGAGAGAGAATTGGCTCCTTGCAGAATTATTATGGGTATATCCGTGTGTTTGACCACAACTCGCAAAAAACGTGCTTTAATGTAGGGCGCGGCCGTATTACCACAGAAAAGGTTTACAATCCATGATGCCGGCCGTAGATGTGGTAATGCGAGCGTGACGACAATATCATTGTACGCGAGCGATAGAGACAAGTAATGGTGAGTCAATGTACGCAATTCTACGTGTTCGGCGCCCGCGCTTAAGGCACTGTCGGACAGGAATGTCGGCCATTTCTCGCAGCAATTATTAACTTGAAGGCGTTTTTGCGGCCTATGTAAAGTAATGCAGTTGGTAATACAACTTCAATTTTTTATTGATAGTATCAATAAGGTTCGAAGTTAAAGAATATTGATTTTCCGAGCTGGACTGTCAAGTGGACTTTGAATGGGTAACTCTCGAGGGCTATACTTGTACAATAAACCTGTTTATTTCAGGTGCATTAAATCTTTGGGTACAATTGTGCTCGTTTCCGTAACATTACATCTATTTCAGAGCGCGGTATTTGAAGGGTTACTTTAACCACCTCGCTGCGTAATGATGGCGTCGAAGAGCAGCACGACGGCGTTGATGATGGCCAGCGAAGCCTTGGCGAGGTTTTTGTTCACGTCGTCATTCCTTGAGCGGTTGTGGTACCTGGAATCCAAATGAAAAGAGTTTAGTTTTGTAGAATACGATTCTGTGTAAGTGCTTACGAACTCACTGACCAACTGGCCCCTAGTTTACAAAACTGAGGCCCGCTTGCACGTTAACCACAGGTTAAATTATTCACGAATGTCAGATTTATATGAGAACTGTAAATTTGAACGAATAAGTAACTTCACCAACCAATTTAACAGATGTTTAAGTCTTGATCAGCTGTTAGCCAATGCATTTGACAACCGTCAAACCGCTAACCATCCGTTTAATTGTCAGTGAACTTAGGGTTTACCTGGGGTTAACAATTACGTGTAGGTACCTACATTGCGTGGCAGATATGAAGTCCACTGACAAAGGAACATTTTATTCCTTAATTAATGGGTTCCATTTCTTGTGTAAACAAGGTATTTCGCCAATTTTGAGTTTTAGGCAATCACCATAAATTTATTACAGAAATAAGTTCATGGATATCAGAAGCGAGGACAAATTTTTCGGTTAAAGAGTATTTATAGTTCAGGTTCAAATATGAATTGGCCGTCTGTAATCTTCAGTAAGATCTTTTTGCTAATATCAAACAACAGGTAATCGTAACACTGCCCTCGTCCTTCAAACAGTACAACGATGAAAGGTTAAGGTCAAGGTTAGGTCCAGGACGATGGGTGAACTAAACAGAAGCACTCAAAGTTATTACACGCGTTGCTGTCAAGTCCGACTTAGGAACTTGTCGACTTTCCAAAGTAAATTGATTGAAAGCAGTGACAAATGTTACTGTTAGCTACTTATGTGAAATAGGAGGCTTGAGGATACCCTGGATCTTTTCACTTTTATATTAGTATGGTTAAATTGCACGCTTAAATAAGTTTTCATTGAATTATAATAATATCATACCAATTGAATTATTATATAAATATTTATGCTTTTACGATATTAGCAATCGTCAGTTTTACAGCGTTGCCAATCTTGAGCCTCAATGCTATATTGTTTTCAATCTACGAAGGCGAGCCGAGTTACTTGAATTATAGATATACGTAGAATTATGTTAACATGAAGCATTAAAATCACTATAATTGCACCGGCTGTTACACCCCCCAGCCAGAAAACAACAGGACCGACGCTGTTGCTTGGTGACAAGGTTAGCAATGACCATAGTATGAATACTACTCACACTCTAAGTACGCTTTCTAAGTATAATAATATGTACCTATGTAAGTAGAGGTAGACAGACAGACATGTTGACCATTTCGATAATAAAGTCTTATCAAAATGGTCAACATGTATAAGGCAAGCACTTCACGTACACTTCGGTACTTTTTTTATACAAAAAGTCTAGGTACGAGTAAGAAGCTAAAACCAAATTATTACTCCAAGAAGGGGTACATATAGGTAGGTACGTTTTAGTTTTTCAATGTAACACAACTTAAACCACTAGTAGGTACGCTTAGTTTAAGCATGAAGTATATTAAATTTGTATTTTCTCAATAAGTGAATTTGTTATTCTTCTGAGAAGTTCCCAGATTACAAAGAATACTTGACTTAAGTACTAGAGCACTTAAGTGCTTAATTGCTTGTGATTATAACATGCATTTGGTTTTAGTTCGGCTTCTTTATCACTAAGAAATTATCGAATATTTAGAGGTCATGTGATTGATAACCATTAACACCAGTTAAGATAAGCCCAGATATACTTCTACAGGACAACAGTAACCAGACCTTAAGGGTTGGTTTAAGTGGATAGGTCATACTTACTCATGCAATACCGACGCTACTACTTCGGTCGATCGCTACCCCCAAGTGGGGTTGCCTTCAAAGAATAAATACCTACCAAATAGATATGTTGACTAACAGCTTAAAGCCGCAACATTTTTATTTAATGTTAGGTTTTATGGAGATTTGTCTAAAAGTAGCTGTTATCTCTCTGTGTAGAGCTCGTTTATCGCTATTCCCTCGGAAACCATTAAATTTTCCAGGTTAAAGATCTGTTTTTTCCCGAGACTCAAGCTAGCTGCGACCAAAATTTCATCAAGACAAAGTTACCTACTTTCACATTTATAATATTAGCATCGACACTGATTAAAAATGACGTCACAATTTTCACCACCCCATAACTTATTTTAACGTACATTGATGCATCCGTCAATGACTCAAAGTAGAAGGCGCGCCGCCGTGGCTTGAAAATAGTAAGCTACTATCGACATACCTGTTGTACCCTGACGGTTACAACCAGGACCTAGTGGTCAATCGGTCAGCTCTGAGGCCCTACTTTGAAAATCAAAGTTCGAAGTAACTTTAGCTCCATCTCTTTCTTTCAATTTAGTCTCGAGTGACGAGTGACAGGGCCTCAACACTCGAAGTTTATAAATTAGTGTTTCGTGGTGACCACCCGTCAACGAGGAAGGAAGCTTACCTGTCAATGAGCATGGCGCCACTGGCAACGAAGAGGCCTACTCCGACCAGCGAGTAGAAGATGTCGATGCGCTTGTGAGTTGGTGTTTGCATCACGTAACCTGAAAATTTGCAAGGAGTTCGTCAACATACATTATTTTAGTATTTAATTAAATAAAGTTATGATTACAATGGCACTCAAGTCCAGACCAGAACAGACCATAATTTAGACGTTTATATATATGCGTTTCTTGTATATATAGAGTTCTAGTTACTTGTAAGCGTACGATAATGGAGGCCTTCAATAAACCTTTGCAGACGCGTTGCAGAAAAACGTAGCTGATAGTAGAAACTTTGCTGTTGGCGCTACTATAAAACGTTCGCAGGTTGACGGAAAGGGCTGGTAAACCATCAACTTTTCACAGCAATTTGTCTCCAGCTGTTAATGTTTTACTCTTACTTTGTATGTTAGAGCAAGACGAAGACGCCTTTGGTTCCCAGCGTCACATTAAAATGAAAGTTTAAAGGCCGTATTAGGGTGGATCAATTTTTTGTTGTTGTTATTCTGTCCCGTAAGCCAGGAGACAACAGTGATAGAGTTTCTTAGAAAAAATGTTATAATATATACTTCCAGCACACTCAGGAGAAAGGCCATAAAAGAATGGGTGCGTAATTGCCAATAAAACAGTTTTTTAGTGGACTTATATCTTTTGAAATCATAGTTTTAAAGAGTGACCCAGGAGACGTCACCATGGCAACGAGCTACAACGAAAGTTGATTGACCCATTAATAAACTCATCTTGACTGAGATGCCCGTCACAAGATACGTTAAAGTTGTATAGAAAACTGTAAATTTTGACTCATCTTGAGACGAGCATTAGAGTCGAGATCAGTTTATCAATACGACCCTAAGACCCTTGAGGTAGCCAGCTGAGCCCACCTGCAGCAGCACCCGCGAACACGATGAGGTACCCGACGAAGGTGCCCGTGACCAGCATGCCCAGCTCCCGGTCTGTGTTGAAGCTCTCGGCGTGGATCGCCACGCATGAGCACGTCAGCGCCTGGAAGCCAAACAAGGGAACAGTTAACCTTTTGAACGCCTTACGTTGAATGCAAAATGTGTCAACACACACCTAACATGTTTACTATGAAAATTACGGATAACATACTTGGGGTAAAGTTACGAGTGGTCAGCCACTCATACAAAGTATAGGTAGAGGTCTCTGGCGGACCACTGATGACTTTACCCTACATACATTAAATCACACCTGTTTCCCAGAGGGGTAAGCAGAGACCACTTCTCTCCACCTTCTACGATCCTGACAAATCTCTTTCACTTCTTCCACATTCATACATCAAGTTATGCATGCACGTCGGTTTCGGGTAGGTACATAAGATTCGGCCCTTTTCCAGTATTTCTCCGATTTGGTTCGAAAATGTATTCGTAGGGCGGCCCCTTCCGAGCCTTCCACTCACTTTCGCTCTGTACATCTCTTTCGTCAATCTACTTTCATCCACCCTGAATTAAATCTTAAATTACACCTTATTGATTGGAAACAAAGTCTCTTTTAGTCTTGAACTTGTGATGGCTGTAGCGGTTGTGGTGTCAGTGGTAGGACTTTGTATTGATAGTGGTATTCAAAAATGTAATACAACGCTTTATTGTACATATCATGCAGAAGGCAAACAAGCACATTGGCTATCTGATGCTATGTGGGCTCTGAGGGTCATAGAACTCCTAGACAAGATGAAACAAGAGATAAATCACAAGTTTAGAAAACTTCAACATATAATCGTATTTGATGACATTTACTCTTAACTGATTTTCATAAAACTTCGCTAAGAATACCACCTTTAAAGAACACATTGCAACCGAGTCATCCGTTCGTCTCATTGGTGCAATTATTACAGCAATATCAGCAGCAAAAATAACCTCGGAACCTATTAATAACGGCTCATTTATTTAAAGGAAGAGTTCGCTATTTAGCGATAAGACCGCTTGTTGATTCACTATACTATAATAAAAAATAAAAAATTGTGCCTTGGTGTATGTGGTGTTCAATAAAGTGTTTTGTATTGGCTCTCAACAACGTAATGTTTTTTCTACTTATGTACAGTCAGCTGCAGAGAAAAGGTACCCCCCCCCCCCCTGGTAAGGATCGTTTTTTTTCAAAAACCTGTGGTTCAATTTATATGATTTTTCGGTGAATTGAAGGTTTTACTATTGTCTACACATTAACTCAAAATCATTATAATCTAACCATAGGTATTCGAAAAAAAACAATCCTTATCATGAGGGGGGGGGGGGGGTACCTTTTCTCTGCAGCTGACTGTACATAAAGTAAAAAGTAAAAAGCGTAAAATAGTTTTAGTAGCTCGCTCGATAAAAAGCTATAATGAAATCATAATAATAATGTGCCTGACTTGGCTCTGATAACCAATAGCGAAGTAAAATTCAGTATTTGGTTTTTTCAAAAAAGTGCTTGTATAATAAATGGGCTAAAATGAACAAGGGTGACTTTTCCATTACGTCACGACAATTCGTCATACAATCACTCAAATCTTAGCAAATATAATAATATAATATAGTATAATATTTATATCCTATAAACTGTATTTTACTGCAGATACAAAAAATTGTGGGTTTTGCCCTGATTCGTGTTTCTTATGCCATTTAAAGCTTAAAGCTAATAATTATGAGAGTAAATTAATGTTATAGAATTAGAAAGTATAGCAAATAGTTTTATGCCATCTAAAACTTATAGTAAGTGAAGATTATAGAAACGAACTGTTATATAGCATTTGAATGTATAACATGTGATTGATTATAGAAAATGAATTTAGAGAAAGTGAAATTTATAGCCATTGATTTTATAGTACCTAACCAAGGGGATACCCAGATTTTACTGTAATGTAATCATTCAAAAAATATGGGAGTGGATGATGGAAAACCTACTTAACCGTACTAAGGTCTTGTTTATCAACCCGGCCCTGGTACGCCGCCCTTTGCTGTTAAAAGCTTTGTGACCTCTCCCACCTTTGCAATGTCACTTTAACATATAGCTAATTGCATGTCTGTAGGTACAAACTGGAACACTGACTGTCACCGGCTGATTTAAATGTAATTTGGTTACCGCAAGGCCCTACCCACAAAACTTTACAAGTAATTAATTTTTTAACGAACGAATTTATTACGAATGATGTATATTTTTTGTTGCTTAGTTGTTTTACTGGGATACAATTTGATAACAATGTGTGACATAAACAAAGTACCTTATGTCGTCGCTACGAGTATAAACAATTGTTGAAAGACCTTGCGTTTGTGATTAGATATATTATTGGAAGAATTACGTTCGCATTATTTTTTTTGTGGTCATACTGATAAGATAAAGTATATTCCTTTTATTTTTCTAACTGCGTGAAGTTATTAATAATGTAACCAATGAAGATAAATTCTCGTTATATATAATTTATAAACGCATATTAATCCTTAGTTATAGTATGCTTTGTCACTTTCTGTCAGATGAAAATGTCACAAATAACTGATAAGGACAAAATAATATTTTATAGTTTATGAATTAGAGGGATATATTATGTATTTACTTATGTTTGTTTATAAGGTTGATATAATTCGGTTCCGGTGATAGATTATTTTAACAATATGATCTCATAGTGTAGTGAGTAAACAAGGCCCTTTGCTCTCGATAAATAAATACAGACCACAAACCGCTGTGAGTCATAGGTACTATGATTAATTATTTACGTTAAATTAATGTACATTGTCAATGAATGGAAATGAGCTCATAAGTTCAAGGTTCTAGGTACTTATTTGTTTTAACGTTAAAATTGTCCGTGTAATACAAAAAAAACTACAATTGTTGGATTGGACACGTGTTCAGTAAATGTCAAGTCGTAGCCTCGTAAAGCCCGGTGCAAAAAAATGTTAAATGTAATAGGAACAAGGTATGTACAATCAAAGTCCGAATCGGACAGAGAATCAGAACCCGGCTGTTATCGCTATTATGTATAACTGTATCAGATTACAGTTTTGTAGCAATAATCTCTGAGCTAGGCCGCGGACAGACGGACACGACGAAACTATGAGGGTTCCTTGTTTGACTTCGGAACCCTAAAAAGGTACGAGTTAATTGAGAGACATGAATCACGATATCAGATGCGTCCTTGGGAGTTTTATGAAATATATTATTATTATTTTTCTATTTATAGCTCCATCATGAAATATATTGTTTCCTTCAAACATGCTTTGGCATTCCGGGGTGTCAATCTCTTAAAACGCTTCTCACGGACGAACTATCGAGCGCACACGAGGTGACACGCCTCAGATTTTGACTTTTATTGCACACGACACGTAATCCCTTTGATAAGATGACAGGGTAACGTTACGTACCAAGTACCTACAGGAAGCTGGGTGGAGCTTGTTAAGGGACAAGTTCGGCTGGTACGATGAGAGACTTACTTTCATAATTATGAAACATTATAAAAACCGGTCAAGTGTGAGTCGAATTCGCGCACCGAGGTTTCCGTGCCGTCGCGCAGTAAATATTATTAAATTCAGATTTTTAATCGAATCAACCCAAGTCCAACTCACACTTGGCCATTTTTTATCGAGTAGTATTTGTTGTTTTTCTTCTGGGTTCGTACTATAATAAATAATTAAATTAATAAATTTAACGCTAGTATGTTTCACCGTTTTTACGATAGGTATCTACTTACATCAAAAATAAAATTACGTCGAAAATTAAACGTTAATATTGGGACCCTTTATTATTTCACTTTCTTTAAATAAAATGTGAAAAAATAAAAAAATGAAATAAAAAAAATAAATAAATAATAATAAATGATAATGTGATAAATTATGAAAAGATACAGCTCTTAAAAGTTATAAGACGGACTTAAGGACGGCGTACCGAGGCATATTAATGAGGTCGCGTTGGGCTCCCGGTCCCTTTGGTATAGCACCCCAAAAACTAAGTGGGTATGGCAAGCAAGGACGATCAAATTTTTTAGTCCGAATTAGAGGTTATCTGTTATATGTGACAGTTATCTGAGCATTTCTAAAAAAGTTTGTACATTTCATTCACGACTTAAATTTGCAAAAAAAATTGCAGGTTGGTAGAGTCAATGAAGCGGAGCCTAAATAACATAGTCTCCCAAAATGCCCTCATACATTTGTAAGAAACTTTCCTTTTTTGTTACCATGAACCTAAGAAAGTTAGTCTTATAAGGCCGGCCTTACACTTGTAAGTTTTACTTACGTAACACAGGACACGGCTATGTGTTAGAATGAGATAAACATATTTCTATCTAATTCTAACAAATACCTACATCCCTACTTACGTAAGTAAAACTTTCGAGTGTAAGGCTTAAAATAAAGCGGAGGAGTCATTGGCACGTTCTACGTATTTATGTTTATTGTGAAAACTGTATAGGTACCTACTTACGTCTTAAGTAAAAACTCAGAATTCAAACTAGAATAAACGGATTCTAGAAAACTACTCAATCCACTCCAATACATTAAAACTAAATTAGTGAAGATGTTACCAGTGTTACGTTCGGAAAACGCGGTCAAGTATTCAGGATACCCTCGTACAGCCTTTATCTACACTAATTACTAAACTATGTTAATTCGTCGTTAAGACAATGTGCTATTACGGTTTGTTACTTCACCTCGCAACCAAATATTTACGCAGATATTTAGCAGATATATGTGTGCGCATTAACTTATTGGTCCTAAGTGACTAAACATTACATGAATGTTCGAAAAGCGTGCTGTGAATTTTTATTTTTCTTCTACATCCTGTATAAAGCTGGTGGCTACTACGTCACTTTTGGATTGATATAGATAATGAACATAGGTGAACTTATCACATGTGGAATCTCTTCCAGGTATATATTTACGTCATACAATACATTAGACATTGTAGGTAGGTATTACAAAGTGTCAACACCTGCCAGCAGTAAAAGGAAAAGCGCTATAGGAGGTACCTACATGTTGCCGTCCCATTCACTACATAAAATTTCTCTGGTTAAGACACTTCATTATACGGTATCGATCAGAAAACCAGTCATTGCCACAAAAAAGCGTAAACATTTGCGATGCGTGAGGGAGATGATGTCATTCCTGCCATTACCGACCACGCGATATAAATGCAAGTCGCGGAGCGTGGAGGTCGCTTCAATAGACCTCGCTCCTCGCGCTAAGGTCCCTTGCGAGGCTCATTGTTTACCAAAACCGCTGGGATGAGTGACATCATTATCTTAGTTTTTATCCATATTACATCGGCTGCGTATTAAAAGAAAAGTTCGTGTAAATCTAAAGAAATATATTCACGTGGTTGTACGCCTGCAGATCCTTATAATAGATAAGTATAACGGGTTAGTATCATGAAGTATAAAACGCAGGTAGTCTAAGTAGTAAGTAGTTTATAACGCAGTTGGTCTTATTTAGCAAGTGGTCTAAAACGCTCCTATTTCTGGATGGTTTACCCTTCGGGCATCTAAAGCTACCTAACAAACCTACCTATTTTGTGTGAGTCCTTAGACCAGCTTAGTTTTAGGCCACTTGCTAAATAAACCATTTGCAATTTGGACGACTTGATAATACTTGTTTAGACGAGTTGCTTATTAGGCCGCTTACTGCCGTAGATCAGCTGCGTTTTAGACGAGATGCAACCCGTTATAACATTGCATTTACTGAATAAAAGATTTGAATTTACATCTTCTTATCAAAACGGACAAGTGCATGTCAGGCCACATGCAAAGGTCAAAACTATTTAAATAATGTTTAATGAAAAAGATAAGCAGCCGCTTAATTAACTTAAATAGCAAAAAGTACGTAAACTCTATTAGTTATGAAAATATTCTTGAAATGTCAGCTTACAGCGTAGGTTGGATATTTGGAACCTGTGGTTAAGTAATTAAGTAGACACTCAACTTATTTTGTTTAATTTTGGTAATTCTGGGTACAAAGTAGGCCATTACCTTATTTCTGCGAAAAGACAAGTTTGGCTATTTGTTATCATTAAAATTCATATAGAAATTTTAAAGTTTTTATTCCCTAGATCATTTATACCTGATTATGACTCGTTACACTATTTATTCCCACCTTCGCACCCTTTAGTTTTCACTGTGAACTAGTGGGAATATTTTTCCGTGACTGTGAACAGATGGCAAAATATCTTTTAACTCATTTAGTAGAATGGGTTACTTGGGAAAATACTCTCACTAGGTCACAGTGTGAACGAACGGGCGTAAACAGGTAGGAATAGCCACAAATGTGACGTGTTTAGTAAGTATATAAATTGCTGATTATGTACGTATTTACGAGCAAGGTATAGAATAATCAGCACAATTTATTAAAAATAATAGCCACTACAACCACCTTGAACAGGATATGGATTTAATATAATATATTCACAATAGGTTGGACTATCAATGGTACACCATCTATACATCTAAGTATGGACCTAACATCAACTTCAGGTTAAGTATGTCATTGATTGTAAGTACTTGCTTTAATGGAGTACGCGGTGTAGGTTAATCGGATGGACGTGACAATTTTTTGCCGTGACCCTATAAAGTGTCCCAAGGTGTACACTATTTAACTCTAGAACTGTGACCAGTTGAGGTGCGACCTGAATAGAAGTTAAATGTTTGTATGCACAGGGTGTTTGGCAAATCGACCAATTTAACGGGTATTTTTGAGCATTTGCAGTAGGTATAAACTACCTTTATACTAGTGGTACTGATATCCGTGTTACACGCGGAACCGTAGCTCCGTGATCTTAGCACCGGCGGTGCTAAGTTCCCGAACTACACGGTCACGCCAAGATACGTATCCGTGTCTGCGTTCGGCTACGTATCTGCGGATCTCGGCTCCGGCTCCGCTCCGCACGGTTATTGAATTAAAGCTTGTCGAACGGAGCCTTATTAGATATGTGATATGTGTTCTAGTTTATTTTTATTTGTCAAACTTTAGTTATATTTTTCTTTTTAGTAATTAGTGGTATTATTCATTTTTCTAATTAGTGGTATATGTAGTGTATAAAATCTTCATTAAACGTCACGGTCACGGGCGGATCGGATCTACGTGTAAATAAGAAACGTATCTCCGTGTAACACGGAGCTACGTATCTTAATTACACGTAGCCGAATTTCACGTGTCGAACGGGCCGGATCTCCGTTGCCGTGTTACTCGGTAACGGAGATTCGGCTACGGGTACACGAAACACGGACACGACCAGGAGCCCTACTTTATACTGCACTAACTACTCAAGATACGGCAAACTAGTAGAAGTAAGAAAAGTTACAAGTCCCAAAAGAAACGATTTACTTAAGGTATTTATCATCTAGAGTTAACTAACTAATTATGTCACTTGTTATACCAGTTATCTTTGTGTGTGTTGATACCGAGACCGAGGTTATGGGGTCTATTCCCGCCGCAGCCCGGACCCGATGTTCATATCGCACGGAGTGTTTCGGTGGTTATAGATTAGGAAATTGATTGTGATGTTTTGAAATATTGGTATAACTATGAACGGTGCAGTCACAATATCTAGGTACAGGCTTTAGCGAAGATTCACGTTGGAACCTGATACGTAAACGTGAAGAAAGAAGAATATTTTGTGGCCGCAGTGTAAGCGATGTAGTTGGCGTCATCGCAATCGATTTTAGCAGGAGTAGGAGTGACGAATAACGGAAGACATTAAGTAATATCGATTTGGTAGAGCTGTACCTCACTTAACACACTTAACATAATACTGTTCTGGTACTGACTATTTATTAACTGACTGACTGAGCGACCACACACACTCACCCTATACTAATGAAGTAGTTAGGTAAAAAATTATAGGTTAAATTCCATTCTCCTGTAGTAATGCACTGAGCAAAGACTTGTATCTAAATTGTCCCCCAACTTAAAGAAATAGGGCAAGGAATTAAAAGTGTATGAAACCACGGTCACCTCCAATTCTGTAATGTTTGAGATGCCATGCCACTGTCGTATTATATGAGTTCTAATAATAACATAATTGACCCACGGCCACGAGGTTTTCGTCCCTCATTCGGCACGGAACCTGTTATCGCGACCTGCTTGCGGCGGCGTAGGTGTTGGTCCACTGACTCACGTCATGTCATAACCAAGAATAAGAAGTGACGTCATTTTAATTGACATCTGAGCGGCTTAGCCGACCGATGCAGGATTATAGTAGGATCTGTCTTATTTGTTTTACTAATTTGTGTTATCTTTGAGATATCTTTAATTAGCTAAAACAGTGAAATACCAAATCAAATAGTATCAAGGTTAACATTAATTGTTATTCTTGTGTACCAAGGTTAGGTTTGGGTTTATTGTATTATTTATTACACGCACCATACGTGAAAAAAGGTTACAATGTACCTACATTACATCCAATCCAATCTATTTAGTTCGGAGTTAATATTATAAAATGTACTCGTATGTATAGTCGACCAAGAAGCCCCTTTTGCGATTTTTCAACTCTATTTGTATGACGTTAAGTTCCAAAAGTGGTAAATGACTTCCATTCAACCAAATACAAGAATTAGTCATCAGTGGACGGATCGCTGCACGCACGAAAATAAACTTTGAAAACACTCGAGTAAATGCAAATGAACCTTTAGTGGTTGTCTACGTTAAATATTATTAAAAACTAGTTCTTGATACGGAGCATAATTCGTTAGTCATTTGTATGTATAGCACGTGTGACTTTTAGGGAGCGTGCAACGTTTGTTTAGTTGTCGCGAGGCAATATTTGCACTAGAGCAAAATGTTTACTAGTTCAGAAAATTAAAGATTGTTATATAACACAAAAAAATGTACAAACTTATCGTAGGTACCTACATATCGACCTATGAAATAATTTACAAAATTTATTAAAACTACAATAATGTGACTGCTTGGCTACGACTTGTAATGAACCTACCTATATTATAATCTAGTTTCTAATTCGACTAGGTACCTACATAACAACCGGCAATTCTACTATTGCCCATAAAATTCTTAGGAGATTCCTAATTTTATGGGTCCAGATATAGCCGAGCGTTAATAGCTGAGCGCTGGGTAACAAAATCCTTTAATCCACGCCAAACCTAAATCCCATAAAAAAATATCACACGGACAAACATCGAAAAAAGTAGACCATTGGATAAGGCGTGTTATCAACACAAACATTTACAAATAATTTTAGTAATCACCGATACGTGATAAAATTTCATAATCATGTAGGTATGTGACTACAAAAGAAAACATTAAATAATTGTGGTATTTCTCCCGCCAATACTTTTATTATCCGCACAATGAATTGAAAAGGTACTTGTTTTTATTTTGATGTCAGAAACTATAACACGGACCACGAGTTGTTTCACCGCATCGAAAAAATAGGTTTACGATTTCAACTTACCAGCTCCAAAAACTTGACAATAGACAGTCTGCTGATGGCCATTTTGATTGTTTTAATTTCGAATTCGGAACACAATGTTTTGCTTACACGAGCGAAACGACTAGACGCGCACTCCGCAAGGGGGCTTGTGAGGGACTGATGCCTCGGCGCAGCAAGGCTGACGGAGGGGCAGGGGTGAGGTCATACTTAATGTGCCCATAACTTTTATAAACCGGAAACCCATAAAATCACGAGCTTATTTAGGAACTACGCGTTTAACTCGATGAAAACATAAATAACCTGAGCTAATCCAAGGAGTTTAGATTTACGTCCGAAAAAACCGATAAGCTGTATTAATAGCGCTGTAGCCAACATTTTTAACGAGAATATCCATCGAATGCAGGTTATCGTGGTGGCACTAAGATGACGTAGTCGACGGAATAGCGAATCTTAGTCTTTATGACTTAACGGTGACGTCATGAACGACAAAATCGATGAGGTATTAGACGAGCTAAAGATGTTCTTAGGAAGCTCGTCCGGTCTAGAATTTTGCATATTCGAGTTCAGCGCTCATTGCAAAACTATGATGCGAAAAGAATAGCTACGTTTACAGGTGTTAAAGCGAATGTGTGTCAGTAAAATCCTTGAAACAATAATGACGGTCAACTCAATTAATTTTGCCGTATGCAGCTAGTACATTTGTCTATCAGTATAAAACTTAATAAGTCCTCGTAATTGGTATATTGGACTATATATAAAGGTATATTGGTCCGCGTATCAGTGGGGCCTTTAAAAAACAAATGTATTCTAACCTAAGCATACATTTTTATATGATAGATTACATAAGTTAGCTCCATCTATTTCTCTCGATTAAATCTGACGACTTAAGGCCTGTTGTTTGATCAGTAGTTAAAGTAAGTAGGTAATTGTTAAAAATCGTAACCAATGGTCAAACCTCGAGGAAATGTGTCAGATTTTCGATTCCTGTCTCAATTTTTAACAATGAGTTGAAGTTAACTATTGATAACTTAAAGCCCCTTAATAATTATATTTGACAAAAAGCGTTAAGCCTTCTTGGTTGGTTGGTTGGTGGATCCGATTCCCGACATGGTCAAATATTTGTGTACCCAGTGCGAGTATTTGTTTCCGAGTCTTGGGATATTTTATGTGTAGGTATTTAAGTATGTGTTTTTCCATTTATGTATATTTGTTGTTGTCTTTATTATTATATTTATGTATATTTGTTGTTGTAGAGCCTGTGTCAGGATCAATGGGGCATACTCGGCCTGGTTTAACATCTCTAAAGGTGTTAGACAGGGCTGTGTTGCCTCACCATGGCTGTTCAATCTATTCATGGACAGTTTTATGAGGGATTTGAAAGAGTATGATAAGGGTTTGCGTGTGCAAGAGTTGCTAATCAAATGCCTCTTATATGCCGATGATCAAGTTATACTTGCCCCATCGGTACTTGAGTTGCAGGAGATGTTGACAGTGATGAATGAGGGATTTAAGCAAAAGGGGATGAAAGTAAATGTTGCCAAGACCAAGGTCATGGTGATAGAGAAGGATGAAGAGATGACTGAGTGCGTGATAAATGTAAATGGCGAATTAGTAGAACAAGTGAGCGAATTTGTGTACCTGGGAAGTGTGTTTACAAGAGATGGTAAGTGTGAGAAGGATATCGAGAGGAGGGTAAATGCGGGGAATCAAATTAATGGGGCACTGTACTCCTTTGTGAGCAGACAGGGCGTTTCACAAAAAGCCCGGCTGGCTGTTCACAATGGAGTGCTGGCCCCTACCCTGATGTATGGTAGTGAATGTTGGGTGTGGCAGGACAAGCATGTAAGTCGTGTAAATGCAGTTGAAATGCGCTCTTTGCGTAGTATGTGTGGTGTGAAACTGATTGATAGAGTTAGAAATGAAAAAATCAGAGAGAAGTGTGGAATAAAAGAAGATGTAGTGACTAAGATTGAAAAGGGCATGCTTCGATGGTTCGGTCATTTGGAAAGGATGGATGAGGGAAGATTGACGAAAGAGATATACAGATCGAAAGTGTGTGGAAGGGTCGGAAGGGGCCGCCCTAGGCGTACTTTTTCGAATCAAATCGGAGAAATACTGGAAAAGGGCCGAATCTTAAGTACCCGAAACCGACGTGCGTGCATGACTCGATGTATGAATGTTGAAGAAGCGAAGGAAATTTGTCAGGATCGTAGCAAGTGGAAAGAAGTGGTCTCTGCCTACCCCTCTGGGAAACAGGCGTGATTTAATGTATGTATGTATGTTGTTGTCTAGTACAGTCACGTGCAAGAATTGTATCGAAGGAATCCTCTCATAAAATATGTTATGTAGTTCTTATTACACTGGACGGAGGTGCATTATTTTTGAGATCTAGGGCGTTTTTCAAAAAAAGTGTACATTAACTTTTTTTTCCAGAATTAGTTTTTTTTTGGTTTTCTTTACTCAGTATCGTTGATACTATCGATCCTCATGCAAGAAAAAAAGTGTCCCAGATTTTACTATGTAAGTTTTTTCTTCCAGTGCGTCACGTCCATATAAATAAAAAAAGACTGCATTCAAAAATGTGACGATTTGGAACTTGTATGAGGATCGATAGTATCAACGATTCTGAGTAAGAAAAACAATAAAAAAAAGAAATCAGAAAAAATAAAAAAGTACACTTTTTTTGAAAAACACCCTCTTGCGTTCTCCAATATTTTTACACTTGACTGTATACCCATAGTATGTACCTGCAAGCTTTAGAGCTTAGTTTGTGACGAGGTTAATTTGCGTGAGTTTGTCGCCTTATATTTATTAAGTATTTATTTAATCACGATGGCGTGAAAAGAGATGGGGCATCCGAAGTTTCATATTACGACACTCTATAATATTTCTTGCACGTCGCACGTCCATAGACCAACTGACCAACTGATCCTGGCTGGTGCTACATACGTTCGTACTTACGTTCAGTTAAGTTTTATTTTACGATGGAATGGAATCTGAGACCCATACATATTTGCAATCTCGAGACTATAATCCTAAGACTCTGAGGACTAGGACGGAATACCTCTAGTCATTTCACTGGTTGTCTTATCCCTGCACCGTATCACATCAATGTTAACACTGCTGCTTGGTACTACTGCTGTTAACCTACCGGTTAGGATGTGGATATTTTAGTAACGTCAAAAAATCCGATGTTCTTTTTCTGATTCGCCTACTGGTTGACTGGTAGAGAATGCCATTTGGCGCTAAGTCCGCCATTTGTACTTTATTGTATTTAGTGCAAAGAAGTTTAAGTAAATAATAAATAAATAAATAAAAAATAGCATTATTCCTACATGTACGACTGATAACCGGCTCATATCATTGTCACATAATGACACTTTTATGGAAGTAACAAATAATTCCATTAATTTAAATGAATCATAATTGTATCATCGAGCAAATTACGCACATCTGAAGCTTACTCGAAGCGGACGTGTATCACTCTATTGACATTGTCATAGGTATAAGGCAAAGGTTTGTGAATTTAGATATTTGCTACTCACTACTCACTCACGGACACAGGGCGTTCCATAAATCAGCATAAAAATTATAGCATTATTTTATTTTTATAGATAAGCAGAATATAACGTATATTCTTGAGCTAAAGTACCTAGCTTTAACTCAAATATTTAGGTACAATCGACGTCATAAATATTATATACGTTTTCAGACAACAAAAATATCTATACGTCCCTATGCCACGGACGATAAGGTCTAAATAGACGTATAACTTGATAAATTAGCGACAAACCCCGAAGCCGCGGGTACATTTTAATGCTTGTATACAGCGCAGTGAAGGATGATTGATTGGACATGCCTAGCCGGACAATAGAATGTCGTCACTAGGTCCTATACTCTCACTACCTGGTTTGAATTCAAATAGTTTCTTTAGCATCACAAGTGGGCAGTGGGGTTTCGAAAACAAATCATTTGGAAGATAAGTGTTAACATAACATGTGAAAGATTAAAATAACAAATGGGCTAGGCTTTAAGATAAAGAAACCAGTGTAGGTAGGAACCAAGTGTAGGTAGGTTATCAAAGTGATAAATATATAAGTCATCTAGGTTAACTTTATTATTTAAATTACAAACTACAATTAATAACTTGCATGTTACATTTACAAAGTTACCTTTAAAATACTTTGAAAACGATGTTTCACTGTCATGATCGGAACAATATATAAAAAAAACACATTTAAGAAATACGGTACCGCTGACAGATACACACACACACACGCGCACACGCACACACACAAAAACATAGCTGTCAAACTTATAACACCCCTCTTATTGCGTCGGGCGGTGGCTATAAATCAAAGTAAACTACAAAGAGATGTTCAAACTGTACAAAGAGATTTACTTTTTCACCATATTGCATTGTAATAGGGTCCAAAAGTGGATACATCTCTTTGTGTTCGACTGTACAATATGTTGTCAAAATCATCCCAAGAGGCAGCTTCGTGAACGGGTGCTGTCTGTGGGGTCCGGTCTGTTCACGCTTGCAAGGACCTGTTTTTCCAATTTAGTTATTTTAATTATCGTTCCTGACGTAGAGACCTCGTCATGTTGTTCTCCTAGTCATTTTACCTTTTATTTTTATTTTTATTGACCTTACATTTGTAAAAAATTGATTTGTGTTAGTTTAAAAAAAAAAATTACTTTATTACTTTGTAATGTAACTTACTTTTAAGTGTTATTGTATTTAATAATTGAAAAAAATACCTTCTGCTGGAGTTTCTTGCGGCACTTCTTCTCCGCAATGATGGTCTTGCCCGAAGCGCTAGTAGATTCACTCCCATGTTACTGACGTGTAAAAGAGCCCTCATGTGGCCAAATTACTGAATAAATATTTTGAATTTGAATTTGAATTTGAACTATGGTCGTTGTTAAATCAAATACTGTACTAATTATCGAGTACAGTGTATGTTTACGGCAACTAAGGTTATCACAAATATGAGAACTTGGCTGACGAACTGTTAATAAATAGTGATGACATCATGGAACCACTATTCGACAATAATGATGTAGGCATAGAGCTTAATGGTAAAGTTGGCCTTAAGTTGTACGTTGTTTTTTTACCAAGTTGTAAAATAGATGAGTAATGATATAAGGATATCGCATTACTAATTCTGATACTTATACCTATTAAAAGCCTGGCTCGAAATGAAATTCATTCACCATAACCAAATTTATTTGTTTTTAACACCAATGTCAAGGATAAATTAGTTAATATCACAGTATTACTTCATCCGTTTTATCATGATGAACAAATATTGGCCAGTTTTTTAGGTTGCGTCGTGTGATTATGTACATTTTCTAACCATGCACCTCTCACACCACCGTGTTTTTACGACCCTCATATTCCAATAGGTACTGGCCCAATCGCTGTACACGCATCTTCCAAGGACGAGAATTTAAGATTAGGGATAATGCCTCCCGTCTGTCAGTTTGCCCAGTCACTGGACTTTACTGAATGCATATGAAGATAAAAGTATAGTAATCGCCCCTTTGATTGCTCCTGATCTATGGCATCAACATCATCATCATCATCATCAGCATCATCATCATCATCATCATCATCATCATCATCATCATCATCATCATCATCATCATCATCATCATCATCATCAACATCAACAACAACAGCAGTATCATAATTATCATCCTCATCAACCACAACAACGGCAGTTTCGTCGACAGACGAAGGACGAAGCAACACTACATAATAAAACCGCTGAGCGCTCTTATTCCTGTTTATCTAAACCAATTAAAACCCTATTTATTTTTTGCGTGCACACTAGCAAACATAAGGTAATATAATATGTAATCATAATCAACAAGTGCGAATACAAATATTTTTTCATAATATTGGTTGCCGGGTTAGAATAGTGCCACTCCATGTCTTCCCGTGGATGTCGTAAGAGGCGACTAAGGGAATAAAGGCTTGTAGTACTGTTAGGCGATGGGCTTGCCACCTGTCACTAATACACTTGGAAACATCTTAGCCTACTTGTGCAAAATGTGGTTACAGAATTATCAAGAAGTTTTAAGACTTCTTGGTAATTCTTTAGCTCTGCCTACCCCACTCTGGGAATGAAGGCGTGAGTTTATGTATGTATGTATATATTATGCAACAAACAACAACCTACGACACAGCATATGAATCAATCAGGAAATCGATCTATTGGTGATTCGCTGTGTAACAAAATCAATGGGCAACATATTTACATGTACTTATGTAAAAAGTTAGTCTATATTTCTGCTAATTTGGTTTGTTGAAATTTTACATGTGAACCCAGAGCAGCAAGGCATTTTCCTGGTTGAAGTTTACTACTCTTCGAAGAGGCTCCTAAATATTATATCAACTGTCCTCTACATAAGTGTAGTTTATATTTAATTTATGTAAGTTTAAGTACCTATACACCGTATTTTTTTTGATTTACGATAACTTCTGCATATTCCTAGGTACATAGAAACTAAAGTGGTAGATTAGGTTCTTAAATAATGCAAAAAAGAAAAACTGTTACAACAAAGTAATTAAATGTTGTATCTTTGGTCATTCTAAAAGGGCCTTTAGAGTTAACTAATAGTCAGTTTCAAAAACGTTAATGTTGTCGTGACATACACACACAATTAGCCTTTTATACCAGTTCAACGTGATTAACTGATTAAATTTAAAAATTAAATATCTTTAAAACCGTAAGAGTAATCATTGGTCTGTTTTCGGGAAATTAACTTTTGTTTGACCTAAAGAAAGTTCCTTTAAAGTTATCGTAAATCAAAAAAATCTCATTGTATTGTTTTTGTTTTGTACAATAAAGTGCTTCCATACATACATACACAAGATGACATTATATAGTAGTGGTGCGAAAAGTACAGATGGCCTCGTAGTACGAGTATGTTAGACCGGTTTTCAAAGGTAATTTGTGCCGAAGGGCAAGGATTACTTGAAACCAGTCGGTTGCCTTCATCCGCGCATTATTTTTTGGCAACTTTTTGTACAAGATTTTATGTTGTTTGAGATAAAGGTTTGCAACCACGGTTAACGTTACGTTAATGGGACCTAAGCACAGACACACTGAATGATGACTACCTTTTATCTATTCCCCAGATGATTAGAACTCATTTCTTTGCTAGATATCATCTTTCATCGTTCTCTTCTGGGCAGCTTTTTTATAATACTTCACGGATTTTCTTTCAGCAATAAATCACGTTAAATAATCACTCCTTGACAGAAGACAATCAAACACTTTCGCCTTTATTAAGATACCAAAATGGGATGAGGACTCTCAGAGTAGGGACAATTCATTGGAATGGAAATATTATTTTGACATCATAACCGTTACATATGAGTATTTACCACAGGTAACACAGATATCCCACGCACAATCAACGCTTACATGGCTCAATCACAACAGAATCACCTCTTGGTTTACGTAATACCCTAAACAATTTGGCCTTCGCCGAGCTTTGATGTTAGTTCTCTGATTAATATGTACCGGTAAAGAATGGCGAACATTGAGGCTCTATTAGCCAGTGAGTCGTTACTGCGAAATAGAGGATGATCAATTCAAATGTGCATGGTCATTGGATTGGACAGTCCGAAACGAAAATAGATGCAGAAATGTATTTATAGCCATTATGCCAATTTCTGAAATCATCATTAGATAATAGAAATAGAAACATATATTCGCCGAGCACAAAAAACAGAACAGAGAAGAACATCATAAAAAAAGGATGGCAACACAGTAATAAAAAAAAACAATAAAGAGAGAAAGAAAAAATGTAGGATAATGTTGCCATGACTGATTCTGTGACGTCGAAATTGACACCACTCACCACTATGTCGCAGCATAAACCGCGACGCTGGTTTTCAGTGGCGCCAACGTGACACACGAACGAAGGGACATTGTTTAATTAAACAGTCAATAAAATTTTAGCTTTGGGAATCAAAACGGAGTAAAATAGTTACAAAAATTAGCCAAGGATAATTCAAACAAAAATAAAGAGGAAGCCAATTGAACACAGATAAAGAAAGAAGAGATTTAAAATGCAAGAGGGGGAAAAGAACCAAACGGTACCACCAACATTAACCCGCAATGATCGGCGGTTCGGCGGCGGCAGCGGAATAACCGGTACCAACCCTCATTTATCTCTTCTCACTCTTGGGGTGTGACTGGATCGCGAAACTAATATACACTTATTTCATTAAAAGTAGATTTAGCTTAGTGCGTGAAATAAATTGTGATTTAATGGTGTTACATGGGATTACTAATGTCTTGCACAAAATTTATTCGCACATTTTCGTTTCGCATAGCAACCATTGGCACAATCATCATTTCGCACAATTGCTTTTTGCCTAAATTTCTTGGCACACTATCATTTCGCACAATTTTCTTTGGCAGAATAATACATTGGCATAATGTTGATTAGAACAATACTCCTATGGCCGAATAATCGTATCGCCGAAATTGTTATGGCATAATAATCATTTCCCACAATTTTCATTGGCATAATGTTGATTAGAACAATACTTCTACGGTTGAATAATGGTTTCGCCGAATTTTGTATGGCATACTATGTAGTTGTGTATTTCGGACAATCTATATTATGCAAGATGAAGGGAACCCCTTATTTATCCCACTGCTCCAATTGCAATGCGGTCATGGCATTGTAGAACTTCTAACCTAACCCAACCTATTTTACTGGTAGCAGTTCGTTACTAATACGCCGCAATAAACTCAGCGGAATGTCTATTGTCCTACAGAAAATTCTGCGATATTCAATTCGGCGGAATGTATATTGTGCTACAGAAAATTCTGCGATATAAAATTCGGCGGAATACATATCGCTCATCCAATAGAATAATGACATAATTGCAAAAAAAACGGGTTTTGAGATTTTACCGTCATAAGTGTTCTAAAGGTCAGGTATATCGCGTGGAACAATGACATAACATGCATGCTAAAAATGCAATTATGTCATTATTCTATTGGATGAGCGATATTGTGCTACAGAAAATTCAGCGGTATAAAAGTCGACGATAGTAGTAGTATGCTATTCAAATTTGTGCCAAATGAATATTATGCGACATAATAATTGTGGTAAATATATAATTATGCGATAGTATCATTCGGCTGAAAGTAATTGTGCGAAAACGGTTATGCGAAGTGTATTTCGGACAACAGAGATTGTGCAAGATAAGGGGTACCCTGTTACATGATCAGCGGAACAATGATTTACTACGATTCTATTTACGAACTGTAATACAAAACAATCATTACATACATACATTAAATCACGCCTGTTTCCCAGAGGGGTAGGCAGAGACCACTTCTTTCCACTTGCTACGATCTTGACAAATTTCTTTCGCTTCTTCAACATTCATACATCGAGTCATGCACGCACGTCGGTTTCGGGTACTTAAGATTCGGCCCTTTCCCAGTATTTCTCCGATTTGATTCGAAAAAGTACGCCTAGGGCGGCCCCTTCCGACCCTTCCACTCACTTTCGATCTGTATATCTCTTTCGTCAATCTACTTTCATCCATCCTTTCCAAATGACCGAACCATCGAAGCATGCCCTTTTCAATCTTAGTCACTACGTCTTCTTTCATTCCACATTTCTCTCTGATTTTTTCATTTCTAACTCTATCAATCAGTTTCACACCACACATACTACGCAAAGAACGCATTTCAACTGCATTTACACGACTAACATGCTTGTCCTGCCACACCCAACATTCACTACCATACATCAGGGTAGGGGCTAGCACTCCATTGTGAACAGCCAGCCGGGCTTTTTGTGAAACGCCCTGTCTGCTCACAAAGGAGTGCAGGGCCCCATTAATTTGATTCCCCGCATTCACCCTCCTCTCGATATCCTTCTCACACTTACCATCTCTTGTAAACATACTTCCCAGGTACACAAATTCGCTCACTTGTTCTACTAATTCACCATTTATATTTATCACGCACTCAGTCATCTCCTCATCCTTCTCTATCACCATGACCTTGGTCTTGGCAACATTTACTTTCATCCCCTTTTTCTTAAATCCCTCATTCATTACTGTCACCATCTCCTGCAACTCAAGTACCGATGAGGCAAGTATAACTTGATCATCGGCATATAAGAGGCATTTGATTAGCAACTCTTGCATACGCAAACCCTTATCATACTCTTTCAAATCCCACATACAACTGTCCATGAATAGATTGAACAGCCATGGTGAGGCAACACAGCCCTGTCTAACACCTTTAGAGATATTAAACCAGGCCGAGTATGCCCCATTGATCCTGACACAGGCTCTGGAGCCCTCATAAAGGGACCTCAAAGCCTGCACCAGGTTGCTGCTCACTCCATACATAGACAGCACCGTCCACAACTCCTTTCTATCTACCCTATCATAGGCCTTTTCCAGGTCCACAAAAGCACAGAAAACCTTTTGGTTCACAGCCACGAACTTTTCTGTGATGGACCGTAGTGAAAAGACCTGATCCGTACATCCCATTCCCTTTCGAAATCCCGCTTGTACATCCCAGATTTTGTCATTCGTAACATTCAATACCCTTTCTATTAGAATCTTCGCATATACTTTGCCGACAACACTAAGGAGGCTGATACCGCGGTAGTTTTTGCAGTCTTGCTGTGACCCCTTTCCTTTATACAGAGGGACGATAACGGCCTTGACCCAATCTTCTGGGACTCGGCCGCTATTCCAACATGCATTGAAAAGACGGTACAACAGACTACCCACCAGGCCATCTCCTCTCCTCAGCATTTCTATCGACACTCTATCACAACCTGCTGACTTTCCCGCTTTCATACTTTTTAAAGCTTTCATGATTTCACTCATACTAATCACACTTTCATCTTCGCTACTTGCATCTTTACTCATGCTTTCTGGCTCACGACAAATATCTTCGCATTCAAACAAGCTTTCAAAATAAGTTTTCCATCTATCAAGCATTTTTTCTTCCTCACATATTAAGTCTCCAGACTCATCCCTCACCGCGCTTAATTTAGTTTTCTCTGATTTCCCCCGAGCCGATTTAATCAAGCTCCAAAAGAGTTTAATATTCGACCGGAAGTTGTCAGAGAAACTCCTATCATACTTTTCATTCAGTAAATCTTTCTTTCTTTCTGTCGCTTAGATCTTGTCCTGGATCTACAGCTACAAAATCCAACCAACACTTTTTCTTCTCTTTCACGACATCATCTACCTGTCTAATAAGCAAGGATTTTCATCCAAAGTCGGTCGCGAATGCATTTCTACTTAATTCTCAAAATCAATGACATTCATTTCAAGAACTCACTTTTCCTGTCCTCTTATTTATAGTTTTGAACTCCTCATACTAATCGAGTTGGATTCAACCTGTATATTGATGCTTCCGCTAATTCGGCGCGTATAGCGCGCAAATACTCGGCTTGACCTATATTTTAAGTCTCACTTATACTTAGTGTTTTACGTCCCGCTTCCACTTCTTTAAATAGCGCAAAAATAAAAACTTCGTTTTTTAATGGAGTAGCCCGTTTATTCCACCATGTTCTGTTGATAACTATTACAGCAGGGTTACTATGCCTATGTATCCATATATCTATGGACGTTCTATTGTTAAATATTGAATCGAACATTAAGAACTAAGATGGAATGCTAGTTATGCTAGCATAGACGTAGTTATTAATAAGAGCCAGCGTCATTTACCTATACTGAGTTGTGCTGTTGGCTGAGAACCTTCAGGATTAACGCAGTGTGTATTTTAACGTCATCTCAAACGTGCTAATTGGCGACTTATTACTCCAACAAGTCAATACTCACGAGAAGACATCCTCGTAACACAATCATAATAGACTTACGCTACACATACACTTACAATTTACAGATACTTAATTCCCGAACATGAAGTAAGAAATGCAAGCTTGCAGGAGTCTTTGGTATTTGTGTTTTGTAATGATACACTTTTCTAACTTAATACATCTTCGCCTATTGCATAGTATAAAACAAAGTCGCATCTCGCTCCATTATTTTTACATTTTTCAAAGTGCGCAACAGATTTTGATGCGGTTTTCACCACCAGTTATATTAATTTTTCACGTAGGATTAATTTATAAATTCTGGATTATGTACGGGGGTTACAGAAAACATAAATTAATCAAAGCGAAGTGAGGGCGGGTCGCTGGTAAATAAAACCAATATATAAACCAAGGTCATCGCCCTGATAATATATATTAAGTACAAGTAAGGCCCGTATTAATAAACTGATCTCGACTGTAATTCCCGTCTCAAGATGCGTCAAAAATGACAGTTTTCTATGGCTTGACGTTAACTTTGACATGTCTTGTGACAAGCATCTCAGTCAAGATGAGTTTCTTAGTACGGCCCTAAGTGTACATTATCGTTTGTGTTTATAGATCGGTGCATATGACGTTTTATAGTCACGCGTATAGTTATGTATGTATGTACCTATGTACTAACTACAGGGTTACGGTTATGGATGCTCTTTTACCACAAGGTTCTGCTGGCTGAATGTGTACGAAGGTTATTAACTCAAAATTAATTGAAAGCACAGATGTCAGGGGATATTTTAGTGTGCATGGCACAGCTTAAATGAATTCCAGTGATATAAAATCTTGCCAAATTGGAAAACCGGTAAATTACCGACTTCGGTCCGGCAAAAACATTGCTTTTAACGTTTAACCTAACTAGACCGGCACTCGTCAACTCGTCATCGGCACGCACGACTGATAAGAATATTCCCCTGGTAAGACGGGATTAGTTTAGCAGGTATAGCAGGTTAGCAGGTAGCAAACTAAAACAATAGGCTCAGATGTACCCTTATGTTAAAACTGTTGAAAGGGAAGGGATAGTAAGATAAAGAAACAGTAAACAAATAGTACCTTACCTAATAAGGCACATCTTCGGCTGACCCTGGAATACGTGTAGCGTTACTTTACTTGCTTACTTCGTAATAGTAATATAAGTTTACAAATAATTATCAGTTTTGTTCATAATTTGAAAGCCAATTTCAATCAAATACATTTTTAAGGAGTGGCTGAAAGTAAATTGCACTTAAAATCATATTATTCCACGTTTATTTTAGTTTTTCACGGTTCGGTAAATTACCGGTAATAGCTATAAATTACCGGTATTTTACCGGCTATAAAAAAGGGTCGGTTTACCGGTAAACCGGTATACCGGTTTGCATTCCCTAGTTCTGATCTGATGTAACATTTAAGGATTCATTAAATTTTATGATGGTTTTTAGGGTGCGCAATGTTACCCCCTAGGACTAAAGCTACCCGAGGTTACGGTACAGTTTTATTGAGTAGACCTAGACCCTCAGCCCAGTTCCGAGTGTGTGGTTGTTTGGCTTTAATTATTAATTTAACTTTCATAGTTTTGGGACTGTATTAATTATATCAATGTTTACGCTTACTAGCTTAGAATTTTTATAGTTTATGCATGTAATAGGTATTTATTTCTCAAATAGTAATTATTGTTATTATATTGTCTATATCTTTAAATCGAATGCCATCTGTAGTCATTCTCCTGAAACTCCGAAACCGATAAGAGAAAATTGTAACTGGCGTCGAGCTGCCGCTCTGTTGCGACACTCGGATTTTGTAGTTCGAACACTTTTCAACAGATGGCAGTGGCGGTGCGTTAAATTTTGCACTTAAACAAAATATATCAAAGTATAAAGATAAAATATAATTTATGAATTGTTTCTATACAGCACTAGCGACATCTATCTATATAATTGTTTGCCTAAATATAGGTGTTCAATAGTACAAAGTAGAAGAAGGCACACCACCCAGTCCTGTGAAGTTGTCACGGTGCAAAACACCAAAAAACGTCATAAAAAAAAAGTTAGAACATGACCGCTGAGCTTGAAATTGTGTGGCCATATTTTTGTAAATTTGAGATGCTACCATCCGAGTATCATATGCATTTTTGCAGCTGAATGTACTTGACTCTATAATGAAGAACGTCCGCAGTGGTCATCACTTCATTTTAAACGAACACATATTATACAGGATCGAGACTACACGGAAAAATCCATATTGTCTTTGACCTATTATCGTATTGTCAACGTTTTGATAACTCCGTAATGGCGGCCGAGCTTAAAGCAATACCAGGACACGTCAAAGATAAAAGGGTTTGACCACCTAGAATAGACGCCCTGGAATATGATTTCCGTGTTTATCAATGTGGATAAACGTTGACAAAACATCACTTTCCGTCCATTCCACTCTGACTTAGTGACGGATGTTTCATCCACATGGTATCCACCGCGATAAAACGTAGAAATAAAAACGCTAAATAACTAAAATAACGCTTATATTTATCAAAACTTTCTCTATTCAGGCTTTGGACCTAGACCGGCTGCTGGTATCGTCTTTCTGCACGGAGCACACCGACAGCATCGCGTCGATGGCGAGCAGCACCGCGTTGGCGAGCGCGACGATAGCCGCGGCGCGCGAATGCGTCTTGCGCGTGCACTCGGGCACGCTGCGCCAGGAGCTCAGCGTCATCCAGCCGCACGCGCCAAACAGCAGGCTACCCGTGCCCGACCAGATCGCGTCCACGTACGCGTCCGCTGCCGCCGATACCGCCTCACCTGCACACGATTTGTGAAAATATCATACGTAGCTAGACAAAACACGTACCTAACTAGACAGCCAGCGTTGTTTGTGTTTGTGTACGTAATACGTAAGGTGCCAAACTTGAATCTACCTTTTACTTACTGCGGGCCTATTATGGTCGTGTTTATCTATGTGAATAAACGTCAGCCACTTTCTGAGCAGTATGTAAGTACACGCATTATGAATGACTGATTTTTTATCCACTGCGATAAAGGCAACCATAATACAGGCCAGGCTCTGCATGTTTTTTGGCCTTTGTTGGGATTTGTTTCAGAATAACTGCTCGAGGTTTAGAGGCCCCTAAAATCAGAGGCCGGGGGCCGCCCCTCGCGCACTCCTATGGTCCACTCCACCATTACAACCAACAGATTCCAGCGATTTTCGGTCATCGTTTACCCTACTATTGATATTTTTAAAGTCCCGTTATGTCTCCTTACCAGGACAAAATTTATTTTCCAAAATTGTTTTCCATAATATTACAAAGTCACTCAAGTCGCATTTATACAAACATATAAAAGCTGAAACACTTCACTCCGCATTCAAGTTTTTCTATTAAACGGTTCATAATGTTAGCAACTATTAAATTATACCTTAATCATACGCTGGTGGTTTCATCATCAAACTCCTCAGAGTCCAAGTAGGCCAGACTACAGTCGAGAAACATGAGGATCGCAGTGAACACGGAAAAGGAGCCAGTGAGGACCGCCGCCAGGTGGTCCCCGGTGCGGGGGTGCAGCGACTTGTACAGCCGCGCGCTCAGCAGCATCCCCCCGGTCACCGCGAACAGCCCCGTGCCAAGAATGCCAAAGTACAAGTCCTGGACCAGATCCAGCGGCGCTAACAACATCTCTCCTAAAACGTTTTTCGCTATTATAATACGCAGTCAAGAGTATGGTATAGCTTTTTGATTGGAGCAAAACATTTTAATTTGTATAAATGCGACTGGACTTCTAGTAATAAGGTTCTGGAGTTACAGAATTGATTCACTCAACACATTTCTCATCATGTTTTTAACATCAATAAAGAACAGATTATGACAGGGGTACATTATCATTGAATGAGTTTCCAACATAGCTTTTTATTATTTACTCTTGCAGCTTCCAACTGTTTGCGTTTGAATAATCATAAATCCCAAAGTAATGTTAGGGCTTAACGCATTCACTGCCGGCATTGTTTTCCGAATTTTACACCGTACACCGCATCTTTTGTTTAATAAAAAGCTCTTATACTGTAAGAACGCACATACGCGTTCAAGGCACTGGATAAAAGCCAGGAAAACGCTGATATGCGTTGCCAGCAATGAATGCATTAAATGAAATATCTACAGTAAGTAGTTAAATCCACTTACCTATAATTTCTCCGGAGAGAACAATGACGAAACCGACGTAAGTGCCAGAACAGAGAATAAGAGTCGGTACATCTGTCAAATCATAACTGTAGTGGTGTAGTGTCAGACACGCTACTGTGAGCATCTGAAACAGGCATCTAACTCAATGACAGAGCTTCAGGCATATAAGGCTCAGATTTAAGATACTGAGGCTTTACCATATGCCATTATAGAGTTATGTAAGGACCATAGAGCTATTATAAGAACAGCTAAAAAAAAGAGCTTTACTGCGACAAATTTTAAATCCACAAATTGTTTCGACATTCGTCATAACTCATAACATAATCATAATGTATCGATGGAATATTTTATTGGACTATCTGATTTTGTGTACACTTTTCTACAAAAGATTAGAAGAAAGAAGTCATTATGAGAGCATTAAATATGTCTATAGCGTAGATTTTATTTTTCCGTAAAGAAATAGCATTAGAAAACTGTCTTGTCACTGGTGTGGTGTGTCACTTTTTGCTACCCTTTCGTATTACGTCGTTACTTGGGAATACTTACTAATTCCATGAATTTTATTAAACACGTTGGTATTAACATTATTTAAAGTGTATTTTAAATATAAAACGAAAAATATTTTTAATATCAAAATTTAATATCTAACACGATTGATTAATTTACATGACATCCAAATTTGACAGATGACACAATAGTAAAAGATAGAAAAGCGTTTAGCGTGATGGTGGCAAAACAACTCAAATAAGGTTTTAACACAGCTTTTCATATAGAGGTTGTACCTACATGAAAAATTGAGTTCCGTGCTACATTTTTGATAGCCCAAATTTATTTTTTAAGAACTACGAAAGCAATTTCTACTTGTGGCTACTTAGTCGTACTTTGAGCTAAAAACACAACGAATTAAAAAAGATAAAGACATTTCAAGACATTTTCCAGATTTTTTGTATTTGTAGAAAGTTTCAACTTGTGTGAGTGAGTTTGACATACAGACAGAGGTTTCTTTGCTCTGCGACCACGGCGAAACTGTGAGGGTTCTTTTTTTTAACCGACTTCAAAAAAGGAGGAGTACATGTTCGGCTGTAGATATGTTTTCTTATACATTTACCGATTTAAAATTCCCGCGGCGTTACTTGCGACGAGCTTGAAATATCCTTTAGTTTCTTATTCATTAAGAAGTGAGACTACATAACAGCATTATTATGATAACTAAAAACCATGAAATACAAACAAAATGTTTTGAAAAACTATCAACCAGCACCCAAACAGTAGCTGAAGTCGGCTTTTGGTTAAAAATATTATAGGGTCTAAACTTCATTTGTACTGACCTAGTTTAATTAGGAAATAAGTTACTAGGGTTCCGTACCCCAAGGGAGTCCAACGGGACCCTGTTAATAATCAGCCGACGCTGTCCGTAGTGTCCGTCCGTCCGTCCGTCCTAACTTTAAACAGCTGTATCTTTTGGACAGTAATAGATAGCTGGTTGATTTTTCTTTGTTATTACGGCGTTTTTACAAACACATAAATAAATTTTAAAAAAGCGTATTAACAAAGGGGTCCCCATTTTTATTTTTCAAACTAGTTTATTTTCGTTGTATCAGTAAAAAAGGCGTCAAATTTAGTATGATCATTAGGACAAACCCTGAACAAAAACAAGAAATACAAAAAAAACTCATGTGTGAGTTAATAAGTAAATTTTATAAGGACCCAAGTAAGTTTATATAAACATTTAAATATTAAATTATGACTTGACTCGCCTAAAAATCTTCCTAATTAAGATTTACAGTTTAAGTAAGCATGTAACAATTGGACATTACTGAAATAAACAGTTTAAATTTAAAAAAAAATTAAACCTTTTGCTAATTCGATTCGAAATCGAATTCAGATCGCAGTATAATAATACCTACTGTGCGGCGATACGAAACTCTCAATGCGCGAGTCCGGCTCGCACTTGACCGGATTTTTTTATGTTTTGGAGGTGGTTCATTATTTAAAACAATTACTTAATGTATTGATGCTAAAATTACCACCTCTTCGAAGAAAAGTCTGCTCTATGATGACACCAATGGGTATGTATAATAGACAGAACAATACAATTATACTTATACATACATTATATTATTACTATCCTCATTAAATATTGATAACTATCGGCCACACGCAGAGTTTGTTAATGAAGATTAAGTCCTTTCTTCGTGACGATTTACATAGGTACAGTCAGCTGCAGAGAAATGGATACCCCCCCTCCTGATAAGGATTGTTTTTTTTCTAAAACCTGTTCTTAGATTTAAATGATTTTGAGTTAATGTGTAGACAATAGTAAAATCTTCAATTCACCAAAAAATCATACAAATTTAACCACAGGTTTTTGAAAAAAATCGATCCTTACCAGACGGGGTGGTATCCTAAAAAGTAACGAGGAACGAAGTCTCTAAAAAGTTTCTGAGTACGGCGATGAGCAAGCAGTTATTTAAAAACGCTTGTGTTACATACTACACTAGTTCCTAAGATTTTCTATATCTAGAGAGATATTAATAGTTGACGTGAGCTACGGTATAAAGCCATTATCTATGCACCTAGTCGAGTTAGGGCAGGGCACGGATTGTTATTATTGAGTGAGAGCGCCGCCGACCTAAAAGTGCTCGGAAATACCGTGATCCACGAAAGTTCAAGGCGCTCCTGCGGTGAATAAGGATGCTGTTCTTATTTCTTTTTCAATAGATTTCGATTGGCCAATCAATGTAAGTGACTTTGCGGAATAGTTTCGCGCCTTACCTGGTGTTTTGTAGACCTCGGATGCGTACTTAAAGATTGGCTTCTTTTATAAACAATGCTTCGTTCTGTTTTTGTCTGCATCTAACCTTCAGATAAATAATATTAGAAAAGAAACGAGACTTAATATTTAGTCTGCATAGAAACAATTTGTTTGACACTTCTTACGAGTTTAATGATAATGTCACTGTGACACAGTTCTATGGTGGATCAAGGTTTCAATGGGCTGATAGTAACCCTATTAGTTTATCTAAACACCATTCAACGAGCGTATCAATTACGCAGATTTTCATATCATCGAAAAGCAGTTCTCGCCGTATGAGTTTTCGTAAAAAAAAATGTCTTAATCATACCTAACCTACTTAATCAATGTTTAATACCTATATTTAGAAAACAAAATGATGGGTTATTATGCCTGGGTCTTTATTCCACTTTGCTTTTAGTCCATCTTACTTATTTATCGTATCATATTGTTGACGTTATGGTTACTCCCTTTTACTTAAGAGCTACTAAAACATAGTAATATAATTACGAAATAAAAACAAGATGAGGCTAAAACAAAAGTGTAATAAACCCCTGTCAATTTTATTGTTACATTATATTTTTCAACCATCTTGATCCCAATCTCAATATTCCCAATCTGTTGTTATATTTCAATATCTACTCGTACCACACATTAGCTGTTATTGTACACTTGTTGACACTCCGAATAAAAGCATTTTTACATTTTAGGACAAAACAATGAAAGCCAAAGTTGCGAGATGAGATATTACATTTTTAATTTCTCATTCAGCCGCTAGATTAATTTCGGGGGAAAGCAGGCAACAAGAAAATTCAGCGACAATGAAATTTGTTTAATGGGATATTTTAGCATTTTTATTAAGGTGAAATTTAAATGGAAACTTAATTCTAAAATATTTATCCCTATATGTATACTTATATACACATGTAAAGACATGAACAGCGTAATGCTGTTGCGGCGAACAAAATGAAGTTACCGAGGGAGGAGATTCGCTGTAGGTAACGTATACGTCGGTAAACATACGGTTTACCCTTGTTTTGGTGACACTAATTTCATAGAACGTACCTATCACTTCGCAGAAGTCTCATAGAAAGCTATTTTCTGCTGAACCCGTGTTGATTTCAAGTTATCTTGTGATGGTTACAAGTCTAACCTAACCTAACCGACGTGAATCATATCTAAGATAACCTGAAATCAACACGAATTGCGAAGTGATACGTTCTATGAAATGAGTGTCGTTGGTGAAACGAGGGGGCACAAAGGGGTAGGTACATATATCAAAGTCAAATACGGGTTGATTTAGAATACCTACTCGTTAGTAAATAATCTATTAAATGATAATGTCGATATTTTTAGAAGTAAAAACATCGGCATTGCCGTTAAACGATATTGTATTATTTTTTTCTTGAAATTTGAATGAAAATTTCATGGTGTAACTTTATTTTAAGATACTGTGTTACTTAAGGTAGATTATTCTTTGTCAATTACTCTTTCGGTTGGCATTATAATAACACGGAATTAAAAAAAACACATTTGGTCCGTTGAATTCCCATGTGAGGCTGGTAATTTAAAAAATCTTTGATTGCTTCAATATCTACTTACCTCTACTTAAAAAATAACTACCATAAGACAAAATGTCACTAGTTATGTCAAATATACAAAGTACCTTGTTGTCGCATAGACGTGGGACGCCCTGAATTCGTGTACTACTTAATCAATTGTTCACTCGAAATAGTGACAATCCCGGGAGGTCAAATGAGCACGCATATCTGGGAAAGTAGAGCAAAGAGATTTCACTCCTTGGTCACCCGCTGGACTCGAAAAAAGGACGGGACGTCCTAAATCAATGAAATTGTCCCACAAATTTTACGAGCAGCTCCATATAAATTTCCAAGATTTTATTGAATCTGAGACCCAAAACTACAATCTCAGGACTGCAATCATAAGACTGCAAATCCGTTGCCAACCCTGATGACTAATATGAAATGCCTCTATCCTAGTAATTTCAAAGGTTATCCTATCCTTACACCGGAACACAAAAATGCGAACACTGTTGCTTGGCGGTAGGATAAGAGATAAAAAACAAGGCCCTAAAAACACTATCTGACCTTGTATTGCAAATATTATTGCATTAATAAAGATACTACACAGTTCTTACAAAAGATAGATTAAAACCGCATTGATTGATGCAATAAACAAAAAAACAACAGCACGAGTACATTGCATGATGCAACATTTTAGATTATCCTAATACATACGCTCATCAAGCAAAAAATTACAGTCTGCCATTCGCTTGAAGCTATGTCTGGATTGAACTAGTTTGAGACATCTTCATAGAAATTATTGCTTGCAATTCAATTCTGAAGACCGAACGTTGATTGCATTGTCCGCGCAAATTGATAGAAGCCGAGGTATTGGATTCACTCTATTTCTATTGAGTAAAATTTCTAATATCCCATTATTAAGGACTGATTTCAGATACAAAAATTAAATAATTATAACAGCTTTGCGAAAAATACCTGACTGCGGCAAAGCCCAAAATGAGGATTATGTGTTTGACCTGTGTGTGTATGTAGGTATATCTTCCTCGTAACTACTTAACGTGTCGACCGATTTTTATAAATTATACCGTCGGTGAAACTGCAAAACCGCGTAAGTAACATTTTAAATAAGGAGCAAAATGCACCTTTTAATAAGACAGTAAGGTTTATTTTGCTCTATCGTAAATTTGTTAGTTACGCGGTTTTCCAGTATCACCGACGATACGTCATTAGATTAGGCTTGCTGGCGCTAGTGTCAATTAGTACATAAAATTCTTAAAAATATATTTTTCAATCGGCTTTTATGTGTTTTAATGTTTTTAACCGACTTCAAAGAGAAGGAGATTATTCGTTCCACTGCAAACATCTTTGTTTTATGTATGTTCACCGATTTCTCCGTTAATTATAGTCCGATTTAAAAAATATTTTTTGTTTGATAGAGTATTCTTTCAAGGTTTTTATTTAGTTAGGTACTTCATTTTGACGAGATTTAAGCTAATCCTAGCATAATCTTTCTTCATCTCGATAGGATTGAGTACATATCAAGAGCAAGGAATGTTTTGGAAGAGATGCTTTACAGCTCTCCCACTATTTATTTAAACGATTTTTTAGTTTAGCCTCAGTGCATTCCTTTTCTATATATAACACTAGTTAGATGGAGCCGCACTTAAGGGTAAATCCTTTTATCAGTCTTGTGCGGCCGCTGAAAGTTCATAGTAAGCGTGACACGAACATAAAGTTCCGTTCAACTTTAAATTGCCTAAAAACGTACTGAGGTCGTTTTATGAGCTGTCAAATCCCGTCTAGTTCCAAGGTGAAAGGGACAGACATATATGACTTATATAGTTTCATCCCTTTTATCCACTGGAACTTGGCAAACGTTAACATCTTGTAATACAGCCTCTGATCTTGATCGTAAAACCCGCGAATACGGATCACAGTATTGAAGGGATCGAGGCCAATCTCGTTATTGTGTCGGAGGACAAGAAATGTGAACGGTTCACGAATGTTCCGCGTCCCCAACCTTGTGTCACGTGACTCCTGTCGTATTTTTAGATGAATGGAATCGAGGAGGAATACGCAAAGCGTATTGTTGATCTATAATCGTGTCAGAATAAGGGCAGGAATTCACTATTATAGGTCTAAAAGGATACTTGAGATATACACGAGTATTATTCCAATTCAAATCGGCAATCTAATTTATGTACAGTGCTACCAGGCCATTTTCCTAATAGCTATCGGCAATATTCGTTTTTCTATGACACACGAGTGACAAATATACTGTCAGTTGCGAGTGCAAGCGTGATAGCGATAGCCAGCCGAAAGCTATTAAGAAGCTGGGAATATTGTATAGGTACATGTCGAATTAGTAATAAAAACCCCGGATCCTGATATCCTTTATATTTGAATCGACGATGATTTACTTTAGTATCTTTAGCAAGAACCACTCGAGAGAGGTTCCACTCAAATTAATTTACGCAATGGTTTTGTAATATTTGTCGCTTTTTGGTAAAAAGTTATCGTCCTTTTACCATCAGTTGGATAGTGCAATAATTTACAATGAATATAAAGCGAATCCTCCGCATAAATGGAGAGGCCTTGTGAGAATCAATTTTGTAAACAATAAAAGTATTTTGCAAGCGCTGAGTGCGAACGTTGAACGGTATCATTGAGATTGCGTAGCTATTATGCATTGCCCGTGACTTTGCTCGCGTATGCGTTATTTATTTCACTATTATAAATTATGCAAGTATTTTTCCTTCTTTTTTTTATGGAAGCGAATTTGATGATGTTTTCGGTAAAGACAGGTACAGTCAGCCAGATCAATGGTCATTGAACTTTGACACAGTCCCTGTTCCTGTCCACTCGCCAAATATGAGACAAATCGTAGCAAATTTATAATTTTTGGGTTGAATGCGGACTTTAAACTCAGGTTGGCATTTGGAGAAAGAATAGGTACTTCCTGTTCAGAAAATTACACAAGAACAAAGTGCGGAAGGTTCAAATGCGTTTGAAGTAATTTATAAGGCTTTTAGTACTACCACAATAGCAGCTAGAGGGGGTGTTCTTTTTATAGCGGTGATTATTATTTACGTCTTTAATATTTGAGTAGCTTAGTTTTATTTTAATTGGAGTAGCTTAGTTTAATTTTAGTTTAAATAAGTTTATTTTTAACTTTTAATTGTAGTACCACAATAGAAATGGTTTTTTAGGTTAAGCTTTAAGTACTTAATTAATTACAGCACAGGGTAGGTAGCTGAAGAAGTTTCGGCCGAAGTGTGAGGGAATTAGCTACTTACGGGTTTAGTTAATTTAAGGTAAGTAACTATTCGGAATTATCTAACCAAAGCTTTTAGGCTAGCAGGTGAAATGGCCCTAATAGCATTGATATAGTTAAATAATTATCGTATTCCGATTTACTAATATATTTAGGTGTGTAATACAATTTTAAATTAAGATGTAATAAATTCTCAAGAAAAATTCAGAGGACACACACAAATTTTAATATTAAGTGGTATAGTTAATTACTTATTACAGAAATATGTTATTTTAAAACTTTTTAAAACATTCCTCTTCCTCTATGAGGTGCTGGGCCTAAAAAGACGCATAACGCTAACGTAAGTGATATTCGAAAACTATCAAGATGCATGGAATATTTTAGGACTAGGATAGATACACTCACGTCAAACCCGTACATATTGTCAGTTTTCAAAAATCGCTAACGTTAGCTTTGTATATTTTGTTTAGGCTTGGGCCATTTGTCTCTACATGAACACCCTGTATATTTTCATAAAACAGTATAAAAATAATATCAAAACGCCTACAAACATACACAACTTAATATTAAATTCAGTGTTAATCCAAAAAAAAATACAAATACTATAATATACAGACAGCTTATGAAGCAGCATCCGATTCCAATGTCATTAATACACCAATTACAGTCGAACATTTCATGCTCACACAATAGTGGTGGTTCTTTTAAATCGAAGTAATAAAACCAAAAGGATTATGCAGCTGCTTCAGAAGCTACTAATAACGATCACGATTCACGGATGTAGTGAGTTCCAACCGATGATAGTCATCACTTTTGTACAGTCAGCCACTTAATTTATTCAGCCTCCATAGAACCCTGGTAGGTATAAAAATATTGGGTTAAGAACATGTAAACAATACCTACCCTTGCTTTTTAGGGTTCGGTATTTGAAAGGCAGGCCATTTTGAACACCAATTTCATCTATAATTTTCATACCTTCATATTTTTTTCTTTGCTACTGATTAATTATTACTTAATTATACATTTATTCATTTCATTATCCTTAGTACGATGTTTTGTCTAAATTGAAAACCCTTTACTTGCCCGCCTGTTTTTCAAATTACTGCACCTGACTCATATATTTCGAACTTATGAACTCTACCGCCGCGTCGTAGCGTTGTGGAAGACTATATACCTAGTGAATGTACTCTCGTCATTACGAATAATGAGGAAATGCAGTAATTGTATAAATTACCCGAAATCCTTATTTTTATGCAAGACAATATTTTACGACCAAACGTTTTGTAAATATTTACATTCTTCTAAAATGGCAATGTTGTATGTCGATATCTAAGTATTGTCGGTATTGACGGTATTGTCAGTACATCCGTCATAAGTAATAATAGAGATTTTTCATAATCATGTACCCTTCTACGTCGGACGTTTCTATAATATTTTTATTAATGTCAAGATATTATAATATACATATTCAATAGGTTAACACTACGCCACAGGAATCCTAAATGTAAAATCCTATGTGCTTAATCCAATTAGTTTACCACGTTACATTTGGTCTATTCCGCAATATCCGCTCTTTTACGAACACCATGTACCTATCTAAAATTCCGATCTATTGTTTTAACGCCCAGCGGCTGCAGCACAAAGTTTGCCTAAAAAAGGTGTTCTACATCCTTACAGGGTGTTCCAATGTTCCTAAGCTTGAGGCGTTCGGATGCACCAGCCGATATCGGCACGCACAAGGTGAGGCAACCGAGAAAGGGCAAATCCGAGCAATATAAAACGAGGCACACCAGTGCAGGTAGTATTCCGCAAACAGCTGAACATCGGAGAACTGGCTCAGCACCAAATTATTGTGCTCCAATTATGACCACTGCTCTGGTGAGTGGCTCCTTTGTAGCCCAGTAACGTATCGATCGAATCGTGCTATTGTTTCGATCTGGGTCGTTTCCTGTAGGAGTGTCTTAAAGTTGAAAATAGGTTTTGTATTCTTGAAGCGATTCAAAATTAATGGACCACAAAAAAATATGCAAATCTTTCAATCAACGTAACACAATAGCGGAATTTCAAGTTTTATCGGGATGGGAACTTTGTTCAATATCAAGCCCAATTGTTTTGGGTTGCATCCAATACGATATTGCCTTTTAAAAGTAGATTTATAGAAACTTTATTTATTTATTTGTTGTTATGGTGTTTCAGTTTACATTATCTTGTGCGGCGTTGATAGCCGTGGGGTGCTGCGGGCGCTTGGAGCAGCAATACCTCCCTCCTCATGTTGGCAATGGGGGTGGAGGCTTCGGCTCTCATGGCGGATCCAGCTCATTCGGGAGCTCCAGTGGCT
The DNA here is from genome assembly GCA_927399475.2 of Acleris emargana. Taxonomy (NCBI): domain Eukaryota; kingdom Metazoa; phylum Arthropoda; class Insecta; order Lepidoptera; family Tortricidae; genus Acleris; species Acleris emargana. The sequence goes on from OV656840.1 coordinate 8,388,595, forward strand.
CGTTCAACACGTTTGGAGGCTCTAGTGGTGGATTTGGGGGCTCAAGTGCTGGCGCCAAAATCCCGATTATTAAATACGACAATGTGAACAACGGTGACGGCAGCTACCGCTTCAAGTAAGGAATGCGTGCTTGAACTGCCCTGATTTACCGATACGATCTATTTCTGTGAAATTTACTACCTAGCATAATTTGATGTTTGTATCTGGCTTTACCCAGCTACTTATATGGTAACCTAAGCTACAACTATGGAACGTTACGGTTTATTCCAACAGATTATTAATCAAGATTTTGAATAAGTAGGCCGACATGACCCGCTGAAACTCCTAAATTATTATTTCTATAGATTCTCTCTTGTAAAATTGCCCGCGACCACATACATAATTAAAAAAAATATCCCTATTTTACTCGCCAAGGGCCTAACTTATAATGTTTATCTACCATCAACAGCTACGAGACCGGCAACGGCATCTCCGCGCACGAGAGCGGGGCCCCCAATGCGCGCGGCCCCGAGGGCCCGGCCGTGACGTCGCAGGGGGCCTTCTCTTACCGCGCCCCGGATGGCCAGCAGATCTCCATCTCCTATACCGCCGACGAGAACGGCTTCCACCCCGTCGGAGCCCATCTCCCCACCCCTCCCCCCATCCCTGACGCGATCCTGAAGTCCATTGAGTTCAACAAGCGCAACCCTTCATCGTAAGTCAACCGAAACTGATTTTGTTATTTCATTTAGGAACATACTATATTGAAGTTAATATTGATTGAGTTCGTTTTTATGGCCATTCTGGTAACTGTTTTGTTTTACTGGAAATATCTTGAAATTCCCTTTTTTTTATTTTGCTTATTCCGAATGTTCAAATTAAATTCCTAATTGTTGTTTTAATTATTTAAGTTAAAACTTATTTCAGTCATAAAAACCGGTCAAGTGCGAGTCTTGCTCGAGCACCGATGGCTCCGTATTTAAGAATGACATGCTCGGTAATCACAAAAGAGAATACTCAATTTGTTATGAAATTTATTTTCCATGGATTTTGAGTAGCCTAAATTTTTATACAGATTTACAAAGTTTTTTTATTATTTCTCAAAAACTGTGAATAATGCATACTTCATTTGGTTTTTGCCATAAAATATAAGTAATATTCTATACCTCAGGCTTTTTCAGATTTTTTGATTAATAAACTTCTGAGATAAGACGGAGCTTGGAGGACGTTCATTTTTTGTACATTTTGGCTATAAATCAAAAAGTACATCACAAAAAATTAAAAATATGTAATTGGCACGATTGGCGGGAGATTGCCCATAACCGAATTACGTGGAAGGGTGAGAAGGAGGCCTTTGCCCAGCAGTGGGACATTCCGGGCTAATAATAATAATAATAATAATAATTTTAAAATGTGAAGATTGAGCCCATTTGTATGAAACCCCATTCGCTTTTCAATTATTAATAAAATTCATTTCATATTTATTCACTAAAAACAGGTGTGGGCAAGCAAGTTGTACAACGATGCCGAATTTCAAGTTGAAACTATTTGTAGTTGCTGAGAAAACCTGCAGTGACATACACACAGACAGACAGACAGACGGACAACGAAGTCTCACCAAATGGGTTCCTTTTTTACCATTTTGGTACGGAACCTTAAAAACTAACGTTCGGAGCTGTTAGAATTCGGAATTTCAAAACGTACTGGGTCTACAAGCTGTAGGCTTTAATTGAATAATTATGTTAAGCAGTGGATAAGAAACTAGGATAGACATCTGTTATACTAATACTTTTTTCAATTGACGTTTTTTTTTGTTTTGACGACGCGCTGGCCTAGTTGTTGTTAGTGACCCTGCCTACGAAGCTAGCGGTCATGGGTTCAAATCCCGGTAAGGCCAGAAACTTGTGTGATGAGCGCGAATATTTGTTCCTGTGTCATGGTTTTCTATGTATTTAAGTATGTATTTCTTTATATAAGTATTTTGTCTAGTCATAGTACAAGCCTAGAGCTTAGTTTGGGACTGGGTCAATAGGTGTGATATTGTCGCCTGATATTTTTATTTATTTAATTTTCAGTGAGGGCGCCTACAATCCCAGCGCAGGCGGCCACGGCGGCGGCTCCGGCGCCGGCGGCTACCACTACTGACCTCACCACCCGACCTCACTCGCCCACCCGCTGTGATACACGACGCTACCCTATTTAATTAGCCTAGGACATAGCTTTACGATGTAAATAAGCAGAGGAATAAAGTATATTGAGTATATTTTTTGGTTTTAGTTCCTTTTTTCAATGCATATGGGAATATGAACATATTATAATAATTTGATAATTCCTACTAGACTTACGTAAGCGAACATTAACGTGTCTACTTAACCTTTGTAGAAGCCTACAGGCTACTGTTAAACCTATTGTTATTTACTCGCAGCAGGAGCAAATAGATGTGTGTGGGGCGATCATTTACGCGAACAAAAACTTATTTTAAAAAAACGTCAAGTGCAAGTCGGACTCACGCACTGAGGGTCCCTTATTTAAGATTTACTTTTTAACCAGACATGAAAATACTAATTTCGTTATTTTATGAACTTTATGCATCTTCAATTTTAATGTTAATTACAATAGGCATCTTCGTAATTTTTTGTCTATAAATCAAAAAGAACATCACAGAGAATTAAAAATAATGGTTTTTAAATGTGCAGATTGAGTCCTTTTATATGATACCCCATTTGCCATAGTTAAACCACCATCACCAACCACTTTCTTTTTTCAACCCCCCATTCTAGACTCACAACACACAACCAAGTTGTACAACGATGTCAAATTTCAAGTTGATAGCATTTGTAGTTGCTGAGAAAACCTGCTGTGACATACAGACAGACAGACGGACAACGACGTAGTACCACAAGGGTTCCTTTTTTACCATTTTGCTACGGGCCCCTTAAAACAATAAACCCGACTGCTATGATTTTAAATGTAAAGTCAAAAACAAGATTTTACTTTTCGGTAGGTAATCATAGGCAAATTAAATGCCTAAATTTTGTTTTAATTATTTAAGTTAAAACTGTTTACATTCATAAAAACCGGTCAAGTGCGAGTCGGACTCGCGCACCGAGGGTTCCGTATTTAAGATAACATGCTTAGTACCTAACCACAAAAGAAAATACTTATTTTGTTATGAACTTTATTTTTCAAGCAATAAGGGCTATTTTGACTAACCCAAAATTTAAAAACAGATTCACAAAGTTTTTTTAATATGTTTCAAAAACTGTGAATAATGAACACTTCATTTTATTTTTCTTGTAATATTTAAGTGATTATCTACACGTCAGGATTTTTTCAGGTTTTTTGGTTAATAAACTTCTGAAAGGGGGTCATCTTTGTAAATTTTTGGCTTTAAATCATTAAATACTGATGGGTTTTTCCCACCTGTTACCACCCAGTGTCTTTTTGTTGCCATTCTGATCTTTATCCATCAGTAATAGGCCAGCAAAATTAAGTGCAGATGGAAATTACCCGTGATGACGATGAACACTAAAAATACTCTTAATTCTTATTTTTGTAATTTATAATACATCATGTTTAAATACAAACAGATGAATTAGTTAAACGCTGCTGGTGCATTTTAGGACAGCATTGAAGTAAAATACGACAAGAAAAATTGTACTTTAATTAATTATTAATATGCTATTAATGCTCACACTTGACAGATTATTACGTAATAATGTGGACTTTGGCTTCGATTTACTTGAATTAGTTACGTGGGCTTTATCGATTTTATACTATTATGATATTAATTATTCCACAATTTTACCGTACTAAGTAGTTGATTCCATACAATATTGGCTCTTCATGGAATGCCATAATGTCAAAGCTCTACGGAAACAGTTTCAGTAGTGTAAACTTTCACAATTAACGTTCAAACTATTCATGTGTATGTATGTATGTATGTATGTAAACTCTTTATTGCACAAAAAAAAACAATTACAAGTAAATTCGTACATAAACTTAAGATTAACATGTACAATGGCGAACTTATCCCTTTAAGGGATCTCTTCCAGTTAACCTGACCATGATTGAGGAAACTGTACGAGGATAGGCAAGATTACAAGGATGTGCACCAAAAATAAATAAACTAATATTTCTACAGCTAAATATCCATAAACATCATGTGTTTAGCGAATTTTGTCAAGGTAATAATAATATTGGTGGATGCGAAAAGCACAAGACCGGTCTGAGTGGAGAGCCTTGGGGGAGGTCTATGTCCAGCAGTGGACGTCTTTCGGCTGACATGATGATTAGCAGTACTTTTTCAATATGGCAATATTGAAGATTAAATTCTCACCAGAGCTTCACGTCTGTTTAACCACCACCGCAAAAAGAGGGGGTTAAAATTATAAGTTTAACGCAGTTAGCCTATCTAGTTCAACACATGATGAATAATGATGATATGATCATCATTGAAGATGATGATGATGAACATAGTTGGTAGTGGCCCTGCCTATGAAGCTACCGGTCCCGGGTTCGACTCCCGGTCAGGGAAAATATTTGTGTGATGAGCCTGAGTATTTGATTTTGAGTCTTGTGTGTTTTCTTAGGCTTGAGTCGGTCAGAAACTAAGAACTAAAACCTCCTTTAGGTCAGTAGCAATTGATGAACGTATGAGTGAAACAGAGCGAACGAGTAAAGATCACACGGCACGGCGCTCGATGCGACCTCGACACGAGTGAGTGTTAATTCTGCTCAGATCTCAAAATATCCTCCGGAGCTAAAGAGAGGAACTAAAAGGCCGAATCGAACCGATCGGTCCTATGACCGATTAACCGAGATCGCTCCCTTTAAAGACCACGCGGGCGCATCTCTTTTTTCTATGTATTTAAGTATTTATCTCTAATACCTATATATAAAATTCTCGTGTCACAGTGTTTGTAATTAAACTCCTCCGAAATGGCTCGACCGATTTTTGTGAAATTTTGTGTGCATATCGGTTAGGTCTGCGAATCGGACAACATTTATTTTTCATCCCCCTAAATGTTAAGGGTGGTCCACCCCTAAATTTTACATACATGACATCATACGTCGGATCAGCTAGTTTCTCTATACAATTAAGTTTATTGTTGCCTAGAACCATCGGTACAAGCCTAGAGCGTACCTATAGTTTGTGACTAAGTAGGTTAATTTTTATGAGTTTGTCTCACGATATTTATTATGTGTGTATCAGTGTATCTCTGTCCTGTGTGTATATCTGTCCGTGGCATCCCATAACGAATAGCCCGACATGTACGCGGATTTTTTCCAAAGAAACTCAGTTTAAAATCACTAATTGGGATAAATATAAGTGAGTTATTATGAAATTGGTTGAGCCAATTAAGGAGATATCAGCTATGAAATTAGGGATCGGTATTATGTTGTGTATCAGTTTAATTTTAACTCTCACCCTTTCTTATACATTGCGCTAGAAAAGGTGCAAGCTTAAATTAATCTCCTTATCATGTAAGTACCATAAAGGCTAAGTTACCTATGGCATAAAAAACTTACATTCACGGAATTTTACGTGACCCGTTACCGCCGTCTGTCGCAAATTGCTCTTATACAATAATATTCTATAATAAATCTAAATAACAAATGTCACCCGCCCCTATAGCATGTTAAATGTAAGCGTTGAAAACAAAGAACAGAAGTAAAAGAAAGATAAAAATCTAAGAACTCTGATATACTTACATATCGTAATTTTGCCATAAATTGATTACTTCCCACTCTTAACTTTTAAATTACCAATTGAAAAAACCTCTTAACTTTGTCAAAATATACAAATATTATTATTATTTAACATTGTTAATTTGACAAAATTAACATTGAAATAACGTTATGTCATGTCATGTATTATATTTCCACCACAGTTAGTAAGGCCGCCAAGTCATGCAGTATGGACTACGTTCCAGACATGCCTAGCAAAAATAATGAGATTATGAAGCAATCTTCTGTTCAGGGTTTCGCTAAACGTGAATTATCACACCATAACAATTGAACCACGCCGCACGCGTAATGTCATATCGACCGAAAATCGCAAGGTGACTAGATCACGAATACCAACCAACGGGTAAAAAAAACAATATAAAAACTTGCAGACATCAGAAGACATCATTCTGTCCTTAAGCTTCAACTGAAGAACAGTTCAAGATTAATAATATTTAATCTATAAATATTCAGTATTCAGCAATGAACTCAATTAAGGTTTGATATAATATTTCTTATTGGTGTTTCTCAATGGTATAAAGTACAACATAACCTTACGTAAATTATGCTTATAGCTTTTTATAAAACGTAATTTAATTCGCAGTAATTAGTTAGGTGTGGAATTTACTTGATTGGATGTGGAATGGATGAAGGAAATAAATAGCGCACCAACAGTACTTCACAGCCTCTATTCAACACGGTTAAATCCATATCGATTTTAACCTGTTATCCTATTGTCAACGTTTTAATAGTTCTGATTTACTCGACAGTAATGGTGGGCGATTTAAAAACAATACCACATACATACACATATATACTTTCACGCCTGTAATCCCAGAGTGGGGTAGGCAGAGCTACAGAATTACCTACAACTTTAAAAACTTGTTGATAATTCTGTAACCACGTTTTGCACAAATAGGCTAAGATGTTTACTAGCGTATTAGTGACAGCCACCAAACAACAATACCAAAGCAGATAAAATACGATTTGGATTTTACCGCCTAGAGTAGAGGCGCTGTTCTAGTACCTCATAGTGATTCTATTCCTTTACAGACAGTGGTATGTCTCGCGGTGTTAGCGGTGGCCTCTGCGGCCCACTACAGGCCTGCGCACTACGGCGGGGGCTCCGATGGCGGCTTCGGGGGCTACAGCGGCGCCTCGGGCGGCTTCGGCGCGCAAATACCCATCCTGAGCTACGAAAACGTCAACAATGGGGACGGGAATTATAGATACAGGTAAGATTCTTGAAAACAGTAAAAAAAATACCTACATTCTTTATCCATAGAAAAACGTAAACTGAAATGTCTAAGTCGTATGGCTTAGACCATATTTTACGTTTTATGGTATATGGTCATTCAAAAACCATTTCGGGGATATGGCTTTACTCACCCAAGTTAATTTGTTTGATGTTAAACATGTTTTAAAAAAAAAAAATGTGTTTTGTCTTTGACATGCGTTTTAGTATCAAAAAACACACAATACCACTAAGTATTTACTATTAAAGAAAATAGTAATTGTAATGCACAATTGTAATTTTAATATCAGTGATGTTGGCAGCAAATCATCTACATATAACCTTAACTCATTAATTTCCAACTCCAAAACACCATTTATTTTCTTTTAAGAAGGGTTATAGTTATTTAGCCGTTAAAATAATCTTAAAAATCTTGCTTCTGGACTTTTGTATAACTTTGCATTTCTATTAAAATTTTAACTATGACCTTTACGTAGAGTGCCACAACACTTAATATACCGTTAATACTGCATAGAGCATACCTACAGCTCATATTTATTGGTAAATCTCTTCCTCCGTGAAGTATAACTAAGTTAATAAACTCTGGGGAGTGTTAGAGAGCGCTAAGCATTACGTGGTGCTTAAAAGCGAAAACTTTTAAAAGCCTCAGTCTGCCGAGAACATACTCGGTAACTCGTAACATTCTATTTCACATTTGACACGAGTTGTAAATTTTAAGGTTTATCAAGTTTTTTTCATATGTATTTTTTCAAGTGGTAACCACATCATTTAACAACGGTATTTAGATACTTGGGGTTATGTCGCCAATTTTATTCCTTGTTTATTTCAAACTCTTTTTTGCCAGGCTATTGATGCTATGGTCATTATAATAGTGACTGGTGATGGTTTTGTTGGTCATCGGCTAACTCTTAATGGTAACTTTGTAAAATAACTCATTTTTTTAAACTTCTCTAATCTTGAATTGATTTATATGAGAGGAATAAACAGTAATAATTAATAAAACGAATAATTACGTTTTGTCGCATGTGATCAACGGTTCTCATGCATAACAAATAACGTCATTTTGCTCATAACTACGAGCATAATTATACTAAGTAATTTGTTTTAAAACACCCTTTCAAATTTAGGAACTACTTGTACGTTGTTTGCATCAAACAGATTCCCGAGAGCTTCACCAGATCTTTTAAACCAGAGTACCTTAAGAGAGAACAGTAATCGAACGCCCATCTATTGATATTTCAGCTACGAGACCGGCAACGGCATCTCAGCGCATGAGCATGGTGCCCCCAACGCACCAGGCCCCGAGGGCCCGGCCGTGACCGCGGAGGGAGCCTTCTCTTACCGCGCCCCGGACGGCCAGCAGATCTCCGTGTCCTACACCGCCGACGAGAACGGCTTCCACCCCGTCGGCGCCCACCTGCCCACCCCCCCTCCCATTCCTGAAGCTATCCTGCGGTCGCTGCAGTTTAACAGACAGAATCCTACTTCGTAAGTATATTTTAAAGATAATTGGAAGGACTAGCTGTGCGTAGAAACACGCTCCTTCCATATTAGTTCGCGCAGTTGTATCAGTTTCGGGTATATAGGTTACACACAATGCTAATGTTTCATACGTAACTAGTAGAGGGGAGAACAAGTCTCCGAAAATGAAAATTGAAACTTTCAATAATTTAGTAATTTAGTGTGAAAGAACCGTTTTGTAATTTGTGAAAATAACATTTACGATTCATTTTTAATTTCCAGGGATGGTTCTTACAACAATGGACGCTACAACAGCAACAACGGCGGGTATCAATACTAAATAAATCAAAGAAAGTGGTCACGTTATAGGACCCTCGACGCCACTGCAACGCTATGAAAGCTTTTAATTTATATTTTTGGAATGTTTGGTTTGTTACAATTTTGTTACTTATTATGTTTGAAATAATTTAAAAATAAAGTATATGATAAATTTGGCATAATACCTAGTTTAATTTACACTCCAGTTACGAATATCAATACCTTCATGGTTTTTAGAAAAAATATTTTACACGTTTACTTTTAAAACAAAAATAACTAAATACACATCTACATTATGTTTTTTGTAGCATTAGAAAATACACACACAAGATAACAATGTAATAATACAATAATTACAATAACAACAAACTTAAATGAAAAACCCAACTCACAAACTCAAAATAATAACAGATTCTGGGTCCTAGAACGTCTCGCTCTCGCACCACATGGGTACGACATGAGATAGAGGTTTAAAAACAAAGATGAACAAACTAGGTACCTAATGGCGGACATATTATGCGACCAATTGAAATTTCAAAATGCCCAATCGGTATTGCGAAGGGATGGCATTTTATCACATAACTATTTTGTTCATAATCATTTTGTTTTCATAAAGTTATTCATATTTTTGATCATCGCTCTATCAACGTGTAGATAGGCTAGGTAAGTGAGGAAAGATTTATAAAAATCCTTAATAAGTAACAGTTACTGAAAAAAATACGCAATCAATTCTGATGATCATGACTTAAAACACTTTATGAGTAATAATAACTATGGGAGTCAATATGGACCCTGTTACGGGACAAGAGGAAAATTACATTTCTATTACAATTCACAAAACACAGATACGATAGAGGATTGCAAAATGTGTATGTGTGTGTATGGTTTTGCGTATACAAATTATTCAATAATAAAGCATTACCTTTTTTTGTGTCAAGTCATTTTAATTTACCACAAAACGATTGCTTGATAAAAATCCCAAAGAAGCAGATGCTATATCTATATATAAGAAAAGTATTAGTAGTGGTTATTATACGTTTTTTATTTTCTGGTCAGGCTATAATTTAGTCGCATTAGGTATAAGCTTAAAACGTTCCGCTTGTAGCATCTGCTTCTTTGGGATTTTTATCAAGCAATCGTTTTGTGGTAAATTAAAATGACTTGACACAAAAAAAGGTAATGCTTTATTATTGAATAATTTGTATACGCAAAACCATACACACACATACACATTTTGCAATCCTCTATCGTGATGCAAAATGCTTCGAGCTTCGACATGTGTTTTTTACTTATTTTCCAGTTATTTCTAGTTAGTCATACTACCGTAAAAAAACCCAATAAGAAACCTTACATTTACTTCTTGAAAGGCAAGAGAGTTCAATTCCGCATTCAAAATCTCATATCCGCTTAAAATCAAAGAATCGAAGCAATATAAATTAAGTAACGTGTAGGGTTAGATCCAGCTTTAAATACTTAGAAGCAGAAGGTTACCCTCGGTTACTATTTTATGCCGCAGACGGGAGCGGCGCGGCGGCGGCAGGACTAAACTTGGGTAATAGTTTCCTGCAAGTTTCATGCAATGCTTACTCGGTTATTCCGTGTTTGAATTTTCGATAAGCGGGAAAGGAATAGCGGAACTGATTAACTGGTCTGGTTTCGAAGAACTGAGTGAGTGTTACGTGAAATTAATATTATTCCAAGAATTAATATAGTTGTCGTGAATAAATCATTTCAATTAGCTGCGGCTCAGTTGTTGGATTGATTTCAGCGTTATAGGAGGTTAATAGTACGTTACATAACGAGTAAACGATTTCAACAAGCATATACTCTACCTACAAAAAAATTGGGATTGGTAAACAAATAACTTAATTTGTGCATAACTTTTAGAACCGCATATTTTACCAGGATAAGATGAAAAAACTAGGCCCCTCCTTAGGCGCCAATAATGAACACTGTTATGATTAGGGTTAGGATTTTGGTGGCAAAACATGGTCATAGAATCTATGGAGTTGCTATTACCTAATTATTATTACACATATCACTTTGAGTTTAGCCTTCAGTTGTGTCATATTTCTAAATAAACTAAATACATTATAAGTTCAGTTTACCCATACCTACTAATATTTTTTTGTTTGTTACGCTTTCACAGCGGAAATATCCTCCGTACCAAAATTAAAACTCGTTTAGCGATTTCATGAACGATTGAATTTTGAAATATGACAATACTGAAGGTCAAAATCAAAGTGGTATGTATTATGTTAATCAAGAAACAGCGACTCCATGGATCCTAAAACCACGGTTTGCCACCAAAAGTCCTAACCCTAGTTATGATACATGCATGTTGAAAAACAAGCTAAATTAATGGTGCCAAAATACGTTCGTGGTTTAATTCTCACCAGCAGCGATATTGTATTTGGCTAAGATCAAGCGAAAGAGGTTGTTTTCCAACGTAGGCTTTAAAACTTACAATGACACCTTCTCTACGAGGTACTTAATTTATCTATTTGCAAGTATGCAAATGTATGTATGTATAATTTTTATTGTGCAAGAATAAAAAACACAAGGAATATAACAAAACGCTAAACTTATATATAATGTATGTATGACGACGCTTGTGTTTTGAGAGCGAGTAGATATACTGTTTAGTTATGGTCCTGCTCACTATGACGTAACTCGGGCACAGGGACCTTTAAATTAAATCATAGTTTGAACGTTACGCTTGCTCCGTCACTTTCCCTCGACTTCGGTACGATTGGCGAGTGAAAGGAACGGAGTATCCATGAGCACTACTGTGGTGTTTGGGAGTAAGATCCCGGACGTGCGTCGCCATGTTTGATACTCTTGTTCTAGACTTCGATTGGGTAACTGGATCGTGAAGTATGGTACGCCGGGAGCGTAAGAGCTTTGCATCTGGCCTTTACACCATATGTTCCAGGGACATCTGCAGAGAGTATTTCTTATCAAGTACCTGTATTTCGATAATTAAACAACCACTTGTGAGACATCTAGAAAATACAATTAGTTCTCCTTGCCCGACTATCCTCGCCTACACCCAAGTTCGATCATCATGACGCCCCCTCTACCGAAGGCAGAGGAAGAGCCAACATACATATATAAATACATACGAATATTTGTTCCCGAGTCATGGATGTTTTCTATTTATTTAAGTATATATTTCTCTATATAAGTATTATATCGTTGTCTAGTACCCATAGTACAAGCCTAGAGCTTAGTTTGGGACTAGGTCAATTGGTGTGAACTTGTCCCCTGATATTTATTTATTTATTTATTTATATAGTTAGCGTAGCGTAGCTACAGAAGGCTATTTGCAAGCCATTTGGACACGAGGTTCCTTATCGCCTTATTAACAGAATGACTCTTTCACACTAAAAAGGAATGCTTTATAAGGTTGATTTAAAAGCGAAGCGATGGAGATGATTAGGCATGAATAGGACTGACCCTGCGTTAGAATTTTTTTAATTACAATGACTTAAATCCTTAATGCCCTAGTTGACCTAGCTCTTAGATGAAAAGGGCGTACTAGGTTACAATTTAATAGGCAAAGAACTTTCAACCCCCTGGAGCAACCAATAATGTCGTTTGTAAAATAGTATTTTGGCATCAGAGCCCACTTCCTACAAGTACTCTATGTGCTCGTTTGCCTTCTTGCCATGTAATAGTACATTGTGTATTAAGGTCGGTAAGTAAGAAATTACGATCGAGGCTCTAGTAGAAGCCCGAAGTCGAAGACTGAGGGCTTTCTGAGTCGAGGTTCGTAATTCCCGTACCGCCCGTGAAACATATCGCACTGCTAGATCAAAACAGGAGCAACTCAAAATACAACTGTATTTCAAAATGAACTTTAATACAACTTCTATGAACTTGAAACAAAACTAGCAAGGATTTTGAGTTGATGCTGTTTTGATCTAGCAGTGCGATATATTGTTTTTCATCACATTTGCGAGTAAATAAATAAAATTATAGGGCAGAAAAAATCTATAATACACAAGTCAGCACAACTATTATTACGAATTACTTGAACTTTTTTTAAGCGGATGGCGGGCGGACTCCACAAATTATACAAATGTTTCGTTCAGAAACGTTAAGGGCAAATGCTTACGTAGGTATACATACAGCCCTGAAGGAATGTAAAAAAAAACGACGTTTTGATACAGAAAACTATTAAAATCGATTATTAAGAACATTAATTGAGTATTTAAGTAACATGTAGCGAGATTGCAATGAAATTCCTTTTTAATAGTAGATTATACACCGAGGGGATAAAGCACAGTTTTATGTCACGGGCGCGATATTGAATCCTGAACGTAACGAAGGACTCCAGATTTAACTCCCGAGCGCAGCGAGGGTGTTACGAGTTAATTGCCGAGCGAAGCGAGGGAATTAAGAAGAGTCCTGAGCGCAGTGAGGGGTTCAAGCGCGCCCAAGACGAAAACAGCTTTATCCCTGAGGAGTGTACTCTACTTTTCTCACCTTTTGCGAGACAATAAAAAAGCGAGTCTACTAAAAACAGCGTTTTATTATAGTAAATTAAAATTAAAAGTGAAAATTGATATTTGAGACATTAGTCCAGTTGTGGAAAGACAAAGTTATATTTTTATTTGGTACGTTTATCGAAGTTGAGGTAGAGTTTATCTGAGTTTATCGTTGTAGGCTTTCAGGTATTTTTCCTTTGACTTCTCTGGGAGTAGATTATGAACAATGCCTAAGGCATCCAATTTAATGGACTCCGGAGTTAAATCACTTTCGTCACTCGACATTTTAACAGATGTTTTCTTCAATTTTGATATATTTATTTAAAACTTTGCAGTTATCACCAATGTATTTTATTGCAGCGTCTTACAATACTAGCGGCTTTTGTTTAATTTCAAATGTGTTCCATTCAGCTTGCCGTGGCCAGCTCGATTTTAGAAAATGTTCGATTTTCAAATTAGGTTCGACGCGGCGGTGGCGGCGGCGCCGCTCCCGGCCTTCGAGTATTAGTTGATCTTTTATTACGAAATTAGACTTTAAGGCCATTGTAATAAGAACTATGAAAAGAAAATATTACAACCCAGCGGGTTATAATGAGATTCAGTACAACATTACACCCCGGCTAAAGCCAAGGGCTTTAATGACCTGGTTTGCGTAAGGTTTGCATGATAATGTAATTTGGCATTGTCGATCAGGTGGTGTGAAAATAACATTTAATTTAATTAAAAAAATGTTTTCATCACACTTGCACGTAAACAGTATCTAAACATACAGGTTAACTTGGCCGCAATGCCCCATATAAAACCCTCGACCTTTCTTTTTACTATGAAACCCAAGGTCGGTAAGTAATTTTTTTTTTAATTTATGGCACATCACACAGGTCATGCAAGTTCAAGCAAAGAGTTTACACGCAATTGATTTTTTTTCTTAAAATGTTATTTAAACAGGAAATACAGGAATTTCATTGCAATCTCTCTACATGTTACTTAAATACTCAATTAATATTCTTAATAACCGATTTTAATAGTTTTCTGTATCAAAACGTCGTTTTTTTATACACTCCTTCAGGGCTGTATGTAGGTATAACTACGTAAGTATTTACCCTTAACGTTTCTGAACGAAACATTTTTATAATCTGTGGAGTCCGCCAGCCATCCGCTTAAAAAAAGTTCAAGTAATTCGTAATAATAGTTGTGCTGACTTGTATATTTATTTACTCGCAAATGTGATGAAAAACATTGTATGTTTCACGGGCGGTACGGGAATTACGAACCTCGACTCAGAAAGCCCTCAGTCTTCGACTTCGGGCTTCTACTAGAGCCTCGATCGTAATTCCTTACTTACCGACCTTAATACACAATGTACTATTTCGGCTTATTTCAAGTCCTAACGCCTGCTTTATGTTTACTGCAATCAGACTCAGTAAAGGCTACTGTTCTGTATTTAATTGAAGGGGCTAACACGTTCCCTGTAAACTTGCATATTAGAGGTATACTCGTTACGTGTGTAAATACCGCATATACATACAAGGTACAACCATAAGATTTCAAGTAAATTTCGAAATCCTTTTGGAGTGTTACAATGTATGGTGCATTTACGGAGTGTGTTACATTTGAAAATATTGACTGAGCGTTGCGAATCTGGCAGCGTCACTTTTCTCGACAGCACTCTCTTCTTGTACAGCGCTGCTGGTAGACTCAGACATGTAAAAATGCGTTAAATGGGCCGGTAGCGTACCACATCCATGGGGTACGCACAGTGAGTGTGGTAAATATTAAAATGTTACGAGCTTTATATATTTTGCGTTATACATATAGCTGACAAAAACAAACAAATATAATAGCGGCCTTTAACGTAAAGTTCGGACCGCGTGAAACGCCACGCGCCGTTACAATCTTTGTTCACGAAAAATAATATAATAGAAAAATATCAAGATAGACTAGACTTAGGTAGTGCAAGTTAACAGCGTAATGTTTCGCAAAAATAATCTTGTCTAGCGCTATTGTATGTCAGTCTGTAGCTAAAGATACTTAGCACCGATTTCAATGTTCCATCTCAGAACATCTCACCACCTTATTGGCAGCATCTTTGTCTCTACCTTCGACAGACATTTGAATAAGCCCTATCTCCTACTCCTATTGTTATTTCATCTGTTGAATGGCATCCTATATTACATAAACACCGTATTGTACGTGGAAACGTAGGAAACGCGGTTTATTTTTATCAAAGTGGTTCCGTCGTCACTTAGATTCGAACCAATTTCGTAGTCCACGTTTATTCGTTATTATCGTTACCAATGTTTATTCAACAAGGAGTAAACATGTAAACGTACGATGATACTTTCAGATTACAGTTATTTCTTGTAATATCTTGAAAAATATAACCATTTATAAACTTCCATATGTATTACGTTATTGTACAAAACGCTAAATCAAAATCCAGCATTAACAAAATAGGGAGGCACAAAGGCGATATGTGTTATGGCATTAGGGCTCTTCTTAGCAACCTTTGGTTGATTGTGGAAAATGTGAAATAAGTAGCATAAGTAAGTACAAAAACAATGATTACACAGACTACATGAACGTAATAAAGTAATGATAATTAAAGTAATTAAAGTTTGGTCCAAAAGGTCACATCACATAGTCTCCGTGGTAACTAGAAAAGTTGAAAACCACTACTCTTAGCAGTAAACGCGCAATGAATTTCTTGAAAAAAGGAACGGAACTTACCTACTAAAAAGTTTAGAATAACTTTCCACCAAAATTAAAAACCAATCGATTCAATACGAACATTCAGTTTATTCATTTACGAGTATTTTAAGTTACTTATGAACTACATAAATATCCCATATCACAGTCCATGCATCATGAGGTCACTTGACATTCTTAGTTCGAGAGTCCAGAACAGCGTTTAGAAGCGATAGGAGCTACGGCCTGCGTTGTAGGCGCCGTCATCTCTGAAAAAAAAAACAAAACATGAAGGCACTATACCTAAATCTACACTAAGAATATAAAGAGGAACGATTTCATAGTTTTTTGTTTGCTCAGGCTCTGAAACTACTGGACCTATCTTTTACCGTTAGAATTGTACATTATCTCTGAGTAGCATTTATTTAGCCTTATAAGGCTTTAATTTTTCTGTGGAATCGCGGGCAACAGCTTGTATATATTAAAGGGGCAATCTTAACAAAACTGGCCTGCTCCTAATTGTCTCTGTAAGCTATTCTGCGCTTGTTATATATAACTCTTAACTAAGGGCTATTTAAAGCAAAAAATTAAGTATATCTAGATTTAGACTTTTGACAAAATGTATAGAACTGTCAGTGTTAATTAGGTAGTCAATATGTTTACATTTGCAGGAGATTGAATGCTATGTTATACTTACGAGGGGTTCTGCCTGTTGAACTCTAGCGACTTCAGAATGGCGTCCGGAATGGGTGGTGGGGTGGGCAGATGGGCACCGACGGGGTGGAAGCCGTTCTCGTCAGCGGTGTAGGAGAGGGAGATCTGCTGGCCGTCCGGGGCGCGGTAAGAGAACGCACCCTCCGCGGTTACCGCTGGACCTTCCGGACCCTGGGCGCGTGGGGAACCACTCTCTTGCGCTGAGATGCCGTTTGGAGTCTCGTAACTGTGATAATGCATAGGTTTAGTAGAAAACCTAAATTAGTATAATACTCGTAGTTTAAAGTGAGGCGTCGGTTTTGTTACAATGAATCAGTTCTTACCGAGGAATGAAGCAGAAAAATCGCTTGACATTACGTCTAATGACTAAAATGGGTTGATGATGCCTTTAAGAAGAATAGGATCATGTGGGAAGATTTCAAAAACTTGAATTTATTATATCGTAAAAAGAACATATTTACACTTATTTCGAGTTATTTCTGAATTCAAATTCTGGCACAGGTCTGCATGGAGTGTCAATCTGTTAAATTGCGCTTAGTTATTCAGTACCTACTGATCAGCACCAGTACGTAACACTAAGCTAACTTTTATTTGACCAAGGGTTCAAAGGCGAATCCAGAGGGAGCGGCGGCGGGCTTGAGCCCTATTACAACACTTTATGTATATAAAACCACGTGTTATGAGAGCATTTTCGGAGCTTGTCGTTTCTTTGTTGTTTCCCTTGCAAGGGCAGATCCTGAGCCGTATATAAAGGTTTCTGGTACCTGAAGCGATAGTTGCCGTCGCCATTGTTGACGTTTTCAAAACGCGTGGCTTCGCCTGTGCCACCGGTCAGGTGATCCAGGCGGGCTGCAGACACGGCGCCCACGACAGCCAACAACAGTATCTGAGAAACCATGTGACGATGATGGATGGATTGTATGGTAGGATATGGTATGTACAATTGGCAAAATGGAAATCTCATCCAATATAGAACTGTGTCAGATCGTAAGAACTTATATACCAAATGTTACTGTGCCACAGTTTTATGATGGGTCAGAGTTGCATGTTTCCTTTGTACCTATCTACAAAGAGTAGAGTGTGCGACGAGGCAGGAGGGCAGGTCAGTCAGAAGCGTCCTTGAAGTTTGATAGACTAAAAGCAAGCAGTATTATAAAGTACGTAGATGACATAACACAAATATGATAGACAAACAAAAGCAAATTCACAAACGAAATATAATATACAATGGTTAAGGATTAAACTAAAGTTTATTTAATTAACTAATAATTCCTTCCTCTTTAAACCTGCTCAAATAATAAGGCGCGTTATGTTATAACTTATGACGTTACGCATCGCATCAATGAGTTTTAAATTCCGGTGCACCGTCAATTTAAAGTTCTCAGTTCGTACCTACGCATTTTTTTTTGTTAAAATGTATGATAATGTTTTGTTAATATCCTATATCCTAAAAAATATGTAGGTGCGCAAATCCTCACAAAAATAATGCAAAATAGATTTGCCACCTAACAATGGTACCTAGATATGATCAAAGTATCGAATAAATTAATGGTTGGTTCTTACCAGTTTCGTCATGGTTGTCAGGAGGTGATGGTATTGTGTTCGGCGTCGGAACTCGCAGTGCAATCTCCGGGGATGTTCGACATTTTATATCGGTCGGATTTGCCCTTTCGGGAGGTTGCTTCACCTTGCTCGCTATTGTCGATATGCGATGAGTTTAGGTACGAGTTATAACATTTTAGCAGGATTCTCTTTTGCCTGTATAAATTTATCATATTACTTATTATTATATTTTATGAAGAATTAATAGGAGAATTTTTTATTTTTTTATTTTTTGATCCCTCTTTACATGTAATTTTTTGAAGTCGTTTAAAAATAGGTAAATATCCGGGAACAAATAACCAGTCGGTATTGAGATGGGTACGCCACGAGAAGTAAAATACGCTGTTTGTTAAATGTCCAGCCGCTAAGGTCACGTTCTATAAAGTAGGGTACCGTTAACATTGCCGAAGCATTAGACGTAAGGACCCATAAGGGCGACGGTGCCAGATTCCCTGTGGCCCAGCTGCTCGTTCTCCTTGAATGGCTATAAAATAGTAAATGATTTATGCAGGAATATCTCTGACCTCGTTAATGAATATCTCTGATCGTTGTTTTTTCTTTAACGCAACCGCTGAAAGAACTGCTGCCAGGCCCAGAGGTTACGAGTCGTTACCCGTTATCCGAGTCCTAGGATTAAGTTAGATGAATAGAATCGTGCTTATGAGTAATCCTTGTGTTAGGACACTTAGGACTACTGTTGACACTATCAGCTTAACTTTTTATTTATTTATGTCAACTAATTCTTCCATAAAGAAGCACTTAAGCAAACTCTACAGGCCCTCACAGCCTCGGGGCTCAGGAGGCTCTGGGAGGGCTCTGGAACGGGGCCTCTATTTTAGGCGGTAATATCCAAATCGTATTTGACATGTTATGGTATTGTTTTTAACTCGTCCGCCATTACTGTCAAGTAAATAAGAACTACCAAAAGGTTGATCATACGATAACAGATCAAAAACGATATGGTTTTTTACCGTGTTGAATAGAGGCCCTTTTCAAATCAGATTTGGATTTCACCGCCAAGAATAAGAGGCCCTGCCAAGCAGAACAGTTTTCGTTTTATTATAGTTATGACCTTTTGATTCGTAAGGAATATGGGGATCAGTATTTGAAATAAATACGTTTGTTTTACTTCGGTTTCGTTTCATTTAAGCTAACCGCTGGCTCCTGTCACTAAGACACTCATATATTTGCCTGTCTAGGAACGCGCCGGCCGCGGCTCCGCCCTGATACGTCGGTGTAAAGTGCTGTAAACTATCTCACTTTAGCCTCGTCCATCAAATAATGCAATAGACATCCTGAATTGATCTTCTTTACGTAAACGTGCGATTGTAATTAACACAAATATACTATGGGCGTGGCAGTTATGCAAATAAAGGTCAAATTGGAATTAGTTACAAATCAAAGGTCATTTACCGATATACTAAAGCCGGAATTCCAATGCGACACACACTACGTACGAACACGCCACACGCAAGAGCCACATGGGTCCAATGACAACAGGATATGTTTTAATAGGTGTTCTGAATTGAAAACATGCTTATAGAGGTTTGTCTCAAAAGTTTTATTTTTCTTTACATATTTATACTTTACATTATTTACTGAGTCAAAAATATTAATAGGCACTAGTAATCGGAAAGACGTTATTTTCTTTGTAACCGCGTTACGTAGCACTAGCTGTGACGTAAATAAGACCATGTGGCGTTTAAGCTCTTTAGCCAAGCTATTTAGCAAGCAGTTTTTTTTTCTCAGTAAATTAATGTTTTTTTAAAGTATGCTTTTGTGATAAATCTGTATAAGCATGATTTTTTACAGAACACTTTAAAAAAAAATCCTGCTGTAAATTGTTCGTGCGTGTGCCGCTGTAGATACACATGCACGCACACGTACTCTACTCAAAATTTCGTATTCAGCTTGCCTTCTCAAATAGCTTACTAATTGATACTGACGCCGACTGCGAAAACTAGATAAATACGAGCTTTTTCACCCAAATACGATGTCGTGTCACTATATCGGGCCTCTATTCCACGACGATAAACAATATTGCTTTTAATGTGTTATCGTATTGTTTTTAACTGGGCCACTATTAAGTACAGTACTTAATTATAGTAAATAAGAGCTGTCGTAACGTTAAAGAAACTATAACGTCAAAAGTAGTGTTATTTGCGTCGTAGAATAGAATAGACTCGAGTGGAGTATCTTCATACATTTTGATACGAAGCGAATTTATACTCACAGGTGCGTGTCGGCTGCGCTGCTATGGTATTCCGGCTTAATACTTGATTTAAGTACATCAAGATCCTACATGTATCTTTCCGATAAAAATATTGTATTTCAACAACAATTTTAGCTGGATTATATTCCCAGTAGGTAAGTTATCTCTATTTCAATTTATAAGATTAAAATTAATAAGTGCTTTGCAATGGACGTATCATATTAAAACTTTATCTCCCAAATTTACTTTGGAAGATACAAACAAAATCTGCTTTGGCAATGACATTCGTTTGTTCACAACTTAATCTCCAGGATTTAGTTTGAAAATTGCCTAGTTAGGAATAAATTATTTATTATTTTACCCCAACCTTAAATAACTGATAAATCTGATAATGTAACGTAAAATGGTTTTGCATGTGTCAAAAATATAGTAAGAGTATTAGGTACTATGTTTATCGCTTTGACGGCTTTCGTCCATACATACATAACCACATATTAGTCATTTAATTGGTCTTAATTGAATTAAGCAGGTTAGAACAATTTATTATCAACTTGTCTGTCGCAATAACATTTTCACAAATACATGTCACGAATAAAAAAACACAACTACACATTGGCGATAACTACACAAATGTTTTCATTTCGGAGAGTGCGAAAGTGAAAGCAGGCAAACAATGTCAATGGCTTTGTCTTCATGCTTTTGAACAGCACAAACACATATGTATACTTGACTGTAGTTATTATATTATATTTACCTTAAGTACCTACCTATATTTAAAGGAGCATAAAACCAAGAAAAATTACAAAAAATACTTGACAATTGGGTAAGCCTTTGTGAGAGTCCAGAATTTAAATATAATATGATTTTATTTTCATGACAATATTCAAATGCAATGCGTATCGTATCCAACCTATATTTTTCAGTTCAATAGAAATCGTTTTCCAGTAGTTTTAACTAAAGTGGCTAAAGGTACCAGCAATGTTTACCAGCCGGCAGACTGCCAATATTTTGTGTTAGGCAATAAAATATAATGCTAATTTGTACAATCGCGGCAGTGGAAGTTTTCGCACGTCCACGCGCCATCTTGTCTGACGCACGAGGTTTCGAATTAAAGCGACGTATCAAAACAAACAGAACATATATATATGGTAAACTATTGTAACAACCCTATACAATTACTAGGTGCGGCGGTTCCGATGTAAACAGACGCAAATGTAAGTATTGTCATTTGAAATCATAATAATAACTGAACCGTTTAAACTATCGTTTAAACAAGCCTGAATTGGGTACTCTTGAAAAAAAGGAAACATGACCCACTATAGAACTATGCCACAGTTAAATTTGTTGACAATTCGCACGATTAGATTTATAACTTAACTCAGTTATATGGTAAGTCAGGGTTTTATTTTGGCGATTAAATAAAATTAAATATCAGGGGGGACAATCTCACACAAATTGACCTAACCCAAACTAAGCTCTAGGCTTGTACTACGGGCACTAGGCAACGATAAACTAACTTATATACATAAATATATACTTAAATACATAGAAAACACCCAAGACTCAGGAACAAATACTCGCCCTCATCACACAAATATTTGCCCGTACTGGGGATCGAACCCGTCCCGCTAGCGTCGTAGGCAACGTCACTACCGACTACCGCGTCGTCGTCGATTGTACATAATGATATCGTAACTTTTTACGATACATATCTTTTTTACCGGAACGACTCTTGAGCCCAAGATTGAGGAGCCTGGAGAGGGATGGTGAAGTGCGCTCACCGCAGACACGACCCCCAAACATGAGAATAAGACAAAGAAGAAGATCTTAATATAAACATCTCACAGATTCGCTTTAGGTGAATTTCACTTCAGACTATTGGTATACGGTTACTTGTACGTTAACTTTTTCTTTCCATAGGGAGTTTTGTTAACATGTGAGAAAACAATAGGCACGTGACCGATACATGTGACATTTATGGTTTAAATAATATTATAAAAGTGGAAGTGTTACACCTACATTAAAAATATTACCCTCCTGTCCTGTCTGATAAATAGAAAAATTTGTGCCTAGGCAATTGAAAACCACGGAGGTAAAGTTCACTGAAATTATAGAACGCCGAAAGATTCGCGATCAACGAATTTTATAGAGACTGCAGAATCTTACTGAATAATAGCATCATATCATAATAGAAATAAACCAGCAAGTTAGTTCCGCTCCGCATGTTGTGTCGCTGCTAATGACAGCCTTTTAAGTTTTATATTATAATTATATTAAATAACGAGTTACGACATACATTTTAATGATACACGGATTCAACTACGTAGTAAATTCAGACCGTGTACTCAAACCTACTTCTATGCATAATCATTGTTTGCATACTACAACGGCAAGGCTCCAAGGAAAACAAACTTTCCCAAAGTGGTGCGCTCGCGCCGACACGCTGTCCAGTCCAGACGCCCCGTTTTAAAACAGTTGAGAATCAACGAATCATCTCGAAATATATCTATTTCTGTTGCATTCAAATCACTAGGGAAAGTAGAGGACGGCGATACGGTTGATACTGTGTGTTTGTATTCGAGAAGCGGCAGATTTCCCGAGCGGCGACCTTCGTTCCATTTACCATCACGAAGCTACTCCAAATCAATTCCAGGAACCTATAACTCGGCACGGGTGTACTGAAAACATTACTGATTCACTAATCATTACAATTGTAAACCGAAGGGTATACTGGCCAGTTCGAATATTTCAATAAACAATTGTTTATTAAACAAAGTAAGTAATGGAAACCAATGGAACATTCTGTGTTTGCCTTTTGTTTAGGCACGTCAAGAGACTTTAGAAATTAATTGTTTTCTTCTGTTACGTTATTAAGAAATCATTATCATTTGTGATTATATTATTGACACAGCGTAAAAGCTTTTAAAAAGGTTCTATATTCTGCTACAATTTAAAATAAATCCGTATACGTAAAAATAAATTGATACTCTTTTAACAAGATACGATAATAGTGACAACGCGGCCAAATTATGATACGGTAAAATAGTTAATTAATTATCCAAAGTTGACGGCCAATGTTGTTCCAGAAATTTTCTATACTAGATTTTATCTAAGAGTAGTTGAGGCTAAACAGTTATTACTTAAGTTCGAACATGGGATCTGGATCTGTTTAAATAGGTTACGCCATAACCGTTACGGAATCGCGGGCGAATGACAATTTCACTGCCTAATATAAAACAAAGTCCCCTGCCGCGTCTGTCTGAAAAAAACTACCGAACGGATTTTTATGCGGTTTCCACCATCAGTTAAGTGTGTTACAGAAAAGTCGCATAAATCTAAGCGAAACGAGGGTGGGTCACTAGTATATTATAGTTTGAACGGGAAGCAAAACGGACGGTTATCTGCACGTAACCTTAGGAACAACGCCTGAACGTACCGTATCGGCTTTTTGGCGCGTCTCCAACAAAACAATCAGGCGCTACCGATACATAAACATCGGCTGATTTATCGGGTTTTTTACGATTTGATCTTGTTTCATTGCATGTACTCGTAATGCGATTAAGCGTTCGTTGGTTCTTCGCACTTCGCGCTAGAAGGGCGTTTGAGGTTTCCTGATTGCATTTGCATGGCAACAAAGTGATAATGGGACGTTGTCTTGTCGGACAAGCATAGTGCAAGCAAAGGTACAAAAGTGGTTATTTTTATTTGTTAAATATAAAGTAAATGTCAGTACCTAGGCTAGACTCAATAGTTGTATAGAACACTAATATTATAAAGAGTAAAGACTTTAACTTTTTTTTGTTATGAATAAGCTCAAAAACTATTGGACCAATTTCGAAAATTCATTCACCAGAAGAATACTATATTAAATATGATATCACTGAGTAACAGAGGCTTCATATATTTTTCTACGCGGAAGGAGTTGCGGGCATCAGCTAGTAAATATAATAAAACATACACCTACTTACTCGAGAATCACCGTAAAATAATTAGGATACACTTTTTAATGTATGATCAATATGATCATTCAGAACTGACAAAGTAAATTCACCCAATAATAATATCTGTTTTGTTGCAAAGTTGCTCTTTGTTGTTATAGTGTGTTAACCTTTAGATGTTTTATGTTTATAGCTATACTTTCTTATTGACCTACGTAGTCTAACTAAAATTAAATTAAATGATCATGATAGTTCATTGTTATTAAAGTATCTAACTACAATTAGGTTTTCGTCAAACCGGTTCCAAGGGCTGTGTCGTCAAGGGAATCCTCTTCATTTGGTCGCGATCGGCCGCACGACAGTTATAATACTTATAATGTCGATATTGTCATCTGCCTGGCAGACTGTGTTAGAATTTTTCTTGCGAGACTACTAAATTCATTGTTTAAAATTTCTAGGTTTCGGATTAGTTACAGATATTGGTTTCGAATACGAGTAGAACGGAGTATGTATAAATATATCAATAAAGATTTCGTGTCAGGAAAACTCGCAACAAGTACGGTAATTTCTTTATCTAGTGTTATAAAAGTCAATATTTATAACTCTCTACCCTACTAAAGTAACTATTACTCTGACCAAATTTTGAATACAATTTAAGTAGGTAGTAGTATCACATTACCTACCCACACAATCCATCGCAGAAAAGTTGACTAAATTACTAATTTACTTACGCAAAATTAAAATCATTCTAAAAATAACGAAGCAAATATTTTAACTTGATACAGTCTATTCCAGTTTTGATTCAACACAAATTCTAAAATAGACAAAGCCTGGTAAGCTTTTAAATTAACTTTAAAATAAATTCGCAACAAAATGAGCGTTGTCTCAAAGTTTGAACTTTTATATTATATAAATACCTGTATTCTAAAATAACAATTCAGAGATAAGGCAATTTAATTATATCGATGAATTAAGTACTAACTCAGTTCACAAAGCTCAGGCGGGAAAAGCTCGGAGTACATTAACTCGACTTTACCAAAGGAAATCCTAATTTTAATTTCATAAATGACTTTCACTGTCTTTGATAATAGCGGAATTAAATGTCAAAGCGTGTACATTTTGTTCCCTCGGTATTTGAAACAAAGTCTTCTTTAAGTCAGTTACAGATTTTACGGTTTAATTTTGTAACATAATTGATTTAGTTGACATGGTTCGTGCTTAAGCGTGTTTTTATACCTTAATAAATATAACGCCCTTTCGGAAACATAATATGATTTAGAAATGGCAGATCGACGGAAGACACTGTTTTGGCTCCTACGTCATCATTAGCAATCATACCTATACAAAAAAGAAACTGAGTGTCAGACTGACATATAAACGCACAGCTCAAACCGCTGGGTCTAGACACTCCAAATTTGGCACATAGATTCCATATGAGGTCTTGGGGAGCAAAAACAGGATTTTTGAAAATTCACCCCTTAACGGGTCAAAATAGGGGAAGCAGTGGGAAACTAATTCTACGCGTGTGAAGTAGCGGGCTTCAAGGTGACAAGTGCCTGGCGGTTTTCTTGGATTTGAAGAGAGCATTTTGCACTGTCTCCCCCTCTATCCTAGTGCAAAAACTTGAACATATAGGGAACAGGGGGATAAACTTAAAAATATTTGAAAATTAACTGAACTGTCGTACACAGAGGGTTAGGGTTGGTGATTCTGTAAGTCGGGAAGAGGACATTACTTTCGGAGTTCACCAAGGGAGTGTTCTTCGTCCCACCTTCTTCCTGATTTATATAAACAACCTGACTGACTTTAAACTGAAATGGGGGAATATTTCTTTTTATGCACATGACACAGCTTACACCCTATTCCATGCAGTTGTACCCAGCTGGACAGAGTTTTGACCATTAAATACCTTGAAGTCATTGTGCACCAGCGACTATCTTGGCATCAGCAGATAGAAAAAACCAACGAACGAATCGGAAAGTTAAACTGGATCTTTAAAAGCTTAAGACACGTCGCCAATAAACCATTAATTATCCAACTATATAAAACGCTGGCACCATCCTGATGAGTTACTATATGTGTGGGGTGGTGCAACTAAGACTGAACTTCTACAGGTGAAAAGAGCTAAGATGCCGGTCGGTGGTCCTAACAATGAGAAAATTAAGAGTAGATTTTACTTGCCATCCTAAAACTATCAAAGACCCTAACACTGTAAACCCTTCTTTATCAAAACGTAGAATAAAAGGTGCTGTTGCTCCTAAACACCCTACTAAAACTGGTTTTTCCAAATGGCACATATTTGTGATAGTAAGGGCAGATATTTGTGTGATGAGCTCAAATATTTATTTAGATTAGAAATTAATATTTTAAAAGAAATGGTTGCTGAGTTTTGTATGTTTTCTATGTATTTAAGTATGTATTTCTCTATACATAAGTAAGTTTATCGTTGTCTATTTAGTAGGTACCCATAGTAGATACAAGCCTAGAGCTTAGTTTGAGATTATCCTTATCCGAAGCTGCACAGGTGCTTTATTTAAGGCACATAAAAATGACAGACCAAAACCTGAGACATTTTTAAATAATTTCGAATGTCTCCTTTTTGTTTTTAATAGGTACAACGAAGACGCTTAAAAGTTCTTTTTCATCACACTTGCACGTAAACAGTATCTAAACATACAGGTTAACTTGGCCGCAATGCCCGATATAAAACCCTCGACCTTTTTTTTTACCATGAAACCCAAAGACCTTCATAATAGACGAACAGTCTGTGGAAGCGAGAGTGCAGCTTCTTTATGCACGAATACGAGTGCGACAGTGACAGCGAAAGACGTTGACGTTGTAACCATTTTGAAAGCTAATGGTAGCCCACGGTAGCCCACTGGCGACAGCGTCTTTTAGTTTTTATTAAAATATTCAGGATAATTGTATAAACGTGGTGTCAAAACCGTTAAAAACAACATTGGTGGGCTGTGCAGTACCTGATTGCGAAGTCAATCATAGGAATAATCCAAACAATGAGTCATTTCACAGGTAATTATGATCCACACATAGTCATTTTTGAACTCATATTTTCAAGGATTCCTAGGTCCAAGGAATATGGTTAGTGGTCTAATAAGTACGATATATCATGTAGTTTTGTGTTTTATGCATATTTTTAATTTTTATATGTAAAATGAAAAGATGTTGTGTCCGTGAAAATTTCCATTCTTTAGGTAGTGATTGAATGTTTGAATCACACTCATCTATCGATAAGTTATCAATATGTCGATATTTCTTCATTCCTTCTCATAATTATTTAAACATTATTCCGAGCGATTATAAAACGCAGCTAGGTAAATTGATCGCAGTTTATAATTTATCATTAAATCCAGATGCACTCGGGTTATTGTTTATTTATATTAACCGAAGCGGAGCGAGGGCGGGTCGCTAGTTTCTCTATATAAGTAACTTTATTGTTGCCTAGTGCCCATATTAAAAGCCTAGAATTTGTGTAAGACTGAAATTTATTAATTATTTACATTAAAAATTGATTGTATGATATGTGTGTGGTAATTACCATGAAAAGAGTATTATTATAGATAATGAAAGAATCTTGTGTTTTATTAGTGAAGAATGCTAATTTTAAGTTCCACGCAAGATACAAACAAGTCTTATACATATAAGCGAGTCTTTTTCATCGATATTTTTTCGATATAACGTACGGACATCACTAAAATTACTCACACACTTGTAAAATCACGCACACGTTGACATTTCCGTTTTGGTAACGCGGGAAAAAGGGAGTCTGTTCGTCTATTACGTTAGTTATATAAAGGTCTTTGATGAAACCCAAGGTCGGTAAGTAATTTTTTTTTAATTTG
Source organism: Acleris emargana (assembly GCA_927399475.2). Lineage (NCBI taxonomy): Eukaryota > Metazoa > Arthropoda > Insecta > Lepidoptera > Tortricidae > Acleris > Acleris emargana. The sequence continues at coordinate 8,416,842 of OV656840.1, forward strand.
TAGCACAGGTTACAGGTCATGCAAGTTCAAGCAAAGAGTTTACACGCAATTGAAAAATTGTCTTATAATGTTATTTAAACAGGAATTTCATTGCAATCTCACTACTTGTTACTTAAATACTCAATTAATGTTCTTAATAATCGATTTTAATAGTTTTCTGTATCAAATCGTCGTTTTTTTTTACACTCCTTCAGGGCTGTATGTATACCTACGTAAGTATTTGCCCTTAACGTTTCTGAACGAAACATTTGTATAATCTGTGGAGTCCGCCCGTCATCCGCTTAAAAAAAGTTCAAGTAATTCGTAATAATAGTTGTGCTGACTTGTGTATTATATTGTAAGTTTTTTCTGCCCTATAATTTTATTTATTTACTCGCAAATGTGATGAAAAACATTGTATGTTTCACGGGTGGTACGGGAATTACGAACCTCGACTCAGAAAGCCCTCAGTCTTCGACTTCGGGTTTCTACTAGAGCCTCGATCGTAATTCCTTACTTACCGACCTTAATACACAATGTTTTGGTGTACTGCCTTTTTGCCGAATTATGTTTCGTCAAATTTCATTTGGCAATCAACTTTTCGCCGAAGTTTTATTTGGCAAATTAATCCTTGGCATAATTTTACATCTTAATTTTTTTATTTCGCTACATTTTTATATTGCAAAATTTTATTACGTCAAATTTTATGTGGTAAATAATTGTATAGCAAATGATTTGCTAAGGCAAATAACATATTGTAAATTTTTATGTGGTAAATAATTGTGTTGTCTGAAACAAATATAAATTGGATTAAAAACGTAGGTTAGTGTATTTCTTTTTATGACCCTAAAAACGAAACTGCTGAATAATTTGCTCGAATAAACATTAAATTTTTTGTTTACAAGATACCACTTATTGGGGCATTATTAACTCGTAACTATCAAAATTCTGGGTACTTTCCGTAAAATTCTTAAATTTTCCCTTAAAAAAACATTTCGTTAAAATGTTCAGAAGTACCTCGTCTATCACCCCCTTAAATCTTGCAACGGGCTTGCAACCTGTCACTAATACACTGGTAAATAGCCTAATTGTGCAAATTGTGGTTACAGAATTATTATTATTTTTTGTAGTTGTTGGTAATTCTGTTGCTCTGCCTACCCAACTTTGGGAATGAAGGCGTGAGTATATGTATGTATGTACATAATATACGTTAAAGGAAAAGTGTGCTAATTTGACAGTTATATTATATTATAATAAACAAAAGGCATAACTTGTTGATCAAAAATTAAAAAATATTTGGTATCGAGCTAAATGGTAGAACCGTGTTCATAAATATGCGTACATTTTAGTACCTTGTCTATATAATGTCATGTTTAAGCTGCCATATATGAATTGTCACAGCGATTCAAGTGACAAGGCACTACAGTGTGCCTACACATATTTATGAACTCGACTGTACCTATTAGTATTTGGAAAGTTTACTTACTGCTTTTGACATGTTATCGTATTGCCAACGTTATGATATGATAACTCACATTTAGTTAACAGTAATGGCGGCCGGGTTAAAAACAGTACTAACATGTCAAAAGTAATATGGTTTTACCTAGTACAATAGAGACTCAGGGCTATTATGTTTACCCGATTATGCAAAGTTTAACAGTCTATACGAGTACATTAACGAGTACTGCTAGAGTTACTTACTCATCTACTTATTAGTATATTTTTAGTTACTTAGGCTTGATTTCCTCCTACGCTGATGGCGCGTGTCGGTCTCGCTCGTCGGCGCCGGCGCCGCGAACGTCAGTGCGCTGATGCGCTATACACCACCATCGCGCGCTCACTGCAAAGGTCACCGGTTGCTGCACGCAGCGCAGGCGAGCAGATAGTGTTCCGTCAGCGATCGGTTTTGCACTGCGGGACTTTTCTTTGTCATACGCGCCTGTCAGTACGCTCGACCGACATCAGCGACAGATGTCAGCGAAGAAGGAAAACAAGCCTTAAATTACATATTTTATCTTGGTATAAAACCACAAAATTATGAGAAATAAGTATGTCGATACATTTCACCCCGCTTACGCCGGGGTAAAAATACAATACCTACATTACGAATTACTCGCTTACCTTGACACGTTACAAAACATTCCAGTCGGACGCGACAAAACAATGCCGATGGTGTCACATAACAATGTTTACAGATTCATTTTTGTTACAAAGTTTCAGTCGAGTCTTCTTTGTTTTGCAACCTGGGGCAGGAGATCAATAGGTATTGGTTACTTGTATTGTCGCAATAAGCTTTTATAGGTAAAATAACAACAATATAGTGCATTGTTGCAGAAAGTGCGCAATTTATAGAAGAGTCACATAGAGCGCCGAAACGAAGTTGGTGTTAATGTTTGTATCACTACAGCACTAGCAATCCACTTTCCGTGTTAATATGTAAAATTAAATGTACAATTTTCCGATGATTTTATTTTATAAGTAATAAGAAAAGAAATAAGAAGAAAGAAAACTAGTAAGATATGTTAGTACATATACTACTTATCTTACAGATGGGACCTTTCGAATACACTTCGACCATTTAGGATCTTTTGTGCAATTACCGTCTTACACACTCAGCTGTAGGAATGTGCAGGTTTCCTCACGATGTTTTTCCTTCACCGTAAGAGCACCGCGTTATGCATTTAAGTTAGAAAAACTCATTGGTACATGGTGACCGTTAGCAAAGACGTTAGTCAAATTCTTGCTAAAGAACTAACATAACCTAAACCTACCTCGTATCATAGGATTGATATGACGAAACAAGAATATGACGAAACAAGATAATGACGAAACAAGAATATGACGAATCTAGAATTTGACTAACGTCTTTGCTAGTCTCTACCTACCCCATTGGCAGACAGGCGTGAAGGTATGTATGTATATGTATGTAAGACGACGCGCTGGCCTAGTTGGTAGTGACCCTGCCTACGAAGCTAGCGGTCCTGGGTTCAAATCCCGGTAAGGGCAGATATTTGTGTGATGAGCGCGAGTATTTGTTTCTGAGTCATGGATGTTTTCTATGTATATTTCTCTATTTATTTCTCTATATAAGTATTTATATCGTTGTCTAGTAGCCATAGAACAAGCCTAGAGCTTAGTTTGGGACTATGTTAATTGGTGTGACATGGTCCCCTGATATTTATTTTATTTTATTAAGACAGATAGTATCCCGAGGGTATTCCCCGCGATGGATTAGATGACATATGTTTTTTTATTCAAATGTTTAATTTTTGGCCCCTATTCTTATTTTCGTATTTTTCATTCGAGATAAAAATAACCACTGCATATTAAGTTGTATATTTTGACAAATCTCTTGTTTTTTAGTTCGAGAGAATTGGCATCAAGCTTTGGCATTTGACAACAGTAGGTAATGAGTTTATTTTAGGTCTACGTATCTATTAACAAAATACACCTAATATTATACAAAACTAAATGATGTGTTTTGATTGGTTGATTTAATTATTTCATTATATTGCCACAGAATAAGTACAAGTGATATTGGGTTATAATACAAAAATGATTGATTGACTTTCATTGGTCCTCAAGGTGGACAATAATGTTGTACACCAACCAGCAAACAGGCCGACGACAACATGTTGAAATAGTTTTTTATAACTTTAAAATATTTGCTATCCACCTTCTTTGTTTACGTTTACGTGTCTATGACAGTTCTAATCATCTGACTTGACATGTTCTTATTCAATTGTATTCTCGTATAATTTTCTCAATATAGTTTTCACATAAATACTGCGTCTGTTATTACAACATTCTTAACCAGACCATAAAGGTGATGTTTCGTGACCCGAAACCAGACCATCTTTGCCAATATTTCTGAGCAGTGTTGAGACAATGTAATTTTATGATGTCTGGTAAGAAAAATTAAAACACTACTCGACTACCTATTTATAGTCCAGAACTAACGAGCAAGAATTCAATTTCTTGTTTTTTTGTTACATACCCAGCGTTAGTTAATAATTAATTAGTCATACCTAAGTAGTTAAATGAGAAAAAATAAGTGGGTAAGGGTATAAAACAAAATAAATGTTCAGTTAAAGAAAAGTTTTGTCACCGTAACGAAACTGTCGATTGACGTCAAACACATACATTTTTGCAACGAAATTGTAAGTTAGACATCATTTAAATGACATTTAAAAAGCGTCTTTACGCACATTTATTTTGTTTTTTACCCTCAAGCATTATGACTCTTGAATAATGACGTAATTTAGTAACAAAACTATTGGGTTTTGAAAGTCATGATGGCACAAAATGGCCGGATCCATATCCTTTCATTATATTTCCCTGATTTCTAACGCGCTAGTCACTACTTTTTCTGCCATAATAGTATTGATCTCTACTCTCATAGTCTGCAGTAAATACCTACTAATGGCTTACTACTGAATGCTTTATAATATAATATTAAAAAAAAGCAATAAAAAAATGACGCACCACAAATGTGACACAGAATGCTCGGATCTAGTTCGTTTCCGCCATGTAGGTACCGCTTCTTTTTCATAAACAACAGGCACTCACGAGAAAATAAATAAAAAAATATGATTTGTCTTCGCAAATAAGTTTCTTCATTTTATAGCATAAAATCTCATTTCCTTACAATATTTTTGAATTATTAAAATTTCTCGTTTTCTTAGCAAGGGGGTGCATTGTATGTATACAGTCGTAATTGAATATTAAGCCACTGCAAATATACATATCATCGTAAATTTTTAAAAAAACGGACATAATTTGCTGTGATCCAAATCGCACACAGTGCCGAAACACTGAACACAAAAGAATCAATTGTTTTAATATTTCAATGTGTCTATCTTAACAAGTACACTTATTTTATATTCGAAGCAAAGGCACGCAAACACTTATAGAATGAAATCCACTCGCACTTAACTACTTTTTTGTCCAGATACTAATCAAGCTTACAACTGGCAGCAAAAAATGGAAGCGAAAGAAAGGCGCGAAGCAACGCGGGCGCCGACGGCGATGACATTGTCAAGGTCGTTCGAGGCCGCGCTGCGCAAACGCATCCACTACCATTACACACTACACGGTTTTTTGTTCCCAAGTAATTATTTAGATTTCTTGTCATTTAAATTAATGCGTGAAAGCTGCTATGTGACTGACGTGTATTATCATTATCACATTTAATGACCAACGTCATGTAAGTAGCTACATATTTATTTATTTTACTTTTAGTTATTATGAAGCCTTTTTTTATAAATAAAATATTTAAGAAATATGAGTCAGTAATTTGAACTTTAGACGATAGAATCCGAAAAGTATTCAATTGTTTAATTATTATTTAAGTAGGTAGGTATTTGGTATCATTTACTATGATCTACCTATCGTAGTTTTATCTGCACGTACCTACCTACTTTTCCGAAAGTGGAAGAAAACAATAAAAACAAATGAATGAACTTGGAAACATACTTAAAACTACACTAATTTAACAAACCGCTACTAGTGGGCATTGTTCCCAAAATGCTGGCAGCATTGCCACGTTGAATGGCAATGCTTAATCTGTCTGCCAAGTACAGGCTAGCATTTTGGTCAAGAGTTGCGTCGATCAGGCGCTTTGATACGTCTTTAAAAATACGGTGTGCTCCTGGTCCCCACGGTCCTAAAGTTTCGACCCCAAAAGGCTTACATATATAACTTCTATCAAGTTGACTGTATTTGCGCCATTTGAGGGTTTCAGCTGATGTATCATGTGCATAGTTCACCCTTTTTGGAATATACAAATCTACGACAATTGAGCTATAAACGTATGCTATCACCTTTGTGGAACTTCCTCAGACTCGAAAGAAATGGTCCCAGAATTTTGTACTTATGGCAATGATGATAATCGAAATTTCGGATCGGGCACAAGCTCTTTGATAGACTAGGCAGTAGGCACATAGCGAGCTCACGGCTGACGGCGATTTTATTCTCAAAAGTAACACATACTACTAACATCACCTAACTAACATCCTAACCCTAGTTCCATTTTGATATAGTGTGTACGCGCAGTGCAGCGTTACATAACCACAACAAGCGAATGCGTTGCGCAAGCCGGACCGTGTCCGGGTATCGTAACGGTGCGCGGACAACCCGGAATGCCGCCGATTTGACGCGGCGCCACGCGTTGCCTCATCGCTACACATTGGCTTACGAAGGTCGAAGGATTGATGGGATGCCGTGGCATCATAACACTTGTAAAGTTCTTCAAAATCAGCGACGTTGCAAAACAGTTGACGCACGTGGGATTTTGAAGGTCGATGGAATACCTGAATATGTGCAATATAGGTAGGCATGATTTGCTCTTGTGGACGAACTTGGAAAAACAGAAAGCTGAGATAATCATTTCTAGCAATTCATTATGCTTTTCTATGTGACTGACTCAGATATATTTTAGAGATAGTTAACTTCTTCCTTTCTGAGTATTAAAACTCGTCACAACGAACAACTTAACCGTCCAAACAACGAACATTTCAGCACTTAAATTAATGTCAATATTGTATGTTATAAATATTGTTATTAAAATCTTTGTAAAGTCTGACTTTTAAAAGAATCGTAGCGTTTAATATATTAAATGTATTTGGCTTATTAAGAATAATGCCTGTAAATCCTTGGCGGGTATGAATACTAATTTTAACTCCATTGTGCTTTACATTGCTCTGCGCTTGCACTCTCTTGACACTTGCCCTTTTACAGCAAAAGTTGTTCATTTCCATTTATCGTTTTATTGTTTTTTTACGCAGGTTTAAATTAAGCGTCAGCTACCTACCAGGATAGCGAGTTGTTGTTTTGTGTAGCCTTGGAAATGGACTATGTAATCAGGGACCAGGGATTAATAAGATTTGTACGAGCACAATTTCAATATCAAGAGCATTAAGTATAATTTTTGTGATCAAAAGCTAACACGCCTAGATGTAAGATAGCTAATTTTGACTTAAAAAAACTGTCAAAATTTATGGAATTGACATAGTCAAGTGTTTGTGATCAAAAGCTAACACGCCTAGATGTAAGATAGCTAATTTTGACTTAAAAAAACTGTCAAAATTTATGGAATTGACATAGTCAAGTGTCGGTGTGTCGGACCTATGTCGGACGCTACTGCCCGAGCGGCTGCTTACGTCAACCATGAAGATTTTCTTTGATTTTGGTGGTCGTTAACTTTTGCAGAATACTATTTGTATAAGCAATTTGTTTTTAGTGTAAATATGGTGTAAGGAAGAAGAGAATAATTGAACTATGCGTATATTTTGTAATTTCTTGAAATTAAACGCTGTGCAAAACTCTGCGCGAGCAGTTGAAATACCCCGGGTAGTTCTCATTAGCCGCTCTCAAAGTGAAACTAGATGCACAAACCACGCCATATTCTCTGTGGACGTAGACTGGACAAATATTAGTTGGTTGGTTTTAAGGTTAGTAGCAGAGCAAAAACAATTTGCATCCAGAACTCAAATTAAAACTGGATGTTGCAGAAACCAAATTATCATATATTGGTGTTTTTAGTTACATCATGACATTATCGTTTACCAGACTTAAATACGTTTCGTCATTGCAGTATTTGTTGGTGCGTGACTCGAATCATCAAAGTTCAGGCAATATTCTGCCGTAAGATCAATCAAACACCTAGTTTAAATGGTCTTCTCGTAAACGAGAACAATAAATATAAAAGGGACCAAGGTGTGCAACTAAAAAATACGTAAGAGTTTCAGAAGTAGAATTTTAATTTGCTATTATTAATAGATTTTTTAATACAAAAGGAGGCGGTTCTCAGTTCGTCGTTTTTTTTAAGGTATGTTCCCCGATAAGACTGCTGGAACGGTTTTTTGTTTGAAAGGGTATCCTTCCCATTGTCATAGTTTTTGAGTCCGATGATGGGATCCTGGAAATCGGGGGGGGGGGGGGGGGGGGCTCCTCAAATGTTGTAGGAATACCAGCGATATGGTTATTTTTAAAAAATTATATTAGCTAGTATAAACTCATACCAGCGGCATAACTCTTAGTAGGTATTAGAGATGAAAAGTTGCAGAAATAACGAAAAAAATACACTACAACAATTTTAATATCATTTGCAATTGTTCCTTTAAATTAAAGATAGAAACACACGGATCGCAGCGGTACATGAAGACGTTATGAATTTTGAAACATTAATTGAACCCAATTCCAAGCCAAAAAACCCAATAGTTTATACTCAAAGTCAATCAAAATGTGTTTATCGCTTGTTAAATCCAACAGTAACACTAGGTGAACGAAAAAAATTTTTATCGTAATGTAGTGACACTGTGGGATTTAACGTGCGATCCCTTGTTATTGGTGCTAGGTCCTGTTTACGATAAAGGTCGTTGCTCCCTCTCACTAGCCTGTAGAAGTGTAGAAACAAGGTCAATTTTAAATGCTAAATCATCGACGCACGATATTTTGCGCGTAAAGTTGACAGGGCGCGTCACGCTCCGCCCACGTCAAAGCACGCGTCATGCCGCCAGCCAACACTTTCGCTAATGAGCTCGCACTTCCGTTCCGAAATATCACGCGAAGGTGCAGCAGACCACGTACTCTTTGTTTATAATGGGTAAAAACAAAAAACCCTACCCTCATATTAATACATACATAAACATACATAAACACACGCCTATATTCCCAGAGTGGGGTAGGCAGAGCTACAGCATTACCAACTACTCTAAAAACTTGTTGATAATTCTGTAACCACATTTTGCATTATTAGGCTAAGATGTTTACCAGTGTATTAGTGACAGGGTGCAAGCCCATCGCCTAACAGTACTACAAGCCTTTATTCCCTTAGTCGCCCCTTACGACAACCACGGGAAGACATGGAGTGGCACTATTCTAACCCGGCAACCACACGGGGTACCATATTAATAAACGCGCAATAACTAAAACGTGTGCTTAAAATATCGTGTTCTTATATGACAATATGACATCTGAGTTTGACAGAAAGGAACAAAGAATACTATAACTAAAAATATTTTTAAAGTGAGTTTATGAATTATTTAATATCATTCAGAGAACTTGGCAAGGAAAAAGAAAATGCTGATAGACCATAATGGTGCGACGGGGTACCTATTAGTTTATCGAAACACCATTCAACGAACGTATCATTAAGCGGAATTTTTATTTCATCGAAAGGCAGTTCTCGCCGCTTGACTTTTTTGGTAGTCACAGGTCTAAACTAACGTAACCTACGTAATGAATGTTCAAAATATCCTGAAAACATCATGGTCTCAGCAGAAAATAGCGTTCGATGAAATGAAATTCGAAGAAATGATACAATCGATGAAGGGAAATTCGAGAAAGGGTGTGACGATATAGGAGAGAGAGTAACAAGACGAGTCCTAAACTAAGCTAGGCCCAGACTAACCTATTTTGTACTGGTGGCAGGACTTTGTGCATGGTCCGTCTGGGTCGCCAATTCCATCTTAATTCTTACCCTATATCGCACCGCCAAGCGGCAGAGTTCTCATTGTTGCGTGTTCGGTGGGATAAGACGACTGGTGAAATTACTAGCATAGATGTATTATATCTTAGTCCTTAGGATTGGCAAAATATTTAGGGTCTTAAGATTGTAGTCTTGAGAATGCAAATGTCATGTCCATGGGTCACAAATCCCACTTACCATATAGGAGACCTGTGTACGTACACGCTTGCCTTCTCCACGCCATAAAAAAGATAGGTTTATACTTACTGGGCTATGGATACTAGATAACGATAAGGATGAATAAGAAGATGGAACTGGTAAAATAAATGTCCAACAGAAGAGGAATTTCAAAGACTGAGAATTGCTAGTGTCAAAGAATAATGTTTTATTACACTTGAGCAACGATAGAGGGTCACCATGTCATGACAGTCATCATGTCAGCCGAAAGACGTCCACTGCTGGACATAGGCCTCCCCCAAGGCTCTCCACTCAGACCGGTCTTGTGCTTTTCACATCCACCGCGTTCCCGCGATCCTTACAAGGTCGTCACTCCATCTCAGGGAAACATTGGGAGGGAGGAACTTGCATATACACGTAGACACTGGAGCCAAGTGTGGCCTTATCATATGTTTCTACTACCTTCTGACATTTAGCTCCAAGGTTGTCCACATATTTTTAACATTTGTAATAACAGTGGTGATTACTTCCCATCAGGGCCTCTATTCAACACGGTTAAAACATTATCGTGTTTGAGCTGTCATCGTATTGTCACCGTTATGATAGCTCTTATTTACTTGACAGTAACGGCGGCTGACTTCATATCAATACCATGACAGGTAAACTACGATATCGTTTTTACAGATGTAGTGCATAATTGTTTTCCATCGTATTTTCTCGGCAACGTTCGTATTTGTCATGCTGCTTCTGTCAACCTCAGTACTTTTTGTACTGTGACCGACTGAAATAGCAAGACACGTTCGTACGTTTCCGTGAAAATACGATGGAAAACAATTATCCACTACATCTGTACCGCCTAGAATACCGGACCACGTAACCTATATGCTCGCTATACTCTTATAAAAAAATACCATTGACCAATAGCTCAATATTTATGACTTGACCTTGACCTAATATGTTAGCTGTCGGAATTAATTCCCATGATAATTGGCATACTTAACTAAAGCACTATAGCCCTGCATTTGTATGTGTGTGTTTAACTATGTACAAATAGATGTCAATTGTAATTGACATTTAATCTTACACAAGCACGTGTCGTGAGTGCGTCAACTTTGTTCAGGGCTCTATCCTACTCTAATAACCCTAATTGCTTTGACTACTATCTTAAGACTGCAATCCTGACTGCCAATGCGTTGCCAACCCTGAGGACTAAGATGGAATAGATCTATGCTAGTAATTTTACCGGTTATCTTATCCCCACACCTCGCCTACTGCTGCTGCTGGTAGATTAAAGGATAAGATGATTGTCGCGATCCAGACAAACCCTGTACAAAGTCCTGGGTACCACCACTAGTGTGTTACAACTTTTACTTGTGGGAGGACCTTATGCAGGGTCCGTCCGGGTTGGTACCACCATCTTATCCATTAACCTACCGCCAAGCACTTTGGTTTGGGTATAAGACAGCCGGTGAAATGACTAGCATAGAGGCATTCCATCTTATTCCTCAGGGTTGGCAGTGCATTTGCAGTCTTGTGAATGCGAATGTCTATGGGTAACAGTTTCCACTTACCATCAGGCCACTGTGTGCTCGTTTGCCTTACTACGCCATGAAAAAAAAAAGACCGAGTGTTTTATTTATACTATAGTGATTTTGGTACTGAGTCACTCAAATGCCAACGCTCTTGTTAAACCGCAACAAGACGAAGGCAATCAGTTAAGCCGCGGTTTACTCTTCTGTTAAAAAGAAACGAGCAAAACAAATTACTATTAAAAAAGACTCCATCACAACATATTGTTACGAGTATGTATGGGGAGCTCAAAACTGCTGAACTGTTGAATTCGACTCAATTGATGTTATAAATGTTAGAGTGCCATTAAATATACGAGTATATGAGCACCTTGTACATACACCCTCATACGTAAATTTTCAAGCCAAAAAACCAAACAGTTTATATTCGCAGCCAATCAAAATAAGCATATCGCTCGTTGAATCCAACAGTGACACTAGGTTGACCAAAAAATTTATGCATACAATGTGGGATTTAACGTGCGATATCATCCCTTGTTACTCGTGCTAGGTGCTGTTTACGATAAAGGTCGTTGCACCCTCTCACTAGCCTGTAGAAGTGTAGAAACAAGGTCAGTTTTAAATGCTAAATCATCGACGCACTATATTTGGGCACGGTATGGGGTGCTCGAAATTGCTTAACTGCTGAATTTGACTCAACTGGTATTATAAATGTTAGAGTGCCGTCAAATATACGAGTACATGAGCACCTTGTACACCCTCATACATACTAATATATATGTATATGTATCATGTGTATATAAGTATTAACCTTCTTTTATTGTAATAGATAAGGTCATCCCGGAGAATAATACTAATATTATAAATGCGAAATTTTGAGTGTTAGTTGGTTACTTCTTCGCGCTGCAACGGCTGGACGGATTTCCATGAAATTTGAAATGAAGCTACCCTATACTTTCGATTAACACAAAGCCTTATCTTACCTAAAAATATAAAAGTTCACGAGGGAAAAACGAAAATCAAAATCTACGTGGACGAAGCCGCGGGCAGAAGCCAGTCTAGAACAATTAGATCCACTTGTATAACCAGACTCGTTAACATACACACATACAGGCTGATATTTAAATTCTGGGCACCGAATGGCTGATGCATTTAATTGCGTCTCGCAATAACTATTCCCCAGCTGCAACGCAACGTATGTAAATATCCGTTGTGCCCATAAATAGTAATAAGTTACGAGATCGTTGCGCCGCAGTCCCGTTAATAGAATCTTGAGCCGCATAATATTCGAATTAGTCATTGTCCGTCACGGCATACAAGTGCTGTTATTTAAGTCTAAATTAGTGACCGTCCGGAGACAATGCTTGAAGATTTAATGCCAATTTGACCTTGAATTTCATAAAAGCTAGTGACATACATCACCATTTTTAACCCTTGACAATAAAGGGGTATTATAAGGTCATGACGGGTATTTGAGTATGTGGTATGTGTCTGTCTGTAGCATCGTAGCTCCCAAACTGATGAACCGAAATGAACGCAGTTTGGTATCTTTCGGTATCGAGGGTTTTTTTATGTTTCGAATATTTATATCAATATCATATGAGCCCGACAATAGTCCAGTTAACAAGTTTGCATTGGTAGTCCGTATAAAAATATAAATTGAAATAATTTATTGACATTATTTCCCACAATACATTTAACATAAAAACAGGTATAACCAAATATAGAAGAGTATCAAATAGTGCCAAATATAGTGCCATTCAGCTTGATAGCAGCGGTGTGGAGTGCCACAACCGATGACGCTGCTGGTTTTACAGTGGCCTCTATACACTTGTACACTGGGATTAACGCCGATTATTATAATTTCGTACAAATACTAGGACACCTGCGATTTTGTCCATATAGAAATAGTTTCCCGCGTCTCCCCCTATTTCTTATTATTTGTGCCCCTAGGGTGCCCTAGGCATATTTCCTCCATGGAAGTGTCCTTGGTGCAGCAGTTTCGATGTCTTGTGCAGTGTCTGTCAGTCAGTCTTTTTTTTATAAGAGATGGTGGCAAACGAGCATGCCGGTTACCAAATGGGAAGTAATCACCACCGCCCATAACACCAGCAACTCGAGAAGAGTTGTAGGTCCGTCGCCGGCCAATTAGGAAAATGTAAGCTCTTTTCTTGAAGGAACCGATGTCATAACTGGTTGGAAATACCTCTGAAGAGAGTTCGTTTCACAGTTTCACTGAGACTTATTTTTTCAGACTCGGAGACTTGTTTATGTGTATAGAGAAGAGATTTATTTTAAAGGGCAGTTAGTATTTTACTTCAATCTCTTGCATCTTTCAAGTTTCAGGATCACTTAAGCCTGAGACTTTTAATAAGCTATAATAATACCTTAAAATACACCACTTATGTTAGTCATTGTTTTTGTTAAGTTGTACTATACGCCACAACAACACGTAAAAAGACCCATCCAAAATAATAAATATTTTGTACAGATCCACCATTCAAGGCTGCCGCACTCAAAACTGTATTTGTAAACATCATGTATCATGATAAAATTCAATGTGTGTGAAGTGCTACACAACTTGTACTACGGGCGTGGGACATGACCCAGAACCCAGAATCCTCTCGTTTTATGTTATGTATCATGTCAAACTATAATGAAGTAAACTTGTGATTAAGTAAATAGATTACTAATGTGATTAAGTTAATAGCTAAGCATTATTGGTATTAAATAAGAAGTTGTTGTATTGTTAAGTCATTTTTAACACTTAACATTAAAAATAGCAAACATAGTCAACTGAAGAAGTGCATATAAAAGATAATTAATGTAATTTGTAATAATAATAATAGATTATGGTTATGTATTTTTAAATGTTTTTATTTATTTATTTAGGAACATAACCTCCTCCTTTTTGGAAGTCGGTTAAAAACAAGATATAACTATAGCCATAATGTCATCTTCTTAATGTATCTTGGTAATTAACGAATTAACCTAAAACGTAAAATGACAACACCCTGTTTACTCTACCCGGCCTTTATTTCTGAAACTACTTAATCTTTTCAAATGACAGATAAAGTTTTTATTTGAAAACAGATATGTACAAGGCAATGAATCGTAGAGTACAGAAATTGCAGTTACTTGCGCTAGCCAGCAGTTCGACTGTACTATTTAATTATTTCAACGGATCACCAACAGCAGCAGATACAACTTTTTTAAAGCTTGTTACAATATGAAAAAATAGTTTATATTACAATCGTATTAATTACAGATAAGCACAACATGCGTTTATACCAAGTAGGTAACATGCAGTTAGCTACCCGTTAGACTAAACATAAACTACTGCGTTTCTAATATTTCATACAAATAGGAATTAGGTTAACTTTTAATAGCGTCTAAACAGAGTAAACTAACCAGGCCCCATATTTACCTTTCACCCAGATACTAAAGTCATTATAGTACAAAATACGCCGTGAGGCCGAAGCGCCAGGAAGGCGTCTCCAGGCGGTAGGGCTGTCTAATTACATTACTAAATTGAAGGGGTACCGGGTACAACTTTTTTTTTTAAATAAGAAAATAAAATAAATATCAGGAGACAATGTCACACCAATTGACCTAGTCCCAAACTACTACTAACTAAGCTCTAGGCTTGTACTATGGGTACTAGACAACAATATAAATACTTATATAGAGAAATATGTACTTAAATACATAGAAAACACCCATGACTCGGGAACAAATATTCGCGCTCATCACACAAATATCTGCCCTTACCGGGATTTGAACCCAGGACCTCTAGCTTCGTAGGCAGGGTCACTACCAACTAGGCCAGCGCGTCGTCAAATTCAACTAAAGCAAACAGTAAAATACATCAATAAATATATATTGGTCTAGTCCACTATAGTACTATATATGTACTAGACAACCATATTAGCGACTAATATCGAGAAAAAGATACTTAGACAAATATAATCATCCAAGACTTGGACAAATACATGATCATCAAATATTTACCCTTACCGGAGATGAACTCCGGGACCACTGGCTGTGTAATAGGGTCACTATCAACTAGGCTAACCGCGTTGTCAAACCGCGAACAGTTACAAAGCAACGTTGTAAGCTTTATCAACGTACAATAACATGATGTCCCTGGAACAGGGTATAAACGCATTGTATCTCTTTACTTACATATACTATTTTTTTAGAATTTGGCCATTTCGTTGCTCACGACGTTCACGACATTTATTTTAGCTATAAGAACTTTGCTGTATAAAATCATCCTGTATTCTTGTTAACGCTCCAGAAAATCATAACATTAAAATATGTTAAACATGTTCGGTGAAAAAGGGAAATCATGAATAAATAACTATTACAGTATAATTTATTTAATTTAATAATTACCTTTTATTCAGAAAAGATATGTTCTATTAGAATAGTAACGTTTACTTATTTCAGACAATGAAGTCTAAATTTATGGCATTTATGATGGTAACATCATTGACTTTGACTTCTCAGTATACGGCTGACTATCTTAATGTATCATTAGCTATTTCCATCTCAGTAGCAATAAAAAATCATATGTTAAAATAAGGAGAGTTCTAACTCTTATCCTATTTAATATTAAACGTCAAGTTTTTAATGTTCAACCCTATTCCAATATCTCTGGCAGCCCTAGCAGCTCATCGATTACACAGCCCATCTCCATCTGCCCTAGATCTTTACACGATAACACTACTTCCTACTTGGTAATGCATCGCTTTCGTTCGATTATTTTGGAGAAAATCATAATACTCGTACTCTCCCTTAAAATACCTATATATATCTATGATATTTGAGGGCCCACATTTTGGGGGCGGCATTTGACAAATTGTAGGGAGAGAACACCGCTGTTTATCGATGTAATCGACAAATTGGTACCTAGCTTATTTATTTAGTATTTTTTAATAAAACCTCAAATTTTCTAATGATTGAACGATGATGAAAAAAGTTCGAAATATCGGAATACTCGTAGTCCAAACTCAAGGCTTACTTTGCTTAGCTGTTCCTAAGTCCTGTAGCCGACGCCAGGAAAATAACGGTGGCATCAGCAAACTTTTTTGTATATTTGTTTCTTCTTCACGACTCAACCGCCGAATCAAAATGAACTTGAAATGAGGATAGCTTGAGTTCCGAAGATGGACATGATGATTTGTTTTATTATGAAATATAATAGTTTCTACAGGAAAACTCGGTAAACAAGTTCCGTGCGGATAAAGTCACCAGTATACTATCATATCGTATAAAATACTATCATGATACAGTTTTCATTAAATTGAACCTTTAAGCGGATTTTTATTAATAATTGATTTCTAAATTAGATTGCTGTCTGATATTTGCACTAAAACATATTTATAATTTAGAAAACATATATTGCATGTCTTTGGCTATGTCCATCATGCTGGACATTTAAGCCGACTTTCTATTCTGCGAAAAGGAAGGCACAAAGTCAGCTCTAGGCTTGTACTATGTGTACTAGACAACACTAAACACACTTACATAGATAAATAAATACTTAAATACATAGAAGACATCCAAAACTCAGAAACAAACACTAGCGCTCATAACATAAATATTTGCCCATACCGAGAATCGAACTCAGGACCGCTAGCTTCGTAGGCAGGGTCACTACCACTACTAAGGTCACTACTAACTATGTAACGCGTCGTCAAATTTAACAAACCCGCGTATACAAACAAGACGGTGTGATTTGTTCAATTCAAAATTTCTATACAGCGATGTTTTAATAACAAAACCTATTCTATTCCACTTTCATATTATTTTGATTCATATATTTAGATAAAAGTTAGAACCTTACTTCGAAAAGATCATTATTTCTGTTGCAGTCAAATTAAGAATGTAATGAGACTGAGCCTGTTTACTCCTCCCTCGCCTACGGCTGGCGTTTAATCGTAATTTGTAGGAAGTCGCATCGTGCATCCGAGGTGTGAAATTTGCATTATTTTGAATCCATCGATCACGCTCGCTTCCTGTGAGAATAATAACACCGGATTCGGACAATCTTGTATGATAAATAAGGTCCTCGCACGCAAATCCCAGAAGCTGCTCCAAAACTATACAACGTATTCATAAAATATTCACAGGCCATAATTTATTTGACCGCTATTTTAAGAAGTCTGGTTTCGATTCGGAATAAATCTTTAACTTTCGAACTAATGAGGACTTACAGTTGCTTAAGAAAACATTCAAATCAATTTGAAGTATTACCGCAGTAGGTGTCAAGGCATAAACATTTCCACTGTTCTGGTATGCGGCGATGCATGTCGTCTTTTAGGCGCCAGCTCCTAAACTGGTATTAGGACAGGCCCGTTGGGTAGGTTCGCATGAGTTAAGATAAAACTTGTGGCTGCTCTCTCAGATAAAGGTCAGAGAAGTACCCACATTGTCTTGTCGCGAACGAGAAATTTTATTCAAAACCGGACAGTTAAAAGGAATAAAAACTATCTGCGCCATAGCCCTGTGTTTCTCCGCAAAACCTCGGAAAAAAACGATAAGATGTTGGTGAGGGACCTTTTCTTTTTCATCCCGCGATAAACAGTTAGATATTTTTAGCGCGTCATTTGATGAAGAGAAGATCATAATTTAGGGGTAAATCCGGAAGATAATAGCTTATCATTTGGAAAATAAATTACTTTTCAATTTGATAAGTATCACAAGAGTCAACGAGTAAAAGCAAGCAGGTATTATGTAGTCAAGTGGGGAGATTACAAAGGAGTTTGACAGTTTAATTATGACGACGTTGCGGGCTGTCGGAAAGTGGATAATTTAGGCCTGGGGCAGGGCAGGAAGCGGGATGAGCGGCGGAAGCTAGCCGCCCGCAGGCTGTGATCCAGACTGTAAGCGAATAAGTTGATACAATGCAACATTTTTTTTATTTTTTTTTATCCATAATGGGTTTGCGTTTGAACTCAGTCTCACCTGATGTTAAGTGAAGACGAGGTCGAAGGTGGTACACGCTTACCCAGAACATGTCTATTCACTCTTGCCTTGAAAACACCAAGGTTATATGATTCCGGGAATACAGACGCAGGGAGAGGGTTCCACTCCCTAGCAGCATTATTAGCAACATTTCGCTAGTAAAAACTATAAAATGGAGGGCCCATAAACTAAAAATACACAAATAAGTGCACAGGCTGCCTGCTACAATACCTTCGAGGCCCATCTCAATATTACAAATGCATTGACAATTGAGGACTACATGGAAAGGCCTCTCTTTTACCTAAATAAGGAAGCACTACAATGCAAACACCGCTGTTTATCGGTAGGTTAGCGATTAAGTGGCTGTAGCGATCTAAAGAGAGCCTGCACAACTAAATACCCACGACAGACCGATTCTAAAAATAAGTTTTGTGTCTTGATTGATAAAATCAGCATATAAGACAACTCTTTTCTACTTGCTGTATTTGAGTTATAATATGGTTATTTTATTACCAATGTTATTACCATGGCTACAGTCATCCCGGATCACAATCTTGGTGTTTAGTGAACATTTGACATTCTAATTTGTTTAATAAACCTTTAAATAATTTTTATACCAATTAGAATTACTTGTAATAGAAACAAAACAAAATTTGAGACTAATTTAATTGTGTTTAAAAGTTTTTTTTTTAATTACCGAAAATGGATGATTAAAATCCATCGATTTGTTATTTGGTTACCATGGTTATGTTCAATATGGAAATCAACAAAATGGCGTTTCGATTGACATTCCAACTTTTATGATAAATTGTCAGAACAGTTTTAGTAACTAATAACATTTGCATGAAAGTTAACATTTAACAATAAATTTCACACACTATTAACGCCAATCGGAATAATGAAAATGACTTTGCCGTCAAGAAATTCGTTAGCAGATGGTTAGCAGAAATTGATTATTTTTGTTAGTATCATTTTACGCCTGTAGAAAAAGTTATGTATGCAACGGCACATAATTAGCTGTTAAGGTACTCGTGCATGTTATTAGAGCGTTCGCAAGCTCGCGCTGTAACCTCGGCACTCATACCTTAAGAAGCCTCATTAAGTATCTACCAGTCACATAAATAACTGTTAGGATGATCGCCGAAGGTACTCGTGCCTGTTACTTTGACAATACGAATGACAGTTTCTTTGTCAATTCAAGTTTTCACCTTTCTAGCCCTTAGTTCTAGCCACATCATTGGCCACATCAACATTTAACATCTGCTACCGCATTTAATAATTTGGGATTCAATTTGTACAGAATTCAATGAACTGGGCAATGAATGTTGAGTCAAAGTTTTTAAACTAACTTTTTCTTTTTTCGGCTTAAGTGTATCTCAGCCAGCTTTAACATTTCACGCATACTTGAGAGGATTCATAGCGAGCCATGAGTCAACAACGGGAGGCATATCCCCGAGTGAAACGAGTTCTTAACCAATTTGCGGTTAGCCTCCTCAATCGTGAATCAGAGGGAGATAAAAAAAACATTTTCCTTAAGATTAACCTGTTGCAGAGATAAATATAACAAGATAGATCGCAGGCGCACAGTCACTTTGTTTACAAGAAAAACAATTTATTGTGAAACGATCTGGAATTTGGGATCATTATAAAGTCAATAGAAATTGTAACTTTGTTATTCGTACAGCAACAACAGCACAAGAGCATATTCAACAGGTGCGTTATAGGGTTTATTTTCATCATCATTATCTTATGCGCGTTGCTTGACACAGGCCTCGATCTCCGTCATCTTTCCTGTGCAACTTGCCCCATTTATTTAGTTTTATCTGCTTAAAAACTAAGCATTAGTGGTGGATCTGGCAGGACTAATTGATAAATAATTATGTCTAAATATTTTATTTACTGATAAAAATGGTTAAATAAACACAAGCAAAAAACATAAAGTATACACATACGAGTATTATAGTACATCGACCCGTAATAAACCGTCCCATACAAATAACGTACATTTTTTCATTTCACTACTGAAATCGAAGAAATTGAAAGTAAATACGAGTGACACATCTTAACGTAGAATATCTATACTTAAACAAGTTATTAACCCATGGCTCGTGACTCACACTTCCCTAGAACTAAACATAACATTCACGCGCCGTTAAAAAAGCATTACTTAGCTAGGACACTAATCTCAGCACGTTCAACGCCGAGGGCTCGATTCTGATTCAATACTGTACTGGAACCAGAAAGCTGGCATTTGACATGACAAACGGTTCAATTTGGTTATCACTGCGAGGATCACTCACCGACTAATACAGAATAATAAGAGGGAGCTGACCGCGTTATACATTCCTAATTCCTAAGCGAAAGAAATTTGTCAAGATCGTAGCAAGTGGAAAGAAGTGGTCTCTGCCTACCCCTCTGGGAAACAGGCGTTATTTAATGTATGTATGTATGTAATTCCTAATCAACGTTCGACTTTTGGAACATGAATGATGAAAGTACACAAAGCTCAATTTTGGTTTAGCAAATCTTTATCGCAAAATTTAGACGTGACATCTCGACTTTAGACTGGGTAATGGGGCAAAATCTCACCTCAAATTGTAAATGGTTTACAGCTTAGATGTCAGAATTTGTATTTTTGAGAATAAACTTTGACTGTTTCTTTCGCTTTCACTTGTACTTTTCAGGGTTTCCCCAGAATTATGACTTGTCTTGGGTATCGACTTTCTTTCATCAAGGGGTTTCAGTTCAATTGATATGGAAGTTCGATCCGAGATACAGACAATTAATATTGGGTGTAGAATTTCTTAAGGGACAGGGACGTCGAAAATGGGTTAGTTAGTGTGTTGTGTTGAATATACAATGGGAGTTTATAAACGAAAAAAAACAACATCAATCGAAGTATTTTAAGAGAACGTTACACATTTATAGTCAGTGGCTGGCCACAGGGCAAGCCATCATTTTGAAAAGTTCTGTGCCATACTGCCCTCCTAAGCCAAAAGGCAGTATCTCAGATAAACGTCCTTTAGCAATATCCACCTTATTACTAACAGAATAGAATTCAAACTACTTTGATTATTGAATTTGGAATACTGCTTATTGGTTTAGGAGGGCAGCATACTTCCCTACCCATAGTACAAGTTATGACCTTGTAGAAAACTTAAAAAGGTCAAAACATGTAACAATATACTAACCTATGAAAACTTCCCAAAACAAAACAACGCGTAAAAGCTTCACCTAATTAATACCAATGTTGCGAATCATGAATGAAATTAGCATCGTAAGTAATTAGCAAACATCAATTTCCGCTAAAGCTGTAAGTCTATCTAGTTACTGAAAGAGATACCACGTTATCATTTCAATTAAAAAGTTGTAGGTATCAGGCGCGTGTATTGATTTATTAACGATACGAGACAGGGGAAGGTACATGATACCTTTAATAAATGTAGTAACTTCATCAACTTAACACGGTGTGTTAATACGTTGCATTATTCGTTGATTTTATATTAAATGGCTCTGGTATCGATACTAGAGGGCAAAAGGCCTAGAAAGAGAGCCGAAAAACCAACAGAGAATATTTTACATACATACGTAAACTCACGCCTTCATTCCCAGAGTGGGGTAGGCAGAGCTACAGAATTACCAACAACTCTAAAAACTTGTTGATAATTCTGTAACCAAATTTTGCATAAACAGGCTAAGATGTTTACCAGCGTATTAGTGACAGGTTGCAAGCCCATCGCCTAACAGTACAGAATATTTTAGTAAAGATAAAAAGTCTAAACATGCTTTAAATATACGTAAACTTGGAAAGATTCAGGTTATCTCAGTCTGATTAAGGAGTGGACTATTTAATTCGGCAGTCCCCATCTTTTGCAGCCACAAACTGCATATCAACGTTGGCGATCGACGATAGTCATTTATTTATCATTTCAATCCTAACCTTGCTGTCGCTGGGCCACTTTGCTGTTGTGGAAGCAAACCTACCTTTGTGAATTAGTTTTAGTTTTAATTACTACTGGTTTGAGGCTTAACAGCGTTGCGTTTTATCTCTATTAGACCCCAAATACTATGTATAGTTGACGAAGTAAAAATTACAAATTCACCAGATTCCTTGATGTCTTTCAAATAGTAATAATTAGTTAAGACAATTTTTACTCTGAATGGTCATTCAAAAAATTTTGAAGAATGGGCTTCTTTATGATATATGATTTTTTTGTCGAAGTTTTCTCCTCTTCATTTATTTGACCTTTACGTCACGAAATATTTTTACTTGAATTTGTTTTTGATGTAATTTTATAGTGGTAGTTGAGGAATGATTAAATATTTCAACAAAAACATGAGGTATGTTTTGGAGGTTTATGCCAATTGAATGTGATTCATAAGTCCTTTTCTGTATATGTTAACGAATGAACAACATTGTAAAAATATGATGCATTCCAATTAAGCACAGAAGATAGCAACATTATCAAGAAATCTCACTCATGCATGACTCATGAAGCAAATGTTTAGGCTTGATTTGCCATTTTAATAACTGATTACACATTCAGTTCCCTATTCAGTTAGTTGCGGCGCTAGCGGCAAGCTCCCTAATCTCCATACTAAGTGGACCCACACCGAGTACAAGGCACATAATGTACTTAATTATTAAACTATGCATGATTGGCTGTTTGTATACGGTTTATTAGATGACTACAGTCAGCTAAATAAGTGGTCTTTCAATTTTGATACAATTCTCTATGAAATAAAGCCGACCCTTCAAATCGACAGACGCATAAGATAAGAATGTCGACCATATTATTCTATTTTTTTTTTAATATTGTCTTCTAAATTTTAGAAGACCAACTCGTCATTTGGGCCACTATATCCGAATTTTCATTTCTCCGAAATCTATATTACGCTGGAGCTATTTTAGATTAAATGCATAATTTAACTGTCATACGTAAGTTAGGTTAGGTTTGATTTATAATATAAGCGATAACAAAAAGGTAAGTCTTCTATCATAAAATTGCGATAAAAATTATGAAAATTCGGAATTTCGATCAGTTCGGAATATAACTCTGTAGTGTACCCCTATGGAGGGACTAGGTATATTTATCAAAATTTGAAACATTTACTCACTGCGTGTTTAAGACAATCGATACGATGCATATTTGAGTTACTGTGACGGGGAAGTGACCGAGGTTAAGTTGTTGACGGTAAGTTCATTATGTATGAGTTGTTCGGCGTCTCGGTTTGGTTCGAGTGCCAGTCGCTTTATTGAATATACAGGGTGTAAGGGACGGCTCACCGAAAACTGAAACCATAGCTTCAGACCATTGTACTGAACTGAAATACAATGGAAATTTTCCCGGGAAAACGAAAATTTTCTCGTTGGTTTCAGTTTTCGGTGAGCCGTCCCTTACACGCTGTATAGGTATATAGACAGGGTGAAAGGGACGGCTCACCGAAAACTGAAACCATAGCTTCAGACCATTGCACTGAACTGAAATCCAGTGGACTTTTTCCCGGGAAAACGAAAATTTTCTCGTTGGTTTCAGTTTTCGGTGAGCCGTCCCTTACACCCTGTATAGGTATATAGACAGGGTGAAAGGGACGGCTCACCGAAAACTGAAACCATAGCTTCAGACCATTGCACTGAACTGAAATCCAGTGGATTTTTTCCCGGGAAAACGAAAATTTTCCCGTTTTTTTTTCGTGAAAATTCCGTTTTCACAGTTTTTTTTACATAATGAGCTTCAGTATGTCATAATATGTTGTCCTTGATCGGTTTATATGCAAAAACATGGAAAAAAAAACGAGAAAATTTCCACTGAATTTCAGTTCAGTGCAATGGTCTGAAGCTATGTTTTCAGTTTTCGGTGAGCCGTCCCTTACACCCTGTATAGTAAGATGCAATGACTTCCGTACCTACTAAACAAATTACTAATACAACAATACAATTAAACATGAATCAAAAGCCTATTAATTTTTTAACATAACAATTTGTACAATTTTAAAAAAAAACTTAAAATAATCCCAGTAGTACCGGTCTGAGTGGAGAGCCTCGGGGGAGGCCTGTGTCCAGCAGTGGACGTCTTTCGGCTGACATGATGATGATGATCATGATGACTTAAAATAGTGCTGGCTGCCTATACCGCCACTCAACGCGTATTTTGCAACAACGACCATGTATTAGAAGTAGACCATACTTTTTAAAATACCTCTAGAAATTCTGCCAGAGGAACATAATCAGAGTTTAACTTGGTTCAATTGCAAGTTCGGTTCGGAACTTTAGAGCAATTTAGAGCGCCGCTGAGGTAGTCTGGCTTTAATTATCTCCGCCGAGGAGCACGTGGCCCCAAATTACATTAATTGGAACTGCGACAGCGATTCTACAGGGTGAACGATATGAAGTGTTACCAAATTCAAAAGGCTACGATTTTTTTTTGTTGTCTTAAATTATTCATTATTAAGAAAAAAATGAGAAAAAGATATCAAATTTTTAAGATTACTTTATTTTAACTCGATATGACCACCTTCTGCTGTCTATGGCCTTCAGACGGTAGAAAAATGAGTTGCACGCTGCACGAATGTGATCCTGCGGTATGCAATGGCAATTACGTACGATCGCTTTCTTCAATGCATCCATACTGGCATGTTTTCTTCTCCTCACCTTGCTCTCCACAATGGACCAGATAATAGAAGTCCATCGGGTTCGCGTTTGGGGAATTCGAAAGACATTGTGTGGACGAAATAAATTGTGGCACGCGTTGTTCAGCCATTCTTGGTTCACACGAGCTTTATGAGCCGCGGCCGAGTCTTGTTGTAATGTCCACGTCTACTACCGAAATGTTTGCGTGCCCAAGGCTCCAACGCAGCTTCCAAAACATTTTCCCGATAGTAAGTCGCATTTACTTTGACACCAGGCTCGATTTTGTGAATTTGGTAACACTTCATGTCGTTCGCCCTGTACACATATATTTTCCTCCTGTTCTGATTAAACTTTTAGTTTCTTGGAGAATCAGTTCATATAAGGAATGTTTTCGAAAATCATCTCCTACAAAAAAAAACAGAATAATTTAAAATTTATTTTTATTGCTAAACAAGCTTTTGCCCACGATTACATCCGCGTAAATTTCGATTATCGTTATTCCCTCGGGAGCTAAATTTCTAAATTTCCCCGGATGAAAAGAGTCCTATGTCTTTGCTTACAGCGGCGTCGTTGATGGGGTCGCCACCTTCCCGAACACATGGTTGAGGGAGGCGATGGCTGAGATACGCGTCATACTCGTGAACGGGTGCTGTCTGTGGGATCCGGTCTGTTCACGCTTGTAAGGACCTGTTTTTCAGTTAATTATTTTAATTATCGTTCCTGACGTAGAGACCTCGTCATGTTGTTCTCCTAGTCATTATTTTTATTTTTATTTTCATTGACCTTAATAATGTAATGATTTATATGTGTTAGTTTTAAAAATAATTATGTATTTATTACCTTATTACCTTGTAATGTAATTTAGATACTTTTAAGTATTATTTTATTTAATCATTGAAAAAAAAGACCTTATGCTGGCGCTACTTGCCGACCTTATGCTGGCCATCTCCAACCCAAACTTTATCCAAATACTTCTAGAGATTGCAGCGTGAAGGAGTATCAAACTGAAACACACACAAAAACTATCGCATTTACAATATTAGTGGGATGGCTATCAGGATCCTTTGATATATGTAATTGTTTTTAGTAAGTGTGACTAAGCACTTACTATTATCTGCGTCCAACAACACAACTCGAAAATTATATAACTAGTAAATACTTTCAAACTTTATGAACGTTGCGCAACCAACAAACTACCCCGTATATATAGTTGACCCACATTTACTTTAAATTCTATTAATGTTTATACCCTGCATGCAGTTGCATCGGCGTTGCGGCCACTTGATTTGCGCTCAAACTTTTAATGGTCAGTTCCAACCCGGATGTTCTAGCTTCAGCTGTATTTGTACGGCATTTAAAAATGCAGTTTAACGTGTGAGAGCCACAAACTCCTTATAGCGTCCGTTTTTTATAGAAGGAAGGGAGTTTGGTACCGAACTTGGTAGCGTGGCCTATTTTGGTGTTTGGCCAGTATCGCCGATGTTCGAAGTTATACTTATCGCTAATAAATGAACCATTTAGCTATGCTCAGGTTGCGTTCTTGAGTGTAGTTATTAAGCCAATACAACAAAATTGACGCACACATATTATTAAGCTTGTAAGAGATGTCCACCTGTTGCTATTTCAGCATGCTACCACACTGACTCCGGACGAGCCCGGAGCTTGTCGAGCGTTTTTCGACATTATTTACGTGAGTAACCCGTTCTAATATCTTTAATACTCGTATAAATAAATAGATTAATTAATTAGTTACAATTAATAACAATCTCACAACAATTGACCTAGCCCTAAACTAAGCTCCAGAGTTATAGGCTGTATGTACTAGGCAACGATAAACTTACTTTTATAGATAAATACATAGAAAACACCCAAGACTTGGGAACAAATACTCGCGCTCATCACCATACACCGGATTGACGGGGGCAAAAATGTACCAGTGCTAGTGATTCATTAAATATCGACTAAGTTTATCGACAACTTTTTTCGTGACATATGGTTATTACATTTCTTACAAAAGTAATCGTACCTTTATCTTCTAAATCTGAATGATCAACTTTTCATGAAGATAAACGATCTTTTATCTTTCGATAAATTATTAACCGACTTAAAAAAACAAAAAGATTCTCAATTCGTCGGAATGCTAAAAAATATTGTAGTACTGAATGAATTTGTTATTCAATGTAATTTCAAGTGACTCGAGACCAAAGTCAATGTCAGGTACCGGTTGTTTATAACTATAAATCGCAACTGCGATAATTAGAAATAAAGAGGTTTACAAATCATTAAAAGGTACCTATTTAAACTTGGCCATTACTTATGATAATGATGATTAAAAATTGCTTTTTATCGATGTCGATAAACTTAGTCGACATTTAATGAATCACTAGCACTGGTATATTTTTGCCCCTGTCAATCCGGTGTATGCTCATCACACATATATTTCGGGATCGAACCCGGGACGGGACCGCTAGCTTCTTAGGCAGGGTCTAGTGACCGACCAGGCTACCGCGTCGTCCACCAACACCAAATATGTTACCAAACATGTACAGTCGAGCCTAGAAGTAGCTTTACAGTTTAGTATCTTCACACCAACGTATTGAAGTGAGAGTGGGTTGACTTTGGCATATCAATAGCTACGACAAGGCTCCAAAATGTACCACTACTTCTGAGTTTGACCGTTCATATGCGAACGGCACACCGGAGTGACTTAGGTCTTTCTTTAGTTTGGAAATTTATTTTATAAAATTATTATGAGTGACTCATGTAAAGCTAAAATATTAGCACAGTTAAACTAAATTAAATACATTGTTCTGGGCCCGTATCTTGATTCTGCGGACTAAGTAAGTATCCGGTAAACATTATCGTAGTAAAGCTGTTTCTGTTCATTGATTTAAATACGAATTTAATATAATATATCATATCTAAATCGTTACGGTCAAGTATAGTTACTTGCGTTTAGCGATATTATGGAAAATAAATAAATGTTACATCTGTACTATTTTGATGACTAGCTTTTGCCCATGACATCCATTTATTAGGTCTCTTATTAGTAATTTGGCCTCTTCGCAAATTAATTGTCCATCAACGGGTGTTATATACACTTTGCAGAAAAATATAAACTTAGTTTAAATCTTAAGTACAGTGTAGTCGTATCAAAATGTATAAATCTGTCGATCTTAGATGTAGATTTAAGACATACATTTATCTTTTTGTGCAAGTGTCCCTTATTATGATTTTGTGACGAGACAAAAAATATGACTAAAAGAATGCAAGTAACTATACTACAGTCGGCCGTATAAGTAGCTGCATACTTTGGTACCTTGTCGCTTTGACACCCTTAACGGATCAGTGCAAAAGTTCAAACATAACTTTATAGTGACAAAGCACTAAAGTGTGCAGTTACTTATAGGTCGGCCATACCTTCAATACCTTCCCACGCAATTCCTGGAGACTACGCAAGTCGGCGACCTTGCCTGCCGCTGCGGTCTATCGCGAGGTAAAAGTGGAACTTTTTTTCACGTGACTTAGGTAATGCACGTGCCGCGGTGCGTGGGCGCTTGATAAGCTTAATGTCCTCAATAGCTTGGAAGCAAAAGATCCTAAATGATCTGGATCGTAGTACAACATATAACATTTGTAATTCATGCATCTTGAGAATGTTTGCAATCGAGTGATATGCGTTGCTGTAGTCATAAAATGTCTCATAACTTTATATTACATCGTCAATAGATACGTTGATAGTTTATATTCAACTACAAAGTAAGTATGGGTTTTAAAAATATAATCACGGAAAATGTGCAATCTAGTAATACTGTGTAATACGAGTAGGTAAGTTCGAAAAGTTTTTTTTAGAATTGCATTGATAAATAAACTGCCGATTAATTTAAAAGTTTTCAAATGTAAATAGCAATACATTAGTTCAGTTATATTTAACACACAACCTTTAAATTGTTTGTTCGTTACTTTTGAGTTACTGATTTACAGGTTATATTTTTTTCTATATTGTCTACAAAACAAATATTGCTTGTTTGCAATTTTTGTCAAAACTAGTATTTTTTAAGTATGCTACGAAACACAGTGCTACGTCGTAGCATCTATCGTGATCTAACGTATCTACCAACGCATCGATCACTTGCATTTTCTCCTTTATCGCTTGCTTCTCTTTAAGTTAGAATGAGATATTAATTTTCAAGCAATTAAGTCTCGGGGAACTAGTAGCCTTCTTGCATGACTACAATGCAGAATGCACGCGCGAGACGCGTGGCGGCCTCTTAAGCAGAACCACGTGAGCACACCACGTGACTTACTCTGCCCGCCTAATTCAAGAATCAAAGCAGTTTTTATCCTTGTGCGTTAGTAATAAGGTTGATATTGGTACAGGAGTTTTATCTGAGATACTGCCTATTGGCTTAGGAGAGCAGTACTCGTGTCCTACGAGTATCCCGGCATGAGCACTATTGACACGGTATCAAATATAATAAAAGTAAAGTATTTTCCGATTTCATATATCGCACATTCAGAACGATAGTGACCTAATTCAAAGGAGATCGGCGAACATCCATAGAGTCTTGGGCCCAACCATTACAATAATGATTTTTAGGCCGTTTTGTAGATCACTATGCAGGATATTTTCAGTATAAAAATTATAGGCCTGGCCTTTGGAGAAGCAGAGATATGGACGGTTCTCCATGTCAACCACAGTAAGTAGATAAAAAAGAACTCGATGACTACTCTGATAAGTTATATTTATAGAAGCATACAATAATCATGGTATAGATGTTAAGCATGTGCAACATGATATTATTATATGAACATGAATAAAAATTCAAAGGGTTACAATATACACATAGATGATTAGAATGAGTGACCTGTAAATAATCATCATGCTCATAATTACATATTTCCAATAATCAATCTCATTTAGTTCAAAGTTAATGCTGAAAACAGGCTGTTTTTAAGCGATTTCAGGCACAGTAGTTGTATTTGTTTCTTTCATGCAAAATAATTAGTGTAATTGTGCTAATCAAATAAACATAGTATTTACCACAAGAGGAGCAACCCACTGTTTGTACAAGTGCATGGATTGCCTCGTCATCCAAAAGATGCATGCCTACAGCATTATTGCGAGAAATATTAATTCCACAGTTTACACAATGTTGATCCATCTTGCCAAAGTTCGATTAATCCACCAGAAATCAAAAATCACCGCAATGTGGGGAACGCTAAACGAAGTGAATGCCACTGACATTTATAATATTATGTTATGGAGGGTATTTCTACCCTCAATTTGTTTTTAATGTCCTACTACGACAATATTACGATAACAGAAATCAACAATGTTATTAATTTTTGTTACATTTTAAATCCCATAGAAAAAAAATCTGATACTTCACAAAGAGTAGTTAAAAAATACATCATTCATTATTGTTTTAGTTAGATTCCTGTAACGGTTAGGCCCACTTTCGCCTATCTCCTTTCAGCTTTCAAACTTTAAGTCATAAATTAATTATGATAGAGCCCTAACTCGAAATTCAAAATGTCTGAGTTATGTCACTATTGTTCTGAAGGTGCGATATATATCATTGTGCTAATCTTAGGTTTCTTCTTTTAATTTAGTGAGTTAATAGAAAAGAGCACTAAAATGAATTGTTTGATATATTTGCCTGGGACATGGGTTATCGCCCTTAAGTTTGCAAAATTGTATTATTAGTATTTCTCTTTTATGGTTTCCTTAGATGTAAATTTGCGATTTTGAGTTTCGTTTCGTTTCGTTTTCCTCCATGGTGCGTTCATA
Organism: Acleris emargana; assembly: GCA_927399475.2. Classification (NCBI taxonomy): domain Eukaryota; kingdom Metazoa; phylum Arthropoda; class Insecta; order Lepidoptera; family Tortricidae; genus Acleris; species Acleris emargana. The sequence goes on from OV656840.1 coordinate 8,447,393, forward strand.
CACCTGTATATTACAGATATTTGACATTAATATATAAAGAACTTAGACCTGCCGGCAAAATGGTTTAATTATCACGCTATGTAAATACCGCCGTATTACGAATCAATGTGCTATCGGCTGTTTGTGTTGGGATTTTTAGAGGACCCTCTTTAGCCTGTCAGGAGCTACAGGTATCGGGTCGTGACCTACTTGTGGGGGCTGTTCACCGCTACTAATGTATGGCTACACGTAAATTTAGCTAGAGCACTTCTATTTTAGTATGACATTCACAACAAACAAAACTTCTTGACTACGCGACTATTTGCCAGTAAAATGAATGCGTCAAAATTCATTAAATTAAGATAATTATTTGTACTACAATTCCGATTTTGATTTCATTTCTAATATTGTGTTGATCTATTATGTACGGATTATGTAACAAAGATATAAAACGTCTTTTTTAAACCGACTTAGATACTTGCCTATTGGAATATGGAACGAAGAAACCGTATTACTAACCCAACCCTACCTACTTCATTTTTGTATATTTAAAAACGTGTAAATTTCCAAGTTTATTCTTTATCCTTAGACACTGATGTGTGTAAGGTATTGCACTATGTTTTGAAAAACTTTATTACCGTTTTCCGGTCAATGGCTCGTGGGACGACATGACCTTTCTTTTTTAATACGCCGCGTTTGTTTTCAAATATCGTTCTCATAACAAGTGGTTTATGGTGCAGTACCTAACGATGTCAGAACCGTTGTAATTTAGGTAAGAATAAGTAGGGGAGACCGGGGACAATTGAAACGATTTGAATTTGACTGCCTGTTGCCGTTTTATTTTTAAAGTTAGAAAGATGTTTGCCATAATTATTTCAAGGTTAGTTATCTGGTTCCTAAATAAAGTATATTTGGTAAGTCTATCATTAATAGTTATTTTACAATAATGTAATAAAGAGAATGGGGGAATGTGGTTCAATTGACCTCACACCGTTGTTAATTGAAACACTATGTAAGGTCAATTGAAACACCGTAATATCTTTGACACAATGAAAGTAATGTTATCAGTCCTACTCGTTTTCATCGCTATATTGGTATATAATACGACCATCAAAAGTTCACAAGCATAACATAAACATATCGTCATTTATAAGCATCAGAAAATCTCGATCATCAAACGCAGATAAAAAAAAATATATGACTTGTAGCTTTCTTTGTTGCTGGCTACCTTATACATAAAGCTTAATAGAAAATAGTTTGAATGTTATAATAAGCTATAATGATATGGAATTGTGTTAAAAATACATAATTATACTACATACAAAAATGCTTGTTTCAATCATAACAGTGTTTCAATCATAACTTAATGAATGGATAAACTTGAAACGTCGGGATGTTAAATAATATACACAATATAATCGGTTAAGATCATACATACATACATTAAATCACGCCTGTTTCCCAGAGGGGTAGGCAGAGACCACTTCTTTCCACTTGCTACGATCTTGACAAATTTCTTTCGCTTCTTCAACATTCATACATCGAGTCATGCACGCACGTCGGTTTCGGGTACTTAAGATTCGGCCCTTTCCCAGTATTTCTCCGATTTGATTCGAAAAAGTACGCCTAGGGCGGCCCCTTCCGACCCTTCCACTCACTTTCGATCTGTATATCCCTTTCGTCAATCTACTTTCATCCATCCTTTCCAAATGACCGAACCATCGAAGCATGCCCTTTTCAATCTTAGTCACTACGTCTTCTTTCATTCCACATTTCTCTCTGATTTTTTCATTTCTAACTCTATCAATCAGTTTCACACCACACATACTACGCAAAGAACGCATTTCAACTGCATTTACACGACTAACATGCTTGTCCTGCCACACCCAACATTCACTACCATACATCAGGGTAGGGGCTAGCACTCCATTGTGAACAGCCAGCCGGGCTTTTTGTGAAACGCCCTGTCTGCTCACAAAGGAGTTCGTTTTATTATAAAACAAAAACAGTTACAATAAAAATAATACCACGGCTACTTATATGCCGAATTAAAATAAAATCAAAAACGTAATTCCTCTTGCATGTAGTTGTAACACATCAGCTGTATAGACTGTTCGACATTCTATATTTGAAATTTGACATAAATTCCATTCTAGTTTTGTACACAACTTCATGCAAGAGGAGCGTTACTTAAGTTTTTCACCTATTCGTCAGAATGATAGTAAGTAGTAGGTACACATACCGGACTAATACCAAAAGTGGCACCTATATCTATACTTCTATAATATTAATATGAATAAAGTAACTCTGTCTAGTGGTTTATTTATCCAAATCACGGGCAAAAGTTAGTGTAGGTATAATAATTATTGACCATGAAAGAAATCATTATAAAAAAGAAGCCATTTGCGCAAATTCATTTTCACATTTATTAAATAAAAACATGCGTCAAATACAGAACCACCTCATATTTAAAGGCGACTATATTTGGGGACGATTAAAACGCCAGGACGAATGAAACGTTTCAATCGTCCACACGCAAGTTGTTCCTACCATCCCCAAATCACAGTTTTTAATTCAAGGTCAAATATTAAACGCAAAAACAACTCGAACACTGATAATTGGCAAAAACATTCGTTAATTTATCACAATCACGCTAAAATAGTTAAATCAGTTAAAATACAAGAACAAACAAAGTTATTAACAAATATACAAGATGAGAAATACTTACTTTTGACCGCGAAAAAATTAAATCGCTCCGTGACACCGCTGCGTTGCTCGGTCGCTCGCGCTCTACTGACCATAGATTAAGATATGGCCGGCGGAGTCCTGAGTGTTGCGTCATACTCGTAGGTATTATAGTTTTTGAGAAATTTGACTTGTTTCAGTCATGACGTGTTTCAATTGTCCCCGGTCTCCCCTAATGTATATCATCATAAATGGAGGAAGCTATATACAAACTACTTTATATAAAATTGATTGCAAATCTTTTATGACAAGGCCGATAGCAATAAATGCATATGTTATCATTTATCAACTTTATCACATGCACTTAGCTGTCAAAAAGTTGTTGCGGCAAATTCTGTGATACTGAAAATCTGGGCTTATAGAAATACAGTCTGTGTGTTTATTATATTATTATTAGGCTTGGGACTTTTGGATGCTCGCTATGGTTTTAGATTCCACGGAGTCGCCATTATGTTAAAATATTATTTTTCGAAGTCAAAGTCAAAGTGTAAAAAAAAACATGTTAGATTTACGCTGTTATATCGATCGGTAATAACCACGTTATTATGACTGCAATTAATTTTATCATAAATTTATTAGTTAAAATATAGAAAAAATAATAGTGATCCATTCTTAGTACCATTTTAATGATGAACATGAAATAGTAATAGATGATGATTATGATGCACTGATTCATTAGATTGAAAAAGGCATTTTTGCTATTGTTACTTGAAGTATTTGTTTTAGTTTATTTTGTTTACTAGCAACAGAGTATTTTATTATTGGTAATTATATACATACAAGTTGTATGTACTTATCCACTTTGACTTTGACTTCTAAAAAAATATTTTAATATAATGGCGACTCCGTGGATTCTAGAACCATAGCGAGCATCCAAAAGTCCCAAGCCTAATTATTATGTACCCAATTGACATAAGTAATAAGTTTAGAGTGACCTATGAGTATTTGACAGTTCGCTATTTATAAGTAGATTTCTGTCGAATTGGCCCATAGCTAATATTATTCAAAATATGCATTGTTAACGACTATCAAAGCCGAAAAATATAAAATAAATAATTACACTTAAATTAACTTGAAAAATTATAATTGCTTTTTCTATTTGCTCAACACCAAAAATGTGGGTAATGTTTAGACTGTGTTCCGGGTTAAAAAAAAATGCAAAGTAAAACTCGCTAAGACTGCAACATAAATACTCTTGAAGCCCTGTGTCAGCTAGTCGGTACGCTGGAAGTCAAAACACTTCATTGGCCAGTTTTCTTATGATGAAGGCCGATAGACCTTGAGTTGATTCTTTCACCACAAAGGGCTTCAAATTAGTTCATGTAGACTTCAAGCGCTTGATGATCAGGGTTACATCGGTCTTGACTCGAGCATCCTCTCCGAGCTCCTCGGGTGCAGTTGAGATACGAAGCTGCGTCGCTCGATGTTATTGGATGCAACAATTATTTTCCCGCCGTATTACTCATTGTATTTTTACAAAATACTCTTTTTATTGTGAGCATGGGGAAATTGTATGTGTACTTCTAATAAGTATTATAATTAGTTTTTTGGATAATTGTTTTAATCACTGATTTGGATAAAATTTGGCATGCAGATGGACACATATGAAACTTTATCCTGGAAATATCCTTGACGGAGTTACGGGTTAAAGTTAGTTAAAAGATAAATGATTTGACTATTTAACTATTTTGTGTTAAACTACAGGGGATGTTGATTATTAACTGTATTAATTAAAGTTCTCATCTCCGGTTCCACCCTGTATACTAGATTAGCATACGACTGACAGACTCGGGCTAGTGAGCTGATAAGTGGTTAGTTAAAGGGCCCTATCAAAGTGCAAACAAGCAAGAGCGACATTGATAAATTGGCAGTTCGCGCCCTTGGCAAAGCCTCTTTTTAGGCCGCCCTTCACACCGTTACGTATCAAAGGTAGGAAACAAACAGACCAAGAAATAGTAATGAGGTAATTTTAGTTAAGTTTCATCATCATCATAATTTCAGCCCGTCGTCAACCACTGCTGAACATGGGGCTTAGTTTAGTTTATTTATTACATATCACTACATATTATAAAACGAAGCCGCGTCTGTCTGTCTGTATGTAACTTCCCAATGTTCTCAAAAAATCCTAAACGGATTTTCATGCGGTTTTCGCCAATAGTTAGATATTTTTTCACGGGAGGTTGTTATTTTAAGAAAAAAATGGTTTATATACGGGTGTTTTATTGTATGGAAGTGAAGCGAGGGCGGGTCGCTATATAGTTACAATAATATAACTTGCATTGCATGCCAAAAACTACGAAATATTTTACATTTTCTTGTGCTTAGTTTATCAATAAACTTATCTTTATCGCTATCAATAATTCGATTGCCGCTCAGCTCGCTCGTAATTAGCATTAGGTTAATAGCCATAAAGGGTAGGATATTGTTCTCTCAAATGGTATCCTGACTTTTTACCAAATCATCAATTGACAAACTACTTAATATCATATTACAAACTTAAACTAGGTAGGCTTGCTAAATAAATTAGGTTACTCGTAGGTTAGACTTTAGAACACAAAAAAATGTTAAATAATGCGACGGGAAGTATTTCTTTGTGAAATGATAGTTTGTAAATCTGTGTTTTTAGAATATTATTTATGTTATAAAAAATTTGGATTATTTCACAAAAAATTCTGATATACATAATTTAAATACTAGAAATAAAAATAAAATAGCTATTCGAAAATTCCGCGTCCGTAAAGTACATAAATCATTTGTTGGTCAATGCATTCATTTCTATAATAAATTACCTGAGGTAGTATTAAAGTTACCCTTTCCAGCACTCAAAAATTACTTGAAAAAGTCGTTAATGTCTAAAGCGTATTATAGGATCGAGGACTATTTAATAGACAAACATGCTTGGCCTAAACCCGAAACTTAATCAATAATATATTTTTTATTTGTTTTTTTTTTCAAATTCAAAATCTTTATCTTGTCTGGGGGACACCGTTGATGTAGGAAAACATATCAATCTTATGTGGTCATCTTGCACCGTCTTATATACACATACGTAGGAGTTCTTTTTTCCTTTTCTCTCTTTCTATCTTAAGATTTTGGTGTGTTTTCCTGCGGAAACTACGCAGGATATTTGAAATATTTTTTAATTTGCTATTTATAGATTTATATAATGCTAGACTAAGTAGTACCATTGTAATCACTACATAGTATAAAACAAAGTCGCTTGCGCTGTCTGTCCCTATGTATGCTTAAATCTTTAAAACTACGCAACGGATTTTGATGCGGTTTTTTTTAATAGATAGAGTGATTCTTAAGGAAGGTTTATATGTATAATACGTTCCACGCGGGCGAAGCCGCGGGCGGGTCGCTAGTATTAAATATATTTAAAAAAATGACTGACTGCTGAGTTTCTTGCGGCGCTTCTTCTCAGCAGTGGTCTCCTCTTGTGAAGCGCTGGTAGATTCTTGACGTGTAAAAGTGCCCGTGCGGCCTACTTACTGAATAAATGTCTTTATCTTTATCTTTATCTTTTAACGATATAGTTTGTCAAATGATGATTTGGTAAAACATTAGTGAACACTCTGAAATACTTATGGGGTGATAAGGAAAATCATCGATATTAAGCAATCATTGTACAAGATTTGCACATAGTCAAGATCGTTTTTTTTTTATTTTCTTTTATGTGATTTATAGCCGAAAATGTACAAAATATTAACGTTCCTGAATCGTTCGGATATCTCCGAATTTTATTGATCAAAAAATGTGAAAAATTCTTGGCGTTTAGATAATTATTTATATTTTTTGGGAAAAATAAAATGAATTGTTTATTATTTATTGTTTTTGAGAAATAACGAAAAAACGTTAAAATCTGTTTTAAAATTTAAGGTAGTCATAATGAGCCTTATTGCCTATAAAATAAAGTTCATAACAAAATTAATATTTTATTTTGAGGTTAGCCGGTTACCAAGCATATAATCTTAAATACGGAACTAATGAAGGAAATAGTCATGCAATAAATATATTTTGTTTTTTGATTATATTAACTGCGTAAACCCTTTCAACACAATATGGCATTTATTTTGCATTAACATACATATCTTCTAAATGTTATCCACAAAAAATGCTATGATGATTTAAATATGGCGCAATCTTGTATTACAAATCGATGACTAATTTTTTTCAATGATATATACGTTTTATTGATTTTTTAAGAATTGTGAAGTCATTCTTAATCTTTTAGCAAGTTATTTATAAATTTCTTGACAATGAAGAATAACCATATGTATTGTTATTTGTATAAAGATGCGACCTCAGAATCTTTTCTCCGTTCAAACTTGCTTTATAAACAGACGCCGATGTGTTCTGTGCGCCTAGATATTTTTTCATGTATTGTATTCACCTATAATTTTTTAACGATTTATGTAGTCTAGCAAGTCGTTAACTGTCAGAGAATGCAGCTCGTCTGTATGATCATCGATAACTAGTCTTGCCTAAGCAAAGATTTTTTGTTGGACACTAAATCTGAGTTTAAGTTACTACCTACTTCAAAGTCATACATATTGGACTATTATGAAAACTACGAACCCTCTTCACAATTACTGTAAAAGTATAAAATAATAGTTTTGCTATTACAGTATATCTGCGAGCGATTATAATTCAAAATACCTAGTAAATAGCCAACTCCGTCAAGAATCTCTCGTTTCACAGGCCGTGTTATTTTCTAGGACCTAAACAGTTAGTAGTTTTCGAGATCATGTAACATCCTGTACACACTATAATTTAATTTAATAAGAAGCAGCTAATCAGATCGCTCTCATTTTGGAACAAAGTGCACAGTTGCTCAAGTGCATTGTGGACTCGGCGCGGACAATATTTCACACGCTGTTTCGCAAACGGTCCGAGATCAAGGTTTATAATTAAATTAATGATGCTATGCTTAATAATTACCTATAACAAAATTATATTTGTGCTCAATGGTTGCTTTATTTCATAAATCAAAAGTGTGATATACGGCGTGTTATTTATGAGCATACATCGGGGTTTTCGGTGCGGGAATGATTTAAGAAAGAGTAGATATCAACAGATAGGTAATCTGAGAAAATATCATATTATGCCTAATGACTAACTACCTCTCTGCGAATTGCTTACACTATGATACAAGTTTATTTTAACTCATGTAGTACTTTAGCTTTACTACCAAGGCTATAATGATATGAGATAATAATAAAATTAACGTTAATTAATTACCTGCACTAGGTAAATTTAGTAGTTGACACGATTTTCAAAATAATCTATTAATGTTTTTTTCAATATTTGGAACAGTTCATCTGCTACGTCTTGCTGCAAATATTATCCATTTCAATGAACTGAACGATCTCTCTAAGTCGGCAGTTGTAATAGGAGAATATTTTTTTTTTTTCGATCGCATTTCTATTTCCTTGTAAAAATTCGTTCATAGTTTTTCGACATTTCTTTTATAAAATACTTTTTTTTGTTCAATTAATTTTTCATTAGGTAGAAACCTAGAGTAAAATTCTGTTTTTTAATCTTTGGCTTATGTCAAACATTCCCGCACCGAAAACCCCGATGTATGTTTATGTTATGAGTTATCGAAACCTGACCAATTCCTTACGGTGAAAGATTGACAGAGATATATGGCTCCTATAGCTCTATCCCCTTCATTGACAGGAACTTGACAGATTTTAACAGCCTATTTATGGCCTCACAGAAATTAAATCATAAGATGGATTTAATTTACTTATTAAACATATTAAAGATTTCTATTGCATAAAGTCAAGTAGGTACAAATGGGGGACTTAATTTATAATAGTATTCCCTGCCAGTTGTCCAACAGAAATAAACACAGTGGGTGCACAGAAAACGTAGACAGACAGAGAAAATAACTGAAAACTTACAACATTATTATCCTATGAATATTTATTGCAATTTGATTACAATTAATGTCATAGACTAATACGCGTTTGCAATAATGGAATTCTTCTCTTAGGCTGCAGCTGTCAATGGGCAGTGGTGACCACTTCACATCAGGTGACCGGCTAGCTCGTTTGTGTCCTCCAGCATTAAAAAAATCAAGTTTAGTGTATTTCGTGTTTAGGCTTCACTATGGCAATATTGGCTTGAGCGTCTCCAAAATGTTTGTGGTACATTTTGGGTTTGCGGAAATACGACCATGTATCCCAATACCGCGTGCAACTGATGTGGCTGCCCTTCCGTCATCGTAGGGATGTGCATTTTCTCTCGCTGATGTTCAATGTACTTTTCACTCCATCTTCTCCTTTTTATTTCTCCGAAAGGTTTAGTTTTTGGCTGATGGCAGTGGACACCGCCTTCGGATTAGTGCTAATCTTTCCCTTACCGTTCCATACAACAAGATTCGTACATATTATGCTAAATCTTTCACGGTACACTCTGTCCAACTATGTACTTATGTGCTTGAGGCAATCTAGATCTGCCGGTTCATTTAAGCAAAGGTTAAATGAGCAAGATGAGTCGTCAGTGTTGTTCCTTTGCTCTGTTGTAGGTTATATTATATATTAGTATATTGTATTACCTATATTTTTTATTTAATTAAAGCCGATATTATTACTTTTTAATACGCCTGTTTTTCGGATGTATGTATTGTTATTTTCTGTTATTTTCAAAATTTCCCTATACTCTTGCATTGTCCTTGCTCATTCTACTCCAAGGTTAACTGGAAGATATCCCATATGGAATAAGTCCGCCTATGTACATTATTTAAAGTGGTGCCAAAATGTTTTGTAATTGTTTATGAGCTATAAAGAGTTTACATACATACATACATACTATTCCCGGTAAAACAAGGTTTGTGAATCTAACAGGCGCCTTTTGATGGTAGCAGCATATCAATAAAGGTTTTATTTCGAAAAGTCCCGAGAGTAATGCAAATATTTCGTGGAAAAGCCGGGCAAAATTTTGTCGGATAGTATTTGATGTGTGCTTCAACCGAATATTTTTTTTGTATATATTCTTACCCGTCCGTACACTAACTATTTGTACCAAATTGCTTATTTAAACATCTAACTACCGGTAAGAATGGTTAATCAAACAGTTTTATTACATTTTGGAATATATCATTTGATTTCATGAGTGCACTTTTAGTATTTTTCGTAATCGTGTTATAATAGAGAGCTTTTTAGTCGAGTACCGTGTTTAGGCCACGAAGCTTGCTGAGTGGCCTAAGTAAGGTACGAGATTAAAAAGCTTAATTATGACACTATTGTGAACAATACTTTTTGTACGAGTTCATTAAAATTAATAATGTAAGTCATTAATACGAGTATATAAGAAAACTAAAAGTAGATTTTTGACAGATGATGCGACGCTGCTACGTACCGAAACGCCACAGATTGGCAATTTTGTATCGGATCGAGGCTCCTTAAACAAGGACACATATGGAAATCCGAAGATCTATTTTCAAAATTTTTTCGGTTGTCTAGAGCGTATCGAAATAGTTATTTCGGTTGTTTCTGAAGTAACAACGATGAAAAGAGTGACGTTGCAGTATTCTCTATGAAATCTTTATGAATGATGATTTTTATTTCCACAGAGAAAACGTAAACTTCTTGGCTTTTAAAAGAAAAGTTATCACACCACCGTTTTTTTTTAATGTCCTGGATACAGCAGCAAGTTTAAGTAGATTTTTGACAGATGACGCGATGCTGCTACGTTCCAAAACGCCATATAATATTGGCAAATTTTGTACCGCATCGAGTCTCCTTAAACAAGGGCACATATTATTTAAATACGAAGTTCTATTTTCAATTTTTTTTCGGTTGTCTAGAGCGTATCGAAATAGTTATTTCGGTTGTTTCGGAAGTAACATAGACTATTCAACGATGAAAAGAGTGACGTTACAGTATTCTCTATGAAATCGTAATACAAACATTTTAATCGACGAGTACAAAAAAATTATTTTTGGAACTAATTGTCGATGTGTCGTAGGTTGGAGTCTTATAAAGGTAGGTACACATTAAAGTACACATTAATTTTAAAAAGTAAAAAAATTGAATCCCTTGTAATTATAACATGTCTTGCCTCGGGCTACAGGGTGGTTCAAGAAATTGGACACGATAACTCAAGAAATTAATTTTTCAATGGAATTTTTTCGTTGTGTAATATTTCTCGAATACTTCGTACGTTTGAATGAGTACGGCTCACTATTGGCGAACTATGTCCAACATTTTGAACACCGCCGTAAATAGTTTTTAAAATGACTTGTTAACAATAAAAATGTCATAATACTTTTTCTAGTTTATGCCCATTTTAACCATGGACGCAAACAGATGGGCTAAGACTGAAATGGTGAAATCCGGCCAGTCTGAATCTGGTCCGTTAGTCAGCGGTGTAACAACCGGCCAGAGCTTAATACTAATACTAAAAGCTCGGAGATATGATAACACACCCGGTCCTCAGAGAAAAAACGCCCGTAATAAACATCCATGTTATACACGAATTACAACATTTACAACAGCCACCCAAGCCTTTATAATCCCCTTTTGCAACATAATTTATTCTTGTGTTTGACTCATTCGTTTTCACGTTAAGAGGCCGTACACGATTTTTTTACCGTTTTGCTTATTTTTGTGATTTAACAGTTAAAATACTGCTTTTCTATAAGTTTTAATGCTCAACATTAAATATAATTTAAGTTATGATCGAATAAAATATGAGCTACGAATAAATGAGCCACTTTTTTATTTTTGGCGAGTATCAAAATGCGAGATTTAGGTTGTTTTAAAACATTCTTTATTGCCAATTCTTTTAAACTTTTTGGATATTTTTTTTTAATAATGGATTGATTATGAACTAAAGTTTATTTCTATTGTTTTAATTTTATAAACAAGAGTTTTGAGTAGCCGAAATAAAAAATATTTTTTGCCCGTTTTCTATAAAAAATTACCAAGTTTATTTATTTTTGTACTCGAAAATTTTTTTTGAAAGTGGTAAAAAGTAATTCATACATTCTTTAGACGACTTTCACAGCAATACATTGTAAATTTTTCATACCGTTTAGACGTCAAAACGGTTCATGAATATGTCACATTCTAAACCTCTTCCAGCAAAATTCACATAACAGTCGCCAGTGTCAGGTCGATTAATCAAAATAAAATAATGAAAACAGAAAAGTAGCTCATACATTCGATAAAATTAGAATTTATCTTTCGTGTTGTGGATTAAAACTTGTAGAAATACAGTATTTCAACAGTAAAATCACGTAAATCAGCTATATCGGCAAAATTTCGTGTACGGCCTCTTAACATAAAATTTAAATGACTATAATTTACCTACTTAACATGACATTGAGACACAAAATGCAGCAATGTATATCCAATAAGGTTAATTGGTGTCCATTGCAGTTCAGTTGCATGCAAACTCCATGTTTAATTACATGCTAGTGGCGCCAGTTCTTCTTTGCTTAATATTTGGGAAAGTTTGTAAGGTTAGTTTGTTCAGTTGTTATTTATTGAATAACTAGCATAATGTTAGTTACTTTTCGAGACAAAGCGTATTAAATGTGCTTATCCAAAACATCCACGGGATATGATGGGATTGATTTTATTCAAATAATAACTTTAGCTGCTCATGCGTGATTAAAATACAAACATCTACAGAGCCAAACATCGCCACGAACTTTCACATTAATAGTATTAGAAGCATGGGTTAGCATTGTAGGATTGCGATATTGCCATACCTCTCAGTATTTAGTGTTGATGGTTTAATGTGAGAGCGATCATGGATTACTCACATGCGGAAGCATATTTGGGGCCCATTTTGACATTAATCCACCGAATAATGAAACAAAATAAGAATGGTATGTAAAGTATGTTTTAAAGTAACCTAAGCGTAGGCAGGTATATAGGTAGGTATTAAAGCAGGTCTTAAAAAATTCAGATCGAGCTGGTCTAAATGATATTGAAAATCAAACAATAGCAACAAAGCACGTGAAGGCAAATATAAAAACATAGAACCTTGTCTCGGAAAATCATTTTTGGCGAGATTCACTCTTATAATTTGGAAAGATTCATTATATAGATTGGTTAGGTTGGCTTGACACTTATGGAATGTGCATTGTGGCGTGAATGCGTTTTTGAAATGGCATATACTTAGGTAGTCAAAGCTTACTCTTCGATAACCTTATAGACCAACGTCAGATTGAGTCCATGTATCTGAATAATACTTGATCTGCCTCGAAAAAAACCTATTAAGGTTTAGAACGTATTGGGTAAGCTATTCAAGCTAAAGCTGGGCATTCACGACCGCTCCAACCAGCCGAATAGTGCAACGCCGCGCCAAAATCGATCCATGAATGTCAAAACCGTTGCGTACGTAGAAGTACTTGGCGCGGTCCGTTGGATTTCCAAATGGACAGAAAGCCAGTGCGACACGCCAACGCGTAATCCGAATGGAACTATTGTGAATGTCGACATTCAACGTTGAAACACGCCATGCCCCCGCGCCAAGCCAAATGGCGTCGTCGTGAATGCGTTCTCAGGCTGCCATTTTCTAATCGGTCTGCTCCGTTATGTCACACCAATGAGGCGCGGCGTGATGCGCCAGTGAATGTATTCAAAATATTACTCACATCCAATTGTATACACTCCATCTGTCGCCGAGACAAATGGTGCGTCCGTGTATGCCCAGCTTAAGGAAAAATTGGCTTTAGCGATTAGGACTGTAAGAGTATTGTGATGTTTCTTTTTTGTTCTTAAATTCGAGCCCTAATCTTAATCGTAAATAAACCAGATCGAATTCACACGGGGCGTGGGAGCTATATTATTTTTCCAAATTTATTTCGCTAAGCGTAGAAATACCGATATTATAGGCTTTTTCTGCTTAGTCATAAATCAATCATAATTTATATCACTTCTAGTCGCATCGCAGTCGGTTTATTCGGAATAATTTCATTCATACTCGTACAGTCTGTGAGCACTTAGAAGAGGCTTCGGTTTAGTACTTCTCTCTCACTCGCTCTCATACGATCTTATTAAGAGCGAGTGAGAGAGAAGTACTAAACCGAAAGTGCTCACAGACTGTACTCACTCTGCAGTATAGTGCACTGCAATAACAAAACGAGCAATTCTGTGTAATTACGATTGAGACACGTTAGCCCAGGTGGTAGACCATGTCTACGAAGCTAGCGGTCCCGAGTTCAAATCTCGGTAAGGGCAGATATTTGAGTGACGAGTGCAAGTATCCATGAGATGTTTACTATGCATTTAAGTATGTTGGTATTTTTCTATATAACCATACAGTACAAGCCTAGGGCTTGGTTTAAGACTAGGTCAATTCGTGTGACATTGTCCCCTGATATTGGTGTTTGCCTGATATTGGGTGGATACTCCGCCAATTTAAAAATGTTGTTTACTTTATAAGTTATTGGCAAGAAACCTATTATAAATATTTAATTAAAATTAATACTATTTCAGATGTATATTAAATTTTCTGTAAATTAGGTTTTTTATAATAAACATTCACATATAAAAGTAAATAAACAATACTAATACAGAAATAAACATTTAAAAAAACCTAACGTAAGACTGCCGTCGGCAGCGGCAGGGCTATATTTGTTATTATTATTATAAAGGTGAAGTTCAGACGGACAGACAGCGTAGCTTAGTAATGGTACCAGGTAAGTAGTAGTAGTAATCATTATAATTGGTATTTGTAGGCGTTTGTCAATTGTTACATTACAATAATATTATAAATTGACTATACCTACGCGAATGTATCTAAAATACGTTGTATCGGTATTACTTAGCGATGGTAGCTAACAGAGTAATCTCTGATTGATTACGAAAAAACAACAGCCTGTCGCAATAGCAAGTCACCGCGTATAACCACACCGCCATTTCGCTGCCCGGTTAATGCAACTTCGTAAAATATATAAAATTATGCGTGATGGAAGAAAGTGAAGTCGTGACATCTTTCGGCGCTTTTGTGGATTACAGGAGAAACCGCCTTTCTACCAACCGAATTATCCAATCGCCGATACGCACATTGTTTTAACGCTGCTAGCGTTTTATACGTCATATTATTTTCTATACAGGGTGTAACCAACCAATGTCCCCTAGATGTTCTAAATATAGATCTAGGGAAATCGGTTTAGGGTGAACGTAAGTCTACTCTACTATTATTGCATTGCCCTCGGGTTCTCTTACGTTTGCCAACGGTCAGTCTAACACTTGTCACAAGTGGTTCCAAATTGATTTGTGAAGATTCGAACCGGAAAGACGGACATACGAACGAAGCAAGTCAAATAAGAGCTCGTAAAACGCGATCAAAACATTATCAAAACTGTATTTCGTCAAAATATAGCTATTTTTTTGTATTTCAATCAGCTTTTCCATTTGTTTGAATATAAATTTAGCCAGTTTTGTTTTAGTGAAATGAATTTTTTGAAATGTTTTTATATAACAAGATTATTTGTTATATCCAAACAAGATCCCTTTTTAATTGGGTTCATCTGTCACACTTATATTTATACAGGCCTTTTTCAACTGTAACGAGGCAAATCCTTGTTACGGTGACACTGTGTGTGCGTGTGAGGCTACGTCATATAAGTATTCATCGTCATACTTAAGCCGCTCGGTACCATATTATGGTACTGCGAAGTTCCAAATGGATACGACGATTAGAAGTAGGTAGGTTAGGTTAATAATAATAACTGTTAGTACTCGTAATTTAAGTATGCCTATTGTACTTAAAAAGACAAGCAAAATATATACAGAGACGTCCAAAAGCAATCATAGTATTTTAAGGTATCTCTTTTGAGGCTTTGTGAAAAAATCAAAAGATTTGGTATTGAGTAGACATGAGTAAGTATAAGGTTTATGAAAAAGGTAAATATCACTGGGTTTTTATCCGGAGGTAAGGAAAGGAGAACTTGATTTCGATGTTGGTTATAACATTCTGCTTCTTCGGTAGTAAAATTAGGCAGGTAATTTTTGAAGATATAGCGA
Source organism: Acleris emargana (assembly GCA_927399475.2). NCBI lineage: Eukaryota > Metazoa > Arthropoda > Insecta > Lepidoptera > Tortricidae > Acleris > Acleris emargana. Next base: position 8,463,115 of record OV656840.1, read on the forward strand.
AAAAGTCACGGAGCTGAAAGGATTTGTACAAGTGATGGACCATTTCGGATTTTCTTCCATTTTTTTTTATTTCTCTGTACCCCTTCTTCACGCTAAGTTGTTCGAATGTGTAGGTAAAGTTTTAATATGTTTTATTCACCGCAAGAGCGTCTCGGGTAACTGAACCTACAGCTGAAATGGTCCATCAGCTTTAGAAATCCTTCCCGCGTCGTGACTTATTTCGCTGTGTAGGTACGCAAGTTAGAAAACTCATTGGTGGGCGTTTTCACTAAAACATGCACCCCAATTAAGGAACTTAAGTTAAGAAACGCTACCTTTGTCAATTTTGTAAGGAAAATTAGCCAAACATTTACGGCCGCATTCTATGGCATTAGTGCTTTGTCACTTAAACGTCATGTTTGAACTGCTGCACTAATCTGTGAACGGCGTTAAGGGCCAGTACAGACGGACAGCATTTCAACTGGAACCCAGCTGCAAAGTGGCAGTTCCAGGGCTGTTCTGATGCAGTTGGTGCAACTGCATCGAAACTGCAAACCCATTGTGCAGTCCGCTTGCAGGTGTCGTGCAGTTGGTTTGCAATGGGTTTGCAGTTTCGATGCAGTTGCACCAACTGCATCAGAACAGCCCTGGAACTGCCACTTTGCAGCTGGGTTGCAGTTGAAATGCTGTCCGTCTGTACTGGCCCTAAAGTGACAAGGTACAAAACTGCAACAACCGCTAAAGCTTGAACTCGGTGCCCTACGAGCCTACGGCAACAAGTCAACCTTTTAAACCACTATGCACTAAGCCATCTACGCTTCATGGATAGGGTTTGAACCTACATCTCCGACGACTGATGACGCAGGTGCAATAGTATAAACTAAATAAAATATTAGACGACATTCTCACACAAATTGACCCAGTACCCAACTAAGCTCTAGGCTTGTGACATGGGACGATGATAAACATACGTATTTACAGAATTACTATACTTAAATATATAGAAAACATTCAAGACTTAGGAATAAATAATAGTGTTAATAACACAAATATTTACCCTTACCGGGGATCGAACTCGGGACAGCTATCTTTAAAGGCGGTGTCACTACCAACTAGTCCAACCGCGGCGTAACGTATGCCTTTTGGACTTGCATTAAAAAATATAAACACGTACGCAGGCCTAGAAAAGTTGCATTCTGCGTATGCTAGCGATTATTTCAAGGAATATTTGAATATATTTTGTCAAAAGTCTCCGCAGAAGTGGCCGACTTTGTACAGCTTTTTTCGAAGAAATCTTCAAAAACAATAAACTGCCCGTTAACAAAGTGTTGAAGCGGTTACGCCATTATTTTATTGGGCCAATACAGTCGTAATAATATCATAAACAGCTAACGACTCGAACTTTCTTCGTTTATCGTTACAGCTGTAATGACCCAAAACAAAAGAGCAGTAAGTGATTATTAACTTTATACGCTATACTGCATTTTGTTTCGTACGACAGAATTACAATGTGCAATGCAACTTTGACACACTCGTACCCGAAGACTATTGACATAGTATTTTAAAGTACCTACATACTTTCTTTTTGTTTCTAGTTAAACGAACAACCTCATTAAACATTCACTTCAAGTCAAGGAACCAACATAACAGTTTGATTTTTGCTACTCAGAAATCATCAATTACTCATAAAGTTTGGTAATGATAAGGGTTGGGGAACTATACCCGGACCCAACTTTTCATCGCTAGTCGTTCATTTTTAATCACCCACATGCAAATTCACTACATGGGCACTAAAAGTTCGCCTCCTTTTAGTGACCGTACTCTTGTGACACTCACTGTCACTTTCAAAGTGTCATTCTTGCGTTGCGACACTGAGAAAGTAATCTCAGATGTAATTTGTTATGAATATTCAATAACGATTACGTATAAAGGATAACATTGGATTCAAGTTTTAAGATCATTATAATAACCTGACGACTCGTTGGCTTAGTTGGTAGTTATCCTGCCAACTGAGTTTCAGTTCTAAGTATGGGGAACCCTCAAAATGTATTGTTTTTTTTCTATTTTTGTGTGAAAATTTTAATGCGGTTTACAGAATACATCTACTTACCAAGTTTCAACAGAATAGTTCTTATAGTTTCGGAAAAAAGCGGGTGTGACATACGGACGGACATACAGACAGACAGACAGACAGACATGACGAATCCATAAGGGTTCCGTTTTTTGCCATTTGGCTACGGTGCCCTAAAAAGGCTATAGAAGACGTGACGTATGATCGCAAATATCGATAAAGATCGTGCGCCAGCCACCGTTTAGTTTCTACGCAGGAATCATAGTCGACAGTCAAATCAATATTACTTTTACGCAACATTCTAAACAAATTATGGCAATCGGAAGAGAAATATCAGAGGATAACCTCAAACCAATGAGGTGATGGGTCTGAGTGGAGAGCCTTAGGGGAGGCCTATGTCCAGCAGTGGACGTCTTTCGGCTGATATGATGTCATGATGATGTGAACCTCAAACCAATTGCCCTAGTCCCAAACTAAGCTTTAGGCTTGTACAATAGGTATTAATACTTGATAGAAAACAATCAAGATTAAGAAACAAATACAATAATATAATAATATAATATTTGACCATACCGGGAATCAAACTCGGGAACGCTAGCTTAGTAAAAGGCGCGAGAGACACTTCCAAAATGGTAAAACGTGTAGATAAATATATAACTTAATATATAGAAAACATCAAAGCGCACAGGACAAAAAATATAATATGCCGGAAATCGTAGACGAGATAAGCTAACTTTGCAGGCAGGGCAGGGTTACTATCAACACGGGTCTATCGGGTGGTAGGACCTTGTGCAGGGTCCGTCCGGATCGCTTCCACCATCTTATCCATCCGACCGCCAAACAGCAGTGGTCGCATTGTTGTGTTCCGGTTTGGGGATAAGACAGCCAGTGAAATGACAAGAATAGAGGCATGCCATCTTAGCCCTCAGGGTTGGCAGTGCATTTGCAGTCTTGTGAATGCGAATGTCTATGGGTCACAGTTTCCACTTACCATCAGGTGGCCTGTGTGCTCGTTTGCCTTCTCTATGCCATAAAAAAAATGATGATGAATATAATGACTGATGAAAAGCTTTGCGCTTAATTTAGGACTAGGTTGTATGACTGTCCCCTGACAATTTCAAATATTTTACTTACACGACACAGTGCGTGGGACGATCTAATATCAATAAAAGCCTTGATAGGAACCACCTCAGTATCGCAACGCAAACAATATATGGATTATGACCTGTATTATGACGTTGACCCACAAACGATAAAGGATTTCATCAAACTTTTATCATTAAAATTAAACGAAATCCCATGAATATTGCGCAGTTTATGCTACATATAAAACTGTAATGCCCAGTAATGCCTTCATCACCATTGGCCTTCACCGAAGCTGCTTTCTTTATGGGCGTTTAGTTAACAGTGTCCTCAAATAACCGTTTGTTCTGGGGAAAAGTTAAATTTCTTAGCACAGAGGGGAAAGTGCACTTAAGGGAACTTTTCTTTACGAATTATGTTTTTTTCTTTCAACGCCTGAAAGCTACTGGGCTTAAAGTATTATGTAGCAGGTGTCATAAAACAAAAGGCGGGTAGTAGGGCAAGGGCACTTTGTTGTTACCCGATTGCGACAGAAATAGGATAGGTAGGTTTTTTCGAGTGTATAGTATTATAGTGGAATTTGATACATTGCTGTTTTTAAGGCTTGGATATCAAGTTTAGAATCACAATTATGGCTTTTGTATAAGCAAATACTGCAACTACTGCAAGGTAGCGTTCGTTGCCAGTATCATTCTCTTCTATCTCGGTCCCTCACTGCTGAGGATCGCGACCACAGGTTATGTTACGCCAGTCTGTGCGATTGTACGCCGAGTGCGCCGCCCGGTGCATGCTGCCGCCCACCGCCTTCCTGATGACGTCAGACCATCTTGCTGGTGCTCTGCCCTGAGCACGCTTTCCATCCATCTGGCCCAAAATAATTAGCTTCTCCAGACTGTGCTTCGAAGAACGCACGATGTGACCGAAGAAGCGGAGGGCACGCTCTTTACAGATAACAGAAAGCCGCTTGGTGATGCCTAACTCGTGCAGTATGGACTCGTTGGTTCTCATGGCAGTCCACGGTATACGGAGCAGTCTCCGCCAACACCACATTTCGAAGGCATCGATTTTACTGCTATCACGGCTTTATACACACCACGTCTCGGCACCGTAGAGGTAAATAGAAAAGACCAGAGCTCGAACCAAGCGCACCTTAGTCGCACTGCGAATACTACGATTATTCCACACTTTATCGAGGTTAGCCATCGCACTTTTAGCCATACCGGATCTACGGCGGATTTCTTCCGTGCAACTACCTTCATTTGTGATCATTGACCCAAGGTACACAAATTCGCTGACCTTTTCATAGCCTTTAAGTGCGTCGGTGAGAGGGAGTACCGGCGCTCTATCTACTACCATTATTTTAGTTTTTGAATGGTTGATCTTCAGACCGAGCTTGGCACTTTCCACCTCAATTTTCTTCAGCAGACTTGCCATCTCCCCTTCACTCGACGCAACTATAGTTGTATCGTCCGCGTACCTTAGGTTGGTAATCTTGTGACCACCTACAGCGACACCTCCCTCCCAGCTGTCCAGTGCCTTCCTCATGATGTATTCGCCATACAAATTAAATAATTTTGGTGACAAAATGCAGCCCTGACGTACGCCACGCTCAGTATGGAAAGACTTAGAACTCTGGTTTTCCAGTTTCACAAAGCTTGTGCCATCAAAGTACAGATTCTGTATCATTAAAACCTTAAAAACTTGATAACGTACCTAATATTTACGTCAAGTTCTGGGACACCCTGTATGTAGTAGGCGTGTGAATCACGTGTGAATGTATGAATACATGTTATACGAAACGTTTAGCCTAAAGTCGAGTCCGGAATTAGGCGAACTAACTTGACAGCCGAAAATGTTGCCAGACATAGGAAAAAATAAATAGTGATTGGTTTATGTCGACACAAATATGTCGATATAACCTTGTGCCTTCTATAAATCTGATTATATTTATATTTTATCAAGTAATTGTCGTCGAAACTCATACATACTTGCCAAATAGGGAAAAACTACAGCAATTTTTACGATATAATATGATCTGAAGGATGTACGGTTTAAAGCGGATATTTACGATACTTACTCCTCAAATTAGGAATAAAATACAAAAATAATGCTGACATTACAACAGGCCATTGTGATCCTTTTAGGTGGCTTCCGTCGGGCTAGTACGGTACATTTCATGTACCATACATATAGCATTCATTCCTTTCTTGCTGGCAAATATGAAAGTGCGATAGAGACAAACGCTATATATCGTCGTAATTTTTATTATTATTATTTTGCTTAGTAAAATTATTAATTAGATTCCAAACACAATAATAATGATAAACTAGACTTTTTAAATATCGATATTAACAGCACTATTTTTTTATTTTTTTTTATTTTTTTTATATCATAGGAAGGCAAACGAGCACACAGGCCACCTGATGGTAAGTGGAAACTGTGACCCATAGACATTCGCATTCATAAGACCGCAATCCTAAGACTGCAAATGCGTTGCCAACCCTGAGGCCGAAGATGGAATGCCTCTATGCTAGTCATTTCACCGGCTGTCTTATCCCCAAACCGGAACACAACAATGCGAACACTGCTGCTTAGCCAAACTGTGGCAACATTAGTGTACAATGAACTGTCAAGTTAGTTCGCCTAATTCCGGAGTCTACTTTAGTTGGTTGCGATCCTTCCTAAGAAACAAGGGGTACTGGGTTCGAATGCCGGTATGGAAAAATCGTCGCAAAACCGCGTAACTACCAAATTTATGATAAAGCAAAATAACCTTACAGTCTTATTAAAAAGGTGCATTTTGCTCCTTATTTAAAATGTTACTTATGCGTTTTGCAGTTTCACCGACGGAATATAAAACTACTGTGATGAGTGCGAGTATTTGTTCCTGAGGCTTGGATGTTTTCTATAAAAGTACGTACAAGCCTATGTAGAACTTAGTTTTGGACTAGATCAATTTGTGTGACATTGACCCCTTATATTTTTTATTATTTATTTACTTACTTATGTGTATGTATTCATGTCTGATTCTTAAAACTTAACAGTTTTACTTTTATATTTAAATAGTCAAACGAGTTACACAAAAAAAATTAAAGGGTTAGGATTGTTTATTATGTTATAGTCAAGTTAAGTTAACTTCGTCTTAGTGCCAGAGGATAGGTCAACCGTTTTTGTAATATACCTACGTTATATTTTCCACACAGCAAGTGTTCAATAGTGCTTCGGGTTCCGAACATAATATAATTACCTAAGATTATCATAAAAAAATCGAAATCTGGGTTATAAGCAACAAAAAAATTACATACCCGTGAGGGTCATTTAAAAGCCCTCAAGTTACGTAGTATGTATAACCAATTTTTTAATTGATTACAATAAAACTGACAAAAAATGAAGCAATGCAATGCGCACAAAAGTAAAAGGTACAAATATTTCTATTCCTATAATGATTTTTTACTGTTTACCAAATAAGTACAATAAAATGTTAATTTAGAAATACGAGTATTTATATGCACTATCCCTTCTTGACATTTTCTAATTGATTATATTTATTTTGTTTTCTTTTGTGACATGTAATATGAATCATTATGAATAAAATTAATATGAATATGAATATTGTTGTTCAGGCTTCTGTTTATTTAAAATAGCTCCTGTCCCGTGTAGAGTGACTTCCAAAATATAACGATATCCGCTTTCAGAAAACGTGAATGAGTCGCACAACGATGTCATGACAAATAATTATTTCATTGTTTTAGGCACTCCTCCGTAATCAAAGTTACACAATCGATCTCCCACACACGACAGAACAAACCAAGTTATCAAGCCATAACCAGCATTATTAACTGTTAGCGCCGTAATTGAAGAATTCGTACTGCTTCAGTTACGGCATTAACGCATAATACCAAAGAAAATAACCGTAGAATAAGATTAAGATCATTCTAGCGGTATTACATCTAAAGATAGCAAGAGAAAAGTAATGCTTTTCGTTGTTAACTTGATATCTACGTACCACAACATCAACAATAGGTACTACCTACTAACTAAACTAATCAAAAAACGTGATACCAAGACTGTCAACGAATAACGAACCCTGCCACAAGCAAAAATATTTTAAAATAGTGATTATCAAGATCAATCGTTAGGCGTGCGGAAGTATTTTGAATGGCCTCTGGAATATTCTGTATCTGATCACTAATTTTAAAGACATTATGGCAACTTATACAACCCGAGGGCGTCGGTAGGATTCGCTCCGGATATGTCAGATGTGCATATTGGTGCAGCCAATTTTCTTATTTGATTCGTGCGGAAACCGCCCGGCGGCGAAACGTAGTGCTCGCGACGCGACCTGCGAGCGGCCGAGCCAGCAGCGGCCGAGCCAGCGGCGAGCGCCATCCGAGTCATTCGACTCGAGACGCTCGATCGTGCCGCGCGCTCCCAATCGCTCCCCACCACGACTAACTTTACTCGCCGATCGACGATCGTGAATGAAGTGACAAAACAATTGAAGTTTGACACTAGTGACAGTTTTTTGTGTTGTTTTTGTTTTGTGACTGCACTTTGGACGTGATTTTTATTTTTATTCGGCCATTTTCTGGTAAGTGAATTTTTAATTTATTGTAACTTGTTATTTATGCGGCGGGAGCACGCCCTTCAGATCGCAAATTTCTTATTTTGCTGATCGGTCAGTTTATCTCGCGGTCGCTATTTTATTACCGATAGAAAATCACCATGTCGCAGTTAATGAGCTTAATTAATTAATTATTACCTGTATAATTAAAAAGACTTGTAACATTATAATGTAATATTGAACTACGATTAATTTAAATAGTTATAAACTTTGTAACTATAAATCAGACTAGTCGACTTTCGAGCGTAATTCGGGTGAAATGTCTTTTGAAGATACATTTGCAAAATACCAACAAAAATACGTAATTGATCAGTCTAAAACCTTGTTAGAACATAACTAGAAACCAGTTTCCAACAGTGGGTACAATACTTGTTAATGACCTATTACACTTTTTGTAATAAGTCTATTAGAAATAGAAATCATTGTTTTTTGTTTTAGTTTACGTCGTCGCGCGTTGAAGTCTATACTTAAGCGATCGGAAATGTCAAAAAATAACCTTAATTATTTCATTAATAAGGTAGTACTAGTCGGTAGGGGCATACGGGTGACATGTCTTGTATTTGTTTAAAATATTGCGGCTCAGCTTGTTATCGAAAAGTAAATATTTTGTCTTGTGTTGCTGTTTGCAATGCACATGCTATATTTCTATCAGTCTTAATTGGACTTCGGATTATAGATTTAGGGACAGGATGTAATGTTAAGTGTGTTAAGGACTTTTAATTTTTCCAATAACTCAGAGTGCCCGGAGGAAAGAAAGCCTTGCCTCAATTGAAGCATAAGTCGGTAGATGTATCTTCTTTGCATCCGGCAACACTAGGCTAATTTTTTTTGTAAATAATGTATCTTAAACCTATATGATAAGTCAGAATCATAATCAAAACCATTTTTTTTAAGCGATAGTTACCGCCTACCCAGTTGAGTACTACGTTGATTAAAATATTTGTACCATGCCATGCGATGTGACAATAAAACAACATCACGGAACATATTCGAGTGTAATATGTAATATAAGATTTGAAACGCTGTCGTTTTATTTTGAACCCGCTTCGGCCGTACGACTGTGTTAACTACCAAAATAATAACTATATGGTTCAACCGATGGACGCGAGTAGCACAAAACCGACCGCCCCGCGTCGTGGAGATCTTTTAAAAGCCTATGAACAACAATGGACGTCTTTCGGCTGATCTAGGTACATATATAAAAAATAAAATTGAATGATCGATCAACGAACCTAAGGATTTCAAATTTGGAGTGAATATGAATAATAATAAAATTCATAGTTTAATACCACATATGGAATAGATAGATACAATCATGGCCACGAAAATAATGCCTATTGAGTGACACATCCGTGTTAAATATTATCAACACTGAGATGCTGCGTAATATTATCATCATTACACTAGGTCATCTTAGTTCGCATCCTCGATCATCTGTTAGCGCGATAAAACAATTAAAGCAGATGTGATGCGCAGGCACATGTCCCGCCGACAACAAAAACAACCGATGTAGGCCACTACAGCTAATTCCCAGCTATTGTTAACACAACGTTGATGTTTTGTAAGCCGGCGTTTCAACAAAAGTTTAACCATAACATAAACGAGCCCGATAACTAAAATAAATCTAACCATGTTAATATTATACCTACATAAATAGCCACGGATAGTTTTAATATTCTCAATAGTATCATAATATTAACTAAACGTTTTCCTTGTTATAACCTTATAGATTTCTATTATAAAAACCGACGGTTACGTTCACATCCATAAAAGTAATATACTTAATAATACGTTCATTAATAACTCCAATATACTTTTTTTAACTACATATTTATTAACATTTGAACTTAAGTGATAACAAATCAATCCTACATTGACAGCGCATGCACCTGTTTAAATTTTACCGTATGATTCTAGAATTCCTACTACATTGACCGACATCGTCATGAGAATAGAAATGAACGCGGTATGACAGCTTCAAGTCCCTCGCGAATGTATTTGGTTTATTCTAATTTCATTGGGTCCATTCAGAAAGAAATAAGTCCAGCGTAACGTGTTAAACTCTCGAAACCCACTTAAACAATTGACATAACAATAATAATCGAAATGCAAACGCAAAATCTGGATCTGACCTGCGCATGAGTCAACCAGCCTCATTCTGGCGGGGCTAATCGGGCATGTCTCACACGATCGCATGCTCGCTGTCACCGTTACGGTGATGACTGTCAATGAATATCGAACCATCGATCCCGGTTACACGGATTTAAACTCTTGTCTGCGTCTATAAATTGGATAATAAATCATCATTTCAAAACGATTTGTGCTTCTTTTTGCTTTGTGATTGGAACAAAAGAAGTACTTAAAGACTGGCCAAAAACTGAAATGGTACACAATATTCCAAATAAATAATAGATGATAACAGGGTTTGAAATTATTCGTTACCTACATATAAATAATAACTATACAAAGGGAATGAAATCTAAAGTTACACCTGTGTAAAATAAGTCTGTACTTTTACCAAACCCATACGATTATATTAGACCTTTGTCAAACTCAATTTGACCCGCAAAGATAGAAATACATAAGTTTCAAATACATCTCAACAAAACCTTTAGAAACTTTGGGTGACTGGAACTGATTAAATGTAAAACCCTCGAGAGAAGAATTAGATAAAAAGGCCCGTCTTACTTTTATGACCATCCTGATTTTCCGATGTCGTATTGCTCAATTAAACGCCATGATTTTATAATAGGAAACGAAAATAACACGATATAAAATAGAGATTAAAGCCCCTGGGAATGTTAATCCATAGAACTTTTAATTTACACCGTTAAATAAACATCGGGTTTTATATGTACAACGCAACTGAGCCTACCTGAATGTTATCTTTGAATTTTACCTGCTTAAGACGATAAGTAGCTAACGATGCTTAATCATTGTTTGACGAGTATAAAGCGATCTGATTACCGAATTGTATTGCAGTTAAGGGTTTCGTTCGCGTACGGCCGGCGACGTGACACAATGGTGACCGCAGTAATAATATAAACCGCCGGTCGTGCCGCGGTCCAGTGGCAGAGGCTTATGCAGATTGTATATTGTACAAATTAGGGTTGTTTTATTACATTTAAATGCTCGGAATTTGAGTTATTTTGTAAAAAAACAGCCGTCGTAATGCAAGTTAGAATGAGTGTCTAATATTGCATGAAGTGTTTTCTAAATATTGAAATGCAGTCGTTGCAAAAACGGGGTCGTAGCAGGCAAGAAGTCATAAACATAAAGAATGACTTTGCACGTATATTTTTGGGTAGAAATGTTAATTAACACCCTTGTGTCATAAATAGTGTCGTATCAATCAGTTTTTCTTTAACTTTCGTGGATCAATCAATCGGTTATATAATTTATCGTTGTTGTCGATATTATTGTAGAATCTAATGATAAATAAATAGCCTGCAACTAACTTACTGTAGTCGCCATTTCCATTATAAACATCTCGTCGACTGTCTGGAATAATATTATGGGAAGATGACAATAGCAGCAGTTAATAAAAGTCGCAACACGACCAACTAACTAGGTAGATTTTGTTATGAGATAGGTTTAGACAAGTACGTAGGTATTGTAATTAAAGTTCGTGTGAAACTGCGGCGGGTCGCTAGTTGTTCATAATCTACGTTGAGTGTACAAAAGCGCAGGTACCTGTACCAAAAATATAGCTAAATCAATAGATATATGATCCAATTTGGTCTCAATACGGTTATTCTCTTAAGCAGATCGACCAAGATGCAAGACACACACAAACGTGTCCCTAGTACGCTTGTACGGGTCAACTAGTGTAACCACGTCGACAAGTTAACTAGGAAGTTTAGTTTAGACTCTAAAATTCCTAGAAGTTGTCGACGTAGTTAAACTTTAGAGCATTACCCTACAGGTAGGTTACTTATAGACCCATTAGCATTGGCCTGCGAGATTAGTCTGAACTGAAAACCCGTCGCGAAATCTGCGCCCGCGGCGCGACCGACAAACCCCAGTCGATTGATGTTAAAAGCCGATCAAATTTTATGGTTAATTTATTTTATAGCTAATCAACGTAGCCGAATATTATGTCTGTCAGCAATTACTCTTAAATTTTTAAATTAATATGAACATGATCGGATAAGGATTTTTTGATATTTATCAAGTTGTCATCTTCGGCAAATCTTGGTACTACGGTAATTTTATTTAGATATAAAATTGTTCAAAGAGCTCAATCAGGTAATTAGTTGATCGTTTAAGTAAGCTCAAAACAAGTTCAATACAAGCATTTTCATTGTTTAATTGTAGATATCCCTATTTAACAACAACCATTATACTTCCTATTCAACAAAAAAATATATAAATTGAAACCCTTTTATTGAAATTGTACCTCAACTTTATGGGATAATATTATTTAGGTTAAGTAAAGGACAAATGATATGAACATACCTCAGTATTATCCTTGTAAAAAGGTGCACTTTAACAAATCTTAGTCAATAACAAACACTCATGAAAGTAAGACAATTAGGTATAATTATAGGGGTCCTATTATCCACGATATACCTAAACACACGAAATTCCTTCAAAATAGAGTGATGTAAGTAAACGACACAGTATAGTCGAGTCCGGAATTAGGCGAACTAACTTGACAGCCGAAAATGTTGCCAGACATAGGAAAAAATAAATAGTGATAGGTTTATGTCGACACAAATATGTCGATATAACCTTGTGCCTTCTATAAATCTGATTATATTTATATTTTATCAAGTAATTGTCATCGAAACTTTCACACTCATACATACTTGCCAAATAGGGAAAAACTACAGCAATTTTTACGATATAATATGATCTGAAGGATGTACGGTTTAAAGCGGATATTTACGATACTTACTCCTCAAATTAGGAATAAAATACAAAAATAATGCTGACATTACAACAGGCCATTGTGATCCTTTTAGGTGGCTTCCAAATTATTAGTTAGATTTAAAACACAATAATAATGATAAACTAGACTTTTTAAATATCGATATTAACAGCACTAGCCAAACTGTGGCAACATTAGTGTACAATGAACTGTCAAGTTAGTTCGCCTAATTCCGGACTCGACTTTAGTAGAAGTGTAATCATTCAATATGGTGACTGACGACGGTGACATTTGTGACTGTCTTCAAATCTAGTTGTAATTCAAACTAAAATAGCAATATATCTTCATGAAACATTAATTAAGCGCAATGTCTGCTGTTTTATTAACATCCATTCCCTATCAATTGGTTCATAGACATTGTGGTTAAAGGTTCCAACTCTCCGTATATACGGTTTCGTACCCAACCACCGATATGTTACGTTTCAAATTATCAGACGTCACTACGTATGTGTAATTTAATTAGCCTGTCTCTGGTAATAAATATGATGTGAATATTATTGAGACCCATTAATCTTGATTCTCTTCTCTGATACTATCTGATATCTGTGAAACTCAGGATATATTTTAACCCAAATTTTGATTCTTAACAAGCAAGTTAATTCCTAGGACGAAGGAAAATTTCGTAAGACATGCGAGATGTAGTACACAAACTACACGTGTGTAATTATTCTCCAGTTTCAACAAGATTAATGAAGTTTGGAAAGGCCTTGTAAACGGATATAACATCAAAGCTCGCGGGATCGGAAACATCCGACGCACGCTGCGCTTGCGTTTCACATCGAAATATACTCGCGCCGGCTTTCGTTGCTTCATTAACAGTTAATGTATCTCATTCCTGGAGAAACAGCACCATAACATTGGCGAGCTAATTCTTATTCTCAGTTCCGCGTCGGCCTAGCGATCGTGAACTCCGATCTATTGGGAGCGCGCGGGAAAAGCTAACAATTCTGTCAATGCGATTTTTATGTAAGTTTTATGGATGATGTGAACCCGCGGCGACGGCAACATTTTCCCGCGCCAGGTCGCCCCGCGCTCCCACGTCGCCTTCCGACTTCACCTCATGGACACACAATAGCTCGTGTTACTGCAATGCTTTTTTCACCATCTTTGTGCTTACATTAATCGTTAACGTTCATCGAGAATTCCTGGAAGTGAAACTTATCTTTTTCTGGTGCTGTATAGAATGAAGATGGCTTCCGCGTACAGATTTTTTGCCGATAACGATATCAGTCCTTTGGGGCAGACGACGGCCTGATTCATTTCCGAACTGGAACGCGGCGTTTTATTCATTAACAAACCCGCTTGTGCAAACAACGTCGTACGACTTGATAAATTGTCGAGAGATACTTTCTTTTCGTGCGGGCATCGGTCAGCTTCCTCGTTAAACGATTATTTTTAATGGTTAGTTCCCGCGAAGATCGTGTCTGTCGAGTGACGGTAGCTGGCCAGCTGTTAGTCTAAGCACGTGGCGACCACGCCCCGCCGGCTCCTCGCGCTTCTGATCGCGTGTGTAGGAAGCCAAAACTGATTTCACTGGGAACTGTGCCATCTGGGTGCACTAAAGGTGACAACCGGCCGACTTTAGGTTATTTATTGCACTTTTATTAACACGCGGCTCTACGCGACGTCTCCGGTGACTTCGTTTCTTCTGTTGTGTTGTGGCTACTCTGGTCGATGTGTGAAGGAACGCAGCGAAATGTTTGAATGTAGCGTTAGTTGAACTGCTCCGTTCACAAGTGGATGGGTATCGCGTGAAAACCAGCGCTGGTATCGCGTAGATTTTAATTACAGGCCCATTTTCGCTGATAGCAATCTCGAGTGCGATTGTGCCGGTGCCGCCGGTGGCGTACTGTGAAGCGCTTCGACCTCATGTAGCGAACAACGATTACCGTTGCGCGCTGTCATTTTTTCTTTATTTAATTCCGCGAAGCGCTGTAACGGTGTCGCGTCCATTTGTTTTGGTTACCGAGCCGCCGCCAGAGCCGCGTTACATAGTCCATTTAATCTTATGTCATTACGAGTTGTATTTGGCATACCTGCCAATTAATTACTTCGTGAGACTTTGTCGCTGAAATGTTGATGACATAAGTGTAAACAATGCCGGGTGTCCGTGGGAGACAGTTTGACCGGTGCGTAAGGAATGCGCCGGCTCCGCTGAAATTTGATTACTACGACGACGGTGCCTTTTACGCATTGTCGTAAGTAGCTGGCATTATTTAAATGCGACTACGATCTCGTGATAAACGTTCATGGATCTGTTTTTTTTTTACATTGGGTTTTTCTTGCGGATTTCATCACTAAGATAACCTTAGCGTGTCGAATAATTACCTATTGATTCTGTTGTTGCAATCGATCGTTAGATAAACACACGAGTGGTTGGCTGCTTGACGACGATGAAGTCACAACATCGACTTATTATTTTACGCATGAAGGCCGACTGTCCGATAGTGATTAATTTCCTTTTCAATGCAAACACGAAGTAATCATCAAATGAAATGCAATCGTACTTGAAACTAATTTAATTTACCTCGAATCATTGGTTGATGAATACAAATGAAGCTCGAATTGATTATCCTCCGTGGTTTAATGTGTGCACTGTGTAATTAGTGAAAACCGGACAATACCATACAGGTTTCTTAAAAACAATTACGTATATAAAATTAAACTCGTGTTCTTGTAATTATTTACTCGCTACTCTTAAAATATTATAATAACTTAAGTATATTATCCTGTTTTTCATATGTATTCACTCACGTCTAACAACAACTGATTCTACTAGTTTAAAAAAAATGGATACTTTTATTGTGACCATAAAGAAAAACGTTACGTTATTTGGTGTTTAAACCAGTCAGAGTTATCAATTGTCCTGTCTGGCCTACACCAACTAACCTGTTCTTTTTTATTTTTAGAACCCGATTCATATTACATTAAAGAGTAATAAATAAGCGTAACACACCCCGAGTGACAAAGTCGATGCTTCAGTGTATTACAATCTACGAACCGGCCCTTAATAAAAATAAATGAAACTGGGAATCTGGATGCTTCGTGCTCGTCATAAATCATCCCATTCTTCCACTGCTCCGACACTTTCTAACATTAAGGATGTTGACAGTAGTAACAATTAATTAGTTCACACAAGATAATACTTCCGCGTGTAATATTTATCATGTCATGACTGCTCTTATTTGTTTACACTTTACGATTATCTAAAGTAACAAAAACAGAAACACAGCAGCGAGCCGTAAATCCCCTTCTATGGAACGTTTAGTTCACAGACACTTCCTGTAAAAGTAGCTAACTTGACATGTCAACTAGGTCTTTGTTCCTTTATACTCATTTAAAAACCAGCAAGACAAGGAATACGTAGGTATACGTATTTTTAACGTTAACTTACATTTACCTACATGGGTAGGCGGTAGAGACTATGGAACGGCACGATGCAGTATTTTCCATCTTTACCATCTTTTACAAAGTGTGTGTAGACAATACACAATCAAGTTTAGTGTATTCAAAATAAATCAGTGTATTTTATTCGTTCTGTATCCTGAGGGCACTGTTTTGATTCGAGAACGTGTTTATTTAATTGTGTTTCTGGAGTGTCGCGCCACCGAGCTGGTTGAACGGGTGCGAGTGCAATTGTCATGGGCAGGTGCTTCCTCCCTGCGACGGCAGCGAAGCGGCCACCCGTGTAATCTTCTCTAATCACAGTTATTTTAAAAGTTTACTGCTTTTGTTATTGTTAGAGCTTAGATTTACAAAAAAAAAAACAATACTTATGTATGCATGCAAAACGTTAGCTCTTTCACAAGGAGAACGCATAGGAACTTTTAAAAAGCCAAGGCTATAAAAGATTTCACCCTGTTTTGACATAATTTTGTAAGTCATAATTCTTTGTGGTATAATCTATATATATATAGCCATATTAGGCCTTGCGCATAAACTTTATATATTATATATAGGTATGTATGTAAACCTGTGGTTAGATTTAAATGATTTTGAGTTTATGTGTAGACAATAGTAAAGTCTTCAATTCACCGAAAAATCATATAAATGTAACCACTGGTTTTTGAAAAAAAAATATCCTGGGCGGAGGGGGGTGTCCTTTTCTCTGCAGCTGACTGTACAAAACACAGATATACAAATACAATATTTACAGAACAAGAATGTACAGTGATATGTAAGCATAAAATATGTTTTGCCGAAAAATATCTTTGCAGAAATATGTTTTGTCATCCTTTGATCACTCCTCTTAACCGATTGTACTGGGAGCAGTTAGTTTTTGATAAGGTCACAGTTCTAACCGAACCTAACCTACATTTTTCTGGTAGCGGTTCGTTTTTGTTATGGTTGTAGTTCTAACCTAACCTACTTTTCTGGTATCAGGTCGTTTTTGTTATGGTCGCGGTTCTAACCTAACCTAACCTACTTTTCTGGTAGCAGTTAAGTTTGTAAGTATGCTAAGTTATAGTTTCGGAAAATCGATAATATGCCAAATAAAATATGCTAAACAGAATTATGCGAAAAATAATTGGTCAATATAATAGTATGCGAACTTAAGCCAAATAAGATTTCTGCCACATTAACATTCGGCGAAAACCGACCGCCATCTCTGTTATAATGGCATAACATTTAGCCCTATAAAAGGAATACGTATTTATCATAACCAATAACTGTTCATAAAATAAAATATGAAGGTGCCGACTTAGGTACAACAACGCGAACAAGTTGTCCAAATCAATTATCTAAATTGATTAGTTCGAGATTTTAAAGTTGAGAACTTGGTGATGGGCCATTATCCTCATATAATATAAAAATATGAACACCAACATTTTTAACTTGCAGTTTTCTAAATAGTGAAACCGGAAGTAATTACGAAGCCGAAGCAATCGCTATCAGTGATAATTGACGTGTTTTGCCACGTCTCTTATCAAAAGTGAGTGTGACAAATGATTTCGCGCGAGCATTTATTAGTTATCCGGAAGGCGTCGCGCCGAGTATGGGCGAGCGCAGGACCGGGCCGGCGGCGCGCAACGAAAGTGACAAGCGCAGTCGAAAGTGACTCGCTAGATTTATTTACACTTGATCGAAATAGACTCGAGCACACCTAAACTGGTGTCCACTTAACATCTGTGGCCGGCGGCTGCCTGGCTAATAATAACGCCTCAAGCAAAGATCTGCCTCCTTCTACGGCAAACTTGAATGTACGCATCTCGCGACAGATGCAATTAACCGTGTTCTGCACAAAACATTTTTATTTCCTTCGAATGAATTGCTAATAGCGTCTTGTTTCACTTTTTAATCGGAAACATATGCCTATGCCTACTACTTGTTCTTGTATTAAAACAACATACTTTTTCGCGAGGTTGTCGAACTCGCCACTTAAAAGCCCCTTGTTTGTTAGTAAACAATACATTATTTGGAGACGGCGGTGCGTGTTTGTGGACAAATTCTGTCTTAGTTTGATGTGTTTTCGTTTGAGTAGCGCTTGCACGGATTTTACAAACAGCGTCGCGTCGCGTCGCGTCGCCGGCACGCAATAGAAACAGGAAATCGAATTTCGCCAGAGTGACCCACAATGGCCAATTCAATAAACCGGGACGTTCCGCTGCATCAAGTCAGCCTCAAAACGATAAGTTCGTAAATGGAGCAGCGGGTAATATCCCGATTATTGGCCGTGGGTGATACCACTACGGCCAATTGGATAATACCAGTCGGATGTCGCACTCACTGCTCGATTAGGGACGGATCTATCGAAAAAACGAAAGCAACCGAAGGAAGACGTAAAGTGGGAGCGATTCCAGATATGTGAGGAATGTGGATTTTTCAATCGGTCGCACGATAAAAGTAAAACCGTGCGGGGGTCAAACATCGAAACTGTCGAGAGAGAAATGGAATGCTCCGTGCACTGAGATAATTTCGATTTCCTTTTATAGAAAGTAAGTTTATTCTGATAGTTAGATATCGTAGGCATGTTAACGAGCTGGCGCCGGGAACCTGTTGGCCGATAATACACGTAAGACCAGGTTACTAATAACGCCGACGGGGAGCTCTGATACGATACGCCGCATCACATTCGTCTTTACGGCCAATACCAATTTGCTTCACGCGTTCCAATCGCTCGTAACCAATGTTTTAATAGTGCAAATTATATTTGCACCAGCCCACTTTAGACCGAGATCCCACGCGGCATCGAAAAGCAGGGCTACAGCAAGTGCCAGCCAGTGTAATGCATATTTGCAGTAATTATATCAATAGTAACTAAAAACAATAGCCAGTATCTATTTATATTATTTTAAACAATTACAAAACTTATGGCTTTGGTAAGCATAATTTTATAATTACACGACTTCACGTTTGTCGCATATGGAATGAATAAGGATGTTAAACCTATTTTTATAGGGTTACATAAAAAATTGTGGCAAAGACTAACCTCCATGCACATCAAAGTTTCAGTCGTAGGTATTGCACACACTGCTGAAATTTTAATGGGCATCTTACCGGGCCCTCGCCGGCGGGTCGCGATTCTGATTCGAGGAAGCCTCTAATTGGCGGATTGCATCGCGATCTCGCGTTTTTACACTGGAATCAATAAAATATATTATTGTACCAACCTGCTAGCATTTATTATCATGGAAAAGGTTAAATAGATATTCAATGCCCAAGAATCTAGTGGGTAGTCAAAAGGAAAAAATACCAGTGAAATGGGCGTCGAGCCACGCAATATTAGAGTTCCTTAAATATGGACCTAATCTTTTTTGTAACAATTAAAGTAGGTACCAATAAACTGGACCACCAGACCAATAGCGAATATTTGAAATTACGAATATCCTGGTTAAATATTTCTTATTTGGTTGATTTGGTCACAGCTGCAGCAAATACAGAAAACGCCGATTCAAAGACTTCGTGAATTTATTTATGAACCTTTTATGGAAAAAAACAGATGTCAAGTAGCTCCGAATAAGGACGCGGAACGGTAAAATAAAGGTTAGACACCCAACGCAACGTTACGACGCGACCACCCTCCTAGACAGACATTTCTATACACATACTTACGTACACTTGTTGGTGCATTACACAAAGAACACTTCGCCGCCCATGTGCGTTGCATGCATCTCCTTAGTTAAGTAACAAGAGGTTACTTTAAGAGTGAAGTTTCAATACAGCCTTTAATAATATAACAGAGGAGTTACATCTTCGTCGACGTACAAATTCGTATAACCATATTAGCGGTTCTATTAGGGTGGCTTGAAGCGGTGGGTCGATACCTATGACTGTTACCGGAAAGTAAATTGAAATATATGACTGTTGAGGGCAAGGGTCTTCAAACCAGGCGAGGGCCGAATTCGGCCGGTTTTATCGCACTAACCAGGGGCTCTATTATAGTCGTACTATCGTACCTATACTGTTTTTAACTCAGCGACCATTACGGTCAAGTTAACAAGAGCTCATAACGTTGACAGTACCATGTCAAAAGCAATATGGTTTGACCATGTTGAATAGAGCTCCAGGCTTCATGTTAGTTCACAGCGCGTTTAAAGAGCCCATGACATTGCGATCAAGTAATAAAGTTTAAATTATAGGTAAAAATTTAGAACGTCACTCATTTCTAGTAAAGCTCAAATAATAAAAAACGAAGTAATTTTCTTGAATTGCAGCCAACGCGGCCATTACGTCGGTTAGTCCTCGTTCGGCCGCACACAGACTCATTTGTCAGCCCCATGGCGATGTCGTACCTATCGTTACAAATTGCAACATCCCCGTGTCTCCCTCGAGAGCTTCCCCTGTTTCGGGTAACATGCAGGAGAGAAAACATCTGTGAGGTGAACACACCGTAATTGCGGTTTGAGAACACTAAATAACTGTCTTCTGTCACCCGGTTGTTTTCTGCCGAAAAATATTCTAGTTAATGTAACCGTAGCCTTATTTCCGAACGTATGTGAACTGACCTAGAGTGTTTAATTGAGATGAAGTTATTATCGTAAACAATCTGCCAGCTGCTACACGAAAATTAGATTACAGGAATATATGGCTATTGGAGGAAATAGGTACATGCCATTTTTTTCTAAATCTAATAACTGAAATTCCATTCTAATTTCAATTTTAATCCATGCATTCCACCCAGTTCAAATCGAGTCAAAGTCGAGCAAACCATAACCATCGGTTTTTACAGAAGTTTGTTTGACTTTTTGACCTATTTAAATAATCCATGCGTCTGTCGTGAACATGTTAGGTCCTAAACTTTCATCTTTTTTTTAGGATCTAGACGGTCTGTCTGTTCCAATCCTACAGATCGCTACATGTCAACTTGACATTAGACCATTTCGTTTACGTCTTCTCGTGATAATGTAAACATTAGTCGGGACTCGGGCTTCAAGGTAACATTTTTTTATACTGGTACCGACCAATAATATCAGAATGAGAAAACTTACAGAGCGCTCATACAAAATGTAAATGCATGTAAGTATTGATAAAATAATATCTCCAAAGGAGGTAGGTCTCGTGCAGTATATATGAGTTTAAAATACAACAGCGCTGTCAAAAGCACTCGATTGTCAAAGATTAGAGCGCACATCAATCTACAAAAAAAAACACAAAGACTTCTAACTTACAACGCCCCTAACAACTCGAAAAAATTTCGTTACTAATACGGATATTGATACTTCCTTTGTCATAAATATTTGTAGAATAGCACCTGTGGCAGAAAAAAGCTAAACTTTATTTAGGTAGGAATTTGAAACAAGTATTATAATAGAATTTCGTGGTGACGTGTTGCACTTTGAATTATGATTGACAAGGCACCCTCCTCACGTCTAAACATCAATATTCGTCGCCGCACGGCCACTTCCGCAAGGATCTGTCAATTGTCATCAGGCAAATAGGAAACGGCCGCACGTCGTACTCCTTTTATTTAAATATACAACTTTTGATTACGTCCACGAAATACCCGTGGGAGGAAACAAACGGAAACATATTAGCCCTCTGCCACCTATTCATTTAAAGTTGCCTATATAAATGGACACTGGTTTCATTAAAACCGTATAAGGGTCTCACACATAAATTCTGCAAACGTGAGTGATCAGATCATATTTATAAACGTATACGTACCAACTGCTGGCTTACATACATACATATTAGACTACGTCCGTCACAAATAGACAATCTTGAAAATGAGGAACACTAGTAACATATTTATTAATGAGTATTAAGAGTAGCTTTGTCTGACTGATTAGCGAGCCCTTTAATTCCAATAAGGGCCCGGTATTTTATCAATAACCGCTATTTAGAGGCGCGACTATTTCACAACGGCGCACAATGTCGTGATCTGCCCCTGCTTAATTGTTCGAAAGGTATGGAAGTAAACAATCGCGCATTGTCCGGGCAACACAAGAGATCAGCAGAGCCAGACGGCAGTAATAATTGCGTGGCAGACGTGTTTCACGCAGTAAAAGTTAAAACGAACAATGGGCTCGATGGCTATTCGATTCCGTGCTTTCCCATTCAGCCTGCCGGCCGACAAAAGGGAAGCTCATATTGATGGAGCTGGTCAAAATATTATCGTAGGCAATGGAAGCAATATTAAATGGACGACAGACTTAATGAAGTCCAGACTGTCGCTGTGCGCATGAGTTGACGTACGAATGATAGCGAATATTATGTTCTAACAACACTTCTCTTTCAAACTGACAATACACAGCCTAGACGGCTGAACGTAGGAATTTGAATTTTGCAGGGAATATTCCTTGGTGAACCCCGACACCCTTGGCGAACAGGAAGAAAAAGGGGAAGAAGAGGGATACTGATTCTACGCGTACAAAGTGTCGGAATTTCAGTAGTATAACATAAAGCATTTTCTTAGAGCTCAAGAGCTATCTATTTCTCAGCATTAATCGTCAGTACAATTTACACAAATAAATTTAAATTGATATAAACTATGCCTAAAACTAAACAAACATTCCTATTAATAGTTTTCGCTCGTTAACACACATCCGAAACTCACTTGATATCAAATTTACTTTCGTGCAACAAAAGAGAAACAAAACACGTTCCTGTTTAAGCTTCTTAACACTTCTGGATATATATTTACTCTCACGATTGTAAATTAAATATATATGATGCAATTATAGCAAATATTACGTAAAAAATGATCTTTTTCAAACATTTCATAACGAACAAACATGATTAAAACCCTTATTTTCAACAAATGACTGTCTTACCTACAAATCCACACTCCTGTCTTCTCTGCTTAAGATAAACATATGCATATGTACAGGTGTGTTATCTAAATTACTTTTTCTATTGGTGTTAAAATACTTTAGAGTGGAATCATTTAACAATCTGTGGGTGAACACATGGTTCACTCACAGGAGTCGCAGGACTTGTTAAAGAAAAACTATGAAAAAGACAATCTCAGCTCAGCTCTATAGATATTATTACTTCTTTGTAAAGGTGAGCAACACGCACGTGCATTTAAATCTTGTTAATTATTAATGTAATGATAATTGCTCCTTAGCTAAACGATTAACATTAAACCAACGGACGTACCCATCCATTATGTGTTTACCTTTTCAAAGTGTTACGATACCTCTCGCCTACTGCAAAGTAGTTGAAGCAAACGAGCGCTTGGCCACACAAATTAAATATTTAGATGCGGTTTCGTTTAGAGAATGGTCGATGAAATATCGATTACTAACTGCAGTATTAATAAACAAATCACCATTCCGTCTCACATTTTCAATTGCTTTAATGACATTTAAAAATACGTGATTGAAAATAAAGAGACTAGTTTCGTAAGATATCTTCAAAGCAATTACGCTAATTGGAAAATCTTCATCTCATTCACTTAAAAATCCCTTTAGAGAATTTAATCTAGATGCATCACTATCTTATATTTTCTTACGTAAGATTGTATCTTCAATAAGTAACCATATGTCATAGGGACCATGGACCATGCCGCAAGCGGACCTGCTAGAGGGGTGTCCTTTTTATAGTAGTGATTATTATTTACATCTTTAATATTTTAGTAGCTTACTTTTATTTTAATTTGAGTATTTTAGTTTTCTTTTAATTTAAATAAGTTTAGTTTTAACTTTTAATTGTATTACCTATATTGTACCATATGATAAAGTTCAAAGAAGCCGTATATAGAAAATATTCTGGATATAATTGGATATGTTTCCGAAGCAACTCACCTCACTGCGCAGATGGACTGCCTTTACCAGTTACCGCATTATCTCATTTATTTACAGAGTAACGTAAATGGCTTTTAGATAGAAAGAAAACAGACGCCAAGGTACAACAAGGTCTGTCTACACCTGAATGCGGTTAGTCGTTTAACGTTCCGAGAAAGATTCATTTCCTCCTAATGACACTCGCCTACAAGCTTTGCCCCTTCATTACTAATACGACCGATGCGCCATGACCTATTTCGTAGACTTACTTACAAAACTGTTTGCCATAAGTCATATTTTTAATCGTTGATCAGAAATTCACTTTTACTCATGTTAATTAGGTACAACTCCTTTTTTTGGTGAACCAGGAGAATCTAGCTTCAGTCACCCCAATTTTACCCGCGAAGAAGATCGTTTCCAATTTAACTTGCAACTATATTAAGATCTACCAATCATCTTACCAGCAATAGCAATTATCATATGGTAATCAATTAATCATGTATGAAAGCAGTAAGGCCAAGCCAATATTCAAAGGCTACCCCGACCCGCCGCGCCGCATAAACTCTACAATGTGAATCTCTACGCTTCATTGTCAAGGTGTCAAGGTGGCAGAAGTGATCAATTTTCCACGCTTCTGTGTACATATCGTAACGAACGATCGTGACTATGCTAAGAAGCAGTAACAGGCTTCACGTTTTCCAATACCGGGCTTCCTGATTTCCATGCAAAATGGACCCGAATTGATGATCTAGGCACCGAATGTGTTAACAGCAAGATATCGTCAGACGAGTTCGTGCCGAACGGGATTGACAGGTTTACGTCTTAACGCCATTAATGCCGAGATTTTCCGGTCTCAATAGCAAACAACTAGTTTTTGGCCTTAAAAAAGTAAATCATAAAATTGTTAATTACTTCCTTATAATAAAAATTCGTTGGGAGTAATTGCTGTTATTGACCCAAAACGCTGATCGATCAATCGATTTTTCAATCGACCTTTTGTTTATAAACACATTAAAATATTCATAACCTTAGGTAGGTACATTCATTACGGTTCTAAAAATAATCTCATCAACAATATCATCTTATTGCACAATAAACTGAGCAAAAGAAAACTAAGCACTACGCTCGAAAACATTGCCCACAGTGTAACAACACTCCATACGTTTGTTTTTATTGTCACTTTGTAATTGTAGACTAATCAATTAACAAAGGATAGAAAATAAAGGCGCGAACACACTGCATTGTATCTTCGTCAAGGGACGTAATGGACGCGGAAGCTGCCACGTGACGTCCTGCCCGCGGCGGATTGTTAATGCTCGCATTTATTATTGCAGGCGAAAGTGAAAACTACCTACTTTGTAACGACATAATTCATTGTGAACGCTGCTTTATTATTTGACAAAAAAAAAGCTTCACCGACAGCGTTTCTAAATTGTAACGTAATATGAATCTTTATCTTATCTTAGTAAAGATCTATACTATAGACACTTTCGGATACGCTTTGTAAGATCTTTTGTTATCATTTTTACACACTTCCCTTTTCGAAAATGCAGGTCTCCGCACGATGTTTTGCTTTCTGGTAGGCACATCGGTACTCTTACTACAAGCACTCCGTATACTGTACTTAAGTTAGAGAAGGTTATTGTTACATGGCGTCCCATATGGAGATCGAACTTAGAGCCTATTCTATGAATTAACATTCATACCAAATGTCAACCTCGGTCGAAAATAACGACAGAAATATGACTGTCGCCGATTAAAATGGTGAGTGATTTGCATTGACTTTCAAGTCAAGTAAATGCTAATATCATGCAGTGATATAATGGCATTGTCCTCGTGTCGCAACTGAAGTAAAAGCGGCATGCGGTGCGGATGTGCTGTAACCCTACCTATTACAGCACCGGAGGACCTAGACTTATACTAGCCTTTAGACGAAAAACAAATTGATAAAACTTGATCAATCCAGCAAATGTATACACAACGAATACCTACCATAAAATATCCCTTCAAAAAGCCAATACTCACTTAATGAAGCAATGGAAATGAAAAATCATATAGTAGTAGAAAGTTATACATTCGTTTACCTTTTTCTGCGTTCCATGAAACGATGACTTAAAAACCACACCGATCTTTACCTATAAGTAATAAGTATACCTACTTATGCCTATATGACACTGACCTTATACCAATGAGGAAAGAGATTTATACCGCGGGAACCAGGTAAATATGATTCATAAAAATTGTTTTTTTCTTATTAATGCAGAAATTTAATGTACTTTAAACTTCTAATAGACACTTGAATTTAGACGGTAAATTAGTTTCATTGTTATCACGAAAACTCGTGCTTTTACAACATTAATAGCCGTCGCATTATTTATAACATAAACCAATCCCGACGTAAAGTAATTGTTAATTACTTTTTACTTCAACCAGGCATCGCCGTTCAATTATTAAAACAAAACTTTGTTAGCGCCGGGACGCCCAGTTACTGCCGATTCCTAAGGACTTGAACATCGATAAGTTTAGCTATGTTATTGAGGAGCTCAACTGACTGGCCAACCAGTGTTAATTCACCGACGAAGTACGGTACGTCTGAAGTTTGGGCCCTTATTAAACATGGTAATAAAACTGCAGGTGTATTATAAGCAGTGGGCAGCTGACGGATGCAAAATAGGGACGTAAACAGAACATGGATAAGACTTTTATTAAATTTCGAGAAATATTTATGAATACATTATTATGCAGTTTTTATCTTTATCATACATTATTAGTAAATACATAATAAGCTATCCTCTATTGTATGTAGATTGTATTGTATACTAAGAAGATACTGGCCACTTATTATTTTATCACCTCTTGAGACTGATGAGCGTTTATGTCTATTACGTCTTAGACTTGTCAATTAAATTTGCTTAGTTTTCAATATTCATTCCCTTTGGAATTTCCTCGTCCTGTAAATATGAAAAACTTTTTAACTCTTGTAAATAGTCCTCTCATTAAACATTTAGTTAGTTTCATTCATAAACATAAAATTAAGTTGTAAACATGTAAATATTTGTTTTGTTTGTAAGTATATGAAACCGAAACATTCTTTGTATTTTATTCCCCTTTTCAAAATTGTTCTATCTTTCCGTTAAAACATGTGCCTTCCTTAAACCCGACATTGGCGAAATCATAGTGGCAACACAAATGACATATGCCACAAAACAAAGATCTATCTATCTTCAATATTCATATTTAAGATGGCAAAGGAAACCACAATTCGTAAGTGGATAATTGATAAACGTGATCTAATTTACGATACTTCTAAAGGCTCGATCTTTTGTACAAAATGGCAAGTAAGTTTATTCGCGAAACGAAAAAGCGTGATTGATAGACATGTTAAATCTAATACGCATCGCCGTCAAGAATTTTGCACGAAACAGAATCAAGAAGATTTTAATATTGATTTGATAAACTTTTTAGTTTTATGCAATATTCCGTGGAAACGTGTTAACAGTGCCGCTTTTCGACAGTTACAACAATACAATTATATAACTATTTTACAATTTCGTTCTTTTTATTAAACCCCTTGCAGTCATATCCATATTACTTATAACGTTCGACATTATTTTGACGTAATTTGCATCCGTCAGCCGCCCACTGATTATAAGTTACATTGCGTACCTATAATATTTTTAAAATTGAATTCCTCAAAGCATAACAGAAAACGAATATTATACAAGCAAAAGTGTATCATGGACAACGGTACAAAGGCTTTTGATAAAAGGTACATATTATTTCAGAATCTTTATGGTATAAATAAATAAATATCATAAATAAATAAATAAATAAATATCAGGGGACAATGTCACACCAATTGACCTAGTCCCAAACTAAGCTCTAGGCTTGTACTATGGGTACTAGACAACGATATACAGTGTGTCTCTGACCTTGGGGCTTTAAATTCAACGATCGATTCTACTCGCTAAACTGAACTACTTTTGTTCTGCAACATGAAAAAATAACTTAAATTTAGATAACTAATTGATGTTAGTCTAATTGTAAAATCAGTGTATTACATACTGGCCATGTAATCACTATCTCATGGTACGGGGGCGACATTACCTTGGTACGGGGGCTAAAGGAAAATGGAGAATTGGATCGCGTACATTGAAAATTAGATTTAACTTGTATGACAAAAAATAAATTTAAACTGAACATATTTTTAACAACTTACAGAACAAAAGAAGTTTAGTTTCAGGAGTAGAAATGATCTATGCATTTAAAGCCCCAAGGTCAGAGGCACCCTGTAAATACTTATATAGAGAAATAAATACTTAAATCGATAGAAAACATCCATGACTCAGGAACAAATATTCGCGCTCATCACACAAATATCTGCCCTTACCGGGATTTGAACCCAGGACCGCTCGCTTCGTAGGCAGGGTCACTACCAACTAGGCCAGCGCGTCGTCAATACGTATACATACCTATAGAGACAATTGAGAAGCAGTAATTTTTGATCACCGTAACACGTTCACCTACAGAATAGCAGCAAGTACCTAGTTAAAACCAATTGGCTCGGTTCTTGAGGGTCCCTTAGAAACATCACACGTGACAAGAATCAAGGCTTTCCTAGAAATACCTGACACCAATTAGGTTATTGGAAGAAATTAATTTCCATTTATTATAATAACTTTATCGCCTTAGCAATCGTAAGGTTTTCACAACGTAGACGGATATTTTTGAAAATATTCTGACTATTAACAACAAAATGTGCAACAAACAATTGAAAGAACTTGCTTAGTAGCTATTAAGTTGCCTTTTTGAAGGTGATTCAAAACTTGGGATTTAATAGCCTCAAGGCCAAAGATTTTCCGTTTAGTCACGTGTTCCCTCAGGCTGTTTATGTTCCCACAAGTACAACATTTGCTTTGTTATTAGTTATTACATAGCTACAGCCGCGGGGCGGCCCTCCGTGTATCTTATCTTATCCAGGACCCGTACGGCACATACTACAAAGTTGGGACGTTTACGCGCCTTCAAATCTTTATCGTTGTCCCGTCTCTTGAACTTGTTTATTTAAAATACAATGTTCATAAGCCATTTTCCATTACGTAAAATGATATCTTTCGATTGTTATTGTTTGGATACATACTACGTTGTATCGGCATCATAATACGTACCCGAAGTTTGTAACATGAAAAAAAATTCTTAGGCGATATTCAAGACATACTTAACCCTTAAAACTTAATAACATGGATAGCTTAGCTTAAACTTATAAATATCGAACAGCCTCAGAAATAATTGCCGTGGCTACAAAAACTGTCAGCGGTTCCAAGAATAGACTAGGGTTAGATCGTCGGATAGCTCAAAAACAATGTATAGCATGTACACTCGCAAGTAGGCAGTATATCGCGGCGACACGACACGGCGCCGGTTGGCATTCCAGCGTCTGCGCGGGAGCAACTTTCATGAATAGTTAACTGACTAGTTTTAGTTTGAGCTAGGACCACGCTCCTCGTCACGTAAGGTAAACATAGGTTCGATCGACGATTTGTGCCCGCTGCACGCCGACAGCAGCCCGGGCCTGCAATCGACATGGATACTGATGCTTTGGAAAACCGCGCACAACGCGATGTTACGTAAAATATTTAGGTAATTAAATTATACATTGAAAAAGTATTGCTAAAATTGAGTGTATGTACTACGATTATATCACTTCAGACTAATGTGGTGTTGGTCATGAATCAGGCCCATTAGTCAACTAAACAATGCTAGTTATGTGTCAAAAGCTGAGGTACAATATACCTATACCAGCCTAGAATGGATAGGTTAGTACTGGGTCTCTATTCTACTGGGTAAAACCATATTGCCATTGACGTATTAATGTATTGTTTTTAACTCGGCCGCCATTTCGTACAGCCAAATCCATAAGAGCTAACGTAACGTTGACAATACGATAATACACTCAGGGACAATAAAAACGGGTCAGAGTGCGTTTTTCATACAAACGAGGCTATTTCGAAGCCTTGGTTCCTTGCCAGGGGTTGTTTTGAGTGAGGTTTAATGGTGGATACTCCGAGGTTCAATAAAGGAGGTCAAATGTTCTTAAGATACCTAACTTATCGCACAATCAGTTAACACCATAGCGAGAGAGTTTGGGTCAGCATTTGGATTTCTTTACATTTTATTGCCATTTTAGATGTTTTTCTGAACATGATCAATTCCGGCGTTAGCCGCAGATTCAATCTGTTGGGTATCCTAGACTCTCTAGAAGTCTTGTATTGATGGTCGGGGTATCCATCATCAGATTTCACTAAAAGCATCCCCTGGCGAGGAACCAAGGCTTTGAAATTGCCTCTTTAGTATGAAAAACGCACTCTGACCCGTTTTTTTTGTCCCTGAGTGTATGTCAAAGGCAAATATGGTTTTACCCAGAAGAATAGAGGTCCTGGGGGGTTATTATGACATAGCTATGAAGTTCATTTTACGCTGAGAGAAAAGGACATAGGAAGTAAGGAGGATAATTGCTATAGCGTCCTTTACGCTCGCCGTAAAATTAACTGCAAAGCCATGTCATAATAACCACTCTAAACTTATTTGATGCACTAGGTCTATAAAAATATGCGTCGTGCTTGGAGCATAAAAAAATACATTGGTATGGAAAACCATTGGAAAGTAAACTTATACAACAAACAAAATGATAATTAATGAGTCATCGAGATTTTAACTAACCACTAATAAAAGGTGGTATTTTGTATTAATCATCGATATTGGAGAGATATGGTGTGTTTTCACAGAAACCGCATTTTTACTATTAAATTTGAGGTGTAACACTAAATTTCAGGATATAGGTAGTCATTGAATGAGTAATTTTTTATGTTTTGTTGATACCTCACGAGTCACCAAGTCTTAAGAAATATGTTCCACAAAAACACAACTTCTAATAAAAAAATCTGTCTGTTGTTTACTTATAATGTACAACTAAATGTCCCTATTTGTATATCGATTAACAGTAGTAGATACATTCCTTGTGCCCAGTTCTATATCAATGATAACAAGAATTATGTCAAAATTTAAGTACTTTGACCTAACATATTGACATGGAAAACTACATTAATATGTGATAAGTTACTTGATTAGAAATAAAATAATAATGAGTAAATATTTAATACTGTACATAGGTATTATAAGTACATTATGGTACGTTACATTACCTACGTAATACGTATCAAAGTGTAAGTTCATTAATTCCTATTAGTACCTAGCTGTTGGCTCCGCGATGTGATATCACGTGCAAGTGGTTATCGCAGGTCCAACTGCCGGCAATCGAATCCTGAATCGATTGGTCAAGCTGAGCGTTAACATAACGCCATAAAAGACGCAGGTGATATTTTCTCTTCGTTTAAACAAAAATGTATTTTTTATATAAATTTTTCTGCGCCGAATAGTCCGGGTCTTAAATGCATTTGCGCACGCGCATACGCGCAGGTAGGTTCTTATACTATGGACGAATTATTAACCAGCTAATTTCAACTGTCCCGACACAGACCACATTTAAGGGCGTGCATTCTCAATAGGTACCTAGCCATACCCGTCGAGTCAGCTCGTATGACTTCGCTCGCTCGATCCACCGTTTTACGGAGAGCCATTTTTAAGAGAACAACACCTCGGGTTACTGTTTTTATTAAAATTGTTCATTGCTCCTGTGTAGGGCAGGGGTGAGTTTTACGATACACCACGATCCAAAAATATAAGCCTAAAAGAGAGCGAGCTTTGAAAGGCCAACTACCTCTGCATGTAATCTGGAGCTGCAATATTAAATTAAGCGATAACGTTGCTTCAAATCTTCAACATGAAATTAAAATCAATACTTAATCCTTTGTAACATCAGAATTGAAGAAACAAACAATAAAATATTGCTATTATATTTTAGCTGTGTTACATATTATAATCCTCGAAGGGTTAAAACGAATTGATCGATACCTCGCACTTTAAATTCTGTCTTCAAAAAGCACAATAATGTGACTATACAGTGTGTTACCGGCATGAGGGCTTTCCTTGATACAGAGTAACAATGGGCAACTCCTTAATGTACCTACATGTTTATTTCAATTAAAACAAGAAAAAATAGTACACACTTGTTTTCTAACAAAAAATAAATCGCAAGCAATGTACACTGTGCGTTAAAGTTAATAAGTAAAGTCACGTGACCAAACTAAGCTTGTTTACTATTGACCATAGCAGCCCCATTTGACGTTTGACTTGGTCATCGTACCTATTCATTCGTAGTTCATTGTAAACGAATTAAAAACTGTTAAGGCCCAATTCAAAGTGTTTCAAAGAAACTAAAGCTTAATTTTGCTTGTATCGATGCGAAGGTAATGTTTACGAACTATTATTAAAAATGTATTTAGTTGACTGATACTAAGGCTAAAAATAATGTATGAAGAATTAAAAGCAGTTGACATTATAACAATTATATTAAAAGAAAAGCAACGTAAAAAATCTAAATAATATGCTCAATATGGCGACCACCACTATTAACGCACAATTCATAACGTCGTTTTACGTTGTCGTGAATCGATCGGAAATCCGTCGTTTCCAGCTGACGAAAAGCTTCAACTATTTTAGACTTCATTTTGTCCCGAGTTTCGCTGTCGGTACCGTAAACTTGATTTTTATAGCTCTCACAACTAAAGCTGAATGAGCATGAGCACCATCCAGCTGAAACCATATTCCACTGAGAACTTCTTCAAAAAAGGTATTCAAATGATTGACCAGAGGACCACTTAGAAGTTCTAGAAACCTCTGTGCGTTCAAAGTCCCATCAATTAAAACAGGTCCGATGATAGTATTATTGTGCATAGCTGCCCACACGTTAATGGTCCAACGGTATTGATGGGCAGTCTCCCTTAAAACATGAGGATTATTTTCTTTATCTGTCCAGTGGTGGGTATTTTTGCGGTTCCAAATTCCATTCCGGCAAAAAGTACTTTCATCTCTCCACATAAACTTTTGTTGAAAGGAATCATCCTCTCTACACATGCTTAAAAACCAATTGCAATAGGCTAGTGTAGTGGCAAATCTCTCGGTAATATTTTTTGTACCTTTAGAAATTTAAATGGATCCTTTTTGTTCCTTTTTAAAACTCCATGAACGGTCTTGTTTGTAGTGCCGAACGTTCGCCCAGCAATACGAGTACTGGATGTTGGGCATTCTCTGAAATGTTCCAGCACCCTTTCTTCCAGAGCCATAGACACGATCCCATTCATAGTTCTTTCGGGATTACTAGGAACAATAGGCCTATTTTCCCGAACTCGTTGCACGGCTTCCAATATGAATCTGGGATTGTGAGGGTGTCGCCTGTTAGGGTATCTTTCACGATACAACCTCAACGCTTCTGCTGCGTTGCCGCGTGTTTCACCGTACAACAAAATCATGTCGCACATCTCACGAGCGTCGTAGGCCTTTAGTAAAACTCACGATTTATTCCGCAATAAATTTACGAGTATTACTAGAGGAATGACTTTCGTTCAAGTTTGACAACTTTCTGTCATTTTAGTTTCATCAATCTGACAAATTCAAGGAGTATTTAATAACTCTCTATGTTTTGCCCCTGTACCAATGTATGCCTTGTACCAAGTAATAACGATACTGATTACGATACTTACACAAAGCTCAAATACGTTGATGGTAGTTAAAATCTACGAAGTTAAATTGCAGCGTTACGTTATTTAACTTCGACTTAATTATACCTGCAAATAATTACTTATGCAACATACTATCGTTAGTTAAAGCAGAAGCCCTCATGCCAGTAACACACTGTATAAAGTACCTATAATGAAATGTAAGAAAATAATAAATACTTATATAATTCATAATGAAATAACACAATTATCGAGCTCAATAGGTGTACAAATGCGACAAATACTTAACATCTCAATATAATTTACCAACTGACACAAATTTTATAATTGCCTTTGAAAATTCGCAAACAAACAAAGATCGATTAAGAGGAAAATACCCAAGTGCAGGTCAAATACAATATAATCAATCCGAACAATCGATAAAGGTTGTTATTAATTATTGACATCGTTAAAATTGTATCACACTTTACAGAATGGCTTCAAAAGTAGGCAGTGGCAATTAGATTTTAATGTAAACACGGTCAGTACTTCATTCTAATGTTTGAGGGCATCTGTATAGTACGGTGAGCAACAAAAAGAGGGGGACAGTCTATTGCCAAGAGAATAAGAGCGCGCGTAGATAATTTTAAGCTCTTCGATTGTCCACCTACCTCTGCTGCTGACTGTACATGAATCTGGAACTCGTTTAATTGCTAATATATAATTATAAAACTAAATGCAGTTCATTAGAATTTAATTGCAGCCCTACTTTAAGGTATACTCGTGATGTATAAAATTAAATGTATAATCTAATCTAACACAATTTACTTTTAAGTTTATGGGACAGCGCACACCAATTTTCAATGGAATTTTGCAATCTACAATTTAAGGCGGATATAGCATTTTCCCAAAGTCTACACTTCACATATATTGGGATCTGACGCCATCGCAATATGCATAAGGAGCCTTATCAATTGTATATCTAAAGTCATAAATACGTATGGTTCTGCTAGTCATGTCATGATTATGAAGTAGGTACGTACATATAACGGGTAACACAGACCCAATCCTTTGATACTCGTCTTTTTTTTTGGCGTTGTGGTGACAAACGGACACATAGGCCACCTGATGTGACCTCCTTAGACATATGCATTCTTAAGACCACAATCTAAAGACTGCATAGTCCGCAAATGCAATGCCAAACCCTGAGGAGTAAGATGGAATGGCTCTATGCTAGTAATTCCCCGGTTGTATAATCCCCACCCGAAACACAACAATACGTAAACTGGTTAGCGGTAGGTTAAAGGAAAATACTAAACAAGACCACGCTGTTTTGTCACCTCGGTGTTAGATTTAAATTTTATATTATTATGTATTTATGTCTGCAAAGTATTTGTAATTACCTATGGGCCTTACCCGAAATTATAATTCGTATATCATAATCTTGTTGTATAAATGTACGGTTGACTTAATACGAAGCTGCACACTTTAGTGCTTTGTCATTTTAACGTCATATTAAAACTGACGTACTAATCTGTCAGAGGCGTTGAACCGATTGGGTACAAAAGTGTGCAGAATAAACCTGCGACTTTAAAAACAAAAACAGTAGGCCTAACCAAGATTGCAATAGCTGCTGACGTTGCTGTTTTTATTTATTTGCTTATTTATTTATTAGTAACCCGTGGCTTCGTCCGCGTAGGTAAATGTCGATATCGTTATTCCTTCAGGAACTTTAAAACTATCCGGGATGAAAGTAGTCTGTCGGGGTATAAGGAATCTCAATTCTAAATTTCACCCAATTCCTTCAAGCCGTTGCAGCGTGAAGGAATAACAAACTAACACACACACATAAACTTTCGATTGGTTGATCGTATACACTCGCGGTCAAATAATACGGGTCAGAGTGCGTTTTTCATACTAAAGAGGCCATTTCGAAGCCTTGGTTCCTCGCCAGGGGATGCTGTTAGTGAAATCTGATGATGGATACCCAGAGCATCGATACAGGACTTCCAGAGTGCCTAGGATACCCAACTGATTGAGTCTGCGGTTAACGCCGGAATCGTGCATGTTCAGAAAAACATCTAAAATGGCAATAAAATGTAAGGAAATCCAAACGCTGATCCAAACTCTCTCGCTGTGGTGTTAACTGATTGTGCGATCAGTTAGGTATCTTAAGCACTTCTGACCTCCTCTATTGAACCTCAAAGTATCCACTATGAAACCTCACTCAAAACAACCCCTGGCCAGGAACCAGGATTCGAAATAGCCTCGTTTGTATGAAAAACGCACTCTGACCCGTATTATTTGACCGCGAGTGTAATTAATACTATTCTATCACCTCGAAATGTATGTCATCCTTACGTCAATCCTTTTCATTTTAGCTATTTTCCAAAATCGTTAACTTGGCGTTATGCATCTTGACTAGGCGCTCAGGATATTATTTGGAATTGTAATTGAAAATTACTATACATTCAATTAAATTACTGTATACGATCATTATTATTTATCACGTGGACTTCGAGCATATCTCTTAACCTTTTGCTCTAATGATCATAATATTGACTCCCTGTAATTGTTTTTTTAGATAATGTTTTACAACTAGCGATGTATATGTATACCACACAAGTGGTTTTAAGTTCGTCTTCTGAAATCTGTAAATATGGCAAATGTATGTTTTTCATGTAAACAATAATGATTATCAAGCGCTCAGTGGAGGCTTTCAGTATATTCATGTTATACAGATTGGATCGCTTCAATGGCTGTAAAATAATCGAATGGAAACTTTCCCTACGGTTACAAAGTATCACACGTACTAGTTTCCATACAATAAAATGTTACCGAGATAACTTAGCGTAATTACAAACGTATATACGTGACTAAATTGTGCGAACATTCAGCAATTGCTCTGGCCATAAACTTTAAGGCCGCAGTCGTACTGAGAGCGAAGTCGTGCTGTGTAGGTTAGCTTTTTTTTTTACCCAAATGCTGAAGGAGAGTAATGTGTTTACCAGCTTTAATATGTATGTAAGTTTGATTATTTGTGGCACTCTAGAAACTAAACGCGTGGTCCTTTTGATGATTCTTACGTCAATCGATTTGTCTTAATCTTGTGTCACTATAGATATATGACAGTAATCGAAGTTAAATAATCTTTGATTTGCACCTTTGAACAGCTGCAGTAACAGGTGAAATTACACATTTATGGGCACTTTATCGAGCCAGACCCCGAGTGGGAATGCGTAAATTGTTTACAAAACGCGTAACAAACAAGGCAGTCGCGGTCGGAGTATGCGTATTTGCTTTTATCGACAGAAATTTGCACACAATGTTTAGAAACAAAGAAGCACGATGTTTTGCTTTCACGGCTCATAGCAGAGCTGGGAATCATTGTACTGTTATTACAACGTGAACAATTTACCTTTTTTATGGTGACAACCGCTACTTTGCCCTGTGGGACTGTAAATACAAAAATCTAATCAGCAGAACCTACTTCTTACTTGACTATGTTTTGTTAAAATCACAATGCCGTTAGTTATTAAAAAATAATGTTATTAAATTAATCAAAGTAATGGTCTAATCATATCAACTTAGGTAATATGAAAACGAAAAAAATATATTTTCGACATTAATTTTTTATCTCTTAATGAGTCCGAGTTTATCTGTATCTGTTCAAATGTACCTACATATAGGAAGAAGGAGAAGAAAACTAATTTTATCTTAAAAGACGTTTTTAGACTTTCGTATCCGTCTGGATTTTCCCAGATTGGTCCATGTTTGCTTTGCAGCATGTTCAGGGAAATTCCTAAAACTTCCGGCGTCAGCATTTGAATGATTGCTATTGTTAAGACAAGACCTGAATGATTCTTTTTCCGTACCGGGAAAAATCCAAGTTTGAAATGGATTGCAATCAATCACACAAATACTTAAGGTTATCTACTGACTTCCCCGCATAATCCCTATAGCATTGTCAAGGAACCAGCTCTATCCGGTGATATCCGGAATTAATGAAAATGATCCGCACCTAGTAATTAGAACCCGGATACTAGCTATCTAGTGTCTAATGATTGCTGTTGTTCAAGCGTGTTTTGATACTTATCAGTTTTTTGCCACTACATGTTTATAAAGGTGTGGGTATATATACCTTTTCTCAAGGATGTGCAGGAGGTTTAAGATTTACGAATCTCAAAGTCAAACGTTTCAATTATGGTTAGGCAGGCGTAACCTGCACCGTGATCACGGTCTTTGCAATATAACCGACTGAAACAAATTTATCTAAAACGATAGCGAAATGTGCATTTTAAAAGTTACGAGTGTCATAAACAACTTGCGAGAGCATTAAAGAAACGAATTTAATTAATTTATGAAACCGTTGGAAAAACCCACACCCGTTTTATTATCAGCCAAGCCGTACGGATCCCTTACCGTGGTCTTTGTTCCTGAAACAATCAAGTCTACAGCGGCTTGAGTATCGAATGAATATAGTCGGATTCTCGGGAGCCGGTCGCCGAGTCCAGTGTTTACCGCCATACAAGCCAATATTGACATTGGCTTTGTCTACTAAATGACAGCTAATCTCTTTGTAAGGAATATTCTTTGTGCCTTTCATCATTGACTTTGTTTGTTTATGAAATCTGTTATAAGATGTAAATATAGGATCTCCACGTTTTTACTTTAATAGCACCTTTCTACGCCAGCCTTTTACTTTTATTCACTAGTCGGTAATATATCAGCTGCTTAATAGAATTTACATCATAAACAAATCTTATAAAGTAAAAGCTCGTAAAGGGTCGATGCGTCCGAAGCTGGGCTCGGCCGGTCCACTTTCGTAGTAGAGCCTACTTCACATTAGGGCTTGTTTACACCAGCTGAGTAATATGTGCGAGATAATACACTGTTCTACTCACATCTTAGGCAACTACGGATTTCGCACTATAATACACAGCAGTGGATGCAATGCGATCAAAACCCTTCATACGTGTAAACACTAAACGACTTAACGAGTGACCGCCTCACTCGCCCGACTGGACGACGGTCTACTCATACTAATGTAAACTACGCCTTAGTGTGCCAACCGAAGAGTCCACAGTGTTATAGCCTCGTTACATCACTAGAAAGCGTTCCCTACAAATCATGTCTCTAGGACGTTCAAAGGGAACTGCAGCCGCCATATCAACAAAGCGCCAGTTCAAAGCGCTCAGACGGTGATGGATGTAATATAAATTGATTTGATTAGCCTGTTGGGATCAAATGTACTCGTAATTGGGCCACGAACTGGTAGAAAGTGGCCAGGATTAAAAGGCAAGGGAGTTATCTCCTTGATGGACGGGAGAAAGTTTCAATGAAACATGTTTAAAACATACCTAAGTCTTTAACGCAGGGCTGAAGATTGCAAATTAATTGACTACGAGATTCCTATAAAGCTATATTACTGTAAAATTGCTTTATGACATAAGTACTTACATATTTTAAAGTATATATATATCGTCATGAAACTATGATTAGACTTTAGATTTTAATTGTTCACGTAACGTAAATTATTTCACCATACAAATATCAAGTGCAATACCTACTTTGTCACCTGTATTAGGATGTAAGACTCACCAAACACTGTGAACCTAATTTGAGAAAAAACCATCTGCAACTCGCAATCCTTTTTTGTAAAATGCATTTTAATAAATAAATCTAAAGGTTTTTTTCCTGTTGGCAGGTCTGCACCGGCGCCGGGCCACCACGGACGCCCGTTATAATGTGAGCGGCGCCCAGCGCTCGTCTCTCCCCAAGGTAAGCCTCCTTCACTCACTCGTTTCCCCGGTAGGTCTTTCTAGGCCCTTTGCATATGATATCGCAACGCAAAGCGGTTAATTGCTACAAGTAAATATGAAGTGACGCTAGCAGGCACTCCCTAAGCACCTATAATCGTTAGTTACACAGCTAATACCTGAACCTGACTCTAGGTAGCGCAATAACAGACGTATACGCTTGATTTTCCTTTGAGATTTACCTGTATTTAGCTTAATACGGTTAAGACTCAAGAGCTTTGAGTTAAGTCACATGCAGCTTTAGGATTGCACCCACGATCAAGTCCCGATACCGATAAGTGCTAGATTATCTAAGCTCTAATGACCTATCACATGCGCACTTAAACGATGTATTTGATCATGAACGACCGTAATAGAATCTCGCACAGATAAGATGGATTCAATACTTACTTAACCCATAACTGCTTGCTTGTTTGTTAAGTTGACTATTCTAGCAATTATACAGATCGATTTATATCTGAATCAATCAAGTTAAAACTTTTTAGATATATGTCTATAGGTCCATAGCCTCCGCGAAGGATTGTCACTAGGTCAGCGTAACCTACCCACTTTTTCTATAGCATTCGATAAATTTTAATACCACCGGGAAATGGCAAACATAAACATCTTCATTACAGTTGATGTTTATTTATTTCTTTATTGCCCACTAACATTTAGGTACATAGTTAAACTTTAGATCGTTTGACAGTTTCATACATCACAATCGGGTAAATGCCGAAGTTACGAACATAAACGAGTTCTATGGCAACGCATTAATGTAACCTTTAAAGGTCTTGCGAAGCGCGTGGGTACGTGTTGTGGGCACCGGCGATGCACCGGCGGCCGTGAGACCGGCGTTCATCTTGATACAGCATGTGATTGTTATTCACCGAGGAAAGCAGTCGCCACGCGCTTCCGCCTAACCAGACTACTTCCCTTCCAAAAATACGAAGACGATATTCTGGACGCATCCGTCTCGGTACGATGCGTACGACTTCGTATTCGCACACTCATTAACAACGACCATCCGTCCGTTTAGAAACGCTTTTAAATATTTAGACCGTAAAATTAACGCCCTACGAAATGCCATCGTCCCGCGACCGTTTCCTGGACTGTTCAATGCTTTGTTATCTTATTAGACATCGAAACATTAATGTCCGCCTACGTAATTAGCTTTTACCGCTTAATGTTTACTCAACTAAGGAACACGTAAAAAGCCCGCGCGAGAGCATTGAGGGCTATGATGAACGAGGGACTTTAAAATTAAAAGGGAGTTGAATGGGCTGTTTTATAAATAAACGTCAGTCGGCGGCGTCTGGTTGGAGCCGCGTGTCGGAGGTCGCGGGCTCGCGGCGCACACGCACAGCCATCGCTCCATTAATTTGCTTTAAATTGTTTTTGGACATTGACGGGCCCATCTGCTGGAAGCACAAACGAGAAGTCATTACTGCGTATTACGCCGCACTCGCTCAATTTACTAAAGCGTACGCATACGCTTGTCTATAGCTATATAAACGTCCAAATCGGACAGTTGAAATTTATAACCATGAGACTGCACTTTTAGATAGACACCTTGAACTCTACAGAGGCCGAGATTACGTAGAAGATATTTAAATGTATATACGTTTTAAACTGTCGAGTATCAGTCAGTGTGATCTCTAATACCGAAAGTTAAGGTGTAGTAACGATAGTAAATGTCAAGCCACATGTCGACTCCACTGTGCACCAGTCAGTCAGTAGGTCGGCAGCCGCTCTCGGTAGCCGCCGACACACTTGCCTACGAGAGTGACAAAACGTCGCGTCGCACAGCTGCAAAAACCAAATTGCAATCACTATTAATACTCGAGAGGCCGAAGCGTAACTTTCAAACACGCCCGCGATACTTTTATACTATCGTACCGTGAGAACAGACATTGCAACCTACCTGTGATACTGTGATGCATTCAATTTACCTACTTATAATTACATTCAGACGCCGACCGCATTATGTTTTATTTAATAATAGTTTTTACTTTGGTTACGGTACCTACATACACCAGGTGGTGCCATCGAAAACGTAGTCTCAGAGGATATCATAAATATTCAATGTACTGATTCGTGCGTTCGGAGGAATATCTACATGGAATATTAACGATATCCCTTTCCTATACTGTAGGCAGATACTACACGCTAGCTGTGCCGAAACATTAGCACATAAGAATAATTTAGCTTTAAAGATGGGTACTTATGTAATTAATTTAATACAGTACCTACGGAACCTTGATAGTTCGATCACTAGAATATAGCGTTACTATGTCGCGCTACGTGCTTTTAGAATATTGACGAATGACAAACGCAACGAAGACTGTGGAAACAGAATTCTCATTAGTGTTATTAGTGTTCGTCGAGCGGCCGTAAGAATAAGCGGTAGCAAATTACCAGTGCTAGTTTAACGGTAGACAACACACACGTACCTTTTTACTCATTTTAGTGATGGAAGATACTTAAAACTTAAGGTGAACTAGGTTAAAGTCCGGTTTTACGAGGTTCAAGTTCATTCGCACTGAAGACTAAACGACCTCCGAGCCTCCGACCAGCCTTTTATAAGCATCGATGCAAAATTTCAATCATTGTTATCAAACTTTGTATCCGAATGAACCGGTCAAAAACGGAGGCCAATCGCCGTCAGAACGGAAAGAAGATATCAAACTGACCTCCAGCGTTCCCCACGTGCATACCAAGCTGTTTCTGGGAAACTACAATGTCGTGTAATCCGGAACCAATATCCACGCGCCTTATAATCGATATCCTGTGCAGGGCGCAGGTGACGCTAGTTACCTAATATGCAAATCTGGCCGACATCGTGTCCGACCAGTTAGCGGGCAACACTTTCTCGACGCCATCGCTGACCATTACCATACAATGGACATTAATGGCTAACAACCTGCTTCGGACGTTGCCTAGCCTGGAATACAAACTTATCACCTCAACGAACCGCGAAGAAACTATCAAGTGATTTTAGTTATGTGCAAAATATGAAGACGCTCCTTGCATGCTTAAGATTCCTTTCATACAAAATATCATACAAAATATTATTACATTTTTGAGTCATAATCATTTAAACCTAAAACGATTCGCTTTGGCCCAGTCCTTTTATCAATAGCAGCTGCACGATTACAAGGATATCCTTTATTTTTACTAAAGCGTTAATCAAAAAAAGGCTTCGTCTCGCAGTCATAAATCGTTGAATCGTATCCTTAATAATTTCGTTTGTGGTTTCGTGTGCACCTGCCAGTCCTTGGCCGGAGGGTGGGCCGGTGTGGCCCAAGCGTGACAGTAGAAAGTTAGGAACGTACGATCCCCTAGCTATCCAACCCACTAAATGTTGTTGATTCACGCACTCGTATTAATTAAAGAAACATGCCGAATACAATACGCTAACTCATAATACGAGTAGGATACGACGCCGCGACGCTGAATAGATAGGATATGACAGTCAACCGTGAGCATTATTAACGGTGCCCTTATCTCCAGCGGTTTAAAGCTTTAAGTAGTTCATACCCGCATCGAGTAAGTATTCTGAGAACACTCGAGTCAAGTCGTTGCGACTGGAAAGCTATTTGTGTGCAACCCTGCGCGGGCGCACCTTAGTTTTGCGAGTGGCCGCTGCTTCTCGCTCGCGCAAGCGTGTCAAGGTAGGGTTCAACATTCGAGGATTCGCAAAACATCCGAGTGGAATACCCGACTTCTGTTAAGAGTAAAAATTAAACCCAATAGTAAAGCTATCTACTAAGCACTCTCAACAGACATTTTGCTTTAACACTAACCCTAGCTATACTAAACTGTATGAATGGTCAAGAATCTTGTAGCGTTTGAAAGCAAAAACCGTTGGAATCACGACGCGTAACCGCATTGAAAACGGTGATATCGTCAAGATGCAAATTCTGGTTGATGGCTCGCGTTTCACAGGGTGTTATAGCACGGGCTGGGCTCGGATCAAGGACTCTTCGAAACGCGGTCACTCCCGCGCTTCCGCGTACGGCGGTCTGATGCGAGATCATTGCCAGATGCCGATAGAGACGGGGTCAACAGCCACTGCCCTTGTTTTGCGCACCAAATTAATTTGCCGACTGTACACAAACACCATAAGGTGCTCATAGCTGAGGTCAAGGGGACTCGTTTTCCATTATCGCTAAGTGACACGTGTTGTCACATTAGCATGTTACAGTTACCCTTACGAGTGTTATTTAATAGTGACATAACAGTT
The DNA here is from genome assembly GCA_927399475.2 of Acleris emargana. NCBI lineage: Eukaryota > Metazoa > Arthropoda > Insecta > Lepidoptera > Tortricidae > Acleris > Acleris emargana. The sequence goes on from OV656840.1 coordinate 8,506,631, forward strand.
GATGCATACATGTTTGTTATTATTAACTAACGGTTACTTTGTCTTGTACCGCTACTTGATTGTTTAAGTACCTGATGTATCTACCAACATAATGTTAATTGGTTTTGTTACACTTCAATTCAAGATAAAAATAAAAATTTGATACCTAGTTTACGGGCTAAAATTAACACATTATGATTTACATTATGCAATGTAATATGATTCACCCACCCATAGATACAATTATCAATATTTTAATTTCTGCTTAATAATTATTACCTTTACTTTACCTATTATTTCTGGATGTAGGATGTGGGTAGGAATTATCTTCCATTAGGTGAATCAACATTCAATTTGAACTGTAATCTCAGAGCGCTCCTCCGGTGAAGCGCTCAACAAAACAAAGGAATCGATGTTTATAAACATAGTCAACCGATACGAACGAATTCAAACAATTTGCTGTTATTGACATTATACCTAATATCCTTCCAAGTAAGAAGGAATCATTGTAAGCATTAAGCAACTTAAAGTGAACTAACTGGGATACCTTTGTTTCGGCGAAATATGTTTGCTAAATGTATAATTTCCCAACTTTTCATTTGCCAACCCGCTTTGTTTTCTGTAACCGTAAATATTTTAGGATGTTTTAAAAACTAACCTAACCCAAACTACAGGGTTCTACACGATGGTGGTCAAATAAATTCCGAAAAAATGTATAACATTGCATTGGCTTGGCAAATGAAAAAGTTGGGAAATGATACATTTGGCAAACATGTTTTTGCCAAACGGCAGGCTCCCGAACTAATTACACGTATAACTCCTCAACTTCCAAACATTATTAGAGCGTTCAGTAGTTCATAACAAAATGTTTGAACTAATTTCAATGTTTAGTAACTACTAATAGCGCTCATTGTACTTATATAGAAATTATATTGTTTTCCTTTTCCGGCAACATATCAAGTTAGCTGGTGTACGAAATTGTAAAAGTTTTTGCAAATAGAAACATGCGGCGCCGTCACCCAGCTAGGACGTCATTATGTTGATCTTCCACTTGTAACTTGTAATTTCGGCTTTCACTTTCTTATTACGCATACTTTAGTTTCAATTTAAAGAGATGGCATTCCACCTGGGCCTATATTCGTCATTGTACTCATGTAGGTAGTCGAAAGATTCCGATAGGTTGCAAAGTAGCTTGGACAATGTCGATTCCTGTTAAAGAAGCCGTGGATTAACATTCCATCAATTTACGAAGCATACATAACTATTTTTGTTGTTCTTATGTCTCTCTCACTCGCATGTGCCCGCGGAGCGAGATGACAGGTGCAGTACTTACTTGCACGGTCGTGATCGGATCGGCCGTGATGGATGGAACGCCGGCATAATTTGACATCAATTACATTGAACGTCTCAACTCAATAATGGGATCGAGGTGCATAATTCAAAGAGCTTTAAAAGTGAAGGCGAAGCTTAGGGTATCGGCTTTCACTTTCCCGAAAGATAAAGGGCCTCAAGGTCGAAAATGTAGTAAGTATCTGGAACACGTTCACCAGTCGTTTTTTTTATAATTACGCAAAAGCTCCGGCTTTGCTGAATATGTTCGTAGCCACTTTAGATATGCTGTGGCGGACAACCGTCCCAGTCATTAAATTCTTTATGTGTAGGTATTTTACTTTTACCACGTATCAAAGTTTTAGTGTAATTATTGTAATTAACTATTTAAGTGTTATTTAAATTGCTCCGCACACATCAATAAAATTGATCCTTCGTCACACCATGACGTTGTCTAGAAAGCAAAATAAAAAGATGAAATCATCAAACGCTACGCCTATAATTTTTACTCTCTTTAAATTACGCATGAAGACCTAACGCGCGGAAATCGAAAGTGAATTAATGACAGAATCGGCAGACTGGTGTCCATGGAAGTAGGTCCAGTAAATAGGTACCTATGCAATTAATTCGTGCTCGAGCTATTGAACATTGAACTAATGGCTGAGGCCGAGCCTCGCTCCAGTTGACATCACTCTGGATCCGTGCACAATCATCTATCATCTCCTTGAATAATTCAATACAAGTTCCAATCGTAACCTCACGATTAGTTTCTTTTAATTGTTTAACAAGCGTTTGTGTTTTGTTTAATGACGAACATAATTAAGATAAGGACCTGTTTAAGTATACGACGGCAAAGGTCTCCAGAGCTATTATATAACATTAACATCTACACGGTAGCAAGTGCTCACTCTAATGGGCAATCCGGTTACATAGATAGCCATTCTCAACTCATTGAATTCCATAACAAACTAATCTTAGAAACTCTGCTGTTTCAAAGGAAAATTGCTTTATTTTATGTCTCCAATACTATTAAAACAACGCAAAATAAGTCTGCGCGATTCATTGATCCACTAGTCTGTGACGTTCGTGAAATAATTACATGCACCTATATCAACACCGATGCGTCTATACCACTGAGGTATGTTGATCATGTTTCCATTTTACTTTCAGGTGTTTGCGATGTGGTACGTGTGGTGCACGTTAATTCTGGTCTCCGGTGCTCTGGGGGCGGCGGAAGTGACGGAAGTGACAGAAGTGACACAGGCGACAGAGGCGACAGAGGCGACAGAGGCGACAGAGGTGACAGAGGCGACGACCGAGGCACCCACCCCCGTAGCTACCACCCGGGCGCCATTGCGCACGCTCGACCGTCAAGCCGCCGAGCTCGTTTGGCGCTCCTGGCTGCAAAGTCCTGAGAGCGGCAACCAAAACGCCCCACCAAGAAGAATCACCACCAAGTCACTCTTCATCACGCCTCTCGTCTGCCCTAAAGGACAAAGGCTCGACCGCAACGGATGTATTCAGGTAAAGCCCAATTTGTTGCAATAACAATATTGTAATAAATATTTCCTTAATTATTTGTTTGTAGATATTGTCTGTTCCTCATAGATAAGAAATTTTGAAACACTGTATAAAAATTAAATCTTTATTTCTAGGTGGTAACGGTAAACAAGGATGAGCACGAACGCATACTCCTCCAGCAACTGAACGCTCTGCCGCCTCCGAGCGGAGATGTGGTGTACGACTACGGCGACGAGGATCCGGGCCCGCTGCAGCTCACCATACCCATCGGTCTGGACCCGCTGGCAGCCCCGCTCCAGGCCCATGAGCCAGCCGCTGAGGTAAATTGAGCATGATTTTAATTAAAGCTTGTAAAGAACCTTGGTAGTAATAAAATGTTCAAAAAAGTAACATTATCTTATTTCAAACCTTTTCATTACAGGCTCAAGAACAGCAACCGAGCTATGCCCAAATAAACAAAAAAGACGAAGACCAAATTAATAATGACGCCAGCATAGAAGCTGAACTAGAACTCTTGAAACTACAACATTCTATAAACCCAAACAACGACACCGTCCCGCCAGGTTCGGGCATCCTGAACCACAACGTCTTGAACAACTTCTTGCCGTTGCCTGACAAGCCGAAACGAGACAGCCCCGTAGTAAATGAAACCGAAACTCTTCCAAACAACGCAACTGACCAAGGACAAAAGGAACAATTTTATGGACATGTTAATGTCGACCCCGTTGTTTACGGTACCGAATTCCAAAACCCGCAGTATGATGATTTACCTAAAGGTACTCAGGTGACAACTGAACAAACAAATGAATCGCCACCAGTGCAACTTAATTCTTCACTTGTTAACAATACAGTTGTAGAAAAAAGCGAGGAAATTGAGAACTCATCTACTGTTATTAACAAAACGGACACTGAAACCTCGACAGAAAAACCTATTGACATCGAACTTCATCTAAACGAACACTTAACAAAGAATAGAGACCAAACTAAACTCAACCCTGAAAGCGAGTATTCAGACATCGGAGAGGCGATAAAACTTATCAGTCGCTACGCTGAAGTCACAACCGATGACAACTTTACCAAAGACCAAAAGAAAAATGCGTTAAAAGACGATAATGTACTTGGCACTCGAACTAAACTACAACATCGCCGCAACAAGCCGCTGGATCGGGCTCAACCACTCGCACAACTACATGTTTTACCAGAAGAACACAAAGATAAATTGCCACCAACTAATTTCATGCCTAATAACGACGGATATTACAGATATCCCTGGTCGAGCCAACATTCGGCGTCGCCGCCACCGGACTATCCGTTTCGCCATTTACAAGATTACTGGCCTGATCGCAGCCAAATAAGAGGAGTGTACAACGGTGTGAATCATGAGAATCCCAGGCGGCATCATCATTCGTATCCGCACAACTACTTCCGACCGCACGGTTTACCGGCCGCGAACCGCGCAGGGCAGTACCTGCGGCTGCAAGATACGTATGCCGGCCAGTCGCAAGGCTACCAGTACCGGCCCGCCGCTCACTACGGGAACCCGATGCGCTCTCACAACCAAGACCTCTACACCCTTCTAGGTCTGAGGCACTGGTTCAGCAGCGAAAGTACATCAAAAAGATAGCTTATTCATCCTCCAATGCTAGACAATTCGATGTTACCCGACGACTTATAATGGAAGCTATGGATGAAATGTACCTAAAAAAAACTAAAATCAAAATTACTAATCGCTCCAAATAGAGGTGTAGAGCAAATTATATTAGCAAATGTACTTACATTAATTAATACTATCAGTTTGAGTTAAACATTTCTGTCAATAGCTTTCAATATATTAGCCTATTTATTTTAAAGCCAAATATTACAGTCATACATAGGTAAGTTTTTATTAGCTGTTTAAGTTTTTGTAAATACGCCTACTTATATAATTTAAGTGTTTCATCTTGCTGAGTATTATCGTTGTTTAATTTAAATGTAAATTGTTTATTGATGATTAATCACTAATTTAATTTTATATTTATTTGATGTAATTATTTTAATGTTATTTTCGTTGTGAAATGTGGAAAGTAGTTCGATGTCTAGTAGCGTGTTTGGGGTTTAGTAGCATTGTTTAGTTTACGTGAAATTGTCCTGGCGCTGGCTTGCCCGACTTACCCTTTCAAGGATGATTCAAGGAAGCCTACACACCGGCGTTTTGTAGTATTAGAGATGGATAGGTCAAGCAATAAAATTTAGACTATAGGTTTAGCTTTAATGTTCAGACAATAATACGGGAGTTTCAGTACCTATTTAACCCACCTGCAATAGAAAATATGTACCGGTTCCTTGAAAGGGTCTTAGTTTTATGTTTTTTATTTTAATTGGTTCTCACGAGCCTACAGCTGACTTGCCTCATAATTATAGCAATTGAATGAGATTGAAGGACACCTGTTCCTGTATATTTTAAGTTTTTATTGTATATTATGTATATTTTTCACACAATGTCAGTCAATGTGTCTTTTTAGTATTCAAAATGTATTAGTTTCGTTTAATGTGTAACGTATTGTATAACTACTCATACTTTGTCTACCGAACTATATACAAATACATATAACGATCCCACCAAAGCTTAGATTAAGTGTTTAGACTATCTTATTATAACGCATTGGTGCATTTTATCTCACTAATACATATAACATTAGAGCTACGCGAAGTTACTTGACGCAGAAAATTTGATGTATTTTTCTAAAATAAATATTAACTTTTTATCAATCACTACACCTACTCGTCATCATAGAAGGAATTTAATATTTTTAACTAATAGCCCGTTAAGAGTAACTGCTTGCCTAATGCAGAGAATCGCCCAAATAATTTTACTATAAATGTTAAAATCAAAACTACACGGCCGGTCCATAGGTGCCCTGGCAATAGAAATGGTACTTGAATAGATGTACATAAACTAAAATCCACATGATACAGGTAGATTAATCAACCATTAGAAGCAGAACGTCATACGTCAGCGCTTCATAAGAGCCATGTGGTTTGGTTTGTTAACATTTATTTAAATACCTAAATAAATGGAGTATATTAAAAAAATGACACTGAGCACAGTGAGCACCCTCTTTTGATTATTTAAATATTTCCAGAGGCCCATTTAGACTATAATACCTTTCGTCATAGTTTTCAATAATTCTAAAACTTCATTTAAGAATCAAAAGCCATCGTGTTCTAAGGTGTCTCTACGCTATGGCCATCGTGGGCTAGCTTAAGAGACGAAGTAATGCGTAAGAGTAAGATACAAGAATATGTAACGCTCTAAGGTGTAATTACGTCTCTTAAGCTGGCCCATAATGGTTATCCTGTAGACAAGGCAATAAGTATATTTATTGCTCAAGGATTATTGTATGCAATGCCTTGAAAAAATGGTACCATCTAGATGGGCCATTTTGTGACGCAATCATTCCGTAATACTGAGAGTAATTATTAATGTAATCACTTAAAACCAGTGAGAGACTTGAAATATTTCTAACGACGCGATATTTAAACGCGCTAAAAAATCCCCTTCGTTCGTCACGACTCTGCATAGGCGAGATGATCGCGCATTTAGTTCATACCTTTCCAATAATGTCAACTCTTTGTTAAGTTACATAAGGCGTATTTGAGCACATAGTACTTCGACACAGATATAATTTATGGTGGGTGTGCAGTTTAAGAAAAGTGTACACTTATGTTGGAAACCTTATTTGCACCCATGTTTACTTTTACTTCACTGTTTAAAAATCAGAATATTGTGTATCCTACCTATTTTATGGTCCTAATTTTCTACTATTCTAGACATGTCACATTTCATATTAAACTTGACACCTCGACGGCAAGGCGATGTAACTTGCGAAGATTTGGCATCTTTTCAATTCTCCATTGCGACTGTTTTCGCGCTAAAAACAGCTTGCGTAGGTTTAAGCCGAGGATGTGTACGATCACACATCGCACAAATCTGTTTACTGTACAAATAGTTTAAGAATATAATAAATAGTGAACTATTAATATAAAATGCTATGTCACAGGATGGAACTAACATTTTATCCAATTTAAGATCAAACCTAGGTATGATATATTTATTGTAACCATATTAACAGTGTATTTAATTTTAGTTCCATTCTAAACAGTGTCTAATTAATTATATCTCTAAAATTTACATTTCAATACTGAATTTCAATGAAATAAAAGATTATAATTATCTGCCAGTATTTTATTATTACTGTAAATAATAAATGTGTTATATTAAAATTGAATCAAATGGGAAATCCGCAATTTTATTTGGTACACTATGAATAAAAATATCAAAGTTGCTGTAAAGACATTTTATTGAAAATATTCAAATATTTATGATCAAGTCAAAATATTAACTTGTTCAAAACAGGATTTACTACACTTGCACATACTTCGTCTGATTTATTTGAAATGGGTAACTTATCTGTAATGACGCAATGCTCACACCCCATACATCAATGATGTTCAAATAACTACAGCAACATGATGACTTACATACAAGCAATTTGTACAAAATATCACAATAATAAAAATCTTACTATTATTGAGAAACATATACATTACTACCATTTTATTTGGCCAATCATGTCTAAATGTCAAAAAAATAAATTAGAGTATTTTTTTTTTACATAACATACATACAAAATTACTCACTACACATTCACTATTTATTATCCCTTGCTATAAAAGTTATTTTTAAAATAGATTCTACACATACCAACTGAGAGGCACTACAGAAGTATATGCAAGAGCAGATTGCTCATGTTGTTCATGATCCATTCATAAATTCAAATCAAATTACTATGAAATTACAATTTTATGTTATTTTTTGTTCTGGTGAATTCTTTGTCATTGGCCCTGCATCTTTCACTTACATTACTGAAGAAACTTATAAACTGGTATTTTTTATTTTTCTCAAAGATATCAATTGAAGATAGCCTTAAGGAACGTGTAAGTACAGCGGACACAAATAACCATCCAAACTTGAAAGTTTCCTTACATCTCATCTGAACTCATAAATTTGGATGCTGTGTTCCGGAACATGACTTAAAGTCAGAGATTGAAACCTGGAATTAATAAAAAAATATGATATTGGTGGTATTTAAAGTTTGAACATCTAAAAATGTGACAAACAATACTTACACACTTACACACTTAACACTTCTTTATCACAGAACATTGGCCTTATTTATTACAACAATAAGAATAAAATCAATAGCTATCATGTTGTAAACAAAGAGATGAGTCGAACATTTCATTTATTAATCAATAAGGCCCGTGCAATGTTTTACATTAAAAATTTAATAAATCAATGCTCACCACTCAGAACTTCGATGATAGTAATAACCTTCTATTGTGGCCGCTGACTTGTGGAAGCATATGTAGTAGAAACCAGCAAAAGAAGCACCATTTATATCCTTAATAGTATGGTCTGGCACTAAGAAATGTTCTTTCCACCTCATAAACACGTAATCAGCCTTTGCAAGAGAGTCATAATCAAATGAATCAGAATTAAATGTCTTCAAATATGGAACAAACAAGTCAAATTTACTCTGAAAACAAAAGTATAAACCCAATCAATTACAATATAAATTAATAAAACATTACCCTAAGGTCACTTGTAGGAAAATTTAAACAAAAGTAAGTAGGCTATTAACATTCAGATTAGTTGAGGTTAATAACCTATGAGATAAGGTAAGTAAGTACATCACAAACACAAAAAAGAATGATGTTATCTTTTATATGCATATTCTCTCTAGAAATGATAAGTCTAATTAAACAAATAAGTGAATGAAGAATCAAACTCTTTACTTGTGACTATGTAATAAGACATTATTGATTAAAAAAATATGTTCAAGTTATTCAAAAATTCAGTCACATTTTTTGGAGACACTGTCTAATGATCCAAATTCATGGTCATCCAAATTAACCTGGTCCAATAGTCAAAGAAATAGAACAGAATTTCATAGTCTATTATCGTAGCAAGTGGAAAGAAGTGGTCTCTGCCTACCCCTCTGGGAAGCAGGTGTGAGTAAGTGTATGTATGTATGTATGATTTGACCAGATCTATGTGTAGCCATTAAGACTGACTGAATGTGGAGCATCATAGTACTATCAAAATGGCAAACTCAAATCACATTGTTTGACTTGCAACAAGAGATATCTTCTACACTTTAGTCAAATATTTATTAGGCTTATAATAATTTTATATTTGTCAATCGCTTACCCAATGTTTTCTATCGACATCTTCATCTGCATCCCACTTTCGTGTCAGAAAAGGATATTTTGCAGATATAATTTCACCATCAAAAAATGTAGTGAGTGTTGGAAACTCCTCCGTCAATCCTTTTATTTTTAAATAACCACATAAGTATGAGTTTTCTTCGTCAACATGCTAGAAACATCAAAATAAGACATTTATATACTCAATTACAAATAATTTGTTTCTAATCCCATTATATGAAATACAAATACATTAAAATGTTATATTATGATGCTTAGGTTATGTGATGGATGAATGTAAACCTAGGTAAACATACTACGTTTTTATGTTGCTTTCTAGGACTAACCTGTAAGACCACCTCAACTTCATAAGAGTTGCCTTTGGACTTCTGGTGCCCTTGAAATTTTGAGCCATTATAGAGCAAAGACTTGGTCACGCCAGGCTGTTTAGAGTTCGCAGGCGGCGGCGGCGTTATGTCAACCTTTACTGGCATTATCGTGCCATTAAATATAAGGAACTACTTGATGTTCTGACGCCACTAGGAACTTAGTATCCAGCTGCACAGCACAGAGTTACAGCATAAAGTACATTTTACGCAGCAGCAGACAGCATCCAAGGTATAGCACCTGACACCTGACAGTTTGCCCGTTTTCCAGTAGATTCTACAGAAACTAACACTATATTCTGCTACGAAGTGTTTTTTCGCGTTACAGTTACTTTGCTTTCTTAATTTTGTAATTTAAGTTTAGTAATACAACAGCTTTTTACTTTGCTAAAAAATGACTGAGAAGAAAGGAGGAAGTGAAAGTTAAAGTTGGCATCACACTGCCGCGCAGTACGGTGTGGTCGCAATAAAAAGTTAAACGATTAATTTATAAAATAAATATTTGGTCACTTGGTAATTACTTCAAAAATATACCGATTCAAAGAAAATGTAAATAGCTTTTACGTATTTGGTTTATTACAGTTAGTATAATATTCTGATTCGATTTAAATAATCGATTCCTTGGAGTATGGTAACTTTGACTTCATAATGCTCATCGTTCACTTATTCGTTCAAGCTAGTATTATCTACGTTGTCTATGATTAATTTACCATTCATTCAATCAGAGGATTTCGTTTCGTAGTTCGTCGTAGCTGTGTTTCGTTTTGTGATATTGCATTTTCATCTAATATTTATGTTTAAATTCAACGTTTTGACACAATGATTTCTTATTTTATGTCAAAATGCATCCGTGTTAACAAACGTTATAAGTTCATGAACACTTTGTGATCTACAAGCAAGACTAGCAATATTTTCCCACATAATTATGGTTAACTGACGTTAGTCTGTGCATCCTCAATTATGGCAGACCCAGGTTATTACCACAGTGATTATATTCGGCACCCTGTTCTCTACGAACTGGGCGTCAAGTACGGAATTAAAACGGAGTGTATTCCAGAAATAGCTTTGCCCTCTAAACTGGAGGAACTCAAGGATGTGATACGTAGAGAGATACGTAAAGAACTCAAAATAAAGGAGGGTGCAGAGAAGCTACGTGAAGTAGCCACTGATCGCAGATCGCTCTCCGACGTCGCTAACATCGTGAAGAAAGCTAACGTGAAGCTCAACGAATTGAAATCGGACCTACAAGAGCTGGAATCGCAACTTCTGTTGTCTCGTGGTCAATCAACACCTACGTCGCCCGAGGACCTGTCTTACGATGAAGAGATCATCCTGGCATCCGAGGCGGCGCAGCAGCAGCGGCAGCTGGGTGAGGCAACAGCTGACCGCAAACTGGCCTCGCTCGAGAAGCAGCTTAACATTGAGCTTAAAGTCAAGCAGGGTGCCGAAAATATGATCCAGAGCATCACCAGTAGTAACCAGTCACGTGACAAAAAACTCCTTGCTGAAGCCCATCAGATGCTGGCTGACTCCAAGGACAAAATCGAGTACCTCAAACTACGCATTTCCAAACTTAGTAAACAGCAAAAAGGTGACATTGCTGGTGCAAATGGGGATGGTAGAAATTTAGACATGAGTGGTGTAGATCAACGACTTGATGAGAGAATTGCAGAGTTAAGAAATAGATTAAGAATTGAGGCAGCTGTAGTAGAGGGGTCGAAGAATGCAATAAGACTCCTACAGAGTGACAAGAAAGTTACAGACAAGAAAGCTTTAAATGAAGCTCAGACAAGCCTTTTTGAATCCAGTCAAAAACTTGATTTGTTACGTAGGTCTCTAGATATGCGCCGTCAAGAGCTCCCTGCTGAGAGTGCAGCATTTATAGAATTAGGTCATGAGTTACGCAGTACTGGCTCCAGTCCTGGGTATGTTAGTTTGTCTTCGGGTAGTGGATCGAGAGCTCAGTTTTTATCCCCTGCTCCTATGATAAGCCCTTGTGTTCAAGTTACTGGGACACTAGAGGTCCGTTTGATGGGTTGTCAAGATTTGTTAGATGATGTGCCTGGGCGCACTCGAAGAGATCCTCTGGCTAGTCCATCGGACCTGAAGTCTTTTGTAAAAGGGGTGACAATTCGCAACTCCATGAAGTATACTTATAGCATAAAGGAAGACACAAGCAATGAGATAATGGCAGTCATGAAACTGGACAATCACACTGTAGCCCAGACGAGCTGGCGACCGTGCTCACAACAGGCCTGGGATCAAAGGTAAACTGGTATTATCAATATGCATATCACCCTTGCAATGCAGATTACATGTTAACTCTCATACTATTTTCTAATTTTTTTGTGTGCTAAAAAACACAAGGTTGACTGAATGCTATTATTCAGTCAGCCTTGTTTATAAATCATAATTAATATTAAACCATGCCCAATGCCCATGTACTGGCAATTCATTTGCCAGTGTAGATTACTGTTTTGCCCTCATTATGGTTAGTACCTTTGCTTCCTGGATATTTTATCTTTATAATACTGTTATTAGTCATATCTTATCAAGAACACATAATGTCTTAGTATGTGTCTAACTATGACTAATTTGCACCACAGTTTGCTTACCCTGAAAAATGTTGCATAATAAACAGATGGAAATGATTTTTTTCAGGTTCACAATTAAGCTGGACAAATCGAGGGAACTGGAAATAGGTGTTCATTGGAAAGACTGGCGTGGGTTGTGTGCTGTAAAATTTTTAAGATTAGAGGAGTTCATTGATGACATCAGACACGGCATGGCATTGGAACTTGAACCTCGTGGACTTCTCTTTGCTGAAATCAGGTTTTTGAACCCAATCATATCCAGAAAGCCAAAACTTCAGCGTCAAAGAAAAATATTTAAACAGCAAGGCAAGAATATACCTAGACCATCATATGGAGAAATGCACATCCCCGCTGTAGTGCTGGGCAGGCTTTTGAAAAGGTCATCTCCTTCAATACAAAGTAACATCCAGACAGCCCACATAACCCAACCGCAACTCAACTTTCAATTTGGTTCTGCTGATAATAAAGATGTTGAGAATCCTAATGCTACTCTTGGTGGCATGGCAGGGGTGCGACCCTTGGGTCTGCCTACTACTGCTACTGCACCGCAAACTCCTGCAACCCCGCCTCCCAAGCCAACACTACCACCACCCCATGTCTCAACTTTACGTATGGAGAAAGAGCTTCAGGAAGCATTTGCATTTTTAGAAGATTCATATGTACGGGATAATTTTGCACCCAAAGACCCTCAAACACCATCATGTGATACTCCATTAGTTGAATATCCACCCTCACCGTCACCAAAATTGGTTTTGGAATTCCCAAGCAATGAAGACCAAATTGTAGAGGTGACTAGTAACATGAGGATATCATCATCTCGCTCATCATCAGTTATAGAGACAATAAAAGAACTCGACTCTCGCCGTCAATCCTCTGGGGAAATGTCAATGGAGTGCTTTAGATTGTTGAGTGTTTTAGGCAGAGGTCATTTTGGAAAAGTGATATTAGCTCAGTACAGGTCTACAAATGAGTACTTTGCAATTAAAGCTTTAAAAAAAGGTGATATAATTGCCAGAGATGAAGTAGATTCACTGTTGTCTGAAAAAAGAATTTTCGAGGTAGCTAATGCAATCAGGCATCCATTTTTGGTAAACCTGTTTGCATGTTTTCAGACTGAACAACATGTTTGTTTTGTGATGGAGTATGCAGCTGGAGGTGATCTTATGATGCATATTCACGCAGATGTGTTCACTGAACCCAGGGCAGTATTTTATGCAGCTTGTGTTGTATTGGGCCTACAGTATTTACATGAAAATAACATTATTTATAGAGACTTAAAGTTAGACAACTTACTTCTGGATACCGATGGTTATGTTAAGATTGCCGATTTCGGCCTCTGCAAAGAAGGTATGGGTTGGGGAGACCGTACTGGTACATTTTGTGGTACCCCAGAATTTCTCGCCCCTGAGGTGTTGACCGAGACTTCGTACACGCGGGCCGTGGATTGGTGGGGTCTTGGAGTCTTAATTTTCGAAATGTTAGTGGGCGAGTCGCCTTTCCCGGGCGAAGACGAGGGCGAAGTGTTCGATTCGATTGTAAACGACGAAGTCCGCTACCCTAGGACCTTATCATTGGAAGCAATAGCTTTAATGCGACGCCTCTTGAGGAAAAATCCCGAAAGACGTTTGGGATCGTCCGAAAGGGACGCCGAAGACGTTAAGAAGCAAGCTTTCTTCCGGAATGTGAATTGGGAGCAATTATTACTTCGTAAAGTAAAGCCACCGTTTGTGCCAACTATTAATAATCTTGAGGACGTGAGCAACTTTGACAGTGAGTTCACGTCGGAGGCCGCCGTGCTGACGCCGCCCAAAGAGCCGCGCCCGCTCAGCGCCACCGACCACAAACTCTTCCACGACTTCACCTACATGGCTGACTGGTGCTAGCCACCGACGTTCGTTCATAAAACTAATCTTAAACAAATTAGTAATATTTCAAATCTACAAACAATAAACCCCCATTGCCTTACAAGAGTGTGTAACATTTCTGTATTTTGATAATATTATCTGTTATCTCTACAGAAGAGTGTGTAGGTTGTCTTGTTAACTTGTATTTAGTGCAGTTAAAATGCAATATTTTATAATGAAATATGTAATTTAATATCATAAGTTAAAAATGCGATAGTGTATTTTTTAAAAGCGTCGTGTAATAGATTTATATATATGTAGTTATGAAATTGAATTTAATAACTTAGAATTACCTAACAATAATTTAAGGGAAGGCGTGTCAAATCAATATTACGTTCTCATTCACTTGTTTACTTTGTCAGTGAAATAAAGTTATCATCTATAAGAAGGCATGGTTTTAATTATCAAACAATGACGAATTGCTCACTCGAACTATTCGCAGTAGCTCCTTTTTGGCCGTTCCTTTTAAGGAATTACTGCGACATTGTCTTTGTAAAGGGCGACTAGAAATCTTAGTAGTACTTAGCATTTAATGGCATAACTGATAAATTAAAAGTACGCTTAACAGTTTTTTTTACCACTAATGTAAAAAGTAATTATCCTGGGGACAGAATAGTGTACAGCTTCTTGAGAAAAAGCATCAATTGAAATTGAATACAGTACTTGTGACCTGGGCCATTTCTATCTGTTACTATTCGGAAAATCAACTAAATTGAATTTAATTAAATTGCAGATAAAGAATATTCCAATTTACGGTCCAGCATAGCCGCGCCCAGCAGTGTGATATAATCAGGTTGATTACATACAAGTACTGTCATGTAGTATCAATATAACAGCCAACCACCATAATCCACTAATTAAGTTAAGACAATTATATTGATTGGTCAATGCCGTTGTATCATGGACCTAATCACCTAGATGTAATATAATACCCTGTGGTGGCACATAATACCTACTTACTCAACAACCGCTATGTAAAATGAAACAACAGTTATGAAAACATAAAATGTATATTTTGCAAATTAGCATTTATCTGGAGTTACTGATTATGGTTTATGTTGTATTATTTACAAAATGTTTTGTATGAACAATAAAGGCCTCGTGCAGTTTCATGTACAGTACAAAAACAACCATTTTACTCTTTACCACTACCGACAACCCTAAAGACCATGTATTGTATTGTTTCCTTTTTCAAACACCTAAGTTATTATGATACTCCAAAACTCTAGCAGAACCTCATTCCATTGTCTAAATATTTTCATGCTATTGTTTACATTTACATCTCAAATACGAACTACTAAGTTAAGAGTAGTAATGCCTTTTTGTCTGCATATGGAATGTCGGCAGTAACACTTTCCCAGTGTATAAATAGAAATGATTTTACACAACAGTTTAGTTTTACACATACTTTAAACTTAATGACTACATTTTCCTAGAATCAAAAGTAAAGTAAAATTAAATTACATTAACATTGTTAATAACTTCTCAAAAAAAAAACATATCTAACTGAGTATTCAACTAGTTTCCATTTATATTTCAGAAAAATTATAGGTACCAGTTGCCACCTAATTGACTTAGTCATGCAATTAACATTCCACAAACTGAGATTGTAATTGGTATACATTTAAATTACAAACCATTATTTTAAGTTAAAAATAACAGACTGATCACACTACAAATATTTATATACACATTTCACACGGAGTTAATAGTCTCCAAAACGGGTTTGTTAAGCTCACATACGCGAACCTTTTTGCTGAAGCACCTTGGCACGGTCCGTGGGCTCCACATCATTGCTGTTAAGGGAGCTGCCACACTCCCGACTGACTACACAAAGAAACTCCGCATGTTCATCATTACCATAATTGTACTGAGAGCCGATGTTGATGAGCTGTTCGAATTTCCACCCATCCGACATGGTCGACACCATTTGCGTTAGTTCCTCTTCATGAAATTGCAAAACCCTGTACACATGCTTTTTAGAGTCTTTCAATGGCCTTCTTTCTCTTAAGCATATTCTTTCTTTAACTAGTCTAATGAGCTCCGTAATGTTATAAAACTCCGCTTCCTCCAGCACTCCCTCCTCAGCGATATCGTTGTTGATAACCAGTTTACCATGTCGAAGATAATTTAATACCGGAGAGAAATACGTTGGATCCCGGTCTATCAAATAGGCGTCGGTTTCATCCTGAAACAATGCATTTTTTAGTGACCTGTTTACTCTTGTTTAATGACTTGAGAAGAAACTTTAACATCTACATACTCTGTCCGAAATTAAGTCACTGTCCTCTTGAACTAATCGATACAAAAACGAGTTAGGATCTCGGGATAAGGTAGTTTTAGTGGTCATAAAATAAGTTCCTCCGACGTTGAGTTTGACCCATTGTTTACTACTCCGCCTTTCATTGTTAAATGTTTGTATATTTTCTTCTGAAAATTCACCGTCACCAACTCGCTCCGCCATGGCGTTCCATAAAACCACAGACAGAGTGCTAACATAAAAGTATAGACAATGACCTGCTGCGCTGCGATCTTCCTTAGACTTGACATACGTCAAATTTCATTGTTACCATAATAGGAATAATTTTCCCGCTATAGATGAGTTTCAAAAAAAGAATAACGGCCACAAGCAAGCCGGAAGGATAGCACAACGAATCGTTCCAACTTTACCTATTGATTGAGACTCATCATTTACAGTTTAGTTAAGGGATTTGGCACACTGGATGCGTTCTGCGGTCTGCGGTCTGATGTAGCATCTTTTGTCTCTATGAGTTTACTAAATTATTATTACTATTTACTAAATTACAAGATACTTGACCGGGGCTCTACTTTGGAAGCCTTAATTCGAACTTCGGATCGCTTCGCCATTTTCTTGCAAATTAGTAACGCGTCGACAGGAAAGGACATAGCAATAGACGAAGTTCAAATTACGGCTTTCAAGGTAGAGCCCCTGACCGCAGACTGCAGAACGCATCCAGTGTGCCAAATCCCTAAAAGATATGTATTTTTTGTTTTCTTTGATAAATCTGGCATGTGACTTAATCTCAAAGTGAACAAATCAAATAAAAATTTAGTTTAAAGGTAAACTTCTACTGTTTCGCTGCGGCCACATCTACTCTAGCATCTATTACACAGATTATAAAGCAGCCATTACACGGTCAAATCCAGATCGTGATCTGACTAAGCTAGCGGACCGCAGGGGATTTCAAAAAATCTAGAAAATATTTGATCCAGTATCGTGCTCCGTCAATCCAACACTTTACACAGTCACACAGATCAACTGATAAGGATCACGGATTGCGGGCTGGATTGACCGTGTGATCGCTGCTTTAGTTAAAAAGTATGATGTTCCAACTTCAACACGAACATTCGTCGAAACCCTCAGAAATGGCCGTAAAGTAACGTAGTGAAAACCCCAAAGGCCCATTTTGTTTTAACTGTCCGTGAATGTGAACCATTATCCTACTTCTTATTTTTATTATTTTGTGTCGAACGTTCTACTATTTATGGTAAAAGAAAAGTCATTTGTTTGACGTTTACATTGGCGTTCTTTTCGTCTTCGTTTTATCTGAAGTTGTATTCTTTCTGAATGAAAATAAGTCTAATAACTTTATTCTTATACACAGTTTCAGTGATTACCATGTTATGCTGATGTAACAAGAACAGTAGTGCACAATGAGTAATAATTTAGAGAATGAGAGAACAATCACTACGGGAAAAATGTATCCCATTGATTTGGCACCACAAAAAATTACTATCGTGAAAAGTGTCTCAAGTGCCGATGTGAAAATGACTCACTTAATCACTAGCCAGCCGAAGACAACAGGGGCAGGTCAAATAATTACTCACGCAGGGTCAATGGGCCTTATACGACCTGCCACTCAAATGCTTGGTCCTGGCGTCGGTGGACAGGTAATGCCTTTTTCGGGCAATAAAATTCATTTTAAAGTCACATACTTCGTTACTAAATTAATAATAAGATTATTTACAGTTAGGTTTTTAGTTAAGTTGGTTTTGTAAACTGTACTTATTTTACTGATTCTAAATCATTAATTTTAGCAACAGATGATTGTGAGCGGGTCCCCGATTCTGCAAGGGACACAGATAGTCAGCCAAGGGTCCCAGCTTCTCGGTCAGAGTTCCCAGATCCTGACTTCGTCTCAGTTGCTTGGGACTGGCCAAATCTTGCAGCCAGCTACACAGATCATCAGTCAAGGCACTCAGCTGTCCGTGCAAGTGTCCACCTCGTGCCCTAATGTGCAAGTCAGTGTTTCATCACCTGTTAGTGGAACTCAGGTGTGTAAAAACCATATAGCTTGTAAGAGTTAACCTTTTATAATTATACAATGCAGTTCTTCCGGTCTTCTTTTCTTTTCAAAAAGTACATGTATGTGCAGTAAATATAAATTAAATCAAAACAATTATATCTGTGCTTTAAAACTTTTTACCAAATTATCATTTGACAAACTATATCATTTTACTAACTCAAACTATTACATATTATGTAGGTTACTTGGGCTTGTTAAATAAGTTAACTTAGACTTTTGATCACAAAAAATTGTTAAATAAAGCGGCATGAACAGTGATCGGATTTCACGGTGCAAGACGGGGTGAATGACCTCAAACATTATGCTAATATGGATATGTCCCGGGATTCCGGGACTGATGATGTTGAAAGAGGGTAGTGTTTAAAATTTTATCATATGATAATTTCCTTAACATTTTAATGTTTGGTTTTGGAATAAATATTTTCACTGTACGTATTTTTATTTTTATTTACTGTGTTTAAAATGGTTCTGCCAATGGTACTCATAATCAGTTTATCACACTACACACAGATATTATATTTTATTAGTTTGTATGAAATTGAAATAGCATATAATTATTTTCTCAATATTTTGTGCTCAATCGATTTCTTTACACGTCTAAAATCCTATCTTAAAGCCTACTTATAAATATCCCAACAATTGCATTTTCTTTTCGAACCAGATCCCGGGTTTTTGGTCATATCCATATTAAGATTTCTACTCTATATCCTGCCGTGTTGCACCGTGAAATCCGATCACTGGACATGAAGTATCTCATTATGAACCTTTTTAAAAATTATATTGCTTGTCAAATAATGATTTTGTAAAACATTAGTGAACCTCAGAACTTTCTTCTTTGAATAATTTCCTAAATTATTTCTTTCTCTTCATTTATTTCTTTGGAAATTTCTTGCCTTAGTACTTATTATGTGAAGCATGTCAACCATGCATAACTTAAGCCATGCCATAAAGAAAAAAAAATCGAATTATTACAATTAAATATTCAAAAGAATGTATTTAGGTTTAAATAAATAAGTATATTTATTTATTTACTTTCAAAATGTTGCAATTACATTAATATAATAAATTCACAAAACAGTGAGTACGTATTTAATAAGTCAGACACATTTTATTTAATAATTATTTCTATGCACAGGTGTTGAATGTAGGCGCCCTGAGTGGCCAGCTGGTTGGTGGCGCAGGCAACCTTGTGGTGAGCTCGTCTATGCGCACCCTGCCTCCCAGTGTCAGGGTTCTCCCGCCCCATCATAACTCCAGGCCAAGTATGTCAACAGGGTCAATGCCGTTTGGGTGTAATAGTTTTAGTTGATTGTATCATTTTCCAAATTAATGTTTTGTTAAAAAGTTTTTGAAAAAATCCTCACATTTATCGTACTATTCACTAGAAGCTTGCCAAACGTAAAACGCGTGTATGCTTATTTAATTGATACCTGTTTGTTTTCCCCTGGTGGTGGTAGAGAATGATGCCCATGTGACCGAATAAACTACTTGGGATTTAAGTTAAAGACAGTAAACAGTATTTAGTAAATCATATTTTAATTTTAGTTAAAAGTTAAACATCCATTGAAAAAATGCTTATAGGTTAGGTTAGCATTAAAATTAAAAACAATTAGGGTTCATTTTCAGTTATTCATTTCAGAGTAAATCAATTATTATGTAAACAAAAATGATACATAAATAATAATCTCTTTAAGAACAGAAATGAACTCGTTGAAACAAAAAGTTTATGTAGAAAAAAAAAATTGTGTGAATTTGTGTGGGAAAAGCAATATCTTATAGTAAGATCTTACAGAGGGGTATAATTAATAACTCCACATTACGGTACCCATATAGCTAATTGAACCTTAATCAACAGGCCGAAATAAATGAGACAAATTAAGAGAGCAATCTGAATTAGCAGTAGGTATTTCCTGAGCGCCAATTTCCCCGAGACAATATCTTACACAGGTACGTTGTCCACCCAATTTCATTTCTGGAAGGAACCGCTGCGCGTGTGCTTCCGGGCGATGCCGATATATGCTTCTCTAAAATCTCTTGATTTTATCCAACCCGCAGCACGGGAAGCTGTTTTCGCTTTCCCTCTGAGGGTGATAAACAAACTATTGTAACTAACCACCTCTCTTCTATCCTTTAACAAGTCAATTGCTTTTTGGATCGAAAAGATAGGGTCCAAATTCTGTCAGGCAGTGTTACGAAACAGCTTCCAACCTGATTCATAGGTTTATCATTTTCTGTATACAGTTATCTGCTACAATTTCAAATCATTGAAACTGTCGCAGGCGCGGTTAGGGTAAGGGTCTCCCCAAACCAGTCGACGCGGAGTCGGCTTTCGCCGAGTGTTTTACACCACACTATTCGCATTTAGCCGATCGGCCGTCTCCGCGGTTGGACACCTGCGTTCAGCAGTCTCATCCTCCTTGCGGCCGTAGAGACGACCGATCGCCTGCGATTTGCTATCGCAACAGTTGTAAAGCGACGGTCGGCTCTCCCGTGCTCCGTACTGCCGTCGATACGTCAGACAGCACGCGTACAGCCGTTGAGTCGGATGAACAGATGTAGGCAACAGCGGGTGATCGGCAATCGTAAATCTCATATTTGGAGACTGGTTGTTAGTAACAACGTGAGTTGGGAGTCGGACAGACGTGTTAGATTATTTTTCTTCATATAATTAAATACAAGGAATGAAGGCGTGAGTTTATGTATGTATGTATGTAATTAAATACAATACAAATATAAATTAAATACAAACGCATCAGTAGCTACTTCGGCCGTCATCGGTTCTGTTCGGCCGTCGCCGGCTATGTTCGGCCGTCGAAGACGCTGAACGGGTTCCGCCAGCTCTGACCAGTCCTTATCGTAGGTACTCGGCCGTGATCGGAACTGTTTAACTCTTGCCGACACCGAACGGCGGTACTCGGAGATTTATGAATGCGAACGTGTGCGTAAGGCGTACAGATGCGAACAGCTTTACAGCAAAACGCCGTTTTCCCGTCGAAAGACGACGTTTTGCGTCGGCCGAGCCGATTGACGTCTTATTCGCTCTTATTGCGTTGACATAAAGCTTTTTCCGTACGCGATTTGCCGAAACGGCGTCGACTGGTTTGGGGAGACCCTTACTAGCGCTAGCCAACTGCGCGCGTAACTTACCTCGTGTGTTCATAAGTTTTGAGACGAAATAAATATTACATAAAAATTTAAAGAATAAAGCTATATTTATAAAATTTACAGATAATGATAATTAGACATTAACCAACAACCACAAGCAATTACTATTCAAAATGCCCACCCCTATTTTTAATACAAGCTTTTAGACGTTCCGGCCAGTCATCGATCGCGGCACGAATCTTCTCCAGCGGGATATCCTTCGCTGCTTTGATGAGGGCTCGCTTTAAAGAATCTAAGTTTGGGTGGGACTTTTGGCAGGCCCTGAGTTCCAATTCAGTCCACAAAGAATAGTCCAGTGGATTGAGATCAGGGCTGGAGGAAGGCCATTCTTCCGCCGCGATGAAGCCCGGCAAATTTTCCCTTAACCAAGCTTGAGTCGTTTTAGCCTTATGGGCGGGTGCTGAGTCTTGCTGGAAAATCCATTCTTTGTTGTGAAATAAACTATTAGATAGGGGTTTCACTACAGTATCTAAAATGTCACTTTGATAATTTTTTGCTTTAACCTTGACACCTTGTTGGCAAAAATGGAGCGGAGTGACACCTTCGTACGAAACCCCCCACCATACCATCACACTCGCCGGATGATGAGCACGCGAGACATTTCGTGCTGTAGCAGGAACATCTTTGCTGCTTTTGGCATAAACTTTATTATTTTGCCGGTTAAACTTTTCTTCAACCGTAAAGATTTTTTCGTCGGTGAAGAGTATATTTTTCGCATCGTGTCTCTTGAGCAGCATCGGACAACGTTCGCGACGTAATTTACGAAGGCGATCATTTAGAAAATGAACTTTTCTACGGCTGTAAGCCTTTACTTTGAGATCATATTTCAATATTCTGTTGACTGAAATACGCGAAATTTTAGTCTGCAGAGCGAGTTTTTTCTGGGTGCGACATGGATTTCGGCGAAGTCGCTCTCTGATTATTTTGATGTTTGCAACCGTCCTTACGGACCGCGGGCGACCACTCCTATGGCGATCTTTCAAAGAATCAGTTTCCTTGTACCGTTTAATGGTGTAATATACGAAGTTGCGGCTTACCCCAAAACATTTTATGTCACGGAATATCTCCATTGGTTTTTTCCCCGCCATATGTAGTGAAATGACAGTCGCACGCAATTCTTTCGTTCCCTCCATCACGAGAAAAACAAGAGAAATGAATTTTAAAAACATACCAATAGCACACTAACATTCCAAATTCAAAATTGAAAAAATAATAAAATAGGTGCCAGTATTATTTTCTTTATTTATTAAGTATAAAATTTCGTCTCAAAACTTATGAACACACGAGGTATTAACTGGTTTTGACAATTTGCACAATTCCCTGCGATCGACCTTTTTTGTGCCTCATCTTTTTTTAGACCTGCGATAACGTTTGCGCTTGGAGTACAACGTCGAAGAATCGGACGAACTGCTACTGCCACTGCTTGATGAGCTGGAGCTGCACGAACGCACCCGCGCCCGACTCGTAGTCGCTTGTGTGCCTTACGTGGCATTAGGCTTACCATCGACATCATCCATGATTCTATATTTAAATGACACGTTAGATTAAGATTAACAAAACAAAAATGAACGGTAAATCCGTTAAAAGGCCTTTAAATAAAAATAAAAATGAGGGTAGGCATTTTCCCGCTCAAAACTGAATAGTGTGCAAACATTTCTTGAGCAAAGCTAAGTATTACTATAAATTCACTTTGTTGTTATCTAGCAGATCACAATCTTAAACTGGAATAATTGTTTTGCAAAATAATAACTTTTTATAAATGTTGACCGTAGACCGTAAGTCACTATTACTGATACCAGTAACAGTCTTTCGTCGTTCCTTTGGTGAGCGATCGTTCATAGCGGGAAACTAGACGCCGATGAAGTATTAATTTTCTGAGGAGTAGCAAGACAGCTACATCCCCACTGCCAGGTGGTGGGGACGAGGGAAAGAGAAGGGAGAAAAGATAGAAAGAGAAAGGAAATTGGCGGGAAACGTACCTGTCTCAATTAAATAAGCTTCGAATAACGGTCAAGTCATATTAATGACATGTTTCTATCAAGTCATAAAAACATGTAAGTTTCTATGACTTAATAATATTTACCTTGATGTTTATTAATATGGCCTAGCAGATGGTCAATGATATCTTTGCAATTTTTTTGGGCATTCACTCATGTTCTTTAGAATATTACATACAATAATATTTATATATAGCACACACGGAACCTAACCTATACAAAAAGCCGAACCAGTTGGGTTGGGATGTATGCCTTAAGTGCGGAGTGCGTTGGGCCAGGGGTCGTACTTGGAAAAGCGAACTTTGTAGTTATGTTGTCACCATTCCTTTTTTTTCGTTTCCGGTTTCGTCGAATAACAATTGAATGGAATGGGGCATCTCAAGTTTCGAAATTAGTACTTCGTAGCAGGGTGATTACTATGAAGTACTCAAGTCAAAGTATTTATAAACAGAAAATTAAGTCATCTTCAGAGTTTCTGTTACTTACTGCCGCTCGGGCGCTAGGGTGCGGCCCCGGTTAAACGGGCTCGGATCGTCCTGTTGAGTTTGTAGTCCTGTTGTTTGGCGCGTAACGGTCGATGCACGCAAACATACAAGTCGCGTGATATACCACCTTTGTTTGAGATGAACCACTGCTAAAGTGATGAATCGTCCTGCCCTCAGTGTTGTCGAGCAGCCCGGGCGTGCTGGTCGGCAAGCCCGCCAGCCACGTGCCGCGCGGGCTCGCCGCCGGCGCCTCGCTCGCGCTGCGCCCCGCCGCGCCCGCGCAGGCGGCCTCGCAAGGTGAACATGACCCTTTTATCACTTCTCGCACTTTAAAATGCGATTGTTATACGCAACCTGAGTTTGCCCAATCGGGTAAACACCCTGTCACTCTTCCCTATACATATAATCGTGTTATATCTTTTGGCGAACCTGATAAATAAATAAATAAATAGAAGTAAAATGACTTATATAAAACCATGTATAAGCTGTCCCTTAGCGCGTTACAAACAATCGGTTGGAAGTGGCTAATAATGTCGGAGAGGAGGGGGGGGGGGGGGGGCAGGCCGGCGCGCAGCGCTGGTCGCCCGCCTGAACCCCATCGCTCTCTCCGCCGATATCACCAACTTGGAGCTGGTCGTTATTGGCGCACCGCAGCCGATTTCACCGTAGACTAAAATACTCGGATTTGTAAACATGAATGTCATTGAAACAATCGCTGCTTAAATACAAAAGCGCCACAAATCAAAAACAAATATAGTTTGATTTAAAACTTTAAGTATAAAGCATTCCGAATTTAAATGCAACACAAACACATTTTGTTTTGTGTCGCTTTTGTATTTAAGCAAGGAATTGTATAGTATAGGAGGGTATGATTTGAAGCTGGTCAGTAAGAACGGAAGGTATTAGGTGTAATGAATTACAAGCGGCGTCCTCGCAGGTTGGGGCCAAAGCCGCGGGCCGCGCGGCGCGCTGGTGTACAACGCGCGCGCGCCCGGCCCGCGCGTGCCGCCGCGCGCCGCGCCGCCGCAGGTCACGTCGCCGCACGCCGCCGCCACCACCGTCCTCACCTGTGAGCTCCGTCACCATCTTGTTATGTTTATGCATGGGGCGAAGTGGAGCTCCTCATCGATTAAGCGCATACACAAAAATATTTGGTTAACATTAGGCTCCTGTTTCTTAATGTTGGGTATATATGCTGTAGTTAACCACATAATATCATGGCAATCACTAAAAACTAATAAAATAAATGTTAAAAAAAACGGAAAACCGCCTTCAAAGAGCAAAATATAAATTCTCTTAATTTGGACTGACATATTACCTACCATTTTATGAAAAGAAGTTATTTTTTGCTTTTTGAAGGCGGTTTTTTGTTTTTTTTTAAACATTTATTTTATTTTATACTTTTTATTGATCATAACTATGCCGTTATGTAGTCACTTCCCTATTAATAAGAAACTATAGAACATTTCAATCTCGCCGCAGGCAATGCCGTGGGAAACTCATAGTCGTATATTTAAACCTAAATCGTCGTAGTCGCTCAACTATCTTCTTGATCGAAATATCTTGTCGCCGCGTTTTAAATATATACCATTTAGGAGTTCCGGTGTGGTCTTCATCATCAGTTCCACTTCACTAAATAGCGCTTTCCAAGAGAAAATACGCGAGTTACAATGAAAAATACCAAAATCCTATAAATTTTGAAAAGTTCCGTCGATTTCTCATGGACTCCATCATCAGATCTTCATTTTGATAAAAATGGGAGCAAACTGAAAACACCAGTTTTCAAAAAAAAAAAAAAAATCATCAAATTCGGTTCCCCCCAGTCGAAAGTTGTGAGGTGACAAACGAAAATATAAAAGCAGACGAGTTGAGAGCCTCTGAGACTATTCATCAGATCAGTGTAATCATTTTCCGGTTTCATGGAATTGCATTTTTGGTACCTGCATTTTAACTAAATAATAAAACGAAACTGATCAGGGAATCAGGGTATACTTGCATGTTTACTCGACACCGACTTAATTGTATTTCATGTATTATTCCTATTTGTAATGTAAGTAAGTGTAGTGGTCTGTCCGCAGCGAGTTTGTCAGGCGGCGTGATCACTAACGCGGTGCGGCCCGCGCAGCCGCGCGCCCCGCTCGCCGCGCCGCGCCCGCTGCCGCTGCTGCAGCGGAACTACCAGCCGGCCAAGGTAAGCTGGCTTCCGTGTTGAATTAGCTGGTGGCTCAACATTTGTGTACCATCCATTCTAGCCAGAAATGTAAATTGCGTAATTCCAACTTGCTGACAAATCATGTTTTTTTTCATACAAACTTTGTTCTTACGATAACGAACACGAAAAAAAAAAACATCAGCCTCGGTCGAGTCGTTCTCAAGCCATGCTCAATATTTTTAGCGATTTCTAGATTTACAGAAGCATAGAATTATAGCATTCCATGTTTTTGTTTTGGCCCTTTAAAATTATAGTTCTTAATATAATAATCTTTCTGCTATGATACGCCAACAGTTTAAAAAAAAATGCTTGTTTTTGTGTCTCGCTCCTTTGAATTGCTGCTATGCTCTATATATTATTTAGATCCATCTGTTTCGCTTGCGGTTCAACTTAATCGTCCTTCACCCGCTCTGGGCCGGTTATTCTAGGCGCTAAAAATCATATCGTCTTTGATCCTTACCCTTACCATGAGTTACAGTTAAAGTACTCGCTTCCGAGTCGAATTCTCTGTCCCTCGCAGACCTCTAGTATTAGAGAAGCCGAGGGACAGAGCATGTAACTCTTCTTCTTCTTCTTTTGCCCCCGCAGCGACTTGAACAGCTACTACCGCGGGGATATGGCGTTTCCACGTTAAGTGATTTCGCCAGTGTCAAGTATATATAAGTATATATCAATATAGCAATAAAACAATCCAATCTTCTCTAGGAAGATTGGGGGCAACGTTGTACGGTGATTTGTAGGTCAGAGGTCAAGATAGTTTTAACCTCTGCACCACTGCGAGTCCACTTGAAACGAGAAGAAAGATGCCAGATACACGAAATAAGTCCAAGTCTTCAATCACTGTGCGACACAAAGGCATAAAAAGTACAAATCACTATCAGAAAAGAACTTTGAACACCTAATTACCCAAAAATTAAAGTCTAAAACAAATTACACGTCCGCCATCTTTTAACGTTGCAAATGGCCCCCAGCATGTAACTCATGGTAAGGGTAAGGGTGATAGCTCTTATTTACTTGACAGTAATGGTGGCTGACGTCAAAACAATACCATAACAGTTCAAACACAATATGGTTTTTACCGTCGGGAATAGAGGCCCTGGATTCTATACCAGCACTGTATCAACTTTGTACCCATACATAACAATAGTAATGTTGATTACGTTGTCCCGCAGCCGGCGCCGGGCGCGGGCGTAGTGGGCAACAGCGCGCCGCCGCAGCTGTACTACGAGGTGCCGCGCGCCGCCTACGCGGGCCTGCCCGTGGCCATGCCCGTGCCGCAGCGTGAGACACTTGCCTTATGAAGCTCCGCGACCACCAGGTCGACATCGGAGCCTGGGGAGCGGACGGATTTCAAGCTTTATATTCTATATATACACCGATCCAGTACACGCTAGAAATCGATCCAAAGCAAGAAATCCATCCGCTCCCAATCCGATCCAGTGGACGTGTAGCTTAACACGATTGTAGATTGATTTGACATTTTGTATACATGTGTAATTTCGATGACAATACATGATGATGCGGAGGTGGAAGTCGGCCTTAACGTGTCATTCTGCAGTCGACCGCATAGAGATACGCCAAAGCTCGACAAATCAGTTTAACAGAGCCACGTGGTATGGTTCACATTTAGTTAAGTATACTTACTGAACAAATTAACTTCAAACTAGAAGGTTCTATGGCGGCAGTGTCTATGTTTTTTTTAATGTATTTTCACCGCTTTCTCCGTCTAGAGTAAGATAGATGAGTGACTGTGGCGTTGCTCGCGGCAAGCTTAAAATGTCCTATGGTTTATTATTCATCGAGAAGTGCACGGGACTACACAACAGCTTAATTACTAAAAAATATAAATTAAAAGGGAAGTAGAAGTTAGTATATTTCGCTTCAGTTCGCTGTTGTGATGTAGAGTTGAAAAAGGTATCAGTTAGAGCGTTGTCCCCAGTGAGCGTGGTGAGCGCGGTGCAGGCGCTGGCCGAGGCGCGGCCGCCGCCCGTGCCGACCGCCGCGCCGCGCCCCTCCATCCTCAAGAAGCGGGACGCTGACAAGTATGTACCACAGTATCACGAGACCTCGTCGAGGCCGACCGGATAGCCCAATTTTGCCAAATCATAATAAATACCTGAAACACCGAGCGTTTCTCGGGTTGAAAACGAATTTTCCCGTAGATAACAACTTGAAAGACGATGGTTATCAAAAACCCCGCCCTGTTGTTTGAATAAAGCTTGACCCAAAAATAATGAATCGGTGGAACCGTTTTTGGTGAAAATTGATTTTATGATCCAATTTTTACCAAAACGGCTCACCTGTCATGTTTCTCTCTTTTATTTACAAAAATACATCGTCATCGCGGGAGCAAAAACAAATCTATTAAAGAACACATATAACAGAATGTCTGTTCAGTATAAACGGAATATTCTGCCCATACACTCTAAGCCTCTAAGTTCTTCATATCTTGCACGAAATTTTCGCTGGAAACAGTCAATTAAACTTGTCTAACACTGAGTAAACGCTTTTATAAGTCAACGTGTCAGCTTTAATAAATCAAGTATTTTTAAGTCAAATATTTTTGCCCAGAACTAGTTTAATTTCTTTAAATATAATTCATATTTAATTTAGATATATTTTTGTATCTTTTTGTACATATCAAACCAATCAAGAATGACAAATGTCTAAAGTAGCAGGAAAAGTGACTTTGTATCTCCGGCCTCTCTTGATTGGTTAGAATACTGAGTGCTAACCGCATGGTGAAAACCATGTGGGTTTTCAATAATTACCTATCGAAGCAAGTTTGTACAAGTGCAATGTGTCAGCTCGCCGAGCAAGCCGGGGTTCGGGCGCTGGGAGGACGTGCCCACGGGCGGCGGCTCGGGCGGCTCCACGACGATGTCGGCGTCGTCCTCGCCGGCGCCCGACGACGAGCCCGAGCCGCCGCCCGACCTGTCCCCGCGCAAGAAGCCGCGCAAGCAGCTGTGAGTACCATTACACTTTGGTGCATTGAAAAAAACAAGTTTAGTTTCATTTTTTTTAATGAAAATTGGGTATTGATCAGTAAGTAAGTACAGTCTACAAACACGAAAGACGTAGGTACCTTTTTCGCTGTTGTCACAACTTTTTTTTTTAAATGGAATATGAAGGCAAACGAGCACACAGGCCACCTGATGGTAAGTGAAAACTGTGACCCATGATGATGATGATGATGATGATAAGTGGGGACGCCCAGCCGAAGCAGGCGGGCAGTCGATTCGGTCAGCCGTTCATTCTGCCCTATTCCCCTCAGTCGTGCCTCAGGTTACTGGCCCGGCGGCGCTCCCATCCAGCATCGATCCCATCTTCCTGTCTTCCTACAGAACAACAGTGCGTCCCGTAGGTTGATGCTTTTGAGATCTTCTGTGGACAAAACGTCCTCTCCGAATGTGTGGTATCTCAGTGACGAGTACATGACACACTCGGCTAGGACGTGTTGACTAGTTTCCTCTTTGCCACAGTGTGGGCATTGAGGGTTCTGTGTAATACCTATTACCGTCAGATGTCTGTTGAGCGGACAGTGTCCAGTCAGAATTCCTGTTAGTATGCTTAAGTTATACTTACCCAGGTTTAGAAGGTACCTTGTTCTGTTTTTATTAACCCTTCCTATCATGAGTTTGGATTGTCTGCACCCTTGCGTCATCCCCCATGCCTCATTTGTCTTCTTTTCCATTCTTCTGGCGATAACTCCTTTGGTTACCATCTCCGATATCGGTAATACCGGTTCCGGGCCTAGGTACTGTTGGTCCGCACCTGCTCTGGCTAGTTCGTCTGCCTTCTCGTTTCCTACTGCTCCACTGTGTCCTGGCACCCACGCCAGTGTTACATGGGATGTGGTGCCTAGAGTGTTCAGTTCATTCCTACACTCTTGCACTAGAGATGATTTGATCACCGGATTGCCTAGTGCTTTGAGTGCCGCTTGGCTATCTGAGTATATTATAACGTGACTTCCCGTTACATTGCTTTTTTCCTTGAGGCTCAGGGCACACTTCATGATGGCAAAGACTTCTGCCTGAAACACACTGGTGGAGCCCCCTAGTGGTATCGTCGTGTGCTCATCTGATTCTTGGCTATATATGCCCGCTCCCGCTCTTTTGGTTGAGGATTTCCATGAACCGTCTGTGAAGCATGTCACTTTGGGTTCTGGTATTTCTCTCTCCCAGCTGTCTCTCTCTCCTATGTGGATTCTGTATTTCTTGTCGAACCTCTTCCTTTTCTTGATTAGGTCATTGTTTACCATGAGCATATCCATGTTTGACATTGACTCTTTCTGTATGCTTGCGTGTCTTTTGTCCATCTCGGACCCGATCCACTCCTTGCTCGCTTTTATTCTATACCACTGTTCTGTGGCTCTCTTCTCCACCTCTATGTGCACCGGGTTCAATCCTAGCATGATCTCCAGGGCTTGTGTAGGTGCTGTTCTCATTGCCCCGGTTGTCATCAGACATGCTAGTTTTTGAACCTTTGTTAGTTCTTTGTCTATATCTTTTATCTTTGCTCTGTGCCACCACACGATGGCTCCATATAGGAGTCTGGGTAGGACCACCGCTCTGTAAATCCATTGCGTTATCCTTGGTCTTAGTCCCCATCTCCTTCCTATGGCTTTCCTGCATTGCCACAGGGCTATAGTGGCTCTTCTGCATTGCTCCTTTACATGTGTCTTGTATAGCAGTTTGCTGTCTAGTACTACTCCAAGGTATTTCATTTCCTTGAGTGTTTCTATCTCTTCACCTTTTATTTTTATTGGTGTTAGGACGGGCAGCTTTCTTTTGTTGGTGAAGAGTACTATTTTCGTCTTGGTCGGGTTCAGGTCTAGTCCCCTGTTCTGACACCAATTTAGTACCTGTTTTATCCCTCTTGTCATGACTTCTCTCATTACACTGAGGACTTTTCCCCTCACTAAGAGTACCCCGTCATCCGAATACGCTTGCATGTGTATACCTCTTGTGTTCTCTTATGAGCGAGTCTAGTAGGAGACACCATAGGAGTGGTGACAGACAGCCTCCTTGTGGGAATCCACGGCTCGTCTTTATCCTTATTGAGTCTCCCCCCAGTTGTGCTGTGATCGCTCTCCCTTTTAACATGGCCATTATCCATCTCCTAACTGCGGGGTCTATGTCATCCCTCCGTATACATTTCTTTATTGCACCAAAAGTAGCTCTGTCGAATGCTCCCTCTACGTCGAAGAAGCATCCCAGTGCCAACTCCTTGTCTTCTAATGCTCTTTCTATCCTTGTAGTCAGGTTGTGCAGAGCTGTCTCTGTTGATTTACCTTCCATGTAGGCGTGTTGATGCCCGTGTAAGGGTAGTCTACCACCTTGCATGCTTGTCCTTATCTGTGTATCTATGATCTTCTCCAATGCCTTCAATACGAATGATGAGAGGCTTATGCAAGGAGTTGGCACTGGGATGCTTCTTCGACGTCCCTCTACGTCGAAGAAGCATCCCAGTGCCAACTCCTTGTCTTCTAATGCTCTTTCTATCCTTGTAGTCAGGTTGTGCAGAGCTGTCTCTGTTGATTTACCTTCCATGTAGGCGTGTTGATGCCCGTGTAAGGGTAGTCTACCACCTTGCATGCTTGTCCTTATCTGTGTATCTATGATCTTCTCCAATGCCTTCAATACGAATGATGAGAGGCTTATGCTTCTGAAGGATTTAGCGTCCTTGTAGTTTTTCTTGCCTGGTTTAGGTAGAAATATTACCTTTACCTCGCTCCAGATTTTCGGGATGTGGCCTAGCACCAGACTTCTTTCATAAATTTCTTTCAGATGGTTCCAGATGTATTTCAACCCCTTTTGTAGTAGTGCGGGTATCACTCCATCTGGTCCTGCCGCTTTGTAGGGGGCGAAGGAGTTTATAGCCCATTCCCCCACTTCATCACTTATCTTGAGGTTCATCGTTTCCCCTGCTTCCCTTATCTCGTTATTATTTTCTACTGCAGCCTCATGTAAGTTGTCCTCCCTGCAATCGGGAAAGTGTATTTTTACCATGTGCTGCAGTACTTCTTTGGGGTCCGTCAGTTCGGTCGATCCTACTATCAGGCTACCCAGTTGGCAGGTTCTCTCGTTCGACAGTACCCTTACTAATCTCGCTGCCTCTGTGTAGCGTTGTATCTCTCCCGTGAATGTTTTCCATCCCTGTGCTCTCAGTTTCTCTCTAGTATTAGTATATTTGTTCCTAATGCTTCTGTACTCGTGCCAGCACTGATCATTGTTCCTTTTCAGAGCTGATCTTAGCGCTTTACGAGATCTCTTCCTCAGTTTCTGTATCTCTTTATTCCACCACGGCTGTCCCTTGTCTCCGTTGCTCGTTTTTTCCGGACACGTCGATAGGTAGGCTTTTGATATGGCCTTGTTCAGATCTTCTGCAGCTCTGTCCAGTTCCTCACTCGTTTCTGGTCTTCTATGGCTCGGTGTCCATTTACTTAGTATGTCGTTATATTGCTCCCAATCCGTTTTCCTAGGGTTTCTTATTTTCGTTCTTTCCGTGTAGTAGTCCAGGCCGTACAGTAGTCTTCTGTGGTCCGACATACTGTCCTCCCGGTCCACCCTCCAGTCTCTTACATGTTTGCCTATCCCCCCTGAGGTAATTGTTATATCCAATACCTCCTCTCTAGCCCTGGTTACAAAGGTTGGGGTTGTCCCTGTGTTATGTATGTCCAGGTCATTACTTACAATAAATTCTAGTAGTGCTTCCCCCTTCTTGTTGGTGTCGGTGCTCCCCCACACCTCATGATGCGAGTTTGCATCGCAGCCTACAAGAATGGGTGTTTTCTTACCTTTATATCTTATAATCGTTTCCTCCAATTCTCTAGTTGGCGCGTTGCTTTCACCTGGGATGTAGCATGTTGCCATCGCTGCTTTGATTCTCTCTCCACTCCTTGTCACGAGGTTGATTTCTACCACGACTAGGTCTCTGAAACATATGGTCATAAGGCATCCCATATTTCTTAAGTCTCTACTTACATAAATGCATGCCCTAGGGGGTAACTCACCATTTCTTTCGAAGTGTAGGTCACCCCCCAGGCTTCCCAGGCCTGTGACCTGGTTTTTCCATACATATGGTTCTTGAATCAGGACTATATCAATCTTTTCCCTTACTATGTATTGACATAGTTCCGACATTGCGTCCTTACAATGCTGAAGGTTTACTTGACATATTCTTATTTTTTTGTAGTTTGTGTTGTGTGCGTTGTTGTGTAGTGCTGGTGGTTTGTCTGTGTTGTCCATTGCTGGTTGTGTTTATGTATAGTGTAGCTGCCCCCCGTTTCCCTAGGCTGAGGAGCCCCCCTCGGTTTCCATCCGTGGTGGATGGTCATCGACCGGGGCTGCCTCTGCCTGGTTTCAGTTGCAGCGCTGGGTCACCACAGCTGCACTTTCAGCTACAGCTCCCCCTCCCACCCGGGGTCTCCGTCTCCACATCTTTCCTCCGAGGCTGAGCCCTTACGAGGCTTGGAAAAACAGCCATTGGTCAGCCTCCGCACCCCACGCATCCTCTACGCTCTTGGGCACCGAGTAACATACCCGGATGCCCGTGGCCAGGTTCTCCCGCCCCACCTGCGTCCACTCCTGGAGTTTCAGCTCCCCCTCCCTGTCCCAGTTTTGGGCTCTCAGGTAGAGGAGCGGATCCTCCAGGAGCTCCTCCGGCGGGCCTGGGATCCATACATTGACCCGGGTGTTGCTCAACATCCGGGCCTGCAGCCTATGCCCCTGAGGCTCCCCCAGGTCCTTCTCGAGAAGCCACTCCCTCGCCTCTGCCGTGGACGGTGTCACAAGGAAAAATCCCTCTGACACCAACCCCGACATGACGAACTGAAGTTGCCTCCCTCGAACACCCTGCTCCTTAATCGCCTCCGTAATGAAACGGCTAACAATTCTCCGGACTTCGGTCCCTAGCGACTCATCCAGCGGTACACCGTCCACGCGGCAGATCGCCACTGCGAGCTCCCGTGTTTCCCTTGCGGTCGCACGGGTGCTCGCGAGCGAGTCACCGCGGTTTGGTCTCTTCGCTGGAGGTCGTGTCGAGGGTCCTTCGTCCGGGTCAGTTGTTTGCCGTTTCAACTTCGGCGCCCTCCCTGGCGGCGGGGGCCTCCCCTTCGCCTGAATGTGGCAAGGGTTTTCTCCCGCCGCCATCGCTAACCTATGCTGGTTCCTCCTAGCCTGTCTGGCCTTCTTTTTCTCTGCCTTGGTCGGTGGTTTACTGAACTCGCCTCCCTCCGTCGGGGTTGCCGCCGTGGCGGTTCCCTCCTCCGAAGTTGATGGTGGGTTCAGCAAACGCTCCTCGTCGTCCAAGGACAGATTCACCAGCTCGCTCCACGGCATCTGCAGGGGTCCCCCTTCCACCTTCTTGTCGGTGCTTGGCATCCCTCCTGCTTCTGCCCCTTCCGCTCCCTTACACTCTGGCATCTGCGGGGGTCCCCCTTGCACCATCTTGTTGGTGCTCGGCTTCCCTCCCACTTCTGCCTCTTTCACTCCCTTTCTTTCATATTTTTTGTTAGTTTTGGGTTCCATACTTGTCCTTCTAAAAAAATCTTCGTCCGACTCGCTCCCCACCCTCCTCGGAGCCCTCCTACTGGGGATGGTTTGACCCATCAGGGATACGAGTCCGATATAGCGCTCCGGGGTGAGCTGTCAAGTAAGCCCGCACGATGTCAGGCCCTCCGTCACCACTACAGCGACTCGGGGCCGTACTCCGCCGGCTACTGACCTCATCACCCCAGAACGCTCGCCCGCGGCCAGAGTACTGTAGACGCGACAGCCGATTGATTCTGACTGGCTGGGCCAGAACCTCCCGTGTGAGATGAATCCCGAGCCAAAGTGGCGTGTTGTTATCCGAGGGTAACTACTCCGACCCTCTTCAAACTCAGCCTACCAGGATCTCGTTCTCCACCCGTACGGGTCCCCGCGCACGGCACAAACACGCGGGTGGCATTTTACCGCCCCCCATCCTTTCCTATTGGATAGAAGGCCCGCTGCGACATGCCACAACATCGCTTGCAGCTGATTGGATAGGAAATGTAGGAGGCGTGGAGGGGTGAAAACAGGACGGTCAGGAGTGCGACTGTTGTTTCTGTTCTACTCGTTTAATCCGGGGGAAACCGAGTAGTTGACAGGCAGCAACCTCGGGAAGGAACACAACCAGTCTTGCCTGGGGTATCATAGCAACTGTGAGCTCCACCCTCGGCCGTTAGCCAAACCAACTACCGGACAAGTAGATTGACATAGGGACGGACCCATATCATCTGGCGACCGGTCGCAAACTAACGTTGATTTGGACCCACCCCCGCCCCATGTGAACTGTGACCCATAGACATTCGCATTAACAAGACTGCAAATGCACTGCCAACCCTGAGGACCAAGATAGAATGCCTCTAAGCTAGTCATTTCACCGGCTGTCTTATCCCCAAACCGGAACACAACAATGCGAACACTGCTGCTTGGCGGTAGGTTAATGGATAAGATGGTGGTACCAACCCGGACGAACCCTGCACAAGGTCCTCCCACAAGTAAAACGTGAATAAGACATGAGCAGCATACCAAAGCGGTGTCCTCTGCATCAACAGGAGCCAGCTCACGCTGAGTAACCCTTTTGCCACAGATAAACGTTTGGAGTGTAACTTTCTAGTTAAAACACAATTGTAAATCGGTTTGGACAATAAATCATTTTTCTTTCTTTCTTCCTTCTTTTAAAGATTATAAGAAGGAAGAAAGAAAGGTTCCCTGTGTTGGGAACGTCAACTACTTATCGTTTTTATTGATGTTTCGAGTATGCTATCTATTAACTCCGTGCAACTAATGCAATATTTAGTCATGATGGGTTTTCATACCAAAAAAAAAGCACGTAGCAATACACTGCCTAACTGAGGTATTTTGTTGTAGGCTGACCAACGAAGTGCGGCAGTGCGAGTACCCGGCCGAGGACGCGCCGCCCACGCCGCCGCCCGCGCCGGCGCCGCCGCCGAAACGTAACAGCTTTCACTATTTCTATTCTATTTTTAACAAAATAGTGCAAAAATATAAGAAAAAATAAATAATTTCGTGAAAAACGATTAATGATTACGAATATGAATCTATTTAATTATATTAAGGATAAATTAATTGTATAATGCATGGTCCAATTAGTTTTGAGATTGTTTTCAAGTTTGAACCTGTTGGCTAAATATGCAAGCATTTAAACAGAGCTACACAAAAAAAAAACAAAAAAAACCGCGGTACAAATTTGTAAGAAACTTTCTTATATCAATCATTCTTCTATACAAAATAATTGTATAGAACGTCGTCAGTGCCGAATTGAGCAAGCACGGGGTCCGTAGCAAATTCTATCAAGATACTCCTGGTTTATTTTAGGTTACAGGTTGTGGCGGGCTCTTTTCCGCAACTGTGCGATTTAGATATGCGCCTATTTTGCCTCGACTGCGTCTTGACCACGCTAATACTTGTCCCTCAACTGCTATTTTCCCGGGCTCTGCAGTAATGTACTATTAAGTCAGATAATTTGAATTACCAGAAGCAGAACGTACTAAATGTATGTTCTGAATTGGTGTGTGATTGTCCCCTGATAACGCAGGCCCCCTGCTGAGCTCGAGCTACGTGTGCGGCTGGCGCGCCACGGCGCTGCACTTCGCGCGGCCGGGCGACGTGCGGCGCCGCGAGCCGCGCGCGCGCGACATGCTCGCCATCGCCGGCCAGCGGCACGTGCTCAGCACCGCCGACGGCTGGAAGGTGCACCACCTCACGGCGCAGATGGACGACCTGGTAACACACACACACACAAAATAGACTATGCCAGTATAATCTACATTTTACTATAATCTTTTTTTTTTAAATTATTTATTTATATAAAAGAAGAAACTGACTGAGTGACTGACTGACATATCAACGCACAGCACAGCCTAAACCGCTGGGTCTAGCTAGAGGTTCCAAATTTGGTACGTAGGTTACTTATAACGTCTAGGGGTGCACTAAGAAAGGATTTCCCCAACGGGAAGAAATAGGGGGAGTAGCGGAAAACTAATTCTATATCTATAAAAGAAACACCTTTATTCTAGCGAATATTCCATTTGACGTTTGTAATAATCAGCCAGTATGACTTAGATGCAGCCAGCGTGCTTAAAGCCACGAAGTTTTACAGTATTTATCTATACCTATAAGTAAGTTTATCGCTGTCCAGTACCCGTAGTAAAAGTCTAGAGCTTAGTTTGGGACTAGGGAAGTTTATCGCTGTCCAGCACCCGTATTAAAAATCTAGAGCTTAGTTTGGGACTACGTTAGTTTATCGCTGTCCAGTACCCGTATTAAATATCTAGAGCTTAGTTTGGGACTAGATAAGTTTATCGCTGACCAGAACCCGTATTAAAAATCTAGAGCTTAGTTTGGGACTACGTTAGTTTATCGCTGTCCAGAACCCGTATTAAAAATGTAGAGCTTAGTTTGGGACTACGTTAGTTTATCGCTGTCCAGTACCCGTATTTAAAATCTAGAGCTTAGTTTGGGACTAGATAAGTTTATCGCTGTCCAGAACCCGTATTTAAAATCTAGAGCTTAGTTTGGGACTACGTTAGTTTATCGCTGGTTAGAACCCGTATTAAAAATCTAGAGCTTATAGTCGAGTCCGGAATTAGGCGAACTAACTTGACAGGCGAAAATGTTGCCAGACATAGGAAAAAATAAATAGTGATAGGTTTATGTCGACACAAATATGTCGATATAACCTTGTGCCTTCTATAAATCTGATTATATTTATATTTTATCAAGTAATTGTCATCGAAACTTTCACACTCATACATACTTGCCAAATAGGGAAAAACTACAGCAATTTTTACGATATAATATGATCTGAAGGATGTACGGTTTCAAGCGGATATTTACGATACTTACTCCTCAAATTAGGAATAAAATACAAAAATAATGCTGACATTACAACAGGCCATTGTGATCCTTTTAGGTGGCTTCCACATTATTAGTTAGATTTCAAACACAATAATAATGATAAACTAGACTTTTTAAATATCGATATTAACAGCACTAGCCAAACTGTGGCAACATTAGTGTACAATGAACTGTCAAGTTAGTTCGCCTAATTCCGGACTCGACTTTAGTTTGGGACTACGTTAGTTTATCGCTGTCCAGTACCCGTATTAAAAATCTAGAGCTTAGTTTGGGACTAGATAAGTTTATCGCTGTCCAGACCCCGTATTAAAAATCTAGAGCTTAGTTTGGGACTACGTTAGTTTATCGCTGTCCAGAACCCGTATTAAAAATCTAGAGCTTAGTTTGGGACTACGTTAGTTTATTGCTGACCAGTACCCGTATTAAAAATCTAGAGCTTAGTTTGGGACTACGTTAGTTTATCGCTGTCCAGTACCCGTATTAAAAATCTAGAGCTTAGTTTGGGACTACGTTAGTTTATTGCTGACCAGTACCCGTATTAAAAATCTGGAGCTTAGTTTGGGACTAGATAAGTTTATCGCTGACTAGTACCCGTGTTAAAAATCTAGAGCTTAGTTTGGGACTAGATAAGTTTATCGCTGACCAGTACCCGTGTTAAAAATCTAGAGCTTAGTTTGGGACTAGGTTAGTTTATCGCTGTCCAGAACCCGTATTAAAAATCTAGAGCTTAGTTTGGGACTACGTTAGTTTATCGCTGTCCAGAACCCGTATTAAAAATCTAGAGCTTAGTTTGGGACTACGTTAGTTTATTGCTGACCAGTACCCGTATTAAAAATCTAGAGCTTAGTTTGGGACTACGTTAGTTTATCGCTGTCCAGAACCCGTATTAAAAATCTAGAGCTTAGTTTGGGACTACGTTAGTTTATCGCTGTCCAGTACCCGTATTAAAAATCTAGAGCTTAGTTTGGGACTACGTTAGTTTATTGCTGACCAGTACCCGTATTAAAAATCTGGAGCTTAGTTTGGGACTAGGTTAGTTTATCGCTGTCCAGAACCCGTATTAAAGATCTAGAGCTTAGTTTGGGACTACGTTAGTTTATTGCTGACCAGTACCCGTATTAAAAATCTAGAGCTTAGTTTGGGACTACGTTAGTTTATTGCTGACCAGTACCCGTATTAAAAATCTGGAGCTTAGTTTGGGACTAGGTTAGTTTATCGCTGTTCAGAACCCGTATTAAAAATCTAGAGCTTAGTTTGGGACTAGATAAGTTTATCGCTGACCAGTACCCGTGTTAAAAATCTAGAGCATAGTTTGGGACTAGATAAGTTTATCGCTGTCCAGAACCCGTATTTAAAATCTAGAGCTTAGTTTTGGACTACGTTAGTTTATCGCTGTCCAGTACCCGTATTAAAAATCTAGAGCTTAGTTTGGGACTACGTTAGTTTATCGCTGTCCAGTACCCGTATTAAAAATCTAGAGCTTAGTTTGGGACTACGTTAGTTTATTGCTGACCAGTACCCGTATTAAAAATCTGGAGCTTAGTTTGGGACTAGGTTAGTTTATCGCTGTCCAGAACCCGTATTAAAAATCTAGAGCTTAGTTTGGGACTACGTTAGTTTATTGCTGACCAGTACCCGTATTAAAAATCTAGAGCTTAGTTTGGGACTACGTTAGTTTATTGCTGACCAGTACTCGTATTAAAAATCTGGAGCTTAGTTTGGGACTAGGTTAGTTTATCGCTGACCAGTACCAGTATTAAAAATCTGGAGCTTAGTTTGGGACTAGATAAGTTTATCGCTGACTAGTACCCGTGTTAAAAATCTAGAGCTTAGTTTGGGACTGGATAAGTTTATCGCTGACTAGTACCCGTGTTAAAAATCTAGAG
Source organism: Acleris emargana (assembly GCA_927399475.2). NCBI lineage: Eukaryota > Metazoa > Arthropoda > Insecta > Lepidoptera > Tortricidae > Acleris > Acleris emargana. The sequence goes on from OV656840.1 coordinate 8,546,575, forward strand.
CTTAGTTTGGGACTAGATAAGTTTATCGCTGTCCAGACCCCGTATTAAAAATCTAGAGCTTAGTTTGGGACTACGTTAGTTTATCGCTGTCCAGAACCCGTATTAAAAATCTAGAGCTTAGTTTGGGACTACGTTAGTTTATTGCTGACCAGTACCCGTATTAAAAATCTAGAGCTTAGTTTGGGACTACGTTAGTTTATCGCTGTCCAGAACCCGTATTAAAAATCTAGAGCTTAGTTTGGGACTACGTTAGTTTATCGCTGTCCAGTACCCGTATTAAAAATCTAGAGCTTAGTTTTGGACTACGTTAGTTTATTGCTGACCAGTACCCGTATTAAAAATCTGGAGCTTAGTTTGGGACTAGGTTAGTTTATCGCTGTCCAGAACCCGTATTAAAAATCTAGAGCTTAGTTTGGGACTACGTTAGTTTATTGCTGACCAGTACCCGTATTAAAAATCTAGAGCTTAGTTTGGGACTAGATAAGTTTATCGCTGACTAGTACCCGTGTTAAAAATCTAGAGCTTAGTTTGGGACTGGATAAGTTTATCGCTGACTAGTACCCGTGTTAAAAATCTAGAGCTTAGTTTGGGACTAGATAAGTTTATCGCTGTCCAGACCCCGTATTAAAAATCTAGAGCTTAGTTTGGGACTACGTTAGTTTATCGCTGTCCAGAACCCGTATTAAAAATCTAGAGCTTAGTTTGGGACTACGTTAGTTTATTGCTGACCAGTACCCGTATTAAAAATCTAGAGCTTAGTTTGGGACTACGTTAGTTTATCGCTGTCCAGAACCCGTATTAAAAATCTAGAGCTTAGTTTGGGACTACGTTAGTTTATCGCTGTCCAGTACCCGTATTAAAAATCTAGAGCTTAGTTTGGGACTACGTTAGTTTATTGCTGACCAGTACCCGTATTAAAAATCTGGAGCTTAGTTTGGGACTAGGTTAGTTTATCGCTGTCCAGAACCCGTATTAAAAATCTAGAGCTTAGTTTGGGACTACGTTAGTTTATTGCTGACCAGTACCCGTATTAAAAATCTGGAGCTTAGTTTGGGACTAGGTTAGTTTATCGCTGTTCAGTACCCGTATTAAATTGCTGACCAGTACCCGTATTAAAAATCTAGAGCTTAGTTTGGGACTACGTTAGTTTATCGCTGTCCAGAACCCGTATTAAAAATCTAGAGCTTAGTTTGGGACTACGTTAGTTTATCGCTGTCCAGTACCCGTATTAAAAATCTAGAGCTTAGTTTGGGACTACGTTAGTTTATTGCTGACCAGTACCCGTATTAAAAATCTGGAGCTTAGTTTGGGACTAGGTTAGTTTATCGCTGTCCAGAACCCGTATTAAAAATCTAGAGCTTAGTTTGGGACTACGTTAGTTTATTGCTGACCAGTACCCGTATTAAAAATCTAGAGCTTAGTTTGGGACTACGTTAGTTTATTGCTGACCAGTACCCGTATTAAAAATCTGGAGCTTAGTTTGGGACTAGGTTAGTTTATCGCTGTTCAGTACCCGTATTAAAAGTCTAGAGCTTAATTTGAGACTACGTTAGTTTATCGCTGTCCAGTAACCGTATTAAAAGTCTAGAGCTTCGTTTGGGACTAGATAAGTTTATCGCTGTCCAGGACCCGTATTAAAAGTCTAGAGCTTCGTTTGGGACTAGATAAGTTTATCGCTGTCCAGGACCCGTATTAAAAATCTAGAGCTTAGTTTGGGACTAGATAAGTTTATCGCTGACCAGTACCCGTGTTAAAAATCTAGAGCATAGTTTGGGACTACGTTAGTTTATCGCTGTCCAGAACCCGTATTAAAAATCTAGAGCTTAGTTTGGGACTACGTTAGTTTATTGCTGACCAGTACCCGTATTAAAAATCTAGAGCTTAGTTTGGGACTACGTTAGTTTATCGCTGTCCAGAACCCGTATTAAAAATCTAGAGCTTAGTTTGGGACTACGTTAGTTTATCGCTGTCCAGTACCCGTATTAAAAATCTAGAGCTTAGTTTGGGACTACGTTAGTTTATTGCTGACCAGTACCCGTATTAAAAATCTGGAGCTTAGTTTGGGACTAGGTTAGTTTATCGCTGTCCAGAACCCGTATTAAAAATCTAGAGCTTAGTTTGGGACTACGTTAGTTTATTGCTGACCAGTACCCGTATTAAAAATCTAGAGCTTAGTTTGGGACTACGTTAGTTTATTGCTGACCAGTACCCGTATTAAAAATCTGGAGCTTAGTTTGGGACTAGGTTAGTTTATCGCTGTTCAGTACCCGTATTAAAAGTCTAGAGCTTAATTTGAGACTACGTTAGTTTATCGCTGTCCAGTAACCGTATTAAAAGTCTAGAGCTTCGTTTGGGACTAGATAAGTTTATCGCTGTCCAGGACCCGTATTAAAAATCTAGAGCTTAGTTTGGGACTAGATAAGTTTATCGCTGACCAGTACCCGTGTTAAAAATCTAGAGCATAGTTTGGGACTAGATAAGTTTATCGCTGTCCAGAACCCGTATTTAAAATCTAGAGCTTAGTTTTGGACTACGTTAGTTTATCGCTGTCCAGTACCCGTATTAAAAATCTAGAGCTTAGTTTGGGACTACGTTAGTTTATTGCTGACCAGTACCCGTATTAAAAATCTGGAGCTTAGTTTGGGACTAGATAAGTTTATCGCTGACTAGTACCCGTGTTAAAAATCTAGAGCTTAGTTTGGGACTAGATAAGTTTATCGCTGACCAGTACCCGTGTTAAAAATCTAGAGCTTAGTTTGGGACTAGGTTAGTTTATCGCTGTCCAGAACCCGTATTAAAAATCTAGAGCTTAGTTTGGGACTACGTTAGTTTATTGCTGACCAGTACCCGTATTAAAAATCTAGAGCTTAGTTTGGGACTACGTTAGTTTATCGCTGTCCAGAACCCGTATTAAAAATCTAGAGCTTAGTTTGGGACTACGTTAGTTTATCGCTGTCCAGTACCCGTATTAAAAATCTAGAGCTTAGTTTGGGACTACGTTAGTTTATTGCTGACCAGTACCCGTATTAAAAATCTGGAGCTTAGTTTGGGACTAGGTTAGTTTATCGCTGTCCAGAACCCGTATTAAAGATCTAGAGCTTAGTTTGGGACTACGTTAGTTTATTGCTGACCAGTACCCGTATTAAAAATCTAGAGCTTAGTTTGGGACTACGTTAGTTTATTGCTGACCAGTACCCGTATTAAAAATCTGGAGCTTAGTTTGGGACTAGGTTAGTTTATCGCTGTTCAGAACCCGTATTAAAAATCTAGAGCTTAGTTTGGGACTTGGTTCGTTTATCGCTGTCCAGTAACCGTATTAAAAGTCTAGAGCTTCGTTTGGGACTACATAAGTTTATCGCTGTCCAGAACCCGTATTAAAAATCTAGAGCTTAGTTTGGGACTAGATAAGTTTATCGCTGACCAGTACCCGTGTTAAAAATCTAGAGCTTAGTTTGGGACTAGATAAGTTTATCGCTGTCCAGAACCCGTATTTAAAATCTAGAGCTTAGTTTTGGACTACGTTAGTATATCGCTGTCCAGTACCCGTATTAAAAATCTAGAGCTTAGTTTGGGACTACGTTAGTTTATTGCTGACCAGTACCCGTATTAAAAATCTGGAGCTTAGTTTGGGACTAGATAAGTTTATCGCTGACTAGTACCCGTGTTAAAAATCTAGAGCTTAGTTTGGGACTAGATAAGTTTATCGCTGACCAGTACCCGTGTTAAAAATCTGGAGCTTAGTTTGGGACTACGTTAGTTTATCGCTGTTCAGAACCCGTATTAAAAATCTAGAGCTTAGTTTGGGACTAGATAAGTTTATCGCTGACCAGTACCCGTGTTAAAAATCTAGAGCTTAGTTTGGGACTAGATAAGTTTATCGCTGTCCAGAACCCATATTTAAAATCTAGAGCTTAGTTTTGGTTTACGTTAGTTTATCGCTGTCCAGTACCCGTATTAAAAATCTAGAGCTTAGTTTGGGACTACGTTAGTTTATTGCTGACCAGTACCAGTATTAAAAATCTGGAGCTTAGTTTGGGACTAGATAAGTTTATCGCTGACTAGTACCCGTGTTAAAAATCTGGAGCTTAGTTTGGGACTTGGTTAGTTTATCGCTGTTCAGTACCCGTATTAAAAGTCTAGAGCTTCGTTTGGGACTAGATAAGTTTATCGCTGTCCAGGACCCCGTATTAAAAATCTAGAGCTTAGTTTGGGACTAGATAAGTTTATCGCTGACCAGTACCCGTGTTAAAAATCTAGAGCATAGTTTGGGACTAGATAAGTTTATCGCTGTCCAGAACCCGTATTTAAAATCTAGAGCTTAGTTTTGGACTACGTTAGTTTATCGCTGTCCAGTACCCGTATTAAAAATCTAGAGCTTAGTTTGGGACTACGTTAGTTTATTGCTGACCAGTACCCGTATTAAAAATCTGGAGCTTAGTTTGGGACTAGATAAGTTTATCGCTGACTAGTACCCGTGTTAAAAATCTAGAGCTTAGTTTGGGACTAGATAAGTTTATCGCTGACCAGTACCCGTGTTAAAAATCTAGAGCTTAGTTTGGGACTAGGTTAGTTTATCGCTGTCCAGAACCCGTATTAAAAATCTAGAGCTTAGTTTGGGACTACGTTAGTTTATCGCTGTCCAGAACCCGTATTAAAAATCTAGAGCTTAGTTTGGGACTACGTTAGTTTATTGCTGACCAGTACCCGTATTAAAAATCTAGAGCTTAGTTTGGGACTACGTTAGTTTATCGCTGTCCAGAACCCGTATTAAAAATCTAGAGCTTAGTTTGGGACTACGTTAGTTTATCGCTGTCCAGTACCCGTATTAAAAATCTAGAGCTTAGTTTGGGACTACGTTAGTTTATTGCTGACCAGTACCCGTATTAAAAATCTGGAGCTTAGTTTGGGACTAGGTTAGTTTATCGCTGTCCAGAACCCGTATTAAAGATCTAGAGCTTAGTTTGGGACTACGTTAGTTTATTGCTGACCAGTACCCGTATTAAAAATCTAGAGCTTAGTTTGGGACTACGTTAGTTTATTGCTGACCAGTACCCGTATTAAAAATCTGGAGCTTAGTTTGGGACTAGGTTAGTTTATCGCTGTTCAGAACCCGTATTAAAAATCTAGAGCTTAGTTTGGGACTAGATAAGTTTATCGCTGACCAGTACCCGTGTTAAAAATCTAGAGCATAGTTTGGGACTAGATAAGTTTATCGCTGTCCAGAACCCGTATTTAAAATCTAGAGCTTAGTTTTGGACTACGTTAGTTTATCGCTGTCCAGTACCCGTATTAAAAATCTAGAGCTTAGTTTGGGACTACGTTAGTTTATTGCTGACCAGTACCCGTATTAAAAATCTGGAGCTTAGTTTGGGACTAGATAAGTTTATCGCTGACTAGTACCCGTGTTAAAAATCTAGAGCTTAGTTTGGGACTACGTTAGTTTATTGCTGACCAGTACCCGTATTAAAAATCTAGAGCTTAGTTTGGGACTACGTTAGTTTATCGCTGTCCAGAACCCGTATTAAAAATCTAGAGCTTAGTTTGGGACTACGTTAGTTTATCGCTGTCCAGTACCCGTATTAAAAATCTAGAGCTTAGTTTGGGACTTCGTTAGTTTATTGCTGACCAGTACCCGTATTAAAAATCTGGAGCTTAGTTTGGGACTAGGTTAGTTTATCGCTGTCCAGAACCCGTATTAAAAATCTAGAGCTTAGTTTGGGACTACGTTAGTTTATTGCTGACCAGTACCCGTATTAAAAATCTAGAGCTTAGTTTGGGACTACGTTAGTTTATTGCTGACCAGTACCCGTATTAAAAATCTGGAGCTTAGTTTGGGACTAGGTTAGTTTATCGCTGTCCAGAACCCGTATTAAAGATCTAGAGCTTAGTTTGGGACTACGTTAGTTTATTGCTGACCAGTACCCGTATTAAAAATCTAGAGCTTAGTTTGGGACTTGGTTAGTTTATCGCTGTTCAGTACCCGTATTAAAAGTCTAGACCTTCGTTTGGGACTAGATAAGTTTATCGCTGTCCAGGACCCCGTATTAAAAATCTAGAGCTTAGTTTGGGACTAGATAAGTTTATCGCTGACCAGTACCCGTGTTAAAAATCTAGAGCATAGTTTGGGACTAGATAAGTTTATCGCTGTCCAGAACCCGTATTTAAAATCTAGAGCTTAGTTTTGGACTACGTTAGTTTATCGCTGTCCAGTACCCGTATTAAAAATCTAGAGCTTAGTTTGGGACTACGTTAGTTTATTGCTGACCAGTACCCGTATTAAAAATCTGGAGCTTAGTTTGGGACTAGATAAGTTTATCGCTGACTAGTACCCGTGTTAAAAATCTAGAGCTTAGTTTGGGACTAGATAAGTTTATCGCTGACCAGTACCCGTGTTAAAAATCTAGAGCTTAGTTTGGGACTAGGTTAGTTTATCGCTGTCCAGAACCCGTATTAAAAATCTAGAGCTTAGTTTGGGACTACGTTAGTTTATCGCTGTCCAGAACCCGTATTAAAAATCTAGAGCTTAGTTTGGGACTACGTTAGTTTATTGCTGACCAGTACCCGTATTAAAAATCTAGAGCTTAGTTTGGGACTACGTTAGTTTATCGCTGTCCAGAACCCGTATTAAAAATCTAGAGCTTAGTTTGGGACTACGTTAGTTTATCGCTGTCCAGTACCCGTATTAAAAATCTAGAGCTTAGTTGGGGACTACGTTAGTTTATTGCTGACCAGTACCCGTATTAAAAATCTGGAGCTTAGTTTGGGACTAGGTTAGTTTATCGCTGTCCAGAACCCGTATTAAAGATCTAGAGCTTAGTTTGGGACTACGTTAGTTTATTGCTGACCAGTACCCGTATTAAAAATCTAGAGCTTAGTTTGGGACTACGTTAGTTTATTTCTGACCAGTACCCGTATTAAAAATCTGGAGCTTAGTTTGGGACTAGGTTAGTTTATCGCTGTCCAGAACCCGTATTAAAGATCTAGAGCTTAGTTTGGGACTACGTTAGTTTATTGCTGACCAGTACCCGTATTAAAAATCTAGAGCTTAGTTTGGGACTACGTTAGTTTATTGCTGACCAGTACCCGTATTAAAAATCTGGAGCTTAGTTTGGGACTAGGTTAGTTTATCGCTGTCCAGAACCCGTATTAAAGATCTAGAGCTTAGTTTGGGACTACGTTAGTTTATTGCTGACCAGTACCCGTATTAAAAATCTAGAGCTTAGTTTGGGACTACGTTAGTTTATTTCTGACCAGTACCCGTATTAAAAATCTGGAGCTTAGTTTGGGACTAGGTTAGTTTATCGCTGTTCAGAACCCGTATTAAAAATCTAGAGCTTAGTTTGGGACTACATTAGTTTATTTCTGACCAGTACCCGTATTAAAAATCTGGAGCTTAGTTTGGGACTTGGTTAGTTTATCGCTGTTCAGTACCCGTATTAAAAATCTAGAGCTTAGTTTGGGACTACGTTAGTTTATTGCTGACCAGTACCCGTATTAAAAATCTAGAGCTTAGTTTGGGACTACGTTAGTTTATTGCTGACCAGTACCAGTATTAAAAATCTGGAGCTTAGTTTGGGACTAGATAAGTTTATCGCTGACTAGTACCCGTGTTAAAAATCTAGAGCTTAGTTTGGGACTAGATAAGTTTATCGCTGACCAGTACCCGTGTTAAAAATCTAGAGCTTAGTTTGGGACAAGGTTAGTTTATCGCTGTCCAGTATTGTATTAAACGTCTAGAGCTTCGTTTGGGACTACGTCAATTTGTGTAAGATTGTCCCCTTCACGTTATCCCCACTGAATGCTTTAAGGTTCGATTTAATTTTAAGATCAAAACCATTATGAGAAAAGAGGGTGATGCAAGTAACTAGTTACATCATTTTTGAACAGTGCCTTGTCATACGAACTGTATAGGACTCATTGTAGGAATATTAGATATAGCATGGTAATTTATACCTGTTAATTTCAAAAATCAGAGAGAAATGTGGAATAAAAGAAGATGTAGTGACTAAGATTGAAAAGGGCATGCTTCGATGGTTCGGTCATTTGGAAAGGAAGGATGAAAGAAGATTGACGAAAGAGATATACAGATCGAATGTGAGTGAAAGGGTCGGAAGGGGCTACTTTTTCGAATCAAATCGGAGAAATACTGGAAAAGGGCCGAATCTTAAGTACCCGAAACCGACGTGCGTGCATGACTCGATGTATGAATGTTGAAGAAGCGAAATAAATTTGTCAAGATCGTAGCAAGTGGAAAGAAGTGGTCTCTGCCTACCCCTCTGGGAAACAGGCGTGATTTAATGTATGTATGTATGTAATTTCACGTTTCAAAAATAGCAGCCAGGCGAATGAAATAGCGCACCACAATATGTAAACATTTATACAATTTTGAACACTCAGAATTACGCTTAATGTGAACACAATATACGAGTATGTACTAACATCATTCTTTACTTCATTTATATAGTATGTTTGCACGTCAGGTGTCTCTGGAAGCAGACGTCAGCGACCAACTGGCGGGAGTCCTGCGAGCCCTCGAGACGGTCTCCGGAAGAGCAAGTACCGCCTTGAAACCACACTCTCACACCTTATTGGAACTGCTCAAGGTAACTGTCACCTTTCGTAGAAATACTATGGTATTCAATAAAGATTCCATGCATCGCGTTTAAACTAAAAATACACTTTCTTGCTCAAAAAGGCTGCGATATCAGTGTTCTAATATTATTTAACCAATAGTAATTAAGTAAAATACAAGAAATCATATGTAAGTAACTATATAGACACGCATACTGGGAATTTATTCCACTTTGCTTTAACCCATCTCGCTTCTATGTCTTAATCTTAGTATTGACGTTATAGTAGCTCTTAATTACGGTACACTAAGAGCTACAGTAAAGGTAAAACAAATCTTCACAGTGCTAAATGCCTACATTTGCAAAGCGCGCAAAATAACCCTTATCTGCAAGTTACTTATTACCTTTTATGAAGAAAATAAAGTAGAAAGTAGATGCAGTAAAGCCATTTTATTTTATTTCAGGGTAACATTCAAAGGAGCAAAATAGTATGTGAAGGTATCCAGGAAGCCCGCGAGGACATTCTCCGTGTGTTCACGCACAGGAACTTCGTCGCGGATATTATCACGCGACAGGCCGACAAGAGGAGTTTCCGAAAACATAGGTCGCAATCATAACGTAAATCCCTGCGCTAACCGGATTGAACACACTAATGGGCCATTCCACAGGGTTGTAATGTAGATCTGAAAAAGTCTAAAGTACCGGCTATTTAGCGATGTGCTTTCAATAAACCCCTGGTTGTAAGTGTGTAATCACGGACTGTTGTAGCGTAGGGTTGATGATTTGTAAATAGTGTAAAGATTGTGTACATTTAAGAATGAAAATGAGTATTAATTTTAGGTGAAGAATGCCTTGGAAAATGAGTTATACTTGTGATTTTGAATATCTAGATTAATAAAGAGAAATATTCATATATAATGAAGTTTTTTAATTAGCTAATATAAAAACTGGGAAGTATGTATGTATGTAAACACTTTATTGTACAAAAGAACAAACAGAACAAAACTGTGGAAGTCAACTGTTCTTCGATCACTGTCTGGTTGTGTTATGCTTTATCTCGATATTCATATCGCTATAGATTTTGGTGCCTTACGCTGCCGTAATTCCAAAGGCCTAATACAATTCAGCAGTCGAAGTATTGTATACTCTATATTGGTAACCGCCTGATCCGGCCGGGCGTCCACACTCATCATCATTAAATTTAACGAAACCACATTAAATTTAAAATGCTTATACTATTACCATCAACTGAGAGACGCCTGACTATATGCAGCTGGTCGCATTCTTTGGTATCATGACATCACGCCCCTTTTACATACACTCGGCGTCAAAAAATTCGCATCTTTTGCAATTTTGACTAGTTATGGAAAAAAAATTAAATGTTAGGACATGAAGAATAGACGAAAGTCGGTAATAATGCAATTAATTGTGAAGATCAGTTCTTAACAGAAGAAATTAGATGTGTTTAGCGATAGTTTATTATAAATAATTCAGATAGTGATAGTGAGTGGTGATCGAGCAAGTCAGCTTATGTCTGTGTAGGGAATAAATAAATAATAAATAAATAAATAAATAGTGTTATGTTATAATCTTATAAAACAAATATGTACAGGAAAGATAAATATAACATAAAGACATTTATTCTGTAAGTAGGCCGCACGGGCACTTTTACACGTCAAGAATCTATCAGCGCTTCACAAGAGGAGACCACTGCTGAGAAGAAACGCCGCAATAAACTCAGCAGTCAGTCATTTTTTTAAATATATTTAATATTACAATGGTGCTACTTAGTCTAGCATTATATAAATGTATAAATAGCAAAAGAAAAAATATTTCAAATATCCTGCGTAGTTTCCGCAGGAAAACACCAAAATCTTAAGAGAGAAAGAGAGAAAAGGAAAAAAAACTCCTACTTATGTGTATATAAGACGGTGCAAGATGACCACATAAGATTGATATGTTTTCCTACATCAACGGTGTCCCCTAGACAAGATAAAGCTTTTGAATTTGAAAAAATATATATATTATTGATTAAGTTTCGGGTTTAGGCCAAGCATTTTTGTCTATTATATAGTCCTCGATCCTATAATACGCTTTAGACATTAACGACTTTTTCAAGTAATTTTTGAGTGCTGGAAAGGGTAACTTTAAAACTACCTCAGGTAATTTATTAGAAATTAATGCATTGACCAACAAATGATTTATGTACTTTACGGACGCGGAATTTTCGAATTATTTCTAGTATTTAAATTATGTATATCAGATTTTTTTGTGAAAGAATCCAATTTTTTTATAACATAAATAATATTCTCATTAATAAATTGAGACGCTACAGTTAAGATATTAATTTCCTTAAAAAGATCTCTTAAGGAGTCATGGGAATTTAAGTTGTAAATAGAACGAATGGCCCTTTTTTGTAACACAAATATAGTTTGTATATCAGCTGCCTTACTCCAAACCAGAATACCGTACGACATAACACTATGGAAATAACTATAATAAACTAAGCGAGCTGTCTCAACATTGGTTAGTTGCCTAATTTTCCTAAGGGCGTAAGCGGCCGAACTTAGTTTACCTGCCAGTACAGCTATATGGGGACTCCATTGCAAATTTTTATCTATTGTTATGCCTAGGAAAACTGCCATAACTACGATATGCAAACACTCGTCATTTAGAAAAATACTAGAATCTAACACATTTGGTTTTCTTAGCATTTAGTAGCAAATTGTTGCTAGTAAACCAATTAAGTACTTAAACTAATGTGGTGTTTATGCTACTGTAGTCTATGGATTTTCTGTCTACCTTGAAAATTAGTGAAGTATCATCAGCAAAAAGTACAATATCACAAAGTTTATCTACTGATGGTGGCAAGTCATTTATGATATGGACGATCCACAACTGATGCAGCATCTGTGCTCATTAAATATATATACAATATTTGGGAGAAATCTTGTGATGCTATAGGAATTTTTGTGACCTTTCCAAAGCTTTCGATTGCGTAGATCACGCGACTCTTATATTAAAATTAGAACATTATGGTCTGTCAAATAATTCTCTAAATCTTATGTCTTCATATCTTAGTGATAGAACACAAACGGTTGTTGTAAACCAAACACAGTCTATTGGAGCCGCTGTTAAATTAGGTGTGCCTCAGGGCTCTATATTAGGTCCTTTCTTATTTTTGGTTTATATTAATGACTTACCACCCAAAGTAGATAATCTTTGTGATATTGTGCTATTTGCTGATGATACATCATTAATTTTCAAGGTAGACCGAAAATCCGCCGATTACAGTAGGATAAATACCATACTAGGTAAAGTACTTAATTGGTTTACTAGTAACAATTTGCTACTCAATGCTAAGAAAACTAAATGTGTTAGGTTCGCTTTGCCTAATGTTAGACCGGTAGGATCTAGTATATTTCTTAATAATGATAGATTGGAAATGGTAGATAAGGCGCTTTTCTTAGGGATAACTATAGATAAGAACTTGCAATGGAGTCCCCATATAGCAGTACTAGCAGGTAAATTAAGTTCGGCAGCTTATGCTGTTAGGAAAATCAGGCAACTTACTAATGTTGAGACAGCTCGCTTAGTTTATTATAGTTATTTTCATAGTGTTATGTCGTACGGTATTCTGGTTTGGGGAAAAGCTGCTGACATACAGACTATATTCGTGTTGCAAAAAAGAGCCATTCGTTCTATATATAATCTAAACTCCCGTGATTCCTTAAGATTACTATTTAAAGAAATTAATATTTTGACAGTAGCGTCACAATTTATTTATGAGAATATTATTTATGTCATTAAAAATCAAGACTCTTTTGTTAAGAATTGTAATATACATAATTTGAATACAAGAAATAAAAATAAAATTGCTATTAAAAAATTTCGTGACCGTAAGGTTTATAAATCACTAGCGACCCGCCCGCGGCTTCGCCCGCGTGGAATGTATTATACATATAAACCTTCCTTAAGAATCACTCTATCTATTAAAAAAAACCGCATCAAAATCCGTTGCGTAGTTTTAAAGATTTAAGCATACATAGGGACAGACAGCGCCAGCGACTTTGTTTTATACTATGTAGTGATTTGTAGGTCAATGCATCCTTTTCTTTAATAAATTACCTGACGTTGTTTTAAAGTTACCATTTCCAGTAATTAAAACTTACTTGAAAAAGTCGTTGATGTCTAAAGCTTACTATAGGGTCGAAGACTATCTAACAGATAAAAATGCTTGGCCAACACCTAAATAATTTCATAATAATTTAGTCATAAAAAATATGTAAATATTGTATATTGTCTAGGGGACACGGTTTCTGTAGGAGAATGTATCGAAACTTGTATGCAGGTTGTCTTGCACCGTCACAGGTAAGTATAACTTGTATAATTTCTATTTTTTATTTTTTTTATTACTGTTGCTTAGTTTTGTGACAATTCTGAGTTTTGACACATTTTCCTGCTCAACTACGCATGAATATATTAATTTTTGGTGTTATGTGAGATTCATTGTTTTATATAATGCTAGGTTAAGTTTATTATTGTATAATATCATTAACAATATATAAAAAACGACTTACTGTTGAGTTTCTTGTGGCGTTTCTTCTCAGCAGTGGTCTCTTGCGAAGCGCTGGTAGATTTTTGACGTGTAAAAGTGCCCGTGCGGCCTACTTACTGAATAAACATCTTTTATCTTTTTTATCTTTTATGTAAACCAAAAATAGAAAAGGACCTAAAATAGAGCCTTGAGGCACACCTATTTTCACTGTAGCTCCATCAGATTGTGTTTTGTTTACAACAACTCACTGTGGTCCCGTAGAAGGCCATAAGTCCAGATTGTTGGTATAGCCCAGCTATAATTTCTCTATGCCTAATTACTCACTAGTAGCCATACATCCATAAACTATAAATTATTTGCAAATTATTTGAAATAATCATTACGTTTCGGACCTTCAAAGTGAACGCATCTGCCACTCGTAATTAGCGTTATCAGGAAGTCATTAAAGTGAAAGTTTGTTTACGACATATATCTCGGGATCTTTTGTGTATTAATCTTTTACACCATTATGGAAGTTGTTGACAAAGGTATGTACTATCATTATCTGTGCTATTTCGTGCCATTTTTTTATAATAATATTAATTTATTTGAGGTCTACGTGACCCTTAATTGCAAACAAACTATTTGTGTACTATGTACGTTCACGTAAGGTTTTAACTATGTTGCTAAAATAATCTAAAGATGACTCTATAAAGGCTAATTTATTATTTTATATTGTCTACTGGCCGGTTTTTGCCGGACCCTTGGCCAGAAGCCTTCTACGGAACTCGTAACAGTGCTACGAGATTGCTCCCCCGTAAAGAACTATCAACAACCCTTCTTAATATATGCCCTTTTCATTTCAGGTAAGTACTTTTATTCTTTACAAAATTGCAAGAATGCATATATTTGAGTTGAAGGACCTTGCTCCTGGTTCGCAAACTGAGTAATCAAGCCACGTACTTAAGTTACTTCTACAAAATATTTCGCCGGACTTTATACACTTATCATATCGATTAAAAGTTAAAAATTGGCAAGTGCGATCAACTGAAGAGAAAGAACTCGTAACTAAAACAAAGCAGACACTTCAACGTTAACTTAAGCCAAAGTTAGGATCGATCGTTGACAAACCACGTAGTGGCGGAAGTTGTACATCAAACGACGGTAACACGGCACGTAGCTTTTTATTAATTCCGCTCTTGCAGCTGAAATTACTGGCATCAAAAAGGATCTCATTGATAGGTGTGGCACAATTTTGAACTGTTTAAACTATGGTCTAAAGTCCTTATTCATGAGTCTCAAGTTTTCGACCATGTATTTTTATCCATAGGACAGCTTTGAGAAGAAACTGCCGAGGCCACAAATAAAAATATAAAATAATTCAGACTAAATAACACGAGGAAGATGTCACGCGTCTTGACTCATCGTCTCTATCTCATAAATCGTCTTTTGTTAAAGTCAGACCCACTAATTACAAGTCAAGAAAAGCTACTTAGAATGAAAAAAACTGTTTTTTCCAACTCTGTTCTTAGTCTTTTAGATGTTTAGAGTAAATTCAAAAGTAATTATTAATTGTAACATAGTTTAATTTAAGTATTTTTAAGATGACAACTCATAACGTGCAATTTTTTATGTTCCATTAATAGCACGGTTACGAAGCAACTTTATTACTATATTTTTGTAGAAAACGTATACTGTTTTAATATTGTAAATAATGAACATGTATTCAATTTTGTTTTTTTGATATATTTTTTTATTAATATTCATTATTTGTATTTTTTATAAAGGATTGAAATAGAGAGAATTTTGCTATAATTTGAATTATTTTGTTTTATTTATTTTGGTGAAATAAATAAATTCAATTCATATCATTTTCGGTTTTTTATTAGACCAAATAATAATACGTTATTTATAAAATTATATAATATATAATATACTTATACTTTTGGAGATATCGAATTTTGACACTTTCTCCATACAAGCTGAACCACTGTGTGCAACTGTATGAGTTCTATCACTGAGATAAGAAGACATAAGACTTATAGCTTTATTAGACAATCCATAATGTTCTAATTTTAAAATAAGGGTCGTATGAACCACGCAATCAAAAGCTTTAGAAAGGTCACAAAATATTCCTACTGCATCGCAAGATTGCTCCCAACTGTTATATATATATTTAATGAGTACAGATGCCGCATCAATTGTTGATCGACCTCTGGTAAAGCCAAACTGGTTATTGTTAAGTAGTTTATTTCTATTAAAGTGACCTAACATATCATTCAGAATTAGTTTCTCAAAGGCTTTACTTAAAACTGGTAGTATGGAAATGGGACGGAAGTTCGTTATATCACTCATCTCACCCGATTTAAAAAGAGGTATGACTTTACTATATTTCATACTAGCGACCCGCCCGCGGCTTCACCCGCGTGGAATGTATTATACATATAAACCTTCCTTAAGAATCACTCTATCTATTAAAAAAAACCGCATCAAAATCCGTTGCGTAGTTTTAAAGATTTAAGCATACATAGGGACAGACAGCGCAAGCGACTTTGTTTTATACTATGTAGTGAAGATCTGGAAAGATCCCTTCTGAAATGCAATTATTGTAAATGAATGCTAGATGGGGTGAAATTACACCTATGATATGAAAAAGTACACTAACTGATGTGCCCCACAAATCCTCAGTCTTCTTTAAACTAAGCGTTTTAAATACTTTGACTATTGAATCTGAATTTATAGGGCTGAATTCAAAGTTTATATTACATTTACTGACATTAGTGCAAGTGCCTACCCCACTCTGGGAATGAAGGCGTGAAGGTATGTATGTATGTAGTGCAAAGTAATGATTGAGCTTGAACCGCGGATGATTTGAGACATTTCGTAGTATTAATAGCCATGTTGGAAAAATAATCATCGATGCTAAGGCAACGTCTTTATTTGACGTGATAAAATTTTGTTACTTGTTTTTTTATTAATTCTCAAAATCAAACTGTCCTTATAATATATCCCGACGTAATATCGTACTGTTACCGTACATAAAACAGTAGGTAAATGTTGAATCATGTTTTTTTTGTGGTAGGTACCCAATAAAAAATGCTTCTATATCGCTACTTAGGTCTACTGGTAAGTAATGTCATCATGGCAGGTGATATACATTGCGTTTACTATTTTTTTTTTTTTTTTTTGCCCCCGCGGCGACTTGAACAGCTACTACCGCAGGGATATGGCTTCCACGTGAAGTGATTTCGCCAGTGTCAAGGTTTATATGAGTATAAAACACAATCCAATCTTCTCTAGGAAGATTGGGGGCAACGTTGTACGGTGATTTGTAGGTCAGAGGTCAAGATAGTTTTAACCTCTGCACCACTGCGAGTCCACTTGAAACGAGAAGAAAGATGCCAGATACACGAAATAAGTCCAAGTCTTCAATCACTGTGCGACACAAAGGCATAAAAAGTACAAATCACTATCAGAAAAGAACTTTGAACACCTAATTACCCAAAAATTAAAGTCTAAAACAAATTACACGTCCGCCATCTTTTAACGTTGCAAATGGCCCCCTGCGTTTACTATACTTTAAGTTTAGTGCTACCTACCTAAAAGAAATCGTAGGAATGTATTTTGTGTCATTTTCGTCTCCGGGCTTAGCCGATAACGGCCGATAAAACATAGAACAGCCGAGAAAAATCGAATCGTTAACAGATTTTAATCATACTGTACAAAAATTACGATTGACGAAGTTTTCATTTCGCGACTGTACAATATAAAGGTGATTTCCATCAAACGGCTCGCAACGCATTGGAACGGAACAGATTTTATAATCATTAAACGATATTAAATCATGTACACAGTGTTAAAAGTCTATATTACCAAGCCGTGCACAGCCGCTTGACCGCGGGTGGGCGTCTTCCGCGATAAGCGAACGTAGCCAAAAGTATGCTGCGATGCGCGATCGGCTTCGTAATAAAAATATAATAATAATTTTAATAGTCGCGATCGGGTGTCCTTTCCGATCAGATGAGATGCGAGCCGTTTCATGGAAGGTGGAAATCATCCTTAAGTTAGACTGAGATACAAATACATTTTCATTAATTTTTCATTGGCATTCACATATTTAAATACCTTTTAAACTAGTCCATGACGGGACTGTTTCAAGATTTATATTTTTTTATTAAATAGGCAACATTGTAGGTGAGTATTCAAAGTAGAGATCAAAATAGACTATCGTAAATATTACGTATTTTCCTACCTCTATGGAATGTAAGCTTGTATAATCTGTAGGTGGAGTCATGCACAGAGTACTTAATGTGTCATGATAAATGTCAATTGTCAATCAGCTAGTCAACCTATTTATTTACTTGTGCTAAAATAACCTCAGTTGATTTAATATTATTAATATAAATTCAGTTTTTAAAATAAAACGATGGCGAGTAGCAGATTAGAAAGGATTGGTACCATTTTCACAAGGTGTGTATTATTCGTGATTTCTTTTTAAGCCAGTTTTTGAAGTTCTATTTTCAATTTCTAATTATTATTTTTTTATTAAAAATTAAACGGAAGTGTTGGAAAATCGCGGCAAAACGTTAATTATTAGCGGGAAAAGGAATTAAGATTTAGGTTCACTTTTCGCTTTAGTTCAATCAACGTGTAGTCTTGTCGAGCAAAAACTTCTTATCTTAATACAATAAAATGTCTAACATAAAAAAAGCAGTGAAGTCCAAGTTCCTAACCGAAGATATAACCGACTTTATGAACGATACTGAATCTCCTAAAAATAAGAAAACCCAGAAGCGCACTAAGGCAGATATAGCTGAAGAGGAAGATATATCCAAATTAATTGGGGATTACCAGGCAGTTATGAAGCGAAGAAAAGTTGCTGCTAAAGTTGATGGAAGCAACACGAAACAGAAGGTTCTGGAAACTATGAGCCATCAGATAGAGTCAAGGTAGGCATTTAACTATTCGAAGCTTGTATGTTATGGAGTACTTAGTAGGTATTAAAATGCACTTATTTTTATTTTGCAGACAACGAAGCAATGAACTCATGTTGAAAAACTTGTCTGAAGTTCTTGATCAGCATGATGCTGATTACAATGTTTTGAAAGAAAATGAGCAGAAGTTGGAACACCTCACTGGGGCTCTTTTAAAATGCTTTCAACAAGCCAGTGCTGCACATAAACAAAAATTAAAATCTCTTCGAGAGATCCACCATACATTCAAAACTGAGTAATGTATTTTATATAAATGAAAACATAATTTAAATGGATTTTTGTCAGTGCCATCTTTATTAATCTGTAACATTTTTTTCAGATGTGAAGAAATGAATTCTATGCACAAAGCACAAAGTGACAAGTTAGCTGAAGAACTAGACAAGGATTTAAAAACTCTCGAACAAAAACTGGTATCAGAAACAAAACGTAGTGGCTGGGAGACCCTGCGCAAAACTATTTTTCATGCTATGCAAAATGATTTGTAAACTAACAATTTTCACAATAATTGCATTTTATATTTTAGAAACATTCTTAGTAGATTATTTGTTGGATTTTTTAGATAGCACATAAGGTTTTAAATGTATCACAAATATCTCTAAACAGTCATGTCTCTTATTTTGTAATAGTCCTGAATGATTACTAGATAAAAAAATATTAAACTGATAATGGTTTTTTTTAATTTTTTATTTGTCAATGTCATTTTCAATCAACCATCGTTGCAGAAACATGCTGAAGTCTCTTTATCCAGGGCCTTGTTTCACAATTGTTTACAAGCTTTCATTAAAAAGGCTCCTGGTCTTTCTTCAGATTATGCACCTTTTGTTTAATACTGTTAAAACATGCATTTACATTAAATTCACCATGATCTAGGTGAAGAATAATTCTTATTTCAACAGTATATTATTATTTCTTGATGGAAGTAATAATTGCTAGCAACTTTTTATTAACCTTTTGAACGCCACAGTCGGCTCTGGCCGACTACTGAAAGTCGTGCCACTGACGCCACCTACGGCCACAGCCGACACAAGTTAGAGATTAAAAGAGACTTTGTTTCGTATGGATTAAGTTGTAATTTGCTTAGCATAGCAAACATGTTTGGCGTGTGAGTGACGCATTCTGTATTTGACGTACGGCGTTCAAAAGGTTAAATACATAGGAGAAATTACCATGCTATCGTTATCACCTTGGACTTTATTTGAGACTAGCTTCTGCCATCAACTTCGTCCACATAGATTATAATTATTGTTATTCCCGTGGGAACTTTTTAAATTTCCGGGATGAAAAGTAGCCTATGTGTTAATTCAGGGTACGAGCAATCTCCATTTCAAATTTCAATCAGCTTTCCAGCCAGTCAGCCAGCAACGTTGCAGTTTGAAGGAGTAATAAACTAACACACACACAAACTTTCGCATATATAATATTAGTAGGATAAAATAGAGGTGAAGTGTATTACAATCACTAAGTATTAACTGGTATTTTAAATGTTAATAATTGGGCATTCTACCTTTTCATATACATACATACATACCTTCACGCCTTCATTCCCAGAGTGGGGTAGGCAGAGCTACAGAATTACCAACAACTCCAAAAACTTGTTGATAACTCTGTAACCACAATTTGCACAATTAGGCTAAGATGTTTAACAGTGTATATTAGTGACAGGTAGCAAGCCCATCGCCTAACAGTACTACAAGCCTTTATTCCCTTAGTCGCCTCGACTTCCACGGGTAGACATGGAAGAAGACACTTTTCATATAATACTATATAAAACCAAATTTCATCATTACCAATTAGACTTATCTAAATTGTGAGTGCAGATGGGCCTATTTGGATACACTGAACCCGTAGGATGTTTTTTGCAATCATCCCTCTAACACAAGGTGGTGCAGGTTTCCTCAAGATGTTTGATGTCTACTGTAAAACATTAGGAAAATGTAAGGAACTTTATCATAGCAGGCATTATGTTATGAATAAGGCAAAAGTCGTTTCTTATAACTAACTATTTATCTTTCAGATTGTTTAGTTTCTATCCTAAAACAAAAACAAAAAACATCATTTTAAATTTGTTGCAGAGTTGAGGGTCTGATTACGCGAGGTGCGATTAAGCCTGACGAGAGACCTCTGTGGTTCGACATCTACAAGGCGTTTCCGCCGGTCACCGAGCCGAAGTTTGCGAGACCGCAACCAGAAATCAAACCCATTCGTCAAATCCTGTACCAGGAAGATGTCATAAGAGCGTAAGTTGACAACACGAGTTGTTTAAAATTATAAGGTCTAATAACTACCCAAAGCCATTGTTTTATTTGTTACTGTAGTCGCCAAAAAGTCAACGATTTTTATTTTAAATATTTTTTTAGGAAATTCCATTCTGCGGGACAAGGAATGGGCACGGTCAGCATGCTCATCCCGACGGGAGAAACTCATATAAAGAAGCTGGTGAAACAATACAAAAAGTTGAAAGCTGAAGGGGTCCCAGAAAACGAGCTCGTTGAAAAGGCTGCGGCTGCCGTAGACAGCCACCGTCAGTCAGACGCTCCGCCAGTCAAGAACACCCCCAAAAATCCTGAATCAGCGACAGCACAAGTTCTAGCAGAAGCCGACCTGAAAAATATTTTCAATGAAAATGTAAATGATGTGAAATAATTTCATTTGTAATATTTTGTACATAGTTTTAGTGATAAATATAGTGTTAGAAATTGGTTAGGAACACATTTCAAAACCCACTGATGGATAATTATTTGACTCCTTATCTACCAACTCCAAAAAATTAGGCAAGAGCATTTTGAACCATGTTCAGTTCAGATGCCCAAAGCTATTTTCTATTTAAAGTCTTCCTTTTAAATTGGTTAGGCTAAGGGCCTGGCCATGCACATCACCACGGCGCGGCGTTGTTAACGTGAAACGGCGCCGCGCCGCGCCGTAGAAAGATTACGTTGCCGCGTCGTGCAGATTCACGGTGCCCTGGAACAGCGGCTTCGAGCAAGAGTCTCTTCTCACACTTTATTATGAAACACGGCACGTTGGTGTTCCACCTTGGCAGCGCCGTGCCGTGCCCATATGTCCACGCGCGAGCTCCGACGAATCGCGGGTTGGGAAGAAGGCAAGTGTGCGCCGCGCCCGTCCATCGCATCGTACCCCGCCTGCCCCAATACAAGAGTTGCTCTTATATCATATACGTAATACTGACTAAATCCTGATGTCAGATTCCTTGATATTTTACAGAGCTCGCACGCGGGCTATAGGTCAAGTTGTGTCAGATTGTCCCTGATATGTACTTATTTTATTGATCGATTCAGTTTGGCTACGGGTATGCAGAGAGAGTTTCTGAATCGGAATCTACTGATTACTTACCGGAACTGTTATTGACTGATATACCTACTTCCCCTGAATGTAAACAATTGACTCATTCTGTACGATCGAGGGGCCTTACCTACTCAGTACAACTTGCACCATACATAAGTAGGCTGTTAGTAATCATCCTTCTTATCAGTGAGATAAGATAAACGAGCCCTGCAAAAGAACACGCCTAGTATTGCGCTGTAACCCGTGTGCTGCTTCAGTGACGAATTTTCTGTTCAAAATATTGTGAGAGACAGTGGAGTGTTCCAAAATGGCACAGAGGAGGTCCCTGTTGTTTTACTTGGCAGTCATTTTGGGTACGTACAAACTGACTTAAACGTTTTAAGCTTATGTATTACACGGTCGTGAAAACTTATCTCGCTATGGTTGCTTTGTTCAGGTACCTGCCTGCCTCGTCAGGTATTAACTGACCCAATTAAGTAGCGAGTTATTTTTTTTGTAGCGTCTAGAGCATAATGTGCAACCGAAAAGATTATGAGCTGTCCTGCAACCGTATTAGGGAGATTTATATATTTTTTTTAAATTATTATTTTATTTAATAAGTACAATTTTTTATTAAGACTAAAATTAGGCATTGCCCCACAAAACTGGAGTAATAGTTTGACTGTGGGAACGGCAGTTATATAGGCAGCTAGATAGAATACTTAATTAGGTATTCAATACCTATCTTTAATATAGGTAAGTAAGCTACGGCTACGGACAATCTCACAGAAATTGAGCTAGTCCCTAACTAAGATCTAGCTTGTACTTTGGGTATTAGACAACTTAAACACGTTCAAATAAAGAGAAATACCTATACACTTAAGTACATAGAAACTATCCAATAGTCATACATACATTTAATCACGTCTGTTTCCAAGAGGAGTAGGCAGAGACGACCTCTCCACTTGCTACGATCTTTCGACAAATTTCTTTCGCTTCTTCAACATTCATAGGTACATCGAGTCATGCACGCACACACGTCGGTTTCGAGTACTTAAGATTGGACCCTTTAGAAATATTTGCCCGTACCGGGAATCGAAGCTGGGACCACGTAATCAAACCACCGAGTTCAGTAGTGTTTGAGATTAGTTGGGCAGACACCATTAATTAATTCTTTAAATTAAGAATAAAGCTACTCGTAATAGAATTATTATGTAAAAAAGTATTCTGCATGCCTTTCTCTGTGACCCGACAAACGACATACTTTTTACAATATGTCCCATTTGTTCCATGGAACTACGAATTTTGTATTGAACATTACGTCACAGCTTAATATAAAATGCGAAGTTCTATGGAACAAATGGGACATACCCACTTTTTACTCGACGGCTATTGTAGAAGATTCCGGGAGGGAAACGATGATAAAGATGTAAGTAGGTACCTTAGTCCCCTATAGATTTCATAAATAACGGAGGAAGGGAACGGACAACTGGGAATAGCCGGATGCAGGTCGAGCAATACTTTTACAATTTATATTAACTCCACAGTGGTGCTGAGTACCCTTTCGCACGAGGCAGAGGCTAGAAGAAAAATTCTTCGAGGGAGGCGTGTGATGACCCGGACTTATTACCGTACGTACATCAACGTATTCATTTGTATAGTGGCTTTCTGCAATTGACAACATTTCATTTTAGTGACACCTGTGGCCCGTTTCACGAAGCTACAAGTTACAATTTTACAAGTGTAAACTGGCAACATTGGTCAAAAAAGGTACTACAAGCGTTTCACGAAGCTACTTTTCTACAACTTGTAAAATTCAAGTTACAAGTGTAAAATTTGAACCATAGACATTTTTTTTATTTTATTGTTAGAAATTGCTTCAATCGAACTAACGTTTCTCGAAAATTTTGTTACATTGTCAACTTGTACTTGTCAATTAGTAAAAAAAACTACCTAGCTTCCGAGCTAAGTAAACTTGTAATTTGTTAGAGTCGCTGTCAAATCATTCATTCTATAGTACCTACCTCGTTTGTTTTTAAACGTCACTCATGTCGTACCGTCGTTGAGTTTAATTTTCTGTTAAAAAGTTTGTTATTATTGTATATTTTGTTATTGTTAGTTGTTGAGTTTAATTCTCTGCTAAAGTTTGTTGTTATTGTTATTTTGTTTGTAAATATTAAGTGAAGTTTCATAAGCTTGTGGAATGTGGAAGTACATCACGGGTATATGAAAAATCCCTTGAATTTGGCACAAGTCCTAAAGCCTGTGCCTTTGCGTGTATGACTTTCCACGCATCGGTCTTGGTTGCCGAAAATGCTCCAAAAAAAACTTTTTTCTTAAGCAACACTTCTTTTAGCAGTGTTGCCTTCAAAATTTTCCGGTTGGTTTATCTAACTAAAATAACTCCCGTACCTACTTTAAAATTTTAACGATAACGAGAGACAACTCCGAAGACTCCGCGAGACTGGAGTGGAGACATCATCGGATTTACAGATTATAAATATAAATATTTCAAGATTTGACATTTAGAAACGTCAAAACATCAACAAACTTTTTTTTTAATAGGGACTTGTTAAATCGAGATGTCATTCCGGGGACGCCATAGAGACGCTCTGGTGACAGTTCGTGTTTGTGTCGGTCCTGCGAAATTCTGTGGCCTAGTGCTATTATTCTTGGGTTTTGTTGTGTTACTGTGCATCATTGGTGATCTGTAAGTGTCGTGACGTATTTTCGTACGCTGCTAACCCCGCAATGTCGCATATCCCGCCAAAGCCTCCAGACATAACCTCCAACAGGGAGGCGTCTTCAGGGTGTCCTCCGAGTGTCGCGACGCCTGTTGCGATTTCGGAGGATTCGATGGAGTCTGATCCCTTACGGAGGGCAACCAAGAGATCTTTTGAGTCGGGAGGCTCCCAGCCTCCAACTAAGTTGGCGAGTAGGGCACCGTCCGACTCAATAGTTCACTTGTTTGAGCACCCTAATTTAAAAGAAGGTAGAAAATACTCGTCCACTGACAAAGGCCCTTTCCTTGTTTATGTGTCTAGGACAGAATCCCAACCTTCCTCCGGTACAACCCTTAACCCAATTAAATTTGGACAAGTTATGGTTAACTCGCGAGTGCAAAATATCTCCCGTGAGGGAATTAAAAAGATAGGCCGAAACCGCGTAAGTGTTGATTTTAATTCTGCAGAATCAGCTAATTTGTTCCTAGCGAATCCACTACTTGCGGCAAATAAATTTGAGGCTATTGTCCCCACCTTTAATGTCACCCGCATGGGGATAGTTAGAGGTGTCCCCTCTGATCTTTCACTGGATGAATTTGCACGGGAGGTCGAACTTCCATCAGGCTGTGGAGAAATTCTTAAAGCCAGAAGACTCAACCGGAAGATTCATAAGGTGGATGGTATAGAATGGGTTCCCACTGGGACAATTGTCATCACATTTAGTGGTCAAGTTCTACCCTCAAGGATTTACTTCTGTTACACATCATTGCCAGTCGAAATGTATATACTGCCCACAATTCAGTGTCACAGCTGCTGTAAATTCGGTCATATTGCAGATCAATGCCGGTCAAAACCCAAGTGCTTTAAATGTACACAGGAACATACAGGTAAAACCTGTGATGCTTCGGAAGACCTGATTTTGTGCTTGTTCTGCTCGGGCAAGCACTTTGCCACAAGTAAGACTTGCCCAGAACATACTCGCCAAAAGACGATCAAGGATACAATGGCTCAAGAAAATATTTCCTATTCCCAAGCATGTGATAGATTCCCCCCTGTGAAAAGGACCTATGCGGATATCGCTCAGAGTCCGCATCATTTACAATATGATCCCATCCCGACTCAGACTCAATTCTCTGCCTCCTCTCCCCCACCTCAAAGGATTTCCTATAGAAAATCAGTCTCCATTCCAAGATCCCCGCGGCAACCCTTAACACAGGGCTACGATCGCGCCGCGTATAATGCAATCATTGGAGATCGAGACCCTCCTCCCCCGAGGAATGGTGTTGCCCTCCAATTCCCATGCTCTCCCCCCGCCCCCTCCCTCCTAACTCCTCCCAGTGAAAATTTGCTGGATGTTCTTTTATCCCTGTTGATCAATATGTTCAGTAAGATGGACGATTTCCCCCTACCGCCCAACGTTGCCAATAAACTTTCCGAATTTATAAAAATTATTAATATTCCATCTCATACAGTGGAATAGTCACAGTATTCGCTCTAAGCAACACGAAATTCTACAAATGGCTGCCTCGTATGATCCTGTTGCTTTTGCCATTTCGGAGACCTGGTTGGTTCCAGGATCTCGGTTTCGGGTTCCTGGGTACTCCTGTCTCCGGCATGACAGAGATGACGGTTATGGAGGAGTTGCCCTCCTTATTAAATCCTCTGTCACATATTCCTTTCTTCCCCTCCCCCCCTCTCCCTCCTGCATCAATGCTGTGGCTGCCAAAGTCATGGATTTCACTGTACTTTCCATCTATATTTCGGACCCCCATTCGATTCAAATCTCTGACCTAGACCTTATATTTTCTGCCCTACCGGGCCCATTTCTTATTTTAGGTGATTTTAACTGCCACCACCTTATGTGGGGAAGTGCAGACTACGACTCCTTGGCCTGTGATCTCGTGGACCTCATGGTGGACAAGAACATCTGCCTACTCAATGATGGTTCCCCTACACGCAGAACGGCCCCTGGCCAAAATGCTAGTGCGGTTGACCTTTCTTTATGCTCCCCTAATTTTGGCACTCTCCTCTCATGGTCAGTCCTTCACGACTCCCACGGTAGTGATCACCTTCCTATTTTAATTTCGTCCCCTTCATCCTTCTCGCAACCTAATGTTATATCAAAAATTAACAGGTACCACTTGCCCAAGGCAGATTGGGACCAATTTGCCATGGACTTAGATGCAGCTGTCAGTGATATGCCCTCAGTATCATCAGAAAATGGTCTTATCTGCCACGATTACTTAATTGATGCCCTTAAAGTGGTAGCAGACAAGAACATCCCTCTTAAAAAAAGGAGTAATTCGTGTAGGTCCTCTCCCCCTTGGTGGGACTCTGAATGCTCGGATTTGATTCGTCAAAGGAGGGAAGCTGAGGAAGTGTACTGTCGAAATATGTCAATAGATAACTTTCTCGCTTTCAAAAGGACTGCGGCCTTGACGAAACGTATGCTCCAAAAGAAAAAAAAGAATGGGTGGATAAGCTTTTGCCGTAGCATCTCTCCCCGTACGCCTGCTGCAATTCTTTGGAAATCCATAAAGCGTTATCGTGGATCTTACCTAACCCGCGACCTTCCTAGTAATGACTCCAATGTTTGGTTCCAGGATTTTATTGACTCTTTATCTCCCTCCTCGGTTCCCCACTCTAATTCTCTTCCCTCTTCTTACCCTTCTAACTCTCCTCCTAGCAATTTCGACCAACCGTTCTCTTGGTTGGAGCTACTTGCCTCCTTGGATCACCTTAAAAACTCTTCTCCTGGCCCTGACAATATCCCTTTCTCTTTTTTGTCCAATTCTGGACAATCAACAAAAAAATATTTTCTGAATCTTTTAAATAATTTTTTCGACCTTGGTTTTGTTCCAGGAGCCTGGAAAAAACAAATAGTTATCCCCCTACCGAAGACAGGGAAAGATCCCCGTTTACCATCTTCTCATCGTCCTATTGCTCTATCTTCCTGTCTTCTTAAAATCCTGGAACACATGATTAAAAAACGTCTCGAGTGGTTTGTGGAATCCAAAAAAATCCTGGCCAAAAGCCAATTTGGTTTTCGGAGAGGAATGGGCACCATGGACAGTATCTCCATTTTATCCACAGACATCAGGATTGCCCTTTCAAAGAACGTGTTCCTTGTCGGAGCTTTTCTGGATATATCATCCGCTTATGATAACGTGATTCTCTCCTTACTCAGAGATAAATTATCTAAGCTGAGTTTGCCGCAGAAGCTTTCCCATTTCATTTGTAATTTCCTTATGGATAGATCTATTGAAGTGAGGCACCGTGATGCCCTTTCCGCTCCAAGATCTATCTGGCAAGGCCTCCCCCAAGGATCCGTACTAAGCCCGCTACTCTACAGCATTTATACCCATGACCTAGAAGAGGCAGTTTCTCCATTCTGCAACATCCTGCAATATGCAGATGACTTAGTCATATACTCCTCTTCCCACTCGATCGATGTAGCCTCAAGTGACCTCAATCAAGCATTATTTTATCTGGGAGAATGGCTTTCCACTCATGGTCTTTCCCTCTCAGTTGACAAATGTACTGTTGTTCCTTTCACCAGAAAGAGATCTTTCCCCCCCATCGAAGTAGCCTTTAATAATGAACTGATCCCTGTTAGGAAGAAGGTAAAATTTTTGGGAGTTATTCTGGACTCTCGTCTTACCGGTTCTGATCATGTTGACTTCATAGTTCAAAAATCTCAATCAAATCTTAACATTGTACGATGCCTTTCAGGTGTGTGGTGGGGCGCCCACCCTTATTCCCAAAAACTTATTTATAACGCCATTATCCGCAGCGTTCTTGACTATGGCTCTTTCACTCTGGTGCCTTGCAGTAAGGTGGCCTTGGGTAAACTGGATAAAACCCAATTTCAGGCTTTAAGGGTCATCCTTGGAGCTATGAAATCTTCTCCCACCAACGCACTTCAGGTGGAAGCAGTAGACCCTCCTCTTTCCCTCCGTCGTCAATTTTTGGCAGACCGGTTCTTCCTTAAATTTTCCCTTCTCAACGACCACCCGCTCTTTCCTAAACTTCAAGAACTCTCTTCTTTAATCACAGATAGTGGTTACTGGTTTAACAAAAATCCACCTTGCTTGATAAATAGCCTTCGCAAATTCTGTAGTCTTCCGGACCCTGCATTTTCTTGTTCTCTATTTCCTCTTTTTTCTGTCCCTTACGATTCTTTAATTTTCCAACCCAGCATAATCCTTGACTTTGGTATATCAAAAAACGACCCTGGAGCTAACAAAGCATTCCTTGACAAAATTAACGGTCTCTGGGGAGACTGGCTGTTGTTATTCACAGATTCCTCCAGACTTTTAGTTTGGGGGGCAGTGGGTTCGGCAGTTTGGATTCCGAAGTTCTCTATAATTCTAAGCTTCAAATGCCCTCCTCTTACATCAGTTTTTACTGGAGAATTAGTAGCTATTTTGGAAGCTATTAAATATGTTATGTCACATGGGATTCATAGATCAATAATTTTTTCAGACTCTCTTAGTGGTTTGCAGTCCATCAAGGCCAATCCGTTTTACACAAAAGTCAGTTATCCCTTAGTAATGTTAATAAGGCAAACACTGTATGAATGTCAACTCCGCAATCTCGAGATCACATTGGCCTGGATCCCCAGCCATTCTGGGATTCAGGGCAATGAGGTTGTTGATTCCTGTGCTAAGGAGGCCGTGGAGATTGGCAGTCTGGTTCACACCCAGTGCTACTTTTACGACCTCCTATCCTCTGCCAAATCAGACCTCGAATCTAACTGGCGTCAGCAGTATGAGAGTTCTACATCGGTCAAAGGTCGTCATTATGGGGACATTCAGCCCAACATCCCTTCCAAGCCATGGTTCTTCTGGTTTCGCCAAGCCAATAAACAGACTACATCTGTCATTTGCAGATTGCGCATTGGTCACACTTGTTCCCCCTCACGCCTGTACAGATGGCGCATTGTTCAATCCCCCCTCTGTTCTTGTGGCCTGGAGGAAGGAACTGCAGACCACATTATCTTGAACTGCCCGAATAGATCGGTTTCTTTATATGACAACCTACCTCCCTCAGTTCCCAAGCCCACCAACCTTAAAACCCTCCTTTTCCTTTCATCATCGAACAAAAAAGTTCTACTTTCCTTAATTAAATTTATAGGCAAAGAAAAAATTAAACTCTAGGTGCTTTTACCCGCTTTTGTGGCTTCCAATTTACATCTGTGTATCCGATCTATATTGTCTCAAATGTTTTGTCTTGTCTTAGGTTTTGTGTCTGTTTATTCCAGGATCACAACAAACATACGTAACTGCAACCGTTATTCAGGACCAACAACTAATTAACAACAAAAACTGGTCATACACGCTGTCAGACGTCATTGGCAGTAATGGTTGCTAACCAAAAGCGACCGGTTGCCAAAAATTAAAAAAATAGAATAGAATAGAATAGAGATGTCATTCACTTGTAATCGAGATTACCATACGATCCTATTATTCTACCATGCCGGCCGCGTTCGAGAAACACTTGTACTTGTAAATTGTAACTTTTTGCTCTTGTTACTTGTGAACTTGTAATTTGTAACTTGTAGCTTCGTGAAACGGGCCACTGAACACGGCAAAATATTGATTTAGATTTATTTTTCTTTATTGACAAAATTACAAGTAAGTTAAAAAAAAAATCGAGTTTTACCAATACTATGCCTGAATAGATATAATAACATTGCCTTTTTCACGAGAAAAAAAGCTGTCATACTTCAAGTTTGACATTGACACTATTGACAGATGGATAGGATATACTTGAGATCGGTTGACCGCCATTATTAAAAAGAAAACCTTTTTTTTTATACAGATTGGACTAACGTAATATGTCCATTGTGTCGTAGAAATGAAGTTACGCCCTTTTAGAATAAGAACATCTTAATAAATTAATAATAAAATAATTATACATCCTAGGGAAAAAATAAAACTATTAGTGTCTTCCTCCTTCCAAACAGTATCTATAAAACGAATAAAATTAAAGTCTTGAAAATATGAAATCTTGTCAATTATTTTACAATGAGCAACAGAACTACTTACGTCCGGAGTGACGTCACACAAGCGATCTGAGTCACCTGTCTAAGCGGTCTACTTATAGTAAGATTATAGGGTAGGTCTGTCTATATCGGAGTGGCTAGATGCGCCTGTATAGTGTTCATTTCGGTAGGGTAATTTCACAAAAAACGTACTTTCTAGGCACTCTACCGAATATTGGCACTATATACTTACTTTTTTGCAAGTCAATAGAGGCGATAGTTCCACATTCACATTTATTTTAGATGCGAGTCATTGGGATAAGCCGCTAATGCACAGAGGGGAGGAGGCGCAACGCGATTTCCCATACGGAAAACCGCCGTTTTCGGCAAAACACTATTTTGGACGGGTAGCACAAGTTGCATTTTCTCGCTTGTTGCTCAGTGCGCGTCTCTATCGTTACTAGACTAGATAGAAAGGGAGATCCGAGCGACCACCTTGTCGCGGGCAACTATTGCTAGCCGCATTGGACTATTACTTATGGGCCTCTCTATTTTACGACGTTAAACAATATTGCTTTTGACGTGTAATGCCATTTTTGTTTACTCGGACGCCATTACTATCAATTACTTCTAAATCTAAACAGCCCAATTTCTGATATTTTACACATTATTATTTTTTCAAATTCGGCTTTTGTCATTTTCTGAATTTTTCGCATTATTAAATTTCCTTTCAGAGATAGTGTCCAATTTCTGTATTTCTCATTCTGCTCAATTTACCAGATTCCGTTTTGAACGGAATCGTTTATGACCAAATTATTAATTTCACATTTTCCGAATTTTCCACATTCTAAATTTTCACAATTATAGATTATACCAACTTGACATTTATCAAATAAGTACAGAGAAAAATAAAAGTCGGTATGTTTTTTCATAAATAAAATAAGTAAGGCAGTAATAATTGCACAATTACATAACATAAATTACATTAACATTTCTTATATTTTGTTCGTCCAATAGACGATTACTTGAACCAACATAATTTTTGCAAGCATTCTTCAGCTGATATCAGTCCCTTCAATAAGTCTTCGATATTTTTTTGTACTTTCGCGTCTTTTTTTATATATTTTGATCGCCTTTTTTTGGAGTCAGCAAAAATTTGCTCATTTTTTACTTTCTTTGCATAAAATTTTGCTTCAGACTTCAAAAAATGTATGTAGTAGAAAAGGTTGCTCTTGCCAACCTTTTTGTTTACACGAAAGTGCCGACCTTCCAGGGCATTTGTGGTTCTATGTCGCTCATTAGCACAAGACCACATACTTCTGCAAATCTTGGTCATCCAATTTTTGTTGAAATATTCTACAATTTTTTCCGTTGCGATGTCGTTTGTCCCTTCGTTTAAAATATAAAGCCAGGCTTCGGGTATATAATCGACTGGCAAAAGGGCTAAATTTGATGTAAGTCTTACAATTCGCCTGTGTTGTTTATCTTCCAGCATACCTAACTTCTCAGCATTTTTCCATATCGCCTTGGAAAAATGATAGAAACACCCCTTCACACGTACATCAGGATAAACAGTCTTAACGGCGTTGATAATTGCAGTTTCCCAATCGCTTTTGAACAAAGATATTTTTACGTTAAATTGTAGTCTTAAAATGCGAAATACTTCCTCGTAAGTACATTCTTTTTTATTCGGTAGCAAGCAAAAAAAGATGGGTACTATAGCAGTAACTTCGCTAGTGCTTCCGACGTCAACGTGAATCAAAACAAAATGCTGTTTATCTGAACAAACTGGACAAAAGCACCAAATTTTCTCCAGGGGCTAATTAAGTACCCAGCTTTCGATATTAATTTGATAGCAACCAGCCCTATCTTTCACCTTTTTATTTTTTATTTTGGCTTTTAGTCCAGGCAACGTAGAGGTATAGAGGGAAATGATGCTTTTCAAAAGTTACACACTTTTAGGAGCGGATATCTCAAAAACTGTACAAGATATCGAAAAACATGACTGAATAAAACCTGTAGCAAATTCAATTAGCTTTCATCAGTTTTTAGTGGCCATGTCTCTAGGACGCATAGTTTCCGAGTTATAAGCAAAAAACCGAAAAATGTATACCTATATTTCAAAATGGCCGCCGTAAAATTTAAGATAGCCGACGGAGAAGTTGGTTCCTATCAAAAACCTAAAGATATGAACCTAACTAAACTAGTCCCTGAATAAACACCTGAAACTGCCGTACTAAGCAGAGTTGTGAAAGTTTAAAAAAATATTAAGTGTTTTGATCGTGATGGTACTGCCATTACTTCTTTACTATACAAAATACGTATAATGTATACAATAATATTATGGAAATTTAATAAAGCGAAAAATTCAGATTATGACAAAGATATCGAATTTGAAAAAATAATAATGTGTCAAATATGTATTTGGTAAAATCAATAATTGTGAAAATTTAGAATGTGGAAAATTCGGAAAATGTGAAATTAATAATTTGATCATAAACGATTCCGTTCAAAACGGAATCTGGTAAATTGAGCAGAATGAGAAATACAGAAATTGGACCCCATCTCTGACACGCATTTTTATTTTTTATCTTATTTCAGGTGGCAATGCGATACCAGCATGGGCTATTAGTCTCATCGCCGGCATAGGAATGTTATTAATCGGCGGCGTTCTGTACATAGTGATGAGAAAGCTCGTCCTTTCTTCGGAGACTGGAACCATGAATACCTATCAGCCAGCACTGCAGAATGAAGATGTATAGAACAGCATGCTTCGTGCTTCAGTATGGAACGTCTTCACTAGCAGCATTTAAGTGACAGCCAATATTATTGGCATTAATGCTAATCATAGTAATCATGAAATTGTTTGGTGAAGGAAGACACCATATTTAGGATTAATTTTACATATGTTTTTGTTAACACCAAGTAGTGTTTAGTTTTTTAAGATTTACCTGTTTATTTTATCGAATAAAACTATCGACTCGATAAAATTAATTTTAATTTTTAGTTAAAATACATACAATAATTATGGTAGGTATATGAAAATCTTAAACCGGGCAGAAACCTCGGAAAAACGTCACTTAAAGAGATTGTACTAATGAACAAATGAGAGAAAATGATTTCATGATAGTCAAGTATTGACAGTTAAAACTCTCTGCGGTGGTATTTGTCGGGGTCGAAGTATGATGTAACCACAACGCGATTGCTGAACTTTCGTCCTGTAAGGGTCTGCTGCGCTTTCTGGCAGTCAGCGATGCTGTTGAACTCCACAAATACCTATGAAAAAAGAGTTTGTTCGCATCAGATATTCTAAATAGGTATATAATAACCGTCAAATTCATTCTGAGAGAATTTCATCTACACAATACAATAAAGAGAAAATATTTCTATATTTGTATCTTTGTTACTGAGACTGAGTAAAATTTCAATAGGTTATTTGTTTACCTTTCCACAACCTGGTACTTCAACACCTTCAATAGGTCGAGGGATTTCTATACTGCGCACACAGCCATATTTGTTACACTCCTCCCTGAAAATAGCAAACATATTGTGTTAGTCTCTGCACATTTTAGGCCAAGTATTAACACACCACCTGTTTAAGTAAAGTTTTTAATTACACTGGTGTGCTAATATTATTGAGTCAAGAACTACTCATTCTTCTAGCAATTTGGCAGTCCTTGGATAACTATGGTGTTCAAAATAAAATAATTGGTAAAGTAAGTTTCCAAATAGTTAATAAAAATTCGAGTTTTTAAAGTTGTAGGTAATTCTGTAGCTCTGCCTACCCCACTCTGAGATTAGAGGCGTGAAGGTATGTATGTATGTAATTGAACTCCTTCAATATAGACTGGGAGATAGTAACACAACAGTTCCCGTCTAATTATTATGAAATTACGAAGAGGAAAATGATGGCCATAGCGCTGGTACCCGCGGCCAAATGGCGTGGGCGTTAATCGAACGTGTCGGAGAAATTAAGTGTCAAACGATACGTTTTCCGATAGTCAATGAAAAAATAAGTGGCCGGTAGCGTAATGTCATACTTCTCCGGTGTGACTTACAGCCCGCCATACCGACGAGATCACATAAACACCATTTGACCCAGGTTAATTTTTGCACAGCTTATCATCGTTGAGTAGCCATTTAAGAAAATCATCATGCCATGACGTAATATTAGCACATAAAGAGGCTGGCTGATTATTATAAATAAAAAATATTTTAAAAACACCATTTCAGTCCATGTTTATACGAGGCCGGTAAAACAGGCACCGCCCGAAAGCCCCGTATCCTTGACTACTGAAGCTACGCCTTGCGTGCATTCTACTATGAAACAACAGATGTCCTTAAATAGCAAGCTTATTCGTTTTCTCCATACTATAAAAAAACATGCATGTGAGAGTACTTACTTGATATCCTCGAGAATGTCTTCATACTCCTCCTCGTCGCGCAGCTCGTCGGGCGTGACCATGTTGAGCAGGCACAGCACCTCGGTGGGCGGCCCCGCGCCCGCCAGCGTCAGCCCCGCCACCTGCAGCTGGACCGGCGCTGCGCCCGTCATTGCTGCAACACATGCAATATTGTAATTGATGTAATCTATCTCGTGAAGCGTGGTGTGCTCAACCACATACAAGTGCAAAATCGCACATCTTGTATTTTCTCGCTCACTGGATTTTTGTAGTTTTCGAGAAGTTCAAAAGGAATATGCGAGCGAGAAACAAGTCGCGGACAATGACGGTGAATGGTGATTAAGTTTGAGTTAAAGCTGTAACCTTTTTTTAACCTTTACTTTATAGAAACACCAACAAGATTACTTAAGAACATTAGTGATAGATTAAGGCCGTTTTTTCAAGCAAACAGAAATAATTTTTAATTACAAACTATTGAAAAAAAAAGATGAATAAATCTTGTTAATTACTACAGAACTTAAAGTTGACATGAACATTATCTTACCTAATGTTGAATTCTTTGCTCCAATACTAGCTCGTTGAACAATAAGTTTCTTGTCTCCCAGCTGCATACCATTCAACCCTGCAATGGCCTAAAAAAGGAAGGGGAAAAATTACAAATATAAAAATATTAAATGTTGATTTTTAATAATCATATTGATTATGTAATAAATTGAAAAACCATGCATGTTTTTTTAATCACTGCTGGTTTTTTCTTATTGTTTGCTATTTTTGCTAGAGATAGTTTTGTTGATTTTTAATGTCAAGGGCAGCCTGTATTGTAACAATGGGTAATAGTGTATTCATTCAGATAGAGAATTGTATTTAAATATATTACTGACAATTCATGTTTGTTCATTTACTGTGGACCTTCAGCAGAATTTAAAAGACCTTTTTTAGATCCTATCACTTCAGTTACTTACTACTGCAATTGTCTAAATTGATCTGCTGTTTGAAATTCGATTTAATGCTCAGCTTGCTTTGCCACAATAGGCCAGTTACATTAATAGTGAAGTATTGAGTTAATAAAAAAAAGAGGGTTGATATTTACCTGATCAGTCATAGAAATGTCCACATATTCAGCAAAGGCATAACCCTTGCTGAGGCCAGTTGAGGAATCTTTCACTAAATTGAAAGCTCGGAGTTGCCCAAATGACATCAGCAGTTCTTTCACCTGTTTCATAACACATTACATAAGGGCAAAATAAGTTACGCACATCAAAAATACATTAATATTTTACAAAATACAAAGTTTCTTTAATACACATAATAATTACTATAATTCTGAGTGTTCCCATAATAATTTGTGGCTATATGCAGCTAACATTATGAATGTTATCTGACCTGTTTCCAACCGCATTTTAGAATCAAGTGTGAATGGAGGAGACTTGCCTTGAAGTGCCGGCGTCTCATTCAAGTACAAGACGTATAGGTGAGAATGAGAGACAACAGTGACACGCGGGCCGCGAATGTGCCAAATCTAAGCTAGGGAGGGGCAGAAAGCAAACTATGTCAGTGAGTTGTATAAGAAACCGTCGAGCGTGAAGCGAGCACGCTCGTCCATGCTAGGGTACCTGAAAATACCTGAAATGGACCAAAATAAATCGCGGCTCACTGCTGGCGCCACCGTAGCCCTGTCAACTGTTGAATCTCGCCCTGAAATGTCGCGGCTTCCTATTGGGAATGGCTTTGGACTGATCTAATCTTTTAATAATTTTTGCTCATTTTTTTGTGTTTTTCAATGAAACAAAAAAATTAAATCATTTTTAAATTTTATAAAGAACCCTACAATTATTTTTAAATAAGAGGTCATCATAAATAAATATGTTTTCTTCAAATACATTTAATATATGTTTTTTTGACCTGCAAAGTTTAAAAAATACATATAATGAATATAATACTGAAACAAATTATATGTAGAATAACCTGAGGGACACTAGATGGTTATTAGCATGATAAGGCAAGGACTGAAAAGTATGTACTGCAAGTCTTCACGTCTCTCAATGACAATAGCTGGATTAAGAACCGTATACCTAGAAACCTAAAAACTTAGATTTTAGATATTACAAAAATGCACCTTTTCTAAAAAAGTGTACAATATAATTTGCTGTTTATGGAAAACAATGAAAAAAATAATTATTGATTATTTAATGAGTAGTAAGTATGAGTTATATGAAACATTCACTTATGCATTGTTACCATTGAAAACTCACTTTTTAAGTGAAGGCATTGGTTAAACAGGAAAATAAATTAATGTTCCATATAACCTCAAAAGCATCCTTACAAAAGCACCGTTAGGTTAATTGATAGTTTAATAATTACCTGATCTTCATTTAGATAGTTAGGTAAACCACCTATGAATATTTTGTGAGGAGAATCTGGGACCACAGTACTGATAACACCAGCTGGAAACAAAATTCAAGTTAGCCATAGAGACAAACATTACCAATACACTCTTAATTAAATTAAGTGACACTAACCTGGAACATTGATGGACGGGTTTTCGGTGCCAGGCATGGGCTGGTAATCATGTGGCCGTCTTATCTTTAAGCTCTGCCCTTTGAAATTTATTCCATCAAAAGCCATAGCCTGGGTAGTCTCATCTATTGACCTGAACTCAAGAAATGCAAAGTTTTTGTCCAAGTTTATCTGACATGCGAGGACTGGGTTTCCAGCAGCCTGAGCCAGCCCGGATAGATGCATCTGTTGATTGAAGAACTCCATTGTTTCCTCTTCGGTGACGCCGAAGGGAATATTGCCCACGTACAATCTCCGCGCTTGACGTGTGATAGTGGAACCCACAACAGGCACGGCCGCCTGAGGTGTGTCCGCCACGATATTTGCCGGAATCTGGCCCGCCGCCTGCATGGCTTTATACTGAAGCGGGGTGATGTGCTCGAAGCCGGGTGGAGGAACATCCCAGTACAGAGAAGGCTTACGGCGACGAGACCTCTTCGTTGCTGTAGGAGATCGTGACTTGCTTTTTGGTCGCTTTTCTCTCGGGGCCGGGCGCTCTCTGGATCGGGATCTAGAGCGTCTTCGCTCTCGTGGAGAACGGGATCTGCGTCGGCGTTCGGCTGAATAACAATTAGATGAGACATTTAGGGAATAACTTGATAACTAACATTACACAGGTTATAATAACTACCTTTATCTTCACCCATCTTCGGTGCTTGATAGTATTAAACCTAAAAAGTAATAAATAAATTGCAATGTGTTAGCGATAGTCAAGTCAATTTTACTTCAATGAGTCGCAAAATGGCGTCGCAACGCAAACCAACGCATTCAATTCATTCGGCAAAGGTAGGGTAGGGGTGGAAAGAAGAATGAAGGGAAAAAGGGAAGAAAACATGACACTTGTCCGTTCAGAAAAGTATCTTTCAACTTTAGTTCGCTGGAACAAAATAAATATTTTGAAATATTAAAATAATTTACATTACAACATTTACTGGATAAAATATTTGACCTTGCACAAAAATAAACAATTTCATTTTCATTCGCATTTACACATAATTTTACATATTCTTATGGCAACATTATTACTTATATGTCAGTAAGTACGTTGTCTTGTCAGCCAGTCCTGGTGGCGGCGGTGGCGGTGTTTTGCTTCATCGACTCAAAAAGTGAAAGTCCGAAATTTCTTAGTTTGGGTTTAAATTGACGATCTCCGATCGATGGCGTCATATGGTTCTAGTCGAGAAGCGGTATTACCAGTGTCGTGTATATACATAAAATAATGGTGCGATTTTTATTTTAGTTTTAAAGTAAATTTCATCATTATTTTTTTCTATTCAATTTCAAGTTACATTATATTTACAACTTTTAGGAACACCTTAAAAGTAATGGTGACCTGAGAAAGCGGGATGGCATTGTGAACAAATCTACGGAACAACTTAGTGATGATAGTCTTGAGAAGATGTCTCATAAGAACTCTTCCGCAAACTCGAAAACCATCGGCTTAATTTTCATTTCACTGCTGTTTGATCTTTTGGCATTTACGATGATCCTACCACTTCTACCTTCTCTACTGGATTACTATGATAAGGAAGAAGGCAAGGGCACGAGTTTGTACGCCACATTATTAGGAGCAGTTCAAAGCTTCCAAAAATTTACTGGTGCTCCTGAAAAGTTTTCATCTGTTCTGTTTGGAGGAGCACTTGGCTCCATGTACAGTTTTTTACAGTTTTTGACAAGTCCAATTATTGGTAGTTTGTCTGATGCTTATGGAAGGAAACCCATGCTCATGGTGTGTTTGGTAAGTTTACAATTTTTATATGAGTTTTAACTGAGTTAAAAAAAGGAGGAGGTTTTCGAAGTTTTTTTTATAATGTACCTACAAACAATTGATATTATGAAATGCATAGCTGGGCACTGTTAATCAAATAGTTAACTTCGGTAATCGTTAATCAAATAGTTAACTTCGGTAATCGTTAATCCGCTACAAAAAAAGTTAGCTTCGTTAAACGTTGAAGCGTTACATTTCGGAAGAATTAACGCAAGTTA
Organism: Acleris emargana; assembly: GCA_927399475.2. NCBI lineage: Eukaryota > Metazoa > Arthropoda > Insecta > Lepidoptera > Tortricidae > Acleris > Acleris emargana. The sequence continues at coordinate 8,585,612 of OV656840.1, forward strand.
ACGTTAATCGTTAATCCGTTAATATGTATATAAAAAATGCATTTTTATATTGTTGCATTAGTGAACTTATAAAACCTGTTGGTTAAGGTTCTGGAAGGTAACAGGATAGGAACAAAAAAAATTACAAAAGGGCATAAGGTGCATATTCCCTTTCATGAACATTAACATGTTGAAGTTCTCGTCTGAAAGCAAGGCTCGTTATGGAGTTAAAATGTCTTTACCCGTGGAAAACAGACGTTTAATTGCAGCGCTTGAGCGTATAGCAGTATTGTATTTAATTAATAGATTTAAGAATATCTGTTCCCCGAGGAATGCAGCATCTTTGAACGAGTCTTTTGATTTCATGTCCAGCCACATTAGCGCTGCTACGCGCCGCCCGGCACTTGTCGTTTCATACTTGTCTGAACCTGTTTTTCTTGCCGCGCCGCGGTGCCGTTCGGTAAATAGTAGGCATTGGATTAACGATTAACGGACTTCTGCTTATTAACGGAAGTTAACGTGTCCGTTAACATTTTAAAAAGTTAACTTAAAAGTTAATCCGTTAATCAAAATAATTAACGAGTTAATGCCCAGCTATGATGAAATGTATATTTTTAATAAATACATATATACATACGCCTGTTTCCCAGAGGGGTAGATAGAGACCACTTCTTTCCACTTGCTACAATTTTTTTATAAATAATCAATATATTAAAATGTTGATTAGATAAAAGTCAATAGCTTATCTCTGAGTCTGGATGACTATCAGAATATCAACACTTGTTATCATAGAATGTTTAAAATTTAGGTCATTTTCAACTGTGAGATATATAAACACAATCAAAATATTTATATTGTATTGTATCCCACTAGTGAGATTGGTTCATTTCTCTTAATGAGAAGGTCTGGCCCATAGTTTCCATGTGACTATGTATATTTAAATTCAATAGATACTTAAATTTTCAGGATTCAAAGTCTTGTATGGCTTCTTCTGCCAAAAATCTGTTACCACATTTTGCACAATTAGGCCAAGATGTTTATTTTTATCCTTTTTTATAGATTGGAATAGCATTGTCCCATGCTCTCTGGGGATTAGCGAGTACATTTAGTGTGTTTGTTCTGGCGCGGTTCATAGGGGGCCTCAGCAAAGCGAATGTAAGCTTGAGCATGGCTGTTGTTGCCGATGCTTCCAATGAGAAGACTAGAGCAAGAGGAATGGTAAGATCAATAAATTTAATTATTATCAACACATTACCTGCTGTGTAGATTCACCTATGCCTTTAATTATTACATTATATTCTTGTTTCAGTAATTGAGATTCAATTTGTTATTTAAAATAAATATAATTTAGTATAAAATTAGATACTTAAATACATTTTAAGGATAATTTTAGAGCTCCAGCATCACACTCATATAAGTTTGCGAGTGTTTGAGTGTGTGTATGTTTCTCACTCATTGTAAAGCGGCTGGAAGGATTCGGAAGATATTTGGAATAAAGATAAAGGCTTCTTTTTGGATGATTTTTACACATACTACCTGGACTCGGTGAATCTTCCTCCAACGATGTTAACTAGGGCCACAGAGATTACTCATACAGTTTTTACCCTGAGTTAATCATAGGCTTCTTTCACCTGAAAAAGAAACCACTGTATCACCTGGGGGTCAATGCAAACAATGTCACCGGCAGTAGCTAGTATTCAATAACTTCCTCTACAAAATGTCGAATAAATACAAAACCTATCTAGCATAATAGTTTACATATTATTTTTCATTTAAACCTGTTTTTAAAATGAAATTTACTAAATATGTTTTGCTCGTTTTCATTGGTACTTTTATGTGTACAGGTGCCATTAAGTATTTATGTTTATGGCTCATTAACGATTTTTGTTTGCTCGAGATTATTACTTGTTCATGCATGTACTCGTACATGCATAAATAGTGAGTAAGGCAATGTTGTAAAAAAAACATGATAAAAGTTTCATTATATGGTTGTAACACTAGTACATTCAAAATCCTTTGTTTTTTAAACAAAAACAAACACAAAGAGAAAACCATGACAACTTAGATTATCTGATTTACAAACTCTTAATAGTACAAAAATTAATAGTATTTCTGTCTGTCTGTTTTTGCCCTTAGTTGTTTTAAACAAAGTCTTAGATTTAAGGTTCTGATATGCAGTTTTGCCAAAAGACTTGCGTAGAGGCATTTCATCTTGGTCTTCAGGGTTGACAATGTAATTACACAGGGTTCCAAATGAAAATGTCAACTAGCCTTAAAGTAAATTCTGTTCCACGAGAGGCCCTAGACAAGATGCATTCGGCGTTCGTTATCGTTATCAAAAATGTATAGGATTGATGTAAGCTGTCAGAAGGTCGCAAAGGGCGCCCACGTCAATCACATTCATTTCGTCTGTTTTTGATAATCGTTGACGTTAGCGTTAAGCAACTTGTCTAGCCTCACAGGGCGGTTAGCACTACCTACTTACCCGCGAGTTTTTTGTCGCTCGATAACCCCTGACGACAGAGACACAGTGCTTGACAAAGGAGAAAATATTCGTTTTGCTATTCATACGTAGAATCACAACCATTATCCAAGATATTGCTCAATAATCATTAATCATACCAGGTTGATGTCATCAAAAAAAAACTGTATCTGTAAGTAGGTTAAATTCGTCTCCCTAGATTTGTTTGCATAGTTGGTTAGTCAGTCACGAAAAACGAATTATAATTGTGTTAAAAAAACGCGTCTTATTTCACAGGCATTGGTGGGTTTGGCCTTTTCAATAGGATTCATAGTGGGTCCCTGCGCCGGCGCCTGGTTCGCCAAAAGCGACGACGGCTCCTTCGGCCTCTGGGGGCAGCGGCCCGCCCTGTGTGCCCTGGCTTTGTCTCTCGCGAATATTGCTCTAGTCGCGTTCTACTTACCAGAATCTTTACCAAAAGTAAGTTTCATTTATTATTTTAATGAAAGATAAAAAAAAGTTTATTCGTGACAAACGTACTCAATTAACACGGAATAGATTTTGTAACACAAATGCATGAGTTTTCACAAAATGTTCACAACTCAGCGTGATGCTGGCCGAGCCAGCGCAGGTCTTAAAGGATTCTTTAAAGGATTATATTTCCCGGTCGACATATTTGCTCTCAACCGACATGTGTAAAAGCGACGTTAAACTTCACGACGGACACGATCGCCTTAGGTGCACGAAGTACCTAATACCTTGACAAAATACAGCGTGGTGGATAATCTACAATGTTCCAAATTTTATATTTTACCAACTCATTAAGCTTCCGTTTGTGCTTAACATTATGGATCATGTTGCCAATTTCAGTCCAAACAGAAACCTCGTTTTTCAAACTTAATAGTGTGAAAATCTGTCGCCTGGATGTGCATTATTCTTAAAGCCATTATAATATCATACTAGCATAAGCGTCTGTACTAGTTTAAGCACGAGGTAAGTCAGTCAGGACTCAGACGAACTATAGTTTATTTTTTACAGGAGAAAAGAGCGCCTCTCTCGTTCACCTTGGCTAAAACAGTGGATTACATATCTCCATGGCACCTGTTAAAGTTTACGGCCGTTAAAAACCTATCAGAACATCAGAACAAGGTGCTGTCGAAATTGGGCTTGATTTACTTCTTGTATCTGTTCGTATACTCGGGCCTGGAGTTCACTATCACTTTCCTCACGCATCACACCTTTAACTATACTGCCATGCAACAAGGGAAAATGTTCTTAGTTATTGGTAAGTTGTTTTGACTAATATTCTGCAAGCTAGCGGAGGAGGCTGTCAAAAATGTCTTTAAGACATGATTATTTTTGAGTACCTTGTTCATTAGCTACTTCTCCTGCAAACTCTATCTACTACATTTAGCGTTTCGGACGTTTCGGCACTCATGGTTAGTTTTTGTTCTATCGATTTATTCATAAACTAATCGAATACCTAGTTTAAGTGTCGATAAAATAACATTAACTCATGCACGTGGCAATTGTATTTGAAAAAAGACGCCGTAATGTACTTTGACGGGTTTTTTTAAGTACAATCGAGGGCTGCGCGATGGGCATTTTCAGTCCCGACGTTAGGCCCCTTTACTTAGTTTAAAATAAATCGCATTACGTCAATTTGAGTGGCGGTCTGGCAGGGCGCGCCTCTTTATATTGCAAATAAAATGCGTTTCCACTTAAGTGAGCGAAAACGACCAATCAGATCAGATTAGACAACGCCCACAGCATCTCACAAGCAGTTCACATATTAATACTTAGTACCGTAAAACCTTACAACTTTGCTCTTTGAACATAACTTTGCCCTAGTCGTCACTTTTGAATATAACCGAAATAAATCAAAAAATATCAAACGCACACCTTATTTTCAATCTGTGGTAGAAAGTTAAACATATCGCTGGCAAGACCGAGTAACGGCTGACCCCCCACCATGCTTTAGTCACTCGTCAGACGGCTGCGAACACAGTAGTGTATTTTGGTGGGCCAAAAAGTGCGAAAAAACTTCTGTGGTAAATTCACCTACGACGTCCCAACAGGTATGTACTTTTGACTGTTATAACTCTATGGTTAGTAATCGCTACAGACAAAAACTCAACACTGTATCTCAATTAATTTCTGAGTTATGGCGGTGGGCAATGTTATATGCTAATTCCGGGAGTGCTGCTCGCAACATTGCCCAGCCCAATTTCACCGTTAGGGTTGTCACTCAAGACGTGATAACGGAATTAAAAGGAATATTTAATTCGTAATTATAATCTGTTTTTTTTCACTATAAAGTACTTACTGCCCATAGAAATTACTACGTGGTGCTCATTTGTTTCTTGCATAGAACTTGTATGGCAAAGTACTTTGTGCCAAAAAAACCGAGTATAGTAAAAATATTGTTTTTTAATGATGAATAAGTATTTCTGAGGTAATTTGATTTTATGTTATTAATAAAAATCTGATTCTTAATGAGCCTATTATTTATATTTTAAAAGATGCTTACAGCTAAGATTAGACTTTCTTCATTTATACAGACTTAAACACATTACCCTCCTTTAGGTTTCGACTTAGTCGCGTAAAATCAAAAATTGACAACCCTAATTCACTTTCATTTTTGTATGAAGGTGTCACAAAATCGATTCACAACTTTGCCCACCGAATTTAGGTGGAAATCCGACGTCAAAAAAGACTTAATTATATGGAATGAGGTCATAGTTAATGTATATTATAGGTTTTTAAGGACCTGATGATAAAGCCGTCGATGCCAAAGTTATTAGCGTTTATACAAAAGTGGGCAATGTTGGAAAAAATGTTTTTTTTTGGGCCGCTGCTTTGAGAGGCATTTTCACCAATAAAAAGGCGTATTTTTGTATTCTATTCATAACAGACACCAAGAACAGAGTCCAAAGGTGTTATTAGTACAGACTTTTAATTTAAAAAAGCATTATAAACGTGAAAAAAATAACAATAATTGCAAAAAGCGGGCAAAGTGGTATGGTTTTACGGTATCTGCTTTACATGTGTGGGATCACACCCTAAAATCAATCTCCTTTTTAATTCCGACAACGTCACTTGCATTTGTTAATGACTATTGTGCAACCTACTTTAGTGCACTAACAGTACACACAATCATGTCCGAGGTCAAACAGTAACAAAGCTTGTGGTTTTTATCCCTACTTAGTCACTTTTTCTTCTCTTTATGATGAATGGCCTTATTTGTTTCTGATCTGAGTACTGCTTTGTTTGAGAACATTGGGAATAATGTGGGTTGATAATAAAATTATCTATTCATAAATATTAAGACATGTATATCTCATTAATGATTAGCGCATGACACTAATTAATAAACGGGAAACCGGATAACTCATAAGTTAATTCAAACCGCGAACTTGTTTAATCATTAGTGTTACTTACATACATAAACTCACACCTTCATTCCCAGAGTGGGGTAGGCAGAGCTAAAGAATTACCAACAAGTCTTAAAACTTCTTGATAATTCTGTAACCACATTTTGCACAAGTAGGCTAAGATGTTTCCCAGTGTATTAGTGACAGGTGGCAAGCCCATCGCCTAACAGTACTACAAGCCTTTATTCCCTTAGTCGCCTCTTACGACATCCACGGGAAGACCCGGCAACCACACGGGAACGGGATAAGTGTTACTTATATGTATATTAAATTGTGAGATATATTCTTATATAGTGTGTGACATCCATACGAACATATAATTTGACAACAGGTTATATGCATCCTAATTAACACAAAACGTGTATGGTTGATATAAGTTGTATTTTTTTTCCATACTAACTACTATAGTTTTTTCCATACAATTCGTGACGCAATGTATGTATCAGAAATAGCTCAATTACCTATCCCTCTATTAACTTGCAATTAATTTACTGCCGCACTCAGAGACGTCAATTAAATTTAATGCTTGTTTAGTGACGTGTTGTTTTATTATATTGCTAAAGCAATGAAAGTTACAGCAGCTCAAGCATCAAACATTAAATTTAATTGACGTCTTTGAGTGCGGCAGTTAGACTTAATTTTATAAATTATGCTGCTCGATGGACCCTTTAAAAATGAGTTACACTAAATATATTGGAGGTATTAACTTAACTCCTTCTTCAAACGGTTAACAGCACTTAATGCTATCTTTACTTAAAAATTATGTTCTTATGGATGTCACAAACTGTATAAAGTAAACTTTGTCAAAAATTAATCTGTAAATTCCAAGAGGACTCAACTTTGGAGCAACTGTAGCTCCGGAAGGGAAATTCGCGAACTAGTAATACCTACGAAGTTACTGTTAGGTGCATCCGGAGCTCAAATTTTTCGCTGTATTTCACAATTAACGTTACTAATTGCATAACAATTGAGTAGCTTCCTTAAAATTCGATTTCCTGTACCTAGATCAAAGTGCATTTTCTTCTAATCACCCACATCGATTTTATGGATCGACACGCTAAGTTATTGAGGTACAAAATATTTCTGTAAGTTGCTAACTATTGTACCTAATTTCTAAGCAGGTTAATTTTAATGAATTAACAAAATCACATGACACATTATGACGTTCGTTACGCTATCCAGGTGATGCAATGCAATCAATACATGAGTAAAGCGATAATGAAAATCTTTAGTATCTGTGGTATGTCTCGATAGGCCAGCATACTGAGCCACTTGATTTGGTTTATTTAAATTAGGTCTAGGGTAAAGTCACCAGTGGTCAGCCAGAGACCAGTTGTCGACCGTTTATGAGTGCGAAGAGTAGGAAATATATCTTTCGTACTCTTCCCACTCATACAAAGTATAGGCATAGGCCGGCTACAGGTCTCTGGCTGACTACTGGTGACTTTACCCTATCACCTTTTCGGACCAAGTAGGTACCTATTGGTCGATTGATTGTGAATGAGGGATGTAACGCGTGGTGGGTGGCAGGGTTGATAATGGCGCTGCTGCAAGGCGGCGCGGCGCGGCGGCTGGGCGCGCGCGGGGCGCAGCGCGCGGCGCGGGGCGCGCTGGGGCTGACGCCGGCCGCCTTCCTGTGCGTGGCGCTGGCCGCCGCGCGCGCGCCGCCGCTGCTGCCGCCCGGAGGCTGGCTGTGGCTGGGGCTCATTCTGTTCGCGCTCTGTAAGTCCTCCTTGATAATGGCGCTGCTGCAAGGCGGCGCGGCGCGGGGCGCGCTGGGGCTGACGCCGGCCGCCTTCCTGTGCGTGGCGCTGGCCGCCGCGCGCGCGCCGCCGCTGCTGCCGCCCGGAGGCTGGCTGTGGCTGGGGCTCATTCTGTTCGCGCTCTGTAAGTCCTCCTTGATAATGGCGCTGCTGCAAGGCGGCGCGGCGCGGGGCGCGCTGGGGCTGACGCCGGCCGCCTTCCTGTGCGTGGCGCTGGCCGCCGCGCGCGCGCCGCCGCTGCTGCCGCCCGGAGGCTGGCTGTGGCTGGGGCTCATTCTGTTCGCGCTCTGTAAGTCCTCCTTGATAATGGCGCTGCTGCAAGGCGGCGCGGCGCGGGGCGCGCTGGGGCTGACGCCGGCCGCCTTCCTGTGCGTGGCGCTGGCCGCCGCGCGCGCGCCGCCGCTGCTGCCGCCCGGAGGCTGGCTGTGGCTGGGGCTCATTCTGTTCGCGCTCTGTAAGTCCTCCTTGATAATGGCGCTGCTGCAAGGCGGCGCGGCGCGGGGCGCGCTGGGGCTGACGCCGGCCGCCTTCCTGTGCGTGGCGCTGGCCGCCGCGCGCGCGCCGCCGCTGCTGCCGCCCGGAGGCTGGCTGTGGCTGGGGCTCATTCTGTTCGCGCTCTGTAAGTCCTCCTTGATAATGGCGCTGCTGCAAGGCGGCGCGGCGCGGGGCGCGCTGGGGCTGACGCCGGCCGCCTTCCTGTGCGTGGCGCTGGCCGCCGCGCGCGCGCCGCCGCTGCTGCCGCCCGGAGGCTGGCTGTGGCTGGGGCTCATTCTGTTCGCGCTCTGTAAGTCCTCCTTGATAATGGCGCTGCTGCAAGGCGGCGCGGCGCGGGGCGCGCTGGGGCTGACGCCGGCCGCCTTCCTGTGCGTGGCGCTGGCCGCCGCGCGCGCGCCTCCGCTGCTGCCGCCCGGAGGCTGGCTGTGGCTGGGGCTCATTCTGTTCGCGCTCTGTAAGTCCTCCTTGATAATGGCGCTGCTGCAAGGCGGCGCGGCGCGGGGCGCGCTGGGGCTGACGCCGGCCGCCTTCCTGTGCGTGGCGCTGGCCGCCGCGCGCGCGCCGCCGCTGCTGCCGCCCGGAGGCTGGCTGTGGCTGGGGCTCATTCTGTTCGCGCTCTGTAAGTCCTCCTTGATAATGGCGCTGCTGCAAGGCGGCGCGGCGCGGGGCGCGCTGGGGCTGACGCCGGCCGCCTTCCTGTGCGTGGCGCTGGCCGCCGCGCGCGCGCCGCCGCTGCTGCCGCCCGGAGGCTGGCTGTGGCTGGGGCTCATTCTGTTCGCGCTCTGTAAGTCCTCCTTGATAATGGCGCTGCTGCAAGGCGGCGCGGCGCGGGGCGCGCTGGGGCTGACGCCGGCCGCCTTCCTGTGCGTGGCGCTGGCCGCCGCGCGCGCGCCGCCGCTGCTGCCGCCCGGAGGCTGGCTGTGGCTGGGGCTCATTCTGTTCGCGCTCTGTAAGTCCTCCTTGATAATGGCGCTGCTGCAAGGCGGCGCGGCGCGGGGCGCGCTGGGGCTGACGCCGGCCGCCTTCCTGTGCGTGGCGCTGGCCGCCGCGCGCGCGCCGCCGCTGCTGCCGCCCGGAGGCTGGCTGTGGCTGGGGCTCATTCTGTTCGCGCTCTGTAAGTCCTCCTTGATAATGGCGCTGCTGCAAGGCGGCGCGGCGCGGGGCGCGCTGGGGCTGACGCCGGCCGCCTTCCTGTGCGTGGCGCTGGCCGCCGCGCGCGCGCCGCCGCTGCTGCCGCCCGGAGGCTGGCTGTGGCTGGGGCTCATTCTGTTCGCGCTCTGTAAGTCCTCCTTGATAATGGCGCTGCTGCAAGGCGGCGCGGCGCGGGGCGCGCTGGGGCTGACGCCGGCCGCCTTCCTGTGCGTGGCGCTGGCCGCGGCGCGCGCGCCGCCGCTGCTGCCGCCCGGAGGCTGGCTGTGGCTGGGGCTCATTCTGTTCGCGCTCTGTAAGTCCTCCTTGATAATGGCGCTGCTGCAAGGCGGCGCGGCGCGGGGCGCGCTGGGGCTGACGCCGGCCGCCTTCCTGTGCGTGGCGCTGGCCGCCGCGCGCGCGCCGCCGCTGCTGCCGCCCGGAGGCTGGCTGTGGCTGGGGCTCATTCTGTTCGCGCTCTGTAAGTCCTCCTTGATAATGGCGCTGATGCAAGGCGGCGCGGCGCGGGGCGCGCTGGGGCTGACGCCGGCCGCCTTCCTGTGCGTGGCGCTGGCCGCCGCGCGCGCGCCGCCGCTGCTGCCGCCCGGAGGCTGGCTGTGGCTGGGGCTCATTCTGTTCGCGCTCTGTAAGTCCTCCTTGATAATGGCGCTGCTGCAAGGCGGCGCGGCGCGGGGCGCGCTGGGGCTGACGCCGGCCGCCTTCCTGTGCGTGGCGCTGGCCGCCGCGCGCGCGCCGCCGCTGCTGCCGCCCGGAGGCTGGCTGTGGCTGGGGCTCATTCTGTTCGCGCTCTGTAAGTCCTCCTTGATAATGGCGCTGCTGCAAGGCGGCGCGGCGCGGGGCGCGCTGGGGCTGACGCCGGCCGCCTTCCTGTGCGTGGCGCTGGCCGCCGCGCGCGCGCCGCCGCTGCTGCCGCCCGGAGGCTGGCTGTGGCTGGGGCTCATTCTGTTCGCGCTCTGTAAGTCCTCCTTGATAATGGCGCTGCTGCAAGGCGGCGCGGCGCGGGGCGCGCTGGGGCTGACGCCGGCCGCCTTCCTGTGCGTGGCGCTGGCCGCCGCGCGCGCGCCGCCGCTGCTGCCGCCCGGAGGCTGGCTGTGGCTGGGGCTCATTCTGTTCGCGCTCTGTAAGTCCTCCTTGATAATGGCGCTGATGCAAGGCGGCGCGGCGCGGGGCGCGCTGGGGCTGACGCCGGCCGCCTTCCTGTGCGTGGCGCTGGCCGCCGCGCGCGCGCCGCCGCTGCTGCCGCCCGGAGGCTGGCTGTGGCTGGGGCTCATTCTGTTCGCGCTCTGTAAGTCCTCCTTGATAATGGCGCTGCTGCAAGGCGGCGCGGCGCGGGGCGCGCTGGGGCTGACGCCGGCCGCCTTCCTGTGCGTGGCGCTGGCCGCCGCGCGCGCGCCGCCGCTGCTGCCGCCCGGAGGCTGGCTGTGGCTGGGGCTCATTCTGTTCGCGCTCTGTAAGTCCTCCTTGATAATGGCGCTGCTGCAAGGCGGCGCGGCGCGGGGCGCGCTGGGGCTGACGCCGGCCGCCTTCCTGTGCGTGGCGCTGGCCGCCGCGCGCGCGCCGCCGCTGCTGCCGCCCGGAGGCTGGCTGTGGCTGGGGCTCATTCTGTTCGCGCTCTGTAAGTCCCCCTTTCTCTTTAATAACTCTATACTATGTTTAATATATGTAATAGTTACGCAGTTGGAAGGCCCGATTCGACAGCTGTCAACTCGGGACAAAGTATATGTTTGAGGCATGATGAGAGGTTGTATTTTGTTCAGCGCTGAGCCGTCTAATCTGAGTCATCCGTCTGAGAACAGCGCGATTGTAGTAAACTTGCCCCTCATTTCACCATCCTGACGACGACAGGTGACTTTCAGTATTATGTACATGGCGCAACTTGTATGACACCCGGTGATGTCCCGGCGTGTTAAATTTGCAATGCATCCCGAATCGTCACCTGTAACGTTTCGTTTTACCATATATAAAATTTGATGTCGTAAGCTCGTTGATATAATGTCTAAATAAATAACTTGGAAGGCTTCCGATACGAAATAACCATCCGAGCTCTAGAGACGGAGGAAAAGATAGAGTCATTTAACAATACCTTCACCCTCCTGCCTGACACTTGGTTCATATTTGATCTTTTGAGGCATGGGCGTGGAAATTAAAAAAAATCGAGACCTGACCTGACGGTTTTAAGGTCAAAGAAAACTGAGATCCGCCCCTGCAAGTACGTTTGTTTGCAGCGACCGCGTTCGCCGTGTCGTGTATGACCTCGCTGGCGGCCAACCAGGCGCCGGGCGCGGCGCGCGGCACGGTGCTGGGCGCGCTGCGCTCGCTCGGGGCGCTGGCCCGCGCCGTCGGCCCGCTGCTCGCCTCCGCAGGTGGGTCCCGTGCCGACCACTCCATAGCGGGTCTAAACATACATGCATGCATACGAGGGCTGATTGATAAGTATCCGAAATGAAGAAGAAAAAAAATTTTTTTTTTCATTATTCTAATTTATTTTTCTACGTATGTTCCTCCTAACTCTATACATTTTACCCAACGCTTCTCCAGAGCCTTAATTCCATTTTTAAAGAAGCTTCTATCGAGACCCTCAAAATTACCATTAACGGCGTCAATGACCACGGTGTTCGTAGAAAATTTTCGCCCTCCTAGCTACTTTTTTAAATTTGGGAACAGATGGAAGTCGCAAGAGGCCAAATCTGGTGAATACGGTGGGTGGGGCAGTAATTCCAAGCGTAACTCTTGAATTTTTGTCACAGCAACTCTAGCCGTGTGAACTGGTGCGTTGTCGTGATGGAATAATATATTTTTCTTAGCCAAATGGGGTCTTTCTACCTTAACTACGTCGCTCAGTTTTTGCAAAAGGTTTGCATAATATTGGCCATTTATTGTTCTTCCTTTTTCAAGATAATCTACAAAAATTACGCCTCTCGCATCCCAAAATACAGTTGCCATCACTTTGCCAGCCGATAACGTAGTCTTTGCCTTCTTTGGTGCGGGTTCGCCACTTCTCGTCCACTGCTTAGATTGCTCTTTAGTCTCTGGCGTGTAGTGGTGGATCCATGTCTCATCAACCGTTATGAACCGACGAAGAAATTTCATTGGAGTCGGCTCTACAACGTTGCAAAACACTCCTCCGAAGTATTCACTCGTCGTTGCTTTTGCTCGTCGTTGAGTAGTCGCGGCACCCATCTAGCACAAAGCTTTTTCATTGACAAATGTTCGTGCAATATATTAAAAACGCGTTCCGACGAGATATTTACAATCTCTGCTATCTCCCTTAGCTTCAAACGGCGGTCATCTAATATAACTTTTTTTTTTTTTTTTACCATTTCCGGAGTAGTGACCTCATTTGGTCTTCCAGTGCGGGTAGCGTCTTCACAGCTTTGGCGTCCGCGTTTAAAATCCGTCACCCAAGTGTGGACAGTGCTAAAAGAAGGAGAAGAGTCCCCCAAGACACGGTCAAGCTTTGTTTTTATTTGACTTGCCGTTTTCCCTTTTAAAACATAAAACTTGATCACAGCACGAACCTCCGTTTTCTCCATTTTCATGAAAATGGAAAATTTACTGACTGTAAACCGCTTTTATTTTTTAAGAAATAACAAACAAATAATGATAATAGGCGTTTTGAAATCTTAGAAGATGTTAAATGACGTTTCGGCGGGAATTATATATATATATTTTTTTTTCATTTTTGTTTCGGATACTTATCAATCAGCCCTCGTACATTTTGTCAGTTTTCAAATATCATTTGCGTTACTGTTTGGTATACCTAAAGATGGGGAGCCAGCAATTCATGTTTTAAAAGTATAGGTTGGCACGAATTTGGGAACAGTCGAATCAATTAAGAAATTGGCAACCTGGTGCAATTTTACCAGATTTTATCTGATGCTTATCTAATGTTGTTGCCAATTAAGAACATTGTGGTTCCCCTTTTACTACATCAAAATTCTATTTTTGCCGAACATGTGAGATATATTGTTGGGTCACTATAGAGCTCTGTCATAATGATATAACGTCAAGAAGCGAGAAACGAATAGAAACAATTTTTTGTCAGTGCAGACTGTCTGCGACGATCTTATTGTTTGGCTAATCTATTAAAGTCAATGACTAAAGGAAATCGGAGAAGATTGCGCGTCGTATTGACTACATGGATTGGATCGCTCGTAGTCGCACGCGACGGACGAACTCTCTGTTTCACATACAACCGTTATACGAGGGTGAATCAAAAAGTCCTTAGAAATAGGGTCAAAAACAAACGAATATAATTTCTTTTTTTTTTTACTTTTCAACATAATTTCCTTCTTGTTCTATACATTTATTATACCGTTTTTCAAGTTTTTTTAATCCATCATAAAAAAACGATTTTTCTTGAGCCTCAAAAAGCTCCTCTACGGCACCCAAGACCGCGTTGTTGTCGTCAAATTTAGTTCCGCGAATGTGCTCCTTTAGTTTCGGAAACAAGTGGAAATCACTAGGAGCTAAGTCTGGCGAGTAGGGCGGATGATCAAAGATCTCAAAACCAGCTTGGCGGATTGCAGTGAAAGCCATTTGTGATCGATGAGCCGGAGCATTATCATGGTGAAAAAGCACTCCCGCACTCAATTTTCCTCGACGTTTTTCTTTGATTGCTTGACGCACTTTTGGTATCAAATCGGTGTAATAGGCACCTGTAATAGTTTTTCCTTTGGGCAGATAATCTATAAAAAGGATTCCTTCTGCATCCCAGAAAACTGAGGCCATAACTTTACCTGCTGTCGGAAATACTCTAAATTTCTTTATAGCAGGGGAAGAGGGCCGTTTCCAGGACATGCTTTGCTTTTTTGTTTCAGGGTCAAAATGGTGAACCCATGTTTCGTCCATTGTTACGAAACGACGATAAAAAGTGTCCGGGTCATGCAAGATTTTCTTTAGATTCCGCTTCGAACCTTCTAAACGCAAGTCTTTGTTAGCCTGCGTTAACATTCGCGGAACCCATCTTGCTGACACTTTTTTAAAACCCAAAACATCGGGTAGTATTGAATGTACGCTACCAAACGAAATCTTTAGAGTCTCTGCTATGTTTTTAATTGTTAGTCGCCGGTCGTCCAAAACCATTTTCTCAATTTTTTCAACGGCTTTTGCGTTAACTGAGGTAGATGGCCGGCCGGAGCGGGGGTCGTCTTCGCACCTAGATCTGCCTCTTTTAAACTCGGCAACCCAGAAAGCGACGGTGGAATAGGGTACAGCACTAGTGCCTACGGTTTGCTGAATATCCAAAAAAAAAACCTTGGTAGTAATTTTTTTCATACACAAGTACTTTATCACGGCACGTAACTCATTTTTTTCTATAATGGGACGTTTTAGTCGACTTATTTAGCAAAATATTAATTTACCATGTAACGGCGGGAACAATTCGAACGAAACCAACTGTCAAATATTACGTTATAATGACAGGTCAAAATAAAAAAAATCTTCATTTAAAAACTTTTTATAAACAGCCAGTTCTGAGGACTTTTTGATTCACCCTCGTAACATTTATAACCTTCTAATACAACGTAATAAATTTTATACGAGAGCTAGAGTTTGATACTTACTTACCCTATCTTGAGCTGCGGTATAGGTACTGGAGATAACGTCATCGTTACTAGTATAAGATAAAATATTTAGATAAAATATTTTTCACATGAATGGGCTCGCCGCTATGAGCAGCCCTTCGTCTAGAACGTGTTCATGGCCGTATTAAACACAGAGCCAAAGTAGAGGCTGTATCGGGCTTATTTAAATTTATGTAATATAGCACCTAATATTACTTAGTTCATAAACCTTCGCAAACACTCATTTTGTTTCTAATTAATATATTTTTCATCTCTCCTGTTCGGAAAGTTTAATTTGAATGGGTAGATAGCCGGGTGGAAAATTGCGTTTTCCCCTCTAGGGTGGAAAGTATTTTTTTTTTAATAGTTACGATTGGCCTGGAGTCTAAGATAATTGAGCTACGTCATATTAAAATCATTCATATATCTAAACTCGACTATACGTTAAACGACGTATTTATTACGATCTATAGGTTCATATTAAAATCATTTTACGACTGGTCTCTTTTTTTCGCAATTACAAAAAAATCAACATTTCAAATTATTCCTCTTATATTCTGCTGCCCGCCATAATGCCATGATAGCATAGCATGACAATTTTTTTTTCACGGTTCGGCATGGCCATCTTGAACATACACATACTGCCAACATTAGAAAAAATAATCGAGTTGGTCACGACCAAGGAGCAATACAACACCACACGGAGGATACAACACGGAGGTTAAACGCCGAACATCCGTTCGAAACAAGAAATTTGACATTTATTACGTCACGAACATATTCCATCTCTTTCTTTAGTTAGGGTAAGAATGAGGTGGAATAGTGTCATTTGTGAAATATGAAAGAAAGAGATGGAATATTTAAATACGTAATAAAGGTAAAACTTTTTCGTTCGGCGCGGCGTTCAACCTCCTTGCTGGCTCCTTGGTCGTGACCTCGATTAAACTTTTCTAATGTTGGCAGTATGAGTATTTTAACTTTTTTCTGAATATAGAAAAAAAAGTTTGCAATAGAAAAAGCGGGAAACAAGATTAAATATATTTTCCTCACAGTCGAAATGAAAAGTAGAGTGTCTAACTCGGGTGAAATTGCCCATTTCCCCTCGAACTATTGGCGCTCTCACTTCGTTCGAGCGCCAGAAATATCTCGGGTGAAATAGGTCACTTTCCACCCTTGGTTATCAATCTACTATTTTGTTTCTTAGTTGTAGGTAATTCTGTAGCTCTGCCTATCCCACTCTGGGATTACAGGCGTGAAGGTATGATGATTAAACCTACGATTTTGTTACAGTTTCAACCATCACTTAGAGAATTTATATGGTGGTGAAAATCTTCCGGAAGATTGATTTGTACACTAGCTGTTGCCTGCGACTCCGTTCGCGTAGAATTGTGCTATCGCAAACTCACTTGGGAACTATTCAATTTTCCTGAATCAAAAGTATGTTATGTACTTTCCCGGGACTCAAGCTATCTCTATAACAAATTTCATCAAAATTGTTGCAGCAGTTTAGCCGTGAAAGCGTAAAATACAGGCAGAGTTACTTTCGCATTTATAATATTAGTACTTATGGATTTATTTTATTTGTACTCGCCCTACGGAGGAGGAGGATTTCATTATCTTTTATTATTTTTATTTTTTAGTTAATCCGCCGTAATGACACATATTCTCATAAATAAATCAACCCGCTATCTATAATGAACGGACAGCGTAGGCTCATTAATAGGTTGCTGTTGGGCTGCATTCGGACGGAACCCTAAAAATAAATGTACTCGGTAATGCAAACGTATAATAACTTAAACCTAAACTTCATAGTCAAGTTTAGAGGATAGCCGTGGTCATAATATGCCGCCTACCCTAAACAAAATAATACCTACCTACATTCTAACAGTAGTAAGCGATCATAAGCTGGAGAGTGATATGAGAAAGAAGGTTTAAACACTGAGACGACGGCTAACAGGGATGCGTGCAAAGAAAAAACATGCTGCGCCGACCCCAGATGATTAGGATGGGAGATGATGACTTGGTAATGCATTGGATTGAATGATTACTTGCTTGTTTCAATTTTATCAAGCTTGAAGGTGTTAGTTGACTAATAATAAAAAATAAATAAAAAAAATAACTTCATCTTACTTGTGGGAGGACCTTGTGCAGGGTCCGTCCGGGTTGGTACCACCGTCTTATCCATTAACCTACCGCCAAGCAGCAGTGTTTGCATTGTTGTGTTCCGGTTTGGGGATAAGACAGCCGGTGAAATGACTAGCATAGAGGCATTCCACCTTAGTCCTCAGGGTTGGCAGCGCATTTGCAGTTTTGTGAATGCGAATATCTAGGGGTCACAGTTTCCACTTACCATCAGGTGGCCTGTGTGCTCGTTTGCCTTCCTGTGCCATAAAAAAAACCTTCTGGTGTTTTCTTTTCATAACTAGACATTTTTTATGTTTCAGTGTATTGGTGTTCGGGGGCAACGGTGACGTACACCATCGGGTCAATAGTACTGGTCATCCCAGCTGTGATGTTGTTTAGACTGAAAACATAGTTCCGCAGACTTTACACTGCCACTCTAAAGCAATAATTTAATCGTTAGGTTTTGTAATTCCACTATTTATTAATTATACAACATTATCTTGAGTATTTTTTTCATATTTAAGTATTATGTACCTTTGTAAAACATAATTGAAGATTTATCTCGAATAACAGTATTAAATATCTTATTCTTGATTTCTGATTTTTATTTCCGTTATTAATTTAAGGCAAACATATTTTAAGCGATTTAAAACCACCACTTAACCGACAGGTTAACATTTTTTTTCGAGGGTGTCATTGGCATTATCTTATAAGGTTGCATATGACATGTCTCTAAAAATAATGGTACCTTAAAAACGGTAGAGGGTTTTTATAAACTACCTTTTGCCCGCGACTTGGTACCCTCAAGTCGTTCATCACTATTCTCTTGGAACTATCACATTTTTCGTGATTCAAGTACCTCCATATCTTCCCAGGCACTGATCCGTGAAAACGGAATAAACAAATAATCAAAAGCATTCATATTATTAGTAAATATTCAGCAGTGCTAATCCTCAATTGACAACAATTCATTTTGTGCTAAGGTAGTAAAATAAAATACCGTTTCTAGATTTTACACTGCTGATTACAGTAAAAATATCTTTGGATTTTTTTATGCAGTAGTTTTTTTATATTTAGGAAAAACAGTAAAAAAAGTTGGATTGTGAATATTAGGAATACACTTATAGTGCCCTTAGTCCATTTATTACCAAAGGAATTCAAAAAAATATACAACTGTCATGTTCATTGTTTATCTATCTGACGGATTACTTGATTCTGACGACACGCTTTCAATTCTACGCAAAATAGTTTATTTATTTTAATGGCGTCTACAAATTATGTAATTAATTAAATTACGCAAAATTACAAATTTGTGATCGAACGGCAGCGAATGATTGACAAGCGAGTGACATGACATGACAGTCAGTTCTGTTTCTGTTTAAAGTTACTTTTATTTTATTTTATATCAGGCTATGATCACGACATCAGTATTCCTAACTTTGTGTATACGGTCTTTTTAATGACTATTTCTTTAATAAATGATTAACGACGAATTTAAGTTAAATAAAGAAAAACCAAGAAATACGGGTAGTCTAATTTTTAACCAGCTATTATAAACGCGAAAAAACAATAATGCTTTTTTTTTTGAAATGTTGTCAATTGCGCGTACCGTACCTAATGAGAAATATATTAAATCAAACACCTAAAGTTGTGTTTTAATTGTATCTAATTAGACTTGAAATACGTAATTATTAATTGTTCCACTAATTCAAATTAACCATTTTAAATAGCGCAAAATCAATGTCAAGCTCATTAGTCTCATTACGAACTACGTCCCATATGCTTCCCATCGTTTTTGTTTTTTTGTAGCAATCACTGTTGCATAAACTATACTCAATCTGTTTAGGTACTTAAATAAATGTAAACAAAAAAATCACGTGACATAGTTGGTCAGCCAATAGGAGGTGAACATTGATACGTCAACGCTCGACGGAACAGTTTTGATTGGCTAATATCCAGAACCACGTGGTTTGGTTTGTTTACATTTATTTAAGTACCTAAACAGATTGAGTATAACGTATAACTTTCTGAACGGTAAGGTCCGTTGTCAAGGCAACCGTTTGTTTTGACGCGAAGTCACAAAAGTCATTCACCCGTGTATCCGCGTACGTATATCATACAAAATGCCATTATTTAGTAGCAAGTTCACCCCTAAAAGCATACCTGTGCGAAGAGTGGACACTTCGGTTATAAAAAAAGAATTTGGGAGCGAATACGCAACGAGGGAACTTTCTTTGGACGTGACTCCTCCGAGACTGAAGCTTGGTGACTTTGAGTTGAATTTCGAGGATGGGCAATGGATACCAGGTAAAAAAGATAAATATAAGTAACCCTTACGGGTCCCGTTGCCGATCTGTGGTCTTCATCATCAGTTCCACTTCAACAAATGACACTTTCTGAATACAAATGCTGAACTTATTACTGAAAAAACCAAAATCGCTATGCCGGCCTATAATATGTGAGTTGTTTCCTCAATTCCTCACGAATCATCAGATCATCAACAGTAGTGTATCATGAGATACTTTACTGACTTGGTGGTTTATTTATTGGTGGTTCCATTGTCACCAAAAATAATTTTCAAAATCGGTTCTCAATTTGACGACAATGAGGTATTGTTGACGGAGTAATCGCGTAACAAACGTACAATAAGAAACGTAGGTAAGTACCTAACAGTTGAATTGAAACAATCCTCCTTTTTAAAATCAGTTAAAAACGAACGAAACGTAACGTGTTGAAACCAAGAGTACTGGAAGCATTTTGGCAAGAGTCTCCATGGTACAGTAAGGTGCTTGTTAGCAGACAAAAGAGTTGCTGATTTTCGATTTGCCCAAGAATTTACCCACATTTCCAGTCAATAAACTAAATAAACTGCTAACATACGTACGACCTTAAATATATGTTTACATTATCTACCACATCCCATTCAAATAAGGTGCAAAAAATAATACATACACAACACACATACATACATTAAATCACGCCTGTTTCCCAGAAGGGTAGGCAGAGACCACTTCTTTCCACTTATATATTTACCAATTATTTCAGCATCGGGAAAAGCAGGCGCAGCCCACAAAGAGATAATCCGACTAAAGAACGAGTTAGAACAGCTAGAGGAGGAGAACAACATGCTGCGGCTCAAGTTCGAGATCCTGCTGGACATGATGACGGACAAGACGGTGGAAGCCGAGCAGCAGGACATACAGCGCGCTCAGAGCCTCAGCTCGCTCAAGACGAAGGGCAAGAAGCAGCGGTGGTAGCGTCGGGTGGTACTTAACCACATATATTCATACGTACCTGCACGCCTGTCTCCCAATGGGGTAGGCAGAGAGTATGGAACGTCAGGTGCACCGGTCTATAGATACATACAACTTTCGCTTCCTTTACAGACATACATACTCTTCATGACGTCGGTTTGGTTATCGTACCGTGACAGAATTATCCATCGTTGATGGTGAAACTGTAGTTATGTATCAATCAATGGTCTAGCGCCTTTACCACAATTATGAACCAAAAAATGCAGAGATCTGTATGACGCATCTCGCAACGCCGGGATCGTCGAAGAGACAGTTTATATCTCTTTCATTTTTCCGCTCGCCACTAAAGCTTTATGTCGTCGTGGCTAGTTGTACAAGTCGACAATTTTGCTAGGGAAACGCGGCAAATTGTACACTTGTAAAGTTTTGTATAATGGCGGGGGGCTGGCTGGCTGGTAGGACCTAGGTCAAACAGTGTGACCTTAGTGAAATAAATATGTAGCCTTAAAAAAAATACTAATTTGCAATAGTAGCTTTTAAAAACTCGTTCGGGTTTCGGTAATGTCGTTTAGACGTTAGACTCGAAGATGACCGTAAGTATGAGAGCAAGTAAAGATAAGTAATACCTAACCCGAAGGTCCCTTTAATAGCTATTGCACTTTAAAGGTATTCCAATTAATGTTTGTAAACAATTTGTCCCGTGTGGTTGCCGGGTTAGAATAGTGCCACTCCATGTCTTCCCGTGGAAGTCGTAAGAGGCGACTAAGGGAATAAAGGCTTGTAGTACTGTTAGGCGATGGGCTTGCAACCTGTCACTAATACGCTAGTAACCATCTTAGCCTATTTGTGCAAAATGTGGTTACAAAATTAACAACAAGTTTTTAAAGTTGTAGGTAATTCTGTAGCTCTGCCTACCCCACTCTGGGATTACAGGCGTGAAGGTATGTATGTATGTAACAATTTGTAGTTGTTATTAAATTAAGATGAATCGTTGTTACCTATGCAGTTTCATTTGCTAAAGAAAATATATTTAACAGACTTGTAAAGCGGAGGTCAGTCTCTATATATATATTTTTTAACAATACTAGAAAGGAAAATATTCATATTAAACTCCTGTTGGTTCTAGTAATTTATTTTATGTCATATAAACTAACAACAAACACGACAAACTGCCAGCAGCAATCATAACTCGTCAAAGTTATTTAGTATTACGCGGCGTTAGATACCTAGGAGTATTAAGGTCGTATCAACTAGTAGCCTCTGGTACAGTCTATATTATCGTGCATCTGGTAAGACAGACTGCAATATAATTCGAATGATTAATCAATGCAACAACAAGTCAGTTCTCACCTTTCAATAACCACTTCCGACGGAAAAGCTAAATCGACGTACTCGACAAGATAATAGTTTCACACCTGAGTGGGCGCACAAGGTCTCGATAAATGAAAGTCATGTTAACCAGTATAAATATTTACTTAAGTAACAGTTCTCTTATAGAAATACATTTTTTATTGTTATTATGGAACAAATTGGGTACGAAATAATACGATCGATTCGGACACAAGGTGCTATTCGATTGTGTGAAACAGGTTTTAAACCTTACATTAAACATATCAGTCTAACCCTATAATAATAACTAAAATACAAAAAAACAAACAGTCGAATTGAGAACCGCGTCCCTTATTTGAAGTCGGTTTATAATACGATTTTATAACACAGATAAAGCCTATCTACTTGATTTGATAGTTAACCCAGCGAGTTGCGTTCCAAGGTTATTTAAATGGTAACAATTTAAAACAATTGTCCGTCTGATTCAGATATTATATGGTAAACCATCTTAGACAAAAGCAAAAGGGGAAGACATGTTATCGCCGTACAAGACAATGACAAAGTGCATGCCTGGACACCTACATTCGCAAATACCAAACACACAGCCGTCAACATGCACTAAGGAGCAATAGAGATAAATTGATGGACTAACATCGTGCGCGTAAGTGAGACAGCCTATGTCTCGCAATAACGACTTGAAGATGGCGTATCTCATATTAAGCGATCTCGCTCGCTCAGACATGGAGGCAAATAAATTGAACTAATTAAGTACCTACATTGCCAAAAAAAAAAATGTTTTTTGTTTTCATCTAAGCAAACCATCAGAAACTTTGTCAAACAAAACTCGCTGGTAATTTAAGATCAAAATGACAGCATTTTTCATACCCTAATAAAATACCTACTCTAAATCAGTTTTAAAGTTTAGGTTCTTCCTTTGAGAGGCCCCTCGCTCCCATGTTGTTGTACCTTTAGAGCATTAACCTAAATTCGCCATCAATAGAACTTGTGAACGATGTAAACGAAGTGACATATTGATATTGTTTATGGTTTGATGAGTTTACTAGTGATGGGAAAAGTAGACTAATGATACAAAATATATACAGGGTGTCTGGAAAACCTTCGGAGAAATTTTAACTGTAGATAGGGTGGATGATTTGGATCATCCCTATATTGGTAACTTTTGTTTAAGTTAATATTTGACTGAGTTACAGACAGATTTATCATCGACTTTCCTGACGATGCTCTCAGTGTGCCCCATCTTAACCGATTCATTCATAATATCGTCGGTGATACTGCAAAACCGCGTAAGTAACAAATTTATGATAGAGCAAAATAAACCTTACGGTCTTATTAAAAAGGTGCATTTTGCTCCTTATTTAAAATGTCACTTACGCGGTTTTGCAGTTTCACCGACGATATGTGTCACAACGTAATAAAATAAAATAAAATAAAATAAAATAAAATGTTTTTATTTCAATTGTTGTAAATGAACAAGTTGTTCCTTATGAACTATGTTTCCAATCATGGTCAAAAGCTCCATGGAGTTTAGAAAACTGACACATTATCCTGTAATGTGAATGAAAAGACGGTGTCTGATAAGGGCTATTATGTGAAATAATCTAAAACTGAAACTTACGATTATGATTTTTACTCACACTTTTCTCACACTCACACGGCTAAAATAGCACTTGCACTCGTAGGCACATTACTTCTTTTACGAGATCATGAATCATGGCTGTATTTCATTGATTTGTACCACTATCAGGGCTTCCGACGAATAAAAAACACAATAATTAATTATTGACAATTTGACATATTATCTTTTTAAATCTAGGACCATTAAAACTCTTTATGAAAAGAGTTTTAGGTTTCATTTGTAAACAAAAAATCCTACCTACACGTTACGTTTTATCAAAATTACATTTAAAGCTGGCATCATACATGTTGTTGCTAGATATTCGTATCATAGAAGAAAGAGAAAAATAGGATCGCTTTGTAAGAAGAGGTCGACGTGATTACACTCTGTGGTAAAAACCCTTAAAAGAAAAAGGCCACTAAAGCCGGCTACTCACACACCTGCTGCAGGGGCAATATGGGAATTGGACCCTTGATTGCCTCCTTAATTGTGATGTGTGTAGGCAAGCAGGAGCAATTTTTAGATTGGGCCTGCGGCAGGGCGGCAGGGGCGCAAGACCTTCCTAGCTCCCTAGATTGTGTCTACCGCCCTGCAAGGTTGCTGCGTGTGTAGTAGGATTGGGGCAATTCCAGTCAGTTCATTGGTGACAACCGAGCGGAGTGGACAAAAATGGAAAAAATGGTGTTACCATAGCCAGGAGCTCTTCAAAAGAATCAATATCCATTCGCAAAAAGTTTCTAAGATCATCTACTTCCAATTCTTTCATAATATTCATGTGGCACAATTTGATTCGTTTCTGCAACCAATTCTTCACCCAATATCTTCTCTTCCTTTTTTTTTGGTAGCACCACAGAAAGTGCCATGGCGATACCAATCCTCTGGTGTTTCGACAATACAGGAGGCTTTCTCGTGGACGTGCGTTCAGCGGGACTATCAGTTACACACTGAACGGCAGGCTAGTGTGTAGAGAACAGCCTAAAATTGGTCCAACCGCCGTGCGACCGGTATTGCCCCTGCAGCAGGTGTGTGAGTAGCCGGCTTAAGGAACACCCAGAAAATATAAAACGTGGACTACAATCACAATCAGTCAAGGAAGCTATGTCACAAGCGAAGCGATGTTTGGTTTGGGGTTTGTTTTGTTTACTTGCATGTGATGTGACTTCACATCACACTCACAGGTTATAAAGTATTTCTAACATCACATAGCGTTTTTGCTACAGATTAAATTTCAAAAAAAATCCTTATTATTTCGTGTAATTTCCAAAAAAATAGACATAATTTAATGTGAAATAAAGTGAAATACGTTATTTTACGCTAGTATCAGATAGGATGACCACAATTGGTAGTATATTTTCAATGTTGTCAAATAGCCTATTATAATCAATTATGCGACGACCTTTATATCCATCGACAAAATGTTTTGCACTTGGACTTTTGGCTACTGCCACAAATACCATGCGGATCAAAAGGAAAGAACCAGCAGCCAGCAGCGCTTTCTCCCCGTCTGGTTGCCCTGAAAATCAGCGCGTGCAGTGTCACGGCATGTCTGACACTATGATGCTGAGTAGCACCCAATTTGGTGCATTATTATTTTATAAAATAGTTTTAAGGTTTTGTTTTAAATTATTTTCTCACTGTATTTAATTTGATTATTATTTTTCTGTGGTTTGCACCAATAAACGATTTTCTTTTTCTCCTTTTTTTTCTTCAATACGGAGAGCAATAATCGGATCGTTCAATCCGTCTATTTGAACTTTGAGGTCTATGAATTTATGGCTGTCATTAGATGTCAGTGTTAAATTATGTTATTTTCAATATTCACGTCTTCAATATTTTTGCTGTAAATCAGTTATATGGGCTACTTTAGAGCAGAAAACAATGGTAAATGGTTAGATCTCGACAGTAAAAGACGGACGATATGATCAGTCTCGGCAAAACATGAACAAGAGACCTAGTGATTTCACATTTAAAACCAATTAGTGTTCAAATTGCAAAAACGAAAATACAGTAAGTTGCACTAAAATTACTCATTTATTTTTATTATAATGCTACCTTGATTTTTGTTTACATGGAGCGAACTGTTTGTTTACATGGAGCGAACTGTTTGTTTACATACCATGTGACAACGTATGGTCTCAGGTCATTGACCTCGGACATTGAATTTTGATGTAAGATACTACGAACTGTTGGAGTAGTATACTATCAACGTCAAAATGTCAAGGTCGAGATATCGGCTGCGATACATCAAGTAACAAAATTAATATAATTAATCCTTCTTTTTTTTTTACATTAACAGAAACAAAAATGAACCATACCCCCGTGATCAGAATCGTGCCAACTATTACCCCCCCAAATTTCTCCGAAGGTTTTCCAGACACCCTGTATATCAGAATCACTAATTGATGGCGACTTTAGATCGGTTCGTATAATTCTCGATCATAAATTCGACTTTGGGACTCCTATCGCAGTACCGTTTGCCCTTCGGGCATTAAAAGCAACCACAATTCATTCCGTTCTGCGTGAACCTCGTGAGGTTAATTAAGCGTAGTCCAGTCAGTTGTTGTTATTATTGGGGCAGCGGCCGCGGGTGTGTCCCTCCTGGCGACACAGGCCGCAGCGCCGCGCGCGCCCGCGGGGCGCCGTGGAAGTAGAGGAGCCCCAGTCTCCTAGATAAAAAAAATACGATAAATATTCGATCTGAGACTTTCTTTATCACTGCCCTTAGTGTGTACACAATTTTACGTCGTCACCTGGCCAAGTAGTATGATTTTCTGCCCGCGTAAGTAAATCTTACGTACTTAGGGGGGCATAAAATATTTGACAATCAGAATGGAGCAAACGGTAACTTAGAGACTCTTCCGAATGTATCGATTTAACCCTATTAGGATGAGGAAATTATTTCTCACCGGGAACTCCAATCAGGCCTCCGGAAGCCTCAAAATAAATGGTCATATTTTTGGCCTACGTTGAATAAAAAAATGCTTAAATACACAAGAATAGAAGACATAAAGAGATTAGACATACCACCGCCCCTCCCGCCGCCGCCGGCGCCGCCCTCGCCCGCGGCGTCGGCCCACTGGAAGAAGTTGCAGCGCGAGTTGAAGTCCTTGGGGCAGCCGTAGAACGGTCGCCCTTTATTCGGGCCTTCCTTGTGCACGGTTATCCTAAAAAATACATCTCATTATAATACAATGTATTTAAGAGGCCACATATGGTGCCAAGCCCCCACAATAATTAAAAGGGATGGCTTTATGTGCTTCCGTGCGAAGAATGTGCGATGGAGATAGTTTTCGCGCGCCTTGATGGCAGCGTCAAAACCAAATAATCGCTGTTTACTTTTAAACCACAATATTGATTGAAAAAATGTTTTACCGGGATTAAGAAGTTAGATAAAACTATTGAATCAAAAATCATAGTTGAATACCATAAGGTTTCGAAGATTCAACCAAAAACATGAAAGAAAGGTGTCATGTTTAAAAATAAAACTATCGAGGATTTTATTTCTAATCGTGTTTTCACGTTTATCAGTCTCAAGAAAATGTGATCAAGTTTAATATATCCAAAGAACAGACACAAAAGCGTAATGGTGAGCTCCAGATCGCGGAAAACTACCGACTTTATCATAGGTGGCCTCTTTACTAAAATAACGATAAAATAATATTTCAATCTGTTATTATTTCATTTCAAAGTTATATGCCTAAGGCAAAAACATATAAAAACAGAAGTATTTTTTCTTAAAGAGCATTGATAATGCAACTTATCATTGTTTAGGTATACATACTTTTTACATGGCAATCCACAATTACACATGACATTCTCCTCGTTCCCTGGAAAGCTGTCTCTAGAAAAACTAGGGGCTATCCCCCAACCCCTAGTAGTGGTCGTGGTATTAGAGGAGGGAGCTGCATCGTTAGCCCACGAGTTAGTCGCCGGTGGGGTATCGAGGTTGGCCGTGGGTTGCGAAGTTTGCGACTCCGGTGCCCAGAGGAAAAAGTCACAACCACCGTTCTCTTTACCAACCGAGCATTTGTAGAACTGCTTACCTGGAAAATAGGGCAGTTAATATGCACACTTCCAGACAAAATTTATGCTAGGAAAAGCCGTTTTTATACAATAGAAATAGAATGTCACTTTTAGTTTGATCTACTGTTTCTGATAATAGGATAGGCAGCATAACCAATAAAATAAATTATTAAAATGTATTTAAATAGATAAGCTCCAATTAAAGTACAGCATTTCCAAAATTAAGCATGTCAGTCGGAATGTCACGCAAAGTGTAGCCAAAGAGTTTTTATGGTGAATACAGTTCTGTTATGTGGATTGCCATGGTGATGACAATTAAAGCATCGTAACTACCATGGCTACGTGATAACCAATATCAGTAATTGTGTGTGCTCAATTCGAAACTCGTATGTTAAGGTTTAATTGCATTACTAAAGAGAACTTACCAATATTAGCAGTCTGTTTTCTTACAGTTAGCACAATAGCTGGCTGGTTACACGCGCACAAGACATTATTGTCGTCGCCGTCGCTCGTCCGCGGTGCGGGCATGGCGCCGGCACTCGGCCTATTCTGACCTCTATTCGCAGTAGGCGGCGGTAGAAATGGCCTCGGCTGATTTTGGTTAGCATTCCTTATTTGATTTTGAGGTTGGTTCGTATTGGTCCAATTCTGTCGTACTGGCAACACTTCTGCACTGTTTGCACTCGGTGCTCTGCTGTTATTTGGCCTAGCTGAGTTGTTATTGGTCCGATTAGAATTACTTATAGACGTGGCTGTACTGCTATTGGTTCTTGATGAATTACTGTTGACTGAGCCTTGTGTTCTGTTCTCGGGCATTGCTTTAACGCTAGAAATGTTAATCTTCATGAGTTCTAGGAACGTGGCGTCGCATCCTCCGATGCAACAGGTGTATGGAGGCGGGTACAAATGGCTTATGGAATTGTTTCGCCATTCGAATTTGAGTTTTTTGTAGTTCGGTCCGCACTGAAAAAAACCACTGTCAGTTCATACTTAAATACTTTCCACCTTATCACTATAACAGTAAGGTTGTTTTTTAAATGATGAAAAATTACAACATTAAGGTAAAAAAACGACTAATTCACGAAATGTGAACAAACTACCACCTCAATTAAAAAACTACCTATCAAGTAACTAAACGTGGACTTCTTGAACAAAACTATTAAGAGGGTTGTGAAGCTAAAAAATGTCCATACAAAATGCGATAACGTTAATCCTAGTCCGATTTTTATAATTTTTGAATATGTTGCAGATATCATCATCATCATGAAAAACCATGTCGGTATGAAATATTTCTTAGAATAAAACAAATTTTAAAAAAGCAGAGACGTATAGATAGACCTAGTTCTTTATAATAACTAAAACATTCAAAAATCGTAGAAATCGTACTTGATTTAAGGGGTAAGAAACGTTATCGCCCGCAGCTAAATTTATATGTTTTTTTTTGACAGCTACACGATTTTAACGGCACTTTACAATCTATTTTAATAGAGGCGAACGAATAGATTGGTGCGATAATTTTCTCAAAATGATTAATTTCCTGAAACGTATTTCCCCATTCAAGAATTTTACCACGCTTATTTATTCTTCTTACTCTTTTTCCATTCGCATTATTCCCATTTCTGAATTTTACAAGACGCGTAGGTAGGTCTAAGTTATGTTAGGATTACAGCAGACCCGAAGGGCCAAAGTGCCCGGAAATAGGAGCTTCGTCGACTATGTAAAATGTGTATCTGGTATGGGCGAACATGCGACTCGGAAAAAGCTACTATGGTTGGGGTCAAATGCGAATGGAAAAAGAAGGAGAAGAATAAATGCGTGTGGTAAAATTCATGGATGGGGAAATACGCTTCAGGAAATAAATGATTTTTCAAAAATGATCTAACCAGTCGGTGAACAAATCTATGCACTTACGATAGAGCAGGTTTCGTTCAAGACCTGTATCGCCTTGACGACGGTGGGGAACCACACGGCGTTCTTGCAGTTCGGGTACGACAGGCAGCCGATGTAGAACTCGTCCACGTTGTTTTTCTTCTGACGCACTGCCATGTCAGAACCGCACTTCGGACATTTTAACGCTGGAATAAATTTAATGGACGATTTATTTAAGTGAAGGTAAACTTAACGTGACCAAAAGTAAGGTGTGCTGAACTACTAATTAAAGACGAACAAAACTACTAACTACAGCTTCTGCCCGCGAGGTAGGTTGTAGTAGGACTAACTAAAAACTACTTCGCCTTCTCTGCCTTTTCGTATGGACCATTTTTTAAATCTAGGCAGGTAAAGACGGCAATGTCACTGCTGTTGTTTATAATCGCGAAGTTATTTAGTAGGTAGTGTTATTAAATACACCGTGTTCATTCTTACTTGATTAAAATAGTAAATAACTTTCTAACCTCAATATTAACCTTTTTGGCTAAACCGCTATTTACATAAAATAAAGTAATCACTGCCAATCACAGACAATACATTGGCCAAGTTATGTCCAAAATATTTACTCGGTTTACTTTATTTTATTATTATTATTAATCATTTATTTCAGACAACATGGATCCATATATTTGTTAGTAACAATTTTGCTTACGTAACGAACTATGTTAGTTCTTAACTACTTAGGATTATTTTCTTATTTACGATGAAAAAGCTGCTCAACTAAAAAAAATCATTTTGAGGTTAGAAAGTTGTTTACTATATTGATCAAGTAAGAATGAACACGGTATAGATCCTGTGTAGTTACCTGAAGGCATGTCGACGGCGGCGTCGGCGGCGGGCGCGTAGGGCGCGGGCGGCTCGCAGAACCGCTCGGCGAGCGCCGCGTCGATCTTGCTCGCCTCCTCCGCCACCGTCACGTACACCTCCTTATACCTGGCTACCTGACAACAACAATGCGCTTTGGAGTTTCTACACATTGAACTAGGTTCCAAAATAAATAGTTGTGGGTTGAAATAGTACATTTTGATGCAAGTGCGGAAAGTTATATCATTTTACACAAACCCGAGGTGTCTCGGTCCGAGCTGCAAGCGATCAGACGACGTTTTATAATACTTTTGCGAAAAAAATACAACGAAACATAGCTTAAATCTCGGAGACATACTTACACACATACACAACAAACAATACATACATGGACATACATTTATGCTGAAAATTGAACAGTTCCTGAAGAAATGGCGATAAGTGGGTACTACGCATGGCATAAACGCCGAAAGGTGAGTAACTTAATTTTTCTGAATTTGGATACGTAAAGCCTGACCAGAAAAATAAAAAACCCGCCATATTGCGGAAATTATATGAACTGTCAGTTCTATTACAATAAACAAAAGTCAGATAAAAACTGTTTTAGTGGTGACACCATTACTATTATTTTTATTTTATACAGGGTGTCCCAAAATCGGTAAACCACATTGACACCGGAGGTAGGTCAGCTTAAGAGGTGCCGAACTAGCCTAACATGACCTCAGTAAAATGTGCACGGTTTTCGAGTTATTGCCAAATTAAAGGTTTTTATAAATTTTCACCTTTTTTAACACTGTTTGTGCCAGGATTCAGTCGGAAAGCTCTCGAACTTATTTTTTTTTAAATGTAGGGAGCCTGGGATAGTTTATTAAGATATCAAAAGTGTTATTTTGTCAATAACTAATGTAAATTTATGAAAAATATTGGATTAGTCTCGATTTAAATTATCAGTAAATCATTAATTTCAACTTTTGACACCTGCCGTGATTTTTTTTTACTAGAAACGAAACGAGCAAATGATGTTTAAAAATTGAGCATGTTATGCAGATTCAGAAATGGTACAATACAAGTATCTTACTGCGATAAGAAAAGCATTCAATAACACTTTTCCGATGCCGCAAACCGTCGCCGTCAGGTAAAAACAATGCCGTACGATGTGATATCGCATTTGAGGCCTAAACATCTCATTTTTTGCCAAATGCACGGGAACGAAAGAGATGGAAATAATGTTCATCTCCCTTTTGAAGGATATCGGTGACTAATAGCACGTGTGGATTTCTACCTGGACCCCTCCACTTCGGGCTTTGTACCTGCCTTGCTTTACCAATTGTTTAAAGAAAGGGATGGATAGAGTGCTTTGTCCGTTTATTTACAAGTAGCACGATAAGCAGTAGCCTTCGAACCAAATCAGTTCGTTACCTTGCGTTTCGTGCGACACCCGTGTTCTCTGCGTTCCATCTGTGTGTTATTATCGACTTGGCTTTTCTCTGGACTCTGATTTCTCTGAAAACGACAACTCGGCACTCTATTGGACTCTGATTTGCTTTGTGGAACTGCTACGACAACAACGATGGCAAACCGTGATCCCCAGTACACTCATGGCGACTACGCTGACATGCTCTTGATTTACGGTGAAACTAGGCATGTTTCAAGTCGAGGCAATGTTACGTACAACGCAAGATTGGCTACAAGGTTGTACTCGGAACGATATCCAGGTCGAAATCCAACGACTCATAACGTCATTTTAAGAGCCCTAAACGCTTATCACGAGGGCAGGCTACCAGGAACGAGTACCCAAGGAGGAAGACCTCGGACTGTTAACGACGACGTGGTTTTGGAAGAAGTACGAGCGGAGCCAGGAACTTCAGTGCGAATTATTGAACGCCGCACTGGAGTCCCCAAATCATCGGCACAAAGAATTTTAAATCGTCATAAATACCATCCCTACCATATCCAACGCGTCCAAACACTACTTGCAACGGACTACGCACACCGTGTTGAATTTTGTCGGAAGATGACTCAGAAATACAGGGAAAATCCTAATTTCTTCAATGAAGTACTGTGGAGCGACGAATCAGCCTGCAGAAGGGATGGATATCTAAATTTACATAATACCCATAGCTGGCAGCTGTCAAACCCACATGAACAAAGAGAAGACCGGTCCCAATACCAATTCAAAATTAATTTGTGGACGGGCATTTTTAACGGCCAAATAATAGGACCGGTCGAACTGCCAGCTATTTTGAATGGAACAAATTATCTTCAATTTTTGGAAAATGATCTTCCAGTACTTTTAGAAGATACACCGTTGGCACTGAGACAAAGGATGTGGTTCCAACAAGATGGCTGCCCGGCACACTACGCTCGACTAGTCCGCGAACACCTCAGCAACACATTCCCCGAGAGATGGATTGGGCGATTGGGTCCAATTTTATGGCCACCGCGTTCCCCGGATCTAAACCCATTGGATTTTTTTTATTGGGGATGTTTGAAAGATAAAGTTTATGCAAAACCAATAAGATGTGAAGAAGAATTGCGGCAGCGTGTATTCGACGCAGCCCGGACCATATCGGGAATTACCTTAAGAAAATTGAGCCGAAATTTTTTGAGACGGTGTTATTTATGTATTAGAGTCCGAGGCAGACAATTTGAACATTTATTGTAACTAATTTTAAGTATTAAAATAAATCATTGAAAGTTAAACCCGTTTTTTTTTGGTCATCAACTTTCATCCAGCCCGAGATGCACATTATTTCCATCTCTTTCGATCTCGTGCATTTGGCAAAAAATAAGATGTTTAGGCCTCAAATGCGATATCACATCGTACGGCATTGTTTTTACCTGACGGCGACGGTTTGCGGCATCGGAAAAGTGTTATTGAATGCTTTTCTTATCGCAGTAAGATACTTGTATTGTACCATTTCTGAATCTGCATAACATGCTCAATTTTTAAACATCATTTGCTCGTTTCGCTTCTAGTAAAATTTTTTCACGGCAGGTGTCAAAAGTTGAAATTAATGATTTACTGATAATTTAAATCGAGACTAATCCAATATTTTTCATAAATTTACATTAGTTATTGACAAAATAACACTTTTGGTATCTTAATAAACTATCCCAGGCTCCCTACATTAAAAAAAAAATAAGTTCGAGAGCTTTTCGCCTGAATCCTGGCACAAACAGTGTTAAAAAAGGTGAAAATTTATAAAAACCTTTAATTTGGCAATAACTCGAAAACCGTGCACATTTTACTGAGGTCATGTTAGGCTAGTTCGGCACCTCTTAAGCTGACCTACCTCCGGTGTCAATGTGGTTTACCGATTTTGGGACACCCTGTATACGTGATATATACTAAGTACTAAGTATATATAATATACTTTAGTGTTAAGCAGTTAGGTCTGACTATAGAGGTGCTTAAGTAAAAACTCCGACTGAAATATTAGACAAGTTATTTATTCGCCAGGACACGTGTCCACTGATTGACGGGCGAGACGCTACTGTATAACTCCGGACTGCATAGCGGCGCACGGTGTACAACGTATCGCCAACTAAGCATTCCTTGTGTCCCTACACTTTTGTGATTAATACTCTGATTAAGACAAAAAAAAATTAAACCTGTTGTCCTGGACCTGCTTATTAGGCCTCAATATATACCTAGTACATGGCACCACTTATTCGTTATTATTTTTTGTCCCAACCATGCGCCTAACACCCTGTATATCCTAATTACCTGTTCTGCCAACACAACATGCGGCTGCTTCCTGCCTTCGCTGATAGCCTTCAGGTCAGCCTCCAGCTGAGCGCGGAGGTGCGGCTTGGATATCGTGAGCCCCATGGCGTCGTAGCCCTCCACGAGCCCCATGCCCAGCAGGCCCGGCACGAAGTGTATGGCGTCCGCGAGCGCCACGTACGAACGGTTCTTTATTGTCTCTATGTGCTCCGCGTGGGTTGCGTCAGTGCCTACGGGTAGATGGTGTTGTGTTCTCGGTTACCGAACATTACGATAAGTTGTAAATTGTGTTATTTTTTTACATATTTCACATTGACATCTTGGAATAGGCCTTTGCGTAACAGGTTATCACATAGACCAAGTAAAGAAACGTGTTGGAAATGTTAATTCTTATAACATGTCGGTTGGTTGAATTTATGATGTCTCATGTTGAATTAGACTAGTTACATTTTTAATTTACTGATAATAATATTGAGCAGGCTAATAATATTTCCAAACATCTTAAAATTAACCCACTTGTAATCTGCAACCGCATTTACATACCTATTCCATGTTTCTCCATGAGCGCTATAAGATCTGCTTCCGTTAACAACTGCGGTGGTTGCGTACTTCCTTCTACCATGTCTATACTCGTTGGATTAAACGTTTGGCCCATCTAAAAGACAAAGCATCTTGGTGTAAGAGGTACATCAAAATACAGTTTAAAGTATCTATTCGACTTTAAACCTTAACACATACTTCATAGACATGAATTTCCTTTGATGACCATTTATCGTATGGGTAGACTTCTAAGTAGTTCCTCGCGGTGATCATGAGCCCGTTGGCACTGAACTTCTCGCTCGCCACGTCGATGACCACGGTGGTCTCCTGGCCCTGGGCGTCCTTAGAGCAACACGCGAGAAACGAGCGCACTATGAACTCGTACAGACGTTGCTCGTTGCCAGACAAACCTGTGTAACAACAGTGGATTAATTCGTAATTTTTAAAACATATAAAAAACGCCCTTAATTTCGTGCCAAAGATTCAAAAGACACGCGAACATTCTTAAAATTTGGAAAGCGCTAATTTAAGAGGTTATGGATAGATGGTTTACCCAAATTAATCTTGTAGGAGGTTGCATGCTGATATAATGCCGAAATATGAAAC
Organism: Acleris emargana; assembly: GCA_927399475.2. Classification (NCBI taxonomy): domain Eukaryota; kingdom Metazoa; phylum Arthropoda; class Insecta; order Lepidoptera; family Tortricidae; genus Acleris; species Acleris emargana. The sequence continues at coordinate 8,620,432 of OV656840.1, forward strand.
CAAAATGGACTTACTATTTGCGTACTTCGTAGGGTGTATTGGAGGATGAGCTTTGTCACTTTTGTTGCCCTGCCTTGGCGTTGGTCCTCCACTGTCCATGATCCCCTGCGCGAATGAACCCCAATTTGGGTCCCCAGTTTGAAGCCCCACAAGCTGACCCAAATTCATCTCTTTCGGGTACTCATTAGTCTCAGTTCTGGGGTAGCTGATAAAACCTTGGGTGTACAGTTTCTCAGCTAGCCGCATAGTTTCTTTGGCGTTTATTCTTAGTTTTCTTGATGCTGATTTTTCTAGTTCCTAGAACACATTTGGTGTAAGGACTTTAAGGAACATTTTTAAATCATTGGTCAAAATAAATGACTATTTTATTTATCTGTGTACATTGACTGCTCATAATATGACTTACCACTGTATCTAAGGGCAGAGGTCTCCACTTGGACTTAGGTTTTGTCTTGACCTCACAGACCTTGGCCTCCGGGCTCTCCAGGCATATGTCCTGCAGCACCTGGCACGCCTCCTGGTCAAACAACCGCACCCGCTCCCAGTTGAAGTCCAGACTCAGGTTGTTCATTGTATGGTTTACTAAAATTTGTGCATAGTTTTGTTATAAGTTTTTTTTTTTAACAAATTAGAGTAAAAGTCATCATATAAAGATATTTTATGACACTTTATGTATATTGGCCCTCTGTGCAATATAAATAAATAAACATTATAGAGTCCACAGTAAGTTATACTTATTACTACCTATATTAACATAAGGTAACCTAACATCCTGGTTAGAAAATTTGGGTATTGAATATTTTGTACATAAGTTACAAGTTGTATAAATTCTTTGAATTAAGTATTTTCATGTAATTTACATGTAAAACTTCATTCATATGTGAATCAATTGTATTTAACACTAGAAAAACTTTATATTATAAATAATTTAGTGCACCTTTGATTTTCCAAAATGGTTCTGCTACAAAATTCTCAACAGCCCTATATCTTTCCACCACAAAGCCGAGGGTAGGAAATTGACAGGAGCCATAGCTGACTAGGCTATCTGCTAGCTTGCTTGGAAATACTTTCTGCAGCCGCAAAGTTTGAAATCTTGTGAAAGCAGCACCTGAAATCATTAAAATAAAACTTTATTAACCAACTTACAATAAAAGCAGTCTTGCAGAAATTATAATAGCAATGAAATGAAATATTTTTTTCATTCAGTAAATAGGCGGTACATCGAGCATCTTTCACACATTGGTGAAGAAATCTCTAGCATTAGGTTATTTTTTCCATTACTTAAACATACAATACATACTTGACTTTCAACTAATGCATAGCATTGCATGCATTAATAATTTTCTCAACAATAAAGGCTTCACAAACCTATTCTTAAATCCAGCTCTTGCCTCACATCTACAGCATCACTAATGTTCTTATTTGGCTGCTCCAAGTTCTGCAAAGCTCTCTTTACAGACACTGAAGTAATCTCCGAGAACTTTGCCCTGAATATTTGGAGATTATTTTTGATAGCTGTGCACACTTGAATTATTTCAAAGCCTATATTTTCACCTTCTCTGTCACAATCTGTCCATATAATAAGCCCCTGGCAGTTGCGAACCTCTCTTTCAAGAGTTTTCTAAAACCAAAAACATGGTCACATAAAACATATTAAATAATGCCTTTGTGTTAACAACCAAGATTATTAGGACCATGTTTACACCTAGGGCATCACCTAAGGCATATTTAAAAATAAAAGTATGCAAAATCATGTACTTAGCTCTTATTTTATTATAAAAAATATTACTCACCTTTATTTTCTCATAATTATCCGGACAATATTTAAAAACTGGTGCATCAAAGAGAGCCAATGGGCTGCAAGATTGCCAGTGCTTGTATGAACCTACAAACTCTAGTGCTAACAGATGACCCGATACAGATGTCATCACCATTTCAGCCTTCTGGTGATTGACTTCTGCTTCAAATTCATAGATTTTGTTATACTGTGATAATCCTTCACGCTAAAATCAGTATTATAGTAAAAACAATCTATTTCTCTAGAAAAAGCGTATAAAACTCAGTACTTTAACATAGTGCTGATGAAATTAACTTATTTACCCTTCTAGAAGTTCCTCGAGATAAGTGCAATGCGATATTTTTAGCTGCATCGTTCTTTTCAGCTACGTTTAAAAATTTCATTCTCTCTATTGCAGAAGTGGAAAGTAAAAGTGAGCATTGATTGTTTGTACACAAGCCGATAAATCGCCGCTTTAGGTTATACCCGCTCCTGAGTAAAACTTTCATACTTGAATTATTACTTCATAATGAGGCACTTGAATTGGTACAATCTATTTGTATCCTAAAAATTTATCAACTACTCTGAAAAATAATGTTACGTGTAAATAATACGAAAGAAATAGATAATAACCCGTCCCGCGCGTATTTGTTTGACTATTTGTTGACTCTTTTGACAGTGACATAAGTGACGTTTGGTGAATGGATTCAGAAATTCAGAATTTAGTAATTTCGAAGGCACTAGAATTACATATCATACAGCAATGTTATATATTATTGAACACAGTGCAAAGTATATATGCAGGAAACCCTTCCTAGCATTAGATGGGAAGAATAAAAGAAAATAATGATTTATGAATGTTGAAGAAGTGAAAGAAATTTGTCAAGATCGTAGCAAGTGGAAAGAAGTGGTGGCCTACCCCTCTGGGAAACAGGCGTGATTTAATGTATGTATGTATAATGATTTATTTGCTGATTCGCTCACACGTCTACCCACCTCATATAGAAAAAACTGGGTAAGGTAAGTGCGATTCGGAGTTTCGGACTCGTACCATTCTTGTGTGGAGGAGCCCTTTTATTTTAATTTAATTATTTTTAGTTAAAGCAGCAAATTGTATAACTTACTTTTTAAAAGTTTTATGTAAGAATAGTATGACATTAATGGAAAAAAAAGAAATAAGTAACTACGTGGTATGGTCAATAGATCTTTAGACGGCTCTGTATAAAAAATATATTTGACGGTTGACATGACATGCCGATCGATACCAGGCATAATTAATTGACATTTGTTTGACATTACCTTGTTGAGTTGAGGTTAAAGCCAGTTTATTTTTGTTTTTCTTATTCACATCTAATAGGAATTTAAGCGGAAACATATTTATTTTTAAACAATGTTGACATCGCGCTCGATTGCGCAAACTTCCCTAAGCTATACTAAAATGTGTTTCTTAGTAAATTGTCTCAAAAGATTAAAAAGTTCTCAGCAGTGGTTAAGTCGTCAAAAATCAGACCCTTATGTTGAAAAGGCGAAGATTTGTAACTACAGGTAAGTCGTTACGATTAGATCGCAACATAAAGACTCTTAATTATAACAAAGATAACCAACATCACGACTATCACCATTTTTTTGTTATTCAAATTTCAGATGTCGGAGTGCATTCAAACTTTTGGAAATGAACGAAAAAACAAACATCCTGACACCGGGGCTCACTGTCATCGATCTCGGGGCATCGCCCGGGTCATGGACTCAAGTAGCAGTCCAGAAAACAAATGCAGATGGGGCTGACCCTAAGAAACCAAAGGGGTCTGTGTTGGCCATTGACAAGCTTCAAATATTTCCTATCGAGGTATGTCACTAATGAGGCTCAACTCCTTTTGGAAATCGCGTGAAGTATATTTAATTACTTACACGCTTGATTGTTACCTTCACATTCTGTTCAAAATTTAAATAACAATTAACTATGTTTTTTTAAATCGGAACTCAATTGCAGAAAAATTGAGGATGTGTCAAACAGTACTGATTTGTTTACATCTTTTGCCATTTTATATTGACCCTGACTTTATATTATAAAATTGTTTTTAGGGAGCAACAATATTAAACAACATGGATTTCTCTACAATTGAAGCTCATGATAAAGTAATAAAGGCATTAGGAGACAGGAAAGTAGATTTAGTACTATCCGACATGGCACCCAGTGCTTCTGGCATCAAGGAGCTAGACAAGGACAGAATATTAGGACTCTGCTACATGGCAATAAGATTTGCAGCACTAGTCACTAGGAAAGATGGCAACTTGTTATTTAAAGTGTGGGATGGTAAAGAAGTGCCCATATTAGAGATGGATCTAGAGAGATTTTACAAGAGCATTAAAATTTTGAAACCTCAGGCGAGCAGATCAGAGTCGTCTGAGAAATTTATTCTTGCTAGAGGTTTCAGAGGTATCCAGACACCATTGAAAGATGGGCGCTGGGGATAACGAGTACCTGATCATACTGCAACTAACTGTCTTCCATTGTTATAGCATAATTGTTTATTCAATAATGTATACTCATTGTTCTCAACCAATAAGTCTAGATGTTACAAAATATAAAAATCAAAATAATTTAAGGATAATAAAAAGAGTAAAAAAAAGAAAGCTTTTAATTTAAAATGCATGATTTTTCAAGCTTTTATTTTATGATTTTGCAAATCAGTGTATTTAATTAATTACATAATTATCATTAATCAATATGTTATGGAATATATATAAACATACAATAAAATTAGACTAATTTAAATTTTAGTTTAAACACATTTCTGGCTTTTAACATCAACATTTCTTTGTACGGTTCCAGTTATAGACATATAGTTATGTATATCTTTTGTTGTTAATTTTTTAATATCACAATGAACAAGTAATCATAATTAATTTTTATCTACACATAATAATCTCTAAGTATGTACTACTTAATATTTTAATATCTGGACGTAAAACAAGGTATGGCCCAAAATGCATTCCATTATTATGATGTAGCCTTGTTTTTAAGAAGCAAATATGCTCTGCACCTTAAAACTATAACTCTCCGCAGAACTTGCAAGCTGAACCTGAACTACAAACCCAAACCAACATAATGTCAGATACAACCTGTATTCTCTTTGAGTTGAATATGTTCTCTTGTAAATTGTATAAAGAGGTATCTGATGAATATATAACATTAGAACCAGACAAGATTAGGCATGTAAAGTTAAATGTACTTGCATCAGCTGTTAGTAAACTACTAAAGCTACTGTGAAATTATTAATGCTTAAATAGAGCACTGTCTAAGGCTAGTTGACATACTATTTTTTTGTTTCATAAATGCATTCTACCTAAATTTGAAATATCTAAACGGCTTTTGTATGGCTGTCTGAATTTTTATTTTATTTGGTTACACATGTGAGTCGTCGTCACGTAGGTACGTGATTCGAAAGATAATAATTACGTGCGTGAACCCATAGGTGAGCGGTCACGCACAAATCGCCGTTGTAATTCTCTGTTTACGTTATTTTTATGGTGTAGGTAGCTAAACATATTAGTGCCTTTGTCTGTATTAGTATTTTGTTGTATCTTGAGATATTAACATTGAATATGTCGAACGGCACGTGAAAATGGTATTGGCTGCAGAGGTCGGCGGGTGTATATCGTGGCAAAACCGAGTTTGTCGTGGTGAAAAATGGAATTACAATATTCTCAAGTGGCAACCACATTAAGTGTACCAATGTAAAAATTGGATCATGTTGCCAATTTCATTCCGAACTCCCTCGTTTGTTTCAAGCTCTTTTTTGCCAGTTAGTGGTTTTTAGACGAAATGCGTGCGCGTGCCGTGCGTGAGCTTGTTGAGCTGCGCGGCGGAGAGCAGCGAGCAGTGCGCGGCGTGGTCGAGCAGCAGGAGCCGCTCGCCGCGCTCGTCCGCGCCGGCGCAGCGCGCGCCCGTCTCCAGCGCGAAGCTGCTCACCGCGCAGATGGCGTAGATGAACGTGAACACAAAGACGGCGCAGGCGATGTCTGGAATGGCGTAAGAATATAATATTATGAGAAGGAAATACTATATTTTACTATGGTAAGGAGTATAAATTGTTGAGTTACCATTGACATTGAACGCTGTATTAATGTAATTATGACATGAAAATATACTTATAAGCATTTTTTTGATTCTAGTGTACCTAGCGTTTTTCACGTGTCCGACAACTTCATTTAATATTTTTTACATGATTATGTTAAAAACTTTGACTTGTAGCTAAATTACCAGATAAACAATACTCTTACGTTTAAAATTATGCTACTAGAAGTATTCAATAACGTTAAATTTACAGTTTTTTTGTTATTTTTGTTCCCTAAGACCCCCAATTTTTTCCGCGTCCAGGCCTGGTGTTACATTTTCGAACTTCAAATAAACAAGTTTGGAAACTTTTGTCGTAAATGAGAACACTTGTTTTCGGGAGTCTAATATGTGAATTTACTAAAAACGCCCTTAATTTGTCTCCTTTAGAGTTAATATTTAACAAAAAACTAGTTTAAATCGTGTCCACCACATTCGACATAAGGGGAATTCCCCCTTTCCGTTACCGTATATTAGGCTTAAGGTATCATTTTTATTACCAAAATATATCTTTATTTTCATCTAGAAACTTTAGTTTTCACGTAGCAGCACAATATTTGTCTTCAAACGGTCTGTAAACGAAAAAATTGTGTGTTGAAGTGTCGTGCTTTACGTGGTTCAAAATGGGTTCCACCACTCCGTTACCAAGATTTGAAGGTAAAATCTTTATCTTTATGTTGTTGTGATACATTTACCTAAATAATTGTTTATATCTAAACTCAATTTCACTAAAATATCTTTACAATCAAGATCGAATGCATATTTAATTTGTATTTCAAAGTGCAAAACATTACTTCCGTTACTTCCCCTTTCGTTGCCATGTCGGCAGTCATGTATAAGGGGAATCTAAAAAGTAACGGAATGGAAACATAAAGTTATGTTTACACTGAGATCACATTTGAATAAATTATAGTAGGTATTTACATAGGTAAATTTATTTGTAGGTACCACAAAAGTAAATCATCTTATACGGTTTGCAAAATTGTCTTTAGAATAATACAACGTGTTATTTTTAATCTGCTGCGTAGTTGCAATAACATTAACCGCAGATATCTCAATTAAATTTAAATAATACGACTAAACTACCTACATTTGTTATAGAAATGGCTCCTCTCACAGCTGCCGAAAAACAAAAACGGTATCGGGAAAGGATTAAAAATAACCCTATTAAATATGAAATCCAAAGAAAAAAGGACGTGGCGAGAATAAAAAAAAATATTAAGGCAAGAAAAATTGCAACTACCAAACTATCAAACTATCCCGAAAAATGAAGCATCCACCAAAGAATAGGTACCTACCTAATACCATTGCAGTTGCTCATAATTTGTCTCTCAATAACCAGTATTGGTCAGGAAAGTCTAAAATGTAACCACTATAAATATGCGATAACCATAACCCTCATTTTGCTTTGGTCAGTCGGGTTAATAAAGCTTTTGTGGATTTGTGATCTTGGTATAACTGCAGCCTTATGATTTCGTTACCATTATTTTCGTTACCGTCCTTTGAAAATAATTAACATTTTATTTTATTATTAAATCCCCAATTGATAAACATTGCAATGTGTGTATTATATGGATAAACTTTTTACTAAAGTATCCACGTATAAATAAATTTGTCGGGTAAACCTCATAACGTCCAACTGGTAAAGAAAATTGTAAGTAGTTTTGGTCGTCTGGTAACGAAATAGTTACAATAATCGTAATTTCTTTCAAATTAGTTCATAATGTTTTAAAAATAAAACTTATTTTCATAACTTACTATATTTTCAAGTAAGTAAAGCATTTGTTTATCCCCGTTTTACTTTCTTTCAAGTTATATCAATAAATGTATATGGTAACGGAAGGGAAACAAATATGAGCCCGAGCCACTTTGAAATCGCTGTATAAATTTAATTTCCGTATGTTTTACAAAACCATTGCTAAATTAAGATACCTAAGACTACTAAAAATGCTTCAACACCCTTAAAGTTTAACAATTAATAAGTTCGAAAAAAAATCATCACAAATCTGTTGGTACAACTTTGAAAAAAAATGCCCTTATCATCACAGGTTATCTTGTCAGATAAAAATGTATTAACTTCTAGATTGCCTGACAATTAAAAATCGGTTCACTAATGTTTGACCAAAAAATTATTAACGAATGGTCATTTGACAAACGAGACATTTGACAAAAGTATCATCATACAAAAACTCACTTAGCAATTGATCATTTAGCAATTACCTAATAGTTTACCTATTTCTGGGCAGGTAAAAAAACAACCTCGAAGGCCAAGGCGCTTTTGCCTTCTAACCTAACCTATCCGAGTCGGTTATGCCCTGATTCGTCTTCCTCGTAAAATGTAAATATAACGGTTGATCATTTGGAAAAGTAGGTAAGTCATTTGTAAAATGACTAGTAGTAAAATGATCAATTGACTTAACATTTTTTTGCAAAACGTTTGTCAAGTGTAATTTTGCCAAATGACTTTTGGATTTTCATCTGACTAGCTAAGAACCACCCAAGTTCAACAAGATTTTTATTGAATAAAAAAACCCTACCGAAATCAACATCAGTTAATTAGTTTGGGAGATACGCGCAGACAAATACACAGACAAAGAACGTTTTATTTAAAATTGAATGCCACTCCATTAATACACATGCACCCACACAACGCACATTGGAGTGGAGTTCAGTTTATCAACAGCTACTACACGCGTTAGACTTAACAACAATCTGTTTGCGTCGGGAGTAACAAGTTTACCTAAACTTAAAACAAGTACCTACCTACGACTTAATGGCAACACGGAAATTTTAGAAATGCTGCATATGAGGAAAGACAAGTGACACAAGGAAAGATGCAAGTGGTTTTAATATACAGAAAAACGGCGGAGAAAAATTTAAGTTACCGGTCGCGCGAGCCGCGATCGCATCATGGAACAAAAATACACAAAGGCGACGTTATGAAGGCAAGAACAATTGAAAACAGGAAAATACTTTAAAAGGTGTTCTGAAAAATGCTTAGGTATAGAGGTTTGTCTTAAAACACATACTTAAAACAAACTCTGTTTACTGAGAAAATAAATAAACAAATAAGTATCTGCTAATGGCTATAAGAGCTTAAAGGCCACATGGTCTTCATAGTCGCAGCTAGTGATAGACTTGAAAAAAAAAGCGGTTATCTACTATCAAAATGATGTCATTTCGCTCGCTAGTCCAAATCGGACGAAGCAAACTCTGATAATATCAGGGTGCGTTCCTATATTCAAAGCCGTTGTTGGTAGAGTTGTGACATTTCGTTAAAAATTTGATACATTTTGTACGTAGCAAATGTCATAACGCTACAGCCCGTAAGGGAAACGATTCATACATACATACCTTCACGCCTGTAATCCCAGAGTGGGTAGGCAGAGCTACAGAATTACCTACAACTTTAAAAACTTGTTGATAATTTCTGTAACCACATCCTGCACAAAAAAGGGAAACGATTCGTTTCTTCAATATAGGAACCGGGCATCAGTAAATAATAATAGTAAAAAACCTAAGCATGATTTTTATCAGAAAACCTTTCCAAAAAAATATATTCACAATTTAATTCTGCTTCGTTTATAGGCATAGTTTATCGGCATCTAGATTACACCCGTTACTCACGGTATAGGTTATGCCCGCCGAACAGGTTGACGACGCACGGGTACCCGTCGCCGATGACGATGGCGACGACGAGCAGCACGACGCCCGCGCACGCCGCGACGATCCACGGCAGCACGTACTCGCGCCTGTAGTGGACGGCGCCGTGCAGCAGCGAGATGCAGCACATGAGGTAGATCGCCGTCAGCACCGTGCTCGTGTACAGGAATATCACCGTCACTGCACGGGGAATCAAAGATCTGTCTTTATTTTTTTGTATAACACAAAGTAGGTAAATGAGTTAAGGCGGCAAGTAGGTACCTACAGATGTATAAGTAATTAAACGACATTGTATTTTGTCTTATGCGATGCGAACTGACGGGCCTAGAATAGCTAACGTAAACGATTTGCGAGAACTGTCAAAATGCATGGGTTGTCGACACGGCAGTCAGCTTTTATGTCAATCCTATACATTTTTTTAAATGAATACTTTTGCAGAATGCATCTTGTCTTGCCCTACTACTCGTGTTCGTATTTGCCTTACTTTCTTATTTAACTTCAGTAACCATTGATAAACTGACAGTGAAAGAGAAAGCAAGACTAATGTGAACTTATTTGAGAAAATATGGTGTCGTTTCATTATTTACCACACCTGTAATGATGAGACGGCATAGGGACTACCTACTGCTGGATTTGCTGGCCAACACCCTGAGTTCATGAATTTCGTGAGATGGAATACAGGAAACCTTAGGATGGAATATAGGAGCACCTAAAAGTGTTACTAAAATTGTGTTTGCGGCAAACGAGATGCTAAATGTAGGTACCCATTTTAAGATTGCCTGTCCCAAACAGATGCATCCTACACGACTTGTCTTATGTAAAATTATTTATTAGGTGCAAGCCGTGCAAGATCTTGTCAACTGCATCTTTTGTTTTAGGTATATGAAGATCGCACACTGTAAGGCACTGGTCCCACCGCGAGCGAGTAAGCTATGAGCTATCGGCTATTTTCTAGCTCAAGAAACGAACAAAAGATAATCGCTTTCGTGTAAATAAAAGTGAGAGATATATATTTATAGTTTATAGCTGGCTGTTCACACCGCCGGCGAGGACACTCTCCCACCGCCCGGCGAGTAAGCGATAATCCCATAGAATTTTTACTAGCCTCCCGCCGATTGTCAACTGTTTCTAGTACATAATTTTACTAGTTGCTCGCCGAGCTCGCCGATATCTGGCGGTGGGACCGCTGTTTACTAGTTGACCGCAGCGGTAAAAGCTATCGACTATAAAACTAGCTCAGCGGTACTCAGCTTTATAGCCGAGCGTCAAAACTATCAAAACTTTACTCGCTTCTCGCCGCTCGCCCACTCTTTTGTAGTTTATAGTTCTACTAGCTTATAGTCTGTAGCCGGCGGTGGGACCAGTGCCTAAAACCCACAAACGCTTAAGGTGAAGTCAGGATAGCGTTTTTATGCGTTGCCGGCAGTAAAGTTCGAGCGAAAGTGAATGATTCAGTTACCTGAAGCAAGATGTTGTGCCTTGGCGAACCTCCGTTGGTTGTTAGTGCTGACGACGTCCCCCTCGTGGAATGAAAGCTGTTCCCCGTAATTGACCTCATAGAACCCTCGTCGCTCAGCGTCATCCTCCATATCGTTGTGAAGCATCGAAAGCATCTCCCCGACGTGCGAGATACCAACTAATAAAATTATTAACACAAAGGAAGATAGCGCCTGTAAAAAAAAAACAATTCAAGTTTGCGAATTTTATTCAAAGGTGTACATATTTGACTGTTTTTACACTTACGATTTGATGGACGGCGATGAGAATTGTGCCTTGACGCAAATTAAAAACATACAAAAAATTATTTAGGCGAATCATCATTTTGTGCGACAGTTTACATTGCTTGGTTCTATCAAACATTTGTAATTTTTATATGACTAGAGTATAATCCACTAAATTATTAACATTGTTTGTCTACTCCACTACTGACAGTTGCGAGCTCTACGCGGCAGGGCGCATGCTATGTTCTATTGATTATTTTTGACGAGTGCGTATTCACGAAAGTCTCCCTTTCGAGGGCAACGCTGATAATCAGATGTTTCCACGTATATTATTTTATATTACTATATACTATTTCATTTATTTTATTTATTTCTGTGGTCTGTGGATTTTTCCAGGGGGAGAAAAAAAAACCTACACCGGGGAAGAAAGTATGATCAGTGCGGAGGCGTGTCAAGGCGAGCGTGCTTCGAAGAAATCTGGTTTAGCATAGAACACGAATAAGTGTTCGTGAGCACTAATTTACTCGAGTCACATTATACCAAGGTTACAAATGATAGTCAGTTATCATGTTTAAACAGCTAAACGGTCTAGGTGACTTTTGCCACGAATAATTCGAAGAACTAAGATACAGATATTTATTCTGTATAATTTTTCATGACGACATGCCTACTCTTCATTACTCCAAAAATAAAATTAAAATAATCCTGTCAAAATTACATAATTATCATGTTCAGTGTGGGGTTTCGTCACCGTTATTACATAAAGTAACTATCTCCATAAACCACAAAAGTGAGTTTTTGTGAAGTGAGCTATTCTGAAGTGAGATTTTTTGTATGTTTTTTAGTATTTGGGGTCGGAACTGTACGTAACACTAGCGAAAATGAGATTTTTAGAGTTAATTAAATGTTTCCCATTACTATATCTTTGACGACGACAGTACTATCAACCCAATGGAACCCTGACCCGCCATAGAACTGTGTCACTGTGACGTTCGTTATGATAGAAGTCGTAAGAAGTGTCAATAAAATTGTTTTATAATGCCACTGTGACACCATTCTATGGCGGGTCAGGGTTCCATTGGGTTGATAGTACCTCGTTACCTAGTTTTTAGGATTCCGTAACAAAAAGGGAAAAAAAGGAACCCTTATGGTGAGACTTCGTTGTTTGTCTGTCTGTCCATCTGACTGTATGTCACAGCAGAAGGGCTCGATTTATAGCCAAAAATGTACAAAAAATTATCGTCCCCCGCTATTTCCGAAGTTTATTAATCAAAAAATATGTAAAAATCCTGACGTATCTATAGACAATTAATTACTTATATTTTATGGGAAAAATAAAATGAAGCGTTTATAATGATAAAAAAATTGAGCGATAACAAAAAATCTGTATTAAAATTTAGGCTAGTCTAAATGGTCTTTATTGTATATAATATAAAGTTCATAACAAAATGAGTATTTTCTTTTGCGATTACCAAGCATATTATCTTAAAGACGGAACCCTTGGTGCGCGGGTCCGACACGCACCAGACGTTTTAATAAAATAAAAATGGTTTTAGAGCTGTATAAATACTTTAGTGAGCGTGACACACAGAGACAGTTATAGTGAAACTAAAGGGGTTCATAGTTTGAGTACGGAACCCTAAAAAGTGGTCTGCGCTGGTAGAATTTCACCGTCTTTGCGATACAACTACAGCTGTCGCTCGACTCGACTGTTCCCTATTCCTACTTTTACCCTGAAATAAACTTCAATTTTAGTAGTATGAAATTATTAATATTAAGGGAGTGGGTGCATGCAGGTGTAAGGAGAACACTGGAAGTAATTATTATAAATTAAATTTATTTCACAACTTACAATAAATAGTAGTGATAATGACTGCATCAATCTAACCACAACTTTTAGCTGGCATTAGTTTATTTGGATTTTGTTTATCTACTAAATCAATCACAAGTGAAAAATGAAAATAACTGATAATATTAACGAAATATATACAAAAGTCCGTTATTCTCGTCAAAAATTATAATTTAGTAAAATAACAATTCAACAAATCTTTAGTGCTCTTTAGGAGTCGGCAACTAGCCAATGGTTTACGAACATGCAATATAGTACAAATAAACTCAAAATTTAAGTAGTTTCGTTTCAAAATAACAAGTAGATAGGAACCTACATGTCGTGAACGTTACGCCGCGCCGGGTCGGTGACGCGAGGGGCCGTGCATTAGTGTCTAATACCTTCTAGGGACGGAAGGACACAAACTCGTAGGTATTGATTGACACACTGCCAATCGCTCGTTTGTTTTGTGACTATCCAATAACATTGATACAACTTGATATGAACCATGTTATGTTAAATGCAAAATTAACTACAATATTGTCACATGCTAAATAATACACAACCATATTTTAGATATTGTACAATAACCGAAAAACATTCATATAATTATGTGACATCAATTGATTTACCACCTAAATAATAATACCTAACATGGTAAATAAGATTTTCTGAAAATAGCCGATATATTGTGTTACTTCAAGATGAAATTTAGGGTGATCTTTTGGTATACGATTAATTCCTCGGGATACTTAGATATTTACAAATGTAACATATAATTATGTGATCTTACTCTACTTAACAATAATGGACAATAAATGACTTGTTTAATTTAAGGGCTAGATATCCATTAATTTATGAAATATTGTACTTGTTTTGGATTAAGAAAAAATATTTTATACTAAATTGGCATTCATCAAGTGTTTTGGTTGTGGATGCAACTGGAAACGAGGCAATATGTCTACCAACCAGTGCAATTGTGACTACCAAACTAGTTAAACTGCACTAACATACATAGACATACAACAAAGACAAGCATAACCGGAAGTTATATTTGGATGTGTATGTAGAAACTGCAAAAAAAGTCACTAGAAATGCTTCAGCTACAGGTAAACTATGCCAGTGCGCAGTAATATTTTTTTCTTACATTCATTGAACATTTATAACACAATTCAGTGGGAGATATAACGACACTTGCCATGCTACATTTAATCATATATACATAGATAATTACGTAACTCCTATATTCACATTATGACCATTTAAGTAACAATACCTTAATCTAAGCTCTTTTATAACTAGTCACAAATCCTTTGTCAGTAACAGCCTGTATTTATGTGATAGGATCATTCAATTGTTTTATACATTATATGAGGGGTCGTTGAATAATACTATTCAAATACGAATTTGAAGGATAATCATTCTTTTGTCCAGATCTTATTTCTGGTTCCGCAGCTGGAGTCGAGGCCCACAGGCAAGTACGGGTATACTTCATTTGTTTAGGTATATAATTAAATGTTAAACTAAGTAAACAACGTGACTCTGTTAAACAACCAATCAAACCCTGTTTATCAAGCTTCGAAGCATCGTTATTCTGCTTCTATTGGCTGATGAACTATATCACGTGGTTTCATTGTTTTCATTTAGTGAAGTACGTAAGCAAATAGGCTATGAGTACATGTCCGGGACTTGTTTTTCGTTTTCATATCCCCTTCTAACGAATTTGCCAGATAAAGTGCTTTCAACCTATGACGGTGCGCCCCGCCAATCAAATTGTCGTTGCAGTCAAATTGATGTATGAAAACTTAAGTAGTGGGGCGGGACGTCGTGGACAGAAAATACTTGAGATGCACTAATCGACAAGCGAGCAAATGCAAGATGTGCTCGCCCCTCAGGGGCCCTAGCCAAGGTGCAAATGTTACTAACGATTTTCTTTTCTATCACTCTAAATGTATGGGATGACATTCCCGTGCGTTACGATAATCCACGTGGTCAACTGTCATTCATCTAAAACGTTAGTAGCGTTTGCATCTTGGCTAGGGCCCCAGGGCCCTCAATGTTATCTACAGCGATGGCATGTATGCGTTCGAGAGAGCGTATGCGGTAAGTAGCCAAGTGTTGCAGCCGCGCCGCACTTCTTACAGACTCTTTACCGTTAGAACAATTGTGTATAGAATATGAAGTAGCGGGCGTTTTTCCGGGAACCGAAATATCTGCAATAACTATGATCTCACTAAAATATTGCTTAAATTTAAGTGTAAATTGTTGGCAGTTAGGAAAATTTCTTTAAAAAATATGATAATTTAGACAAGTTAAATACTTTTTTATAAAAACTCTTTCCTTCTCACATAACAGCACAGCAGCCTAAGTTCTTACACAGAACATTTCTCGGCCGGACTTTACTATTAGCCGAGCTGGGCGGGACTACTCGGTCCACCTTTCACACAAAAGTCACAGTTATTTCACGATATCTAGTTAAGACTTATTTTTTTATGATATTTACGTAAATAACTGACCATCAAAAAGTCAGCATACATTATATTTCAGGGTGTCGAACTAAAGATACACACACTCGGTGGAATCGCATCGCTCGCGTCGTTCCCACTGCTTGCGGTTTCTCAGACAAAATTCCCGGGGGAAGTAATCTCATCACTAACAGCGGTCCCGACATCATATAACTTTAAATTAGCACTCGGTGCTTCTTTTTCTAAGGGACTAGGGTGTTTTTTAATAAGGTTTTAACCTCACCTCGCTCGATGGGAACTTACGACGAATAAAAATAATGGAGGTCGTCGGTTCAGGAGCTCATTCAATCTCGTGTTTCTTCCTACCGAACCACACTGAGGGATACGGGAGCCCCGTCAGCGCCGCAGGAGACGATAAAAAGTGTGCTGGAAAATCGAAATTATCGCCTTTCGGCTCACGAGGGGAGAACAGGAGCAGCGTCCTTCGATTCAACCGCCAGGATAAAAATGCAGAGGATTCAGGGGGGGGGGGGGGACCAATGGAAATCAGGCGGGGGTTAGGCGATGGCGCAGGAGTTCCGGCCGGAGCAGTTGAGGCGCGCGTGCGGCGCGTGCTTGGCGCGGGCGCGCGCGCGCGGCGGCGCGGCGGAGATGGCGTACGACTTCAGGTGCGACTTCAGCGCGCCCGGCAGCGGCAGCCGCTCCAGCCCGTACACCGACGTGCGCGCCACGATCGCGCGGCAGCACAGCTCCTGCAGGCTCAGCACTGCAACCAACCGCGCCGCCGGGTCAGGCCGCCCGTCCGGTCGAGCGAGACTGCCGCCTGACTGTGGACGATCTGACCCGGTCCGACATCTATCCGAGACTGGCGTCAGATTGATAAATACGCCAGTCGCCGTTTAGATCGCGAAGACGACAGTCGTTTACCTGCTCGGTCGAGGATATTATATTATGAAGACAGAAGGCTTGTGCTGTGATAATTATAGCTTTCCTTCTTAAAAAACGCATAAAAAGGTGTTGGATAAGAAACTGGCTCCAAAAAAGAGATTGACTACCCTCATCTAAATTCATCATCATTTATTTAGACTGTCTCGAGAATGATACGAGTGGGTTATACGATCAGTTTATAGAATATCCATCCATGAATATTTTATCGATCACGATTAAAGGAAATAATTTAAAATATTTGGTTTTCATCAATCCATAACATTAGTCTGTCAATCTGTGGATTAGGCGATCAATCTCCGGTAATTCTAGCCAGATTGACGAATTGATTTGATAAAATACTGAGTGTGTTACCTCCAACTTACATAGAAACAAGTTCATACGCAAGCGTCTCACAGGGTGGCCAGGGGCCAAGGATTCCCAATCTTTAATACCGCTACCGCTGCTATCATTACATATAGATTTTTTTTACGGCTTCCCTGTAAAGGAAACTTTGGAGCGTCGCTACGCACAGTTAGGGAACTCCTAATCTAGGCATTATTAGTAGTCCCCACGTTGCGACGGTCGCACTGACTATACCACGAGCTTCGGTCGCAACGTAAATGGACCCCTAATTAAGTACACTGCGTCTAAAGAGGTGTGATGACTTTTTAAAATGAACCTGCCATCACCAGATAAATTTTACGGACCCATGTACGCCCAACCCGTTGCTGATACAGATTATAATAATTCAAAGGCACACATATCATAAAAATAACTTTGTTAATATTTAAGTACACCTACTACTTAAATTATGATCAAGCTATTAAATTAGAACAAAAACTCATGCATCTTATAGTTTGGCACAAAGAGCAATGTGGTGACAGAGATGGAACATCAATATTCATAACTG
This sequence comes from Acleris emargana, assembly GCA_927399475.2. Classification (NCBI taxonomy): domain Eukaryota; kingdom Metazoa; phylum Arthropoda; class Insecta; order Lepidoptera; family Tortricidae; genus Acleris; species Acleris emargana. The sequence goes on from OV656840.1 coordinate 8,637,840, forward strand.
ACAGTCACAACACAAGTAGCATTTCTGGGGTAAAACTTGGATCAAGTTGTCAATTTCACTCCAAGCATTGCCCTCTTTTTTTACATTACAAAATTCCCTTACCTTTATTGCTCCTCCATAGCCGCTCCATGCCGTTCCTATGCAGCGCCATCCGCGACAGCTCGCAGAAGCTCTCCCGTATGTTGAAGTCGCACAGGGGACTCACTTCGAAGAACGCCATGTGGTTCTTGGCGGCGTACATCTCTGCATCTCGCTCTTGGACCTGCCGCTTGAACGCCAGGTGCAGGCGGTTGCCCACCAACACCTTAGGCACTCCGGGGGCGTGCTGCGAACAAACGCACTATTAAAAACATATGGATTAAAGAAGTAAACAGGCAGGAAGCCCACCTCATAGAAAACGGTTACGCCCCTTGGACATTAGCAGCACCGAGGTCGTGTGGCAAAACATTGCAAATGTACACTTTGATTTCAATACACAATGACAGAAACGCCACTTGGTAAAGTAGCGAATCTGCTATTCTAATTTTGAATAGAAATGCAAATTCGCAACTTTGCCCTGAATGTGACGATGTGACAAAACAAGATTTAAAACCTCCCATTTTACGCCGTCAAACTTACGGAAGAATTTCGCTCCAATTACCGATGACGCACGAAAATTGCCGAGGTACTTAAGTTACTCAGGTATATATTTTTAGTAGATCTGGCCTTTTGTTTGTTATGGTTTGCGGCAATTTAGTGTCTAATCAGAAATTGCTGTAAGCGCAATGAGTGATTTTTGGTAAAATATTTACACCATCTAGATGCCTATGCTCGGCGCCGTTAACTGCGTGACGGGTACTGAAGACTGTCACCTGTATGTCCAGTTTTTGTCGATAGTTAACAAACAACTGAGCTCATTAATAACTGTTAATGAGTCTGTCGTTTATTCCTATGTTTTGCTGTCTAAAGAAAGAGATAAACAATGGCGGCGATTTGTAAACAGAGAAACACTAACAATAAGAAAGACGGCGCGTAAACTTGGATCTTTAGGAAAGATTAACAAGATGTTTTGACCTAATATCAGATTCTTTAGAGTGCACATTTTAAAAGCCCTATTACTATTAAGAATTTTAATTACAGTTGGTTATGGAAGAAGGGTTATTTTATGTAGTATGTTTTTTAGTATAGACGCCTAGGTTTTGCCCGCGATTCTCGGTTTTTGCTACGCTCCCAGAAACTATGAGTTTTTTTCGAGATTTAAGTAAATCTTACCCTGTTTCCGTTTTTGGGCTATAAATTATCTGCGTAACATATTTCCTTCGACCAGTCGTGCCGTTTACCCTTGACGACGGAACAGACAACCCCATTGCATGCATTGAGAATAAATTTATATTTTTCCCTCGGCAACCGTCAATTTTTCCATGACAAAATGCCCTATGCGCTCAACAAGAACATAACGAACCTTCGGTAGAACAAGGGCACAAGGTCCTATATAACAAGATGAGCAATTGTGCCCTTGTCGTACCGAAGGTGCGATAGGCTATGTGTGCCAAATTTTACTCAAATCCACTTATACGTTCTTGCGCGGTTGAAAGACCCACATCACACACACACCCTCACAAACTTTCAGACTTATAACATTCACGAGTGTTGTAAAAATTAAAAAAGTTTAACACATCAGGAACTCGCTAGGCGGCTCCTTTTTCTATGTATTGGCTCTATCTACATCTACCATGTTGTAATTATCTTTTATATCTATAGTGGGAATACCTGAAACAATTAAATGCATCATCTAATAATATTTACCCTTTCAACCTCCTCTAGCCACCTGTCTATGCTGTCGAAGGACCATTTGTTTGTGATGTCATAGACAAGCAGGATTCCTTGAGCTCCCCTAGAGTACGACCGGATGATCGTGCAGAAGCGGCCCTGGCCCGACGTGTCCCATAATTGCAGCTTCACCCTCTTGCCGTCGAGCAGGATTGTTGTCGTTTTGTATGCTGCAATGATAATTAATGGTATTAAGGATTGTTACATCAGCATCACAATGACAGAAGATAACTGTTACACACACAATGCGGTGAGTCATTGTAAGGTTTTATTTACTTGTGCATATCACGGACAGATTAACTTGCACAAGATCGTATTTTTTTCAACTTTATACCCTCAATAATGAAACAAATATTCCTTTCCGTATTAATCCTTTTTTAAGTACTAAACTATCATTTTGTTGGCACAATTACACGACACGACTGTTAAGTCGAAAATAAAACTAATAAACTTCTTTTGTGACATTTCAAGTGGGTAGGCGAAAATATGAAAGGAGTAGGGTATTTAACAGTAGCGGGTGCCCTCTGTACAATAATGATTTTCTTTACAAAGATTTGATTCGATTAAAGGTTGCTTTTCCAGCGTATATCTTAGAATTAATTCAAATTAAAGATAGAGATATTCTCATGGCCTTGGTTGCTTTTTGTGAACTTAACAATTTAAAGTTATAATAGGCAGTTCCTCTAAGATTTAGGTATCATTATATTGTAATTTATATAAAATATGTATTGGTTATGGTCACTAACCTATAGTAGTATGTTGTAGTAGTAATGGGTTGTTGTAATATTTCATTAACAAAGGGTTTATGTTATTATTATTTTATTTATTTTTTTCTCCAAGAATAGCAACTATTTATTATACATATTTTTTAGTTTATCGTTCTCGTACTATATTTTTTATTAATTGATTACAAATCGGCATGACGCTGGCTAATCAATTGGCATAGCCATAAAAAAAAAAAAAAAACGGTAACGGCCCATCACGTAACTTATTGGAATAAAAGCAAAATTGCAGGATCCATAGAGCTTTTTAATTTGCAAAAAGATCATCTATGGCATTGTGTCATTAAGTCATTAATCATTATACTCTAAATACTCATAATATTTCCCTTAGGCAGATACAAAATTACCTTTTAAATTTTATTTATAGATCAATATAGATTTCATTAGACTTACCATGAGTTACAATAAAATTACCGTACTCGCTAGCGAGTCGAATGCTCTGTTCCTCGCAGACCTCGTAGTATTCTTATAAAGTGCGAGGGACAGAGCATCCGGTCTGTCTGTCTGCCTATCTGTCCTTCTATCTGGTCTGTCTGTTTGTCCATGTGTCTCTCTGTCCATCTGTCTGTCTGTCTATTAATTGAGAGCTATTATAGTAACAATGATAATAAGTTTTACCATAATCACAGACGAATATTTTAAATAGGACTAACAAGGTAACTAATAACTATAGGAGAAATTGAGCACAGGTATTAATATAAAAATCCACTTTGGAAATAAATCTCAGTAGTGTAATGCTTAAGTATTAAGTAGCTTAAGTAATGCTCTCAAGTTTTATTTGAAAGTTGACCTTTTAAATTATAAACCTTGACTGTTTTAGAGATTAATCTAGCCCTTGCTTGTTTACGCTAGTGATTTAATCATTGTGCACCATATTTCATGATCGAAAAAAGAAGTTATAATAATTAGTTGATGTGGCATAGAGAATTAATAAAAAAAAAAATAAAAAAAAATGAATGAATGATTGATCATTTCATTTGTATTTTTTATTGAATTTAACTAAAAATATAAAATAAAATAGAGTGCATACATAAGCTGATTTTATATGAAACAAAAGCCATGTGGTCGCCATAAAAGTGTAAACCTGCTATACATCCAATTAATATTTTTAAAGATTTCCAAAAAACAAAAGGGAAAACTTTGAATAGTTTTTTAAAGCAGTATATGTGCTTTGCAGAGATAATAATTAGTATTTAAGTAAGGGTAATTAAGATACAACGTTTAACGTTTATTGGGGATGCCCTGATACTGCAGCGCCTCAGGGAGGTCCGCTGAAGCACGGGTGGACTGCATCCACGCCACTATGCGCAAGCGCGGTACGCGCGCCGGGTGCGGGGCAGCACCAACAGCATCATGAGCATGACAGAGGATCGTCTGTCTATATATAAACCACTGAACTATGGCTCACTTGAAAGAAAATGTCCGTATTTATTTTAAAGATTACTTGTTATGTTAGTGTGTTTGTTTTAATTTAATTTGAGTTGATATTAAGTTTCAATTTTAATTTTAATTGTATTCTAATTTACTTTTTGACATTTATATTTATTATTATTATCAATTAAATTTAAACTATCTTTCTCTGTTTAAATTTAAACCTACTTTAAAAATGAAGATTGAATTAAGTTGATCTTGCCTTGTTAGTATTTTTTTTTATATCAACTGTTCAGTCTAATTTTATTATGAATGTTGTTGCACACCTGTTATTGAGGTACAGGTTAGATGTAATCCCTATTCATTGAGTTAGTAAGTTACTTTGTTGGTGTGCCATACATTAAATCACGCCTGTTTCCCAGAGGGGTAGGCAAAGACCACTTCTTTCAACTTGCTACGATCTTGACAAATTTCTTTCGCTTCTTCAACATTATTGTGCCAATTATTAAATAAATAAATAAATACTTAACCAAACTAATAATTAAAGTTTACTTCCTTACAAATGATGTTATTTCATTTGCTTACTAGCATTATGTGTCTGTCATTCCTTGATTGTGATTTGTGATTGTCACCTTTTTGTATTAGGGTCAATCAACTATTATTTGTAGTTTTTGGTATGTCTTAATTATACAACACTGTTAAACTACAGCCCGGGATAAACTGTTTTTTAATCAATAGATTCATTGTCAGTACAAGTGAAAATAAAATCCAAATCAGAATAACATTTACCAAAAATACTGGTAACTTAGGAGACAAACCACTATTTTCATACAAAACTGTGGACAACATGGCCCACTAAGTTACTGGTGAAAGAAGATATTTTAATTGTTTAATAAATACCTCTACCGGATCATATAATTCACTGTTTATCTGTGTAATAAAATCACGCAATATTTTAAAGAAAATCCATTTAGTTTTTCTTTATACTTGAAGTCCTTAAAAACTTGAAAAAAATAGTGTACAAAGAATAGTTCATTGACCTATTATAAAGGTATATTATGCAAAACATTGTATAATATTCCATTACAGGAAATGATGCATAAAATGATAAAAGGAAACCTGCAAATTAGCCCTTTCTGTTGCTAATTACACTTACATTATGTGTCACCATTTCAATTTGTGCCCAATTGTTGCATATTATTATACTGTATTACCACTCCCTACGTACTACCACTTTGACATGGATTAGTTAGTGGAATTTAAAGCTTGGCAAAAATGAGTTTCACTTGGTGATAAATAGAATAACAAAATTTTCAAGTATGCCCTACCCTGGTTGAACAGTATACATAATCATTTTATAGTCCAAGTCAATCTGGAATACAGTTACTTACATTTAAATAATGAATTTTTTTTTTTAAATACACATGTTTTTATTTTTATTTAGATTTGGGATCCAAAAATATGAAGTAAAAGGAATGGTTTGGGTGTACTTCAAATTGAAAAGTGCAAGAAGTATTTAAGTATTTTAATTTCTTTAAAGGCAAATACTTTGTAAACATAATAAAATAAATCTATTTCCTTACCACTTCCACTACAAAATGGGGAATCTGCAGATCCATCTTCAAGGTCCTGCAGTATTTCCTGCTTGCCAACATCTGAATCTCCCACCAGCAGAACTTTGAGGAGATAGTCGTAAGACTTGGGGGCAGCTGGCGGCCTTCCTATTTAAAAAGAATAATAATAATAATAGAAACAAGAGATTTCGCAATGATATAATATTGCCTGAACTGAATTTCTTAAAAATGTTTGTGTAATAACATCTTGTATTCAATACACAGCTACACATACATACAGGCTCTGGACTCACAGCCATTAACATGATGAGCTGGAACATTTTGCAACATCTGGTTTGGCAGTTTGTTTTGTTTGTTAGTTGGTTTCTGTCTTTTTGTTAGATGTATTTACAAAATAAATAAATAATCTTTCTGTCAATGTTAAATGAATATATTTCTTTTAAACAAACAACCAAAGTGTTTAAAAACCCACTTATTTATTTATTAAATGTTATTAATATGCATTCATGCATAGTAATCTATGATTAATTATTCAAATAAACACCATATTATTTAATAAGGATGACGATAAAAATCGAGCTGAAAAATTACATTTGACAAGAGCAGGTTACGATTTAACCAAAAGTTTATAATTGTTGAAATCTAATATACTCACACGTTTCTAGTAGAAACATATTTCTGCCATCCAAAAGAAAGAGGCAGTATTAAGTAATAATAATAAACAGCCATTTTGATTTAATGTCAAGTCCTTAACACGCAAAATGAATTTATAAAACCGCAACATTGCAATTTCATGATTTGCTAGGTCATCAAATTAGTTTTTAAATGGCATTGGTATATAAGAATATAAATTTGATCTTAATACAGGTCGCATTTTCATGAACATTGTATGAAGTAAATATCAATAAGTACTGGATCAAGTTTTCAGACAGTAAATCAATGTGTAAAACTTCAGGGAGGGAAGATGGCCAATTCACAAATTCACGGCTTTTACTTTTGTTAATTTTGATTTACTGATTATACTCTCTCACTGACACTGGCAAAATCAGTTGGTGGTCTTTTGGTCACCATTAATTTAAAGAAGAAGAAGATGAATCAATCAATGTGTACTAAACAATCAAATGTTATTATGTTGGCCACATCACATTATACCACAAACATTTCTAATTAGCAGAACAGCAATGGTCAAAAAGGGAAGTCACCTTGAAAAAGTATAATAATAAATGGGCTGGGCAGGTAGGGTATGCCTCTAAAATAATTAAGATTTATAAAATAGAGTTGTTTAATACCCGTTCTCTGGTGATGCGAGCGGGGCAGCGTGATGCTCCCGTTCTGCGCAACCTGGCTACTAGGCTGCTGCGGCGCTGCTACCATCCCTGTGGTGGTGAACATACTTCTGACCTCACTCGCCTGAACTCCAGGTGGTCGTTACCACACGCAAATGTATACATAATACCGTCCAAACTTAGTCCTTCGACGAACCCATCAAGGTCTACTTCAAAAACACGAAAACGGCAAGCACTCCGGGCTCTCCAAAAGAAATCACTTTTTGTTTCACATACCAACGAAAATACGTCCGTTCATGTACACAAGGTCGTACCTTAAAAAGTTTACGTTTTCACATAACAATGTACAGTTCGTTTCAGAGGATTTAATAACTGTAGCTAGTCTGCAACATGATTGCTGTTCCAATTATGTTTAATTGAGATTAGCGACACAAAAACAATCCAATTTACAAGAAAATATGATAAACTGTGATGAACGAATGATAGGAAATTGGACTTTTCCACAGATAACGTACGAAAACCTAAGGATAGAACATAGAGTACTTTATAAGAATATGTAAGTACCTATGTAATATGATTGCGTATAATGAGCATACTATTATACTGATCTTCATAAAATACCTATTCATTTAAATATATGCCACGTATTAACATAATTTACAATAATGTTTTGTAGTCCACATCTCGCATACTATAATTACAAAATGTTCTCCAAAATCGGTAACATTACGATATCTTCCGGAGTGACACATCACTATACCATGTTTTTAGTTTTTGATATTTTTTTAGCCTGTATACTAGTTCCATTTCTTAATGATGAGAGATTGGAAATGGTAGATAAGTCGCTTTTCTTAGGGATACTATAGATAAAACTTGTAATGGAGTCCCCATATAGCAGTACTAGCAGTTAAATTAAGTTCGGCAGCTTATGCTGTTAGGAAAATCAGGCAACTTACTATTGTTGAGACAGCTTGCTTAGTTGATACCTACTAAAATCACCCAAGACAGCACCAAATAACTTGAAATAAGTAGAGAATTGGTTCATTCTTGTTATTTTTGAGATTTTTGTGTAGTAACGGCTTTGGAACGGAACCCTACACAGAGCATGGTCAGACATGCTCTTTGCCCGGTTTTTAAGTAAAAGGTCGGCTGCACAGGAATTATCAAGGAATATAGATAAGGCTGGGAGTTTAGTAAAGGTAAAAGAAAAGTATATTGTTTTTATTTTTGTGAAACCAGTTTTATATTCCATAATTACAGAGATTCTGTAAAATACATTTAATACGCAGTGTAAAGTTACGTAAAGGCACTTTTAATCTTACAACTAGTTAAAATAATTACGATATTCATAATTTTAACAATAAGGAACTTCGATGGAATGGCTTTAATTACGTATGTTAAAGTTAGTACGTTTCGAACCCAGGCAGTGGGAAAGTCTTGCTGAAGTTTTCTATCTCTTCCTTGAGTTTGTTGACTTTGGATTTGACCTCGCTGTTTCCTTCGATGACTTTGTTAAAGTCCACGAGTTTGGGTCCCGAGATTTTAGTTATTTCTTGCGCGAGTTTGAGAGCTTTGTCGATGTAATCCACTACTTTGTCCATGTCTGTTTCCTTGAACCCCCTGGTAGTTAAAGCAGGAGTACCTGGAGAAAAACAATTATAAAATATAATCACTATCATACGACACCGGGCAAAGTGGCCGTTACCCTGCAGTGGCTGGCTGTGGGCTGAAATGATGATTTAGAATCATTATCATCACCACAGGCCTTCTTTAAGTTCCGCTATGGGTCTTACTCGACTGCGTAAGTTCATCCTTGCTAATTCCCTAGATCGTGAACTACCTACCTATGTGCGTGATACAAGTGCAGATGGAATTTTATTGTTAATGTGATATCAGTAAAAAAAGTTTATCTTTATCTAAATCCGTCGATATTTTGCTTGATTGAAAAGGGCGAACCGACGTGAGCGGAGCGCGGCGGTTGAAAAAATCATAAGGTCTGACTTTATACGGTTCCGCGCGTTTTTTCAAGTAAAAACGTAAGCACCTAATTTAAATAAGTAATAGCTGTTTACTATAAAACCATATATATTTATAAAAAACGATTAAATCAAAAACCATCTTTAAAAATTAAACTAAAACATGCAAAAAATGTGTATCGTTACATAAAAGAATCGCGGTTTTTTTCTCATGTCATGCAGAAGGCAATCGGGCACACATTCCCAAATGCACCTCATCGTAAATGGGATCTAGGACACATAGACTGCATTCCACTACAATCTTCAGACTGCAATCCTAAGACCGGCGGTAATTGAGATGCGGATCGTCGAACAGCAACAGCGCGTGTAGTGCTATGTAGAGCTCACCGAGCCGGATCCCGCTGGGGTTGAGCGCGCTCCTGTCGCCGGGCACGGTGTTCTTGTTGCAGGCCACGCTGCACAGCTCCAGGATGCGCTCGGCGCGCGCGCCGCTGAGCCCCGCGCCGCGCATGTCCACGAGCGCCAGGTGCACGTCCGTGCCGCCCGTCGCGATGTCGTAGCCGCGCGACACCAGGCCGGCACACAGCCGCTGCGCGTTCTTTATCACCTGGAAACGGATGGAAGCGTCTCTAGCTAGCGTACCTTGCCTGCGACTTGTTTGTCGCTGGATAATCTTCTATCTAGTTGAAAAGGACTCGTGAGTACTAACTCAAGGCTAGACACAACGGCTTGGAGAGGTGCCACAAGGGCGTTGCCGGTGCGCTGTTGTCTTACATATAAATTAGAACGACTTGACACACGTGCGTTGAAATTCGTGCGTCGTTCCATGTTAAAATGACAGTTTTGCAACGCACCGGCAACGCTCGTGTGGCCTCGCTGTTAGGACTCTACAGCAGCGAGTTAAGCGGGGCAGCGAGCGGCAAAAACAAATGTATCGACATCGTCTCGTCGCTACACCCCGTGCCATGCGGCGTGACGAGCTTCGTACATACTCGTATCTGGGCATTTTAATTTACCTCTTGCCGCCCACCGCTACTAATACTGACCCTGCCGCCCCAAGTCGTAGCCTGTCCATACAGTAATTTCGACCACGGAATATAGCCTGTTCTATAGGGTATTACAATTCTTTGGTGGAAGTCTGTTACTTTACTGATTTAAATTTTCTAGATATTCATTTTTATAATACACGAATCCAAAGCATACCTGAGTCTGATACTGCACGAACTCAGGCGTCTGCGCCTGCTTCATGGCCGTGGCGATGGCCGCGATGGCGTGGTTGTGCGGGCCGCCCTGCAGCCCGGGGAACACGGCCTGGTTGATGCGGCCCTCGAGGTCGTACAGCACCTTCTCTCCGCTGGCCTTCACGGAGCGCACGCCCTTGCGGAAGAAGATGATGCCGGCGCGCGGCCCGCGCAGCGTCTTGTGCGTCGTCGTGGTCACGATGTCGCAGTATTCGAACGGGCTTGGGATTACTCCTGGAAATTGGGATGGGAAGCTGCTTAAGCAAATAACAGCAAATGTATGTATGCAAACGTAAACACGCACACAAAACAAAAGGCAAATAATGGTGAAGAGTGTGAAACATCGTACGTAGGCGTGCTACTGAGTGGCTTAATTGTATTATTTACGAGCTTGCTGAAGATATATCCTCGTAAGGCCCACCATACTGAAAAATTTTAGTTTTTTGTAACTGGTACTTTGAATCTACAATCAAGGGAATAAAGTTCAATTACGATTGTCCGAAAATGCCATTTTCAGTTTATGAACATAGGAAAATAATCCTTATAATATTGGAACAGAGTTCAAAGTAAATTGCCTTGATTATGTACATCCTATTGCACACTGCGCCTTACTTTGAGGTTAATATTTACCCATTTAAAATTGATACTTGTATCTTACGTTCTTTATGATTGAAGACGTGCAGGAGTTACATTTCAACGTGATTATTGTTGCGAGGGTCCTTCAAGGTTGCCAAACCATTTACTTTCAAGCGGGTCGAATGATTACTTCGCAAATTGTTTTAATAACTTGCCATCGTGTTTATAAGCCCTCGTTTTGTCAACGGTACTTAAATACAGAGGAATCTTAATTGACGCAGTATCTCGGTAGATGAAGTTAGTTTTACGTTTTACTAATGTTATTTTAAGAGGATTGTGTACCGCCCATCGCGTAGCTGTCAAAAAATTCCATACAAATTTAGCTCCGGCCGTAAACATTTCTCACCCCTTAAATCAAGTCCGATTTCCAAGATTTTTGAATATGTTGTAGTTATTATAAATAACTAGGTCAGTTCGTTTCTGTTTTTTTTTTTTTTTTTTTTCCATTGTGAGAAGTATTTTCGTGGAAAGGAAAACGTACAGACATAGTTCTTCATAGTAGATACAACATATTCAAAAATGGTAAAATTCTGACTAGGTTTAATGGTAGAGAAACGTTTTCGCATTTTGTATGGATTTTCTTAGCTTCACAATCCTCTTAATCACCCAGCCGGTTTATAATCAGATTGCTCGGACACGTTATAAATGGCTTTATTTACTAGTAGGTAAGTTGTATGTTTTTACTAGTACACATATTTTTTTATCTTTATTTTGACACTTTTGTCATTACATTGATAAGATAACCCCGAGGCATGACATCACACAGTTATCATTATTAAGTTTCCATAGAAACCGTTATCAAACCATTAACTATATTTTAATCGAACAAGTTCTGTGCAGCGCGGTGGGACGCTGGCGACAACCGTGACACTTTGGTGCAAGAGGCGATGTAGCGGGGAGGGGAAGCGCGCGACACGTCCAGCCAACATCAAAAGTAGATACACCACTTTTTATCTTGTCGTTTTACAACCACGTAAGCAATGTCTAATATGTTAATGCGATAAAGTACCAAATTGAGTAGCCACTTTTGAACTTGATGGTGCAAGCACTACTAGCAGTCACCTACACTTCCCCGCGTTAAATACGCGCGGCCATGCATGAATTTGTTCTACTAACCTTGCCACTCTGTGGTGTTAATCTAAGAGCGTTGCACCAGAGATGGGCAAATTTTAATCGACTAACGATTAACGATTAAGATTAACCTATTTAATCGCGACTAACGATTAAAAATGACGATTGATCAATCTTAATCGTAAGAGTTTCGACTAATTTAGTCGCGACTAAATTAATCGTCGATTAAATGGCAACGACTAAATTTTTAATCGATTGATTAATTAGATTAATTTTCTTTCGATTGATATCAGTAATAAATAAGTTATTTTTATTTTTTGGACTTCGTAAACCCTTTTCTAGGTAACCTTTAGAGGGTAAAAACAATCTTGTGTCACTGGAACTGTTTTTAAATATTTATATCACATCACACAGCAAACCAACTAGAATGAGTTCCAAGAAAGTAAAAGACATTGAACAACGAGACATAACTATTTTTTCAACGTGCTGTGCTGTCTTCTAATATTTAGTCGAAAATTAATCGTGACATTTAGTCGATTAACATGACGATTAATTAATCGTCAATCGTATCATGCGACGATTAATTTAATCTTGATTAAATTAATCGCGATTAATTTTGTGACGATTGAATTTTTAATCGATTGATTAGTTGACTAAAAAGTTAATCGATTAATGCCCATCTCTGCGTTGCACTATGTACTTTATACGCGAAACTGGAACTTGAACTTGTAATTTCATCGGTGGACCTCATTTAAAGGGTCTTTTTTAGGTTGCGTGTTGAGAGAAGTGGAAACAAGGAGGAGGGCATGTTATTCGAATTACCTCGTTGTTATGTTAGGCAGAACGTTCTTTGTACTTGTACTACTCTATCTATTCTGTGGTTGAACTAGAACAAACTGATTACCTGCGGCTACGAGTCCCGAGACGTGGGCCATGTCCGCCATGAGGTAGGCGCCGTTCTCGTCGGCGATCTGACGGAAGCGCCGGTAGTCCAGGCAGCGCGAGTAGCAGCTGATGCCGGCGATGATGAGGCGCGGCTTGAACAGGCGCGCTGTCTCCGCGAGCTTGTCGTAGTCGATCAGACCGGTTTTAACGTCCACCTTGAAACAGATGTACGCATGAAATGGACGAACACTTGGCTAGGTAGCAAGACGGTCGTTCATCAAGGGTAAGGGCAGACCGCCTGCCTAATGATGGCCTGGTAAAAGTATCGGGAAAGAGCTGGATGAGGCAACCCCGGACAGCGAGGATCGAGGATTTTATACCCAGGGCGTCACAGCACTGTCCCAGGGGTATGTTCACGTCATCGTCATGCGACGTATTAAACACACGCGGGTATCATCCGTTACAGGGAAACCACCAAAAAAAATACAACATGTAAGGCGAATGCTACACGCGACATCCATAATTGTGATCCGTCAATATAAACTGTCGGATATTTATTGACGTGCAGGGTAGTAGTATTGACGGATCACAATATTTCGCTGGATTTCTGGAAATCCTTGTGACCTGATCCCAAATCCTGGATCGTGATATTTATCTTGCGTGTAGTGTGGCGCGTCTATATTTATCACGTCTGCCTCGTACGAAGAACCGCTTCAGTACTGAGCGATCCGTATTGATGGCGCAGGGTGTCCTGTGATCCGGCCCAAGATAGGTACATAAGTAAATATAATATTCATGATAATTATCACAATATTTATTGACGTGTAGCGTTCGCCTAAAGGAAGTCGCAGTATAAAAAATATTGGGAATGGGCTTTCTCCAACGAGGGATAAACCCTGGCATAGCAGCATTTGGTATTTTTAAACACTCGCGCAAGTGAGACATAAAAAGGGTCGATCGAGAGATTTAAATAATTACTAAACATCTCGTCGTAAGATTTGCAAATCAAGAAAAAGGTTTGTATTAATGTAGGTATTGTAGTCGATATTTATATGAAAAGTCAAAGGAACTAGTGTTTTATATGTATTTATAACCCCATACATATTTTAGTAGGTAACATTGTAAATGCAAACTTGTTGAATTCACTATAACTATATAAGTGCCGTTTATGTCTGGTAGGTATTATTTCCTCATGCGAAAACCTGGGGATTCAGGAGGTTAAAAGTGCTCACAGATATTAACCCAGGTAAAAAACGACTTTGTATATTCGTATCGTAGAGTTACATATCGAATGCATTGAAGTTACCATTATTATGAAGTGTGTTAGCAGGTTCCATTCTCTGCAGCCGTAACCATAGGTTACGTTACATTACGTTAGCCTTGCCTTGCGGTTAGGCTTGTATTGTATTTTTACATAACTGCCCGAAAGATAATTTAAACATAAATAAGTATGGTAAAAACTTTACCAATAGGAAAAAAATCTTTATACAGCGAGTTAAGTTACCTTTCACTTATTTATTGTTAATAAGCACGCCTCTAACCTTGGGTGGTTTATCACAATGCCAGGTCAAAGTTTGCGCTTATAAATAAGTATGATAAAGATACGTTACGTCAGATCGACACACAGTTCATGAGTGTGTTAAGTTAACTCTATGATAAACGGCACACGGCACTTATTTATTTCCAGACCTCGGCAGGGTGACCCATTTTTACGTCATTCATTAATGTCAAGTGTAGATATTAATATAGATACCTACACCTTAAAAGTAAATATTAAAAGAAAATAAAACTTTATTAATTATAATTAAACTAAAATGACAATACATTATGTACAAAACGAGGAGGTAGGTACTAAGTTTTTATATTTATTCAAATTTTTCTTTGTTATTGTATAAATAACTAAAAGTTCATCTATTTTTTAAATTTTGAACATGTTTCTTCTGGATTTAACATCCACTTATAGATCTTTCTATATCCACTGCAGTGAGTGGAGTGAAATTGTACATTAAAATAATTTCCACGACTGTTCTTTTAAAGAGGTTTTCTAAAAAGCTTGCTATAAAAATATTATTTTTGATGGCGACGTAAAGATCGTAGAGGAAAAGCAAATAAAATAAAATAATTTGATTAGTTATTAAATTACACGACATCTACCATTGAATGACAAGGTATGTCCATGTTATGCAAACTCTGAAAACAGCTCACCCCTGCCAAGCTCTGTATATTTCATACTTATAATAGCATATTTGACAAAAATAACCATAGTAAAAGAGATTTGTTTTTTGTTTAATTTCTTTCTTTTATGTATATTTTTCATATAAACAGTTTATATATACAAAGTTTGCTTGTATTTTGTTTTAATTCATAGTGCTCTATATGATTGATTACGATGCGAAAGCAACATGGGTTAAAACATAGTTTAACCGAAGCCCTGGATTGCAATATTGCAATGTAAAAAAAAACATACAAACATACAGTGGGGTGGCAGAGCTACAGAAATAGCTAGAAACTTTACAAACATGTTGTTTGTTTGAGAGATTAAGAAGATGTTTACCACAAAAACCAAGTGCGATAAATGGTATTGTATTGTATAATTTGCCCTGCCTGCCTGATAAATAATACATAACATAAATAATGTACTACATACCTATTTATTTTAAAAGTAAGAGTCATCCTCAGAACCATGAAATCCATGCATACCTTCAGATGGACACTGCTGCACTGTCAAAGACTGCAGCAAAAACACCATTGCCAACTACCGAGAGTGACATTGAGTGAGTGACGAGGCTAAGGCATCCTAATGAACCTAACTTCACAACTGACACTACAGACCAATCTTAACCGTTACAAAAAAAAACTGGTGCTACAAGCTTAAAACAGGAAAACCATATAAATTGAAACCGGATTGAATACTGATACAAACACCAAAAAAAAAGATTGTTACCTTGTACGGCATGCTTTCAAAGAAGATTGAAGTAGCAGATATCTTCTTGGTCGGAGTGAAGAAGCCATGGGTAAGGTGTCCTCCATCGGGTAAATCTAGTCCCATGATGCGGCCATGAGGCTCCACTATCCCCGTGTACACTGCAAAGTTGGCTGGTGATCCTGCAGTTACAAGTTGTTGGTCAAGTCTAGGCTTTGGTTCATTTGAAAACTTTATAAAGCTCTTATGCTATAAAATCACTAAGGAATTAAATCCATAAGGATACCTAAAAATGCAATAAAGTACACAAAAAAAATTGGAAAGTATTTGCATAAATAAAAAGAATTATTAGCTTTATCAAATTTTAATAACTGTTTTTTTTTATTAATGTACTTATAGAGCATCAAAAAACAGATTTAGTGTGAAATAGCACCATTACACCATTTGGCTACCATAATGTTTTAATTAATTGGTATTAGAAAAAGTTGCAGTTAAAATATTCAAAGAACACATTTTTGAATTTCACTAAAATAATCTGAATAGGAAAATGAGTAAAATTGTGTCATTGTCAGGTTTGCGATATAAAACCTTAACTTGCATATTAGCATTGTTTTAACTCAAAAGTTTAAAGAGAAATAGAATCTAAAATACCTGAATAAGGTTGAACATTGACTCCCCATTCTTCTGCTTTGAGCCGGTATGCTTCTAGAGAGCGCTTTTGGGCTAGTAACTCAATTTCATCAATGTACTCATTCCCACCATAATATCTGAAATAAAACATATTGATAATTAAATAATAACTTATAAGTAGTTTAATTACGGGATAATTGAGTTTTGGCACCTAGTTAATAAAATCATTACATTTTCATATGATTCAGGCACAGGCCTGAAAAAGGTCATCATAGCATTTGTACATTTTCAACATTCTAAAAGGTAAGTAAAGACGGTTTTTTTTCTGCGTGAGAGGTTGCATAGTTACCTTTGGTGTGGCATGCCCTCGGAGTACTTGTTGTGCAGACATGAGCTCAGGCACTGCAGAACTGGGATTGACGTAAAGTTCTCAGATGCAATCATCTCCAGGCCAGCTTCCTGGCGTTTCTTCTCTTTTACAATTATTTCAAAAAGCTCCGGGTCAGTGTCCCAAAGATTTCCATTTAAAAGTTTCTTATCCATATTTGCTACTGTGGTAATTTGTCTTAGTGGAAAAGATTTCTGAAATAATACAAGACAAGTTTGCAAGTCGTACCAACGTCTTAACGATTCGGCTTCGCAATGAACACTGAACTCTAAGCTGTTGACCTCAACTCAAATTGATATCAAGATAACGCAATCACAAACAAAAGTTAAATTATTTGTTTCGTCAGTCTCGTTACAAATATTTCCGATGTTGTTCTTAAAGATGTGTGCGTAACAACGAACGAAAAATAGACGTACCGCACTTACATTATAAAACCAAACAAGACCTAACCTAGGAACCGAGAAACAACGTGCTAAGCATGGATAGAGTGGAGAGGACATCCAATCAAATAATCAAACAGTACATTGGACGTTAATTTAACACCGGTACCTTTGGGTCATTAAACTTACATGAAAGTTGACTTTGGCTTGCATCATCAATGTTGAATTCTTCGATACTTGTAAGGAGAAACCTTTGAATTTTCGTGTCGTGTCATTAAAACAGGTTTGTAGTAATTTTCTATTCATGATGATAAAATATCAATACAATTAACTGTAATAGATGTACCAAATTCACAATATTCAACGCAGAAACTGGAGTTAATTATAACTAGTGATAACCCATTATGAACTTTATTGTTACGTATTTTATTTGACGTTTCTGACGTTTGCAATAAACAGCCACGTATTTTTTTTTCAAGAACTGTGACGGAGACTTGTGCACGCACGCTATTCGGCCGATGTTTTGTATTGACTGCTGGAATTCCGTTTGTTTGAGAACGTAGTTCGAAGTAACGATTTGTTTATACTGTTTCTTATCAAACATGTCATGATGCTTTCGATTTGTGGCATCAACACAAGATTCAATAACGTTGTTCGCGGCTAACCAAATGAACATTCTACAGTATTCCCGATGTTCTAAATAGGTGGAAAAATAAGTGCAGCACGTAAAAAACCAAGGTTATTACTATTAATATCATCATGCTGCTATTAATTAGGTAGGTACACCACCCTGCTTAGGCCAAAGCCAACCCATTTTTATATCAATAATTATTTTTTAAACCCAAAGAGAAAAATAACTTTAATTAGACTAGGGTAAACTGGTTTAAGTTCGGAACTTCAGATGCCATCTCTTTCACTCCTCAGTGTTAGAAGGGTTTAGGTAGGGATTGACTGTACATCAGCGCCGGTTAACCTCGCACATTGGGAGGCTTATATTAAACTAGCTTTCCGCCCGCGACTTCGTCCGCGGAGAATCATTATTTTGGTTAGGTATACGTAAAAAAGGACAGTTCTTTTCAAGTTTCAAATATTTTTTTCGCACGGCTATTGAAGATCACTACCATCTAACGATATCTACTATCGACTATTGATTGAGCACTTCTTTGTATACCACGCTGGTGGTAGTACTGTCGGGCGCTAAAATAACCAGGCTGCTGCATGAACTAACTCTGGAACAGGCCACGTAAAACTGCCCGTGTGAGAAGCAATCCTCCCTTAAGTCGATGCCCGCCACCTTTAATGACTGACCCTGAGATTTGTTTATGGTTATAGCACAGCAGACTTTAAGGGGGAATTGCAGTCACTTAAATTCAAATGCGTAATCAGAGGGTATAAGTGGTATTCGTGGTATGAATACCGATTCACCCCGAGCACATCCGGTAAATACAGTAGCCTCAATAACATTTTTGTGAAGTGCTTTTACTCACAGTCTTGTTCTTAGGGGGGTTAAGGTTACGCAATAGCATGACAGGGGTACCAACTTTAAGGAGGAGTTTGTTAGAAGGGAGACCAGGTGGGTTGACAGGAACTCAACAGGATAGTGAACAGCCTCATCGGTTTGTAAGACTGAATCTACCGACTTGTATTCCATTTCTGACCCTTCAAAGGACTTGAGGAGGATATCATTAATGGTGGCAGCAACATTGTTCTTGGGAGTCAGTATAGCGCGTTCACACAGCCAATCCATCGACTTCATTTGTAAATTAGAAATATCAGGATACATTTTAGATATTAATTCTGTTATTGTTGAAACCACTGTGGCCAGTTGATTAGGGATACATATTTTTCCATTCGATTCGGGATAATCTCCGTTTCCTATTTTGAGTAGGAGTTCAGAAAACTCTCCAGCAAAGACGTCGCCCCATAAATGAACTCTCATATTTCTCCTAAGGGAGAGTTTTTTGATATTGGGCCACATATGTGAGGATTTTAAACATGCTTTAACCTCGTCAGCCCGAGTTCCTCTAGCGACTACAGGAAGAGTCTGACTAAAATCCCCAGCCAACAACACAGTAACTCCACCCATCACTCCATCATTACCTCTGATATCTTTAAGGGTCCTACTTAGTGCTTCAACTTCGCTCTTATGTGCCATACTGCTCTCATCCCGTACAATAAGTGTACACTCCCGAAGAACTTGGGCCATTTCACTCTGTTTAGAGATATTGCATAGAGGGGTTTTGATCTCGGGTGAGATTGAGCGGGAGTTTAAAAGCAGCGTGAGCTGTTTTACCTACCACCTTCCAGTAGGGTAGCAGCGATGCCAGACGCCAGGGGGTTCCCATAAAACAAACGTGTTTATGTCGGCGTTTTTTGCTGTTTTAATAACGGTAATGGGTAGGCACTTACAATTTTTATTGAGTGTGTATTACTATGGTCGCTATAAATATTTGTTAAGTATTATTTGCATTAAAGCGCATTTCTACCAAGTTTCAAGTAAATTTGACCATAAAAGTTTTTGTCCCATACATTCTTTGCAGCCCCCTTTCATCCTTCTAGGGGTTGACTTTTAGTAATCACTGAAATAAGTGTCTCATTATTTGCATTGAAGAGCATTTCTACCAAGTTTCAAGTAAATTTGATCATAGAAATATTTTATCTAGACAAACTTTGCAACTCCCTTTCATCCCTCTAGGGGTTGAATTTTAATAATCGCTGAAATAACAGCCTCATTATTTGCATTGAAGAGCATTTTTACCAAGTTTCAAGTAAATTTGACCATAAAATATTTTTTCCCATACAAATTTTGCAACCCCCTTTCATCCCTTTAAGGGTTGAATTTTAGTAATCGCTGAAATACGTGTCTCATTATTTGCAATGAAGAGCATTTGTACCAAGTTTCAAGTAAATTGGACAATACATATATTTTTTCCCATACAAATTTTGCAACCCCCTTTCATCCCTTTTGGGGTTGAATTTTAGTAATCGCTGAAATACGTGTCTCATTATTTGCAATGAAGAGCATTTGTACTAAGTTTCAAGTAAATTGGACAATAAATATATTTTTTCCCATACAAATTTTGCAACCCCCTTTCATCCCTTTAGGGGTTGAATTTTAGTAATCGCTGAAATACGTGTCTCATTATTTGCAATGAAGAGCATTTGTATCAAGTTTCAAGTAAATTGGACAATAAATATATTTTTTCCCATACAAACTTTGCAACCCCCTTTCATCCCTTTAGGGGTTGAATTTTAGTAATCGCTGAAATATGTGTCTCATTATTTGCAATGAAGAGCATTTGTATCAAGTTTCAAGTAAATTGGACAATAAAAATATTTTTTCCGATACAAACTTTGCAACCCCCTTTCATCCCTTTGGGGGTTGAATTCCGAAAAATCCCTTCTTAGTGGATCTCTACATCATAAAAAAAAAGTACTGTCCAAGTTTCATATTTATAGCATTAGTAGTTTTGGCTGGGCGATGATGAGTCACCCGGGACATTGCCTTTTATATAATTTTGGGATTGGGATTTAATAATCTATATATTATATAGATTATTAAATCCTAAACTTTACTTAATACCTAAAGCAATTCATCGTCTTTTGTTCTTATTTGGTACAGGCCCCGCGTTGGCTTTGGTGTATTCAAAGTTCTTAATCCAAAACTTTTTATGTTTAATTCTTCGAAATTTACATTAGTAGGTACCTAACTACATCTAGAAAAATCTATACAGTGTGGCTTTAATTTCAACGATCGATTCTACTCGCTAAACTGAACTACTTTTGTTCTGCAACATCAAAAAATAACTTAAATTTAGATAACTAATTGATGTTAAAGTCTAATTGTAAAATCAGTGTATTACATACTGGCCATGTAATCACTATCTCATGGTACGGGGGCGACATTACCTTGGTACGAGGGCTAAAGGAAAATGGAGAATTGGATCGCGTACATTGAAAATTAGATTTAACTTGTATGATAAAAAATAAATTTAAACTGAACATATTTTTAACAACTTACAGAACAAAAGAAGTTTAGTTTCAGGAGTAGAATTGATCTATGCATTTAAAGCCCCAAGGTCAGAGGCACCCTGTATTGTGAATAGAATCATTGAGAGCAGTTTTATATATACCTAAGTAGGTATAGTATTAGGAATAGTATTATTTAGATCATTGATTATTAAATTGCCTTTGGGCTTAATATAACTAACGCAAGTGCACGAAAACAAAAAATGAAATTAAATGTAAATAAAATTCCTATACTTGTTTATGAGCAATATCTATTGTTGGTAATCGATTCCCGAAAACGGCTCTAACGATTTTTAATGGACTTCATGATGAAACTTGTGACCCGTATTTCACAAGTTTCATTTTCAGGAGTCAACAGAATCTATCTTTACAGTCGTCATCTTCAGGGAAATTCGGTTTTAACCTTCGGTCTCCTAAAAGTTTATTTAATATGTTTTTGTGTGTGTTACTTCGTATGTGTCCGAGCCCCAGGCGTCCGTTTTCTTGTTTACTAAGCTCTCTATGTGCCCAATCACAGTAGCGACCGTTAACGTATAAACACAATGTCGTACCCTCGTCGCAGTTTGAAGGTCTGTAAAGGATTTATAGACATTTCCCCTGCACTGCAGCTTTAGTTCAGACGAAAAGTACCTACCCATCCTAACTTAGATAACCATTGTTTTGACACGCTTATAGGTATTTGTGCAACTTTAATTTTATCAGGGATATAAATTTTTGGGCTACCATTTCAACCTGACATGGAGACCAAATATTATAGTTGCGTTCTAACAGGCCTGATTTGGCAGCTGTCATGTGTTTGTCTTTGAGGCATGTTTGAGGTTATATAGGGTCGGCCAAATGTTTTGCAAATTGCATCGTTGAAGAGCGAGAGCAAAAACTTCTGGCCCGCCCCATAGTTTCTACTGCGTTGACAGCTGTCAAAACAGGTTTTTTTTTTTTTTTTGCCCCCACGGCGACTTGAACAGCTACTACCGCAGGGATATTATGGCGTTTCCACGTGAAGTGATTTCGCCAGTGTCAAGGTTTATATGAGTATAAATCAATATAGCAATAAAACACAATCCAATCTTCTCTAGGAAGATTGGGGGCAACGTTGTACGGTGATTTGTAGGTCAGAGGTCAAGATAGTTTTAACCTCTGCACCACTGCGAGTCCACTTGAAACGAGAAGAAAGATGCCAGATACACGAAATAAGTCCAAGTCTTCAATCACTGTGCGACACAAAGGCATAAAAAGTACAAATCACTATCAGAAAAGAACTTTGAACACCTAATTACCCAAAAATTAAAGTCCAAAACAAATTACACGTCCGCCATCTTTTAACGTTGCAAATGGCCCCCAAAACAGGCTTGTCTATTGGCGCGACTATTTATAAACGACTTGAGAAAAGAACGACAATTTAGTAAAACTTACAAGGTATCAGGTGAGCTTAAGTTATTTATGAAACCTACATCATGATTTAAGGGCCTATGTCAATGGCCTTAAATCAATTCTAAAACATAACTTCATCACTACTTATTATTTTTAGAGTGATAAATATTTTACGACACAGTTGCTTGCGCCCTGATCACAGGTAGGTACATAGAGGGGGATCCCCTTGAATCACCGACACTCATTTGATCGAATGTATCATACATACATACGAGGGTGGATTGAAAAGTTCTGAGCCTGGTAAAAAAAAGTAACGGGCTCACTTTTTATAACAATTTTATTTTTCGACATATTCTCCATGAAGGTCAATGCACTTAGTCCACCTCGCCTCCAACTTCATTATCCCATCAAAAAAAAAAGAATCGCTGAGGTCGTTAAAATATGAGTCTACTGCTTCTTGTAGCTCCATATTAGTCGAAAATATTTGTCCTCCCAAGTGTTTTTTGAGGTTTGGGAAGAGATGATAATCGGAACGAGCTAGATCCGGCGAGTTAGGGGCATGCGGCAGCACTACAAATCCACAATCATATATTTGTGCCATTGATTTCGCCGAAGTGTGAACGCGAGCGTTGTCTTGGTGAAACAGTACTTTTTTCGACAGCATTCCAGGTCTCTTTATTTTAATTTCCTCACGCAGACTGCGTGAAAGGGCACAATAGTTGTCCGAATTTATTGTTTTGCCCTTTTCGAGATAGTCTATCATGATATTCATGATAACCCCCCTGCAATCCCAGAAAACTGAGGCCATTACCTTATTAGCTGACAAAATGACCTTGGCTTTTTTGGGTGGTGGTGAACCTGGTCTTTTCCATTGCCTGGATTGTTCTTTCGATTCTGGTGTACTGTGGTGGACCCATGTCTCGTCCATAGTTATAAAACGATTGAAAAAATCGTCGGAGTCACGTTGAAACATACATAAACAATCTTGGGAAATTGTAACACGTACTCGTTTGTTCTCGACTGAAAGCAGTCTAGGCACCCACCTGGTTGACACCTTAGAAAATCCAAGAACATCGGTGATGATGTTCTGTGCCCGCTCATAAGAAATACCCATTGCTTCCGCTATCTCCACAATCTTCAATCGCCTATCCTTCATTATCGCATCTAATATATTATTGACATTTTCGTCCGTAGTAGCCGTCAACGGCCGCCCACTGCTACGCTCGTCTTGAACAGTCTCCCGGCCACGTTTGAAACCAGCTACCCATCTTTTTATGGTAGCATACGATGGAGCAGATTGCCCTTATGTTTGATTCATATCTTCAAATATTTGTTTTGGTGTTAACCCCTTTTTTTGCAAATATTTTATGACAGAACGATGCTCAATTTTATCCATTACTTGAAAAATCAGTGACCTTATGTAGCAGTTCCAGCATAAAATGCAAAATTGTGACAGGAAAAAAACAAAAGATGGCGGCATAATGGCGACTAAATATGGCACTTTGACCTGCCAGTATTTATTTGTTTTTTTTTTATTATATTCAACCTTAGGCTCAGAACTTTTCAATGCACCCTCGTACCTTCACGCCTGTAATCCCGGAGTGGGCTAGGCAGAGCTACAGAATTACAACTTTAAAAAGTTGTTGATAATTTAGTAACCACAATTTGCACATATAGATCTCGAATGTTTCATTTTATCTAAAACTAATTTCTGCTGGAACCTTATCTTATGCATTGGTAACGTACGAGTAGGTTAGGTACGTCACGGTGGCACCCAAAAAATAAAACTCCTGCACGTTTAAATGTCTGCCGATAAAATGAAAATTCGGCGAAGTACCTACTTAAAACATTCAATGAAATGAATGTCGGATATTGAAAAGTAAAAACACCATAGAGGTGAAACCAGGAACTCAATCTAAAACGCAAAAACTAAGTACAAATCTCGGAAAAACTGTCGAACGAACAGATATTATTTCAAAATATTTTTTCTGTAAAATCGATGTACCTACCTAAATGTTATAAAAAGTTTTTAATGCTTAAGCGAACGACTGAAGAACATTAAACTTATAGATAAGATGCACGATGCACACGATGTTCCGATAAGAATATGTAGATTGCACAACCCTAATATTTAGGTATGTAAAATACCGAGGGAACGTACAGTCCTTAATGCACGAGTACCTACATTATACGTTTACAAACTCAATTCAATTGAACATAAGATTGATGGAAGATATTTATTACTTTGTCGCTTTAAAGCCTTTGACATATTAGTGCAGCAGTTCAAATATGACGTTAAAGTCACAAAGCACTAAAACGTGCAATTGTCCCACCACTTGTGTGGCCGACCGTACCTGAACTTACTTCTTCAGCACTACTCTCTAATATTATAATTTAACTACGCCTACGCTGTGCTGTGAGGCACCTACATATTAACTTATCTCTAAACCACTTCGCAACGTTAACTCAATTGGGATTCCGGATGTGCCTTTTAACAGGCTCTACAATCTACACGTAGACGATCATTAATTGAGTTTACATTGTACATACTGCTGTGGAATTCAACCCTACGTTATAATATAAATATAGCACTAGAATAATGTCATGTCGAATAAAGTGGTTCTAAAACTGTTTACTATAAGGGCACACGCGGCCCATGACCGGCCGACGTACCAACGTGTAAAAGAGCCCTCATGTGGCCAATTTACTGAATAAATAAATTTGAATTTATGAATTTCATGCCCAGGGCCCCCATCCTGGTCTATTCCGACTAGTTACATTGTTAGTTCCATTGATGTAACTAGATGGACTTTTTTTTCCTAGTAGTTACATTCAACGAAGATGGATTCCGTAATGGAACTACATGGACTTTTTTTCCGAGTAGTTACATTAATAATACTTATAATAAATTGATATAAAACGAATGCAATCTTATAGAAGGTACTTATTTTCAATATCTTTGCCTATATTAAAAGAATATAATAATTTGATCTAATAATATTTATTATAAGTAGTATTAATGTAACTACTTGGAAAAAAAAGTCCAAGTAGTTCCATTACGGAAACTATCTTCGTTGAATGTAACTACTAGGAAAAAAAAGTCCATCTAGTTCCATCAATGGAACTAACAATGTAACTAGTCGGAATAGACCCCCATCCTCAGGGACCTGGTCCTCAGGGACCCTGAAAGACCGACAATTTCTCTCACGAGATCATAACTAGTAGAAAATCTTTAGTAAGTACAATTAGGTTTCTTTACTTTCCAACAGGGTCCCAATTTCCTGTGTGCACTTTAGGGCCTCAGCATAGTTTAATGAGGCCTTGCTTTTAGTAAGTAACACTATAAGTTACTTTACATAACATTGTTCTTAATTTTACGATTGGTTGATTTTTCGGCGGAACCCTTGTAAAAGCTTAACCCAGAGACCCCAGCCACGATGCATTACGCTAACTAGCGCTTCTATTCATTGCGATTTTAGAACTATCGCGTCAAAGGTAGGTAGATCACGTGACTCTTCATATCATAGCATTAGCCTACTGCATTTTGGCTACTGGGGCCCTAGACAAGATGCATTACGCCGAGTCGCTTTTCTATTCGTTTCGTTTTTAAACCAATCGCGTCACTGCTAGATCACGTGACTTTTCGTATTACGTGATCTAGCAGTGACGCGATTGGTTTAAAAACGAAACGAATAGAAAAGCGACTCGGCGTAATGCATCTTGTCTAGGGCCCCTGGTCTTAAGTCATTTTGTAACCGAACGATTTTTATATCACAGTGTTTTATCAAGAATGTAAAGGATATCTAGAAAGAGCAAAACATCCGATATTGAAACAGTTTTAGTACATCGTTGAAACAATGGTAGGTACATGTGTATATACCATTTAGTATTTATTCACGTATGGTGTAAGAAAACGAGCACATCTACACTTATTCCTCGGTTGAATAAGTACCTATTAAGAGCTGAGTAGTTGTGATTACGTGTGCCGTGAACGATAGTTTCCCGTTTTATTAGCGTACATTTATGTCGCTTTTAAGCGGAAAATGGTTGATAAATTATAATTTAAAATTCTCTACATATACCAAAGTTTTTATTGAAGTGTAGGTGATTTATTATTTATGCAAATATGTGTGAATTATATAACACTCATGAAAAGTTTTTAAGGTTATTTTTTTTTGATAATTTTGATGCTTTCGTAGAAATTTTTGATGAGTGTGATTTTTTTAAACCTTCGATGAAACCTCTCTCATTCTTGTTTAAGAGCTGACAGATAAAAGTTTTGAATAAAAGTCTCATTGAAAGCGGTCTACCGTTTAGGCAAACGGAAGACCCCAGAGTGTTAACCATGGGTCAGGGAAAAAGAAAGCAAGTTTGAAATTGAACAGTTGAGATAGGTTTAGCGTTTAGCGGGTATACCCGAGATAAAAAGGGTTTGTTTAATATCAGAAACGCTCGGGGAATTACCGGATAAATAGTTATGACAGATTACTTTTTTTTTTGCAAAAGTGTGCAGCTACATAAGGCAGACTCTAGGTATGTTCTACCAATTTGGCGACACGTTTTAGCATAGTTTGTGACCCTAAGCTGCCAAAGAAGCTAGCGATCCCGGGTTCAAATCCCAGTGAGGGCAGATATTTGGTTGATGAGCGCGACTATTTGTTCCAGAACCTTGGATGTTTTCTATGTATTTAAGTATTACTCGATATGTATGTATAAATAAGTTCATCGTTGTTTCGTTCCCATAGCACAAGCCTAGAGCTTAGTTTGGGACCAGGTCAATTTGTGTGACATTTTCCCCTGATATTTGTGTGAACTTTTCTTTTATTAAAAAGGGCCAGAGCTGAGCTGAGAGGCTATACAGCCAGACTTCTAGGCGATACATAAATTATGGTTTGCGCGCAGAATGTTAACATACTGCAGGCATCCGGAAGACAAACCGGCGCCAGGACTCCGAAAATGCGAAACGTGCCAAGTGATATTCTGTTAAAATTACGTCCTATCTGTTCTTGACCTGACTTTGTTCTCTTCATGCTTGACAGATTTTTTCTACTTTCAAAATCACTGCCGTTTAGTCATAGTTAGGTTTGGGGATAAGACAGCCGGTGAAATGACTAGCATAGAGGCATTCCATCTTCGGCCTCAGGGTTGGCAACGCATTTGCAGTCTTAGGATTGCGGTCTTGTGAATGCGAATGTCTATGGGTCACAGTTTCCACTTACCATCAGGTGGCCTGTGTGCTCGTTTGCCTTCCTATGATATAAAAAAAAATAAAAAAAATAGTAATAAATACTGATAGGTTTGGCTCAGCTCCAAAGTAGTTTATATTTATTTCTGCCTTTCATTCCTACGCCTATAATGTGTGGGTATAAAGTTCCTCGACGGTGAAATAAAAGAGAACATCCACTCTTCCAATTCTTGAGTGATGAGATGAGAGGTCAGTGTCTTACAATAAACATCGAATAAATAACGATCTGCCATTGTATCCCGAATGGAACTTTATCTCTAATGACAGAATTGAGGAGAGGGGAAGGCAGCTGACATTAACACTTCGTTCGAAATGTAACCGACTCTATTGTTCTGAGAATTGCGGCTCTATACTGTTGAATGGACGTAGTCCATGAGTTGGGTTATCTGTTTTCATTAGATTAACGACCGCTGCTGGAGGCTGGTGCTGGCCGAAAGTGCTCAGTATATCTGAGGCAATTACAAAGGCTCCTGCTCGTATAAGTTAGCAATGGGTTTTGCCTGCTAATGGTTATGTATTCACGAGTGTGGGGAATGTATATTTTATTAAAGGAGGTTGTTAGCCAGTCTTAAAAAGATTTATGATTAATTATAATTTATAAGTCCAGCGGGCCTGGTACTTAAGTATGGTCGCGTTTATCACGTGACAAAATATGGATACGCATCAGAAAGTGACGGATGTTTTATCAACATTTTGTAACGCGATAAACGCAGCCATATTAGGCCCCCAGTTTATCCCTTATTTGGTATGTAGTGGGTATTGGATAGGGCGAGTACCCGGAGGGATCAGTGCAAACGTTTTTTTTTCATGGTATTGAGAAGGCATACGAGCACACAGGCCACCTGATGGTAAGTGGGAACTGACCCATAGACATTCGCATTCACAAGACTGCAATCCTAAGACTGCAAATGCACTGCAAACCTTGAGGACTAAGATGGAATGCCTCTATGCTAGTCATTTCACTAGCTGTCTTATCCCCAAACCGGAACACAACAATGCGAACACTGCTGTTTGGAGGTAGGTTAAAGGATAAGATGGTGGTAGCGATCCCGACGGACCCTGAACAAGGTTCTACTACCCGCAAAATATGTAGTTATAAGAATAAGAATAAGAAAATATTTATTGTGAACTGTGTATAAATGGATGGTTAACAAAATATATTATGGTCCCAACAGTTTGCCCATTCCGGGCATACAATATCATTTAGGCTTA
Source organism: Acleris emargana (assembly GCA_927399475.2). NCBI lineage: Eukaryota > Metazoa > Arthropoda > Insecta > Lepidoptera > Tortricidae > Acleris > Acleris emargana. Next base: position 8,666,649 of record OV656840.1, read on the forward strand.
GAGTTAAAACGTTATACTTAAGTTGAGTGACTATTTATAATTGTCAGCGTACATAAAAAAATCATTAAAAGTATAAAAAACATTTTCATACAGCCACTTCTTCAGTTCAATCTTAAATCGATGTCCCTCGAGCATTTTAAATTCGTGAGGAAGACTATTAAAGATACGTATCGCCATTACAAATGCACTCTTGCTATAGATTGCGTTATTCGATTTAGGACACACCAAGTCAAATTTATATTGCATGCGTAAATTATCTTTTGAAGTTGATCTTTTTGCAAAGTAATTTGTATTACTATTAACGAATAGACATAATTCAAATATGTAAATGCCAGTAAGAGTAAGGAGATGTTTCTCTTTAAATATACTTCGAAGTGATTGACCACCGCGCAAGCGGTACGGACGCATCTTTTTTGAAGCAAAAATGTTGATTGGACATTTACAGAGTTACCCCAGTATATAATACCGTAAGTCAGCAATGGGTACACGTTCCCAAAGTACGCATTTCTAGTTATGTTTTCAGAGCAAGCTCCAGACAATACAGACAAGGCGTAGCAGTTACTAGAAATAATTTTATTTATCTTTGTAATATGAGCCTTCCAATTTAAATGGGTATCGATTGTTACACCTAAGAAGCTCATATTACTTACTTCCTCCAAAGATACATCGGCTTCTTTTACATTTAGTTGTATGGGAGGAGTGCTATAGTTCCTAATTTGTAACAGTTTAGTTTTACTTAAATTTACACTAAGATTAATTTTACGTAGCCATTCTATAACATACATTAAGTTACAGTTAGTGTACAGTTTTACTTTTCCTGCAATATTTAACAATTACTGTTGCTTGCTTCCTATTCGATAAATAATTCTTAATAAATCTAGAACGTGTCCTCTTACGCCAATGTTTTCTAACTGCCGTAGGAGTACGTCGTGTAAAACACAGTCAAATGCCTTTGACATATCAAGGAAGAGAGAGAGACGCAAAGTTTTTTTTCGTTAATGTTATCCCATATATTTTTAAAGATTTTAAATATGGTTAGAGTAGGTAGGATTTTCCTTTCTGAAATCCGAATTGATTTGGATTTAAGACATCATTAGAGTTTATGAAATGTATTAATCTAGTATACATAACCTTTTATATTATATAGGTATGTCCATAATTATTCATATTAACCATTCGGTTGGGGAGCGAGGGTATTATAAGAGTTTTGTCGGTTTTTGATACTTACCTGAATATTGCTCCTTCCTTATTCATTAACTCACTATATACCTATTTTAGTTAAAGTATGCGTTGTCGTATTATGTCAAATGGAAATGTCACAACGAAAGATAAGGAAAACACCTATTTAAAGCACACTTTAGCTATTGTGCTTGTAGGAATAAGTGGCTGGTTATATATTATAACTATTTAAGATACACGTAGGTGTGGGACCTAAATTAGCTTCTATATTAATTAGATATAGCAAAACCATTTTAATGAATAATTTAACGCAATTTATGTTCAACATAAGTAGTTACTCGTATTACAAATATATCTTCGCTATGAACGTTCATATAAAAAGTTTGGCTTATCTAAGGAGAAGCGACTACATGAACTAGGTTTCATATTGAGCAATAAACTTCCTTTCAATCCGTGTCCCAGAGTGCTTTCATGATACAGACGTATACTCGTACGTACTTTTATTATAGAAATGTATCCGTCCCCTGCAATATATTGTATTGGTTTTCCACTTATATCCTTCTACTCTGCAATATTGCACATATTGCATTTTTCTACAGATTTATCTTAATTAATCGGTTTTTCTGCACTGATAAAAAATATCCTGGCCGGTATTGTAGGCGGTAAGAACGATATAGTAGTTAAACTGTTATGGTATTGTTATGACGTCAGCCGCCATTACTGTCAAGTAAATAAGAGCTGTCAAAATGGTGACTATGACATACGATAACAGCTCGAACACGATATGGTTTGTACCTTGTTGAATAGAGACCCTGTCTGTAGTCATTAGTGTCATTTATTACTAACATTGAGTTAATATACAAGTTACATTTGTGCTATAGGTAGAGTGAGTGGACTACTGAAACTGAGCTCTTCACTCTTTAAGTAATTCATGAATGTGATATTTTGATTTGATAGTTTGCAATGTATCGCAACACAGTACAGTGAAAGTCATAAATATATACACGTTCCTAAGACGGTAAAATATGCACATGCCCCTATCTATACCGGTGACAATAAGGTCTATGTATATATGTTTATTTATTTATTTATTTAATGTGTGTAACTTACTTAGTATGAATAAAGATGATCGTGTTTATTCATACTCAAATCAAAATACGTCCCCTATATCCAATTAGGTCTAAAAACTCGACATTCTCTATTAATTTCTATGGAAATCCGTACGAAGTCATTTTTCTAGTAAACAAGTAAAGTTTTGTATGATAGGGGAAACATGTAATAGGAGTAGGTACTTACATACATTTAATTATTTAAAAACCGCTACTTAGTTACGACTCTGCTTTGCATTTCAAAATAAGGCAATTTCCAAAGTCTCTCATCCTTCGTTTGTTTCGTTTAAATAAAATCCTTCGTCTCCCACCAAGTTTACTTGAATTCGAAATCTAAACGATTTCGGTAAATTTTTGAATTCAATAGGCAAAGGCTTACTTGTGGGAGGACCTTGTGCAAGGTCCGTCCGGGTTGGTACCACCATCTTATCCATTAACCTACCGCCGAGCAGCAGTGTTTGCATTGTTGTGTTCCGGTTTGGGGATGAGACAGCCAGTGAAATGACAAGCAAAGAGGCATTCCATCTTAGTCCTCAGGGTTGGCAGTGCATTTGCAGTCTTGTGAATTGTGAATCTGTCTGTCTGTTTACTATGGCATAAAAAAAGGCTATGATGCTTTAGACTCGCAATGATCCTCAGGGTAATGGTCATAACGTCTTCTCTACAGAGACGGCATTATAATGTACTCCTATTTCAAATGCTATAATCAAGTGAACATATATAAAAACCCCAGGTATAATGTCAACTCCTACTTTCAGAGCTAATCTCTTAAATGGCTCGAAGGATTTTCATGAAACCTAGCTAACAAGGAAAGGGACCCAACTGTCCGGCTCCGATCTAAAATAATTGACACGTATTTTTTTTAGCTGCCTAATCTCAACCAGTAGGCTTAGCCAAGAGCCCAACGCTACCAGGCGTTTTCGTTTCTAACGAACTCAACGCCTAAGCGATTCTAACAGCACGAGGATGGAAAATAATATCAAATCGCCTTTTCTTTTCGTTTTTTCCGTTATGTTGGCATTTTTTCCATTGAAAATTAAAAAACTTTATAAATTGTCTATGCTTTGCTCTAACCGAAACGTCAACGAAACAAAACATACAATCTGTCAAAAATCTAGTGAAAAAACTGAATAATTACGGATATTAGTTAGCTCAAAGTGTCCTAATATTTCGGTAAGTAATATACAAATAGTTTTTCATGTCTCTTTCATTTAAAATATCGTTTTGCTTTTTGATTTAGTGCCGAACATGTTTAGAAATAACTTTTTGTTGTATTTTAGTGTGTTCGGAAAAATGGTCCTCCAAGGTACCGAAAAGTGACAGAACCCTATCTAACTTCTATAGAGAAAAAAAATAATATTTCAATGTACGCGATCCAATTCTCCATTTTCCTTTAGCCCTCGTACCAAGGAAATGTCGCCCCCGTACCATGATATAGTGATTGTATGGCCAGATTGAATTCACTGATTTTACAATTAGACTTTAACGTCAGTTAATTATCTAAACTTAAGTTATTTTTAATGTCGCAGAACAAAAGTAGTTCTGTTTAGCGAGTAGAATCGATCGTTCAATTTGAAGCCCCAAAGTCAGAGGCACATTGTAGGTATAACTGTGAAGAGTTTCTTTAAAATTCGTGTCTGTTACAGACCAATCTCTAACATATATCAAAATAAACCAAATGGGAGCCGGACAGTTGGGTTTACCTTTCCTTTCCTTCCACTTTTTTTTAGAATCATTCCGATTAATCTTGTTTTCTTCAAATATAAACCACGTCCGAATCGGTTTACACGTTTGGGAGCCACAATGCCGCAGACAGACGCATGTACCTACCTATATACAGATACAAAAGTTACACTTATAATACCTCTATAGTAAGTAACGCTCTTTTTGTAACGCGGATTAAGAATGTCGAGGGAAAATTACCTAGGTAATTGCAAGTTTTCTTTAATTTAACGTGTTTTTCTGAACCTTTGTCATATTATATACAACAAACCAAGTGTACCTATATTACAGTAAATTAAACGTAAATGAAGGGGTGAAAATGAAGAGGCTTTTACCCTGCAGTGGGGTAGATGTGGGTTGAAATGATGAAGGCTAATGAAAAAACGCGCAACGACCGTTTACCTCAATTGTAAACATCTTTGAGAAATTCATTTCTGCCATCGCTAAGTAAGTGGCAACATGCTTTACTAGGTAATGGTTAATTTCTTAAATTTGTGCATACAGCTCCTGTTTCATAATTTAATTGAGTAAACTGTTATTCGCGGACGGAAATAGGGAAACGCGGAAAACAGAACATCCCCAAATCAAATTAACGGCCTTGTTTGTTCCTTTTCGCGCCTTGACACGATGCCACCACACTTGACTTGAGGGGAATGCGGGAAGAGGAAGAAAGGGTTCGATTTGCCTACGGAAGAAATATTGGCTGAAATGTACAATATTATTATATCCCTTGAATCAGTTTATGTTTTTTGTAAAATGAGTTTCTGTGTCAGTTTCTGAATGGGATGTCTGAAGTCTAAACTATGTTTGTCAAATGTTATGGTATTCAGTTAAGCAGTAGGTAGTTTGTTCTTGTGTTATCCGGGAACGTAAATAATTGTAGGAAGTAGAGTTTAGAGTGTCAGAGTGTACCTACGTGGTGAAGCGCTATAAAACATAAATCCGCTTCTTGAGTGTTCATCCAGAAGACATTACACGCAAATTTTAATTAAATGAAAAGAAAAGTATGATTTTTCACTTCATATGCTATTAAAATGTTACTTTAGTCTCTTCTTATCGGGACTAAAGCTCCTTATTGATCTCTAGAGATTACAGTATATATTTTTTTTATAAACTTTGGTGTTTGTGAATGGAGGATTATTGCCATTTTCAGTGATTTTGTATAGACAATTTTTAGGGCGTGGAAATAACCGCAAAATTACAACTGTGCAAAAATATAATTAAATATGATTTAATTTCGTGAAACACGGTTAATCATTACGAAGATAGATCTATTTAATGATATTAACGATGAATTCATTTGAATAAATCATGGTCCAATTAGTTTTAAAATAGTTTTCAAGTTTAAACCGGTTGGCTAAATACGAGTATGCAAGCATTTAAAGCGTGAAAGAAATTTTCAATTTTATAAGAAACTTTCTTATAATAAATATTTTAATTTTGTATTGAACGTCGTCAGCAATTATATTTTATATTTAGATACATTATGCTCATACTAAACGCAATTAAATCCCGTCGCTAATTACTGACAGTTGCGAGTTGCAACGTTACCATATTTCTACAGACTACGACGGCAATTCGTAGCGAACGCTATTTTTAGAAATAGATAAGTAGTTATTTCAAATTGCTCGCCATTCTCGCCAGGAGAATGCCTACTACTAGCATTTTAGAGGTCATGGGTGTGCGGGGCCCATGGCATTTGCTGCTCTTGCTACGTTGCTAATCCGGCACAGAGCGTCGTCGTTAATTTCCTCGCATTCAAGTGAAAAGTAGTGTTTAACGCGAGACTAAACAACCATAATGACACTCAAACTATAGCCACCCGCGCTTTGTTTAGGTTGCTAAACATCTCGTGTCACTATGGATTTTTTTAGTCCCTTGTTGAACAATCTACTATTATGTCATTAATGAACAACGAAATTAGCTTTTAATTAAGGTGGCAAGCCATCACTATTGAAAAGTAAAAAAAAGATATGTTCGGTGGCAGGGCCGTCTTAGGGCATGTCGGGGCCCACATTCATGGGCTTCTAAAAAATAAAGGTGAAAAACAAGAAGAAAAAAAAACTTCTCGTATTTTATCTAGATTACATCGCCTTTCGGGGCCCCCGTGAGTGCCCCCTACCTGCCCTTATGGTAAATACGGTATTGAGTGGTTGCAAGTGTTAGTAGAAGCGACTGAGGCGAGAAAGAAAACATGCAATCGTGTGGTGTTTATTACTTTATAAGTTAAAGGGATTAGTGCATGTTCCATATTTTAGTCACACTCAGACTAGACTACGTTTGGCAAAGAGTAAACCAACTTACATTATTCCAAAAAAACAAATAGACAAACTTTTGCTTGACGAAATAAGTAGTGATGCAACGAATACTACTTTTACGAATACGAATACGAATACGAATATCAAACCTACTATTCGGCGAATACGAATACGAATACGAATATCTCGCCATGGTAATCAAAGACTTATTTATTTGAATAATGTTTACTCTTCTAATAATTAAAATTTACAACAGGCAAATTTTTATTTAAAAAACATAAAATTTGTAGATTTTCTGGTTTTTGGTAGATTGGCTTCAGTGAAAAATATTTTTGGGCGAGCTTTTTCAGACTTGGAAAATGGACATCTTCTCGCCAAAAGGCCAAAAATATTAGTTTTTAAATATTCGTATTAGTATTCGCCGAATACGAATATTCGGTAAATGTCTTCTATTCGGCGAATACGAATATTCGTATTCGTATTCGTTGCATCACTAGAAATAAGATAAAAACTACAATGAAAAACGGGTTTTTGCATAATTCAACGGCAGCGTAGCGCATACATATATAAATAAATTTCTTTTGCTGCCGTGAAACGTAGAATTCGGTTTACATCGTAGATTATACTGTTACTGTTGTAGGTAGTTATTCTCTACAGAACTAATGCCCTTGCAGTCTAACTTCTGGACGTAACTAAGTAACTAAGTACTTAATACTCGTACGCAGCCATACTACCCTCCTAAGCCAAAAAATGTTATATCAGTTTCTATTGCCAAAGTACATTCAATCCTCTCCTGTTAGTAATTAATGATTGAGGTTGTCATAGCTACAGGAGTTTTATTTAAGATGCTGTTTGGCTTACCAGGGCAGCATAGGAACTGCGACGTGTCATTGTACGACATTAGACAGAGAAGAGAGACATCTAATATTATGTATTTAATTGGCATAATTACTATTAAATAGATAAAAGTCGATCAATATAATGGTGGCTCCGTCCGACATTCAGCGCAAAAAAATCTTAAACGGTCCAACCGCTACATATATTCGTAGATTCTGGCTAAGAAAGACTCCAATTGACCCCCATTGATTGAATTGTACCCCTGTGTTGATGTGTTTGTTGAATAAACGTTTTTCTATTTCTTAATCTTAAAAGCTTAGAGAATCAAATAATTACATTAAATAGTAAAATAAAAACACTGCAAATGAAACTAAGCAGATCTCTTACGTCATATACTGCATGCATACGGAAAGCGGACGCATTGGAAAATAGAGAAAAAACTTTTTCTAGAATTCAACTATCCACCAAGGCTCTAGAAAAAAGTGTTAGGCACTTAGAACAGCATATAAATAATAGTATAATTGACAAAAGTACTTTTGATATATCAGGAAAACCCGCTGTAGATAGAGAAACGCAACCATCACAAGCAACGCCATTGAAAACTATAAATCACAATACTAATAATAATCAGAAACCAAGGTTATTGCTGTTGTCCGACTTGCATGGAGCTGATCTTCTACTGCCTTTGTCAAAAATTAGAAGGAATGATTATGACTTCATGGCCGATATTATTCAATACGGGAGCACTCGGCGTGTTCTACAAAACATAGAAGAGAAAATTAAAGACTTCAAAAAAAGTGACTGCGTGATCATCATGTGTGGTGGAAGTGATTATAACATCACTCCATTAGGTAGAATTATAAGTAGCATAGAAAATACTATTAAAAAATGTTCCCATACTAATGTAATAGTCTGTGATATTATCCATAGTTTGAACAAGCATGCTGAGGAATACAATAACTTTGTTGGTAGCTTCAATGTAATGTTGCATAAAAGAATTGCTAAGTTCTCCCATGTATGGCTTGAAACACCCCATAGTGTCTATTTTGGTATACGAGATTATGATCCAAATGGCTACCAACTAAATTATAAAGGCAAACAGAAACTCGCTCGGAACTTGAATAGTATCCTCATCTATATCAATAAAGCATTCTATAACAGGTCACATTTTTTAGGGACACTGGATCCCAAACACCAACTAATGAACCGCTAAATATGGTGAAAAATGATATTATTATATATAATCATATTAATATATTGCATCAAAATATCAATGGCATAATGAATAAGTCCGATCTGTTAAGTGTGCACATACAGGAGCTAATAGACATGGGAACTCAGGTTGATGTTCTCTGTGTCACAGAGCATAATATGCAGCTAGGTGATGAAATTCATTTGGTGATTCCTAATTTTAAGTTGGCAGCTATATACTCGAGAACCAACAGAAATGGTGGATCTTGCATTCTAATTAGGAATATTCACAAATATCACGTGTTGCAAGAAATTGGTAATATTTCTATAGCAAATGTAGTGGAGTGTGCTGGTTTGGAACTGATAGATCATAAGTTAATCATAATCTGTATATACAGAATACCTAAAAATAATAATAGAATGTTTGACATATTCTTCCATAAACTAAATTTAATATTAAATGAAAAGTGTGTTACTAGTAAGAAAATCGTAATATGTGGTGATTTCAACATTGATATGCTCAGAAGAACACCTCAATCTGTAGCTTTCAAGAACTTAATGGCATCACATAATTTTAAATTCGCCATATCTGAGCCGACTAGACTGTCTAGTAACACCTGCATTGACAACATCATCAGCAATGTGCGAGGCGGTGCAGCTGAGGTGATCGACTTTGCCCTTTCGGATCACACAGCTCAATTATTGAAATGTCCGGTAAAAAAAACCTGTATTCTTGCTCACTGGTATAAGAAACTAAGAGATTTCAGTCAAGACAATATCAATAAGTTTAGAAATCGCCTATCAGAATTAAAGTTTAACGAAGTTTTCAACGCCAATAATCCAAATGAAGCGTACGAAAGTTTTGCTGACCAATTTGAATTACTATATAAGCTATGTTTCCCTATAAAAAAAGTAAAAATTACTTCAGATTCAAAACCAAAATGGATAACTAAAGGGATAAAGGCCTGCTGTAAGCGGAAACGCCATTTGCTTTGGAAATATAGGCTTTCAAAAGACAATAATTGTAGTGATAAAATGAACTTTCAAAATTATTCTAAGCGACTAAAAAAAATCATTAAGCTTACCCAGAAAGCACAAAATAATTACTATATTAAAAATTCTAATAATAAAACGAAGGCATCGTGGAACGTAATAAAAAAACACAAATAAAATCAACCAATAGAAAACATACAATAGATAGTATTAAATGGTACACCTATAACGTCTCCTCAAAAAATTGCACAGGCATTTAATCAGTATTTCATTGATCAAACACATAGGATATCAAATGATTGTTATGCTAAAAATAATAAATCTAATTATATGAACACAATGACATGTAATACACCAAATTCTGTATTTATGAAGCCCACTAATTCAATCGACATTAAAGCAATAATTAACTCTTTAAAAAACAGCAATAGTACGGGATACGATGGCATTAGTACAAAAGTGGTAAAATCAGTGTCTAGTATAGTCTCACCATTGATTAGTCACATAACCAATTTATGCATAGAAAAGGGTATATTTCCAGAACGATTAAAGATAGGCATCGTTAAACCATTGTTTAAAAAAGGTAAAAAGGAAGACATGGGCAGCTATAGACCTGTGGCACTGCTCCCCATTTTCTCAAAAATTATAGAAAAGGTCATTTATAATTCTATATATAGTTACTTTGAAAACAAGAACTTATTTACACAAGAACAGATGGGATTTCGTAAAGGAAAGTCCATCAATATGGCTATTTTTGAATTAATGCGTGTAATTGTATCTAACGTCGACAGGCGAGTTCCGATATCAGCACTTTACATGGATATGTCGAAGGCTTTCGACTTTGTGGATCATAGAATTTTACTAGATAAACTATATAGATATGGAGTAAGGGGCAATGTGCACTGTTTAATTAAGTCTTACCTAAACAATCGCAAGCAGTTAACACAATGAAATAGCTTATGCGTGAAAACAAAAACTGAGGTTACTTATTCATCGAAAGTCGAACCTACTCATTACGGCGTACCTCAAGGGAGTGTTTTAGGACCATTATTATTTATTATCTATATAAATGATTTGCCACAAGCAATTGAGCATCCCACGGTTCTGTTTGCGGATGACAGCACAATACTTTTTGCTTGTAAAGATCCAGCAACCTATGAAAATGACATATGCAAGACATTAAAAAAGTAAATCATTGGTTAACTGGCAATAATTTAAAAATTAATTTAGATAAAACTAAGATAATGACATTTAAAAATAGACAAGACTTTCCATATAATTTAAGAATATCATATAAGGGACAACAAGTAGAGGAGACAGACGTGACAAAATTTTTAGGAATAAGCATAGATCATAGGTTGACATGGCGGAATCAAATTGACATTATATGTAAGAAATTAAATCAATTCTCATATGTTCTATATAATCTAAGAAAAATTGTCAACGAATCAATAGTTTTAACAGCCTATCAAGCTTATGTAACGTCGACGCTAAGATACGGCATCATATTTTGGGCAAACTCCGCTGAAAGAGATGTTGCATTCAAAGCGCAAAAAAGGTGCATCAGATCGCTATGTGGACTAAAGCATCAAGATTCATGTAAACCGTACTTTATAAAATTAAGCATACTAACTCTTCCTAGTTTATATATCTTTGAAATAGTCATGTTTGCGAATGGTAATTTGCAGTTATTCAAAAGCTTTAGGAGTGTACGTCTCAGAAATAAAATTTGTTCGATGCCTTCAAAAACAGCATTTTACAGGAAAAGTGTACTTGGGATGGTACCAAAAATATATAACCGGGTTCCAGATCACATAAGAAATATAGAGGATGTAACTACTTTCAAGAGCAAATTGTTTAAATTTTTAGTGAACAAAGCATATTATTCAGTAAATGAATTTCTATCAGACTGCAATTGATGGTAACTGTACACCCCTAAGGGAAAGTCCATTAATAGCTAAAAATTTGTATGCCTTGCGGCCCAACATGGTGATGTAACCTTAACACTATAAGACCTGTGCTTATGTACAATTTTACCCGTGTTGAACAAATAAATTATTTGTATTTGTATTTGTATCTATTCTATTCTATTCAATTGAACTAACTTTAAACTTTTGGGATGTCCTCCTATAGGTTCCCATAGTTACCAATACACCCAGGCAACGCATGTAAGCTCTTTACTAGGTAGGTAAATTGACAAAAAGACATTGATTTAAGTAGTAGTTACAAGTTTTGTTTACTTACGACCAAAGGGAAAACAATGTATAAGGCCAAGTGCAATAAAAACCCTGTGGTGTGTTTTTTAACCTCCGATGTAAACATATAGGATGGGGAACCTAAAGATGTTTCGAAAACCTTTTGTCCGCTGATTCGTTCATCCGAAATTTTCACTTGCCCGAAAATCATTTTTATCTGAACTTTTTCGAAATGTTTAAAGACATATATTGGGTTATTATTAGGTTAGGTTAGTTTTATAAGAACTTAAGATAGGCAGGTATCTGTTGGTTCGGCGCAGACTCGGGCAAACCAGCGATGTCGACACTAACTTGCGCATGAGAGGTCAAGTTAATTCGGCTCGTCCTAGGTCTTGCTGCGTCGGAATCATATATAATAACACCACTGTTTAACACGACTCGTCACGCGCTATATTTTACGGCGTCACGGCGCGTCATTTAAGATTGCATACGATTTCCTTTGTTGCAACTATTTCAGAGGTAATTTGTATAAACTGCAGCTAGTCATTTGCATTTTATTACAGATCCCCATTTCTATGCAGAAGATGGGATAGGGTTTACTAATATTATTTTTAAGGATGATGATATTTCAGATTTAATTAAAAAGAGCACTAAATAATAATTTAAGATTCATTATTAAAACTAAAATTAAATAAGACTAACTCAAAATATATAAATTAACTAAAACATTAAATCTAAGAATGCCCCCTGCGGCATTGTACCCAAGATGCTGGCAGCATTTCCTCACTGGATGGTTAAACTTATACGTTGAGCGAGGAAACTGCCAGCTCTTCGGTCTCCCGTGACGTCAATGAGCCTCTTCGAAATTTCTTTGAAGAGGCTTCGAGCGCTAGGACCCCATGGACCAAGGGTCTCGACGCCGAATGGAAAAAACATATATTCTGGGCCGAGACCATTATAGATTATTATTGATTATTATAGGTCTCCACGGGAAGACCAGGAGTGGCACTACTCTACTCTAACCTCTACATCCAGTTGAAGTAGGTGCCTACCTAAAACTATTAAAGCAAATGGGGTATCTTATGAAATTGGTAGACTTACACATTTTAAAACGTTTTTCTTTTCATTTTTAGTCATCTACTTTCGGATGTATGAACAAAAAGGTACAAAAGATGAGCACTCTTTGAAATAATTCAGTTATTTTTCTTAGATATGCAAGGTTAACGGAAATCTAAACATATACTTAGCAATGTAGAAACCAATCAGCTACACCATTCTGCCGTCATACCAAAGAAGGCGGCAAAGTGACAAAAGTAACTTTCAAGAAAAACGGCAAAAACGTTGAAATATTTCAAATGCCTTTATCTTAGGTATAAGTTGACTTACCAAAATTCTGTTTACATTCAAATTTAAATAAAAAATCATATTTTTATATTTATATATGTTTATAGTATAATAATTATAAATAGTATTAATTTTAGAGGGTTTTATGTTATAGCTTAGAATTTGGAAATATTATCGTAATAATAATAATAAGTTAAAAGGCCGTTGGCTGAACACCAGCGACTTTTAAGCTTAGTATTCTACATAACTTTCATAGTATAATTATTTTAAATAAAAGATAGGTGCGGGTAATACACTAGAAAATCGTTATTACGGATAGCCGCTGTAATGTCTATTATAGCTTATAGAAAATGGACGTTAAGTTGTAAATAAAATAAAGTTAAAGTACCATAACCGTTTTAAAGCTTAGTGATTTTTTAACTTTTTACACCGAATTAATAAAGCAACGTAAATATTTACTTTTAATACATAAAAAAGCCGTAATGTGTGCTTCGACCTGTAAATAACGGCATTTTAGGTTATTATAGGACTACAATTATGGAGATGCGGTTTGAGAAGAAGTAATGACTAGAAATCAAAAGACGTAATTTATTAAAAAAAAACAAAATTTTAATCTTTGAAACAAAAAACAGAACAATTGGCATTTTCAAACAAAATTATTCTTATTTAACTGGGTTGTCTTTTAAATAAAAACAAAATAAAAAAATCCTTAATTATACGAAGCTACCAAAAACATTATTATTGTCGCTACCTTACTGAAGGACTTTGTCATATTCTTTTTATAATAAAATCATAGTTTTAATTTTACTTAACGTTGTAATGTATTATGATATGAGATCAAGCATAGGAACATTAAGTCAAGTTATAAAATATTCTTACGTTTAAAATGGCACCATAAATACCTAATTAATTCAGTCCACAGTTTTCAATCAGTCTTAATCATTTATTATTAGCTTATAAATTAACGTCTATCTTACTCCTTTACTATTTTATTCATTCGCTATCGGTAAATTTCTCCAAAACGCGAGCTTATGAGGTGGCAATAGGTGAGATAACTTTTTTAACAAGTTTTCTTTTTTTTCTTTTAATATCCCCCTTGGAATGTTACGGAATGAAATGATTGGCAATAAACTCCCTCGATTTTTTAGGAAAGCATCTTTCATGAAACAAAATTGGTGCTCCTCCTCGTCAAAGTTATTTTTATAGAATAAATCGGAGCTGTTTCTCTTGAAAGAAACCATGGTGATAGGATTTACGAGGGGAGGCTGAAAAGTTATCTACCTGACTATGAAAGAAAAGACGTAGCTGGCTGGTTTTTTTTATTTTTCTATGTAATCCCCTTCTACCTAAATGCACTTGTTACACTTATCAAATAATGAAATTAAACCGTTAAAAAAAAACTTTCGGGTTCTCGTCAAAATAGTCGTTCACGGCGGCATCATCTCATCATCGGTAGAAAATCTACGTCCCCTGAGATTTTTCTTCAGAAGTCTGAATAGGAAATAGTCACAGGGGGCTAAATCTGGGCTGTAAAGGGGATGGGTTATGACATCGAAGCCATTTCTGGTCATGGCGCGCTGTGTTGTGCGAGCCGTATGCACAGGTGCAATGTCGTGCAAAATCAAAATTCCTTTGCCGAGTTTGCCTCTCCTTTTTTTTTTTAAAGCGTGCTTCAGCTGGCAAAGTAAATTTGCGTAATAATTGGCATTCATTGTCGTTTTTTTTGGCAAATAATCAATGAGCAAAATTCCTTCTGAATCCAAAAAAATTGTCGCCATGAATTTACTAGCCGAAGGACGAACCTTAAACTTCCGAGGAGGCTTTTCGTCTTTGAATTTCCATTGTAGGGACTCTTGTTTACTTTCTGGGTCCCATTGTCTAATCCAAGTCTCATCACACGTCACCATCCTGGAAACAATTTCTTCCTCTTTCCCGCGACTCATGTCTAAAAATTGCTCACAACATCTGACACGTCTGTCTTTGTCTAACGGAGTCAGCATTTTGGGGACCCAGCGTGCACTTACCTTAGACATATTTAAATGACCATGAATTATTTCGTTTACCCGTTCCTTACTTATGCCCACATCTCTAGCTATCTCCCACTGTTTCACCCGTCGGTCTTCTAGAATAACTTTTTTCACTTTGGCCACATTTTCTTCAGTGACAGCAGAAATTGGTCGTCCGCTACGAGGATCATCTTCTAGGCTCCCACGACCCGATTTAAACTGTTTACACCTGAACTTTATGGTAAAATCGGAAGGGCACAAATCACCAAATACAGGTAACATACGCTGTTTGATCTGGGATGGCGTATTACCTTCATTAGAAAGAAATTTTATAATGCATGCTGATCAATTTTAATCAAATTAGTTTTTTCAAGCGACATGATGCAAGCAATGACAAGCAAAAAACAAATGAAAAGCAACGAACAAATGAGTGTCCAAAATTTTGAAAACTGTTGACTGTTCAGTCAATAAAAATGAATTCATAGTGGCCAGTATTTTTTTTTAACTACACATAGGCTAGGTAGATAACTTTTCAGCCACCCCTCGTATATAGACACGAGGAGTTGCAGATTGAATCCTTCTGGTTGAAGTATGATTCACCATGTTTATCAAATTTGAAATACCTAGTCATTTCTTTTACATTAACTTTACCAGAATTTGCCGCTGCTACTATATTGACGAAATCGGGGAAATCATATACTTAATTTTTTTTTTCATACCTAATTCAACCTGATGATGAAAACTATCGCTACTCATGAACGTATGGCCCCTTTCGAAATAATATAAAGTTATGGTTTGAGCATTTATCTCGTCACTACTGACTAAGTATACTAGCATCGAAAAAAGTAGCCAATTCTTATTTTACCCCGTGCAATTATCCAACCAGATAGTGATATTTTTAACATCTCGGTAAAACAATAAAAATGCGTAAAACGCACTCATTATCTTCTCTTGCAATTCCGTCAACCCAAGGGCAAAGCGCCGCGCGCATTAAACACTCCGGACGTCGTCCGGTGACTGGCGGGCGGTGGGGCGGTGGTGGGGGCTACGTGCCGTGCGAAAACCTAGCCGCTATTTAACTTAGTATTGCTACTTAGCTGCCTTAAAAATAATATTGAACAAAAAAACAATCCTTTGATACTGAATTAAAAAGGCGGTCACCGCTTTATTGATTATTATGTATGAAGTAATATAATTTTGTGTTATAGGGAAAAAAGCGGCTAAGCTCCCATAACGAAATTATAGAGTATAATTTAAAGAGTACCGCCTTTTGGACTATAAATAAGTTTTTAATTTCGGCTATGATCATTCGTTAAAACTTCGTTACACGACCTTAACCGCGTTTTAGCGTATAAATAGTCGATAAGAGCTTTTTAGCTTAGAGAAGTGTTATATTTTAAGCATGTTATAAAGCAGCTAATGATATGTAACGTCTTTTTAGCGTATTAAATACCATTAATGGCTTTTTAGATTATAAAATCATAACAAAAAGCAAAATACGTGTCGTTTAACTACTGTGCATCTCGAGAACTAACTGTGCTAGAAAAAAATATTCAATACCGTTCGACGCAGTTTTTTTTGCTGAGTATGCCCAATTTAAAACTATAATTTATTACGTGCAGTACAATCGTAATTATGAATTAACCTCCGCAGAAACGTGCGGTTTCTGTATACCAACCAATTCTCATTTATGTGCCACCAGCGGTTCCGAGCTGTCACACTATACCATACCCTCATCAAACCATTGCGAAGTGCTTTAATGTGTACCTAGTTACACTCAGCCGCAATACAAATGGGTCACTATACATACACATTTATCTTCACCGTGACCCGTTTTCTATGCTCTTAAGTGTATATACTTATGCACAACCCTATATCAAATACACGTAGAGGACCTACGTCCTTTTGATGAATTGAACAAAAATGATTCTTGGCACTTATATCACATGTACTTAAGGGGCTTGTTTCGGTATTTTTCCTTGTCTCCATTGTAAGTTGTAGTGTGTACTTATCTAAGTAAGAAGGTTAGTTAGGGTGGTTTAATGTAAATACGTTCGTCTTTGTTTGGATACTTATTAGAAAACCACTTAAAAGATAAGTCCAGTCCAGGTGGTCTCGTGGGGGTTAAAATGTATAGAAAATCTATATTTTCTTGTTTTATTTAAAGTTTTGAGGACATTGGGTAGGGCAATGTCTTTCCATACTAACTTTGTACAGGTTTTTCTTTTTCTGTAGAGGAACAAATAATTGCTTAACTTAATTTTTAAATTACATTATAAAAATTAAAAAAACATATTAATGTCAACAAATCAGGAAGACGCATAATAAATAGATCCCTGAAGATAATATAGATTTTGTAGCAATAGAAAAAGTAAAACTTGCACAAAGATAGCATGAGCAAAGACGAATGCCTACCCGTCGCATTAACAAATAGTATTGTATTATCGTTATACATTTGTCCCTGTTACTCTTGAGAAAGTGGTATCTCTTTATCTTATCCAGCCGACTAACGCTCACTTCGCACCCAGTAGGTACAATTTGCATGTTAAGGATCCTTCAGACAGGGTTCTCAGGAGCCCGTCTCGTGCAAACACTTCAACACATCATTCAACCATACGATGTATTGTGTAGGTTATTTCCCGATTCGCCGGATTCTTGTTTCGTCGGATTCTTGTTTTGCCGGATTTTTGAGGGAAGAGTTCTGACTGGCGCATATTGTATATAAGAAATTCCGGCGAAACGGGAATCCGACGAAACAAGAATCCGGCGAATCGGGAACTAACCATTGTGTATACTATGCATATGTGTTGGTGAGTTTTTGACCTGCAATTAAAGGTTAACACGTTCATCCATGTAGTTGTTACATTTATTTGTATAGACCGTTTGACATTCTATATTTGAAATATGACGTAAATTCCAAACTACATGCCAGAGGGGCTTTAGTTTTTTACCTATGACTCAACTTATAGAACCAATTTGAAAGTAGAATCGAAAATGTGACTCAGGGTTATTTTAATCTTTAGACATTTCGATGTGTCCTAAAATCTTTCACTTAGTACCCGTATATCCGGAGATTGGGCAATTATGTCGTCCTACAGCAAAATACAAAAGTTAAGTAATATCATTAATTTGGTCACGTAAACATTAATTTGGCATTTCCACAAATAGGGCGTAAAATGAGTCGGACAAATTCCCAGTCATGGTAATGCTTTGCATATGACGTCGCTGGAGATTTAATGTATCTATGCATTCTATTTTTTTCATTTTTGCATAGCTTTTAATATCATTCTTTAAAATAAATATATAAATAAAATAAAACAATTTTGAATTTTTAACGAATTATGATATAGGTATATTTTTCACTCCTCAAGCTCTTAAAATGTTACTTTAGTCTCTGCACTCTAGGGATGGACTATTTTTAGGGCGTGGAATTAAACTCAAAATTACAACTGTGCAAAAAAAAAAAAGTTGAATGGAAACGTGAAACCCGATTAATGATTACGAATATTAATCTATTTAAATATATTAAGGATAATTTTATTTTATTATGCATGGTCCAAATAGTTTTCAAGTTGGAATGTGTTGATTAAATATGCAAACATTGAGTGTCACTTATAAAAAACCACCGCAAAACCAATTTGTCAGAAACATACATACATACATACATACTTTCACGCCTTGATTCCCAGAGTGGGGTAGGCAGAGCTACAGAATAATAAGTTAAACATCTTAGCCTAATTGTGCAAATTTTGGTTATTGTCAGAAACTTTATTACATATTATCCCGTGTGGTTGCCGGGTTAGAATAGTGCCACTCCATGTCTTCCCGTGGATGTCGTAAGAGGCGACTAAGGGAATAAAGGCTTGTAGTACTGTTAGGCGATGGGCTTGCAACCTGTCACTAATACGCTGGTAAACATCTTAGCCTATTTGTGCAAAATGTGGTTACAGAATTATCACCAAGTACAAAAGCAAATAAAAAAAGTTGATTTAAATTTAGTATTTTTCTTAATTTTAATTTTTGAAGTTTCATTTCTGACTTTAGTTTAGTTCGAAGACGAATTTCCGCCCGCTTCCTTTGTGATGATTTTTTTTCAGTTTTTTTTTAAATAAGTTCCTAGTTGTTATGCATTTTTGGAGAGCTAAGAAAACAGTTAAGTTTTTAAAATAATCTACAAGCCAAGTTTTATAACGTTTTTTTTGTTTTTAAGGCATTTTAGAGGAAAGCGATCGCAAAAAAAAATTGAAAAATTTTCGTTTTCCGTCTCGCTTTTTTAAATTTGGACCGATAATTATTGTTTTAATATTGATAAATAACCAGTGTTTAATAGTATTTATAAATCAGAAAAAAAAAGATTTAAATTGATGCTTTTTTTATAATAAATTTTTCAAGTTGAATTTCTGACTAATTTAAAAAAAAACTTAAAAACGCGATAACTCGAAAATGGTTCACTTTTGCATAATGCATATAAGGGTCAAAATGATTGCAAATAGTCACCCCTATCACCTCCTAACGGGAATAGGTCGACTAACCAATAACCCTGTATACCTACTCGTAGAACCAATATAAAACGTCATTTTCTTCCTCGCATTCAAAGTGAAAAGTAGATTGTTTAACGCGAGACTAAACAATCATAATGAATGACACTCGAACGCTCGCTCGCGTGGCTAAACATCTCGAGTCATTACGGCTTGTATAAGTCCCTTGTTGAACAATGTAGTATGTATTTCATATAACACATAAAAAAATTACAAACCATTTTAAAATACTAACTATAAATAAAATAACCCTTGCAGTTCAACCGCTTGTGGCGTGGTCCTAAAAATACTGTCCGCGTTCCCCCTTTAAGCCGCTGCGTAAAGAACGAGCCCTCTCTGGGAAAAAACATTAGTAAAATACGATCTAAAAATCTCCTTTCTCTAACCTCTATATTCACCTGTACACGCTATAAAGAAAAATAAAAGTTCCATTATTTTTAATTTCAGTTTGTGTTAATAGCGTGTTAGTTGAAAACTATACTAAATATCGCGTAGTTGCTAACTCTAGCATATAGTAGAGTAGCCTATCGCTGCTGATAGCGAAAATGCAGGCTGTAGCACTTTGGCGAACCAACAAGCTTAAGGCAAATATTATTTTGGTGAGTCACGCCGACATGGCAATGGGAGCCTGAAAACTTAAATTTAGCATTACTACGTAAAAGCTTATATTCCATTAGCGAGTTTAAAACTTGGTCTGACTTCTGGATTTTAGTCTTGTAAGTTCAGACTGAAATAATAGAGTCAAGTAATATTTTGCTTTCAAGTTCATGCAAATGTTTATCACGAACAATGAAATGTCTGAAACTTCGTGCAAACCACAGATCACAGAAACAAGGGAGATATGTTATGGGGGCGTGGTTCATGTCGCCTCGATATGGTCAAATTGACCATATCGGCACGAGGCGTGTCAAGCGTTGACACAGTCACTCACTGAACGCTGTCAGTATAGAAGCTCCGTTTAAATGATAAAATGACTGTATGTAGCGTGAAAGTGTGCAAAAATCGAAATACAAACGTTAATATAAAATCAAAGGGCATAACTTACCACCGGTAAATTTTGTTTTTAAGCATTATGTATATTTTTAAATGAATATTTTATATTTGAATGGATTTCAGAGCGTAAGGTTGTGAAAGTTGTGTTGACGTGATTTCTATCGACTATCGATAAATGGCTTATTCTACAGCTATCAATAGAATTCAATGTGTTAATAGTTCTAGTTATTTATCACTACCACGACACGCTTAAAACAGAAGAAAAATAATTTTAATAAATTTTCACGTTATACAAAATTTAATTTTCTTTACAATATTAACGAACGACGAAGGACTCTAGCAATTCAAATATAAGTAGGCGAATCATACAATTAAGATAAAAATAAATTAACCAACCACAAAGGCAAAGGGCTCTGGCTCAGTATTGAGCTGTGTTTGCACACAGCGCTGATTGACAGCTCGCACCGACTCACTCTTAAAAGGATTCAAGCCTAAAGGTTGGATGGTAGAGATTGCCCCAAGTATTAAGTCTATCTTTCTGTTTTAAGTAATTTGTACCATTTATGAAATAAAGTTTACATAATCAAGTCGGTAAACTACTGGTTTGTCCCAAACTGAGATCTTGTGACGTGACACTCAACCGAACCCATTTTATTAGTATATTTGTATTAACATCATAAAGCCCAAGTTTACAATTTAGACTTTTATGTACTAATCAAAATGAAAATCTTAAACAGCTCCAGAAAATTTAACCAAAGAAATTCGGCCATTTTTTTGTTACGTTCTAATATAGGTATCGTTCCAAATTTAAAATCTTATGTATCAATTTTACGCAAACCGTATTCTTGCTAATAAAATATTATTCTATTCTAACAATAATATATTAAGTTTAAATGATGTAATTGTATTAACCTAGTAGTAAAATAATAAAAATAGTACTTATTGCCTGTAAATTGAATAGTACCTATATTAACGTTGCAAACAAGTTTGAATTGTTTATCGATATATTTTGAAACATTCCTTGTGACATCCCTAAGTGGACGACAGGAGAGAAACGCACACCTCTTGAAAAAAGTATAACTAGATGTCGCTGTGTGTGGGTAGTCCTTAACCTGCTGAACATAGGGACTACTACCTTGGCGCCATCTAGCTCTGAGGAACTAATTAATTACTCGTCGCATAGATGGCAGCTAAGTGACGAGTAAGCGCTACCTTACGTTCAGTGACTGAACTACGATGGAAAAAAAACGATCTTTCAGCATTTTTCAACCTTGAGAGCTTAGTATAAAGCTTAATTTTCTGCTACTATCAAAACTATGTTACGGCGTTTTTAGTTCGTAAGCTGTAACCAATTATGAGGAGGTTGTTTTTGTAGTAGTTAATAGAGCGTAAGCGTAAGACGCACACATGTTTAAAAGTGGCGACACCGGGTCTTGTACGAATTGGCGTTCATGACATATCTCCCTTGTTTCTGTGATCTGTGGTGCAAACCAATCAGACCACGTTGTGTGCTTAATGTAAACGGTCCTTAAGGCTAGGGTAAGGCGCTTGTGAAGTTTGTCGGCAGTATGTGGGAAAGTGAGAAGAATGAAAGTTAGGTTCTATCCCTACTAACGCGCCTACATATAGGTTCTAGGCAGCGATCGACCGAGCGCGTTCGTAATTAAATATTGCCAAATTCTGTTGCCTAAATAAAGAGGAACGTTTTCGCTAATAGCAACAAAATAATGAATTTCGTGAGCTAAAAAATGTGTTTACAATATTTGTATACATAATTATGTAACCGCACAATAGGTCCGTCACCTTGCTTTTTAATTAGCTTACTTTATAGAACGGTTGTATTCCGATTAAGTAATTTATTACGTATAAAAAAAATGTTAGCGCTTGATACCACACAGCAAAGTAACATATTGACCATGGTACATGCTCGACATCACCATTACCTTATACATACGAGTACATATAAGTGTATCGATACATTTTTGGAAGCCTTTATTTCAAAATAGTAAAGCTATTATTGGCTGGCACAAGTTTTTATTAAGCCCTAAGAAAACGTATTTTAACCACAAAAACTTTAGTTGTTTTGTTATGTTCGGCTTTCCTCATATGTTTTTGTTTTATTTACAACCTGCAAGTATATGTTCTTTTTTGAGCCTTCTTAGCAACTATTATTTTAACGATAATATTTCATCATGGAAACATCCGTCGTTTCATTTGTAATTCAGAATTATTTGCCCTTTCTTCGTCCTATGGGACATTTGAAACATCTAAAGAGTTACTCATTTGTAACTTGTAATGTTTCCTCGCTGTTTTCCGCAGAACATCAAAATGAACTATAGCAGCAATAAAATGAATGTGGGCTATACATTAGAATAGCAGAGCTGTCATCCATTATAGCAACGACGTTGCTAAGTGACGTAGCTCCTGCGACCCGCATGGGGCGCATCCATCACACGCCGACCTTCAGAGTTCAACTTCATTCTACGGATTTGAGGAATTGCGACTTGGGGTTTGTACGACTTGGGAACACAAATAGCATACAGTGCCTCTACATATATTCTACTGGGAAAAAACCATATCGCCGGTACCGTAAAACGAGGTGAGAAGGGATTAAGATTGAGTAGGGACACAACTTAAAATAAGTCATAGCTTGTTACAAATAAAAACAAGTATTAAATGGACCATAACGTTACGACTAATGGACATAATTTAAGTTTTAAAATAAGTAAGTTATGCTTTAGTTTGTATCCCCCCTCACCCATTAATCCCTACTCACCCAGTTTTACGGTACGTAATATTGCAGTATCACCGACGATGTTGCATTTGACGTGTTATCGTATTGTCTACGTTTTGATAACTCTTAATTACTTGACAGTAATAGAGGCCGAGTTAAAAACCTTACCATAACACGTCCAAAGCAGTGGTTTTATCGTTTTTAATAGAGGCCCTGGCTACCTAATGGTTCTAAGGCAATAGACAATTGCAATCTCAACACAAACAAAATATTGCTAATACTAAGGAACGGCCAAAATACGAGTAATGCTGGTTATTTCATCGGTCTTCTTACCCAACACCACCGAACTCTGGTCGGAGCGAAAAATGTGAACACGCGATTGTGCGTAAACAATTTATTTTACATACATACATACCTTCACGCCTATAGTCTCAGAGGGTTAGGCATTGCTACAGAATTACCAACAACTCTAAAAACTTGTTGTTAATTCAGTAACCACATTTTGCACAAACAGGCTAAGATGTTTACCAGTGTATATCAGTGACAGGTTGCAAGCCCATCGCCTAACAATGCTACAAGCCTTTATTTATTCCCTTAGTCGCCTCACACGATTTCCACAGGAATACCTAAAGTCAACAACCACACGGCCATTTATTTAGCAAAATGCTAAATCAAAATACAATATTTATAAAATGGGGATGTAAAAAGGCGTACATATCTCTTCCAGCTTACCTTTGGGTGACAAAAAAAATACAGTAGATACAGATGGTACTGCTAGGCGGCAGGTTAAAGGGTACGATGGTGGGAGTGGTCTCGATGGATCCTGCCCAAGACTGTCGTTGCACTACGCGTCTCGGTTATTTGATTAGTTGTGTTATACTGATTTAGTAGAACACTGTTTTCAATATAAGTACTTAAGTAAAAGTTTTTTTTTCTCGGTATATCTCTCTCGCAAGATTTTGGTGTGTTTTCCTGCTGAAATTACGCAGCTTATTTTTTATTTTTTTTATTTAATATTTACAGATTTATATAATGCTAGACTAAGGATACCATTGTAACATTAAATATATTTAAAAAATGACTGGACGCCGAGTTTCTTGCGGCGTTTCTTCTCAGTAGTCGTCTCCTCTTGTGAAGCGCTGGTAGATTCTTGACGTGTAAAAGTGCCCGTGTGGCCTACTTACTGAATAAATGTCTTTTATCTTTATCTTTTAAAAATACATATTCCTTCGCTGGCAAATCCTAATGAAATCTGTCGAGATGAATGGCAAGTTTTAGTATTGTGTAATGTGCTTGACCCTCTCACTGTCTTAACGTAATTTTCAAATGCCTTGAGGTTGAAGTTGTAGTGTAAGTGGACCTAATGGGGAAGGGTGGAGTTACTCCCTAAAGTGTTATCACTCGCTCGAACAAGCGTCTACAAAGGGACCCTTTACACTATCTGGAGAAACTTTGGATATTGTCTTGATTAATCAGTTACATACTCGTAGTAATTTGCTTGTAGTTATAAATAGTTTTGTACATTTTGGAGCCAGTAATATATCCTAATCAAATAAAATACTCAGAAATAAAATCTCCTCCAACATAGGTATGTAAATTTAATTCTTAGGAACTTTTGACTTTCAAACATACATATGTATCGGCAGATACTTATCTATTCATTTGTTTATAAAATATAAATTTAATATTTATATTACAATTTAAAACGAATATTATGGGAAATTAAAATGAACCTAGCTTTTTAGTTGTGTCACGATACTACGAATCTTTTTATAAGTAAATTGGCGCAAGCCTTAAACTAGAGCATGCTATTTGAAATAATTCAAATACATTTATTTATAAAAACACCCAAATAAAGTAAAACATAAATAAACCAATTTATACGAAGTTAGACAGTTGTTGTGAAAAGCCTAACATATTAACATTCAACAATCCCCGTTCCATTATTACTGTAAAGAAAACAAACGGACAAAGCACGGTCGGATCATCCCTCTACAAATACAGTTGTATTGGCATTGTATTGTTATGCTGAGAGGAAACGGAAAGATGAAGTGACCGGCCGGGTCGCTGGGTCTCCGAGCCGGCATTACTCATACTCGTCCTTCGACACTCAACAGGGACCGGGTCCGCACCGTATCCTTCGCTATTATTTTTCGTGAAAATATCCTTCGCTATTAATTTTCGTGATAATATCCTGATAAATATTTGATAAGGAGATACAGATAGAGTATAGTATAATTTGTCGCGGCACGTTTTAGGGATTTAATGTCGATAAAAAAGTTGTCGATATACATGTGCTCATTGAAAATTCTCGATTACTATAAAAAGGTTCGAAACCATTTCTGAATTCGAGCCTCTTAAGATAATAAAAATTTGCGGTTTCAATCCAAATGGAAATTTCAGTAACCAACATAAATGAGAAATCGGCTTTGAGTCATTATAAATATTTTGAATAGATAGAATGCCCGTTGACCACTGTGGACGTTGAGAGAACGTTCAATAATTTAAAGTGGATATTTTCACCTAGACGGCAATCCTTAATACCGACGAATATGGAAAAATTATTAATATTATATTTTAAAACCTCTTTTTATTTTGAAACGAAGAAAAAAAAAAATATTTCTGTGATTAAATGTTGACAGTAAGATCGATATATTTTTTGTCGATAAAATATTTTTCACCTTAGCAGCTCAAACAAGCAGGTTTTGCTGCTTAAAAACAGTGAGCGAAATTCAATTTTGCTGCGAGCGAGAGGCAAAGTAGCTTTTTAATTATATTTTTAAAATGCCGTGAGCAGTGCTGGGGCTACTCACAACATTCGAAAAAATTGAACTTCTCTTTGTTCTGTCACTTTCACTTCGATAGGAAAAAAGCGAGAGATTGAAACAACTTGATTCGAAGTTCGATTTTCAAATTCCACACATAGTAGGATATAGGACATAAAAGAAACGCACGTTCGGATGCACACATAACCGTAAAATTGCAAATAAAACTATCTGTTAAAGTTTGAAATGTGTTTATTATAACTATTTTATACAGTAGGTACAATCATTTGTTTTATTTAATGTTTTGAAGACAAAATTAATGAGAAATAAGAAGTTTATCATGTATCTACATAGTTTTGTTATCGTTTTAACAATCTTTAATTTCGTGACATAAACCGCGGGGGCAGTTTCAGAACGCATTTCAAAAATAGCGGGTTTATTGTAGCCAATAGCCATAGAAAAGGCCTAGTTAGGTTTTTTTTAAAGCCACAGACTACATAAAGCTGTATAAAGTTGTGTTTGCACTACGGCATTATCAAGTTGAGTGACAGGTTTTATCTGTTTCATGTTTATTTTTTCCACTTTTTATTTTATTAGTATTTTGCAAAAATGCTTGTGATTGATGCATATGCGATCGTGTCGTTATTTAGTCGTGTATTCACCAAATGGTCACAACGGAAGACCTGCGTTGGCCCTACCAGCTTCACGCTGTGTTGTTCTCGCTGCTGAGGTGAAAAGTTGTATGTCTCACACGAGACCAAAGTTTTTTACGGCCTACGCTCAGGATTCTAACCTAGAATCACTCGCTACGCTCGTGATTCAATAATAGAATCCTTCGCTTACTCGGGATTCAAAATCATCACTCGCAGCAAAAACCAACTTTGCTCTCTTGTTGAACAAATAACTATTGCTACATCTTTTTAGTATAGGTGCCCCGAGTTAGCACAGGTATGCATCATATAATCGATTAATCCTTACTTTTCCTATTTGGAAACCTATTTAATAAATTTAATAATAGACCCTTTCAGACTGAAGCTGCTATTTCATTTTTGACTAAATGCAACTGCATCATAGGTAGGCAAAAGCTTCCAAAAGGTTGTTTTTAGCTTTATAGTTTTGTTCTTACGAAGTGGACTTTGAGGTTAGAGATTTGTTTACATGATAAGACGAGTAGGTATTTATACTCGTAAGTAAGTAAGTAAGTGTAAGGGATTGCCTCTTGCTTGGTAAGTATTGGTCACTGAGCGTACTCGTAATATTTTACAAGGGCTGTTGATTTTTTCAGTTCACCACGCGATATAGAGATTGTTGGACTCGTTTGAGTTATTTTTCGTCACTCTATTAATTTGTGTGTTACGGGTATAGTAAATGTTTACAATAACACAATTTAAAAAACTTTATACTGAGTTAATAACTGACACCTAATAATGTTTGAATTATACGAAATTCTAATATTAATTGACGCACCTGCCTAACCATTGCCGATGATATAAATTGAAACTAATTGAAGGGTCTTTGTCGCGAAACCGACGCGTCTCTAATTATACTAAAGTCTCCGTTTCCTTGACTAGGAGATTACTGAATACCGATATTTCATATTATTATTCAACAAGCTGAACAGAAACGGAATGAAATTGAAAATATGGTTTTAGTGTAAAAGTACATACCAGCCAGCAGCAGCAGCGCTGACTTTAATGCCAGCATTACGCTGAGCTGGGACCATTTCGTGGCTACTTTCTTCTTGTATTTGTTAATCTGTTCTTAGTTATGTAATAACAATAAATAAATAAATATCATGGGACAATGTCACACCAATTGACCTAGTCCCAAACTAAGCTGATAAGCTCTAGGCTTGTACTATGGGTCTTAGACAACGATATAAGTACTTATATAGAGAAATATATACTTAAATACATAGTAAACATCCATGACTCAGGAACAAATATTCGCGCTTATCACACAAATATCTGCCCTTACCGGGATTTGAACCCAGGACCGCTAGCTTCGTAGGCAGGGTCAATACCAACTAGGCCAACGCGTCGTCGTATAATAAATAATAAATATCTGTATATGTATAACGTCCGGTTCCTATATTCAATCCGCGGACAGATAGGCTTACTTCGGATTAAAATTTGACACATTTTGTATGGGCAAATGTCAAATTTTAACCCGAGGTAAGCCTTATCTATCCTCGGATTGAATATAGGAACCCGACATAAATACACTTCACGTAGTTTATCCGCCGTATTATGCACCAGATCGACAGTCACTGCTACGTCACTTTAAACAATATGAAGCTAATATTCGCCCTCTCCGGTACACAAAGACATAGTCGAGTGGTTAAGCCGAGACGCAGGGCCTATAGCACTGAGCTCCCGCGTTCGAGTCCCGCTGGGCTGTGTTTTGCTGGCCAATATCACGAATGAATGTTTTTCTCTTCTTTTTCTTTCATACTGAATTTTGCCTGCGACGAACTCATTATCTAAAAATTAGGTTACCGGTTTATGCCCGTCACTCGATCACACACTTTCGCTTTTATCTATTTTATTAGTATGGATTACTTATCATAAGTCTTTTAGTAGGTATATTTATTTAACTAAATATTTCATGTTTGTTGTTAAGATAATTTTATCCATGTACGAGTATAAATTATGGTACCAAGTTGGGGTGTCTAAAAGGCGCCAAAGTGGTGCGTGGATAGTTTATAACCCGGAATAATTTTCCAGTACATTTACACCTCAGTCTACCAAGCCGTTGTCCACATCACACGACCTAGCAAAATCTAAAAATTGCACTATTTCTGTTCTTTTATCACACCGGGTAGGAAGGAACCCTTTTCACATCTAGACTCATAAAACACGTGTAGAGTAGAGCCCATCAATCATTTATTATGACGTTAATGTAGTAACCGCCGGGAGCCCGACCCACTGGTGCCCATATCGTATTGGCAACGTGGAGAAAAAAGGATTTCAAACATACACATATTTTGTAATTCGACATAACTTATATGTATTATTGTTTTTCTACTTGCGTACTATAAACTGCTAATATTGATATGTATCAGAATACTACAACGTAACCGAAGCGTTAAAACTGTTCTATAACGAGCGTTGCCATGGTAATAACAGTTTATAGATTGTTATTTCCATGGTTACTCGCATGAACAATGCCAGTGATGGAATTTAATGATCAATTGACTTCTGAATTTTTCATCATACTTGTCAAAAACTGTTTCAACAGCAATTTAAATGTGTAAAAATACGAAACATACTTAATTAATTAAGTACCATAACAGGAGCTTATGCATTATGATTTGCAATATGGCAATATGGCGGCAACATAAATGTTGTTTGGTGAATAAAATGGACATTCCAATTTTTATACTTTATTGTTTGCAGTATTTAACAAAAAACGAAATGTGCAAATCTCAGAAATATTAATTTAATAAACTTAACAGAGAGTTAATGCTCTTCCGCTAGATCTCTGTTCGTAGGCAGTTTTCGCTTCGAAGTGGAAAAAGCTGGAATAGGTTCCGAAGGCAGTGCGGAGCGCTTCTCGGCAGCGAATGTGTTAAGAAGCTTAATTATGTACCAGTTACGTTACAAACTTTCGCAGGCCAAGCGCTCAATGTTATTAACCGGGATATTAAGCAACTAGACCATAAATCAGTTTTGAAAATCCCGAGAATGTAAGCCTTAAATTATAATTTTCAATGTTTTTTTTCATTATTTTCTTCTTCCAAAAGAAGGTATGATGAAACCATGTACAGGATGTTTAAATTAATACAAAAAAACTAAGCAAGCTTATACGCATGAATCCCTCACCTATAAAACGCACACGTGTGTCCCAATTCTCACGGAGTGTCAAAGAAGCGGCTTAACGTGTGCGCGTACGAATGAGTGGGTACTTAAGTACACATCAAAACGTCCATGTTATGAATACGTGTTATATGGATTACGGAAAATTACGTGAGCATATTTTAAATATCCAGACATTTATTTACCAGAGCGTCGATTTTGAATTTTTCCTACTCCTGTACTTTTATCTGTCATTTATATAGTCACGAACACTAATATAAGAATATAGATAATATGTCCGCAGAACATTCCGTAGAAAAGTCTATCTAGTCTATTCCCCTTAACAGCACTTGTGCTTTTTTGAGCCAAAACGATATGCCTAGCTGCCAAAGCTTACACCTAGGTTAATTTGACCAATCAAAATACTTCATCAAATTAAACCACCAATCACAATACACATTGACTGTCAATCGGAACGTTAGGTTCTTTTTGGTATGTAAACTCTTTTACTAATTTAACTCTTTAAAAAAAACATTTTATTTGGTATCAACCAACCAGAACGCAGCTATATTAAAATCGACCAATCAGGTAAAAGAATTCATTTCTCAAATCATTAGGTGTTTTTTAGTCCCTATTTCACAAATTAAATCGATTGTGCAACTTTAAAAAAAAAATGAAACCTGGCAAGTGCACATCAATTTAAGAACAAAGTTAACCATAGACACATATTTTGTTGTTTTCGAATGTTTCTCGCTCGTTTGTTGTTCTGTGCTTCGTTCGTTCGTATTCTAACCTAGGTATATTAATTTAATTTTGCATTTTATTTGAAACCTAGTCGTAGAAAAAGTATTGTATGCAACGGTGTATAACTAAGTCAAAAAATACTCGTGGCGTCTTGCTTTACGATGTTCGCCTGCGGCTCACATCGTAACCACACCACTCGTCTTTTTTGACCTCTCTTATACAACTGTTGCATAAACTACTATTACTGATATTGAGAATGAAAATTAGGTCGCGTGGTGGTCTCGTTTACGAATGGGTGGAAGCACTCGTATTTAATATCGTAGGCGTGAGAGTTTCAGACATTCCTAAGATTATAAAATAGAATAATATAGAAATGACTGACTATAGGCAATTTTGATAAGCTACAGAATTACCGGATGAGATTCAAAAAATTACCCCAGGTTTTGACAAATGTTTGCGATTTTCACTTAATTTAGTACTAGTAATCCTTGTAAAATTCATACTTAACTAGTCTTGCAGACTTACATTGTATACATATATATACATACCTTCACGCCTGTAATCCCAGAGTGGGTTGTATACATGTATGTTAATATCACATATGCGCTGCAAATTAATTACAATCAAAGCTTATCGAGCGAGTGTATAAACCAGAATCCTCCTAACGTCACGTCGTAAACACGACAAACTAACCCGCGCAATTAAATCGCAGCCCGCCGTGAATAACGAGCATATGCGATGTGGGACACTTGAGTGTCGACGGCAATCCAGGACCAATACACTAGTACGAATTGACAGCCGAGCACGCTGTATATATGTTAGTAAGCATACAAGTTCCTACGTCATGTTTTGTACGAGTATAACTGTTAAGATAAAAAAAACACCGATATGATAGCGTGGAGATCCCTATGGGTTACCATTTTTTTTGATATAGATCGGCAATCTTTGTTTTTCTATGACACACGAGTGAAAAATATACTGTCAGTTGCGAGTGCAAACGTGATAGCGATAGCCAGCCGAACGCTATTAAGAAGATGGGAATACTGTGCTTTCAGACCTGAAAACATTTACATACACTCACGCCTTTATTCCCAGAGTGGGTTTGGCAGAGCTATAGAATTACCAACAACTCTAAAAAGTGGTTCATAATTCTGTAACCACATCTTGCACAATTAGGCCAACATGTTTACCAGTGTATTAGTGACAGGTTGCAAGCCCATCGCCTAACAGTCATTATTCCCTTAGTCGCTTCTTACGATATCCACGGGAAGACACGGAGTGACACTATTCTAACCCGGCAACCACACGGGGACTGGTAACACTTATACGGCCCAAACGATTTTCGTAAAACTTAGCTGAGAACTACCTCGAATAAACTAGCTTTCTATGTAGTAGGAGGAGCTACAATGCTATAGACAGACACTCACGTTAATACACTCCTCCATTTTGTTTCGGGGTAAGAAACATAATTTTGGTTGTACAATAGCTGGGAGCCCGTTTTTTCCCATTTTTTGGCTATAATGTCATTGTTGACATAACTATTATAGTCATATTTTTTATATCGCTGGAACCGCTAACCTTTCAAGTATTTCTTAAATATCTAAATTATCTAATGAGTAGACAAGGCTAGGTTATGTTCGATTTGATTTATAAAAATCATGAAAAAATAACAGTTAAAAAAAACATAGTGACTTGCGATAAATCTAACCTAAACCACATTATGATTCAGGGTTGTAGTAATTAATTGAATTTATATTCTGTATCTCGCTGCGTTAATGGCGTACCTAACATTAATCCACGATATAAATCTTCTCCAAATAAACGGCTAAAAGCGATGTGATTTGCGAAAACAATTTAATTATTTATTGGGTGGCTTAACCCCTCATGAATTTTCGAACGCTAAGCTGTTATCTCATTACTAATGATTCTATTTATTATTTGAATCTCTGTTTATCCATGTTGCGAGTTAATTCATCCCACTTTTTAGTCTTTTATTACGCTAAATAAATTCGCAATAAATACAAATATATCATGAAAATATAAATGTATCAAGTATAATATAGAAGATGCTCAAAAATATTAAAAAACGATCTAATGCGTGATGCCTTTAACAGTAGAGTCAGTTCAAATATTTTTTGCAGATTATAAGTTCCCGATATGTTTCAAATCAACTGTACCTACAACCGCGCTTTTAATGCAGATATGTTAATCATTTTTAATTTTAGCTAAACTAATATTTTTATTTCATGTAAAAATTAAAATCGTTTCACATTTGCAATGTAAGTACCTAGTCCTATAGTGTATACCTATTGACCTATTAAATACCTATGGTCCTAAATCGACGCCAATTTAAACAAGTAGGTATTAAAATATTCAAACTTTCCAACCTGTTACCGGTCGCGCCTTCAACTTGTCTCTCTCACTGGCCACGTTCGCTTTGAAATCGCTGAGCGGATGGAAGTGAGTGACTTCCCAACAGCTCGGGACAGCTGACGGAAGCCGAAACGCCGCCGACACCGCCGCGGTCAAATACTGACGTAATTTATGGGCAGTAACGGTTTTTGATGATTTTACACCCGAATTATTAAACCACTTTCAAGATTAAGTAAAGTGCTCGTAAAAACATGAGTACAGTACAATACAATACAAATACTCTTTATTGAACACCAAAAAAATAAAACACGGAACAGTATATTTTAACTATAGGTTAACAACAGGCGGTCTTACCGCTAAATAGCGATCTCTTCCAGACAACCTTGGCCAGAGAAATAATCAAGACAAAAATACATGGCAGGCGGTGTAAACTACATGATGAGTACATTCGCTGTTACCGCATTAGCATGAGGACAGGGCTTAGATCCTACTCGACGAAACCGATAAGGTTTTTGTTATTGTATTGTTTTTAAATCGATTGCCATTACTAAAAGGTAAAAGGATTAATAGTTATGACAAATTGTTTGCTTAGAATAGTTACAATATAGGAAATTCTAAAGAAATATTTCCAATATATCGACAAGATGAGTCAACGATAGTTACAATATTCTGTCATGACAAGAATTCTTTAGAATTTATTTCCAAACTATTGGCAAGATGATTTAACTATAGTTACAATATTCTGTCATGACAAGATTTGTATGAAAGTGTTGTCATGACAAACTGCGTTAACGACAATAACTCAAACAATACTATAAATATCTTTAAAAAAATATACGGCCATATAAAAGGAACTAATATTACACTAATTTAGAATAAAACTTCATATACCTGACTAACGGGTCGCAAAATAACTTAACAAACACGATTCAAACTTTAATCTTAATTTCCGAAAACCATGCTCGTTGCAGTTACATCATTTTGTCATGACACGGCAGCTAGTAAAACTTCGACAATACGAAAACATGTCAAAAACAATAAGGTTTTATCGTGTAGAATCTCCGCCCTATATGCCTGCCTGTATATAGATAACGGTGTTTGAAATTTTCAAGGATCTCATAAACCAGTAATTAAATACCCAGGGGTGACCATTTAAGTAGGTGCTCCATAATAAAGTCATGTTCTAATTTTATTGCACCGTATCTACGGCAGAATTAATAAAAACAACAAAGAGTAGATCCATACTCGTATTTTTATTAAGCTTGATACCAACTGCCTGTAAAATATAAGTCCGTAATCCGCATATATCGTATTTACATATTGTATTGTACGTTTGTGCGCGGTACATTTAAACTATATGTATGCCAGCCCAACCCGTATTACGGTCGCTTTAATAGCGGTGGATAAAGCATCCATCACTCTCGCACCTGCATACTGGTCAGAGAGTGACACTCGTAAATAAATGTTATACGTTCATAATAATGTGCACTCCTATTGTGGATTTGTTTATCGATGTGGATAAACGTGGATAAGAGACTTGACTAAAGCGTGTGGAGCCACTGTTTAATCCACACGAGTAAATACTCTTTAGACGAACAATTGTTCTCTCGTTTGATATCTATGGACTTATTACCCTAAACTCGACATTGGCGAAACATACCTCGTCAAAAAAACAAGGAGTAAAAGCCATTAGTTAGAAAAACCTCAATAAAGCATTTGTCACTGCTTGCTTTATCCACTGGGGCTGCGTAGACAACGCTTATCAACAGTAAATACCTATTCAGTCCATAAATTTGTACCTAACCCATGCCACACCCTTGATGGTTTACCTATAATTCGTATTGACGATACCGAATAGGTACCAAGGGGCCCAGGTCCCCGATTAAATCCGCTTATTTGTCAGTTTCCCGTCGCACGCGCTTCTGGATTAAGTACCGGATTTTCATTGAACCCCTTATTTTTCACCCGTCGTATGGTAACAGATTTATTAGGTTAAGTTAGCCACTAGGGAATTAACGGTTTGCGAATATCCGGATAAAGGTAGCACGGAAGCCTAATGCGATTATACTTATTGGCAAAACCCGTCGAAACATGGTAAGTCGCGTCGTGAATACAGACCGTAATATTTTTGTGTAAGGTTTTCCTACTTCATTATATCAATACGATATGACGGAAAATGGCGGTCGAACTTTTGATTGGATTACTATTATTAGCGGCCAACTTTGGCTAACAACTTCGCTATATCAAAAGACTTCCCTAATTAATAAAGGAAGCTTGAGTAACCTTAGCACTAGTTCCAGGGTAAATTTCAGAATAAACAGTCTTGAGTCTTAACTAAGTACAAAGTAGTTGTTAAGTGATATTACAACATTCTCACTAAGAGACAGAACAAGAGGAAGTTAGAGACATAAAGAAGTCTCGCACTCGGGCACTTGGTACATAATAACTTCGAATTACCTGTGCTCAGTCTGGCAACAATGAAAATGCCAAAACACTTAAAGCGTACTCAGAATGATCTCTAACTTTTCTCTTAGTCAATTGGAATCTTGCCAAAATAAATGCGTTTATGTGTGTGTATAACTCAAATCTGCACTCTCGGTGGAATGCTAATAAATTTGCGAACGTCAAAAGCATTCAAGGGTGAATAAAACAGGGATTCGCTTTGTTTTTATTGAATCAACTTTTTTTTCTACTGGATATTTGTTGAAATATGACGGTCCATTCAATATAATAAAATTATCTTCTTAGGTACACCTGCCTGTTATAAAACGACCATTTTGAAAGCAATTCAGAAAATTGAATTTGGGGATTATCATCGAATAAATCGAGCTTAATTTCCTGGAAAGCAGTAAAGGGAAAACGGCAGGTTAATTTTAAATGAATTTAGGTAAGTAAATGATATTTTCTTAGATAAGTAATATGCAAAGAAATCAATTCAAAGTAAAATTAATAGTGGCATTTCCTCTTCTTGAGCTCAAAATAAAGCTATATTGATATCGATCAGGTACACAGGAAAACAAGGAATGGACATTTTAAAGAAATGCGAACAAATACAACGAACATACCCAGAATACTATAAGTTCTGTAAGTAGCCCTTATCGGCTTTGCATTGGCAACGTAGCGAGGGAAAGTGAAATATGCCTTCACTTGTTACAAGTATTCGCGAAGAAAGCTTGATGGCAAAATGACGATGATCAATAATCATGTTTAAACTACGAATAGTTTAAAAGCAACTGTTACGCAATGGCCATGGTTATACAGTCATCCACTAAAAATCTTGTCATTGCGTTGTGATTGTCAATGTCGTACTTGTCATTTCATGTTCATTTGATAACTAAAGACGAGTGCTCATTAGCAAGTGCTCGTTAGCTTACAGAACATGGATGGGCTTACGGAACAGCTAAATGTACGTAAATATATGTGTCTATATATTGGAAACAATGTATGTGTGTGTCGTGTGTTATGTAGGTACACATTTCAACTAGATAAAATACATGTTGTTGGAAATTGTGAAATAATATTTTTTTCATGATGTTTTGGAGAGTCATATAACATAGGTAATTTTGAGCAATAGAAAAGAAAAACGTAAGTAGCGTTTGCCATTTGGCTAGGGCCCCTGTAAAATTGCGCAATAGTACAGTTATTTCAAGCTTGAGGCAGCTTTATTTTAATAACCAAATTACAGTTCAAAAGGGTTTAAAGCTATTTAACTCGAGGGTCTGCCCCAGCGGCCTAGCTCCTCACGACCCGCACTTGACATCGCAGTTTCAAAGTAAATGGCTGATTGTTAATAATTAAGTTCATAAAGTTTTGTTGTTGCAACTCGATACTTCAGTTTTAATCGTCTCCATCCAAGTTCTACGTGACTGAAATTTCCTTTGTGCAATTTAAATGTAAGTATAACGAATTTAATCCGTCTTATTCAGCAATTTTTGCTCCTGATATTCAAGTTAATATAATTACTTTAAAAGTTAAAGTAAATTAAGCCAAGTAAACTTTGTTTCCGTTACTCAGTAGAATACAGATTTGTTTTGTTTTGATTTTTCCTTATGGGCTTTATTTTCATCATTGAGCTATTAGTACGACTCTGATAAATGACACGAGAAGATTTCGATAGCAATAGACTTATATATACAATGTGTTACAATATACCCCGTAAAAAATATAATAAATTATCAAAGCCAAAAATATTGTCAACCCTAGTAAGCTGTCATGTCAGGGAACCGGAGTTAGCATAGATTATTTAACAGAGAGGCCTACCTACCAATTTTAATAATTGACAACTTGAATGGTTTTTCTGTTTTTCATCCACAAAGGTTCAATACTATGATGTCATTATGCTTAAAGTACTGGCTTCAAAAAACGTCAAGACGGAAAAAAAATGTGTTGTCAATTTCAAATCTTCTTATCGATATTCTACAAATTGTTCCGTGTTTTTCCATATTTTTGTCCAAAATGACGATGTTTTCTAACTCAGAATATTACGATACGATGTTATGCGTAGGCCATGAAGATAGCAATTTAAATCGTGCACGCGAACTGTACCTATCGGCAACGATTTATTATTCTTCTTATAGGGTTATGTTAAGGACAGAGTCTATTTCTCGATGATCGGTGTTCGCGTCAATAACAAGTAAGTACCAACGATGGTGCGAAATGCCACACAAGCCATATCCCGACGAGCGAGGTTGTGCATTGAGCAAGGCGGAGCTAACTTTGAGCCGTTCCTATAAATTTGACGTTCATTACGAAAAAGTAAGTGTTAGTTCAGGTTTCTTCGTTTAAAATCTTCCAAAGTATTATGTATCTAATCGAATTCTGTTCATTTTGTTTATAACTATTTACCGTTTCGCGAATTAGGTAAAAATGTACATAAACATTCTGCGTAGTTATTACTCTTTAATTTTACTGAAATAGGGTTTCCACATCAATGAGAAAAAAATGATTTTTTTTTTTGGCGGCAAGTCTTACAGTGATAGTACGGTTCTCAAATATTGTAAATGGATTTGTTATAAGGCAACATTTAACCCCCTTTCGGCTTTACGGGTATTTTTGTAACACCCTGTATACTTTTTCCATATGACATTTACGAGTATATTATTTTTAAACCGGCCGCCATTACTGTCAAGTTAATAAGAGCTATCACAATGTCAAGAATACGATAAGCCCAGCTCGTTTTGAAACCATGTTGCTTTTTGCGCTACGACTGCCGTTACTGTCAAGGGAGTTAGAGCTACCATATGTGGCATAAAGTAAAAACAATACGTTAAAGATGAGGTTAAGGACAAAGTGGAATAGAGACTAATTAATGTGATTTAGAGGCTCGCCCTAAGCGCTTTGTACTCGTTTATTAAACACGTGCCGTGGTTAAACATCGTCGGTCCGTCGGTCCCGCTAGTGGTAAATCTAGAGGGGGAGCTTTAATTTATTTTTCCGGCCAAGTTGGAGGTAATTATTAAATAAATAAAATAAGTGTGTATCTATCGCAAGGCAACACTAGACTTAATTAACAGATAAACGATTTTCAAGCGTTATTAGTTAAATGTGAAAGGTTTATTACATATTAACAGCCGGTAGAATTTAGTGATCTTATTATTTAACAATCTCCAAGCAGCAGTGTTCGCATTGTTATGATTTGGTGTGGGGATAAGACAACCGGTGAAATTACTAGAACAGAGGCTTCCACTTTAGTCCTCAGGGTTGGCATAGCATTTGTGATCTTAGGATTGCGGTCTTGTGATTGTTGTTATTGCGAATGCATATATCTATATGGGTCTCAGATCACACTTTCCATCACATGGTTTGTGTGTTCGTTTGCCTCCTTTTTGTAATAAAATAAAAAGACCGATTTTTTTCTCGAAAAAAATGAATCGTGTAGGTTTTTCATTGCACATGTGTGCTGCGTAGTAATGTAGACGCCGTTAGCACAGCAATTTGTTAATATTTTCTAATTACGTTGTACCTTGATCCTCTAATTCAAGTAGGTAGGAGTAACCTATAGGACGAAGATGAATGGCGTCACGGCCGCGTTATCCGAGTCAAGATAACTCTCAATTTGTCTCTGTCCTAATGAAAGTCCCGGGCGGTATCTTTGTCTCATTATCAGCTCGATGCCTAAACCACTGGAGCAAACGGCGGTCGAATGAAAACGTCGAAGCAGTTCGTTGATTAATTCGTTTCTGATTC
The DNA here is from genome assembly GCA_927399475.2 of Acleris emargana. NCBI lineage: Eukaryota > Metazoa > Arthropoda > Insecta > Lepidoptera > Tortricidae > Acleris > Acleris emargana. The sequence continues at coordinate 8,705,613 of OV656840.1, forward strand.
AAACATTTTCTTATTATTCAGTGACCATTGAATGAGTTTAATTTACTTGAGAAACTAAAGTGTATTTGATTGGCGCTATTAATTACTAAGTAACGATTATAATCTCTTTTTTTTAAATCAAGATAATAAAATTATCCGCTATTTAAATTTGTTGAAAGTCATGAATATTTAAGAGGTAATCACTTCCGCTAAGCCCAAGTTTATTTAATTATTAAAGTTTCGTCAAATAAGTTCTCTCTGGGTCAAGTTTTTCATTGTCTTGTCTAACAATAAGCAAAAGTTAATTGTTGTAACCGATCGGCATTTTAAATACGTTACTGTGTTATCTTTATCTTCCTTCATTACATTTACAGAGACTATAATAATATAAATATAGAATTTATAATCCACTGACATACGCTTAATTTATTGTTTTACGTACATTGACGCAATCATGCCACGAATTAAGTGGTGGGACGTTGATGACAATATTATCCATCTATATTCTATATCTACACGAATAGTTAACTAATTAAGTACAAATATATTAACATAATAAAGAGTGCGAATTTTGGGACGTAGATATATCTATCCGACAAGTATTCTCCGGAACCACGGAACATATTCAAAAAATGCTTTCACATTTGACGGTACTTTACTCCGGATAGACAAAGACAATTTATATTTGATTAATCCAGAGCGAAGCCAGGGCGGGACTTTAGACGTTAAATAAAGTTTAGAAGCTTGTTATTCTGAATGTATAATCAATTTCCCTAAATTACAGTTTGATTGAATTTACGGTTATAAATCAGGCTCGCGGAGGGCGCGATTAAAATTGGACAATTACATTTCTCGTCAGCTCTGAGAGCTTTGTGAGGACCACCCTAAGGTAACTATTTATAGAAGAGAAAATCTAATTTGTTATCGCTTACTTTTTAATCAAAAATCAATCATATATTGTTTTGTGTCGTTAAACATTGGGTCGGCTGCATTCGATTGAACCGGATTCGTTATTTACTATAAAAAACCCTATTACACTAGTCGGTGACCGGATACGGGCTGCGGTCGACTACGGCCAAATTAAATAATGAATACGAGGGTGGGTATATTATTTATTCGAAACACTATCAACGAACGTATCATAAAGCAGAATTTTCATTTCATCGAAAGGTATTTCTCGTAGCATCAGTTATTTTGTGTTTACCCTATGTAATGAATATTTAAAATATCCTGAAAACATTCTGGTTTCAGCAGAAAATAGCGTTCGATGAAATTAAATTCGATGAAGCGAAATTCGATAAAATGATGGATTACACGTAAACGAGCTATTGAATATTGCTATGTGAATATGTTCGTATCTTTGAAACTATTTTTCATAGTAGATAAATAATTGTATTTAGGGTTTGAAAAAAACGAAACCCTTTAGGATCACTTGTGTGTCTGTTTGTCTGTCCATGTGTCTGTCACAGCCAATTTGCTAAGAATCTACTGGACCGATTAAGTTGTAAGCTGGTACACGTATGTATGTCTGTGACCTAAGCACTGACATGTAAAGTAAATTAATTAAAGGAAATAAAGATATGGTGATCAATTTTTGAGGTTTAATTAGAAAATTGAAGACATAAGTTTTTCAAACTGCACAGTGTGTCATAACAAAGCACTTGTTTTAAGGGTGTCGAGTATTCTTTCGAGAGCGCTGTATTTTCAAGATTAGACGTCGTTGCCTAAAATAATTTGGTCACATGATATTTCCCGGCCCCGTGTTTATGTTTGCAAGTCTCGATTTCCGAGAAATGCCCGCTGGCACTGATAGCTGCCAAATGACGTAGTATACGCAGTTATGTATGTCTCGAGCAATGCCCACTGGCATTAATCCCTGCCAAACGGTGTAGTGCAATCCGTTAAGCTCAATCCGTGGCGTTTCCTGGACCGTGGACAGCAGGCATTCCATCGCGGCAGTGATTCCGGGCTATAATTATACAGGTTCAGCAATCCGAATCGGTCAGTATGGGGAATTCGGAAACCAAACCAGTAATCTAGTCACCTGGTTATAAATTGAGCTCTAGGTCATTTGCAACCTCAAGATTAAATGTTAGCAATTCGTGTTTGTTCGTAATTTTATCGAATGTCTTACCTCTTACCGCCAGCTTCGATTTTATTAAATTATTCATAACTAACCGACCCACCCTCACTTCGCTCTAGCTTAAACAAATTAAAAAAGAACTATGTTTATCCAAAAAGAATGTACCTTTTAAATGGTGAAAGATTGTTTCGAATAGGTTCCGTAGTTAAATAAATCACAAAACTCACATTCTATTTTTAAAATATTAAAGTATTTATATACAAACATACGACATACGTATAGTACTACCGACCCGACCTCGGTTCGCTGTGGTTTAATGAGTTTCTATAACACCCGTCTATAATTCAAAATGAATCTTCTTTACAAAGTATATTTAAAATGAAGTCGCATCCGTTTTCTATGTGCTTAGACCTTTTAAACTACTCAACTTATTTTAATTAAGTTTTCAGTAATTGATGGAGTGATTTAAGAGGAAGATTTTTATTTATAATACATTCTGGTTTATGTACGGCTGTCACAGAAAGCTCATATAAACCGAAGCGAATCGAGGGCGGGCCGCTAGTTATACATAAAGCGTGATATTAAATCACTCGATCACTACCGCAATAAAATCCGTTGTGAAGATTAAAATATCAAATGGTACATACCTACATTACCTACCAAAGGACAGACGGTGCGAAGTGACTTTATTTTATATTATATAAAAATAGACTATCAATTTTAACAACACGAAAGAAACTGGTTTACATAACCTACGTGCATCTAATTGTTTGGTGTTAAACAAACCGAAACATGAACTTGTTCGGTAATTAGGTTTTTCCACGCTTTGTGAGTTGTGACAGCGTAAAGTTTATTCAACAGTTGTTGCAGTAACGACGTATCCCGAGGGCGGCCGCATCTGGAGCGCCCCAGTTCACAAGACTACTTACAGCTTCGCCGAAACTGAACCCTTACCATGAGTTATAATTACCGTACCCGCTGGCGGGCGAATGCTCTGTCCCTCCCAGACCTCGCAGTATTCTTATAGAGTGTGAGGGACAGAACATTCGATTCGCTAGCGAGAACGGTAATAGTAACTCATAGTAAGGGTCCTGCAGAGTTCACCGAGATTTCGCGGAGTCTCGGTCGCTGCGAGATCTTATGGCCAGTACTCGGAGCGTTTGTACAAATAATGAAAAATAAATAGCTACAAACACGGATGTTTTATTTTCTTGTATATCCGTTCCTTAGTGTATGTGGTTCTAAATAAAGTATTTTGTATTGTATTGTGTATAATGTTGGAGGAAAATAATGTTCTACGTGTTATTAAAAAGTGTGGCGGTAAGGTTAACGCGAATACAATCGGCCTTAAATTTAAGTTGCTGCATTTTTTTGTATCTTGTCCTATAACTCCTTTAACTACGCCTTTAACAGATTAGTGCAGCAGTTCAAACATGACATTAAAGTGACAAAGCACTAAAGCGTGCAGCTACTTGTAAAGCCGATTGTACCTTAAATATGATGAAGATACCTAGCTTGTACGTTTAATAATTTATAGGTACTTTATTAGATGTCATATTATTAAAAAAACATATAATTATTTCTGCTCTTATAACTTAATCGCGTTTTTACTATTTAAACTAATCAAAATTATCAAAAGTAGAGTACAAATTTGAGAATGTACTGTATGTATTTTTATAGATAGAGAAAAAAAATGTAGGTAACATTCCAGACTCAGAAATAATTATTGCTGTTCAACGCATAAATATTTTGGACTTTTTTTTAGAGGTTAAGCACGAGACCGCTGCTGGATCGTTTGCTAGTTTTGATCGTCATATGAGAAATGCCTACGATGTGCTACGCCGTAGACGTGCCATTACGTTCTACGAGGTGTACTGCAAGAATCGCTACGAGTGGTTTTTTCAGAGTTGTGACGACGAGTATTTTCATATCTTAAGAGACTGCTTTTTAATATTTTTAGCACTTTGTTATGGCAAATTTTTCAACATAATATCATGTATTGTTCAGATAAATTTCCGTCACTTTCTTTCATATTAAAATGAAAGTGATAACTTTAAAACCAGATACTTTTAACTTGGGATTGGAAAAATCAGCCATTAAAAAAGTAAGGCCCACGACAACGTTATGTGCTACGTGTCAGGGCCTGTATATCACTGTGTTTTACCACTATTACAGTCGTATTGTTAACGACTCGGCCGTCTTTCCTGTACAGATAATAATATCCATCACAATGTAAACTAAACGAAAACAAGTGGGGAAAAGTCAAAGTAGAATAGGTAAATACCCCGTACGTTCTACGAGTTCTGCTGTTAGAATTACTAACGTTGTATTTAAAAGATTCGTAACGACGAGTTTTCGTTTTTATTAAGTTTGATTATGTTTTGAGACATTTGACAGTAACTTCTAATTCCATTAAATGATTATTATCCTTATTAACACTATTACGTAACTAGATAGATAAACTCATTAACTATCTTCAAGTTTCTAAGTAACAACCTCCGCCGACATTAATTATTACCTCAACATTTACCACAAGACGACGATTAACGACATAAGCTGTTCACTTTCTCGGCTGAGACCGACTTGTGGATGATTCAGTCATAATTTAACTAAGAACAACTGTACCCAAAATGTATCACAGCATCAGGTTTAATTACTTACTCGATTTTTAGAGTTCCGTAGTCAAACTATGAACCCTTATAATTTCGCCACGTCGGTCCGTCCGTCCGCAGCTTAGCAAAGAGACTTTTAGTTCAAGAAAGCTGTAATTTGGCATGAATTAACTTATTTATTAGTCATGCCGACAAAGCGGTATAATCAAATCTTGTTTTTTTTTTACGTTACCTCCTCTACACGTAACGTGTGGTTTTTTCCTCATCTACCCCATCGTGTGGGGTGTCATTGGATAGGTATTTCAAAAATATCACGGGGTTGTCGAAAAAAAATCGTTAAGTGGTTCGTTTGTGAAATATTAAGCTTCAAAGCGCTATTTTTTGTTAGAGACTAGTGTCCCCCCCCCCACCCTTATATCGAAAACTAAAATTACTACATATCTGAAAAATATCTTAAATGAAAGCACACGTAACAAAATTTCAAGAAATACAATTACTATACCTTTACCCCGTGTGGTTGCCGGGTTAGAATAGTGCCACTCCATGTCTTCCCGTGGAAGTCGTAAGAAGCGACTATGGGAATAAGGGCTTGTAGTACTGTTAGGCGATGGGCTTGCAACCTGTCACTAATGCGCTGTTAAATACCTTAGCCTAATTATGCAAAGTGTGGTTACAGAATTATCAACAAGGTTTTAGAGTTGCTGATAATTCCGTAGCTCTGCCTACCCCACTTTGGGAATGAAGGCGTGAGTTTATGTATGTATGTACAATTACTATATACTACTACAACCAAGTAGACTTGATTGTTTAGTGAGATAAAGACAACTAAAGTGTTTATACCTACTAAAATCACCTACGACAGCACAAAAAAACTTTAAATAGAGAATGACTTCATACGTGTCGTTTTTTGAAATGGTTTTTGTGTAGTAACGGTTTCGGAACCCTACACTGAGCGCAGTCAGACATGCTCTTGCCCGGTTTTTTAATGGCACAGATGAACACCAGACCACCTGGGGCCTGTTTTATAAAGCAAATAACAATGTACAGGGTACAAGTTTCCATTTGACACAACCTCGGTCGCTGCCAGCCATTTGAGCTGTGTCGCCAGTGTGAAGCAGGTTATAAGTATTTGATTAAAATGCGATTTAGAAGAATAATAAGAGAACCTTTAATAGGTGGCTATTCAGCCTAGGTGTGTAGTAACGGCGCACAAGTGAGACAACACTATATTGCCATCTCGTAACTATAAATAAAATCCTGTAATCGTCGCGCAACGGTCGGCGAAGATTCGGACGAGGTCCAAACAGGCCCGACACTGCTTCCTCATCCCCCTCATAGAAGGAGGAATCGGATTGAGGCTGCCGCGACGACATCGTGGTAGGCTTCAGCCACAACAGTTTAAACCGGTAAAATTGTTACTTGTAGCTTTATAAAACGTGTCTCTGATGGTAAATGGGATCTGTGACCACATAGACATTCTCAAGATTGTAATCTTAAGACTCCAAATGCGTTGCCAACCCTGAGGTTTAAGATGTAATTAATGGAATGTCTCTATGCAAGTAATTTCACCGGTTGTATTATCCTCACACCAAAACACAACAATGTGAACTGTGCTAGTAAACCGCACCGGTGTAAAAACGTCGCCCGTGGTAAAATTATGTTAATTTAGTGACTAGGGCTATTAATTTAAAAATTAATAAAGCAACAAGTTATACACCCTAAGTGACTTGACATCCCGTCTCCCGCGAGTCGGCAACGAGGAAACGTTTGTTTGGCGGTTAATTTTGCGTAAATTGTCGTCGTTATGCTAAATATGAAGAAGAAATTGAAACGCAAACATTGTTACATCGTATCGTGTAACATTTATTACCGGGGGCGTTGTTCGTTGTTCGTTGTCCAAACATTGACGTCATCGCGGACTAATACCGTCGCTCGCTGGCAGGGCTGGGCAGTATTTGAATTACTTCTAATTGAAATACGCATTTAAAATACAAATACGTATTTAGTATTTGTATTTCAATTACTACCTAAAAATGTAATTTGTATTTAATATTTTAAATACCCGACGCCGAGGTATTTTGTAATTAGTATTTCAAATACTTATTGCATCAAAATACATTTTAACAAATACATTTAGCGATCTTATTATAAATGATAAATTGATAATAAAAATTAGCTGATTCGTACATAGACTATAAACACTAGCACCCAGAGCAGTTAGGCCTTATTCCCACGGGCGTTGCACCCGCCAAAATGCGCACTAGTATCAAATTGCTGCTAGTGCTATGTGCTACCTGATTGGTTGAATTGGACACTAACGCACGTTTTCGCGTTGGCGCAACGCTCGTGTAAATGTATTTTGTATTTTTGTAATTTGTATTTTAATTTAAAATGGTTAAAATACTGTATTTTGTATTTTATATTTCAAATACCCGTCTAAAAAATATTTTATATTTCGTATTTTAATTACATGCGAAAAAGTAATTTGTAATTTGTATTTCAATTAAAGCAAGGTGTGTATTTTGCCCAGCCCTGCTCGCTGGCAAATATTAACGGGGGAGTACATTGTACGCTGTTGAACACTTAGCTGTCGTAACTCGCCTCGGGTTTAGATTTAATTATCCGTGGCTTTACCTTTACGTTGTTGTTCGCTTAAGTTAAGCTCCGTTCAAAGTCACAGCTGAAATTTCAAATATAGGAAGTATAATACTGTATTTGCTATAAGTCCTCCTTAATCTCCAGAAATATTTTTTGTAACGCTGCCTATCTACAGTAAAATCTTTGGTATACAAGCAACATAGGGGGAGCAGTTCATTTTACGGCGAGTTGAAAGGACAGAGATACTATAAATAAATATCAGGGGACAATGACACACCAATTGACCTAGTCCCAAACTAAGCTCTAGGCTTACCGGGATTTGAACCCAGGACCGCTAGCTTCGTAGGCAGGGTTACTACCAACTAGGCCAGCGCGTCGTCACTATATATATATATACACCGTGTTTTTTTTGATTTACGATAACTTTAAGGGAACGTTCTTTAGGTCAAATAAAGTTAATTTCCCGAAGACAGACAAATGATAACTCTTATGGTTTTAAAGATATTTCATTTTAAAATTTAATCAGTTAATCACGTTGAACTGGTGTAAAAGGCTCTTAATTGTGCGTGTACGAGTATGTCACGCCAACATTGACGTATTTGACACTGACTGTCTATTAGTTAACTCCAAAGGCCCTTTCAGAATGACCAAATATACAAAATTTAATTACTTTGTTCTAAACAGAAATCATTTTTTTGTTTTTGCAATATTTAAAAATCTAATCTACCACTTAGTTTCTACGGATGTTCCTAGTAATATGCCGAAGTTATCGTAAATTAAAAAAAACACGGTGTATATGTACTGCATAGTTATGTCATAATAACCCTTCTGCTCTTTAGAAACTAGTTTTGTGTTTAGAGCGACAGTCATGTTTGTACTAGCCAATTAAAATTCGCGACTGAAGGATTTCAATATTACGTAATAACTAGCATTGTTTTAAATATGTGCTGTATTTTACCTTAACTAAAGTTAATTAGTTAGTACTACCCTTATTGTTTCTTCTAAATGTAGAAAAGTGGTTCAGTATTTGCAATAAATGTTTTAAGGTAGGCACTTAACTTAAATGCGACCGTGCAGGGCTGGGACATGCTATGACAGTTGATACTCTATCTTAATAAGAAGGCTTCGAGAAACAGTCTAAATGCTGATGAAAATTCACATACAGAAGCGACGGAAGACTTAATTGACAAATATAAAGCAAGAGTTGTTAAAAATCTTTCGGGTTCTGTTTAAGTTCCTTAGAGCAGCATAATAGCATATGACAGCGAATGAGAGAGGTTCAAAGTTACAAACCTAGGGCTCCATTCTACTAGGTAAAAACATATCGAGTTTGATGTATTTCGTATCATAAACGTGATTGATAGTGTTTTTTTACTTGACAGTCATGGGCTGGATTATAAACAACACCATATCAAGTCAAAGACAACTACCGTATTGGTTTTACCGTATTGATAGAGGCCCAGAAGGCCTTTAGAGCTATAAATTCGCATAGTACTCAATTTTAAATGTATAGAAAAAGACGACTAGTTTTCAAATGTTTTATTTCTTTCTAGAAAAACAATAAACGATAATACATTGGTCATTATATATACCTTATTTAGTGTTACCTTGTCGTATTTTATTTTTTACATTCGTTTTATCTTATTTATTTAAGTTTTTATTTTATTATCGTCTTGAAGGTTTTGGCACAGTAGAGTTGGCAACGGTAAGAATCCTTGAAGATGATTCAGCGTGTTTGAACCGTTCCGCGCTATTTGATAACCAAATCAGTAAAACTCCATTTACTGCTCTGTGATCATTTTTATCGCACAGTCTATTTCCATAGCTATAAATTGCGGTCCATCGCAGTTATCTGTGAAGCATAACGCGAACATACTGGAACTTGAATGGTGGAAGTTATAATTGTAACTAAAAAATCTATAAAGTTTTATAAAACTTTATACATTGAAGGTTTTAAAATGTAATTCAAAATCAGCCAAAGCTATTGGCTTGCACATCTAGAACGAGACTGAGGATCTATTCTTGATTGTAAAAATGTAAATGTGATTTGTGATTTTGAAATTTCGAGTAAAAAACGCTGCACTATGCAATAAAGTGAAGTCAATACGAGAACATTGTCCCTCGGCTTCTGGTATTTTTCAATCGTTTATTAGCACGGATTGCCAGTTGTACCCTTTTCGTTTTATTGCAGTGTGTAACACGGGTCGGTGGTGCTCAAAGAGCCTTTAGGGCTAGCGGCAAACCGCTGTGACCGCTCTTTAAAACTTTTATTCCACGCGAATGTTTTAGTGTGCCCTTCCATGACCCTTCAGTCGATTTACTCAAAATAATAACTTCATTCCGGTATTCTCTATCACAAATCTTTTCTCTGATCACATCTAAACATCCAACTAGGTAATTATTCATGAATAAATCTTATTTACACACCGAATACTCACTGTATGACCAGGTCGGTACAGTTTTACCTTACTTTAAATCTATTCGTAGGTAGGTACATAGAGACACCATCAAAAATAATTAATTTAAGACTCATTGTGTATCCACAAAACTGTTCCACAAGAAACTTTAGACTACTTTAAAGATTGGGCATGCCTTTACGTTTGATTTCCCATACTCGCACAAGAATGTCGTTGGCTTGGGGCCTTATTAAGAGTGTCAAATCTATACTGTACTACACATTATCACACAGATGACTAATGTACATACACACTCTTAATACACGATTTGGTATATTGGGCACAATTATTTCAGACAGGCGAATCACGCGTTGATGTATACTTCGTCGGTATCCTTGACAGGGTAGTCTTTAGGCGGTAGTTTAAAACTGTCTCTGAGATACGTGAAGCGGTGGAAGTTGTAGAAGTACTCCTTGCCGTCGGGGGAGTACTGGGGGTAGAGGGTGTACGGCGGGAACTCGAGGTCCGCCAGGGAGTCCGCGAGCGCGTGGCACGTGAACTCCTGCTTGTATCGTCATGACTGCTCGCGGTAAGCCTGCCGCTTGGCGCACTTCTCGCGGAGGATGTAGCACAGGGCGATCGCTATCAGCACCGCTATCGCTATCGCCATGCTTATGCTGATCCAGATTATCTCTTCGTTGATGCCGCTCGTTGATTTACCTGAACAAAATACGGTTTGGTTTAATGAACAGTGACTCAAAGCAGAGGTTTTAAACCGTCACTGACTTATCTTCAAGTACAACTTTCACTTTACGCGGTGGTTGTAAAATACATTTTCGTTCCCTATAGCTTTTTAATCTATTGACTGGGGACGGCCCTTTTATCACTGAAGTAAGGTAGATAAAGTATAATATTAAAGTACAAGTATTCAAGTGACTACATTAAAGATCTTGACGGCAATGGTTGATGGAGGCAAAGCTAATTTAAATGATAATGGGACGTTTGCGATGCTTTTAGGCGGCACTCGAGCATTCGTAAATCTTAAATTACATACAGTAAAGGTCTTGGATAAAATCCCTTGGCAATTCTGGAGTAAATCGAGCCATTCTTGGAAGTCACGTTCGTTATTCAACGCTAATTCAAATATAAAAATGGTTTGTTGAATCGTTTTGGTTCGTCAAAGTTAAGAAGAAATTTCATTAGATTCCTCACCCTACCCCTACCCCGTGTCATCAAATAAGCTTAACACGTTTTACACAGCTCATTAATTTGAAAGGCTTTTTCTCCAAACATCACAATTACTTTCGGAAAAAATCAAATAACTTTAAAACTATTATCGTGACAAAAAATAATCTCATTTACAACTCTCCCTTTGGGAGAATGTTCACGTTTTCAAAGGAACATCTTATTTGCCTGAATAATACATATCTGAGCTAGATAAGACTACGTTAAAACTTTCATACTTGCGTACTTTGCAACATTTTGCCTAAAATAAAATTTTGATAAATAATAAGTTTGAGTACTTAGTAAGAATATTGATATTCAAAGCCGTCTCAAATACAATTTGCTTTGGCAGGTAGTTATATTTTAGATTAAGGATTAATTTGATAAAATTTAGCATAATTTTGCTTAATCTGAGCTCAGTGAAAATACTACTACTACTGCTGTAACGATTAACAAGCTCTAAAGGCATTTCTATGTCCGCTGCGCTTACGACTAACTAACTGCGGCAGTTAAAACAATCATTCTTCATTACCGCCGGTGTCACCCGACACTCGGCTTGACATTCAATTGATGGCCTCTCTATATTTTTCTACAAGTACGCAGTAACTTTTTAATGGACTAGCGTCAAACGTGATGGAGTACACTTAGGAAGAACGGGTGATGGATGTGGATGGAGACAGGCTAATCAGAGTTAGTTATGAGTATAGTAGAGTTTATCAAACAACAAATATTTTTTGTTGAACAAACAATTTCCTTTCACGTGTTTCATGCTTCACAGACACACATCAGAAACGATTAACGAAGATTCTGTGAAAATCGAATTCCAATCCATTTCTGTCAATTCCAACGCACGTTTACTTACCTTAGGATTCAATTAATTTGTAGGTACCCATCCCAGAGGATGATTAAACCGCAAGTAAGGTGTATGAAGTTACTCATATAGTACATGATTTTGTCTTTAGTAGAATTTAGATATATACAAGCTACCTATTGAGCTAAACACTGGAGAAAAGGAAATACATAATTTAAGCTCCATCTCTTTTTACAAGCTTTTATTTATCTTGCAATGTATGTATGTTAAATTTGAACCACTTTCCGGTTTTAGATGAAGCTGAAAATGTGCATACAGCTTTAGTTCTGATGACAATACAATAATATTGTACCATGAAGCTGGTCTGACGATGGAGACTCAGGGTGGCCATAGGAACTCCTAAATTACACATGGTAAACCCGTCGTGTTAGGACTCGTCAGAAACGTCTTGACGAGTATATGAAGGATTATGCAAAAAAAAGTACAGTCGGCAACAAAAGCTTGAAATTAATACCGGTCCACCAAGTGATTTCGCCAGTGTCAGTGAGAGTGAGAGAGTAAGAGATCAGTAAATAGAACAGTAAAACCTAAATTAACAGGAGCTACCTTTAAACACCATTTCAAGAATTATTTATTACCTTCCTAAATATCTGAATCATAAGCAGTTTTACACGAACGCATACGGTCACGCACGCGCGCACAGACACATACAGATAAGATTTTATTGTATGTATAATTGATATGATCTCACTAAAATGATCTCAGAATCGTAGCAATATTATGTTAGGTTTTTTTTTATGTTTGCTAAGACATTTTTATGCTTGTAAACTGTTTTTTTTATGTGCAATATAAATATTTTTCATTTTATTAATTTTTCATTTCATTTTTCAAAAGCTAGTCATTTTTCAAACGGCCTTCTTCTCTCCCCTAAGGTTAGCGGACTCCAACAAAAGATTGTCCCAAAAATTAATTTTTTGTAGAGACTTATTCCATTCAAAAGCCACATCGTCTGTTCCTATTCAGACTGCGAATGACAATAACAAGCATTCCTGACTGTAATTGTCTTTCGATAGAGGATTAAATAGTGATGGATGAGAATAATATAACCTCTTATTAAATTATTAAACAGGTGTGAATACATATTCTTTATCATCATCGTATTATTATGCTGGGTGTGACAGAGATGAAAACCTCTCTTATCAATCAAATCTATCAAAACATCACTACATTTTCATGTCAAATATATTTTGAAAAAAAATATGTATGTAGCTTCACTGAAAGCGCTTTTCATAAAAAAATACAACATTAAATAGAGATTACTACCTCAAAATAAACATGAAGACAATGATTAAGTGTATAAATAAGTAATATGACCATGCTCAACCTTCAAAAGTACGCAAATATGGAGTAATAGTGGTAAATTGATTTGTTTATATGAGTGACCGAGTTAATAAACGCACATCATCATTTTAACTGAAAGACATACACTTCAGGGAGCTAAAGATCTACATGATAGTCAGTTTTAGTATCCACCAGATCGTCGGTCCACCTTGTGGATGGTCTACACCACTTTAGAACCTCACCACCCCAACGGCCATGAGTTCTACGATCTTTCATCGTGTTGATAACTTGATGCGCGGGTAGCGCGCACGGGATCCCCTTGAATCACCGCCACTCATTTTATAGAATGTATCATTTCATTGAATTGCCTTTTCGGAACCTAATTTCTGGATCCTAATTGTTTTTAGGTTATCTTAAGCATGGGCTACGTAGGTTAGGTAAGGTTAGACCTGCGACCACCATAAAATTATAACTCCTGCACGTTTCGCCTGTGGATGAAGTGAAAATTACAAGCGGAGCGGATTTTATGAAATGGGTGCAGGTAAATTAGTGGGACTCACCGCTCGTCTTGTTGGAGTAGCCGCCGACCTTGCCGGCCACGCGCGCTGACACGCCGGCGCTGCTCGCCACCACCAGCACCACCGCGCCCGCGCGCGCGCTTGCGCCGCCTGCGCAATATATACAATATAGGTAGACTCATAAAAATCTCTGACGATAAAGCTAGATAAGTAATTTATTATCTACATATACATTCGATGAACTCGAAACGTTTTAATTTGAAATATGGTTATATATTTTACTATTAAACGAGCAATCCTACTAATATTATAAACGTGAAAGCACGTGTGTGTGTTTGTTTGTGTGTGCGTATGTTTGTAACTCCTTCACGCTGCAACGTCTGGACGGATTTGGATAAAATTTTGAATGGAAATAAACCCAGGATTAACACAAAAACCAAAAAGAAATATGTAAAAGTTCTCAAGTGAATAACGGTAATCGCAATATAAGCGGACGAAGTCGCGAGTTGAATCTAGTATTTGTATACATATATGTATATATTCTGAATTATCAACAACTTTTTAAAGTTGTAATTCTGTAGCTCTGCCTAGCCCACTCTGGGATTACAGGCGTGAAGGTATGTATATGTATATATTTGCAATCACGTTGTTGTAATCTGCTCTAACGATATCAATGAAAGTTGCAATACAGGGGTTTAACGGGGGCGAATAATCGATCTGCCACGTTGACAACTTCGGGGAAATTCGTTTTCAACCCGATACTCCAGCCCCGTCTCACTTTCCTGGAACTACAAAGTGCTGGCACAGTAGCGGAAGCGGCCGTCAATAGAAAAATAAGTACATATATGTATCGTGGCACAGGATATCCGGGGTCATCGGCACTAAATATACTGTTTTGTTGCCTTCAGTGCCGACAGTGTTGTTGCAGATTCATACGCACAAGGACATTCGAGAAACAGAAAGATTTAATCTATGTTAATCTAGTTTTTGCGATTTTCGATAATTAGGGACAATTTGTATTCACAATCGATATGCTACTTGAAGCGGATTGTTGATCAATTTAAAATGGATGACAATTTGGTGCAAGTATCAAATTTTTGTACTTAGAATGGGTACGAGGGTTTAGGTGGCTATTATTATACACCATTGGCGCACACACATTTTAAGAGGAAAAAAAAAGTTATGGCCGCAACTGACAGGCCGTCTATAAAAAATACATATCGGCACAGTTTACCATGAACTATACTTTCATCTCTACAAGCTTCATTCTTACCCCCTCTAGCGATATGGTTTGTCTCATGAGACCGCAATTTTCCACAGATCACCTAAACTTTGTAATTTACTTAACTTTGTACATAAACAATTTGCCGTCCTCACTTTTACTTAGAAAAGTTCCGAAGTTGGGGGTATAATATTCGAAGACTAGAGGACATGATTCGAATACAGAATTAAAGGGACTAGCAACCGCCGCCAGGGATACTTTATTTGTCAACGTCGGGCCTTACCTGTTATTGATAACATTACATTTTTAGTCTACTGTCGTTTTCGTTTAACCTATATTGTATTTTTGTATTGTTGTATTTCGTCCCATTTTTTGGTAAAATATAGGGCGAAAAATCCAAATCACTTTTTCTGACTTTTTTTTGCAACGCTTTGTCCTTACTAAGGCAAGAAGAAATCCAAACGCCTATTTACTTAAGCATAAGTTGGCGAGAAACTGACAGCGGTGCCTGTTAGCACAGATAGCATTCCATTACATACTTTAAAAAAAACCGTTAAATTGAGAACCTCCTCCTTTATTGAAGTGGTTAAAAAGAGACACCAACTATAAGGGCGTGATCCAAAATTAATGATAATGAATGAGTGATTAAAGTATTTATTTTTTAATGCTGTAAATAATAGTTTCAGTGAAAACAAACAACATCTATTGCAACAAATGGTATAGATAGATAATTTCGTTTTCCCGGGTACGTCCGATTTTCTTCAAACTTGGATAAACACTTAATCCGACCTCGGACTTAGACAATTTAGCGAACTTCCTTTAGTTGAGAAAACACGGTTTGTAAGTATTTGCAGCCGAAGTTCAATACTATCTTTTTTTTCCAAATCATTTGTACAACAACTGTTATTTTGTAAGAATTTGCTAATAAAATACCTTTAACTAGCATATCCGTACATAATATAGATTTTATTATACATAAGAACCAGTCCCGAGTGGTTGCCGGATTAGAATAGTACCACTCCATTACTTCCCGTGGATGTCGTAAGAGGCGACTAATGGAATAACGGCTTGCAGTACTGTTAGGCGATGGGCTTGCCACCTGTCACTAATACACTGGGAAACATCTTAGCCTACTTGTGCAAAATATGGTTACTGAATTATCAACAAGTTTTTAAAGTTGTAGGTAATTCTGTAGCTCTGCCTACCCCACCCTGGGATGACAGGCGTAAAGGTATGTATAAAAACCATTCATTTAAATTACTCTATCTATTGAAATGATGATGAAAACAGCATTAAAATATGTTGCATTGTTTAAAAGATCTAAGCGTAAATACAGCGGGACAGACGGCTGAAAGCGACTTTGTTTTTATACTATGTAAAGCCTTGAGGTTTCCCTATCGGTAATGATGAATTGTTTCTAAATCTGCCATGTTCCTATCTCTATATGTAATGTGGATCCTGGATATTCTCGGTCTAAAAGCCCCTTTTGGTCCTATACTCACTTCCTCGAATCGTGTGTTTGTGTAATCGATCACGTGGAGTACAGCGGTCCGTGAGCCACGGTTTTAGGAAGTGCGTTTTGCACACCTACATATCATATTTATATATATTTGGTGCGACTGTATTGGAATAGAAGTACCATCGCATAATAATAACAAATATATATTTGTATCTAAATATACGTAGACGACATATAGCAAATAACCGAATTAATAAGTAGAAACAAGATGGTCTAAGATCCAAATAGGAGCCGACCGTCACCCAGCTGTTTATTCGATAAAAAGTATTTTATATCAAATTTAATATGGTGAGTAACATTATGGCGAATAAGTTGGCTGAAAAAAAACAGTCTTGTACTAACGTTTGACTATTTTTTTTAATAATATGCAAACGTTAGTTTGACTATTTTCTTTAATATGCAAACGTTAGTTTGACTATTTTTTTTATATGCAAACGTTAGTTTGACTATTTTTTTTAATATGCAAACGTTCTATAGGCTTCATACTTTCGATTGATATGTAATATGTCTATTAAACAAGCAATTGCAATTTTTTGGGTTTAATGTTGATTTTTAATTTTTTAATTAATTATATACTGGACTGATTTTTTTCAGATACGAATAGGTTGTCTGAAAAAAAAACAGTCCAAATTACTTATATTACTTACCATATTAAATTTGATATAAAATACTTTTAATCGAATAAAAAGCTACTAAGACTAGATCCCCTACTAAGACCAGGTGGACGCAACACATACTTATGACGATCCTCATCTTGGATATGTTGAACTCTTCTCTTAAGCAAAAGCACCGACGTAGCTGTTTTTCATACGCAGTCCAATGTTTTCTTCTTTAAAATGGCCATCTGTTGAAGAGAAAAAAATGTTAAGACAATCCTGCTTTACCTCTAATGAGACTGAAACGAAGCTAAGGCAATAAGAAAAATGATTCTTTCTGTTATCATAAAATTAAATTGACATCCTGGAAAAGTATAAATTTCCGCGAGCGCGTATTTTTCAACAACAGTAGGTTACCAGGAAATGCTCATAATAAAGGGAAGTGCAGCCTTTGTCAGAAATGGGCTGTTACTATGAATCCTCATATTTTTTCAGCTTATAAATACGTGTACCACGGCTTTTGGTTTACAACTTTTTTATGAAGGCTGGGACGCCTGGGACTTGTTGCCGATGTAAGGGGAAATATTGTTTATTTTATCAAACCTGAAATATTTGGTGGTGGCTGGTGGTAGATATATACGAGTATACATTCCCAATAGTTTGATAAAAATATACTCTACCCGTTACTGGTTCGGAGCCCTAACCCTAGGCTTATTTAGACTTCTTTGATCGTAAAAATCTTTTATCCCATATTGATAAACCCAATTATATAGCTTACTAATAAATTTGATAATTTTACACACACATATTACAAAGGCTTTTAAGTCGGAGGTCAATGCGGTTAATACATTCCATTCCCATTAGAAGAGTCATTAATTCATTTATTTACCCACTTAAGATAAAACTAGAAGCAATCGGGTAAGTAACCCAAATAATTCCATTTCTACTCGGGCAAATTGTTCAAGCAATACATATTTAGTGGCTCTTTTACTTCTCATTCAAGCCATTTGTAAAGGTAAACGAAACGTAAAGAGCAGAGAGATAAACGCGGTCACGATCGATCGATCACGACAAAAGTGGTTTGAATATAAATATTAAGGTCAAAGTAATTACTGCACGCACAGCAGCGAATGAAGACTGAAAATAATAGACAAAGTTGAGCTATTAAACACAGACATTTGTGTTCAAGCCAAAACATTCTTCAGAACAAAATTTCCCGTATAAACAATGTCACAAAAGCTGGTTTGTTTATTCTGTCGCCAGTGTTTTACTACATTTGCTTGGTGATATAACGAAGAGAGGCATTTTTGCTTTATTTAGAGCTAGCTCGTCGTACCCCTTTCATTTCAGGTTCTGCTAAAGAGTTATGCCGCTGTCCATTGTCTGTCTCGTTTATTTATTTGTTAAGTAAAGCAAATAAACAGGGATCTGATTCAGTCGGACAGAAACATCCGCGTTTTTCACCTAGAGCTGAATGGAGCGCATAATCAAACAAATAGAAAGCATTACGAGTACCGGCGGGAAATCCGATGAACATCCATTCAATTGGTCTCTAAACCAATAAAAAAGAAATCAGGTACAGATCGCTTTTGTATCGCTACTACAATTGCCCTGACTGTCAACAAAGGGTTTCATTCTGGTATTCGTACCGAGTGACTTCCTGAGGCAATTCCTTTCTAAATTAGCCGAAGGTCTTTGCTATTGATATTCAGAACGTGCCCAATGGGACGTTAACAAAGAGTAACTAATTGGATGCCTTATTTATTACTTCCCAGTTCGGAAGTTACCATGGTTTGAATGCCAATATACCTTGAAGACGAGTAAATACATAGTAAAGGGTTTACTTTCTTCTTAAATGTGCTGTTAGAACATACATGACGTGTAATAATTAATAATGTACTACAGCGAAATATTACCATATTCGTTTAAATGGGTGAACAGCGCCGAGTCATATAATACCTTGCCTAAACAAACGTTCAAAATGAGCAAACATTTAATTATAAATGAGTAATTATATTTTACCATATTAAAGTTCGTACACACTTATGTGATAAAAGCATGGTACCAAATCCAAACTACCTACTAACAGTGGGAGCAGTCACGTAACAATTGCTATCCTTCCACATCGCGGTGCGGGTTAGAGGTCATTCTGTTTATGTGACCCGACCAGTTGTAATGAGGCCGGACATTTCTTCCTTTAAGAGCACTGCATATACATACCTACATCTAAGTTTAATACCATACTCTTTACACCATACCTACAAAGATAATTCATTTTCGAATAGGACATCATTAAAATTGTGCGATAAAGGAAATGTCACTATAAAACCAAATAGAAATCAAGGATTGGACGTAAAGTTTTATAGGCCCGGCGGGAACATTATCGGAGGGACGGCCGGTACCGCGCCGGCCCCTGCCGCGCTGGCGGCCGGCGGTAAACCACGGGGTGACTTTACACGATGTTACACTTGACCAATATATTATTTCAGTGACCGAAACAAAATAAAAAATCATTGAGATGAGATTTCTGCATCATCGTAATTTGTCACATAATGCGTGATCAATCAATGCAACCAGGTAGTCCTAATCCTTGAACCGCGGTAGGGAAAAGTCGTGAAAAAACCAAAGAAAAAGTTACTAACATAAAAGTAACAGTTTTTTCGAATTGAGTTACCATTTCGTTACTTGTAAATTGGAACTTCTTTTCTGTTGTATGTTTTGTTAGTTTTTTATCTCCGGTATTGTTAAGAGCACGTTTAATTTTTAACCGACGTCAAAAAAGGAGGAAGTTCTATGTTTCACTGTATGTTTTTTTCAAACTGACTTATTTGGAAAAATATTTTTTCGTATGATAGGGTATACTTCCAAGGTAGTTACCAAATCGTTATCTAATGTAATGGAGGGATTCAGGAGGAATTGAGGGACCAACTCAAATATCATACGCATACGATATAGCGATATTGTATTTTCAGTAACAAGTCCAGCATTTGCATTCAGAAAGTCTTATTTGGTAAAGTATAACTGATGATGAAAACCACAAATTACCGCCTAAGAATCTCGATTAAGATATTTGAGCGACTATGACGAAGCACATTTAAATGGTTTAATATATGACTAAGACTTTGCTTGCGGTGAACTTAAAATGTCCTATAGTTTCTTATTGAGATGTGGGACTACATAATAGGATATTATGATCACTGAAAAGTATGAAATAAAATAAATGTTTCAAGATACAAAAAACCTCATTCAAAAACGCACGAAAGATTTTTTATGGAATTATTTGTTAGGCAATTAATATCGTATCTTCAGCCGTTTGTTGAGCTTGACTTTTTTGTTTGCATTATAATAACTTACATATATTATAGATATTTAACCTTAATGGAATTAACAATTAGTTTATTTTTTCTGAACCAGTATTAAGGCGGCTTTATCATGCCGAAATATTTAAGTCAAGCTTTGGGACACCTGTAGCAGAAACTTAAATTACTTAACACGTAAACAACAGTAAGTAAATTGACTTCAGGTACAATAACGGGTTGGCTTAAAGTAATGAGAATGTATTCAATTAACAATAGCAGGCAATAAAAAAATACAAAAAGGATTTTGACAGATATAATTAATAGAAAATATGTAAATTTTGTTAATAAGGCAAAAAAAGATTAACTGGTTTAATAAAAAATGTCCGCGAGGAAGTTATGACGTGAACGTGTCTATCGCCTACTTGGACGGCGTGAAAAATCTGAAGTGGTCTCTCATCACAAATTTGAAAATGTACCTCTTTCTACAATTTAATGTTTGATCCAGCGGTGGGAACTTGGTATTAGGACTAAAGATTTACCAAAAACGGGAAGACCTCCCATTCTTAATGATCGAGACCGCAAGTAGGTGGCAACGTTTGTACAAAACAAAGTGGGTCAGTCCCAGATAAGTTAGCTGTAAAATATGATGTTTTTCGTGGGCGAATAAGGAATATTTTAGAGAAAAACAATGTTGAACAGTTAAAGTGTCAAAAAATACCCAAATATTCCAACAAACAGCTTGAAGATATTCCAAAGAAGTGCAGGAAGTTGCGGAGAAAAGATTCACTATGCAGGGAGCAGCCAGAATTGACTAAAAGAGCGTGACGTTCACTTTGTACCGAAGGATTCAAACCATCCGAACGTCCCTATAGCTCGTCCAATAGAGGATTATTTGGTAATTCTCAGTAGACTAGTTTACAGTGATGGGCGGGAAGCAAAATTACAGACTCAGTTGAAGCGCAAGGTACAAAAACAACTAATTAACTAAAAAATGAAAAAAAATAGATGTTGTCCAACGTATGATAAAAACGGTAAGAAGAAAGCTACGAAAAATTTAAGATGCGGGACTTTTTGCTGTATAGGATTGATTGATTATCATATTGGTTTTAGTTCGTTTTTATGTAATAAAAAGCTATATAACCCTAACAAGTGAAAAAATAAAAATAAAAACAGTTTTTGTAATTCTCATTACTTTAACCCAACCCGTTATTGCAAAAATATGCAATCTATCAATTTTCGGCATGAACAATTTTATTCATCTTTAACTTCAAATCGAGTTGAACGGATCTGAAGGAGAAACCGCAATAGCATCGAAAAAATACAAAGACTTAATTTTATTACAAACTACTTACTTATTACTTCATTATTTATTGAATCTTTAATGCATAAAAAAAATTATAAACATCGTACTTAATGCCTAATGGCATTCTTCACCAGTCAACCAAATAATCATACAGAGACTAGCAAAAATGGTGCGCCGAAAAATAAAGACATAAATCAAAGCAAAGAACACTTACGAGTATATTTCACTACATTTAATAACACATAATTTAAGTAAATATAATTAAAAACATTGTAAACAATAATAATGCTCATAATGTTTAACATATTTTAAACACCATAGACCAACTGTATCTGACAATTACCAAAATATTAAAAACTCCGTTAAGAAAGTTAAGAAATGAACCATTGCTCTTCAGAAGCCCTAACTAACGTTTCTATTCGTTTTGTTTTTAAACCAATCACGTCACTGGTAGATCACGTGACTCTAAGTATCACGTCATCTACCGGTGACGCGATTGGTTTGAAAACCCTAGTCAAGATGCAAACGCTACTAACGCTTTTCTTTTCTATCACTCAAAATGTAGGGGATTGACCACGTGGTCGTAATGCACTAGAATGTCATCCCATTTATTTTTAACGACAAAAAAGAAAAACGTATCTAAGTAGCCTTTGAAACTTGGCTATACGCCCTCTGAGCGACAGCCTACAATAGGTACAAGTAGAGAGAAGCAGTCACCAATGTTGCCATTATTTTATCTTTTAATTTAGTTGACCAGTCCGATCGACTATGTAACAGTTTTTATAAAACTGGCAAAATGAAGTTATGAAGAGGAAAACTGTAGCAAAGGTTATAATAACATTGACGTTTTTGATTACTTACCTAATTGCTCGCAATGAACAGACAAACATTTGCAAACTCGTCGTGCGTGTTAATTATGCAGTATGAAATGTGTTTCGGAATTAATTGGTTTTGATTCCTTGCTAATGGTTAGATTTATATCTGCTAACCAAACTTGTGAAATAAAAAACAGGTGAAGATGATAAGATAAGATAAGTAAGTAGATTTATATTAAAAAAACTTCGTCCAAATCGGTCCATCCGTTTGGGAGCTACGATGCCATAGACAGATGCACAGATACACACATAAACACGAAACTTATAACACCCCTCCTTTTTGTCGGGGGGGTTCAAAACTAATAACTATAAGTATTATGTACGGATATTAGCTTTTCGTTGTACAGTAACCAGCAAAAATATAATATCCAACATTGTGCGCAAAAATATCTAACACGTCATTATTACAAGAGGTATAAGAACGTGTCAGATATTTTTGCGCTCAATGTTGGATAATATATTACTGCTAGTGACTGTACCCACGTATTTCATTTTAATCCTTTGGACCACGTCCAATTTTTCGGGATAAAAAGTTCATTCCCGATATCCAACTATTATAGCCAAAAAAACATGGCGAATCATTATTCCGTTCGACGAGAAACGAGGACAAAGCCACAAACTTTTGCAATCATAAAATATTATTATACGTAAGTATAATTTAAAAAGATTGAATTTTATAGAGCTCGCATTTAATAGCCTTAGGATTCTTTTTAATTTTCTCGGCTTTCAGAACTATTTGATTGGATATCTATTCACCCTGCGTCGTGTCGCTATAGAGCTGCCAGTACCCACATACAAGGCGTGAGGTAAACTTAATTGCCTACAGTCGGGCCACAACGGACTAGGGAATGAAGCGACTGCAATGTAAATAATGTTTCGGCCAGAATATTGGATTCATACAAAATACTGGGCATCTACGACTAGCTCGACGGAGTGCGCAGAGCTCGAGTGATTTTAGGATATACGACGAAACACCCGTATTCCAGCCGAACGTTATTCAATTGTTTTGGTTCGAAAATTGAAAAATAATTTTAGTTTCTCTTAAATACGAATGTGACATTAAACTTTTTAGGATGCTTTTTAAACGTCATTTTCATTGTGTGTGGTGTCATTGGATAACTTCAAAAAAAAGTGAGGAACATTTTTTCCTTTTGGGAGACCACCGTTAGGAACACTAAAAGTGTCGTTTTCGCTAGAAGTTCGTGTCCCCAAAAATCTGGAAAATACCTTAAATGAGAGCACATACCGATTTAAAAGGAAAATTATCACGACTAAGTAGACTGCACTGGATCTTGAGTAACAGGCGAGTTAAACATTTAAACCTACCGAAAATTATGTAAGCTACTTGGGGATTTTTGTGTTTTCCCACAAACAGATGTGGTAACGGCGATGGACCGCTGACGGACACTGAGCATGGTTTGACATGGTCTTGCCCAGTATTTAATAAAAGGAAATAGACAAACTAAACGGCAGAGATGATATTATATTTTTTTCCTAGACTTCATGTCACTGGAAAAGCAAAACTACTAACCTCCAAAAGGGTCATTTCGAGAAAAAGCATTTTTAATGGATTTTTTTGTCTTTACACTGTCATAACTTTTTTTCTTTGGAATGAAAACGGAAGCTGTAAAGAGTAACATATCATGTTCTTTTTTTATCTGCACGAATCATTTATCGTATTGTACATGTGTTCAATATTTACGGAGTTACGTGTCCTCTCAATCCTAAAAAAATGCTGGTAAGACAAAATTACTAACCTCCACATCAAAGTTTTAGGTAAGGAGTCAATAAATACGTACGATTTGTCTCATTTTACTTTCTCTTGAGAAAAAAATACTTACATGTATCAAAAAATATGTTAATCATAAGCGGAAAATACTAAAAGTCAAAAATACTTTATAGAAATTTCAATGTCCGGGTGTACGCTGCTCGCGAGGTCGAGCCAGCTAGGTGAAACCCCGTTGGGGGAGGCCCAGCTAGCGACCTACGAGCTGAGCAGCGTCTTCATGGGTCTTCCGTGGGTTCGACGTCGTCGCCTTGTCGAGGTCGCGTGGGTAGGCCTTGCCGTCGGGGGGTCGCGCGTGCTGCGGTGCGATATCCCTCAGGTGGGGGAAGCGCGACTCGTCAGCTCGCGCGAACATCGACGTGGCAAGGCGTCCGATGAAGTCGTCCAGGCTCTCAATCTTGAGGTCCCTCTGGATCGTGGTATTCCTCACAGACAGATTTTGCTGAGAGTTCATCTTTTTTCTGTGCCCTGCGGCCAGGAGGGCGTACCATTATGGTGCGGCGTACGTGAGGCGGGGGCGTATATATGTCTTGTAGACCCCGAGCTTCACACGCAGAGGGAGACTGGATTGGAGCACTGGACGTAGCAATGCTCTTGCTGTTCTCGCGGCGGCGACGACGGTCTTTGTGTGGGGACCCATAGTTAGTCTCTTGTCGATGGTGATCCCCAGTTATTTAACTACCGGGGACCACTGGATGTCAAGTCCGAGAAGAGTGAGTTGTGGAAGGCGGCGTATGCAGTTGCTCACGAAGATCGCTTGGGTTTTCGCAACGTTGACGCATAGCCTCCACCTGGAGAGCCAAGCTGGTAGGGCATCTAGTTGTCGCTGTAGCTTGATGACGGCGTACTCTGGCTTGTAAGAGGAGGCATAGTACGCCGCGTCATCAGCGTACAGGGCCAGATGGGATCCGTCAACAACCGGTATGTCATCGGTGTAAAGGCCGTAACATACCGGCGATAGGCAGCTGCCTTGGGGGACTCCGGCTGCGATGGGGCGATCTTCGGAGATGGCGTCTTCCACAACCACTCTGAAGGTGCGGTCCGTCAAAAACGACTGGACCACCTCCGTCAGTCTGCGGGGGGCCGAGGACAGTGACAGCTTGGAGACCAGGCCTGAGTGCCAGACCCGGTCGAAAGCCTTCTCCATGTCCAGGAGTACTGCGGCCATGTGCTCGCGCTTGTTCGCGGCGACCGCCATGTGGTGCAGCACCCTGGACAACTGGAGCGTGGTGCTATGTTCCGAGCGGAACCCATATTGTTCTTGACGAGGCATGATGTGTGGGACCAGCTTCGTCAGCATCAGTTTTTCGAGCACCTTCGAGATGCACGGGAGGAGGGTGATGGGCCGATAGCTCTCAGGCTTCAGGATGTTTTTCCCCGGTTTGGGCAACATGATCACATGTCCAGATTTCCAGTTGGCTGGGAAATGGCCGGTGCGGAGGATGGCGTTAAAGAGGTGGGTTACCGCCGCGATCGCTCGAGGCGGTAAGTGGCGGAGGGTGGCGTTAGTGATGCCATCCGCACCGGGGGCCTTTCTGGGCTTTGTTTTCGCGATCATGTGCCTCACTTTGCCCGGGGAAAAGAAGATGGGGTCTTCTTCAGGAGCTATCGGCGCCTCGAAGTAAACTCGAAGGTGCTCTTCAACTGCGGCTATGTGGTCTGCCTCGTCGGATGGGTTCGGCTGGAACTGACGCTCCAGGCACTCGGCGAATATTTCGGCCCGGTCCTCGGCCCGGTACCTAGGGGTACCATCGGTGTGTAGCAGGGGTCGGACAGGTGTGGGGGCTCCGCTAAGTCGGCGGCATAGACGACGGATGGAGTTCCAATCGTCCGCCGCGCCGGCTAGCGTTTCTTCCCATTGCTCTGTCCTGTGGTCCTCTAGGGCTGCCTTGACCTTCGCTGTCAGGGTGTTCAGCTGGGTCTTCATCCCCGGACAGCGAATGATCTGCCAACGCTTTCGGAGACGCCTTTTGTCCCCTATCAATTTGGCGATGTGCGTTGGCAGTGAAGGCAGCCTGTTGGTCGTTTTCCTGGTGTGTGATGCAGCGGACAGAGCTTCTCGGATGCGACTGGTTAGGTCCATCGAGAATCTGTCGATGTCCGCTGCATCAGTGAGCTTTTGCTGAGGAACTGGGGCATCCATGCACCTCGAGAACTCCTCCCAGTTTGTCACGGGTCTGGGAGTTCTCGGGGTGGAGACTGCGGGTGCCGCAGACAGGACGAGGAGCTCATCGTCCAGGGTCTCCTGGAGGAGCTGTCCCTGGAGTCCGCGGTGCACGGCTATGTCCAGGACGTCCGGAGTAAACGCGTTGTTGTTGGGATAGTACGTCGGAGTCTCCGGACCGTCCACGTGGTAGCCGTGGGCCTCAGCGTCCAGGAGGAGTCGGCGTCCGTTCTGGTTGAACGTAGAGGAGTTCCAGGCCGGGTTTTTGCAGTTCCAGTCGCCGGCCGCTAGGGTAGGCAGCGGCGAGACCAGCAGAGCACTGACCTCGTTTAGGTCGAGACGGGTGTGCGGGGACTTGTAGACGTCGTAGACTCGCATGCGGGCGGCGGCGACCAGGATCTCCACACCTAGGGCTTGTAAAGAGCCCAGGCGGATTTGCGGCAGCGGTTGGTGGATTACTCCTCTACGGACCAGGACGGCCAGTCCTCGGTAGGCCCTGTTTGGCCCTTCCTCGTCCTGTCGGTAGATGCGGTAGTGCGGCACCTTCAGCTTGATGGCCGGAGACAGCATGGTCTCCGAGATCAGGGCTATGTGTATCCTCTGATCTCGGAGGACTTCCATGAGAAGCGAAGTCTTCTTTTTTAGGCTCGCGGCGTTCCAGTGTATAATCCTCAGAAGGTCCATTAAACCAGCCGAGTGATCCCTCTGAGGACTATGGCGACAATGTCTGCGCCGGTATGGAGGGCCATCAGTACCTCCTGGAGAATCTCCAGGGCCACCTTGACCGTGTCCGCCTTCCCTGAGTTTGCACCACTCAGACCAGGCCCTTGTGCAGGGGCAATAGTGGCCTGGGGCGCGGCTTTAGTGGCAGCTGGACCGGCGGCAGTTGAGGTGGTGGTAGCAATTGCGGAGGAAGTTGAGGGAGCGTCGACCACAGGCGCGCTGTTTCCGCCTTTGGGGGGCTTTTTCCCCGGCTTCTTGCCTTGAAATTTAGCTTGAGAAATAGACTAAAGGTCGAATATGTAACAACTTTATGAATCGCATAACGCTTTACCTATAGTTTTCTAGTTTTATTTATAACTTAATAATTGCTAATATATCTTAATATTCTTAAAGTATATAGTGCAAAGTTTCTTAACAGTTGTAACAGATAGAGGTCCCGCATTGAAATTTACTAATATCCTTTTACTTTGTTTATTGAGTAAGGCAAAAATACTAAAGCGCCACAATTGTCGATTCCTGTTATAAGATTATTTACTAACAAGCATGCCTTCATATGATTTCAATAGAGAAAAAATACTAAATTACTACAAACGACGGTTATTGTGTAAACGTTATTGACTAAGAGACATTACATTTAATATTTAATATAAGCGAAATTTACATAATCACCACCGAGTATCCTCAGTTACGTTATCTAAAATTACTAATAAAGCTTGAAATGGCTAGATACAGCAAGCACAATACTTAACCGCCATCTATTCAAAAATATGTCTAAATGAGTCGGATGTTAGTAAAAAATCCTTAGAAATTATTGAAATTTTGTCCCAATTTTCACTACTAAAGCGCCAAAAACATGCTCCGATCGCCACGAGACCCAGACCAATCGATGCAGAAAAAAAAAAGCAGTCGAACTGTATGTATAACTCATTTTGACCATAATGGCGCTTTAGTAGTTTTGCCTTTCCAACGACGATATGCCTATAAAATATGGAAATTATATACAATATTTGAGCGTGTATAATTAAACCCTTTGATAACTCTCGTCGTAACTTATCGTCGTGGGCCGAGGTCCCTCCTCCTGAGGCCACACAAAATTGATGTCGCTATCATTACTGACTAGCTCGTGTTCCGAAGCTCAGGGAGTGTGGATTTACATCCCAGTAAATCAATAGGTTCGAAACATGAGCATAAAAGTCGGGAGGTTTTCCCTAGCTTCAGCAGTGCGTTTTCAAGAGTACAAAAACAAAGTGAATGACATGTTAGTTGGCCCAAGTAACATGCTTTGCCGAGAAAAGTACAAACTATTTGGATTTTATTAGAATGTTGCAAAATATCTCAGTACGTATTGGATCATCGTGAAAATAGAAATATTACAGATACATTATACAGGTCGAACACAGACCATATTTTTTTCGACGTCAATTAAAAACAATAAATCTGAGTTTCTAATCAAGAATATAATAAATATATTTCAATATTTTAATTCGTAACAGCAGCATCAATGGTCGCGACAATAACCGTACAACATCAATGTCTCAATGTGAGCATTTCATGTCATACGACGGAAAATGAACGCGACTGTACAGAAGCCGTTATGAGGACGACATAGGTATCTATTGAAGCATTCTCTTTGAAGCAACAATAAAGGCATTCAGTTTGATTGAGATTAAACCACCAAGGTTTGTGCTATATAATAGTTACTCTAGTTTCTAAGTACGTAACGCAGTTTGGAGTATATGCCATTTACATGTTTATGATAGATATGTAATAATATACTGTACATCACTTACGTTACGCGACAGATCACGTCGAGAACTCGGAATGTAATCAAGTGAGAAAGTAAAATTTTGAATTTGAATTTTGAATACCATACTTTAACGTATTAATATGTCAGCAATATAATTAAAGATCAGAATTTCCAACTCTTCAATTAGGTACAGAGTATATTAACATAATTTACAGATTTCTTACGAAAAATCTGCCACAGAATTCTAGACTTAAGGCTGTTATTACAATGATTGGTAAAAGTTTGAATAAGTACGTGACTTCAATCATAAAGACTGTGCGTATTACCTATAAGTATGCTTTGGCTGTATTTTTTAAGTGCCATTAAGAATAAAATGACTAGGAATGATGGCGTGAGTGTATGTATGTATGTATATAATAAGAATAAAACTCAGATTAAGCATCCCTGCAAACATAAGTTTACTATCTGGAGAGGACTATTAGGTACGCATACTTTCCTTATTTCCTTCAGTACCGTGTAAAATAACTTTCTTCCCTAAATAAAATTTTTAATGACAAGTATTGTCGTTTGTCTAAACATAAGTGAAGTGAAAAAACAGACTGTATTTTTAATTTGTTTATAACTACGGACACTTTTGTGAATAATACCAACATTTCTCATTTATTCTTTTCTCTCGAGGTCTCCTATCCGCGATTCCAATTTCCTACCCGTTAGTATCGAAATGCTTTATTTATTCGTAGTTTTTTATCAGAAGAATTCTTTCAAAAGTTAATCAGTCTCCTTTGTATCGCGTATTTTTTGTGGAGCTGCTGTGAG
This sequence comes from Acleris emargana, assembly GCA_927399475.2. NCBI lineage: Eukaryota > Metazoa > Arthropoda > Insecta > Lepidoptera > Tortricidae > Acleris > Acleris emargana. Next base: position 8,735,225 of record OV656840.1, read on the forward strand.
GCAGGGGCTGTCTAGACCAATAGGTATTTTATAAACACCTTTGTTGTTTCCGAGCTTGAAGAAATGTTTTTAATTTTCCATAACCACCTTCTACGTTGATAATTCGCTTGCATATTCCTATATTCACTATTTAACGATTTTCACTTTCAAACGTTAAAAAAGTTTCAATTCAATTCACACGAACGAAAAACGGTTTTTCCCTCGTCATCCGCCATCGTAATTTGCTATTTGGAGCCTACTTGGAGCAGAACAGAACGGATCAAGATCTGTTTACATTTGTACTTATATAATGGTCATCAATGTAGGACTTCGGTCTCCAGACATAGCACCAGGAGAGAGATTTCTCTATTGTCCTCTCTTCCTATAGGTACAATAAATTCCGTTCTCTTTGGTGTTTTAAATCTAAAAATTGCCAATCTATTACTACCCTAATACACTTGTTAAAAATAGTACGAAGGTTTCCTTTGGTCACGGCCGTCGCGGGACGTAGTTCCCTCATCACGGCTCTATAAGTTCTATAACCCTTTGTTTCTGACCTTTTCTGTACTTTAAAACGTAGTTTAAAAAAGCTGATGAGATTTCTGTACAAACTCCTCCTATTAAAAACTATAACAACTATTTCAATCTCGGCACGGCAACTTTATAAAGTCCCTGGGTATAAAAGTGGCTCTTCGTCCGAGTAAATTAGCCTATGTAACGTGAGAGGAACTTCCAAAGTAAAAGAATGTTGAAACTTCATCGTTAAGTTTCTGAAATATCTCGGGCATTTTATCTCCTTAAAACTTTACTAGCTAACGCTAAGCTGATTTTGCAGGTAAACAATTTTGTGTGATAACTGTGATAAGCAAAATAGCTGATCCTTTACATCTTGTACTTATGCATATTTAATGGGCATGATTTAATTTGCTACTAACAATAAGAAGCTTCTTCCGCCTACCTGAATTAAGTTACTTAATTCAGATCATTGGAATAGCATTAAGCAAATTACTTTTTACAGTTTTTAAGATGCTATCTTGCTTATTTTTTTTGGAAAAACGTACTTACTGTGTTTTTTTCTGCTCGTTCCATGTTCAACTATTCTCAAAACCTCATGATATTTTTCCAATTATAAAAAATAAACAATACAAAAACAAGGTTAAATACCGATCAGGTTTTGGGGGAAACGATCACCAAAACGCCTTACAAAAACAAATTGCAATGCCCGGGCTTTTTCATCACGTGGTGAGTGTCGTATAAACATAATTAACGATATCACGATCCGTCGGTTAATTTGAACGCATGGTTCATCTTTCCATTAACGTCGTTCATTAATTATCATATCAATTACGAGACTCGTAATGAACGTACAATTACATGAAACAACAGCATAATAATGTACACGTGGAACAAAAACAACTTGCTAAATTAAAATAGACCTTACGTTTTCAATTGTTCCCGTGAATTGGTATTACTTCGGTATATTTACACAGTCGTTATTAAGGTCCCTTTCTGAATGGACGTTTAATTAACTGTGAATTTATTTTTTGTTTCAGGACTCACAATGAAATGGTTTCCTTTGATGGTGGTAAATTGTTTGCCATTAATTAGATGTTACATAAATAAGTATGAAAAAAGGACCTACATTATAGGTTTTTTAAATTTGTTACATGTGATATAAAAATAAATTGTATTGTCGGTGTAGCACTTAGGTGTGTTTGTTTGTGTGTTGAATAAGGAAGAATCATTACACACAATTACTCAACAAGTTCTCATTGCATAGACCGTATCACTTCGCAGAATTTTCGTTTCATAGAAAGCAATTTTCTGCTGAACTCGTGTGGATTTCAGGTTATCTTAAATATGATTCACGCAGGTTATGTTAGGTTTACATTACAAGATTATCTGAAATCAACACGGTTTCAGCAGAAAATTACTTTCTATGAAACGAAAATTCTGCGAAGTGAAGCGAAGTTTTAACAGCAACAATACAGCATTTTGATAATGGCATCTTTCTTAAACGAACCTTGTACAAGTCACGTTCCTCTCTGTTTCCGCTTTTGTTTTACCTTCTTTTATGTTTTATAACGTTTATAATGAAGGCCGTTGTATTTTCTACCTACTTGCCATTAATTAGATGTTTTCAGCACGTAATTAGAGGTAACAACAGGTCAATCAAGGGCATGGTCATGCTTAGCTTCAGGTTCCGTCGTGTACAAAATGTCAGCTTTGTAACTGAGGTTTTTGAGAAAAAGTGACTGACGTGAAAGCAGATGGAAGTTGACAAACTATAAGGGTTCCTAGTTTGGCTACAGACCCCCACTATCTGTTGGAAATGATGAGACAATGGTATAATGGATTGGAATGTATCTTACGTAATCATGACAATGTATATTGTGAATGAAATGAACGTCGAGATACCGATTTATGACAAAGGATGATGAATTGAAAAAGATATTAATATTTTCTAGGTTACGATTTCGAATGCTATTCCAGGAAATGTTATTTGTACTTAAATGTAATCTTAAGCGTCAGCACATATACACTTATTTTATGGCGCTAATAAAGCATTCGTAACTATGTGATGATTAAGATGCGTGCTAAGCCTGAATCAATAAATAATATATCACAGGACAATCTTATACGTATTAACCTGACCATAAAGCTCTAGGCTTATACTATGGATCGTCAACGATATGCATCCATACAAATACAAATGTGAAAGTAACTCTGTATGACGGTTTGTTACGCTTTTACGGGTAAACCGCTGGACCGATTCTGATGAAATTTGGTATGGGTTTAGCTTGATTTCCAAGGAAAGACATGGGATACTTTTTATCCCGTAAAATTTGACAGTTGCTGAGGGATAAAGCAGTTCCACGCGGATGGCGTCTCGGGCAACAGCTACAAATTGTATAAAGAAACATATACATAAAAGTCTACATGGAAAAACCCCTAAGATACGGACAATAAATATTCGTCTTTACCGTTGGCTAATGCGGTGGGATCTTTACCAACTTGGCTAACCACGTCGTCAAAATAAAAAACAGTTTTATAATAACTATACTTCTCACGTGCATATCATTCCGCTTAATATTCCAGCACAGTCATTTAACGAAAGATACGAGCTTCCTCGTGGCAGAGGGAAGTCGTTAGGATTAAAGAGGAGAAACTCCGGTTAACGTAAACCTGTTTTTTACATCAGCACTAACAGTATTATAATCTTACTGGCATCTCTGAGCGTCCGCGTAGATTTCAATGACCGCTATTACCTCGAGAACATTTAAAAAAATTGGGATGAAAAGATTTCTATGCATCAATCCAGGGGATAAGCTTATATTATAACTAATAAAATACAAACGCACAAACTTTCGCATTTAGAATATTAGTAGGATTAATGTTAGTTTGTCAGTCTGTATATCTGTGTGTTTTCCTGCGGAAACTACGCAGGATATTTGAAATATTTTTTTAATTTGCTATTTATAGATTTATATAATGCTAGACTAAGTAGTACCATTGTAATATTAAATATATTTAAAAAAATGACTGACTGCTGAGTTTCTTGCGGCGCTTCTTCTCAGCAGTGGTCTCCTCTTGTGAAGCGCTGGTAGATTCTTGACGTGTAAAAGTGCCCGTGCGGCCTACTTACTGAATAAATGTCTTTATCTTTATCTTTATCTTTACATCTTCACAATTAAAGCGCAAAACCGATTTTTATAAAAAAATTGTAGACAAATATATTTTACCGAAATATATTTTATAAAAATATAGCTTGTATTGTACATACCGAAGGAGAAATAATAAGTTAACGAAGTCACCGGTTAAGGCGGTATACATAAAAGGAAAGTTGGAGGAAAATGGGAAAGGCTTTTTAATAGGTGTGTATCGTGATAGGAAAAGTTGTTGGGCTTATAAGTTAAATTGAAAGAGCGATCATCTCTACCAGACTGGGATTACCTTGGATTTGTCAACACCGAAAGTGACGTTGCGCTGTCGCTCATTCCAAATTTAAATAACAAGTTAATCACACCCCGGAATTAAGCCACGGCTTAATTTTATTCTGTGCACGTATTTAATGCAAATCGTTTTGTACGGTCAGCCGTATACGTGGCTGCACATTCGCACACTTTAGAGATTTGTCACTTTAACGTCATGTTTGTACTGCTGCAGTTCCTAAACTAATCTGTAAAAGGCGTTAAAGCGAAAAGGTACAAAAGTGTGCAGCTACTTATAAGGCCGACTGTAAAAAATATTTAATATAGCAAAATAACACAGTTAAGAATAATTAAAATTACGCAAACCTATAAACCCAAAGCTTAAGAACAGCTAAGCTAACAGAGTTTAAAGTATTATAAAAAACATTCACACAAATAACATCAAAATCAACTTGCATTTTGATCCAATTAAAGCATTGACGCGACAATCCTGTCGTCATAATCCAAAGCACTGGCAGGCAACACACGGGCAACGTTTCCAACGCCGCACGCGTCGGCGATTAGGCTCGCGAGGTTCGTGATAAGTTGCGGGGCAGGCGGGCGCGCGCGAGGTGCCGGGGCGACGGCCGGGGAGGCACTGAGCACTGGCCGGGACTCCGGGCCTTCGGGCCGCGCCCGCACAGGTTTTCAGTTTTCAGGTTTTCACCCTTTCCGTGACATGATTGAGCGGGTTTTAAACTGTTCAGCGGGCTGAATAAGATATCCCGCGTAAAGAAAACGACCCGCGTTAAGTCGCGAAATGAGTTGTATTGTTAGCAGGGCTAGGCGTTATGCTTCTCACTTTCTTTTGTGTTCGTCTTTTATTATTTTATGACTAAAAACAAGTACCTGGCGCCGTATTTACCGCTTTGATTAATTAACGCCTACAAATAAATATAACCATAGGAAGAAACTTAGAAATGGGATCTATTATTTTTCTTTGTTAAGATTGCTTTTTCTAGACGTGCTTAATCGTTTTTGCCGTCTACTATACCATATTATCTTTCGATATACTTACATGCGTCGATGTTCGTATTTATGTTCATGAGATTACTTGTATAAATTAAAAAAAAAATTACCGACTTGCCGAAATACAAAACCAACTATACTTCTTTTTAGGGGTTAAAATTACAAGTCAAGTTTACGCACGTTATTTTGTAAAATAAGGACAGTCAAAATTAACTCACTCAATTGGTTTACGGTGTTTTTTATGTAATTGATTATGTATTATGTAAAATATAATTTCGTATATTAATCTCATTTACGAAGAAACGTGTGCAAATGTAAAGTATTTTCAATCCACGACGACGGCACGCCCCACCCGCCAGTCAATCCGACGTTAAATTGAACGGATGCGTCAACGTAACTTAGAAAAATAATGGAACGCGTAGACTAAAAATACTATAACATAAAGTAAAGTTTAGAGGACATCGAAATGCTTGACACGCAGCTCGGCGATCGCCCACGATCCATAGGTAATTTCGTTATCATGTCAGGACTAAAGACAGGCACTGCTGTGGGTCCGCTTCAAATTTCAAACTTGATATCGCTCTAAAACTTTGACATCCCCATTACCACATATCTAGTAATGGTGATGACAGTGTTATAGTTTATAATGATCCTTAAGTTCGAAACCAAGGATGTTTGTTGTTCGAGAACACAACTTGCAAATTGTACCATTTCATTTGACCGAACAGTTAAATGTCTCTCGAGAGCCGGGGCACATACATATATGGACCAAACATTATAAATTATTTCTGATAAGATTGACTCCCCGTATCTTAAGTAAAATAGGTTTCAGAGTACCTCGCCCCAACACACGACGAACCAATTGCCTGTTTCATGTCATGACCCATTTACACGCACTAAATACCCTGGAAACTCATTTATTAATAGATTGTGTAGTATATAATATAATTTTACTGTTTCGGTAATATTGATATTTTTAGCTTGTCACTTCCTAAATTTAAGTCATCCCTTAGAGTAAGTAGTGTTGTCTTTTTTGCTGTTAACTACTTATTCCTCTTGTTGTAGGTACCCACGCTGTCTTTATTTTTAATATGTCCCTGTAACTTGTGGTAACATCGCTGGTTAATGTTAAATTCATGTTCTGTTTTACCTTTAAGTTATATTGTACCGTTTGTACCCAAATAAAACATTAAAACATTTTGTAGGTACTATTTTCATCTACGAATGCAACGACACAAAAGTACCATAACAATAACCTTATCACGTAGACCGTTAAAAAAATGACATCAAAGCGCACTCTAAAATTACGAATACCGTAAACACCCGAACTCAGTTTTTATAGCTTCGCCCCGAGTCACTAAGTGCTCGTTATGCATTCGGCGTAGTTCGGCGCTCGCCCAGCAAGCTCCCGGTAATGTTCGACGCGTCGCGAGACGTGCTAATTTACGGATCGTTACCGACAACGATGACACGTCACGTCATGTTCCCGTGGGGCTGCGCTGCAGAGAATGTCAAACGGGGCGCTGTATTTAAAAAGTTTGGGTATGAAAAAATATGCTAACAGGGACGTTTTATAATTTGACAGGCAACTCGAAAAAAACGATATCTTGAGCTAAGTAATTCTACTACAATTTGAAATTGTATACTAAATTCGCCTTTCTTTTTCTAGTTTAGGTATTGTTTTAGATATTTGAAGTTATTGAACTTGAGTTTATTGTAGAAATTCGATCAGTGTTTAGAGTTAAGTAATTAAATAAATCATGCCTTTTTAATATCATTCAAATTCCGAATATTTACAGCCACCGCTCGACGTGATACCGCCCCTATTAACGTAAAGCTCGGATTCAGAACATGTAGTTGGATGGATGAACTAGAGGATTGCTAAACTGATATATCCGTTCCACCATGTTTTGTTGTTTTATCTGTTTTATGTTTCTTTATGCTCTCTAAAAGCATGTCAAGGAATTAGAAATTAAATTAAATTTACATAGGTATCTATTTTTTCATGAGTTAGTTGGAAGCTGGTCCTTCCAATCAAGAATATGAGGGTTTTGCTGACATCTTAAAATTACTTCATAGTTTGATGTGTTCTTACTCCTTAGTACTTTCCCAAGTTGGTAGACAAAATTAAATTTACTGTGTAATATGACCCGCGATTTTATTAACTTCGTGAAAATAATCTAGCAACTCCGTCCATACAATAATTCTCGTAGTAGGATTAAATTCCTTGTTTTCCTTGAAAATTGCTAAGTTCGAGACGTTCAAAAAGTGCTCTAATGAGACATTTTTGTCGCCGCCTCGGTCCCACGCAGAGGGACTTCGTCCTTACACTTTTTATTCGCTGTTGGTTTTTATTCGTTCTACTTTAATAACGATCATTTTTATCGGACATTGTGTTTAACTAAAATTGCTTTAATTTCCGAAAACGTAGAATGTAAGTACTTAGTCTCGTCCAGCACGCCCCACTCTAAAAGCAATTTGTTCTAGAAATTACCTAATTTCGTCCTCACAGTGTGTGATGTATAGGGTGATTAATTAAACACAGTGTGGACGGCAATTCCTTTTTTGCTATAGGTAGGTATATCAGTTACATTAGTTATAATTATAAGCTCTTTTAATTCATAGAATCTTAATAGATAGACTATTATTCAATGGATGAATGGACATGATATAAATAACCTCATACTCTTCATTGCTCGTAAATTCAATAAATCCTTCTCGCACGTTGTCTGCATGTTGACCTGACGTAACATAACACACAATTACGAGTGAAATAATGACAAAGGTGACTAACTTATTTGTTCCAAGAAATTAATAGGTTCATTCTAGTCGCTACGTACCTATTTATTTTTCTTGTTGCCTCCGAGACAAGAATAATGAAGCACCCAAACCTAAACCACCGTACATCCATTTAATATAAGGTATGTATGTATGTATGAGTATTTCGTCCTGGTTTTCATTAACCATCTGCGAGTAAAATGGACGCTACCAACCTCATTTACCGCGAATGAGAGCGCCAGATTAACTCCAGTTATGTGCCACGGACGTCGAACTAAAAGCCTATTCCACTATCTGGCGAGTATATGTGCGACGTGACAGAAAACTGCTTCCGACTGAGGCAAAAACGAGGCCGTCTTGCTGCGTTCTTTACAACTGTACGGCCACAGGCGAGAGAGACTATTTAGTTCAGTGCAGATGTTTCATTTTAATGCTCTCTTTAGTCGACCGTCCACCGAACTCCCCAAAGCTCTAAGATGGACAAGCGTTAAGTTAGTCATGAATATATTGTAATATTTTCCGCAGAAATGCGATAAATATTTCTAGTATTTTTGTATTACTTGTATTCTCACACTCAGCTCACGGAAACATCTCAACCCGACGGGCATTGGCTAGGAATTGCTGATTTTTGATAGGAAGTACCACCTGGAAATTTTTAGATATTTTGGTAAAGTACTCCTTGTACGCCAATTACACAATCACATAACAAATAATTTATCTTTTTTATTTGGTGTTTATTTTCTTTTTTTTATATGAGAACTGGTATTTGTTTGTGGGAGGTGATGCAAATCTATAAAAAGAACATCGTGTCAAAATTAAAAGCAAATCACTTGATCCCGAAAAACAGTACAGTAAAAAAAAACATAAAATAATCATAAGTCGACTGTCCACTGTCAACTCTCACAATTAAGATGTTGATACTCAGCATAAATATTCTTCGCTATAAGAGGTACTCAAAAAAAATACCGAGCCCATTCGATGTAAGGGCAGACTTACTATGGAAACCTGCACTATAGCCTTGCATGATCGTAGGTCACCGAGAAGCACCTTATTGGTTTTGATTTCCTTGCGATTGTCAAAATATGCGGTATAAATAGCAGTAGGTATGCTTTGAAAGCATTGACTCGCTCGCTCGCTCTAATAAATTCTTTAGAAAAACCCTTGACACACAGACATACAGACAGACAGATGCAGTCGAGTAACTAAAGCTTGCTTTTGTTATACTCCTGTAAAATGCTGTTATAGTAGTTGCAGTGGGTTACCTTTGTTTCGTAGAACTATGTCTGCCAAATGTATCGTTTCGTTTCCCAACTTTTCATTTGTCAACCAGCTTTGTTTTTTGTTACCGTAAATATTTTAGGATTTTGTAAAAACTAACCTAACCTAACCTATAGGGTTCTCCACGATGGTACTGAAATACATTCTGCAAAATTTATACAACATTGGGGTGGCAAATGAAAAAGTTGGGATATGATTAGGGAATGCAAATTAACCGGTTATTAACCGTTTTTGTATGAAAATAACCGGTTAAAACCGGTTATAACCGGTTATTTGCATTCCCTAGATATGATACATTTCGCAAACATATTTATGCCAAACGGCAGGCTGCCAGTTATAGTACCCACCCACCCTAATGAAAATTTAATTTATGTGTAAAGTGCAACAGTATTTCGTCCGTTTCACTTTAATAAATTAATGTTTACCAAATTATATTCATGAGAAGCGGTTGCCTTATGCGAAGCGATTAACCGTCGTCTACAAACAATCAAATCACAAACATACTTAGCACAAACTTTTGTCAATAACAAAGACATATTTAACTCGAAACAAAATCACTTTTCTTTCCCAACTCATCATTTTTGAAACACTCTGATTGCTTAGGGTTTTGTACAAGTTGGAATTTCTTGGCTGTCTCGTATCAAATTACTTCGTCAGTTGAGTGACATGCCATTGAACTACTGCGGGGCCCGGAGTGCTTCGGAATGAGCATGTGTAGCAACTTAGCAAGTAATACGTTTTGCATCAAGCTGAAGATTGTAGACATCTTATATTAAAGGCTGTTTATCGCTGGAAGGTTAAAGCAATTACATTAACTACAGCGATATAATTAAAATAAACGCCATCCAATTTGAAACTGAAGTAAAGTGGTTTTAAATGTATTTTATCTTGAGTTGGCAAGCATTTTAAAATGCGGGCTCATTCAAGTTTCGGTGAAAGATAATGTTTTTGAAGAGGTTTGTTTTATCTAAATGTTTCAAACCACTAGTGCTTAATTAAACTGGAATTGAACATTTATTATTCATTTGTCTTAAAGAGCTGGTCTTTTGTATTTTTTTAAAGTAAAATGTATATCGGACTGCCTTTGTTAAATACACAACGCACAAAAAGATAGATAATGTATGTAGAAACACGAGCCCTGTCCCTTTAAGGGATCTTTACCAGTTGTTCTTGGAATGGATAAGTGAGGACAACGCACGAAAATAAGCAAAGTACCTAACAAGTTTTACACACAATGACTTTTTAGTTTTATGTCAAGCCGTTTTGTCTACGGGGAGGTTACAATGTAACAGTCATACATATCTTTAATGTGTACTTATATACAAACATAGACTAACAAAAAACATTACAATTGTTGTTTTATTTATTTATTTTTACTGTCGGCTAAGAATTGTCGAACCTAACGCATTGAGCTACAACAGTGAATTCAGGATGGGATGCGTCTGTGCTTCGGATATATTTCGATGCCAAGAATTGAAATTAAATTTATAGAACTCTCTTTCTATAATCGCGTAAAATTCGGAAATCAAAACGACGTCTGATATGATTATCATGAATGGTTCTTTAAGAATTACGAGTAAGTATGTTGTTCCATCTTTTTTATGTGTGGTACCTACCCCTAAATAAAATAGGTCAACCAATAAGTCAATAAGATATCATTGGAATTCAGATATTAAACCAACATAATTATGCCGCAATACTCGCGCAATACAATAGACAATTTACGCGGAATTCAATGGTTTTAAATTTAAGGGGCGATAATCATGAAAAGCCGGCTTACCATCAATAGAAATGCATAGGCACAAAAGGCACTTTCTGTGTTTCGCTGAAACTGTAATTATAATTTCATATTGCCAACATGCCTACCCGCGTAATGTTACAAACGACACCGCAAACTAGATAAATGCAACCAATTCTTGCATTGAACTGATTTGCTTGCTCGTCGCATTCTAAATGGTGAGCTTAGATATGATGTGATTATTCCTTTGGAAGATTTAATCGTCAAAAATGTATTAGGTCACCTCGGAGCGTAGTCCATGCGGAATTCTGCGAGCTCGGGGCTCCAGCCATTCCCGCGGGCGGCACGGAAACTATGCGGGGCCGGTTTAATATTCGCCGCTTCCTACATCAACGTTTCGTTTTTAGCATGCAAACAAAAGAGTTTTACATCGCAAACATTCTCATTAAGACACTCCACACAAAAAAATGTACTTAGTGGAAAAAGGGGTTATCTACAACATCATCGGTGAAACTATCGCATGACCGCTTTTGTTAGGTTAATTTGAAATATTCATAGGTTTTATATGTGCAATATTTAGCTTTGGAGTACCAACCTACGAATCGGTAAAGGAGAACTCACTTTCTAATCTTTACCATCCCTTTGGGTTTAAATGAAGTAAACTCAATAGTTAATAATTTATCAAAATTCTAGCGTTTTACGCAGCCGAGCGACTGAACGGCGACTCAAGTGGTCGTAAACGTTTCAAGCAGCCCGTAAAATTGAAATAAAGCCGTCGAGGTCAACACCTTGATGGTAGGATTTACGAGTATTCAAACACGAAGGCTTCCTGCCCCGGGCAAAAGTACATAAATTATGAGGTATGAAGAAATAGCAGCGTTCTGAAAATTTATTATGAAATTTGTGGACGCGCGGCCAGACGGGATCGAGTCAATCTCGCCGGGAAAAGTACCAGGTGGGATTGATTCTAAGATAGATCTTATCTCCTTCGAAAATATAATCTTAAGTGGAAAATAATGTTTAAATAATGGGTAAAAAGTAGGTAGGTAAATTAGACAGAGAGCCTTGGGATTAAGTTATAACTTCTGTGATACAGGAAATATTAAAGTTAAGGGAAGGTTTTTCTACAAGGACAGGACCTTTAATTAAAATTGCAGCTTGTCTACTATCACAGATAATTGGCATTAAGAAGAATTCAGCCCGAACTTACAGTCAGTAACAACTAAATATCATATCAACCTAAATAATTGTAGTTAAAGTTTTAGCTGCAAATAAGTATATGCTCACAACCTATGTAGATGTGTATACAGTTGCTGAAAGACACTCATTCAATGAAATTATATTATAGGTACGTCCAAACGGACTGCAACAAGTATCTGTAACTCGCCACGCCGATGAACAAATAGATAACTTTTCTGCATCAAATCGCTGCAAAAGTAATCAGAATCAAAAGTTTAGTGTAAAAAATAAACGTACCTATTTGCAACGTATACTTACTTACCCATCTCAATAAAAACTCTGCTTCATGGTCCCTAGAGTGTTGTCCAATTCGACTAGAATTTGTTTACCAATAGAGATAGATTTGTTCAAAACAAAATAATTCAACTTTATTAGATGATAGTTCTGGTAGTTTATTACGAACGTACAAATAGTTTTTCCATTGACTTACAGGCGAACTCATCTCCTCGCATGCAAGTTTTGCAGTGGTATTAATAGTGGCACCATTTACACCGGCGGCATGCGTAAGTTGGTACACGTGTATATGTTATTAATTCAAAAGGTGTCACCTCCCGGGTCTCGTTGACAAGGGTCCTCGCACGAAACCGGGAACGTGTCACGAGTATAACGTGATAACCGCCCGTCGGAGCCTATTTATTTAACTCAAATTGAATCTGAGCTGATTCGATAACCGATATTTGCCCCCTGTACTTAATATAAAAGCTAGATAACTGGAAGTTACAGCGTCTAGTGAAATAAAAGGAAAGCATGATGTAACATAACGCCCCTAAGTGTTTTTGTAGTAGTGGTAGGTACCTATAACAACAGGATAAAATATTTACCATTGGATAAACGTCAACATATTAGAGTAGAATTTGCCACAGAATTATTAGTCTAATTTCTATTAATAACGATGGCACAAAGTCCCTTACACTGAATTCAGATACAAACATGGACAAATTAAGAAAATCTTTTGCAGGTTCATCTTATTAAATTGACTAAGAGCTACATAGCAAGATAATTTAATGGTACTTTAGTTTAACACGAGATGTGCATTAAAAGTGTGTTGAAATGTTGCGCAATCTTATTACTGTGCTAAAAGCTTAAGACGTTGTTGCGAAAGAGGTCAAAACTGAGATTATTACGGCACTTAAGCGTCTAGAGCCAGCGTCAAAATACCATGACTTTTTATATCGAGTTTCTGCCATGATAAATTGTCAAAGGACTCAAAGCCATGGTAATAATCATATTGGTTTCAGGAACTATTAACAGTTATTAAGCCGCACCGACACAAAAGAGCTTTGTAATACGCAGGCTGATTTACCTTTTATTGGGTAAACACCCCGTTCTTCTTCCCTGTAGACACGGGAAATGTAAAAAAGGTATACCTACCTATTAAAAAACCTTGCCATACTGCGGAACATTAATCATGTTCATGAAATATTTAACTGTCTATTGCAACACTGTTTATAGTTCCTATTATTTGAGATTAGTATTCTTTTAAAACTAGTAATTATTTAAAACTAGGTATTATATTCTACGTCCGAAATGGATAAACTGTTGAAACGATTGTAATGCATGACATCTTATTATAATATTATGTACACAGTTTTGACAATAAATGATTATCTTATCTTATCTTATCTTTAGTCTGGTTATAAATATTTATTATTTTTACCCAACTGCCGAAGGAGAAGGGTATTGTGTTTATTAGCCTATATATGCATTTTTGTTACTTTTGTGGCGCTCTAGAAACTAAACGCGTGGACCGATTTAAATGATTGTTATATTTGTTATGTCAATCGATTTGTCTTAATCTCGTGAGTGTCACTAGAGCGGCAACTATTCGCCATATTGCCAAAAAGAAAAAAATAAAGTCGACGAACTATGACAAAATATCATTGAATAGGTATTTTAAAATATTTTTCAGGCTTGTTTAATCATTTTTAATTTTGAACGATTATTTAGGATTTAAAATGATTTTAAGTTGGTTAGCAACAAAAGTCCAAAGACCACTCTGACAACTTTGATAATTATTTTGGGTTACGGCCATCTGCTCGATTGCAATGATATTTTATATTAAGATACGTCATCTGCGCGCAAAAGCGTTCCTCAAAAAGGTTGTTTAGTTGCCACGCACGCATCTAAGACAATAAAATTTTACTACCGAAAAGTAACAAATATATTTCGTAAAAAATGCCGTCTTGTGTTTTTCGAGGCTACCGAAATTATACTGTAACTGTAAAAGGAAGAAAGGAAGAAAAGATGTCTTATTTCATTCGTAAGTACCGTAAATATTTTTTACATTTTGTTGACATCTCGCGATTTTGTTTAATTTGCACCGGTTTTGTCACTATCACCTGTGAAATATGAGATACACAATTAGATATGGCATGAGTGCGATAAAAACGAGAGCGGGTACTTGTCTTGGCGAGAGGGGCCAGCAATTTGAAACGAGTATTCATCTCTTTCTAACAAAAGCGTTCGCTACGGATGTCTTTGTCTGTAGAAATATGGTAACGTAGCAACTGTCAGTAATTGGCGACGGGTGTTAAATGCTTTCAGCATAAGCATAACGTATCTAAATATAAAATATCATTGCTCGATTGCCTTATTTCCTCTTAAGCCTCGCCAAGACCATGTTTACAACCGTAAATCACGCCAACGTGCACTTAAATAACAACACGCGAAAAACGCTTCTTTTATCTCAATTTACAATTGCGAGGGAGTTGCAAAGAATTGAAATGAGAGTTAGGTACATATAAAAAAAGTTTCATGTTATACTAGCTGTTGCCCGCGACTCCATCCGCGTAGAAGTTGTTTATCGCTCATTACTCGGGAACTGTACATTTTTCAGGGATAAAAAGTAGCCTATGTGCTATTCCAGACTATAATCTATCTCTGTCCCAAATTTTATCCAAATCTGTTTAACCATTCTGACGAAGAACAAACATCCATTTTTTTTACAATTACAATATTAGTAAGATAAAATAAGGTAACATGAGAGTTATGACATATGTGTGCCTTCAAGTCTACATTTCCCTAATTGGGATGGTCCAAAAAAAATAACTCCCGGTTTTTACATTCTAATTCGAAAGAATAGGTAATTTTAAGATTCCAATTTCATTCACTTTGTATTCGTCCCAATAGTTTTGTTTCAATAATTTTTAATGATTTAGCAGGCATTTTAAGGATGACATGATTGTTTTAAACTTGGGTTGGCATTTTCTAAGAAATTACAACAACCCAATGATATCTAATGATAAAAAGTGATTGCAATAGTGTATTAAAACATACTATTTCAAGCGGTTTTCGCCTAGCCCGTACCTGTATATACCTAAGGGGGCTTCATGCCGAAAATTAAAGTCAAACAAAGGTTAAATATGCTTTTGTCGAAATATCCGAAAAAGAGATATCAAAAACGTAATAATGCAAAAAGCCCTATTCCTTGAAATAGTTTTCGAATGAGAGTAATTATAAAAATATTAACAAACCAACCAGGACGTCAACGCACCGAAAACTGTTCTTGAATTTCTGGTGTCATGGGCGGTGGTGACCTCTTACATAAATAAAAAACCAAATATATTACGATGGTAGATTATAGGACTTTATTTAATAACGTGCACACTTTACGAAAAAATATCAATCGGTGATCGTAGGCGGCGCCGGCGGCCGTGGGCGGAACATATAACACGAAATAAATAAGCTCAGTGTCAAGTTGACGTTTTCCTTCATCATGCCAATCATTAAGTTCAGCGAAGGAGTTTGTATAGTATATGAACTTGATGGGGTTTGGAAAAGGTTTATTTTTGGGCGTAGGATGAACGTATCGTGTAAAATACAACGATTATTGACTTTATATGAAATTATATATGACCCGAACCTTCCGTTGTGCAAAAATGGTGTTGGCGCTAATTGTAATTTTTTACTCACTTTTGCTCGGCACATCGTCCACGTAGGCACAAAAAGTTTTCGGACATGATTATGAGAGTGGAGTTTAAAAAGTTGGACATGATTAATTGAATTTGTTTTAGGAATTTTCAGTTGTGCAATTAAGATTTATTATAAACATATATACCTACTTATATATTTTACTTTCCCGTTCGTGATTGAGTGGTAACTACGGCTAACTAACTGCTAATTATTATGACCAAATTTTCCGTCCATATATGAGCGAAGTTATTCGGTATTCTGTTAATTTATGATTAAAATGCAAAAATGTAAACATCCTCAATCAAATTTACGGATAAAAAGTATTCTATACCTATTAATCCAGCTCATAAGAGTCTGTCTATTTATTAAGCAGACTAATTTCGGGCTAAGTTGAAAGACAAATGCTTGGAACTTCCTCAGAAATGTTAGGATAGTAAGTAGGAAGGAGAAATTAGTACAAGTAGTAGGTAATTAATTTCGTCTCATTAACATAATAATCCCCATCTTTCTCATAACCGTCCGTATGTATTTAGAGTACCATTTCATTGGCAACCCGCCGTAATTCGAATCATTACGCACTGATTGCCAGTTATAATTGACTTTTCCGGGAATATCAAAGTTCTGCTGGTCTTTTGAACGGAAAATCGTTCAGGGAGCGCGCAATGGATTAATGTTGAAACTCGACCGGTCAAATTGTCGGATTCGGTTGCGGCCTTGTTGGGAAAGGTCGTGATTATTCCGAGTTGCTCTGGATAATTATTAAGGGGTTGTAGATTGATTAATTTTTATTTATTCTCTTTTATAAGTATATAATTTTAATTATCACTAGGTTTTGACCTCTATTTTATCTGTGTAAAACTCGTTTATCACCTTGATCTCCAGAATAATACATAACAACAGAATAATAAGAAAACAATCTAATATCACGAGAAAAAAAATATGTCCTTTTTATGTGGTTCATCATCAAAATCGTTTAAACGGCTGAATTACCACTTTTTGATGATGATTTAATAAAGAATAAAATGTTGAAAAATATATACATCGTTCGTTTTTCAGCAGTTTCTTTGTTAAGTTTGGTCACTAATATTCAGCTTGATTGACGCAGTTCACGTGAAATTGATACCATATAACCTCCTGATCAGATAAATCTTATATATTTATATATATTGATACGCAACAGAGCGCACGTGCTGCGTCTCCGGCCCCTGCTCCCAATCACCATTGACCCGCGCGAGTAACCGATATTTCTCGGTAGCCTGGGTAAATGGGTGAGACAAAATATTATGTCTTCAGTAGGCCGAGCCAAGAAACAAACTCTGCACGTGTTTTTTCGTGGTCCCATTATATTTGTCCCATTGCACAAAAAGTGTTAAAAATGCACCTAGATTTGATCACCAAATAGGTACCTACTAATTTTTTTATTTATTTTTTAGGCATAGGAAGGCAAACGAGCACACATGCCACCTGATGGTAAGTGGAAACTGTGACCCATAGATATTCGCATTCACAAGACTGCAAATGTACTGCCACCCCTGAGGACTAATATGGAATGCCTCTAAGCTCTAAGTAATTTCACCGGGTGTCTTATCCCCAAACCGGAACACAACAATGCGAACACTGCTACTTGGCTGTAGGTGAATGGATAAGATGGTGGTACAGTCAGCGTCAAAAGTAACTGGTCACTTCAAGCTAATTTTGTACTTTATCGCATTAACACTTTGGACAACCTTGTTTGACATTGCTTATGTGACAGTAAAGCGACAAGGTATTTAAGTGATCACTTTCTTTTGACGCTGACCGTACCAACCCGGACGGACCCTGCACAAGAATCCTTCCACAAGTAAATGTATAATGATTGTACAAGTAGGTAGGTTAGGATCGTTATGTATCTTCAGATGCCCGAAGGGCAAAACTACCCAGAAACAGGAGCCCCGCCCAGGGCGGGGCTCCGTCGAATGTCAATGGGACAAATATAATGGGACCACGAGAAAACAGCCAACTCTGCTAATGTTTATGTTTTCTGTTGTCACGAAAAGAATGAAATTGACATGAGCGGCCGACGATGTCAGCGATGCTAACTTAGCGTAGTGCATCTTAATAGGCTCCCTGACCACAGAAGTAATAGCGATACTTATAAAAAAATACGCATCATGCTTACTACAGAAATATGAGATTAAACTTGTATCTCCGGGGTATGAGAACTATAGAGTGATTTTCAAGACTTTAAAACTAACAGTTTAGTAAGATAAAAATAAAAACCTTGGAAAAATTAAACTAGGGTAAAGTTATTTAAGTAGCGAGAGGTCTGAATATATAACTAACCTAGACTATTCAATTATTAAAACTAGGATTCCTATACCTTGGTACCTACCTAAATTATTCCAAGTAAGTTACAACTCAGTGAATATTTAATTGGGACATAGCTCATTTGAATTGCAATTGTCTGTGCAGCGAATGCAAATGGTGCAATACAATGTAAATTTAACCTCGCGATTGCTTTATCGAATTATTAAATTGCTAGTTGGACGGTGGTGAAGATATTTACTCGGGAGTTTTCATGATTTTGCAAAGGTATAACTGCTTTGAAAGAAGTCAAAGGGTAACAGCCCGAACCGCCTCTGCAAACTTATTTCCACGGAGCCTTTTTGGCGTTAAATTGATATCGTTGTTCTCTCCTACTTTACGACGAAACGTATTTTAAGTACTTGCATGCTCAAACTCAGCAATTTTCCTTTTTTTTTTGCGAATTTTATCTTTTAATTGGGCACAGAGCCCTAATAACGGTTCCGTAAGGAAACTATCCATCCGTCCGTAGCTTAGCTCACGGACTCTTTAAAATAAAATGTTGAATTAAAAAAAAATAGGACGCCTCCCCTTCACGTATAGTGAAATGTATCTTGTCGTTAAAATATTTTAAATGAAAGCTCATGAAATTTAAAGAAAAACTATCACGACCGGAGACTTGACTGGTTCCTGAGATACAGGCGACCAAAGTGTTCATACCTACTAAAATTACCTAAGACAGCTTGAGCGGGCTCTCAGTGGAGTTCCTCCTGACTCCCCTTACCTCCTAAGTTTATTAACCAAAAAACTTGAAAAAATCCTGACATACAAATATATATTTAAATTTTATGGCAAAAATAGAATTAAGTGTTTATTATTTACAGTTTTTGTTAAATAACATAATAACTTTGAAAATCTGTATTAAAATTTAGACTAGTCATTGCATAGAAAATAAAGTTTCCTTTAGCGGTTACCAAGCATACTATCTTAATACGGAACCCTCGGTGTGCGAGTCCGACTCGCACTTGACTGGTTTTTTTTTTCGTTGTAATTTGGGTCAATCAACTTTTCTTTGTAGCTCGTTGCCATGGTGACGTCTCCTGGGTCACTCTTTAAAATATGATTTCAAAGGATATAAGTCCACTAAAAATCTGTTTTATTGGCAATTACACACCCATTCTTTTATGGCCTTTCTCCTGAGTGTGCTGGAAGTATATATTATAACATTTTTTCTAAGAAACTCTATCACTGTTGTCTCCTGGTTTACGGGACAGAATAACAACAACAAAAAGTTGATCCACCCATTTACTAATATTCTTTGGGAGGAGGGAGAGTGAGACCTCGATACTGATTGGCAACAACTGTTGATTGGATGTCTGGAATCTACAACAATACATATTATCAGAAGTCAGAATGCGGTGCGCAATTTTTGAACTCCACTGAGAGCCCGCTCCATAAACCCTAGGTATAACTGATGCGCCCTTAGTTACAGGCCCGGCGCGCAGCATGGATTGCACCTCTCGAGTGTGAACGCAAACGCAAGTAAAGTCTAAAATATCTAAATGAAATAAGGGCAATTTGCGGCGCAGCGGCGGACGCGGCTGGAGAGTGCCTGCTCAATTTCAATCAAAAACCAATTTTCTATTTACCTCAATATCAGTTCAGGCATGAAATTAACCCTACATTGCATACTGTTCCACATATGGCACAACCAAAATATTTGCGAATTGTGACAAAAGTCAAGTTGCTAACGACATATCACATTATAGTTTTATTTCTCAAAAAAAAAAGTTATGCATTGTAGGGTTAAAATTGCTCAACAGTTTATAACTTAAAGCTGCGTCTCTTTTCTACTAGGCTGCGGTAATTAGATCGAAAAATAGGCCAACCCTGCATCAATTAATTAGAGTACAGACAGGGGAGTGTGTTAAGTTTTTTTTTTCAAAGAAATGATGTTAATCAATTTTACTTGATAGAAAAAAATATTAACAGGCATTTTTTATAGTAAGTAAGTAAGGAGTATTTGTAGAAGAGATTAAGTATTAGTAGGTCAGTAATTTTTTTAAATTTGGCGTACGCGCAACCACTTTTTTTTAAATATTATAATTTCACTTTGTACATCATACAGCAAAAATATAACAAAACAAAAAAATGCTAAGTGGATTATATATTATATATTTAACTTACATAATGAAAATTAAACTTATATGACTTTGTTTTTCAGAGATATCAAATAATCTCAAATAGTGTAATTAGTTCAGGCAAACTGTAACAGAGCTGCTGGTTGTTGAACAATGGAAAATATTTAAGCCCAGACCGGAATTTCTCAGAATAAAACGGATAGTAGATTGTTTAATAGTTTAATACTTATAGTAAAACAAACGATTTGCATTAATGAGTTAAAGTTTTGTATAAATAAAGCCTCTTTCATTTATATGAAATTTAAAATTCATATTAAAATTAATTTGCTTTGATACAATTTGTTTAAGTTGCCTGATAGCGTTTTAATGTTTTAATTTATAAAAAAAAATGTTCAAAAAGCACTGTTAATATTTTTGCTTAAGTACAATAAAAAAAACGAAAAAAAAATTTATTTTCATTTCCGTGGGGAATTTGTTTAATTCTGTAAAAATATATTGGTTCTACCAATTCTTTATACATAATAACTAGAATTGTCCTGTTAACTATTTTGCCTTGAAGTTTATTCACTAAAACGCGTTTTTGTTATTTTTACCTTGTTCCAGTCATAGAAAATGTTTATTTTTCGTTATTTTTTGGAGGGATAACTTGAAATACAGGATTCTAGAAAAAAAACACCGTTTAGATTTTTTGCAAGGTTAAAAGCAAAAGCCCCCCACTATACAGGGTAAACTAAATTGCCTATTAGGCGCAGCAAATTAGTGTGATCAGGGCATAATTCGATAACTGTAATTTATTTTTCTATGATAGAAAGTACTGTTAGTTAAAATAAAATAAAAAAATATTTTAAGTCTCCACGTCAATGTAAAAAAAACTAAAACCATTTTTTTTAAATTAATTTTGGTTTCATACGTACGTATGATATGATACGAGTATTTAACTTTATGAAAGTTTTATGAAAAAATTTAATTTAATTAATCATTCGGGACTATCATTATTAAAGGAGGTTCAGTAAGTTACACTTTTTCTGGTTGATCTTAAGAGAAATAATAGATAACTGTAATTCAACAATTTATTCTGTTTCGTATATTACGTATGTTGATAAATTATTAAAAATTAAACAGATGACATGTTATCGTATTGTATTTAGCTCGGCAGCCAATACTGTCAAGTACAGCTATTGTAAAGTAGACTGTACATTACGCTAATTAGGGAATGCAAATAACTGGATATAACTGGTTTTAACCGGTTATTTTCATATAAAATTGTCTAATAACCGGTTAAATTGCATTCCATTACGCTATAGAGGCCCTGAATACTTGTAAAATAATTATTGAAACGAGAATAAAGTATAGGTTTTTAACCCCCCTTATGTTACGTACTACTGCATGCAGACAAAAATTCCCTCGTTTTCGTACTTAGGTAGGTGTTTAAACTAGTCTAAATATTCAAAGGCGCGAATAAATATTTATTTAAAGTCGCATTTGCCTATTAAACCATTGAATTACTCTTTTATATACGTAATATTTGCGAAGCTTTTTAACCATCCAATTTATATTTCACATTTAATGATTGAAACAGTCTGGATGTAAATGACTTGCAAACAACACAAATATTGAGTTATTTTATTAAATTCCAGCCATTCGGTCTCTAGGGAAGGAAAGTTTAAATGTTCCCAAATTTTACTGGGAAGTAATTTGTTTCATTGAAATCGTTTGGTAGGTAGGGTATCATTTTTAATTTACTCTCAAAGGGAACTTGAATAAGGAAAATAAATAGGTAAGTGTAATTTGTCTCGAGAGCGAAGATAAAGGTCAAAAGGAACTGTTGCCGATTGACGAGTGAGATGCTGTCTTAACTCCTACCCTAATCAAGGAAATTACCTTGCCGATTGTTCTGAGTAGCGATTTTCTTTGTAGAAGAAAATTTCTTCTGGTTTCTTTGTTTTTCTTTCTAATTTGATTATTTGTTTGGTAAATTTGTGTGTTTGTTAAAATTAGTAATGTACCTACGAACAAAAAAACTGTCATTGTAATTGTTTTCTTGTGATATTGGAAAATCCTGGGTCCCAATTCTAGAAGTTTACCGTATTGTTTTTGTATTGTCAACGTTTTGTCAGCCATCTTAAATTTAAAGGAATGGCTGTCGAGCTAAAAACAATATGATAGCGATAAGTGTAAAAACAATGTAGAATAAGGCCCCTAATTTTGAGCATAAGTACAAATTAACGTAAAGTTTAGGTTAAGAAAAGTCACGAATGCTTTTCATCATGTCAGCCGAAAGACGTCCACTGCTGGACATAGGCCTCCCCCAAATGCCCTCCTCCCTCCCACGAATGCTTTTAAAGTCAAGTTATTTATAACAGTTTTACTAAAATAATAAATCAGGCATAAATTAGTAAATAATATGTGTTAAGGTTGATTTACTCATTTAAGTGACTTAATCTAACATTAATGTAAGTAGTCGACAACGAAGAGATGTATCTACTTTAAGCCCTAATAAAAATGCAATAAGGGTTACATCTCTTTATAGTCGATTCTACATACACAAAAACTATTTGCATGTTAAATATTAGTCTCAATTGTTTTCGTTTTGTTTTTTTTATTTCCTTGTTCACAACACTTCAATTACTGGAACGGTAGCAATCCCTTAGAATTTAGTATTCTGAATATTGACGTGTCGGTATAATTCTAACACTATCGCGGAATTTATTCAAATTTTTAACCCCTATTAAAATAGCATTTTAATGAACTTTTATAAAGAAAACAATACGATACCAATATTGATAAAGACAATGTCGACCCCAGAAATAAAAAGCGAACCCTTTTCAACCTACTGAGGTTGAACACACTAAAGTCATCAATGAAAGTTGTATTGAAATGCGATGACACGTCGAAAGCAATATATTTATACCGCATAGAATAGAGGCCCAGTAGCCTTACGTACGACAATACGGAAACACCTCAGTAGCAATAAGGCGTAAGAATCTCAGCCCTGTTATTATTCATGCAGGCCTATTACGGTCGAAGTTTATCGATGAGGATAAACCTGGATAAAACATCTATCACTTTCTGACCAGTACTTAAGTGCGAGAGTGACGGATGCTCCATCCATCGCGACAATGGCGACCATAATACGGGCCATGGATATTCAAGACATAAATACATGCAAGAGAGACAGCGGAAACCATAATGCTACGAGCTACGCCGCTACGGCGTAGCACTGTCACCGGCTACACCGCGAGCACTAGTTTAAATAAAGGTCGCTGGACACATGTCATGACGTATAAGATCGGAATACACTTTCATTTCAACCTGTATTCTGGGTTTTGAAGAGCCTTAGTAATGTTGACAATACA
This sequence comes from Acleris emargana, assembly GCA_927399475.2. Taxonomy (NCBI): domain Eukaryota; kingdom Metazoa; phylum Arthropoda; class Insecta; order Lepidoptera; family Tortricidae; genus Acleris; species Acleris emargana. The sequence continues at coordinate 8,758,869 of OV656840.1, forward strand.
ATAGCATAAATATGGGGGGACAATATCACACAAATTGAACTAGTCCCAAATATGTCAACCGCAATATGGTTTTACCAAGTAGTATAAAGGCTCTGCACGACAGGTACTATTAGCCCAATGGAACCGTGGCGCCATAGAACGGTGTCACAATGACATTATAAACAATTTGTTTGACACTTATTACGACTTGAATCATGACGTCACTGGGACACAGTTCTATGGTGGGTCTGGCTTCCTTGGCTAAGGCTTATAGTACATTTACAACACGAGATTGTTGAGCCACTTGCCACTGTTCTTATTTTGACCGGGTAATGCAAATCAGGCTTAGCTAGCTGCTTACACTCGTATATTCAGTTGGTAGTTATTACTCGGCTAAATTATGAAGAATAGTTTTAACATTCCCGTGTTGTGACTGTACATCGCGAGGATGACGTAATACCGTAAAGGCGTAGGGGGTTCTAATGTGTTTTAAGTCAGTTAGCGTAACATTTTAAAACGTCTTAAACGCGCAATTCATTTAAGGTTGAAATAAAGGGACGGAGGTTTCATCTGTGCCGAGCTGACCAGTGTGCGACAACCTTGAACATTTGCCGGAAGGGTAATCTCCCGCCTCAGTTGAGGTTTAAATGATTACCTACAGGAAAACGAGATTCCCGGCGGCAGGGGAAATTGTTCGCTAATCTACTAACGCGGGCACACCTCCTGAATTGCGATTACATGCCAGATATGAAAAGACACTCGTGTGAATGAACATGAATCCCTATTTTAAATATGAAGCAATCTGTATTTCATTTCACATCTGAAATGAATTTAACTCGGTCAGTATCGAGGTCAACACATAATGTTTCGACGGATCATGTTTGCGTTGTTGTACAAACATTTAATTTGCACCTGGTAATAACCAACTTCATTTATTTTGGCAGTTCATTTAAAAGCTGTTGAAGTAGAGGAGCTTATTAGATAGATAAGTACTTAATACTTGAAAGGCATTCTGGAATCATATTAGTGTAATACGATTTTATTGAGAAAGCTTCTAAGGGAATTTGCGTTTGATGTTTTAAGCGCCGGCATAGCGATGTAAGTAATTGTTATAGCGCTCATGCTCGCTACTTATTTTAACCTACAGAGAATAAAACAAGCATAATAGAAATACTTCGAGCCTCTATTCAACATGGTAAAACAATCTTTATTTACGTGTTATCGTACCGTCAACGCTACGATAGCTCTACTTTAATTGAAAGTATTGGCGGCCGAGTTAAACACTACCATAACACGTCAATAACATGTTTTACCGTGTTAAATAGAGGCCAAGGGAGGTTATTACTAAATAGCTATGCAGTTCAGTCTACGCAGACAAAAAAAGGACAGAGCTAAAGCAGTTATATAGCTCCGTCCTTTTCTCAAAGCGTATACATAACTGCATAGGTATTTCATAATAACCCCCCTGGTCATGAAGTAAAACATAAAATTGTGCGCCCTAGAAAAGCTAATTGAGTCCCATCAGCATCGCTTCAGTCTAAAAGCGTCTACGACGTCAAAGAGCTTTACGCACCGGATCCGATTCGGATCGGAGAAATTTGTATACCAAGTGATCACCGTCTGAAATCCCTGATCTAGTTTGCAACTTCTCCAGTATTCAACGTCTTCACAGTTGGCTCATCGCCCTCATTTGTTTTTGCTTAGTGGGTTTATTTGCATTTTCTAAAAAGTACATAAAGTATTTACAAGTAAAATATTATTATAGTTCAACCAACCGAACCGTACGAGGATAAATCTAAGACAAAAAGTGGTTAATGTCTGTCTAGTAATATAATCAGTATGAATAGGTCTTAATGTATAGTCCACGATGAACCGAATCCCGGCAGACGGTGATACCGTGATAATTGATGGATTTCCAATAGTGCGATTGACGTGTCTCATAAATAATATGACGATTGTTTTCTTTCTCGTATGAAAATAATAAGAAACGATCCGGTTCCACGTTTCGCACATTGGGAATGAGATAAAATGACATGACAATAATAGTCTGCGCGTTTCGACACAGGGTTCGTAAGGTCTCACGGACTGGCTTGAAGATGTGGATGGTAGGAGAAATGACTTAAAATCATGTAAGACAACATATCTCGCATAATAAAAGTGAACCATTTTTTTTTTATTTTTTTTTATATCATAGGAAGGCAAACGAGCACACAGGCCACCTGATGGTAAGTGGAAACTGTGACCCATAGACATTCGCATTCACAAGACCGCAATCCTAAGACTGCAAATGCGTTGCCAACCCTGAGGCCGAAGATGGAATGCCTCTATGCTAGTCATTTCACCGGCTGTCTTATCCCCAAACCGGAACACAACAATGCGAACACTGCTGCTTGGCGGTAGGTTAATGGTGATAAGATGGTGGTACCAACCCGGACGGACCCTGCACAAGGTCCTCCCACCTCCATAAACCATGATATGATAGAGGTTAAGTTACATATAAAAAGTGTTCTTGAATTGTCACGTAGCGAAGTAGAGACAGCTTCCAGTCATCCTTTTTCTTATTGGTGGTCGGTAGGGGTTGATGGCTGGCTCGTCATTGGTTGTTGATGACGTGATAGATGCAGCTGATTGGTCGCCTATGACTTGATATTTAGTCGCCGCGGTGCGTCTCAGGGTATCAAACTACCTAAGGTCGGCTGCAACTCGCTTGTATGCATGGGCTTATGCCATAACACATTTATTTTACTTATCAAACATCACGAATGTAGACTTGTACACTCGCGGTCAAATAATACGGGTCAGAGTGCGTTTTTCATACTAAAGAGGCCATTTCGAAGCCTTGGTTCCTCGCCAGGGGATGTTTTTAGTGAAATCTGATGATGGATACCCCGAGCATTAATACAGGACTTCCAGAGTACCTAAGATACCTAACTGATTGAGTCTACGGTTAACGCCGGAATCGTGCATGTTCAGAAAAACATCTAAAATGGCAATAAAATGTAAAATTCAAAATTCAAAATTCAAAATATTTATTCAGTAAATTGGCCACATGAGGGCTCTTTTACACGTCGGTAACATGGAGTGAATCTACCAGCAGCGCTTCGGACAAGACCATCATTGCGGAGAAGAAGCGCCGCAAGAAACTCCAGCAGAAGGTCATTTTTTTTCAATGATTAAATACAATAATACTTAAAAGTATCTAAATTACATTACAAGGTAATAAAGTAATAAATAATTATTTTTTAAACTAACACGAATAAAATCATTACAATGTAAGGACAATAAAATACAAATAAAATACCTAATGTCTAGGAGAACAACATGACGAGGTCTCTACGTTAGGAACGATAATTAAAATAATTAACTGAATAACAGGTCCTTGCAAGCGTGAACAGACCGGACCCCACAGACAGCACCCGTTCACGAGTATGACGCGTATCTCAGCCATCGCCTCCCTCAACCATGTGTTCGGGAAGGTGGCGACCCGATCAACGACGCCGCCGTAAGCAAAGACCTTAGAGTGAGCATGACATGCTCATGCTGCCGGACAAAATATATCAATAAAAAAGGGAACTGTCCGGCGAGAAACATCACAATGTGTTCTCATTTCTTAAGTGTCTTGTGCACAAGAACCAATAAAAAAAAAATACTAACAAAAAAGGATACATTAGGTAAACTTAAATGTCTACATCATTGGCTTAAAGGCATTTAACAATAAGCGCTGCTCAGTGCTCACATATTAGATATATTTCTACTCGAAATGCTTAAAATTAACCACAATTTCAGTAATAGCTCATACTAGTTACTTAAAAGCGTCTTTATCATCTACGAAGTAATTTATAGTATAATATGCCTTACCCAGCAAGCAGCGCTTAATGCGAGACTTAAATTTAGTAAATGGCATATTGACAATATCGGTAGGTATCTTATTGTAGAAGCGTATACAGTTCCCCACGAATGATGTGCTTACTTTACGAAGACGGTGACCTGGGACTACGAGTTTATCCTTATTTCGCGTGTTGAGCTTGTGAACGTCACGGTTATGCCTAAATTCATGTATGTGTTTGCGAACATACATGATATTTTCAAAGATGTACTGCGACGCGACAGTAAGAATATTAATTTCTTTAAATTTATCTCTGAGTGAGACCCGTGAACCCAGCTGATAAATAAAACGTATAGCCCGTTTTTGTAATATAAATATGGCCTGGATGTCAGCCGCTTTTCCCCACAACAAAATCCCATAACTCATAACACTATGAAAATAACTATAATACACCAGTCTCGCTGTCTCGACGTCTGTAAGTTGGCGGATACGCTTTACTGCATATGCTGCAGAACTAAGTTTACCCGCAAGGGTGGATATATGCGAATTCCATTGCAGTTTTGAGTCCAAGGTAATACCTAAAAATACTGTTTTATCTTCGAATCCCATTGTCTCATCCTTTAGTCTTATATTATTCCCATTCACTCCTATCACATTTGATAAAGAAAATTTCATACACTTGGTTTTCTTGGCATTTAAAAGTAAGTTGTTGGCTGTAAACCAGTCAACAGTTGTTGACAACGTGTCATTTATGTCATTAAAATTTGCCTGTTTTCTATCTACTTTAAATAAAAGTGAAGTGTCGTCGGCAAATAGAACTATTTCATGTTTGTCGCGCACAACATAAGGGAGATCGTTGATATAAATCAAAAACAAGAATGGACCCAGAATTGAGCCTTGAGGCACTCCCATAGCAACAGCTGATCCCGGGGATTGCGTTCTGTTTATGTCCACCCGCTGAGTTCGGTGAGCAAGGTAAGAAATAATAAGATTAAGAAATAAGAGTATTTGTAAGGAAATACAAATACTCACCCAAACTCTCTCGCTGTGGTGTTAACTGATTGTGCGATCAGTAAGGTATCTTAAGCACTTTTGACCTCCTCTATTGAACCTCGGAGTATCCACTGTTAAACCTCACTCAAAACAACCCCTGGCCAGGAACCAAGGCTTCGAAATAGCCTCGTTTGTATGAAAAACGCACTCAGACCCGTATTATTTGACCGAGAGTGTATTATTGTTCGTATATTTCTAACCATTTAATAACAAAAACATTTATTTGAAGCTGAGTTGATATTTATTTGAACTAAAGAAAATAGGTATATTTAATATTATTCAACTAAGTAGAAATATGACATTCCACATCTTAAGCGCATGAGCTTAATTTGTAGTTCTTTACCTTTTACTCCAGTCCAGTAAGAAAGGGATGCATTGAGTTTCAAACGATTCTCAACCGAACTGCAAACTGCATCATTCAGCAGCGCTCGGCACGGAGACGGCTTCAAAACCCTTTGTGTGCAACTTCCTGAATAGCTGCTTATAGTTGTTAGCACTGCTTTCAACCCACATCGCATTTCTACTATCCTGTTTGCACGCGTTAGGTGCAAGCGAGACAATACATGTTTTCAGTTGTCATACTTGGAATGTAGGGCATAGGAAAATCTTATACAGCCAACTTATACCTTATGAGGTAACTTGTGAATTGATATAACCTGCTTGCACAAAAAGCCTTAAAAGTAACGTTCAATATGGCGCGGTCGGTAATTTTATAATAATAAGAGTTATTTAAATAGTCCTCATGCAACATTTGCAACAATCTTATATCGCTCGTAAAAAAATCCCGTGTTGAAGTTTTGTAGCAATCTATTATTTCTGCCGGAATAAATTCTAGCAGAGAGCACTTAAGATGCAAAAATAATCTACTCTCAGGGCGCTTTTCTTTCTTTAATTTAAGAAACAAATCAAAGAAATAAACATTTTTTTAATTTTTTATTGCATAAAATGATTTACACTTCAGTAGGTACGTTTTAAATTTATCTCTTTCTTCTTTTGTTACTTATTAATGATACAAGTAGGGCAGTAAAACTCCGCGAATGACGCGATGGTGTTTAACTGCAGAACATTTCTGCTTGTAGCAACAATGTTACTTAGGAATTAACTTTAATGAAAATTTATCTAGATTCTCGCAGATCTTTGGTGAAATAAACAAAACGGTTGAATTAAAATAAAATAGGAATACTGTATTTCTAATAACGTGAATACGCATGCGCTCACATATATACACAAATAGTTTATGATCACGCGTTTTACATAGTACTGGAAACATACGTCATCATCGGTACTGGAAAATAAGGTCAAGTAACGTAGAAATGGCTATCCCACATTTTAGGGCACTAGTTACAGCAAGTTACAACAAAAAATTACAATATTCACAGCACCTTGTCTCAGCAATTAAAGAAACTGACTCTCCCAATATTTAGATGGCTTAAAATATACAAAACATTTACTTAGCTAGTTACTTCATATTAGAATCAAAACCAATACCAATTTACTTTTCGTACGTACGTTCATGACACGTGTAATAAAAGAGTGTACCCATATTGCTTACTAACTGAAAGTTTATTCGGAGAGCTGCAGTTTGCAAAAGTTGTCGTGAGTTACACAAACCTAAATGACTTTATAAACTCGTCCCCCTCACAGACTAGTCGGGATAAAGAGCAGATGTAACCAGTTTTATAAAGCCGTTATGGAAAAAGGTCTCCGGCGATTTTATAATTTTCCTCCCCCGCCATATCTTAACGAAGACGCTAGGGACTCGAGAGATGTTTCTTGTAATTTGCGGTAAAATAATGTAAATGTAAACGCTCCATTTTATATCTACTCCTCTTTTTATGTCTTGTTTTCTTCACGTTTGGCGAAGATAAACAATTGTGCTTCACTAAATTCATATTTTGATATATGTAACCTTCAATTATCAACCACTGGATTGAGTAGGTTATGTTATGGCACTTAAAAATCCACCTGTCTTTACAACTATAATTACCTGCATAATTAATATTTAAATTATACACTGACGTTATCATAGAATGCTACTCGCAGTAATTAAACGCTCGTCCCAGGTGGCTGGTTGTCCGTCCGTCACGTTAATATTATTCAACTTTACCTGCCCTAATTGCTCCTCAGCGTAAAAGTGTTGGCTCTAATTTATATTATTAATGTGTCGGCGGGGAACAATTTTCCGAGCCAGCTTACCCCGTAATTGCTTGAGCCGTAGCCTGCCGCGCCCCAAACTCCATTGGCACGCCGCCAACTGAAATCCACAGGTGAAAGTGAATGATTTAACTCCGCGAACATAAAGCATAAAGTAATATAAACAAGCTTACGTGTCTACGCAAAAACAGCCATTAATTTTGCCTACTTGGTCACGCTACACGACTCCCGAATCGAGCGCCTCAATTTTCTCAAGTTTTGTCGACCATTTATTATCATGTCGAAGCAGTGAAGTTGTGCCCACGAAACAACGATTACCTTGTCATAACAGCCTTAATAACCGTAGCTATAAATCGTGTACATTTTCTTATCAACATGGAGCGACGTTCAAGTAATATTTTATTCAGACATACCTACAGGCTTCCTACAGGTGTTCACGCCTTAAAATAAATAATTGAAAAAGTTTTTCAACTCGCATTAGAATCTAATTTAGAAAGATGTCAGAAACATAAGATTAAGGTCGGCGCATTGTACAGCTCATGACACGCATAATAATTAGGCAATGGTTACTAATGATCATTAGCGGCGGATGCCATATTCAGAATTATTCTGTTCCCTTTGACGGGGTTAAAGCCTTACTCACTAATCCAAAATACGAAGTAATGATGATACTGTCCCTTTCTCGTTATTCTGCATTCATAAAGGAGTAAAAGGGAGATGATTGACATAGTTTTTGGTTGATGTTTCGGGATAGTACACCTTAAGAACGCAAATTCCAAGGCAACCCACGCGAGTGATTAATATGCTGAGAGTGAGAGCAATAGGACATTTGAGGACACCGATTCTGACACGCCCGCCAGGCAATAGGTAGGTATTGAACCGTTAAGACTACTGTCCTATTATAATAAAGTGATACAAAAAAACCTTTTGCCGGCCGCCTTTTTCTCTTGGGTATCCCTATCCTTAACTTAAAATAAGTTAAAGATATTCTGCTACTCATTTTAAATTCAGCTCGTATATTTTCTTTTAACCCACAGATTTACGAATTCATTACAATAAATCTCATCTTTCGTTATGAAGAAGAAAATCTTAAACTGACTTCACATGCATTTCCCTCAGCAAGTTGTTTGCTCAAGTTGGCGCCCCGCCAAGCTCGCATCCAGTTCAAGAAATCCAACGCCAGCGCTACAAAGTTAATTTAATATCGCGTCATTCCCTGAGCGATGACCCGAGAGATCTGAACAAACTTTTAACCGTGGACTGTCCCAACAGTAGTAAATCGCACAGCATGTTCGTGACATAAATAAAATACTACTAAAGTTTATGATATAATAGCAATTACTGTTCGCACAATAAAAACGTCGTTTTCGTTGTCGCCTTTACAAATGGTTTGTTGCTCGTTTGGTCTTGAATTACGTACTTTATAAGTCGGGTTGATTTTAAAAAGAGAATAAAGAGCGGGGTGAAAACAAAAGGTAATCAAGATGAGGCTGATGGGGCCGCGCAGGCGCCGGCCGCGGAGAGCGACACATCCGCGGCGCGCTAACGAACTGAAAATGATTACTGTTTTGTCTCGTACGAGTATTATGTACTTTGATAACACCGAGTCAAAAAAGCGAGCAAGAGCACGTCTAAACATGCTCAGTGTAGGGTTCCGAAGCAATTACTACACAAAAACTATCTCAAAAAACAACTAGTATGAACTAATCCTCTATTTAAAGTTGTGCTGTCTTAGGTGATTTCATTATGTATAAACACTTTAGTCGCCTGTATTTCAGGAACTAATCAAATGTACTTAGTCGTGATAGTTTTTCGTTAGAATTCGTTATATGTGGCTTCATTTAAGTTTTTTTCTGATTTTTAATATTTGTAGTTATTGCTATTTCGACACTAGACTCTAAGAAAAAAATGCACTTAAAATCTTAATATGTAACAAACGGATCCCTTAATAGAAAAATTGTTTTCACAAATCCGCAATGATTTTAAAAGAACTATACGCCACACACCATGGGGTAGCTAAGAAAAAAATATACATCGCTACGTTACTCGCAGGGGAGGAACACAAAAAAAAACATTTTATTTTACCACTGTCAGCGTGACTAATATGTATGTTCATGCCAAATTACAGTTATCTAGTACTAAGAGTCTCTGAGCTAAGCTACGGACGGATGGACGGATATGGCAAAGTTATAGTTTGACTACGGAACCCTAAAAATTATGTCGTGTGCTATGATGATTTACATGGTTATTACTATGGATTTAAAAAGTTTCATACATGAAAAAAATGTCTGATAACCTTCAAAAGGAAAGACACTTAAATATATTACAAAAATTATATTACAAAGTTATGTTGATGCTTGGCCTTGGAGTGATTATCTTTTAAAAGCCTCACCATACGGGACATACTCGTATCTATAGCTCTTTTTACCCGACTATACGGTAAAACTAAAATGAGGGTTCTAAATAAACAGAAACCGTTAATGCCATTTATGTACGTGTCGCTTCTTTGTCGACTCTTTACCAAACGCAATAAAAAGTTTTCCTTGTGAAAACTTTTATATATTTTTACTAAAAATAATTACTGTTTAAACAAGCGTACAATGAACGATTTAGAATCCCACATTCTTATTCCTAAACACCCTGTAGAAAAACTGGTGCATATTTTTTTATTTTACTTTTGATATACACTTCTTAACTCCGTAAATCTTCGTCTGAATATAAATTTTAGTGAGAACGTAAAAAATCCAGCTAGGGCGATGCAGAATAAAACGCCTACATTTATTTAGGAATCTCTGATGTATCGCACCACGTAACGCGAGTGTACGTGCCAGTATTTCATACAAACGACCCCGTAATGAGATATCGCTGGAATAACGCCGTACGCCTGAATTGCTCTATCGGCGCCAGGTTAATGGAGAATTGTTTTAGTTCGCATTATTTATGAGACTGGTATTTTGCATAGTTGCCAAAGGTTATAGTGATTCATGATTATGTATAATTATCAGTTCGACTAAAATCTATTCTAAAACGTGAGTGCAAAGTGGATATTTTTTGAAAAGAGAAAAATATATTGATCTTTCGAATGTAATTCTAAATTCGAATAAAATATGAAGTAAGATCACATTAAAAAAAATATTGATAGTGTAATGACAAGTTAGGTATATATGCAAGTAAAAGAACTCGCCGTTTTCCAATTGTAGTAACCGCCTCAGACCTATAATAAAACAAGGCCTCTATAAGTCGATAGAACCATACTGCCTTTGACGTGTTATGGTACTGCTTTATTTCAGCCGCCATTACTGTCAAGTAAATAAGAGCTACCAAAATGTTGACAATACGCAAACACGTCAAATACAATAAGGTTTTACGATGTAGAATTTCAGCAGTTTAAAAAAACCGTACCATACCGATTACGTTATAATAATAAGAATAAGAAATGTTTTATTGCCATACACCAAAAAAATATACAAATAGACAAAAAACGCAGCGCTGGTTTTCAGTCCGCTCCTTTCCTTTTCTTTCCCTCGTTTCATTAAAAATACTAAAAGCTAAAGCTGTGCTTGCTCTTTACAACTTATAAAAAAACATCACATTTAAAAGGAACATGTAAACAGTAATTTAAAAAAATGGAGAGTAATTAGTATGAGATCTTTTTCAATATATTTAGGATACCAGTAAAGTACCTCCGTAATTATACTTTTTAATGTCTTATAATATGATAAGTATAATATAAAAAAACATGTTGTACAAATACCTATTTGAGGACCAAAAGCTTTAATATTACTTTTAACGACTTACGTACAGGTTGCTCTAAAATAATTAAGCGCACATTTTTTTTTTCAGTTAATACCAAATCAATTATCTTTGTTCAATAGAAATCTACGTAACATTTTCCATCAAACAAAATTTCAAATATCTAGAATGCGTTTTATAAATGAAACAAAAGGAATAAAGAAAATATTGCATTGCGTTCAAAATTATTTAACACCCCAATGTCTTTTACACATTCCAAGTCAAAGTTATCGTTGTACTTAAGTGAAATGTTAGATATGCCAACGATATTAAGCTTTATTCAAATCAGTACTTAAAAAGTAGTAAATAAGAAGCACCCAAAACCGACGTACGTGCATGAAGAGATTGATGAATGTAGAGGAAGCGAAAGTGGTATGTTTAGATCGGTGCACCTGGCGTTCCCTAGTCTCTGCCTACCCCATTGGGAGACAGGCGTGAAGTTATGTATGTATGTATGTCAAATCAGTACAAATTCACGACGAGAAAGTATTTTACCATAATACCCAGAATTTCATAATGTAATCTTTGTTTCAAATAAAACTGGTATTTATTTACTAAATGGGACTCGTCCAGCAAGTTGCATCATTTCAGTGAAGGCAGTTTTCTAAAGTGTACAGCATTTAATATAATTAACAATAATGTAATTTTTTCCAGTGTTTCTTAAATAAGTAGGTACTCGTTTTAACATGCAAGTAGAAATACAGCTAACGTAACTTCGAACTTCGATTGCGATGCAACCACAAAGCTAAACGCGCCGCCGCCGTCCCGAGACGATGCTGTACCTAATTGCATATACCTAAAGGTTGTATGTACCAGTATAGGTAAACAAGACGTCGTACGAGCCTAAACCACAACTACACGCAGCCTGTGTGAACATGATCCGATAATGGAGATGTACTCCCAGAACCAACAACTTTGCTCTCTCAATGGAATAAAAGTACTGATTACATTCCATTGGGCAACGTAAATGAACTTGTTAGAATGGTTATATTTGTGCTTTATCTCCTATGTTATTTGGAGTTCACAAAGATATTTGGAAATCATGTCAAAGGAATAAATTTAGTTTATGATCACTATCAAGTATAAAGTCAAACTATATGGACATTTTTATGCCACAAGAAGTATTGAAAGCATTCTGCACAGAAAAACCAGAACAAACGGCGGACTTAATGCCTTATTCCATGTTTCTTATTTGTACAAGATCTATCATCTAAACTAAACCCATGATATAATATAGAATGCAATGTAAAAATATAAATGCCTTAATGTTACGTCGATACAGAGCCATTATACGAGCTCGTATTTTAGGATAGCATATTATCGTCCTTAAAAAAACCATTTTGTTTTCAATATCATTAAAAAATATTAAAGCAAGTTACACGAGGCCGTCAAGTCATAATAAGACGCGGAACGATCTTGCCGCTCTTTTTCGGCTATCCTTACGGCAATAAATAAGTTTCATCGAAAAAGTTTTATCGATATCTCTTGAATCGGAGCTAGTTTCGTGCAATTTATGAATTGCCTTAGCCTTGAGTCGCTTAGGGTTCGTTTATGGGCATTTGTGGAAAAAAATTGAAGTAGATTAGATACCACCTACTTAGTTAGTGCTTTGGTTTGAATGTCACATTTCGTCATGGATCAACCAGTCGAGTGGAACGGAAAGCTGAAAAGGCGTTCACAGCTCAAGCACAGATCGAGCCTCAAGTGATCGCCGGCTCGCCTTTATTCACTTGATGCCGTTCATATACCTACTTCATTTTTTACACTAGAATATCAACGGTTCAATTCACGCATAGGTATTGCCTCTAAAAAGATATTACAAAAAAATATTGGTCTTTGTATTCTAAATACTATTATTATTATTTACTTTTACAAATATATTCAATTCATATTTTATTACTCCAGAGCTCTTAGTAGCTTTACTATTTGAACAGATCATTATAAATAAACGGTGACGGGCACTTTAGTGCTCCGGTGTCTTCAATGTTCAGGAGGACTCCCTGTACCTGCATTTGAAATCTGTTATTGAGGTTTATTGAGCGTGTTATAACATTTACTTATCCGTAGATAATTGCTTGAGTTTATTTATAAATGTGTGACAGTTTATTTCTGCTTTCAGTTCAGGTATTGTAAATTGTAATGGAAAAACGGCCAGAACGTTTAATTTTGAAGGTGGTGCAATAAGCCAAACTCGTGAAGAACTCACTCACTCTTTCTTTCACTCCTCTAATACGTACAAATTAAATATTTTACATCGAAAAACTTGTTGCCTTTATACTTACTGCAAAACGCAAAAGTATTTGAAACGCCGTAAACATTTTGCAACCGCATAATAATGCCTTCGTGGCGTTCGCCTCACGTAATGAAGTCAGCCGCCAGATCAATGGGTAAAACAAGTGTTTCTTGCCAAATAGACCGGTTTATACAGGAGGATTTTTATAACTTATTATCTCCAAGAAGGGGAGGAAAGAAAACAGAAACAAAATATGTGATGTGATGTAGAAAATTACTGTTTTAACATTACAGGTATTTTTTATTGGGTACTAGGGAAACAAACACAAAAACACAATGTGATAAAGTAATAATATAGAAGCTTGCTGATACTGATAAATAAGAAAATCGATCGTGAATTGTCATAAAGTAATTTTATCTTAGACAAAATTACAAGGGTAAACTTATACAATTTTAGAAATGTTTGATAGTAGGATATCGTATGGAGATAGAATATATAAGGGAGGGATCACTATTAGTGACGTACGCGGATCACGTTCGGAGGCAAATTGCGAAGCGCCTAAGATAGGCATCTTACGCCGCATGAAATCGCCTGTGGCCACGCCGCGTAGAATATAAAATTGCAGGCAAATCGTTGTGCAATATTAAATTCTGGTTTTTTCCTTTCCAGTTATGTCTGGACTGGTAATATTTTTCCAGACAAATCCCTAAGGGAATTGTTGTGATAACAACGTAATAGCTTTTGTAGGTAATAGATATTTTATAATATTGTAAGGTCACACAAAAACCATTTCGAGGAATACGCTTACTGACCTACATTTATGGAGTTTAATTAAACATACGATTTTTAAACGTGTTGTGTTTTGGACTTTATAGTTTTATTTTTATTTTAAGGTTTTTCGTCGGAAAACCACATCGCATTTACTACGAATACTCATATTTTATTATTCTGACCTATTTTCAATATAAACTGGGCTTTATTGATTTAGGTTTGGTATTCTAAATCAAACATTTTTATAAAACAATTTTCCTTTTGACGTCTCCAATTTCACCCTTGACTGAAACCATCTGAAACTAAGTAAGTAATTACAGCGTGATTAAACCACCCTGCCTTGACATTGCCTTAAAATGTTATTACATTTTTGTCCAAAAAAAAATACGAAGCGGTGCCTTACGGTTTTGGAGATACGAGGAGCGGAAACGTCGCCTGCCCCTAGGCAAACACTCGGGCCCTCCATAGCCGCCCAAGGGCACCTCCTATCTGCCTTCTTTTACTTACGTATTCCTTTGCCAGTCCACTTTGTTTTCATTGTTGACTCGGTTACTTGCGTAACAAACGGTAGGCTTTCCGAAAGTGGTCTAAGATGTATAATTTTAATGCATAAGTACGAGCACTCAGCTATTTATTTATCACTAGCTTTTGCACTCAACTTCATCCGCGTAGATTTCGAATATCGTTATTTTCTCGGTGACTTTCAAATTTTCCGGGATGAAAAGTAGCCTATGCGTTAATCCAGGGTATAAACTATCTCTATTTTATACATACAAACTTTCGCATTTATGATATTAGTAGGATTACTCCACCCGAATGTCAAACTATGAGTATTATAATGAATAAGTAGAAACACTTACGCCTACTAAATATACATTTCATGCATTTAGCACAAACTCTTCTAAACCTATATCGGGTCTTAACACGATAAGACGTTCTAAAAGGACGATATTTAACTTCGTTTTGATACTTTAATACAAAGTTTCGGCCGATTTCCATCGCCCGTGGTCAAAAATAGACTATTGTCAGCGACGTAGTCTTTGACTTAAGTAGCTGACACACTGCACTGACGGTATCAATCCGCTGGCGCGACAATTCAACACGCAGTTTACACTTATGGGTGTGTATAAGTAGTTCCAAAGAAAAAAATATTTAAAATGTATACGACTGAAAAATTGAGATGTAAAATAAAATTTTATTAATAAATCTTGAATTGAATGAATCAAAAAAGTTGATTAAGTTTTGTCAACTCTTGTTTGTTGCACAAATAAATCCTTTGCCTGATACTGAAATCATAATTAAAATTTATAAAAAGAGTTTCAAAAAATATTATTTCATTTTCCTTTTACCAAGTTAGGATTCTGTTAACGTTGGAGCGCATGGCTGCAGCACTAATTGATTACGAGAGTGGATTTAATGAACTTTTGGACACAAAGTGATATACGAACACGCCAGTGGGGCGAAATGACCGGCTTTTAAGAATGGTGATTCCAGTGATATCCCCGATTAGGTTGTCTATGTATATACGTATAGTAAAAAAAGCCATTTACAATTGTTTCGACCTAATTTAATACGATCCACCCAAAATACAATGCAGTAACTTTCTAAAACAAAAGTACTTCCTAAAAAGATAAGATGTCATTTTATATTCACAACCAACTTCAGTTGCAAATAGGATACTAAGTATATACCTTTTTTACTGCCAATGAGCTGGGCTGTAATGCTACACTCTTTTAAAAGGAAAACTTCAATTCATCAATCATCCTGTAATCACCTAATCACACGTTTTTTTAATGATAGTGATACGGTGTGTGCGTAAATAGAATTAATAAAATAAATGTAAAAAATAATTCTTCACATTTCAATTAAGAAATTGAAATTCCTCAATTGCTAATTATAATTAGTATTTATTCACTCGAGTTAGCGCAATCGTAATTAAGAAATGTCTAGATCAAGTTAATTTTATAAAAATAAACGGGCGTCAATGATCTCAATGATACTTGCTTGAGTTATTTGCTACACTTTTTTAACAATGCCTTCCTCCTAGGAACCGCTACTAGGCTCGTCATGTAAAAGCGGTATTTTATTAATTATTCATTCTGAAATATTTTGCAGGCAGTTTTTGTGTCCCATTGCTGGGCAAATACCTTCCCCCTGTGCCTCCACCTCTGCTCGCCTTGAAAGTAATCAACCGAATGCTACCGAAAATTAAATAATCAAAATGTTTTCGCAGTAGTTATATTTCGTGGCTTTTGGGACTAAAAGCTTTGTCCGTCACGGAGCGAAGTGTATTTAATGATTGATTAAGCTCGAGTTGCTCTGTTTGCCGAGCTCTTCGGCCGCGCTGTTTGTGCAGCGGTCTCCGGTTGCCACAATGATCCTTCAATAAGAGCGTTGGTCAAAGTAGACGACATAAATAAATACGTGTTTTTTTTTACAGTATATACATGTTTATAAAACATAGTTACATATTATAGCAGTTTCTATGACTTAAATATCCGTAATAATATATTTTTTTATCTTTGCTTACCAAAGTAATGACTTTTATTTGGAAATCCTGAACACCCTGTATACGTAGGTAAGCTGTAGTCGTTAATCGTCACTCGTCAGTACCTAAATAATAAGCAATAATGAATGGAAGAAATCATAAAAAATCGAATGCCAAACGAAGCGCCATTGTTGATATCCATTTAGAGCGTAACCATGGTAACCAAAAACCAGTTAATGAATATTTCATATTTTTAATGATTTAATAAAATAAAAAAAAACATGTTGCGCTCCAAATTGATTTTGTATTTAATATGTGTCATTATAATTGTTATTAAGACAAATTATTATACAAATTAGGAATTAGAATATCCGGATTCCAGAATGACTGTAACCAAACCACGGTAATAACATTGCTATAACAATTATTATAGAACTGTTATTATGACAAGATGGAAACATTAATTATAGAATAGAACGCGTGAAGTTATTTTTTCTAAATAATTACTTAGACGGGAAAATTTGGAATACACACAAGAGCGACTAGATTTAGTCTTATGTCATCGCATGCAAATTTTCAATTTCCCTGAGCTGCATGCAGTGCAGGAGCGCGTTATCGCCGCTAGCAGCCAAGCACCTAGTAATTTATGTGCCCGACCGACGGACCACTTTAATTAACATAATTATACGCTGTTCAATTCATGTGCATATTCAGTCGGTCATATGCAATAAATACTTTTTTAAACTCGCGTGTTTTTTATTACTCGAACTAATATTGTTTCACTTTATTTAATGACGCGTTTAGCCTAGTTGGATGTGATGCGTAGGCCTGCCTGGCGGTTCCGAGTGATTCCTGGTTAGTATAAAACATATCTGGGTAAGCAAGCACGCGCATTTGTCTGATGATCAAGAATATTGTTTCTCAAGTGTTGGATGTTTTGTCTAATTATTTATTTTTATAGAAATATGTAATTTTAGTAGTAATTGGTACATTGTGGTTCGTACTAGGCTAAAGCTTAGTTTCAGACGGGTGCGCTTCAATCAGTATAAAAACATTTTATATAATTTCATTTAAATAATCACGAAAAGCATAATGAACGTTTAGCATAAAAACTAATTGTATAATTTTATCTGGCATACGATCGAATAACATAACACTCAATTAGTATAACTATCATGTTCTTGTTATTATGCATCTTAAGTCAATTTCTTCTAACTAGCTTAGGTTAGGTTAGAACTGTGACCACATTAATAGTAATGAAAGTCGTAAGAAATATTGGTTTTTTAATTTATAAACATTATAGTTTCTGAAATTATGAATTTCGTTTTATGCATAATGACTATTATATCGATGGTTTATTATTATACAGATCGAAATTATGCAATTCGTGTTATGTATGTAAAATGATCATTAAACCATTTGTTTTTATGCTAAACACTACACACCCGTTTAAGACTCTGAAAGTTTGTGACTGATGATTTATTTAAATTACTTAGCTCTACGATTTCGTCGTAATGTAATTAAAATCAGTTATCACTCTTAGCTCAAGAAAAGCTCATCTTTTAGGAAAAAATGAGGCGTTTTAAAGTCTCCAGATACTTTACAGAGATAGATGGCCTCGGTGCTGAAAATCACAACAATCCTTTACTCCTACGAATAACAACAAATACACGGTAAATCATTATATTACATAACCTATTTGCTAGAAATAGAACACAAGCACCGCCCTGGCAAACTGTCGGCTCCTGTCTAACACCTATTCTAGGCTCAGCAAAGTTATGACAGTGGAGTAATGAAGCAGAAACTGCTTCTGTAAATCTATTACCAATGCAACACGAAGGTTGGCTTTAGTCGAGATTTATAAATAACAACCGTTGATATTTCATTTGCATTCATGTTTTTCATACTTCCTGAGTGGCTAAATACATGTATGTTTTATTTCTGTATCCAGATGTTGGTGAATCACAACAATTGAATATCTCACTTGATTTCTTTAGGTATAAAAGGTGTTATTTGATTATGTATGGTATATGAGAGTGGCTAATTATGTGATGCTAGTATGTCAGCGTATTCTTTGATCTAATAGAAGACATAATGCAAATGGTGACGACTAGTGATGGGCAATTTCTGATACATTACAAAACTTTCCTTAACTGCGAAAATTACAACATCTGAAAGTTACATAATTAGATGAAAATGATTCTGACACAAGTAAATTTCATTTAAATTTCATGAAATTTTCCGTTACTTACGTTGCTTTACAAAACTTAAGTAATTTTCAGAAATTAAACGATTTCATTTTGGTAACTTTCAGAATAATACATGAAATTTTATTTGAAAGTTTCACTTATGAAACTTTCAGAATATTGCAGAAATTTAAGTGAAAGTTTCACTTTTGAAACTTACAAGCCGCCCATCACTAGTGACGACTAAATGGATTAATAATAAATACATACATACATACCTTCACGCCTGTAATCCCAGAGTGGGCTAGGCAGAGCTACAGAATTACAACTTTAAAAAGTTGTTGATAATTCAGTAACCACAATTTGCACAAATAGGCTAAGATGTTTACAAGCATATTAGTGACAGGTTGCAAGCCCATCGCCTAACAGTACTAATAATAAATAAATATGATGTATTTACTTATCTTAAGTAGAAAATATATTTTCAATGAACTATGTTTAGAGTATCATAGCGGTCGCGTCCTTTTTCAATATTTGGCATTTGTCAATCACCGGCGCGATTAGATGGATTTCGTGGTTTCCGTTCCCACAACTAGTTTGATATTGGACTCGGTTTTATTCGAGCCCATATGGCGCGCGGCACCGCGTCGACCACTCGGAATACGAATCAGATAATGCATTTTTCAATTTCACTGTGGAAAATGTAAAAATACATTATCAAGTGGAAAGTTAAAATTATTTCAAATATTATCTGCGAGTTCAATGCATGATACACAAAGAATAACCTACTATTTGGTTGAACAAGTCATTATATATACTAATACTATTTACCCAGTGATATAATATAAATAAATAAATAAATAAATATCGGGGGACAATGTCACACCAATTGACCTAGTCCCAATTTAAGCTCTAGGCTTTTATTATGGGTACTAGACAACAATATAAATACTTATATACAGAAATATATACTTAAATACATAGTAAACATCCATGTGCTCCATCAATATGCGCGCTCATCACACAAATATCAAATATCAAATATCCGCCTGTATACGAGGGCAGAGTGAAAAGTCTGGAAAAAATTAAACAATATTTTTTTTTGGTCCAAGTAAATATTTATTTTTCAACGTAGTCCCCATGTAACTCAATACACTTGGTCCATCGCTTTTCTAGCTTTTCGATTCCCTCCGTATAGTACGATTTCTCCAACCCTTCAAAATACGCATTGGTTTCTGCGATGATTTCTTCGTTGGAACCAAACCTTTTTCCACCAAGCCATTTCTTTAAGTTTGGGAAAAGAAAATAGTCGCAGGGGGCTAAATCTGGAGAATAAGGCGGATGCGGGAGCAATTCGTAACGCAACTCGTGGATTTTAGCCATAGCAACTGCACAAGTGTGGACCCGTGCGTTGTCTTGGTGAAAAATGATTTTCTTTTTCGCCAAATGGGGTCGTTTTTCCATTAAAACTTCATGAAATCGCTGTAACAAGTTGGCATAATATTCGCCGTTAATCGTTTTACCTTTCTGAAGGTAATCAACATATATTACACCACGAGCATCCCAGAAGACAGTAGCCATAACTTTATTCGCCGATAGAACTGCTTTGGCCTTCTTTGGTGCAGGTTCACCTGAAGCAATCCATTGTTTTGACTGCTCCTTGGTTTCTGGTGTATGATGATGAATCCAGGTTTCGTCAACAGTTATGAAACGACGCAAGAAGTCCTTTTCATTACACCTAAACTTCGCCAAACTGCCTCTGACAGGGTCACCCTAGTGCGTTTTTGATCTACTGTGAGCAATCGCGGCACCCAACGGGCGGAGACCTTCTTCATATCCAAATAAGTGTGAAGGATATTACGAACCCGTTCGTCTGAAATGCTTACAATATCAGCTATCTCACGGACTTTTATACCTCGGTCGGTCAATACGATGTCATGGATTTTGGTGATCATCTCTGGTGTAGTGACCTCAACTGGGCGTCCGGGTCGATTGGCGTCAGCAGTGCTTGTACGGCCACAACGAAAATCCGTAAACCACTTGTGGATCATTTTAATCGATGGAGCAGAGTTCCCGAAATATTTGTCTAATTTTTTTTTTGTATCCATATTGGTTTTTTTTCGCAAAAAATAATGTTTAATCAGAACACGAAACTCACTTTTCTCCATGTTTGGGTCATTATTCGAGCGTTTCAACCGCCTCACTTTCGTGGACATGTTTTTGAAGAATTGGGCGTATATTTTGATAGCGTTTTTGGATATTTGATAGATGTCCGGTAAACTTAGATACCTAACCAGAAACAAAATCGAAATCTGAAGTCACTTCTACAAAAATGTGACCACGAAAGTGAGGCGGTTGAAACGCCCAAATAATGACCCGTTTGCAAACACCGAAGTGATTGTTTCTTTTTCATAGCTGTCAAAAAAAAAAATAGTCGTGTGAACTGGCTGAAAATATACGATTTACCTCCAAAAAGGCTGCATTACAAATTGACATTAATGAATTTGTGAAGAAAATACCTTTAATATGGTTTTTACCAGACTTCTCACTCTGCCCTAGTATATATCTAAATATACCTGCCGAGCCCTTTTTCGGTAATTATGATGAGCTTTCAATTTGCAGCTGCCGGGTAATTTCCCCTGGCGATGGCGGTATCGATTCCCTTATCGGAAGCATTAAGTGGATACCCATTTTTACTTTTCTCCCAAACCATTATCGAAAAAATTCCAAAGCATTCCAAGTCATGGTCGAACAAAGGGCATATACATTTTCGTAGACACCTTTTTTGTTCCATTCTGGCATGAAACGCTGAATACAAAATTGTTCAGAATAAATGTGCACGCTAACATTATCGATAGGTATACATATAAGGGTAGGTATGTAACAAATAAACTTACCCTTATATATGGACGACATTCGTTCCAATGCACTTTACACAGACCTAACACATAATCTGAGTGATTAACTTGCCGTAATATATGTTTCTCAAACTTAAGTTTATTTTTAAAAGACCTATAAATATTTTAAACCCTGCAAAAAGTCCGTATTTAAATAAATAAATTAATTAAATTAGGTCAGGGGACCAGGTCGCACCAATTGACCTAGTCCCAAACTAAGCTCTAGGCTTGTACTGTGGGTACTAGACAACGATATAAATACTTATATATTTTGGAGGTGGGAGGACCTTGTGCAGGGTCCGTCCGGGTTGGTACCACCATCTTATCCATTAACCTACCGCCAAGCAGCAGTGTTCGCATTGTTGTGTTCCGGTTTGGGGATAAGACAGCCGGTGAAATGACTAGCATAGAGGCATTCCATCTTCGGCCTCAGGGTTGGCAACGCATTTGCAGTCTTAGGATTGCGGTCTTGTGAATGCGAATGTCTATGGGTCACAGTTTCCACTTACCATCAGGTGGCCTGTGTGCTCGTTTGCCTTCCTATGATATAAAAAAAAAAAAAAAAAAAAAAAAAATAGTGAAATATATACTAAAATACATAGAAAACTCCCATGACTCAGAAACAAATATCGCGCTTATCACACAAATATCTGCCCTTACCGGGATTTGAACCCAGGACCGCTAGCTTCGTAGGTAGAGTCACTACCAACTAGGCCAGCGCGTCGTTAAAATTTGCAATTATATCTTAGAAGTCTACCTAGTACCTAAATGCGCTTACTTAATAAATGCGCATGAATACGCGGCCGTCTCCCGTATCGACTACCGCATTCGGAATCGAACCCACCCGGAGGTGCGCCTTTTATCTATCCACCTCATTTCGCCCGGTTTTGCCGTTATTTCATCTTGTTAGGATAGTCCTGTCGGTTACGCATCGATCTCATTGGATATTTGGTCAGTTTCCAGTTGTCAGCACGATAGTTCATCAGTTGCATCATCATCCGTTACTCTAATATATCGTATCGTAGTAAACTTTACGTACGTCATCTCGAAATTTTCTATGGCGATTGAAAGAGACAGCCCCCGTGTATTAGTACTAAAATTGTCTAGCTCGAACTCAGAAGTTGACTTTCGGTAGGTAGTTTCGACATTGATTTGTAAAGGGACCGTGTTACTAAGATTCCGTAAATACGAGTATAATACACGTTTCTGAATAAACAGTAAAGCGATTCGAGAACGTTTAGTATGATTGAAATGTTTGTGCCCGAGCTACAGGTAGGTACGTAAGCGAAACACCAGTTGATACGAACAAGACCTACGCTGAAATTCGGACTCTGTACCTTATGATCATGTTTGTATTGTATAGCCTGTGTTTTGTTTTTTTTTTTCTCATCCTAGAAAGACTATACGTACATACATAACACACTGTGCTCAAAGACGTTTAAAAATATTATTTTCTCGTTCAATGGGAATCTTATTTATAAGCGGAAAACGGAGAAATATCCGGAATATTTGCAAAATTATAGACATTATGTTATTGTCTTTAAATTAATTTGGAAACACAAAGGTAACGTAGTCGCTGTTGTGCCGAGAAACCCATTGTTATTCAATCGGAATCGATTTTGCTCATCTCCGCCTTCGATTTTGACTTGGAACAAATAACAAAAGGGCTGCGATGAGATACAAATCTCAACAGAACACAAACAAAATAACATTCTGTTTTTATTCATTTTGAAAGGAATAATGTTGTTTTGTATACCGCGCGTTCGCTGAAGCTGACATTATTGGTTTGTTTGATAGCAAAATAATCGATGAATCGGAATGTTTGTCACAGCTCAAGCTCCTTACTTAATAAATAAAGCAACTCCTCATAAATATTCGTGGCCTTCAAAGTGGTGGCGTGTAAGTCTCCTAGGCAGCGAAAGCGGTCGCTCGGCCGAGTATTTTTATGGTATGGAGAAGGCAAACGAGCTCACAGGATACCTGTTGCCCCAGACTACTTACTTAGATGCATTCGGCGGATGTTATCGTTATCGAAAATTAATATGATTGATGTAAACTGTCGGCGACTGGTTGCGTTAAGCGCTTGTCAATTCCATGTAGTTTGACAGTATCGAAAATCGTTTACATTAGCGTTACGTTAGGCATCTTGTCTAGGGCTATAGGACCCACAGACGATTGCAAATGAATTACCTACCAACCCTGAGGACTAAGGTGAAATGAAAAATTAAAAAATCGTTAAATGCAGTTTTGTTTCTTTTTAAAAATAAAGGAATGTTTCCTTTCAGTAAAATGAGCTAACTAAAGGATTTAAGGTAGTTCGCCTCCAGGGCCCATAGATTTTTTCCACCCTGTATATGATTTGAGACCATTTACCTACTTGAGGATAGCACGAACTGCGTAAGCAGATAACATTAAGTACAATAAATAACGTGTTTAATTTATTCATTCTGAAAACACAACGGCTGCGACGCTGTGATGTAAACCCAACATATTTGTTATGAACACGCTAGGTACCTCACATTGCCTTGTTTAAGCAGATGGTGACAAAGCTTTCGCTCGAACACAAGGTCGCTCGGGTCTTATGTCAACAGGGAGTGCATTCCAGAGGATTACCTGACAGGGAAATTTAATTAAAGTTTGACGTGTAGAGTGCGGGAGGGTAAGGCTTTTCATAGAACACGAGGGACGCATGATCTATATGTTGCTTTGCCTACCTAATTTACCTATTACTTCAAGACGATTCGTAGTTTTGAAACATTATTTTAATGTAGAATTAAGGCTTCCGACAGGAAAAGTAACAATTTTGTAAATCATTGTTGTCATGTCATAAAGACCTACAATTCTTACAAATGAGTATTGCGGAAAATCATAACAGTGAGTGAGTGTGCCATCTGTCGCACGAGCAAATACTATGACTTATCTTAATGTAAATCTGTTCCAAGTTTTTACTCCCTCAAAACTTAGAAGCCACAAAGTTAAATCAGTACAACAGATTTCGAGGCTCCGCTCAAGAAGTTTATTATTTTCTTCGCTCCTTTATTTGTTATTTAGCGTATGAACTACTTTAGCTAGAAACGCTGAAACGCCGATACAAATCGAAGAAAAACTTCGCCCCAATAGCGATCCATAACGTTCTTATTCAGAGAAGTTTCACAAGTGCCCCGAGCCGCAAAACCCTCCACAAATTAACATATTTAGGTTATAAATCCCACAAGGCAATCGTCTACTCCACAAATATATACATGGAATGAAATTAAATCAAAAGCAAAAAGCAAAAATTTTTTAAGCTTATAACTATTGAATTCGGTCATTCTCCAGAATTATGTTCTCAGTCTAATTAACACGGCACTTTTTTCCCACTTGCTTTTTGATAAATTGTATACTATATGTAGTAACATATCGACTATTCAAACTTTAATATTTATTGGGCACTTAATTATTATTAGCGGGTAATTAACTAGAAGGGTTTTAGTATTTGCGTGACGCGCGAATTAGAAAAGCTACGCGTTAATTAGAATTACTTGCTTGCGAATTAGAAAAACTACGCGTTTATTAGATAAATGTGGTTGCCAAATATATATATTTTTTTGGGAAATAAGACAAAAACGTTTTTAAACGGTCTTTATTAATAATTTGACAAATATCAATTATATAAAAACACATTATGAATAGGTATTCATAAGAAATCACCACGAAATTCTCTTTCAAAAATAAGTCACCACCCTCAACACGCGACCAACTTATCAAAATTATAAAAATATAAAAAATCAACTTATAAAATTTGCTCTTAATTAGTAAAGTAACTATCACATTATTAGTCTTCTTGACGATTAAAGATACTAGTTTAATTAACGCTAAAAGAAATTCAAAAAAAATATTAAGTAGGTAAGTACCTAAGGGAAAATAAAAAAAAAATACGAAAGTAGGTAATTTTGTTTTAAAGATAAATTATATCTTTGAAACGGTTAACAAAAAAACTTTCATTAAACATAACTTAAATGAATTTAAAAATATTAGCAAAACAAAATAACATAGCTTTTTGACATAGCATATTGTTCAAACACTTAAGTACATAGATACGATTATAAGGTTAAGAATTTATGTTTACGGACCCGTTAATAATGTCAGTTTGACATAATAATATGTCTAATCATCTAAGGAAAATCCTAGTAAGATCGAACCCGCCATCATTCTTCCGGGAATTACCTTTTTGTTAAAAGATTATTCCTGTGTATTCATTTAAACTGGTTTAGCTTAAGCAAGAATTTAGAAATAAAAACCTTTTATATGTACCAAAAACCTTTTTTACTACTCTTAAACTAATTAACGCGTTCATTTTTAACCCGTGAATTAGACGTGTGTATTAGGGATTCTTGATAAAAAAAATATAACTCCTTGTAGGTACATGTGATAAACTACAAAATCCAGTAACTGGTAAATACTGAGGTCTTTAATGTATACAATAATTTACAGAGCTAAAGAGTTATTGGCTGATTTTAAAAACGTTAACGTGTTAATTAGAATTTACGAGAACCAAAACGCGCGAATTAGATACTTACATTTGTAGTCTGCGATCCACACAACATTAATACATCTTTCCCTCAAGAGGGTCTCGACACGACTGGCGGCTCACGCAAAATGCGTTAGCGATGTTTGTCTCTTTCTTCAATGGCCTTGCACGGACAATAATGAAAGCGGCGCGTGGATTAGTACACATCTCGGGACAAAGTTACTTTACTGTATATCTTAGTGATATATTACTTAATACATTTGGTTATTTTTTTGTAATGTGGACATCTTATCTTTAATTAAATAAAAATACTTTCATTTATCTTTCTTCTTGTATATGATCGGGGGAAGTAGGTATATTAGTGATTTCGGAAGTGGGACGCGAGGTGTTAATTAGGAGAATGGGGTATTGATTTTTTTTTTCACCTATAAGGGTATCGAATATTTACTTGAAAATTCATGTACACCTCAATACAAGTACCTCCTACGTTTAAAAAATATAAATTATACCAAATTCAATTGTTTTATATTTTTTAAGTCCGAGGACATACAGAAATGGCTGTCTGGAGAATGACCGTGTTATGCTTATTGGAATGTTGCTGTGCTGTGTCCCTTATTGTTATCATTGCTACGCCACTCTAGGCATGAAGACGTGAGTTTATTTACGTATGTATGTTATCATTTTGTCAACGTTATGACAGGTCTTATTAGTTTTACTTACAGTGAAGGCGCCTGGTTAACAACGTTACCATAACAATAGGGGTAAAAACAATTTAGAATGAGGACCAGTAATGTTGTCCTCGCAAAGTAATGATTTATCGAAAGTATAGGTACAGTCGAGTTCATAAATATATATACACTTTAATACCTTGTCACTTTAATCGTTGTTGCAATTCATACATGGCAATTCTAATATGACATTAAATAGACAAGGTAAAAATTTGATTTCTGGGTTCGAGCTCTATAATTTGTCAAGGCAAAGATAATATTGAAGCTAAATTAAATTCTAAGGGAAATTAAAATCAAAATGTTTATTTAATAAATACTCTTGTACATTTGGTTCGGGCGTTTATCACGCTGAAGCATATAATCTGTTTACCTAGAGTTTTATGACTGAATGGATATACTAATGATGCAAAAGGTAAAATTTTGTTTATAGTTTAGGGAAAAAGAATGTGGGGTTGGGTACTTAAATAAGCTTATTTTGCGATGTCATGCGGGTTGCGCAAAAAATGGTGTCTTTCAATGGCTTAGTAGAAATATATTTGCCATGGTAGCGAAATAATAGTACATCACTGTAGGGGCCCGGAAGTAGGGGATCACCTCAGGGGTGATTTTCTTTTCTAAAACAATGTAAAGAAATTATCTGTACATATTAAAAATGAAACTGACAGCTCATCGATCACCGTACATTCGAAACAGCTGGACTTGAAATTTGGAGGAATATTCTTTAGATATCCTACTTACGGGTGCACTAAGAAGATATTTTTGGAAATTCAATCCATAAGGGGTTAAAATAGGGAGTAGCGGGAAACGTTCGTAGCGTTCGAAGTCGCGGTCGTCCTCTAATACAAAGATAATTTAAAAACA
The DNA here is from genome assembly GCA_927399475.2 of Acleris emargana. NCBI lineage: Eukaryota > Metazoa > Arthropoda > Insecta > Lepidoptera > Tortricidae > Acleris > Acleris emargana. The sequence continues at coordinate 8,786,347 of OV656840.1, forward strand.
TGTTCGACGAATTGAAAACCTCCTGCCTTTTTGAAGATAGCTTGTTACAATTTCAAATTCAAACACAATTAACTGCCGACTGCCGCCGCCCTTTTTGGCTTGGCGTCGTGCCATCGGGTTAAAAGTTTGCCATATAGGCTTTTTTCATGGTCCTATTTTTAATGCAAATGACAGCAGTAAAAATAGCACGCCGGACAGGAATCAGAGCTCTAAGAGCCTCAAGAAAATGAGGCTCTTAGAGTAGGTATTCTATTTTCAAAAGAAAATCCTGTTTGAGAAGATGTTTATTTTCGACTTTTATGCTTAACCCGTCGAACGCTTGACGTAAATAAAGTCAATTAATTGTCATCTCTATACCTATAATGACAATTAGAGTTGCATACATAAATAGCGTTATACATAAACATAAAGGGAGATGCCTGACAGGCATTTATACCAACAGCAAAGTTTTTTAAATTTAAACTAACAATACAAAACAAATAGTAACTCTAATGTACCGGAAACCGGAGAGTTCTTAAAATTATTCAGGAAAACAAAGCGGTTGCAAAATGTGGCTTTAAAGCTGCAAGTGGAGACTGTTTGGGGGCGGCATTGTAACTGCGCCCCTGTTGTAAAGTTTGATGCAAACTTCGACTAAATACCCTTTGAAGTAGGCAGCAAAGTACTTAAATAGTTTAAACTGTTTATATTTCTAACTTACCAGTAGCATGGGAACGTCAGAAAATCACATTTTTGGACGAAAGTTTTTTGTTTCTGGCCTTGTTTGTTGTTCAAATATCCATTATTATATTACTCAGCAATTACAAGCCGCACATAGCCTAACATTATACCGATAATGGGTTCTATTCTACTAGGTAGAACTATATTGCTTTTATTATGTATTGTCGACGTTACGATAGCTCTTATTTACTCGACAGTAGCTATATGGTTACACAGTATCAAAACCAATAATATGTATATATATTTACCCAGTAGAATAAAACGCTTGGTCACTGTCGCTATACTTCAAATGAACCTTTCGAATTTCCGCTCAAAATTGAGGACCTAGTCACTAGGCTGCAAAAGGGCAAACTAAAGTACTGCATGGAATCCCTGCATCTCACAGGCAAAGATTTTTTAAACAAGTGATGTCTAAACCCTGAAAAAAAAACAGTATTTTTATTCACAAAAGAAGGACATTCACTGCTTTGCATATGATATGAGCCTAATAATCGAAATGGCAATTGTAACTGGTCCAAAACAATTTTAACTTGCGATTTTTTTTAAATAATCGAATCGTATTTTTTTATAATTAAATTTGTCATTTATCTACATAATTATTTATCGTTTTAACAATCTTTAATTTTGTGACATAAACCGCGGGTGCGGTTTCAGATCGCATCTTTAAAAAATAGCGGCATTATTTTCATTGTTTTTGTTTATTCTTCTGGTACGCTATCCACTTTCGTTACGCGTATTGAATATTATAAAAGTAATAATAAGTAAATAAATATGAGTGAGTCCGGTGACGAAGTCTGCTATTTGACACCGGAAGCATTGAAGCAGCGTGTAAATAATGCGGAATTAAGTTTCCTGCCTGAAAAGTCTCACGAAAATATCTAAAAGCTTATGATATTGTTAAGCAATGGAGACTAGCAAAGGGTGCAAATACTTTTTCGGAGGCTGTACCGTTAGCGTACTTCATAGAATTATCGAACGAAGCAACCATCTACAATGTCGAGTATTTACTCAATGTTAAAAACCACAATAAAGACAAAAGATAAAGTGTACGTACATTAAACCTATCCGAAACTTATTGGATTTTTGGAGAGAATGTCAGTAGGGCATAAAGTAATAAGTAATGTAAAGTTTCTTTAAGAAGCTACGGACGGACTGCAATTTTCTCGCCGCAAAAGTATTTACCCGTATAAAAATATAATTATGTATGTGCACACTACCCATTTGTAAAGCTTTCAGCATAGTGGGTAGGTTTTACTTTTAACTTTTTAGTTTTGATATTGTTTGTTCAAATATAGCTGCTACATGTTGTTTAATTTTTACCATGTGTATTTTTTAGATATGTAAATATGTTCACGTTGTTGTGGTGAAAAGTTATTTATATCTCGTATGTCTGAATCCTTCGTTTACTCGGGATTCAAAATCAGCAGCAAAAAACAACTTTGCTCTCTTGTTGCACAAATAACTATATTAGTCGTGCAGAAATACTCTCTGCGCAGCCTTATTTAATTACTTACGGAAACTATCTATGTCATGAAGAATTCACTGGCCACTAAAACCAAACTACGACGACGATACTAAAAGTGTTTACAGAGATAGCTCGAGGCCACCAGTATGGTATTTTTCAATTTCACTAAGTGTTTTCTTTATGTGTTAGCGTGACCAGCAAGAATGATATGCTGATAAATTATTTCTCAGTGTGGCACGAAGATAAATTATGTATCAGCGTGATTCTCTCTTACTAGCGTCGAATAAGGTAACCCATAATTTTATCGAATTTCACTTTATCAATTGCATTAGGTACATAGAATGCTAATTAAATCACTAAAATTACACAAAAACAGCGTGAGATTTAAGTATTCATTAAATCGTTATAATATGTTTAATGAGTAGCCCATTAGAAATAGTCAGATCGGAAACGGTAGGTGCGGTCCCAAACCGCATTCCAGGAATTCAAACAATGAATTTTGAAAACTTCTGGTATGTACGCGGATCCGTTTAATTTTCTGGGACGCTATTTATGTTTTCTGGAAGCACACTAGTTAGTTTCAACGACAAATTAAATAGATCATGTGATTTTTATGATTTAAAGCGATAAAGTTGCCGAATGAGCTCAATTTAAACTCTTCACCATACAAGACACGTACGCGCCAACAAAAATTAAATTCGCAGCAACTTTTACAGTAACGAACCGCAGCGGAGCTTCATTAATGAACTTCGCCTGACTGAGTTTCGCTTAACAGTGTTAATGAAATCTGCCTATGTGATTGCTTAACATTTTTTTTATAACTATTATAGCTTTTGCTCGCTATTGCTCCACCTATGATTAGTAATTCTACCATCTCACGAGAACAGTGAGTGAGTTTTTGGGATAAAAGATTGCCTATGCGTTTAGGAAATAAGCAATCTTAAATCCGTCCAGCCGTTTCAGTAATAAGAAGAATCAAACAATTAAACATATTAACTCATACACTCACAAACTTTCGCATTTATTTTTTTAGCACTGCGGGCCGGTGTTCGTGTTTATCGATTTGAATAAACATGTATAATATCTGCCACTTTCTGACCAGTATATGTATAGTTGCGAGTTACAGTTGCACTCCTGAGCCCGCTAATAAAAGGATCAATTAAGTACTTTTCTTTAAACCGGGATATTACTCCAGTACTCTTAAGGCCTGTGTTAATAAACTGATCTTGGCTGTAATGCATGTATCAAGATGCACAAATAATGACAGTTTTCTATGGTTTACTTTGACGTATCTTGTGACGGGCATCTCAGCCAAGATGAGTTTATTAATACGATCCTAAGAACGAACGAAATCAACCTACCTCTCTCTTTCTCTAGATTTTATCACGAGTGATACGTGTCAAATTAACGTGGCGTATACTGTAGGTACGTGTACATATACGTGTAGGTGTTCTTAATTAACCGTCGTATCCCCACTCCTACGGTCCCGTGTGCTTCCAAGATCACTCCCAAAAGCGAATCGAACCACAACAAGCTAACTAACAATTATAACACAACTAGCTTCTGCCGCGACAAGGTCCTCATAAAAGATTGTTTCATCTTCCCTTATATGAGTACCTACTACATGTCCGTCTCTCTGTACCATATTTCGCATCGATTGATGCGTTAAACCATGAAGACGAAAGTCGGGACAAACAAAGGTGGTACACTTTCGCATATATAAAAATAACAAGTCGACATAATGATACTAAAATATTTTTATCAGTAATCCTTATTCTTACCCTAACTAAGATCGAATTTGAATTGCCAAAATAAATAAACTCATGTTCACTCATCAGACAGAAATGCATGTAGGCTAACAAGCGGCCTGGTGACTGGGTATTTAACGGCGACGCAGTTCAGTGAGGTTTTCATTCAAGCAATAGAACGAATCTAGCGTTGTTACTATGCTAAGTTATTTTAAAGTGAAATAGCACTATTGGTTCAAAGGAAAAATATGTTCGGTCCTCCCTATAAGCCCCGACTAGTTATAAATAAACCACACACAATACACTGAGAAAAAAAACATGAACATTCATTTTCATCTCACTAGCTCGGAAAGCCCTTTTTGTTTGTTTGATATCTATTGAGAAAATCGCTGTTTATCCACAAGTGAAGGAAGAGTTTTGACATTTGAAGGCAGCTTAAGTGATATTTGACAGCTAACCAAACGTAAAACCTTACAAGTAATGAATTTTTAACATCACAATTAATGAATTGCATCGAGTAAATAACACTAAATACAGTCTTACTACTTTATTTTAATTCATAAATATCAGCATTCAAAATTAACCTTCATTCTTGTTTTAAAAACGGATAAAATGTTCTGACAGTCCAAATAAGTCGATGTGCAAACAAAACGCATCCGAAATAATAAAAAAAAAACTTACGTCAAAACTTTTCTATTAAGCCGTCAACGTTAAAATATTCGCATGTTTTTCTAGTTTATTTTGTTATTAAAAATGAGTGATTCGAGTGATAAAGACGTTTTAACACCCGTGGAATTACAGGAAACCGTGCAAAATGCGGAACTGAGCTTACAGTACAAACCCTTTTCTTAGTTTCCTCGCTGTAGTGAGGTGAAAAGTTTTGTGTTATACACGGGTGAAATAGTTATTTGTTATACAAGTGGGGAAAGTTGTATTTTACCTGCGAGTGTTCATTTGAAACACGAGCTAGCGAAAGGATTCTATGATTGACCACGAGCGAAGCGAGTGGTTCAAAAATAGAATCCTGAGCGTAGCAAGTGTTTCAAGACACGAGACGTAACATAACTTTTCACACGTGTATAACACAAAACTTTTCACCTCACTACAGCGAGGAAACTAAGAAAAGGGTTTGTACTGTAAGCTCAGTTCCGCATTTTGCACGGTTTTCTTTAATTCCGCAGGTGTTAATACGTCTTTATCACTCGAATCGCTCATTTATAATAACAAAACAAACTAGAAAAACATGCGAATATTTAACGTTGACTACAGCGAGGAAACTAAGAAAATGGTTTGTACTGTAAGCTCAATTCCGCATTTTGCACGGTTTCCTGTAATTCCACGGGTGTTAAAACGTCTTTATCACTCGAATCACTCATTTTTAATAACAAAACAAACTAGAAAAACATGCGAATATTTTAACGTTGACGGCTTAATAGAAAAGTTTTGACGTAAGTTTTTTTTTATTATTTCGGATGCGTTTTGTTTGCACATCGACTTATTTGGACTGTCAGAACATTTTATCCGTTTTTAAAACAAGAATGAAGGTTAATTTTGAATGCTGATATTTATGAATTAAAATAAAGTAGTAAGACTGTATTTAGTGTTTTTTACTCGATGCAATTCATAATTGTGATGTTAAAAATTCAGCACTTGTAAGGTTTTACGTTTGGTTAGCTGTCAAATATCACTTAAGCTGCCTTCAAATGTCAGAACTCTTTCTTCACTTGTGGATAAAAAGCGATTTTCTAAATAGATATCAAACAAACAAAAAGGGCTTTCCGAGCTAGTGAGATGAAAAGTTATTTTACGTCTCGTGTCTTGAAACACTTGCTACGCTCAGGATTCTATTTTTGAACCACTCGCTTCGCTCGTGGTCAATCATAGAATCCTTTCGCTAGCTCGTGTTTCAAATGAACACTCGCAGGTAAAATACAACTTTCCCCACTTGTATAACAAATAACTTTTCTTGCTCCATGCTCTACGAGCATAACGATCGAAAAGCTTGCGGCTAATGTTTACTGACTTACCAGAAAATTGAAATGTGTATAGCATTTTAAATATTATAAATTGATTAAATAATAAATAATGTTCAATAAGTAAATGTGAATGTTTTATCTTTAACGGTTAATCAAGCACTTCATGATTACCTTTCGTGAGTAATCCACGTGTTTTTGCTCTACTGTGTGTAGGTGGAAATTATTATTTTTCAAAGGCAAATTCCAAACAATGAGCTCTTACCACAACGAATGCGAGTAAACCTACGACGAGCTTCAACGTCATGCAAGCCTAACGTAACACAACACAGCAATATACTGCGGGCTTAGACTAGATGCATTTTGAGAACGTTATCGCTATCGAATGTTTAGGATTGACGATGGAAGCTGCCTGCCGGTCGGTCGCATCGAGCGCTTAACTGGGGCCCTAGACAAAATATTCAACGCTAAAGTAAATGATTTTCGAAAACTGACAAAATGAAAGGAATTTATATAAGGGCTGTCTGGCAACATACGTTAAAACTTTACATTTTAGATTACGACAACGTTCGCCGAATGCATCTTTAACACTGCTGCTGCTGGATGCTTAACGTTAACGTAAGCGATTGTCAAAAACAGTAATAATGTATGAAAATGACATAGTACTCGACGCAACCGTCCGGCAGCATACATCAATCCTAACTAATATACATTTTTGATAACGCTAATGTTCACGCAGTGTATCTATGGCCACTTTTGCCCTGCTTCTCCTCAGCTTACGTACAGATCCTTGATAGGTACTTTACTTCTTTCACTAGTCCAGTTATATAACTTGGATGGTACATGAAGAGCTCATCGACGAACGTGCCCTAGTTGCAATAGAGGATATAACTAGCACTGAATACAATACCATTGATAACTTCGATCTTATATAGATACTATCTTACTTGGATATAGAACTTTAAGACGGGCAAACATAATATCGTGTTTGAGCTAAATATATAGTTCCTATCAATATACTTAAACCCTTTTATTTAATTAAATCTTTGTAATAAAATCTACCAGAAGCAATAATTTTATCTATAGATAAATCCAAACTAACACGTCCAGATTTTACGATATTCCAAGCTATTAAAAAAAAAAAAAAAGCGTCGAACGACCAATGAAAAGTGAAAACTTTTCTAATTTTCCACCCGAAATGAGAACGGCCTGGTAAAACAGCATCGGGCCGAGTAGATTAATGATTTTGTCTAAAACTCCAGTAAAACTAGGGGTCTATATGTAGAATCACAGCACATACTGTTGGTATAATAGGTATGTCGTACCGAAGAGTATTTAAACCAAACTGGCGTTTCCCTGTTAGTGCTGTTAGTTAAGTTGGGTTAAAATTGAAAACAATTATACTATCTGCAACTAAATACTTCTACGCGATAGGTTAGAATCTACAATGTGTTAAAAGTACTGTAGATATGTGTGTTTTCTAAAGAATGTATTATTTCGACAACAACAATACCCGAACTTTTTTGGCAATCTATACAATTCCAGCGGACCTTTTATTTCGCTGTAGCAAATTGAATGTAAAGGTTTACATCCCCGGGTCAAGCATTGTTAGTAGTTACTGGAGTGCGATATCGCTTCGAAATAACACTTTCTTATTCACAAAATTACAACCCTTTCAGTTCAGAGCTTCGTGTGTGTGATTGTAATCAGAGTATAATGTGGTATTCCGTATTACAGAGTTTTAACATAATCGCTGTCGTCATAATCGTTAACGTTACGATAGCCCTTATTTAGTTGACTGTAACGGCGGTGGCAGAATTAAGACCAAGACGATAACACATCAAAGTCGATATGGTTTTACCCAGTACAATAGAGGGCCTGTACCCCACCCCTACCATGAGTAACAATGACCGTACTCGCTAGCGAGTTGAATGCTCTGTCCCTTGCACTCTATAAGAAAGAATACTGCAAGGTCTCCGAGCGAAAGAGCATTAAACTCGCTAGCGTGTACGGTAATTGTAACTCATGGTAAGGGTACTGTTGGGTGAAACTGGAACAGGTTTTATTATTATACCCATATATATCTTATGCTTATAACTGAGGTGAAATTTGTGAGCCGGTATTAAGATTGACAGTAATAAGAAGGTATATCACCGCCGCCACCAACGAATGTTACTTCCATCGACTCTACCTGCATATTTCATTTGAATCTTCAAGATGTACTTACACAAAATATTTGCAGAAAGCATCGAATGTAACGATTTCCGCGAGCGGAAATTGAATCTACTTACGGACATGTGCCCCGGATGCCGGCAGAGTAGTCATAATAAATTCATCGGCGTTATAAAGACGAACACGCTTGCCATATTTATCGAATTTACGACGGTGACGCTTCGATCTTCTTTTAATTAAATTACGCTCTTCGTTTTATTTAATAATCATGGCGTCATGCTTATTATTTATTACCACACAGGTTATGATTTAAGTACTTTCATGACGCGTTTTCTGAATAACATTATTTAAATAAAGGCAGATTTTCTGTGGGCCTAGCAAGCAAGAACCAAATATTTAAACAGCAGCTTGTTTAGACTTAAGCTCTTTTATTACTCAGCGACGAGGTGGCTCTTTAGAAACAGTTAAGACCTCCCTCCACCATCTCCATCTGCTTTTTTACCCTATTCACCAATTAATTGAAACTTTTGCCCTAGCTTAACATCTCTTCTACGAAGGTCCTGCTCAGCCGCAATTTGTCCCTATTTTCAGCTTTATTCAACCAAATGAGACAGTAATGGATCCTAGTTAAAAACAAAACAATAACTTCAAAAGAAATAAGGTTTTACAGAGGAGAATAAGTAGAGCCCCAGCTTAGTAAAATATTCCAAACATTTCTGTGGTACTAAAACTGAATTCCAAACGTAAATTTAAATACAGATCGGTAAGTAGATCAACAGAATCAACACGTTATCTCATGGCATTAACTAGTATAGTAGTAAACTTACAAGTTTACCCAGACCGATCAACCTCTAAAAAAAGAACCCACAAAACCAATATTGTTCATCAAATAAAAAAAAATGAGCTATTCTCCCCGATAGTCACACTTCGTCCCTATTCTGAGCACTTTTCGGTCCTCTTGGGTATAAGAGTTGTACTCGATATTTAGATACGGTCTTAGGACGTCTTGTAGGTGAACAATTCAAGATTTTATTACAATCACGTCTCGTAGACGTCATACGATCTCGTTTAGTCAATACAATTTATAGCTGCCACGCCATTTCGAGGGGATCGTTTTATCTTTTGTTTTGTTTAGAGCGTGGCCGTTCTTTGTTGTGGATTTTGTTTAGAGATTTTATGTATTCTTTGCTCGGTGCCTTTACGGACACTGCGCATCGTAGATACCTCGGATCTCTTTAAAATATTCAGGACTAGTGAATAGAGACCAGGCGCTAACTTTAAACCAAACTAAATTTCCGCATTGAAACGGAGGCAATAGTAAATGGCACACTACAGCTCAGTGGTGAAAATTGGCAATAAATCGCATGTTTCAAAACTGTCCACAAAAATTACAGTGTCTATGACTGCGCTTCCCACCCGTTTTTACGTATCCGACGCATGGGTTATTTCCCAAAAGTAATCGCACGCCTGATAACGGTTACCGGTTTCACCTAAGTGCCAGTGTGGCATAATAAGCTAAATGGTAAGTTCGATAGCCACATGCATTCGGAATTCCATTTTGGAGTATCGATTCGGAATTCCGAAGGCATCTAATCCATACGGGGCTTAAACATGGTTTTATTGTTTCAACAATCGACGAGTAAATTTTCGGCCATTTAAAGTTGGCTCTCTCCTTGTTTATTTACAAGTGTAAGAAAGAGAAAGGGCTAAATTTATCTGTCAAATATGCTTTACTTGTCGATTGTGAAACAGGCTGTTTGTGTAATAAATTTAATATTGTGTAAAATAACGTTAAAAAATGAATCGAATACATTTTGTTAAAATTGCAAACTGTTTTTCTATTCCATCTCCCAGACATATCTATCTATTTTTTAGACAACCAGGTAAAAAGAGGGTAGTATCACAGAAATTGGCAATAAAGCCCAGTCGACTGATAAGCTAAAACGGACCAGGATTTTTACATCGAAACCCCGATTTACCTACATTTATTTCAAGCGATAGTGGAAGTACCGGCTTTAGTTACATACGTTTTTCCCTCCGCGGGCTCGTTTGATTGGTAATTTTCACACAAAAGTGAAACCCTCAGGGAAACCAGCACAGAGAAACAACTGTTTTATATAATTCGTTTTAATTACACGCTCACTTTTCAATAACTAGTGCTTATAAACATAAACGACCGTTGTTCATCAACCAATTCCTTCACGAACTTATCACCATCACTGCTCTCCTCGAGTCGGACCACCACCTGTTTTATATCACCCTTCCAACCGTTTCGTTTTTAAAATCCAGTGTTGCCATTATAATAAAATATTAAGAGGATCTATTTACATAAAAGGAATGAGCAAGTAAATCAAGGAAAGAACATAATATTAAGGCATGGTTGTAACAGTCGGCCGTCCTTCCCGGAACGAGTCCTCTAGTTCCTAGACAAACGTATTTAAGCTTACATAATACCTACGTAATATAAAATCTGGCAACATTAATTTATTGAACCTAATTAATACATTTTGATAGTTGGTAAACTTCTAATACAAGCAAATCGTTACGATGGATATGTATAATGTATATAAATTGACTACTAAAGTACATTTAAACAGGAACAAACAACAGTTGTTATTAAATTATGAATATTATGTTCAATCACATTACAAGCGTTCTGGAAGTATAATTTACAGGTGGTGACTTTTAATCTTTTTTTGTTTTTTTTTACTAACGTTTATGTTAAACTAGTTCAATAGAGTAATGGAACGGATGAGCAATTGCTTATGAGAAACAATCAATAACATAGTACAACAAACAAAAAACGAGGTCAGTTCGCTTCGAAACTTAAAATAACATAAGTGCAGTAGTGTTCAATTAAATTCTATCCTTACTTTTATAGTCACTAAGAAAATTCACTCATGATATCAGTTGGCAGAATTACCTCTACCGATTTTTATTCCAAAATGTGTCATCTCAAATGACACTTCCCAAGAAAAGCAATCATCTCAAATGACTGTCAATCAACAATTAATTTGTCATCTCAAATGACTTTCAATAAACACTATGTCATCTCAAATGACACTTCCCAAGAACAGCAATCATCTCAAATGACTGTCAATCAACAATTAATTTGTCATCTCAAATGACTTTCAATAAACACTATGTCATCTCAAATGACCTTAACGAAAAATTGTCATCTCAAATGACCTTAAAAAATATGTATGTCATCTCAAATGACCTTAAAAGTATTTATGTCATCTCAAATGACTAATAGCATTATGTCATCTCAAATGACTAACACTGAGCAATAAGCCATCTCCAATGGCGTTTAAAATTGTAACAGTTATAACCCAGCATCAAATTAAAAGACTGCCAGTGAACATGAAACTTAGATACGCTCGTTATCGCTGCCTTCACTGGATGAGTAATCAGCACCGTAACTTAACCAGGGGAATATTTTATCTATTGCTACGATACCTTCGTAGCGTCTGCCTTTTCTAGTAAGAGGCGTATCCTCTATAACAAACCGATCGTGGGGCAACACTTTTTTAATTTTATAAGGACCTTGGCACTTAGGCTCCAACTTTTTAGATTGACCGGTTCCCGACGGTATAGCTCTTATTACCCTTACAAGGTCGCCTTCTTTATAAACTGTAGCAGGTTTCCTACGACGATCGTACCTTTTTTTGTTTAACTCCTGATTATTTTTAATAGCCACACTGGCTTCGTCCCTAACATCTTTTAAAGATTTGTCAACAACACCATTTCCTACTTCGTCCCCAATCTGATTTAAAACACCCTGTGATGAACTTGAAACTATTCTTCCAAAAAGCAATTCGGTTGGAGTTCGTTTTGTCACATCGTGTATAGTTGAGTTTATCCCTAATTGAACATCCTGTACGCATAAATCCCATGACTCTGGACTTTTGTTGTGAGTCATAGCACCGAGAGCTGATAGGATGGTTCGGTTATACCTCTCCACCTGACCATTTGCACGAGGCGTGGAGACTGAATTAAGTATGTGCTTAATACCGCGAGATTCGATAAAGCTTTTAAATTTTCTGCTTGTAAAGCTAGTGCCCCTATCAGTTACCAGTCTTGTAGGGACCCCAAATAACCCAAAGAAATTGTTGAACACTTTAATGGTTTCTTTAGTTTTGGTGGTACGGACAGGCGAGAGATTCACATATTTTGTAAAGGAGTCTACAATGACCAGGAGGTATGAGTTTTTTCCCTTGCCCCGTACAAATGGCCCAAGGTGGTCAGCATGGATAGTGTGGAATGGTATTTCCACCTTGGGGATAGGGTGAAGGACACCCTCTTTGGGTCCTGTCGGCAGTTTATGATGAGCGCAACCTATACAAGATGACACGTACTTTTTTATAAATTTACGCATTTTAGGAAACCAGTAAAATGCACGAATCCGTTCTAAGGTTTTTTTGAACCCGAAATGGCCAATGTCATCATGATTTGATTTGAGCAACTGCCAACGCACTCCTCTCGGTACTAACCAGCGTTCGGTATCATTGCCAATGATGCGGAATACCCGACCATTTTTAACCTTATAGTCTTTATAAATTGATGCAACTTTGGCCGTTTCGGGGTCTTCAAGGATGTCTTTTATACGTTTTACCTCAGTATCGCCAGATTGTACAGCAGAGATCCAATCTTCGGTGTTTATGGCAAGTATGTCTAGTGTATGGACCTCGTTGACATCACCAGGTAGTGGATTCCGGCTTAAGCAATCTACGTGGGACATTTTACTACCTGCCCGGTATTCTATATTGCAGTCGAACTCAAGGAACTGAATCCACCACCTGGAAATGCGAGGAATGAGATCCCTTTTTGTGAATGTAGTGCGCAATGCATGACAGTCAGTAAATATCGTAAACTTTATGCCTAATAAATATACTCTAAACTTATTAAGTGAGTTGATAACTGCCAAAGTTTCCAACTCAAAAGAGTGAAACTTTTGCTCGTCAATGGTGGTCTGACGGCTGAAGTAAGCGACGGGTCTGAATGGCTCTGAATCTTTCCGCTGTAATATAATTCCAGCAAGGCCAACCTTGCTAGCGTCAGTGTGAAGTTGAGTTTCAGACGTATGGTCATATAATGCCAATACAGGTCGCTGGGTCAATTTTCGTTTAAGAGTCTCAAACGCATCAATCTCGCCGTCAGTCCACCTCCACGGCGTATTTTTCCTCAAGAGATTCGTCAGTGGCCTTGCTATAGTGGCAAAATCCCTGACAAACCTCCTAAAGAAACTGGCCAGTCCAAGGAACCTGCGCACTTCGTGCTGGTTTGCAGGTGCATTGAACTTCGACACGGCTTCAGTCTTTTGCGATCCTGGCCTTATTTCACCCTTACTAATTTCAAAGCCTAAAAAGTCTATGGTCTCTTTAAAAAAATGGCATTTCTCTAATTTTAAAGTAAGTCCGCTTTGACGTAGTGCTTTTAGAACTTCCTCTAATCGGATCAATCCTTCATCAACTGTCTTGGACGGGATTAATATATCGTCCATGTAAACGATTGAATGTTTGACATTGGCTTTGTTAAGTACTTTATGTATGACCCTTTGGAAAACCGCTGGTGCATTTGCTAAGCCAAACGGTACACGGTTATATTGATATTGACCGTCTGGCGTAACAAATGCAGTCTTCTCTCTAGAATCTTCAGCTATCGGTATCTGATGGTATCCCGATGCCAAGTCAAGGGTGGTGAAGATGTATTGTCCCGACAGTTGATCAAGGAGGTCCTCTATCCTAGGAAGTGGATAGTGATCTCTCTTAGTTTTACTGTTGAGTGCGCGATAATCAACGCATAGACGTTTTTCTCCGGACTTTTTCTGCACTAAAACTATCGGACTCGCATATGGTGAGCATGACTCGCTGACTATACCACTCCCTAACATCTCATCAATCATCTCTTGGACTTTTCTACGCTCGTGAAATGACAGCCTATAAGGTCTGTAAACAACGGGTTCAGCGTCTTTAAGTTGAATCACCATTTGCGTTTCGGCAGTGTAACCCAGGTCATGCATACCTGAAGAAAAGCATGTTTTGTACTCTAAGAGTAACTCCTTTAGGCGTTTATGTTCCTCTACAGAAATATTGTTTCCACAATTTATTGTTGAATCTGGAACAGGTTCTGCTCTTAGTGCAAGATCAACTCTAAGTTCAGATGTTATGCTCCTAGCACGGGTGACTAAGGAATCCTTTTTAAGAGTAAATGGTTTTGTTCCTAAACTGTGAACTAATACGTTACATTCCCCTTGCGTTAAAAGGTACTCGCCCGGCAAAAGGTAATACTCGCTACCTGGGTAGCCCCGAACTGACCCAGGAATGTAAATGTTACCGCTTTCTCTGGTAGTTGACTTAACAAGAATAGACTGAAACGTGTTTACAGGAATGGTTACATCGTACGTAGCTAGCAGGGGAACCTTCATCAGATTATTTGAATCGCCCTTTTCGATACGTAATTCAGATGCCGTTTTAATAATTCGTAAGTTAGGGCGCTCGCTAAAAGTATGCCCTAACAAAACGGAACAGTTTATTAGATGATCCTCTACTACCAATACTTCCACCTTCTCTTCTACGACGCCTTGAGCCTCGATGGTCACTTGTGTGGCACCTACAGGGAGATAAGGTACATTGCCAAGGCCACGTAAAAAAGGTCCGTCTACAGAAACCCAATTCAATCGTAATTTTTCAGCGGCTGATTTACGAATCAACGTTGCCTCACTACCTAGATCTAAATGGCTAAGGACAACAGAGCTATTAACCTTTATCGGAAGCTGGTATTTGCTGTTGGTACTGTCAGACTTTACGATCTCTCTGACGTCTTTGACGCCAGCACTTGCATGCGTCAGGCCAGTCGGAGTCTCGACTAAAACCTTCAACACAGTTTTGTCCTTCGAATCTGAACTCATGGAGTTTTTCTTACGACAATCCGACTCAGTGTGGCCCATTAAATGACAGTAGGTGCACTTTAAGATTGGCTTGGGACACTTAAAGCTGGGATGGCCCTTTTGTTTACAATTAAAACAAATTACTTGTTGGGAGTTTGGGGTTGGCTTCACTGAATTAGATTGATCATTATATTTGGTTCGGTGATTAGAGTTTGTAGCTAAATTACGCCTGTCCCTATTTGAATTCCTGTCACTGTTATCGCGTACAGATTTAAAGAACTGTAATACCTCTTCGGGTTTCCCAAATTTAGCCGCCTGGGCTCCTAGCCTTACGCCCCTATCATCAACTCCATGTACTACGCAGTCTACTGCATCCTTGCCGAAAATTTTGCAGCGGTTTAATAAATTAATCTTTGAAAAGTAATACAATTCCAACGAATCTCCAAAATGGGCCCGCTTCTTAAGCATTTCAGTTAAAAGTTCTGCATAATTTTCGTTAGATGGAAACGACTCCTCTAAGAGGCGTTTCCATTCACCCCAAGTGCGTTTCAGCGAGGGTAAGCCCTGGTACCAGAGTTTGGCCTGTCCTACTAGTTTGGGCAATGCGTAGTGTATAACCTGTCTGTCTGACCAGCCATATATTTCGGCACATTCATCTACCTTGCCTAGCCATACGCTAATCGTCTGTTCCTTAAGTAATGGGTCAAATTCTGGTATGACGTTATTCATATTAGGAAAAGTTTCACGTTCACTGGGTCTATCTCTAAGCAGTTTAATGAACTCTCCAAACAAAGTAGATGCTGAGTCATACCTTGGTCTCTCCTGCGAAGATTCGCGTCTCTTAGATGCGGAGTGTTGTCCTCCTTGACGATGACTCGATCTCTCGTTCTCCAACTGACTCTCTAAGGCTGCAACTCGCTGCTTCTGTATTGCTAATTCCTCATCCCTGTCGCGTAGCCTCCGCAGTTGACTGCGACTACGAGTCCGTGAGCGCGTTCGGCGTGGCCTTCGTTCGTCTCCGTCGGTACGACTAGGCCTCGTTGTATGCCGCTCGGGAGTCCTTAGATACCGTTCTCTTTGTGATTTAAATATCGCACTCCTTGCGCGGCTTCGACTCCGCCTCCTTTCACTTGACTCTTTATAGTGCTCGGTTTCTGAAACTCATATAAAAGAGTGAGTTTTTGTTACTAACACTCAAGGGAATTTTAACCCAGGAAAGATATTGAATAGTTATGGAAATCTTATTGAATTTCGAACAACGAGTGGTCTAAGCCAATGTTTACAACTATTGCTTGACAATAATATAATTAAGTACGTAATGAGTCATTCTTGTATCACGACTCGAAAAATAAAATAAAGTAAATGTAGGTAGAACGTTAATGGTTTAAACATTAAGAACAAAGCTAACTGCAACGACTACAGTCGTTAATCTGGTTCTAATAAGTAGTTGATTATTATTTATTTTTAATTAATGAGGGTAATAAGAGACGTTCGCTGCGACAAACAGGTGATAATATGCAATTGTAATACAGATGGCTCGCCAAACCAGTAACTATGCAGCCAAATAATATTCCAATAATATAATATTTCCTTCCCATTGTCTATAAAAATGCTTCATACATAGCATTGAGACCCTCGGAACTTCCATGCAAGGCTTGTCAACGTTACTAAATTTGTTTTATAAGCATCGCCAACCTTATTAAACAGCTTGTTGCCGTTAAATAAGAAATAGTAACGGTAAATGGTTAATTATACCTTAGCGTTACCCACAGGAAACGTTTCAAACCTTTAACGGTATTTCAAGCCTTGCTATTACGAGAATATTTTAAAAAGTCGTGGCAATTATTTTCACTCATAAAGTATAATCAAGTATTTTTACTTTTATAACATTTGTAACCTGATACAGGCCTTAATTGCCTGCATTTTATTGAGATAATACCGTCATATATGCAACATTAAATGTAAATTGAAGCAAGGCCGTCGAAAATAAATAAATAAAGTCCTTACATAATCAGATCTAAAATGTAAATATGCCTGTCGTCTTAACATGAAATGTGCACACCTTTGATAGCCCATCTGTGTTGATTGACTGTTATACGGATCACTTTTATACCAAGTAAAGTACTTAAGCAAGAAAAAAAACTACGTACCTTTTGTGGGCGTATCCATCCTCACTTCTGAAGGTTGAAACCCTCAGGGAAACCAGCACAGAGAAACAACTGTTTTATATAATTCGTTTTAATTACACGCTCACTTTTCAATAACTAGTGCTTATAAACATAAACGACCGTTGTTCATCAACCAATTCCTTCACGAACTTATCACCATCACTGCTCTCCTCGAGTCGGACCACCACCTGTTTTATATCACCCTTCCAACCGTTTCGTTTTTAAAATCCAGTGTTGCCATTATAATAAAATATTAAGAGGATCTATTTACATAAAAGGAATGAGCAAGTAAATCAAGGAAAGAACATAATATTAAGGCATGGTTGTAACAAAAGGACAACTCAAGAACGGAATAGCTACAAGGAGCGAAAATTGCTTCCCCAGTTACAAATAGCGAAAATTGCTTCTCCAGTTACAAATAGCGTCGTAAAGTTTGATGTCAGTTTCGTGATAAGAGAAAGGGTGAGCTGTATCCTTCAATATACAATAGACAGGCATAATAGTATAGGATAGGGATTGTTGCAATTGGCTACCGGTCCGACTCGTATCTCCATTACCTAACGAGATAGTGAGCAATTTACATTAAGTATTGTTAAGTGTCTCACGATCGATGCGTTTTCATGTAGTGCCGTGTAGGAATACAATCGAACCATTTTATGTGGCAATGAAATAAATGCAAAGATTGCAACGATGTACCTAAACACAACCAAACGAACCAATTTACCATTATTACTCGATAATCACCTGCTTTTAAATATCAAGTGACAATGATGTCACTTAATGTTTACTTTCAAATTAAGTTTCAGATTAAATAACTATTAATTAAAAAACACGCTTGTTGGATATTTCAGGTTATGTGTCAAATAGTAAGTACTAATTTATTTACATCTTTCGCAATTGATGTCAATACCTGCGGAATATGCATGGATTTGTTAAATCGCATTTCTCAAAAACTGGTGGCTTATAACTTGGTTATTTTTATAGCTATTAAAAAAAACTCACCTGTTTGTTACATTAATCAGTTTTTATTGAAGCTGTAAAAAAAAATGAATATTCCCTATTTGTATGTCTGTCCGCTGCCTCCTGTTATAACTCTAGGGATTATCTTTGCTTTTAACTAACTAAGGGGAAGCGGTGCAGTTTGATGCACGGGGCACAATTTCGTTGAAACAAACTGCAGTACTTAATATCGAAATATCAATAAAACATGACTATATATAAGCGGGCTTGACAGCTGTGATCGCATCTCTAGGTTGTTGTTCTTTAGCATTTCTCAAGTAAAAAAGTGTTTTAGTGTAGCTTACTAAAAATGTTCTTCTTATGTAATAGTTAAATGTTGCAGTGTTTATCTGGTTTTTGGATATTGGAAATTCCCAATATAAAGTTATTTTATTTCGTTGTCAGGATTGCATGTTTAACTTTTCTAAAGTACACTGGTTTTATTAATATTCAAATATTTTTCGAATACGTCCGTTAAGGCACTTAAATACACTAAATGTGCGGGGCACACACATTATCAATGTTTGAGGAAGTAATTTTTGACTGTGTTGTTTGAGTGTCTAAAACTGTTTTAGGGTTTGTTTAACCTATTTTCTCATACATGTTTAAAGTTCATTTCAATAGATACAAAAAAATACCAATTAAAATCTGTCAAAATATAAGTATAATATAATGAAAAAAAAAGATATTTAAAATCACACAAAATGGAACAAATGAAACAACATTTAGTTGAATGTTGGCATTTTTATAACTTTTTTACATAGTTTTTACATGTTTACACATGTGTATCAAGGTGCCCCATGGGTTGACACAATTAAACAAATTCCAATTTTCAGTTTAGTCTGTATTTTTATTACGATAAAAAAGTTAAGATGAAGTTAAATGCCATCATAACAATCCCAACTAGTATAACTATGATTTAAAATAATAACAACGGTATTATTTTAATCATTTTTACCAAAATATAAGGTTAAATTTACTCGTACCAATCTGCCCCGCTTCCCCCTACAGTACTACCCAAATAAGAAATGAATCCTGACGCTGCATAATCGTAAAGTTTCTGAATATTTATAATTTTCACAGTACGTACCTGGGTAGTTCTCACGAAATCTCGAAATTCGATTCTGACGATAAAATTAAAAATAGTATGATGATTTAGATATTTTTTATATGGATTTTATAGTAGTCATAATATAAAATTTTGGTTAAGTAGTGGTCCCCAGAATAAGAGTTTTTTTTAAGAAGTATAAGGCTTCTTAAAAAAGATAAAGTGAGGGAATGATGATGATGATTTTTATAAGCAATGATGAACATTTTTAAATAAAAATGGTCAATTATTTTGTTAAATATTTTGTATTGAAATATGAAATATATTATTTAACATTATTAGGAACTATAGTCCAGAAAATCACAATTTCTTTGCAGTCTGAGGCTGATTTCAGGTCAGATTTCATTTTTTCCCTTCGCTTCCTATCATATTCCTTCTTTTTTAATTTAGCTTCATCTTTACTGATTTTCTTTTTTTTTCCATTATTGTGCCCTAAAACAAAATGTTAGAGTAAAATTCAAGGGCTTGCTACAGCAAGCGACAGTAAAAAAGAATTCCAACCCAGTCAAAATCATTACCTCCTTAATTATAACCTCACTGTAAATATATATGAGGGAATGGCGATGAGGGAATGACGAAACAAAACATAACCCTAAAAAACTAGTGACACGGCCATGCTTTAAACAAGGTTATTTGCGGAAGTAAACTACTCCCAAAACCCTACCTCATCACGCAATTAATTATTGTTAAAGTACTTCCCTTCCTTTTTTTTAGGACGTGATGTAATGACGAACACAAATGTAATTTTAAGAAATTTTGTATTCTAACTTTTTTCAACAAAACCTCGAACGCGTACACAATGAATTCGCCATATTGGCAAAATGTCAGTGCTGCCAGCTATTAAAAACAAACAGTAGCGTTCACTTTTGATTGAAACAGCGTTCAAAAATTAACTGTTCGTAATGTCATGAGGGAATGATTTAATTTCATTGGACACGTAGTTTTAATTTTTTTTTCAATTAATTTTTATTTTTTTTATCCTAATAAAGAATACATTCATAATTTCATTGTTTTTAGAATAGGTTAATGAAATTTTCATCGGTTTTACTTTATCATTTTTTTAATAAAAAAATTAAAAGTCATTGTAAGTGGATGTTGGGACATAGTGAGGGAATGATTTTAACGGCATTACATACACTGTGTTTTTTTTATTTACACATATGACTCAGAAATTTTAACTAAAACGCATACCGACGGTGATGTTTATTGCAGGGAAATTACACTTGCCGCTATATATTTACTATTTTTTTGTGAAAACCTGAAGGACAATAATTTCGAAATTTCGTGAGAACTACCCACCTTCGGTAGAACAAGGGCACATGTCCTATATGACAAGAAGGGCAAATGTACCCTTGTCGTAACAAAGGTGGGAGTAGTAAAAAATGCTGTTGTTGATAGGCATTCCTTTACACGCAACAAATAAGTTTAGCATTGTTTTACTGCTGTCAACATTAAGAATATTCAAAAACTTCATGGGTGGGCAATGTATCCGGATTGACTTCTCATCTGCCTTGTACAGTCGACTATACAAAGACTATCCACTTTTGGACCTTATTATAATGCAACATGGTGAAAAAGTTGAGACATGTCTTTGTTGACTTGTAGTCAACTGTAGGGACCTTAACCAAGTACCCAACTGACAATGTAAATAGGTAATAGGTAAATCTAGGAAGTCAATTGTATTCTACTAATCATCAGATGGACTTGAATTTGTGAGTTTTTGATGACAATACAATAATATATGGCACCTACCTACATACTATGAAGATGATCTGATGATGGAGATTGAAGGTGGCCTTACTAGGAACTTCTCAATTAGCTAATAATAGATCCGTCGAGTTTGGATTGGTTTAACTCTACTTTTAACCTCTCGTATGCGGTAGGCAGAAAAAAATGTTGACGGCTCAGTGCGGCGACGCCAAGTGATCAGTCACGTGACATCAAACCCACAGAAATAGCGGCTACATTGATATTTTTATGTAAGGAGCGATTTTTGGTAAATTTGATTACTTTATTGACTACAATAAACTTTAATCCTAATAAGCTTCACAATAAGGTTCAAATAAAATTTGGGTAGGCACACAAAACATTTGGTGCAGATCTGCTCTCTAGCAGTTTGCGTATATGGAGCAGTTCTGCTACTAAACATACCAGGGGTATTTTAATAGCGAGTTTATCATAACTGTTACGAGTAGGTAGGTACCTACCTACAGTCAGCAACAAGTGTGGGTTAATAAAATAAAAACAAATAAAAAACGTATCTTAATAAAAGGCTGAAGCTATCGAAATTTTATTTGCAATAGGCAGTTGTAATATAGAGCCAATCGCACAAAAAATAAGCGGACTCAGGACCCTTAACTGTACGTAGTAGAACCCTAGTTATACGGACATAGTTTGAGTTTAAGTTCAAAATAAACAGTACTCTTGTTAAACTGGACGACGCGGCGATGCTGCAGGGCAACCACAATCCCCCGGGAACCGCGCTAACCCACTTCTCGCCCCAGTACTACTGCGATAACGTCCGAGGAAACTGAAAGGAAACTTGCTTGTGCGAGAATTGTGTTACCTACTAACAATGAACCGTAAGATTGATCGCGAACCGGTGCCAAATGCCAGTCGAACTCGCTCATTAGTCAACAAGTTCTAATTATTAAAACATTAGTATTCCTCATTCATCGTTAGGGATGCAAAAAATTCTAAAGTACCTACCTAACTGTATTCCTACTATAATACTGTGTATGTACTATGTACCTAGTTTGAAATGTGTTATTTTGTGAATCTTCTTCCACTTAACTCAGTGTTGTACACACATACATACATACATAAACTCACGCCTTCATTCCCAAAGTGGGGTAGGCAGAGCTAAAGAATTACCAACAACTTTTAAAACTTGTTGATAATTCTGTAACCACACTGCACAATTAGGCTAAGATGTTATGTTCTAGTGTTGTATGCGTTTTATGTTAGAAAAGGAGGTACCTATTTATGCAAAATAAAGGACAAAGGCATGAGACTGATGTATAGGTATAATATAGAAACAGATTAACACGGTCTGTGCCATTGTACCTATATATATTTACCGCTGCTTGTTTGCTGAAACTCTACCCAGCTCGGCAAATCCTCGCAGTTACCTACGATAAAACTTAACTTTGCTGTATGAACTAGCTTAAGTTACAAGTGAGGTTGTTTAACTGGCGGTTAAACTTAATTTACCTACCTATTTAAGTATCGAGTATCGAGAATAACGTAAGGCTAACGTTTGTGCAAACTTTTTTACCGCCAGCCGCGGGGCTTCGTGCACATGACAAGAAATATTTTCTCGTGAATCGTAATGAGGAGAATCGGATCAATTGTAGATACCTATTCGTTACGAGGGTATTTGCCTTGCTTGACTTGTAAATTAATGGTTTAGCCAAAAATAGTCTGAAAATGGTTCGTATTATCTGAGCCACGTTGCAATGTTCATTCAAAATTTGTTCAGCGATCCAAGATAAATTTTCCAAGGGGTGCATTTTTCAGAAAGCCTTTCTTAAGTGCACTGCACCCCTAGGGTGCCCAAGGAATATTCCCTCCAAATTTCAAGTCTCTAGGTTCAGCTATTTAGGCTGTGAGTTGTCTGTCAGTCGGTCCCTGAATAGGTAGTTTTATAATACATTACATTTATGTATTTTACAACCCTAACAGCAATGTTTCGTTTTATAAATTTCTATGCAATCTGAGTTTTTATTACGGTTACGGTTACGCTTAGGGTGTGCGGTACGTGACGAAAACACTGATAAAGTGTGGACTTGGAGAACCCGAGCCAAATCACTTGTCTACAAAAACTCCGATCGTCCGATCCGACTAGAATTTTAATATCCTCTACTTGATATAACTTCTATAGATACCACAAAACGACTTTACGGATTCATCAGTTATCGATTTTCAAATGAAGATAGCTTCAGCTGTCGAGGACAAATAATAGTTTTTTATCTTCGGGAATTTAAGAAGCCAGTTCTACTTAGATGAATTCGCGAGCAAATATCATATCGTACCTTCGGTAGAACAAGGGCACGATGTACTATATGACAAGAAGAGCAATTATGCCCTTGTCGTACCGAAGCTGCGATATATGAAACATAGAATACCTTACTCTTTGCGACCCGCTCTCGCGGTTTTAATCAAGTATGTGTTTCTATTAGTTTTTTTGTTTAAATCGGTTCAGCGTTGAGATTCTACACGGCATGAGTAAAACTTTCTTTTGACGAGTTATAGTATTGTCAACGTTTTGATAGCTCTCGTGTACTTGGCAGTAGTGCCCACCGAGTCACAAATAATGCCATCGTAACAGTGCCTCTATTCAATACTCAATACTCAATATTTTATTGCATTCCATAAAGTATACATAGGTAATTCTAGGCGGTACAATCCAAATCATATTTGATCTGTTATGGTATTGTTCTTTACTGGGCTGCCATTACTGTCAAGTGAATTAAAGCTATCAAAACGTTGACAATACTATAACAGGCCAAATACGATATCGTTTTTACCGCCTAAAATAGAGGCGCAGTAGTTCTGTTGCAGAGATACCCCCGACAAACAAACAAAGGCAACCTTACCTCTTTATAATATTAGTACAGTCACAGATTAAATATGAGCAGGAGTCGGACAAAAAGTGCGGATGACGTAAAAATGACGTAATCTTGCACACAGGATGATGTTTAAGTTTGTATTTAGACTTTCGTGTGACATGTAGTAACAAAGTAGTATTAATGAAACATAACAAAATAATCGTAAAAAAATTATCCATGCAATTAATAATACAGAGGTGATGATGAGAGAGAGAGGGTGATGTAGTGAATAATAGTATATTACACCACTAGGGAGATAAAACAAAGAAAGTCCGAGATCGCAGATGTTTGCGGCTTTTTCCGTACGCGTAGCGGGCGTAAAAAGCGACTTTATGGGCAGGTGTGACATAAACTTGTTACCATAAGGTATAATTATTTGAAATTAGAACAAGTCTGTGGGAACCTCAGATAAATAGGTTTAATACTCAAAAGTGGGAACAGTTGGTAAGATAAGTAAAAATAAAAAAAAGATAATTTGGTGTTATTTTATTATACTTATTATTTAATGAAATTATGCATTTCTAACAAGTCTATTATTGTTGTCACAGACTTAAATATGCTTGAATGATTTTTTTTTCCTCAATTGGTTGACCGGGGGAAAAAAAATTAGCCAACAATTTCGCGGTATCCATAACAATCGCAGTACTTGATTGCTCAGTTTGTGTAGAGATATCTTTGCCTTGTCCTGTAGTCTGCGTTCCTACGGATATTAAAATATCAGTTGTAGAATATATAATATATATATATATTGCCACAATATTCGAGTAAAGATGACATTTTACAGCGTTTTTTATACATTAGTAAATATAATTTTTAGCTAAATATAATCGTGAAGATACAATAGCTAAACAATAACGAAGTCAATTTATTGTTCATCTGATTGACAATATGTCAGTCAAAACCGTACTTACTCATTTCAAGTGGCGATATCGTTTAATAAAGAGGTTGATAAATGATGTGATAATTGTTTATGAAAATCAAAAATACTATTTGAAATCACCTATAAGTGGTTTGACGTCATCTGCACTTTTTGTCCGACCCCTGAATATGAGTAACAGTATAGCGTCATTGCTTTGAAAATACCTCGTACCTCATATTTCATGACGTACAATTTTAAACTTAAACGTGAAGAGAATTAAATTCAAACTCATACATCTCGAAATATCAGATACGACTTTTTTTTCAAGTAGTAACGATAGGTCATTTACGTAACGAAACGAAAACTATAATCGTGTCGGAAATTATACCTTTGTGAAGGGCAGGTCGTAATTAAGGACCCGTTGCTTGATCAGTAGTTAACTCAACTAGTTTTTAAAACTCGACGCATTTCTTTGAGATTTAACCATTCGTTACGGTTTTTAATGATTAGTTTGTTCTGATCAAACAACAGGCCCTAAGAGAGATCTTTATGTTGGTTAACGCTACATTATAAATTTCCATAAATGAAACAATAACTTACTTAGTATATTTATTTATTCGATTCTTAATACTGTTACATGGATACTAAATGATTACAAAAAGTAAATAATATGGCAATGATTAAGGATATATGGGATTACACTGCATAAACTAAATTCAACCTAACTCTTATTTGTTCTTAACTAAAAAAAACACGTTAATAGTAGCCGATTCCTGCGGTTTCATACATTTTCACTTCATCCTTTTTCATCTCCAAGTCCGGCCTTAAAAAAGAAAAGAAAATTATAAAACACCTGCATATTTAACCCGCATTATTTTACTTAAGGCGAAGGGTAGGGCAAAATAACGAAATCGAGGTGTTTTTGGATAAATTTATTGGGAAAAATATAGGAAGTGGCAGTTTTAAATGATGATAATCTGAAGACATATATCCTCAAGTCTTGCTCTGACTCATTAATATAGTTATCTAACTGATAGTAAGCTCT
This sequence comes from Acleris emargana, assembly GCA_927399475.2. Taxonomy (NCBI): domain Eukaryota; kingdom Metazoa; phylum Arthropoda; class Insecta; order Lepidoptera; family Tortricidae; genus Acleris; species Acleris emargana. The sequence goes on from OV656840.1 coordinate 8,812,103, forward strand.
ATATACCACTTTAAATGAACCGTTTTTAAAAAGTTCGTATTCGTTTTATTCCGGCTGGGCGATTTAGTTTGCAGCCAAACTTTCCACACTTCTTTTTACGGATTTAATGTGTTGCGTTAACTTGAATATATTAGCTTTAATAAGAATTTACAGATTATAGACTCAAAACCTATGTGCTCCTAGTGAAACGATGAACTAAATGTTTGCTCTTAAACTATGACTAGGCGTTTTGAAGCTTTTTGTTGAATGTGGCCAAAAAAATATACACAAACTAAAATAAGAATTTAAAATACTCAAAAAATAAACAAAACTATATAAAGAAAAAAAACAAATTGTTTCGAATAAAAGTTGATTTTAGTGTTAGATAATGGATTTGAACTTGCATTCACGTTGGATCAGTAAAAAATCATAAAAGTTGTAGTTATAACTAGGTAGGTACTCAAAACTACAGAGCGATGAAAGCGACGTTGCGTGCTCGGTTTGGGTTTTGGCGTGTGGCGGCCGGCCGCGGCGTTGCCAGACCGTTGGGTTGGTTTGGTTGATAGTTCGAATGTTTCGAACTTTGTTTTGACTCCCACCCAACGGTCAGTCACTGTCACTTCAGTTGAATTGAATCAGTTGCGTTTCTACTATTCCGTGCGAACAAGTAACTACCTACTGCAGTTGTTTTATAATTCGGCCTTGGCGTTGTTGTGTTGTTTCTGTTGTGTTAATTATTTGTTTTGTTATTATAATATCCTGTTATAGTCTTTATTATTTCTACTGAGCCGATCTTCTACACAAAGGCCATTGTTTGTAAACAATACCATTGTCTTTCTTTGTGTCCGTAACACCAAGGCGATTACATAAAAAAAAGTTAGAACTACATTGAATGTACATTGAATTATCAACCCTACTCTCTTAGTCAGTAGGTTTAAAATGTAAAGTGTCAGGATACAGATATAAGTCTTTATTATTTGAACTGTGCTTATTCTTTACACAATACTATCATCTACACAAAACTTATATCTGTATCCTGACACTTTACATTTTAAACCTACTGACTAAGAGGGTAGGGTTGATAATTCAATGTACATTCAATGTAGTTCTAACTTTTTTGTATGTAATCGGCTAGGTGTTACGGACACAAAGAAAGACAATGGTATTGTTTACAAACAATGGCCTTTGTGTAGAAGATCAGCTCAGTTCAAATAGTAAAGACTATACCTATTGTTATTGACATTGAACTTCGTGTTTTATGCGGTGAGATACGGTTATACGGTTATACGAGTATAGCAAAGGGGGCGCAACTATATATAGGTATTTGGGGGGAGGGGGGAGGGGGTTTTGGGGGTGATAGGGGGGGTGGTTTCGAGAGGGTAAAAAAAATTTTTTTTTTCACTGGGACTTAGAAAATTTTCGGTGTCGCGAAATTTAGGTCAATATAACACTACATTTTTATGAATGAATCCAGTAAATCATGCTAAAAGAAACATATTTTGCTCTTTCACTTTTTTTCCTACGATCCATATTTTCCGTATCTCCGGCTCTATAAAAACACTCTAGGGCGCGCAGTGTCGGCACGCGTCCTAACCAGCGAGAGCCCTAGATTCGGACTTGTGTGGAAATGTCCATTTAGGAGCCAATATCTCGGTAATGAACAATATTTTTGCGTCCTCTATACGATAGCATCATAAAAACTTCGTGTTATAATAACACCACTTCACTCAAACCCCAATATCTTGGTAAATATTGGTCGGAGAAAAAAAGTTTATATAACAAAAAAAACATGCTTATTTTACCATGTTTTATAGGATCTATTAACAAAATCGAGGGGTTATATTGACATCAATTACACGACTCCAAAATTGTAGCCCTTCAAAATTACTGACCTTTGAACCCCAATATCTCGGTAAATATTGGTCGGAGAAAAAAAGTTTATATAACAAAACATGCTTATTTTACCATGTTTTATAGGATTTATTAACAAAAATGAGGGTTATATTGACATCCATTTCACTACTCCAAAATTCCCAGAATCCCAAGTCCCAGATCCCTTCAAAATGACTGACATTTGAACCCCTAATATCTCGGTAAATATCAAGTTTAGAGAAAAGTTGCCTATACAAAACACGCTTATTTAAGCGTCTTCTATACGATAGCATCATAAAAAATAGGTGTTATAATGACACCACTTCCATCAAAACAAAATTAAGTCTTGCGCCCCTTTGCTATAGATACCCCAACCCGAAATTCTCGACGAATCGCCGCCTTGTCGTAGACCACGTCAATATTTAATACATTTAAAGTAGTATTATTGAAACAATTTAATCTCTATGCTTTATTATTAATTAAATTTTTGGTTCGAAATATAAACTAACTGATAGCACTCTCACAATCCTAGTAGACCAGTTTTCATTGATCTATTCGTGCCAGCTATTCATGAAAAAACCTTTACGTGTTAAATAATTAACTATTTATGTATTTACTTATTTGTTTAAAAGCTATTTTGGACATTCGTTACTGAATTTGAGATAGTATTTAGAAAAACACAAGTGTATCATATCATATTGGTCGATCTAATCAAGCGCCATCTAACGGTAAATGCATGCCTGACTGTTTGACAAACAGCATTATGCGGTCGATCGCAGAGCTTACTTGTTAGATGGCGCGCGAATTAAAACTTTACTCGTCTGGCCGAATGAGCAAGGTCAATTGCCCGCCCCGTCGCCTTAAGTATATTCATTTAAAATATACTTACAACGCCAATTGCACCGTTTGCTGTGGAACTGAAAAAGAAGTAAAAATTATAATAAATATTAAAACGTTAACATTGGTTAATTATTTCAATTGAATTTACGACATTTATGGCATGTCTCAAAAACTAATAATACGATTCTAACGTAGATTGACGAACGTGAACATTTATCAAGGGCCTGATGCAGAATAATGTTTATTTTTTGTTGTGTTGTTATTTTACTTTTATATTTAAATCAAACCTATGAAAATAAATAAATATCATAGCCTCCTCAGGCCCACCATGCAACGAGATTTGTCGATGGAATATGAATCTATTATGGATGAAATAAAGTCAATTTTCTTATTTGATTATGAGTCTAAAATATAAAAGAAATTCCAATTTACTTCCTTTGCTCTAGAATTCTTTATGTACTATTATTAGTACAAGGGACTTCGGGAGGATAAATATAAGAATGACTAAAGGTCACAGCACACATATCAACTCGGAAAGGGATCGTCACCGCCTCGCCTTTCCACTACTAGGTGAGGCGACTACGTTACGATTCCGATTAGTCTGCGTTGCAGTAGGGAGTTTCATACAAATGATACTGAACGGCTCGAGTTGATAGGGTGACGATCCCTTTCCGAGTTGATATGTGTGCTGTGACCTTAAAGCACATACTCATAGTCGGCTGCTGTTGTATCATCCCGCTGACGTCGGCGAAGTAGAGCTGGTGGTTGGACTGCACGAACTCCTTGCTGGGGTCGATATAGGTCTGCACGAGCGCGGGCGGCTGCACGAGCTGCTCCTGGCGCCACTTGTCCAGCGGGTCCACGCCGTCCTGCATCTTCTGCATGCGCTCAGCCTGCTTGTAGGCCGGCTCGCCGCCGATGTAGTCGCGCTTGGTGCGGTTGTGGTTGCGGATCTCGTGCTTGCGAAGGTCCGATCTGTGAGGGGCAGGCAGTCACATCATTATCACTAGTGTCGTGTGCTAAATCTGCAGTAACGTGAAGTTCTAGTATGTATTTTCTATTACGTTAACTATATTTGGTAGCGCCGCTCAATTACGGTGCGGGGGAAACTTATTACTGTGACGTTTCTATGACACGACTTAATTGCGGACCTTTTTATATTTTATACAGACTGTTTTTTACATGGCAATATGCGAAAGACATGCCGTATCAGGTCTGTATCAAAATGAACTTTATTGAAACTAGTATAGCACATGTTAACATGATACGATACAGGGATAATCCTACCGAACCAATCGAAGATCAGAAAAGTATTTGTCAATGGTTATAAAGACCTTATATACAGACTGTTACTTATTGTACAATTTTATACAGCTTTAAAAAGAACGGTGATCGTCTCAAGCGTTTCAAATTAAACCACTCTGTTTGATAAAGACACAAAGGGATCCGAGGCGGCCGAGAGCAGAGCAAACTTCAGCCGGAACAAAGCCTCTTGTTCGAAATCGGCGTAATCTCGCCAAAACGAGTTATCTGCTTGTGCATCTGAACAGTCAGCACTTTTATGATTATGGCTTTTAAAAGAAACCTATTCCAGAAAATACTTTAGAAGAACTTGTAGTAAATTGGAAATTAATAGATTCTTTCCAAACACATATTTTTATAGGTCACTCAGTAACGACGTTAGGCGTCGGCGATTTATCCTAAACTTATATCCTGCTACTTTTTTTTTCTTAATTTATTTCTTTCACTCCTGGTTCTAGACAATCACCATGAACCTATTAAAGAAATAGGCCCGTGAGATAACACGCGAAGACAAGTGTTCGGTTAAAGAGTATTTACACTGGTGGACTAAACAGAAGCACATGGGTTAGCTCCACGCGCTTCTCTCGACTATACTTAATTATTATACCCGAGTCGTGGGCTTGAGACATACACTTATTTCCAAGAAATCGGTACTTTCTATAAATTTTATGTTTTGCGCAGACTTCCATTTGGTTTCGCTATTCTTTGTCCATCAGTTCAGTAGCTAATTTAAATTAACCATGCCTGGTTTCGACTAGGTGGGGCTAGAAAATGATGTGTCATCTCCAACACAGTTCCTAGCGCCCATGATCGTCATTCGTATGGGTTTCTGCCGCACCATTGCAACATGGGAGTTGCTTATGTACGTACTTGTAGCAGAAGTCTCGTCCGCAGTAGTTGCAGGTGTGTTTGATGTTCATGTGAGCGGCCTCGTGGTGCTCGCGCAGCGCCGCGTTCGTACGGAAAGCCTTCTCGCACATCAGGCACTGTAACAAACACTTGTTTGAGTTTCTCTATGTAAGAATAGTCAAACGAGCAATCGGGTCATATAGTGGTAAGCAAGTAGTTCTATGCTGTTGTTGAGTAATCCAATATAACTCACAACTCTTAAGGAATAAAGAGAAAAAAGATAAATAAAGTAGAGATGGAATTCAGACCTGCATGCATGACTCGTGTCCAACTAACCTTGAACTGCTTTATTGGTGGTATTTATTAGTTTTTTTTTAAATAAAGTGTGTCTTAACATTTAGGTACAATTGTTCACGTTCACCACCTTTCTCCTATCCCTTTCATATACATATAAAGTGCAAAGGAGAGGAAAAGAAAGAAAGAAAGAAAATCAATAATATTATCTTATCTCGATAAATAAGGTATAGCACCTAACCCTTAAAAACTCATGAACTCCAGTAATAAAACAAAATGCATTACCATACCATAACCCAAAATGATCCACTACTTTTATAGAAAAGATGGAAACAAGAATGTTACAAAGGAATGAATAAATTCAGGCCTTCATTACTACTATAAAGTTGGTATCACTATAATAAATAAATAAATAAATAAATGTCACACCAATTGACCTAGTCCCAATTTAAGCTCTGGGCTTGTATTATGGGTACTATACTAGACAACAATATAAATACTTATATAGAGAAATATATACTTAAATACATAGTAAACATCCATGACTCAGGAACAAATATTCGCGCTCATCACACGAATATCTGCCGTTACCGGGATTTGAACCCAGGACTGCTAGCTTCGTAGGCAGGGTCACTACCAACTAGGCCAGCGCTATAAACTTATAAAAATATGTAAACATTGTATATTGTCTAGGGGACACGGTTTCTATAGGAGAATGTATCGAAACTTTTATGCAGGTTGTCTTGCACCGTCACAGGTAAGTATAACTTGTATAATTTCATTTTTTTTAAACTGTTACTTATTAGTTTTGTGACAATTCTGAGTTTTGACACAGTTTCCTGCTCAACTACGCATGAATATATTAATTTTTGGTTTTATGTGAGATTAATTGTTTTATATAATGCTAGGTTAAGTTTATTATTGTATAATATCATTAGTAATATTTAAAAAACGACTATTGAGTTTCTTTCGGCGTTTCTTCTCAGCAGTGGTCTCTTGCGAAGCGCTGGTAGATTTTTGACGTGTCCGTGCGGCCTACTTACTGAATAAACATCTTTTATCTTTTTTATCTTTTATCTAACCTTGAACTGCTTCTCCTGGTGCGTAAGCTTGTGCTTGTTCAGGTTGGAGGGGTTCACGAAGGTAGCGGGGCAATGCGCGCACTTGTACGGCTTTTCACCGGTGTGAGTGCGCATGTGCATTACCAGGTAGTACTTGTGCTTACACTTGTAGGGGCACAGGTCACAGAAGAAGTTGAAGGTGTCAGTGTGCACAACCCTGGGGACAGGCAGAGTTGTCTTTTATTAATATCTTTTGTACCTATATTTATTAAAGCCAGCAATAAAAGGTGAAAATCAAATAACCTGTAGTTGTGGAAAAAGGGACTCACTGTTGTAAAGTTCATGCTTAATAATAAACTAACTTTGTATTCGTGTACCACAATCTAAAGACGGATTAACGAATATTAAAATGAAAAAATGAGTCTGATCGTTTTTGTGTCTGCTTCTAGTACTAAAAGGAATTCTAAATGAATCAATGCTTCAATCTTCCTCAGCAATTAAATAGCATGGCAATTACTCAAAGCCTACGTTTAGCCTATCATAACAGCTTTCTTGAATAAGTAAATAAATAATACCCAACTTTGGCTAAGGATATTTGAAACTTAACAAGTAACTCACATGTGGTTCTTAAGTCGAGCAATGATAGGAAACTCTTTGCCACAAACGTTGCACTTGTGCGGCGCAGCTTGCTTGTGAATGTGCCGCATGTGTGCAGTAATACTCAGCACGAGCTGCCCGCACAGCTCGCACGCGCGCCGCATGCACTGCCGCTCGCGCCGGTGCTCCATCAGCTTCTCCTGGTCATGGATACATTCGTAAAGCGACATTTGTTTTTGTTTTCAATTGACACTAAGTTCGGACTTTAGACACATACATACATACATACCTTAACACCTTCATTCCCAGAGTGGGGTAGGGAGAGCTACAGACTTACCAACAACTCCAAAAACTTGTTGTTACAGGGTGCCCACTTTTTACAACATTTAATTTTCACGAGTTATTCAATAAGAGTATAATATATAGCATCTAAAAAAGAAGTGTTTCCTTGATAAGAAGGTAAATCAACTTTTTACCCACACAGTTTCATCCATTGCTCACCATTCAGGTTGTACAAAATTAAGAAAATCTGGGGAATGTTACTGAAATTATTTTTACATTGTAGTAATATCATATAACCTCATTTCATAATTCACATTGTAATTTATAATCTTTTGTTTAAAATGTATAGAAAAATTCTCAAACAAAAGATGCTTGTATTATCAATTATCATATTCTACACAATACATAAATAAAAAACAAGTGTTATATTGACATTATTTTCACACCACCAAGAATTTACCCTGAATATTTGTAATTTGGACACTATATTACAAAAAAAGCTTAGTTTAACATATTCTACACAACACTTTAATAAAAACATATGTTATATTGACTTCATGTTAATGTTTTTAAAGTCCATGCCCCCTTTGCTAAACCCCAACCAAATTTTACCCTGACCTTTATTAAATTTCCCTGACCCGCGAAAATCACTGACTTTTCCAGGTTTTCCAGAAAGTGGCCACTCTGTGTTCATTCTGTAACCACATTTTGCATAATCAGGTTAATATGTTTATATGAGTATATAATTGACAGGTTGCAAGCCCATCGCGTAGCAATACTACAAGCCTTTATTCCCTTTGTCGCCTCTTACAATTTCCACAATGGAGTGGCACTATTTTAAGCCAGCAACCACATGGCCAAATAAGGGGAAAATATAGTGCTAACAAAATAATAGAAAGGGCACAGTTCAGAGTTTAGTACCACAAGTGGTCTCACTAGCAAAACAACACCTAATACACTACTTAATGTAATGTTACAATAAACCTGATAATAACTCTAAATTGTTAAGTGCATTATGAACCTTGTCTGGGAAACACATGTCACAAGGAGAGCATTTAAACTGTTTAATCCTTGGAGTCCTCTTTGAATACATCTTCTCCTTTCTCCTGCGTTCCTTATCTTCTTCTTCCTCTATTTTCATTCTTTTCTTCTTCATTTCATGCAAAATCAGTTGGAAGTCATGTTTAGAATATGGATAAGAGTGGAAAGTTGGGTCACCCATAGGGTGTAAGATCTTCCTGAATTTTCTATCTGACGTCTCACAATTCTTTTTAAAAGTCATAGCTGTCTTTAAGCTGTTCAAACATTCTGTGCAAATGAATTTAGGCAATGAATCCTCCAGGGAAACCTGAAAATAATCATACTAATTTGAAAAATCGATTTATTTTTAAATGTACATCCCAAAATAAATAAATTCAATATTCAACTAAGCCCTCCAGTAAAAAAAAAGAGTTTGCTTATCACCATATTCACCAATATAAGGAAACAAAGTGTGTGGAACAATTAAAAAAATTAAATCTCTAGGTAGTGTTCTCCTCGCTTGCTTAGGGAATTATCTAATGGTCAGTCAGACATAGAGGAGTTTTGTATTAATAGATTGAGAACACTAACAGCAGTTTTAAACAAGGCATTGGATTAAATTATGATACTTACAGGAACATTAGTAACACTTCGAATAGCACTAATAATGTCATAATCTAGGACTTTGTCCGTCAATGGAGTACAACCACCCTTAGCACAGATGCGGCAGATCATGTCTTTATCCAAGCGCACATTTTTTTTGCTGTAAATTTAATGTATATTTACAAATTTACTTTTCATATAAAACAATTATAATTATAACTAGGTAGGTATATTTGAATCCCAGTTCCATTATTGTAAGCGAGAAGTGCTTACAAACTCACGCAAAAATCATGTAAAAAAAACTGTATACAAATTCAGAGTGAGCATAAGTACATTATGTATTACTCAAGCTGTAATTATTACATGAATTCTATTCTATTACCAGTCAGCCATAAGCTTTTGCCAGTGATCAGTGCTACTGCCTGCCTCCTCTTCATTATTATAATTGAATGGATATTTAGCTTTGTTAAACTTAGATAGCATCGATTTAGTCAAATAAACTGCCATTACTGCAGAAAATATCAAAATAACTGGCTCATTTACAACCAAATACAGATAATTGTACAATTTACATTTACACAAACATCAATCAAAGGCATCTGGCAAGGACAATACTACCTTTTTTTTACAGAGCGTAACATTTTTGTCAAAACTTCATGTCTTGAATACAGGTATTTAAGCCAGAGCTACTCGCGCGTCAACGCGAAGCGACGCGATGCGAGGCAAAAACGTATTTGATTTTATCGCATGGCTTCGGGTTAGCGCGCTATTGGATTTCGTACGGCAAAGTTAGTGGTAATAATACACATAGTAGCTCAAGAACCTTTTAACTCAAAAATTACTAGCTCGTGGTTTATAAGATCCTTGCCGTAGCTCTAATATTACACCGCACCGCACCAAACCGATATTATGTACCCGACTGCTAATTCGATAGATTTCTGATCATTCATTCAAGTCGATTTGTGTTGTAGATAGAATAAACATTTAATTGTATATTGAATCTGTGGATTGGATCAAATTGTCAAATGTACAATTGATTACAATATTTACAAAATAAAGAATCCGCCTCGTTTTAATATTGTTCATTGAATGGTAATTAAGAATTAATCTCGTGGCGCAGGTGGATTTAAAGCGCAAATTATAAATGGCTTCCCTCTTCTTACTTAAGTCTATGTTATATGTTAACGCTATACATAAATCCAAAAAGAAGAAACAAAAAAAAAAGAAATCGTAAGTGTCCGATGTTTATATTTGTACGTTTTTAATATCACGCTTTATTTAATTTAATGATGTTTCAGTTTAAAAAGCATTAAAGTAGCAACAGGCATGTGCAGAATATGCGCTGCAGAAAATGGGGATATTCCCATTTTTAATAACTTTGTTCAGCCTAACATTGCCGAAGAAATTGAACACTTTTCAGGTGTTACAGTAAGTGGTTCCATTTGTATCTTATATTAAAGACTTAGTCCCATCAAACACCATCACCAATATTATAAATCTTATTAAAAAATTATAGCAAAATAGGTTATTTTTCTGTACTGATAAGAATCTTATTTAAATTTATGATGGTATGGTATGTTCATAACTTTCCAGATCACTCAAGAGGATACCATCAAACAAATGTGTCAAAACTGTCTTGATCTTCTTAATGGATGCATCATGTTTAGAGACATGTGCCAAAGGAACAACCAACACATGACAGAAGCTGCAGTAAAGGAAGGTAAAGTTGAGGACCATAACTATAGTAGGTTCAATCTAGGATGACCCTGTGACAGCTAAACTAAACAAGTATGACACTGGTAGACTTTTCATAAAAACAACATTGATACAAACCTTGCCACAACATTCACTAATTTAAAGTATCACCTCTTTTTATATGCCTTGTTTGGGAGTATTAAGTGTTCAAAATCACAAATATTCTGGTAACCCTTAATTTTAACAAGTTTCACTTCTTCGAATTTCTTATCATCAATATTTTCTGCACAAACCATGATGTTTTCAGGATATCTTAAACATTATTATGTTTGTTAGAAAGCAGTTTATCAAAGAACAAGTCTTGATTTCAGATAAGAAACTTATCCTGATTGAAAAAAAAAACCCTAGTATTAGGCAAAGAAGTTATATTTGAATATTTGTTCCAGAATATCTCAATAGTGAAATAAGCAAGGAGGAACTTAATGATAATAATGAAACCCAGGGTGAAGATAGTAATGACTCCTACAATATTCCGTCACCTTCGTTTTCCGATGATAATGCAATATGGGGCTGTAATAACTGCAGTAAAGACTTTTTTAATATGGTTAGTCAAATTACTAAATTAAATAGAAAGTACTTATACTTCTCTTACTTTCACAGTCAGCCTTAGTTAACAAAGTTGAACTCGGAAGTAGTTGTACATTTTAGTACCTTATTGCGGTAACATATTAATGTGAGTGTTTTTAATTCAGTAAATCAATAGCACTCAGTTCAAAAAGAGGCCACTTCCGTTGGACAGAGTAGGAGTGAATTGGAGTACTTGCTCAAGATAATGCGAACTAGAATTCACTTCTACGAGCCCTATGTCTCTGCTGAGGGATAAATGGCTTTCATCATCATGATCATATCAATAGCTGCAAGAAGGTACCAAAATTTACAGCTACTTTTGAGTTAGACCATAACCATCAATAAGTAACTAGGGAAAGTAAGACCAATACAAACTCATCATATGATTATGCAAAACATCTGTGCTTACCTTGGATATTATAATTGTCAATAATAGGTAGAAGTAACATAAATTGTTTTCAGGATTCATACAGTGCCCATTTATCGCGATGTCGCGATGACAGCGTTCCTAAGCCACCTGAAGAACTTAGCAAAAGGAAGTTCCTGTGTGACATTTGTGGCAAGACATGCACATCTAATGCTAGCCTTTTAGTTCACATGTAAGTAGCTTACAGGCATTCATTTTGTTGTGAGTATAGTATGGTGTGAGATAAGAAACATGGGGAAGTTATCCTTTACTCCCATCTCGTAGCCATAGTTGGTAGCTAGTTACGAAATGAGAAAATGTACTTTCCCATCTTATAGCTAGATACGAAATGAGATTGATTTTTCCATCCCTAAAGCATACCTGGTGGCTGGCTTCTAAATGGGAGAAATAATCCCGATTCGATTTTATACTTACCTTTAATTCAGAGAGGGAAATATACAAATCTTCAAAGGTATTGATCTAGCCCTCTAGCCCATTTTGTATCTAGCTACCAAACTGAGCTTCGAGATGGGAAAATCGTTCCCATTTGGTAGCCAGCTGCAAGATGCTGATGGGATAGCATATTTGCCATTTTGTATCTAGCTACCAAACTGAGTTTTGAGATGGGAAAATCGTTCCCATTTGGTAGCCAGCTATCAAATGTGGCTACGAGATGGGACTTAAGGAATTTATTTTCATATAAGTATGTTTCGTCAAACGATTTCTTTTTGCGCAATAAAGAGTTATACTTACTTTCTAACTTACTGTATAGCATTCATTTGTCTCAACGTAATATTTTTGTAACTTGAAAATATTTTTTTTTTTGCAGTGGTACCCACGAAAACGTGTTTCCCTTTAAGTGTGAGGTGTGTCCGTACCAAGGCCGCACTATGGACCTGCTAAAGGTCCACCAACGCTCCCACCTAGCGGACAAGCCTTTCAAGTGTACTCAGTGCCCCAAGACCACCACCACCTCGAGCAACCTTGCTAAGCACATGAGGCATGTCCACAGCACCACAAGGCCTTTCAAGGTATTGTTAACTTTTCAATATTTAAGTTTGTCGTACACGGCAACAAATTTGATCGTTGCTAATTAATACAGTACCGGCTAATAATCACCTTTGTAATTACATCTCATACGATTACCTACAAATAATACTTACCAAATTGACAACCAATCAAGAACTAGTTGACCAATTGTATTGCTATTGTTCAATTCGTTAGCTGATTAAATAAGATTCAAAATGGTAAATAACAAATGTTTGTACATATCAAGGTTTAATAAAGTTCAGTATTTAAAAAACCATTGCTGACGTGATGAGTCACATTTGTAGGTAATCTCGTATGAGATGTAAGTACAAAGGAGATATATTATTTGCCCATACTGTATATTTAGCAGGGCGGTTGTGCTATCATAGCCTCATAGGATAGATTAAAGACAACGCGGTTGGTAGTGACCCTGCCTGCCCGGGTTCGATTCCCGGGAAGGGCAAATATTAGTGTGATGAGAGCGAGTATTTGCTACTGAGTTGCGAATGTTTTCTTTGTAACTAACTAAGCCTCTATCTTATCTTACTTATATTATAAATGAGAATTATTCAATCACGGTTCAACCACTGCACGGATCGGGATGAAACTTGGCATACAGGTCAGGTCCTGGAATATAACCTAGATAGTTTTTATCACATAAAATTGGACAGTTTTAAAGGGAGCACGAAATACGACTTCAACGCTGATGGAATAGCGGGCAAAAGCTAGTTTATCTATGTAAGTATGTTTATCGTCGTCTTGTGCCCATACCCAGTAGGTACAAGTCTATAGAACCTAGTCTAGGACTAGGTAATTTATCGAGAGATTTTTTTCCTGATACTGGACGTTGGAGTATGTTTGCTAGTCTTTCATGCATATGCATATATGAATATTATATTTTTCTAAATTGGTTTTGTACGCATCGAGAACTTGTTAGTCGCTTCTTCTACCCACAAACCTCCGATAGCGAAAGGGACACAGTGAACGGCAAGCGACAACATCGAAGTTGTGCTAGACGAAGGGAGAAGTTTCCAAGCAAAATAAGTTTACGTGATACCTGGTTTGTTTCCGGCCTCCTAATAACAAAACTGGCGCTAATGTAATGGAGAACGGAGTTTCTTTAAGAACTTGGCATGTTTCAGTGCACATACTGCGACAAGGCGTTTTCGTACCAACACGACATGAAGAGGCACATAAAAGACATCCACCTCCGGCAGGGCACCGTTGAGTGCGACGTCTGCTACAAGTGTTTCAACACTAAGTAAGATAATCAAAATTACTGCCTGGGGCTATTTAATAATGTACAGTCAAAAAAATTTTAGAACGCAACATCTCAAAAATATGGCCCAATTGTTCATGTGTAATAAGAACTTCGTAATTTATTTATGAGAAGATTCTTTCGATACATATTTTTGCATTTGACTGTACATGAATGCTATTAAGGAGTTAATTGCATTATGATTTTATCGCCGTAATAAAAGCAGGGGGCGTACGCAATGCTGGATTACACGAAGATTTACTAGGTACTGGGGTTTTGTTTAAAAGCTGGGCTCCAAAAGGCTTTATTTTTTAACCCCCGATGCAATCAGAGTTATGTTATATATAAGTTGAACATATCTGTTTGTCTGTGTAGCCTAGCTTCTTAAATGGAGGGATCTATTCGGAAGCGGTGTTATTCAATACAAAAATAGTTCAATCGGGGTGTTTCTTAGCTAGGTTTGATGAGAACCTGCCGGGTGAGAGTGGGGGGTTTATCTATTTTCGTAACGCCGTTGTACGCTACCTATAAACGGTTGTCAAGTACCTAAATATATATTGTTTTGATCTTACAGAAAAATATTACAAGGGCATCGTTGGAAAGTTCACAAAATCAAAGGGGAGAGGCAGGGTCGCTTGCCGTCTTATCTACAGTGCCAAATGAACGAGCGGCACGGGGTGAACATGAACCACTGCGACCCTGCGTACTGATAGATGACACTATATTTTACAACCAGCGCTTCGTAGGTCACGTATATCACGGCTCTAAGCTGCCCGCGCCCAGCGATTTCCCCCTTCATCAGTTCGTCAGTTCCCTTGCTGAAAGACGACCTCTACGACTAGGTCTTGAAGTCTCTGGTTGGGATAACGCTGGTTAGGCTAGCATAAGAGTGTATGGTAATAACGAATAACCGCATTTTTAAAAGATAAGTCCTGAAGATGAGTCGATTTATTATTATCCTGATGCTTGAGCTTCTTGGACAGAACACGTTGGGTTTTAACGAAAGTTTCTGAGAAATTTAAAGCTATTATTTTCTGCTCATCAAGATATGCTCGCTTACTCTGGGGAAAAAGGTGCATTAAATAACTGTTTGATAGAACAACAGCTACTCATGAATTTGCTAAGTAAAGGTCGTAAGTTGCCATGAATGAAAACCCGATGTGGGTAGATGTGGGTGATAGAAGATTGGTGAAAATATACATACATACATACATACCTTCACGCCTGTAATCCCAGAGTGGGGTAGGCAGAGCCACAGAATTACCTACAACTTTAAAAACTTGTTGATAATTCTGTAACCACATTTTGCACAAATAGGCTAAGATGTTTACCAGCGTATCAGTGACAGGTTGCAAGCCCATCGCCTAATAGTACTACCAGCCTTTATTCCCTTAGTCGTCTCTTACGACTTCCACGGGATGACATGGAGTGGCACTATTCTAACCCGGCAACCACACGGGACAAAATATAATTAAAATGAAACTTCTTCCTTAGATTCAATTTAATAATAGTAAGGAAGTTGTCTTTTATGTTACTCATGTCTTAATCGAATCGTGTAGTTGTACGACTTTAGAACGTAATTGCAGACTAGGTAGTACTTTTATTTTAGTAATAATTAGAATTACAATTTATCAGTTTTCAATACGTAGCATTATCTTATGACCAAGTCTTATTAAACCTTATCACAATAATGTTTAGGAATTAAGTAGCTGCATTACTGCCGTCATGGTAATTTTTTCCAGACGTATTAATTGAAATTAGGGCTTCCAATCCAATAAGATATAGGTGGAAAACTTAAGTAAATTACCTCTAGCATGTAGTTTTCTGCAAACCTAATATGGAATTTACGTCAAATTTCAAATATAGAATGTCGAACGATCTATACAGAGCCTCCATTCCCGGCGTTAAAAACGATATCGTAGTTAATCTGTTATGGTTTAGCCGCCATTACTGTCAAGTAAATAAAAGCTATAAAAACGGTGACGATACGGAACCAGCTCAAACACAATATGGTTTTTACCGCGTTTAAGAGGCCCAGGGCCCGTATTCAACACGGTAAAAACAATATCGTGTTTGAGCTGTTTTTGTTTTTTTTCGTTTTGATAGCTCTTATTTACTTGACAGTTATGGCGGCTGACGTCATAACAAAGCCATAACAGGTTAACTACGATATCGTTTTTATACGGAAGAGGTCATTTACTAAGTTTTTCACCTATAACATAGGTTATGTCTAAGGTTTCGAACACATATTATGCTCAAATTGATTCCTATGAAATAAATAATTTTAGCTAAAGTATCCCATGTGCCCAGGCCCTAACTAGAAAAGATAACATTATGTTAATTCTACTGATATTGTTAATTTATTGGCTATTTATTTACAGTTCGAAGAAATGTTGTGATCGTATTGTTATTTATTATCAAGTAATTTATTTAACTAAGAATAAGTATATAACTGTTTCATAAAGTACAATGAGAAGATAAGCTGTCATTTAAAATAAAGTTCTCTAAGTTGAAACACGTCTAACTGAAACAATGATATTATTTTTGATATTGCTGTTGGTATTAGAATGTGTCTCGTTTGATTTGCCTCGGTGCAAGCCAGATTTGAACATCGACAAAGATCAATATCAAGTGTCGCATACATACGAGGTCCCTGACGCGGTCCCGACCGATGCGCACTTCGACGTCTATGGCAACCTGTTTTATGTGAAGACTATTAGCACCCGAGAAGGATACTTCCACGATATCTATGTCGTTAAATTCAAAACTACATCTGCTAAGAAAATTTTAGGTAAGATTATATTTAATCGGTAATTTATTTGATTAACGTTTCGCTAGCAATAAAATAATACTAAAGTATTTTGGAGATATATTTAATTGACTATACATTGATTACAATTTGTTGTTAAACATTGATTGTCTAAATACACATACAAGGCTATATGCTTCTCTAAACTTAGTTTGAATACAGTTCCGTAAACCTGAACCGCATGTGTCAACCCGGACTAATTTATTGTAAAGTACCTAGTAGTTAGGTATGCAGTAGTTTGAAACTATATTTCAAAAACTAGTTTTCCAATCACTTGGAAGTAAGAAAGCATTTACATAATTCAATATAGGTTTTATAAGGTTCAATGTGCAATGATCTGAATGCTCCTATTCTCCTTTTTAACATTTTTCCATCATGGTAGAAAAATGTTACCAGGTACTGGAATTTGAATCTACAGGCCATGCAATAAAGTTAACTTTCTATTGTTGTATAGTGGTATTTTCAATTGTTTCTATTTTAAAACAGGAAATGGAACTTTATTCCTATTAACTTAAATGCCAGCATTACGCTGAGTTGGAACCATTTCGTGACTACATTCTTCTTATGCGTATTTCTCTGTTCTTTGTTGTTGCATGTCACAATTTTTGTTTTTTCATTGTTAAATAAATTATATTGCCTTAAATTATGTAGGTAGTATATATTATTATTAAGGTTTGTTTATTGAGCGACCTACTACTAAGGATACGTTATATGAATATACCTAAGTATTTCTGTTGTTCCGTAAAGGTTTGCCGGAAGGACTTAGCTACTCTGTTGCGGTAGATAACCACGGTGGTCAAGTGTACTTTGGGACGGGAAAGGGCATGTTCAAATATGACTATGAAACGCACAACGCCACCCAAGTGTCCGACTCTAGCTTAAAGATAAATATGATATTTGTTGACAAAGACAGCAACAAATATATAACAAATCAAATAAATGGAATTGAAGAGCTATATTTGTTGGACGGCGAAAGGAAAATTCGCTATAGGACCTTAGAAGCCTTGAACGAGTTGGCTATAGACGATGAGAACAACTTATATTTTATTAAACATGAGCAGCTTTTTGTTCTGAAGCCGACGCTGTCCACGCCAGTGACGATCGGCAACGTGACGTATGACGGGGTTGGCCAGATAGCTTTCCACAAGGATAACGTATTCATCGCTAGCGATAAGGTTATGTACTTCCATGAAAACGATACCGGCAAGATGAAATTAATTTCAAATATTTCCGATAAAGTAACGGCCATAGCTTTTGATAGGATGGGCGACTTAGTGCTCGGAACTCGAGGAAAGTTAATGAAGTATAAGAAGAAAGAATGTTATTTCAGGAAGAGTGTCAATAATCCTTAGATCCGATCGCAGTTGTTACGAACCTCGGTCCTATCTCTCCCATAAGCCCGGTATCGGCCCCTTCTAAGCATTCCTTATACCTATACCTGTGGCCCGTTTCACGAAGCTACAAGTTACAAATTACAAGTTCACAAGTAACAAGAGCAAAAAGTTACAATTTACAAGTACAAGTGTTTCTCGAACGCGGCCTTCCATGGTAGAATAATAGGATCGTATGGTAATCTCGATTACAAGTGAATGACATCTCGATCGATTTAACAAGTCCCTATTAAAAAAAAGTTTGTTGATGTTTTGACGTTTCTAAATGTCAAATCTTGAAATATTTATAATCTGTAAATCCGATGATGTCTCCACTCCAGTCTCGCGGAGTCTTCGGAGTTGTCTCTCGTTATCGTTAAAATTTGAAAGTAGGTACGGGAGTTATTTTAGTTATGTAAAGCAACCGGAAAATTTTGAAGGCATCACTTCTAAGGCCGCCTTTACACCTGTAAGTTACTTACGTAATATTTACATAATTTACTTACGGTTGCATTTACACTTGATATAAACTTACAGTAAATAATGCTTATGTAAATTTTGTGAATTTAAACTTGCATAAGTTATTACACGCCCATTTACATTGCTTACTAAATCAGTAAATAAAATGCCTTCTCAAAGTCGCCACGTTCAAGCAGTTGCTGCATATATAATTTTATCCAAACTAAAGCAAAAGAAAAGACATCGCTGGGTAAAATCTTGGCTAGAAAAAAGATGCCAATTTGACACATAAATTTCATTAGTACCGCTGCCGCTGTTCTTTTTCTTTAATTTTGTCACTTCTTGGCTAAATTGTCCTTTTAAATTATGCAATTTTCTAGCAATTTCCTCTGGAGTGGTACTAAATATTTCACTAAGTTCAACATGCAACAAATTTGTTTTTACGCGGTTTTTATACTCCTTATTTTTGTAGTCCCATAGTATGGGACGTGCCTCAAAAGCAGTAATTAAAGTTTCTACCTCGTCTGAAGACCAGGCTTTATTTTGTTTTTGTTTAGAGGACTTTTTTTTTTGTAAGTTCTCAACTTATCAATTTAGTTCGATAAGTT
This sequence comes from Acleris emargana, assembly GCA_927399475.2. Classification (NCBI taxonomy): domain Eukaryota; kingdom Metazoa; phylum Arthropoda; class Insecta; order Lepidoptera; family Tortricidae; genus Acleris; species Acleris emargana. Next base: position 8,831,063 of record OV656840.1, read on the forward strand.
GTAAGTCGCTTCCGTAAACAAACTCGAACGCGTTTAGACTTGCAATTTTCCAATTTACGTAAGTTGTAAGAACTTACAGTAAGTCACTTACAACGAGTGTTTACACTTGAAAATTTATCGAAGTTGCTTACGTAAGTCACTTACGTAAGTAAAACTTACAGGTGTAAAGGCGGCCTAAAAGAAGTGATGCTTAAGAAAAAAGATTTTTTTGGAGCATTTTCGGCAACCAAGACCGATGTGTGGAAAGTCATACACGCAAAGGCACAGGCTTTAGGACTTGTGCCAAATTCAAAGGATTTTTCATATATCCGTGATGTACTTCCACATTCCACAAGCTTATGAAACTTCACTTAATATTTACAGACAAAATAACAATAACAACAAAATTTTGCAGAGAATTAAACTCAACAACTAACAATAACAAAATATACAATAACAACAAACTTTTTTAACAGAAAATTAAACTCAACGACGGTACGACATGAGAGTGACGTTTAAAAACAAACGAGGTAGGTACTATAGTATGAATGATTTGACAGCGACTCTAACAAATTACAAGTTTACTTAGCTCGGAAGCTAGGTAGTTTTTTTTACTAATTGACAAGTACAAGTTGACAATGTAACAAATTTTTCGAGAAACGTTAGTTCGATTGAAGCAATTTCTAACAATAAAATAAAAAAAATGTCTGGTTCAAATTTTACACAACTTGTAACTTGAATTTTACAAATTGTAGAAAAGTAGCTTCGTGAAACGCTTCTAGTACCTTTTTTGACCAATGTTGCCAGTTTACACTTGTAAAATTGTAACTTGTAGCTTCGTGAAACGGGCCACTGGGGTCGCACTTATGGTGCCGATGAAGTCAAAATGGCGTAATTTTAAACATGGGGAGCTCTGCTCTCATTTAGCAGGTTTTAAATAAAAAATAAAAGAAAAATGTAATGTACAAAGCGGTAAAATTAGACGTAATCATGGCATGGCATATGGAGTCAAACAAAAATTAATTATATTTTCCTACTCCTGTACTTTTATCTGTCATTTATATAGTCACGAACACTAATATAAGAATATAGATAATATGTCCGCAGAACATTCCTTAGAAAAGTCTATCTAGTCTATTCCCCTTAACAGCACTTGTGCTTTTTTGAGCCAAACCGATATGCCTAGCTGCCAAAGCTTACACCTAGGTTAATTTGACCAATCAAAATACTTCACCAAATTAAACCACCAATCACAATACACATTGACTGTCAATCGGAACGTTAGGTTCTTTTTGGTATGTAAACTCTTTTACTAATTTAACTCTTTTAATAAAAACATTTTATTTGGTATCAACCAACCAGAACGCAGCTATATTAAAATCGACCAATCAGGTAAAAGAATTCATTTCTCAAATCATTAGGTGTTTTTTAGTCCCTATTTCACAAGTTAAATCGATTGTGCAACTTTAAAAAAAAATATGAAACCTGGCAAGTGCACATCAATTTAAAAACAAAGTTAACCATAGACACATATTTTGTTGTTTTCGAATGTTTCTCGCTCGTTTGTTGTTCTGTGCTTCGTTCGTTCGTATTCTAACCTAGGTATATTAATTTAATTTTGCATTTTATTTGAAACCTAGTCGTAGAAAAAGTATTGTATGCAACGGTGTATAACTAAGTCAAAAAATACTCGTGGCGTCTTGCTTTACGATGTTCGCCTGCGGCTCACATCGTAACCACACCACTCGTCTTTTTTGACCTCTCTTATACAACTGTTGCATAAACTACTATTATGAATTATACTGATTTTTATTACAACATAATAATGTTACTTAATGATTTTTGCTACTGGCCATCTCAATGTGTATCGATGAACTCTGAAAGTTTAATAGGTACGTTCGAGTATCGCGCTCTTATACCTCTAGTAATAAAGACGTGACAGATATTTTTGCACCCAATGTTGGATAATATATTATTGCTGGTGACTGTACCCAATAGTTGCAGAACTTTTGAATGCGGCGATACTCGAACCAATTTTCAACCTTACAATACTAGTCTTTCATGTTTAATCATCAATGATATTTTATTGATATTTTATTTTTAAGTGGTACCGAAACAAAACAACACAATAATTATGTTTTCTTTTTATTAGTGCTGTGCAAGGAATCTGTCTTTCAGCCTGAAAGTTAAGTGAGGAAGAGATAGATCTGTTAGACCAATTTTCCAAATTTATTAGTAGCCGATTTTTTTTGTTTTTGTTTTCGTCTTTATTCCCGACGCGTTTTTGCATGTCGCATTTTTTCCAATTCCAGAAATTTATTGTTATAGTATAGACCATCACTTCTGGTTGCTTTGGCTCTTCGGGCTTGCTGCAGAACTAGTCATCTAAACCTACCTACCTATTACGATCTAATCGGATGGGAAAATATAGATCAGAGAAAAATACCTAGATACTATAAAGATATAAAGATCGTATTAAATTTAAAAGGACTTTTTTTATATTAAGCATGCATAAGTAGGTATACTTATATTAGTTCTTATATTAGAGAATCAGAATAATAACGATAACATAACGTGAAATTGAAATTAGGTATTAAGACTTTTTAGCGGTGGCTTTTGAAACGACTCGCGCGCGCCGTGGCGAATGCCACAGGTAAGTGATAACTGATAATTTCACGTTAGTTTATTATAGTAGGTATGTTAGATGTAAAAAATATCATGAATACTTACGTATCGTGCGTAACAAGCTTTTTAGGGTTCCGTACCGATATGGTAAAAAAGGAACCCTTATGGTGCGACTTTGCTGTCTGTATGTCACAGCAGTTTTTTTAATGTGAACATTAAATGTTCTTTGGAAAAAAAATACTCCGATCATTATACTAGGTAGGTACGTAAAAAACGACTTTAAAAAAATGCATCTCCTTTGGCACAAACTGCGGTCCTAGTGAACAAGGCTATGAATCTCTTGAAGATCAAGTGAAAAAGGGTTTAAGTCTAGTATACTCCGTTTATGATTGTATCCTTTTTTAGTGCGAGTTAAGTTTACTTATACCCTTTTCCATTAGGACCCCAGTATGTAATATTTTATAAACAATAGTTGTACCTAGTGTTGTACAAGTGTCTAAATATACCAACGTAATTTTAACAATAAAATTAACATGGATTTTGAAAAACTGCAATGATGTAAATGCGTTACAATTTAGGCCGAAATAAAACAATTCGTATCGAAGAAGTTTCAGTTTCATTTTAATCATTTCAATAAATTACCTACCTCTACAGTAGTACTTCCTAACTCCTGCGATTTTTTACTCTTCTATTCTATCTGCCCAGAGAAATTATGTCTCAGCCAAATTATTCTGCTCAGTTAGAATAATTTGGCTGAGACACATGTGACATGCAACTCAAGAAACTATTAGTTGCACTAACCATGACTAGCACTTGCTTTTTTCATAGCATAAACATTAGTTATCTGGTCAACAAAAACTGTAATCAAAACTAGTTTAATTAGTTCATTGGCATTGATTTTCAAATTCCGCCCTTTTGTTCTATATGGAGCTTGTATAACGTACCTAAGAGCGCACAAATGCGTTGCCGGCAATCGAGATTAATTTATACTTAATCCGGAATCACTAATAGGCATTATTATGAATCAACAGGGCGTACCCGGGATTAAGGCAGTTGCCCCGGACCAGGCTTAAGTTTGCGATTTGATAACAGCCTAACCATACCGATTTAACATGCCTCCTGTCTGGCAGATGTTTATCGCTTAGCACTAAAATAGTCCAAAAGCTTTTTGTGTTTAAATGACAGGCTAATAAATTAGCATAAATAGGACTTTAAACCACTGCAATCTATTGCTAGATAAGGGCCCCTAATCTGCAGGCTGACTCCTTCAACCTTTACCAGTTCGTTTAACATCTGGGGGCCATCCAACCAAGGTGCGTTTTAAGCTGTTCGCAGGAGTCATCACGAACCGTCTTGCGCGCAGGTTTGATGACTTCTCGCCTATCGAACGAGCCGGTTTCCGAAAAGTACTCAGTACCGTAGACCACAACCACACGTTGCGGCAGGTTATAGAGAAGACAGAAGAGTAGGTAAGGTATAACCAGCCACTATGCTTAGGGTTTGTGGACTACGAGAAAGCCTTTGATTCGGTCGAAACCTGGGCCGTGCTAAAGCTTGAACACAGTAAAACATGGGCACATAAAGTAACAAAAATAAAAATGTTATGGAACATATTTCAAGGATTTTTTTATTGCATTTATTTACTAGACTAATAACCATTTTTACAAATATATACAATTATTTAATTTGCTTTCTATATGCCATACTGCGTGCTTTGCGTCGAATCCGGCTCATTAAGTCTTGCACAGCACTGTCAGGATATCTTTTGCAAGCCCATTTCCATTTGTTTTGCAATTCAGCTGCCGATTTAACTTCTCCGCCTCCTTTTTTTAGAATCCCTTTCATAATTGCCCAATATTCTTCAATCGGCCTCAGTTCAGGACAATTTGGAGGATTGCACTCTTTAGGTACCACTGCGACTTCGTTATGTTTATACCACTCAACTACTGCTTTAGAGTAGTGACAGCTCGCAAGGTCTGGCCAAAATAATGGCTGTGAGCTATGTTTGCGTAAAAAGGGCAGTAGACGCTTTTGCAAACATTCTTTTTTGTAGATTTCACCGTTTACTGTGCCTGTTGTTACGAATGAACGACTTCTTTTACCACAACTACAAATAGCTTGCCATAAAAGATATTTTTTTGGAAACTTCGATCTCTTTTTTATCTTGCAATCTTCTGGGGCATCCTTACGATTCTTAGAAGTATAAAATTCTTGCCCCGGTATCTGCTGGAAGTCTGCTTTGATGTATGTTTCATCATCCAATACAACGCATCCAAATTTTGTCAAGTAATTGTCGTACAACTTTCGTGATCTCTGTTTTGCAGACAGATTTTGCTTAGCGTCGCGATTGGGTGCAGCTTGTGCTTTGAACGACTTTAATCCAGCTCTAGACTTAGTTTTCTGTACATATGACTGCGACATTTTGACCTTTTTTGCGACATCACGGGACGATAACTTCGGATTCGCTGTAAAAAGCCGCAAGACATGGGCTTCTTTTTTTTTATCCTTTGCGCCTTGCTTACCTGCACTTCCCGGCTTGCGATCTACTGTCAATCGTTCTCGGAACCTTTTTAAAACTAAACATACGGAAGATTGCGGTAATTTTAAAAGTTTTGCTAATGCCCTATAACTTAAATGGGGATTTTCAGTATGTTTGCGCAAAATAATTTCACGTTTCTTGTGTTCATAACTCGCCATCGTGAAAACAAATGATCAAAGTGGAACGCTGTCATAAAAGTTTTTATTCATGATATCAAATAGTTTTTATTTATAATACTAAGAAGTTTCCATATTGTATAAATAAAAATATATAATCATTTACTTGTGCCCACATTTTACTGTGTTCAAGCTTTAGTCTCTCCACCGGTGCAAAATTTACCGGTATATCGGAGTGTTGAACTGTTTGTATGAAAACGCCACCATGTCAGTCTGTCTTCTGGACCAGAACTAGAAACCCATTCAGTTACAGCGAGCGAGTGAAAATGGGGAGATGTTACATACATAGGTACATACATAAACTCACGCCTTCATTCCCAGAGTGGGGTAGGCAGAGCTAAATAATTATGTTATAACTCCGAAACTGTTCCCTGCTGCGTTGGAGAACGTTTTTAAGCTTCTGGACTGGAAAGGACTTGGCATTAACGTCATAGACGAGTACTTCGCTCGCCTTTGATTTGCCGACGATATTGTAGTCATGGCTGAGACACTGGAAGAACTGGGTGCAATGCTCGATGAACTCAGTAGTTTTTCAAAATGAATATGTAGAAGACAAAAATGTCAAATATCCATGTTGCACCCACTCCATTAAAAATTGGAAGCTCTACGCTCGAAGTTGTTGATCATTATGTATTCCTAGGACAAATAATCCAGGTAGGTCCAACTTCAAGAAAGAAGTTAGATAATCGCTGAATCCAACTTGGCTGGGCAGCGGTCAGTGAGCTACGGAGCATATTCTCGTCCCAGTTACCGCAGTGTCTAGTCAAAAGTATTTGACCAGTACGTATTGCCAGCGATGACTTATGGAACAGAAACGTGCTCCTTTACAATAGGTCTCATAAGAACGCTAAAGGTCACACAACGGGCAATGGAAAGGCCTATTCTCTGCAAGATCGAATCAGAAATTGCGCCCAGCCCAGCCCAGCAAATTGCGAACCTTTAGTGACAGTGGGCGGGCACATTGCTCGTAGAACTGATGGCCGTTGGACGGGCGAAAAAGTTCTAGAATGGCGGTTGCGGACCGGAAAGCGAAGTGTTGGCAGGCTTTCCACAAGGTGGGTCTATTCCGACTAGTTACATTGTTAGTTCCATTGATGTAACTAGATGGTTTTTTTTTTCCTAGTAGTTACATTGAACGAAGATGGTTTCCGTAATGGAACTACATGGACTTTTTTTTCCGAGTAGTTACATTAATACTACTTATAATAAATATTATTAGATCAAATTATTATATTTTTTAATATAGGCAAAGATATTGAAAATAAGTACCTTCTATAAGATTGCATTCGTTTTATATAAATTTATTATAAGTATTATTAATGTAACTACTCGGAAAAAAAAAGTCCATGTAGTTCCATTACGGAAACCATCTTCGTTCAATGTAACTACTAGGAAAAAAAATCCATCTAGTTACATCAATGGAACTAACAATGTAACTAGTCGGAATAGACCACAAGGTGGACCGACGATCTGGTAAAGATAGCGAGAAGCCGATGGATGCGGGTAGCACAAAACCGGCCGTCGTGCAGATCCTTGGGGAAGGTCTATGTCCAGCAATGGAAGTCTTTCGGCTGATGATAATGATTGATAATGGATGATGATGATGATGATGATTTAAGTTAAAAAGTGAACTAGATACCAGAAGGCATATGCTTTTAGAAATAATTTTGACATAGTTACCAAAACAGAATAATTATGTACATTATAGGAATAGTTTAGAATATAATGCAATTAAAATCTACAATTTATTAAACAATTATATTAAACAATGTATTAATTTAAACGAATTTTCAAAAAAGGTTAAATTATTTTTATTAAAAGGCCGTTTTAAAAATTGGAAGAATACTTTGGTAAAATGTTTGATCAGGCTTGTCATTACTAGTTATATGCATATTTTGCAAAATGTATGTGCATAATATTTTTATTTCCTACAATTGTTGCAAGAGTTTTTCTTGTTTATAGATTATCTAGCTTTAAGTGTAATATTATTTTGCATGCCATTTTTGGTTTTACATAATTGTTCCTTACCACCCTGTAAAATTATGTTTCTAAGCAAATAAATGATTATGACTATGATTAGGACGATGAATTAATCAGAAATAATATCTCATTTTGGATCAACCAACTTTTCTTTAATTTATCCTTAACATACTGTTTTCACCTTTATATTTAAAAATTCATTAAACACCTATTTAAAAAAGTTCAAAATAAATACATTATGAAATATGATTATGATTACACAATTGTATAAGCGCTACCTAAAAGATGCCTTCTTAAACAATCGTATACAATGAGATGGTAATCACAATCTACCTATTCAATTGTAGGGCGAAATAGTTAAATTTAATTTCATGAGAAGATTCGAAAAACTACATTATTTCTATAACACAATGCTTACCACGAATTTCAAAATTATGTGCTTTGACAAAATCCATGAATCCAGTGTGTTACTAATGACTTGACATACTCAATCATTCTATAATATTTTTGATACTAATCTACATACATACATACATTAAATCACGCCTGTTTCCCAGAGGGGTAGGCAGAGACCACTTTTTTCCACTTGCTATGATCTTCAAAAATTTCTTTCGCTTCTTTAACATGAGTCATGCACGCACGTCGGTTTCGGGTACTTAAGAGGCCCTTTTCCAGTATTTCTCCGATTTGATTCGAAAAAGTACGCCTAGGGCGGCCCCTTCCGACCTTTCCAGTCACTGTCGATCTGTATATCTCTTTCGTCAATCTTCTTTCATCCATCCTTTCCAAATAACCGAACCATCGAAGCATGCCCATTTCAATCTTAGTCACTACATCTTCTTTTATGCCACATTTCTAACTCTATCAATCAGTATCTCTACCAATCTGTTTCAATAAATATAAAATGGTTACTAGACAAAAATGACAAAAATGCAATTATGTTACCATGAAATTCATGTACCTATGTCGCATCTCATTTTAAGTATTTGCTAATGAAAGTTGTAAATATATCACTGCAGACATAATTTACAGTCTTTACCTGGTTTTTTTTATGACAAAAGCCCATCTGATAGAGGCCTTACACAATAGTCTGAAATATTTTTCAGTTCTAATTTTGACCTTATAAATTTCAGTGGGGCAATATGCTTTGTGATATAATAGGAAATGCTAATGGTTGATTTTGTGTGTTTGGTAGAGCCATTGGCTGGCTGGTGCTGGAGATGGTGATCTGTTGTGTAGAAGTTTGGTGCACAAGCTGCTGTGCCGACGGTACTTGCTGCGCCGCTAGCTGCTGCGCAGACTGCTGCACCAACTGCTGCGCGGATTGCTGCGCTGCTGCAGCCAAGTGCTGCGCGGACTGCTGCACGGCCAAGTGTTGTGCTGACTGCTGCGCAGCCAAGTGTTGCGCCGACTGCTGCACCGCCAAGTGCTGTGCGGACTGTTGTGCGGCCGCCAAATGTTGAGCCGACTGACGCGCCGTCAGGTGTTGCACATTCTGCTGAGCAGCAGCCAGGTGCTGAACAGACTGCTGTGCTGCGTACTGCTGGGGGTGCGGCGGCAGCGCTGACTGCTGCACTAGTTGCGCAGGTGGTGGCGCCAGTGTCAACTGTGCAGGCGTCACCGCCACTACTGTCTGCCCTCCTCCCATCAGCGTTCCCGAGTCACTCACTTGCATTAACTGCTGAGCACCAGCACTAGTCACAATCAACGCGCCAGAACTGCCCATCAACTGCTGTGTAGTGCTAACTGTAAGTATTTGAGGAGCTGGAGTCAACAGCTGAGCTCTAGATGCAGCAGGTGCTAGGGTCAAATTTGGAGTTGCTGCTGTTGGCACTAATGTTGGTAAGGCACCAGAGAGACTTACAACAGGTGTCATACTGACTGTAGCTAGTGACACAGGTGCCGAAGTTCCATGGCGTGACGTGATAACACAGGACTGTTGACTTCGAATTTGAGCTTGCTCTAGTAAAAACCCATTCATGGAGGTCAACTGACCATTTTTTTCAGTTAAATCTGCAACCTTTTTCAGTAAAACACTAATGTTATCATGCAGTAATTTCACATTTTGGCCCAGGGACTCACAGTTTTGGCATAAATTTGGTGCAGGTAATATTTGATTTTCTGTTGATGTCTCTCCATAAGTAAAACGTCTTATTTTGGGTTCAGGCGGTGAATCTTCATCTCTCAGCATAGGCGGAGGGCAATTGAATTGTGGAGGTGGGTAACTGGTTAACTGGTGTTGTTGCTTATTAGCTATCTCGGATGGATGGGTCATTTTGCACTCAGGTTTTGAACAGGTCCCGTGCAAGTAAGCCTGGCAAACTGGCACGCCGCTTGAAAACCCTGGGAATTTGCCTGTTCTATAAAATTTTGCTTCCTCTTCTATAGTGCCATGGACAAACTTACAATTTGGTCGAAAACATACCTTGTTTTGGAAGTCATGGCAAAAATCAAAACGTTCTTTAAAATAGTTTACGGGTGGACTTTTGTGGAGAAACCGACAGTTCTCACGTACACAACAACCTCTAATATAATCCCGGCAGAAGTTCATGGAGTAAGCGGGCTTATCGTCGTCCAAACGCATAATTAAGTCTTCGAGAACCATTACGCTTCCTAAGAAATTAAGGAATGCGTTTAGAATTGAATGTCAGCTCTATAGCATCACACGCATGATATGACTGCCACTTCTGGATATGTTCGTAAACTACATTTCACTTCAGTGTCTATCAATATAATTTTGAGCAATTTGAGCAGTTGATGTAAGTACAAACAAAAGTAGAATCACGAATTTCAACAATGTTTTACCACTCGGATTTATGTAAAATTAGTGAGATAAGTCAGCTAACACCATCCACAGATTATTTATAAGGGTATGTATAGGGAATATGCATGGATTTTAAAAATCGCATTTCTCATCAAAATATGAAAATACCGTAAAAGAGATCACCAAAACGGAAATTAAAATTAAAATCGGTCAAGAAATACGGAAGTTATAAGCATTTCAAACTTCTAATTAGACAGAGAGATCCGATGTGCACCGTGACGTCATTGTGCACTGCGGCCATATAAACTCCATGTAAAATTCCGTTTTTCTAGAAAGAGATAGGAACAAATCTTTGTTGGCTTATATCTTGGTTATTTTTATAGTTATTCAAAAAATGATTTTTGTGATCTGTTTGTTACATGAATCAGCTTCAATTGAAGCTGTAAAAAAAAAACATGCATATTCCTTATTGGATGGATGGTCGTAGAGGGGACTGTTTAAGCGTATGGTATTGGTACTAGGTAGTAACGGGGAAAGCTAGAACAAAGATTAAATCACAAAGACAGAAATGACATCTGCTGCGAATTCGTAAACATTATTTAAATAGTTGGTGATTTGTTAATGACTTACTAGACTCGATGTATGAATGTTGAAGAAGCGAAAGAAATTTGTCAAGATCGTAGCAAGTGGAAAGAAGTGGTCTCTGCCTACCCCTCTGGGAAACAGGCGTGATGCGTGATTTAATGTATGTATGTATGTATGTAGTTTTAATATCAATTTTACTTTTTAGTTAATTTGTTAAATGTTTGGAATTAATTGACATACTTGTTTTATTTTATACGCTTTTGAGTTACTTGAGTGGTTGTATTTTGAGTTCTAAGATACCGTTTTGATTATAGCAGTGCGATATATTATTATATTACACGATATATTACTCTTTGATACTGGGTGCTCCACATTCGCGCGAGAACGCGTGAAAACTATGCGCGAACGCGTAAAATCGGGAATGTGGAGCTGATTCGCATATTTTTCGAGGGTTCGCTGTGACCATGTTCATTTATGTTTGATTCCAACTGAACCGAACACTTCGAAGCGCAATGAATAACGCATACAATTTTACTTTTAGCAGAGCGCGCGGTTGGTACCATCACGCTCACGGTGATCCACCATCTAACGCCAGCCCAAAAAATAAATGTAAAAAAATCCTAACTCTCTATCTGTTGTGCGCTTCGACGGTTTTTGTTCAATGGAAATTGTACTTAACTTAAAAGGTTCAGAGTTAACCCTTTTAACGCGTAGAGGGACGATAGAATACTATAATTATTCTGTTTACGTTTCAACGCCATCAACGGATATATCCTCACCTCAGTTACAGTTGATATCTTAAAAGTACCAATAAGATAGGTACAAACTGGGGGAGGCCTATGTCCAGCTGTGGACGTCTTTCGGCTGACATGAGGGACAATCAATTATTAAATATATTAAATAAGATAGTTCAATCACCCACACAGCTGAGTGACCAATGAAGATAAACAGAGAGAAACTGTCTCTATAGTGCACATGAGATTCTTATGTAAAATCTATATTTATCTCTTTCTACATTTTCTCACTTCTGTCTTTAATGGACAGTTAAGTGTGTTTCTGTTTGTGCAATCAATCTTTTTTTTGTACGATTAATTATAAACTCTTATTGAACCCTTTTTTGTGGCCCTTCTTTGATAGTCTGTGGTCTGTGGTTCTAAAAAAAAACATGGCGGCGTGTTAATTTTAGATTTTAGTTTTGTTTTGAGTGTGTTGTGTATCGATGCACCTACATTATTGTGTATCAATGTCGGACGAGCCGTAGTAAATTCTAAACGAGACAATAAATTGAAACTAGTAACAGTGTATATAAAACAATGCTTATTAATTTAACATGTTATAGAGTCATAATAATGATATTATGAGGTGAGTTACAACTTACAATAAAAGATGCGCTGATACAATCATGTTTTCTGGAAGCTATAATGAAATAGTTATTTTAGGTAAGGTTGTAGTGAAATGTTCAAACAACAAGTATCACCGCGAAGCGTGCACCCGTACCAGACGACGATGGTGCCGCGGAGCCAGCAGCAATTTACCTCAGCGGCGGAGCAAAGGGCAAAGTTTCCCTGGGCTGGAGACATCAACCCACCCGTATACCAAGTGGCGGGCACTGACAGCTCGACCTCTGATAACGCTTATCATGTAAGTACCTACAGTAATCGTATAAGTTTTCGGCAAAGGGGATACACAAACACTGAAGGCTAATTTGTATGGAGCTGGGACTTTAATTTCCGCAACTGACATTGGCACAAGCCCTTTGGCTGCCAAAAAGAGAAGAAGACTCATTTCAACAGACCCCGAAAAAAGTAGGACAATCCCAGAATCTGCTAGTTATCGTGTGATTGTGATCACACGACACACCCGACTTACTGCCGAAAAAGGAAAACAATCTCAGAATCTCTGTTAGGTAAGATGACAAGCTAACTGAGGAGGAGTGTTAAGTATCTTGCAATCACAACACACCCAAATTAGTTGTCAAAATTTTCTAAATGTTGATAACCAAGGCTCATGGACTGCAGCAATGGGAGTACAGGACGTAGTTTTTAGTTGTAGGTACCCCCTTATACATGTGGACCCCCAGGTTATTTGTCTTTTAATGAGTTTGCACACTACATGTTTTGTGGAGATGCCACCATCTCATCTACATAAAATATATACAAATAATCAGGGTCATTATAATAATTGTCAATGCGATGAAAGAGATTGAGAGATATCACATACTGCATATAATATGAAGTAATGTGATGCTATGTCATCTGAACTGCTGCATTTGGGATACAAATATTCTAAAAATCAAAGCTTAAAGCTTAGATTCTAAAATTGTATTGTGCTGGAAAGGCAGTTAGAGAAAGACAATATTGCCAGTTGCAATAAACATTGTTGGTGATACCAACACACTAAAAGTGAAATCATTGATTTATTCCAGGTTCCACAATATTATAATGAAGACATAAGAGAGTATGGTCCACCATCTCCAGTCTATCAATCCCCATATGGAGCAGGAACATGGCAAACCTATCATAAAGGCAAGAAAGTTCCTATGCACACCTCGACTGCATCACAATCTTACACATTTCCAGAGTGTGCTTCTGCATTTTCACTACCAATTTGTGATGTGGAAGCTCGTGTAAAGCCAGCGGGGCGCTCACCAATTCCTCCAATTTCGTCTGTGACTCCTGAAGTCCCTATGATTGGAGCTTGTGGTGGTCACTGCCCTGGATTTGAATATGTGTGCTATTATATTTTACAGGTTTGTTTTATATTCTATTTATTATAAATGCATCTCTATTTTCCTTTGCTAGAGCTGCTGCACTATTTAGTTATAATAGTAAAATTTAAAATGTATATAATTCCATAAATTGACGAAAGAGATATACAAATCGAAAGTGAGTGGAAGGGTCGGAAGGGGCCGCCATAGGCGTACTTTTTCGAATCAAATTGGAGAAATACTGGAAAAGGGCCGAATCTTAAGTACCCGAAACCGACGTGCGTTCATGACTCGATGTATGAATGTTGAAGAAGCGAAAGAAATTTGTCAAGATCGTAGCAAGTGGAAAGAAGTGGTCTCTGCCTACTCCTCTGGGAAACAGGAGTGATTTAATGTATGTATGTAAATAGGATAAAGCATCCAATTAATAGCATCAAAATTGACAGTTATTACCGCAAATAAATAAATATATGGGTAAGGATTTCAAAGTTGGACCGCAGTTAACCATACAAACAACAATGTTGAAAAAAGTTCTGTTGTGCGATGAAAATTATACCTACCATTGTATGGCTTACTTTCGTTTCACAATGGTAAAGTTTCATAGAAAATTTAATTGAGTGAGTTAGCGTGGCCAACTTTTTGATCCTTACCCATGTATTACAATTATTCATATGACTTGTATGCAATGTAAATGCTGCTTTGGTACATACCTTGCAACTACCTCTGGTTGTTGAATTATCACCTCTATTGACTTGAAATAAAGTTCTTGATGCCAATAATCAGTAGGGTGCCAACCAACAATATGAGCTTACTCTATTAATCACTCTAATATTGTATTGTTTTAGGTGATATTTGCTGTAGGAATATTGACTGGGATCTCATTATGCATTGCTGGAATTGTTTTAAGGCGTACCAATAGAAATGGTGATCTAGGAGTTCTAGTCTATATAGGTAAGTGAAGAAGGTAATAATACTGCATACCTTAAGTGAAAATTGAGATTTACTTCTATAAATATTGACATGAACAAATTCCCCAGGTCAAGCAGGTCCCTGATCTGATAAGTTCATGAATCAAATATGATTTAATAGTTCATATAAATATACAGAAGTAAGCATTGGATGTACAACGATGAAAATGCACTCTTGTATAGGACCAGGGAATCTGATAATATAGTGGTTTATTAATTAGTAGGGCGCAACCTACTACACTCACGGCCAAAAAAACTAGCCCACCGGTCTTTTGTTAATACAGTTGTTAACAAGTAAACTTCTTAAATCAACGAGTATCTTCAAAGAAACTCAACTAATTTTGATGTAGCTTAGTAGTATTTTGTGGCTAATTAACCAGGGTCCAAAATGGCCAAAGAATATTCTTATTAAAGGTTGTTACTCTTTCCAAAGAAACACAAAGGTCCATTAATTATCCGTTCCCATCAAACAAGCCTAAAGCTTAGTTTGGGACAAGTAAATTTTTGTGATATTAAATCAAATGTGTTCGAAAAAAGTACCAACATTAATTCAACCGTCCAACCTAATTTTGAGTGGTGAGGCGAGCGTTCGTGAATTGAAAACACTATAATGAAAGGAAAATACCTAAGAGGATTGACATACAGTGGTGGACATATAATTAGAAACAGTACATAAAACTTAGGTAAACACAGAATGAACTATCGTTATGAGTTAAAATTATATTGATTAAATCACTATTGACTATGCCAGAATATAGCCAATGAGTTAAAAAACTCATAAAATATTTAAAAAAGTAAATCTGTTCTATCTTTAATTATTAAAAGATTTTAAAAATCATGATAGTTGAATTTCTATTACTGGCCGCTTGGACAACTAATTAGAAACAGGATCCATGGTTCGTTCCATTTTTGAAACTAAAAAAAAAACCTCTTTTTACGCTTTTTCTGTTGTTTCGGCGGCAATTAAACGTCAATTTGGAAAATTACGTGAATAATAAGTATTGTTAAAAATGGGTAAAAATAAGAGTTGTGACGAGTCAACCAGGCAATTAATCGTTAAATTACATTTAGATCGAAAGTGGACTTATAGAAGAATTGCTAAACATCTAGAATGTTCTTTGAAGAAAGTTTTCAACGCTATTGCTCATTATAAAACTAACGGAACTACTAAAAGTGTTGTTAGAAAGGCTCGTCCAAGGAAAACATCTCCCCGGGAAGATTCGCAAATAATACGTGTAGCTAAACAAGACCCGTTCAAAGGCTCCAACGAGATTAGAAATTAAGTTTTTTCACCTGATGACCCAAGGAACATTTCCTCGAAACTGGTACGCCGCAGATTAGTGGAAGCTAAATTGTTCGGGAGGGTTTCTCGAAAGGTACCGCTTCTTACCAAGCAACACCGAGAGAAGCGATTATTATTTGCAAAGAAATATCTTAACTGGACCGTACGAGAATGGAAAAAAGTGTTATTCTCGGATGAAACAAAAATAAATATGGTGAATTCAGACGGCAAACGCTACGTTAGACGTCCAATAAACCATGCTTTTGATTATAAATACACGAGGAGCATAGTCAAACACGGCGGTGGTAATATTAAAGTATGGGGATGTTTTTCTGGTTGCGGAGTTGGACCCGTCCGTAAGATTCAAGGTATAATGGATCAATTTCAATACAAAAACATCTTAGAAGAGACAATGATTCCCTACACCGACAACCATTTGCCTGTGACCTGGATCTTTCAGCACGATAACGACCCAAAACACACGGCCCGCAGTGTTAAATCCTTTCTTAGTGAGCAACGTGTTACCATGTTAGACTGGCCTGCAAATAGTCCCGATTTAAATCCAATTGAAAATTTGTGGTACGTCGTTAAAAAAAAAGTCTCCGTTAAACGTAATTCCAGTCAAAATGAACTTTACGAAGCCTTTGTTGAAGCATGGAACTCGATCCCACTCGATAAATGTATGAAATTACTTGAATCAATGCCACGTCGTTGCAGAGCCGTCATTAATAACAAAGGCTATGCAACTAAATATTAATTGTTAAGAAATTTTGTAAACCAAACATTATTTTACATAAATAATTTGAAATTGTTGACGTTGACACGTTAAAACTTTGATTTTTACCTCATTTCTTTAGTGTTTCTAATTACTTGTCCATGACGGATGGAACTGCAAATTTCGTTTAGTTGTTTGTACGTAACTAAATATCTAAATGGTAGTTGTAAACTCGGATATTTTTATTTTTTTTAATTAATTATAAGTTGTTGAACGTATTCTATGCATTTTGTTGTTTTATTTCCAAAAACAAAAGTTTTACGGCAATGTGCCTTGTATAATGTGAAATACGTCGCAAGTGTTTCTAATTATATGTCCACCACTGTATATGTTTGTTGTCCGTTAACAGGATGCCTGTCGTCTTGCGTGTGCTGCGTGCTGCTCGGCGTGCAGTGCTGCGTGCGCCGCGAGATCAGGCAGCGCAAGCTACGGGCTAACGTCCACATACCAATGCACTCCTTGCCGGTTAATATCGTGAGCCTCATGTCTAAGCATATTTTAAAAACAATGTGATTCCAAAGCTTTTATCTCTTTAACTTTAAACTATAGATGCACAAATCATGGCACAAATTTAAAACCAAATTAATGATACAGCCACTTTTCTAATTTTGCATATTTTTGTCATCTTCACTTTTTATTTACCGAAATGAAATGTAAATGCTGTGTACAATCATTATTGTGTTGTTTACCATTTAAGTGTCATTTGTATAATCTTAATTTTTAATGCTTGGTGTTCAACATGTTATTGTACCTAATAAATAAATAAATAAATAAATAAATTAGTATTTTAAGCATCTACAGTTTTAAGTCTATTTTTGGATAATCTTCACGAGGAAGATGAATGAAAATGTATGCGATTTTTTGCTAACCAATATTCAGCAATTGAAAGTTATTATGTAAATAGCATTACTTAGATCAACTGATTTTCAAATCATGCTATTCTAACAAGTATTATTTTGAGTTTATAAACTTTAGTCTCAGTTTAGTGAGTTTATCAAATGTTGGATTCCTCATGTGTGCTTTTATTTCAAATTATTAAAGTTAAATAAAAGTGTAATTTACAAAAAAATATGTTTTCAGGAACCCTCAGCGCCGCCATACCCATTAATGTCGTCCGTATTGCCTCATACCCAAGTATACAGGTGTGTTTCATCATAATTAATATCGATTTTTCCGCACATGTAAATGCATTTTAACTGAAGTACACGTTTATTCCAGGCCAACCGCAATTGTTTGCCCAGACGAAGACGAGACCGGGATACCTTGGTGGCGCAGAACCACAAGAGACTGATTAGGTTAAAATTATTTACTCACATGTTTATAAATTTATAATTCATGTAAAAAACGTAGAATTAAGCCTAATTGTTTTTATAATCAAATAATAAATCTCAATGATGATTCTCAATGTTGTAATATGGATTTGAATAAAACAGCATCTTTTATCAGGAATATGACTTATATTCAATTTATCATCGGTGAAACGTTGATAATCAGATCATTAATTAAGTACAAAATAAATAGATGTAAATTGATACATATCTCGGGTAAATAAAACAATCCAATTCAATAAACATGTTGCACCATATACAATATCCAAAATATAAACTGATATGTCAAATAACGTAAACCAAGTATATGAGACTCCATAGTACGCTTACACATAATATTATAATGTATACATTTTATATAATCAGTTATTCCTCAACTAATATTTACATGCTTTATAAAAACTTTCATGAAGTTATACTTGTACATTAGTTTCCTTTATGTCTAATATTTTAAAAATGAATTGGTTACATGAATTAGAGAGAGCTCTACATAATATCAGTAGAAATTGAAAAATAACCCGCAACATCACAGAGACAACCTCGACACGACCACTGCACACCAATTGTGCTTTTACCCTTAAAATCTAAACTAGGACGGTAATAACATAGCTAAACGGGTCGAATGCGAACAGACAAACAGTAAACAGTACTTGTGATATAGTGTTAAAGTATTGATATATTATACGGTTTCCACATTAGGTTCTTACTCTTACTATAAATTGCATAGATGTCTAGAATACTTCTCCAGAGAATTGAAGATTGAACTCTATAGCATATTTTTAAGCTACAGTATCAAATAAGCAGTTTTGTCACGATATTCAATATCTTATTAAAATATAATAAATATGTAGTAAATATACACATTTATATCTATGAATTATTCTGGACGTTAATTTGGCCACTTGTCTTTCACTAATTACTCGTATTAATTAAGACAAAACTTACCAAATGTGGAGCAACCATCACAACATTCACTTACAACATGGTATTAAATGCAAAATTATTTATAAAGCGAGTAATTCGAGACAACCCCTCACTTGAAACCTAACTCATTCTAGCTTTTGAATGTATTAGAAGGCTTATACATACATTAATACTCATTGTGTACCCAAAGCATTATCACTTTCTAACAATTCTTATTCAAAAGGGACAAAACGTTGTGTCCTTTAAGACACTAGTGCGCTAGGGGACTATCAACCCGTTAACGGACACATTGATGGAAAAGTAAACGTGAATGCTAGATAAAATACAAGTCGGCGTTACCTAAATAATGAATTAGCAGAGTTACAAATGTTTGTCAATTCACATTTTGTCTACAGAAAACGATACATAAGCGAAAATAAAAAAATGCTTAAAATAATACTATCACGCAATCAAGCACACTTTAGACGTAACCGTCTTTGTATTTGGGCATTTTTATAACTTTCGTGTGGTTAATTCGTGACTTTTTACCGCGAAATGTAGCATCATTCTATAACGGACTTGCTATTTTATTATACGACTGAGTGGCGTTACGCGACACTATCTGATCCTAAGGGATTACTTAATCGATAATTTTGTAAAATAATTTCCTTAAGTTTATCATCTATGCGTAAGTAACCTATATCCAAACTTCTTAACATAATATGTCAATAATGCCACTCGATCTTGTTTTAGGAGGACAAAATTATAACTCTTAGGGCCGGCGCTGACTGCCGGCATGGCACGGCGTGTCATGGCAAAGGATTTCGGTACTGATATAACCATTTTTAATCTTATTATGCTGAATGGAATGCTTAGGCACGTTCTGTCCTACCGCGGCCTCCCTCGGCATCGTTGTGTTAAAATAAAGTAACATGAATTCTATACTCATGGTAATAAGATTAAAAATGGTTATATCAGTACCGAAATCCTTTGCCATGACACGCCGTGCCATGCCGGCAGTCAGCGCCGGCCCTTAGGTGCAAGAGTGCAACCTAAGAGTAGGTAATATAATATCGTTTATGTGATGGCAAACGGGCCCTTCCTTACGCCATGGACGGCCTTCCATCCAACATCTTATCGCTTTCCTCTGCGCTGCTCAAGCTGAAACAAAGTTTTCTTTTATAAAAATATTGAAATTTACATCTATAAGTAATCTACAGTTCGCAGGACACTACTCGGCTTGTGGCTGCTTTACACAATGCAAGATCATTTCTAAGGAACTGTTATTTTTTGGAACTGTAAACTTCTCGATGTAATATAATTGAGTAGCCCGTGGTCGCACGTGGACGCGGTGGGCGTGTTTATTAACATATTAAGTTACGTACCACCCTACATGTCTTGTAACAGCGTTTTAAAGATGCGAATAAATAAAAGATTACCCCAATCATGTTACAGTGCGTAAGCCATTGGAGGGTCATAACATAAGTGTTGGTGTAGTCTCCAACAGAAAATATGTAAATAAGTGGACTGACGAAGAGCTCAAGATTACACGCTCTTATTTTCTTAACAATTGAATCTTGTATAGATAGTTTTGAGCTCTCCGACTGTCCTACTTCTGCTGCAGAATGTACGCGCATGGCGACAAGTTTATCAAATCCTTCGGGTTTAGTTTTTTTTAATTCGCAGGTTGGCACCTGCGAAGCGGAACAAGACAAGGTTTTTATGTACCAAAATAATATCGATAATGTATACTAATATTATAAAAAGTGCGTACGAAATTTGTGAGTAGGTATATCTACTCACAAATTTCGTAAAATCAGGTATCTCCGGACCCACGGAATCTATTTGAATTAAACTTTCAGCATTTTCATCAGAAAGGTACATTATTATTATTATTTTAAGCGAGGGGCTCTAGTTTTAAATAATATAGATCAGTACATATTATAAAACAAAGTCCCCCGCCGCGTCTGTCTGTATGT
Organism: Acleris emargana; assembly: GCA_927399475.2. Classification (NCBI taxonomy): domain Eukaryota; kingdom Metazoa; phylum Arthropoda; class Insecta; order Lepidoptera; family Tortricidae; genus Acleris; species Acleris emargana. Next base: position 8,851,653 of record OV656840.1, read on the forward strand.
TCGCGATAATCTCAAAAACTACCTAACGGATTTTCATGCGGTTTTCACTATCAGTGAGATATTTTTCACGGAATCAGGTATGTACCTAAAATAAATTCTATAACATTCAGTTACAGAAAACTCGCATAAATCGAAGCGAAGCGAGTTGCTTACTGTAAAGCAAACCGGGCAAATGCTACTCTACACTAATATTATAAAGAGGAAAGATTTGTATTTTTGCATGACGTATGTTTGTAACGAATAATTTCGAAAACTACTGGAACGATTTCAAAAAATCTTTCACCGTTAGATTGCTACATTGTCCCTGATTAACATAGGCTTCTTTATATCCCGGAAAAATGAACGGTTCCCGGAGGATAACAAAAAACTAATTCTACGCGGACGAAATCGCTGGCAGAAGCTAGTGTGAAATAAAGTGCTGAAACGAAGGATTTACGTGTTTAGCAGACGACTCGGTATGAGGCGTTATGCAAACAAGAACAGACAATGGCTGAAGGCGCGTGAACTTTTACACTTCACACCTGCCCCGCAAGGTGACAATAGGCGCGTAATGTACCTTTGTAGTAGACTTCAGTAAACAATTCGTGTGACGATATTGATTATTATGAATTCCGGGTGACACATTTTGCTAAGATTTATAAAGAGCAAACGACAATCAAAGTTCAAGAAAAAAAGCGTCAGAGCCGGAGCGAAAGAGAAAAAAGTAAATAAATCATTTTTTTTTTATTAAGCTAAAGTTGACGTTACCCTGTCAGCCTAGTTGGTATTGGTAGATATTCTGCCTTTGAAGCTACCGGTCCCAGGTTCAATCCCGGTGAGGGCACATACTAGTGTGATGAGCGAGAGCATTCGATTCGAGTCTTTAGATGTTTTTATTAATATAATTAGGTATTTCTGAATGTAAGTATGTTTATCGTTTTTGTACTCTTAGTACCTACAAGCTTGGGACTAGGACAATTTTGTCAATGTGAAAAAATACTTTTCTCAAACATGCTCGGAAAAAACGGTTTTCCGATTGAAACACAAGGACGGAAAGAGCCTCATTTTACTCCTAGGAGTAAAAAAACCATATGAAAACACTTTCCGTCCATGTCCATATATTTCTTAAAAATGCTGTCAATTTGCATACAAAATCAAAAGGACCAAGACAAAAATTCCAAACAGCCAAGGTAACTGCTCGCTTTTTTAGCACAGTGCGTATGTTTCTTTTTGAATTTGCATTCCAATGTCTATGGTTAGTATTTAAAAACAATTGACAGTCGGTAACATTCGTTCATTCTGCATAATATAATTGTGAAACCGAATATTAAACTATTTGTTGTGTGAAATATTAACCTACTATAAAAAATGAGCTCAAGCGACGAAAGCGACGAAATAGGTACCACACCGCCTATATTAAATTAAATTACTTGCTTTTTAGAAATGTATTTGTATTATTTCCTCACATGTTTGAGAAAAGCATTATGTATGCCTCGGCGGAAACGAGGTTTTCCTGACTCGTATTTTAGCAGGCCTCGCTGTTGCTCGGCCTGCTAACCACCTCGTCAGGAAAACCCTTACTTTCCGCGCCTAGGCAACAATGTACTATTTATTTCTAGGTTTTGAAATGACAATTCTATAAATTTTGTTGTCATCTCGCGTGGAGACTACTCGTATTAAGAAGCGTTTGTTTTTGACAAAGTTTAATACGACGCGCGATGCAGGACTGTGCCCCTTACTGAGATATTTTTTATATTTAAGGTAAGGCTGGTATATGTCTCAGATGGAACTCACCAGTCCTTGTTATCCATGAGATTGCGCATCTCGTCGTCGGGCGCAGGCGGCGCGTCGCGCACGGGCGCGTACTGCTCGGCCACCAGCGGGTCGGTGGAGGGGTTGAGCGCCGTGAGCCCCGCGGCGCCGCTCGACGTGGCCTCCTTGCCGCCGCCCCAGCGGGCGGTCCATGCGAACCCACCTACACCTGCAAATTAAAAAAGTTGCCTGTATACCTTCGAACGCCTAGGGTCGAATTTTCATGTTGTAGTCGCTCAAATGTCAGTGATACATTTGAGTGAGTAGTTATAATATGCGCCTGTAACCGGACCAAGGTGCCAGTGCAAATAAGCGCCTTTTTCCCAGAGGGGTAGGCAGGGATCACTTCTTTCCACCTGCTACGATCCTGACAAATCTCTTTCGCTTCTTCCACATCCATACATAGAGTCATGCATGCACGTCGGTTTCGGGTACCTACCTACTTAAAATTCGGCCCTTTTCTAGTATTTCTCCGATTTGATTCACTTTCGCTCTGTATATCTCTTCCCTCAATCTTCTTTCATCCATCCTTTCCAATAATGTGAATTTAAACTATCAAATACGTAGGTACTTTTTGTCAGGGTCTCAAACAAACCGAAAGCTCGGACATGGTATTCGCCTCTATAACTCTATTCTAGGCTAGTCGGCTATTTAATTGCGATGGATAGTAAGAGATATGGTAATGGATGAACAACAATCTACCGCATAATCTTCCGGGTTAAGGTCGCGTGCGAGAAGGTCAATTTAACCTTTAAATGCACCTTTTTGTGAGATTAAAATCAGCTAACTAAAATAATGTTTTACTTTTTTGCATGGTTGTGTTAGTCAATTATAGTGTTGTATCTATATTGTAGTCGAACAAATTTATAACAGAATAAATATCTACATAATTATCAACAAGTTTTAAGACTTGGTAATTCTTTAGCTCTGCCTACCCCACTCTGGGAATGAAGGCGTGAGTTTATGTATGTATGTAAATATCTACATAATATAATATAAAAATGTTGTTTTAGCCTCTAAAGAGCTACAGATCATTGAGATAACTTAAGTAGCAAGATACACGACTTGTGCCTCAGTCCTTCAGACCAGTAATTTCCATTTCTACTTTGGGTAGGTCTCCATTACCCTCCATCTATGTGAACAGAAGATGCAATTAACTCACGAAGGGGATAATGCAATTACCGCGTAACCAGCAAATTCTTTCAGACCCGATATCTCTTATAACCGTCTAACGGATTTAAATGAAATCTGTCGAAGAACCATCCCGATTAAACTAACTTTCTTTAACAAACACAGCACCCGCATCGATCCATCTGTTTGGGAGCCACGGTGCCACAAACAGACGTACAGATACAAACTTTGAACATGCAACACCTCACATTTACGTACCTACTCAGTATGACTTTGTCATGATTATTTGATTCTCTCTTGATGGAGCACTTTACTTACCAGCAAACAGCATCCCGAGGCATAGCAAGACGCCGCCGGCGACGAGCGTGCCCACCCCGCTGTCAGACTCGGGCGCCGCCGACGCCGGGGAGTTGGAGTACTGCACGCCGCCCGCGATCAGCAGTGCCAGACCTGAACAATTCATACATAAATACCAGGGGACAATCTCACACACGTATTTGGGTACTAGGCAACGACAAACATACAACGTTAAATACGTATAGAAAACATTCAAGTCTCGGGAACAAAAACTTGCACTCATCACATACGTCACATAGAAATCTTGATGTAAAAATAACATAGCAACAGACAGTCGTCAATAATGAAAAAGTAAAGAAGCTGACCGGAACGAAAACGTAAGAATCACACCTTTTTGATCGTTTGTATAGATTTGGTATAGCACCATGGGTTATGTTATATTTATGTATTTATATTACATTAATAAGTTAAACGTACTGTTGATTTCCGGGCTAGGTAGACATTACCTTTTGTCTATATATAGGTAGGTATGGGATGAAAGCACGCCACTGGCACGCGTATTCTATCCGTGGAGTGGAGTATTCGTGTTTCGAATGAATTAACCCCTAGACGTTCCCTGAGATAATGGTTAAGAAGCCCACTTGCCAAAATGTGTTAAATTATATAGAATTTTAGGCGCTAAATTAAACTGTCTTGTAAATAGGTTTAGTTTGCAACGTGCTTATTGCTTACAGCAGGTGCTTTGTTTTACGAAGGAACGCGAAAACATATCATGAATTGGTATTGGTAAAGCATTGCCAATCGATTGTTGAAAATGTAGTACACATGATAAACTAGTGACTGCTGCAGTGGGACGACAAGTCGCATTCTATAAACTTGACGGATAGTATAGAAAACTTGAACGGAATCGATGTAACGTAAGCTACCCGATTTGCTTGCGGCGTGCAAATGTTTAGCAAAACGTTTTGCCAAGAATTCAAGAAACAAAAGTGGCTTTCCTAGTAAACGTGGGTATATAATAAATAGTATATCGTAGTTGCATAAAAGTTCGTACTATTCGTAGTATAATAAATGTGAAAGTTTGTGAGAAGGTTCAATTGTTAGTCGTTCACGCGTAACGGGTGAACAACTGTGAATTAAATTTGATACACGGGCAGTTTATATCCCGGATTAGATCATAGTTTATTTTTTCCGCAAAATATAATAGTCGCCGTGTGCAATATCGTTAGAAGGGTCCTACGCAAACGAAGTCGCGGGTAAAAGCTACTTCTTTATAATGATGATTTTAAATGTTAAATGATTTTATATACCCATTATTGGAATCTTTCTCGTGGAATATCGTTCATTTGCATGGTGTTTACAGTAAGGACTGAAATGATTACAGAACTGAGCGCTTTACTACCATGTTTATCGCCGTTATGTCACGCCGGGTGGCTCTGTGGGCTGTGGGTGGCCTCACGACCGATACCATCCCAAAAATATCGCATTGTTATTGTGCTGCCGTGAAACTGACGTACTTCTCTGTACACACTTTACAAGTATATAATGTATCGTACTAAGTTGGTGTAGCAATAAATATCTAGCAAAATGCGTTGTTGGCACCGAAACTAACTCATTAATTCGTATAAATTCGAACGTGATAATGTTTCCCTTGGCTTTCAAACGTATCTAATTAATTCTTTCAGATTTAAATATCTCTATTCTCAATTCTTAAATTTTGTTGTGATGCGACTGGTGATCAGACCGAGCAAGCAGGTTTTCACAAAATTAGCACTTGGCAAATTGATCCCAAATTCAAAACCGGTATTTTTTCTCCTTGCGGGCGCTCAAAGACTTATGTAATGTACTGGGGCTTTGCCTTGTCTGAGTTACTGTGTAGCATTACTATAATAAAAGACATTTCATGATTTACGTTGCAGTACACACCGTGTTTTTTTGATTTACGATAACTTTGGCATATTACTAGGTAGGTACATCCATAGAAACTAAGTGGTAGATTAGATTTTCAAATATTGCAACAACAAAAAAAACTGTTTAGTACAAAGTAATTCAATGTTGTATCTTTGGTCATTCTAAAAGGGCCTTTAGTGTTAACTCATAGTCAGTGTCAAATACCTACGTCAATGTAGGCGTGACATACACAGACAGTTAAGAGCCTTTTAGACCAGTTCAACGTGATTAAGTGATTAAATTAAAAAATTAAATATCTTTAAAACCTTTACAGTTATCATTTGTCTGTCTTCGGGAAATTAACTTTATTTGACCTAAAGAACGTTTCCTGAAAGTTATCGTAAATAAAAAAAAACACGGTGTATTTATTATTAAGTCAATCATCCGAAAATAACCTAACTAAAGGAAATGATGCAGGCCAAAAAAACATTATGTACTTAATATAGACTAGAGGTATGTGTCAAAGATCAATCGATTTCTTGATGTATGGATGACGTACTGGCTCTGGCCACCAGTAATGAATGACTAAACGCTACCTATTCTATGTTAATTGCTTCAGATTTGTGAAGGAATCTAGGCCAGACAATCGTCAGTGATTTCGTTTGTAAACCATTGAACGCCGAGGATCTTTCTAAATTAACACATACGCTTCTCAGACTGTTTTTTTTTTCGATTCAAAAGCTGCAAACGTTTGACAGAAGGTAACGGTTATTTTTATCATGAGTCAAGGCAGCTTGACGCTTTTATATTAAAATATTAAATATTATGTAAAGTACCTACTTATAATAAGGATTTCTCAATAAAGTTCTAGGCAGTCTTGTAAGAATCCTTTGGTGAGAACAAAGCGCCTATAGTGTGCGTTAAATATGGCATCTTGCGGTTACGTTGTAAGTAAACTTGCGCAAAACCAGAAATACGACTCCTTGCGGCCCTTCACAGTGAGAAGCTGTGCTCGAAGGTACTAGCTACGTACGTACTTGCAGCCTAGATTAATTTTAGCTACTACTGTCAACGGTAACGGACTGATTCACCTTGAAGAGCTATAAAATAGCCTGTCGATTTAGCGACACGCGCAAACTGCACCCGCCAGACGAGATATTATCTACCTACTTCGTTGTTATGCAAAGTATGCAAACTCAAATGACATCACACTTAAAATTACAAAAAAAACTGATTTTATTCTCTTAGGCATTTGGAATTTAGCCTTCGATGATAATTATTTTCTCACGTACAATTATGCTTACGGGATAGGATTTGTATATGAATCGAAGTCTGTTTTATCAACGATTTGAATTTATTACAAAACAAGGAAGTAAAATACCAGTCAAATATGACCACTAACATTGACCCACTTTAGCACAAAACGTTTTGTCGAAATAAATCGATTTAAGATCGTTCTCAGACTGGACAAAGGTTAAAAAAAGTTGCCTCGTAATTCATTTATACCATACTTGGTGAGTGCCAGGACTGCCTCTTTAAAGTCATAAAAAACATGGCGCGAATTACATTCTGCCCAGTGTCTGCGGATCTATCTCGGTTAGTAACGTGCGTGCACAAAAACTTGGCGTCTGACTCATCAACGAGTCGTTCAACCTATGTACTTACTTAAACTGGAATATCAAGAAAGCAAACGTACTCTACCTAAGCTTTGTAGTGTTACCCGACTGTTGTATACAAATAAGACTCGTACAATATATATAAATTGAATTCTGACCTCGCTTGAACCTCTTCTATTCGAAACTGATATCATATCAAGTGGCGCTCACTTAGTAAGTGAACTCAAATGAATTGAGATAAAAATAACCTTTAACTTACGTAGTATACTAAGTTCCATGGTTAGATTATATCTATTTTTTAATTTGTGGCCGAAATTCCAAGCGTTTAACGGTGACTGAATAATCTGACATCTTACACCTTAACTAAATCACCTTATTAACCTTGTATTAATTATTATGATTTAAGCACCTTATCCTGTAGGATGCAATTTACTAAAACATCATATGAAAAACTAGTCTAGCCTCTTAATTATAGTAGTTGTCACTAATTATCTCATTTCCTGTTTTGAAACGAGTGCAATAATTGTTTGGGTCCGTTTTGTAAATTATGACGTCACTTTTTATTTAGGGTGTCACGGACGAGGGGGCATGACTAATTGCTCCAGAATTTCACACATGATACATACCATACTATGTAGACCGCTTGGATAAAAAATAAAATTTTATTATATATTATAACTTTCTTGCATATCGAAATGAGCCATGCCGTTTAGTCTACAGCGTGTAGGTACATGTCACGAAGAAACACGGGAGACATGGATACAAAGTGGCGCCACTTTGTGATCTAATTTCCCCCCTAGGAATGAGGTGTTTTTTCGAGAATGCACTATTTCAGGCCTAACCGTTAATAATAACCGTAATACGTTCAGTGGTATTAGCGTGATTGAGTAACAAACATCCAAACTTTCTTATTTATAATATTGATATATATATATATATATATATATATATATATGGTGAGATCCGTCAAGCCCTGTTAAGTGTTCTAAAGAAAAGTCAACGGAACTACATTTATTTTACTTTGAAAAACAAAACAAAACTCAATCCTATAAATATAAATTATATCGGTACGGTTCTTTTCTCCGGAGCGGCTCCTGTATAACCTTTGCCTTGACTGGACCCAAAGAAGAGAATAAATAATGATCGAAATTGTAAAACCCAAGCTAAGTTAAAAATAGGAGTTTGGTTGTCCAAATAATGTCTTAAATTTTAATTAAAACTTTATCTCTCGATATAACGCATTAAAACAATGTTGCCAAGCATCAACATCACAATGTTAGTTTCAATCACAACGTCGCTTCTATAACGTTAATCTAAGATAGCTGATAGAAAACCATTGCTGACGTGTTCATACAAATCTCGTAAATTTAGTATGAACGCATCGGCAATGGTTTTTTAAATACGATTCTTTTTTAAACTACGATATGTGCAAACATTTCGCTCATCCAATAGAATAATGACATAATTGCATTTTTAGCATGCATGTTATGTCATTGTTCCACGCGATAGACCTGACCTTTAGAACACTTATGGCGGTAAAATCTCAAAACCCGATTTTTTGCAATTATGTCATTATTCTATTGGATGAGCGATTTGTTATATACAATTTACTACTCTATATCTACTTTAATAGTAAAGTACAAAGGTGATATATTATTTGCCGGTACTGTACATATATTTACACCCAAAAAATAATACCCTCCTTTAGCAGTCTGGTAGGTAACATTCGTCTACTACCTACGCCTTTTTTAGGGTTCCGTACCCAAAGCGTAAAAACGGGACCCTATTACTAAGACTGCGCTGTCCGTCTGTCTGTCACCAGGCTGTATCTGACGAACCGTGATAGCTAGACAGTTGACATTTTCACAGTAGATGTAATTCTGTTGCCGCTATAACAACAAATACTGAAAACAGAATAAAATAAATATTTAAGGGGGGCCTCGTACAACAAAGGGGACTTTTTTGCCATTTTTTGCTAATGTTGTATAGATAAGGGTACGGAACCCTTCGTGCGCGAGTCCGACTCGCACTTGGACGATTTTTTTTTAGGAAGATGCAATGAGCTTAAAAAGTTTTAGCTGTGGTCTGTGGTTGTTCCACTTAAACTTGGATACTGCTGTGCTCTTCAATAACAGAGCAACATGAGAACCAAACAGTACTTGCTGCTACGAGTAAGTCGCTGAATTTACTCTGAATATATATGTTTACGGACGCACCTATGTATTATGACCTATTATCAAGCTCACAACCGTGTTATGGTAGTAAAAGGTTGTGCATTGCCTCGCATCGAATTGTTGATCAACAAATCTATTCGGCTAACACATTAATAAACCAGCATTACTGGTAGGTACCTACATAGCTCAAACTGACGGCGAGAAGCAAATGGAATGCGCTTTATTTTAGACTGCGAACCATTGTGTCTCAGTACTAATAAATGCAGACGAATTAAAATGTTTGGGTGCCACCAGTTGGAATTGAATTGTTAACGCTACTAGATACAGTTCGTCGATGGTAGTACTTAACTTATCTCAATTTCATAACATAAACGACCTAATATCTTTTAGATGCTCGATTATTAAACGAAGTAGAATCGTTCATTATATAAGTTATAACTTTCGAGGACGTTTCAACTATCGAAGAGTCTAACCCTTTGAGAATAAACTAGAGAGCCATCGACCGGCCCTGGAGGATTGCGAAAATAGGCCACTGCAGCGGAAGCGGTAGGTTAAGGCAGTGGGCAGAACGCATTAGTGATTCATTAGTCCGCTTTCACTCGCCGGGGCAACTGGAACAATAACCACCCACACAAAGCCGATGCGACATAGACCATTGAGGACGACGAGGCCGTAAGTCAGATTTCAAAATTTGAAAACAAATGCAAATCAGATAGTTTTGGTAGTAGTAGTTGTTTACGACAGTCACCGACGAGTCGGAGCGAAGCCTTGAATTCGCCAAACTAACACGTGATTCATTGCATTGCCGATATGATTATATTTTCTGACTAATACGTATACAACTCACCTCTGTAGTAATTTTAATGTATAATGTAAGCTGTATGATTTCCTTTGATAAATAAAAATAAAATATAATATAATAAAATAAACCAAGTATTGCCAATTCGTAAAAATTAAGATATAACAAAATACATGTATGTCAAGAAGTATGACAATGACCACACTGCTTCTTTAACCCGAGCCGGACCAGCAGCTCTGGTTATCAGATATCTGACTAAATTGCAAAATAATATAGATATCGGCAACGAAGCAGCAATGCTGTAAAATATACTAAACCGAACAAAACCAGCAGTGTGACCGAAAGAACAAGTCAGCCCACACAGAGCACCAATAAAACCGGTGTGCCCACTGTAATTGATCGTTCCCATTTCAAATTACTGGGACTTTGCAATGACAATCAATAGTATCAATTCCGACTCGGCTCATGGTACTCGTATCATGATCAAGGCGTCAATTAGTAACTCTATCTAACCAATGTAACACAAGATTATTAAAGCTCCCAAGGTTATCGAGGTGTCAACATTTGTTATTTTTTCTTCATAAAAGGTGTGGTAGGTAGGGCCTCGTGCATGGTCCATGCCACCCGAATGCTACTCCTGCACTCCTGCTGCCAGGCAGCATTGTTCGCACTGTTATTTCGGTGTAGGAGCTAGAGAGCCCGTTAAATTACTAGCATAGACGCAATCCATATTTTTCAACAGGGTTGGCAACGCGCTTGCAATCTTGGGATTCCATACGTACGCCATATGGCCCCTCTACACGTCTCGGCGGATCATGGGCAAACGTAAGGGACGCATTTACACCTTACAGTGAGCAACATATTCTTGCATCTCCCTCTTACGTATTGCTCGGTCCCTTACGTTGACCCATAAGCCGCCGACGTGTAGAGGGGCCATAAGACTGAGAGCCCATTTACATAGATAGGTCTTACCTATAAGGTGGCCTTTACTCTATGTTACATACCTATAATATTGATTACGAAAAGTATTGAAACTGTTCGACTTGAAAGTAGGTAATTGTCAAAAAGCAACATATAAATATTTTCTAGGTATTATAGCTATTCCGTCAAGCCTTATTCGCTAGCTAGACGCAAGGCCGACATCAATCCGTTTTTCATGCTACCAATTCAATGGTCTAAAAAAAAGTGTATGCCTGAAGTTAGGGTGTAAGGGACGGCTCGCCGAAAACTGAAACCATAGCTTCAGATCATTGTACTGAACTGAAATCCAGTGGAAATTTTCTCGGGAAAACGAAAATTTTCTCGTTGGTTTCAGTTTTCGGTGAGCCTTCCCTTACACCCTGTATAGGTATATATACCGGGTGTAAGGGACGGCTCACCAAAAACTGAAACCATAGCTTTAGACCATTGCACTGAACTGAAATCCAGTGGAATTTTTCCCGGTAAAACGAAAAAATTCTCGGTTTTTACGTGAAAATGCCGTTTTCACAGTTTTTTTTACATAATGAGCTTCAGTATGTCATAATATGTTGTCCTAGATCGGTTTATATGCAAAAACATGGAAAAAAAACGAGAAAATTTTCGTTTTCCCGGGAAAATTTCCACTGAATTTCAGTTCAGTACAATGGTCTGAAGCTATGGTTTCAGTTTTCGGTGAGCCGTCCCTTACACCCTGTATAATATATTTATATCGAAAGCAAGTTGCGGGCAACGGGCAGACACGAAAATCGCGGCAAACGCACGTGCTTCAACAACGTGCTTAAGAGAGGGGACAGTTTCAAAGGACATTCGATTGCAATTCACGTTATGACTCAGAGGAAATAATGGAAGTGAGCGAAGCACCGCGGAAACGTGGTACGGTGGTGGGGGCGCACTCGAGTTTGTCGACCTTCGCTCGCGACGCTTGTTCCATTACCCAAAGCCATGAATCTTTTAGAACTGCCACCACTTGCGAACGAAACTGTTACAGACAGCGCTTTCATGTTGCATTTTTTATGGCGGAGCGATTTTTTTTTTTTTTATCATAATTAAAGTTTCTTGACTTGAATTTAACTTCAGTCTCAAACCGAGTCTAATTTTACGATGGCGTAAAACAAAAATACAATAATGTTTTTGGTTTTCTCTTTATGACTCTGACTGGTCGTATGACTAGTGATTTATCCGGTTTTCGTCCGGTTAGCTGAGTTGCCAGCTTTGCAGGACCAAAATAATATGTTCAAGTAACAAAATGGGTGTGTAATGTTTCACATAAAAACAAATGGTCTAATAATAATCAATTCACATAACACGAATTGCATAATTTCGATCTGTATAATAAACCATCGATATAATAGTCATGAGGCATAAAACGAAATGCATCATTTCAAAAACTTTTATAATTCATTTATAAATAAAAATAAAAAAAATCTAGCGGCTTTCATTACTTAATAGTAACACACAGTTCACAGTGTGGTCACTGTTCTAACCTAACCTACCTAATTAGAATAAATTGACTTAAAATGCATAATAACAAGAAAATTATAGTTATACTAATTGAGTGTTATGATGTTATTCGATCGTATGCCAGATAAAATTATACAATTGGTTTTTATGCTAAGCGTTCATTATGCTTTTCGTGATTAGTTAAATGAAATTATACAAAATGTTTTTAAACTGATTGAAGCGCATGTTAATAAAATGTATACATATAGAATAAAAATACTTTAGTGCTAATATGCTTTATATTAGGTTAAGATAAGGCCTTCAGTTATAATTAAAAATAGTAGTTTTTGTAGTAAGTAACTCCATGAACATTGTCACGCTTACCCAAAGAATAAAACAAATCCCTACGCCAGACATGTTTCCTGGACTTTTGCCAGGTGCCGTACTCTAACACCGGTCCCAGTCCTGCTGCCCACACCTACAACTGATTCGTCAGTGAGCAATATGAACACGAGTCTTCATAATGTTGTAACAACTAATATCAGGCGTAAACGTAGAATTTATTGTGAATCGTCCAAAATCAAATTCTGTATAGGTAGGTTACCTATGAAAAGTTTATTTATAAAATTTAACTCGGAACAAAAAGACTCCATGTACCTATTCACTGCTACATATTCATGTACCTATTCACTGTTTGCTTGTATTGCATTTGATTTATCAGTTTGATCTTTAAATTGCGACAAACATGCCCGATATACCTAGGTATAATATATTAAATCCTAAGTAGGTAACTTGAAACTCGCCGCTCAGCTCCTAACAGCACGGCTAGCACAAGTGGTCCGCGATTAGGTCGTCGCTCGGATCACCCTTTCTATCTAACCAGTAACGATTGTGACGCACTGAGCGAAAATACAACTTGTGCTACCCGTGCAGAATATATCAGGTTCACAAAATAAGGCAATCTTTGTTCAACTCGAGATCAGTACTTTCTGGCTGGATCTAGGACTATACTCGTAATCGCATAATATTGACCAAATACGGAAGGCTCTAAGCTTTCATCGGTCTGTGGCGCGCGGTGTCGTGATCAGATCACGCAGCACGCAGCCACCGGTGACTCACCGGCCGCAGCTTTGCTCCGCCCGCGCGACACCCGATACCTTTAACGACCACAACCGCTCATTGTATACGATACGCACAATCGAACGGCAAGCTTATCTCTGCTTCCGAACCGCCACCAGTGTACAAAAAACTAGCCCGTGCTTCCACATCCAAGAACGGCTTAGTTACTACATAGCTCAACCTTAAATGGACAGCCGGCGCCTATGCCTTAAGGGCCTACAAGGGCATTCAGTATCCATTTGTACTGCTAAAACGAGTAGTTATGATGGTATTCCGATACCAATTGACTTTTTGAGGGTTATGATACAAAAAATATTAGGTGAGAAAGGAAACTTTATAAATGCATACCTACAAACATATTTCTTAGACTTATTTAATATAGTTTTCGACCTATGCATTCATAAGCATCGCGTTAGCAGAGCGGAACTAATTATTCAATAAGAACTGAACGAAACATGTTGAGTTGAAAAGAAACGTTGTTAATGTTGGTACATAATATGTAATAATACAACATTAATCTTTTAATGACATATAGGTACTTATATTCTTAGTTAACGCGCAGTAATAAATAGAGGAAGTTATATGACCAAAACTGTTCGACAATTTGCAAATGAATAGTTCGATTACCATAATTAACTACAGAGACTTGGCGTCGATCCGTACGCTACGGTCAATTGTGGAGGCATAACACGTCGTCGCTTCAAGGTAGCATTAAGTACCTATATAACTACGAAGTCCGACGCCATTTATATTTTATGCTTTCCGGATATAGCCCGTCATTCACAATCCCCGCAAGTACGGGGGAGGAAACAAAAGCCGTCGTAGTACGCCGTGACTGCACATAATTTAACAATACGCTGCCACACAACTTATTACCATAGATATTGTTGCTAGTTATACCGGTAGTAGGCACCTATGTTATTCATATAGATAACATTTATAACTTGGAACTAGTTTAAATGTGATACTCAAACAAAAGCTACCCTTATTAGCATACCAATACTACAATAGTATTTTTCAATTGCACCAGAAACTTTTATAATCTGTTTTTTTTTTATATATAGGTAGGTATAAGAACTTGGTCGTCTACTAGTTGTCACATAACAAAGGCAATAAAAAACGTTAATGAGTGTTTTGTTGCTCTGCATTGTTGTGCAACACCAATAAAGTTTTTGTCAGAAAGTTCTGGCTAGAGGGAAGTTATAAAAAGTTGAATTAATGCCTTTCACAGAGCTCAGTAACTTGTTACACAACATGAGTTTCGGCCATTGCCTGACCTCCCATTTGGTTGTGCAACATATGATTAAGGAAATTATCAACCACTTATTGTAACTATTATGGCAAAGTATCCCAAAAAACATTATACATATTCTGTAGTCAGTACTCTTTAAAATACATGAAAAAATAGGGTGATCATAAATCATAGCAGGGCAATGGTTTCAAGATGTTTTTAATTAGGAAGAACAGAGGTAAAGGCTAAAGACAGTAAGCGATCGAACAATTGTGCCAGTAGGGACAAATATAACTAAATGTAATAAGAGCTAATTATGATAGGTATTCGTGAATCATAGAAGTTTCCCATATATTTATGTAGGTAGTTATTTTTCAATATAAGTATGGTTATTGTAACCTAGTACTGTAGTACAAACCTGATTTCGGGACTGTATTCATTTGTCACAGCTTAAACCTATTGTTATTCATTTATTTAAATAAAACTGAGATAGGAGCGAGTATAATCAAATTGAACAAACAAAGATAAAATCTTGAAATTAAAACAGGTTAGTTTGTATGTCTTCTATTTTAATACTTACTTAAGTTTATTAGAAATAAAGGTAAATAATAGTAATGAGGGTGGAACTGAACGGAAAGTAGGTATATGGTCAAAAGAGTTTTAAAGTATCATTAAATTATAAATAATAATAATAAATAAAATATAAGGGACAATCTCACACAAATTGACCTAGTGGGACTCCAAGCTCTGTACTATGGGTACGAGACAACAGTATAAAATACAGAGAAATAAATACTTAAATACATTATTATAAGACTTCCAAAACTCATAAACAATCCTCCTGCTCATTACTCAAATATTTGCTCATATTGGGAATTATACCCCAGACTGCTAGCTTCGCTTCGTAGGCAGGGTCACTACCAACTAGGCCAATGCATCATCAAATACCAACAACAAACCTAGAAATGTTTGACTTATCATAGTCTAATAATTTTGCAAATTATTATTACTTACAGGTAATGCGGAACAGATTTGAACTTTAATTATATTTTCAACCATACAAGACAAAAGGAAATAAACCATTAGTCAACAAAGTAAATCAGTTATTCATAGCAAATTCTTATTAGATAAAAAATAAAAATGGGCAAACGAAAATGACACGGAAAATATAGATAATTGTTTCATGTGTGTTATAATCGAAACTCAAAGGGGCACCCACTACGTAAATCCTTCTCTCTGAATTCCATTTTCAATAAAAGGCCCTATTAGGGTTGACAATGATTGACTACTACTAAAGTCAAATATGAAGCGATATTTCAGAGTCTAAACCGAAACTAATAACAAATACTCACCAATGATGAAAAGTGTACTGCCCAGGAGACATAATCCTAGTCTTACACAGACTGCGCGGTTCAGACTACTCGTCACTCTTCGCGAGAAGTAGCTGATGGGGCAGTTCCATCGCTGGTCATTCGGCTGCTGCTCGTACGTAACTGTCGTCGGCTGATACACCGCACTCGTCGGCATCGTAACTAATTCGACTCAACTGTTCACAATGAAAACAAAGATCGCCACGATACAAAAGCACTTCACCCCACGAAATGTTTCAATACGAAAATGAAATATCACGGTGCTACAAGCTTATCTATGAAAGTTTAATGAACATAAAGTCGAAATTATAAGTGCAGAGATGTATTTTGTTTTATGGTTTTCACAAAATTAATTAATCGAGCGCGAAGCGACGCGCTTATCGGAAACCTTGACAGGAATGAAATGAATGATTTGAGTGAGTGAATGGTAACAATCGAACAACTTCATCATTCATTTCATAAGCGAATGACATGAGTAAATGTCAAAGGGCTGCGTGAGCTGCGTCATTCTTTGTTCAATCTGTGGTTTGAATGTAAGCAAATGAAACGTAGTTACATGAAAATATTGTTTATGGTTTTGGTTCATCCTTCATTCATATAATGCCAGGGATTCACATGGAGACAAACGTCCCGCGTCACATGGCGACATCGACGTATTGGGCAATGTCGCCAGATATGTCGTCCGAAGTCCGGCAACGCTTCGCCACCTTACTAGGGGACATTTGTCACCCGGCTTTAGGGTCAAAAAATTCAGCACACCTTGGTTCCGATTAGGTCACAATTCCATGAACACAAAATACACGTGCATATAGTATATACTAGAAATATGTAATTTTTTTCGTAAATATATAAAAGCTTTTTTACCACCCGAGCTGATCTGCCTACAACGTATACACTAAGGAACCGACACCAACCCAATACCACCCTCCAACGTACACATTCACTTTTAAAGTCCTTTTGTCATAAAATTATTAAAGTAAGTCATTAATGTATACAATAAATTACCCAAATCTCTAACAACAATAACAGCTGATCATTTATTTACTAAACAGTTAAAGAAACTACCGAGTGCAAAATGCTACTACACCATCAAAGAATATTTAGGAGATAAGATAGCTTATTATCTTATTAAACATTTATTTAATGTGTTCATTTGTATAAAAGTTAATATTTAAATTATTGTTGTATTGGTGATAAATAAGCCCCTCACTACCTAGTTTGTAAGTTGCTGTGCCCTACCTGGGTCCATAAAGATCTCATACCTTATAATAAGTTTAACTTGTAAGTAGTTATAAGATATCTAACACCTGTATATTATGTATAGTATAACTTATGGAAGCAATATAGAATTGAGAATTGAGACAACGCATGGCTGTTTAATTATATTACAATTTTAAAATATTTTTTCAGCATTTTTTTGATAATTAAGGTGGTGGAGCCGATCTCTACTGTAAAACGTAGTGATCAAGTATTGTGTGGTGAACATACACTCGTATTTAGTGTTTTCAATCCATGGACTCCCTTCCCACACTAATTTACATACAATTGTCGCAACCAAGAACAGTCAATTTAAGCGACGGCGGAGTGAGTTAGGGCCGGCGCTGACTGCCGGCACGGCACAGGATGGCACGGTAAGTTGTGCTGCAGCATTCCGAAGGATAACACGGCCTTCCGCGGCATGCCGTGGCATCCTGCTGGCAGACACGGCAAATTATGCTGTGGCATCCCGAAGGCCGCTACGGCATTCCGCGGTATGCTGTGGCATCCTGCTGTCGACCCAGCCACTCAAGCAACAATAAGGGCCGGCGCTGACTGCCGGCATGGCACGGCGAGTCATGGCAAAGGATTTCGGTACTGATATAACCATTTTTAATCTTATTACCATGAGTATATAATTCATGTTACTTTATTTTGACACAACGATGCCATGCGCGTGCGTCTCGCGAGATGCAGCAGTACGCCGCGGCATCCCGTGGAATGCTTAGGCACGTTCTGTCCTACCGCGGCCTCCCTCGGCATCGTTGTGTCAAAATAAAGTAACATGAATTCTATATTCATGGTAATAAGATTAAAAATGGTTATATCAGTACCGAAATCCTTTGCCATGACACGCCGTGCCATGCCGGCAGTCAGCGCCGGCCCTTATCGTGAATTGAAAACTATTATTATTGTTTTTCCTCTACTGCATTTTATACTGAAGGGACTAAAACAAAGATAATAAAAATAATTATGTTGTGCAAAAATACTTTAATCATATATATATTTTAAATACAATTAAATTTAATGCTAATAATAAATCATTTCATATAACTAACAGTCGTACAAGATTAAAATTAAAAACTAGTTTTCACTTAAGCAGATTAAAGGCACTTATCCTTGTTTACATAAATATCGGTTATTAATATGTCACCTCTTAATATTTACAAATATGTGAATTCAACTTGATATTTATATTAAAATTCAAAATACTGGAATAATCTCCATGTAGGTATTTAACAAAAAATGATCCCGTTGGGCGATTTAAATTTATGTACAAAGAATTCTGTTCTCAAATAAGGCACCGAGCGACGGCATTCTTTTAAATGCCTGAAACCATTGAACACATGGATAGAAATACCTCGCCAGCGATTGGGTCATCATCATCAATCATCATTACTTCGATACATTTTTGAGTTTGTACTGACATGTAAAAACTATATACATAATATATATATAAATTACAAAAATACATAGGTACTTAGTAATTCACGTTTTTTTTTGTACATATCACTTTGCAGAGGCTAGTCAATGTTATTATTAAACATAACATGCATGAATAAATAATATTATAAATATAATTATTTTTGTGCTGTGTAGTCTTATCTAACGGTAAGTAAGTTCCTCTGAAAATAATGCTTGTGGAAGCCCACTCACTGGAAAATAAATGTTTCCTCGCTAATATATGGCAATACAACTTACGATAACATACACTGTTTGAGCATAATTAATTGTTGAAAAAAAACTCTACACATACAAAATTTAAAATAATGAACTACATTTTTGTGCAACCGACACCTAACAGCATGGGTATAATATTTAGGCTAAAAGAATCTAAACAAAATCATAACATTTATACGTTAACAAGAAGATAATAATGAGTACCTATTGAAGTATATCTAGGTCATAAGAACTAACTCAGTTGTCTTGAATATATTTTTCTAAAAAGAGGCGTAAGTTATCGATCAAACCGCCAAAGAATCAAGGAGCCAATTCAGCCTTCACACACCACACCAATTTTAATTTATTATTCAAAAATATCTACAGAATTCGACTTTATCACAAAAGTTTCATACAGACTTTTTATTACAAAAAATGTCAATTCACGTCAAAATACGAATCGTCCGAGTCAAATCCACGATGTCGCGCCCCACTACTTAATTTATGCACATTGATTGGAGATTTGTAATAAATGCGCATCAGCGTAACACATGTAAATTTAAATATTGTACATATACTAATTTAGTGGGAAATATCAACTTTGTCATGTAGCTAATTTTACAAAATTCAGTCAGTCTCATTACATTCTTATTCAACACAACTCAGACTAGTCGCAATAGCTTAGTACTCGAAGGCTAACTATATAATCAGCGATACATGCGAGCCAATAATATCGGTCACTCGACGGCGAATCCGGCGGTTTCTAGAACGGCCTGTTTCAGTTTGTCGTGTAGTTTCTCTTTCGTGGGGTAAGGCGGTAGATCGAGACGGTTGAAGCAGGTGTGCGCTTTCGGGAGAGAATCGGGGGCCGCGTCCGCGACGAGGTGCAGGGTGAAGAGCCTCGGGGCGGCCGCGCCGGTGGAGCCCTGCAGGGCGCGGAACCCGGCGAGCGGGACGCGCCGCGAGCCGGTCACGAACTGGAGCAGGCGCGCGCGCATCTCGGCGTCGAAGGCTTCGACGATCTCCCAGAACCAGACGACGAGCGGCGCGTCGGGCGCGACGTGCTTGAGGCGCGTGTGGCGGCGCCAGTCGGCCGGGTCCAGGTCGGCGCGGCCGGCCAGCAGCGGCTGCAGGTCGCGCGGGGACAGCGGCCGCAGCAGCTGCGGCGGCACGATGTCGGCCAGCCCGCGCTGCAGCGCCAGCCACTGCCGCTCGGCGCCGCGCGTGAACCGGTGCGCCACGTACAGCCGCACGTACTCGCGCTTGTTGCCGTCCGTGACCGTCTCGTTGGCGCCGCCCGGCCTCAGCTCCACGCTGCGCACGGCGCCGAACGAGGAGCACTCCACGGAGAACGTCGTGTCTATCACGCCTGCAATGCTGTTGTCACTACAAAAATAATTTCAATTAAAATAATTATTCGCTTTTAACTCCAAAAATACACATACATTAATCCGAGAGAAGACAGGCCAGTGCCTCGATTTAACACAAAACCGAGTCGTGATTTAAAATTGCCACTGCTAATTTGTAACAAAATTCACGACTGAATTCAATTACGGGATCGATTTAAAACCCGGTCCGAGTGTCATAATAGGGGAGTCTAATTGTAACCAATTATCATCAAACACGACGCTATGTAAAGCAAATAACCGATTTATCTTAATTTTTTAAGTACTTATCAAAAGTTCTGAAACTTGAACGACACTTTCGCGAATAAGTTGGGTTGTTTACTGATTTCGGAATGTTTTCTTGAAAACTGAGAAACGTATTTAACCTTTAGTCTATGTTAAAACTTTTAAGACTGCGGCTCCACTGAGTCGGAGATACTGCTAGTTTATAACCAATAGAATCTAAACTAGCGTGCGCCTTCTATTGGTTAATATTGGTACAGCACCGCTACGCTCCGCTACGCTCCGCTCGTCTCCGCCTCAGTGGAGCCGCAGCCTTCTGCTTGTTCCCGTCGTCTGTGGGACTATGACGTCTTCGGTGTCACGTGACAAGAGTCTAAACGCTCCTACTAGCTCTCATGTCATCAACTGAATAGTATCTATGGAAGATATAGAGAGATATAGATATGGAGTTATTTTTTCTACAAACATACATACATTAAATCACGCCTGTTTCCCAGAGGGGTAAGCCGGGACCACTTCTTTCCACTTGCTACGATCTTGATAAATTTCTTTCGCTTCTTCCACATTCATACATCGTTTATTTTTCTATTAGCAAATTATAACCCTATCTTTAATCCAATAAAGTTTTTTTTTTTATAAAACAATTAAAATCACTTGAGCACGGATTCTTATCATATAAATAAATAAATAATCAATTATCGCCGCCCGAACGGGATGTCAGTAGTGAGAACTCACAGCATCCAGGAGAGCGAGCGGTGCAGCTCGGGGTCCACGTCGCGTATGTCTCGCAGCGTGATGGGCCGCCCGAGCAGCTGCTTGTAGAAGGGCGCCGTGAACGCCGCGTCGAGCTGGTGCCCGTGGAACAGCGCCACTCCCAGAATACGCCCCGCGAAGTGGAAGTATGACAGGTGTTCCGGGTTCACCTGCAACATATTTGTTATGAATAAAACGAAATCTACTACCAGGGAGCCCTCTGTCCCATTCAAGGGGTTTCGAATGGGTTTTTAAAAGGATTCATGTAGAAAAGCTGGTCGATTTTAAAGCGCTATTTATAAAGGTTACCCTTACCGAGGGTTTGGAATGGGTATTTCGAAAATATTAACTATCCAAATCCGTTTCGTATAAGTCTTGTTCGATTTTGCTTTTATAAAGCGCTATATTTTGAGTGATACCAATAACCCCTTTAACTTGAGAAAGCCGTTCGATTGGCTTTTTAAGCTCTATTATATTTGGTTATGCAATAAGACAGGGATATCAATTTACTGCTGACGATCTGACCTTTAGCTCTTTAGGTTTCCCTTATCTGAATGGTTAGTTAAACAAATAACTAGGTCATATATTTCTTCAAAAGCGGTTATTCTTTTAGTGGGTAACTTCGAGAGGTAAGTCTTTTAAAGGCTTTTATCGGGGAATGGGTGGCCCTGTAAACTACACTTACACATTTTAGATAAAATGGAAGATATTGATATGGGTGCAGTGTATTTGGATATTTTTTTATTGCCCAAAACTTATTTGGCAAAAGATATTTAGTATAATATTGTTTCCACATATTTTATGTTGACATTGTAGACAGCATATTTAATAAAATTGATAAATATCCAAATTATTGTTCGTTTTTAAATTTAAATACTATTGATGAGACCGAATGTAATTAAGAATAATTTCGTTTAGTATAATAATGGTCATATTGCCTAATGTTTGTTGTTTTTGTTGTTGTTGTTTGTTTTTGTTTTTAATGTTAATGTTGTGTAAATCATAATGGGAGCGAGCGAAGCGGCAAGCAACATGGGTCAGGGCAGAGGCGCCTGGTTAGGTATAGGTTAGGTTGTTGTCTTTTTTTTTATAAGCTGCGAACATCTGTCTGGCTTACTTTCATTCCTATGCTGTTTAAAACGTTCACGCTGAAACATAATTAGTTAATGCGTTTCATACTTTTCTCCTTACGAACATTCGTGCCATCGATGTTATGCATAAGGATTATTCGACCAACAAAATGTATGCGGAATGATTTCTGCAAAGCAATACTATGCCATATACGTTTCTGCTTAAAGACACATATGTTTGGTATTATGCCATACACAATTATTCCGATAAAAAACTACCGAAGTATCATCTCTCAACTTACTCCAGAATCCCCATTGATCTGCAGAGCATATCTATCATCCCCTGCGTTAGCGTACTGGAACAACCCATAGTGGGGGTTGAACAGTTCCCCGCCCAGCAGATGCAGCCACTCTCGCGCCACGCCGCCATAGTCCAGACCCTCTTCGCCTCGGAACTTGACGAGCAGCCGCTTTCGAAGTTCCTTGCCGCGAAGCTTCATTACAAGCCGGTAGGATTCTTCGAGCACTTCGTTACGGGATACCTGAGGGAAAACGAGAGCTTGATATGATGATGCTTTCATGTAATGTGACGTAAGTGTTGGTAACTAACGACAACCGAGTAGTTATAAAGCTGAGTACTCTCTAAACGTAGAAAGTTTTACAACGAATATTAGTGTGGCGAGTGTATAATCGCGTAAGCGTATGTATAATGATACATTTAACCAAACATGCGTTTAAATATTTAAACATGTACGAATTCATATCGAAGACTAGCAACTACATTCTGCACCGCATTTATTTATTTATTTATTTATTTATTAATAATAAACAACACAGTACAATAATATTAAACGCCCTGCAAAACTGTTACATTACTTGGCCATAAGCCGTATTAATGAACTGGGGCCAGTTTTACGAAAGCCTGTATCTTGTATTACAAGAGGAAGTCTCTTTTCAATTTATATTGTTGAAGAGAGATTTCGGTTTGTAATACAACCAACCTTTCGTGATCCAACGTTGAATACTAGAATATTTGAATTTGGAACAAAGTGGTTCGAAATAAGCTAACTGGTGCTATTTGCAAAATAATTTGGCCCACCCTATACAATGCTTAGAATAATGTCTGATGACAGTGTCTGAAGGGCCACCTCTATCCGGCAGTGTCCGGTCTGCGGCTGCAGCGCCTGCAGCTCGGCGCGCAGCACGCGCGCCTTGGCGGCGAGGTCGCGCTTGTACTTGGGCAGCGCGTCGGCGTCGCCCGGCTCGCTCGCCGGCGCGGCCGCCGCCGCAGCACTCGGCTCGGACGTCGGCTGAAAACATCAATCATTCATTACAGCATGGAGGTGTGATAAAAAAAAATGTTCAAGTAGGCTGCTGAGAATAGAATTCGCTACGAGTTTCTACTTTATGCGTGTGCAGGAATCGAGTACGCCTCTTTTACGTTAAATAATTGGTTGTAATTTTTGAGCTACGTGATTTGTTTTGTTTACATTTAGTTATGTGTGTAAGGCTGGTTTTAGTGTCACACTGACCGGCGCTGATAGGCCGATATGTATGATTGCTGTTGAATACCGTTGACAGGCGGGCGTCGGCGGACACCCGCGCCACGAGTCGAACGATCAGTACGACACTAAAAGCATCTTAAGTAAATGAGTATATAATATTTTTGGGCCTGTGACAGATGTCATTTAGCAAATTCAGTAATGGTGGTTATTAAAACCGTTTTTTTTTCGATTATCACTAAGTTTTAGAAAGAAAATGTAATACATTTATACATTTGTTAATCATCGGGTAGTAAAGTCGAGATAGGTGTTTTTAGTATTGTTTATCATAATTCATGTTTAGAAAGGCGTAAAAAAATAATTATTGCTTTTTGGAACGAATTTGCTATAAGTGTTTTTTAAAGTTAATCGACTGCTCAATCGGTTCGAACGACGTTCGCGTGAAATTTCAATCCGTCACAGGCACCAAAAGATATGAATATTCAGACTAGGGAGGGGCGACACAAAAAAATAGCGGCAAATTCAAAATATCACAGTTCGGAACGCGAAAGCATCCCGACTGGATAGGTACGTATGAGTGACAATCTGTTTCGGAGGTAATATTGCCGCCAACGGGAGGATCAGAAAAAATGGTTTCGTCACAAGTCGCCGGTCAGCGTCAATATAATAGGGCGGTACCGGTCGGGCGGAGAGCGCGAGGCGCGGGTCGGTGAACTGCGTGGTGCGGTTGTTGTGGTCCACGAAGTAGGGCCGGCCCGACGGCGCGTGGCGCAGCTCCCAGCCCGGCGGCAGCGCGCCCGGCGCCGCGCGGTGCCGCAGGTGCGCCGGCACGCGCGGGTCGTGCCACGTGGCCGCGCCCGTGCTGCCGTTGTAGAAGTACACCTGCCCCTGCGCCGTCGTGCGCATCTCTGCGCACACACACACACCTGTAGCGGCTGCTGCGACGCCGGCTCTTCGCAGATCGAACCGCTCCCGAAACTTTATTCGATTCGTTAGTCCCGCATCACCCTCGAGGCCGCCTCGAGCTTCCCGGGGCGCTCTCATCCTATTATTGTGATTTCTAATATAATAAAGTATTATCTAAAAATCTAATCTCGTTTTTAGGGCCCGGTAAGCTCGGGAGGGTATGATTCATGATTCACTTATTTCATCAACATTGTTTACGTGAGATACATAATGTAAAATAGTACCATGAAAATTTTTCATTGCAATAAACGAGTGAGAAAATTGCAGGAAAAAACTAGCCCCGTCTTCCTGTTAAATTGACATTTAGCTAAAAATCTCATACGAAACGAGTTTCATCGCCTCCATCGTTGAAATCGATTCATCTGTTCAGAGTTTGAGCATAACAGACAGACGAGAGATTCTTACCGCGATGGATTATAGTTATCAACCTACTCGCCCCACTCGTGGGAATTCGTCCATCTCGAATAAGTATGGTAAGTAATGTTGTATGTACCGTATCCGGGCGGCAGGTCGGCGGCCGGCGGCGCGGGCGCGGGCGGCGCGGGCGCGGCGGGCGACGCGGGCGGCGCGCGCCGCACCGCCGTCTGCGGCTGCGGCTCCGGCCTGTACACAGACACGGACTTAGGTTCAACTCCAAGTGTGAAATAATGTATTAGCGTCATACGCAGATCCAGGTCACCGTCTATTTCAATGCAGTATTTATATAAACCCAAAGAAACTAATGTAGTAAATGTTAAAAAAATATGTACATATTTTGGAGGGGTACATATGACTTTATCGAATTTGTACCTTTAACGGAAGTTTTGATTCTCCAAGACGAAATCGCAGGCACAGCTGGTTTATTTTGCTGCTGCTACAAGGACTTGTTTGTATATTTTCTATTATTTATTTATTTTATTACGCCTCCATTGAACTTTAGGAACCACTGCCCAGATTATTATTGTCGTTCACGTTCTTTACAAACAAATTTACCATATTCGGTTGCGGTTATATAGGAGTGATCTTCTATATTACACAAAAACTGAAGATTCACGAAAATTCACTGATGACTTACCTCATAGATATAGAAGGTGCATTGTTAACATCGTTGTCGGACGTAGGTGAAGGCGTAGTGGGTGTTATGGGTGAAACCGGTGAGACAGCCGGCGTGGAGGGCGCCGCGGGCGGCGGGGAGCTCTGCGGGGGGGCGGCCTCCGGCGCCGGCCGCTCCCACTGCGTCCGGCGCAGCTCATGGTTCACGTAGTACGGTCTGCAAAGGTATGCAGCTGAATTATGGTCATCGCACACCACAACGCCGCGGCACAAGATCAGTGTAAATTACGTAGATTATCGTCGGTGCTACTGCAAAACCGCGTAACGAACAATTTTATGATAGAGCAAAATAAACCTTATTGTCTCATTAAAAAAGGTGCATTTTGCTCCTTAATTAAAATGTTACTTACGCGGTTTAGCAGTTTCACCGACGTTATGTTGAAATCATGCGTCAACTTTGCAATATTATGTAAACTGAATTGTCTCATGTCACCTACCTGTATCAGAAATATAGTGGTTGATAATCCCTAGATTACAACTCCATTAAATATGCAGTTCAGTAGTCCTAAACAAGTTACCAGAGGCATAGATCGCAACAATGTATAATATAAAAAACTGCAATGGGATGGAACACATGTCATCAACTGCATTTTCCTTCAAGTCGCCGAGCGGTCGCGAGCTGAGCATTCACTTCCACCACTCTAACTCTATATCAAATGAAAGGGTCGTCATTAATATGTAATACATACACACTATAATCTACATCCATACATACATACCTTCACGCTTGTCTGCCAATGGGGTAGGCAGAGACTATTGGACGCCATGAAGCCAGATCCAAAAATACCTTTTGATACTATAATCTTAATCTAATCGAACAGAAGTTCCCATAATTGTTTAGAATAAATATATTTCTACAGATTTGTTCTTGATCTTCCCAGTACAATGTTTCATTTTACGCCTAAAATGGCAAAAGCGTGACCAACAATGTTACAAAGTTCTACACTTTGCATCATTAATCTGTTATTGACAAACAATATGAAAATTATTAGACTAGGCTTTACCTGTGACTTCATCTGCATAAAGTGTATAAATAACACACAACCAGCACGGAAGTCATATTCGAACATCTAAACATCCTTTGACATTTATAACATACAAATACAACAATAATTATTTCATATTTATTTACAACATATGATAACGAAAGGAAAGTACTATTACCTGCCACTAGATGTAAATCTTTCTTCCCAGTGTTGAGGCAATGGCGATGCATTAGCGTTGTGAGCTGGAGGTTCCCTGGGGGACCGCACTTCACCTGCAGGGCCCACCACTGCTAAGGGAGAGCCTTCTCCGGCCGCTGAGGCGGGCTCCCCTCGCGTCCCGTCCCGGGACAGCAGGGATACGATCACTTGCCCCCTCACTCCGCAGGTTTCACCAGAACCATCTTCGCAAAGTTCGAGACATTGATCTGAAAGATTCCTATAAATTATCTCTTTGTTTACATTTTTATATGCTATTGAAACCCAAATATGTTAGCAGTATGATATTTACAATCAAGTGACCGGTAGTAAACATAAACAAAGATACTCAAACAATCACACCTAAACACAAGTGCAAGCAAGTACAGGTTGTTTCACAAGAGCTGCCACAAATGAATCCTATGTATCGAACAGGTGAATTAAAGTATGATGTTGATGGTGATAAGATAATGATGAACCTCTATTTTCATGGGCAGCATCACTAACAATTAGGCTGACTTTGTTAACATATTTTTATGATGAACTTATGTGAAAATCAATGATCCTACTTATCTGTTTGTCTTTAAGGTTCAATATGCCTTGTGTGCAATAATCTGCATATACATTTATAATTATTTGTAAAGGAATAAAGAAATGTTTCATGGTTCAGAATACCATTAGTTCAACATTTTCCATGCGGGTTTCAGCAGGCCAAATTAAACATTGCAAATATAATCGACCAACTTTAGGTACCCACTAATATACCTACAATTCAAGTGAACATGACCTCAAAACTGTGACTATGCTACAATTCTTAAATAATTACATTTAAAATGACAAGCACATATTTAGCTTTACCACAGAATTAACCAGCATTCAACTGATTATGACTAATAGCATAACAATATATGCTGAGAAACTTTACATTCTACATAAGTATGATCAACAGCACCAAAAGTGTATTATAAGCCTCGGTGTTTAAATATGCGGAGTGACTCACAGCCTGTGTCTTTTAGCTTGTGTACGGTGGAAGGCAGGATGCGCACGCACCCAAGGAACCCTGATCCTTGTCTCTTCTGAACTTTCCTCTGGTTCCAAACACTAAAAATATAAAATTAATTACTATCAGAATTCCAAAAGTATCTTATATGTTAATTGCCATATCACAATTGGTATTTGTTTATTCACACAAATTAATTAATGGAGCATAAGATTACATAAATAAATACTGGCGGCACCTAAGTATAGCAACTTATCAGAGTGTCTATTCAGCTCATAAGGTTTTTGGAAAATACTTATGTTTTTATTATGTGAAGTCTACCTGTAACCACAGCAGATGCAACTTGACGGATACATCAAATTAATATAAAAAGGTAATTATCAGAGATCGGAACACACATGCCACTTTTGGACTATCACAGTGAACATTTTCAGCTTCCTAAAGGTTATCTGGGGGAGATCATTATTTAGCAATAAAACCTATGTTTTTACCTATATTTTTAATCTAATTTTGAATATTGTGTTCTGTATTGTAATAATTGTACTATTATGTATATCTGAAAGTCAATTAATGAGAACTCTCTAGCATTATCAAAAAATGCCTTTTACGACCGAATTAATAAAAAAAAAAAAAATAGTACCAAGGGACCTTTGTCAGCAGATATGAAAAGCTTTATTAAGGCCCTGTCATCCCGGCTCATAGACACCTCCCGAGATCTTAGAGCTGGTGCTTACCTCTGCCAAAGGATTGGGCTAGTTTTCCATAGAGGAAATGCAGCCAGTGTCATAGGGACCATGCCCCGAGCGGACCTGCTAGAGGGGTGTTCTTTTTATAGTGGTGATTATTATTTACATCTTTAATATTTGAGTAGCTTAGTTTTAACTTTTAATTATAGTACTTATTTTATATTAAATTAAACTCTTGACGAAGCATTAAGCTGATGAATCTTGATACTTTTACTGAATAAATCTTATGTTGAATTAACCTGTAACTAGGTATAGTTCAGTTCAGGAAATATGATTTGGCCATCTGTTATCTACTTTGCATACTTTTTTTCTGCGTTAAGACTTACCGGATCTAACCTTAACCTTTCAACCGAAAATATTATAACTATCCTAATTAATTTATAAATAATACAATTGTGTTCAATTTCTAATTTTGATTAACTCTAATAAACCAAGTACCAAATAAAAAAAATATAAAAGCTATGTAGGTATTACCTGATAGTGATTCCATCTCCTTTAGTGAGATACAAGTCATAATGTGTATTCCACTTTGGGTCCAGTGTAGCCTTCACTGCGTTTGTTGAGTATACCTGGCCACTTCCTATCACAGATATTTTAGCAAATGGGTCTGGCATTCCTACAAATAACAATATTTTATTTAAGCATCACAATAGGCAATACAGTCAAACTTAAAGATAAATATCAGGAAATATTATTAAATGCTTTCGTCCGTCCTCAAACAAACAATAAATTAACTTGAGAACAATTACGTTCGCACGTCAATTCGCGTTAATACGAACCGAACACCACTATTTCTCAGACCTTGAGGAAGACCTCCATTAGCATACTGATAACAATAGAATTACTGAAAAGGTTAACTTACGAAAAAGATCCCTTCTGGCCAAGTTCCGTGCACACAGGACTGAAAATGAATTGAAGTTGAGATGATTATGATTGTAACTAAAAGCAAAATATTCACACCATTCTGGTTGCGGAAGTAATTCGAATATTAGAATATGTGCTTACTTGTGAGCCGAATCTTTTGAGCTCCATATTTGCGGTCTGACGCTGGAGTGGACATTTTATCATTATTTTGACTTTAAAAGTATAGTTAAACCATTTTAAACAAATGTAATGGTCCCATCACGACAACTAAACTAGTAAGTATCTCACGGACCACCATCACATCCAAAGACAAAATTTATAATTTGCACCATAGACACTTTTTTCATTTAATTGTTTTCCACTGGCACAGCACTACAGTTTGTGCTCGCATGTTAACGAATGTTAAGTACATAATTAATTATGTATAAGGGTGAACACGACGTTTATTATAAATATAACACGAAAATAAATGTACAAATAATCTTGAAGGTCAGAGTGGGATATAGGACTACCAATTATTTTCGTGTACAACGCTGCGGCCACATTTGTTTAATTCACCGAATATTCGTGTTCTTTCTTTCTATAGTTAAAGTAAGAGGGATGATACACGAAACGAATCTTCAACGAAGCTCGTAGACGTGCCAATGTTGATAAATTAATTGAATAGAATAGAATAGAAAAAACTTTAGTCACTAATAACTATGCCATGGATATGAAAATACAATAAAATTACAAAAAATATGAAACAATGTAAAATAATATTGTGAATGTTCTTTAGTCGACAATAATGACTGAATCGAACAACGCTGCATTCAACGGACCGTGAATGGTACCCTTAACCTCTTTGTTTTTTTTATACAATCCATACCTACATAGGCATATCAAAATTGACAACTGATAACGGGATGTTAATATTAGAAAGTACCCATTTCAGTCGGTGTTGATTTCAGTTATCATAAAGTGGTTTAAACAAAGGTAAAGAGAAGAAAAAGTGGTTGAGTTGCTCAGGTTAGTATGTAGAACAAACAAACAAAATTGAACTCTTTGATTGCAGAATACCTAATTGGTTTAGACGTTTTAACGTAGGTACTCTAACTTATGGCAAGGCACAGGGAATTTCTGGCCTAAAAAAAATATCGGTAAATATTTTCGACAGCTTGATAGCTTATGTTTGGAGGTATATTTATTACAAAGATACACCAAGTGCTTTTGAACAAGCATCATCTAGTTTTTGTTTACTGTATTCGCATTTCGCATTCGATCTAAATATTACCGGTCAAGTGAGAGTCTCACCAATATAGGGTAAAAGACCCAATCATTGGCATCCAAAATACTAGTCATTGTCAGCAAATTATTACCCGTATTAATCCTACTATAATATTATAAATGCGAAAGTTTGTGTGTGTTTGTTTGTTACTCCTTCACGCTGCAATGGCTGGTCGGATTTGGATGAAATTTGAAATGGAAATATATGCTATCCTTTATTGACACTTAGGCTATTTTTCATCCCGGATAAATTTAGTTTCTGAGGAATTAACAATAATTGAAATTTATGCCGACGAAGACGCGGGCAGAAGCTATTATCCAATAATCCTACGGATCTATCGGTCCCGGTTTCAAATCCCGGTTCGGGCTGGTATTTGTGTGATGAGCGCGAGTATTTTTTCCTGAGTCTTGGATGTTTTATATCTATTTAAGTATTTATTTATATATATAAGTATGTTTATCTTTGCCTAGTAGGTACCCATAGTACAAGCCTATAGCTTATTTTGGAATTAGGTCAATTTGTGTGATATGGTCCCCCGATATTTATTATTATTATTATTAATAATGATATTTGATTATCACTTAATATTATAAATGCGAAAGTGTTAGTTTGTTTCTGTTTCACGCTGTAACGACTGGACGGATTTGGATGAAGTTTGAAGTGGAGATAGCGTTTTCCCTCGATAAACACAGCCTCCTTTTCATCCCGAAAAATTAAAAAGTTCCCTAGGGAATAACCATAATCGAAATCTCCGCGGACAAAGTCGCGGGCCGAAGCTGGTTTAAAATAAGAATTATAATGCCAGTCAGACAATTTTCCCTACCACGACAATGTTCCATAGATCAAAGGTATTATAAAATGAAGGTATGAAACTACGAAGTATAAAACTAGACCAGGATGCATTTTGTGATATGATTGCTTAGTCCGTTGTAAAGCAATGTCAAATGGTAAAAATAATCAGTAGGTAGTAGTTATTGTGTTTATAAAAATACAAAAAAAATGGGCAAGTCCGAAACGGCTGACTTGCAGAATTTAGTATTATACCTAATAACAGTGAGAACTATACCAGCCATAACCATAATGGTTGCATACGAAAATATTAATGCAAAAAAGTACCTACTCTCTTTGGTTATTTTCGTTCACAATCTTGATACGAGGGCAGATTGAAGTCTGGAAAAAATTAAAAACAATTTTTTTTTGTTGGTCCAAGTAAATATTTATTTTTCAACGTAGTCCCCATGTAACTCAATACACTTGGTTCATCGCTTTTCTAGCTTTTCGATTCCCTCCGTATAGTACGATTTCTCCAACCCTTCAAAATACGCATTGGTTTCTGCGATGATTTCTTCGTTGGAACCAAATCTTTTTCCACCAAGCCATTTCTTTAAGTTTGGGAAAAGAAAATAGTCGCAGCGGGCTAAATCTGGAGAATAAGGCGGATGCGGGAGCAATTCGTAACGCAACTCGTGGATTTTAGCCATAGCAACTGCACAAGTGTGGACCCGTGCGTTGTCTTGGTGAAAAATGATTTTCTTTTTCGCCAAATGGGGTCGTTTTTCCGTTAAAACTTCATGAAATCGCTGTAACAAGTTGGCATAATATTCGCCGTTAATCGTTTTACCTTTCTGAAGATAATCAACATATATTACACCACGAGCATCCCAGAAGACAGTAGCCATAACTTTATTCGCCGATAAAACTGCTTTGGCCTTCTTTGGTGCAGGTTCACGTGAAGCAATCCATTGTTTTGACTGCTCCTTGGTTTCTGGTGTATGATGATGAATCCAGGTTTCGTCAACAGTTATGAAACGACGCAAGAAGTCCTTTTCATTACACCTAAACTTCGCCAAACATGCCTCTGACAGGGTCACCCTAGTGCGTTTTTGATCTACTGTGAGCAATCGCGGCACCCAACGGGCGGAGAGCTTCTTCATATCCAAATAAGTGTGAAGGATATTACGAACCCGTTCGTCTGAAATGCTTACAATATCAGCTATCTTTAGTATCAATACCTTTATTCTTCGGTCGGTTAATACTATGTCATGGATTTTGGTGATCATCTCTGGTGTAGTGACCTCAACTGGGCGTCCGGGTCGGTCGGCGTCAGCAGTGCTTGTACGGCCACAACGAAAATCCGTAAACCACTTGTGGATCATTTTAATCGATGGAGCAGAGTTCCCGTAATATATGTCTATTTTTTTTTTTGTATCCGTAATGGTTTTTTTTCGCAAAAAATAATGTTTAATCAGAACACGAAATACACTTTTCTCCATGTTTGCAAACACCGAAGTGATTATTTCTTTTTCATAGCGGTCAAAAAAAAAACTAGTCGTGTGAACTGGCTGAAAATATACGATTTACCTCCAAATTGACATTAATGAATTTGTGAAGAAAATACCTTTAATATGATTTTTACCAGACTTCTCACTCTGCCCTCGTATTAAGCAGTAAACTTAGGTATACTAGTTAGTTAGTTATACTATACGTCATGGTCCGTGTCCTGCGGAGAGGCTTATGGGCGTATACCTACTACATAAGTACGAACCTAATTACTTTTACGCCTCACCACTGGGCGCCGAATCATTCTTGTAATAAAACTAATATTTTTTTAATATACTGTCTTTACTTGTAAGGTGGAAGAAGGCAATATTTACTGTATCCACTACTGATAACGATAAACTGCGATACATATATTTAATCTTTATTGTTAATACTAACGACGTCTGCATTCAAGTGTTTTCTTTTAGCTGTTGGAAAAAGGTCAATATTAAATGAATCCAATAATAATCGTACACGGAGGAGCTGGAGATATTCCGCAAAGTCGGGTAAAGGGTAAACTAGACGGGTCTAAAGCGGCCGTTATCGCAGGCTACCGCGTTTTAGACGCAGGTGGTAGCGCACTAGAAGCAGTCGAAGCAGCTGTCGTTTCTATGGAGCTGGATGAAAATTTCAATGCAGGTTTGTCTTTTATTATGTCAGGGTTTTGTTTTTTTTCCCTTGTCCTGTTATGTCAGGGTTAATCAAACACCTTTCTCTTACACTCCTAACAGTCTAAACCCTTAGTTTGCCGGACAAAAAATAATACCGAGTTCAAGTTCTTTTTGAAAATAGGATCGGTTAGTTTTTAATTATATTAGCAATTTAAGAGAAACTTGAATTACGGAATTACTAAAACAAAGTCATGTAGTGTCTGTCCGCCCAAATATTATTGCATAAAGGCTGTTGGAGGTTTTTGCAAATCATTAATAGCATAGCCGTACGAGGGGTGATCCATAAGTTTTGAGAATCAGTATGAACCATGCACATAATGATATTTTTTTAATGTGGAATATACCATGGCACTAATCAAACTTAAATTAGAGAAAAAAAAATACTATATTGTTCATTTGTTTTTCTGTGATAGTTAAACAAAAAACATCTGTATGAATAATTTTACAAGACGGTAAAATAAGAGTTAGTTTTGTAATAATTTGGAGCGGTGTGGAGAAACTTCTGGTACACTAATAAAAAATATTGTTTTTGAAAATGAAACCTTGATTTATCATTATGATTTAAATGATAAATAAGTTATCATTGCAGTGGATTTTTTATCTCCAGCTCTGTCACCAAAACTTAGGGTGGTTTTTTCGGCCTCGCCCAGGATTATTGAGGCCTACAAATAAATACTTTGACATTCGTTTTTAGCAATTGTGTTTAAATAATCTAGGAGAGTTATATAACATTATTCTATCATAGTTATGGGAAAATATTAAAAACAAGCTCAAGAAAAAAAAAACGAATTTGTGGCAGGAAATGTGCTTCAGAGGCTTCTAATTCACAAGGGTGCTGCTCATCGACCAAAGATCAGAACTGAGAACCGCTCTCCCCGTTATTAAGCCCTAACTTTCGACTACTACTTCTCATTCACTAATGTTAAAAAACAGCTACATAAAAATCACGAGCTTATGATGATTTAGTGAACGTACAAAATTTGACCATTTTGACCTCCTAAAGTAAAATTATTTTTATAGTGGTAAAATAAAACAATTGAGTGACGTTAATAAGTGTTTGGAAATATAGAAAGTGTGCTTATTTCAATTAAAATATAACGATTTACATATCTCCCATTTTTAATACCGATTATCAAAACTTTTGGATCACCCCTCGTATTGTATTGTTGTGTCCTCCATTTATAAAAAGTACTTCTAATAACCGTTAAATAAATTCACAGGTTACGGCTCGGTCTTAAACCTTCGTGGCGAGGTTGAAATGGAAGCTAGCGTAATGTGTGGAAAAAACCTTGACGTTGGTGCTGTTACCCTGGTCAAAGACTTTTTGCACCCAATAAGTATCGCCCATAAGGTTTTGACGGACTCCCCTCACTCTTTATTAGGGGCTGAAGGAGCCAAATTGTTTGCCCTGGAAAAGGTACTAGTGTAGTAGCCGAATATTTTTACATTTTTAAATTTAAATGTAAAATTTCGCACAATTTTGTACTTCCAGGGTTTCCAAACGGTCCCGCCTTATTCTTTGATATCTCAGCATGCCAAGGACGCTTTACAAAACTTTTTAAAGCATGGTGAATTTGGAAGGACCGAGATTGGAGTTCAAGATGAGGTAATATAACTAAGTATAACCCTTTTTTAAGTACCTGTGATACTCATTTGAAATATTATAATTTAAGGCTTTAAATTTTAATATCACATTAAGTATACGCTAAGGAAAAACATTCAGGGTGGCGTAGGAACTGTTGGAGCTGTGGCGGTAGACGCAGCGGGTCACGTCGCAGTAGCTACGAGTACTGGCGGCATGAGCGGGAAGGCGGTCGGCCGGATCGGAGACACGCCGCAAATTGGCAGTGGAACCTACGCCGATGACAACATTGGAGGCGTATCCACTACAGGTACTAGAAAATAATTTGAAATGGTATCATGCTTATCATTAGAGAGTGATGTGCCGCGGGAATATTCCCGTTTCCGAGAATGTTCCCGTCGAGAATTTTCAACGAAATTTCCTATATTTCCGAGAATATTCCCCAAACCGGAGAACGTTGAAAATAGTAAATGAAGTATATTAAATCTTAAATAAAAATAATTGTAGTGGATGGCTTATCGCCATAAAATGATGTGTAAATATTGTGTTACTGTGTAAAACCTTTTTCATAATATTGCAAGTATTTTTTAACACAATTTAAGTTGATATCTTGTTTTTCATTTGAATTAAACTGATTGATCTGTTTTAGTAGTACATAAAAACCACTATTACATAAAATATAGTTTAAATATAGGTTAGGTTTATGTGTGGTTATAGAATTAACAACAAGTTTTAAAAGTAATTCTATAGCTCTGCCTACCCCACTTTGGGAATGAAGGCGTGAGTTTATGTATGTATGTATGTAAATATAGGTAATAAGTGACAGATATTTAAATTAATTTAATATAAAACATTTGGTTGCATTAGCTAGGTACATGTTTAGCCATTAAATATATGCATCTCTTTCTCTCAACAGATCTGCTATCTCTTTTCCCCTTCCTAGCAAAACAGCGATGCGATAGCTCAACTCAGTCGTGTTTCGTATTCGGTGCAATAAACATGTGCGTGTAAGTGCTGTCTTAAACAATGAAGCCAAAAAGTAGTTTCAACACAAAAAAAAAACAAAAAACTCTAGAATCATTGAGAATATTCTCGAGAATATAGAGAATATTCTCGAGAATATTGAGAGTTTAAGTTGAGAGATGACTTTATACTACATGCTATGTAACTATCGGCTGTGTACTTCGTTTTGTACGTAATGCCCGAAAATACAACAAAGTATACATACAAAAATTCAAAATTCTCGTATATTTCCCATAAGCGGGAATATTCCCGGGTACGTTTCCGAGAATATTCTCACTTGAAGAATATTCTCGGAAACGGCACATCACTATAGAGTGACCTTCTTCATTTACGTTATTTATTTAATTTTAGGTCACGGAGAATCAATACTCAAATATTGCCTAGCTCATAGCATTATAAATGCAATGAAAGATGGA
Organism: Acleris emargana; assembly: GCA_927399475.2. Taxonomy (NCBI): domain Eukaryota; kingdom Metazoa; phylum Arthropoda; class Insecta; order Lepidoptera; family Tortricidae; genus Acleris; species Acleris emargana. Next base: position 8,888,488 of record OV656840.1, read on the forward strand.
ACTCATGCTAATATCGCTACTAGAAATTGTGTTAACGGTAAGTAGTTCAGTATATTTGTATGCATTAAGGGTCTACTTCTTACCTTGCAAAAGTCGATTATACGCCAATTTTGAATATGTCCTATAGCGCGTTTGGTCCGGTTAATATTCTTTAGAACACAACTTTTCTTAAAAGCCAGTTTAGGATATATTTAATAAAACCGTAAAAACGTTAAAATGTTCGTTGTTTAATGGACCCGAGGCATCACCCCAAGGTTGATAACTTGGATTTTTAATAAAATCTGCTTGTGAAACATATCCAAAAACCTGAAACGAAAACCGAAACCCGACCTTTCGCAAGGTAAAATGTATAATTATACCGAATTAAAGGGGGAAAGGGGTTAAGGTACTTTTTGTTTTGACGGGGTACTTTAGGTTTTAATCAGGTAATTAATTTGTTTCAGAAATGACTGCGCGATTAAATAATACAGCGGGTGCCATAACTTTATCAAAAAATGGAGAAGTTGGTGTGCACTTTTCCTCAAAACGAATGTCGTGGGCATACATACGGGATAGTAAAATTTATTATGGTATTGACGCGGCTCAAGTGCTGGTAGAAGAATATAGCCCTAAAATATAAGGGAATGTGTCAAGCATGCCTTGAGAGCTATTCAAACCGGGCAACCCATTGTAGGGTTAACATTGGTTTTATTTATTCACGCCTTGTTAAGTGTTTACTGTTAATCGTACAATGAACATTTTATTTAAACAGTGACTACATAAAGTCATTTATCTTAACATTTTTCTAAGTATTTTATTTCATGACAGGAGAGTGCAGGTGCACCCCTTTGCACCCTTCCGCCTGTGCCGATCAAATCACTACCTTATTATAAATCGCATGTTTTATAATTATCTAGAGCTACTCTTAGATTAAGTTTCCCGCTACTCCCCCATTTCCGATCGATTCCGTCGATTTTCCAAAAATCCGTTTTTAGTGCACGCTTAGAGTACCAAAATAATATTCTTTCCTAATTTCAAGTTCCTAGGTTCAGCAGTTAACGCCGTGCATTGTCTGTCTTTCAGTCAGTCAAGGAACAAGTAGGTACCTAGCGAAATGATAAAAATATGGCCACCTTGCAGAAAAGATATGAACGATATTTTTGCATTGTACAATCTAGTAAAAACAAAATGGGAGAACGCAACATCTCCAAAATATGTCCCAAGGCACGAAGATCTTATTCCAGTGTAATAAGAACTTCGTAACATATTTTATGAGAGGATTCTTCGATACATATTATCACACTTGACTTGACGTAGTACTATGATAAGATTGTTTTGTTATGAGAACATTTACAAATGGCTGTGATTGTGTTGCTGTTGTACCTCACACGCATTTGGTTTTTCCTACTTTCCTGGTCAAGTTATAACTATTGATCTAAAGGGTCGATGTTGGCACGCTCACACAAAACAAGGTGGGGATCGAGATTGATTTCTTGCGATTTGCGAAGCGACACAAATCGCTTACGCAAGACGCTGCGTCAAACTCGATCGTCTCGTTTTTGTTGATACCGTAAAACGGGGTGAATAGAAATCAAGGGGTGAATAGAGACACAACCTAAAAAAAGTCATAACTTGTTACAAATAAGAACAAGTATTAAATGGACAATAACGTTACGTCTATTGGAAATAATTTCAATCTTATAATTAGTAACATATGTTTCATTTTAGGTTGTGTTTCTATTCACCCCTTGATTTCTATTCACCCGTTTTACTGTACATTAAGATCAGATGGATCAGATGAATTAATCCGTGAGTGAAAGTAAAGTTCATTGAACATTTAATGTTTCGAGGTCATTGCTTTTTCATTTTTGGGTTGAGTGTCTACAGGCTGCCAATAGACTATTTAATTGCTCTTAAACTCGGTTTTGTTACGCCCTAGATTAAAACTGTCAACTGTCATTAGTGTCACATTTACAGGTGACAGACAGATCAGATGTTTAATCTCTACGGCTGTGAACTTATTTAGTGGTAATTTGTAGATGGGTTCTCAATATATTTTATTATTAAAAACATAAATAAAAATGTTAATCAATGGTAACTTAACGTTAAGATTTAAAGCGGCTGAATTACACTACTTTAACTGGTTACACAGTGTTGCGCCATGTTTCGCAGTAAACTCTTCAAAAATTAATGTAATTACTGATCCTCGTAAGTTTTATAACTCTCTATATGAAAGGTTTAAAACCGCTAATCGTCGAATATCAGTCGCTAGCTTGTATATAGGCACAGGATCTTTGGAGAAAGATTTATTAAGAGTAACAAAACAGAATGTGATGAGTAACAAAAGTTTGAAATTTAGTGTTTTGTTGGACTATCAGCGGGGGACTCGAGGAGAGGTGAATTCGCGGAGCCTGTTGCAAGAATTCATAAACGATGTTCCAGAGCAATGCAATATTTCTCTATATCAGACCCCCCGTCTTTATGGTTCTTGGTCTAAGGCACTGCCAGCTCGTTACAATGAAATTTTGGGGCTCCAGCACATGAAGCTGTACATAGCTGATGATTCAGTGCTGCTGAGCGGAGCTAATTGCTCCAATGATTATTTCCAGAGAAGACAAGATCGGTATATAGAAATTCACGATCCAGACCTGGCAAATTTCTATTGTGAACTCATAGGTATGGTTATGTAAGTTGTTAGTATTTCTTTGCTTCAGTTTTGCCCTGATATTAATATTATTTGTCAGAATAAAAATCAAGTTTCCACATAAGCTCCTTTGATCGGTATCTTTCTAAACTTTTGTGGTGAAGTTGAATTATTTCATTTTAAGAGTTTTATGTTTTTTTTCAGATGAAGTAAGTAATTATAGCAAAAAATGTGAAGCTGATGGTCAGTGTACTGAAAAGAAACATCTCAGAAGAGATGCTGTGACATGTGAAGTCAATGAAAAGATTATCAGCCTCATTCAAAGGTGGAAGGAGAAGCAAGATGTAGCCCCTTCATATAATGGTAATAATAAATAATAAATAAATAAATATCAGGGGACAATGTCACACCAATTGACCTAGTCCCAATTTAAGCTCTAGGCTTGTATTATGGGTAATGTTCATAGTATCTGTGAAAATTATTTGTTGTGTGCCATATTTGTTTAAAATAGTATTTTTTAGATTATTACATCCTTATTTAATCTATTTAATTGAAGCATCCCAAAAAAAAAACGGGTCCCTATGTTTTCATGGCTGTCTGAATGAGATACTTTGGCAAAACCTGCATACAATTAGTAACAGCCAAAAATACTTCTAAAACATGTAATACTTATGTTAACTTCTGCCTTTTGCAGACCCTGATAAGGATACATGGGTGTTTCCACTGATACAAATGGGAGAGTATCAGATAAGGCAAGATGAGAGAGTGACGCAAGGGTTGCTGGGGTCAGCACCGGAAGGGTCCCTCATCAGACTGGCCACCGGATACTTCAACTTGACAGGAGAATATTCTGATACACTCCTGAAGGATTGTAAAGCTAAAATTAGCTTGCTGATGGCTCATCCCAATGTGAGTCATGTAACCCTTTATTATTATTTATTTAATGGCATTCGGTCGCAATATCGGGCAACCATTTCTGCCAATGTCTAGTTTATATTTTACATATAAATATCAAAAAAAACATAAGGCAACGTTATACGGTGATCCTCTAGCCTCAAAAGCAGGCCCCTCCAATCTAGGTATTATAACTACAAATAAAATACATATCCAACTTAGTTATGTATTCAATCTTGATTAAACTTTATATCACGGTACTAAGACTGATATTTCGACCAACCGTGTGGTTGATAAAAAACCTCTTCCTTAAAAAGGGTAAAATGTTTTTTACATCCACTGAGATCTCAAAGTGGGTGATCCTACCCAGGTACAATAAATAATGAAATTAATACTCAGGGGATCCCTTGGCGATATAAATAGGTTAACAAAACAAACCTCAGTTTTTGGATATTTCAGGCGAATGGTTTTATGGGCGCGACAGGACCTGCTGGCGGAATTCCTCATGCTTATTCACTGATAGCAAGGAAGTATGTACTGAATCTCATTTAATTACATCTTATTTAATTTGGTTTTCTTTACATTACAGTGTATAAATGTACATTCAAAACGTACAAATCACTATCAGTTTGAAACAAATTGTAAATATTTTATTCTTTTGTGCAGGTTCTGGAACACGGTTGAGAGATCTCATCAAACAGACAGGGTGAAGATGTTGGAGTACGAGCGACCAGACTGGACATTCCATGCTAAGGGTCTATGGTAGGTCTATTTCACATGGACAGGGTGAAGATGTTGGAGTATGAGCGACCAGACTGGACATTCCATGCTAAGGGTATATGTTAGGTATATTTCACACGGACAGGGTGAAGATGTTGGAGTATGAGCTACCAGACTGGACATTCCATGCTAAGGGTCTATGTTAGGTCTATTTCACGTGGACAGGGTGAAGATGTTGGAGTATGAGCGACTAGACTGGACATTCCTCGCTAAGGGTCCATGGTAGGTCTGTTCCACACTGTCTGCTCATATTAAATTAATTTACAGTGAGCAAGGAAAAGATGGTGATCCCTAGCATACCTTATATATAATAATCAGAGCTCGGCAGGGGTGAGCCATTTTAACGTCATTAATGACAAGTGTAGATATTAATATAGATACACCTTAAAAATAAATATTAAAAGAATACAAAACGATTAAACGAGTAGGTACTAAGTATTTTATTTATTCTACGTTTTTTTTGTTATTGTAATAAATAACTATAGATCTTCTATATTTTCAACTTTCAACGCATTTCTTCTTGAGTTTTGTCTTTTCATGTAATTATTATCAGAGCTCGGCAGGGGTGAGCTGTTTTCAGAGTTTGCATAACATGGAATACCTTGTCATACAATGGTAGATGTGGTGTAATTTAATAACTAGTGAAATTATTTTCTAATACGAGCGACCCGCCCCCGCTTCGCTTCGATGTATGCGAGTTTTCTGTTACACTCGTACATAGACCAGAATTTATTATACATAACAACCTTCCGTGAAAAATATCTAACTCTCGGTGAAAACCGAATGAAAAAGTTCAGTCGTTTTTAAGAGTATCGCGAACATAGGTACAAAATATCGGTGACTTTAAAAAAAAAATATTGACTAGCTGTTCGTACCCACCGTCCCATGCAAACTTTAGGTACCATCGCCTGGGCTTGCGGTGTTTCACTTGGGAAAAAAAATCTTTGCATTCTGTTGGCCAGTGCTGTGTTATCGCTTTTGTGCACGAGCTATGTTCAAACGATTATCGCCCTAAAGGATGAACACCGCGAACGCAGGCAATAGTTTAATTGATACTAATTTAATTGACTTTTTGTCCTTTCTTATTTACTTCCAATCAGTATTCTACCTACTTTACTTTCTGTGTGAAGGTACTACCCGGCCGGCAGCGGCGTGCCGTGGGCCACCCTCGTCGGCTCGGCCAACCTCGGCGCACGCTCGGTGGAGCGCGATCTGGAAGCGCAGGCCGCCATATTTACCGTGTCACCGCAACTGCAGGTACCTAGATTATAGAGATTGTCACAAAACGGTGATCAATCTCTCGGCGAGATAGCCCTAATACCTACCTGCTAAAATGTCTAATTTCCACCTATTAGAAGTATTTTTTTGGTATGGTATAGTGAAAAAGATCTATGACATTAAGTTTTCAAAATTTAATGTTGACGTTTTTCATATATAAGTCCGGCCGTGGTGGAGAAGAATACAATCTTTATAACAAAATCCCAGACCGTTTAGAGTTTTGAGGTATGCCCAGACTACTCCTACATAAAGATCTTAGCAACATTTTTTTCTTAGAAATATACTTATCAACATATGCACAGGCACCTACATCTGTGAGCTGCTCTCTAGAGATAAATTCGATAAACTAGATTTTAAATTCACGTCAAAGTAAATCAACTAAACTGTACTTAAACCGTTCGAATGCGTGCGTGCGTTGCATAGTCGCTGTATCTGCGCATTAGTGGTGGTATGTACAACTAGGGCTTACGCTTTTTAGTATGAGGACGCGCCGCGCAACGTCGCCTCCGCCTTTGTAGCTTAAAATTACAGCCATTTGATTGTAGTCTTGAGCATGCAGATGTCTATGGGCCTCAGATCCTCCTCCCCTCATCCTCAAGGCAAGGGCGCTGATCCATTCCGCTCCTCCATCTCGAGGGTCACATTAGACGGGCTATTTTAAATCGAATTGTGTCAATCAGTGATATAACTGGTTGGATGATTCCTGTGATAGCCGTATTTCATAATTGCAAACAAACAAGGGTTAATTAATTAATAAAACCATACGCGTCCATTTCCATTCATCCGATTTGGAGCTACGATCCCACCGTCAGACACAGATAATTGTTAACCATACAAACAACGAAGTCGAAAAAAGTTCCGTTGTGCCACGAAAAGTATCCCTACAATTGTATGGCTAATTCTCGTGTCACAACGGAAAAGTTTAATAGAAAATTTAATTGAGTGGATAGCATGCCCAATCTTTTGGATTTTATCCAATTTTGAGGTTAACAACGTTCGGTAACTCTACTCAACGGGCTTTAGTATTCATTATTCATTGGTTTTTCAGGAGAGACTCCATGAAGAATGCAGTCTCCTGCACGAGCACGCGACAGAATGCGCGCGCGGCTTGCAGGAGCGGTCGGCGCCGCTCTGGGTGCACGCGATGGTGGGCCTCTTCCGCTCATACTTCTAACTCTTCAGTTCTTCACTCTTGACTTTAAGTTCAATTGTCAGTTATATATTATTTATATTTAATATACCTTGCACAGACTAGCTCTCTGCTCAAGTACTCCCGTAACCCAATAACTTGGTAGGATCACCGATGTATGTGCAATAAATAATGAAATTAGTACCTGGTCGATTAAGTCAGATAATCACAGTGGACATCGCCCTTGTATTACTGTAAAATATTAAATTATACCTAGTCCAGACTTTGAATTGCCTAATATTCGGCAGCATTTGGATTCTGTAGTATTTAATTTCCTTCTGCTTGTATCTGAGTTCGTACATTATGAGTAGGCCGCTGTTTAAATATCGTTTCCAGTTAGTGTAACTAAATTAGCGACTATGGTGCAACGACGAGTGCAGCGTAGAACACCAGTAAGGCTAGTCCCTGTCCCTCGTCATTCGAGACTAAATGTAGAGAAAGTAATGAAGCTAACGTAACTTCCAACTTCGATTTTAAAGTAGGGCTTCAGGAATGGGGTTACCATCTGTCCTGATGAGTCCAGACATGTCCGGATTTAAGACGTTTCGTCACAAATGGCCACTTCCCAAAATCATCATTTTGGGAAGTGGCCATTACGTGACGAAACCAACTCTAGTCCGAGCTTTGATTTGTCCGGTATTTTTTTCATTAGATAGTATGTGAGTAATAAAACTACATATGAGTAATGTTTCCATTTTGTTACTAAGAAGTCCGGACTTTTATCGAATGGTAACCCTACTGAGGAACGAATGAAAGGATGCTAATTAGATTCTTGTTTGGTAGTAAGTTCGTTAAGTTGGTTTGGTGGTTGGTTGGTTGGTAGAAAACGATTGGGGAAATAAGGGTACCCAATCGCGTCGGGGGATTATAATCAATTTAAAGTTACCTTAAAGTGGCCACACAAAACAGACTACTAGTAATTATAATTACTTAGAATAGAAATGACACGATAATAATTGTTATTAGTTCTAGTTTTAATACGTTGTTGATTGTTATTATTTATTACGTGTATAAGGCACTGGTCCCACCGCCGGCGAGTGAGATATGAACTATCGACTTTTTTCTAGCCCAAGAAACGAACAAAAGATAATCACTTCCGTGTAAATAAAAGAGAGATATATATATATTTATAGTTCATCGCTCGCTGTTCACACTGCCGGCGAGGACACTCTCCCAACGCCCGGCGAGTAAGCTATAATTCCATAGAATTATTACTAGCCTCCCGCTGATTGTCAACTGTTTCTAGTACATAATTTTTCTAGTTGGTCGCCGAGCTCGCCTATATCTGGCGGTGAGACCACTGTTTACTAGTTGACCGCAGCGATAAAAGCTATCGACTATAAAACTAGCTCAGCGGTACTACAGCTTTATAGCCGAGCGTCAAAACTATCAAAACTTTACTAGCTTCTTGTGGCTCGCCCACTCTTTTGTAGTTTATAGTTTTACTAGCTTATAGTCTGTAGCCGGCGGTGGGACCAGTGCCTTAAATTATAACTTTTTGTACGATGATTTTAGCTTGCTATACTGAATTGTTCCTTAGGTGATTAGAATGACAGATGTCAATTTATGATGACATTTAACTTTGTAATGCGGGAAATAAAATAATTATTAATTCTAAAGGAGAAATACTTAATGCAAGGAAATATTAAATCGCCTCCAAAAAGCAGATTGTCCCAACATTCTAGCTCGAAGATACTATTATAAGGTTAAGATCACTTAGATACCGAAAAAAATGTTGAAGTATGTCCTTTATCTCTTGTGAAGGAACTAGTGCGAAAAATAGCGCAATAGTTCCTTCGAAGGAACATAAAAACTACCGTGAATAATCCGTATATTATTATTATTTTTAGAGCACGCCTTTACAATGTTTGATTGATGTTGGTTATCGATAAAAAATCAAAATAGAGTATCGAGTACTCAGAACTATTACACAAATAACTCAACTGTAAAATGCCTGGCAACCGCCGCGCGGCCATATTTTATATTATTATCGCTTGTTACATTTCATAGAGAACTGTCATTCAGTGCTAAAGGCTTGTTCATGTCGTGTAGGTTTTCGTTTGAGCTCATCGCTTTGCTAAACTTCAGCTGTTTCGATAAAAAAGATCGATAGGTTACATAACGGTAGCAATATAGGAAACCTCTCTGTGGTTTAACGGAGCTATTAAATGTAAATTTAACTGTGTTTAGGATAAATAAATAAAGAAGCAACATCTCTAGTAACGTCAGTTTGACATCTGCATGTAAGGAAAGGTAGCAGCATTCTAATCATGTAGGTAAGGAAAAATTCAGTTTAGTTACTATTGAAATAATGGATGTTTTTTGTAAAAATAATAATTGAAAAATTATAAAAAATACACCAAAAAGCTTTTCAATCACTTTTAATCATAGGTATTCATTCTTATTTTCATTCGTATAATCACATAATTATCATTATCTCGATTCGCACTTAAAATAAATTTAAAATAAATTAAATTGAAAAACACTGCAATAATTTATACAAAAATTCAGTCGTTTTGTGACATTTGATTAGAATTACAATTATACAATTAAAATTACAATAATAGGAATCAGGCACGTTCATAATTAAAATATCTACTAGTGAGTCATTCTGCGGCTGCGCGCGGCAGCGGTGGACGATCCACACAGAAAAAAAACTAATTATTCAAAAATAATTGATCCCATAAAATAAAAACTCGCTTTTGAGCATAATCATTTGTGATTATAATCGCAATCATATAAATTGAGCAAGTATTTGCGTGTTCACTTAACAAACGTTAAATTAATACTGTTAAATCAACGGCATATTTCCCAATATATTCTACAAATCAACATATATTTTTATATTTTATCAGATTAGATGTATCAATCCAAAACTGAGGAAAGTTTATTATTCACCATTCGAGCTTGGACGCCATTTATCCTAATCTTTGGTGTGCTGGGAATAACTATGCTGACTGTCTCGGCTGAATGCGACGTTCTCTTGACGGAGTTCCTCGGCAGTACCTGGCTACAACTTGTTAACTTAGCACCAGGACGCACGTCTTAAACCCGACGGCACTACTCCTCACATTTGGCGTATCAAACGTGTGCGAATTATACTAACCACCAGACCCTTTTAACGAACCTGTTGGTGACAGATAGATGTTAAGTGACAATTTGGCTATATTATCTATATTGAATTGTCGCTGTCACTTGCCAGTTTCAGGTTCGTGAAATGTCGGCTAGAAAGGTTTAGTGGTGCCGAGTCAGGTTTAAGGCTCGCACCTGGGATAAACGCCGCATTTAGTCGAAACAGCCGGCCCACACTGAACATTGTGTTGTGTCGCGGTAACGCCTTCTCTAACACTACGGACGCAGATAGTACAAAAATAGTTCACCTATCCAATACAATTAAGACTACTTAACAATTAAGTATCGCGAGGAGACGCGTGACGGAACAGAGTTTAAATCCACTTATCATCCGTACCTCGAGAGGTAATACAAAACAAAGATTCATAAATCTTACCGGAATAGACAACATCATACACGGCGTGTAAGAACGAAACTAACCTCAAATTATAATGCTACTTATCGCAAATCACACTAAGGTAAATTGACTAGGCGTTGTGAGTGGGTCGCGCTGTCGCGTTACATCTACTCGGGCTTCGACTAACACCGGCTCGGGCGGAGAATTACGCCTACAAGTCAACTTTCGATCGAATCGAAAAACTCGAAAAAAGCGACCGGCAAAGCGTCTCCGCCCGAGCGAGGTTTCAGGTCATCCGACACGATACCGGAACACGGGACGCCGGACATAGATCACTCTGACGGTCAGGCGCGGCGCGGTTCGGTATAGGGTCGGATAATAAACCGGGACAAGTCTGCCCTCCTGAGCCAATATACAGTATCTCAGATTCAAAGCCAGAGTCGATTCAATCCTCTCAGTGATGAGGGTGTGATCGGGGCAGGAGTCGGGTCGGAGATGCCGGTGTTCGGGTCAGCAGGGCGGGGCGCGGGCAGGTCAGAAGCCGGCCCCGGGCGGCGGGTCGGGCGGCATGTAGTGCAGCTCCCCGCCGGGCGCGCTCAGCACGTTGTAGAGCACGGCGAACAGCGTGCAGGCGGCGTAGGCGCCCAGCGCCGCCCACCACAGCAGGCGCTCCCACAGCCGCTGCTGCGCGTGCTTCAGCACCAGCAGGCCGATGGTCAGCCCGGCCAGCGCGCCCGCCACGTGCGCCGCGTACGACACCGGGGGCGCCTCCTGCGAATACAAACTGTTTCTTACATTTTGCGTTCGATCACTCTGTGGGTAGATTGTTGTAAAGGCCGGAAAGTAAGCAATAGATGGACGGGTTTTGTAGACGGTCGAAACGGAGTTTAGAACTGAAAATATCCGAGTTCATCTATTGATCTTTCCACCGAGGCCGGCATAGTGTATTTCCCAGACTAATACGATAAAGTTAGTGACGACACCCCGGTAAAACAATATTCTTGTCGTTCATAATTTATAGTGACTACGATTGAGATCGTCTTTGGGAAAATTTAAGTGTTGTGAAGAAGTAAGCCTGCGTCCGCGGAAACGCTCCCCTGATAAACGACTCCTACAGTGACAACCCGTTCCGATTAACATTCAAATAAATGGTAGTAGTAGTGGTGACTTCCGGGAATTATTGATTTATTGATTATTTATTGTGTGGGAATTATTGTTCAAAATTTAATCGATCAATACGATGATGTCATAAAAATTCGGCATGTAGACTAAAAACTTCGAGTTTAACTTTCCAAAGAATTAAAAGTCTGAATAAATACATTCCAAATTTCTACAGAAGCAAATAAAGTAACAATTAATAAAAATATTTGCATCTGCACTAACTAAACAAATTAGTCATTTATTTAATTCAATGGAAATCCATCAGCCGCGAACATAAAAAAAAAACATTGAAAAAGAGCATCATCCATTAGTAACAGGCATCAGGCACGTCGCGACTCACCTTAGTATACCTGGCGTGGACGGCGAAGCCCACGTCGCACGAGGCGACGGCGAGCGCGGCGACCAGGCGCACGGCGCCGTAGCGCATGGCGTGGAAGTTGAGCAGCGCGTTGGCGAGGTGCGCGGCCAGCAGCGCGTACACGCCGCCCGAGGCGCCCGCCAGGCACACGGCGGGGTCCAGCACCGACGCGGCCAGCGAGCCGCCCAGCACGCCCGCCAGGTACACCGCGCCGCAGCGCGTGGCGCCGTGCACCATCTCCAGCGGCAGGCCCACCTGTCATATACCGACAATTACTCCCTAGCTCAAAGCTGGAAATGACTCAATTTTCCCGAACTCGATGACTTGTAGAGAATACGTGACGCCAGTAGATAAAAGTCGGTTTTGTGCTCCGGTTCCGCTTAGCTTTTATTAAATATTATGGACAAGGTGTGGCGAAATTAACGGCTGGGTGGAGTTAGCGTGTATTTAGCACGCTCAAATGTAGCTTGATCATTAAGTAAGTACTTATCCATCCAAAATTAAATAGCACTAGATTTTAGAGTTAAATGTGTAAAAGTAAAATATCATTCTGAACGTGCTTAGCAACACCGCAGTATTCGTAAGTGCAATACTTCACGACGGTTTGAAATAGATAAAACTCATTAGGGATTTGCAAACAGTCAGAGTGATTTGTCACGTAGTGTTTACTTATAAGTAGGTAAGTATTTTGTGGTTTTATTAAATGGAGCACATTGTTTTTTACAAACTTACTTCTTAGTTTACATGTCTACTTCCACCTAAACTTATTTTCCCCCTTTCAAACTATACAATAACTAGTAACACGTTAACTAGTAATACAATAGATTTCTAGCGCCGAATGTGCTGGGCCTTCCTATTCTCGATCATTTTAAAGCCGATGATCGAGATATTATGTCATAATTTTATGTCAAATTGAAGTATAGTGGTACCTACCGCCAACTGAACCAGCAGATTGAAGGCGAGGTGCAGCCAGCCGGCGTGCACGACGCTGTAGGTGAGGAAGCGCCAGAGCTCGCTGCGCCGGTCGGGCCGGTACACCAGCGGCGAGTCCACGGGCACCGGGCCCGCCGCCGCCGCCACGCCGCCCGCGCCCCACGCGTACCACGCGAACACACCCAGCTGGAACAAACATCTTATTAACACCAGATTCAGATGTCCAGAGTCTTCTTAAGGAGCCCCCAGGATCTTCTGCCTTGTCTTGACACAATCAGAGAACAACCACGACCGAGATCAAGACTGCGAGAAATTAAACAGATAAATACATTTTCGGGTGTTCTCGGGGTTACGCAAGTCTGGGCAAGTATAAACAGACGAATAAGAAGAAACATAGGACACCTAAAAGGCCCTAAAGTCTATATATGATTGATCAATCGTTAAGAACCGGGCTTTCCTTATTATTCGATATAGATCGAAATGAAGAGTCGGGATTGAACATGTTGAGTTAGATGGGGTAAATAAAATAAAAAAGGGAGGTGAAAATGGCAAGTAAAGATGATTAGTGGATATAATTATGAAAAACATTAATTAAAGTTTCAAGTCTTCAAATTCTTAACTTTAATATTTCTTTCCGATTCTGATCTCGTTTTCGTGTTTGGTTCCAGAAAATGACATGCTTTTAATCTCCCTCTGTAACGCAAGTAGGTATGTCGAATTGTCGAGTGTCCTTTTGACCGCACACTACCAGAAATAGCGACATCGCGACGCGAAAGTCAGAAGAAAAAAAAAACAATTTCATTCGTTCCGATCCGGAATAGCGATCTCTAAGCTTGGAAAAGCATTTTTACGAGCTGCCTATAGGGTTCAAAGTAAAGAGTTGAATCTGCTGTTCAAATAGCGACAAGTGACTTTGCTTGTCGCCTTTCCGGCGCCCGTCTTAGACCGCTCCCCGAGTATTTTGTCGGTGCGGTATCCGTATGTCCGCATCGTCTACAAACTTTTAACTTGATATAATTTCGGTAGAATCTTGCGGAACGGCAGCAGTTTAGTTGGGTAAATATATATATATTTACCCTATATAGCCATTGTAATATTGAAAAGGTTATGAGAAAACAGTATACCTAATACCAGTAATTTACTTTATAGGTGCGATCTCAACTGTCAATGTGGGCATGCATATAACAGGAAAACCGTTAACAGAAAGCATGCGATTTATCTATAGCGGGGCACATTTGAGCGTGAACCAATGTGTGACGGCGGCGGCGGCGGCGCGGGCGCCGATTGTTGTGATTCACGTAAAGCGCCGTTTGCGCGGATGTGAAATCCGCAATTACACTTTTTAATTAAGCAGTAACTGGAGCGGGGATTGTGTAGCTGTGCTTACCAGTAGAAAGTGACCTGCACGATATCTATGCGCGGCTATTGATTGCGGCGAGTTTTCATATTGTAATTAGAGGCTTACTTTGTTTGCGTCAGCCGCATTACTCATATCTACGTCAGGAGAATACGATAGAAGAAAAATATTTAAATTGTGCGAAAAACACGATAGTAATTAAGCGACATAACAGATCGAAATAACGAAACGAAATAAGTGCCGTGATGACGATTTTCAGGACAAGCATAAGTGAACAAAGCGCTTCTGGATATAGTTTGACATTTGTGACAATCTTCAAGGTTTAGTAATAGACTTACCTCAAGAAGTGTGACGCAGATGATGAACAAGGGCGGCGGGCAGCAGGTGTACCGTTCCTGGTAGTACTTGCGCTCCCGCTCCTCCGGGAGCACTTCCATTGCAACTAGGTGCACCATCCTGCGAAACGACATAACCATTACACCATTACCAACTGCACGGCACACTGATGAAGGGCATGCTCTTATGCGTGTGCAAACCCATAAACTTACTTTCACGAATGCGTTCGATTCTATAGGCCTCCACAAAGTCTATTAACGATTCATGAAACGGAACCGCGTTTCCAACATGTCAATGTGACATGAACGACAGGTGAACGATGGAAAATATTTTTAGCGGAGGTAATCAATACACGTACACCATAACGGGTGGAATGGACAGACTTTACACGTAACAATTTTGATACACAGAAATTTTGATTATCTAAATGGTTTCGTTACATTTTGCTGTTAATTTGGTGGTCGGATGAATATAAAGGGTTTGTTACTTTGCGGAAGATTGATTGGAGCGACTTGTCAAAAACTGTCAAATGCGTGGCACATCCGATTGGTTTTTCGACATTTTTTATCCGGCTCAAAATTTATATGACCACCTTTTTAGTTGATCATACAAGATACAATACCTATCTATAGCTTTTAACCAACTTATAAGGGCCGAGTTCACCAACCAATTTAACAGAAGGTTAAGTCTTAATCAGCTGTTAGTCAATACATTTGACAACCGTTAAACCGCTAACCATCCGTTTAATTGTTGGTGAACACTGCACTAATTCAAAGAACAAAGAATACAATTTAACACGTTCGCCTCTTACCATCGATGAGAACCGCTTCTTGTAGCCACCCTTCAGGCCAACAGTGCATGGCAGCGCTTTTGGAATAGATTGTCTACCTACGTGTGGTTCTGTCTGAATGACAATAAAAGCATTCAAGGTTCTTAAAATTCTGATGATTAAACTTGATGAGTAATGACCATTTGGGTGTTTGGAATAAGTTTACATCGAAAAGATTGAGTCTGTGCGGTTGGTTACCTGGCGAAAAAGGTCGGATCTTCGAGCAGCAGTCGGAAGTCGTTCTCGGAGCTGACTTCGCGGTCCCTATGGTGAACGGCGCATCTATAGCTGCGCGTGCGCTTGCCGCTCATCTGCAACAATAAAAACATATGTAAGTATGTATGTATCTCGACTAATTACTTACTTATTTACATTTTAGTTTCTATTATGGAAAATTAACACTAGGACGGAAGACAACGCGTTTGGCCAAGTTGACTTTGCCTACAAAGCTAGCGGTTCCAGGTTTGATTTCCGAGCAAACATTTGTGTAATGAGCGCGTTTCTTAACTCTTGGATGTTTTCCACGTAATTAAGTATGTACTGTATTCCCAGATTCTTAATAGCTTTCGACTGGGTATCGCTATCACGTTTGCACTCGTAACTGACATTATATTTGTCACTCGTGTGTCATAGAAAAACGAAGATTGCCGATCGCTATTAAGAAAATGGCAGCACTGTATTTCTCTATTTACGTATTAATAATCAAAAGTTCGGGGCAAAATTAATTATTTTATTTACTATAAGACCGTGTGGTTGCCGGATTAGAATAGTGCCACTCCATGTCTTCCCGTGAATTTCGTAAGAGGCGAATAAGGAGTAAAGGCTTGTAGTACTTTTATATAGGCACCATTTGCAACCTGTCACTAATACTCTAGTAAACATTTTAGCCTAATTTTGCAAAACGTGTGTACAAGGTTAACAAGTTTTTGGAGTTGTAGGTTATTCTGTAGCTCTGCCTTCCCGACTCTGGGAACGAAGGCGTGAGTTCATGTATGTACTATAAGATAAATATTTTTTATTTAGTGGATCAAATTACCGATGCAAGTCCAGCTTTGGGATCAAAATCAGTATTAAGCTTAGCTGGGACCAAATTGCGTCATCATCAGGGACTAGGTCAAATCGTTATTTCGTTTTGAGTTTTGTTTGTTACTTTATTTACTGTCCTTTTGTTGATGCATGTGAATTAACGTTTTTCTTTCTTTGTTTCTAATAAACAGCGGCTTAATATGTAATATCCACAAATCAGAACTTTATAGAGCACTTAAATATTACTTATACTATTAATAATATCTAATTAGTTAATCAAAAGCTACCGTGCCGCATAATGATGGTACCGTAAAATTAGTTACTTTATTAAATGCATTAAAGGCAATACTACAATATCAATTTTATTGGTGACATAAATATCGAATAAAAAGTCAAATTTACATCAATGTGATTTCGCGAGTTCCTTATTAAGCTTGTGTTTCCTAAATTATAAATTAAGTCATAATTTGTAATTATAACAATTACATGTATGAGATATAAAATAAGTTGATCCCGGGAAGCGGGCGGCCGGCGGGTTCCCGCGTGCCGCGTCACAGTCGGTTAACTCCTTAACTTGCTGTTCTGTTAGTTAAGGCGAAATACACGTAACGGTATTCATTATTTTGATTACGAGTATGCATATTTGCATAAGTCAATGACTAGTATTAAAGGAAATAAAAATGTGTGGGCTGTGACTGTAATCTAATATTTTCTTGTTAGTCGGATGTAAAGGGATAAAGAGACTAGCATTACAGTAGGAACGGTGTAAAATTTGGATTTGGTCAATAGAAAACACATTATCAATAAAAAAAAAGTATTGTAATGATGTTGATACTTTTATATTAACATAATTCATAACAAGTATCACTTGCGCATTTGTTGAAATCATTTTATGTTAAGTACCTACCTAAGTACTAAAGTCACGGTCAATTCATTAATTCTCAAGACAAAAATCACAAGTTGCTAATATGAAATCGATAATAAAACCTGCTTGTCATACTATTAGATTTATTTATTATGCGCATAAACATTTATCGAGGTTTAGTGTGTGAACTGGCACTTTAGCGCGAGGGTGGATTTATGTGTCTTGGTCGTTGGCGGCTGGCGCGCGGCCAGCGCCTATCGACCCCGCCGGCGGCCGCCCTTGAGACTTGACAGGCAGCCGCACCGGCAAAACCGGGGATTAGATTCAGGTTACCTAAAGGGTGGGTACGTAACGCCGGTTTACCCCGATGTGACAAGTATGTACATACCAAACTTTAGTAAACCACATCACCAGCCAACCTAAAACCTAGACATAATCACGCTGTAAATGTTGGAATCTGCCTAAATAAGCCACGCCTCTTACCGGTTACCGGTTCGTCCTTACCCGGTAACCGGGCGTGTGTGTGATTATCACGCTTAAGGAATGATAACGGCACGACGGCCCGGCCCACTCGAACGCCCTTTTATAGACAGCCTATCTATTCATAATCAAACATTCACAGCCACTACGTACCTGCCTATTATGTGGACTGCTTAGACGCGGCACTTCACAATTACTAATGTAAGTTTTACGACAAGTACAGTTACAGGTTTCATCATGATAACAAAAATGTGTAGGACGCGGAGACTCCAAATTAGGCATTAAATGCTAATCTGGTGAATCAGGTGAGTGACGCTCATACCTAACTTAAAACGGGAATTCCATTCTTATTGGGCTGCATTCTTTAACCATTCCAATAAGCCAAATTAGAGTACGCGGCTCCAATGTAGCATGGTAATTGGTTGTCGGAAAAAACCTGTCTGAATAAACAAAATTTAAAGGAGCAAGGATTAGAAATATGCAGGTATCTTTACAAGAAATGCCATGTATGTTGAAGCGAAGATGTAGAGGTAGTAAACAATTGGCATATACCTATGCAATGTGGTCATAGGCGACGGCATGAGGCAACGGCGGCGGGTGGGCGTTCGCGGTGAACGACTGGCCGCGATGCCGCGATGCGGACCAAGCAATCGCATTGTCTCTGCAGTCGTTCAACTCGGTTTCCCACGAGACTGCGAAATGCCCATTGCCAAAGCCCAAATACAAATAACCTAGACGCGCCGCAGACGCCAGCTAAATCTGTCTCGGCTACCACGTCTAGTTTAGAATACGGTGCGGATCGCGCCGTGTCGTTATCGAGCATTGTAGTGTATTGATCATCTTCGCTTCATCTTGCGGCAGTGATTGTTGCTAACGATATGAAGTTTCTTTTTAGTGAAGGTGGTACGCGATTCTTGGCACAAAAAAATATTATAACTTAGTTACCTACTAATACTAACATTAGCAGTGGTTTCTACAATTCCTAATTCTAATTACAATTGCAAAACATCTAAGAAATTCAAAGTCATCTGTGAATAAGCAGTTTTGATATTTGATATAATTTTAATAAAGTAATTTTTTTGTGTCGTACCTATATAATTTCCATCTGACATTCCACGAATTTGATCATTTGATATTAGTTTTCTACGAGATAATTAACTACATCCGCGATATGTCCTGTAAAAGTCATGCTGTTCACATTGGTAATACAATGCGGTGATGAACAATGATGCCATAAAGTATAAGATATAGATACCTATAGGTACTTATTGGAGACTATTGTATTATTGATGCTACTATGCATGTAGCAAAGAGGCCAACGTCCATTCATGTTTAAGCTTATGGTGTCGGTAAAGACGTGTGTAGCTAAAGTAATGGTGCGCGTTGCGCGGGCGCCAGTGGGCGCGCGCTGGCGCGGCGGGCGGCGTGGGCGCCGCGTGACTCACGCCGACATCCGACACGTCGATACGTATCCGGAACCACTAACTAGCCACTATTGCCATTACCCGTCAAATGGGCACGCGAGCCTACGCGACACAATACAAATTTTAATAGCCTTTTTCTTTCGTTTTTTGTCATATCGGATACGTTACGTTACGACACTTACGATGTTAAAGCCCGGATGCCGAATTACTTTATTTCAATTTAGGCTTTCTGTCAAAAAATATCTAACTGATGGTGAAAACCTACAGACAGACAGACGCGGCGGGGGAGTATGTTTTATAATATAACATGTAGTGAAGTAGAATATAGAAATAACAAAAGTATCATATCTTCGTCGTGAATTAATTATACTATTGATTGCTTGTCTGGTTTCATTATTTCACGAACAAATATGGGTGCTAATTTATTGGTCGGTGACTTATGGACACCTACGCTCGCGAATAGATTCAATGTGACTTTTATGAATGGAGGCATAATTGATTTCCTTGCGTAGTTCACTTTATTATTCATGTATATTCTAATTAATATTTATATTGTCGTTATTCGAACGACAAACATTTAATTAACGACGGCTAACGAGTATAAAATACGAACTGCTTAAATTAATTAATGTTTGAATCAATTTAGAAAAGATAGCAAAACTTTTTTTCAAGGAGAAATGTCGCGGATACAGAGAAACAATGAGTGAATCTCCCCTTTAAGAGGTTTTATCTAAATCTAGCATATTAATGTTAGATTTAGTGTGGCAAAGTGGTGTGCCGGGCACGTGAACGCTGGGAGTTTCCCACGCGCCCACCTCCGCATTATTATGTTTAAATCTCTTCTAGTCTCTTTCCATTATTACAATGCCGAGAAAGTACGCCATACGTTTTGCAAGTGGGAAGAATAGATAGGCAACTAACATGTTTGATACATAAATCAAATCGGTAAATGCATAAAGCAATAATGCGTTTCATTTATTTGAATATGTGTATGTGTACAATAAGCGTAATTCATTCTCATGACTGCAAGTGAACTGATGAGAGTTTATAAATTTCGAATAAAACGTTCGGTGTAGGTAATTGGTATTGATTGGACTGGTGACTGGCACGTAAACCACGGCAGCAAGGTGCGCTTTGCGCCTTCCTGCCAATACTTCCGGTTCCGACCACCGCTTATAGTTCATTGCTATGAGGTTCGATATTAGAGGGAGCCAGAGGGAGCCAGCGCGGCGCCGGCTGGGACTTGTGTAATTTTTTTTTAATTTAAATATTAATTAGGTACATTGAATTGAACCTTATGTCATGTCATGTACGAGTATATTAGTAAATTTTATATAGTAATGGCCCTACACATACTACCATTTAATTTTTATACCGAAGTTACCTATTTATTGAACTTCTAAAAGTATTCAATCAACTAAAATCATTTAAATTTGCACATATAGGTACGAAGTTAAGCGGTAACACTTACCTAATTAGGTACTACTCAACTATAATTGAAAATATGTAACAACCGATCTTTTTTAAAATAAAAAATAGGTCAACCTCACGGTGAACTACATTCCTCATCCTCAAATTTATGAATGAAATAACGAATAAGATACTTAGCTTCTTGCAAGTCGCGACCTGTTCACGCTAGTTGTTTCGATACTTTGCCACCGTCGGCTATCATCGTGGCAGATACGTTTAAGAAATTTTAATATTGTTTATTAATATTGCCTTATTAGGTTTATTTAAAACAGCCTTGAGGAATGAATGTAACAAATCTTAAGTCGGTACTTTTTTGACCTGACAAAGGTTTTATGGAATCATGAACAAACGTAGAACTAAATTCTGTATTGGCTAATAAACCTTTGTACTAGGTAATTGTATTTATTTGGAATGAAAGAAAACGATAACTTCAGAAACAGGCATTAAACATAGAACTTAACCTAACCTAATTAAACTCCAGTCGAATGTTAAACAGCAAAATTGGGCAAGGTCTACCTATGTTCGTTAATGTAATTATTAGGTTTCAATGCAAAGTAAAATCGCGTGTGAGAATTGAACTAACTAGGTAGCATGCGTAGTGTTGCAAGTTGCACAACTTGGTTACTTTAGTGTTTTATTGATTCGAGCGGTTAATTTTAAGGTCATTCTACGTAATACTCGACCCAGGTTAACGCTAGACAATAGTGTTCAATCTTTATCAGTATAACTAGATATTTGTTACGGTTTCTAAACTTTGGCAGGAACAAGCACTATTTGATCTCAATCCGTGAACCGAGTAGATCCGTCTCGTTCACGACCAACTTTTATCTTGAATCGTTAGATGTACCTACCACGATCAGCGTATCGGATTGTCTCGTTTCGGTTAATTTTATTTCGATGGCTAGTGAGATTCATGTCAATACGATGTCGTACCGTGAAGTCGGTAGCGGTTGATCTACATAAAAAATGTAGCATAAATCACGGCCTAAGTTCCCAGGCGATTACTCACGCTCGTGAGCATTTTGCAGGTGAAAAAAATCGGTTTGTTTCGATTAATGTCGAAATCTAAAAATATAATATAGGCCTGCTACCTATATTTTCGGCAATTTAAAGATATAAGTAAATTGTTTCTACGGAGTACACATACAAATAAGACGAAATACATAATCGAATGTAAAGTAAATGTAAAAAACGTTTATTTAAAAGTAGAGGTTAAAATCAAAGTAAACACTTAAATTTATTTAAAAAAAATACTAGGCATTAAAAAAAAAAATGTTTAACCAAAATATTTTCTAAAAGTATCAAAACATGTCATGTCACCGTATAATTTATAAGAACTTTGGTAAGGTATCATCTACCTACGTTTTAATCCTTTTACTCCAAATAGTTATTGTAGTTACTTAGAATACCTAAGTGTATTTTATTCAAAATTAACATACCTCTTACTTTTTTCTTATTACCTAATTTCGTATAGGTAAAATAATCAATCAGGTTTAGTATTAGCATTTATCGAACAGAACAGGATTACAATTACAACACTACAACACAAATACAAAAGTTGCGACATATTTTCATGTTAGTATCCAATAAATAAAAATAATATTTATTTATTGGCAGTACAATCAATGTACCTACAACAAATCGAAAATTTTGAAATGGTTTTGACGTTTGTTTGACAGTCATAATTCATAACACCGGCGACGGGAGTGAGAACTCGGATAACCTATCTTATGCAAATCATAAACAACAACTTGATATAAAAGTAAGATCAAAATCAAAATTAACAGCACTTTGTGTAACATTGAAACCATCGTTACATGAAAATTAAAAAAACATATTTATAAACTTGGTATTGTATCAAAAACAAACAGGTTAACATGAAAAACAAAACCACTTACCCATCATTTTCTGTCACAAATGATCAAATTTTTTAGTTGATTAAATAAACACTGCACTGTGTAGTCCAAATTAACTTAGTTAAAACTGTGTTTCAAATAATCGCGTGGTTTGTTTTAACAACGCGTGCGTAAATCAGCTGAGAGGTGCTAAAGAGCGACACACCCTCTCCGCTCGAGCGCCCGGCACAGACTAACTAAAAGTGAGTGAGTTGACTGATGGAGGAACGGTGGTGGATAGAACGAACGCATGTAGACGATTCATTCCATTTGCATCGTTCTTTTTTTCTTATTTTTGGCTGCGGCTGCCGGAATCGCACTCCTCGCACCCTAAACGCAAGGGATATTTTTTATCGCCGATAAAAAAGGGATGTTTGCAAATAGGTTCGGAAGTAGGTATTCTACTGTTACGGTGAGTATTTATTATTGATCCGGTTCGTGTCACTAACTCACTACCTATTAGTCGTAAACTTTTAAATAGGACACAAAAAAGATGGTAGGTATTTACCTATAGGTGATAAACTTAAGTAAATATGACCTCTTGCATAGTTGTGTACAAAACGAATATCGAATTTACGTCAAAATTCAAATATAGAATGTGGAACGGTCTATACAGATGTGTTGCAATGCAACACTTACAACTAGGTACATGCAAGAGGTCATTTAGTTAACTTTTTCACCTATATATTTATGTATTCCGGAAAAGAAGGAAGTAGATACCGTACCTACCTATCTTATGGTGAACTTAAATACCTATGTATGTTTATTTTGATTATAAAAGGATAGGCACCACCACTGTTTTATGACTTTTTGTATTTCATTGAATACTTTTTAAATCCTTTCTTTTTAGCAAATAAATAAATCAATGCTAGCTTGAAGGAATCTTTTTTATAGGTTTAAATATAGGACTTCACTATAGTTCATTTATTTTAGGATGAGAAAAAAAAGAAAAAGATGCAGTAGTCGTCAACTCTAATACTCGCTGGCAGAATTAATAAGAATCTATGCACTCAATATATTGTATCTGTGCATGTGTCATTAATGTTTTTGTGTTGGACAAAACATTGGGTCTCGATATTACATGAAAAATTAACTATAAAACTATTTGAATATGTATATATTGGTTTCTAACTGCTATACTAAATTGATTTACCTAATTTATGACTGACTGTCCTGGATGAAGTGTCATCGTTTCTCCGCTAAAGAGTGCGGTAGTTGGGTAGAGATTAAAGATGTAGACTAAACGAGCAGCTGCCAACTTTAACAAGGAAATGTACAACAAACAAATCACAACAAAAACAACTACCTATGGAACAATATCAACGCTCTCGCTCTCGAACTCGGGAGAAAATGACATAATATAACATGGGGCATATCACATAAGGGCGTTGTGAGTGTTGTGACGTTCAATCTGTCAAAAAATGCAAACTGTGGCGTTATTAATGATCAATTTAAAATTCACTAGGTTCTCTACATTTGACAGGTGACAGGATAGTATTTGATTTAGTCGAGTTATATGCTTAGATGTTTCGTTATTTTGTTAACACACAGGTTTGTAACCCCTGCTTCTGTAAGTCTTTTATAGACCATGTTTCTAATTGAAGTAAATTTAATCAACACAAATAAAAAACGCAATGTTAATATTAGCGAATATGACTTAAAGTACTACTGCAATAGATTATAACGTTCATTTAATATTTACTGTGAAATAATAGCAGTCAAAAAAGACGTTTTCGTCCAATATTTTTGTATAACTATTATGTTGCGTGTAACGTGCCCAATAATAGTACATTATTGCCTAGGCAGTGAAGCAGGCAATTGCGGGCCGAGGATTGGTTTAAACGGACGAGCTTGCGAGTCCGTTTAAAAATACGAGGCCCGCATTTGCCGTTCCTGCCGAGGCATATATAGGTAGTGCTTTTCTCAAAAATGGCAAGATACAAATCGCATATAAACAGAAACTTCACGTGAAATAACATCACTCTTTACCGCCTTTATGTTTATGACAAGGCGAAACGCAAGCTTTTTTAGAAAAAAAAAACTCAAGCTATTCCATACACAGATAAAAAAGTTACGTTTTGAATAAAATATGGATGTATAAGACTTGTGCCCTCATTTTAGTATGGCCGTTTTCACTTTTTAAAAAGTTACAAACTAGATAACAATGAAATTTGTATGCAACATTGCGGGCTTGTGTAGCGAGCACGCAATGTTTTTTTTTTTTAATTTGGGAACTGTCTGTAAACTATGTACTTCGCGTTTCAGTATGGAGTTAGTAATGTCAACTTTTCCGGTAATTTTTGAGAAAAATACCTTTTCTCCCACATGCTCGGAAATGTTAACCTTACTGTTGTAAAATCAGCCCGCGAAGTTCCGAGTTCCAGGCCCGGGCAAAATTAAAAAAAAAAAAGTTATTATTTACCAGCGGCAGCGGCCGCGAAAATGTATACAAATTTCATAACGTACCCGGTTTTTTACTTTTTAAAACCATATTTGGACTATGATAACTAACTCCAAACAGCCAAACACTCGTACAATTCAAAATTCTTCCATGTTTATTTACTTTTTAAATGTCATAGACTAAAAAGGTAAACGCCGTTTATCGCGTTTACAGCGTATTTACCAAAGTGTCAAATAGTTTTACTTTTTTTAAAACATTCTGCGTTTAGAATTAATAAAATTAAGGCGGGAATCGGGAATACTTTTTTCTTAGGGAAGTTTAAGTACAGTACGTATTATATTTGTTTCGCGAAAATACAAAAGTAAAATGAGTTCCAGTGATGAAGATGTGTTTATCGGCACACCACCAGAGTGTAAAGAAGAAGCATAGTCGGTTAAGTACTTACTGCCATTTGCCTTCGTCATGTTATCACATCGTATTTGACTTGATTTTGTTAATACATTTGAATACATATTATATCAAAACTGAAATTTTGTTTAATTTCCTCGCATTGTTAGAGAAAAGCACTATACAAGCCTCGACCAGGAAGGGACTCTACTCGTCCCGCAACGGCCTACTTCCTGGTCTGTGCAGTAATGTACTATTTCTCAAACATGCTATGTAATGTCGGCGTTATGTTAGTTATTTTAGGCTTCAAAGTGCCACGTTCCCGACGGAACAACTCGAGAGAACTGTAAAGGAATTTCATACAAAATTGAAGGCCTAGGCCGGGAAGTAATTTTTTTTTAATTTTAATATGGCCATGACAGCTGGTTTTATGAACAGGCTGAATAGCTGAAAATCGTTTTTTTTTTGTATCTGTGTGGTTCGGACCAAAAAGATCCGCGTTAATGCCTATTACACAAATGTTTTTTGAGTGATGTTTTTTTTTTATTTCATTGCATATGTTTGAGAAAAGCACTATACATACCTCGCCGTGAAAAGGGGTTGCCAGCCTCGTAACTATCCGACCTCGCTTCGCTCGGCCGTCTATATGAACTCGACTTGCAACCACCTACTTCCCGGCGTCTGTAGTAATGTACTATTATTGCGTTCTGTATCATGCTAAAATAAATGAACTATAAAATCTGCTTTATATCTGTTTAGTATATTTTGTAATTTTGCCTTGTTTAATAGAGTTAGTACAAACATTCTAACCTATCGGTTTGGTTTTAGGTACCTACCTATTAGGTACGATGTGAGTTTAAATAATCATCATGAGATATTTTATTAAGAATATTTTTATTTATTAAGAATGTACTGAAGTAACACTTTACGAATACGTCTGTAGATGTGGAGAGGTAATTTCCCTATATAAGTAAATAGTTAACTACAAAAGGAATGTACTGAAAATACCTAACGAAGAAAAAAAAAACAGGGGACAATGTCACACCAATTGACCTAGTAACAAACTAAGATCTAGGCTTGTGCTATGGGTACTAGATAACGATATAAATACTTATATCAAGAAATATGTATACTTAAATACATAGAAAACATCCATGACTCGGGAACAAAATGTTCGCGCTCGTCACACTAATATCTGCCCTTACCGGGATTTAAACCCAGGAGCGCTAGCTTCGTAGGCAGGGTCACTACCAACTAGGCCAGCGCGTCGTCTGATTATTTACTTCAACAATAAAATTTATAAGTTTTATTGCAGTGATGTTCTCTTTTTTAAAAATCAATTGTAGTCATATCCATATTACGGATATCGTTTGACATTATTTTGACGTAAATTGCATCCGTCGTCCGCCCATTGATCATGACCAACTAGGCTGGGGTTTAGTACCTAACTATTATTTTATGATTCCCGGTAGGTGTCGTAGTAATCGATGCGCTCCCCGAGCCGGCACGTGGGTAGACTTAGTATTATCAAGTTCCCAGGCCTCAGGCTCCCTCAGGTAGTGCCAGATGTCCGTAATACCTATGCCCACAATAATCTTAGAGATTTTTTTGGTTGCTTCACACAAATACATGGAAAAGCATTTGTTCTAAATCCCTAACAATTTGGTGCAACATCTGTTACATTTTAAATAAATTTATTTATTTATTGGTTGAGTACCTGCGTTCTGTTGTGTAAAAAAATGATTCACGCCATTGATTTATCTCGTATAAAAATTATCTCGTAGGTACTTACAGGGTACGTACAGGGTCACTTTTTAATCACGTTTTTCAGGCAATTTTCTAGTGAGTTATTAAAGTCTACAATTTCTATAACATACCTACAGGTGTAGGCCTATTAAATACAAGATTTGGAAAACAGGGTGTCGCTAATTTGAGGTTGGGAGAACCCTAAAAAGAACACCACAATTTTATTAATTAATACTAGATCGATTACTCACCTAATTAGGTTGTTTGAAAAAAAAAACACATTTTAGGATAGAGATAGGTTACCTGTCTCTCTTTCCGTATAATATTATGAACAAATTTTGGTCCGTCACGATCTTGGGCGGCTTTTAAAGATGGCGGGATTGGCGTCCCGCCCAAGCCGCCCAAGATCGTGTGTCGGTGTTATTATTAAAGTAAATAATTCAATAAATGGATATACTTAGGTAGGTAGGCCTAGTTGGTAGTGACCCTGCCTACGAAGCTAGCGGTCCTGGGTTCAAATCCCGGTAAGGGCAGATATTTGTGTGATGAGCGCGAATATTTGTTCCTGAGTCATGGATGTTTACTATGTATTTAAGTATATATTTCTCTATATAAGTATTTATATCATTGTCTAGTACCCATAATACAAGCCTAGAGCTTAAATTGGGACTAGGTCAATTGGTGTGACATTGTCCCCTGATATTTATTTACTAATTTATTATTATTATTCTAAGAGCCTACGAGTATGTTTTTGAGATTTCATTTCGGTCACTGCCAGACGTACTCGTACCTACTAGCCCAGCCATGTAGTTCCACCAGGGGTGTCCAAACATTTTTGTGAAATACTCATGTCGGCCCTGGCCAGCGGGTCATAGTTAGGAACCCCTGCACGAAAGACCTGGATCCTAACAACCAGTTTTAAAGATAAGGGAGTTTGCAGATTAAAATATGTAATTAGTTATTTAAAAAAACAACGCACCTGGTTAGGATTACCTAATGCTAAGACAGGAGTAATGACGGTATCAGTAAAAGGTTGTATTGTACCCAAAAACACGTGGCGCACAGCTGTACAGTAATTAAGTATTACGGTATCAGGAACGAGTGTTCTTTCTACTTAATAAAAGGTGTTGTAAAAAAAAAACTTTTATTACTTCCGAGATCTACAAATAATTTCCAGAAAGAGCGTATAACTTGTTGCCTTAGGCAATAAGTCCGCCATTTTTACTGGTATTTGTGCGTTAAAGATTTGTTACAAGTAGTTTTGTTCAAACTTCGTTCGCGTTCGTTAATGTATGATTCCCATTGAACGGAATCCGTACCGCACCGACGACATTAGCTCATAATTTTACTTTGGTTACCTATTAATAGGATTTAAATTAAATGGTACGTCATGCATGGTCTCCCAGGGCGTCATAAAGTGTACAAAAAAAAACAGGATAATTAGATATTTTTTTATTAATTTAGCTGAGTATGTTTAAGAATTTTGACAATTTCATACAAGTATTTTTATTGCTATGTGAACGTGAAATTATTACTTTTTATTGTTGAGCCACAGTGTTATCTTATCAGCGAACACTCAATAACTGGCTTACGTCATTATAAAAAATACTTTCGTAACTTGATGCTCTCATGGTGACAATATTCTATGGTAACGAACAATTAGCGCTAGGTAATGGTACAATCGGCAAAATGAAACCCTGATCATGGCTATCATAGAACTGAGTCACAGGTAGGTACGTTATAAATCAAATGGTTAGAATGGGCAAACAAAACATCGATGTTACTTCTGTGAATTAAGTATCTCTACCGTCTAGACCTTAAACACTTCATTTGGCAAGTGTAAACAAATCGGGAATTCAAACCCTTTTTGATTATGGATCAGCATTAAAACTTAGACGAAGTATCTATGCCATAAAAATTAGCAATTCAAAAAGCAAAAAAGTGAACAGGTCCATCATCCATAAGCCAACTTTTTAGCTGTCATCTGTAATCTGCTGAAAATATGCAAACTACGCACTTGACATCTTATAATTTCGGCTAATTATGACCTACCACCACCGTCAGATACTTAATCGTGACGCAATATCGTTATCAGGATGGCTCGGAGTTCGTTGACCCGCGACAGCTGGCCGTCATCGGATCGCGCTAACGATAAAGCGGCCTTTACACGTTAAGTTCGGACCGCGGGATTCGCCACGCGCCGTCGCCGCCGTTCCAATATTCGTTCCGAACCGTACCGTACGTGTAAATGCAACGCGGCGCGGGGCGGTTGACAGTTCTACCCTTGACAGCAGGGGCGCGAGCGCCTATCGTTGGAGTTTTTTCGTGAGCATCCATACGTACCATTTCTAATAAAGAGTCAAAATTGACAATATACGTGGTTCTTAACAATGGTGAATGTCCATATCTTCGTCTATACTGTTTTACCCACATTTTACGTTGTTTTCGTTTGAAACTAACTACGAATCCAGCTAACGCAACGAACGGCGATCCATTTTTGTTACGTCTGGGAGGAAAAACATTCGTGTTGTAATCATATTCCAAGCGCCTCATTTACAGGGACAGTTCGGACTGCGGGCCGGCAGAAATCACAGATTTAACCGCAGTTCAAACCGTGGTCACATTTGATCGTAATGAAATCTTGACAGTTTGATGCTCGGTTGAAATCAGCGGACGGACCGACGCGCCGCGACGGTTTTATCTGCGTTTCGGACCGCGTCCAAACTGTGCCGTGTAAAGGCCGCTTACGTTACGCTGACACGATCGGATCGGAACACATGGGATTAGCGATGCCTCTCTCGCACTTGTACGGTACTTTATGATAAGAACTTGAGGTTCCCTCGGATACTTATTTTATATTCGTTTTTCGCAATTTATTTCCCTATTATTTCGCTTAGACATAATTTTACTATGTACCAAAAAAAACTTTGAATTTATTTACACATGTAATCAATAAACATATTACACATACGATATAGTACTTGGTAGGAAAATAAAAAGACCTATACCTAATATTTATTTAAGAAACGATAATCAAGTGAGCATTAGCTTACTTATGGAATCATTAAAAAAAACATATATAAACAATATCAATCGAATTGTATTGTTATTAGTTCTTTGCTCATTAGGGTACTCACTAAATTGATATCCCACTTTTGTAATAGTAGGTATAATTTTGTCTGTTTGATAAACAATTGAAATATGAAAAACAAAAAATCTACTCGCGTACCTACTATACCTAAACCGCAAATATTAATATAGTTAATGGTATCAAAATACCACCTATTGCGTAAGCGAGGAGCGAAAACAATTCGATAATGAGAGTTGCCATGGTAATAACAGGTCTATAATAATTATTATAGCATTCTACGCTACGGTCAATCCGGATATCTTCTTCTTATTTATATTAATGGCGGTAAGTCTTGATATTTAGTGAACAATTAAAATTAGGTAATTAAAAACAAAATTACTTTTGAGACTAATTATGAGTTTAAAATTTCATTTTTATTTAGTTACTAAAAATAGTTGATTATCCATCATTGTTATTATCATTTTAAGCTTGCAGAAAAAAATATGTTTGCAACGGTATACAGGGTTATTGGTTATTGTATACATTCCCGTTAAGGGGTTATAGGGGAGGTCATTTGCAGTCATTTTGACCCTATAATGCATTATGCAAAAGTGAACCATTTTTGAGTTATCGCGTTTTTTTGTTTTTTTTTAAATTAGTCAGAAATTCAACTTGAAAAATTTATTACAAAAAAGTATTAATTTAAATCGTATTTTTTTTTCTGATTTACAGAATCGATTAAACACTGGTTATTTCTCAATATTAAAACAGTAATTATCGGTCCAAATTTAAAAAAGCGAGACGGAAAACGAAATTTTTTCAATATTTTTTTGCGATCGCTTTCCACTAAAATGCCTTAAAAACAAAAAAAATGTTATGAAACTTGGCTTGCAGATTATTTTAAAAACTTAACTGTTTTCTTAGCTCTCCAAAAATGCATAACAACTAGGAACTTATTTAAAAAAAAACGGAAAAAAAATCATCACAAAGGAAGCGGGCGGAAATTCGTATCCGAACTAAAGTCTAAATTAAAGTCAGAAATGCAACTTCAAAAATTAAAATTTAAAAAAAATCCAAATTTAAATCAACTTTTTGTATTTGCTTTTGTACAAGATGAAATTGTTGTTCTTATGCAATATAAAAAAAAATATTATCTGTAGGTACACGTTTGAGAATGCGAGGCCGAAAACTAAAAAATACATGTTTTTTATCAAACTCCAACCTAAATTATACAAAAACAGAAAAATTTACCAATACATTTGGCGTGCAGATTACACATAAAACATTTTTCCAGCTTTCTAACGAGCTATTAAAACTAATATGAATTTTGTTAAAGATTGCTTGAAAAAATTGATCACAAAAGAAGCAACAAGGAAGTCACGTCCGAACATAACTTAAAATTAACTTAATAAATTTATCAAAAATAACTGTTATACTCGTAAACACAAAGAACAACAATAACTTATGTAAAAAGTAACAAATTTAGGAGTTTGATAAAAAAACATGTAGGTATTGTTTAGTTTTCGGCCTCGCATTCTCAAACGTGTACAGATAATATTATTTTTAATATTGCATAAGAACAACAATTTCATCTTTACAAAAGCAAATAAAATAAGTGGATTTAAATTTGGTATTTTTTTTAATTTTAATTTTTGAAGTTTCATTTCTGACTTTAGTTTAGTTCGAATACGAATTTCCGCCCGCTTCCTTTGTGATAATTTTTTTCAGTTTTTTTTTAAATAAGTTCCTAGTTGTTATGCATTTTTGGAGAGCTAAGAAAACAGTTAGGTTTTTAAAATAATCTGCAAGCCAGGTTTCATAACGTTTTTTTTGTTTTTAAGGCATTTTAGTGGTAAGCGATCGCAAAAAAATATTGAAAAAATTTCGTTTTCCGTCTCGCTTTTTTAAATTTAGACCGATAATTACTGTTTTAATATTGAGAAATAACCAGTGTTTAATCGTTTCTGTAAATCAGAAAAAAAAATACGATTTAAATTGATACTTTTTTTGTAATAAAGTTTTCAAGTTAAATTTCTGACGAATTTAAAAAAAAACTAAAAAACGCGATAACTCAAAAATGGTTCACTTTTTCATAATGCATTATAGGGTCAAAATGACTGCAAATGACCTCCCCTAGAACCCCTTAACGGGAATGTATGCAATAACCAATAACCCTGTATAATTATCTCTTAAGGTACTCGTGCCTTACCTTAAGAAGCTTCATTATGTACCAGTTACATAAATAACTATTAATAAACGACCATAGCAGGAGAGCATTATAATAATTAATCATTAAGGAAAGGTAAACAATATAATAATATTTTAATCCACTACACTGTATGTCGTTTACGCGGGGCTAACTGCTCTGTACCCGCGGTAGGTACCAAAACTTATTAAAAAAATGTTGTTTTAGAAGTGTGTTAGCGTTATAAAGACGACGATAAGCTTCTAGGATTAAGCTTATTTTCCTCTAGTCTAGTTCAAAATGTGCCAGTCAAGCCCTTTCATTATGAGCTTATTATACCTATTAGTTTTACTTTCATTTTTAATCTCATCTCTTTCTTAGACCTCATTTCCATACATATTTGATTTTTATAAATTTAAAGTTGATAGGTTCAGTAGTTGCTGTGAAAAACTGCTGTGAAACACAGACAGACAGACACCGAAGTTTTACAATCAGGGTTATTTTGTATCATTTTGCCAAGAAACCCTGAAATAAGAATTTGGCAGCTCTATCTGAGTGATTACCATATTACTTAGTAATAAAATTCGCTTCATAATGATGTTATCATTGAGTCAACAAATTGCACCAACTGTGGATTCCGACACACGTGGGACTGGCCGCGCGGCAGGTGTACGCCAAGGGGTCCGATGATTAGGCCAATATTTATCGCAAGATGGCGTCCGCACAAATCGTGGGGTCATTACAGCGTCATTTGGAGCGGCGGCGCGCCTAATGCATCACTATTTCATCATAGCTCACTAACTTTTTTGGACAGCCCTGACTTCTTACGCGTTTAGGCAAAGGTATGGCGTCTAAATTCGCGCGTGTTAATTGGTTTTTTATTTGGTCGTGGAGTCAAAGTTGTTTTATGAAATTTGATACGGACCGGCATCGTTTGATTCGCTTGATCGTGCTTGAGAGACTTGAATAGAGATCATGATTCTTAATATATGGGTTATTATAGGTACATATGGGTGGATTTCGTTACGTTTTTAATCATTGTATTAAGTTGTTAATGTTTAATTTGATCAGGATCAGTAGGTAAGGTAAGTTATAACTCTTTGTGAATCAACTCGATATAGTCCGATTTTTCACATTTCATTGAATTGAAACGTTACACACTACTTATAACTTATTTAAGTCTTATAACATATTGTCAGATAATGAAACGAGTGTAAACACATCTTATTTATAATTCAATTTTCACGTTTGCATGAGCGATGTTAGATTAGCATTATATAACCATATTGATCTTAACCGAACTAAGTGACCTTGAAAAAAACTTCTGTTGCGTTTTTTTTTTTATTATTGGAAAGGCTGTATGATTTCATCGCCCCAGTAATGTGTGTTCGAGGGAGTTGATGGCGATACCCTCCACGTTAACGACTCCGGCATATGGCGCGCGCGGCAGGCTGTCGTGTTATCAAAAATTTGTTAATCTACTCAAAACAGCCAGTCATCCCGGCTGCTTCTCCCCTCCAGACCGAGTTGGGGTTCTATACCTATGAGGTAAAAACGCAACTTACATGGAATATTCATGTCTTGTAATGTGCATTTTTTGTAAAATGTAGGTACGAACTACATAGGTTATATAATATAACGCCGTTAAATTAAGTGCGTAATATGAGCAACATTTTAATTATGTCTGTTTACGTTACTTTATTGATTAAGTAGTTTAGAAGTTATGTGCAGGGACAGGCAATATTTTATTCAAACAAAGTATTTAAATAAGTAGATATCATACGTAACCCTCAAAGGCCCCAAAGCCCTACATAATTGTATAAAAATATCAAGTTTGCAATTGTTACAAGTATTGTGCAATTGTAACACCTTTTTATACGTGTTTTTCTATTCTAAATAATCAGTGCGCGTTCCTCTTCCGTTGTTTGAAGGGAACCGTACTCGCTTGTTTCAGCTGCATCGTATCATGCGACTGGCAGGCGATTTACAACTCGGTTGGTCCTGTTTCGGGACGCGGTAAAATCATGTGGCTGTACCTACTTGAGTAAACAGGGCTCAAACTAAATAAAAAGGCTCAACGAATCGAGTTACATATTTTTTCGAGATTGAATATTTAAGCGAATTTTAGTAGCGAAAAGGCAGATGTTTCGAGAGCAGCGGTCAATATTTAAAGAGGATGGAAGCGGCTAGCCACTGCTGGCGGCCACATTTCCCACTCGAGCTCATAATTTGGACAAATCGATTTAGATCGGGCGGTGCTTTTGTCCGATGATTTAGTAGCATCAACAAATTGGGCCTTCCACATCGATCCATGATCGATACAGCGCGTACGTCCACGTAATCTGGATGTTAAAGCGGTTAGCAATTACAAGGAGTTGAAAGTAAACGGCCGGCAATTTCGTCCATTCAGTTCGCCGGACCGTCATTAAGGTATCCCAATGTTATTTTGTAACTTATGTAAAATACATATGTGAAAGTGAACATAATGCTACAGTACCGACTAACAGTCGATGTGTAAGTATATGAGTTTACTCATTGCGATAGATTACATGATCTGTTTGGGATTGTGATTCATTTGTTCCGAGATGAGTCACGATTACACCAGGTTATGCGCGTCTAAGAATATTGTGTGAGTGACCGGCCTTGTAAACATTAGTGAAAACTGCTACGGGCGGCCTCGTCGCGTCATCGCGCGTATCGCTCCAGACGGTATCTCTATCATTCCAGACATATCGGGCACTATGCTATACAACATTTATTGAACTGTAAATCTTGGATTGATTGTAAACGCCATGGGTGGGTTCACTGAGAACTAGATCATCTATTTATATTCAAGATTTATTCCTATTTATCATACGATAATTTAGGTCACCTATAGGCTCTAGCTGTCTGCGCATGCTAATTAATTTTGGCTGGAAATAAGTAATCATTTTTATTGAACAAGGACATAAAGTATTAGGTACATGAAGTAGGAATGAAACAATAAATTCCATGGAAACAAAGTCATTCCGCCAGGTCTCTTGCCATCATTTCTGGAGATGCCGGTCATCTCCAACAGGGCCGGCACTTTAACAGAGGCAAGAGACCGATGCTTGATGTGCATGTCTTGAGAAGCGGCCAGCACTTCTCTGGCAAGAAAGTCCGTGATATCTTGGCCGATCGACGTCACTTGGCTGGAATATTAGATTTATTGTAGCTATATGCCTGTGCGTAAAGGTGTGTTTTAAAATTTGTGACAAATTTCTAGGAAAGGCAATTGAGGTTACGCGACTCACGAATAAATTGACTGGGGAGGGTGCGTGACCTCTAGCGGACTGTTATTTATCGTCGAAATGTGTTTTTATTCTGCCGCTAGTAATAACCAGGTAATGGAGGGCATTACCCCATTTTGATTGACGAGCACGAGCCTGTCTGGACGGAAAGGGGTAAATCGCGGTATTTGTCGCACTTCAGTGCCGACGAAAACAAGTTTGATGTTTCGTTTATTTTTTGGTATTTTTATAATCTTACGTTTTACGTTTGTGTAGCTTTGTAAGTTTTCTTTTTGCCAAATTAATCTTTAAAAGGGGAGTTCGATAAATAATATCCTCAGGGTATCGGTGAGTGCAACGTGCTCGGCACGCAAGCGGTCAAAATCCTGGTAGATATGAATATGAGCGGTCATAACGCAGGTTGCGTTCTGTTTTGAACCGAAAATTTGCATTCAAAATTGGAACGCGAATGGCACGAGCGCCCGCGGCGGCGCTACCGATTGCACATTGTATGCGCCGACGTTGATTTTTTTGCAATTTGCGTAATTTGGCGTAAACTTTATTTGAGACGTCGGTGTAATGTTAATTTTGTATTAAAATATAATAGTCTAAAGCTACACGCGATATTGAAATGAGAGGAAATAGGCGTTTATTTCCGAATTGATTCTGGAATCGTGAATGATACTAGGCGATTATATAAATGAGGAAAGATTGAATGTGCCAACGTTAAAATTTTGTTTTGAATATTAATAAAATTTGCTTTCTCGGATTCTCTCTTATAATTTCAAGATTTGCATAGGAGAAAGTGTACTTTTTTTTTAAATGATTGAGCTTCAGGACGACTTGAACATTATCCGACATGGCATTGGGCCGTTTAAGACATATAAGCTCTGAAAAAAGGGGTCACTGTAATATGAAGGGATTTTTAATCTATCTGATATAATAATAATAATAATCTGTAGAAGCGCGGTTTACCCGCAGTGTCCTCGACGTCGTGCGGCAGAGCCTCTTAGCCGCAGGGTAGGTCGCGCGTGAGCGACACTCGTCGGTAACGAGATCATCGCGAGCCGCCGTCGCTCCGAGCGACGCGCGTCATCGCCAACCACCGATTCACTGTCATGTTTCACGCCAGTTAAGCTTTGCTAACTTTGATCAATAATTTGAGCAAACAAAAACTTAATTAATTTTGTTAAACTGAGAACAAGTTCGAAGTGACCCTTAACTTGACACTATTCATCCCAGTGAACATAGGTAGGTACATAATTTTCTCTTTTTGATTGCAATATTTATATGTTATGAGAAATAAACAGCAGACTACTTTCCATTTAATACGGTATACAATTTTTATTTTTGAATAGTTCGTTTTTACGAAGCATCCTACATGTGATTAAAATTCACACTTCCATTTTTGTTTTTAAAAGATCATCTCAAGGCTTGCACGCGTACCTACATCACCCGGTATCTGATCAATAGACCGCAGGATTTTTACTGGCTAACGCCAAGTGCGCGTAACAAGCCAATTTGTATCAATGGCCAGGATCGAGTCGTCAAAGAGCTCAAAGCGGCCGCCGCACCTGCTTACGACTAGAGTCCTCGTAAAAACACCTCTAGGCCAACTTGGACTGTGGCAATTTAAGCCTTAAACGCCGCTTATACAGTAGGATTTTTATTTATAGTTTAGTTCGATGTAAGGTATTTTAAAGGTGGTAATTTTCAGCCGCAAACCGCGGAATGATCGGCGTGCGGCCGCGGACAGCTTAAGAAAACTATTTTGTGCAACCCTGTGATGCGATGGCATAAATGATAAATAGATGCGAAATATCGATAATTATTTAAGATATATTCTTAGCCTTCTCCAAGCGACAGGGTCACCATTACTCTATGCCATTCACTTGCAATCTGGGCCTATATTTGACATTGACTAAACGATGTCGCCAATTATTTTTCTACAATATGGTAGTTGTTTACTTGATAGTATAAATGCCATACAGTAAAAAGGTTTAAAAAAAATGG
The DNA here is from genome assembly GCA_927399475.2 of Acleris emargana. Lineage (NCBI taxonomy): Eukaryota > Metazoa > Arthropoda > Insecta > Lepidoptera > Tortricidae > Acleris > Acleris emargana. The sequence goes on from OV656840.1 coordinate 8,925,908, forward strand.
TTTGAGGATTGTAAAGCTAAAAATTTCATATTTTCATAATAACTACAACATAAAAGCCGGAGCTAAATTACCTCTAAAATGGACTTTGTTTGACAGCTACGCGATATAAGTGCCAGTTCACACTCCTCTTAAGATCAAATGGCAGAGAATTTCAGAAGCTTAGTCATATTAGATAATCAAATCAAGTCCCCTTGCATTTCCCTCAGCGTGCATTCCCGCAATGATAAACATTTGAGAAGAATGGGTAGTCTAGTACCGGCCAGTCAGCGCGGGGGCATGTGCGCAATCCAAAACACGAATTGTGTCAGGGGACAATGGCGAGAAGTGTGTCATATATTTGTCTACTCTCAATAGACAATCTGGATGTGACTCTGGTGGATGAACATGTTGTTGATGAGATGCATTTGATTCGATATTCATTCGTTTGATGAACTAGAGTTAGGTATCGGTATATTTCTATGCATCCTTTATATTTTATTGAAACTGGAAAATTGTTACTAACCCAATAACAGTGAATAATAGTATAACTCTTTCATAAATTTGTTAATTGTTCTGTTTTATTTAGCTTTTCACCCAAAAGTGGAAAGTGGTAAAATGTGCTAGTCTGAAGGTGTACGGTGTATTGGTTTAGTTAGACCAGGGGTTCCCAAACTTTTTTTTCTCATAGACCACTTTCAAAAGTTAACTAGTTCTGGTAGACCCCCTACACCACATTTCTACCATATTCCCAAAACTCGGCAAAAAATGTGAACATTACCCAAGTCTGGAGACGATCTAACTATGGAAATTTTCGTTCCGGCTGAGTTTCAATCACGAATTAACAGATTTAGACATTTTCGTTTCAATTTCCACTTACGAATTGTGAACCCCCATTTTTTTGTCACGCCAACGTAGACCCCCGTCGAGTCTCTGTGGACCCCTGGGGGTCCACCTGGACCACTTTGGGAACCCCTGAGTTAGACCATAGTAGATAAATGATCTAAGGTTGTTTGGTTGTCGTTATTTAAATCAAGTTCTAACTGAAACTACACCAAAGCCCATGTGACAAATTAAAATGACAATCATAAAGGTGTGTTCGGCGCTCGGTCGATCGGATGATAACTTTTCCCCCTGCATCTTATTAGAAATGTTCCTATGCAAATGCGTATCTCGTGCCGGCGACAGGTGACGTGCGGCACCCTTAATTGTTTTTTCTACTAATATTTAAATATTATGACGTTTTTTCCTTTGGTTTTTGTGCCCGGGCGCGGGTGGCGTACCAGGTGGTTTTAATGAAAAAACTGTTTCTTGCCGTAACAGCTTGCTGGGTATGGATTTAGGATAGGGAACAAAGAGACTAATTTTACCTAAATATGGTGTGTTTTGATATTAATGATAGGACGTGACCAACCAATGTGGCTGTCGTATAAATTGGCAGGAGCTCAAGGGCCTGTTACAACGACACCATTCTCCATTAGTAGGTTCAGGCACACCCCATTTGTTCTTTCGTGCTTATTGCTGTAGGATTCATTATATATTTTTTAGGGACAAAGGTCCATGAAATCGTTTTTTGATGGCTCAAAAAAATTAGAACACGATTACCATGAAAAAATATATTCTGAAAAAGCGTAGAAAGAAGCTGCCGGGAGACATAATGCAGCTGACGTTACCCTTTAGAAAGTGCACCACCGCGTCACGTCACGTCACGCGCCGATGGCTTCATTAGGGCTTTATTTGCATCATAATAATCCACGCACGATGCGTGCTGTGTGACGATTAAATAATAAAATACTAAAATAATGTTATTAATAATTGTTACAGTCAGTGACAATGTTCAATTATTTCTAAACATTTTCGAAAAACTGCTTAAAAATCTATTTGAGCACATGAAATTTTGCAAGCAATAAATAGTTACGTGTCGAAGAGGTGTCTTCTATGAGAGAATTCACAGTGTTTGCCCATTTTCTCATCCTAGCAAGAGTCATTACCTACTAGTCATAAGCTAAGGTCAGATTCGGATATAAAGTTCGTTTGTAAAAAAACACCATTTTGTTCTTAGTTTTTTATAATGCCGGTTGTATTGAATCCATGGCGAGTATTCCTCAACGCCGTGTACGCAGCAAGTAAACGCTTACGAGTGTTCATTGGCAATGCAGGGCGCTCCGCAGGGCGGAAGCGGCGTATTAATCTATTCAAATCTGCCTGATTACGCCGGCCTTAACGCGCTGCGGCGAGGAAAAAAGTGGGAACATTTGCAATGCGGACTCATTAGCATTTAAGCCACGGGCCTAGCCTTAGTCAGCCAGGGGTACGGTGATTTGGAATTAAAATAGTAAATACCAACTTTTACTGTTTTGCGGGCTCAGCGAAAGTGAAAAAAGGATAAATTATATCCCTCCCTGAGATTTTCTTAATACCAACAATATTTAAAAAAAAAAAGCTTCTTACAAGATTGTGATTGTTGAAAAAAAAACTTTAAAAAAAACATGTCATGTAATTTAAATCAATATTTTGTTAAGAGCAAGAGCCATGATTCCATCCATCGATACGATTACTTACAACTTTATATTCATTAACTGCTGAGATGTAAGTTAAATCACTGATCAAATAAACTTACTGTTGTTAGCGTTAGGTATCACAATTTATTGCCGTGTGGTTGCCGGCTTAGAATTGTGCCACTCCATGTCTTCCCGTGGAAGTCGTAAGAGGCGACTAAAGGAATTAAGGCTTGTAGTACTGTTAGGCGATGGGCTTGCTACCTGTCACGTCACTAATATACACTGTTAAACATCTTAGCCTAATTGTGCAAATTGTGGTTACAGAGTTATCAACAAGTTTTTAGAGTTTTTGGTAATTCTGTAGCTCTGCCTACCCCACTCTGGGAATGAAGGCGTGAAGGTATGTATGTATGTATGTATTTATTGATACAGGGTGTCCCAGAACTTGACGTAAATATTAAGGGGTAAGAAAGCTATTGTCCCCACCGGTCCAGAATATAGTTTTTACTTTTTAATCTGTTTATTAGTTTAGGAATTATTAAGGTTTAGTTTAGGAATTGTTAAGGCTTAAGTGATACTGGCAAAGAACGCTACCTTTGCCTCCCTTGGCTTAAAATAAAAGGGATCAAAATTGGTGAAGTAGCGGGAGAGTAATTCTACGCGGACGAAGCCGCGGGCGTCGTCTATATCTAATATAATTTAATTGTATGTATGTTAATTAAGAAAGACTTTTGAAGCGGGATTCCTCTTTGAGTGATTCCTTCTAGTCCGCTGTTCTGGAGCTTCGGGGAAATTTCTTTTCCATGTGACAATTTTGTTTTAGCTCAATGTTTTGCTTCACCTCGGGTCGGCAACCCGCGGCTCGCGAGCCACATGCGGCTCTTTGGATGTGAGGCTGCGGCTCTTTAGTTCCATTCGCAAATATTATTTATTTTATAAAAAAAATCAACAAATATCAACAAACTTTATGAAAGTATAGAGGCTATTTATTGTTGGCAAGATTTTTTTTTGTGGCTCTTTAAAAACTTGAATAGTAATTTTTGGCTCTTCCGACTCAAAAGGTTGCCGACCCCTGACCTAGACCGATCGAATTGAGGATCTGTGTCTTTTTGCCATTATAATTACGACGTTGAGGGACTTCGAAAGAGATGCTGCGTTTTTTGTAATATAGATAGTATGAATAGTTGAAATTTATTTTGGGCGTGCGTCTCACGCATTGTAGAGATTACATAATAATAATCCATAAATTAAATTACATATTTTAAACAAATGAACTAATAAAACTTGTATTACCAATTCTGTAATGTGCAGACGATACAGATTCTACTAAATCGGTTATTGTTTGTTGCGTACTCGCAATCATGTGGCGCCGTAGAGTTGTGACCAATAACAATCTGTTTCAAAAAATTCAAATGTTTAACGAATTCATTTTGGCGCTGTGGCTTTACACTTAACAGGTTTTGGTAGTGTACAATTGACTACCTATATGATTGAAAGGTTTCGGCTCTGGCGAGTTATTGGCGTGTGCTGCGCTGCGTGCACCTGCCGCCCAATTATTAGGTCATTAGCCGGCACGGAACCCGGTTTAAATTATTGTGTGCGCAACCCTAATCGCCCTCCGCGAACTGCGCAGACGCTAAGCAGCCGGGTAAACAACGAGCTGAATTTGCAACGCCAATTTTCAACCCTTTGAAGTGCCTACGTGTATTTAATGTATCTTGTTAAACGTGCTTTTTGTTACGGCTGACGGAAGTCTTGCTCTTGACTCTGTTACCATACGTAGTACATATAACCACGATAAGATAAACCTGGTGCACGTGTCAGTATCTTGTAATTACATGACTTTTTTAAGAGGTGTAGCTGTATGTTCAGTTCTATGTAATGGTCACTTGCTTTTACATTTGGTACTCTTGCCAACTATGTGGACTGTAGTTACAACATGAAAGTTTTTCTTATTGTGATTTAGCTATAAATAATCAAGTAATATAATAATAGATCATGCTCGCTCAGCCTAGTATAGTGTTTTATCATCGACATAAATCATTCGTCCCTCTTGCTCGCTGTGATATATACTTTACGTTGTGTTGTAGTCTGCTAGAGGTTTGTAAAGTGTAGCGACGCCTCGCGGCAGGCCTAGCGTAATCCTCGATTATTTCCTGGGTGGCCGACGTTTACAGGTTCAATGGTGTGATCGAAACAATATCGGCGACTGTAATTTGAATTTGACTCACGGGGGGTCAAATTGACTAAGTAAGGATGGGCTTACGAGGACCGATTTTTATCTCATAATTGCGGGTCTCGCGTTGAATCCTTCATTAGGGTCGTGAGGGTTGAAGGGGGGGTGTGGGGCGGGTGTGGACACACAATGGCGCCCCCCGCGGCATTGTGCGCTAATGTATGCGCGCGCGCCGCCGGCGACAGCGCTCGCGACGCCACAACACAAACATTTCAACGCATCTAATTTATTGTCGTGTCGCACCGCGCCGAGATGCGCCACGCAAAAAATATATACTTAAGGAGCAGTAATGTCTGACTGTGAAATTAAATTCGTTTTAACTTTGAACTCAACCTACCTTAGCTGCATAAGTATGAAGTCATATGTGATTCAACTTGACCTATATGTCAATTTTTTATAGCAGGCTGGTTTCCGCAACTCTACATTTTGCGCGAGAGACCTATGTCTATTTTAGTAAAACAATCTGGGGCTTACGTGTCCATCGGGAGCTTGGGAGTTATGTAATACATATACTCGTAGTTTTTCATATGTGTTGTGTGTCCTATCGGGCAATCAGTGCGAACTTATGAGACTTTCAGCGTGAACTAACACTGTAGTTACATAGTTTTGAAAAATCTAAAAGCCATAAATCAAGTATTAAACATGGATCAATCAGAATATACGTTGCAACTGAAACTCTGTACCCTTTTTGACTATTATGTCCATCTTATTCTGATATAATTTAAAAAAAGACGTGTGGCACTCGGGGACTGCCGCGGTAAAGCTATTGCATGTCGTACAAACGCACACAACGCCGTGTCGAAGACTGCCGAACTGAAACGACGTTAGACGATGCACGGCCTTCAAGCCACACCTCCTTGCCCGTCGGAGTGGGGAGCGTGAGGTTTTTTCGTTACGGAATTTCTGGATTCGGTCCCCGCGCTCAAGGCCCGCGATAGAAGCTATGCAATAGCTTAATAGGAGAAACATAAAAAAAATATTTTTGTTCATCAACATGAACAAAAACATTTGCGTTAAAAGAATATTTGTTAATCAAATGGAGTAACCAGCCATCGTGTTTTTTTAGTCTTAGAGATAATTAAAGTGTTTATTGGCTGCTGGAGTTTTTGAGAAAACCGAAAACAACATCGTCCTCTTCCGAAGATGGAGGCAGAAGCGTTGACGTAAATCTAGAAAAAATGGAACGCAATGGTTATGAAATAATTTAACTTGACATGACACGTTATATTTCCTTGTACTGCCTAACTCACGGCGTGACAGTCGCCGAGTGGAACTCCTTAAATAAAACTGAATATAAGCTTCGTCTGACGAAGGATGACTCAGTCGTTGAGAGTAATTTTGAATATATGTAAACTAGTTGGTTTGGTTGGCGGGGCGGCCATGTTTTTGTGCCCAACACAATTAGTGACATTTATTAGAACAACGATTGTGTATGGATGACAGTCTCATATGCATATTATTATCAAGCGGCCATGTTCGCTTAACGTTTGGGTGGCAACTGCTTCTTTAATAATGTTGGACTCACCATGCACAGATAGTTTGAGTACGCTTGACTAGTTTTGTTTGACGCTTACAGTTAATTTAAACATTTTAGTCATATGCTGGCAAGAAATAATTTTGAGCAAATTTCTGAGAGCAAATTTAATCATCTGTGTACGCGAACTACCTTTTTCGGTTAACTTCTTGACGACTTTTGTTCCAGCTTTACTACCACACAGCGTCATTCCAACAAGGTTTGCGCACACCGTTCGTCCGCCGCGGGGGCGGGCCGCTAGTAGGTAATAAACAGCTCGCATGAGTGTCTAACACGATAAAATCGACAATTTACCTCTTCAATAACTGCAAAACAAGCTCGTAAGGGATTTGAGGTTTCTTTAGATTCACATGGCCACCCACTGGCTGCATCGGTTCTGGTTCAATTGGTAGCTGCAAAAACTGCATTTGCATAGAGCGCGATGCGCCGATAGCGGCCACCGCGAGTCGCCGCCCGCGCATCTACGAACCGGTGGACGAGTTAATCGTAAATAAGTCATAATAGATATACATATCATAATCACCTTGAGGATAACGACTTTATGACGGACCGGCAATTTGCGTATCGGCAGAAGACCTCAACGACTACGGCAGCGTGTAAAATATTTGACTGCATTGTTACTGGTCTGGATGAGAGGTACAAGGTAGCAAGTATTTTATGCGACTTGTCCAAGGCCTTTGATGTGATCAATCACGGAATCCTTCTGGACAAGATGCATCAGTACGGCATCAGTGATGTCAGCCAACGATACTCACGTCGTTCCTGTCCGGCCGGCAACAGGCAGTTAAGTTGTCAGCAAACGGCAAAAGAATACAGTCTATGACCGGAAGTGTGGGTCTTGGGATCCCTCAAGGGTCGGCATTAGGAAACACACTGTTCTTAATTTACGTAAATGACCATTGTTTAAGAAATAATATTTAAACATAAAATAGTAGAAAATTCACATTTTGGTGTAGCAACTTTTTGATGTGTTTTGATATGACAACACATTTGATCAAATTTGATCTTAAACTTGTCGAAATGCAAGACCATGGTTTTCTCAGGCCAAAGTGTATCCCTTCCTCCGAACGTAGCAAACGGTCCGATGCCGATATGCAATGAGTGTAGGTTCCTGGGCTTCACACTTGACTTTAATCTTAACTGGAAGGGCCATTCGGACAAACTGTGTAATAGACTGAGTGCAGTCTTTGCGTTGCGTAAACTGAAGAGGCTTTTTGCAAATGATGCATTTAAACAGATGTACTTAGCACATTTTCACTCTCTGATTTCGTACGGTACGATCCTATGGGGAAACTCCACGGATGCCAACAGGATAATGCTTATGCAAAAGCGTGCCTTACGCACGTAAGCCGGCACTCTTGCAGGTGCCTTTTTGTTACGCACTGCACATTGACGCACTACTCAGTTTACGGATTTCAAATAATAATGTTCTTCAGGAATAATATTTCATCCTTCGCACGTGTCAATATTGATTATTTGAGTGTTATTATTGTTTTATTATTTTGTATTAATGTGGACCATATCAACGTAATTTCCTATTTTTTAACATGCAATGCAATTTATATTGTAACATTACATTGATAAATACATAAACTAAACTAAAGTAAACTAATTTAATTGAATTTCTTATAAGATTTGGATTAGCATTAAAATATATTTTTTACCTGGTTGATGATTTGGTTATTAGTATTTTGGATTTACCTAATATTTATAGTTGTGGCACTATGGTAAAGGTACATAAGGTTTGCTCAAAAATCATGTATAAGGTGCGCTTGCGCTCGCTACTCCGCGGCGCGGTGACAAATGCCGATGCCACCCACCGCACGCACGACCCGTACGGTCAAATAAATACCTCCTATTTATTTATACCTCCATGTTTTTATTCCCAAGTAATCTCGACTCGAAACGTCTTACTTTTGATAATAACTTCATTCCCAGCGGAAAGGAGTTTGTGACAAAGGAATGGGAATAAACTTGTGTTTTTTTTTTGTTTAAGGAAGCATGATTTTATCACCAAATCAGTGGCGACTAGCGACACGGTTAAACCGCTTAGTTGGTGGTGACCGCAGTACACTGAAATCTTTCTATGTGTTATGGTAGTCATGCCTGCGGTCACGGGCTAGATCCTAGGTAGGTAGAAAAAAACTTTGCATTCTATTGTATTGTATTGGTATTGCCGTGTTATCGCTTTTGAGCACGACCTACGTTCAAACGATCATTGCTCTAAAGTTGGAACACTGCGAATGCAGGCGATAGTACCCAAAGGCTAGAAAGTATATTTGTAATTATGATGAGCACAAATACCTACATTATAATATTAAATTCATAAATAAAAATGTATACCAAACGCATTAAAGTAACTTAGTGCAAAAACTGTCGATATCAAATAAATTTTAAGTAATTAATTTTTTGTACAAATCAGTTATTAACAAAGTTAATCTCGTGGCCTAATATTGGAAAACACTTAAAATAATGTGTTTTAATGTAAAGTCATTTACGACAAAGTAAAGAATAATTTTGTTACGGTATTTTGACGGGGGTTTTATCATATTTGCGTTTTTAATTGCAATATACACTTTAGATTCTTGCGAAGATGTAGGTTATAAACTTAAAATATCATATTTTTTGACTCATTTTGATTGGCACTTGGGTGCCTAGTGCTCGGTAGAGGACGTCTGAATGTCGTTTTCGGATTAAGGTCATAAGTAAGCTCCTAAGATTAAGTCTCAAGGATACACAACGGTATGTCAAGTGTTTTATTTTGCTTTATTATCGTAGGTAGCTACCGCGACCTAAATCTATTATAAAAAGAGCGAGCGGGTTTTGTAAACTCGCTTATAATATTTGACGATGCGTTGGCCTAATGGTAGAGAAACTGCCTACGAAGCAAGTGGGACGGGTTCGATTCCCGGGGGAAAATATTTGTGTTATTAGCGCGAGAATTTGTTTTGGATTCTTATGTGTTTTCTACGTGTATATTTTTTTATTTATCTTTATAAGTATGTTTATCGTTGCCTAGTACCTATAGTACACCCTAGTTCATAAATATGAATACAGTTTAGTACCTTGTCTATTTAATGTCATGTTCAAACTACCATATACGAATTATCACAGCGATTATAGTGACAAGGTACTAAAGTGTATACATCTTTATGAGCTCGACTGTACAAGACTAGAGTACAAGACTCGAGATCAGTTTGGGACTAGGTAACTTTGTATGAGATTGTCCCCACGATATTAAGTTATTTATTTCATTAAATGTTAAGGGTCGCGCGGTGATCTATTTGAAAAACATTTCATTTTTTGAAAGGTACATTACTCCAGATTAACATCAATCAGAGCAAAGTCAGGACGAAATGCCGCTCGACTAGAGCATAGTTTAGGACTCGCTTAAATTTTATGAGATTGTCCACTCTACCTGCTCTACCAAATTTTTTGTCAATTATACAGGGTGATTCAAATGATCATAAATAAATAAATAGCGATTGTACTTGAATCATTGATGTAATTATTTGACGACGTCTTTGGTACAGTTGGTAGTGACTGCATACAAAGCTAGTGGACCGGGTTCGATTCCTGGTTTGGGCAAATATTTGGGTGATGAGCAACAATATTTGCTACTGAGTCTTGGATGTTTACTATATATTTAAGTATATATTTCTCTATATAACTATTTATATCGTTGTCTAGTACCCATAGTACAAGCCTACAGCTTAGTTTGGGGCTAGTTCAATTGGTGTGAGATTGTCCCCTGATATTTATTTATTTAGTTATTTATTTATGAGTATTTAGGTATATATTTCTCTAAATAAGTATGTTTATCGTGGTCTAGTACCCATATTTAGTACAAGCCTAGAGCTTAGTTTAGGACTAGATCAGTTTGAGTGAAATTATCCCCGGATATTTGATTTGAAATTTGATATTTGTTTGAACCTTGGAACTATCACAGGATCAAGCGCAAGGTATAAGTTAAGGTATATTTACCAAACGTTTAGGTACCTACTCAGATAACAATTAAGCCAGTGAGCTAACAAAATCAAAATTCCTAAGCCTTTTTCGTTAGACCGGAGCGGTGGTCCATTTATCCCGGCCGCATTCCTGCCCTCAATTATTTATTTGGTCCGGGGCGTGAGCGCACCACGCCCCTTCGTTACTATGTTAATTCGGCTACCTTACCAATCTGCTACTCCCAAATTAGAACCCGAAACTCACTGGAACCCTACCCTTTCTCTCGTCTCCTTAATTCCAACTCCTAAGAGCAAAAGAGAGAGGACTAGCGAGTTTCTAAACACGGTGTGCGCTTTTTGGACGCGCGCGCATCACACGAATATTTGGAATTGGATTTTCCAAGCTTATTGATAGGAATTTAGAAATTTAAAAGTAATATCCAGGAATTAAAATAAAATTTTAGATATAAGCATTAGAACATAGTTTTTAATAGGAATACTCCCTCATAATTTATTTAACTATTGTTTTAAACAAACGATTCAATGATATTTTTACCGGTACAAAAATTAGAAACAGGGTATGAATCATTATAATTGCGTATTCTTTTTTATCTTACTTATAAACAATGCCTACTGCCTCTCCTTTATTCCAACAATTTCAATTTCTTCTTTATGTGTTCCATTTTCAAAATATTTAGAATAAATCTATCACTTGTGCCCCAATCCCAACGACCCTGGGACTGGTTATTAAAGCGCGCATATATCACGCGCGGGCGCAGGCTGTGGAAGTCCGCCCCGCCCTTCATTAACATGCTAATACAGCGGTATGGGCGAGCGGGCCGCGTCTGTCCGTTCATTCGTTGTTGTTCGTTGTGATGCATGTTTGACTGCGTTATGTACTTGCAGTCACACTCATAAATATCTATATTAGTACCCGTCGCTTTAACGTCATGTTTGAACTAAATTAACGCAAGATTTTTTGAACGAGGTAAAAGTTACATAGTTGGTACTAAAGTTGGAAATTTACTTATCATTGTCGTTTGACAACGCTCCAGTCGGCCTCCTGGGTCTTGTGCGAATTGTCACGATTGAGATAAAATCTCATACGAGATACGGCACTTTCAGAACAATAATGACATAATTCAGAAATTTTGAATTTCGAGTTATGGCTCTATCATAAATCATAACCAATTTATGACTAAAATTTTGAAAGCTAAAATTTTGAATTAGGTCATTATCGTTCTGAAGGTGCGATATGTCAAAAACACGTGTGCAGGCTGCAGGACCTCTATTCTACGACGAATCATCGCTTTTGACCTGTTATCGTATTGTCAGATCTAATTTAATTGACAGTAATGCCGGCCGAGCCGAGTAACCATAACACGTCAAAAGCAATATTGTTTAACGTCGTAGAATAGAGGCCCAGTAACATTTTATCTCGAATTTAGCTCGTTTGGCACGAGGAATAGAAGTACACGTCATTTTTAGTAATGTTTTTAAAAACCAATTCGAGGTTGTCATGGGCTAGGTTCGTGTCACTTAATCTGAATGGAACACTCGTCAATGGCTAGTAGGGACAAAATGTATTTTTCATCACACTTGCACGTAAACAGTATCTAAACATACAGGTTAACTTGGCCGCAATGCCCCATATAAAACCCTCGACCTTTTTATTTACCATGAAACCCAAGGTCGGTAAGTAATTTTTTTTTAATTTATAGCACAGCACACAGGTCATGCAAGTTCAAGCAAAGAGTTTACACGCAATTGAAAAATTGTCTTAATATGTTATTTAAACAGGAATTTCATTGCAATCTCGCTACATGTTACTTAAATACTCAATTAATGTTCTTAATAATCGATTTTAATAGTTTTCTGTATCAAAACGTCGTTTTTTTTACACTCTTTCAGGGCTGTATGTATACCTACGTAAGTATTTGCCCTTAACGTTTCTGAACGAAACATTTGTATAATCTGTGGAGTTCGCCCGTCATCCGCTTAAAAAAAGTTCAAGTAATTCGTAATAATAGTTGTGCTGACTTGTGTAAGTATTATAAGTGTTTTCTGACCTATAATTTTATTTATTTACTCGCAAATGTGATGAAAAACATTGTATGTTTCACGGTCGGTACAGGAATTACGAACCTCGACTCAGAAAGCCCTCAGTCTTCGACTTCGGGCTTCTACTAGAGCCTCGATCGTAATTCCTTACTTACCGACCTTAATACACAATGTACTATAAAGGAATAACAATAAAATGATAAACTTCACCATGCAACTTAAGAACTATATTTAAAATAAATGTATTCAAACAGTAATAATAAAATGTAAGCTTAACAGTGCAACTTAAGAACTATATTTAAAACTAACACGGCCAAAGGAAATAAAACAAGAGTACACATAAAACCAAAAAAAACTAAAATGTCAAGATTACTTTCATGACCGGGAAGCGAACCCGGGACCTCACGATCACTAGACCACGGCTCGCGCCGCTCGACTACGCCGACGTTACAAACGTCAACGAAAACTGCCTATCTAATCGGTAGTTAACACCGAGAATCCGTTGCGAAGAAATATGTCCTGTAGCCCGCTATCTCATAAAACGAATGATCGGAATCATAAGTATTCTTGTCCTCCAATTAAGGGCGTTTCCGTAAGCTGGGAACAAGTAAGGCTAAAATAAGCAATTGCTAGGGAAACATTCCTAACTGTGGTGGACACTAACACTTAACTAAATCGCGTAAACACTTACCCCGTGACGCCTTACACACACACACACATTACTTAATTTAGGAAGACTCAAAATCAAATTATTTTTATGGGAAATTCCACATAAATTCCGAAAATACCACAAGATTACACGAGCTGCTCTCTGTCCCGCGATCACCTTTCTTTTTCTGGGTAACTCGGTTTCTCAGATACCTTCAAATTTATCATTAAAATATCCCGACCGTCTTCTTACCCCTTTGGAATCATTACAAGGTAAACATTTAATTCTCTTTATATAAGAAAGGACTCAACGTGTCTGAACTTTTTACTAATTACTAGGTATTTACTAGGTAATATAAAAAAAACATTATATTTAAAAAATACATTTATAAAAAAACGGGCACTTTTGACTTTGTCAAGTAGTTTAAATGTAGGTACTGTTAACAATGAGATTCTTTGCAAAAAAATAAAGGAAATTATTTACAAAGAAAAAAACAAAGCAATATTTATGTATTTTTTTATTATCATAATAAATTTTTCTTCCACACTATTTAATTTAAACTACTCGAAATAATCGCAAGTGCCCGTTATCTTTGCAAGGGGGTTCAAAAACTGGGGGCATTCATATTTGCCCTCGAGAGGAGAAATTAAAGGTCGGTCTCTATCTCGTGTAGCCGGCTGAGGGTGATACAGGGTGCGTCGGAGTCTCGCTGCGCGGCCTGCGCGTGGGCAAAGCAGTAATGTATGCGCTCCGGGGAGGTCCGCGCCGTGGGAAGACGCTATTGTCGCGTTCATTATTAAATTAATATTGTTATTGAAGGCACGGAGGAAAACGGCTTCGATTGTTGTTTCTTATATACAATAAGTTTTTAAAAGCCCTGGCTAGGTAGATAAATGGGAGTCTGGCAGAGTTTACGTGAAAATATAATGGAAGTGTATGGGTTTTACAGGCTTACGATCGAACTAAACAGCTAACGTAAATTTCTCACTTTAATAATTGGATTTTTATATTTTCCTTTTACAGAATGCAACTTGGCTAGCCGTAGCCGATATCAATAAATGCATCGTACATTGGCTCTTGCTCTACCAAAAAAAGAAAAGTAAGAAAGAGATAAGAATACCTACACAAACTGAACATTTAAGACAAAAAATAGTTCAAAAGGCGGATTTTATCGTATAAGCAATATCTATGTGAATCTTAAGGTGAAATAAATAAAAGAAGTACTCATTATTAGCATTAATTTAGAGGTACTGCAAAAGAAACGGCTTCTTTACATCCGATTAATTATAAAATGAAATACTTTGTATATACTATTTTATCTGCAAGAAAAACGCGTAGCCTAAAAAAGACATTTGAAGATAAAAAGAAAGTCAAAAAATTAGAAAGTCGTCATATCCGTTACATACCGATTTTAATAGGTTACCTAAATTACATAAGTAAAGTGTACAATACTTTACGTGTGTACTTGTAGCGGCTACGGCGCTACGGACGTAGCGTCGTAGCACCGCGGCGCTCGCCGATTCGACTCGACTCCATAATTACGCGATGCGTATTTTAATTGGACGCGATTAAATCTTAATAAATCGGTTCCCACACGCGCCGAACAAAATTACGCCAGCGGCTCGTTGTAATTTCACATTTGCACTACTGAAACCAAAGAAATTCCGTTTTCACTCCAATCTGAACACCAACCTACCTTCCTAACTTTAACGTTGAATTATACACACGTTTAAAGTTGCAGATAGGACCTTGTGGTGTGGTAGTGATTGGACGATGCCCGCAGGCGAGAAGAAATTGCAAGTCTACTTTAAAACGCCGCATCGCGTGCCTCCCGCGTCAACTGCCGACCGCAGACCGCTGTGATGTACTCTTTAATTTCAGCATCGTAAATACCTATACCCGCAAGTATATTTAGCGAGCTATGCGAGATATATCTGTCTCTTTTTTCCCTCAAGAAAGCGCACGTGTAAGCGAGATGGTTCCGGGGGGACAACCCCTTAGGACAATTCGCAACTGAGTAGGTATGTACATATTTGTACGTGTTACAATGTGGCGCGTTATCTTTCATACATATGAGTATTGGTGTTATTATCGTAAGTATTGCTTGATTTCATGAATCAGTGCTTTGTGATAGCGTTGACTTTATTTTTTTATTTGGATTCTTTGACGTCGCTGTACGAGAACGTGCTACGTTACGAGATGGCTAATTCGATTGTAACTACGAGAATATGGCCCACTGCGTCTCTATTCTAAGCGGTAAAATCCATATCGTTTTTAACTCGGCCGCCATTACTGTCATGGAAATAAAAGCTATTAAAACGTTAACAATACGATAGCAGGTCAAAAACGATATAGTTTTTACCGTGTTGAATAGAGGGCCTGAGTATTTAGACATAAGTTTAGTTAATCTCATTCTCAAACTAAACATAGCTTAGTCATATTTCTAATCTTTAGTCTATGATAGCAGCAAGTGGATAGTTCATCTTGTATTTTCTCACTTGTCACTCAGCACTGCGTCTCTACGAGTATCATTACAAACTAGCCTAGACAAACACGTCGACCACTTGTGCAAGCCGCCCAAGGCTTACAACTACTATTAGTACACCACTATTTAGGTAAGACTCACACCTTCCTTGTGTCTGCGTTAAGACCAACAATTCTCGGAAGACCAAGACACTGCCCGCGCAGCACAACAAACTACACCGCCTAATTACGTATCTTATTTCGGCACAAACTGGTCCAAAACTAATTTGTATCGGAATGTGATATACGCGCGCCCGAGGGCACGCGCCGGCTTTAATACTTTTAATCACCTTTACCCTCCTAACTGCTCCTAACTGCCGGGCCACTCCCGCGCAGGCGCCACACCCGTCTCGTCCTTTAGCTGCACTCTATGCCGGGACATGTATTAGAACGTAGGAGGGATATTGTGTAGAAAATGTATAGTTCCATCTTCTATACTTCTTTTGTTTGATTTTATAATTGATAGATCAATAAATAAATATCAGGGGACAATGTTACACAATTTGACCTATTTAGTCCCAAATTAGACAACGATGAACATACTTATATGGACAAATAAATACTTAAATACATAGAAAACATTCAAGACTCGGGATACTCGTGCTCATCACACATATTTTTGCCCTTACGGATTCGAACCCGGGACTGCTGTTTCGTTGACAGGGTCACTACCACCAAGGGTAAACGCGTCGTGAAATGACTGACAGTTTAAATGTATCACTTTCTGTTGCAAGTAGGAGAAGAGGAGAGAGCCAAAATATAAGTACACTAATCCCTAAATGATTAATAAATAATATATTTGTCCGTGTGGTTGCCGGGTTAGAATAGTGCCACTCCATATCTTCCCGTGGATGTCGTAAGAGGCGACTAAGGGAATAAAGGCTTGTAGTACTGTTAGGCGATGGGCTTGCAACCTGTCACTAATACACTAGTAAACATCTTAGCCTATTTGTGCAAAATGTGGTAACAGAATTATAAACGAGTTTTTAAAGTTGTAGGTAATTCTGTAGCTCTGCCTACCCCACTCTGGGATTAGAGGCGTAAAGGTACGTATGCATGTATATCAGAGGATAATGCCACACTAATAGACCTAATGCTAGACTAAGCTCTAGGCTTGTAGTTACTAAAGTTACTAGACAACGATAAAAATACTTATATAGAGAAATAAAAACTTTAATACAGAAAAAACATCCAAGCTTCAGAAACAAATTCTCGTGCTCATCACACAAATATTTGCCCTTACCGGGAATAGACCCCCGGCTCCGCTAGCTTCATAGGCAGGGTCACTAACAAGGCTCAACGTGGTGTCAAAATCCCTTATAGTCGTCGATTGAATCCCAGATTTATTTTGATTTAATGTAGGTAGGTACATACATTTAGAACACAACCATTTTAAAAATCTTTGATTAACTTGTCAATTCGCAAATCATTTTTTACCAAATACCAGTAGGTACCAAGTAGCAAATACTGTGCAGTGAACGACTCAGTTGCTATTGATTTTGATTGTCCACGGGTAGCTTTTTGTCGAGCGACCGCAACGTCTACAAGAAATAAAAGAGCCCGAGGCATGTCCGAAAATCAAACGAAATCGATTAAAATACATCGATTACCTTATGATTTGTCTGTTCGAATTTATGGGAACGCTTTTGGGAAATCCCATCTGTAGTTTTTGCGCGTAAATTCTTAGTCTTTGTCATGCTTTATCCGAATAAAATTGAAGTGGAATCTGTCACCTCTTTTTTGCCTTTTTGTTTTGGTTTGGAGTGAATGAGACAGTACCTATTCTGTTTATGAGGTTTGGTTATAGTTGACTGGTCGTCGGTATTCGGTGTGGAGGCGATGTCACGGGTGAGCTGCCCAAGCGCCGGCGCCGCGGTAACTATTTCATAAGACAATAAGCGAGAGAAGTATTTAAAAAGTAGTGCCTTTGCCCTCATAATTGCACAAAAAAATTAAATTCTGAATTTCACATTTTTTTAAATGTTTTCATATGAGACATAAATTACTTTTTTGTGAAATTCGGAATATAAAATTGCGTTTTTACAATATAACAATTCTTTTTTCTAACGATTAACTGATGCACCTTCGGTCTGTCAGTCCATATAAGTTTCTTAAAAATGTCCGTCACTTTTTTCTGTTTCTTCTTGGCAATGCAAACTAAGGCGCAACCATAGCGACGTAAAATTACGATCGGAAACAATATTGTTTTCATCACACTTGCACGTAAACAGTATCTAAACATACAGGTTAACTTGGCCGCAATGCCCGGTATAAAACCCTCGACCTTTTTATTTACCATGAAACCCAAGGTCGGTAAGTAATTTTTTTTTAATTTATAGCACAGCACACATGTCATGCAAGTTCAAGCAAAGAGTTTACACGCAATTGAAAAATTGTCTTAAAATGTTATTTAAACAGGAATTTCATTGCAATCTCGCTACATGTTACTTAAATACTCAATTAATGTTCTTAATAATCGATTTTAATAGTTTTCTGTATCAAAACGTCGTTTTTTTTGACACTCCTTCAGGGCTGTATGTATACCTACGTAAGTATTTGCCCTTAACGTTTCTGAACGAAACATTTGTATAATCTGTGGAGTCCGCCCGTCATCCGCTTAAAAAAAGTTCAAGTAATTCGTAATAATAGTTGTGCTGACTTGTGTGTGATTATAAGTTTTTTCTGTCCTATAATTTTATTTATTTACTCGCAAATGTGATGAAAAACATTGTATGTTTCACGGTCGGTACAGGAATTACGTACCTCGACTCAGAAAGCCCTCAGTCTTCGACTTCGGGCTTCTACTAGAGCCTCGATCGTAATTCCTTACTTACCGACCTTAATACACAATGTACTATTGCGCAATGTAGAATATTATACCATGCACTACGTCTGTCGGTTCATATGCTATGATTAATTGATGATGATGTCGCGATGGTAATCGTGTTACCTCTCACTGTCAACACCGAAACCATTCCACACTTTCAACCAAAATCACTATGTCACAGTAAAAAACTAAAATAATAGATCATTCAGGTTGATCGTGGACCGCTAAATTCAGGAAACCCTGTACGTGTAGGTAAATAAAGATTCAAACCCACATTTCCTCATCTACGTCATACGTCATACTCATATGACCATAGATTTCTTATAATTAATACTCAATAGATAATTATGTTCAATTTACAATTATTGTCATAAATTTAGCCATTTTGTTAATCCAAAATACCCATATTACTGTCGAAAGGGCAACATGTTTTTTTTAACGAATACATAACATTGACATAGAGTTAAAACAGCTCTACGCTTAATTAGCATCCGTGATGCTCTGGGAACATTCCGCTCCAACGTCCTTAGGGATGGCGAGGATGAGCCGTGTTCAAACTTGGCGAGGTGAAGTAAAACAAACTTTTACATAACTTATTACTTTTTCTGACGGAGCAAAACCGTTCATCAGTGGGTAGGTGATAATGTTAACCTCTCAGGGGGGGTTATTATAAATAAATACATATCAGGGGCCAATCTCCTATTGACCTAACCCCAAACTAAGCACTAGGCTTGTACTATGGGTAATAGGCAACGATAAACTTACTTATATAGATAAATTCAGACATGAATACATAGAAAACACCCAAGACTCAGAAACAAACACTCGCCCTCATCACACAAATATTTTCCCGTACCGGGGATCGAACCCGGGACCGCTAGCTGCGTAGGTAGGGTCACTACCGACTAGGCTGTCGCTATTAACGTAACTATAAAGTTCATTTTACGGCGAGCGGAAAGGACAGAGCTATAGCAGTTATATAGCTCTGTCCTTTTCTCTCAGCGTAAACTGAACTGCATAGCTATGTCATAATAACCCTGCAGGTGTCGCAAAACAAAAG
The DNA here is from genome assembly GCA_927399475.2 of Acleris emargana. Taxonomy (NCBI): domain Eukaryota; kingdom Metazoa; phylum Arthropoda; class Insecta; order Lepidoptera; family Tortricidae; genus Acleris; species Acleris emargana. The sequence goes on from OV656840.1 coordinate 8,945,222, forward strand.
TGAGTTCGCGCTATAGGCTTATCGTACCGACGACAATGTGGGAGAAGCGAGTAGAGCTAACGATCAACTATTAATATATACCTCTTTTATTGACACGGGATCTATATATGTTGTTCAACAAACTGTGAGGAGAGCAGTGTGAACAGCTAGCGATCATCTATTAATATAATATATGTCTCTTTTATTGACACGGGATCTATATATTTTGTCAGTTTCTTGAGCTAGAAAATATAACTAAAGGAAAAGCAAGCTTTAAAACCCGACTACATTTTCTATACTGTCGTCAATATACTTATGTTAATAATTGACACTTTGCCATTGTTATCCACCCGGGATCGTGAAAGGATTCTAATGATACCACACAGATCTAAATCGGCGCAGGCGTTTACAAGTTATGGTGGAATAAAGAATCGTACATACATAAATGCATGAACTCTGAAAACATTACACTCCCTTTTTTGGGCAGGCGTGTAATAACACCTCAAAGGCCCTAGCCAAGATGCAAAAGATACTAAAGTTTTTCTTTTGACAGTTGACCACGTAGTTTATCGCAACGCACAAGAATGTGATTCGATAAATTTTGGGGGATAGAAATGAAAAAAGTTAGACATCTGGCTGTGGCCCCCGTAGTCTACTGCGGACACGAGGCGCGTATCGATCGATCCGCCGCGAATTCACCGCGGCAGGTGCGCGCGCACCTGCGCCGGCGATTGTTGCATTCCGTCTGCGCCAGTGCTTGTCCTGCAGCATCCCTCCTCCTCGCACAACACCTGATAGAAAGGGACTGACGACCAGCGAGAGACGTGCTAAAGAGGAGGTTAGACACTTGTGCAGGATACAGATTATCAGGTTATGTCTAAGGATCGATAAGGGTAATTAGAAGCCATTTAAATTGAAGAAAGTTAGAAAAATATGTGGGCAGTTAAGGACGACAATATGAAAAAGTAAGAAATATAGGTATACGAGTAGGAACGTGTATTTTCATCCATTCCATTGTATTTTAAGGTACAATCTATCAATGGAGCCCTATCTCATCATGCTGCCTAGCTAAGCCAAATCGGCCAGAACACGACCTCATTACTGTCAAGAGTTCATTGATCTACTTTGGCAATCGAACCTGAGATAACGTTTATTGCTAAGCACGACTATGTCACAGTGGCGTTATCAATCAAATCGTTAAAATAAATATCAGCAAAACGTCACCGTGACACTTCTATAGTGGGTATACGATTCCATTTTGCTGATTGAATATTGGATTTTTAGGTTTCATCTTTTACACTTCTATCATTTGCATAAATATGACAACTAATCACAAATTTTCATTCATATTAATATGTTTTCCTTCTTTCTTTCAAATAGTACTCAAAATTGACAAAACGTTAAAAAAAATATGAAAATCGCCAGCTTGATCATGTGTTTAAAATAACTCGTATGGTTAAAACTTAAAACCGGACGGATTTGCAAATGATGACTTTACAGACTGCTTCCTGTGACATTCGTCACCGGACAGCGGCGAGGAGCGGACGCCTCGTCAGTTTGGTATCTGCATACCAAATGGTCTGCGTAGAGAAACACTGACAAATATATTCTAACTTGCATGCCTTATTCTATATTCTTTGTCTCTATACGTAATGTTATTGTATTGTTTCTATCTGAGCCGCTATTATTATCAAGTTAATAGGAGATGTCACCACGTTGACAATACTATAACATGTCAAAAGGCAAGTTTAGTTTAACCCGAGTAGAATTTCTATTATACTCGTACCTTCCTGTTTATTTTGAATTCGCTACAAAAATCGTCTATTTGTTCCGCCTCTTTTTACCTTACAGTTACTCAACCTTGTTACAAAGTCGTAGTCTGTGGTCGTTTAAACCTTTTTAATTTTAATTTTACTTTTGAAATTTGAACATTCGACTTAGGTACTTGAAATTGGAATATGAAAACCCGACTAAGCCTTGGCTCCGGCCTTACTTTAAATTGAAATAAGAAAAATATACAAAGACTTGGCTTCGGCCTTACTTGAAATTGGATCATAAATATTGGAAAAATATGACTAGGCTGTATGGATTAATGTCCTTTGCCTTTCCTTATGGGATAAATCACAAGAAATAAAAAAATAAAATTTTTAACATTCGATCGACAATAGGGAATATGCATGGATTTTAAAAATCGCATTTCTCATCAAAATATGAAAATACCGTAAAAGAGATCACCAAAACGGAAATTAAAATTAAAATCGGTCAAGAAATACGGAAGTTATAAGCATTTAAAACTTCTAATTAGACAGAGAGATCCGATGTGCACCGTGACGTCATTGTGCACTGCGGCCATATAAACTCCATGTAAAATTCCGTTTTTCTAGAAAGAGATAGGAACAAATCTTTGTTGGCTTATATCTTGGTTATTTTTATAGTTATTCAAAAAATGATTTTTGTGATCTGTTTGTTACATGAATCAGCTTCAATTGAAGCTGTAAAAAAAACATGCATATTCCCTATTCGGTCGTCAGACGTGAAAACTTTGCCATTGTTATACAATCAACAATGTTAAGCTACATTGAATATTCTATAAAATTCTTAAATATTGTAATACATTTAATAATTTAATATTTTTTTATTGGCAAAGGGCGCACTAAGGCTAAACCACCGTGGTTTTTAACCGCGTGACGTTTTTTTATCAAGTTAATAATCAGTCACCAGTGCGGCCGCCTGCATTAGTTTAACTTGATTAAAAAGTAACGTCTACGCTTAAACCTCAATAATTATAGTTTCATAAAGGGTGATGGGCAATTTTGTATGGACCCCGTCCCCACCCTCCAACAGTCACGGGATGCATGTTTATATGTTCGTTAGGACCCAAAACAAGACAAAATAACTATTCTAGTAGCTAAATCGATGGGATTTTTTCTATGAAAAAAATCTTTCAAGAGTCCATGCAATGCAAGAATGTGTTCATTTTTAAACCAATTCCATAAGATATGATAATGGTTTTCCAAGAAAACCCCATACATAGGACGATCGTCGTCATAGTAAAAAATCATCAGGTTGCCAAGATCTATCAAATGAGATATGTTTCGTTTCTGTTGGTGGGTGGGGACATTTTGCCCATTGTCCTTTGTAAAACTTTCGTGTTTCAATTTTTTTTTATCAATGCAAAATCCTACGTATTTATTTTACTACGTTACAGTAACTACTGAATTTGTAACCTGTCACACCATTGATTGCATCTCGATTGTGTGTTGATTTGTTTTATCCCGAATCGTCACGTAATGATATTGCAAGGAGGTACCTTACCTTTCTATCACTCAAGAGCCAAGACCCCGTGTTAACTCGAGAAACATGCCCCTTAATACTTTGTAAGCTAGATATACTAGCTTCTATGCTTTTCAATCTTGCTTCAAAATGATCTTCCAAGGCTTTAGAGACCTGTTTTGAGTCCATGACGAGCATTGCATTACGCTGAGAGGCTCCCACACAGATAGATAACCTTTATTAACGTGACCAAATGGTGTCAAATAAACCATTTTTTTTTCGTTCTTGCTTTATTCAAGTTCTCTTTCGCAGCGAAATTTTAAGTTTAGTAAGATTTTAGAGATTGTATTAACTCACGCGAAATCTCAAAATACAGTGTAGCCTGAAGAGTGCATGCCGTAGTGACGTGCCGTCTCGCTCCGTCAGCTCTGGCTCGGGATCATGAAAGGCCACAACGTTTGCAGTTTGTACTTTGTTCTTATAATTAAAACGTCGATTCTCACGCAAATTTGATGTTCAACCGCGATACAGTTTATAATCATGATGGAGTTGGAATGTGCGAGGAAGTGCAGGTAATTAAGCCATAAAACCCTTTAGTTTATTATTAGTAGCTGAAATGCTTCGGCTTTGCGTTTAATTAGTGTGCGTAATTATGTACAAATAGATTTTAAACTGACATTCAATCTCATGGAAGCACCTTGAGTTAGGGTCTCTATTCCACTTAGTTATAATATAAACCATATTGCTATCGTGTTGTTAACGTTGTGGTAGCTCTCATTTAATGTTCAAAAGCGACCGTTATTTAGGTATACAATTATGAAGTTTATTATTTCAAATTAACAAAAAAACAAATTGGTTAATAGGTCAATGACGAAGATGTGGTAACAAACATAAAAAATAGAAAACGTTTCTTCTTTTTCCAAGTTAGTTTGAAAATGATAGGTAAGTAAGTCTCTATCTTCCTAGCTATTATTAATCCCATATGGTGGTGGAGTCAGCTTTCCTGATCGATCTTCTTTTTCTTTTTTTCTTGAGTGATAAGTAAGTAAGAATAATTTCAAAAATTTGATGGGTTCATACAAAGTGGAATAATTCTCATCCCCATTATGGTTTTAGTTAATAAAATATATACAAATATTTTGACCGTCGAATTCCGCGTTATTTTGCCGCCGTTCAGTACACTCAGCGACTGTTGACAGACCACTTCAAACCGCTAATAGCAGTTTAATCCAGTATTTGCTTCCCAATAGGAATTATTCGGAGGCACGAGAGGAATTTCCCTCGAGTGAGTTGCGCAAGCGGCGGGCGGGCGGCGGCGCGCCGCGCTGTTTGACGTTCCCAGGCGATAGCAGCTATCTCCCGCAAACACCTGATTGTTTGAACCACAGCCGACTTTAGAACAATTACAGTACCAAACTACCAAAACCAACCTTAACTGAACAACTTATGACCCAACTGCGTTTGCGACGTTTTATTTAGTCCTTGTTTTACCGACACGCGACTTATCTATCGATACTTTCAAGTGAAGTCGCGCGTCACTCACTATTTGTGTTTGTTATCGACAGGTATATATTTAAAACAAATTATTTTAAGTCTGCCATGATATCGCAAAGCTTCCATCAACGCACGGTTTTTTTATCCTTGTCATTGTAATTTTAATTCAACAACTGCCTAATCGATGTAAATATTTTAACTGATTGACATTTTATTTACCTCCCTCTCATCGAGTGTCGAGATTTTAAGAGTGTTATTAATCTTAAATAAATATAATCAAATGGTAATGCGTCCAACATCAATACAATCATAGTAGGTACTGTATTCTTAATATATACCTACATAACTATTTACCCGTGTGGTTGCCCGGTTAGAATAGTGCCACTCCATGTCTTCCCGTGGATGTCGTAAGAGGCGGTTAAGGGAATAAAGGCTGGTAGTACTGTTAGGCGATGGGCTTGCAACCTGTCACTAATACGCTTGTAAACTTCTTAGCCTATTTGTGCAAAATGTGGTTACTGAATTATCAACAAGTTTTTAAAGTTGTCGGTAATTCTGTAGCTCTGCCTACCCCATTCTGGGATCACAGGCGTGATGGTATGTATGTATGTATGTATAACTATTTAGCTTCTGCCAGCGACAACGTCCGCGTAGAAAAGTAGTTTATGTTACTCAGGGATAACGTAGAAAACTAATGGTAAAATAATTTTTGAAATCGGTCCAGTAGTTTTTGAGTTTATTCGTTACAAACATACAAAAATAAATGTAAAAAATAACAATAAAAAATATACCGAAGTGTAGATTTAAAAATGTTTTGTTTAATGTTAAACTCGGCTATAAATATGAAGGTATCTAATTGGTACTCTTTTAACAGTTTCAAAATGTAGTAGTAAGTAGCTTCATTAAAATGAAATATCCCCTATTAATACCAATGCCTAATATCTACATAAATTAATCAATGGTTAATACAATTTAGTCTCTACACAAACAAGAGTTTATTGTTATTCAAATTATGAGTACATGTGTAAGGGCCATAGAGACATAGCAGCGGCGCAGCGCAGTGCACTACGCGCTAGTGCACCTGCGTTGCATCTGCAAGGCCGCAATAGGTCACGGGGCCGGCCCGCTATGCACCCGCCAAGGACCACTCCACTGGGGTGCCGCTTGCTGCGCGCGAGACTATCGCCGCCGCCTAGGTTAGCCGATAAAAGATATAGACTATTTAAAACGCTTAATATAGTTATTTTAGTTTAAAATGTTTTAAATTATTAACTAACAGGACTGAGTAGAGCCTAGACTAGACAAGAATTACATTAAGAGGATTGTAAAGCTCAACATTTGCATACAAAATGCGATAATTTTTCTCCACCCTTTAACCTAGTCAGATTTTTAAGATCTTTGAATATGTTTTAGTTATTATGAAAAACTAGATCTGTCTGTTAGCTTTCCTTTTTTGGAAAGAAACAAGTAAATGAAGAAAAACAGGCACGTCCACGTGTCGCCTCACCTCGTTTGTCGGAATAACTACAATATATTAAAAAATCGAACGAAAATCGAACTTCGGACTGATGAGAATCGTTATGGCTCGGAGTTAAATCAGTAGGTATGTTTTTTTTTGACAGCTTTGCGATTTATGCGTCGTCGGTCCACAATCCCTTTAAAGGATATGTATAGGACTGGACTGACGCACAGTGGATCAAAATGAATAAAAAATGGACATTCGCATTTTTTTCTAAAAACCCTATTTTAAAAAATGCTTTTCGGTTGGAAATTATGTAAGGAATAAAAAATGTTATATAACATTTTTCAAAATGAGGCTTATTTTAAGCAGAAAATTTTTTAATGTGTTTTTTTGTATGAAACTAAAAAATAGGTATCTTATTGTAAGAAAACCGTAACCGATCCCGCTTTCAAACCTTTAGAATATCATTGTCCTACTTTAGAACAGTAGAAAATAGTTAAAATCTTATCTCAGTAGGTGCCCGTTTTGTTTTTATAGTCCAATCAAAAGTCAGTAAATACAACATTTTCTTAGTTATGTATTTTTTTATTTTCATTGAAAAAACGGTATATTCATAACAATTTAGTATAAAAATAAAATATTTATGACATTTTGATACAGATAAATACAAGTTTTTTCAAGAAAATGGTTCTAAATTACATTGAAATCGAAACATTTATTGCGATGGTTTTACTAACTATGATAGTAACAAAAAGTTAAAATATAGATCTAAGATACAATGTATTTTTTTTATAACTTGTAATTGTTGATTTCAAGTATATTACACAGCCGGTGAAATGACTAGCATAGAGGCATTCCATCTTAGTCCTCAGGGTTGGCAACGCATTTGCAGTCTTAGGATTGCATTGCTGTCTTGTGAATGCGAATGTCTATGGGTCACAGTTTCCACTTACCATCAGGTGGCCTGTGTGCTCGTTTGTCTTCTCAATGCCATAAAAAAAAAAAAAAAAAAAAATAACTTTTTGTTACTATCATAGTTAGTAAAACCATCGCAATAAATGTTTCCATTTCAATGTAATTTAGAACCATTTTCTTGAAAAAACTTGTATTTATTTGTATCAAAATGTCATAAATATTTTATTTTTATACTAAATTGTTATGAATATACCGTTTTTTCAATGAAAATAAAAAAATACATAACTAAGAAAATGTTGTATTTACTGACTTTTGATTGGACTATAAAAAAAAAACGGGCACCTACTGAGATAAGGTTTTAACTATTTTCTACTGTTCTAAAGTAGGACAATGATATTCTAAAGGTTTGAAAGCGGGATCGGTTACGGTTTTCTTACAATAAGATACCTATTTTTTAGTTTCATACAAAAAAAACATATTTAATTTTTTTCTGCTTAAAATAAGCCTCATTTTGAAAAATGTTATATAACATTTTTTATTCCTTACATAATTTCCAACCGAAAAGCATTTTTTAAAATAGGATTTTTAGAAAAAAATGCGAATGTCCATTTTTTATTCATTTCGATCCACTGTGTGACGTTAAAGTTTAATCGTAGCTTTCGCCGACAAACCCTTGCTTTTAGAACTGTCATAGCTATGTATCTATGCAAATGAATGATGATCGTACCGTAGTCGTAAGCATTAACACTTTAGATGTCATTGTGTCGGCTTGTTCCCACCGGCTTCACTTATAGCAAATGAATTTCTTTCTAAAGTGTTCTTTTGTACCTTACTAGATTGTACAACATAATTGCATTGTAGTCTGGTAACGTACGTAGTAAAGTTAGTAACTAATAGACTTAATAATGCTAAGGCAGACATTTATGGGCGTAGTTTGGTAGTTCCCCGCATTAAGTGCGAACAAAACCCGCGCAGGAGTGGGGAATGGATGATAATAACAGCATTGAGATTATTCTGTGAGGAAACAATGTCTTTTCATGGCTCAATAATTTTAAAATGTCGCTCATATCCTTAGAAATTACAACCGATCGTGTCAAAAGTCATTTTAGTGTGACTTGTTTACAAACCGCTCAAGAGGATTGTGAGGCGACCACTCGGCCACGATGCTTAAATCGCGAAGCTTTCAATTTTTAAACAATATGTGGTGATAATTATAAAAAAAATGTTTGTGCGTTTTTACCTAATATATATGTTTTCAAGGTTAAAAAAAATAACTTTTTTTGTAAAGGAAAACCTACTCACCTAGTTTTTTTATAGTTAGTTACCTATAGTATACTTAGTTAAGTTTTTCTATAGTATAGTTTTCCTTGTTGGCGTGTCGACGAGTGTCCTGTCGTATCGCCGCAATGTGTCCCACGTCATCTTACTCATGTTTAATGTCATACTCATTATATTTAGCTGTGTTCACTTGCTTAATGTCGTCGCCCGTGGCAGTACAGCTGGCTTTATTTGCAATTACTTCTATGTGACACGTGCTAAGAGCGTCTACATGTGTCTCATTAAAAATACCCTTCCATTGGGTTTCGTAGTAAGAGTAGAAACTATTAGAAGCGTTTTCCAAATAGAGGAACTTTAATTAGAATTTGACATTTATTTTGGACTTATCGGTGAAAGTACTTTTCAGCCCGATATTTAATGGATGCCACAGCCGGAACATCCCTACTTCCATACAAACGAAATGATAAAAACTAGTATATTATAATGTGAACAGTCTTTATTTATCATCGTACAATTTCACATTGCATTGCCGTCTAAACTAGGTACTTAGTGCTGTGTCAATTTTCTAACGCTGTCTCACGTTGACAGATTATTCATGAATGTTTATAATCTGTATACCTACATATAAATTTATTTCGTGACTGACTGACCAATAGCGCACAACATTAACCGCAGAACCTAAGGATTTAAAATTAGGAGATAATTTTCTTTTTGCGCCTTGGGAGTGCAATAAGAAAGGTTTTTCTAAAATCGACCCGCAACGCAACGGGAATAAATGGACAAACGGGAGTAGCGAAAAACTTATTCTAAGCGTACATTTCGCGGTGTCCTCTAGTATCTACTCTTTACTCTTATTATATCTCTTTCAGTTACGCAACACCTAACTAGGCTAGACAAAGAACACGTTGACAACGGCGTGCTCATTGATTTTGTGGCGAGATTTTACAGCGTCTGTAGGCCACGGTCGGGTAATTATAAACCTCCGTCTGCCATCAAAAATAACCTGGATTTGTGACCGTCTGTATCCGTCCGCCTGAATCACATATCGGTAAGTAAACACGAGGGACTTTGACTCCGATTGCTCTTGTTGCAGAGCTGACGCGATGAGTGGCGTTTATTTGTGAAGGAGGTACATTTGGATGAGACAGAGGCGTTGAAGAAGGGCGAAGTTTCAATACTTAATGAACGTTTCATACAAGTTACAAGTTTAAAGGTTACGTCGATCAATTAATACCTAGTATACATTCTGATACTTCATTTAGTGACAACTAAAATGAGGAATGTCAAAACGAAGGAATTAATTTGACTAATCTCAGCAATCATGTTATAGTTTAACTGCGTTTTTATTATCGTTAAGGCCGGCACAGGCATAGAAACATGTCGTTTGCATTGAAAGCAGCGACAGCAGTGGCGTGCGGCACGCCACGGTTCACGATGCGGCAGACTTTGTCAAATAAGCAGAGATCATTGGACCTTTAGTAGGAACATATCGGGAATAGATCTTAGTCTGCAATTTCAGTACCTATTGTATATGGTAAATGGTAGTACTGCAATACTGATCTGCGGGAAAATCGGTGTCAGGTAATTTTGTAGGTACGTTCACCTACAAAATTATTAGCTATAAATCCAGGACTATCATCGCAGGCGCACTGAGTTTGAACTTGTAAGATTCGATTAATGATTTTATTTATGTTAGTTTTAAAAATAATTATTTACTACTTTATTACCTTTAATTTAGATACTTTTAAGTATTATTGTATTTAATAATTGAAAAAAAATTATCTTCTGCTGGAGTTTCTTGCGGCGCTTCTTATCCGCAATGATGGTCTTATCCGAAGCGCTGGTAGATTCACTCCATGTTGCCGTCGTGTAAAAGAGCCCTCATGTGGCCAATTTACTGAATAAATATTTTTAATTTAAAAAAATAAATTATATATGCATTGCACAAGTTTGATGTCAATGCAATATTGAAATACAGTTGGCAATTTATTTGTTGTATCTATCTCTCGCTGTGTGACGATTAACTTAGGTAAGATTCCTGAGATAAAATAGAAAGAAATCCTGCTAAACGAAATTGAAAAGAAAATGAGACATTTTAGACATTAATAAAAGTATTATGCAACTTTGCAAACAGAGCTTCTGATCTGGGCCTTTATTCAACACGGTAAAAACCGGTCCGTTTTTGAGCTGTTATGGTATTGTTAACGTTTTGATAGATCTTATGTAATAATCAGTGATCGGAATTGGTAGTGCCATTTCGCGGGACTTCGGTACGTAAGATTAGTATGGATATAGTTTTTAACCTCGGGATTTGATATGAAAAAAATTAAGTTTGTGTTGAAAAAATATTTAAAGAACATGTAATGTGAAATGATGTATGGAAAATGTGCTTTCAGATAAATGCCCTGAATAAAAGTCTCTATAGTTGCTACCACTGTTATCGGGTCCCTTCAATGTTTCGACTGATTTTGTACTAGATAGCAAAGTAGTAGTACTTTAATAAGTTCCGATTATCCTCTATCTATTTAAACAATTGACATTAGTTTAAACCTATTTTGTGATAAGCTGGCCAGTTAAATAGAGATAAAACGATTGCAATGTCAACTTCATATGCATGTCAGTGTCATATGCAATCTGTACCTACCATATAAATATAAATTCAATAATCGCAAAAGTTACTGGACTTTGTGATATTCTTATTGTGACTATTTTGGCTGATCCTTACTGGACTCCGATTTACTTCTGATTGGACTAAGTAAAGTCTTGTTGTTGTAAATAAGAACAGTACCAGATCTTTCTACCTCACTGAACATGCCTCGGAAAACTAAGAAAGAAACTGTTCTAAGTTGGATTGAACTATATCCCGATTTAAAGTATGACTCTACAAGACATTTAATACACTGTAAAAAATGTGAAGTTGATATAGGGTGTAGAAAAAGTACCTACAGTGAAAAGACACGTCGAAGGACCTGTACACACAGGATTGCCTCGCAAACCAGATGAAGGTTTTTACTTCAACCTGATCGAGTTCCTCATAATGTGCAATATCCCTTGGGTGCAAATCGAAAACCCAGCATTCACATCTTTCTTTCAAAAGTACTTTTGCTGTACTTATGCAGATCAGCCTCTTCGAAGTCTACCCAGTGAATCAACGATAAGAAAAGTATACCTGGACAAGTTTTATCAAGCCAGAATATCTGCTATAAACAATAAAGTAGCAAATATAAAAAATTGGATATCGCTTGATGAAACGACAGACTTTTTAGGCAGATATGTGGTCCATTTCTTGGTGAAGCCCTTGGATGCAACTGTTTCCCAAAAAACTTATTTAGTGGCATGTAAAGTGCTAGCAGTAGTGAATGGGGAGACTATTGCTAAGTTTGTTAGGTACAGACTGCTTACAAAATATGTGGGGTGAATCCTATGAAAATCAACTCGATAGTGTGCTTCTATTATGTACCAATAGCGTTGCGTATTATGTTGAAGGCGGGGCGAATTTTAAAAATTGTTTTACCTCAAATGAAACATATTACGACGACGCGCTGGCCTAGTTGGTGGTGACCCTGCCTGCGAAGCTAGAGGTCCTGGGTTCAAATCCCGGTAAGGGCAGATATTTGTGTGATGAACGCGAATATTTGTTCCTGAGTCATGGATGTTTTCTATGTATTTAAGCATATATTTCTCTATATAAGTATTTATATCGTTGTCTAGTACCCATAGTACATGCCTAGAGCTTAGTTTGGGTCTAGGTCAATTGGTGTGACATTGTCCCCTGATATTTATTTATTTTTATTTATTACATGCTTAGCTCATGCTCTGCATCGGGTGGCAGAGCAAATAAGATGTCAATATCCGGATGTAGACACCCTGATCGCTAACTTGAAAATAGTTATTTGTTCAACAAGAGAGCAAAGTTGGTTTTTGCTGCGAGTGATGATTTTGAATCCCGAGTAAGCGAAGGATTCTATTATTGAATCACGAGCGTAGCGAGTGATTCTAGGTTAGAATCCTGAGCGTGGCGAGGGATTCAAAGATACGAGACAGTAAAAAACTTTGGTCTCGTGTGAGACATACAACTTTTCACCTCAGCAGCAGCGAGAACAACACAGCGTGAAGCTGGTAGGGCCAACGCAGGTCTTCCGTTGTGACCATTTGGTGAATACACGACTAAATAACGACACGATCGCATATGCATCAATCACAAGCATTTATGCAAAATACTAATAAAATAAAAAGTGGAAAAAATAAACATTAAACAGATAAAACCTGTCACTCAACTTGATAATGCCGTAGTGCAAACACAACTTTATACAGCTTTATGTAGTCTGTGGCTTTAAAAAAAACCTAACTAGGCCTTGTCTATGGCTATTGGCTACAATAATCCCGCTATTTTTGAAATGCGTTCTGAAACTGCCCCCGCGGTTTATGTCACGAAATTAGAGATTGTTAAAACAATAACAAAATTATGTAGATACATGATAAACTTCTTATTTTTCATTAATTTTGTCTTCAAAACATTAAATAAAAAAAATGATTGTACCTACTGTATAAAATAGTTATAATAAACACATTTCAAACTTTAACAGATAGTTTTATTTGCAATTTTACGGTTATGTGTGCATCCGAACGTGCGTTTCTTTTTGGGCCTACTATGTGTGGAATTTGAAAATCGAACTTCGAATCAAGTTGTTTCTATCTCTCGCTGTTTTCCTATCGAAGTGAAAGTGACAGAACAAAGTGAAGTTCAATTTTTTCGAATGTTGTGAGTAGCCCCAGCACTGCTCACGGCATTTTTTTTATTTTATTAAAAAGCTACTTTGCCTCTCGCTCGCAGCAAAATTGAATTTTGCTCACTGTTTTTAAGCAGCAAAACCTGCTTGTTTGAGCTGCTGAGGTGAAAAAGTATTTTTAAAGTCTCCTAATAGAGTGCAACTGTTAAAGGAAATTTATCCAAATTTGCCCTTTCCTCCTAAGCCAGTAATCACAAGGTGGGGGACCTGGCTCGCTGCAGTGTCTTACTATGTAAGGTACTTTAATGAAATAAATACGGTCGTGTCACGATTAAGAACTTCAGATGCAGTTTCGATTAAAAAGGCTAAACAAGTGCTTAAAAAATCCAACATTAAAAAGATTTAAATTTTATTCATGAAAATTTTAATATCATCGAGGTGGTTTTAACTCGTTTACAGGAACGGAATATGTCAATGGTCGATGCCTTAATAGATTTTGATCAAGTTAGGATGGTCATAAATTGGTCTACTAGTTTACCCGTAGAAACCAAACTTGAAGCGGTCATGGCTCGAAATCCGGATTGAGACACTATAAGAGAATACGCTGAAATTATTTCAAAAGAAACCGCATCTGATGACATTTCGTTTTATAAATTTGCCCCGCTGACATCAGTAGAGGTCGAAAGGTCATTTTCTACATATAAATGGATATTAGACGTTAAAAGAAATAGATTGACAGAAGAAAGTATAGAAAAAATTATGGTTTGCTACTATAATTTCGAAAAAAAGTAAGGAATAAAAGATGTTAAATAATTTTAATAATGTTCATTTCATATAGTGATGTTGATGTTTTATGTTTTATTCAATGATTGTATTATTGTCAACAAGTTTTTAGATTTGTTGGTAATTCTGTAGCTCTGCCTACCCCACTCTGGGAATGAAGGCGTGAAGGTATGTATTGTCAATTGTAACTGTTAACTGAAAGTAATTTTAAATGAATGATGTATTTATAATGACAAAAAAAATACTTTTGCATTTTGAAGATATTTTTTTTGTGAAAAAATACGAATCCCGGAATCCCAAGTCTTATCCATGTTATTTACAATGTTTAAGGTCATTCACCCGAAATGGCACTACCTATTCCGATCATTGATAATAATAAGGGCAGCCTATTTAAAAACAAAACCATATCTAACAGGTTAAATACGATTTGGATTTTACTGCGTAGAATAGATGCGGAGGCGAGACAAATTTACTTTAATAAATATTTTAAAGAAAACAAATAAGTGGATATTCAGCCATTACTATAAAAGTAAATTGTCTTGTTGTTGTCAAGTGCAGATGTGCATACTAGTTAACATATTTATGAAAGTTCGAAAAGCATGCAAGCTGTTTGTAGCCAAGTATTCCTTAATAATATGTTATTATCGTTTATTTTATAGACGCCTTTTACGTATGTTAGCTTACAATAAAGTTTATTATATTTAAACTATAGTCTTAAATTGTAAACTTTAAAAAAAAAACGATACAGCTCATGCTAGTCCGCAGTTAGTCGGGTAGGTCATTCTTTACAGTGGCTATTTGTAATGTAGCGTGTCTTAAGGTCACAAATCACATGTTTTAATTATACAAAGCTTAATCAAAATAACTAGACAAGGTTAATTATTTTTTAAATATGGTTACTACACAATATGACGTTCTCTCGTATTGTAAACTCTGTAATATTTGGAATACATATTACGGCATGGATGGAGAACACAATCAAGTCACCGTCTGTTCTATTGGCTTTAGCACATATTGCTTTTTTTGACATGCAATCGTACTGTCAATGATAGCTTTTACTTACTTGGCAGTAGTGGCAGTCGAGTTAACAACAATACAATATCATGTCAAGTCAAAAGTAATATGGTTTTCACAGGCAGAATAGAGCCTCTACTGCCAAAGTTGGATTTAAAAAGTTATTTCATAGATATTGAGTGACTTTTATTTCGTTTGCCTTTTTTCAGTGAGAACCGGCAATAACTAGCCCAGCCACGATCAAGAAAGATTGCATGTGATTAGGCGGCCCAATTTATTTGTGACCTAACGCTAGGCCGGGGACACACTTTCCCATGCATCCCACGCAACGGGCGCATAATTAAGGCTTGCGCCACTCGATCCGGCATTGTTCGACGTAATGTCTCTTCTAAATCAGAGCTCGCATCATGTGTGTACCCGGCCTATTGTCGCTCGTTCACACGCACTCACTAAAATGCTCCCACGAAACGGTCGCTGCTTCCAAAACGTATGATTGGACGCCGACAACACTATTAACTAGAGAAATGAAACAGTTCTGCATTATAATTGGGGGTATTGTACATTTTTCGTAATTATACTCTTTTTATAATTATGTGATTTCGTAACGCAGTTGCAACATATTGACTGCCAGTCTGGAGTTCTGGAGTTTCTTGCGGCGCTTCTTCTCCGCAATGATGGTCTTGTCCGAAGCGCTAGTAGATTCACTCCTTATTACCGACGTGTAAAAGAGCCCTCATGTGGCCAATTTACTGAATAAATATTTTGAATTTTGAGTGCTTCCTATTCTCAATATCAAATTTAGTCAATATAGAGTAACATAGAAGTGGTAACGCATTCCTGGCCCATGACGAACCAGATGAGTCGTAAATTTAAACAAATAACGATTATGAGCGCTGAACGTGTTTAAGTACATAATAATATGTTCCTTTGCAAAGAATGTCAAAATTTCAATTAACAGTTGATATTCTGGTTGTTCATTGAATTTTTAGATAAAAACTTCGCTACAGCTGAATAACGGGACGCACGACCATTATCGCATACTATGTGTTACGAAAAAAGTTAACTTTATTACAGGACGCCTGCAGGATGATCGCGGTGGGAGGGTTCCGCAGTGGCTTAATTAAACTTGCTGAAAATCGTTTGTGAAGGTGTTAACTATTCTTGTACTTGTTACATAATTAACTTGACAAAATATATCTTGACCTTGACACCAGTGTGATGAGAAGAGCCCTATGTGGGCCAAGGCCCCGCTCACAGGTCAGTTGAAGCTCGATGGTGAGTTCTTTAACGATGTTTTTCTTAAGAGAACAATAACACCCCAATAAATTAGACAACAACTAAAATGAAAGTATTTTACGACGATGATTGATCACGAATAAGCCAATCGCACCACCTGACACTTTCATTTCAATCAAACATACCAAGTTATAATATTGTCACAATGAAAAAATATTTCCCGTGAGCTTGGAAGTTCAATACCTAATTCATATGTAATGTGATTTATTGATATTTATAGAAAAAGATTCATTCACGCAGATACTTCCTTATAAAGGTTTCCGTTCATGAACGATCCTTAAAACAATCGCGTCGGTTTGCGCAGGAATCCGGTGCGCTCTGCCCAAGGACGGAGCCTTGAAGAGAGCGTTTATATGAGCCATAGTATAAGCCCCCAAAAAATTAAGCACTTTAGTGCCTTGTCATAATGAATGGACTTTAAAGTGATCATTGAATATCAAGTACCGATTAGTCAGTGGGTTTACATTGGCAAGGTCAACATTTTTGTAAATTCCAAGCGGACTAGAAAAGAAAAGCCCGCTTAACACTTTTATCTTAGGATTGTGGGTGCTTGTGTCCTGTGTCCTGTGTGCATCAATTCTTCACGCTGCAATGACCGGATGGACTTGGATAAATTTTGAAATGGAGATAGCTTATCCTGGAATAACACTTAGGTTACTTTTATTCCGAAAAGTTTAAAAATTCCGAGGGAATAAAGATAATCTAAATCTAAGTGGACGAAGTCGCGAGCAGAAGCTAGTATTATAGTAAATGCGAAAGTTTGTGTGTTTGTTTGTTAATCCTTCACTCTGCAACGGGTCCACAGATTTGGATGAAATTATAAATGGTGATAGCTTATATCCTGGATTAACACATAACCTTTTCATCCCGGAAAATGTAAAAGTTCCCGAGGGAATTCTACGCGGACGAAGTCGCAGGCTAGAAATAAATAAATGTTACTTTCAGTGGAATAGTAGGTAAACTACCTTATTTTTTTTTAACAATATTAAATTAGGACAATGGCAAAGAAACAACTTCAAATGACAAACACAAGCGTCGACCACGCTCCATCTACCGGCACAGCCTGCACGAAATCAAGTTCTGCGTACACTTTTTATCAATCTTTTTGACGCATAAGCTGTGTAAGTATGTATAAATAATGCATCGAGCCCAAGATCCTGCGCATTTCATTGATGCCGTTTCCGCGCACGCGCGGTCCGGTCCGGCCGGCCCGGCAGGTGGACATCGCCATTAAAATTCAATACATCCTCCTCTTTTTACTCCTCTCGCCATTATAATTACTATGTGAATCAAGAATTCCTTCACGTTTAAATAAACGATCCTGTTTTCGTAATGACCATTAAGAACGACAGCGGTACTTCGCGACGCGTGCCCGAATCATAGTTGGAGCTTCGGTGGACCGAAACTACTTAAGGCAGACATTTAGTTTTACGATCCGCCGATTCATAATTCGCCGAATTTTCCTTCATACTTGTTTATGCACCCTCGTGTGTAAAGCTTTTCTATATTCAGAGATGTTTAAAAAGTATCGTTCGACTCGGTATGCCACCGAGAGCTTACTCGTAGAAACGTGATCCAATGGGACCGCGGTATTGTTGACGTTTTGTACTATTACTTTCTTTGATGTGTACACAAATTCCCACGTTTTCCTTTATCGGTGGCTTTCTCTGAGATAAGAATGAATTGACAACAATGGCGTATAATCGAAGAAAGTTTAGCGTCGCAATATTTCAATAAGCCGGCACCGCTCTTATAGCCATGATAATTCGCAGACGTTTGCTTTAATGAAACTTTATAGTCGTTAAGATTTTTTCAAACAAGATAGTAAAACTTCCGTGTGATTTTAAGATTCTGACTATTGTTATGAATTAATCGTTTCCTTTCTTTGCAAGTTGAAAAACCGTTAATCCGCTGCTATATAAATCAGTGAATAGATTTCTTGATAGCCTAATTACTGTTCGAATGAATTAGAAAGCAGATAATCGTAGACTAAAAGCTTTTCCCGGGAATCGATATTTTGCCAAAGAGTTCAGGGATATCTATTTTCAGACTTTAATTATAGCTTTATCTAATCGTTTTGTTTTAGCCTGCCTGTCGGACTGAAACATTTGTTTGCTGCCCGTAAATATCGAGAGGCCCGCATGCCTTAATCACACTTCCTACAGCCTTATCAGGGATTTATGTGCTTACTGAGGTAATTATAGACGCGCTCTGGGGTTCCCTGGGACTCAGACTGTTCAACGTTTATTAACATTGGTTCTTCAGGGGCGATAAAAAATATATTGGAATCGTTAATATTCTTATTTATAAACATTCACCCTCCGTGCTCGAAAACTTGAAAAGTAGTCGATACGTTGAGTCGAAATTTTATCACAACGTAATGATGCATTTTAATTCGAAACTGTTTTTATATAAATACATTTATAAGTTTTATTTTTAGAATACTTTTGATTGAGCCGCAGAAAAGCGTCGCTGTATTTAGCCAGTAGGTACGTTATACACAATTGAACATTATCGGTTCTTACACTTTTAATGTAGGCAGGGTTATGTTTGCAATTCCTCCGTAGGGGTATAATATTATTAAGTAACTGGTGTAACGTTAATACATGCTGTTAGTTCCCTACAGTTAGATATGATTTACCACCCTCGTGAGTTATCAAAAAAGCCGACTGTAAAAGGCTCATGATTTCCTAAAATAATTGCTGTTGAAACCAAAAATGCGAAGTTTTTAAAAACACGAAGCAGGAATGGAGATTGAGTGGCCACCCGGGGCTCCTGTAATTACCCGCCCGTAACATGTGGACCCGCGATCGCGACTTCACAATATGGAGTTGACACGCCACACCGTGCCTACTTTACGAGCTCTGCGATACGATATGTCGCGGGTTTACCTTATTAACATAGTAATCAAGAATTAGGGTGTTGGAACAGCAAAAGGATGCTGGTACGCAAAAATGTGTCATCCCACCATTATTTAGGAATAAAATTTCAACCCACAATGATGATACTGAGGGTTGACACTTTATTGCTAAGTCGCTGTGGATTGACTGGCACATTGATGCGTAACAACATCCTGTGATGTAAAAACATTTTGGTTTTAAGGAACATTCGATTAAACTACAGACTTTATATTCAATGATGATATCGTTTGCTACGATATAAAAGTTAGTAGGTAGCAGTAGTATGTTGCCAAGTCACAAATAATCTAGTGTGTGTTGTGAACAACTTTACATATCTCGTCTAGTTTCATCAATCCGAGCCGCGGAAACGAGCGGCATGCCGAGGCATTGACCGCGCTCATGTAACTTTTCCGTGCGATCCTCGTGGAAATGCGGACTGTATTACTGTAGTAAAGCAATATAATGCAACCCATTATGCCTACACCTAGTTTTTTAAAAACAGCTAGAAAACTCGTTAAGATTTTTAAAATAACAAGCCTATTCATGTCAGTACAGTATGGTGACTTAGGAATAACTCTACTCGTCGTGAGTGTACCTATCTATAGAAAATAGAGTAGCAGCGTCGTTTTTAATATTAGAGAATGTAAGTGTATCAGACAAGTTTCTAATTGATTTATTATTAAAAAAAGCGTTTTTTTTACTTAGCAGTACTCCAACACTAAATCATCTCTGCTTTTTAAAATCTCTTTTTTACTTGGTTTTATTTAGAAAACCCGCTAAAAACAAAATCGGAAACTCTAGGCACCTAAGGTAGGTAACAACCTCATTCCTTTAATGGGTTAGAGAATCCACTAAATATAAATACACTGACAGAAAAGTATACGGGTTTCCCCTCCAGGGGTAGATCCTGTATCGGATTGCGATAAATCCCCGGGGGAGCAGGGGGGGGGGGGGGGACTGGGAGGATTGCGTCGCGACTTCTTATTTTATTACACGCCAATAACTCGAATCTGTATTCACTTAAATCTAGTTAAACCTTTTTAGGCGGTATTGCAAAATGTGATAGAAGTAGTACCAGTGGTTTTCCGTTTTGCTTAGCTGTTTTAAAAATCAAAGTTATGACCCAATTTATTTATACTTTAAAAAGTGATCGTGAAAGGTAATTCTAAATTTTACCTTGACCTGCTTTAGAAGCTTGTTGCTCTACCTCTACCAAATAATGCAAAGCGATTAAAAATGTATCAAACTCAGGTTATTATTAGGTGACTCAATCAACTTTTCTTTGTAGCTCGTTGCCATGGTGACGTCTCCTGGGTCACTCTTTAAAACTATGATTTAAAAGTATGTAAGTCCACTAAAAAACTGTTTTATTGGCAATTACACACCCATTCTTTTATGGCCTTTCTCCTGAGTGTGCTGGAAGTATATATTATAACATTTTTTCTAAGAAACTCTATCACTGTTGTCTCCTGGCTTACGGGACAGAATAACAACAAAAAAAAGTTGATCCACCCAGGTGCAAACCAAAGTTAAGGTATTATTATGTTATTACTTTTTTACTATATGTATAATATATACTATATATTTCACTAACAACGACAACAGAGAAGACCACTAAGGCCCTTTTCTACTCGGCAAAACCATAATGCTTATGACATGTTATAGTATTCTTTTCAATTCGGCCGCCGTTACTGCCAAGCAAATAAGATCAATCGTAACAATGACCAGATATTGTAGCTCTCTAGGCTACACGTCAAAACTAAGTCTCCTATTCACTCTGACAGCCGGAACCTCGTATTAATATAGCACGTTGATATGCCAACAATAAAGCAGTTAAATGAAGTGCCGTCTGCTATAATTAGTGTCAGTCCACCAGCCGTCCTCCGCCTGCCAAGAATAACGCGTAACCAAGTTAGAATCACTGAATCACTAAATTATTCCTAGACGTGGCGCCTGTCTGTCTGACAAACGTTTTATTGTAATCAGCCATGTTACAATTTTTGCCGTCGTTAATATCGCCGATGTCCGCCGCCGGAATATTTTTGCCGTTTATCTCGCTTCATGCATAAAACATACGGCGAAAGTGATTGAGATATTTTGCGAGCAAATTAGTAGCTGTAGGCTTTTAAATTTGTTGCTTAAATGTGACGAAAGTTCCACAGCGCTCAGCAATTACTTAGCAAGTTATGTAAATTTAAATATTCCGTGTTGATGTAACAAATCGTACAGGAATCAGATTTGTCTCAAATATCAAGGAGAGGACTTTTTAGTCTCAAAGACTGTTTTCCATAACAATAATTTGCTATTAGCCTATTAAATGCAATGTTAATAACAGGACAAACATAACACTGTCATAAATCCATTTTATTCTCCATTTCGGTAGTGTCTATTTGCTCTAGAAGCCATTAGGCTCCGCGGCGCCCACTCCGTCGCCTTATATGTCAATATTCTGGCACAAAAATATCTAGCTTTTATAAACTCAAGCGTCGCCCACTTTGTTTGCGTCACTCCTATAGAAATGAGATACCACACGAGCCTGTAAAGAATACTTTATTCCTTGTGACACTGACACGAGTTATTGTACGAGGTACTTGAAAAACAGTTGAAAAGAAAAACGTCCAGCGCTGAATGTCACCAATTAAATATAATTACGATTGTATTTCTATTGTGTCGCAAAGGTTTCCTGATTTTGGAGCAGCGGCTAAATACCGTGTAATCATGGCGAGCAATGGACACCGATTATTCGAATCGGAATAACGTTTCCGCTGCGGCACTTTATTTGATTGTAAAATTGTGAAATGGTAGCGTGATGCCGTGTGCCAGCGGCCATAAACAATACGGGTGACATATTTCTCTCCATTTGTACGAAATAGTTGCATTTTATTTTTTGGTAAACTTTGTAAAATAAACGGGTAAATACTAGAAAATACATTGATTACCTACTTTACACACAAAAATAATATTCAAGCACATAAAACATTAAGTAGGGTTGGTAAATAACTCATTTTTATTAAAACTAATTTACAAGGCACTAAAAATGCTTAATATTCAATTTAAAAAACACAACTGCCGTTAAAAAATACTGAAAACTGAAAAATAAGATTTATCTTTTGAATAGGACAAGGCAACCAGGGAACTTTTAAGTAGAAAACATTCCCCCGACTGCATTAAAAAATAGCTTGAAGTAATCAATGTATTTTCTAGTACTTATCAAGTTTTACGGAAACACGTTTATTAATGCTTCTATATTCGTATATATTTGAAATGGTCACATTTAGACCTTTCAAATGATACATATGTTGTAATAATACGAAAACTTTGTTTTTTACATAAGTAATTGTAATTATTCCATTGTTCTTAATTAAATTTTAACAGTTCAGGTATCCTACTTATGTTACCCGGAAAGATTCTAACGATACCACACACAACGAAATCAGCTCAGGCGTTTAGAAGTTATGGTGTAACAAATACATACATACAATACATACATGATTCCTGAAAATATTACACTTCTTATTTTGGGCAGTCGTGTAATACATGCGTTTCCGTCGACATGAAGGCTCGATGGTAAAAAGATAACCGTCCAAATCCCCAACATGCCCTATTTTCTAAACATAAAACACTTCCGTGACTAACTGACGGACAAAGCACAGCCTAAACCTCTGAATCTAGGCACTTGAAAAATGGACGAAATATTGCTTGGGTGCCATAGATAGGGGTCACTAAAAAAGCATTTTTCTAATTTTTTTCCAAACCGGATGAAATAAGGGAACTAGCGGAAAACTAATGAAAATTTAAGGTTTTTTTTTAATAGGTTAAATGCTGCTTTAAACTGTTATTGGGCCTTTAACTATTTGCTTTTGACGAAGAATAATAAAACAAAGTCGCAAGTTCCCGTATCAGCGAAGTTTGCCATAACTTATATTGTTCCCCCTTTTTGCTATTCCTGCTGTTTAGCATGATGACCCTTGCCTCGCGGGGTTTCCCCGGCGAGCCCTCGTAGTAAAATGCTAAAAGTTAAATTGAATTTCTACGACAACGTAGGAACAAATTACCTACAGTTACATAAAGATAGATAATACTAAAGGTCGAGGTAAGTTTCATAAACATTTTCGGGGAGGTGACAACAAATGAGTTTATTTAAAAGGTGCTTTTCACTTTTTCCTAATGTGAGTAGTTCAAGAAAATCAAACAGTGGCAATTAGGATTGTCTCTTTATCTGTATGTTCATTGTGCTATTACTTATAAACATATATAGGTACACGTAGAAGCTTGGTAGAAGCAGACCACACGTTAAGAAAATACACAAGCTTGTATGATTTGCATCCCTAATAACGTCTACGCTATCAATTTCAGCAGATTCTTATCAATATATAACATCACTTACGAATAATCTAAAGTTGCCATTCATGTAGCTAATAGACCAGGGGCTCGCGTTGGCAGACACCTTTCCGTCAAATTGGTAGGAGCACATGTCTTAGAAAAAACGCATTAGCACCCGGCTGCCCCAGATTGCACCCCTTGCACCCGAGGAAGCACTTTGAGGGTAGGGACACTCTGATAAATGGATATGGGGAATAACTATGTATGTACCGGTGATGCGGAGTTAATTTATTTTAGGCAAGATGCTGAAGTTTTCTATAGTAAAGCGTGTATGTAACTCTGTCAATATCCAGCATAAAACCAAATGTCGAGACTATAACAAAAAATACGATTGCTTGGATGGTCTGGCCTATGAGTTTTAACCTAAATTTGCGAAACAAAATATTACTCTTTGCTTCATGTCTCACTTTTTACAAACTTTCATACACACATAGGTATACCGATGCCAATGTAATAAACTTGTTTTTGTAAGTAATTCCAAATAAGTTTCAGTAAATTTTGCAGGTCACTATTCAAAGGTTTTATTTAGTTTTTCGTGAAAACTACGTAAAAAGAAAACAATAATTCAAATTTTACGGAATCTGAAAGCGAGACGGTTAATTTAATGATCATAGTTAAGACTGTCATTTCAATACCTACCTTCGATTGATAAACAAATATAAAGTTCGAATTGGATTGTATTGTTCTATCTTAAGTTAGAAGTTTATTATAGCTGGGTATTAAACTGCTTAATGTGTTGTTGCACCGTGCGTGTTACTATTGCTAATTTTAATCCATACGCACATGCATTGAGTCGCGTGACCCATGTTATAGCCAGTTTAATTGTTTACCAATAACATATTGCAATTGTGACCCATTCTAGCAGCTTCTCTATGCAACACGTGTTGCAAAAAAGATATGAAGCAAGACACCTTGCCGGACAGATGCTGTCTACAGCCTCCGGCGGATTTACTCACGTCAATATGTGGATTATGACGAATATAGACCGCGACTAAATCACGTCGAACAAAGAGGCAACATAATATTACAGAATGTACACAAAAACAAATGATAAAATCGCTAAATCAAATTAAATAAATAATGATGCACAACAAAATACTAACAACATAATAGAGAGATAGCATCGTCAGTAGTCACATAAGAAGTATTGTATCGAATAACTTAATCTGTTGTTCTCAGATTATCACTACTGTAAAGTTTAGTTCACACTTGTAAGAATTTAATGAGAAGTAGAGTCGCTTGATTAGAACAGTGAGTGTCATAATATGTTGTTCATTTCAGTAAAAGTAATTAAAAATTTAAAGTAAACTTTGGCAATAAGTATCACTCTCAATGCCAGTCTTCACAAATACATATCGTGTACTTAATTATGCACAATCAATATATGTTGGAATCCCTAATCAATTATCTACCAACAGCTGGACCGATTTACTGCATACTAGCGTTGTAGCTCCCAGCTAATCAGTAAATGGCTTTACTATAGTGTGAAGCAGGCTTAAGCGATAACTTGCGCGATAAGAATTCGCCAGGCGTTAGATCGCGAGCGGACAATAGGATCAAACCCGCTACAATGGATCGCGGCTAATCTGCTCTTCGAACAACTCGCATGTTGTTAAGAAAAAAGAAACAAGTCTATTTACATCAGTCTACACTCAGAAACCTTGTTGTTTGATATTAGGCTTCAATTTTAAATGGCTTTGCTCTTCGACTTGTTTCTTTTAAGTTTGAAACGATGGGATAGTAGTGTTGTAACGAGATTACACGGCGCCTGCGACTACTGTTTGCCCATTATGTCGATCTATATCTAGCTTGTTCGGTAATCAGAGACGCTTACCTGTAACAAAAAAAAAGTATGTTAATGTTATGTTGGATTAGAATAATGTCACACCTCGAAGGCGTAATGGATCGGGTTACATTGTATTCAGCACTGTAATGTGCAAAACTGCCTATACATACCGTAAAGCGGAGTGTTTTTTATTCCTTTTTACGTGAAAATATAAGCTGACTACCTAGCTGAGAGTATTATACGAGTAAGCTACGTTTTCCCCAAAAGATCGGACCTGTCCCGAAATCGCAAAGACGTATTCGCGCGACAGCTCTTAAAAAAATCAGATTCGGTTAAAATCGGGTAGACTAACATACCTAAGAGCGTACCATAAGATCGAGGAAGAGGGAAGAATAAACCCAAACGTTTTTGCATTGTTAGTGGGGGGCTTTTAGGTTTTAACCTTGCAAAAAATGTAAACATCGCTTTTCTTCTAAAATCATGTATTCTATTTCAACTTATCTCTCCAAATAATAAGAAAAAAATTAACATTTTCCATGACACGAACAAGGTAAAAATTATAAAAACGCATTTTTGTGAATAAAATTCAAGGCAAAATAGTTAACAGGACAATTCTAGTTATTATATATAAATAATTGGTAGAAACAATATATTTTTGCGCAATTTAACAAATTCCCCCACAGTAATGAAATAAAAATATCGATTTTTTTTATTGTACTTCAAGCAAAAATATTAACAGTGATTTTAAACAAATTGTATCCACGCAAATTAATTTAATAGTTTTTTTTACTTTAAATTTAACTCTGTAACATTTTTGCCTGAACGATTATTAGAGATTTTTTGATATAGTCTCTGAAATGCAAAGTCACCTATCAGTAATTTTCTTTATATTAGTTAAATATATGAATTAAAATCCACTTAGCATTTTTTGTCCCGTTAATATTTTTGCTTGAAGTACAAAAGAAAAAAACGTTGTTGCGCGGACGACAAATGTTTAATTCTTAATATCTTCCACAAATAGTCCTTACAGATATGTCTGTTAATATTGTTTTCTATCGCAAAAAACGCATGCGCGGGGGTGAACTTTTCGCAGTATACAACTTAATGCACTCCCCGGTCTGTACTGTACACATTTAATGAAAATAAAAACTATTTCTAGTTCATGCAAGTTTGGCCTATTTCTCGATCTAATTACCCCGGCCTATAAAGCCTGCGCTGCGGGTAAGAGATGAAAATATCTTAACCAAATAATTGACCAAAACCTACAAAACTTACCGGTTAACAAAATACGATGTTTTTATGATTAAACTGCCTGTTTTATAATGAGAAGCAAAATTCAATTCTCCATCACGACAAACTTTGGAATATGAACATTGCCCTTATTGCCGGTCGAAAAGCTGTATGTTTTTACGAAGCACAAATTCGACAGCAATCGATTACTTTTATACAACAAAAAACTCAACAATGCTTAATGTAGTCGATATAATGGGTCCCTTTGCGCGTCCTCGTACGAGTATGTACGGCGGAAGCAGGTTGGCGGAAAGAGGTATTCGAGCGCGTGGCTTTTTGTGGCTTTGATGGCTTTAGAGGGTTTCTGCGACAGATGGGCGCTTCCCCGTAATCGAATTACTAGGACCTATATGTGCACGTGATGATCATGAAATGTACGGGTAAATTATGTTTATGATCCACTTTTCATTTGAGCTCCATGCGCTACACGCCTGAAGTAATTTCGCGAGTAGCTTTTCAGGGGCAAGAATAAACAAGAATAAGTATTTTTTATTACTTTATTTTTTCCCAATGCTGCTGCGTCCAAGCGTCTAGCATTGGCAAAAGAAGTATAAACTACTTGAAAAAAAAATGTTCTACTCGACACAGTGTAGATATAATTCTTAATATTCTAGTTTTGGGTAAGTACATATTATTTTAAGAAGTTGTTGTAGTATTTGCTTGTAGTACTGTTAGGCGATGGGCTTGCCACCTGTCACTAATACACTGGGAAACATCTTAGCCTACTTGTGCAAAATGTGGTTACAGAATTATCAAGAATTTTTAAGACTTGTTGGTAATTCTTTAGCTCTGCCTACCCCACTCTGGGAATGAAGGCGTGAGTTTATGTATGTATGTATTTTAAGAATATTGTCAGAAGTTACCGCAATGCGTAAAAAATATTTTTTCTTCACAATAAGTACCTATTACTTTTATCATAGTAAATATATTTCGTAAAAAGTGCAGGGAAAAGCAGCAAAACAGAAACTAATACTGTCACAGCTAAAAGTTGCGCATTTAATCTGTCACATCAACAGAAAGGGCACTAAACGTCGCCTGTTAGTAATGCTTCCTGAGAACGCCAGCTCCATAAATTCGTTGGTATTAATATCAAATCTCCTTCAGAAGACATGAAAATTAATAACCATGAAGCGAGGAAACGCTGAGTATTTGTCAACAAGGCAGATAAAAAGTTCACGTGCTCTTGATCTGCGGTCTATTTTGGAAGTGAAGGGAAAAAAGGAAACATCTGTACGAATGGCTTCCGTTTGGATTGGAAACAATCAGGCTGGGTTTAGACATAACAAGCAGATGTGATTTGAGGTCAAAGGGTTGGCGGTTTATTGGTTTTAGATTGCTAGAAATAGCTATAAGGTTACCGCCTGGTTCTTTGTGAAAATGTTAAAGGTGGGTAACCCTTTCATTGGCAAAAAAAAACCTGTCGTGAATCCACACACTTTTTAATCTTTAAAGTTTTTGAGCGTTATGGTAATATGTGCACTGTGATGTCTCCCAAACCTCCCAATTTAAGAGAGACATGAATCGTGATCCACTAAATCGGTTATAATAAAGTCTCTTCAAGTAACATAAACTAGTTTTCTCATTAAAATCGTAAAACGTAAAGTGTAATTTGCTGAATATTATCGTATTTTGTTTCGAATTTTATTATGGAGAGTAGTGTTTTGTAATGGTGGTTACCTATTAATGTTTGTCACAGTCAGCGCTATTTTTGAATATGTTTTTATTCTTTTAGCAACGGACCCCCTCCGCCGACAACTGTCTCGGGAGATCATTTTTTCTGATCCAGGTGATAAATCGATGGAAGCATTTCGTACTCCCCTAGGTTATCTTAAAATAAATGTTATGTTTTTATATTTTTTGTGCCATAACTGTTATGGTATGTAGTCTATTTGTGCTAAGAGACACACGTGACGAAAACTATTTCTAAAAAAGTTTTAGGTAGTACTATAATTAACTGTTGTGTTTCGACCAAGATTAACGTAACTGGCTGAAATAAATAATTGTTTATATAAAAAAATCGTATCGTTATCGAAAATGAAGACTACATATATGCAGATTAACGTAAGCTCGAAAATCGTTTTACGTTCGCGTGAAGCACCTTGTCTAGGCGTCCAGATCTGGAAAAGTAAAGGCTACCTAGGAACCAAGCGATTAATGTGATCTCTTGCATAGGGAATATGCAGAGCCGGAGTTATTTTGGGTGGGATCTTATTTGTAATAGAAGCTACTATTTGTTTTCAAATCTCCGAGAGGATCAACGAAATTTACTTGTAATCAGATCGCGACCTATAATCAGAAGAGTCGTTTATTCAAGCTAATTTATTTATACATTTTAAAAAGAAAAACCACATAACACAAGCTTTTGTCATTAGTTTAATACCCTTAACATTAGCGGTTACGCGGAAGAATAAGAACCCATTTAAACAATCAGTCCTCGATTGCCGCTCGGGAGGGTAATGTCTTTAGATTTGTGCGGCCGCGCTCTACGACATGCAAAGCGGAAATGAGCTATTAGAGGGCAGCTGCCCGCGCGCGCGCAGCTGCCGCCGAATTTTGCCGAGATCGCGAAACGCGCCTTCCGTTTCCGTTCGATTGTTCTGCCGCGCTCTTTCACTCCAGGCCCGAGGGTGGACATTTCGACGTCGATTGACGTTTTTGAATGTCGTTTAATCCAACGTTTTTACATTATGTTTTCTGGCATGTATACGATTGTATTTTTTGCGTACTCAATCAACTTTTTAACGAAGTAATTATATAATTATGCTACAGTTATAAGCCTCCTCCGATTGGCTCCGATTTACAATTCAAACTGCGACCGCGCTTCGTTACCGTTTTGACCGCCTATATTTAACCACAATTTTCTCACGGATTCTGGCGTGATTAAAATAATAAATGGTCATTCTTTGCAAGTAGAAAGTTCAGTGTAATTCCCAGCATAGTCTATGCTCATTAAGAGAGTAATAATGAAGTCCCGTTGCTACTCGTGTAGTGTTCTTCTTCTTCTTCTTTTTTCTTTATGGCGTTCCACAGTGATTTCGCCAATGCTCGTGTAGTGTGTAAAGGAGCGGGTGTCAAGTGACAGCAACAGTGACAACAAGCCGTTCGCATTGTCGCGACAGGTATTGTTCGGTAGCGAACTAGTTAGGCCAGTTGTGGAGCGTGTCCGGGTACTCTCGCGCTGCGACCACGTTTGAACGATACCGTTTATACCAAGGGCCCCCATCCTCAGAGGGCTCCGAAGGACCGACAATTTCTCTCATATTTATGCTCAAAATATTTTTCTCAGGCACAGTGAGCACCCGGGCTCCAGCATAGTTTAAGACGGCCTTGTTTGAGCTGTGAGCTTAACGCAGCTTTCACGGCTAGGAGTCCATCAAGGAGCTACCTATTAATTAACTAAATGGTACGTATAGAACAACAGCAAATAACTACATAAAATAGTTACAAATGTTTACAATCTAGGCGCATGGTAAATATAAAATGTTTGATCAGGTTTGCCATTTAATCAACGATGTTTATTAGTGTGTAGGTATTAGTATTATTATTTTATGAAATTTCACAGTTAAACTGTGAAATTTATGACGATCTCTATTCGAGAATATTCTCAGGCAGTGAGTAAACTAAGAAATCTATCATCCAAAAAAAAAGGAAAATTTTACCTGTGTAAGAATACGAGCACAACCGTATAAATAAGTTATTTAGACCCTATAATACAATTACAACATTTACAACCGACTGCAATGTAAGAAATGTTCCCCGTAACAATGCATCGTCATTATTCATGGTCACGCCTCATCATCCTAATCGCCGGATCACTCCGAATGATATTTATTGTAGTTACACTTCGTCATCGACGCGTAACGTTTAGGAGCAGGTGTCATCGTTGATTGAAACCGCAGTGATGAATTCTTTATTTGATTGATAACCTTGTAGTTTAAGTTACAAAAGACATTATGTGTAAATTGAGTTGTTTTAAACTTTAAATGCTTTAGCAATTGTCACCTAACAATTTGATAAGTAGCGTCACTTTTTACCTCGTGAAAATTACCGACTCGGACGATACTTTAGTTTGAGTAGTAACATATTATGGCGTGGCTTAACCAGCTGGATAGCGACGAGTCACAATTTTCTTAACGGGCTTTAGTACAGAAGCGAGAGTAGGTGCATTATATACTTTTAAATTAAACTCCTGCTACACTTATCTATGTACTAATGCTCTTTTACCATATTTTTAAACCGATAACCAATGTAACACAAAAAACTGGAAAGAAAAAGTCAAGGGCTCGCCAAACATTACGAATCAAACCAACCACAATTGTTTACTATACTATAACAATTGACCCTTAAAATAGTTTTACAAAATTCTAGTGTTAATTAAATTGGATCAGCTATTCATTATTTTTTGTGCGCACTCATACAGGCGCGGAAAGCTGGCGCGCACGTGCGTCCGCGCACCTGCCGCTGCGCGCGCGCCGATACCGACGTATCTATACTTACATACAGATAACAGATCGGAAGGAGCCTGGAAACTAACACAGATCACTTGTTTCATAAACAGCTTCAGCTGATTAGGCTTGTGGAAGGGAAAAACACTTAATAACTGTCAGCGGCTGCAATGTCTGCACTGTCGCAAAAGCAGTCGAGAGTGCTGAGTGGCACAAACATTATAATATAATGTTTGTGCCACTATAATGCATATGAGGGTCAAAATTATCGCAAATAGTCACCTCGATCGCCTCCTAACGGGAATAGGTCGACTTACCAATAACCCTGTAGGTATATGGGATTCATTTCTCTTTGTTGAAAATATAGCCTACTTACCTAAGTAGCTGATATTTGGTGATGTTTTTGGACTGCTTGGAATTCATGATTTAAAGGGTTACTTAATACGTAAATAGTAGAAATTGTTTTTATCATTTAGAAAATAAAATATTTAGATTTCGATATTTAATAAAATTTCAAACAAATTCAAGCATTTACTTATTACATAAATAACCCTATAAATCACAAATTTCAAGTAGTCTGAAGGATAAAATATACACCTCTTAAAATAATACACGTTTGTTTTCCTAAATATTTCATATTATTAGTGTTCATAATTTTGAGATGGGACCTACGGAGTCAGACAGGACTTTTAGGGTTCCGTAGTCGAACTAGGAACCCTTATAGCTTCGCCATGTCCGCCCGTCCGTCCGTCCGCAGCCTAGCTCAGAGGCTCTTAGTACTATAAAGCTGTAATTTAGCATACATATACATATTAGTCCCGCCAACAAAGTGGTAAAATAAATCATGTTTTTTTTTTGTGTACGTCCCCTACACGTAACTTAGGGATGTATTTTTTTTCTCGTCTATCCCACAGTGTTGGGTGTAGTTGGAAAGGTCTTTCAAACATATTGCGGGCTTGTGGAAACAATTTTACGATTAAGGTATCCGTTTATGAAATATTAAGCTTTATGGCGCTAATACGAGTCAAGTGTCGTCCCCCCCCCCCCCCCCCCTCGCCTGCAGCCAAAACTATAAATACTAAAAATCAGAAAAATATCTTAAATGAAAGCACAAATAATAATTTAATAGGAAAACTATCGCTGCTAAGTACACTTCAGTGGTTCTGGTGATACAAACGGTTTAAATGTTTATACCTACCGAAAACTTATTTGCAGTGTTGGTAAACTGACCTATGTCTATGTATGGGGATAACAGTTAAGTTTGACGCGAGGTCACATTTGTTTGTAGTAACTTAGGTAGGCTTCGGAACCCTACACTGAACATGGACCGACATGCTTTTGCCTGGTTTTAAATGTATGTGGTCGCTTTTTCCTAATTTAACAACAATAAAGAACTTAAAGAAGATATCCTGCGAAACAATTTCCAACCCTCTTATAAGAACGAGATACTTAATGTAGGCTTCTCTGTTTTAATCTATCAATTAGACCAGAAAGTTAGGTCCTTTCTTATCGCATTGATAATTTAAAACATTGATATCTAAAAAACCAGTCAGTGAGTTGCGGAAGTTTGGACGGTGTACAATTTGTAAATTCGACTGGGCCAGCTATTAAGCCGTTTTACGGCCGTTTGAAGCAGCCGTTAAGGACGCATTAGCATTTATCGGTTCCCCTCCGAGTTAAACCGTAGTATTAAACTATACTTAAGAGATTTGCATTTTCAATTAGTTTTACGAAAGCTGTTTATATTGATAGCAATAAATTTAGATCAATTAGGAGACAATCTGCTCCCCAATTTAGACGTTATTTAGTTAAGTCTGGTAAGGCAGAATTGTCGAATAAAATTATAATTTAATCTTTTATTTATAAATGTTTTATCGATAGGCCTACATTGGAAAGTGTAGCGTACAAATGAGGAGGACTACACTCAGTTGTGCAGGGTGACCGTAGGCCGTAAACGAGTTGAAGAACAAGATTATATAGAATTGACTTTTTGAAATACTTTGAATGAATAAAATTTTTAGAACTGATGTAAATAAAATGTAGAAATCTACTAACGGCCGAACCCTATATTCAAACCGAGGATAGATAAGGCTTACCTCGGGTTAAAATTTGACATTTGCCCATACAAAATGTGTCAAATTTTAATCCGAAGTAAGCCTATCTGTCCGCGGATTGAATATAGGGTTTGGCCGTAAGTAGACAGACAGGTATTTATATTGTCATTTAAATTGGTAGTAACCACACAATCAATATTTATCGATAAGTACTTCATTACAATGTACACGGGAAGCGAATGAACTCGTCAAAGGGCTCATTGATTTCGGATGTTAATATACATAAGTAGTTAATAACGAGGGGGCAGACAATGGAGGGGAAGCTCATGGGTGTCCGCCGGAAACGCCGCCATCGATCATAATTCACTGCAGTAGTGGAGGTATTCCCTTGCGGAGCATTTCGCCCGATTTAACTAGCTTAACTTGAACCCTGCTCGCGATAGGATCGGACGGGAGTTGGGGCCGACTATTATAGTTCGACGACGCTTGAGCAGATTGAATAACACCACATTAACCAGTTGATGAGCGCAAGTGTGGTCACGTACAACAACCTACCTAGAATAGAAACAGTTGAGTTTACCCACACATAGCAGGCACCGTGTCCGGCAGGAAGAAGGACGTTCCCACGCCGAACAATAATTGCATTCTCTCACCCAAAAGTCATTACGTGATTGTATGCAAGTTCGGCAGCTTACTGTCTCTGTTTATGACACCTTTGCATTAGGCCGCCCTCACAATACAGGCTAGTTTCCCGGCTTTGTGCGGGCACGTAGGATTCGGGATAAAGTTGGTTTAAAACAACATTCTCACGTTCCGTATCCATTGTCAACACTACGGGGGACGCCCGTTACGTTTCGTTTACGGAGATCATTGTTCTATTATATGAGCTTGTGAAATGCAAACAGCGTTGGAAACTTAGACGGGTGAATGAAACATTTTTTCTGTTGACAATTATGGTTTTGAGATCCTTTTTGTTAAAGTATGGATTGGTGAATGAGTTGATCCCGTCGTCGATAGTGCTGGCACGTACTAGCAAGGGCCTTACAATAGTGTAATTTCTTGGATATGGAGTAAGTTTTTAAGTAAGAGTTTGAATTTGTTCATTTAATTTTATAAGGCTTGGTTTATCAAACTTGTATTTGTGCAAAAAAAGTTTAAATACATGAAATTTTTGTCTGTTGCCAAATGTACTCTATGTATGTCACAGGTGCATTGCGGTACTATCATCCATATACACACGCGCACATAGCTGCGCCATACGTCACGCTTGCGCCCCGCACGCGGACATCCGTCCAGTCGGGTGCGTTTCCATTTTATCGTGACTCACGACCAGTCCGAGAGCCAGGGCTTAAAATCACGCACCATTCTTTAATTATTTCATTTTGAAGTAAGAATCTGATTGTGATTTTAGCTTAGGTATGCTTGTTACTTCTTCTGTGAGTGCCACTCATACTGGTGAACGTTAAAGCAGTAGTGATACCGCTTCTATCCATAGAAAAGCTGAAAACTTCGAATGTTCTTGTGTCTCTTGAAGCACGTAAGCACGTTTTAATACCTACCTTTTCTATTAATAACACATTCTTTAAAATATATTTCTGTAAAATACCTAGTAGTTTTGTTTTTAAATCCGGAAATTTAAGTTACGGTTAGAATCAGGGTATGCCAATGGGCGTTTTCACTAAAAAGTGTGCCCAATTAAGGACTGAAATTAAGGAACTTTAACTTTGTCAGTTTTGTGACGAAAATTAGCTATATATTGACGGCCGCAATGTATGGCTAATTTTCGTCACAAAACTGACAAAGTTAAAGTTCCTTAATTTCAGTCCTTAATTGGGTACACTTTTTAGTGAAAACGCCCCAATATATTTTCAAGTAAAATTTATAAATTGGTAATTTACGCAGATACACATACCGCAAAACCAGTTAGCGGAATGTATGTAATATCGAGAGAGACCATCAATATATCAGATGATTCTGATGGTCTCTTCAATACACGATGCTCCCTACCAATTGCGTCAATGTACGAAAAATAAGTAGATTGAAATCGCAAAGGACTAGCCAATAAGTACTTAACTATTTACAAAATATCAATTACGCGACGTGTAGCTCTTGGCCTATCATCGATCAATGAAAACCGCATAGCCGCCGGCGCGGGCGCGATCAACTGACTCATTTCCTATTAATGCAGACACCGGACTTTCGGCTACTATACGACCTTGTCCATCCAACCAGGACATGTCCAGGCTTAAATAATTTTGTAAATACGAATGCGTACGAATAAATAACAATTATTTTCCTTTATGCGAGTAGCATAGCGCGGACCGTCTTGGAGATCGTTGGAAAGGCCTATGTGTAACAGAGGGTATTTTTCTGCTGATATGATAGTGAGTCATACATATATCAGTCAGATTCAATCATTAATGTCGGAGGGTCAAATCAAGGGGGATTCGTATAAAGTTTTAAAATGTGGAGAGTAATTTAGGTACTTAATGATGTTTTGGATTGTTTGCATTATTCCCTTTGTCATGTAATCGTATTGTTTTTAATTCGATAACCATTACTGTCAAATAAATAAGAGCTATCGTAAAGTTGACAATACGATAACATGGCAAAGCAATATGGTTTTTAACGAGTAGAACAGAGCTGGGCCCCAGGGTTAAGCTAATTAAATACTACGTTACGTTATGTATTGCATTGAAAACGAACCATTTAATCTTTACTGCACAAATCGCGGACCGAATGCCTAATGGTATTCTCTACCAGTCGACCAAATAATCAATCAGAAATTTACAAAGGGTGCACAGAAAAAGAAGACAGACAGAGGTAAAACTAAAAACTTAAAATATATAGGTCATATTCATATGTAATACTCATACATATAATATATGTCGGTACTCGTTTGCATAAAATTACCAACACTCTTAGTTTTGATTGACGTTAACGACATAATGATCTGCACCTACAACCGTTCAAAATGAAAATGAAAATGCAGTTAAGTGATTATGGGCTTCATAGTCTAACGCTGTGGCAACATTTATTTAATATTTCTGCTAATAGTTTAAAAAATAAGTAATATTGGGAGTGCTTATACGTAAAGCTCAATATTATTTACGTCACATCGGGTCCTGGGCAACTTGGCCAAAAATCATAAACATTTTACCTAACGTGTTTAACTTCCTTTCGCGTACCTGTGGTACCTGTTTGTTTGTCGCCACGAGCGTGGAACAATCCGTCACGCTTGCGCAGGCGGCGCACGCGCGGCATTGTTATTGTTTTGGTGCGCTTTGTCGCTCGCTCATTCATAGTTTTTTATAAAGTCTGCCATTAACGTGCGACTGCTTACAGTCGAAAGGTTCCTAAATTTATGACATAATATTGTGAGTGAATTTACGGACTGACTGAAGATGGATGATTAGGAGAAAGCTGAAGGGCTGGCGACTATTTTGCGGAAGAATGTGGGAGAGTAAAGAAGAACGCTGCCGTACACACCAAATAAGGCGGCTAACTGCAAATAGTCAAAGTAATACTCTATTTAGAACCATTTTGAATTCAAAATTCTTATAGCATGACTATGACGTTACAGTTTGGGGGAGGCCTATGTCCAGCAGTGGACGTCTTTCGGCTGACATGATGATGATACAGTTACTACGGGAAGGTTAGCCTCATTCTTTTTGTATTTTGAATAATTGCGCCAACCACCGACAGTGTAGCATTATCAGATTTTGTAAGTTTGTTCATCTGTGGAGGTTAATGTCCGGATCCACTGCACCAATTTGAAACATTCTTACACCATTTCAAAGTTACAACATTTCAGATATACATAGCTTCTCGTATATATCAAAGGAAGTATGTATGTATGT
The DNA here is from genome assembly GCA_927399475.2 of Acleris emargana. Lineage (NCBI taxonomy): Eukaryota > Metazoa > Arthropoda > Insecta > Lepidoptera > Tortricidae > Acleris > Acleris emargana. The sequence goes on from OV656840.1 coordinate 8,982,164, forward strand.
AAAATTGTACAAACAGGAAAACAACAAACACCAAAATATACAGAAACAACAAATACAATTATTGACACTGGGCGAAGTCGGGACGGGCTACTAGTCAGCAATATACATCTATACTAGTGTAAATATTTTGCGACTGCGTGACTTTATAAAATCGTTAATGTATGGTGGCAATATTTTCGTCCCATCCCTTTGCCTCGGTGCATCGCAATGACCTCCATTCAAAGTTCCAAGTGCACCCATTGATGGACGGCTGGCAGCCTGCGGAAGTCGTTAGGGCCACACGATGTACTTAGCACTCACCCTAAGAGTCACATCACTAAAATTATGTAATTTCACGCGTTATTACCTACAAGCAACTGGAATCGCATTAAAAAAGCAAGATGGACTGTATTCTGAATTGCTTTGACATTTTGAAGCGTAGAAATTAGATTTACATTTGTTTAATAGTTTGGTTTTTATTAAGTCGATTGTTAGAAATAAGGCTGTAAAAAGGTTAAAGCATTTGCATTTATCTATGGCGTCAAGTGTAGTGTTGAAAAGGATATCACTCAACCCCTTCAGTTATTTTACGCCTTCATGAAGCTTAACGAAGCCTCCTGTTGTTTCTATGGATACGTGCTTCATTACAACATTTTCAATAAGTGAGTTTTGTAACGAGTTAAATTCATTACCAATATACTATATTTACGTTTTTAATTAAAATGAGAAAGGATTTGATTTTGTTGGTTGCGTTTAACTTTTAATTTAAGTAAGTCCCGGAATTTCGAATCGGTTGCAGGTCCCATGACAATTGAATCCAACCCATAAATATTGTTCGTATAGTAAGATACAATCGCACAATTTGACTAAAAATATTGTGCAGTACTATTTTACACCTAAACTGGAATAATATTTGGAAAATTCAGATACGTAATATATGTATTTTTCTAACGTATGGTAAAAAAAAAACAAAAAATTAAAGACTAATTATTATTCGTTTTTTAGACGTATTTTATTTTACATTTTAATTTTTATATAGAAGGCATCAAGGCGTTTGAGCTTCGCGAATGCATTATAATTATACCTGATTAGTTCTTTAAAATTCTCTACTTTCAAATTATCGATCCAATCAGCTTGTATCCAGCCACACTGTTGGGTATAGGCCTCTTCCTTACCACGCCACTCTCCTCAGGTCACCAGGCCACATCCACTTAATTATATCCGGGGTTAATTTTTCATTTGTATCCCAATTTTGCACAAAGTATAGTATATTGGTGATGCTTCCCAGGCCCGCGGGCACCCGATGTTTGCTCTTCACACCGGCGCCGGCGCTTTCGCGAGTTCGCGCCTCTTCCTCGAACCAGCCCTTTATTGGTCCAGCTCGTTCTCGGCTTATTCGACCGTGTGAAAACAATTATACTATGTTTTCACACACTTGCCGGGAAATATTAAACTACTGTTCTAATATAAAAGCTAACGGCATACAATAAGAGAAGTTAATAATACTGAGTTCGGGGGACTTCTCGTCCATTATATTGAGCCTAACGTTGTGACTAAGGAATGCATCAGACGTCTTGCTAAGTAATATTTTATACTAGTTTCCTACTTGTTCTTAAAAGTAGTTGATTAAAAAGAAATAGTTTTTTTAGTTTTTAAATCATCAAAGATTACTACGAAATAAACACACGTCTAATTAATAATATCAGTTACCTATAAAATTATCAACCAAGTTTAGTACGGAGTCAATAACCGTGACATGACAAGTAGTGTTTTCAGAAACGGTGTAAATCCTCCCCGATCTTGCGACATCACGTGAGCGATATACTCGTATCCTACGAGAGCCGTAGGTTTCGGATAATGGTCAGCAGTTATCTCTCTCTGGGCCTTTAGCCCACCTTTGTTTTCCGTTAGTTTAGCAAACACTTTGTCTTACGTCAGTTCTTGATTATCTTTTGTTTGCGCTTCGTATTGTTAATTCATCCATTGACCGACTTTTTGCTTCATATAAGGAACTCCTTTATTGTATTAAAGCCAAAAACAATGAAACAAAACGTTTTCTTATCGCGCAACTCGTGAGAATTATGTGTGTGGGTCAATGCCCATGTTCAAGACCTAACTGTTCAAATGAATTGCTTAATGTAAACGCAATTTTTAAGTTTTCAGTTAAGTTAGTAATAATTTTTCAAGAACATTTGACTTAATTAATACCAGTGTTTGGGAAGATTTGAAAGAGCTGCAGGTCGGTTATTTCATATAACTTACCTCACCTGCCTGCTCCACGACCCTCGGGTGTGATCGGTAACCGAGCCGGCTCCATTACGTCCCGTGGGAACACACACACTCCAAATTATTAACAACAATATTGACCGGCTGCCTACTTAAAAGATTTGACCACAACTGTTTACCCTGACAGTTTGCCGCACACTACAAATATGGAAGACTGTTTTTCGAAGTTTATGGGAAAACTGTGACGAACAACTAAACTTGGATCGGTCAACAGCTCAGTTCTCGTGTGAGCTCTCGGGCGGATAAGGGAAAGATTGATTACAAAGCGGACAAGAAATATCCGTGTTGGTTTTCTCAATCTTTAAAAACCTTTTTTACTATTTTGATAAATTGCTTCACGTTTTAAACGAGTTCAGTTAGAATATTAATTACGTGTAATTAGTAATTACACAATCCAGTGGCCACGTATGCATAGCGGCGAACGGGGGCGTGAAAGCGTAGTGCAACGAACACGTCTACCGTGACGAATCCCTACATTCTACAGAGAAATAAGACCACTGGAAGATTTGCATACTCTTGCAATAGCGCAGCCGCTTAGTCACCGTGAAACAAAGCAGAAATATTTCATAGATTTGCAAATATAACGAAATGTGCTTTAAACGATGTCAACTTTATAAACTGATATTTTAGCTGGTTTGGAGTAAACGGAACATAAAGGATTAGACCTGAAAGGATTTATGTTCGGGTGGATCTCAGTTTCAACACCTCATAACTGAGGGTCGCTACACTCGCTACAATTAGGCGGTCAGGCTAGACAATAAATGTCATCTGCGGCATTTCCCAGCTACTTAAGCGGTCGCTCTCAAGCTGGCTGCTAATCCATTAATTAACAATACAGAGCAATTAATTGGCCGAGTTCACGTGGATGCAACGACCGTGGCGGTAGACGCCGGAACGTAGTTGGTTTTTGTTTCAAAAAATGCGGAAAAACGGTCCCAACTTCGTTATCTCTAATTTGATGGGAATTGCATTTGCGCGTCTCTCCACGGTTGACTTTCGTGATTATCTTTTCTGCTATTTGAATTCCGCGGTGTTTTGAGCATTGTCTTGTATGTTCGTGCCACTTTTATGTTAACAGAGAGTTGTTGCTAATTGCGGGCATTAAATGTGATTGAAAATGACGCGTTTCACATTGTCGAGTTACCCTGCTTCTGTACAAATTGGTCGCACTATCTAGGCACAGAACAGAATGTAATTAGTAGTTACATCGCAAAGCACTTCAAGGTCTCTGTGATAACTTACCTAATTACACAATAGAAGTAAGTTCTACACAGTCCCTGGTCATGTTCTACCGAGGACGCTAAAACGCCCTTGTAATACTTAATTGCTATATAGTATAGTACCTTATTCAGTGTGTTGTTTTAATGTTCATAAGTTTGACCGACAGGACGTCGCATGGAAAGTTATCGTAAATAGCTTGGTAGGTGGGTTATTGAGATTGCCTTAATTAAACGCCGCGGGGCACGGACATACGTAATACGAATACACGAACCCTGTTTTAGCCAACCTGAAATAATATATTGCTCATTAATATGCTGTATTGCCTAGTTTTATAAGGCGGTACATAAACAGGCCTAATCTTGGTCGTAAACCTATAATAACAGACGCGAATTGTTTTTTACAATTATTATTTAGTGAAAAGGTCTTGATTGGAGACGAATTGACAATCTTCTTATGACTAATTTAGCTAATGAAAATTATCGTTATATTACGGGTTTGACTTGTTTATCGGTTTTGTAACAATTTTATTTTGTACGCGATAAAGTGCTCGATGCTCATGACGACGAGCAATCATTCAATCGTTCAATTGAAGACTGAGAATGCCTTATTATCCAATCACACGGCGCGGCGCCCGCCATAGACCACCATGCATAGAACAACGATTTGGCAAATAAATCTATTGTAGAATTTATTTACGCTAAATATGTCAACTCAGGTATATTTCAGCACTTTAAATACTGTTTTCAGATGTGGAGGTTACTTTACTGGTTCCAGGTAGCAATGTGCATGTTGTAGACTATTTACTTAAATTTGGAAATTCTCTTAATAAATTACTAAAAGTTTCATGTCAGTGCAATCTATGTAGTTACAAACATGCACCTAGTCAACTTTTTTTACAGTTTTCATCCCGATCATCAACGGATCACGGATAGTTTTGTATGTAAATGTTAAAATTGGTTCACTAATGTTACACCGAAATACGTTTGGCCGAATGAGTCGTTTGGCAACTGTTTTATTTCCTAACCCGCTTATATTGGTGTAACTGTAAATATTTCTGATTTTTAAAAAAAAAGCTAACCTAACCTAACCTATAGTCTACACAATGGTACAAAAATAAATCCTGAAATATTCACAGTTACAGAAATATATGCGGGTTGGGAAATGAAACAGTTGCCAAACGACTCATTCGGCCAAACGTATTTCGGTCAAATGAACGGACCCCGTTAAAATTACCCTCTGATGTTAAAATTCTAAGTAGTTATATCAGTTTGCGTCAAAACATGAAAGGATATCTAGGACAAGAATAACAATAACGAATAACAAGCAAAGGACGTTCTGACCTTTGACGTCAAATACGAGTATGCTAGACAAGGCCAAGCGGGGAGGCGCCTACAAAAAGAAGGCAGGTACGAACTATTGAAGGCTTTATTATTAACTATTTATTATCATTTATGGTCAAATACTTGGATAGGCTATGGACACAAACATATACATAAAGCAATAACCTATTTAATTTTCAAACAAGACCCATAGTTGTACGATAAGACTTAATATTTAGTATAAAACCCTTTATAACTAGTATTATATGGCTGGATTTATTGCCTTGCTTTCAGCTTCTTCGCTCAGCTATATAATTGTATAAAAAGAGCCCAGGTGACAGAAAAAAGCTTTGAGTTAGCAAACTAAAATTAGCTACAGCAAACCACCTTATTTTTTTTGGATATGTATACTAATTATATGATTAATGCGAAGGAACTCTGTTTGTTTGTTACGCTTTCACAACTAAAACCGCTGAAACGATTTCAGTTAGTATGAACATAACTTTCACTCCGGAATAGGACAGGTACTTCTCGGAAAATTGGACTATTGCCGGTGAAGAGACTTCTACGGAAACGGAGTCGCGGGCAATAGCTGATCTAATCTATAATATCTAAGCACTGCCAGGTCTGAATGTTCAGGTGGCGCGTCGGCGTGGCGCCGCGACGCCGTCCTCGGAGGAAGATCGCAATTTGCTCATTATGATTATTACCTACGCCCGCTACGGGACGAAACTTCACACCTGACTCATCATGAGGAAACTACAGTGATATGATGTTTATTATTATTGATTAACGCTTCAGCTGTCTTACCCAAAGTTTTGTTTTCATCGGACTTGTTATAATCATCATTAAGTCACACTTTTTAGAGTTGTACATAATTCTGTAGCTCTGCCTACCCCTCTCCGGGAACGAAGGCGTGAGTTTATGTATGTATGTATGTAGATCACACTTAAATGTCCATGAACATTCGTATATGATATGATAACGTTATGTTCATCTTTTAATGACCGTTTTTTTGTAAAAATCCATTTTACAGAGGTCAAAAAAGAAGGACATGCTTTACCATCATAATGCCTAAAGAATGTCCATCACGAAAATAATGGACCTAATGAATAAAACCTATACAATTACGGCGTCGCGTGTCATCCGGTGGACATCCGAGGCATTTCCTCATTGGCGCGCGCGCCGGGTCGCCGCTTCTTTCTTTTTACCGGATCTTTAGGGCGTCACTTGTGCTAATAAATAGCACTTAAATGCCGTCATTTGTGGCAACGTCCTTTTGTTTATAAATTCATAAATGGTTTCTTTTGTTTTAGTATAAGCCCCGTACAAACCCTACGGGGCTTACACTATAATTAGTAATAAATTCTATACTATAATTCTGTGCATACATATAAGAGCCACATTTCTGGAACACGGCGCGAAATGTTGACGATGAAATGCAAACACTCATCATAGTTGTAGCATGCATTGATCAGTTTCGATGGTTAAGGCCTTATAGTTACGGACCAGACAAAACAGCCATACACATAACTATGTATGTTTATGTTGGTAATTACGTCTATTATAATGTTTCTCACAAAGTCTGTCAGCGGCATCGGGCTCACAATAATCGTGTCTCTGACTACTAATTATCCGGCGCAGGCGAGGTGCGCGCGTCATCGCAGTCACCGCCGCACAGGACACGCTCATTGCTCCATCCTGCCGTCTCGAGCGATCTAACACTGACCCACATTCCGGGAACCCGCCGATAATCGGGTCGATAGTCAATCGAAAGGTATTGGGGCCATAGATGAGCTAGACCACGCATTGTTAACCAAACATACAGCATGAATGCCCGTTTTTTCTCCCAATCGCTCGCAACAGTGGCAACTACGCTCTCAAACCAATAATCCTCCTTTTTTTCCGAGCGATATAACCTTATTTGTCGATTCGTATCGGCATCTTTAAATATAGGGGACACAATATAATGCTTTTTGTGCCGTCCCATTGAATCAATTTTGCGTTTTTTGCACGCGGATTCGGAAGCCGCAGGTAGAGACTAGATCCGGGTCGGTCTTTGTGTTGCGCTATTCTTGTGATTTACTAATGTTTACAAATTCCTAATTTTAAAGCAATAACTGTCGGAACGCATCAGCTGCTTGCGGCCAATTGGGCTCCGAGCCTCCGCTTGTTAGGATAAATGTTAACATCTTGTTTAAATAGGTCGGAAGGGACTTGAGGGTAATAAAAATACTTTCATCGAAACATTCTGGTAAGTATATGATGTTAAGCTGTACTTATACAGGTGTCTGGGATATAGTGGACTACCTCACAGAGCTAGATGGCTCAGCTCCAGAGTGTTGAAAATATGATAAATCATGTTTAGTAAAAATCGCACGGAAAACAAGATATCTCAACTGCATCAAAAATGGTGAACTAGGGTACCGCATTTCCAAAATTTTGAAAAGTCGTGTTACGTCATAGACTTTTACAAAAGATGATCTATCATATTTTCAACACTCCTGAGCTGAGCTATCCAGCCCTGTAAGGTAGTCCACTATATCCCGGACACCCTGTGTACTGACTAATTGTAAGTTCGCTACAGAGTATGTAGATGGCTCTTCGAAGGAAGTCCGAAGGTTATTCGCTATTTCTTCAGAATCCGCGAAGATCTCAGGTAGGCCAATTTATGTTTTTATATAGGTGCGTCCGTCCTCACTCCTTTATCTCATTTTCAACACGTCACTGAGCGTAGATTTGTAATCGCACCGTAACAAATGCAGAGAAGAACGGGAGAATTATATATTCTGTTCATGAAATAGTATTTATTGCGTTACCCATTATGGTACGAAAGGGTTTCACAATTTCTTTGCTCATGCGCAATTCATCAAATAATGCTAATATTATTGAAAGAGATGTCACAAGTTTTTCATGAGGCTAATGTAGCGAAGTAATTCGCAATTGCTTTATATTTATTTATTTTGTAAAGCTTTTCAAACATAACTCGTACCTTAGCTATTTCTGTGAGATATTTTTGAAGACACGGTTAACTTCGTTTTCAATTCCCGGATAGGGATATATTTAGGCGATGAGTCTTGGTTGTTTGAAGTTTATCTGGATATCTTGCCGACGCGCTGGCCAAGTTGGTAGTGACCCTGCCTACGAAGCTAGCGGTTCTGGGTTCAAATCCCGGCAAGGGCAGATATTTGTGTGATAGGTCAACTGGGTTTATATGTGTGTAAACTGCTCCCGGTTTTTAGGGTTCTGAAGTCAAACTACGAGTCCTTATAGTTTCGCCATGTCCGTCTGTCAGCGGTTAACTCAGAGATTCTTGGTACTGTAAAGCTGTAATTTGGCATATTAATATATTTAAAATGAAAGAAATATTGCACTCGTAAAGTGTTATTTTGGCTAGAGTTGCGTGTCCCTACAGCCAACGATGCATGTAATAAAAATCTGAAAAATACTTTTAATCAAAGACATATATCGAATTTAACTAGAATAAACTATCACGACTAAGTGACCTTTGATAAGCTCCTGAGATACACGCGACTAAAGTATTTATACTTAAGTAGGCATACCTACTAAAAATTATCTAAGACAGCACCAATTAACTTCAAATAGATAGGTCATTCTTTTTGTTATTCGAGATCGTTTTTTGTTTGCAGCAACGGCGTCGGAGCCCTACACTGAGCATGTCCTGACATGCTCTTGCTCGATTTTTTTGTACTATAATCTACGTTAACTAGTGAATAAAATAACAAGACAAGTACATAAAAGGGAAACAAACAGATGTAGTGTCGCCAACCGTGACGTTACGTGAAACGGAGCGGCGAGTGGACGTGGCATGTGGCGGAACTAACTAGTAGCATTATCATTTACCGTATTTTACCGTAAAACTGTAAACCACTCACACGCACTAACTACGGGCGTTGTCGCAACGTCGACGGCTAGCTGGTGACAGATCCCTAATCTATGGCTATTAACTAGACACCTCTCTAGGATATTTCGTAATTATTTCTTTATTTCAGACAGTTTTATTTTGTTATTATTAATGGTGTCGAAGAAGGCAAAAGTGCCAACGTGAGGCTCATGGCTCTACAATTTCTAACAACTAAATGTACCTACTTATATCTTAGGCCCACACCCAAAACAATCGTGCAAACACTGCTGCTTGACTGCGGGTAAGCCAGTAAAAGCGATCAACGTTGATTGTTTTACGTGTTTAAAAAGTAAAAAATTAACGGGCTTGGCATTTAACCTCTGTAATTCTTATCACGACATTTTCTCTTTTTTCAGCGCAAGCGTGCCCGTACCTACTTAAAGAGCAAAGAAATAAATAAACACTTAATAAGATTATATTCAAATACGACTAGAGCTAGGTGCAAGTGCATTGCCCTCTGTTGTTCTGAGTAAAGTACTCTTTTGCCTAATAAAAATACCTCTATGTTTGGACTTACATTTCGCTTAATAAAATAGGTCCTTCATTGCGATTGATTAATTTTGCTTAGTTAAAATACATAGTGAATAATGGCTACCCTTATTGATATAATATTGAAAATCAAGAGGTGTAAATTGCATACGAGTAATGACGGTTCAACATTCACACAAACGGTGTGGTGGTTAATTAGGATCGAGCGGGTAGTGGCGCGGCGCGCTGCGGCCGCGGCGTCGCTCGTCATTTGTCGATCGCCACCGGCGGCGGAGCGGCAGCGTGCTAATGTTTACTTTGTCCCGCGACGCGGCACGCTCCCTATAATCCCAAATAACAAATTATGAAATGGATGAAAAACCCCGGTTAAGCTGTCGGCGATCCCTAAACATAATGTTTGATTGTGCCCTAATGACAAGGCGCGGACTCGAAGCCACCTTTTGTGTAAAGCCGACTGAGATTATCGAAGCAACAATATAATAAAAGCATTTATTTACATTGTCGTAAAGTTGAAAATATGGTCAAATTTGAGATTGCTGTTAATGCTTCTACTAAGGAGGTCCAGGTAATTGAGCAATCATCTACTCTACTCGGCTGCGGTAAGCAACGCATTGAAAATAAATGAAATTTACTATTTGTTTTATTTATTTGTAGGACCCACGTGATGTTTGAGCATAATAGTTAAATTAGTTTAGAGGCTTATGCTCTTTGTTTTGGTGTTGTTTCCATTAATATAGGCACGACTTTGATAAATACCACTATCAACTTTCTCACATCATTTCTTTCTTGTAAAGGTAGTTTGTAATAATTACCTACTTGGCACTCAAGAAAATCTATCACTACTTTTTCTGATGTGCCACAATCAAAAGTGATTCCAACTCAACAATGGTGTATCCTAACCTTTGTGTGTGTAATATAATGTGTATGCTCTTAGGTACAAACATACCTTTAATTTATCAGTAAACTTAAATTGCCATAGCCAATAATTCTCATCTGGTAACATCTACACCTACCTAGTTACGGGATTGAGAACAAAAAGTGAACAGTATTAGTAGGTGACCATGGATCCACGGAATGTCTTCCATCACACGCTTACACGTTGGTTCAGATAATTGCCAACGGGCCCCCAACGACGCCGGTTCACAGGCACCGGTCGGGCACGTATGCACTTTGCACCACTGGTGCGGAGACGCGGCGAAATAGGGATTGACGATGCAATATGTAGTATTTACGGTTTTTGAAACTCGATAAAGTTACTACGCTATCATCAATACAATAAAAATACTATTTTTTGAACACCAAAAGAAAACACACAAAACAGTACATTTAATTAACATACAGGCAGGCAGGTAGGTATAATCTTTAGTGAACATGTGCAAGTATTATATGAGACCCCCTAACATAGTTTCTGTCAAATATTATCGCATTTGTACGCGAAAAACCCGTATCTAGTTAATTTATGTAGCCAATCAACTGAGAAAATATAAAATAATTAATGAGTGCCAAAGTCAGAGAATTAAATAAGTTGTTGTCTTAAAAATTCAAACCTAGACGCACAAAGTGGCATCTCATAATTTTCTCACAAATCATATGTGGTTGATTTATCTATAAATCAGTTCCTATCGACATGCATCGAGTAATACCGCGACATCACTACATATAAGAATCAGCTCCGACGTAACCCCAATATCGGAAGCACGTGGGTGAGTGCGCATGATCGTGATTGCGGCGCCGGCGCCGGCGTCGCACGCGCCGGCACTTGCGCAGCGGTTATCATGTTACCACTACGGTGTTCCGCCATCTTGTTACTGTAGCTATACTACGGGTAAGTTTACTAGATAATTACGACTAATTTCATAGACGGACTTCAGGACAGCAGCTTAGAATTTTGCATTATACGTAAGTACTTAAATTACATTATCTAGGGGGGTTGTTGAGGTTGATTTCCAAAAATGTATTCATATATTTTTATGTTCAGCTGTACTCTGTGGCTAACCCTAATTTTCTACTTAGACGTTTTTTAGCAGGGTCCGCTTGGCAGCAGTATTAACATTGAGTAGATTTATTTTCATTTTTGGGTCTGAGAGCTGTTTTACTGACGATATATATCGGTGGCCTATCTAGCGGATTGCCTTTCTCATGCCATAAAAAACACCTGGGTAGAATTAATTACATAAAATAAGAGATCATTACTCGACCTCGTACAAAGTTGTCTTAATTTGCAGAAATTGACTCACAGCATTAATCACGCACGAGCGCTGATTTCGTTTCAAGTATATTTGTACCCAAATAAAGACACAAGAATACAAACAAACCATCGGAACAGTATCGATGTAAATCTCGAAAATACCCCGTTCAAAACACATTGGATCACTAAAAACATCAAAGACGGAGTCGAGACGCATGTGACTAATTTAAACACGCGATACACGAGATTAACGCCAGGAAATCGGACAACAGGATACGTCAATTTAAACTAGACGAAACTGAGAATGAGGATGGCGAAGCACACCTTAACGCTATTGTTTTGAAAAGGAAGCTATTCAATTACATTGGTTTCACCGCTCTGCTAGAAAGAAGCCGACAGGTTTAAGTTAATACATGCGAAGCGTTGGACGAGGAGCTAGTTTCCATGTACTTGTGAAAAGATTAAGTATGAAGTGGCAGGACGTGCGCAGCGAGTAACAAAGGAGCCCGTCTAAACAGGCCATTAATAAGGAGGCGGCTCGCGGGACTCCGCCGGGACTTCCGCTGCATTCCCAGAAGCGCTATCCCGGGACAAGACGGGAATAGCAGCGGTGATACTCCGCTAACATCTAAATGGCAATCAACGACCCAACTTGCTTGCAGGAGTAACGTACTTACACCGCGAACAAAGAAACACTTGTCTGTCTTGTGTTGCTTTCTGAAGTGTCCTGATGATTATAGGCTTAAAAATAGCGCAAATAATTTGCAAAATCCGGGCGGCAGATCAAAAACATACGAAAACCAAATATCCTTTGAAGCCCATTGTTAAATAAAGAAGGTGGCGATCTCGATGACCTTACAACGTGTATCATTAAAACGCGAGATCAAGATGCGGACGCCGCTGCGGACCACCTTGTTAGTGGTAATCGGTTTAAGGGCCTTGTCAAAAATTAACTTATTATAAATTATAAACGGGGCTTACGGCAGTCAGAGGTGTCAGGATTGTCGATATTATTCCCAACACTCTGTGCGCACCGCAACTTAGATATCGATATTATCTCTACATGTATAAAGGAAGAAACTGACATAAATTTACAATAAATTATCAAATTAAAATATTATTTTAACGAACAGTGCACAAGTTTAGTTAGAAAACTTTATATTTAGTGCGATAGCTAATTTATAATATTGTCCTCAAAAGGCAAGCCAGCAAATATAATATATTATTAGAGCTTCATTCACATTGAATCCTATTTTCAAACACTGAACGCAAATTACAAATTGCACTAATCAATATTATAGAGGGCTCATTAAGTATCGATAGCAGTAAAATAAAACATCACCTCACTACTTGTGCCACCTTCCTGTGATTTTGTGATTTATAAGCGAGGTGAGAGCTTTCGCATTGCATGCTGATATACCGTCGTAAATAAGTTGTTTTATTCAAGAACTTTATTTTCTCTTTCCGTCAGACACATTTGTCGTCACGATCACGATGCGATGCATGCTACTTGGTATTAAAAGTATCTGACTATAGAATATACTGCGTGACTTAACCACAGATTGCTAAGTTCTTAGCAGCTATTCTCGATAAATGGGAATTGGAGATTGATCGAGTATCAATGAATTTTAACGGATTAATTGTTTCAAGTTTGTTAATTAGGCGAAGTAAGCAGGTACTTTTGGACCACTGCTAAAAATGTTTCAATTGTCTTTCGTTATTATTTTTTTTACCCCTTAAGACATTAGCACGACATATGTATGACTCACAAAGCTTACAGTGAGTTGTGTCGCTTCTCCAACAATGTTAAATACTCAATGGTCATATTACGGTATACATTGAATCATTTGGTTAGTTAATACCTAGCATTTAGTTGTAGACAGTTGGCGCCGTTGGCGGTCGCAGGGATAAAAGAACTGTCTGGGTCACACGGTCCTTAACTTACTTGTACGTAACCAATCCTCTTCCGCACGACTTCTAGATCCTTTCAACGTGACGAAGCCCAACCTTGATGTCTCAGTGACGACGGCGATTATTCGTACATAATCGATCGATCGCTACCGATCGGGAGCGTGTCGACTCCCGCGCACCTGTCACTCACGACGGTAGATCACATCGCTTGACCGGTGACGAATTGATTTTTGTACGTCGACGACTTTATTAGAAACGTGTCGCCTTTTATATCACAATCGTGTAGTCATTCTGTCCAAGTTCTGAGGGGTTATTGTGACGTAGTCATGCTGTTCAGTTAACGCTGAGTGAAAGAGACAGAGCTATACAACTGCTATAGCTCTGTCCTTTACGCTCGCCGTAAAATGAACTGCATAGCTAGGTCATAATAACCCCCCTGTATTGTTATTTTGTTTGAATGATGGGAGCAAATCTGGGTAAGCAAGCGGACGATAACAATAACTGTCGAGTTGTCTTGATAAAGGCTATACACGTTTACCTATTTTTCATGTTTTACAGTTCCGAAGTTAAACTAGGGAACCTTATAATTTCGCCACGCCGTACGTAACGTCTGTCCGTCTGTCCTAGGTTTAACTCGGAGTCTCTTGGTTGGTATTACAACGTTATGATTTGGCTATTACGCACATATAATGAACAAAAGTAAAGCTATTACGACTATGAAGAATTGGTTCCTGAGATACAGGCGGCTAATGTGTTTACCCCTACTAAAAATCATCTAAGACAGCAACATATTATATTACCATACCATACACAAATATTTTTTAAAAGAAAAGTTCATACATGATCTTTTTTGTGATAGTTTTTGTGTTTGTAGTAAAGGCTTCGGAACCCTACACTGAGCACGTCCGACCTGCCATCCGGATTTTATAAAAAAAAAACATAACATTTCGTCGCAGTTTATCGCTTTAAATCTTTCAGAACTGTGAAATTTTCTAATTCGCAATCGCTTAAACCTAACACAAGATGGTGACGTTTGTTCCACTTTAGTTTGGCCCATCTTTCTTTCATATAGTTATAGCATCTCAGCTCTCACTGTCAAGTTATTAAGAGATGTCATAACGTCTACAATATGATTACGATAACAGAGCAAGTAAAACACAGAATCCGCACGCCAACATTTGGTATGTTAGCTGACTGATAGAAAATGCCATTGGCTATTACATTCGCCATCCGTATTTATATGTCGACGACAAATCTTTAATAGACAAGTTTAGATACCGTAACGAATTCAACACAATCACACCGGACTCCGCCCCAAAATATTTTCTATTATAACTTAGTAGCACATCCCCAAAAGAGATACAATTAAGGGTAGGAAATTGCCGAGTGAACGTAATTTGGACACTAGAGGCCTTTTATTTGTCCAAAGGCAGTGATAAACGAGCGGCCACCGCCGCGCCGATCGACCCGGGCCCACTTTATTAAGACGTGCATCTCGACACTTGGCTCGTTTTTTTACGACTTTTTATTTGTTTTTGATGTAAAGTTGTAAACGAGTGAGAGGAAGACGTATTGTAAATTTTTGGCAGAGGGTGTTGTTTATAAAAAAGTGATCAATACGAATAAAAATTAGCAGCAAAAAAAAACTATTTTTAAAAGACTCTTTTCCATAAAAGTTTAGGTACCGCTTTAAGGTTAGTTTGTCCATTTCGGTTTGTATCTTCTTCTTCTTCTGGTGCCTCTCCAATTATGACACATCGAATACCGTAGGTACCTGCTGTAAATACACGCTTCATAAATGTCCGGTATCAAACTTATCTCTACATTATTTTGATATTTTGAAAATTTTTAGCCACTGAATACCTACATTGCAAATAATCAAGATGATGTAAGGTTATTTTTGATGCCTAGACATTTATTTATGAATATCAAGAATTCAACATAATATTTTGCGTGACATATTTATAGATTTTATAAACCTAATTTCCATGAGCACTTCGTTTTAAAACTTCTATCTATAGCTTATGTATGGGCTAGCAAAAGTACCTACCTACTATAATTTATAGGATTAAATATTGTGCACTTATTGTAAGGGTGAGTCAATTGTCAGGTGTTACTCGGGCCGGCCGGCGGGGGCGCCGACAAAGCCTCCGGGGGGCGCCGACAAAGCCTCCGGGGGGTACGGCCCTCCGACGGTATTTGACTAATTTGACACTTCCAGAATTACACTAGTTAACCACAAACGTCATTTAAAAAAAACTTGTTAAGATTTACTTATATAAAACAAGTTGTTTTATGTCTAAATTTTGTTTATGACAGCACAATGTAGAACTTACTTAATAGGAAGAAGAAAAACATTGATTGCCACAAACAAAGAAAATCACAAAAATAATGGAGCCCTTAACTAACAAGACAGTACAGTGTTCCCAACTTCTTAATAGCTTTCGGCTGACTATCGCTATCACGCTTGCACTCGCAACTGACGGTATATTTGTCATTCGTGTGTCATCTACACAAAACATATATATATATCCTGACACTACATTTTAAACCTACTGACTAAGAGGGTAGGGTTGATAATTCAATGTACATTCAATGTAGTTCTAACTTTTTTGTATGTAATCGGCTTGGTGTTACGGACACAAAGAAAGACAATGGTATTGTTTACAAACAATGGCCTTTGTGTAGAAGATCAGCTCAGTTCAAATAGTAAAGACTATACTTAAGTATTACCTACTGACTCTAGAAAATAAGTAATGGGACATCAATAGTTAATTTTAGAACAGACCAATTCATTCTAAGTTAATACTTATGGAAATAATGGAATGGAATGGAAATATAAAGGGATATTTTATCTCAAAAATATACATTTATGTATGTATTTATAAATTGTATTGTCATTTTTCCACGCCAGGAATTCATTGTTTATAAGGAAAATCCTTTAATAACAAATATAATATATGTACTTCGATATTGTTGTTAAATTATAAGTTACTAGCGACCCGCCCGCGGCTTCGCCCGCGTGGAATGTATTATACATATAAACCTTCCTTAAGAATCACTCTATCTATTAAAAAAAACCGCATCAAAATCCGTTGCGTAGTTTTAAAGATTTAAGCATACATAGGGACAGACAGCGCACGCGACTTTGTTTTATACTATGTAGTGATTCTTCACTAAACAAACATTATTATGAATAAAAATTAGTAGCTCTGTTTGACATTAAAACCATTTTTGGCACCAACAGGTGGTATAGCTTCCAACGATGGTCATCAATTCAGTGCCTTCGATAATAAACCAATTTATAAAAATAAATTCCATAAAAAACAAAAGAGTCGTGAATACTAAACGCCCTCCTACGATAGAATAATCATATATGCGTCTGCTAGTCTGGGCTAGACTCATAAAGAATCGTTTTAAATAATAGGAACGCCTAAATTGTCGCGCAAATAAAAGTTGTTTTAGGGTTCTATATGAGGTTACTCGAGATATTATATCTTAGGCGCGAAATAGACTAGCAATGAAAATTGCAGAAGTTGTTGCTGTCTTACTTTAACTACATTTCTAGAGCAAGAAGCACAATTTTGCTGCCTTTTTCTAACATAAAAGATAGAGTGAGATAACAATCAAATTCTGCAATTTTTATTTTCACTCTAAAACTCGCTTTATAGGTACTTACAGTAGTTTCTGCTTTAGTTCCAATTTCACCAAACGATGTTAAATATAATCAATGTTAATCGACTGTTATTCATACATTTTGACAGCTGTTAACGGTCTAATCGCCTGTTAAGTTGTTAACACCGTTAGGTGAAATTGGTACTAAGGTACCTGAAGCAGAAACGATCCAATAGCTATAATGCTATTTAATACGCTACACTGAAAATAACTGTGCGGAGTTATAAGCTGAGCGGGTCTTGGTAGTGTTTCTTAAGGCCGAGCACCCTAAAAACTAAACGGCGTACAGTAAATATATTGTTTAAAATGTATTTTTAAAGACATTTTCCCGATGTTTATGTAAATGAAAATTTAATGTGTTCCTAATATTGCTACACCTACCAGTAAATTGGCTAATTTTCTTTTTTAGTTACCTAATACTTTCTTACACTTCTTGTCTCCTTACCTACTATTAATTATAAGCGTTATTCTTTGTTAAAACACACACCGAAAGAACCCTGCATATGCATAACAACCGCTTGACAGAAAAATATTTTTAGCAAAAAACATTCATACACAGACTATTCAATTAATTCTAACAAAATAGGCGACTCCATTTAAGACGCTTTGACCGATTATGGAAAGTTGCGCTCTTAATTATACATCAACAACCATTAATGATGTTATGATATTATATAGTCAACTCTTACAAGCTCCAAACTACAAATATAGAGGAAATTATGCATAACATTCATAAAACAGACTTTTAAAAGTTAGACTTGATCAAATCCAAAATCAGAGAGACGATTTTAGTTTCAATGACAGCAATAAAGCTTAACATGTGGATCATACAGAACAGAAAACGTTATTTAATGCTCCGACAGCTCATTCATTAGACCGCGTTGGAAATATGAGATTAAGTAAACGGGATAACGACAGGAACTAGAAATATGTAGGGTAGGAGTGTACTCTTCAATACATTGAGCGATAGCCAAGGATCACCCTGCACGTACGGCATAATAGCACATTGGATCCATCCACTCGGCTCTATGTAGCGTCCACTATCTTTGTAAATTCTGTAACATAGCAGTGAATGTGCTTAGGTTATATGCAACGCTACAAGTACCTAACTTGATCGCGGAAATAGCGCTTTTTGGAAGACGAGATGAAGGACCTGTGACATAAAGCTGGGGTCATGGCGGGTGACCGCGTAGGCCGCGGTTTTGGCGTCAACCCACGCCGACGTAACCTATTGTCTACCCACATGGGCGCGCGAGACGACGTGGAGACGTGATGTCACGTTATCATCCGCATGAGAATAATAAGGTGCCGATAAGGATGAGCCATTTTAACGCTGGCTATATCATCTAAAGCTCATAGTCACAAGGGCCTAACTCTGATGAAGGTCGCTCCAGACAGATTGGTTCTCGGCAAGTATTTGAGTGTCTTTCTCAACGGCTTGACAAACTAAGCCGCCTCACCTGGCTTTCCCGCCCATCTAGTATTCTAAGCGTACTGACTATCAAGCCAGTGTCCATTTCCGCAATTTTTTTTAAATTTGAATTACCGTTTACGGTATTTCATAAAGAACTATGGTAATTCTCCAAAACGTGTAAAAGGGCATCTTTAAGCCTTTGATTTTTCTATTGATTTACCAATATTTTTGGTTTCTAGTGATATGAAAAGATGTCGTCAAAAGGTGACCTCCCCGAAGACGTACCTTTTACGATTATAAAGCGGTAGAAAAATTCTTCAATCTGAAAAGAATTCAAACAGTCCTAATGTTAGCGGCTTACGCTTTCGAGCGGTATTTAGCGCTGAATCCTTTACAAATCCATTTGTGCATGCGCGACAAAGGACACCTATTTCTGTAGCGCGACTAATGTAAGGTAAACAGTTTGTGGTTACTCACAATTAAGTATTATGTCCGGCCGTCTGTGTGTTATTTCCGACGGCTTCTCGGTACTGGGTGTAAAGTAGAATGGACTTCTTGTGTGGCGAGGAAATGCGCTTAGTTCCGATTCAAAAGGGAAATAAGGGAAGTGTGAATACCATAAATAAGGTATGTTGTTCTAGAAGCAAAATATACTACGTTTAAGTAAAGCATGTTAATTTATATGGCTCTGATGTAAGCTTTGAAGTTGTAGTTGTTGTAGGAATTCTTCAGCCTGGGTTGTGTGAAGATGATTCATAATATTTTATATTTAGAACAAAGCAATAATATAGTGAATAGTGAGCAATAAAGAAGAAAGGCAAGCGTGGCGGCGTCGTGGGCGTGAGAAAGCGCGAGGGCGGCGCGGGCGCACGCTAACGCACTGCTCAAACACGCACGTCGGGGGCGCGGACACCGGCTATGTTTTTATTTACGTTTCCTATCAACCGCTAAACCAATTCTGCGAACCTAGTAAGTTATCAATTTTGTTTGAACAAAGCAAAGGCTTGTTAGACTTCTATTTCATAGTATTTTCCTACTTCACCGTAAAGAAAGTCTTAGTTTCATTTAGGTATATTGATAACAATGTAGAATATAGAAAAATATGCAATTGACTTCAGCCAACGTGTAGTAAATCTTTATCCTGCGTCAATTCATATTTACATATTCATAATTACTACAACAGTGTTGGGGCTCTGTAAAACAATATTATTTTTGCCTTTGACATATTATCGTATTGTTTTTAACTCAGCCGCCAGTAGTATCAAATGAATAAGAGCTATCATAACGATAACAATACAATACCATGTCAAAAGCAATATGATTTTAACTGACTAACTCCTGACATTGGCGGAATCATCGATTGTATCGATGGAGCTACAAATCAAAAAATTGAATTGAACTGACTAACTGAGTCAAGTGCTGATGGTTGCGAAACGCAGAAACGTAAAAATGTCTACTAACAAATATAAATCTGTTAGACAATTAAATTCAGTTAGGTTAGGCGGCGCCGCCCACCGCGGCCGGCGCTGCCGTGAGAGCCGTCGCGGTGGCCGCGCAGCCGCAGCTCCCGACCCGATCGCTATCACATCTCACTCACGTCCCGGTGACTAATTGCCCCAGCCAACCACCGTGAAATTATACCACTCCGAAACCATTTTATAACAATAACCTAAAACTGATTAATTCAAAGAGATTAACCGCTTTCTCTTTAATGAATTTACTTATTAATAAAACTTTTAAGCGAATGCGTACTCTATTGATATAATTGAGCATCGCGGAAGCTAGTGTGCGTGAAATAACTGCTTTCCGTTCCTTATTGCCTATTATTTGTAGCGCAGCGTTGTGCCTCGAGCTCGAGGGTCGGGGTTCGATTCCAGTGCGTCTATTAATTGGCAGCTCCCTGAGAACGCCGCTAATTACCGCTTGTGCCACACGGTGTTATTATCTGGACGTCAAACGAGCGCAGCCGGCATTAGGGGCGGGGTCTGCGCTGCGCACTCCCGTGCATGCCTATGGTAATTCGCCTTGTGAGCATTCTCATCGTTACTTTCCCATTTATTTTTCTTGCCTGTCATTATCCTGCGTTTCCGCTGCTTAGTTGGTTTGTTACGTGAACTACTTATCACGAAAATGAATATTACATAGTTTGAACCACGACGAACCTAAGCGCGGTGGAGCCATGCGCGCGGTCCAGAAGGCCGGCCCCGGCCAGCAGCGGGCGCCTCGCCCCGGGCCGCATGACGAATCCAATTAACAGCGCTAACGAATACTGTCGGACGTACGCTATTTATGTTTCCTCGCAGTCGCACTGTAAATATTTAGTCCGTGAGGCGTCTGGCATCACCTCGCCTTATCTCCATCGGGAGCGGGAACGATTTCACGGCGCGTGCCGCCTCGACAACGTACAGGATACAGTTTTGTAAATACTGATTAGAAAGCATCGTAACGACCGACCCTTGAAAACTTCCTTACGCGCATAATCAGGGAGTTTATTTATTTTAACGCCGATGGCAGATAGCAACACGTGCTTTCAATATCATAGCAACAGATTGCGCAGTAAATCAGGCATCGGCGGCGCGTCGCGTGCGCGTGGGCACGACAGGTGATGGCGGCCGATTATCTGCTAATTTATACTCGCCGCTCAACTTCTGTTCTCTCATATTCATTTTATTCATTTGGACAACGCAAACGAGCTCGCCTATAACTGCATTCCGAGGCGCCTTGTTCTCAGTTAACCGCTGAAATGTTTTATTATCCTTTTTGGTTGACCATTTCTTATTTTAAATGCCACTTGTTTGAGGCTGGGGCTCTATTTGGAGCAGTTCGTTACCGGGTGATGTCACCAGGCACGGCTCAGGGGCCCGTTTTGGAGCGTTTACGACCAACACCTCCACATATTCGCAGCGGTTCATTCACCGACGCAACAATGCGAATATCGTTAACATTGATTTATCTATTGTAATATCACTTATTTCATTTTAAGCAATGTTAATACACTAAGCTTATAATGTTTGAATGATGCTTCTTAGGTTGGCTTTTACAAGATACGATCTATTTAGGTGAATGCTATAAAACATTCTCTTCTTTTCACAAGTTATTTATATTTAACATTCTTTTATTTAAGAGTAGTCTAATTAAATGATGTGAAGCTTGAAAGCAGGGTCATGAATCATGTTCAAGTCGAATGAAGTCAACATAATTATTATATTGACTTGTTAACTAATAAAGCGTAAGTCACACAGTTCCCATTAATTACTACTCATAAAAAATGTAAAAGGAGTTATTTCACAATTAATCCTTTCAACCAAAACGTAAACAAACGTGTCGAAAGGGCAGGTGCGTGTGAACTTGCCGCGCGTGAAATTGCTGTAAATTTGCTCCGGTGTGGTCCTAGGAAAAAGTGTGGCGATTACCGCGCGTCCTACCCTCGCCGGTGATTCGCCACGCCGAGCCTCCCCCTCATCTCCTCAGATACAAAATTACCCCTTGACCGTTCTGATAGCTCATGTTCTCATTGTCATTCGCTTTAGTGTGAAAAAGACGGCTGCAAGAAACAGCTCAATTGACTTCAGAGGAATACAGTCATTAATCCCTCCATGGGACTTCAGGCTGCGGAGGGATGGTTTTTGTACGTTTAAAATAAATAAATAATTTTACATTAAATATTTTTATTGATAAACATAATTATTTATTGTTCATTTTGATCTTTATAAACAGTAAGCAAACACGCAAATATGAAAAAAGGACTCTAAACACATAAATAAGTCGTTTGCAAACAATACTTTTGGAAGTTAATAAGTCATTAAATCGAATAATTATTTGATTGAGTTGTTATTGTTCATTGTCAACGCTTTGTTTTTACAGCTTTGGAACAGCAAATGGCATTCCTATGAAAAAAGGGTTCAAAGTCAAAAATGTCTGCGTCTCTTCAAAATGCCGCGCATTGTGTTGTACCTCTGAGACAATAGGCGGTATAGAAATTAACGATCTGATCACTGTCAACAAATACTCGTTTAAATATTTGTGGACCATGATCATTTTAATTGCTATTTGTTTAATGGTAATTTACTACCGCAGCAGAGCCCGGACTTTCAAAATATTCCATTACTTAAATGGAAAGTGCCCCGCGAAGGTTTTTATTTTAAGTTTTAACTCCATTTCATCAAGGGTGGGATCAAAGAGGACACGGCGGGTTCTGGCGCCAAGATCGCAACGATATCGTCGCTAGAACAGTAATCGTCAATAAAATCTCAATTTAGATGGCACCGATACCGCGTGAGTTACGGACGGACAGTCCGCCCGAACATGAAAACCTACTCGGCGATGGAATGCGCCCTGCGACAGGACCTGCTAACGAATACACCGGCCCAGTGTCGTAGGTGCTTAATTTAATTTCGGTTCGTAATTTAGAACGATTAATATGGATGGGTTATGGGAGTACAGATCGTGACAGCTTCGGAGATAAGCTCTCGAGGCTAATTATTGGATGTGACAGGTAATTCGCGTACGAGGGGGCCGCGGCGGCGTCGCGGCGGCTTGACGCGTCGCGTCAGCGGCACCGTACGCCTACGCCCATTTAAAAAACAAACCTCTTCGTTTTTTTCCCCACCCTACTGGCCAGTCACAGATAAGGACGACGAAAAAGACATTTAAAAATAAATTTGTCGAAAGTGATAAATGATGGATATAACTTTT
Organism: Acleris emargana; assembly: GCA_927399475.2. Classification (NCBI taxonomy): domain Eukaryota; kingdom Metazoa; phylum Arthropoda; class Insecta; order Lepidoptera; family Tortricidae; genus Acleris; species Acleris emargana. The sequence goes on from OV656840.1 coordinate 9,005,266, forward strand.
ATTATTTCAAATTAAATTAACGATCCGACCCGAACGTCCACCTTTTCTCACATTAGAGGATGTTATCTGGAATGATTGCTTCCATTACCTTGGAGAACGGCCGGACACGTTGTTTTGTAGTCGGGGGAAGATAAAGAGATTAATGCGGAAAGCAATTAATTTTGATTGAGGTGTGTTTTATTAAGTAATTGTTTTAGTGAACAATACTGAATTTTAAAAGTGTAAAGTCGTCGCGTTAGGCGAGATGTCGCGCTGTGTTGATGGATGGGAAAGTTTATTTCTATCGATTGTGGTCGAAGGTTCGAATTAAATATTGTTGTATGCGTTCAAAATAACACATTAATATTAGTATTATGGTGGGGTCTGGGTCGTTCCCACAGCGCTTTAATACATTTTTCGTGTTCCAGTTAGCGCCCCATAAATTGATTAAGGGTCTGCGGCGACGGTCAGAGGTTTTTTTGTGCCCGAGACAGGTAATGACTTAGCTGCTGCCACTCGGGGTCACCGGAGCATTCCGCCGCCGGTTTACCGGGCAAACACAAGAGCTGTGACTATCTGTACTGTACTTGATTCAAGTGGAGCTATTTAATTTATAATAACATTACATAATTATTTCAGCAGTTTAATACGAGAGAGGTTGTGCAAATGGTAGGTTTGATGGTTTATTTTCAGGGGTATTGTTTAAATTCAGGCGTAAGTGCGTATTTTTTACATAAATAAATAAAAATTGCTCAAACACTAATGTTTTTTTGAAAATATGAATGCTCATGGCAAACTTTATGCGGATGGTAAAATAGTCTATCGACAAAAATGCAAAATGTCCCGTACGATGGCCGGTGGGGCTTCTAAAGGATGAAGACAGCGCAGCAACACGACTTCAATAAGTTCTGACTATTGTGAAACGTTAGGATTGTTAAAGATTTTTTTCAAGGCCATGAGAGGGCAAACGGTCACCTAGGCCCCCCTGATGATAAGTGGGATCTGAGGCCCTTGCCAAGCTGCATTACGCTAACTAACGTTTTAACTAACCAATCCCATCACTAGTAGACCACGTGACTTTTCGTATCACGTCATCTACGAGTGACGCGATTGGTTTAAAATCGAAACGAATATAAACGCTTAGCTTAATGCATCTCGGCTAGAGCCTCTGAGAACCATAGAAATTTTTATTCTAAAACCTGCAAAGGTAAAATCCGGGAGATTGGATTGTATGAGCTACAAGACCAGAATATCAAGCAGAATTCTATATAAATTTCTGTATCAAAAATCTTTAGCATCGTTCCAAAAGTCGATTAATCGTTTTTAAGTTATACAACTGCCATTTAATCCGATAGGCTAAATAAAGCGTTTAAGCTAAGCTAATAAGTTAAACGAAATGTTTCGGTGCCAAATCAGCATAATGGAGAAAGCCAATTTCCTGTAAGGAAATTGCTTTCCCAACCAAATGTTCTGAAGTACGTAAAAGCTTCTGTTCTTTCCCAGTCATTCCCTCCTCATTAATCATTGCCTACAAACCAGTTCTTTGGTAAAATGTATTTCATAACAAATGCATGACAATGTTTTTCCTGACGGACTGCACAATCGCTCGCGCTCCACTTAGAAAATGAGAAATGAGTTTCTAATGGCAAAGCAATCAACCCCATTCATCTATTTATGTAAGTAGGTACTTAGTAAGAGCAGAATGTAGTTCGGAATAGTCTGAAAATATTAAAATGAACGAAAGAATAAGAATAAAGATCAGACCACCCGGCCAGTCATGCACTTTACCAAATAATGACTAACGAAACTTACAGTACTTTTCGAGATATACCTACTGAGTTGATGATTGTTTTCGCGATCTTTGTAGAGTAGCCGTGGAATCTCTTCGTGCTAACATAATTCTGGATAGAAAAGTAAGTATATGAATACCAAAAGCTTCATCAAAGTTTTAGGCAAGTGAATGGCGTAGTAATAACTTAACAAGTGGAGTTATTAAAAATTGTTTGTGTGTCCGTATGTTTCTTTGGTTCAAATCTTGCAAGTTTTTAACCAGTTCCCGTTTAATGGGCTAAAATTTGTAGTTATAGTGTATAAGAGCTGGGGCCCCAGACAAGATGCATTACGCCAACTCGCTTTTCTATTCGTGTCGTTTTTAAACCAATCGCGTCACTGCTAGATCACGTGATACGAAAAGTCACGTGATCTAGCAGTGACGCGATTGGTTTAAAAACGAAACGAATAGAAAAGCGAGTTGGCGTAATGCATCTTGTCTGGGGCCCCTGATCTGACTTTAAACTCGTTAGCCGTCAATGACTTCAAAATTACAATCGTCGATAAATAGCTTGTTCCTAAAATTAAGTTGTTGTCAATACGTATCTTAAGACAAAGTCGCAATGCATATGTTTTAGTGTCTAGTCAACCAGGCTTCGTTGGGCATCCAATGCAGTCAGCCAGTACTTTGGCCGTATAAAAAGGCGCGAGGTGACAGTATAAATAACAATTTGGCCCACCCCGTTCGAATGTGGTGCGGATTAGCATAAGAATGCCGCGTCACGGACGCCCACGACCGCTGTCCCTTGTCTCTTATACATCGAATTTAATTTTGATTTACGACAATCCATACAATTGTACGCAAAACGCTTTTAGGTCGAAGGATTAAATACCTATTGTGTGATGGTGACGATGCGTCCCTATTGTGCCATGCTTTTAAACTTTGTTGTCCCTACGCTACTGCCGACGTGTGCTGTTTTATTTTTGGTTCACTGTCCGCACATGTGTTTAACCTAGACCAATTTTAAAATACCTCTACATGTTTTAATTAACGTACTTACCTACCTGCAAAGTTAGATATAAACTTAAATTATTAAATGATGTCTTCATATGCGACTTAAATAAACGTTTTAAAACAGCAGGATAATAAATGTTAGTTGACGCTTTAAGTAGACATTTAATAACTTAATTAATAAAAGCGAAGGACGCGGTCATAACTCATGACCCACATTAGGTCGCCAGGTGAAGTGCTTCTTAAGATTATTTTATGCAAATGTTGTAAAAATATACATCTCGGGGATTATTAATGAAGGGTATGCCCGCGTTTGACGTGTCCGTGCATTAAACTAATATATGAGGGTTAATGATCGTCTAATTATTTTAAACAGCTCATAAATTTTGATTAACTTTATTTACTTACTTTATTATTTTTATTATTTTGAATGCGACGAAGGTCGATATGATGATAAAAATAAAAGACCGATAACAGTGATTTATACGCTTTTATTTTAGGAGTTTATAAAGAACTCGGTAGATGATTCGCACTGTATAAAATGCTTCAAGGCTAAAAATATAACCTTGCGAAAACATGAGAGATGTTTTTCCCTTTTGCTGAGCGACTTACCTTATTTTAATAATTTGGTTAATGTTTACTTTAGTAGAAATAACCTAACAAATTACTTTACTATCAATATACGTATACAGATACATATAATTGTAACGAATATCTTACAAGGGATTGTTAATGAACGTCTCGCGATGAATTATGTCTTCAATCAGCGATACGTATCATAAAATTAAGTCCTTATCAAAACCCAAAACAAAATAGAGTATATCGTTTTTAATAAACGACGGTGCTCAGTGTTAATACGCATTTAAGATAATATATATTTTACGGTACAAAAATAAAATGTCCACCTAATAAATCGTGCCGGACCTTATCGTGTCTGAGAGGCGACAATAAGAACCAGATAAGGGCAGGGTCTCGGTTGCGAGAGTTTCGTTTCGGTTTAACTTGTGCGTTTGCGTTTGGGCTTCCTTGTCACGTCCGAGGTGGAGTTTAAGCGACTTTATTCGTGTTGAAACGCTTTAGGGACTAGGGGTCGTGGTCGGACGCGCGCGCGTCGGGCGTAATCGGCGTTGCATCTTAATTTAGTTGTCTTGTACGGTGGGAGGCGGCGCAGTGGGACATAACCTAACCCACTGCGCAGACGCCCGCGCCGCCGCGCCACACATACAAACACACTGATTCCATAATAAATGCCTATCTTTATTTACAGGATCACAATCTCCGCTTATTATATCTCATATAAACTACACGAACGACTTGCTGCCTTTATGGCTCCTTCGATTAGTTATGTGAAAGCACGGCTCTATCTACGTATCGAAGCGTGTAATAATTGGATATTTGGAAACAATAAAGCAAGCATAAAGTACTTACCACATTGACGAACTCCTGAAACGTTATTGAGTCGCTCGTTGCATTCTGCGCTTTGTCCAGCAGGATCTGAAAAGGAACATCTTCCCATGACCGTTTGTTATTAAGTATATTATACCATCTCCTACCTTCTAATAATATCATTAAAACATTACATTAGGTACCTACTTATCTAATAAAAAAATTACGATTTAAATTTGTATGCTAAATATTATAGAAAGCAAGCAAGCATACTTGGTCACAATCAATCCAAACTCAAAATAAAAAATATCTGTTTATGTAGAGTTAGCAATCATTCTCCTCTCTTCTATCATATGGAGAGCAAAATGTATTCGTCAGTACCGTTGGGCTCTATTCAACTAGGTAAAACAATCTTGCTTTTGACTTGTATGATACGATATATTATCAACGTTATGATAACTAGACCTAGAGATTTTCCTAGCACGAACGACGTGTTGTTAGTGCTTGACACAATAATAAAATCGACAATCCTTTTATCGATAACCACCACTTCAACGTCATAGAGGAAACAATTGTACACCATTTTATAGTTATTAAGAAAATATTCACAATGTCCTAAAACTCGTTGAAGTACGTAATAAGGAAATAGCGAAATAATTTCATCAAGGAAACCAATATCATACTATTCATAAAACAATGTTATGCGTTTTAAAACTTAAAATAAGGATAATAAATTAACAATAAAACTATCAATTTATTCATATTTTACATACTTCAGTGAAAATCGCTCTATGACATTGAAGTGGTACTTATCGATAACAGGATTGTCGATGTTTTTATTGTGTCAAGCACTGACAACACGTTGTTCGTGCTAGGAAAATATCTAGGTTTAATGATAACTCTTATTAAATTAATAGTGGGTAAACTGGGTAATGGTAGCCGAGTTATTAACAAAACGATAATATGTCAAAAGCAATATTGTTTTACCGAGTAGAATAAAATGAAACACAGTTCGGATTAAATCAGTCCTTTTGTTTACTATTAGCATCCCTAATGGTAGTAATGGTGTGAAATATTTTTGAAATAATTGTCGAAATTGGCGAGAAAAATTAAATGTTAATTTAGAATGAAAGTTATCATTGCGGGTAACTAAGTAGTAATTTTAATTTCTTACCTCTTGCTTGTGAGGTGGTAATTGAGCTTTGAAGTCGGGGTTATGCAGGGTCTGGATGAAATCCGGCCACGGGATCTCGCCGAAACCCTCAGGGTCAAACTGCAATAAAAAACAAACCAATTGAAGCTGAAAACCAACTGAATTAATAATCTGCTAAATAGTTAAATAACTCCGCTATACGCGAGGAACCCTACTTTCAGATCTGATTCCTTTGGAACGGCCGAACGGATTTTAGTGTGGTTTCTGGGTTAGAAATTAGAATTCCATTAAGTTTTTAATCGACGAAGACGCGCCCTTTACAAGATTTTACTCACGTTTACGCAATAGTGCAACGTCAACTATGGCGTCAAAATAATTAAGGCACTTCTTTGTGAAATTTATGACAACCCACTTTTTGCGTTTGGCGATTAAGAAACACTACATCTAAGTTTCACTAAGCACGCTGCATAAATGATAAAGAGATAAGATAAAATAAAATAAAAGACATTTATTTAGTAAGTAGGCCGCACGGGTACTACACGTCAAGAATCTACCAGCGCTTCACAAGAGGAGACCACTGCTGAGAAGAAACGCCGCAAGAAAGTAAGCAGTCAATGATACAATTAAGTAAGTTGGTTGTTTAATATCTGACCTAATCATAATATCAGGGGACCATGTCACACCAATTGACCTAGTCCCAAACTAAGCTCTAGGCTTGTAATATGGGTACTAGACAACGATATAAATACTTATATAGGGAAATAGATACTGAAATTATGAAATACATAGAAAACATCCATGACTCGGAAAGAAATATTCGCGCTCACACACAAATATCCGCCCCTACCGGGATTTGAACCCAGGACCGCAAGCTTCGTAGGCAGGGTCACTACCAACTAGGCCAGCGCGCGTCGTCGTAATTAGGTTGTAGGTGTAACAGGTTTAGTGAGAAAGAGAACTCTACTGCCGCCGGCACGTCGCGTCGCTAGACACTCGGAGGTCATCCATTTTCCAAGCACGATCTTTCCCCAAACTCCCATAACTTCGCACATGATTACTGTAGTGTTGTGACAATGTAATTTCCGAAAAGACAATGACAAAAAACTCTAGCGCCCCTATCTTCAATCCGTATTATCTGAAATGGCCTGCACGTGACCGCACATTCTTTGATCCTTGCTCCACCATGCCTTTATCTGCTTATAAAACTTGTTACACCCTGCTTCTGTACATTTTAATCAGCCAAACAAAAAAGAAGAACATTCCCCGAAATTTGTTTCTGTATCATAAACGACAGTTTTTATGAATTATCGCGCGTTAGCCGCCGAATTTTTATGGCAAGCGGAGTGTGCTTATAAGATTTTAAATTCATGATCTTATCTTTATTAGTATTGATGCCTTAGCGTTTATACCTGAATGCACTAAAATATCGTTGTCATGGTGTATATAACCACAGAATAATAACTAGTAACTAGCGTTACAGAAGCTTTACTTCACAACGGTTTTCAAAGAAATATGTACTCAATCTGATAGACAATATGATTTAATTTAGCTCGCGTTCCAGTCGAGCACGTGTTCATTTACATACCTTCTAATTTTTTTTGAGGAAATATGGGCCTTAATTCACTGTACTACGGTTCATAATAAGTTAGACGTGGTTATACGTGGTTATACGTGTGTCGTCTTTCGCTTGCGGCAGCCTACTAGATTGGCCCTTCCGCCGTGGCCGGCGCCTGGAGGTATGTTTTTAATACCTACACGCGGAGTGACACAGGCCTGATATAACCAAAACAAGCAGTTTAAATTCGATTATATTTACATTTTACTGCTTAAATTTCCCAGTTCCAATTGGAATTGCGGCGTAAATTAAGCGTAAGCACTTTCAGAATAAAACGTACGCCTACTTTAAATCACAATGACCTATCAAGCTTTAATAGTTTTTATTAGTCATAATACGTACCTATAATGTATTAAATCTAACTCATTCGAACCATTTCACGTGATTTTGATCTGATATTTACATCTTTTACGATGACTGGTTTTTCTTCGTTCTTCGTAAAAATCGTCGTATAATGGGATAAAAAAGAGGTAGCGAAATAAAATAAAGATTAAGTTATCGCGGATGATGGAGTGCGACGCCTGTCAGCGGATCATGTCTCACGTGCGAACATGAATATAAATTGTTACTTTCCTCCGTGATCATATATTTATTTGGGAACCACGTGGCAATAGTGCGGTTTTATTACAATAAACGAATCGGTGTTAGTTGGATACAAACAGGAGGAAATAAAGTCGGGACTCAGCTCAGCATTACAGCTCATTAAAGAGTAGGTGCCCGGCTTAACAAACATACTTACCCTATCAAAGAGCAACCGCCATTTCTGAAAAGAGAAAATTATTGATGTAGTTGATATCTTTGTTATTATGACAGGGTTCTACGGAAGCTCAACTATTATCCGTGGTGGTATCTAAAGCTTAATTCTGCTATTTACTAAGGTTATGTATGTAATGTATGAATACCTCTTCATTCTCTTGTTGCCTAATTGAATGACACACCAATTCAAAAGGCTTAACTGTCTTTTTTTAGAGATTGTAGGTTAAATAACTTTTCTTTCCGTGTGGTTGCCGGGTTAGAATAGTACCACTCCATTTCTTCCCGTGGATGACGTAAGAGGCGACTAAAGGAATAAAAGTTTGTAGTATATTGTTAGGCGATGGGCTTGCAACCTGTCACTAATACGCTGGTAAACATCTTAGCCTAATTGTGCAAAGTGTAGTGGTTACAGAATTATCAACAAGTTTTAAAAGATGTTGGTAATTCTTTAGCTCTGCCTACCCCACTTTGGGAATTAAGGCGTGAGTTTATGTATGTATGTATATATGTCTTTATAGAACTTTAGATGTTTCACTAGTAAAAAGATGAAAGTAAAAAGATGTAAGGAGGGTGGGAGCATTGCTTAGATATATACTTACATCATGCATCAACTCCCGTCTGATCTCCGCTTCATCCAACTCCGATCCGAGATCCGTGTGGTCCGTGTCATAAAGGGGTTCCGCCGCGCGCGAGAGGGACCCCAGTGAGTCCCTGGCCGAGGCGAGGGAGCCTGTGACGGTGGGCAGCACCCCGGCCTCGATCCCGGACTCCATGGAGGTGTTGGTGGACAGTATCGGGGCCGTGGTGACCGGGGGGGCCAGCCCGCCGCCGCCGCGCCCGCTTCCCACCCATACTGACATAGTTGCCACACCATTCACACATAAACGCTTTACAAGTCCACTAACCTAAGCATTTTGGCGACGAGTAAAGCTATCATTGTTATAATAAAGCACTTGATTTTGTCACGTGTTTTACCGGTAGAAATTTAACTTGTATAAAACTTCAATACTTTACAAATTATTGGACATACCCGTTTTATTTAGGACAGTGAATATAACGGACTTTGGATGGTTTTAACGTATTTGAACTTACTTTACGTATTGGCGGTTTTGATTTAATATTTTATAGTTTAACATGAAAATATCGGGTATAGAAAGGGAGTATTAAAAGTGGTTGGAAGGGTATAAGGCACATGTTTTTTTTTGTAGATCTCTTTTTTTTACTTGGCACATCTGAAACAAAAAGAAAATACCTATTATAGGTAGTGATCGTAGTTCACGCGTGACTGTGATAGCAAACTTTTTAATTGATGTTAGTATTTGTGACGTCAACACGGGAACGAACTTGCGTTAATGTTAGGTATTTTAACTCTACCTATTCCGATCACTATCATCATCATCACCATCTCCATCACCACACCATCATCATATTCATCATTATCATCGTCATCACCAACAGTAAAATACGTCATGACACTGGTTCTATAGGCATAATCTAGATACCTAAACGCCATTTTACAAAAGTTACAATTCGCAGTGGTTACTGAAAAGCGGCCACAGGTTCGTGGGCAGATCGTGGGCAGATCACCTGCCCTGCCCAATACTTGAATGACATCCACAAAATAAGGCAGTGAACACTATAAGCATTTATGGTTGTGTTGACTTTAAACAGACCGGACCTAGGCGAATTAAGATACGATTGTGATCAAACCTAACCGTGTTGGAAGCATACACAGTAATACTAGCGTAATAGACGGACAGGCTCCTAGGTATTTCCCGCGTCACCAAAACAGACATGTCTTAATGTCTTTAACGTCGTAGTGTCAGCCATATTATTCAATTTAAAATGATTCTTCGAAGAAAGTAAATATATATTTTTTGTATTTATTATTAGTTTTGAGACTCAAATTTTATATTATTTCCTTCTTAGCACCAACCTTAAATGGTTTCTGTTTGGCCCATTGGTTGACTGGTAGAGAATGCTTTAAGTAATTAAGTCCGCCATTTGTACCTACTTTGTGTATTGTGCAATAAAGTTTAAATAAATAAATAAATAACATAAACACTGAACTACGCTGTCAGCTGACCAGTGTGACGCTATGTGACTCTACGAGCTCTCAAAATGGTTTCAACTGATTTTTCTTTCGCTTTCTCTTTCGCACTCGTATTCGTGCCGTAAGCGATTGCGCTTTCGCTCGTACAGTCAATGTGTCTATTATGTGTGTGTTGGAAGACACGTTACGTTTTCATGGTTTTCACCGGGTCAAAGCCCTTCTTTGCGAAGCTATTTTCCTGAATAACCTTTTAGCTATTATAGGCACTCAGGACAAAGTTCACGCTTGGTTCACGCACATTCACGACATGATTCTTTGGAGCCGCCTTAAAGCCTTATTTGGCCATTCAATATAAAAGCAAACTGAAAAGTATAAATCTATTTGAGTCGATGGTCGTTATTTGACGTTTGAAATTCAGGTTTAAAATATGCTGTTTGGTTTAAATTCTCTGAAATAAAAGGGCACACGACCCCACAATTCGTGAAGTAAGTACACAACACAATAAATAAAGGTAAGTTGGCCATTCATTATACGGGTCCAAGCCACAGGGCTTTTCAATTATTCTAAGGCAAGGAATAATATAGTAGGTTAGGCAGTAAAGCGAATTTGGGAACGCTCTGTGGTATGGTTAAGTGTGCAGAAGTAGGGGAAATTTTTGTGCAGGAAACGGTAGAACAGGGGTCCAGATCATAAAATACATAGATATGGGTATGTGCATAAGTAATGTTAAATAATCAACTGGGAGATGCCGCATAAGTAATGTTGGATAGTAAACTAGGGGCCTTTTAAATAACGCCTTTGTGTACCTACAGAACACGTTCCATTTTTACCCGACTGTGTGCTCCCGCATGGTTCATCCTCGCGTGCCCGAGAGACCACGTTTAAGTCTAAAACATGACGACTAAAGAATCGGGGACAGTATTTTAGATGGCATTTGGCACTATCGCCAAGTTCAGTCCTTTTAATAGGCTACAATGCTGCCACGACCCCTGACAATCAAAAGGGATGGCTGTATGTGCTTCCGTGTTAAGAACGTGAGATGGACATAGTTTAACGTTGATTGCAGCGTCAAATTAAAATAATTGTTGTTTACTTTAGGACTAGCTTTATAAAAAAAATGGTTTACCAGGATTAAGGACGTACCTACTCAAGTATTGAATCCAAAAACATACGAAATGTTTGTTTTTAATCGTGATTTCACATTTAACAGTCCCAAAGAAAATATGACCAAGTTTAATTTTTAATTTTTTTAATTTATTTAATAAGCGTTATGGTTATTGAGATCCAGACTTTATGATATGTATCCAAGATTCAAAAGTTGCTATCGTTTCTGTATCGACTCGACATGTATGGAGTTGACTTATGCGGTTGACGCGATCTGTCATCAGCTTACGTCAATTCTATACATATTAGCTATTTTCGAAAATGACTAACTTATCGTTATGCATCTCACTAGGGCCCTGGACAAGTGGAGAGTATCGAGAGTTCAACAACGCAGTAAAATATGAGGCAAAGTGTAGCGATTATTATGTTAACGCATGGGCTGACAATTAGATAATGTGAGTTGCTTTTGGTAGCTTTAGACTCCAAGGAGGAAGCTAGGATGGTATGCCAAGCGCTCATTCATGAAATATCTACAAAATTAAATAACTCGAAAATCAGTGACATTAGACCCCCAGTTAGACTGAACAAAAAAATTGCAAATTAGCTCTGTTATGAACCCTTTCAATAAATAGGTCGAGCTACCTGTCACCCTGTATGTCATGTGTATAATAGAGTACCTAGTAATAGTGTAGTAAATTATTTTATACTGCTAAAACACGCGTGTGATTCATCATACGAAGTTTTTCCTTTGGCGCTACGGGACCCTAAATGGAGTAGCAAGACTTGACCTTTCTTTGAGGGGTAAAGCATTTGTTTTATTGAAAGGCAAGTCCCCTTTGATCCCTCGTGGTTTTTTTCAAGAAGTTCGTTATAACGTGTAAGTATATACTTATAAATATCGGCCAAGTGTGACCGGGACTCAAGCTCGAATCTACTCGGGGCTTACCGTCATCTTTCCGTCCACTAGAATCCATTGACAGGATTCATTAAAGGGGTCAAGTGGACTTCTTGTACATTCAAATCCATTAATGGAGTAGGGTGGGCTTCAATGTACACTTAAATCCATTTGGAGTCGTTAACACTTTTTAATACGCTGGGATCCATCAATAGATTTAAAAATACTATGAAGCCTACAAAGATCCATGGATGGATTCTAGTTAACTTTTTATATACAGCGATCCATCAATGGATTTTAGTGTACTATAATATATCCGAGTATAGCGTATCAATTTATGGATCCAACTGTATTAAAAGTTTAGTAAAATCAATTTTTGGATACACATATACATAGTAATGCAATGTACTAAGATCCATTGATGGATTGAAGTGTATTAAGGAGTGCACAATAATCCATTGATGGATCCCAGCGCATTAAAGTGTGTAAATGACTCCAAATGGATTTAAGTGTGTGTACATTAAAACTCACTCTATTCATTAATGGATTTGAATGTACATAAAGTCCATTTGAACCCTTTAATGGATCCTATCAATGAATCCTGGTGGACGGACGGACCGTCATCATTATTTTGAATCAGTTAGGGATATCCCTACTGATCCATGTCTACACTAATACTATAAAATTACTTATAATATAAGTGTCAGTCTGTTGCGCTTTAACTGCTAAGCTACTGAACCGTTTTTGATTAAATTTTATAAGAAGAGAGCTTAAAACGCCTGGCAAGGACATATAACTTTTATCCGCGGTAGGTAATTTTCTTAATGGAATCACACTAAAATATTTATACGCAACGAACGGGCGAGGTCGCTGGTAAACTCGATAGCATTAAAGGTAAGGTTAGGCATATGCAAGTATCCAAAACTAAAGTTTTCTATTTTCAAAATTCGGGATTATTGCGACTCTTCGAAATTATGTATTGTGTGAAACGATCAATTGAATTATAAGGTAAATAAGTACCTCTACAAAACACTTCGGTACGAGACTTCATACTTAATGAAATAAATACCATGTTAGGCCACGAACAATTACGCTAAAATTGCCGGCCTGTTGGCTTTGATTGTGTTGAAATATCGTTATACGAATTTCCGAAAACGAGATAGGCAATCAACGGGGGAGGCCGGCCCTCCGGGCTATCAACCCTCTTGGCGTTGCCATGGCAACCGGCAGGTCCCTACCCCATACCACGTTAATATTGCACGTGCATCTGTGTAGAGTAGTAACAGTAACCTGCAAACGACTGCAAAAAGGCGTTTTTCCACTTAAATAACTCCAATAATGAGAGGTTATTTACGGGAGAATCGACACAGCAATTACGTTTATTTATTTTTTGTCGTATTTAATTTACATTCTTAAGTTATACAGCCTACAAAGTAAGGAACACTCTAAGCTATTTAAACGTCGATCAAGTAGATATGCTTACACCATAATTATTACCGCAACGGTTTAAATGCACATTGTTTACGTGAAACCCAAACGTTAACATAATACCAACATAACCAAAAACAACTCACCTGTCTCAATTAATCTATAACACTTCACTATCATAAGGCTAAGTTCACACAGGTTTGCATGTTCGAAATGTTCACATTTCGTGTCAAGAACACATTACAGCGCTGGCCGCCATACGTCAAAACATCTCACGTTGTGGTGCAGTGAAAGTGAGAATGGCGTCTCGGTTTCAGCGCATGCGTGAATCCTGAATGGGAAATCGGCTAGTATCTTTTGTACCCTCGTGTTTTGCTTTTGAGTCAGTGTGGATTGAAACCATAAATTCGATGGGCAAGGTTGTTTTTAGGAAGAGCTTTTCTGAATTAGTACGATTTTGTGAAAGTTATCTATAAAATTGCAAGCATTGCTTATAGAAGTTATAGAGGTTTAGGTACTCTGAACGTGAACATGCATTGAATTCTTGAAAGAGCGGTACTTAGTCTAACGCAGACGTGTAGTTAATGGTGTGTAACTAAGACCACATATTATATACAAGTTACTCTAAGACTACGCTTGATAGTAGTGGTACAGTCAAAGGCTCCAAGATGTATACACCGCAAAGGCTCAAAAATATGTACATAGACCTTATTACTATGGCAATTAGGTCTAAGTGTAGATATTTTTGAACCTTTGTGCGGATATTTTATATTACCTATCTTGCGCTTTCGTAGATTTACTTGCTAGATAAATAACTTTCAATGAAAAGTTCCATCCTTCAAAATTGATCTGGTTGTCTAGGTCCATAATTATGTATATTTAATAGTACAGGTACTACATTGTTAACCAAGGGATGAAAGTGATCATTTGCATCCCGAGATATTTAGGCGGCCCGAGCGCCAGCGAGTGCGCCTATAGTTCAAGGGTACAATTGAGACTTTCACCCAAGTTAAACGCTATACTTATCATTTCGACTGAAAGGAAAGTAAATAAAAAATCGGCCAAGTGCGAGTCGGATCTTTAAAAAAACACGTTTGTTATGGGAGCACCCCTCAAATATTTATTTTATTTTAATTTAATTATTTCTTTTTAAAGCGAATATACAATTAAATATTCTGTGCATATTTCAAGCATCATCTGTTGCCGTTATTAATACATAGCACGAAACGGCAAAAGAAACACGGTTTTTGTGTGGGAGCCCCCCTTAACCTCCTAAGGCCCACCATACAACGAAATTTGTCAATGGAATATAAACCTATTGTGAATCAAGTAAAGTAAATTTTCTAATTTGACCATTTGTCATAAAAACAAAAGAAATTCCACTTTACTTCGTTTGCACTAGATCTTTATTTCAATGGCCGTATTATGTACTATTTTTAGTACAAGGAACCTCAGGAGGTTAAATATTTATTTTGTTCTGTTCGTTGTTATAGCTGCAACAGAAATACAACATCTGTGAAAATTTTAACTGTCTAGCTATCACGGTTCATGAGATTCAGTCTGGTGACAGATAGACAGACAGACGGACAGTGGAGTCTTAGTAATATGGGCCTGTTTTTACCCTTTGGGTACGGAACCCTAAAAATCTTATCACACATACTTAGATACACACATACACATATACATAGATACACAGATACACACGTACACATATGCATATTCAAACACTCGGCCATTATCGACTCTTTTCTAGACTATGGAATAATCTTTTCTCAAACATGCTCGGAAAAAACGGTATTCCGATTGAAAGACAAGGACGGAAAGAGCCTCATTTTACTCCTAGGAGTAAAAAAACTATATGAAAACACTTTCCGTCCATGTCCATATATTTCTTAAAAATTCTGTCAATTTGCATACAAAATCAAAAGGACCAAGACAAAAATTCCAAACAGCCAAGGTAACTGCTCGCTTTTTTAGCACAGTGCGTGTGTTTCTTTTTGAATTTGCATTCCAATGTCTATGGTTAGTATTTAAAAACAATTGACAGTCGGTAACATTCGTTCATTCTGCATAATATAATTGTGAAACCGAATATTAAACTATTTGTTGTGTGAAATACTTACTATAAAAAATGAGCTCAAGCGACGAAAGCGACGAAATAGGTACCACACCGCCTATATTAAAATCTGAAGCTGCCTCGGTTAGGCAAAACCTGCTTCCCGCTAAATCTAAGTAAAAATATAACCGAACTTATGACCAATTTATGCTGTGGAGGGCAAACAAAAATGAAAATTAAATTACTTGCTTTTTAGAAATGTATTTGTATTATTTCCTCACATGTTTGAGAAAAGCATTATGTATGCCTCGGCGGAAACGAGGATTTCCTGACTCGTATTTTAGCAGGCCTCGCTGTTGCTCGGCCTGCTAACCACCTCGTCAGGAAAACCCTTACTTTCCCCGCCTAGGCAACAATGTACTATTTCTCAAACATGCTCGGAAAAAACGGTTTTCCGATTGAAACACAAGGACGGAAAGAGCCTCATTTTACTCCTAGGAGTAAAAAAACCATATGAAAACACTTTCCGTCCATGTCCATATATTTCTTAAAAATGCTGTCAATTTGCATACAAAATCAAAAGGACCAAGACAAAAATTCCAAACAGCCATTGTAACTGCTCGCTTTTTTAGCACAGTGCGTGTGTTTCTTTTCGAATTTGCATTTCAATGTCTATGGTTAGTATTTAAAAACAATTGACAGTCGGTAACATTCGTTCATTCTGCATAATATAATTGTGAAACCGAATATTAAACTATTTGTTGTGTGAAATACTACAAAAAATGAGCTCAAGCGACGAAAGCGACTAAATAGGTACAACTCCGCCTATATTAAAATCTGAAGCTGCCTCGGTTAGGCAAAACCTGCTTCCCGCTAAATCTAAGGAAAAATATAACCGAACTTATGACCAATTTATGCTGTGGAGGGCAAACAAAAATGTAAATTAAATTACTTGCTTTTTAGAAATGTATTTGTATTATTTCCTCACATGTTTGAGAAAAGCATTATGTATGCCTCGGCGGAAACGAGGATTTCCTGACTCGTACTTTAGCAGGCCTTGCTGTTGCTCGGCCTGCTAACCAACTCGTCAGGAAAACCCTTACTTTCCGCGCCTAGGCAACAATGTACTATATACAGCAATTACGAAATAACTCGGACTTTTCTGTTGTGAGTGACACAGACGTACACTTACGAGGGGCGTTCAATAAATTCTCGGTATTGGTATCTTGCAAACCTTTTTAGTAAACTTCTTAATACTGGCCGCGAAGAGTCATTCATTGACAGTAAAAAAAAGTAAATTTGAAGCCTACACGTTCTTTTGTTTTTCTGCTACTGCTGAACAAACGTGATCACCATGAGCGATTTTACAATGATAATTAAATTGGAGCATCGAGCCGTGATAAAATTCTTGACTAAACAGGGAAAAAATCAAAATTGTATTAAAGAAGAAATGGATTTAGTTTACCGTGAGTCCGCTCCTTCATTATCTACTGTCCAAAAGTGGTCAAATGAATTTAAGCGGGGGAGGGAGAGCATAGAAGATGACCCTAGACCTGGTCGGCCTGTTGAAGCTACTTCACCAGAAAACATTAAAAAAGTGGAGAAAATTATACTGGAAGATGGTCGAGTGAAGATTAGGTCTATAGCACAAAAAACCAATATTTCTATTGGTATAATACATGATATTATCCACGATAATCTTAACATGTCCAAAGTTAGTGCGAGATGGGTACCACGAATGTTGACACCGTTTCAGAAGCACACGCGTGTTGCTTGTTGCTCCGACTTCATTGAGCTGTGAGGTGAAAACCCTGATGGTTTGCTCCAAAAAATTGTTACCGGAGATGAAACTTGGGCTCATCATTATGACCCTGAGAGCAAACAAGAGTCGATGCAGTGGCACGTTAAAGGAACACCTCATCCCAAGAAATTCAAAGTCGTCCCCTCAGCTGGCAAGATCATGGCGACAATATTCTGGGATTGTGAAGGGATATTATTAATAGATTATAAAGAAAAGGGTTTAAATATTACAGGAGAGTACTTCGCTAACATTTTACGCCAATTACGGGAAGCAATCAACTAATTGACAGAACTTATAAGTGTATAAACATAGGGGGGGAATATATAGAAAAATAAAAATAAAACACTAATCGTATGCTTTTGTTTTCCTTCTCATACCAAGAATTTATTGAACGCCCCTCGTATCTACTATAATATAGTGTAACTAAACCACAGTAGGTATAATTATTCTGTATTTAAGTACTTCGGTGTAACCCTGTTCTATCTTCTCCTTGCTTGATGAATAATCATACATTTAGGTACAATAGTAGATTGCTTAAAGGGCGGGTTTCCAAAATTGTATGTAGTAAATGTGCGTCGTCAAAACTGAATTCTAGTTTCGTATTTATATTTTAGAATTATCTTATTTGGTAAAAGTTTAAGGTAACTACCTAGTAGGTACCCACTACTTAAGAAAAACTCTACGGAGTCGCTCGTAGTTTGGCCACAGCCTTACTTATTCGCTATCATCGTATTTTTGTATTCTTTTCTATTTTTGTATTTTTTATAGGTAATAAAGAGAACGAAATTGACAACATTTAAAAAAAAAAGCATTATAGTTTTTTCGCGTTTATAATAGCTGGTTAAAAATTAGACTACCCGTATTTCTTGGTTTTTCTTTATTTAACTTAAATTCGTCGTTAATAATTTATTAAAGTAATAGTCATTAAAAATACCGTATATACAAAGTTAGGAATACTGATGTCGTGATCTTAGCCTAATATAAAATAAAAATAAAGTAAACAGAAACAGAACTGACTGACTGTCAGTCATGTCATGTCACTCACTTGTCAATCATTCGCTGCCATTCGTTCATAAATTTGTTATTTTGCGTAATTTAATTAATTACGTAATTTGTAGACGCCATAAAAATAAATAAACTATTATGCGTAGAATCGAAAGCGAGTCGTTAGAATCAAGTAATCCGTCAGACAGATAAAAAATAAACATGACAGTTGTATATTTTTTTGAATTCCTTTGGTAATAAATGGACTAAAGGCACTATAAGTGTATTCCTAACATTCACAATCCAACTTTTTTTACTGTTTTTCCTAAATATAAAAAAAAAACTACTGCATAAAAAAATCCAAAGATATTTTTACTGTAATCAGCAGTGTAAAATCTAGAAACTATATTTTATTTTACTACCTTAGCACAAAATGAATTGTTGTCAATTGTGCCAGTTTACAAAATGTTTTAGTTTAGTTAGTTGGACCATTTATTTAATGCGAAGCGCCTTAGTTGATCGATTAGCAAAGGCGCCTAACAAATAAAAAGCATATTTTTCAGGAGTAGTTATTATAAGTTAGTGTACGGGAGGTGTCATGTCTAATGTGTGTGTGAGTTGAATTATTGGCGTGCTATGGCTTAAATCTGAACTAAATATTGGTTAAAAACATTTGAAACTTAATCATGGCTCTTCAACGATTCTTTTCTCACGTACCTGTCGATCACGCAGAGGATATAATAGTAGGAATTTAGGTACTGTAAATCTCGTCCGCTATCCTACCTGTAACATTTATATAATAATGAATAAAATTGTGTTGTATATTTATGTTAATTTTACTCTTTGTAATTTTTTTTTCTTTTTTTTTCTTTAGGCAACTATATTTATCATAAAGACGTGCGGTGCAGACTGCACTGCAGTTTATTTAACAAGCAACACTGTACATTGTACGTCATTTCATTATGTCAAAATATTTCTCGCGTTTGCGTATTTGGGTGCCTTTACTGCGGAATCAAAACAGAATAAGTTATATAAGTTAATAATATTATTTCTCGCTATATACTTATGTTTTTTCCGTGATCTTTAATGTTTAGTGTCATTATGCCAAACGGCCGAGCGGCGTTGTTACTGCGGCGATTATCGAGTGGTGACAGCAAGTTGAAATCGCTTAATGTAAATCAAAACACGACAAAAGAGCCGCTTTTGGCACACCCTGTGTGCACCCATCGCGATTTAGGTTTGACAAAAAGGTATAAAAACGTTTCTTGAGCATTATATCTAGTACCCGGGTTAAAAATAGCAAATATTTTTGTTTCTATTTATACGACAAACAGTTGACCTTGTTTGTGTTTACATGTTGTGATTGTAAGGTTAACACATCCTCCCTGCTAAAAGAGAAAGGTGCCTGCATTAAATTATGTAAATAGGTCTATAGTGTCTTAAAAAGTTATGCAAGTGTCATTGGTTGAGCCTGCATTGTTCATTAAATGAATGTATAATGGACTATGGCTAGCCATATTAAATAAAACGCAGACCGCTATCTTAGTGCTTATCTTGTTTACATATTGTAATTTGTTCAACATTACAAAATTGCTTATAAAATTTCTTTCTGAACTTTACTTTGAAATTATTATACCTCTATTTTTTTTCTTATCTTGCATAAATTTGCAATCATATGGCATAAGTGATTCACATCATTTACAATATGGCAAATCATGAATTCTTTTAGGTCAAAATGTAGTATTAACCCATTTGGACCCAAATACAAACAAGAATTTACTTGCTGACAAATACTTTATTTTCGTAACTATTGGGGACTAGTAAGATAATCTATAACAAAAAAACTGAAAAAAACTTTCACATATCTGAAAAAAAACACCGTCCTCAAATGGGGCCAATGAGCTTATGTGTGGTATTTTTCATAACAGCCCTTCTCGATGCATAATATTTTAATGCATTTTTTACATTGCCAACGTGCTTTCATGTGGCATTCGACAATATTCACACCATACTATGTCAATCACCCCATTGTGCCCATTCAGGGACACTATATCAAAACACATCTATTTACGATAGGATCTTTGAAAATACTTGTCATTATAGCAAAAGTACCTAGTAGAAACTATAATCAAAAGGAATATACAAAATAATGCAATACATTTTCACGCAAATATAGAAAAATATAACTTACCGTTCGTTAAACAGTTTTTACTTCAATGACGTACATAAAGTATATAATTTAGTCCAATGTGTCCAATAAATCACAAAAGTGTAATCAGTATTACAAAACCGCACACTTTAGCATTACTAATTCACCTTCGCATATCGAATAGAACAAATATTTATGAAAATGGGGGTACTTATAGAAATGTCCTCAAATGAGGACAGCGGGCGAGAATGGGTTAATAATGTCTGTTGACAATTTTGTGTTGTGGATAATAGGTAAATTATCATTGATCTAAGCTGGAAAAGTGTAAAGGTTTTACACATTTTGGATTACATTCTTTTTTGTTTTGGCTCATCTAGCTCATAATCAATGGGCCGCTGACGGATGCAAATTACGTCAAAATAATGTCGAACGTTATACGTAATATGGATATGACTGCAAGGGGTTTAATAAAAAGAACGAAATTGTAAAATAGTTATATAATTGTATTGTTGTAGTAAATAATCATATTTTTTTCTATATTGCATATTTTCAATCCATTCCTTTTATGGTTCACAATCCACTTATATAAGGAAAATGACCTCTCTACATCTACAGATGAAAGAGGTGCGTATTCGTAAAGTGATGCTTCATCATTACTAATGCCATCGCCATCGCTCAAATCTCTTATAAAGTCATAGTCTGGGATTCGGTCCATTACTGACTCCAGTTTATTATTTAAAGGAACAGAAGATGTTAACATCACGCAAAGTCTTACATCATCCAGTAAATTCAGTGCGTCACTTACTTTTAACCCGCGTGTTTGTATTAACGTAATATTTCTTGTAACTATTTCAAAATTTTGTTTGATAAATGATAAATTACTTTTTAATCCTTCTTCTAGCAAAAGTTGTTTGGCTTTGCGTATTGAAAGTGCATCACTATTGTTAAAACTATTTATTACAGATTTTATTTCGTCGTAAAAAGTTGCAAAGTAAAACGCCGCTTCTAACCACGTACTTACCCCATCTTGTATGATAAAGATAAAAACTGCATAATTTTGTATTCATAAATATTTCTCAAAATTTAATAAAAGTCTTATCCATGTTCTGTTTACGTCCCTATTTTGCATCCGTCAGCCGCCCACTGCTCATAATCACCATCTCCTTGCCGTTAGCCCAATCATCTAGGATTTGGTGCAGGATGTCTTTTTCACACAGTCAATCCATCACTTTTTAGGCTTTCCTCCTGCGTTATAACCCTCCTCATTCATCTTCTTGTAAAATGAGTTCCTCCGACTTCCTCCTCATGATATGGCCATACTATAACTTTCTGTCACCATCCATTATCTTCTTCCTACACACTTGTTGCATAATCATATCCTATCTTTTCTTGTTATACTACACATACATCCATCTCAACATGTACATTACAGCTATATGCACTCTTTTTTCATCTTTCGCATTAACAGCCCAGCATTCTATCGATGCAAGACAGGTCTTACTTATGCCCTTATAAATTTTCCTTATGAATTGTTATCAAATTGTTGCCGTCGTAGTAGTTCTTATTTGTCAAGTGATTAAGAGAGGAGCTACCACAATGTAATTACAAAATAGGCAGAAGCATGATGCCATAAGCTAATAGTAGATTGTACAACAAGTGCATAAAACGTACCATTTTACCCGAGACGTGCCTAATGTGAATGGTCACGTCGAGGGTAAAATGGGTTTTATGCTCGAGTTTTACACTCTGCTTTTCACTTCGATCGCAAGGAAATAAAACAATGATTAAGCATATACAAGAAAAATTAATTAATTTTTATCATGTAAATAATATTATGTTCTATCACGCATAAAATGTAATTTCATCGACAGTTCGTCAAATTAGCTTAAAAAAACACACTCCGCAAACGTGTTTACGCTTTTTTGGTTCCTCCAAATCATAAAACTTTCGTAGGTATGTGCTGAGATAGATTTTCTTCGATTTAGGCGGCAATATCTGCTCAATTACATTTTTCGCACTTCTGTACATTAAAGTCTCAGGCGAAATCATTTTTTGATCGTCACTATCACTACTTGAAGACATTATTCAATTACTTACGAATAATTTATTGAATTTTCAACCGCAACACAACAAATTTAGTTCGTTTTTAATTTTGTTTGACGAATAATTACCTTCCCGCTACACAATTTTTCTTATTTTTTTTTTTTAATTTTCAACTATGTGACGTTTGACTATGGACACTATGTTTGAGCCTTAATGCCAAGGTATTATAAATATTTGCGTTACTTATATTTTTTTTACGTAAGTGCACGCCCGTATTAATCTTAAAGTATTTAGATAGTATTACATATGTCGTAATTAAAATAAAATATAACCTAAATCTCATAAAAATATATCAATTAAATGAAGGTGTATTGTGTATGTGGCTGTAAGGCCTTATTGCCTTAGTCTTAAAAGAAGAAATTACTTTATGCACTAGAGCATAAAATGCGATTTTATGCAGCCTATATCCAGCATAAAGAAGGACTTTACGAGCATGAGAAGTGAAAATGATATTTAATCTACTGCTTAATAGGGTCGTCCCCACTTGAAAATATTATAGTTCCACTTGTCTCCACATCTAAGTAACTATTTCTCTCAAACATGCTTGGAAATTATTGTTTCGAAAGAGCTTTGTGTTATTTTTAGCGCTAGAATAAACTTATGAGAACTCGTTTCTATATAATGCATTTTTAAAATCTGTCTATTGCATTTACCAGTACGAAATGGAAAGGACCAAGAAAATTAAAGATGAAAATTTACCTAGTCCTTACACTGAGCCGGGGATTGCAGGATATGCACAGGAGCTATTTACGAGAAAGGCAGTTGTTTGCCCGACATTAATATGCTCAAGTGTCTTGTATTATTATAAAAAGGAAATATTTCATTGTTTGTTTGTTTGCATTGAACAGGCTCCAAAATTACTGGACTGATTTAAAAAACCTTTCACCATTAGAATCCTACATTATTCCTGATTAACATAGTCTGTTTTATGTTTCTGCGCGAATGGAGTTGCGTTCAACAGCATGATATTATTTCATCTACCCTTTTTTTTTTGTGGTAACCTATTGGGCTCTATATGAAAGCATTTTAAAATTACCGCTATAGCAGTGCCTGTATATCATAAATATTTCTCACATTTTTACAAACATAAATATAAGACACTGCTATTAATCAATATTGTAATTTTGTATAGAACGTGATTATTTTTCTTTGGATAGAAGAGTGTTTAACGCGAGACTTAACAACCATAATGACACTCGAGCTATAGCTACCCTCACTCTGCTTGGTTGGCATCTCATGTCATACATGTCGTGTCATTATGGCTTGTTTCAGTCCCTTGTTGAACAATCTACAATTTTTTCACATTTATTTATTTTATGCTACATGGTTTTCAACTTATGATAAAAATGTGTAGAAATACTGGCTTCCTACAATTAACTAGCACAAATTAATTCAAATCTTCAAAATAATTTTGGTTACCATCAATGCGTTGAGAATAAAGGGAAATTCACACCAATCACAAAGTTGGGTGATTTATACATATATTATATTATTTAAAATGGACTTAGATTATTTACACTTGTTTCCAACTGATAGCAGGCCTCTTCATTTATGTTTAATAGCCTTATTGTGTTATATTATTGTTTACAGAATATCATCATTTGGTCAAAATAATCAGCTACCTGCTGTAAGTCCCCAACTTACAAGGAGCTTCAGTGATAACATTATAAAAATGGCAACTTCAACTGCAGAATCCAACCCTACTGAAAAGCCTAAACACACCAATTCCTTAGTTTCTGAAAAGTCTCCTTACTTGTTGCAACATGCTCACAACCCGGTTGAGTGGTATCCGTGGTGCCAAGAAGCTTTTGACAAGGCCCAAAAAGAAAACAAACTCATCTTCCTATCAGTTGGCTATTCAACATGCCATTGGTGTCACGTAATGGAAAAAGAATCGTTCGAAAATGAAGATGTGGCTAAAGTCATGAACGAAAACTTTGTAAATATTAAAGTGGACCGTGAAGACCGTCCAGATATTGACCGCATTTACATGCTGTTCGTAATGGCCACAACTGGTGGTGGAGGCTGGCCTTTGTCCGTCTTTCTTACTCCTGATTTGCTCCCAGTCACTGGAGGTACTTATTTCCCCCCTGAAGACCGCTGGGGTCGTCCAGGTTTCAAAAGTATTCTTCTGTCTCTTGCCAACAAGTGGAAAGAAAATAAGGATCAGTTTCTTCAGGTTAGCGTTTCAATCATGGATGCACTTCAGAACTTATCCAAGGTTGAAAATGGGTCTTCTTCATCAGTGCCAGGAGAACAAACTTGGAACAAATGCGTGCAGAGGTATATCTCCACTTACGAACCTCATTTTGGTGGATTTGGTTTAGCTCCTAAGTTTCCAAATTGCTCCATTTTTAATTTCTTGTTTCATTACTTTGCTCGAGATAAATCTAACCCTGAAGGCAAGCAGTGTTTGCAAATGTGTCTGTACACCTTGACTAAGATTGCCAAAGGTGGGATTCACGATCACATTTCGGGTGGTTTTGCTCGGTATTCTGTGGACAACGACTGGCATGTGCCACACTTCGAGAAGATGTTGTACGATCAAGCTCAGCTGGTTGCTTGCTTCACGGACGCCTATATTGTGACGAAAGACGAGTTTTACGCCGATGTTGTACGTGATGTTATTAAGTATGTAAACAGAGACATGAGACATCAATTTGGAGGATATTACAGTGCTGAGGATGCAGACTCCTACCCAGAGCATGGAGCTCTTCATAAGAAAGAAGGAGCATTTTGTATATGGGAATACAACGAG
Organism: Acleris emargana; assembly: GCA_927399475.2. Lineage (NCBI taxonomy): Eukaryota > Metazoa > Arthropoda > Insecta > Lepidoptera > Tortricidae > Acleris > Acleris emargana. Next base: position 9,030,268 of record OV656840.1, read on the forward strand.
CTGGAATCACTTCTAAGTGATAAAGAAATCAATAGTATTCGTTATTTAGATATTTTCTCCCATTACTACAGTGTTGAAGAGGAAGGTAATATATCCGCCGACAGTGACCCACAAGGAGAACTCGCGAAGAAAAATATGTTTATTGTCTATGGAAGCAAAGAAAATACTGCTAAGAAGTTTGGTTTGACAATGGAACAGTTTAATGATGTGATTTCATATTGCACTGGTATTCTGTATCAAGCTCGACAGACCAGACCGCGCCCGCATCTTGATAGTAAAATGCTGTGCTCATGGAACGGTCTAATGATATCTGGATTGGCACAAGCTGGCCAAGGGCTGGGAGAAAAGGATTTTGTTGAGGATGCTATTAAAGCTGCAGAGTTTATTAAAAAATACTTATATGACCCAGTGTCTAAAACATTGCTCCATTCTTGCTACAGTGGTGGAGATGGATCTGTGGTCCAAATGTAAGTTCATCTCACCATAAGATATACACCACTGTCTAAGTGAAAGTTTGAGATATTTAAAGTTCTGTTTTTTTCTAGAAAAAACCCTATAAAAGGATTCCTAGATGACTATGCGTTCTTGGTGAAAGGGCTTCTAGACCTGTACGAAGCTTCGCTCGACCTCAGCTGGCTGAACTGGGCGCGCGAGCTGCAACAGCAACAGGATGAGCTGTTCTGGGATCACGACAACGGCGGATACTTCACGTCTGCAGACGACGACAGCACTGTCGTCTTGCGATTAAAAGGAGGTGGGAAGTAGTTGTAATTTATGCCGTTGTTGATGCAAGCCACTATTTATATGCGTTTTATGTCGGTAAGTTAGCGAGCTTTGACGCAGTGGAAGCGTGCTGGGCTCATAATCTGTTAACGAACATCGACGGAGCGTGAATAGAGCTATATTAACGTGGCAAAACCTCAAATCCAACAAACCAAACTAGCGAGTTATATAGAAGGGGAATATTACTTAAAGCCTGGCTGGATATATTATTAGATGACACGGGCGGTCAACGCGACAAGTTAGTGATGTGAACTCTTTCAATTTCCAGACCAAGATGGCGCTGAGCCTTCTGGCAACAGCGTTGCTTGCCACAACCTGCAGCGCCTGGCCGCCTACGCCGACAAGAGCGCAGCCGCGGCGGGTGGCGACCCGGAGCGCGAAATGGCCAGGCAGCTGCTCGCGGCGTTCGCAAAGAAACTCGAGGAGTCGCCCACGGCGTTGCCTGAGATGATGTCGGCGCTTATGTTCTACAATGATTCACCTACACAGGTAAATTATTAGTCAATTTATGTACATTAAGGGAAACTGAAAGACGTACCTTTCTCCCTTTTGTCTGGGTCTGCCTAAAACGCAGTTTGACAAATTCGCGTTACGACAAAACTTCATTTAAAATTCGCTATTCGTCTAAATCGCTATTGACCTATTACTCATATCACCTATTTCGCAATATGTCCAAAACGTAGTAAGCCTAAGTAGCTGTTTGTCCATTTCGCGATACGCCTAATTAGCAGTTAGGCTAAAACAAGTTACGCCTATAGATAAAAGTATAACAAATATGAGGTAGGTTTAGGTTATGTTAGTTTTGCAGCAGGCCCGGAGGGCCAAAACCACCCAGAAATAGGAGCTCCGCGTAAGTGGAGCTCCGTCGACTCTGTTAAAATTAATTTTGGGGAAGAAGGGGAAATTCGCTTTTGGACAAAATCGCATTAAGTTCAAGTCTCACTCAGCTGAATTCGCTTTTGGACAAAATCGTAATACGTCCGAGTCTCATTGTGCCAAGTTCGCTTTAGGACAAAAGCTCATTCGGCCTAAGTCAGTACGACTATTCTTGGTTGGTCTAGGCATAACGCGATTTAGTCAAACTGCGTTTTAGGCAGACCCAGACAAAAGGCCTTTCTCGATATTCATATTGACCAGATCATATTGTTCATATTGAGCTTTAAATTTTGATACAAATGTATTTCAAGCAACTAAAGATCCGCATTGTACACCGGCCAAACTTGATGTCTCATTAAATCGACTTTTCGATTTCACATGAATTTACAGCAATACGAAAACACACCAAATGCCTTGCTTCATAAGTATGATTTGAGTCCTGTTGAGAAATAAATTTTGGTCTCTAAACGTACACAGAGAAAGTTCTTTAGTAAACAAAGACTAACTTTCAACCGATTTTAGAGATTGTCTCTGAAATTGCGGCGACTATATACAATGATTGTTTGTTCTTCAAAATGTACATTAATTCAGCTTTTAATTTTTATACGTAAATAAACATTACTTAGTTATTTGATTCAACCTTTGAAATAGAATTTATGGCCGGACTAGGTACAGTGCAAAGGTCTTAAATACTTTCAGGCTCGGATAAAGTCAGTTCAAATAACATAAGAGCGTATGAGGGTGAATAAGAAGGAAGTAGGTACAAACACGAAGGTTGTTGTACGTGTATTAGCTCTTTAACCTTTATTTGACTTGACGGTATGTATTGTATGATGTTTGCATATTCTATAGGCTTCACACTTGCGATTAGTATGTAATTTGTATATTAAACAGGCAACTGCATTTTTTTTAAGTCAATTTATATGATACATACCATAACATTCACTTTTTATGTCTTTTTTGTTATTTTTTTTTTTTGCTGGATAAAAATCTGAAGAGGATTGAATCCATGACTTTTTTAATTTTTGCCAATACAAGGGTTAAGTGTTTGTTTTATTATTTTTAAATTAATTAAATTAATGATTTTGTGCCAAAAAACAGTAGCCATGAATACAACTTTTCATCCTATATACGTACAGTCACGAGATTTAATTTGGTACCCACCTTAGAGCCAAAGTCAATCTGACATTCTACAACAATAAGGTTGAGTTTCCTAAAAGTTACAATCACCACACGGGATTGTTGAGCCTCATAATTTAGCCGTGTAATGCAAATCGGGCGTACTCGTGTGACATCGTCGAGAACGACTGATAACGAATGATGACACGTCTATATTCATTCATAATGCAATAAGGTTGAAACTTCAGTTCGATAGGGTTGAAATGTCAAGTTAAGACATTTAAATGTCTTATCGAATCGACCCTTGAAATGATAACCTCTTTGCAAAAAGCTACGGTTTTCTGATTACGAACATGACATGTGTCAGTGCCAGTCAAGATCTGTAGTGACATTTTCACAAAATATAATTTTGCAAATAGTAAATTATTGATTTGCACGAACAAGGAGTAGGCATTCACGAGATATCACGACAAATAAATGTGACAAGAAATACAGTTCGCCGTTGGGTTCGACGTTACGGGAACGAGGGAAATCTTGACTTACGGCGAAACAACCATCGCCCGCATGTTATAACGCAAGAGCAGAGCCGCCTGATGCAAAGGCAATACTTGATGGACGCCTTTACGCCGACGAGGCATTTTGCGGAAACGTTTGAAGTCCACCCTTCAACAGTTAGAAACCAGCTATGGGACTGCATCACAGGCGACCCGCAAAATGTTTTAATTATGCTGTCTATATTAGTTGAGTTAAGATTGAGTTGTTTTGTGTCATAATAAAAAATGATAAATAAAAAAGTTTACTAAATATTGTGGCTGGAATCTCCTAATTAATAGGTTAGTTTGCTAGCTTTAATATATTATAATAAAGGTCGGGGCTGGCATGATCAAATTATGATCAAAGCCCCTTTACTGCAGATTGGAAAGGTAATAATTTTAGAATCGTATTTTTTCTATTTCCATATCACGAACAATAAAATGAATATTGCCAGATAGAAGACAGGGCCAAAAACCTTATTTTATTACATTACCTACCTAAGTGATAATTACTCGGAATAAGTCGGAAATCATCGTTTGCCCTCGCTCCGCCCTGTTGACGTAATTGAGCTCAAATAACGTCAGTTTGCTACACGATATTCAACCTTAGGTGGGTCCCAAATTAAAGCTCGTAGCCCTGACCAATCATGACATGATAATGATTTTTCCGCTGATATCGTTACGTTTAACAATTGTCGCTAGGTTGCTGTTTCTAGACCTGTAATTGGTTGGCTTTGGGTGTAATCACTCTATTGTCAGGTTGGCAGGCTTGGTCTTCGGGTTAGCCAACAGTTAAATAGGAAGTGGTTACCCATAGCAACAGCCAATAACGTTCGCCATGGTGTTGACCAATGAATAGGTTAATTAATTCGTAGCTAATCGGACAAAGTCGGCTAAATTCGATTGTGGTAAGAAAGACATGCTACTGTTGTCTTTGTCATGTATTCGTGATTAATCGTGTAATCTCGTAAATGTTCGAGAATGCCATAATACTGCAAACTTAAATAACTTCACAATGGCATAACAATTAACGTAACTTCTCTAATGACATTGATGACATCAAGCATATTTTTCTTGAAATGGGTCCCAAATTAAAGCTCGTGACTGTACCTACTTACTTCAAGAAATAAACACGTAAATAAAAAACATTCAACATTTAGTACTCGATAAAAGTACTTTTGAAAGATGAAGTGTTAATTTCATATTATGTTAAAAAAATATTAAATATAGTTTTTTTTTTAATGAACACACGCCCGATGAAAATCAATGTGTCAATCGGTAATAATGTGTTTACATGTCCCATTGGTATTTTGTTGTATATCGATCGGTGGGTGGCAGGTGCTGATCGCGGGCGGCTGCTCGGACCCGCGCACGCTGGAGCTGGTGCGCGTGGTGTGCGCGCGCCTGCTGCCGGGCCGCGTGCTGGCCGTGGCCGACCCCGCCGCCGACTGCCCCGCCGGTATGTCCGACATACGTGAGTAGATACGTATGTTGATCGGTGGGTGGCAGGTGCTGATCGCGGGCGGCTGCTCGGACCCGCGCACGCTGGAGCTGGTGCGCGTGGTGCGCGCGCGCCTGCTGCCGGGCCGCGTGCTGGCCGTGGCCGACCCCGCCGCCGACTGCCCCGCCGGTATGTCCGACATACGTGAGTAGATACGTATGTTGATCGGTGGGTGGCAGGTGCTGATCGCGGGCGGCTGCTCGGACCCGCGCACGCTGGAGCTGGTGCGCGTGGTGCGCGTGCGCCTGCTGCCGGGCCGCGTGCTGCCCGTGGCCGACCCCGCCGCCGGTATGTCCGACATACGTGAGTAGATACGTATGTTGATCGGTGGGTGGCAGGTGCTGATCGCGGGCGGCTGCTCGGACCCGCGCACGCTGGAGCTGGTGCGCGTGGTGCGCGCGCGCCTGCTGCCGGGCCGCGTGCTGGCCGTGGCCGACCCCGCCGCCGACTGCCCCGCCGGTATGTCCAACATACGTGAGTAGATACGTATGTTGATCGGTGGGTGGCAGGTGCTGATCGCGGGCGGCTGCTCGGACCCGCGCACGCTGGAGCTGGTGCGCGTGGTGCGCGCGCGCCTGCTGCCGGGCCGCGTGCTGGCCGTGGCCGACCCCGCCGCCGACTGCCCCGCCGGTATGTCCGACATACGTGAGTAGATACGTATGTTGATCGGTGGGTGGCAGGTGCTGATCGCGGGCGGCTGCTCGGACCCGCGCACGCTGGAGCTGGTGCGCGTGGTGCGCGTGCGCCTGCTGCCGGGCCGCGTGCTGGCCGTGGCCGACCCCGCCGCCGACTGCCCCGCCGGTATGTCCGACATACGTGAGTAGATACGTATGTTGATCGGTGTGTGGCAGGTGCTGATCGCGGGCGGCTGCTCGGACCCGCGCACGCTGGAGCTGGTGCGCGTGGTGCGCGCGCGCCTGCTGCCGGGCCGCGTGCTGGCCGTGGCCGACCCCGCCGCCGACTGCCCCGCCGGTATGTCCGACATACGTGAGTAGATACGTATGTTGATCGGTGGGTGGCAGGTGCTGATCGCGGGCGGCTGCTCGGACCCGCGCACGCTGGAGCTGGTGCGCGTGGTGCGCGCGCGCCTGCTGCCGGGCCGCGTGCTGGCCGTGGCCGACCCCGCCGCCGACTGCCCCGCCGGTATGTCCGACATACGTGAGTAGATACGTATGTTGATCGGTGGGTGGCAGGTGCTGATCGCGGGCGGCTGCTCGGACCCGCGCACGCTGGAGCTGGTGCGCGTGGTGCGCGTGCGCCTGCTGCCGGGCCGCGTGCTGGCCGTGGCCGTCCCCGCCGCCGGTATGTCCAACATACGTGAGTAGATACGTATGTTGATCGGTGGGTGGCAGGTGCTGATCGCGGGCGGCTGCTCGGACCCGCGCACGCTGGAGCTGGTGCGCGTGGTGCGCGCGCGCCTGCTGCCGGGCCGCGTGCTGGCCGTGGCCGACCCCGCCGCCGACTGCCCCGCCGGTATGTCCAACATACGTGAGTAGATACGTATGTTGATCGGTGGGTGGCAGGTGCTGATCGCGGGCGGCTGCTCGGACCCGCGCACGCTGGAGCTGGTGCGCGTGGTGCGCGCGCGCCTGCTGCCGGGCCGCGTGCTGGCCGTGGCCGACCCCGCCGCCGACTGCCCCGCCGGTATGTCCGACATACGTGAGTAGATACGTATGTTGATCGGTGGGTGGCAGGTGCTGATCGCGGGCGGCTGCTCGGACCCGCGCACGCTGGAGCTGGTGCGTGTGGTGCGCGTGCGCCTGCTGCCGGTCCGCGTGCTGGCCGTGGCCGACCCCGCCGCCGACTGCCCCGCCGGTATGTCCGACATACGTGAGTAGATACGTATGTTGATCGGTGTGTGGCAGGTGCTGATCGCGGGCGGCTGCTCGGACCCGCGCACGCTGGAGCTGGTGCGCGTGGTGCGCGCGCGCCTGCTGCCGGGCCGCGTGCTGGCCGTGGCCGACCCCGCCGCCGACTGCCCCGCCGGTATGTCCGACATACGTGAGTAGATACGTATGTTGATCGGTGGGTGGCAGGTGCTGATCGCGGGCGGCTGCTCGGACCCGCGCACGCTGGAGCTGGTGCGCGTGGTGCGCGCGCGCCTGCTGCCGGGCCGCGTGCTGGCCGTGGCCGACCCCGCCGCCGACTGCCCCGCCGGTATGTCTGACATACGTGAGTAGATACGTATGTTGATCGGTGGGTGGCAGGTGCTGATCGCGGGCGGCTGCTCGGACCCGCGCACGCTGGAGCTGGTGCGCGTGGTGCGCGCGCGCCTGCTGCCGGGCCGCGTGCTGGCCGTGGCCGACCCCGTCGCCGACTGCCCCGCCGGTATGTCCGACATACGTGAGTAGATACGCCACTCGCTCACACTCACAACACAACACGAGCTTCATTTATTTATTTCATTTTGTGTACATTAGGTTTTATAATATAATAAATATTATTCAATTATATTAAGTAAAATAACAATACTAACACAAAAAATAAACATTATAATGTTAGCTATTTTAAGTCATATTGGTTTGCTTAATTTATATTTGTATTAAATTTGAACAATCTAAAAAACAACAAAGTAACTAAACTAAAATTAAAAGTATCAATTTGATTTTACATTACTTTAAAGGATCGTTTAAATGTGATAGGCGGGCATTTCTTATTGGTTGTTCGATCAACCAATGAGAAGCAGCCACAAAACTGGCGCGAAATAAAATTGAACTTATAGCTGTAACATTTTCGAACATCATTCTGGTTAAGGATTTATACTGAGGAACAACTTAGAAGATTAAGTGCTTACTGGATTAATGTAAGAGTTTGTGTTTTTTAATTTACATTATATTGGTGATAAAGTATCAGTTTTTTGGTGTTATTTAAATCTCCTGGATCCAGAGGCTTGGAAGGTTTTAACAATAAAATCCTAACCCCCGGGTGCCGCCGGCAGCGGGGCACGGCTCAAGCTACCGGTGGTTAGGGCTGCAGAGAGAGGAACCTAATCACAATGCGTGCCGTGTCGAGTACTGCGTAACAAACGTACAAAGTCTCTACTAATCTTCAGCTTGAGTTGGGTGTGGCCGAGACGGCGGTGCCTGTGGCATAAATTTCAGTTGGCAGCTAACGAAATATTATTTTTATAGAATGACAGACTTAATGCCAAATCCTATAGGCATTTCGACACACAATGACAGTTTGCTAGAATTGGCACCTTAATCAAGATACAGCCATTAGATACACATCAGACACAGCTATTACTCGTATGTTAGTTAAATCACACGAGAACTCTCTGTTGATACCAACGGCTTTGTTGATAAAACTAATATCGAAGCAAAAAATATTTATTTATTTATTTATTGAACTTTAGGTAAATAAGTTTTGTTTTGAGTTGTTACAAAGATATGGACGGGCCCTGTTGCCAAGTTTTCTGATCCACCCGCGCGTCCCGCATACATAAGCTAACGACTCGATTGTTTTATTCTCTGCATAATAATACGTCGTCAACCATAAAGACGTCATTTCGAAAGTAGTTGCGTTGTCTGATTGCATTTTAGACGTGTACGGAATTTCCGCCGTATTTTGTAGGTACTTACACATTTACTTAAAATACGATTAGCCATTTGTATATTTTGAAACATTTTGCTATCGAAATATCGCTTAAGTGGTCATGTATGACGCATTCACGCATGTAGGAAATTTTATCATTGGGTCTCTGTTCGAAGGAAACCACTTGTTTAAATAGAGGTTGGTTGGTAGCGCTTGTTTTGACAAGGTATCCCTTTGAAACACATAAAATCTTTTCGCTTAACATCCTGTTAGGCGGAAATTACAGAATTTAATAAACATCTTTTGTGTAGATTACTTCGGCTAGGATAGGTTCGTTTTGAATAATAATTTAAAAAAAAAAATCTCTCGTAAAACCGTTGTCGACCAAACAAAACACTAAGATAAACAATGATTCCGCCACTCGATATAGACCCATTTGAACCTTATCCTCGTACGGCCCAACGTCCTATATTTAGCTCATTTGTCAAAGCTAATTTTGACTTTAATTGACTGATATAGGATTATTTTCCAAACTATAGTACATTGTTGCCTAGGCGCGGAAAGTAAGGGTTTTCCTGACGAGGTGGTTAGCAGGCCGAGCAACAGCGAGGCCTGCTAAAATACGAGTCAGGAAATCCTCGTTTCCGCCGAGGCATACATAATGCTTTTCTCAAAAATATGAGGAAATAATACAAATACATTTCTAAAAAGCAAGTAATTTAATTTCCTTAGATTTAGCGGGAAGCAGGTTTTGCCTAACCGAGGCAGCTTCAGATTGTAATATAGGCGGTGTGGTACCTATTTCGTCGCTTTCGTCGCTTGAGCTCATTTTTTATAGTAAGTATTTCACACAACAAATAGTTTAATATTCGGTTTCACAATTATATTATGCAGAATGAACGAATGTTACCGACTGTCAATTGTTTTTAAATACTAACCATAGACATTGGAATGCAAATTCAAAAAGAAACACACGCAGCTAAATGCCTATAGGATTTGGCATTAAGTCTGTCATTCTATAAAAATAATATTTCGTTAGCTGCCAACTGAAATTTATGCCACAGGCACCGCCGTCTCGGCCACACCCAACTCAAGCTGAAGATTAGTAGAGACTTTGTACGTTTGTTACGCAGTACTCGACACGGCACGCATTGTGATTAGGTTCCTCTCTCTGCAGCCCTAACCACCGGTAGCTTGAGCCGTGCCCCGCTGCCGGCGGCACCCGGGGGTTAGGATTTTATTGTTAAAACCTTCCAAGCCTCTGGATCCAGGAGATTTAAATAACACCAACAAACTGATACTTTATCATCAATATAATTTAAATTAAAAAACACAAACTCTTACATTAATCCAGTAAGCACTTAATCTTCTAAGTTGTTCCTCAGTATAAATCCTTAACCAGAATGATGTTCGAAAATGTTACAGCTATAAGTTCAATTTTATTTCGCGCCAGTTTTGTGGCTGCTTCTCATTGGTTGATCGAACAACCAATAAGAAATGCCCGCCTATCACATTTAAACGATCCTTTAAAGTAATGTAAAATCAAATTGATACTTTTAATTTTAGTTTAGTTACTTTGTTGTTTTTTAGATTGTTCAAATTTAATACAAATATAAATTAAGCAAACCAATATGACTTAAAATAGCTAACATTATAATGTTTATTTTTTGTGTTAGTATTGTTATTTTACTTAATATAATTGAATAATATTTATTATATTATAAAACCTAATGTACACAAAATGAAATAAATAAATGAAGCTCGTGTTGTGTTGTGAGTGTGAGCGAGTGGCGTATCTACTCACGTATGTCGGACATACCGGCGGGGCAGTCGGCGACGGGGTCGGCCACGGCCAGCACGCGGCCCGGCAGCAGGCGCGCGCGCACCACGCGCACCAGCTCCAGCGTGCGCGGGTCCGAGCAGCCGCCCGCGATCAGCACCTGCCACCCACCGATCAACATACGTATCTACTCACGTATGTCAGACATACCGGCGGGGCAGTCGGCGACGGGGTCGGCCACGGCCAGCACGCGGCCCGGCAGCAGGCGCGCGCGCACCACGCGCACCAGCTCCAGCGTGCGCGGGTCCGAGCAGCCGCCCGCGATCAGCACCTGCCACCCACCGATCAACATACGTATCTACTCACGTATGTCGGACATACCGGCGGGGCAGTCGGCGGCGGGGTCGGCCACGGCCAGCACGCGGCCCGGCAGCAGGCGCGCGCGCACCACGCGCACCAGCTCCAGCGTGCGCGGGTCCGAGCAGCCGCCCGCGATCAGCACCTGCCACCCACCGATCAACATACGTATCTACTCACGTATGTCGGACATACCGGCGGGGCAGTCGGCGGCGGGGTCGGCCACGGCCAGCACGCGGCCCGGCAGCAGGCGCGCGCGCACCACGCGCACCAGCTCCAGCGTGCGCGGGTCCGAGCAGCCGCCCGCGATCAGCACCTGCCACCCACCGATCAACATACGTATCTACTCACGTATGTCAGACATACCGGCGGGGCAGTCGGCGGCGGGGTGCTAAAAAAGCGAGCAGTTGTTACCTTGGCTGTTTGGAATTTTTGTCTTGGTCCTTTTGATTTTGTATGCAAATTGACAGCATTTTTAAGAAAATATGGACATGGACGGAAAGTGTTTTCATATGGTTTTTTTTACTCCTAGGAGTAAAATGAGGCTCTTTCCGTCCTTGTGTTTCAATCGGAAAACCGTTTTTTCCGAGCATGTTTGAGAAAACGATATTTGACGTGGGCCTCACGAGGTTAATGCGGATGCGAATAATCGGGAAATATAGATGTTTGAAGCGTAGGTGGTAAAAATGTATTGATTTGCTTTTCCCAGTGCTGAGCCGCATCCGGCCGGTGGGCGACACGCCGACGGCGTACGTGTGCCGGCGCTACGCGTGCTCGCTGCCCGTCACCGACGTGAAGCAGCTGGAGAACTTGCTGGACGAGGCGCCCGCCGCGCCCTCCAACTAGGGCTTCACAGGTACAACTAACACGGGAAGGGCATGTCATCTATTTTTGAAACGGCAGTTCAGTCGAGTTCATTGATATGTGTACACTTTAGTACGCTGTGACTATTCATCTTCTTTTTCAAGTGCCTCTCCAACTAGTGAAGGTTGGCTACTAACTTCTGGAATGGTTGTCTGTCCTTAGCGCGTCGAAACAGTTCAGATGCGCTCGCTATTCCAGTCCACTCTCGGATGCTGCGGAGCCACGACTCTTTTCTCCGACCAACTCGCCGTTTACCGGCAACCTTGCCCATCATTCTAAGTTGCAAAAGGTCATATCTATCATACCTAAGCACGTGACCATGATATGCAGTTCAACAACAATCATACTATCAATAATTCATATAGAGCATTATTAAAAATGATATTAAATAGACAAGGTACTAAAGTGTACACATGTTTAATAACTCGACTGTACGTGGCAGTACGTGGCAGTTCGACATAGAGTTGAGAAGAGGGTACGTAGGAGTCGAGATTAACGCGTGGTGGTGCGTGTTGCGCCCGCTCGGCTCGGTCGATTTTATCTTTCATTTTCGTATAATGTTCCCTCTGGAACAAGGCGCCAGGTGCGGCTGCCTGGATTTCGCATTGAGCCTCTTACAACTCAACGGCTCACGTATACCAAATTTTGTGAGAAGCTACACTTTGGATATGACATGTCGATAACCTATAATTGCTTTATGTAGTTTATTTTCAACAATAATAATTCATAAGACTGATTCTTCGGAAAGAAGTGGTTTAGAATGTCTGATTCAAGTGATATTGATCATGTTGATCGTCGACGAAGAACATTCAAGCCGAGGCCCGATTATTGTAGTATATTGAATACCGTAGAGTACAAATGCCTACTAATTTAATTTCTTTGAACGTCATATTTATCACGACCGTTTATTCCCTATGTTTTTACTTTTTACCCTTTGGGTACGGAACCCTAAAAACCAGTTGTATAAATAAATATTTAACTGTTGCAATTTTGTGGTAGAAATATTCATATTGCTATGGTAAAACTGCAGGTCCCGATAACATTTGGTATCCGTATTGATATTATCGTTTGAAGACGTTAATAATTATACTTAAAATACGTAAATTTGAAGAAAAAAACACTACCTACCTAGCTGTTGGCTATTTTTAAGGCGTATTACATTATCCTGGCTGTAGCATCCTTACTGGAGGAGGGGCGTTAAAACATCTCACTAATTAGAGCGAAACAATTAGGATTCTTTTTACCTAGAATTTAGTAATGTATGAATATAAATGTTTACTTCGATACATAAACATAACAAACATCAGATCGTACAGAAAATGGAGACTATATTTGAATGTGGACGTAACTTTCCTAAATTCTCTACACCACTACTTTTGTTAAGTTTTTCACCTGCAGTAAGATAATTATATTTATTATTATTAAGAAAGGGTTGGTGGCATCTGGACCGTCATACTGAAATTGACAGATGTTATTGTGACAGTGACATTTCTTGGTAGATTTGATGGAATCTAATTATGAATCCGAGTTTAGGCAGATATGCAATTAACATTCCCAATGGTCAGTGCTGCATTCTAATCATTACTAAACGAACCTCTACAACTTTTAGATTCCGGTGCGTTACAGCCAAATATCATAATAACGTGTTCCTAGAATATCAAAATGTCAAAACAGATTATTCTCATAATGTCTAAAGATCGAAATGACTTACGCCTATTTTTTAAATTACCGTATTCTTAATATGACTATAATTCATTTAGACTCTATCTCGTTTTGATAAATTTTCAATTCTACCATTTCCCAAAATGTCTAAAACTTAACTTGATCATGTTTTGATGAATTTTTAAATACATCATTTCCCAAAATGTCTAAAACTCAAATTAACTAGACACAAAAACGTCAATATGGAAAATATTTAAAATTATGTTGAAGTTTACAGTTTTTAATCAATGACTTTTGAAAATGCACGCACTTATGTGTGTTTTGTTCGCTCGGACGGAACTATACTGGCCGCTTGGACATCACTCGGAAATTCGCTCACCTATGCTTCTTGAGCGAATCACACCCCTGCTCGAAAAGACAGTTTTTGTTTGATCGTTTACAAAAGCATTGTAGTTATAAATTGCTAAACCAATTGTGATAAACTGAACTAATTATTTACATTTATAAATAAGTAACACTAAAAATACTGCGTGGTTAAAATTTTAGGTATTATGAGACAGTGTCATTTTGGTCTTTGGGCCTGTCAACAAAAGGCATTTTTGAATTTTGGTAATTTTGAAACTAATGCATTTTCACTTTCAGTCTTAATAATAATTCGGTATTTGAAGTTATTGTTCATTTTACCAACTATACAATTTGGATATGATATTTGGCTGTAATGAATGAACTGGAATCAACTTTTATGGGATGGGATGAGCGAAAGCAGAGATTTATAATCCATAAATAATTATTTTAACATTCAACTTTGTACGTTGTGATTATGTGCGTAATGCAATACAAGACTTCTGCACGGGATTTACCTTATGTTTGTTTTTAGTTTCAGATATCATCGCCGGATCGTGCGTTCACGCCTACGCAACGAACATTAACGGCACGCCATACAATTTGTGTACTCTACTCACTTCTGACAATAATACGGACAATACTTAGAGGAAGCCGTTTAAAATTGTACTTAATTGAGTCGCTTTACTTCCAACTCGGATATCTCCTTGAAATGTGGTATACGAATTTAAAACCTAATTTGTTTGAAAAAGACGCAAATTCCGTTGTCCTTTTGCATGGATTTATCCGAGTTTGAAGTTAAACTACTCAATTGTATTAGTAGAATATCTTCGTGATATTGTTAATGTTAAGAAATCAAGAACGTTATTCAAGAAGCATAATACTAAAAATCAAGTGTTAATTGTAGTGATGCAGCTCTCTTTAGGAGTCAAAATCTCTTTAGAATAGGTACATATCGTACTGTTGAAGCAATTTTGAATCTCTCATACTCACTGTCTTTGAAAATACAGTATCGCATCTCAGTCAATTATAGATGTGTTCCATGATGCTTACAAGACAGTGTTATAAATTTAATGGATATTTTATGAGTGGTTAAAACATAGCGTTAGGTGTAAAAGTTATCTTAGAGCACAATGCGAACAATAATTTACGCAGAATGTGTGGGTAGTTTTATTCTTGAAATGAAGTTATGATATAAATTGGGAATAAATCTAATATCAAATATTAGTCTGACGTGATTGTGATATTAAACGCTTGAAATTATGAATAGTGGAGTAAAATTTAGTATTTACCATCGATGGATAAGAATTCTGGTTAACACATGCTGCGTGGATATTGCCTGCTTAGCCAGGGGTATCACATAGGTTAGTTACTAGTGTGTTCCCAGCGATTTGACGCGAGTGCTAAGTTCTCATTCTTACAATAGTGTTTTTAGTCTTCGCAAGACGCAAATGTTCGCACAATTGTGCCCTCCTAAGCTAATACGCAGTATGTTAGATAAAATTCCTGTAGCAATATCAACTTTATTACAAAGAGAATAGAACTAAAACTGCTTTGGTTATTGATTTTGGGATACTGCATATTTACTTAGGAGGGCAGAATTAGTCCTCGCAGATTTCAAGTACGGTCGACCAAGTAGCCGCACACTCCAACTTGCAAAATTTCGTCATATAATGGTCGCGGCAACGTAAAATTCAAACTTCTCTTATGACATTAGTCATATAAGCGTTTCAAAAACGTTTATAGAACGCAATTTAGGCCCATGTTACTCAGCGTTTCAGTCATATAAAAGTCATTTAACTGCAACAGCTAGACACATATTGATCATATAATAATAACCAACGTGACTATCTTATAACTAATTAGCCGTATAATAGCAACCTATATGGCTTTTATATAAATTTTAATGAAAACTATATACATGGCGGTGATAGAGCCGATTGCCCTGTACGCAGCAAGCGCATGGCACGAGTCTGCCAACAAGTAGATGGTGCGAAACCAGCTAGACTCAAAACAGCGTGCTTTTGCCCAGAAGATTTGCAAAGCGTACAGGACGGTCTCTCGGGCGCCGGCGCTGATTCTGTTGGGAACCCTCCCACTGGATATGCGCCTTCACGAAGCGGGAAGCCTCTTCGAGGTCAAAAAGCCTCAAACAAAGGGTACCAACAAGGGGCCCCACCCATAAAGATGGTGGCCATAGCCACACAAGCGGTCCAAAAAGATAACCGACCCAACCCTTCCACTGTCGGGCAAAAGAAAGGAAGCCCGTAGTCAGTAAGCATGCATGCGTCAGGATTCCCACTTCGCGACTCACCTAGGTTAAGCAACCCCCTTCTCATTCCCCATTCTCACCCCCTTTTTTCTAACCCCGCGGATAAATAAACGGAGGAATGACCTTCTCCGGCCTTTCAGCACTGGCTGGGGTAGTATCCGCGGGAGTTTTTAACTTCATTGGTGTTTTTAGTTGGTGCGAGCCCGGCAGTACCTGGGCCCTCCATTCCCAGGTCTTCGGAAGGGATTTTCATCTCTACCCCTTTCAAATGTAATTTTCAATATCCTGCTAACTAAAGCAAGGACTTATGTGTTTGGCCCTTCAGGCGACAACCAAAATAAAATCCTTCGGGTTACTCAGGCCCATGGTGTATATTTACATACAAACATACATTAAATCACGCCTGCTTCCCAGATGGGTAGGCAGAGACCACTGGTGTATATTTATTAATGACTAATTTGATATAATATTGCTAGTAAGGCAATGCGTTTGTGGAATAAAAGTAGAGTGGAGTTGAGTGAAAATAAGACAGAATAATGTGGGTGAGTATTACTTTGACAGAGTTATCTAAGAAATATATGGCCATGTTATATTATAACTCGAACGGTATTATGAATGCTGTTAAATTCGGCTTAATGATGGAAATGTATAGCGAAGGCCACTTTACTGATAAAGTATACTTTGTTTAATTGTAAATATTTAACGCGCCACATTAATTATTAGTTATTAAAAATGTAATTTAAATAAATATTTTAAATTATCATGAAAGATGCGGTTATATGTCATTTATACCATTAATATGTCATATAACTGCTTTTTATATAGCAAGTTGGATTAAATCACATGTATTAAGTGCTATAAAAGTCAAATAAACGTAACATTTAAAACAAAAAAGTATTATAATTGAAAACCATATTTCATTTACTCGACTCTGCTTGGCATGTCATAAATCAGCTATACACGTTACAGTCACTCGAGTAAAAAATCATATATAAGCGTCTATTAAACGTGTCTTATTCAGCAATGTTTTATATGACTTAAGTCATAAAAGAAAGTCTAATAAACGTGTACTCGGTACCATAATATGACTGTTATGCTGAGTAAAGGTACGCCAACCCACACCCATGCTTAAAATACGGAATCGCAGTGACGCATCGTATGCGTACCGTTTTTATCGCATGCCTTCCACACCGCTGCTCAATATACGGCGTCGTTTCCGTACCGTTACCGTTTTTTAAGCATTGGTGTGGGCGTACCTTAACTAAAATACTGCATAAGCTGGCCTTATACGTCAGGTTCTGTATAATTCGCATTTACATGACTTTTGTACGATTTACATACATACATAAACTCACGCCTTTATTCCAGGAGCGGAGTAGGCAGAGCTACAGAATTATTTGTTTGATAATTCTGTAACCACATTTTGCACAATTAGGCTAAGATGTTTATCAGTTTATTAGTGACAGGTTGCAAGCCCATTGCCTAACAGTACTACAAGTCTTTATTCCCTTAGTCTCCTCTTAAGACATCCACGGGAAGACATCGAGTGGCACTATTCTAACCCGGCAACCACACCGGGTACGATTTATTAGCTGAATAATCTGATCTGATCTTATATGTCTACTTTGCTAGTTGGGACTTTAGGTGCTTTGTCATGTTTAAACTGCTGCACTGATCCAAAAGCGTTAAAGCGTCGGGGACAGTCGAGTTCATAAATATGTGTACACTTGAGTACTTTTTACTTATATCGCTGTAACAATTCATATAGAGCATTTCAAACATGACATTAAATAGACAAGGTACTAAAGTATACACCGTGTGCAGCTACTTGTTACGTTGACTGTTCCTAAGATAGTAGCGTGTTTGTTGCGGTATACGACCTTCTAGCTGCGCGGACGTGATGTGTCAGCTGAACGTGCTGAACTTGGTGGTTCCCCTCCAGGGAGTTACACTCTCATATGTGACATCTCCTTTAGAGTTACTGTCATGCACATAGACATTAATATACTAGCGTAATAGACACGGTGACTGCAAGCGAGAGCCCAATCGCTTACGGCACGAATACGAGTGCGATAGAGATAGCGAAAGAAATATTTGTTGAAACCATTTTAAGAGCTCGTAGAGGCACATAGCGTGACACTGGTGACAGCGTAATTCAGTATTTGTCATTATTCGAAGAATCATTTTAAATTGAATAATATGGCTGACATTACGAAAGACATTAAGACATTCATGTCTGCTTCGGTGACGCGGGGAATAGGACCCTGTTCGTCTATTACACTAGTATATTAATGTCTTTGGTCATACATCATCGTAATTAATTAGTATTCGTAGATATTCTTGGTGCATAATACTTATTCTAAAATTGATTTTCCGAAGCGTATATTCTTTTTATTTTTTAATTGAAAATGAATCAAAAGTTTTTCAATCCACAATATCACGCCCTATTAAATACTCAAGTACTACTTATATACCTGGGTGGATCAACTTTTTGTTGTTGTTATTCTGTCCCGTAAGCCAGGAGACAACAGTGATAGAGTTTCTTAGAAATAATGTTATAATATATACTTCCAGCACACTCAGGAGAAAGGCCATAAAAAAATGGGTGTGTAATTGCCAATAAAACAGTTTTTAGTGGACTTCCTTCCTTCCTTTCCTTTATAATCCTATCCTTTGAAATCATAGTTTTAAAGAGTGACCCAGGAGACGTCACCATGGCAACGAGCTACAAAGAAAAGTTGATTGACCCACCTACTAAAATGTCACAGGCAATCGCACCCCGTTGCATTAAATGTCGACCGTGGTGGGGCGCGACTTCATGGATTGAAAACTCTAAATCATTGATTGTATTTCCTATGAAAGGAGCAAGGGTAAAAGAGCTGTCAACACAAAGAGCATATCCACAGCGGTGTTACTGATCGATCTTAAATTACCCTATTTTTAGGCAATCATAAATATTTTTGTAATTAAAAATGAGATAACGTCATAAAATGACTAAACTATTATTTATTTACTGAACGTTTTGGTTTATCTAATTTTATCTTAATTTTATTTTGTGATATTACAGAGTTGTATTGTTTGTACGGGTTTGATTTTTTCACCCCTTTATCGCTTATACACTTTCAAGAGCAATACCTCGTAAAGGGCCACTTAGAGCAAAACATGTTGGTTTGTGGAGCAAAAGTATGAAAGGTAAAATAAAAATATTACACTCCTTTTTTTGGGTAGTCGTGTAAAAAGGACCAAATTTTCTTTGAATTAAATCCATTAAAATGTATCTAATCAAAATGCACGGATCCGTTCGCATGAAGCGTGTGCTGTGGCATTTCAAAATTATTCTGGATGAAATCTGGTTTTGCGTTTGGGAATTCTGCCGCCATGCTGGCCGGCCATAGAAAGGCTAAAACATGGATTAAGTATATTGCCACGGCCCACGATAGAGGTGCCAAACCGTCGCCGCTGCGTTCTACATATACATTAGAACGACATGCCACTATGCGTTGTAATACGTGCGTCGCTCTGATTCTCACGGCGTTGCGACGACGTAACGCATCGGCAATGCTCGTGTGGCATCAATCCCTTTTTTTTAGATTTTTTGAGTCAAACAAGGAACCCCTATAGTCTCACCATAGTTTGTCAGAAGTTCGTTTTATATTGATATAAAGTTGAAATTCGGGACAATAAACAGGTATCCTGTCCCATGAATTGCATGATTCATGAACATTTTCAGTTCTGTCTGCTACATCAATGAATAACCCTCCTTCCCTATGGCACTACTATAAGCCGGACTACTGACCCATGAATTCTATTTCTAATTCAAATTTAACCGGGTCGGACGGAGCTCCTTTTTCCTGGGTGACTTGGCCCTTCAGGCCTGCTGAGCAACGAATATATATCCTAAATCTATCTCATATTTATGATATGTAAGGTAAACGTACGCTTCGCCGAATCTGCGGTATCACCGAATTTCTTCTATTTCAAGCTTAGCTTAGTCTAGTACTTACAGTGGATATTAAGTTGTGATATTTTTTTACGCTAGCTAGTTAACTATCCCTTCCACTACGCGGCAAAGCCGGCCATTTGCTGTCTCAGTCAGGACGCAACAAGCGATCAAGTCGGTGCAGTGCCGTTTTGTAGGGGAGTCCTTGTGAAAATCGGTAAGAAATCGCGTATACTTCTTAAGGTCATAAATCCGTTTTACGTTACCTTTGTGTTTGAAAATGTGGTTTTCCTGTGTTGTTATTTAATTAGATTTTGTGTTCTGATAAATGAAGTGAATTTAGTGTAGTCATATTTATAGAAATTAGCAAAAATGTGAATTCGGTGATGAGTTAACCCTCATTTTGACTGGTAGGTTTTACCGAACAGCGTTCGGAATCAGGGAAAGCGTATGTTTTTTTAATTATTTATTTACTGGTTATTTATGACTTACTTATATAATCTACTTTGCTTTTCGAATAACTAGAAGTATTCCAAATTTAATGAGTAATTGCCGAACATCAATAAATTAGGCATATTTTGTAAAACTTCGTTGGAAATTTCTAATTTTTACGACTATTTAACATGAAAATAAGCTAATTGGCAAGGCTATTTAAAAAAAAGGATTATATATACTTATTAAGCAATAGTAGCAAAAACCATATGTATTCATGGTTACATAATAGTTCCAATTGTAAGTAATAATGTCAGATTTGTAATTATACCGATACTTTTACGTCTAAACACTATTTTGTAAATCTGTTCGCTCGATAGGTTCCACATAATTTGCTTTGTCCAGTTCACCGAAAGGCGTTCGGTGATTAGTACCCATGGTCTCTGTTACCGAATCCATGTTTGCCTCAGCCAAATTACTGCACGGTGTTCGTTGGAATATCATCCTTAATCCATTAACAGTTGGGCCGATACTAAAATGTATTCTTTTTCGTGCATTTTTGTAAAGGCCAGCGCTTCTCAACATTTAAGCCGTTAATGTTTTAAAACTAGCTAGGAGTTAATTGTCAATTATTATTTTTTACTAGACATTTATTATGTTACTGCTGATGATGGAGCCGTAACGTGGCGAAAAAATCTCGAATGTTAAGTATTAAAGTAGGCCATGTTTGGTCTTGTTAGTGTCGTGTCGATTAGGATTTAGCTCTCAGATAGTTAATAAAAAATAGTCATATGGTTCGGAAGGCGGTGCCGGGCGTTTTCACTAAAAAGTGTACCCAATTAAGGACTGAAATTAAGGAACTTTAACTTTGTCAGTTTTGTGACCAAAATTAGCCATACATTGCGGCCGTCAGTATATAGCTAATTTTCGTCACAAAACTGACAAAGTTAAAGTTCCTTAATTTCAGTCCTTAATTGGGTACACTTTTTAGTGAAAACGCCCTGCCAGAATGTCATATTTAATTAACTTAGACCCACTGGCTTAGGCTGGTTGTCTGAGTTATGTCAATATTAGTACCTATATATACCTATATTTGTTTAAGCTATTTTTAAACAATAACAACTTTTTACAAAATATTCTTATATAAGAAGTGACAGTGACAGTAGCTGATTAAAAACATATAAATTGTGACTTGTCAAAGATCTCTAATAAAAAAAACAACATATATGTTTTGAATTACGCTAGTTTACCTTATTGTCGGCCTTTTAATAAAATATCTTGATCTCTATATTATTTGCTTCGGTAACGTGACATGTAAGGCTTAATAATTATAACTTTAAGTTGATTTTCTATTTTATTTTACACTGCCTGTTATTATTAAAAATGTTTATTTTTTAAGTTTTATTTGCTGAGATTTAGTGTTTTTTCATATAGTTATAAAAATAATTGAATACCAAAGTAATAAAAAACTGGTTTCAAAGACTGTTAAATATTTATATTTTTAGTTAAAATAAAGGGTTTCTAGATACCATATAGATAATAATTTTCAAATTATAATCAGAAAAAAATGTTATTTCATTCAATTTGCTGATAAGGTGATAGTGAGACCGTGATTTAAATTGCTACCATTTGAATAAATAAATAAAATATAAATGCCTATTGTTTCACTAAAGTTTGAGCACCACTCAGGCCAAATTTTCATACATTTCTTCCCTAGTTCGGTGATGCGGCGGCCCGGTTCGGTATTATGTGCAAATCAAGTTTCTTAGTTCGGTACATGGTACAAACCAGGTTTAGTGATTCAAAAACCTTTAAAAATATTTTAAACATTATTTCTAACCATGTAATGTATTTCCAGGTACATTAAAATGATGACAAATTTATTAAAGTTACAATTATTTTATAGATCATAAACGTATCAAAACCCCAGACCTTAATAAAAAAATAAACGTACATCCAGGTCTTAAGCGTTCGTCGAAACGTACATTTACCTTATATGTTTTGGTCAGTAGTGCGGTTTAGTAGTGCCGTGGGGCAGTCGGCTCCCTTTGATACAATTTGGTAAGCATTGGACGTTCGGCGACTTCGGCGATCAAAATGCAAATTCTGCTCTGTGAAACAATATTGCTTTTCACATCTTATCGATAAGAATGTCAAAAGCTTTGTTTGTCCAATTAGAAGAGACCCGCTACTTCGCGTAGAACTCGTTAAATCATCATCTTGCCCTTATCCCAATCATTTGGGGTCGGCGCATCACGTCCTGTACAGCAACTGTAACATACCTATCAGTCGTCATCTCAGTACCTATTCACTTCCTTGTTTGTTGTGACGCGAAGAACTCATTTATTGCTATTCCCTCGAAAGCTATACTTTCTCTGGGAAGAAAAGTATCTATGTCCTTCCGCGGGTTTAAGTCATCTCCATAAGTTCCAACTTCTTCAAACTCTGTTCAGCGGTTTAGCATACCCCTTGAAACGACTTATGCGTGTACTGTACAGTCACCAGCAATAATACATTATCCAAAATTGGGCGCAAAAATATCACCCTCTTCGCCCGTGGTACGGTTGTCTGTCCGGTTGACAAAAATGTCTATTTCAAAATCAAATTGATCAGAGTCCACGGAGCTCCGCTCTCGCGGAGCTCCTACTTTTGAGTGTTTTCCCCGTTTCCCCGGCAGAGGAACTAACATAACCTAAACCTACCTCATATTTATTGGTCAACCGGACATAGCCAACCGTACCACGGGTGAAGACATCTGCTCTTATGCCTCTAGTAATAATGACGTGACTTTATTGTTGGTGACTGTAGTCGGCCTTCTAAATTGGTAATTGCCAACTTGAGTACCGTCGCTTCATAGTTCAATCATGACGCGAAAAAACACTAGATTTCAGCTACTTCAAGACAACCGTACTATCTCTTATCTCTCATGTATCACGTTTTGACTGATGTATTTATCATCACGTTACATATGACAAATTAAAAAAACACATCCAGCTTCTTCATTAATATATGTATTTCCATTATGATGCTTGTCAATTTTTCGACAATTAATAGCATTTTACTGAATTTTAATATTTTGAACATTAATTTAAACATCAATTAGTAACACACATTCAGATTTCAATTATTGGATTGGAATATATTGTATTTTTAAAACATCTATTGTACATCAAGTTCAGTGAACTACTTTAATAAGGAGAATGATTAAAAGTACATCTTTTAATAGTTGATTATATCATAATTGTCATTCGACACAGTTTACACAGATACACATTAAATAGGCTCGGATCGAAACCGCTAGTATAATAAATGCAAAATAAATTGTCTTGACACTAGCAAATCATATAAGAATCGGACAAAGTGAACAGTTACTTAATCAAGTAAATATTCAAAACAAATGCAACCTCCGTCGTACTACCTAGTAATTCTGCAACATTTGACATACATCGGCTCTTATAAAGACATTTAGCGATATGTGATCTAAGTGTTGGTGTAAATAAAATTACGTACTTAGTTATAGAGAACTTATACCCTTTTAAAATTATGGCAATTGTACATTAGACCAAGTGCAGTGGCACGACTACACTACGGCCGTGAGGTGGACTTTGGACTGTAGTCCAATACTACTGATAAAATCATAACTTTCATTCAAAGACAAAAACACCCTTTACCATTTGCTAGTATGGTCAAGCATATTAATAAAAAAAAACAAAAATATTAGTCTACTCCTCGGAAATGTAAAGTCCATACATCTACTACATCTTAATACAAGTCATAAATATTAATTATCACATTAAGCTAATGTCAGTTCAGTCACAGGTTTACTAACTACTTACCAAACCATTTCAGCCGCAATACACGGGAAATACAAGCGACAGACTTCAAGTCATTTACTTCCGCGTGGATTTACTTGATAGCGGGTTTCTAATAGGTATAAGATTAATATTTGCCCAGCGTGCAAGATTTTTTAACATTTAATAGGTAATTATCCAGCAGATGAAACGTAGGCTAATGCTGTTTATAATGAAATAAAGAGGTAACAAAGTTGCAACAAAAACTAAACACGGAGACTCAAATTGTAACACTTATGTCTTCCGCCGCAGCAAATTCTCGAATAAACGTTTGCGGACTTCGAATCTCATATTGCAAGGTGATTTCACTTTAAGTATATAACGCATGACTAGGCCACATAAAAAATACTTGGACGCTTAGGTAATACCAGAAATCCACTGTTTACATTTTAAATGTTACAGACACGAAATGCAGATTAATAGCGAGGTAGATTTAATTTTTTGTTCAATACATAGTCATTAGAAGGAACATGAAATACATTTTGTTAGAAATATAAAATATTAATTATTCAACCCTGTCTTACGTGTCAGATGGGTATAAAATTTGAATCGATTTGATTTTTTACACAATACAATCATTGACATTTGTAACCTAAACTTTTAAATACAATAAATCATAATTTACATTTGCGACATATAAGGCGTAGTAAGCCATTTAAAGTAATATAAATAAAATTATATGAAGATAAAATTGCTTGCTTTGGATATAAAATTATATAATTTAACGCAAGAACTGCCCGGTTCTTTATTTTTTAATTAAGTCAAGGACAGTCAAGGGTAATTTCTACGGGATAACAATACATTAAAGCTTATGACTAACAAATTCGTGAATCATTCCGCAGAAAACATCAAACGAGAAGATCTTTTTTCAACCATCTACCTACTAATATCACGAGAGAAACATGACTTTTTAATATACCTACCGTCTCCTCATCAATACAATAACCCTCAGTCATAATCGTAAAATCCAAGTCCAGTCCAAAAGCCAAATGCATATACCTAAAACTCCCGTCTTACGCAAAACATTTTATTGATGAGAACATGGTCATTTATAGTTTACAACACACCTAAAAGTATACCTTTTGTATAATATTTTCAAAAGCATATTCTAATACTTGCCCGACAAGTCGACATTTAGATTGAGTTTGAATAATCATAACATTAACTTAATAGATGTCACATTCATACTCCAAAACAGTCTTGTGGTAGAAGAGAAGATATCTGTCGAAGAGAAAACAACGTTAGCAACATGAGAGGGACTACGGGAATCGAAAGACCGGATTCGAAGAGATACATACCCTTCACTATCTAGAACCTCACGCAGCGAGGCCCTGGTGATCATGTGGTCGTCGCACTTGAACCAGCTGCCCTTCATCTGGCGCACGTAGGCGGTGTAGTGGCCGGCGTCCAGCGAGCCCAGGTGGTTGACGACGGCGAACAGCGAGTAGCGGTTGTCCTCGAACATGGCCGACGGCGCGTTGTTGTTGTCGGCGCCGCCGCTGTCCACGCTGCGGCGGTGCGACGACATGAACGGGGTCATGTCCAGTTCGGCCGGGAACGACACGAACGTCGATATTTTTCTGTCGATTTGCGACGAATGCTCAAACCGTTTAAGGTGGAAGCTAGCAACTATCGGGAGAGTTTCGAGTGTGAGTTGTTTTGTGGATTCCCGGTAGGCGCGGCAGTTCGAGCACTTGATCTTAGCTCCGGAGCCGAGATGTTCGGCTCGCGTGAAGCGTTCCAGGCAGGCCT
Source organism: Acleris emargana (assembly GCA_927399475.2). Lineage (NCBI taxonomy): Eukaryota > Metazoa > Arthropoda > Insecta > Lepidoptera > Tortricidae > Acleris > Acleris emargana. The sequence continues at coordinate 9,055,866 of OV656840.1, forward strand.
GCAGCGAGCCGGGCCCGGCCACGTCGAGACTGATGTCCCAGAAGGGGTCGATGGTGGTGGAAACGCCGGAGCAGGACGTACACACGACGTCGCTCTGCAGCCCGCCCGTGAATATCTGGTCGATGATGCAATTACAACGGACGGTCTCCTTCTTTTCCGTGTCATCAACGCCATTCATGCAATGTCTGGAATAAAGATTTCCTTCTTTACAAGTAATACTGCCGTACATAGTTTACGAATAAGAATAAAATAACTAAAGTTAAGGTCAGGGCGGAATGACGTATACAACAATTTAACTTAATTTGTGAAGCACCCATAGCGAAAGCAGTAAAGAAGCTAGGTACTCTCCAATCGAGCGTAACGGTTTGTCCTCCAAATTATAATAAAATTGAAAAAAAAAAAACCTTTATTGTATCTCAGTTATACCCTGATTTTTAATTGCGTAGAATTCTGACGTTTCTTGGTCTTGCCAGACTACAAAATATTCCTTGAACGTGTGGTGCAAAAATGTAAAAAAAAATAATCTTTAGAATATTACTTATATGATTTACATATTAGAATTTAAAATGAAATAATAAAAAGTTAATTAATACAAAGTAATTTTATTTTAAAATCGCACCATCCATACATAATATTTTGTTAAACAAATTTCAGAGGAAAAAGATAATAGTTGTTGGTATCATTCAGATCATTGTCATGTATTACAAACCTTTGGAGTTAAATTATATTATTATATTTAATCATTTTTGTTTTGTGTTTTTATTTTGGAAAAAATAGACTTTAAAATGACAGTTGTCGACAGCAGTATGCCTGAAGAAGATTCTGAAGATACTGAATAAACAATATAATTTTGCAAAGTTACTTCTCAAAGTTTTTAGTATTCTTATCTTAGACACGTAGACTAATGATTTGTTTGGTTCACTAATGTTTTACCAAAATATAATCATTTGACAAAATATATCGTTTTACAAACTTTCATTTCGCGAACAGGTAGTTCCCGCCGGATAATTTTACATTTTTTTGTGGTCAAAAGTCCAACTTAACCTAACTTATTTAATAGCCTATGCAACTAAACTAATACTTAACGGTTTCAGCACAAATATTTTTTTGCGAAATGAAAGTTTGTAAAACGATATAGTTTGTCAAATGATGATTTGGTCATAAGTCGGGATTTGTTTACTCTACCTTATGTATGTGGAATAGCAACAAATTTAAATTAAGGCCAAAAACGTCAACAATTAAAAAAATGTTTGTTACTCCTGAAACGTCAGAATTTGATAGCTGTCAGATGGCTGTCAGAATTCTACGCAATTAAAAATCAGGTTTTAGTTAGTGCAAAATCGATGTCTGTGGCCCGTTTTATTACAAATCAAAATTTAAAGGTTACAAGTTTCCATTTGACACACACAACCTCGACCAATGACGACCAGCCATTTGAGCAGTGCAAGTGTTGCCAGTTTAGACCTGTTAAATTGTTACTGGTAGCTTTCTAAAACGTGCCCCTGGCGTGTGGTCTGAGACAACAAATCCGATAGCAGATTGAGAAAAATCAGCCGCCATCTTGAACTTATTAGTTATTCGACTGATTGCTTCCAATATCGATATCTGGGGATATTTATGGTCTCAAACAAGGAATCTGTTGACAGAATGAGAAAAAAACGATATCGATTTTGGAAGCAATCCGTCGAATAACTAACAAAATTCAAGATAGCGGCTACTTTTTCCCATTTTGTCAACGGATTCCTTGTTTGAGACCATTAATATCCTCAGATATCAATATTGGAAGCAATCAGTCGAATAACTAATAAGTTCAAGATGGCGGCTACTTTTTTTATTCTGTGAACGGATTCGTTGTCGGAAATCACACAAATCCCCAGATATCGATTTCGGTAGCAATCCGCCGAATAACAAAAAAAAACAACATGGCGGCCACTTTTTCTCATTTTGTTAACGGATTCCTTGTTGGAGACCATTAATATCCTAATATATCAATTTTGGAAGCAATCAGTCGACTAACTAAAAAGTTCAAAAAAGTGGCTACTTTTTCTCTTTCTGTCAACGGATTCGTTGTTTGAGACCACACAGATCCCCAGATATCTATTTTGGAAGCGATCAGTCGAATAACTAACAAGTTTAAATGGCGGCTACTTTTTCTCATTCTGTCAACGGATTCGTTGTTTGAGACCACACCAAATAATATAAAATGCAAAGGAAACCATTGGTAATCGACGCGGCAGTCGAGTTTTATAGCACTGCCATGTCCGCTGAGCGGTCTCGTAGAGACGTGCGTCTGTGTGAGTGCGTCGTTTCGAACATTTGTTCGTAGCTTCTTTAGTGCTTTAGCTATATTTATACTGTGCCCATAGTACTATATAAATTTGTGTCAGATAGTCACAAATAAATTACTTAACATGCCTAGCTTAGCTGGCGCTCCCGTCTAACTTTCGCACCGTGCCCTCATTGCACACCCCACTCTAAGTTGTACGTGTCTAGTGTCTCGCAAGTACCTGTGTAGCACGTCGAGCGTAGCGATAAAGAACTCGTGCGCATCCTGCTGCTCGTAGCCGGCCAGGTGGCGCGCGTGCGTCCAGATCAGGTGCAGCAGACGGTGCAGCGTCAGCGGCGTCTTAGCGCCCGAATAGAACTCCTGCACATTATTATTTATGTTACCCTTTTGAATGCCATGTTTGACTATACCCTAGACAAGTCAACAGGAAAATGTCTGGAGTGTAAAACAACTAACGAATAGTCTGGCGTTTGCAACAATATAATCCGCATTCCGCAGTCATTTATTACCAACTAATGAGTTTATACTGAGAAATCGTGATTCGTGCTAGAGCTGTATAGAAAATCTGCAACTTTTTATTGTAGCACTTTACTATACAGGGTGTCTGGAAAACCTTCGGAGAAATTTGGGGGGGTAATAGTTCACACGATTCTGATCACGGGGGTATGGTTCATTTTTGTTTCTGTTAATGTAAAAAAAAAGAAGGATTAATTATATTCATTTTGTTACTTGATGTATCGCAGCCGATATCTCGACCTTGACATTTTGACGTTGACAGTATACTAACTCCAACAGTTCGTAGTATCTTAAGTCAAAATTCAATGTCCGAGGTCAATGACCTGAGACCATACGTTGTCACATGGTATGTAAACAAACAGTTCGCTCCATGTAAACAAACAGTTCGCTCCATGTAAACAAAAATCAAGGTAGCATTATAATAAAAATAAATGAGTAATTTTAGTGCAACTTACTGTATTTTCGTTTTTGCAATTTGAACACTAATTGGTTTTAAATGTGAAATCACTAGGTCTCTTGTTCATGTTTTGCCGAGACTGATCATATCGTCCGTCTTTTACTGTCGAGATCTAACCATTTACCATTGTTTTCTGCTCTAAAGTAGCCCATATAACTGATTTACAGCAAAAATATTGAAGACGTGAATATTGAAAATAACATAATTTAACATTGACATCTAATGACAGCCATAAATTCATAGACTTCTAAAAGTTCAAATAGACGGATTGAATGATCCGATTATTGCTCTCCGTATTGAAGAAAAAAAAGAAGGAGAAAAAGAAAATCGTTTATTGGTGCAAACCACAGAAAAATAATAATCAAATTAAATACAGTGAGAAAATAATTTAAAACAAAACCTTAAAACTATTTTATAAAATAATAATGCACCAAATTGGGTGCTATTCAGCACCATAGTGTCAGACATGCCGTGACGCTGCACGCGCTGATTTTCAGGGCAACCAGACGGGGAGAAAGCGCTGCTGGCTGCTGGTTCTTTCCTTTTGATCCGCATGGTATTTGTGGCAGTAGCCAAAAGTCCAAGTGCAAAACATTTTGTCGATGGATATAAAGGTCGTCGCATAATTGATTATAATAGGCTATTTGACAACATTGAAAATATACTACAAATTGTGGTCATCCTATCTGATACTAGCGTAAAATAACGTATTTCACTTTATTTCACATTAAATTATGTCTATTTTTTTGGAAATTACACGAAATAATAAGGATTTTTTTTGAAATTTAATCTGTGGCAAAAACGCTATGTGATGTTAGAAATACTTTATAACCTGTGAGTGTGATGTGAAGTCACATCACATGCAAGTAAACAAAACAAACCCCAAACCAAACATCGCTTCGCTTGTGACATCGCTTCCTTGACTGATTGTGATTGTAGTCCACGTTTTATATTTTCTGGGTGTTCCTTAAGCCGGCTACTCACACACCTGCTGCAGGGGCAATACCGGTCGCACGGCGGTTGGACAAATTTTAGGCTGTTCTCTACACACTAGCCTGCCGTTCAGTGTGTAACTGATAGTCCCGCTGAACGCACGTCCACGAGAAAGCCTCCTGTATTGTCGAAACACCAGAGGATTGGTATCGCCTTGGCACTTTCTGTGGTGCTACCAAAAAAAAAAGGAAGAGAAGATATTGGGTGAAGAATTGGTTGCAGAAACGAAGCAAATTGTGCCACATGAATATTATGAAAGAATTGGAAATAGATGATCTTAGAAACTTTTTGCGAATGGATATTGATTCTTTTGAAGAGCTCCTGGCTATGGTAACACCATTTTTTCCATTTTTGTCCACTCCGCTCGGTTGTCACCAATGAACTGACTGGAATTGCCCCAATCCTACTACACACGCAGCAACCTTGCAGGGCGGTAGACACAATCTAGGGAGCTAGGAAGGTCTTGCGCCCCTGCCGCCCTGCCGCAGGCCCAATCTAAAAATTGCTCCTGCTTGCCTACACACATCACAATTAAGGAGGCAATCAAGGGTCCAATTCCCATATTGCCCCTGCAGCAGGTGTGTGAGTAGCCGGCTTTAGTGGCCTTTTTCTTTTAAGGGTTTTTACCACAGAGTGTAATCACGTCGACCTCTTCTTACAAAGCGATCCTATTTTTCTCTTTCTTCTATGATACGAATATCTAGCAACAACATGACGTATGATGCCAGCTTTAAATGTAATTTTGATAAAACGTAACGTGTAGGTAGGATTTTTTGTTTACAAATGAAACCTAAAACTCTTTTCATAAAGAGTTTTAATGGTACAAGATTTAAAAAGATAATATGTCAAATTGTCAATAATTAATTATTGTGTTTTTTATTCGTCGGAAGCCCTGATAGTGGTACAAATCAATGAAATACAGCCATGATTCATGATCTCGTAAAAGAAGTAATGTGCCTACGAGTGCAAGTGCTATTTTAGCCGTGTGAGTGTGAGAAAAGTGTGAGAAAAATCATAATCGTAAGTTTCAGTTTTAGATTATTTCACATAATAGCCCTTATCAGACACCGTCTTTTCATTCACATTACAGGATAATGTGTCAGTTTTCTAAACTCCATGGAGCTTTTGACCATGATTGGAAACATTGTTCATAAGGAACAACTTGTTTATTTACATTACGTTGTGACACATATCGTCGGTGAAACTGCAAAACCGCGTAAGTGACATTTTAAATAAGGAGCAAAATGCACCTTTTTAATAAGACCGTAAGGTTTATTTTGCTCTATCATAAATTTGTTACTTACGCGGTTTTGCAGTATCACCGACGATATTATGAATGAATCAGTTAAGATGGGGCACACTGAGAGCATCGTCAGGAAAGTCGATGATAAATCTGTCTGTAACTCAGTCAAATATTAACTTAAACAAATGTTACCAATATAGGGATGATCCAAATCATCCACCCTATCTACAGTTAAAATTTCTCCGAAGGTTTTCCAGACACCCTGTATAAATAGACCTTATGGTTCTGAGATTATGCACAAAGTGTACCCTGAAGATCAGGAAAAAGTGCTTAAAGCTGATGTGCTGAATTGTAAGATAGTCAAGGACTAGTGATTTAGTTATTTACCTGGAAAAGCTTAGAAACTTCGCAGACAAGGCATTTGCCAGAGCCTTGTGATTTACACTTGTGCTTCTCACCAAGGAAATAGTCCCGTAGCAAAGGAGTGTGGATCAGAGCCTGAAATATATATTTAAGCATTTTATAAGAATTGTTTAAGGTATGTATTTTAATACCACTTTTCTAAACACAATAATACATTATTAACATAACTTTAAATTCTAAATATGTAAAGAGCTGAATCTGTTCACAATTATCAACAAATTCCTACTTCAAACAATTATACACCACAAAGAACAAGTTTTTTTTCAAATATAATTGGATATGAACATGTAGGCAAAGCATAATTCCTTTATCTTTTCTAATCCAATGTACCTGCACAATGCAATTCATGAAGCAAGTAGAGCCAAGGTTTTGAAGTCCTCGCAACCCTATGGTGGTGTGGGGCCCAATAAGTCTGCGCTTGCGCAGCCTCCGCAGTGCCGTTGCCTCGGTTGTATTCGGAAGCCACGGCGTAAACGGCGCACTGATGCCCAAGGACCTTGGTGCAAGATAAATGAAATATTAGCACATTCCTGGCATTCCCCCACCAAAACTGTAATTTTATGTTAATTTGACTTGTTATTTTGTTGCCATCTCCTTGACTATTTTTAAAGGTAGTCAGAATCATTAATTAATTATCAAAATGGTGCAAATTATATTTAATCTATACTAGCTCTAAAACTAGCCTTGTTTAAGCTTGGTATAGGAGAACAACTTCAAAATAGTAAAAAACCAACCCGTAAAGTCTATGATGAATATAAATTAAGGAAATGGAAAATACAATACTCACTTTGCTTCTTTTAATCTGTGACTCATGGCTATCTCTGTCAATTCTCTGTCATATATGTAGTCCTGGCATTGAGCACAGAATATGTTTCCATAGCTTAGGTCAACATAAAGAAAGTGTTTTTTGATTTTAGAATGGTCCTGAATATGGCCTGCATAACAAGCAAAAAATATGCAATGGAGACAGGAATGCATGCGAGGACCTGGCTGCCCACAAGTAAAACACAGACATGATGTAGCCTGAAAAAAAAAAACAAGTTGAATTAAGAATGTTCACTCAGACAACTATCAAACAGGGTAATTTGAGTAAGGTTTAAATTGATTACATCTAAAGAAAATAAGCAATACATACATTTGATTATTTAATTAGGAAAATATATAGAAAATAAGGACCCATCTAAATTGCAAGAATGAGTCACACCGCGTTTAATGCGACGGAACAATGCTTAACACAATCAGCTGTTTTGGGGTCAAAGATTAGCAATCAGCTGATTACTGATTTGTACAGCTGACGACTATAATATAAATTGGTGCAATATAAGTTCTGTAAGATCTTTATGTATGTTGCACTGTGAGCCTGATTAAAGCCTTTAGTCAATTGCGTGTTGCAAAAATGTCAATGTATTCTATTTAACTGAGATTTACTGTAAATTCGCTTTGCAACGTACCTTGTATTTCCTGGCTTCGAAGGAGGTGCAAGAAACAAAAAATGCATGTACAATTTTATAGGGATTCGAACCCTTTGCGGCCTTAAAATTATTCAGATGAATGCATCCATTGTCATTCATATTCCTGCTTGTTAAAACACCGGCGACGCGATATTAAATCTGTTCTTTTACGCCGCAAGTTTATTAAATATATTCATAGTTGCACTGTTGTAGGAACAAAACAGAAAATGTTTCAATCGACACAGCTGACAAAATGATCGAAAATGAGACGGGAGCTACTATTGATGTAAATGTGAAGAAACTGGGTGCGTTCGCTTTGTCGCCGCAGAGCTACGCAAACGCAAAGCGACTTCTCTTCTCTCTCGTTCTCGCCCTTCTCGGTTTTCGGGCAAGTCGCGCACAATCAAGAAAATCTCACACAAACAACAACCATCACGGGTTGGGTAGGCTTAGCTTGCCAGGAAAAAAAAACCAGCATGTGTTTTGTTTTTGCTTGTGTGTTTGCTTGTCTAAATACATACGCAACGCTACGTAACGTGCCTATGTTTTTATTTTAATTATGTAGAGGCTATAGAGGCATCTTCGTAGATTTCGTACTTGCTTACGTAGGTACCACAGTAGTACCCTCAGCAGAAAAGAGTAGTGTAATATGCACACTGCACAGTAAAATAGGTAGGTATGGGTTTGGCACGCACTGGCTGAAGCGGCGGACGTTATTGATTGACCCACAGATTATAAATTATAAGGTATGTCTAAAGATGGACGAGTTCACAGATTATCTCTCATTTCCTTACTCGACTTCGAATACTTTGCATACCAATGGTCAAAATCAAAAACCTTAACTAAATATAAATTAAAAGTTGCAAGAAAAATTCATAAGAATAACAAAATAAATTCCTCAAAATGAAAAACTCAAGTAGCAATTTGATACATTAACGGGCTAACGGCTCTGTGGTCGTTTGAGTTGAGTTGACTGAAGTAAATAATAAATATGGCCGCCTGCCAGTAATAACGATGTAAACTTTTATAGACTGTTTTTTAAATAATTATTTAGTTAAGAAATGATAAGTGAATTTGAAAACTTGTCCCTTGGAGGAAATAATACGTCAAGTAATCATGGAGATCCTTTCCCTCATACCGGTAATTCAAGTGTATTTTCTAGTGTATACGTAGATCTTAGAACTAGTTTCGTTGTTTTCCAATTAAATCTTGACCTCAATGCTAGTAAATTTTAAGCTAATGCTGAATGTGATGTTTACAGAGCTGACACCCGACCAGCAGAAAACTTTGATTGACATTCGTCGTCGAAAAACCGAGTTGCTGCTTGAAATACAGGTAAGTGCATTGTTTTTTACATTGTTATGCGATATTATTTGTGTGCCAAGTGGCGAACTGTGCGTCAACGAATCGTTATTTTGGGCTTCAAGTGATTAAATATCAGAGGCTCCGAGTATACATTTCGGTCGGGATCTACAATTCAATTCGTTACTAACTGAATATTACATTTATTTTCATATTGTTTCATTTCGCATCAGTAAATGCTGGGTTATGTATTGTCAATTAAAGTTAATGAGGTGTTATAAATCCTTCATGTATTTCATTTGGAGAATTGACTTGATGGTGAACTTATTCTAGCCAGAACCAGTTTACATATGTAATTAAGCATATTCTATGACAAAAATAAGCACCTAACCATTGAGAACCCAATTACAGGCCCAGATATTTGTAGAATTTATTATTAATATTAACTAACTAAAACATTAATTAATCCTCTCATGTAACTAATAAGGTTGCTAAAGCCCTCGCTGACAGAGAAACCTCGTTCATAATTGTATTGGCTGGATCTGAAAAGCATAGGGCTTTAGGGGCCTTAGTGACCATAGTGCATATATAAATGAGATGAAAAACATAAAATTATCTATTAAAACCTAATTACATACCTACAACCAGAACAAAGCCCTATTGCTAACATTCTGCTGATTATGATTTAAAATTGCTTTACACATTCAGTGGTTGGTTACATTATTATGTAACCTGTAGTAAAAAATACCACTTTTTAGTGAAAATCTGCTGTGAACAGGGATCCCGAGTACACTGAATGTGTTAAAACCCTATCAAAACTATGTAAAACAAACATGCTTGCCTGTATTTTGATACCTAGCCATTCATTAATATGATTTTTTTGCCAAAATGGGGTTCTGTATATGAATTAGTAATTTAAAGATGAAATGTCTTCAAACAAATCAGCAATGGTACTTTTCATAAAAAAATCTCTCCATACATACCATCATTTATAAACAATGATCGGATATCCCAGTGCAACACGGGGTGAATGACCTCAAACATTATGCTAATATGGATATGCGCGGGGGTTCCGGGACTTATTTGTTAAATATTATTCTGATTTTATTACTTCAAATAAATTTCAATACAGTTTAAACGTGTATAATAAATATTTTGACAAAAGTAATTTAGGTATGTAAAAAAATTAAAAAAGTTAGTTTTTATTATACTCTGTTTAAAATTGATCTGCCAAATAGTCTTTGGGTATGAATATAAATAAAATATATAATACGGTACGTATTATCAGTTCACCACACTACACACAGATATTATATTTTATTAGTTTGTATAAAATTTAAATAGCATACAATTGTATTCGCAATATTTTATATGTTTAATCGATTTCTTTACACATGTAAAATCCTTTCCTAATGACTATTTATAAATATCCCAACAATCGCATTTTCTTTTCGAACCAGATCCCGGAATTTTAGTCATATCCATATTAAGATTTCTACTCTATGAAATCCAATCACTGTTTATAAATTAACAGTAAAGGAAGAGATACACTCACAAATTATACAAAACAGCTCCAGTGCTACCCTTATAAATTGAGAGTGAATCTGACCATCCCTGATCAAGTGATCACCTGAAACAACTCAGTTGAAGGCAAAATATTTATTTCAATTGATTTTAGGTACTTACTTAGTAGGTTAAAATAGAAACTTACAGGAATTATTAATGAGTTTATAAATGGTTAAAAATATATTATAATTGGGTGAATATTCAGGCGTTTCAACCGCCGTCATTTGTATTGACGAAAATAATAATAACAACCAGCTACTTTTGATGTCAAAATCAGCAGACCTGGGGGTTGTATCCATTCCATTTAAAAGAACAAGAAAGTTATTAAGTTTATCTTGAATAATATGCGAAAACAATAATGACGGCGGGTGAAACTCCGAATAATCACCCAATTATACTAGTTTTTTTTCTAGGGTTTTGTTTTTGGTAATTGTTCATGGACTCTATGTACAGGTTATACTAGTTTTGAGCATTCAAAGTACATGTTATAAAATAATACATCATAGAACTTACATGAGACTGCGCCAAGCCTCCAGTGGGGCCCTCATTACTATTATTGTGTTTTGTAGTAGTATTGTCTTGAAATCAAAGGATGATTTTTTTTGTACAAGTGAATAGGTACACAATTTATAGGCTATATTATGACATAAGTATAATTTAATAAATAACAATTGAAGTATGAATGAGTACTGAGTAACATATAAAGTGGCCACCTTTTTCCCTTACATTAACTACACCAGGAATAAATTTTATTAAACTTTCTAATATAATTGATTTGCGTATTAGTTTTTACAACAAAATACTATCCTTTCATTTATAGATAATACTTTAGTTTATTAAAAAACAATAATAGTAATGAGAGTGCCACTGGACGCTCGCGCATTCCCCTTAATTTGGCAATGTGCATCACAGTGAACATACTATAATGTTCACTTTTAATGTTTGGAATGTTTTTTTATTTTTTTGCTGATTCAAAATCAAAAAGGGTTTGAATTCCCGACTTTTTTTATTTTTGCCAAATTAAGGGTTAAACCAGCGTGCGCCGCCGACGATTAAATGCTCGGCGCACACCTCTAGTAGTCTAGTCTGAAACTCCTTTAGATACCCAGTGGGAGTATTTACTGAAAATAAAAAAATGGTGCTTCATTTCTTAAAGTGGTCAGTTTTAGGCCATTTTTGCGCTCATTCCCTAAATGCCAGTGCATCTCAAAAACTAAACTTATCAGAAATTTGTATTAACTACCTGCCCTATTATTGGCACCCCATCAATTATTATTATTGCCACCATTTACTTTAATTTAAGATAATAGAGGCGATTACTCTACAACCAGTAGGAGCTTAAAACTAGTAATTTCGGTACCAATAATTGGCTTTATTAACCTACCGTTTAAAACCAAATACCTAATGAATCTCCACTTCATAATGCAGTGTTAGGCTGTGGCCAAAACAAACGAAATACAGTTGCTTTATTTCACGAAAGCGGATGGCCCATACTTGTAGTTGTAATGCGTACAGACACGCACACGTGCATTTACATACAATTATGGGTCACCTCTTTCGTGAGATAAAACAACTGTAAGAAATGTCCAGAAAACTTTTATCTAATTTTAAACATTCTTCTAAAGTTAGTTAAGTAGGCATATACGAAACCCTAATTTGTCATTATTTTCGCTGAATCACTGAAATTTAATGTCTTTTTTTAAATTATTGTCTTCCCCCCTCTCTTACATTATGATTAGTCAGGCATTTTAAGATGATTCATTAATACTTAGTCAATACAATAACAGAGGTTACTCATAATTACTGGGTTAATGTCATACATTGTGGTAAACAATTTTAAACTGCTGTAATTTGATGCTGTTTACTTTCACCTTTGTGTAAACATATTTTTAAGCACTCAGGTGAATTCGGCCATTTGAAAAAAAAACAACAAGTTTTTAGAGTTGTTGGTACTTCTGGAGCTCTGCCTACCCCACTCTGGCCATGAAGGCGTGAGTTTATACATACATACATAAAAATATATTTTTGTAATGGTGCAATACAATTGGCCTAACTTTCAATTGAATAAGTAATAAGTAACGAAAATGATCAATGAAATATCAATGTGTTAAAATGCGAATAAAGAAACAAAGATTTTTAAAATAATCTTTAAGAGAAAATTACTTTTATCACTTTTTTTTCATTCAATCAACCACTACGCTCATAATCTGTTCATGAGCATTATGTTAGTATGGTCAGTGTTTAAACTTGTTCAAAAATGTGTAAGCTTGATAGGAAGCAAGGTAATATTATGATATGATTTGATAAAAAAATAACTATTCCAAATTTAAGCTATTACAACTAAAGGTTGTCGCAGACATAACCGCTCGGCACCGGAACAGCTCAAAGTGAGACACTGAAAAGTGAGTTTTGATTTGTGTTAGTACTTACTGTAAAATTTTCAGCAAACGACGCGACGCGAGGCCCGCGCCAGGCTATTGTTTTCACTTTAACCTTACATTTTTTATCGTACTAACATAAATCAAAGCTCACTTTTCAATGTTTCACTTTGAGCTGAGTCGGTGCCGATCCGGTGCCGACCGGTCATGTCTGTGACTTAAAGTGAAAATAAAATGCCTTGCGTGATTGCGATTCCTGCTCGTGCTGATTTGACAGTTAATAACTGAAACAGTGCTGTATAAACGATTTTTACCAAACCTGGCTAGGAACCACCTTGATAAATTTGGCTGACAAACAAAATGTGCCAAAAACGGTCTGCATCTTACATGCACATGCTCTTTAGATTATTTCTCGAGGATGGTTTAATTATTAATCTCACTTGATTTGCTTTCAATTAGCTGCCGAGCAAAAATACAGTTATATGCTAGACGTGGGTTAAGATGAGATAGTCTCAAGTTATTAATGTAACTTTCTACTACAGGTACCTAATGTTTTATTTTTATTTTAGCCTATCTTGACTTGATCGTATTTTATATCTCAGCACTGTCCTAGTTGATGAAAATTAATAACCAGGGCCTCTATTCCAAGCGTTAAAAATAATATCGTTTTTGACCTGTTACCGTATTGCTAACGTTTTGATAGCTCTTATTTACTTGACAGTAATGGCGACCGAGTTAGAAACAATACTATAACACGTCAAATAAGTACGATTTAAATTTTACCGCCTAGAATAGAGGCACACATGTGATATTGATATTGCGTCATATAATTTTTAGGGTTTTTAACATAAAGATTTCGTTAATCCCTGGCTAGTCTATGAAAACCTAAAACAGAAGTTTGGTAAAAAATATTTATCAACAAATAGATACCTACCGATGTTTTCTTCTTCCGTTCTGAATAATCATGCAAAGTTAAAGTAGTAGGTTGTATTGCCATTTTCTTCAAGTTTTAGATCCTGTATCGGATCATTACTGTTCTAACCATTGCAGTTAAGGCACGATTTACGAAGCTAGCGTCGATTACAGCTGTATATCCCAATTAGGATTCCTAAAAAAAACTTTGTAATAAAGCTCTTAACTCCAAGATCCCGGCGATATCCCTGTGAAGCCTGCTGTTAGCGGTTTCATTCAATACATCCCGCCCGCGCGGACCAGTCTGACGTAAGCCGTCAATGCACAGGCTTACTACAGCGAGGCAGTGGTAGTAAGTCAGTAGCAAACGGACCGCGCCGCCCCGCAGTCGCGTCGCGGTCACGTAACGGAACCGCATTCGAGTGTCACCGGCGTTCGTAGATCGGGAACACAGGATCCATTCCCTTCAGTGAAGTGCCATATTTGAGGGAGCTTTATACTAAGTGTTCTGTGTATTGACAGGTTGATCGTAAGTGTCTCATTGATAACGTGGATAAGTGGAATTGTTTTGTATGATTTCGCCGTCGAGGTTTCCCATAACATCGTCGCTGATGACTAAAATTTGGTCAACAACTGTCATAGTCATTCTGTAACATATTTATGAACGTCTCTTGAATCACAGAGGTTGAGAGTCGCCACTGTGACTGAGTCGTTTTCCTTAACGAACCAAAGCGTACATTTATTGACGATTGAATCTAGCCTGCGCTGTACATTACATTCTTAGACATGTTTACCTTCATGGATGTTTACACTAGGTTTTGTAACGCGATATACTAAAAGAAGTATGTTCGTGATTCTCATTAGCAACATGTTATAAAATTATCGCAAAATTGATTATCGAGCGCAGGGAGATTAAGATAAACGTGAGAGTTTTTGATAATTTTAGTCAATCTAAATCAGTTTATGGCATCCTTTGAGATTATATTAAACTTTACTTCATTGCTCTTGTCACGCATATAGGTATTATGCGAAAGAAATAACAATAACTTAGGTATGTATTTGAACATCATAGTTTAGCCGTGAGGTAGCGCAAGGTTTTTATTAATATTTGTGAATCTAAATCAGTGTATGGCACATTTTGAGATTATATTAAATACGTACACATGACTATTACTTCATTGCTTTTGTCATGCAGATATTATGCGAAAAAAAGAACAATAACTGAGGTATCTAAGCATGGCATCATTGATTGATTAGCGCTGAGGTATCGCAACTGACCTTTCAATAATATTTGTGTTAGATGTCGAAATTATAAGACATTTCTTCATAGGGGGTTTGACACATTGATTGTCAAGGACTTTACTTCTCCGTCATTTTCGATTGTATGCTATTTGAACACAACCACCCTAAGGGCCTGGCCAGTGCAGTACTCTTACCATGAGTTACAATTACCGTACTCGCTAGCAAGTCGAATTCTCTGTCCCTCGTAGACCTCACAGTATTCTTATAGAGTGCGAGGGACAGAGCATTCGTCTCGCTAGCGAGTACGGTAATTGTACCTCATGGTAAGGGTACTTACTTAATGGGTTTGAAAAACGATACATGACGACATTGTGCCACTTCATCTCAGCAGCTTTAAAGCATAATTTGCATTTGCTCCATTGTCACTTAGTGGTCTCAGTGTGTCTCTTTCGTTGCTGTTTGGTACGGGAACAAACGAACCCATAGTTGGTTTCTATTCAAACTTGAACTGTATTAGTTCACTGTTGTTTTCTTGGATCGCTAAGTCTTGTTTATGTCTCGAAATATACATATATATATTCGTATGGCTGTACGTTCTGTTCAAAGTCTTTATGTCTAATTTTTATAGCCAATTTCTGGCACCCGGCGTAAGCGCGCACAATTCGCCAATTCCCCCCGCAAAGCGTCTCGAAATGACTATAATGAAGTCGATTTGTGCAAACCGTCGTTAAGGACTTTAAACACCTCTAAGAACTCATTAATGATGTCATAAGTATTTATTGTTAGGCTGCATCCATATCGTTGCCTTCTTTTGCGATCGTATATAATATTTGTACTGATCAAAGTCTATTAACATAGGACTAATGGCTCGCGGCATTGAACCTATTGGCCTTCCTTTGTGAAATGATATTCATGGTTATTGTCATTTGATTAACTCTAGTTAAAATGAATGAAGAATGTTATGTAAAAAGTTCTTGAATTGCTGGGAACAATGTCCAACACAATTAATAACATTATGGAATTCAATCGTCAATACAAATACATCAACCGCCTTAAATCTGGTGGAGCAAGTGAGTCATTGCAATGTTGGTTTGTGGCAGCATTCTCCCGAAGCGGACAATGTTCGCGATTCATCGCTTTTATCATGTTTCCTTTGCCACTTCCGCAGCGTGGCTGCCTGCCAGCTCTGATAACAAAATTGTCCATGTATATTTGATTCAGCAAATCACTTGCGTAAATGTATGTATAGTGATTTATGATAAATTGTATAATGCAAGACTTGTTCGTTTTCTTCAGCCCTTATCAGGCTCGATGTCGTCAAAATAAATGTCAACAAAAACTGAATCATTAATTTGTTTACGATGCCGATAAACGTTAGGTCTAAAGGTGTGAAGTGGCCTTGTTGAAAACTTGTAGAAAGATAAGCAAAATACGCATGTAGCGCGGTTGTCACAGTGCCAAACACCGGAGGCGACCGCAACTATCTTCAGTCGAGTACGCTCCTTTCTGGGAAGTGTATGGCACGCGATGTGTTTACATGTTCGGCTGCTGTGCGACGCGCTATGGTGGCCGCTGCTGATGAGGTGCGCGCGCGCCACCCGCACCTACGACGACGACTATGACCAGGTCTGTCTGCAGCAGCTTACTGTTTACTTTCGCATACATGTCGTATCTCTTCACTCTTTTATTCGCACTAGCTCTCTCAAATCGTAGACATTGGCTCTGTTTCACAACTTTCATGCTTGTTGTACAACATCTGTTTTTGGAAGATAGTATGCTTCTTTAAGTGTTTGTTCCTTAGGTTCTTCTAATATTTATGCTTTCTGTGGAACAGTGCGTGGACAGTGTTTTCGTTGTTTCTCGGTAAAATATGGCATTATTACATCGTTTTTCATTGTTAGGTATAGGTCTTTGCACTTAACATGTTGGAATTTTGAGGCGGTTTAAAATTATTGTAATAGATCTCTTGAATGGCAGTATTGTTGCATTCCACAGCTACAACGATTGCAATGCAATTCTGGACACACAGTCAAACAAGTTCAAATAACCCGGCGACGACGCGGTCATCAACTTTTCCACTTTATTTGCTTTTTGTGATTTAATTTTAAAATGTGGGCTTGTAGGTAAGTGTTGAGTTGGACTACTCGTAAGTGTGAGTGTGATGCACGGAGTGCGCTGGCAGTCGTGAAGTGATGTTCATTAAGGCCGGGCATCCGCCGGGCGAGGAGGAGCGGCGCGGCTCCGTTTCCAACTGGTTCTCCTCGCTGCGGCGCGGCGGGCGGCGCAGGCGCGAGGAGCCCGCGCCCTCCAACTACGGCTCCCTGGGCAGGCGCAAGGACGGCGCCCCGCCGCGCGGCAAGACCAGGTCCGCCTGGGACCTTACCACTGTCTCCCGACTGGTTTGTAACTCATTCAAACCTAGACATACACAGATTATCTGATATTTTCAAGCTTAGGTTATGCAAAATGTCACGTTAGATACAAGGCGCCGAATACTGGCTCGCAGCCAAATACGCTGCATCGATGACGCTCTCGGACTGCGTCTTGTATATTCTCTAATTTCTTTTAATATAGTACCCCGGCAGATGTCAGACTATAAAACTGATCGCGAACGTGTATTTAAATTTTCTGTTTTAAGATTGTACGAAAGCAGAAAGTGCAAGGTTAACAATGAATATTCTTTTTTCTATGTGCATATTGACGTAATGTCATTAAAAAATGTTTGTGCGCGAACATGTTTTTGATGTTATCATTGCGTGGATCGTGGACAACCGATATGAGCTGATACGGAGAACTGTTGTACGACATTCTATGTTAGATCAACTGTAAAAACATTTAGCGCTCTATTTGCACTATCAGTATTTTTTTTTTATTTTTTTTTTATTTTTTATGTCACGGTTTTTGTTAAATAGATATTTGTAACTGTCATTTGTGTTGTACCCGGAAGACAGCTAGAACATAGGACAAATAGAAGTAAAATGAATCATGTAGGGTCGTTATCGTTTCGTTATTACCTCGCGCTATCTTATCAAATCATGAAAGAAATGGTAACTATAGTTCTATAGTTAATTATCATTTGTTCGATATTATTGTTGCATAAAATTGTTTGAAAAAAACAATATATTCGTAACAACGTGGTTGCTTATTGCTCTAATTACTGAAAGCGTGCGTTATAATTGTGTAAATGCGTTTTTTAAAGTATTTACCGCAGGCTGAACAAAGTGTTCAAAGTGGGTGCCGCATCCGCCTCTTAACTGGCTAAGCTGTCCATCGACGGGCATTACCTACATATAGGTAACATACTTCATACGTGCCTCAACTACAGAGGGGGCCAGTGTGGACAGAGAAACGTAATAGCACCCACTTGTTGTTTTCTACCACGGTTTTACCGATCCCCTTGTTTGTCAGCAGATTCCATAACGCTGGGACATATGATATGAGCCACGCTAAGAAAATATTTACTTTTCAATGACTGCATATATTTCTGTAAACCATGCGCAATCATCTCATACAATTGGTAAATAATAATTAATAACTGTCAATGATATGTTTTATTAATATAAATAATGCCATTGACAAGCATAACATAGATAGGTAATAGTTAGTATAGCACATATTATTGCTATGAACGGGTTTTTCATTGTTCTGTTTGTTTAAATGTGAAAGTTTGTTTGGATGTTTGTTCCTTAACCACGCTTACGGCTCAAAGGATTGGAATAAAAATAGCACAGAAAAAGTTAAAGTACTAGATTAAAATGGGATGCTTTTAGTCCCGGTAAATTAGATGAGTTCCCAAATCGCAAGTATAGTGATATGTTATGAATTTATTAGTGTTGAAATTTTGAACGTCACTGTCGACTGCGTTTAGGATAATCCACTGAGATCACCTGGCAGGATCACCCAGGCACTATGAATAATGGAATGATTACTTGGGGGATCCTGTCTAGTGATCTAAATGGACCTCTTGCTGCGTTTAACTTGCCCCAGACGTCGTCATATGCCGCGCCGACACAACAAATGTATGGAGCTTAGTGGCCATGTAGACGAGCAACATTTTCACGGCAATGTGTGGGCCTGTACTCTCTTGTTCTAACATCCTTAGTAAGAAGAGGTTTATCATACAGTTAGGCATCCGCGACACGAGAAACCGCCACGATGATATTGCCGACTGGGGCTTTCAAAAAGTACTAAGATTACATACGAGACTGTCTCGTCAATAACGACGGGAACCCAATCAGTTATGCAAGTGCCAGACAACTGGATCACATTCCGTGTATTATCAAACAAAGGGGCCCGTTAAACATTGTCTGCTGACATCAAAACAAACAGTAGTGGAATCCTCTCTATGTTTGGACGACCCAATATTGTGCACGACAGAACCTACGAACAATGGAAGACATATGGCGTCAGTGTAGCTAATGCCATTGTGTATACAATTTTGTACGAGTCCAAATATTAAAAGTACGAGCAGCCACTTACTCTAAGCCGTTTGACATTATTGCATTTTACAACGTTATATATTATCTATTTTGATAATCGTTTTTTTGTTAGTACTATCTTCTAAATATACAAAAGAGGAAACTGTTTGAGTGACATATTAACTCGCAGAGCTCAAACCACTGGGTCTGGAGATTCCAAACTTATAGTAATCTTGTCGCACTGACGTCGCTTTTTTGTAGGGATTGAATGTTTATTTTATCGACTACATAATTGTCTATAGTATTTTACTTAGATTTATATGTCATGTCACTGGCAATGAGTCAAAGAGATTCCTTACTAAAAATGTGATAAAAAAGAACGGGAATAGAAGTTGCGGGTGTTCGTTAGTTAAAACCGTCAATCATAGTTTATCCACAATAATTACATCAGGTTATCGCATCTCATAATACTAATGAGGTTATCTACTTAGTTTTAATGAAGAATTTTTAATGCCTATGCTATATTGAAATCGAGCAGAGATTAAATTAAAACTACAAACATCGATATAGACAGTCGATAAAATAAACATTCAATCCCTACAAAAAAGAGAGAACACTGCGACAAGATAACCTATGAGCACTAAGGAAATATTTTCCGAAAATCGACCCCGAACGGGATGAACTAGTGGTAGTACCGGGAAACTTATTCTACGCGTGCAAAGCTGTCATGCAAATTTTATGTTTATAATATTAGTGTGATGTATAAATATAAGTATTAAAAACTTACGCATTTTTATCAATGGAATTATTTATTATTTACATAAGCGTTCCAACCGCGGAATATACCTAATATGCTCGTTGGTAACGACGATATTATTTTGCATATTTTATTAGTTGGTTCATGATTTTTACGCTGTGTGATATTTCCGCACAACCTTCGATAATTGTATTACCTTCGAAACGTCTGTACCAACAATATTATTATGTAATATTATGTCACTGAGGTATATTGGATTTAGGGAAGGAAGTGCATTAAGTGCATACATACTTACCTACATTTTTCCAAAATCACAGATGTACTAATGTTTACAAAACATGGAGTTATACACTCGCGAGCAAAAGTATCGAATCACTTTGCATTTTTTCATGTGCACCCAATATCTTTGTAAATCGGTTTATTTTTCTGAATTACTTAAATGTAATTACGTTTCTTGAAATATTATCTTTATAAAAAGCTATGAAACATAAAAATTGGCCCAGAATTTTTCAGATTATGGGCAATTTCCCAGTTTGTGAGCCTTTACTCGTTACGACGGACACGAGTTGCACTACCCTTGACCCCTATATAACGGGGGTAGAGGGGGGGTTCCTTATCAGTCACTTATCAGAAGTCGACCGGTACACCTCTCGCATATTATTCTGTAAAGAACACCTGGAAAAAATGGAAGCCACTGAAGCTCAAGTCGCCGTAGTCGTCCAGCTTCTGCAACAAGGGCGTAGTCAACGTTCAGTAGCTGCCGAGGTGAATCTGAGCCAATCTACAGTTTGTAAACTTTACCAGAGGTTCCACCAAACTAGAGCTTTTATTTCAAGACCAAGAAGCGGCCGCAGAAGGTGCACATCAGAGAGGGACGACCGCTTCATTGTCTCAATATCTCTCCGAGATCGTCACCAGACTGGAGTTACCATCCAGCAGCGTCTGCGTGAGGTGCGAGGAGTGGCTGCCAGCGAGTAGACAGTGAGAAGAAGACTCAAGGCAGCGCATTTGATACCCAGGAGGCCTGCGACGGGGCCCAGGTTGCAGGCGCGGCACCGTACAGCCCGAAGAGAATTTTCAGAAATTCATAAGACTTGGACTCTTGAGCAATGGACCCCAATTCTCTTCTCAGACGAGTGCAAAATATGTCTGAATGGCTACGACAGAAGGGGAAGAGTCTACAGGAGATCAGAAGAACGATATGCTCAGTGCTGCATCTCCGAAAGAGTCGCCGACGGAGGTGGCTCTGTTATGTTTTGGGGCGGCATCTCGTACGACGCGCGGACTGAGCTGGTTTTCGTGCCTAGCGGTGGTCGTGGCGGTGGATTGACTGCTGCCAGGTACATAACGGGAATTCTGGAAGAGCATGTCGTCCCTTATGCTGGTATTTTTGATGAGGGGTTCATGCTAATGCAGGATAATGCCCCTTGTCATACCGCAAGGGTCACCGCTGCCTACCTCCGCGAGGTGGGCATCGAGACCTTGAACTGGCCAGCGATGAGTCCGGACCTTAACCCCATTGAACACATGTGGGACTATCTGAAGAGAAAGGTTCGGGTTCGGGATCCTGCTCCTGCCACTGTTGACGAGTTGAAGATAGCTTTGCTAGAGGAATGGGACGCTATTCCTCAAGACTACGTTAGAAAATTAATTAGATCGATGAAAAATCGCTTAAACTGTGTCAGCAGGGCTAGGGGGCAATACCCGATACTAATTTAATAATAATAAATCGTATTGTATGTTAAATAAGCCTTTAATTCCAAGTTTGCCTGGTTTATTTTTAGCGTATTTTCAGGCTACTTCCGTTATTCGGGTTTTTTTTTCAGCCTTCGGGCCTTGAATATTAAATTAGCACATTTTCCAATGCGTTACATTATTATCTTTTATTTGGTACCATAATTTTCAGATTTGGGTGGGAAATTACAAAGATATTGGATGCACATGAAAAAATGCAAAGTGATTCGATACTTTTGCTCGCGAGTGTAGAATGTTTTAAGTGTAAAACGATTTTTGTTGCCCAGAAAACCATGCCCCTTAATTACCTAGCGAAGCAGTTTTAGAAGATGCTAAGAATAACAGTGTTAAAGCTATTCAGCTGTTCCCGTTCCGAAGTCGCAGACTAATATCCAATCAACATACAAAGCTCTGTTATCTAACGTTGTGGAGAGACAGATATGCGGAGGCAATATTGGTTTTCTGATTCAAAGCCCTTTTCAGATTGCCATTCCAATAATTTAGGGTTCAGTATTTGCTAATTCTGTACGATTTGGACGCATAACTAATCTAATTTTTACCAAATACAATGTTACCTATACTACCTACCGTGTGCTTTTTTTTAAAGTACTTATTGTTAGTATGTGCTTTATTGCCATTGCGTTGAGGCATTCTGAGTCACTGTGTTACCGTTTCCAAGTCTCATGGTATAAAACCACTGTAGTACACCAGGACTAAAACTGAAAATTCGAAATTTTTAAAGTATAAATTGTGCATATCTCTCCTGTGTTTAAATTCAAATTTACATCATTTATATTAATATTATGTATATGTAAATATAATATTGAGTTTGACCACGAGCAGAAAATGTAAAGAAATGTTGGTTTTGAGTCTTGCCAGATGCCTGGTTGATTTACGTTTGTTCTGATAATGTATTGAACTTCGACAGATGGTATAGCGACGTTCGGTTCCTTTCGTGTCGTGAGCAGTAATAAAGTATTTACTTCCAAATAGTTATGTGTTCGCGTCTGTACGTTGTTTTGTTAATGAAATTCGATAATGAGAGGTATTTAAAAGCGTTGTCACATTTATTTACATTCCAATACTGCTTTCGAGTCATATTTAAGCATGTCCAGCCGGTTGTTACGAAGGTCATTATTATTGCGAACGGAGCACTGTGCGCTGCAAACTGTTTTGGGTTTATTCCATGTCGTGCACTGCTTGACTTGTCGGGATAAATAAAAGTTAACATAAAAGATTCGGTCATGCATGCACAACTCTGCGCCATTTCCTTTATGCCGTGCTGCTCTTTTTTCTTTGAGATTGTTAAAAAATGCATACATTTAGTAATGTATCAGTTTGTGAACTTAGTTACAGATCAGATATCTCACAAAAAATATCAGATAAGTAAGCTCTGTCAGCGAAGTGTTGTTCAATAGTCTCAAGACTCAAACTTAGTGTGGTATTACTATCACTTTTAATTATTTATCTAATTTCATAACGAACTTTATGCCCTGCATTCACTATTTATTTCGGTCATGTTACGTTCGCGTGCCAAATTTTCGTAGGCGTTATTATTCATCATATCATTGTCTAGGTTTTGGTCTATTTTCATAAGAAATAATACTGTCTATCACCTCAAGTTTAAATATTTAAAATTGAGCTCATTACCTGCATTGTACTGGCACAGGGTAAATTGTGCCAAGTCAACAAATAAACTGCCGGCTGGCGCTCGGCTTGGCAAACCGAACCGTGGCGAGAACTGCCCTCGCTGTTTTAGTACTGTAATATAATAATGAATCTACACTACATGGTACCAATAGTTAGCTAATTACGTCTAACAGCTATTAATATAATATGTCGCATTTTGTGTATGAACCGTTAACAGAAAGGACATATCAATGTCGTGTTTGAAATAAAGTTCATTGAAGTTACAAATAAAAAGTTCGAGCAATTATTTCCAGCGATTAGAAATGCAGAAGTCAGACTTTTCTCGAATAATCGACTTTTAAGATCACGATACAGTTACATAAACGTCAATTAGTAAATTTGTCGCGCTTCTGAATAACGTTACAGTTTAAACACTTTATACTAGCGTGATGGCGACGAATCGAGGTGACCTTAGCTTGCGTCACTTGTGCCGTTCATAGGCTGGATTACACGGTGCGAGCTACCGATGAGATGATACTATAGTTAGGAAGTCCCCACATGTATACTGTATATTGATGCGCCAAAATAACTGTATAGCGCATCTTGATACTTTTGGACCAAAGTGCATTATAACTTTTCGAGTGGCATTATTGAAGCTTACCTTCCGAATTACTCGTATCGTGTAAACGACGTTTTCCTGTTAGTTCGCTAATAGACTTTATTAGTTGAGCTATTGCGTGACATAGGTGACGAGCATGCCTTACATATTGTCACACGTTCGCAAATTTTCTCGTGAACCACTTTTGTGCCGCACGCAATTGTGTAAATGAGGCCACCTAGTAATTTAATGAAAATAATATCCGCAATTACAACTAGTGTGAGACCTAAAAATGTTGTGAACAGTAAACCTTTAAGCGCTCGTAATCTTGGTAATTCATTACGCTCACATCATTTCACATCAAGAGCTGCCACGGTGCTAGATTCAAGCAACCTTGATAATTTTTCATTGTTTCTGTAACATTTAATTACGTTGATGATAATATTATGCAGTCACTTACCTAATTATGTTGAAGTTTTAAGGCTAATGAAGCCTTTCGTACGAAAAGGTACGTAAGATTATACGGAACATTTAAACTTGTAACAACCATCTCAACCCTGTAATGTAAAAGTAGGTCGGTTAGTAAATTGTAAACTTTGAAAACTTCTGTACGGTTTACCTGCCTTGCCTTTCGTACCTGCTCTCAATGTGTACTTTACGGGGAAGGAGGATAGAAACCCGCAGCCTTCGAACTATGCCGTTCGCGGGTTCAAGTACCGTTTTACTGTAACTACTACCTACCGCTGTTAAATGCGTGAACTATTGTAACATAATACCTACAATAAACAATTTACTAAGCGAAACCTCTTTACTGATGTTTAGGATTAAATACCCATTTTGATCATAAATTGATCAGGCTTTACGTTCTTTTACAGACTGAAAATGTTTTCATAGCTGCTGGCATTAAAAAAAAAACCACATAATTAATAATTGATTAACAAGGTATTAACACTGCCATTAAACGTACACGACATCCTATCGTCATAAAATTGAACAATAAAAATAAATTGTATAAATAACTGATACCTTTTTAGGGTTTTTATTACTTACCTTACGACGCTTTTATTAGCTCTCTTTCTTGTAGACATGTCTGTTTCTTTGCTTGTCCATTTTTAACATACTTCAAAGAAAATAAGGAGGTTCTCAATTCGGCTAATTTTTTTTTGTTGTGTGTAGATGTTACTCGATTTCTCCGCCAGGTTGTGGACCGAATTTGAAAGTTATTTTTTGTTTCTTTGATAGGGTATACTTTTGAGGTGGTCCTTTAGTCACCAAATGCTGAATCTGATGAGGGCATCCTTAAGGAATTGAGGAAACACCTCAAATATTGAAGCTTTTCTGTATTTTCAGTAACAAGTCTAGTATTTGCATTTGGAAATTATCATTTAGTGAAGTGGGACTGATGAAGATGTCCACAGATGGTAACCGGAACTACTCAATGACCCGTAAGGATGGCAGTAAGACATCTCGAATAAGGGCCCGTTATTTTTAATGAATCGAATACAATTTAAATGTTAAAATGAATCGAATACAAAAAGTTAAAAACTAAAATCAAATGGTCAGTCAACTGAAGTCTGCATCCTACAACATTTTGAACCAAAAACCCTACTTCCGTTGAATGATCTTTTATCATTTAAAAATAAATTATGTTTAACCCTTGGAGGCGGTTCATTGTTTTTTTTTTTTTACTTTTCGTACAAATGAAACGGGTGAAACGATTTGAAATGAGCTACTTACTGCCTTTTAATTAACCTGTTTCAAAAAGTAGTAACTTTTCAAAATTTAAATTATGAAAACCTGACATTCAATAACCATGTTGTTTCTATCTATATCCGGCAAGCACTCGTATTGGCATCAGCGCGGACTCCAGGAATAGCATTCATTAAGAGGGGGTGCTTTGACCTTGCCGGAGGGGGGCGCAGGTCTTGCAAGCTGACGTGAGTCACTAACCTGCTCCGCGGGAAAGTTGACTTGCTTAGGCCATTATCATTTTTGTGGTTATGCTTGACCAACAATAATAATACGTTCCTCCACAGTTCCACATACCTACGTGTTTATACGTAGCTTCAATTCAGGTTTATGTAATATTATAGTAATAGGTTGACCTTTAAGCTTGGAGATTTGTCGGATATAAGTTGCCTAATGTCTCCAAAAAATAATGACGTGATTTCAAATTACAATACTTATCTATTATTATGGTGTTATTACTCTCTTAACAGTGTATAGTTTTAAATGTCAAATGAATAGTTGTGTAACTCCTGCTGTTAGATCAATTGGCATGGCTTTTGAATCCTATAATTGATTTGCAGTGTGTTAATTAAAGTACTTTGATTGTTTTGTGTCGAGTTGGATCCGTTTGCGATCACCGTTGAACGTCGCACGCATGCTCGGTCACTGACTCCTTGACTGGTTCTTCTTATATTATACGTATTTAATCTCAACAGCAGCCAATGAGGCGTTACCCTCATTCAGTTTTCCATTTACGAATCGAAATTAGACCCCACCCAAGATCCTGGCTCGTATAAATGAAATTCAATGTGCCATTTGCATGATTGTGATTCGTGATCTCAGTCTCTTATCTGACGAAGCAAACGATATCGATATCGGACTTCGAAATTAATTCAATCAAATGGGTATAATTTCTTTTCGCAAAACTTTTGCTAATTAACGCTTTTGTGTTAGAACCGTTCCAAGTTTTTCTAAGTGATTTCTCTTGTATCCGGTTTGACGTTCGAACTGGTCGAGTGAGTTGACACGAGCTGACCATAAAGCCCTGCGTTCTCGTTTTCACAAATGTTTGTATTTTTCCATAGACGTATAAATAACACTAATGAATAATCCAAATCACTAAACAGTACAAGTACTAACGTAAACGATAGTTCTTATACACCAGAACTTAAGGCTGACTCTCATTTCATCTTAACTTGTATGATACTCAAAGGCTATTGTTACTGTCGAACGTAGCACGTGCTTAGACTGTTAATACCGCGGTTGAGAGATTCGGGAAAAGGCTACATAGATAGGGATCGTTTCACGGATATTCACTGTTAAGTTACCAGTAGCTGTAACAAACGGAAGCTAAGAAACGTGGGTTACGTGAATTTGCATATGTAATTTCTCTATTAAACTGGAATCTAAGCTAATCACGTTCATAAACATTTAAATTCTACTTCTAACACGTTTTTATTAGCTTCACTTTTATGTATGTAACAAATAAAGAAAGTAAATTTTAACATTCTTGTACTTACCTACTTTAAGAACCACTATGGAAAATGGCCGTTGACATTGGAATCAAGTCACAGAATATTTATAATATGCGGATGGCTTACAAGAGATATAAATATGGTGTAGTCAGCAAGTAAGCGTGTTATAAATATTTTTATTTTAGAGAAGTATTATTTTAGAATGTTTTCACATACCTAAAACTTGCATGTCCCTACCACTCCGCTATAAATTCGTTTCAGCGTCAAACTAGAAAGAAGGAATCCCCTCTGTCAGAGGAGCGGGGGAATTGCTCTAGTAATATCAACAAATTGCCTTCACGTCACTCGTTTGTGGCAATAAGGTACTTTTCCCTCCCCCCGTGTTTTTATTTCTTTTGAAATACGTTATAGGAGCATCAAAGAGTTAAGCAATAAATGTCTACTTCGGAACATCGTCTAAAACTCAAAATTGTATTTATCTTCCTAAGGCAAATTCAGGTTATATGTTGTTATTTTGTTTGTTGTTTATGACAATGATAGCTGGGCTCATTGCGTGTTGTCAGTGAAGCGTAACGAAGCGACCCACTTGAATGTTCTATTCGTGAAGGAGTGGAGTAACAGCTTGCCCTGCTCCCATGGGGAACACTAAAGCCCGGATAACGCCGTAATTGCCCTTTTGTCGTGAGACCGCCGGCCATCGGTTGTATTCATTTAGGTGCTATTATTTATTTAACACTCCCTTTTGCACAAATGCACAGATCTCTGTTTTTGCTGTAACAATTTATTGTTATTGTTTATGACCATCAGATTATTGTCAGCGTTTATATGTCATTTATCCAATGACATGACGTCCTACTTTTTTTCATGTGCGAGATTCACGGTCAGGGTTGCGGCAACATTGAAATGCTTAGTGTTTGACAACATGTGTTCTGCCATATGGCTTTTTATCATGCCTCTTGAAAGTTGTATCAAGTGCTTACTAACACAAATCTGTCCGGTGAACGTTACCATACGTGTATTCTCCATTTTTTTTGTCGTTATTTTAAGGGGTTGAAGCACCGTGCAATGCGGGTAACAAATATTTTAGTAACAAAGTCTTGAATTTTAATTACAACTAAATTTAAAAACTCGCTCGCTCGTCTGCCTCCAAAAAAACTTCAAGTTAACTTTATAAATGAGTAATTCATTCTTATTAGAATATAAAAATGTTGCAATTACGTTTTTCCGAGAAATCGTAAAGGAAGATCGCATTAAATCATACATCACCATTCAAGCTGCTTGTAAACAATGGATGTAAATTGAGTTAATCTGGGTTTGTGTACCTCGTGGGTTCAGCCCAAAAAATTATACTAAGTGAAGTCATTTTTTGTTTGTTCTTTCCTTAAAGTTTTCAGAGTTGTGTTATATTGTAATGTATTAGGGCATTTTTTTTCAAAGTTGTACCATCAGATTTGTGATGATTTTTTTTCGAACTTATTAATTGTTGAACTTTAAGGGTGTTGAAGCATTTTTAGTAGTCTTAGGTATCTTAATTTAGCAATGGTTTTGTAAAACATACGGAAATTAAATTTATACAGCGATTTCAAAGTGGCTCGGGCTCATATTTGTTTCCCTTCCGTTACCATATACATTTATTGATATAAATTGAAAGAAAGTAAAATGGGGATAAACAAATGCTTTACTTACTTGAAAATATAGTAAGTTATGAAAATAAGTTTTATTTTTAAAACATTATGAACTAATTTGAAAGAAATTACGATTATTGTAACTATTTCGTTACCAGACGACCAAAACTACTTACAATTTTCTTTACCAGTTGGACGTTATGAGGTTTACCCGACAAATTTATTTATACGTGGATACTTTAGTAAAAAGTTTATCCATATAATACACAAATTGCAATGTTTATCAATTGGGGATTTAATAATAAAATAAAATGTTAATTATTTTCAAAGGACGGTAACGAAAATAATGGTAACGAAACCATAAGGCTGCAGTTATACCAAGATCACAAATCCACAAAAGCTTTATTAACCCGACTGACCAAAGCAAAATGAGGGTTATGGTTATCGCATATTTATAGTGGTTACATTTTAGACTTTCCTGACCAATACTGATTATTATTGAGAGACAAATTATGAGCAACTGCAATGGTATTAGGTAGGTACCTATTCTTTGGTGGATGCTTCATTTTTCGGGATAGTTTGATAGTTTGGTAGTTGCAATTTTTCTTGCCTTTATATTTTTTTTTATTCTCGCCACGTCCTTTTTTCTTTGGATTTCATATTTAATAGGGTCATTTTTAATCCTTTCCCGATACCGTTTTTGTTTTTCGGCAGCTGTGAGAGAAGCCATTTCTATAACAAATGTAGGCAGTTTAGTCGTATTATTTAAATTTAATTGAGGTATCTGCGGTTAATGTTATTGCAACTACGCAGCAGATTAAAAATAACACGTTGCATTATTCTAAAGATAATTTTGCAAACCGTATAAGATGATTTACTTTTGTGGTACAAATAAATTTACCTATGTAAATACTATAATTTAATCAAATGTGATCTCAGTGTAATCATAACTTTATGTTTCCATTCCGTTACTTTTTAGATTCCCCTTATACATGACTGCCGACATGGCAACGAAAGGGGAAGTAACGGGAGTAATGTTTTGCACTTTGAAATACAAATTAAATATGCATTCGATCTTGATTGTAAAGATATTTTAGTGAAATTGAGTTTAGATATAAACAATTTTTTAGGTAAATGTATCACAACAACATAAAGATAAAGATTTTACCTTCAAATCTTGGTAACGGAGTGGTGGAACCCATTTTGAACCACGCAAAGCACGACACTTCAACATACAATTTTTTCGTTTACTGACCGTTTGAAGACAAATATTGTGCTGCTACGTGAAAACAAAAGTTTCTAGATGAAAATAAAGATATATTTTGGTAATAAAAATGATACCTTAAGCCTAATACACGGTAACGGAAAGGGGGAATTCCCCTTATGTCGAATGTGGTGGACACGATTTAAACTAGATTTTTGTTAAATATTAACTCTAAAGGAGACAAATTAAGGGCGTTTTTAGTAAATTCACATATTAGACTCCCAAAAACAAGTGTTCTCATGTACGACAAAAGTTTCCAAACTTGTTTATTTGAAGTTCGAAAATGTAACACCAGACCTGGACGCGGAAAAAATTGGGGGTCTTAGGGAACAAAAATAACAAAAAAACTGTAAATTTAACGTTATTGAATACTTCTAGTAGCATCATTTTAAACGTAAGAGTATTGTTTATCTTGTAATTTAGCTACAAGTCAAAGTTTTTAACATAATCATGTAAAAAAGATTGAATGAAGTTGTCGGACACGTGAAAAACGATAGGTACACTAGAAAAAAAAAATGCCCATTATCTGAAAGATGTCATACTGTAACTGTAATTATGCCGCTGGCAACTAAAATGCGCCCTTTTTTCATTCGACTCGGTATTTTAGTCAATTTCTATTAAAAGATGAAACTCTATTCTCGTTCCGCTAGGATCTTGGAAGTAAATTTATTGGCGTTTCGAATTTCATTTAGCCCGATGTCAACGATGCTGTTGTAATTTGTGGGGGCGTTGTTCGCAACCTTCGCGTGTGATCGCCACACACGGCTCCTTCACAAACCTCCTCGTTGAATCCCTCGCTGGCATTTTTGTTGTTTATTTGGCAATTTATCCTCGTCCGTTATCGGAGCCTGGTGCCGACGGACGATGAATTTGTTTCATTCGAAGGAAGTTATACTTGGCTGCATAATTCAAATGAATTACCAATTTATTTATTGGCAAACGTGTTACATGCAATGCAATGGGTTTAAGTGGTACCATCCATACTTGTTTCAAGCAATATTATAGAAACACTAGCCATATATGAACGGGGCAAGTTTTGTAATTTTTCGTTTACAGTAAGCTGTTATTAATTAACTTACTTGCAACGTAGAGGTTTAATTACGTTTGGTTTCGACTGGCATCTAACCGACAGCTGTTGGTACTGTCCATCAGTGTAGGATTATGATAATGAGAGAAATCGTTTATGGCGTATAATAACACACCTAGTAGCGCAATAATTAATATTCAATGAAACTGAAAAACTAGTTTGAACGCGTAAGTGAATTGCTGAAACTGGGCCAACAACTGATTCTTATTATTGTCTATCGACAAGTCTGTGTTGAGCGCCGCTTGGCATGGTATAAATTGCTGTAATGTCGCAGAGTTGTTCCCTTGTTGGCTGCTGGCCAGGTTCAAAAATCGGCCTTAATTTACACGTTGATTGTTGGAAGCTGCGGACCGAAAACAAGAACCCCTGGAAGTTGTTCAGAACTTCGCCGGAAATATGAATCCATTGTGTTGTTTCGTCTTGTTGCGACTGCAGTGCAAAATGCTCAGACACACTTTTTGCCATTGTTATTATTAGTTTTTTTTTACTTCTCACGACTGGCTTCAATTTTCAGGAAACTAAATGTTAGAGCATTAGTAACTGCTTTAGTTATTGCATTGTGATTGACAAGTTAATTCTAATTATTTGTTTTCTTCTTTACAGGTAAGTGACAAGTGAAGGAGATATCACCAACTACTTCGTGAGTTTTCGTTTAAGTAAAGTAGTACCTAATGGTTACTTCAAAGGTCCTGTCTCTCAATTTCCGTGGCGATGGCGATGATGCCACATACGCGATATGAAGCGATAATAACTTTGCCAAAAACATTTCATATTTATTTCAACGAGCATTGAGAGAGTCACTGTTTGCGAACTGGGACTGGGTATGGAATGTTAAGGAAAATATCCGCGGAGTTCGATCAGACCCTCAGTTCGTCATTTGTAGCCGGATCCGATGAAATCACTGCCCACTAACAATTGAACTTAATAGAGTAAACAAATAAATTTTCGTCATCTCTCAGTTCCTCTTTGCATTTGAAGGGCGAAGTATTTTATTATGTATGTAACATACGCCAGAAAACAGTTTCATAATTTAAAAAAAACCGTTTGAATGTGTACAGCGAATTGTAAGTCACAGCACAATATGTTCAAGCGAGTGTTGAATATTGAAATATATTAAGTACCACGAGGATTCGTTAAGGTTACGCCTCACTTTCTCAGAAGCAAGAACTCATGACGTTAGTGAATTGTACCTATAGTCTGGCACTGACTCATGCGTATGACAATTGAAATACATTCTTAAACATTCTTCGAACAGTCTAAGGCGGTCTAATGAATAAACATGGTTCTGTAAGGAATTTGCTATCATGTTTAGAAACAAGTATGCTTTAAATCTACATAGTATGAAGGTTTGACGTTGAAGTCGTCAAAGGTTGTTTATAGTTGTATCGCATAGAGAAGGTACGTAATCTACTAAAAATATCTGCTTGTGTAAGTATGATGGAATATGCAAATATTCTTCGCTATACCTACGTAATGCAGCAGTTATACCGCTGTACATTGTACAACTTTAGCTCATTTGGATTGTGTTGATTCTAATACTTTGATAATGTCTGCAAGTAAATGAGGAATCGCGAAATGTTTCATGATTGCAACATGCAGGAAACACGCACTGTTGAAATATGAACATACTTTTAAATAATATACTAAATGAATTATGTCTTTATTCCTCACTCGCGTCTGTTTGATACAACATTATCTTACTTGTTAGTGATTTACTTTGCAAATTGTTTTATTCTGACTTACGTTTTCCTTGAGATAATTCCCGAGAGAAGTTACGTATTGTCATACGCAGGAAAAAAGGTATTCGCATTATCCGCAATCGTATTTCTTATAAGTTAATCATAGAAGGTTAACCTGCTGCTGAGAAGTGGCTAGTAACGAGTTCTTGACCCTCTACGCATATTGACCCATACGCATTATGATCATTTCAAATTTAAGTTATTACTACGCAGAATGACATACGTAAATTGACCAATACGTTTTATGACCTCCCGCCCCCACCCCGCCACCCCCCTCCTTCCCCATTACTGACCAATGATTTATATTTCTTATTATGATTTATTGATGGTTTGAACAATTAACATAACCTCAACCTACCTCATATTCGCGTTTGGTAATTTTGCTACTATTCGCTAGTGATGGCATTATGCGTGTGGAACAATTTGCATATTGCAGAGTGATTTACATTGGTCAATATGAGACTAGACCACAAAAACAGCTTAGTAAAACATTGTTACTAACTTTAGCTTGAAGCGATTAACTTATGATCAACTGAACGTTAGTGTAGTCGTAACATTAACTAACTTTGTTTCTAATCCAGGAAGAGATTGGAAAACTTATTACGGGACAGAATCTTTCGCTGAGAAGTGCTGGAGCCAAGTTGTTGATTAAGTTACGGTATCAGTTTGATGGCCGGCACGCCTGGTGCTCCGCCTAAACTTAACTATCCTCGACACACACACACTACTTCCCGCGGCAGTCGTATCTGTAGGGTTTTATTTGGCTGTATCTTTAGGACACAACTTTTCGGTTTATACATGAGTTGATGGCTCTGCAAAAGGAAATGACTTATTCATCACATCAAATACACGCGTCTGTAAACGTAACTACAGTAACGATATTTTTAACAACGTGCACAATTGTAGACACTTATATAACGTGCCAAAGGAAGCTAGTCTGCTGGATTACAAATATCTCTATCGGTTTTCGACTGTACGTAAATTTTCTAGCTCTGATTTTATGGTATTTCGTTGTATCAGTCTACCCTGACTAGAATAGATCATTTAATTTAAAAAGCGACCTAGTGTAAGTATCACTTGGCTTTTGCCAGGCAAGTGATACTAGTTTAACAGCATTTATTTATAATAGGATTTAAATGTTATCTCAGTCACTGAAGATTTTTTTTTAAATTGAGGAACATTTATTTAACAGTTTATTTATATCTAAAGCTGCAACAATATGGATCGCTAATAGTCATCGGTACCACTCGAAATGTAAGTAAATGTTTTATCATTGTCACTGCAAATATCACAGTTCATCTTAAAATGACGAATCTTATAATAGCATTGTTGGCCCACGAGTATGCGTCTCGGCACAGTCGCAAATATCACTAGGCCAGAAGAAAGTAAAGTAGAGAATATTTGGCCTTAGACGGATATTATGAGGGTTCTTATCTTTATAGTCCTAAAATGTGGGTCATGTCCAAGATGATGTTTATTGTTAACGAGGTGGCGTGTCTAGCCCTTGGCCTTGATAGACATTGAGGACATGAGTGGCTCCCAATTTACTAGTATATATCTCTTAACTGACCCATTTAGCCCAGCCAAACGTATGAAATTTGTTCTCTTGTGCAATATTTTAACTCAATAACAAGGTAAAACGTTTCTAACGAGCATAATTTCATAAATTGACCATTACGCGCAACGGTTTATCTAACGTTAATGTGGGTTTAATGACTATGATAGCTGAAGATTTAATTAGTTCAATTAGTTTTTAAAATTAAACGGGAAAATCATGGAAACAACACAAAATTGGCAATAGTTTCATTTCTAGTCATCGCTCTCATTGCAATTAAGTTCTTCCAGTGGTACCCGCTAATAAATAGCCCATTTGTTCATTAGAACCATCAAAAAACTACGTACCCTTATTAATGAAACAATTTTTCCAAGGCCACTGCGGCATTCTGTACGCATTGACATCTATTTCTTTTCTTAATGTTAAATGTTAGGAACTTTGCCAACATGTAGGTTTTGCCTTAAAGATGTTTTTGATAAAAAAGAAACTTATTAAGAACTATTACAAAATTTTCAGAACAGTTAGTCAGGCCATCCATATTATAAATGGAGGTTCCCTCGCAGTATCTTTATGCAAAATTGCCTTGTTAATTACTGATATGCATAAATTGAATACCTACTTATTGGAAAACGTTCGACCCCTAATGTACCCCATATTATTTATAACTTGGCATACATTAGCTAGCCCATTAGGGCGATGGCCCGTCATTAATGCTTGAGTAATCAATCACCTAGGACCTATTGTTAGAAATACCTGCCGTATTAGCAACTATGAATAACCGGTTAAAACGCAGGTGATTCCGGGTAAACAAATTTTAACATGAAACCTGTTAGCTAATTAAAGTTCTCAACGTTGTCGTTTTTAATCTGTGATCGATCAATCATATCATTACCGAGTTCACTGCACTGACAACATTAGCTGATATTACTCAAAGTAATGTCTAGGAAGTTTGTAAACATTTAGGCAGTTAGAGGGGGGCATGTTTGTTGGTTCACGTGAGCTGTCGAGTCACGCGGCTGCGGCATGCGCTGCACTTACGTTTATGTAACCCGATATGTTCCACTCTGAACTCTTGCTCCAGGATAGTTAGGATCACATCGAATTGCGCAATAAATTGCAGTCTAAGGTAATTTTTTTAAGGCGTTTACAAACAAAATGGCTGCGAAAAACCGCAATGAATGAATGAATGAAACCTAGCCAAATAATTAAACCTTGCCTACAGGATAGACTGAAATGATATCCAAAAAAAGTAGGCGATTTATAACAGCCAATTTATGCAAAAAAGGGTGCAATGTAATCCATCTAATTATAAGTTGGTCGCTTTCATGTCAGTGTAAAGATTCAGTCAGAATAAGGGTTGCATGTTTGTAACTTCAAATGAATAATAGAAAGTAAAAAGTTTTGCAAACAATGGCGTCTGACCAATTTTATTTCTCCGACACAAATGTAATAGGTACTGTTAGATTTTACGTGTTTTCTAAGCTAACTTTCTCTACTTCATTCCCAGCACGGCTTTTGTCCTTTGTGGCCCAGAGTTTTATGCCTAATGGGAAATTACTTTCATCGGCGTTCTTAGATTTTATTCAATCGTGACATGTGCTTGCGGATCTGGCTGCCGCTGAACGTTTAGTTAAATTAGATACCGCGAAAGCGAATTAATAGGGGGAAAGTCTCCAAGGATTTGCGTGCTCTCGCTATCTTTACGTGCTGCATGGCGCAGCTCTGTCAATATTGCTAGTGACCCGATTCATTCTCAAATTGCATCCAGTGCTTGCGGATAGCAATTAAATAATTTCCTTTAATGCGTTAAGTCAATAAACAGTCTACAGCCATTTTATAGTCGGTGGCGAAATTGCAAATGGAGCTTTGCAGTTTAAATTGCATGATTGCTCTTGCATCTGCTCTTGATATGGATTTATTGTCTACTCTCAATAGGTCCAGTGAAGATGATTGCTCGAACAAGATCTAAAGTGGGCATGGCAGTGAATGTAGTTCCTTGTGATTTGTTTACTTTTAATATAAGAATAAAAAATAAATACCAGTGGCCAATGTTACACAAATTTGCCTTTTAAAATCCAATATAAAGATATGACAATATAATAATATGATAGTATTGTTATAAGATTACTGTGATTGTATAATATATGCTTACGGGTTGAGTTCCGTATGCCTTGTGTGTCTGTAGGCAATTTTAAACTTTTTAACTATGTGGGTCACGTGCCGCGCCATTCTGCCCAACCCCTCCCTTGTTCTATTTTGTTCGTTCGTTTACACGCATTGAACTGTTCTAGAATAGATGCATGTTTCTTGTCGCATGGCTTTTGAATTGATACGTGCCCTGACTCCAAACGTCAAAAGATAAATAGTAAAATACAATAATTTGCTGAGTACTCTCTAAACAACCATTAACAGTGTTTATGCGTTCCTTCGTTATTATATTACCACCTTCACGCCGCCAGTAACCGCAAGGACTCGGTAAGAATATGTGGTATCAGGTGCAGCTATATTTTAAGACTTATGTTTATTATTATTATATTTTGGAAGCGTGTAACTAATTCCCAGAGCCATATGTGCTCTAATACTGTAATTAGTTACATGTGGGATCAAGTAACGGCGGAACTATTTTAAAATATTTAACTATTAAATATTCGGGTGGTAGGCACGATGTCTTCTAATTGTTCATTTCTCCCTTTGACCTTTCAATTTGGTTCGATGATGTGGGTCCTTTTATTCCATTTGAGCGATCGCCGTTTGTCCGAGTGATTGATAATGTAGTTTGTCGTTGAGCTAGACTCACTTTAATTTCATCTCACGTTACACCACACGTCGCCTATTCTTTCTTGTACCTATTGTCTTTTGTATTATTTTATTAACGGATTCAGAAGATCGACATTTAACACGCTCTAAAAAATATCGTGATTCTTGCTTTGTTAAAATTGTTGCGCAAACTAGAGTGCTTTGATTTGGCACAGAATTGAAGCGAAATATGATGTAATTTTATTGAGTCAACTAATATTGCGGATTAATTGATTAATTTTGCTAGGTAATGCAAGCTTGTAAATTTTTGTTTTAGAATCGTTGATTTTCAGCCTATTCTGTTGTATAAATTATGCCCGACTATTTGTTTAAATATTGTTTAACCTAAAAAAATGTTTCATTCAACTATGTGAATGATCAAAAGTGAAATTCAATAAAAATATACTGCGTAATTAGGATGTGATATTTCTAACTAACCTATCAAACATTTTGGTTTGTGCGCACGCGCACATCTACCTATGCACTAGGCGATTTCACTGCTCTTAGATTCGCAACTTTCCCAATTTATTAGATAGAAAATTTTAGTTTCAGTTTTTTTACGGTTTCGATACTTATCAATAAAGATATTTTTTATAAAGTTTAAAGCGTTTGCTTTCTAATGGATGTAAATATGAAGGCAAGCTTGATAATGAAAAGCGGCATTTAAAGTCCGGCCACGTGTTCGCTATTTTCTTTACAAATGCCGCAACATTTTGTGTCGCCGGTTATTTATATGGCGTACGACTTAATCGGGGCCCATTACGGTCCAGCTCGCATCGCATCCAAATGAGCCGCGCGACACAAATCCCGTTCACGGCGTACCAACAAGATAAACTTAGCTATTTCTATCGAGGAACTGCCGCTTACCTCCACGCTGCACCTATTAGTCATACAAGTGCATCAACGAGACATTTTATCTTTAGCCGATGGTCTAGACGAGATTGCGAGGCCTCACTGCAATTAATCTTCGCAAGGGAACAGCACACACTCTACTCGTATACATCTGACACGACAGTAACATCCTCCTTGTGATCGCTTTGACGTTGAATTACAACTGACCTCGACCCCCAATCGACAAATATAGCTGCAACGATTCTAACACTACTGACTAGGTGAAAGTACTATTTATTATTACATCTTATTCATTATTTTCTGTCTTGATGACTGTACCACATTCACTTTTGATAACATGATATTGGTGAAAGGTTCAGTGCAAGTTTACAGCGAAAGTATACCAATGTGAAATCTGAAGCGTCAATGTCTGATGAAATTGTGGAAAGGACATTAAAATAGTACATTGTTGCCTAGGCGCGGAAAGTAAGGGTTTTCCTGACGAGGTGGTTAGCAGGCCGAGCAACAGCGAGGCCTGCTAAAATACGAGTCAGGAAATCCTCATTTCCGCCGAGGCATACATAATGCTTTTCTCAAACATGTGAGGAAATAATACAAATACATTTCTAAAAAGCAAGTAATTTAATTTCCTTAGATTTAGCGGGAAGCAGGTTTTGCTTAACCGAGGCAGCTTCAGATTTTAATATAGGCGGTACCTATTTCGTCACTTTCGTCGCTTGAGCTAATTTTTTATAGTAAGTATTTCACACAACAAATAGTTTAATATTCGGTTTCACAGTTATATTATGCAGAATGAACGAATGTTACCGACTGTCAATTGTTTTTAAATACTAACCATAGACATTGGAATGCAAATTCAAAAAGAAACACACGCACTGTGCTAAATAAGCGAGCAGTTACCTTGGCTGTTTGGAATTTTTGTCTTGGTCCTTTTGATTTTGTATGCAAATTGACAGCATTTTTAAGAAATATATGGACATGGACGGAAAGTGTTTTCATATGGTTTTTTTACTCCTAGGAGTAAAATGAGGCTCTTTCCGTCCTTGTGTTTCAATCGGAAAACCGTGTTTTCCGAGCATGTTTGAGAAAAGTATATTATTATTAACTAATAAAAGTAAAAGTAAGTAGTGTGTATTATACAGAACTAGCTGTTGCCGTGCCCACTTCGTTGGACAATAAACATTTTTTTGTTAATATAGCCTATGACCGTCACAAATAACTTGGCTTTATGTTGGTAAAAGAATTTTCAAAATTGGTTCAGTAGATCCAGAGATTACCCCTTACAACGTCACACACTTTACCTCGTTATAATATTAGTATCGTTTTTTTTGTTAGTATATAGCCAGTGACACCTCACAAATAACGTGGCTTTCTATTGGTAAAATATTTTTTAAAATCGTTTCAGTAGATCCAGAGTAGGTACCCCTTACAACGTCACAAACTTTACCTCTTTATAATATTAGTATAGATGAGCAAATATAAATTAATTGTAATGGTTACCGTATTACTTTCCAAGCCATTTATGGTAATCATCTTGAATTTTTAACGTTCTCTTTGCTATGAAACTTTTCCACAACTTGATCCATATAGGTACTTCTCCCAGGGCTTTTTTTTTGGTGTTCCCGTCTTTATTATGGTACTAGTCATACAGTATTTAGTAAGTGACCAAAGGTCTTTCCTCGTCCATTATTAATGCGATGCTAAGCAGTGTAGGCTCTTCGTTTATCTTCTTCTCATCTAAACCTTTCCACCAGTATATTCGTATTGTGAACTATAATAAATAATCGATCACTCTCAGCAACTTATGCTTACACAACCATCTAGGGATATGTAAAGTTCAAAGGCAAAATGCAGCCTATGTGTAAATCACATATTATGTGACAATATAGACAATCCAGTAAATAAAAAAAAGAAACGCCGTTATTCCGATGTCCAATTGTAATATATTTCCTTTTATTACCGGTGGCTCATGCCCTCGCAGCTCTAAACCCCGAGGGCTTTTCCTATGATGAGGAGGAGGAGGAGCAATCCACGCACCTGCTGCGCTGCAAAAACCCGTCTAGACAAGGCATGTTAAACGACATAGGCGTCTATGCCTGCGAACGTGTTGATAAATCCATAAAACGCCGCGCAACTCATTGTCAACCCTGTTCCTTTCTATAAAGCGGTCACGTTGAAACATTTGCTCGCCG
Source organism: Acleris emargana (assembly GCA_927399475.2). Classification (NCBI taxonomy): domain Eukaryota; kingdom Metazoa; phylum Arthropoda; class Insecta; order Lepidoptera; family Tortricidae; genus Acleris; species Acleris emargana. The sequence goes on from OV656840.1 coordinate 9,096,085, forward strand.
CGACCAAGTGCAGGTAGTATTGTTTTATTCAGCTGTTACACCGGATTGTCCTGCGGGGAAACCGAGCCTTTTCTGTAATAACATTGTTTGCGATCCTTATTTGTTTCCCGACAGTGCACAATTAAGCCTCTTGTGTTTAACCTTCTGGTTTTATTGTCTGACAAGTTACTTTACCTTGTTGGACGAATTGGTAAGCTTCGCGTGGGATTAAGTATGAATGGACGTTATTAATACACAAAACTATAAAACGATCTTGCTTGAAGTTACTAGAAAATTGTATATTATTTACAAATATGTTAAATGCTTTAAAATTTGCATTAATAATTGTTAGCATATCACAATAAAACAAGGTAATGTACAAACTACAAGTACTAACTGTAATGTACCTCTCCCGACATTCTTCTCCCTTTTTCCCAATCTAACTGCCGGGCCTTTTTGTGTTTTCAGCTCAACCCTCCCAGTCCCATCTACCCGGACGTTAGTTTAGTATAGTTTTTTTTTACAATAAAACTATAAACAAATTGGTAAATGCTAACATAATGTTAAGAGATTCTCTGAGGTACGTCCCTTTTCAGATCCATATTAATATTTTCTTGATAATTCAGAAGTACGAGTAGATATTTCTGTTTGGTCTGTTACGCTTTCACGGCTAAACCGCTTAACCAATTAGCATTCAATTGGTTATGGATATATCTTAAACCACTTCAGGGAGTCTAATATGGCTGCGTTTATCGCGTGACAAAATGTGGATAAAACATCCGTCACTTTCTGACGTATATGGGTATAAACCAAAATAAATGTCATGTTATAGAAGAGTTTTGTCACCGTAACGAAACTGTCCATTAACGTCAAACACATACATTTTTGTAACGAAATTGTAAGTTAGACAAGTTAAGTGACATTTAAATACCTCTTTATGTACATTTATTTTGGTTTTTACCCACATAAGTACGAGAGTGACAGATGCTTTATCCACATTTTGTCACGCTATAAACACAACCGTACTAGGCCCCGCGGGAAAAGACATAGAATATTATTTATATCAGAACACTTATTAGTACCACCGTAGTCACGCGAATGTCAGTTATCTAAAGATAACTGAGTTACGCCCTACAGGTGTCAAATAGATTATTTTCCATAGTACTATGCTGCCCTGCAGAGCCTAAACCGCAGTAAGTGCAAAAAGTTCATTTCGAGAAAACGTAAAAAATGTCTATGAAAAGTAATTTTTCTACCTTTCTAATGTTTCTTGTGTTAATGATTGAAAGTCAATCATTAAATCAAAAAACATTAGAAAGGTAGAAAAATTACTTTTCATAGACATTTTTTACGTTTTCTCGAAATGAACTTTTTGCACTTACTGCGGTTTAGGCTCTGCAGGGCAGTATGCCCTAATAAAACACTTTTTTTTATACGCAAATATACCGAGTTAGCATTGACCCAACTCATGTATCTTGACAAAAACACAACTCGGTCACGCACACCTACTACAAGTTGAGATTTGAGATGCAGCAGATGTGTATTACTAACAAGTAAGAACACGCCCGGGACTATCTAATATATCTCAACTTGCATTAAATGGCGCGCACTCTTAAATACCCGACTGAAATATTTTACCTACCTACTACCTTCGTTAGGCCTATCTCAGGCAACTAATAGTGACAGGACATAGCCGTATTTTGGTACTACAAGATGAAATGCCCAACTCATTTATCCCAAGTTGCAGCCTTGTTGCAGTAGGGCGCCTTACAGCTTTTATATGGAAAAGTTGTAACGCGTAAATAATTTAACTGTTTTATCTTCTAAAATAACGAAAAAGAAGATGATATTTTTAAGACCTTTTGTAAAGTGACACATTTTACGTATTTTCCTCATACATTTCTATTCATGATATTCAACTATTAAAGCTCTATTGATTTAAGTGCGGGCAAAGCAAGTTAGATTATGAAGTAAATTGCTCCTTACCATTAAATTATATTAAATTCAGACTCCACAACTTTCTCTGTTAACGAAAACTTGTAACGCGATACGAACTAAATATAGTAAATAGAATATAACGTGTAAACTTGAAACAATTTTCTTATGGAGCTGCCCGGGGCGTATCAACGCTTTTATTTGCTATTACTTCATTGTCTAGACAAGGAGGGCCGGTATCGTGTCCCGCGGGGAAAAGGTAGCGGACCGCAAATTGTATTAAATTAGCTGCCGTGCAGCTAGCAGCTAGACCGTACAAGGCTCATTGTTTACTTGTGCCTAGTTAGGTCTCACTTGCACGCTATGAAAACCGCAGTTCTCTTCTTTGCTCCATCTCAGCAAGTTTTTATTTAACTTGTTCCGTTATTATGCGTATTTTCGGTGTTACATTTTTGATCTATTTTCCAACTACGCTGACGGACTGATTAATTGCATAAATTTATTTGAAAGTTGTTTGTGAAGTGGCATACATGTGTGGCGACCTAGCGACATCTAACGGAAACTTGTATCAACAACTCGCTAGCGCCAACAGTGTCAGACAGCGGAACTAAAAATCCTACAACGCGCTAACACGAAGTTTCTTAAGTCGGTTGACATATATACCACTTCCAACTTCATTCCAATGGACTTCGGTCCCCAGGCATCACACCCGCCTGGAGAGAGATCTCTCTACTGTCCGCTCCTTCTACATTGGTGACCCCGACGTGATCGTCATCCTACATTGGTGACCCTCGACAATGGACAATTACGCAACCTGACGACCTTCAAACACATGACGCAGTTTCACAGCAAGCCAGACCAACCCGCACTGTGCACCACTAGCATTCTGTCATATCTCAATGCCTGGTGTCTACAGTGTGCAGCCCTACTCTCACTCAACAACGCGACTCACTGCGTCTTACAACGAGTACTTCACGAGCAGGTACACGACTCACTGTGTACTCCACTCACACTCCTCTTCTCCTGCTACGCTCGCCAACGCGGCTCTGAGCACCATTGGAGTCATCCACTGGCACTTGCAAGCGGCAATTCGACGCACAGACTGCTCGTCATCACATCACCATCATCAACCTCCGGTCTCAAAGGGGGGCTGATGTGGCGACCTAGCGACATCTAACGGAAACTTGTATCAACAACTCGCTAGCGCCAACAGTGTCAGACAGCGGAACTAAAAATCCTACAACGCGCTAACACGAAGTTTCTTAACCCATCGTAGGCTTAGGCACGGATCCGTGCTCAAAATTTGAATATCTTTTTGTATTTTTTTTAAGCCTAATTTTATGGACTATATCTTAATCAAAAGAGACTAGAACTTGGTACTTTTTTGACCTCCAGCTGACGACGGGTTAAGTCGGTTGACATATCGCTCATCCAATAGAATAATGACATAATTGCATTTTTAGCATGCATGTTATGTCATTGTTCCACGCGATAGACCTGACCTTTAGAACACTTATGACGGTAAAATTTCAAAACCCGATTTTTTGCAATTATGTCATTATTCTATTGGATGAGCGATATATACCACTTCCAACTTCATCCTAACGGACTTCGGTCCCCAGGCATAACACCCGCCTGGAGAGAGATCTCTCTATTGTCCTCCCTTCCTACATTGGTGACACCGACGTGATCGTCATTCTTCCTACACATGGATATATAATTTGGGTGACAATGGCTGGTCTGATGATAGAGCTTACCTCTTCAACCTTCCGACATATCTTCGTCGTATTTTTAGCCTCTTTTACCCCGCCTATATATGGAGTAGTTGTATTTTAAGCAAAAAGAAAAGTATAATTGACAAACAAATATATTTGCGTGTCAGAAACTTATAATAAGTTTGTACTAATCAGTGCTCTTCATGTAGTTTGGTAGGATATTGTTATGGTGCTTTTGGCTCTGTACTCTCAATACATACGAGGGGAGGTCCAAAAGTTCGCGGAATGGAGGGGATGGGGGTGGGGATGACTATATTTTTTAGTATAGTACTAATGGCCAACTCATTAAGAGTATATATACCAACTTTCAGCCTGAAGAGCTCATTACTTTACAAAATATCGTCGAGCAAGCAAGTCAATCTGGAAAAATCCTGGAAGTATGGAGCAAATTGAGTATCGAGCCATCATCAAGTTCCTGACTAAGCAAGGAAAAACTCCTCAGACCATCATGAGTGAGATGTCAGTAGTTTACTGTGATCATTGCCCTGGAAAAACAATGATTTACAAATGGCACGGTCTTTTTAAAATTGGCAGAGAGTCCATTGAAGACGACCCTCGCCCAGGACGGCCTGTCGAGGTCACCACATCAGATACCGACGGAAAAGTTGAAAAATTAGTATTAGAAGATGCTCGCCTGAAGAAGAAACAGATTTCTGCATTAGTTGGAGTATCTGAAACCACTATTTTGCGAATTCTACATGAACACCTCGGCATGATTAAAGTGAGTGCAAGATGGGTGCCGAGAATGCTTACGCCGCATCAGCGACAGCAGCGAATCGACGCGTGTAGCAGTTTTTTAGAACGGTGTGGAGAAGAAAGTACGTCGATTTTGAAGCGGATTGTTACTGGAGATGAAACTTGGGTTCATCATTTTGAACCTGACTCTAAACAGGAGTCGATGCAATGGCACAAGAAGGGTACCCCCCCACCTAAGAAATTTAAGGTGTCAGAATCGGCCGGAAAGTTGATGGCTACGATTTTCTGGGACTGCCAAGGAATTTTGATGATCGATTACAAAAGCAAAGATGTCACAATTACTGGAGAGTACTACTCTAGGCTACTGGAGCAGTTGCGGGAAGCTATCAAAGAAAAAAGGCGAGGAAAGCTGGCTAAGGGTGTGCTGTTACTTCAGGATAATGCTCCAGTTCACAAGAGTCGTATTGCGATGGCTGCCCTGAACAAATGTGGCTTCGAAGAATTGGTTCATCCCCCCTACAGCCCGAACCTGGCCCCCAGTGATTATTATTTATTCCCAAATTTGAAGAAAGAGTTGCGGGGAAGAAAATTTCACACCGATGATGAAGTAAAGGACGCAATTTTGGCTCATTTTGACAGCAAAGAAGAAAATTATTTTTATGTGGGTTTAGAAAAATTAATATCACGATCTAACAAATGTATTAACCTTAAGGGAGATTATATTGAAAAGGAAAAATAGTAACGTCTTTTTATTTAATTATTTAGCCCTCCATTCCGCGAACTTTTGGACCTCCCCTCGTATATTAGTAAGTACTAAACCATTTTAGCATTTTTACTGTACAAATGATTAAAACTTTGTTCGTCTTAATTTAAACTAAATTTACTCCCTGCCTTCCTAACCAAATTGCTTTAATTGCCCCTCTTCTCTGCCTTTGAGAGACGTTTTTGCGTGTAACTATTAATTTAATTGTAGCTTCCTCCCTTTGTAAATGAGGGGGACAATCAACAAGATTGAAAGACCAACCACAGTACGGTAATAATTTGAGTGATCAAAGAGCTACTGGTATACACGTCTGCAAGGAAATTAGATTTACAATTAGAATTAATCACAAAGATTCCCGGCTGTGAACAGCATACGTTTTCATCTCAAGAAATGTGTATTAACACTAATAACAAAAATACTGTCTACGATTGGCGATGTCTTAAATAACCGATATTTGTTTTGACAGTGACTTTGGTTTAAAATAATCATAAATTTGTCATTGTTGTTGTTGACAGCCTTTGCACAACAATACTAACGCGAACAATACGAAATCTGTAACGGAATGACTCGATGGATATCCCAATCCCAACGGAGGAAAGCCACAAGCAGTACCGACGCTAACACTTTAGTGTCAAACGCTGCGCGCAGTTGAGTGTGTACGAATGTCATTAAACGTATGTTATTAACAATATTTAGCATTGAACCGTATTTAAATTGTTAAAACAAACATAACCTCTAGTGTGGTGAAGTGGCAAATAATTATATTTTCTGAAGAAAAAAAACAGCGGTTTAGTTGACTGAAGTTAAGTCATTGTGTCGTGGTTTCACTTTTAGTTAATTTATCGCACCTTTGCGACAAAACTGTGCTACCTCCAAAGTTGCGATTTTACAGGAGAGCATTTGTAGATAATAGAGTTTGAAATGGCGGTTTTGATTATCCAATAATAAAAAAAAGTGATTTTCCCAGATGTCACAGTTTTGTCGCAAAGGTGGAGTTTGAAATGGCGGTTTTGATTATCCAATAATAAAAAAAAGTGATTTTCCCAGATGTCACAGTTTTGTCGCAAAGGTGGAGTTTGAAATGGCGGTTTTGATTATCCAATAATAAAAAAAAGTGATTTTCCCAGATGTCCCAAAGGTGCGTTATCATAAAGCTTTGTTAGATTACAAAATACGAGCTAAAATTATTATCAGTGTTGTGTAACTTTTACATTTGCATACTGTTACTGCGATGGGCAAGATTTGGAAACTTTTGAAGTTGGTTAGTTAAACATATTTTTTTATCTAATACTTTCTGTTTTTATGTAGATTTCCTAGTATCACTACAAGAACAGAACAGCACATTGTGGTAAATTGAGGATTTACACTTATCGTCTACAGAGCAAATAGGTATTTTCATCCACAATAGTCAGATTTGCAAAGTTATGAAAGGCTTTGTGGAAGGCTACGCAAACTAACATCTTTCATTTCATACTTCGTTTTTAATAAAACTTAATGTTTATCCTTATTTTGTAGGGCATATTTGCTAAACTTTTTGTCATACAAGTGGTTAACCATAAGGAAACATTTTGAAAGTTAGTCATCATTGTGACCCTCTTCGATGTCATTTTGTGACAATTCATAAATAATGAGTTAATGACTTCGGATACTTCGCCAAGAGTTTTACTATATTTAGTTGCAATATGAATAAAGATAATCGTTAAAGTAGTCCGCTGTCGCTCTCGTGATGGCGTCCACATGCCGGCAGCGGCCCCTATCAAGGGATTCCTGCACAAATATGCATTGCTAATGACCCTCGATTAAAGCCATCCATTTGATTAAACTTACGAACACTCTAGGTATACCTTACCCTAACATATTTTTTGCTGTTCCCTTATGTTGTTTGATTATTGATGTTGTATGTAACTCGCATAAGTTCAAGATGTACACTAACTAGCTTCTGCCCGCGACTTCGTCCGCGTAGATTTGTATTATGGTCTCGGAAACTTTTAAAATTTCTGGGATGAAAAGTAGCCCGTGTTAAGGGTATAAGCTATCTCTATTTCAAATTTCATCCAAATTAGCCCAGCCGTTTCAGCGTGAAGCAAAAACAAGCTAACGTACAAACGTTCGAATTTATAATATTGGTAGGATTACTACGGGTGAAATTAACTAATGCCACATGACTGCATACCTGGGATAACTCGGGGCATCTGTATGAAAGTGATGTAGCAAAATATTCTATCGACATAAAATATATCGATGTTACTGCCTGTTTTTTCCTCATTTTCAGATAAAAAATAAACAAATTAACACGTATATTTATATGTTTATTTTACAACAGTTTTCATAATATATAATCGATATTTTTTCCATATTCTTCGGTATTAATGATTGCCGTCTAGAAGAAATTATCCACTTTAAACTGCTAAACGTACGAATATGAATGGTACTGACAGTAAATTGTCATTTTGATTGAAATGACATCCGCATAACTTTATTATCTTAAGAGGTTCGATATCAGATATGACATCGAACCTCTTTACAGTAATCGAGAATCATGTTCAATGTGCACATGTATTAATTTAATTATATCGACGCCTTTTTTATCGATATCAAATCCCTAGAACCTTGCCCCGAGTTATCCCAGGTATGCACATGAGGCATCTCTTAAATTTAGAAATCCGCACGTTTTTAGAAAATAATATGTTTTATTTTTACTAGCGTATTAATTTTATTAGATTGCAATCCTGTGGTATATTCAACTATTCATTAGATTTTACGGCCATCTTATTACGTACCTGTGCAAATTGTAGAAAATAATGTAAAAAAATGGTTACAGAATTAACAACAAGTTTTTAAAGTTGTAGGTAATTCTGTAGCTCTGCCTACCCTACTCTGGGATTACAGGCGTGATTTTGGAGTATAACAAAGTAATAGGTTCGTTCAGGTCAAGATTAGAAGTTCTTACTTTTATGGTATCTTTTTTATTATAATGTACGATGTTGTTTTTTTTTCCAGCAACTTAAAGATGAGCTCGGCGAAGTCGTGGCTGAGCTGGAGGCCCTGGACGGGCAGGAGGAATGCAAGCAAAACAGCAAAGCCAAACAGATGAGCATAGGGAGGAAAAAGTTCAACATGGATCCCAAGAAAGGTAACGACTTAGAGTATTTAAATAATCTTAAAAGGCAAAGTTAAGAAACTGAATGTAATCATTTACATAGTGATGACAATAATGTGTTTAATACCCTGACTGACTAGCTAGGTCTAAACCTTTAATTCGTAGGTCAGTCTTCTCATAAACTTCTTTTTACGTGTACGAAATCATTTAATTCGTTGTGATACACGGATACTCGTAGGTATAGGAAGTATGTATGTACCTATACATATATTTAAATTAGCATAAAATAATCTATCATCTCATGTTTGACACTAATGTTTTGAATGCGGTTGGTTTTTCCATACGATAATGTATGATTCACAAAGTCAGAGTGAACTCGAAACAGTTATACAAATAACATCCCGTCCCGTAGCGGCAGACTTTGACAATTTTGCAACACTTAAGTATTGTAGACTAGTGAAGTTAATATTTGTAGTTATTGTATAGCAAACAGGCGATAAACAGCATTCTTGTCGCTGGTCATTTCGATGGCATTCGCTCGACACGGGCAGGTGCTGCGTTCCCACGCAGAAGGTCAGACGACATTGTCGACGAGCGCAAATTGTTCTATTCCTGCACTCACTCACCTGTTTACTGGCATCGCGTGAGAACATGCCCTGAACGAGTCAGAGCTTCCTTAGCTTGCAACTTTTGTGCCTAATACCTAATTTCATGGGGTTGCTATAGGAATAAAATATAGGGAAATATTTGGCACGTGAGATTCGGTAGTTACAGACAGTGTATAAATGGAGTGTGCTCACGGATAAGTGAACTAATCTTTTGTCAAGGACCTTAGGATAGCACTCTGCTAAGAACCTTTGCATACTAAATATAACCGAAGAGTCCGGCGTTTTCCCTATTCTCTCATCAGTCTATTGGTATAATCTAAGGGTTGCTCCTATCATTCATCATTCTTTACCAAATCGTAATAGACAAGTTTATTTACACGCATCGTGTAGATGGGGTCATTGATATGAGGTCGTCAATATAAAGTTACCCCGCCGCAACATAATATGGAATGTGGATTCTGTTTGTTGTGCATTGTTCTTACACCGCCGCTGACGAAGAATCCCGCAATAAATTACCTCCTGCGACAGAATTACCTGAATGCTCCTCATTAGTTCACGAATTCATTCCTCGCGTGTGCGAATCATGTTTAACCCTGAATTGGTGCTTTTACGACGCCAGAAATCCGGAAGGTTACTTGTTATACTTACGTCTTTTACCCAATTACTTCTGTGAAGAGTTAATTTAAGATAATCTTACATATATTATAAAAAAAAATATATATATATAATATAAAAACATAACTTATTATAGTCAAAGTGTTGTTATATTTGCGAGATCTATAATATACCTACATAGATTTTCGTAACAAACATCGTCCTCCAAGTGACAATTACATGCTATAGTCTAGTTGTTGTTAATTATTAAATAACACCTCGATAACTGTTACTACAACACCGCAATGCGTTCCGTTATAATAAACAACGTAGAAATTATGAATCTTTGCGGTCCTCGCTTAACCAAGATAACCGATAGCTGCATTAGACGTTATAATGTATCGGTATCCGGTTATTAGCTGGATCGAGGTGGGCCGAGATCAAGGTAATCGATCTATTCACGTAACAGTATATTATGTCGAGGATAACAATTATCCTAAATGATTTAATTACGAGTTATTTCGTTTACATATTGACTAATTCGATACTTCTCATAGCATGTTTTTGTGCTTTTTACATATTATTATATTACATCATATATCCAGGAGCAGTAAACTGCCTTTAATTATCCCGGCCAGTACGGCTACTGAATAGATAGAAAGAGAGATCCGAGCGACAAACAAGTCGCGGATAGCCCTCCAGGCACTCCTATTTGCCGTTTTAAATCTTTTCATACAAGCTAATTAGGTCGCCTTCTCAGTAAAATCTAGGTACCTACCTCAAAGCCAGTAGGCGTAAAGAAGCTGCTAGCTAGTCCGTACCAACTTCCTTGAATACACTCTCCGGGCCCGGCTCATGCTCGAGCATCTCTCGACTGCATGCACAAAAGTTTCCTTCTCTCTCTGGACAATTTACTAATGACGTCGCTCCGTGAAAGAGCTGGCATGTACATGCACTTTGAATTTTCTTATTACATTTCCACATCAAATACTGGCGTTCGTCTTATAGGCTTTCCAAGAATGTGTATACGACTCGCTGTAGTTATTTAGCGGTGATATGTGACGTCCGACCACCGACGGATGTTTAGAGACATTTTGCAAACGCATCATGTTTCTTCGTGAGTTCGCAATTTGAAATTGCAATTTTATCATGTTTATGTAGCAGGTAGGTAAAGTTTCTGTTGTAGCTTGTAGGTAATATAGTGAATGCAATACGTTACTCGTCGCTTATAAGTTATAATCGACCTGTTTCTAGTTTTAGTCAGAACTCCTTTCATTCATCGCAAAATAAACATTTATGCGTTTTTGGGCCACAAACACTTAAACGTACTTTATAAAAAGCACCATCGTGCACAATTTCAGAAAAAATATACTTGCCTGCCTATTGCACAAATATGTATATTTTCTACTTTTTTTTTTATAATCGTTATAGTGTACCTGGTTATGTATTCTCTGACCGTTTTCAATATAACTAAACTAACTAACTGGCCTCATAACATAATAATGTTTCAGCATTATTCTTGAATATGCAATGAAAATGCATAATTCATTATAATGCTTGCCTGGCACGTGACTTTGAGGGTTTCTTTCCCCGGGGAAATAATATAATGCCGCACCGATGGCACATAGTGTATTTTATACAGAAAAAATTATGAAGTTCATCTTTTACGTTGATTACCATGACTAGGAAAAACTGAAGTAACCGGAAAAATACGTAATTTCCTGACGAGAGCCCACCGAGCTGTAATTAATCATACTTGCTCCAAGGTTACCACCGTTAGTGCTTGTATAGCTTCATTACTAGAGACGAAAATACCCGCAATATCGGGGCTTGATGTATTCAAAGCAACTCGGCAGAAATATACGTACTAAGTAACCACGCCAGGAACGACGGTCGCATTGCGCCTAAAATATCTCGCCAGGTACACCCGGTGAAAATTTTACTGAGTTCACGATAAGGTTGCCCTTTCGGTGCCATAACAAAGCAGACGGTATTGCTTCTGGGCATTTCCAGCATACCTAACTGAAATTTTTACTTCCTATTCGTTTCATCTATTATTATGTAGCGGTTCAGGCCAGCTAATACAATGCAATGGTTACAGTGGACGACAATGTTGTTTCCGGGTTCCATCTCGTCTCTAGTCTCTACTATGTGTTGTGCCTATACATACTGTACATTGAACATGCTAATGTATTGTTGAAATAAATCCGGTCCTATTTGCTTAGCATCTCCTCTGCCTATGCGAATATATTCCTCACCTGCAAGGATAATGACCTGGCATCTAAATGTATCCATAGTATGCATCGCAAAAAACCTGTTAGATAGATTGGATCCTGTAGATTAATGCTCTCGTATCGACCTATGCGGACCAGATTTTCTCGTATTGTACCTAATGACAGAATGTTACTGTAGACTGGGAGTTATTTTCAAGTTGTACTCGCCAGTCGCTCAGACTTTATTTGTATAGTACAGCTACCTAAAAATAAATTTGACATTCAAAGAGGTCGAGTTAAACTTAGGTCAAGCGGTGCTGCCGAGACTTGACCTTTCTAATGCAATACTTTTACATATATTTGGCGTAAATATTCCTAGCTTTCGACTGAAATTATATATAACTTTCAAAGTGTTGGCAAAGGCGCTGCCTGATAGCCTACGCCCCACCGCCCGTATCCTATTCAGCCTGGATAAGCGGGGGCGTAGTGCCGTGCGTGACGTAAGGCGACCAGAAGCGCAGTGCGTAGGAGAGATGACACGTCCAATCAAAATCAATAGTGGAGTCTGTTTTTGCACAGTCAGCGTCAAAAGTAGCTGATCACTTTTGTACTCACATTAAAACATTTGACAATCTTGTTGGACAATGCTGAAGTGACTGTAAAGCGGTAAGGTACAAAAGTTCGTACTACTTTTGATTCTGACTCTACGCCTGCTCTAAGTTATGACATGTTATGAGTTATGACTATCAATCAATATGATAATTATTCTTTGTTTGCCGCGCAAGAAAGTATCTTAAATAGCAAGTAGATTGTTTTTCTGCAGAATACATTCTGAAAAGTGTATAAAACAAAAACAAAAAAACTGATCTGCTCTTGTCACAATTTGAATTAGTCATAAAAAGGTGCGTCTTTCAGTTTCCCTTAGTGTAGTTACAGGTCGATGGGCCAGTAATCTTTTGTTACCTTACACAACTTTTCCGTGTAGGTAATTCAATAAGAATTACATATATAAGCATGCATTGTTTGAATGGAACTTGCATTCTGCGCCGTAATTACAGCGGAAATGCGCGCATACGGCGCCGGTCACCGACTGCTTTCACGGCTGCTATCGGCTCTGAGTGCCACTAGTCAGCACATTACATGCTTTTAAATTCAGGATCGCATTTCAAACCCCTGCATCGTACAGTGCTGAAACTTGCAAAGCCCCCCCCTACGTTGCTTTTAGCACCCAAAACACTTACGTGAACCTTGGTTGTAGGGATCCTTTTAGATACCACAAAATTTACCTGCAACATTTTACAAGTGCGCGGTGCTTGTGCAAAATGTTCACTGCACCGTTTTGCACTAAAGGTTTTACATCATGCCAAACTACTATTAGTGTTGGTACATGTTCGAGTTTTATCGGGCGTTTTACGATCGATACAGCATGCGCGACAATATTTGTAGTCCAATATAACTCAGACGTGTGATCAAAAACATTTCCTTTTTGGTTTCACGCTTTTACTTCGCTAGGGTTTATTTTGAAACATTCCGTTATTTTATGTAACCTTTCGGTGTCATTTTTTCTATCAAATAATCACGTCGTAAATGTAACTAATAGTAAAAATACTTGTACATTTTATTACCTTCGCTAGTTTTCTAAACTACGACCGGCGGGTTGACGTCACTCGAGTCCGTCTTTCATTTTCCTTTTACGGCCACTCGTGATTCTACACGTGCAGTCTTATTGAATATTCAAGTGCGATTTTCGAGCACAAACGGGACCGTGAATCTCGTTTCCTTTTTTTGACGCGATCACACATAAACGAATATCACTTTTCAATATCCGAAAGGAAAGCTGGTAAATAAAAACACGTCAACGGGATATATCAGAAATGGGGCTTTATCGGCTATGAAATGAAACTATTTTGCTAGCGAGCGTTTGCTGGAGGAGCACAATCATAAAAATAAACCGGCCAAGTGCGAGTTGAACTCGCGTGGAGAGGGTTCCTTTCATACCACCTACGTATTTTTTTTTTGATAGAATTTTCGTCTTCTTTCATGAATATTATAATGTAAATGTGATTTCCTAAATATACATGTAAGTATATTATTGTGTCTTGTTGCAGTGCCCTTGCAGGGTTTATGTTGAAGCTACCTACTGTATTTTTATGATCTCATTGTACAACATAAAGCAATAAATTAATATGACTAATATGACTATAAAATCAAAATTATTTATTTTACAATAATAACAAAAATATAGTTCAGGGGGTTATTATGACGTAGCTATGCAGTTTATTTTACGGCGAGTGTAAAGGACAGAGCTATAGCAGTTAAATAGCTCTGTCCTTTTCTGTTAGCGTAAACCAAACTTCATAATTACGTCATAACAACCGCCCAGATCCTCATAACCATTTCATTAGATATATGACGCAGTAAGGTTTAACTTTTTTTCTTTAATTCCTAATTTGTCCCCCGAAAATGACCCTTATTGAAAAAAAGAAAATTACTTTACACATCAAAGGATAACACCATCCTACCAAATTTCACTTGATTTGGTCCAGTCGATTCGGAGCATATGGGCTGTGACAGACGTACGGACAGGCTGACATACGCATGAGTGATCCTATAGGGGTAACGAGATCTTAATAGGGATATATTATTTCCAGAACCTCAAATTATTACGTAAGACTTATGATGAAGGTAGTATGACGCAGATTTTAAAATAGTATTGTTGTTTTATTTCTAGACGAATGTCTTTAGGCGTATAAGTAACATGGCTTAAGTACCTGCGGCTTGTAAAGCCCAAGTCCTTATTTGAATAGAGAATACTAAATCAGGACCCTAAACACAAATTAATAATTCAGTGTTTGTCCGACAGGGTGAGCACCGGTAACGGCTTTAATGGTTACCCCGTTTCATTATTAAGCGCGCTACGACTATGCCCTTTAATTAATTACTCCGTTTATTTTAGTTAGTTGATTTTACAAGTATGTATGTTTAACTAGCTTTTGCGCGCGACTCCGTCGTCATAGAAGTCGTTTATCGTTATGGAATCCCTTGGGAACTGTCCAATTGTCCAGGATAACAAAAGCCTTTGTAATATTCCAGAATATCCGTGCCAATTTTCATCCAGATTCGTTCAGATGTTCTGGCGTGATTGAGCAATAAACATCGTAACATTTTATCATTTATAATATTACTCAGATAATCCTGAAAATGTAAAATGCCTATTTTTTAAAGTTACAATGTTTATTTCCAGGCATCGAGTACCTGTATGAGAATGGCCTCCTCCAGAGAACACCGGAGGATGTTGCGCAGTTCTTACACAAGGGCGAAGGGCTGAGCAAGACGGCCATCGGGGACTACCTCGGGGAGCGGTCCGACTTCAACGAGGCCGTGCTCCGGGCCTTCGTCGAGCTGCACGACTTCACTGATCTCATACTTGTACAGGCACTTAGGTGAGCAACTAGTTAGTGGTTAGTGTAGCGTTGCTATTTTGTGGTAGGAGTACGTTTTGCGTGTACACGTGATTTAAGTCATGAAATAAATGTATTGTAACTCATTAGAGTCATTAGTTACTGGAGATGCTACCGCAACGGATTTTCCTTGTTTTATAATGATGACGTAAATCCTTTCATGCTAAATGTTGGTTTCGGTTTGAATGTTACACAACTATTATATCCATACGTACACTGTGATGTCGTAGTCTCTATTGATTATGCATGCAACGGTCCGGATTCTAATTCAAGGGTACACCACTCTTGATCTTGCTGAACAAATATTTGATATTCAAACATGTATTGTACTCTGACCGCACTCGTGTATTCTCAATCGCAAATCTCAAAATAGATATGACAGTGTGCACTACTGTAATAACTAATAATTATTTTCGAGTATTGTGAGTATGGTACCTTTGTACCGTAATAAGAAGCCTCGAGATTAATAAAGGTCCGTTTACATCTCAAATGTACAAAAGCGTCAAACAGTCACGAGTAAAGGAGAGCAGGTGATGGTATATCTAATTATTTTCGTTGGCTCGGAGCGCTCCGGTAAACAATGCCAGCAATCACGATCTACTAGGAAAAACCTCTTTACCGTCGGTTGTTTTGGTAACCGTCTGGGAATAACTTGGCTCTCCTAATTTATTTTCCGTCACAAACATCACAGCTCCTGAGTTCCCCAATTTTTCTGTGATTTGTGTGGTTTCCTGTTTGATATTACTTGCCCTCTTTTTAAAGGTTTCATGAATTTGAACTTACTAATTCAACTTGGATTTCATTTCGATATTTGTGACGGGAAAAAATTTTTAGACTTCTATATTATTTTAACCAATTATTCAACTGGATGTGATGCCGCCGCAAATGCGTTGCCTAGTCAGATGATTAATTTGCGTTCTAACAAATGAATCACCGTATGACACGCTTAAATCCCCATGACGCCACTTCGATTATATTCACCCCGAAAAGAAACAACGATTTAAATCCCCCACCGTTTATTCCAGACAATTCCTATGGAGTTTTCGATTGCCGGGTGAGGCTCAAAAGATCGACCGCATGATGGAGTGCTTCGCGCAGCGCTACTGCCAGCTGAACCCCGACATCTTCACGAACGCGGACACGTGCTACGTGCTCAGCTTCGCCATCATCATGCTCAACACCTCGCTGCACAACCCCAGCGTCAAGGACAAGCCGGCGCCCGAGCAGTTCGTCGCCATGAACCGAGGGATCAACAACGGTGGGGATTTGCCGCATGAATTGCTCTTGGTAAGTTTGCTCGATAGGCTCTATAATATTTACATACTGATTAACAGCTTTGAAACAATACAAACAGTGCGGTGTAGGTGCCAAAACTATGCCAACAGTAGTTGGAGTCTCTTTGATGTTTAAATATGACTACTTTAGGAGTTATAATATCAGAATTGGGGATTGTTTTATAAGGAAGTAAGGTGCGCTTTCACCAACTTTTAAGGAACTCTTAAACACAATTTGAGTGACATTGAACATATTACTTTCTAGCAATATTTACATTATTAACACATTGTTAAAAAATATTTAGAAGTGTTAAGCTTTAACGAAATACACTTGCAAAATCGAACGTAATGTTTAATAGACACTAGTATATCATACAACTATAGCTGCCTATTAGTACAATATTTTGTATCTTGTTGGTTGAAAAGTGTTATTCTTCACGAATACCTCATAGAAGTCACGAATTGCCCTATTCAACATTATCAGTGTATACTGATTTTATTTGGGATTCTGTCTGGCATGATCTGTTGTAATGATTTGTTTTGACCTGCTGTAAAATGTAGACCGTCTAAAACACCAACTTATCATTGTAAAAAGCGGGCACAGACCGTGGTCATCGCAATGGTGGTTTCCGCGCATCAGTTTTTTCACTAGATGGCGCCTCTAGGAAGTAAGGTCTTTTTGAGAGTTGATAATACGTAAAAAATATAAATTGAAATAATTTTGTACCTAAATATTTGAAATATGTATATATCAAGTGAAAAAGTAAATTGTCACTAGTTTGGTTTTCTTCTAGGCATATATTTTAAAATCAAGTGTCAAAAAGACCTCATTTCACAGGCGCCACCAAGTGAAAAAATTGATGCGCGGAAACCCTCATTACGCGGTGCGCATGGCGATATCTTTATATTGACGTAAACGGAAACCGTTATTGAAGGGAGGGGGGGGGGGGGGGGGGGCTTATCTATAAAGTGTTTGTTTACGACGCTGGTATCGAATCAGTACCGCAATGGCATTTATTTGTACTTCTCGCAACATATCGGGTTGTTAAAGTGATGAAGCTGAGTTTCGCTATTTGTGTCACAGTGCAAAGTAAACGTTTATAGTGTAATAAAACAATAAAATTTGTTTCATTACATTCCAGTCATTATACGAGTCTATAAAGACGGAGCCGTTCAAGATACCGGAGGACGACGGGAATGACCTGATGCACACATTCTTCAATCCGGACAAAGAGGGGTGGCTGTGGAAACAGGGTGGCAGGTACGTTTACGAGCCCACTTTACAGCGCAGCCGGCCCGCAATAAAAAACTGATAGGCAATAAAACGACCTGCACAAATGTACTGCTGCATTTTCCTTGCAAAATTCACAATTGACGGTAAAATAGGTGCGGTTAAAGCATCAACTTTGTTCAGTTGTGTTCTTATTACTGACGTTTGTGGGTCAGGGAAAATTGAAGCAATAACGCAAGACGTTTTCCTCCGTTAGGGTCGATTCTATTGCACGGTTTTGGACGTGATTACTGTAAAATATGATTAATTAGATATACAAAAGAAACTATTAATGAGTCTTATGAATATTAAGATTAGGGATGCAACGATACGGCTATTACGATACCAATACGAATGACGAATACATCGTAATGGCCAAATACGATAACGAATTACGATACGAATGCATTACGATACTTCTTTAATACCATTTTGATGGATTTATTGGAAGCTTTGTTGCATGTTATTATTGTAAAATAAAAGTATAAAAAAAAGTTATGCATTTTTAATCAATATATTTATTAGTTTTATCAATTTTCATCATTAACTTATATTTTAAATTGTTACTATTTGTTACATTTACTGACTATTAATTAATTTTAATTGTAGTCGTAATTTATTACTGGCAAATTCTTATTCAGAAAACACAACATTTGTAAGTTTTTTCCCTTAAGTCGGTTTCTTTCATCACTGTGTATCAGTCCTGCTGTGGAGAAAATAAACATAACCTAAACCTAACCTCACTCCTGCTTAAAACTGTCAATGCCAAAAGTGACGGATGCGAAGCGTTCAGAAATTGACGCGTTATGCGTTTCGTTTCACCCGAAACAGTTTTTTTTTTTTTTTTCAAATAAATGTATCGTAAAAATGTCGTATCGTAATATTTACGATAACGAATGATCGTAAAGGTTTACGATAATCGCCGTTATACGATTATCGTATCGGTATCGTTGCATCCCTAATTAAGATGTAAGATATTTTCAAGTAAATGTATTTTGTAACTAATACATAAGTAAATAGATTAAATGACAGGAATTTTATTATTATCAAAATTATGGCAGCCAACTTTTAAGACCTGTGACTCAGAGACTAATTTTAAGACACATTTTCGTAATATGTCCTTCCTTGTAGCCGTTATTCGCAATTTTAAAACGGCAACGTAGCACTTTAACTCTGACAATGACCCCGTTTGTAGAAACTTACATGACTAATAAATAATATTATTCAATGCACCATAGCAGACTTGAGAAAACTTTACTGCATTCTAAACTTGCGAATTCCGATCTTAACTCGTTCGGACAACGTCAAATTTCGTTAGTTCAAGAAATAATTTAGTCAGTCAACTTGAAAGTTACTAAGACTAATGTCCTAAGTTTTGACTGTTAGGCCTCACGAGGTTAAGAAAAAGAAAGCCTATGCCTGCTTTAAGTGCGATGTAAGGTTTTCAATTTTCTTTTTATCGATTTACAGATACAAATCATGGAAGAGACGGTGGTTTATACTCAATGATAACTGCTTGTACTACTTCGAATACACGACAGACAAGGAGCCCCGAGGCATCATTCCACTAGAAAACATATCTGTAAGTAACAGCAACTTTATTCAGATTTACTCGAACCACAGTTATAAAACTTATAAATAAGCATGGTAAAGAAGAAAAAAAATCATACTTCGACTAAGGAACTGTGGTTCTATTCAATTCGGCAGAACCATATTCAAACTGTTGACATGTAATCGTATTGGTTTTAGCTCAGCTGCTAATACTGTGACGTAAATAAGGGCTATCGTAACGTTGACAGTACGATAACATGTCTAAGGAAAATGGCTTTACCCAGTAAAATAGAGGCCCTATAATAGGCTATTTAACAGGTTTTTGAAAACCATCTCAGATTATTTGTTGGTGTTTATTGAGTACTCCAAAAGTGGTAATTTTAAATTCTTTTATGTATTTCGTCTAAAAAAAGGAAATAAAAATTGACTTTTAAAATATGCCGCCAAAACGCTTTCTTGGGCAAGATGGCGTCGCACAGGAATCAGTGACGTCAGTGGTCAAAACATAAACAAACTGACATTGGCTAATCATAGCAAAGCCAGAAAAACAAACAAACGTCAACTGTCTGTGGTAACCGCAAGAACCAATGAACGTAAGAACAGAACGACAACGACATGAACGACAGATGCAATATTTACAGACATCACAGATTACAGGATATACAGACATCCTATAATCTGTGACCCTTGACGTCATCATGGATTCGGCGCCGTTTTCGATAAAATGGCTACAGATAAAAAATTATCAAGTTTTATCGTGGTTTTTTGGATAAAAGATCCATTTTTTTTAAGTAAGAATATCTTAAATCGATTTTAAAACTCATAATATTTTATATGAATATACATAATTATTACGTTTTTTTTCACCTTGTCAAATAGCCTATTGCAGCATTAAATGTCCATTTTGTTACCGTTCAAAATTCGTTGCCTTTACAATCGAGATAAACATATATTTCAATCAAATTAACTATGTCTAGATTATGGCTTATTTCATCTGATATGCTGGCCATAATAACCTGCCCGCTATCCGACGAACAAAATTGTATGGTTTTCCATAAAAAATGCTGTCAATTTTATTAAGTTGTACTTGTACAGTTTTGCGGGGCATGGTACAGTTGTTTTATCATGTGAGCTTAGGCAATAGTTGTAGTTGTAACGCGTATAAACCCGCCCACTACCGCGACGCTTAGCGACGACCGCTTCGCACTCAGAGACAGACGTGCACGTGCATCTACTCACACGAGTATGGCACCATCTTTCGTATGATAAAACTCCTGCAGCGTAAATTCCAACCACACTATCATCCTATTTGAACGAGTGCTAATGAATGTGTGGCATAGGTCCGGCCGACGAGCGACCGGCAGCGGCCGCACTGCCTGGAGCTGTACGCGAGCGGCGGCGCCGACCTCATCAAAGCCTGCAAGACCGACTCCGAGGGGAAGGTCGTCGAGGGGAAACACACTGTGTACCGGTACGTTGCCAACATTATACGCAGATATATCTTTAAACGTCACATGCAACCCTTATTGGAACATCAGTCCACCTTGTAAGACTGTGCCTGACGCTACGTGGTCGCCACTCTTGAGCCTTTCCAACGGTCATCGGTGCTACGAGCAATGCAATAGCGGAAACAGCTCGATGAGAGTCGCACGAGACGACCTTAGAGATCTTTAACCTTTTGAACGCCAAGCGGCGAAGTAATCCGGCGTGCTACTGACGCCACAGCAATAAAACAAAGTGTAGAGCTCTTAAAAACTAGTGATTGCAAAACGCGGACAAAATGTGGATTTTTCGAGATGTGGCTAGTTATATTTGAATTACATTAGGCAAAATAGAAGGAAGATGGACAAAGCAATAATACAAACATAAAAATATAAAAGTAGGTTTATTTATTACGGAGTCTTTCGATTACGTGTTTTGCCGTTTAAAGATAAATAATACTTACCAGTGTGTGAGGTGTTGGGTCATGCTCTGGAAGCCGAGACGTCCCACATAAAGTGATATATCACTTAATTTGGTTGTCCAACATTGCTCTTATCCTTATGTCTATTATTCCATTCATATAATAATATTCAAAATGACCCATAACCTCAATTATTTTTATCTCTTTTCAGGATGTCAGCATCTGCTGCGGAGGAGCGAGACGAATGGATTGAGTGTTTGCGTCGCTCCATTAGTCACAACCCGTTCTACGATATGCTTGCACAGCGCAAGAAGAAGGCGCAGCACAGCATGCACTCCGGGTCGCACTAGCGACCGGCCGCGACACGCCGCGACGACCCGCGAGACACGCTCTGTCTCTTGTTGTTGAAACTTACCTCTATGGACGTATGCCGTAGTGGCGTGATCATGAATCTCAAACCCGTCCGTGTAATGTACAATTAATGCAACTATCAACTAAATATAAATACGATGCAGCTAAAATGCAGATGGTTACTGCTTGAAGTTCTCGCTCGATCAAAGATTACGCTCGCAGGGCTGAGACACCTATCCAGGCTAAATAGTTCAACGGATATTTGTAAGGCAAGTTTTTATACATGATCACACCAAGGCATACGTTGTAATCGGGATATATCTAAACTAATTATTCGTATAGTATGACAATTGACAAGTCAATGGGCAGCGGTTATATGTTTGAACTTGATGTAGTCCGTGACAAATATAAGTTTTAATGGTGGCCATGAAAAGCCCATAAAAATAATGTTAATTGACGTCCATGTTAGTCAGTAGACTTCAATTGATTGTGATACCGCCGCCGCGGGCGCCGCCGCGCCGACCGTTGTCCATGTATATAATGAAGGAAAGACTGAACACAT
Source organism: Acleris emargana (assembly GCA_927399475.2). Classification (NCBI taxonomy): domain Eukaryota; kingdom Metazoa; phylum Arthropoda; class Insecta; order Lepidoptera; family Tortricidae; genus Acleris; species Acleris emargana. The sequence goes on from OV656840.1 coordinate 9,118,120, forward strand.
GATAGTGTCCTTTTACACACTTTATTTCAATTGAACATATAATTAAACATGGTGCATTGTACAAACGTACTGCCAAATATATATAAATTTAAGATAATTTGCGTCTTGAGAATTTTAATTAATTGGAATTTAATAATGTTTATTCAATATAATTATTCATGACAATAATCATGTATATCGAGATGCTTCGGCAGATCATGATATGAGCACTTTAACTTTGATTGTAGCTTTTTTATATTCGTTATTCAAGTGAAGAATGCCGTTTCGTATTTGATGAAAGTATTACTTTAATGGTAAACATACCTTACAGCCGAATGGTGTACATTACTGTTTGTATAAATAGCCTAGTGTTAGGTAAGTAGTATTTTCAGTGTAGTGTAAAAATGTAGTATAGGTGTTTGGTTTTACTCTGATAAGATGTAAATATTGCAAGTTGAGAGTTGGATGCCCTAGGATATATTGCTCGTTAACAGTTTAGTTCACATTCCTCCGATTCAGCAAGGAATCATTGACATTTGAGGCGCCTATTATCATTAGTTTTAGTCGTCATGTTTCATTCTTTAGTCACGTACATTATTGGCCTCTATTGATTAAAAACATTGTTATAGTTAATAAATATACGCTAACATCTGGTAAAGGCCTTAAAACTTCGGCCTTTTATAACAAGTTAAATATTGTAAGCAATGTGTCGTACTGTCGTCCTCGGGTACTAGTATGCAGCTTCGTGTGTCGTGACCATCGACGACTCTGTGTACAAATCTTGGACTCTATACCTATTTCACTTCTTTGTTGTTAAACAATACTTTTTAACATTTTCATTTCTTAAAAGTTTCTATATAACCATGCTATCTCGGTACTGGAATTTATTTAAATTAGGTAATATTATTATGTTAATGCCGAAGCATTATACTTCATGATCCTTTTCCCGCGTCGATGTGTTTGTTGTCGTTGTGTTGATTCATACATGACATGACATCATCCACCTGTAATTCTTTTGAGACGCGCTCAGTATTCACTGTCCGTTCTTATTTATTAGTATTACCTGCAAACGCGGAACTTATTAGAGCAATTATAAATTATTCAAACGTGTTCACGATACGACAATGGTCTAACTTAATTCGTCCAGGTGGACTAAAGCGGGCGCTACTTTATGCGACATAACTGAACCTCCAGGTTAAAACGGTGTCGAGGCGTTGGAACTCGACTACAATTCTAACAAATAGCGGTAAGTTACGTCGCCTAAAGTGAGCTCGCAGTGTAGGAGGGCTTAAAGAGTCTTTCGGGTTCGGGTAAAGTTTATTAGTGTTCCATATGAGCGTATGAGACCGAGTGGAAGAGGACCAACCCGAAGGACCTTTTAGGTGCTCACTGTACAAGATGTGATTGTGGCGGCTAAGGGCCGCCGGCCCCGCGCGGGAGCAGCGCCGACCTCAGAACCGTTATTTATCTCCGCACTCCACTGGAGTTGCTCCCGCGGCGGGCGCCGCCCGGACCCCGAGATATCGATCTGTAACTAGACTAGTTTATGTAATAATGCATAGTAAGTTGTTAATGCGCCTCATAAATGTTAATTTATCTCATTTGTATGATTTTATGATGATTTATTGAATATTTGCATAATAATGGTGTTGTAAATATTTTGTAAGAAGATCGAAATACATAAATATCTTTATTTAAAAAAGTGTTTTTTTGCATTAGTCTTAAGACTGAGTGAGGCAGCCTTGCGAGGCAAACTACAGTCCGGGTTGAATGCAGTCGGGGACTGAGGTGAGGGCGCCGCGCCTCTCCTCTCGCGGTGCACTGTATCGTGCCTCCCTTACTAGCACATCCGTAAGCTCAGCATTCAACTCGTGCACAGACTGTAACAGCATTGTTTTTTGGTCTACGCATTGTGCAGATTTTTTGTTTTTTAATCTTGTTTGTGTTCGTTACATCAGTATGATACCCATCTTTCGATATTTCGGTATCTGCACTTTAGAATCTTTCATCCACAGCACCACTAACCCAAAGTCTACATGAATTAGTCTAACTAAATACGATAGGCCGTCCCGCTGGCATCGTTCTTATTCTAATCTGAGGAAACGGTATAGGAAACTATTAACAAATCATATGAAAGTTATATGATTCGAACAACCCCAGTACAGCGTTTTTAGTTAACAATACAATATTAGCCAATAAGTTATTGGTCGTGCAAATGGACCTTGACTTACTTGTCCTCCGAACTCATAATCATCAGTCATCGCTTGGATGATCTAAACTACAAAAAATGGCGCAAGTAGAAACTGCGGAAATGTGGTAAAATATGCGTGAAACGACAACGTTCTGTCTATTGTACGTACAGTCGTCGGGCTCATATACCTACAAGGTGGAAAAAACGAATGCCACATGGACGGCAAATAAATAATTATTGGAAATAGCAAATTCTACGCATAGGAAACTAACTTTCATTTTTTTAAATCAATGAATACCTCATTATTGGATTTAAAAAAAAAATCCTCTTAACCGGCAATCGACGTGGTCGAATATGACAAATTAAAAAGTCGTGTTTTATGATACTGATCGAAAGCGTCATTGATTGTTATCATTTATACCTGCAACACATAAACCTCGAAATTAAATAAAGACTGCAAAAACCCTATTTTATTATTTTATCATATTTTTCGATTTCTGTTTAAGGCAGACAAATTTCAAAAATCCAGAAATGCAGTATTGAATGAATTTAAAAATGAAAGTAAATCTCCTTTGCGTTGAATTTGCTATTTCCAATATTTAAGGTAAGTAGTTAACGTCCACTACTACCGAATAAAGGTCTCTGATCTCGCCGATCAAAGAGCCTATGCAGTGACCTTTGGGGATATAGGTACCCAGATTAGCAATTGCTTAAATACTTACACGTATAACATCCAAGACTTGGTAACCAAACAAGCACGCTCATCATAAATGTATGCTCCTAAACAAGAACGAATCTAGGACAAACTAGGCTAACCGAATCGTCGTTTAAAACGGTGTGGATTCGGTGCTATAAATAGCCGCATGTTTTAGTACGGTTTAACGTCTGACAGATTATTGCATGTGGTTTAAACATAGAGTTACCATTTAGGAATTGGAAAAGTCCTGACAAAAAGCCTGACGTTACGATAAAAATCTGGACATTACTCACCTAGTTACAGCTAGAGGCAGGAGCCATCTATTAAAAAAAACCGGACAAATTAGAGAGCCGGACAAAGTCCAGATTAGAGTCTAAAACTCCGGACATGTCGAAACCAATCCGGACGGACGGTAACCCTATTTCAACATGGGGTTAAAGTAACAAAGCACTAAAAAAGTGCGCTAGCTCTTAAAAAGGCTTTGTATAACTCTCTTGTCACTCTCATATGCTCTTATGCGAGTCTAACCGACTTTACTCGACCCCGTAATACTTTTAAGACCTCTCGCAATGTTCTTAGTCCAGCTACTATCTATCCTGCCTTGAAATAATCATAAATTGCGGCACACATAATTCTGTGCTTGAAAAAAAAAAAAAAGACTTGCATTTCCAAGCGCATCGATTGTATAATAGTAACGATGCACTACTAACTTATTTTCCCGAACACTGGTGCAGTAAACCAAGCGTGAAGTATCCGAGCGGCTTCCTTTTCCGATGTGTGAAACGCAACTTGTGCAACGAAGCAGCGATATTTCAATAACTACACCGGCCATGTGCGAAGTGTGCTGTGCTGATGTTCCGCAATTCGATGAATGATGAATATATTCATAGAAACGTGCCGTTAATTAATTTCAGAGGCTTGTGGTGAGTGCTTTAATTGACTGACAACCGATCGGCCAATTCTCCATTTAGCAACGAGGTACTTCTTGCCGGAACGGTTATTGTTTCATCAGGGTAGAGCAACATTTATTTTAGCTCTTAGTTCGTTTAAACTGCAGTATTAAGTTATTTCAGGCTTCTGAAAATAAAACGGCTTCATTGAAATTGCGTTCGGTGAAAGTTTAAATTCTGCAAAACGTATGCGCACCGCATTGTCATCGGGTTTACATTAATATTTATTTTATAAATCCCTATTCCAAATTTCAGCCCATCTCATTAATGGGAATTAGTTCAAATTTTGGTCCCCGAATAGTGATATGCAAGCAAATATATAAACATTATGCATAAAAAAAAAAAATTGAAGTGAAGAGGATTGTGAAGCGCCGCTAAATTCGCGTAGCTGTCATACAAATTCCATACAAATGTATCTCCGGGCGATAACGTTCTCACCCCCTAAATCAAGTCCGATTTCCACGATTTTAAATGCGAGTATGTTCTAGATATTATAAAGAACTAGGTCTGTATGTACGTTTTTGTTTTTTAAATTCCTTTCATTCTAAGAATTATTTTCTTGTAAAGGGAAACGTAACAAACATAGTTTTTCATGATATTTACAACATATTCGGAGAGAAACGGATGTTTTAGCTTCACAATCCTCTTAAATAAAAACTTAATAGGTAGACTAGGAAGCGTCGGTGGCCTAGTAGCTTAAGGTGTCGTCGACTCGTGAACGAGATTTGCCAACTTGAGTAGATACATCTGGTAAAGGTTGCAGGAAGCCGATGCATGCGATTAGCAACAACCAACTGTCTTGAAGATCCTTGGAAAACGCCTAAGTCCATGCTCGCGGCAGCGTCACAATAAATTATCTCTTTACTCCTAAAATAGCGCTACTGATGACTGAGTGGAAGTGAAACTTGGAGCGTGACCAAGACAGCTAGGCTCCTTTTATGTAATGTACCTATGTATGTAATGATAAAGTTCATAAATAAATGTCCTTCGATTGATATTATTACGTAGGTAGGTATAGGTACTTTACCTGATGCTTTTACGGTAAAAGAACATATATCTTGAGGAGATCGAAGGATCGAAGTGTATCCGAAAGGGCCCATCTGTACAAGGTAAAGGTATATATTTTATGAAATTCCTACATGTTAGTCAAGTAGTGGTTCTATCCCCACACTGGAATACAACTGATTGATCCGCGCCGACCCTGTTCAAGGTCCTACCATCACTTACGAAACATTCGGAATATCTATCAACAAAAGCTATACACGATTTAGCACAAAGTAAACAAACAATGTCTATAACATTGGCTGAATGGGTGATTTGATTATTTATTTAGTAACTAACTTGGCGTAACGTCCACCGTTTTCACCCGTTTTTGGGTTACAAAAACCGTCGGCATTGAGATGCAATTGCGATGCCGTTAAGTGTAACTCGGCAACAGCGGTCACGATCACGAGACTCTACAGGTAACATTCGGAAGTAAATAATCGCTGGTCATTTTGCTTTTATTTCGATATATTCTGTGTGGTCACCGGGTTAGAATAGTGCCACTCCATGTCTTCTCGTGGATGTCGTAAGAGGCGACTAAGGGAATAATAAAGGCTTCTAGTACTCTTAGGCGATGGGCTTGCAACCTGTCACTAATACACTGGTAAACATCTTAGCCTCATTGTGCAAAACGTGGTTACAGAATTATCAACAACTTATTTAAGAGTGCTTGGTAATTCTGTAGCTCTGCCTACCCCACTCTGGGTATGAAGGCGTGAGTATGTGTATTCTATAACATCCAACTCACGTACTGGGCTCCTTTTCTAAAGGTTAAAAACAATATTGCTTTTGACGTGTTTAACTCGGCGGCCATGGCCAACAATAACGATAACAATAAGTCATATGTAACTAATATTTTTATTCTGCGTAGACTAGACGCTCTGTGGCCCTGGACAAGATGCTTTGTGAGAACGTAATCGTTATCGAAAATGTATAATTTTGACGTAAGCTGCCAGACGGTCGTGTCGGGTGCTCATGTCAATTCCATACAATTTGGAACTTTTCGAATATCGGTTACGTTAGCGTTATGCATCTTGTCTAGCACCTCTGATCCGTGTAAGACATTGTAAATAGACTCATGCCTTAAAATAGGTTAAACCTATTTCTACGGTCCAAAAATCTTATTAGTATATCTATACCTACCAACATACGTACAACAACATACCAAACGCAGTTTACGTGACTAAAAAAAAAAACGTATTGTACTGTAGATACGCTGATACAAATTGTCCAAATATGAATGATTTTACTTCAGAATTATCGAGCAAGCGAGATTCAACTAAGGGCCGTATATAAATAAACTGATCTCGACGGTAATCCTCGTCTCAAGCAAGATGCGTCAAAAATGACAGTTTTCTATGGTTTGACGTACCTATCTTGTGACGGGCACCTCAGCCAAGATGAGTATAGACTTGGTTATTATTTACCATAGATAGGTGAGATAGGTCAATCGCTTCTCGGGTCTCTTTTCCAAAAATTTTTATTAGCCAATCATGCTTTCGTGCCCAGTAACTAGTTCTTGGTCCTCTATTCAACACGGTAAAAACCATGTTTGAGCTGTTGTCGTATTCTCACCGTTTTGATAGTTCTTATTTACTTCACGGTAATGGCGGCTGACGTCACAACAATACCGTAACAGGTTAACTAACTACGATATCGTTTTTACCGCCTAGAACACCGGCCCTGTTTAGTGGATTAGTGCTACCTTTTTTTTTATTGCATGGGAAGGCAAACGAGCACACAAGCAACCCGATGGTAAGTGGAAACTGTGACCCATAGACATTCGCAGTCACTAGACTGCAAATGCGTTGCCAACCCTGAGGACTAAGATGGAATGCCTCTATGCTAGTCATTTCACCGGCTGTCTTATCTCCAAACCGGAACACAACAATGCAAACACTGCTGCTTGGCGGTAGGTTAATGGGTAAGATGGTGGTACCAACCCGGACGGACCCTGCACAAGGTCCTCCCACAAGTAAGTACCTACCATAAATTCAACAATATGAAAACGATATACAAACGAGATGGACTCAAACAAAGTAGAATAGAGGCCTGACCCTGGCCCCAAGCTAGTAAGATATATTTGTTCAAAATCCTCGAAATGGGCGCGGCTATCAATCAATAAGTGTTAATGAAGTCGCTTGCTGGGTACGTGTTTTATCGATTTCATAATGCATAATAGATTATGCTTCGCCCGGAAGGCCGCCACTGTTTAACATATGTACCTATGCATGTAGGTATCAGCTACGCCACTTGTGAGGTTCACAGGTAATCTTTATCAGGAGCTTTATTCAATACAGAATATTTACTATGAAGGAAAATAATTTGTCATTGCAGTGAAAAATATAAGAAATTAGATTCATGAAAATATTCTGTCCGTCGGTCGGTCCATCTGTTCCTGGTTTAATTCTAAGGCTCTAAGTACCACAAAGCTGTAATTTGGCATAGTTTACATTTCAATTACGCCGAAGAAGTTGTATGTAAAGTATAGTCATTAAAATCCTACCTACCTATATCACGGGAAATAAGATACTGTTTCCTAACTTTATATATCGTCGAATTCATTAATTATCTAGATAAGTTGCGTATCATGAAGTATATTGTTGAGCCACATAGAAACCCGGTCGCAGAAAGTCAATGATTAATTTTGATATTAATTTTCTTGTGACTTGACGTCGATATTGTGACAGGATTAATAGTCTGAATGGTTCATCAATTTAAGTTGTTGTCTATACCTACTCATTCGAATTTTCAACCTTTATCCTAGTGTTTAATTAATTGAATAGAAAGGAAAATAAGCGTTCCATATCAAAAATATAAACATATAAAATTGCTATCGGCTTGCGTCATAGTTCTACGTAACACGAGTTGCAAGTATACTATCGGATGCAAGATGCGAGTGTGATAGCGAGAGACAGGCGATGGCTATTAAAAACTGTAAGTACTTTACTTACACAAAATTCGGCCAACTATACTGCGTTTGCGTTTACATTCGTTCAAACACGCAAGCAGCAATGCTAGCATTGTTGTGTTTCCATGTGAGGATAAGACAACCGGTGAAATTATTACCATAGAGGAATTCCATCTTTGTCCTCAGGGTTAGAATTAAATGTATTGCAGCATTTGCTGTTTAGATAATGTCGTCAAAGTAATGTTACTTATCATGTTTATATTTTATACTTCGCCAATTTCACATTTAAATAATTTTAATATAGCCTATGACATTCTATTGGTTAAGATGAATCTAACCAAGTATAACTTATACCTAGTTACGAGCGGACATTGAGTCGGACATATATACAAGTCAAACATATAACCCTCCTTTTGAGCTTTGCCACAGTTGGGTAAAAAGGTCGACGACCGAATTCGTCAACCGCGGTCGGTTATTTACTCTCAAAAAATCCGGTTACACAGGTCGGTAAAAGAATGCACGGGCTGCAGTCGAATACAGTCAAACCTAATAATGCACTCGACCCGTTACACTCCAAACAATTTTAAAATCTCAAAGCTTCTGGTGAAAATACTTTAGGTACAGTCAAAAGAACTGATTTCTATACAATGTAAACATAGATCTTTTTATCAGCGGCATAGGGACGTGTGGATATTTTTGACGCCTTGGGAACGTGACATTGACTGCACCTTACTCGAGCATTTATTGTATCAACGAATGTGTCTTTAGTTGAGGTACGAGTACGTATTTCCACTATTCTAACCCGGCAACCACACGGGATTCTGTAACCACATTCTGCACAAATTGGCTAAGATGTTTACCAGCGTATTAGTGACAGGCTACAAGCCCATTGCCTAATAGTACTACAAGCCTTTATTCCCTTAGTCGCCTCTTACGACATCCACGGGATGACTTGGAGTGGCACTATTCTAACCTGGCAACCACACGGGACGTGAAGGTATGTATGTATGTATGTATGTAGGTATTTCCAATTAGCTACTCGCACGTAGCGATTAAGTGGCAGTTATAGGGGGCGGATATCAATTATGTAGTACAATAAAATTAAATAGAACTGACAACAAGCTCGTAAAGTGGTTTACATCCTTAATATTCATTAAAATAACGAGTAATCTTGTTTGTATTTGTAGGCAACATACAAAACAAGCAACTAAGTTGCTGCAATTATGAACCGTAAGTACCTACTTATTTTATTCTACCTACTCGTAACAATTTTAATCAATGCACTAGAGTGGTCCTTATTACTAAGAAACATATTTTTTTTATTTCACGCAGCACCACATAATGAGAAAATAGAAACTATAAAGAAACTATTTTGTTTTTATACATATACTTATACAGGTGTAACATTTAAATCGGTCAGTATTGGGAAGTCTGAAACTATAAGACTGAAATCATCAAGCACCAAGATTAACAAATACTTATATAACAACCTATTTTACTAACGTATTTTTTTCAACTATAATTGATTGATTGTTTCGTTGTTTTTTAAGTATTTACTATAGGTACATAAAAGTTCCTAGAAAAACTAGATCATAAACCGGTAAAGGTACGAAAACGAATTAACTACAAGCCACAATATCTCTTAGGCAATGAAAAAAATAATGCTCTTTATATGTTATAGCAGTCGTACAGCAGCAGGATCTATTAGACTTGGAGTAATAACGTACTTACTGACCCACTGGTAGGTACGAACATTGTTAATAGGTTTATCTGTCAACATTATGTGTACAATGGTTAACTTAATGGACATCGAAAAGGTTGCATTTCGACCTATTAAAACTAGACGAAGTAGTCAGAGACACAAAGGAAATCTACATAGAGCAGAAAGGCATAGGGTTACTAAACTAAATCTATCTAATAGGTACCTTTAAACGAGCAATTCTTTATAATGTGAATCTCGGATATTTTGTATGCATAATTCGACCTAGCTACGTTTCATTTTTACAAAACTTCCCAAAAAAAAATCATAGCCATCATTCACATTGTCGGAACATACACTATCCAACAATATAATCATGACATTGGCAGTGGTAGTTTCAATCAGGGGGTGTTCCAGCGGCCCCTTGCCCCCCCTTTTAACCCGCCACTGGTCATAGGGTCAGGAAGAGGTATGTTTTGGAATGCAAGGTTTTCAATAGAGCGGCGGCGTCCTATTGACAACAAACGCGTGAAGCTGTTTACGCGCAGGATACAATGCGGGCATTATAGTGGCTCTGATGCATTGTCTAATCCAGCGACGCTCCATTATACTCGTATGTATGTATAGGTACAGTCACCATGAAATATATATTAGAGCTGATAAATAGTTTAAAAGTATCTAAACATGTTTTACGCCGTAAACCATACAGATGTGATCAATTATTTTTGAGCATCTTGTGTGATCAGATATACTCATGTGATGGCGACTTTACATAGAACGTATATGTTACATCGTTGTGAAGATAGATACGAAATTCGGGGTCTTTTGAAAATCTAAGGATAAAATATTCACTCACTTACTTACTTTCACCTAATTTAAAATAAACTAATTTAGTCATAAAGGTATTTTTTTTAGATATTCCTTGTCAACTTTATAAAGAATAATTATGTTTTGTAACAATAACGATAGCAATTAACGTAAATATATGACTAAATTACATAGAAGTACAGGAAGCTATTAGATACTTTTAGCTTACTCGTATAGTTTGGAAATACTTCTTGTATTGGAAATGTATAGAACAAATAAATCAATATCACCGCCAACATTGTATTAATTATAGTATTAAATGCATTTCTTATAAATTGTTTTTCATTAATATGAATCATGTAATCTATTTAATGTAATAAAATGGTGCTTCATGGCTTTATCACACTGACCTTTGGCCAGTAAACAAATACAGTCATAACCATATCGTATGTTAAGTACATGAAAATACATATAGCGTTTATGATTTATCATTCTTCTATTGTTCAACCCAGGGCAGTGTTTCTTAAAGTGGGGTAGGTACGCGCTAGTGACCGCACAGGGTTCGCGACAAGCTTTGCTGAATCAGAATTAAGATTGCGATTTGCGACAAAAAGCATGCCCTCCGTGACATTAGCTAACTTCAACCATACCTGTTTTTGTAACTTGTTACCTATAGAATTTAAAAGTTGGAATTTGCTTAATAGTGATTTGTGGGGGCGAAACATTGGTCAACTGGTCATCTTTGGAATAATTCGTTTACATTCTGAGCTTGGTCTTCCAGGTAGGTACTAACTAAATAATAACTGAAAAGATGCACGGCAATGATAAAATTATCCAATTTAGAAACTTTTTGACCATATTAGCAGCATAAAAAGAATTATCTTATTATCATAATTACAATAAATGCTTGGTTGTTGATGCATTATGAAGTCCAAATTGTTTGTTTAAAATTGTTTCGATGCACCAGTCACGCTACGATATATCAGATCCGGGTCATGTTTTTAGAGACTGTATAGTTTTTTGTAAAATTAACAGCTCTAACCGGTTTATCTTATGCATACAATTAATTAATAATTAAAAACAAAGAACCTATAAAAAAATAATCAAAAACGCAAAAAATAACTTCTATTAAAATCATAGGTCCAACAGAACTGAAGTCGGTTGGTTGAAAATATTGTCAGCCGCTGTCTTCAGGGGTGGGGGAGGGGGGGACACTTGACTCTAACAAAAAATAGCGCTTTAAAGCTTAATATTTCATAAACGGAGCCTTTAATCAAAAAATCGTTCCCGTAATTCAGACCCGTAATATTTTTTAAAGGCCTATTCAACAACTTCCCACACTATGGGGTAGACGAGAAAAAAAACAACATCCCCACGTTACGTGTAGGTGTAGGGGATTTTATTTTACCACTTTGTTGGCGTGACTAATACGTATATATTCATGCCAAATTACAGCTTTCTAGTACTAAGAGTCTCTGAGCTAGGCTGCGGACGGACGGACGGAAGGACATGGCAAAACTATAGGGGTTCCTAGTTTGACTACGGAACCCTAAAAAGGGTTCTGCAAAAACACAATTTCTACACAATCAGTACTAAGTAGGTCAACAAATACAAGTAATGTAAGATTAAAGACTGAACTAGCTATATCGAAAAGAAAAAATCATGGGAAATTGATAGTTTAGAAATTAGGATGCCTTTTCAAAAAGTGTGGCATTCATCCCAGATATACCCTGTACTGTCGCCATCAAATATTTCGGATCCAGCAGACAAGGCGCTACAATGAAAAAAAATGAGCACATGAAAAAAAAAACGCGCGTTAGAACGTTTTTAACAAGATAGTCAAGTAAGATATTTTTGAGCACCTTGGCGACGTACTCAGAGACATTTTAACTGGACAGAATTAACTCTTTTCTTTTTTCCTTTTTCGAAAGTGTGTATAAAAAAACCGTCATTATGGAACGACTTACGAGTAATCGTCATTAAGTGCGGCCGTTAGTGAATTGAAAACTACAATACAACATTGCTCGTAGCACTTGGTAAAGCACATATAACTCTCAAGAGGTTTATAGACTAGCAATAAAAATTGCAGAATTTGACTGCTGTATCTTTAAAGTTAGAAAAAGACAAATTTTGCTACTTGCTCTAGAAGTAAAGTAAGACGACAATTTACCTCTACAATTTTTATTCCTAGTCTGTTTCTTTCTTAACGATTGCTGCGCATTTGTTTTGAATTGCCCTTGTATTAAGTATTCTGCTCGTAAATTACGCTGCGCGTGAGACCTATGGCGCTTCCTGAGCGTTAGGGTGCCAGTTGACTGTTAAAACCCCGTGCCGTGACACAGAGCATATACCAACATAGCGACTAATTATTAAAACTTAATGACTAATTAGAAAAAGGAATCAACAATTCTCAAGTTAATCTCAAGGAAATGTTGACTCATTTCTTTTCTGTTAGTTAGTTTAACTACTGATCAAACAACGGGGCCTAGGGGCTCGTTGCTTTAAATAAATCAGGAAATAATCGACAACCTTTTCTTTGGGAGGACCTTGTGCAGGGTCCGTCCGGGTTGGTACCACCATCTTATCCATTAACCTACCGCCAAGCAGCAGTGTTCGCATTGTTGTGTTCCGGTTTGGGGATAAGACAGCCGGTGAAATGACTAGCATAGAGGCATTCCATCTTCGGCCTCAGGGTTGGCAACGCATTTGCAGTCTTAGGATTGCGGTCTTGTGAATGCGAATGTCTATGGGTCACAGTTTCCACTTACCATCAGGTGGCCTGTGTGCTCGTTTGCCTTCCTATGATATAAAAAAAAAAAAAAAAAAAAAAAAAAAATTGACCCTTCCTATATGATATTAAAATTCTCGTGTGCAAGTCTCCTCAGAAACGGCTTGACCGATTCTTATGAAATGTTGTGCGTATACTCACGAGGTCTGAGAATAGGCCGAAAACAACATTTAATATTTCTATTGGCGTTTCTATTTTTTCGGCGGCTTAGCTCGCCTGTTAGGGCGTCGAAGAAGACAGTTTCAGCTTCTATGATGGAGCTCCTCGCACCGGTGCGGATAAGGAGGGATTCACGTTGGTGCAGCACAGGGAACCACGTAGGAAGCCTCATAAGACTCGGTGTGGTACTGCAGTAACGGACCGAACACTCCGCTCCACGTGTCCAGGCTGCACCACTCTGCTACGGTACACGACGTGGTGGAGTTCGTCCGTGAGAAGGTTGGATGCAGTCTGACGGTGGTCCAGCTGCGGTCGCTTCGCTACGTGCACTTCAGTTCGTTTGTAGTGCGCGCGCCGCGGTTTATGCTGGGGACCGTCGAGTGTCCTGACTTCTGGCCGAAAGGAGTCAACCAACCCAAAAGGGGCAACCTACCGACAGCGACCACGACGCCAATTTAGGCAAAACAGGGCCACGCTGTTTTGTCACCGCGGTATTAGTTTTTAAGTTTTATATTGTTATGTATGTTGGTCTATAAGGTATTTGTAACTATGGGCCAGGTTGCTCGTTTTTTTTTAAAATTCTTCTTCTTATTCTTATAAGGTTTACACAGCTAGTTATAAATGTTATAATATACATTTTAATCCTATGCAACATTAATCGTGTGGCATTCCTGGTTGAAGACGCGTGCCGTCATCCTAAACTAGATGCATGTCAACAAGCTGTTTTGTTTAGACACAGTCTGAATAGCGTTTGTTCAACTGCTTGGATGATGAGTTTCTAAACAAGCCTAAAACAAAAGATAAGTACATCACCGTCCGACGCAGAATAGCGAGTAAAATATCTAGGCTTATTGCTTATTTACTTTGTTGACGAGTCGCATGCACTCCAGGCTGGGCAGTGTTTTAAATGACAACAGGGGGTTTATTATGACATGGCTATGCAGTTCATTTTACGGCGAGAGTAAAGGACAGAGTTATAGCAGTTGTATAGCTCTGTCCTATTCTCTCAGCGTAAACTGAAATGCATAGCTAGCTGTCATAATAACACCCCAGGAATTGTTTGAAAAGGTGCTCTGATTATAATTAGGCTAATAGACGTTTGTCTCAAATGCATACAATTTCTACTTCATCTTTTTTTATTCGGTCAAGTGCGAGTCGAACTCGCGCTCCGAGGGTTTCGTAATTAAGGTATGGTTGTAAAGGTCCGTTTAGGGCTGCCACAAAAGATCAGCAATGGTCGAAGTGGTTCACAAGGCCCATCTCAACCCCCCCAATAATAATAATAAGGTCCGTTTGGACTAGTCTAAATTATCATAGGGATTTCTAAAGTTTTTGATTGTAAATTTTTCCAAAATTATAAAATTGGCCCATTTCATTTTATTTTTCGCGTAAAATCAAAAACGGAGGTCATCAACCTTACCACCCTGGAAAAGTATACTTTATTTACCTAATAATCTTCATGTTTTCAAAAATTTAAATACTTAGGGGCGTGGCTATTGGTGAAGCAAGCATTAGGGGTATGGCTGGGCAATTTCTGATACATTTGAAGTGTTCTTAGGGGTGAAACATTTCAGCTGAGCAGCTGTTTAAAGCTACATCCGTACGCACATCAATAAGATATTGCGCTCTTATACTCTTTTTTAACGTAATTTAAACGTACCTAAGTGGCATTTGAATTCGACAGTAAGGACAAAGCATGGCTTAGCTACTCCACGGTTAAGACACGTTTATAATTAAGGGTATTGGTATCTAAGTAGGAATTTATGTAGTTTCTTTTCATGTCAGCTGCCAAGGAAAGTTTATTACTTACGCCGGAGTTTCCTTATTATTCTTACTGTTCTTCTCTTTCTTGGTATGTACTGTATTTTTAACACAGTAAGCGTCACTTTTAGCTAAGTAACTAACGTACTTATGCGATTTGGATGATAATATACCTAATAATAACTGTACCATCATCGAGCTATGATGATGGAGACAGGAAGGGGGCTATAGGAAATTCTCAACGGTTTGATATTACATCGATACCTTAAATTTCGATAAGAACCGCTATGGCTGAGATAAGTTTCTGCCAAAATTTTATTTTTGCGGTCTGTAAGTTTTTGTGCGTTTTCATCGACTGCTTATCAAGACTGCTCAATCGAATAGCAGCAAGTGGAAATAAAATGGTGTGCGAATGCTGAAACTGACAACTTAAATTAAGAACATGGCAAGTTAAATAAAAGCTTATCGCTCTCGCTTCTCTTTGGTTCATGTGAGTTTTATGTAACACCCGTCAATAAATACAGAATTGACTATATCTACATACAAACATTCCCCTTCTTGAATTTCTAACCGACTTCATTATGGAAGCAAATAATTGAAACATACTGTAACAGTACATTTTTCTGACCATTTCGCGTGTTACTAGCCTTCTTTGTAAATCCAATACAAAATGTTTTTATTGGCTCGCTGTACTGTTAGATTTATCCGAAGCTGACTGTACTTACAAGCCTTAAGCTTAGGTTAAGACTAGGTCGATATGTGTGAGATTGTCACAATCAAATGTTGGGGACAACCACACAACTTGAGTTAGGCGCAAACTAAGCTCTACTGCCCTTATTAATAAACGTGGAGTAACCGTCGAGTAGCTAAACCATGCTTTGTCCTTATCTGTCATATTCAAATGTCGCAAATTGTGGTTACAGAGTTATCAACAAGTTTTTGGAGTTGTTGGTAATTTTGTAGCTCTGCCTACCCCACTCTGGGAATGAAGGCGTGAAGGTATGTATGTATGTATGTACTTTACTCCCTACATACTACAAGTACATAGAAAAACTTCAAGTCAAAAACAAAAAAAAACGATATCATCACAGAATTATTTGCCCTTGCTGGGAACCGAAACCGGGACCGCTAGCTTCGTATGCGGGCTTACCACCATCTAGAGCTTAGTTACAAGACTTACGTACCATATATCTTCTATGCAACTACTTATCGCACTAATATTATAAATGCGAAAGTTTGTGTGTGTTAGTTTGTTACTCCTTCACGCTGCAACGGCTGGGCGGATTTCGATGAAATGCAGATAGCTTATACACTGGATTAACACGTAGGCTACTCTATATCCCAGAAAATTTAAAAGTTCCCGAGATAAATAACGATAGTCGAAATCTAAGCGGCCAAGTCACGGGCAGAAGCTATAGATGGTAGAGAATAAGACAAGAAGAGGTAGCCGTGCCCGCAAGCACCCTCAGGTCTAACACTTGTTTTTTTAATAAAAGACCTTTACCTGAAACATATCCAAAAATTGTGCTTCCCCACCTTTTACACAGCGAAGCTATCATTCATTATCAGCAAATTTCAAAAATCGACTCTCATATGTAATTTTTGTCAACAGGGGTAAATTCAGGGTGGCCAATATCTGTTCTTGTTGAAGGTTCAGGGATTCTTTCCCTGCTTTCCCAACGAGCTCGATCTTCTGGATAGTTAATATAAAATAAACATGTAAAAATTCCATACCAAAAGTGAAGAAACACTTGTAAATAATTACGTGGCACTAGGAACTGTGTCCCGAAGTATCTTGTTCGAAGTGTTTTGTTTATTAGTAAGCATTGGCCTTTTTAAACTGATCTACCCTGCCCCCCGCCGGTAGAGGCCTCAGCAAAGCCAGAGGGGATTTTAAATACTGAACGAAGTCCTTTAAAACCACACCAGCCTTAACATCTGTGCTAATATAGTAACTATGCGACTAATTTATGCAGGCCACTGACGGTGACTCATGGCAATGACAATATCATAATATGATCTGTGCTTGTGAGTGAGTAATGGCTACCTAATTCAATTGCATTTTTAGTATCAGCTCTAAATAAGGACTTGGAGCTTGGAAGTGTGGCAGCAGCAGTGTTTGCATTGTTGTGTTCCGGTTTGGGGATAAGACAGCCGGTGAAATGACTAGCATAGAGGCATTCCATCTTAGTCCTCAGGGTTGGCAGTGCATTTGTAGTCATGTGAATGCGAATGTCTATGGGTTCACAGTTTTCACTTACCATCTGGTGGCCTCTGTGCTCGTTTGCCTTTAGATGACATCCAAAAAGAAAAAGTTCTTGTTGGCACAAATCCTCCATCCACAAAACATTAGGTACCGTCGAAATAAGAGAAGCGGTACATTTTAGTACCTTGTCGGAGATATTAGGCAATATTATTATTACTATATAAATTCAAACCACTCTCGCTTCGATACGTTACTGGGCCGAGATTAGTCGGTAAAAACCATATTGTTTTTGACCCATATTGTCAACGTTTTCATAGCTCTTATTAACGTGACAGTAATGGCGGTCGAGATAAAAAGAATACTTACTACATTAACAGGTCAAAGACGATTTGGATTAAGGCCCTGTGACAAAGTACTAAAATGTACAGCTACTTCGGAGTTCCACTGTACCTAGTTAATAGTTGTTGATGTGTATTTTGAGTACCTAATAAATATTTATCTACTTGTTTAACGCTTCTGTGCGATATGCGATCCACTGCCATAAAAGGAAATCATGCTTATTTTATAAGTAACATCAATAAGGTAGCTTGAGGTTGCTGATGCCACACTCTTGGCCTTTAATCAGAGGTATATAGGAGAGGATTTAAAACAATTTAAATAAAAGCGATCGTGAACATTTCACACGTTCCACAGTAAGTCATCTCACAATTTGTTTTCAGTTCAGTTCATCAGCACTTTACTTAAGCCCAAAAAGTCTATTAATATTTAGTTCCGTACCCGAAGGGAGCCTAACGGGACCCTATTAATATTAATATGCCTACGCTGCTGGTCTGTCCGTCCGTCCTAACTTTAAAAATCTGTATCTTTTAAACCTTAATAGATAGCGGTTTTTTTAGAATATGTTTTATTACGACGGTTTTACCGACCTTGAAATAATACAGGCCATACAAGAAACGTTTTTTTAAGAGTGTTTATATTTTTGTTGTATCGTAAAAACGGAAAAACAAACAAGCATTATTGTCAAATATTGTATTATTGTCTAGGGGACACGGTTTCTGTAGGAGAATGTATCGAAACTTTTATGCATGTGGTCTTGCACCGTCACAGGTAAGTATAAGTTGTATACTTTCTATATATATATTTTTTTTATATTACTGTTGCTTATTAGTTTTGTGACAATTCTGAGTTTTGACACGTTTTCCTGCTCAACTACGCATGAATACATTTTTGGTGTTATGTGAGATTCATTATTTTATATAATGCTAGGTTAAGTTTATTATTGTATAATATCATTAGCAATATTTAAAAAACGACTTACTGTTGAGTTTCTTGCGGCGTTTCTTCTCAGCAGTGGTCTCTTCCGAAGCGCTGGTAGATTTTTGACGTGTAAAAGTGCCCGTGCGGCCTACTTACTGAATAAACATCTTTCATCTTTCTTTCATCTTTCAGCAACGTCAACCCTGCAGAAAACTAAAAATACTAAAAATGGTCAAGTTGAGTAGGGCTGACGATAATTCGATTCGAAATCCTGCTGTTTTAAATAAATACCTACGTGTGGTACGGAACCCTCGTTGCGCGAGTACCATTCGCACTTGACGGATTTTTTATACACTCGTAGATAAGTACATCTTACGTCATCTCGGTAGATACAATAATTTGGTCATACTAAATATTGTTACAGCGTTCTCTATGTATGTCATAAACGAATGGTGACGCAAGTGCTGTCTTATTTTATTTGTTACCTGATTATTTAAACACTTGTTTACAAACATCTAACGTTTATTGAGACTGCGCAGAGCTAGCGATGTCGATAGCAAGTCATTTATATTTCTCGGTTCTTGCACCATTCTATTACAATAGAAGCTAGAAATAATTGAGCGCGATTTGTTTAGACTAAAGGACTATCTGATTTGAAATCAGTAGGTAATCTTCAATATAATTAAGTCCAACTCAATTACGCATTAAACGTTTAAAGTACATACATACATACATACCTTCACGCCTGTAATCCCAGAGTGGGGTAGGCAGAGCTACAGAATTACCTACAACTTTAAAAACTTGTTGATAATTCGTAACCATATTTTGCACAAATAGGCTAAGATGTTTACCAGCGTATTAGTGACAGGTTGCAAGCCCATCGCCTTATAGTACTACAAGCCTTTATTCCCTTAGTCGCCTCTTACGACATCCACGGGATGACTACCTAATATCGGCTATAAAGCCGATACCATACATACATTATAAAATATATTCTCCTAGCAAACACTAACAAATGCAAATATAGAACTTTTGTGCATTGGCTGTTTCCATAAAAGCCTCCGCAAACATGTCAGCAAATGTAGCACGCCGTATGTGGGTTTATATGAGTGGATTGTAGCTTCGTGTATATTATATTGTTGACCAATCGCGCGGAGTCCTACGAGGCTGCCCCGCCGCTGTCCTTTAGCAGTGGCTTGCCTTGCGGACCCTATGTCATCATTGACCATAATTTGTTTTGCTTTGCGTTATGTTCATTTCAAATATCATGGTGTGTTTTTTCATTTTTAGTTCAAGCGCTCATTAAAATAATATTTCACATAAATAAATAAAATACATACATACATACATACATACATACCTTCACGCCTTCATTCCCAGAGTGGGGTAGGCAGAGTTACAGAATTACCAACAACTCTAAAAACTTGTTGATAACTCTGTTACCACAATTAGGCAAATTTTATTTTATTTAATTGTAAAGAGAACCTCCTCCTTTTTTGAAGTCGTTTAAATAGTTGCGATTTTTTTATTAAATTTATTATCCGTAACTTCAGGTTTTACGCTAATGTATCCATTTAATATTAGTTGATTCCCGATACATTCACGATCACGTTAAGGCAAGGTGAAGTTCGCATACGGATATATAATGTTCATATTTAGAATAAAACAACATATTTTTTTTAAATATTTAATTACAAAAAGAAAAACTAAGTACATTTTTTAACAATTAAAGCCACTATTAGGAACCTCTTAAGGTTTATGCAATAGCAGGCGAGATTTCGAAACGCTGACAAAATTGCGTAGAGTTGTATTCCCGGATTCTTTTCGATGATCGGTCGAGCGGAGTCAGAGGACATATGTGATAAAGTCGGTATAGTGTTCCGCGGTTTGGATCTCAATTACCATAGCGATTGTGTATTTTTTTAATATATTAAACTTGATCATACTTCCTTGAGACCCTTAAATTAGAAAACTCGATTAGAAACCAAATCCTCGACAGTTTCATTTTTCAAACTTTCGCATGTTTCTGGTTGAATCTTTAAAACCCTACGATCTTTAACGACGAGTTTTGATTCAATCATTCAAGTCCCATGTTCTTCGCGCGGACACACATACATAAAGACATCCCATTTCATTCTAGTGTGGGCGTGGCACCATAATGTAGTCACCATATAGTCTTTTAAGCTGAAAGCAGAATTAAGAATGCATGCCCTAAAATGTTGTTTATACTTTATACTTTGTGTGCTGTGGTCTAACGGTGACGAAACAACTCTAACTCGCCGGTTAAGATAAACACCTACCAGTAGTTATGTCTATCACAATCCACATTACACTATGTTTTATGTATGTGGTTCAATTTAAGTGTATCTCTGTTACGGAACTCTTATGATATACTTTTCTATCCCATTGCATTGTCGAGGCATGGTGAACAGTGGCGACAGAGCTGTCGCAGTCTTCGCAGAGATCACCAACCGTGAAGCATGAAATGTTCCAACTCTGACAGCCGTTCAACATTACAATTCTAAAGGGGATAATTATTCAGATAAAAGTAAGCGTGGCGAGCTCTTTAATTGTCAGGTAATTGGCGGAATAAAGCTAATGAATATTTAGAGTTTTGGCTGCTGCAAGTATGCTAGTTGGCTGCAAATAAGATAATCATACGATTTAAATCTTTATAGTCACAGAAAAAGTTTCACTGAGTGCAAAAACGACGGAGTCAGAATCTCAACCCAGCCTTGATCAATACCGCAAATGCCTCCGAACATAATTCTGCCATTCTTCCTGTTCGTACCATGTAAAGTAAGCGGTTGGAGTATTATACGTCAAGACATATGTTCGCGGACTTGTTTTGTTAATTCTTGTCATTATGTTATGTCCATCTAAATTGCAAGACGCTACACAAGTCGGTCTGTCTAGTTGGTCACGGATCACAATTCCGTGTTTCTTTTTATTATTATTTTAAAGCCGACAGTGCCATTGATTTTCTAACAAAGCCATAGCATGTCTCCAGGGGCGAGCGTGTTGAAGAACAATTTAAAACGCCACTTAGTTGTCGAAAGCGATTCTAAAAGAGGCCGCCACTGCTTAATAGAGGTTAAAAATGCACCCTCTGTGTTTCCTAGTTATTTTCCTTCTGTAGTAATTAGGAAATTAACATTATATTCAATGTTATTTCAGTAAAAATTTACTTAGTTACTGCATACGTTTTATAATTTAATAATGAACTCTTGTTTTAAAATATAATACCTCATAGAGAAAGTTTACCTATTCAATTCACCTACTGAATACGCGTGTTAAGTATGTATACTTTTTATAATAAAGCCACTCATTTGCAATAAAACATCATAAATGAAGTTGAATGCTCTACATTTTCCATACTAAGCAAAGCCAAGTAAAAGAGAATGAATGAATTGATTTGAATGTAGGTATACTATTACATTCAAGTTGTCAAATATCAGTTTAGTCCAAGGGATTGCGATACAGCCTCGAAGTGAAACGTAATTCTCTGTATGATTTGATTTGTCTATAATAAGAAAGGTCGCGAGTTGCACAAAAGGTGGTCATGCTCTATAAATAAGCCAGTAAAAGTGTGAGGAGGTAAAATATTCGTGTGAGGTGGGCGTCACGCAACGCCGCGGTGCCCGAGTGGCCGCCGTGACATCAGATGTTACTTGCTGGTTTGGTTACTGAAAGGTATTTCCTGGAACGTTTTTTGAGTTAAGAACCTTGGCTGTGCTTGGCCTATGGCTATTAAGTCGGAAAAGTTCGTCCGGGTTAAGTGGCCTTAGAAAAAAAGCATTTTGGAAACGAATTCTGAAGGATAAAATAGAAAACAAGATTCAATCTTTTTAGAAATTAATGTTAATAATAATTTACTGGTGGGTCTACACCTATATGTGTAGCATAAGATAACTGACGTTTAAGTTTGTAACTTCGGCTGAAGTAACCAGTGCAATAATAAACGTAAACTGTTTTAATAACTAAATAAAACGCTCGCTTTTAAAACCCGACTGGATTTTTTGACACAAATATAATCCGATTGAAAAATGTTTTTGTAAGAATTTTACGTACCTACCTCTACCTACCCTGTTTTGTAAGTTTTGTAACACTCGCGCCATTAAGACGAATCTAATGACGGATCCGTTGAGTACTTAGGAACGAGGGGACATAGGAACGGACATAGATGCATTTCTCCGCAGTCGGCTAGAAGGAAAGTTTTAGGTCAACTTCAGGTTTTTTATTGTATGTATACTTGTAAAGTTTGTCCAACATAAGTAAGAAAAACATGACAAGTAAAAAAAAGCTTTTGAACATGTGAAAGCAAGTTCGTTTGTCTTTTTCTTTCACGGTTAAATTGCCTGACCCGATCGATTTTCGAAGAAGCATTTAAATTACCATTGATTGTAAACTGGTCTATCTTAGGAAAAAAAATACGACACTCTTCATTGACTGCGATAAAAACACGAATGAAATATTATTTATTAAATTATATACAAATGAAGTGGATATACATTGCATGTTAGTATGACAATTTGAGAGGTACATATTATTCCTACTTCAACAAACAATATTGATTCAAACCTATTCGACCATAAACGATGTCATAAGTTTAATCCCTAAACAACTTAAACAGTATTCCCGATACTCCATATTTACCGATGTATAAAAGAGCCAATTTACTGAATAGATATTTTGTATTTGAATTTTGAGTATCCTTCCACCCAAGAACAGTGAGCCTTTTTATTTGTGAAATGTTTGTGATTATATCAGTAATTCCAGAAATGTTGTCTAATTAACATAAAAATGTTAATACGCGACTAATAAACTTCACAATATAAAATTATATCCGTACCTGCAGGAAAATTATACTCGTCTGTATTGATGCAATTATAAAAGGACAAATCAATTTAGCCTGAGGATCTCAGCTAGGTCGGCCGTGGTAATGCCGTTCTAGGATCAAATGGAATTCCAGTCAGTCAAAGACGAACCGGTAGGAATGCAGTCGTTCTGTCAATACCGCGTTGCCATTTCTGAGAGGTCAGGACCTTCGAGAGGCAAGCTCTTTACTTTATGACTTGTATTGCTCAGACATTAGGTATTAATTCTTGGGCGATATCAGTTTCCCGCAACATTTTTACAGGAAAAATATGATTTGTGATTATGATACATGCAAAGCTTTTTGGCGTTGTTAGTCGTTAGGTACAATCTTTCACATATCCAATTTAAAAATTGGCATGCGTGTGTTGAGTAGTTTTGATTACAATACGATGTTGCCGTATCATCCGCCAAAAAAGTTTTCTCGTACAATAAAACTTAGTTTGCTACGAAACTGGAGATTACATCAAGATGAGTTTAAAAGTTAACTAAGTATTATATGGTTAATACTCTCTGGTTTAGTTTACAGTAGCCATTTTTTTTTGTGTGTTTTTATGGAATCTGTTTTCCGGAATAAAAATATTTCATTTCAATTCCATTAGGTGTACACCTATTTTAAGAAACTAACATCGATAATCTATACTTACATATAAGTATGTAATAAAAAAATAATTGATATCTACATGCAATTTTTAACGATAAATAATTATGATAACTAGCTGATATGACTATTCCAATTTATGAGAATAGTGCAAACCAACTTACTAACAATTTTCATTGAGTCTAACATGTCCGGACATGACAAAATTATAGTGACCATCGTTACAGTCGGATGAGCTTTTCCAGTCACTCTATTAGGTACCTTAGACCGTAGGACCGTAGGTCTAAGAGCCAAAGCCAACACGGCGATCTCGATTTGACTACTTCGATTATATTTCAAATTCTCACCATCCGATATTTATAATTATTGTATAGTTATCCGATCTGTGTGTTGATATATCTCTCAGTTGGACATGATTTCCACATGTTAGTATAACGTTCGTGGGAAATTAAAATTATCCATTACCTTCAAAGAAGTAGAAATCACAAAGCGGCGGCTATTATTGATTGGTGTCCTCGCAATGAAATCAAGGCTGCGGTCGCATCGATAATAATTATAATGTGGCGCAAAAACAACAATGGCTCTCAGACACCTCGTCGATCAAGCGAAACAATGGTATTAGGTCTTCTTAGTTGGATTTTTTCTAGGGATCATTCTATTTCCAAGAAATGTTTCCTTCTGCGTGTAAAAATGGGATTACGGTCGGACTCGATCCAATCTAATGGCCACTCTAGACGTCGGCGGATCATGGGCCAACGTAAGGGACGCATTTACACCTTAGAAGGAGCAACATATTCTTGCATCTCACTCTTAAGTATTGCTCGGTCCCTTACGTGGCCCATGATCCGCTGCCGTCTAGAAAGGCCATAATAAGGGCTAACCGTATTGCGTTGCGTTTGACATGATATTATTGTCAACGTTAAATAGCTCTTATTAACTTGTCAGAAATGGCGGCTGAGTTAAAAACAGTAAGATAACATGTGATGCAATATGGTTGTAGGAGTAGAATAAAGAGCCCCAGGCCCGGTGCACTCTGCACTTTACATCGGCTTGCATCTCTGGGGTAACATTTTTATATGCTGGGTTGTGTGCGAGTGAATTACGGATGATTGATTGGTTGGGCAGCACAGCGGCACGTTTGACCTATCTAAAAGCTGTTTTGTTGGCGACGGGTATGGTAATGTCTTTCCACCATTCCTTTCCCATTTCCGTCATTTGTGCAGGATTTTCTTTTTTTGTAGGAGTACAAATACATATTTTTTCGCAGATATCTTTATTTTTGGTTAAATATTTCATTGACGAAAGAGATACAGATCTAAAGTGAGTGGAAGGGCCGGAAGGGGCCGTAGGCGTACTTTTTCGTATCAAATCGGAGAAATTCTGGAAAAGGGCCGAATCTTAAGTACCCGAAACCGACGTGCGGGCATGACTCGATGTATGAATGTGGAAGAAGCGAAATAAATTTGTCAAGATCGTAGCAAGTGGAAAGAAGTGGTCTCTGCCTACCCCTCTGGAAAACAGGCGTGATTTAATTTATAAATGTAAATACGTGAGTCAATCCTTTTTTTTACATAGATAAAAATAAGAATGACATGTTAAAATCCAAAAATCTGGTCGGCGCATTAATAAAACAGATAATTAAAAGCTCCGTAAAGGTGATATTGATTTTGAACCAAAACAGAAGAATCAAAAACTTGCACAAAGATAATAAGGAAAGACCATAGCCTGATCCGTTGCCTTAAGAAGAGCGCCTTCTGAACTTGTATAACTACTGTTATACATTGTGTGATAAGGGGAGCACACTAAAGTTCACAGCATTATGAAATCTCTGAAATTGTATTTTGGGAGGGGTTAATTTAGATATTTTTGGACTTATATTTAACGTTTGTTTGGTTGTGGTATGGATATATAGGGGATATTTGGACCTCGGAGTAGCCAGTGGGTCACATCACAGCTACCAATTTAACCGACAGCTTTGAAAGCTTGGGTGACAATTCACATTGGTGCTGAGGAGTACTTTACACAAAAAGCCTCGCCACCAGCCAGGGTCTGATTAAAATCAAATTATTTCAAAATCAATTATTACAAAGTCAGTAAAATATTGCACAAACTTTGGAATCACCAAACTCTACCTTTTCAGGGTTCACACATTTAGACCAGAAGCGGCCATGGAACACTGCCCTATCTACTGCGCTGCAATGTCACTATCGCAACGTCGTCGTGTCGTCTCGCGAGGATCCACGAATGTTACTATTTTCTATATCGGCCTTCAGGATAACAATGTTATCAACTAATCAGAATTTGCCATTTGATTCTTAAGATTATATGAGAATACAAGTAAGCTGCGATCCGATTATTCGAAGGGATAGTTTCTTTGAATTTAAATATAAGAATAATCACAATTACTTATTTTTGTGCCGGTAACCCTGCAGAACTTAAGTTAAATTATTTAAACAATATACTTAAATTTTAAATTGGTTTTTACTCTGAGTGTTTAATAGAATGTTCAGTATAAGTATTTCGGCCCTTGACTTTTTTCTTAGTGGCGATAGGACCTTATGCAGGGCCCGTCCGTCATATCCCTTAATCTACTACCAAGCAGCAGTGTTTGCATTGTGTTCCGGTGTGGGTATGAGAATAACCGATGAAATAACTAGCATAGAGGAATTCCATCTTGGTGTTCAGAGTTCTTAACGAATTTGCGGTGTTAGGATTGTACTCTTAAAATTGTAGTCTTGTGAATGCCACTTAGGTAACACCAGGGCCGGTATTCTAAAAATAAAAATAAATAAAATCATTTATTCTGTAAGTAGGCCCTGTAGGCACTTTTACAAGTCTGAATCTACCATCTACCAGCGCTTCAAGAGACCATTGTTGAGAAGAAGCACCGCAAGAAACTCAACAGTAAGCCATTTTTTTAAATAAAGAACTTATTACAATACTAAACATAAGCTATCTAATTTAAATGTCACAGGGATGTACAGGTCCCAGTAGTAATAATAATTAAATTAATAAAAATGTCAGGTTAAAATAATAATACAATTCCGGAGATGTAAAGAGTCTCCAAATGTCAAATTAAAATTAAATATAGGTAAGTAGGTAATTAAACAAAAAAACAAAACAACAAACACAAACAAGGGAGATGTAGAACGTCTCCACGGTCAATTTTGGAGATGTAAAGAGTCTCCAGATGTCAAATTAAAAAAATAAGCATACAAGGAGATGTATATAGTCTCCACGGTCATTAATAATTGTAATACAAATAATTCAGTCCCAAGCATTGTCATCATTTATATAATCTTTAATACTATAATAGGCTTTAGAAATTAGTTGACGTTTAACGTAACTCTTAAATTTATTTACTGATAAATGAGTAACACTACTTGGGAGCTTATTATAGAACCTTATACAATTACCCATGAATGAGTTTTTTATTTTGTGAAGCCGTGTAAAGGGCACTGCGAGCTTATGTTTATTCCTGGTATTAACATTATGTATGTCACAGTTCTTTCTAAAACTACCGATGTGTTTATGAACATGCATAATATTTTCATAAATATATTGACTGTATACGGTTAATATATTCGTTTCTTTGAACTTATCTCTAAGCGAGTCTCTATGACCCATCTTGTAAACAGCACGAATAGCCCTCTTCTGTAGAACAAAGATGCTGTTTACGTCAGCACCACTACCCCATAGTAAAATACCATATGACATAATACTATGGAAGTAACTAAAATAAACTAATCGAGCGGTTTTCAAGTCTATTATATTCCGAATTTTATTAACTGCAAAAACTGCAGAACTTAGTCTATTCGCTAATTTAGACAGATGAGGACCCCATTGGAGTTTGGAGTCTAACGTTATTCCAAGAAATACTGTATCATTAACTAGGCTGTAAAAACGATATCGTAGTTAATCTGTTATTGTATCGTTATGACGTCAGCCGCCATTATTGTCAAGCAAATAAGAGCTATCAAAACGGTGACAAGACAATACGATAACAGCTCAAACACGATATGGTTTTTACCGTGTCGAATAGAGGCGCAGGTGACCATGTGCTCGTTTGCCTTCTCAGTGCCATAAACAATACAAATAATCTACTTTTAATTCTCAGAAAAAATAATGTTGTTGTATGTTGATATTTCTTCGGAGTAGTCGTAAAAAGCACAAAGTATGTTTAAATAAATTAATAAATATCAGGAGACCATCTCACTTAATTCCACCTACTCCCAAACTAAACTCAAGGCTTGTACTAGACGACGATAAACTTACGTACAGTCCGTGAGAACTAAGAAAAACATTCGGTTTGTACTTGTCTCTCACTCGCTCTTATACGCTCTTATTGAGAGCGAGTTAGAGAGAAGTACAAACCGAATGGTATTCGAAGTGCTCACGGACTGTACGTATAGAAATACATACTTAAATACTTAGAAAATAACCAAGACTCAGGAACAAATAAACGCGCTCATCACACAAATTGTTGATGATACTGGGAATCGAACCCGAGACCGCCAGTTTCGTAGGCAAGGTCACTACCAAAAAGGGTAAACGTGTCGGTCATCGGCGTTGAGACCTCAACAACAATGTAGGGTGTAGCACCAGTGTCGGACACTTTTAGCTGACAGGCTGGACACTTAACTCTTAATTCAAATTTCATACGGTCGTAAATTGATTGTTGCAAAACAAATGAATAACACGGTTCAGTGGGGACTAGACCGAATATCATTAAATCTAATTTCATTAGGCATCCAACGTTTGATAGAATTTTCATTAGCCCTAATGTCATGACAACTAAACTTGTAAATCCTAATTAATTACTAGACCTAAAGTTATATACCCTAATGTTTACTCGTACTAAACATCAAATGCTCTAATATTACTAAAGCTAATAATGATTATTCCTAATGATTAATAGACCTAATAGACATAAGTTCTAATGATTGTTTGAACTAATCAATGTTTGAACGAAATATACATGAAAAACAAATACTGAAATAGGTAAATTATACCCACATAGGTTAGGTTGGAATCTTGCCGTTTTGCCATAAGTAATTATTTTGGTCAAATTTCATTACCCAAACCAATTTTAGCAACTTTTTTAATTTGGAACTTTGGAAATAATAACATGTTGTGGCGAGCGAGCCAAGCGAGCGACCAAGATGGGTCAGGGCAGAAGCATTTCGGACAGGTTAGGTTAGAAGACTAAGGCGGGAGCGAAGCGTAGCGAAGCTCCCGCCTTAGTTTTCTAGGTTAATTATTTTTCATCCCTAAAAATAGGTTTTTTTTGAGCAGTGAAATGTTTATTTTAATAAAGAGGGCATTTATAATTAGGTTTAAACAACGTTAGGTTTTTAATATATTAGGTATAATAATATTCGGTGTTCAGATGAATCGGATAAGTTAAAATAGGGCTATTAAGAAATTGGAGTTAAAAAAATAGGTATAACTTAAATTCGGCATGCTAAAATTAGGTCCAGTGAATAGTTCGGAAAATAAAAAAATCGCCTTTTTGATTTTAGGGCTAGTAAAAGTAGTGGTAGTGAAAACCGGATTATAATTCTTCGGGCTACAATAGGAGAACCGAATAACACTTATCATCTGTAAAATAAGAATCAAGTGTCCATCATTGGTCCTTGTCCATTACTGGTTCCGTCACCCTATGTACTGTTGTTATTACATACATACCTACATACATTAAATCACGCCTGTTTCCGAGAGGGGTAGGTAGAGACAACTTCTTTCCACTTGCTACGATCTTGACAAATTTCTTTCGCTTCTTCAACATTCATACATCGAGTCATGCACGCAGGTCGGTTGCGGGTACTAAGGATTATTTGTTGTTATTTATTCTTAGAATGATTACCAAAAACACGAGAAGGCATAATGTGCATAGTAGTCAAAGCTACAGAAACATAATAATATGTTATGGCTCACAAATATGTTGCAACTCGCCTATATTTTTACTGAGTTATTATTATGTACACGGGATATGACTATCGATAGTAGTAGGTACATGAAACAGGATAAACCCGCCCACTTTTTCCAAGTACGTAAATAATTATTAAGTTATCGTCGTACTATTATCGTCGTAATTTCACAAATACGAGTATATTTCCATGTAAAATTTAATAGAGATCAGTAGTTAGCGTAGGTTAGTTAGCTCTTTTGATTTTACCTCAAACAATATTTCCTATTATTATAGCATTCTACTTACTTTAGACCCAATTCAAGTAAATTTATATATGTAAGTGTTTGTAAAGAAGGAAGGTATCGCAACTAATGATATTATTTCTACGAACGTATACCCGCCTTACTTCGGCCCCTGGGTGCCTTATATGGCTGCGATTATAGCCTGACAAAATGTGGATAAACCATCCGTCTCTTTTTGATACGCAAGTAAGTACGAAAGTGACGGGCGCTTTATCCACATTTTGTCACGCAATAAACGCAACCATACTATCGCAAATGCAGTGCCTGAATTGACACGTAATCTACTGCGTTGTGGAAAGATACAAACGGGACAAGGATCCTTTCCAATTAGGATAACTGTGCCATATTTATATTTGTATTTCATATTAAATTCAATACAATACAAAACTTTTGATTGTAAACAACAAAAAAAAAACGGAGTAAACAGTAGGCGGTCTTTTCGTTGATTACCGATCTCTTCCAGACAACCTAGTAGGGACATGGTGACACATGAAAAAAATAAAATAAACGACTTCAAAAAAGGAGGAGGTTCTCAATTCGTCTGTATTTAAGGCTAATTAAATTATACGATGTTTAAAATATCATACTGATTTAAAAAAAAATCTTCCTTGCTAAAAACATCAACGCGTTGGAACTTTGCGAACTAACTATTTACTAGAAAGGAAATGGATGAAGTACGTATTTTTTTAAGATTTGTTAAGTCTAAGTTTGAAAAAAAAACGTTACTGATAAATTGCTCATTGATTTCGCAATAAAAAAACGATGGATAATTAAGTGTCTTTAATTTACAGATTTTAGTACAAACGACAATAGACAAACACCGCTTTTATTCACGTCACAGTCACGGCGTGATGTCATCTTAACAGACATTTGTTGCTGTACATTACACACGTAAATTCATTATTAGTATTCGAATACTGCTGATTAGAACGTGGGCAAGGTATAGATATCCTTAACACCAGTTTACAAGGTTAAGTAGATACTTTTAGACTGTGTGCTGTAATAGGAACAGCATCCCATTATGGTATAGAATTACCTCAAATTTCACTGCTGAATGTGATGGTCTCCTTTTTCTGAACGAATTTTCCAAGAAACCTTTAAAAAATATATTTCTCTTACACACAGTCGTACCGTACGGTCAAGGGCACAAAAATATTAACACAGAAAGACCTTACTACTATGGCAATAAGGTCTATATGTACCTATTTTCGCACCTTTGAGCGGATATTTATTTTTACCCTTGACTGTACTACAGGGGCTTTGATCTACTCGGTAAAATCATATGGCTTTTGAACTGTTATCGTGTTGTCAACGTTATGATAGCTCTTATTTGTTTGACAGAGTTGTCAGTAATGGGGCTAAGTCAAAAAATATGACACGTCAAAAGTAATATTGCTTTACCGAGTGGAATAGAGCCCCTTTTGTTTCAGCAGCCATCTTTTTTTTGCTTAGCAGTCAGTCATAGTTACTATCGGCGTAAGGGTTATATTTTGATTTACCTTATCTATTACACACCCAAAAAACCTGGGTTCTTGGACCTCCTAATTAAGCATAACTGCCCCGGGAGTAGGGATTCAACCTACAAAATATCAAAAGATTTGCATTTTCCTTGTATATTAGAAAAAAAATGTACTTATATAGTTTTATAGCCTCATAGTTTTGCTACAAAATATTTAGAGACTACTAACCCTCGTTGCGATGGTCGTGCAAACAGATCGGAGTCCACCTAATATCCATTTTTTATTTACAGGAGCTTTACTGTTGGTGAGGTGCACCTCACAACTCCCCCTCGGCTGGAGTGGGCCGCGCATTCACCACTTCGACCCAACATCGACGCACGCGTCCTTAAATTAACGGAAAAAAAGACTGAGGCCCTAGCCAAGATGCATTACGCTGAAAAGTGTTTCTATACGTTTCGTTTTTACACCAATCGCGTCACTGGGCGATCGGGTGACTCTTCGTATCACCTTCGTATTGCCTTAAAATCATGATTTAATATGAATCGTACGAGCAATTTACTTAAATGCAATATTCTTTATTGTATATTATTGTTTATTGTCTTAATTACTTACGTTTTTAAATGAGATACATTCAGAGAAATCTAAGAAAGGTATGAATGATTCTTAATTGTGAGAATAAAAAGCTAAGCTATCTCGTTATGCGTTTGTTTTTCATCTTTATCATGTTTGTATTTAATGAGTTAAGCATTCTAGAGCAATTAATTATTATAAACATAGATAACCTACACACGATATCTGTATAATCCTGATTCAATAATGTAATAAAGAACAATAGACGCTCTTCCTGAAAAAAATAGCGTTTTGATAAGTCGACAGTAGTATTTTATGCTGTGTACTCTTTCTATTACAGAACTTGTATTCATTAAGACGCTAATGTTACATTACTGTATGAATCAAAAATACGTTAAAAAAGAATAGAAATACAGGAGTAGGTACTAAACTAAAATGGCTCGAGAGACACATTTTGTGAACTTAATTCTATGTCACTACTGTTCCGTTAAAATAAAATATTCTTATTAAAGAAGGTACCGTCGAGTTCCGTATCTTCGCCTGAATTTTGACACTTTTCCCAAAATATCTTTCAAATTTGAAAGTATTTCTGTCCGTTATGGCAAAAAAACGTTTTTTAGTACTCCTCACTATCAGTATATACCATTAAAGCTTTTAATTTCATTGGTTAACTTGGTAATAAATGGCCCCAAAGGCAATAGGCGAAGTATGGGTATTTTTCCCTATCTTCGCCAATGGCATGTTTTACCGCTAATAATAAACTTTTCTGTGACTTACACATGCTAAGCCGTATCTCCTTGGAATGTGTTAATATACTATGCACCTTGACTACACCAGACTAGGCATATTTAAAAAAAAATGTGTAGTAGGCGAAGTTTGGTAACACTCTGAAGTTGTTTTCATACATTTTCTATAATGAAGCTAGGGCTGCCAAAAATTAACCAACATGCCAAATAAAGGGGAGTAATGGTTTATAAGTAAAAAACAAAATATTTTTAACAAAATAGTACGACATATAAAAGTTTGTAGGTAAGTGTAAACATTTGCATATATCGCAAACTAAAATAGTATTCAACTATATCAATCAGTCTAATCATATTAAGTACACACGATTCAACAGGAACTGTAGGCATTTGAGTTATATTCTTAGATAAATTTCCATTAACGCTTTCATAATGATTAATTCTTAAATCTCAGTCAGCTTTTCTTAGACATTAAATCAACACTTAGGCACTTAATAATCTCTCAGTCTAACAGTAAAACTCAGTAAAACTCTCAGTCAGCTTTTAAATTTAAATTTGGAAACAAGTACATACATACATACCTTCACGCCTGTAATCCCAGAGTGGGGTAGGCAGAGCTACAGAATTACCACTTTAAAAAGTAACAAGTAAGTACCAATAAATGTGGTACAACAAATTTGACAACCCTAGGGTAGGCGAACTTTGGCAACAAGATGAACGCCAAGTACCCTCACCAAAGTTTTATCCAATTGTGACTTCTAAACGTAAGCTAGCCATTAAATAATAGTTTCATATGAAAAAAAAATAGTTATAGCATATAATCATGTAAAAAGTTTAACCTTACCTGGTCTGTATCACCGTCTAAAAGCAAAGTTAAAACACTGGTTTGAAAAAACATGTGGTCGGTGTTGCGAAAAAAACTCACTGAACGTGAACTGTGTGAAGTTAGCCGCAGATTGTTTAAAGAATGTTGCAACCCATAAAAAATACTTTGTATTTAGCACTTTTATATAAGGTTTACATTAGAAACATTTTGTTAATGGCAACTTAAGTCAAACTAGGCGAAATAAGGTAGCACAGGCGAAGATACGAATGATGATGATGATAAGTGGGGACGCCCAGCCGAAGCAGGCGGGCAGTCGATTCGGTCAGCCGTTCATTCTGCCCTATTCCCCTCAGTCGTGCCTCAGGTTACTGGCCCGGCGGCGCTCCCATCCAGCATCGATCCCATCTTCCTGTCTTCCTACAGAACAACAGTGCGTCCCGTAGGTTGATGCTTTTGAGATCTTCTGTGGACAAAACGTCCTCTCCGAATGTGTGGTATCTCAGTGACGAGTACATGACACACTCGGCTAGGACGTGTTGACTAGTTTCCTCTTTGCCACAGTGTGGGCATTGAGGGTTCTGTTTAATACCTATTACCGTCAGATGTCTGTTGAGCGGACAGTGTCCAGTCAGAATTCCTGTTAGTATGCTTAGGTTATACTTACCCAGGTTTAGAAGGTACCTTGTTCTGTTTTTATTAACCCTTCCTATCATGAGTTTGGATTGTCTGCACCCTTGCGTCATCCCCCATGCCTCATTTGTTTTCTTTTCCATTCTTCTGGCGATAACTCCTTTGGTTACCATCTCCAATATCGGTAATACCGGTTCCGGGCCTAGGTATTGTTGGTCCGCACCTGCTCTGGCTAGTTCGTCTGCCTTCTCGTTTCCTACTGCTCCACTGTGTCCTGGCACCCACGCCAGTGTTACATGGGATGTGGTGCCTAGAGTGTTCAGTTCATTCCTACACTCTTGCACTAGAGATGATTTGATCACCGGATTTTCTAGTGCTTTGAGTGCCGCTTGGCTATCTGAGTATATTATAACGTGACTTCCCGTTACATTGCTTTTTTCTTTGAGGCTCAGGGCACACTTCATGATGGCAAAGACTTCTGCCTGAAACACACTGGTGGAGCCCCCTAGTGGTATCGTCGTGTGCTCATCTGATTCTTGGCTATATATGCCCGCTCCCGCTCTTTTGGTTGAGGATTTCCATGAACCGTCTGTGAAGCATGTCACTTTGGGTTCTGGTATTTCTCTCTCCCAGCTGTCTCTCTCTCCTATGTGGATTCTGTATTTCTTGTCGAACCTCTTCCGTTTCTTGATTAGGTCATTGTTTACCATGAGCATATCCATGTTTGACATTGACTCTTTCTGTATGCTTGCGTGTCTTTTGTCCATCTCGGACCCTATCCACTCCCTGCTCGCTTTTATTCTATACCACTGTTCTGTGGCTCTCTTCTCCACCTCTATGTGCACCGGGTTCAATCCTAGCATGATCTCCAGGGCTTGTGTAGGTGCTGTTCTCATTGCCCCGGTTGTCATCAGACATGCTAGTCTTTGAACCTTTGTTAGTTCTTTGTCTATATCTTTTATCTTTGCTCTGTGCCACCACACGATGGCTCCATATAGGAGTCTGGGTAGGACCACCGATCTGTAAATCCATTGCGTTATCCTTGGTCTTAGTCCCCATCTCCTTCCTATGGCTTTCCTGCATTGCCACAGGGCTATAGTGGCTCTTCTGCATTGCTCCTTTACATGTGTCTTGTATAGCAGTTTGCTGTCTAGTACTACTCCAAGGTATTTTATTTCCTTGAGTGTTTCTATCTCTTCACCTTTTATTTTTATTGGTGTTAGGACGGGCAACTTTCTTTTGTTGGTGAAGAGTACTATTTTCGTCTTTGTCGGGTTCAGGTCTAGTCCCCTGTTCTGACACCAATTTAGTACCTGTTTTATCCCTCTTGTCATGACTTCTCTCAATACACTGAGGACTTTTCCCCTCACTAAGAGTACCCCGTCATCCGAATACGCTTGCATGTGTATACCTCTTGTGTTAGTTTCTCTTATGAGCGAGTCTAGTAGGAGACACCATAGGAGTGGTGACAGACAGCCTCCTTGTGGGAATCCACGGCTCGTCTTTATCCTTATTGAGTCTCCCCCCAGTTGTGCTGTGATCGCTCTCCCTTTTAACATGGCCATTATCCATCTCCTAACTGCGGGGTCTATGTCATCCCTCCGTATACATTTCTTTATTGCACCAAAAGTAGCTCTGTCGAATGCTCCCTCTACGTCGAAGAAGCATCCCAGTGCCAACTCCTTGTCTTCTAATGCTCTTTCTATCCTTGTAGTCAGGTTGTGCAGAGCTGTCTCTGTTGATTTACCTTCCATGTAGGCGTGTTGATGCCCGTGTAAGGGTAGTCTACCACCTTGCATGCTTGTCCTTATCTGTGTATCCATGATTTTCTCCAATGCCTTCAAAACGAATGATGAGAGGCTTATGCTTCTGAAGGATTTAGCGTCCTTGTAGTTTTTCTTGCCTGGTTTAGGTAGAAATATTACCTTTACCTCGCTCCAGATTTTCGGGATGTGGCCTAGCACCAGACTTCTTTCATAAATTTCTTTCAGATGGTTCCAGATGTATTTCAACCCCTTTTGTAGTAGTGCGGGTATCACTCCATCTGGTCCTGCCGCTTTGTAGGGGGCGAAGGAGTTTATAGCCCATTCCCCCACTTCATCACTTATCTTGAGGTTCATCGTTTCCCCTGCTTCCCTTATCTCGTTATTATTTTCTACTGGAGCCTCATGTAAGTTGTCCTCCCTGCAATCGGGAAAGTGTATTTTTACCATGTGCTGCAGTACTTCTTTGGGGTCCGTCAGTTCGGTCGATCCTACTATCAGGCTACCCAGTTGGCAGGTTCTCTCGTTCGACAGTACCCTTACTAATCTCGCTGCCTCTGTGTAGCGTTGTATTGTATCTCTCCCGTGAATGTTTTCCATCCCTGTGCTCTCAGTGTTTCTCTAGTATTAGTATATTTGTTCCTAATGCTTCTGTACTCGTGCCAGCACTGATCATTGTTCCTTTTCAGAGCTGATCTTAGCGCTTTACGAGATCTCTTCCTCAGTTTCTGTATCTCTTTATTCCACCACGGCTGTCCTTTGTCTCCGTTGCTCGTTTTTTCTGGACACGCCGATAGGTAGGCTTTTGATATGGCCTTGTTCAGATCTTCTGCAGCTCTGTCCAGTTCCTCACTCGTTTCTGGTCTTCTATGGCTCGGTGTCCATTTACTCAGTATGTCGTTATATTGCTCCCAATCCGTTTTCCTAGGGTTTCTTATTTTCGTTCTTTCCGTGTAGTAGTCCAGGCCGTACAGTAGTCTTCTGTGGTCCGACATACTGTCCTCCCGGTCCACCCTCCAGTCTCTTACATGTTTGCCTATCCCCCCTGAGGTAATTGTTATATCCAATACCTCCTCTCTAGCCCTGGTTACAAAGGTTGGGGTTGTCCCTGTGTTATGTATGTCCAGGTCATTACTTACAATAAATTCTAGTAGTGCTTCCCCCTTCTTGTTGGTGTCGGTGCTCCCCCACACCTCATGATGTGAGTTTGCATCGCAGCCTACAAGAATGGGTGTTTTCTTACCTTTATATCTTATAATCGTTTCCTCCAATTCTCTAGTTGGCGCGTTGCTTTCACCTGGGATGTAGCATGTTGCCATCGCTGCTTTGATTCTCTCTCCGCTCCTTGTCACGAGGTTGATTTCTACCACGACTAGGTCTCTGAAACATATGGTCACAAGGCATCCCATATTTCTTAAGTCTCTACTAACATAAATGCATGCCCTAGGGGGTAACTCACCATTTCTTTCGAAGTGTAGGTCACCCCCCAGGCTTCCCAGGCCTGTGACCTGGTTTTTCCATACATATGGTTCTTGCATCAGGACTATATCAATCTTTTCCCTTACTATGTATTGACATAGTTCCGACATTGCGTCCTTACAATGCTGAAGGTTTACTTGACATATTCTTATTTTTTTGTAGTTTGTGTTGTGTGTGTTGTTGTGTAGTGCTGGTTGTTTGTCTGTGTTGTCCATTGCTGGTTGTGTTTGTGTGTAGTGTAGCTGCCCCCCGTTTCCCTAGGCTGAGGAGCCCCCCTCGGTTTCCATCCGTGTTGGATGGTCATCGACCGGGGCTGCCTCTGCCTGGTTTCCGGGTTGCAGCGCTGGGTCGCCACAGCTGCACTTGCAGCTACAGCTCCCCCTCCCACCCGGGGTCTCTGCCTCCACATCTTTCCTCCGAGGCTGAGCCCTGACCAAGCGCGCCCTGATGCGTGTGGCTTGGAAAAACAGCCATTGGCTGGCCTCCGCACCCCACGCATCCTCTACGCTCTTGGGCACCGAGTAGCATACCCGGATACCCGTGGCCAGGTTCTCCCGCCCCATCTGCGTCCACTCCTGGAGTTTCAGCTCCCCCTCCCTGTCCCAGTTTTGGGCTCTCAGGTAGAGAAGCGGATCCTCCAGGAGCTCCTCCGGCGGGCCTGGGATCCATACATTGACCCGGGTGTTGCTCAACATCCGGGCCTGCAGCCTATGCCCCTGAGGCTCCCCCAGGTCCTTCTCAAGAAGCCACTCCCTCGCCTCTGCCGTGGATGGTGTCACAAGGAAAAATCCCTCTGACACCAATCCCGACATGGCGAACTGAAGTTGCCTCCCTCGAACTCCCTGCTCCTTAATCGCCTCCGTAATGAAACGGCTAACAATTCTCCGGACTTCGGTCCCTAGCGACTCATCCAGCGGTACACCGTCCACGCGGCAGATCGCCACTGCGAGCTCCCGTGTTTCCCTTGCGGTCGCACGGGTGCTCGCGACCGAGTCACCGCGGTTTGGTTTCTTCGCTGGAGGCCGTGTCGAGGGTCCTTCGTCCGGGTCAGTTGTTTGCCGCTTCAACTTCGGCGCCCTCCCTGGCGGTGGGGGCCTCCCCTCCGCCTGAATGTGGCAAGGGTTTTCTCCCGCCGCCATCGCTAACCTATGCTGGTTCCTCCTAGCCTGTCTGGCCTTCTTTTTCCCTGCCTTGGTAAGTGGTCTACTAAGCTCGCCTCCCTCCGTCGGGGTTGCCGCCGTGGCGGTTCCCTCCTCCGAAGTTGATGGTGGGTTCAGCAGACGCTCCTCGTCGTCCAAGGACAGGTTTACTAAGTCACTCCACGGCATCTGCAGGGGTCCCCCTTGCACCTTCTTGTTGGTGCTTGGCATCCCTCCTGCTTCTGCCCCTTCCGCTCCCTTACGCTCTGGCATCTGCAGGGGTCCCCCTTGCACCATCTTGTTGGTGCTCGGCTTCCCTCCCACTTCTGCCTTTTCCACTCCCTTACTTTCATCTTTTTTATTGTTAGTTTTATGCTCCATGCTTGTACATCTAAAATATTCATCCGACTCGCTCCCCACCCTCCTTGGAGCCCTCCTACTGGGGATGGTTTGACCCATCAGGGATACGAGTCCGATATAGCGCTCCGGGGTGAGCTGTCAAGTGAGCCCGCACGATGTCAAGCCCTCCGTCACCACTACAGCGACTCGGGGCCGTACTCCGCCGGCTACTGACCTCATCACCCCAGAACGCTCGCCCGCGGCCAGAATACTGTAGACGCGACAGCCGATTGATTCTGACTGGCTGGGCCAGAACCTCCCGTGTGAGATGAATCCCGAGCCAAAGTGGCGTGTTGTTATCCGAGGGTAACTACTCCGACCCTCTTCAAACTCAGCCTACCAGGATCTCGTTCTCCACCCGTACGGGTCCCCGCGCACGGCACAAACACGCGGGTGGCATTTTACCGCCCCCCATCCTTTCCTATTGGATAGGAGGCCCGCTGCGACATGCCACAACATCGCTTGCAGCTGATTGGATAGGAAATTTAGGAGGCGTGGAGGGGTGAAAACAGGACGGTCAGGAGT
Organism: Acleris emargana; assembly: GCA_927399475.2. Taxonomy (NCBI): domain Eukaryota; kingdom Metazoa; phylum Arthropoda; class Insecta; order Lepidoptera; family Tortricidae; genus Acleris; species Acleris emargana. The sequence goes on from OV656840.1 coordinate 9,157,792, forward strand.
GCGACTGTTGTTTCTGTTCTACTCGTTTAATCCGAGGGGAAACCGAGTAGTTGACAGGCAGCAACCTCGGGAAGGAACACAACCAGTCTTGCCTGGGGTATCATAGCAACTGTGAGCTCCACCCTCGGCCGTTAGCCAAACCAACTACCGGACAAGTAGATTGACATAGGGACGGACCCATATCATCTGGCGACCGGTCGCAAACTAACGTTGATTTGGACCCACCCCCGCCTTATACGAAACTCGACGGTATAAAGTTTCTGTTAGTATATTTTAGTTATGTTAGCTTACTAAATTAGAAGATAATGTAGTTGAGAGTTTAAGTCAGTAACTAGCAGTATTAACAAAAAAAAACTAGACATGAACGAGTCCGACTCGCCCACCGAGGGTTCCGCACATGACACAGTTAACTCAATTCCAAATTTGGGCCGCCGTTCCGGTATACAAATACCCTGTTTTTTTGTGATTAAATTAAAAATGTACAGATTTAAGGTTTTTCCCTATACTTGTAGTAAAAGACGGTGTTACTTACCAAATTTTATAATTGTAGGTTAACGGGAAATACCCAAACGTTTTGATGCCCTCGAGAGTGTCGAAATACACGTTTTTTGGTTGCATAAACGGCCGTATATTTTTTACGTTAATGTAAAAGTTTGTTTTTTTCACAGCTTCACGAGACTCTAGACCGGAGTATATGATTTTAATTTCAACTCGATACCTTTGCGCGTTTCCTAGATAAAAGGTCTTGACAGACAGACCTACGGACGGTCGCACAGATAGTCGCAAAACGAAGTGATCCTATAATTGTTCCGTTTTTTCCTTTTTGAGGTGCGGAACCCTACAAAGAAGTTTCAGATTTAAAACAATTTTAGTGGACACAGAAAACGCGATACGATGCACCATCGTAGAATAACGTAGAGCCCTGTCGTAGACTTGACACTCAAACTTCTAATTTAGCGTTCAACGTTAAGTATATACCTCATTGCGACAAATATAGTACATCTGGTTGACTGATTATTGATAGGTTATGCTATCCATTCTAATATTATAAATACTAAAGTAACTCTGTTTGTTTGTGACGCTTTCACAGCTAAGCCCACAAACCCGATTGAATAAAAATTGCTATGGATGGAGATACTTTGAACCTCGGGAAAGGACTAAGGGTACTGTCTATCCCGGAAAATTGGATAGTAACGACTTCTACACAGACGGAGTCGTGGGCAAGAGCTACAGATTTATAACAATATCAATGGATTGGACCTAGGATCCTGGAAAATTGAAAAGTTCCCAAGGGAATAACGATAATCGAAATCTACGCGAACGAAGTCGCGGGCAGGAACTCGTCATACTCATATTTAGAAGAATTTAATATTTTACATGTCATTTTCACTATCTTAAAAGAGGCAAGTACATCCTCTAAATTTCATTTCGTTCATTTGTTTGTTCATAAACAGTAAATATTTAAATAACATCACAATCTGATACAAATATTTAGGTATTAAGTTTGGGCCAGCAATCACCAACGACAGATCCGTCAACGCTGTAGCTCGCCAGGTCAGTCAAGTGTCTTTTAAGTTTCCTTGCAATCAGAATGTCGTTCGTTATGCACTTCTAAAATCTCCGATGTGAGTGAGTTATAGGTTTGGCATAATGACACCGAGTAACTTTCGCTATTTAACTAGTCTACGCCAAGGAACGACCAGGAGGTCCTTCCTGCGTGCACTCCAAATAAAAGTAGGTACCAGAGTACCTACCAAATAGTTCCACATAATAGAATCCTGCATCGCGGCGTAACAAGGCGAGCCACGAAACGTTGGCGAGATGAAAAACTACCTAAGAAGCGAAGCGTTTGCACGTTACTGGCAGTTAAACATATAAAAAGTTATAGCAAAATACTTTTTGTGTTGGCTAATCTGTGGAGCAATTACTAGAAATATCTCACTTAGCAAGATTACCAGTTGATCAAATGTGGATGGAATTATATTAAAACAATCCGGGCTCGTTTTGGAAAGAACCCGCCACTGAAACCGTTTTGCTGCAAATTAAAACAATATAAAATATTCAGTACCTTCCCATATATTGCAGATACTATAAGTAATAACAATGGATAATAAATAAGATGAAATAAATATTACAAATACTTGCAGAAGTGTTTATCACGTCGTAGGGTATTTTCCATGAACCGATCGCAAGAATCGTCAGTCGTCACTGCAACCATGCTGCGTCGCAGGCGCAGACCACTTTACAATAAAAGGAAACACAATTGTAGGTTATTTTGGATCTAGTACATAGGATGTACACGTTTTTATTTAATAATTTGATAACACCATCCAAAATAAGCGACTAAATTTCTTCACAATACATTAAAAAAAAAGTCTTATTGATATAAGTATAAACAATAAAAGGTATTTATTCAGTCAGTAGACCGGACCTGCTAAGATAAATCTATACATTAATAAATATTTATATAAATAACAGGGGACAATATTACACAAAATTTAACAGTAGGTACCACCAACCTACTCTCTAGACTTGTACCTACTATGAGTACTAGGCAACGATAAACATACTTATTTAGAGAAATAAATACTCGTGCTCATCTCAAACGTATTTGCCCTGACCGGGAACCAAAGCCGGGACCGCTAGGTAGGCCGGGTCACTATCAACTAGGCTGCGTCGTCAATCAATGTTAAGAATCTTTATCAAAATAACATAACCATAAGAAATTATGTTACGTCAATATTCCCAACAGCCTTTAAAAAACTCTGGCACAAGTATATTCGCTTTCTTTTGTTAACTCGTAATATTGTTACGTACTTCTGTCAATGTAAATGGCATTAAGTATAGTTCATTTATAATTACCGAACCGTGTAAAATCGTCGGTTGTTGTTATTCGATATGGATCAAGCAGCTGCTGTCAGTTACGACAGATTTACATTTAAAACCGGTCAAGAGCATGTTGGACCATGCTTAGTGTAGGGTTCCGTCACCGTTACTACATAAGCAGTAATATCATTTTAGTCACACCACCAGTTATGGCACCGTTTTTGACGCACCGTAATATACGCGCCGTTAAGCAGCGGTGTGGAGGGCATGCGATAAAAACGATACGCATACGATGCGTCACTGCGATTCCGTACCGTCACCGTTTTTTAAGCATTGGTGTGGGCGTACCTTAACTCGAGAGCTAATTAAGTCGTGTTTTTTTTCACATATGCAAAAACAACGGTTTAGCTTTGGGACGCTTGGTCCAACAAAAGTTACAACTTTAAAGCTTAATATTTCGCAAACGGATCCCCGAATTGAAAAAAGCGGGTCAGGTACGGAACCTTTGCGAAACGAGGGTTCCGTACCACCGCACAGAAGATATTATTACATTCCGATTTCCTTGTTAACCACGGAACCCTAAAATCCCGTCAAGAGTAAGTTGGACTCGAGCATTTAGGGTTCGGATTCAGATTCCTTATTTGCGATATTACCTAGTAACCTAATGGCTGATTTTTATTGGGTCAGCAAAAGCATGTCAGTAGAAGTACAAATCACCGTACAACGTTGCCCCAATCTTCCTAGAGAAGATTGTATTGTGTTTTATTGCTTTATTGATTTATACTCATATATACCTTGACACTGGTGAAATCTCTTCACGTGGAAACGCCATATCCCTGCGGTAGTAGCTGTTCAAGTCGCCGCGGGGCAAAAAAAAAAAAAAAACGGTGAGAATACGATGATACGACATACGAAGGGAACAGTAAGGGTTCCGATTTTCAGTATATGGTACGAGTATGGTACCCTATTAATGAGGCGGCACTAACACGTTACCTTACGTTCTATTTTACCATATAATAAGCTAGTAACTGACCTCTTGCATGTGGTTGTGTGCCGAACTAGTATGGAATTAACGTCAAATTTCAAATAAAGAATGTCAAACGGTCTATACAGATAGGTTACAACTACATGCAAGAGATCATTTACTTAAAATTTTCACCTATAAGTCTTCTATTTCAAAATAAATTACCTTCCATCGGCTGGTTGGAGACATTGAAAACGACAAAAACCAATAGTGGTCATGAATGGCAGTCCGACCTTCACAGCTGATGGGACTTCGGTCCGATGACCGTAACGTCGTCAGTGACGGCTAGTAGTCACAATGTCGGACAAATAAATACCATGGAGGGTACATGATCGATACCTGGGGCTCTTATCAACACGGTAAAATAATATTGCTTTTGATGTGTTATTGTATTGTTTTTAACTTGCCCGCCATTTCGGTCAAGTAATAAGAGGTATACGTTGACGATACGATAACAATTCAAAAGTGATATTGTTTTACCTTGTTGAAGGGAGGCCCTGGAATAACATATAGTTGGAATGTGACTAACAATTGCAATCATTACTGATAACACAATTTAATTGTGTTTCGGTGCACAATAACATGACGGATCATGTAGGGTACATCGTCTTACTGGCCTTCTCCCGGTTACTGGGGCCACTTTGTAATAATATATTTAAAACAAGAGATATGCCGATATTTCTGCGATAAAACTAGAATTTCTAGATCTAGAAATGTTTTCCGGAGTATTGTCAAAGTATCTTTACTAACTAACAGCAGCGTCAGTGTATAAAATTAGTAACTAAATGTTATTTAAGTGGCCAGATATTGACGATTTACCTTACGACTTTTTTATGGAATAAAGATGGCAAAAGAGCAGATAAGGTCGCGGGCCCATATACATTAACAATCTCACCCTGCGAACTAAGATAGATGACCTACATATATGCTGGTAATTTTATCGGTTGTCTTCCCCTCATACTAGAGCACGACGCTACTCGTTATACTGCTGCTTGGCGGCTATATCATTTACCTGTTTCTGCAAACACGAAGCTAGATATAGGTTACTGAAGTCAAGGTATATAACAATTTCCCATACAGATTCAGCATATCTTTGTGTAATTGTGTACAAAATGATATTGATTAAGGAGTCAAATGTTATTGATTCTTGAAGTACATTACTTAACGTAGATCAAATACTCGTAAACACCAATTACTGATTGGACATCTGCTTTTATAACAGTAGTATTTATACTGAAAAATATACGACCATTGTTAATTGTTATTGCCAATCACAAGACAGATACACAAGCATGCGTAAGTCAACTAACAATCTGCGTTTAATACGAGATACACTTTCAAATGCTTTTACTTTCTACGGTATCCTCTCTAATCAGGGGACAAAAAATTGTTTGTTTTATGTCGACCAATCGACTCCGGATTCAATCGTTAGTCCATCAAAGCTTTCATTCCGCGTCCAAACTAGTTTGGCACGTTATTTGACACATTGCCTCTCGAGACTAATTATCGATAACCTAAAAGAGATCAGAGAAATTCAATTTGAACTTGTCAGATATGGTTTCTTAGTAATGTGGCGCTAATACTTGGTGGTTTTTATTACATTACGATATACCTACCTATGCATTTTTTATCTAAATACCCAAAAAAGAGGGTTATGCTCCTGAGTGCAGGTACTATAATGTATATTATGAGTATGTATCTATGTAAGTTTCTTTGTGATCTCAGATTTTAAATGCGAGGTTAGTATCCCTAGGTTCGTCTTCTCCATTCCAGGATTTGGTTTGGTAATTTGGTTTCATGTTGGTGATATCAATCAAGCAATCAAGTATTTTTCCTCTAAGAGACTGCATTGAGGCGAATCATGGGTATGTAGGAGCAATACTAAATTATGAGCTCCTCATGTAAATGCTTTACGGGCCCTTAGAGCTTAGAAGAAATGCATAAGGGCCATTTTTGGAGCGCAGTTAAGGTGCATATAAACCACTATTTAAATCCCTTCAGTTCTTCCCAGTTTCCTGAATGTACTGTTCCGTGTTTTGTTTTCTTTTGGTGTTCAATAAAGAGTATTTGTATTGTATTGTGCATATGGCGAATTTGTATCTTTGTTGAAGTATCCAAATTATTGTACGAGCGTTAGTGACTTTTTCAATAGACAAACGAGGCACTGAGACCTTCTAATGGTACCTAACGTCAGATTATAGATACCATAGTCGAAATGCCTTCGAAACATATAGAAGTTCAGGTGTCTGATAAATTACCAGAAGACTTGAAGGGAGTCTTACTGCCAATATTTCGGAAAAAGATACTTATTTGGCTTTTAAACAAATGTTTTTATTCAGTAAAGGAGTTCCTTAGAACTTTGTCAACATACCTACATTCTTGCAAGTAAATATTTTTATTTAATTTTGATTTTCAGACTTCTACAATAGGTACTTTAAGTTCGTCAGTCCTGATGAAGTAGATGCAGTCTTTAAAAACTCGCGTTAATCTTTAGCTGCATTAAATCGCGAAAATCTAGTTGTATTAGCCGTATCTAAAAATCATATGCAATAATATTAATTTGCAATATTTCTGACTTCCTCAAATAGTCTAGTCCGATGCAGTGGCCACTGACTAGCAATTTGCTTGCAATTAGCGCGGTTTCACGCTAAGCGGACGATAACAGAAACAACAAACACTTTAATAAGATAAACACGTTTATTATTTTAAATTTTAACATACAGTCACGTCCACACAAGCCATTCGTACAGTTTTAGTTACAATATTAAACGTACTACAATGTATCCATTGTTATTTTACACAATCGGGCATTATAATTACACACGTTTCACACTCCTAGAACTTTGAATTGAGCTTTACATCATTTCAATTGGTAATCTGTTACATGTTTTATGGGTATGTTAATGAATAAATATTGCTTAATCGATGAAGCTCCTTAAGTTTAAACAAAGAGCTGGAATGTTAATTATTCGCCGCGGGTTTGGCAACGCGTCCCCGACCTTTCGTCGCGGATGCGGCGGAGCCTCTTCCTCACGACTCTAACCCGTGCGTGGCCCGCGAGCGAACTCCGCTAACTCTACGATAATATAATAATTCGTCAATATGCACAGCTTTCATTCACATTATCACTGGGTTGACCTCGAGGTCAAGGTAACTCTTAATATTTGGTAATGATACGCATCAGTCTGAGCGCGCACTAAACATTCTCAGGGTCAGGGCCGGGACACTCCGGGCTCTAGGCCAAGAGGCGCGCGAGCGCCAGCAGCAGCACGGAGGGTGCCAGCGCCCGCAGCGCTGGAGCTCCGCCCGGCAAGCCTCCGGGCGGGGTCAGCTCCTCCGAGAACACATAGCTCTTCGACCCCGTATGTGACTTTAGGATTCTATAATTCACCTCGTTAGTAGACACTTCGTTCTTCATGAAATTAAACAATCTGTTGACGACGACGTAAATACTGCCACTCTCGTCGAAAGCGAACCGATCAACCCACTGAATGTAGTTAGCGTCCCGCGCGATCGTCCTCTGGCCGAACTGGAACGGCAGGCTCGTGTTCCACTCTGCAATAGTCGAGCTACCAACCAGACCGAAGTAAAGAACGCCGTTTGAATCCATTTTCATCCCATCGGTCTGCGAAGTCTTGGTCCCGATATTGACCACGTGTCGGCGTATTCCTCCATCTTTTTGAACAACAGACTCATTGCGTAAAACTGATGCGTTAATCGCATACAGGTGGAAACTGGAGAGTGGACAATAATAAATGGTTCTGTCGACTGCGTCTTCGGTTAAAAATTCGGGTCCCAGAGCAATGCTGTCGACATTTACTGGGAGTTCCACGGTGGTGCCGTTGATACGGAAAGTGGAAGCTTCCGCTACGGCCATCATGCTGGGAGAGTCGCGTACTTTCCAGAATTTATTATCACTGCGACGGAAAACAATAATACCTGGGTCAGTGGCACTGTTGTCGGTAATGTAAGCGTAATCTCCATCACGCCTGTTATCTACAACGAGATCGTTCAAATATGTCGAACTGTAATTCACTGAAGACGCGACTAATGGAATTCGCTCCATTTCATTTTTCCCCGACTTGAGGTCAATGAGCACGATGGAGGGAGGGCACTTGGAGTCAGGGTTCTCGGTTAGGGTGCCGATGCGGCCGTTGTCCAGCACCCACATTAGCCCGTTGCGGTCCACCTGCACGTTCTGCACGAACTGCAGCGCGGCACAGTCGCCGATGGCGTTGGCTTCCCAGCTAGGGAACGGGCGCAGCCGCGGCGCCGTGTCGCTCTGGTTCGCCGGGATCGTCGCGAGCGTCACGGGTACGCCGGCCATCATCCTCGGCACCGTCACGTACAGGTTTCCGCCGTAGTAACTTACTCCAGATATTAGGACGTTCTGGGGAATATATCTGCTTGTATTGAGGTAGGCCTCGCGATCGGCCGGGGAGGCCCAGTCGAAGTCGATGACGTTCCATTCGTAGATGACTCGAAACTGTTCTCGCCGGGGCGTCGGAGGGCGGGTTTCGTTCTGGGCGGCCGCGGCGGCGAGGGCGGCGATAAGCAGAGCGGAGAGCAGCATGGTCGCGGCGCGGGAGTGAGGCGGGTGGCGCGGTCGGCGCGAGCGATGCGACTGCCGCGGCGCCGACCCACCTGCCCGAGCTCGCCGCCGCGCGCGTGACAACACTGCTACGTCACTGCAACCGACTTCCAAACAAAACAATCGGACCCCAAGCAATAGCTAGTCTCACTTGATTTTCGTCTCGCATGAAATACTATTGTCTTTTGCAAAACATTATAATAACAGATACCCAGTGATCGCGTTGATTTTAAAATTTTCATTATCTTTAAATTGGTGTGAAACAATAACTTGAATTTTAATTTTTACAAGTTTTTGAGTGCAGATTTTCTACAATCTTATATAAATTAGTACGTCTTAAAATATGCTTTTCAATCAATGATTTCAATTACTGAACTAGATTTTTCAAACAATTACTGTGCAAAAGTATTTCTATTCTCGTTGTGCATGTGATGTTGAAGTTATACAAATCTAGAGTATATTTAAATATCGTTTCCGGCTTAGGGTTCAGCAAGGTCACGATCTCACCCCAGCCAGACGAGGGGGACGTCTGGGCAGACCGGAGGGTTCTGACAATCGATTCAATTAGATTTGCTCACGTGGGGTTTTTTAGAATTAGTTTAACTCCTTTGGGGATGAAGCATCGAAGTAACAATAGCTAAATAAGTAGTGTTCGATATTTGGTACCGAAAAACATACAAAACGCTCTTTGTTCAGAGTATTGGAATCCACTGAAAATTATCACATAAGTAGTGCCACAAAAAAATCAACTCCCTAACGACATTTTAACTGTAGCGATTGTAATAAATTTTTTTCTGGTATTGTCTTGTTCTGGTTGTTTTAGTAATTATCATGAATAAAGCATGCATGCAACCTTGTCCCGAAAAATATGATTCTTGAGGAGCAATGTGAAGAATAATCATGATTTTTTTTTGTTCGTTGTCGTACGGTTACGGTACGGGTTAAGTACGGCTATACTGTTCAAAAGATACAGCCCTTTCAAGATAGTAAGATGGACGCATAGACGGTGTCGGCTTAGTAATATACTCCTATACCAAAACGAGTCTTCCCTTTTTCAAATTAATTTATTAACTTAAGAACATAATTAGAGAAGAAATCTTGGATGACCTTTATTATGAGCGTTTAGTTGCGGATTTGTGCGATGAGTCACTATTTCATCGACAGGCAACCGAGCTTCATGATTCAACATTAAGATAACGATGAGTAACAGGGCTTGAAAATAATATATAATACATTTAACGCGTATTAAACTAACTAAAGTCATTAGTCCTATTGTTCCACCATTATAAACGACATTATCAATGAAGCTAAAGTCTACAATATTCACGAGCTGAAATAATGGGTAACTTGCACTTAATTATCCCACCATACGCCCATCCATCCATATATGCCTATCTACCTAGAGCCGAACGGGTGATTCTAATTAATTGCATTTTTTTATTATTCGCAAGCTGAGGGGGTCGAATTTTCAATCTGAGGGGCTTATGTCTAACGCAATTGCAATTGCAATCGGCTTCAAAGCGGAAAAATTGTTTTCATTTTGTATGCAGACTATATATAGCCTTCGATTTTCATACTGAAAACGATTGCGATTGTGAGTGAATTAGACAATAGCTCGCCAAAACCGCCATTTTCAATGATTTATGGAAGTTCGTATTTTTTAATCTCTCAGAGGCTCTAGACAAGATGCAAATGCTATTAAAAAAATATTCTATCGCTCAAAATTGGTAGCGATAAACCACGTGGTCAAATTTTGAGTGACAGATAAGGAAAACTTTAGTAGCGTTAGCATCTTAGCTACGGCTCCCGGTCACTTAACATCTCACGCCTATTAAATCGAATACGAATACTCCCACCCACTCGTAAAGGATATTACATCGTGACTTAATTTTCATTGTGGTCACTAATGATTTTATTGATGATATTCAAAAATCGACTTCCAGACATAGCATGATAGGAATTCTCACGCACCTTTTTTTGGACATACCGACCTTATAAAAGAATATGCCTTATATTACACCTTTAGACGAATTTAGGTGCGTAATACGCGTACGGTCACGGAATTTCATTGTGAACCATAGAACACAATAGGCAAGTAAAACTCTGTGTTTTAAAACTCTTTAGTTTTAGCGGCCGAATCCAATCAAGATATTAATGGTAGAGTATGTAGCCAGTTTGTTCATTACAAAACGATTGACCTAGGCCGACTAGAATAAATAGGTAAAACTAAGCTCTCTTGCTGACCACCAGTCATGTAATCCATTGAACCTTTAAAAGCAAACAAAGAATTTATACACAATTCACTAAAACCAACCAAATGTTTACATTTATGTGAATCTAAACGTACAATCAGCAGCAGAAGTTGTTGGACAGTCAAAGAGCTCAAATGTCTACACACGATCATATTATCTTCCCTGTACAATCATGTATGTATACCTAGATGATTTTGAGATAGCTAGCCTACGGACTGTACCAAAATAGGTAGGTTTCTACCAAGCCTTTATTCGGTAAAAAATTTGGGTGTCAGTCGAGTCTCGAATAACAAGCAAAGTAAATAAATAACATTGGTGGTATAACCATATTATATTATATTACCTCATATTATATTACCTCTATACGTCAATATAATAAAGGCCGTCTTTTCGACCTCTAAAAAGTATACGTGTGATATGTTCAGTAAGCTGATATGACTGGGTTATTGTTTTAATATGAATTATACGTTAAATATATCGTAATAAATGTTTTTTTTTTTATGGCATAGAGAAGACAAACGAGCACACAGGCCACATGAATGAATTACTTATCAAATTAGATTTTCTGCGACTCGTATTTTACGTTAGCGAATATTGATTACAAAACGACGTAACGAAACCAACAAACCAACATAGATTTTAGCATCGTTCTGAATAGTAATAGTAACCCTTGTCTTGTACAGGAGTTTCATGTATTCTACTCGGTCTCATCATATTGTCTTTGACATGTTATCGTATTGTATAGATAGCTTTTATATGTACTTGATAGAAATGGCGGACGAGTTAAAACAATACAATAACAGTCAAAGTCAAAGGTAATATGACTTCACCCAGTTAAATAGTAAAGTCAGATTAACTACGACAAAAGCTTATGTATAAAATGAAAGTAGGTTTTTTACTAACGTTTAACTTTTATGTAAGCTCTATTTATATTCCAAACAATGTTTATGGCATTAACACAGCGGCGTTGACAATGTGATTTAGATATCGAAGCCGGATGGCCTCTTATTTGGACTTTGGTTGATATACGAGACAGGACCACGAGTTGTCGAGTTGTTGCGACAATGTGTGTATAAAAATTAAAGCTAATTAAAGAATAAAATAAAAACCGTACAAAATACAAGTTTACTAATGAATCGGTGAAAGTGTATTGCAAAGTATCACTTGCCAAACAATTTATACCATATAGTCATTTTGGGTAATAATCATTTGGCAAAACCACTTTCCGCACTTTAAAGTTAGGCGAACTGTTGTTTAACAAATATTTACTTAGTAGGTAAGTCCCCGCCTGCGTCAGAAAGGTTTATGTTTTTCGAGCGTATATGTATGTATGTATGTATGTTACAACTATTTCAGGGTACGCTCTACAGCCTAAACACAACTACAACTACTTTCCAATATTTTGAAATAAATACTGGAGATATTTTTAACAAGTATCTAGATTACCGCGCTTTAACTGATCGCGTCACCGAAAATACATAATCACGTTTGTAGTCCCTTATCAAACAAAGTAGACACCTACACATTCGTAAAACTCTACAACACACTGTTTAAAATTAAACGAAACGTAGCAGGAATGCTTACGGATGGTTCCAATAATGAACCTAGATGTACTCGTATGAAAGGTAATATAGCTATACTCGTTGGCAAATAAGAGACAGATGGTTGACTTTCAACAATATTGTACATACACTCGCGGTCAAATAATACGGGTCAGAATGCGTTTTTCATACTAAAGAGGCTATTTGGAAGCCTTGGTTCCTCGCCAGGAGATGCTTTTAGTGAAATCTGATGATGGACACCCCGAGCATCGATACAGGACTTCGAGATTGCCTAAGATACCCAACGGATTGAATCTGCGGTTAACGCCGGAATTGTGCATGTTCAGAAAAACATATAAAATGGCAATAAAATGTAAGGAAATCCAAATGCTGACCCATGCTCTCTCGCTGTGGTGTTAACTGATTGTGCGATCTGGTAGGTATCTTAAGCACTTTTGACCTCCACTCGGAGTATCCACCATTAAACCTCACTCAAAACATGCCTGTGTCCAGGAACCAAGGCTTCGAAATAGCCTCGTTTGTATGAAAAACGCACTCTGACCCGTATTATTTGACCGAGAGTGTAGATAAGGCCTTAACTGAGACAACATTAACTTTTATCTATTTTAATACAAACATATGTCAAATTTTCATTATACAAATGACAAAAATAAGGTATTTTTAATGAGTCCTTAACTACGTACAATATTATTGAAAACCCAGATGTCTGTGATGGATGGTCATTATGACTTTATTAGGACAAAACAAAACGGCTGGATGGATTGAATACTGGAGCCAACTTTAATAGAACGCAAACTGCAGGTTAATAGAATCCTCCACTGACACGGAACTTCGTGCAAGCTGTTCCGCGCGCGTGCGGCGTATATCATATGTTTGTACCTTAGAAGCAAAACACTCTAACTCCATATGTAATCCAAGCTACTTGTAATTTTATGTGTTGGTGTTTAAAGTAGCAATTAATGTGTCTTTAATTTAGTATTACGGTGTTTGTGTTCCAGTGTAGATACAGATTTTATTTAATGGTGCGGTTAAGCATTGAATGCATTGACAATCAAGGTTATGGTGTTGTTTGTATGTTATGTTATAACAGGTACTGACAGTCTTCAGTGCAACCAAGTTGCATTCTGCGAACGCCAGGGACAGAAGAAAGCTGTAACGTAGTACACGTAAAACTTATTATTTTCTTCAAATTCTGCAGTGGATAGAGTTCGCATAGAATTCAACTTGCAGCTCCGCTGATGTGAATTTCGAAGACTCATTAGCGAGGTATGCTTGGTGGAGCTCGATGCCAATAACTAATATTACCCCAGCAGGTCTATTATCGTCGCGTTTATGGCGGTGGATATATTCTTGGAGGAAAACTCATTTGAGTGTTCCCCTCGATGGAAATCTTTAGTAATAGGCGAAAGATTGATTCATCTTGAAGTAATTAAGCATCTGTTTCAGGTTTCGCATAAATAACGAGTACGTCCCTATCACTAAGGCTGAAGCCAGACGAGCGTATTTTTTGAGTTGTGAGTCGCGTAATTTCTGCTCCTCCATTCATCATACTACTACTACTACTACTATGAAACTGAATGGAGGAGCAGAAATTACGCGACTCACAACTCAAAAAATACGCTCGTCTGGCTTCAGCCTAAGCATAAGAGTCGCTCCATAACATGGTGGATCAATCAAGGCAGACTTCGATGCGTTATTCTGTTTTAACCCAGAAAACTCACCTTCATTTAACAGAATATCTAACAACCATGAATATAAACACTGTTTAGCGTACTACTTAATAATGATAGGAAGCGATTTCTTTCATGTTTCCTCAACAGTGATCACGCAACGCCATTTAGCGTCGGTCAGTTACCTTTAAGTTTAAGTACGTGCACTTACTATGTATATTGTACCTATGTGATAACACTGTTTTGAAACAATGCATGTGTGACCGTAACGAGACTTATTAGGCTTCTCTGTGCGCGTGCGTGGAAAATGGGAAACATATAATTAAAAAAATAAAAGCAGAATACGCCTGGAGAATAGCTTTATGTTCCCTCATTCTTAGGGTTCCTTGCCCAAATGTCAAAACGGAGCCCTGTTGGTGAAACTTTGACTCCGTATGTGATAGATCTCGTTAGTGAAATATTTACAGAAATTTAGACATATAAGGGTAATGGATAACCCAAACCCGACTAATTAAATAGGTCATAGATAAATAAGTTTTCTTAAATTCTTACAATAAATTGATGTGTCAGTTAAAATTTATTGGTTCTATTTTAAAAGAAGTGCATGTTTGCAAAGTCAATCCCTATTTTACTAAATATTGACTATTTACTATTCATACTATAAAATAGTACTCGTAGGCATTAAAATAATCATGAATACGCTTTACTAAATGTTTCAATCATTGTGAATGTTTGAATTTCAATGGTTTTTGGTACATCTGAAACACCGTAGGTACAGTCACCAGCAAATGTTATCCAATATTGCGCTAAAAAATATCTGACAGGCTCTTAAGCTCTTTATACATTTTAGAGGTGTAGGTACGAGTATAAGTTTGTGAGAATCAACATGGAGTTATTTGAAAAAAGTGTAACAAAGGGAAACATAGGTACTTACAAATGGCAAAACAAATTTATAACGCTTTACCCATGACATGGACAAATCTTCAAAACTATAAAGGGTCTAGCAGGCTAAGGAAGGAGAAGTGGCCCCTGTGACGAATATCGGATTTTTATAATGTCATTTGTTGGCTATCTCATAATATAGAAACACCTTTACTTTCAGCCCCCTATCTTTAACCGTCACCGAGATACTGTCAAAAATGTCATTTTATGGACACATTTTTCAAAGTCGTTTTTCTCCTGAACTATATAAGGTAGAGCAATCAAACCAAATCATAGTTACAAAGGATGGGTAGGAGTATAACTCTGATTTTTTAAAATATTTAGTTCCATGAAAAAATATTGATTAAAATTTCAGAGAATTTTTTGACAGCACTTTTCAACAAGTATTTGTAAAGGTACAGCTACGGAAAAAATCACATAAACTGCTAATAGTATTAGCTAGTACCATGCGAAAAATTCTATAGCTCTGCCTAGCCCACTCTGGGATTACAGGCGTGAAGGTATGTATGTATGTATGTACATACTTAAAACAAATTAAATGTCAAAGAAAGCGTTAAATGAGTATTTCATTCTCAAGGAGATTTTTCGATCCAATGAGGTTTAATTTCGTTGCCTAGCAACAGAATGATTATTTTGAACTTCACGCATGGCTGTCAATAAAGGTCAAACTGTTGCATCTAAGATAACATGTTTGTGTAACTCAGTTTTCATCGAAACTAACTACGAAATCCATGAAATGACAGATTTACTATGTTATAATTATTTAATACAGAAACTTAATGGTCAATTGTTTCTAGTACCTATTAAGTATCACCGTTTATGGAGTATAAAATAACTCATTAGAGCAAACATCGCAATACAAGTCACGGAGATTATACCTGGGACGACTAATATTATGATAGTCATATTATAATCTCCGTGACTTGTATTGCGATGTTTGCTGAGAATGAAAGACTCATTTAACGCTTTCTTTGACATTTTTTTTTTTTTAAGTATGTTGTACCAATTATATTGAATTGATTTTTCGCATGGTACTTGCCAATACTATTAGCAATTTATGTGATTCCGTAGCTGTACCTTTACAAATACTTGTTGAAAAATGCTGTCAAAAAATTATCTGACATTTTAATCATTATTTTTTCATGGAACTAAATATTTAAAAAAATCAGAGTTATACTCCTACCCATCCTTTGTAGCTATGATTTGGTTTGATTGCTCTACCTTATATAGTTCAGGAGAAAAACGACTTTGAAAAATGTGTCCATAAAATGACGTTTTTGACAGTATCTCGGTGAAGGTTCAAGATAGGGGGCTGAAATTTAGGGTGTTTCTATATTATGAGATAGCCAACAAATGACGTTATAAAAATCCGATATTCGTCACAGGGGCCACTTCTCCTTCCTAGACTAGCTAGACCCTTTTACCAACTATTAAATAAGTTTGTTTTAGATGAGTGTATTTATTCTTTGGGTGATTATTATACTAAATGTAGAATTAATTGATATCCATTAATTGCTTTGCTTGTTTATATTCTAAAGGTATAAGTTTTACTTTTATTTTATCAATAGATTTAGTAATTTGGTGATTGTAAATTGTATTAATGAGTTTGTCATTTATTATGACTTCATTTGTTCTGAAGTTAAGTAGGTTATAATTTATATTGTGATAACAATTCAATTCAAACTAAATACCAATTAATTGCAAACCTTTTTGGTGAAATATGGACTACATATTGACTGTTAAATTAAGAACTTGTTAAACATTGTTTCAAGCAATAAAAGATTTTTTATTATTATGCCTCCAGTAATACAGATGTGTTAAAAATATTTAAGCCCAATACTGGATAATATATTAATGCCGGTGACTGTACTTGATTTGTCATCATTTTACCCTTGTCAAGATGAGTTGCGGAACGCAGGTGGAGATGGCAATATCACATCTTATTCATCAAAATACAATCAGGATTTAGAGACCCGATAATTTCCTACATGCATATCAAAATATACGAATATTAAGTCAACTGGTTACAATACGACCAAAAATTCCTTCTTATCTTTTTTTTAGTTGTCGAGTACCGGTACCGGTACTTTTTCCAAAACAGCTGTTCTCTCACCTCGGTGTTAGATTTAAGTTTTGTATTGTTAACCTGTAAGGATACTGGTATTTGTAATTATGGGCCTCGTTGCTCGAAATAAAAGTTTCTTATACTTAATAGTTTAATGTCTAGCCATACTCAACCTTATTTATATGAGCTAAAAATACATTTTAGCTAGGGATCCTCGGGCCAAAATAATGTATTTATTTATTTAAACTTTATAGTACAATGAAAGATAACTACAAATGGCGGACTTGATGCCTTAAGGCATGTGGTATTTAGGTGTTAATAAAGAAAGACATTTACATTTAATGATAAGTTTATTTCAACTGGATCGCCATGCAGCTGATCGGCCGCAGGTAGAGTACCTACAAGTATAGTCAATTAGACTCTAGTTGGTTCTACGTACGTTGACTTATAACTAAGTTACATATTTTCAAGGTATTATCTTACGTTTGCTTATTTGTCTTTCAAATCATCTTTACTTTACAAATTTTATTTCTGCACCTGTTAAACACCTCTCTGGAAGATAAAATTTCGACTATTATGGTATAATATAAATTAAAAAATCTTTACAACGTGGCTTTGGACTAACATACCTACCTATAAACTTATATAAAAAAGCTTATAGTCCGTGGCCTATAGTGGCTTAAGGAGTCGATTCGTGGTCGTAGTTCGAACCCCAGCGATCACCACGAGGACCAGGTACTAATAAGTTTTTGTAACTTAATTACATAATTACATTAACCAAGTCGATGTTCTTAAGGTTAAGGAAAAACATTGTGAGGAAACGAACCCTTTAAATTACTAAGTACTCTAAGAAGCACTTTTATCGAATCAAATCGGATAGAAATGGCGAACTTACCAGTCGACCAAAATTGATGAATATTATACACATCACGGTCCACAGAAAAATAAGACACGTAAAAGTCAATACTCCATTTTTTTTGTGAAAATGGCCTTTATTCCAGGACACCTACCAACGGTGGATAAAGGATTCGGTTTCAGGGGGTTCGAACATGGGTCGGAAATTAGACACTGCTCTCCGAGTGGCTTAGAGCGCCATCTCTTGTTGAGTAGATGAACGACAACGTTAACTACGGCGGAAGCGAGAGGTTTGAGAACGCAGAGGTTAAAATAAAATCCGCTAGATGTCTTTTACTACTATACTAAAACTCCAGTTAATCAAATGCATTCTTCACGAGTTTACACTCGTTTTTACTGTGTTTCTACTCTACCTAGTATAAAATTATAATAATAATATGTGAAATTCCAAGCTATTGGAAATACATTAAAGTACGTGTCTAAACCAACGCACCTCAAAACAGTGACGAACATAATTTACTGAAAAAAAAAAAAAAAATCTTACCGTGGTGACCTTGCTCGGCTGTTAAATGTATTATCATATATTATGTACTGTCATTTCGTCCTTTCTCGCAACTCCCGTATGGTCTAGTGGCTAGGATACCTGGCTTTCACCCAGGAGGCTCGGGTTCGATTCCCGGTACGGGAAATCTTTTTTGGATTTTTAAAAACATACAGTCATATTAAATCGTTCGATAACGTTTTTTTTTTCATTTTAATTTTTATAACGTTCCAAATGAGTTTGTTGATTCAGTACTGCGAATTATTTTGGTAAGACCATGCTCAGTGTAAGGCTCCGTAACCATTACGATAAACACAGAAATCTATCTCAGAATACCACAAGTATTAGCTTTGTAGTTTGTAGCAAGGTTTTTTTCTATAAGGTGTTTGGTACTATCTTTTTCATTTTCAGTAGCTAAACAATAAACATTTATTTCGCCTGAATCTCAAGAACCAATAACTACTTGGACGTGATAGTTTTCGTATTAAATTCGTTATTCTTTATAGTGCTTTCATTTAAGATATCTTTATTTTTTTTGTCTTTGTGGTTTCCGTAGGGGTTTTAGAGTTCTTTAACGCTTACCCAAATTTAAAAATAGGTTATTAACTATATGTAGAAGTGTGACGATAGTGTGCGATACAGACCGATGGACATGGTGAAACTCAAGGGGTTCCTCGTTTGACAACGGAACACTTGTCAAGCTTGTGATAAGTACCCGTTTTTTATGACAATTCTTTAGTTTGTTCGTGAAAATCTGTGCACCATTGCTAAAATAGACAGTTTCGCAATTAGCTTAATTAGATCTTATTTTTTTACAATTCCTGACTATTTCGAGGAACAGGCTTACACCCAAATTAACTTATCAGGAGGTAGGGTAAAGTCACCAGTGGTCAGCCAGAGACCAGTAGTCGACCTCATAATGAGTGCGAAGAGTGGGAAATATATATTTCATACTCTTCCCACTTATACAAAGTATAGGCAGGGGTTGACTACAGGTCTCTGGCTGACCACTGGTGACTTTACCCTATCAGTCAGGACAAGGTTTGTATGACAGAAAATAATTGAAAAATCCACCGGGGAAGTCAGAAATTTGCGCGGGGCGAAGCCGCTGGCGGGCCGCTAGTACCTATGTACTCGTATAATAAAAATGAATCGCTAAATGTGTTGCTAAGCGCAAAACTCGAGAACAAACACCAAGCGCAAACACCACTGGTAATTTCTGAGATGTTGTATAAACTCGCGTCAAAATCATAATATTTACGTTGCCGTCGGCGTGTGGCGGGTTCGGCTGTTACTCCTGACGCTTTACTATAGCAATACGGGAATAGACGCTTTTCTGCTCCGGACGTGAATTATAACTGACGGCTTACGAGTTAAAAAGTCGTAAAAGTCGGCGTTAATGTTCTTATTTGATCTAATCGCAAGAATAGGAATGTATGTAGGGATTTTTTGTGCTTGGTTCGCTGTAATTGTTAGGAGCTCTATTATGATTGGATAATCGAATCTATATCTATACTATCTTTTCTCACTAATGTTTGTTGCTCAATCACGCCAGAATGGCTGAACGGATCTGGATGAAATTAGGCACGTAGATAAATATTGTCTGGAATAGCACATAGGTTATTTTATATCCCAGAAAATTTGTCAGTTCCCGAGGGAATAGCGTTAAACGATTTGTATTACATAATATTACAGGTATAAAGAGAGAGTGCGAATTTTGTAATTTTATATCTATCCAATAGGTAACCTACGGAAACAAGGAACTTATTCGAAAAAAAAAAACATCATTTGAAAGGTACATTATTACGCCTGGATATAGGCATTTTTTTAGCGCTAGCGCTTTATATTGGACTCGATTTTCTGGTACCAAGTAGTGGTTTTATTCTTAGTAAAGAAAAAATAAGACATACCAAATATAGCGATATACAAAGAAACCAGTCGGTTGTTAACAACATTGCGTAAACGGTGTCGAATGTAAGTTCAAGATTATCGTCTCCAAATTCCAGGTTAACGGCTCGTTCTTTCTTGTACACACAACGTACACAACAATCTCTCTTCTTTATTAAATCTACTATTACAAAACCAAGGTCACATTGAATTTGCTGCCCTGTAAAATGCTATTTTTAATTATCATCCAAGTGCTTCTCAGAAAATACCAATTTTTAACATGGACCGAAATTCCCGATCTTTCAATTAGGCACTTCATATTATTTAATGGTTCTGTTTTTGTTTCCGAATTGAATGGTTGGAAACTCAAGTAGCCGTCGCCAAACTGATTATCAATCAAAAACTAGAATCATGGGTACATATACATAAACATTGATTTGAGTTTACTCGCTGGTTTACTCGAGCAGTACGGCGGACCGAACCCAAGTCAAATCCACTTAATGCGCGGTCCTTGTCCACAAAGTGACGTAGGTATGTGAAGTGATCATACCATCCGTGTTTGTCTAAATAAATAGGTAATGTATCATTGAAAATTCTACAGCGAAGGTAAATATGTAAAATATCTGACGGTGCAAACATTTGCAAAAGAATACTGCGTCGAAGTGAGTCATTTTCATCAGCTCAATAGTGCTAAAAGTAACTTTGAAAAACATACAGTAGTAGATACATATTGTATACATATACGGGAAAACTAGGTGAAGAAACTGGTGAAGATGGCGGGAAGCAGGTGAATGAGAGTAGCACAAAATCAAATCTCGTGAATAAAGTTACAGAAACAAAATATTTTGAATACAAGTAGATTTCTCGCTTCAATACCCCTTGTTTGTTATAAATAAATAAATAAATATTACAGATCACGACACATAAATGACCTAGTCCTAAACTAAGCTCGAGGTTTGTAGTATGGGTACTAGACAACGATAAACATACTTATGTAGAGTAATACATCCCTAAATACAAATAAAACATCAAAGACTCAGGAACAAATATCTGCCCTTACAGGGATTTTATCCTGGAACGACTAGCTACGAGGGTTACTACCACTAAGCTAACGTTTCTTCAATATTACTACAACGTTATAATATAGCTACAGGAACAGAAAAAGCAAAAATATAAGTACGTGTATAATTTATCCTAATCCATATATTATGATAAATGTTATGTCCGTAAAGCAGAAAAAAAAGGGTTTTGTAGGACCCAGGAGACATGGCTGGCTTGATTGTGACTGAGAGTGTAGACTAATAATTGGATAAAGCTTTAAGGTCACCGACAGCATCGTTCATAGTGCTATACATATAGAAACAGAAGTACTGGTCCCTCGGGCTTGGCAAGATGCATTTTACAAACTTTAGCGATCACCGAGTTTTATTTATTTATTGATGACATCGGACAGACGTTTATGTCAATTCCATACATTTTGATAGTTTTCTAGAGTAAAAAAATAAATAAACAGTTCGTTTAAGAACTGCACCATTACAGAAAATTTTACTAATTATAGAAAGTAAAACTCAATTTTCAATCGCAGTTCTCAAAATGTACAATGTGTAACGACCCCCCACACCACACTAGACAAGCCTGTATAGCAGACAGATAGACAGACAGATAGGCGGACTGGAAGCAGAGATTTCGATTTCAGTGAGATTCTCGGATTCGACCGACCGAACCGACCGAAGTCGTTAGTTATCGTAGAATGCAGCTTACCTCCCAGGACCACTGCACTGTCCTCACTCCTCATGAGCCGACTGACCGTCCCAAATTCTGTCGCTATCTTAGATATGCAAGGACGGGGCCATAGGCATTGCTGCTTTTCTCCTAGTTGCAGAAAACTTAACGAAATCGAAGAAGAAAATCTTTAATTCTCGCTAGATTTTGATTTTGGTGTGTTTTCCTGCTGAAACTACGCAGGTTATTTAAAAGTTAGTTAAGTTAGTTAGTAAAAAGTTTTAGTCTTTATCTATATCTTATCTTTAATTAGAATTCTGAGGGCATCAAGGGATTCAAGCGACACCCACAACATTAATTTAGCTACCTTCCTAATGAGATAGAGGGAGAAAAGGGGATAAAAAAAAGAACACCTACCTAGGTGTAAGTATATAAGACGGTGCAAGACGACCACATAAGATTGATATGTTTTCGTACATCAACGGTAAGTCTATAGAAAATCACTGTTCGCTTTGCTCTGGATTAAAAATCCACCCTCTCTAGAAATATATCAATTTGCATATTTTTTTTATCTAAGTGCCTAGCAGCAAGAGCCAAAACACAAGAAAAAAAAACATGTGTGTCCCTAATAGGAACATTTTATTAGTTTAATTCCACATAAAGAATAATATTCACTAATTTAATAACTTGTACTACCTCAGCAGACATCACAAATTAAACTTATATTTTTAAAAACCTAATGGTCACTATACAAATAAAATCGATTTAACGTTTAAAGATTCAATTTTCGAACGCACACGGCTTGGTTCAATTGTGGATCCAATAGTACAGTTAAAGCCTACAAAAGCTGTTGGAATGAACTAGGTCTAACTGTAAGCAATTTGCACGCGGTATGTTTAACTAGAATATACACTCAAAGGCAAAATACCACAGTTCTAGCAACTTTGTAACAGTTACGTGTAACTTTGTACCCGATCGATAAGGCAAAGTAGGCTTTTAGAGCAATTATTTTCTTAATGTACAGGCAGCACCAGTAGGTAAAGCTAAAAAAGGGAGATTATTGTTGTACAATTTGACACTTCGGTAAAATGGGGTAAATCCGATTCGGCCAAGTGCGATTCCGTACCATTATCTATAAAAAATCACGTCTGTTGTAAGGGAGCCCGCCCCCCTTTAATATTTATTTTATTCATTTTTTAGTATTTGTTGTTATAGTTAGCAGCAACAGAAACACATCATCTGTGAAAATTTCAACTGTCTAACGGGTGATAACAAAAAAATGAGAATCATTTTCAGTAGTCTTAAAAAAAATAGCGGCCGACCAGCTAAAATAATGACCAAGGAAAGATTGAAGACACTCCATATCACTATCATTCATTCATCAGCCCCGAAAATATTTAAATGTTTTCAACCGTACATTTGCCGGTCTTTAAAAAAGGTGGGTTTGGAGTGCCGCAAGAAGATAAGGGCACCGTAATACACCGATCAGCAAAAATGTTACATTATGTCACAATGCCGCTGGATGGTTACAAATTACAAAGAAAAATCGTTTATTTTGGATTATGAAAGTTATTTCCCTTTGAGCAAAACCAATATACCTGGAAATGATCGGTACTATACCAGCAACATTTCAACATCACCAGAAAATATAATACACAAGTATAAGCACAAGTTTTCAGTGCAGTAGCTTTTTCCGATAAAGGTGTGTCAAAACTGTGGTTCAAACCTAGTGGTTTAGCAGTTAATCCTAAACTCTCATAGAGTGAATGCTTGAAAAAAATACTTATACCATTTAATCGCCAACATCGCCCTGATGGAGAATATGTGTTTTGGCCAGATAAGGCATCGTCGCATTACGCCAAAAAACATTGCAATTCCTAGACTCCCATAATGTACCATTTGTACCGAAAATCCGAAATCCCAAAAACCTTCCACAATGTCGGCCGATCGAAGATTTTTCTGGTTTTTTGAGCAGTTTGGTTTAAAAAAATAATTGGGAAGCAGAAAATTGTACCCAACTGATAAAAAGAATCAAAACCTGTGTGCCAAAACCTGTGTGTGCTGTGTGTATGGATAAATATGCCGTCCAACGGTCTTGTCCGGGCATTATGTCAAAACTGCGTCGAACAGCTGATTACGGGCCCTATCGTAACGTGCATTAATAATTTTGTAAATAGTTAAATGTGTATTATAACCCTTACCTACTATAAAAAAATTATAAAATGTTACACAATTATTTTTTTACACACTTGAAAATAATTCTCATTTTTTTGTTATCACCCGTGAGCTGTCACGATTCGTGAGATACAGCCTGGTGACAGGCAGACGGACAGACGGACAGACGGACAGCGGAGTCTTAGTAATAGGGTCCCGTTTTTACCCTTTGGGTACGGAACCCTAAAAAAGGAAGTGCTTCCTCGAGCAAAAATATATGCCTATTTTAAGGTATGATCACGATTGTACATTTGATATTCATCACCTGGGATTTTATCGCATTTTTCGGTATGAAAATTTACAACCTTATCTTAATAATAATCCAAAGCCGTTCAGCCTGAATCACACGCCTTAAATACTAAAAAGCCTATTAAACCGTAACTATGCGAGAGGTTGAAGGTTTTAAAATTGCATCACCACCGTTTTAATTAATTTAGTTATAAATCAGTGTTCAGTTTTCAATTTGATAACCCTAAATATGTAAACATATTTAATTTCTAAAAATAACCAGCTTATCGTGTAAAATCAGCAAATAAATACGAGGTTAGTAAAAGGTGATAGTATTGCCACCAATCGACAAACACCCTACCCTCATTTTCCAATTTTCTGGTCGGGCATAAAATTTGCTCCATCTGTCATAATTGGCGCAATTATAGAAATTATAATGTCTGCAGGCTCAGGTAGAGAACACGAATAACTGCGGGAACAGGACTCATACACCAAAATGCTTGTTAATAATACTTTACGGGTAACACTTATTTTAAGTATTGTAGTAATGTTTTTATGTATTGTGATCTGGGTTGATCAAAAACAACATATTGAATTGTACGCTGGATATGAAAATGAAGAAATGCCGCAACAACGTCAAAGCCATAAGGAAAAACATGCATATCAACGCTGATTGGCAATATACAATCAAATCATCATTTGCTTGTGGTAATACAATGGCTTCAATATTTAGGTAAGTAGAAGTACCTAGTATAGTCATAGGCAGTAAACTGTAGAACCACTAACTAGTTTTGTAACAGCAGCTACTGCTTTTTTTCTACCGTTCCTTCCCATTTTACGCAAGCTTTCATTGCTAGTTGCTTTGTTAGTATTACCTAGTAAGTACGTTTTTAAATCTTGCAAGTCAGTTTGAAACCAGAGGCCCTATTAATACCTTCACGCCTGTAATCCCAGAGTGGACTAGGCAGAGCTACAGAATTACAACTTTAAAAAGTTGTTGATAATTCTGTAACCACAATTTGCACAAATAGGCTTAGATGTTTACCAGCATATTAGTGACAGGTTGCAAGCCCATCGCCTAACAGTACTTTATTCCCTTAGTCGCCTGTTACGACATCCACGGGAAGACATGGAGTGGCACTATTCTAACCCGGCAACCACACGGGAACGCAGGAAACGTCACGTATTCCAGAATGTCAAGCTGACAATGTATAACACCGCCTAAATTCAATAAATTACTATCTCGAGATGTTTCAAAATACGAATACGCATACATTCTCGATAGCAACCGCAACCTCACCTACGATTATCAAATGTTTAGTAAATGGTCCGGTTATATAAACAACAGAGGCCTGAGGACAATATTTCAAGACTTAAATAAGATGTTGCTGCTAATCGACAGCTACCAAACGTCTGTGCCATCGAAAACATTCCCAGATGAGGTGGTAAGTCAACAACACAAATCTGAAAAGTTTTTTCGTTAACAACCAAATATGTGTACTACACCAAAACATAGCTGGCTTAAGTAGTAAGGCTGATCAACTTGCAGTATGCCTGGATGAACTACTTGACAAACAAACCTGCGTCGACGTTCTCTGTATTACTGAGCATAACATGACAGCTCTCTCTAAGGACTCTGTTGATATACAAAACTACCGGATCGCAGCATCATTTGTCAGGAGCAAAAATAAAGGAGGAGCATGCATTTTGGTTAAAAGCGGACACATGTACAAAGAACTACCCGAAATTGCAGCTCAATCGATATGCGGTCTATTTGAGTGTTGTGCTATAGAACTAATTAAGTTTAAGCTAATAATTGTATGTTTGTATAGAGTTCCAAAGTCAGAACATATTCATTTAAGTGTCTTTCTTGAAAAACTGGACACGATTATGCATACAATAAGTAAAAAGACACGTCATAATGTTGTTATCTGCGGAGATTTTAATATAAATATTTTAAAGAATAATAATGTCACACAAGATTTAAAAAATATTTTAGTTAACTATAATCTCCAACTACAAGTTAAGCAACCCACAAGAATCATTAGTCGTACTTGCATTGATAATATAGCACATAACATTTCAAAGAAATGTGATATAAATGTAATTGATTTCGGACTATCTGATCACACAGCGCAATTGTTAAAAATTCCTATTAAAAATACTTGTCTAATCGATACTTGGCGAATAGTAAAAAGGGATTATAGTGTAGAAAATTTAAGAAAGTTTAAATATTGTATAGGAAAATTAACTTTTAATGACATGATGTATACCAACAATCCAAACGAAGCTTTTAATATTTTTTATGCGGAATTTAAATTGTTTTATGACCTATGCTTCCCTTACAAAGTTGTAACAATAAAGACCAACAAACGCCCAACCTGGATCACGCAGGGAATAAAAAAATGTAGTAAAATTAAAAGACGACTTCTGTGGGAATTTAGGAAAAAGTCAACGTTGACAAATAAAGTGAAGCTGAAGAACTACTCAACTAGGTTTAAAAATATTACTAAGCTGTCGCAACGAATGCAAAATATAAACGCAATACAAACTGCAGATAACAAAACGAAAATGGCCTGGCAAGTGATAAACAGGAAAAAGTTAAACAGTCCTAAGGACCAAATTTTAAAAATTAAAAGCAATAATACTATCATCACTGACCCATTGGCTATAGCGAATGCTTTTAATGATTATTACATTAATAAGACTTCGGAACAAAACGTTGCAGACGGTAATATTCATCAGAAGATTAAAACAACATTAACATCTATGTTTATGGCACCAAGCACCCCTATGGATGTATATAAAATCATAAAACAATTAAAAAACAGTAATAGTGTAGGACATGATGGAGTACGGACAAAAGTTGTTAAATATGTCGCGGAGTGCATAGCACCTCACCTAAACTATCTTATAAATCTCAGCATTAGTGAAGGTATCTTTCCTGACAGTCTAAAGATAGGTATCATAAAACCACTTTATAAAAAAAAACGACAAGGAAGATATGAATTCTTACAGACCAATTGCACTCTTATCAATATTCGCAAAAAATTTTGAAAAATTTATACATGGACAATTGTACTCGTACTTTGAAAATAAATGTATTTTAACGAAGGAGCAACAAGGTTTTCGAAAAAATAAGTCTACAGTTATGGCAATATTAAATTTACTGGAAATTGTAACAAAAAATATGGATATTCGAAAACCAACTTGCGCTATATTCATGGATATGACTCAAGCCTTTGATTTTGTAGATCATCAAATTCTTTTAAAAAAACTATATGCTTACGGAATAAGAGGCAACATTCATCAGTTATTAGAATCATATTTGAGAGATCGAGAACAATATGTACAGATATCTAGAATTGATTCGAGGTCAAAAAAAGAAGTTGCTTTTCGATCGGAGAGTCGCAAAATCAAGTATGGAGTTCCACAGGGTTCCGTTCTGGGTCCACTATTATTTATTATTTATATTAACGATTTACCTAGAATAGTAGACAACCCGATGACTTTATTTGCCGATGACTGTACAGTAATAGTAGATTGCAACGATAAAAACACATACGAGAATGATATAAATAATACGTTAAAAAATATTATTTCTTGGCTTAAATATAACAACCTACAGGTAAATTTAACCAAAACTAATTTAATGCATTTTAGTCAACGCAAATCTACTATACCACAAACTAGTATTACTTATCAAGGTTGCAAATTAGATGAAGTGGAATCTATACGTTTCTTAGGAGTTCAAATAGATCAATCACTTAATTGGAAAAAACAAATAGAATTAGTATGTTCAAAATTAGCTAAGGCGTCCTACGCACTTTATAAGTTGCAACTAGTAATGGGCCGCGGTAATATTCCCGTTACCAGTAAGTTTCCGTTTGGGAATATTCCCAGTAAGTTTCTAATGTTACCAGTAATATTCCCAAAAGGTGGGAATATACTATACTGGTGATTTATATGAGATTTAATGATTATATAGTTAGTTAAATAAGCAATATGCATAGATATATTCCTTTCTCTTTTACACATATCACCTTTTTTCTCTTTCACACAAACTTCTTATCTGAAATGGCACAAACACAAAGGACTTAGTTTTGCCCTTGACTCGACTCAGTGCACGTGCTTTTTGTGATGATAGTGAAAAATGTGATAATGATTACTAAGCTTAAAAAAAATCGTTTTTCATGAAAAGAGGAAAAACATTTATTCACGCCAAAATTACACAATCTGTATTTTTTTAATTTTGTCATGTATTTATGACAAAATTAAAAAAATACAGTAAAACAAATTCTTAAAACTAAACTTAAAACCTAGTGTTACCTCCCCAAGCCCTAATTACAGCCTCCATGCGATCCTTCATTGACCTCACCAACGTCACGATTCGTTCTTGAGGAATGTCACTTCACTCCTCGACGACGGCGTCCCGAAGCTGTTCAAGGGTAGCAGGGGCAGTATCACGAGACTGCACCCGGCGTTTCAGATCATCCCAAAGGTCTGGCTCTATGGGGTTCAGGTCAGGACTTCTCGCTGGCCACTGCATCACGGGGATCCCAACCTGATCCAGGTAGTCCCGAACAATCAACGCCGTATGAGAGCGGCCGTTGTCGTGCATGAATGTGAATTCAGGCCCGACAAAACCAGCATACGGGACCACGTGGTCCTCCAGGATCTCTGTGATGTACCGATGAGCAGTCAGGGACCCCTGGCCACGTCCACCTCCAGTGCGGGAGACGCACACAAGGTCGGTTTTGCCCTGGATTGAAATTCCGCCCCAGAACATGCAGGATCCTCCTCCGTAGCTGACGGTTTCTACCTGCCTCCTGTACACTCTTCTACGCCTATCGTTGTAGAAAAGGCATACCCTCGTCTCGTCGGAGAAGAGGACAGACTGAAGTCTGACTCGCCTATGCTCTGCTGTCAATTTGGGGCACGTAGCAGACCTACGAGGCAGGATTTTCTTCTCTCGCAGCCTTCTTCTTACTGTGGAAACGCTCACCGACGTCCTCCGAGCTGTTCGGAGCTGCTGTTGCACCTCAACAGCGTTGGAGAATCGGTTACGCAAACACGTTGACACAATATAGCGGTCATCTCTGTCGGAAGTGAAATGTCGTCTCCCAGATCCATGCTTCCTGATGTAGCCTCCAGTCTCCTGGAACCGCTGGGATACTCGTTTCACCCGGAAACGGCTTATGTTGAGTTGTCGAGCAACATCAACCTGCCGTAGTCCTGATAACAGTAGTGCTACCACTTGAGCTGCTTCTTCTGCCGTGATATCAATTTTTCAGAGTTTTCTCTTACTGGAGCTGTTCAGGTGTGACTTCTGTGATGTCTGGATAGCAAATTACCCATAATTCATTTTTACCCCCCCCCCCTTTTATTCGTGTTCAGGGTGGCACAAGTAGTGAGTCCTCTAATGAGTTTTCCATCTCTTTTTTTTAAAGACCCTAACGTGTCGTGATCATTGTTTTTACGAAAAAGAACGATTCGCGTTTTTAAAGTTGATTAACTGTGCTTTCAAATGATACTAATATTGGTAGGGTACAATAAATAAGTTAAGAGCTTTATTAGCTTGAAATCAAAATTTCAAAAGGTGCGATTTTTTTGACGCCGTGTGTATTTGTATAATTAAACTGATTTTCCGACATTTTCTTTCATTCCGATCGAAACTAAGATGTTTTTACCGTGATTTAAAGTGTACTTGGCCATAATTACACGATGGGAATATTCCCAGTAACATTGGAAAAATACCTGGTAATTTTGGGAATATTCCCGGTAACATTGGGAATTTACTTTCTGGGGGGGAGCTCCGTATTTTTTTTTATTCTAAATTGTTCCTATGTTCACCAAATAAGCATAAAACACAAAAAAAATATTACTTTATAATTCAGTTTTTCTATATTTCCCTAAATTTCCAATACTTGGAAATATTACTGGTAACATTACTGGGAATATTCCCGCCATGGGAATATTCCCGGTAACGACCCATCACTAGTTGCAACAAATAGTCAACATTGAAACTGTATTGACAGCATACCATGCTTTAGTAGCGTCGATCCTTAGGTATGGTGTGGTCATTTGGGGAAATTGCACAGACCGCGAAAAAATATTAAAAAGCCAAAAGAGGTGCATTAGGGCAATGATCGGCTTAAAACCAACAGATAGTGTTAAGCCATATTTCGTTAAGTATAAATTATTAACCTTTCCTTCGATATATATTTATGAAATAGCATTATTAGTTAAATGTAACCCTAATATATTTAAGCGAAATAAACACGCTAATAAAATTCTTAGACCACGTGATGATGGTAAAGCAAGCGTTCCACTTACAAAAACGGCACTACTTGGGAAAAGCATTTTTGTTATGGCACCTCGCATTTATAATAAAATACCAAGACAGATAAGGGACACCAGCATTGACATGTTTAAAAAAAAATTAGTCAAATTATTAATAGAAAAATGTTATTATAGTATTAGTGAATTTTTAAATGACATAGCATTGTAAATAGTATATTAATATAAGAGCCATACAATATAATAATATGAATAATTTGTACGCCGAAAGGCAAAACATGAAGAACATTGAATATATAGAACACCTGTATAAAAATTACTCAACTCATGTTTAACAAATAAAATTATCTTTATCTTTATCTTTAAAATAAGAAGCGTCAGATTCAAATTAGCACTGTCATGGCGCTGTCATTTGATTATGACAGCTGCTCATAGAACAGCAAAGTGTTTTAGCGACACCTAAACAAAATTAGGAAGTTTAGAGGTCACTGTAGAATTGGGTCCATTATCTTACCAAGTAGAATAAATGCCCGGCATCGGGTGGTGGTAACAAGATCTCCGCTGCATTCAACGTAGACCAACCATATTCGGACTTGTTAGTTTAGTCTCGATACGGAGATGATGATGGTTGATAGTACTTATAGTCGGAAACAAGAACTAATTTGACGTTTATTTTCCACTCGTTTAGTACATTCCGTGTCATAAAATACAAAAGTACATATGCTAATTGATGGCAGTAGTGCCGCCAAAGCTTCTGCAACTCTTCTACGTGGTTGACACTGAGTAGTAGAGCCTCCGGAATTAAAGCTCCTGCTACTTCCTCAAAGCCTCTATAAAGTTGTAAAAATGTATTTTAATTATAGTTCAGGCGGCGCCTAAATAGGTGCCGTAAGTAATTGAAAAGTTAAATTTAATATCATGCCATGTGGTTGCCGGCTTAGAATAGTGCAACTCCATGACCATGTTAGGCGATGGGCTTGCTACCTGTCACTAATATACACTCTTAAACATCTTAGCATAATTGTGCAAATTGTGGTTACACAGTTATCAAGAAGTTTTTAGAGTTGTTAGTAATTCTGTAGCTCTGCCTACCCCACTCTGGGAATGAAGGCGTGAAGGTATGTATGTAAATTTAATATCATATCTCATGATTTTGAAGTATTGACTAAGCGTCAGTTGATATTTATACCGAGTTTGTAGGTTATCGCTTGCTACAAGAGCTGTCGTCGTAATTATCTCTGCAAGGTTGACGTGCACTGTAAAATATTTATGTACTTAGGTGTAAACATTTATGAGTTATTTATATTGTTTGCCTCGACGACTTTCAACGCACCGTTTCGTGAAACTCGTGGTTTGAGAAAAGACAATGTCAAATAAAAATCATTTAATTAGTCGAGCATTTGTAGAGTTTCTTAATTTGCTCTTAATACTGTATCGAAAAGTTCCTTTGCTAATTGACACTTAATCACGTTAACTTATGTGGGTCATGCAAAATTTGTGTTATTGCGATCAAAAGTAAAACAATAATTACATGTATATATTTTTTAATTATCCCAAATCAAACAAACTCCTTTTAAAAATATATTTAGGACTGACATTTTAAATTAACCTGGACTGTGTAGTTTAAGTTTTTTTTTAGAAGGATAGAAAGAAAGAAAAGCATTTATTCGTGACATAAATAACAAAGAACAGATTAACAAATACGAGAAGAAAGTAGCCACGAAATGGTCCCAACTCAGCAGGCATTAAAGTCAGCGCTGGTCTTCCGTTGGAACCATCAGGTGAAAACCACGGAAGGTTACACACACATAATTATTTGAAGTCAAAACGCGAGTAATAAATGAATGAAGTGTTGACTATTGAATTGAGATTAAAATTAGGTACTTTTCAGGAAATCGTTAACAATCTGGATATTGCATGGTTCCTACATTCTGCGACAAACAAAAAATAAACAGACAAATTCTGCGACAGACAAATTCTGTCACACGGTTATAGAAAGTTATGAATCACAAACCCTTACAAATTCAATATCCGCATGTCAATTCGCTTTAACTTGTCGGATCATTGAGTTTCTGACTCACAGCCTTCCATTGACATAGTTAGATCGATGTATGAATTCTGTATGCTTAAAAATTTCCATCCACAGGTGTTTCCGTGGTCAAAGACGTGAAAGGACGCGGTCGGTTTGCCCCTAGGCGTGTATTGGAAACGAAGATTAGATAACAGTTCCTCTGAAACGTTCCGCAGGCCTTCGTTCATCACCTCTCGCGGTGTTTATTTTTTAGCGGCTGCGAATATACAAGCGCCGGAGTGAGCCGCGTGCAGCCAGTCGCCGTTCAGCCGACACAGACGACATTCGCGTCGCGCGCAAGCAAATTTTCCCGCCGCGAATTTAAAAAAGCGCGTGTTCTAAATTCAAACCGCAAGTTCCGTTCGTTCATTTCGCGCGATTTAAATATGCCTAAAAAGAAATAAGTACACTGTTGGAGCATAATTATTTACCGTTTTTGTAATATCGTTGGAACATGTGCTAAATTGTGATTACGTGCTAATGACTTTGCGGATTGCATGCCTGTTTAAGTGGCGTTTTCGCTTGTAAAAATCTGTGATAGTACAGCTGTGAAACTTTTGTACCCAGTGCATAACTTTAACGTTTTGTTATTTATTGAGTTTCGTGAAATTCAATTTCGCGAAGCGTTTAGTAATATTTCTTTATGATAGGACCATATATGAAGGTAAGTTTTGACTTATTATAGCTTTAAGTTTGAAGTTAGTATTTCCTCACATGTTGTTACTGTGTTACGGTTGTAAGTTTAAAAATGCATGACGGCTTTTTCTCTGAAATGAGCCAGTCAATTTTCATGCTCGAATGTTAATTTCATGCATTAGCATGAAGTAATGAGAAAAATGTAAGTACTTATATGTTTTAAAGTCACGAATACAGTTTGAATTATTTGAGCAAATGAGAGAAAACTAGGCTTACGAAGATCCTTGTCGGTCAAAATGGTTTTTGTGTCAGGAAAATGTTTTTGGCCTTACAAAAAGCGTCAATGATTTTGATCTCGAAAACTTCCTTAAACAAACAGCATTCTTAAGGTTAGCAAATCATTCAAATTTTCGATAAGACAACTTTTTGGAGTTGCTGATAATTCTGTTGCTATGCCTACCCCACTCTGGGAATGAAGGAGTGAAGAGATATGTACTTATGTATAAACCAGGTACCTTAATGGTATCTAATTTATATATATGTAAAATATCTATTTGTATTACCTCAATAATGTACAAACTAATATGGATTTTACGTCAAATTTCAAATATAGAATGTCGAACGGTCTATAATTATCTACAGATGGGTTAAAACTTCATGCAAGGAGACGGACTTAACAGAAGCGCGTGGAGCTAACCCCATGTGCTTCTGATTAGTCAATTAGAGAAAATACTCTTTTACCGAACCCTTGACCTCGCGTGTGATATCCACGGACTTATTTCCCTAATAAGTCCATGGGAGTGTCTATAAATAAGTTAACATTGGCGAAATACACCTTAACAGGAGTGAAAGCCGTTAATTATAATTAGAAATGGAAGAGGTCATTTACTAAAGTTGTTCACAATAAGTAAAAAAAAAAAGGCAACCATGAATGATTTTTTATAATGGTTAAGAGAACCTCTAAATTTACTCAAATAAATATATAAATGAATGCGATTGATAGTAAATTAAAGACTGTCATTTTAAGTTTTTGTTACTATAAAAGTACGATATTTTCATATCTCGGCTTCATCATCACTACATAGTATAAAACAAAGTCGCTGGCGCTGTCTGTCCCTATGTATGCTTAAATCTTTAAAATTACACAACGGATTTTGATGCGGTTTTTTTTAATAGATAGAGTGATTCTTAAGGAAGGTTTATATGTATAAAACATTCCACGCGGGCGAAGCCGCGGGCGGGTCGCTAGTATTAAATATATTACAAAACATGTTTATTTTGAATAGATCTATCACAATAAAATACTTTTATTACTGATCGTTCACCGTAAAAACATATGACTTTTCCCTTTTTTTTTCCCCTTTATAAACCCTTTTAAGTACAAAATTTGACAGAAAACTGCAACTAAACTTTTTACAGGTAGTTACTAGTAAAACCAACTTACTATAAAACAATCGGCATGAGGTCATACATTATTTACATGTGAGTAAGTATATTAGTGTTAATTGTTAAATATAAACCAAATTGTCGTCGTCACGTTTCCTGTGACCGCGCGGGGGGTATAAAAACCGTTTATACAACAGTGGGTGCTATTCATAAAATTTCGGACCTCTGAGTCATCAAACCGTCACGTCTGGCCGGTACCTCCATAGATGCGCGTGATCCAATAGCTAACGTCGATAAATGCTAAGCGTGTGTTGAAGCCATGAGGTCAAAGCCATCTATTTTGATAGCGCGTTTTTTATCTCGTTCTAATTTACTAAGTTTAGCAATCCTTCGAAAAACATCTCTGACCTGAAGCCAAACTAAATTGGTAAAAAAATCTCGTCAGCGTGTCTTACCATGTTTTTAAAATTAGCACCTTGTATCGAATGTTTAACCTCAATAAGGTCAAATTGATTTAATCAGTTGAGCTAGTCAGGCGCGGCGATACCAAAACAAACGATGGTTCGGCTTACATTGCGCTTAGATAAAGAATCTACAGTTAAGTTTTTTTTATAAATAAGTAGTTAGCAAGTAATGTATTTAATTGTTTTATTATACTCTTTAGTTGGAAGCGTGTCGCCATCCGCATTTGTCACCGAGTTAATAACCGGCTGAACACGTAACACGTCTGTTATATTGCTGTCGCCAATTTAGCCAGATATTTATCTAGACTGTACCTAACAGTTTATGAGTAAATAACTAAGAGAATAAGTGAAGGTTAGCATTATTAAGACGCTTAGACACATTAATTACATATCTACATTGCACAATAGGCGTAGCACGCGACATGCGGCATTCTTTAAATTGTCTAGATTATAAAAAAAACTGGCGTCTCGTCCACGATTCGCTCCGTTAAATAAATAAAAGCTTATATACATCCATCCGGAATAATGTACCTTTCAAATGGTAAAAGTTTTTTTCGAGTTGGTTCCGAGGTTGAACATTACCCGTCGGACGGATTTATTCTACCATTTCATAGAATTTCCTATCATCAAACGCCATCGTCTGCTGAAACTATGATGTTGTCGGGATATCTTAAGCAATAATTACGTAAGTTAGGTTAGGTTAAATTTGTGACCACTAAAAAAAAAGATTCATGCAGCGAGAAATGCCTTTCGATGAAATGAAAATTCTGTGGGATGATACGGATAACTTGAAAGGTGTTCCTCACAAAATTCACAACCTCTCAATTATTTCTCTTGATGAGTATTTGTAGATAAAACTGGAAGAAGGGTTACCAGTGGGATTTAAATAATAATAAAAACGAACCCGCTTCACCTGGAAACTACGTTGTTTAATTGCAATACTAGGAATGCAATCTCGGGATAACCGCAATCTTGAAGCTGGGAATTTAAATGTAATAAAGATACCTACGTTATGGTTAATGATCGGACTTAGTATTCCGTTTAATTTTGCGGAATTTGTTGACAATATCATAATATGGATACGCCATTGAAGTATTAAAGCCGCGAACAAGTACGCTAAGTTTGTTTATGTAGTTATTAGGATTTACGGCTGCATGAGGTACGAAATATAGTCATTAAAATGTATACAAATCTAACGCAATTCCGCGAACGTACCCTCATAAAAATACGAGTATTGCATAACACAAACTAGGTCTATTATTGTTAATATATTTTAATACAATATAGGATCCCAAATATATTTTACTCCTTGTATTACACCTACTCAAAACATTCACGGCCGAGGTCTCGATATTACTACAATTTGAGCACAAATAAGGTAGCTTTGGCACTGAAAGTTTCAAAGCATGGTACTAAAGAGGTGAATAATTGCCTTATTGCTCACCATTAGGTCCGGCAGCTGCGAAATAGCCCACTAGCTCATTAAAATTACAAAGCATAATCATAGCAATTTTATAGTCAAAAATACACATGGCATAGTGGTGGGCACATCCGCCCTACCCATGTGGCTCCTACGTGTGGTCGACTTAAACCGCAAAGTATCATTTTAATGGAGGTACTTATGTAATATTTATAAAATGTCTGCTCTTAGTTGTAAATTAGTAAATATTTTATAAATAAGTACTGAAAATATATACGCGTAATATAATGGTACGCGCGATCGTAATATTTTAATTACATACATACTTACATTGAATCACGCCTTTTTCCCAGAGGGGTAGGCAGAGACCACTTCTTTCCACTTGCTACGATCTTGACAAATTTATTTCGCTAATTATTCATTTTAAATTACTAATAAACCCTTTAAGTTACAAAAAAAAAATTGATACATATAAACGTACAGTCAGCAGCAGAAGTGGAAGACAGTCGAAGAGTCGAAAATTATATACGATTATATCGCTAAGAGAATAAGAACGTTTGTAGATAATTTTGAGCTTTTCAACTGTCACCCTACTTCTGTTGCTGACTATTTCAATATTTTTAATTTTTCAATAAAGCGGAATTAGCAAGTTTAGAACATCGTTACTGAAAACTGACAGTTCAAATTCAACACACAGAAGTAGACGCCCTTTATATTTACTAACTGACCTTATCACCATACCTGGGATAACTCGGGGCATCTGTACGAAAGTGATGTAGCAAAATATTTTATCGACATAAAATATATCGATGTTACTGCCAACATCTAAATGTTATTCGACATAAATAAATATTACTTATTTTCTCCTCATTTTTAGATAAAAAATAAACAAATTAACACGTGTATTTATAAAGTTTTCATAATATATAATCAATATTTTTTCCATATTCGTCGGTATTAATGATTGCCGTCTAGATGAAAATATCCACTTTAAACTACTAAACGTACGAATATGAATGGTACTGACAGTAAATTATCATTTTGATTGAAATGACATCCGCATACTTTTATTATCTTAAGAGGCTCGATATCAGATATGACATTGAACCTCTTTACAGTAATCGAGAATGTTCAATGTGCACATGTATTAATTTAATTATATAGACATCATTTTTATCGATATCAAATCCCTAGAACTTGCCCCGAGTTATCCCAGGTATGCTTATCACTAGTAAATTTCATCTAGGTATACATACATGTAAAACTAGTCTGAGGAATTATGGATTCAGGTTTAGTAGCAAGGGCCGTCACGGAGCAGCGTAAGTTATAGTTTCTTATTCGTTGTAGGTAGTAGATACCATTAAAAGTTATTACGTCCATTTAGACATAAAATACTTGACGTAACATAACGTTCATACTTTACAGGAAATAAAACTAGTTATATTAAGCTGATTTAATTTATCATCATATTTCATTCATAGAATTTATAGAATTAAAACAATGTATAAAAATACTCGTACCTTTATCTAATGTTGCATCATATAGAATAATAAATAATAAATTACAATTGACAGGAAAAATACTAGGCCTTATAAAAATATATCAATACTTTGGTCCTATGGCGTCAAACGGTCACCTTTGCTGTTCAACGGTTAGCGCCTGCGCCCAACATGGTTTATTGTCAACTTATCGAAACAAATACGCAAGGCTAATGGTCGAGACTACATTAACGTTACCTATAAGGACAAACTCATTGTTTTGTTAGTACCTTAACGTTTAAAATAAACATTGACACACATACCCATCCTTATCATACTTACGTTGGTACTATAGTGCCGTTTCCACTAACTTATCAGACCCGGTAGCTGTCATCAACGTTAACGTACCTAAGTGTAATGTTTGTGTGTATGACTGTAGCATTAGGTCTAGTTTAAACCACCAGGCTAGCGATATAAAAAGTTTGTAGTACAATGGTAGAGAATCGACGTAAGCTTAAGGTGCTTAAAGCTGTGGCTACTGACCTGCTTGATCAAAGAGCTGTATTTCTTACGAAACATCTGTAGTATTTTCAAACATGTTAACAACAATGGAAAATGGCATCTGCTTTAGCTACCTACTGAATTCAGAAACGACCTTCTTGGCTTAGGCGGGCACCAACTGTACTCCGGTGCTGAAAAAACATGCTTTTTCCAATGTTTTTTGCCTTGCTGTCCGTCCCAATGTTTTTAATTTTATTTTGATTCTTATGCCTACCCCACTCTGGGAATGAAGGCGTGGTATGTATGTATGTATTCTTTAATATATCAGTTAAGTCGCCCCGAGTGTTGACGGAGGAATAAGAAAAATCTCAAATTAAGGGACACTGTAATTTTATTTTCATTCGAAAGAAATAGTGGTTGAAAAACAAATTACATTTAATTTATTAATTAGTGCACGTAAAATATATTTTCTGAAGAAGAGGTAAATCATCCACGTAAAACGTCAATCAACACTAAACATAAAGTACTTGTTGGTACATAATATGAAATTTCTTGGTACATGTACCTACCAATAAATTAAATTTGCTCTGATTTTTTTGCATCAACATTGGCTGATAAGGCATAAAGGCAGCTAGCGTTTACATTTTAATTATACATTGAATTATACCGTATTTACAAAATACAAAGGCGTACTTAATAAATAACCATGTAATATTAAGTAGCATGGGTTTACGAGGAATCGGTACTAGACAAAGGGAAAACCATAGCAGGAAGTTCTTGAAGATAACAGGCATGTTATACAATACATATTAAAGAACACTAAGGTATGTTTTTAGAATCCTATGGACATATTGTCATAAAGTTTAAATAACCTTAATTTCATTAATTAGGTATCTAAGTACTTAATTAATTCGAGAATATTGCAAGCCTTTAAAGGCCCGGACTAATATACATACATACATACATACGGGTGGTTCTACTTGGGAGGGACGAAAACGAAATGATTCTTGGCACAACTTTTTTTTGGCATCTAAGGTCAGAAAAGTAGCTTGACGCCTAGCTTAGGTCGTTCTATTACTGATATCAAACGGGCCAGTCAAAAAAATAAAATATACCAAATTTAGGACCATTTAAAAAAATATGGGCCCAGGAGACTTAGGCTATGGACAGGATACTGAGTATTGATACAAAAGAACTTAAAAACCGTTGTAATTATTTAAATGTTTTATTAATAAAAATAGTTAAATGGCATAAAAATAGTGTCTTGTGAATAGGGAATGCAAATAACCGGCTATAACCGATTTTAACCGGCTATTTTCATATAAAAACAGCTAATAACCGGGTAAATTGCATTCTCTACTTGTGAAACACTTCTATTGTAAGACTCACAAATTATCACAAGTTGACAGTAATTAGTACTACTTAGTACAAAATTAGGAAAATTGAAAAAAAAACAAATAGTTTTTTTGTATTCTCTACACAACAAACATTGTCAAAGTTTTCATTATAATTATAGAAAATTAAATGAACTTACATTTATTACAAAATCTTTAAGGTTTTATCAGCCTTCAATAGTTTCATTATTTGTAACTTAACAGTAATCTCACTATTCATTAACATCAATTACAGAGTTCAAAACTCAAAAAAATAAAAATTAAAAGTGCTTCATCAGTCTCATCATTATAATATTAGGAACTTTGCATAAAATTATGAAAATAACAAGTTTTCTAAACAACTTCAAAATGGCAACATGATTATCAAATTTTAAGTAAACAAAAATCAAATAAACCTCAATCCAATTAAAAAATAAAAATATATTTTTCTCCAGTCTACAGACAGTATTATTTGTAGTCACAGTCCGCAATTCTTCCTTAGTAATACTTTTCGGTTTTGCCATTTTTCTGTAAAAAATATAATGAAGAGTATAAGGTATTCCAATATTACCTACACATATTTTAATTTTTTTTCTAAAAACTTTTATAATTTAAGATGAAAAGTGTAAAAAATATAATTGTTTTTAAACAAAAAATAAATAATGATGAAGTTTTAATGTTAGAAATCAAAGTTTTTGCTTGGCGAAATTCGCAGCTTAATAATTTATGATAACTATGATAAATAAATAATATGTAACTAATCAAATAATACATAAATATACCAGTAATTAATATATCAATCATTACTATTTGTGCGGATCCTTGATGAATCTCAGTCTCCTGATTAATCCTCAGTCTCCTGGCTATTATATTTCCAGGAGACTGAGAACAGGATACTGAGATTATTTTAGGTTTTTTGCCAATAACTACGTCAATGCAACATATAATAATGAAATTATGCAATTCTGTACTCTAATTTAACGAATTTACGACATATGAATGCAAAAAAAGTATATAGAAATCAATGAATTTTAAATAAATACGTACCAGGATACTGTTAAGCTGACTGGCCGCAGCACAAACTCACTCACGCAACTCACCGTAGCGACTAAGCAAACCGCGAGCCGAGACGGACACGAGTGGTTGTAAGCTAACTTCACTTCGATCGTACACTCAAACCGAACAGCAACGCGCTAGACGCGGTAATTCAAACTGATTTTAATGTGTTTTGATGTAGCACGAGACTGAGGTAAAAACCGAGAGACAAAATATAATGCACTTTTTTATTAACAAGTTTCGTATTTAAGGTAAAATTAGACAAAAACATTGAAACTATATATATTATACATTTCTATTTTAGTGCAGATATTAAGTACATACTCAAAATAAAATTATGATGCACCCTTTAAGCTTTCATTTCGTCCGAGAGACATGCCAGGAGACTGAGAATTTGGCACTTTAAAGTACAATTTTTGAAAGATATATATTTAGGAGTGAGCTAATTTTTTGTGTCATACTAGAAACCATTTAGTTGTACACTTTCAATCGTAAAACAATATAATTTACCTACAAAAACTACTCAAAATAAGGTGAGCCGCGGAAAATTCCCTTGCGAGTAGAACTACCCATACCTTCACGCCTTCATTCCCAGAGTGGGGTAGGCAGGACTAATATTACTCGGCTTATGTATTATTTAAGGTTCTGTGAGTGAGCTGGCATGTTTCCGTGACCCTTTCAAACTGTATTACTGAAGAACGGTAAATATGTATGCGAACGGAACCAACAAGATGTTATCAAACATAAATGTGTGATAACTTGATAAGCAACGTGTCAAACTTTAAATACCAAATGGTAAGAAAAACCCATTTTGAAAGAACAAAGTATCGAAAGGTACTACGTATCTGATCTACCTAGTCAAAGACCAAAAAGGTGAATAACGAACCATTCAGAATCGATAAAGCGTAAAAAAAAGTTTTATTGAAAAAACATCAGCGGAAAATATAAAGTCGATAGTTTCAGTGCATCGGTCGCACGTGTATGTGACGCGCGAAGTACGTACCAATCAGTAAACAGCTATCAGTAAACATGAAACAAAGAGTAAGCACATTAATTTAATTATGCAAACTATTCATTCTCAGTCAAAACCAAAAAGTTATAAGTAGGTACCTAATGATACCGCCGTACTACTTAATGTTGACAGCGGCTGTAGATGCATTATTTTCATGTGCAATCCCTACGTTGTCACCTTACCTCATATACATAGCTGGGCACCGTTAATCAAATAGTTAACTCCTTTAATCGTTAATCCGCTACAAAAAAAGTTAGCTTCGTTAAACGTTAAAGCGTTACATTTGGAAAGAATTAACGCAAGTTAACGTTAATCGTTAATCCGTTAATATGTGTAAAAAAATGCATTTTTATATCGTTGCGTTAGTGAAGTTATAAAACCTGTTGATTTAGGTTCTGGAAGTTAACAGGATAGGAACAAAACAAAATACTTGTATAATTCAAATGTGTAATTTAATCGTCGGGCATAAGGTGCATAAGGTGTGTAATTCGCCTTGATGAACATTAACATGTTGAAGTTCTCGTCTGAAAGCGAGGCTCGTTTTGGTGCTAAAATGTCTTTACACGTAGAAAACAGACGTTCAACTGCAGCGCTTGAGGGTATAGCAGTATTGTATTTAATGAATAGATTTATGAATATCTGTTCCTCGAGGAATGCAGCATCGTTGAACGAGTCTTTTGATTGCATTTCTAGCGACATTTATCGAGACTTTGCGCTTTACTCTTTAAAGAGTTGGAGCTCTTTGGTTTTTCTATACTTAGACTGAGTGACAGAATTGAAAAAGTCTTCCTCGTCATCATCGTTGTTACTCGCATTGCTCTCTCCGCCACTTAAACTCCATATCAACCGGAACTTTGGTTGAAATGCCGCGGCAAGTTGGCATAATTGTCCGAACCTGTTTTTCGCGCCGGTGCCGTGCGGTAAATAGTAGGCATTGTATTAACGATTAACGGACTTCTGCATTATTAACGGAAGTTAACGTGTCCGTTAACATTTTTGAAAGTTAACTTAAAAGTTAATCCGTTAATGAGTTAATGCCCAGCTATGCTCATATATATACTTACTAGGGCCGCATAAAATTTGTCAGCCTAGCCTTATAATACCTAAGTCAAGTTAAACCATTGTTAAGTAAGACCGATATTTGATTCTACTAAACTAAACTAATGCTTAAATATTGAAAATCACATCGAAAATGTGATAAAATTTTGCTCAGAATTAACCTTTGATTGACCATTAGTTGAGTTAATACGGATCGAGAAATCCTCCCAATCTTAAGGTGGGTACAGACAGTGTCATGCAATGAAAGAATTCACCGTACAAAGTGTGTTACCTTTCATGATACATTGCAGCAATGTGTACGGTGAATTCATGACACATTGCATGTTACGTTTCACCAGTCTGTACCCACCTTTATACGAGTATATATACTGTTATTTTTCCCTACGCAACATCGATGTCATGTGACAATAGAATAATTCGAAGTAGAAAATAATGCCTATGTCGGTGTTGTCGGTGGGTCTAAGTCAATTTGAAGTACTGAAAATACGGATTAATTTCAACGTTCTGCGGTGAAGTAGTGACGTTTCTGTACGTAACGTATACTTTGCCACGGGTATCAACAGTTCAGGGACTTCCTTCTTTGCGACCATAATTAATGTGAAATAAATAATATTAATTAAAGTGTGTTAATGACCAATATGAGTATATTGAGTATACATGCCGATTTGCCGTTGGCAATTAAATTAGGTACCAAATTAATTATAACGAATTCCTAACTGAAATACCGATTAGTTTATTTTCTAACTTTTTGTCTTTTGGTTATTTGTTATGAATGCAATTCATTAATTGTTTGATTGTTTAAGGTTCTACGTATGTTGTACCGTTAAAGAATGAGTATAAAGTTTATTAATTAATGTATTTCGTGATTAACTGGCGCCGAGTGACGCGACTTCTTGACGTAATACAATGATAGGTACTGTGTTATTTATAAGTAAAGTTTTCATGAAGTCATGTCGTGTAATAGCCATGCAATGATATGTA
Source organism: Acleris emargana (assembly GCA_927399475.2). Taxonomy (NCBI): domain Eukaryota; kingdom Metazoa; phylum Arthropoda; class Insecta; order Lepidoptera; family Tortricidae; genus Acleris; species Acleris emargana. The sequence continues at coordinate 9,201,908 of OV656840.1, forward strand.
CATTTGTAAACAAAATTTCTTGACTTGACCTGATTTGACCTAATACTCGTACTATCAAGACACAACTAATTATTTATACTCTTTACTTATTTACACATACCACTACTCAGTACTCACTTCACTTTACTTTATTCTCGATATATACTTAAATGTGGAAGAAGCAAAAGAGATTTATCAGGCTCGTAGCAGGTGGAAAGAAGTCGTCTCTGCCTACCCCTCTGGGAAATAAGCGTGATTTAATGTATGTATGTATGTACTTATTTACATAAACAAATAACTGGTATTCAGAGATTCAGTGAATAATATAAACTCGTAAGCACGATAAAACGTAACTTTCAAACATGTTTAAGTTTAAAGCGGGTAGGTACCAATCAAAATCGACACATAGGCTACAATTTTTTACTAAATCTAAACGGAGGTTATTTAATGATCTAGAATCAGAAATAAACTTAGAGCGCAATCTATACATATTTAATTAAACATTATTTCAATTTGTGTCGATGTAGCTCAATTGGTACCGATCGAATTGATTTATATATTTTGCTCAGCTGCTATTACTTACTAATAATCGTTGACACAATAATATGGATTTTTTAACCATATCCGCTCATAGTTACACAGTCGCTATCAAATGACCAGCGACTTGCGCGTCAATCAATTTGAGACAAATGGGCAAAAAAACTGTTGTTGTATCTAGGTGTAATTCAAAAGGCGGCGTGGCGGATTGCGCTTCGATCTACGGGTTTTCCATCGACTACAATTAATGTCGGGTACCCGTTCAAAGTACATTACCGTCAGCAAAAAATACGTCAGTAAGCATTATTTTAAAATTTATGTTAATGCGTGTTTTTGCCTTGTGTGAGATTATTTGAAGAAGTAAATTAAAATCGACGTGCATTAGGCAAAACAAACTGAATAATCAATGCCTTGTTGAGATTTTAATAGTAAATTCTTGTGAAATTAATATTAAGGTATATCTTTGATTACTTGTATGAGTAGCAAAAGGAAATACCGAAAGATAAAAATATATTTACTTCATTCTCTTTTCACAACAAGGTCGATTCTGTTTTGAGCGAGTTGTAAACGTTCAGGATAATGCCCTCTGTTTGATACATTTTATTGGACTTAAGAATTATTAGTTGTTTTGTGTATGTAGACTAAAATTAGTTAAACTAGTTGGTCCTTCGTGTGATGTCAAATAAATCATAGTAACAACTCTACTAACCTACGGTAATGTTAGAATTCATTCATAAAATCATTTTACTACCACAAATACTATCCGGAACCTTTTGTTCCTGAACATAATCATTTTGTTTTAACGGAACACGTATTATATTCATATTTTCTGCGCAATACTTCTAGAATCTGTTAGTAATTTCCTATGCGTCATTTCTCTCTTGTTTGTTCTATGTAATGGTATTGGCAATCAAGTCTATCAATATTCTAGTTTTCTATTTGATCTAACACCCAAACTGTTAAACGAATGTAGCGTTGATTGCTGCGTCAGAAGCCAAGGCCGCAGTTATCATCGTGTCGCTATTGTTTCATCCAGCTGTCACCGCCACGCCACTGCTTGATAGGTTTCTGAATTTGACCCAAATGTTCACTAAACTCGATTAGCGACCTATTATTTGTCTAAATAATGGTTTAAAACCGGGCAGGAGCATGTCGCACCATGCTCAGTGTAGGGTTCCGAAGCCGTTACTACAAACCAATTAGACCTCGCGACAAACTTAAGTTTGCCGTAGGAAAACTGTTATTCCCATACATCGACATAGGTCGCGGTCAGTTTAATAACACCGCAAATAAGTTTTCAGTAGGTAAACATGTAAACGGTTTGAAACTCAAGAACCACTGAAGTCTGCTTAATAGTGATTGAATTCCTAAAAAAATCGTTATATGTGCTTTCATTTAAGATATTTTAAAGATTTTTAGCATTTGTAGTTTTGGCTGCAGGGGGGGGGGGGGGGGGGGAGAACATTGACTCTAACAAAAGGTAGCGCTTTAATTAGGTATTATGTTATTTATTTATTTGCCGTGTGGTTGCCGGCTTAGAATTGTGCCACTCCATGTCTTCCCGTGGAAGGCGACTAAGGGAATAAAGGCTTGTTGTTAGGCGATGGGCTTGCTACCTGTCACTAATATACACTGTTAAACAACTAAGCCTAATTGTGGTTACAGAGTTATCAACAAGTTTTTAGAGTAGTCTGTAGCTCTGTCTGAATGAAGGCGTGAACGTAGGCGTATGTATGTATGTACTATGTTATTTATAATTGATATTTCGCGCAGTAGATTTCGCTCTGTCAAAAATTGTTTATGATAGATAACAGTTCTTAACTGTGTTTACTATTCAAACTTTATCAGTTATCAGTGTTATCACGACAGTTAACGTGAAATGTTAATATTAATATAAATAATGCATTTAACCACGATAGGTACCCGAATTGCACTTACTTATATCAAAATGATTTACAACTCTGCAAGTCGCTGTAAGATTGTGTTTATGACTCTTAGTTATTAAGAATTTCTTTTGACATAAAGCATAAATAATTTGGTAAGTAAGTAGATAGGGATAATATTTTGCGTGATTTAAAAATATTTCTATAATTTAGACTAACAGTTTAAGTTTGTGTGTAAACGTTTTTTGTAGAGTAAAGTGACACCTTGGCAACGCAAATGCTTGTTTTAGCATTTTTTTCTAATATTGTCAAGTTACATTAATACGTCTACAGGTACATATTTTTATGTTATGGACACGTGAAAAATGCCGCGATACTGGGCTAAATGGTGACTAAGTGCCACTTGTACCAAAAAACAATACTGGGTTAATACACTAACTCGAGTTAGTAAACCATAGATTTATAAGAAAACTGTAATTTTAACTCGGGTTAGTGTCTTAACCCAGAGTTAAGTTTTTGGTGCCAGTGACCCTTAGTCATACGGCGGCTCTATTATACCCGGTAAAACCATATTGATTTTGACATATCGTCGTATTTACTTCATAGAAATGGCGGCTGAGTTAAAGTCAATACGAATAAAATATCAAAAGCAATATGGTTTACCGTGTAGAATATTATAGATCCCTAGAGTTTGTTTACAAAAAATCAGTCCAGACACTAAACGATGGTTAAACTAAACACTTATCGCCCGCTGTTTCGATAAGATATTTGCGATTATAAACCATGGCTTACGAGTAACCCATATAATATCTTCACGTATTTGATGTGTTATCCACACTAATATTATAAATACGAAGGTAAATCCGTTTGTTTGTTATGCTTTTACAGCTAAACCGCTGAACGGATTTTAATGAAATTTGGTTTGAAGACAACTTGCATCCCGGAACGAGACATGTGATACTTTTTATTCCGGAAAATTGGGCTGTTTCCGAGGAAAGAGCGATAAACGACTTTGGCGTGGGGGGAGTGGCGGGCGACAGCTGGAACTTTACCTTAAAAATAAAAATAAAAACTATTTTGGTTATGAGTTACAGTTTCAGATGTTGACAAGCTGACGGAACATAAGAGTTTGGTAGTAGCATGACATGTATATACTGCCGTCCTTCCAAAGAAAGCGGCTAACTGCAATGTGGTATTCAAAGCATTCTATACTCTATGGGCAACACATTAAATTTAAAATGCAGATACTATTACTATGCAGTTAGCCACATTCTTTGGTAGGACGGCAGTATAGTATTGTTAATAACTTTGCTGCCATTACTGTCAAGTAAATCCCAGCTCTCGAAACGTTGACATACATACAGTGATCGTACTTTTTCCAGCATTCTTGGTGCGATGACGTCAAATGACACACGACAGCGACCTAGGGTGGTAGACGTGTATATAATATGATTGACGTTTAAAATTATGTAATACTATGTGGTCATTGAAAATGAAACACTATTTATTTTTACTTAATCAGTTATTATAATTTAGCACTTGACGGGACGTCAGTGAAGAAACAAATTGTCTTCTATATTTATGCACTGCCATTACCTACGCATTTTACTGTCTATGCTAATATATAGTTAGTATATAAATTCCTAATCATAATTAATATGAACTATAACCTGAGATAAGAAGTTATTGTAACTATGTTACATTTTCTCTTATACTCGTAGTAAATTAACCCTTCATTTCATTATGCATATTGGATTAGGCTTTACATGTTCTGTTTTTTTCTGTATTTCCGATTTGTTTAATACGCTATTTTATTTTTATTTTAGATTTTATTTGATTTTTGATTCCAACAATTTAATATTGGGCACTACTCTGCCCTCCTTAGCAAAAACGCAATAACTACATTTTATAGCCAAAGCAGTTTCAACTCTGCTCTGTTTGTAACTAGGTTGCAATTTCTACAGGTGTTTGGTCAGAGATATCGCCATTAAGCTTAGTAGGGCAGTACTGACAACCCTAGCACTGCACCAAAAATGCTGGAAAATCTACGATCACTGGACATAATACATCGCACCTTCAGAACAATAGTGACCTATTTCAAAATTTCAGCTTTCATACTTCAAGTCATAAATGTATCGTTATTCTTTATAGTGACCTAACTCGAAATAGTACATTGTTGCCTAGGCGCGGAAAGTAAGGGATTTCCTGACGAGGTGGTTAGCAGGCCGAGCAACAGCGAGGCCTGCTAAAATACGAGTCAGGAAATCCTCGTTTCCGCCGAGGCATACATAATGCTTTTCTCAAACATATTGTGAGGAAATAATACAAATACATTTCTAAAAAGTATTTCACACAACAAATAGTTTAATATTCGGTTTCACAATTATATTATGCAGAATGAACGAATGTTACCGACTGTCAATTGTTTTTAAATACTAACCATATACATTGGAATGCAAATTCAAAAAGAAACACACGCACTGTGCTAAAAAAGCGAGCAGTTACCTTGGCTGTTTGGAATTTTTGTCTTGGTCCTTTTGATTTTGTATGCAAATTGACAGCAATTTTAAGAAATATGTGGACATGGACGGAAAGTGTTTTCATATGGTTTTTTTACTCCTAGGAGTAAAATGAGGCTCTTTCCGTCCTTGTGTTTCAATCGGAAAACCGTTTTTTCCGAGCATGTTTGAGAAAAATAAGTTTTCTGATTTAGGTCACTATTGTTCTGAAGGTAGAGAGAGTAGAGAGGAGAGGAAGAGTAGAATAGAACCCATGTTTAATGGTTGGAGGTACCTATCCTCTTGATCCCGGCGCGTGGATGAACTCAGGAAATGATACCGACCTAATTCTATAACGGGCACAATTGTGCGACAGGGTCACAAAAACGCGGTTTTATCATCGGTGAATGAACGCCGGGGCAACGTGCCGATTCTCTTAAAATCCACTAAAGTGCGGAAATAATCTTAATACCTCATCATAACACATATAAGTATGTATAGGTAATATCTCGTGCACGTCGGCTTTCGCCTTGGTATAATTTTAGCATAATCTGAGATTGTGCAGATCATAGGTCAGCTAACAAAACGGTAGGTACTACTATCTGCTGATACACAAAACTGATACCTACATAGATATTGTAAACCTTTATTTGTAAAGCCCACAAAAACTTAAATAAAACTAACAATGAGTAAAAAGTATAGCTTGGCGAAAATGGCGCTAGTCGTAGTTAGTTAATCTGGCAAAAATCATCCAAATACTGTTAATTAACTTCAATATGATACTTTATTCTCCACATGAGAACATTGAATTAATATTTTGCCGAGCTATACGTATTCGTCAGCATATATCACGTAGTAATAAAAGAAGGAAACGTTCCGGAACTCTTAAGCAAAAAATACTTTCATTTCCTACATCTGTTTATCAATAATAAAAAGTAAAGTTTGCATATATTAATGATTCGATCTTTACCGTGACTATCTTGGTCTATTTTAAATATATCATGTAAAGTACGAGTATATTGCGTATTAATAAATATTTGTTACACTTAACACTTCACTTACTCACGGAAATAAGTTATTTTCTTGTTAGCAAAAAATTACATATTCAACTTGTCGATTACTTTTTAACTTTTTGAACATATAAAAGTCATAAAACCTCTTTAAGATCCATGTAGAAGGCGATCGGTGTCAAGAGATCGCTATAAAAATTTATTAGCAAATAAAAAACGTCATGAATCGCTTTGTATCGGCCAAATCACGTCTGGCGCTTCCCGTTACACTGCAGCACGAAACTTTTACGTTAAATAGGGTACTTAAATGTAAAAAAAATACTACAATACCCGGTCACCGTAGTACTTTTTAATGCACATCGCTTTAAAAAAAGCTGTAATCATGATTATTACTATTAATTACGACTAGAGACTTATAATATGTTCAGTTTATATCTGGTAAGCAACTGTAGCTCTCGGTCCACCTGTGAAGAAGAAGAACAAGAAATATTTATTTAGTGCTAATAAAACGTACTACTAAACATGCATTAAGCACCAACAGGTCGATCAGCTCAGCAACATGCTTCGACTAAAAGTCACCAGCGCTGGCGCATTGGAATGCGTAAGCAAAAGCATTAGGGTAATATTGCAAGTCCCAAGTTTTATCTCCCCACTGATTCTTTGTCCGAATCTTTATAAGTTAGAAAACAATTTACTTTATAAAACTTGATGTACCCATCTAACCTATAAGTTAGGTAAGGTTTTGTTATATGACAATCCAGAAAATCTAAACGTTTTTATATTATACTTATGAACATTCGGACAAACTTAATAATTGGGAACGAAAAATTCAGACTAAAATAGGTTTACCTAATCTAGTTTTAAAAAGTCAGCAAAACATAAAATTTAAATTTAAAGTATAAAGAGCCAACAGCCCTTTCCTCTCGATGAACTAGGTAAACATCACGTTGCTCCCGCGCATGTCGACCCGCTACACGAGCCGCCATCGAACCCAACCATCTGATAGCTATGTTAATCTGCTGTAATTGCATCCTTTACGAACCGCTGATAATTCTTCTGTAAACAAACGATTTATCATCGCTTGATGTATCCCGATCATAACGATGGAAGAGAATTTTCCGGTTGTGCCAATCTATCATGTAATCTAGACTCGTTTATTCAATTAACAAAGCTGCTTTATGCCGAACGGTTTCAATCAAAACATTTTCTTATAAACAAGGTTTTATACGCTTATCTGTATAAACTTCTAGCTAATCAGAACTAATTCGTTTATAAGGATATTTATTGCTTAATAAATATTACTCTATGAACAAGATTATATCACTAGTCTTAGATTTATTTTCTTAGTAATACTTATGAACATATTTTCCTCGTTCAATAAAATTATTTATTAATTGCGAAAATAGTTTCATAAGGTGCCAATTTTCTAGCATTACAGAGGTCTGTGGTTTATATCAGAGATGAAGGGGTTATAATTTCTAGCGCTTATTTCATGCTCGTGATAGAGCCTAATAAATGGAGATCAGATTGCACAGGGAAAATTACGGAGATTAATGGTCAAGCTACAAGCTAGGCATTGTTCCGATTCTCCCACAGACTATAAGGAATGGCACCTCTATCTGATTGCAGGTTTAATTGTGCCGGCTTAGGTCTTAATTATATAGCTAACTATCAGCCTGATAAAGTAACGGATAACGTCAAACTGTGATTAAATTAACCGTTGTTTACCATACATAAATCATTCGCACCCCCAAGTGGTTATGTTAATAACATTTCAAAAGAACGTAATTTATAACTTGGTTTAATGCAGACCGAATCTGTGGCCCTACACAAGATGCATTCGGCGATATTTTTTTTGTTATCGAAAATGTTTAAGGTTGACATAAGCTGCTGGATAGTGGAGCCGAGAGCTTATAAATGTTAATTTGACGGTTTTCCAATTTCGGTTTCGAATCTTAGCCACACAAAATTTGATTGACGATTACGATGTGATACGACTTTGCATGGTTAATTTTGACAAAGCAAACCGCGACGTCACTTGTTGCTCTTACTACTTATTATTCAACCGGTAATTGGTAACATAGTAGGCTCTGAGGGATAATTAGACTTTTTCTAACATTAACTGTTAGTTGATCAATGGCGCTTTTTGCCAGAAGTCGTCGACTCGATGGTCTCTGGAGCATTGACCCACATTCGCCCCGCGGTACATTTGGCAGACGCTCCGGTTTTAAATACGACGAGCCAATGGTTGTCGAGGACCCGTCTCAGTATAAAGTTACTCTCAATTTGATGTTTTCCGGTCTACATCCATATTCCTTCATGCATACCGAAACGCTTCATTATCTGTTACGTCGGGTAGATTTTATTACACTTTGTCTATGCGCTTATGCGCCGATACGAATACTTTAACAACTGGGTTCAAATTGTAGTTAAAAACAAGATGCAAATTCCGCCACATTCATAAGAAGGTCGCTTTTTGTCTTAGGTATTAGTCATGAATAAGTGGAATATTTATTATTGAAACAAGTCGTTTCGAAATATTTCGTTCCGCACATTGAGTCATTTATTGAATTGGGCTTGAAATATGTAGACAGTTACGTTGCTATTTAGGTACCTTTATTATCAAGGATTTCGTAAAAAAGTTTCACAATAAATGACCGATCAAATTAAGCCGAATATGGTCAATCAGCGGAAAAATTAACGTTGTTTGTATAATTGGCACAGTAATACATTGTAGTGTCTAGATGAACGTACTAAAAGTCCGTAAGGGTGGGTACGTAAAATTTCCTAGACCCATTTTGTAGATAGGTAAGCAAAAAGATTTTGTTAATTTTCTTGAACTACTAGATAAATAACATTTGGACAATTATTTAAAGCATCGGGCCCTCATTGAACTTGGGTTTAATTCATCTTGCTTCTATGACCATTTTTATATACCAACCATATTAAATTATAAGCATTATAACCAATGTAAAAAAAGGCCCAGTGTGGTGTCAGTCTGTGCCGAAGACTGTATTCCTAACCTAAATTACATTTAGCTTTGCCCCACTTCATGCGAATGACGAATGTATTCTGCTTTCACTTTTCCCATTTCCTTGAGGCTTTGCGCAGTCATTCTCATCAGGAACGCGCGGCACTTTCGCGAATGAAACCGCTGCCATTAAACATATAATTAAACTCTAGTTAAGCCTTAACTGACGAGATAGAGCAAAAACCTTTCATACATGTCCACGATGACTCACCGTAGAAAATCGTCGTTTGCAGCAAAACAAATCAAAGCTACCAGAGCCTTTTTTTAGCCTCAACGTTATGAAACTGGCGTTGCGAAACCGTTCAACTTTCACACTTTTAAACACTATTTTTATAAGACTGAAATCTCGAACGCTATTCTTGACGAACGTTAAAATACAATTACCTAGAAATTTGATTAGTAGCTTCGCCTACAATGAGTTTCGAAACAGATTGTAATGACTGATGCCCACGCAGTTTTGGCTAAATATAACACATTTAAGAAATTTAAAGTCTAGCGCGAACATTTATTAGTCATTATCTATGAACCCCGGTGCGTTTTAAAATTCTCACCTTTCTACTCAAACAACGTAATTTGCAAGTTACGCACGGAGATAAATGATTAGAAAGCCTCATTTATTATTTACGAAACATGTTCTTTTCTTCAGCTTGGTACACCTACTTTCAGTTATGTGACGACGCTCAGCTCACCAAAAGTAGACCGCATCTTCTTACGTTCAAATTATGTGTAGGTACACGCACACTAAGCCTCCGCGAGCAGAACGAAACTTCAGCAAAAGTAAAAGTGGAAGTTTCTCTCACGAAAGTATATTTAATAACTATTTAACTTTCGAGCAGAATGGTTCCGCATTACGTTATAATAAAAGATAAGGTCTTGAAATTAAATCACGGTTGTGTAACTAACTTATTAGCGCTGATATAATTTGTGATCAAAAATGTTTTCTTTGTTTCAGTGTCAACATTTCTACCCCAAACATTATGATTTACAAATGGATATTATGATACGAGTGAAGTGTTGCCAAGAAACTAAAAACCCAAAGTGACGAAGTGCCGTTTAGGTGTCTGAAGTGCTACGTTCCGCTGCTATCCCTTTTGCTAGTTCAATGACCATGTCGGACAAGACTTCGTCGTCGGTCGGTCCTAGGAGTTTCGAGACGATTTCCGAGGAGGACATCGCGTCGCCGTGGGAGAAGTTGTTGGGAGAGGAGAAGAGTGCTGTTCCTACTATAATTAAAACCGAAGCGTCGAGTGGGTCCGTTTCTGGTTGCGGGGAGGAGGTGTCGCTTCACCCCCAAGCCGTGGTCGACCTGGAGTCGAACAAACTCACCCGCTCCAAGAGCCTGAACCAACGGAGGAACAGTAGCTTCGGCCTCCTCGGCTCCATCCCGCGCCAACTGCGGAACTCCCTCCGGGGCGTCCACAGCGAACCGTCCAGCGTCAAAGACGTGCCAACTTCACGTAATGAAAGCTCTCTCAACCTACTACTAAGGTGAGTCGTAAATCTCGTGATTTAAAGCAGTAAAACTTTCCGTGCATTTTAATCATATAATTATACAAACAATGGCGTTAGGTACGGGAATAAAGGTCGCGCGTGTCTGGAAATTTCTCTGAGGAATTCTCATTGGAAAGATGTAAGAGGTCAAGAGCAGAGAGCGCTGGCGCCCATGCCGCATGGCTTCTCTTGAGGCCGCCACGGTTTATTACTTCATCGACCCACTGCAAGTAATTAAGTCCGTCTGCTTCAACAGCCTTCAGATTTATTAGGTACTTACGCGTGTCAAGATAGTTGATAAAGGATTGTTTCAATCAATGCAAATTGCAACGGTGACTAATACGTATTATATCGTAAAGCTTATTAAATATCAATGATATATCAAAGTTAAGTTATTACCTGCAGGAAATATTTGCACATAGCTTTCACGTGCCGTATGCAGATTTTTGCAAAGGAAACGGACGTCCGTATTTAAATAGCCGAACGTTGCAGGAAACACCGCGATAGACGTTAGCCGAAAACAATGCACCATTGACAATACTGTTAAAGCTGGAATGAAACTCACGGCCAACACAGGTATTTCATGCTGCATTTTTAGCAATATTTACGAATTAGAGCCTCTATCCGTACGGTGTTAATGCTGCTGATAAAGTAACCACATACTAATGGTAGCTGCTAATTGTCACGGCAAATATACAAAAACTATTAAATATTCATTCAGCCCTAAGCTTGTCTTATAATAATCAGGGATAAAGATTTAATTTTTGCGATAAATGTGTGCTACATGAGATTATAGACCAACCAAGTCCAATAGTCCTACCAAGAAATGACGTTAACTGTTCTGCATCGTTTTATTCATTGTTATATCAAAATTCCAACTAGTTTGTATGACGTAGCCTGTATATATTAAATCCGATCAGACATATCGAGTGTGGCTTTATCTATGATGTCATTCAGTCAAGCAAGTCGGACAATAATGAGGCACGATTCTGCAATGATCCGATGACGTCAAAGTAGGCTGTCGTCAATGTTGCACAAATGGGAATTCAGAAGGTACAAATAGAAGGGCTTAGCGGTAGAACCTCTTTTTTTCAAGCCTGTTAAAAAGGTATAGTTCATGGGTACCTAAACTGATAGGATTGTATGAATAAATATACAGTATATATTGTATGTATAATATGGCTTTAGCACAGGACCTCTTATCACGCACGTGTTGTTACCCTGTCCTTCTTACTCGCACTGCAAGTGAAAGGAAAGGATGTTTTATGTACGCCATAAAAGCTTGTGCGCAAGTACCGCAAGTAGGTCTTCGGCGTGTGTTAAGGTTAAACGAGTCCGACTACTTCAGCCTACAGCCAGTCCTCTTCGCATTCCTTACAAAACGATGTATTGTATATTATTTTACGACTCCTTTTCTCCACGTCTTTGTCCGGTTGTTTATTGTAAATTACATTTGCGAGCTGTAAATAAATCATTAAAATAGAGGTATAGGTACGTATTGGACGGAAACCAATGCAACATAAGATGACGATCTATTAGAAATTGCCAGGATTTCTTGCATTGATTCTTTCTGTAGGGATTGATAACTGAATCTGATCCGGGCTGGTTTTTTAAACAGCTTTTCCCACAAAGAGACGATTAATGAAAAATAATTTAATAGTGTGTGGTATGCCGACTTGTTCTCTAACGCAACAAGTCAAGCTGGTTCCCCATGGCTCTATCCTGTCGTTAGAGTGCACCAGCATATCATCACACATCGCTTAGGCTACGCTGGAACCATCATGGCACGAACGCGTACTTGGATGGAAGTGCGGTTCAAGTAGGTATTACATGCCAATTTTGCATTCTATGCCGTCGGTGTGAGGTCACGAAGACAGGCAACAGCTTTCTACGTTAACTAAACAATAAATTTACACCTTATTCCCTTTTCATTCCGAGCACGGACGCTGGCACCAAGAACGACCCGAGGCCAGCCACTTCCTCCAACGACGTGATAACTTATTCGCATACTGTCCCCTATGCAAGCAGCAAGACGCAATTGACACGTTGGCGTTTATTACACGCTATGACTTCTTGGTAAAATTACCATGAGCTTAATTTACAAACGGACGTCAAGCGCTCTAAACATTTTTAGCATGCGAAGGTATTACGAGGATTAAAAACGAAAACTGGGAATCCCAACTTTAAGATATTGAGCTCTTTAAATGTGACTTCGGGAAATTTGCCAGGATAGGAGTGACTTGAATTACAAGGTATTGGCCTTCTCCGCAGATAAGGTTTCCGATTATAAATATACAGTGTAATGTATGTATAATCTTTAAGAGGGATACATAACATATAACCCTCTTAAAGATTTCAATACAGGTCAGAAATCAGAAATTAAGAAATCAGAAATTATTTATTTGCATAGACACAGTTTAGGGACTGTTACTGTACATTATGTTTCATGCATCAAGCTTGCATGCAAGCGTGTTAATATATAGTGATCAATTAAAAGGTCAAAAAACAGTTATGCGCTGTAAAAACAACGCTTCAAAAGCCAGTTTGTTAGACGGAGTTTAAAAGCGTTTCCCTCTAGCAGGCTAAGTGCCTCTGGGAGATAATTATAAATAAAAATGCACATAATAAAACATTATTTTGGTAGATCGTCTTGTGACTTCAAGGGTGATATAAAAGATTCATTATTTTTACCCTGGTTCGCCTTTCAAGAACTTTGCTTCGTATCTTAAAGTACGAGTGATGTACGTCCCTTTGCATAGTGTTCGTTTGATCGCCGGCCGCTATTTCCCTTTTAATTATGACGTAGGTAATTTATATTAACAATTGCACTACCTACGTAAACCGTGAGTATTCAGAACAGGTATGACGTGGGCAGAGTAATATGTCCCGGATCGCCCCATCAGTATTTGGGAAATCTTTGTATTTTTGTTACTAATTGTTACCAATACGCATACACCTACATACTTAAGAGATGATACTTTGGAATTTAGAATTGTACATAGATGTAGCATTTACACGTCAACCAGCGAACGTTGGCCAAAGTGACATTAGAGTCATCAGCCGTCGACGAATTTGTTTGAAAAAATACCAATTGTACTAAATGGGTAGACGCGTTATTCATGTTGAATTAAACACAGCTGAACACAGTCTAAAAGTAAAACAGAGAACACGATTTACTGACCATTTTTCTTGCATTATCGCTAGAAAATAGAAAATTACTTCAGTTCTCTTCAATGTTTATAAACAACTATGACTAATAAAGTACTTCTAATGAGTAAATGTCACGGAGTGCCATATAAATTTACTCAATATTTATTTATGGTTACTCTTTTAAAGCAATGAGTAATGGAGTAGTCATACACACCATCCTCCTATAGCTAATAACTGTCTACCTGTGTGTGTGTGTCTGTCTGTGATCTTCATTTGTTTTAGGAATGGCCGCACTAATTCTTGCTACGGGTGTAATGTTTGTGTTCATGTAACTGTACGAGTACTTATATGCACACACGGACCCAAGTATTTGCCAATTGCAGACTTAAACCCAAGCCCTGCCTTATCGCCTCTTTGGCGACCCATATTACTGATTTCCATAGCCTTTTAATGTTTGAATCTAATCGCTTATCAGTTTAGCTGTGTGTGTTTTTGAATACCATATTTTCATTCATGACCCAAGAGGTTGGCCAATCCCTCGTTAATTTAATAATACAATTTCTACATGTTATCTGACTCTATGTGGTGTTTCTCTAAAACAATAAATCCGCATAAAACTGAATTGGACTTTTGCCGTTGCGTCATCTATTTCCGAGACTCTAACCGTTACCCTTAAGCTGTCCTTGATACCTGTTGCAAACATAAATTTGCACAAAAAAATTGACCAGTAAAACAGCCAATACTCATATTTGCTTTGCAGCCTGCAAAATAATCAAGCACGCTGTATACAGAGTATTGACAACGATCTTTGGCTTACGAACTATAGAAAATGATTATGTCTTAAGTAAATTAATTTAACCCCGTTTCTTTTCTTGTTGTGCACAAATAGAGCTTTAAGGAAATAAATGACGTATGTACGGGTAGTTACGACATAGCCAGTTGTCAACTGAATAAACAGGCTCCTAGTAACATTGTTGGACGTCATTAAAAATATGGTACCAGAGTTACAAGAAAAGATGAAATGCAAATATAAGGAAAATGACTTCACGCTAGTTTCTCAGAAAACAGTGAAACGATAACGTGTCGTCCATTTTTAAATAGTATTTTTATCTGCTTCACGATACCATTTATACAAAAAAAATAGACAAGAAAATAACTGGATTTGCTGATAAAAAAAAAACGTTATTTTTGCGCAGATGTACTTAACGTAACTACATACCATTCATAATCAGATCAGGGGCTCTATTCTGCTCGGTAAAACCATATTGCTTTTGACATGTTATTGTATAAACGTTTACAAGATGACATATCAAAAAGCAATATGGATTTACCGAGTAGAATAGGGCCCCAGAAGGATTACTAACTGTTAAAGGTTATCGCAAAATTAATTTTAGTCTTGAATTTTCTATAAGTAGATCAAAAGAAAATTTACACCAATCACTGAGTCATTGAGATAAAACAAATGAATCATGCTGGAAACTGGCTTTTTTGAACTCCGATGACGTCAGGAATGAAAACTCGTATCGATGATTAAAATGAAACCCCGGCGCCAGATGACTTTTAAACTATAGACGGGGATTTTGAGGCCATTTAAATAAAAATACACCTCATCGTGTCTTACGTTGTTATGCTGTTTTGATCATTGTTGCCATGTTTTTCGAACAATCGCAATGACAAGAACAGGATAATTGTTTACCGTCGTAAGGTTACTTTTAACTTGGACGTCTCTAGTTGGTCATATGCATATTAGTTTTATTATTTAATACATCAATGGTTGTCTTTCCTAATATTCCTACGTAATATTTTCAAGGCTTAACGCTACAGACCTTGAAGTACCATTTTACTACACTTTTTTGATAACTTACAAAAGGAACTAAAAAAAAATGTGACGAGGCTGATTACCTTAAAGGTCGTCAAGGGAGATTAGCGCCTTAATAGGCATAGCATTTCAAAATTTAACGATTCATTGATCTCTATCGAACATTCGTAGCGAGATGAGTAAAATGTCCTTAGATGCTAGGCTAGTGTGGCCCGCCGTCGTCAGCAGCTTCGCCCGATGCAATGAGTCATATTGTTAGCCTTAAACCTTCCAGGTATTCTAAAGGTTAAGCCGCATCGTCATTTTTAAGAGCATACGGGATAGATTACAAGATTAGAATTTAACAGATACCTAACTTTCAAAATGGACTAATACGCCTAGGAAGTGTTACCAGCTTTTTCACCTTTTAAAGGGGAATGTTCTAATAACGAGTTTCAAAAATCACACTCGAAAATGAAGGGGCAGACTCGTGGTCACACCAGATTGTCACACCACTGCTATTCACTTTATTCCGCAAAAGTAGGTAGGTTAGGTTCGTTAGGTATCTTTAGATGCCCGAAGGGCAAATCGCTCAGAAATAGGAGCCCTGCCTCCAACTGCGTGACAACCTGGTGTGACCACGAGTCTGCACCCAAAAATGACCAAACTGTCGCCCTCTTAAAGGTTGAATTTCCAAAATCGTTAAACATTTTTTTTCTTCCGTACCCGACATACTTAATTTATAATTACTTACAAAGATTAATACGAACGGTTGTTAATTCCGGGCTAGATTACAACAGACAGACAACAATGAAATAGGTATGTGTAGTTATGTATACTAGCTAGATATTATGTAAGGATTGAGTCATGGTCACGAATTGCTATTCATTTGTAACATAATATGAAATATGGTTTAAATAAGAAAACCCGTTTTATAACACTTCAGAAAAGTAAAGAACGCCTTCTTTATACCGGTTCAGAAAAGTAATCCAAACCTTCCTTGTACGTAAAAGTACTAAGTATTAGTACTTAGTACCTATTAAAAAAAAAACCGTATTATTTAAAAAAACTTTTTACTGACATTTAAAAATCACTTCATGTAATGGAACCCTTGGCTGAAAATGCGGTTTTTTGCGATTTTCTTGAAGTTGAAACCTCAATTAGCATAATTATTCTATTTGTTTATGAAGCATATTCTTTTTTTGCACTAATTGAAATTTGTTTGTAACCCAAGATATCAGCATTTGAAATAAATCCATAAGTAATTCATTAGCCACTGATCAATAAGTACATTCGACAATGTGTAACTGTATAATTATATGGGCATATTGAAAAATTAAATGGTACATATTTTAAACTGTTGTTAAGGGGGCGTTGCTTTGTACTGTTCACACATTTTGAAACCATAGAGCATAAAAATAATTTAATTCGTAAACATCCGGATGTCTATGTCTCAGGAATAAAATATTCGAGGGACTACTAGCTTCGACGGCAGGATCACTACCAACTGGGCTAACCATCTCTTCCCTTTTCCATATAAATGGTTCCAGTTTTAACTGTAATCAAAATCCGATCAAACATTAAAACGCATATACAGTAAAAAAAAAAAAACGAATAAAAAAAAAACATACTTTTGTTGGAATTCGAAGTGGATTAAAATATGTTATTGGATGAGGTCAGAGATCGTGTCACGCAAAAATACCCAAAGCTGATGATAAAGCCAATGACAAAGTAACAGTCATTTATTATTTTTGGCATCGCCCAAATATATAGTTGCTCATTTTTCACCTATGAAGAACTCTGGGCAGCAGTGGGCAAGTTTCGGCTAGGTATGCTAACCTTATGATGACGATTATTTTTTGCAAGCAAAAATTTTTAATGCATGTAGGTACTTACATGCATAATACGAGTAGGTACTCGATCGTACACATTCTGATTAATCACTACGGTCATATTAAATTCGTTTCAAATCAAACTCGAGGAAAAATATGTTTAATTAATATTTGTTTTGTGTCACGACAACATTCAACCAAAATGTAAGATTCCACAAATCAATATTACCTATTTATTTAACTAACGTTAATTTACGTTGGATATTGGTAACATTTTCATTTAAGGAATAGCTCATTAAGTGAAAACTTACATGGGGAACTTTTGAATTTAGAAGCAGTTCAGCATTATATCTTAAAATTTTACTTATATTTTATATTACTTTTGCACACGACTACATGTAAGAACACCCTTCTTAAGTTTTTTTCTGTACCTCAGAGCTGATGTAATACGAAAAACGTTTAATTTCGATCTTGCCGTTACATTGTATAAAGGCGTCGTTTTTTGCCCATCGCTCATACCTGCCTCGCTTTAATTTCGCAGTAACATGAGTCATCTAACACCTTTTGAAGACGTTGAACCGATTGAACTTTAAAGTCCGATCCCAAACCAATCCTTCAGTTTATTTTATCTTTTTCCCGTTTATATTATTAGACATGCCTCAGCGTGTTGAAGAATGACAAACCGGTTTAGCAAAGATATGGTAAGGTTATCTTAAACATGATACCATTAAATAGTCAAACAACTGTTATAGTGGTGTATTTTTTGTAAACGTTTAGTTCTGTAGACACCGCTGAAATCCGAGAGCTTTCCCATTCAATTATTATTGTTGCTAAGTGCAATTAGCACGACAGCAAAGATAGCTTACAATGCCATCTTACGGGGAGTAGCGGGACTATATTCCTGAAATCAGAAACCTAGGCAACTTCACTTTTTAGAAACTTCACACCGCACGCTTCCTGAAGACGATCGCAAAATCACGCGCGGCTATTTCAGAACCACGTGTCACCGGACCAACTTGGCAACAGCTCTCGGTATCTATTTCATTATGAACGAAGTTCATCCCGTTTAGATAATGTGCGAGATAATAATAATCAGCAAATATATATTAATATTCTAATTTCGAAACGTCTGCAAATGTGTTGCGTCACTCGCAGTAAGCAAATCTTCCACTTCCTAGTATAAAACTTCTTATAATGACTTGTGCGGTAGGTGTCGTAGGCGGTTAAATTAGTTCTTTATTTAGGAGCAACAAGAACGGTTAGTTCGGTATTCGTAAATTGCGACGTCTTGAGTAAGCGTAACGTATCAATCGGTCGGTGTTAGGAAAAAATGCATACCTATGGATTTATGTCCTACCTCTGTTTGATGCAAGGCTTCAGTAAGTTTAGAACAATACAATATATTCAATGCGTTCTCCTACGAAATTGCGATACGAAATAAATTGTTGAAATGCAACCTCTAATGGCAAGATATAGAAGCCAAAGCGAGGAGTATAATCTACTCAGGCATCCTCTGGCTCTTCATAGATCTTATTTATCAGTCTATCAGCAATGTCTTGTGTAACTGAAACTACGTAACTATGGAATTTCAACGTTAATTTTCTTAAACTCAGCAACGGATGTGACAAAACGAATTAAAAGAAATTGAAAGCAGATCTGGACTTAGTTCAGGTGATCTTTGGCAACACCGTTTGAGAGATGACGCTATACACCTATCAATGGATCTAGCCAGCTGGCTTCTAACAGTTCCAAGTATTTATTATTACTGTTCTCAAATTTAGGTGATTTACGTAAACGACTTCTGATATTTCTAGAGACTTAAAAAGTGTTGTACATACTTTACAATTAAATCATCATTGAGTTTACAATCAAATTCATGTAAGAGCCAAATATACAACACGTTTCAGTTGCCATTTAGTGCCAAACCAGTTGAAGATCAGCAGTCCAAGATCGCACCTGCTTCTTGCTGTCGCGTGTTTGGGGGTGACTGTCTGGCGGGATAATGATCTGCCGGCCAAGGTCAAACAAATGAACATTTCCATCTGACTGGAAGCGATCACAGTCTTTATTAAACTAATTACTACCACTGATTAGCGGTTTGGTCTAGAATTTACATGTCTAAAATAGGCCATAAACCATAAACAAACGACGAATAAATAATTCAGCTTACCGTCCTCAAAAACAATCAACAGAATCAGAACCAACACAACGGAACGCTCCGATTATAAAAAGTCTCCAACTATATCTGAGTGAAATTGTATGCCGCTCCGCTGGTCAGATTTGCCATAAAAAGAGTGAAACGTCTTAAGCGAGGAGAGGAGTACATACAAACTACTCATTTAAAATAAAAAGGATAACAAGACCTCAAGTCACGTTTTTTTGTTTGTTTATGTTGCGTTACAGTGCAGGGATGCAGACTGCACGGCAAACCGCATAGACCAACAAGCACGTTCCTCTGTCACGTGACTGTATCAAATTTATACGCTAGCGTACACAAGACACATGTGTGCTGCGTCACGACAGATATACTCTCCTACACATTTATTGCTATGAAAAGTCAAAACAAATCAGTTCTTAACAATGATCTATTATCTGCCGACACGCCTAACAACGCACACACACATACAGTCAAAACGGCTGCAAAATTATTATATGCTTTAAATTTTTTACGTTTCTAGGGACTATTTTTACTAACGCGTAAAGTCCAATATGCGTGGGAATTAGAGTACGTAATTCTGGCATTAAGGTATACATATACATTCCTTGTTAACGTCCGAGTGCTGCTCAACATTTAGACTTTAATAATCCGTGAAGTTTGCAAAAGATAAATGTTTAGTTTGACTTCAAGAAGAAGCGATCCAAATATTTGTTAGAAAATCGCACGTTTATTACTGTAGTGAGATAGATTAATCAAAGATTTGTTCAGATTAGTGAAAGAGTAGGGACTATCTTACTTCTCGAAAAATAGAATAGGCGACGTCGCGCCGGTGCGACGGTCCGGCGCCGCGCGCGGACGCGTTGGCACGGGACGCCCGTAGTGTTTGTTTGTGAACGTCTTCGCATCTGTTTCATTAAACATCCGCCCGTTTCAGTATTGGACCAATTCTCTCACAATCACTACGAGTGGAAAGTCCGTCGCACGTTTCGAAAGATAATTTTCTACGTCGCCATTTCTTGATGACAGTGACCCAGCGCGTTCCTTTTTCGCAGAGGACAATGGTGCGAAAATTCGTGATACTGTTGTTCGATATCAAAGAAGTGTTCAGTGAATCTTTAATAAATGTTTTGCTGAAAGACAGAGTGGAGACGATTATCTGCTAGTGAAGGTGCTAAAGGCACATTCGCCGAATATTTACCTGTGTGATAAAACGTTTATTTAGGTTAATACGACTTTGCAATACGGCGCTGGTTTCGCCAACTGATGTGATAAAATATTAACAGAGTACAGTATTTGTAAAGACTGCTATAAGGAGTGTTCAAGACATTTAAAGGTTTTTTGAACCGTTACAATTGAGAGAAAAATAGTGGGTATTTGGATGCAAGAAAGAATGTCGGGATTAAAGAGATGCATAAGTCAAGTGTCAATGTTCATGACCGGAAAACCGATCAACTCATCGGAAACTGCTTGGAGTGAAGAGTTACACAAGTAAGTTATACTGCATGCGACCGATAGTATCTTCAGGTAAATACGTATGAAGGAGAATGAATAAAGTTTAGCAAATAGGAAAGTTTTAAAACTGTCCCAAATATTTGGCAAGATATTATGCGCTAAAACTACTGTGTGTAGTTTGTGAATTCTTATTTGCTTTTACAAAAAGTGGTTTGGCTACTACGAGAACCAATTCATATGAATTATAATATGACTGAGAATCATATAAATACTATGGGATTCTAGTAAAGCTTAAAAATACACTCGGGTTGAGGTGACTGAAACATATGTTTGCGATTTTACTCCCGTTGTCATAGCCGTGACAATTGTAAAACAATTTAAATAAACCATTGTCAAGTTTTGTATAAGTAAAGTAACCAATAATATAATATAATATATAATATAGTATAATATGTTGTATTGGTCGTAATAGGCGAATAAAATCCCGATTATCGAATAGCCAACGCATCGTACTTAAGTCGTGTCAAACCAATGTGTGACGTGAAAATATTTGATTAAAGCGTTGCAGTTAAAACAATGTAATGTAAAGTAAGTCACAAATACCACTTAAAAAAATTCAAACCCTAAAAAAATATAGATTTAGTGTGTAAAATATGTGATTTAAGATTGCTCACTAATTTCAATAATAATACAATAAACATAACGACTCCGCCACGCCATTTTCATGTCCTGTGGTTTCCTGTTATTTCGAATTACGACGGGTTACATAATTTTCCACTTCATGTCAACGTGGATTAAACCATGACCTAGTAAAATGTTTAAACGATAATTAATGTAACATTAGTTCCTATTAGTTTTATGTAAAATGCGGTTAGATTAACTAACATCTTTTAATCGGATTATCCGTTCAAAGGAAACTATTTTCGACGAGTGTCCAAGAAAATGTATTGAGTGTAACTGTGGAATGTAAACACGACGTATAATCGGCCAGACTGTCTTGTGCTCAGTTTACCGAGCCAGTAGCCAAGGGTTGTATCTTTTAAACAAGAATAAGAACAGCGAAAAAACTACTTCTCCGCTCGATAACTTTTCAAAGGACCGCCGATTTTACATTTTTAGTAACCATTTTCAACCCGAGACCACCATGATAATTATTGTGCAAACTGAGCTAGCTACCAGTATGATATCTCAACTAGAATACTCTAGATGAGGCGAATCTTTCATTTTATTTTCCCTGGGGGATTTCGGGTAATTCTTCCTTAGTCAACCGCTACGTCGCCAAAGTAAGCTACATTCCAATTTTCAATTTTCTAATCAAAACGGTTCAGGCTCTGTATATTTTGATGACTCAATTAGTTTTTTCGCTTAGAGATATACCTAATGTGTACAGATGCGATGCGTCATAGTTAAATGTCAGATAGTTTAACGTTGTCCCATTTCAATCAGTCCAAATGGACATGCAAATGCATATCATACAAATTTACAAAAAGCTATTTACTTTGCAATCTCCAGCAAAGCAGAAAGCATGTTTTATGTAGAGAGCTTTTGCACTGATAATGTTAAAATATAGCGCCACTCGGATTATTTACCCTGGGCTGATTAATGAACACGATAAAGCTATCTAAAGTGGTACTCCAACCAACCGCATTCGTGCCCTTACCGATACGGCACCGAAATGGAAGTGGAACATTTAGCAACCGTTAAAATGATTTACATGTTACTGCAGTTCGCCTGCTTATTCTAACATGGACAAGACTTGTAAATACCTAACCCAGCCCTGGAAAATATACAAACAAGTTATACGGACGCAGAAAAGGTTCGTCACTTCACTTACTATCTTTCATCTAAAAAAATGTCTAAGGATCTAAAATATCGGATCATATAGGATATTTTGCAATGTACTGCGTTTGCGTTGCAATAGGTACATGATTAAGACCATGATGTAGATGTGTTCATAAAACTGAAACGAAAATGTTGTACCTACCTACTAGTACCTACTCACTCCTGCCGGCAGTTTATTAAGCCCGCTTCACATCCGCTAACCCGATTACTGTTAAAACATTGAACTCGAACCAATCCAAATGAATAACGTTGTTTGTTTTGATAACGATAAATGAATGTAAATTAATGAAACTTGATTCATTGTGTACTTAAATGATTTATTACAAAATATGGGTGAGAGCCCAAGGCAATGACATCGTTTGCGTCGCGAAAGTATGTTCGCACGGCGAGGTGGTCAATATTAATTTTCCATCTCTCATTGCCGGTTTGTCTAAGCTAAGTAAATAATAAAGATTTGTTATTTGCTTTACAGATACCGTCAAGCCCGTTATGCAGCAAGGCGCGTGAGAAAACGCGTCATCTTCAAGCACGGCGACTGCAACGTCGTCCAATGGAACGTGGCCAAGCGCAGGCGCCGATACCTTCAGGACATCTTCACGACCCTTGTTGACGCTCAGTGGCGCTGGACGCTGATGGTGTTCGCCCTCTCCTTTATCCTCTCCTGGCTCCTGTTTGCACTCATCTGGTGGCTAATCATCTTCACCCATGGAGACCTAAGCCCCCCTCTCCCACCCATCAATAATAAAACCCAGTCGGTCCCCACTCCTTGCCTTAATGGCGTCAGTTCCTTCACTGGCTGCTTCCTTTTCTCCGTTGAAACCCAGCATACTATCGGCTATGGGTCCAGAACAACGAATGAGGAGTGCCCGGAGGCTATCTTCGTTATGTGCCTGCAGAGTATTGTTGGAGTCTTCATTCAAGCTTTTATGGTAATTTATTTTGTGCATGTTTTATACGTTCTCATAAAGTTTTTACATGTTAACATCATTTAACCAAATACTGAGTATTGAACTCTAATTTAAATTGAACGAATGGAGATCTTTATTATATTTAAAATATCATTTGGAAATTTTACTAATATCATTTGAACTACTATAACTATGACAGAAACTCTAAAACCTTCCTGATTTAAAGCCAATTTGATAATTTGAAAATAAACTTGGCGGTTGGCCAATATTGCCAACGTATCAAGTGATGCCAGATGCTCTCTTAAAAAATATTACGAATTTATAGATCCCACTAGATGGCACATTAATTTATGCAAAGCATGTCATAATTACACCGTTATCATATCGATGATTTTTCAATTAGAGCATATATTTTTCGACGTGTTACGAGAATATACTCAGGGTCAGTGTAGCCTAATTCCAGCACAAGTGTCATTGAAGAATGCAAATATGAACCCAACTACGACCCTCGCGGCACGCGAGTGATGTGGCAGTGACAACAAGGTTGTTCTAATTCTAGGTGGGAATCGTGTTCGCAAAGCTCTCTAGACCCAAAAAGCGAGCCCAGACCCTTCTTTACTCCCGGAACGCCGTCATTTGCTTGCGAGACGGCCAGCTGTGCCTGATGTTCCGTGTGGGCGACATGAGGAAGTCACATATTGTCGAAGCCCATATAAGAGCTCAGCTTATCCGCCGCAAGGTATATTATTTCAACAAAAGCGGAGACGGTTAGTGATTGGGAATTCCAGTTCGCACGTCTAGAAGCATCTTCGCACTCTCCTCACTCCTTAACGTCTTGGTTGAAATTTGAGCGGACACCAAGTTCAAATTCCAACTTCTACCGTTTTGAATGCCAAGTTTCTTTACCTCTTGTTTCTGTCTTGTCTTTAGGTGGGTCTAATATTCATGAAACTGGCGCGAGCCAAAAAGCGTAATACAACACTACTCTTCTCAAGAACTGCGGTTATTTGTTTGAGAGACGGTGAATTTTGTCTTCTATTCCGAGTTGGTGACATTCGCAAGTCACATATTCTAGAAGCTCACATCCGTGCCCAGATTATTCGGAAAAAGGTATAACTAACCGTAAATTTATGCTTATAACGCAATTTTCAATGTGCATTGTCTTATAATTTGCGCGTGCTGTAAGCAAGCATCTTTTAACTACCTATCTCTACTTTACTTGTGTTATGTTAGACCCATCTAAGGATAACTCGTTGTGTCGCATGTTGCATGCTTGCTTTGATTTTATGCTTGTTAACCTGTGTTAAATTATAGCTGCCATTCTTGATTGTGCCTAATACACCGATTGTTCAAGATATAAGAAACTTAGCTCACTACGCAAGCCATTCACTCCACGTTAAAATACAGCAACGTTCCACAATTTAAACCCAAAACTAATGGCATTTTAATGACATCCATTTGCGTTTGCCTTGTTTGTGTTATGCCGCGGGTTCTGGAATCTGACTCACGGCAATTCAAGTCTTTTGAAGCTAGAAGCCCTTCTAAAATCTAAATATAATAATTATGCCAATTATTTCTTACCCATGGAGTAATCACTATTTTTAGCTTTAACTTTTTCCAAGACCAGACGTTTCTTAAATCAGAACTAACGATGCTCTTTGAAAATAAAACGAAAATTAAAGTCCTTAGTGTAGGTATACATGTCTGACTGAGTCAACCAGACAAGGTTAAACTGTTGAGTTGTTTTATTTTTATAAATATCTAAATAAAATGTTATTTAATAGCTTTAGTACATAGACTGATTACATGAAAAAACTGGCTAAGTGCGAATCGCGCAGGAATGGTTCCGTACCATTATCTATAAAAAATCTCGTTTGTTGTATGGGAGCCCCTTTATATATTTATTTTATTCTGTTTTTAGTATTTGTTGTTAAACATCTTAGCCTAATTGTGCAAATTGTGGTTACAGAGTTATCAACAAGTTTTTAGAGTTGTTGGTAATTCTGTAGCTCTGCCTACCCCACTCTGGGAATGAAGGCGTGAAGGTATGTATGTATGTGTAGTATTTGTTGTTACAGCGGTAACATAAATCATCATCAGTGACTGTCTAGCTATGACGGTTCGTGAGATACAGCCTGGTGACAGACAGACGGACACACGGACAGACGGACAGACGGGCAGATGGACAAACGAACAGCGGAGTCTTAGTAATAGGGCCCCGTTTTTACCCTTTGGGTACGGAACCCTAAAAAGAAGCATCATGATGTCTATACATTGATGACCCGGCAACGAAATTACAACATTTACTTACTAATATTTTTGGATTTGCGCGTGCATGGAGTGTCAGACTTAAGCTATTTACCTTATTAACCCTTGAAAACTCTATATCAATTTCTATGTTAGTTACATTTTTACTGGATTAACAGTAAATTGTGTTTGACTGCATTGTTTTGCTAAATTCGAGTATAATTACACCTTATACACGAGACGTACCTATGTGTATACAAATTTTGATCAAAGTTACAAACACGGTATATATTGGCGGTGTAAACAAACGGTAATTGACGTAAAATCGTGTTTACTCGAAGCTAACTGAACAATGGCTGGCGTAGAGCATTAGCACTCGTATGGTTCGAGGAACACTCAACAGTAATTTTTCTTGCTTTGGAAATGGAAATAATCTCGATTTCTTTATTTTTTAATATTTTGACTTGACAACAACTTAATTACAACTTTAATTTTATTTATGAGGGATACATCTATACAATAAATACTTGGACTTAAAGAATGGACTCTTTTAATACATGAAGATACAATTCTGCCCATACCACTATTCTGCCCCAGTACAAGTCAAATAACCGAGTATTCATTCTTATCCATTAACCTACCGCCAAGCAGCAGTGTTTGTATTGTTGTGTTCCGGTTTGGGGATAAGACAGCCGGTGAAATGACTAGCATAGAGGCATTCCATCTTAGTCCTCAGGGTTGGCAACGCATTTGCAGTCTTAGGATTGCGGTCTTGTGAATGCGAATGTCTATGGGTCACAGTTTCCACTTACCATCAGGTGGCCTGTGCGCTCGTTTGCCATCCTATGCCATAAAAAAACCTCTTAATAATTATATACGAGTAGTTACCATTTCCAATTACATTGTTTTATTGTATTTGAAAGTTTTATACTAACTACGGTTGATAAATGCGGGTGCTGGTGCTGGTGACATCTTCGTATTTTTGTCAAGTTTGTATTCTTTCCTGAGTACACTAAAATCTAAATCTCAATTTGCCATGTAGGTAGCACAAAACTAAAAGCGGTCTTTTAAATTACTTAAATTTTGTAAAATTGTAACAGTGTACATTGTGTGTTCCATAACGTTATAGTTTTGCAAATTTTCACAACAATTTTCACTTTTGGTTTGCTGATATTAATAATAATCTAATATTTTCATCCCACGACGGCGCACCCTTCCGCGTCAAATTTACGTTGCTCGGTTTCGTCAATGAATAGAAAGAAGCAGTGAGGCGGGGCGTCGCGGATTGAAAATACTATAGTACCCAAATGTGTGTTGTCATTTGCTTTTTTGGGACGGTATGGGCTCAGATAATGACTAAGGAGTTTTTAATGATAATGGTGCATGCGGTGCGGTGAATAATAAAACGCGTCGAACAAACGGAATCCCAATGAGTCAGTTATGAAATGAGGTGTAATTAGAAGCAAATACGTTTATTTTTGTAATGGTGCTCTATAAAACTTTAATCTTGTCTAAGAAGGCATGGCTAAACCAATATAATCCGTGAAAAGTATTTGGATATGTTTCGCTTTAGCCAGGTCTTTTATATGGCATTGATGGAAGTCTAATATAAACTGATGTGAGATCATCGCTTTAATAAAAAACAGCAATTTTACTGTTAATTGACGCCCGTTTCCCACCTGGCTCATTAAATGATCTGTTTGAGACTGAGATCTGCTGCAAAAACAGTTTCCTTCATAAATGCTTTTATAATTTTAGATTACTAGAGAAGGCGAGGTCCTGCCGTTCTACCAGCAGGAGTTGAAGGTTGGCGCGGACGGGGAGGAAGACCGGCTCATGTTCATCTGGCCCATGACCATCGTGCACAAGATCAACGAGAGGTCCCCGCTCTACAACCTGTCTGCTTCCGACATGCTCAGGGAGAGATTCGAGATCGTCGTCATGTTAGGTGAGTTATTTATACTCGTAATTGATACTAATTTCTAAAACCCCCACCGCACCGATTAAAGTCACGGCATCCAACCTACAAAACGGCTCATGAACTACCTATCACTAAGTGAGTAAAACTTAACAAGGGAGTAAACCTTAACCCCACTCTAAAGCCGCCTGGGTTTACTCTGCTCAGGAAAGATTGGTGCAAGCTCAACAGACTGAGAACTGGTCATGGTCGCAGCCGAGCTTTCCTGCACCAGTGTGGTTGGGTTGAATCACCGGAGTGTGAGTGCGGCGCGCCAAATCAAGACTTAAAACATATCCTCAAGGATTGCCCACTAACCAAGTACGACGGTGACCCGGCGGACCTGTTCACACTAGCAAATGATTCAATCCAATGGATACAAGGACTAAAATAAGCATTGTAGTTAGGTTATGATATTAAAGACGAACGATTGTACAAATGCCATACGAATAAATAAATAAATTTCTAAAACGGTATTAAAAACTCTCATACTCCTAAATAAACTGCAATTACTGTGCTAGAAATCTAACCGAATGCTGTTAGACAACAGTCTATTAGGGTCTGTAAAATTAGGTAAGGAAACTTAAAACGCTTTAATCCAAAACTTCATAAGTTGACTACACTATCGACAGAAAATGACGTGCAATGCTGTCGTTTTAATTTGTCACCCATTTGACTCTCGCAGATTTATATGTGCTTATAAGTTACATAAACTAAGTATTTATTATGCTAGTTTCTTAACTACATTATAGCCTTGTCTTGCCTTATTTCTCTTTTAACCAGGCGGAGAAAGGTACCTTTATATGAAAATTAACTACTCGTAATGTCTTTCTGAAAATGTCCTCTACTGATTTTCTTCTCGTCGCATCGTGAATATATTCGTACATTGTAGTGTGCTGCAGAGAATAGTAACCTTGCGCACGTAACACTTTATTGTTACACTTTATTGGCACCTATCAATTAATATCCTATTGCGTAATATTGCCTCCTGTACAGACTAAACTAATTGAAGCGATATATAGGGATTAAACGATCGCAGTGAACTTCAAAGTA
This sequence comes from Acleris emargana, assembly GCA_927399475.2. NCBI lineage: Eukaryota > Metazoa > Arthropoda > Insecta > Lepidoptera > Tortricidae > Acleris > Acleris emargana. The sequence continues at coordinate 9,230,734 of OV656840.1, forward strand.
AACTATTGATAGCATTAAATGTAGCCGATTTCACGACATTACCACGTGTTCTTGGCACTTCCTTAGTAGTATTTTGGTCGTTTGCCCTGTTCTTTTGTTAATAACCACATAAAATAGCTTACGTCACAATTTTAGAAACGTGATTACTGTAGCTCTGTGAGATTTATTAGAAGATAATTTTGGCATCTGTATTACTAACAACTTTCATAGTAGGTATATCTACTTTCTCAGTATTGTTTGTTGCTACTATTTTCCTTATGATATGGCTAAATATATCTCTCATAAGTCATCGTTGGCACATGTATTTATAAAAAGACATTGATTATTTACTATCAACAATTGCAAAGACAAGATGTGGGCAGGCCTTCTATAAGGTGGGCCGTCGATCTGGTGTAAGTAGTTGGAGTTCACCTGAGGCCATCTTTAGACATTAAAGGCTATATGAGTCTAATATTATGATGATGAACGATGGCATTTATCTGATTCCAGAGGGCGTGATTGAATCAACGGGGATGACCACACAGGCCCGGAGCAGCTACCTGCCGTCTGAAGTGCTGTGGGGACACCGGTTCGAGCCCATGGTATCCTTCAGGAAGGAAACTGGGGAATACGAGGCAAGTGTTTTAATATTCATACTTGTGACTGCGTCGTCTTCTTATTTTGTTATGACGACAAAAGTATTTGTCACAGAATATTTACAAAAGTACGTACCTGTATATTAGTAATTCATGTCAAATGAGTATTTGCTCTTCCAATAACTTGAAATTAGTACAAGAAGTATTGATGATGAATCCATGACGGAAAGAACAGGGTTTTTATACTAATACAATAAGTAAGGTCCTACTTTGATTATATGACGAATCCCTATACCCTGTACTCGTATTAACATCTGTTGTCACGGAAAATACGGCACGTGTTAAGGCCGTTTGGTTTTGGCCGTATTGTGCCGCTTATGGTCATACGTTCAATTAACAGGAAAACGGGGCCCCGAATGTTAAAGGAGTTCTTGTTTAAGAGTGTTTTCAATTATGTTTATAGCTTCAATCTTGTTGTTTATGTTTTCAAAAATCACCATACGTCGTGTTGATAAGTAAAAAAAATATTTTCAGGTGGATTACAACAGCTTTAACATCACGGCGGAAGTCGATACGCCGTTGTGTTCAGCGAAACAACTTGATGAACTGCGAGCGTCGGTGTCAAATTCGCAGAAAATAGGTAAGATATTTTGTTAAAAATTGAAGATTTGTATTTTTTTCAATAAAGAAACTAGAGAGTTTAAATTTAATTTAATGCAAAAAAATTATAAATTTCAGATCGATTGCTGGGAACTATCCCGAAGACTTTCTCCAACGACACTCTGGACCTCAGCTCTGTCGACTCGATGTCTTTAGATGAGCACATCGAAATCAAAATACCCGACTCGAGGGCCCGCGAAAATCGACTTCTCGCACAAAACAACTTCGTGCACAACATTAATGAAAAATCTAGAAACGCAAGCCACACCCATCTTGCCGTTGATAACGGCTTAGAAATAGTTAAAAATTTCCATCAAACTACTGATCATTTACCTAAGAACCATGATCCAATGCCAGGAGGGGAGAAGCCCGTGGATCATCAGACTAAGGAGGGTCATATGCATAGGAGTCATAGTCATGCTAGTATGAAGAAGGTGCACGGACTGACGCCGAACGGAGTCGGGCACGCGGGCAACGCGCACGAGAACAAAGTGGACGACAGGAACCGATTAAAGAAGTTAGTTTGTTTCCTTAATATAAACTCTAACTCTAATTCAAACTCACAACACATCTTCTGAATTCTATATCAATACGAACAATAACAAAATTGTACCGGTAGATTTATCCATAGAGCTGAATTCGATCTTTATATCTAAATTTCAAGAGCTTTATAAAATTCATGCAACTATAACACTACATCTGGTTCTAATATATGATTCATATTATCATCGATTATGAGTATGATGGTGCTACTAAAATAGGTCGTACCATGCGGGTACTATCGGAATCATCTGTGCTGCGCGTGATTCTGTCAGTATAATTAATTCTAGGTTTTCGTTGGACCGTTTTGTATGATAGAAATACAAAAAGCATGTTTTTTTTTGTGGTTACAGTGAATCCACAATGGTTTTATATAATAATTAATTTGCAAGATCGATAATCTATTCCCAAATGCAGTTTAAATAAAACGTGATCATGTTGTATTGTAAAGGGGGATTTACCCATCCTTTGACTCTACGCGGTCGTGTAAAAACCAACGACTAGCGATTTCACTGCATCAAAATCACCTGTTGTATATTGAGCAAGCATTACCGTGAAGGTCGAAAAGAATCTTTGCCATATATAGACTGCAAGTAAGACTGACATTTTGTCGCTTACTCAATGCATTTATCATTGTAACCCACCTACCAAGAGAAAGGCGTAGGTACTAAGTAGGTAATAAAAAAGTGGGGCCAATTCGGATTATATTCTCTAATTTTAAATATTATCTGTAAATCTGAATTTATAAACTCTATTCTTGTTAGACCGGAATCAAATTCGACATTTATAAATTGGCCCCGGTGGAGTCAATCCAGGTGGAGTTTTCTAATTTCAAGTTTAATATTTCTAGGTGAACAGATATTTAGAAATAGAAGAAAATCTGTAATAAGATAATCTTAATAAATACTAAGTCCCATCGGTCATTCGTAACACTCGATAGCATAACAATAGAAAGAGTAGACACGCACACGGCGATAAATCATTATTCCATAGATTTATTTGTTTAATTTTCTGCCCTTCTTTGTTCGTACGCGCCTTATCTCCCATGAATGCGTAGGTTTATATTGATGTTATGAGCTAACAGACCTTCGTTGTAACTGATCCGCAGCCTTGTTCCGCAGATCGCCAAGCGAGAACCTCATCGAGAAGGCGGTGATCCCCATCCTCGTGACGTCAGAGCCCGACGCCTGACCAGCCCGCCGCGCGCGCCGACCCGCGGGTAAGGGCGCGAGAGTTACGTTTAGTTTCGAGAGCTTAGAGAGTTTCGCTCGGACTGACCTCTATGATGTTCATGGTATTTAATTTAACCGTCAAACATTTGTAATGCTCCTGGAGCGGATTTGACTTAGTACGGTTATTATTTCTAGCGATATATCTTCTACATGTATTAAAACTTGTAATGGAAACGCTAATGGAGTCTAAAGTCGACCAAGAAAATTATTTACATACCACGTTTTGATTGTATTTGTAAAAACGCACCAAAAGGAATTTCTTGGTCGATTATTTCAGGGTAAAAATGCCACCAGTAGGTATGTAGGAACATTTATACTATGGAGGTCGAATTATAGAGGTCAGATAAGAGCAAAGTAGTCCGGTTTAGATTAAGTAGCTAGAGCATCGACAATATTTTCAAATGTAACGGCTTGTATAAGTACTTAATCAGTGTCTGTAGTGTATTGTCTGGAATATTTTTCACTTTATTTGTCAATGCTTACTTGTTCTATTATTACAAAATTCTATTGAGTACAGCCAGTTTCGCACATACGGCACAAATATAGTGTGACTAAAATATGGGCCATTACTAACAATGACTAAGTGCCTATTACTGGGTTCCTGCATTATTTTACTCTTTTTTTTTTGAAATGAGTTAATATAGTTGATATATTGTTTTAGCTACGTAAATAAACACCATTATACTATTCATTTTGCATCAAAATTTTAATGACAATTAATTGTCTGAGACTGGCTTAAAGACCTAATCCGAAACTATAATGTAGGTGTACTAGGTGTATGATAAAAAAGTGTTCAATATTACAGACGATTCCCTTCTTTATCTAGTAAATTTGATGTGTGCTTGAAAATGGAATGATCCTTTAGACCAAGTATTTATTTGAATAATGCAATTTAAGATCACGGAGTAACTTATTCGGAAAGTAAAGCTTTAATTTTTTTAAGATCGCTAACCAATTTGGTCCAAATCTTGGTGTTCACAAGTAAAATGACAATATAAAGTAGCATTTTATACATCGTCGTGGGTTCAAAAAACGACTCTGCGATTCGTTTCTTGACGTGTCACTAGAATCCGAAATTGATGTAATTGTGGGTTTGTCGTTTACATCATTTTGGCTTTCATGACGCAACGCGTTATAGTATCATAAAGGAGTCTGTATTATTGCTCTGTCGGTAGTTAAACTAACGATAGATTTGTGTTTAGCTAATTTTGATTACTTTTAGTTAATTTACAACTCTATGCATATGCTGTGAATCATATCAATTTGGTCTGACCAGCTCACAAAGAATGAATTTAAATGCAAGAGTATGAGATATTCATATCTCATATCTTAATATAGCTTTCTCCTTTTCTGCTGTTTTGACATTATTATCAATGTGACACGCATACATAAACCATGAAGTCTGATGATTTTTAATCAGTGGCCCCTGCTTTAGTTAAACAGTTAAATAAAAAATATATATTAGAAACATAAGGTATTTACTTGGCTTATTATTATACTTAGAATATGATACGATCTTAAATCAATGTTGTTATCTGTTTACCCTTGTTTTAAGATTTAAAAAACCATTTTATATCGGAATACAGACAAAATCCGCTATAGTATCTAAGGCTGCTGCTTTGAGTATACCTAACAGCCTCATACTGTGACATTTCCTGAGAGTTTTTGTATTGTAGTTTACAAAATGATTACACCATCAATACCTCTATCAAACATTGTTGAGAGGTAAAGGCCTAAGAACCGTAATTAGGTAAAGCCGCAAAGCGTTTGAACTACCCTGCTTATAAGTTACGCAAAAAATGTATGCAGCAAAACAAATGGCATTTAATTCCGAGGTATCTTGTAAGCACAACTACCTATTCTAATTAAAAGTTAATGCTAATAGTTTCGTAACATAAAAGTGGAATGGATAAAACGCTCCACGGCCTTTATCATCTATTATCTCAATATTGTACTTAAAATCTCTCTTGTTTAGCCTCTTTTGTCACTTAAGCCATTGTCAAAAGGATTTTGTATTAAATTCTACATTTTTGACAGTAACATCTACTTTGCGACAAAACACCTGGGGGGTTATTATGACATAACTTTGCAGCTCATTTAACAGCGAAAGTCATAATCATCCTCCTGATCAACTAAGTTAAACGGTTTTTACAGATCAGCGCTTATGCCTTGCTTATGCTATAAGATATCATAGTGTATGTTAGGACTTAAAATCGACCCGGGGCTCTATTCCACTTTGTGTTGCCCATCGTGCTTCTCTACTAGTATATATGTCCCTGTTATTCACTTAATGGTGAGAGCTAGTTTAACATTGATAATATCATTTCGATACAGACGCTGAATATAGAAATGATCTAAAACAAATTGGAATAAAGCCACCAGTTTCCTAAGTTTGTTTATTTTATGTTCCCTTTTTCAAAGATCCGATCTACACACATTATTTAAAAATTTCTAAGGATAAATATATCCTAACACTATTTTGATATTCTACAAAATATTTTAAATTGTAATGATATTTTTTTATTACTGGACATTTTTGATGCGTGTATGTCTATTTGAAATTTCAACCTCTAGTGAGGATTACAACAAGTTTTGTAAATTGTATTTTTAGTAGACGATCCATTTATTATAAAAATAAAATACGAAAATCATGAATGAATAAATTTATAAGACATTTGTATTCGATTTTATATCAAAGATTAATCATGTACAATAAAGTGTGATAATAATTCAATAATTATCTTGTTATATAAAATGTACTTAAATATATTGATATATTATATCAGCTTATCATGTACCTATACAGCTTTTAAATCCAATTGGAAAACATAGTTTTAGGTAATAATACTTTCATAGCTTTTAGCTATTAGTGAAGTTATCTGTAATAGGAAAAATATATATTATATTTTTATATGGACTGTTTTAGGCGATAGAATAATATAATTAAATACGATGTACTCTTAGTAAAGACAGAACATGGAAAGAGGATTTATGTATTAAGTATAATTCTATGTCGTCAGGTAGTGAAGTTCGAAAAATGCCAATTTTTTTTAAATTTTAGGCTCAATTATTTTTGTTTATCAAGTAAACTTATGCAGCTTGTACCAGATATTTATTAGTTCTTTATTCAAAACATTAATCGTTGATTGCTCAGTTTTTTCACAACACTTGTTAAGCATGAACAATAAAATATGTATATCTGATACTGGCTGAAAACTACCCAGTCACAATAAAAAAAAAGTATTATTCTATTGTCTACTCGACGAGTAAGGGGCCTCGCAGCGCGGGCGCTGTTAAGAAATGCTTCTATAGTATGTATTACCTAGCCTGAAAACTCTCTAGTGTTTATCAGAATAGACAGGTATTATATACAATTATGACAATTACACCCGATTTTCATTCAACCTTTCCCTAATACATTTAAAAGAAGACTATGAGTTAGTTACACACCGATTTCACTTAAACAACTGAACGACTTTAGGTTACATATTTTGGAAACTGTTTACCGTCTGTTGTTGGGAAATTCATTGTAGCGCTTACGGCTTTTACAAAACATATTCGGTGAAAAAAGATAAACGAGCGAGGCGCCATACAGTCCAGTCAGACAAATAAGTGGTTTTCAATATTGACACATATTTTCCTATGAAATAAAAAGACACTTAAACCAATTCTTAAAATTGATGGACACATATTAAAGACCTTATTGTCCTTGTAATGAACGACCAAATGGTTTGGTCGACTGTACTTACACCGTTCTCAGTCTGAATCACCGCGTCACTAACGTTCGCCAAAAATTTATGAATTTTTAAGCGCCAATTTTAGTAGCTGGGTATTTCTCTACTAACGGGAAAATTCATGTCCCAAGCAATTTTCACATTGTTGTGGATTTTTTTAAATCAGAATAAATCTAAAATTATAGTATAATTCAGTATCTTTTCGGCTACCTATTTCTTGACCATGTAAATGTTTAATATCTTTTTTTATTTTAATCCCAGCCTGTCAAAACACAGTCCCCTGGCGTGTCCCCATCCCAGAATTTAATAAGTTCCAGATAATAAAAGCGATGTGTTACAATTCAGAAAGATTTCTCTATTGAACTTAGGAAAGTAATTACATAATTGATCATAAAAAAGTAGTATTTCAATTAATATGTATGTCATTTTATTAGCATTTTGAATCAAACTTTGTCCTTAGAGTACAAAAACAGTACCCTGTCGTCTTATTATGATTAATATAAAAATAATTAATAAGATTGACACTTGTATACAAATTGATCTAGGTATAATCAACACTGTAGTTATGATACAAAACCATTTTTACAGTTAAATTCAGTTTAATTTGAAGAAAAAGCTGGCAGGGGACTGTTCAAAATTTCCAATTAGTGGAGAAGTACCCAGCTACACTACGACTACGAAAAAATACATTTTTTTTTGAGTTAGGGTCGTAGCTACCCTCGTCTTTTGTTTAACGTATTAAACATACGCTCAGATTAAGAATTAAACATGAAAATAAAAAATATTTCAGATACACCTGACTACAAAGAGATGTACCTATCCACTTTTTCACCTTATTGCATTGTAATAAGGTCCAAAAGTTGATACATCTCTTTGTAGTAGACCGAACGTGGTTAAGTACGTATAGTCGTATATTCTACGTTACTTAATTCACCACCTTAAGGGCCATTAGGGTGAAGCCAGACGAGCGTAATTTAGTGAGTTGTGACAAAACTCCTGTTTGGTTCACACGGTGAAGCAAAATCAGCTGGAATTTGCATGCAGCAGAAATTACGCGACTAACAACTCAAAAAAATATTACGGTCGTCTGGCTTAACCCCTTACCCTACTTTGGTTTAGCCCATCTTAGTTTGATATCGTAATCACACTGTTGACGTAAAAACAGGTCTAACTGTCAAGGGATAAAAGCTGACATAACTTCAACAATATGCTTACGATATCGAAGCAAGATGGCCTTATACATTGTGGAATAAAGGTGCAAAAACTATTATTTCTTCATTTGACTTCACTTTTATAAAGTATTTAATCTACTCGCCAACAGATGGCGTTTGATCTGAAGTGAAAAGTTTCTAAAAAATATTAAAAAGGTCATTTGAAAGTTACTATAAACTTATATAAACTAAAAAATGTATACATAGATTGTAATGACTTATGTAACCCTTAAAAAGCTAATAGATTTCCATCTAATTTTGTTACGCATTGTACTTTTACATAAAACTTGCTACTCATTCAAAGATGGCGCCACCAGTAAAACAATACTAACTGGAGTGTTAACCAAAGTAAGTTACTATAAAATATATGTCCGTTACTAATATTGGATCGTTTTTGCATTTGAATAATATTATTTTATTATAAAAAAATACAGATATAAATTGATCCTAAAGTTTTTCTTAAGTTACTAGCCCCCATTCTTCTTGGCCACCTTTGCACTTGTAGGCTCCTCTTCGCTAGACGAAGAAGAGTTGACAGGATTATTGAAATAGTCAGGTGGATACTTCACGATCGATGGTCGGTTTGTGAGGCTCGACCTCCGTATGGCTTCAGCGACCAATCTATCGGCAATGCCCATGGGGGGGGACGGTATTTTTGAGTTGATGGAGCTTCGGAACATGATGTCATCCGTAGTATCAGCATAGCCTGGAATTTCAAAGATGGCGGGTTTAATAAAAGAGAAAGTAAGAGACTGAATTGGTTTTAGGTTACGCACTTCGATCATAAAATATCACTGAATTTGACGGTTTATCTTTGATGATTTGCAATACGGACCACTAATTAGATCATTCAAAAAGGAAGTGTCTGACGTATTATTTTTTATATCAATAATTCAATAAGGAGTTCATAACATTAACTATATAATAATGTATACCTACCTTCCTTTAGTCCTAGAGAGGGCATATTACCCATCAGTCAAAACTATTTTTCAGTATTAATAAAAACATTATTAAAAACAGGCCTAAGATTACGTAGGTATTAACCAAATATTTTAATTTGAAAGGGAAAAAATACCACCAAGGCCTAAAAGCCACCTGGAATTACTTTACTTCTTTATTACGCAGCCCTTAGCAGTTAAGTAAAAAATATTTAAAAAGCAGAACTACTCACCACCATACATATAACAATGACGTCACAACAAATCCACGAGGTCGACATTCACAGAGGAGATAATATTGGACCACATATTCGGCGAACGTAGCGAATACTACTGAGGCCCTACTTTGAAAATTGAATTCTCCATCCCTTTCTCTCGATATAGTACAGGGAGCTAGCGTAACTTCGAACTTCGATTTTCAAAGTAGGTTCTCTGATACAGGTTTGCCGTTAGAGTGAGAGGTACTAGGTAGCTCAGAGGCCCTAGACAAAGTGCGTTCGGCGCGGCGTTCGTTATCGTTTCAAATTGATAGCATTGACGTAAGCTGTCAGACGGTCGCGAGCTCCTACATCAATTCCATACATTTTGTCCGTTTTCGAAAATCGTTTACGATAACGTTAAGCAACTTGTGTAGTCACACTGTTATGTTATGTCTAATATCCCTCACGATTGCCGATGTCCGCACAATGTATGAAAAGCCCATAAGACTACACAAGCAAAGCAAAATTATCACAATAATAGGGATATCAAATACCGCGAAGGTAACTATAATATACATTGTTGTATTAAACTGTGAAAACGTCTCGATATCGTAGAATCTCTATCTCAGAAATATTGGTGTCTAAGTACTACAAATGTTTTGTATCATTTGTAATAAAACTCTTTATAAACTTTAGTTTACGTTACAATGTAGGTATTATGTTTTGAGCTGAGGCCCACTAACTTCGATCATATAAACTTGACTTGATCTAGGAGATAGTTGGCAATATTATACCTTTAAGTATAGTGTGTACAGTCAGCGTCAAAAGTAACTGGTCACTTCAAGCTACTTTTGTACTTTGTCGCATTAACACATTACACAATCTTGTTTGACATTGCTTATGTGACAGTAAAGCGACAAGGTATTTAAGTGATCAGTTTCTTTTGACGCTGACTGTACCTACTAGGCATATTGTTCTATATTTTTCTAATAAATATTATTTATTCTTCAAATATTCATCTTTCACTGGGTTGCTTAAGAAAAGTTTAATTTGCTCTAATAATAACAAACGAGGGGATCTTATCGAGACATATAAAATATTGAATGGACACTATAACATTGCTAACCTGAAAAACATTTACACATTAAGCCAGGACACAAGGTTGAGAAGGCACTCCATGAAACTAGTCAAGCCTCTGTGTGCTAGCAACCCTAGGAGACACTTCTTGTCAAATCGCGTGGTGAAACTGTGGAACACTTTACCAGAAACTGTTATTAGTGCACCCTCAGTGAATTCCTTTAAAAATAGACTTGATAAGTTTTTAAAAACTTTATAGACACAAGTGCAGTGATATACACGCATTAGCTCAAAGAGCTGCTAGTGTATTATAATAAATAATAATAATAATAATCTTTTGCGACCCGCCCTCGCTTCCGTGACAAAATGCTCTCTCGTCGAAGTCCGTTATAGTTTAGGGGATATTCAGACAGACAGACGCAGAAAGCGACTTAACTTAAAATTTAAAGAAGATTTGTTTTAATAATCTGTTTTTGAAAGTTCCGAACACCTATTTCTACGAAATACAAGTTAGTCACTGACCAGTCATAAAGCCTGTGGCTTTTATAGTCTTTCATTATTTGAAATTCTGCGATACATATTGCAATTTGGATCTTTAATAAATAAATAATTTAAAAAACCTATATTCTGGCATGGTATATAGGAGCTTTCCTATATCCTTTTTTTTTTTTTTTTTATGGCATAGAGTAGACAAACGAGCACACAGGCCACCTGATGGTAAGTGGAAACTGTGACCCATAGACATTCGCATTCACAAGACTGCAATGCAATCCTAAGACTGCAAATGCGTTGCCAACCCTGAGGACTAAGATGGAATGCCTCCATGCTAGTCATTAATAATATTAATGATATTATCATTTTCATCACACTTGCACGTAAACAGTATCTAAACATACAGGTTAACTTGGCCGCAATGCCCCATATAAAACCCTCGACCTTTCTTTTTACCATGAAACCCAAGGTCGGTAAGTATTTTTTTTTAATTTATAGCACAGCACACAGGTCATGCAAGTTCAAGCAAAGAGTTTACACGCAATTGAAAAATTGCCTTAAAATGTTATTTAAACAGGAATTTCATTGCAATCTCGCTACATGTTACTTAAATACTCAATTAATGTTCTTAATAATCGATTTTAATGGTTTTCTGTATCAAAACGTCGTTTTTTTTACACTCCTTTAGGGCTGTATGTATACCCACGTAAGTATTTGCCCTTAACGTTTCTGAACGAAACATTTGTATAATCTGTGGAGTCCGCTCGCCATCCGCTTAAAAAAGTTCAAGTAATTCGTAATAATAGTTGTGCTAACTTGTGTATTAAAGCTATAATTCATAGTTATTTACATTTTATATTTAAAGACAAGTAAAAAAGTTATAAAAAATGTCGTCGTCATCGTCCGATGAGTGTAATTTAAATGCAACACCGCCAGATATTATCCATGCAGCAAAAACAATTAATGAAATTTTATTTATTTACTCGCAAATGTGATGAAAAACATTGTATGTTTCACGGGCGGTACGGGAATTACGAACCTCGACTCCTAGAAGCCCTCAGTCTTCGACTTCGGGCTTCTACTAGAGCCTCGATCGTAATTCCTTACTTACCGACCTTAATACACAATGTACTATAATATCATCATTAATACTAACAAGTTCTGAGACATCCTGTATCTCGATGGATATAGTCATTTTCGCTAAACATAAGTGACATTGATTGTATCCCAAAATTATTGAATTTATTATTGTAAATTAATATTTTAAAGAATATGTAAAAAGGAACAAAAATACCTTCATCTTTTTACTAGGTATATCTGGGTAGAGATTTAATTTATAATTCTCGCTTATAAATTTATATGCCTAACTTAATACCTGAGTAACTTTGTCCTGTAATTAACTAAATTATTTGATAATTGATAACAGGATTGTTTTGAAAAGGTGTTCTGAAAAAAACCATGTATATAGAGGTTTACCACAAAAGCACACTATATTTTTTAAATTTGTTTTTCTCATTATTTACAGAGAAAAATATATTGAATATTATCATTGTTTGTTTTTGGACTAGCGATCGGAAGGACGTCATGTAACCGCGTTTTGTTTTTTAAGTCAGCTGTGACGTTTAAAATACTTGGCGTTTAAGCTCTTTTGTCATTAGCAGAAATTTATTTAATTATTTTCTCAGTAAATAATAGACAAAAAACTAGTTTTCTTTTGAGCATGTTTTTTTTTCAGAACATCTTTTAAAAGATTCCAGTTGTCAATCGCTTTCAGATATGTTTCAAAATAACTTAGGCCTCTGAAAACGTTTTGAATAGGTAATGGTTTTGATTAACATGTCAAAAGCAATATTATTTAACCATGTAGAATAGAGACTGATATAAATTTTGTGAAGGAGAGAGGGGACACACACAACACCCAAGCAACATAAAATAAAACGCACATAAACGTACATTAAAATCTTCAATCAATATTGCATATTTACAATCATTTAAAATTCTTGCTATTCCTTAATGTAAACTTTTCATTTAATAACATCGTAATTAAAATAAACCACGCAATTTTGACGAAATTAACCATTTACTCGGGATATGCTTACTTATAAATATTACTTACATATACTTGCTCAAATTTAATTGACTATTTTAACACTAAACTTTATTCGTATATATTGTAACAGGACACAACACATCAAATTCAACACCTACTGTACTTAGGTAACTATTTTGTAAATGGAATGTTCTGAAGTTTCGAGTATAATTTACACATCATGCTTACAAAAAAAACCTGCACTTTTCAACTTTTCATTTACTTAAAATATACCTCGACCGATTATTAGGAGTTAACATAATAATTGAGATTAATTTTCAGGTCTTTAGTATTTAATTGAACCAAAAGAGTAGATACCTAATGACTTAGAAGAACTTTCTATTAAGTCTGTGACTGTGACTGTGATAAATTCAAAAAACGGCGCAATAATTTTTGCTTACAGCAATGAATAGAGACACGCTGTATGTAAAACTTATATTTATAAAAACGAATCTTGACTAGTAGCATAACGGAAAAATGTATACTAAGCGGAAGGTATCCAAAAATTCCATGAATATGGCATCCACAATAATCATTAAGCGACTGTATTTTTAAGCCAACCATACAGGTTTACACAAAATTAAAACTTTAACGAAAAATACGATCGGTTTTTTTATAAAGTGACGGTGTAGTCTCCATCTTTGTTTTCAGCTTTGGGTTCGGGAGTACGCTCCGGCATCTTCAGGACAAGTGGTTCTGCGTTTTCTGTATGACATCACAAACACACTTAGGTACATATACAAAGACAAACACAACGTTTACTTAAACTAGGGCTTAAACAGTAAGAAAATACATGAAACATTGAAAAATCAGCTTTAAGCGGTTTTGGTAGGGACAGGGGTGTTATTCTGTTAAAAACGGCGTTCGGTCGGTCGAACGAGTGAAAGAGTGAATGCGGCGAATCGGCTAGTTTAAGTAGTCCCTTCAGAGCGTACAAAACACGTTTTAGCGCATGCATTCTCAATTATATAGCAGGGCTTAAAAAGGCCGCCAAATTGTGAATGCACGCGCTAAAATAGTCCTGTCAATGAACAAAAGTACTTACTTATTTCCTTACATTTCCACCACCATTATCAATGTATAAAAGAAAGAATATTAACGAAGGTAAGGTAACATTTTGTCATATACTTGACAGGGAACGTCTCATTTAAAGGTACCTACTTCGTCTGCTCTTAATCATAAAACATGCAACAGGCTTTAAACTTAATAAAAACTCAGGAACTTCATGAGAAACCTCATTGACTTTGGACACTGGTTTGGAAATCAGTTGTAAAAAGTAAAGCCACATGCATTGTATAAATCTGCGTTATGGGTGAATGAACACGAAGGATAATAAAAGATAAGGCAATGCAACAGTTAGTATCACCTATTTGACCTATGGAAGATAGGAAATATATACTAAAAGCGGTCGAAACAATAACAATAATATTTTTATAATAAATTATACATAATAAGGTAGTAAATAAACTTAAATAGGATCATACTAGGTTAGACTCGTAAGGTTTAAAATATGATAAGCAGCTACGCAGGAAAATAAAGCAATTTATTCAATTGCCTACTAGCTTTTGCCTACGACTCCATCCGAGTAAAAGTAGTTTATCGCTGCTCCCTGGGGAACTGTCCAATTTTCCGAGATAAAAACTATCCTGTCTTATACCAGGACCTAACCTATATGTGTGCCAAGTTTCATTCCGATCCGTTTAGTGGTTGAGTAACAAACATCCAAGCATCCAAACTTTCTCATTTATAATGTTAGTAAGATTTGTATCGAAGACTATTTACTTTATCTTAAAGAAACTAGGCATCTCATATAGATAAGAAGACGGAACAAGTCCGTGATAAAAACAGATCAATAACCTTTCAGAGAAAACCCTATTATGAAATATTATTTTAAATTATGTAATAATATTGCTTAGTTTCACTTTCAGATATCTCAAAGTCGATAGCAGAGCGTACTACTTGATAAAAAATATTTTAAAGATCTCTAATGCTTTTGGAGGATTTTACTGATATCAATTTACACTTTCTTTTTCGAGCAAACCGTACATACCTATAGCAAAACCTTTATTAGCGATATTTTCATTTACCTCAAATAATAAATAGTAACCACTACCTAAAGGAATTTGATACTATGCCTAATAGATCTAGATTTTTTTATCTTAAGCCTTAACTGATTCATTTCTACATTTTTTTTCAGAATTGTGTTGCCTACAAATATTTGCAAAATAATTTGTATGAAAAATTGCTGTTGCCGTTGTAATTAAATTTAAATGGTAACATTATTTTCCAACTGCAACTGGATTATCTTAAGTCGGAAAGAACATAAGTGGCTAATAACTCCGCCATCAAATTTAATAGGCCATTAAAATTATGTAAAAACCTAAAGCAACCATACTTTAAACCACACAATGTTGAATGACCTTTAAAGACGTCAATATTCTTAAGTGACGTCGGAATCTAACGAGCTTCCTGTCTCAAAAAGGGGGATTCTCCAGTTGTCTATAA
This sequence comes from Acleris emargana, assembly GCA_927399475.2. Classification (NCBI taxonomy): domain Eukaryota; kingdom Metazoa; phylum Arthropoda; class Insecta; order Lepidoptera; family Tortricidae; genus Acleris; species Acleris emargana. The sequence goes on from OV656840.1 coordinate 9,245,987, forward strand.
ATCAAAACAAATTGGCAAAATGGCACATCCTATTCAACTTAGATCAAGTCCCCTGCTTCAATCAAATCAGTTTTAATAATCGCCCCAGGAAGACACTTAATCGAAGACGTAACCGTGTGACCCGTTCCTGAACAAACTGTTGATATAAGTAAGTAATTATTTGAAATAAAAATACAAAATGACTTGAAAAAAATTATTAATATGTTTACTCTATACCTGACGTCTGAGTCACGTGAAAATAACGAGAGTATGCATATAGGTTCTAATTACGATACAACACGAGTCATTGAAATGATTTAAATAAATTACCTACGCTGGCTCTCTTAGCATCTTATTAGCGCTTTATAATAAGGAGCAAGGTGGCTAATGAACGTTTGAACAGCACTATTGATACTTAATCAAAAACATCATGACACCTTATAATTTTATATAGGTTGTTAAGGAAACTGGTCAGTTTTCCTAAAACAATAACCATCTAGATAACAAAGTATTTAACGCGAAATTATTGCAGGTATCAGTGTACTCATAAATAAATCAGAATCAGCGATGTGTAGATAACTTAAGTAGATAACTATGTTACAACAATGAACAAATCAAGATGCAGTATATGACACTAAACACAGTAGCCGTTGCAACTACTCGAGCTCCTGTGTGACAACACGTGAATAAACAAAACCTAATGAATAATAACTCATAAATATAAGGGTTAACTCACTTCACTGTGGCAAGTAGATACGTTGAAGTGTTTGTTCAAAATTGGCACACAGTCTTATAAGATGATAGCAATACTTGCTTTACAATAGCGTAAGTAGTAAGTAATACTATAAAGCATGAACTACTGGAATTGATTACTCAGTAGATACATGTAACAGGAGATTTGTTACCTAATGGTTAGGCATAGCTTATACAAGGAAGTGTTTTTTAAATTGATCGGATCGCGATTGTTTTGGTTCCTTTGCCTTTGGTGGTTTAATTGACAACAATTCATTTTGTGCTAAGGTAGTAAAATAAAATACCGTTTCTAGATTTTACACTGCTGATTACAGTAAAAATATCTTTGGATTTTTTTATGCAGTAGTTTTTTTTATATTTAGGAAAAACAGTAAAAAAAGTTGGATTGTGAATGTTAGGAATACACTTATAGTGCCCTTAGTCCATTTATTACCAAAGGAATTCAAAAAAATATACAACTGTCATGTTCATTGTTTATCTGTCTGACGGATTACTTGATTCTGACGACACGCTTTCAATTCTGCGCAAAATACCTAGTTTATTTATTTTAATGGCGTCTATAAATTACGTAATTAATTAAATTACGCAAAATAACAAATTTGTGAACGAACGGCAGCGAATGATTGACATGACATGACAGTCAGTTCTGTTTCTGTTTAAAAGTTACTTTTTTTAAATTTTATATCAGGCTAAGATCACGACATAAGTATTCCTAACTTTGTATATACGGTCTTTTTAATGACTATTTCTTTAATAAATTATTAACGACGAATTTAAGTTAAATAAATAAAAACCAAGAAATACGGGTAGTCTAATTTTTAACCAGCTATTATAAACGCGAAAAAACAATAATGCTTTTTTTTTTAAATGTTGTCAATTATTTAAGCGGTAAACGCCTTCTTAGAAATTGCAATGATAAGAAGAGCATAGGTTTCTCACCCGTGACCCTAAATAAATTATGTTGTAGATATCAGACAGCCGTGGAAATGTAAACTTCTATTTTTGTGACGTAAAGTATGTCAACAGTGACGAAGAAATGTGTTCCGCTATCTTGATTAAGAGATTATTTTTGACATGATAGCGTTAACAATGGTGAGCACATAAATTAAAGCCCTTGTTTATTAGTTTGTTGCACATATAGAACCACTGAAATCGCGGATTTGAATGGGAAAATGAACTCACCGATTGATCGACGATCAGTCTGGCTGCCGTAGAATTCGTCCAGCTCTTTGGCGGAGCAGAGCGGAGTGTCGACCTGCGTCGTCTCTTCGAACTTTGAGTAATCTACCTCGAAGCCCTGTCGTTCACGATTGTATGTCACAAGCGGCATAAACCTATGTCCCCACATTATTTCACTAGTTGTATAACTTGAACGCGCCTGTGTCGTCTGTCCCGTTGATTCTATCGTTCCCTCTAATATGACTACTATTTCGAATCTCTCCTGCAGCACATCCGCAGCAGACACGCCGTAAAACGGACTCTCAGCATTTATCCGGTGCACCATAGTGATGGGCCAGATGAAGAACAGGTTACTGTCGCATCCGTCAGCATTGAGCTCCAGCTCGGTTTGGTAATGCGATAACAATTCCCCTTCCTTGGTGGTTCTTGATCGTATAAGTTGCGCTCTCACACTGGCTCCGATGATGTGGGACTTTCTCAGATCACCCACTCTGAACATGAGACACAGCTCTCCGTCCCTCTGGCACACAACAGCGTATTTAGAGAACAGGAGCGTTTGCGTCCTGTGTTTCGGTCTCGTCATTTTAGCGAACACAATACCCACCATGAAAGCTTGGATCATAACACCAACAATACTTTGAAGACACATAATAAATATTGCTTCTGGACATTCCTCAGTGGTTGTGCGCGAGCCGTAGCCAATGGTGTGTTGAGTTTCAATACTGAATAGGAAGCACGAAGTGAAGTCGTAAATGTTGAACACACACGGTTTCCAATTTGAGGCTTCCTGCATCGGAGGTAGGTGATCGCCTTCCAAATCGCCATGTGTGAATGAAATCAGCCACCAGATCAATGCAAATCCAAGCCAGGAGAGGATGAACGAGAGTGTGAATACGAGCAATGTCCATCGCCATTGTGCATCCACTAGGGTGGTAAACATGTCTTGGAGGAATCGCATCCGCCGTTGCGAGATCCGCGATTTGAGAATGTTACACTCTCCATTCTTGAGAATAGCACGCCGCCTAGTTCTCCGCGTAGCTCCGTGCCTGTGTGAGCGGCTCCTGAAAACAACAAACGCTCATTACACCGATCCGCCTGAATGGCCCGTCGTTATGATCTACTCTTGTAAGCGAGAACGCCTAGTTCACGCTTGCATCGTCATGTCAGCACGGTAGCGACCTTCATCAATGTTAATGTCGATAATGTGTACTAGTTAAAGTTAGAGAATATCTTATGTTAATTATGTATATATTCTATGCAACATATAACATAGGGATATGCGGTACGAAAAACATAAAGCGAAACAGTACGTTGGGCTCGGTGACGGCAGGGGGTTGCGCGGGTCGACGAACCTCTTGCTGGCTGTGGGATAGTACACTCCAGGGGAGAGGTTGCCGTTGCCGGCGACTGCCTTGACTTTGAGCCAGTCGTCGGGCAGCAGTTGCGCTTCCTCGCGACAGGCGGGGGACTCTGGGTCGGCGTGCATGGCGGGAGCTGTGCGCGCGCCTCACTGGCAGCCGAGTGTCTGCATCCCCCGGAGCGCTCGCGGCTCCTGAAGCATCGCCCGCGATAATGCCGCGGTCACGACTGCCGCTCTCGTGCCCGCCGACACAACGACGCGCTAAACACTGTATAATTGTATCGCAAGATTCTATAATCAAAATTATCAGCTCACCACGGAAAATAATTTTCAGCGAGTGCCTGTATTGACGTTGTAAGGAGATACGGAGTGTTTTTTTTTATACCTACGCTAATGCGCACTAAGAGATGTTAATAAAATACAATGAATTAATGTGGGTTTTACAATAACAATGGACTATAACTTTATCTAGCAGCAAAAAACGATAAAACATTTTTATCTATTGCGTGAAATCTGAACTTGATGTGACAAATATCCAAGTATCCATCCACATGTTTTGCATTTTGCAATTATTTAAATGATTTAATTTTTTTTTGGATTAATTTCGACACCAAAAAAGATCTACACAGTTTTTGTTTTTTTTAATTTCATAGGATAGGATGTCTTTAGATTTCAGTCAAACAGTCAAATTAGGTACCTACTTATACTCATATTGGCCCGATTTCATAAAATATATGGGAGATAGCACAATAAACCGCCACAAAAATCTAAATAAAGCCCTACAAAAAATTAAACGCTTATTTGTATTTTAGTCTGCTGAGCATATCTTGTCATGTGCCAACACATGCTTATTTCCACAAGATATACATTTGACAAGCATGCGTATATTATTTTAAAGTGAAATTCAATATCTACATACAAGTTTACTACAAAAAATAAATCTAGTTTCTCAATCTCAATGTACTCGTACAATAAATCTCGAGAATTAACCCTCCATTGTCAATTCAAAAATACCCTAAAATGGCCTCTTTAAAGAAAAATATTTCATTAAAAAAAATGGCACTTCTCGACAATTTGCATGTAGAAGGGTGTAGTATAATTGTTTATATCTCCAAACCTGATTACGTATAATATTTTTTGAAGCAGGCAATAGGTATTATCCGTACCTAATTTCATCACTATCCTATAGGATAGTCCTATAGGACTGTCACATAGGATACTGACGGGCGGACGGGGGCGGACTGGCGGACAGACAGCCAGACAGACAGCAAAACTATAAGGGTTCCGCGATTGAGTACAAATTCCTTAAAAATATAAAACTCTCTGGTTAATAGAGTTTATAAAGGTTATTAAATTGCCCACCCGAATTGTTTCTCGCGCGCGCACAATATGTAGGCATAGGACACAAGTCAAAATTTAATATAATAAATAAGTAGTTTAAGAAATTTAAAATGTATTTTAAAAATTACGCAAATGTAAACCCGTTACTGTGAATGTTTTTCTTAATATAAAGCAGCACTAACTAAATCGCGCGACAGCTCGTGGTTTAAGCGGTTTTAAACTATTTAGTAGAGTAGTTTAAAAAAACGAATCACTTTTTTTCCGAAAAACAGTGCCGTGGGGAATCATGAATTTAATACCATATAAAGTAATTTTCATTATATTTATCATTATTCATACATACACGAAAAAATCACTCTTATAAGGAGACACAAAGGTTTTTTAAATTTTAAAAAATGTGTCAAAATATCTCTACGTCTACAAACGTTGACAGTCACGAGCAAGAGGTAGAACAAAATACACAGGACCGTGCAAACTTTCACAATATCCGGGAAAATCGTTACAGAGAGGAAATTACCCTGTAATAAGTTCATGTCACCGCAGGGCACACATACATGAAGTTGCCCCATCATCGTCCCGTTCCCAATAGGGTAGTCATGCTGAATTCTAAAGTTAACGACTGTAAAATACAGGTTTATAAATACGACGACAAAATTGCATTATAACCTGGGCAAAAAAGCAAAAATAAAACCAAATCAAAATTATTATTATGAAGCAGGCACAAACGCATAAAATAGAAAATAAATAAAATAATTTTGTTCATTAAAAAAAAACGGATGTAAGATTGTGAAATGTATTTGTTAACCACACACGGTAAAAGACAAATTATTAGGAGGGTACGTAGGTGCGTCATAATAAAATATAAACTCGAATTAAATTGAGAAAACTGAGATGCGATATGATATGATGTGATGTGAAAGACATTATGACTAAATAAATAATCGGAAACAACGAGCTGCCTAATATTCCGTAGAATATTTTACAGAGCTTTAAGCATTTGGACCGTGAGTCCTTCACTTTCGCTTTGCCTTTTATCGGTCAAAACAAGAAAAAGATCAAAGCAAGTGACTTGCTACCTCCAGGTTATGATAATTTTCTATCTTTACATGTAATCTTTGGCTTTTGCTACATATTGTAAGTTTCTAACACTGAACATCCTGTAGATCCCAAGATGGCGGCAAACCATTTCATTTAATAGCTAATTTGACAGTGCCAATTGGTTCGCTAATATCTCTACCCTCTAATTTGTTACTCTTGATCAGGCTACGAAGGTCGAGTACCATTGTAATTCTAACACGCCTTCATAATAACGCACACCCACTTTTGCGTCGAGATTTTTAGAACGCAGTTTAACTGCGCATACGCGCAATTTTTCGCTTTTCTTCATTATTGAACTAAAATTGAGCAATTTTCCCAAAAATATAGTCGAAAAACCCTGTGCATCTGTTATATTTAAATTTGTGTAATGCAATTTTTAGTTTCAAAGGTGTTATTTTAGAATAATCCCTAATTTTAACATATATTCATGACAATATGTTGCATTCACGTATATTTACACCATAAAGCACAGGGTTTACAAACTACATTTGAGATATTACTAAAGCAAAACCTACAGCTATTGCAAGAAAGGCCTGTATTTTTTTTTATGGGAAGTGGCCACAATTTCACTTTTTAAATAATGATGTTACATGAAGGTTTTTTATAAAGCTATGTTATTTTATTATAGTCATAAATTGTGTATTGAGTTGTGCAACAAATACTCTTCCTGCGATTTTAATTAAGTACTTTAGTTAATCAGAAAACATGAATAAATAAAATACAGAGAGCGCCACTGAACGCTGTGAAAATACTAGAAGATGATTATGAATGTAGAAGTATATTTTAATTTTATAATTATACGATTTAAATTTTATTTCAATGTATTTCACCTTGAAATAAAATTAAAATTGTCTCATTTATTGGCGTCGCATAACCTACAGGTATTTCCGTTTTCTGTGCATTCATTAATTCACACCACACCTCCGTGTGAACATATTTACTCACGATTTGTTGTTGTATTTGTATATAAAGCAAACACGGGGACATTTCGAGTCGTGATATAAAAATAAGCACCTACGTGACATCTGCTGATTATACGTAACTTTTAAGTAAATAGGTAATCGTTACAGTCGCGAATTATTTAAGTGAAATATTTTTATTTCGGAGTAACAAAAACCCGACCTAAATATGAGCAGCCTCTATAAACTTCGTACATTCATCCCATTACGTTACGAAAGAGATACCTAACTTGCAAATTACACGTCCTCTTTTCATAAATAATAAAAATAGTGTGGAGGTATATATTGAAGGGACATTTGATATCTCATTTGGTGGTGTTGCAAACTCCAGGGACTAAGATGACTGATTATTGCATCTCTCTCCATGGTTGTTATTCCACGGGTTGTACGGTGCCTTTCAGTAACTAGTAAGGTATTAATAATCTTTAAGTTGTTATAAATGTGTCCAAATGAGTGACCAATAAACTATATTTCTTTCTTTCTAATTATATCGTTGGCCACGATCAAGTACGTTTTTACCACACACTGTATTTTATAATAATTTCAAGTTACTAGCGTGCACTTATTTTTATGATGTAAGTAATTGTGATATTTAAAGCCGCCCAAAGTAACCTAAACCAAAATAAGTTTCTGTCGAAAAATCATTTTGGGGATGAGCTTTTGTTGCTGACTGTACGTTTTTTTAGACAGTCGTCATTTACTAGTTCCCTAACACGGTGGGTTTATGATGTGTCTCCATCATCAGACCAGCTCGATGGTACTATATTATTGTTTTTTAATCTGAACTAAAGGTGCATAGGTGTAAGCAAATTTTCAGCTTCATCTGAAACCGGGAAGTGGGTCAAATTTAACTTGTAAGTAGTGTTGTGCCGGCGGTAACTTACTCGTTACCAGTATAATACAATTTGGTAAAATACTCAGTAAATTACCAATGCTACCGGTAATATTACCAGAAGCGGACATAGAAATCGTTTTTTTCTGTTTTGTTTTCATTATTAGTTTTGTTTATTAATTATACTTAAAATTTAATACACTCTTACTAACTATGAATTATTTCTGTAACTCATCGCATCTTCCGTCTCTTTTACTCATTGCATTGTAATTTGTACCTTATCTGTTCGGCAATGTCATGAGTCATGCATGCATGACGGTTAGTTTGGCTTTGTCCGTGGTACAAAGTGGAAGTGCTTCAACAGTCAGTGTTCTATGTGTGGCCAGCTAATATTGACAATGAAACCGAAAAGTAAAGTTTACAATCATTTTAGTGAGACGTCGGCTCATAACAAGACAAGTTACAAGTGTAATTATTGTAACACTGTATAATTTTAAAAATGCTACAAAATTTGTATGGCATTTGCTAAAGTGTAAAGCAACCCCGAAAGATGTTCAAGATTCTTTATTTTTATAAAAAAAATACACATCTACAAACAACTCAAAGCGGCGTGTCACAAGACTCACAAAAAGCTTCTGCATCGCGAGACTCCCAAGCTGTAACCACAGCTTTTATGAATAAAGATGACCAAGTAAGTAAATAAACTATATTTCCCTCTGCAGAATTAGTAAATTAATAAGTAGTAACTTAGTACTTACACTTTCTTTAAAAAAAACAGCACGCTTGCTAACGCGTTATGGCCGCCATTTTGTTTAAGGAGCCAACTCCTTGACTTGACGCGTTCGATTAAAAAATAGGTACTCAAACTAATGCCATAGGCCATAGCGCATAACTAAACACATGCTATCTTAGTTTGAGTATCTATTTTTTTTTACTGAATTGTGTTTACTGAATTTGTGTATTAATTTCACTTAGTTGTCTCTTTTTTATTAATGATCTTTCACATATATTTTTTTAACAGATTGCTAAAATTATTGTTTCAGATGGATATCCATCAAGCTATCGCAAAAGCAATATATGTTACTTGTACACCGTTCACACTTTTTGAACATCCATTGTGGAAAAATGCCTTTCATAAGGTGAATCCATTATATACACCACCATCCAGAAAGCTTCTAGCAACGTCTCTCCTAAATAAAGAATATGCGGAAACTCAAACAATATTACAAATAAAATACAACAATCCAGTGTAACAATAGATGGATGGTCCAACTTGAGAAGAGAATCAATTTTGAGCGTGATTTTATATGCAACTAAACCATACTTTTATAAATTTATATAATTAAAAGGCAACATGCAGAAAAGACTGATTGGTAAGAAATCATGTGATTTGTTTTAGTTAAGTTTTAATCATCAAGACTGTAATTATCATTTATTAAAGCATATTTTTATTAATTGTTCTTTTATTTTATACTTCTGTAACCACATTTTGCACAATCAGGCTAAGATGTTTACAAGTGTATTACAGAATTATCAACAAGTTTTTAGAGTTGTTGGTAATTCTGTAGCTCTGCCTACCCCACTTTGGGAATGAAGGCGTGAGTTTATGTATGTATGTATGTATTATATACTTACTTTGGTATCCGGTTTTCACGTGATAAATATGTATGAAGTCTAAATATGAGAGAGTAATATTCCCGGTAACATTGGTAAAATACTCGGAAATATTGAGTATTTTACCAGTAACATTGGTAATATACTAAACTACTGAACCCATCTTATCATTATTAGTTTAAAAGGGTCCGCCTGGTGCTAAAATAGTATAAACATGTATAAAATCATATAGTTATATATACGAAATTTGAATGTTACCGTATATTACCGCTTATTGGTAATGTTTCTGGTAGCGTTACTGGTAAAATACCTGCTTCGAGTAAGTTACTGGTAACGGCACATCATTACTTGTAAGATTTGACCCGTACATTAATACATACATACATTGAAAGTTAAATACAAACTTGTAAAAAGCCGGCCTTGTTTCTTTCTAACTGAACTAAATAACTCTTATTATCCTAGCCATTCACACATTAGATTAAAATATCCTGATTGGGAGCTGGTGCAATTGTCGCCCCCGTCTAATGACGCTATCATGCACTTGCAGCGCGCGCGTGCGCCGATGAAGAGTGACGCGGATCGCGTGCCAGGGTCTGGAGGAGGGGTGCATCTATCCTTATCTAAGGAAGTAATTTTATAGTACATAAATTATTTTTATAGATTTTATAGTTTTTTTTTGTAATTTCATTGAAGTAAATTTATTTATTTATACTTATCATAATTCCGAAGAGCCATAATTCCGAATTGATCAAGATTCCGAATTTTCACAATTTCGAATGCAATGGTTTGATAGACTTAATATTTTGATACTTATCGCTTATCAAACCTATTCTAACCTAAGTATAGCAATTAATTATGCATTAACCTACCGCCAAGCAGCAGTGTTCGCATTGTTGTGTTCCGGTTTGGGGATAAGACAGCCGGTGAAATGACTAGCATAAAGGCATTCCATCTTCGGCCTCAGGGTTGGCAACGCATTTGCAGTCTTAGGATTGCGGTCTTGTGAATGCGAATGTCTATGGGTCACAGTTTCCACTTACCATCAGGTGGCCTGTGTGCTCGTTTGCCTTCCTATGATATAAAAAAAAAAAATAAAAAAAAAATCTAAAACAGCTTCGGTATGACATACCTACCATTCGGAAAAATAAAAACTCGGTCAAAAGAATTTTAAGGTGTTCCTAATTTTATTATTACATTTTTGTAATATCACGCTATTTTTGGTCAGGATTAAAAATACTTAGTACTTATTTAACTGGAGATGAAGTGTATCCCCGGGTTAACATTTTAACTTAGCATACATTCATGTATTTCTTCTTTTAAATCTGGGACCATAGACATTTGCAATTACACGATTATAATTTCGAGACTGTAATCCTATGTCTGCGAATACCTAGCTAATCCTTAGAACGAAATTGGAATGCCTGTATGCTAATCATTTCACCGATTCATTTAACCCCACATTGAAACACGACAATGCGAAAACTGCTGCCTCGCGGAAGGGTATGGTGGCTACATGGTGGTAGCGATCCGAACGGACCCTGCATACCACGGACCATTACTAATGATACGGTTATAGGTATTATCGACGGGCGAAATAGATAGCCCGAACAAGTTAAGTAAGTAAGTAATCTTTATTTGCATTAAGAAAATAATTAGCAACTTCAATATAAGACGTTTAAAGAAATTTTTTCATCATCCTATATCCCTTAACACTAAATAACATAAAATCTTGGGAATTTAACTCTAAAATCATGACTTAAATGTGCAAATAAACTCAATTTTTTAATAACATGCTGAATGACGAATATGTCGAGATAAACCCTAATTGCTTTATTAACTAAGCCGTACTGCAGTTAAATATCTTTTTATCAAGAAAGCCGTTTGGTGAGCGTAGTGGAAATGACTTGTAGCTATTAATCAAGATTAGTAGACACGTATCATGTTTGCGGATTTTTGTGGATTTGGCAGATTAAGGAGCATCCAGGCTTGTTTGCCTTTTTGTTTGTGGGCCTTGGAAAGTGACGTGTTAGGACGATTAACCTTCTACGTAAGTACGTATAATCCGGTAAGTGTGTCAAAAGTGCCGCCATTATACAGCCAATATAACTTGTAAATGTCAGCTAAGTTAACGAGAAGTAAAAAGCAACTGGGTCAGACAACTTTTTTGGTCTCGTAATATTTCAATCAAGAACGCATTTAAATTTTAATAAAAGTAAACGAGGTTTCTTTAAAACTTAGTGTATTTTTTTTAACTTCTCTTTTTTTATTTGTCTTTTCATTGGTAACTTAGTAGGTAGACCAGGGCCTATTTTACTGGATAAAAACCATATTGCCAAATCAATATGGCAAAAGCAATATGGGTTTACCGTGTTAAAAGAGGCCCAGCGGGCTGAGATTCTACACGGTAAAACTAAAAAAAAAACTGTTTGTCTTTTGATCATTGGTTTAGTGCGCGGTATAAATCTCTATATTTTTACAAAAGTTTAGTTTTGTAACTTTGATAGTTTCTGAGAAAAAGTGAATGTGACATTCAGACTGACAGATCGACGGACATGGCGAAACTGTAATGGTTCCTAGTGTGACGTCGGAACCCTATAAACGATGTGTCAATGGGAGCTAAAGTGACGGGTGGGCTAAGTGGGCTTGTATCTCGTCGAAAATTGAGTCAATTTCTGGAGCAATTTCAGTTCATCTCAGTCTTAATTTTGATGCAGTAGGTAAATCTTGTCTCTTACCTTCTACGATCAGATCACTGGCGAACCCCTACCCCCCATTGAAAAACCCTGTACTGGAGTGTTTCAAATAAATCACGAATCTTTTTCTTTAATTTATTTCTAATCTAACTAGCGACCCGCCCTAGCTTCGCTTCGGTTTTTGTGAGTTGTTAGTAACACCCGTACATTATCCAGCATTTAGTATACACAAAAACCTTGCTCTTGAATCACTATATCTATTGCTGCATTAAAATCTGTTGAGTCGTTTCAAAGATCTAAGCGAACAGACAGCGGGAGCAACATCGTTTTTTACTATGCACTTTCATACATACATTAAAACACGCCTGTTTCCCAGAGGGGTAGGCAGAGACCACTTCTTTCCACTTGCTACGATCTTGACCAATTTCTTTCGCTTCTTCCACATTCATACATCGAGTCATGCACGCACGTCGGTTTCGGGTACTTAAGATTCGGCCCTTTTTCAGTATTTCTCCGATTTTATTCGAAAAAGTACGCCTAGGGCGGCCCCTTCCGACCCTTCCACTTGTTCTGTATATCGCTTTCGTCAATCTTCTTTCATCCATCCTTTCCAAATGACCGAACCATCGAAGCATGCCCTTTTCAATACTAGTTAATACTATGTAAAGAAAGACAAATGCATGTTTTAAGTTACCCTGCTAGTAACTACATTAAGTATATCTTTCCGTAGATGACGCAACTAAAGTACCGTTTCTACATATCATTATGATTTATTAAGCACGTAGTTTTTAGTTCCCATGAAGAAATAAATACAAAATAATACAATTGACAAATCCTTTTTTTGAGATAATTTAAAAGTAACTTACGAGTAGGTAGATCATTTAAAAAATGAGCATGACACACGCTTCTCAATTTATATTTTGTTACTATCGTTTATTATTATTATTCAAGTCACAAATAAAATAATACTTTACATCTCTTTTGTGCGTAAAACCTACATAAAACTGTAGTCAATACAGGCGCACCATTAATTAGGTTATTAAATCTGCGATTATTAACGTTTTCAAAAGGAAAATCTTGAACGAAATATATGAAGTACACACTAGCCGAGACATACCTTGTCACTCCCGTGATTAATTCAAACAACAGTGGAACAAACTTGGTCAACAACGATAGTGTCTCTCTTATCGCTCACTATTTACGTCTCCTACGCATTTTCAGACACTTCGCGTATTTTCAGTCATTTTACCACAAAAATATTATAGAAAAAAACACTTTTGAATAAACACGGTCACTAGTATGGAAACACCAATAAACATTGGTACTGTTTCGATGGACAAGAAAGGAACTTATCTAAGTAAAACTGATAAGATAGTGCTTTCAAGGATTGTGATTCGAGCGCTTATGCCACTCACGACTAGCACAAATTCTGTACGGCGAATTGATCTGATAAAGTGCAATTAATTATCAATACACGTTGATCTGCTGCTCTACTGATCCATTGGATCAATTATTGAATGTGCATGTCATATTAACTCGCAGAGAATGATTGGAGACACTGACTGCAGTCCAACGACTCATATCAACTTGTGTATGCTTTGCAAATTAGTTCGCGCAATATTTAAATATGAAACACATTTTCATAAAAATCACAGTCCCAGTAACTTAAAGGCAAATAACCAGGCATTAGTTTGTTCTACGTATTTTTGTTACTAGCAGATACTAAGCACACGGTGGGTCATTATTTTCTTACATTTATTATCATACCTGGAAATGTCACCGTTTGTCTGTTGATTTAGTATGGTTTAGTCATCACACAAAACTCATTACGAGGTTCTGTCAAACGTTTTAATATTATTGCTTATCATTTTAGCAATGTACATAGGTACCCTGATAAAGTGGAAGTTGGTCTTAAAACCAAAGTTTCGTTCAAAATACTAATAATACCCAGTTTTCCAGTTTTACTAAAAAAAAGACTACTACTAAAGAAAAAATATTGAAAAGGAATATGGCGAAAACAAACACCCAATTATTTCGAAATTATTGATCGTCTCTATTAACTAAAAAAAAACTCTTCTTGGTAATAATTGGTATGGCAACAATTAGGCAGATTCCCCATATTTAACACAACGGTTAGTTTCTAAAAGAATGAGAACATAATATTACAATTTTCTTTTTGCAAAGTTTTCTTTTACGGATTACTATGGTAATGAAGGTTAGATTTTTACCAGGCACAAATTGAGCACGTTTTTGATATTAAAGCCGTCCTAGAGGTGGGAGTTGAATAATACAATAGCTTGCATAACATGTAAGAAAAAAAAACTCATCGTACATTGCAAACTAAAAATTAAAAACCCTTTGCAAGCCTATTAAGGAACCTATATAAATAAGGTTTCCCCAGTTAATTCAGAATTCAGTCATACCTGCAAGTGTCCTGCCTGTAGACGGTACTCTGTCCAATGGAGCTGCTGTATGTTGGGATCCTGTGCAGACTGGCGGACATGTGCATCATAGTAGGAGGCCTTAAGAACCCGCTGCCCCTAAATCCCGCTGTCAGCATCGGAGACTCCACCACCGAACTGTCATAAGCGCTCGTCTCATCAGTCTCTTCCTCAATGACCCCTGGGTTGTAGAAAATCTTCCCCGAAGAAAGCGTAGGCTTTGGTCTCTCTTTCGGCTCCTCGGTCCGGACCTCCATCTCGAAGGAGGCAGGCACCGCGCTCATCTCTGAGTCTGGTTGCACCGGTCACGTCATTTCACTAAGGGTTAGTGCACTGAGAGAGGTATTGATCGCGTCCTGTCTCAAGTTCATGTTCAATGCTTTGAGTTAAGTCTGGTGGTGACCCTGAAAACAAAGGTTGATATTTTAATGTTAATATATTTACATGCGTACCTGTAAAGGTTGACAATGTAATAAGCTACTCTATAAAACATTTCCAGATTTTTTTACTATAGGATTGAATATTTTTCTCTTTAACAAATTTTGACACAAAAACGAATTCATGAAAAAATTAACCGACTCCAATTTTCGTCCACTGCCTATGCCTATGTAAAGCGCCATCTGTTATCGAGTAGCAATAACTGTATTTGATTAAAACTCACAAACGTTAATTACACAGAAATTTCCCATTGTCACTTTACTAGTCGCCAAAGTACAAAATTACAGCACACTATTTAAGGTGACATTAAATTTAATGAAGGTATGTGCACCTAGACACGGGACCTATTTCGATTAGAATAATCATTAGTATTAGAGTATACAATGCGGTGTTTTTTTTTGTTTTTTTTAGTACATAGTTTAAGAGGCCGCGATCAGAAACTCTACATTAATTCAATTACAGTCACAATATCCGCGAGGGACTTCTAGGGGCTATGGAACAATTATTGGCAACCGGAATAACTGTCTGAATCTGCCAAGTCATCCAAAATGATAAGCCAGCAAGCAGATAGCCACTTTTTTTAAGTCGAATCGCTACCTTCCCAACCCAAAAGTCATAGATGCTATTAGATATGACATCATTCGACTGATTCCTAGATAAAATATAAGTATTATAAAATTTTATTAAGATAAGCTTAAGACAAGTCGCCGGTAAATCGTCTTTGAAAACGTCTTTCATATTATGAAAAAGCTCAGAAAAATACGAATATAAGTAAATTAATTAATGCATCAGGGGACAACCTGACACGCATTGACCTAATCTTCAACTAAGCTCTAGACTTGTACTCTAGCCACTAGACAACTATAAACTTATATATGTGTGTCAGTGCCTGTGTGTTCTCGCATGTCTATGTGTGTAAATCACTACTACTGTAATGCTTAAAATGCTGTTCGAGTAATGCTTAAAAGTAAATTCATTCACTATACTCATGCTGAATTGTCCTATAAGTATGCATCTGCAACTTAGTTGTGTACCGCATGAAGGTTTTCTATTTGAATAAACAAATAGAAAAATATAAATATTTATAAATAATCACTCGCACTCATTATACAAATAATTGCTCTTACGCGGAATCGAACACGGCACCGCTTACTATGTAGACAGGGTCACTCACTACCAACCCAGGCTAATTGCGTCGTCATACATAGATTATATACCTACGTTACATCGAACAATGACTCTAAATTACGCAAATAACTATTTGAATAGTGACATTGTTGCAGTTGAAAATAATTAACTTTTGTACGAATTCCTTTTTTGCATAGTGTCACTGTTGTATTTAACGTGCGACAATATGTTGGTTACCTCGTACAAGCTGGTTCCTAAGTCCTTTTCCTATTCCTATTTCCAGTTTCGGAAGATCGTTCTGTTTCGACACACTGGACATCTTAAAGGATGTGAGCGATCGCCATACCTCATCCTGTTAACACTGACAACACCGGACGTCTTCATAAACACCTACGTTTGCGATATTGCGGAAAACCTTGTAAAATTTATTCCGTTATAGCGTCAGAATGGGTTAAAATTAAGGAAGAATGCCGCATGTTAGCTACGTAGGTACCGCAGATGAACGGAGTACAGCCGATAGCCAAATCATTTTGGGAATGCATCAATACTTACGAAGAGGTAAAATTGAGTGGTTTTTTGTTTAAATGTTGGAGGTAATCGCTCGCTTTTTCAAGACCCTTATGCGAGTATGCTTACTTATGCCTACCTCTCCCAAAGGATTGGGCTAGCTATCCAGAGAGGTAATGCAGCCAGTGTCATAGGGACCATGCCGCGAGCGGACCTGTTAGAGGGTGTTATTTTTATAGTGGTGATTATTATTTACATCTTTAATATTTGAGTAGCTTAGTTTTATTTTAATTTGAGTAGCTTAGTTTAATTTTAATTTAAATAAGTGTAGTTTTAACTTTTAATTGTAGTACCTATGTTATTAAAGTATACGCTATATTTTATTTTGGTACTTAACCGAAGTGAAACGGGCCGATTTTTGAAAATTAAATATTAACGTGAAACGGTAAAGTTTACATTTATAAAATTGGTCACATGGTTTTGAGAATCCCCCGTGTGCAATTTATTTTCGATTTTCAGAAAAAAACCCGGGCTGGACGCTTGTCTTTTAATATTTTGATACATACCTATCAACTTCTAAAGGAGCGTCTCCAGAGCATTCAGGTGGTGTGGATGTTAAGCCGAGTGTTACAAAGCTTACACACCATTCGATGTTCGAGCAGAATGCTCATTACACGCGAATGCTCTCAGTGGGGACGCACCTTAAAATCATAAATAAGAAATTTGATGGGTATCAATCAAGGCTTATTTTCTTAAAGCTTCATTATTTTTGGTTTTTAAGAAAACTATATACCTACCTATAGGTTTTTCCTCAATTAAATTCAAGATTCAGAAAGAGATAAAAAAGCTAATGTACTGGTGCCAATTAAGTAGTTTAAGTTGCCAACGTATTATTTCTATCAGCTCGTTCTTTTTCTATGTCTGTTTAATAACAAATAATTACTCGCAGTTGCTCGAATGAATACTACCCCTTCGTAAGAAAAACTTAACCTTTGCAATAATATAGATGTACATCAACAAAATAAACGTACTGTTACATGATACACTTCTATAACAACCGATTATGCTCGCGAATGCAATGACAAGTGCAATTGCATAATTACCGATGCCCGAAGGCGGGCAATGAAAAGCGTGACGTCACCGTACCTGCGCCCGCGCCGGCTGCGAAGGTCTCAATTACAACTGGCCAGTAATTAGCTATGCGAGTGGTTCTGGTTCGTCTTGATTATATGGATCAAGGGCGGGATCACCTAATGAGCAAACCGTCTATGGGTGTACCATAGAGGTGTTATATCTAACCTAAAAACAAAGGCGCGTCCGTGACCGAGCGCTAAGACTACCAGCTTTAATTGTCTGGACACACAAAATGTCGGTAGTGTAATGTGCTAACTCCTACTAATTATCAATTCTTTATTATCTTGGAGTCACCTTTTTTTATTGTAGTCGCTTTCATTATTTTAAATCATTGTACCAGTAACAATGCGTTTCTTGCGCGTATAGCGATAAATTTGAGCCGTTAAACCGTACAGCTCATTGAAAAAATTCTCGCCTATGTGTCTGTTCTTTGGATATATTAAACTTCATTATGTTTTCTTGAGACTGTTAAACGTGAAAACAGAAATAAAAAACAAAATCCGCGGTAGTTTTATATTTCAAACATGACACCTTTTTCGCATATTTTTGGTTGAATCTTTGGAATCCTACGATCTTAAACGATAAACTTTGATTCTATAGTTGAGTATTCATAACTTCTTGGTAAACTATTTTTTTAATAAATGTTGTAGTTTTAACTGCAATTATTTGAATTTGACATCAAGGCGCGCGCAAACTATCTCCATCTCACGTCCTTCGCGCGGAAGCATATGTATACAACCATCCCTTTTCGTTGTATGGATGTGGCAGCATATTGTAACTTCTTAAAAAAAGTTAACTTGACAAATAATTAATATCAGAAACGTTTCAAGCCTCCGAAAGGACACGTCATTTAATAATAGGGTTATATGTATACTTAAGTATGTTATGTAACAGTATATTTATTAATTAAATGCAACTATTCAGGTGTCAATAAAAACTTCACAGTAAAGGTTACGAACGTACTCGTAGGCAAGTATCTGCTCGTGAAGTTGTTAAACCCGTTTTTAATGATAAATACTTAGGTTACTTTAGGTTTTTAGGTTAGGTTAGGTGGTACGAGAATAAGTTGAAAGCGCTAAATCATAATGATGGATGCAAATATTAAATTGAACACACATTTTAGACATTAAGTATTTTCTGTACTTAGAATAACTTTCACAGGTATAATTGGAAATACATTAAAAACTTGAAAATTATCAGTTCTGAACATTTCGCAAATATAAAGTGTTTTATAAATGCATGATATAAAAAAAAAAGATTTAGCGAACTATGTACAAATAGTAACCTACCTTAGCTGTGCCTGTATGAAGCTCACACTGTGACCATTTTATGACAAAATCATGGTTTTATCTGTATATCTACGTCGGTCCTATTATAAATATTAATAGAGACAGGAAACTATGGAAATTAATGGTTACAAAACAAGAGAAAGTGACATATTATCATGTTCATTTGTTAGTTTTTAATAACAGTCAATTATTAACTATTAATTTGGTTACAAAACCAAAAACACGTTAAGTAATTGGTTTTAATATGTTGTGTTTTTGTAATTGTTATATCAGAACAGTGACATTTTTATGAATAAGAAAAGGTATTTTCATAACAAAATTAATAGCACCGTTGAGTCTCAAAGTGAATCTTATTCAGGGGGTTATTATGACAAAGCTATGATGTTCTTTTTACGGTGAGCGTAAAGGACAGAGCTATAGCAGTTATATAGCTGTCTTTTTCTCTCAGCGTAAACTGAACTGCATAGCTATGTCATAATAACCCCCTGTTCCGTTATTAGCAGAGGTCGGAATAGGCAGTGCCTATTTGCCTAAACTTCGCGGGAGGACATGCGTAAGAGCGTTACAACCACCAAAAATAATGATTTATTTTTATTGAATGCAATGCAATGCAATGAAATTGAATTGATGCAGAGACCACTTCTTTCCACTTGCTACGATCTTGACAAATTTCTTTCGCTTCTTCAACATTCATACATCGAGTCATGCACGCACGTCGGTTTATTTATATCGGTAAATTTTAAAACAAATAACTCATATTTTATCTAAGATTGTTATTAAAAATAAACCAAATTATAGTTTTATAAAACTAAAAAATATAAAAGCTAACTTGATTATTAAGTACTATTAAATGAAACATTTTTTTTAATAAAAGGATTTATCGAAATGAATCTGCAAGTTTTATTTTTAATAAACTCTCAATTTTTATTACTTTTTCTTAATACCGGTCCGGGATCCCGGGATCCCGGTATTGAATAACGAATACCGGTATTATGAAAAGTCCGGTATTTGGAAGCCCTATAGGTAGTACTTGTAACGAAAAATAAGAAAAATTAGGCGCAGTTAAATAAAAGTTCGTAAAAAACAACTCCCGCTCCTTCTGCATCGCAACGCGCTCTCTTCAATCTCGAACGGGAATCAAAATTTATCGCAACGATTACCTCCGTAGGTGCTAGCTGAATGGGGCAGGAAGTCTATTTCGGAGTGGCACTGGTCACATGGGCAACTAGTTACTATTACTATCACAATTGACTAGTGAAGTAATGATTTGATTACGGCCGAAGCTGTTATGAGTGGTTTAAATCACGCTACGCGGAAAAGAGGAGAAGAACGTGTACGTGTCTGTATAGTTACGAGTAGGTATTATTACAGCAGCACAGGGTTTTTATGGGATTGTTTTAGGTATGTTTAAATTAGTAGCAGGCTTGACGCTTTTGTTTTGACTACGTATTTTGGAAACCCTGCTACTTGAGTTAAAATAAGAAAATCCCATCAAATTCGGATTGTAAAAAGAGGAAAATGATTGGAGCAATCACAGGTGTACAGCAAAATTACTATATTAAATAGGTATTTAATACCAATCAATACAACACAAATACACTTGGTGGCCACCACAATAACAACAAGGAAAAAGCACATAGGTATGAAATACACTCACGAGTAATGAAAACGAGTCACTTTCTATGGTAATTCAGTACAAAGTGACCCTTTTTTAATGCTCTTGACTATATTACAAGGCAGTCTTGCTAGTTAATAAAAGGTAAATCTTCATTGTACGATATTAAATAAATAATTACCCGTATTAATATTCATCTTAAGGATAAACAATCTTCTCACGCTTATCAAACACTAGCCTTTGCCCGCGACTCCGTCCGCGTAGAAGTCGTTTACCGCTGCAACTTCAGGACTGTCCATTTTCCGGGATAAAAACTATCCTATGTCCTATTCCAGGACCTAACCTATATGTATGCTAAGTCTCATTCCGATCCGTTCAGTGGTTGAAGTGTGATTGAGTAACAATCCAACTTTCTCATTTATAATATTAGTTAGAAGAGTAAGATGTCCGTCTATATGTATGCTCAGATCTTTCCAACTACGCAACCGATTTCAATACAGATACGATATGTAGGTACAGTGATTCAAGAGGTAGGTTTTTATGTATAATAAATTCTAGATTATGTAACGGGTGTTACAGGATACTCACATAAGCTGAACCGAAGCTAGGGCGGGTCGCTAGTTAATAATAACTGCGATATTTTGCGTGTGTGTGAGAGAAAGAGCTAGTATGTTTACTCCTTCACGCTGAAACTGTTAGATGGATTTGAATGAAGTTTGTAATGGGGATAGCATTTACCCGGAATTTTCACCTAGGCCTCTTATTCTTAGAAAAAAACACTGTACTTATTGGGAATCCCAATTTGGGATGATCAACGCCACAACGCAAACGCGCTGGCGGGCAGAGGGCTATTCAATAAACCTTTCTTCCCGATAGATATTTGACAGATAAACGTGCTCGTTTTTTTCTTTAAATCTTTTATTCTTTGTTTTAATTTATACTATCTCTTATATATAGCATTGCGTTGCGTTTGGTATGGCATCTAAAAAAACATACCACTTTGTACAGTCAACTTCAAATATATGTTTACACTTTAGTACCGTGTCATTTTATCCGCTATGATAATTTCATATGGGCAGTTGAAACATGAAGTTAAGTAGACAAGGTATTACAGTGTAAACCTATTTATGACGTCGACTGTACCACGTTGTTACTGCTACAAAGATAAAATAATATGATGCAGATGCGTTTTGATATTGTTTTATGTTTGAAGGCAAACAAGCAGAAGCAAACAAGGTTATAATCGAAAGCATTAATATCTATTCAGCCATCGCGTCTAAACGTGTGTAGTACCTGTGAGCTATAGATTATTTTTAGGCGCTCGTGACACTAGCAACGCCGTAAATGAAGCTCTAACTAATGAAGACTGGGTGACTCAATACTGAATTAGAAGTAGCGTGAGCCTCGCACTTATCTGCTCGGCGCTAATCAGATCATACGAATTTGTACCGGGATAATTTATAGGTCGCCACAGAGTATTATCTAGGTAAGTTCGGCGGTAAAGACTTTTTCGAACGGGCCTAAATTTGTCCCATAGGCGCGCTAGCAACGTGCGGTCATTTGTATCTGCTTCACGTGTACACGCTACGCTAGCCCGGCGCAGGTTTTCACGAATCTCTTCGAATATCACCAAATAATATTTTGCAAATGACTCAATCGAATGGATACATGGACTAAAATTAGCATTGTAGTTAAGTTATAATATTAAAGACGAACGATTGTACAAATACCATACGAATAAATAAATAATATTTTGTATCACATAGAAAAAAACCCGCGAAATAATGACGACGAAGCTAGCCTAGTTGGAGTGACCCTGCCTACGAAGCTAGCGGTCCTGGGCTTGATTCTCGGTATGGGCAAATATTTGTGTTATGAGCACAAGTATTTTGTTCCTGAGGCTTGAATGTTTCCTATATATATCTTTATAAAAGTATGTTTATCGTAGTCTTAGTACCCAAAGTACAAGCTTAGAGCTTAATATGGGGCTAGGACATGTGTGTAAGATGGTCCATGATGTATTCTGATCAGAACGAATACTACCTCTAGAGAATCCCACAAACTAGTAGTAGTTTGCCTGCAGTTCCAAGTATGTCAGGCTAATAAAGAAAGGTATGTAACTTTTTTAAACCTATTGTCTGTGTATTTAATACATATTCGCCTAAATTAATAACTTGTCAAATTACTGTCAACTACATAAGAGCTATCAAAACGTGGATAACACGATAACAGGTCAAAAACAATATGGTTTTTAGGTTTTTACCGCCTAGTTACTAACTACTTAAGTATAGACAAGTTGCAATTGTGTCTATGAATTTCAATGGAAGTCATTTTCAGATATTTATTTTATCGGATAAAGAATAAAATTATTAATTCTGCGTAAAAGTAATTTGAAATACTGTCACTTTTTCAAACTTCGTCAAGTCCATCATTAGTCGATACTACCTAATTATGGTTCTCAAAACTTAAGCTGCAGATAGATTTGCTGATTTCATCATGATTGATTTCACATAACAATTATGTCTATCGACTGCTTCAATATTAGGAACGGACAATAAGCCTATTCTTATTAATCCTATTAGTATTATAATTGTGAAATTGTGTAAGAATGTTTGGATATATCTAATTAGATATTTAGATCTTTGTCTTTCAATGACACTTAAATTTCAGAATCGATCGTAACGAAATTTAGCTTGCTACTCTTGCTAGCACCTTGTCCTGGATTAGAACATAAAATGCTTACTTACCCCTGAAAACAATATTAAAAGACGTTCTACGCAAACGGGTAATACATCCTGCTAGAACTACTTAGTATTTTATTGCTGACTTCAATACTAAGTAAATACTAGAACTAAACTAACGTCTGAATTCCGCGCCATTCGATGTTTATGACCACTTTTCCACATAACATACATAATCAGGCACTTGTAAAGTCGTAAATGTAGTTTGACAGACAGGGCGTCCGTGTGACCAACTGAGTCAATAACTTTAAGGCCATTCGCTTCCACTAGGGTACCTAAGAATGAATCAATTATACGCCATAATAACTATATTTTATTATTATTGTAACCGGTGTAGCGTATACCTTGCCGAGCCTAAGAGATAGTAAACTAGATAAAAAAAAATAGGTCTCCACATCCACATCGATTGGTTATTCTACGTCGGTTCTATAGTTTAAATATTAAGAATGCGGTTACTTTATTTTTTCATATGACTTGTTCGTCACAATATTTCGCCCTTGACTGTAAAATAGAAATGGATGAACCAAATATCTAATAATAGAATAATTTTCGAAAACTGGCTGGTGTTTGTTATTTTTAACCCTATTGAGTACTTAAAAGTAGCCACCATAATTTAATAAGTAAGTCAACTTATAAAATATAAATTACTTAAGAAATTTCAGTAGTCTCTCTGTTATAAAGTTAGTGTGTTTAAAATATAAATACATTTATATTTCACGTTTCGTCTTAAAAACAAGTTAGAAAATTAATTGAGAGTAATTTAATTCAGTAACGCAATATCCGGTGGAACCCAATCCATGCTGTATCTTAAGGACTGTTTTAATCTAATAACGAAAATATCAACGAGGTCTCGATTTACGTTTTAGATTTATAATTCAACTAGTTCCCTTCTCTCGTTTGAAGCAACCATACAATATAAACATGTGGTAGGTGTTGCATTATGAAGGTATACGCATTTACAATTCAAATGACACATTCAGTGTTGACAAACATAAATGCCGTTTTAAAACAAGCAGTTTCTATCATCCTACTTATTTATTACCATCAGCTGATTAATAATAATAAAGCAAACAATATTTGACGTTTGAATCGGCGGCAATTCTCAGTACCTACCTCTAGATTAGTTTGTTTACTTAGAACAAGCAAACATCATACAAGTTTCTTGGCGATTCGTCGATCTTAAACACTCGTTTACGAGTTAGCACTTAAGTTACTTTTAAGTTGTGTACTTACCATCATCCTGTGCAATGCAAACTATGTAACTAAACCCCGAGTTTAAAACTTGCTAAAAATGAGCACCATAACCATGTTTAGACGCATCCGTAAATAGTTTTTTAAAAGAGGATCACGAACTTTCTTTTAGTGTTTGTGTATTTTAAAATATGCCGTTTTTGTCTCGCAGGATTCTCGCGAATGCGCAGGTGTGTGTCATCGTGGTTTCCTGGCGCGCGCGCAGATCGCCAGGATAGCGTGGACTGGCAGTGCGTGCACACTCTTGCGCGGGTACCTACTCCAATTGTGAACCGCGATTATTTGTTAACTAGCCACGCGTTCGGAAACAATTGACGGTGTTCACTTGGCCTTTGCAGATATGATTTTGTTGGGTTGGGTCACAGCAAGAACTGGTGCAGCTTTTTTGTTTGTCCGACCGGCAGAGTCTAGCTTAATAGTTGTTGGCAGGAATTACTTTAATTAGGATGAATCTTTTATAAAAATCGAATTGTATTCCTTTGTACCTTTTTGACGTAACGTTTCTGAAAGTAAACCAGCTACCTTAAAGGATGTTTCACTGTTTGTAGCGGTAGGTAATTGACACTCTTCAAAACATAGTAATTATTGATTTAGGAACCGAAGTAGTAAAAAACTAGAACACGGAAACCTAAGGGAAGCCCGATTTTCCACATTTCATCACTTTAGATCTTAATGGAATGACAACCATTTGATTCAAATATGAACGAAATTTTAAACCCAAAATCACCTTTTAACTTTCTGTTGCCATGCCTACCTCTTTTTAGAATTCAGTTGCATCAAAGTACAATGTTTCATTTGACATTATTCAATATAATTATAAAGCAGCCGTATCTTTGTATGATTATGAAGTAGGTACCTAAGACGTTGGAATACCTATGTTAGGTCAATATTATCTACAAATTTCTTCAAAATGAATGACCGTTTCTGTTGAATACATTCTGATTGTATTGATTTATGTGACAAGTATTATCGAACCTATTAAAACTTCTTATTCTGGTTTCGGCAAACCTACTAGACTAACAGCATTCTCAAACGCCTCCGCGCATTGCGCAGTGCCACCTCGATTGTTCGACATTAGCCTTTTGTCAACGATCATTTGTCGCACGTCTGCCTGTCAATCACTCATTGCTGCTACTGCTACCACATAATAGGACCCTTAACACTGAACAAAACACTAGAGACGAGGGACCAAGTGAAAGTTGCGATTGTGCAATGCATTCGCATACGCAAATGAAGGAGAAAAATAGGTGTAACTTATGAGGGGCATTAGTTTTTACTATTGGTCGAGCAATAATATGTTGATTGTGTTTTATTTCATGCAACAACCAACTGACCATTTTATAAATTTCTAAAGCAAACATTAGACTAACTCAAGTATATTAAAAAAACCAATCTGCGTTCCTAATACGAATATCTTGAAACCATCATGGATTTAATAATATAGTTACATTTAAATTTAGATAGTTACCTATCGATAGAATTCGAAAACTGAAAAGTTATTATACTGTATGAGGTAAAAAATGATTTTTGTCAGATTAAAAATGTATGCTTTTCTAGATTACCAGCTATATAGAAGTATTTTTAATTGGCTGTATAACCACTAGCCTATGTTAAAACCAAGAGTCAACTAATTCAGTAGAAATGATCAAGCATTAAAATATATCACAGCATTATTAATATTCTGCATCGCGACCATAGCAACCCTATTCTATCTAACAGGTAGAGGATATACAGTCCCCCCCTACTAATCCGCACCTCGCCATTTGGGCGACATCATGACAGATGGACTGCCGGCATTCAAGAGCACAATGATTATCGAATTACGCTCCCTGTTGCCGTTCCGATTGCCAGGGCCGTTGCGCTTTCCGCCGGCCTCCCAGTGCATCCCGGGAAATAGGCAGGTGTTAATCGCTAATGATAGATTCTTTGACCTCCGGCTTGAAGGCGGAAGTTTGAAATGGAAGATCAATCGTGCTGGTGCGAATCAACAGAGAGACTTTGAAAATCGAAGTTCGAATTTACGTTAGCTTCATCCCTGTATAATATTGTCATTCGAGACTAAATCGAGAGAAATGGATTGAGCTGTTACTTTGAACTTCGATTTTCAATCCCTCTGATGACAGCTTCTATTACGGCTATTACTTAGGTCCAATCGAAGATGAATTTGACGGTTGCAGCTGACATCTATTCTTAAGTAGCTACTCTTCTGGTAGGTACTAAAGTTTTATATGACCGGCAAATTAAAAGTATAAATTGGTGAAGTGGAACTGATGATGATGCTGAGGTCTTGGGCACCGGAACTCTTCAATGGCGCCATTTTTAAAGGTTGGTGATAAGATATCTCGATTGAGATAGTTGAGCGACAATGACGGAACTTATTTAAATGGTTACAACAAATAAGTACACTACGACTTCCTGCAAACGCTGGAACAAAGGAGATAGTTACTGATGTGGCCATATTATACAAATATGTAATCATCCTGTGAATTTAAATGTGTCCTTAGGCCCGCTTCTACAGGGACACCATGGCGGCGCAAACAGTTACCATCACCAGCAAAATGTATGACACGATGTGGAACCAAGCGGACTCCAGGTGAGATACCACCCGTAAAGCTGTATATAATTTGTTATTGGTGGACACTGGCTGCGCCACCATAGTGTCCTGGTGAGGAATGGGCCTTAGACCAGCCGCGGGCACCCTCGCTCGACTACCTATTCGCGCCACCCTCCACACCAATAATAATGAATCCCTTGATCTTTTGTCGCTCGCTCAATGTGTTGACTGTGTCATTTTCGCAATGTCTTTAAACCAATATTAGTTGAGTACCTATGTACTATCACCCCAATGGCACCCTGACCCACGATAGATCTGTTTCACAGTGATGTGATTCAAATCGTAAGAAGTGTGTCAAACCAATTATTTTATAATGTCACTGTGAAACCGTTCTATGGTGGGTCAGGATTCCATTGGGCTAATAGTACGACAGAGTTACTTAGCATGTTACAGTGGAATAGGTACCATAAAACTGTGTACCATTTCATCTGTGTTCACACTTAGTTACTTATTATTTGTTAGCACCTTGCTTGCGTCACAAGACAATAAAGGCATCTTAATTTAAACTTGTATTATGCAAATGTTGAGTACAGTAGTGTAGAGTTGCAGGACTTGCAAGCTTTGAGTGTTACTTGTAAGTTTATATTTATATCGTTATTAATTAAAAAGGATAAACTAAAAATTAAATGTTTTAAAACACAAAAAGCTGCTTATAAAACGATTTTTTTTTTTTTTAAATGGTACCTAATAGGTCAGTCAATCGAAGTCGGCGTCCTAAAAATAAGTATTTTCTATCCAAAAGCCAACTTCGGTACACTTCAGTTTGAAAATCGAAGTTCTTAACGTAACTAACGTTAGCTCAATCAGTTTCTCTCGATTTACTAGTCTCGAATGACGAGTGACAGGAATCGAGCTAACGTAACTTCGAACTTCGATTTTAACCTTCTTCTTATAGTTCTTCTACAACTAGTGAAGGTTGGCAGTCAGCTCCGCATATTTCTCCCGGTCTTTGGCGAGGTTGAACAGCTCCGCTGCACTTGTGACTCCAGTCCATTCTCGAATTTACCCTATTATTAGGTACCATTTGATAAGTACAAATTGCGTTTTTGATGGCGGTTTTTTGTTTTTTAACAGACGATTGGGTAAATCAGGCCTTATACATAATGAGAAATTTAAATTTGCTAAATATTGGCTTACTGTACTAGTAGTAAAATGTATACTTATACCAATAAATACCGCTTGTGACGGGCTCCATTTTACTCGGTAAAACCATATTGCTTTTGCCATGTTATGTTGTTAACTCGGCCGCCATTACTGTCAAGTAAATAAGAGCTATCGTAACATTGACAATACGATATGCCAAAAGCAATATGGGTTAACCGAGTAAAATGGAGCCCCAGTGTTGTAACGCAAAGATAATCGTTTTAAAAACGCTGCCATACTTAGTGCTGCGGGCCTAGTATGCCTGCTTTGACGGGTGAAACATCCGTCACTTTCTGA
Organism: Acleris emargana; assembly: GCA_927399475.2. Taxonomy (NCBI): domain Eukaryota; kingdom Metazoa; phylum Arthropoda; class Insecta; order Lepidoptera; family Tortricidae; genus Acleris; species Acleris emargana. The sequence goes on from OV656840.1 coordinate 9,274,393, forward strand.
CTCTTACAAGTACGAGAGTGACGGATGCTTTATCCACATTTTGTCACGTGATGAACGCAACCATACTAGAACCGCTGGAGGTCTAAGATAAGCTGGATGACAAGTCTTTTCTGAAGGAAATTACACCACATTACTTTACAGTCATTTTAAGAAGACAAAAATGCGACACTTCGGATGCCCCATCCTCTTCACTCTTGAATTGAAAGAAAGAGATCGTGATATCGTGACCTCCTACTTCAATGTTTAACTACCAGGAGTACCAGGACCGAATCTTCTCACATACCGCTCTTATTCCCTTGAGGATAGAATCGTGTATTGTTTTAAGCTCTTGGAGTGTCCGCCTACTTTCGCTGCTGACTGTACCTAGTAGAAGTGCCTTGGGCTCCGCGAGTAAATTTTACAACGATTATGCTTTCAAACATAAATTTAACATTATATTAACCTTACTGGTTATATTATCATGACTTATTTACGAGTGTCTCTTAGAAAACATAATAATATTTATGGCTGGCAACCAGTGGCGTGGCAGAGCGGGCTAAATGCCACGGGCCCCGGGCTGAGGGGGCCCCGGTCCGAGAGGCCGTGAGCACAGGAGAAACCAATCATCATTTCTTTTTAAATTAAGGGAGGGCCTGATGTGCTGAATTGGCCACGAGCCTCGCGTGGAATAGTTACACCACTGCTGTCAAAGGTTTAAAAATCTTTTTTTATTTAATAAAATAGGCATTCATTTGACCATTACTATGGTTACCGTACTTAGCATATAATATATAAATATCAGGGGACAATATATTCATCCGAAGTAGTCCCATTGTCACCTAATCTGAATTTGATGGGGCGATCAGTGAGGAATTGGGTGATCTTCTCAAATATATAGGCAAACATATAGCGATTTTAGTATTTTTAGTAACAAGTCTAGCATTTGCATTCAGTAAGTATAATTTGGCCACCGGAACTCCTTAACGGAACCTATTTCAAGGGTGGCGATAATATATCTCGATTAAGAGAGTTGAGCGAGTACAACGAAGAACAATTAATTGTTTAAATATGACTATGACTTTCCCGCGGCGTCGCTTGCAAACATTAAGACATGTCAGGCGAGCTTGAGATGTCTTAGGCCCGTATTAACAAACTGATCTCGACTACAATCCCCACCTCAAGATGAGAGCAAAAATTACAGTTTTCTATGGATCGACGTTTAGTTTGACGTATCTTGTGACGGGCATCTCGGCTGAGACGAGTTTATTAATACGGGCCTTAATGTTTCATATCAACTAAGAAGTGGGACTACATAGCAGCTTATTATGATCACTAAAACGTATTAAATAAAATAAGTGTTTTAAAAAACAAAAAACATCCTTCAGAAACGCAAAGATAAGTCAGCTTTTGGTAAAAATATTGCGACTCGCCGACTCCAGTTGACCTACCTACCATTTTAAAACAAGTTACTTATTTTTGCGTTTTTGAAGGTGGTTTTTTTGTTTTTAATGTTTGTCGTTGTTAATTTGTCACCGATACATTGCCAAATTATTTTTTATTAAATTAATTATGAAACAAATAAAATATATATTAATTATTTAAGAAAAGTATGTTTTGTTAGGCCTCATACTTTCGGCCCTTAAAATATAATGTTTGTATTGAAGACACGCTGTGTAAATAAAAAAACCATATCCGTTAGATCAGGTTTGTTTTTTAACAATCAAACGAAAAAGTCGAATAGTTTCAGAAAAAAAACTTAAAATTCGGACAATTGAAACAGTTGAGAACGAAAATTCGGACTTGTAATGTTGTTCGTTTGTTTGCTTACAGCTTAACCGGTATGGCCGTTTACCGCCTGGTACCAGCTTATCGTCAAGGAAAATTTGAGTTTTACCGAGGGAATTGCGATAAACGACTTCTTGGCAAACGGACCCGCAGTTATAAGGTAGTATATTCGTTGTTGCTAACCAACTTTAAATTGTTATAAATCCAAAACGATCGTTCAAAATGAAAAATGATTACTTAAAGAAACCTAAAGATTTTTAAATACCATGTCAATACGTAGTGAAGTCAGGTAAGTAGTGAAAGATCAAAGAAGATGCGTTCTTACCGAGGTAATTAGTTTCATTAAAATAAACAGTCTTATTCAAAACTATGAACAGTAGTACTACATTTCAAATAAAGCGCTTAAATTTTCTAAAACACAAAAACAAATTGTAAGCCAAATTCTAACTTAGAGGACATGCACATAAGAAGAAAAAATAAAAAATTATATGCCAAATACAATTTTAGATAAAAAATATAGAACGTTGTCTTAAAACATGCCGTATTATATAGGTAACGTTATGATATGATAGTAATAGTCAATTGAAAAGACAAAACGGTTTAAACAAAATGGAATAGAGGCTTGCCTGAAAATGTTCTGCTTGGAACTTTATCATTTTAAATACCTATCGCAAATTATCGTTACACAAATTTTATTTATTATACAAGGCATGATATTCAGTTTAAAGTTTACACATAAGTACCTACGTACAATTTTTTTAGGTCCGTGTACAATGACCAGCATTAATATATTATCCAACATTATGCGCAAAAATATCTGACACGCTCTTATTCCTCTAATATTAAATTTTTTCGCCATATATTGGATAATATATTATTGCTGGTGACTCGACGTACACATATACAAACCTCACGCCCCCAGAGTGGGGTAGGCAGAGCTACAGAATTACCAACAACTCTAAAAACTTGTTGATAATTCTGTAAACACATTTTGCACAATCGGGCTAAGATAAGATATTTACCAGTGTACTACTATACACTAAACTGTTCAATGTTGTCATAGGTCGTCCGTACTCACCGCGTTTCCTTCGCTCTTAGTGTGTATTATAGAGTACCAAAAGCAGCATACTTTCTTGAGGGCTGTGTCTCCCGGTCCGGTTACTAGCCGAGAGCAGCCAGTTATGATTTAGCTAAGCTGATTACTCCCAAATAGGGCGTTGTCCATACAATACATAACACGTATTTGTAAACAAACGACAAAGACAGTGTGCAACATTTTTAAATAAAAAAGGTACCTACCCACCCTTGGATGAAGTATACCCGTACCCACGTATGCGTTAATCCACACAGTGCAACAAATAATAACATTGACACACTAATTGGTTTTAACGTAAGAAGATGCACACTTTTATAAATAACAATGATAGATATTCTCTTAAATATAAATAACAATGATAGGTATTCTCTTAAGAACCTTAGTGCACGAAACATGATAGTAGCAGGTTCAAATTAATTTAATATTATCATCGAGGAACATTTCGTCGATATTAATTATAATTTATAAACCATCTTATATTCCGTAAAATAATATAAGTTCTTAAGCACTACTAGCGACATCTATGGTTGAGTAGCGAAACATAATCAGCCATATTCACAACACAACATTCATTTCTTGCTATATTTAATAACTTTAATAAGTTTAATACATGACTCGTACTAAGTATTACACTGGTTCAATAAAAGCTACTTAAAAATTAAAAATAACTACTTACGATGTTACTTATAAACGTGGAGTAACCATGGAATAGCTATACCATGTTTTGTCCTTACCTGTCGTTGTGACATTTGAATTCGACAGATAAGGACAAAACATGACATATCTATTTCATGGTTACTCCGCCACTATAAGTATATTATTGAAACTAAAACTGCTCCACTGGTTCATTTGTTTTAAAATCTTTATTCCGCTTACTCGATAATCCAGCGTTAATTAGTCTGCAGAAAGCACTATCGAGGTTTTCTTGGTAAATTATATTTGTTCTTGATAATTTTTCTTAGTTCCATTAAGTCGTGGTACATTGTCTGCATCACTGATATTTGTACCCTAAGAGTTGACACTTGCAATTTAACTGCACTCAACTGGCTGCTACACTTTTGTAAATCCATATTAAATTTAGCTAACATTTTCTTATTCACATCAAGCTCATTTCTCAAGTAAGGCCTGGCAAGATTAAATGTTTGATCTTCCATTGCTTTGCAACTAATTATTTATTAACTATTAAAATGCTACGTACGTATCTATGAGGGAATGCCTTTTTTAAATGCTTGATGCATAAAGCATTTTTAAATAAGGAAAGTATTATAATTTCGTGAATGATTTCCAAGAAAGTTTAGAGTGAGTAATATCTTTAGGGTGTGTGCGATAACAACATAAACCTAACAAAGATACGGAGATGTGTTATCTGATGTCTCTAATGGAAAATGTATAGTAATATTATACCGATTTGATTTTAATATGCGAACAAATAAACCGGTAAGTTACCGGTAAGCTGGGCAGTTTATACTTTTTTTTTTGCATAAATCTCTAACATGCTAATGAAAACATCTACAACAAAAATACGGATTCGTTTTTTTTACTTGTGACATTCTTTATAAACACAAGTTATTTGGAAAAACTTGGAAAAAACACAGCCTATAAATTATATTACTACCAGCAACACTACAATTGCCAACATTAGAAAAAAAAACACAAAATTGACAAAAGTGTGCTGTCATTTTTCTGCTCCAAATCAATCACTGTTGATTTTCTAAAACAAAAGCCATTAAACAATATTATTAATTATGTTTCGAGCTAATAATTTCGATAAGTTACTCGGTAAGTGTTATGTGCTTTATAAGTGTACCTTATATTTCTATAAACCGTAATACGGAGTGTGTTTAAAAGTGGAAAATCCAATACCTTTTGGTATCTCTACATAGTTTGATTTAAGTCTGATTCACTTTCTTTTGCTACGTATAAATTGTTTTTAATGTGGTTCAATCTTTCATCGCATTCTCCTAACTCTATGAAGTGGTGAACCTTGACAACTCATGACGATTTCTCGTAACTAGACGGAGAAATGATGAAATAATTTAATTTCAGATAAAGCCACTAGTAATTTGCGTTTGGACCCCGACTGGCCGACGATTCTGCAGATATGTGATTTAATTCGGCAAAATGATTGCACGTAAGTATTTGTGCGTACTAAAACTCTGTGGGTTATTTGGTTTGTGACTTCTCATGGTGAAATTGTTTGTAGGCCAAAATATGCTATCGCCGCTCTCAAGAAGAAGCTCTATTCCCAGAATCCGCACCAGGCTATGTTTGCTTTACTGACCCTTGAGAGTATTGTGAAAAACTGTGGTAAGGAAAACACTTGTTTACATTTGTAGTACTATTCATTATGACATTTAGAACAAAATAACTAGGAGTTTTTCAACTTTATTTCTTAATTGGTTACTACTGTTTGAACCCCATCTCAGATTTATGTTATTAATCTTTAACTGACATGGTATACGTCTAACAGACGTGATGACTTTTATTTTGATACTCTATGTCGCCATGGCCTAAGAGTTGCTCTGAAACCACAGTGTCAATTAAAGTTTAATAAAAATAATGGTTAGTAATTTAAGGGGATTTTATAGTTTAGTGGTATTTGTCTTAAAATGTTGGGATAATTGTATAGCTAAAGATAGTTTAATCCTTACATTACATTCAAATAAACAATTAAACATCAAAGATCATTTTGGGGTGGGCAATGTTACCTCCTACTGTACTACGCAGATAAGAAGTCAATCCTGACTTTTGCCAACCATGAGTTTCTCTCTATTGACATTGTTGACAACAGTAAAACAATGTTAAACTTATTTGTTGCGTGTGAAGGAATAGTAATAACAGCATTGTTTAACTGCTGTCAACATTATCTTTAATCAGAAACTTTATGATTGTGCAATGTGTCAGTATTGCCTTATTAGCCAAGCACTATAGTGCTAAAGTAAGATTTGATAATATTTTAGGCATATGTGAAATTTTAAAGAATATAAACATAGCAAACATATTGTACCTTCTTCTCTTTAAGTTCTAATTTAAGCTTATATTATTTGAATTAATGTATTTAGTAATGCTGAAATTTACGGTTGACAATTAGTATTCATTTATATAAGGACTTTTGCGAGGGTTTGATCTCTCTATTATACTTACTATTTTCTATCTAAATTGACAAACTTATGGTAAAAACTGCATCTATTGAACAGTCAAGATGTCTTGTTAGTCTTGTTGGTAGTGACCCTGTCAATGAAGCTAGCATTCCTCGGTTCGATCCCAGTTAGGCTAAATATTTGTGTGCTTAGTGTGAGTATTTGTGTTGAGTCTTGGGAGTTTTCTATGTACATAAGTATTTATTTCTAGTAATATGTTTATCGTAACCTTCTACCCATAGTACAACCCTAGAGTTAAATGACTAAGTAAAAAGGTCTCTCTTCTCAGCATATAATCGTCCACTGCTGAACACTGTGATTCTTGTTAGGGATAATTTGGTGATTACCAGTCACAATTTTGAATACATTGGAACAATAAATAACTTACACATTAGGTAGAAACACAGACTAAGATTGGTTACCTATTCATAAACAATAAATGGTAAATTAGACCAGGGTCGATAATTTTTAAAACCAAAAAAAATTTTTTTTGTAAAAGATAAAAATAAAAAACCAAAAAACCAAAAAAAAAAAATTCAAAATACAAAAAATATATTAAAAATCTATAAAAAATATATAAAATATATATCGTAAATATATTTTTAATAACAAACTTTTGGCCGATTTCCATATATATTTTATACATTTTTAATAGATTTATAATAATTTAAAAAAATAAATCGAATTCAAGTTTTTTTTTTATTTTTTGCATTTTCTGAGAAGATTTACTGTAGTAACATATTTTTTTTTTTCCCCATCGGAAAGTAGAGATTTCAACGAACAGAAACCATACCAACTTTTTGAAAAAAGCTGATATTTTGACGGGTGAATTTTCGATTGAAAATTAGGGTGTTTTTTCGATATTAATTCAAAATAAGGTGAAAAAATTAATATTTTTAATCAAATAAATTACAGCGTATTTGGGACATAAAAAGGTAAGTTTTCACCAAATTTCGTTACAAAAAAAAAAATGTAAAAGATAAAAATAAAAAACCAAAAACTTGGTTTTTTGGATTTTTCACATAAATTTTGAGGTTATGTGAAAAAAGTGTAAATACAAAAGTTTTAGATCTTTTTATTACCTACAACTTTGCCATTTGACTTTTTTCGATAGGACTTTTAGTTTTGCCGGAAATCGATAAAAACCGTTTTTTACCCTTAAAAACTCACCCCCATCCCCTTCCCGACCTCAGATCGCCCGTAAATTATTTTTCCTTTCATTTTTATAATATTTCCCTCCTTTTCCAATGGGTTTCATCCTACTATTACTTTTTTTCACTTTTTATTATTTTTAAAGGCTTCTACCCTGGTCTAAATGTGGCATAACAATTTAAGTAAACAATTAAGATAAAATCATATTTGCTGATAGCTTTTATCATTAGCTAAAGTAACTAGGCCAATAATTATTTATTTTCAAATTGGGAACAAAACATTAGTACTGTGCAAATGTAATTTGATTTTGTTTGAACTAATAAATTTTGTTTTATTCCAAAACTAGGATCTGGCATCCATGATGAAGTGGCATCAAAGGCGTTCTGTGAAATGCTGCGAGATCTGGTCAAGACTACTCATCATGAGAATTTACGCACCAAAATTCTTGAACTGATACAAGCATGGGGATTTGCCTTCCGGAACAACCCAAAATATAGAGCTGTGCAGGTAGTGTACTACACTTGATTCTAGAAATAAGCTTGTGTACTAAAACCCATATCATTACTAATGTTATAACTGTGTTTGTTTGTAATGCTTTTACAGCTAATCCGCTGAAACAATGAAGATACGTTTCACCCTGGGGAAAGAATTTTTATCCCAGAAAACTGGATAAGGTCCGGAGGGAATACTGATAAAAAACGTTTACGTAGACATAGTCGCGGGCAACATCTAGTTAATAAATGGGGACATGTCAACACAAATTGAATTTGCACTATACATGACATTATGGATAGTAGTAAATGATCGATCATACATGATGATGATGATAGGTGGGGATGCCCGGCCAGAACAGGCAGGTGGTGATTGTTGCTACAATTCCACCCTATGGTATACATAGTTTTATTGGTAAAAAAAATGAAGTATGAGATATTTTTTTTATCACAAGGTAAACAAAATATAATATTGAAAATTCGTAATTTGTTTGGCTTGTGATAAAAAAGAAATCTTATACCTTGGCAACAGAACACTTTTCATATCGTTGGTGATACTGCAAAACCGCGTAAGTAACAAATTTATGATAGAGCAAAATAAACCTTACCATCTTATTAATAAGGTGCATTTTGCTCCTTATTTAAAATGTTACTTATGCAGTTTTGCATTATCAACGACGATATGCATTATTTACAACCTAATGTCATGCAAAATGCATGTTCACCAATTGTTTCTAACCCCCAAATACATACTTTACCCAAAAATAACTTGAGCAAATGATTTTGTACCTTTATTTTGGATACTAGCTGTTGCCCCCAACTCTCCACGTAGAAGTGGTTTATCGCTATACCCCCAGGAACTGTCCAATTTTCCAGAATAAAAAGTATTCTATGTCCTTCCCCGGGACCCAATCTATGTCTGTACCAAATTTCATTGAAATTGGTTCAGTGGTTATAATATTAGTATGGATACGTGTGTGCTTGCTTGGTTAGAATAGTGCCACTCTATGTCTTCCCGTTGATGTCGTAAGAGGCGAATAAGGGAATAAAGGCTTGAAGTACTGTTAGGTGATGGGCTTGCCTGTCACTAATACTCTGGTAAACATCTTAGCCTGATTGTGCAAAATGTGGATACTGAATTATCAACTTTTTAGAGTTGTTGTTAATTCTGTAGCTCCTCCTACCCCCTGGGAATGAAGGCGTGAAGGTATGTGTGTATGTGCAGTATGGATTTTGAGCGTTTGACAATATCTCATACACCAAGACATTTTCATGACTTTTTCGTTATTTATTATTTTTTGATCCAGTATACAAACACAACCCATTGAATATTCTGACATTCCTTTTTACCAACATGTTACCTGTTACCATCCAGCAGTTTTTGTGCTAAAAGTTGATGTGCTGCGCTGCAGCCTGCACAATTAATAGTTTAAAACGATTTTTCAATAACTTTCGCTCCTCTGCTCCTCATTGTACAAGATGTTATGTCTACTTAATTCATAATTCATTCACATAGTATGATTCATGAATACCTGACGCATACTATTAAATTGTATACTTACCTACACCGCTCATTAAACAGGTGTAGATCACAATACACTAGTAAAATGAACACCAATTTATCTACTCATTTGATTCCTTGTTTTTAAAGGCTCATATAAATTTTTCTGATCTTGATATCCTAGTAGGTACTAGCTAGTTTACCTACCTCATTTATTTAGTCGTGAAACTTTGAATTTGTTAATTCTTTCAAAGGACCAATGTACATAAAAAATTGCTAGTTGTATTAGAACAGTAGGTATTATATTGATTCACAGCCAAGTTAATCTAATTAGGTTTCATTGCCAGTAGTCGTTGCTCGTACCATTATATCGGTTGTTGTTGTGTTAAAATGACTGCATCATTTATAAGAGTGAGTTTTAGCTTTATACCTACAACCCGACAACTACAAATAATTATACGGAATATTATGAGACAGGGTCACCAGTGATAAATTTAATTTGATATGTTTATTTGTGTAGAGAGAGATGATGCAAAATATAATAAATTAATTAACATTGTTTTCACTTTAAGATATCTGTGGTATTGTTTGATGTGCCGTATTAAATTAGTGCAACCTTAGACTTGAGTGAGGTAAATGGTACAACTTGATGATTCAACTTTACTATGTTGCATCCAAAAGCCTAAAATAAGGAATTTGAATTTGAGGTTGCTTAGCCTTGTAAGACCCAACACCTATTTTAGTAAAAATGTAATTGAAACCTTGTCAAAATAAGTATAGGGTGCCTTTTCTGTGTGTAATTATGTCCTTAATGACAATTAGAAGGCAAAAGCGAGACCCCTGGGAAGTTAGGAGGATATGTATATACCTACCTACTATAGAACACGAATTTGGTATTGAACTCGACGGATGGTATGCTAAGTATGCTTAATACAAAAAACGTAGTTGTAAGGAAAAAATGGGTACTACATAAACCAGTCAACTGAATGCTAAATATTCAGTTCAGCCATAGAAATAAGCTTGCGATTGTCGAAATCATTCCGAATAAAGCAACCATGATAAACAGGGTCATCGACACTTCATATTCACAAGCTATAAGTAATGCAGGCAAATAGGTAGGTAGGTATTTTGTTGTTTACTATCGCCACCATCGTAGGTATATAGTGAATGTACGAATATTCATGACGTGCGAGTGAGCTTATCAGTTAATAATAATGATTCACCAGCAAAGATCCTTAGACAAAGCAAAGCGTCATACTGAACGTTATATTCAGACAGTACAATGCTCACGTTACACCAACAATGTTCAGTTGTTTTTTTTGTGTTACATAGTCTTGAAACTCCATTGTACTTGAAGATTTTAGTTCCTGTTGCGTGATATATTAAACATGGCTACTTGTCAACAGGACACTGTGAACATACTCAAAGCAGAATCCTACAAATTCCCCCCGCTGAAGGAATCTGATGCAATGTTTTCCGCTGACACAGCACCGGAATGGGCTGATGGGGAAGTGTGCCACAGGTTTGTAAACAAACTCTCAGATAACAAATCTAACTTTTATCGAATTATTGGATCAGTAAATAATTATCATGCCCAGCTTAAATATAATTTGTAGGTATAATCGAAAGCGATATGACCTCTGTTAGGACTGTTAGGAGTCTTGACATTCGAGGACAATCGCCTCAGTCTTGACTAAAGACTCATTAGATGGTCTTTTTGCATGCTTTTTGACTTGTGTATTTTTCATTGTGTCAGGTGCCGTGTTGCTTTCTCTCTGATGGTGCGTCGCCACCACTGCAGAGCTTGTGGCCAGGTGTTCTGTCAACAATGCAGCTCCAAAAGCTCTACTCTGCCTAAATTTGGCATTGAGAAGGAGGTAAGATTGAACAAACTGAATATCATTATTATGTTGATGGTTAGGTGAAAAAAGAACATACTGTGTGAGAGGTTTTAAAAAGTTTTTTGGGTTTGGGAAAAGTCAGAAAGACTCGAAAGATTTGAGAGTAAGAGAAAGGTTACCTATCTGAACTACGAAAAATTTTTGACCGAATTTCGGTTCGACAAATATAATACGAGAATTATAGTTTGGGTTTTTTTTACGTTTGTTTGCCCGAAAGATCACTTCGAATTTTTTCATTTAGTTAAAACTTGTTTTGGTTTTTTACCGATTTGACAAATTATCATCTATTCTTATTACTGGTTTCGGCTAAAAAGCAGTTGTCAAATGTAATGGTTTGTAAATTTTACTATTTTCCATTTCTGATTTTACCTTAGCTCGATTTATTAGTAGTTTACCTATTTTTTAATGGACTTCGTTATGCTGACTGATATAAAAAATAACCTCGAAGGCCAAGGCGGAAGCGCCTTCTAACCTAACCTACCTATCCGAGTCGGTTCTGCCCTGACTCGTCTTGCTCGTATGCATTTTGCGGATAGTTAAAACTAATGACAAGTAAGATTTTCTGGGCTGAAATGAATATTTGACGTAACGAAATTTACATGTAACTTTGATGAAGTGAAAACTGGGTTAAGAAACGAAAAATAAAACGATCCGTAAGTTAGTTGTAGGATTGGTGTAATGAAAAACAGGCTCTGAAATAAAATACGTAACAATACATTGGGCAAGTGACTACAGGGAGAAAAGTTGCTCGGACTAGAGATATGATTACTTAATGTCAAATAGTGAAATATAAAAATGACGAATTGTCCCAGCGGGGAAACTTTAAAAAACGAAACGTTTCCGATAAAATGAATTTTGGTCAAAATAAAAACGCGATTGCGATAGGTTACCATGGTTAAGAGTTACTGTAAATTATGTTTATTTTTAGCCACAATCTGTAGTACCTATGGTAGTTTGAGAAATCAGTTAAAATTACCATAATGTCAATCAAACCATTTAACCTTGTCTGGATATTTTACCAAAGGTTTGAATTAGTATTTCTTTAAATTGTTGCACTAATGTTTCATATTATCATTTATTTCTTTTGTTTGGCCAAAACGTACCTACTTGCCTTTTCAGCATTCTATTTTCTTGTGGTAATATCTCACATTTTTGGGATTAAATAAAAGCTGATCTCAAGTGGGATGTCCGTCTCAAAACGCATCGGAAGTAAATGTCGTCATAGAAAACTGTTATTTCTGATGCATCTTGAGACTGGCTTCTCACTCAATTTCAGTTTATTAATACGGTCCTTAGACTTCTGGTATGAACAGGTGCGAGTTTGTGATGCTTGCTACGACAAAGTTAGCCGTCCTCCCACTTCGACTGCAAAACTGGAAATAGTGGACACCTCCAGTGACTATGGATCAACACAGCCGCAGGTATGGATATAGTTGTTAAACTAGTATAGGGTTCATTGTCAAATTTTGTGCAGGTAAATGTAACTTAATTTTTTTTTTTTTTAAATGAATATATGTTTAGATATTACTTTTGTTTATGTCCGTATCTGTTAAAACAACTGAATTATCATCTATCATAGTTAGCCACGATGTTTAACCAATAATTTAAGATTTATTCCAGATTTAGTGGATAATGGTGTAAAAAAAATACAACTCTGTTACCAATCCGTTTTACTTTTTCTTAAGAAATTAAGTAACAGAGTGGTAAATTTTACATTCCATTATACATAAGTCATTAAATAAATGGTAAAGTAAATATATTTCGTGCACATTTAACACATTTACCCCTTAGATAACATACTGAACGTAAACTAAAGAAAAAACATTCATTTACTCATGTGAATATGTAGGTAACAGAGTGGATGCGCAATTAAAACTCGCGGCACGTTCAACACCTCGCGGCCGACTGTCAAGCGACCGACCGAACCAACTACCGCGACGAATGCAGACATCCCGACCAAGATAAAACAGTGTCAAAAGTAGCGAAATCTCTATTTTGAGTTGTGAATTAGTTAGTAACAGTGGTGCAGACGTTCCAGAACAATACGTAATGTTTAAAAAAATATTTAAAAACTTCATTTTAATACTGACTAACTTTAAAATATATTTTATGAATATTCATAATACTCCGTGTATGATAATAATTTATTTAAAGAAGGTTACTATAGTAGAAAATGCAGTTATTTGATCTTTATTAAAACGGAATGCTACATGGGACAGGTACAATTTGTAAGGAAAACCATTCTGTTACCACCAATGACCACAATGTTACTTAAAAAAAATGATAACTATCGAAACTGAGACTAATGTTAAGAGGTTTTGACCTTATTAATATACAAAAAAATTAAAAATGTTGAGGGACTCGTTTACCTGCACAAAATTTGACAATGACCCATAGATGAAAAACGTAAGTAAATTTCCTCTTTTTTCCCTATTATCTAACAATAAAATATGTTTAAGTAGATTCTAATTTATGTACGATTAACATCAACATAAAGTAATGTAATAATCCATCACTGACTGTTTAACTTAAAAAAACCCGGCCAATTGCGAGTCGGACTCGTGCTCGAAGGGTTCCGTACTTATCTATAAAAAATCACGTCTGTTGTATGGGAGCCCCCCTTAAGTATTTATTTTATTCTATTTTTTGTGTTTGTTGTTATAGCGGCAACAGAAATACATCATCTGTTAAAATTTCAACTGTCAAGCTATCATGGTTTGTGTGATAAAACCTGGTGACAGACAGACGGACAGACGGACGTCTCGGAGCAGAAGTCTTAGTAATAGGGTCCCGTTTTTACCCTTTTGGGTATGGAACCCTAAAAAAATATCTCAAAAGTAAGGTGGTGTGGGTTGGAACGTTTTTATAATGTTTCAGACTAGATAGAAAGGGAGATTCAACAAACAATTTGCAGACAACTTGTGATAGCCCGCCTGGTGTATTTAAATGTGTTATGCAATATTTTGCCATGATTAACTCTCTACCTCTACTTGATTTGAATAATTTCAAACTAAATAAAATATAAATAGCCTTTATTTTCCAAAGCCTAAATTGCTCCTATGTTAACTTTATATAGGGCTCCTTTGCACTCTTGAACTTGTATATATTTATTATTTTTTATAAATATACAACTGCAGGCCACATCACACATCACATCATTGATCACAAATCTACTTACAATATTTCCAAATATTTACTACACTGTTAACAAAGCATTTAAAAAAGGTAATAAAATATTTCAATTACTGACAAGATACTAATGTCCTATTTATAAAAATAAGTGTAATTGTGTTTATATGAGCTATCACAGGGTTAATCCTTGATTTAGTCAACTATAAAACATTAAGATTTTTTTTAAATTATATGGTACTAATAAATTATGGTATGAATAAACATAAGCCCTCAAGAGAAGTGATTATAAAGGTTCCAGGCTATTTTCACTAATTTGCAATTTTTAAGTGCTTTGTTTTTGTAAAGCAATTTATGTGGTGAAAGTAATAGATTCTGCTAAAATCCCATCTAACAAAATAGTGTTCATGAATTGCAAGTGAAGCCTTAAAGATTCAAGATAAAAGTTACAAAGCTACTGTCAAGTGGGATAAATCCGTCAGTGTCAAGGTTAGAAGCTACAAGTGACCTGTGAAATGGTTTTCCAGAAACCTCAAATGTTTCATGCTGTATGTTGACAGTAAGAATTATACAGTAAAGTAGGTTTAAAAAAAAAACACCAAAAGTTCTTAAAAATAGATTTATTAACGTTACTTTCACTGTGTTTCATAACTATCAGGCATTTCCCCACCCGGCACCAGCATTGCAATGTTATTCCCGTTAAGTAGAATTTGGTCTAGTTTGGTTATTTTTCTTCCTTCTGGCGTTGATTCATATTCTGTTACGTCATCTAGTAACATGTTCACGAAGTCATCGAATCCTTGTAGCGTCCCCACCATTTCTTTGTCATTTTTCATAATAATGTGGATCCGGGAACCTATACATTTGTCAACCAGTTCAAGCGGCAATAGAGTATTCGGATTAGGCAGTGAAGATTGTGCCATTTTAACACAATTGCGCACTTCGATGCTAAACTTGTAGTTTCTATGATGGCTTATGTCAAGAAAAATAATTAGTAACTATTAAATGCTCTTAATATCATCGAACGCTAAGAATCAAGTTCAAGAAATCGCCTCACGACACGAATTTTGTTTGACATGACATGACATCACAGATGCGATACGAAGCGCGTTGTTTTTATACTGTAGTCGGCGTTTTTACAAGTAACTTGAACAGTTTGGACGTCACTAGCGATACCGGTTTTCTTTGTTATATTACTGGCACCACTGTGTGAGGCCAATTTGCTAGAATCCAGTAACCGTCGTGTCCATTGTCACTGAATTGTAAAAAAAGAAGTTAGCTTCTACAAATCGTTTGAATTTAACGACAGGAGATCGTTTCGTACAAAATAATATTTCATAAAACATAGTAACAGCGTCGTGTATTTTTCGGAGAGGTGTTGTTTATTGAAGATGTCTAAGAATTACGTGACTAATCTCCGTGGTGAAATGTATTTTACCCCATCGAGCAAGCTATTCATAAAGAAAGAGCCAGTTACGCCTATCGAAGAAGATTTTGGCGAACACAATCATTTAGATGATTCCAAGACACAAATTAAGGAGGAAGAATATGGAGGGATGAGAAAATCATTATCTATGAATGATATAACTGCACTTACAGAAGACCTAATGAGATTGGGGTATCAAAATGAAAGCACAGGAACCAATAAACATCGCAGGGTGACTGGATTAGGAGAGTTATCAAGAACAAAGTTTGTTTCGATGGCTGAGGCTATTTACCACTACCATAGAGATACACCTAATCGCTTCCACTCAAGTCGACCACAAGTGTTCCGAGCAAATGGAGTTGCTGCACCGTCAGGACTTACTGTTCCTCAATCTCCTATGTTGAGATGTAAGGCGCGTTCCCGACCTATGCACATTATGTCTCAAAAAGAAAGAGAAGAAATGGAAGCTGAAGAAATTAGAAAGTTTAAAATTAAAGCAAACCCTATTCCTAAGTCTGTAATAGAAGGTTGTAGAAATCTTCCTGAAGTCCCAAAGAAAATGTCAACAGTTCCTGAGCCTTTCAACTTGACAGAAGTTAACAAAAAGACAAGCCATTCCCCTATGCATGTTCAGGTATTCAAAGCTCGTCCAGCTCCTAAGCACATCTTAGAGAAACCTCAAGTTTGTCCCAAGCAACCTGTTCATGTGACTAAGCCAGTCAGTCCTAAATTTCACTACAAACCTGCACATCCTAAGGAGAGTGAGAAAAAACACAAAGATAATTGGAATAAACATCCCAAACCAGTAGAAAAACCAGTCCGTCATGGCCCGCTAATGGCTGAACCATTTTCATTTGAAAAGAGAGATGAAGAAATGAAGCGGCGTCGTGAGGAAAGAATTAGAAAACAACTAGAAGAAGAAAAGAAACAAGCTTCACAGTTTAAAGCACAGCCTTTGCCAGGTGCTGTTAAAAAACGAATGCATGTTGTCACTACTAAATGTAGCTCCTCTACAGCTTCATCAGAAAATAAGGAGAATCGCATTAAATTTGAGGCTCGCCCACCCTTGGTGCTCTACAAGGACCCATTTAAACCTGTACTGAAACCAGTACAGTTAGTGAAACCTACACCATTCCAGTTAACTACTGAGAAAAGGGCTGCTGAAAGAGAAATATTTGACAAGATTCTTAAGACTAAGGAGGAGGACCAAGAAAAACTAAGGTTGCAAAAAGAAAAAGAAATGATGCAAGCCGAAGAAAGAGCTAAGACTGTGATGAGAGCCAAGCTGGTGCATCATCCTAAACCAGTTCCTGCAACTGTTAACCCTTTTGTTCCAGAAAGATCTGATGCACCGCTCACTGTACCTGAAACTCCCAAGTTTATTAGGAGATTAAGGCAACACTAGATTTGTATTGACAGTTATTTTAAGTAGGTTATATATAACCCTTCGATTGCTGTTCGAAGCGTTATCAAATGTTGACAATTCAATTTTTGTGCAACGTCTGAACTGAAATTTTATTACACATGACATTTTAAACTGATTTTGGATTAGTTTTAGAGTAGTTTATATTGTGTAGTTTTAATATTGTAATAATGTTTTAAATTTTTATGCCATTACATACATACATAATGATTTTTGATTTAAGAATTGTGTAAGCTAAATTTAACGCTTTTATTAAATGTTTTTTAATAAAATTCTTTTTTATTTCATATTTTAGGTTAAGTTTCATCTTTTTCATAATTCATAGCTACCTTGGATACCTTTTTATTAAGAGGTTCCGAAGTTAATATGAACTAATTTGCAAATAAAGATTGTTGCTGCCGCGCAATTAATTCTGTAAAAGTATACATCACTTGTCAATTATGTATAAATGTACCTAATCAATCAGTTACATTTTCAATTAAAAACATCTCTGCAATATGTTAAGAATAATAGTATAATTTAAAAAGTGAACTTGGCATTCCATATTCACCATTCCTGGGTGATAATCGTTTCAAAACAAATTTACCTATTAAAACATCTCTATTGCGAGTGCGATTTCTTTAATTCTCTTGCGATTTGAATGTTAACATTGCTTATTTCAAGATGTACTGTTCTGATTAATATTATAAATGCAAAAGTGTGTTGGTTGGTTTGTATTTGTACCAATAACAACAGCAACAGGGGGCTCTACTTTGTCTTTACTCGTACGTATACGATACTATAACAACTCAAAAACAATTTGGTTCAGCCCAAGTAGAATAGAACCCAATCGACGTGATTTTTTAAAAGGAAAAATGAGGGCAGAGTAACAACCATGAACAACCTGAACGCTAGGTCATGCGGTACCGCAACCATTCCCGGAACCGGGACTAAGATTTCCGGTACTAAGTCAGAACCGGGAATTCCCGGGATTTCGGTACTTTTCGGTACTGAGTAAATTATTTGTATTTTTTTTTGTTTAATGATATTTTTTTTAAATAAGACACCAATTAATTGATATTTATTAATTATTTAATCCAGAACACGAGTTTACCAAATCAGAACAGCTATCTTTCTGACTACCTGTCGGTCGGCCCGACCGGTTGGCCTTGGATTTGGTCGAGGCGTCGGGTTGAAGGGTGGGGCGACTGGGGCGGGCCGAGCGATGCCGATCTCATATCGCATCCGAATAAAACCGAGCTTGTGCGAATCGGCCGGGGGAAAGCGTCACCAGGCCACCACGTAGTATTGAAAAGAAAAAATGACAATTAGTCTAGTCACAAACTCAGTACCGAAGGAACCGAAGAACCGGGATTTTTTTTCGCCAGTACCGGTACTAGTTGAAATGATAATTCCCGGGATTTCCCGGTCCTTTTAGTACCGGGAATTCCCGGGAGCATGCCTTACTGAACGCGGACGGAGCCGCGAGCAAAAATTATTTAAATAGTTAACCTATATAGATATAGTCATTATATTACTTTTTATTCTTCAATAACAGAAGCGTCCCGGCAAAAGCGATGAAGAATTAAGGTTAGAGGAAGAAGAGCAATTGCAACTCGCGCTTGCGATGAGCCAGTCGGAGGCCGAGCACAAGGAGAAGGAGCGGCGGCGGCACACCGTGGAGCCCGCACCGTCGCACGCTCACCCCGCTGGTAATATTGCTCAACTATAATATAACGCTACATGCTACAACTAACAATTAGAAGAGTTATTGCCCGTCGTTCCCCTAATTTGTTCACCTGGGTATTTTAACAGACCTTAACGATGTCGATGGAGTTTCTGTTTCTAGGTTATTTTTAAGGCCCTCAGAACCGCTTTCTGGAAAGCCTCTCCAGGCTTCATTGGATACACAAAAGATCCCATAGGGTCGAAGTGTATCCATAGGGACCCCACCAATAAGATAAGATAAGGCCCTCTGAAGAACTAGCATGACCTAAACTTACATGTTAATCTGGCCAGTCTACTCTCCGTAATCAAACTAATCAATATAGGTGGACTACAGACAATTCCCTAATTAGAACCATTTTGAATACCCATTTCTGATCTAAAACTAATGTTTGTTTCTAACCTTTGTTTTTCTATGAATGCATAGTGTTTAAGTTGAAAACGGGTGAATCAAGTCTGCTGGTGGTTCATTGATAAGTGTGGCCCGGAAAGATCCAATGACCTGTAGTTCTGCCGGTAATTAATAGGAAATAAATTGTACCGTTTGTTACCCTAATAAACATTAAAACATTAAAAAATCTTCAGCGTCATCAGTATCACCACCAATGAATTGAACGGTTTCCGGGATGTAAATCTAGTGAAACGCAACCGAAACATTTCTACTAATCCTAATTTTAGTTCTATACTCCATCTGTTTAGGTACTTAAATAAATGTAAACAAACCAAACCATGTGACTCCGTTAAGCAGCCAATCAAAACTGTTTAATCGACCTTTGACGTATCAATGTTCTGCTTCTATTGGCTAACCAACCATGTCATGTGGTTTTTTTTGTTTACATTTAGTTAAGTACCTAAACAAATGAAGTATAGTCCCATGGACTTATTGTTATTACAGAATAAATGTTTAAAAAAAAAAACAAAAATTACTTCTTTCAATATAATGGTAGGTAATAAAAGGCGGTTTTTTGTTTTTTTTTAACATTTATTATATTTTATACTTTTTAGTGATCGTAATATTATGCTGTTATGTAGTCCCACTTCTCAATTAATAAGAAACTATAGAACATTTCAATCTCGCCGCAAGTAACGCAGTGGGAAACTCATAGTCATAGGTATATTTAAACCTAAATATGCTTCGTCATGGTCGCTCAACAATCTTAATAGAAATATCTTGTGGCTACCCTTGAAATATAATTATACCGTTTAGGAGTTCCAGTGGCCATCTGAGGTTTTCATCATCAGTCCCACTTCACCAAATAGTGCTTTCCAAGAGCAAACACGCGAGTTACAATGAAAAATATCAAAATTGCTATAGGTGTGCCTATAATTTTTTAAGAGTTCCGTCGATTCCTCGTGGATTCCAAAACAACATGGACAAAACGGGAAGCACCAGTTTATAAATAAAAAAATATCATCAGAATCGGTTCACCCAGTCGAAAGTTCTGAGGTAACAAACATAAAAAAAACCATACAGACGAATTGAGAATCTCCTCCTTTTTTGATGTCGTTTAAAAAGGTCAAGGTGTGTGATACTCGAGGATAATTTGTTTGGTAAAACGAGTAATTTCTCTCGTGGACTAAACAGAACGTGTCTGTTAACTTACTCTTTTGGGTTCGCTCCACGTATTTCTGTCAAGCTCTCATCTCATTTGTAAAAGGGTTTTGGGAAAGGGTAGGTTTCTTTTATTTTATTTTTATGGCATAGGAAGGCAAACGTTTTCACAGGCCACCTGATGGTAAGTGTAAACTGTAACCCACAGACATTCGCATTCACAAGACTGCAAATGCACTGTCAACCCTGAGGACTAACGTCCGGTTCCTATATTCAATCCGCGGACAGATAGGCTTACTTCGGATTAAAATTTGACACATTTTGTATGGGCAAATGTCAAATTTTAACCCGAGGTAAGCCTTATCTATCCTCGGATTGAATATAGGAACCCGACATAAGATGGAATGCCTCTATGCTAGTCATTTCACCGGCTGTCTTATCCCCAAACCGGAACACAACAATGCAAACACTGCTGCTTGGCGGTAGGTTAATGGATAAGATGGTGGTACCAACCCGGACGGACCCTGCACGAGGTCCTCCCACAAGTTTTAGTAATGTTGCAACGTATTTGTTGTAACAGTAGATGGTGTTCCAGCGTCGTCGACCGTGTCGTCGGTGAGCGCGTCGCCGGAGCACGCGGCGCCGGCGGCGGCGGAGCTGTCGCGCTACCTGGACCGCAACTACTGGGAGCAGCGCCTCACGCGCGACAGCAACGCGCCCACCGCGCCCGCCTCGCACTCGCGGAGCGACGTCTCCGATGTAAGCCATACGTACTGTTCACACACGATACATTTTACTAACTATCGACACGGGAACTGGGCGCAAAGACCGGGAGATCGGGCCGGGCGTTCCCACTCATCATCATCATCAATACCATCATCGACTCACGACACAAAAAGATAGTTGTTAAAAGTTTAACGTGTATTTCTGTTTCGGTTATGTGTTTGTCTGTCTGTGGCATCGCATAACGAATGAACCGATGCGGTCGCGTTTTTTTTTAATAAGGATATTTCTAAGCTTGGATTTAAAATCCGCCGCTGTAATAAACGTTATTCTATTCTATTCTATTCTATGCTGAATGAAATTGAGTTTTTATTGAAAAAGGTGCGACCAAACCGCTGCTTAACGGTGCGTATATTACGATGCGTCAAAAACGGCGCCATGTTGTTACTATGACCCCGTCTTTTGTTTACGCAACAACACCGTATTTTACGCAGCGGTGGGGTCGCACCTTTAGATGAAATCTACGCAATTGCTCGCTACGCATTATAATTCCAAAAGTTGCACCAATCAGACAAGAAGAGTTTCTCTCAATATCACCGTTTTAATAAGCCATGAATGTTTCTTCCCTAGGATTACGCTAAACCAGCTACCAGCAAAGCGCCGGAAGACGACAACGAAGATCAAGAGATCGACGACTTCGTAGAGAAGCTAAAATCTCAAGTTGAGATTTTCGTCAACCGTATGAAGAGCAATTCTTCAAGGTATTTACGATGATGAATGAATACGTATTCAACCTTTTTAATAAACCAGAGGTAACATTATTCTCATCACTATTTCATCCCTCTATCTAAAGACAATTACAGTCAGATATACTTGTTATTGTCATTGGCAGTCTGAATAGGAACAGACTTTAAATAAGAGATATTTATACATTACTTCAATAGACAGTAGGTTCAGATTATAATTTTGTCCTGTACTTGAACGTAATAATCATTTACAACTTTATTAAAAGGTGTTCTAAAAAAAAATGCTGGAAGAGATTTCTCTCAAAAGCATATTTGTTTAAGAATTTTCATTTATTTTTATTATGTTGTTGTTACTAAGAAAAATTATTGAATATTATCAGTGTTTGCTACGCTCGCTTTGGACTAGTGGTCGGATTGACGTCATTTTGTTTGTAACCGCGTTACGTAGCACTAGCCGTGACGTAGAACAGACCATGCGGCTTTAAAAAAAAAGTACCTTTAAGCGCTCATTCCCAAAATACCACTACGTATTTCAATATTACAATTTTTACCAGGTTCTCAAAAAACCAGATTTGAAATATTGGGTGAATATAATAAACAGACATAGGAATATTTGGGGCAAAATTAAATGACAGCTAGGGATTGCGTATATCAATAAACTAAATTATCGATGCATTTCCCATATACTAGTGGTCGCTCCAAGTTTTGTTTGTAAGTGTGTATTTTTCAATTAGGTTTTACCCCTACCACTTCCACAGACATTCAAAAGGCTTTTAGCTACCTGAAATGGATTCATCAATCGAGACGTAAAAAATTAACGCTCGAAAATTTGGAACAAATTCTGATTGTTTACTTTAACAATAGTCAATGGGACAGTAATTCTGAAATACACAATGAGGAAAAAAGTATGATGATTATGAGTGAAGATCCAAAAATATAAAATATAACCAGAATTTGGATTCTATTTTGTTTTATTTTCATACTATCAATGAAAAAAAAAATACACACAAAACTTGGAGCGACCACTAGTATATGGGAAAAGCATCGATAATTTAGTTTATCGATATAGTCAATCCCTAGCTGTCATTTAATTTTGCCCCAAAGATTCCTATGTCTGATAATAAACAATACCCTAATTTCAATGTTTAGTTTTGGGATTCCGAAATATTTCGGGAATGAGCGCTTTTGAGACCTAAAAAATAAATAAGCATGATTTTGTCTTGAGTGTGAGTTCTTGTGGTCAATTTGTTCGTGTGCTTTCAGAGGAAGGTCGATAGCCAACGACACGTCCGTGCAATCTCTGTTCATGAACATAACCGCGATGCACTCCCAGCTGTTGCGGTACATCCAGCAACAGGACGACAAGCGAGTTTACTTGGAGAGCTTGCAGGTACGTCCATATGTGCTGTAATAGTATAAACATTTTAAATTTAATGATGTTACCAATAGAGTACAGAATGCTTCAACTACTGCATTCCTTTGGTATACCTAACGGCAGATTGGTTGCGCAGTTATTTCACTTGTCAATGAGTTCAAGTTCAAAGCTCGCGAGTCAATTTTGAACCAGTAACTGTTAGCAGAATAAACCGAGATTCAGAATACATAATACAAAAACCCGAAGACGGCACCAGGATCACAGAGTTATAATTAACGTAGACCCCCACCTAATTAGGACTTGTTAAAAATATTGTCACAAACATGTTTTGGTTGTTGTTGATTGTCTAAGTTGTTTGTCTGATTGCATCTCGCAAATCTCGGTAATTTCATTTTAATAGACGGTGCCGTGCCTCTGTGGCGACCTAGCGACATCTAACGGAAACTTGTATCAACAACTCGCTAGCGCCAACAGTGTCAGACAACGGAACTAAGAATCCTACAACGCGCTAACGAAGTTTCTAAAGTCGGTTGATATATATACCACTTCCAACTTCATTCCAACGGACTTCGGTCCCCAGGCATAACACCCGCCTGGAGAGAGATCTCTCTATTGTCCCCCTCTCCTTCTACATTGGTGACCCTCGACAATGGACAATTACGCAACCTGACGACCTTCAAGCATATGACGCAGTTTCACAGCAAGCCAGAAGACCAACCCGCACTGTGCACCACTAGCATTCTGTCATATCTCTATGCCTGGTGTCTACAGTGTGCAACCCTACTTTCACTCAACAACGCGACTCACTGCGGTCCTACAACGAGTACTTCACGAGCAGGTACACGACTCACTGTGTACTCCACTCACACTCCTCTTCTCCTGCTACGCTCGCCAACGCGGGTCTGAGCACCATTGGAGACATCCACTGGCACTTGCAAAAAGCGGCAATTCGACGCACAGACTGCACGTCATCACATCACATCACCATCAACCTCCGGTCTCAAAGGGGGACTGATGTGGCGACCTAGCGACATCTAACGGAAACTTGTATCAACAACTCGCTAGCGCCAACAGTGTCAGACAACGGAACTAAGAATCCTACAACGCGCTAACGAAGTTTCTAAAGTCGGTTGATATATAATACCACTTCCAACTTCATTCCAACGGACTTCGGTCCCCAGGCATAACCCTCGCCTGGAGAGAGATCTCTCTATTGTCCTCTCTTCCTACATTGGTGATCCCGATGTGATCGCCCTACTACATTGGTGACCCCGACGTGATCGTCCTCCTACACCTCGTGCCATACTTGGCTTGCGCTAATATACGTCGTTTAACAACAGCATAGCATCAAAATTGGACCGTACTTATATTTTTGACGACGCGTTACCCTAGTTGGTAGTATGGAGCTGGCGGTCCATAGTAGCGGTAGAGTCTGGCAAACGAAAGCGTGGCCTGAAAAAATGGCAACACTGTAGTGTCGTCCCTTTTTTCTTAGATTGATTTGAAAGGGATGACACTACAGTGTTGCCATTTTTTCAGGTCACGCTTTCGTTTGCCAGACTTTAGTTTGTGGGATTAGTGCGGGTATTTGTTTCTAAGTCTTGAATGTTTTCTGTTTATTTAAGAATGTATTTCCTTATACAGGGTGTTACAAAAATACCCGTAAAGCCGAAAGGGGGTTAAATGGTGCCTAATAACAAGTCCATTTACAATATTTGAGAACCGTACTATCACTGTATGACCTACCGCCAAAAAAAAAACGTTATTTTTTTCATTGATGTGCCAACCCTATTTCAGTAAAATTAAAGAGTAAACTACGCAGAATGTTTATGTACATTTTTACCTAATTCGCGAAACGGTAAAGAGATATAAACAAAATGAACAGAATTCGATTAGATACTATTATACAGGGTGGGCCATACATTTTTGCAAATAACAACACTGATTTTTTCGGACTCTGTCAGAGTGAGCGGCGGGAAATTGGTGGGAAACTATAGGTCACTTCGTGCAATTTTATTTATAAAGGAGCGTTTCACGGGAAAGCAACGGGGTTTTTGTATTAAACAGTTTTATAAAAACAACTATTTGTATCTTTCTGTACGACGCCTACTTAGAATTGAATAAGGATAACGCCAAGTGAGTGAGTGTCCAAGTGTTAGTTTAATTAAATCTTAGGTCAAAAACTTCAAGCAAACTGGTTCGACACTGAATATCAAACAAACAGGGCGTCCACGTTTAACAAGAAATGATGAGAACATACGGCAGGTTAAAGTTTCTGTAGAGAACGATCCAGAATTATCTACGCGTAAACGTTCAGCAGCTCTAGCAATACCAAGAACTAGTCTACGGCGAATTTTACATCTAGATCTGAAACTGCACCCACTGCATGAATTTGAAGGTGACCAGAACATGGATGCAACAAGATGGAACAACATGCCATACGTCAAACATGAGTTTACCGGTGGTGAAAGAAATGTATCCGAAAAAGTTGATTTCTCGCAGAGGTGACATCCCAATTCCCATGGCAGCCAAGGAGCCCGGACCTAACACCTTGCGATGTTTTCAAGTGGAGATATTTAAAGAGTCGAGTGTACCTTAATAATCCGATGACAATACCCCAGTTAAAACAAAACATTCAGAATGAGATAGCTGCGATCCCTCGCAGCATGCGTCAGCGAGTTTTCCAAAGTGTTTGTGTAGTCGACTGCAGGAGTGCAACGACGAGACGGAGGACATCTGGATGACGTTATTTTTCAAAAATAAATTGCATTTATCTGTTACTAGGTTAAATAAATAAAATATAAAAAAACATGAAAAGTTAAATTTTTATCGATGTTTTAAAAGTGCAAAAATTTTTGGCCCACCCTGTATTACAAGTCGAGTTTTGGAAGATTTTAAACGAAGATACCTAAACTAACACCTACTTTTTCGTAATGAACGTCAAATTTACGGGAACGGCTCAAGTGAGCTCCGCCTTGCGCAAATGCACAACCTCCGATACAGTTCGCGAGCACGATTTAAATTGCTATCTTCATGGCCTACGCATAACATCATATCGTAATATTCTGAGTTAGAAAACATCGTCATTTTGGAAAAAAAATATGGAAAAAACACAGAACAATTGCAGAATATCGATAAGAAAATTTGAAATTGACAACATTTTTTTTTCCGTCGACGTATTTTGAAGCCAGTACGTTAAGCATAATATAATGACATCATAGTATTGAACCTTTGTGGATGAAAAACAGAGAAACCATTAAAGTTGACAATTATTAAAATTGGTAGGTAGGCCTCTCTGCTAAATAATCTATGCTAACTCCGGTTCCCTGACATAACAGCTTACTAGGGTTGACAATATGTGGCTGTTTTTTTTTTTTTTTACGGGGTATTTTGTAACACGTTGTATAAGTATTTATGTCGTTGTCTAGTACCCATAGTATAGTTGCAGTATAAAAAGGTTAGTCATTTTTCGACTCTATTATAATAATGTTAAGGTCCAAAAGTGACGAACCTTTTCATACCGCGACTATACAACTGTACAAGCTTAGTGCTTATTGATTGATCAGGGTTATTTGTATGAGATTGTCCCCTGATATGAACTCATAGCAATAATATTTCCCCAGGATAAGATCAACCAGATCCGCGACAGCCGAGCGGCGTTGGACACGCTGCGCGCGGAGCACACGGCCCGCCTGGCCGCGGCGGCCGAGGCGGCGGAGCGCCAGCGGCAGATGCAAATGGCCGCCAAGCTGCAGGCCATGCGCAAGAAGAAGCACGAGTACCTGCAGTACCAGCGGCAGCTAGCGTTGCAGCGTGTGCAGGTAAGGAAGAAAATAATACTGTATTTATTTATTCATTATGTCTGTAGTCTTTAGCTTCCGCACCAAACGTATTCTTGTGACATGCAGTTGTGTATTCACCTTGTGGGACTGTATACAGTGCTCAATTTAAACAATACTCGTCTGTGTCAGGGTTGCCTCTTTAGTAGCCTTGGAACAAAAAAAATGTAGTACATCATCATTATAAAATGAAACAAATTATCAATAATTTATAAGATGTGTTAATTATCGTCGAAATGTTAATGAATATTCTAAGTTTAGTTCTTCGCAGTGGTTTAATTACAGGCCGTATGATCTTGAATACTTGCTTTGTATTGAGTTTCGATAAATCGTTTTTTAATTAAAAGTTAATATGACACTGTTTTTAAAAACTGTCCCCTATCATTATACCTGCAAGCATCACTGCAATATTAAATGTTTGAATAAATTGTTATGTTGCTCACTTCCAGGAGCAAGAGAGGGAAATGCAGATGCGGCAAGAGCAACAGAAACACCAGTACATGATGGCCGCCGGGTCGGGCTACTTCATGCCCGGCGTGTCCCTGCCGCAGTACCAGCCGCCGTACGCGCAGCCCATGTACGCGGCGCCGCAGTTCCACCCGCAGATGATGCCGCCGACCACCGACGGGTCCGTGCCGCTCCCCGGCCAGTCGCTCATGTCCACGGCCAACATGATGAACCTGAACCAGATGGGAGCCATCTCCCAGTCCATGCCCCAACTCCCAAACAACTTTGCTATGTCCACTTCCGGCGTGGCGCTCGCGCCGCAGCCCGGGGCCGCCCAGTCCTCCATGGCCCCCCAAAACATCCGGCCTGTCAACCAACAGATCCCCTTGCAGCAGCAGATGATCATACACCAAATGCGCATGGCGCAGCCCGGTATGCATCAGTTGCAGATGCAAGGAGTCAACGGGATGCCCGGACAGAACGTCCCGCTACAGAACGGACAAGTGCAGCAACTACCCAAACAGAACCTCTCCAATCAGCAGCAGCCCACGTCTATGATGGGCTCCATGCCGATCGGCCAATCGAACATGGGCCAGCCGCAAATGACTCAGGCCAACTCCATGCTCGGCATGCAGGTGCAAAACATGAGAATGCCCCTAATGCAAGGACAAGGAATGGTATCTGGATATCAACTCAATCAACCAAACAACCCGGGGCACCAGCAGAATATACCCCAGCAATCCCAAATACCTGGCCAACCTATGTCGTTACCGGGCCAGCAAATAATTCAGCAAGGTCCACACCAAAGCATGCCGCAAGGTCAGATTCCTAATAGTCAAAACCCGTCACAAATGCAGCATCCTCATAACCAACAAATGCAGCCACCTTCAAACCAACAAATTCAGCAACCTCAGAACCAGCCAAATCAGCAACCTCTTAATCAGCAGATTCAGCCGCCACTTACGCAACAAATGTCGCAGCTACATCAACAGAACTTAGCACAAGGTCAACAGATGTCCCTCCCGGGACAACAGATGCAGCAGCAACCGGGCCAGCAAATAAATATGCAAGCACCACAGATGCACCCGCCGGGACAGAACCTAGCCCAACCGGGACAACACTTGATAAATCCGCAACAACAACAACAGATGCAAATGGGCCAGCTAGGGCAACAACATATACAAATGGGTCAGTTAGGTCAACAAAGTCAGCACGGACAAGTTCCGCAGCAAATCCAGATGGGCCAAGTGCCCCAACAGGTGCCTTCTCAGGGGCAGCAGCAGGTGGCTCAGGGGCAGCCCATGCAGCAGCAAATGCTGCCAGGTCAACAGATGCCGCAGAGTAGCCAAGGTCAGCCAATGAAGATGCCGTCGCAGAATTTTAGCAACGGCCCCCCGCCGCCCGCGCCGCCGCCCAGCCAGCAGCCGTCGGCGCAGAACCAGGCGCCCGCCAAGCCCGAGCACAACAACAACACGGCCGAGCTCATCAGCTTCGATTGAACACGACAACGGAGGGCGTTGTGGACCTATGATTAATCAAATGACTGGTAATCCGTGTAACGTATATAATACGCGATAGTAAATGCACTTGTAGAATTCACTGTAAGAGTTTCTGAAATTATAATATTGATAGAATGGTAAAATTAATGTTTTTATATAATAACCTATTGTAATAAATATTCATGCTTTTCATTTTCATCAATTTTTATCAATCGTGTGCGATTGTAATTAGTACACTGGTTATT
The DNA here is from genome assembly GCA_927399475.2 of Acleris emargana. Taxonomy (NCBI): domain Eukaryota; kingdom Metazoa; phylum Arthropoda; class Insecta; order Lepidoptera; family Tortricidae; genus Acleris; species Acleris emargana. The sequence continues at coordinate 9,303,546 of OV656840.1, forward strand.
TGGGTTTGAAATCGGTAGACAAAATCGTAAGTCTTATTTAAAAATAATTGTTAGCACTTTAGATATCCTAATGGCCTTGTAAGCTATGTAAATGTGCATTATGTAAAATATTTTCAATTCTGTAAACTTAGTGAAAAGAAAGATAATTATATAGAAATTCTAAATATTTTGTTTAATTTTTTATTTGCTGCATAGAGCTTTTGTTATATTTATCTCAGTTATGACTCACAATGTATAATACAATAAAAGTTTAAAATGATGTAGAGTTTCTTATTTGCAATGCAACTTACCGGGTCTGCAATAAAGATGAAAGTAATAAAGGTATCGGAGCACGGACACGGCTACATCGAAAACTAGTAGCATAAAAGATAGAGTGATGAATGAATGAATGTGATCCTGAATTTCCTAGTGTATATAGTAAGTAGTCTTTGAATGTGATTTTATGACAGCACTATACGATATATTTATTGCATATACATTCTCGGCAGCGGAAAGTAAAACTTGCTAAAAAAACTAGCCCCTTGAAGAAGGTATGTTTGTTTGAATCGTTCGCGATGTATATATATATACTAGCTGACCCGGCAAACGTTGTTTTGCCTTATAAATTAGAAATGAAAAATAGATAGTAGCCGATTCTCAGATCTACTGAATATGCATACAAAATTTCATAAGAATCTGGCAAGCCGTTTCGGAGGAGTACGGTAACTCGCATTGTGACATGGAAATTTTATATATTAGATAAATTCACGCCTACATTCCCAGAGTGGGGTAGGCAGAGCTAAAGAATTACCAACAACTTTTAAAACTTCTTGATAATTCTGTAACCACATTTTGCACAAGTAGGCTAAGATGTTTCCCAGTGTATTAGTGACAGGTGGCAAGCCCATCGCCTAACAGTATATATGATAAGACTAAAGCTGTCGAACAAATTCATATATCTTATACTTCGTTTATTACATTACCACATAGTAACAAAGCGGTCAAGTGTGTGTTTGGTGGGACCACGAAAACGTTTTGTCCCACGGAGGGACATCGTAGTGGGAATACGGTTCCGGAGTGGTTTTTTTCACATAAAAATAATAACGGTCAACTTTGCACACGTTTCTAACAACGTCGACTATACTGAAAAACGACAGTCTTCTAATTCTTATTATTAATTAATTACTTATAGAAGGAACAACTGTATTCATTAATAATTTTGACTACGTTTATGGCGAGAACGTTTTTAAAATAATATGCCTACGTTTTCCGTCCGTCCGTCCGTTATAGAGCTCTATCTGGAACCGCAATAATTTAAATATCGGTTTGTTTTTTTTTTCAGAATATGATACGGTGGATCAACTAACAAAAATAAAAAAAATATTAAAGAACGTGTAATAATAAAGGGGTAACATACAAGAATCGATTTTACAGCGCATTTTTTTGTGGTATAGTAAAAAACGATAAACCATAGAAGCGGTTAATTTGGTAGGATTATAGTATACAGTCACCCGCAATAATATATTATCTAACATTGGGCGCAAAAATATCTGACACGTTCTTATACCTGTAGTAATTAAGCCCCGTCAGATATTTTTGCGCACAATGTTTGATAATATATTATTGCTGGTGACTGTACAAACCCTGAAGACAAACAAGAAATAATGCAAAAAAATGTTCAAGTGTGAGTTGGGCTCACGCTGATGCGCCTCCAGATCAAATTCAAATCGAAATTAAAAAATCGCGCGTTTTACATTCACGCGTGAACGCGAGAACTCAATACGCGAACGCGCGAAACTGTGAATGTGGAGAGGGCATTCGCGGGTTCCTGCATGGTGCGCGCCTTGTTAAGACTGCGCCGAGCGCACTCCGGATGTACAGTGGCGCCCTCATTACTGTTATTGAGTTTTCTAATAAAGTAATGTATTTTCTTGAAATCGGACTATGCTTTTTTGTACTTCAAATAAAACACAACTTATATATAATAGTAGTATTAAGGGCGCAACTGGACGCTCGACGTTTGCTTGGTGCAGTACTGCAGTCCCACTTTGTGTCGGTATTTTGGCCCGCGTTAAAGGCCGCGATCGAGCGAACGCAACAAGGCCCCACATTCACTCGCAACTTTTATAGCCCGTTAGTTACCACTAATACCGGACAAATTACAAAATATTACTCGTCATCCACCATTATAAAATACATACATACATACTTACCTTCACGCCTGTGATCCCAGAATAGGGTAGGCAGAGCTACAGAATTACCGACAACTTTAAAAACTTGTTGATGATTCAGTAACCACATTTTGCACAAATAGGCTAAGAAGTTTACCAGCGTATTAGTGACAGGTTGCAAGCCCATCGCCTAACAGTACTACAAGCCTTTATTCCTTTAGCGGCCTCTTACGACATCCACGGGAAGACATGGAGTGGCACTATTCTAACCCGGCAACCACACGGGTAAAACAGTGTATTAATTAATTTCGCGTGTTTTTGTTATTAATCAGTCGGGCGTGGAACCCAAATAGCTTGCTTAGGGCATAAAACAACCCAGGAGGTTTACAAATATTACAGCAAACATTATTACTATATGGTAAAGTGAGCAATATGTATTTCTATCTCACTCGAATGTACTGTTTGTGGCAAACACGAGGCATGTGGATGCAGCTTAAGACGACTTGGTCTTCAATCCTTTAAGAGTTTATGGCAAACTGGCCCGCGACGGGTTCAAAGTCACGTCCATCTCTTTCTGTCGATTTAGTCTTGAATAATGACAGGGATGGAGCTAACGTAACTTCTAACTTCGATTTTCAAAATAGGGTCAGGGTCCTCTGTTTAGCGGTTTAGCTGTTAAATCATTACCAACAGACAAAAATACTTTCACATTAATAATATAAGTATGGATTATGAGCAGTAGTTTTTGGGTAAAAATTAACCATGATGCCACTTTTATTCTAGCATTATCTTAGACCAGCAAAGATAAAAACCGATAATATTTTAGTACGTCCTTGGTTTGTCTTGAGTTCTACAACTTCTAGATGGATGGCGGGAAACGGCAAAGATGACAAAACAAGTGACATTGGCAGCGTTGCCAGAATGTTACTTTTGTAACATTTTACGTTACTTTTGACCCTCTCATGTTACCCCTATGTTACAGGAATTAAAATGTTACTTTTACGTTACTTTTAGGTCAGTATAAAATATTTAAATAAATATTTATAAAATAATATTTTTTTTGTTTTTTTTTTCAGTATCACTAGTAAATTATTCGATCAACATTTTTTTTCGAAGAAAGAAAGAAACGGGACAGAATACTTTTTTTTAGTTTTTGTGTAAATAAAGTGCCATAATTTAGTATTAGTGTCGTTTTCCACATTACTAAGAATAAGGTACATACTAAATGTTATTTTTCTCGTGAAAATGTTACTTTTTGACCTGACTTGTGTTACATTTGACGATATGCCACTGGCAACACTGGACATTGGTTTTGTTTATATCGGTTCTCGACACAAGTCCTTACTAGAATTAGTAGTTTTTAGTTTGCAATAAGATTACTGTATACATCACATTTTTATATATATATTCTTATTATTGAGTGTGTATGAACTCTATATAGGCTGAAATATGGATGATGAAAATCAAGATGGTCCGTTTACAGTGTGGCAAATGTTCAATGCACCAACAATGGTCCTGTTCAATAACTTACAAAACGCCGCCGATGGTCTTGAAAGACTATTGACTTCGATACTGAAGTTATCTGGGTACGTTCAATGTTGAATTAATCGCTGTAGTGTTTAAATACTCTGGGATGAATACTTTTTGAAGAGGCAACTCAAAGTCGTTAGTTCGGTCCTTATATGATTAAGCCGTAAGCAGAGCAGCCGTTATTTGTTTTCATATTACTCATTGTACTGTCCATGTGTGTCATTTCAATTTTTAAACTTTTATTTTGTACTTTATTGCAGTGTTTCAGAAGTTCTTGTGCCTCGGCCAGGGTCCTCAAAATACCCTGATGCATATTACAGTGCTTTCAACACATGGTTACTTGGCAGGTTATTTTATGTGTGGTCTGTTAAGGAACTAAACAGGTTAATTATTACATACTAAATTTTATCAATGATAGTGCAATATGCACGGTATAACCACAACTACATATTTAACCAATCTGAAGTCGTAGCCGCGATGTAAATTTATGTAAATAAGTGTTTAGCTAAACCATTTTTGAATTTTAGATTGTTAGATTGCTTGCACATTCCATATTGTATAAATATTCCTATACTATAAAAATAGCCTTAGGCGATGGGCTTGCAACCTGTCACTAATATGCTGGTAAACATATTAGCCTATTTGTGCAAATTGTGGTTACTGAATTATCAACAACTTTTTAAAGTTGTAATTCTGTAGCTCTGCCTAGCCCACTCTAGGATTACAGGCGTGAAGGTATAAACATAGCCTTTATTAGCCATTTCTTTTGTCACCAACTTAATTTCTGTTTTACTTTTTTTCAGAATACATACATTAAGTAAAGATGCACAGTTAAAAATTCTAAACATACTGTGTATGAACGATGCATCATTCTATGATAAGATACATTCAGAGTACTATTTGATACTGACTGAATTGATCCAGTATTACAAAACGACAGCAAATGACCAGCCTTTAGAAATATGCATAGAACATTTTTCTCCAGAAACTGTTGTGATTCCCAATGTACAGCTGAAGTTGGAGGCAATTTATGTGCAAGTTAAGGATTTAAAGACTTGTAAATCTATGATTGATTTAACATTACAACTGCTGTCTGAAAGTTTAACTGCAAAAGCAATAAGTATTGATCAGTATAAAAAGGAATATGTAAACATATTTGAACAAGTGCTGTATATGCTAGAAAACTTTGGTGTAGATTTAAAACTAGTGTCTCTGAGGTTTTTTGTTGATCTGCTCGAAAATTATAAACAAGTAGCAATAAGCAAATTTCATCACAGTTTTCCAGATATTTTTAAGGAATTGTTACGGAGTTTTGAAGGCATGGTTAAGTCAATGAACATGTACCATGTTAAAGGTGAGGTTGATAAAATTTACATGGGAGACTTTAGAAAGTTGTCACTGCATTTGCTCAAGATTTTTGATGAAAATCTTGAACAAGAATACTCTGATTCATTAGCAACCATATGTACAGTCATTTTAAGTGCAGAAAACAATGAAATATTTGGAAAGGAATTAAAGCTGTACTGCTTATCGTTGAGTAGAAAAGTTGAACTATCTAACAAGATGATCAGTTTAAAAAAGCGAGATGCTTCAGAAATAAACATGCTTGCAGAGCTCTACAGTAATCAAATCTTATTGTACATTCAAAGTAGTACTAAAAATAATCAACCACATAACCTAACAGACAACTGGTTCTACAATGAAATTATTTCTGTATTACAAGAAATCAGAAAGTATGACAGTTTCATGGGAGAAAAACTTCTCATACGGCATACTTTAGAAACCAGTCAAGTGGCTTTGGAAATATTGTTAAGTGTATCAATAAAGGCAAAGAAAATGAACAGCAAAAGTGAAACTTCCAGTTTGTGTTTACCATTATTGGATAAGATAAAAGCAAATAATATCTGGGATTTACTATTAAAATTTGTAACATGCTTTCAAGGAGAATTAATGCAAAATTTGGATATTATAAAGTCCATATTGAATATAACTTTAGACCTAATGGTTTTGATTGAAAATTTAAATACTGATGAAACAAATAAAGTTCTACAATTGATTTGTTTGCAACACTCTCCAGGATTTTCATCTTTCTGTTTGGATTTTGATGAAAAAGTGACAGCTTTAATTCTGAAGCAAATGCTTGCTACTGAGTTTTTCTCTAGAGATGCTAAAGTAAATGACGTGAGGGGTAGAATTATATCTTTACTATTCAATAAATTAACTAAAAACAGAACGGAAAATATGTACACTGAAGTAAGTTTGTTTTGAATATACAAAAAAAATAAATTCCCACTTTAAATAAATAATTTTAAATACTTAAATGTGAATTTAAATTTCAGGTGATAACAATGAGTGGTCTGCTCCTTGTAAGTAAAGTTTTATCAGCTAGTAAACTCATTGGCGACGTACTGATGCCAGCTTTCTTGACTAAAAACCATGCAATCCAGAAGCATCTCACTCAAGAACTTCCAGCCATTGCTTGTATTGCATTGGGGACCTATGATGTTGTGCTAGACCTTGCACACAAGCCTATAGGCCATGCTGTATTTAACAATGGAGACATAGCAGTTTCGGTCGTCTGTTCAGAGTGTCATGGGGCTAATGAAAGTACTGGTTCTCCTTGTGCAAAAGAACTTGAACTTTACTCAGGATGTAACAATGTATCAGGAAACCAAACAACAATATTGGGCTTAAGAAACTTATTCAGTAAATTCCTCAATATCAACCAATATACTGACCTGAGTAATACTTACTACTGGGATCTTGTCAGTAGACTATGTCGCCACTTTTATGTTTTTGGTGGTGGTGTCCCTACAGAGTTTGTAAATGAAGAGAATTGTCAGCATATCTTAAAAGCCCTTAGACCTTCTATTGGCTACACTTTGGTAGGTATTAAACAGTTAAAATGTATAGTTGAAAAATCTGGTATACAATTACCAAATAAATGTTTTGTTTTAGGTGAATCCAGAATTAAATTTTCACAAGGACACAGCTTTCAATTTGTGTGTTAATTTACTAGTCAAATCAACACAGTCATGCTTGGAAGATAATGCGTATAGTAGGCAAACGCAAGTTTTGAATAACATAAAGGAATTCGGAATTAACGGTAATGAAAAGGTGGTGCTACCAGTAACAAAACTATTTGTGTATTTTATAATGCACCCACAATGCTCTCTTGGACCCAAAGCAGTCGTTTACTTGCGGGAAGTATGCGAGGTTCATGGATATACTCCTAACCAGGTATACCATCGATATAAGAAGGACTATTGTAAACTATTTGTAGAGTGCAGCTTATTCAGCGGAAAAGAGTTCGCCGTATCACTCCTGAAAGCCGTAAGAGCATTTGGATTTGTCGGCTACAGAGACTTTATTTCGAAAGACGTTCACCACTTCTTACCTTACCTTATACCATATTCAGTGGTCGTGAAACAGGTTCCAGCCATGATTGAGGAGATAGCGTCTCTAGTACAATGCTCCGTTTCCGATTTTTTAATAGACAGGTTTCCTCATGTTTATGTTCACGTTGTTTTGAACGAAACGAAAGAAGTGGGTCGGCAGTGCAACGTTACAATAGAGCGGCTGACGAAAATGTCAACTCTGAGCCTTATCAAGAGACATTTTAGAGTGATATTAACGGAATTTTTACTGCAATACTGCTGCAATCCTGAAAAAGTACTAAATGCATGTAGATATCTGGCGTGTCATGATCCGGACGTGTCGACTCCGACTGGCAGTATGAGCATGAGTACAATCCAAATAGCGGACTTTTTGAATCCAAAATTCTTAGGCGTCCTGGCGTACTTTGATCACAAACTTGTTAATGCGAAAGTTGCTCTATCAGTCAAACGAAAGGCATTGAAAAGCTTTCCAGACATAATCCAGTTGATGGGAGAGAAATACTTGACTCCTTTAAGGTATAAAGTTTTAGCGACTTTAAGATCAGCGCTTCCCTTGGCGAAGGAGTTTCCGAAAATCTTAGCAGATGCTTGGGGTGCCTTCATACACAACATCGATAGCATGTCGCTGGGTTCTCTATTGACCAATCTAGCTGTTTCCCTTCTACAGCAGTTTGAATATGCACCACAAGAAATTAATAAAATATTTCAATATCTAGTTATTAACAACGAGAATCTGCTAAGTTCTCACATATCCGATCTCTTCTTTCTGGAGGATACAAAATTATCTGAAAAAATTAAACTAGTCGTAAAGAAACACGTGAAACGAACACAGCCAGACGTTTTTCTCGATAAAGTAAAGTGGTACTTGCAGCATTTGGACCAGGACATACCGCTTATAAAGGCCTATGCGTTCAGCCAGTTAGACAAATTGCTAAAGCAGAACCGCACAGAGGTGCACAAGGCAATATTTGGTGGAAAGAACATTGAGCCTGCTATTGTGGAACTTATTGATGCTTTGTTAATGGGTGAGTCTACTAGAACTAATCATCTTTCACCGATTGCGCGAAGCCTAAAGCCTAAAGGATTGTAATTTTTACTCTTACCGCCTGTTTCACAATCGACAAGTAAAGGATATTTGACAGATAAATTAAGCCCTGTTTCTTTTTTACACTTAAAAATAGACAAGGAGAGAGCCAACTTTAAATGGCAGATAAATATACTCGTTGATTGTGAATCAGGCCCTTAAACTCTTGTGTTATGTTTTGTTTATTATGCTAAAGCATCAGATTCATGGAGAAGAACATGGAGTACGATTATACGTCGACGTGTTTAGACTGGTTAATACTGGACCTGCCTACGAAGCTGGCGGTCCAAGGCTCGATTCCCGGTATGGACAAATGTGCGGGTATCGGTTCCTGATTCTTCGATGTTTTCTATGTATTTAAGTATGTATTTCGCTAACTATTTAAGTCCATAGTACAAGAACTTACTTTGGGACTACGTTCATTTGTATTAGATTGTCCTCTTATATTTATACATACATACATACATACCTTCACGCCTTCATTCCCAGAGTGGGGTAGGCAGAGCTACAGAATTACCAACAACTCTAAAATATAAATAAATATAAATACATCCATACATTTTGAGTCGGCATAAGTAATGACTCCTTGGCAAGAAAAATTGCAGTTGATTCAAGCGTTTAAAAGGTCTTGTCCTGACGATTTTCCATCCTGTTGGTCCATAACCTAGACCTTTGTTTCAGGATGTAAACACCCGGATGGTCTAGTGAGCGCCGCGAGTGGGGCCTGTTTGGGTCAGTTGGGGGCTATAGAGGCCGGCCACTTGCCGAGGCAATATGTACAACCGGATAGGTCGCCATTTGCTTTCTCGATAGGCGATAATTGTTTCGCTGCTACTGCTCTGATGGAGCTATCTAGAGCTTTCCAGTATGAGAAAGATACTATGGTAAACAAACTGCGACAACGTTTCTCTCCTCTTAAACCTATTCTGATTTTTATGATTTTTGAATATGTTGTTGATATTGTGAAAGACTAAACAAAATAAAAAAAGAATAACGGAAACGTACAAACCTACTTTTTCATAGTAACTACAACCTATTCAAAAAAGGTGACGGTGAAAAACGTTATCATCCAAAGGTAAATTTGTATAGAACGTTTTAGACAGCTAGGTGATTAAGTACCAATTTCACCAAACGATGTTAAATGTTAATCAATGTTAATCGACTGTTAGTTCATACATTTTGACAGCTGTTAACACTATAATCGTCTGTTTAGTTGTTAACATCGTATGGTGAAATTGGTACTTAACCTTTCACGCTTCCCAGTATCCAACGTTAGATACAAGAATATTTGAATTTAGAACTCTTTGTCGAAATAAGATTGATATTGTAACACAATAAATGTCACTGAATAAATGTCTTTATCTTTATCTTTAATATGTATACGGCATGACGTTCCATGGATTAAACGTTGCTTCATAATCATCTTAAGGGAAAATCACTTAATGTAGTTCGCCGTATGCAACATGTGGCAACCGCAACAGTGTAGAGATGAAAGTAGTAGGCCGCATTCGATCATGACAGCTGCATTGCCTCATTAGGTGAATGATGTGTTATGAACACGGCGTCTCTCGGCTTACCGGCCGGCCGAAAACGACGTTCGTTGATCGAATTCGTTTGAGAATAAAGATTCAAAATTCAAAATTCAAAATATTTATTCAGTAAATTGGCCACATGCGGGCTCTTTTACACGTCGGAAATGTAAAGTGAATCTACCAGCGCTTCGGACAAGACCATCATTGCGGAGAAGAAGCGCCGCAAGAAACTCCACATATAGACGATACTAGTTGTTCGAAGTAGTTTGAATCTAGCCCAGCAACCGCATTAGGCTAACTAAACAATGTAATTGTGCCTATAGTAAAACCCTTCATTGTAATGACATTTTGTTTGCAGAATATGGATAGCTATGCTCTTACGATACAAGAGATTCTGAAAATATACGATATATCGCCGACTGGAAGTAAGAAAGATGTGTGGGAAAGCTTTCCAGAGCACATGCATCAGATAATGTTTCCACTTCTCAGCTCCAGGTGCGTTGAAGCATTAAAAAGTAAGAAATATACAAATACTACAGTATTATATCAACTTAAAATTTCCTTTGTAGGTATACATTAGCATATCCATCGCAACCTAAAAAAGCACATCCTCTGTTTGGTTCTTCTTACGCTACCAGTTTTTTGGAGTGGGCTCATAAGTAAGTACATTTACTTAATCTGTCAGCAATTAGATGGTGCTTGGGGCTTGTACTTCCCTCTCACTCGCTCTTAATAAGAGTATGAGGGCAAGTGAGAGACAAGTACAAACCCGAAGGACATAATAGCTGCACTGTACTTCAACTTAGATTTGCAACTTAACTAACTTTTTAATACGTGTTTTCCGATTGGCGTAATTTTCAGCTGGGCAGGTCAGCTGATCCCTCTGATAGAGTCAGAGAACATTCGGGAACTGCTGCGCACAGTACACCCTAGCATGCGCCGTGACGTCAGGACGTTGTTTCTCTTCCTACCCTACGTGTTGTTGCACGCCGTTATGTCTAAAACCAATACGCAGTATATTCAAGAGGAAATATTGGCCGTTATAGGTATTGTATAACGATAGTTTCTATTAGTCGACGTCAACAGATATAGCTGCACAAATTTGTTTTTAGTCACTGACCGCTTTACTAATCTAAATATTTCAATGGCGTTATAGCAACTGCAACTTATGGGACCGACTGTACCATGAATTTGAATTATTATTTGTTTGTTATGTTGGGTATTCAGCTGAACAAGACAACTTTTTAAATTTTCCAAAAATACTACACTAGTTAGCTGGAAGGGAACCCTTAAACGGATAGGTTTGCCTGTGTATTTTCTTGTATAATCTTCATTGTATGTTTTTTTTTGTATAGTAAACTGTCGACGTACATAATTATGTACATAACAAATAGTAATTCAAAATTAAGCGAAATATATGTTTTATGTTTCTATTTATTAATTAAAAAAAAAGGATTTACAATTTAATTAGACCCTAAAAGTAAATCCCTTATACACCCTAAGTCAACCAAGAAAGAATATGACTTACTCGTATTACAGGTTCTGATAACTTAAAAACCGAAGGCGGAGTCACAGATAGAAATAAATACAGCATGCTTCGGGACATTCGCTTGACGCCGAATATCAACACAGTTCAGGCAGAGGAGGGTAACCAGGTAAGAATGATAGGTCTGTTATTAATTTCATCCAACTATAGCAAATATCTAGATAATGTTTTCCTAAAGCTTTCATAAATACCTGGGTTTTTAAGTATCATTTTGCAAAAAAAAGGTGCCGTTTGCTCCGTGGAAGCATGTGATGAGAAATCACAATATGGATCAATAATTTCAGAGCAAATGCAGTAAAACGATCTACACGTTGCTTGACTTCCTGAATAGATGGCTCTTGGAGTGGTGTCAATCAAAGCAGAGGCCATTGGAAAACGAAAATTACAAGTTAGTACATACATCATGTCAGCCGAAAGACGTCCACTGCTGGACATAGGCCTCCCCCAAAATACATACATCATACATTAAATCACGCCGGGGTAGGCAGACTTTCCACTTGCTACGATCTTGACATGCTAGTATTTTCCCTAAACAGCATAACAGAATTGGTATAACATTCAATTCAAAGCTATCATATTTTTAGAATAATGTGATAAGTAAAATTGGACTCTTGTCGGCCAGGACCATAGTTGTGTAGTTTTACGGTACCATTGTTCTATGTACAGGGCAATATCAGCGTTTATGAACAAATTCGATAAGCTGCTCATAGCCCGCGGTAACTTCGCATGCGGCGAGCTAGAGCGCGCGTTGCAGTACCTAGAACTGTACATGGTCGAGAATAAAGGGAAGATGCAGGAACAGCTGTCGTTGCTGGCTGAAATATACGCGCTTCTGGACGAACCTGATTCCGTGGCTGGTAAGGAATATTAGTTGGCAACTAGACATTCAGGATAAATGGTTACGCTTCTGGTAATTAAAACCCTTTGTCTGTGAAGACTTCCACTTCTGTTCATATTATGCTTCTTTCAATGATTGGCACAGAAACCGCCTGTAAAATAAAAAAAAAAGGATCGCGACTTGTTTATGTAGAACTTTAATCCAACACATCATTTTATGACATTACGCAGCGTATATGTTATTGCTGGTCCAGTATATTACACCGCGCAATATTGTGTTTTTTTACCTTTGCATTGTTATGTCTCTCCCTCTAATATTAACCGACCGAACCGAACCGACACAAACAAGCAAGTTGTTTCTCTTTTTTACACAATAATAGACAAACGTTTTCTAAGTTTTTAAGCTATTGTGGTAAACCTGTAAGAGACTAAAGTCCATGCTACATTGCAGGCATTCTGTCAATCAAAAGATCGGAGCCTTCGCTCAAGGAGTTGATACTGACGCAAGTGGTGACGGGCCGACTGCAAGATGCCGCGCTGTGCTACGAGCGGTTAGCACAGGAGGGACACTTGGACAAGCACAGCTTGAGGGTACCACTTTAATAATAATTTAATTGGAGTAACCAAGTTACAATAACGTGCCGTGGGGTTGCCGGGTTAGAATAGTTGGCACTATCCATGTCTTCCTGTGGATGTCCTGTGGATGTGTGTGGAGCGCTGTTAGGCGCTGGGCTTAACCTGTCACTAATACACTAGTAAACATCTTACTTAGGCTTATTGTGCAAAATGCGGTTATAGAATTATGAACAAGTTTTTTAGAGTTTTTGGTAATATTGTAGCTTTGCCTACCCAGTCTCGGAATAAAGGCGGGTGTGTATGTATGTAAGTTACAAGTAGATTTTTTCCATAAATGCACATTGCAAATTATGCAAAGTTTTCATTGGCCGGTTACTGATACTGCGACCTATGACCAGCAAGGTAGCAAATGCACTTATTTGAAAAAACTGAATATGAACTAAACTGTTTTGATTCGGTCTTGCGGAAATTAAATTCCCTTTGCTATGAATTGGTGAGAAGATTTAGCCACCGTGGACATCAAATCGTAATATTCTTTGGGTCACTTCTACTTAGAAATTAAACCTAGGTCAAGGTTCTTGTATAAATCTGACGTTATTTACGTCACGTTATAGGCTTAACCTGGGTAAACTTCATGTAAACTTCTTAGAGCAAGTAGCCCTAAGAATAAGATAAGATAAGATAAGCCTTTATTAACTTCAGTTGGTTGTTAAGAGGGCTTCTAATCGATCAATATTTGTAAGGCAAATTGTGGTCGGCAACTATGGGCGTCATGCGACGTCACGTTCGAAATAAGACTAACCGTGGCACTCAGAGATTTTAGAGACAATCAACTCAAAGAGAATATAGGCTTGTAGTACTGTTAGGCGATAGGCTTGCAACCTATCACTAATATGCTGGTAAACATCTTAGCCTTTTTTTGCAAATTGTGGTTACTGAATTATTAACAACTTTTTAAGTTGTAATTCTGTAGCTCTGCCTAGCCCACTCTGGGATTACAGGCGTGAAGGTATGTATGTATGTCAACTCGTTCCTTTTTCGAGAATAAAGTTTGAAAAATCGTCACTAAGGCATGACTTAATCGTCATAAGCTGACTCTGCCCAAGCCCCAGCTGCTAAGGCCAAGTGTGCAATAGGACGTACATAATAAAGGCAATTTAAGTTAAACTGTGTTGCAATTGAAATAAGGATTATTTTAATATCTGCATAAACTTAAAATGGCGTTATCGAACAAATGTAATTGAACTTTATTGCCTTGAGGGTAGATTCAAATCCCCACGTATTAAAATGTCCCTGTTTGTAGTTCGTGGGCATCACGAGGATAACGTAATTCGGGTTTTTTTATGGCATAGTAAGGCTAACTAGCACACAGGCCACGTGATGGTAAGTGGAAACTGTGACCCATAGACATTCACAAGACCGCAATCCTAAGACTGCAAATGCGTTGCCAACCCAGAGGACTAAGATGGAATGCCTCTATGCTAGTCATTTCACCGGCTGTCTTATCCCCAAACCGGAACACAACAATGCAAACACTTTTGCTTGGCGGTAGGTTGGTTAATGGATAAGATGGTGGTACCAACCCGGACGGACCCTGGACAAGGTCCTCCCACAAGTAAAAGTTGCCGGGTACCTACAAACTACTGTAGAAAAAAAGTATTCGAGCCCCTATTCTGTTTGCAGGGCATGATAGATTGTTACCTGGGCCTGGACCAGCCGTTCACGGCGTACCGTCTGCTGAGCGAGCACGAGGCGGCCGACGCGACGACGGAGCTCGCGGAGCCGCTGTGGAGGCTCGGCCGCTTCGAGCAGCTCGACGAGTTGATGAAGAAGCCGGTGGTGAGTTATGAATAGGGTCTTATAGCATCTTAACCTATTTTAACTTATCCAAATGGGCTCGCTCTTATGCACCTCGACCATGTAGGAAAGAACTCTGGTAGGGTAATTAAGTTAGAAAACCCACGGTGCATCAATGTGTTTTAGTTATAGAGGATTGAACTCAGCTCTTTGCGATCACGATTATCTACTTTGTCACTAGGCAACACAAAATACATTTTCTCAAAAATGACCGGAAAAGTTAACATTACTGTTACGATAGTAATATAAATACAGATGTAAGGGTAGGCTGGAGCCAGTGCATTAAACGGGTTTAACGCGAGCGCACGTCTTTCATTTATAACAAGTGGCGACGAACGGATTATTTAATTACTTACGCGTAGTTCAGTGTTAACGATAAAATGAATACGACGATTGGAGTTCTGCCGGGTTTTGAAATCGGGAATGATTGGAATGTGTTCAAAGAAAGGTTGAGTATGTGGCTCAGCGCGAACGCGATAACAAAACCAGAAGAGGGTAGTACCGATCGCCGGTGCGCCGTGTTGCTAAGTGCACTCAACGACTCTGCGTATAAGTTGGTACGCGAGCTCATAGCACCAAAGAAGGTAGATACGCTATCATACGAGCAGATTCTAGAAGAAATTGACAAACATTTACTGCCGAAGAAGTCTTTGTTTGCAGAGAGACATAATTTTCACAGTGCGGTGCAACATCTCGACGAAGATTTTACGCAATGGGCGGCACGGGTCCGTCATTTATCGACCGACTGTAAGTTCGGCTCAACTGTGGACGAGATGCTGCGGGACCGCTTCATGCTGGGCATGCAGGCGGGCCGGGAGCGCGACCGGCTGTTCACGGAGGACGCCGACGGGCTGACGCTGGCGCGCGCGCTCGAGATCGCGGTGGCGCTGCGGTGCGCCCACAGCGCCGCGCGCCACTCCGCCGCGCCACGCGCCACGCCGCCGTCCGAGATCTACAAGGTGTCGGGGGTGTCTGCGTCCGCCGGGGTGCAGTGTGAAGTGTGCGGCTATAGTAACCATAGTGTTGACAAGTGTCGTTTCAAGGGTTACAAATGTAAAAAGTGCGGAGTGAAAGGTCATTTAAAACGTGTGTGCAAGAACAGGAGACAAGTAAATATCTTGCAGGCTAGCGAGGAGAGTAACGATGATGACGGTGAGAATACCCCTTCTGTTTCTTTCGGGCCTATTTGTAATATTCGTAGCAATCGTGGCGAGGCGATGACCTTGTCCGTTGATGTATGTGGTGTGCCATTAAATTTTGTTATCGATAGCGGTTCATGTGCCACTGCCTTGCCCATAGATATGTATAATTTACATTTTAAAGATAAGCCATTGTTGCCCCCTAAAATGATATTAAAGTCGTATTCTGGGGAAATAATGAATACGGTAGGGGTTATGCAGGCGCCGGTGACGTATGAGGGTGAATGCAACTGTATCGACATGTACGTGGTGAAGAGCTGCGGCCCAGCGTTGTTGGGCCGAGATTTTTTATCGCTGTTTAATTTGCAAATATCGAAAATATATTTTTGTAAAGATCAGCCGGAGATCGAGTTTTATACGATTAAATACCCAGATTTATTTTCAGATCGGTTAGGTTGCCTCAACAAATTTAAGGTCAAATTATTACTTAAACCCAATAGTCAACCAATTTTTTTCCGCGCCCGTACAGTACCGTTTGCCTTAAAGGCAAAAGTAGAAAAGGAAATAGATAGGTTGGTTGACACCGGAGTACTTGAGCCGACTGACCATTCCGATTTTGCAAGCCCCATAGTACCAATCCTGAAACATTCAGGTGAGATTAGACTATGTGCAGATTATTCAGTGACCTTAAACAAAATATTACAAATTGAAAAGTACCCCTTACCACGGACGGAGGAACTGTTTGCCAAACTGCACGGAGGTCAACAATTTTCCCAGCTAGATTTAAGTCAAGCGTATTTGCAATTACAATTAGATGACGACTCTCAGTTACTTACGACCATAAATACACACAAAGGCTTATTTAAATTTACAAGACTGGTATTCGGACTGTCAAATGCTCCCGCCATATTTCAAAAAACGATGGAAAATTTATTACTAGGAATCGAAGGGGTCCTATGTTTATTGGATGACGTTTTGGTTACTGGGGATACTAGAGAACAACATTGTCAAAGACTAGAGCAGGTTTTCGTTCGACTGCAGGGGGCGGGATTAGTACTAAACAAGGAAAAATGTCATTTGTTTAAGGATTCCGTGACGTACCTAGGGTTTGTGATAGACCGACATGGGGTTCACAAATGTTCTAAAAAGATTCAGGCAATGTTGAGTTCAAAAGCACCAACAAATGTGCAGGAATTAAAATCTTTTCTAGGCTTAGTTAACTATTACAGAGTTTTCGTACCAAACGCATCATCAATTTTAAGCCCATTAAATAGTTTACTACAAAAAGGAAAAAAATGGGATTGGACGGATGAACATAACGATGCATTCATAAGAATTAAAGCAGAGCTGGCGTCGGAAAAAACACTCGCGCATTATAACCCGAAACTAAAACTAATAGTGACTGTCGACGCGTCCCCCTGGGGCCTGGCGGCAGTGCTGGGACAGGTGGAAGGTGAGACCGAAAGGCCGGTCGCGTACGCCTCGAGATCTTTGAGTAGCGCTGAAAGAAATTATAGTCAGATAGAGAAGGAGGCAACAGCGATCGTGTTTGGCATTCGTCGCTTCCACCAGTATCTGTACGGATTAGAGACACCATTTATTCTCCGTACAGACCACAAGCCGCTAACCTTCATTTTTCATCCCCATAAAGGGGTACCAGAGGTCTCTGTTAATCGCCTTCAGCGTTACGCACTATTTTTAAACAGTTACAATTATGAGATACAGTACGTTTCAAGTGTGAACAATAATGCCGACTACCTAAGCCGCGCGATAAACGCGCCGCCGCCGCCGCCGGCAGGAGTGGCAAACGCGCCGCCGCCGCCGCCGGCAGGAGTGGCAAACGCGCCGCCGCCGCCGTTCTTAGATCGAGCCACATATATTAATTTTGTTACGGACGGAGATTTACCTATAACTCTAGGAGAAATTAGAAATGAAATTGATAACGACGATGTACTAAAAAGGGTCAAACATTTAGTTGTTAATGGATGGCCAAAGAAATTAGTTAATGACGACATACAACCTTATTTTAGTTGTAGGTTAGATTTATCGTTAGAACGAGACTGTCTCATGCGAGGCCACAAAATAGTCGTCCCCAGGGCCTTAAAAACTAAAGTTTTAGACGAATTGCATAGGTGTCATTTAGGCATTAATAAAACCAAGTCGGAGGCTAGGTCGCGATTCTGGTGGCCTAGCATGGACCACGATATCCAGTTAAAGATAAGCAGCTGTGCAGTTTGCATACAAATGAAACCCGCTCCCTCCCGAGCGCCGCTAACTCCCTGGCCTTTTCCTGTGCGGCCGTGGCACCGGGTACATTTGGATTTTTTTGGCCCCATAAAAGATAAAATGTTCTTGATTATTGTAGACGCCTATTCGAAATGGGTCGAATGTTTCCCACTCGTAAACAATTATTCGAGTGCAACTGTTATAAACAAATTACAAGAAGTTATATCTCGTTTTGGTATTATGAATACTCTAGTGACCGACAACGGTACTTCTTTTACATCCAAATCTTTCAATGATTTTTGTAAATTAAACGGCATAATACACATAACGTCACCTACATATTCACCAGCAAGCAACGGGCAAGCCGAGATATATGTTAAAATTGTAAAAAAACATATCAAAGGTTTAATAAATGAAGGGCGCACAATGAAAGAAATTGACGGGCGGTTGTTGGAATTTTTGTTTAGGTACAGGAATACAAAACATACAACAACGGACACGTCACCAGCCGAGTTGATGCTGGGCCGGCCGCTGCGAAACCGGTTCGATTTGTTGCGCGCAGACCACGCTGAGTCATCGTCACTCTCCGTCGACCTGCAAAATAATGTGGCAAATAAACAGTTTTTACAGGCTAAATATTTTGGAGGAAATAGGCGAGTGGACTTTAACATAAATGATGAGATAATTGTAAAATTAATTGATAATAAGTGGGTTAAGGGGGTAATTAAAAAGAACATCGGGAAAACTATTTACGAAATTTACTTACCGCAAAGTAATAAATTGATAAAGAAGCACAAAAATCAGATTTATAAATTTAAAGGCAACAACAGACAGCCGGAAGACCAACAGGACGATGAAGCCAGTTACCACTGGTCAACGATGCCGATGAGTGCAATCCCAGCGCCGGAGCAAGCAGCTGAGGAAGAAGAAGAGTGGATGGAAGCCGATCCGGGTTTAGAAGACGAGGCAGGGCCCACGCCGCCCGCCAGCGCGCCCGTGTCGCCGCTGCTGGCGCGCGCGCCCGCACCCGCGCCCCCCCCGGCGCGTGAGGGACTGCGGCCCTCGCGGTTGCGGGATATACCACGCATTCATTATAGAAAATAATTTTGTTGTTAAGTTTTATTTTATATTCCGTTTTAGAATTTAAGGTGAAGGGATGTTACGATAGTAATATAAATACAGATGTAAGGGTAGGCTGGAGCCAGTGCATTAAACGGGTTTAACGCGAGCGCACGTCTTGCATTTATAACAATTACTAACTCCATACTGAGACGCGAAGTACATAGTTTACAGACAGATACCAAATTAAAAAAAAAACACATTGCGTGCTCGCTACACAAGCCCGCAATGTTGCATACAAATTTCATTGTTATCTAGTTTGTAACTTTTTAAAAGGAGAAAACGGCCATAATAAAATGAGGGCACAAGTCTTATGCATCCATATTTTATTCGAAACGTAACTTTTTTATCTGTGTCTGGAATAGCTTGAGTTTTTTTTTTCTAAAAAAAGCTTGCGTTTCTCCTTGTCATAAAAATAAAGGCGGTAGAGAGTGATGTTATTTCACGTGAAGTTTCTGTTTATATGCGATTTGTATGTTTCGATTTTTGAGAAAAGCACTATATACAGTGGTGGTCATATAATTAAGAACGCTTATTTAAAGGGAAGTTTTTTTCCAACTAACAAGTATAACTAACTGCATGTATTTTTTTGTATTTCTCTCTGTATCGCAAAACTTTTGCATACTACCGGTTCATTCGCTGATACAAATGATTGGCTAAAAAATAAATAGATAAACTTTTTACATTAGATCTGAACCTAGTATTACTTCTTACTGGCTGGTCACATAATTAAGAACGCTGAATGGTTTATTTTTTTATTCAAATTTAAATAGAGAACACTCTGTGGCCCTGTGGTTGTAGGTCACTATTTGTATGATTTTGGCGCCATTTAGTGCTGTAAGAGTTTAAAAGGTGATTGCTTCGTGTAAAAACAATGGGGAAAAATAAAAGTTGCAATAAATCTACAAGGGAAGTAATAATAAAACTTCGCGAGAAGATTTGGTCGTATAAAAAGATAGCCGACCATCTGCAATGCTCAAAAACAATGGTTTTCCACGCTGTGAAGCACTTTGCGACGTATCAAACTACTTCAAATGTTCCGCGTAAACCTAAACAGAGGAAGTCATGTCGTCGAGATGATCGAAATATCATTCGTTTGGCAAAACAAAATCCTTTTAAAGGGTCTAATGAGCTGAGAAAAGAATATTTTGGTGAAAACAATCCTTCAGCAATCTCGGCACGCACTATTCGAAGGCGTTTAGTAGAAGAAAAGTTGCACGGGAGGATAGCAAGGAAGGTGCCCATGTTGAAACGGTGTCATAGGCAAGCCCGGCTTGCATTTGCAAGAAGGTCTGAAAACTGGACAGTTAGACAGTGGAAAAATGTTCTTTTTTCTGACGAGACAAAAATAAACAGGGTATGTTCTGATGGAAAACGATATGTACGACGACCTCCGAATAAAGCATTCGACCCTAAGTACACAAAAGTGACATTAAAGCATAGTGGGGGAAATGTAAAAATTTGGGGGTGCTTTTCTGGACATGGTGTTGGACCTGTTAAGTTGATAGAAGGAAACATGGATCAATTCCAATACAAAAATATACTGGAAGAAACAATGTTACCTTATGCTGAAGACGTGCTTCCGGTTATTTGGACATTCCAGCACGACAATGATCCAAAGCATACTGCACGTACCGTTAAGGAATTACTCACATCGCAATCAGTTTCTGTCTTAGATTGGCCAGCTAACAGCCCAGATCTAAACCCAATAGAGCATCTTTGGTGTGAAGTCAAGAAAAAGGTTTCAAATCGACAGTGTGGCAATTTAAGAGAGCTGTACGACGTTTTCTTAGAAGAATGGAAGTCTATCTCTCTTGCGAAATGTCAAAAATTGATAGAGTCTATGCCTCGCCGGTGTAAAGCAGTAATTAAAAGCCGTGGACACGCTACTAACTATTAATTTTTGTTTAAAATGTATTAAATATCTTTTTTTCCTTTACGCACTTCACATTAATGTGATTTATTTAGTCTAAGTTTCATATAATACAACTCTCGAGCAGTTCAATAAATCGTTCTTAATTATTTGTCCAGCTTTATTACTATTTGAATTTGTTACTATAGAGAAAAAATACAATTTGTAAAAGAAATAGTTAGCGATTTTATTTTATATTCCTAATCCCGTTTGCTCTATTCATGTGGCTATTTCAAAACATAACTAGTTACTTTTAAGAAGGAACATTATAACTACACATGTCATGATTTAGATAAATATATTCTGCAACTTCAAATCGTTCTTAATTATATGACCACAACTGTATGCCTCGGCAGGAACGGCAATTGCGGGCCTCGTATTTTTAAACGGACTCGCAAGCTCGTCCGTTTAAACCAATTCTCGGCCCGCAATTGCCTGCTTCACTGCCTAGGCAATAATGTACTATTACGGATTAAAATCTAATGTCGGGGTCAATAAAAATGACAAAAGATGTAAACAAAACCAAGCAACCAATTAAACATTATTATATCACTTCATAATCACGTACTTTTGATGTACACGCTTGAGTGTTACTTTTACTTTTTGTTTAAGATTAAATAACTTTAACTAAACGTTTTTTTAAATTAAAACTCGTTTGCAGAAATATTGTCAATTCTATTGACCCCGACTTTTCGAATGACACGTACAGTCGGCCTTAAAGTAGCTGCACACTTTGGTACCTTGTCGCTTTAACGCCTTTGTCAGATTAGTGCACCAATTCAAACATGACGTTATAGTGACTAAGCACTCAAGTGTGCAGCTACTCATAAGGTCGACCATACATTTAGGCTACTGCTCGTAGGTATTCAAAAATGTTATATTCCTACGTTCGTTGCTATGTTCTTAAGTTCTTAAGATAAAGGTTATATTATATTATATCGTTTACATGTTTTTGCAAAATGTGGTTATAGAATTAACAACAAATTTTTGGAGTTGTTGGTAATTCTGTTGCCCTGCCTACCCCACTCTGGGATGAAGGCGTGATGGTATGTATGTATGTATATCGTTTACATTTTCGCTTCTTTCACTTCCAGCCTAGTTCTAGAGAAAACTGGGGTGTTCTGATGGGACGGATCCTGCTCAGCTACCGCAGCCAGGATGAGGATTCATTCCAGGCGTCCTGCAACAGCGCTACAAGCAAGTTGCTCGCCCAGATGGACGGAGAGGCGAGAGGAGAGAGCGCCCTCCGGAGTGGCTACCAGAGTGTCCTGGGGCTCCACGTTATTACCGAGGCTGGACATGTGGAGGAGGTCTTGCAAAAGTAAGAAGCCTAGGACGCTCGTATAGGGGCTTTATTCCATGTTGTTTTTACCCCTATTGTTATCGTATCGTTTTAAATTCTGCCGTCAATACTGTCAAGTTAATAAGCTATCATTTGTAATATAACAATAGGGGCTAGTCAATATGGAATAAGGCCCCAGCCCTACAGCTATCGCTTTTTTTATCAGTCGACTTTTTTATTATTATCTTACACCGACATGTTCTATCAGCCCAATGGAACCCTGACTCACCATAGAACTGTGTCACAGTGACGTTATGATTCAAGACGTAAAAAGTGTCAAAGATATTGTTTTATAATTATCACTGTGACACCGTACTATAGTGGGGGTTCCATTGGGCTGTCTGTTCAAACGTAACTTGGCCTTGGTGGTAATTTTTTTCGACTTAGGCTCATTATTTGACGCTCAATACTTACTGCTACTTTGTAATTGATGATGAATTGAATAAAAATAAAGGGAACTCTTATAATGGTCGAAAAATTGTCACCTCGTAAAATAATCATCTTGCGTACACAGTATACACCCTCCATGGACATCTAAAGGAATTGAACATTCCTTGCAATTACAACATTTGATTTCAGACTAAAATGTTTGAACGATGACGAAAAACAAGGCGCGGACGTACTCAACAAGTTGCTAGACGAATGGCGGCGGCGTTTGTCCGTTGTTCAGACGGATGTACGCACCGTGGAGCCTCTGCTGAGGCTCAGGCGGATATTGTTGCAGCAGACACAGGTATCTTATCTTATCTTATCTTCCTAATATTATAAATGCGAAAGTTTAGATGTTTGTTACTCAATCACGCCAGAACAGCTGCACGGATCTGGATGAAATTTCAAATAGATATAGATTATAAGCTGGAATAGCACATAGGCTATGCATACTTTTTATCCCGGAAAATTGGCCAGTTCCCAAGGGAATAGCGATTAACGACTTCTACGCGGACAGAGTCGCGCGCAAAAGCTATTATATACTAGATCACTCCTTTGCAATGTTCTTTTTGGGCAAATATTTATGTTATGAGCGCGAATATTCGTTCCAGAATATTGGATGTTTTCTATGTAATTAAGTGTTTATTTCTCTATAAGTATGTTTTTCGATGTCCATTACTCATAGTACAAGTCCAGAGCTTAGTTTGGAACGTGGTCAATTTGTGTGTGATGTCATTAAATGAAAACATTACACTCCTTTTTTTGGGCAGTGTTGTGAAAAGGCTCGTGCTTGTCATTGCAATAAATATTTAAATAGTTTAAAACACGTTTTTAGGAGTTACTGGAACCCACGCACCCAGTTACGGCAAACACCTTCAAAGCATGCATTGGTGATCTTTGGCTTCAGAGCGCCAAACATGCCAGGAAGGCGGGTATTTTTCAACAGGTAATACTTATACGGTAATATCAAAGACGACGTAAGTAGATTATCGTTAAGACCTTGTCGCTTTGTCGTTAGTAAATACTTATTTTCAAGACATTTAGTATAACGGCTCGTAAGAGGCCCTTATTGTAGATTCACATTCTGAATATCATATAACCTTAAGACTGCAAGTTTCATCTTGTCCGTAGCTGTCAAATACTAATTTGTGACCCACCTTAAATCAAAAGTCAATCTAATATTCTACAGCAATAAGGTTGACTTTCCTATCAGTTATAACTCATAAGTTACTTGGCATATCTAATAATGAATTATATTGACGACTTTAAGCACATTTTATCATTTTTGAAATGGGTCCTTATGTTTGCGACGGCACAAAATAGGTCAAAAATCTTTATTAAAGCTTTGTACGATTTGTTAAATTTCGACATGCTGTTAAGCAATAATTTGCCTTTTTCATCAAACAAGTATTTTTGGTTTTCCAGTCTTACATGTACATTCTCAACGCAGAGGAATACCGGCCAGAAGAGCTGTTCATAGAAAAATCTAAGATGTATTGGGCCAGGGGTCAGCACGAGCACGCCTTCACGACGTTACGAAGAGGTTTAGACGACGCGTATCCTCAGCTGGACAGACTGACTAACGATCAAAGGTTTGTTATAATAGGCTTCTCAATCATACTCATACATATTCATTTATTGATAATTGTCCAAATAGAATAAAAAAATATTACACTAAAAGTGCCCAAAATATTTGGCCATTTAAGTAGCAATCTATTTGATTCAGATAAATAATATACCGCTCTGCATAAATTCTAATGTAGATTACGATAACCAAGATCACAGATGTGGTCATGCAATACAATTAATTCCCTTGTCAAATTTGTTGACAACAATAACCTTTGTTCGAACTTTAAAGTTTGTGTACATCACAAATATTCTTTATTGAACACCACATACAATAAGCTTGGAAAGTAAATTCAAAACGAAGTTACAAAGTGACTCAATCTTCAACTTTGTCTAAGCTCGATGAGGAATTCTTAGCAGCGTTTAATGCAATGATTAATAATTTCAGAAAAATATGTGCCAAAGCAAAGCTACTCATAGCAAAGTATAACGATGAAACTACTAATGTGGACGTCGACGTTAATATCGGATACTATAAGGAGGCGGTGGATGTTTACAAACAGTGGGAGAAGAGTTTGGTAAGGCCATAATCGGCGTGTGAGGTTATCACCGTTACTATGCACAAAACGCAAGTGACGGGGACCGTATTTAATAAAAATCTCTAGTGAGAGGCCCGTTTCAAGATGCTTCAGTGTTTCTATGATTTGATATTTACTTTGACGGCAAGATCAGTTTATTAATATAGTCTAAAGGGTGACCCATCATTGTATCGAATTTCACTTTATCGATTATATAATTTCACCCATTATTTTTTCTTTCCAAAATATTATTAAACTTTCTCAGCGTACTTTTAACGTATACTGCCAAATTACGGCTTTGTTATACCAAGTCTCTTTAGTTGAACTGCGGATTGACGGTCAGATGGACAGACGGACATGGCGAAACTATAAGAGTTCCTTGTTTACTTCGGAACCCTAAAAAATCATTGTTCCCTAAGGTTTGTTTGGGTGCGTACTACGAGAAGGTGAGCAGCGGCGACACGGGGGGCGGCGGCCCGGTGTGGTCGCGGCGGCTGTACGCGCTCAACAGCTACGGGAAGGCGCTGCAGTTCGGGCACAAGTACTTGTACCAGAGCATGCCGAGGATGCTCTCCATATGGTAACGGACTAATTTAATCCTGAAGACGTACTATAATGGATACAGTTTTGCTTAGTATTAAGGGCGGCGTTGCGTACATACTAAAGCTGTAAATTGTTTGTGAAAAGTGAAACGACAGAAGTCGTCCGAGCGACACATAAGTTCAGCACCATCATCATCATCATGTCAGACCAGTCTTGTGCTTTTCGCATATTTAAGTGGCAGTGGGCGGGGCACATCGCTCGCATGGCCGATGGGGTCAGAAGGTTCTTGAGTGGCGTCCGCCGACCGGGAGACGAGCTGTAGGTAGGCATCCAACAAGATGGAGTGACGACCTTATGAAGATCGCGGGAACGCGGGAACGCGGTGGACACATAAGTTAAAGCTGCTTATTTATATACATTCATACATACACATACATACCTCCACCCCTGTCTCCCAATTGGGTAGGCGGAGACTATGGAACGCCAGGTACACCGATCTGAACATACAACTCTCCCTTCCTCTACATTTATCAACCTCTTCATGCACGTACGTTGGTTTCGGGTGCTTTTGACTTGGCCCTTATTCAGAACATGGCGAATATGATGATCACTATATGTGCGTCAGTGGCGTATTTACAAGGGCATAATCTTGAATGCGAAAGCTTGGAAACTTGATACTCAATCACGCAAGAACGGTGGAACGGGTCTAGATAAATTTGACACGGAGATAGATTTTGGCGTGGAATGGCACATAGGCTACTTTTTATCCCGGAAAATTGGACAGTTCCCAAGGGAATAGAAATAAACGACTTCTACGCAGACGGAGTCGCGCGCAAAAGCTAGTAATAAATAAAAGCATTAACGGCCATCCTCTAGTACTGCAGCGGCGCCCTAAAAAGAAAAAACAATAGTTGATGATGATGATGATTGGTCCGACCGATCTCGGTCACGGCGACCGTTCTAAAGGAGACCCTGTTGTCGCTGGTGAGCCCGCATGTGGCTTATGTAGCCAATTTTCTTCATGAAAGTTCTTGCGCATTGTGGGCATGTGAGCTCACCATTGACAGTATTGTAGGAAATTGCCGCAGGTGGACGGGCCTTCAGTTCGTCGCGCTTTGCGTCAAGCTCAGAGCGCAATATTTAAGGGCTAGTTAAGATGAGTCGGTATAAATATGTGGGTATAAAATTAGATACTTATCCCGTAATCGTATTTTTTGTCAATTACATTGGCATGAATTGAAAATAGGTGTGAAGTCGATAGATTTTCGTTCTTTGCTAGATGCGTCTTGCAGTGGTAGATCTATTGCAGGTATCTAGATGTGTTAATATTCCCTATCTTTAAACCTGCGATAGATTTGCCTCTATTCGTTTGTATGTTTCAGGTTGGACGTAGAAGTGACTTCATCGGACACAAGCATCCACTCGGTCCTAGCTCAGATGACGGAGGTCATCAAGACTTACTCCGAAAGACTGCCTCTGTACCTCTACTTGACAGCCTTCTCCCAGATCGTGTCTAGAATATGTCACCCCGTCAAAGAAGTAAGTTATGTTGTAAAATAAAATTCAAATAGAATGTAAATAAATTAAAAACGACATTCGATGATGTAAATATAGCTTTTCACATTCGTTTGTGACACTTCCCACCGCGCGTACACATGATACCGCTCCCGGTATCGCCTGTACTCCGTCGCCCGCGGACCATGGTAGTGTCACGTACGCATTTGCTAAGCTATAAGTAACGCTCTATCACAATTAACGGCTCTTGCTAAAATCTTTGCACCCACCTCAACTATTCTCTTTTTTTCATCGTGGTTAGTGGTAGAGAAAGCCTTAAGGTATTGAGATCGCCATCTTTACTAACTTTAAAAAATAACTCGTAACTTACGCAAAATCAAGTGTATTGACAACCACCAATAGCACATAACACAACCTTCGGGTTTGTACTTCTCTCTCAATCGCTATCATACTCTCTTATGGTTTATGATAGTCAAACCGAGTTCACCCGAATCACAGATAACAGAATACAAGTACAGATACCCAATCTCATACAGCAAAAGCGTGCCGTCCTAATGTAGGCAATTCGGTAGGCAATTTTAGTCCCGTAGTTACACCAGTAGATGCCGTATCTGAGCCACCACTGGATGCTGGCAGCCTACCTAATAGTTTTAGTAACGTATCACCAGATGGCATTGACTTCAAGAATGAGACGTCAAGAAAATTGTTGACTTAAAATTAATATGTAATGGGTATAATCCTACCGGTGACATTGTGTTAGCGTTTTATTAATTCATAGGAACATCTGCCCTGATTAATGATGTCCAGGACAAATAGGAATGTTTTAATGACATGTTTGGGAAGTTTTTTGCTGACAATAAATAAAAGCAATAGGTAAAAATAACTGGTTTATTAGGTTTAAAGAATTTATTTTCTCATAAGAATTTTACAATTCACTTACAATGAGAATTAAGAATAAGTTAAAAATAGTTTGGTGAGCGTATTTAAGCGTGCGTATTTACATAAAAAGGAAATAT
This sequence comes from Acleris emargana, assembly GCA_927399475.2. Classification (NCBI taxonomy): domain Eukaryota; kingdom Metazoa; phylum Arthropoda; class Insecta; order Lepidoptera; family Tortricidae; genus Acleris; species Acleris emargana. Next base: position 9,331,441 of record OV656840.1, read on the forward strand.
CGCCTTCAACTTCAACTTTATCCGAATCCAACGAAACAAAGTTATACACTCGGCCTCAAAAAAATCGCACCTTTTGGTATGTTGACTTCAAGCAGCTATAAACCGTATTTAATCTAAGATAAGGTATGAGTGTGGGGCCTCATTTTTTCCTTTAATTAATAAAAATGTGATAATGATTACTAAGCTTAAAAAAACGTTTTTCATGAAAAGAGGAAAAACATTTATTCACGCCAAAATTACACAATCTAAAAACATAACAAAATTAAAAAATACAGTAGAACAAATTCTTAAAACGAAACTTAAAACCTAGGGTTACCTCCCCTAGCCCTAATTACAGCCTCCATGCGATCCTTCATTGACCTCACCAACGTCACGATGCGTTCTTGAGGAATGTCACTCCACTCCTCGACGACGGCGTCCCGAAGCTGTTCAAGGGTGGCAGGGGCAGTATCACGAGACCGCACCCGGCGTTTCAGATCATCCCAAATGTGCTCTATGGGGTTCAGGTCAGGACTTCTCGCTGGCCACTGCATCACGGGGATCCCAACCTGATCCAGATTGTCCCGAACAATCAACGCCGTATGAGAGCGGTCGTTGTCGTGCATGAATGTGAATTCAGGTCCGACAAAACCAGCATACGGGACCACGTGGTCCTCCAGGATCTCTGTGATGTACCGATGAGCAGTCAGGGACCCCTGGCCACGTCCACCTCCAGTGCGGGAGACGCACACAAGGTCGGTTTTGCCCGATTTTAAAGTTTATTAACTGTGCTTTCAAATGATACTAATATTTGGTAGGGTACAATAAATAAGTTAAGAGCTTTATTCGCTTGAAGTCAAAATTTCAAAAGGTGCGATTTTTTTGACGCCGAGTGTAGTTTAAATGTTTGTACACAAACTGTCAGCGCGTTTTGATACTTCAATGGTTAAAGATAGCACGTTGTTCGTTCCGTGTTTGTACTAACATTTTAATACACCGAAACCGCCAAAACAGTATTTTGTAATATTCATTTATATTCGTCAAGACATTATTTTCTCTATTGTTTTTTTGTTTTGAATATAAAAGAAGTATTTTGAGTATTGATTTTACGCATCAAACAAGAATTTGTACAAACGAAACGCTTCGGGTCTGTGAGTGCATAGTAGCACAGTATAATAAATAAACCAGTAAAGAAGCTACGAACTAATGCTCGAAACGACGCACTCACACAGACGCACGCCTCTACGAGACCGCTAAGAGGATTTGGCGGTGATGTCAGCCGCGTGTGTCGCGTCTAGACGAATGGGCTCCTTCGCATTTTACGTTCGTTCTTGAGAAAGATGCCACAAAAGTATTGCGTGGTATATACCCTCCTAAGACCCACCATACAATGAAATTTGTCAATGGAATATGAATCTATTATGGATGATCATAAAGTAAATTTTCTGAATTGATCATTAATCATTGAAACAAAAGAAATACCACCTTACTTCCTTTGCACTAGATCTTTATTTCAATGGTCGTATTATGTACTAATATTAGTACAAGGAACCTCAGGAGGATAAGGTTGTTTGAATTCGGCTTCTTCAAACCCGGAACTTTCATTTTTTAAACTCTCTGCTGGTGTTCTTACCTTTCGTAAGAATAAATAAAATATTTAAAAAAAAAATGCTTTTTATAATACGATGACGTGTTGCAAAAGTAAAAATATAAAAATCGTTTAATTTCCCAGCGAAAATTCAAGAGAACTCGGGAGATTTTAGTCGAAATAAAACAACTGTATTTTACACTAATTACTTTAATTTACAAACTATTAAATTATTAAACGATATAAAATAATAAACATCTCTACAATATTTGAACATTGAGTGTTTTTTTAAAAATATTTTTCTCGACCGTGGATAGGTCCTTCTTTGAGTGTCTACCATTGGTGTTGTCGTCTTAAAAATACTGTTTGAATTTGTTACTTTGGTTCGAAATGTAGAAATTCGGGAAACGGGGTCGCTAAATCGTGATATCGGGAGGGAAGAGTCGAAATCGGTAGATTTCCCGATAAATCGGGAACTTTTGCAACACGTCTGACATTTTGTTTATTAGGTTATGAAATATGTCAAATAAGCATACTTCCTCTCGAATTTAGAAAAAAAAGAAACCGCCGCCTTGTTACACTTTGTGTTGTTCTACCTATTCCTTCCAAAATCGAAATCTGGGGATCTGTGTGGTCTCTGACAATGATTTTGTTGGCAGCATGAGAAAAAGTAGCCGCCATCTTGAACTCTTTAGTTATTCAACCGATTGCTTCCAAAATCGATATCTGGGGATGTGTATGGTCTCCGACAACTAATCTGTTGGCGGAATGAGAAAAAGTAGCCGCCATCTTGATTTTTTTTATTATTCGACAGGCTGCTTTCAAAATCGATATCTGGAGATCTGTGTGGTCCTTACTCTCGAAATTGACACTTGAATTAGCCTGTCGAATAATAAAAAAGTTCAAGATGGCGGCTACTTTTTCTCATTCTGCCAACAAATTCTTTGTCGGAGACCACGCACATCCCCAGATATCGATTTTGGAAGCAATCGGTTGAATAAATAAATAAATAAATATGGCCTCTACTTTTTCTCAATCTGTCAACAGATTAGTTGTCGGAGACCATACACATCCCCATATATCGATTTTGGAAGCAATCGGTTGAATAACTAAAAAGTTCAAGATGGCGGCTACTTTTTCTCAATCTGCAACGGATTTGTTGTCGCAGATCACACGTATCGATTTTGCACTAACTAGCTGAAATACAATAAACAAGATTTTTTTTCAATTTTACAAAATGTTAATGGACAACTTAAACGCTCAATTGGAGCGTAGGTATTTATCTTGAAAAGTAGGCCTAGTTTCTTTACTGGTTTATTTATATACTGTGATAGTAGTTTCGCGATCCGTGATGGCACCATCTAGTGACAGTACCTAATAAGGCGTAGCAAGCTTGAAAGCTTATAAGTTTTTTATGAGTTAGATGGAGTTAATATAAAATTTATTGCATTTATTAAACTTGTAAAATATACCCCACTTTATGTAGAGAATGATGTTTTTGATGTAATTAAGGTACGTTGAATTTATTAAGGTGCAAAAATCATAAAATCTTCACGATTACTGATTCAAATGTTTCGCTCGATACCTGTGACGCCATCTATGAGTTTATTAAAGTAATAATTATACGTTGTTCGAGTTGGGAGGCCATGCCCGAATCCAATATACTTTTTAAAGACCTCTTGTAATTTGGCTCATCTTCGTAAATCCCCTGTTTATCGCGTATATCACCACCTGTAAACATTTCCTCCTAGGTATACCTCCAACTAAAAGCCATAATCGTGAAACTAATAATGGCGTACCCTCAACACACCCTTTGGATGATGATGAGCGTCATCAAGTCCGCGTATCCCCAACGCATCAAGCGGTGCAAGGACGTGTTCGCGGACCCTCGTCTCAAGGAGCCGCACATGCTCAAGCTCGTCAATGACTTCACGCAATTGGCTGAGAAGCTGATCGAGCTGTGTAATAAACCTATTGTGGGGAGCGGATCGGTAAGTTTGATGAGTTTTATTTTAGGGCATGGAAGAGAAAATCGCGCACAAAAGGCCACCCGATGGTAAGTAGTAACTGAGACCCATAGATATTTCTCAAGACTTGAATCCTGAGACTGCAATAGCATTGGCAACCCGAGGCCCAAAGCCTCTATGTTTTTTTTATTTCGCTTTTGGTGTAACCACCGTTACAGCTTCAACGGGTTTATGAGGCTTCCCTTAGTGCCTCGGCTCAGGTTTCTTAATAACTAAAGAGGCCGCTTGAGCGAGCGGATCGGCAAGTTCACTCTTTTACGTAAAGGTAGGTAAGTGATAGTGATAGTAAGCTCGAAAACAAAAGGCCGCTGGTTCAGTAACAGTCTACGAGTACCGAGAGATCTTTTCCATTAGCTACTCTAGGTAAGTGTCCAAGGTCCCGCGTTTAACTAGTTCGTGCAAGATAACAAAAAAACGATGAAATGTAGACTTTAATATTTAGATCGCGAAACAATACCGACTCACACACAGCAATTAACGTCCATAATTTTTTAGACCACAACTGTATCGTCCTTGGTCCGAACGTTACCGCGGCTCCTAGCCAGCGAGAACTTCAGCCACATAATGATGCCTTTCCAAGAGTTCTGCAAGATCGTTCTGCCATCAAAGGCGGCGCGGCAGGAACGGATTGACTTCAACATACCTGCGTCCCCTCCAGTTTACCTGGCGGGCATCGAAGAAAATATTACTATATTGCCTTCTTTGCAAAAACCAAGAAAAGTAACCCTAAAAGGTAAACCCTTCCACCACACTCAGGTACAATTTTGATGCTTATTCTTCGTGTCCCAAGTCAATATAAACTGATCTTGAGTATGATGGCCGTCTTAACCTCGCAAGACCTGTGTTTTATCAATAGCGGTAGGCTTACCTACAGAATCTATTATAACAAGCGTACACTAAGAATAGTTCTTTTCATTTACGCAGTTTTCATGTACGCGGGGACTTACGAGATCACGATCCGTCAGAAATATCAGTTTTCGACTCGAAGTATAATTTGATATGTCTTGAGACAGGCATCTCTCTTAAGATCAGTTTGTTAGCACAGCCCTCAGTAGCAAAAATTGAGAGAGCGTTCCTATGGCGAAGGTTCCTTCCTTGTCTTTGCATCGTAGTTTTCCTCGATGGTCCTGCTTTCTCAATTAACTTATCGATAAGTATTCAAGCTGACTGAGAAAGAAAGATAAACACGGAATTATCCGACCAGAAACGATGACGTAATTTTAATACACTACATTTCCACTACATTCTTTGTATTAACTTTAGTTCCTAAAAGACACATTGTTTGATTACGATTGTCTCTTTAGGTTCAGATGGAAAGGCGTACATAATAATGTTGAAGCCTCGAGATGACCTGCGGAAAGACTATCGCTTGATGGAATTCAACGTAGTGGTCAACAGGTTCCTTCAGGTAAAGTAAAAGTATTATTTTGAATTTAATTTCTTCGTTACTTATTGGTATTACGTAATATTTATCTTTTTAGGACGCACCGGAAACCCGCCGCCGCAGATTATACATAAGGACGTATTCTGTTTTGCCGCTAAATGAGGAGTGTGGTGTTATCGAATGGGTTCCTAACCTAGTCGGGCTTAGACCTATTCTGTTGCATATTTATAAACAAAAAGGTAACGTGAAAACTAACGTGAGACGGTTAAATACCGGATTATAAGCCGGATGGTTCGACATGTTTCTTCGTACGCCGTCGTGAACGCACTCATAATGGACTTCTAATAAGTCCGAAACATGCCGGACCGTTCTGGCTTTTTGGATTCATGAGTTTTGAACCCGACAGCTGAAAATCGGGCCACTGACGCCGCCGTCGGCCACAGCCGACACAAGTTCAAGATTAAAAGAGACTTTGTTTCGTATCAATTAAGTTGTAATTTGCAATATCATCAGGGATCGGAAATTCGGATCGATATTTACCTATACTTTAGCGCCGGCTTTGTTGTTCAGTTGTATGGAGGTGGACTCAATCATATAATTCATATAAAATTTCCGGGATTTCAAAATAAATAAATTACACCGGCATTAATTCATAATTATTTATTTATATTAACTGTTTGAAGTTATTTTCCATGTATATGTTTAACCAAATGTTATTTAATTTACCTGTAACTTATTAACCTAACGAATTTATAGGAGCAAAACAGAACGTTTTATCCTACATGTAAAGTAATTATTATATTAACGTTTTGTAGAATCCCAAAATCCCAGAACTTAAATTATTAAAATAATATTTTTAAGAAGCCGACGCCATGTTTACCTATCTTTTTCCGGGATTTTGCCAACTTTAGGTAAATATCGATCCGAATTTCCGATCCATGAATATCATACATGTTTAATTGGCGTGAGAGTGACACATTTTGTATTTGGCGTAAAGCGTTCAAAGGGTTAACTGTTTTTCTATAATATTTAAAACCAAAAAATACCAAGAATGTGTAATAAATGTTTTGGGCACTACGTACGCTATATAAATTAATAAATAATTTACAATAAGCTGATTGTCATGATAATGTTTTATAGGTATTCACACAAGTAATCGGGAGTTGAAAGAAATGATGTGCGCTAAAAACGACACGTTTGAGAAAAAGAGACGCATGTACGAAGAGGAACTGTTGCCTCGGCACCCGCCGGTCTTTCACGAGTGGTTCCGAAGAGTTTTCTCCGACCCATATGGATGGTGAGTATGATTTTTAACACATGCAATGCTAGTTAGCAACAGCGAAAGGGTTGAATTTCAGCTTTTCCTATTTCCGGTAATAAAGGATTCACTCTAGTTCTTAGCCAAGAATATTCTAAAGTCAAATATTATAATCAAATTAATTTTTAAATTTGTTGAAGGTATCAAGCAAGGTCAGCATACATCAGAACGACAGCTGTGATGTCCATGGTTGGGTATATTTTGGGTAAGCTATACTACTAGTAGCTATAGTACTATTTAAATAAAATATTTTCATGTCTTATGAAAATATCAATAATCTCCAATTCAAGGCCTATACTTAATCGACATTAAAAATCATCAAGTGCTATCCATTTTTTTATATTGCTTTTGTGTCTTGGAGGAGGCTCTTGCTTTGACAAGAAAAGTAACTAAAAAAAGGCAAAACATTTCATTAAAAAAGTGTAATAACTTTAAGACAATTTTATTCTTCTATACTCAAACTGTTTAGGTACTTAAATGAATGTAAACAAAAAAAAACACGTGACATTGTTGGTCAGCCAATAGGAGCCGAACATTGATACGTCAAAGCTCGACGGAACAGTTTTAATTGGCTGATGATCAGAGCCACGTGGTTTGGTTTGTTTACATTTATTTAAGTACCTAAACAGTTTGAGTATAGAGACGTTATTAATTTTCCTTAACTTCAACACTGAAATGTCATTTTAGGTCTCGGAGACAGACACGGCGAGAACATTTCCTTCGACTCGACGAACGGCGACTCAGTCCACGTGGACTTCAATTGCCTCTTCAACAAGGGCGAGTCGTTCGAGTGGCCCGAGCGGGTTCCGTTCCGGCTGACGCACAACATGGAGGCCGCCATGGGGCCGCTCAAGCACGAGGGCATGTTCAGGTAATGGTAATATCATCATTATCATCATGTCCATCTCTTTGCAGGGCACATTAAATACTTACTATTTGTTTGGTTTGGTACCTAATTAATCATAGAATTTGAAAAAAAAAACAACCACCTTTAAAAACGCCACTTTTTTAAATGGAATTAGGCCAATCACACTGAAGTCGGCGTCCTAAAATTTTAAACCAAAAGCAGAACTTTTTTTGTGAACATAATGTGCTGTTATGTAGTCCAGTGTCTATCTGTGGTTTGCATCAACATTTCCACTTGACCAAATGATACTTTCTTTATGGTCTGGTCTTGTTACTGAAAATACCAAAATCGCTATATTTGATCTGGTGTACTGCCCATAATATTTGATGAGTTTCCACAATTCCTCACGGATTTCCTCATCAGATACTGACTCGGTGACAATGGGATCACTTCGGGACATCCTACAAAACGAAAAAAGAATTTTTAAAATCGGTCCACAGTTAACAGAGTATTCCTCAACCTTTTTTTGAAATCGATAGATAATGTTACAATATGAAATTAATTCCTATGAATTCCATCCATCTTAGTCATCAGGGTGCTCTCATTTGCAGTCAGAGTGTAAATATCCATGGGCACAATTATTACTTACCATTGGTCTTTGTAACTTGTGAAATAGGAAAAGCTGTGAAGCAGTAATGCGCGCGCTCCGCGCCCAGACGGCTGCGCTGATGTCGGTGATCGGTCCGTTCGTGTACGACCCGCTCGTGTCGTGGGGCCGCGCGCGCCCGCTCGACTGCGGCGAGCGCACCAACGAGCAGGCGCTGCAGCACCTGCAACACATCCGCCAGAGGCTCAACGGACTCGTGAGTCACTCTTTCCCACACTTCATTTATAGTATTTCTAATGGTGTCCCCTTCTTTCACAGACACGAACTTCATCATTTCACCGAGTTTCACTTCATCGTAAACTATTTTCTGCTATAAAGCCCTAATGTTTTCAGGTCATCTTCTATTCATTAGGTACAAGGTTGGGTTAGACTTGTGACTATCACAATAGTACATTGTGTATTAAGGTCGGTAAGTAAGGAATTACGATCGAGGCTCTAGTAGAAGCCCGAAGTCGAAGACTGAGAGCTTTCTGAGTCGAGGTTCGTAATTCCCGTACCGCCCGTGAAACATACAATGTTTCTCATCACATTTGCGAGTAAATAAATACACAAGTCAGCACAACTATTATTATACGAATTACCTGAACTTTTTTTAAGCGGATGGCGGGCGGACTCCACAGATTATACAAATGTTTCGTTCAGAAACGTTAAGGGCAAATACTTACGTAGGTATACATACAGCCCTGAAGGAGTGTAAAAAAAAACGACGTTTTGATACAGAAAACTATTAAAATCGATTATTAAGAACATTAATTGAGTATTTAAGTAACATGTAGCGAGATTGCAATGAAATTCCTGTTTAAATAACATTTTAAGACAATTTTTCAATTGCGTGTAAACTCTTTGCTTGAACTTGCATGACTTGTGTGCTGTGGAATAAATAAAAAAAAAATTACTTACCGACCTTGGGTTTCATGGTAAAGGGAAAGGTCGAGGGTTTTATATGGGGCATTGCGGCCAAGTTAACCTGTATGTTTAGATACTGTTTACGTGCAAGTGTGATGAAAAATATAAATTCTTGCACCTAGAAAACCCTGCTTAAAAGTGATACCTTCTATAAAATGAGTGTTGAATTATAGGTTAAACGTTTTTAATCCATAAAAAAATTACCGCACGTTGGCGCAACAGTGCAACCGATTGTAAACACTATAGAGGTATTCTAATCTACATAAACAAAAAAACACGTAAATACGATAAATCAGCCAACCTACTACTGTTACGAGTACGCTAAATTTCGACGGGCTTCTGTTTGGTTTATTTACATTCATTTAATTAACTGAGCAAATTTAGAGACACAGTGGTAGGGGTGCGAAAACGTTGGGAACGTGGGATCTTTTGTATGCCTGAGTCGTCAATGCGAAATGCCGCGCGCCGCTACGTGCGCGCGATGCCGTTGTAATTAGTGAAGATGGCGAACGATAACTTTGATGCCATAGAAGGATCAGGATCGTTTTTGCTTTCCATTTGATTAAATAATGGTCACACTTTCTGACTTAAAACTTAAGACTGCGCACCCCGCGGACAAAAATCGGAATGGATCCATCCTCAAAGAGATCAACAAGTTGTGTGATACATGAAAATTGTATTTATAAAAATTTACGCAGCACGAGTTTATAAAGTTTTCTTAGTTCATTGTTAGGGATATAACTTTTCACAAGCCACGCTACATTGAAGCGGACACGTAAACGGAACGGGAGGCGTGGCGGAGGCGGAAACTTGTTCGAATATCAATGAATCGTGGCACTGTGAGCCGCCGGCCCGAAAAACATGGGCCACTGGCTTTCAATCCGACGCCGATTATTTTAGTAGAGCACCTTTATGCAAATTTTATTCGGAAAAATGTCCCACCCACCTCAAATTATCTTGTCTCATCTTAGGTTGACGTTTTTCGTATGAATTTTGAAATCGTTATTGCAAAGTAATCGAAGGACTGAAGGTTATTGTTGCCAAATTTTGGGAAAGTTTTTGAGATTGATTTTTTATCAGACGAAGTAAAGTAACAGTTTTCGCAAGCATTAAAAAGTACTTAAAAAAATACGTTAATAATTATGCGTTTCAAAACAAGTTTTGATTACATTCTCTGTAAAAAACTTGTCGACTGTCTGCTTAGATACTTAGTCTAATAAGAAATAGGGCTAGTGTTGGCTTCAATGTAAGAACTGACCTTATGACATCAACAACCAACAGTTTTCAAAATTGTACATTTAATAACATATTTTTTTTTAGGTAAAGACGAAGAATATGCAGCTTTCATTGTCGCTTTCTCCAGAAGGGCAAGTAGAGCACTTAATAGTGGAGGCAACCAGCATTGTCAACCTTTGTCAAATGTACATAGGCTGGGGACCTTTCTTGTAACATACCCAAAGTACCTCACGTGTCTTTGTAATATTGTAAATTGTAAATAGTATAAATAAGTTCATGTGGCCTTAATTAGTCCTTAATAAAAGTAAGTTTTGATTAAATGGATTTATTTACGTACACACTAAAGGTGGTCATTGACGAGAAGTCCAAGCAAGGCGAGGCTTAAATTTCTCGGTCGATCCACAAATGGTGTGGGTTTGTCCATTTACGGGCCCCTCAAAGCCATTTCAAAGCCACAACCCATGACAAGGTTTAGTACCCGCGACCATCATGTGATGGAGTGTCCGTCAATGACCACCAAATGACCCAAAAATCAAAATATCAAAACCATCGAATTATTTAGGTATTACAAAAAACCGAGAAAAAATTACACAAGACTGCATTTTTTACGAAATATATTTTTTTACTTTGCGGTGGTAAAACTTTATTGTCTTAGATGAGTGCATGTCAGCGGCCGTGGCGCAACAAAACAGTAGTAAGGTAAATTACCTTCCTTTTCGAGGAACGCTTTTGCACGTATCTTAATTTAAAATATCATTGTTAAAATGTAGAAGTTATTGAAAGTCTAAAAATGTGTAATACACTCGTAGCAATTAAAAATCTTGTTAGTTCTAAAGTGGCTTTTTTAGCTATCTTAAATAAATCGTATTCCAGCGGTGCTGCCATATTTTGAGGTGTTAAGTTACAAAAACTCTTAAGTTGTTTATTTTTTGCATGTGGATTCAGTGTGTACAGTGCAACCAGTTTCTTTATAGCAATCGGCAATCTTCGTTTTTATATGAGGCACGAGTGACAAATATACTGTCTGTTGCGAGTGCAAGTGTGGTAAGATAACAATAGCCACCCGAACGTTACTAAGAAACTGGGAGTACTGTACCGCTTTTTGCCACATTTTGCCATTGCAATTTCAGAAATTCGACGTTTTGTGGAATTTTATTGTAATACTCTTTCAGAGCTATTAGGGCAACACGTGATGAGGTGTAGATTAAATATCAATATCCCGGTGGATGAATATGAAACAAAACGCGAATGTACTTACTCGTAGGTTACTACTTTATTATTATCGTGAAATTATTATCATCATCATCATCATCATCATCATCATCATCATCATCATCATCATGATCATCATATTCATCATCATTAACGTGAAAGATAAATTTGCTTCTCAAATTATGTTTTCGTCTGATGCTGTTATAAAAAAGACAGCAAATATCTAAGTTTCTACCTTGGTAAACACCTAAATATGGCACAAACTTATATGCATTTGATTGCGCAAACGGTCCAGAAACTAAATGCCCAAAACAATCAACTTTAATATTTTTGAAACCTCAAAACTCAGCGCCGCCGGAATATCGACAAAATGTGAAAAGAGAACTCACGTCAAGGAAAAAATATTATTATTATTTTTGCATAAAAAATACAGCTGATATTTACAATTCTTTACCGAGAAACGACTTGAAAACAATAAGCAAAAGCTGGTAAGTAGATAACGTAATGCGCAGGTTCTCAAGCTCACGCACTCCTCTGTATGGTAAAATGACGGTTTGTAGGAAACACTTAAGTAGTAATCTTACATAACAACCTCAGGCTTGCGTTGCGGGTGCGGTGCTATTCCGAAAAGCTCACCCTAGGCTTTGCCTGAAATATCAAATTGAAGTTAACACTTTACAAACTTGAAGAGTTACAAACATCGCATAAAACGAAATCTGCCTAGGTACTTACCAAAAACCCCTAAAATACAACCTTTAAATTGAAATATTCTGGGTTGAACTCATTATTCAGTAAATCGGACACGTCTGGGCTCTAGAAATCTCCATTTTATCGTGATTAGCTACCCTTTTTCGGTATTTCTGGGCTTATCATCATAAATTCCCGGGCTGATTTTTTATTGCTGGATCGTTTAGCCGCAAGGCATTAACATACAACATGATTTGAGCCTATATGTCACACTATCAGGCTAACGGTTGATTTATTCCGGCCCGCTCATTGTGGATTCTTCCCGCGTTCGGGATGACCTCTTCCCCTAGGTTTGTCCTCGATGCTTTGCGGATCACTTATTCGACCTTTAGGTATAATATCGTGACTGGTTCATAAATAAAGTAAATATTTTTAAAGGCTTCGTTTATCGTTTTGTGATTTTAGACTGGTAAATGGCAAATGTCGAAATTCAGCGAGTCAGTTAAATTGCTTCGTGAATTCTGACTTAAGTAGGTACTCGTAGGAATTGCTGTAATTTTTTAGTTGGCGGTCTGCTGTTAAGTGAGGTCTAAAGACGTAGTGGTACCTGATTACTACATTTCAAACAACAGTGAATACAAAAAATCAAACTTGGTTATCGTGTGAGATTGAATGTCAGTAGAGATGGTCATCTAAACGTATAAGTACATGTTTACTAACTAAGTTAAACGCAAGATTGAAGATTCAGCCTTATCGTTATCCTTGTCCGCAGCCGCTGCCGTGATGGTACCTAGGTGACTTTTTTTTAATTTGCCTTTTTTACAGGTTCCCTAATGTTTTACCAAATCATCATTTGACAAACTACATCATTTTACAAACCTGTAGGTTAGGTTAGGTTAGTTTTATAACGCCCCAGGAAAGGTAAATGGTTTCAAAGAAAAAATATTTTTGGACAAACAAAACAGCGGACAAAAGTTTTTCGAACTTAAGGTAACCACGGTTAACATTTCCGAGCATGTGTGAGAAAAAGTAATTAATTACTTGCTTGTTCATCTTGACAAAAATAGAGAACCTCTCTTTCTTTGTACTTTATTAAATTATTCTGCTAACACATTACCTGCTTGTCAGCAAAGTTACTATAATTATTCCGATGGCGTTAATACTTTGTGAGTTTTATTGTTAAATGTTAACAAACTTCATGCGAATTTTAATAGTCACTAAAACGGTTCGACAATTTATCATAAAAGTTTGAATACCAAATTAAACGCCATTTTCATGATATCCATATTGAACGTAACCATGGTAACCAAATAACAAATCGATTGATATAAACCATCTATTTTTAGTACATACATACATACATAAACTCAGTCCTTCATTCCCAGAGTGGGGTAGGCAGAGCTACAGAATTACCAACAACTCTTAAATTTACTAATTTTTTAAAAATGAAATTTTAAACATAATTAGTCTCAGATTGATTTTGTTTTTAGCTTACGTAATTGTACATACATACCTTCACGCCTGTAATCCCAGAGTGGGCTAGGCAGAGCTACAGAATTACAACTTAAAAAGTTACCAATATTAGCGGTTTATTTATAGTACGCGAGTAGAAAAAATATTTGATATTATTGTAAGTGACTGTATTTTATTCACACCAAAAGCCTTAAAGCATTATACTGATATTATTAACATGGACAAAATTATGACTTTGTGACTTAAAGTAAGAAACACTAATTTGTGTAAAACTTGGATGAAAATTTATAGGTATTGCCTATTCAAGTACTTCGCACAGTGCCCTCATTTTGTACCAAACCGTTACATTTATTTATAAAATGTTTTATTATCATCGTAGGTAGGTACAGTTTAGCGCTTACCTAATAGGTAGCTGCTTGAAGTGACACTGAACACGTATATTATTTCTGCCTAGTGTAGTGTTTGACCTACGCTGCGAGTTGCAATACAAATTACTTTGTACACACACAAGCTCCCTACCTCGATGCATCCCCTAAGGCGCTCTATTTGCTAATTACAATGCGGGTTACTGTCGGCAGTAGTGGGAGATTATCTATCTAATATTGCATACGAGGGCGCACAGGGAGCAGTGTTGACGACAACAATGCTGCATCGTCGCTTGAGGCTTATTTCAGAACAGTTCATTTATCATTTGTGTGCTATTGACCTTTTAAAAGTTTGTAATTCATTAATTACCTATTTGAGCTCATTTAGAGTCGGTTTTATTGATAGGATGCACGATGTAAGTCGATATGTAATAGCCGCAGAATAAGTACCAATAGGCAACTAGGCAGTATAAAAATGATCGCGAAATTCAAGTACACACATACACACACACACACACACACGCACAACTTTAGGGTCACGACACTATATCATTGATACTTTGATCAATTGATATTTTGTCGTTGTACATTTTTCTAGTTTTTAAGTTGAGTATAGATAAGTAGCTATACCAACAAATAACAACTGTTTGTTATGGAGGAGCGGGGACTTCCTGCCACAGGTATTTCTTACCTACTAGGAAGACCCAACCCTGTTCTCATTTTTGTAACTCGCATTTATGAAATAAATTATTTTCATTTTCATTTTTCATTTCACATGTGCTACTAGGTATAACCGGCATTTTACAACAGCACATTTTTCTTAAAGAGTAATAAACCCCGATGAGCTCGGAACTGCTTGGCTCATCATTTATGTTAGTGCCACTCTGGCCAGAGCGACCTAGTATCGCAGTTCAGCGCGTGTACCGTAGGTAGCTCGGTTGACAGGCAATATCCGGATGATCCATTGTTCACCTCATTGCGGATTCTGGACGGGAATGCTCCCCTTTCATTCGGCCCTTGCCTGCCCGGGAGATGAGGTAAATGTAAATAGTAGAAAACGCGCCACGGCTCTGTTAAGTGAGGATAAACGAGGGTGGTCGGTAAGGACCTACTAAAGTAAAGTTTCCAAGCACTATTGGAATACCTAAAACTAAAAGGAAATTGTGTGTCAATCGACGCGGTCACTTGCGAAGTCAGTTTCGTGAGCTCCTTAGAATTGTTGGATATTTGGACGTGTTCAATTTGGAGAGGGTTTTGAATAAAATGTGAGGGTGTTTTGCGAGAGAAATAAGATTACCTACTTGTTTTCAAATACCTGCGTAGTAGCAGTAACATAGATTTAATATAGGGCTTATGTGGTCGTAAAAGAATAGCTGAAGAAACCTAACACCGTGGTGTCTAAACTAACAAATAAAACAAAAGATTCCTGCCCATTACTAATTTAGGTACACTAATGCTGATAGGTAATAGGTTAGCTACACCCTAACACATCTGTTACAATTTCCCCCGAATTAAGGTTATTTACGCGTTCAGGTACACATCATTTGTCACCTTTATTCGTGCTATTGTAGTAATCGTACACAGCTACGTGGAATTATAACGGCAAAATGTTCGTATTTTTCCTTATTCCCTTACTTTTTGCTTGTATTTATTTTTTCTAGACTATCTGTTAATGTTGTAGGTTCAACAAGTAAAAATAGCTTACAAACTTCCGTATGGTTGCCGGGGTAGAATAGTGCCACTCCATGTCTTCCCGTGGATGTCGTAAGAGGCGACTAAGGGAATAAGGGCTTGTACTGTTAGGCGATGGGCTTGCTACCTGTCACTAATATACGCTGTTAAACATCTTAGCCCAATTGTGCAAATTGTGGTTACAGAGTTATCAACAAGTTTTTGGAGTTGTTGGTAATTCTGTAGCTCTGCCTACCCCACTCTGGGAATGAAGGCGTGAAGGTATGTATGTATGTATGAAACTGACAAAGTCGTGTGTATGCTTTATTGCAACGTACGCTAAGTACACATACATGTTTAGATACAAAACAACTCATGTGAAAGGACAGACAAAACTTTTTTTATTTACTTATTTGGTATTTCAGTCAGTACTTGTGTTGGGTATTGGTGCTGAAGTATCTAAGGTGGGAAAACCTTATGAAGTTTTATCCTTCCAACTTTTAGGGTCGCGAAAAAATTTCTATAACTTTAAGGAGAAAAGTTTCCTTACAACTAGATCGACCTTGATAACTAGACAGAGTGCTTGTCAATTACTGTAATTGGGATTGTTCATATTTTACAATTACTCTAATTCGAAAACCATTTCGGGGAACAGGGTTTTGAAGCCATTTAATATTATTAGTCATTTGATATTTCGACAATAGTACATTGTTGCCTAGGCGCGGAAAGTAAGGGTTTTCCTGACGAGGTGGTTAGCAGGCCGAGCAACAGCGAGGCCTGCTAAAATACGAGTCAGGAAATCCTCGTTTCCGCCGAGGCATACATAACGCTTTTCTCAAACATAATGTGAGGAAATAATACAAATACATTTCTTCCTTGTCTTCCAGTTTTGGTCCTTTTGATTTTGTATGCAAATTGACAGCATTTTTAAGAAATATATGGTCATGGACGGAAAGTGTTTTCATATGGTTTTTTTACTCCTAGGAGTAAAATGAGGCTCTTTCCGTCCTTGTGTTTCAATCGGAAAACCGTTTTTTCCGAACATGTTTGAGAAAAAGTATATTTATCCTCTGTTTGACTTTCGATTTCGGCCTGAAGCCCTCCTACTTGTATCTTACGGGTTACGCGAAAACAGCTTGAAATAGTATGTTTTAATAGACTATTACAATAACTTTTTATATTTAGATATCATTTCATTCTTGTAATTTATTAGAAAAACCACCCCAAATTTAAAATAATCATGTCATCCATAAAACGTCTGCTAAATAAATAAAGCTATTTAAACAAAACTATTGGGTCAAATACAAAATAAATGAAATTGGTCTCATAAAATTACCTATTCTTTCGAATTAGAATGTAAGAATCATGAGTATTTTTTTTTTGGTCGATCCCAATTGTAAGCACCTGTTTATTTATGCGAGACTTTCGTGCTTGAGAGAACAAAATAGGACTTAAATTGTAGTAAGTTATCATAAAACCCTGTTTTAATGATGAACCTAAATCAAATCTAAAAAAAAAAAACACAAAAATTAATCATTGTCTTTGACAAGGTTCAATGTTGGTTTATGAATTATGAGTAAACAATTTATGACTAATTGTAATTGAAAATTTTTAATTATTGAGATTTTCATCAGTTAAAAAAAAAAAATGAAGCAGTTACCGTCATATATTATTATCGTTATAAATCAAGCAAGTATTCTAGTTTGCTTATAACGTTTGTTTTATAATGATATTGCAAAAGTTTAAGTTATAGCTATTTCACGCCGAAAACACCCCAAAACCAGTGTATCCATAAACACACATTACGAATCGTATTTGTTTGGATTAAGTACAGTATCACATCAAACAAGGTAATTTACCGTCTGTTAACCACTGCCCCATACAACGAAAACACGTCTGCGACACATCCACTTTATGTATCCTTTATTTTGCAACTAATGCACCTGAGTTGAATTCAATGTAACCATAATGTTGCTAATCTAAAAAAATAGTACATTGTTGCCTAGGCGGGGAAAGTAAGGGTTTTCCTGACGAGGTGGTTAGCAGGCCGAGCAACAGCGAGGCCTGCTAAAATACGAGTCAGGAAATCCTCGTTTCCGCCGAGGCATACATAATGCTTTTCTC
The DNA here is from genome assembly GCA_927399475.2 of Acleris emargana. Lineage (NCBI taxonomy): Eukaryota > Metazoa > Arthropoda > Insecta > Lepidoptera > Tortricidae > Acleris > Acleris emargana. The sequence continues at coordinate 9,348,925 of OV656840.1, forward strand.
AAACATGTGAGGAAATAATACAAATACATTTCTAAAAAGCAAGTAATTTAATTTTCATTTTTGTTTGCCCTCCACAGCATAAATTGGTCATAAGTTCGGTTATATTTTTACTTAGATTTAGCGGGAAGCAGGTTTTGCCTAACCGAGGCAGCTTCAGATTTTAATATAGGCGGTGTGGTACCTATTTCGTCGCTTTCGTCGCTTGAGCTCATTTTTTATAGTAAGTATTTCACACAACAAATAGTTTAATATTCGGTTTCACAATTATATTATGCAGAATGAACGAATGTTACCGACTGTCAATTGTTTTTAAATACTAACCATAGACATTGGAATGCAAATTCAAAAAGAAACACACGCACTGTGCTAAAAAAGCGAGCAGTTACCTTGGCTGTTTGGAATTTTTGTCTTGGTCCTTTTGATTTTGTATGCAAATTGACAGAATTTTTAAGAAATATATGGACATGGACGGAAAGTGTTTTCATATAGTTTTTTTACTCCTAGGAGTAAAATGAGGCTCTTTCCGTCCTTGTCTTTCAATCGGAATACCGTTTTTTCCGAGCATGTTTGAGAAAAATACTTTGTTGTGTAGAAATTTAGAGAATTGTTATTTTGCGAAAATATGCTCACCAGTTCATTCACTGGTACCTACGTTTACTAACTAAAATATAATTTAAAACTAGATATCCTTAACTACTCGCCTCTTTAAAATAGTGGATTGTATCAACAAGGGACTACAACAAGCCTTATACTCGTAATGACACGAGATGTTTAGCCACGCGAGTGAGCGAGCGAGGGTGACTATAGCTCGAGTGTCATTATGGTTGTTTAGTCTAGCGTTAAACACTACTTTTCACTATGAATGCGATCAATAAAAACGACGTTCTATACACACAGTTGTCATTTTGAGGTTATTTCCACACCCTAAAAATTGTCTGTAAACAATCACTGAAAATGGCGATAATCCTCCATTCAAAAACCCATCTTTTTGATGTTTAGGGGTTTCCAAAGTAAATTTAGTTTAGTTTTAGTCCCGATATGCAGGGACTAAAGAATCATTTTAAGAGCATGAGAAGTAAAAAAAAAAAATTGTTTTTTTTTAATTTTGTCTTCTACCGGGACTTATGTGTGCTGATCTAATCGCTATAAAAATTATTTCGATGACGATATGGTAAACTTATTTGCTTTATAGGATGAAAAAAGTTGGTGCTATACGAACGGCTCTAACGTTACCAATTAAAACCACACTAGGGTCGTACTAGGCTAGAGTCTAGACGCGCACAAGCAACTTTTTTTGCCGCGACAGCACATCTCTCTTTTTCTCACTTCGAACGTGCAAAAGAGACAAATGCACGCGAACTCATCTTTAATGCGATGCCAGTCCCAAGACATGTCAAAGAAACTTCAACCATAGAAAGCGGTCGTTTCTCAAGAAATACCTTGTGTACATATATTAAGAAACGCAAAACCATTACAAGTACCCACGCTATGGTTTTTTTTTCGTAAAATAAGTTTTTTATTCGTGCGATGCAGGTCTCCTAAGTAAGTATTGTCTTACCAGTACCATAAACGAGCGAGCGATGTACCCTATACCACAACATAAACGTTATGGTTGTATAACGTAGGTACTAAGGTATGCAATTTAACCGGTTATTAACCGTTTTTGTATGAAAATAACCGGTTAAAACCGGTTATAGCCGGTTATTTGCATTCCCTAGTAGGTAGGTACCCATTAGAAATGCAATGCTGCATGGCTGTAAAGCATGGGATTCTTCACTAGCGAGATATGTGCCCTCAATACGCTGCGCCCGAGAGAGCAGGGAGCACCTCTCTAAAATATCGGATACCTCTTGTAAAATCCGAGTGGTTCCGTCGCAGTAACGATTTCGTGCCGTTTATTGGAAAGGACAAACGCTTTACCAGAGATAAGAGCGGTTGTTGTATCCTAGAAAAGCTCCGCGTGCTGTCACGTCGAAACGTTCGGCCTTGACGCTGGGATTTGGTTGTGCGATTTCGTTATTCGGCGTCCTTGGTGTAGATTTTTTGGAGTAGCAGGGTAACTTTCTTTAATCGATATATCTTAAGGTTGAATGGGTATGTACTTATTGTTGTGATAAACATAGTAAACTAATGCAAACGGCGAGTTTTCTGAAATTTAGATTTTTTTAAATATAAATTTTAACATGAATACATACATACCTAAATTAAAACTAAACGTATTTAAATTAAAATAAAACCAAAGTACTCGTACTCTAATAATTACAAGACATAATTAATCGCCACTGTAAAAATAAACACCCCCCCCCTCTAGCAGGTTTGCTCGCGGCATGGTCCCGCCCGATAACACTGGCTGCATTACCTCTACCTTTTTGAGAATTTAAGTATGAATTTATGTATGTAGATATTAAGGGATAAGGTACTTTTCCGTTGTTTTAATGTATGTAATACCCATGTAACATGGTAGCAAAGAAATTATTTGATTTGATTTTATTAATATTTAATCAATTGTTTTTTAATTTATTTTTTACGAAAAAGTTATTATTTTAGCAAAAAAATCTAGCATTTCAGTGTTTACAAATGAGGTTACAAAACAAATAAAACTGTTGCTTTGTTTATAGAGAAAATTAAAGCGAAATTGATTATGTTATAAGAAACAGTTAGTTTTATATCTTGTAGGTACCTACCTTAATTTTATTAGGTATGACACAGATGTAGTTTATGCCTGCGGATATATACCTACGCGCAAAATTCGTGTAGGTAATGCCATTTCCTTGGGAACTTTTTTAATTTCCGGGAGAATAAGTATCCCACGTCACTCTACGGCCCTTAAACTATACATGGCATACACAAACAAACTTTTACGCATTAATAATACAAGTTAGGGTTATATGAAGGCTATGTGTGAAGTCAGCAGCAGAAGTAGATGGACAGTCGAAGAGCTTAAAGTATCTACACACGCTCGCTCTTATCAATAGAATCGTGTACAGATAATTTTTAGCACATTACATTAGCTGCTGGCTATATAGATAAAAAAAAGATATAAGATGTTCATTCAGTAAGTAGGCCGCGCGGCTTTTACACGCCAAAAATCTACCAGCGCTTCACAAGAGTCCTCTGCTGAGAAGAAACGCCGCAAGAAACTTAACAGTCAGTCGTTTTTTAAATATTGCTTATGATATTACACAATTATAAAACTTAACCCAGCATTATATAAAACGATTAATCTAACATGTGAATATGTGTAAAAACTCAGTATGTTCAGAAGAACTCATAAATAGTAATATAAAACAAAAAGTTATACTTACCTATGACGGTGCAAAACAACCTCATAAAAAGTTTCGACACATTCTCCTACAGAAACTTACAATACAACATACAATGTAATGCATAATGCAATTTCCATTAAACTACTAGCTGAAGCCCGCGACGCCGTCCGCGTAGAAAAATAGAACAGCCTATGATGTTCATCAGGGATAATGTAGGATTCTAATGGTGAAAGAATTTCTGAAATCGGTCCAGTAGTTTCGGAGCCTATTCAATGCAAAAAACAATCTAATCTTTCCTCTTTATAATATTAATATAGACCTTGTGTATGAAAGTCCTCAAGGAACGAATGATAGTTAAAAATCGTAACTAATTGTTAAATCTGAACCAAATCGTGTCACATTTTTGAATTTTAATCATTCAGTTAACTTTCGATCAAACAACTCGCCCTTAATCGTTATTAACTGACTCTGAGTGCGGCCGTTACGTTATTTATGGTTTAGTTAACGCACTCTATGGAACTGTCAGAGTTAAATCAGGTTTAACGGCTTAAATAAGATTTAAGATATGAGCATTCGCTTGGGTGCACGAAAAAAGCTTAAACTAATTAAAAAAAGGCCTTAGTAACGTCATTTGGAAACCTGTAATCTGAAATGCTGAAAAGTTAACAATCTCGGATTGTCGGGTTGCCAAAACTAAAGAGCTTGATTTTAAGTCCCAGAAAACTTTCATCAAGTTGGAACGAGGATGTTCACCTAGATATTTTATTAGTTATCTCTTGAAACTTTAGTGCCGCTTTTATCAAATAAAGTGTGCAAATAATAAAAAACCGGCCAAGTGCGATTCTTAAGGGTTTGCACTATATTAATCACACGAAATTGGTAATATTGGTATGTGACACGAGTGATACGAGTGTTAAAGTTTCTACGATAGATCAAACACGAAAAACCTTTAAATTGTCTTAGAAAATTCAACTTTTTTTTGTTTATATACACATTTCGAAAAATAAAACATCCGGCTTTCTATCTATTATCAGAATTCGTGTCGTTATCTTTGCTGTTCAATAACGATTAACAAACTTCAACTTCCTCATTTTGGTTAAATTGGTAACCATTACATATTTTATTAATACAATCAAATTACTAACACACAACAACAACATACAAAAACATCTTAGCCTACTTGTGCAAAATGTGGTTACAGAATTATCAAGAAGTTTTAAGACTTGTTTGTAATTCTTTAGCTCTGCCTACCCCACTCTGGGAATGAAGGCGTGAGTTTATATGTATGTATATGTATGTATGTACTAAAGATTAAAATCTAAATAGGTTTTTTGAAATAGTTGTTTACAGAAGCCGATGGTTCGGATTACGAGGGTACCTGAACTTATAGTTAAGTAGGTACTTAATTCTAGGGCAGTGTTATTTTACTTAAATTGCGTCATCCTTAAAATAGGGACGTGTATGCCTGTTTTGAGAAACTTTATTTAAAACGCAATGTTAACAGGTAAATAATAATGAATAATAGACTATCACATTTTTTCAACTTCTTTGAATTCGCGACACCTTTACAAGTACAAAAATATGATAAATATTTAAATAAAAAATAAAATTTGTTTATTTAAAAGGCACACAAACAGACACAATAGCTGGTGGTCCCACACCAGCCTATTACGTGGAGACCTAAATTGACATACAATATTTAAAACTTTACAATACAACATTACAATGTAATGTTATTGTGTATTCTAAACCGTGTGGTTGCCGGGTTAGAATAGTGCCACTCCATGTCTTCCCGCGGATGTCGTAAGAGGCGACTAAGGGAATATAGGCTTGTAGTACTGTTAGGCGATGGGCTTGCAACCTGTCACTAATATGCTGGTAAACATCTAAGCCTATTTGTGCAAATTGTGGTTACTGAATTATCAACAACTTTCTAAAGTTGTAATTCTGTAGCTCTGCCTAGCCCACCTGGGATTACAGGCGTGAATATATGTATGTATGTAACTTTACAATATTTCGCATCTTCTGGTTACATTGAATATCATGAAGACTGAGAGAACTAAATGTTGAAGATATCAAAATCTGGTGAATAATACTGTAAAACAATCGGGTGGATAATACTGTGGATTGTATAAGACCACAATCCTTACTATCATAACGTGGATAGTGGCCGCGGCGCTCCAAGTAGAACATCGTAGGGGTCGCGACCCATACGTTGAAAAACACTGGAATCTAACAACCTATTTTCATTTTCACATATATCTTAGTTAAGTCCTTACGAATACATCCTGACTAAAAATAAAATAAAATAATCTGTTTGATTTTAAATAGGAGTATTGTACATTCTTCACATTATTCCTACTGTAGCTGAAATACATGCACCAACCCATTGGGAAATATCTCCACGACTGCATTCAAGTAAAATACGTGAGTTGACAACAAGACGTCGTTTAGAAAGCTTTCTGTTAACGATTGTATTTCGCTCCTTCTCTCACCCAAGTGAAAGGAACGAGACAACACGGGATACGTCCAAGGGTTGGTAATATACATGAGTATGTTGTAAAGTCGGCATTAGGTGGCAGTGTTCGAAGTTCCCTCAGGAGTCGCAGGTACAGAGAAAGGGACGGACCAGTGGACATTAGCGGGGTGACCCGGCCGCCCGGCCAGCGAAGCGTTTTCACCAACTCGTAAAGTTACTGAGCTCCAAATTATCGAGGAAACCTATTTTGAAAGCGAAAAGTTAAGTTAAAGCGTTATTACTGAAACTGTTTTAGTTTCAAAGTTTATCCCCCACTTTTGATAACAATGTTGCTATAGCTCATCTCTTTTATTGAGCATAACAATTTACTGCCGTCCGTCGCAAAAGATAAGCGATGCAACGTTGTAAAATACATCCAAAACGATTTTAAAGCGTTGAATTGATAGTGTATTTATTTAAGTCGCTTGTGCACCTATCTTACATTAACAGGGTTTTCCGTCTCAGACCGATTGAGGTTAACGATGAACATGAATTTATAAGTCCGTGAAGTTACCACGACGAAGTATTTTTTGCTTCTGCTTTGTTTTTCCGTTTCTAGTTAGCGATTCCTCTTAGTCTATTTGTGATTTATTTTGCAGAAGGATAAAGTTATAAGTTTTTTAATATCGTACTTCATTTCAATCGTAAATATACTTTGGTTGTTCGGTCTCTTAATTAAGGACCTCAATCATTAAAAGGGTCTATGGTAGGGCACAACATTTCCTAACAGCATATTTAAAATAATTTCTAAAAGTATTTTTTTGCATGTGTAATTAATTTTAATTAACTTCCGACTGAGATTTTCTCACTGCGCTACAATATCCTTTTTTTCAAGAAGGAAGTCCTAAAACATTTTCGGTAGGCATCGCATAGATAGGTGGTACAAGAACGTGACTCAGGTTCGCTTCTAAGTACATTCCATTTGTAGCCATAGTTTTGCCAAAAATCTTATCCGCGAGATAAAACGGAGATGAAATTAATGTTACCTATTCAAAGTAACATTAATTTTGTGTCAGAATTAGTGTATCCGTTTTGTTTAACTCTATCCTCTAAGCCATGGCGTTTTTGCTTCCAAAATTGTTACACATGTGACGTTAACAGATTGTAACAATCCCTCATCAAGCTGTACGGTAACGTCAGCAAAAAGCTAAAGTTTTTAGTTTTCGTATCCCGGCGTGACATGGAAAGGGTCGCTCGGAAAGCCCAAAGTACATAGAGCCAGGTAGGCAATTACATTCCTGGAAGAGAGACAGTGACAAATCGATTGATTCTGTTAGTTTTCAGGAGCGTTGGTGAAAATAAAACCTCTTGCTCCCTGAGAAAAAGTAATTCACCTTAGGGTATCCCAATTCTCCGACACCCACTAAAGCAGAAAACAAAGTATCTTGTTGGTAAGTTTAGACTCCAACATCGGTTTTCGATAAATAAATCAATATATACAGGGTGTCCCAGAAATAGCACGTCACAGTGACACTGGAGATTTCCCAGCCTCAGACGAACCAAACCAGCCTAACATGACCTCAGTAAAAGTTGCACCGTTTTCGAGTTATACCAATTTAAAGATTTTTCCAATTTTTCACCTCTTTTGACATTGTAAGTGCTCGCATTTACTGGGATAGCTTTAGAATTTAGTTTTTTTTATTTGTGCGCATTTATTAATAGTTGATTAAGATGATAGAAGCATTATTATGTCAATAACTAATGTAAAAGTTGGAAAAATACTGTAATGAACTTGACTTAAATTATCATCAACATAGTAATTTAAACTTTGAACACCTGCCATAACATTTTTTTACTACAAATTAAATGAGCAAATAACTTTAAAAACATGCGTGTTTAATGCCAATTCTAAAATGGTATGACACATGATATCTTAATGCATAAAAGTAGGAATTCGTATGACATTTGCCAATATGGATCCTCGGAAATCGATGCTAATCATCTAAAAAATTATCTTGTACTCTACGATATCTCATTTGTTTGTGCTCCTTTGAAGAATATGATTGATTTTTGGTTGACCTTGGTTCAAAGATAATAAAAAACGGGTTTAATTTTCATTAGTTTTTACAGTAAATGTTCGAATGGTTTCTCTCCGACTTTAAGGCACAAATGGCATCTTCGAATAAAATTTCGGTTTAATTTTCGTAAACTGGTTTCCGATATGTCTCGGGCTGCATTGAAGACACGTCGCCGTAGTTCCTCTTCGTTACTTATTGGTTTTAAATAAATATGGTCTTTCAAACATCACCAAAAAAAAACATTCTACAAAGCGAAATCAACTTCCGTTAAGAGTGCCGAGTAGTCGTTTCAGTTCCACAAACAAAATCAGAGTCCAGAGGAATGCCAAGTCGATTTAATTCATTAACACCACAGGAAAACGGAAGCAGTGAACATGGGTGATAAGTAATGACATAATTCAAATCAATAAAAATAAAACGTACCTAACTAAAAAGTCGGCTATTAAAACGAGGTTTAATATTAATCAACGAGTATAGCACGAAACGCAAGGTAACGAACTATGAGTAGTTTGGGTCACAGGGCTACAACAGAACTGCAATAAATTAATAACTATCCTACAATTATTTACATGATAAACTTGCAAAGCGGCTAATCGCATTTCATTTGTTAGTTTGGTTTCCGGGATCCTTATTGGCAAATGTGATACGAATTCCTACTTTTTTGCATTAAGATATCATGTGTCACTGCGATTTTGTTTGTGGAACTGAAACGACTACTCGGCACTCTTAACGGAAGTTGATTTCGCTCTGTAAAATGTTTTTTTTTTGGTGATGTTTGAAAGACAATATTTATTCAAAACCAATAAGTAACGAAGAGGAACTACGGCGACGTGTCTTCAATGCAGCCCGAGACATATCGGAAACCAGTTTACGAAAATTAAACCGAAATTTTATTCTAAGATGCCATTTGTGCCTTAAAGTCGGAGAGAAACAATTCGAACATTTACTGTAAAAACTAATGAAAATTAAACCCGTTTTTTATTATCTTTGAACCAAGGTCAACCAAAAATCAATCATATTCTTCAAAGGAGCACAAACAAATGAGATATCGTAGAGTACAAGATAATTTTTTAGATGATTAGCATTGATTTCCGAGGATCCATATTGGCAAATGTCATACGAATTCCTACTTTTATGCATTAAGATATCATGTGTCATACCATTTTAGAATTGGCATTAAACACGCATGTTTTTAAAGTTATTTGCTCATTTCATTTGTTGTAAAAAAAGTTATGGCAGGTGTTCAAAGTTTAAATTACTATGTTGATGATAATTTAAGTCAAGTTCATTACAGTATTTTTCCAACTTTTACATTAGTTATTGACATAATAATGCTTCTATCATCTTAATCAACTATTAATAAATGCGCACAAATAAAAAAAACTAAATTCTAAAGCTATCCCAGTAAATGCGAGCACTTACAATGTCAAAAGAGGTGAAAAATTGGAAAAATCTTTATATTGGTATAACTCGAAAACGGTGCAACTTTTACTGAGGTCATGTTAGGCTGGTTTGGTTCGTCTGAGGCTGGGGAATCTCCAGTGTCACTGTGACGTGCTATTTTTGGGACACCCTGTATACATATAATTGTATATCGCACTAATACGATGTAAATATGAAGTAGGTAATACACGTGGGAGGTTATGTTAGAAAATTAATTTCATCATTCTGGAAATTTTAATCAATAACGTACGCAGGTTGACGAAAACGACCAGTCGAGTATAATTAAGCTCCTTATGCATTTTTTCCGCCGTTTAACTATGTTATCGCAAATTAGATCTTAAATGGAAAATTTGTTCAATTCATCATCAAGCTGCAAGGGAGTTGGTGTGCTATTTAAAAGGCCTTTCTAAACCATTCTAAGTCAGTCAATTATTTAAGATAACAGTGAGGTTCTTCGATTATTGGTTCATAAAGGTGTTCAAACCGCCTTTTTCAACATCTATAAGTTCCAATCAAGTTTTTAAATAAGCTCTGTAAAATAAACAACAAAAACAAAATCGATTGTTAGTGTTGTGAACCCCAAGGGCAACAATTGGACGGGACCATACGCTGTTCGTCTGCCAGCTCATTTTCATAGTTGTGTAAAACCACTTTATTCTTTGGTTGTACATTATTGACGACGTGTAACTATGTTATTGAAAACAAGATCTTTAATGGAAAATTAAATGCATGAAGTTCACAAACGGCATTTCATCATCAACTAGCAAGGGATACTCCCTATTGTTAAGAAAACCGTTATTAAGAAAGATAAAGCAGTAATGGATTATTTTACTCTTAGTATCTTACTGCCGTCATTCGTTGCTACCGTGGACCCCCGTGTTAACCAAGAAAATGTGGGAGTTAATTTTCAGTTTAATTTAAAAGACGCTCCAAACCTGTATGAAGAATTCATTTTGAATAATCCAAGAAAATTCCGCAGCCAAAAGGAAAAGGACGCTAGATATCAAACGTTTTTTAAAACTCTGGAGGCTATTAACAAGAACAATATCGAGCCAGGTAAACCGAAGCTGCCGGTGAGTAAGTTTGCAGACTACACGGATGACCAGGTGGCGGAGATAAAGAAAAAATGTTCAGGGAGGAAGGACCCGAAGTTAAATAAATCAGAGTATGAGAAACCAATAATAACTAATTGAATTTTTTAATAGTATTTAGATTTTTGATATTGAGGCAATATTTGAGGTAGTTAATTTTTCTTTTAAAAAGTTCTTATATGTACCTATAGTTAAAACGTAACCTGCCACTCCTGTGAACTATGCGCCCTGATTTTGGCCTGCGGGGTTAAACGTAATACAGTGATATAATTCCTAAATAAACTATCAATATTCTTTAAATGGCTTTTTTCATTAATTTCTAACAAAAAAATATTTATTGACGGTAGTTTTCAGTTCACATTTTTTTCTAATTGCACTATTATCCGTTCCGGATGTCTCCTAATGGCTAATTTTCCCACGTACATTAGGCAAAAATAGGTAGGTTTAGGTAATAACAATCTAGCAGCCCGCCCAAAGGGCCAATCCATCCAGGAATCGACACATCGCAGGATTTTTGGAATGGCAAAAATGTAACAGGAAGAAAACGTCAGTGCAAAAAGACTACAACAGTAAGAATAGTATAGTAAGTGACAGGTTGCGAGCCCGTCGCCTAACAGCCTACTTAAAGCCTTTATTCCCTTAGTCGCCTCTTATATTTCTGTGGTGTGTAATAATGCTGGCAAAATTAAAGAGCAGTATACTCGTATGTACTCGCATTTAATTAAGACCCGCATGCACGCTGTGTCCTCGATATAAGTGTGACATCGCTAGAAATTAAATCTTTAATTGAAAATTTTGCGCGCGACCATACTAATTATAATGACTTGACGAACCTACAACAATCTTGGTATTTGGTGTAGAAGAAGATCATTCAATTGTATCATTTTTAATATATTGTCCCCTTGCTGTAATTCTGGCTAACGATTATGAAGGACTGAACTATTTGCAAAGAAGTTTGGCAGGCGTTCTTCGGTGATTACGAACGTGCAGAGAGATTCAAGGTGTTCTTAAGAACTTTGTGGACAATAAGTTTAAACAATGTTCTATTTCAAAATAACTTCATCTGAATGAGTATGCAGATTACACGGAATGTGAAAGCGCACTTTTCAAGTTTTTTAAGCTAATAAAAATAATTGAATTTCGAAAGTTTCACTTTTTATGATACGATCTTTACTGTCAAGTTAAGAGGCACATGAGGTTAAAAATATGGTTACGACGTCGTTTGAAATAAAGTGGAATAGAGTCCCTGTAAATACGGTTTTAGTAAATAGATAATCTGTTTTGAGTTTTGAGGTTTTTGCTACTAGGCCTGGTAATTGTGTAGATTTAATACTACGACTATAAATTGAAACACACATCTGTGATTTGCGGTCAACTTAAACTTGACGCATGTTAATTCTTGCATTATTAATATTAATTCTTGCGTTATTGAATGAACCTGCATCAAATTAAGCCAAAAAATACTGAATTTTTAAATAGGCATAAATAAAAAAGTTTGCCATTAAACTTCAACTTGTCCATCGGGTGTGTAATGGCTAATGGCTCAGGTGATTTATAAATATTAACTCCACCGTGCTCCAGAATGTTTGATATAACATCAACCGAAAGTTCAACTAGAACCATTCAATTTCATAGACCAAATTGTTGGGATTTCCGTTCTGACGAGAGTTCTCCCGAAGGGTTAAGCCAGTTTGAACTTTATGTTTGTATTCAACCGAGGAAGTTGTCATAAATATCGGAGCCTCTGCTTGTCTAACTTGAACGAACTACATCAAACTGCTTTGTTGACGCAAAAGTTGGAGAGCTCAATATCCTGTTCGTAGTGAAGTGAGCTATTACGAGTTCTATAATGACTGCCTATTATACCAAGTTGCTGTCAAAAATTTCGTAAGGGGGGCGAGGAAGTTTGTGTTTAGGATTAGGGTCAAGTGCGTATTGTATTTGTGCGTGCATTGTTTGTGTGCAAATTACTGCAAAATGAATAAATACGTCATTTTGCGGTAGGAAACCATTGTTACAAACTTATGAAAATGTTCTTGTGAAAAATAAAATGAACCTAGCTACGAAAACAAAGCAAGAACACAAAGTGATAACCCGGCCACGTATATTCACGCTCGAGTCGCGGCAAAAGGAGAAAGCTTTCAAAAAGCCAGAGGACTAACAACGCTCGAAGACATTCTTTTGTTCTATTGGAAATGGAGAAACCTAATCCGTACGGATCGGTTGCCGCGCTCGCCGCGAATATTCGGCCGAAGATTTAGTTCTTCATGATTTATTGCGTCCTACTGCAGACCAATGGGATTAAATGAATGAGTACGGCTATATTTTAAATGTAATTTTTCTCGTCATACATATCACGGTAATATGTATGATTTAAATATTATGAAATTTTAAGTGCAGTATTCACCAACAATTAAACGGACGGTTAGCGGTTTGACTGAACCGTCTGTCTGTTAAATTGATTGTTGAACTCGACCCTAAGTAGTTTTATGAACTAATTGATATTTCGAGAAAGTACATTTTAGAGATTTTGCTTTATCTTTTCTTGTACATAAAATATACCACTTACAGTGGTATACGTGTATTAGAAAATGATTATTCAATATAAAGCTCGATTTGAAAGCATGTGCAATAAAGCCAGCGGAGACGCGCATAAAATATATCCGGTACCGGCTGTCCGCACTCTGCAGGCAAATGAAATTCAGTAGTGTTTTATGACAGCGAGAACGTTAATCACCTTTAAGGAAGCTTCCCATGGCCTGTGAATTTACAGTTTCAGTAAATGTATTTTTATAATAGGTATACATGCTTGTATCTACTGTTATGTATTTTCAGGAAAGTTAACTAGGAGTAATGTAAGTGCAGTGAGGTGACGCATCAGGACTTACGCAACAAGACGGTATTGAGCGTGTCGAGTTGTTTTACTGCCGTGTAGTCATCAGCCCATAATTAGTCCAATGCTCAGCTAGACATAGGGCGTTCCCATTGAACGCCAGCGATCAATTTCCGCGGCCATGCTAAACCAGCTCTTACCAGTCAGTTTCCTATTTTTTTCTAAACCGCGTTTGCTAAAACAGAATAACGGTTTACATTTATTACGGCCAGCTCACTGCCACTTCCGCTTACTAATTTGATGCGCTTCGTCGACGACTTCGTTACTCTATCGGATAACCAATTTCCATAACTCGCTAACCCACTTTAAATTTGTTGATGTGGTCCAGGATATTTACATCGACTAAACAATCGAAATTAGGAGGGCTATTATGACGTTGTTATGCAGTTCAGTTTACGCTGAGAGAAAAGGACTGAGCTATATAACTGCTATAGCTCTGTCCTTTACACTCGCCCTAAAATGAACTGCATAGCTAGGTCACAACAACGTCCCAGTACGTCCGTCGTCATAACTCAAAACTTTTTCTTTTGACTCAGGGTTGTTTCATGACACAGTTTTGACCCAGCTGTAGATATTGTCGTAGGTAAATTAAATATACTCTTAAACCACTGCGGTCAATTTACTATAGCCTAGGCCATAGTCAAGTAAGACGATACCTTACAATCCCAATTAATAATAAACGTTCATTTCGAACCGAGTATGCGAAATTCCTCACTACCCTCCCATAACATAGTCGGCAGTTATTTTGGGGTAAAGATATCCGAGACGTATATTCCCCTCAGGCCCGTGCCACAACACAGCGAACCGTCACTGCCAAAACAGGCAGTGCACGGTACAATAACCATACAATAACAGCGTTCACTTGTCTTCATAACGACAGCTGCTACAGGTCCAATCGTCCGGTTACCGCATCCTCAAGAAGCTAACGAATTGTACAATTTTAGTAAGCCTTCTTATTCATATTCGCTTGGTTCAATTTGGTTCTTAGAAATATTGAAATAAAATCAATTTTACACTCAGTAGGTTAGTTTTAAAAGGACTGAATTGTGGTCTGGTATCACATAAAATTAATTAAATAAAGTACTATAGTAAGTGGTAATTTTTAGTGGTATTTTTTGGCTGCGTTTATTGCGTCACAAAGTTTGGATAAGTCATCTGTCACCTTCTGACACGTAAATAAGTACAAGAGTGACGGATGCTTTATCTACATTTGCCAAGCGATATAGATGCAACAATACTAGGCCCGCTGACTATATACTTGGTACATAAAGAATAAATAACGTTTCTTCTTATTTTTTCCTTTCTATTTATTAGGCGTTAACGGCACGTCGATTACAAAAAGAAATTTCAAAGTCTTGAGCTGCTTTCCAAGCCTTCAGATATTATCCTAATGACCGAAGGGTTTTTTTAAAGTTTACAAACGTTTCACGTTTCAATATAAACCAATTAAAATATATTTGTATTTTCCGACAAAATACGAGTGTCAGGCACAAGATGTTATAAAGATTCTGTACACTGCGAAATGAACCAAACATTATCAATATCTCAAAATATTACATTTATTACATTTAGCTGTTTTCACGTGCTAAACAACGTTTAAATTAGGTCCTGGGGATTACTTTGATTGTTGTTTGTTTTTGGGAAATACCTCTTTGTTTCAGGGTGTGCAGTAGTTGGATACGGTAATCGGGGGAACTTTCAGAGAAACCACAGACAAACTAAAGAGAGATAGTTCGGTATCTGCAGATTTCCCTCGATATTAATTCAAGAGGTTGTATTCTTGCGTCCCCCTTGCTTTGATGTGGTCATAGTAGCATTACAAAGGTGAAACTTAATTTTGGCGGCTTCGTTTGTGATAAATATTAGATAGATTATATGTTTTAATGTTTATTAGGGTAACAAACGGTAGGTACAATATAACTTATAGCTAGAAAAAATATTACAACATCAACCACTAAAGTTACCACAAGTTAAAAATACAAATAACACGTGGGTACACATATGTCTGCTACTTCCTACATTGGACTCTAGCTCTGCCTACTCTGTACTAATATTTACCGTGACTCCGTCTGAATAATTCGTGTATCGCCGCTCCCTAGGGATCCAGCGTTTCAAAAATTACTTAATTTTTTTGTGGTTAATCTTGACAAAATACACTATTGTATAATAATATTAGATATACCTACTCATGGTATTTGTGTATAATACGTTCATTTATATTTCTATAGGGACATCCAGCCTTTGTGTCCAAAGTTACAAAATGCCATATATCTACAGCGTTGTATGACAGGTGTCAATTTGCTTTTAGAAGTTCTTTTCAATATGCGGAAAATTAACCTTTTGTCTCACAAGACAAAACACACACACACACACACAGACACAGAAAAAATCCTAAACGAAATCCTAAATGCTAAATCCTTCACGGTACACTCTGTCAAACTATGGAATGGGCTACCGCTGGACTTAAGGCAGTCTCAGTCAGCGATGTCGCTTAAAAGGAAGTTAAAAAGGTTGTGGTTGGATGAGTAGTGTTTACTGTTTTAATCCTTAAAGGCTATCTAGTCAGTAATGTTTCATTTCGACGTCATGTATTTATTTATATTCAAGTATGTATAAGTACATAACAAGTATATGTACAAATAAATAAATACATGTATATATGACTATTTACTTATGTAAGTGTATACCTATATATATATATATATATATGCTGTACTATATAATTATATTTATATTTGTGTATGTGATGTTTATTTATTTATATATATCGTTTATGGATATTTAGCTGTAGAAATATTAGTTTATTTATTTTTGGTGCAAATCCTTGTAATCTTGCCTATCCTCGTACAGTTTCCTCTTTCATGGTCAGGTTAACTGGAAGAGATCCCTTAAAGGGATAAGTTCGCCATTGTACATGTTAATCTTAAGTTTATGTACGAATTTACTTGTAATTGTTTTTTTATTTTTTGTGCAATAAAGAGTTTACATACATACATACATACATATTATGTAGATGTCTCCTGGACACCTGCACAGCGCAATTTATTTGTAAAAACGCTTATAGGATCACTTTGTTGTCCGTCCATCCGTCCGTCCATTCAGCTGTCCGTTTGTCTGTTAAGACCCTTTATCTCGGGGCCGCGTGTAGGTATCCAGTGGAGATTAAAACCACATACTCAGGTCTGCAGTCCCTTGAAGCTATGAAAAGTCAAACTTCTAAGTCAACGTAAAAAAACGATACGGAAGGGAATTAAAATTTACAGGATATTTTCCCTTAACCTAGTACTATGAAATTGGGCAAGTGGGACCTCCTTATATTACATGAATAGGGAAAAATCGAAAAACTATATATTTTTACTTAAATTACAAAAAAAACAGGGTCTCTCTGCAGGGAACGGCAGTTCAAATTTTGAATTGAGTTTACCATGTCATGTGCGGAACCCTCGGTGGGCGTGTCCGAATCGCACGTCGGGTTTTTTTTTGTTATGAAACGACAAGAAACAACTACACTTCCACAATTTCAGTATACGTAAAGGGTTCGTTCCATCCTAAGTCAGTTCAACTAATTGACCTGGAAAACTAGTTCACAAGGTAAGTGAATCGTTTACCTTTGTTCTCGAGAATTTGCTGAATAAGTCACCGAGACAAACAAGCTACCGCAAATTGTGTTATAGCTGAACTAATAACTGCTAGCCGAGCAGTGTTCTCCGGTCGATAGCCATTGGATAGCCATCAAAGTCCACAGTACGTGACTTTCCAAAGACAGTGCCCGCTAGACGCATTTTTCAAGAGAATAGATTTTGCTCGAGAAATTGCAAATTTCTGCATCGACCGACCTCCACCGTTGTCACGCCCGGAGCTGTTGAAGACGACACAATATTTCATGTTGCAGTGAATTCGATGGGTTTGATTTAAACAGGATATTAAGAGTAAACAACTGAGTTCACATGTTCGGTATGTACGAATAAAATGACGCGCTTTACCTAGACCTTGGTTCTCTTTGGGAAAATCACTTTTGGTGAAGTGTGTATATTATTTCCCAAATTTTAATATTCCATCAACAAACAAAACGTTATTTCCCGCTGCAGTAACTATTTATAAGCGGTTTTTGTACCCTGAAAAACATATTTAACACCATATATTACCCCTGTAGATAGGTCTATTGTAATTAAAAAACCACATCGTGATATACGGATAGGTTTCCTGACCCACATTGAATATATCGTCAATTTGTTAAAGTATATTTATATTTTAAACAAGGTTTTTTTTATTGTTAAACAGGGTTATTATTACTTTAAATAAATAACAAACATAGGTGTTCAATAATACAAGTTAAAATACAAATCTAGAGGTTCAGATATGCACAAACTCAATCAATCAATTAAAGCAAAGCCCCTATTCCACTTTGTGTTTACCCCTATAATTGCGATCATATGGTTGAGAAATCGGTCGCCTTTGTTGTCAAGTTAATATGAGCTGTCTTAACATAACAATAGGGGTAAAAATGTGGAAAAAAAACTCAGTCAGACTAAACTTTTACTAGTACCTGACATTCCTAACACTTTTGAGTCAGATTATTAAGTAAACTATAGTAACCGGATTCAGAGATGTTCCAGCCAACCGGGTCTCGTTACACAGTCGACGTAGAGCGGGCAGTAATATGTAAATGCATTTACGACTTATCAAGCAGATGAATGTTCCGGATTTCGAATTGAGCGCACACTGTTGAGGGAACTACAAGAATATACGCCAATTATGATCAAACACAATGTTGCAAATTTACTAACTCATTTGGTTTATCTCAGCAATGGTAATATCAAATATATTCCAAACGAAATTTTACAAAAAATATATAACCGGCTATTGCCCTCGACTCCGTCCGCGTAGAAGTCGTTTATCGCAGGTAACAAGTTCCTTATGTCCTTTCTAGTTAGGGATTTAAGCTATCTCCATAGCAAATTTCATTGAAATTTTATCTGCGTTTTAGCAAATAAAACGTAACAGACAGATAGTTACTTTAGAATTTATGATATTTAGTAAGTAAATAAGTAGGAATGGGTAAGTAATTTACAAGTAAGATTCGTTTGCTTAAAGCCTGACATGCCGCTGAGCGTGGTCCGCTATTCCTCTTCTTCTGAAACCATATCAATGTCATATTGTTATTGTTAAAGTAGCTCTTATTGACTTGGTAAAATAAGTCATACCTACAATAAAAAAAAACCTGGCTTCTTTCCTTAACTACTTTTAAGCAGTCAATAGTCATGAGCTGCTGATTGGCCCAAAAACGACACCATCTCGGTCACTGGAGATGCTGTTGCCACCTTTGGACTCCATTCTTGAGTTAGCTAGGCTCCTAAACACCACAGTATTGCGTTGTCTAATGCACTTGACTTCCAATTTTCAGCCTGTTTCATCCAATGACAAAAATAACATTTGCAAGTTTTGAACTAAACAGAGGTAACGTGTAAATAATGAAATTAAATAAAGAGAAAGAATGATTAAAACTATGTGGAATAAAGGGATTACACGATATTTTAAAGAATTTCATTGAAATTGAAAATGACGTTTTCAGGTTAGGTTAGGTTAGGTTAAGTTGAGAGACACTTAGTCTTGTGATTACCAAAAAAAAAACTCCTGCAGTGAGAAATGCCTTTCGATAAAATGAAAATTCTGTGTTATGATACGTTCGTTGAAAGATGTTTCGATAAAACAATAAGTACCCGGGATAAAGACTTGAAGCACCCGTGCTGGTTCTTACCTTGATCACGTAGAATATTGAACTACAATTATCAACAAAATTAACCACCTTACTTTTAGTCCATATGTGGTGATAATCAAATAAATTAAACCAAATTTATCGTATTGTGTACGCGATTATCTTAATTGGACAGATTTAATTTAAATTCCAGCGGAAATTTCCCGATGGCCTGATGTCGAGTAATAAAACCGTTTAATTTCAGCCCAATTCATTTGCGACGGCGACGAGTGTCGAACGAAGTTCAATGTTGTATGAATGAGCGCGCACTGTGCGTTCATACGAGTGTATAAGAGGCACGGCTTCACAAAGAGGGATTCTTCTCGGTCCACATTAGCAGCGGTTTCCTGCAGAGTCGAATAAATGTGGGCAATTTGCGAGAGCGTTTATCACCTAAAGAAAAGTTCTGGCGACGTCTGAAACTGCTGTAATTCCGCACCGAAATTCGAGGGTTAATCACGTTAGCTATATATCAACGCTTAATTTGATACGGGCAACTTTATTTGGGATTTGGTTCAGGACATTCACACCTACTCACGGATTTCGCAGACGCATTGCCTTTGAAATTGACTAAATCACAATCACAGGTACCCAATACATATACCTTTAGGATCAGTCTACTTCGGCTGTCATTTACTTACATTCTAGACGTACCTACGTTCTTTTATAAGAACCAGGCATAAGTAGGCATGTCCAATGTTATTTAGGATATGGATGATTTTTCTTCGAGCTTGAGCTACTTAGGCTAACTACGCCACGCTTAGATAAGTACCTATGCACAGCAAGCGTTTATTTCGTAGGTGCTGCCATACTCTGCTGAGGTAGCGCCCGGCCGGCGATGTCTGGAAAATTTTCAATATTTCCTGTTTGAAAATCAATTTGCCCCGATAGAGTGTTAGTCGGAAGCTCGTGTCTACTCATCTGTGAAAAAAGTCACGTATTATGGAGGCTGATCGATTTTCTATGCGAATAATAGCCCTATAAGATAGGTGATTAGGATTAAAGGAACGTTTTAGACTAAAGCATGTGGAATTTATGATTCTCGTTACTTAAACCGGGATAATACTCTTTGAATAAATTGAGTTGAGAGTAACGCAGCTGAACGTTCTCTCAAAAACCTGGAAACGTTTACTCATTACACAATCATCCTGTTTAAAACATATTTCTTATCAGATCCCAGAATTACCTTCACGTTTAACATAAATAAGTAGGTAGGTACCCAGAAATATGCGATTCGATTTTTATCCGTGTAACGATTTTCCGGGTATCTCGATTACTTACCGATATTTTAGCAATAAATCATAGCGATTTGATGGCGTTTGAAAGGGGAAGAGAATTATTGGAAATTATTCATGCACGACCGTGGTCAATCGAGCACAGTCACGCGGGTTAAAAAGAGCATTCCGATATCGGGGTAAATGAGAGGCACTGATGGAATAACCTTCGGCACGAAACGAATCGAACGCAATTAATCTCGAGCAATCCCGGCTAATAGTATTCGTAATGAGGGGAAATTTTAATCACACGGCTCTAGATGGAGCACGGAGAGATTACCGGCCTAACGCATCGAGAGTTTAGCCCGGAATATTATATTAGATCAAAGGGGCAAAATTAAATTCGTACCCTCGTAGTGATAGCGGGATCTAGTTAACGCATGAATATTAAATTTAATTACATACATTTAGAGGCGAGCGTAATCCGAAAAACCATGAATAATATTTACAACTACTAAGCAGCGCAATATATTCTCTAAGCCTTTGTTATGTCCAATATCAATAGAAATATATCCAGAAGGAAGGGGCATCATAAACATCAAAGGGAGCGTGAAGGCGACTTATAAATTTCACGGTCAATATTTCATTGACTATGCTTTTATTCGGAAAGCAGGAAGTGGGAGCTAAAAGCGAGTGATAAATAAAAAGGTCCTCTCAGACATGTGATAGTCGATACCCTGCTCGGCCGTATATCGCGGAGCCTCTGAATGTTGCCCTGATCCTTACGGTTGTAATTTCACGTCTGGGAAGTTCCCTTTCTCTTTTTGTTTGTAATGTAAATTTTCCTCATTCGGCCAGAACTTTCCCGAAATCTCCCCCTTTGTCCCGATCCAATGTCGGATAACAGGAGATTTAATATAGACGCCTGTAAATTCCGTGCCACTTATACCGTGTCGAACTCGGAATCGGTATTTCACGCAAGATTAGCTGATTACTCGATGAATACTTTTTTATTTAGGATCGGATCTCCTTTGTGTGCGTATCATAAGATATCTTCCATCGTGTTGACTTATGGCTGTAAGTTGGACGGCTACCAATAACTGTGACATAATCGTGCAAAATCAATCCGTTCCGTAATACTCGTATCAGTCCAGTGTCGTTGTCTACAAAGTGCGAATAATTCGCTTTCTTACAGAATTCACGCGAAAATGACATTTTCATCATTTTTAATGGTCACAAGCCTAACATATGTTGTAGGTGGCACCGTTTATTCAGTTTTTAATTCAACTGATAAGTTTGCTGCATATAAATTAAATTATAACAAAAAATATCCTAATCTTAATGTTGAAAAAGGACATTTTCTGAACTTCCTTGGCAATTTGAACCGAGTCACTAAGCTCAATGAAAATTCGAACGATACAAAAACCACTTATGTGTTGAATAAATATGCAGATTTGGATCCGGAGGAAGTTCAGGAACATTACTCCATAAACTTAGTGCCTTGTAAGTTTGTAAAGTTATTTATGGTATTTACTCTGATTAAGTTTTAGCGTTAACATAACTCCACTGGCACATACATTTGCTGATTTAGTTAATACCATCTGAAATTATGAGTAAAATAATAAAAATCGATTCTTACAGACACCAAATTAAGAAATGGAGAAAAGAATTCGGAATTCCTGCGGACAAATCCTGGAGTTGAAATTAGCAAATCTAATTTGTATGATTTAACCAATGCGGAAGCTCTTTATAAGAAATACCTAATAGATAATGGAGTACAAATTACGTCGGAGTACGATCGCGTTGCCCGTTATTACAGGTTCGTCAAAAGTTTGGTGGAGAAGAATAGAGAAATCATGAAAGGTAAATCGGACTTAAATGATCGGCTTTCGGATCAGTCACATATAATTCAGCACGAAGATGAGTTTTTCTATTAAAACATAAGTTTTTTTTTCTTTCTTTATTTCAAAGCTTATATTATATTTTTTCGCATGACCTGGCAAATTAAACTATATATACTTAATACATTTTTGGATTATTTTTTTTGCAAATATATTCAGGTATAGTGTGGGAATAAGATATGGCATTGGAATCAGCATACACTTTTGTTCTGAGAAAGCCGATCGTTCCAATTTAACTTCACATAAAGTTAAGTAAAAGGAAGGAGTCACGAGACCTGCGGGAATAAAAGGCAAAATCCGGAGCTCCGTTACACGTATCAGAACTGTACATGCCTTCCGCACTGTTATTTTATCGGCCATCAAAGTGCTCGAACAGAGGCGATCCAATTATTCGATTCGGTTCGTTGATACAAAAACTATACGGGGGTGCCTGTCGATGTGAGTTTTCAGCCCTGTTACTGATTTCAGGAAAAAAAAACGAAACTGTACTGCGAAAAAAGTAACTTTTGACTACGTTTTGTGGAGTATTTTCACTAGTGAAAACTACGCAGTTGACGTACCAATCACGTAAGCTCTCGTAAAGCTCACTGCAAGTTCCCTTTCAACGTACAATAAAGCAATGACGCATATGACTAGATGACTTTCCCGGCGGAAAAATCATTTCATTGAGCGTTTGGTCGTACAGGGAAAAGTTAAGGGAACCAGAGCAAGCGAAAGATTGCTCATGAGATGAACAGACCAAATCAGACCAGTAACAAATCACCCCGTGCATGAGTGCACTAGAGAAGCAACAGCCCGAGAGGAATGGCTCTGCAATACCAGGCTGGCCACTCAGTGTGACAACCATTGACGACCACTCTGTCAAGAGTACACCGACTAAGAAGAAGAACACAGATGCCGTCATGTCTTTACCGTTGTGTGAAATTAGTGAAAAAAAACTTATAAATCAGATTAACACGTGTTAAAGATGTTGAGACACACGTTGGAGTTGCCAACATTCAATATACTTACCTCCAACGAAAACCCATAATTTTGTCGAATTTCACTTCATAAATTGTATTAATTTCATCAAACGTTATTGTCTGCTGAAACCATGATGTTTTCAGAATACATAGGTCAAGTGAGTTACACTTGTGATTACAAAAAAAAACTTATGCGAGAAAGATTAGAAATGACTTTCGATGAAATGAAAATTCTGCGTAAGGATACGTTTTTTGAAAGGTGTTTCGAGAAAATAATAAGTAGCAACCTCAAACAGAATAGAATAAAATTGTAGGCAAGGTAACTTCACCCGAAAAGTGCGAAGATCTATTTTGATATCACATTATCTACTGCGACGCATTACCCTTCTATATGCGTTGCAATTCAATTAAAATTATATTAATATAATTATGTAGACATTATCATCCATTACATTAGTAGGTAAGTATGTACAATGATAATTAAGCACTATAGTTATTTAATAAATTCAGTGACACCTGTTACGATTAATTGACCTTAATTAACAGCCATTGCCAGAGTTGACGGCCCCCCCCTTTGGCCATACCCACGTTCCACAGAAGATATATAGATACTCTTATTACACCCCGAGGCATGCACAAAATCAAGGCTTCGCTGGTCCAAATAAGCATGCCATTGTTCTTCGAGAACCTAACTACGTAAGCGAGGCTAAACGAAACAGTGTCGGTACTAACTTTCGAGTTAATAAATCACATAGATACGTCGTGTATTAAAGTAAGTACGAGTATGCATTGAGGCTGCGAAACCAATCACCTTTGCCTACAGAAAGTTGGGAATAGATTTGATCAGAAATGCCTTTAGCTACAAATGGTACCTCGATCACTGGACGCTGTCAGGCGCGATGCGGCTCGGCGTGGTGGAGGTGATACTGTCTGTAATGCTTGAAGTTGTATAAAATAATCAACTTTCGAACATTCGCACTACGCCGCGGAGCTACTGCATTTGGGCTGGCCACTTTTGGCTTGGCATGTGCCTATTAGTTTTTTTTTTTTTTTTTAAATAGTGCCCATCTCTGGCCGTGACTTTATCGGCTAAATATGAATGGAACATTGATTTAAATATATAAATTCTCAGCTATTGCCCATTCGGAACGAGTCGCAACTAAATAATACAAAAACCATTATGCAGCAAATAGTAGGCGATCATAAAAAAAACCGTGGCATACATACCTGGCCCCTGATTTTAAATATATGCATGTAAAGGTAACGCCTCGAGTGTTTACTGAATCTAAGGTTGCTCGGTTCAAGTGTGCCCGGCATAGATTCTTCCCAGGAGAGGCTGCGGTAGGAGAATAACGCTTAGAATAAACCTTCCAATCCACTGCTGTTGAATAGAATCTGAGATTTATAAATATGAAGCTAAAAGGTGGCTAAAGGCGTAAGGAGCCCTCTCGTAACTATCGAATTTAATTATCCTGACCATGTTTAACGTTAGCTTCGAGGGAATCAGTAAAAAGAGCGATATTTTCGTAGATTCCTAGCTGTGATTGAGACGTCGCTTTGTTAGATTTTATTAAAAGTTTGTCCCAGATTTGAGTTTGAGTAAACTTGCTTTCGTAATGAAACCTTAAATGTCTTGAACCTTCTTTATCTTTAGAGGTACCTTTATTTATTATCATACCTTTTTTATTTTATTTTATCGGGGGTTTCTGTTTTTGATTAGAAGGTAAATAAATAAATAAATTTGCAAACAAATTGCAAATTTATTATGTACAGTAATTATTAAGGTTTATTTAAAAATATTTATTTGATACCTTTCTTATTATTTTCATCATGATCTAGAGCACAGTTACAAAATATTTCACATAAAAAAGTCACGGGTTTAGAGGTTAAAGCGTTTCTTGTACGATAGGGAAAAATCATTTAGAGGTTGTACTACGACGGTAGCCCTATCCCGGGCAGGTAAAGGTGGGTACAGACTGGTGAAACGTAACATGCAATGTGTCATGCAATGAAAGAATTCACCGTACAAGTGTGTTACCTTTCATGACACATTGCAGCAATGTGTACGGTGAATTCATGACACATTGCATGTTACGTTTCACCAGTCTGTACCCACCTTTAGGAAGTATTATTATATAAGGAATACTCTTACTTTATTTAAATAATTTTTCTATTTACTTTGATGATGTAATGTATGTACTTAATAACAAATAACAGCACAAATATATGTGCATATGAGCATATGAATACTCTCAAGATAATTTAGAATATATGGTCACTATTACATAACATGGTGCACAAAATAAATGACAACCTTCTTTGCCTTTGGTCTCTATTAAGAGACCTGTCACATATTTTGAAGTTCAATATTTTTATGCAAAGAAATGACAATTGATTTAGATCAAACTACACGCTTTTTTAACTCTTATGCTCCTCGAGAAAAAAACGCGTAAATGACGCACATCCACAGTAACATGGAGAACAAGTGGATACTCAGTGGCCACGACTAGAATTTGTTGTTAAGCAATTTAACAAGAAATTGGTAGTCGACTTCTTATTCTACAATCGTAATTTTGTTCGCATCGACAAAATATCACCGAGAAAAGGCCGATTGAAATGGGATCTTAGATAAGTGACAAGTTTGACAGGCGGTATCGGCTATTTCCAGTCGATACAGCTGCACGTGGATTTAGATTCTTTGAGAAATTCTTTGAAATATAAATCAAGATAAGAATGGTAGAACCGAAATTGTATAGGTACCTCTTATCATCTTGAGTACGATTGATTTATTAAATAACATGTCAGCCATAGTCGTGACTTTCCATAAAACATCAACATAGTATGCCTGTGGCTCTAGTGAAGACGTTCGGTGAACGTTATTGTTAGAAAATAAGTTTTGGAATTACTACTGGCTACCGGACGGTGGTCGCATCTAGCACTTAAGCCATACATTTTAACAGATTTTATCAATCATTGACGTTAGCGTCTTGTCTAGGGACCCTGTGAAGAATACCAATAAATATCTTATCAATTAGGAACTCACATCTATGTATGTATGTAAACTCTTTATTGCACAAAAATATAAATATTAAACTAATGTACAAAGGCGAACTTATCCCTAAATGGGATCTTTTCCAGCTAACCCTGAAATATACTCATCTTGCTTCTTTATAAATATTGATGACGTTATAATTACGAATCGTTTTGAAAGAGTTCCAAACACGTACCTAGTTCCAGAAATCAACTAAAACTTACCTTCTTTGACAATTCCTAAATTAGTAAATTCGTGTGAGTTTAACCCACAAACTAATTAGTGCATTTAACCTTTTAACTCATAATTCATGTATCTTCACATTACACCTAATTAATAATTTACTCAAGCGGAGGGAAAAAGCTGGTCAAGTTACAAGATATTTTACAAGTTTACTACATTTATATTCCAGATGGAGTAGTTAAAGGAATTCGTAATGAAGTCGGAGACAGACTGAACGCTTAATAATTAACAAGTCAAAGGTATACCTAAAGATTATCTTGGGTGTGCCAGTAAACAGAATAAAAACTATGTCTAATCTATACTTGTCTATTTTTATTTCTATACTAATATTACGCAGAGGTAGTGTGTTTTTATTTGGAATTTTGACGGTAATCTCAGAAAGTACTGCGAAAATGTATAGGATTCGATTCACATAAAGCGACGGACGGTCGTGTCCAGCGATTATGTCAATTCTATAAATAAACGCGAACCCCATTAGCCTAAGGCTATGCATCTTGACAATGGCCCCTAAACTAATATTAAATATTATTTTACTAGTTATAAGTACGTACATTATCCCTGGGGCTCTATTCTACTCGGTAAAACCTTATTGCTTTTGTATGTTTGTGTCTTGTTTTTACCCGACTGGCAAAGGAGGAGGGTAATGTGATTATCAGCCCATATAATGTATGTTTGTTCCTTTATGAACGCCAATGCATATCAAGACCTCTTCTATTTCTGCACGGAAAGAAAAATAGTCTTAAATCAAGAGTATATTTATTGGTCAAGAATAATACAGTTTCATATTTGGGGAAAACTTTATATTCTTCATTTCAGTATTTTATTGTTTTGAGCCTAATTCTTGAATAAATAAATTATTTACTCAAGTAAAGAATAAATATTCTGAATAGAAGATACAACTATAGTCTTATTGTAAGGAGCACGAATATCTTGGCCTTTAAGACGTCAGATTTTCTGGAACGGAGTTTATTTAAGTCTTGATGCAAACTTTTCATATCTCCGAAGAAGGAAAACCTGTTTTCAATTTACAATTTACTGTATTCTAACAAGAACGTTTTTTTTTCTCTCAAAAGCAAATAAGCTTTAAACAGAAAAACTTAGCATTTGAAAGAAGATTCGATAAATGTTTCAACCAAAATGATCCAATGTTATTTGAAGTGACAAGTTATTGATGCAAGATAAATTTAGTCTTAGGTTGATAATGCGATTTCTCTATCCAAAGTACATCGGTTCATACTAAGAATGCAATGTTTTCATTCGATTTTAACCTTTTCTTAGTTTAAGTATAGCTCTTTCATATCAAGATTAAATTAATCTTGAGCCAATATCTTCTAGATTTTGTATAGAATACTCAAGTTACTTAACTTAAGTATTTTAAATTTTAAGTGAAGATTCGATAAATGTTTCAACCAAAATGATCCAATGTTATTTGAAGTGACAAGTTATTGATGCAAGATAAATTTTGTCTTAGGTTGATAATGCGATTTCTCTATCCAAAGTACATCTGTTCATACTAAGAATGCAATGATTTCATTCGATTTTAACCTTTTCTTAGTTTAAGTATAGCTCTTTCATATCAAGATTAAATTAATCTTGAGCCAATATCTTCTAGATTTGGTATAGAATACTCAAGTTACTTAACTTAAGTATTTTTAAATTTTAAGTGAAGAGTAATGATGTTTTCGCTCAATATTAATCTTTTCTCAATTAAAGTAGTGGCGGTTTTCATACCAAGATAATTATGTATTTTTAAAATTTCAAATGAAGACTAGTGGTAGTTTTGATTTGAAATTCTAGCTTTTAAGTTAAATATATTCATATTCTCCATTTGAAAAACCAGATATTTCATTGAAAAATCAGATAAATGTCGGGTGAATAATTTGTATGCTTTATGCGAAGAATACAAATGCTTTAGTACAAGAGTCTTATTATCTTCAGGCAAAATAATGCACTACTTTAGTTAAGAGCCACTTCTTCAGCTAAATTCGATTATTTTCTTGATTTAAGTAGTTAGGATTTTCATACCAAGAACAGATTTATCTTAAGTGGATAATTCTACAAAAAATATTTAAAAATATCATATACTTGGCTTAAAAAAGCTTGAGATTTGATTTTAGAATGCCTTTTTTTAAGGTGAACATTAATGTTCTTAATTTGAGAGTCCGGAAGTTTCAAAGCAAGACTGATCCATCTTCTTTTAAATCTGTGCTCTGTAATAGATGTCTAAGAAATTAAAATAAGAGTTATTTATAACACCATATTTATTTTGTTCTTAAATTACATTATAAAGACAGGAGTAGTAAATATTCAGATAAAAAGTTTCAGATCAAATAAAGCTGCTGTGAGACTTAATTCCCCTCCTCCGAAAGAGGAAAATGTAACAAACAGGTAATAAGTAAAGTTTTCAAATCAAAATCCGGAAAAGCTGGTGGGCTCGGGCTGTTGAAACCAGATTTTCGGTTACTATATTATTCAAGTCCTCAAGACTGTCTTCAGCATCACTAATTGGAGACTTGTATGTTACTGTAGTGGCCGAATCCATCTGAAAACAAATAAAACTGAATTAAGTTGTTTAAAATCTAATTGATTGAGGACATGAAAAACTTTCAAATGAAATAAATAAAATAAATAAGCAATGGCAAAAAACTATCACCTTTCACTATTACGATCCATACTAAATCACTACATAGTATAAAACAAAGTCGCTTGCGCTGTCTGTCCCTATGTATGCTTAAATCTTTAAAACTACGCAACGGATTTTGATGCGGTTTTTTTTAATAGATAGAGTGATTCTTAAGGAAGGTTTATATGTATAATACCTTCCACGCGGGCGAAGCCGCGGGCGGGTCGCTAGTTACTAATATAATATAATAAAAGCTGAAAGTAACTGTCTGTTGGTTTAGCTTTCATGGATAAACTGCTGAAACGATTTAGATGAAATTTGGTATGGAGATAATAATGTATGTATGGATGTAAAAAAATTGAAAAAACGAAACAGGAACACGAAATGTATGAACAAAGGCGAACTTATCACTTTACGGGATCTCATCCAGTTAACCTTTGAGCAATTGAGAGAAATGAGACAGCGAAAGGCAAGACATACAAAAATTTAAGAGACAGAATATGAAGATAAAAATAGCAAATAACTACGTATACGTTTATTAAATAGGATAAATAAACAAATAATTCTATAAACGAGCGGAATGTTTCGAGGAGGATTTGGAATAATAGTCAGGTAAGTAGTTGAAAGCCCGGGGAAGAACATCAGGGAATAGCGATAAACAAGTTAAAGTTTATTGCTATTCCCTTCATAAATGAATCACTAAGTTATAAAATGTGTTTAGTGAGTAAAACAATAATATTAATTACATTTAAACAAAAAATAAAAGGCAATATTATTTACATTTATAAAAAAGAAACAGAATTTTTTACAAGTAGATGGAGAATGTGATTTCTTAAAAGGTTTTGTGGAAATAAACCAATTTCGATAATGAAAATCATTTACATGAGATCTTTTTATGATTGTAGGTACATACCTTAGCTATGAATTCCCTTAATTTGGATTTGATGATAAGTCTTTGTCCTTTGAGTGGGCAAATCTCTAAAAATTTCTCCATTTATGCACAAATCTTGTAGTTGATCGGATCTTACTTCGATTTCTGTAATAAGAAAGACCAAAATTATTCTAATATCCCATATCATAAACAGATATAATATATATACATGTAAATACAATCGGTAACTATTTATACAATTAAGTTATAACACAGCACAGGCTACATACACTACTTGGCCTTGTTAGTTACAGTATGTTATGGTACTTTTAAGTAGGTACCTTGTAGTTAGGTAGTTAGTAAAGTCATTTTATAAACTAAACCTATGTTGCCGAATAATCGGTTGGACTATAACCAAAGGGGGGGCCGGGACTTAGATTTTTTTGTTGGATGTGATGTGATGTCTTTATAACATTATTTTTTTATGATTGCAACGTATATAACTCGTTAAAATAAGCACATTTTACTTAAAAACCTTTTCTCTAAAATTAAAAATGGGCGAGATACGACACATAAAAATGTTGGACTTAGAAAAACGCCGAAGGCCGTACGCGTAGGGCATAGTATTAGGTTAGGTTAGTTTGTTGTCCGCGAAGCGGACCTCCGTCGACGTCGCTATTGTAATCTTTGATGGCGTCTATCTCAGTCATCTTTAACTTTAGAAAAAAGTTTTTCAAGTAAAACGTGCTTATTTTAACGTATTCTATGTGATAGAATTATAAAAAAATAGTGTCAATAAGACATCGCATTGATGAAAAAAAATCTAAGTCCCAGTCACGGCCCCCCTTTGGTACAGTGTGAACGAATAATCAAACTTACGTAAACGTAAATAAGAACGAAACCACGCATATTTCAAATATGTGCTACTTACCCTTGAATCCATCTATACCAGATGTAGGAATAACCTAACTTTTTAACAATAATGTTAATGGCCGGAACTCCACGTGTTGCGCTGCAATGTATTCCATCTGCAAAACAACGCAAGTTTAACACAACAATATATTTTTACCATCACCTTATTTATAATAAAAAATTACTCACTTTTGATGAATTTCAAGAAATAAACTAGGCAAGCGGTTCGCCGCTCACCGGTCATAAGCACATAGAGAACAAAAATTAAAAACGTCTTCACAAGCAGCGGTCAATTTAAAGAAAGAGTCAGTCGAAGTTGAAAGAAAGCTTCGATCGCCGACCGCCGACCGATGAAGTGTTGCTAGATTCCTAACTCAAATTACCCTTGCTGTCAATTATATCATCGGTTATCTAAAGTATACAAAACATCAAATTAATGGCGGACTGTTTTCTGAAATGTAAAAAATATATTAAAATTAAAATGGAAAGTACACACGAGTTTAAAAAATAATTTGTAGCACGGCATGTTTTAAACACCCCAATAATTATTAGGGAAGTCAATTTTGAGATGGCGACACTGTTTTTTAACTGACGTTTTTTGTGAGACAGCAAAATATCAAGAAACACGATTTTGTTTTAAAAATCCTACTATCTTGGATAAAGAAAATTTCGTTTCCAATTTCAATAAAGTGCTTACCTATAGGTATAGATTTATGTATGTATTATTGTTTAATTTTCTTAAATTTTGTTGTGTACCTAATGTAATTATTCAGTTTATTTAGTCTTTTCATGTCGTACAAAGGGGATATTTAAAGTCAAGGGGTTATTTGAAAAAGACCTACCTACTGTCTAAAGTAACTACAGGGTTCAGTTCAGTTCAGCTGTTTGTACCTAATGTATTTTTATGTAAGTATGTTTACCGATTTCTCCGTCAATTGTGGATCGATTTAAAAAAAATAGTGTTGTGTACACCTACTCTGCAGATTGTCCTATAATCACCAATTCAGAATGTGATAAAAATAATCCATGAGGAATTGAAGGAACTCCTCAAATATAAATAAGTTCAGCATTTGCATTCATATAAAGCACCGAGGTACCTATCTATCATTGAATTTGGTAAAGAAAAACAAAAATCATTTATTTTAAATTTTTGAAAACGGGGTTCATTGAATAAGTTTAGTCATTTATTTTATTTGATTACTTACACATATTTATCAGTTATCACTTATCACCCACGGAGAGATGCTTTGAATGATTATACAGGGTGTCCGGTAAATAGTGGACTATCTTACAGGGTTGGATAGCTCAGCTCAGGAGTGGCCAAAATATGATAAATTATGTTTAGTAAAAGTCGCACCAAAAACGAGATATCTCAACTTTTAAAAATTTTGGAAATGCTGTACCCTGGTTCACCATTTCCGATGCCGCGGCCACATTTATTAGAATTTTTCAGTTTCGTTTGCTGTGAAAGATAGCTGTTTAAATTTGCTATAAGACCCTATCAACAAAATGAATAAAAATTCAGCAGTTTTTTAAATTTTTCAAATCAAATTTAAAGTTTAGGAATCTGCGTTTAACTTGCGGCAAGTTTAACATAATACGGTGTAAAAAAAAAGTAGGAAGACTTGTAGTGCTGCTTTCCTTAAAATTGGCCTGGTTAATGGAGATTCTAAAATGATATAACAATTGAGTTTATTGATTACAGCAGCGAAGTTATTATTAAGTTTGTCCAACAAAGACTGAATTTTATCAAACTAGCGAATTTAATAAACGACTTTTGCTTCCGTTTAAAATCTGGTTAGCTGGTTCTAAATGTTTTAAAAGACAGTTTACATTAATGTGAAATACAACGACACTACGATAAAAGGTAATAACATACATTTTCTTAAATTTAAAGCAAGTGTTCGAATTGCTTGCCGCCAGCCCTAATGCAGGCTCAGCAGCGTTTCATGAACGACCTCTTTAGTTCGGAGGCATATCGTCGCTCACCAATTTGTCTTCGTCGCTCATCAATTTGGGAAACATATACAGCCTTATTAATAAATGAGGAGTAACCGTAGATTAGTTAAGTTATTATTTGTCCTTATCTGTCGAATTTAAATGTCACAGTGACAGATAAGGACAAAGCATATTTTAACTAGTCCACGGTTACTCCACGTTTTTAGGGTTCCGTAGTCAAACTAGGAACCCATACAGTTCCACCATGTCCGTCCGTCCGTCCGTCCGTCCCCAGCCTAGCTGACACTCTTAGTACTAGAAAGCTGTAATTTAGCATAAATTTACATATTAGTCACGCCAACAAAGTGGTAAAAAAATATAAAAAAATATTTTTTTTTGGTATAGCTCCCCTTCACGTAACCTGGGGTGGATTTTTTTTTCTTGTCTACCCCATAGAGTGGGGTGTAGATGGATCATTTTTTCGATTAAGGTATCCGTTTATGAAATATTAAGCTTTAAAGCGCTAATTTTTGTTAGAGTCAAGTGTCGTCGTCGTCGTCCCCTACAGTCAAAACTACAAATGTTAAAAATCTGAAAAATATCTTGAATGTAAGCACATATATATATAACGAATTTAACAGGAATGGAGGTTTTTGAGTTACAAACAGTTTTTATGTTTACACCTAGGTACCGAAAACTTATTTGCGGTGTTGGTAAACTGACAGCGACCTATGTCGCGAGGTCTAACTTGTTTGTAGTAACGGCTTCGGAACCCTGCACTGCGCATGCTCCGACACGCTCTTGCCCGGTTTTTTAATAAGGCTGATAGATATTTATACGTCCGCACACTAAGATATATATTTGATTATTTGGATTGGATAAAAAAAAAGGTTTTCAGTTTACCTTGGGTTACCTTTACCTAACGCAAGTAAGTGTGAAATTATTATTTTTATCTTAGTACAACATCATGTGAGGTATTATTGGATAGCCCTTAAAGGATCATCATGTGCAGGTATTATCCATTTTAAGATTTGGGGACCCTTAGGAAATATTGAACTCTAAAAGTGTCATTTTCGTTAGAGCTAAAAGTCTCCAAAACCAAAACTACAAATAATAAAAATCTGTAAAATATCTTAAATTAATCAGGGACCGGACCCGCTTACCCTTACCCGGGGTTTTTAATGGGTTTTTATAGCGCTGATTTTTAAAAACCCGCACATTTCGGTAAGCGCTAAATCGGGTTACACATTAAACGGATAATCCATTCGATTGAGTTAATTTGGCTTACCGCTTACCAGTATCAAAACCTCCGAATGGGTTACCGCTTAAAATACCTTCAAGCAATTTTAGTTCTTAGGCAAACTGTGTACGACATATTATTGGACCGTTTATAAAAACCTATACTTGGGCGGCGTGCGCGCTTCAAAGGTGAGTGCAGTGCCACGAGCCGCTCGTGGCGGCATTTGTCATAGCTTTGTGAATTGCCGCCGCTGCAGTGCGCCGTCATATAAAACTAAACCTTGATTCTACAATCTTTAAGACTATTTTTGCAAATATTTTGGGTACTTGTTATGAATTTTTGGCGTGAACTACTATTGTTTGCCTATTTATTTGTTTATTGCACGCATATTACTCGTCGCTTTCTTAGTGATTTGCAATGCAAACGTTGCGCATCTCCGTAAGTAAAAGTTAATTTGATGAGCTAAAATTTGGTGTGTCGTTTTGGTATTGAGAGTAGGTACTTAATCCCGGCTTTAGTATGCCTAAACAAAAAAGTGACTGAGCTCATTGGTATTTTGAATACGTCGTGGCATCAAATATAAGTACCTGCCAACTGTGTAATAATAAACTAAAAGTACCTATTTACCTACCTTGCTGAACTTTTGTTATTAATGATTACTTACTTAGTTTAATTAGTCAAGTAAACAGGTAAGTGACCACATAATGTGACTCTGACAAGTTAGGTATACAGGGTATACTTAGATAGGTAAGTATAATACGTAAGTACTCGCGAGATCGTCCGTTTAGAACTCATTTAGGTACCTGTACCTATCGTGATTCCGCAATTGAGTAATTTTTCGGAGAAACCTGTTTTCGCCTATCTATCTACTTTTAAAATAGGTAGGTACCTACCTACCTTGTTAGTGTCAGTGAAGAATGTCAATAGGTAATGCCAAATTTGGTAGCTACATTATATAGATTATAGGTACCCCCGAGACAGACAAGGTAGAGGCACCTACTTTTGTCCCGAAAAAATGGCTGGTTTCCGAAGTAATAGCTACTCGTATTAAACTACTTTTACCTACGCGGACGGAGTCGGCGGCTAGTTAGTACCTATACAATAACTGTGCTGGGTGGGTTTATATATGTATGTATATAAATGTACCTACATAGGTAGGTACCTAGTCACATAATTAGAAACACTTGCTTTTTTTCATACAATTGCATTTAGGTACACGACCTGTCTGGTGTCCTTTCCCAGTTTTACCGTCTATCTGTAGCCAATACACGTAAAAGTAGCGGCGCAGGCGGGAAGGGAGCGAAGGGGTTAGGTATAGGTACCTAAAATCATCTCAGACCAAATAACTCGCAATAGAAAATTAGCCCGTAGTAGTTGGTATGTAGGTACATGTGGTAGATGTCGGCGACCGAATCCCATGCTGAGCATGGTTTGACATGCTCTTGCCCAGTTTTTCTTAATTGTATTAATGCAAGACTTACACTTAGCTGTCAAACTTCGCCTCACGGAAGGGATTTTACAATAAAATACGATATCCAGCTTATTCACCAAATTATTCAAGCCCTTACCAGCACACGTCAAAAAACTGTTATGTCTGTATCTAGAAGATGCAAATCTCAATGATGTAGGTAAATATGGGATAGACGAGAAGAAAACAAAAAAAAAATTATTAAACCAAGTTAAGTTATTTTTCAAACAAAACAATAAATCATCTTGTATTAAATAATATTAGTTTTAATCCAACAATAATTTTTACTCACATTGAAATTCATTAGTCTTACGACAAAGTATTTTTTATTGTTTGTGAAAATTCATATTTTCTCACGATGAGAAACGGAAAATATTTATAGAAAGAAAGGCACGTTTCATTTTTATAATATAATTCTTCAGTAAAAATGTTTTATGTATTGTTTGAATAAAATATATTCTCCTTGCAAGAAGTTACCGATATCTTCGATCAAAACACTAAAATTCCGAATTAAGAGTATAAGCTATTCAACCAAATCAAAAAAGTATTGTTTGAAAACATTTGTCTATCCTATGTTGAATTATGATATTTTTACATCAAAACTACTATTTACTCAGGTACTTACCCTAAATAATATTGTTAAACCAAGTATGTTTTATTTCATAGAAAATAATAAATTATCTTGTATTTAATAATATTAGTTTTAATCCAACAATAATTTTTATTCACATTGAAATTCATTAGTCTTACGACAAAGTATTTTTTATTGTTTGTGAAAATTCATATTATCTCACAATGAGAATCGGAAAATATTTATAGAAATAAAGGTACGTTTCATTTTTATAATATAATTCTTCAGTAAAGAATGATTTATGTATTGTTTGAAGAAAACATATTCTCCTTGCAAGAAGTTACCGATATCTTCGATCAAAACACTAAAATTCCGAATTAAGAGTATAAGCTATTCTACCAAATCAAAAAAGTATTGTTTGAAAACATTTGTCTATCCTATGTTGAATTATTATATTTTTACATCAATACTACTATTTACTCAGGTACCCAAAATAATATTGTTAAACCAAGTATGCTTTATTTCATACAAAGTAATAAATCATCTTGTATTTAATAATATTAGTTTTAATCCAACAATAATTTTTACTCACATTGAAATTCGTTAGTCTTATGACAAAGTATTTTTTATTGTTTGTGAAAATTCATATTATCTCACAATGAGAATCGGAAAATATTTATAGAAAGAAAGATAAGTTTCATTTTTATAATATAATTCTTCAGTAAAGATTGATTTATGTATTGTTTGAAGAAAACATATTCTCCTTGCAATAAGTTACCGATATCTTCGATCAAAACACTAAAAATCCGAATTAAGAGTATAAGCTATTCTACCAAATCAAAAAAGTATTGTTTGAAAATATTTGTCTATCCTATGTTGAATTATTATATTTTTACATCAATACTACTATTTACTCAGGTACCCAAAATAATATTCTTAAACCAAGTATGTTTTATTTCATACAAAATAATAAATTATCTTGTATTTAATAATATTATAGTTTTAATCCAACAATATTTATTACTCACATTGAAATTCAGTAGTCTTACGACAAAGTATTTTTTATTGTTTGTGAAAATTCATATTATCTCACAATGAGAATCGGAAAATATTTATAGAAAGAAAGGTACGTTTCATTTTTATAATATAATTCTTCAGTAAATAATGTTTTATGTATTGCTCGAAGAAAAAATATTTATTAAATCTCACTTATTTTCTCCTTACAAAAGTAACAAAAAGCTTCGATCAAAACACTCAGATTCTGAATTAAAACCATAAGTTATTCTACCAAAACAAAAAAGTATTGTTTAAAAACATTTGTGCAATCTTATGTTGAATTATGATATTTTTACATCAATACTACTACTTACTTACCCAAAAAAAAAATTGTTTAAACCAAGAATGTTTTTTTTTGTACTTAATAATTAATAATCTTTAATTTAATAATATAGTGTTTTAATCAAACAATATTTTTTACTCACATTAAAACTCATTCGTCTTTCGACAAATCCTTTTATTATTGTTTGTGAAAATTCATATTTTCTCCCTTTGAGAAATGGAAAATATTTAAAGAAAGAAAGGCACGTTTCATTTTAATAATATGATTCTTCAGTAAAGAATGTTTTATGAATTGTTTAAAGAAATAATAAAACTGTTGTTTCAATCGTTTACATGTCTTGAATTGAGACAGTGTACTCTCTTATCAAGCCACATGAAAATAATAATTTAAGAAAGTAACACATTGTTGTCACAACACTAAAACCTTCTTGAAACGAAGATCATTGTTTTGATTTTAGTAAAAATAGGAAGAATAATATGTTTTTTCGTTGAGAATATCATTTCTTTTGAGCTAAGACTTTATTATTAATCCAAGAAAATATTTATTTGACATTAAACAATATTACTGAAACATTAAATATTCTTGGCTAGAAACACATTTTACGAGCATTTTTTTCCGTGTGGTTCACACAGCACAATATTACAGTTTCAGTTGGGCTTCACGCAGACATAACTCGACTGATCACGTCATAATAGGGTACAGTCCGTGATCACTAAGAAAAACATTCGGTTTGTCCTTGTCTCTCACTCGCTCTCATACGCTCTTATTGAGAGCGAGTGAGAGAAATATACAAGCCGAATGGTATTCTAATTGCTCAAGGACTCAAGGACCTATTATTTTATCAAAAAATAACTTCCAATGAACGTATAATTACGCAGAATTTTAATTTCATCAAAAGGCCTTTCTCGCTGCATGAGCAAATTTTCTTTAGTAGTCGCAAGTCTAATCTAACCTAACCAAGTAACCATAGGCTCTTTCCTCGGCCAACGGCTGCCAACAGCTATCCAACGAGGAAATGCAGCCAGCATTATGGGCGCCATTCCCGGTGGCAGGCAGTGGCCTAGGGGACATCTGTACATATTATAGTTACTTAGAATAAGCTAATTTATTTTAATATTTAGTTTTAGTTATTGTTGGTATATTACAAAAATCCAAGTACCTTCCATTCATTCATTCATTCAATATGTTAATACAATCTATCATTCATTCAATTCAATCGTTCATTATATTCTTGTTAACTCTTACTTTAATACACACCGTTGAATTACAATAAGTGTTTGCTTTTCTTGACCCTGCCAATTCCAATAGTTATGTATGTACCTTTTTATTATTTTCTGTATTTTGTTTGTGTCATAACAAAGTAAATTGGACCTTAATTACTTAATTAATGATTAAGATATTCTGACATATATCATCACATCATTATGGTTTCAGCAAAAAATAGCGTTCGACGAAATGAAATTCCATGAAACGATATAATCGACGAAGTGAACTTCGATAAAATAATGGGTTACCGCCGTAAAACCAAAATTAATGTAGACAACATTTCCGTTTAAATATTACTAACGTAATATTCAGCCAGCACTACTTCAGATGCAGCCAGCACGCTGCAAGCAGCGAACCTTCACTATTTATATATTTTACATCTAGCGGTGTAATCCAAAAGTAGGTAAAACATATCTTGAGAATCTTATGAGAAAATACAGCTTCAAACAACATGAAATTTCTGAAGAGGTTTTATAAACATTGTTTACACTTCGCACCACAAACAATAATAGAGTCACTTAAGCCCCATGCACTTACGCGTGACCTAAATAGCGTAAGTACCTGTTACGAGCAATGCCGTCGGCAATAATCTTCGTTGCACTCTGTAAAAAGTCGCAACCACCCCGTACCCTCGTGTATCCATTTAAATCCGCGGCGGGAGAGAATGGGAGCAGACGGCATTCGTTCTCTATTTTAGTACATGTCGTGGAAATGCGCTAAGCAAAAGTAAGTAATTTACTTTGTATTGCATACGTGCAGGGTAGTTTGGTAGCAAACATGGTAATGTTTTGGTAAGTACTGGGGATATCCACAATGTGAATATTGTTTAACATAAAATAATGAATAATTTTGATCTTCATGGAGTTATTATAATGTAGATACAGTCAAGATATGTTATGGCGTGGTATGAAAACGTGTGAGCTAGAAAATTGTAACTAAAGATGAGTGAGTGTAACAAAAAAATAATTAAACAAAAATTAGGGCCCAATCTCACGCAAAGTAATCTAGTCAACAAACAGAGTTAGTTTAAGTATGGGTAAGTACATTGAGTAACACACTTAATGTATAATAGAAAATATAGAAATACTGTCTTATAATTACATGAATAACGCCTTTTGCTCTTATCAGGAAGCAAACTCATCGCTAGTTTCGAAGGTAACTAGGCTACCACGTCTTCAAAATAATGTAAGGTTGCATTCGACCAAACTGGAATAAGGTCTTATACCTTAAACTCCGAATTTGTATAGAATAATCTCGGAGTAGGTAAGTCTTATTCCAAGTTTGGTGGAATGCGGCGTAAGTAATAATTTGAATTAACTACTTTTACGAAAAATCGAGTTTCAAACATTAAAATGACGATAAATTTTCATTGTTAAAGAATACAAACATAATGGTAAGACGAACCGTGAAAAACCAAATAAAAAATACGGTTCGCAAAAAGTTGAAATGTATTTGTTAAGTAATGGAGCTGTCTTGTTAACACTAATTCTTAAATATTACTTTAAATCCACGGCGACGACGCGACCTACTACTTAGTTTTACTTACATTTTAATCAATCGTGTTACGATAAATTAAGTGGCGAGGCACGCCTTTCCGAATTTAAAATTGTCTTTCGATACATGCCAATATTAACCATATCAATATATGTATATGTATTGGTAAGCTGTATTTGCAATACGTGCGAACTTTAATTCAAATTGTCGCTTTTGTTATTTTTTAACACAATTAATCATGTCAATACTTGTATGTCTACTTATTGAGGTTAACTCGCTGTCATTATGTATGTATATGGGTCAGAATTTTATGGGCGAAATTTCCACTAACAATAAAAAAAAACAACAATGAAGGTTAATTATTCAAGGGGGAGTAAAGTAGAACCGTTTTGCGGTTCATAGATATTCATAGACAACAAAAACTCGTTAGAAAAATTGAAATTTAATGGTTTTGGTGACATAAATAAACACGGGCACTCCGGTTTGAGATGGGATTTTTTAAAGCGGGAAAGGCAAAGTTTACGATGTCTCATAAAATGCATAATGGCCGTGGCCCAGGGGAGAAATTCACCTATACTTTACCCGTTTTCTCGTATGTCGCTGTCGGCTTGTTAAGACTTCAGCTTTGCAATCGAGCAGACTAAATGTGCCTAAAAAAATAGACCCACCCAAAATAAATTTCGAAGAAAGTCATGCTTCAATTTTAGCTGACATCTTAATCAAATTGGCTGACGTCTGAAAATAAAATATGTATCAAAAATGAATCCTTGTATGAGAATAAGAAATTGACATGGGTTCGACGTAAGAAAATAAACCCGAGGGAGATAATCCACCGTCTAATTTATTCGCGTTTCCGATTGAGATTTTACAACAATAATGAAAACAATGTTTCATTTTCAACTTTTCACTCAACAAAGTCTACCTCATTTTATCAATTGTCAAAGTTTAAAAACTTAATCCACTTAAGGGCCCTTTAGGGGGAGTTCACAGTGCGCATGACGTTACCCTAGCGGGAAAACCAAGGACATACGGCGGACGACCTCCGCGCGGGCAGCACGCTCGTGCGCTCAGACCGAAATGGAGTACGATCGAGTTCGGTGATTTGTAAACAACTGACTATCAACATACGAAACTTTTTAAAAATCGAACGGAGTTTGAAACTGCTAAAGGATTTAGTGGTTTTAAATTATTCTGCGGTTGACTGCCAGGATTGTGTAAAACGATGAACTTAAAGTTAATAGTGAAGTTGTCAGTACCATGTGACTAAGTTATTACTTAATTTGTAATAAACTAAAGTGCACGTGAAGTTATTGAACTGATGTTGTTACTTAAAAAAATGTTGCTTAAAAGCAATAAGATGAAACTTCTGTCGCTTATAGCGTTATGTGGTGAGTATTGTGATATAATTGATAATTACGTTTTTTAAGATATTTTTTTTTATTTGAAACATTTATAATGATATAACCTAAGCTTAAAAAGTTATTGTTAAACAGAAAGTAAACGGGATTTAAAATATAAAAAGTTAAAATAGATTTACAAGCTCTAGATAGAGACATTTGGTTTATTTTATTTAAGTAAAAATACATATACCTAACGCTTTGTGTAAGTCAAATTACATATAGCCTGTATATTTCCATATTTCCATATGGTATGGTATAGGTACTTAAATTATTTCTATAGCTACTCAAGAGCTAATAATTAAGATAAGGATTAAACTTTAAACATTTGAATTGGTCACTACAGTCGATTTGATAAAGATTTTGATCACGTTTGCGGCGTTTGTTATGTTTTATTCTGTTTCAAACATTATCTTATTACTTTAATTAAAGAGTAAGTACTTACATATTAAAAATACGTTACAGCTACACACGAAATCGCACGTTACTATCCATTTTCAAAATTAACTTCATTCGAGAGCATTAAATACCTACATCTTGTTCTAATTTAACGTTTCTGTCTCGATTTACTCTAGGGTCACATTCAGTTTTAGCTAAATAGCGAAACCTTCAAACGGTAGTTACGTCACCGTCAATATACTGATATACTCCGATACTCGAGTTACAACAAACTAAACTTCTAATTGAAGAAAAGAACAAGAACTATCTCGTCCGAATGTTAACGAGAAACATTGTAGTTTGTACTAACGCGAATCGTTTACAACGGGCATCGCCATCCGAACAAGAAAGAGAAAACCTTGAGACATAGACGGATCCCTATTATTTTAAAGACAAAGATATCTCCTTGTCCCTGGCCGCTAATAATGGCTGACCTAAGCGGGGCGATGTCGGGAACGAAAGGTAAATCGACAGAGTTCTTTCCGCTCGCATAATAATAATCTCATGTTCTCATGGCGCATTCAAGTTAATAATTTGTTTATTGTAATACAAAGGAATATTAAGTATTAAAAAATAAAGTTAAAGATCTGTATTCAAACGGTTTTGACAAAATTAATTGTATAGCCCTTTAAAAAAAAACCACTTTCACCGTAACCGTTTCGTTTTCTTTCATCGAAACAGATTATTTGTTTTTATATTCGCAGTTGAGACTTGAACATAAAACTTAAAACTGGGTCGAGATTCTAGGCACTAAAAAACCATATCGTCTTTGACCAGAGCCTCTTTTCTAGGTGGTAAAAACTATATCGTTTTTGACCTGTTATAGTAGGTATTGTCAACGTTTTGACAGCTCTTATTAACAGTAATGGCGGCCAGGTTCAAAACAAAACAATAATAAAACAAAGACGATCTGGTTCTTACCGCCTAGAATAGAGGTCTCTAAACAATACAATTACGGGCGTAAAATCCATCCAATACCATCCATTTATATTGTTCTTTAAATATTACCGAGAGCAGTGCAAGTGTGCCGCCCAATCAAAGCGGGTCATCTATTGAGCTTGGCGTTCAGTAATAAATAATGCATGGGCTCGTCTCGTTTGAGAACTGCGAGTCCGGAATAAATGAAAATGACGCAATAAATCTCTCCCGTCATCAAACAGAGTCGATAGCCCGTGAACACCAACTTTCCCTCCATAAAACACCTGACTAAGTGCACCACATTATTTTAACTGGCTCTTGAGATGCTTCCAGCGATTGACCGCTTCTAAGCTGATTTTACGCGGAGTTTGAATGTGACTTTATTCGGAGATATTTTCCGCTGGTGATTTAAACGTCTCAGTAAATTGACATTAAGACGTTTGAGGAAGCGAATAAGATATTTATAATTTACAGCTAATCAGATTCTTATAATTTTTTAACTGTCCACTTCTCAGAAGTGTGTTGTGCTCTGAATAAGTTTTGATGAATCTAAATATTTTTGATACGTATTTTGTACTTACATATTAAAATCGCAGTAAGAAAAGTTTCTGACAAAAAATATATTTTTGGGACAAGTTTTTGTTGCAAAATCTTCATCTGCTTATCAAGACCAAACACGGTCCTATAACGGTGTGTCTATGGTAGGAATAGCGGAGATCTGGTCGCCATCGACCGATTCCATCATCAGATCAGCTCTTAGATACCATAATATTGCATTGTCACTGGGTTCATGTATGTGGTCCAAATTTCCGCCCATTCCGTCGTCGTCGGGAAGCGGGTCAAATTAAACTTGCAAATTTGACCCGTACATACATACATTCTAAGTTAAATAAAAGCTTGTTATTAGTCCAATGATAATTTTCGTGTCAATCAACTTGTATTTAGTTAACAAGTATCAAAAATAGTTTCTCTAACTAAACCTACTAATTACGCACTAGTTTATTAAAATAGTAGATTGTTCAACAAGGGACTAAAACAAGCCATAATGACACGAGATGTTTAGCCACGCGAGCGAGCGAGTGGGTGAGGGTGGCTATAGTGGCTATATAATATGGTTTTTTAGTCTCTCGTTAACACTCTACTTTTCACTTACTGAATGCGAGGGAAAAAACGACGTTCTATACAACATTACAATATTTAGCAAATATGGTACAAAGTTACTGTCAATTTTTTTTTGGGGGTTTTTTGTAAAGTGACACTTTAAATGCTTGCATATTTAGCCAACAGATACAAACTTGAAAACTATTTGGACCATGCATAATAAAATAAAATTATCCTAAATATATTTCAATAGATTCATATTCGTAATCATTAATCGTGTTTCACAAAATTAAATCGTTTTTTTTAAATATTTTGGCACAGTTGTCATTTTTAGGTTATTTCCATGCCCTAAAAATGGTTCATAAACCATCACTGAAAAGGTCGTATAATCACTAAAAAGCTTTGAAGGCTTTGACTTATAATACTGTTTTAAACTGTAGTTAGATTTATCTTGTATATATAATAAGATGAACTTCTAAATTAATGAAATATTCCTGACTGTTTTATAGTAAGTACTTTGCTTTGATTGAATTTACCTTTAAAATACGAACAGGATAATCTTTCTCACAAGGTATGTGCGTAAAAAAAACTTTAAGGGAAAAAAGCATTAGTCAGAAAAAGGAAAT
This sequence comes from Acleris emargana, assembly GCA_927399475.2. Lineage (NCBI taxonomy): Eukaryota > Metazoa > Arthropoda > Insecta > Lepidoptera > Tortricidae > Acleris > Acleris emargana. The sequence continues at coordinate 9,393,462 of OV656840.1, forward strand.
ACAACTGTTTTATTACTTAGGGGAGGCCAAAGTAGCTGCCGTTAAGAAAGTGAATCGTTGGCAAATGTTAAATTAAAATTAATATCACCACGTGTAAACAGGGTGTAAGGGACGACTCACCGAAAACTGAAACCATAGCTTAGCACCAGCATAGCATAGCTTCAGACCAGTGTAAGAGAAAGTAATTCCATGTATTTAATACAAAAGGTTCCTAATTCAAACACCAGATTCGCTATAATTACATTATGTTACATAAACCAGATATTGCAACTGGCCGTTTAGAAAATTCAAATCATTGGACTTATAAAACGAAATATTAAATCTAAATTGAGGAGAATAAATGTGTGTTAATGGTTATGTTGGAATTAAAATGTCGTTTGCTCAAAAACAGATGAAAGGGTGGTGTTAGATGTGGCTCATAAATATTTTTATGATATTGTTATTAGTAGGTATTGAATACAGATAAAGCGAGATACTCACGCCGCGGTGGCAATATTATGTTGCCTCTCTGAAAAGTATCAATTAAGGAGATGTTTTTCGTAACTGACAAAACATATTTTTCAGATATTTGATCTTTCAGACATAGGTAGACGTAAAGAATTGTACCGAAATAACTAAGACGTAAATAAACAGTTGTACGACATGGTAGTAGCAAGACATTTTTATAAATGAACCATCAATTTTGCAAATGTATGATTTCTGAAAAAACGTGATCAAGTAGTCACACGTCAAGATATGTCAAATATATTTTTGTAAACATCCTAGGAATATAAGAAAAGTGAACGACTTCAAACCAGTTTAAAGAGAGCTCAACAAGACCCACAACTATTTAACATTCCGCTTCTGTAGCACTTGTTATTTTGTTTGCTATGCTTCTCGGGCAAGCAAATAATTTTTGTTGTGAGCATTATGCTATGTTTGCATATTGCTAAATGCAGTAATATATAACTTGGGTGACTTCAAAACAAGAGTGAAGGATGCTACTGAACAATGAACTACATCCTCGACTTGATCATCACTATCAGGATATATAAAGGTCAATGTCTAGTTTGTCTTAAGGCTTCCTTAGACTAACCCCTTATTTATTAACGCACAATGAAGCTGTTTTAGTTACAATATTCTTTGTCACTTCTTGTCAAATTCAAATGTCATAATGACGGATAAGAACAAACCATAATACGCAAAGCATATTATTTTATTATTTCAGCTATTGTGCGTTTGTGATTAAGAGGGTAACAGATTACTGCAGCCCCAAGTCTGTCAAGCTGTCTGACAGCCCAATATCTGTGAAAAATGAAACATTATGGCTTCGCTATTGACCAGAAGACGTGGCAGCTCAAACAGTCTCTTGAGGACGATACACGTAAGAAATGAGTGCTCCTTTTAATTAAGAACATAATATTGTCGCTAACTACATTAGCAATGTACAAGTTGCAGACCATTCTCAGAAGTTAAGAAATCTTCTCAAAAAGGGCATTGAGAATGTTCTCTTTCTATACAAAGTTTAAGAATATTCTTAGAAATTTCCGAGAATTTCTCATAAGAAACTTTCACAATTTGAGAAGTTATTTTTTTAGTACAATGCTAAGCTACATATATGTATCCTTAGTCATAAGAAAAATACTAACAGGTCAATAGCGGCGTAGAACTGTAAGTGTGTAGTTTACTTTAAAAACAGGCAATTTTTCACGTTAAACACGTTTTAATTCTCAGGCAATAGGTATACTATAAGAACGCATGACATTTTCCAACTTGGTCTACTTGCCGCGGGCTTGCTTCATGGATGTTTTGGTACTAACCTCGGGTAAATCGGAAATATGGTAATCACCTTAAGCGTGAATTTCTCCCGGGCACCTCTCAAATTAAATACGTGTTCGAATTCGTCGTTCGTACTGGATTTCAGTGAGGCGTAAAATCAGTGAGTGACACAAAGCAAGCTAGGTAGATGATTCTTTCTTTTCATTCTCTTCCATGACTCGTTTATGAACTCGAGCCACCAAATATTAACCGGCGAGTTGTAGTTGTCTTATCAGAGCGAAAAAAAACACATTTAAGGGCGTGCATTCTCAGTTTATCGCTTTACCCGTCGAATGAGAGAGCTCGTATGACTACGCTCACTCGGTCCACCGTTCGACAGAGAGCCGTTTTTGAATAACACCTCTAATAGTCCTGGGTGCTGAGATTGTACCTCTACAGACTAATTGGCTTCTGCCCGTGACTTTGTCCGCACAGATTTTAATATCAGTAATCGTTAGGGTTTTTTTCGTATTTGGGCGTTTTCACTAAAAAGTGTACCCAATTAAGGACTGAAATTAAGGAACTTTAACTTTGTCAGTTTTGTGACGAAAATTAGCTATATATTGACGGCCGCAATGTATGGCTAATTTTCGTCACAAAACTGACAAAGTTAAAGTTCCTTAATTTCAGTCCTTAATTGGGTACACTTTTTAGTGAAAACGCCCATTTGGATGTTAAGTAGCCTATGTGTTAAGTCCAGGGTATAAGTTACATACACATCCGTCCAGCTCATGCAGCGTGAAAGAGTTACAAACTAACTCACAAATTTTCCCATTTATAATACGAGTATGAGTAGGTAGGATATATATAAATATAATCTCTTCAAAGATAGAAACATAACTTCTAAGACAACGATCCAATCTGAGAGAACTTACTGAGTGCATCGAAAAACCCGTAATTGATTTTCGTTAGGTCAAGGAAGGAAACGTGCCTGCCGTGGAAACTTCTCAGCGTTTGTGCAGTGTTCTATTGGAGGTCAAGAGGTCCTATCCTGTGGCCAGTAGGTCATAATGGTCACGTTTATCACTGTGGATAAATGTAGATAAAGTCTGTCACTTTCTGACTAGTATGTAAGAGAGTGACGGATGATGTATATGCGACCATAGCTGAGTGCTTTGGAATTACATTGATCTGTCAATTTCTCGCCGTAGGTACTCAAAATTTTACTTTCCTTTTTCAAATTTGTGTACTGAAAATCGTGACTGAGGAATGACTTAACTGTCATACACTGGCTCCGGCCGTTATACTCGTAGAATTTAAGGTTATGCATATCTTCGTATGATGTTTTTACATATTTTAAAGTATAAATACCATGAGGCCTTGAAGGTAGTCAAGCACGAATAAAACACTAACGATAAAAAAATGGATAGGAGTGGTATCCTCGCCGATTTTACTACCTAAGTATTTGTTTGTTGTAAAGTCGTAGAATGAAAGTTGCAAGGAGTGCTACGCCGTAGACGATCGTAGCAACGAAAGCTTACCTAGCAAAGTCAAATAAATACCTTTACCTTTGGAGTTTGTGGCTGAGTGTTTATTTTTGTTTTTTGTTGATGCTCGATACCTACGAGTATGTACATAAATATGCATACATATACCTATATGTAATTTTCACTAATTATTTCCTGTTATCTATATTTTGTACTTTAGTTATTATGTATTTGTCTATTTTCTGACAAGTTGCCGCGAAATTTCGGCTTGTCGCCTTTTTACTACTTTTATTTCTGTAATTTAATTTATTTAGTACAATAAAGTACTGTTTACATACATTCATATATTTCAGGCAGAAGAAATGGTTATGTATTGTTAATATAATATATTATAACCAGCTTTTGCACGCGGCTCCATCCGCGTAGAAGGCGTTTGTCGCTATTCCCTCGGAAACTGTCCAAAAGTGCAATTCCAGATTATAAATCATGCTCTGTACCAAATTTCATCCCGATCCGTTCAGTCGCTCTGGCATGATTGAATAACAAATATCCAAACGCTCCCATTTATAATAAGATATACTTTCGCCGCAACGTTGTGGCACTTTTTACCTATGGAGACTGTTAATTTCCCTAGATAAAAAGGATCTTATGTGTCACTCCAAAGTATAAGGACTACCTACAAAGAACAAATATTATCTAAATATGTACGGCCGTTTAGACGTGATTGAAACGAAAACATCCTAACGGTCATACAAACACATTTTATAGCATGTGGGATTAATATTTGTTTAAATACTGTTTGTGAGCAATGTATTTATTGTGCATACCGCATACGCCATCTTGACTCCTATCTCCAGCCAATCACCGCCCACGGCTGTGACGTTCCAATCCACGTAAAAATAACGTTTTCAGTCAGAATCTTTGTGTATTCATTACTATTTTTCTTTTTATGTTATCTGTTACTTATTGGTCCTAGTCATTTATATGGTTGCTCTAATTATTTAAGATTTACTTGCCAAAGGTGACTTTGTCGACAGAATGTGAGATAATGTTATTTCTTAACTGTCTGCATTCATTTGTTGTAAAATAGAGACTTTCACTAACTAGTAACTAACTACTAACAAGCAAACTAACATACGAATGCCATATATGATAAATTAAACGCTCCTCCCTCTCTCTTTGTCTGTATTCTTGATTGGTTGTCAATTTTGTTAAGTATCTAATGTTTGTAGGTAATCGTATGAGACGTAAGTACAAAGGTGATATATTATTTTCACCTCAGCAGCTCAAACAAGCAGGTTTTGCTGCTTAAAAACAGTGAGCAAAATTCAATTTTGCTGCGAGCGAGAGGCAAAGTAGCTTTTTAATTATTTTTTTTAAATGCCGTGAGCAGTACTGGGGCTACTCACAACATTCGAAAAAATTGAACTTCACTTTGTTCTGTCACTTTCACTTCGATAGGAAAAAAGCGAGAGATAGAAACAACTTGATTCGAAGTTCGATTTTCAAATTCCACACATAGTAGGCCCAAAAAGAAACGCACGTTCGGATGCACACATAACCGTAAAATTGCAAATAAAACTATCTGTTAAAGTTTGAAATGTGTTTATTATAACTATTTTATACCGTAGGTACAATCATTTTTTTTATTTAATGTTTTGAAGACAAAATTAATGAAAAATAAGAAGTTTATCATGTATCTACATAATTTTGTTATCGTTTTAACAATCTTTAATTTCGTGACATAAACCGCGGGGGCAGTTTCAGAACGCATTTCAAAAATAGCGGGATTATTGTAGCCAATAGCCATAGACAAGGCCTAGTTAGGTTTTTTTAAAGCCACAGACTACATAAAGCTGTATAAAGTTGTGTTTGCACTACGGCATTATCAAGTTAAGTCCACTTTTTATTTTATTAGTATTTTGCAAAAATGCTTGTGATTGATGCATATGCGATCGTATCGTTATTTAGTCGTGTATTCACCAAATGGTCACAACGGAAGACCTGCGTTGGCCCTACCAGCTTCACGCTGCTGAGGTGAAAAGTTGTATGTCTCACACGAGACCAAAGTTTTTTACGTCTCGTATCTTTGAATCCCTCGCTACGCTCAGGATTCTAACCTAGAATCACTCGCTACGCTCGTGATTCAATAATAGAATCCTTCGCTTACTCGGGATTTAAAATCATCACTCGCAGCAAAAACCAACTTTGCTCTCTTGTTGAACAAATAACTATTTCACCTCAGCAGCTCAAACAAGCAGGTTTTGCTGCTTAAAAACAGTGAGCAAAATTCAATTTTGCTGCGAGCGAGAGGCAAAGTAGCTTTTTATTTTATTTTTTTAAATGCCGTGATCTGTGCTGGGGCTACTCACAACATTCGAAAAAATTGAACTTCACTTTGTTCTGTCACTTTCACTTCGATAGGAAAAAAGCGAGAGATAGAAACAACTTGATTCGAAGTTCGATTTTCAAATTCCACACATAGTAGGCCCAAAAAGAAACGCACGTTCGGATGCACACATAACCGTAAAATTGCAAATAAAAATATCTGTTAAAGTTTGAAATGTGTTTATTATAACTATTTTATACAGTAGGTACAATCATTTTTTTTATTTAATGTTTTGAAGACAAAATTAATGAAAAATAAGAAGTTTATCATGTATCTACATAATTTTGTTATCGTTTTAACAATCTTTAATTTCGTGACATAAACCGCGGGGGCAGTTTCAGAACGCATTTCAAAATTAGCGGGATTATTGTAGCCAATAGCCATAGACAAGGCCTAGTTAGGTTTTTTTTAAAGCCACAGACTACATAAAGCTGTATAAAGTTGTGTTTGCACTACGGCATTATCAAGTTGAGTGACAGGTTTTATCTGTTTCATGTTTATTTTTTCCACTTTTTATTTTATTAGTATTTTGCAAAAATGCTTGTGATTGATGCATATGCGATCGTGTCGTTATTTAGTCGTGTATTCACCAAATGGTCACAACGGAAGACCTGCGTTGGCCCTACCAGCTTCACGCTGTGTTGTTCTCGCTGCTGAGGTGAAAAGTTGTATGTCTCACACGAGACCAAAGTTTTTTACGTCTCGTATCTTTGAATCCCTCGCTACGCTCAGGATTCTAACCTAGAATCACTTGCTACGCTCGTGATTCAGTAATAGAATCCTTCTCTTACTCGGGATTCAAAATCATCACTCGCAGCAAAAACCAACTTTGCTCTCTTGTTGAACAAATAACTATTGCCGGTACTATATGTAGTTTATGTAAGTTTTAGTATGTATGTATATTGATGCATAAATATATCTAGGAATCTATTTAGGTATTTTAATGTAATATTTTATTTATTTAGGTTTTATTGGTTCAGTTAGGCTTTTTTTTCGTCCTTTTTTATAAATTTGTACACCCGTTTACTCAATATACAACAACGATTCATTTTTCTCAATCTCTCAAGGGTTAGCTAGAGGTAGGTTCGCCTTCGTTCATCATTTTTATATTATTCGTAATGTTTTGGTTTTAGTTTTGTACAAAAAGTATGTACATACATTACATACACACATAAATGTGGAAGTAGCTAAACCCATTTCGATGAAATTTGGTATGGAGATAGCTTAAGTCTCGAGAAAGAACATAGGGTACCTAATTTACCCGCGAAAATCAACATTTACGCAGGCGGAGTCGCAGGCAAGAGCTAGTATAAGATAAATCATGATCTGTGAGCCCCCTGATGCGTATATACGAGTAGGAAGTATAGGTATAAAATAATGAGTCTAAATGAGCACACACCGTAAAAATGTTCATTACGTAACATAATTAATATTTAATGAAAAAAGTAGCCTTTATTACCCAGGTGTAAATTACCCAGTTACCTCTCATTCTCTGTTCTGTGACAATGTTGTTACGAAGCCATATTAAGTAGACACAAATATTACAATTATGAATAGATGATACACATTTAGCATTCATAGATTTAGAAAAGGCATTTGGTAAGGTTAACTGGAAAACAGCCGGTGAAATTACTAGCATTGAGGCATTCCAGCTTAGTCCTCAGGGTTGGCAGTACATTTGCAGTCTTAGGATTGCAGAATTAGGTGGCCTGTGTCCTCATTTGCCTTCTCTATGCCATAAAAAAATATGATTATTTTGAAAGAAGCTAGATTACATTTCAGAGACATAAGAATGATATTTGGATTTTACAAGCAACAAGAAATGTTAATTGAAATAGGAAAAGAGTCAGGCAAGGATGTCCACTTTCACCGCTTATTTTTAACATTTTTATCGAATGCGCTATCAGGACAGTAGCTAAGTCGGGCAAAGGGGGGGTTAAATTTGATGGGCATCTTATACAATTTATACGTGTTGCTGATGATATAGCAGTTTGAATTCCGCCTTGAAATAAATAGTCGTAAAACAAAATCGATTATTACTTCGAATATTACCCAAATACATCACACCATAACATAAATACAGAAAAAAAAACAGGTAAAGCAATTAAATTATTTGGGTAGGTGACCAAGGGAATATAGATTTTTAGTACTGCTAAGCGATGGGCCAGTCACTAATACGCTGGTAAACATCTTAGCCTATTTGTGCAAATTGTGGTTACTGAATTATCAACCACTTTTAAAGTTCTGGGTTATTCTGTAGCTCTGTCTAGATCACTCTGGGATTAAAGGCGTGAAGGTATGTATGTATTTATGTTTGTATGTATGTATGGGTGGCTTTATCAACAACTGTAAGTGCACGCCGGATATAATTGCCCGAATGGCCATGGCGAAAGCGTATAATGCCAAGAAATATATATTTAAAGCTAGAATATCACGCAAAATATTTTTATTAGGGTGTTGGGGAAGCTATTGTACCCCGGATATAGTTTAACCTCAGACAGTTGTCAATATTTAAAATATTCCGCGCTCCTCAGAAATAAATATCATGTCATCTGAACCATTATCTATAAAAATAAATTGACACCGAACTTACGTTGTACCTCGGAGTAAGGACTAAGGTAGAAGAGCTCCCAAAGTTTTCCGATTCTTACTATTTCTCATTTTTTATTGTCAACATAAGTATTTGTTACTTTTATTATTGTTGATTACATTTTTGTTAATGATTTCAATTGATCTCAAATTAGTCATACAATTGTATAGTTAATTTTTGTCACACAAAGAAAAAAATTAAGGACTTTTAAATTGAGTCCTTAACTACGCACACTACACTAACTATTTATGAAATTCACCCAAATATAAAACTTCGTTTAAATATTTTGTTACTCAATTACAGTAGGCACACTGATGTACCATTATCCAAATTAACTATCTATTTTCTTCTTAATCAGAATATTTGTGCAAGTCCCGAAGGAGTAGAGATAAATTAATTCTAAGCGAGTAAAGTCGCGGGCACGAGCAAGTCGTCAACAAAGTAAAAAGCAGGGCTGTCGCACTATAATAAGCAGGCGGATACGTTATTAGGTTACATCTGTCAGGGAATAACGACCGTTGAGCTGTTAGCAGATTAAATTACCCTTAAACAAAAGCAAACATCAAAGGCAGATGAAAATATATTTCTCTATTAGCCGTAACAACTCGGAGTAATCCTGTTAGTTTACATAACGTAATTTGCATGACATAAAGCGAACCACTTTTATAAGGAATTAACTGAATTTGGGATAATTTGACGCGGCTCAAGTGTCTTCCTTTACAAATTGTGGGGTTTGAGTAGGATTATTGTAAAAGGATTATCTTAGCCGTAATTTACAAAGGCGTGGCATTTTAATCCCGTCAAAGTCCCAGCAACTCGAAACAACATCCATTGTTGAGTTCGTCAACGTCTTTTAATTAATTTTCATTTGAAATTTGTCAATTGTCGGTGAAATTAAACGAAGTTTGCCGTTTCTTGACGACGTGAGACGGTTGGCTCGCGGCCAGGCTAGTTCTGTTTGCTCTTCGTGTGTCTCTTGGTACGGCGCGGACAATGTGCCAGATAAAGGTAAATGAAAAAATGTAATAAATCGTCGATCCGTCCCGGCCTAAGCGGCCGGCGTCATTTGTCCAAGAGGGATGAAATTAAATCCATTAGCACTCGGAAATTAGTACTTTTTCCATCAAACGGGAATTAAGAGACTAATAGAAAGTCAATCACTGCCGCCATTATTTTATCCTTTGCCGCCGGCCGGCCGTTTGTGAAAAAGTTGATGTCGTAAAATTAATATTTCAAGTTTGAACGAACTCTTTTCGTACCAGAATGCAAACAGCTGCTGCAGGGTAATACATTGTGAATTTTACGACAGCTCAGTGTTTAGGGTGCAAAATTAGAAAAATACATACTGCCGAATAACTTCTAAAATTCAAAGAAATAAAACAATGCTAAACAAGAAAAAATAAGAAGTTCTTTTATTTTACCGTCAGAATTACTGTACAAGAAACTTTGTAAATAACACAGTTAACAGGTTGTACGCACAGCAAACGTGTACGTGATTTGGCCGATATATTTATTTAGTCTTGTAATATTTACTTTCGAATCCAAGGTAAAGCTTTTGCTGGTCATGGTAATAATGATTACAGTAGCTAACAAAAAATATACACAGTCGATTAGGTGTAGGAAGGAAGCACACAGGCAACACAATTCGCCAACCAATCCGGTGTTGCCAGAGACAAAAACTAATCCGATCGAGTTTTTCCGCGCCCGGGCCCCGGCGTAATACAGTTTATCTGGAACGGTTATCGACAAGCAGTGCGACCGCGACTCCCCGTCGATTGCAAGGGAAATTGTTAATTCTATCGAAACGAAACACATAGGAAACCACGTCCCGCCGCTCGTACGTCGCGATGGCTTGGCACCCTTCCAGCCACCGATTGTGCTTTACTATGGCGATTATTTTCACTGGTGCACTATTCAAACTGCTTCGGATTCCAACGACTGAATGGACATGAAAGAATTTTCGTGTGCAACGACCGACTGTAATGATGGCCGTTTATTCTTTGAAAGGAGCGCGCGGAGGAAGCGCGCGGATTTAAAACGGTGTTCCTCCCGTGAAAAATTATTTACTACGCCCTCTTTATGTGTTTGAAGAGTGCTAAGGGGCCGCGGAGTGGCGTAGCGCGGCCGCGCGCGTTGTCTATGACGCGCATAAAGCGCGTGAAACATGGATATTGTCGTCCGGATATACGTTTACGAGACCTCATCATTTTGAACGGCCCAATAAAGTTAGTTAGTTGCCATTCAATATCATAGTCAAGTTTAAAATTTCCCCTTTTGTCGTCAAAAACAAAGATATTTATGTCATGAAGAGAATTCGCTATTGACTTATTGTAGCCAAAACGTCGAAGGACGTGGGGTAGTGAGCGGAATTCGGTAATATACGTAGAATAGGGATTGTGTACCCACATATCCCAGCTTCACTTATGGGGATTGCCGGCATTTTCTGAATTGTTGTGTTTTCGTCTTTATTGCATAGACCGAAAAAAGGCACCTCGACATTCCGTGGCCGCGAATAAATACACGAGCGTGCGACAAAGTCTGCAGTACAACTCAGTACTTACATTAAATTAGTCTGAGCAGCTTTATTTTATGAGACATAATTGTCTAACTAAGATTTTGGAACAATCTCAAGACAAAGTAGTTGGATACGTCAATCCATTCGGGACCCTCCGTGATGATCCCGTCCATTAGGCTGTCGCAATTACTGTGGTCCTTCTAAAATGCCGACCGCGCTATTATGTGACGCGATTGAGGTCACTGCCGCATACGAATTGACAATTTGGTCTAATGGAACGATAAGTGCACGAAGATGGTCGATAGATATTGTTATAATATTATTGCATGGTAGTTTGTGCCAGGTAAGGTTAAGAGTTCTTCCTAAGTAGTGAAATGATTCGAGTCGTAAAAAAATAAGTAACATTTCCAGACCACTTATTTCTATTTCTATAAAAAGTGCGGTTTCAAACGTTGCTTCCAATTATTGAACTACATAGTAACCGACTAACACTTTTACATTTAACAGTGCTTCGATCGCAATAATGAGCGCTCAGGAAATGTGCTTACCAGATAAAAATTTACAAGATACGACTGTATTCGTCAGTTACAACTGTTTTCATCAATGTAATAAACGTATAAAAATATAAATAATGTGTGATCGAAATGTAAAAATATTGCCACACGTTTTTAAAAACCACTACAGGGTCGTCCACGAAAAATAAATCAGTAAATATGAACGCCAAGCAATTTATTTCCCCCAATTCTTGAGACAACTGTCTGCTCCTAGTGTAATATTTTAGGTGATGGAAAAAAGTGGAATACTGGCTAGAAGCCAGAACAGGCGACAATTCCTTTTTGCTATTGATACCATTTGATACCACGTACCTACACCCGACAAATTTCCAGCTTCTGTACAAAATAATAAGGAAAATGTCTATTGAATTTAAAAGAAGACTGGTGTAATAAACTTTAGCGCCGTATTTATTTGGATGCGTAATAAAGTATCAACAATGAGTACGGATAAAAAGAGAAAAGTTTGTTTCACGAACTCGAGCGATATTAATGATAGTACAATCATAACTTCAAGGGCTTTTGTTTTTATTGTCATAAAAGATAAGGATAAGCCCTTGGGTTTTGTTTGAATTAACTTACTTTTATTTATAGGTTGAGTTGAACCCGTAAATTAGGAGTGGGGCGGTACATGGGAATACTTAATTAGGGTAATACCGGGCGGCCTGCGCTTAGTTGTTGGTGTAGTTATTGCAAAAATGGTGGCACGTTATTACGGTACAGAGCGAGACTCTCAGGAGGCGATGTAAAAGCAATAGCGCACGCCACAGCCGTGTCTCGCTGGCATGAAGGTATATTCACCTGGAAAAAATAGGACAGTGAGGTTTTTCCTCCTATAGAAACGAGAATTCTGCACGTTTTGCTATTTGGAGAGATGATACCATACATTATGATCCAGATCCGGGATCCAATCACTTGCTAAGGTAAATTTCACAAACTGATTCATTTTATAATATAATAACATATTATAATGATAACCGTTTTGCAGAACGTTTTTTTTTTCGAAACTGTAAATATTTCTGGATTTATTTAAGGACCATCGATAAGATTAGGTTAGGTTACGTTAGTTTTGTAAAAATCTTGAAATATTTAGATTTTCGGAAAAAAAGGTTTTCCAAAATGACATTACATGAGTGAAATGAATTAGTGAAACGTTTTTAGCAAATTATAGTTAACCAACCCATCCATATAATTATAACAATAGTTTTAAAGGCTTCATTGCTCGATATATTTGCGATTTTTGTACTATCTTGCAATAATATACGGTTTGGTTCGGTTTATCACCGGATATTTTCCACGCAATTAAGTATTTACTGAAAAGGAAAATTTGAGATATTTGAGAAAATATTTTTAATTTCAAATTCCTGTTCCTTATTTTATTTACGTTTTATTTAGTTTACAGGAGATGTTTACTCCTGCGGTCTTCTTTTCGTAGAATTCGGCTATAGCTTTCCTTGAGATGTATCTAATTGAAAAGAAAATACCTCAGAATTCCAGAATCTGCAAAAAAACAAATAAAGTTGATATAATTCAGCAAATTATAAAATAAAACACCATATTTACGATGCCTTTTCTCGTAAAATTGTTGACCCTATTTCACAGTGGACGTTTCAAGAATTTCAAACGTTTGGAAAAAAGATACCGGTCGTGAAAATAAATATCTAAAAAGGACAAAATTCATTGTTGTTTTCTGTGTACTTTAAACTCTTAGGTACTATGTAGGTACTCTCCTTAGTAACAATGTCCGTTTTCAAATACCGTTGTCAATTAAATTTTATTATAACATTTATAAGAACCTACCTTTTGCCTGTTTAGATAGAAATACAAAATATATAGAAGGTAATATGTGTTGTCTATCATTTGCACATCACGTCAATGTATCAAATTGGAATAAAAAGGGACATATTTAGTCCAAACCGTGTACAGTAAGAGACACTGAAACACGTAACGTTTTATGTCTTATTCACATTGTGATAAGGGCGAAAAAGGTACGTATTTCGACTTCCTTGACTGTAAGTTCTATTCGGAATTACATTATTGTTTTTGTATCAGTGCATATCAGTTTACCCTAAGGTAAGGTGATAATATAGAATGATTAAATAGTAACATATAATTAATTGATGCATAATTATTTTTGGGTGACTTCAAATCTTATGCAGACCACTTTGTTAATTTTTTGGGTTCCGTACGCGAAGGATTGCCTTACGGGACCCTATTAATATGCCTTCGCTGTCCGTCCGTCCGTCCTAACTGTAAAGAGCTAAATCTTTTCATCCGTAATATACCTAGAACAGGTTAATTTTTTTCTTCTGAATTTGTGTTATTACTAACTAACTATTTACTATGTTTTTTTATTAAGAAAGTTAAAAATAACAAAAGGGGTCCCGATACATGAAACGTTTTTTTTACTTATTTTTATTTTAGTTGTATCGTAAAAACGGTCAAAGATACCTACAATTGATATGATTATACGAAACCTGAAAAAAACAACACTTACAAAAAAAAAGTGAAGTGTGAGTTGGGCTCACGCTGATTCTATTCGAAATCGAATTAAAATCACACGCTCTATTTCAACTTGGAGCAGCCTGGAATATTTATTCCTTTAAACTTTGTATGTACTTATGTAACAAGGAAAATCTCAAATTGCCTGCGCGGTAGGACGGCAGGGGTGCCAAGCGACGACCTAAATAATTTTTCATTACCAAAATCACCCTCGTGTTTCAAAACAATAATAACAACGCAAGAGATCATTTTTCTCACAATAAAAACAACCATAGGTACCGACGAACAACACCCCAGCAAAAATATTTTTCGAAACGACGAAACAACGTTAATATAATGAATATTCAAAAGCAAGAATTCGTGCAAAACAATAATTTGAATAACAACTCGGGGTGTACTGATTCGTCAAAACGTTTATAGTAAAGCAACTTAGGCAAATCACTGGAACCCTTCGCCGTAATTATTATTCAACCGCTATCCAGGGCAAATCGAGTAAATTTGTTCTTAAATTACTTTTATTAAAAGCATTTCTTTCCCTCCGCCGAACCAAAGTGCTAAAGTAGGGTAAATGGACTGGAATTTCCGTTTCAAGAATAAATTATCTAGAATATTGCAGTAAATTACTTTTAGAAAAGATGTTCGCGATCATTGCAAATATCGGTCAAATATTTAGAGTGCAAACATTTTCGCTTTATCGGGGATTCCGATTGGAAGCGCCGTTTGCAGCCATTACCGTTTCGGTGCGCACAGCGCCGCGGAAGGAGCACTTCATAAATACTGGTACACATTCAATAAGACGTGACGTGAACGATCACGCAAAATGATTTTACATTTTCGTAGAATACTTCTGTACTTCTTTTAAGATAGACTGCTACGGAAATTCTACCGTACAAGCATTATTGTAATCGAGTATAAAACTTTTGCATTTGCCCTATCAATATAAAGTATATTGTTACGAGTATTATGGGAGTATTTTAAATTAGAAGTTATACTCGTTTACAAGCATGGATTCTCTCATAAGATTTTCTTGAAATTACTCATCATATCAGCCTGTTGCAGTCCACTGCTGGCCATAGGCCTCCCCCAAGGAGCGCCACAACGCACGATCTCCCGCCCTTTGCATCCAGAAAATTTGAATTTAAATTATTTGAATCCTTTGTATCTTGAAATTACTAGTTAGCATTGATTAAGTACAAGACCTCTATTAAGTCTCTTCTGTAATTTTTTATACCAGTGAAGTTAATGGCAAGGTAATTATTTTTTTACAATTTCAGAGAAGTTTTGGTTAACGTTGATTGGGTTTCGAGTCTAATTTAAGACTATTGAAGATGCCTTAAAACATGCATAACTGTTTGAGCATTAACGATATTATAAACGATATAAAACAATAATAACATCAACAATAACACGCTCAAAGTAACAGATCAAAACAAAGAAGTGTTACCACATAGCTGTAGCAATAATTGCAAAATTTGTATTTATTAAAAAAAGTGCAATGTCCATTTACTTATTCAATTGTCCGATCATCGTTGAAGTGGTAAGTGCTCATCGACGCCGACCTGAGTGTCATTGATTTGCTGACTGTACGATTGTACTCATACATACAATAAAATATTTTAAATGTGCCCCTTTTGCTATCCGAACATCGTTGAATATTATGAGACGTAGAAATAACTAGTTTCATTTGTAACTGTGTAAAGACGGAAGTTCCACTTGGAAAAATAATAAAAATATTTTCATTACTTACTGCAACGAGTGTATATATTATGTTAACTTGTGTGTTGTTACACAATCTTAAACGAACAATAAACTGTAGCGGAGCAAATTAGGTAGTTATCCTTAACTTGTCTTAAAACTGATCTTTAATTGTTAAAAGCCTGTTAATTTGTAATCTGTGGTGTATCTTAACACCACTTTATGAAGAGTTCAATAATTTGGACGTGTTTCTAGTTATCAACGAATATTTTCTTGTAAATAAACAATAACATGAAAAAGACCATACCAAGATTTTGATATATGTAGAAGATAGTAAGTAGATACATATATAATTAATAGTTGAGTTTATGATAAATTTGGTTATTTAATTTCAATTATCAATAAAAAATGCTAGGGGACACAACGCGTTATGAACTTTTGGATCCCAAGGTTCAACAGGGTTCAGGCTTAAACCAAAATAAAGTTTAGGCATCAACCAAAACAAGTTTCAGACTCCAACCAAACGTAATTTATAAACTTGGTAACAAATTAAATAGAAATTACGTCCCGAAGTTCTGAATATTAAACCAGTCCCTTCGTAACTTAGTGCTCTAATTTATGTAAATAGGAGAAGCCTGCAGTATGATATGATATTAAAGGTAGCGCAGGAGTTGGCGAATGAATTTGATTCCAAATTTAACTTCGGTTGTACCTCGAAGTTTGTTAATTTGTTCATTGCTTAGACATAAATTAAACATTCATTCGGAACCTAGCGAACTTATGACAGAAGCATTTTAAAGTGTATATTTAACCTTTATTTTAATACGAATTAGGTTTAAATTATACGTAGGTAATATGAAAAAATTACTATTAAAAGGATAATAATATTGTTCAAAATTCGGACTTCGAGAGGAAACTTCCTTATATTTTTTAATTTTCTCTCTCAGTTTACTGATGGTGCGAACCGACTTAATATCTATCCCGTATTTCCGATAGTAGCATTAACGTACTGGATTTAACGACTGTCTATTGAGTTCAAAAGAGTTAGAAAATTTGAATAAGCAACAAATTTTGATAGAGGGTCTCCCGACACCATTGCTACGAGGGTGCATTGAAAAGTTCTGAGCCTAAGGTTGAATATAATAAAAAAAAAAACAAATAAATACTGGCAGGTCAAAGTGCCATATTTAGTCGCCATTATGCACTATCTTTTGTTTTTTTCCTGTCACAATTTTGCATTTTATGCTGGAACTGCTACATAAGGTCACTGATTTTTCAAGTAATGGATAAAATTGAGCACAGTTCTGTCATAAAATGTTTGCAAAAGAAGGGGTTAACACCAAAACAAATATTTGAAGATATGAATCAAACATAAGGGCAATCTGCTCCATCGTATGCTACCATAAAAAGATGGGTAGCTGGTTTCAAACGTGGCCGGGAGACTGTTCAAGACGAGCCCAGGAGTGGGCGGCCGTTGACGGCTACTACGGACGAAAATGTCAATAATATATTAGATGCGATAATGAAGGATAGGCGATTGAAGATTGTGGAGATAGCGGAAGCAATGGGTATTTCTTATGAGCGGGCACAGAACATCATCACCGATGTTCTTGGATTTTCTAAGGTGTCAACCAGGTGGGTGCCTAGACTGCTTTCAGTCGAGAACAAACGAGTACGTGTTACAATTTCCCAAGATTGTTTATGTATGTTTCAACGTGACTTCGACAATTTTTTCAATCGTTTTATAACTATGGACGAGACATGGGTCCACCACAGTACACCAGAATCGAAAGAACAATCCAGGCAATGGAAAAGACCAGGTTCACCACCACCCAAAAAAGCCAAGGTCATTTTGTCAGCTAATAAGGTAATGGCCTCAGTTTTCTGGGATTGCAGGGGGGTTATCATGAATATCATGATAGACTATCTCGAAAAGGGCAAAGCAATAAATTCGGACTACTATTGTGCTCTTTTACGTCATCTGCGTGAGGAAATTAAAATAAAGAGACCTGGAATGCTGTCGAAAAAAGTACTGTTTCACCAAGACAACGCTCGCGTTCACACTTCGGCGAAATCAATGGCACAAATATATGATTGTGGATTTGTAGTGCTGCCGCATGACCCTTACTCGCCGGATCTAGCTCCTCCCGATTATCATCTCTTTCCAAACCTCAAAAAACACTTGGGAGGACAAATATTTTCGACAAATATGGAGGTACAAGAAGCAGTAGACTCTTATTTTAACGACCTCAGCGATTCTTTTTTTTTTGATGGGATAATGAAGTCGGAGGCGAGGTAGACTAAGTGCATTGACCTTCATGGAGAATATGTCGAAAAATAAAATTGTTATAAAAAGTGAGCCCGTTACTTTTTTTTACCAGGCTCAGAACTTTTCAATCCACCCTCGTATATCAGTTCTTTAACACAGCTTGATTCCATTTCCATCATGTGTCTACAATTTTAGTTCTATACCTCGGTTTTTGGAAACGGTCACTAGTTTATAAACAAATTACAAGATTATCAAACAGTCATGTAGCTAGTAGTTACTATCAGTTACCGATGCATACTTAAGAACGATACTGGAAATTCAGATTCAATTCAATAAAAATAACCGAATGACAATTTTGATCTTTATTTTTCCTATGTTAAATTCGTATTCGTCTTTTCCTAATCAAATCCTACAAAAATATTCACATCCACATTTGCATTAGGTAACTGGATTCATCATAAAGTATGGAGCGCAGATTTTTAATTTAATAGCCGTAAGAGCAGTCCCGTATAAAATGTGTGTGTATTTTTAGACGATTGATCGGGATTTTAGACAATTCCATTTATTTCTGTACATGTCAGACGGATATTCTTGGAATGATATTCTCATCGCATATTGAGCGATATATTTTGGAAGTCTGGGGACTGTCCTACCGACCGGCCTACACGTGGATAATAGAAAATACTGCAATTCCTTATTTTTTTGTGTGTACCATATATGGCATTATAAGGTAGGTACTTTTTAAAACATAAAATTGAAAGTTCCAGACTTGGTTACAAACCTTTAGGTGTCCACAATATAGGTTTAATTTTTAATACCGATAGAGTAGAGAACGTAATTTTTTTTCTGGTTTATCATTGTATAGGCAGAAATAACCAAATAGCGCGGCCAAAATAATTGAATATAAACTAAAAACACATTATTTTTAAAACGTTTTATTTAATCACTTTTGACTAAAGTACATTTAGGTACTGTATCGATGCAAATATGTCTTGTTATTGTTTATGTGCAATAAAGAAGTTATATACCTACATAATAAGCATTTTCCTGATTTTCGCTTTGAACGCGTTTTAATGTTTTTTTGGATAACTAAACCAAGGATAGGTACTTGGAAGAATCGGACACATTGTGCAAAAAATTTAGTCGCTAAAAAGGTATTTATCGTTCGAATACTGCGCCGCACTTGTTATTTACAAAAACGGATCCAATAAAACAACACTTTAAAACAAAAGTAATTAAAACACCAGTATTGCTCACATTCCACCCGCGGTCGGATCGATCAATCACAATTACAAACAACACTCAAAACTCAAAAATGGCTTTCGGCCCGATTTTTATTTGCATACGAAATACGAGGTGGATTTACCGAATGTTATTTGAACGAATATTGATTATCTTGAATTTACTTTACTCCAAAATGTATGATTCCAAATTTCATAATATGGTAAAAACAATAAACAAATCGGTAAAAATCAAATTCGGAATTATGAGAAAAACGATTAAATGATACCGAAGCGAAATTTAAGCAGACATGGTTCAATATTGTGTACCACAAAGTCGAGTTGTGATAAAAAAAATATAATTCAGAAATAAAAATATCGTGACTGATAATTGGACTTTACAAAATCGGAATTTTGAAATTTGCGTTCATGAAGTTCGGGAAGAAGAAATATTTCGAGATTATGTAGCGTAGGTACCCCCTTAATACACCACGAAGAGATAAGTCACCATGCAACCCGCAAACTCATTTAGAGATGTTGGGCTCTATAACTCCGTTTCCCCATGCGTGTTGAAATAGTTCACAAAATAGGTCTGGGGGGTTATTATGGCATGTCTATACGGTTCATTTTACGGTGAGCGTAAAGGACAGCTATAGCAGTTATATAGCTGAGGCGTAAACTGAACTGCATAGCTATGTTATAATAACCCCCCTGTAGTTTCATTATGACGACATGTTGTTAAACCGCCAGTTTTGCAGCAAAGAGCATTATCAACATTGAATTCAACCCTAGCTCAGAAGAAGAAGAAAATCGTTTATTTGGTGCAAAACATAAAACAATAACAATTAAATGAAATACAGTGGCAAATTTATTCAGATTAAAAACCTAAACTATTTGAAGGGTCCACGAAACGAACATGTCTAACCACTTTTTTTTGAAAATGAGTTTTGAATCTCAAAATATAGAAGACGAAATGGACTATTACCTACCACTCAGATTCACATATAAATCTTCATATAACTTGTATCTTTTAACTCTTAAAAAAACCTCTACACGAAAATTACGTACAAAATGACATGGTTCGTAACTTTCAAATCGCGATATCTCAAAAAGTTACTAATGTGACTAGACATGTTCTTTCCGTGGACCCTTCATTTTATAATACACCAAATTGGGTGCTACTCAGCACAGTGTCAAATATGTGAGTGTCGCCGTGACAGCTGATTTTAAGTTCAACTAGAATGGGAGAAAGTGCTGCTGGTCATTTAATTATGTACTAATAAAGTACGGAATCTTAAAGAAATTATTACGAAATGTGTAAGAAATTAATAAGAGTCTTTTTCAAAATACAATCCATTAAAGAATCGCTCGACTGCATTAGGAGGATTAAGCATTGGGTCCATAATGTTATCACTTACTAAAGGCACCTATATTTTCAGGATCACTCACATTGATTAAAATCACATTCGAAACGTTTTGTCGCGATTGAGTCGATGTAGAACGTCCGCTCATCGCTTTGGTCAACTTGGTTAGAGCTGGAGCCGATTGCATAATAAAATACAAGCTAATAGTAAGTGGTTTTGTATGGATTTCTAATAATAGTATCCCCTGGTCTTATTATTCTAGACTTGCTTCTTTTACCAGCAGCGGCGTGATTTCCTGATTACTGAAATACGGCAGTGAGTCATTACTGGGAGGTTATTATGACGTAGTTATGCAGTTCATTTTGCGCTGAGAGAAAGGGACAGAGATATATAACTGCTATAGCTCGGCCCTTACGCTCGCCGTAAAATAACCCCCCTGAACTGCTGAATGAGTAAATATTTTGATTGGATGGAGTAGGCAAACGTGCACACAGGCCACCTGATGGATTATTGTGACGTAGCAATGCAGTTATATAGCTCTGTCACTTTCTCGCAGCGTAAACTAAACTGCGTTGCTGATCTGAACTCTGAAGCCCAAAGACATTTTCATTTATTTTTCGATTTCAATTTCAAGATCGCAATTTTACCGTAACGATCTCAGGACAGCAAATGCGCTCCC
Source organism: Acleris emargana (assembly GCA_927399475.2). Classification (NCBI taxonomy): domain Eukaryota; kingdom Metazoa; phylum Arthropoda; class Insecta; order Lepidoptera; family Tortricidae; genus Acleris; species Acleris emargana. The sequence goes on from OV656840.1 coordinate 9,414,460, forward strand.
AACCTTGACTTAAGATTGAATACCTCTATGCTAGTCATTTCACCGGTTGTTTTACCCCCGCACCGGAACACAACAATGCAAACATGCGTGACTTTCACACATCTGCATTACAAATTAACAGTTATGCTCCCTGATTTGCACACAATAAGGAGGATATTAGCTTTTAAAAACTAATGCAGATGTGTGGAAGTCACGATAACATTATAAATTAACCAAAAACCCAAAATTTTACTCTTCAACAGCATAAAGTGAAGCGGGCACATAAAGTACCATAAACTACGGGCACTGCTGGTAGAAGTTGAAACCGCTTCGAAATTAAGCTTAAAAAGGGGTTTTAAAAACAATGTTGGAACACACTCCTAAAATTTACTTTACGTTTAGCTTCCGCATTTGAAAATTCCTTTACACAGGGCTCGTGTGCGGCGTAAAGTCGTTTGAAATGTCATTAAATTCCAAATAGTTCCATGTGAAAAGTTTGAAAGAGTTGAAAAGCCAGTGGAATCGGTGTGAAAAGGGAGAGAACATTTAATGGGCACGTATAGGCAGAATGGCCAGTATACACGGGCCGAGCCCAGAAGCGCGTAAACATTTGCCGTCCGTTTACCACGTTGACTTGGTACACAATTTGTCATAATTTTAAACCAATTTCGCTAGTCCTTTGAAGTTCGTGTACACGTAACATTTGAGTTTAATGTTTTGCGTTTAGGGTAAAATAATTATCATACGTTTGTGAGACATTCTTTTTGCTTTGATCGTTGCTTTCAGACAGGCTCTGTTTACAATCGTAAATTAAATAAAAATATTTTTTGACTAGTAAAGTTGATCAAATCATCGTTAGATAATTATACTATTTTTACTATAAAATAGTCTAACAAGGGCTCGATTTCCATTCCATTGTTTTTGTCTTGTTATCGTATTGTTTTTACCTTATCATAACGTTGACGATATACGATAACATGTCAAAAACATATGATTTTACCGAGAAGAATTAAGCTGTAAAAATTAATGTATAAAGTACCTACTATAAAAGTCGTTCTTAAAGCCAATATCAGTTTATCAAGCTCAGTTGAGCGCCAGTTGGTCGTGTCAGCTAAAACAATGTATCAACTTTGAAGCCATAAAGTAGAAAACGGTTAGCGCGTCCATTGTGACATTTCCCTATTTAAAGTCGGGAAGAGTGGCGGGAGCGTGGTCGCGCGGAACGCTCTCAATGACACTTGACCGATTTATAAATGACACGCGGTTACTGAGCCGCTGTACAATAACAACAGATTTTCTGTGATAGTTTTCTAGGAGAGCTTGGCAAAGATAAAAAAAGATAAAAGATGTTTATTCAGTAAGTAGGCCGCTCGGTCACTTTTACACGTCAAAAATCTCCCAGCGCTTCGCAAGAGACCACTGAAAAAACACCGCAAGAAACTCAACTGTCAAATTGAAAGCAATTAAGAAGACTAAAAGTGTAACAAAAGTACATCAAAAAGAAACCACCATTTGAATCACTATTTGAATGAATTTTAAACTTAATTTCGTTATGTCACAGATGACTTGACAGTTGTCTTCAAATGTCTCACGTTGAACGAAACGTTAAACTGAAAAAAGGGGACGAAATAAGAAACCAAATAACAACTATTATTAGATAATCACGAATCATACTTCTAGCAAAGTTTAAATGTCAAAGACGTGACTAAAATGTGATCCGATGGGTCTTAGTGAGTTTCTAAAGGCTAAGAGAAACCACGCAACTCACATTGACAAATCTCAGCTTTGGATGGAACTTGCTTTTGACTTGAATTTTGCTTTTATAGTGAAATTATGATGAACTAAATTATTACATTCGTATTAAAACCCTCGAGATAGTACTACTTTATCACTCAGCCTTGTGCGGCCATGATTCGACCCCAAACCCGGCTGTGATAATCAAATTCTCGTAAATGCACTTAATTATATACAAAGCCATGAAATATACATGTACGTTTAAACGTCGTAACATGATGTAATTACCTACTAGTGCATTCCCAAACCAATAATTATTTTAAAGTAGGTACTAGGTACGCCACTGCTAAACTGAGTTAACAAGTATCGGAACAGACGGGCAGAAGGCATATTTGATAGTCATAAATTTTAATGATAGTAACTAAGCTGACAGGAAGATTTTACACCTTGTAAGGAAAGTTCTGGAAATAACTTCGGCAGGAGCCCGTGAATACCCAAAAGTTTGCAACACGGTGGAGCCAGAACAAACTACTTAAACATATTAAAGGTTATTCAGTCCATCGAGCTTAGTTAACTTACTTTGGTAGATTTTCAGCAAGGATTTTGGAGTTTAGAGTCACAAAATGTTTCTTTAAAATTAAAAAAAATAATTCAAGATATACACGAGCACCATATTTTTATTTAAATGTTAATTTGAAAACTATTTGGCGGATTAGGCAGTTCCACATAAAATTTACGCCTTAATGCAATAAAGGAGTATAAAGATTGATAGCTTTATACTCCTTTATTGCATTAACAAATAAATAATATAATCTCATTTAATTTCAGAAATTTAAAAAGTGTTATTGATCCTGATTAAGCCTAGTAAGAATACAGTATTTTGATCACAGATCATTAGAAGAGCACTAACTTCTCGTCATTCGATACGACAAGAGCTTGTGAAAAAACACGACTGTGAAAAATTACGATCGGAATAAAATGGGTTTCCAATTCAGCAACCAATAAAATTTGATTTTCGAAAATTATGGGCCACACTCGTCTTAAAGCAATATTCAATAGAAATCTCATGAATAAATTTACCTATATAATAACGTCATCCATAAAATGCAAGATGAAGAAACAAATGAATACAATATAAATAATACTACTGAATCAAAGTCGAGTTAACCAATGTATTACCTATCATTAGGTTACCTATCTATTTTATCAATCATATTACCAACAAACAGCTTTCAGTACTAATACTATACTCAATTGGTTTAGATACTCAACTAAAGGTTCCGTTGTTCAGAGCCATAATAATATGAATTGGTTTGTTTACATACTTATAAGTACCATTTTACCTTAACAAGTAGAGCTTAGCGTTATGAGTTTATCCCGCTATATGCCAAACCAAACGTATTAAAATCTCATTTTAAAACGAACAAATGTCTCTCTCACCAATAATGGTAGAAGTCAAAAACTTTTTTCATTTCGATGGCCATGAATAAAATTCATTTCACCGCACAAGTTTTTTTCAAGTTACCTTTAACGTACAAAAGCAACAGCTGTGTTATTTCATGCAAAACAATGGAATAAAATGAGTGTTGCAAATATTTCCATGATTGATATTAATTGCAAGCAATTAAGAATATTGATGGTAATACCATCGTCTTGTGTATTTTATCGAAATATCTGTACAACTTAGTAGCAGTTTTGTTTGGACAACCCAAATTTACGGGACCTACTTAATTTGATACTTAAAAACCGACCAGCGGGAGTCGGACTCGCCCGCGAAGAGTTCCGCACCACCGTGTAATACAGGGTGTCCCAGAAACCGACGCCAACCCGCCTAGGGCTGATAGAGCAGCTCATAAGCTATCGATTTAACCACCAATTGATCATTTAAATCAGAATTTTTGCCATTTTTCCTTATGTCCGTGGTACGAAAAACGCCTAAATTCATGTATTAATTCACATTTTTTTCAGTGTTTTCTTGCATGATTAGAATCACTGTAAAATAAGGAAGTTTTTGAAGCTACATGCCAATTTTTTTTTCATTTCATCTGTTTGAGTAAATACACAAAGTTTGTTTTTCCATACTTGGTGAAAAACAAACGCGGGGTTTTCTTAGTATGGAGAAAGTTACTCTGTGCGTTTACTCGAACATTTGTAATAAAAAAGAAATTGGCGTGTAGCTTTGAAAACTTCCTTATTTCACAGTGATTCTAATCATGCAAGAAAACCCTAAAAAAAAAATGAATTTATACATGAATTTAGGGTTTTTTCGTACCACGGACATAAGGAAAAATGGCAAAAATTCTGATTTAAATGATCAATATCTCGGAAACTAATAACAATTGCTGAACATACATGGGGGTTAAATCGATAGCTTATGAGCTGCTCTATCAGCCCTAGGCGGGTTGGCGTCGGTTTCTGGGACACCCTGTATAAAGATGATGCAAACACTGACGTAAAAAACAAGTTTCTTGCATAGGGAATTCCTATATTTTATAGCGGACATAGGTACTCATAGAACATACACACTCTGTAAAAAAATGAAGTGTCTCGCTATTATGGTTCAAAACACACCTGTATGTTGTTCTATTCTTCTGTTGTGTGTGTGTTGTTCTGTGATAGACGGACGCTTAGAGTGACACACAACGGAGGCCTTAGCAGTAAGGTCTCGTTGCTGTTGAAAGACAAACATTCAAAAATCTTTACAGGCTTTCAAATTTACAATATTAGTAGTAAAGTAAGTAGTGTTTTCAATTCACGAAATCGCGCCCTACTACCTTATTTTACGTACCTACTATCGTATCGTATAGTATGTAAACTATCCGGGTTATACATGTTCCACGTGTCATGAGTTGTGTTACATCGGGAAATGCCATTAACATTATCATCCTATTGTTTTTAACTCGGCCGCCATTACTGTCAAGTAAATACGTATCGTAACGTTGACAATACGATACGTCAAAAGCAATATGGTTTTACCTTCGCCAGACGCATATATTTTCATAGGTAATCTGATTTAAAAAAACTCAAATGTCAAAATGTCGAATCCATGGCTAATACTTATTTTACTTGTGGGAGGACCTTGTGCAGGGTCCGTCCGGGTTGGTACCACCATCTTATCCATTAACCTACCGCCAAACAGCAGTGTTCGCATTGTTGTGTTCCGGTTTGGGGATAAGACAGCCGGTGAAATGACTAGCATAGAGGCATTCCATCTTACAATTAGTCCTCAGGGTTGGCAGTGCATTTGCAGTCTTAGGATTGCGGTCTTGTGAATGCGAATGTCTATGGGCCACAGATTCACTTACCATCAGGTGGTCTGTGTGCTCGTTTGCCTTCTCTATGACATAAAAACAAAAAAAAAATTGAAGGCAATCATGCGCGCATTTAGCATAGTTTATACCGTGAAGTATGTTATTGTATCTGATTCTATTAAATAAATATGTTTGCGTTCCTTACGCTCGCCCATGATAGCGAATCATACAAAAATTATTGATAATAATAATATCTTGAACTCTGAATAGGGATAATCTGGTACCAATTTCCCAAATAACAATAGGAAATATTCACGACTTTTTTTCACATCTTGTTTCACACAGTTGAGATATAGTAGTTTATGCAACAGTTGTATAAGAGAGGTCAAAAAAGACGAGTGGTGTGGTTCGCCTGCGGCTCACATCGTAAAGCAAGACGCCACGAGTATTTTTTGACTTAGTTATACACCGTTGCATACAATACTTTTTCTACGACTAGGTTTCAAATAAAATGCAAAATTAAATTAATATACCTAGGTTAGAATACGAACGAACGAAGCACAGAACAACAAACGAGCGAGAAACATTCGAAAGCAACAAAATATGTGTCTATGGTTAACTTTGTTTTTAAATTGATGTGCACTTGCTAGGTTTCATATTTTTTTTAAAAGTTGCACAATCGATTTAACTTGTGAAATAGGGACTAAAAAACAACCTAATGATTTGAAAAATGAATTCTTTTACCTGATTGGTCGATTTTAATATAGCTGCGTTCTGGTTGGTTGATACCAAATAAAATGTTTTTTTTAAAGAGTTAAATTAGTAAAAGAGTTTACATACCAAAAAGAACCTAACGTTCCGATTGACAGTCAATGTGTATTGTGATTGGTGGTTTAATTTGGTGAAGTATTTTGATTGGTCAAATTAACCTAGGTGTAAGCTTTGGCAGCTAGGCATATCGTTTTGGCTCAAAAAAGCACAAGTGCTGTTAAGGGGAATAGACTAGATAGACTTTTCTAAGGAATGTTTTGCGGACATATTATCTATATTCTTATATTAGTGTTCGTGACTATATAAATGACAGATAAAAGTACAGGAGTAGGAAAAATATTTTTTTGAATAGCTATAAAATAATCAACATTATAAGCCAGCAAAGATTCGTTCCTATCTCTTTCTAGCAAAACAGAATGGCACATGGAGTTTACATGGCCGCCGTGTTACATGAGGTCACAGTGCATATCGGATCTCTCTGTCTAGGAGTTTAAGTTGCTTGTATTATCCGTATTACTTATCAGATTTTAATTTTAGTTTTACCTTTAGTGATCTCTTTTATGGTATTTATATATTTTTTTACGAAATGCGATTTAAAAAATCCATGCGTATTCATTACGATGTACAAACTAACGCAATCGTCGTTGCCGGTCTGCTTTTAACTTGATCACATTTTGCATCCAGTTCTCGTCTGCGTTCATTTTTAAATGGGTCTGCATGCTTAACTGCGCCAACACCCTTTAAATAAAATAAAAATATACTATACTAAAGTACTAATACTAACTAATATAAGAAAAAAACAAGTAAAGTATGACAAATACAAAAATAACTTAAAACAAACTTAATATAAAAATAGGATAGAAATTCCTAGTATTTTTATGTCTATATGACAATGGGTACCGTCTCAGTGTCGTCTTTAACCTATTTGTTACGATATATTGCGACGCAGCACATTGCAAAATACCGAAATAATGTTTTTTTTTTAAATCCCTGGATATTGCTAACGTGCGTTGCATAGTTTTACAGCCTTGACCCTGTAAATACCCACGCTCATCATACAAATTGTAGTACACCAGAGTGCGATCTACCCACCACAAACAGGTTTCATTACACTGAACCAGAGCGTCACTATGTTTTTTTTTTCAGCCGCCATTACATCGGCCCACGAGATAACACAGCTGAAGGTTCCGCTGCACGCCGACCCGCGTCGCGCCGCCGAGCTCAGCTGCCACTTCCAAATGGACGGCCAGAAGCTCCACTCTGTCAAGTGGTACAGAGATCTGCACGAGATTTTCCGATATAACCCCTCGCAAAAGGTAAAGCCCAGCCCCAAAAGTAATAAGCTAATGGTTCCTTTTCAAATGAACACGTCGACAAAGTAAAAACTTTACAGCAGATTTCATTATCGTTTTATAGAAAGCGTTTCTAAGAATTTCTGTATTTTGGAGTTCTCTTTTATCATAAGCCTTTTAGTATTTTCGGAGAAACGAAGAGTATCCAACAGACGTAAGTATTTTTTGAGCCTACTACGAATCCAACTAATTAGCTCACGTAGATGTAAAGTGCCATGATTACCGTTACTTGAAACGTAAAATTATTTTTATATTTCCTTTCATGTCTTGTTTTAGTTTAAGTCAGGATATTTTTTACCTTTATTTTTCAAGAGACGCTTTCGGTTACCTATTTAATTTCGGTATAATTTAACACCTGTCTGTGGAGACAAGCTTATAAATTAGATATCGACGGCGCTGACAACCCTCGTTACCGAGACTAAATAAATTGTTAATTTTAACTGCCATTTTATTTGAAGTGTTTTCAGTTAGCCTTCTGTATTGTCTAAAACAGATGCAAACGTCTTTGGAATTATTCAATATTAGCGACCAACCCTTGATTCACTTCAGTTTATGCGAGTTTTTTGTGACATCTGCGCATATAAACCAAAACTAACTATACATTAAAATCCTGCGTAAAAACTTATCTAACTGATGGTGAAAACCACATCAAAATCCGTTGCGTGGTTTAGGAGGAGTTAGCGGATATACAGACAGACAGAAACACAGACAGACGCGGAAGGAGATTATTGTTTTATGCTTTGTAATAAAGGTAAGGAAGAAAATTAAACAAAACAAAACCATTTTCATCAGTAGTGGTAGAAATAGTGGTGAAAGGACTCGATCTTTAACCCTTTAACCTGCCGTAAAACAGCAATGTTAGCATTATTTGTGTTCCGGCACGCGGCACGGGGTAAGACAACTGGTGAACTAGCATAGAGGTATTAAATCCCCGGGGTAAGACAACTGGTGAAATGTCTAGCACGGAGGTATTAAATCTGGTTTTAGGGTGGAAACGTATTTGCAGTCTTCAGATTTACATCATAAGATATCAAATGCGTGTGGGCTTCAGAGTCCTCTAACAATCATGTCTACTACGAACTGTGACCAAGAATATGGAAGCGAAAATCTTAAGTTGCACTTACACTGGCAATTTTATGATCAATAAGTGCCCGTCCACAGTACGGGCAACTTATTCTATTACACCAAATTAGTGTAAGACAGCTATTGTTGAAGGGCAATTATTGCCCGTGTAAGTCCAACTTTATGGTGTCCTGCCGTTTGACCAAAAGTCATTTGTCAAAATTACACTTGACAAACAACGTTTTGCAAAAAAATGTTAAGTCAATTGATCATTTTATTACTAGTCATGTTACAAATGATTTACTTTTCCAAATGATCAACATTTAAATTTACATTTTACGAGGAAGACGAACCAGGGCATAACCGACTCGGATAGGTTAGGTTAGAAGGCAAAGGCGGGAGCTTGGCTCCCGCCTTGGCCTTCGAGGTTATTTTTTTTTCTGCCCAGAAATAGGTAAACTAATTGCTAAATGATCAATTGCTAAGTGAGTTTTTGTAAGATGATACTTTTGTCAAATGTCTCGTTTGCCAAATGATCATTTGGTGAAACGTTGTTTGTCAAATGATCATTTGTCAATAATTTTTTGGTCAAACATTAGTGAACCCAACTTTATATCTCAGTTAAAGCTTATGACATTGAGGTTTCAACCTTATACATCTAACACGTTTATTTCTGACTCACGCAATTGTTTATATTTCTTCGCCGGAAAAATGAAACAAACAAATCCAGACAGTTTGAAAACCTTTGATATTTCTCACTACGCTACGCAGCGTAGAAATGTAGTTGTGTGTAAGTGCTTAAATGCTTTGGATCAATTATTTATTTTGTAACGTGCTAGAATTCTCTAATGGGGAGATCAATTGATCAATCTTCTAAATTAAAATCTTCCTAATTTAAACACTTTTGTAATTTACTTTGTCTTTTGTTATCCTAATTTTATATACATCCTGTATTGGTATGTATGGCTTTGGGGATACATAATCAGAAGTGATGTAGCTTAGTTTAGAATTAAAGTAGGAATCTAGTAAAATAAGTATGAAGGTTTCTAGAAGCAGACTTAACGTATCTCATGTCATGTCCCACAAGTGCCCACTTCAACTTTGCTCGCAACTTATCATTTGAACATTTTTTACACATCTGAATGATATTAACAATCCGTAGTTGAGCAGAGCTTACAATTATAGGGTAAATCAATTTTATTTTTTTGTAACTAATGCTTTAAAATCACTACCAATACTGAGTCAGATAAAGTTCTGATTATATCTCCGATGGCACCCTGTATAAATAATCTCCTTGCCCACCAGTTAAACATGACCTTCTTTACAGACGCAGATCCGCCTGTTCAACATAACCGGCATCATGGTCCAGGGAGGTACGTGTGAGCTGGACGCCTGCGTGGTACGAGTCATGCCGCAGCCGATGTCGACGCGGGCGGCGTACACCTGCGAGGTGTCCACTGAGGGACCCAAGTTTCAGATCGCACGGCAGACCAAGCACATGACTGTTGTCGGTGAGATTTGTATTTTTTTTTTGTGTCAGTGGTAGTGTGTTTGCCGTGTTGTTGCTGGGTTAGAATAGTGCCACTCCATGTCTTCCCGTGGATGTCGTAAGAGGCGACTAAGGGAAAAAAGGCTTGTAGTACTGTTAGGCGATGGGCTTGCCACCTGTCACTAATACACTGGGAAACATCTTAGCCAGAAGTTTTAAGACTTGTTGGTAATTCTTTAGCTCTGCCTACCCCACTCTGGGAATGAAGGCGTGAGTTTATGTATGTATGTAGTGGTAGTTTTTAGTGGTACGATCCCTACCACCATCCAGGTTACCATAGTTTAATCTACCGTCAAGTAAGGCTCAGTTTCATTAGTTGCTGGCCCGCATGCTTGTAGCAAACCATTGACGGATTGTTTTAACATTATTGAGCCGAGAGCTATTACAGAGAAGCAATGTATCAAGAAAAGCATCGAGCAATCAAACTGGACCTGTAGGTATGGGGATAAGACAACCGTTGAAATAACTGGTAGTGGGAATCCTCAGGGTTAGCAGCGTTTTTGCATTCTTAAGGTTGAAGTCTTGTGATTAGTGGTGGTTTGGATCCCAGTTACGATTACGATATGTGCCCGTTTGCCTTCTCCTTGCTATTAAATAAATAAATAAATAACTATGACAATAATAAAACTTAAGTATGTTATGAACTAACATGCCGTACGGTGACAAGTGTGTTTTATGGCTCAAGGACATTGCGCTGCCAACTGCGTGAGCTAAGATCAAATGTCTCTACGCTATGCGCTGTAGCTATATACTTAATAAAGACCCCTTCCTTATCTCGGTCGGGTTAAGTATTAACGGCATCCACTGTATTCTCTCCGCTGACGAACCTACCTATACAAATAATAATAAACTCATGTGTTATAGGTGGACGATATTAAACGAGAAATGTTTGTTGCGTCTTCTTTAACCTGAAATAAGGATTTTCAATCTGCCTAATGTCATTTGTCGGGACGTCATTACTTATCAACACAAAAATAGCTTCAGCATGGCACCAGAACACATCATTTGCCAAACCTACTCTGAGAATTTAGATGTTACAATAATGAAAAGGTGTGACAGTAAAACGGCCCAGTAATGGCAATATTTTTGGCTCATTAAGGTTACATCATTTTAATGGCTTAACGTTCTGGGCCAGACAACATTGTGCCTTCAGAACTTCACCGTTCCCACCCACAAACCAGTTTGTCATTCATGAGTTTCATGCCACGCCTTTTTCATTGTGACCTCATTTGTAATTCATTTATATATATCCCTGAAGTAATTATTGTTAATATTTTCGAATCTTTCGTGTCAGTAATTTATTTTCGGCAATGGCTTATCTAAATGAAAGTGAGAAAATGCAAAATAAAACCGAGCGTTCGGCTCCGCGTGCGGCGCTACAAAGCAATTATAATTTTCATTATCATTCTGTTTCCAGGAACGGTTTCATGGTATTTATGAAATAGGCTTTTATGTAACATTCTGTTTCCAATCTTAAAGATAATTATTTCAAATTCCGAACCAATAAAACGTAAATACAGATTCTTCAATTTCCGTATCCTTGAAAAATAATGAAATCATATTGCCGACTCGAGGAGCGGTGGTTTAATTTTATTTGTAAATACATTTAGAAAATTATGGACTACGCCTCGTTTATTTTTCCAAGATACATATGCTTATTGTATAAGTATGCCGCCTATGTCGACGATATATATTTGAAAGCGTTTGGTAACCACGCAATTTGTCATTATTAGGGTAAATTTAATTTCCCATAGAAGATCAAGAAACGCCCTCGCTTCTGCGGCGTATTGTGGCACCGCATCGTTCCTTTGATTACAAACGAGTCACCGCCCTGAGTGCTTCTGCCTAAAGATTTAATTACGTTCCCACCCACTGTCTCAACTCGCAACTTAACGTTCTTCAAAAGAAATTCTCTTAAAATTTTAAAATGAGCTATCCCCTTCGGGGACTCGTTCTTAACAGCGTTCGCCTTTAATTTTCATAACCAACTTGGTAATAAACTTACAACTAGGTTTAACTTTATGATTTATTCAAATGAATTTTACCTGCAGCGATGCCGGAGAAGGATCCAATCATAATTGGAGCTCCGAAACTGGTGAAGCCGGGGGAGCAAATGCTGCTCAACTGTACAACGGACTACTCCCTGCCCCCGCCTGACATTAATTGGTACATCGACAACGAATTACAAAAGGTTGGTGAGCAATATTCAGCCTTTACACACAATGCGGCCGCGCGCCCAGGGGACGTCTTGACCCTGTTAACTCACTATTCTAGTAATGGAATTCAGAATACCAATTTGCAGGGATTACATTGCCGCTATCCATCCATTATTATAATTGAGATACTCGTACACAAAACCAACTACTATAGTTCAAAATGTAGTTACAGAATATATTTTTTTTGTTTTTGAGTTGTTGGTAATTCTGTAGCTCTGCCTACCGCACTGGGAATGAAGGCGTTAAAGTATGTGTACTTATAGTTCCTAGCAAGCGTGATTTCAACTCTCGGTAAAGAACGAGTTTGGTTATTGAAGTACGCTAAATTAATTGTTTTATGCATCTATTTTTTTGCCTTTGCTTCTTCAAGATCGCTCAGAGCGGTTATTTTTTCGAGTGCTTTTAAATAATTACGACCCAGGTCACCAGAGTTCCTCTTGTTTGTGTCCAAATAATTCCTTCGCTGCGCTGAATAAGTAAGAAAGATTGGAGCGCGTCTCACAAACTTTAACCAAGAGCTTTTTGGTATTCTTTAGGGTACTATTTCTACTTCGGTTAAGTACTTTAAGAGTAGTCGGTACTAACACCGGTTGGATTAATACGGCGAAGTGCATTTACTCTTCAGTCGGGGTCGGGGCTCTGTTTCAACTTCGTACTCTGCCCTCGTTAGGATTAATCTGCGGGTATCGGGAAGGCAATTTGGTATTGGTAGGTAAGATCAGCGGCACGAGAACGTTTTGCTCCGATCATTTACATGTCATACGGATTCATGTACAATGCCGGCCCGACCTGGTCTCTAATTGTTAGAAGCCTGTGATAGTGCAGAAACAGCTTTGCATATGTATGAAACTTCTGACCGAGCATTACTTATTCGTATCAAGGGGATCGCTAGCTAGCTTTTCTCGTTTTGTACTTACTTGACGGGACACATACAATTTGTCTAGCTAGAAGTAATAGTTGCTACTAACTATAGATAGTAGTAGTACCTACGTACAGTCTGTGAGCACTTAGAAGAGGCTTCGGTTTAGTACTTCTCTCTCACTCGCTCTTAATAAGATCGCATGAGAGCGAGTGAGAGAGAAGTACTAAACCGAAGCCTCTAAGTGCTCACAGACTGTAATATCTTGTTACTGTTGTTTATTAAAAAAAAATATTTTTGTAACCTTAAGAAAATACCTTAAGGTTCTGTATCTTTTTGTTCATAAGTACGTCTAATGTATTATTTTCTGATTAAATGAAAATATTACAAGAAAATATCTCCACATTTTGTTACCAATTATGCGGGCTATTCATGCTCGTCAATTCACGCTTTGAGATTAGAGTACGTTGACGTGGATTACCCGTTTACACGCGACTTAGACAGGTTTAAGTTAAAATTGTAAGGCTACGATGAATTCTGGTGGCCTATGGAGTCATTTGGAAATGAATCTTACTTGTGCTTTACGCTGATTTTGATTGAAGGCATTACTGATTTTCACGCAGAGAAGCAGATACATAATCCAGTAAATAGTACAACTGCAAAAACAATTGCAAGAAGTGAAATTTTGATGCATGAGAATGTAAAATTTTATTCGTCTATTCTTAATAGTAGCCTTGTCGTGCTTACTGCATTTACATAGTTCGAGAAATAGGTATTCGAAAAGTCCAGAGTTAAGTGACATAAAACCGAATAGCGCAGTAGTTGTAGAATTGGCTATTTGTGCGCTTATTAATAGACCAGCTCAAGTTGATAATTAACCTACATAACATTCCATTTTTAAAAGCCCTTAAGAGTTTAAAAATAATCGTGCTTTGTTATAACGTAAGCCGGTTTAAATAAGCGATTGTTTTAAATGAAAAGCTAAGCATAAAACTTTAATAGTAGATACTGAAAACAAAATTAGTGAAAATAACTTTATCGAAGGGCAGGTCAGCTTATTAATTTACACTTTTACAATGCGATGCAAACGCACTGAAGCGGCAAGGGCTTGGCTCGGGGGCGGATTTGCGCAAGGAGCCAAGTTTTTTCCGACTGGTTTCAATTTAACTTTTTCATGCAATATTAATAAAATCAAGAAAACAACACATTTGCATTAATATCAGCAACAGCAATTTCACGAACAATATTATAATAATGCAAATATAAAATGACCACCGGAGCTCTATTTACAAATACATTATTATTTCACAGCCTGAAGCCTGGCAACGAACAGAATTCAGCGAGATCATGCCGGGCGGGTTGCGCGCGTCGTGGCGTGTCCTGCGCGTGCGCGTGTCGCCCGCGGCCAGTGGCGCGCTGCGCCTGCGCTGCGAGGCCGTCCTCGCCGTCGACCCGCCGGTCAAGCGCGACGCTACCGCCACGATCACAGTCTACTCCAGGACGCAGTTGTCTAAATACGTATCTAATAGAGGTAAGCATAAATAAATCTAATTAAAGTTTCCGCTTGCGCTAACGGTTTTTTTGCTAGTTTGTGGACAGTTACTCTGGAAACCAATGCAAAGTAAGCCTGACCGTATGATGATTAACTACATTTCGGTGGTCTTATTAAGTTATTAGTTATTTGTACTACTAAATTATTATTTTTTGGTAATTGCATTGGTTTTTTTGTTTGTTTCTGTATCTAGTTATTGGAATACATAGAGTGTGCATATTTAAATTACCTTTAAGTTGCTATTAGGTACATTTTTACCCAAAAGTTAGGCACGTTGAGAAGTATTATTCGCTTACGCAGAACGGTAATTTTGAACTTTATTGATAAAAAAAATATTCATCACTCGTTTGCTTTGTGCAACCATACTTACCAGTGACAGCCCTTATTTGCTTATACATAAGGTCGATTTACTTTGCAAAAGCACTCAAATGGATATAACAAACTTTTACAACAAGCAAAGTTGTAACTTTATTATACCACAACACCACAGATAAAATTGACGCTCTTCACACAACATTCATACAAATAATTAATTCATCAATGTCAACGTAAAGCAAATACTGTTCATTTTTGTACCTTACAAAAACAAGTGTCCGAAATATCTCTGGCTTGAAAGTAATTAACTTTTAGAAAAGATTAAAAACATTTTATCCAAAGCCGCAGTCAAAGTAAATTAAGCGTTTTGAAGTTACCTCAAGTCTCCGTTTGTTGCTGAAGAAATTGATTAAAAGCTTAATAAACCGTAGAAAACTCTTTTAACACTGCTACAGAAATATTTTGATAAATGAGTCACGGCCGAGGGTGTGTCATCGACGACATTCATGACCTTGTTTGTAACTTTCAACTTGGGAATATACAAAATTAATATTTATTTAGGTTTGTAGAACTTCTGGGCGGCGGTTGTCAGAGGTTAAAAGGTTCCTATTTTCAGAGCCAGGAACCCGCTAGGGAGCTCATTTTGTATGTGAGTGAGAGGATCTGGTGCTGAGTGTTAATATCTTCTTTCCTGTTTCAGGTGGAAACTTGTTCAGGAATGCGAACGAGGTGGTCGCCGGCGTCTGCACTCTGTATCTAATATCAAGGTTTATGAGCTTATGAGGATCGATGTAAATCATGTCTCGTGATATTAGCAGTAAGTGTAGATACCTTGTTTCCCGCGGCCTGCGTTCGGAATCTAAAATATAAATATGTAACTACAAATGAATGAAATATGAATGTCCATAGATCGAAAGAAACCTGTACCTCTCAGAATAAATCACTAAAATACTCATAAATCTCTACGAAGAGCATATAGACCCTCGAATGGCGTATCAACGAGGAAAATATTTTTTGTACATTCTAAGAGTTAGCAGTATTGTTAACAAAATTAAAGTAAAAATGTATAAAGCACTTAAATGTTATTTAATAGTCAAGGCAAAGCTGTCTAGAGATGGATTAAAAATGTAAGAATAAAATGTATTTGTTTCTCAAAGATGTCATGTTTTGTAGCTTCTCTGAGCGTTAATTAGTTTTACTATTAATAGAAATAATTAGGCATTAATCTAATGGCTGTGTTTTTACTTAAGGTAACGTCAATTCTTTGCACGACATCTTTTTAACTATACTGTACAGTTACACAAAATTGTTGTTTTTGTTTTACTTATCGTAACATACTCGTATAAATGGGATACGTAAATAAAAATATAAATACAATCTACTTTCTGCTGTTTCATTGCTCTCAATATCGGATTGTGCAATTGGCTGTATCTGGCATCCGTTCCAAATTGCAAAGATTTAAAACCAGTTATGGAAAAGTGCGCCGCCCTTCGGTGTAACGTACCAAATGCAAATAGTATAATATCCTTTCATGTTACCAATATTCAAACCGCGGACGGTTATGGTTCGTTCAATTGAAATTCTGACACCTTTTGTATGCAGCATATTCTAAATTATAACCCAAAGTAACAAACTACCGGCGGTTTTAATATTGGAAACGGACACAACGCCTTGCGGAGACTAGAAATATTCCAGTCTCGCCCCGACTAAATTAGATCTCACAATTTCAGTTGGAAACTAAATCTGTATCGAATTAAAACTGTATTGAAAAGCTCGAACAAAAAGTTGCGGTGAAGTTCTCCGATGAATGAAGTCAATTAGAAGTGAAGGTAAGAGTATTTGTTTCAGAGTAACTTAATATTCCGTCCATACCCGACCTGTGGCTGGGGAAGGATATTTTACTTTTGTAGGTTTTAACAACACCGTAAAATTATTTTATTTAAGCCCGCGAATAACTCGTCGGATAAATCAACAGACGGAATGCCTCTCCCGGGGATTTCCTGATACGGTCCTCGTTGTTTGCAGCGAATATTATGATTTATAAAAAGCGATTGTTATGTAGATTTCGAACGAGAATAAATTGGTTAAAAGCGGGGACATTTTAGCCTGTTTGATAATGTTATTTAATCGGTCCGATAAAAGTGTCATATTTATGATTGGTCTACCTTGACTCAGTTGACATTTTATAATAGACTTCTAAAAAGGGTTATTTTTATGGATACACGTTATCTTGGCTGATTATCAATTGGTTTTTTTTAATAATTATAATGGTAATGCATCTTTTGTTATCTTTACGTCCGCGTCGGTCTTGTATGTTTTATTACCACTATGTTAAAAGTAGCACTATTAAATACCAGTAGACAGATTAAGTACTGTCTTTTAAATGGAATACTTACCACATTAATCAACAGCTGGTACAGTCAACAAAATAGATTAGCAATGACCAACCACATCACTCAAATTTAAATGAAGTCTGTGGTGTATAAAAGATTTTCTTGTCTCCCTTCAACTCGCTTTGCGTGTAAATGTAGTTTCGTTTTAAATTTTAAACAGTTATCCGAGAGAACTGAAACTTTGCAGTTACAATGTCTTGCCAATACAGAAAATTACATTTTACCCCGTAAAATTAAATATTATGGTTTGTATTAAACCCGGACATTCCCGTAACATTTTTCTCCTTATGTTTTTCTTTAACAAAAACCAATTTCCGATATAGACTTGGCACTTTTTATAAATATTGATAAGGTTTTTAAATATTTATTAAAGGGGACCTACGTTTGTATAGAGAAACTACCATCCTGGTGACTATTCATATATTATGCTACAATGTGACAGGGTTATAAAAAAGTGTACTCCCAGCTTCTTAATAGCGTTAGGCTGGCTATCGCTATCGCACTTGCACTCGCAACTGACAGTATATTCGATACTCGAGTTTCATAGAAAAACGAAGATTAAAAGAAAGAAAAATAATAGAAAAAACATTTCGTCGTGAGAGACAGACAAACAAAAAGGAACAAAATACTTGAATAGGCAAAAGGCCTATCATCGCCACGAAATGGTTCCAACTCAGCGTTATGCTGGCATTAAAGGAAGCGCTGGCCTTCCATTGGAACAGACCCTAGTGAAAATCGAAGTTCGAAGTTACGTTAGCTCCTTCCCTTTCTCTCGAGTTAGTTTCGAGTGACGAGTGACAGAGACTAGGCACCCGGAGTTTCAAATTCAGCGTTTCGTGGTTATCATCGAGATGACCGATTGCTATTGAGAACTGGTATAGTACTGTCCTTGATATTAGAGGTATGACGATAGCGGCTTGTGTTGACAATTGTGTGTTTGTGGTTACTGAGCTAGGGTATACTTAGCTCGCCGGGTCTGATTTAATTTGAAAACTAGGTTAGGTTAGGGTTCCGTCCACGTAGAAGTCCTTTATCATTATTCACTCGGGATTTATCAAATTTTCCGGGATACAAAGTACCCTAAGTTTCCAGGGGGACCACTTTCTGACATGTACAAGAGTACAAGAGTGACGGCGACTTTATCCAGAATTTTGTCATGCGATAAACGCAACCATAGTTACTAGGCCCACAGGTAATAAACTATCTCTTTTACTAGCATAGTTCAAATAGATCGGTAGAGGCGTTTAATTGTGAAGACGGGAAAAAAAACACGTGTTGTCGTAGTCGGTGATACCTACAGCTGTAATACGGCGTAACGAACATATTAAATAAGGTACAAAATACACTTAAGCTACTGAGTCAGTATGGTAAATTTTGCAACGAATTAAATTGGTTACTTAGATATTGCAGATTCACCGACTATTTATAATATAAAGTACCTAAGCAATTAGCTGTAGTGGTACTAATGTAGGAGCAGTATTTAACGTTTCAAACAGTACAAAAGACTAATCCCCAAAACTAAGGCTCACAAATTCCAATTCAAACGCAACGCTATTAAAACACAATAAGCAAGCGGCAACCGTCGTAATTACTGTTTAAAGCAACAGTCTGTGTAGCAGACTCGTCGGCGCCTCTAACCGAGTGCCGCGGAACCCTTTGGGAGGCTATTGCGAGCCGAATGTGTTTGGGTTCTGACAACGACAAAAGAGGGTATCTAACGTTTTATAAATTACATACATACATACATACCATCACGCCTTCATCCCAGAGTGTGGTAGGCAGAGCTACAGAATTACCAACAACTCTAACAATTTGATGTTAATTCTATAACCACATTTTGCAAAAACAGGCAAAGATGTTTACTATGTGTATATTATTGACAGGTTGCAAGCCCATCGCCTAACAATACTACAAGCCTTTAATCCCTTAGTCGCCTCTTACGACTTCCACAGGAAGACATGGAGTGGCACTATTCTAGGCGGCCGGCAACCACACAGCAAATAAATTATACATCTATAAAGTTTATTAATAACTATAACTTGTGTCTATTGAAATTGCCAGAGATTCACCAATTAATGTATGGCACATAACCTAAAATATTCATCAAGCGTGTTTTTATTTAAAATAACATAACTAATAGATATTTAATTTTAAACAGATTCAGATTCAGATTTTATTACTCAATATAACACAGTATAAATTACATGGCATGGCAACTTAATGTGAAAGTAAAGATCAAGTGTATAAATCATTGCTAAAACCTCAATTGATCTTCAAAAGCAAGAGTGTGCTTGAAATATGCTCTGTCCTTATCTGTCACTATGACATTTTAATCGGACAGAATGGGATAAAACCTACTGTAACTCAAATAGGTTTATTGTGCTTTTATGTATGATGGGGTAAATGTATAGGTAGGTACCTACCCACTAAATTTTTCGTCTACTTAATCGTGAAGACGAACACATTTTCACATTCATAAAATTAATAAAGATTGCGTTTTCATAAGAAGTATTAAAAAACAGGCACCAAGAATAAATTATTTTCTCACCAAAGGAAAAGTAAGGTCTTATTCAGTTGGTAGAATTCTCAAGTAACAGTTCTAAAGGAAAGTCTGTTTCTATCACATATTTTTATTTTATTTTACGAGAGTTTTATTTTATATTAAAACACAGAAAAAAAGATTTAATGAATCTTAAGAGGTGTCTTTGTCTTGAGATAAAGCTAAAATAGTTTCTACAGGATAAGCTATACAAACAAAACGAATTTGTTGTTCAGATTGTACTTACCTCATTTTATCTTACGAAGGCGATCAAAGTCAATATGATTATCTTTACAGTATTCGGGTTAAAAAAGCAAATTTTTTTTTTTGAAGTGTAAAGTTGTCCTTGTTCGGCCTATAACATTATAGGCGAATAGAAAATATATTCTTGACTGCCTGTTTTAAGTAAAGTGATGGGCAATTTCTGAAACATTGCAAAACTTTCCTTAACTGTGAAAATTACAGCGTCTGACAATAAAAAAAATACTTTGATGGAAATTATTCGGACACAATTAAATTTAATTTAAAAATCTTGAAAAGTTTTCGTTACTTATGTTACATGTCAAAACTATAATACTTTTTAAAAATTAAGCGATTTCACTTTGCTCACTTTCAGAATGTTGCCAGAAATTTTAGGTGAAAGACTCACTTTTGAAACTTTCAGAGTAATGCAGAATCTTAAGTGAAAGTTTCACTTTTGAAAGCTGCCCATCACTAGTCTTAATATGGGAAACTGCCATTGTCGACGCATCTTGAATCCACTGGCCATATACTAGATGTATTTTTCATACGTAATCTATCTGCACAAGACCCATAGTGCTAACGTAATGATTTTCGAACCCTGAATATTACAGGAGCATGCCTATAATACTAATTTCACACCGGAATACAACTTTAACACACTAACTACACATTCAAAATATGAAAAAACGATTTGAATGAAAAAGTGCACGACCAAAAGAGCGTATATTCATGGCACTTACGTCCTTTTGTTGATAAGCGCAGTTTTTCGTCAATAACTCAAAAACGGTAAACTTATCCGATAATGTTCGAAATAATTTTCGTTGTAAGTTATTTATTAAGCGTAGGTATGTGATTTTTTCATATTTTTTTGGACATAAGGTTTAAAATATAAAAGGACACAATTTATGCAACTTTTGGAGCAATTGTTCCCGAAAATATTCATCTAATGAAATAAATCTTGAAATCTTAGTGTTTAAGTAGGTACCTACTGTCGAAATATGTGCCATACTATGATTTATGCTGAAACAATTTTTTTTACCCTAGATTTATTTTTTCTATTTATCTACCAAACTAAGAAGCGGCTTCCACAAGACAACCTATACCTATTCCAAATTTCATCAATGTACCTCTTGTCGTTTTCGAGTAAAATGCCTGTGACATACGGACGGACGGACATGAAGAAACTATAATTGTTGTTTTTACCATTTTGGCCACGGAAACCTAAAAAGGACCATGGACAATTGGACAAGGTCCTAACCACCACTAATACTGCCACATTTATTTGCCGTTATTAACACCAAGTAAATTATAAATCTAATACTCTTAATTCAATTTACTCGCCATTACATTGAAACCACTGGATCGCGGCGGCCACTGAGGAGCTTACGACACAGAAAATGTTGGATGTCATCAATAAAATGACTCTGTATCGAATGAAATTACTTTGTATCGAATAAAAGCTTTCTATTGGACGCATGGGGGTGATTTTAGGTGTGCCCCGAACGACATGTCAATTAGGGGGTAACGTTTGAAATCGTTGCTTTTAATTCAAGCGGTAGGAAATAAAAGGATAACTTTTGTTGAGTAACAATTTGATCAAAAAACATAGTCTTGTTTGTTTTTTTTTAATTCTTAATGTCAAAGTCTGTATTTACGCGGTAATACATACATATATTTACTACGCGACAGCCTACGAAGCTAGCGGTCCCGGGTTCGATCCCGGTACGGGCAAAGATTTGTGTGATGAGCGCGAGTATTTATTACTGAGTCTTGGGTGTTTTCTATGTATTTAAGTATGTATTTATCTATATAAGTAAGTTTATCGTTGCCTAGTACCCATAACACAAGCCTAGAGCTTAGTTTGGGGCTAGGTCAATTCGTCTGAGATTTTCCCTGATATTTATTTATTTTATACATAAACTCACGCCTTCGTTCCCAGAGAGGGGTAGGCAGAACTACAGAATTACCTACACCTCTAAAAAGTTGTTGATAATTCTGTAACCACTTTTTGCAGAATTAGACTAAAAGATGTTTGCCAGCGTATTAGTGAGAGGTTGGAAGCCCATCGCCTAAGAGTACTACAAGCCTTTATTTCCTATACACGGTAATAAGTATACCTATATACAAGAAAAAAACGTAATACTGGTCGTTAATTTGGTCTAGAGTTACGGTCACAAACACTACCTCACATAAGAAACAATGTAAGACTTTTTTGCCGGCCTGATTGCTGATTTATCGATACCATTTTATCCTCAATCCTGAGGACCAATGATAAGAAATGAAAGAATGAAAGCTAGTAATCAGAACGAACCATTTTGTCTAATGAAATATTTGTATTTGATCCAATATGTGTAGATTATAATTAAAATCACTACTTTTATTTGAATTTGATTAACTGAACACTGGTTCCCAATTTTCGAAAAACAAGAAATATAATTACATAGGAGATATCTGACAATTTCATTTTGAATAAAAAAACATTTCGAATGCCAAGGAAATTGAGGACCTAATTTCTAAATAGTTGGTCTGAAGAAATAAATTAAATTGCTGCTAATTCATTTATACATAAACATTCTTTGTTTTTTCAATACAGCAGTTGTGAAAAGCACAATGTCTACCTCAGCCGAAAGGACAATGGATGGAACTCAACCTTATAACGACCCTCTTCTCGACTGGCCCACACTGCCAAAGAAAGCGGCTAACCGCTGGAAAATTGGTCGAAACATTCTACACTCAATTGATAGCCACATAAAATTTAAAATGCTTATAATATTACTGAATAGTTAGCCGCCTTCTTTGGTTATACGGCAGCATAAAACTGTCCATCCCTTTGTAATAATGTATAAGGTATTGTAAATTGGTCTAAGATCTAACTAATATGGCAACCACCAAAACAAGATCCCGGAGAATAGGTAGGTATATTGTAGATAATATTGACAATACACTCCAAATAGCGCCGTCATTTTGCCGGAATTGCCTCAAAGTAAATGATTAACTGATTACTATTATTTATTTTTCAGATATTGATAATGATAATTCTAGTTAATTACCGAGCCGGACGACGACAGAACTAGAAATAAAATACTTGTAGGAGGACCTTGTGCAGGGTCCGTCCGGGTTGGTTATCCATTAACCTACCGCCAAGCAGTAGTGTTTGCATTGTTGTGTTCCGGTTTTGGGATAAGACAGCCTGTGAAATTACTAGCATAGAGGCATTCCATCTTAGTCCTCAGGGTTGGCAGTGCATTTGCAGTCTTGTGAATGCGAATGTCTATGGGTTACAGTTTCCACTTACCATCAGGTGGCCTGTGTGCTCGTTTACCTTCCTATGCCATAAAAAAAAACCTCAATTCCAGATAGTTCCTTATACCACCAATAATATGATATTAATAATGAATTGCATATTAAAGTCAGCAAGCGTTTTATTTCAGAGCTCACTCTTTCCTTTATCCATCCTATTTATATATCAAAGACGGAAATCCATTTTCACCTCGTAAAACCGAATCCCTTTAACTACATATTGAGCATGGGATCAAAGGGAATTAATTGTGTATTAGCTAATCCGAGCCGTAATGAGGTGGACTGGTGAATAATCAGCGTGAATCGATTTTCCATTCATAGGAACATAAATATTCAAGCTCCGCCGTCGGCCGCGTCTTGTTGGAGCAGCCATTAGACAGGCGTTTATTTGTCGTATTTTGATCCTAACAGACACCATTATACCATCGCAAACGGTTACCTTTTGCAGAAATAATTAACTTTATCGATGTACAGGCAATTTCTTAGATATATTTTCTGATATTATTACTTTCCGTGTGGTTGCCGGCTTAGAATAGTGCCACTCCATGTCTTCCCGTGGAAGTCGTAAGAGGCGACTAAGGGAATAAAGGCTTGTAGTACTGTTAGGCGATGGGCTTGCTATCTGTCACTAATATACACTGTTAAAAATCTTAGCCTACTTGTGCAAATTGTGGTTACAGAGTTATCAACAAGTTTTTAGAGTAGTTGGTAATTCTGTAGCTCTGCCTACCCTACTCTGGGAATGAAGACGCATATAGCGTATTAGTGACAGGTTGCAAGCCCATCGCCTAACAGTACTGCAACCCTTTATTCCAAGAAAGAGATTTTACAAGAAATAATGATAACAGTAAATTACGTCTATAGGTAAAGAACGCGTTCGGAAAATTTAATACATCAAAATAATTATAACAGTAAATATGTCTAAAGGGAAAGAAGGCGATCGGATTTTTTTATACAAGAAAATAAGAATTTCAGAAAATACGTATAACAAACCACCTGGATGATTATGAGTGGGGACGCCTAACCTTAAATAAATAAATAAACAAATACCTTACAAACGATACTAATTAAGTCTTCGCTATCCGTACCTGTTAGTACTCTCCGTTTGGCTATATTTAGTCAATTTACAACTTTTTACATATTCACTGGTCTAATTTCAATATATTTTGACCCAACAGACTTTATACACCTCTGAAATTTAAAAAAATACATTGGAACTAGTATTTGGTTAAGTTGAACAGGAGACATTATTCATCCCTCATCATGTATTTATAATAATTATATCTTGGGTAGCGCTGGTAAGTCCTCAAAGTAATTTCATGGCCTAAATACAAAGATAAACAATAAATTTCATCAAGTTTCCTTTTTCCAACGCAAGCAACGTTAATTAATTACGGGGATTCAATGAGAATCCTGTCTAATTTAACCTATAAATAGTTTATGTTTAATCAACTAATAAGTACCAACTAAATGTAAGAGTTCTCTTGTTATATTTATTAAAGATGACGTTTTTACGTGGTATTTAAGGTATTCTATATCTTTTCTTTTTTCTTCTTACGGCATAGACGAAGCAAACGAGCTCATAGACCACCTGTTGGTAAGTGAAATACACATTTGCATTCTCAAGACTACAGTCTTCTGATAGCAATCCCATTTTTGCTAACACGTATTCCCAATCGGGATTGTTCTATTTTTACAATTACTCTAATTCGAAAACTATTTCGAGGAACAGGGTTTTTAAGCCGTTCTGCATTATTAAGTTTTTGAAATATTTATCTAGTTCGGATATTTCGACGAAAGAATATTTTACCTTTGTTTGACTTTCGATTTCGGCTTGAGCCCTCATAGTTATACTCGTATCTTACGGGTTAGGCGAAAACCGCTTGAAATAGTATGTTTCAATATACTATTACAATCACTTTTTATCATTAGATATCATTTAATTGTTGTAATTAATTAGAAAATGCCTTCCCAAATTTAAAATAATCATGTCATCCATAAAATGTCTGCTAAATAAATAAAGCCATTAAAACAAAACTATTGGAACGAATACATAAAAAAATCTTTCTCTCTTAAAATTACCTATTCTTTCGAATTAGAATGTAAAAATCATGAGTTATTTTTTTTGGTCTATCCCAATTCTGAGGACAAAGACGATAGTAATTTCACCATAGCTTTAATTCGCTGTAAGGGTAGCAGAAGTTATATTTTCTCGCTGGTCGCTCAATGCGTCTCTATCGTTACATACTAAAGAGGGAGATCTGAACGATAAACAAGTCGGGAAGAACATGTGCTAGCCCGCCTGGTTACATTTATTTTCTCGAATTACGTATTGCTTTTGCCAAGGGTGAGCTTAAATTTAGAGACGACGCTATGATTGCTGATCGTGACAGTCTTTTAAATCCTTAAAAAAATGCCAACAGTGAGCATTCAAAAATTCCGTTATCAAAAAGTCTCTGGAACCGAATGGTGTGCGATGCGACCGTATTGGTAACTACTGTGTGATGCTTTATAAACTTCCTGGAGATTGACAATGGAGTGTCGAAGAGACGTTAACTGGTTACGCCTGGGAGATATACACCTAGGAGGGCTTCAAGCCATGAACGTAAGTCAAACATAAGGTGAAAAATACTTTTGTCGAAATGTGTGAAATAGATAAATATTTCAAAAACTTAATAATACAGAGTGGCTTTAAAACTCTATTCCTCGAAATGGTTTTCAAATAAGAGTAATTAAAAAAAAATATGAACAATCCCTTAGTTCACAAATAAAACGAGCAAGAGCATGTCTGACCATGCTCAGTGTAGGGTTCTTAAAACAAGTATGTACTCACTAATTCTCTATTTAAAGGTCTAATTTTAGTAGGTATAAACACTTTAGTCGCCTGTATCTCAGGGACCAATCATGTCTACTTAGCCGTCATAGTTTACCTTTAAAAATTCGTTATATGCGCTTTTGTTGAAGACATTTTTCTGGGGTAGGGGGGAGGACTTGACTCTAACAAGAAATGGCGCTTTAAAGCTTAATATTTCATAAAACGCTTTATCGAAAAATTGTTTACACGAACCCGCAATATTTCTGAAAGGCCAATTCAACAATACCCCACACTATGAGGTAGATGAGAAAACAAAAATAGGGGAGGTACAACGGACATGGCGAAACTATAAGGATTCCTAGTTTGACTACAAAACCCTAAAAAAACGTGAGTCGAGCTGTATGTCGTACAAAAATGCTTAAACTACTAACTAACGGGAGTATTTAAACTCGTCGGTTAATACTAACTGCGTCGACTTGAACAGTGATATGCTTACATAAGAGAATCACATCCCTGATGATTGGCCAACCCTAACTACTAGCTCCCTCAGCGCGTGAAAGACATGGCCAGCAAGTCAGAATTTGAGTTCCGACTAAAGATTTTTTTAATTGAAGACACGATATGAAGTATCCTACTAAAATTAGAAATTTGAAAATTTGTGTATTTATTTGTTACTCCTTCACACTGCAGCGGCAGGACTGATTTTGATGATATTTGGAATGAAGGTAGCTTATACCCTGGATAAAAGATTTTCGGATTCCCGAGGGAATAACGATAATGTTACTTTTACTGTCTATTTTGTTTTGGTTATTTTCCCGTTTGTACAAAAAAGTATTTACATACATACATACATAATCGAAATCTACGCGGACGAAGTGGAGAAGTTAGTTTCATAGTAATAAAACGGTAAATAAATGTCATCCGTGAGTTGAGAGGTCTCCTGGTGTACCTACTTTATATTTATGCAATTTTTTAATGCAATTGTTCAAAAATTAACGAAAAAACTATGCATTCTATTATTTCCTATTCTATAGTATTATTTATAAGTCCCCCTTCATCATTAATTGCCGCATGAATTATTTACCTTTTTACCCGACTGCCGTAAAGGAGGGTCATATTTTTGACCTATCACAGTATAGGGTTATTTATTTAGGTTGGACGGATCGCCCGATTTCGACAAACGAGGGGTCATTAGATTCGCCAGCGACGCGAATGTCGCTTGGAGCTTGAATAGAAAAAATGGCGGATTTAAAGGTATTTATCATGGGTATTTATGATATATAACATATCAATGTATCGCGTTTTAAAACTTGGTTTTTTGTTACTTGTTATTAATGTTACAATACAAATAATATCACCGAACGCAATGGGCAAGATGTACGACTTTTGCTGAAACTTGTTCGGCACAAATGATAATTCAAACCCGATATACATTAGAACGAATATAATTAGGTGAAGTGAACTAACGAGTCTCCGGAATACCCACACGCTATCTTCTATCTTTCGTGTTTTGCATATAGATGTTGTTTGTGTTACATTTAATTGTGAAAGACAAAAAAAAACAACTCACAGTTTTTACACTTTAATTAGAAAGAATACGTAATTTTAAGGGACCAATTTCATTAATTTTGTATTTGACCCAATAGTTTTGTTTTAATATTTTTATTTATTTAGCAGATATTTTATGTGTGACATGATTATTTTCATTTTGGGTTGGCATTTTCTAATAAATTACAACAATTATATGATATCTAATGATGAAAAGTGATTGTTATAGTGTAATAAAACATACTGTTTCAAGCGGTTTTCGACTATCCTGTTTATAATGTCGTACACAAATTGAACCCGTGACTACCAGGCTAACGTGTCATCGATAATTCAATTTTAATAATGAATAAACAACATAAAATAATTGAATATCATGTACTGAATAAAATAAATTAAGTGAATCACCGTATGAATAATGGTATAGCAGGACGCGAATAATATGGCTCGTGGATTAAAAGCAATAACGGTCAACGGCGGCGTAAGCGCTGTGACGCAAGCCATATTAATTGTGTTACCAGCTACATTTAAATTCGTTTACAGTTTCTCCCTTATTCCTATAATGATGTTTTTTTACCTGTCCATTAGTAGTAGATACTATTCTAGGTTGATGAAACCAGTAATAAACAAGCTCCAATAATGGACACTTGATTCTTATGGTACCGAAGATAAAGGTTATTCATTTATTTTGAGACAACCAATTTATAACCTAATGATCTTGATTATAAATTACAAAATAAATATTTCCAACAGTTGTCATTACTATTAATGTTATCACAGTTCTAACCTAACCTAACTTAAAATGCATAATAACAAGAAAATGATTAAAGTTAAAACTAAACTTATTTAAATTAAAATAAAACTAAGCTACTCAAATATTAAAGATGTAAATAATAATCACCACTATAAAAAGAACACCCCCTCTAGCATGTCCGCTCGCGGAACGCTGAATTAAGAGTTAAGTAAACATTATTGGTGCCTTCTGCTAAAGTGTCCAACATTGGTGCCGTCACCCTACGTTATGATGGCTTTCTCCTCAATATGTTGCTGATACGATAGTAGTGTTGGCTAATCGTCATAATCTTCAAATGCCGTCCCAACAGGAGTTCAACTTGTTTTTAAATCCCCGGTGGAAAAACGAGAGGTATTATTAAAGTTTCAGTCAGTAATAAGTTTGTCGAAGGTCCAAATGGGTAAACCGATCTACCGAGTTGTTTTAAGTATGTTATGTTATTATTTAGCAGGCATTTTATGGATGACATGATTAATTTAAACTTGGGTTGGCAATTTCTAATAAATTACACCAATTAAATGATATCAGATCAAAATAATCAAGGTTTATCAGGTTGTAAAAAGGTATTATACGAG
This sequence comes from Acleris emargana, assembly GCA_927399475.2. Taxonomy (NCBI): domain Eukaryota; kingdom Metazoa; phylum Arthropoda; class Insecta; order Lepidoptera; family Tortricidae; genus Acleris; species Acleris emargana. The sequence goes on from OV656840.1 coordinate 9,443,303, forward strand.
TACATAAGTACTTAAAGGATTAATACGAGTTCGTTAAATAAAAAATAAACAAATGCCCAAGTAAATAAGTAAACCAATGTACGTTTAACACGTGCAAAATGTCAGAACCAGACTTCCAGAATGACAAAACCAGGCGTAAAACCACAACGCTAATCCCGACGATACCTACCTAACCTATTCTTTACTTGGCACGTTTTCACATAGAGCCCATTTATAAGCAAATATATATATCAATTAGCTACGCAATCCACACACATAAAATATTTTCAGACGAAATTTAAAAGACAGTTAAAAATATTAAATATCAAACAAATGTGAAAACAACAAGCGGAAGGCGACATAAAACGGGAAATAAAAGATCAACTTGAAAATGAACAGTAAAACGCCACGACGCGGGCTTATAAAACAACAAGCCGAATTGCTTATAAAAGTAATGTGTATGCACAAAGTAATTATTTTTCCAAATACGCCGTTTTATGTTTACGAAGGGGAACAACTAAAGGCTTCCCAGACTCATAATAACGTAAACGACTAACTCCCGGAGGGGAGTCGAGTAATTTAGCCGTCGCCTCTCGGATCATATTATCCGTATTCCTAATACAAATGATCCGCAGTTCCGCTGGGACGTGCCAAAATGGCTAAATTAAAACGGAGTATACTTCGGGCAACAAATTCTGTGCGTGGATAAAAAGCCGCGTCTACCGCGGCTGGCCGCGCTCCAGTCTGGCGGCTTGTCAACGGCTCGCGTTCAGATTTTATCAACCGATTGCGAAAGCGGCGAAATAAAAGGGTTGTGCACGATGCCCTGATAAATTCAACGTAGCTTCAGCACCGTGTAATCTTCCATAACTTAACGCAATCTCCATCTTTAATATCAATAAAAGTGATACAGTGGATACACACGTCTGATAATTTTGATATGTCGGAAGCGCTGTTATACTTACATATTATACATCATTTGTTAGCCTCTCCAGTATCTTGCAGCTGTTAAGAGAATCCAGCATTAATTATTAGGCCATTTTGGTGTTAAATTACCATTGTGCTCGAGGCGCTGAATAAAAGCCGAGTGTAATTCTCTCATGTTCCCATGCAATGCTAACCACAAGTTAACTAACATTTGGGCAAGTAAGGAGCTCTATACTGGCCAAAGATTATATTACTTTATTTTAATTTCATCTTATTTTGAGTTACCACTAGCTATTTAAAAAAGCGCGAAATATCCATATTTTTTATGCTATTAAAATGTATTATTAAAAAACTGCCACCGCCGCGTGTTAAATGTTAATTGGCTGAAACTTAAGTTGAAATTTTAAATTCGTTCTATATTTAAATATTTCCGATCGAATGAAGCGAAAAGCGTAGTGTTAAATTTAAATAAATGTCGACTTCTACTGGCCAACAGGTGGGGCACTTTAGACCTGTCGTCGCTATGCTGCCGTATTAAAGTCAGTTTTTATAGATCTGCCAACACGTATCGAACCTTTAGAATAAATTCGGTGGTAGTGAAGCCAGCCTATTATGCTGAGGGTTGTGGGTTCTAAACAGCAAAGTGAAAAGTGTACCTACAGAACGCAAACGAAGTATTGGTGTCAAGAGGGTTTATACTGCGATATGGTACTGCGTTATCCATAACACAGGAATCTTAGTTAAGGATAAGATAAGTTCATACAAAATTATTACTATGATTTGCAGGAAACACAGGAACAGGAACTTGTCTGGTTAATTCACCATCTCACTTCATTACTGAGTTCAAAGTACTTTTAAGAATGAAACATGAATTATCAATGGTTGGAAAAAATGTTTAGCCTGACTTAGTAGTAAGTTATAACTGTTATAAGTATTTTCGTGTTCCCTGCTAAGCGCCGTACACTGACATCAAACAAAAATACCTACTTGTCTGTTCAAGAAAGTTATGTACTAAGATATGAGCATTTTAACTGAACAATGTTTCCTCCGCATTTTACTACGGCATGAGTATAAGGGAATATATTCCTGAAGACTGTTCAAGCATGCATAGAGCTGGCACGAGCTATGATTTACACACACCCGCCAACGATATTATGATATTATACAAATAGTTTAAGAATATGCTAACCAAATATAAAATGGCTCGTTTGAATTCCAACGGCGATGAATCCTCGCGTTATGCCCGGCCGCAGCCGCACTTACATAAACACGGAAACTATGGGACGGAACGGAATGACAACGATATTTATGCATGTTTCATTTTAAATGGAATAAACGAAGTGAAAAGGAGAAAAAACATCTCGAAAGCAAATTACAGGAAGCGAACGAAACTAAAATGCGGGACGGCTCGCTCTGGCTTGAACTATAAAATATTTGCATCCAAACGAGGCCAGAGCAACAATAAGATGGAAATGCAAAATCCGCTGCAGAGTAATGCATATTGTCCGCTCGCGCTAATAGAAAAGGGTATTTTATTAAAAACTGAAGCTCCGCGTTTAGGGACGGCGACTAAAGAGCGTTAATTTACTAGATTGCACCTCAGCGAGTAGTTTGGTTTATCAAAAATTCAAAACAAATTCTAGGCATGAAAAGGATAAAAGACTAGTGGATTTAAATATTATTGTACTCGTACTTTTCCTGTCTGTTTGTATAAACTTGGAACGCAAACGTGTGTAATGTGTAATGTTGATTCATTTTCGCGCTTATGATAAATTTAGGAAGTTAAGACGGGTTATGACGGGTAGTGTGACTTTCTTTAGAGATTCATACGTTATATTTAATATTTTCGGGGCGTAACGGTCCTCGTAAAAGTTCTGGTGGCACTCAAGCAGCTTGTAAAGTATTCGAATGGCGGTAGACAGAAGAAAATAGCCGAATTTAATACAGCGGAGGTCCCGGCGGGCCGCGGCGGGGCTCGCGCGTCGCAGACTGATATTGTGAAACTTTTCTTCGACGCAATCTACATAAAAAATGAGCCGAGGGTTCGTGGTGACCCGCTGGTAAATGAGAGCCTTTTGAACTGTTAATTTTGTTTGCATACAAAATGAAATCTGACATGAAAGTTATTTGCGCCTTGATCTTCTCGGGACTCTATTTCTGCAGCGTACATTCCAGTTTGTATGGAAGTGACACCTTTCGTCGGTACGACCTTGGATTTGCATTTTGCTACTGTGCTTCTGGTTTTTTGTTTACTATATAGAATTTTGTAAATCAATGTCTGTTTTGGTAAATAACGTCAATCTTGTTGCCGTAGTAACATAAACTACTTTTTGTAATGTTACTAATATTATAAATGCGAAAGTTTGGTTGTTTGTTAGGTACTCAATCACGCCAGCATGGCTAAATGGACCAAGAAGATGTTTGGCTCAGAGATAAAGAGAATAAATAAATATCCGGGGACAATGTCACACAAATTGACCTAGTCCTAAACTAAGATCTACGCTTGTATACTATGGGTACTAGGTAACAATATAAATACATAGAAAACTTTCAAGACTCAGGAACAAATACTCTCGCTCATCCATCACACAAATATCTCTACTTACCGGGATTTGAACCCGGGACCGCTAGCATCGAAGGCAGAATCACTACCAACTAGGCAAACGTGCCGTTACATAGCACGTAGGCTACTTTTTATCCCAACACAATAGCGATAACTGACTTCTACGGCGGACGAAGTCGCGTGCAACAGCTAGTTCTTTATAAAGTGCTCTGTTATCCACTTATTTATACTCAACAATGTACAAAATGTCAGTTTAAATTGATGATTTAGAGGTTTCTTGTAACAATCTAAGTTACAGTTATTTCCGTGTGTTGGCGTGGTGAGGCACAACTTTTAACAAATGCCGGTCGACCGTTACAGAGCGCTTTGTGATTCAGTTTTATATAAAGACCGGAAGTTCCATTGATATGTTATAAAAGTAAATAATATATGCGTTCAACTTATAACGACTCTTTTCCTTATTTAAGTTCATTGTTCAAGGACTTTTTAAATATGTCCAGTCTACAAAAAAATGCTGTTTATTTCTTATAAGGCAAAGTTTTTGGTAGCTTAATAATATTTTTGTGAGTTCTGGTTAGTAAATGTTATAATGTTGGTGAGTGTTGTCCTTAATAAGATAAACAACGGTTTTATTGTAGTTGTCTAGGCTTATAAAAGTATTATTTTTGGAACCGGTTAAAGAAACCGGGCCAACTACGTAAACACGCTCGATGAACATATTCATTGTTGCTTTTTGATATTGTAGAGGTATTTTTAGTTACATATGTGTAAAGGAAATTTAATTTAATTAATCGAACGGTTTGTTTTGTTTGCAAAATTGCAATGCGTCGGTTATTGCGATAACATACTCGTAGTTCGTGGACTCATTTAACACTCCACAGTTAACAGGGTGTGTTTACAAAATAAACCAAAGCAATTTAAACTGTCACGAGCTGTGTATAAGGTTGCACATGCACTTGAAGTTGTATTACAGTTGCGCCATTTTCAAGGAATTTAGAGTAACCGCCAGCTATTTCTGTTAATTAACTGCAGGGTGCGAGCTGTGTTATTCACGAACATAACGAGCGTTACAACGTACCAGTCTAACTTGACCGCTGAGTTAAAGGTAACTCTGGCCATCGTTAACCAGCAAGAGTCTAGACTATAGGGCTCGATCGGATTGGACTGCGAGGCACATCTACAGAAATTGTTACGCTAAATGTAGACAAATACCGTTCTCATAACTGATACTGACACGGGTTACTGATACAGACACGGAAAAATTACACCTTAATAGTACTGGGGGGTTACCATGACAAAATAAAGCAGTTCAGTTTAAGTTGAGAGAAAGAGACAGAGCCACAGCTTCCACACATGAATACAATAGCTTTGTCCCTCTCTATCACCCTAAACTGAACTTCTTTAGTTTGTCATGGTAACCCCCCTGGTCCAACCGCGCTATAAGGCGAATGGACCTGTACTCAAGTAATTAAGTAATTAAAAAAAAAGGCATCGAAGCACTAAAAATAAAAAGTAATACACTAATACAATCAACTTATTCTACATAAAAATCTTTATTTGCATTAAATCTCCAGATCTATCTCTTTATCAGGTGAAATAACGTAGCACATGCTACTAATACCCTACGGCTCTCCTACTCACGATATGATGCTAAAATAGTCTGAAAGTTTCAATCCTGATGCCTTTGGTTGTTTCCGTACTTAATGATTTTTATATACTGACATACCATGTTTATTTGCTCCATGTGTTGTATTTTTAAGTACTCTGAAAAATAATTTAAATCAGTTTAGGTCAACCTTTTACATAAACCTAATATACCAAAGGACCTTGGGTACCTTGTATGAAGTCTGGGTGATCCCACAAAGGGTGAGAGGTTTTTATATGTACCTACTTCATTTTCTATTATCGGCACCAAGCTGAACTCTATTGGAGCAACACACTTTATTCTATTGGAAAATAGGATTACACAGGTGTATTTTCGCAGGTGCAACCCCATTTTCGCAAAGTATGTTTCTGCAGTATAATTCAGCTTGGGTACCCTTAATAGAAAATGAAGTACATATACAGATCTATTAAATGATGGATCACTCACCTCTGTTGGTTCTGAACCCATTTTGATGCACTGTCTCTCCAAAACTGTAACGTATTCGATTATCAAGCTAGAGAACCGACACGCACGGATGGACAGTCAGATAGGCAGGCGGATGGGCAGATAGCAAAAAGTCAGCAGCATAGGGCTCTGTTTTTAGGGTTCCGTAGTCAAACTAGGAACCGAAAAATATTGCGGGTTTTTCAAAACAATGTTTCGATTAAGGATTCCGTTTATAAAGCTTTAAAGCGAAAATTTTAGTTAAAGTCAAGTGTCCCCCCCCCCCCCCCCTACAGCCAAAACTACAAATACGAAAAACTCAAAAATATCTTAAATTAAAGCACATTTATAATGAATTTAATAGGAAAAATTCACTACTAAATAAGCTTCAGCGTATGCAAAATTTGTGCATACGGGTCATATTTAGGCTACGCAAGTATGACCACTTCTCCATTTTTCGCTCCCAATCCGTGCTCGTCGTAACTTTCATATTTAAGTCTCATTTTCAGCATACTTTTCAACCCTGCAACCCCGTGTTACCTTAAGGAGTATTTCAATTATTTTAATTCTGTCAGAGTTTCCCAAAGCCTTCTTTTGTCAGTCCCCTTTTCTTCCTCTAAGTTTTACTCCAATTCCTTCACAATCCAGGCTATTAGGCTATGGAACGCTTTGCCTACAGAAGGCGTGTTCAGTCTATTTTTATTTTTTAAATCAAGCAAATGGGCTATTATCTATCGCTTCCGTAGTTTTTCTAGGATTTCCTTTACTTTTATTTTTACCATCCTATGACCTCGTGTGTTATCTTTGTTTTACTGATTTTTCGGTAAAAATATTTATTGTATCAAAAGAATTACACAATTTGCTTACAGAGAAAATAATGTTTAACAGTGAGTGGGTATATTACTTAGGGTTGGGCTCAATCCGAAAGCAGAAATTACAATTCTACCCCCGAACCAGACCCTTAATGGTAAATACTTTATACATTACTACGGCAAGTATTTTATTACTATTATAATTTAAAAACAATCCTTATTACTTTAAGTAGGTAGGTGAGTAAGCAATGCAAGGAGTAAATCGGTAGGTAATTAAATTTTGATAATTTTATTCCAAACAAATACTGCCTGCTGTTTTTCAAAACACCCTACATACTACTACCCACATACCCAAAAATACATACAATTAATTTTCATATAATAACTTATCTAATACACATTTAGTTGGTTTTAAAATGTGGGTAACTAGTTACAAAAATTTTAACCAAAATAAGTTCTAATAATACAATAGAGCATGATGATTAAGGCTGCAACGGGGTGACACCGTTCGCTCATGGGCGTTAGCGGTTTCTTAATATTTATTTTGCTTAAACTTAGTATTCATTAAGTACGTTATTATTATTTTTTATGTTTAGTGTGATTTATTATTGCTATTATTCTCAATTAGGTACTGGGTATATTATTATTACTTATTATTGTTTATTTATTTGTTGTTTTTATGTAAAATCTTTTTGGAAATAGCTTTTTAGTGTTTTTTTAAATTGTTTTAATGATTTGGTATCTTTAATATCATTAGGAAGTTTATTGTACAACTGTGCTCCCTCGTAGGTTATACATTTATTTCCGTATTTAGTTCTATGTTTTGTAAGCAGTATATTATTTGCTTGCCTAGTCAAGCGTTTTTGAATTTGTGCTCTTTTTCTAAATGTTATGGATGAGTGTATGTCCTGTGTAATGATTTTCCTGATTAAAATACAGATATTATACTTATAAATTTGGGTGAGATTTAATAATTTCGTTTCTTTGTAAATTTTATTTGTAGATGTTAAACGTTTGTACCCGAATAATATTTTAATTAGCTTGTTTTGCGTTGTTTGTAATTTCTGTAAATAACATTTGGGCGTTGTCCTCCACACCTCTATTAAGTATTCCAAGTGCGGTTTGTCGAGGCAATTGTATATAGTGTATCGAACTCTTGTTGGGAGGCATCGAATCATGCCGCGCAAGGCACCACTTAGAGATGTTAGTTTTGAACGGATCTTATCTATGTGTGGGTTCCATGTAAGCCTATCATCAAGGACTAAACCTAAATATTTTTCTTTGTTTACTCTGAGTATTGGCTCTCCATTTATTATTAACTGATTGAAAGGGCCATTTTTTTATTTTTCGATGCTAATATAATAAAATTAGTTTTAGCTGTATTTATAGTAAGCAGATTTGATTTGAGCCAACTTTGTAGCATGTTTAGGTCATGTTGTGCTTGTTCAATTATAGATTCAATAGTATGGCCAAAGTAAAATAGGCAAGTGTCGTCGGCATATAGTGTAATGTCCCCTTTTAAACCAATATCCTGGACGCTGTTTATATGCTGCGCTGATTTCTAGAATTTACGTATGTATATATTATAATATGTATCGAGCGTGTATTTAGTAACTCATTTACTTTATGTATGTGTGTATTTATATGAAGTTTATATATGTAAGTAGTTTTTACAATAGCAGAATTGTTTCTTGTAGTTTAGTTTGAGTTCTGAAGAAATTAGTTTACACCGCCTGCCATGTATTTTTGTCTTTTATTATTTCTCTGGCCAAGGTTGTCTGGAAGAGATCGCTATTTAGCGGTAAGACCGCCTGTTGTATACCTATACTTAAAATGTACTGTTCCGTGATTTGTTTTTTTTGGTGTACAATAAAGAGTATTTGTACTACGTAGACTTCAGTGGTTCTTGAGTTTCAAACGGTTTAAATGTTTATACCTACCGAAAAATTGCGGTTTTGGTAAACTGACCGCGACCTTTGTCGATGTATGGGGATAACAGTTTTCCAACGGGAAAGTTATGTTTGTCGGGAGGTCTAATTTGTTTGTATTCACGGCTTCGGAACCCTACACTGAGCATGGTTCGACATGCTCTTGCCAGGTTTTTACTTTGGGTACAGATCCCTAAAAAGAGTATTTACGTAAAATGCCGGGTGTTCAATCAATGCAATATTTTTTCAGATTTCTACAATTGTTTTTGGTCCTATTGAAATATTTGTAGCTCTACGTCTCGTCAATAAACTCGCTTTTGTTAAAATGTAATAGGGCGACCACCGGACGAGTTTTGTCGCCAAAACCCGAACAAAGTCACCAAAGACTTTGACAAGAGCCAAGGATGAAATCTTGTAAACGATTTGTAAATTAATTTAATTTGTTATTTTGATTAATTGTTAAATGCTTGAAGTGTGTTGAGTAAAGAGCGGTTAAAAATGAAGGGAGACATAATTATAGGATTCAGAGGGTAACGGTGACCAAAATAATAAAAACCCAGCCTAGACGAAAATATCCAAACAAACGAATATCGGCCTACCCAGCTCACCTACTGGCCTACTGCCCAGTCGGGGAAGTTGAGCTGTCACGTAACGAGTCTTACGCCGATATTCTTTTGTTTAGATATTTTCGCCTGATTATTAGAACGCTAACCAATACCACTATAAGGATAAGTTTAGTTGGACGAGTCACTCACTGAGGCATCCGTACTTGCGCAGTTTATGACTCTGTACGAAAAAAACGTAATAAAAAAGTATCAACTAGAACTCAGACCTGCAGAACACTAATGATTGTTTGAAACATAAGATCGAAATATTCTGTTTTGTTTTGTACATATAAACCCTTAAAAGTACAAAAGATTGAAACCAAACAATGATTCGGACGTTCAACCAATATCTATAAAGGTATGTTTCTCAATTACCTCAACAAATATTTTTGTTTGCCACCGCTTTAAATCCAAAAGGATCACAAACGCAATTGGTGTTTGTATATGATTTACTGGGCAAATTCAATTATATCGAGCTTCGGAACAAGGGACAAAACGTTATGTGACCACTGTGCAAACCAATGAGCCGATTCATGGTTTGGTTACGATTGTTGAAACTGTTTGATAATATTGCTTTTCTAAGGCTTATCATGAAACTATTTGAGTCTCATTGTTGTTTCCTTAGCATACATCTATTTTGCTGTATTTGATGGTCAGATTAAAATTTAAATCGATATCGGGTCTAATTCGGATGAGTTGCGTATAAAGGATCATGCCCACGGAACCTAGAAAACTATGGACTCCAACAGTTTTTTTTTTGCGTCAATGAATCTGTTTTTTTTTCTGTAAACGATTTATAAATGGTCACATTATCTACATATTGTATACTCGTTGTATTTTTTGTTACTTGGACGTAACGATTGCTACATGCGCCTGGTTTTCGATTTCTAGTCTACCTATTTACGAGAAACTTGTTGCGTGGTTTGTGCGACATTAAACTCTTTTATCTTGACTATACGATTATGGCGGTCCGCCCGCCGCTCCGGTGTAATAACCGTGTATGTCATCAACGCCATGAATATTGCGCAACTAAATTTGATAGCGCAAGAAGAAGAGGTTAGTCTTCCTACAAAAAAACACGGTTACAATTGACATATGTGTGTGCAACATATTCAGTATGTCGAATTCGGAAACTCTAGAAGTCAATAAAGGAAACCTGTTTTTTGGGAAAGTGAAAATAACAAAGAACATAAATAAAGCTGAAAAAGATATAAAAAAAGAATAAAAACAAAAAAATGATGTAAAATGAAATAATAACCTCGTGCAAAAAACTGGGTTAATAACTAGTTTTCTACTTATACAATTTAAATGTTTTGTTCGCGATAGTGATAATGCATGTATTTTTGAAATTAACAGTTGATTATTTTCGACTTATCAATGTTCAATTAATTACCATACTTACTAAGTATTTAAAAAATGAAATAATAACTAATAATCTATTTAAATTGGTGTTATTGATTTCGCATTTATGCGAAAATGTATTTGTTAATACTAATACTATGAAACAGGACTGCTTCAGTAATAAATAACATTTACCTCGACGTTTCGACTGAATTTAAATAAAACAGCCGTGGTCACGAGAAGACTACACTTGGTCTTGGTTTTATTTACTTTGAAAAAAAATCTTACACCACTATAGAGCCAGATATTGAATATTGATCAGAAGAAATCATAAAGTTCTCTTTTCAACAGTTCACCGTTTGACAAGGAAACATCGTACTTATTTAAATAAAGCATTATTATGTTCTCAATTTGTCACGCTCGCGATTGTTAGGTTTGCCAAAATTTTAACAAAGATTGTGTTGTATGTTTTCTGTTTCTTATGTAGATTTGTGTCTAATATTAATTATTTAGTCTACTTCTTGAAAAATAAGTAGAGTACATTGATATTTCACTGGTGCAAAGCCGGGTTGAAAATTATCTATAATTGAAGCAATTTTCAATATTTTACTCTAAGTATCTACGGACTCTGAGGGATCCTTAATTGACTATCAACAACATTCTTTATTATCCAAATCCGTCGCTATTTTCTTAGAAAATTGGATCAATTACCAATAACAGTTGAACATAAATTAATTACAATTATTGTTTATCTAAGGGTTGCATAAAAACACTTAATATAGGAGCACTCAGTACTTTTTACAAAATCATACCGTCATCATTAGGTTAGCCATAACTTTTTCATTATTTTTTTACCGTAAACCTACACAACTATGGTCCTAGTTTCAATAATAGTCCTTAAAATATTATAGCTGACTGCTGTTGCTACTGGGTAGGCCAAGCAATGTATATTGCCTTCCCTAAAATCATTTGCTCTAAGCTCAAGCTTTCTATGGCTGTTACACGAATGAATTTGATTTCATTTATCTGTATGTAACTTTGTATTAAATTGAGAAGTTTTGAAACTAGATGGGCACGTCACGAGGTAACTATAAAATGGTATATTTTAACACATCGCTTCAAAGTTAGATTATGTTTTTTCTCAAGTTCAAACTGGCAACTTTAACATTGATTTAGTTAGGAAATAACTTCAAAATTTTGCTTAACATAGTGATACACATTCATTATAGCGCAACTAATCAGCTTTTTAAATAAATTAGGTTAAATTCTAATATTATTGAAAACGAATCAAATTATCTGAAACAAGATGTGAAGTATATTTTCAGTAAGTTGCGATGATCTCAAAAAACTGTAATATTTTTACTAGACCTATGTTAGGTTGAATAGATAGAGCAAGCTCGTCAATATACAGTTTGATTTTGGAGATCTAAATACAGCATTTTGACATCAAAACTCTACGAAGTTTAATTATTGGGTTTTTATTTTATGTGATCCCTAACTAATCCAATGCAGTAAAATAAGATAAAGCTAACAGTGATTACCACTAATTGGCATCCAGTGCTTATAAAGCTTATTCGTTCCTGGCTACACCCAGTCAGAGCTCACACTCGACACCGCTACACGAACTCCCTTTTTGCCAGCGCCACCTTCCGGATGAAAGGAAACATGGCTCTTTGTTCCTCCATCGGGGCACTACTTCTGTTTGCCACCTGCTTATCGGCAAGCCGTGTGATCCACCCACTCTCTGACGAATTTATATCGTTGATCAACTCGAAGCAGAACACCTGGACTGCTGGTCGGAACTTTCCTTCAGACACGTCGATGGCATACATCAAGGGTTTGATGGGATCGCTCCAGGATGACCATTTACTTACGCTACCCGTAAAGGTACATGACTCAAATTTAATTGAAAGTCTACCGGATAACTTTGACCCCAGGAACAAATGGCCAAATTGTCCGACACTGAATGACATCAGAGACCAAGGATCCTGCGGAAGCTGTTGGGCATTTGCGGCAGTCGAAACAATGACGGACCGTGTTTGCACATACTCAAATGGGACAAAGAATTTCTACTTTTCGGCTCAAGATCTTATTAGTTGTTGTAGATACTGCGGCGGGGGTTGCCACGGTGGGTATCCATCAGAAGCTTGGGAATATGTTTTACAAGACGGTCTTGTGTCTGGGGGATCATACAACTCCACTCAAGGCTGCATCTCTTATAAAGTACCTCCTTGCCAACACTACGTCTCCGGTCAAAGAAAAAATTGCACTGAAAATTATGTTGATACGCCAAGATGCGAAGAAAAATGTGAAGCAGGTTATAACGTCGAATATGGCAATGATAAGCGCTATCTTAAAAGTGTTTATGTTATCGAAGGTGAGGATAATATTAAAGCGGAACTGTTTACAAATGGTCCCGTGGAAGCTTCTTTTGTGGTGTTTGAAGATTTCCTTCATTACAAGTCTGGGGTGTACTCTCACACAAGTGGCAAAAATCTTGGTGAACACGCCGTCAAGTTACTAGGCTGGGGTGTGGAAAACGGCGCCAAGTACTGGCTGGTCGCCAACTCTTGGAACACGGACTGGGGAAACCATGGATTTTTCAAAATCCTTCGAGGTGAGAACTTCTGCTTATTTGAATCAGAAATTGTAGCAGGAGCACCTGAATTGGATGGACTGTAAATATCATCAGTCGTTTTCGTTGTGGCGTTTAAGCGATTAATGAAACAAATAAACCTGCGACATTATTTTTATGCTACTCTAAACTTGTAATCCCAAATGACCGATAATTAAATCTATGTTATCACACGCAAAACCAATGTTTTATTCACGATTTATTTTTTATTTACTTTTTAAGCTGTTTCATTCTAGTCAAAGTATCCACTATTGGACGAGTGGCAACAATAAGTTAACGATTCGTTTTGTAAAGTCCGAGATGAAGTCCAATGATCGAGAAAATTCGATATTAGCTTGCGATGTACAGTCAACAGCAAAAGAAACTGATGAAATAGGGTCTCAAAATAGTATATACAATAAATTAAGACAGATGTATCTGATTATTGTAGTTTAGCATTAGTAAATTAGCTCGTAATGTGTCATAAGTAAGTGACATGCCATTCAAACAGTTAAAGTCATTACTGAGTGTTTCAAATTAAACTGATTTTCTAAAATAGCAATAGTCAGTAATACTACCAAACTATCACATGTAAGTGAATATAAATGTTTGGGCCTTCATGTCTTCTCAAGACCACCTCGGAATACAAGTCAGACGTTCGGTTAGTGTCGGTTATACTCGTAAGACAAACACGCGAAACAACTATAACACCTCTCATTTCCATCAAGGGTTGAAATAAGTTCCTACTACTTCGCTTTGTTTTTTTTTGCTACATTTAAAATAAATCCTTTTTAACTGCCGTGATTACCCTAGTTTTCATTTGGAGATTTAGTCATTTTGACTTTATCTTGTTGGACACTTGACACACAGGTAGAAAACAAAATTATTCTTTATAGAAATTTTCTATAAAGAGCCAGTTATGGCATCGTTTATGATCATTTTCTTTTGACTCATTAAATATTCAGTTGAAAATGACACTTTGTTATAATCTGTTTTATCTGGGGCGTCATGCTTGAACATATTTTGAAATGTTAATTTTGATCACTTACTTTTGACGTTGACTGTACATCTAATTAGCAATAGTAATTAACCCATGTAATAAGTTAATCTATGTATCATGTAAATGGCATACAAACTGTAATGAATCGCTTTAAATTAGATTTATTAGATAAAATAAAGTCTCGTTTGTCTAAAGGTTGATTGTATACCCTGTATAGAAATATCGTTTACTAGATATACTTCGTGTGCTTAAAATTATTTTTTCACTAGGTCCTCTATTTTTTCCTGTTGGAAGTCGTATTCGAAGAATTTTGTCTTAGTGCACTCCTGGGGTATGCAAGAAATATTCTTTCCAAATTTCAAATCGCTGGGCGTAGCGGTTTCGGCTGTGCGTTGTCATTTAGTCAATCAGTCAGTCATGTGTATAGATGACGCATCTAGTCTAGTTGCTTGTGACTTCGCCCTTGAAGCCAGCGGGCTCAGTTTCAATTCCCGGTAAGTGCAAATATGTAAATGAAAAAAATAAAATGTGTATTACATAAAACTTATAAATAGAAACAGCGGCTCTGGAGACCTAGCTAGGATACCCTGTGTTACAGGCCTCAGGTTACTTTTGTAATTAACGCGAGTATTATGGTATTTCGCAGTCTAAATTGTTTTCTATGGTGTTAAAGTACCTATGTATTCCTCTACCTACATATGTATTTTTATCAATCATGAGCAGGGATCGGAAATTCGGATCGATATTTACCTATACTTTCGCGCCGGCTTTGTTGTTCAGTTGTATGGAGGTGGACTCAATCATATAATTCATAATAACATTTCCGGGTTTCAAAATAAATAAATTACACAGGTATTAATTCATAATTATTTATTTATATGAGAGATTAACTGTATGAAGTTAATTTCCATGTATATGTTTAACCAAATGTTATTTAATTTACCTGTAACTTATTAACCTAACGAATTTATAGGAGCAAAACAGAATGTTTTATCCTACATGTAAAGTAATTATTATATTAACGTTTTGTAGAATCCCAGAATCCCAGAACTTAAATTATAAAAATAAAATTTAAGAAGCCGACGCCATGTTTGCCTATCTTTTTCCGGGATTTTGCCAACTTAAGGTAAATATCGATCCGAATTTCCGATCCTTGATCATGAGAAACCTTGAGATTATTTTGGGACTGCGTCGATTTGTTTTGGTCCCCCTTATATATTTTTTATTGTTTAGACGATTTCGAAAAAAAATTGAGAGCTAACGTTTAATGTTTTTTTAAATTATCATTGTCGACAATAATAACTCAAAACTCACCTTTAAAGTGACCAGATATTAAGCACAAGTCAATTTTTTGTCACGTTTGTCCAAAGAGTTAATACAAGTGATATTATAGGGTGGACCAAACATTTTTCCAAATAGCGACAGTAAAAGCTAGTAAAAGTGCAAAAAATCTGACTTTGAATATCAAACATATCCAGTCTCAAACGTTTTAACGTGCACTGAAAAACAACAATTCCGACTTATCGGTAAGTATTAATTATTTTATTTTTATAAATAAATTATCGGTATTTCAATTTGAATTAAAGTCATGCATTACATAATAATTTACTCTTCACTATCTAAAAGCATGCTTTAAAACCCGACAACGTTAGTACCCTGTTTTTTCACAAAGTGGGGTACGTGAATCCCCATGGGTTCACCAGTGTTCGTAGAGGGTTTGCGACGAGATTTACTGAATCAGATTTAAGATTGAAATTGACCAATTTATTTTTTTGTAACCGGATAACTTTTGTTTCAATAAAAATACCTTATTCCATGGAATATTGTATTTGAGGTAATTTTAAAGGAAATTTATTAGGGGTAAGTCGGGCCATTTTATTCAACATTGATCTTAATGCGCAGTATTAAATATCTATACGTGTACAAAATTTTAGCTTTGTGCTTTGATAATTTCTGAGAAATAGTGTGACATACAGGCAGATGGACATGGGGAAACTATAAGGATTTATAGTTCGACTAGAGAACCCTAAAAAAGACGTTACTTGATTTATCTTAATGCAAAAGTAATAAGATAGCAACGTTATATTTCAAATAGGAGGGACGTCTCTTGTTTCATCTTGCCCCAAACAGTTCCCCAAAGTATATCATAACTATTATTATTATGCGACAGGTAGGTTATAGGTAGGTCTTAATACGCAGCAAACACTGTAGTTATTCTTGCTGTATAGATTATACTCTACAGTCTGCCTAAGGCAAAGGATAGCACTCTCAGTCGACAGACTAGGTCTAAACCTAAATAGCGCATCATTGAGTGTCAGTATGATCAGCTATTACACGTTCTTCGACGTAACTGATTCAAATGAGGAGTGGGAAATTGAAATGTAATGAAAAGTTATTATTTTAAACACGAAATAAAAAAAATAACCTCATCATATCAGCCGAAACACGTCCACTGCTGGACATAGGCCTCCCCCAAGGCTCTCCACTCAGACCGGTCTTGTGCTTTTCGCATCCACCGCTTTCCCGCGATCCTTACAAGGTCGTCACTCCATCTTGTTGGAGGCCTACCCACAGCTCGTGTCCCGGTCCGCGGACGCCACTCAAGAACCTTCTGACCCCATCGGCCATCAAAAAAATAACCTAACTGCACTAAAATAAAGTCCCACTACACTACACTCTCTATAGCATCAGAATGTAAAGGTTGTCGTTTGATTTATTCACTACATATGGGGTAGGGAATGTAATTTAACTGGTTATTAGCCGTCTTTGTGTAAAAATAATTGGTTATATGCAACCGGTTACAACCGGTTCTTTACATTCCCTATTCTAGGGCCATATTCTATTTTGTCTTTCCACTAATTGTCAACGTATTGTTGGTAACTCGGCCACCGATACTGTCAAGTTGATAAGAGTACTTACTGGTGGTAGGACGTTGTGCAGGATCTTATCCATTAACCTGCAGATTGCAGCAGTGTCCGCATTGTGGTATCCTTTGTGGGGATAAGAAAACTGGTGAAATTACTAGCATAGAGGCATTGCATCATAGTCCTGAGGGTTGGCAACGCATTTGCGGTCTTAGGATTGCAGTTTTAGATTGTAGTCTTAGTCTAAGAGCCCATGACACGAAACCAGACGATATGTAAATATATATTTTTTTTCTTTACTTGTACCGTTTGTGCCCAAATAAACATTAAACATATTTTATTAGTCATGTCATTAATGGGGGAAAACGAAATGGCGATGCTGCAATGCAAAAAACCTTGCTCCGCGGAGGGCGACCTTCAATTGCTGCAACAACTACGTACTCCACTGTTTGGAAAATGCAGCAGTGTTTTTTTGTACACAGAAATTGATGATTTTTCATATGAATTTTGTTTTTTTTGACGAGATCGATCATACTAGATACTTAAGCACGAGGCGTCACTTATCATGCTGCGGCCACTGATTAGGTCAAACAGTTGGGCTTGCATCACTGCATTGTCGTATAGTCCTAGCCTTCCCTTATTGCGAGGAACAAACCAAACTTGGGAATCTTTTTAGACATCGGAGTTATAGTTAAAAAAATATGCTTTCTCAGGTTTTTTGCTTTGCAGCATTCCCATTTCGTGTTCCCCCATTAATGACGTGACTAAACTAAGTGATATAAATATCTCATCTGGTAATAGTGATTGAACTAGGTTTAGTGTCGTGGGCTCCCCTACTATATTTAGAATGAAAATATATATGGGTCATAAATTCTTCCTACCATCATTTGGCCCGTGTGCTCGTTTGCCTTTTCCATGCCTGAAACAAAAAAAGAGATATCACAATGTCAACAATAGGTGTAAAAACCAAGTAGAATAAAGCCCGTATACCATGTTGACTCGGACACTACGTCACCGATCACAAGCGTTGTCCCACTTACTCCTCACTTACACCTCACCACCTCTCACTCCTTAGCCTCACCCGTGTGTTGAGTGCGTTCGATTGCCCCCTTTAATTAGATTAACCGTGTGAACAGCCATTTTCTCTCAAAACACTTGGTCGTTACACAAGCCGATTAAACAAACACCTCGAACGCGCATCAAAGAGTCTTGAGCCTATAACTAGTTATTCGGATAACGTTAAATGCCTCGCATCGCTTATTAAATATTGGATTTTCGGGTAGAGCGTTCCAACGAAAGAGTTTTCTGTTTTATTAATACTACCTAATGTTTAAAGATAAACATTTTCATAGTATTAAAGTAAATCGTCTGTTATTTTAATGTTACATTTCTGTGAAGAGCAATAGGGCAATATATTATTTTAAAGACTAATGTGGGTCAATACATCTTATTCCTCGAAATAGTTTAAAGCAGTTATTCTGAAAGTACTTATGCTCTTCGTAGCCCTAGGACTATGTAAGCCTCTGCAAGCCTCCTGAATTAAAATCAACCTAAAGTAATATAACATCTACATTTTGAATTTCAAAAGAGCACCTAGAGGATTTGCCTATTTTAGGGCTACGTAAATTTTACTATTTCAAGAGGGTAACGTCGTTGAAAAAGTCCGAGAATCCACTGGTTTGAAGTAATCATTCATTGTAATAACACCTCGCCGAATTTAAAGACTAGATCTCGCTTAAGAGGAGGATAAATATAGGATGATATGAGATGGGAGAACACCGATGTCATCGACAAATCGACAGATTATTTATTTATTTTATGTCTTTTAAATAAAACCTCTTTTCCGATGATACGTTTGTAGCGTTCGATGATGAAAAAAGTTCAAAATATCGGAAAATTATAATATTATCTATTCTGTTTTATTATATCAAAGGGTAGGCAAACAATCAACCTAACGTAAAGTGGTGCCAGAGGGATCTATTCTCAAGTTTTCAAATATAAGGGTTTTTGTAATTATACCTACTGATTTCAATAAAGCAATTTAAACGGATTAAACTTTCCGATATCGAAATATCGGAAATGGTTTTCATCATCGACCGCTGAAAAGAGTACGTAATCATAGGAAAATTTGGGTTTTTATTACACGGAACCCTAAAAATGTATACTTGTACAGATTGCAACTTCCTTCAGTTAACACAAACTTTGCACGAAGATTCATAAGCAAATTTTACGATTGTAAAATACATGAAGCTAAGGTGATAATTTATTGGTTATTCACTCCACAGTACAACAACTTAACAACTTAGAAGATATTTTTAGAACTACAAATAATAAGATGAATGACATTTATCTAGTTGAATAGTGGTGTAGTTTATTTTCCTATAAAACTGATTTTCCTGGAAACTAAAATTTAGGTATAACTTTATCCGGTTTTTTTAATTTGCCCATCTTTGGTGGACTTTGATTGCATGGTGTTTTTGTTCAATACGAATATGGCTATCTATTTATCGACTAAGTTAAGTTTTATTTCTCGAAAATTAGTTTTACTCGTACATATGTATGGCAAAGAGAGGTCGTAATTCCGAATTTATACACTTTCCGAATATTCATAATTTGGATACTAAAAAAAAAAAAGAATTTTAAGAGATGAGAGAGCTTTCTATTTGTGACTCCGTCGCATCGCCTCATGATTGTTTGTCCAAACGATTTACGAAAATATTTTCGCACAAAAAATACTTAGGACAAACCATAATTAAGTAGGTATGCCATTCGATATAAACCCTTTTTATTTATTTATTATCTTAAGTTGATCAGAAAACATTACGCAAAATATATGTTTAAAACAGTGAAGTGTAGTGATCATTAGATAAGTTTTAAACCTTGACTTTTGTACAGTCCACACCGCCTCTTGTCATTGTGTAAATGCCGAACTACTCCGTACATGCCGTAGTGAAAAGGTGGAATACCAAAATTCTCAAATCGAATAATTTTAATTGCAAGCAATGTTGCAGGAAATAATAATTATAATAGTATAAATCACACCGCCCGCTCTTTTCATTAATTAATCATAACAACCACCATGTTTTTGTCCTCGCACATAAACTATAAATCGCTGCGTATTTTATGTCGCGCATTGTTTGTAGCAAAATTTGTGCTAAATTAATTTGCTCTACAACAACAAACAAATATTTAACTATTGGTGTAACAATCAAATTTCAATCACATAATAATATGAATACAAAACTAGCTATCACTTCACTCATTTGCAACTATTTCTCTAATTACAATGAGTATTTATTTAGTAAATCGGTATAGTTTTAATTTTAGTTTTCAAGGCAAGAGTGAATAGGCATTCTCTGGGTAAGCGTGTACCACCTTCGACCTCGTCGTCACTTAACATCAGGTGAGACTGAGGTCAAATGCAAACCCATTACGGATAAAAATAAATAAAAAATATCTCACGACATTTTGAAATTTTTACTATCTCTTGACTGTCACTTGACACTTAGTTAAAAATTTGTAATTAATTCTACACGTTCATATGCACTTGCGTCATTTTGGTCCATAGTTTGTTGAGAGATTTGCTTAAAACATTTTATAATTCTTTATAGAAGATTACAGTTAAGAGATCGTTATGACACTGTGGTTTATTATTTCTCTTTGCTCTTGATTTGTCAATTTGCTTCTGTGTATCTATGTTATTATGATCGCTTTCATTTGAATAATTAAATGTTCGGGTGAAAATGACACTTTGGTATAATCTGTTATATTATTATCTTGGGCGTCATGCTAGGGCATGTATTTTGAATATTTGATTTTGGTCACTTTTGACGTTGACTGTAATAACTGTAGGTTTGTTAGATTTCACAAATGGTTGTAAGAAAAAGGTAAACCACGTCATTAATTTAAGAATTAGAAGTTCATGTTATGCAACGTTATGATTTGAGGAAATTGGTAAAGAATTATCCTAAACAGTTTATTTATTTTCGACTGTTGATGCAAACAGTCTGATAATATTATTTCAAGCTCAAAGTAAAAGATAAAAATCACGGAAGGTTTGATTTGGAACCAAATTCGGTGAAAGCGTCAAAGAGAAACAGAAGCAAAGAGCTCGGTTAGAGAAATATACATCACGAATGATGACGATAAACATAAAGAACCTTTTTCAAGATTCGATGAATGATTGGGCCTCGATTTTACAAGGTAAAACGATATTATTATTGCTTTTGACATGTAATCTGATAAATGACCTGGGGACAATTTCACACAAATTGACTTAGTCCCAAGCTTAGCACCCGACTTCTTGTACCACTCAGCTTCAAAACTAAATATGAACTTTGGGTTGTTTTTGTTTGCTGTACAGTCACGTAAGCAATGTCAAACAAAACTGTCAAATGTGTTAATGCGATAAAGTACAAAAGTGATGAAGTTACTTTGAGTAGGAAAGGAACATACTACAACAATTGACGTACCTTCTTAAAAATATGAAAAAATAAATGTTAATAATAATAGTTTGATAAAAAAAATCGGAAAACCACCTTTAATATAAATAGGGCTTCTTTTTTGCCAGTTTGGTACAGAACCCTAAAAACATTGCATTGAAATCGATTAAACCCACTCGAGAGCTTGGGAAGAAAGACACACCGACAGACTAAGGTTTTAAATACATAACTACCTTCCCGCATGTGTAACTCAAGGTCTTAAGTGAACTCTTAAATATTCATCATAGCAATTATATTCGAAGGGGGAGCTATTTTAATTGGTTCTAGCCTTCTACATGATTACATTTTAAATTTCCAAGGCCCGGGGTCGATTTCTGAATCTCATCCGGAAAATATAACTCATACGTCCGTATTTAACTGATTAATATAACTTTCTATTTTTTATTTCATTAGAGACTCTAATTTTCACGCACATGATTGCAAATACGAGTGTCACACCTATTCGAATACGAGACCCCGAGAACAAATGTTCATATACACATTAACCGCTAATGATATTCAATAATCGAGCTATACAATTTATGTTGCCATGTTTTCCTTTCCGGCCCAAGATTTGGGTAAATTCATATTCGGAATAGATTGGAAAGACATAAAGTAAAGTACGTTACCACTGATTGACTTGGATATCCCGCTCGCAAATGTCAGAGGGTAGAAAGATCGGTTTTCGAGTCACAGTAAATAGTTGTTGAATAACGTATGAGGCAAGCCGATCGCGATGTTCGGGAACATTCCCGATTCAGCCAGGGCTGTCAGCGAATTCATTAATTATTAAAACTGTTTGTCATGTGTTTTTCTAGCAATTTATCCGAGTAACGGCGTCAAATAGTTTTCGCGATCGTTTTAAAAATTCACATTCATCGAACGGTAGTATTTTCATTCTATACAGAAAGAAAAATACGTTAGTTAAAATAAATCTTTTTTGCAGGTAAGTACAGTCAGCATCAAAAGTAGCTTTAAGCAGAATAACATGCTCAAAATGATCTATACACGACGTATTTTCTTGAAAATAGAGTCGAGCGCAGATTATTTTGACCTCTTCCGTTGCGTAGCTGCTGCTGACTGTACAATGTCAAACTCGTTTTGTTCTGTAACGAAATTACTTCGTAATTAAATTTTCAAAGAATTATATATCCCAACAAGCTCTTAAATAATACCAAGTAATTTTTATACATTTGTTAACAGTGATATAAAATCGTGTCCTCTGTCGTATATTTAACAGCATTATAATATTGGTACTGTCAAGTCAGTTTGGGCTCTAAGCCACCGTTATAAAAACTTTGCGAAGACAATCTACATAAAAAATGAGTTGACAACCCTCGAGTCGACGGGCTCCGTTTATGAGTGGTTAATCCGCTTTACATGATAAATGTAAGAAAATAGCTGTCAACGTTATAGCGCAAAAATGTCGCTTAGAAAATATGATGACTTAGAAGAAATTTTGCATATTAAATGTATCTCGAAATTGTTGCAGTAGTGGAAGAAAATCGTAGGTGCTCTCAAGCTGTATTAAAAACCAAGTTCTTCAATTATAGGTACTACAATTTCAAAGGCGACATTAACCAACTACGTACGTACCTAACAGTCGTTAAATAATAAGGTAATTGCCTCGATTGTTGGCATAAAAGCTATTTGGATACGCGATTAAATGGGATATATTGGAAAACTACCAATACGCAATAGCCATGAGATGCAGTTCACTTGAATTTTATGCAAAATTGCCTTTTTATGACCGAGCGCCGTGTCCCC
Source organism: Acleris emargana (assembly GCA_927399475.2). Classification (NCBI taxonomy): domain Eukaryota; kingdom Metazoa; phylum Arthropoda; class Insecta; order Lepidoptera; family Tortricidae; genus Acleris; species Acleris emargana. The sequence goes on from OV656840.1 coordinate 9,466,273, forward strand.
AACCTACAGATAGTGCCTCTTACGGACGACCATTTTATCTTGAACCAAGAATATGCATTCAGAACCTCCTTTGTCACCTTGCAAGCGATGCTTCGAAGGGAGTTTAGAAGGTCTTCTTTAGTTGGTGTCAAAACTAGCAGCTGCTTCCCAATTTCTTGATGCAAGAGTATGGAAACTTGCTTGTGCAAGTTGAAAGTATTACTTAATTAACTGTTCGTCTTTTAAAGCCGAGAAATAAGTTTAGCAACACAATTTATTGCAAACATAACGTGAATTTTATACAGCAAAAGGAAAAGAGTTGAGGAAATAACAAATGAAGCAAATAATCTGGATGAGGCCGTAGTAATTACAAGTAAGGTATGCATATTACTTTGTTAACAAATGTGCAAACGGCGAATGAAGTTGTGCTGTTACCTAACACGTTTCACCGCAACTTGCACTGCTGTAATTTCTGTAGCTGAGTTTGGCAGAACGATTTAATTTTATGTTCAATTTATCCGAGTAAAAGTGCAGGGATTTTTCAGCGGGTGAACTGGTGGCGTCTAAATTCAACCTCATCCTTTTGTTTTATTCTTAGACAAGATACGAGTAGAAAAACTTATCACTCTTTCAGCTCCAAGCAATTCTTATCTGTCTCCAGGTTTCTGCGAGTGTGCTGGTTATCTAGCAAACCACGTTTTTGTAACGGATTGCTTTAATTAAACACCTCCAGACTACCCTTGCCCTTTTGCTTTTTAGCAACGTTGACTATAGTGTAGTAAAAACTCCGTATTCGGGATATACAATCGTTTATTTTCTCCCCGTGTACAACGTATCGTACACAACCGTTCGTAGCAAGCCGCCATGGCCGAATACCCTTCCCCATTTCCGTCACTTGCCTTTCTTAAAAATGAAGACTGTCATACTTTCTAGTCAAAATTGACATTATTTTTCCTAATTTGATTTTAATTTCAGTAAATGAAACAATCACCTTACAAAAAAAAAAGTTAACTAAAAAGTTGACTATATTTTCGGAAAAAACTAGCGGCCCTTCCAGACTTCCATTGTGATGAAAAATCTTCGATACAACAATAATTATACATGTCATTGTCATTATATTATATTTGGCTCATGTCACTCACAGGTTTTTATTTTTAAATAAGTTCGTTGGTTTTGGAGCTTACTTTCTACATAATAAAAAGAAACTTACTAAATCCGCTCGCTCTATAATCTTAATATAGATTTATTGTTTGATAAGACAAGTTTGCTTTACTTTAGTGCTTAGCTAGTCCTGGAGACCATCATTTGAAATATCATTCACAATTTACCAAGAGAGACGTTGTACGTCGGGTGAATTCATAAGGATGGGTTCGCTTTTCTAAGAAAAATATAATTAAAGACAAACAAAACGATAGAGAAAATTATTGGACATGTAATTGGGATAGACCAAAAAAATAACTAGCTGTATTTTCAATCTAGTTCGAATGAATAGGTAATTTTAAGAGACCAGCTTCATTAATTTTGTGTTTAACCCAATCGTTTTGTTTTAACATCTTTATTTATTTAGCAGACATGTTATGGATGACGTGGTTATTTTTAATTTGGGTTGGCATGTTCTAACAAACAAGAATTAAATGATAAAATATCTAATGATAAAAAGTGATTGTAATAGTGTATTAAAATATACTATTTCAAGCGGTTTTCTCCGAACCCGTAAGATACACCTAGGAGGGTTTCAAGCCTAAAACGAAATTCAAACAAAGGTTAAATAATACTTATGTTAAAATATGCGAAATAGATAAATATTTTAAAAACATAAAAATGCAGAACGGCTTTTCACCCCTATTCTTCAAAATGGTTTCCGAATTAGAGCGATTGAAAAATATGAACAATCCCAATTATATAAGTACTGGACTGAATTTTTCTAGTCAACCTATTCGCCATATTATAATTATTACTTACCATAATTAAACTTGATATAAAATACTTCATATCGAATAAACTTTTATAACTCTTGAAAGTAATAACGGCCGAGTTTAAAACAATACGATAAGAATATGCCAAAACCAATTAGGTGTTACCGATTAGAATACTGCCCTCTGTAGGTATAGGCTTGTGTGTCACATATTGGCACTATATTTTTTATGTTATTAATTAAACAAAAAATGAAGAAGATTAATTGCGTTGAAGTTTCGTGTGACTTCACGACTTGGCACACTTTATACCACGTTGTGACGTCACGAGGCCTACTCCCGAACTTTGATGCGCGTTATATTTATTAATTTTCACTGATTTGATAAAGCAAAAAAAACGTGTTAATTTTTTTTTGATAATCTTTTTGAAGGTTTAATTAGAATTGTTTTTTTTACCTAGGACACACCCCTATTATTTAGGCATTGCACACACGCCCAAAAATAACCGAACTACGAGCAGTCTGGACACTTTAAAGTAAGTGCGCGCATCCGCTCCCACAGTTTATTCACTCCGTCACTTAACGTGTGACGATATTGGTATAACAATTTATTAAAAAGAAACGGTCAAGTGCGAGCCGGCCTTGCGCACTGAGGGTCCCTTACCGATGTACAGTACGTATACTATATTTCGATTAAAATTTTGTCTTAACCAAATAAATAAGAGCGACTTACAGTTGACCGGTTTTTAGTTCGTAGGCACTAAACCGTATTACTTATTTTTCCTCAGGGCTTATATAACGCTTGTTTGTTTTATAGTTTTTACGATGCATAAATAATAAGAAAATGTGAAAAAATCTTGTACCTACTTTTATTTTTTTATTTTTTATTCCTTTTGGCCCTCTTTTATTCTTGAACTTTTTTTTTTATTAATTTGGAAATAAGCCGAAAAACAAAGCTTTCTCTTTAAAACAGGGCAGACGGATGGACTGCCTGTATAAGCATAGTAATAGGGTCCCTTTTAACACCCTTTGGGTACGGAATCTTTGATTAACTTTTGTTTTCATTTTGTAAAGAACATGACGCGTTAATTAGAAGCTGGTCCTTCGCTTGATGCACCCCTCTAAAATGTCCGGTGTAATTACAGAAAATTATGCCAGGGAGGCATACCCTAATAAGCTAAGGGCGAATATTCACCGTTATTTTTAATTAGCGTCACATGTGGTGAAAACGCTACGGGAGCTTGATATGGGGCCAACGTAGAAATGGGGCCATGGGTTGACAGGACTTGACAGCCAGTTCTTTTTTAAAACCATTTTATTCTGTGGACAATGTTGTAGAATGTAGAAGCTCTTTTAAAATGTAGTTTACTTCAATTTTATATTTAAATTAATTTTAGTTTTGTTATTAATGAGAACGGAGTACGAAAAGACAAAGCCGTATATAAAACATGCGAAATAATGATAAAATTGTTTGGACATATCAAAAAGTAAAAGAGATAGTAGGAAGTAAACCGAGCTAGATTTTTCATTTGTTTTAAAGCTGTAATTAAGATGTAGGTACTGTTCCGTGTTTGGTTTTCTTGGTATTCAATAAAGTGTATTTGTATTATATTTTATCGTATTTTTTCTTTAAAAATACTTCTCTTTTGCTCTCTCTTCTTACATAGAGATTGCGGCGTTTTCCGCACAATCTTACCCACTGTTATATTATATTAGATTCATTATCTCAGGTCGCGTTCCTTAATTTGTGCGGTAGCTCTTGTTTCCTAGAATAACACAACTATTGTGTTAATTGTTCTCGTTGATGAAGGAAAACGTGCTAAAATAATGACGGTACTTGTTCAATTGTTTCGCAGACACTTCATGAGGTATCAAAAGAGATGCTTGTTCGTTTTGTATTTGAACACAAGACAATGATTAGTGCAAAGTAGGTGCCGCCCGTTTTAGAATGATGTTGGCTTTTTTATCAACATAAGTGACCAATAATGGATCAATATTTTAATTATTATGAAGATAGTAAGTAGGTACGTTACGATAGGACGTTATGCACTTGTTTGTCATTTGTTTCAATAATTATCGAAATAGAAAACATTGCATGGTCGGTAGGAAATGAGAATTGAGATTGTTTTTTGTTTTAATTATTAATATTAATTTTAAGATATGAGAAACACTTAAATTAATAATTTTAAAACATTGTTTTACACACTGTTTTATTTTAGGGTGTAGTCATGCTTTTGTGTCTTTACAGAAAAGGAACTTTACTATAAATGTAATAATTATATTTTTTTCCAGTTGATACACTAATTGATAAGTGATGATACTGATGATGATGATGATCATTCCGACCGTTTTCGGCCATGGCGACCACTTCGACTCCTCGTTAGCTAGATTTATTAGTAATTCATTTGACGATTTACGTAATTTTATATTGTAGCGTGGCAAAGGGTTTTACTGACAGACTGAGAAGGGTTGAGTTTCTTGCGGCGTTTCTTCTCAGCAGTGGTCTCTTGCGAAGCGCTGGTAGATTTTTGACGTGTAAAAGTGCCAGTGCGGCTTACTTACTGAATAAACATCTTTTATCTTTTTTTGAGGTATTCATGTTTTGCAGGGAATACGCAGAATATTCGTTAGCAAAAATTCAATAAAATTTTCAAAAATCAAGTTAACCGTTTTAAATTAATTGTTTAAATAATTTTAGTTTCTTTGTAAGGCAGGTGCTTTAATACTAAAGCGCGTGTCATACTACTGTGAAGATACCATACTATATTATTGTCTATCTTACAATAATGACGCAAACAAACAAACTATATCGTTAGTCATATACATACAGTCTTTCAAGAAAATATAAAGCAATATCGTATCTTTCCCGTGTCTGTCTTCTGGTACGAGTACCTCAAGACCCATAAAATTATACATTATACCTTGCAGATCCAAAATTCCGAAAAAGGAATCAAAGTTTTCGACTTTAGGTTGCAGACGCAGGCTATGCCTATTGAGTGTTCGACCAATGTGGTTTTATAGAGGGATTAACAACTTAAACATTTTCGTTGTTAAATGAACATGACAGAACTTGTAACAGCACTTAACGGTCGAAAACTTGCATTTTTAATAAAGAGACTTATTATATTTGGTAAAACCATAATGCTTTCAACCGCCAGCATTAGGTACTGTCAACTACACATAACCCCGTAGATCATATCCAAAAATGGCAGATGCCCAATCTTTTGCAATCTGACTGATACAGGTTAATTAGAATTGTTAAGATGCTATAAAATATTTAGATTGCGTAAAATTAGATTACCTATTTATCTCCGTGGGTGTGACGCGCTTGACGCATGGCTTGGCTTGGCTTCCCCGATACAGTTAAAGCGCTATTAACTTAAACCAACCCTCTTTGTTCTGAGGGTTAAAAATCAGTTCGTTTATTCAAATAACGTAGTAAACGACATTACAAGGGTTCCGGAGCCCCCAGGAAGGATAAATGTTAATAATTAAGCGAAAGCTCATGGGTCTGTCGGCCGGGATAGTGAGAATTACCTAAACCATGCGGTCGCTGTCGCGGCCTTGTTTACGGCTATTTATAACTGAGGAGGTAATTTGTATTAATTAACAGAACATGCGTTGAAAAGTAAAAAGGCTGTTATTGAGAGAGTCTTATCTTGCTCCGTAAAAATATAATAACAAATATTAATGATGAGTAACTCGTCAATGCTGCAATGTGGGATGTTACTTGTGGGAGGACCTTGTGCAGGGTCCGTCCGGGTTGGTACCACCATTTTATCGCATTGTTGTGTTCCGGTTCGGGGATAAGACAGCCGGTGAAATGACTAGCATAGAGGCATTCCATCTTAGTCCTCAGGGTTGGCAGTGCATTTGCAGTATTTTGAATGCGAATGTCTATGGGTCATTTCCACTTACCATCAGGTGGCCTGTGTGCTCGTTAGCCTTCCTATGCTATAAAAAAAATATGTATTCTTTAAAGATGAGCCGAGTGTTCCGAACATGTTGGAAACTATTCTGAGAGTTCGAATATCGAATACAGTGAAATGAGGACAAGTGACCCAAATATACTCGATAAAGTTTTTAGTTCTTTTGAAAGACTCGTTCAAAGTTAAAATCTATAAAAATGTTCATGCTACTTATCTAATTGATAAAACACCAGATTGACAGACTTACGGGTATACAGTGCCAAGATGAATTATAACAACTCAAAAAGTACTGAATGTGATGCAATTAAAGCCAAATAAACTCTGACCGTTCTGACCGTTCTGCCGTAGCGTCAAAGAAGGCGGCTAACTACATAGTAACATTTTACTGCCCTCCTAAGCCAATAAGCATTATCCCAGATCCAATTGCCAAAGTAGATTCGATCTTCTCTTGTTAGTGATATGGTTGTGATTGCCACAGGAGTTTTTTCGAGATAATGCTTTTTATCTTAGCAGGGCAGCCCCAATAGAGTATCGAATATTTCTAGGACCATATTTCAGTTAACCGTCTTCTTTGAATACCAGAGAAATAGGCAGCGTAAGCAGAACAAATGTTGTTTTATCAGCCCCTCATTGTCGCATAAGAGCATATGAGAGCGATTGAAAGAGAGGGGCAATCCCGAAAGGCATTATAAGAACTATCGTACTGTACATATATCCCAATTCTCGAATGTACTTATACTCGAATAGACTTCAAATTGTAGTGATGCACTTAAAATAATTATTTATATGTGATCATACTTAGGTAGGCCTCCAACAAGATGGAGTGACGACCTTGTAAGGATCGCGGGGACGCGGTGGATGCGAAAAGCACAAGACCGGTCTGAGCGGAGAGTCTTAGTCTTATGTCCAGCAGTGGACGTCTTTCGGCTGGCATGATGATGATGATGATGATGATCATACTTAACTATGCTATCATTTTCAGTAGACATGTTTATAAAAAAAAAACTGGCAGTCATGGTATGTACTAACCTAGTTATCATCTATTTCACAAATTAATTACCACGTGATAAAATTACGTTCAAAATTTATACCATGCATTGTCAATAGCAAATGTAAATTCCAATGAAGTCTTAGTCAAAGTTTTGAACTCGTTACCTAACAATAAACTTAAATTGAAGTATAATTTTCCAATCACGGCAAAGTTTCTTCTTCCGGAACATGAGTGCGGTTGTACTTTAGCTACCGACTCATACTTTCTGCTATTTGCTGGGTAAGCTCTTGGTTACAGTTTGTTTCGTTATCCACAAATCTATTGCACGAGAGAAAACGGGAACAAGTCGACCTAGCTGATAAAAAAGGGTATATCATGTATAGAGTTTACCGGACTTATATCGTTTTTCATCTGAACCTCGAAGGACTTGTAGCCTTTTTCACTAGAGGCAGACAATGGATGCCTTAACGTCAAGATTTTCTTACTCTTAGCCGCTTGCATTGTAAAAACATTTTTACCACAGTAGGCTACACTGACATCATAATTTTTCAACATGTTTTATTTGCTGTGTGGTTGCCGGCTTAGAATTGTGCCACTCCATGTCTTCCCGTGGAAGTTGTAAGACGCGACTAAGGGAATAAAGGCTTGTAGTACTGTTAGGCGATGGGCTTGCTACATGTCACTAATATACACTGTTAAACATCTTAGCCTAATTGTGCAAATTGTGGTTACAGAGTTATCAACAAGTTTTTAGAGTTGTTGGTAATTCTATAGCTCTGCCTACCCCACTCTGGGAATGAAGACGTAAAGGTATGTATGTGTATGTATGTTTTATTTGATTTTCTCACTTCTACCAACCTAATACTCAATATATATCTAGTTACGTCATGGTAAGAAAAGGTTCGTCGCTTTTCGACTCTATTTCAACGCTATTAAGGTTCAAATGTGACGAACCTTTCCCTACTGTGACTATACTACTTATAGTTTTTGCCGTCAATTTAGTACGCGTGGAACTCGTCGCTGTTCCTTCGGGAACTTATTTTTCTAATAGAAAAGTATTTTATGTTTTTTCTTGGGTTTTATGATATCTCCATACCAAAGCGTAACAAACAAACAAACCGAGTAGCTGTCGCATTTATAACATTTGTTTGATTTGGTGTTAACCAATAATTTCAATGCAGGTGAAAAATTAACCATTTTAATTCGGTGCCTTTGGTTAGTTAAATATATTTAATTAGTTTCCCATTACGCGTTCGGAAAAGCATATGTAATCAAACACTACCACATTAGAGGGCAGTAATAAATGCCGCAATCATTTATACCTATCCAGCTTAATATCCGTGTGCATTGTTTGTACTTCGACTGTCAATATTGACTATTTCTATCCATGTGAAAATCATTACGACAACATCAGTACTAGTATCGGCATAGGCCTTGGCGAATTGAATTCTAAGAACGATTTAATGACTATAAAGTGCAAAAATATATAAATACAGATACATAATTGTTATTTTTACAACATTGCTATGAAATAATATATCGCTATAGATGGTCTGCTTCCCCACTTATCTATACCAATATTATAAAGAGATAAAGTTTGTGACGTTGTAATAATCTCTGGATCTACTGATAGTACAGTCATTTGGTCGAAAAAATAGAGGTTACCTGGAAAGTTTTACGGGAGTTTTGAAATTTGGCAATTTTATAGATTTTGGGATGCTCTTGCCAAATTTCAACTTTGCAACTTTGGGATGCTCGTATGGCTGCCGCTCGCGCCGCCATATTGAAAAAATGGCGCCGAAAAGCAGTTTTTTGATAATAACTCCTTTCTGGCGCATTTTACAGGAAAAACATATTTATACAAAATAAAAGTAGAGAAAATTTCCTAAAATTTATGTCTTAACCTTTTCTTTCCTAAAATTTGAGGAATGCCTTTACATCAACGCCAGTATAGGTACTATCGACCCAATGTAACCCTGACCCACCATAGAACGGTGTCACAGTGACATTATAAATCAATTTGTTTGACACTTCCAACGACTTTAATCGTAACGTCACTGTGACACAGTTCTATGGTGGGTCAGGGTTCCATTCGGCTGAAAGTACATAGTAGATAAAGATATTAAAGATACAATGACATAGTTCTATTTACTAACAAGCGATACTATTAGATTAAAATAATGATGATTTTGAGCCGAAATGGTATCCACTCAGCAAAATGATGAAGTCAACCTGGCTGGTTTTCAGGGACGTAAATACACTATGACAAAGGATTCAATAAAGGCATACATACATATTGTAACCATTGTAACGAAAAAACGTTAATTTGAGAAAATAAGTACTGTTGCAGCTAGTGGCGAGCTGTTGGTGAGTGGCGACACCACGGACCTGAATGCTCCCGAGGGTAGGTCCTGTTCCTCACCTCACGCTTGCCTTCACCGGCCGGCTGGAGTGTATAATGACGAGGAACAGACCCTCACCTCTGGCTTGCCTTTATTGGCCGGTCAGAGTGGAGTCGCAAGAGCTATATGCTCGAAGGGTGGATGTGTTGCATAAGTGGTGAGTGGGCACCTTATGGTCGTTTAAAGTCCAGAAGCACCTCTCCACCCTTAGCCCCTCTGGAACTGTTACCTCCCTGCTGCTATATATATGCGGCTATTTCGGGAGGCCCATTCTTGAGTTGGCGAGTCACCGCCTGCCATTTCAACCAAAGTAATTAGCATTGGCCAGGCAGGCGCCGTAGTTTCATCAATAGCCTAGTTCACCAATCCATATCTGTTCATTCATAGAGCCTATTGTTAATACTTCCATCCTTCTTAAATAGTCCTACACTAACCGTTGGTTGTCCGTGGGAGCATACTTTTATAGTTTGAACTCAGGGACAATCGCCGGTTGGTGTCCCATCACTTTACTAAATTAAACTTGTCTAAAGGGCCTCTGCGTGTTGGCTTCGGCTCCATGTACGCCTTCCAAAGGTCCGGGACTCCCATAGTCCCGTGAATGGTAAAGACATACAAATAATAATAATAATAATAAATTTTTATTTAAGTAAAAGGATTGTAAATAAATAAATATAATAAATCATTGCAGGGGCGTAATATAAAGAAGCTAATTGGACCCGATTCTACAGTGGCCCCTAAACTTCCTAATTTTATTTAGGTGTGACAGCGCCATGACAGCGCTAATTTGAATCTGACGCTTCTTATTTTAGGCGGTTTCATACATTGTCAGCTTGACATTCTGGAATAGCACTGGTTAAATCTGCCGTCTAAACTATGTCTAAAAATCAGACAATTTAGTTTTAGGCTATTTAAGCTATGTGCACGTAGAATCGAGTCCAATGATTGACTTTTTCCTCTTCCAATGAAACTTTCAACAGTTGTCATGCTACATACAGTTGCTAATATACGAATGGTAATTTATTTAACATATTTGTCCTACAACCACGTTCTAAAATACCGCTACTAAACGTTTATTCTACTGTTGCGTAAAGAAACCACATTTTAAACTGATTACGTATGTCAAAACAAGCGAAGCCGTTGTCTTTTAAAATAAGCCTATAAAAGCGGTAGAGGATTATAAAAGGATTCGCAAAGGTTGGCCTAATGTGTAATGTATGAGCTTATGCAAAGAGTACCCAATAATCTACTTCGAAATAAAGGCTCAGGGGAATTTAGGAAAAGGAACCGCGGGGAATCTTACGAATTAAAAAAAACCGGTCAAGTGTGAGTCGGACTCGCGACCCGAGGGATATTTAAGATAATAAAGATTACAGATAAAGATAAAGACATTTATTCAGTAAGTAGGACGCACGGGCACTTTTACACGTCAAGAATCTACTAGCGCTTCACAAGAGGAGACAACTGCTGAGATGAAATGCCACGAGAAACTATATAAGAAGAAGAATATGGTTAGAAAACGCAAATCTAACGTTGATTCTTAACATGTTACAGTACCTAAATCTAATTAGTTTTTTTAGTAACCCTCGACATCAACATGAAAAAAAAGGTACTGAGGTTGTTTCGAAATCGATGTTCCAACTCCGACACTTTTGCTCTACTTGTTACTCAATTATCAACGTACATGCCTCATTTCAAGTTGTAGCTTCTATAGTTTTCAGAGAAAAACTACTATGACAAACGGATAGACTGACAACACCGAAATCTCACCATAAGGTTTCCTTTTTTACCAATTTGGTACGGAACCCTAAAAATCGAAAACATTGATCTCTCTTCCGTTTTGGGTTTTGCACGGTCGGGTAAAAAGAGATATAGAATAGGACAGCAGCATTTACATCTGGCCTACTGTATCTCGTTTCTGTGTTTAAATGTATGGAATATACACAGGCGGTCATAGTGATCTGTCATCACCTTAGGTCAATTTTCGAAAATAACTTTCTCAGCGTTATGTATCTTGACTAGGAGACAACAAACGCTTGTGTTTGCTAACGAGCGCAAAGCCCGATCTAATGATGCCTAAATAAAGTAAGCTGCATGTAATAGTATGTAGGTACTTAATTAATTAGCTTAGAGCAAAACAAGTTGATTAATGAGGACAATGAATATCACAGACAACATCGACGTTAAAAAGTTACTATAGTCAGCATTATTCCAAATTAAACCTTCAGGGCGGATTGGCAACGAATAAGAGACGTGAAAGTCATATAAGTGAGTTTCAGAAAATCAATCAATAATAGAATAAATACGGGAAACAACAGCAGGAATTGAATTACACGCGGAAAAAGTTGCGGGCACTCTCTAGTATGTGACTTCAAAAACACTATATAGGTTGTTCATAAAACAGTTTACCCCAAAGGCAAGGATACATTAATTTTAATTATGAATATTGGTTATGTAAGCATTCCTCAACCGTCGTAACTTTTGCCTTTAAGATTTCAAACCAAACGTCCTGTTAATCAACTTTTAAAGGCTACTAACATTATATTTAATTAATATTGCAGTGCTCGTTAACTGAGTGGTCGCGCGGGAACCCAAACAGTGCAGGTATTGTACGTGCCACGTTAATTAAGGGGAGCCCTGTGTAGGATAGGTAACAAAAGCGTTTATTTAAATGAACTAATTAATTTACCACTATACTTATTAATGTGAAAGTTTATAGTAGCTCGTCTGTCCGCGGTTTAACTCAAACACTCTTAAGGTAAGTACATCAAAGTTGTAATTTGGCATAGTTATTATATTTATTTATATTAAAATTACGCCGAGAAAAATGTCAAATAAAATCTTGAAAAAATATTATACATTATGAAAAGTAAACCTAATATTTTTTTTACATTAAAACATCGAGTGAGGCATCATTGGATAGTTCTTAAAAATAAATATGTACATGTTGTTATTTAATTTAGAGGACCGTTTAGGAAATATTGAGCTCAATAAATGTTATTTTTATCTCCCCCCCCCTCTTTACAAATTTACAAGTAATTAAATTCTGAGATATATATTAAATGAAAGCTTTACGGAACCAGTAATGGATAAAAAAGATAAGATAAAAAGATAAAAGACATTTATTCAGTAAGTAGGCCGCACGGGCACTTTTACACGTCAAGAATCTACCAGCGCTTCACAAGAGGAGACCACTGCTGAGAAGAAGCGCCGCAAGAAACTCAGCAGTCAGTCATTTTTTTAAATATATTTAATATTACAATAATATGTCTATGGGTCACAGTTTCCACTTACCATCAGGTGGCCTGTGTGCTCGTTTGCCTTCCTATGATATAAAAAATAAAAAAAATAAAAAATACTACTTAGTCTAGCATTATATAAATCTATAAATAGCAAATTAAAAAAATATTTCAAATATCCTGCGTAGTTTCCGCAGGAAAACACACCAAAATCTTAAGATAGAAAGATTAGAAAGAGAGAAAAGGAAAAAAAGAACTCCTACGTATGTGTATATAAGACGGTGCAAGATGACCACATAAGATTGATATGTTTTCCTACATCAACGGTGTCCCCCAGACAAGATAAAGCTTTTGAATTTGAAAAAAAATAAAAAATAAATTGATTAAGTTTCGGGTTTAGGCCAAGCATTTTTGTCTATTATATAGTCCTCGATCCTATAATACGCTTTAGACATTAACGACTTTTTCAAGTAATTTTTAAGTGCTGGAAAGGGTAACTTTAATACTACCTCACGTAATTTATTATAGAAATGAATGCATTGACCAACAAATGATTTATGTACTTTACGGACGCGGAATTTTCGAATAGCTATTTTATTTTTATTTCTATTATTTAAATTATGTATATCAGAATTTTTTGTGAAAGAATCCAAATTTTTTATAACATAAATAATATTCTCATAAATAAATTGTGACGCTACAGTTAAGATATTAATTTCCTTAAAAAGATCTCTTAAGGGGTCACGGGAATTTAAGTTGTAAATAGAACGAATGGCCCTTTTTTGTAACACAAATATAGTTTGTATGTCAGCTGCCTTACCCCAAACCAGAATACCGTACGACATAACACTATGGAAATAACTATAATAAACGAAGCGAGCTGTCTCAACATTGGTTAGTTGTCTAATTTTCCTAACTGCGTAAGCTGCCGAACTTAGTTTACCTGCCAGTACAGCTATATGGGGACTCCATTGCAAATTTTTATCTATTGTTATGCCTAGGAAAACTGCCTTATCTACGATTTGCAAACACAGATAAGGACCAAAGATGGACACTTGGTTCTCATTTTACGGAAGATAAGATTTATTCATTTATTTATTTATTTATTCATTTAAACATCTTAGCCTAATTGTGCAAATTGTGGTTACAGAATTATCAACAAGTTTTTAGAGTTGTTGGTAATTCTGTAGCTCTGCCTACCCCACTCTGGGATTACAGGCGTGAAGGTATGTATGTATGTATGTAAGATTTATTCATTTGTTTTGCAACAATCAATTTAGAACTGTATGAAATTTGAATTGAAGTGAAGTATTCATTAATGGTACCTGTCAGCTAAAAGTGTCCATTATTAGTGCTGCCACCATACAACGAATTTAATATAGTATATGATATATTTAACTCAAAAGGCGTAATTTTCGCTAGAGTTGCATGTCCTCCAGTTAAAACTACAAGTACTAAAAATCTGAAAAATGTCTTAAATGAAAGCAAATACTAACGAGTTTAAAAGAAAAACCATCACGACTAAATAGACTTCATTGGTAAAATATTTATTCCTACAAAAAACATCTAAGACACTGTATTTACTGAAAGGCAGCAACTTCGCTGTACCCCTGGCATTGCTGATGTTTATGGGCGACGGTGACTGTTTGCTTACCATCAGGTGCCCTGTTTCCTCGTTTGCATTTCACGGATAAAAAAAAAATACTAAGCACGGTCCGACATGCTTTTGCCCGGGTTTTTATTTAGTTTTCAGGGTTCAACGTTTCCCCCGATCGAATAGGGAATATGCATGTTTTTTTTTACAGCTTCAATTGAAGCTGATTCATGTAACAAACAGATCACAAAAATCATTTTTTGAATAACTATAAAAATAACCAAGATATAAGCCAACAAAGATTTGTTCCTATCTCTTTCTAGAAAAACGGAATTTTACATGGAGTTTATATGGCCGCAGTGCACAATGACGTCACGGTGCACATCGGATCTCTCTGTCTAATTAGAAGTTTGAAATGCTTATAACTTCCGTATTTCTTGACCGATTTTAATTTTAATTTCCGTTTTGGTGATCTCTTTTACGGTATTTTCATATTTTGATGAGAAATGCGATTTTTAAAATCCATGCATATTCCCTATTCAACCAATATTATTTTTTACAGTTATTATAGCTATGGTCCTAGCTTGTAGTATTTACTTTATATCTGTCAATCTTGTATCTCTAAATAGGAATAATCTACGCGATGACAGTCGCAGTCGCGATTTCCGGTGTGTAACTATGTTTAAAATCTCTAAATGAAGTTTTTCCATTTTCCAAAATACACGGTATTGGTTCCTACAGATATCTCTGTATTCCTAATTAATTAATTCTCAATAATAAATTATATTTCAAATGAAAATCAAGGTGTTTCGGGGAAACTAGTCTGTCTTATTCAAAACTGACTCTGTTAGATTAGGTTTGTATCCTAGAAATACTTTTTTTTTAATCTTTCAAGGGTAGCCACCCATGAAGACATCCCTAAAAGTGATAAGACTGCCATTGAATATTCTTCACGACTTCACAATTTAACATTACAAACATTAGTCGTACATACAGCACATTTATATGTCTTTTAATTATAAATAATTATTAAAATTCATTTATTCAGACATTATAATTCATTATGTTAGTACTTATGTACAAAGATAACTAAAGCACATAAAGAAAATTCCATAAAATAATAATTAAATAATAAAAATAAAAGTAAAAATTTAAAACCTTTGTAGCTTATAACTTTTTACCGGGAGTTTTTTATAAAAACTGACACAAAGCAATCAGAATTAAAGGCTTTATGAAGCTTGTTTGAAGTAAACTACCTACATTCTGTCGTAACAGATTTCGGAGGTAATCGGCTTACCGTTTCAATGTAATCTGTTGACTTTATTTGGTTCAATTTTCGTTAGTCAGATGTCACGTAAGCCTAAACACGGGGGTGTACAAATTCTTAGAGAAAACACTTCCTGCTTGAACAGGATCTCGGCAAATAATATATTGCCGTCGCGCTTAGCTGCTAAGCAAGCTTTGGTGAGCAAAAGGGACAATCACACACTGAGATAAAAATCGCCATCGCTTGAGAAGGCTTAATTTAAGAAGGCATTCGGGGTTCCTTATATACATTTATATTACCCGACTGTCGAAGAAAGATTGCAACGTTTTGACCTATAGGTATGTAGGTATGTTTGTATGTCGGTATATTTGTATGTATAAGTGTTCTTCATGGAAAATCCGATTTTGACAAGCAATGTGTCGTTAGTTGCGCCAAAGCCTTAATAATGTCACAAGGTCCGTGTCAGGTTGATAGAACCAAAATGGAGTTTAAGCAATTAGTAGGGGGCCATTTGCAACGTTAAAAGATGGCGGACGTGTAATTTGTTTTAGACTTTAATTTTTGGGTAATTAGGTGTTCAAAGTTCTTTTCTGACAGTGATTTGTACTTTTTATGCCTTAGTGTCGCACAGTGATTGAAGACTTGGACTTATTTCGTGTATCTGGCATCTTTCTTCTCGTTTCAAGTGGACTCGCAGTGGTGCAGAGGTTAAAACTATCTTGACCTCTGACCTACAAATCACCGTACAACGTTGCCCCCAATCTTCCTAGAGAAGATTGGATTGTGTTTTATACTCATATAAACCTTGACATTGGCGAAATCACTTCACGTGGAAGCCATATCCCTGCGGTAGTAGCTGTTCAAGTCGCCGCGGGGGCAAAAAAAAAAAAAAAAGCAATTAGTACTACTAAGTATATATTTTTGATTTGGCCATTTTTGCACCTTGCTTGTTGAAATCGGACATTCCTGAAGCCTTTACAAAATAATAAAGATGTTATAGTAGTTTATGCAACAGTTGTATAAGAGAGGTCAAAAAAGACGAGTGGTGTGGTTACGATGTGAGCCGCAGGCGAACATCGTAAAGCAAGACGCCACGAGTATTTTTTGACTTAGTTATACACCGTTGCATACAATACAAAATGCAAAATTAAATTAATATACCTAGGTTAGAATACGAACGAACGAAGCACAGAACAACAAACGAGCGAGAAACATTCGAAAACAACAAAATATGTGTCTATGGTTAACTTTGTTTTTAAATTGATGTGCACTTGCCAGGTTTCATATTTTAAAAAAAAGTTGCACAATCGATTTAACTTGTGAAATAGGGACTAAAAAACACCTAATGATTTGAGAAATGAATTCTTTTACCTGATTGGTCGATTTTAATATAGCTGCGTTCTGGTTGGTTGATACCAAATAAAATGTTTTTTTTAAAGAGTTAAATTAGTAAAAGAGTTTACATACCAAAAAGAACCTAACGTTCCGATTGGCAGTCAATGTGTATTGTGATTGGTGGTTTAATTGGGTGAAGTATTTTGATTGGTCAAATTAACCTAGGTGTAAGCTTTGGCAGCTAGGCATATCGTTTTGGCTCAGAAAAGCACAAATGCTGTTAAGGGGAATAGACTAGATAAACTTTTCTACGGAATGTTCTGCGGACATATTATCTATATTCTTATATTAGTGTTCGTGACTATATAAATGACAGATAAAAGTACAGGAGTAGGAAAACTTATTTAAAAAACCGTAAATATTCCAAAGCACTTGAGTTTCTAAAACGTAACTAACTAAACTAATTTTGTTAGTCTTTCTTTTTTACCGATTTATTCAAAGGATGTTCAAATAAAGCGTTGAAATAAGCGTGAATAATATAGAGTGGTTACAACCGGATAAAAAATATTATTTTTTTCTGTTCCGGATATTCGATATTTATTCGGGTAATTATCGTAATGTAAAACATGACATGTTTTGTTTAAAGTACGGCATGTTTAATGTTAGTTTTTAGTAAAAAGGGCTAGAGAAAAGAACTAAAAAACTAAAAGACTATTTTAATATGTAAAACCACATACCTATTATGCCTTCAGAAGCGAGTGAGGTAAGCGGGTGTTTACCTGAATATGTACATATCTCTATACGTACTTGCCTCCTTATCTTTGTAGTACTAGTAGCTTACACTATTTTGACGCTAATACGCCAATCTGACAAGCACTGACAATGAATAGGAAAACACAGACTACATAATTTACCATATATTTCACATTTTCGGATTACTTATAATTTTAACTTTATGGCAGGAATGTTACAATTTTTACTACAAACTTTACAAACATTCTATAAGGAAAATAATGTATGTTCAACATTACGGCTAGTATTCGCAGTGCCCGGATAAATATCAAATACCCGGAATCCAAAAAATATATATTTTTATCCGGTTGTAACCACTCCATATTATGTCCTCTCGCAAAGAATAGGTATTTTAGCTCACCTATTTCCGATCACTGGAAATAAGTAAGCAGGCTTTGCTAATGATTATTTTATTGCGCAAAATAAATATCACCCTTTAAACATAATCCCTAACCGCGATTTTCGCTTGACGTATAACGTGTCAGCGGCGGGCTCGATACCGCCTATACTGTCAACTAGTTTCAGAGGGCCCAGATTGAAATTGGCTGTATCAAAAGGCCCATGTTTTAGAGAATTGGCGCTTGATTGACGGCTTAATTAAAGCCACGTAACACGTTATCTCAAACGTTCGACTCGGCTTTTGTGTTTGAAGACCTTTTTGGAGCGTAAAGTGATACAAGTACCCAGCTCCAATTACAAGTAATGCGTGTATTATAATTAAGTACGCTTTCACAAGATTATATAAGGTATGTTATTACTTCAAACTTACACAGGTATGGCATTAATTTTAATCAAATTCTAAGTTTAATCTTGAGTCGGTTGGCTGTGCAGAGCATAGATTGGTAGGTACTCTTCTTCATTCAAACATTAGATTAAATGGCGCGTTTCTAGTAATGTCTTATGCGCAGTTGCACGAACTTAAACATTAAATTGAATATCGCCTTAGGTCACGTGTCTCTGTCCCTTAGTAAATTAGAAAGTGATAATGGGTCATTCATGAGAGCTAATGTCAGCAACGTTTAAAGGCGCCAAGTTAAACGTAATACGTGTACTACAAAAAAAATTAAAATGTTGTCTTAAAAAAAAAAAAAAACTTAATAACTAACCCTAACTAAACTATAATGGTGACCCTCTTCTAGAACTTATATCTCTGAAAAGCCCCAACCGATTTTCATAAAATTTAAACTACCTTCATTAAAAATAAACACGGTTTACGCAGTCTATCCTCTTGGGAGCTACAATTCCATAAGGACACTCAAACACAAAGCATCATCATCATATCAGCTGAAAGACGTCCACTGCTGGACATAGGCCTCCCCAAGGATCTCCACGACGGCCGGTTTTGTGCTACTCGCATCCATCGGCTTCCTGCGATCTTCACCTTGTGGAAGGCCTGCCAACACTTCGCTTTCCGGTCCGCGGCCGCCACTCTACAACTTTTCAGCCCCTACGGCCATCAGTTCTACGAGGAATGTGCCCCGCCCACTGCCATTGGACGTCCACAATTTGCTGGGCTATGTCGATAATTTTTGTTCTGCTGCGGATTTCCTCATTTCTGATTTGATCTCGCAGAGACACGCCGAGTATAGCCCTTTCCATTGCCCTTGGCTAAGGTCACCTTGAGCTATCTTATGATGCCCATAGTAAAGGACCACGTCTATGTACCATAAATCATCACTGGCAACACAAAATTAAAGAAATTAATATTTAAAAAAATTACATACTTAATATAATATAGATAATACAATCAAAAGTTAAAACTAAACTTATTTAAATTAAAATGAAACTAAGCTACTCAAATTAAAATAAAACTAAGCTACTCAAATATTAAAGATGTAAATAATAATCACCACCCTATGACACTGGCTGCATTACCTCTCTGGATAGCTAGCCCAATCCTTTGGGAGAGGTAAGCACCAGCTCTAGGATCTCCGGAGGTGTCTACGAGTCGGGATGACAGAGCCTTAATAAAGCTTTTCATATCAGCTGACCAAGGACCCATGGTCTCTACTGCAAGTGCCACAAATTCGTAATTATTTAATAATGATGAATATTTGCGGCGCTTGATGGTTTTGTTTTTTTTTTTTTTTTCAATAAATAGTTTACATACATACATACATATAAACTTATAACCCCTTTGCGTAGGGGGTTTCAAACAGAGTCATGTTACAGTGTTTATGTATTCAAAGCGCAATCGTCGCAAACATTAGGTCATACTGGCCGAATAAAAGTGCGGGCGGCATTCGAATCACGCGGCGATAAGGGCCCGGCTTATACTTTAAAGTACGCAGTCACTTGCCGCGGTGCAGGGGCGGTGATATTCGTATTCCGCGCGTGCCAGCGACGCCTCGCGTCACGTCTCGCCGCCAGAGGTTATTTGCATCCCACCTTCATATTTCCCTGGCATTAACTGTCATATTGTCGTATTAGTTAGGAACTCTTGTGACACCAAAACGAACAGGACTAACAAAATACTTTGGAAATCCGACTATCGCTGCAGTTTCATGTTTGAGGAGGTTCTATTTCAGAGTAGAATACTCCTAGAGTGAATACCAGTTCAACTATATCCTGCAACTTAAATCCGTCAAGGCGTTAAGATACACAAGGTCACAAAGAAACATGTGCATACCTATAATAAAATTAAATTAATACACTCTTAATTAAACAACGCATATTGCATTGAAAGGCTATACAAAAATCGCGCACTAAGAATTCCGTACCATTATCTATAAAAAACCACGTTTGTTGTATCGGAGCCCATCTGAAATATTTATTTTATTTTAATTTAATTTCCTATTTATTTTTAAAGTGAATATATAAACCTAGTATTCTGTGAATATTTCAAGCGTCTACCTGTTGCCGTTATTAATATCGATCTAAAAACGGCAAAAGAATGACGTTTGTTGTATGGGAGCCCCATTTAAATATTGATTCTGTTCTGTTGTTAGTATTTGTTGTTATAGCGGCAACAGAAGTACATAATCTGTGAAAATTTCAACTGTTCAGCTATCACGGTTCATGAGATACAGTCCTGAGACAGACAGACAGACAGACGGACACTGAGGTAATAGGGTCCCGTTTTGATCCTTTGGCTTGGAAGTATGTGAACGGTATCCAATCACTTGCTAAACAACATATTGTAGAAACAGATTCATTTCACAAACATACAGTATCATTTTGCAAATCCTTTTTCCTACACCGTAAATATTTATGGATTTATTTCAGAATCATCTTGTAGTTTTGGATAGGTTATTTTTATAAAAACTTTGATTTATGTTCAACCACAGGTGGTCTTATTAAATAGCGATAATTTCCAAATAACATAATAAAGAAGGAAAATGATTACCCTCCTTTTCAGGTAACCCTTGATTACAAAAAAAAGATTAAATTCCAAAAAACTTTTTCCGAAGAAAAAGAAACGTAACTCAACACCGTCAGTTTTTCGCTAGAGGATAAGAATGTCCGACAATAATTCGTAAACCGATCGGCGAGCATTGCAATAAAGCGGCCAAGTCACATAGTCGCGGGGGCGGCCATTCGAAAACTAATAAATTTCACCGGGGCTCTGAATTTATTTGATAAACGACCGAGATAAGGATGCGGAGGAACCCGGTCTCAACACTTTGTAGCGGTCAGCAGCGCTAGTCGACTTTGAAATACGCTATTCCCAGAGCATTACTTTGAGCCGTGCAAGCTTACTGCTTTGATACCTAATAAATATAGGTCAATATGAATTTTAAAAGTAACATCGAGAAACATAACCAAGTAGGTAAATATTCTTTGCAGCCGAGCGATATGGATTCTGGGTGTAACATTTGTCCCAACACTATGTATCTTGCGAGTTTGGATTCATTCTCACGTCGCAAAAGAGATTGTGTGAGCTCGTTCAGAAATGCATCTACGGTTTATCTGAAAATGTTATTATTTCTAGTGTCTTCTGTAATACGTCTACGAGTTTGGATCCGCTCTTACCGCTCTTAAATAAAGAGAGTATGAGCTGATTCGAAAAATTACGTTTTGAAAATCAGCAGTGCATTTTAACACCTACATATACATACAGTGTGTATTAAACATTTTATAAAATGAAAAAGTAAGAACTGTACAGAGACATCTTACTCGTATTTATGTAAAAGACATTTTGTGGCTCGTAAACTAAACGAACATCGTTACCTAAGTGACTGCCAAATGCTTCTGTACCAACCTAATACCACTAATGGAAGTAACACACCGAGACGCGGTCGTGTAAGACTTCACCTGAGCAAGTACATATTTTAAGGCTTCGCCGCTCAAACCAGAGACACATTTTGCATAATTTATCCTTGATAATATGTACGAGAATCCATTATAATGTTAACGTTGACGAAGATGTTGTTTTGATACAACATTTATAAATAGAACAAATGATACTCGTATACTCTGATATTTCAATTGGAATAATTTAATTGTATAACGTTTCAATTTAATTTTAGACCACAATACAAGTTGAATACAAACATATTATTTTTATTAATAATGGGTTTGCGTTTGACCTCAGTCTCACCTGATGTTAAGAGACGACGAGGTCGAAGGTTGTGAACGCTTACCCAGAAAACCTATTCACTCTTGCCTTGAAAACACCAAATTATCAAACTAGTTTAAATCGGAACCAAAATTTAGAATTCACAACCATCTCCCGCAGCTACAATTGGAGCTTAAATTTGTTTTACAATTATTAAAGCGATCTAAACGGTGCATTTGACTCCACAAACAGTACAGCATTTTAAACGGCAAGCTTGATAAGTAGCGCGCTATTTCCCCTAATACTGCGCTTGTAACGTGTCTCTCAGTTTGAATGCGAGCATCAAAACAATTCATCACGTATGCATAACGGCGCAGAGATAAACCGAGCGCTGCTGCAACCCACGACTTTAGCGCGACGTAACTTCTGAGAGATTCCTAGATTCAAACGGAACACAGCCACAGTTTGCCTCCTCGGTTGAATGCTAAAATAAATACACCTCTCAGCCAGCGGAAATGTTGCCGCGGAGAGCAATTTAAAAGTCTTAGCTTATTATGCGCGCTCGTTTTTGAACGGAGACATGTATTCC
Source organism: Acleris emargana (assembly GCA_927399475.2). Classification (NCBI taxonomy): domain Eukaryota; kingdom Metazoa; phylum Arthropoda; class Insecta; order Lepidoptera; family Tortricidae; genus Acleris; species Acleris emargana. The sequence continues at coordinate 9,488,797 of OV656840.1, forward strand.
ATATTTGTGTCAACGATAGAAGCCTTTCAATAGGGTATTTATATCGTAAAAGGAAATTAGACCAAGGCCAGTAAAATTATACTGTTTGAGCAAGATAAATAATAACATTAATTATGATAGCCTCAGCGTAAATATATCGAGACAAAGAAAACAAAACAATTTTGTTTACTTGGATAATGGTTTACGAATATTTACTCAAAATCATAAATACGAAAATCTTTCAGAATTTATACACTGGCCATCATTTTCATTTACTTCTATCTAATTTTCAGAAAAAAAAACAAAGAATGCGTGGGAATTTTAAATTAAGTTACCTTAAGATACTTATTGGTTTTTAAGGACACCCTTTTAACAAACTTACCCGGTTAACCTCCTAAGCACTGAACTTAATTAAAAACTGAAACCTTAACGAATCAATCTCCGCTGTATCAAAACGATTAACACGCGAAGGGCCGGGCTAATAGAAATCGGCAGACATTGGAAGGGCCCTCGGATTCTACCCGGTCCAACGGTTTGTTTAAAATTCCCTTAGCCTGTTTAACATAGAGTAGCCACTTAATTTAGGTACTTCGATCCTGATGATTGAAATATTCAAAGGCTTGAATAAGGTTGATTATGTTAGGTTAGTAGTTATTGAAAACGTATTGAAATTTTATATTTTTTTGATTATTTTGGATCGCGCTTGAAAATCTAAAAGAAAAACAATTACACAATATTTTTTGATGTAACAGTCAAAAACCAACGAAAATATTACAATACTACTCAACATTTCCCTTTACCCCAACATAAATCTATCTACATGTTGTATGTTTCATAAACGAATTCCCCCAATGTTTTGAAAACTCGGTAACAAAACACAACGTACTTACCTCCTTGTTTTGAGTGGGGGAAGAAAAAACATTGTCATGTGTAGGGCCCGCGTGATCCACGTACTTTGAATAGAAAAATGTTGGCCTGAGTACATAACAATAGTCTCCAGAATCTCCCGAGGCGGTGCGGTGCGGCGCGCAAGTCGGGGCTTTCCTTTCAATACGCTTCATGGTATATACCTAAGGGTACTTAAGTGTCAGTGATATTCTAACCGGACTTTTTTTAGCTGTGTTTTAGCCGAAGGTTGAGGCTTCTAGGATTTGCAAAAAAATCTGAATTAACATTTTATCAAGAACCATATACTGAGAATCTGAGAATTGTGTTGCAAATTGAGTTTTTCATTCAAGGTTTGTAACGAGTTCGCATGTTATATAGCTGACGGCTCCAATAATCTATGTATATTATTATAACCTGACACGCTTATAAGATTTATACGCCATTGTCGGCACAATAATGCATTGTTATGTTCGAGACACGTGTCCGCGATAAGAATAGAGCTATAATTGAACTGAAAAATTGTTATTACAATATATTTAGGTGAAAAATAAATTGCGTTCCTATAATAACGAACAAAATAATACTTAAATGTACATCTTCATTCACGATTCTCCCTTTATTAATATAAGAAGAATAATTAAATTTGTAATGGGTGTAAATAGGTACAAAGAAAGAGCAATTAACAACTCAGTTAACGAAGCCCTCCTTTGTATGAACTCCCATGGCGTAAAAGGTATATTTAACGTGGTATGTAGTAGCTTCCCCCTTGGTATAATTTATAAAACCAAACAAAAAACTAAGCTATTCAAATTGTAATCTTGTAAGTCTCGTTTATTTTACTCGATAAAACTGTAATGTTGCCGTATAATGCAACCATTGTTTATTTTTAAATGCCATAAAACTTTGTTAGGGACGCTCAAACTTAATTAAGGCACCACTACAGTACAATGAGCTCCAACTTTTGTTTGATTTGTTATTTCAGTTGTAAGCATTCTTCGCGGCAATCAAGTAACTTAATTAAACTCTGTAAATCTATGAAACCAAGAGCCGCAACGTTCAGGTTTCATTTCATAAAGGGGGGAAAGCCATACGATCGCTATACCTCCATATAAATGCAATTGGTGTTCAAATGTGTGTCATTGTTATTGTTTCTAATAGGCATCTTCCCATGAATCTTGACGAAGCACTATTTAAAGCAACCCAGGTTTAAATATTATCTTTAACGCAGAAATCCACTCACACCCTGGTCCCCTAGTACCTACTATTTCCTGAACTATGAGTACTTCACAGCTACATTAATACTTATATGTATGTATTAATCAAGGTGGAATTTTAATATTTAATGTAACGGTAGCTAAAGACAAAGACGCGCTATATAAAAAACCGGCAAAGTGCGAGTTGGACTCCTACACGAAGGGTCCCGTACCATCCCATCTTCAATTTTATTTCTAGTTTTTGTTGTTAAAATGGTAATAAAAATACAGGTTCTGTGAAAATTTCCACTGTCTTCCTATTACGGTTCATTAGATACAGCTCGCTAAAAGACAGACGAGCGGATGGACGGACTTAATGCACCTTTTAGGTACAGGGCCCTAAAAATTAAAAATTACAAGGTGCTCCTAGCAGAATTTGAACCCACGACTATCGTTTAAATAAGGTGTCGCCGCCACTGAGTCACCGCGCCGGCTAAATCAGAGTCATATCGATCTCCGTCAGTGGAATACATGCGCATCCAATGAATATTCAAGCAAATTTCCGCATCGGAGTCTGTAACTGCAGACGAAACGAAAAAAACTTTTGGGTTGGTTACAAACCAGATTTTTATGCGGAATGCGCGTTCACCGATAAAGTCACGTTTTTGGTACAATAAATACAGGAAAACCTAAAATTGACGATTTTAGATCACGCAGCACTCTATCCTGTCAGATGGGATTCTGACACGTTTTCTAAAACGAAAAAGGAATTGATACAAAAATCAAACCTGACTGACACCAAATATCCAGGTGAATTTTGATTAAAAATTCCCGATTCTGTGCTATAAAGGCGACAAACGTTTATTACCACTATAAAAGCGTCTAATAAATGTCACCTTACTACTATTCATTTTCTGCTAACTTAATATGTCTGGCGACTGAAACCAGGGAACGGTTTAGTTATAAAGAGCGGTAGCAATGTTCACACATAGTAGCTAATATTGCAACAAAATCGTGGCACATGCTATCCCGAAGGCTCCTACTTCATGCATTTTCAATTTTCCGGGGGTAGTTTCAAGTAGAACTACTTCTTACTGCGCAGCCCGTACCACGGTTTTGCGAACATATTATAAGATGACACTAGAAGATGAATGCGAAGATACGACTGAATTATTGAGAAACATGGGGAGAATACCGTAATCGCAGAAATGGAATTCCAGGGATGGGTGACATTTCTGGAATAAGCGAACGTCAGAACGCTTGAGCTTTCACCTATATTGTATTAAGACTGCTTTTTCCTTCCGTTTATATTGATAAAATTCACACAGAAAGTATGAAATGTAAAGGAGCAACTAAAAATAAATCGTCAACAAAAGTTTTGAGGTATGAAAAAAGGTTGGAACGGCATTCTATGTCGATTTATTACCTAAACTTAAACTCATATTAGGGGCGTTGAGAATTCGTGACCGCTCGCTACCCTCTATATGTAGGTACGTCTATAGTGCGAAAAGAAAAAGATAAAGCTACTCCAGGAAATGGGCCATTCGGAGCCCTTTTTCAGAGCTATCGGGTATTAGCAATTTGCTTTGTGTAAGGCACTGTCTCTCAAAGTGGAATTGTATCGGTCGAGAATAAGGAAAAGAGGACTTTGATAATTAACCCCTAAAGAGCGTACCTAACTGGAAATGTGAACTTTACGAGAAATTTCAAGCTACTAACTAAATGAATAGATGCCTAATCGTGACGACGTTCTAATTTACGTAAAGCTAGCATTTTAGGATGGCGTCGTTAAACCTCTTTGTGCAGGCATCTGCCAGCTAAAATTACACAAGTTCTTTACTTATCTCACTAATTTTATAAATACGAAAGTTTCTGTGTTAGTTTCTTACTTCTCACGCTGCATGGATGGACGGATTTGGATGGATTTTGGAATGAAGATAGCCTTTATACCCAAGATTAACAAGTTTACTTATCATCCCGGAAAATTAAAAAGCTCCCGAGGGGATAGCCATCATTGAAATACCCTGTAATTTGGGATGGCCGAATAACTAATAAAGTGTAATATACAGGGTGTTAGGTAGAGCGTTGTCAAAAAGAAACAGGCGAGTAGAAGAGACCATTAGCTATCCATTTCAGGTACTTTAACCCTTAATTTGTCTAAGGGCTATTTAATACCGTTTTTTTTATAATTTTATTACAAGACACCGAAATTCGACCTTTAAACCCCGAAAAAAAAGGAACTACTTGGTGTATTGACAAAATTTTAATTTTGATAGATTGTTAAATGTTGTGGTGTTCAAATAAAACTGTTACTGGAAGCGTAAAGCTACTTTAAAAAATAATGGGGGCTCCCAAAGTTTCAGAAACCGATAAAGAAATCTTTCAACTTCAACTTTACAATGAAATTAAAAAAAAACCAAAGTGATTACAATTCTTCCAATTTCCTAAAAACATCTCCTGTTCACGCCAATTCTAATGGTATGCCACATGCATAACAAAACTCTTAATAATTCGAGATATTTGCTAATAACTTGTTGAATGTGGCGAATTCGATGTTTGAGAAAATTTACTTCTCTGTTCATTTACCACGTCTTACACTTATTCTTTCTCGTATTGCCATAGAGGGTACCTAGATTAAAACCTCCTCGATACTACCTACATAAAGTTCAGTAATTAATGGCCGGTATTTGACAGCTTTCGACATGTCGGTGATTTTTAACCCCATCTTTATTGTTACCTCATTATCGTTGAGTTGTGTTAGTATTTTCGTTAAGTTTATTTTAATTTAATTGTTACAATGGCGGCTTACTCCTCCGAGGAGTATGCCGACATGTTACTAGCCTATGGAAGAGCTGAATCAAACGCAAGCCATGCCCAAAGGATTTATCAAGAACGCTATCCTGACAGGCGTGTGCCTGACCGCCGCACGTTCTCTAATACGTACCGACGGCTACGGGAAACCGGGAATTTGCAGTTTCAAGAGCCTCGAGTAAACGCTCATCAACCAAATGCTGCCGACGATGAAAGGGTGTTGGACCTTTTCGACCAGAATCCCACCATAAGCATAAGAGTCGCTGCTGAAATGCTTGACTTGAGCACATGGAACGTATGGTCAGTGCTACGGGCTGATGGAAAACACGCTTTCCATTACACTCCTGTGCAAGGTATTTACAAGTTGTTCAAGATAAAGTGATTGTTTTTTTTATTTATTGTCAGTAGTGGTCATGTTTTGCATTTTTAAATGTTTTACGCGTGTCCGTGGCCGGCCTATGTAGGTTTTGAAGTACCAACTGTCAGATCATAAATTCTTATTTTTTAGTTGATTTGTTTTAGGCTTGGAGGATAATGATTATAACAGACGAGTCGAGTTTTGCCGTTTGTTACTGCTCACGCATGTGGACGATGTTTTTTTTTAAAAAGCATTTTATGGACCGACGAGTCCAAATTTACTAAGGAGGGGATTTTAAATCTTCACAATTTGCATGAATGGGCTCCAAAAGGACAAAACCCACACCCCAAAAGAGCGAGATGTTTTCAACGACGTTTTAGCGTCAACGTGTGGGCCGGAGTTATTGGAAACAATTTGATAGGGCCACATTATTTGCCAGACAACCTGAACGGGGACAATTATCTAGAATTCCTGCAGAATGATCTGCCAAGATTAGTCGCACATTTACCGATATTTGGCGAAAACCGACCGATTGTTTTCCAACAAGACGGCCCAGCACATTGGAGATTGTCGGTGAGAGAGCACCTAGACAATGTGTTCCCAAACTCCTGGATCGGACGAGGTGGACCCATCCCATGGCCCGCACGGTCCCCAGACCTCACACCGCTTGATTTTTATGTCTGGGGACATGCAAAGAATTTGGTTTATGCCACCGAAGTCAGAAGCCGAGATCATTTAATTGAGAAAATTGAACATGCTTTTCAAGTGATGAAAGAAGAAATGCAACTAAAAACGACGACAGTCGAAATACGGAAGAGATATCGTGCCTGTATTGGTCAAAATGGTCATCAATTTGAGCAATCGTTGTAAAAAAAAATATTTTTTTGTGTTGTGACTATGAATTAGAAAAGTTACCATTTTGGGGATTCTGAGATTTTTCCTAGGGTGGTGGAACCAGTAATGGACAAGGCACCTATAATGGACAGTTGATTCTTATTTTACAGAAGATAAGGGTTATTCATTTGTTTTGCAACACTCAATTTAGGACCGTATGCAATTTTAATTAAGAGTGAAGTGTCCATTACTGGTGCCTGTCAGCTAAAAGTGTCCATAATTGGTGCCGTCACCCTAATAAAATTTAAATAAATTACTAACCTAACTTAACCTAACCTAACCTTATCTTCCATATGTTAGAAGGATGTTAGAGAGAGAAAACACTATCTAACTGCGTAAGACGTGGTAAATGAACAGAGAAGTAAATTTTCTCAAACATCGAATTCGCCACATTCAACAAGTTATTAGCAAATAACTCGAATTATTAAGAGTTTTGTTATGCATGTGGCATACCATTAGAATTGGCGTGAACAGGAGATGTTTTAAGGAAATTGGAAGAATTGTAATCACTTTGTTTTTTTTTTAATTTCATTGTAAAGTTGAATCAAATCAAATCAAATCAAATCAAATCAAATCAAATCAAAATTTATTCACTTGAGATGCGGTTACAGTGGTTGATAAATTATATAAATTTGGTCAGCGCTCTCGCCGGCGACACCAGCATGCAAATGTGGTTGTGCATTAAAACTTAAATTATATACCCTTAATTTTAATAAGTCGGTTTAATTTCAAATTTCATGCATTAAAACCCTAATATTTTTTTACATTACATGACTTGCCATTAATTATTTCTTACAGATAAAAAATCCTTAACAGAGTAAAATCTTTTTTCTAGTAACCATTTACATAGCGTACTAACAAATCTATTATATGGCAAATTTATTATATTTTTCGGAATGTTATTAAAAATGTTTACAGCCATGCTATAACAATTTCTTCTCCGTAATATTGATACTGTTTTCTGCTGTACTAGTTTTCTAGGATACCTGGTGTTGAAGCTACAAACATTTTTGAGTTGAGTAAATAGATTTAAATTTAATTTTACAAATTTGCTCATTTCCAGTATATAAAGTGATGGAAGAGTGAGTAGCTTCAACTCATCAAATAACGGTTTGCAAGATGTTAGTGGTGGCTTATTACAGAGGGCCCTAATGCACTTTTTCTGACTGATGAATAGCCTGCTAATGTCATAGGAGTTTCCCCACAGCAGCAGTCCGTACCTGAGCACTGCCACCACGTAGCCGTGGTACGCTTGGAGAGCCGTTTCTTTATTGGCAACTGCTGCAAGCCTTCGAATTGGATAGACAAAACTATTAACTGCTTTACATTTCTTGTCTATTTGAGGCTTCCAAGAAAAAATATTATCTAGTATAATACCTAAGAATTTGTGCACGTCAGTTTCGGATATAATAGTATTCTCATATTTTGCTTGAATGTCAACACCTCCTTTTCTATTATAAAATTGCATATATTTTGTTTTATCCAAATTAACATTTAAATTATTCGATTTTAACCATATTATTACATTTTTTATTAAGTTATTAATGTCATTGTTGTAGGTATTTAATTTTTTACATGGGATTACTATTGCAATGTCGTCAGCAAATAAAACACATTTATATTCAGTTACATTAGGTAGATCATTGATGTACAACAAAAACAGCAACGGGCCCAAAACACTACCCTGTGGCACTCCAACGTTGGTTTGTTCGTAGGTAGACCTATTTAAGCCAGATAATAGTTTATCGTCAATGTTGTCAACTTGAACACACTGAGATCTATTACTTAAGTAGCTTCTTAGCCAATTTAGAGCTACACCTCTTATACCATACATTTCACACTTAAGAAGAAGGCGTTCATGTGAAACAAAATCGAATGCTTTACTCATGTCGAAAAATATGGCTGATACAGGGTTATTCTTATCGACGTGCTCAATTATATTACTGACCAACACAAAAGTCGCTAATGAGGTAGATTTCCCTTTCTGGAATCCGTTTTGCTCATTTTTAATTAAATTGTATTTATTACAAAATCCTGTAATCCTAGCGTGCATTGCTTTCTCGAAAATTTTAGACATAACAGGTATCAAGGTTATTGGACGATAATTGTCTAAATCCTCCTTACTTCCTTTTTTATGCACCGGCTTTATGACGGAAAGCTTTAATTTTTCGGGAAAGGTGCCTTGTTTGAATTGAAACGCCCGCACGAAGTTGAAAGATTTCTTTATCGGTTTCTGAAACTTTGGGAGCCCCCATTATTTTTTAAAGTAGCTTTACGCTTCCAGTAACAGTTTTATTTGAACACCACAACATTTAACAATCTATCAAAATTAAAATTTTGTCAATACACCAAGTAGTTCCTTTTTTTTCGGGGTTTAAAGGTCAAATTTCGGTGTCTTGTAATAAAATTATAAAAAAAACGGTATTAAATAGCCCTTAGACAAATTAAGGGTTAAAGTACCTGAAATGGATAGCTAATGGTCTCTTCTACTCGCCTATTTCTTTTTGACAACGCTCTACCTAACACCCTGTATAATAATAATAAAAATACAGATGAATTGAGCACCTCCTCCTTTTTTGAAGGCGTTTAAAATTATAGCATATTTATCTTTCAGATGTAAAATAAAAATAAACTATTGCTTGCATTTACTAACCTACGTTAACTTTATTAAGATAAAGTGACTCAAAACTTTTAGCTAGTTAGTTTAATGTAGCCTTAACAAATTCGAAGCGAAGTGAACATTAGCCGTGTGAAGAAGTGAAACTTCCCTACTGTCCGACCCGCATCACGGGATTCTCCCGGTCTTATCTTGTCGGCTTCGGCAAATGAAGCCGCGACTGATTTCAACAGATACCTAACAGCAGATACGAGAGATTTTGCACGGAAAAGATTCTTCTTTTTGACTTGTTGTTAGTTATACTTATAACTGTTTAGTTACTGTTGCGACAATGATTATAGCTACAACTAGTTCATAATATACATACATACATACATACTTTCACGCCTGTAATCCCATAGCGGGGTAGGCAGAGCCACAGAATTACCTACAACTTCAAAAAGATGCGTATCACTACATAGTATAAAACAAAGTCGCGTGCGCTGTCTGTCCCTATGTATGCTTAAATCTTTAAAACTACGCAACGGATTTTGATGCGGTTTTTTTTAATAGATAGAGTGATTCTTAAGGAAGGTTTATATGTATAATACATTCCACGCGGGCGAAGCCGCGGGCGGGTCGCTAGTAATTAATATACAAATCTCAAATATTTTATCACGAAAAAAAACCCCCGTTCCAGTACCCGATCTTCGTGAAACCTGGATAGAGTGAACCCTTCTAATAGGCTACGGTTTTCCATTGTGGTAAAGGATTAAACCCGTTATTGTTGAAAGAACCCTTTAAATATTAGGAACTCGTAACTCAAGTCAACTTATAATAGTTTTGCAATGACAGGGTAATTCACCGGGACTTAAAATGTTCATGCCGTAATTTCCCTTTGAAGTATTTGAGCTGCAAAAGGAATATTCTGGATGATTAGGAACTACACAGAGACCCCGAAGCGTCCCGACCACTGCTCACGACGAGGCCAACATTTTGATTGGCACTTCACACCAGAGCGGTTATTATCACATAGCTTTGCAGTTCAATTTACGCTGAGAGAAGGAGACAGAGCTATGTAGAATCTATAGCTCGGGCCTGTACACTCACCGTAAATTGAACTGCATAGCTATGTCAAAATAACCCCCCAGCTCATATAAGTCGTTACATCAAAATGCCAGAAACAACTTAATAAATAAATTTAAATTACTCCTTTTGTTCCAATATTAAACCTTTTGTTTCATGAATATAGCAAACCACGCAAAACACGTCAAAAGCTGTTCTAAAATTTCGAGGCAGCGCGAGTTTGCATGCCGGTTCATTTATTAAATTATTGTTACCTAATTATAATTGGAAAAGGTTGTATCGTGTTTGCAATTGGTTCAGTAAAAACGTGTTCCCGTTATTGAGATGGGCTTAAATTTTGAACAGGGGGGTTATTATGACATAGCTATGCAGTTTACGCTGAGAGAAAAGGACAGAACTATATAACTGCTGTAGCTCTTTCCTTTACGCTCGCCGTAAAATGAACTGCATAGCTATGTCATAATAACCCCCCAGATTGTCATAATAATGTACACTCGACGACGATGCGATCTTATGACTAAGAGCATGCCGATCTGAGGATTGAGTCAGAAGGGTCGACCATCAAAATCCCGAATTATCATCATTCCGAATTCAATGCAAATCGCTTATGAATCGAACCTAACCTTACCTATGTAAAGCAATTCAATCATTTATTTAAGTTTTAAAGTTCCAGCATATTATATGTAGCTTTGAGGAAAAATCTGAATTTTAAGGTATTCCTCCTTTGAGCACATGTTGAAGAAGCGAAAGAAATTTGTCAAGATCGTAGCAAGTGGAATGAAGTGGACTCTGCCTACCCCTCTGGGAAACAGGCGTGATTTAATGTATGTATGTATGTATGTGTGTTTAACATTTAATGTATGTAGATCTGGTTGTATAATTTCTACCGGAAAAGCTACGAACGCTCGGGCAGAGGCTTCATTTTGACCCCTGTCCCCTTCTCAGATTTCAGACTAATTATGCTGCTCCAATTTAAAGCTGCATATTTGATGCCTAGTAAATCTACGATTTCGGATGTTAATTGAAAGTACCTATACGTTTATGTCAATTATGTAAATCAAATTCACACCAATAAAAACTGTTAATGTCCGTTACGGTAAAATGAAGTACTTAGGAGTACTTAGAGTATCAATTGAAAAGTCCGGACTCACTTAGCTTACCATTAAATATTTAGTGTCATTATTGAGTGATCTTGGTGGCTTGACCAAGATGGTTGGAGTGACAAACAGGCGATCAGACGCCTTACTTACTCTCCATTGGTAATATTCAAGCAAAAAGTTGGAAAAAAATATATGCAATGAAAAAGCGAATGAAGTTTAGGAAAAATGCGACTTCGTCAAATGGCGGAGTAGGTGCAGTACTACATAGTAATGATGTTTAGGCAAAACGCGACTTAGTCAAATGGTGGAGTAGGTGCAGTACTACATAGTAATGATGTTTAGGCAAAACGCGACTTAGTCAAATGGCGGAGTAGGTGCAGTACTACATAGTAATGATGTTTAGGCAAAACGCGACTTAGTCAAATGGCGGAGTAGGTGCAGTACTACATAGTAATGATGTTTAGGCAAAACGCGACTTAGTCAAATGGCGCGGTAGGTACATTACCAAAATAGACATTATACTCAATAGATCAACTGCAAAATAGACGAATTAACCTAACAGCCTAAATGCTACCAAATAATGAAGTTTGGGCAAAACGCGACACAGGTATAATGCGTTTAGGCCGACGTAGAAAAAATGAAAGCAAGTCTATTATTAAGCTGGTACAACACAGATCCGCAAAGCATGGTAGCAATAGACATTTTGATTTATTTGGCTAGTGTAATCTGCCAGCAAAGTTTCTTGGTCGCTTCTCGGGTACAATCAATCTGTTACCGACTTTAGTATACGATTGTTCCGTTTTCGTTGTCTTCAATTGTCTTCAGGCCATTAATCCTATTTTCTTTGTCGCCGGAAAACAATTTTGATTGTGGTTTAAGATGATAATTGAGAGTTATTTGGATGAAAAAGTTGTTCTTGTTTGCCGAATAGCCGCCTGACGGGAATAACGTCTGGGAATAACTTTAGATGATCTTTCATCCTATACTATTAAAGGAGCAATATTTGTATATATACATAAATATATTCACATATTTATAGCGACCGCACGGCCTTCCTAGTAGATACTATAAAATTATACTAAATTAAGTTAAGTACCCGAAACCGACGTGCGTGCATGACTCGATGTATGAATGTTGAAGAAGCGAAAGAAATTTGTCAAGATCGTAGCAAGTGGAAAGAAGTGGTTTCTGCCTACCCCTCTGGGAAACAGGCGTGATTTAATGTATGTATGTATGTATACTAAATTAAAATAACTTAATTTAAATTAATATTAATTCAATATAAAAAAACAATTGGTACAATTTTGAGTGTCTAAAAAGTAAACTATAATTTAATACGACACGAAAGTGATAAACAAAACAACTAAAAAACAACTCGTCATTATTTCACCTTTAATTTACCTAGTTTTAGTAAATTTCGTACGTCACATTTTATTTATTATTGAAAGTTGGAACCTTAAACAATTGGATAATTTAGGTATAAAATGTCTGAGGGATAATTTAGGTATAAAATTTAGGCATTTAAGCGTTAATACGGTAGGTTATGACTGTCGGCCGAGTACCTAAAAAATCCATTATATTCCACGTTTAAAGTAAAAAAATATATGAAACAAATAAATGAGAACGCGTTTTACTCAGTTATATTCATAGTCTCCGACCACTCCGACCGAAACTAGTTTTTGCGGCCAAAACCGAAACCGAACCTTCCAAATAAGGTTATGTTTTCGTGGGAAAAATAAATTTAGTCAAAATTCTTTATTTTGAAATCACGTAAGTACTTATTCATCATTTCCATCTCTGCCTCTCTGACAGTTTTTAGTTTTTAGGTTTATTAAGTAATTATCAAGAACTTGCCAAGCCAAAACATGCAACTGACGCCACCTTAGGCCTGAATTACACAAAAGCGACGGAAGGCAAGAGGCGGTTGGATTTTTTGTATGAGAAAACGCGGCGTTCGAAAACTTGCTCGAATATAAAGTTACGCCTGCGCAGTATCCTATTTATTTTTCGACGGATTTTAAATGCTTTATGCGTCATCCCCCGGCCATTGTTGGCCATGCTATAGGAGGGGTATGACGGACTCTGTCCTCCCCCACTCTCGCATGAGAGTAGAGGGAGCAGCCTAACGTCTAACTGAAACCACTCCGGCGTTTACCTCCGTTGCTGTTGTCGGGGTCACCATGGGCTGCCTAGGATGCAAACACTGGGCGCCCCCCAGTGTGATTCGCGCCTAAAGCAAATTACATTATACAACAGCTTGGCACACGTGTGCCCTAAATAAGTGTACCGTGTGCTCTGCCCAATCCAGAAGGTTGATAGTGACTATCGGACAAACTCTAGAGTAAGAGTGAGAGAAGACTTTAATTGTCTCCATTTTAGAGACAGTTAAAGACGTTAATTATGTTCTATAAAATCAAGTGTCATAAAATTTGATGCTATTTATTACTTTCCTATAAAAGCACTTGCTATTTATAATCATTAATTTGCTATATAGCCATTTTCTATATAACGAGTAGTTACTAAAATTAAAAAAAATATATATATAATTTCCTATAAACTTTATTTAACCTCCTCCTTAAAAAAATCCTCGAAGCTCGAGCTTTGCTCCCGCCTTGGCCTTCTAACCTAACCTATCCGGGTCGGTTCTGGTCTGCTTGGTCTTGCTCGTTGAACTTTCTGTAAAAAAAATTACAACCAAGATTTTCTGAACCGTTAAAGCTTTTGAATGTAGCATGTGGTTGATTATAGCAAATTAATTTAGAGAAAATGTAATTATAGTCATTGATTTTATAGTAACTAAGGGAATACCCTTAAGTGTCGCCGAGTACCTACGGCATCACACCCGTGGAACGTCACGTCATAAACAAATGTAGTCGTAGCACCAAAATATTGGCAAATCCGGCGGTAGCTGCCAATTGTAGACTATCGAACATTTTAGACATACCTACATTTTTTACAGGCGCAATCGTTCGCGGCGACGTTGTCTGCCACGACAAGTGATTAATTATCCCGACGTCTCGTCTTCTCCACTCCTGATTGATTACAATGTAATCTTGTTTGTGACTTGACTGATGTTGGGAATTGTATCACGGTTGAGTTCGTCAACTTTTTTGGCTATGATTACCAAGTGTCTTCGTAATCAATAGCATAGTACACATGACGCATATTAAGATTCCTATTTTTTCATTAGATCAATTTTCGATGACGAAATTGTTGTTGACACCTTAAGGACTTAGCCAAGTTGCAAGTCCAACCAGGCGTTCGTGTTCCTTTTAAATTAAACATTATCATATTTTAAAATACAACAACGTGTTTTTGCATGAAATCGAGCTTCATAAAAGGGCTCTACGTTTTAATAGGAAGTAAATTGGCAATTCTTCTCGAATCGGAACATGTACATAACATCAACTTCGAATGTCAGAGTACAAATTGCTTATTGAAAGGACATTGGGTAAGTTTGTATGATCATAATCGTCTTTTTTTAGACTTTGGATTTTCTTAATGTTTAGAGAACCTCTAAATAAACATAAATGTAAAAAAAATCGTGTGTTTAATTTTATCGGAGCGGAGATATTAAATATTTAAGTATTAGGGCTTACTCAAATATGATATATATTCAAATATCTCGGCATACACATTACATAACAATTTAGCCGCCATCATGCCGTAAGCATTTTAGTCGACTTACCCGATCGACACTAAACTTGTTTAATACACTGCCAGTCATTACTACCGCGCCAGGTTACTACCACGTTTCACCCGCTTATCTTAAACTACCGCTCGTTTCATCGTCCATTGTCTTTAAACCCTTAGTCGTTCAAGAAAAATATTTTTCACTAAACCTTAAGTTTCCAAGATTTTTTTTAGCTTTCTCGTCTTTATTACATTACAAATCATGTAGTGAGCTCATGACGAAAAACTTAACGTTTAATTATAACCTATCTATACCTGCATTTACTATTTGTTTTCCTGTAAAGGTCTCATTATCCCGTCTTGCTAATTCCGAGGAGCATCTGGCATTACTTGGAAACGCCGGCGTGCATCGGGTTCGTTGTAGCGCCACCAGTAACGAACTTAAGCGAACTTAATGACTTCCAACTCGCCTAACTTGCCTTACTTACTCGTTGGAAGAAGACGCCTCGGAATTGGTGTGTAACTAGCATTAACTTGACCCGCAATCGGAAGATCGAGTGGAGAAAATTGTTCTTGTAAAATTTAGGTTACATTTTATTAAAAGAACTACGCTATTTCAAATTTAAGACAGCGCTACATTTGTGACAGCGAATTAAATAATCTCGACAAAGCAAAAGTTAATTTTTCAGTTTAAATTAGGTTGTAGAATATTGTAGATTACATTATTAAGCGCTTGTTATGTCTAGAGGTTGCTTTTTACTTTGTTCACCTTTTATGAGTAGAATGTTAATAAGTTATAACTATGTAAGTGCACAATTAAAGTAATAATTAATTTATAACATTTAAAAAGCTATTCGTCTTCATCTTCAGTTGTTTCAGGTTGTGCTTTATCTGCCAGACAGTCTGCAAATGGAGTTCTTATATTCATATAAGCACATGTGATTTTCGGTGCGAGAATCCTACGATAAACAAAATATATACACTTCTTAGAATATATTTAAGTAATTTGTTCCTCTTTTTTTGCCTTATCTCAAGAATTAATCAAGTCTACTTAGTCGTGATAATTTATAGTTATACTTTTAAGTTCGTTTAATGTGCTTGCATTTTCTCAGATTTTTATTATTGGTTATGGTTGTATATTATGGTTGTATTTGACACTTTGGCTCTAACAACAAAATCGCAATTTTGTATTTCACAAATGGATCCCTTAACTGAAAAACTGTTATCACAACCCCGCAATATTTTTAAATGACCTATCAAACGACACCCCACGCATGGAGAAGACGAGAAAAAAATAACATCCCCGAGTTACGTGTGGCGGAGGCATTTCCTTTTTAAGAATTTATTTTACCACTTTTTCGGCGTGCCTAATATAATATATATATTCATGCCATATACGATTTCTAGAACTAAGAGTCTCTGAGCTAATCTGCGGACGGACGGACAGACGGAGATGGCGAAACTATGAGGGTTCCTAGTTTGACACCGGAACCCTGAAAAACGTGCAAAAATATTCATTTAAGAATATAAAAACTACATACATACACACCTTCACGCCTTCATTCCCAGAGTGGGGTAGGCAGAGCTACAGAATTACTAACAACTCTAAAAACTTGTTGATATTTCTGTAACCACAATTTGCACAATTAGGCTAAGATGTTTAACAGTGTACATTAGTGACGGGTTGCAAGGCCATCGCCTAACAGTACTACAAGAATTTATTCCCTTAGTCGCCTCTTACGACTTCCACGGGAAGACATGGAGTGGCACAATTCTAAGCCGGCAACCACACGGCATCAAAACTAAGTAATTGCAATTTTATCTGCTCATTCGAGACTGCTGTCTGCTCCGAAGCTAATCTGAGTTATGCATTGTAGTACAAACCGTACCGACATTTTCTGGGGGAACAAGCTTGCAAACTACAATTAAAGTTGACTCGACTGCGATGGTAATGCGCAGGGAGAAATTGATTTCTATGAGTGGGTACGCAGCCGCCTCCCGGGTTCATAGAAGGCTGACTTAACTTCAACCGCGACCGGGCATAGGATGCACAACAACGCGGATTGTGGTGTTAGTGTCTGTAGCAAACAAAAGTGAGTTAGTTCCCTTGATCGAATCAAAGATCTGGAATGCTGTTTGACCCGAAGCTAAGCTGTGACAATCTCGCAAACATAACTCGGTGAGTCTACTTGGCAGTAACCTGCCTACGAATCTAGCAGTCCCAGGTTCGATACCCAGAAAAGGAATATAGTAAATATCGAGGGAGTTTTGATTGGTACTAGGGAACGATAAAAATACTTATACAGGATGTTAGGCGCATGGTTGGACAAAAACGAGCATTAATCAGATGCGGTTTCAAAGAACTTGAAGTGCTTGACCTCTTTTAGTTTTTTATAAAGCTATGTGTAGGATCAAACTACATGTTCATACGATAGGTATACCTACTTCGATAGCCCCAAAGTTGTATAGGTATGTCCATGCAAAGAAAAATCGAACGTTACAATCAAAAGGTATGGCGCCGCACTGTGGTTCAGCGTGTATGGAGAGAGTGTCATAAGTCGATTTGTCCAAAACTTCCAACATTATTGGGAAGAAATGCATATTATTATATTGTTGTTAATTATGAATTTATTTGATAAAATAAAGGACTTACAATTAATTTTATGTGTATATATTATTGAATAATAATAAAAAAAAAACAATTACAAACGTTTCAAAATTCACTATATTTCAATACTGTATAATTAACACTTATAAATAGTAAGTAACATGTTTTCACAAACAATACCTTAATACTATTTAATTTAAAAAAAAACAACTTATATTGAACGCAAAAATATTTACTAAGTTTTTTCGTTATGTGCAATTCATGCAGTAGAATGAACCGCACGTAAAGAGTTGTTATCTTAAAAATACTATACTTAAACTATCTAACACTCATAAGTGAAACTTTAATGAGCTTAGCAATAATGTAATAAACTAATGACAGATTTAGATGAAACACTTTTTTTTCCTAGGAAGCTTTCTAACTGCCGCACTCAGAGACGTCAATTAAATTTAACGCTTGATTAAAGTTGCTGCTGTCACTTTCTTTGCTATAGCAATAGAATAAGACAACACGTCACTAAACAAGCATTAAATTTAATTGACGTCTCTGAGTGCGGCAGTAAGACCCGTAACTAGTGGGTCAGAATTTAATAAAAGTCGATTTTAAACATCGGTATTCGTCGCAACACGTGACATTTTTCTAGTATTGTTGAGCCGAAACGCTTTTATATTTTTATTTGTAGCTTCGGCAGCTTCTTCTGATAGTTCTCGTATGGATACCATCATGTGATCGAACTGATCGATTACTTCAGAGCCATGAATCAGAACTTTGTGAATGGACGCTGGCAAATTGTACCACGGATATTCCTCAACAAGCTGTCGAGCCGTGTCTAAAGCAAACGATTTAAATCTCTCAGAATTAATTTTGTAACCGGAATTGAGACAGTTAAGAATTGTACCACAACTATCAATAAGCTCTTGCTTAATTCCTGTAATTTCAGCAGAAATGGCAGAGTTAGCAAAAAACCTACGTGCTGTATTCCCATCATTCGAGTTGCCGCTTCCTCCGCTACGCGGCTTGTCCACTATCAGACCTAATTTATTTTTTAAATTCGTTTTAAAATAATCTTCTTCGTTCTTAGATAATTGTTTTGTCTCTTTTGCAAATTGGAAGCGAATAGGGCGACAGTACCTAGTTGATGATGGGCGAGGATTCTTCCATAATATTGTTTCTTCTCCTGTTGTTGCAACTATGACGAATAAACTTCCATCTTCTAAATTGGGTCATCGGAAAAGCACTGGTTATACTCACTGTGTCCGGTACTACCGTCAAAACCCCACTTACCAACTAACATAACATCACCTATGGTCTCGGGATCGATACTTGATAACAGTATATTTTGAGAATCCAGTATTCTTTTAACCGTGTGGTTCAACAAATTTTGTAACTCTACTTCGGCACTTTTTTCAGTAATAGTTAATTTTTCAGGGTAACACTGTTTCTTGGCTTTTAAAACCTTATGATACGAAGGCAAAACTGGATATTGTTTACTATTAATGAACTCTTTAATTAAAAGGTATTGGTGTTTTGTTAATTTTGCTTCTGTGATTAGCGATAGGATCTCACTTGGATTCACTTCACATTTATGACTATCATTTGGCCCACTACTCGAGGTTGACGAAGTATTTATCAAAGCATTGACGGCCGAGTTATCAATTTTTGAGAGGTCCACTAATCTCCTTCGCTGAGTTCGTTTACTGCAAGACTCAAAATCTTTCTTCGGTCGACCGAGATTTGATGTCATTTCTTGACCAGTAAACTAATTTTCTCTCGCAGATACCGACTCATTCTTTGCTATATCTATAGTTTCAAGGACATTTAACCATTTTTCATGTTTTCTGACTAGTTCATATTTATTACTTTCTGCTTTTTTCCAGTAATCTGCGATCCTTTGGATTATGCAATTAACGCGTTTACTTAGAACTTCGATTTCAACGTTTTCAGCTTCCGGGACCATTTCCAAAACTCGATATTTTTCCATCTGTGATCCTTTAGCAAGGTGCCATAGTTCAAATATGTGCATTCTTGTAAACTGGACTTGCAAAAAAGAACCTGTTAGAAAGAAAACAAAATACATTAGAAATTGACAAATATCGTAGCATCTTCTACGAACAGCGTAGAGGACGAATTAATAAAACATCTAGCAAAATCTAGCAGAAGATGACTATTGGCACAATAACTAGACTTTTATACGCTTTTTAAACAATCAAAATTATTAATGGTACAGCATGGCGTCATTGATAAAACTCAATGGTAATACACAAACAATTTAAATATTTTTATAAAATTAGGTGTCTCGTAGCTCTCAAATAAATATAAAATGTATAGTAAAAATAGCTAGTAAAAATATTATTATTAAAACACATACCTTTGTCATTAATTTCTATGATGATTCAATAGAGTTTATCACAACAAGTTTTTAGAAATCCGTCAACAAACAACTTTCACTTTAATGATCTATTGATAAGACTAATTACGCGGTTTAAGTGTGTTCACTTCGGAGGTCTGAAAAACAATGATCCCGACTGATTATTTCAAAACTATTTATAGTTTTAAGTAGGCTGGTAATGAATGTGTTATCAGAGAAGTACAAATCATAGCTCGGCTATTGTTGATTATTTGGACTTATGACCTATGAGCGGGACCATAGTGCGCCGCCCCGGTTGCCATGCGCCGCCCCGGTTGCCAGCCACCGTCGACGGCTATTGATCCTCTAAGGAAATCTTAGGTTTCGGTAAGTAGTTCCGTTCACTTTCCTTATCTCTATAAGTCACCAACACAAAAATTGTACAAACAAACTGTATCACTGGCTAGCTGGACACTTTATACTATACTAGCGGACCCGACAGACGACGTTGTTCCGCCGAGAGGTTTTCTTCTCTGGCCGCATGGCGCTAGTGAAGCGCAAACGGCGGTTGATGTAACGAATGGTGGCAACTTTTGTCCATTCCTTAACTTTAGGTGAGTACAACCCGTATTGAATAAATGCTTGAACACTAGAGTTTAACTTGTGTGTGATTGTCCCTTGATATTTATTTATTTTTAATCACTTTGAGGTGCAGAGGCGTTAAGTAGAGCTCGATATGAAACGGCGAACTCGCTCTCGCCATATACGTAAAGGAATATCACCTCAGGATGCACACAATGCAGACTTCACGGTACTGTATTCTGTGCACCTCGTTAATTAGGAAGGAAATACCGTTCTTGAGCTAACTTTGCCCGCTTCAAAGTGAAAACTTTACCCTAAGTATGTGAAAAGTGATAGTAGAGGACGTACGTCACTGAATAATGAATGGCTTTATTCAGGTTTATTGTTTGGCCAAGTCAGCGAGATAGGGTTACAATGAGCGTTGGGTTTCTCGAGGATGGAGTTTTGAGGAATTAAACGGGATACTCCTGAGGTGGTTCTACGGTTTAAGACATTGTTGATTAATTAAATAAAATAATAGTTTAATCTGCGATGTGAAATCTAATTTATTATTACTTGACGAGTTACGATAATAAAAGAAGAAATAAAAGAATAAAAGAAGATGTAGTGACTAAGATTGAAAAGGGCATGCTTCGATGGTTCGGTCATCTAGATAGGATGGATGAAAGAAGATTGACGAAAAAGATATACAGATCGAATGTGAGTGGAAGGGTCGGAAGGGGCCGTAGTAGGCGTACTTTTTCGAATCAAATCGGAGAAATACTGAAAAAGGGCCGAATCGTGTATGACTCGATGTATGAATATTGAAGAAGCAAAAGAAATTTGTCAAGATCGTAGCAAGTGGAAAGAAGTGGTCTCTGCCTACCCCTCTGGAAAATAGGCGTGATTTATGTATGTATGTATGTATGAGTTACGATATATATCATAAATAATATTAACTTACCTCTTAATTATACAGAAACTATGTATTGACCATTAATATGTTACGTTTCCTTAAGACGACTCACTGCGTAATGCTTATTATATTTAAGTAAAAGTACGCGGGGCGCCGGCGCGGCCGCGGCCGCGCCTTCTGGCCGAGCTGCGCGCGCGCACGCAGTCGCTGCGCCGGGCTCCTATATCGAGGGAGCTGCGCACATTAAACCGCGTAACGGCCGGGGTTGACCTATTCTGTATGTCTCTCAATGAATTCACAAAAATAACTTTGTATATTTTATGCTACCATTACGAGGATTAGTCGTAAGCAGTACTTTATGTTTGTTTAATAATAATATTTAATTGACACTCTCGAATTAGGTTAGCCTGTAAGGATAGTTATGTGTATGTAAAATAAATAAATAAATAAGCATCTTTCCACAAAATATCTAAAGTGCACCATCGATCACTTTTTTAGGCCCTAGCCCTTGTTAAAGCCATAAATTATAATACCGATGTATGTAAATAAGGAAGAGGTAGCCAAACTTTATGCTCAACAGCGCCATAAAGTAACACTTTCACTGCGCAAGAAACTATCATGTGTCGCAGACTTTTCCAACATATAAATTGTCTGAAATGTCAAGTAGAACCTCGAATGTATTCAGGAGTGTCGTTTTATCGGCAAATATATCATGTTTCCGACGTTAAGGATGACTTGTGAGCGCTTTGAAATAACAATTCAATCGTATGTAAGTTCATGGGAGTATTTGCTCTAAGTAGTATTTAATTAGGTTACTGAGGAGATAGTTGAAGGGTTGTTGACGATAAACAACTGAGGAAGTGTACAAGTTGTATAATAAGTGAGTGGAAAAGGTATTCCAGCCGCGGCAAAAATAGTACCTATTTACTTGGCTATCTAATTATAGTAGTTTATGCAACAGTTGTATAAGAGAGGTCAAAAAAGACGAGTGGTTCAGAGGTCAAAAAAGTTCGCCTGCGGCTCACATCGTAAAGCAAGACGCCACGAGTATTTTTTGACTTAGTTATACACCGTTGCATACAATACTTTTTCTACGACTAGGTTTCAAATAAAATGCAAAATTAAATTAATATACCTAGGTTAGAATACGAACGAACGAAGCACAGAACAACAAACGAGCGAGAAACATTCGAAAACAACAAAATATGTGTCTATGGTTAACTTTGTTTTTAAATTGATGTGCACTTGCCAGGTTTCATATTTTTAAAAAAAGTTGCACAATCGATTTAACTTGTGAAATAGGGACTAAAAAACACCTAATGATTTGAGAAATGAATTATTTTACCTGATTGGTCGATTTTAATATAGCTGCGTTCTGGTTGGTTGATACCAAATAAAATGTTTTTTTTAAAGAGTTAAATTAGTAAAAGAGTTTACATACCAAAAAGAACCTAACGTTCCGATTGACAGTCAATGTGTATTGTGATTGGTGGTTTAATTTGGTGAAGTATTTTGATTGGTCAAATTAACCTAGGTGTAAGCTTTGGCAGCTAGGCATATCGTTTTGGGTCAAAAAAGCACAAGTGCTGTTAAGGGGAATAGACTAGATAGACTTTTCTACGGAATGTTCTGCGGACATATTATCTATATTCTTATATTAGTGTTCGTGACTATATAAATGACAGATAAAAGTACAGGAGTAGGAAAAACATATAATAAGAGCGATAAAAAAATATGACATTTCTAATAACCCTAATCATCATCTACTTACCATCAGGTGGTCTGTCAGCTCGTTTGCCTTTAACGCTCATAAAGAAAATATTCGCGTTAAAACGATGCATTTAATTTATCTGTACAAAACCCATTACATTTTTTCTTTACACGCTTTATTCCACAAGTTCATTAAACCTTCCATTCATTTTTCATAACGGTTTTTTATAACGTTAAGCTTCCATGAAAGGTAAGACCTTATTAAAAAAATATTGGCTGATATGAAAACTTTTTGCATAAAAGCATTGCACTTTACTCACTTTACTAACTTTTGGGTTGGGGCATTTTGTTGTGCATTTAATTCTCTCTTCTTTAGTAGTTACTTGTCTTTCTGGCTTAACAAATAGAAATAGACCCCCAAGAGAGTATGACAGCAATAGACAACCAAGTACTATTCATATTATACTCTGATTTTTGAGTACAATATAGTTCTAATAGCTGAACCATTATCCTTTTTTACGTAACTGCAACGAAGGGTGTCGTTTTTCGCGCGTACCTACTGCTATAATATTTATACTATTAACTCACGAGAAACAATATGTTATACTGAAATTCCTTACGAAGTAACCCGGTAATTTTGCTCGCATGAGTATGAGATATTAACATTCTTCATTACATCGTAGGTAACATTGAAACGGCTTGAAGGATTTGAATCATTGAAGTTAAGTAATATCGTCTTACAAAAGCTATAAATAAACATGGCGAATGTAAAACGCGTTCGTTCAACGTTTTTTTACGTTAGTGATATGGGTGTCAAAATAGAGGACTTAACGATACGGTACTCGGTACGGTACGGTATGCAGTTGTGTGTAACCTATGGCAATTTCACGGTTATATTACATGCCGGTTTGACCCGTACTACCTACATAACCATCTTATTCCGTGCGCTGCTTGCACCGCAAATGTACTGGCCGCAATATCTTCGGTCACACGTGACATGTGGACAATCTCTGGAAACCGCAGTACCTAGTTTAAGAACAGATTAGAAATGTTGTGTTTATTGAGTTACCTACTTGTTTTTGTGTACGGTTATATACTGCCTGGTTAAATTAGACTACTAATCACATCAGATTATGTTACATTTTTGGTTATTGTACCTTTTATATATATATCTGTATGTAAGTCGAGAAACTATTAAAACATGATCTAAACTATAAATTACATCAAATTTAAACAATGCAGTTTACACATGAATTTGAAATAATATTAAAAACAACAAAACACACACACAAACACACACACGCATACACACATACACACACACGCACGCACGCACGCACGCACACACGATAAATATAATTTACAAAGACGGGGGCGTGCCCGGTTTCATACAACGCCTTTACTGCATTTCCTCTGCACACATTTACCAAGTATCCGTGAATGTAGGCAAACGATTTATTAGGTTTCCTGATATTAATATACCGAATTGAATGGTGTTTTACGACCAGTGGGTTTATTATGACATAGCTATGCAGGTCAGTTTACGCTGAGAGAAAAGGACAGAGCTATATAACTGCTATAGCTCTGTCCATTACGCTCGCCGTTAAGGGCGTTTTCACTAAAAAGTGTACCCAATTAAGGACTGAAATTAAGGAACTTTAACTTTGTCAGTTTTGTGACGAAAATTAGCCATACATTGCGGCCGTCAATATATAGCTAATTTTCGTCACAAAACTGACAAAGTTAAAGTACCTTAATTTCAGTCCTTAATTGGGTACACTTTTTAGTGAAAACGCCCTTAAATGAACTGCATAGCTATGTCATAATAAACTATCTGTTATTAATTGCTCGCATAGATAATGGGCGTTTTCACTAAAAAGTGTACCCAATTAAGGACTGAAATTAAGGAACTTTAACTTTGTCAGTTTTGTGACGAAAATTAGCTATATATTGACGGCCGCAATGTATGGCTAATTTTCGTCACAAAACTGACAAAGTTAGAGTTCCTTAATTTCAGTCCTTAATTGGGTACACTTTTTAGTGAAAACGCACTAATACCATTTCTGAGTCCAGCATTAAAAACATTACAGTAAAATCAAAATATTAAAAGCACTCGTCTGTATCGCTGTCACACTTTATCTGGCATCTGACAGTATATTTGTTATACCAGCCAGACAGTGTTATAGTGATAGACCGCCAGGTACTTTTAATACTTTGATTTAACTGTACTTACTTTTGTCTGCGCTTAAATTCGAGTATTATTTATTAATTCATTTAACAGTGCTCCGTCGGAAAAGGTTTGTTTTTTTGTAACACAATATTTTAATTTATAAACAGTGTTTAAATACAATTTGTAACAAAAATAACTAATGTCTTTAATTTAACAATAACACAAGTGATGAGTATTGAACGCTGTTTATAAATTATCTCCAGATAACACTATCTGTCAGGTAAATTGTAGCTCTGTCTTTTTCTTTGTCATGAGAAAGATAAGGACTTGAGTTATCTGAAGATAGAAAAATCAGCCCTTAATCGCGTAAAAAAGTCACATTTACTTCTAGTATTGTCTTGTTTTGATCTGTAAATTAAAGGCTTCACGTTCTAAAACGTCTTTTATTCATAAATATAATGAAATTCAGTCTATGTGTGTAAATCAGTGAATGATTTTTATTAACTGTAAAGTATAGCGCTCGAATTAAATGCTATGAGAATTATCCATACTACGTACTTTCAAAAGTGCTAATTATCATGTATGTATGTATACGGTTTAGTTTTCAAAGGTTAATTAGTTGTACCATCTTGCCTTTAGCGACTTACTCGCGAAAAGCTTAAAGTTAATTAGCTTTTAGACTGTCCAAGTTCGATGAAAGTTAACGATTGTTGATGACCACTTACGTCTGTCTTATGCATGTTTTTTGATCTCTTCAGTCATTACTATTCACAACATGCAACTTGGTAAGGCTTACTGCTCAAATAACATAGGAAAATGACGTGCAAAACTATATATTTTTGACTTACGGGATATTATGCAGTGTCCATTATAAACTTACCTCGCTGCCCGCGCGCTGTGTGCCGTGCAGCGCTAATGAAGCTGCCACGGCAGATTGGCGTTCGGGCGAACCCACTCAGGGCCGGCCCAATTGGCTGGCACCTCAAACAAAATAGAGTCTTTAAAAAAACAACTACATATCATGTACGTATAGAATATACTACTTTGAAATGAATTATATTGGCCTTTGCCCGTGTCAAAATGGTACATTTTGATTTCGATGAGTCCCGAGGTATCCTGACCCGAGCTGCAAGCAAGGGACAAGACGTAAGTGTATCAAATAAGGTTTTTTTTAAACATTTGTTAAAATGACAATGACACAAAACTTAAACACTAAGTGAAAGAGACATTTTTACTTGAAGTAGTTAAACGCGCAAACTCTTTGAATAAAACAAAAGTAAAAAAAGAAAAATGAAAAGTTAAAACACTAGTGCAAAAAATCTAACATTCCGCACGATTAACAGCTACAAAACGTACCTATGTTTGAGAAACTGTATTAAAAAATATTTTGACAATGTTTTTGATTTCTTGTTTGCTTATTTCTAAACGTTTTGTTGTTTAGTTTCAGAAAGAATTTCACTTCAATCAATATTTGTGGGTACTTTAGCACCCCATATGCACCTTTACAGCGCCTTGCACCATGCACCTTGAAAGCCACAAGGAAATGAATATATTCTATTCTATTCTATTATATCAATTAAGATTAGAATAATTAGATATTGCTGTAAATTAAACCTGAGATTATGTTTGTCTGTATTACCCCAATGTAATAAATTCTGGCTATGTTATCTGTGCTTAATGTACCTCACGTAAATATGTATGTTGTGTATTTAATCAGTATATTTATATACATTTATTTCTTTATGTTGCTGCATTTCTTTAATCATTTGTATATGTGTGTCTCATGGTTGGTGAATAAATGTATTTCTTCTTCTTCTTCACAAATTCCTTTTTGTTTAGCGAAATTTTGTTTTTGTTTACCAATATTTAGCTACCAAATAGAATGATATTTCCGTCCTGACTATGACCGGGTTCAATTCTATGTATAATACACATAGCCTATCAAATGGTGAACTATTTTTTCACATAGGTGCTGTGGTTTTGGAGATTACCCTCCACATGAAAAACAAGCTAAAAAACCGGTCTATCTCTTAATTATATTAGTACTAGCTTCTGCCCGTGACTTCACCGATAGATTTCAACTAACGTAATTAAAATTAAAATATTCCGGGATGAAAAATAGCCTGTGTGTCAATCCAGTACAATATTATTCGGTCTCTATTTCAAATTTCATCCAAATTCTTCTAGGCGTTGCATAGTGAAGTAGAAAAATCCACCAACAAACTTTTAAATTTATAATATTAGTAGGAAGTAAGATACAGAACTTGATAAATAGACATAATTTGATACAATTTGGTCTAATCTAGATAAAAGGTCATAGTAAAGAACCAAACCAGGATTCCCTAGGTGCCCCGGGTATCTTAGGTAGCAATTGACAATTCACGGGTGCAAAATTAACTCACATGAAACACTAACGAACAAGATGTCGAGCTAAGCTCTGGAACAAATATTAGGTGTCACAGCTCTTGTCGGGTCAATATCTACTATCTAGGGCACTTCAGTCCAACTTACTCACTGAGTTCGGTATGTTTATCTGCTATGTCGGTACTATTTGCGTTGCAAATTTGTCTGCAGGTACAATTGCTGACTTAGAGCACATGTTGGTATGAGTTTCATGAGAGTAACTATGTTCGCAGTGAGTTCTTGGATTCATTTTCAGCTACATATATATGCAATGTAATCAACTAAAGGGATATGATACTTTTTCTCAAACATTATGGGAAATTATGAACTTTCTTGTGAAAAACGACGACTCGAAGAGCTTCATTTTCTTCCTAGGAATAAAATGCATGTAATAATTTGATTCCTGTCAACTTCGATTTTTTTATATAAAGCATTATAGTTATACATATGTATACTTATAGTATATCAAAGCATTTTGTATTATTTTTGTTTGATATGCGCGATATTGAACCGGTTGCTACGTCTATTAGGTCAGGTGATATTTTTGACTACATAAAAAAAAACAACTGCAACGGGAAACCACTTTATGGGAATGATACATTTGACTAATAATATTTTTGCCAAACGGATAGACCCGAATAAAACGCAGATTCATCTTTTCGCCAGCCTCGTTAACCACTTTGTCAGGCAATCCCCTACTTCCCGGGCCTCCATAATAATGTAACTACTTTATCAACTCACAGTTTGGAAAGTAAAGATTTACATATCTTATTAGTATGATAAGAATAGCGATAGAATGCCAAGATATTTAGAAAAAATAATAGTTAAAATTTTCAGCCAATTGTTTCTCTTCCAATATGTTGTTGTTGTTTAACCCATCTTGCTTCTGTTGCTTTCGTTGCTGATATTGGATTGGAAGCCCTGACCAATATAACCATTGTTCTCATCCTGTTGTGAAGCAATTTAATCGTTTAATCGCTGCTATAGAGCTTAACTGCGAGCGTAGATATGTTGCATTATGTAAAATATAACGACTTACGAAAACTGGCAAAATGTATGGACTTGACATAAGCGGCTGACGCAACCCATCAGCAGCTTACGGTACACAGGTATTCATTTACTTTTCTCAAAAATGGTATGTAATGTTGCCACCTCTAAAAAGTATCCAGAAAGTGAACTCTACCGGAGACTTAATCACAACTGTCCAGTACTTAAGAAGCGAGATTTTAGAGGAATCTCCTACTGTCCAGTAAGTAAGTATGTATTTTACAAAAAAACATAGTACCAAACACAGATTAGAGTTTAGCCATTATAACATCTATCTCTCTTTTTGGTATGACATTTTATGAGATAGATATATTTTTGGAGCCTTAAACAGCCATTTTATAGTCTGTGACGCGCGCAACGCGTCGCAGAAAAAGTATGCACGTTGCGGTTTATACTTAGTAATGTTGTAGAAGTATAGTGTGGGATTTTATGTTTGTATTTAGTAATTTCAGTTTATAAATCATGTTGGATTAAAACTTTCTATTCTAAAATTAACATGGAGTTTAAAAAACAGTAATTTACATTTTTTTACTAAAACATTCATGTAATCCCACTAGTAGAATAGTGCCACTCCATGTCTTCCCGTGGATGTCGTAAGTGGCGACTAAGGGAATAAGGGCTTGTAGTACTGTTAGGCGATGGGCTTGCAACCTGTCACTAATGCGCTGGTAAACACCTTAGCCTAATTATGCAAAATGTGGTTACAGAATTATCAACAAGGTTTTAGAGTTGCTGGTAATTCCGTAGCTCTGCCTACCCCACTTTGGGAATGAAGGCGTGAGTTTATGTATGTGTATGTATGTACATTCATGTAATGTAAAAACAGAACAATGTTCAAAACAAAACGCAAACTTTTTAGTAAAAAAAAAACAACGACTGGCAGGATTTCACATTCATTTACTGCCAGCCAAGAGTCCGTTAATCAAGATGTACAACAAACAAATATAAATGCCCCCAGTAAATCGATCACATCTATCAGTAATTGCCCTAATAGGAATGTAACATTCAATATTAATTAAACGTTGTTGTTAAACTTTCTTTCATTTTTGAGAAAAGCATTATACAGGCCTCAACCAGTAAGAGCCATCCTGGACTCGTATGTATAAAAACTCGTAATCGTCCAGGAACGCTCACTTACTGGTCTTTACAGTAATGTACTATTAATCTAAGTAGTTTTTTATATTCGTACGTTTACGACTGAAAATGGCAATTTGCATATTTTAATGAGTTTACAAGTAAGTATCGTTCCCGACCAACCGGCCTGTTTATGTAGAACTCCCCGTAAGTTGCGAGTGTTGTTTGCTTGTTTACTCATCTGCTATTTATTACACTTGCACTTTCTAGCAAAAAAACTCGCGCAAGCAGTAAAGTTTCAAGTGCAGTTCGCGTAGGCCACGTTTGCATTTTGAAGGGTATTCTCGCAACAAATGCTGTTTCACAACAAACGGTTTAAACGCAGCCTAAGGCGCCGTCACCTTTGGTTCGTACAGAAAAAGTGTTACAATGTGACTTATATTATAACTTTATGGTTTTGGATATACGGGGTAATTATACAAAAAAGTTTTTTTTTTTTTTTTGTTTTGTTTTTTTTTTTTTTATATCATAGGAAGTCAATCGAGCACACAGGCCACCTGATGGTAAGTGGAAACTGGGACCCATAGACATTCACATTCACAAAACCGCAATCCTAAGACTGCAAATGCGTTGCCAACCCTGAGGACTAAGATGGAATGCCGCTATGCTAGTCATTTCAAAAGTGAACTGTTAAGCTTTTTACAAAATTTAAAACAACCTTAGTTGCAGCACATTTGTTGCGCAAGCAAGACATTGACGTAAAACGATATTTTTTTTTAAGCCAAATACCATGGAAATCTTATATAATACGGAACCCTAAGAATAAAGAAGGGCATAATAAAAATACATTTCCCAAGTACATGTTGCTATTTTAGTAGACGATCTTTAAAAACGGACGGATAATCCCAATACCGAAACCAGTACAGAACAAAACAATGTTATACTCGTACCTGAAACGAAATTCTAAATGTTTATTGTACTAAAATGGGCTCATTTCTTGATCCTTTCCTTTCTAATTGCGTACTACCCTCCATTAAAATGCTCAAATGATAGCCTTTAAAGGCGGCCATGACGCTTATTTTGCTGTTGTAAACGGCCGCCAGTTTGGAAAAACGTAGGATTTTAAAAACAAAAAGAAAGTGTTACCCAAGGTAGAAATTTTACATCACATACCTTACACATGATGGTATTACGGGTTTATGGCGTTCGGGTAAAATATTTTATCATTATATAATGTACTAGCGACCCGCCCGCGGCTTCGCCCGCGTGGAATGTATTATACATATAAACCTTCCTTAAGAATCACTCTATCTATTAAAAAAAACCGCATCAAAATCCGTTGCGTAGTTTTAAAGATTTAAGCATACATAGGGACAGACAGCGCAAGCGACTCTGTTTTATACTATGTAGTGATAAGACTTATACTTAGTTTTTAATGTTTTATTAAACGAAAATTAATTTTTCACCGCATCATTTTTCATTTGGCTGTAGTTACAAGTTCTACTTACAGCGGCAGTCAGAGACAGTTAAAATAAGGACTAAATCGTTCCTTAGTGTTGCTTTTCATACACGTTTAAAAATGAAGGAAATTCTCTCTAAGTACTGCGGTCAACCTGACCGATTGAGTTATCAGTTTTGGTATACTGGAAACTTACTAAAAATATAATTATGTAGTTTTTTGTTAAATAAAGCTTGGGAAATGATTGAGTCAACCAAAACTAGATCACCAAAACTGCAAGGACTTGTTTTTAACACTTGTTTCAATCGTTTTCATAAATACTATTGATACTTAGTACAGTTAATTTATCTCACGAAAGCGAGTTTGCCATACTTGTGTGTGTAGATGCACGTGTACGTTGTCTCCGAGTGTGTGCTAAGCCACGCCCTAGTGTGCGTGTGTAGGTATACCTACGTACGAGTATTACAACTACAAGTATGGCAAATCCGCTTTCGTGAGATAAAACAACTGTAATTTAAATATTTTGTTTGTTTAAAATTAGGAAATACGGCTATCTCAGGACTCATCCTTCATCGCCCAGGGTGTACAATTTTTTTATTATGCTAATCGTTGTAGGTAAAGATCGACCACTCGCCTTATGAGGATTGTGAAGCTAAAAATTTCCATACAAAATATATCTAGTCCGATTATTATGATTTTTGAATAGTATATTGTAGATATCTTAAAAAAACTATGTCTGTACGTTTATCATTCCACGAAAATACTTCTTAAAATGAAACCAATTTAAAAAACAAAAACAGAAACGTACAGATCTAGTTCTTTATAATAACTACAATATATTCAAAAATCGTGGAAATCTGACTTGTTACAGGGGGTGGGAAACGTTAACGGCCGGAGCTAAATTTGTTTTTTTTTTACAGCTACGAGATTTTAGTAGCGCTTCACAATCCTCTTAAATCTTTCACATTGGACTTTAGAGCCACCTTTAATTAATGTACTGAACTCTCGCCCGTATTGATTTAACCAAGCTGATCTACTGCGCCGTGTCTTGTGGCTTGCCCTCAAGTGCACTGAATCCTTTGTCACAATCCAACGTGTCAGCGTCACCACTACAATTTACCCGTAGTTTACAATTTACCAAGTGAGCATCCTTCCTACCAATTCCCACGTTTCCTGAATAATTTATTAAACAACCAGTGTCGTAATTGCCACTAATGTTCAGAACAGATAACTCTTGAATGATCCTACCAATTTCTATCTAACTTAAAACAAACATTTAACTCCGCTATTTAACTGTAAGTGGTTGTAATAAGAACAGTTAATAACTTATTTTTGATTTTTTGCGTTATCTTTTTTAGTTATGTGACACCCTATTTATTTATTCTGTTCCCCTTTATTATTGTCTGTACATTGTTAATTATATTCCGTCACTAATTAAACAGTTATTTTGCTTACTTATTTGTATAACACAGTAAAAATAGAGCAATCAATGATATTTAAACTAATTCAAAAAAATATGTAATATTTTACATGTAATAATTTCTATTTGCATTTTGTTTATCAACACGAACTATATTTAAATCATTACTTTAATACGGCGACAGTTCCAGCTTCTATACATTTTCTAATTATCTGTTTCGCTCCCCATTCCCAGGGATATTCAGGTATTTCAATTGACATTAAAACATTGATGCAGATCAATTGTGTTGTAGTGGTGCTTACAGATATATTTATAAACCAATCAACTGATTTAACCATAGTATCGGATTCATACTACCTACTTACTTAAATAATGTTGTCCTAATTAAATGCAAATATGGATCATTTTCTCGTGCGGTTTTGCTGGCTTCGCTATCGCAATAATAAAGTCACTGGCATAAATTTAATGACAAAAACACGAAATAGTTAAATTGTTTTCAATAAAAACTTGGTTAACCAAAATCAGGAAGCACCAATAATAATTACTATCACAATAATATAGCTAGTTATAGTTTTAGAAAAAAAACTACAAGCATCGACAGAAGGCTCTTTGTATTTTGGTACTTAGTTCAAAAAAACATTCTGCGTACAACATAAATATTTTGCGTGTTTGATACGGTTGTTTGAGCATAGTAATTTATTTTATTTATTATTTAATGCCCTTTTAAGTTTTTTAAATATTTAAGACTAGCCCAAGTATTCTTTATAAAGCTTTTACAGTATTAAAAATAAGTTGATGAAAAACATAATCATCCATCATAAAAAACACACTTGGGAACTTGTTTTAGGGTAATTTACCGCTCATCCTACAGTTTGCTTTATCTTAACTTCTAGATAAGGGTTTCTTGAACTTTTTGCAAAAACGGACCAATTCCGGGCAAAATCTACAGGATCTAAGAATATTTGACCCAACAAAATTTTTGAATAAATATGTAAGGGTTAATTATAGAGATACTGCGGACCCCTGATACACATGCCAAGGACCTGGCACTTTAATAAACCCTGTTATAAATAATAAATAATGTGATGAGGTACTTTACTGTATCAGTGACTATGTGGTACAAATTTGGTTGGCTAAACAATTAAAGCCATTCAACAAGATAAAGGTCTTTGTTGTCATGAAGGATAGATTTCGGAGTAAAGTAAACCCAGAGAGAATCACAGTATATCTCGTCCTCAGGTAAGTTGAAGCGATGATCTCCGCCAGTTGGCTGGGTAGCTGGTCGTTGAAAGACAAGAATCGTGCACAATGGGGAACATATGGGAAGTCAATGTCAAGCACAGGACGCTATAGGTTGATAATAACGTTTTTCTAAGCTATCCTTCCTTACTTAATAAAAAACAAAAACGTTTATTCACATAATTGTAACATAAGTATAGAAAACAATAACAAAATGATACGTAAGCTAGTTTTAAAGACAGCGCTAACTAATCCTCCGCTGGGTCTATTTTAAGTAACCTTGCGGCAGACCATATAACCGGAGAAAAAACGATTGAAAATTATTTCATAAGTTATTTATACGTTATCAGTTTTATACTTTAACTTAAAATTTATAAAGTATGATCGTATTACCATTTCATAACCGACTTCACTTAGTAAAGCAGCTTGTACAGTCGCGCGTCTTTTTTACGGTTGCGCATTATAACACGAATTATGCATACAGATTCCAAGAGATAACTGTAACACCACATTACGCATAGCCACAAAATCTTGTTACCAGCCAGCCTTCCAAGCTTAAACGAATGTAAAATGCAAACACGAATGTAGGAAAATAAAAGAAAGATATTCCCGAGTTATGGCAGAATCGTGCGCAGTGTTGCGCTCGTCCCGGGGGACTCGGCATGTAAATGAAGCAACGTATCGCGTTATGGCAAAGATTAAGATTGTTCCAAGTTAGTCATATTTTGCATCATAATGGTGTTACAACATACATTTGTTTAAGTCAGAAAAATACTAATATTAGAGGATCCGAATAGGAGATCACTTTCAACGAGCTGTTTATTAGATACAAAAGTAATATAATAATATGGCGAATAGGTAGGCTGAAAATTTTCATTCCAGTATAATTAATTAAAAATTTAAAAACTTTGTTTCATAAAATTGCAATTGCTTGTTTAATAGACAAGTTACATACCAATCGAAACTATGAAGCCAATTCTACAATTCGTTGACAATTCTTTACCCCTCGTAACTATTCAGCAGGCAGGTATAAACAGGTAAGTCGGTACTAATAATTTTCACCAAAACGAACGTTTGCATGTTCTATAGGCTTGTGTATTAAACAAGCAATTGTAACTTCAAAATAAAGTTTTTCATTTTTATTATACAATTACTGGACGGATTTTATTCAGCTTACCTAGTCGCCATATATTACTTAACATATTAAATATTTGGATCTTAGACCATAAGCACCCGTCGTGTTTGAAAATTCATCAGACTTTAATTTTGAGTATTTTAAGCGTATTTAGATGTTGGTAAAGACTGCAGTAGCCCTGCCTATAAAGCTAGTGAAACTCAATCTCCGCTAAATGCAAATGTGTGTGTTAAGTACCTACTTGCATTTAACTTGGGATAAGCATTGTGCTAAGAATTGAGTCTTTACTTGATGTGTTTTCTATAAATACTTGAACGTACGATGGGTAAAATATGGTAATTCTAAATCTAATCTTAATTGATGGCGTTGACTCCTGTTAAGGTGTATTTCGCCAATGTCAAGTTATTTATAGATACTGCCATGGGTAACACACGTCAGGACAATTGTTCGGTGAAATTGTATTTTATCTTGTGGGATAAACAGAAGCACAAGCAAGCCTATTTAGGGATAGTAAAAGATGGCATAATAATATCCATTTTCCCTTTCTGTCATTGTGACATTTGCATTTGAATCTGACACAAAGTGACAAAGCATACTTTAACTAATCATAGGTTTATAATGCATTCATAAAATGTATTTAAACAGACTAAATCATAGCTTTGACATTCTGTATGGGGTTGTACTTAGGTAGGTAGGTACCTGATATTTATCTGATTTTATGTCCCATACGAAGTAATTGTGAATCAATTTATACATAGGACAACCTTTACAACGTGACTGTTGGTCAGAAAATTAAAGTACAATCACCAGCAATAATATATTCCAATCGTTTATTAAACCTACCTACCGAAAATTGTACCTAGTCAGACAGTAGGTATTTTTTTCCTAGACGACCACTCGGCTTGTAAGTTAGTAATACAGGGCCTCTATTCTAGGCTGTAAAAACCGTATCGTGTTTGACCTGTTATGGTATTGTTTCTAACTCGGCTGCCATTACTGTCAAGTAAAAAGAGCTATCAAAACGTTAGCAATACGGTAACAGGTCAAACACGGTGTTGTTTTTACCGTTAAGAATAGAGGCTCTGGTTCCTGACCTACAATCTGGTTGTCCAGTTGATACATTTTTTTCTTAGTTGCCAACTGCCTGGACTGGAGTTTCTGGAGTCTCTTGCGGCGCTTCTCCGCAGTGATGTTCTTGTCCGAAGCGCTGGTAGATTCACTGTACATTACCGACGTGTAAAAGAGCCCGCATGTGGCCAATTTACTGAATAAATATTTTGAATTTTTGAATTTTAACTTTAACTTTTTCCCAATCAACCAATAAAGTACCATACTGGCTGAAATATTCGGCTGGTAATAGATGGCTAGTCCCAGACGCTCAATAAAAATACTATAAAGCGAGCAACAATCGTAGAACTCTCCTATACATATTATGACTATAAAGCCAAGCTCATGCTTACATAATTATTATAAAAGCGTTTTAAATCATCAAAGCCGTGTATATGTTAAATAAGGGCGCTGTAAATAGCGTGCGATTCAACTGGATTACCCAGGAGGTGGTTGCACCTATCTAAAAGAGATTTTTGCATTATTAAAGTGCTAAAAAATGCAAATGTTAGTCTTGCGCAGTTTGTCTAGACTTTAATATGATCCCAGCCCGTCTAAACCGAAACCTGAGCTCACGTAAAACTATAAAATAGAGCTGCAAAACTTAACGAGTCTTAATCCTATTAACATGTTTTTGTACTGCAATGCTTTCTAGAAGCAAGGTTACATTGTACGTATTTATAGTTGGTTGCCTGATCCTTAATTAACAGTAACAGGAAATTAATTTGCAAATTTTAACTTTTAAACTGCTTGATTTTTGTGGTAATATTTTCACGAAAACGGTTGGTATTCGGGGAAGAAAATTATGATATTCCTTACAGTAATTCTTTACACTCTTAAAGTATCCATTATTATATCGAAATACCTTTCAACGAAAGAAGATTTCATCGAAAGGCGTTACTCGCCGTATCAGTCAATTTTTTTTTGGTAATCACAAGTCTGACCTAACCTAACATACGTAATTAATGTTTAGGATGTCCTGAAAGTTTTCGTTTCAGCAGAAAATAGCCCTCGATGAAATTTAATTCAATGATATGATTCAATCGATGAAGTGAAAATCGATTAAATAATTGGTTACCCCGATGATCTCTTTGGCTTACAGGGTCAGCAACCCACACAAATAAAAAGTAATAATAGCCATACTTGGACTAATATTGGACCCGATTCTACTTGCACATCACTTAAATAGCCTAAAACTAAATTTAAGACATAGTTTAGACGGCAGATTTAACCAATGCTATTCCAGAATGTTAAGCTGACAACGTGTAAGACCGCCTAAAATAAGAAGCGTCATAGTTAAATTACCGCTGTCATGGCGCTGTCATTTGATTATGACAGCTGCTCATAGAATAGCAAAGTGTTTTAGCGACACATAAATAAAATTTGGAAGATTAGAGGCGACTGTAGAATCAGGTCCATTGTCTAAGTATTACCAAAAAAAGCTAGGTACCTACCTACAACAGCTCTGCTATTGATGTTAATAAATAAAGTTTATTTTAAGTTTCTCATATAAGATTTGGATTCGAAGTAAATACCTATATTATGTTTTTTTCCCTAACGGATATAAAAGATCTTTCAAGTATTAAGCGTAGTTTTGCGTCTCTTGACTACTATTTATTTCGACACTATTATTATTTGATACTATGTATGTAAACATTTTTGAATAGTACATTGAATTGTCTTAAAATTACCATTTACAACGAAAGTGTATAAGAGAAAATTATAGCAGGTATTTAAATATTTTTTAACAGTGCCACACAATACATAATTATTATTATTACGTTACGAAGGTAACTTAGCTAGTTTGTCTTTTTAAACACTGTGTGAGTGTGCCAAGGAAGGTTTCTGGAAACATTTTTAGTTTTACGATTGACCCGACATCCAGTAATCTACACAATAAGTAAATCTTTTGATATCAGCTCGAGACTGAGTACAAAGGTATCAATATAAATAGTTCCTTAAGGAGCCTTTGTTGTATTTTTCGGGATCAGTCTATATTGTCTTTGAAATTGATATTTCTTTGAGTTGAAATACTTGCGTAAAAGTATATCTTTTGAGACTGGGATACACTTTATTACCCTATCACAAGGTCGAATTTTCATTGAAATTTGTTCGAATGTTCATCAGGTACATATACATTTATTTGCTGCGACGAATACAATTTCAAAATGTTTAAAGGAATTAACAATACCGAAAAATTTTACGAGTTTAGAAAAAAACGTTTATTGTTGATGAATTTTCAAACAAATGAAACAGTTTGGAATGAAAATTCGACACAGTGATATGTTACTACTAATATTCATTTTTGATTATTAGTAAAAATGCTTCATCTGGAAAAGGTTCCGATTTGATCACGAATAGCATTTCATTTTTATTGGTAATGATATCTTTGTTTTGCAGCAACATGACTTCTTTTGTACGAGCACCTACATATTTTTTCTATGAATTTACTTTATTCCGTCTAAGCTCCGCGTTTAATTCAGTTTTGGAGTATTTCCACATTAGCATTGTACATCACAGCTTTAATATTCAAGTCTTTATATTTATATTACAATGGGGTCCCTCGTAATTCTGATGTTTCGTGGAAAGTTGTAGCAGAAAAGTTTTACGACTGTAACGCGACTGTCATACCTAGCGATTATCAACATAATATGTAACCGCATTTTCTTTGTATAATACACATAATGTTATTTTTAGTTCAATAGTCATGATTAATGTTTCGTTTCTTTATTTTCTTATTCTTCAGTGTCTGTAGATATTGGGTCTTAAATAAATTACCTTACCTAGTAGTATAAAAAACTGTTCATGATTATTATGGTGAGGGCATATTCGAAATTGGTCTAAGTTACTCGATATTCAAATCGCGGATACGTTATTTGATTGCTACGGATGATAAGTTTTTGATTGCATTGCAAGCGAGTTGATGGGCCACCTGATGGAAAGCGGTCAAAGTGGACCGTGAATGTCAGCATTGCATGACTGGGGAACAGCGAGGGCGCTGCCTTTCATTTAACAGGTATACCAACTCTTTGATACCACATACAAAAGTTATCAAGCTTAACCCTGTGTTACCAGATCTACATAATGTCAAATATGGGTTGGGGTCGGGTTGCATAAAGTTTGAAGTCATATTTTTGATAGGCATACTTGGATTCGTCATATTCATCATTACTCGTAACTGTAAATAGTCATACATTTATGCGCATAACGTTTTTAATCACAATGTCTAAGAACATATTATGCAACGCGCATAAATTTGATGCGCATAAAATTATTTAATCATACTTTATAATGGACATAAAGTTTTTCCATTCTATTATTTAAAAAAAACCCTAACCTATCCGCGATCCGAGTCGGTTTTGCCACTAACTTTATATTAGGTATATTAATATTATGACTTAATAAATGTATGACATTCTACATTATGGTTAAACCAATTATGACTCCGTATAATTATGACAAGGAACAATTATGCCATAGAACAATTTATGCCAAAAAACATAATTATGATCATCAATTTTATGCGTAATGTGTTATGATTATGACAATCGAAATTATGACAATAGTTGTTATGCGACCAGACGGCCACCGGCGTCAAATATATACCTGAGGACAATCTCACACAAATTGACCAAGTCCCAAACTAAGCTCTAGGCTTATACTATGGGTACTAGATATACTTACTCACAAGACTCAGATACAAAGACCTGCACTCATCACATAAATATCTGACCTTACCGGGATTTCAACTCGGACCCTCGAGCTTTCAAGGCAGGGTCGCTATCAAATCAAGTATAGGCTAACGTGTCGACGTCATATCTATCTTTAATGGTTTACATGCTGATGCATAGTTTTGGAAACTTATGGATAACGTTAAATAATAGATCAAAGCATGGTGAGGAATCGTGTTTTGACTTTCAAAAGATTGCCTCTTTCTTAAATGAATTTGTACCTTAAACTGTAAACATGTTTGTTCCGTCTCCTATTATACGGTATTTCAGGTAGTTGTTTCAATGAAATGTTATTTCCTTCATATAAAATGTTTGCGAGTTACGAGGAGCATCGTATGTCGCTCATGAATGGAATGTATTGGTCAGATAATAAATATTAATTTTGAACGTATGATATTTATTGATATCCTTTGGAGGATATCTTTAGGATCAATGCTACATGATGTGAGGTTGATTACAATGCTGAAAACGGTTAAAATTAATAAAGTGATCCAAACATAATCCAATTTACTTGAGAGGTTACGTCTGCTTCAGTCGATAGTGTCTGCTGAGGGTATTGAGGGCGATCTGTGAGGTTACACAAATTGCTTAACGCTTACTTTAACGATTTTCGAAACCTGTCAAAATGTATGGAATTGACGTTGGCACTCAATGCGACCGTCTGACAGCATACGTCAATCCTATAGTATGTATTAAAGTATATATTTCTCTATATAAGTATTTATATCGTTGTCTAGTACCCATAGTACACGCCTAGAGCTTAGTTTGGGACTAGGTCAATTGGTGTGACATTCCCCTGATATTTATATTTATATATACATTTTGGATATCGATAACGAACGCCGAATGCATCTAGTTTACGGCCTTAGGATCTCAATAGCCATTAGTGTCTGTTCTTTAGATATATTATGTTACACTTGATTATTTTTGCTTGAAACTAGAAAACGTGAAAACACGATTAGAAACAATGACCTCGCTTCTTTTATTTTTCAAACATGGAACCTTTTTTATATGGTTTTTGATTGAATCTTCGAAATCGTACTCCATCTCAAGCTTGGCACTGAAAAATACATAAAACCCTTTTTTTTATTTGTGTGTGTGCATGGCTGCAATGCATGTGGCTTCTTAAGGTTATGCTTGTAAAAATTGCAACATGCATCTACATTTATTTTAAAAACGTACGTTGTGGTTTTTATAAAATGCATAAATTCCGTACAATATACTTCAAATATTATTAAATTACAACACATAGTTTGTTCAGAAACTGCACATAGGTACCTCTCATACAAATTTTACCGATTTTTGTCACTCGGAATTTCGTCATTCCCATAAGCTAAATCAAAATTCTTTCGTCGCTGTATCCAGAGCGATAGTATCCGAGTGGGTACGGGGATTGCTTACGCTGTCATCCGAGACATTACATGGAAACTTCCTCCTTAGGGCCACTCCATCGTGAGCCAGACTTGTCACCAGAAAAACTAACGATATTAAAATATTATTACACCTTGACTTCGTAAAGTGGAATATAGTAAAAGTATATAACTGAAGTCGATAACAAAAAAAAAGATCACGGGCGGATCTACCAGCACTTCTCAAGAGAAAAACACTGTTGAGAAGAAACGCCGTAAGAACCTTAATAGTTTTTTTTTTTAATATTATACTTTTTAAATATGCATTTTTAATTTTTATGTTCTTATTTTGATTAAGGGTGAATGTTCGGGCGTTTCAACCGCCGTCATTTTTGTCTTCAATATATTGACGAAAATAATGAACCAGCCACATTTGATGTCAAAATCAGCGGACGCGGAGGCAGTTGCAGCTTCAGCAGTTATAGGGCTCTGTCTCTTCCTCTCTGAACTGAACTGCATAACTATGACAAGGTCGCGTGGTCGGTGGATAACCACATAAATAACCACGACCACATTAGGCCTAGGACAATGGACGTTGCACGATTGTGCGATATACCTACAATTAGGTATTGGGGCGGAAAATAGTGGATTTAAAACACTACGAGTATATTACTTTGCGATGTGATCGGTACAACTTCTTCGAAGGGTCGGAGAAAGTTAACGTCAAAAGTTATCGGATAGAGAAAAACGCTTCGAAATAGAGCGAAATATGTTACACGTCATTAGAAGTCCGCGGACAAAGGCGAGCTTATTCCACCGTGAACTTAGCCTTACGCTGCGAGGAACTTGCCGACTGTTTACACTAGTTGTTTACAACCCCAACGATATTTCCTTCGGCTTGACTGTGTGCGTCCATAAGAACGATATTATTGGATCCGGTGCTAAATGAAAGATGAACTAATAATGTAGAAAAGTTTGGTGAAGTTTCTTTTACTTCGTAGACAGTTTATACGGGGATATCGTTGCGTGAAAACAGCTTCATTGCTTCTTTTGTTTATGGAGTTCCAGTAGTGCATGAGCGCGGTGATATAAAATGTGCAACGACTTTTCAATACTATTTAAAAATAGATTTACGTGAAAAATATTACGTTTTGCCACTTTTATATTATATGGATAAATAAATTTTATACCCCCGACAGTAAATTATACAGTACTTACAAGAAAATGTTGAGCACTTTAGAATTTACAAGTAAGAAAAAATTACAAGGTTA
The DNA here is from genome assembly GCA_927399475.2 of Acleris emargana. NCBI lineage: Eukaryota > Metazoa > Arthropoda > Insecta > Lepidoptera > Tortricidae > Acleris > Acleris emargana. The sequence goes on from OV656840.1 coordinate 9,530,882, forward strand.
TAAGTACGAGTATGCTTAAAAGGTTTATACGTATTAACAGACTGTGTACATAGCAGATATAAAAGCTTTCGTAAAGTTGGAGGTGAAAAGGCATATAGTTAACTCCTCAATATACGTACGTTACTTGTCTGTAAAATAATTAATACTTTTTTGAAATTTAACAGAGCGTCAACAACGATTGTTCAGCAAATCGTAAATAAAGACCGGAATTAGAAGTTTTAATTGAAACGCGCTCTTTAACGAACATCTAGATGTTCGGTTCACGGACTTATTAACGACGTCGACTTCAGACGTTAATTGAAGTCGGTCCTAGCCGGTAAGCGCCCAATGTTCACGAGAACCGTGGGTCCTTCGTGCTGGTGGTTTATTTCCATCAAATATTTTTCAAAACACGATAACATTTACGCTGCGCGTTCGAATAAAAGAGAGATCACTTGTATTAAGTAAAATCAAGGCCTCTATTTTCCTGCCCTGGGTCAAACGATATTGCGTTTGACGTGTTACGGTATTGTTTAACAGGCTCCCTGTCCCATGAGGCACATGTGCCTCATGAGTGGTTTTACTGGTACGTCCATGAGGCACATGTGCTTCATGCCCAGTGATGTAAATTAATACTTATTATTACTAATGGAGACGTGTGGAAAGAAGGTTGCACATTGCTTTGGGAATGTGAACTTGTTAAAAACGTCCGCCATTAATGTCGATTAAATAAGAGCTATCAAAACGTTGGCAATATAACAGGTCAAGAGCAATATTGTTTGTCGTCGTAGAAAGGCCCAGGACTTTTATTGAATATGTCTGGGTCATATTTGGCAATGACGACTGGGAGTCTATTATTGTTACTTGTGTGTGTTGGGTTAATTTCAATATAATAAATATATACAATTATATTAGACAAAGTATTTTCGTAAAAGCTCTAGCGGGTGACGCAATCACACCTACGCATATTAAATGATTTATATAAGGCATATTTTTGGGTGCGTAGGTCTGAAGAGGATTGTTACGGTGATACTTAAATCACGTAGTTGTATTTTTTTAACAAATTAAGTTCCGGGCGGTAACGGTTCACGCCCCTAGTACAATTTCCACTACTTTTGAAAGTGTGGTACTTATTATGAAAAACTACGTTTGCACATTTCCCTTTCGTTTTTTTATTTGTGAGATTAGACACACCTGTGTCTAAGAAATATTTACGGGAAACGAAAACACACAAACTTACACACCTAGTATTTCATAAATATCTATAACATAATATTCAAAAATCGTAAAAATTGGGCTAGGTTTAAGAGGAAATAAATAACGTTACCGTTAATTTGCTTTAAAAATGAATCCGGGAGAACAAGTTTAGTAAATAGAGACTGACATAAAAAGCTTGACCCTATTACTCCTTAATTCCACAAACAAGTTTGATAACTCCAAAATGCTCTAATACTGCCACACTATGGCTAGTGCTGACCGTTCATCCCATCCTTAGGTCACCGACTAACCCTTTACTACCTACGCAAGGTCTCTCAGACCTTTGCAAATACAAAATAGTGAATAACTCAACGGGAGTCCATTGCGCGGACCTCTGTGACCTTGTACCTTTCCTCGCCACCATCCCAGTGCAGGCCATGCAATGGACGCGTTCGGACACGTGTCTCTATAAATTTGGTTAGCATAAAACATCGTCAGTGGGTCTCAGTGACCTTGCCTAGGTGGATCGATACTATAACTTGCTGGTCTTTGAGACCTTGCCTAGGTGGTTGCGTACTACAACTTGGTGGTCTCCGAGACCTCGCCTAGGTGGTTGCGTTTATTATGAGCTTGTAATTTTTAATATTTAAATGTATTTCCATTTTTTTTTAGTTCAAAATGCTTCTCAACTCTTCTGTTGCTCAACTTGTGACCCTAAAAAGCAACGGAAGACGCAGTACATACAATATGTACTGAATGCAAGAACCCAATCTGCATTCAATGCTCCAATAGACTGCTGCCTAAAATGGCTATTTTAATAGCTAGTATTTTTTTTATAATTATTACTTTTTATATAAAAATCAAAGCTAATTAGCATGACTGATTATTGATAATTCAGAATTATTAATAAAAATAGATATGTTATAACAATATTTGTGATTTTTTCGTCCAAAGGATACATAATAAATATTTTGTTAAAAATTATAACAGAATTGGTTAAGTTTAGACAACATGTTGTTGATTAATGTTGTACGAATATTTTTTAACAAATACCTAAGACCATTAAAACAGTAAATGTTATTTAAATATACTTCTAACACAAACTCTTCTAATTATTTTAGACGCATTTCAATTAGTGTTCTCCATGACCTCTCGTAGGTAGTCATGCTATAGAAATCGGACGTAGGTAGTTAAGGGTTAAACTCTTTTGAAGTTTGTTTTATTTAAAAAAAATAAAAACTTTATATCGTCACTGGAAAAGCAAAACTACTAACCTCCAAAAGGGTCATTTCGAGAAAAAGCATTTTTAATGGATTTTTGGTCTTTACACTGTCATAACTTTTTTTCTTTGGAATGAAAACGGAAGCTGTAAAGAGTAACATATCATGTTCTTTTTTTATCTGCACGAATCATTTATCGTATTGTACATGTGTTCAATATTTACGGAGTTACGTGTCGCTTTAGCATTAATGCTCTCAATCCTAAAAAAATGCTGGTAAGACAAAATTACTAACCTCCACATTAAAGTTTTAGGTAAGGAGTCAATAAATACGTACGATTTGTCTCATTTTACTTTCTCTTGAGAAAAAAATACTTACATGTATCAAAAAATATGTTAATCATAAGCGGAAAATACTAAAAGTCAGAAATACTTTATAGAAATTTCAATGTCCGGGTGTACGCTGCTCGCGAGGTCGAGCCAGCTAGGTGAAACGCCGTTGGGGGAGGCCCAGCTAGCGACCTACGAGCTGAGCAGCGTCTTCATGGGTCTTCCGTGGGTGTCGACGTCGTCGCCTTATCGAGGTCGCGTGGGTAGGCCTTGCCGTCGGGGGGTCGCGCGTGCTGCGGTGCGATATCCCTCAGGTGGGGCAAGCGCGACTCGTCAGCTCGCGCGAACATCGACGTGGCAAGGCGTCCGATGAAGTCGTCCAGGCTCTCAATCTTGAGGTCCCTCTGGATCGTGGTATTCCTCACGTAGCGGGGGGCATTTGTGGCGGCTCGCAGGGACAGATTTTGCTGAGAGTTCAGCTTTTTTCTGTGCCCTGCGGCCAGGAGGGCGTATCATGATGGTGCGGCGTACGTGAGGCGGGGGCGTATATATGTCTTGTAGACCCCGAGCTTCACACGCAGAGGGAGACTGGATTGGAGCACTGGACGTAGCAATGCTCTTGCTGTTCTCGCGGCGGCGACGACGGTCTTTGTGTGTGGACCCATGGTTAGTCTCTTGTCGATGGTGATCCCCAGGTATTTAACTACCGGGGACCACTGGATGTATGTATGTATGTAAACTCTTTATTGTACAAACAGAAAATAACAGATCAAAAATAAAACAGAAACAAGATAGGTATGTACAAAGGCGAACTTATCCCTATAAGGGATCTCTTCCAGTTAACCTTTGAGCGATTGAGAGAAGAATAAAAACAACGGATGGCTAAACGTACAATGTATAAAAGATACAGAAGATTAAAATAATAATAGCAAATAAATATGTAGGTATAATAAATATATATATTAAATAGGATAAATAAATAAATATATACATTGTATGTATACATATATATATACATATATAAATAATATATATAAGTATGAAAGGAAGAAAGGACATACAGTCTTAGATCAGGAACAAGAGTCAAGCCAGTACCTCTTCAGCCTAGATCTAAGTGAAGCAACAGATTGTGATTGCCTGATATCAGTTGGAAGGCTATTCCATAAACGAACAGAATGTACCGAGAAGGATTTAGAGTAAGATTTGGATTTGCTAGCCAGGAGTAGGTTGGCACTCGAGCGTAAGCGGTTCCGGGACCCGGTAGCCAAGAAAGAGAACCGTTCGACAAGGTAAGGAGGGGATTGAGGATTGAAAAGGATATTAAATAGCAACGACAGGACATGAACATTCCTACGCGATCTAATGGGCAACCATTTAAGCTGAGTGCGGAAATCAGACACATGGTCAAATTTCCGCAAGCCAAATATGTACCGAATGCACACGTTCTGAAGCCGTTCCAGCTTATTGAGCAGCTCTTCAGTTGCGTCAATATATGCGATGTCGCCATAGTCGAATAAAGGGAGTAGAAGAGATTGTGCAAGAGTAATCTTGGTGCGAAGGGGCAGAAAATTCTGTAGGCGCCTAAGGGAGTGGAGAGATCTAAAGAGCTTTCGACTAACTTCAGAAACCTGAGCCGACCAGGAAAGGGTCTGATCCATTGTGAGACCCAAATTTTTGACAGTGGAAGAAAAAGGAATAATAGTACCGTCGAATACCAAATCCGGACACACAAGGTCAGACAACTTTGCAATAAAATGTGGACTACCGACAACAATTGCTTGCGATTTCCTCGCGTTGATTTTTAGCCCGTAGTTAGCTGCCCAATCTCGAATACTAGCTAGGTCAGAGTTTATTAGGCTTATTAAGGAGGGAAAATCATCAATACCAGCCGAGGCGTAAATTTGCAAATCGTCTGCATAAAGGTGATAGCAAGATTGGAGAGAAGCAGTGATGCCATTAATAAATATGGAGAACAGAAGCGGGGATAGCACAGCTCCCTGGGGGACACCAGCGGACAAATCCCTCCAAGAAGAGACAGCATCATCTACCTTGACAAGCTGGCGCCTCCCAAGGAGATATGATTGGAACCACGAGAGAGCTGTAGTAGAGAGATTTAATGTTTTGAGGATGCCGAGGAGGATTTCAAAGTCTACGGTGTTAAAAGCACTGCTAAAGTCCAATAAGACCAGAACAGTGAGTTTTCTGTGTTCTATATTAAGACGAATGTCGTCGGTGACCTTGACCAAGGCAGTGACAGTGCTATGCCCGGGGCGGAACCCAGATTGGAACAAATTAAAAAGTTTGTGAAAGTTAAGAAAGCGAGACAGTTTTCTATTTATAAAATGTTCTATAATTTTTGATAGGACTGGAAGAATTGAAATTGGTCGATAGTCGGAAAAGGAAGAGGGATTTGAGGTCTTAGGAAGAGGAATGACGTGAGCAGATTTCCACGAAGAAGGAAAACAGCCCGAAGACAAAGAAAAGTTAATAATTTTGGATAGGATGGGAGCAATAGGTTCCGCCACGAGCATAAGCATGTCCAAACCCACACCGTCTTCACCAACGGCCTTCGTCTTAATATTTTTTAAAATATTTAAAGTTTCTTCCGTCGAAATGAAGCCTAGGTCGAAGGGGGGAAAGTCGGAGTGAGGAGTGTTGGCGAGAAGAGATAAAGTCTGTTTTTTTAGAGACGGGTCCAAGACAACCGGAGAAGTGCTAAAGTGATTGTTGAGGGAATTGAGGTCAAGTTTAACATTAGAAGAGTTTTGTTGAGGTTTGCCCACCCCTAAAGACTTAAGAAACTTCCATAATTTAGGATAGGGACAACTCTCTATACGTTCGTGAATGTAGCGGCGCCTAGCATCTCTACACCTACGACTGCAGCGGTTACGCAAGAGAACATAGTTTTGGTGATTTTCATCCGACGGTTTGGTCGGGCCCGGTTCCTCTTAGCCATTAGAGACTTAATATCGGAAGTAAGCCACGGCGCGGGGTAATGCTTAACCCGCAAAGGCTTTAAAGGTGCGTGACGGTCGAAAATCGCAAGCAATTTGACGGTAAAGGCTTCAAGTTTCAGGTCAACACTGTCGAGAGCATCAATGGACTGCCAGTCGACATCTTGGACATCAGAGAGCAGAGCCTCTCGATCCACATTACCAAGATTACGGCAAAGAATAAATTTATGCCTGCGTTTTGCGGGTCGAATTCTGAAGGAAGCAAAGATTAAATCGTGATTTGAGAAGGCAGCAGCGTTAAACTGACCGTGAAGAGACACAAGGTTAGGAGAAGAAGTAATGATAAGATCTAAAAGAGAGGGGGGGCCATTATGAGGGAAGTGCGTAGGGCTGAGAGGAAGAATACTCATATTCAAGGAATTTGTGAGAGATTGAAGTTTAGAGGACCGAAAGTCGTTTTTAACGAGACATGTATTAAGGTCACCCATTAGGATGGTGTGATCGAACTGCGGAACAAGATCTCCCAAAGTCATCTCAAGAGCATCAAAGTAGTTTATGTTCGAGGAAGGACTGTAATATACTCCGAGAAGGACTTTAGAGTGATGTAATGGGACACTAAGAAACAGATACTCAGGGGATTTAGAATAAAGAGAAGGCGAATGAGCAACAATTTCACAGGCAAGATCACTCTTTAAGTAGATTGCAACACCGCCACCCCGAACAGTACCGTGTCCACTATCATTGGGTCCAGTCCTGTCGTTGCGAATTAACTGATAGCCAGGAAGAGGGTAGAGTGCAGAAGGAAGAGATGGCTTCAGCCAAGATTCGGAAATCAAGATGGCATGAATGTTTTTGCAAGAGAAAGAAGAAAGTAGGTCGGGGAAGTGAGCTGGTACACTCTGAGCGTTAATGTGAACAACATTGAAATTCTTTTGTGATGTGCACAAAGTGGTGTTTAACCGATCGCAAAGATCTGGCATATCTGACTGGTCACTCAAAGAATCGTATAAACTAGACGACGATAAGGAAAAGAAAACACTGTCATGACTCGCATTCAATACATCCGACATGAAGGTAAAATATAATATATAAATATTGTATATATAAATAAAAGCAAATACTATACTAATAACCTAAAATAACGAATACTAACGTAGTACCCTAAATAAAACCGGACGCGATTGGAGCTCAATCGCTCGCCAGCAGCTGTTCAGATGCAGATTACTAATTATTTAAACAAATGTAACACAAATATAAAAACAAACGAAATAACATATATCCGAAGGGAAATTAGATAATATGAAAATAAAAAAATAAAAAACTAAAACACATCAAATACTTACATTACAAGTACCGAATATACACTCACTAGTACAGCGAAACGGAACGCAACACAAACGACAAATGTCACTTCCGTCAGTGTTATGTCAAACAAACTTCAAAAGTGATTAGTAACACCGTTATAACAAAAGAAGCAACAGACAACGGCGGCACAAAGAAATAATGAAATAATAATGAATTCAATGCTGTGGGAAGATGCAATTTGGAAGTAAAGTCCGAGAAGAGTGAGTTGTGGAAGGCGGCGTATGCAGTTGCTCACGAAGATCGCTTGGGTTTTCGCAACGTTGACGGATAGCCTCCACCTGGAGAGCCAAGCTGGTAGGGCATCTAGTTGTCGCTGTAGCTTGATGACGGCGTACTCTGGCTTGTAAGAGGAGGCATAGTACGCCGCGTCATCAGCACAGGGCCAGGTGGGATCCGTCAACAACCGGTATGTCATCGGTGTAAAGGCCGTAACATACCGGCGATAGGCAGCTGCCTTGGGGGACTCCGGCTGCGATGGGGCGATCTTCGGAGATGGCGTCTTCCACAACCACTCTGAAGGTGCGGTCCGTCAAAAACGACTGGACCACCTTCGTCAGTCTGCGGGGGGCCGAGGACAGTGACAGCTTGTAGACCAGGCCTGAGTGCCAGACCCAGTCGAAAGCCTTCTCCATGTCCAGGAGTACTGCGGCCGTGTGCTCGCGCTTGTTCGCAGCGACCGCCATGTGGTGCAGCACCCTGGACAACTGGAACGTGGTGCTATGTTCCGAGCGGAACCCATATTGTTCTTGACGAGGCATGATGTGCGGGACCAGCTTCGTCAGCATCAGTTTTTCGAGCACCTTCGAGATGCACGGGAGGAGGGTGACGGGCTAAAGCTCTCAGGCTTCAGGATGTTTTTCCCCGGTTTGGGCAACATGATCACATGTCCGGATTTCCAGTTGGCTGGGAAATGGCCGGTGCGGAGGATGGCGTTAAAGAGGTGCGTTACCGCCGCGATCGCTCGAGGCGGTAAGTGGCGGAGGGTGGCGTTAGTGATGCCATCCGCACCGGGGGCCTTTCTGGGCTTTGTTTTCGCGATCATGTGCCTCACTTTGCCCGGGGAAAAGAAGATGGGGTCTTCTTCAGGAGCTATCGGCGCCTCAAAGTAAACTCGAAGGTGCTCTTCAACTGCGGCTATGTGGTCTGCCTCGTCGGATGGGTTGGGCTGGAACTGACGCTCCAGGCACTCGGCGAATATTTCGGCCCGGTCCTCGGCCCGGTACCTAGGGGTACCATCGGTGTGTAGCAGGGGTCGGACAGGTGTGAGGGCTCCGCTAAGTCGGCGGCATAGACGACGGATGGAGTTCCCATTGCTCTGTCCTGTGGTCCTCTAGGGCTGCCTTGACCTTCGCTGTCAGGGCGTTCAGCTGGGTCTTCATCCCCAGACAGCGAATGATCTGCCAACGCTTTCGGAGACGCCTTTTGTCCCCTATCAATTTGGCGATGTGCGTTGGCAGTGAAGGCAGCCTGTTGGTCGTTTTCCTGGTGTGTGATGCAGCGGACAGAGCTTCTCGGATGCGACTGGTTAGGTCCATCGAGAATCTGTCGATGTCCGCTGCATCAGTGAGCTTCTGCTGAGGAACTGGGGCATCTATGCGCCTCGAGAACTCCTCCCAGTCTGTCACGGGTCTGGGAGTTCTCGGGGTGGAGACTGCGGGTGCCGCAGACAGGACGAGGAGTACCGGCTGGTGGTCGGACTGGACCTCATCGTCCAGGGTCTCCTGGAGGAGCTGTCCCTGGAGTCCGCGGTGCACGGCTATGTCCAGGACGTCCGGAGTAAACGCGTTGTTGTTGGGATAGTACGTCGGAGTCTCCGGACCGTCCACGTGGTAGCCGTGGGCCTCAGCGTCCAGGAGGAGTCGGCGTCCGTTCTGGTTGAACGTAGAGGAGTTCCAGGCCGGGTTTTTGCAGTTCCAGTCGCCGGCCGCTAGGGTAGGCAGCGGCAAGACCAGCAGAGCCCTGACCTCGTTTAGGTCGAGACGGGTGTGCGGGGGCTTGTAGACGGCGTAGACTCGCATGCGGGCGGCGGCGACCAGGATCTCCACACCTAGGGCTTGTAAAGAGCCCAGGCGGATTTGCGGCAGCGGTTGGTGGATTACTCCTCTACGGACCAGGACGGCCAGTCCTCGGTAGGCCCTGTTTGGCCCTTCCTCGTCCTGTCGGTAGATGTGGTAGTGAGGCACCTTCAGCTTGATGGCCGGAGACAGCATGGTCTCCGAGATCAGGGCTATGTGTATCCTCTGATCTCGGAGGACTTCCATAAGGAGCGAAGTCTTCTTTTTTAGGCTCGCGGCGTTCCAGTGTATAATCCTCAGAGGGTCCATTAAACCAGCCGAGTGATCCCCTGAGGACTATGGCGACAATGTCTGCGCCGGTATGGCGAGCCATCAGTACCTCCTGGAGAATCTCCTGGGCCACCTTGACCGTGTCCGCCTTCCCTGAGTTTGCACCACTCAGACCAGGCCCTTGTGCAGGGGCAATAGTGGCCTGGGGCGCGGCTTTAGTGGCAGCTGGACCGGCGGCAGTTGAGGTGGTGGTAGCAATTGCGGAGGAAGTTGAGGGAGCGTCGACCACAGGCGCGCTGTTTCCGCCTTTGGGGGGCTTTTTCCCCTGCTTCTTGCCTTGAAATTTAGCTTGAGAAATAGACTAAAGGTCGAATATGTAACAACTTTTTGAATCGCATAACGCCTTACCTATAGTTTTCTAATTTATTTTATAACTTAATAATTACTAATATATCTTAATATTCTTAAAGTATATAGTGCAAAGTTTCTTAACAGTTGTAACAGATAGAGGTCCCGCATTGAAATTTACTAATATCCTTTTACTTTGTTTATTGAGTAAGGCAAAAATACTAAAGCGCCACAATTGTCGATTCCTGTTATAAGATTATTTACTAACAAGCATGACTTCATATGATTTCAATAGAGAAAAAATACTAAACTACTACAAATGACGGTTATTGTGTAAACGTTATTGACTAAGAGACATTACATTTAATATTTAATAGAAGCGAAATTTACATAATCACCACCGAGTATCCTCAGTTAAGTTATCTAAAATTACTAATAAAGCTTGAAATGGCTAGATACAGCAAGCACAATACTTAACCGCCATCTATTCAAAAATATGTCTAAATGAGTCGGATGTTAGTAAAAAATCCTTAGAAATTATTGAAATTTTGTCCCAATTTTCACTACTAAAGCGCCAAAAACATGCTCCGATCGCCACGAGACCCAGACCAATCGATGCAGAAAAAAAAAAGCAGTCGAACTGTATGTATAACTCATTTTGACCATAATGGCGCTTTAGTAGTTTTGCCTTTCCAACGACGATATGTAGGTATATGATCTGGCGTTTCCGGTAGTAATAGATAGCACATAGTCCTTTATAACTAAGACTCGTCAGACTAGGTTAAATACACATTTTCTATCACATTAAATTTTCAAACTTTTCTAGCAACACGCTATTTCTCCTTCAAATTTTTTTTTACAGTCAAACTAAGCTCTAGGCTTGTACTATGGGTACTAGACAACGATATAAATACGTATATAGAGAAATGTATACTTAAATACATAGAAAACACCCATGACTCGGGAACAAATATTTGGGCTCATCACACAAATATCTGCCCTTACCGGGATTTGAACACAGGACTGCTAGCTTCGTAGGCAGGGTCACTACCAACTAGGCCAGCGCGTCGTCGAAATAAAAATAAAAATAAATGCTTGGAGCAATTAAAATTTTATTAAGCTTACTTTTGTCATAGGTTTTAATTTTATTTGTTAATTTTATTACTGTTGTAATCATTAATGTGTGCTGTTGGTCTGCCTTTTATTTATTAAATTGGTAATCATAACTTATAAGCATTATATCGCTATAATAACGTCAATCGGCCAGCACCACGTACGCTATGACGCCGTCAATACAGGCAATCTACCGGCTAATAGCTCTCGTCACCTATCGATTGCTAGTTACGAACAGAACAATTTGATTAACCGAATCCTGTGTTCAATTGAACATCAATTAATTGGTAATCAAACGTCGATTACACAGGCGTGGCGAAGCAAAGTGCAATTTTAAATGCCGCGGTGGGGCTGGGGCACTATTAGTCTCGCACTCGCATACGATTCAGTGGGGCAAAGCGCGCGCGTCGAATGACATTGCCCATTCATTTGGTCTTTCCATTAACGGTTGGGTTCAAGTCAAGAGGGCACGACGGGCTGGACATAATAAACTTAAAGGCTCAATTTCATAGGACGACAGCCCGCATGCTTGGAGCAATCCATTGACTGGTTGTTTTAAAAATTGAGCCGAGAGCTACTGCAGCAACGCAATGTATCCCGAAAAGCACGCATTTAAACTGAGCTATAAGTTGACGGTGTTTAGTAAGCTAAAATTATTTGTGATCCGAAAAAAGAGAGCCGCAAGTGTAACAATATACATTCTCTTAAAACCCAATATACTTACTTTAAAAATGTTATCTTCAATTAAAATCCGATATGTTTGTGTCATTTTAATTGTGCGCACCCAGTGATACTCGTGATACTAAAACAAATAAGGGACAAAGAGCCATGCAAACACACATTGATATTTGCTTAGATTTACCTCCGTTTCGGTTGTTAGGTAAAAAAAATAAAAAAATTGGGGGAGAAATAATGTAATAATATAAAACAGATTCCTAGAGATTTCCAATAAATTAAGATTTGAAAAAAAAAATTGGATTAACTTTATACGCCCTATTTGAAAAGTTGATCCTAGATTTTTTTTATAAGCGAGGGAGGCAAACAGGCATTCGGGCTACCTGTAGGGAAGTAATCACCACCGCCCATAAAACCTGGCAACTCAAGAAAAGTTGTCGGTCCGTTGCTGGCTAATTAGGGAAACGAAAGGTTATATTGCAATATTGCAAGCGCCGTTATTATGTTATGCTGTAGTAAACACAATATGATTTCTTAGTTAATAGTTACATAATAAAACCATTAACGGTACAAGTGGCTAATTTAAAGATTCATTAAAACGGACGCTACTTTTGTAAGAGCGTGAGAACAGTAAGTAATTCCAAATTTATTTTTTTGCGTACCTATATTTTCTCTAACTACTCCGCAGTTTCTATAATTTGTGATGAAGCTGTTATTAGTAAGTCAATTTCATTGTTTAAATGACCACTTCTCAATTCATCGGAATCTTTTTTATTAAAAAAAAAAAAACAAAATCTGTTCTGCCGTTTTGCAGTTCTTCATACAAGCCGCGATGTAAAAGTAGGTAGGTTAGGTTCATTAGGTATGTTCCGATGCCTGAAGGGGAAACCACCCAGAAACAGCAGCCCCGTCCTGGGGCGGGGCTCCGTCGAAATTCAGTAGGACCACGGGCAAAGAATGTTGTATACGTCATGAGTGTCATGACTGATACGAGTATATCCTTAATGATGAGTAAATATTATAACAATCAAGATATGTTTTAAAAAAGATCCTTTTTTTTTTTTTTTTAACATGAATATTATTTATTATTTGCTACATAGATTTTCAGATTTTCTTGCTTTTCAGTCAGGTCTAATACACTCATTTATTTCAACACAACATATGTACATCATAACATATCATAAAATACAAATATTAACTAATCCATCCATCCTTTGCGTGATTAAATTAACAAGTCAACTTATAACAGATTAATCGACCAGGTAGTTGTCGTTGCCCGCTAACCACTTAGGCCATATTGTAAAAGGGAGCTTTTAACTACGGCTAATTTATGCAGCGCACGGTTTGCCGGGACAGATTACAGAGTGGCGTTACCATTCGGTGCTACGTTCGGCCGGAATCACCGAATGCGCTACATCTACTGGAAAAATTAAGCCTGTTTATTCGTTCGCATTTAACCGGACAGCCAAGCTACGTACGTTCGAATTCCGAAGTCAAATGCGATAATTCGAAACGCGAATCCATGCCAATTCGAGTCTAGACAGGCGTGAACAAAGCGTGGAATAAAAACGAATTTTATTCCCACTTATTTATTTTTTCATCCCAGTTTACGTGTCAAAAATACACATGTACACGTGCATTTTAGTCAGCACTTAAATCGTTTCTCGATTCAATTATCGTTTAAATCGAATACCTGACACTTGGAATAGGTAGCTTGAAATAAATAATTCTTCTTCTAGCTTTGTATTTCGTTTTCCAATACGTACCAGCAGCGTACCTATTACAAAATGCCAAGCTCTTTTCCCGTTTTGTTTCAAGGGTTATTCGCTTAAAATGTATATTTACATAGGTCACACTTTAAGTGTTGCACTTCTGGCCATTCATATATATTCGAATTTCGTATGTTATTGTTTTTCAAAATAAAGTATTTAATTTATTTTATATAAAAAAAATTGGCGGGAAACCAGTCGTCATTTTTTTTATGACATATGATAGTGAACTATGTGCAGCGAAATTAGAGTTGATGCGAAACGATGTTAGAGTGATGATTTTTTACGATTTTAAAAGTTCTCTTTCTCCACAAGAATTCAGTGTTCGCCTTTAGGGCAAGTCCCACATTTAAGCACTGTAATTCGGTGTTACGCTGAATTTAATGGAGGCAGAATTCTTCTACATGATGACATTCGTGAAGGTTGGCCGTCAACTGCGGTCACTGATGGAAATGTGTCTACCGTCAAGTGTGTGTGAACCGACGAATCACCTATGATGAAATTCGAGGACAACTGGGGATAGGTATGACCCAGATATAAAAAATATTGCACAAACGTTTAAAAGTTCGGAAACTTTGTTCCTCATGAGCTGACCTTAAGCCTGAAACAGGTGCGTGTGGATTAGTGTCAAGGCATGCTAGAGAAATTGAACATGGCCGTTCTAATGCTTTTTATGATGCAGTGACCGGAGACGAAACCTGAATTTATTGTGACGATCCGGAAAAAAACAGCAGTCCAGTGAACGGGTCTTCGAAGGCGACAGCAGGCCCACAAAGTAGCAACAAGTGAAAAATATCAGTAAAAAATGATCGCGTCCTTTTTCTCTAAAACAAGGCACATCTGTTCTATACCGCTAGAGAATAAGAGTACAGTAAATGTAGTAGTGTACACAACCATTTGTTCATCTAGCGTTTTGAAAAAGTTCGCTACAGACGCTCTTGCATCATGACAACGCCTCACCTTACACCGCGAAGAAGACACAGGTATTTTTGGGTTCTGACAAGATAGATCTTGTGACTCATCCTGCATATAGTCCCGACCTAGCACCACGTGACTTGAATATTTTCGCTAAAATCAATGATATCGTGAGGGGTTTGACTTTTACGAGCCCTGAAGTGGCAGTAATGATCTTCAACCAACACGTCGAAAACTTGCTGCCAGGACTCCTACTTTGTCAAATGGTTTCTGCGAATAGTGTTTAGGACACAAGGGAAAATTTGTTAGTTCCAGTGTAACCCTTGTACGTTATTGTTATTAAGCCGTCTCAATAAATTTAGATCCTTAATCATTAACCGATATCCGAAATTAAGAAGTTATTTAGGTATTTCATTATTTCTTCTTACCCATTATTGATAATCTTCAAGTAGCTCTTGAACTCGAAGTACCTACTTCTACGATACTCTGTGAGTACTATCGGAAATATCAAGATAGTTGTTGATTGTTTAACTGAGTAACAACTCGGTTTTGTTATTATTTATAATCTTATTTTCGTAGAACGAAGAGATCTCTGCCACCACTCTGGGAAACAGGTGCGATTTAATTTATGTATTTTCGTGTTTGAGAACGAGTAAAGGTCGTTGCTTGTAATAAGCGAGCGACAGCTAATGAAGTCGATTTTCATCTTGATTTTAAGAATGGTTAGTTTAGCGGACAAATAGAGGTTGGTTAAAGTGAGCCTAACTTTCTGAAGCTAAGTTTATTTAAATAATGTACCGAGTTTTCAGTTTCTAAACCCGACACACACTTGCAAGTGGGAAGGCCAAATCAAAGTAGTTCATTTAAAACAATTAACTAATAAAAGGAACATTGATGTTCTTATTTATATCTTTGATATTTCATTTCGTATTCCCGCGAACAAAATCAACCTCTAGATGAGTCGTAAATAAATTCTTTTTCTTTTCCGAAAACCACCTTTAAATAGGAGAAAATAGGAAACAACGGTGGAATTGGCATCGCGACCGGAGCTGCGCCTTTCCGTCAAAAGCGATCCAATCGTCCTCTTTTATTGGAACAGCCCTCTTGCGTCTTTGTTGCGGGAATTCCCCTGAATCCAATCTATGTAAAGTATTTACGAGTGACAAGAATTTATTTGACGTGCCAATATTTCACCCCAATATCCCGGTAAGAGCCGCATTTTAAAAGCGCTGTAGAGCGCTAGTGATTGAACATTTAAGGAGGTTTATTCCGCTTTCGAACACTATACGCGGCGCTGCCGTGTGAGCCACTGTTTTCTTTACAGGGGCGGTTTATTTGAAATGTTTCTTTTTGCCCCTGCTTCCTGAATGGGTGGGAGAAAATGAAAACGTGGCTTTTGACTTAAAGACTTGTTTGTTACGAAGCTGTGAAGGCGTCAATGTCGTGGTAATGAAAAATAATGTAATTACCTTCGGCTTGCTCGTTTGACGCTTAGTGGTGTTTGATTAACGATCCAAATTAATTTCCTCCAAAATCCCCATAACGAGGCCGAGGAACGGCCGGAGGAGCAGAAATATCTTCCTCTCTATAATACTCGTTATTAATGCTAGTCATTCCGCGAGCGTGACGGCCAGCCTCAGAATAAGGAAGATGTAATAAGAACATCAAAATAATCACTTCGTTTTAAATGTAGCTTAGCGTTCTTTTTAACAATTTTAATGAGAGCGTTACTAATTCCAACATGGACTTCAATAAGCCGCTGTTTTTAAACAAGTTTAACACACGTTAAAAGTTAACCAGGACTCCTTGAAATTAATATAAAATATCAAATTAAGCGTAAACTTTTAAACTCAAGAATTGGCTACAAACAAAAGAGTCACAAAGTTTGCCCATACCGGTAGTCGCACCCAGTACACACAATAGGTAAGTTGCATTTCCATTATCTTTCAAACTTAAGTAAACGGCACATTATATACCTATATGCGGTTACAAAATTAACCTGCGGTTAATTCAAAACCCATAACGAATCCACATTTATGCCTCAAAAATATATGACCAGCGGCGAATATTTTCAGTACGTGTGAATTGCCACCGCACGGTATTTGTGCGTATCCCGCGCGTGCCGCGAGACGCGTTAATGAATCAGCTGCGTACGAGTGCTTAATTGTGCGAGGTGTAATCCTGGATTTGATCGCCTGACGTTTTGCGAATAATTATACCAGTATAATCCCCTCTCTGTCTCTCCCGTTCGCCCCCTCGCTCCCTCGCGCCTGATTGATGACGCCGGAGATTGCATGTCAGGATTACATCTGCGGAGGATGTACGGATTATTTAGTTGCCAGCGGTGAATAGAGCAAGCAATACGCGAGGAAAACTTGGTGATGTCACGAGACGATTGATTCTATTTAGATATTCCTGAACGGTTTTTAACGTGTGAACGCTTCAATGTACGTGTAATGCCTGGAGATTCTAATCTATTTGATGATTGGGAAAACGTTAAAATGTTTATTTTTTCCAGTGAACGCGGACTTATTAAGTACTTATTTCAAGTAAATATAATGCTACCTAAAAATGTAAAACATAAACTAAGACATACTTGGTCACAAGATAGTTGATTAATTTAAACAAAAGGTCGCCTTAGTCCACATCAATACATAAATTTTAAAGAAAAGAACGATGCATCGTGTTTTAAAAAATAAAACTAACATGCATTACAATAAATAGGGGTTAATAACAATGTCACAATGATACACATAACACAATCATTCCATAACGCGTCCCTCTGCCGGGCACCGTGCCAGGGCCCACACGAGCCTAGTGCGGATAGGGAACATTGCATTTCATTTATTTAGAAAACAATTTCGAAAAACAATCTATACTGTTGTAACACAGTCGTACAATGTTAAATTTAGCTAGACCAAAAAAAAAATGAAAAAATGGTTTCGCTTCGTGCTGGATGAAATTGTTGAAACTTTCAACGGCATACCGTCTAAATTAAAATACATACAATTGTTGTTTTATCATTAAAAATCGTTATAATTACAGTATATAATTTAAGGTCAATCTCATCGTAATAAGTTAAAAAAAAACCTTTTTAATACTTGTTTTGCCTACTGTACCTCTATCATCTATAATAACAATACAATACAATACAATACAAATACTCTTTATTGAACATCAAAAGAAAACAAAACATGGAGCAGTACATTTTAACTATAGGTATACAACAGGCGGTCTTACCGCTAAATAGCGATCTCTTCCAGACAACCTTGACCTTGAGTAACCAACAACAAATACGAGTAAAACGACGAGGTAATTACTTGTAACGTCTGTAAGTCCCGATTCATAGTTATAGTATATGTCTGTATCACCTTCCGTGTTTTCACCGAGCGGTCTCAACGGAAGACAGCGAATTGGCTTCACAGCCAGCACATGCTGAGTCGGACCGTATCGCAGCAATTACACTATCTGTCGTCTTTTCCTTTTTTTTTAAATTAAATATGTGTGTGTAAGTGATTTTTTTTTCATTTATCATTTCTTTCTAAAATAACTTCGAACTCGACGAATCCACTATAAGCTATTGAGGAGTTCCAATAGCCACCTTCTGCCTCCATCATTATTACCAGCGCGGTGGTAACCATAATATTTTATTGTCATCGGAATCACAGGAGTACGCCGAGTAATCCGAAAATAAGAAGTAGGTAGGATCAAATTGACTACCAAGATTCGATTACATTGTGTGTTAGTATGTAGCGATGGGCCTCATAAGGTAGCTCAAAGTCACCCAGGGGGCTATGGAGAGGGCTATGCTCGGGGATTCTCTGCGCGATAGAATCAGAAATGACGATATCCGCAGTAGAACTAAGGTGACGATAGCCCGAAGAATAGCTAAACTGAAGTGGCAGTGAGCGGGGCACATCGCTCGCAGGACTGATGGCCGTTGGGGCCAGAAGGTTCTTGAGTGGCGTCCGCGGACCGGGAGACGAGCTGTAGGTAGGCATCCAACAAGATAGAGTGACGACCTTGTAAGGATCGCGGGAACGCGGTGGATGCGAAAAGCACAAGACCGGTCTGAGTGGTGAGCCTTGGGGGAGGCCTATGTCCAGCAGTGGACGTCTGTCGGCTGACATGATGATGTTAGGTTGTTAGTTACAAGTAAGAAATAAACGAAAAGAGTGGGCAGCTCGAGCGAATATATCTGCGATCGCTACATTCGTGGCTTTACGCTGAAACCAACGGCAAGGTTCTTGAGAAATCTTACTAAAATAGCAATTAATCTTATATAGCTCGCTTCGTTTACAATCGAATCGAAAGATGTTATGCGTTACGTTAAAGGTTCTTTGTAGTGCTTTTCTTCTTGTTCTTCTAAATATTTATGCCTGATTTCATATTCATCTTCAAATATAAATGCGAACTTGTTTGCTCATAGCAACATTAAACCATTTTTTTACGTGCGTCATATAAATTTGTACAACACGATTTAATTGTAATTCAATATTGATGTAAACAGTATAATTTATATAAAAATGTTATACAAAAACAATTAAAGAATTGGCAATCATATTCCATCTATCACCTTTTAGAGTATACAAGTATGTATTTAATATGTAAGGATGTAAATATTTACTTGTACAGAACAAAAACAAAAATAATGCAGGTAAAAAAAGAATGTACAAAGGCGAACGTATCCCCGTTTCTCGTTTTAATTCCGCTAAAATCACTTAGAAGTTAATAAAGTATTAAATGAAAGTCACAATCCCCATGCTTCAAAAATAGTTAAAAATGCTATTTGTAGTACCGTAAATAATTTCCTAGTGTCAATTTCTCCCAGCCGCGGTTTTGCGGTGACGACATCACGTATGCGGACCACAACTAAAACGTATGTGTTCGAATTGATTTACTTAGTACTATTTACTTAGGAGGCAAAGACGCGCGACCGTCGACCCGATCCTATAAACGGCGAACTCAATTTAACAGAACGGCAATACGCAAAGTTGATTACCGAAGTCTCGCAACTCCACCCGAAAAAAACTTGCAATGACCATCCTTCTCAGATGGCTGAGGAAAGATTATTGAATTTTACCAACATAATCCGGCAAACGCCAGATGCGCCCGCCACTCTCCAGCGAATGATCGCCCGCTCCTCTATTTACTCTAGACCGGCGAGCGGGATAATGGTATATTTATTAAATGGAAAGACGCCCTTATTAGGCACCTTTGGGCGTCCGCGAGCTTTCAAGGCGTTTGTTGGATTAGGTAATACTCTTCAAGCCTCGAGGCGCTTACTTAGGACGCGGTTCCAATTATCGTATTACATTTTTTATCTTAAGTTTTTATACCGTCGGACCCTTGACTTGGAAGTGGCTTAGAAAAATAATTACCCTTAAGGTAAATTGCCGATCCAATTGTGAATATTAATGTTCCGGCCGAAGCTGTTTTATCATAATAAGTTTAAAATAAAGCCTACATCGATCAAAATACTGTAATTTAGTAGTCATTGCTTAACATTTTCTTCTTCAAAATTATATTAGTTGAGAATAACTGCTTCTAACGAAATCCAATATTGACTGAAATGTGCTTTAATGTGCCTTATGAGTAATTATGTTATTACTCATAGCTATTGCTCGGATAGCCAGCGAATATTTAAATAATTACTCTCTCCTAAGTTCATAACCCATCCTTTTTTGAGTTTATCTCTAGACAGTTGTTGTTGTTTTTTCAAGTCGTAACGACAATGGAATTACTTAGACACCAATGCAAATAATTTTACAATTAGGGTGCCTCCAAATGTTATACCATAAAATCTAGTTCGTTCAAAATTGTCGCGTACCTACTGCCAATAGTTATGTGGACCCTACGGGATTTCGTGAAGACAATGCAAAATTCGCGGGACCTATACATATTGGAAATATATCCATTCATTCGTAAATAATATCGGAGGTATAACGAAATTCTCATGTGAATGAGACAATGGGTCGTTTGTCAATCATCTTTCTGTGTAGAACCATGTCAAACAATAGATTTTATGTGATATGACGCTTTATACCCGTTCGTATATAATTTGAAATTCAGCAAATATGTTACAATGGTTACTACTGCATGGAGATCTATAAATGGATTACGAAGTTTACCTTTCTTATTGTTTCAGAAAGTAATAATGAGAGGATTAAATATTTGTTAAGTTGTAAGACTTAAAAGTTTAAGGGCCTGTTTCACAATCGACAAGTAAATTTATCTGCCATTTAAACTTGGCTCTCTCCTTGTTTATTTTCAAGTGTAAGACAGAGAAAGGGCTAAATTTATCTGTCAAATAAATAATATGTTGTGAAACAGGTGGTAAATATCAAATGATCCCGTTGAAAATTGTATTTTTTTTTATAGAATATCATACCTAGGTACCTTCTATTTTTCCTACCACTATTTAAAAGTAGGATGATGAAGAAAGAGTTTAATCGGCTTTGTAAGGGTTATTTAGATAAATTGCATTGTCACCTTTTTTCTAACGACCATACCAATTTAAATCAGTGGAGCTAAAATTGCCAATTTGAAGACAAATTTTATGACATAAACTATTACACTGAAAATTTCATAACACGATACGATACAAGATAGTCATGTGACGCCATCGTAGAAATCATTAAAGGTCTAACCATCATGAATATTGACAACAGTGATAAGAATCTGTACCTATTTAAAACGTTCCCCAAAACCATATGCGTATGCGAGTGTCTCTTTTGCTTCTTTCTTTCTTTCTATCTCTCTAGTAGGCCACAAACAAGCGAAGCGATCTGAAAGAAGCTGAAGTATTTATATTTATTTAAAACTTACGGCCTCGCATAATCTTTTTTTTTTATAGCATGGGAAGGCAAACGAGCACACAGGCCACCTGGTAAGTGGAAACTGTGACTCATAGACAGTCGCATTCACAAGACTGCAAATGCGTTGCCAACCCTGAGGACTAAGATGGAATGCCTCTATGCTAGTCATTTCACCGGCTGTCTTATCCCCAAACCGAAACACAACGATGCGAAAACTGCTGCTTGGCGGTAGGTTAATGGATAATATGGTGGTACCAACCCGGACGGACCCTGCACAAGGTCCTCCCACAAGTATAATCTACTTCTGTATGTAAAACTTAAAATGATGATTAAGTCAGAACACAAATAGGTTTTCGTCTTAAGGTTGTTTTAAGAAAAGTTTTTGTTTTAAGGAATTAGGATAGGTGAATCTCGTTAATAATGCTTCATAAGTTAAATAAAATATTTAGTAATACAACTTCAAAATGTCTCAATCATTTTAAAAATACAATTTTTATATTATGTAAGAGGAACGTAACGCGTACGCGTCTGAGTACGCCAACATACGACAAAAGCCATAAGAATCCACAGCTATTTAAAGATAAATCGCCATATTTTTTTGACTGAAAACCAATTATGTCATGAACTCTTTCTGTTCCATATAAAACCACCTCAAATCAATTAGGTACGTTCTTATTTCCGACAATTACCCGTTATAAAAAGGTCTTAGGAAATTCAAGTTGTTTTATTTGTTGTTACTTTGACGCGGCTGCGGCGTAAGCTGAAGTGAAATTAAATTGTGCCCTCGCTTCTGCTATTCTTTGCGAGTGAGCTTTCCCGAGACCTCATTTGATTTAAGATTATATTGTGGTTGAGAAAACATACTTAACTATGTATTGTAGACGCTAAACAAAATCTCTGCAGCAGAGAGCTGCTGCTTTATTAAACGTACTTTGAACGTCTGTAGTCTGGATGTTTTCATTATGCAAAGTTCTTGCAATTGGTTATCAATGGGGGAGACTTGATTACTTCTAATGAGAATTCCTTTGCCTTCCAAATTCAAACAGTAAGCAAGGGCTAACAGGTATTTGTATTTTGAATGTAGTTTTAGTATTTAGAAAGAAATACAGATTAAAACGACTAACTTTTTTTAAATGTTTTGTTAGTTAATTATGAATGCAAATAACTTCGTCTTAGCTTGAACTATTTTCTTAGATAACATTTATTTTGTCCGAGCTTTGTCGTTCGTCTTATCTATCTGTTTTTTCAACTTTAATTGTTTTGATAAACTTTAGTGCAGACATTAATTATTTAGTCTGTCTTAAAGTTAGTAATTTACCCATAATAGCTGTTCAGTCAACAGTTAAACTTCGTCCCCACTTACTTTGTGCGCACATTTTCAAAGCATACTCATTTACTGAGATCAAAATGTTTTAGTTCGTAATTAAAGATCAAATTAACGATAAAACTCCGTCAGTTGCAAAGGATAAACACAATCTAGTAACGTTATATTTTTTGTTAGAAAGACGTACACATTTTTTTTTTTCGAAAAGATCCAAGTAACATACACAAGGGTTTTTTTTTGTCAATGGGATTGGTGTTTGGTTTCTTTGCCGAATTCTTTCACCTCTTTTACACTTTGTCTTTATAGTTATCATTATATTGTTATTTTTAAAGATCAGTATCAACATTATAGAAAAATGGAACCCTGATGAGACTTCGGTGTCGGTCTGTCTGTCACATCTGTTTCTCTTAGAAACTACGGAAGGAAAATATTTAAAAAAAGTGTTACATTGTATTCTGGCAAAACAAATCGTACCCCCAGATGAATAAAGCGGTTATATCAAAAACCTTACTTTACAGCAAAAATAATAGAAGGAAAATTGCTCATATCACTTATGTTTTTGATGAAAAAGTTATTATTTTCGTTAAAAATAACGCAGTAATAAATAAGCTATTATATGGTTTTGACGGACTAAGACAGCATTGCATAGACGTTAATAAAATAAATAAAATGTATATTACAATTATATTCATATGCCTACATACCGATTAATTTTTTTTAACTGTTTGTACGTCTTTATTCGTCTAAATATTCAGATAAAACATTTTTGTAACAATCATACACATTTAATTTAATTTAATTTAATTTAATTAACTAGTACGGTTACAAACCACTTACACTAATTAATGAATAGATTAAAACTAATTCTTATAAATTCATGTCAAAAAACAATAACATTTATTCAACTACCTCACAAAAACTTAAGCATGCACATATAACTATCCGCCACTCATCTGCGAAAACGTCACAATGTGGGTTATTTTCCAACAGTTTGTTTAAGGCAGTGAGGATGCGGGGTAGCGGAGAGTTAGCGCGCGCCACGGTTCGACACTGAGGAACTGAGAAAAGCCTGTGACTACGACTGCGAAGGTAATTGTTCGGGGCAAATATGCGGAGCAAATCGTTGTGCAAGTGAGGAGCGTCGATAGTGCCACGAAATATTTTGCAAACCATTGTAAGCTGGTCGCGGGCTCTCCTCACTTTAAGGGAATTATACCCAAGACATCCCAGAAGGAAGTTGGTTGGGTACATGTAAGGATAGTATCCAAAAACACGTTTGTATAAAAATCTTAGGAAAGCTTTTTGAACTTTTTCGAGAAGCAGGGCGTATGTACTTTCGTACGGATTCCAGACGCAACAACTTGCCTCAAGCCTGCTCCGCACAAGGGCCCCAAACAAAAGCCGTATAACTTTATCGCTCCGAAAATCACGGGCATTTCTGAGCACAAAACCTAGTCTCTGGAAGGATCCCTTAGCGACAGCGACAATGTGGTCGTGAAAAGTAAGCCTACTGTCAAACATTACTCCTAAATCTTTCATCACCGTTGGTCTTACAATCGAGGTGCCGTCGATTACGTAGTTAAAGACTACAGGCTGCCGAACTCTTGCAAATGTCATAGCGGAGCATTTGGAGGGATTGAACTCCATTTTGTTTTCAATTCCCCAGCGACCTATAGCATCTATGTCAGCCTGAAGGGAAATACAATCTTCAACTGAGCTGATAACTGTATACAACTTCAGATCATCCGCGTATAGAAGACATTGAGCATGCCTAAGCACATTAGGAAGGTCATTTACCATTAAGATAAAGAGTAATGGCCCCAAAACTGAACCTTGACTCACTCCGGAACGCGTATGATAGGGCGGTGATTCAAAAATACCAAGTCTGACATACTGCTGGCGGTCGCGTAGATAATCCGCGAGAAGTCGAAGGAGATCTGGGGCAAAACCCATGGCACTTAGTTTTACAAGCAGTATGTCATTATTCACCCTATCAAATGCCTTCCGAAAGTCGAAATAGAGCACATCTACTTGCAAGCCCCTGTCCATTTTAGTAGAGATGTATTCTACCAGAGTCATAAGGTTAGTGTTGACCGACCGTTTGCCTCGAAAGCCATGTTGAGCATTGCACAAATATGCCTCTATCTGCCTATAAATGTACTTATGTAGCACATTTTCAAATATCTTGGCTGGTGAGGATAGAACTGCAATAGGCCGATATTCTTCCACTGCTAATCTATCTGATGTCTTTGGGATAGGAACCACCCTGGAAATCTTCCATTGGAAAGGATAGACACCAGACTTAAGAGTCAGATTAAAAATGTGACATAAAGGAGAGACAAAAGCCCCACGAACTGACTTAAATAGGGCCGGCGGTATGCCGTCTGGTCCAGTGGAACTGTTTGGCTTAAGCTTATTAATTCCATAGATAATATCATACGGTGTAAAGTGAAAAATATTAACATAGTTACTGTTACAACTTTTATCATGGCACGTTATGTTTTCAACGTCAAGCAGTGGTATTTCGGGAAGAAACACGCTTGCGAAAAACGTTGCAAAAGCTTCAGCAGCTGCGACCCCTGTCAGTGGTTGTCCCCCGAACGTCACATTTGACTCGAAACCGCCCTTGGCCCTCATACTGGATACGTGACGCCAAAAATAGCGAGGATTCAATGCAGTGCCACCTTCGATCCGCTTTATATGCAAATCATAAGCAACAGCTGCTCGATTTTTAAGGGACGCCCTAAGATATGAAAAGGCTTTATAGGCGTCCTCAGATCCAGTGCGCTTCCAGTCCGCGTGCAGTCTGGCCTTCAGCTTCGTATCACTTATTATGTCAGCAGTAAACCAGACGGGGAATCGCTTGGTCGAAGCAATCTTGCGATTCTTTTTAGGAACACAATTATTGAAAACGCTGTAGACTATTTCGTAAAAAGCGTCAGTTGCTTCATCCGTACTATCGCAAGATAAAACTCGACTCCACGAAACGTCTGCCAAAGCAGTATGCAGCACCTCAGCGTCACATTTACAAAAATTCCAATCTTTGGTCGATATATTACTCGGATCGATTCGATCCGAACACCGAACCACATTAGCACACAACTGAATATCCAAAGCAGGGTGGTACGCGTCAATTGGGACCATACCATCCGTGCCAGATACGGACGCATCCCGCATACCCACTTCCTCACCTCTAATCAGTACAATATCTAATATACTACCACGATGATTCACAATAAAGTTCTTATCAACTAGACCAGAAAAGGATAAAAAATAGGAAAAATAGTTTTGAATATTAAGTGAAGCACTATTCAAATTGACATCCCCCAAAACCATAACATTTCCCTTTAAACCGTTTATAAAACTTTCGATTTTACAGAGCCAATTCATATAGTCTTGGTCGATAGAACTAGGTTTCAAATATACCACACATATGTGAAAAGGCCTACCGCACCAAGTAAAACTTGCCCACAGATCTTCGCCGCATTCCGTCTCTAGGTCCCGTCGCCGGCGCAACGCTAAAGGCGCGCGCGCAGCAAGCAAGACTCCTCCACAAGGTGTGCCCCTGTCTCGACGCATAATGCTCCAGTCACCACACTTCAGTTCAGCGTCCTCAACAGAATCGTCAAGGAACGTTTCAGTCACAGCAACTATATTATGTTCCAGTAAGGCGAGACTGTTACGCCACATGGGGAGCTTGGTTTTAAGACCTCTTACGTTCTGATAGAATGCTCGAAAGCACTTGAGTTTATTGCGTACTGTTTGGGTCACGAAATGGCCGCTGACTTCCAGAGCACGCCACAGCCCCAGCTGCGCTATTACCTCTCACAAGGCCCAAGGATGGCTTCCTAACGTTAAACCAAGGCTTTATTCTAGCGTTAATTGGCCAGATATCTATGGAATAGCACGTATTGTAGTGAACTCCTGGAATACCAATCTTAAAGGACTTATAGTTTCCTCTAGGCGTCAACTCATCGATTGTAAAATCACCTGTTGGACACAACTGTTTCAGGTATTGAAGAACTTCCTCTTTGCTCGAAGCCATGTTCCATAGATGGAGATATTTTATTTGTTCTACTGCCTTTAAGGTCGTAACAGCCGGCCCAGCTGTACCGCATAGTGATGCTGGCCCTCGACTTTTTCGCTTTGCCTCGCTCACAGCTCTTAATTCCTCAAATTGCTGTTCCTTGTCGGCAGCACACACGGTCAGTTTATCTACCTGATGTCCATCTTGTGTAGGCTTGCTCGTACCTGCAACCTCTGGAGTAATGAGAGGCTCATCCCTCTGATCAGAGACTGTCACCGCTGTAGGCTTTGAACGTTGACTTTTAGAAGCTTTCTTCGTATTCTTGGGCACATACTTTATTAAGCAGCATTGATACCATAATCATGCACCATATTATATGTTTACGTCCTTATTCATGCACTTTTAACTAGTTGCTGTCTTGGTATTTCATATTAACTGCTTTATTCATTTAGTGACAATATCACTAAAATTAATATAAAAAGTCTGTACAAATTATTTTATGAGGGATCATCAGAATAAAACAAATGATATTGTAACAAAATGTTGATTATATTAATTAACTATTAAGGAACAATCACTTTCATTATGAATATACCTAATATTAGAATGGATTTGTAATTATATCTTTGATTTTATCTGGCTTTCAGTGAAAAACAGACAAATCCAACAAAAAAATATATATTTGGTTTAAGGGTACATAAAATTGGCGTAACTAATCGAAATACGTATCTGGATTTGTAACAACTAAGTTTACAGATGTTTTAACTATATATAAGTGCTAAAATTATTAGACGTTAAACGTCGAATATGGAAGAAACATTGGAATTTTCTGTGGTAAAAAAAGTTTACATGAGTATTTTTAAAACTACCTATAACATTTATTTATATATATTAAAGTATATTTTTGTAACAAGAAACTTCTTAATTGTATTCTTTTGATTATATATTTACATTACTAGTATAATCATCACAGAAAAGCTCTAGTTAGCTATTTAAAATTAGACTTGAAGTATCCATTGCATGTTAGTTAACTATTAAATATGGGTATAATTATGCACTGATTAACATATTATTTTTATTCAACTGAAATACCTATTAAATATTAATAGTAAATGGTAATTACTCGGAACAATCGTCATCACTCGTATCAGCAGCAGCGGCAGCAGCTGCAGTTTGCGTTTGGGTAACTAATTTCTATTCTATTCTAAACTATAGCCTATGTTTATGCCAAATTTAAATCAAACGTTTAGCCGTTCTGGCGAAATTACGTAACAAACATCCATCCATCCAAACATTCGCATTTATAATAATTGAACTAAAGAATGCACGCTACTTCGTACCTACGCGTAGAATTTGTTTTAAAACTTGCATACAATATTTCTAAAATACCTACGTAGATACCTACTTTTGTTAAGAAAGGTTAGTTTTGTCACGAAACTAAACCTTAGGACCAGTTTAATACAATAAGAAACTTAATTTGTTTTTCTAAATTTCAAATTTAAGAAGCATAATACCTACCTATCAAAAATCACAACATGCATTTTGACAAAAATCATATTACTTAAATATATTACTAAACCGCGATTAGAATACACTTCGGAAGTAACGTCAGCACGCTGTCATTGCATATTATATCCGCCATTAGTAATGGTCATTTATATGCAATGACAGCGTGCTGACGTTACTTCCGAAGTGTATTCTAATCGCGGTTTAGTAATACTTATGCTTTGTTTTAGTCTTTACACTTTGAAAAGTTACTAAATTTTGATACCTACACTTCTTCAATTCAAATAGGTATCCTGATCCACCTACCGTTATAATAATACGCTTAGGTATAAGTCTACCACTAATCTCTATCTAGGTATACTTCAGTGTTTATAGAATTAGAAACCACAATAACATTATATTGCGTCTGTTCAACTATTTATTACCTAGCAAATAGTTACAGTACAATAGTCTGGGAGCCGCAAAATAAAATTATTTTAATGTCACTTTATTTGCGTGTCATCAATTGTTACTCTAGTAGGTACAAATTGTAAAGAGATTACAGTTCACGAGCCGCAATATAATGTTGTTGTGGTTTCTAATTAAAAAAAAACTGAAGTTTATACATATATAGGTATACTAACAGAGCAAGTTAAATAATAGTTTGTAATAAATAGCAAAATATAAGGTAGGTATTACACGCACTCTCATTATTGACCATGTCCAACATTCGTCGGCATCGCAAATCCCGCAAGGTTTTGTCGCATCCAGAAGACTTATTTTCATTGTATTATAATCATTAATCATGTAATTTATTATAACACTCAACACTGTCGTTTGCACTTTTTTCGATCACTTGTTTACAAACAAAACGCAAGTGCACGCCTCGTTACCGATCTAAATTACGACTACAAAGAAATGGCCGGCCGGGTGAGACGTGTTTACAACTCAGGTGATTTCCCCTCCCGCGGGGCGTCCGGTGTTGCATGCCTACTTGCAAAACTATATCATTGTAATATTGAACAGTAAAATGAAATAATAAATAAATACGTCCATGATTATTAAGTTAAGATTTAAAAAATATCTTTACAAAATTATATTATTCACAAAGCAAAAATAAAAGCACACTACGTTAAAAACGGAAATCTATTGAACTCGTATCACTCTTCGCGTCTCTAGTGAAATATGTGTTCAGTAAGAACATTGACGTTTAAGGTTAAACAAATCAACGTGTTCCTTTTTTTCGGGCGAATAAAAGTGTTTTAATTTGTAACATCTTTTTTCAGGCAACTATCTGTGTTCCAAGGCCGTGTAATAATTTGTATAGGTTTTATTCGACAACATAGATTAATTTTAATTTCGGAAGTATAAACACGTTTGTGTAAATATTTCCGTAAATATAAGTCAGAGAAGTATGAAAAAAATTGACGTGATGAATCTTAATCTGCGGAATTCAAAAATCCATTAAAATAAAAAGTCAGGTAAAAAATTTTACCGCTTTGTTTGACTGGGTGTGCGAAATGGTACGACGTCTTATAATCACAAACCATGCAGTTCCGACAGTTTAAAATCACGACAACTTTAAAATTTCAGAAGCAAGTAGCGCATTTTTCAAAACACAAAAGCTTCAAGTCTTGGTTTGAGAAAAATAATTCTTTATACTTCCTCTTTGTAAAGTGCTCCGAAAAGATTGTCTTCACGGAATAGTGAAAAATGTTAAGTCTTGTGATACAACCTTGATCCTTGTGGTGGGTCAACGTTAACCCCGAGGTGCACTGATAGCGGGAAACAAAAGGATTAGAAGAATTAGCAGAAGCGTTGGTTGGTTCATTGAATCATGTATTATATAAATATGTCAATATGAGGAGACAACCAATCATAAATCTTCCTAGTTCCAAACTTAGCTCTAGAGTTGTAGGCAGCCATTTAAACATACTACGATGGAGAAATGTACTTATTTTTTTATGCATTATAATGGCAAAGTGGAGGCATACTCTCTACCTACCTGGTGAAAAGTAGGATCTGAGACCCATTGACATATACTTAGAAAACATGAAAATACGGAAACAAGTTCGATCACACTAATATTAGCCTCAACCGGTACAAACCCGGGACCCTACTTAAGTAAGGTCACTTCACAAGGCTATTCGTGTCGTTGATAACATCGATGGTTTCCAGTTTACCACTAAGAGATTTTATTAAAAAACCGATAAATACGTTTTTTTAATCGGTCCAGAGGTCTTTCAGTAATCGGGGAATATACGTTAAAAAAACCCTAAGAATTGAGAACGGGTTGCTACGGGTTTTAACGAATCATCATTCGACAAACTATATCATTATAAGTACTGTAGAAGGCTCTGGGATTGTAAATAATACAAGTTTGTATATCTACTGGTGATGTAGTACACGGACGCACAGCACCTCCGCACTCCAGTAAGGCCGGGAACCGAGTGACGTCAGCGCACGTATACTACATCCCTATTTTATTAAATGATTTTCAATTTGCAAATGAAACAGTTAATAAATATTACTATACCAATTAAGTAACGTAAACCAAGATCAATATTCTAATGTTATATCAATTTATCATTCATAATATAAACGATATTTATAATAAACTAATCATCAACATTTTCATTATCATTGTTCTTTGTGTCATCACAATTTTCATCCACAACCGCCCATGATCCGTTTATCTTTTTTAAATGTACCACATTTCTTCTGTACTCCTTCCCAGTTTCGTCATTTCTAACTTTAACATCACTTCCATTAATTTTAGTAACAGTATGTTCGGTGGGATTAAAATTGGATGACAATTTATTTTCTTTTACTAAAGGCCGTGCCAGGATAAGCTAAGAGATTTTGCCCCCCTTGAGTTTGGGGTTGTAATTTTTATAGATTGTGTGGCTCTGCATTAGTAATTGTTTTGCCAAATTTGAGCACCCTAAATATCATAGTTTTCGTTTAAAAAAAAAAAACTATATTTAATTTTTCTTTGATATTTTTTTTTCCTGTTAACCGATTTTAATGAGCTTGGCATATAATGTACATTTAACCAAGATGATCAAATGGCCATAATTATATTTTCATTATGCCATAGAAAAAATTTAAAAAAAACCCAGTAGTAGTAAACTCTTTATTGTAAGTACACACAAATAATTACCTATGTTTTTTTTATCATTTAGATTGAAGACATGCATGTTAAGTTATACTACCTGAGACTCCCAAATTACATATCCGTGGATAAACATAGGTAATTATTTGTTTGTACGTACAATAAAGAGTTTTACTACTACTACTACTTCTACTACTAATTATTTAAACTACCTATTCAAAATTAAGTACCCATTAATTACTATACAAATGCACAATATGCCTTTGTGACATTTACCTGATCAAAAATTGGAAGTGTATTATTAAAGAAATCGTATTGTTCGTTTATACTTTTCAGAATTGTTTTCATTACGAGACAATACAGCGTTTTAACTTTTTTACGGAAAACGCGTTGTATTGCAGTGGTTTTTGATAATGAATTCATATTGGAATGGTTTATATTATGTTACCAACGCACGACAATTGAAAAGAGTTCTTTTTGTTGTCTTTTTTTTTACTTCTTTAAAAAGTTGAAATGTAAGTGGCCAGTAAGTATTTCATATGCAACATGTACGTTCCTCTAAAGAGGTTGCAATCATTCCGATTTAAATTATAGCGGTTCTAGGAAATGTATGTGAGCATTTCTAAAAAAGTTTGTACATTTCATTTACGACTTCGATTTGCAAAAAAAATTGCAGGTTGGTAGGGTGAATGAAGCTGAGCCTAAATAACATAGTCTCCCAAAATGTCCTCATACATTTGTATGAAACTTTCCTTTTTTGTTACTAACTTTCTTTGGTTCATGGTAACAAAAAAGGAAAGTTTCATACAAATGTATGAGGACATTTTGGGAGACTATGTTATTAAGGCTCAGCTTCATTCACTCTACCAACCTGCAATTTTTTTTGCAAATTAAAGTCGTGAATGAAATGTACAAACTTTTTTAGAAATGCTCATGTAAAGAATTTCATGTCAAGATAACTCCATGTTCTCCCTAAGCAAAAATTTTGAAAAAAATACATATTATAGGACGTTAGTGGGAGTTTTACCAGTGAAAAAATTTGAGCGGTCTCTAACATGGAAGTGATAAAAAAAAAAACTGAAAAGTTTGAATGGGTTTTTTAAAAAAAAATTCTATGGCATAATGAAAATATAATTATGGCCATTTGATCATCTTGGTTAAATGTACATTATATGCCAAGCTCATTAAAATCGGTTAACAGGAAAAAAAAATATCAAAGAAAAATTAAATATAGTTTTTTTTTTTTAAACGAAAACTATGATATTTAGGGTGCTCAAATTTGGCAAAACAATTACTAATGCAGAGCCACACAATCTATAAAAATTACAACCCCAAACTCAAGGGGGGCAAAATCTCTTAGCTTATCCTGGCACGGCCTTTTTTACGAAAACCTTTTCTCCAACTTCGATATTACTCTCCACTGCTTTCCTTTTTCTATCACCATATACTTTTCCTTTGTCCTTTTTCTCTTTGTCTCTTTCTCTTACTTCATCATCGAATACATTATATCTTATTTCGGTCGCATTTGGTATTTTGTCCCTGAATTGTCTCCTGTAAAACAGCTCTGAAGGTGACCTGCCTGTGACAGAGTGAGGTGTACTGTTATACATAATAAGATACTGTAATAAATCCTCTTTCCAATCCTTTTTCTCTAATTGACTTATTTTAAGCCTTTTAAGTACAGCCCTGTTTTGGCGCTCAACCTCACCATTCATTTGTGGCCAATAAGGAATTGTATTTAAAACTGTAATTCCACATTCCTGGCAAAAAAATTTGAACAGATCACTAGTGAACTGATTCCCATTGTCACAAGTCAATGATGAGGGGTATCCTAAACGGGAAAATATCCCATTTAGTGCTTTGATAGTCTCGGCAGATGTGATATTCCGCATTATTTTTATCTCTTTGTATCGACTGTAGTAATCTACAACAATAAGCAGATAATCATTGCTAGGCAGGGGCCCTAAAAAATCTATTGCTACATCTACCCACGGTTCAGCAGGGAGTTCACGACGTTTCATTGGTTCAGGGGGATTCGGCGCAGACACGAGAGTGCAGCCGCGACACGATTTAACTTTATTTTCTGAATCTTTGTCTATACGCGGCCACCATACTTTAGTTCTAAGGCGTGCTTTCATCGCTACTATGCCTGGGTGCCCCTCGTGAGCCGCTTCAAGGACCCTCTGACGCAATGATTTTGGGATGATCAGTTTGCCTCCTCGTAAAGCAATATGTCCGTCAAAACAAATTTCTTGCTGAAAATTTTTATAATTGTTAACTGACTCGTCCCATTCGTTGTTGTAAACCCCTCGCTTAACCTTGATTAATTCATCATCAACAGCAGATTCAGCTTCAATATCTTTTAAAGAGACTGCAACTGGTCTGCTATGTTCTTTAATTTGATTAATGTAGTTTTCGTTATCAAACGGTTTTGGTGCCTCAGAAGAACACAGCCTCGACAAAGAATCTGCTATATTTGACTTACCCGGACGATAAATTATTTTATAGTTAAATGCTTGCAATCTCAAGACCCACCTTTCGATTCTTGCACAAGGCTTAGATTTCGGCCCAAAGATAATCTCTAGCGGTTTATGATCACTAATCAGATCGAATTCCTTTCCAAACAGATAAATCCGAAAATGCTCAACAGCCCACACTAACGCTAAAGCCTCCTTCTCCGTTTGACAGTAACGTTTTTCGCATTCAGTGAGACTCTTGTTACCATAAGCTATCACTCTAGTACCATGTTTATCGAGCTGTAAAAGACAAGCACCAAGTCCTACAGGAGAAGCGTCGGCAATGACCTGCGTTTTATCTGCTGGATTGTAATACCCCAAAGTCTGAATATTGGACAAAGATTTTTTTAATTTGTCAAAGGCTTCATCTTGTTTCAGAGTCCAATATTCCTTGATGTTTGAGGTCTTACTTAGCCCTAACCGTAACAATTCTCTCAATGGATCAGTTAGTGTGGCTAAGTTAGGAATCCACTTACCCACAAAATTCACCAAACCTAAAAAACTCTGAATTTCGTCGATTGTAGAGGGTTTCCGACTAGACTGTATTGTTTTGACATATTTGTCTAGTGGTTTAATGCCTTTTTCTGAGAGTTCATGACCGAGAAACTCAATTTTATTTGTTTTGTATATACATTTAGATTCATTTAATAAAACGTAATTCCTTTTTAATACCTCAAGAACTTTATTGAGTCTCTGGTCATGTTCTTGCTCAGAAGTTCCATAGACAATTATGTCATCAATAAAGTTTGCTGTTCCCTCACAACCTAATAACATTTTTTCTATTATCTTCTGAAACATTTCCGGTGCACAAGACACACCAAATAATAACCTTTTATATCGGAACAGACCCTTGCTTGTACTAAATGTTGTAATATATCTGCAATCGGAATCAATTTCAACCTGATGGAAAGCATTCTTTATATCTAACTTAGAGAAAATTTTCGCCTGTCGAAAATGCGGCACTAGCTGGTTCATAGTTGGAAGAGGATGATTTTCCCTAACAATAGCTTTGTTAGCCCGCCTCATGTCCAAACAAATACGTACCTCGCCATTTTCTTTGAGTACTGGCACCATTGGTGACACCCAAGGTGAAGGTCCCTGTACTTCTTCAATAATGTCAGCTTTCTTTAATTCTTCTAATTTTGCATTCACTTTCTCTTCCAGTGGAATGGGGATCCGACGATATGGCTGAATAACTGGTTTTACGGTTTCATCGATGGGTATTTGTATTGTGACATCCTTAAATTTTGGGAAAATCGGTGTGTTGTCAACATTGTTGATTTGAAGACCAATCTGGAGCACTCCAAGCTCTATAGCCGTATTTTTACCCAACAAATTGCGGGTACCATTTTGTATAACGTAAAACATGGCAATCTGCTCCTTTCCATTGACCCGTATTTTGGCTTCAAATGAACCTATTATGTTCAAGGGATCTTTACTACCATAAGAGTAAAGCACTTTGTCTGGGTTCTTGTTTTGGCTAACTACCTTCACTTTATGGTCTTTCAAGTAGCGCCATGTTTTATCATCAACTACATTACTTCTGCTTCCAGAATCGATCAGCATTTTAATTTCTACGCCACCTACTTGGCAGTCCACAGTTGAGTCTACGTCGATGTGAAAGATGTAATCTACTTCTTCTTTTTTTGACTGGTTATCTTCTTTCGGCTTTTTTGCTTTAATATTTGGTTTCGTGCCCATAAGCCGTCTCTTCTGTGTTGTCCTGCAATAATCCTGATAGTGGCCATAAAATCCACATTTTAAACATTTTTTTGATGAAGCTGGGCATGATTTGTCGTTTGAAAGGTGTGCGTTACTACCGCACCTACAACACCTAGTTTTTTGTGAAAACCGTAATTTTTTTGAAGCGAACAGTTTGTTAATTTCCGTTTTGTCCTTATGTTCATTAGACTTTCCCTCAAGCACTTCCAGCTGCCTGCTCACGACTTCCAATGAATTTGCCAAGGTAATGATTTTGTCTAACGTGATCTCGTCACCAATTCCTAAAATTTTCTTCTTGAGATCCGAAGAGCGACAATTCTCGGTGATTTGATCAATAAGACTCTCTTCTTTGTCAGCAAATTTACATTTCTCCGCTTGGGTACGAAGCCGCAATAGAAAAGTCTCAAAACGTTCATTCTCTTCTTGTTTTATAAACCTGAATACGTGACGCTCATAGATTTTGCTTTGTTTGGGGAAAAAAAATCATCTAATTTTTTTATAGCTGTTTCGTATATATCAACATTCTCAGCAGGCTACACATGTGCTCCCGGGATATTATAGTATACGTCCTGCAGTGACAATCCTCCTACATGTAATAAGGTTGCCCTCTTTTTTGCAGGGTCAGTGATATTTAGGGCTAAAAGATATATTTCTAAACCCCTTTTCCATCGCTCCCATCGTGTACCAATAGAAGTTGGTTCTCCTTCACAGTTGAAGCTTTCTAGGCTCGCCAGCCCTTGATTTTGAGCCATTGGGGCGACCTGTAAATACATTCCCAATTATCATTTCCCAGTGGCCTAGCTGTTCACTGTAGAAACAGTGGGTTATTGCATGGCCCTATTTATTATTTATTTATGTATTGTACTGGGTGGGTGGCCTAGCTGTTCACTGTAGAAACAGTAGGTTATTGCATGGCCCTATTTATTAATTGTTCCTGTGGCCTAACTATTAGCTGTAACAACAGCTGGTTATGTTTGGCCCTTATTATTATTTTTTCCTCTAGTCAAGGCTGTTTACTGTAGAAACAGTAGGTATATTGCCTGACTCTTATTATAACAGTAAACAGTAGTGACGTTTACCAAATAGCATATTGATTGGCCGATCTTGTTACGGGAAACAGATATCAGAAAAACACCATCGCAAATTAGTATAAGTACTTAATGCAAGTAGGTATGTACATATTGACGAAATACTTAAACAACCATCTATTTATACGTTAAGCAGTGTATTTATTAGTTCTTATTAAAAATAGTCAACTTTACATAATAAACGACCTATCTGCTAAATACATAGGATGTAATTTAAAGTAATAAGTGTTCGAGACATATGTCAATAAATAAGCACACTGGTGATCTTATTTTGATGCTTTAACATTAAAGGCAACAATGTAAATATCTAATCATAACGACAGCGAATAATTTCGTACAACGGAAGGATTACTTTTTCGTAAACAACCAAGTACGAAACAGACCAATTAAATATTCGTCTATTGAGTTGTGTTGAGTTTCAAATAAACAACAATAATAAAATTAGTAAACCTACTAAGTACTAATAAAATTACGAACAAAAGGCGCATAATTAAAACTACATTTTTTATAAATCATCATAGTTTAACGCATAAATTACAAAGTGGGTAGTTTTTTATTCGTTCGATTATACCTAGTTGATTACGTTTGACTTATGTGAACGTTGCATATTGTATTGCAATTAAACATTACTTGTTTAACAATAACTGTTTCTCGTCGTTTCACAAAACAACTTTTTATTCAAGTTTCTTTGTTTTCGCCTTGCCTTCCCTTCCATCAAAATAATGGATAAGTAGTTACTGGTTTTATTTCGTTTAAAACATATTTTTACTTACGTTCTCCTCTGTCGCCACTTGTAGAAGGCTCTGGGATTGTAAATAATACAAGTTTGTATATCTAGTGGTGATGTAGTACACGGACGCACAGCACCTCCGCACTCCAGTAAGGCCGGGAACCGAGTGACGTCAGCGCACGTATACTACAAGTACTTTCATTTCGCCAAGAGATAGTTCCCGCCTCCCGCCGCATTAAATAACCATTTCTTGTGATCAAAAGTCTACCCTAACCTAACTTATTCAACAAACCCATGTAACCTATTAATTTGTAATTTAATGATTTGAGCACAAACACGTTTTTGCCAATAGTAAGTTTATAAAATGATATAGTTTGTCATTCAATTATGATTTGGTAAAAAGTAAGGATACCATTGAGAACCTCCTTCATTTTTTGAAGTCGGTTAATCATCATGTACCATTCAAATAACGTGCAAAAAGGTGAACATTAAAAAATGTAAATATACAACAAAGCTGATTACCTACTTAAATCATTTTTGAACTTTTCAAGTACAACGATAAGAATATCTTTAAAATACGTTGATCGCACCGCTCGCTCTGGTCAACATTCTTCGTCTGCCACTGCAGTACACCGCCGCCCTCGACCGACTGTAATTCTCCCAAACCAGCTTTTCTTTGAAAGTTCCCAGTCACAATTTACGTACTCTTATACAGGTGGCTATTCCAGTCGTTTAAAATGTTTTAATGGGGCAATTATTGCTCCTGTTGGAAGGTGAGTGGAAGTAATGGGTAACTAACTCAGTTTCTAAGAATAATGGGGTATTTACGAGTTTTGTAAACAGGGAAGGAGAGTAAATTTGTTGCAATGAGTCACCTTTTTAGTATTTATACAAACAATCTCCTAAATTACGATATTTATGCAAAGAAATATTTTTATTCATCATTATATAAATAAAAATCGTAATGTAAAGAAGAACACCCTTCATTGGTTCCGTACGAGGCACGTTAAGAGCACTATGGAGTACTATTGCAGTAAATATTAATAGCGAAAGAAAGTAAACATAACCTTTTCTTCCCATTAAGACGCCATCTATTCGTGGCTGGTAGCTCTTGAGTCGACGAATCGCTGAATTTCTAGGTTATAAGGTCCCCAATGAGCTGTTTTATAGGTCGTTAGCCAAGCGGTGGGAGATTAATGAAATCTTTAGATCCCAACGTCTGCTATTCGGCGAAACTCGCGCAACTCGCCGTGCCACTTTATGGAGACAGTGAATAAGTGAACTGATTGTTTGTTGTTCTTGTTTCCAGTCTCTCGATGCTTCGGGACCAATCTAAAATATGGTAATTTGCAACAGAGATTTGAAGGGATAGAATACATCGATGTTCCTATAAATTAAATTATTTTTTGGTGCGTGTTTGAGCATTGACGATAAAATGCTAAAATGACAAATCAACCAAGGGTGAGTCGAACTCATACATGAAGGGTTCCGGACCGTTCTTATTTATTTTATTATTTGTTGACATAGCGGCGATAGAAATAAATACGCCGTTAATAATTATCAACTAGCTACTTATTACGGTTTGTCAGATACAACCCGTTGACAGACAGACGGACGGACGGATAGCGGAGACCGATAGTAATAGGATCCCGTTGGCGCCAATTGGGTACAGAAACAAAAAATATTGTTGAACTGATTCAGAATTTCAGTGCTAACAGGCACAAATTCCAACAACTTAATAATTTGATTTCCCCTGCGATGAAATGGTCGTAAATTTTCTTTACGAACTTTTTTGTACAATGAATTATAAGAAGAGTAAAGTAATGGTGGCATTTATGTAGAGTAAACATGCTGTAATTCGTTGTGTATATACAGGGGGATTTATGTGAACATCAATGAACTGTTTGCCATGAGCGCTTTTACGATTATGCTCGCTATGTACTTACTCGGTACTTTAGGTAGGTAGTCCTGGTAGAGTACTCGTCATACGCAGCAAGAGGCAGTAGTTTAATGTTATTTCACCGTAATTTATGAATATTATAGTGTACTAGTCTGAGGAAAATTAGAAATTAGAAAAACTATAAAATTAAGTAGAATTATTTTTCTGAAAAGGCCAGCAACGGACCGACAACCCTTTTTGGGTTGACAGTGTTCACGGGAAGCGGTAAATACTTTCTATCAGGTAACATGCAAGATCGTTAGCCTCCCCTCTCATTAAAAAGTGTAGAAACAATATAAATTATTACACAGCCAGGTTACGCAGGGTTTGTAGGTGTGAAGTGTTCAGTCTTGAGAGTTTGAGCAAGTTCAAAAATATGGGAATTCTGTAGAAGAGTGCCAGGGTTGGAAAAACTTGGTACACGCGATCTTATACGCGTTTCAGGATGGTTAAACTTGAATTTGAACCTTGAAAACACAATATAAATAAGTAAATGATCACAAATCAATTAAGCAGCTCCGTTGACTCCATGGATCCCACGACCAGATCTTGATATATTTGGAACCACTCCTGAGAGTTACTCGAATCTACTCATAAATATCTAGAATCATAACAATCGGTTGGTAATTTCGATTAATCGTACCTCCTAATTATTTTTAAGTGGATTGAAAATTTTAATGCGACTCTAATTGTGCTAGCTACATTTTGTATTAAACGAACAATTGACGAACTTATAAATATTTTGCCTGACTCCGTCCCTAATTAGGTTAAAACATACTATACCTAACCTTCATAATTATGAAGATTAAGTATAGTTTGTATCAGGACCTTTGTGCTACGTTCAGATGTAAAGGGGTAATGTGTTTAATCTTTTTCATCTCACTAGCTCGGAAAGCCCTTTTTGTTTGTTTGATATCTATTGAGAAAATCGCTTTTTATCCACAAGTGAGGGAAGAGTTTTGACATTTGAAGGCAGCTTAAGTGATATTTGACAGCTAACCAAACGTAAAACCTTACAAGTGCTGAATTTTTAACATCACAAATAATGAATTGCATCGAGTAAAAAACGCTAAATACAGTCTTACTACTTTATTTTAATTAATAAATATCAGCCTTCAAAATTAACCTTCATTCTTGTTTTAAAAACGGATAAAATTTTCTGACAGTCCAAATAAGTCGATGTGCAAACAAAACGCATCCGAAATAATAAAAAAAACTTACGTCAAAACTTTTCTATTAAGCCGTCAACGTTAAAATATTCGCATGTTTTTCTAGTTTGTTTTGTTATTTCAAATGAGTGATTCGAGTGATAAAGACGTATTAACACCCGTGGAATTACAGAAAACCGTGCAAAATGCGGAACTGAGCTTACAGTACAAACCCTTTTCTTAGTTTCCTCGCTGTAGTGAGGTGAAAAGTTTTGTGTTATACACGGGTGAAAAGTTATTTTACGTCTCGTGTCTTGAAACACTTGCTACGCTCAGGATTCTATTTTTGAAACACTCGCTTCGCTCGTGGTCAATCATAGAATTCTTTCGCTAGCTCGTGTTTCAAATGAACACTCGCAGGTAAAATACAACTTTCCCCACTTGTATAACAAATAACTATAGATGCGTAAATCTATCAACCACTGCACTACCACATTTCAGTAAACATTTGCTGGGCCCTATTTTATACATACATTCAAATTACCGGCTTGTTCCTATTCTGCTTCTTTGCCATCACTGCGAGCTACTAAGATATAAATGAGGTTCTATCTGAGTTTTCAGCGGAATGGGCGGTTGACGGAGTACAGTTCACGACGCCATAACCTGCCACTTTTCACGATCTCGGCGGAACCCATTTCCTTACAGCTTTAATCATTGGGATGCTTCCCGTCCCCTAGGGGCTCAATGGTTGACGGAAATGTTTGCAATCACAAGCTGTATTAAGCTGCATTTGAAGCTAACGGGGATTGTGGGAGATTGAAATAGGCATTTGAAATGAACTGGTGGTTAGTGCCCTGCTACAAAGACTGTGTTGGCGCTTTTGATTTAAGCGAGGCGCGTAGTCATCTTGGTGTACATTTCTGTATTCTGTCTTAAGGTGCTTTTGCGACTTTGATGATGGGCATTGGAATGAGAAGTATGATTAAAATTATATTGAAGTTAAAAGCGTTGCTAATAATTTTCATGTTATATGATACGATTGTTGACAAGTAATATTAATAACTTTTGGACGTTCCGCTGTTGTTTTTCGCCTGAGATAATAAAAGATGTAACTTTATCGTTTTGTAAAATCAAGTTAATTTAGAATGAACAAGCAATATCGTTCCCTTTTTTGTGTTACGATGCTTTAACGTGCCAAAACACAGTAACTCAGAAAAGCAATAACCGGCTTCACCAAATTA
Source organism: Acleris emargana (assembly GCA_927399475.2). NCBI lineage: Eukaryota > Metazoa > Arthropoda > Insecta > Lepidoptera > Tortricidae > Acleris > Acleris emargana. Next base: position 9,572,184 of record OV656840.1, read on the forward strand.
CAAAAACGGTCGCAACTGTAGCTCGGAAAACAGATTGTTCGGTTCCGGCAGCAAGCCGCAGACAAACTGTTAATACGGCAAGATACCCGGATAATCGAGTGTCGTGCACCGGGAACTGGTATCCCGGGAATAATAATTATCATGTGAACGCCGCTCCCGTGGGCAAAATCCCGCCCCTGGATTAGTTGCAAAATTGCCCCGGGTACCCGATAGATAGAGCGCTGTAATTCATGCTAGCCCCGCAGGTGTGCCAGTTTTTTATTGGCGTTATTGAGTTGGGTAATTTCCTTCTTTTGTTATTGCCGTCGTGCGAGTAATATTAGATAAGAACAATGATCAACTACTAGCTCGATTAGCTTATGCTTTTTTGTTACGTTCAGTCATTTTTGTGAAAATATGGCAGGTAATTATTATAATTAATTAACGATGAGATTGTACTGGTACACAAGTGTAAATCCCAAGTTTAAAACTCATGTTGATCTCGGCAACAAATAAATAGCGATCGATAATATTTCCTTCATACGATTTAAGTATAGCGACCTCTCGAGAGAATCTAAGAAACTAATCTGGCGACTAGACTATTAAAATTGATATCTAGCGAAGGTTACGAGTACCCCTCAAGACACCTAGATGGCGCTGTTTTATGTATTCATACAACGCATGATAAACATCTGTTGACGATTTAATAATATTCAGATAATAAACAAATTTAATTCATTTATTTTTATAAAATAAGTTTAAGAAAGGATTGCACAAATTCTTTTGTAGTGAGGCAATATTATTTATTAAAACCTAACAAAGAGTGTTCAGGTAACTGAAGTCGAATAAATAAAAAAAAAGGTAGAGATAAATTCAAAGGAAAGTGAGCACTATTTGCTACTCGTTACGTTAGGTTTAACTTTGTACCGAAAGAGTTAAAACTATAAGTGCGGGAAAGTTAGCGCACCGACGCCTGGAAACTCACGCAGGTAACGCTAAAGTTAGGAAATGGGATGCAAACGGAAATAATCTCTAATAGTAGGTGATACGAATGATTTAGCATTGGTCTATGATGGCTCGAAAATCTCGTAGTACGCATGACGAGATAAATCTATATAAGGGCCGACGGAGGATGGGAGCGGGAGCTTTTTATACAGACTTCGAGGGGGTGAGTGTGGAAAATTGTCACTGGGTATTTGTATCGTCCATTTTGCCTCGTTTATTTTTATTATTTTGTGCTCTGTGTTTAATAGGTGTTGATATATTTGTGTGTCGCTTTATGCAGCGTACAGGTATCGCTACAAGTTAACGAGAATCGCTAGCATGAAGATGGTTTAGCTCTAGTATAAAACAGTGTCTATGGGAACGTGTTATAATATGTGTTTGTGTACTTTTGGTTTGTTTTTATAAGTTTATTAACTCTATTTTGTTTTCCAGAACTCTGTAATGGCGCCTTTATTGGTAGCCAGGTACACGGAGCTCCAGGCAGCGTAATATTCGGAAAAGAAAACCTACGCTCACATTTTGGTTATGTTATGAGACCTGAAGGTGTCCACAATCAGGAAACGGATGGTTTCATCTCATTAACTGAGTGGGTCTAGAGGGTTCGTGTTACAAGGTCTCTGACGCCTTTATTCGGTTAGTCAGACAACGCTAGTGGTATTCCGTTTACTCTCTTCATAGGAATCCACGTAGACGAATCCGAACCAATTCTGGTAGTGGAGGTGGTACGTGGAATACCTCATTGCGTTGGCCCCCTTATCTATATATTTATATATCGACCACGTTAGGTATTATTTCCACCTGGAAGCCAACTAAAGGTTAGCAATAGCCGGCTGCTGGGTCTTAGGACTACACACAGGAAACTTGGTTTTCCGAACTCGTTATTATGTTAGGTCTTAGTTGGTCTAGATGGTTATTATTGCACCTGAATAGCCATACATCACTCACACGTTTAACGTAATCGTAAAAGTCGTAGGTATTGGACTTTTAGTTGCACTAAAACAATATACCGATAGGAAGCTAGGGTTATTAGGTAGTTAGAAGTTCTTTCATTACACCGTGAGAGACTTATAAACACGTAACGTGAGTAGCTAGACGTATGTTGACAAGGTTTGTTTCACATCGCCGCTGTCGATGACGTAACAATCAAGATTATTGAAGTTGGTAAATATAAACTAGCATTTCAATTTCGGATTCTTAGAAATAAGTTATAAATATTTAGTGGTTATAATTAAGAAACGTCAAATTAGAATTAGGTAGGAAATAGTGTTTGAATAGTGTTGCGTTTGTATTCGGCTAAATTTTACTGGTGTGCTTTCGGTGTTTATCATTTATAAAGGTTAAGGTAGACCTCTGTTAGAGCAAGTGGAAATCTAAGTGGACGTTTAGTGGATCACTAGTTGATAAAGGGATGCTAGTTGCCCGCCCGAGTGTGTAATAAACAAAACGTCGAAATTGGTACCCTTCAAGTTACAGTAAATTGCCATAATTTGTCCACACCAGGTTGAAGCTAAATAGGGCCGTTGAGATACGTACTGAGACATTACTAGGCAATAGGAATTGTATTTGTGGTCGGAAAATAGTTATATTTATTTATAAGATACTAGGAAAGCAAATAATACGAGGTTTACACAAACTATCTTTTGCATTAGCTAGGTCTAGGATCTGAGTAGTACTTACGGGTTGGTCTGTTCTCTTTCAATTCATCGTTAACAGTTAGGGATGTACAGTACAAACCAAAGCTAAGGCTTTCCTGTTACTGGTTAAGGCCGTTCAGAGGGTCACTGTACTTACATGTTTGCTAGATGGTTCCACGGATCCTCTAACATAAATAAGCGATGTGTAGTTTGGGTACATTCCATCTTGTGAGGATGCTATGATAATTAGGGACTCCAGATAGTGATGCGACCAAAGGGCCACTAGACTAGACCAGTCTATTGATATAACAAGCCACTCGGAAGCTCACTGCACTGATTATGTGTGTTATTCTTAAACTCGATAAATCAATATCAGGTTATAGGGTCATTTGCCATCTACTGAAACTACCTACTTGGTTAAAGGTTGTGATTGAATTACTGTGGAGCAGTACCCATATGTATGTGGACTTTACATATTTTATTTATAACTATAATAAGAAAGTTATTTGTCGAGAGATGGCATTTCTGAGAAAGGTTAATAATAGCTGTAAATTTAACAGTTTGTACTATGGTTATAGTGCTAAAAATGGCTATGAAAGTGATTTCATAACTCATGTTCTAGACCTGAGAGTTAAAGGTTAGCATACCCATAATTTGGGCTACATTAGGTTTACTGTTGGTGTTTTGTTAAACATTGATAGCTATGATTATGAATTTTAGAGAAAGTCACCTAAGCTTTATTATTAGGAAATAATATGAGATACTAGTTTAACTTAGAGATGTGGTTAAAGAATTTATTTAGAGATCTGGACTGAACCTTATGATAATGTTTTGTCTTAATACAAATTCCAGTTGATGAATTTGAATCTAATTAATTATTCTAAAGGAGCTTGACCCTTGAGTTTGTTTCGGCATATTCTTCTCAATGGGGATCCTCAGGAAATGCTGGTAGAGTCAAAGTATAAAATAGACTGGAACGAGTCTACAAGTATTAACACTAATATATTAAAGTGATATACTAAGTAATAATAGAAATATTAGCGGGCGAGCTCTATAGCAATGGCCGAGAGCAGCGGAACGGGCGGGGAGGAGCCCGACCTTTTACTGCTAATATATATTTATCCTTTTCCCATAGTGAAACAAGTAGTTACTAAACTTGTCTAGTGAAGCAACATAATTGTTCTATTTTGACTAAATCATTTTAATAGTAATCAAGATCTTCCTAGAGGATCTAAAGGCTCAATTTAAGAATAAATTAGGCATTCACTTGGTTACAATTAATTTAAGAGGTAGTTTAGTTTCATAAGTTATAGCAAAGAGTCCTTTCCCCAAGTATCTCTAAATAATAAGTTTAACCAGTAGGAAGAAGGTACTTAATCATTAATATAGTAAATAGTAATCTCTTGCTCATTAAAGTACTTAGGTTACTAGTCAGGTTCACAAAGTAGGGTTCGCATTACACTAGACGATCACGAGGCCAAATCACGATGTAGTATTGAGTAGAAATTACGAGTGTAGGTTAGTTAGGTAGGTTTAAATTTAAAGATGATTATGTAGGTAAGACGCGTTTTTTTCTTCAGGGGGGGTTGTTACAAGATGAGATATAGTTCTCGCAGATTAATATCATTTTACTTAGGCCCTTGATGGAGGGACTCCAGGAGCACCGTACCGTCAGCATAGCTGAGACTGCTATCACAGACGTCACCTATGTGACGGCCAATTTTGGCGCCCCTGAGTTCTACAAACAAATAGTTTACGTAAAAGAAATTATTCCGGAGAAATTAACCTTCCTTGGCGTACATCGCATTCTAATGCGAAATCATTACATCATGTCGCGTCGGCCCATCTCACACTATTAGTTTGGTTCTCGTAACAGTGCTCGAACACCCGCACCAGTTCCTCGGGAACTCCTGCGCAGCGTATTTTACTCCAGATGACATCATAAATCACTAAGTCAAATGCGCGAGAGATCGAGGAAGGAAAAGTAAATTGACGTACCGTTACTGACGTCGTTTGGTTGAATATTGTATTAAATTATATTATTATTTGAAATTTCTAATACAAAAGTAGTAAATTACATAAGTATATGTTATGACTTACATTCCATGACGATATAAAGTATAAGGTCTTTCAAAAATATTTAAATATTTAAATTAGGACTATTACAATCACTCTGACAAAACTATTATATAGGAATCGTTATAGTAATAGGCAAAGTGTTATAGCGTAGGTCTTTAGGTCAAACGTTATTATAGATTGCGAGGGACACGATTGATTTGTTATGCACAAGATAATTAATTATCTATTAATAATAAAGGCTTCATTAGTAGGGCAACTAATTATAAAGTTATTTCCAAGCAACAAAGCGGGAACAGCAATAAAGCCATAAAACGCCCTTGTTCCCCCCGCCAAGCCACAGTAACAGTAACAAATAATATCTTGACACTAAATCTACAATAACAAGCTACATTTTTTTGCTTAAGTAGATACTTCCATTGAGATCAGAATAACAATTCGTATTATTGTAACAAATTGTCTACTTTTGTTACGAACATTTCACAGAATTTTCTTTCATGAACAACATTAAATATTTTTGAGTAAAACCTGATTTAAGCGGACATAACAAATACGAAATAAAACCAGCGCGCCTGGAAACTTTGTACTCGATGGTATGTTTCAATTTTGAGGATACAAAATTTACGATGTTGGTGCAAGCGTTTCTGCAAACCTAACAAGTAAAAGAACTTCATCAAATTATTATGGATACATGCAATTAAAAATATAGTACACCCGTAATTTTCTCACCGCTACAAGAATTAACTAAAACTATAATTTATTTTTCCATTGAAAACAGTAATCTAGTAATGTAACGAAAGCTAGGATACATTGCTATGTTTTTATTCTTTTTTGCTGTATAACTATACATGTTGATTTGCATTTGAAAAACAACAATGATAGGAGACTGCTAGGGCACTGAGTGAGACGTGCAGAGAAAGACCCTTTGTCCAAAAAGGGACATTTTGTGCTAATGAATTAAACTCGTGGCATCAACGGTGCCTTGTTTTTGTATTGCTCTTCATTAGCCACACAGACATACTGAGGAGTGAGGGAGGCCTCTGTCCAACAGAGGGACATATTTGAGCTGATGAATAAATAAATAATAATTGAATATCAGGGGACAATGTCACATCAATTAACCTAGTCTCAAACTAAGCTCTAGGCTTGTACTATGGGTACTATACAACGATATAAATACGATATAGAAAAATATAAACTTAAATACATAGAAAACAAACTCGCATCATCATCAGCATTGTGCAGTTTCTTTAGTCCCTATTATTGTTGAGCCTAACACTATATCTGATATACAATAATGCGCCAAGGCTGGCAGTGGAGCTCGTCTAGATTCAAAACTATATTGTTAAACTAAACTGTGCTCCCATAACTTCTAGTGCCTATTATTTAAAAAAAAAACGTATATTTTTGTTTGCACATAAATTGTATTACATTTTATTTTACACTACTTAACAAGAACTCCAAAAACAAATGATATCCAGTGGTTAAACTATCAATAAAAATGCAAAATGCGAGTAGTTTATGCAAGATTAATTTAAAAACATACAAAACTTAAGCTTTTATCATGTTGGCAAGTGAAGAAGATATAAAAAAGAATGCTCGATTTTTTAAATTGTTTTCACTTCTGGTCAATTAAAGTTCGAGTCACTTTTTGGTTTTGTAATTTCCGAATTTAGTTTGAAGAATGACCGCCATCTCGGATTAAAAGGAAAATTTAATTGCCTTCGATTACTGAATTAAACGGTTTATTTTCTTTGATCGCAAACAGCAATTTTAGGCAAAATTTAGCCACAACCACTAGCATTGTAATAGCATCAATTCAATATTTGTTTCTTAACAACAACAATGTTACTGATGGCCTACATACTAGAAAAGTTTCTAGCGTAGGTATCCATTCTTATTTAATGTACCTTTAGAGTTTGTCGGATGAAGCTCTACTAGCATATTTCTCGTTATATAGATTAGGAATTGCATACAAGCTGAAAATGCTTGGGATGTTAGGCATGCCATATTTTAATCATGAAATAAATATGGGTCCGATTCAGATAACGGTCCCTTATAAATATCTGTAAACTTAAATTTATAAAGGTCAATCAATATAATCAATACAATTTTGGCTGTCAGACACTTTTAAGCCTCGACAGCTTGGTTTCGGTGTCAAGGGAGGATGTGAGGCAGCTGTTCACGCTGCCCGTTCTTTTTTGAATGGTCCGGACTACGAGGTTTTTCTTAAAATCGATGTCAAAAATGCTTTTAATTCGGTCAATCGCGGTGCCCTTCTAGCAGCCATTAAAAAGGAACTCCCAGAAATATACAGTTATTTGTGGCAATGCTATGGGGCACCTTCAAAATTACTTTTTGGGGACAAAATTATTTCATCCTGCATGGGTTGCCAACAGGGAGACCCTCTTGGTCCTGCCATATTCAGTTTAGCCATTCATCCGATTATTTCAGATCTAAATTCCAAATTCAACCTTTGGTACCTTGATGACGGATCTCTTGGCGGAGATGCTTTAACAGTATTCCAAGACCTACAAATTATCATTAACAAATTTTCAGATATTGGTCTCTCATTAAATTTCACAAAGTGCGAAATTTATCTACCCGACAGCCTTTCTACAGATAAAAAAATTGAAATCATTTCTAAATTTAACGCAGTCATGCCCAACATTTCGGTCCACTCTAATACCTCTCTTACTCTTATAGGTTCCCCAATTTTCGACGAAGCCATTAATCCCATTATAAATTGTAAACTATTTATTTATTAAGGAGTATCAACTGAAAATTTATTCGGAATGTAATTAGAGAAAAAACAAATAAAGTAAAATACAAAAAATAACACTATACATAATATACACTATACAATATTAATTATAATAATTAAGAAAGTAAACTATTATCTACTTAAAACTAGCACAACTACAAAAAGAATACTCCCTCTAGCAAATCGGTACGCGGCATTGTACCCATGATGCTGGCTGCATTACCTCTCTGGATAGTCAAACCTATCCTTTGGGAGAGGTAAGCGCCAGCTCTGGGATCCCCGGAGGCGTCGATGAGCTTGGCAGACAGGGTCTTTATGAAACGTTTCATGTCAGCTGACCAAGGTCCCAGAGTCTCCACTGCAAGCGCCGCAAATTCGTAATCATTAATTAATGATGAATATTTGCGACGCTTGAGGGTCTGGGCCTGATCAGAAATTGTAAACTAAAAAATAACTAAATCATTTTAAAAATACTTCAGATCTTTTGTTTGAAATGAACCCTCACATGGCATTGTTCATCATTCGGTTTTGTCTTTTTACTCCAAAATTTATGTATCTACTACGCAGTTGCCCAGTTTGGAAATTTCCCTCTATAATGGCTGCTATTGATAATTCCCTTCAGGACACTCTTTCAAAATTATTAAATATCCATTTTGGCATAAGGCCTTGGACTCAAGCGGTTCTCCCAGTACGTTTCGGTGGACTGGGTATTCGTTGCTCATCAAGTGTAGCTCTACCGGCGTTCCTGTCCTCTGCTTATGGTTCGATGTCTCTCGTCAGTATTATATTAAATCTCCCACAGATACTTGACGTTGAGATACCGAACCTGGTGGAGGCCAGGGATGCCTGGTGTGAGTCATGCCCTGGAGTGGATTTGCCAACGCATAAACATATACAAAGAGCTTGGGATAACCCTCGTCTTATGGCAATTCATGCAGCCCTTTTAGCTAATAGTCCGGACGATTCAGATCGCGCCCGTCTTCTCGCTGGCACTGCTAGTGAGTCGGGTCATTGGCTCCACGCCCTTCCCTCTCGCAACATTGGTACAGTCCTGGACTCAAGCTGCTTGCGAATATCCATCTGCTTGCGGCTTGGAGCCAAGATCTGTGTGCCTCATTCTTGCACCTGCGGCAAGGAGGTGGATGAGCTCGGTAGACATGGTCTTTCTTGTTCAAGGAGCGCTGGCCGCTTGTACCGCCACGGCGCCATCAATGATTTGATCCGTCGTTCGCTTGCCACCGCCTCTGTACCTGCTTTTTTAGAACCAGCCGGTATGATCAGAGACGATGGTAAGCGCCCCGACGGAGCTACATTGGTGCCGTGGAAGCTTGGTAGGGCTCTGGTGTGGGACGCAACTTGTGTCGACACTTTTGCCCTATCTCACATACAAGCAACCCGAAATCAGGCCGGCGCAGCAGCTGATCAGGCTGTAACACGTGTATATTACCCGCTATACATTAATATATTAAAATAAAATGAACATTTAATATAATGTAAGAGAGACAACTTTTGTAAAAAATTACTCGAACACCACTTATTAAATATGTCAACATAAACTTATGACCTGTTTTTGTGGTAAAAATCTACTAATTCGTTGAAACACAATCTAAGTGCGGTACTTGAGACAAGGTCCAAGATAATGGTGTTTTTGTCTACATTTTGCCTATTTGTTACGAAGAAATGACACAAACGTTTAGTATTTATCACCCATTTGGCGCTTGCATATTTTTTGTGCTCAAAGTTGCGTGTGAAAAGAATGTGTGGCCGGACTTAACGCTGATTGGTTAATTAGGTTGGCGTCATTTGTGAAAGGAAGGGATGATTTGGGATTTAGGAAACATAGTTGTTTTAGATTAGTTAGTTACCCCCGGGACGCGAAACTGAGATATCGTGAGTTTTAACGTGCGCATACGACTAAACCAAGGTCTCACTTTTGTCAATTATTTTAATCTAGATTCAGTGTTTTGATTTTGTGATTAGTGGACATTTAAGTTTAAAGACAATAAGAGTTGTGGTTAGAATATTCTGTTTTATTGAGATAAGTATTTCGGTTTAGTTACATTATTGTTACTATCTAATTTTGTTGATTTTGTCTAAGTAATATTTTATTTTATGTACTTTCAGTATTAGGGGCGAGTGTTCTCTTTTAATATTTTGTGTCTTTAATATTACTTGTAGGGTTAGTATTTTCTCTAACACGTCTTAATAGTTATTAAGGGAAGGTTTTCGTTAGGTATCATTTAATCTCATATAATTAAATATAAAGATAGTAAAAGAGTTAGTACGCGTGAAAGAATTATGTGTAGTGAATAAATTAGATTAGGTAAATATTATATTATTATTATTTTTGCTTGCTTAATTGATTAAAAGCTTCATTATTTCAGGCTTTATAAAATAGAGGGAGAAGCAGTTCTATCTCACTTATTATCTTTAATCTGCTTTACCTTTATTTTATTGAGTGTGTCATAACGCTTTATTAAGTTAAGTCTTGTGTAATTTTTGTGACGAGCTAAGGTAAAATAACAAAAAACTATTTTTGTGTGGTAAACTAAACATTCATTTATTGTAAACACTCACAAGCAGCACACGTGGGGTCAGCCCAGATAGCGGCTTGAAAGCCTTGCGACTCTGGTTGTCTAATTCCACTGCAAACGCTAGAAATACATCTTTTGCCGTCACACTTTATTACCACCATTTAACTTCAAACAACTAGCATTAGCTAACACACTGTTTACGTCACACATCTACACAGGCACTAGGTACTCACTCAAGACCTGGGTCATTTAGGTGTTTATAATCTTTACTAGTGGTTCTGAGGTACAGACGTTACGACCCGGGCTAAGTGCTTAGTGTGAAGTTTGTCAATATTGTATCCTTTGTTATGGGGTCACTCACAGTAATTGTTATACTCATCTCAATGATATTCAGACTATCTTGAACAAACCCGACAACATTCCTTAGTCATCGTCACAAATCGCGGCTGCGTAATTCGGATTAGGGACGCGTAGAATCATAGTTTTAAGGGCATAGCATGAGCAAGTAGCGTAACTGCATGAGCGTGCTTAAATATTCATACTATATTTTAGAGTAGTTTTATTAGGGGCGATAGGGATAGTAGGATAGCGAAGCAGGTAGTGTTATTGAGGTCAGACCCCATCCAAAGTGAGGACCGTTTTTGATTTTAACTTCTTTTTCAATTAATTATTACAAATACTTAAAAAAGTAAATTTGAATCTAGGGTCAAAAAGGTTCTCGCTGTAGCCGACCTCGTAATAAGGTAGGGGTTTAGGTAGGGAACATTATATGTATTGTAATCTACTAATTACTTTATTTTATAATCATATATATATATAATTTTGAACAACACGAACTCCGGTACACGGAGGTCCCACAAGCAGGCAGCCAGGGGTTTTCGATACTCCAGTTATATTCCCGAGTGTGCAGGTATCTTAGAAGATTTTTGGTGAGTCGTACCCATTTAATAACTTCCATTTATTGTTTATTATTCGTGATTAACGTGATTGTGGTTTACTGTGTTTATTTGTGGTTTCTAGCTTGCTTATCAATTGAAATAGATATAGGGTTATCTTATTTCACAATATTATTTTACACAACGTAGAGGGTCCTAATTTAGATAGGTATATTTATAACTAGACGATCACATATTTTATTTGGCCAATAATTTAATTACACAACGTAGGATATTTTATCGTTTCTATGTAGCCTGGGGTAGGAGTGTTACAGTTGGTGCTGCGTGACCAGAATTTAAGTCATTAAAATTTGAGTTAGTTTTATTCAAATACTTATTAAAATGAACTCGGGTTACTTACTACGATTTTAAAGGTTATATTATTAGTCTATGTCTTATCAGTCTAAACAGCGTAATTAGAATTATTTTATCACTTGTTAGAAAATTATAACGGTAATGAGCATTTCTAGTAAGAATTGTTACAAAAGGAAGGTCTGTACTTATTAGATATTTGTGTTGTGGGTTCAATGTCTTATAAGTGGTTGATGTATGACACATTTTATTCAAGTAACATAATTTCCAATTGGTTGTATGTTATTATAAGATCGTAGGTTCGATTCCTACGAAGATGCTTATTGAATGAAAATAAATGAAATATTTGGCATTTAATCAGAGATTGAATGTGTTACAATTGTAGGTTCGATTCCTGCAAGAAAGATTGTGGTTTTAGTCGAACTTAGTGTTATTGAAGCTCTTAATCGTGGGTTCGAACTCCCGCGTAAAAAAATTGGTTTGAGCTAATTTAACCTTTTAATATTTAATAGACTAGGGGCGCAAGTCTGTTTTTTTATTTTAATCATAATTTAGATCTAGTATTAAAAATACGGTTTCGATAACCGTAAATATTTCTATCAGCGTCACAAATAAGTACCTACCATATTTTTACTTTTAAAAATTGTGCTATTCTTTTAGATGTTGAAATTTGAAATTAAAAATTAAAAAAAAAAACAACAATTTGTGTTGCAAATTAAATTGTTACCATATTGACATTTAGATAGCCAAGGGCTTAGGTTTTGTACAACATAAATATTATATAGTGGTATCGTTGCAGTGTTGTGACGGATTCGATTTCCGTGCATTATTTTAGTCTGTTGGTGTTATATTAAAAGACCACGAAAATTGCGCAATAGTTCCTAAAATTAAAAAAAACTCTGATTAACTTAACCGTCACGTGACGTGCGTTGAAGTTTATTGATAATTTGTCGTTTTAAAAGAATGTTGTGTTATGTGTTTTATGTTCAACTTAGAATAAAACACATAACACAACTTATTAAATGTCTGAAACACAGTTTCGATTACTGTGAATTGTTTAGTTGTAAAAAAAAAAGGCTAAAAAAAAAGCCGAAATTATTTACAAAAGTAATAAATAATCAATATTTATGTTTAAGATTGTAACAGGCTGGTTCGATTCCTGTGCTTTTTTTTTATTGGACAGCCGTTTTCAAATTAGTTTTTAATATCTGACCAGAGGTCTTTATCTCTAAACGAGTATACGATCAGAGACTACTACATTAATAAGTGTTTAGGTATGTGTGTTTGTTCTTTATACAAGTATGTATGATAGTAATGTACGTAGGTATGTATAAAAAGGATATGTTCAGCAGGTCGCCGAAGCTAATAAATGTTGGTTAAAATGGAAATGTCATAAGTACTGCCATTATAACAAGTATGTTCACGAATGTCGTGTAGGAAATCAATAAACATTATTCAGAGCGTAAAATTAAAATATATATATATAAATATAAAATAAAATTCAACAGTATAAATAAGAAAGGTAGGAAAGTTAATTTTATTTTCATGCAATAGGTATGTAGTTTAGATATTATATAGTTGATTTTTCAAAATTTAACACTATACTAGCACTAAATTTCTCAAAATCAAAGGGGCGACTGTAACACGTGTATATTACCCGCTATACATTAATATATTAAAATAAAATGAACATTTAATATAATGTAAGAGAGACAACTTTTGTAAAAAATTACTCGAACACCACTTATTAAATATGTCAACATAAACTTATGACCTGTTTTTGTGGTAAAAATCTACTAATTCGTTGAAACACAATCTAAGTGCGGTACTTGAGACAAGGTCCAAGATAATGGTGTTTTTGTCTACATTTTGCCTATTTGTTACGAAGAAATGACACAAACGTTTAGTATTTATCACCCATTTGGCGCTTGCATATTTTTTGTGCTCAAAGTTGCGTGTGAAAAGAATGTGTGGCCGGACTTAACGCTGATTGGTTAATTAGGTTGGCGTCATTTGTGAAAGGAAGGGATGATTTGGGATTTAGGAAACATAGTTGTTTTAGATTAGTTAGTTACCCCCGGGACGCGAAACTGAGATATCGTGAGTTTTAACGTGCGCATACGACTAAACCAAGGTCTCACTTTTGTCAATTATTTTAATCTAGATTCAGTGTTTTGATTTTGTGATTAGTGGACATTTAAGTTTAAAGACAATAAGAGTTGTGGTTAGAATATTCTGTTTTATTGAGATAAGTATTTCGGTTTAGTTACATTATTGTTACTATCTAATTTTGTTGATTTTGTCTAAGTAATATTTTATTTTATGTACTTTCAGTATTAGGGGCGAGTGTTCTCTTTTAATATTTTGTGTCTTTAATATTACTTGTAGGGTTAGTATTTTCTCTAACACGTCTTAATAGTTATTAAGGGAAGGTTTTCGTTAGGTATCATTTAATCTCATATAATTAAATATAAAGATAGTAAAAGAGTTAGTACGCGTGAAAGAATTATGTGTAGTGAATAAATTAGATTAGGTAAATATTATATTATTATTATTTTTGCTTGCTTAATTGATTAAAAGCTTCATTATTTCAGGCTTTATAAAATAGAGGGAGAAGCAGTTCTATCTCACTTATTATCTTTAATCTGCTTTACCTTTATTTTATTGAGTGTGTCATAACGCTTTATTAAGTTAAGTCTTGTGTAATTTTTGTGACGAGCTAAGGTAAAATAACAAAAAACTATTTTTGTGTGGTAAACTAAACATTCATTTATTGTAAACACTCACAAGCAGCACACGTGGGGTCAGCCCAGATAGCGGCTTGAAAGCCTTGCGACTCTGGTTGTCTAATTCCACTGCAAACGCTAGAAATACATCTTTTGCCGTCACACTTTATTACCACCATTTAACTTCAAACAACTAGCATTAGCTAACACACTGTTTACGTCACACATCTACACAGGCACTAGGTACTCACTCAAGACCTGGGTCATTTAGGTGTTTATAATCTTTACTAGTGGTTCTGAGGTACAGACGTTACGACCCGGGCTAAGTGCTTAGTGTGAAGTTTGTCAATATTGTATCCTTTGTTATGGGGTCACTCACAGTAATTGTTATACTCATCTCAATGATATTCAGACTATCTTGAACAAACCCGACAACATTCCTTAGTCATCGTCACAAATCGCGGCTGCGTAATTCGGATTAGGGACGCGTAGAATCATAGTTTTAAGGGCATAGCATGAGCAAGTAGCGTAACTGCATGAGCGTGCTTAAATATTCATACTATATTTTAGAGTAGTTTTATTAGGGGCGATAGGGATAGTAGGATAGCGAAGCAGGTAGTGTTATTGAGGTCAGACCCCATCCAAAGTGAGGACCGTTTTTGATTTTAACTTCTTTTTCAATTAATTATTACAAATACTTAAAAAAGTAAATTTGAATCTAGGGTCAAAAAGGTTCTCGCTGTAGCCGACCTCGTAATAAGGTAGGGGTTTAGGTAGGGAACATTATATGTATTGTAATCTACTAATTACTTTATTTTATAATCATATATATATATAATTTTGAACAACACGAACTCCGGTACACGGAGGTCCCACAAGCAGGCAGCCAGGGGTTTTCGATACTCCAGTTATATTCCCGAGTGTGCAGGTATCTTAGAAGATTTTTGGTGAGTCGTACCCATTTAATAACTTCCATTTATTGTTTATTATTCGTGATTAACGTGATTGTGGTTTACTGTGTTTATTTGTGGTTTCTAGCTTGCTTATCAATTGAAATAGATATAGGGTTATCTTATTTCACAATATTATTTTACACAACGTAGAGGGTCCTAATTTAGATAGGTATATTTATAACTAGACGATCACATATTTTATTTGGCCAATAATTTAATTACACAACGTAGGATATTTTATCGTTTCTATGTAGCCTGGGGTAGGAGTGTTACAAGGCCCAGACCCTCAAGCGTCGCAAATATTCATCATTAATTAATGATTACGAATTTGCGGCGCTTACAGTGGAGACTCTGGGACCTTGGTCAGCTGACATGAAACGTTTCATAAAGACCCTGTCTGCCAAGCTCATCGACGCCTCCGGGGATCCTAGAGCTGGCGCTTACCTCTCCCAAAGGATAGGTTTGACTATCCAGAGAGGTAATGCAGCCAGCATCATGGGTACAATGCCGCGTGCCGATTTGCTAGAGGGAGTATTCTTTTTGTAGTTGTGCTAGTTTTAAGTAGATAATAGTTTACTTTCTTATTTATTATAATTAATATTGTATAGTGTATATTATGTATAGTGTAATTTTTTGTATTTTACTTTATTTGACTTAACTAATTAAATACACCATTTACAAGAATAAAGTTTCACATTTATACATTTAGGTATACAGATATTTAAAACTAGAGAACACGATAAAATCAAAGTCACTATAATTGCAATGTTCGGTGGGGTGTCATGAGGCTAATATATTTGACCTGTTGTAAGTATTTTTGTACAGTCGACGTCGAAGATAGGTTTTAATTTTTAACCGACTTCAAGAAAGGAGGAGGTTATACGTTACACTGTATGTATTTTTTTTTATTTATGTTAACCGATTTATCTGTCAACTGTGGACGGATTAAAAAAAAAAAAATGGTTTCATAGAATATACTTCCGAGGTAGTCCTATTGTCACCAAATCTGAATCTGATGAGGGAATCCGTGAGCAATTGTGGGAACTTCTCAAATATGGTGGGCAAACATATAACGATTTTAATATTTTTATTAACAAGTTTAGCATTTGCATTCAGAAATTATCATTGTATGAAGTGGAACTGACGATGAAAACGACAGATGGCCACCGGAACTCCTCAACGGTACCGATTTCAAGGGTGGCAATAACATATCTCGATTAAGATTGTTGAGTGACTACAACGAAGAACGTTTCATTGTTTACATATGTTATTGCACCTTAGTTCAATGGAATTAGGTCTAAAAATATAAACATCTTTGACGTCCACCATACGTATGTCTGTTTGTTTACCTCGTAGCTATGGTTCTTTGTTCTGCTTGGGGGCCGAGCGGACGGCCCGAATTCGACAAGCGTTGTGGTTAGATTCCTCCTGGCGTTGCCAGTGTCACTGGATACTTCAATTTAATTGACAATGACAAAAACGTGTATGTAGACGACAGTATCATCATATGCAGTCGGGTTTTGAAAGCTTGGTTTTTGCTAGCGTTGTACTAAAACCAAACTCAGACAATGTGGAATAGACCGGTCATCCTAAACCCATTGAGCATTGCGCATTGAGCGCGCCTGGTGATTCACATAGTTCATTCCTATCTCGATCAGCGTACATGCATTAGAATCGCAGCATTAATTCACGGGCCAAATCCAACCGCATGTAGATTAGCCACTCCATTATTTCGAATGTTTTCCAACTGCACTGGACTAAGGGGCTTTGCACATAAACATTCGTTTTCCAGAAGGCGAATTGTTTTCTAAACACTTTTGAAGCATGTTTTGTAATAACTCAACCAAATTAGATGGAAATGCGAAGACATTCAGGCTTCAGACTCAATCTGCGATGAGAAATTGAATTGTATTCTCTGCAACTACGCTGTTGAGTTGCGGTTAAGTTACAGAAGCGCTCAACATGTTTTGTAAATGTTAGTAATGTAATGTTTTAAAATGTTAAATATGGATATGATAGACATTGGTATTGACCAGGGGCTCTATTCTACCTCAGTGAACCCTAAATGTTAGTATGTTATCATATTGTCAAAGTTACTATAGCTCTTTTGTACTTACTCATTAAAGTCATCAGTAATAGTGGCCGAATTAAAAACAATACGATAACATCTCCAAAACCTTATTGCTTTACCGAGTAATTTTGATACTGTTAGCAGTAAAACCATTCTTAAGTGATTTGTTGCGTGTGAATAGTAATAAAAGCATAGTTTTACAGCTGTCAATATTATCAATATCCAGAAACTTCATTGAGTTTCTAAGCGCATTCCTAAGCATGTAACGACTATTGTTTCAGAAACAAAACGGCAAGTCATTGATTTTAAGGCAAACTACAATAACCCAACCCGATAAGCCTGATAATAGGATAATACCCTCCCCCGACTTGTCCTTTATTGACTCCGTCTAGTTGCTTATCAACTAGCAAACTCGATCGAACCGCGTGCAAATTCCCTTTATGGTCGCTGTTCTGCCTTAACCACAGACGTGTTATTCTGTAACTGCTAGTTTCATTCAGTTTTTTGTAAAGATCTATGGCCTCATAAAATTTGAAAGAAATTAATGAAAAACATCACATACACATACACACACAGTGACGCCGAGCTTTTGACGAGCATCGGGATATTTAATTTGTAAAAATACCGACAAGAGTTTACTGAAAACTTCAACGAAGTAATAGTCTATTGTTAATCCACGGAAGGCAACTAGCCTGAAGCGATTGTATCGTAGTTTCACTGCTCTTGAATTTCGATTTCGAACAATTGCTACGTCCGAGTAAAGGGGTAAGAATTAGCATGATACTGGCAAAATACTTCTCTAATTGAGAATTTCTTGAATATTTAACAATATTCTTAATTTTCAAATGAAAAGAGAATGTTCTTAATTCTGAAAATGTCCACAGTAATAATTGCCTTGGTTAGTTTTCCAAATTTTCTTTTTTATGTCATGGAGCTAGCAAACGAGCACACGCCTAGTGGTAAGTGGGATTTGTGGGCCATAGACATTTACATTCTTAAGACTAACAATCTTCAGACCAAAGTTGCGTTGCAGACCCCGATGACTAAGATGGAATGCTAGTAATTTCACCGGTTGTCTTATCCCCATGCCGGAACAAAACAATACGAAAACTGCTGCCCGGCGGTAGGTTAAAAAATATAAGGTGGTATTGACCTGGATGGACCTTCGACAAGGTCCTAACACCACTTAAATATTTTGCAACCTGCCAGTCCAAAGTAGGTGTCATTTAAATTCATTGGTGAACTCACGAATATATGGAGTCGGGGAATAACAGCACAGTAACAGATTGCGCGCTGACCCGGGATTTTTAACATTGAATAATGCTCTAATATAGTTGTCCATTCACTAAAGCCCGATCGATCTTCGGCCCTTACACTCGTGAATGGCTCTCGGTTTTATTGAGTGTTAACGATTAATCGATTTATTTCTTTACTCGTTGGAGGGGGATAACGATGGCTCAGCAAATGTAGGGAAACATTACGAGGCTGTCTTAAAATGGATATTGTGTAAAAATGTATTAAAAGTTGTTGGTAATTCTTTAGTCCTGCCTACCCCACTTTGGGAATGAAGGCGTGAGTTTACGTATGTATGTATGTATTCATAGCTGGGCACCGTTAAACAAATAGTTAACTTCGTTAATCGTTAATCCGCTACAAAAAAAGTTAGCTTCGTTAAACGTTAAAGCGTTACATTTCGGACGAATTAACGCAAGTTAAAGTTATTCGTTAATCCGTTAATATGTGTAAAAAAATTCATTTTTATATCGTTGCGTTAGTGAACTTAAAAAACCTGCTGGTTTAGATTCTGGAAGTTAACAGGACAGGAACAAAACAAAACACTTGTATAATTCAAATGTGTAATTTAATCGTCAGGCATAAGGTGCATAGGTATATAGGAAAACAGACGTTCAACTGCAGCGCTTGAGGGTATAGCAGACGTATTGTATTTAATGAATAGATTTATGAATATCTGTTCCCCGAGGAATGCAGCATCGTAGAACGAGTCTTTTCATATCATGTCCAGCCACATTTTAACGAGACTTTGCGCTTTACTCTTTAAAGAGTTGGAGCTCTTTGGTTTTTCTATAGACTGAGTGACAGAATTGAAAAACTCTTCCTCGTCATCATCGTTGTTACTCGCATTGCTCCCTCAGCCACTTAAACTCCATATCTTTGGGTGAAATGCCGCGGCAAGTTGGCATACTTGTCTGAACCTGTTTTTCGCGCCGCGCCGCGGTTCCATGCGGTAAATAGTAGGCATTGGATTAACGATTAACGGACTTCTACATATTAACGGAAGTTAACGTGTCCGTTAACATTTTTAAAAGTAAATCCGTTAATCAAAATGTTAACTTCGTTAATTAACGATTAACGGATTAACGAGTTAATGCCCAGCTATGTATGTATTAATGGAAAAAATCATGTCAGGAAACAAAATATCAGGAAACAATCTCCCACAAATTGACCTAGTCCCAAACTAAGCTCTAGGCTTGTACTATGGGTACTACACAACGATAAACATACTTATATAGAGAAATGTATACTTAAATACATAGAAAACACCCATGACTCGGGAACAAATATTCGGGCTCATCACACAAATATCTGCCCTTACCGGGATTTGAACCCAGGACTGCTAGCTTCGTAGGCAGGGTCACTAACAACTAGGCCAACGCTTCGTTGTGTGTTGTGTATCGATGTGTTTATTCACTTCACTAAATACAAACAAGATAAGAGAAAACAAACTGTGGAACTTCTGTTAAAACGTCTACATAAACAACATTGAAAGGTGTTTTATTTCTTTTACAGAAACTACTGTTATGTAATTAATTATAAGTAATATCCTGAGGGTATCGTTGTACAGTAGACCGTGATAATAAACCAGTGTGAACTAGCCACGTTCGGTTTAATTCACTACAGTGCGTAGTCGTTGGAAACCATCAACGACAGTGTTTGTCACTCATCCCAATAAATTTGCAATTGAGGTGGGTCTTAGACTAATAAATATTTTTCCTAAAGATTATTTTCTAAAGAACCTCGGGCTAGGTACCGCACTTTGCCAACACTGTACCTATTACTTGTACGTTTGAAAAGAAACCCCTTTCATACCCATGTCAAAGTCGTGTTATCTCGGGCGACATCAAGTGGCCGAGTAGCGGGTTACGGTTTGTCGGAATTTCACCGCTTCCTTTACTTTTAATTTGCTGCGTTGGGCCTGACCTGCCCTTACCTGACCTTCCAAATTAATTGGACATGAATCAAGTGACTGTGTAATATGCGATGTTTTAAGGATTGGAAAAAGTTAACAATCAGTTCGATTTCTATATTGGATAAGTGATATTTCCCGGACCCTCTTGCAGATTCTGTCATTTACACTCGAGTCAGTATATTTCAACTTGACAAACAACATCTCAATTGTTACAACAATACGTTTTACCCTTTTTGACACCTATCCTTTTTTTATTATTCAAGAAACAAACTGTCACATAAAAACGAAATATAACTGTAGTAAAAAGACATTATTTTTGAAAATCAGAATTAGAAACACCACCAACTCACACGCTCTTAGAAATTAGTACTTATTAAAGAAGCCGTTAATAACAGTTTAAAACTAGGTAATATACTTAACAGAATTTAGTTGCTTCGACTACTTTAGTTTAATGCAGTTTACGTTGATACTAAATTGTCGAGAACGACTATCAAGGAAAAAAAGTCTCCTTAATGCACTACATTTGCGCAATGATATGGAAAATATATCGAAATCTATAAACTTTATATTTTAATAACGATGGCTCATCTAAAGAAATAAATTAAAATTTCTTAGCTTAGTTTGAACTACGAATGCTGATGTGGAAAGTAAAAGGGTGGCGTATAGGGACACAGAAGCGGGGAAATTTAAAGAATATTTTTTGAAGGAGAGTGGATGAATATAGTAACTCACTAATTTGAAAACAAATAGTTGGTCTAAATATACACAGCGTTTAGCTGACTTGAGAGTCCTTGAAACATTGGCAGAAGTTCAGCGACAATATTGTGATTTTTTTCTATACGGATTTATAAATTGCATATTGAGGAGTTCAAACAATATAACCAAATTCAAAAATACTGGGTAGGTACATATGCGAAATACAGTATTTTCAGAGTATGGGAATTATTGAAGGGTTTAGATAGCTTGAGTGTCAATTCCAATTATTTTTCCTCTTGATAAATCAAGATTTCAGGCAAATCGGTTTCAGTTTGTTTACTTTGTACATTTGCTGTGTACATTTTTGTCAATTGACCTATGTTTAACTAATTTCTGCGAGCGAATAACTTTCCTTGGCTTTTTTCTGTATTGAAACTTTCTTGGCATCGACTCCAGATTTCCAGTCGTATTTTTTTCATTTCTGGAAGTCCGATTGGACAACCAACAACCTTTCACTACCTACAATGAAAAAATATTTTTACCTTCGCTTTTAGGCTTAGATAGTTAAGAGTTAAATGCGTTTATTGCATGTCACATTACAGGTATGGTGGAATTACATGGAAGGTATACATGTGTTACTTCTTCTCTATTTAATGATAAACTTTTATCATGAAGGTTTTTGGTGCAATGGTACCTAAGCTTTGTATAGAGGTATAATCGCCCAGCGATTTAATCCGCAGTATTTTGTTACGTAAACGTTCTCCGACTGAGCACTGGTTCAGAATTCATTAAGCTAGCTGGCTAACTAACCATACATCAGCATAAGTTTCAGCAAGTAGAAGTGCTTGCCCACGTTAGCAAACACGTCGGCTCCCAACTCACAGACTATGCTATTATTTCTTGCGTAACAAGGTTGAGGTTAAAGTCGCATCATTTTTTTGCACTTAAGGACCAATTATAGTGTTTGAAAAATGAGCTCAAGTTCCCGTTTACGTCTGTTTAGAAGAGTAAATATCGGCCATGAGTTCGTTGTTACGTTAAAAACCAACCAGGTTTCTTGATAAAAAATAGGCATACCGCATTCTTATAAATATAATTAATTCATCCTCTTAAATTCTTCCTGCGAGTCCTTACGAAGAATGTCAATCATCATCATCATCATCATGTCAGCCGAAAGACGACTACTGCTGGACATCGGCCTCCCCCAAGGCTCTCCACTCAGACCGGTCTAGTGCTTTTCGCATCCACCGTGTTCCCTCGATCCTTACAAGGTCGTCACTCCATCTTGTTGGAGAAGAAAAAAAAATGAATTGTTGAAGAATTACGTAATTAAATTTGGTCAACGAAAAATCATGATAGTTACTGTTTTCATACTTTAAATTGCTTTTATAGTCAAAACGTAACGTACAATAACGTGGTCCTTATTAATTCGAATTCCACTCAAAAAGATGATGTATTATCCAGCGGTAGTTCCCAGAACAATCAGCTTTAGCAAAGCTATCTTCATTATAGTAATTGCATGGTTAATGTTCCCGCCATAATTACTATCTGAGGTACAGATCACTCTAATGATCCTATCGCTGCCAAATACACTAAATTGCCTCGTTACTGAAATACGTAAAGCGGCACAAGACTCGTACAGCTAAATAAATATATACTTATACATTGCTTATTAGATAAGAAACAGCACCAAACAAAAACGAAGTTAAAAATATTTTAGTGTAGGAACACGGTAAGGATAGTGATGTTTCAGCCATGCAATTGCTTTCATAGAAACCTCGTAGCCAATTCTACCATCGATTTGGTTTCAATATTCAATATCACGTGGCCACAAGCTGAGCGATCCCCACAAAGGTACATCAGTCCATGAACAATGAACCAGAATATTGCATCTCCCGGGGATAAAATTGGATTAAAAACTGAATACGTCCATGATGGAAAACAACATATTTCACAATAAAACTCTTGTCGATCGAGCGGTCGCTTTATCTTACTCTTTCCTTTCATTTTTCGCGGCTTGATTTGTGTTCTAGAATGTTCCGCTGCGCCCGCCCGCGCTTCCCGCCTCTGGGGATATTGGATATCTGTCATAAGTCGTAAAATTTCGCATACCGACTTTATAATGTGCCATATAAAGCTTGCCATCGCATTGCAGAATGAGGCCAATTTGTCGTATAAACTACCACGGAAAACTTAGGAACGAATTGATTTAACAGATAAAGCGCAAATATCAATCGAATTTATGTCATCCCGACTGAATTGAATTTATTTGAGAAATTGCTTCTTGACGGGACATTTTTACAATTCTCGGTGTTCATCCACCATGAAATGTATAAACAAAGAAAAAACGCGGGTCCCTTATGTAATATATTTTGTCCATTTTTCCGGAAATATCAGCGAGTGTAGAGAGAGAGATTCAGAAATGTAATAATATCTTTAATATCGTCCCAGAGATGACTGTGTAAATATTCTTGGCGGGCCTAGGGTTATTATCGGCCTGCGGAGTTATGAATAATGAAATGAATGCTGGCATTCCTTTAGATGCGGCATATGGTCTTACGCCGAGTATATTTGCAGTTAAAACACAATTTATACCTACTTCTGTGTCGGACTTTAAATTAAATTTCAAATTCTTAAGCTAATGGATACATTCAATTAGGAAAAGTGGCGTCAAATATTATTCCCTCGTTGGAATATAATGAGTCTCTTGGAGAGAAATTTATGAGACTGTTGGTACGAGAATATTAGCCGTCATTGCTCAATATTGCGTCTCATAACACGGGCCGCGTATGGAAATGATATTGCGGGTGGAGATAATATTCTTCGTGGGAAGACTGCGTTGATGCAATGTTATTTGCGCGGAAAATTTTCCTCAGTAAAAAACTACAGCTGTAAATTAAATTGTAAGTAGTTCAACATTATGCAAAGTAAATATAAACTTTGAAACTTCAAGCAAGTCTAAAACCGTTCACTAAAATAGAAGCCGACAATCGACAGCAATTTGGGCTAAACGGTTCCGCAAATTTAATACTGTAATTAATCAAACCTCGTGGTTGGACAAATTAGCGTGTTGCTAAACAAGTTGCCGGGTATCAGTATCAGGATACGGATACCTCGCCGGTAATTCATTCGTATAATTAAGTAGACGCGTTAGTGGAAGCTGAGAGGAGCCCTAAACGAAACCCTTGTATGTGCAAGTGTTAAGAAAACAGCGTTATTTCAAAATACAAGCTAAATAGGTGATTCATAATAAACCGTGTATTGAATGATTCCAGTGCATGAGGTGGAAATATAACGATTCCGGTAAACCGTGTGGAAATAATTATTTTCCGCACTAGTGATTTATGTTTTCGCATTATTTGCTGTATTCAATAATACTTTGTGGCTGTGAGTGCCTCTATTCTTAAATTTGCAGCGTATATATTCTAAGGACCAGCAGGGTTTCGCGGTCGTTGTTAACAAACTAATATTAGAAGGTTTAAAACGCGTTGTTACTAAATAATACTATATTAAAGTTGTCAGTGTAGTTTTTCAGACAGGCGGACGGATTGACAAATGGTGTAGGCTAAGTAATAAAGCCCCGTGTGGCACCAGCCTTCATTAACGAAATATTGATGAAGTTCTAAACCTTAGATAAATGAGGTAAGAGTAAATGGGAATGTTGGAAGGGGAATGCCAAGGTGAACTTTCCACGGTCAGATCGGGGACGTATTAATAAGGGCCAGGTCGGAAGTATACTAAACCGACGCACGTGTATGAAGAGACCTATCCTCGTAAGGCCCACCATACTGCAAAATGGGAGTTTTTTGTAACTGGGACTTTGAATCTACAATCAAGGGAATAAAGTTCAATTGCGATTGTTCGAAAATGCCATTTTCAGTTAATGAAAATAGGAAAATAAATCTTATTCTTATTGCAACAGAGTTCAAAGTAAATTGCCTTGATTATGTACATCCTTATGACTGTGTAAGAAGTGAGGGAAGTTTTTCTGGATCGTAGCAAGTAGTTAGAATAAAGTCGTTTCTGCGTAGAAAGATGCGAGATTGTATGAAATTTGATAAAGTTGTAACGTCCTGTCTTATTCCAACGTGGCACTAGTATTTTCTAAGGCACAGGACAATTCATTACTCTTCATAAACGCGTCGAGTCTGCTCTCTACTTGAGCCAAGGTGTTAAACTGAAATGTACGCTAGGGTTTCATTAGATAGAACTGCGCGGTCCCTTCGATAAATGGGTGTATGTTGTGAGCCCAGTCTTTGCTTTGATGAGTTTTGCGAAGGGCAAAGCCTTTGTTGCTGACATGCAGTCACCAATAAAATGTTTACGCAGCTTGAAATTATAATACTTGCATTAATTTCAAGTTGCTATCAAGTTTGTTATTAAAGCTGTATAAGCGATTAAATATCAAAGTAACTTACATAGGTAAAGTATATTATTATAAGTTTAGACATTTAATTGAACTTAGAATTACCATTACAAAACTATTTCGAGGAATATTTTTAGATTACTTATACAGATCTGTCCCTTTCTGTCAACCTAAACTGAACTGCTTTAGTACGTGATAGTAACACCCCTGATCACTATAAAATCGTTCGTAGAGAAGTTATCAATAAAATAAACGTAAAAAAACCAAATCCCAAATAAGTACTGGAAGTAATAATAAATTGAAATACGCATCTCATTAAAGTTGCCTACTTTCTTGTCAATTTCTAAACTCATTTAACAATTTATTTATTTTATTTCTTTTTTCCACAAAATGAAAAAAGTGTTCAAAAGGTGGATTAAATGCTACAAGGAATCTCTGCCAGTCAACCTTGAACTGAAACAGAAATCAAAAAATTGGTATGTGCAATAAAATGAAAATCTTTTCCCTTAAACTAAAAAATATTGATCTATTATTTGATTTTACTATTCTACAAAGTAGTGTAACGTAACGTTATGTTTTATTTACTTATTTAGGTTCTCTCACTTTACGTTATTTGCGTGCGCTACCTATAGTTTTAAAATGCATTCAAGCGGAAGTAGGAACATAGAGAGTTGTAAGCCCATCCTGCTCATTACTCCGCTCTCAGAGCGTTAAAAGATGTCGAAATTTTCCAGTAAAATGTACACCGGAATTTTTAAAAGCAATGTTCATTTCGCAATTCCTAGTTTAGACAACATAAAAGGTAAATAACATTTACGGAGACATTTCCAGTATTTTTAGTGTACGTCGCGTCCCTTTACATTTGGAGAGATGAGGAGTGCGGTGAGGGCTGTTTGTGGCGAGCTTTGCTTCGAGAATGTTGTCCTGTTCGGGGATGGGGTCGGGAGGTAGATGGCATTAGTGATCGAGTTCGAGTCGATGCGGAGCGAGTAGGCGAGCAGGTAACGAGACGCGGGCGCCGTCTTTGATCTCGCCGGCATTCGCGTCTCCTTTGCCTTCTTTGAGAACTGATTGAGCGCAGCACTCTGTGTGCATACGAAAAACGTCTGCGCCCACTCCTCGGGATTTACTACGTTTTCTCATGAAAGAAACCGCTTTCTTTTCAGCTTTGCCCTAAGTTTTGGGCTTGTTCGGGTTTAGTGGCTATTTGGAATGTATTATCGGAGTTTCTAGAGACCTCAATCAAAATGTGAAAGGCTCAGAAATTGCTTTGTGAAGCTTAATTGAAATACTTACTGTTGCCACGACGACTAAATAATTTGGAAAATGAATTTTCGTTTGTTAAAAAAGCGTAATTAAGTTATAATGCTATGAAATAGGCAGACAATTTAGCATTAATTGAGTCAAAAAATGTTTCAAAGCCTTTCTACCAACCAAACATTATTTTGTGAACAAATTAACCACTATGATCTCTCAAAATATCAGAAACAATATCTTATTTTTTGTTTACATACCGTATGAATTTTGATAACAAAGAAGGAACTTTTCATATAAATAATTGGGACTTTGATACGAGTATTGTTTAATTCGACTAGTATCATAATATGCAAAAAAATCATTTGTGTTAGTTTGTTTCTCCTTCGCGCTTCTTTAACAGCTGGACGAATTCAGATGACATTGCTTACACTCTGGATTAACAAATAGGCTAGGTACTACTTTTTTTTCCGGAAAATTTTAAAGTTCACGAGGGATTAATTACAAGACGAAGCTAGTAATTACATAATAATATTTTTATACACCTACCCTATCTACATGCCCGTTGTTTTTAAATGCTCGAGGAACAATTATCCCGCAACAGACTAAACCCATTTATAAAATCTCATATACTAAAACCCTAAAAGGTAAAATACAAACGATATTCAGATGTCACGGAGACTGAAGAAATTGACCCATTTCAAGTAGCGGAAAGACAGCAGTGCCAAGCGCAGATTTCGCCCGCCCCCACACACGAACATTGCTTGTGTAATATCGTGATAATGACACTTATGAAGCACAACAACAGGACAGAAAATGGGGCCTTAGAGAAAGGCTGAGGTAAATAAGGTAATTAGTGAGGCAGCAAGGCTTGGCTACAAATGTTACGTCAAAGATTAAACATTCAGACGCGCTAGAGTGTTCTCAATCTACGGCGGCACGCCGGCGACGCGTCCCTCGCTCAAATTGACGTTGCATGGTTGCGTCAATGTACTTACTTAAAGTTATATATTGACTAGTTTTTCCGATCACCAATATGTTAATGGTAATGATGAGATTGACTACAATTAGGAAGAAATCAACCTGTTCAATGTACCTACGTAAAAATAAAATTAACTTTCATGATTTTTGAGTGAAAGGAGAGATATTTTATAAATTGAATGATGCATTTAGCGCCCGGTATCGAATGCAGAGTGGTATAAGATTGTCATAAGCGTTGCTAATGCCCATGTGAATTCGAAATATTTTGACAGATTTCTACCTAGAGTCGTTAACTCCCACATTATGTATCTTGCCTTGCCTTATAAGGGTTGCTATGAAACATAGACGGACGAATACTTAGTTTTGATTACTAAAAAAGCCAGTGCCATCACTGTTGGTTTGCTTTTGCATGTTAACATAAAAAGATACAGAAGCACGGTCTTATGTCGTTTTTTTTTTTTATAGCATGGGAAGGCAAACGAGCACAAAGGCCACCTGATGGTAAGTGGAAACTGTGACCCATAGACATTCGCATTCACAAGACTGCAAATGCGTTGCCAACCCTGAGGACTAAGATGGAATGCCTCTATGCTAGTCATTTCACCGGCTGTCTTATCCCCAAACCGGAACACAACGATGCGAACACTGCTGCTTGGCGGTAGGTTAATGGATAAGATGGTGGTACCAACCCGGACGGACCCTGCACAAGGTCCTCCCACAAGTATTGCTAGTTAAACACAAAATTGACCAAAAGGCGGCCTTATTGAGTTCTCTAAGACCCCTATTCATTCATTTCATGGAAATGTCACACGATTTTAGCCTCTTATCATTAATTTAATACCTGGAAGTCCGAGGGTCAATCGCATTGAAAACCAATTTACCGAAAATTGTAGCTTTATTTATTTATCTGTCACGGTATTTTTTGTCACATTATTAATTTTTTATTTCAATTATGCAGTAACCCAGTATAGGTCATACATACCCGGTTAACAGTAGTAGGTAGCGTAGGTATAGACACCCTCTTTCCGGCTATATTGACCAATCTACATCTTATTAATCTCTAGCGCCTTTATTTCTCGTCTCGTAATTGTCTCCAGGCTCGCACCAGACCCAAACTATCTCATGTACCTACGGAGCCTTTGATTTAGACATTTATTTTCTTCTTGTCGTGCTCATATTACACGCTGAGTGCTACAAGAGCGATTCACTAATTAAACGAAGAATTGCGAAAATGTGCTCCGTATATTTTCTATTAAGGAAAAACAAGTGTATAGCTCTCGAGTGACGATAAAAACGCTTGCTAATAGGTTTATTAGCGAGAATAACCTTCGACGCTTAGAGAAAGCAAATTATACAATAATTAGATTCCATCGATTCAAAAAAATATATTATATCTAACCATCGACAAAAAAAGAGGGGTGTTATAAGCGTTATGTGTATATCTGTGTGTTTGTTTATCTGTGTTATGTCTGTGGCATTGCAACTTCCAATGTGGCCCCTGTTTATTACCCGATTGCGGATAGGCCCACAAAGAGGGTTATGTGTTTGACCAGTATGTTTGTCCGACTCAATGTTCCCTCGTAACTGCTAAATGGCTAAACCCATTAAAATAAATTATTCGTGGTGAGATTCGTCTTAATCACTAGAGTATCATAGGCTATATTAAAATCATTGGAAATTGAAATTACTGATTTTTAAAGTATGTATTACATAGATGATAATATCAAAAAATACAGTTGGGTTTTTACTCTATTAGACTTGTTTTGAAGAAAGCTATTTTAATCGGGATGGTATCTATGTATATAGGTGTCATGAAAATCGGTTTAGCTATTTAAGAGATATCTGCTCTGTAAGAAGAGTTTACCAATATATCTGAGCTTTTTATATCTATTTTAAAGTTATTATCTTTAAGGTTAATCTATATTATACATACCTGACCCAACAGTCGTTGTCCTGTTAATTTTGTTTTTCCATACTTATCTATATATATAAAAATCAATGCCATTTTTCGTTGTAATTTTATAACTCTAGAACGGGCTCACCTGTCCAAACCAAATGTTTAGTCTTTGTTCGGACTGTTTAGTAGATGGTTTATGTGAAGTTTGCACAAAATCGGTCGAGCGGTTCTTCATTTACATATATATATTGTAACAAATGAATTTAAAGTCAGGAATTTGCAGCGGGGCGAAGCCGCTGGCGGGCCGCTAGTTTTCTATACTTTTTTTCCCTAAAAACATTATGCAGATTATTACGAACGTTAAAAAAACAATAACGAAATCTGTCCGTCCATTCTCAAGCAGCGCGCTTATCAACCAAGACAATTTAATTTTTATTATTGCACAAAAAAATATTGATTACTAGGAAGGAAAAATATCCAACAGAAAACGCAAAAACTTATAATTGTAGAATTGTAGCAGCTAGATCCCGTAGAACATCTACGCAAGCGCTACGATAGTAATTTGTTGCCTGTGAGTATTATTTCTGGATGAGTGGAGAGCCTAGGGGGAGGCCTATGTCCAGCAGTGGACGTCTTTCGGCTGACATGATGAGTATTATTTCAACAGTTATGACTTTTTTTTAAATATTTTACTCATTATTAAAGTATATATTTAAGAATTCAAGTACCAGTTTGTTTTGTACGTAAATGTAAACATATAAGTATTTTATTCATGCATGTCATACCTTGTTTTATGTAACACATAGGCAATTGCCTTAACCCTACTAGCCTTGCCCACTAGCGTCTACCCGCCGAACTCAAACGCGAACCATCTGACGAAATGTTTAGGCGCCGGCTTAGGAATCTTTTGTTGGATAACCCAGTCTATTCGGTGAATGAGTGAGTATATGGAACTTGACTTATAAATAACATTGACTTTTAAATTTTTAATGTACTCTGTATTTGTGTTGACTTTTACTATTATCATTTAATTTTATTTCTGACGACCTCAATTTGACATGCCATGTAATTTATACTGAGTTATATTGAGTAATAAAATCTGAATCTGAATCTAAATCTGGAGCGACTAGTTGAAGCGACTGTTATCACTGAAACGTGATAAAAATATATGGTTCTTCATAGCACTGAACTGACTGAAATGAAATTTAGTACAAAGATAATGGCACTTTTAATTCTTCAGTACTGTCAGTTACCGAGAGAAAAGCGAGTGAATTGAACAAGTGAACAAGTGAATGTAGTCGCGAGAAAAAACTTGTCGTGAATAAACGTTGTTGAAATAATGACGTAGTTAATTCCGCTCTTTGCCGACGAACTAGTTCGATAGTCTGTGTGCAGTAATATTTGCGAGCGCGCAGGTGGGGCTAATTAGTCGGGGACGCTAGAGATCCTCACTTTGCTGTCACATTACACCGATTTTAGTTTGTTAAAATCTAAATTAAATGCCGTAAATGTAAAATATATGTATAAAATTACCAACAACTGACTTTGATTTAGGGATTATATTCAACAATACCCAAACAATATAGTTTTCAAACGATTTATTATTGGCCATGATTGTCTCTTGCTTTGTCAAATCAATATTAAAATAATTAAAATGGATGTGGGTTATAAAAAGTAGAATTAGACTGGAATGTATTATTTTGGTCACATTATTAAAGTACTGAGTAAAATGTATTAAAGTACCAAAATATTTCTTAATGAAAAACATTAACATGCGGTAATATAATAACAGTAAACTTTTATGAATTCGCTTCTATTTTAGTAATCATTCAATTTCTGGTAATATTGCGTTATTTATGCATTTTGCAAAGTATAAATATATTTCTGATTACAAACACTTGAGATATTCACAAGTATTTTTAATTACGGAATATGCCCTTAAATTTTGCATTAAATGCGTTTATAAAATCAAATGCTAACTCTATACGTTTACGCTATAATGTAAACGCTATATTTATAAGAAATTGGTCTGTTGCAGACCAACTGACAATCACCTAAATATCGCGTAGTCGTACCTATAAGGGTTTTGTTTCTCATCGGGTACCCGTAGCTGTGAAAAGTCTTTAAACTGAGAGGTCGTTAAAGTTATACCTCTTTTGATGATGAAGTATACATAATTTTATTCATATCTATTTACTGTGCCTCTAGTTTGCACTCTCTAATTGTCTCTTTCAAGCTATTTGGTTATAAATGTTCATTTGACACATATTAGCAAATTGGGGCGGTAAGAAAATGTATTGTTATATTATACGTAAGAGGTTCAGCGTTACACCTCCAAAAAGAGGTTGTTTACCGTTTGAGTGATCACTTTGTGGCCTGTATCACCAGGAATATTAAAGTTCACAGACGAGAGAAGGTTGCCAGGTGAAATATATACGAAAATCGTGATAAATCTGTGACGTAAATCTATTGGAACGTTGTTTGTTGTGATATTCAAGTATAATAACAACCTACAGGGCCTCTATCCTTCACGGTAAAACAATAATGCTTTTGACATGTTATGATATTGTTTTTGACTCAGTCGCTATTACTATCAAATAGATCAGAGCTATGAAAACAGCCTGTGAAATGACTAGCAAAGAGGCATTCCATCTTAGTCCTCAGGGTTGGCAGTGCATTTGCAGTCTTAGGATTGCAGTCTTGTGAATGCGAATGTCTATGGGTCACAGTTTCCACTTACAGTCTATTTTTTCTTACTCGAGCTAAGTAGTAAACAAATATGGCGTATCTTTAAAGTTTGACATTTCATAGGGACGGGAATAATAGAGTGAATGTGTAAATTTATTTACTGAATGAATGAAATGAGTGAAGTGCGTATATGGGTTGAGTTCTTCAATATGATTGATATAGTGAATTTGACAGACTACAATTGCATGTGGATACCTACTTATAACGATATTATGTACTCAATAGCACAACACGCTTTGCACATGCACGCAACATGTCATATCATAATAGACTACCTATACACATAATAATAACTCTCACTCACTATTTAGTTCAAAAATATTATTATATTCATTTATGTTTGGAATATTGTATATTAAAACCACCAAACAATTAAACCGTTACTTAATCATTAATTCATTCACTTCTTCCCATCATCGCATACCTACAAATGAAATGCCAAACTGACATTCAGTTTTGATAATCTGTGACAGGGAGTTTCGTCAAATTTATTATATTATTAAAATATGTTACTTGTAAGGATAATTTAAAGCAATATTTAGTAGAAATTAATTCGTTTGTGTTTAAAGTAATGTCTATTAGTTATTGTAGTACCATAATATTGAGCGATTCTTTCGGAATGTCGTGATATGTGATCGAGTGATGTTTGTTTACGTCTTAGCTCAAGTAAGAAAAAATAGACTGTACCATCAGGTGGCCTGTGTGCTCATATGCCTTCAGTATGCATAAAAAAAAAGTTGACAATACGATAACAGGTGAAAAGCAATATCGTTTTATATCGTAGAATAGATCCCCACATACAATATCATTTTGTCTCGAAATAGTTTGCTTGCATTTGAGTCAGCTTTAGTATTTATTGCGAGAAAGCAAGAAAAATACAAAT
Source organism: Acleris emargana (assembly GCA_927399475.2). NCBI lineage: Eukaryota > Metazoa > Arthropoda > Insecta > Lepidoptera > Tortricidae > Acleris > Acleris emargana. Next base: position 9,605,206 of record OV656840.1, read on the forward strand.
AACTCCTACAAATTACGATGACGCATGAATATACTATACATATACTTTATTTGTAATATATTATAATAGACGTTTGGAAATTCAAGGTGCTAAAAGGAAATGGTATAACTACCTATTAATAGTGGTTTCGCATTATACAAATGCGTTACTATTTATTGAATCATATATTTATCGATTATAAAGTATATTTCTTGAAACGTACTGTTCAAAAGAAAATCACGTTATTTTTTAATTTATTTTTTCTCATCATCATTTTTCACGAAAAAAATGATATAGATAAAGATAACTGAATTAATTTTATAATACAATCATAAGTATAATGCAGTATGGCCATACTTTTTAATAAGAATAAATAAGTAAAAATTAATTGGCAATGCACACAAATAATTGTTATAATAATTTCCTACATAAAACTAGCAAAAACAACAACACATTTTTCTAAAAAATAATCATAATACTTTATCGTTTCGATAAACTCTAATTGATTTATTTGTTTATAGTAACATTTTCAAAAGTAAACTTTCTAAATTTGAACTTAAACGCAATCCGGCCGGCTGAACAAACGATACGAAACTAACAATTAAACGTTTTTTGATGAGGCTCCAAATCGGCAAACTATTACTGCGAAATTTATGCGAAAACACGCAAATATTCCCTATTTGGCACTAAAACTGCGCAGATGAGCTAGCCGTGGAGCGAGCATGTTTTAAAATGAACCCGCAAACTAGGGCCATGTTTGATTTTCTGCCAATTTCGGCTCGGATGGCATTGTGGGTGGAGCCGGCATTCCATTTGCGTACGCCGGCAGATGTATGCTCACCCAAAATGATCGCTCTTGTAATCGAGTCAACAGTTCTTCAAAAGTGTTTATGAATTAGTGAATCCGCTGACTCAAAAATTACTAATTCATAAAGAACGGTTTGAATATTAGGACGTGCCTAGGAGAGGGATTCAAGATAACCATTCGTAAGAAATACCAGTCTAAAAGTTCAAAAATAAAATTAACATACTTTCACGCCTTAAATACATACACACATACATTAAATCACGCCTGTTTCCCAGAGGGGTACGCAGAGACCACTTCTTTCCAGTTGCTACGATCTTGACAAATTTCTTTCGCTTCTTCCACATTCATACATCGAGTCATGCACGCACGTCGGTTTCGGGTACTAAAGATTCGGCCCTTTTCCAGTATTTCTCCGATTTGATTCGAAAAAGTACGCCTAGCGCGGCCCCTTCCGATCCTTCCACTCACTTTCGATCTGTATATCTCTTTTAAATAATGTAAAATAAAAGGTACCTTCGCGCCAAAATTCCCGGACTGGGGTAGGCTGAGCCACACAATGACCAACAACTCTAAAAACTTGTTCATTATGTAACCACATTTTTCACAAACAGGCAAGATGTTAACCAGTGCCAGGTTGCAAGCCCATCGCCCATCAATAATACCAGGCTTAAAAAGACATGGGACTGGTACTAACTATTTAAAGCCAGCAACCACACGGCATTGAAAAGTTAAATACAAGACAAGTAATATAACTTAAATTTCGTGTGTTTTTAAGTTTTGTTCTTATTCTTAATCTATTTACCAATTTTGAACTTAATACTCCCTAACCGCGAATCAGATATATAATTTCAATAATGAAAAAAAAGTCGTGAGCGCGGCTTAAGGTATAAAAAACATGTATCAGTATAAAATACGTGATTAAGCCTCCCCTTGCCAGGCAAAATAATATACGAGTTTGGATAAATCGCGAACGTAGGCAAATAATTTATCAAAACCATGTCAACTAGAGTAGGCTTTCCGGGAAGGGAAAACATCTTGAGAAAAAAACATATAGATCGATCCATGCAGGTTTGTGATTGATGTGCGCTTAGCGCTTACAAACTTGATTGATGAAAGAAACTCTCTTACTAAACACTTGGTGACCGTTGTAACATAAACACACATACCTACTTATTAATGTCTTTCAAGGGAGTAGATATCTAAACTATTGGAAGCAGTTGAAGCCTGAATTTATTGGAACTAAAATTTTATTTTGAATATGTCAGGATAGTTTTTTATTTTTAAATGAGGAAGGTAGAATATGACGTATATTATTGTATGTAGTTGTCTTAGTTATACACTCTTTAAAATTAAGTTGTTGTGTTTCCAAATAGCTACGTGCCTTATAATTATATTTTGATGTCTCGCAATTCACTGATGCGTTGCGAAACATTATTAAATATCAACGTAATGTAAGGATATTTATGGTTCCTGCACTTTTTAATGTGTGTATTACTTTGAAGCATATAATTAATCTATGTAATTAAATTAAATTGAAATTTCATTTTAACAATTTTCGGTACAACCACAGAGTAAATAAAATACCGCTTTCGAAAAGTAAACATGCACTTTTGTACTGGCTCGCTGTTCGAATTATACCTGAATTGCCAACTTTTATACAATGACTGGAGTATTTTTCTCTTTGTAGCTCAAGTAAGCTTTGAAAGAAAATATTTTTACAAAGATACCGGCCGGCGGGCAGTCCGGGCCGATACACGTGCGGCTGCAGAGAGACAGCCTCCGCCAGGGCGCAGCGCCGCTTGCGACCCACTTTTCAATGAAAAACTTCTCGTTTTGGTGCAGAATAACACCTGACGTAAAATCGTTAACGGGTCAGTTACAATTCCTACAGTTAGACTTCTTTGTACATTGCGATATTCTGTGTGTTTCTATGCATGTACTCAATTAAATTGCAGCACGTTGTTTAAATAATTAACGTTAACTCAAGTAACTACGGCAATATATGCAAATAAACAAAACAAGCTCACCTTAATTACGGTTCCTCGGAAGCGTCTCGTGTTGTTTGTAATCCCAACACAAGCCATCGCGTCGCACGCGTGACAAAGACCCGCCGCCAAGGGCGCGATTACAATAAGGTACACCTCGTTTGCTTACGCGCCGCGCCATCGAGCCCGTTATGTAATTCGGAAATGACAAGCTTCCCCCGCTTCCTGTTTTATGAAACGAACGTAAGATTGTCCGCCATTGCTGTCGGTAACAGTTAATTAACTTGGAATTCAACCCGTGACCTGAACTTTCGGGTAGGCGCAACTTCGAAGCCTTTTCAAAGGATTTGTACGGCAACTTCATCTTGAGAGACGTCTCCTTTGGATAACTCATTAAAAACAAATTTTGGAAATCCTCTCAGCGTCGTGTGGGCCAACTTCGTTATTACTGTGTCTGAAAGAAAAGACATTATTTTGCAATAAGACCATGAAAATATGCCCGAGGTCTCGTTTTTTTACGACGTTTTTGTTTGTATCGTGCGATGGAAGTTTCTGCTCTGCTTCCTTGTTTCGGGATAATTTTCTTTGTGAGTTTATGAGAGCGATTCATCTTTCCTAATATTCAATTAAACTTTGTTCATAAGCCACCACTTGATTAGTACTCCCAAGAATAATTAACTCGTTTTCGCTGTAAGTAAATTTATAAAGTCTGATAAGTTTTGTAGAAGTTAGCACCACACTTGTTACGAGTTTTGTTTTATTAACCTTTCAAGTAACTGCCTGGAGAGAATCATCCATGTAACGTCCAATTGGGCTCTTCAGTGAAATCTTCTTCTGCATGTCGTTGTTTCCACCGTTAAAATAATATGACAAACCTATAAGATATAATATGGATGAATATATGGAGCTGGAAATGTAAATTTATTTTTGTGTGCACTTAATTAATCCTTGTATGTACATATTATACTGACATCGGACGAGTGACCATTTATTAATATTTATTTCTTGTTGATATAATTATTGATTATTTTTGTATTCTTTGATTATAAGAATTTATGTTTGACAATCTCAGTGTAATTTCGTATTTTTTGACATGCAAGGCAATTAATATTAAACAAATAAACTAAACTAAGCTAAACTTTATAACTATTATACATTTCTCACAAACTAGTAATTTACAAAATTATTAAGTACATTAAAAAAACTGGACATGTGCTATTATGTTAAAAATATAATTAATTATGTTGACGTGTAAATGTAATCCAGCCCGCAAATGAAAAATGTATTAGTAATTCCAAGATATTGCTTGCAGCTTCGCCCCACTACTTAGTAATGCAACTATTTAAAGTATTTTTTCCTGTCAAAACGTGCCGTCGTGGATGAAATGCTTTGACTCAAACTCAAATAATTCGGTGACAATACCCCGTAAAAACGACTTTACATGATAAATTTCAAGCATGTTCTTCTGTAGATTTAGGATTTAAAAAAGCCCCACATAAAGGTTGTAACGTTAACGCAATTTATCTTATTTATTTTCTTATTCTTCTCAGTATTTTAACGACACAAATCAATAGCTGTCAAGACAAATAAGCAACTTATATGGGACCGAAGAAAGCCGCTTGGGGCCACACAGTGTTAATTGCTTAACGACTTGCTTGCGTGATGTTTGAACCCGAATTCATATTCAGACACATAAACAGCGTCTGAAACTGTTTACTAACTTGCTGTAATTGAATTATCAATCAAAATAATGAAGTGCTTTCGTCTAGCTTAGGTACTAGGTACTTATAACTGTGAGTTATTTTGAAATGAAAAAGTAAACAACGAAATAAGTGGTTTTTAATCGCAAATATTTTATTAATTAAATTTTGGCCATGCCTCCGTCCTCTATCGGTTGCCCTTCCAGCGAGAACTTCTCGGGATGAATTATAGCATATAAAGACCTACTCTCTGGTGAACTAGTTGTCCTTTCATTATTTAATATTTTTTGGCTATCAAGAAAACTGCCCTAACAGTGTATTTGTATACCAAAACAAAGTCGAAAGAAAATGATAAAATATTGTTCACACTCTATTTGAGGGTTCCTCTCGACCTCTAGTTTGACAGAGGACAACAGATTAAACGAATTATAAACAATAGTTAAATCCCTGCAGTTCATCCTAGCTTTAAACTTTCTAAGAGATCATAGGTCTGGCGTTAGCCAGGGAACCCCATCCAGACTCCAGGGCTCTAGCTATAATGCTCTCAGACGTTTTGTTAGATTACTTCTAGAAATACAAATAATTACATTCCTCAATCAAGTCTCTCAAATCTTTCTAAAAGACCCTGAGTTACTGGATTTTCCCCGTATCTTTCTATTTTGCCTAGTCTGATCTCTGGCAAAACTAATTTGTTTATAGATTTCAAGTCTTCACAGTTCGGAATGTGCATCACAGTTTCCCATCACAAAAGAATAGGTTATTATTCGGTTTCTAATTTTCCTTTACTTTAATCCCTAGACTGATCACTTGGCCAATTGAATTCCGTATTTACTAAAAACAAGATCACTTTGAAAGTTTTTTTGGGAAAAGCATGTTAGGGTAGTTTGCCCCGAGGTTGTCCCTCTATCATAATGATAATTACATGTCTTGCTAGATTCTTCCCTCGGCGTTGAGTGCAAGTAGGTACCTAATTATGTTACCGCTTTTATCAAGTATCGTAGTTTAAGGCGTCCAAGCGAGCGAATGCCATCTATTAATGTTTTTCTTGCCGAAGTACATAAAAGATAAACTCGTGAGGAAAGAGCACATTCGAACAGCTGAGTTGACGTATCAGAAGAGTAACTTATTCTAAGCTCAGTGTATTTGAAAGCGCTTCCACAATAACAGTTTATAATTATTACTTGGGGGGTTATTATGACAGCTGAGAGAAAAGGACAGAGCTATATAAGTGCTATAGCTTTGTCCTTTACGCTCACCGTAAAATGAACTGCATTGCTATATCATAATAACCCCTCTGAACTGTTTATTAACTATGAAGAACATTTCATCGTTCTCTATTAAGTCGACTAATAGAGTAATTAGCAACTTTTAATATTGAATGACAGCTTTCAATGAAGATTTCATTTGTCATGTTTAACAGCACCCCTTCATTATTGGGGCAGATTGCCGCGGTGAAGTCTTAATAAGCGAGGGACGAATTGTATTAACACCAAAAGCGTTTTATTTGTGAGGAGTACAATAATGTTTTACAAATTCTGAACTTGCGTACAATGATTGTTTTGTAACTTGAACCAAATATTGAAATAGATATTTTTGTATCAATAAAATGTAATAAAAATACTTCAGTGATTGTAATTTGGGACTATTACCTCAGTGACCATAAAAGTTTATGGAAGCTGATTTTTACGAAAGAGACAATATTTCTTGTTTTTTTTTCATGAACCATTTGGCACAAACTGATTAGGAATTTAGAAACAACAAATTTATTAGTACTTATTTTAACCAAATTGCAATCAAATAGGGGAAACACAACCTTTTTTTTTTTCAAATCAATGCAATCGCATTATAACAGTTATTAAGATATATGCAGGTGTAATTTGTTTTATTTTGTGTTTGAGACAGACAGCCAGACGAATGGACTGAGTCGCACCATTTTAACCTTTTTTGTAAGAACATACCTAAAACTTTCCCATTTGATTCAACTCTTAAACGTGCCTATTACTAAAACTGCAAAAAACCTCGAGCAGCGTCCAAAGAAAGCTTCATAAAAATATTAATACAATTGTGGGCAAATAAATTATTCAAAACCTCTTCATAATGAGCAACTGCTCAACGACGTAACTCAGTTTGCGCTAGGCTTTAGTTCCGAAGGGGCCGTACGGCAACCGTTAAGAGTCGCTAAATTAAGTGCCGCTTTGTAAAAGTACCGCGTGTAAACCGCTCCAGCAAAGAACCGCTCGCGTTTCATGATTTTTTTACAATTTATTTCCTCTAAAAGCTTTCACAGAGAAACTACGCGTTCAATTAAAACTCCCCTTTTACGTAGTGACTCTGTAAACGATGTATTGTTGCGGGCTAGCGCAGGTCCACTCCAACGGATCTATGGATTTTAATATCACATGTCAACTTTCGTTGGTTTAGGCGCGTCATGACATTGTTTTAGAATATACTAACTGTTGCCCGTGACTCTGTGCGCTTAGAAGTCGTTTATCGCTGTCCCCTCGAGTATCGTACATTTTTACTGGATAAAAAGTAGTATGTGTGCTATTCCAAATACTAATATATCTCTGGGCCAAATTTCATCTAGATCCGTTCAGCCATTCTGGCGTGATCATTTATAATATGCAACGATTGATTCCACTAGAAAGTCACAAATTAACTTAGAGGTATTGATTGATCTCGACTTATATAACAAAACTGTTCAGTTATATTTACTCACAGCCTATTTTACTGATACTGTGTATGCACAACGCACAAAATGAACATAAGCGCCGACTCCCGATAGGGTTTTTAACGGAACATAAAAGTTCCTTGCGACAAGTGCCTTTCTTATGCCTCTTTTCATTTATGGCAATCCATTTTCTTGAGGACCTCATAACGTTTTCTTTGAAGGAACGCGTGCTCTTAACCATTAAGACCCCAAATTAAGTGGCCCTTTGCACAACAAACGTTCGCGTGTAAACCACTCGGTCGGCTGCAGACGACCGCATTCCCCGCCTTTTTCTCCCTAATGTGCGTACTCAAAAGCATTTTACTTCAAAAGCAAATTTGAATAGAGCAACTCTCCCGTATTTTCCTTATTTACTTTTACGAATGCATTTCATAATTTACTTACCCAAACCGTGACACGGCACTTAACAAGTTCTACAAGAACTGCAGTACGGCTTTTGAGCATTCCAGTGCCCGGCGTCTCGCGCCGCAACCAACTAAAAAGAGGTAAATATTAAAAGTGGTGGCTGGAACATTCCGAATTCAAATTTTGATAACACATGCAAACTGCTTTCCCAGTATATTCATAGTTTTGTTTTGTTTCCTCGATTTAACGACATGAATTTGAAACTGTTCCGAGCCGGGAATCTGGATACTTTTCTACAGCAGAACCGTGCCAAACGAAACAACGTAAAAATGTGTCGTTGCATACCAGATTTTTATTTTCAGATCCGGTCGCCGCATGGTTTAGCCCGCCATAGCGTGGTCGAGTTAAAAATATACCTGAGCTAAATGGAGGCAACGTAGCGCATCAACTGCAGTATTTGGGCTATTCACAGAACTCAGCCTAGCCTACCAACTGCACTAGGTACTCATTTAACGAACTGGAAAACTGTGAGCAAAAATGTAACCGCTCAGAACTGTAAATGTTAAAGTTAATAAAGTAAGAACTAAGCTCAAAACGACATGAAGACAAATTTTCGCAATATTTTTTTCATTGATATTTCTAACAGTGGCTTTTAAAATTACAAATTGTTTTTTTCCTTTTGTAATAATTAAATATTTAAATCAAGGTAAATACGTATTTAGGGATGTATTTAGGAGCAGTAACTTGCCAGGCTTATTTTGAACGGGATACTAATCCCAAATTAACATTATTCGCTTCTAAATAATTATTTTCAATTAGTAGACTAGGCAAGAATAATGTATATTAAGATTGATTTATATATGTATATTAAGATTGATTTAGGGTCTTTCTACCATTTTTGCACTTTGTCTGCGAGCACTGTCGTAACAGTTGTTTGGTGTAGGTATTATATAAATGAGTCAATCATAGCTCTGGTAATATTGCTGTTAGTATCTAAAGAACGATGACATTGTTCTCGTCTCTCTAGACGTTATTAGCTTTCCGGTAGAGTGACGACGCTTTAACACCTCGTCTCAGTTCGTGTTTTAATACCGGACTGTAAAATAGATACAATTCAAGAAGCTGCTGCAAATAGGTAATGGAATTAACAAGATTTGGCGCCCGGTGCTTGCAAAGAAAGAAACCTCGGTGGAGCGCGGATTGTAGCCGGTGCTTTTTCCTGAACACTTAAATAGCGAACTGTTTAAAACGAAGCTAATTTCAACAAACTTGTCTGAATCTTATTGAAGGCAACGAGTCGCTTTCGACGAAGTTAGCGTTTTGGAATCGAGTTAAGATCCATTAACTGCTCGCGGTTTAATTTTCCCAAGAGATGAGGTTTTAATTATACTCCTCTCTATAAAGTTGCTTTCGTACAACTGGCCATGTTTATTCAAGATGAAAGGTGCTTGGTTTTTAACGAAAATTAAGATTAACGCTTAGATCAGATATAAGAAACAAGATTTTGAAGTACGCGTAAAATAGGTAGATAAAGAAGAGAATATTGCTCAAAGAATTTTAAGAATTGCTAAAGGTACTCGTCTGGACAAATAAACACAGGGGGCTCGTACTAATATTTCAGGATATAATTACTTGCTAACCAGTATTAATTTACTTACCTACTATTTACTATTTAGAAATTCAGTGTGTCGCATTCCTAATCTCTCATCACATTCTTCACTTGTTTCTGTAAAGTGTTTCCCCCGTTACTAAGTACTTAACGTGTATAAGTCACCCCGCCATATTATTTCTTCTTCTTCAAGTTAATTTGGAAAAATGATGTAAGAAGGGGAATATACAAGTTAATTTTCCTGGTATTTCTTGTTTATGTCGTTTAATGAAAGTTTTGTGGAGAATGGACGGAGCAGAATAATAACAACCAGTACATAGGTCAACATGTTTTTACGCCGGCTTTGCTTCACCTTTTGATAATTCCATTATGTAGTTATTTTTCTACGAATTACTAACAATTTAATATTTTTTATTATAGTACATTTATTGTAGAGTCCAGTAAGCGAGCCTTCCTGGACGAGTATAAATGTAATATTATAAATATATACCAGGATAGTTTATAATGTTCGAAGCATGTAGTGATTTGCTCAAAAATAAAACAAGTAGCTTGTTTTACATATTTTAATAATACTTAAAGTATAATTAAAAAAATAAGACATAAACGTTAGTATTTTATTAACGAATTTTCTAGCCTATATTGGTCTCACACTAATGGCAAAGGTCTCTCCTCTTGACCTCCATAAGTCAAAAATTATTGTTTTTGAAAAATATGAAATTCCGTTTTTTATGTGACATTCTTTTGCTTATCTCTTTAGCCTTTTCAAGAGCTGCCCAGTCCAGTCCAGTCCAGCTTTGGAACTATCCGTACAGGTAGTTCCAAATTAAAACAATTTAGTGTGTTACGAAATTTCGATACGTACGTACTGGACACGTGTACAAAAAGGTGAACTGCAAGGGATAAGTTCCCCTTTGCATATTCCTATTCTATAAAATATTGTATTTTAATTTCTGTTCAATTGTTTATTCGGAATCTCTATGTATTAGTACTACATATCACTGGTGTCCCTCAGAATTCCTAATAACGTTTGTCCTAACAACGCTTCGTTTGTCCGAATTATTGATTGTCCTAAACTGGTTTTCAGTCGAGTCGACAATTTACAAGTTTTCCATAAATACCTGTGGTTAGTTTAGGTAAGAGTTGTATTATACATACATACATTAAATCACGCCTGTTTCCCAGAGGGGTAGGCAGAGACCACTTCTTTCCACTTGCTACGATCTTGACAAATTTCTTTCGCTTCTTCAACATTCATACATCGAGTCATGCACGCACGTCGGTTTCGGGTACTTAAGATTCGGCCCTTTTCCAGTATTTCTCCGATTTGATTCGAAAAAGTACGCCTAGGGCGGCCCCTTCCGACCCTTCCACTTACTTTCGATCTATATATCTCTTTCGTCAATCTTCTTTCATCCATCCTTTCCAGATGACCGAACCATCGAAGCATGCCCTTTTCAATCTTAGTCACTACATCTTCTTTTATTCCACATTTCTCTCTGATTTTTTCATTTCTTACTCTATCAATCAGTTTCACACCACACATACTACGCAAAGAGCGCATTTCAACTGCATTTACACGACTTACATGCTTGTCCTGCCACACCCAACATTCACTACCATACATCAGGGTAGGGGCTAGCACTCCATTGTGAACAGCCAGCCGGGCTTTTTGTGAAACGCCCTGTCTGCCTACAAAGGAGTGCAGGGTCCCATTAATTTGAGTGCCCGCATTCACCCTCCTCTCGATATCCTTCTCACACTTACCATCTCTTGTAAACATACTTCCCAAGTACACAAATTCGCTCACTTGTTCTACTAATTCACCATTCATATTGATCACACACTCAGTCATCTCCTCATCCTTCTCTATCACCATGACCTTGGTCTTGGCAACGTTTACTTTCATCCCCTTTTGCTTAAATCCCTCATTCATTACTGTTACCATCTCCTGCAACTCAAGTACCGATGGGGCAAGTATAACTTGATCATCGGCATATAAGAGGCATTTGATTAGCAACTCTTGCATACGCAAACCCTTATCATACTCTCTCAAATCCCGCATACAACTGTCCATGAATAGATTGAACAGCCATGGTGAGGCAACACAGCCCTGTCTAACACCTTTAGAGATATTAAACCAGGCCGAGTATACCCCATTTATCCTGACACAGGCTCTGGAGCCCTCATAAAGGGACCTCAAAGCCTGCACCAGGTTGCTGCTCACTCCATACATAGACAGCACCGTCCACAACTCCTTTCTATCTACCCTATCATAGGCCTTTTCCAGGTCCACAAAAGCACAAAAAACCTTTTGGTTGACAGCCAAGAACTTTTCTGTGATGGACCGTAGTGAAAAGACCTGATCCGTACATCCCATTCCCTTTCGAAATCCCGCTTGTACATCCCAGATTATAACAACAATAAAATAATATTCAAGCGGAAATGGCTTCAGAGTGAACGAAAATTCAAACAAATGATGCATTAGGACAAATGATGATTAGGGATTTCAATATAGACCCGTTTTGTACAACAAGGTTTTTACTTACATACCTACTAATTGATTCGGAATTCAAAATCACTCGACTTTACTGGTTTTCGTATTTATCCGGAAATGCAACCTAGGTATCTAATTGGCTCTTAATTGCTGGTGTTATGGTAAGATTACATAGCATTTTTGACGAAATAGTGTAAAGGCTTAAATTAATAAATTAAAAAGTTTATGACACAATAACTATACTTGTACATTGAAAGATCATTCGTTCTCTACTTTGCGCCTGATCGTCTTGATTTCAATTACAAGTTAAATTGAATACTATCATTTCTTACACTTTTAATACAATTCGGAGAACATAATGATTAAACAGGCCCAAGAACAAATCGGTCTCATTTGTTTGACTGAACTGATTATTTGTGGGCTTTGTGGCTTACAACGGGTTAATTTCGCGTAGGTACGTTGACGAACATTCCAATCGCGTCGCAGTCATTTGGGGTAAAGATAAATTTTGCCTAGTAAATATCAGCAGGATTCCAGACCTACACTACCCACAGTTTAGAAAGCTTTTGCATCATCGATTGTTAGGGAAATTATAATAATTGAAAGTCATCATAGACACACAAAATCCAAACTTAAAAGTTTAGGTAGCTATAAGTACATATTTTATTTTATTTTGAAAATCTGTACCTCTAGTACAGTGCGCTTTAGTATACATAATTAATTAAGTGTAGTCAAAGGTGCTTCTTTTATAAGAACTCATGCAGCTTTTCTTAATAGGATTATTATCATAAGTATACACAAGTAAAAAGAGGCTGTATTCATTTTGGAAGTCCATATTTACCAATAAACCGTATAAAAATAATGTTCTGGAGTATTTTGAAAGGTATTTTTTACAGCGTCAAAAGTGGACTGACGGAGCATAACAAATTTAACTGCACGTCTAAAAGGCATGAAATATTCCCGTTTCAAATCATTTGAAAACGTTACAGTGAGATAGCGAATTTGTCTGGTACTCGTATTTGTGTGTATGTAATAACAGGGTCAACTGCAAATTTATGTAGATTGAGTTCGTTTCATAGCGAGTGGTGCGTTGCTATACATCGCTGGGCAGGAGATAACAAAGGATTTATGGTTAAGACTTTATTACGCCAGTGTGTGATGCTCGCTCCACTACAAATTAGCTCTCGTTAGCTTATCTTATTGTCGCGTTCTATTTGCCTGTTAGGAAACAAATGAAAGAACTCGTTGTGCTTACGATGTTTGTACGAGTAATTGCAAATTACGGCATAAACCGACCAAGTCTTGTAAAGTTAACATTGACGCTCTTTGTATTATGATGGTTAATTTTCTAGGGTTTTTAAATTAATAATGAAGTTTGTCCTCTATTTTATTGGTGTATATTTGTCAGGTATCAAACTGTTTATTTATAAATATGTTCATATCAATAATTTTACTACACTATTAAGGTTTCGTTGCTTCCGTTATTTTTTTGTTCCACTTACTATATAAATTAATTTCCGACACTGCTAGCTTTAATTCATCTTTCAGCACTATAAGCGCGCAAACTTCTTAGCTTTAATATTACTCGAGTATTTTTGTAAACATAAAAGCGTAAAGGGGAACTCGTCCACTCGGTTTCAAAAGGAATAATTTACGTTATGAATGACACAAATTGTAAGTTGAAAAAGAATTTGCGTGGTTGGTAATAAAATTTCTCGTCGGCGTTATCCGTGACGACACTGCTTTTCGGCGGAAAATTGTCTTGATGGAACAACGTTTATTTCATCGCACAAAAGACAATCCTGCCGGCGCCGCAAGGGATCTCTGATATTTTAATCATCTCGCCATTATGGAGCGGGCTGCTCCCGGCGCTCAGTTAAGAATGATAACTTTTGTTACGCAAAAACCTCAAACAGAAGAGCTTAGAGTTGCCAAATTCTTCTAGACTTTTCTAAAACACTCATAAGGTACAACAGTGTCAAATATAATTCCGGGATTTTGTATTTTTGCGTTTGTTAAGGACGATTTATTAAATGTTCCTGCTGTTTTCTTTCCCTGAAATTAGTACCTACCAAAGTTTACTGTTTCATTTAATGTTATTTTATAGAAAGCAAATCCAGTGCCTCCTGTATTTTAAAAAGACTTTCGTTGATCAAATAAAAAAAAATATGAATTTTTTACATGGTCATTTTCTAAATTAAGTTAATTCCATTTACATACTGAAAATAACCCAAGAAACCATTTAAGCACAACAGCATGGATGCACAATCATTAACCCAGTCACTGCAGAACATCCGTTCCATACTAACGCCTATTAGGATAATGGAATACTGGTGTAGAGCTCAAAGAATGGATGTCTGGCAGGGCGCCAGCGTGTAGCCCTGGCAAATTGTCGCCCCATCCATGGTGTCATTCACATTCTACTCCTCGTTCGCGCTTTCTGAACGGCTTGACGCCTTGTCAATGGCTTCCAATGTGCTGACGTCAAAATGCAGTGCAGTTAAACCTCAAGTTGATTCGGCGATTTGGTGCTTGGTCGGATCGAGTAAGTGCAAAAGGGACGGCGTAGGGAACCCGAAGATTATCCTATTTATTGCTAATATTTACTAATAGTACCTAAATCTGTTATATATGGGACTTTATTAGGATCCCTATTCGTAATTTGTCCTAATGCATCGTTTATTCGAACTATCGTTTATTCTTAAGCCATTTCCGCCTCATTTTAAAACATTTTAGTGTTGTTATAATACAACCCTAACCTAACCTAACCGCAGGTAATTTTAGGAAAGCTTAAACCGCTGTCTGACTCAGCTGAAAACCAGTTTAGGACAATCAATAATTCGGAAAACGAAGCGTTAGGACAAATGTTATTAGGGATTCAGAGGGACACCCGTTATATTACATAGTACTCATACATCAATCTACATCCAACATCGATCAACAATCATCGAAATAATTAATAAACATCTTAGCCTAATTGGGATAGACCAAAAAAAATACCTCTCGGTTTTTACATTCTAATTCGAAAGAATAGGTTATTTTAAGAGACCAATTTCATTAATTTTGTATTTGACCCAATCGTTTTGTTTTAATATCTTTATTTATTTAGCAGACATTTTATGGATGACATGATTATTTTAAATTTGGGATGGCATTTTCTAATAAATTACAACAATTTAATGATATCTAATGATAAAAAGTGTTTGTAATAGTGTAATAAAACATACAATTTCAAGCGGTTTTCGCCTAACCCGTAAGATACACCTAGGAGGGCTTCAAGCCAAAAACTAAAGTCAAACAAAGGTCAAAATATACTTTTGTCGAAATGTCCGAAATTTATAAATATTTCAAAAATGTAATAATGCAGAACGGCTTTAAAACCCTATTCCTCAAAATGGTTTTCAAACCAGAGTAATTTAAAAAAATATGAATGATATGAGTGCAAAATGTGATTACAGAATTATCAACAAATTTTTAGAGTTGGTAATTTTGTAGCTCTGCTTACCCCACTCTGGGAATGAAAGCGTGAGTTTATGTATGCATGTGTACACATATATAGATTTAATATACCTATAATAACAAAAGCGGAGACTGAAACATGATAGGATCCCTACGTGTATTCTACGCTACAACGTCTTGCTTAAGCAAATGCTTCCGGAGAATTCTCTTGAAAGAAACCTTGTTAGGGGCTCGTAATTAAATATGTACCTATTCTGATTTAAAATTCAGAAAACTGAAGTGCAATTTGAATTAGTAACTCAGTTATTTTTATGAAAAAGTTTTAAATAATCTTTTGACTTCGACAACCGAGTATTGCCATTACCAATAATATCTATTCTACACCTTGTGAAGGTAGTTTTAAAGAAATCATCAGGTAAATACCACCCTACACCTACTGTGGGCCGATACAAATGGGCGTTTCCCTTTCGTCCGAACGGTCGACCGGTCAGCCGGCCCAATGCATTCATTTTTCCCTTTTAACAGACGGTTGTTAGATTAGTATGGCGAACGAAAAAAAAGTCTCACGGGATCGATTAATCAGTCGAATGATCAAACAAACAAAAAACTGCAAACGTTAACTACTGCGAAAATCAAAGAAAATGTAATACCTAATTGGACGTGAGTAGTGTTTACGGCATTTCTTACGTTTTGAAACAGAGCAGCGCATCAAAAAGTAACATGTGTGTCGTGCAAGGCATAGACATTGTGTATTTTTTTCTGAAATTTTGACGGATTACGTGAAAGAAATAAGCTTAAGTAAATAAAGAATTGTACACTTACAATACAAAAGTATCACAGTATTACTTACGCTATAATTTGATGAGTATGTAGATGTTTACATTAATTAAGCCTGTTTTTGTCGGTAACTAATAATTTTATCGAATTTCACTTCATCAAATCGTCAGGACGAAAAGAAAACAAATAATGTCAATGTATACAAAAGTAATAATAGTAATGAATGACACAAAACAAAAACAATACAAAAAACCAAATAAATATAGCTCAAATGCTACATAACAATATATAACACATACAATAATATTTGAAAATGCACAAATGCGGAATTAAAATAAAAGTTATAAAAATAACAACTCAATATAGGTACATACCTAATCGTCGTTACATTCTTTAACAGTAGGTACCCGTTTTATTTGTTATTAGACAATCTACTGTGTGCACATTTATGAAAGAATTGAACACTTATATACTTATACGTAGTTTAGTAAATTTCTCATATTAGCGAGTCTTACTTATTAAGTCATTAACGAAGTTTTAAACGGCAAATTTAAGTTGCTCCGCGTTCTCGTCGCCACGTAAGCCAGAGTTAGCTACATATGACTTTGGCCGGGCTGCTTTGACGTCAACAGCTGCGACCGAATTAAAAATACACGCATTAATATATTGTTCTAACGCTCTAACGGGTCAATTTTTCTGACAGATTTATAATTTAAAATTGTCGATGATGTTTAAGAACACTAAAAGCTTCTGCAGACTGCAGTATTAATTAACGTTAGGTGTTATTCTCGTAAGTACTACTTCTTGTCGAACGATCGATCGAGCAAGCAGTCATACCTACAAGTTAGTGTTAAGCCACCTTATTTAGAATGTACCTACACCATAAAATGTACTTTGTACGCTGTGACAGAACAATCGTTTAATTTTAAGTAAGAAAAGAAATGTAGTCATACTCTGTCAACTAAAGGCATTTCCAAAAAAATAAAAATCCACGATAAAGTTACAACGTTTTCATAACGATTTCGTCCTTTGGTGATACACTCGCTTGATTCTGGTAGCTAAAGCTACCAACTATGTATACCTACAAATTGCTTTGGGTAGCCGTAGCTACTGGAACGGTCATATTTTGTACATTTTTGGTTAAAAATCAAAAAGGCCGTCACGGAAATTTCAAAAAATAATAATTCATATCTCACACACCTCGTTTGCTATAATCAAATTAATTTAATTTTTCAACCCCCAACATTAGATTTTTTTTTTTTTTCTTAAAGTCTCAAAGGAAAATTTTGAGGGTGATGGAACAAAAACTTGTCAGTGAGAGCTAGAGGCTGCTGGTAAAGATAAAATAATCATTTCACAGAAACATAACTAAGGATAGAAAAAAACCTTCAATGTTTGAAATATACGGTGCTAAGGATATTAATCCCATCTTAAAGGCTGACTACAAAGGGTGTATTTACATTGAATTCGTTATCGCAATATGTATTCAGTAGGAACACAGGGTGCCCTTATCGGGCCCGCAAACAGCGCTGTTTCCGGAGGAGATGTCGGATTTCCTGAGATAACTGGCATATTACGTGCTTATAACCAAAACACTATTTCACTTGGTAATAAATTAAAAGGGCAGTGAACAAGGGTTGTCGTGGTTAATAGTAATGTCTTTATCAAGTACGTACCTACAATATAGGATTCAAAGATCTTTGTGCTTGGTTTTATACTTACAATTATTATTGCTATGAACGAGAAAATACTATCAGCATCTCTGGTATTTTGCCTGAGAGATCCTCTCTTTTTTAGTTTTTTATTTAGTGTTAATTA
Source organism: Acleris emargana (assembly GCA_927399475.2). Taxonomy (NCBI): domain Eukaryota; kingdom Metazoa; phylum Arthropoda; class Insecta; order Lepidoptera; family Tortricidae; genus Acleris; species Acleris emargana. Next base: position 9,622,911 of record OV656840.1, read on the forward strand.
TTTAATATTATTTATTTTTTAGCTTAGTTCTAAGTATAATTATTTCATTTGATATTTTTATCTGCTGATATTTTCAGTTTCAATTTGTATTATTTATTTTGTATTATCTATCGACGTACAACTACTCGATAATGATTTCAAGTACTTTTTATATTAAAAGGTGTATATTAACACTTAATAGTACTAAAACCGCTGCATTACATAAATATGAAAACGTGTTTGAAATAGCCAGGTGTAGGTAAGTATTTTGTAAAACGCTAAACCCGATTTTTTCATTTATTCTATAACTATCTTCTGCCCGCGACGTCGTCTGCGCAGATTTCGATAATCGTTATTCCCTCGGTATTCACGCTTGATAAATACTTTCAAAGAAAATTATTTTCAATATGATCGGATATACCGTTTTAAAGTTATTTCCAAAAAACTGCGTTTCTCAACAAAAGGATGTAGCTAGGTACGCTCTTTAGCTGGAGCTCTTTCTTTTTTTTGAGATAGTTTTTGTGTAATACCTAACAGCTTCGGAACTCTACACTGAGCTTGGTCAAACATGCTCTTGCCCGGGTTTTTTATCAATTTATTAATTTCGGCATCATGTTTGGATCTCAACGTCCCGGGACTTATGTTTATACATAATTAATATAACATTATAGTCTGCACACCCTATAGCTCGAATTTTTAGATTAGCTCCATAAAATGTATGCGGGGTTTTATAAAAATACCGAGTCGTGATGGAGTAACTGGGATACATTGTAGTATATCGTAGAAACCCCGTTACTGAGTGATTGGGCTAGCTTACAAACTTGCTAAACGGGAAAACGCAGCTAGCTTTTGACGCCTAACCGCAGGGCAGCTAACATGGGAAGTTTATTTGCCAAATAGACTCAAAATGAGAATTGCTACGTTTTACATTCAGGTGATTTAGGTTAATTAGTCATTTAAATAAGAAAATACTTAAAAAACCCTTACTTAGAATTAAAGACTACATAATCTCGTTTCAGGATTCATGAAACTTGATTAGCCCAATCGATGATCATAAAAGTTGGCTTTAAAAAAAACATTGGAGTCGGTTTATGTAGAGACAATGAAAAATAAACAGACAGACAGACAGCCTGACGTGTCTTATGTTAAAAGGTGTTTGATTCAAACTAACGAAATACTAAGCCTTTTAAAATGCATGGCCTTATCAAAATAAGACTAAAATACACCATAATAATTTATAAAAAATTGTCTTATGATGCTGTGCCAGTTTGTAATAATACGTTATGTTAAAAGTAGAAAGCTGCATAGTAAACAAGTGTTGAGCCGTTGTGTAGTAATAACGGAATTAATTAAGCTTATAATATGCGTAGGCATTTACACAATTAAACTTCGAGTTGCGCGGCGGCTGTGGTTTTAATTCGGAAGTTAATTACACACGTACACGCTGTATACACTATACAGTATGATTCACCGAAGGAAATTGTAATATAAGTTGCTGTGTGCCCAATTATAACTATGTTAGTAAATTTCTTGGTACTTATACGTTGATATACGAAGCCGCAGCAGAACCAACACAAACATAATATTGCGCAGTAATTTATCGCGTTAGATGTATAATGTAACGAATAAATCCATTATTTATTGCATTGCATAGTCGTAAGTAAAAAAAGAATATTCATATTATTCAGTAAAAAAAACATACTGTTACCTGTCTTAGCTAGGTTTTCATTCTCATCTCCCAATTGTTTCACTTGCCAAATTTTCATAAAATAGAAACTTATTTATGTATGTATGTTTGTAAACTCTTTATTGCAAAAACAGAAAATAACAAACTCAAAAAGAAACAAACACAATGAGTGGCGCGCGCGCATCGAACGGTGGCGGTCGCGTTATCGGTCTGTGTTCAGTGTAAAGTGTCGTTAAAATGTCGAACGTTTTAAAATGTAACGCTTGTAATATCGTCATCGATGAAATGTTGGCGTATATTCAGAATAAGTTATCGGTGATCGACGAGAATACTTTAATGAGTATTTGCACTACGACCTTCTCAAGTGACGAAATAAAAAACTCCAAATCACTGTTATTTGATTCAGTGTCCACGGATCAGCGTAAAATTCTGCGAAAAGGAAGTGGTAAGGAAGCACGTGACCTTGAGGACATAGTCACGTATTTAAAGAGTGCAGACGCAGACTCCTTACCAATCTTTGTCGCACGAAAACTGGAAAAGTTGCCGCCGATCGACTTTGATCATCTTGACTGTACAAAGCTGCTGAGGGATATGTCGAAACTACGTAGTGAAATAAACGTAATTAAAGCTACATACGCCACAACTAGCCAGTTAGAAGACCTGCGCATGGACATTCATAATATGAAATATGCGTCGTTGCCACAAACGCCAATATGCAACGTTAACAGTAAACGGGGTGCCTGGATACCTGACAGTGGCCCGATAGGACTTTCGCACTTTCGTGACTCGTCAGAAGAGAAAATCGACGTATCATATACCCAACAGACGTGCACGCTGAAAACATTAGGAAATTCTAGTGCTAAAAACTACGCCGAGGTAGTAGCCAATGATAAATGTTCGTCGACGATGATTCATACTTCGCAGCCGTTAGCCGCGGTGCCCGCTGTACTCGAGTCGCGGAGCGCTGACGCGGCGATCACCCGGCCGGCGCGGGAGCCGTTGGCCGCGGCCTACCCTCCATCGGAAAATAATAAAAATAATGACGATGATGACGGTTTTCAACTTGTCACTAGAGGTAAAAAACCTAACTATCGCTTTATCGGAAAAAGGGGGACAGCCTGTGAGAGAATAGGGAGTTTTAGATCAGCCGCAAGAAAAACCCCTATATTTATTTCGAACGTGCATAAAGATACACTTGAGTCCGATATTATTGAATATGTTAAGACTAAAACAGAGGAGATAATTAAGTTGGAAAAAATCGACATACAAAACAACAAGGATCATAATGCATACAAGTTTTTTGTTTGTGAACACAAGGTACCTATGTTCTTAGCTGAAGACCTATGGCCGCAGGGAGTTATATTTCGAAAATTCGTGCACTTTCGGAATTTTAGATCGAACAAAACTTCTGTCAACGGTTATTCTAAGCAGTTAAATGGATAAAACATATAAGCTAGCAAGTTTTAATTGCAAAAATGTTAAGCGCTCAATTGAAGACATTAGGGAGTTGTGTAAGTTCTGTGACGTAGTTGCACTTCAGGAGACGTGGTTGCAGCCAGGTGATTTATCCTATCTCGATGGCATAGATAGCGAGTTTGGCAGCACGGGAACATCAGCTATGGATACCTCAGCGGGAATAGTGCGAGGTCGGCCATTCGGTGGAGTAGCTCTGCTGTGGAGAAAGTCCGCTTTCTTTCATGTGTCAGTGCTTAAGTGCGTTAACGCCCGCGTATGTGCAGTTAAGATAGTGATAGCGGATAGGCCTTTACTAGTTGTTAGCGTGTATATGCCTACGGATAAAGCAGAGAACTTGTCTGAGTTTACAGACTGTCTCGGTGCGGTGAGTGCTCTTGTCGCCGACAGTAATGTTGAGTCAGTGTTTGTTCTGGGAGACTTTAACTCACACCCTGGTAAGCCATTTTTTAATGAACTTATAAACTTCTCACGCGAACAATTATGGACATGTGTTGACACTGAAGGTTTGGGTCTAGGGTCCAATACCTATACTTTTATTAGCGAGGCACACGGCTCTAAGAGATGGTTGGACCACTGCCTGGCGACTTCCTCGGCGCTTTGTGCTGTTGACAATGTATTTGTGAAATATGATGTTGTATGGTCAGACCATTTTCCGCTTATGTTAAGTTGCAACTTTAACTCATTAAGACCTAAGTTAATTAATTACATGCCAACGCAAAATAATGTAATGTGGGGGGAGAGAGACCATGAACAAATATCGACCTTTAAGCAATTATGTCACGATAGGTTAAGACTTATTAATTTTCCAGAGGAGTTTATAACGTGTAGTGATCAATTGTGTAGTAATCAAAGCCATAAAGCAGTTTTAGATAATATATATAATGAGATTATTCTCACTCTTTCTGTGGCTGCGACAGCCAGTCGCAGAAACGAGAAGAGAAGAGGAAACTCGGGAAAATGTGTTGTGGGGTGGAACAAGCATGTCGCTGAGGCTCACGGGGTGGCCAGGCAAAAATTTAAAACTTGGTTATGGTACGGTGAACCAAATAGTGGTGGTATTTATGACGAAATGAAGGAAACTAAAAGGATTTTTAAGTCGCGTCTTCGATGGTGCCAAAATAATCAGGACCAAATAAAAATGGATATTTTGGCATCTCACCACTCCAACCATAACTTTAGAGCATTTTGGAAATCTACAAATAAGTTAAACACCAAGCCAGGTCTTCCCGTGAGCGTCGAAGGTTTGTCTAGCGCCAAGAGTATAGCTGATATGTTTAGGGATCACTTTGTTGTGAAGTCGCCCTTAGGACCGTCTGTTTCGATGCTGGATTCTGAGACACGTCATGAGGGGCTCGCTACTAGGTTTACGGCAAAGGAAGTTATGCGAGCTATTAATAGTATGACAAAAGGCAAGTCTCCCGGACATGACGGTCTCAGCGTCGAGCATTTGCAACACGCTGGGCCTCACTTGCCAAGGGTGTTATCGTTGTTTTACTCGATGTGTATGTCTCACACGCACCTACCCGGTGATATGCTCAGGACAGTAGTGGTGCCAATAACTAAGAATAAAACTGGGGATGTTGCCGACAAGTGTAATTATAGGCCTATTTCGTTAGCTACTATTGTGGCTAAATTGTTTGACAGTTTGCTTAACGCACATTTAAATGAACACTTAGTGCTGCACGACAACCAATTCGGGTTTCGTTCGGGATTGTCTACCGAGTCGGCCATTTTGTGCCTTAAGCATACTGTCAAATATTACACGAAGCGAAGCACGCCCGTATACGCTTGTTTCCTAGATCTATCTAAGGCATTTGACCTAGTTAGCTATGATAGATTGTGGGAGAAGTTAGGTGTCATTGGCTTGCCAAGAGATATCATATCGGTTCTTAAATATTGGTACGCTAATCAGGAGAACTATGTAAAGTGGAAAGACAGTGTGTCTGAAACCTACAGGTTGGAGTGCGGGGTTAGGCAAGGGGGGCTGACGTCACCCTCGCTCTTCAACCTGTACGTTAACGAGCTGGTCGCGGCGCTCAGCAGCCAGCATGTCGGCTGCCACGTGGATGACGTATGCGTCAATAACATTAGCTACGCGGACGACATGGTGCTGCTGAGCGCCTCGATGTGCGGGCTAAGAACGCTGGTTAGAACTTGCGAGAAGTATGCGGTAGATCATGGTCTCATATATAATGTCGCGAAGAGTGAGATCATGGTCTTCAAAGCGGGCGTTAAATGTCCACAGCATGTTCCACCCCTTAACCTAAATAGTACTACTCTCACCAGAGTAAAAGAATTTAAGTATCTAGGTCACCTGCTCACCGAAGACTTAAAGGACGATACGGACATGGAAAGGGCGCGTAGGGCTCTAGCGGCGCGAGCTAACATGATCGCACACAGGTTTGCCCGATGTTCGAAACCGGTTAAAGTGACCCTTTTCAAGGCTTTCTGTACATCTTTGTACACCTGCACCCTGTGGGCCCAGTACACTCGTAAGTCGTTTGACGCCCTGCGCGTCCAATACAACAACGCGTTCAGGGTGCTGTTGCGGCTGCCGCGCTACTGTAGCGCGTCGGGGATGTTCGCGGAGGCGCGCACCGATTGCTTCTTCACCACTCTGCGCAAGCGGTGCGCGTCCCTGCTGAGCAGAGTGCGCGCCAGCCGCAACAGCGTCCTGGCCATGATCGCCGACCGCCTGGATTGTCCGTACATGAATCACTGCATAAGTCTTCATGTTCGAACCCAGGTGACTCGTAATAGTAAGGTTAAGTAGAAATGTATAATTATATTTTATTCAATATATCACTAACATAGATGTAAGGATAATCTCTTCTTGTCACTAACCAAATGAATCTTAGTTATTTGAAATAAATTATTTGAATTTGAATTTGAACAATATATGTATGTCGAAGTTATCCCTTTTTTTTATCTTTTTTTTTAAGGGATCTCTTCCATTTAACGTTTGAGCGGTTGAGAGATGAATAAAATCAAAAAAATATATATATACATTATGTATAGGGTCAGGTGGTAAACAATGAACCGGTGGTACACAACGAACCAACGCTTTTTTTTAAAAACGCGACTTTGCCAAACCGTGCCGAGAGTAAAAATGTACTTTAATTTGGTGGCGCCCCTCGCCCCCCAGTCGGCGTCCAGCCAGCGTCAAAACCGCACGTGTGACAAGGTGTTTTGTGATTTTCGGCACAAAAACAAGAAAAAAAGTAAGTGTTTTGACGTTTTATTTTACTTATATGTTGTCAATTTCAGAACATTCAGTTTTTTAGCTGTCTTGAGTAACTACTTGGCTATCGTTTAGAAATACTGTGACGTCTCCATCTTGTTTCGTATTTTTTTTAAATAACCTAAAACAACGAAAGGTGTAGATGGTACACAGTGTCTCACGAGGATAGGGTACACATTGACCCAGCGCAATGTGTTACAGCTATTGGTACACACTGTACCAGTTTCTTAATACCTAAACAGGTTCAGGTACTACCAGCTTTTTTCTCTTACCTTGTTTGTTCTATTGATAGGTAGTATTTGCTACAAAATTAAAATGTGTAGTTTTTTGATATAATATAGTATTTAAGTACTTTTTAAACTTTAGAATGGGGCGAACGAAGGTGGAGGAAAGAAAAAAAGGAGGACATACTAAAGAAGCGATGCAAATGGCTCTAGCACTGGTAAAACATGATGTCAGCATCCGAAAAGCTGCCAAAGACTGTAAATTGTCTTACCCTACACTAAGGAGGTATGTCATAAAAACTAAAAATAATGAAAACCTAATATAAAAGTATTCATTAATTACATGTGTTTGTTAGGCTTATTGACAAATACGTAAAATATTTTGTTATTAAATGATAGATAACTCAACAATTGTGATATTATAATTTCATTTTGAATGATTAGAAGTTTATTTTTTAGTTTTAATAATATCAGTCCTACGCCTGATTTCTAATTAAGAAAGACTGAAACCAATTTGACTGTTTAAAAGATCTCTGTAAGTCTATGCTAATTATCCAAGTGTTAAAAAGCTTAAGTTTTACTGATATTATGTTAAAGAATTAGATATATGATTATAGTTAAAAATTGTGATGTTATGATACTAAATTAGAACTATCTTGCAATAATTGAAGGCATAATTTTGTGGTTTAAGATAAATATTTAGATTTATATATTACGTTACGTTGGTTTGCGACTATTAATTAAAATAAATATAACCTTTTCTCAAAATAAATATATTGTTTTATTAATCAGCTTAATATTTTCCGAAAGCACTTCACATAGAGTCCGCTAATTTAAGTTTAATCTATGCAATGGTTCACTGTGTACTCGGTAGGTTCATTGTATGCCTACCCCCGGATCATTGTGTACTTATTGTTGGACACAATGAACCATTTCTCATGTTTTTAAAAAGTTGAAAAATCTCTACTTCTATTCAATTTTATGATAAGATTTGAATGCAAAATTAAAGCCAAATAAATAATGAATCGCCGAGCAAAAAAATATTTTTAATACTTTCGCATAGGAATAAATTATGGAATTTCAAACTTTTTGTGGTTCATTGTTGGCCACCTCACCCTACGTATACCCTGTATGTATCTAGGGTGATAAAAACGAATGCCACATGGACGCCATCTATCAATTGGAAATGGCTAATTCTACGCAAAGGGATAACTCAGTGCCTCCAGTGAAAAAGGGAATAACTCAAAATCGCTACTTTTCAGGAGAGGCAAAAAACCTTTCTTACGTCTTTTTTGGGTATTTAACGTTTAATATTAGAACTTGTTATGGGTTTAGGCTTTAGGTATAGTTAATAGCTTTTGATTAATGGGTATTGGTTTAACATTTATTTATTCTATACATCTTTTTTTAAGTTTTTATCGAGTTATGCCCTTAGTCACGAAAGCATAACGGTATAACATGATTTGTGTTTATCAATTCTGTGATACTTTAAGACGTAAGACGACTTATTCCCTTAGCTACAACTGTTCTATGGTTATAACAATACTTATTATTTCTACGTGTGTCGCAAATAAAGGAACAACGCGTCTTATTCAAGCAAATTTAATAGGTATATAAGGGTATAACTCTGCCATAAAATAAAACCAAATAGTATTAAAAATAAGAAATTTAATCGAAAATCAGTGGTTTTTAATCGCTGTCGTTAAAATTAAAGTCATCCATGTCAGGGTCTTGCTCAGCCCTTTCGGTTTCGGCAGTCGGAAGGTTTTTATAAAAATCATGACATTCGCTGTCAATGAATGGCAAAAGAGCCAGAAGATCCTTCTTTTTCTCCTTGCTTATGGGGATAGGTTTGTCGGATATATTTGTCAGCGAGTAGTTAATGTCTCTTGCTCTTCCGTATCTCTGGAATGAAAGACATTGAAAATCACCCTCGTCTGTTAATTTTTTTTTATATTGAACAACCAATGGATCAATGTTCGTGTATCTGAACCAAGTTATCTCAGGCCAGTACACCTTCTGTCTGTCGATGTTATTTTTTCTCAAAACCAGAGGTCCTTTTAGGTGTAGGTAGGTACTTACGAATGACAAGGTTGCTATAGTATTTGTACCTACCTCCTGATCGCCATCTTGTCCAGTGTCACTCCAGTTTTGATAAGCTACTGGTTCTAACGGGATCTGTAAAATTGGTAACAACTATTACTGTCAAAGTAGGTACAATAAGTAATAATAGGTAAAACCATCTCAAAACAAAAAAGACGCTAACTTTGCATGTGTACAATTAAAAATCCAAAACAAAACTAAGGCTATAATCAGATGCTATGCACAAATGCATTTTTTTTTACTTTATCTACCTATTCTCTTTAATAGTGTCGTCGCCTTTGTATCGCGCCGCCTTGGCGCGTGCCGCCTTTTGTCAAAGGATGCCGCCGCGTAAACAAAGAATGCGAGCGGCGTACCCGCAAGTGAATTTGGCAGTTTATATCGAATTAAATTCGTATTCTATTACAATAACCAAAAGTGCGTACGGGTGTAGCGATACTATCTAAGCGAATAGACTGATACTAGGTACCTACTTATGTTATAAATTCATCCTCGACTAATGCCGAATCATAACATTCATAACTCATAACTTATGATAATAACAACATATAAAACATACAAATTAGAAAGCAATCATGGTCTTTCAATTTAGACACATCGTTCTGGTCAACTGTAGTAAGGAATTGATTTCATAACGAGTAGGTAAGTACCTAAACATTTATTAACATAATAGCTAACTATCATCATCATCATCATCATCATCAGCCTATATTAGTCCACTGCTGGACATAGGCCTCTCCCATTGCACGCCAACGAGCACGATTCGTGGCCACTCTCATCCAGCTCTTGCCAGCCACCTTGCGAAGATCGTCACTCCACCTAGTCTGAGGGCGTCCTACACTACGTTTGCCGATTCGCGGTCTCCACTCAAGAATACGATAACTCCAGCGATTATCGGTTCTGCGGCACAAATGGCCGGCCCACTGCCACTTCAAGCTGCTAATTCGATGGACTACGTCGATAACCTTAGTTCTCTGTCGGATCACCTCATTACGGATCCGATCCTTCAGAGAAACTCCCAACATAGCCCTCTCCATAGCTCGCTGAGCGACTTTAAATTTGTGAACCAGCCCTTTCGTAAGTGTCCACGTTTCGGCTCCGTATGTCATGGCAGGTAGGACGCACTGATTGAAGACTTTAGTCTTCAAGCTCTGTGGAATAGTCGACGTGAAAACTTGACGCAATTTCCCATATGCTGCCCAACCCAGCTGTATTCTTCTGTTGGCCTCCTTCTCGAAGTTGTTTTTACCCAACTGCAGAGTTTGCCCCAGGTAAACATATTCTTGAACAACCTCAAGAGCATCGCCCTGTACTACAATCGGTCCCCGCATGACATGCTCATTGAGCATAATCTTGGTTTTGTCCAAGTTCATGCGGAGACCGATGCGTTGAGAAGAATCAGCTAGGTCATTCAACATATGTTGTAAATCCTGCAACGTTCGGGCCATAATGACGATGTTGTCTGCAAATCGCAAGTGTGTGATGTACTCGCCGTTTATGTTAATGCCACGTCCTTTCCAGACCAGCGTCTTAAACATATCCTCCAGTGCATTTGTGAACAATTTCGGGGAGATTACATCCCCTTGTTTCACACCTCGATGCAGGCGGATAGGTCTAGTCCACTGGTTCTGTACTTGGACGGCCATAGTTGCGGCGTTATACAGACATCTCAACACTTGGATATATCGCCAGTCTACTTGGCATCGTTGCATGGACTTCAGAACTGACCAGGTTTCGATAGAGTCAAAGGCCTTCTCATAGTCCACAAATGCTATGCACAGGGGCTGATTATACTCCTCGGTCTTTTGTATAATTTGCCGCACTGTATGAATGTGGTCTATGGTGCCATATCCTCCTCGAAACCCGGCCTGCTCCGGGGGGTTGAAATTCGTCAAGTCTTCGTGCAAGGCGGTTCGTGATGACTCTTGAAAACAGCTTGTAGACGTGGCTTAGAAGTGAAATGGGTCGGTAGTTCTTTATAAGGGTTTTATTACCCTTCTTAAAGAACAACACGACAATGCTCCTACTCCACGCCTCTGGAGTTCTTCCATCGAAGAGAACGGTGTTAAAGATTTTCTGGAGCTCCCTTAATACAGGTGTGCCTCCTGCTTTAAGGAGCTCAGTTGTAACACCGTCCTCCCCGGGAGCTTTCCCATTTTTAAGCTGTTTAAGAGCCATCTCGATTTCGTGTAGGCTTATCTCTGGCAAGTCCTCAGTATAGTGACGGGTTAATGGGGCTCTGGTGTCCTCATTTTCGGGATCAGGTGGGGATGCGTGCGAGGCGTATAAACGGCTGTAGAAGTCCTCAACTTCCGAAAGAACCCCCGGCTTAGAAGTAACGATTACTCCACTGTCTGTGGTCAACTTCATCAGATGGCTCCTCCCAAGAGACTGGACAAAAACTTTCGACCCCCGATTCTGCTCAATCGCTCGTTCAATAGAACGTGTATTGATGGATCGGAGGTCGTGTCGCACCAGTTTGCCAATCTTCTTGTTGAGAGCTCGACGTTCTGACGGAGTGACGGGTGGGTTTTCTCGTCGTTCCCTCATAAGTTCGAGAGTTTCAGTCGAAAATTTGGACTTCCTGCCCTTACGCTGCATCGTGCAAAATTTAACACCTTCCTCCCTGAGGACTCCCACCACATTTTCGAGGGCCTGATCAACGTCAACGACATTTGTGGTTTCCACGGCAGTAAATCGATTCTCCAGATTTGACTGGAATGTTTCAGATCCCATTATAGTTTGGAGCATGTTTGGTCGGAGCCTAGACTTCATCAAACGGACACGTTCAAGCTTAAAGTTGATATTCAGAGAGCCTCGGACAAGTCGGTGATCACTTCCGGTATTAAACCTGTTGATCACTGAGACGTCTCTGAATATATGCCTCTTGTCCGCTATGATGAAGTCAATCTCATTTTTCGTTGTAGTATCGGGGCTCTGCCATGTCCACCTCCTCTGGGGCTTCTTCTTAAAGAAAGAGTTCATTAGGAAAAGCCCCTCTTTTTCCAGGAAGTTGACAAGCATTTGCCCCCTATGGTTTCTGCAACCAAAACCGTGGGATCCTACTATCGATTCACTGCGATTCTGTACTCCCACTTCAGCGTTGAAGTCCCCCATGACAACGTTGTAATGGGCTTTGGTGGTGGAGTGTAAGGCCTTTGATATGTCCTCAAACATATCCTCCACCACCTCGTCCGAGTGTGCCGAGGTCGGTGCATAAACCTGTACTACCTTGAGGCTATACCTCTTGGTGAGCTTTATTATGAGGTATGCAACCCTGCTCGACACACTCGAAATTTCCACAACGTTGTCAGAAAGGGTTTTATTGACCAAGAACCCTACGCCACCCTGGGATAGCTGGTCTCCCTCTCGAAAGTACTTAAGGTGGCCTGATTCAAGGGTTACGGTGTCCTCTCCCTCTCTTCGGCTAACTAAGTACCTGTTTATTTTGTAAGATGTATAATCGCTTATTCAAATTGGTACTTACCAGTTCGGGAGGATTAATCACTAAGTTTGTTAACTTTCTTCCTCTATTCATTTTTAGTTTAATTTCACGCACTTGCACGCACACTGTTTGAGCCGCAAATGCTCACTCCTGGATTCAAAGTACGGCGAGTTTTAGTCATTTTTTATCAATTAAAAGAGACAATCAATTAATGTGAATTCTTTTGCGTCTAAAAAACAAATAAATATTATTATTAATGAATAGTGTATTCCCAAAATCGAAATAAACATACAAAAACTTAAACTAATTAAATGAGGTGTTTCCTATTGAGAGCATCCTAGCCAATAGTAAGGTGGCCTACGTGCGGATATGACGTATCGCGGTCAGCGGAGCAACGGAACGCTTCGAGTTATGCCTTTATGCACTCTGTACTATAAGGGAATAGTTCGAGTCATGCCTTTATGGACACTGTGCCATAAGGACATTGTTCGAGTTATTCCTTTATATACACTGGGCTATAAGGCAATAATCGGTTTTAGTTCTTTTTATGTACACGTCGTTACGGAATAACGCAAGTTGTTTCTTTTTGTGAAAAATATAACTGTAGATGTGTCTTTAGGTTGCATGGTTTTTTCGAGTTAAACGCACTAGTACCTTTAGACCGATAAAAAATTGCAGATAAGTAGAAATATGCCTTTAGAAACGGTGAGTTATGTCCATAGCGTAATCGAAAAATCTGGGTTAGGGGATAGCTAGAGATATGTCCTTTTGTCACAATATGCAACTGAACATGCTGAATCCAATGGTGTAATAAAAACATAAAGGCATAACTCGTCTTATTCCCCTTTTCACTGGAGGCACTGAACTTTATTTTTAAAAACAAATGATGGGCAATTGAACCGGTCGAATATGATAAAATAATAGTCGTATTCTATGACACGGATCGAATACAGCATTGATAATTTATATGTAAATTACATACCTTTAAATTAAATAAAGAACGGTTAAGGCAGACGACTTCCCAAAAATACATAAATGCCGTATTTAATGATTTAAAAAATAAAAGTAAGTCTCCTTTACGTAGAATTGGCTATTTCCAATATTTCAGGTAGGTAACTAGTTGCCGTCCATGTGGCGTTAGTTTTTTCCACCCTGTACATATTAAATAGAATAAGTAAACGAAAATTTACTTGTAAAATTATAATTAAATACATAACTAAATAAAATAAAATCAGAAATTAAGAATTAAGTTTCTATCTACTCTAAACTTAAATTAAAAAACGCATTTATTTCTAATACCGTTATAATTTTCCGGATAATAATAATACAGAACTAACCTAACATAAAGGTTTCACATCACGTGATTATTTAAAAATCCTGAAAAGTTAACGGTTTCTGAAACAATGCATTTTAATGAAAATTTGGCAAATGAAACCAAACCATTGGCATTGAGGAACGAAACTTTGGACTTCCGATTAGCGATAACTTGCCCATACCGCGGCCTTATTCTACATTAAGTCTTCACACCTATTGCTATCGTATTGTCAACGTTCCAGGCCCAGATAAAAATAATGAATAAATAAAGAAATAATTTATTATATTTAATAACTATAACGAGATTGTGTGTGACTGAGACGAAGAAAAAAGGGGTGAGTACGTCCACACACGGAACCTTGACGGCTTTGTGGTCCGGAGTTCCGGTATCCGAGCACGGTCGTCAGGGAGTTGGCATCGTACTCACAGAGCGAATGGCTGAATGTATGCAAGAGCATGAATGTGTGAGCCCAAGACTTCTCTGGGTGAGACTCAAGGTAAGTCTCACCCGTTTATTCGTAATTGGGGCTTATGCCCCAGATACGAATAAATCGAAAAAAGAAAGGGAGGAGTTTTGGGAAAGTTTGCATGAGGTTTCAACAAAATGCAAGGAGAATGAGAGGATTATTTTGTTAGGCGATTTTAATGGTTGGACAGGCGTGCAAAGGGATGGTTTTGAACCGGTACTGGGTAATTATGGTGATGAGCGAGTGAACGAGAATGGCAAATGTCTTCTTAATGTATGTTTGGCCAAGAATCTCTGCGTGACAAACTCAGTAGTTCATTTCATCAGTATACGTGGAGACGGCAGAATGAGAAGTCTATGATAGACTTGATGATTGTGGATGAACGGTTGCGTAACAAAGTTGTAGATACCAGAGCATTTCGAGGAGTTAGCGTAGGTTCAGATCACTACTTAGTGGTAACACGAGTAAGGGGTCTGTTCACACGTTGGCGCCATCGTGTTCCCGTACCTACCACTGCGTTAGAGAGGATAAAAGTAGAGAAACTGAATGACGAAGTTATACAAGATGAGTACGTAAGAAAGCTGAAAGATTGTTTTGAATGTGTTAATAAGATGAAAGACAGTGAAGTTGAGAATAATGTAAATAATGTATGAGAGATTATGAAGAATGGAATGGTCAAATCGGCCACTGAAGTATGAGGTGTCGTAAAAAGAAGGAAACGCAAGAATGAACGACTGGAATGGTGGGATAGAGAGGTAGATGATGTAGTGAAAGAGAAGAAAAAGTGTTGGTTGGATTTTGTAGCTGTAGATCCAGGACAAGATCTAAGCGACAGAAAGAAAAAAGAGTATAATAGATCAAAGAAAAGAGTGAAAGACGTTGTGGCTAGAAATAAATATTTACTGAATGAAAAGTATGACAGGAGTTTCTCTGACAACTTCCAGTCGAATATTAAACTCTTTTGGAGCTTGATTAATTCGGCTCGGGGGAAATCGGAGAAAACTAAATTAAGCGCGGTGAGGGATGAGTCTGGAGACTTAATATGTGAGGAAGAAAAAATGCTTGATAGATGGAAAACTTATTTTGAAAGCTTGTTTGAATGCGAAGATATTTGTCGTGAGCCAGAAAGCATGAGTAAAGATGCAAGTAGCGAAGATGAAAGTGTGATTAGTATGAGTGAAATAATGAAGGCTTTAAAAAGTATGAAAGCGGGAAAGTCAGCAGGTTGTGATAGAGTGTCGATAGAAATGCTGAGGAGAGGAGATGGCGTGGTGGGTAGTCTGTTGTACCGTCTTTTCAATGCATGTTGGAGTAGCGGCCGAGTCCCGGAAGATTGGGTCAAGGCCGTTATCGTCCCTCTGTATAAAGGAAAGGGGTCACAGCAAGACTGCAAAAACTACCGCGGTATCAGCCTCCTTAGTGTTGTCGGCAAAGTATATGCGAAGATTTTAATTGAAAGGGTATTGAATGTTACGAATGACAAAATCTGGGATGTACAAGCGGGATTTCGAAAGGGAATGGGATGTACGGATCAGGTCTTTTCACTACGGTCCATCACAGAAAAGTTTTTGGCGGTGAACCAAAAGGTTTTCTGTGCTTTTGTGGACCTGGAAAAGGCCTATGATAGGGTAGATAGAAAGGAGTTGTGGACGGTGCTGTCTATGTATGGAGTGAGCAGCAACCTGGTGCAGGCTTTGAGGTCCCTTTATGAGGGTTCCAAAGCCTGTGTCAGAATCAATGGCGCATACTCGGCCTGGTTTAACATCTCTAAAGGTGTTAGACAGGGCTGTGTTGCCTCACCATGGCTGTTCAATCTATTCATGGACAGTTGTATGTGGGATTTGAAAGGGTATGATAAGGGTTTGCGTGTGCAAGAGTTGCTAATCAAATGCCTCTTATATGCCGATGATCAAGTTATACTTGCCCCATCGGTACTTGAGTTGCAGGAGATGGTGACAGTGATGAATGAGGGATTTAAGCAAAAGGGGATGAAAGTAAATGTTACCAAGACCAAGGTCATGGTGATAGAGAAGGATGAGGAGATGACTGAGTGCGTGATAAATATAAATGGTGAATTAGTAGAACAAGTGAGCGAATTTGTGTACCTGGGAAGTATGTTTACAAGAGATGGTAAGTGTGAGAAGGATATCGAGAGGAGGGTGAATGCGGGCAATCAAATTAATGGGGCCCTGTACTCCTTTGTAAGCAGACAGGGCGTTTCACAAAAAGCCCGGCTGGCTGTTCACAATGGAGTGCTGGCACCTACCCTGATGTATGGTAGTGAATGTTGGGTGTGGCAGGACAAGCATGTAAGTCGTGTAAATGCAGTTGAAATGCGCTCTTTGCGTAGTATGTGTGGTGTGAAACTGATTGATAGAGTAAGAAATGAAAAAAATCAGAGAGAAATGTGGAATAAAAGAAGATGTAGTGACTAAGATTGAAAAGGGCATGCTTCGATGGTTCGGTCATTTGGAAAGGATGGATGAAAGAAGATTGACGAAAGAGATATACAGATCGAAAGTGAGTAGAAGGGTCGGAAGGGGCCGCCCTAGGCGTACTTTTTCGAATCAAATCGGAGAAATACTGGAAAAGGGCAGAATCGTAAGTACCCGAAACCGACGTGCGTGCATGACTCGATGTATGAATGTTGAAGAAGCGAAAGAAATTTGTCAAGATCGTAGCAAGTGGAAAGAAGTGGTCTCTGCCTACCCCTCTGGGAAACAGGCGTGATTTAATGTATGTATGTATGTACTATAACGAGATTCAATGGCTCAATTACCGACTCATAAATTTAATCATTAGGTAACTTGCAGATTTATTGATGTTAATAATAAAAGTTAAAACTAGACTTATTAAAATTAAAATTAAATTAAACTACTCAAATATTAAAGCCGTAAATGGGTGAATCAACTTTTAAGGTACTTCCCAATTTCCGACATGTTTTACCAATTATATGTTTTTAGAAAAACTATATTTTTGTTAATGACGTGACTTACACGCTTATTAAATCAGACAAATAGGCTCACATTTGAAGTTATTTGATTTAAAATAGTACAGTTTTAAATAATAATATAGTTGGTAACGCAGGGGACAATGTTGTCCCTAGGTTTTGTATGGAAAATGTGCATTTTCCCCTGAGTTACCAGGTTTTTTCGCGGATTAAAAAATATTTGAGCTGTTTAACGTGTAAGGTCTGTAAATTTGGTGGTCTGATTTTAATATTCATAGATCATTATTAACCATAAGTCACCAGGAAAGTTTTAAAACCGCAAAAGAAAAGGAGTACCTTAAAAGTTGATTCACCCAAATAATAATCACCACTATAAAAAGAACACCCCCTCTAGCAGGTCCGCTCGCGGTCCGTGTGACACTAGCTGCATTACCTCTCTGGATAGCTAGCCCAATCCTTTGGGAGAGGTAAGCACCAGCTCTATGATTTCCGGATGTGTCTATGAGCCGGGATGACAGAGCCTTTATAAAGCTTTTCTTATAAATTTCGTACAAATTGGCCGAGTCCCAAACTAAGCTCTAGGCTAATAATATGGGTAATACCAAGACAACGATAAACATATAGGATAGATAAATAAATAGAAATTTTCCAAGACATAGAAAGAAATACTATTTGCCCATACCGGGAATCAAAACGCATTGTCAATATGGAGGGGCAAACACAATGTAGAATAGGGCCCCAGCTAGTCCGTAGCATGCATAGTAATCGTGACACTGATGCACCGTTACAAGTTAATAATATTTAACTATTATGACAGCCAAGATACATTTTCACGTACGTAAGCCTCCACTATTGTTTTAAGTTTGGCTCATCCCTAATAGGTCTAGCAGCAAAACTGATTTCACAACAAATAATTACATTAAACGAACAACAACCCGAACATAATGAAATGCCTAGACCATCGTTATACTTAGTGACTCGATACATAAGCATGGCCTGAGTCAGAGTAAACTTCGCAATACACTTACGAAGAAGGCTAAGTTTGCCGCGTTTGACCTCGCAGCCGACGCGCCCCGCCAAATAACGCGATGTGTGGAACAGCGAACTGCCTAGTCCCCCCCTTCTCCCCACCTAAAGAAGAGCAAGTTTGCGCCTAGCTTTAAAGTTAATTAAGTGTCTCTCCCCTTGACTTCTCCATTAGCTACTATTTTGTATGATACTCGTATGTGGTGCTCGGATAGACGAGATAGCCAATTTTACAGCTATTGCGTTTCGTGAAGCAACTACCCCTTTTTGAAAGTAAAATAAACCTATTTCTATTGAAACAGCAATAAATAAAGGACACCCGCGTTATTCAGTCTAAAAGGAAACCACGGAATGTTTCTGCAAATGGCCGGAATAATTAATTGATACATTGCCTTAATAAGGCTCGAGGAGTGAGAGTGAAAAAGCGAGTAAATAAAGTGTTAAGGGTCGTGGTAGAGGTGAAAAATCCCGGACAAGCCGCAGAGAAATCATTCAAGTTAACGGCATACAGCGATCTGCACTTCGGCCGCTCGTGACCTGCCATTTTTTCACCGCCAGCAACTAGGCTCGCCCGAAAACAAACTGAACGACCAAGAAACCCGCTCGTTTTCGCTGCAATAAAAACAAAACGGAGGCGCCAGTTGTGTTGACTTAACACTATGCTTTCGGCATTTTGAATCGGAGTATTTTCTCAAAATTCAACTAACAATAATCCGAATCGGTAACAGCGCTTCACTTATTTAATAAATATTTACAAGTGAGGCTAGAGAATAATTTAATATTACTCGAGCGAAAAGACTTCTGTGGGAGTTTTTTGCTATCATGTTATTCTATGAATAAGTATTCGTTTCAAACATTGAAATAAATAATGATAACATTTTGTTGTAAACATCATTTTACCACTGATATTTCTCGTTTCAAGTCGAAATCGTATTGGGAAATTATTATGATAGTAAACTAAAGCCAGCTGAATTTTTATATGAATGTGCTCCGTCCATATTTTTGTAATAAAACATTTTTATTTAGCTTCCTTTCGAAATGAGAAAATTGACACTGAACGAATCCAACTTCTTATCTAAACAATGTGGTTTGAACCGATATCACTACATAGTATAAAACAAAGTCGCTTGCGCTGTCTGTCCCTATGTATGCTTAAATCTTTAAAACTACGCAACGGATTTTGATGCGGTTTTTTTAATAGATAGAGTGATTCTTAAGGAAGGTTTATATGTATAATACATTCCACGCGGGCGAAGCCGCGGACGGGTCGCTAGTATTTTATAATTGCACTTTAGGTACTTGAAATGGGTTTGGCTCAGAGTGCTACTTAGGTCTGTGTTTTGACACGCTACTTTTACTGTTTATAAAAAAAAAGAAATAATTAAAAAAAAAACTAGCGTTTGGGTTTGAAACCACATGAACCCTGAGTCAATTGCGTAATATACCAAATTTACCATGAAAGATGCTTAATGATGTTTATAATATTTACACGGATTAGGTTATTTTTAATAAAGTGAACTGTGAGTGATCAAAACATAATGTGCTACATTATGTTTTGATCACTCACACCTTTTTTTACAACATTCTATTTCTTGTTATTGAAAACAAACAGAATAGCAGTAGGTTCACAAGAGTTACAACTCCGCACTGCCCATAGCATCTGGAAATTTTTGGACGCTAAGGGCCTTTGCGGTGAGCACTAAACAAAGGGCTGCTACAAAAGATCAGCAATGGTCGAAGTGCGCACACGTCCCATCTCAACTCCAATAATAATAATAATAGCAGTAGGTGTCATCTCTCGATTAGGCCTATTGTAGCTGAAAGTTGGTATTTGGGAACAGGGATAGTATGTTCAGGAAGGAGGCGGATAAACTATTATAAAGACTAACGACTAATCTTATGGAGAAGCATGCCAACATAATCCATGTTGCATTGTATTCAAACCAATAATTTATAGATTCCACGAATAATCGTGTAAAAAGTTCGCTTAAAAAGTAAATCTAAACACTTCCATTATGTCTTAAAGCACCCGAATCGTTCGAATGCACGTTAAAGCAGTTAAAAGCCCTGTACAAAACGAGGCAAATCACAACGAACCCGAATTCCCTCCTCAAATCCTCGGTCTTCAATTAGATTCAGCGCGTTGTTTCTTTTATCAACATCGCTTCGTAAACTCGTCACATTTAAAAGAAAAAAACTGAACGCAATTTCGTTCGCCGTAAATGAAAGTTGGACCAGCGGAAGCAAAACGCCCGGGAGCAACGGGGTGATAAAGTAAATTATAGGATTGCATGTTTGCTCGCGGAATTAACTAATAAACTTATGAGAATCTATAGTTTATGTTCGTGTGAGGTAATAAAATTCAATATAAGAGGTACCTATAATTTTATATAAACACCTTTCATAATTACTCAGAATTTTCATTTAATCGAAAGGCATTCTCGCCGCATGAGTTTTTATCTTGGTAGTAGTCTCAAGTCTAACGTAACCTAACTTACGTAATTAATGTTTAAGATAAACTGAAAATATCGTGGTTTCCGCAGAAAGTAGCGTCCGATGAAATAAAATTCGATCAAATGATACAATCGATGAAGTGAAATTTGATAAAATGATGGGTAGGTACATGAGTTATTCTAAATACCCCAAAAGTTCAAAAGTTCTTAACCCCAAAAAATATTTTTTTATGGTCTAAGATCCGAATAGGAGACGGCTAGAAGTATTTTTTGTCAAATTTAATATGGTAAGTTATACATGGCGAAAAGGTTGGCTGAAAAAATCAGTCTATAATCTATGTATATTTTTTTTACTAAATGAATTTAAAAAAAAAACAATTGCTTGTTTAATAGACAAATCACATACTAATCGAAAGTATGAAGCCTATAGAATATGCAAATGTTAGGTTTAGTGCAAATGATTGGTACCGACTTACCTGTTTATACCCTCTACCTACCCAATAGTTATAATGGGAATAAATGGCAAACTAACGTATTCGTCTCTTAAACAAGCAATTGCATTTTTTTGTTATTAAATAAATTGATTTTTAAAATTTTAAATAATTATAAATACTGGACTGAGTATTTTTAATTAATATATTGTATTTTATATTACTAACCATATTAACTTTTATATGAAACACTTTTTATCGAATAAACAGCTGGTTGAAGGTCGTCTCCTATTCGGATCCCCTACTAATATTTGTTAAGAAGCCACCAAAGCTGCAATGTCCTCACAAAACTCAAAAGGGATGGTTTTTATGTACTTCCGAAGTCCGCACGAAGAACGTGAGATGGCAACAATTTGCGCTTGGCTTGATTGCTGCATCAAATTCAAAGAATCGCCGTTGACTTTAAAAACACCAAAAATTGTTCTTCAGGATAAAGAAGTTATAAATACACAACTATTAAATCAAAAAATCAAGAGCGTCGTATTTAAAAAAATCAACTAAAACATGCGAAATACCTGGTATGTTTGAACATTAAAACACCTTTAACAGTTTTAAGGACAAATTATTGAGTTTCATAATTTATAAGATCACAGATAGGGGTTATAGTTAACCCAAATCAAGGAATCCTACCGAATTTAGCACATGTGCCCGCTTAAAATGTTACATTTTGTTGTAAGGAAATAATTATTATTCGGTAAACGTGTTGAGATTTTGTTGTCTACTCCTCTTTACACTATACTTCTTTCCTCATGCCAATCCTTACCTGTTTTTCATTTTAAACTTATTCACAACCAAAACACGCATGACAATAGGACCTGCTAAAGTGTGTTCCTTTTTTTGTAGTGGTGATTATGATTTACATTTTTAATATTTGAGTAGCTTAGTTTTATTTTAATTTAAATACCTAGTCCTGCCATAAGTTCTGTTACTGACATTTATTACTATTTCTTACAATTACAAAAATATATTAAAAAATAAATAAATATATTAAGTTTAGTTTTAACTTTTAATTGTTAACATTAATAAATCCGTAAGTTAAATAAAATTTTAATTACAATGTTCAGATATTTGATACATCTCCACAATCCAAACGAGCCGAGCGTCCACACGCACTAATCAAATTACCTACCTATATCCAATCTCCTTGATTAGTTCAGCCATATATTTTTCTCATGTTAACTATTCAGGGTAAAGTTATTAGGAATCCATTAGGGACGCCGTTAATGAGTTTGAATCTTCCCTCTGATAGTGGGCAGACACAGTACAAAAAGCCATTGGCTCCAGATAAGGATTTACGTTGCTATAAACCCGGCCGGTTTGGACCCGGTCCAGGCGTCGAATCTATTTTCTCGCATACTCTCGCCCAGAATCCAGAATTGCTCGCTAAACCTCGCACGAGGTTTAATATTCGATGCAATTTCCACCTGCAAGGGAATCAAAATTGTTATTTAGGATACGATGTGGATGCATAATTTGGCATTTAAGTTCCATTGAAGTAGTTTTACATGGGAAAACCTGGTGAGGCAACCTGCCCTTGGGAATACCAGAGTTAAGTTTAGTTGAGTGCCGTCTTTATGCCACTCCCACATTCACGGGGCCCCGAAAGGTTGATGCAATTAATATAAAAAATACTTACCGTAAAATGGGGCTATTTGGTAATCACGGGGCTATTTGGAACTAAGTAATCATAAGCTTTTAGTTGATATATTTTTTGTCATGGCTATGCTAGAACTGTAAAATTTGTTGTCAGGCTAAGTTTTTAGTTCTATTATTGCCATGACAAAAATATATCAACTAAAAGCTTATAATTACTTGGGTTCCAAATAGCCTCGTGGTTCCCAAATAGCCCCGTTTTACGGTATAGAAGAAATACGATATTTGTGGTTTACTTTCATACTTTCCACCCATAAGATCCTTGAGGCTAACGTTTACCTGAAAGTCCTCCTGTCTTTACAAGATTGGATAAGGTAGTTTTATGTTTGGAAGAACACGCTTAATTTATTTTTGCCCACTTCCATCACCATAATTTAACTTGCTGCCTTAAAACAAGCTAAATAAGCCCAAACTAGATGGTTTTAATGTGAGCCTTTGAGGAGTTCCTATAGCCACCTATCGTCTACATCTTCACATCATAATAGTAGACTTTGCCATTAAAATTTCATACAGTGGTTTTTTAAAAATATCAACATTATTTAAAAAAAAACTGTTAAGTACCGTCAGCTGCAGAGAAAAGGATACCCTGGTAAGGATTGATTTTTATCGAAAACCTGTGGTTAGATTTAAATGATTTTGAGTTTATGTGTAGACAATAGTGTATATTCTTCAATTCACCGAAAAATCATATAAATTTAACCACAGGTTTTTGAAAAAAATCGATTCCTACCAGGAGGGGGGGTATCCTTTTCTCTGCAGCTGATTGTACATATTTTATTCGTATAGTCAAGATTTCACGTTCCTATCGTTATTTTTATAATGCTTTGTGTTTTCGGACAGTCAGTTGTTATTCCACCTAAAAAAAAAAGCGACTGAATCGATCCATCCCTTTGAGAGCTCAAATATCACACACAGATATTTAAACATATGATTTTGTATCGTTAGTGTAATACAAAATCACAACAATAAAATCAATTTTTTTTGCAAATATTTTTTAAAAATCTGAACGGTAAAAACCTTTATACAGCACACTCCTCTTCTTGCACCTGCATTAGAGGGTCTATGTATATCTTTAAGTTAGTGGAATCATTGAATCGGCAATATCTCTAATATTTTTCAAGGTAGAGTATAAATATTACAACGTGTGTAAATGGTGCACATATAGTAATATTTACTTTGCTTTATTAAATAATTACCCAGTATTTGTTGTAGTTTAGTTTGAGTTCTGAATAATTTAGTTTACACCGCCTGCCATGTATTTTTGTTTTTATTATTTCTCTGTCCAAGGTTGTCTGGAAGAGATCGCTATTTAGCGGTAAGACCGCCTACCTATAGTTAAAATGTAATGTTTGGTGTTCAATAAAGAGTATTTGTATTGTATTGTATTACCCCTTTTTCTGCGGTACTTACAAAAGTTACGTAGACATAAATAGAGACACAACTTTTCAAATTAGGTTAAATACGTGTACGAAGTATTAGCGAAGTAGAAGCCGAAATATTGCCCATAAAACAACAAAGTACCACCGCGAAAGAATATTATAAACGGGAATATCTTTTACCCAGACATTAAAGAGCATTGTTGAATATTTCCCGGGATAAAAGCCCATTGCTCGGCGAGTGCAGGTAATGGAGACAACGATTAAGCAAACGACCCACTGTTTTAAAGGATTATTTTATCCAGTATTCGTATTAAAACACTTTTAACCAACTTTAGAGGTAACTGTGCCATTCATTAGGCACTTCAGACACCATGAGTTGCATTTTGGTCAATTATGTTTTTGTGTTTAATTATGCCGTGTGGTTGCCGGCTTAGAATAGTGCCACTCCATGTCTTCCCGTGGATGTCGTAAGAGGCGACTAAGGGAATAAAGGCTTGTAGTACTGTTAGGCGATGGGCTTGCCACCTGTCACTAATACACTGGGAAATATCTTAGCCTACTTGTGCAAAATGTGGTTACAGAATTATCAAGAAGTTTTAAGACTTGTTGGCAATTCTTTAGCTCTGCCTACCCCACTCTGGGAATGAAGGCGTGAGTTTATGTATGTATGTATGTATGTTTTTGATTTTATCATCTAAATTACAATTTTTCAGATCTCTATTTTAAGATAATGGTAGTTTATGCGTTTGTTTATATTGCAGGAAGGTTTGTTAGAGTTTTATTGTCTTCTGAACTTGTTCCCACTGTCCCGCCAGATTTTAATTTAATTTGGTTTTATGAAATGTTCTGCGACGCATTTACCGCCGATGTTGGTGAGTAGTTTCTAGTTAAAAGCTGAAACTTTTGGAATGACATCGTTTGCAAATGTTTTGCCAGGGTTGAAATAGAAAAGTTGGGGCACAAATTATGTAAAAACTAGCTTTGACGTCGATTAGCAGCGAGGAACATCGGACAGACGTCATTTAAAAACGAGTTTAGTTGCAGTTGACGCTCGTATAACTTTTAACGGGCTAATGCTACATATACCAAGTACTGTCATTTTAGTGATGTCAAGATTGAAATTAGTCCCTTCACCAAATATAAAAGCCGTCAAACGTATGATTTTTTTGGCCCTGTCGGACAGTGTATGATATTTTCGGCAATTACACCCCGATTAAACCCAACGCATTTCGGTGACAGATGAACCATAGACTGGGCCCCAGTGTTTATTTATTTATTTAATTAATCTTTATTGCACAAAAGCATAATCTCTCTCAAGTAGGTACAGTCAACAGCATAAATAAGTGATCATTTATGTACCTTGTCGCTTTCAATCGTTTCACCATTTCGTATAATATTCCAAACACAACGTTAAAGTGACAAGGTACTTAAATGATCACTTATTTATGCTGTTGACTGTACCCATGGTATCTCAAAAATCCACGTTCGGCAGTATTAAAATAGAGCAAGGGAATTGAAACATTCGTATGTTTTATTGATTAACCCCTGATTAATTACTAACCGCCTTATACAGTCAAAAGGGTGTTATAAGTATAACATGGGTGAGCATATTTGTGACTGTTTCACTCTTTATTCGCGTGATTTAATGTATGTATGTATGTATATTTTCTTATTATAGGTAGGTACCGGGTGACTCCTAAGCCGTGAACCCAAATATGTTTTTCTTGTTCTTTACCGTTAGTTAAAGCACTCGTACGTAAGACTATGCAAAAATCTGTAAGTGTATTATAATAATAAATAAATAAAAAAATACCGACTGTCATGGTTAACCTACTTCTTACGTTGAATCTACATGACTCTTCTAGTAGAATAGCGTACCACGCGATAGGTAATTTTTACTATTTAAATAAATAAGTGTTAATTCCTACAATTAAACTTTTCATTCACCTTGAAATGCTGCGTTTAAAAACATAATTTCGGTTCATGACTTAGGAGTCAGCCTGTATAGCATACTTATGTTAATAAAACCATGAAGTCGCTTGATAGATCAATAGTCGTATAATTTAGGTATCGGTAGATTTATCTGAAAAAAAAAATGAATTTTTAACTTCCGTCACTAATCGGCCAGTAACAAGTGCTCTGACCAAAACGGACTACATATTGTTTGGGCAAAAAGTACAATTTATTTCATCCTGACAGCTACACGCATCACGTTTCCCTTTTGCTCCCCGGGGCGTGATTGTTTTGTCTTTGTCTAATTGGTTATTATTGCCCCTGTTGCTACGAGAGAGCGAGTATCACCAGAATTTACAATTATGTTTTCTAGTTTTTATTAATGAGGCTTAAATAATGTACGTACCTATTCTAAGACTTCGTTTAATTATTTAATTTAACATTTCTTGTGCAGACGGGCCCTTTCGAGAACATTTCGCCACTGTAGGAGATTTTTAGGGTTACGGACCCGAATGGAGTCAATCGGGACCCTATTAATATGTCTTGTCTACGTTGTCTGTCCATCCTTACTTTAAAGACCTGTATCCAGATAGCGAGTACACATTTCAGAATACTAGCTAGCTAGCGGTCCTGGGTTCAAATCCCGGTAAGGGCAGATATTTCTGTGATGAGCGCGAATATTTGTTCCTGAGTCATGGATGTTTTCTATGTATTTAAGTATATATTTCTCTATATAAGTATTTATGTCGTTGTCTAGTACCCATAGTACAAGCCTAGAGCTTAGTTTGGGACTAGGTCAATTGGTGTGACACTGTCCCCTTTTTTTTTATTTTTTTTTTATTTTACGTGTGGTCACGGCGAATTTGCGAGTAACTCGTGATTGTGTCTTAAAAACGGTAAATCATGCAAGCACTAATTTGGTATGATTAATAGTACAAACCCTGAAGCCAAAACAACAAATACTAGAATTTGATCGAGTATGAGTTGGGCTTGTTCTGAGTCGATTCAAAATCATATTCAAATCGGAATAATACATACTATAATACCTACTGTACGGTGGTACGGAGCTACCGGCGCGCGAGTCCGACTAGCACTTCACCGGTTTCTTCAAAGTGTCCCTCTTAGTAACTCAGCTGTTCGAATTCGCAGAATTTCCTTTCGAGTTTTCCCTAAAACATAAAACCTAATGGTACTTGGCAACCACTGGGGCTTGAACTCGTACCTTACAAACACGAGGCACACCCTTCATCACTAGGTCACCGACGCTCTTCAAATTGAAAGATAATAAAAAAAGGGAAAGAGACGACAGATAGTGGTAATTGTTGCGAAACGGTCCCAACTCAACGTGTGCTGGTTGCGAAGCCAACTCTGATCTTCCGTTGGGACCGCTCGGTGAAAACACGAGAGGATTGCCAAAGATTTCAACAGAGTATTACTGCTCGTATTTAAAGATAAAAATGTCTTATAATGTAGGCTGGATTCGGTCTGGTTTTCATTATACTTCCATTTCGTCCTTTCCGACAGCATGTTTTTTCTCGCAACATGTAGAAAATCAATTACCTAATATAAATATTCTAAGAGTTCACAAATCTATTGAAACATTGCAATCAATGCTAACAAGTGTTCGTTAAATTGTGAATCGTTCGTTCGTGCATTGCCTAGTATGTGGGAGACAATGTACAACAATGTCAGTTTATGATATTACGGTGATATTTGTTTACGAGATTAAATTACTCTTTTTCATGAATGAATACCGATGGCAAGAGAGAGATGGGAGAATTGAATAACACGTGTCAGTAGGCGTAGTACACTACTCGGCGCGGTTCACGTAAATTTTGTAATTATTTGATGCTAATAAAGGTTTGCGACGTGTATTATGTGATTCATTTCATTCAAAAATGATTCAACAAATGAATACAAGCAATTTATCACTCACTCATTTATTAAAAAAGACCTACCTTAAATTTTAGTTAACAACTTTACAGTTGAACTATTATTTCCCGTATTCCAATATGCTTTTCACTAGTAATTTGAAGTTCATTAAAACACTGATGTCGTCATAAGATGCACCGTGGAGCACTCAACGGAACATTTCCTTCAGCTTTCGTAATTAAAGGCCGCTCGTACTTTTGAACTAGATAGATTACATAGCCCTCAAAGTCTTAATATTTTGGTTTCGGTGACACTTTAGGAAAATTGAAGAATTTAGGAATTTTTTGGAGAATGTGCTTAGAAAGAATTAAGTACTATTATTTGTAGATTACAGTTGCAGTGCTAAAATCAATAACAACAAAATCAATGACGCATAATAAAATGAAAGTAATTAAGAGATTGTATTTGTATTTGTTATCTATGCCTAAAATAGTAAAATACTAGTTTCCGGTAAAATTATACTTCCGGACCTTGGCGTTTTGACAAGCACGTTTTGGCTGCACGTAATGTGACGTACAATAAAATAATTATTAGTTCTATCCGTATTTCATTAATTATAATTATAAAATTAATAATTATAACCCGAAACCGACGTGCGTGCATGTCTCAATGTATGAATGCTGAAGAAGCGAAAAAAAATTGACAAGATCGTAGCAAGTGGAAAGAAATGGTCTCTGCCTACCCCTCTGGGAAACAGGCGTGATTTAATGTATGTATGTATAATCCCTCAAGTTCGCATAATTATGAAGTTGGAGTGAAGTAGGAAATTTCTGTGGCCAGTAATTTATCGGACCTAATCTAAGGAGTACCTATGCCATCGAAATTAAACCCAACACCTGAATTTGTACATAAAAAATATCGAGGTCTAAAAATGTCTAAAAATCAGAGAGCAATAGAGGTAGACACGATACAATTTTTACTCTCGACGTATTTTGTGTAACCAACGTTTTTCTTTTATTAAATGTGGTATGACTAACTTGTTCCGATTAATTTCTAAGAAGAATCTAAATCATGATTTGAATAATCTATGCCCAAAAAAAGAATGACATTGTCTCTTGTACAAATAAAAAGAGATAGCAACCTCACAAATGTTGCCAGCACGTCGTCCTAAGGCACGTTTTACTGGAGAAGCAAATATTATGGACCTATTTATTGAGAAAGGAAAAAAAAGTTTAAATGCATAATTCGACCAAGGTTCATATAACATTTATTACTCCTTATGACCTCAGGAATGATAAAATCTTACGAAATCCTCCCGGGCACCCTGTATCTAGACATTACGATTTTTTTAAATTAATAATCGCCTGTTTCACAATCGACAAGTAAAGCATATTTGACGGATAAATATAGCCCTTTCTCTTTCTTACACATGTAAATAGACAAGGAGAGAGCCAACTTTAAATGGCAGTTAAACAGGCTCTTAAAGTAATAAAACTGCATAACGATATTTGAGGCTTATGTATTGAAAAAAAAAAACCATTTTGCAAACACCAGCCCGAGCAAAAATAGGCTTTCAAATGCAATTTTTAACAATTCAAACGAAACCATAAAAATGGGTCCGCGGTTAGATTTTATTGCCTATAATATCAATTTTCTTTTTTTTGAAGATAAAAAATCCATTATGTAGTGTCTGAGACATAAAAGCTCGTTAGATAAAGTGTAATAAAAATTAATTGCATTTAGTTAATTGAAAACGCACGAGCATTTAGACACACACGATAGTCTCCATGATGGAGTTATACTACGGTATACTGTTAACAGCAATTGCTTATGTAAAAATGGAAATGGAATCAACCACCGAGTTCAATAGAAAGAATTTCCAGTACAATTTAGAAAATGCCCCTCGCTTGTTTAAAGAGTTTATGGCCACCTATAATAAAAAATATACAGGAAAAGAGAAGGAGCGCAGAGGGAGAGTTTTCTACGACAACTTAAAGAGAATGAATGCAATCAATCAAAATTTCAAATCAAAGGATTGGGTTGCTCATATAACCGAACTAGCGGACCAGTCCTATAAGGATTATTTAAAGTTGAAAAATATAACAAAAGAAAATACAAAGGTTGATGTAGCTAACGGGGCACAAAGGTATTTTTTGACACCGTTTTTTTATTGTTATTGCAATTAAGAGGCCACCTTTGGTGCCACGCCCCCACAAGAATGGCTTTTTGTGCTTATGGAGATAGTTCGCACGCGTCTTGGCGGCAACATCAAATTCAATTAATTGCTGTTTATTTTAAAACCACAACATTTATTGAAAAAATGGTTTGCCAGGTTTAAAAAAATTACATATACTCAACTAGGATCATGGCGCCAGTGTTGGACACTTTTAGCTGATAGGCACCAGTAATAAACACTTAACTCCGAATTCAAAATTACAAACGGTTCTAAATTAATTGTTGAAAAACAAATTAATAACCCTTACCTTCTGTAAAATAAGAATCAAGTGTCCATCATTGGACCTTGTCCATTACTGGTTCCGTTACCCTACTGAATCAAAAATTATCGTTAAAGATTATTGGGTTTTCGAAGATTCAACCAAGAACATGCAAAAATGGTGTCATTTTTGCATGTTCTTGGTTGTTGGTTTGTTGATAAATAAAACTATCGAGGATTTTATATCTAATCGTGTTTTCACGTTTGCCAGTCTCAAGAGAATATTGATCAAGTTTAGTATATCCAAAGAAGAGAAACAAAAGCGTTATGGTTATTGAGATCCAGATCAAATTGTATACAAAATCATTGTTTTGAGAGTTACATACACACAAAGGGTGCCCTTTTAACTAAGTCTGTCTGTCTGTCAGTGAGGTGCACCTCATGACTTAGCTAGACACTGGTTTTTTTTTAATTATCACAGTTTTTTTTTTTTTTTAATAAAATAAACTGAAATATGAATGGGAGTCCGTATATAACAAACGTGTTATTCGGCGTTTTGTGCCGTAGTATTATAAGCCCATTTTGTAGTAACCCTAGTACAATTACTTGAACCTTTTAAGCATTGTTTTCAACTTCACAACATCTCGTAGCATAGATCCTAATGAATTCCTCAAAAGGTTATCAACACATATTATATTGTTCAAAATGTTACATTTATAATCTGACCGATTCCATTCACGAGCATCATAAGCAAAGAGCGGAATTCTTCATAGCAAAAATCAAACTGTCAGAGGGATTGACCTAACTGTTTTATCGACTTATCGATAAATATTTGTCACTTAACGAAACAAAGTTAAAGTAATGAAATCAGGCTTTTGGATATACATACAAACAAATTAACGGTGTCCCTAATTAGCTGACCGCCACTGTATTTTAGTATAATAGTAAAGAATAAAACAGAAAATACTTTTTTTAATTTTCTATATGAAACTTATCATTAAAAATTAAAAACAAATATTGCTAAGAGTAGGTACCTAACTAATCTTCATTCAAAATAACAAAGTCGAAATCTAAATCTGTACTAAATATGTTTTCTTCATCTTCCCTGTAGTAAAAGAAAATAGTCATTATTTTTTCAACATTGTCACCTTTCAAATTACTCCTTTTTTCATTGTAGATCCATTTATAAGATGAAAACGAGCGTTCTGCCTCAGTTGAAGTAACAGGAGCATATTTGTAGTACTCGATAACGGTGTTTTGGCTGTAATCACTTTTTTCTATAAAATCAGCATATCAGGTCAAATGTTACAGAATAATCTTTTAAGTTGATTATGGATACCTAATGCGATATTATTCCGTAACATCGATAAGTCGATAAAACAGTTAGGTCAATCCCTCTGACAGTTTGATTTTTGCTATGAAGAATTCCGCTCTTTGATCATAAGGTACTCCTAGCAGCTAACGTTTAATACGAAGGATATAAAATTTCCTACATTGAAAAAAGTACCTGAAATACCGTTTTATAGAAGACGGAACCAATATATTTACAGTTTAACGAACAAATTCGTTTAACAAACAATATTTGCAAGTAAAAACACACCATGCTTTGATCCATTCTCTTACTTTATCCATAGGGGTTCCAAAATGTCTATGCAGCAGCTCGTTAACTATTAACCTTTTGAACGCCGTACGTCAAATACAAAATGCGTCACTCACACGCCAAACATGTTTGCTATGCTAAGCAAATTACAACTTAACCCATACGAAACAAAGTCTCTTTTAATCTCTAACTTGTGTCGGCTGTGGCCGTCGGTGACGTCAGTGGCACGACTTTCAATTGTCGGCCAGAGCCGACTGTGGGGTTCAAAAGGTTAAAGATATAACCGCGGATAGATGTGACGACATAGTAGTGTACCCGCCTACGAACCTAGCAGTCACGGGTTCGATTTTCCCGATTTGTGGATGACTGCGAATATTTTGTTTTGTGAATGCATTTAAGTTTGTAGTTCTCTACATAAATATGTTATTGTTCAAGCCTTGACCTTAGCCTGGGACTTATTAGGGATTAGGGACTCCGGACGAGCCCGAAACATGTCGAGCGTTTTTCGACAATACTTACGTGAGTAACCCGGTGTGATTTCCTTAATATACGTCAGTTTGTCGTTGTCCAGTACAAGCTTAAAGATTAGTTAGGTTAATTTATTTTATATTTATTTTTATTAAATCTTCAAAAAATCTTCGTTTCTTTTCATTTTCGTCCAGCTAATCCTTTCTATTCTCCGACAACACCACATCTCAAACGCTTCCAATCTGTGTGAGTGTCCAGGTCTCGCTACCGTACAACCAAATGCAACTCTAACTAATATTATCCACTTTTTAGATATTTTTCCTACTCCTGTACTTTTATATGTCATTTATATAGTCACGAACACTAATATAAGAATATAGATAATATGTCCGCAGAACATTCCGTAGAAAAGTCTATCTAGTCTATTCCCCTTAACAGCACTTGTGCTTTTTTGAGCCAAAACGATAAGCCTAGCTGCCAAAGCTTACACCTAGGTTAATTTGACCAATCAAAATACTTCACCAAATTAAACCACCAATCACAATACACATTGACTGTCAATCGGAA
This sequence comes from Acleris emargana, assembly GCA_927399475.2. Classification (NCBI taxonomy): domain Eukaryota; kingdom Metazoa; phylum Arthropoda; class Insecta; order Lepidoptera; family Tortricidae; genus Acleris; species Acleris emargana. The sequence goes on from OV656840.1 coordinate 9,655,693, forward strand.
CGTTATGTTCTTTTTGGTATGTAAACTCTTTTAATAATTTAACTAGTGTAGTAGTAGTAGGTGTTTTTTAGTCCCTATTTCAAAAGTTAAATCGATTGTGCAACTTTAAAAAAAAATATGAAACCTGGCAAGTGCACATCAATTTAAAAACAAAGTTAACCATAGACACATATTTTGTTGTTTTCGAATGTTTCTCGCTCGTTTGTTGTTCTGTGCTTCGTTCGTTCGTATTCTAACCTAGGTATATTAATTTAATTTTGCATTTTATTTGAAACCTAGTCGTAGAAAAAGTATTGTATGCAACGGTGTATAACTAAGTCAAAAAATACTCGTGGCGTCTTGCTTTACGATGTTCGCCTGCGGCTCACATCGTAACCACACCACTCGTCTTTTTTGACCTCTCTTATACAACTGTTGCATAAACTACTATAAGCTTTGAGGAGGTGCTTCTTGTTATTTTTTAAATCATAGGTATCTTTTTCGTCACGTTTAAATTACGAGCATGATGAGAATTGATACCTGACTTGTATAGTTAATTTACTGCGACTTATGTTTTTTTTATAGTCATGTGATTTATTTCAATCCCTTTGTTCCAGACCCGTTATAAACTGCACGAACCGTAGAGCGTATCTTTGGGAAAGATTCGCCACCCTAGGACCAACGACAACGGAAGAAGTACAATATTACGAGGAAGGAGAATACCCGGTCGAAAATAGAAGAGGAAAGAAAATACGAAAGAATGTCAATAAAATAGATTAGATATGCTTACCACAGAGGTGGGTACTTAAAACCTTAGAACTAAAACGTCTCCAAATTAAACCATTAAAAAGATCACTATGTTGTCGTCTACTCACCGTTAGTTACCGTATACCGTTAATCTGTTTTGTTATTCGCTTTCTGTGTGCTTTTGCTTGAAACGGTTGTCAGGTTTTTTTAATGATTTTTTTTAATTGTGATTCCTTATTTATGTAGTCTTTTAAGGTTTACTTCTAGCCATTAAATGGTTTTTTAAATTATTAATTTAAAATTCATGTAACGACGTGGTAATTAAGAGTTTACTAATATAATATGTTATACACGGTGCCCGTGAGCATTGCGAGACATTTTAACAGCATATTCCTGACCACATTTTAAGTTAAAAATGTTAATTAACGTCTGCTAAATTCGGCTCGGTTTTAGAGATATTTCGATTTTTGTGTAAAAATGCTGTAATGAAATCTCCAGTATGAGCCACCTTTATGATTGCGACGTTGCAAGACTTCACCATCTAATTTGACTGTAAAAGGAAACAAAAAGGTTACTAGTAACGGTTTTGAATAGATTCTGCTTGGTAATAATTTATGGCTATTACGCAAATATCTTCTTAATCATGACAGGGGTTTGTCTCTTTCTTCCACTTGACTTTTCTAACATTACTGGTTAAAAACATTCATTTGATTGTCAAGGGTAATCCCCATAAAACATAAGAAATGGAGGAAAAAGCGTTGCCAGCTCGTCCTAAAGCATTGTTTCACTAGAGAAGCGAAAATAGTTGATTTATTTTGTATGAAAAATCGAAAACTTAAAGAGTTTGAATTGGACCTAGGTTCATCTAACATTTATTACTCCTTATGACCTCAGGAATGCGTGGTTAAAATCTCTCGCAATGCTCACGGGCACCGTGTATAGTACCTACTCGTAAGTAATATTAACTAATCCATCTAAGCGTCTAATGATGACAAGTTATCGAAGAAGCCTTTTTCTCGAAAATTATGATTTTCGAATTTCCGCATTGTGTGAAAACCAAATGTATCCATCCCAATTCAGGACAATCCATTTCAGATAACAAACAAGTAAAGTCTATACATAGACTACTGAACTTTACTGTACACTTCTATTGGTAAAAACGAGATTGTGCAAAAAATATGTTGTTTTGGTGATTTAATGTTTTGTTTACTTATTTTATAAGACAAGCGGCTCTAGACATATTTATCTAAATTGTTTACACTCTGTATAAAACATGAACATTATTAAATACGTTGCTAAAACGACTTGTTAAGTCGAACGACGCTCGCTAAACTAACAAAACTACAATAAGCAGTTTACCTTTAACGTGATTAGCTCGTTTTGTATTCAACTAAAGTTGGAAAGTCTGCCGTTTTCGTCTATTTCTAACGCTCATTTTGTAATTGGTATTTTTGCTCGCGTTTTACTAAAAGCAGTAAGTGCCTATTTTTTTCAAGTAAGTGCATTTAAATGATTGACTAAAAACCTGTTGTTTGATCAGTAGTTAATCTAGCTAATTGTTAAACATCGTAAGTAATGGTAAAGGGATCGAAAATTTGGCACATTTCCTTGAGACTTGTGTGAAATTTTCAATCCCTTTTTCGAATTTTAACAATTAGTTGAGTTAACTACTGATCAAACAACAGGCCCTAAGTATTGTTCAGGTGAAATGGTTTGTATTTGAACCGTTTATACATACTATGGTTACTAATAAGTAAAACCATCAGGAGCACCAGTAAAATAACAAAAAATACAGATGTCATTGGGTTCTCAGTAATGTTGAGGGTTGTAAATTCCTTGACAACACCTAATCAAGTAAATTCTTTGTTAATCTAGAATAAATTCCTTAAAAAAATAAGTTCCCTTTGTTATTGTTTTTAGGGTTCCGCGACCCTATTAATATGCCTCCGCTGTCCGTCCGTCCGTAATAACTTTGAGCAGCTCATCTTTTGAACCATAATAGATAGCGGGTTGTTTTTTCAGTTTATGTATTATTATAGCGGATTTACTAACAAATATAAAAAAAAACTCCGTGGTTGCCGGGTGCCCCGTGTGGTTGCCGGGTTAGAATAGTGCCACTCTATGTCTTCCCGTGGATGTCGTTAGGGGCGACTAAGGGAATATAGGCTTGTAGTACTGTTAAGGATTTGAAACTGTCACTAATATGCTGGTAAACATCTTAGCCTATTTACGCAAATTGTGGTTACTGAATTATCAACAAATTTTTAAAGTTGTAATTCTGTAGCTCTGCCTAGCCCACTCTGGGATTACAGGCTTGAAGGCATGTATAAAAAAAACTGTCTTTGGTATGGTCATACTTAGTATGAGTTGGGCTCACACTGATTCGATTCAAAATCGGAATAAATAGTCCGACTCTCATTTGACCGGTTTCTTTCTGTGTTGCCTGTGTTTTGTATTTATTTTTTTATTCTTGTACAATAAAGAATATACATACGCACATACATTTTAACCTGTATATTTTTTGATAAAATTCTGTATATTATCTTGACCAAATTGAAAATCATTCTTGTTTAATATCTAGCTAGAACGACAAGTAAGCGTTTAATAAATGTACTTTCTCTTTTTACCTTTTCAATATAAATACAAATACCAGGACAAAACACACTGTGGATTAATAAGCAATCTCCTTGGTTCTCAAAATTTTGTCCTTAAAAAGCACGCCGTGCTGCCATATACAACCTCGCCGCTCGAGATATTAATTTGAAGGTAAAAGGGTGTGTAGGTTTGCGGGGCAAATAATTACACAACTTGTCATAGGCCATAAATATCGAGCATTAATTTGGCGTTCAATTAACCTCTTTGTTTACTCTCACTGAGGGGATGGAACTTTGGAAGTCGAGTTTAATTTACGGTGCGTGTATTTAACGTGACATGACATGCAATATCGACACAGAAGGCCGTTTAAACTGGCGCAACACAGACATATTGCTTTGGATTTCCGGTACAAATAACTTACAGCGGGCCTAGTACCAGCGGATCGAAATGAATAAAAAATGGACATTCGCATTTTTTTCTAAAAATCCTATTTTAAAAAATGCTTTTCGGTTGGAAATTATGTGAGGAATAAAAAACGTTAAATAACATTTTTCAAAATGAGGCTTATTTTAAGCAGAAAAAAATAAAATGTGTTTTTTTTGTATGAAACTAAAAAATAGGTAGGTATCTTATTGTAAGAAAATCGTAACCGATCCCGCTTTCAAACCTTTAGAATATCATTGTCCTACTTTAGAACAGTAGAAAATAGTTAAAACCTTATCTCAGTAGGTGCCCGTTTTTTTTTTATAGTCCAATCAAAAGTCAGTAAATACAACATTTTTCTTAGTTATGTATTTTTTTATTTTCATTAAAAAACGGTATATTCATAACAATTTAGTATAAAAAAATATATATGACATTTTATTAAGGATAAATACAATTTTTTATAAGAAAATTGCATTGAAATAAAAACATTTATTGCGGTGATTTTATTGATAGTAAACAAATAGCTAAAATATACTTGAAATCAACAATAACGGTATAAGTAAATAAAAAAATGCCTTTTAAAAATCTTTATTATTTACCACCTTCTTCTACACTTGAATGTGCTTACTAATCTCCATGTTTTGATGTATAAGCTTTCAATTGCGTAGGTCATGCGACTCTTATATTAAAATTAGAACATTATGGTCTGTCAAATAATTCTCTAAATCTTGTCTTCATATCTTAGTGATAGAACACAAATGGTTGTTGTAAACCAAATAAAGTCTATTGGAGCAGCTGATAAATTAGGTGTGCCTCAGGGCTCTATATTAGGTCCTTTCTTATTTTTGGTTTATATTAATGACTTACCACCCACGGTAGATAGCCTTTGTGATATTGTGCTATTTGCTGATGAAAAATCATTAATTTTCAAGGTAGACCGAAAATCCGTCGATTACAGTAGGATAAACGCCACACTAGGTAAAGTACTTAATTGGTTTACCAGTAACAATTTGCTACTCAATGCTAAGAAAACTAAACGTGTTAGGTTCGCTTTGCCTAATGTTAGACAGGTAGATTCTCTACTATATTTCTTAATGATGAGAGATTGGAAATCGTAGATAAGGCGCTTTTCTTACGGATAACTATAGATAAAAACTTGCAATGGAGTCGCCATATAGCAGTACTAGCAGGTAAATTAAGTTCGGCAGCTTAAGCTGTTAGGAAAATCAGGCAACTTACTAATGTTGAGACAGCTCGCTTAGTTTATTATAGTTATTTTCATAGTGTTATGTCGTACGGTATTCTGGTTTGGGGAAAAGCTGCTAACATACAGACTATATTCGTGTTGCAAAAAAGAGCCATTCGTTCTATATATAATCTAAACTCCCGTGATTCCTTATGATTACTATTTACAGAAATTAATATTTTGACAGTGGCGTCACAATTTATTTATGAAAATATTATTTATGTCATTAAAAATCAAGACTCTTTTGTTAAGAATTGTGATATACATAATTTGAATACGAGAAATAAAAATAAAATTGCTACTTATTAAAATATTTCGTGTCCGTAAGGTAATAAATAAATCTTATACTTATATAGGTGAAAAAATAATTCCACCCTTGCTTAAAATGTTAAATTCAAAATTCAAAATATTTATTCAGTAAATTGGCCACATGCGGGCTGTGAATCTACCAGCACTTCGGACAAGACCATCATTGCGGAGAAGCGCCGCAAGAAACTCCAGCTGAAGGTAATTTTTTCAATCATAAAAACGTAATTATACTTAAAAGTAAGTTACATTAAGTAATAATAAGGTAATACCTTAAGTAATGAACAATAAATTCTTAAAACTAGCAAAAATAAAATTATTACAAATGTAAGGTCAATAAACATAATAAAATAATGACTATGAGAACAACATGACGAGGTCTCTCGAAAATAAAAGCTATTTTTAGTCTTCAAACTTTTTGAATTGCTTACAAGCAGAAACTTCATGTGAAAAAACCATCACTCTTTACCGCCTTTATGTTTATGACAAGGAGAAACGCAAGCTTTTTTAGAAAAAAAAACTCAAGCTATTCCAGGCATAGATAAAAAAGTTACGTTCGATTAAAATATGGATGTATAATACTTGTGCCCTCGTTTTATTATGGCCGTTTTCACTTTTTTACATACATACATACATTAAATCACGCCTGTTTCCCAGAGGGGTAGGCAGAGACCACTTCTTTCCACTTGCTACGATCCTGACAAATTTCCTTCGCTTCTTCAACATTCATACATCGAGTCATGCACGCACGTCGGTTTCGGATACTTAAGAAAGTAACAAACTAGATAATAATGTATTTGTCACATCACTTATTCGAAAAGGGGACTTTTCTTCCCTGCTAGGAGGGATCAAAGTGGAACTTTTCTGTTCAAGGACATTTTGTTGCCAGTATAAAATATAACGCAATAAAATATAAAAATAGTATGCACATAATCGACTAGTCGTTTAAATGCATACTATTTGCACATAATCAATTACATTTTTTAATAATCAAATACGTATTTTTTTTGTAAATTAATAAAATATCAAAATATATAATGACAAGCAAAGAGATTTATTAAAGGCTATAAATAAATAATTTCAAACAGCTTCGAACCTAAATCTCTCGTAATCGATTAGAATTTAATAAATTAACTACATGTTTTTTTTTCAATCTGACTATTATTTTTAGAGATAACAACATTTTACTGTAAATTTATATAGTATAATAAGATTAATAAGCATGGCTATACTGAGTAGGCTATAAATAAATAATTTATAAAACGGCTAACTACCTAACGATATTTCAAAATCGATACTTTAATAATGGACAGTCATAACTATAGATGTGATGTACGGATATATTATCTGTGGTGCCGTTATGTCATTGTGAAAAAATATGGCGTTGCCGATTGCGTTTTAAACACATAATTACAACTTTGTTGTCTGTTATCACCATTCTAAGTTTCAAAAGAGTAGAAAGAAAGATGTCAAGCAATGAAAATGGAGATTTACGATTAACGCCCGAATTTATAAAGGAGCAAGCCACTACAACTGGTACTGTGGTAACTACTTTTCAAACCGTACCGATCCTGTGTTTTAAATTAGATTCATCACTAAGATCTTTTATTTTCCTCATAGGTGATGTGAAAAGTGTGATGTGTCACACGGTAGCAAAATTATTTCCACCTTGGGCGTTAACACTTGAATCCCTCACTACGCTCAGGATTATATAATTGAATCCCGAGCGTAGCGAGTTGCTACCGTGTGACACATCACACTTTTCACAACTCAGTCAGTAGTAGGTTGTTATTTTTAATATTTCTAGCACACTTTTTAAGGTAAGGTTAACTCAGTCAAGTTGTTATTGTTACCCGACTGTCGAAGGTTGTTTGTCACTTGTTGGGACTGTAGAAACTCAACGCGTGGATTTTAATGATTCTTATGGTAATCGATTCGTCTTAATCAGTAACAGTAATTAAAATTCAATATGGCGGCAACAAGACGCCATTTAGTAAAAAAGAAAAATAAGATGACAAATGGGGTATCATTGAATAGGGACTTAAAAATCATCTGTGGGTTTCTATCATATTTTTTCATGTTTAACGATTATTTAGGATTTATAACGATTTAAATTTGCTAAGCAACAACAGCCGGGGTTTTAAAGCTTGCTCTTGTTGTTATTGTCTCTCTAATAAATAAATATCGGGGGATAATCTCACACAAATTGAGATAGTCCTGAACTAAGCTCTAGACTTGTACTACAAGTACTAGGCAAAGATAATAATAATAATAAATATCAGGGGACAATGTCACACCAATTGACCTAGTCCCAATTTAAGCTCTAGGATTGTTTTTTTTTTTTTTTTTTATATCATAGGTAGGCAAACGAGCACACAGGCCACCTGATGGTAAGTGGAAACTGTGACCCATAGACATTCGCATTTTGGGTACTAGACAATGATATAAATACTTATATAGAGAAAAATATTCGTAACCAGAAAATAACCGGTTAAAACCAGTTATAACCGGTTATTTGCATTCCCTAGTTATGGGAGAGGTCATTTGCAATCATTTTGGTCCCCTAATACCCTATGCAAATGTGAACCATTTCTGAGATAATTTAAATTTAAGTTTTTTGGCAAAAAAGTCAGGAACGCATCTTCAAAAATGTACAACAAAAAAAATGCAATTTAAATATATATATATATATATATATATATATATATATATATATATATATATATATATATTTTATATATATTTTGATAGCTTTTGTACAAGGTAAAATTGTTGTTCTTATGCAATATTAAAAGTTGAATTATCTGTACACGTTTAAGAATGCGAGACCAAAAAGTAAAAAAGAAACATGTTTTTTATCAGTTTATCCAACATAAATGACACAAAAACAAAAAAAAAACTAACTTTTGCGTAGGGTATTATGGGACCAAAATGATTGCAAATGATCTCCCCCATAAACCCTAGAGGGGAATAGGTCGACTTACCAATAACCCTGTATAGTTTTGGAAAGTGGTCACAAGATACAAGAGCGAATATACAATTAAAGTATTAGACAACAAAGTGTATGAACTATGCGAGAATTTATGGTAGCCAATCGAGTAATAGTAATTTAAATTACATGGTATCTCCGTCAGCTATTGAATAGGTATACTAAATTAAACCGCTGACAAAGTTTGATCAATAACTCACGCCGACAGTCTGCTGGTGGATTACGGCAGCGACTCCGGCGCACCGCAGTAATTCTGATTTAGTGTCACATTATCGTTAGCATAATCAGGCAAACAGCTGCGCTTCACTTGCCGCGCTTTTTACGAAACAGAAACATCGAGATGAGAATTTAAAGCACCCTTGCGTAATTCGTTTCTTTTTATTCGACGAACGGGAGACGTTAACGTAAAGTTGTATTAGTACGTCGTTTCGTATAACGAACCGTTCCGTTGACAGAGCATTGCACTGAGCTGCAGGGAATTCTTTTTAACCGATTGAAAGGGGCAAATATTTCGAATTTATTTACTGGTAAGATCAATTATTTGGGAACATAAGTACATACATACATGAACTCACGCCTTCATTCCCAGAGTGGGGTAGGCAGAGCTAAAGAATTACCAACAAGTCTTAAAACTTCTTGATAATTCTGTAACCACATTTTGCACAAGTAGGCTAAGATGTTTTCAAGTGTATTAGTGACAGGTAGTAAGCCCATCGCCTAACAGTACTATAAGCCTTAATCCCTTAGTCGCCTCTTACGACATCCCCGGGAAGACATGGAGTGGCACTATTCTAACCCGGCAACCACACGGCATAACATAACAGGAACATAAGTAAATTAAAAGAATTATCAATTCACAAAAACACGTCCTTCTTCTTAATTTGACAGTAGCAGCGTCCGCGTCAGTTGGAACATTAGAGTGTGCCAACGTGTACTATAAACATTTTAAAGGTATCAAACCCTTGGTAAGCAGTCCGTATAATAGAGAATATGCATGGTTGTTTTTAATCGCATTTCTCAACTAAAAATATAAATAACCGTAAAAGATACAGATAAAGATACATTGGTCAGTAGTGTGGTTTAGTAGTGTCGTGGGGAAGGAGGGAGATGATGATGATGAATACGGATGATACAATCATATTAAACTGTTAATAAGCAAACACCGGATTGGCGGGGGCAAAAATGTACCTGTGCTAGTGATTCATTAAATGTCGACTTAGTTTATCGACATCGATAAAAAACAATTTTTAATCATCCATCATTATTACAAGTAATGGCCAAGTTTGAATACCTTTTAATTATGTGCCAACCTCTTTTATTCGTACCTATCACAACTTTAGACAACTGTTATCTGATAGTGACCCTGTAATCGAGTAACTTATGACAGCCATTGAAATTATGTTGAATAACCAATTCATTCACTACAACAATATTCTTCAGCATTTCGACGAATTGAGAACCTATTTGATTTTTAAGTTGGTTAAAAATGTCTCGAAAGAAAAAAATACTGTTTATCTTCATGGAAATCTGATCATTCAGATATAGAAGATAAAGGTACGACTTACTTTGGCAAGAAATGTAAGATCCATATGTCACGACAAAAGTTGTCGATATTTAATGAATCACTAGCATTGGTACATTTTTGCCCCCGTCAATCCGGTGTATGTTAATAAGACAGCGAATTGACAGAGAGATCCAATATGCACGTCATGTAGCAAGTCGGCCATATAAACCTCATGTTAAATTCTGTTTTGCTAGAAAGAGACAGGAACAAATCGTTGCTAGCTTGTATCTTGGTTATTTTTATAGCTCCCAAAAAATGATTTTCTCAACTGCGTGTTACATCAATCGTGAAAAATAGTCATGAATATTCCCGATTAGTTAGCTATAGTTATTATAGCCAACTGCCAATATTTAATAGAAATACGGTATCTGTTAGGTATGTATGCGGGTTTTGCGTAACTCACTCCCACCAATCTAGGATTTGTTAATTAGGTCTCGATAAGCAGATAATAACTGTACAAAAACGGTATAGTCGGCAACAAACACTTTAAAGATTCATTTCGGTCGCTAATATTTAAAAAATAATATAATATTTTGAAAGTAGGATTTGAAAGTTGCCACAGACATTTGCGTTTGCGAAACTGTTATTTCTGGATGTTTGGGAATGTTAGATATTCTGCAAATGTAACATAACCTTGCCTGCTTACGTTTGCCATGACAATAAATGAAACATCTACGATTCGGGTAAACGCACGCATGCGCAAAATAACAAGAGAATTAATGCAGTAAATTCTAAATAAGTACCCGACAAAAGGGTAGGTACAAATAAAACAATATTTTTTAAACACAGAAATTATGTTAATTTGTTTTATACGCCAAATAATTGAAATTTAAATAATGCTTTTGCATAGACTTGTTACAAAGATGGTGTGGAGCTCATTGAAGATATTTTGCGGTGGTTTCTGAAAAAGAAAATATTTACTAAGATTTGGTTTAAATTAACAAAAAAACAACAAGGTCCCAAATGGAAACTAGTTTCTAATTACTAATCTGCGGTTTTTACATTCTAACTTAACTTTAAAACCGACTCGATAGCTCGCGACGTCTGCCTACAAGTCGTTTATTGTTACTGGCGGCAATTATGTATGTCCTTCCCACAGATCACAGAAACAAGGGAGATATGTTATGGGGGCGTGGTTCGTGTCGCCTCGATATGGTCAAATTGACCATATCGGCACGAGGCGTGTCAAGCGTTGACATAGTCACTCACTGAACGCTGTCAGTATAGAAGCTCCGTTTAAATGATAAAATGACTGTATGTAGCGTGAAAGTGTGCAAAAATCTAAATACAAACGTTAATATAAAATCAAAGGGCATAACTTACCACCGGTAAATTTTGTTTTTAAGCATTATTTATATTTTTAAATTAATAATTTATATTTGAATGGATTTCAGAGCGTAAGGTTGTGAAAGTTGTGTTGACGTGATTTCTATCGACTATCGATAAATGGCTTATTCTACAGCTATCAATAGAATTCAATGTGTTAATAGTTCTAGTTATTTATCACTACCACGACACGCTTAAAACAGAAGAAAAATAATTTTAACAAATTTTCACGTTATACAAAATTTTATTTTCTTTACAATATTAACGAACGACGAAGGACTCTAGCAATTCAAATATAAGTAGGCGAATCATACAATTAAGATAAAAATAAATTAACCAACCACAAAGGCAAAGGGCTCTGGCTCAGTATTGAGCTGTGCTGGCACACAGCGCTGATTGACAGCTCGCGCCGACTCACTCTTAAAAGGATTCAAGCCTAAAGGTTGGATGGTAGAGATTGCCCCAAGTATTAAGTCTATCTTTCTGTTTTAAGTAATTTGTACCATTTATGAAATAAAGTTTACATAATCAAGTCGGTAAACTACTGGTTTGTCCCAAACTGAGATCTTGTGACGTGACACTCAACCGAACCCATTTTATTAGTATATTTGTATTAACATCATAAAGTCCAAGTTTACAATTTAGACTTTTATGTACTAATCAAAACGAAAATCTTTAACAGCTCCAGAAAATTTTACCAAAGAAATTCGGCCATTTTTTTGTTACGTTCTAATATAGGTATCGTTCCAAATTTAAAATCTTATGTATCAATTTTACGCAAACCGTATTCTTGCTAATAAAATATTATTCTATTCTAACAATAATATATTAAGTTTAAATGATGTAATTGTATTAACCTAGTAGTAAAATAATGAAAATAGTACTTATTGCCTGTAAATTGAATAGTACCTATATTAACGTTGCAAACAAGTTTGAATTGTTTATCGATATATTTTGAAACATTCCTTGTGGCATCCCTAAGTGGACGACAGGAGAGAATCGCACACCTCTTGAAAAAAGTATAACTAGATGTCGCTGTGTGTGGGTAGTCCTTAACCTGCTGAACATAGCGACTACTATCTTGGCGCCATCTAGCTCTGAGGAACTTATTAATTACTCGTCGCATAGATGGCAGCTAAGTGACGAGTAAGCGCTACCTTACGTTCAGTGACTGAACTACGATGGAAAAAAAACGATCTTTCAGCATTTTTCAACCTTGAGAACTTAGTATAAAGCTTAATTTTCTGCTACTATCAAAACTATGTTACGGCGTTTTTAGTTCGTAAGCTGTAACCAATTATGAGGAGGTTGTTTTTGTAGTAGTTAATAGAGCGTAAGCGTAAGACGCACACATGTTTAAAAGTGGCGACACCGGGTCTTGTACGAATTGGCGTTCATGACATATCTCCCTTGTTTCTGTGATCTGTGGTCCTTCCTCAGGGTTTAATAACTATTTCCGTAGCAAATTTCATCAAAATCGGTTCAGTGGCTTTATCCATGAAAGCGTGACAAACAGACGGACAAAGTTATTTTAACATTTATAGTAAGTATTATCTAAAGTATGGATTAAATAAATTACATCCAGAAGACAGTAATTTCAAAGATACTGTGCGTAATAATCACTAGCCAGATCCTAACTTGATAAAATAAATAAATAAATAAATGTTGTTATTATAAACTTGGTGTTAAAACCTACCGGAAAAAGCTACCGGATTCAGTTACATGTTTGTAAGATTGTATCAATACATTAAATTTGACTATTATTATTTAGATATTTATTTAATTTTCTGCAAATTAGGTTTTTCATAATAAGTATATATAAAAATAAAATAACAATACCAATACAAAAATATAAACATTATAAAAAACCTAACCTACGGGTGCCGCCGGCAGCGGGGCAGGGCTCAAGCTACCGGTGGTTAGGGCTGCAGAGAGAGGAACCTCCTCACAATGCGTGGCGTGTCGAGGACTATTATTATTATTGTCATTCTTTAGATGTAAAGTCAAAAGCATAAAATATGTGCGAAATATATGTAGGTATAAATAGATCTTAATATGAGTGGCGTAGGGGTTTGGAGGTTTTTGGGGACGCCTTGATAACGTACCTATACATAATATATTTATGACTTTGACTGTGCATGAATAGTACAACAGATGGGTTATTATGACATAGCTATGCAGTTCATTTTACGGTGAGCGTAAAGGACAGAGCTATATAAATTATATAACTCTGTCCTTTTCTCTCGGATAAGTAGAGTGGAGTCGGAGATAAGTGAAGTGAAGAAAGTAAATGAAATGAATAAACTTACATGTTTTGTTCTTAAGACTGAGAGCTAAACCTTTATGTTCATTTGAACTATTTAAACCCAATACATTTCCTTTTTCGTTCTCCGTCCTATCAGAAAACTGATTCAAATTGGCGATCCACGTGGATGTGGTATCTGAATTGATGTCGTTTATTGCCTCCAGGCTGTGGTAAAGAATAATAAACCTCATCTCTGCTTCAGCCGGGCTCCCGTATTGTTTTTGGTAGTCACTTTGGTATTTGTCGAAGTACTCCTGTGCTTTGGTAAGATTATAAATAGGGCCAACTATAGGACTCGCTACACTGGTGTAAAATAGTGCAAGAGTTAAAACCAAAGTGCCAACAAGTGACTTCATCGTGAACGAGTGACAAAAATACAAGGCTACCAGCGGTTTATATTATGCCTTATCGTATTGCAGATAATTTGATTTTCTCTTTTCGACATGTTACAAAAACTTGCATTTAATTCAATATTTATAGGCAATCAGGGACGGTTCGCGGATCATTTAAATTAATATAAATATAAACCGATCAGTATTTTATTGCATAGCGGTTCGTCATAGTTTAAATATAATATGGTTTCTAGTTCCTTTGTAATCATTTGACAAACAAAACGTAAAGTTAGTTTTTAAAGTTCCATAGCCGTCGATAGATTGAAAACATTATGATTTCTTTATTCGCGTCAGTCTGCTGTATCTTCGTGCCCGTAATCAACTGTCCGTCCAATCAGACACAATCCAGTCACACATATCGAGGTTGACATTGAAATAGGTTTAAGGGGGCTACTTGAAATTATTTATTTTTGCAGAAGAATCTATTGTTTTTGTTTTTAACTGCTGCAGCAAATAAAGCCTGTGATTATTAGATTCAACATGAATTTAAACCAAAAAATACTTAATAAGCACGCGGTTAAGGTTCGTCTCAAAAATAGTCCCCTCAAAAAGATACCTTACGTTTTACTCCCTTACTCCGTTACAACCCGATCAATTCTGCTTCAACTTCTAAAAAATGACCTTAACTATGCTACTACCATCCTACTTCCTACTAATATTATAAACGCGAACGTTTGTAAGTATGGATGGATGGATGGATTTCGGTATACTGCCGTTTGGGAAAAATATTTTTCGCCAAATTTCACTTCCCAAAAAACTTTTCGCAGTAGTTTCATTTCCCAAACGAATCTTTAGCACATTTACATTTCGCATTTTTTTTATTTAGTCAAATTATCATTTGGCATCATTTTACTCTGTAAATTTTTATTAAGACAAACTTTTATTAAGCAAATGATTTCCTTTGGCAAATATTATAATCCAAAAAATTGTTTGTTCAAATTATTACTTCGCACAAAAGTGTACCTCATTAATCATTGACAAGTTAAAAAAAATAAAGTAGGTTAGGTTAGAACTGTGACCTCCACAGAAACGAACTGCTACCAGAAAATTAGGTTAGGTTAGGTTAGAACTGCGACCATAATAGCGCGCGAGCCGAGCGAGCATAGCGAGCGTGCCGCGGCAGCAGCCGGCGAAGCGCCAGAACGCAACTGCTGCCAGGTAAGTAGGTTATAGGTTACAAATTCTACCAGTAAACTAGGTTAAGTTAGGTTAGAACGGCCCCCAAAATAAACTCACAATTTTTATACCATACAAATCATTTGCCTTATTTTGTTTTGCGTAAAATATGTTATGCCAACTAAAACATTTGACTACCCACGTAAGGAAAAATAATCATACCCTACATTTTATTCAATGAACAACAAGATATACTTAATAAATCGTATGCCAACAATATTTTGGAAAAAGCATGTTATGCGAAACAATACATTTGACTACATGAAATTTGTTAAAATGAAACATGACCAAGTAATTATTTATTAAACAATAATTTGCCAAACTTAAATTCGCTAACTGATAATTTGCTATAAGCACAGAATAATAACTAGTAACTAGCGTTACAGAAGCTTTACTTCACAACGGTTTTCAAAGAAATATGTACTCAATCTGATAGACAATATGATTTAATTTAGCTCGCGTTCCAGTCGAGCACGTGTTCATTTACATACCTTCTAATTTTTTTTGAGGAAATATGGGCCTTAATACACTGTACTACGGTTCATAATAAGTTAGACGTGGTTATACGTGGTTATACGTGTGTCGTCTTTCGCTTGCGGCAGCCTACTAGATTGGCCCTTCCGCCGTGGCCGGCGCCTGGAGGTATGTTTTTAATACCTACACGCGGAGTGACACAGGCCTGCTATAAGTTATTTTGCCTTATCATTTTTTGGGAAATGAAAATTTAAGTAAAATAATTTGGGAAGTGTAACTTTGGGAAAAGATTTTAGACCAAACATTAGTGAACCGGAGATAACTTATACACTGGATTAAAACATAGGCTACTTTTTATCCCGGAACTTTTAAAAGTGCCCGTGGGATTAACTATAATCAAAACGTCGGCGGATGAAGACGTGGCCGCTGCTATGAAATTTTGTGTGTATGTCACCAATCACCTAACTCTTTAAAAACGGCTATACCGATTTGGATGAAGTTTTGCGTGTATATTTCAATGGGTTCCTGGATAGGTCATATAAGTAGTGAATGTTCATGTTTTTGTCGGTCACAAATACTCTTTTTAGGGTTCCGTGCCGGAAGGGTAACCCAACGGGACCCTATTCATATGCCTACGCGGTCCGTGCGTCCGTCCGTCCTAACATTAAAGAGTGTATTTTCAACAGTACCAAATAGGTAAAAAACGGTAGAACATAAAAGCGTCAAATTTGATATAATTATAGTACAAACCCTTTGATTTGGTTTGAAAAAGAGCAATTACAACAAAAACCTCAACTGTGAGTTAGGCTTGCGTTGATTTGAATCTAAATCGAATTCAAATTGGAACATAACAATACCTACTGTGCACCGTAACCCTTGGTGTGTGAGTCCAGCACGAACTTGTGCAGTGTTTTTTTTAGTGCTGTCTCGCGAGTAACGTTGACCAGGTGACGATCCTGGGTGACTGCTTTATCGTCAGTGTACTTTTGAGTTTGTTGATTTTAATTGTTAGCAAATTATATATACACATTCTTAAGACAACTATATTTATTACAATTAAAAGTTAAAACTTAACGTATTTATATTAAAATTAAACTAAGCTACTCAAATATTAAATATGTAAATAATAATCACCACTATAAAAAAAAAAAAACACCCCTCTAGCAGGTCCGCCCGCGGCATTGTCCCTGGGAAACTGGCTGCATTACCTCTCTGGATAGCTAGCCCAATCCTTACGAACATATTTTTGACACATATTATACCTTTTTTATAATCTATAAAGTTTCATTATCTTAACACACTGGCCACATAGAAAAAACCGGGCAAGAGCATGTCAGACCATGCTCAGTGTCTTGTTTGCACATACCCGCAATGTTTTGAAAGACCTATCTTACGACAACCCATACTAAGGGCAGGCATATTTCACTTCTATACAAAGCGACAAAGTAGGTCCGATCAACACGTAAAAGTATTGAATACATATAAAATATATGTATAATGCTGGCCGAACGCGCCTAAATAAACCATATTAACTCCTATTGAAAGTTCATTTTTCGTAGTTTACTGCGAACGTATAGTTATACCTACGTTTGCTCGCTCGAACGGTAGGGTTGTCAACACATCGAAAATATTAATATAAATTAACAGGTACACATTATGAGAAAAACAGTTAGGTACTTGAATAATCAAAATATAATATATATATATTTATATTTATATATATTTATTTGATGTACACGCTTGATTGTTACTTTTACATTCTGTTTAAGATTAAATAACTATTAACTATAGGTTTTTTCGAATCAAAACTCGTTTGCATAAATATTGAGGTTATGTGTCAAACAGTACTGATTTGTTTGTAAACAAATAATTTTATCATTTCTCCCGAATTTGACCCCGAATTTAGATAATTCAATATTTCTAACTTGATAAACACTGTTTCGTGTTGATTGATCACTTCAATATACTTAGGTATATCATCTTCAGGGATCGGAAATTCGGATCGATATTTACCTAAAGTTGACAAAATCCCGGAAAAAGACAGGTAAACACGGCGTCGGCTTTTTAAAAATATTATTTTAATAATATAAGTCCCGCGATTCTGGGATTCTACAAAATTTTAATATAATAATTACTTTACATGTAGGATAAAACATTCATTTTTGCTCCTATAAATTCGTTAGGTAATGAGTTACAGGTGAATTAAATAAAATTTGGTAAATCTATACATGAAAAATAACTTCAAACAGTTAATATAAATAATTGATTATGAATTAATGCCGGTGCAATTTATTTATTTTGAAATCCAGAAATTTTAGTAATGAATTCTATGATTGAGTCCGCCTCCATACAACTGAACAACAAAGCCGGTGCGAAAGTATAGGTAAATATCGATCCGAATTTCCGATCCCTGATCATCTTATATGTATAAATAAAAATAAATTGCAACTACTGACCTTTCCTCGTTCACCGGCAAAGAGAAAAACGTTTCCTTTTTATTATTTTTGGTTCTCTTGTGTAAACACCCACTTACACAGCAATAATGAGTCATTTTTTTTGATTAAACATTCACCAAAATAATTCAAAGAAACAACAACAAACACACCACACACATCTAACCGAACTTGACGTAATGACTAGAATGTACCTACTACCACAGATTAAGTAAGAGTGTACTACTCGCCTACTTGCATCTCGCTTGACGTGTCTCGACCATGTCTCGACACTCAAAAACCGGTCGAGCGAGTTGACATCGCCGCGCGCGGGCATCCTTGATGTATTAGCATCGGCAACTATGTTCCGTCAGGCGGTGATTATCGGACGTACCTCGCTCAGATAAATATCTGTTACGTAGTAACTCTTACTTAATCTGTGCTAAGGGGTAGACGAGGGAAAAAAACATCCTCAAGTTACGCGTAGGAAAGGTACACGAAAAAAAAAAATGTTTCAAGATTTTATTTTACCACTGTTGGCGTGACTAGTATGTATATGTATGCCAAATTACAGCTTTCTAATGCTACGAGTCTCTGAGCTAGGCTGCGGACGGACATGGCGAAACAATAAGGGTTCGTAGTTTAACTACGGAACTCTAAAAAAGCGATGGTTCGGATTCAATTGTTTTTGGATTTGCTGCTGAAAATGAAAATTGTCCCGAGACCTATGATGTATTACGACTATAAATGTAGATTAACACAAAAACAATGTGGAGACCGGATGATTGCTGCTTTTAGTAATAAACCATCCTCAAAGACGACAATATACAGGTGGTATTCCGGATTTCAACGTGGCCACGTACGACGTGCGTGAAGGTCGACCAAAATCGGCAGTCACGCAAGAAAACGTCGATGTCGTGCGTCAGCTGATAAAGAAAGACCGACATATGTCATATCGGGAAATGATGATGATGATGATGATAAGTGGGGACGCCCAGCCGAAGCAGGCGGGCAGTCGATTCGGTCAGCCGTTCATTCTGCCATATCGGGAGATTCAAGGGTGTTTGGGCATTGGAATGAGTCGGATACGAATTATTTTACAGGAACAATTAGGCGTGCGAAAGTTGTTTTCCCGTTGGATTATTATCTGATGACCAAAAAACGACTCGTGTCAATTGGTGCAGTAGAACTTTAAATAAATTCAACGACAGAAGCTCAAATTTTTAGCATTTTATCAGGTGACGAGTGTTGGATATATGCATATGAGCCAAAAAATAAAAACCAATCTCGAGTATGGGTGTACGAAGACGAGCTCAAGCCGACAAAAGTTATTCGTTCTCGCAGCACGGCCAAAAAAATAGCTACGTTTGTCTCCAAATGGGGTCACGTGGCTACTATTCTTCTTGAAGATCGTAGAACGATCAATGCCAATTGGTACACTACTATTTGTTTGCCGAGTATATTTGCTGAACTCCGAAAAAAACCCTAGTCACCGCACCACGACAATACCAGCCCTCACACCGCTCGGAAAACAACTGAGTATCTGGACGGTGAAAAAGTCGAATTACTGGACCGTCCCCCATACAGCTCCGACTTAAACCCCAATGACTTTTTCAAATTCCCCAAATTTAAGGATAAGTTGCGTGGTCAGCGGTTTCAGACGCCGGAAGCAGCAGTGGAGGCTTTTAAATGGGCCGTTTTGTTGACCCCTATTTCAGACTTCAATAAGTGTTTTAGCGACTACTGGTTTGAACGCATGGAAAAGTGCATAAAATATAAAGGAGTATACTTTGAAAAACAATAAAAATACTTTAATTTAAACTTTCAGTTTGACCCTCGTGTACAAGTAACGGCTGGAGAGGTAGTCAAATCACCCGAAAATGTATTATTATCGAATATTTTCGGAAGTGTCGTTTTCGGTATCAAATCCTAACTTAACCTGTATAAACAAATCAAATACATTTGATTAAAACATCAACAGTATAAACAATTTTATATATGTAATATAATGAAGCGCGAAGCGATTCAAATTAGCATTCATAAATACCCTTTTACGTAAATATCAATTGAAAAAAACTATTTTCCGCTATATTAAGATAAAATAAGGTAGGCGCACGTATAAAAGCAGCTTGCTTATTCATTATTTGGTACTTATCCACGATGAAGTCAGTCAACGTCGTGTTGGTTTTGACTCTAGCACTGCTTTTCGTCAATGTCCAAGCTAGTGGTCAAATTTTTGACCTTACCCAGGCACCACAGTATTTTGAAGGTTTTATAATAAAATTCAATAGACACTATGCTAGCCCAGCCGAAAAAAAGATGAGATTTCGCAATTTTTACCGCACTCTAGAAGTAATCAACAGTGTCAATGAAGATCCCTCGAAGACTTATATCTTCGGTTTGAATGACTTTGCTGATTTAACAGAAAAAGAAAAGGAAGAAAGGATGGGTCTGGTACCGACTAAGAAACCGGAACGTCTCATTTACGACCTTTCAAAAGCAAAAGAACTTTTTGAAGATTTTATAGTTAAGTATAACAAAGAATATTCCGGTCCAGCAGAAAAAAGAATGCGGTTTCAACTTTTTGTTGCAAGCTTGAAAATGATTAACGATTTAAATTCAACACAAGACAATTTTACGATGATTATTAATGATAGAGCTGATTGGACAGAAGAAGAAAAAAATCGGAGAAAACCTATATTACCACCCGCCTGGTAACCCAAAGAACCACGAGAGGCCGCAGCTCAGGGTGGTTGCGAATATTTGAGCAAGAGCCTAAAAATAAAATAAAATAATAGTAAGTGATTTCATCCTTTCCTTCCGTCAATCAGTTCCTTTTCTGATTTTTATTTCTAAAAATGTATTAAATTGTTATTACTTGTATAAACGCTTTAAGATGAAGTTATGAAACAAGAGTTATTTTAAGTACCTAAAATGTTCACAAATACTTATAAAACTAGTAAGACATATTATAACAGTGTGTTACAGCAAGCAATCAAGAGTTCATTTCAATGTTTGTTTTATTAGGGCCTTGCTGTTTCTATGATCTTTGTTATTTCACGCATATTTCGACAAAAACAAAATTTCATTTGGTTTGTTTTGTTCAGTAACTACCGCAAGATATTTTTGATGGGGACTCCTTTTTAATACCCCAACGCAAAAGGATGACTTAAAATCAAGACGACATTTGGTAAATAAAACTTAATAAAATTATGTGGAAAAACAAAATTGACTCAGTTTTGTTTTTTTTTGTTTGTAGCACACTTGCTTCATTCAAAACACTAGTATTACATTACAATAGTACTGATATCGTGGGAATTATCGCTCATAGATGATCTTTTAACCCTTTTGGGGTTCCGAAGTCAAACTAAAAACTCTTATAGTTTGACCTGACCTGAGGTCCGTTCTTATTATTTATTTATATTATTTGTCCAATGAAAGAGTGAATGCGGCTAGAATATAGGATTAAAGGATGAGTCACTGGAATTAGAAGATGGAACATTATATCTAGGTGTCACTCTGGATTTGAAACTAAAATTAAATTGACCGCGCATAGGTATACGTACACTAGCAGGTAAGCTAAGTTTTGCGGCATATCCAGTACTAAAGCAAATCCGACAACTTACAGAATTAGACACTTTTTTTTTTAATTATCGTGTAAAATGTTTAAGATGTTTACCTAGTAATTAAAAAGAAAATGAATAATCAAAGTTAAAAATATTATTATTACCTAGAAAATATTGACTGTTTTTAATTTAAGTAGGTATAGGCCCAATACATCCACGTACGAGCCACCGAAAAAAAAAGTGTATGATTCGTACTCTTGTTAATTAATTATAAACATAGCGTAGATATCATTGAAAAGACCTTACTTGATCTTTAAAAGTACGTGATTATCGAGTAATAGTTATGGGTAAATTGGTTTCTTTGGTTTTATTCACATTATGTCTTTACCCATTTCAATTGACACCGGAAATAATATAGTATCCAACAATGGGCTCGAAAATATCTGAGACGTCTCTGTTACTTAAGGCGTGTCAAATATTTTTGAGCTTAGTATTGAATAATATTTATTGCTGGTGACTGTACACTACGTCAGGTCTGTAATTACTCTGGTATTGCGATTTATATTCAAATATTTAATGAAGAGTCAAAAAGTTAGCTTATATACGTGTCTTTATTCATATTAATTATGCACACCTTGATAATAAATCTAATACCACACGAGAGAATATTATGATCACTTTCTCAACAGGACAAATAGGTACTCTCACTATCGATACGGTGAGTTGAGAAAATGTGACGTCATCGCAATAAATCCGTGGAGGACTAGAGTTAATGTTTCGTAAGAATCCGCGGCACATAACCTTGACCTGATCTTTTCCATATACAATACCCCTTTCACTTAATTCAATATCTTTGTAGTTGAAAAGACGCGCCTGCGTGCATTCAACTAGGATAAACGTACCAGTGAATGAACAATGCTAGTGAATGAATAAAGTGAGCATATTTTCGCAAAATAAGAATTCTATTAATTTCTACACAAAAAAGGTTTTTATTTAGATTAGCAACATTACTACTAACATCATGGTAACATTGAATTCAACTCAGGTGCATTAGTAGCAAAATAATGGATACATAAAGTGAACGTGTCGCAGACGTGTTTTCGTTGTATGGGGAAGTAGTTATCAGACGGTAAGTTACCATGTGTTTGATGTGATACTGTACTTATTCCAAACAATAACGATCCGTAGTATGTGTTTATTTTAAGTCTTAACGATTTTTTTTTCTATTTACATACCATAACATATTATGCTTTTCTTTAAAATTGGCATTTTTATGAAAATGTTCTATAACTGTATTACAGAAACCACTAAGACCAATTAATGAACCACGGTGTTCATTCCCTAGAACCGTGTGAATTACTTATTTTACAATATTGTGCTATTTCATTGTTATATTGAAGTTTCTTTTTCAGAAACATAGCTGTTAATTGATTGATTGATTGACGTCATGTAACCAGTATTCATTCACTGGTTTATAATTTCCAGTAAAATAATTCTGCATAAAATTTAAGAGCCAGTTAATTAACGATCATTAAAAGATAAAGATGTTTATTCAGTAAGTAGGCCGCACGGGCACTTTTACACGTTAAAAATCTACCAGCGCTTCGCAAGAGACCACTGCTGAGAAAAAACGCCGCAAGAAACTCAACAGTCAGTCGTTTTTTAAATATTGCTTATGATATTATACTATAATAAACTTAATCTAGCATTATATAAAACAATGAATCTCACATATAACAAAAAAAAATATATTTATGCGTAGTTGAGCAGGGTTTATTTTACAAGAACCTATTATACCTATAGCGTTTTCAGGCGGGAAAGTGGAGGTCAATGAATACTAATTAGTAAAATAATTTTAAATATATTAAAAAGAATAAAAAAACATAGACAATAATATTTGACGATTTGTTTTTTTTTAAACTCCCTAAAGGTCCACGTACTGCTTACCTTACCAAAGGTTTCACAAAACATCGACGTTTTGGTTAGTCCATGCGTTAGGTTAGGTTTCGTTATATGGACTCTTATTAACTTATTTATTTCGGATTTGCGTAATAATACCCGAAAAATACCTGAAATATTAAAAGCACTCATCGGTTTATTGCATGGTAAAATAAAATACCTATGGTTTATTGTCAGAAACACCACCAAATAAACCTCAAACTTTTTAATTTTCAAATGAAATAAAATGGCTATAAAATTATTGATAAAAGATATCTCGTTTGGTGTGTTGATGAGTCTTATTATGATATTTAAGGTTCTTAAGTAGTGTTAGTTTAAAGTCTTGTTGAACAAAGTCAATTCTAAAAATGATTATAACTGAACATGGTAAAACTTCTGTATTTCGGTTATTCTTTAACGCCATTTAGTTAAAAAGTTGCAAAATCTGGTACGTTAAAAAGTACAGCTGAGGTTGATTTGTCAGTACATTTGTTTTTGATTTAGTAGTAACTGCTTTTTTAATTATATATTCAAATTGATCTCATCGGCCACCTTGTATAAACACAACAAAATATATTTTTACAAAAATACTCTATAAATAAAATATAAGCATTTATATTACATTAACATCAATCAAGCGCGAAGCGATTGAAATTAACGTGATTTTTTAGCATATTTATGATGACAAAAAAATGCTGCGTTATAATAATTGATGAGAATGATAAGGTATTGTATAAATAGCAGGTTGATCTGCATTCTAGCCGTCGTCTAGGATGAGGTACCTCAAGTTTATTATCTCAAGTATATTGACTCTAGCGTTGGTTGACGCAAGTTTTTAAACCAAACCCCATAGAGAAATTTTCGATCTTGGTAGTGCGGCAGAGCATTTCGAAGATTACATAAAAATGTTCAAGAAACATTATGCCGGTCCGGGCGAAAAACAAATGAGATTTATCATTTTTTACAATAGCCTACATATAATCAACAGCATCAATTCAGATCTCAATTCAATATGGACCGCTGCTTTGACTGATTTTACTGATTTAACAAAAAAAGAATATGAAAGGAGAATAGGTTTACTACCCAATAAAGAAGGAAAAGTGTTTTTGATTATTTTATGAAAATATACAACAAACACTATTCTAACGCAACTGAAAACAGAATGCGGTATCACCGATTTGTCAACAGTCTAAAAAATATTAACAAAATCAATTCAAAACAAAACAGCTGGATTGCAGTTATAAATAATATGGCTGACTGGACTATAGAAGAGATTAAAAACATTAAAAAAATGGGGTGAGTGTATTAACTTTATTGTTAATTGAACTTTTAATATATGTATTGTTGATTATTTTAAAATATATATATAATCATAATCAACACGACACGACATAATCGATCTATAATTATTTGTTAAATAAATAAATCGATATTTTTTTTACAAACATCAGGAAAACAAACGTTTTAAAAACGGTTCGTTGTCGAACAGTTGATCTGTCGACGTTCCAAGATCGTGCGAGAGAGCAACACGACAATCATTTCCATTGAGAATGCTGTTTTTCAACTCTTGTTAAGTATTCATCTATAGTAAAGTGTCTTGTTTCATGTTTAGAAACTGCCGCAAAACCTTGATGAAGACTTCTTCGAAACAATACAACGTAACCTTTTACCTACATTGAGCGTATTAAAATGTTAAAAAATAAAGCAAATTAAAATTAAAATATCCGTGTGAATTATTTAATATTTTTATTTACTTTGTGGCACGTTTGCTTCATTTTAATCACTAGCGTCCGGATTTATACTGTATCGCGAATATTTTTGATTGCTCACTGCAATTTAAACACATTTCAACCGCAAGCTCCTCTTTCTCCGGTGTTGCGGGTGTTTATAAATGGGTGGCGACGATCACTTACCATCAGGCGACTCGCTTGCTCATCCGCCTCCTTTTTCATATAAAAAGGTAACTTGAAAATACGCAGTGTCTCTATTTTATTGACGGAACGAAGTAAGGTTTTATGTCAAAGTTTTTATGTTTGTACCCCGATACATTAGCGGCCATTACACGTAAAGTTCGGACCGCGCGAAACGCCATGTGCCGTTCCAATCTTCGTTCCGAACCGTACGTGTGAATGCAACTGTAATAGTAAAATAGTAAAAAATGTAAGTACGGTTCGGAACGAAGATTGGAACGGCGGGTGGCGTTTCCCGCGGTCCAAACTTTACGTGTAATGGCCGCTAATGAGTATCGTTGATCTGATCTTCATGCCGTTTGGTAAAAGAGTTGTCGAAGCGAATAATTGTTTTAATTAACTTTAGTAAGTTAGGAGAAATCGTAAGTTCTCGGTTTTAGGCAAACTACTAATCATCCGAACAAAGCAAGGACTTGCTGCCGCACTCAGAGACTGTAACAACCCCCCCTCGAATTCACGTCTTACCTACATAATCTTCTTTAACTTTAAACCTACCTAACTAACCTACACTCGTAATCTCTACTCAATACTACATACTACATCGTGATTTGGCCTCGTGATCGTCTAGTGTACCGGGAACCCTACTTTGTGAACCTGACTAGTAACCTAAGTACTTTAATGAGCAAGAGATTACTATTTCTTATATTAATAATTAAGTACCTTCTTCCTACTGGTTAAACTTATTATTTAGAGATACTTGGGGAAAGGACTCCTTGTTATAAATTATGAAACTAAACTACCTCTTAAATTAATTGTAACCAAGTGAATGTCTAATTTATTCTTAAATTGAGCCATTAGATCCTCTAGGAAGATCTTGATTACTATTAAAATGATTTAGTCAAAATAGAACAATTATGTTGCTTCACTAGACAAGTTTAGTAACTACTTGTTTCACTACTGGAAAAGGATAAATATATATTAGCGGTAAAAAGTGGGCACCTCCACCGCCCGTCCTGCTGCTCTCGGCCATTGATATAGAGCTCGCCCGCTAATATATCTATTATTATTATTGTCAAGATCGTAGCAAGTGGAAAGAAGTGGTCTCTGCCTACCCCTCTGGGAAACAGGCGTGATTTAATGTATGTATTGTATGTATGTATATTAGTGTTAATACTTGTAGACTCGTTCCAGTCTATATTATACTTTGACTCTACCAGCATTTCCTGAGGATCCCCATTGAGAAGAATATGCCGAAACAAACTCAAGGGTCAAACTCCTTTAGAATAATTAATTAGGTTCAAATTCATCAACTGGAATTTGTATTAAGACAAAACATTATCATAAAGTTCAGTCCAGATCTCTAAATAAATTCTTTAACCACATCTCTAAGTTAAACTAGTAACTTATATTATTTCCTAATAATAAAGCTTAGGTGACTTTCTCTAAAATTCATAATCATAGCTATCAATGTTTAACAAAACACCAACAGCAAACCTAATGTAGCCCAAATTATGGGTATGTTAACCTTTAACTCTCAGGTCTAGAACATGAGTTATGAAATCACTTTCATAGCCATTTTTTAGCACTATAACCATAGTACAAACTGTTAAATTTACAGATATTATTAACCTTTCTCAGAAATGCCATCTCTCGACAAATAACTTTCTTATTATAGTTATAAATAAAAGTATGTAAAATCCACATACATATAGGTACTGCTCTACAGTAATTCAATCACAACCTTTAACCAAGTAGGTAGTTTCAGTAGATGGCAAATGACCCTATAACCTGATATTGATTTATCGAGTTTAAGAATAACACACATAATCAGTGCAGTGAGCTTCCGAGTGGCTTGTTATATCAATAGACTGGTCTAGTCTAGTGGCCCTTTGGTCGCATCACTATCTGGAGTCCCTAATTATCATAGCATCCTCACAAGATGGAATGTACCCAAACTACACATCGCTTATTTATGTTAGAGGATCCGTGGAACCATCTAGCAAACATGTAAGTACAGTGACCCTCTGAACGGCCTTAACCAGTAACAGGAAAGCCTTAGCTTTGGTTTGTACTGTACATCCCTAACTGTTAACGATGAATTGAAAGAGAACAGACCAACCCGTAAGTACTACTCAGATCCTAGACCTAGCTAATGCAAAAGATAGTTTGTGTAAACCTCGTATTATTTGCTTTCCTAGTATCTTATAAATAAATATAACTATTTTCCGACCACAAATACAATTCCTATTGGCTAGTAATGTCTCAGTACGTATCTCAACGGCCCTATTTATCTTCAACCTGGTGTGGACAAATTATGGCAATTTACTGTAACTTGAAGGGTACCAATTCCGACGTTTTGTTTATTACACACTCGGGCAACTAGCATCCCTTTATCAACTAGTGATCCACTAAACGTCCACTTAGATTTCCACTTGCTCTAACAGAGGTCTACCTTAACCTTTATAATAGATAAACACCAAAGGCATACCAGTAAAATTTAGCCGAATACAAACGAAACACTATTCAAACACTATTTCCTCCTACCTAATTCTAATTTGACGTTTCTTAATTATAACCACTAAATATTTATAGCTTATTTCTAAGTATCCTAAATTGAAATGCTAGTTTATATTTACCAACTTCAATAATCTTGATTGTTACGTCATATACAGCGGCGATGTGAAACAAACCTTGTCAACATACGTCTAGCTACTCACGTTACGTGTTTATAAGTCTCTCACGGTGTAATGAAAGAACTTCTAACTACCTAATAACCCTAGCTTCCTATCGGTATATTGTTTTAGTTCAACTAAAAGTCCAATACCTACGACTTTTACGATTACGTTAAACGTGTGAGTGATGTATGGCTATTCAGGTGCAATAATAACCATCTAGACCAACTAAGACCTAACATAATAACAACTTCGGAAAACCAAGTTTCCTGTGTGTAGTCCTAAGACCCAGCAGCCGGCTATTGCTAACCTTTAGTTGGCTTCCAGGTGGAAATAATACCTAACGTGGTCGATATATAAATATATAGATAAGGGGGCCAACGCAATGAGGTATTCCACGTACCACCTCCACTACCAGAAGTGGTTCGGATTCGTCTACGTGGATTCCTATGAAGAGAGTAAACGGAATACCACTAGCGTTGTCTGACTAACCGAATAAAGGCGTCAGAGACCTTGTAACACGAACCCTCTAGACCCACTCAGTTAATGAGATGAAACCATCCGTTTCCTGATTGTGGATACCTT
Organism: Acleris emargana; assembly: GCA_927399475.2. Lineage (NCBI taxonomy): Eukaryota > Metazoa > Arthropoda > Insecta > Lepidoptera > Tortricidae > Acleris > Acleris emargana. The sequence continues at coordinate 9,684,321 of OV656840.1, forward strand.
CAGGTCTCATAACATAACCAAAATGTGAGCGTAGGTTTTCCTTTCCGAATATTACGCTGCCTGGAGCTCTGTGTACTTGGCTACCAATAAAGGCGCCATTACAGAGGTCTGGAAAACAAAATAGAGTTAATAAACTTATAAAAACAAACCAAAAGTACACGAACACATAATTATAACACATTCCCGTAGACACTGTTTAATACAAGCGCTAAACCATCTTCGTGCTAGCGATTCTCGTTAACTTGTAGTGATACCCGTACGCTACATAAAGCGACACACAAACATATCCACACCTATTAAACACAGAGCACAAAATAATTAAAATACAGGACAAAATGGACGATACGAATACCCAGTGATAATTTTCCACACTCACCCCCTCGAAGTCTGTAAAAAAGTGACGCTCCCATTTTCCGTAAGCCCTTATATAGACTTTTCTTGTCATGCGCACTACGAGACTTTCGAGACATCATAGACCAATGCTAAATCATCCGTATCACCTACTATTACAGATTATTTCCGTTTGTATTCCATTTCCTAATTTTCGCGCTACCTGTGCGAATATCCAGGCGTCAGTACGCCAACCTTCCCGCACTTATAGTCTTAACTCTTTCGGTACAAAGTTAAACCTAACGTAACGAGTAGCAAATAGTGCTCACTTTCCCTTGAATTTATCTCTATCTTTTTTATTTATTCGACTTCCGTTACCTGGACACTCTTTGTTAGGTTTTAATAAATAATATTGCCTCACTACAAAAGAATTTGTGCAATCCTTTCTTAAATTTATTTTATTAAAATAAACGAATTAAATTTGTTTATTGTCTGAATATTATTAAATCGTCAACAGATGTTTATCATGCGTTGTATGAATAAATAAAACAGCGCCATCTAGGTGACTTGAGGGGTACTCGTAACCTTCGCTAGATGTCAATTTTAATAGTCTAGTCGCCAGATTAGTTTCTTAGATTCTCTCGAGAGGTCGCTTTACTTAATTCGTATGAAGGAAATATTATCGATCCCTATTTATCTGTTGCCGAGATTAACATGAGTTTTAAACTTGGGATTTACACTTGTGTACCAGTACAAGACGTTAATTAAATTGAATGCTTGGTTAAAGTTGCTGCTGTCACTTTCTTTGCAGCAATTTAATAAGGCAACGCGTCACAAAATCGGCATTAAATTTAATTGACGTCTCTGAATGCGGAAGTTAGAGTCAACTTTGCTTGGGGCGAGTTTTTTGATCAGAAGTTAATAGAACTAAAGGTTAAAATTCGTGCTAACCATTTTTTTTATCTGAAACAAATATGTATCATTTTTGATTCCGCATTTGAATTTTAAAGGTTAGTTCAGTTAACTACGGGTAAAACAACTCGCTTTAAGTGCGCATTCGTATGTTTGTATGTTTGCTTGAAAATAACTTGAGTATCAATGATCCGATCTTTATGAAATACTAGCGGACCCGGCATACGTCGTCCTGCCGGGAAAAGCAAAAAGCCGTTTAGGAGGAGTAAGGTGATTGGTGTCATACCGACAGCAGTGCCACCTACCGGGTCTTATTGTGTTACCACCTACGAGCCTACTATGGCTGCGTTTGTCGCGTGACAAAATGTGGATAAAACAGCCGTCACTCTCGTACACGGATGTTTTATCCACAGTTTTTCTCCCTCTGATACTATATGAACACCATCATATTAAAACGGTAATTGTTACTGAGACAACAACGGTTAAAGATTGCGGCTAAATTTTACGGTCTTAACAGTGAATTGAAATGTGTAAAGCATTGTCAATATTTTAAATTAATTAAATAGTTATGTTTGTCTTTTACTTTAATTTCAAGCATTTGACCAGTGCTTTTTGCTCTACAGTGTGTAGTAGGAAATTATATTTTCAGTGAGCAAATAGGAAACAAACTTAATCATAATGCATAAATGTATGTATTAACAAAAATAAAAAAAACACCTTAAATGATATTTATTTTATTTAAACCATAAAAGGCAAACGAGCGAACAGGCCACCTGACAGTAAGCAGTCACCGTCGCCCATGAACATCATTTAAGTCTCACATCAAGCGCTGCTTGTTGGGTAGGGCATATTACACTGTAAATGAATTCATTGGTGACCAAGATGTATTTTAGTAGTGTCAATGTGACATAGCCTTCAAGCCAATTGTGCATTCAAGCACTGACTCAGTCAGTCGACTGTGATTTACTATTTGTATTTTGTATCTTTTCTAGTCTTGTGTTGCGTTGTCTACATTAACGACGTGTAAAAGAGCCCGCATTTGGCCAATTTACTGAATTTTTAAGCCGCATTTAGAGAAGGGCATGTCATATTGATATGCAGAACTAGGAATATACGGGGCGAAATTAAATGACAGCTAGAGATTGCCTTTATAGATATACTCAATTATCGATGCTTTTATAGGTACTAGTGATCGCTCCAAGTTTGTTCGTAAATAATATATTTTTATTGAAAGTATGAAAATGAAACCAAATAACAACATAATTCTGGTTATTCTTTATTTTAAAAGGATTTTTGAACCTTTAATCATATTCATTTTTTGTCATCGTGTATTTGAGAATGAATGCCCTTAGTATTGTTGTTAACAATTAAAAGATAAAACTAAACTTATTTAAATGAAAATAAAACTAAGCTAATCAAATATTAAAAATGTAAATAATAATCACCACTATAAAAATAACACCCCCTCTAGCAGGTTTGCTCGCGACATGGTCCCTATGACACAGGCTGCATTACCTCTCTGGATAGTTTTTTTTATTTTTATTTAGTTAGTATTGTTAAAGTTAACGATCAGAATTAGTTCAACATTTTCGGGCCTTAATTTTCTCTGTCACGACTGATGAATCAATTTCAGGCGGCTGAAAGACTTTCAATTTCTGTGGAAGTGGTAGGCGCAAAACAAAATACAAAAATACATAGGTATTCAGTAAAAGTAGCTCTTACCTCGGTATTCAGAAGCATTTTACACACAACTAACTCGTTATTTTTCCTACTCGCGTATGTAAAGTCGTCACTTAGGAACGACTTAATCGTCGTTAACAGACTCTGAGTCCGGCCATTGGTTTCTATTAAAATAAGAAGCTGTCAAAACTCCAAAAATGGCTAAATAAAACAATGACTACCAATACTGGACTATAGTGACTGACTACCATACAGGAATGATAGTGCTAGTGTTAAACATATCCGTAGATCTTCCTGTCCTACTAAAAAAAGAGCTGTCAGATTCTTAAGAAAAGTGTTAAAGGATCTTCAAGGTGCGATAAATCCCGCGATATCAATACTATCGGAATGAGGATGTGAGTAGTGTTTTGAATGAAGCAAGTGTGCTAACTAAAATATAACTGAATTAAACAAGTTTTCCACAGAATTTAGCATCAGCTTTATTTACAAAAATATTGTCATGATTTCAAATAATCCTTTTGTATCGAAGTGTAACAAAAAAGTCCCCATTAAGGATTTCTTGTGGTAGTTTCTGAAAAAAAAACACCAAGTTCATTTTTTACTTGTCGAAACGAGAATAAAATAACAAAAATCTTAGGGACATCGAGACCATGAAATGAACATGGAAATACCTCAGCCTAGCCAGGGTGCTAACACCTTCACAAGTTCCATCTTTTCATTAGCTCGAAATGTATGGAGTAAATATAAGCGGTCATCTGTCACCTGAGGCCCTAGATAAGATAGTTACATTCGGCGTTCGTTATCGTCACCCAAAATGTTTAGGATTGACGTGAGCTGTCAGGCGGTCGCGTCAAGCGCCTACGTCAATTACATACATTTCGACACTTTTTGCAAAATTAAAAAAAAAACTGAAATCTAGCTTCATTGGATTTCACCCATATACATATGTAGTGCATAATTGTTTTCTATCGTATTTCGTCGGAAACGTTCGTATCTGTCATACTTCTTCAGTAAACCTCAATACTTTTGTACTGTGACCGACTGAAATAGCAACACACGCTCGTACGTTTCCGTGAAAATACGATGGAAAACAATTATGCACTACATCTTTCTTTTCTCATTCATTCTCATTTATACACAATTTTATTAATAAAAAAAAAGTGCACCTTAAGAAATGTATGGTATACCATACAAAATAGAATACCGTACGACATAACACTATGAAGGATATGAAACGTTGATACAAGAAATTAAACCCACTTACTCCTTTCTATTATAGAATTCCTTTTATCTCTTGTTCTGTCCAATCAGCCATATTATTAATATCTGCAATCCAACTGTCTTGCGATGAATTGATATCGTTAATCATTTTTAGGCGATCTACAAAAAGTTTAAGCCGCATTCTTTTTTCTGCTGGACCGGAATATTTTTTGTTGTATTTCAGTAAAAAATCTTCAAAAAGTTCTTTTGCTTTAGAAAGGTCGTAAATCGGACTCTTAGGTTTCTTGGTCGGTGTGATACCCTTCCATTTATCTTTTTCTTTTTCCGTTAAATCAGCAAAGTTATTCAAACTGAAAGAGTATGTCTTCGAGAGATCTTGATTGACCCTGTTGATTTCTTCTAGGGTACGGTAAAAGTTAATAAACCTCATTTGTTTTTCGGCTGGGCTAGCATAATGTTTATGATATTTTAGTATAAAACCTTCAAAATACTCTGCTGCTTTGGTAAGGTCGAAAATTTGCCCACTAGCTTCAACATTGACCAGAAATAGTGTTAGAGTGAAAACCAACACGGCACCGACTGACTCCATCGTGGATAAGTGGCAATAAATAACACAACAAGCTTCTTATATAGAACAGTTATCAGTTATCTTAACGTAGCAGAAAATACATTTTTTGCAATTGACTTGTACAATGGTACTTGCAAATACTAATCTGAATCGCATCGCGCTTCATTTAATTTAATATTAAAAATCGATTATAGTGTTAATAGTATTTAAAGCAACTTTATTTGTAAATTTGTAATATTGATAGAGGTTGACACAAAAGACCCTCCTGAAAAGAATGGACTTGCTCGAGACGTTCCGGTGCCTTCCCCACCTACTGAAGCTTTTGATTGTGGTTCTTGAATAGATAAGCTGTAATAAGGCTGTAAAATATTACAGAATATAAACACCGTCTGGCGTCCGTGCTGAAGTTTTTTTATCACTCATTCCACGAAAACAAATCGTTTTTCAAGGAGAAAGTATGTTACGCCCAACTCCGGGATCAAAACTATACTTAAAATAAAATAAAATATATAAAATAAATATATATGTATACAAATTTTTTTTAAACCCGACTGCAATAAAAAAACACTGAAAAAAGCAAAAGAATGTTGTAAGAGCAATGTAATTAATATTACAATTAATTATATTTTAGTATAAAACTTTCAAAATACTCTGCTGCTTTGGTAAGGTGGAAAATTTGCCCACTAGCTTCAACATTGACCAGAAATAGTGTTTGAGTGAAAACCAACACGGCACCGACTGACTCCATCGTGGATAAGTGGCAATAAATATATGACCTCGTTCCAGATCTTATCCCTTAATGAGATCCCCAACATAGACCTCTCCATAGCACGCTGAGTGACGTGCAGTCGGTGGGCCAACTTGACTGTCATGCATGTTCCACGTTTCCGCTCCGTAGTACTTGCCCAAGGTAGACGTACTCTTTGACAACTTCAAGTGTAGTGCCCGCGACGGAAATTGGTTCCGGGATGACATGTTCGTTGAACATTACCTATGTCTTGTCCAAATTCATCCCAAGCCCCACACGTCTCGAGGCAGCGTTAAGACTGTACATAATTTTTTGCAAATCCTGCAGCGATTCTGCCATAATAACTAAGTCATCGGCAAAGCGAAGATAAAGATAAGATAAAGACATTTATTCAGTAAGTAGGCCGCACGGGCACTTTTACACGTCAAGAATCTACCAGCGCTTCACAAGAGAAGAAACGCCGCAAGAAACTCAGCACTCAGTAATTTTTTTAAATATATATAATATCACAATTTTACTACTTAGTCTAGCATTATATGTATAAATCTATAAATAGCAAATTAAAAAATATTTGTCATATCCTGCGTAGTTACCGCAGAAATAGAGAAATCTTAAGAGAGAGATAAAGAGAGAAAAGGGAAAAATAACACCTACTTATGTGTATAAAAGACGGCGCAAGATGACCACATAAGATTGATATGTTTTCCTACATCATCGGTGTCCCCCAGAAAAGATAAAGCTTTTGAATTTGAAAAAATATGTACTATTGATTAAGTATATATTATTGATTAAGTTTCTGGTTCAGGCCAAGCATTTTTGTCTATTATTATAGTCCTCGATCCTATAATACGCTTTAGATAGAAGGTGCGTAAGATGTTCGCCTTTTACATTGATGCCCGGTCCTTTCCAATCCAGCAGCGTCTTGAACACATCCTCCAGTGCGTTGGTGAACAGTTTCGGAGTTATAAGGTTTTGTTCGGTAGTTTTGGGCTAGGACGGACATTGATCCCATACTGTACAGGCTTCTAGGCACCTTCACGTACCGCCAATCGACTTGGCATCACTGCAAGGATTCCAGAACAGCCCAGGTTTCGACCAAGTCGAAGGCTTTCTCATAGTCCACAAAGGCCAGGCACAGGGGCTGGTTATACTCTTCGGACTTCTGTATAACCTACCGCACCATGTGAATGTGGTCTATGGTACTGTTACCTTTGCGAAACCCAGCCTGTTCCGGTGGCTGGAAAGCGTCAAATCTTGCGGAAAGGTGGTTTGTGATGACCCTCGACAACAGCTTGTAAACGTGACTCAGGAACGTGATTGGTCTGTAGTTTACCAGGAGACTTTTGTATTATTTCTTGAAAAACAATTCCACTAAGCCCCCACTCCACGCTTCCGAAGTTGTGCCATTGGCTATGACGGAATTGAAGAGCCTCTTAAGTTCGCCAAGCACAGGTTGGCCTGCAGCTTTTAAGAGCTCAGATGTGATTCCGTCGTCGCCGGGAGCCTTCCCATTACTAAACTGTCCGAGAGCGGCCTCAATCTTATCCTTCTACACGTCTGGGAGATCTTCAGTGAAGTGGCGGGTAAGCTTGGCTCTTGGGTCGTTCGCGTCGGGCTGCGGCTGTAGGGAATGCAATGCGTACAATCGACCGTAAAAGCCTTCGATTTCGTCCAGAATCTCCGGAACCGATGAGACGATGAGAAGCCATCCGAGGTTTTCAGTTTTGTCAGGTGGCTTTTTCCCAGTCTTTTAGTGAAGACCTTCGACCCCCGATTCTGCTCAATCACCTCCTCTATGCGGCGAGTATTGTAGCTGCGGAGGTCGCATCTCAACAATCTCCGGATCTTTTTATGGGTACCAGACAAAGCTTCCTCTGGCATTTCCCGTCGACGTTTCATCAGTTCCAAAGTCTCGCTCGAGTCGTGCCTGTTTCCCACTTTGCGTATAACTCCAATCACACCATCAAGGTACCTGTCCACGTCCTCAGTAGTTTCCAAAGCAGCGAATTGGTTTCAGAGTTCCAACTGGAATGTTTTGGAGTCTTGACCGGCCTGGACCAGTGTCGGACGAAGAGTCGACCTCATAATGCGGCCTCTTTCCAGCTTAATGTTGATATTTAGGGTGCCTCTTACCAGTCGGTGGTCGCAACCGGTGTTAAATCTATTTACCACAGAGACATCCCTAAATATATGCTTCTTGTCCGTCATGATGAAGTCTATCTCATTCTTCGTCTTACCATCGGGGCTTAGCCAGGTCCACTTTCTCTGCGGATTCTTCTGGAAAAAGGTGTTCATGCAGAAGAGCCCCTGCATACTCAGAAAGTTTACCAGCATTCACCCCCTGTGGTTCCTGGTTCCATAGCCATGCCGTCCTACACACGATTCGTCGCGTTCCTGTACTCCTACTTTGGTGTTGAAGTCGCCCATGACAACGGTGAAGTGGGTATTGGTTGTATGGTGTATGGCCTTAGATATATCTTCAAACATGGCCTCGACCACATCATCCGAATGCTCTGTCGACATCGGCGCATGTACAGTCAGCTGCAGAGAAAAGGATACCCCCCTTCTGGTAAGGATTGTTTTTTTTCGAAAACCTGTGGTTAGATTTAAATGATTTTGAGTTTATGTGTAGACAATAGTAAAATCTTCAATTCCCCGAAAAATCATATAAATTTAACCACAGATTTTTGAAAAAAAATGATCCTTACCAGGAGGGGGGGTATCCTTTTCTCTGCAGCTGACTGTACCTGTATGACTTTGAGGGAGTACCTTTCGGTCAGTTTTAGTACAAGGTACGCTACCCGGTTCGACACGCTGGATATCTCCCGCACGTTGTCACGGAGATCTTTGTGGACATGGAAACCTACGCCACCTTGGGAGAGTTGGTCTCCCTCTCGGAACGAGAAAAAATCCAGGGTCATCGTGTCCTCCCCCTGTCTTCGAACTTCTGACAACCCTAGAATATGCCATCTGATGTTTTTAAGCTCTTCCTCGAGTTCGACCAGGCCTTCATCCAGCCGTAGACTGCGTCCGTTGTACGTTGCCAAGGTCAGTGGTTTGTGGCAGCCGTCCGTAGCCCGGGGATTCTTCGCAGCCCTTGCTCTACCGTAACCGAGGCCGCTGCCGTGACCCAGAATAGTAGGGCGGCCGGGAACTAGGGGCCGGTTTTGGTCTACTATTCATGGGGGGGTACGGTCAGCTGCAAAATTGCATGGACACCTTAATGTCTATAATCCTGTGAACACGTGAGGTGACGTTCGTAAGAAACCACCTAGATGGCGTTGATATCTGAGCTAGTTCAATTGTCGTTTGCTACAACTTTATGACGTTTCAGTATTACAATCGACAATTTCGCCAGTTAAATTAAAGGATCGCTGGCCGAGTTAGTTGACAGCTTGCTTAAAAACGCGTCTTCTCCGTAGGTCGGGAGATCGAGTCTGCCTTTTGCCACCTGTTTCTTTTTTTAATTAATTTTGTTTCACATAATATATTAATGTATTATCTTTTTAAATAATTATCATTTTCAAGAAATGAAACAACTTTTGTTATTTGAAATGAAAAAACTTTATTTCTCATAATAACATTTTAATTTAGTCTACCTAACATATTATTGAGGTAATAAAATAACTTAAGTATTCGTTTCCGAAATCGGAAAGAGATTGAAGTTTCACCACAATAACAAAGTAATTATTAACAAACAAAAATTAAACTAGAGATCGGGTTACCTTAACAGTCAAACGCATTATGTTAACTATGTTATACAGTTTTGATCTCTTAGGGCCTGTTAAACAATCGACAAGTAAATTTATCCGCCATTAAAAGTTGTCTCTCCTTGTCTATTTAAAGTGCAAGAAAGAGAAAGGGCTAAATTGATGTGTCTAATATGCTTTACTTGCCGATTGTGAAACAGGCGGTTATATTTATATATAGATAAAAAATTAAAATTCGTGTATAAATGGTGTAATTTGTTTGACCGTAAATATTTAAAATAAGACAATTATGTATGGTCACAAAATAGTATAGACACGCAAAAAGAGCGAAAATAATATTCAATTTTGTAATAATTACTTACGTTAACCCGATCTCCAGTCGTCCACTCGAGTTACTTATATACTAAACTTTAATAACGAGTATATCTCCCACTCTGTTCGATTACAGTTTGCATTCGAGCACGCATTGAACCGATAATATTCTGACACAGATTGGAACCACGAATACTATCACAAATGTTTAAACAGTGGTCTTCTAAGGCTTTCGGAGTTCGCTCATTCTGGTGGTCCCAACGTTGGACAATAATATCCCATAAATTTTTGATTGGATTTAAATCCGGTGACCTTGAAGGCCAGGGAATAACCCTAATATTATTGTGCTGACCAAACCACTCCCTCACACTTCGTGAACGGTGTATGGGACAGTTATCTTGCACAAACGTTATCACCGGTAACTCCTCCTCTGGATACACATTGCGAACGGTGGGCAACATGGTGTCCTCCAGCATTTCTACATAATGAACACTGTTCGCTCGACTGGGAAGTCTAACCAGTTCTCCTGGGTCAGCCGCACTCATCCAACCCCACATATTTACGGTTATACGACCAGATTCCATGTTGGGCACTACATGATTGTCATTATACCGAGTATTATTTCGGCGCCACAAGCTTAGTCGTCCGTGTTGGCTCGATTTAAAAGTCTTTTCATCTGTAAAGATGACATTACTCCAGTCAAAATTTAAATACTCCAAAGCGAACCTTGCTCTTTTATGGCTTTCTGTTAGCAAGGGTTTCACAGCATGCCTACGATACGATGATGCAGACCCTCACTGTGAAGAACACGACGAATTAGTATCCGCACTCGTATTGAATAAACCAGCGTAGTGGGTTGTTGGTTTAAATCCATCTTCCTCATACATCACCATGGCTTGACGCTGGGGTGTGCTTATGAGTCGTGGTCTACCCGTTCTTTGCCGGGGTAGCAAAGATCCCTCCTCTTCAAACCGCCGTACCCATAAAACAATAGTTTTCCTCTAAAAAAAAACAGACATTTATAATAACAATTAAAGATATAAAATAAAATGAATAAAGACTAAATCGAAATTATTTTGTAAAAAGTTGACCAAAAAAATTACTACTTACTTTAACTCCGGTTTCTCTAGCGATTTCTGACAAGTTTCTGCCTTCACTGTGCAAAGCAATTATTTGCGATCTTTTGACTAGGTCAATATTGCAACGAGAAGTCATTTTTTAAGGAAATTTCAACGAAAGTAAATCTACACAACAAAGGCAATTGATTGAGCAGCTAACGAACGAACGAGCGTAAGTCTTTGTAATAATCAGTCTGGTATTTATAAATCTTTAGTCTACCCTCCTAGTAGTATTAATACTTAACGTGTTTCTGTGTCATGCGAAAATGAGCAAATCATAATAAACTGGTAATTAATTTCAACCCAACAATAAATGGTTCGATGGCCTGATGGCATAAGGCCGCTAACGTTCTAAACCCCGAGTGTCCCGGGTTCGATTCCACATCGTGGATGAAAAGTGTTTTTGATAAATTTAACCTCTTAGTTTGAAATTGACTAATAGTTTGAAACTACTTAAAAATCATCTATTATACTAAAATATAAAATCTATGAAATAAAGAAAAAATGTTTGGTTGATGTGTGCGCTTTTTTTTTTCATATTTTTAGATCATTATCTGCAACAACGCCATCTAGTAAGATCTTGTTGAACTACTACGAGCAGATAGATGGCGTCAGTTTGCCTCAGAGCATTATCTTTCCGAACTGTCCATGCACTTTTGCAGCCTACTGTACATACCCGTACTCACCACGCTGGGCAAGCTGGGCGAGTGCAGCACAGAGCCTCGCACCAGTGACGCTGCTGCCCGCCACTGGCCAGAGATATTATTTAGCACAAAAAATATTTGATCTAATAAGAATAATTTAATAAATTAACAAATTCATAATATTTTTCTAAATATATTATAACAGATTTTTTTTGTGTTTATATTATGTATGCCTCCATCCTCTTCCACTCATCTTTCTTAGCCTTCCACGACCACGTGGCGCCGCCGCCGGCCGGCCGCCTTCGTAATGTTGTCAGTGCAGTTTATTTTAAAAGAAGTTATTTTTTACGTTTCTGAAGGCGGTTTTTTTGTTTTTAAAATATTCATTTTATTTTGTACTATTTAAATGATGAAACTTTAAGACATTTCAAGCTTGATGCAAGCAACGCAGCCGGAAAGTCAAAGTCATATTTAAACAATAAAATGTTCCTCGTTATAGTCGCTCAACTACCTTAATTACCTTAAAATTTACCTCAAAAGTATTTGTGGGACCACCAGGTTATCCAGGGACCACTAAGGCGTGACACCAGCGGAATTTGACGCTAGCCGTATTTATTGTGGCTGTACTTACCTGTTTTTATGTCCCATTCGCATAGCCGTGGATGTTGCTGTGTTCCTGTTTTATCTCTTTTTTTCGGTTGTACGTTATTTTACAGAAAGAAGTTGTTTAGAATTTCATTTCTCGTAATTTTTTTCTCGTATTATCATTTCATAGAATAATCAATTTGTAGAGGAATTACATTGAAGACATTTAAATCATCGAATTTTAAATTAAATTAATTTCAATGTTAATTTTTTCATATCATATAATTTCAAATTAAATATTATTAGTTCTCATGTTATTTAGTTCACAATATGACTTAATGACAATAAAATCATCTTATAAGTACATTAGTTCAATTAACCTATAATAGTTTATTCAAGGGATGTAAAAAAAAATAACCTTTCGAGTCGGTTCAGGGTAGTGATTCTCTCAACAACGTCGGTCGAACGGACGAATCATACCATATTACTCTCAGGCTTCGTTCTCGATATTAGCATATATCCACACATGTACCTAGTTTCACTATAGGCTCGCTATTTCGCACTTAATTCAGAGATATAAAAATAAAAACACAAATCTGTAGGGTAGATCGAGCTGCTCTGGCCCGGTTCCCGTCATTCTCAATTTAGTGCTTCGCTGTTTCGTACGTTGCTAATAACTTTTCCGTGATAATATAAAATTTCGAATAATATCATATTTTGTTCTTGTTTAAAACGCCGAAAAGGAAAAGAAATAATTGTGATGAGAGTGAATACGATTACTTAAGGAAAAAAATTAAGAAATTAGAACGGAAAATTATAAGTGGGCGTCGATGCCATAGTTCGTCATCATCGGATAGCGATAAAGTTTTGCCTTATAAACATCTGGGTGAGTTATTGTGTTATATTTTTTACAATTCGTTTTGTATATTTTGTACTTAGTAGAACGTGAATTTCTGCCAACTTGTAAATAAGGTTAATAAAAGTAACGGTAACAAAAAAAGGGGAAATCGGACTGTCCAATATGGGGCTTTCCAATCCCAAATCTAAATGCATACATTTAGATCCGGCCGGCCAGCGACCCGGCCGGCGACCGGATCTACCTATGGGGTTTTTCCACTGCTATACATATCGTTCCTGAATAAACAATAATTACTACTACGCTTACATTAAAAGAGTAAGCTAGCGTGTTTCTCATATAGGGAGTCTCGCATCGCTTCTCGCATGTAAAGCAGTATGTATTTTCTCGTAGAGAGCAACAATATCGTGACCGCTGATGACGGCACCCCTGCATCCGAAGCTGGATGTTCATAATGGGACTACTGGCCGGTTCCGACCGAGCAGGACGAGGCAGACTCATACTCGGAGGGCTACAATGCCTCTCCCCCCGTGCCATCAGCGGTTTCTATGCCTCCTCCGTCGGCACCAGAACCGACCGCGCTGGCCCCCACAGCGCCCGTAGCTGCCGCTGCCTCGCAGGTGCCAGCCGCCGCGCCGCCAGGTAGTGAGTCCACACCGTCCACTTCGTCTATGCCAACAGTTCCTAGTCTAGATCCTGACTTGTTGGCTCTCCTAGGCGAGGATCCGACTACCTTTAAAGAATACGGCGATGACATACAAAATGACCTTGCTATCAGGTTAAATCATATTGTCACTTCGGGCCTAAGTAAAGAAAATCGCAAGGAGCTAAAGGAATATCACCTCGTTCCGAGTAACTGTAAAATGATAAAGGCACCTACCCTCAATCCTAAAATTCGTGAGTCACTCGTAGAAAGTCAAACCAAACGAGACAAGGGCATAGAAACTAAGCAGAATTTTAATGCTTGCGCGATTTCAGCTGTCAGTAAGGCCATCACATTAGTCCTATCATCTGATAACACAAACCCGGAGCTTCTGAAGCTATTGAAAGACACAATTAGGATATTAGGGGATATCCAACACAGCGATTCAGTGTTAAGAAGATTTTTTATTCTTTCTACCGTCAAGAAGGACCTGAAAGATCAATTAGATAATACTAAAATTGACGACATGCTTTTTAGTACCAATCTAGCAGACATTTTAAAGTCTGCAAAGACTATTAACAGATCCGGGGCTGAATTGAGGCCCGTCGCTCCTCATTCAAATAGAACCGGCGCGCCCAGAACTACGAGACGGCATTTCAGACCTTTAAACTACCGAGCTCCTCCCGCGAACCGCCGCGCCGGTCGGCTCCGGCGGGGGGAGCGCGCAGCTCGCGGCCGGTGCCGCCAGCCCCGACTCCGAGGCAGACGACTGCGCAGCAAGGTTACAGGACATCGTGGCGTCAGCCGCAACCACGTCACAGGCGTTAAATACGGTAAAGCCCGCGGGCCGCCTTTCTCATTTTTACCGGGAATGGTCATTGATCACAAATAATTCCAATAACATTATCTTGGATATCAGGTTATGTAATTCCTTTTTCATGTTCAGTGGTTCAAACCACTATACCTAAGGAACCTGAATATTCGCGGGTGGAATATGACGATTTTCGTGATGCAATAGGAAACCTTACATCTATTGGAGCTGTTTCATTATGTCAACCATGTAAAGGTCAATACATTTCGAGTATTTGTCTTATTCCAAAACCGAATGGTCAAAAACGGTTCATCCTTAATTTGAAACAGCTGAATAAATGTATAAGTACTCAACATTTTAAGTTAGTAGACTTAAGAACAGCTTTAATACTTATTTCAAAGGACTGCTTTATGAGTACAATCGATTTAAAGGATGCTTACTTTCTGGTTAATGTGGATCCAAGTTCTAGGAAATACTTACGGTTTAAATGCTTTGGGCTAAACACAGCCCCATACATTTTTACAAAAATTCTTAAACCTGTTGCCAAACTATAAAGATCCAAGGGATATTTATCTACTTTTTATTTAGACGATTTCTTTCTGGTCGGTGAATCTTACAATGAATGTTTACAAAATGTTAATGATACCAGATTGCTTCTAGAATTTTTAGGGTTTATCATTAACACTGAAAACAGTTCTTCATTTCCTAAAAAATCTTGCAAATTTCTCGGAAATATTATTGAATCAGTTAATTTAGAAGTAAAGTTGCCGGAAGAGAAAAAGGAAAAGATTAAAAAAGGGATCCTAAAGTTTAAAAAATTAAAACGCTGCAGAATTCGAGAATTTGCTCGGTTTTTAGGTTTACTTGCCTCTGCATGCCAAGCAGTAGACTACGGATGGCTTTACACTAAGGATTTGGAAAGGTGTAAATATTTAAATTTAAAAGGAGATGATAATTATGACAAGATTATGACCATACCGAGTACGTTAACATCTGTATTTGATTGGTGGTTAAACGTTATAGACACATCTGTTAGCAAAATAAAAAGTGATGATTATTCCTTGGAAATTTTCACAGACGCCTCAACTACGGGGTGGGGGGTAGCGTGTGGAGATGAAACTGCCAGTGGTCCGTGGAATGACTATGAGCGTTCTCTACACATAAATTATTTAGAAATATTGGCGGCCTTCTTAGGCCTTAAGGTTTTTGCTAAAAATCTCAAGGATTACCAAATACTAATGCGCGACAACACGACAGCTATATCCTATATCAATAGGATGGGTGGTGTCCAATATCCCCATTTAACTAATATTACACAACAGCTATGGCAGTGGTGCGAATCGCCAAAAACCATGGCTCACGCAGATTACATTCGATCCTCTGATAACGTAATTGCAGATGCAGAATCGCGGAAATCCTATCCCGATATCGAATGGGAACTATCCCATGATGCTTATGTTACAATCACTCAGTATTTTGGTAACCCTGACATCGATTTTTTTTTTTTTTTTTTTTTTTTTATATCATAGGAAGGCAAACGAGCACACAGGCCACCTGATGGTAAGTGGAAACTGTGACCCATAGACATTCGCATTCACAAGACCGCAATCCTAAGACTGCAAATGCGTTGCCAACCCTGAGGCCGAAGATGGAATGCCTCTATGCTAGTCATTTCACCGGCTGTCTTATCCCCAAACCGGAACACAACAATGCGAACACTGCTGCTTGGCGGTAGGTTAATGGATAAGATTTATTCGCAAGTAAGATTAATTTTAAATGCGAAAGGTACGTCTCGTGGCACAGAGATCCAGACGCCTTTGCGATCAACGCATTTACAATATCATGGAACCAATTTTTCTTTTACGCGTTTCCACCAGTATCGGTTATATTAAAAACCTTACGCAAGGTTATTAACGATAAAGCGACTGGGATTATAGTAGTGCCACAGTGGCCGACACAGCCATGGTTTCCAATGTTGAAGAGACTACTTATTTGTAAACCATTGATTTTACCCCCTCAAGGCGCAGTTCACCGGCGGATTACACTGGTTGTCGGGAAGTTATCAGGACGTCACTTTTGCAGCGAGGAGTCCCGCAGTTAGCCATCCCAATAATGCTTGCATCCCTTTCCCACAACACGTGTAAACAATACGATACATGTCTTAAAAAATGGTTCGTGTATTGTAAAGATAAAACTGTTGACGCCTATAATGCCACAGTATTTGATGTGCTATGCTTCCTAACGCAAACGTATGAATCAGGTGCAAGACACGGGACAATTAATAGCTGTAGGTCCGCTTTGTCGTTAATTCTCGGGCAGGAAGTGACTAATAATGACCTAGTTAAGAGGTATTTAAAAGGGATATTTCGTTTACGTCTCAAATTACCAAAATATAATCTTACCTGGAACATTGACCAGGTTTTAAATTATATAGCCGATTGGTATCCTAATCAAGATCTTGACCTGGAAAAATTAAGTTTTAAATTAATTACTTTGTTAGCGTTAGTTACTGCTCACAGAGTACAGACTCTCTATCATAAATATAAATAATATTAACGTTTTAGATTCCGATATAATTATTCAAATCCCAGACCTTATTAAAACTTCACGAGTAGGTGCACTTCAACCGGTACTAACATTACCTTTCTTTTCACAAAGACCGCAAATTTGCCCCGCCAGTGCTCTACAGTCTTACCTGAACAAAACGAAAAGCGTCCGTAACGACGTTCATACGCTTTTCGTTTCATTTAGGAAGCCCCATCGCCAGGTTACTTCCCAGACCTTGAGCAGGTGGGTCTAAGGTACTTGAAAGAGTGTATTAAGAAACGGCTGGTGCCTTTTATTCGGAAGCTAAATGTACAAAGACCCGTTTTGTTTTGGCCAGACCTCGCTACGTCACATTACGTTGGAGCTGTGCTTGATGAGCTTAAGAAGGCAGGTATCTCTATTGTACCAAAACGAGACAACCTACCGAATGTGCCCCAGCTTCGGCCGATTGAAAGATTTTGGGCTCTTTGTAAGCAACGATATTGCGAGTTAAATAAGCCGGCGACCAACATTGCAAGTATGAAGCGAATATGGACGCGGATTTCCAAGCAGATCGCAGCCAAATCTGGAAAATCGCTGTTCAAAAGCTTCCGTTCCAAACTACTAAAATGTGCAATACAAGGTCCCGTTGGAATATAATTTTTTGATATTTTTAATGTAAATAAATGTTGATCTCAAAACAAAACCCGGATTTTGCATAACTATATTAGTTTTTTTTTAATTTGTGTTGTTACAGGCGGCCTCTATGTCTGGACCACCCTTTTAGTGCGAAATAGCGAGCCTATAGTGAAACTACATGTGTGGATATATTATATGCTAATATCTTCGAACGAAGCCCTTCGAGTAGGTAATTATGATTGAACTTCACGAACAGGTAAGTTCGTTTAATCATAAATTATTCATCATATAATCCTTATACTAAAAGATAATTATGTTGTATTGATTTTGTTATTATTGGTGTACCCTTATTTTTTGCAGACAGTAATTTCGTTTTTTTTCACAAAAAATAATCACAGAACATAATAGTTTCCCACGAGTTTTAATACTACTTTCATTTTAATAAAATACTATGAAAAAATACATTGACCAAGCAATATTCTTTAAAAAATAATTATATTCTTTGATAAGTTTGAAAATGAAAAAAAAAAGTTCCTCTGGTTGCCACCTGAGCGCTGCCTGTTCTAATGACTGTTGTTTTTTTGTTTTTATATTGCTTTTGTTTATTATGTATGTATCACCTTCCGTGTTTTCACCGAGCGGCCCCAACGGAAGACCAGCCGAGCGTTGGCTTCACAGCCAGCACATGCTGAGTTGGGACCGTTTCGCAACATTAGCACATGTCTATTCTATTGTCTTATTTTTTTTGTCTGTTATTGTTGTGAATAAATGTTTTACTTACTTACTTAATCGAAACATGTTACCGCTACCTTTGAAATAGGTACTTAATACCGTAGAGGAGTTCCGGTAGCCATCTGTGGTTTTCATTATCAGTTCCACTTCACCAAATAATACTTTCTGTATGCCAGACTTGTTACTTAAAAATACTAAAATGCCTATAATAAATTTTATTTAATCTTTATTGCTCAAAAAAATACACTTTATATACAAAAGGCGAACTTAATGCCGTAAGGCATTCTCTACCAGTTAACCTTTGGGCAAAGCAGAGATTGTGGTGCTGGTTCAACATAGGGTCTAACATATATGTAACTTAAACGTAATAATATATACCTACATACCAATATATTAAAATAAATATAAATACTTACATAAATACATAATAATAAAAATGAGGATAAGCACAAAACATTACAGATAACACAATCAGAAAATCAAAATAATGTCAATACTACTTACAACAAAAAAAAAAGATTTTGCCCAGCTATGAATCCTCTCAGCTCTTTGCTGAAGGATTCCGGGTTTGGTTATCGACTTCGTAGAGAAGCTGAAGCCATTTCTCACTTATTAAGACACAGTCCTTGGGTATTATGGACGGCGATGTCAAGCAGTCAGTTAAGGAGCGCTTCTTTTGCCGCTTGACAAAAGTTCTTAACAGTTTTTTGGCGGGTGGCAATAAGGTGAGTGCCTTCAATGGCTGGGTTATGCCACTGCTCACATACTCTTTTGGCATACTATGGTGGACTCAGACTGAGCTGGACGCCGTGGATAGGAAGGTCCGTCAACTGCTCAAATCATAGCGCATGTTGACCCACGCTCATCTGTCATGAGATTGTAAATAAATATAGGGGTCGAGACATTTTAAATGCTAAGAATCTTCATAACCACGAGGTGTGTAATCTCTTTGATTATTTCCTCGGCAATGAGTTGTGGGATGCATCGCAATGTGGTTGCAGTAGGCAGAAGCCTCACGCCTTTCTCCTTGCCAAACGAGAACTGGCGCAGACCAACAGTGTTGAGCACTGAAGACCGCAAGAACATATGGAAGAGCAAGGAGCTACACGGACGCTTCTACCGGTCCTTAACAAGGCCGGACGTAGACTTTTTAGCTTTCGTGAACTGGCTACGGTTTGGTGACCTCATTGGCGAAACCAAAGGTTTTATCTGTGGAATTGCTGACGAGGTCATAATGACGAACAATTACCGGATATATATTCTGCGGGATGGCACGGTCGACATTGGCCGAGCGAATAGAGCGAATCCCTCAGACATATAATTTCCGGTTGTTCGCATTAGGCCAACGGCGAGTACTTGCACAGACATAACCTCGTAGTCAAGATCATCCATCAGCAGCTTACTCTTCAATATGGTCTTGTTGAGTCTGAAGTGCCGTTCTATAAGTACACACCGGCGCCAGTTCTCGAAAATGGTCGTGCTACGCTCTATTGGGATCGATCTGTCATCACGGACAGGACTAATTGTCGCCAATAAGTCTGATATCGTGTTGACGGATCGATTTCAACGCCGGGTAGTGCTCGTTGACGTCACCATCCCGCATGACGAAAACATCGTGAAGGCCGAGAAGGACAAGCTCAGCAATTGACAACATTAAAAAAAAAAAAAGCATTATTGTTTTTTCGCGTTTATGATAGCTGGTTAAAAATTAGACTACCCGTATTTCTTGGTTTTTCTTTATTTAACTTAAATTCGTCGTTAATAATTTATTAAAGAAATAGTCATTAAAAAGATCGTATGTACAAAGTTAGGAATACTGATGTCGTGATCTTAGCATGATATAAAATAAAAAGAAAGTAACTTTAAACAGAAACAAAACTGACTGTCATGTCATGTCATATTTTTTTCAATTTCTTTGGTAATAAATGGACTAAGGGCACTATAAGTGTATTCCTAACATTCACAATCCAACTTTTTTACTGTTTTTCCTAAATATAAAAAAAAAACTACTGCTTAAAAAAATCCAAAGATATTTTTACTGTAATCAGCAGTGTAAAATCTAGAAACGGTATTTTATTTTATTACCTTAGCACAAAATGAATTGTTGTCAATTACCTTGACTTGGCTCACGAGATGACCGCCATGTGGGATGTTGACTCGACGATCATTGTCCCTATAGTTGTTTCGGCAAACGGTCTTATAGCGAAGAGTCTCGACCGACACCTCAAGAGATTCGCTAGATGGCTGGATCAAGGGCTAGATACAGAAGGCAGTACTACAGCTCGACACAGCACGCATTGTGAGGAGGATCCTCTTTCTGCAGCCCTAACCACCGGTAGCTTGAGCCCTGAGCTGCTGCGTATTAGCTTGAGGTTTTTTAGAATGTATTTTTTTTGTATTAGTATTGTTATTTTACTTTTATATTTGATACTTATTGTAAACAACCTAATTTACAGAAAATTAAATAAATATCATCGAAATAATAATAATATTTTATTTCCATACCTTAGGTTTTAAGTATATTGTGGACGAGTCTATTAGGTATTGATAACCTGTATCAGAAAGCCTCGCTCTTCCAGATTAAAGCGGTTTACACTAAGCGTTACAATCGATATCTCTATGTTTACATTTAATAATTTTATATTTTTTTACTAAAGTTAGGCTATACGTATGCCTATAATATTTGAGGAGTTCCCTCAATTACTCACAGATTACCTCATCAGATTCAGATTTCTTGACTATGGGACCATCTCCAAAGTATACTCTATCAAACAAAAAAAAAAACTAAAATCGATCTACAATTGGCGGATCCGTCAACATAGATTGAAAAAAAAAACAAAAATACATACCGTGGAACATACAACCTCCTTTTTTTTGAAGTCGGTTAAAAAGAGCAGGGGAAGACCAAGGAGAAATTACTTTGAGTAAATAAAAGAGAAGATTAAGCAATTAACAGAAGCCCGGAACGTTTATCGCCCAACAGTACTGCAAGCCTTTATTTCCTTATTCGCCTCTTACGACATCCACGGGAAGACATGGAGTGGCACTATTCTAATCCGGGAACCACACGGGGAAAATAGAGGTTAGTAAATAAAGAGTTAATTATTCATAGTTTATGAGAAATAATAAAAAAGCTTTGAAAGTCTGTATTTAGGCTAGTCAAATACGCCAATAGTACTCATTTTTTATATGCGTAAGGCCCTTATGCATATAAAAAAATGAGTACTATTGGCGACTAAGGGAATAAAAGCTTGTAGTACACAAGCCTTTATTCCCTCTGCCGCTTCTTACTACATCTACGGGAAGACATGGAGTGGCACTATTCCAACCCGGCAAACACACGGGGAAAATAGGTTGGTGCAATACGGGGAAAAAGACGTTCGCCTCGCAAATAAGCGGGCCCGGATTTGGGCCCCGAAAACGAAAATATTTGAGTAATGTCCTTAAGCAGGTGACACATATCCAAGGCTGAGGAGCCTTGGATATGTGTCACCTGCTTGCTTTAATTATTATCAGAGTGACTGTCTGCGTATTAAAGTATTTATTTCCGTATAAATAAGTATTTGTGTATGCTCAAGAAGTTCTGTTTGAGCCTTGGATGTTTTTCTGTGTATTTATGTATTTATTTATCTAAATTCGCTACAGGTACGGTATGTTCCGTTTATCGTTGTCTATTAGTAGGTACCTATCTTCAAGCTCGTTTGAGGTTGTCCCCTGGGATTTATTTATCTTGTTTGAGTGGGGTTACGATATTACTTCAAGTACTTAAATCAAACAAATATTTACAAATTATTAAAAACTGTACCGTTAAACCACAGTTTGAATTAACTTTGGTACACATCCCTTGGCTTGCCAAATTTCATTGATAAACTTCGAAAAAGTACTCTTTCCGAGCCAGCAAGCCGCTTAGGAAACAATTTAATGTTGGAATGTGAATGTTTAAATTATTTGAGAATCTAATCTATTAATAATTGAAAAGGAGTCTAGAATGGGGAGTTGAAAAATGAAAGTGGTTTGATTATGGCAAATGGGGTGTTATATAAAAGGGCTTAATCTCAGCACTTTTTTGTTTCTGTTATGTATAATATAACATGTATTTGATTTATAGCCAAAAATGACCGTCCCCCCCTCGTTTTTTCCGAAGTTTAATAATCAAAAAACAACATATTTGTCAAGATCGTAGCAAGTGGATAGAAGTGGTATCTGCCTACCCTTCTGGGAAACAGGCGTGTTTTAATGTATGTATTTATGTATTAATCAAAAAATCCTGAAAAAATCCTGACGTATAGATAGTTACTTTTTATGGGAAAAATAAAATAAAGAATTAATTATATACAATTTTTGAGAAATAATAAAAAACTTTGAAAATCTGTATTAAAATTTAGGCTAGTCAAAATGGGCCTTATTCATAGAAAATAAAGGTCATAACAAAATGAGTATTTTCTTCGGTGGTTACCAAGCATGTTATCTTAAATGCGGAACCGTCGGTGCGCGAGTCTGACTCGCACTTGACCTCTTTTTTTTCTTCAAAATTTCAGTTAGATAGAGTCTAGATACATGATCCTAAGACAAATTCAACTTTCAGGAATGACTGAAAAACAAAAATGCTTTTATTTATTTGGGACATTAAAGGCTCTTAAATATGTACATACATACATAAACTTACGCCTTCGCTCCCAGAGAGGGGTAGGCAGAGCTACAGAATTACCTACAACCCTAAAAACAATAATTATTTTAAAACGTGAAACGAATTCGGGTTACGAAATGATGTCCTATAGGTATATCTTATAGGTATTATGAAAAACTAGGTAGGTAGGTATGTATGTTTTTTTCCAAGAAAATATTTCGTGGAATTAAACAAATAAAAAATAGAAACGTACAATAAACCTTTTTTTTAATTGATCTTCTCTATGGGTGCCATGCACCGTAACAGAAGCTGGGCGGGACGAGAAACAAGGCGGTACAGACCTACTTTTCATACGAGTAAGTAAGGATAAGATTAGTCGAACCTTTTTGAAAACCCAAAAATACGAATTGAACACGTGCATTGAGGGTCTCGTTTTTATGATAATTAAGTAAAACACATTTGCGGACATAATATCTACAACAATTCCAAAAATCCTGAAAAACGGACTTATTTTAAGGGGTGAGAAATGTAATGAGCCGGAGCTAAATTAGTATGGAATTTTTAGACCACTACAAGATTAAAGCGTTTGGTTATAATCCTCTTACGCAAATCTGAGGTAAATAATATTTTTCTGGCTACTTCCGATAATATGAACTGACGTAAATATGCAAGATTGATAGCTGTGACTGCTGCAAAACAGATGAAGGTAAGTACCTATATCGGCCTAAGTCACGTGAAATTAGGAACATAAGAGTGACATCCGTGGGCTGATAAATTATGTACTACTACCAAGGGCTATAATTATAATTTCAACTCGAAATACATTTAAAGAAATAATGGTACAACATCTAGAAGTTAACAGTGACATTTTGGTGCAAAACTTAGTTTTTATTATAATTTTTCTGCTTTAATCTTAAAACGAACATTTGACAAATGTGGGAAAATCCTTACGAGATATTTAATTCATTTATGATTTCTTCATTAAGGCTAAGTTCATTAGCTCATCGTCCGTCCAGTCAGAATGATCATTTATATCTGCAAACCACTTTTCTGTGGGATCCGAATTAACTAAGTTGATGGTTTTAATAGTATCGTAGAAGATTGCAAAACGCATGAGTTTTTCCGCGAGACTGTCGTAGTGCCTGCCAAAAATCCGAATAAAAAATTCAAATAACTCTTTTGCGTTGTTAAGGGAATATGTAGGTTCATCTGTTAGCTTTTGATCCATCGTTTCCGAGCCAAATAAGGCATGTAACTCTTTTGATCGTTTTCTGTCATATCATAACCTAATAATTGATCTAGCTCCTCCTCCGTCCAATCGGAAAATTTGTTTAAGTCTACAGACCAAGTTGCGATGGGATCTGAGTTGATTGCGTTTATCTCTAAAAGAGTATGATAAAATATGCCAAACCTCATATCTTTTTCAGCCGTACTTGCATATTGCTTATCAAATTTATCAATGTACGATTCAAAATACTGTGGTACTTTGCTCATGTCGTAATAAAGTTTAATGTCAGTTCTTACTAGTGGAAAACGATTTCTCCTTACCATTTTATAGCCGCTGAAATCCTCATCCGTAAAAACCGATAAATTATTCAAACCCAGCTTTCACCGGAGGCATATAATTGAAGGTGATGTGTTGATTGATATGTTTCAGATTTTTAATAAATGCATCAAACTTTATTTGTTTTTCAGTTGCATTATCGTAATGTAATTTGAATTTTTTGAGGTAATATTCAAAATACTCATCCGCTTTACTAAGATCAAAAATTAGTAGTCGATTTCGAGCTATTTCAGAACTTATTTTGTATCCAAGTTGTTGGTTTTGTTGAGCAGCATTATATTTCTTGGACCTGTAAGAGCGCATTTTTTTTAATATATTACCTTTCACAGGTTGTTGTTTTAGCACTTTCTCCCTCTTGGCAAAGTTGTAAAAAGGTTTTTTTTCTGTTTTTGCTTGCACATTTCTATTTTTTTCGTTCGTACCATTGAAGTCTTTCAACTCCTCATCCGTCCAATCAGAAAATTGATCCAACTCCGCTATCCACGTAACCCTAGGATCCAAATTGACGGCGTTGATATTTTTAAGACTATTGTAAAAGATCTCATATCTCATATGTTTTTCAGCCTCATTAAAGTAGTATTTGTGAAATTCTTTACAATAAGTTTCGAAGTATTCTTTTGCTCTGTTAAGGTCATAAATTAGGCCTCTTAGGGCTATTTTAGAATGGGTTTTATATACAGGGGTTTTGCCTGTCGAATCAGAATAATATTTTTTAGTTCTGTATAAGAATTGGTTTTCAGACCGTCTCGGTTGTTGCATACCTTCATGTAAGTAATAGTCGTTTATACGATGACGTCTTTTTTCCCAGTCTGACCAATCCAAATAGTAGCCTAAACCCTCGACCCACAGTGACCCGGGACGTGAATTAATACTGTTTTGCTTTTTTAAATTATCTTTAAAGATAGCATACCTACGTTGTCTTTCCCAATTATCATAGTATCTTTTACCATTTTTCTTAATAAAAATGTTAAATAAATTTGCTGCGTCATTTAGGTCGTACATAAAATATGGTTCCGGTTCAAATGGTGTTCTCAAAGCTACTTTGTTGTCACGCTTCTCGATTTCCTGGCTAGCAAAAGGATGTTTAGTTCTATAAGACAGCTTTTTTTCAGGTTTCGGACCGAGTATACGTTCTTTTTCTTCTTCCGTCCAATCGGAGAAGCCATTTAAATCTGCCGTCCAAGTTGATCCAGGATTCAAATTATAAGTGTTAATGTTTTTTAGCGCAGTGTAAAAAATCTCAAATCTCCTGTGTCTTTCATCTGCGCTATAGTAGTGTTTGTTAAATGTTGCTGTATATGTTTTGAATAACTCTTCCGCTTTGTCGATGTTGTAAATAGGACGAATTGTCTTACTCTCCACTGTGACGTTAAGCACTGTAGTTAGCAGCAAATTGACAATGAATGACTTCATCATAGACTAATGGCGAAAGTACAGAACAAATGGCTATTTAAATGACGCCTTATCTTAAGTGCATCAGAAAAAAGAAATTTCCTTACTGTGTATCTCAATTAGAAAAACATAAAATGATTAAATCGAATTTATGTTGGCAATTTGTAATGTTGCGCTTGACTAACGTGAAATAATGTAATTTTTCCTAACCGGGTATAAGCGTAAAGCAAACAAGAACATTTAAGTACACAACTTTATTTTAGTAAACGTAGTGTAACGCGTGTATATTACCCGCTATACATTAATATATAAAAATGTAATAAACATTTTATATAATTCGAAATCTTAGAATTACCTATAACAATGATACGTTACAGACAAAGAGGCGGCTTTGGGATTCTTAACTCACAGCTGCAGGTCATTTAGACGAATCGCTTTTGTCTTTATATTTTTTGCTAGATTGTTAAAAACAGACAAAGTGTTAAATAATTAACACTGTATGGCAGGACTTTCCCAGTAAATACCGCCAAAGGCAATTTCTCGTTTCTACGAATCTGCTAGGCGGCCATAAAGAGATTCATTGCATTTTATATGACAGTAGTATTCGGCATTAACAAGGAACATCGTCTATCCCAAAATAACATGTTGCACAAATGGGTTTCGGACCTATTGTTTTACTAGAAATAAGAAAGTCGAAACAAATATTTATTGCTTCCTCGGGGTAAACCGTTTCTCAATAATTTTAACAAAGAAAATTATCGTGAGAGAGTAACTTAGGCACAGGTGTTGATGATTTTGACGAAGACAATAGGGCCTGGGCGTTAACATTAAAGAAGGGTATTGGTCACCGATTGGTCAAGGGTGGTAGTAGCCAAGCCTACTTTTAGGAGATGGAGGAAATTCAGATTCGGGAGAGAGGGTCTAAGATATAACGAGGTAGGGTTTGTAGATGAGCAAGGACAGACAACTACGGAACGCGAGTAAGATCACATCTCCTACTTTCGATCTAAATTTCCAACTTACGGGATTTAAGTAATTGATTAGAGTGTTGATTTTGTATCGCTGTAGGCGGGTTGGTGTGATTATGGACTTAGTTTAAAGGACTTTATTTGTGTGTGGGTTGCGATTGCTAACTACTAGATAGTTATTTAGATTCAGTGTTATACACGGTTGTATCTATTTTATATATTTTATTTGATTTTATGTATTAGATAATTTATGTCTTTTCAGTATTAGGGGCGGAGGGGTTCCTATACTTTGTGTCTTTGATATTACTTGTAGGGTTCGTAGTTTTTCCTTAAGTCATCTAGACAACTAGGGATCAGAGGAAAGGTTTGTTAGGTATCATTTAATCTTAGCTAATTCGACAAACAAACTGTGAAGGTAAATAGTTATGTCTGCATTCTAATTATGTGTAGTGACTGAATTAGATTAGGTAAATATTGTATTATTATGTTTTGCTTGCTTAATAGATTATAAGCTTCATTGTTTCAGGCTTTGTAAAATAGAGGGAGAAGCAGTTCTATCTCACTCATTACCTTTAATCTGCTTTACCTTTATTTTATTGAGTGTGTCATAACGCTTTATTAAGTTAAGTTTTTGTGTCATGTTTGTGACGAGCTAAGGTTTAATAACAAAAAACTATTTTGTGGTTAACTGAACATGCATTTATTCTAAACACTCACAAGCAGCACACGTGGGGTCAGCCCAGATAGCGGCTTGAAAGCCTTGCGACTCTGGTTGTCTAATTCCACTGCAAACGCTAGAAATACATCTTTTGCCGTCACACTTTATTACCACCACTTAACTTCAAACAACTTGCATTAGTTAACGCACCTTTTACGTCGCACCTCTTCACAGGCACTAGGTACTCACTCAAGACCTGGACCATTTAGGTGTTTATAACTTTATACTAGTGGCCCTGAGGTGTAGACCCTACGACCCGGCCGCCCGCGCTAGTGTGAAGTTTGGTCAGTGTGCAACCTTTGATATGGGGCCACCCAGTAATTGTTAAACTCATCTCAATGGTATTCAGACTATCTTGAACAAACTCAACACTCCTTAGTCGTCGTCACAAATCGCGGCTGCGTAATTCGGATTAGGGACGCGTAGAGTCATAGTTTTAAGAGCATAGTATAAGCAAGTAGCATAACTGCATGAGCGTGCTTAAGTATATTTTATTTTAGAGTAGTTTTATTAGGGGCGATAGGAATAGAAGGATAGCGAGGCAGGTAGTGTTATTGAGGTCAGACCCCATCCAAAGTAAGGACCGTTTTGATTTTAACTTCTTGTCCGATTTATTATTACAAATACTTAAGGAAGTAAATTTGAATCTAGGGTCAAAAAGGTTCTCGCTGTAACCGACCTCGTAATAAGGTAGGGGATTAGGTAGGGAACATTATTATATATTGTCATCTTTTACACGTTGAACGCCAGGCCAAAAATGTAGTGTTTCCATTGAAGCCACGGGGGTCACCGGTGAGCCAAACCATGTTGAACCATTGGAGCCACGGGGGTCACCGGTCAGCCGCGGTAAGCCTTCATTTCAAACCTTTTTTTGAAAAAAATGCGTATTATTCGTTTTTACCATGGCCCCAACGCATACATCGTGATGGCCCACCGGTGGGTGGTGTGGCGTCTAACGTGTTAATTACTTTATTTTATAATTATTTATATATATTTGAACAATACGAACTTTGGTACACGGAGGCCCCACGAGCAGGCAGCCAGGGGAATTTTGATACTCCAAATATACTCCCGAGTAAGCAGGTATCTGAGATCTTCGGTGAGTCGTACCCATTTAATAACTTCCATTTATTGTTTATTATTCGTGATTTACGTGATTGTGGTTTACTGTGTTTATTTGTGGTTTCTAGCTTGCTTATCAATTGAAATAGGTTTAGGGTTATCTTATTTCACAATATTATTTTACACAACGTAGATGGTCCTAATTTAGATAGGTATATTTATAACTAGACGATCACATATTTTATTTGGCCAATAATTTAATTACACAACGTAGGATATTTTATCGTTTCTATGTAGCCTGGGGGTAAGAGTGTTACAGACACTGTTTAGAATAAATGCATGTTCAGTTAACCACAAAATAGTTTTTTGTTATTAAACCTTAGCTCGTCACAAACATGACACAAAAACTTAACTTAATAAAGCGTTATGACACACTCAATAAAATAAAGGTAAAGCAGATTAAAGGTAATGAGTGAGATAGAACTGCTTCTCCCTCTATTTTACAAAGCCTGAAACAATGAAGCTTATAATCTATTAAGCAAGCAAAACATAATAATACAATATTTACCTAATCTAATTTAGTCACTACACATAATTAGAATGCAGACATAACTATTTACCTTCACAGTCTGTTTGTCGAATTAGCTAAGATTAAATGATACCTAACAAACCTTTCCTCTGATCCCTAGTTGTCTAGATGACTTAAGGAAAAACTACGAACCCTACAAGTAATATCAAAGACACAAAGTATAGGAACCCCTCCGCCCCTAATACTGAAAAGACATAAATTATCTAATACATAAAATCAAATAAAATATATAAAATAGATACAACCGTGTATAACACTGAATCTAAATAACTATCTAGTAGTTAGCAATCGCAACCCACACACAAATAAAGTCCTTTAAACTAAGTCCATAATCACACCAACCCGCCTACAGCGATACAAAATCAACACTCTAATCAATTACTTAAATCCCGTAAGTTGGAAATTTAGATCGAAAGTAGGAGATGTGATCTTACTCGCGTTCCGTAGTTGTCTGTCCTTGCTCATCTACAAACCCTACCTCGTTACATCTCAGACCCTCTCTCCCGAATCTGAATTTCCTCCATCTCCTAAAAGTAGGCTTGGCTACTACCACCCTTGACCAATCGGTGACCAATACCCTTCTTTAATGTTAACGCCCAGGCCCTATTGTCTTCGTCAAAATCATCAACATCTGTGCCTAAGTTACTCTCTCACGATAATTTTCTTTGTTAAAATTATTGAGAAACGGTTTACCCCGAGGAAGCAATAAATATTTGTTACGACTTTCTTATTTCTAGTAAAACAATAGGTCCGAAACCCATTTGTGCAACATGTTATTTTGGGATAGACGATGTTCCTTGTTAATGCCGAATACTACTGTCATATAAAATGCAATGAATCTCTTTATGGCCGCCTAGCAGATTCGTAGAAACGAGAAATTGCCTTTGGCGGTATTTACTGGGAAAGTCCTGCCATACAGTGGTAATTATTTAACACTTTGTCTGTTTTTAACAATCTAGCAAAAAATATAAAGACAAAAGCGATTCGTCTAAATGACCTGCAGCTGTGAGTTAAGAATCCCAAAGCCGCCTCTTTGTCTGTAACGTATCATTGTTATAGGTAATTCTAAGATTTCGAATTATATAAAATGTTTATTACATTTTTATATATTAATGTATAGCGGGTAATATACACGCGTTACAGTAGGTTATCGTGGTATACTGTGTGGTTGCCGGGTTAGAATAGGGCAACTCCATGTCTTCCAGTGGATGTCGTAAGAGGCGACTAAGGGAATAAAGGCTTGTAGTACTGTTAGGCGATGGGCTTGCAACCTGTCACTAATACGCTAGTAAACATCTTAGCCTATTTGTGCAAAATGTGGTTACAGAATTATCAACAAGTTTTTAAAGTTTTAGGTAATTCTGTAGCTCTGCCTACCCCACTCTGGGAATGAAGGCGTGAGTATGTATGTAGGTAATCGTTCTAAAATAATTTAGGGTATTGTTGTTGTTTTGGTCGATGACGCTAGTAAGTAATAGATTTTGGTTTGACGTTAAATTTTGAGGTCGCTTAGGTGCGGGCGTGGTCGAGCAGAGTTGCCGCGGGGGAGCAGCTGCGCTCGAGCGGGCGCCCGTCGCCGGCCGGGTGAACTGGTGGTACAGAAAATGCGCAGCAGCGCGCTAGGCAGAAGAGACAGCCTCAATGTTTATAGCCTATGCTATAGTCCCGTGATTGTTAAAGACATACTACATATAATAATAATAATAAACCGTATTTCAGGCTATGAGGCCCATATTTCATAAAATTAACACGACTACTTACGAGTATACACTTTCTCGGTGTCTGCTAGCTGGCGTTCACGAAATCGCGAATTCCTCGTTTAAAAGGGTCGACAGATCTCTGGTCATAAGAGTAAATCCGATCTTAACCCGTACATTCTCTACGAGGTAATCGGGACACGTACAGCTGCGTCGTGGGCGCAGCAGGACACAGCAAGTGGTCAGGTCCGGTCGGTGCGGAGCCGCACTGGTTCCTCGGGGCAGGCTTCTTACTCCCCACCCTGGTAAAAATGGCTTTGTCTTGCTTGGGACACGTCGGGCAGCATTTATTTAAGTATGTATGTATGTTAAACACTTTATTGTACAAAATAAAAACCAAAACAATATAATTCATATTATAAAAGAGATGTACAAAGGCGAACTACAGATACACGAATAAATACCCGCGTATTTACCCGTGGTTAGATAAATATCGGGTATTTACCGGGTAAATACCCGGGTAGACACCCATCCTTATAGGATTGCAGTAAGCCGATGCAATATCGCATCAGTCGCTTATTGTCAACTCCATACATTGTGAGTCGTTAGAGAACACTTACCTATTCTGCCTATTCAGAGGCCTAAAAATCCTTCATGTAGGTACTCACGCTTCTCTCTCACTCTCTCACGTGATCAAACACGCTACACACAAAAAAGCATTCTCACTCAGACACACACGCTCACTCTCTTACACACTAACACTCAAACACACACACGCACACGCACACTAAACTTATGTCTTTCTAATATCGTTTTTAGGGTTCCGTAGTCAAACTGGGAACCCTTATAGTTTCGCCATGTCTGTCCGTCCGTCCGCAGCCTAGCTCAGAGACTCTTGGCACTAGAAAACTGTAAGTTTGCATTGAATATACATATTAGACTCGCCAAAAAAGTCGTAAAATAAAACCTGGGAAAAAAATGTGTTTTTTTTTTAGTGTTACTCCCCTAAAGTCTGATTTTTATTCCCACAGAAAAAATGTAAACAAAGGTGTTGCCGTTAACGAAAAACATTTGCGGTATTCCAAGTTTTTATACTTTCCACTTTTAAAAGAAATCGACTTTCTATAAAATATCTATACATTGTAATCAAGATTG
This sequence comes from Acleris emargana, assembly GCA_927399475.2. Classification (NCBI taxonomy): domain Eukaryota; kingdom Metazoa; phylum Arthropoda; class Insecta; order Lepidoptera; family Tortricidae; genus Acleris; species Acleris emargana. The sequence continues at coordinate 9,716,128 of OV656840.1, forward strand.
ATGAATTTAATTTGTTGATGGCAAACTTTATTTTGTTATTAACTCTTTGTTGTATTACTTTAAAACGAGAAAGCTGTTTTTGTCTGCATAATTTATTTATTGCACTGGTATCATTAACTCGATACACCTGTGCCAACAAGTTGAGGGCCGCTTGAATAATGTGAGATTGTGAGACGTCACTTCACTCGCTTCGCTTCACAATTCGTGCTCCCGTGTCATAATCGCTTTCCATTGACTCGTTTGTGCAATTTTTTTTTTTTTTTTTTTTCGAATTCATTTTTATATCACGTTTCGAGCAAAATGATAACGTAATATTATATTTCTTGCCGGTCCAAACTTTAAGATCCCCTGAAATGTCACTTTGACAGTGACGTAACTTTGTTTACATTTTTTCTGTGGGAATAAAAATCAGACCTTACACGTTGGGGATGTAAAAAAAAAACTCGTCTACCCCATCGTGCGGGATGTCATTGGATAGGTCTTTCAGAAATATTGCGGGTTTGGGGAAACAATTTTACGATTAATGTATCCGTTTGTGAAATATTAAGCTTTAAATCGCTAATTTTTGTTACAGCTAAAACTACAAATACAAAAAAGCTGGGCTTGCTACCTGTCACTAATATACACTGTTAAACATCTTAGCCTAATTGTGCAAATTGTGGTTACAGAGTTATCAACAAGTTTTTGGAGTTGTTGGTAATTCTGTAGCTCTGCCTACCCCACTCTGGGAATAAAGGCGTGAAGGTATGTATGTATGTATGTATGTATGTATAACTACTAAGTATAGGATCTTGAGTTACAAACGGTTTAAAGGTTTATACCTACCGAAAACTTATTTGCGGTGTTGGTAAACTGACCGCGACTTTTGTCGATGTATCGGAATAACAGTTTTCCAACGGCAAAGTTAAGTTTGTCGCGAGGTCAAATTTGTTTGTAGTAACTGCCTTCGGAACCCTACACTGAGCATGGTCCGACATGCTCTTGCCCGGTTTTATTTGATGTGGCCGACTTACTATGGAAACCCGACTACAGCCATGCATGTTGCACTATTGTTCTTGTTAAGTTAATCCTAATAACATACCATTATTTTTTACCCGACTGCCGAAGGAGGAGAGTAATGTGTTTATCAGCCTATATACAGGGTTATTGGTAAGTCGACCTATTCCCGTTAGGAGGTGATAGGGGTGACTATTTGCGATAATTTTGACCCTCATATGCATTATGCAAAAGTGAACCATTTTTGAGTTATCGCGTTTTTTAGTTTTTTTTTAAATTAGTCAGAAATTCAACTTGAAAAATTTATTACAAAAAAAGTATCCATTTAAATCTAATTTTTTTTCTGATTTATAAATACTTTTAAACACTGGTTACTTCTCAATATTCAAACAATAATTATCGGTTCAAATTTAAAAAAGCGAGACCGAAAACGAAAATTTTTCAATATTTTTTTGCGATCTCTTTCCACTAAAATGCCTTAAAAACAAAAAAAAACGTTATAAAACTTGGCTTGCAGATTATTTTAAAAACTTAACTGTTTTGTTAGCTCTCCAAAAATGCATAACAACCAGGAACTTATTTAAAAAAAAACTGAAAAAAAATCTTCACAAAGGAAGCGGGCGGAAATTCGTCTTCGAACTAAACTAAAGTCAGAAATGAAACTTCAAAAATTAAAATTAAAAAAATTACCAAATTTAAATCAACTTTATTTATTTGCTTTTGTACAAAATGAAATCGCTGTTCTTATGCAATATTAAAAAAAAAAATATCTGTACACGTTTGAGAATGCGAGGCTGAAAACTAAAAAAATACATGTTTTTTTATCAACGTGTAATCTGCACGCCAAATGTATTGGTAAATTTTTCTGTTTTCGTATAATTTATGTTGGAGTTTGATTGAGAAATAACCGGTGTTTAATAGTATTTATAAATCAGAAAAAAAAAAGAATAAATTTTTCAAGTTGAATTTCTGACTAATTTAAAAAAAACAAAAAAACGCGATAACTCAAAAATGGTTCACTTTTGCATAATGCATATTAGGGTCACAATTATCGCAAATAGTCACCCCTATCACCTCCTAACGGGAATAGGTCGACTTACCAATAACCCTGTATGTATATTTGTTCCTCTGTGGCGCTCCAGAAACTAAACGCGTGGACCGATTTCGATGATTCTTATGTCAATCGATTTGTCTTAATCTTGTTCGAGGGCGTTTTCATTAAAAAGTGTACCCAATTAAGGACTGAAATTAAGGAACTTTAACTTTGTCAGTTTTGTGACGAAAATTAGCCATACATTGCGGCCGTCGATATATAGCTAATTTTCGTCACAAAACTGACATAGTTAAAGTTCCTTAATTTCAGTCCTTAATTGGGTACACTTTTTAGTGAAAACGCCCGAGTGCCACTAAAGATATGACAGTAATTAAAATTCGGTAAAGCGGCCACTAAACGCCATATTATTCAAAATAAAAAATAAAGTCAACGAACTATGACAATTGGGGTATCATTGAATAGATATTTCAAAATCAATAGGGTGACGACGCGCTGGCCTAGTTGGTAGGTAGTGACCCTGCCTACGAAGCTTGTGGTCCTGGGTTCAAATCCCGGTAAGGGCAGATATTTGTGTGATGAGCGCATATATTTGTTCTCCTGATCCTGAGTCGTGGATGTTTTCTATGTATTTAAGTATATATTTCTCTATATAGGTATTTATATCGTTGTCTAGTACCCATAGTACAAGCTTAGAGCTTAGTTTGGGACTAGGTCAATTGGTGTTGCATTGTCCCCTGATATTTATTTATTTATTTATTATTTCATCGTTTTTCATTTTACACGATCATTTAGGATTTATAACGATTTAAAGTTGGTTAGCAACAGTCGGGTTTCTTACACGTTGCTTTTTGTTGTTGGGTGGATCAACTTTTTGTTGTTGTTATTCTGTCCCGTAAGCCAGGAGACAACAGTGATAGAGTTTCTTAGAATTTTTTTTATAATATATACTTCCAGCACACTCAGCAGAAAGGCCATAAAAGAATGGGTGTGTAATTGCCAATAAAACAGTTATTTAGTGGACTTATATCCCTTGAAATCATAGTTTTAAAGAGTGACCCAGGAGACGTCACCATGGCAACGAGCTACAAAGAAAAGTTGATTGACCCTGTTATTTAACTTTTTAAAACGACCTCTAAATAGTTTAATAACATAAACTTAAAGACAAGCCATAAAGGACCGGAAGCGGGCGGTCGAGCGGGTACAATGTACAAATTCCGGTACAATGTGAACCTTCATAAATAATGGGGTATCCGCTCACGCCATCGATGTAAACATACTGATATAAAGGACAAGAGTCGATACCGTTACACATAAATTTCACTTATCTCCATCATTTGGTACAATTTGCTCGCAGGCCGCACGGCGCTGCCGGTGTTATATGGAAGGATTAGATTTATGTATTTGCACTCGTATGAGTATGAATTCTGGATAGTATTGTAATGGGTTGTTACATAGCTCGTAAGTTTGCGGTTCATTGGAGATTGGCACACAGGCGGCCGTACGTTGCCAGAACTGTTACTGAAACTACTTTTGTTTGTGAGAAAAATGCTATATTACAGATGTGGTGCATAATTAGTTTCCATCGTGTTTTATCGGAAAAGTTCGTATTTGTCGTGCTCTCTCAATTAATTTCAGTTGGCTTCAGTACATACCCATCATACCACAGTAGGGGTAGGTTTAGCAGCCAGCGTTTGTATTATCATGCCAAAACCTCAAAATAGAAGAAAACGCTGAGGTCCTCCAGTCCGGGTCCAGTGTGTTTTATCAAATATACTATCTAATCTAATAAAATAACAAATTCGGAAATAGCAATGATTCTGAATATTTTGGCAAAGTTCAACAACGAATTTCAGATGCACCGGGCATTTATCGGCTAACAATAAGAAAAATAATAGCTAAACAAGAGAGAAGATAACAAGAAAAATAAAAAATCTATCTCAAATAATTTTAAGTTAAGTGGACCACGCAAAATTTACTGTCTAGATCTTGATGACTTTGATTACGCAGTTATACGACGTATGGTTTATAATTTCCATCTAATTTTTATAAACTAGTTCCTACGATCCAGGCCTATTGAGAATATTGACATTCACCTCAACAAAAGTATTGGCGATGACACGTCTGAGTGTAACTCAGATTGTGAAATAGGTTATATTTATATTTTAATAAATAGGTAATGTTTTAAGTCTGTAGCGTCCTGACTTTTATTGTTAATATTTCAAAATACGTATCCGTTATTTTGCTGCATTTTATGTTTAGGTAAGAAGAGTGTTTCGTTTACGAATGACAATAAAAGTACGACTTACCTATGAGTGTATTTCTAAGTTTCTTATGGTGGTTATAACATCTCTATATATACAGTAGGGTGGATAACTCAATGTATGGGTGAATAAAATGAAAGTTTTTGCTCACATGTATTATCTACTTCGTAAGGTGGTAACCATGCAATATATACACCGTGGGAACGAGTGACCCGACAAATTTTAACCATCGACTCTAGAGCCAATTCGTAGTATATAATGTGATATAACATGTAGCCCAATAACGCATAATTTCCAAGATATTTATATTATTTAATTATATATATATTTATATTATTTAAAAAAAAAACCATAGTTAATTTAATTTGAACTTTGTCATTATTTACTAAGAAATTGATTAAATTAATTTACACGTTGATGACATTGCTATTTACAAGATGAATCTTTTTTAGAAAATATTGCTTTACGTTAAGGTGACAGAGTTTACATTCAATTAATTATGTTTTTTTTTTAATAATTAAAAACTCTGAAATTATGCGTTATAAGGCTACATGTTATATCACATTATATACTACAAATTGGCTCTAGAATCGATGGTTAAAATTTGTCAGGTTACTCGTTCCCACGGTGTATATTGTTTAAACTTAGAAAATATAAAACAAGCCTAGGCACTTCGAAATCAAAAGGAAGTATTTTTTTAAATGTTTATAATTAGTTAATCCATCAGCAAGTTTAAACGAAACTACATGTTTTCATAACAACGTCTGTAGCATTACGCGTACATGTTACGTGTTGTAAAGAAAATGCAACATTTATTTCTAAAATGTCACATTTAACTCGAGTCATTTCATAAGTCAATACCAAACGTTAACCTCTTGCGTGAATAGAGTTGCAAATCTGCGAACGTAAACAAATAAAAGTACTTAAAAATTTAATTAAAAAGAAATTTAACTGTAAAAAGAAGTCCATTAACAAAGAACCTTTGTATTTGCGCCTGCCCGGGTAAAGGAAAAATATAAATCCGTTAGACGGAACAATAACTAAGGTACATTTTTCCACAGAAAGGGTTCTCTTAGGCAAAAACGCCAACAAGCCTTTGTTGTGCCAAAATTACTTTTATGAAATACTGAAAAATGGCTACAAAAGCTAGTTACTTTTTGAGCATAGTAAAAGATTAGACTAATATGCTTTATAAAAGAACTAGGTGATGTCGAAATCGATTTGGTGGAATCCGACGCAGGTATTTCATTAAAACGGTTTACTTGCTGGCCCCTGCTCCTGTTCCCTCGACATATTAAATGTGTTGCGACCTACATCCCGCATGCCTCGTCTCGCCTGTTATTGACTCTTGTATTTTCATTCGAGCGGGTTTCTAGACTTTGATCACACGTAATCGAACTATCAGTGTACCTATAGTTCAATCGTTTTCATGCAAGTCGTCATCAAAGCTACGAAATAACTACTTGTCGCTAGCAATACAGCCACATATTAGAAAGAAAAACAAATTACACACTACGTTAACGACCGGCTGGCCCAATGCCTAACGCACTCGCAATCGTAATCGTTTTCATTTTGAAAATCGAACGCTTGTTCGCGTACAAAATGAAAGCAATTGTTTCACTTTGAAGTCGATTGCGATTGCGTTAGACAATAAGCCCTCGTTTCAGGATTTAATGATGACGATTTGCATCAAATCTCTTTTAATGCGCCAATATTAATCCTAACCAATGATTAGGAAAAGTTGAGAAGATGCATCTCCAACCCGCCACAATATCCTAAATCTTCATCTGTCTCTTTAAATAAAAGAGCTTACTTGATTATCTTCAATCTCAGTCCAAAAACATTCTTATTTCATTAGCAAAGAGATTGGAAGCAGCAGCGGCGATACATTTTTCGCATTATCTCGTATATCACTCTATCTACCTATAGTATAGGTAGGCATCACTACCTAATGAGATTTGGAAGTGGATACAAATAAACGTAATTAGGGATGAAAATATGATTACTCTTTTTGCTTAGGCAGTGTGTACACAAGGTACTTATTTGTATAGCTTAGTTTTTTTATCTGTGTACAAGTATGGCAGACAATTTAAACTATCAAACAATCAAATGCAAAATAACCAATAAAAAACAAAATTACTACAATTATACTAAGCTACCAGTACTAAAGGTGTAGTAAACGTACAAAGATGAATGTAAACGGCTCTATTTCAAATGTTCTTGCTATGGATAACTAGATTCCGGAAAAGTATCACACGATTCAAGCAAAATTGTTAAGGTGATTCTAAACTATGACGTATATTTAAAAAGTTGGTTCTCAAGCTACAGAAATATAAAATATTTTACTAGAAAAGGGAGCCCAAAATACCTTACTATTCGTATTTTCTGCACACAGATTTAGCTTAGTAATGCCTAATTTCACTTAACAGTCTCGAAAGTTCCCGAAGCGTAAAATCTGATCAGAAGAATGATCGTGAATCGGAGCGTTCCGTCTTATGCCGTATTTGTGATTAATGATGCGGCGATCCGATGTCCAGATAGTCCGGAGAGATGCCATCGATTACTTTAATTAAAAATAATGATAGCTACAGCTTCATCAATAAACCACCGAGTAATGGGCGATCTGTGTCGGTAAAGGCTGGCTATTGTGATAGTTTAAAAGGCATCAAAATAGACTGCTAAAGTTTAGAGTTTATACTCTCCCGAATTTATACATACATTGTAGGTTTTTTTTTGACTTAACATTTGAAACAAATAGTTTACTTTAGGTAAAGAAGGCCCAGAATATTTTGATAAAAAAAGTGACTTTAATGATATTACTATTCGACTAATATTTTAAACGTTTTTAATTAAGCAAAATCGGTTGGCCGCATTTAAATACCGAAAAATAATACACAATTTAAAAGTTTTTATGTAAGTAAGGTTAGATGAGATCTACGCATACAAATTCACAGTCAAAGGCTAAGGAAAGTTCTTCCTAAGCCGCATACATAAATGGAATATGAAGCTATAATGCTATAGAGCTAATGTTCTCATTTAAGTGTCAGTCATAAAAACAGAAAAATCCGATTTATCTCCTTTGCTATAATTCTTTATTTCTATGACCATACATGTACATTTTTTTGTACGCGAGGTCTTACGAGGTTAAAGCTAACATTTAAATAGCCTAGATTCACGTCTAGATATTTTTTAGTTTAAGAAAATATATATTTTAATATTAAATACCTGTAATATGTCATTATTTTCACACAACAACACGTTGTTGCAAGACACCTCGATATAGTTTCACGTGTATGATATTTCTGCTTGTAGCGTAAACTTGGCTAATTACGTGATTCGAATAATTCCGCGATGCCATGTTTCATGCGTATTGTGCAGTTACACGAGCTACTTTTAATCATTTAAATGCAATCTCTAAATGTTATTAGTCTTCTTTTCGTTGGAAAAAGTTTTATAGCGATTGGGTGAGTAGAATACGAACGATTTATGTTTGTCGCTCAATTCGTAATTTCGTCTGTGGGCGCATGAAAGAAAGAAAGAAAGAAAGAAAATCATTTATTCGTGACATGCATAACAAAGAACAGATAAACAAATACAAGAAGAAAGAAGCCATGAAATGGTCCCAACTCAGCGTAATGCTGGCATTAAAGTCAGCGCTGGTCTTCCGTTGGAACCATCAGGTGAAACCACGGAAGGTTACACACACATAATTAAATGAACACAAAACGAGAAGAAAAATAAAAATAAAATAAAAACAAAGCACTGAGTTTCGCAAAAACATGCCCGTCCATAGATGGCTGAAAGAGCAACAGTCCCTTAGCCTTTCTTAAATGACATGGAGCAAGCAAAGAAAACCGACATGACATGACCTATCTTATCTATGGCAGCGCTTATCTATGAATGAATGGTTGATAATAATGCGCATGCATGCTGCGCGCAATAACAGAAACTATTATCATGACAAGTGAATGCAGTCTAGTCCAATTATTGTTTAAAAATAGAATAATATGCATTTGTATTAATTACGCTAAAACATTGTCAAAATATTTTTATATCCATAATTTTCCACAACATGTAATAGTTTCACCAAATTGTTAGTTTGCTGTCAATAGCTTATTGAGTATCCTAAAAATAACGACTTTCAATCTTTGTCGAAAAATGTCATCAAGCCTTTAGAGAAGGCAAGTACAGCTTTTAAAAAAAAACTTCTTTAGATGTTTAAAATTAAGCTTTTTTGCGTTAAAAGGATACCTAGTGTACTCATTGTTTTTTTACTATGTAATTACCTCTGCTGCTTTAAATAATAAAATATGTTTGATTACGTTTTTTATCACAGAATCAACCAATATTTTCTTACGGGTATTTTTTTTTCGGTTGGGTTGGGATTGCCTGTCGTAAACAGTAAGGTTTCAAAGGATTTTCCTACCGCGATCACTCCGAATATGGAATGAGCTCCCTACCGAGTTTTGTTGGGTTCTTCAAGGGAGTTAGGTATTTGAACGGTTGACAACGTGCATGAGCATGAGGCCTACTTCTAGTATTGCAGGCTATATATTACAGGCAACGGTAGCCACCTAACATTCAGGTGGGCCTTGATGCTTGTTGTCCACCATCTTGGTATAAAGAAAAATGTCAAGGTTTTAATAAAAACGATTGAAAATGTTAATGGTTTCTTAATAAATACATAATGGACTTTATTTTCAGATAGTATGGATGACGTTAATAGCCAAAAAACGAAAAAAACAGAAAAATATCTGAGGCGAATACTTTTAATTCCGTGATGAAAAATATATTTAACTCATTTAATTCCGTTATAGCGTAATTAACCGAGCATATATAACGAACTTAAGCTTATTACCACGCTTTGGCTTAAGTTGGCAAGACTGACGAATTTTATAGAATATCCGTCATAAAAAGGACTCTTTTGCCTGCAATATTAACGAAGACTAACTTGGTGTTCTATTAAAAAATAATAAAATTAAAAATGAACAAATAATGGTTTTATTTTTTCAAAAACTGTTTTGTCACGTAATTACCCTAGTTTACCCTATAGGATGCGTCTGACAGTGCAAGTTCTCTTGCTGACTCGTGGTGCATACGAGCGTGTTATGTGTGTTTATTCCTCATTGTGTCAGTGACGAACTCGGGCCAAGGACTAGTTTGTTCCGGCCCCAGTCTTGGAGCAACTTGGGTGCTTAGGTGCTTACATATATCCGGCAAAGACGGCGAATTTATGCGGCCCGCGTCTTGTGAGCCGTGTCTAGACTTTAGTAATTTAATCACTTGATCCGAAGCGACAGTTATGTACACTTTTGGACAAACTGGAATAATAAAATATGCGTACTTACACTATCCAAGTGTACATGTTCAGAAAATATGAATTGTATTGCATGTTACTAGATAACCCAGTAGATATACGTTTTTTTTATTGTGATGTGGTGATAATTTCTCGGCGAACACGACGAGCCTTATGTCTGCAGTTGCTTGGTGCTTACCTCTCCCAAAGGATTGGGCTAGCTATCGTATCGCTAGGTAATGCAGCCAGTGTCAAAGGGACCATGCAGCGAGCGGAACTGCTAGAGAGGGTGTTATTTATATATGGGGATTATTATTTACCTTCACGCCTGTAATCCCAGAGAGTGGGGTAGGCAGAGCTACAGAATTACAACTTCAAAAAGTTGTTGACAATTCAGTAACCACAATTTGCACAAATAGGCTAAGATGTTTACCAGCGTATTAGTGACAGGTTGCAAGCCCATCGCCTAACAGTACTACAAGTCTATATTCCCTTAGTCGCCTCTTACGACATCCACGGGAAGACATGGAGTGGCACTATTCTAACCCGGCAACCACTATAAATCTATGCATATAATAAAGTTATAGAAGGTAAACAATCTTAACATTTGAGATATGAACTTAAAAATACTATAGGAGGCCTCAGAATGAGCAGCACAAGATAAAGTATAACAGCGTCCAATCAATCAATCAGTATGAACGCAAATTAACATTTCTCAATTTTTTTGCCACTTTGAGTGACATCTACAAATATAAAAAAAATGGCAGGTATGTAGAGAATATCAAACTATGCAATCATTAAATAATATTTTAATGTGTCCGAATAAAGTTGTACGGAACGTTCCTTTTTTTGTTACCAAAAACGTATGAATATCGGTTACAAAAAAGGAACTTTCCATATGACTATTTTGGGACACATTATTAGAATATTATTTAATTATTACATAGTTTGATATTCTCTACTTACCTGCCTTTTTTTTTGATTTGGAGATGTCACTTGGTGGCAATTTTTTTGAGAAATGTTCAAATGTCTCCTTTGTATTATGAAAAATACCTATTGATTACTATTTCATTTAAAAAGTTAAAAAGTTAAAAAAATATTCATTTAAGTAATTTAAAAAAATGTTGATTATATGAAAATACTTTATTTGTATTTAGTCAATAAAAACTATTTTTTTATAACGTGTATTATTTTTTGCGAATGTTTACCAGTGTGGTCTAAGCTTAATAACAACTTATGTTACGTTTTATGGTAACGTCACGTATTTTTTTTTATGTTGCTTCTATGTCACATTGGTCAAAATTCGCGGCCTTACCCATATATAATAAAAAACTAAAACGGGGGGAAAAGAGGGCTCAGAGTTAGTATGGAAAAAAGTTACCAGATTGAGCTGGTCACTTGAAACTTTGTATAATTACTCTTCGTGACAAATTAAAGTATACCTACCTCAGATATTACAGGATTTCTCGATTAAAGTTAAAATTTTCAAATTAGGCCAATTATAACTAGATATATTTTTAAAACCCTATATGGGGGTCGTCGATTAATTGAAGTGATTACCAATAGCAAAGTTTTATTCTCCGTTTAGTACGTAGAACCCTAATTAAAGATTTTTTTTTAATTCAACGTACAAAATGTTATAAAGAGGTAAAATAAATAATTAAATTTTGTTGTTGTAACAAATGTGACGCCATGATGTTGACATTGATGACATCAAAGAAAGGGACAACCATATCCCTCCCATAAGTAAAGCGATCAAGATAAAAAAAGCACGCGATCATAGATCAACGTTACAGAAGCAACGTTGTGAGTGAAACTAACGGTGTCAATTTTGACATCATAGAAAACATATTGGTAAATATCCGAAATCCGTTCTTGAGTGGCGTCGGCGGACCGGGAGACGAGCTGTAGGTAAGCCTCCAACAAGATGGAGTAAAGACCTTGTAAGGATCGCGGGAACGCGGTGGATGCGAAAAACACAAGACCGGTCTGAGTGGGGAGCCTTGGGGGAGGCCAGCAGTGGACGTCTTTCGGCTGACATGATGAAATATCCGAATCATCGTTTGGTAGATTTTTAAATAGTAACCTATTCATTGACCGAATCTCATTACGAAAAATGTAGTTTAATGGTCATATTGCATAAAATGTGATGTAGCATAATGAGAGCGAGCGAAGAGAGCGAGCAACATGGGTCGGGGCAGAAGCCACCTGGTTAGGTTAGGTTGTTAGGTTTTCTTATATAAGCCGGGAACTTCTTGCTGCCTTACGTGGCTCACATTTCGTAGCTACTTTCTTCTTGTATTTGTTAATCTGTTCTTTGTTATGCATGTCACGAATAAATGATTTTCTTTCTTTCTTTATTTTTCCTTATTTTCATGCTCATGCCGCTTAAAATGTTTATGCAGATACATTATTCTGCTTTATAAGTTTATGCGTTTCATTTGTTTATTCGTTACGAACATTCGACTGATGAAATTTATGAACAATATTCACCCAACAAATTTAACACGTATTTAATGATTTCTGAGAAACAATACTGTACTTATATAAAATTATAATTCCATATAAATATGTCATAATTACTTTATATACGTTATCGTAATCAAAAAAAACATTCTACCAAACAAAGGGGACCCCAAATTTGATTATTACTAATTCTCTGCTTTGGGATCCGCAGCATTATAGTAAAAAGAGTTAAATACTTATTCTATATTTGTCATTATTTGACAAAATTGTTTCTATTTTATTTCTCATACATACCTACATACAGGGCCGTGTTGGTGCCGGCTGAGAATAGCACCACCCCATCTCTTCCCGTTGGTGTCGTAAGAGGCGACTAAGGGATAAGCCGGAGGATAGGCAGCAGCGTACTCCGCGGACTACATGGTATAACTGTGGTCGCCAACCCGCCTGCCAAGCGTGGCGACTACGGCATTTTCCCCCCAACGGTTCTAGATCAAAAGCTTTTCAGTGAAGAGCCTTGGGGGAGGCCTATGTCCAGCAGTGGACGTCTTTCCGCTGACATGATGATGATGACCTACATACATACATAACTTCACGCCTGTAATCCCAGAGAGGGGAGGGGTAGGCAGAGCCACTGATTTACCTACAACTTTAAAATTGTAGTTATTGATAATTCAGCAACCACACTTTGCACAAACAGACCAACAAGGCCAAGGGCAGGTTGCAAGCCCATCGCCCAACAGTACTACAAGTCTATATTCCCTTAGTCGCCTCTTACGATATCCACTGGAAGACATGGAGTAGCACTATTCTAACCCGGCAACCACAGGGGGTATTTTATTTCTCCTTTTGCTTTTAGCACCCAGTGTGACAACATGGGATAGGGTTTCTGTGTTGTTAGTCTATGTCAAAAGCAGCGGTGTCAGATTGACGTTGACACCGTTGACATACCCAGATTCTAATTATTTTTTCCGCTGTTTTCAAGACTTATTTATTACTTACTTAAAGTATATTATTTCATTCAAATCTCTCCAGCCATTGCAGTGTGAAGGAGTAAGAAACACACACACATACAGGGCGAACGATATGAAGTGTTACCAAATTCAAAAGGCTACGATTTTTTTTTGTCGTCACAAATTATTTATTATTAAGACAAAAAGGAGAAAAAGATATCAAATTTTTTAAATTAATTTATTTTAACTCGATATGACCACCTTTTGCTGTCTATGGCCTTCAGACGGTAGAAAAATGAGTTGCACGCTGCACGAATGTGATCCTGCGGTATGCAATGCCAATTACGTGCGATCGCTTTCTTCAGTGCATCCATACTGGCATGTTTTCTTCTCCTCACCTTGCTCTCCACAATGGACCAGATAGAAAAGTCCATCGGGTTCGCGTTTGGGGAATTCGAAAGCCATTGCGAGGTCGAAATAAAATGTGAAACGCATTTTTCAGCCTTTCTTGGATCACACGAGCTTTATGAGCCAGGGCCGAGTCTTGTTGTAATGTCCACGGTCTACTACCGAAATGTTTGCGTGCCCAAGGCTCCAACGCAGCTTCCAAAACCTTTTCCCGGTAGTAAGTTTCATTTACTTTGACACCAGGCTTCATTTTGTGAATTTGGTAACACTTCATATCGTTCGCCCTGTACTTTCACATTTAACATAGCTGTGCCTGCGACTTATTATAGTGTATTATTTCTACGGCTTTTAGGTATTTAATATTAGGGCGGTTATTATGATCAGTTGGAAAAAAAGGGCAGTCATTTTATATTCGGCGTTTGGTTAATTATTTTGGCAGTATAAACATGAACAGTAATAAAAAGAAAATTGGTCGGTTATTTTATTTAACTCTAAAATGTCAGTTCAAACAATACCTAGGAGTAAAAATCTATTATTTGAAATTGATAAGAGTGGTTTTCATTTAATAGTTATGGTTCTGATGCTTGATAGCATATCGGCCGTGCTGTTTAAAAGTTATTGAGTTTCGATTTGTAAACCAAGGGTCGCAAATATCATGGTGGAAGTTTAGGGTTTCTACTTCGCACTTTTGGCTACAGAATGCTAACGAACGGTAGTAAATGAAGAACGAATAACTCTCCCGCTTTAAGCGCATACGAGTTGTTGTAAAAAACGCTTTACTATAGATTGCAAACTCTGATGGTACACCGAGAGGTACTTAAAGAAACCACGCGGGATATTTTAGACACAGTTTGCTGTTGCAAGTCGCAGGCACAGCTATGTTAAATGTGAAAGTATGTGTGTGTGTTTCTTACTCTTTCCCACTGCAATGGCTGGAGATACATACATACATACATTAAATCACGCCTGTTTCCCAGAGGGGTAGGCAGAGACCACTTCTTTCCACTTGCTACGATCTTGACAAATTTCTTTCGCTTCTTCAACATTCATACATCGAGTCATGCACGCACGTCGGTTTCGGGTACTTAAGATTCTGCCCTTTTCCAGTATTGCTGGAGATATTTGAATGAAATTTGGAATAAAGATAGCTTATTATATTGTTTTAACACATAGGGTACATTTGAACCCGGAAAATTAACGATTCTCGAAATCTACGCGGAATATATTTGTAATTTTAATTTGCAGAAGCTTTGGTCGGGTGATACCGAAATCGATTTGTTCACATAATTATTAAATAAGGTGAAGTAACCAAATAAAAAAAAACTATTATATAGGGGACGGGTAGGGGTTGGGTTGCATAAGTAAAGTTTAAAGTCATATTTTTGATGGGCATACAAGGATTCGTCATACTCATCATTGCGCATAACTGTAAATTGTCATACATTTATGCGCATAAAGTTTTTAATCATAATGTTTAAGAACATATTAAATTGTGTAACGCGCATAAATTTCATGCGCATAAAATTATTTAACCATACTTTATAATGGTATGGCTTTATAAATAAACTTTTTCCGCGCTTTTATAAAAAAATAACACTAACCTATCCGCGATCCGAGTCGGTTTTGGCACTAACTTTATATTATATTAATATTTTGACTTAATAAATGTATGCCTTTCTACATTATGATTAAACCAATTATGACTCCGTACAATTATGACAACGAACAATTATGCATAGTATAATTTATGCCAAAAAAAAATTATGAGCATCAACTTTATGCGTAAAGTGTTATGACAATCGATATTATGACAATAGTTGTTATACGACCAGACCGCCACCCATAGGGGACATTTTCTAACAAATTGACCTATATATAAGCTCTGAGTTGTACTTCCCATGGCATAATTTTGTATTTCGTATTTATTTCGGTATGTATTTGTATTGTTATCTAGTACCTACCCATAACAGAACACCATACAAAAAAAAAAAAACATACAACATCAAAGACTTTTATAGCAAATACTACTACCTAGGCTAGCTTCGTAACGTCACTAGCATCCAGGCTAACAGCATCGTCACAAGATATACGTGTTTCTCCTCAGTCTTGTTTAAATCTATGCTAGTCTGTGTTAAAACCCAAAAAACCGTCGCATAATCCTTACACGCTCTAAGGTCAAAAACAACCAGTACCAACTCACCAGAATTGTGATATTACTTAGGTGATAAGATAAGCAAAGGATAGTCCAAGTTACCAAGAGGGAGATTTTTGACCGGCTCGGCGCTTATCGTGGGTTGAATAAACGCGTTGACAAACCAACTTTGCGAACGCCCGCCTGCGAGAGACTGTTAGGCCCAAGGGAGCCATGATGATATTTAGCTACCTGCAAAATTAAATTAACCCGCCCTTGTGGTTTGCGTGGCTGCATTGCTTATTTGAGTAGATATTGTGTTCCATTTAATCTTTGTTTATTTAAGAGTGAAGTTCAACGTTCTGGGAATCGTTATACTGGGTGGCGGTCTGGTCGCATAACAACTATTATCATAATATCGATTGTCATAACACTTTACGCATAAAGTTGATGCTCATAATTTTTTTTTGGCATAAATTATACTAGGCATAATTGTTCCTTGTCATAATTGTACGGAGTCATAATTGGTTTAATCATAATGTAGAAAGGCATACATTTATTAAGTCAAAATATTAATATAATATAAAGTTAGTGCCAAAACCGACTCGGATCGCGGATAGGTTAGGGTTATTTTTTTATAAAAGAGCGGAAAAAGTTTATTTATAAAGCCATACCATTATAAAGTATGGTTAAATAATTTTATGCGCATCAAATTTATGCGCGTTACACAATATGTTCTTAAACATTATGATTAAAAACTTTATGCGCATAAATGTACTTATGACAATTTACAGTTATGCGCAATGATGAGTATGACGAATCCTTGTATGCCCATCAAAAATATGACTTTAAACTTTATGCAACCCGACCCCTACCCCGTTATACTTCATTGTAGCTTGTTTTGTACCCGGAGAACCGGTTTTAAATACCCGTTAAACCGGTGTCATTTCACAACTACGTCGTATCTCGTAGGTTACGGAGGGGACTATATTTTATGCCATTATTATTTTTTGTCACTTGTGTTAAACATTATAATTATTGCAAGTACGATAGAGGGAAGGGTATAAAAGTTTAGGTAACCATTTAAAAAGTACTTACCTAAAATAATTAAGCACAAAGAGATCAAGATGTCTTTAAAATGAAGTCGTTTTAAAATAATTATACGTGTCATAATAATTAAAAACTTAGCAGTAAAACCAAAAATTGGTCCAAATCACGCAACATCGTATACTTACTAAATTCTTACATAAAGATCATATGAATTATTAAGCCCAAGTATAATTTTATAGATACCTTCCCTGAACATAAGACATGATTTAGGCAACATTTATATAACGCAGACCTGACTTTGTATGTAATAACGGAGTTCAAAGGGACTCGCTGTGGGTTTTACTATCTATTATGTAGGTACAATCGCCGCCCAGGTACGGAAATGGATGACATTTATTTTCATATACGTCAGGAAAGCTGTTACATTAGTATTTTATTTCTATTTTCCTCTCGGACGCAGATGTGTTGTAATAAGAGCACAAATTTGTAGAGCTGTTGCGTAAACGAAAACCCTTTTAGTCATATTGCCACACATTAAGCTTTGCCGCGCAGTTACAATATTAGCTAAATTAGGTTATATTACAGCTACTATAAGGACTGAATTTGAATAATAATCCTATCTAAGAGACCTTTTAGTGTCCCACAGCTGGGCAACAGCTGACGTCTCCACTTACCTTTCAATTTAGTCCATTCCTGAATTTAGTCACTTAACTCATTCAAATCCTCCCGCCGTCTTCTTTTTCATCTGCCTCTGCTCTGGACAGGACTATCTCTATCTCTTTAAACATTGTGTCGTAAGATCGACCCCATCGGTGTACTTCGTCCGTTGACTATCGAACCTCTATTAAATTCTATTTTGTATTATAGTCAGAGGCCCTAGCCAAGATGCAAACGATACTAACATTTTCTTTTTTATAGTGCAAAATCTATGGGATGACAGTTGACCACGTGGTTTATAGTATCGGACGAGAATTATTTATTAATTTATACTTTATTGCAACATACGGACTAAATGCCTTAAGGCATCCTCTACCTGTCAATCAGTGGGCTAAACCGAAACAATTTAAGGATGGTGATGAGAAGGAAAAAAAAAATATGTCTTCGTTATCTTAATTAAGGTCAAAGATGTCTCGATAATTACCCCGTTAGCCTATCATGAAATCGCATTAAAGTTAATTTGCCAACACACCAAGAGGCAACGTGTGGCTGGGACAAAGAATGCAAAGCCTGACTGTCTCAGGCAGTAAAAGGATAAGGATAAATACTAGAACTTGGCAAGTTTTGACAGTTGACAAGATGAACCTAAAAAGAAAAGCCGGGCAAGAGTATGACGGACCATGCTCAGTGTAGGGTTCCGAAGCCGTTACTACAACCAAATTAGACCTCGCGACAAACTTAACCTTCCCGTTGGAAAACTGTTATCCCCATACATTGACATAGGTCGCGGTCAGTTTACCAACACCGCAAATAAGTTTTAAGTAGGTATAAACATTTAAACCGTTTGTAACTCAAGAACCAATGAAGTCTACTTAGTCGTCATAACTTTCCTTTAAAATTCGTTATATGTGCTTTCACGACGCGCTGGCCTAGTTAGTAGTGACCCTGCCTACGAAGCTAGCGGTCCTGGGTTCAAATCCCGGTAAGGTCAAACATTTGTGTGATGAGCGCGAATATTTGTTCCTGAGTCATGGATGTTTACTATGTATTTAAGTATATATTTCTCTATATAAGTATTTGTATCGTTGTCTAGTACCCATAATATAAGCCTAGAGCTTAAATTAGGACTAGGTCAATCGGTGTGACGTTGTCCCCTGGTATATATGATATATGATATGATTTAAGATATTTTTCATTTGTTTAGTATTTGTACTTTTGGGGGACGGGACACTTGACTCTAACTAAAATTAGCGCTTTAAAGCTTAACACACACACCCGCAATATTTTTAAAGGCCTATCCAGCGACACCCCTCACTATGGGAAGACGAGAAATAAAAATACATCCCCACGTTACGTGTACCTAGGGGAGGTACACTAAAAAACTACATTTTCAACATTTTATTTTACCACTTTGTTGGCGTGACTAATTACAGCTTTCTAGTACTACGAGTCTCTGAGCTAGGCTGCGGACGGACGGACGGACGGACATGGTGAAACTATAGGGGTTCCTGGGTTCCTAGTTTTACTACGGAACCTTAAAAATGAATCCGCACTCCAAGTATAGCTTAACCATACCGCAGGCATCTAAGGTAACAATCCTTTGAAATTCGCAGGACGACAGAAAAAACTAATTTTATTAAATTTACCCCGTCCCGTCCCGTCCCGTCCCTTCGTCCGTGTGGTTGCCGGCTTAGAATTGTGCCACTCAATGTTTTCCCGTGGAAGTCGTAAGAGGCGACTAAGGGAATAAAGGCTTGTAGTACTGTTAGGCGATGGGCTTGCTACCTGTCACTAATATACACTGTTAAACATCTTAGCCTAATTGTGCAAATTGTGGTTACAGAGTTATCAACAAGTTTTTAGAGTTGTTGGTAATTCTGTAGCTCTGCCTACCCCACTCTGGGAATGAAGGCGTGAAGGTATGTATGTATGTATGTAAGAAATATTGTTACGCATTAGCTACATCTCTAGCGATAATGATATAAGCAGATAAGAGTGTTAACGTAATCGTACTGCATAACACCATTTTGTGTTGCTTATTATGCTTTTACTGCCGACACAAATGTTCGGGATAACGTATTAAGGTTACGGGAATAGGTATTGGTATTATTGACATTCATATCTCGTTTCTAATATCGAATCGCAGTGCGGCTTTGTTTATTTTACTGTAGTTCCTAACGAGCTTTATGCTTTTATCCCCGGGATTTTAATAAAAAATGGAAAGGTGTCGTTATGTAGGGAATCCACGGAAACAGACAAAGGGACAAAAGCACTCTGATTCATATAAACGCACTATACCTATTTTAGAAAGTATTCTTTGTCCCTTTCTGTCAAATTCAAATGTCATAACGACAGAAAAGGTCAGAGCATATTATTATTTCAAGCCAACTTTAGCTATTGAGCGTTTATGAATAAGAAGGTTAGTCTCTAAAAAGGTTACAAACAATAATGACACTAATTAATTAATCAAACTAACAATAATACTTACCGTTAGCTTTGTACGTTTTATTGTAAATTCACAGACGTTTAACAAGCTTAGTTGAAAAACAAAATAGAGCTAAATCTTTGAAATACGGATAGAAGTTTTCCGGCGATTCATCATGCAAGTGTATATGAGGGAAAACTGCAAATTAATGCAGATTTGATAGCGGCAGGTTCCGACGGAAACATCCCCCGGCCGATGCCGTGCGATAACACTGCTTTACGTGATATTTTAGTAGATTTTTTGTAATTATATAACAACAACACTTGTGACTTGACATTAATCTGCTACATCTTGTGCTATCCGCTGCTGTATTTTAATCTATATATCTATAATTTCATAGAAGGAAATAATTTGCAAAGTTTTCAAGAATTACACTACTCCCAGCTTCTAAATAGCTTTCGGCTGGCTATCGCTATCACGCTTGCACTCGCAACTGACAATATACATATTTGTCACTCGTGCATGTGTCATAGAAATTGAATTTAGCCCTTAAGCGGCATAAGCACATGGAATTTGCCACGCTTTGTAGTAGTGAGAAACGACTTACCTAACCTTACCTAACCTTGCAAGTCTGAATACGGACTTTAATTGATCGTTATTATAATGTTGTGTTGATTAATTTAATTTAATTAATTTAATTAATTTTTATTTGCCTCGCATCATATATTTTATGTTAGCCTGTGCTTGTGTCCTACTCCCACTGCTGGGCAAAGGCCTCCTCTGTCTCTCCACTCATCCCTATCAAGAGCGTGCTACGTTGTCTAAATTATATAAATTTTTAGTAGGTATAGGTACCAAAAATACGACTTCGGTAGTAAACTCTTATGAACGTATGTGTAAACACTTTATTGTACAAAAGAAAAACGACAACAGTAGGTACAATGAAGATTAAGAAAAATAATGTACAAAGGCGAACGGAAATCTTATCTACGAAGATTTAAGGTAAGTAATTTTATCAACCGAGTTATATATTGTAAAGCGTTGTTGTTTAACTTATTTAGGCACTGCGTTGTGTAAGTACTCTTTATGGCACGAAAAGAAATCGTTTCATAATAAAAATAAATTATGTACAAAGGTCAACTTCCCCCTTTATCCAAAAGGTGGGGTTTATCTTAAACACTAGGTATGTTCTCGGACATTGAAGCAATATTGGGCTGATCTCTTTGATCAGGCGGAAATCTCAGCCTTTGTAGGACACTTATGTCCAGTTAATTAAATATATTCAAGCCACGGATACATAAACTTTACTTCAGATTAATATTTGACACATTTTGTATTGTTAAATGACAAATTTTAACCTGAAGTAAGTCTTATCTGTCCGCGATTTGAATATAGGAACCCGACATACGTGTAGGTACTCAGAGTTAGAGAAGAAAACCTTCAGCACATAGAGTTGTATACGATCGCATATTTAACGACGTGCCATGCCAATTCAAACTTACGTTCGAAAAAACTTGTGAAATAAAACGCATTTTCACATAAGTGACGCAGCGTACTAGTCACTTTTGTCGTTACAAAATGCTGCCATACCGAGGCGGACTGTGAAGTGTTCATACATTTTGACGTACCTTCACCAAGGTAATTGTTTCTTCGTATATATTTATTACCTAGTTAAAAACTAATTTGATGCACAGCGACATCCGTTGGTACTGTCGCGAACTGCCTATGTAGCAGTACAACTAATTTGATTCTAATCAGTAATCAAGCCGTCAAGTTTATAATAATATTGGAAACTTAAGATGGCGCCGTCAGTCGCAGACAATCATTTTACATTGTCCATGTCGTACCGTTTATAATTACAGAGAAATTGATGTGTAAATTCTTATAACTTTGGACATTTTCGATTATTGCCAGATAAAATTGATTGTCAAGTGTGATAAAATTGTTCAAGTAAATAACCCTTTAAAACGCATAGCATAGGGGCGTCTAGATAATTAAGTCAATCAAGCCGCCGAAGTCTATCAAGTTCTAGTAGGTATAATAAAATGGAAGGAACTTAATTATAAAAAGTGATTTATAGAAAAACCTTTCCACTTAAATACCGTTCACAAGAAAAATGATTTAAGTTGTTTACATCTTATTAAAACGAGGTACAATTGAATTAAACGGCTTATATTTTATAATAACAAGAATTTATTAATTTTCTACAAGATAAATAAACATTTCGTAACCAAAGCCACTCTCCCTCCATTAACTTGGTAACTATTTATTTTGCTTAAGCCTCTTAATTTAAATTTATAATTAAATCTATTTGGTCGGTACGCAGCGAAGATAACTCTTAGAATCACCCTTATTTCCATTTGAGTCTTTACATTTATTAAATTCCATTTTTATTCAAACAATGTTTGGAATATAAGAGTGGTTGAACAAAGGCTGGCCGACTTTGTCACGGCAACAAGTCATGGTTTATGACAAGTGTGAATAAAATTAGTAAGGTTGGCGAAATAAGATTTTTAACAGCTGCCCTGTTTTTCACCATCTTGATAATAATTAGTGACAGGTGACAATTTGCTATATATCATGCCATCATGTCAGCCGAAAGACGTCTACTGCTGGACATAGGCCTCCCCCAAGGCTCTCCGCTCAGACCGGTCTTGTGCTTTTCGCGTCAACCGTATTCCCGCAATTCTTACAAGGTCGTCACTCCATCTTGTTGGAGGCCTACCTACAGCTCGTCTCCCGGTCCGCAGACGCCACTCAAGAACCTTCTGACCCCATCGGCCATCAGTCCTGCGAGCGATGTGCCCCGCCCACTGCCACTTTAGTTTAGCTATTCTTCGTGCTATGCGGGTAACCTTAGTTCTACTGCGGAAATCATCATTTCTGATTCTATCACGCAGAAATACCCCGAGCATTAGCTATACATTGCAAAGTTATCAGCAGCTTAGGGTTCGAAGTTTTTATAGCACGGTAAGACTAAGAAGACATATGGAGTCGACATTCAAATTAAAATTCGCCCCATACTCATACTCAATCAATTCCACAGTTTATTCATACATACATACATACCTTCACGCCTTCATTCCCAGAGTGGGGTAGGCAGAGCTACAGAATTACCAACAACTCTAAAAACTAGTCGATAACTCTGTAACCACAATTTGCACAATTAGGCTATAATATGTTTAACAGTGTTTATTAGTGACAGGTAGCAACCCCATCGCCTAACAGTACTACAAGCCTTTATTCCCTTAGTCGCCTCTTACGACTTCCACGGGAAGACATAGAGTGGCACAATTCTAAGTTGGCAACCACACGGCACTGTTTATTCATATTATATTTACTTAATTTAATTTGATTTGTTATACTTTAACATAATCTGACGAAAATCTTCCTATGTTTTATGGATATTTATACTTAGATTCCTGCATATGGTTATGATCGTTATACTTTTATTAAAAAAAAAAAACTTTATCGTTTTTTTTTGTTTATCCGGTAATAACCGAAACCGACACCTTTTTTATTAATATGGGTATGAGTACGCTTGTTTAAATTTTAATGTGGACTCCAATTAGCTCGCCTTTGGTCTTACCGTGCTATGAAAACTCCGAACCCTGGTTATTGAGCTTCCACATCACTGGGATTCATCTCAGCCGCGCCATATACACTGAAATGTCAGCTGTCACCTGTCATTGTCAGGGTGGTGAAACATGGGGCTGGTCGCGGCTTGTCATCCAAATTCATGCTTTAGCGAAACATGTGCGCAGCCAGGAGGATTCTTCACGTTAAAACCATATCGCTTTTTCAATGTTATCGTAGTATCAAAGTTATGATATCTTATATTTAGTTGATGGCGGCCGATACCCTTAATTTGACAGTGTCCATCACAGTGCGCATACCATAATGTT
The DNA here is from genome assembly GCA_927399475.2 of Acleris emargana. NCBI lineage: Eukaryota > Metazoa > Arthropoda > Insecta > Lepidoptera > Tortricidae > Acleris > Acleris emargana. The sequence continues at coordinate 9,739,727 of OV656840.1, forward strand.
TACTTTGTTATTTAATTTTTAATTGCAATTTCTCATGGATCAAAATCAAAAAGGTTTTGAATCCACGACATTTTTATTTTTTATTTTTTGTAAAATCACTTTGATAACACCTCAAAAGCAATATCGTTTTACAGGGTAGAATAAAGCCTTTTTGATTCTGAAAATGTTAATAGAACGAAATATACAAAATATTTTTAAATTACCAATTGAGGCTTTTTAATAAAAGCAATTTGATGCGCGTCGATTTCCGTACTTCAACACTGTAGACAGTTCATTGGCAGCGCTCCAGCGATCCTGCCTCCTTGAACAAAAAGTAAATACATTAAGAAAGAACACATAATTTAAGGATTATTTATAATTAAGATAATTTAAGGTTTTATCTAAAGAATTATGAGGCACAGGTAAGGCTAAAGGATTGGAAGTCGTTTTAAAATGAACACCATAAATAAGTAGGTAACAAAATACTAACGGACATTTATGACACATATTGAACAATTCCCAGACTAAGTTCTACCCTTGAACTATGGTTACTAGACAACGATAAACATACTTATCTTGAAAAACAAATACACTTGACAGAAGACTCAGGAACAGATGTGCAAACTACACAAATGTAGTCTTTACCTTTAATCGACCTCGGGACAGCTAGATTCACTACCAACTAAGTAATGCGTGGCGTGGGGTAGGTACTTAGTTTAAAGTCACAAAAAACAATTAAGTGAAACGGTATTACTTAATTAAAACTGTATAAGCACCGACTAGGTATATTGACATTGGATCTAGTGCTATATGATGCGATAAAATTACCCTAAAATTAAAGCTAATGCTTAAAAAAAAAAAAAAAAAAAACGTGACAAAAATACATTTTTTAAAAATGAAAAAATACAGATAGAGACAAAAGGCCTATTGTCACGAAATTGTTCCAACTCAGCGTTTTGCTGGCATTAAAGCCAGCGCTGGTTTTCCTTTGGAACCATATTAGTAATAGTCCTAACTAAAATATTGAGTGAAATTGTCTCCTAACATTTATTATTATTATTATTTGTATGTCTTTACCAATCACGGGACTATGGGATTCCCGGAACTTTGGAAGGCGTACATGAAGCCGAAGCCAACATGCAGAGGCCCTTTAGTCAAGTTTAATTTAGTAAACTGATGGGGCACCAACCGGCGATTGTCCCTGAGTTCAAATTATAGAAGTGTGCTCCCACGGACAACCAATGGTTAGTGTAGGAACATTTCAGGAGGATGAAAACATTAAAAATGGGCTCTATGAATGGACTGATATGGATTGGTGAACTAGGCTATTGATGAAACTACGTCGCCTGCCTGGCCAATGCTTATTACTTTGGTTGAAATGGCAGGCGGTGACTCGCCAACTCAATGGAATGGGCCTCCCAAAATAGCCGCATATATATAGCAGCAGGGAGGTAACAGTTCCACAGGGGCTAAGGGTGGAGAGGTGCTTCTTTAACTTTAAACGACCATAAGGTGCCCACTCGCCACTTATGCAACACATCCGCCCTTCGAGCATATAGGCTCTTGCGATTCCACTTTGACCAGCCAATAAAGGCAAGCCAGAGGTTAGGGTCTGTACCTCGTCATTTTCCACTCCAGCCGGCCGGTGAAGGCAAGTGTGAGGTGAGGAACAGGACCTACCCTCGGGAGCACTCAGGTCCGTGGTGTCGCCACTCACCAACAGCTCGCCACTAGCCGGCTCGCTCTGCGGCCTTATTATTATTATTATTTTAAAGTACAAGTGGGGGCACCACAAGATCACCACATAGTATAAATTTAAACCGACTTCATACATACAAAAAATAAGAAGGTTCTCGACTACTCACATATTATTAGTAAGAATCAAAAGTCGACTCCAGGCTCGTATTAAAAAACTTAATGCTTAATGCCAGTCTTAAGATGCACACTATGGCTTGACGTTTACTTTGACGTGTCTTGTGTCGCGCATTTCAGTCAAGATGAATTTATTAATACGGCACCTAGACTGTGATCCCGCTGTAAGCAGCGCTGCGCCTTTGCGTCGCGCTCTAGGTGGCGAGCAGTCCAAACAAACTGCAGGCCCCTCTATTTGCACCATCTGACACTGATCCGAATTATGATTGAGGCGCTGCTCTACTTCAAGGAACGTGCCATTCTTAGAGCTGCGGAGAGCGCGGAGTTTTAAATTCATGCTGGAAAGATTATACTGTTAAGTGGTTAGCAGTCCCAACAGCGGGATATCGGCTCATTCTTGTACGGTAATCGCTAGCTTGGCACTAAAGCGTTTGTTTCTACATCAAAGCTTCACACAGGGTGTACATTCGTGTGTTTTGTTTGATTTGATACAATGTCTCAAAATGAGTATACCTAAAATTGTTACACGCAAATTAATTACGGGAAATCCTGCTAAGGAAACAATCTTAAGCACTATGTTTTATATTGATCATAACATACTGTAGAGGCCTGGGGCCCTGGCTAAAATGCATTACGCTAAGTAGCGTTTCTATTTGTTTCGTTTTTAAACCAATCGTGTCACTCGTAGATGACGTGATACAACACATCACGTGATCTATCAGTGACGCGATTGGTTTAAAAAACGAATCGAATACAAACGTTAGTTAGCGTAATGCATCTTGGCTAGGGCCTCTGCACTTTCTGCTAAAATGTGTAATTGGAGAAAAAGATCCCACTCGGTGGAACTTTAGAATGCAAAATAAAACATATAATGTGGTTATCGAAATAACATTGTCAAATCGATCCACTATATAACTTAACGGTTGGAAAACATTAGGCCTAGATAGAAAAGTTGAATTCTGCGAATTTTATTAACAGCAGAAACCAAAGAAAATGTGTACTTTAATGAACGTATTACGTATTCATGAAAGTTGCAAATTCTGTAAAATTCAACTAAAATAAGCACTTTCCAGTGCCTACCTTGATTAGAATCATCTTTGAGACTTCCGAGTCAACTAGCCATTCTGCTCGATGACAGGCTTTATCGACGCTTAAACCTTTACAACTTACCTACGCTTACTTGCAGCAAAATCAGTAAAAGGCTGACATTTAATAAAATTCCTTCAATTTCTTACATCTTGTTCCAGAGTTGGTCATCTCAATATTGCGAACAAAGCACCGTGGACAAGTATTTGCGGTCGCAAGTGCCTTTGTTCCGGTTCGGTTGGGACCTCTTTGCGGTCGGTTTCAACTATTCCTTTGTATAAGTTATTAGTTCTTACAACTCCGGTAATAAGATGCCATTCTATGTACCGATATTATATTTCAGCATGTTAGGTTTGGTACGCATGAAATTACATTGTTAACCGTATCAAGAATTTGTGATTAGTAGTAAACCAAATAGGTGATTTTTTAGCAGTAGAAATAGGGTAGGAATGTCTCTGGATTATCATAAAATTATATTTAACCGACCGGTTTTTTTTAATCAATTCAGACGAGACATTTTATTAAGGCATGATAAATTATACATAGTCACATCCAAGTCCCATTATGAAGACATACATACATACATACTACTATAATTATGTATACTACTACTGCTACTATACAATTAAATTATAACAATACCTATTCTTGATTGCACACCTAAAAATATCTCATTTATATTTATAAATAAGACAGACTTTGAGAATGTCTATACCTAAGATAGGAAGGATTACCTTGTATCAAGAGCCGCGACTGACAGGCAAAATGCATTTTTATAAACCGACAAAGCAGGAATTTGCAATACAAATCGCTCTGTCACTGGTGGTCTCTAAAATCGATATTGGATAACCCGGCAGTTCGATATTAAATTCCATAAAAGGCGTTTTAATTTAGTTTTAGGATGGAATAATCTGCATTTTATCCTTTGAGGGGATCTAAATTTTATCATTTAAATTGGCGTTCGCCTGCAGCGAGCGGGACGCTGCCAAAGGCAGTCGGCGTCAGACGCCGCGAAGTGCTGCGAGAAACTTCTATTAACGAGTTCCGAAGATTTAGTGGCGCCGTAATCGCAAAAGAATTATGTCTTTGGAACCTGTGTCGGCTATTCTACGCGATTTATCGCATGTTCACATAGTTCTGTTTGACAATTGCGCGATAGTTAGCCAGCCTTGTTTAACGCCCTTTTAGCATGTAACACCTCTGTATTCAACATTATTTTGCAAGACGTTAGTTCGGTATTCTTAATCACTTGGATTTATATTAGTACTGTTTGACATTTTAGCGATAGTTAGCCAGCCTTGTTTAATGCTCATTTAGCACGTAACACCTCTGTATCTAACATTATTTTGAAAGACGTTAGTTGGGTATCCTGGATCACTGGACTGATGTTTCAGTGACTTTATACCTACCATCTGCCTATTGGAAGACAAGGTAGTGGTCTTCTGAACATGCATTTCGTCCTTCTTCAAGATTATTAACTTTTTCTTATTATATCAATTTAATACTTATATTTTACATATCACAAGGTAGAATTTCACTTATCAAAGTATTTCGTTTGTCCGAATTTTCAAAGGTCAAAAAAACTTTTTCTAGTATATTATGACTCTTGTGCTAAGTTAAATACAAAATTTGTGTTTTATTATCAAAATGAATTAGTGTTCTAGTTTTTTCAACTCCGCGTAAAGATTCATAAAGCCACAAACAAAAATACAGAAAAATAATATATCTAAGCAACTAAAACTAAATAATAAAATTAATGAACTTATTCTAAGTAACTATAATATGCACAAATGTCCCATAGGCCACTGCCACTAGGAATGGTGCCCACAATACTAGCTGTATTTACAGCATATGCAATTATCAGCTATTTTTGTATATTTGCGGCGTTTTGATGATTCTGCCGCGGTAGCCGCCGCACCTGCCTACAGAACTCAAGGCGGGTGCATTTCCCACGGCACGAGAGTCAATCCATCGGGTCCCTTGCCATCGTCACGTGCCAGCCTACTCGGTTCTGGTGGAGCAGGCCCGTTGACATGGGCCCGCCGGATGATGTCGTTAAGGCAGGCGTGGCGGTACAGGCGACCAGCGGTGCGATTATGCACGCTAGACCGTGATGGCCCTGTGAGTCATCTTGACCCTACCGCCAACTTAAAACTTTTTTTTTATATATAAATATTTTTTTATAGTTTTTATAGTTTTTAATGCCTCGTTTTAATTACGTGACTTCATCGTGATAACTACATCACATTTTGTTGACTTGTCCATAAAATGGAATTGATTTAATTGCTCGACTCGACCGTCTGGCAGCTTACGACAATCCTATACATTTTTGATAACGATAACGTTCTTGCATTGCATCTTGTATAAGAGGGCCACGTAGTCGTAAATTTAAAACGTCAAACTCTATTATAGTTAAACTTAAAACGAGTTTGAAGTTTGAAAAAAAAAGTTTTAACTATTTAATGGCTTTCCCATCACCAGGCATAGAGATCACCAGAGGGCGGAAATGCTCATGGCAAAAATCAAAAGTCAATAGAGTTGGAACGTTGAATTTTATCGACTATCGAATAAACTGAAATTATATTTAATTTGTCAAGATCGTAGCAAGTGGAACGAAGTGGTCTCTGCCTACCCCTCTGGGAAACAGGCGTCATTTAATGTATGTATGTGCGTATATTTACACAACGTATCATTATTTATTTATTAAAAAAACTAAACCTCAAATCCATAAGCAAACAATAATAGACTTCATATGAACATTACGGAATAAAAGACAATATAAATCGATAATTTTAAAAACGACTTATCTTAGTACTGCATTAGTAAAACTACCCAAGATTCAGTAATACAACCTAAGGATTAAAATCACATCGTATATCGTAATCTAAGTCTGTTAGTTTTTTTTTTTTTTTTTTTTTTTTTTTTTCCTGACATGTTTTCGCGATGGCACAAAATATCTAGATAAACTTTCCGCAACAACGTTTCAACGGGATTTTTTTCGATGAACAAGAATAACAAATATATTTTTCAAAAAAAACCGGATTATTACTTTTTTCCCATGGAATGTTGCAAGAAACGAGAAATATTATCAAATCTAAATAAAAACTATTATCGTTCTTTACATCACTCAGGTGAATGTGTTTTACTAGTTATGTGAGTTTCAAGTGTTTCAACGCAATATTTTTTAAATTTGTTTAAGTGAACCTTACATTTAGAGCAGTATATTGTTGAGTTGTTTTCGTTGTAAGTAAGACAAGGATACACTTCTTTATCCATTTGTTAATTGTGTTTCTTTTTGGATTAACCATTTTTTACAATCGTGAATTAGTTGCAAAAAGACTTGTGGCAGAAATTACAGTTAACTGCCATGCAATTTACTTTTAATCTAATCAAAGAGGTCAAATGGTCAACTAGCTAATCAAAGAGGTTAATGTTAAACTCAGAAATGTAAATGGTGCCTGAACTTATCGATAACTGAAAAAGTCGATAAAATTCAACGTTCCAACTCTATTGACGTTTGTTTTTGCCATGAGCAATTCCGCCCTCTGGAGATCACTGATCCGAATTGGCCCCATTTATCAAATATATTATTTCTTGGAGATTATTAGTGATTATGATTATTGCCTTTGTTACAAAGTTGGTTAACTTTGCCATTCAAGTTCTTGATATGTCAAGCAGAGAGAAAGCTCGTAAAGCTCGAGCGCCCGGCGTCGCCACGCAAACGCCCGCCGTGACGCCCGCGAGACAAACCGTGCACTTTGTGGCCTGATCGTCGGAATTAGGTCGCCCAACTAATTATCATAAAGTTTTAAGCGACTAACTTTTGGCAACACTATCAACGCTTTAGCTTAAATCTCAAGGAATGAAGCGTTAATAAGAAAGGATTTTTTGGCACGAGCGCATCTTTGATTTGTGGAGAAATAAAAACAACTTGAAGTATAGTTTAAAGTTATTCATTAGAAAAGATCGGAATTGGAAGTGCATTTTAAAGTAAAAAACGGAACCCTGACCCATCGTAAACTTTTTCTTGACAATTTTTATAATTTGATTTAAGTATAACCTGCGACATAAAATTAATTCAAGAACCTCCTTTTTTTAAATGGTTTGGAATTCAGCAGCTTCTTTCGAGTACGGCAGTGGGTGACAGTTTGTGTGAGAATATTGTATTCAGTATGTATATTAGCACCACCTAAAAGAGCATTCGGTGCCGCTACGAATTTTAGTCACTTTCTCTGGTAGGGTGGCAGATGAGGAATCTGAAGTTTACTTAATACAACCTTTCACACCTAGCGCTACTTTGCCTCTTTAACTAACGTCAATTAAGGTATTCAGCGCATTACTTCCATCAAATATGCATCTAAATCGTCCTGCGTCCCATCGGAGAATTCACTGAAATAGGACGGACCCTTTGCAATAGGAATCGTTTCATTTTCATCATAATCGTCGTCATCCATTAATCTGTCGTAAAACATGAAAAACCTTTTTTTTTCCTCATCCGTTCTTATGTAGGGCTTATTTAACATTGATTTATACATTTCAATAATCTGAACTGCTTTGTTTAGGTCATAATAAGGATTTCCTATATGTAGATTCCCCATTTTAAACCGGTGAGTAGACTTAGCTCATCGTCGGTTCTATCCGAAAATGCATGTAAATCAGCCACTTCAGTTTCTTTGGGATCGGTATTGACTGAGTTGATCAGTTTGAGAACATTATAGAAGATGCGCAAACGCATTGCTTTTTCAGCTCGGTTAAAATAGTGTCGGTGGTGCAACTTTATGAAATCTTCGAAGTAATCCTTTGCGTTGTCAAGGTTGTAAATAGGTTTTATTAATTTTTTTGGCATTTTTGAATCGTTCAAATCTTTTAACTCCTCCTCCGTCCAATCGGAAAACTCATTTAAATCTACAGCCTATATTTTATTTTTTGGTTCTGAATGGATTTTGTTAATTAGCTGTAGAATTTTATAAAAGTTAACGTATCACTTCTTTCTCGCCTGGGCTACCATAGTATTTGTTGTACTTAAGCAAATAACTTGTAAAATATTTGTCTGCCCTGTTAAGATCGTAAGTAGGACCTTTGTTCGAGGTTACGGGAGCTCTTTCTCAGTATAATCTGAATAAACATGGTTTTTTTTCTTAAAAATGTTAACCCTCATGCGTCTTCCATTTGCGCTATCATAATTTTTATATTTCTGAAAATACGTTCCAGAATGCTGTTTTGCTTTGACGAGGTCGTTAGAACCAAGTGGTCCATTCTCCGCACCGGCATAAAGCAAAGCTGGAATCAGCAGCAGTAACATACCACTGAGTGACTTCATCGTAAATACCTAAGTGGCCAACATACGTCGAACTAAAAGTCAAAGATCGAAAGGTACCGAGTTCGATCACCATGTACAGTCAGCGTCAGATAGATAGAACCGGACAGCGTGCCCAAAAAAATGGGATGCATTGGATTTTCAAAAAAAACGAACCCACTAAAATGTCAGAAAAATGAGATGTACCAATGAGTTTTTCTAACTTAAGTGCATCACCCGAAACTCTTACGGTTAAGGAAAAACATGATGAGGAAACCTGCACATTCGAACAGCTGAGTATGTAAGGGGGTAATTGCGTAAATGATCCTAAAGGGTCGAAATGTCTCCGAAAGGGTCCATCTGTAAGATAAGATAAGATAATATAAGATAACAAAAATAGGTTGCATAAAAATAACCGGCCAAGTGCGAGTCGGACTCTCGCACGAAGGGTGCCGTACCAATTATATCTTTAAAAAATCACGTTTGTTGTATGGGGGCCCTTAAATATTTATTTTATTTTAACTTTTTTTTTTAAAGTGAACATTGGTACACCTAAATATTCTGTGAATATTTTAAGTGTCTACCTGTTGTCAATGCCTGTAGTTTTTGATTACAATTTCATTTTACTAATAAGTCATGGTAAGATACAATGCACGTGTAATTGTATTTTTGTTGTTGTTGAAGAATAATAGCGACTCCATGGATTCTAAAACCGAGATATGCCACCAAAATTCCTATCCAAAATAATAATGTAGTCACTGGTCTAGTCTATGTTTTTACTTTCATTCAACCTTTCTTTACCACAACAACCAAATTACTATTCCAACGCTCACATATAAAAATAAAGATGTGTTATTTGGTTATATTTACGAGTAACGATATACGTAGTCATGAAATTAAAATAAATAAGTGGAACAAATTACGAAATAGTTAGGATCTTCGGAATGGCGAGGCGCATCAATTGAAATTAGAAACCCATCTACAATATCAGCCGAGCTACTCTAGGTAAGTACATCATAAACAATCTAGGAACCTCGATAGTTACTTTTTTCAGGCCAACCGACTTATTCGTCAAATATTTTACAAAAAGTTGAGAATGACATGTATTTGAGGCAGTTATACGTACAGTCCCTTTATACGAGGGCAGAGTGAAAAGTCTGGAAACATTATACAATTTTTTTTTTGTTGGTCCAAGTAAATATTTATTTTTCAACGTAGTCCCCATGTAACTCAATACACTTGGTCCATCGCTTTTCTAGCTTTTCGATTCCCTCCGTATAGTACGATTTCTCCAACCCTTCAAAATACGCATTGGTTTCTGCGATGATTTCTTTGTTGGAACCAAATCTTTTTCCACCAAGCCATTTCTTTAATTTTGGGAAATAAAATAGTCGCAGGGGGCTAAATCTGGAGAATAAGGCGGATGCGGGAACAATTCGTATCGCAAGTCGTGGATTTTAGCTATAGCAACTGCACAAGTGTGGACCCGTGCGTTGTCTTGTTGAAAAATGATTTTCTTTTTCGCCAAATGGGGTCGTTTTTCCATTAAAACTTCATGAAATCGCTGTAACAAGTTGGCATAATATTCGCCGTTAATCGTTTTACCTTTCTGAAGGTAATCAATATATATTACACCACGAGCATCCCAGAAGACAGTAGCCATAACTTTATTCGCCGATAAAACTGCTTTGGCCTTCTTTGGTGCAGGTTCACCTGAAGCAATCCATTGTTTTGACTGCTCCTTGGTTTCTGGTGTATGATGATGAGATGATTTTCGGAGATCAATTTCTCAATTTAAGATATACTTATTAAATGAAAATACATAAAACTAGTCCACATACATTTTTTGCTTCTTAACAAAAAAAATACTTTAGAGTTACCACAATAATAATACCCTTATTAACTCGAAAACACCATTAAAAACTCTATTCAAATCAAATCAAAATCATTTATTTCAGCTATCTTTGGACCATAATAATAAGAATAAAGTGTTAGTAAATTAAATTAAAAATTAAACCTAATATTACTAATGTTCTAACTATACACATACCTAAGCTAACCTACTTGGATTGATGTGCCAGTACGTGAATCAGACAACAATGACTCACATACTGACAATCGAACCTCTGGGCGAACAACGCCAAGATGCTGTGGGAGCTGGCTCGCACCCTGCGCACCAGGGATGCGCAGCGTTTTCGCATGGTGGCGTAAAAGCAGTCCACTATACTACTAAATACACTACTGAATGAACATATTACTATATTACTAAAGGTTGTTTTTATGTAATAATAAAAAATGACCTGGTTGTATGACGACGAAATTTATGTTCCTTTCTACGATAATTATAGTATACATTGTAGTTAAATACAAATAATACTATTTTAAATGTTGTTTTCGATTTACTAAAGACATAATTATCTAAGTAAGTAACTCTAAAATTTTGATTTTTCTTCTTTTAAAAAGCAGAACTTTGTATGTGTCCGCGGGTTTTATTTAATTATTATGTAAATATATTTTAGATTAAGAAATTAATCTCCGAATAATGTAACAAATCCATACCTCAAAAAACCAAACTTTTGATTAATTATGTTTGTAATTTAATTCTGACCATTTCATTTTGAACTTTACTCATAGACGCTGAATTTTGATACAAAATCGATTCTCCTGTTAATTTACGGAAAAGGCACTTGCAGTGTCATTCTTCTCAAGTAAGGAATTGACAACCCCGTCCGCCGCCTAGCTAATGTATGGAGCACAATACTGTAAGTCCGGACTTACGTTGAAATGCCTGATAACATGATACAGTGACACCACGATGATCATTTATAAGGTCAAAACACAGTAACTCCGGACATACGATAAGATGCAGTTTATACATACATGATTTCATTTCACTTAGATTGAAATGCTTCTGAGTGACTAATGTTCTTACATTAAAATACATTTAAGAAACTCCGAAACTGTAACTACTTCTGCAAATACAGTGTTATGGTTGATACCATAAAAAACTGAATGAATGAATGAATGAAATGAATTGTGTTATGCTTCTCAGGTACGGAAATATTACTTGTTAAATATTATACTAAGGAGAATTACTATTCCTCTTTGTACCTTAACAATGCTTTCTTCATTTTGTAAAATAATTTATTTATTTTGTGTTGTATTTGAATCTCAATTCGCAATACAGTCAAGAAATGAGAATTTTTGCATAAGGTTTAAGGGTTAATATACTTTATTGTCATTCGATTTATAATCGCTTACTGAGAAATATGGTTTCCTTGAAACAATTTTTTCTCGGTGAGCGTAGACGGACAATCATGCATATCTAAGTACATAATTATGTTCACCTAGCCATTAAACATAAAATCTTATTCCTTACTTTTCTGTCATCACTTTTCAAAATAAAATTTTATAAATAAATATGTTCGTTAACTGTTGATGGAGTTTATTAATTGACATCATAGCTACATTATTTTATTATTCCTATATTATATTTTCCAATATTTTAAAAATTATGTAAGGCTTAGTATTGGCCATTGGCTAGTATAGTATCTAAGTTGTTATAAATGGCTGTCGAGAAAAGAAAAATAAATATTTTCTTCTGTAACTTGAAAACTGTTGAATAAATTATTTGTTTTTTTTTATGAATTAAAATTCTTGGCTACTCTGGCCAAGTCGTAAATTGTAGTATTTTTCGCTCTGAGCAATTTTTTGTACCCTATTAAGACACCAACCTCTTCATCAGTCTTATCAGAATAATCATTAATATCCGCAATCGAAGTGGACTTGGGATCAGAATTAACCATGTTGATTGTTTTAAGGGTAGTATAGAAGACGTTGAAACGCATGGATTTTTCAGTTAGGTTATGATAGTGTCGGCGATGCGTCTTAATGAAATCTTCAAAATGATCTTCTGCTCTGTCAAGGTTGTAAATGGGCCCTTTTAACTTTGTATTAGGCATTTTAAAACCAAATTGCTCTTTTAATTCCTTCTCTGTCCGATCAGAAAATTCATTCAAATCTGCAGCCCACGTCGTTGTCGGATCCGAGTTCACCGCGTTGATCAGTTTTAAGCTTTTGTAAAACATATGGTACCTCAACTCTATTTCATCCGGACTGGTGTATTGTTTGTTGTACTTGATTAAGTAATTTGTAAAAAAGTTTTCAGCCAGGTTAAGATCGTAAATAGGACCTTTATCTGTTCTTACTGGCATTTCAAAACCTGTTAGTTTCTTAAGCTCTTTGTCTGTCCAGTCAGAAAAATCATTTATATCGGCAGTCCAATTTACTTCGGGGTCTGAATTAATTTCATTTATTTTTTCAAGACATTTTTTAAAAATTACGCGCCTTATTTTTCGTTCTTGTGCACATGCATAGTGTCTGTCACGCTCTTTAATGAAATTTTCAAAATATATTTCAGTTTTCTTAAGATCGTAAATGGGCCCCTTAAGTTTTTTCTCTGGCGATTTTAAGCCATATTTGTTTTTAACCTCCCCTTCCGAATCTTTAGAATAATTATTTAAACTTGCTGCCCACGAGTTTTTAGGTTCTGGATGATCTTCATCAATATTTTTTACACTGTTATTAAAAATGCCAATTGTGCCTGGACTGGTGTGGTGTTTACCTATATTTTTCTTATTGCTATTATTATTTTTAAAGTGCTCCTTTGTTTTATAAAGGTCTTTCACAGGACGATTAATTGTTTCGACGGTTACTTTATATTCTGCTAAGTGTTTGGGCTCCGCATTACTCCCATCAGAAACATCATTTTCATTTACAATCCATTTAGTTTTGGGAACGGTTATTTTGTCAATCACAAGATCTGTCTTAAAAATGTGATGCTCAAATTCCTTTCTGGCATAGCCGGTGTCGAAGTGGTAATCAACATGATTGTTTTCTTTGTAGGTTTTATAAGTAGCACCTTTACGTGTATTCGTCTTTTTTACACCAAATAGGTTTTTCACCTCTTCTTTCGTCCGATCGGAAAATGCATTTAAGTCTGCTGGCCACACACTATTGGGATTTGAATTAACCTCGATGATAGCTCTAAGTCTATTCTGAAATAATTCAAACCTCATCCGCCTTTCAGTATCGTTTTTGTAGTGTTTTTCGAACTTCTTAATGTAAGCTTCAAAATGCTCTTCCGCCTTTTCGGGATCGTAATAAGGACCATTCTGAGCATTGACATAAATAAGCGGAATTGTCAGTAAAATGACACCGAGTAACTTCATGGTAGACAAGTGGCAAGTCAACAGTTAACTATTAATTTACTTACATATTTTTAAAGAAAGCATTATAGACACTATTTTATATATCAATTAGAAAAACAATAAATGAATGGATTGGATTCGTGTTTAGAATTTTTAATTTTACGCTTGCGTAATTACTTTCAATTCCAATTACCTTTACGCATTTGCTTTACTAGTAGTGATTAACGAGCTCATTATTCAAACAAACGTCTGCTATCAAACAATTACTTAAACTGATTATTTTTTACTAACTGCAGAAGTTGCGATGTGATTCAGAAAATAACGACAAAGAAAGTTTTTACTAAACTAGCTTATCCCGTGACTTCTATTCCTATTTTGATATAAATAAATATGTGTATATATCGGGGGACAATGTCAAATAAATTGACCAATCCCTAACTAAGCTCTGAGGTGGCTCTGAGCTTGTAACTACTATGGGTACAAATTCAAATTCAAATTTAATTATTTCAGGTTTCCCCATAAAATAGTTATTAGTAAAGTTCCTTATTGCATATATTAGTAGACTACATTTACTTATCAACTATAATATTGGTACAATTTTTATAATTTTATATTTTTGATGTCCCATTTAGGGATTAGTTTAATATAAATATTGTAATATTTGTATGTTTGTGCAATAAAGAGTTTACATACATACATACATACAACTTTGTATAAAGAAAATCAATAATTATACATATATATTTTTTAAATCTAACCCTAAACCTACGTTATCGTACCAATACTTAACTTTTTTGAACTACGATATGTACAAACATTTGTTATACACCATTTTGAACCTTATTTAATCAGCTAACGAATTGAATGATAGCAATACAATTGGTCAACTAGTTGTGGATTGGTTGTCAAAATTGATAAGTAATATTTGTAGGTAATCCTATGAGATGTAAGTACAAAGGTGATATATAATTATATTGCCGGTACTGTATACACCAGGTATTATTCCGATTTTTTGATTTATATAAACTTTGGAAATAATTTGGCTACGGTCGATTTTTACTAAAATCTGATGCGGGCAAGCATGTGGTACAATATTTAGAGTTGCTGAGAAAACCTGCTGCGACATACAGACAGACAACGAAGTGTCACCATAAGGGTTCTCCTTATACTATTTTGGTACGGGACCCTACAAAGGCCCCATACTGCCACGCTCACACGCGAATCAAAAGGAATGGCTTTACGTGCTTCCGCGCGACTAACGTGAGATGGAAATAGTTTGCGCCATGATTAAAGTGTCATACATACATACATACATACCTTCACGCCTGTAATCCCAGAGTGGGGTAGGCAGAGCTACAGAATTACCTACAACTTTAAAAACTTGAAGTGTCAAATGTGTATAATTACTGTTTACTTAAAAACTAAAATATTAATACAGAACCAGGATTCAGAAGTTGTAAGTACCTACCTAACTATTGAATCAAAAATCATCGTTAAAGATCGAGAAAAAAAGTGTCATGTTTAAAAAAAAAAGGCAGATATTTATATAGTGTTTTCGCCTAAGGTTTTCGCGTTCAACAAAGTTTCATAAAAATATAACCAAGTTGAAAAGCACAAGACCGGTCTGAGTGGAGAGCTTTGAGGGAGGCCTATGTCCAGCAGTAGACGTCTTTCAGCTGACATGATGTTGATGATAACCAAGTTGCGTTATATTATGGTTATTGAGATCCAAATCGCGTAACACTACCAAACTTAACATAATATGATAATATGAACACATAACTCACATTATTTAGTCCCCTCTTAATAAAGTGTCTCATCGCCACTTGTAATTTAATTATCCCTAAGAGGTTCCGGCTTTCATCTAATGGTTTTGTAACTTAAATCCTTGAGTAGTTTTGGATTTAAAAAAAACAGTGGATATTTATTAAGGACATGGAGAAAATTTATATGGGTCTTGAAATTATTCAGTATCAGCAGTTATCTGCGCGGGGTGGTTGTCAAATTAATCCACTACGAGAACCTTGAAATTTTTAGAAGATTTTTATCCTTTTCACTCGTATAACATTATAACATTATTTTAGACGCGTAAACGACTATGCCTTGCCACCGTCTTATAAAACCGATATGTATTATTTGATAGTATAAATGAATTAGTATGAGTAGTGAGTATGTTAAGGACATAATTTAAAAATTAAATTTAATGCAAGTTAAATAAAATTGAAGTTAGTAAAACACGCCTTGCAACTTTGAATTCTGTTGAACAAAATTATGTTATAGTGCACCTTGTATTTCATTTATAAGACAATATAGCGAGATTTTTCTTGTCTCTGGATTCGTAATAAGATAGAATTTCCACTCTGCAAAGTGATTCTTACTTCGCAAATAAAATTTATTCGAGCCAGAAATATCATTTTACACCTGTTTCAGCTTATATTTGGCCTCGTTGAAATTCCTCGTTCGATAGTAACAGACTTTATGGAAATAAAGCAATTAGTTATTAAATTCTTTTTTTCTCGGCGTTAACGATTAATTACTGTAACGGTATACACTTAACCAATTTGATCCATTAGCAACTTGTTCCGAAGAAGTCTCTTACGATTTAAATAATTACGTTCCATGGTGGCTTATGATTAAAATTTGTATGAATATAAAAAGAAAAACGCCAACATCGCATGTGGTTTTGAATGTATTGGGTCCTTACCTATGAAATTGGCGTTTTTTTTACGTGTTTTATTTCGTACGGAATTTATTCATTTCAATTTTAACTTCCAAATTCTTTATAAATTTCATTAATATTTACACTATGCAACAAAGGTTTTAGATACAAATAATATGGTTCAACTTCTTACTTAATGTTTAAAATTAAAGTGTGAACTTAACTCTTTTTATGTGCTGCAAGTTCAAGTGTTTCAATTACGCATAGTTTTATGAAGCTAACTACTTTTTAAGTAATTAAGATATGTATAATATAGCTTAGAAGTGTCCAATATTTCTGACAGAATTTTGTTTGGTTTGCATTTGACGTTACTAAATAATCCGCAAAATTAAATGTATGAAAACCACCGTTTTCATAAAATTCTCCATATAAAACGCCAATTTCATAGGTAAGGACCTAATATTTGACGTATGAGCTCAACGTGTTTTAATATAAAATATTGAATCATTTCTCATAAAAGAAACAATCAGGCTCAAAAAACGTCTATTAGTGCTTTTCACACGTAAAAAACAGCTTAATTGATTTCGTCCTGCGTTCGACAGAAATAAAAAACCTCGTTCACTAAGTTTCTAAAGACTGGCTCATTATTATTTCTTGGGCGCAAAACTCTGGCTTGAGAAGTTAGAGAGCCGCAGCCTCATTTTGAAGTTAATTAAACGGCTCTCATCGGCGACGTCTTCATTATTGCCCCGCCCGCGTCGGGAGACAACGCTAACTGTGCTAACTACTATACTACCAGCGCGACTCGCGCTCTTCTCGCCGTCTCTCCTGCCGTATCTGCTATGGAAAGCTTGATTACTATTTGTACTTGGATAAAAATCTCACGAAAATATGTAGAAATTCTAATTTGCGTGCAATACCAATTTATATCGAAACATTGGACGACGCGTTGGCCTAGTTGGTAGTGACCCTGCCTACGAAACTAGCAGTCCTGGGTTAAAATCCCGGTAAGTGATGTGTGATGTGATGAGCGCGAATATTTGTCCCGCGTCATGGGTTTTTTCTAAATGTTTAAGTAAATATTTCTCTATATAAGTATGTTTATCGTTGTCTAGTACCCATAGTACAAGCCTTAGAGCTTAGTTTGGGACTAGGTCCATTTGTGTGAGATTGATTCCTGTTATTATTATTTACAATATGGGGATCTTGGTATTGCAACTATCCGGTTATTGCAACTGACTTAAATAACTCCCTCTAATATCGGGCGTGATATTATATTGTTCTTCGATACCTACTAAGAAATACAATACCACGCCCGTCGTTGTTCAAAACAGTGATCCTAGAGGGAGTTTTTATAGAACCTTAGTGTGTAAAGCTTAAAGAAGTTGTGGCTGAATCAACAAGATGAGTCGTGTTGATCATTAGCGCTGTTGTAGGTTTTAATTGCTGTTTACGTATATTTAATTAATGTATGTCTGTATTATATAACAGCAGTTTTTTTCCCTTACTCTGATGTATGTACTATTTAATTTTGTTATTTTAGGTTATTTTGTTGATTTGTGTATGTATATTGATTGGGATAAATTTGCCTATGTACTATCAGCCCATTGGAACCCTGACCCACCATAGAACAGTGTCACAGTGACATTATAAAACAATTTGTTTGAGACTTCTTATGAATTGAATTTGACAGAGTTTTATGGTGGGTCAGGGTTCCAATGTGCTGATAGTACATTGTCTATATTGATGCAAACATGTCTTGTAATTTTTTATGTGCTATATAGTTTTGACATACATAATTAGGTACATACATGTTTTATCTTCACGTATAAAACTCTCGTGACTGACAGACTGACACCAAACGCACAGCCTTAACCGCTGAACCTAAGGACTTCAAAAATGGATGAATTATTTCTGGAGCACCAGGGCGCAGGGGCGTGAAAACAGACTTATAATGAGCGTTGCCATGGTAATAACAGTTCGTTCACAATTATTATAGCATTGCAATTACCATAGTTACGCGCATGAACAATGTTAGAGATGATGTTTGGTGGTTAACTGACATTTCTATTTTACAAGCTTTTATTCAGCTTGCCATATTGGTTTGTGTGGGTCAAATCTTGACAATCAATTTTGTACCAGTTCTCGTCAATGGAATGAGCTGAAATTCGGAATACATGTGTAAACCCGAATACAATGCCATATTATTATGATGGTACCATCGAGCTGATCCGATGATGGAGTTGGAAGGCGGCGACGCGATCTATGCAGTACTTAATCTGTACCCACCGAGTTACGGCTCGTCTAGTCGGCAACAAAAGCTGAAGACGGATTTTTTATACCTATATACTCCTTACCTATTATAATACTTCTCTAATACTGTTATGAAACTTATTATATACAAAACATACATATAAAACTCTAAATTCTTCCATGACTGACTGACTGGCCAATAACGCACTTCCTTAACCGCTGAACCTAGGGACTTTAAATTATGGAATATTTCTTGAGTATCAAAAGTGCGCTAGGAAAGGATGATTTAGAAATTGACTCCCAAAGGAATGAAATAAGGAGAGTAGCGGGAAATTAATTTTACGCGGAGGAAGTCGCAGGCATCTTCTAGTTTTAAATAAAAAACAAGGCTAACATTGCAGACACGATTTGTTTGCCTGTATTTTCTTTTTTTACGTAATTTGTAAGTTAGTATTTTGTTTGCTCATAGAAATTCGTTTCATCTTATTTTAGGTACTTCAGGGGGGTTATTATGACCAGTGATGGGAAATAGGTGAGCTAAAATACCTATTCTTCGCGAGAGGACATAATATAGAGTGGTTACAACCGGTTTTTTTTTTTTTTTTTCTGTTCCGGGTTTTCGTTATTTATTCGGGTAGTTATCGTAATGTAAAACATGACATGTTTTGTTTAAAGTACGGCATGTTTAATGTTAGTTTTTAGTAAAAAGGGCTAGAGAAAAAAAGGAATGTACAAGATTTCTAAAAAGTAGTAGCAGGACTAATAATATGGGTTTTCCCACGCATTGTTTGTTTATGACTTGCAAATGGGCGTTCACATTTTCGGATTACTTATAATTTTAACTTTATGGCAGGAATGTTACCATTTTTACTATAAACTTTACAAACATTCTATAAGGAAAATAATGTATGTTCAACATTACGGCTAGTATTCGCAGTGCCCGGATAAATATCAAATACCCGGAATCCAAAAAATATATACTTTTATCCGGTTGTAACCACTCCATATTATGTCCTCTCGCAAAGAATAGGTATTTTAGCTCACCTATTTCCCATCACTGATTATGACAGGTTATGCAGTTCATTTTATGGCGAACGTAAAGAACACAGCTATAGCAGTTCTATAGTTACATTAACTATACATTAGCGAAGACTATCCCTCTTATTCATAGGCGCACAATAGCCTAGTGTGCATACAATATAATTTTTCCTTTTTTGTCATTGTGACACTTGAATTTAACGGAAAGCGGATTGCGGCAAAGGAGAGAGTACTGTGGGCGTTTGCCATGAGTAAACAATGATATTTAATAAGTAGATACGTTACTACCGCGCCGGAGTTGAAGCTTCATAAAATACCCAATTGACCACTCTCGCTCCCAGTTTACACCAAACATGACGACGGAACTGACGTGAGCCGAGGTTGAACAAAAATAGGTATAGTGACGTCTTGTGTGCTTCAGAGGTGCACGTATTACGAAATTAAAGTTAATAAAGCTCAAGAGATCAAATAGCACGCGTAATTGTACTAAATATTTGAGGTTTACTTCGTATTTTAGTTAATTCAAAAATATTTGTAACGAAAACGCGTGCTCAGATAAGAAAAGGTACAGAAACTTAAATAAATCGCGTACTTATATGATAAAAATGGGATCTTGCCGTTTTGCCAAAATTATTTTGGTAAAATTTCATTACCCAAACAAATTTTTGCAACTGTTTTTTTGCCAATGCAATCTTTGGCATAACTATAATACGCTAATTTTCATTTCGTAAAATTTTCATTAAGCAGAGTTTAACTTCGGATACAGACATTTAGACATTTGGTCTTTTAGCAAATGCTTTATTAAGGCAAAAAACATTACATAATAAACATTTAGGCAAATTAATTGATATGACAAAATATATAAAGACAAAAATCGGAGTTTGTTTGAGTAATATAATATTGGTAAAACGGCACGATCTCATAAATACAAAATGCACTGCTATTTTCACAAATACATTTACTTGTGTATTACAACTGCATTTGTAACTTACAACTTTAAGTTTGTTGCAATGCTCATTAGCGTTTTTGTAAGTTTATGTGCTTGAATTTGTCTGAAAAAAGTTTAAAGTTTAAGTAATAATTTTGAACAACAGTAAGAATTTATTACCGAATTGCTGCCCGGTAAGTAGGTTAGGATAGGTTAGAACTTTGACCCCCAACAAAAACGAACTGCTACAAGAACAGTAGGTTAGGTTAGGTTACAACTGCGACCATAAATAGCGCGCGAGCCGAGCGAGCAAAGCGAGCGTGCCGCGGCAGCGGCCGACAAAGCTCTAGAACGCAACTGCTGCCAGGTAAGTAGGTTATAGGTTAAAAATTCTACCAGTAAACTAGGTTAAGTTAGGTTAGAACGACCCCCAAAATAAATTCACCATTTTTATACCATACAAATCATTTGCCTTATTTTGTTTTGCGTAAAATATGTTATGCCAACTAAAACATTTGACTAAATTTCATTTAGTCAAATGTCCAGTTGGTAAGCCAGTCAATGACTAAACATTCATGTGCCAAACATTAGGTTTGCGTATATAATAGTTACGCTATTATTTGTAAATAGTTAATTTGACAAACAATTATTTGGCAAATGAAATTTTACGAAAAAAATATTGGGAAGTGATAATTTGATAAAACAAAGGTGATCCGATAAAAATATTTGGAATAAAAACGTTACAAAAAAAAACAATTCGACAAAATAACGTTATTGCATACTAAACAATTTTTTGACCCAACAATCAACAAAGATATTTTGCAAAACAATCTCGATCAAACCATTTTCGACATTTAAATCATTAGACGACACGTTGGTATGCAAAAAATATGTAGCGAAACAAAACAAGGCCAATCAATTTTAGAACAACCGATATGTTCAAATAATGAACAGTATTGAAATAAATATCTGAGTGAGGAACTAATAGTATAGAATTTCATTTAGTCAAATGTCCAGTTGGTAAGCCAGTCAATGACTAAACATTCATGTGTCAAACATTAGGTTTGCGTAACTATTATTTGTGAATAGTTAATTTGGCAAACCATTATTTGGCATAATTTTTTTTACGAAAAGAATATTGGGAAGTGATAATTTGTCTAACATAATTTGATAAAACAAAGGTGATCCGGTGAAATGACTAGCATAGAGGCATTCCATCTTAGTTCTCAGGGTTGGCAGTGCATTTGCAGTCTTAGGATTGCGGTGTTGTGCGGATTCACTTACCATCAGGTGGTCTGTATGCTCGTTTGCCGTCTCTATGATATAAAAAAAAAAATAGGTTAGACTTAGGTTAGATTGACTAGGTGTCAATGAAACAATGTATTTTCGCAAGATTTAAGAAATGCTCACGTCGCTCAGCTAAAACAGCTTACTACATTGAAGATTTAACGTGCCTGCTCAAGTCATTTCTGATGGCAGCAGAAGCTCTTGCAATTTTTGGACTGACATGTAATTAATCTAAGCGCACTTAAACTTAACCGCAGTCAACGTGAGAGCTCCGTCAAAGTTTACAGCGCGACTTGTCGAGTTTGCCCGCAGGCGACCCGCTGTGCATATATTCCTATAAAATATCGTTACGCCCATCTCATTTACATTTGTATAGTTGTTTATTACTTTTGGCACTCAGTTTAATGTAATATGACAACAATTTGCGGTTGGCTTTAAATTGTCGTCAGGACGTTCGAAGCTCCATACAAACGCAACTACTTTCGTATTAATTGTTGAATTCTTGGTCAGATCAGAGAAAAAGAGAACAAAATTTAGTCTAAGTAAAGAAAAAAGTTACTGTCAAATCCAAGTTTTCCTAAGACTTTTGGTATTTTTTTACTCGAAATGAAATTTAGATATAGAAAATTGCTATTCCGTTATGTTTATCTATATACTTACTCATCAAAAGTTACTAGATATACTTAACAAGTTCTATGTCGATCAAGATACTAGTACTAACTACTTAATTTTACGGGGTGACTTTGATAGCAACTACCATTCTACATAAACATATTGTATTTTTTGAGGAGTTGGAATACGCCCCCATAATATTTTTTTCGCCACTGGTAGCGGCGATAGCTGCTCCTTCCGAAAGTTAAAGTAGTGCGCATGTTACTGCCTATTTTCATATAGAAAAAAATATGAACAGTTAGCGTGCTTTTTGTCTTGATTTTTGAGGCAAAAAAACTTGAAATGTACCTATGTTATGCAAAAACGCATGTTATTTGAATGGTGTCATTTATGTTAAGCAAATCTAATTAGTGGTATCGGAAAAGAACAACATCTATTCTATATTTCTTTAGATTGTACGTGATTTTCAGTGGGTTTACTTGAGATATTCACTCAAATATTTAGTGTTTTCATAGTAACCCCATTCGTAGTTTAACTTTGATCATAGTGTTTTTATTTTGTTTACGGGAAACTAAAGGTCTCAATTTTTTCTAAATAGTCAAGTAAACAAAACAAGAAAAACCGATTGTTGAATATTTTTATTTTATTATTTTGTGGAATGAAAGAAGACGTAGTGACTAAGATTGAAAAGGGCATGCTTCGATGGTTCGGTCATTTGGAAAGGATGGATGAAAGAAGATTGACGAAAGAGATATACAGATCGAAAGTGAGTGGAAGGGTCGGAAGGGGCCGCCCTAGGCGTACTTTTTCGAATCAAATCGGAGAAATACTGGGAAAGGGCCGAATCTTAAGTACCCGAAACCGACGTGCGTGCATGACTCGATGTATGAATGTTGAAGAAGCGAAAGAAATTTGTCAAGATCGTAGCAAGTGGAAAGAAGTGGTCTCTGCCTACCCCTCTGGGAAACAGGCGTGATTTAATGTATGTATGTATGTATTATTTTGTCTTTTAGTTTCTTTAAAAACTCGTGTTAAACTTTGAATTTGATCAAAGTAACCCCGATACACGGTACCTACATAATATATCATTACTTCGATAGGTTATTAGTAGTTATTATTACAGGGCCGCTATTCTTGTGATTGGGTAAAACGACATTGCTTTTGACGTGTTATCGTATTGTTTTTATCTCAGCCACCATTACTGTCTAGGAAATAAGAGGTATCGTAACCTTGACATTTTTTTTTTATAGCATGCGAAGGCTAACGAGCACACAGGCCACCTGATAGTAAGTGGATACTGTGACCCATAGACATTCGCATTCACAAGACTGCAAATGCGTTGCCTACCCTGAGGACTAAGATGGAATGCCTCTATGCTAGTCATTTCACCGGCTGTCTTATCCCCAAACCGGAACACAACGATGCGAATACTGCTGCTTGGCGGTAGGTTAATGGATAAGATGGTGGTACCAACCCGGACGGACCCTGCACAAGGTCCTCCCACAAGTAAGTAAGTAAGTAAGTAATGCTGTAAATTGTGAAAGGCAATATAGGGTTATTTACTGATTATTACAATTCTTACAATTATAAGTACTTGAAAAATCTCTCTCTCAATGGAACACTGACCCACCCACCTGATTGAAGTCGAAAGAAGTGTCAAACAAATTATTTTATAATGTCACTTATACCGTTCTACCTAGTCGGTCCTAAAGTTCTGTCACAAATAAGAATAATGATAAAAACAAAAGTACCACACAGTTTTTAATAATTTATATACCAATTTAAAGTACATTTAATAGAGAATTAATATAACTTAAAATTATTCAAAATGACTTCCCTTGTTTTTAATACAGGCCAATAAACGCCGCGGCCAGTCGTCTATCGCAGCACGCACCATATTCATGTCTATTTCAGCGACTGCTTTTCTAATAGATGACTTCAGGCTCTCCAAATTTGTATGTGGTTTAGCACAGACCTTCTCCTCTAAGACCTGCCAAATTTTGTAGTCCAAAGGATTAAGGTCCGGACTGGAGGAAGGCCAATCTTCGTGTCTTATAAAGTCGATTTTTTGACGCTCAAACCAGGCTTGACTGGTCTTGGCTTTGTGTGCAGGTGCAGAATCCTGCTGGAACACAAAATGATGTCCTGAAAATAGCGTGTTGGGCAGATCTTTGACAACCTGATCCAAAACCGTCTCTTGGTACACTTTTGCACTGATTTTGACCCCTTTTTCGCAAAAATGAACCTCAGTTGGCCCGTAATAAGATACTCCCAACCAAACCATCACTGATGATGGATGATGTCCATGTTGCACCCGCGGAGCGGTTTTTTTTGCTTTTTCAGAGCTCTTATAGCGTACACTCTATCATTCTGTTTATTATACTTTTCTTCAATATCGAAAAATTTTTCGTCTGTAAATAGGATATCGCGGTGTCGATTTTTCGCGTACTGTTTTAACAACTTTCGGGATCTTTTAAGCCTGATTGTTTTTAGACGGGCATTAAGCATGTGTCCACACTTTTTTTTGTATGCTCGTAGACTAAGATCTTCGTTTAAAATCTTTTTGACGGTATTCCTACTGACATCCATCTGCAAAGCCATCAACTTCTGTTTTCGGACAGGATTTCTTGCTATACGGGCCTTGATCGCTTTGATCACTGCTGGTGTTCTTACGGAGCGTGGACGGCCAGTTCTTTTTTTGTCCTCAACACTAGAGACTTCATTGTACCTATCAATAGTACGGTACACAAACCTAAGCGTTATATTTAATTTTTTGAGCATCTTGAAAACGGTACTTGGCGAGTGCCCACAGCGGTGCAACGCTAAAAGAGCTATTCGGTTTTCTTTCAATGTCCTCTCCATCGTGAGAAATCGCAGCAAATGACTGTTTTTTGTTTTAACAAAATTGTTAAACATTCAAAAATGGAATACAAAAACATTTTCTTAAAATTATGTTCTAAATTAAAAAATAATGTGCCAGTGACAGAACTTTAGGACCGACTAAGTATGGTGGGTCAGGGTTCCATTGGGCTGGTAGTACCTTTTTTTTTCTCGAGTAATAATTTTGCGCAGAATATGCAAAGACTGACTAATACGGCCTTGAAATTCTTATCTACCGCATAGCATGCGAGTATGTTGCTTGTGTTTGCAGTCATTACACATGCGTAGTTAATACTCCACGTGACCTCATTCATCCGATATGTATAGGAAAAATATTATCACTAGTATTTCCGCAATATGCTCTCGTGTCTGATAGTAATACATAGTTATACGATTACGATCATAAATATAGGTACTTATAGTAATAATGGAATTGGGATAGGTAATAGGTTTTTTATTTCATAGAAGATAATTAAGGATGTTGACTGACAGATAAAATTACTTTTTAGGGTTCTGTAGGTACCTGAAGGGAGCCCAACAGGACCCTATTAATATGTCAACGCTATTCGTCCGTTCGTGCGTCCTAACTTGGTATCTTTTTAACCTTGATAAGTAGATAGCGGGTTAATTATTTTTCAGAATATATGTTATTACGGCGGATATGGGGAGTCTGCTGTTTGGGCGAAATATTTTTAGTCAAATATCACTTCCCAAACAAATTTTGGCAACTGTATTTTTGCCAACCCAATTTTTGGCATATATTTACTTAGCATACTATAATTTGGTCAAATTATCATTAGGTAGAATATTACTATAGCAACTTTCATAAAGACAACTTATAGCTTTTCGGGTCAACTGAAACCTTTCTTTTGCAATTCTCAGCATGGCTTTAGGTCTAATCGTTCTGTGGATACCTACCTATACACTCTCACTAACCTAGTTTCGGAGCATCTGGACAAAGGGAAGCAGGTGGACGTGATCTATTTTGATTTTACAAAAGCATTTGACCGAGTTAACAACGATGTGTTGCTTGACAAACTGTGCCGCATAGGTTTCACGCCGCATCTGCTTAAGTTATTTTCTAGTTATCTGCGGGGTAGGCAGCAGTTCGTCAGGCATGGATGCTTTATCTCAAAGTCATATTTAACACCATCTGGTGTCAGTCAAGGTTCTATTCTTGGTCCTCTTCTATTTGGCATCATGGTAAACGACCTTGATACGGTTGTCAAGCATGCTACATGTTTGCTGTATGCAGACGACTTGAAGTTGGTTTATGGGATACATCAAATGGTGGACTGTGAGGCTTTGCAGGATGACGTAAACTCTGTTTTGCTCTGGAGCATTGCTAATGAACTCCAATTTAATGTCAAAAAATGCTGTGTAATGACCTTCAGCCGGGCGCAAAAACCGTTGCAGAACATTTATACACTTGGATTGGAAAGCATTGCTCGCGTTACAACCGTAAAAGATCTCGGTGTTCTTTTTGATAGTGGCCTTACTTTTCACGATCATATTAAAACGCTGGCCGCTAACGGTTTCAAAAGACTTGGATTTATTGTGAGGAATTCTCGTGACTTTTGTAACGTCAATGCCATCAAACTTTTGTACACGGCCCTAGTTCGTAGTAAGCTCGAAGCGGCAGCTATTGTATGGAACCCCCACGAGACTACATAAGTCTTATGCCTTGGTTCTGGAAAAAGTGCAAAAAGCGTTTCTTAGGTTCATGTATAAAAAACTGTATGGATATTATCCCTTTCTATATCCGACTCAATTCTTGCTTGGGTCTCTTGGCCTGAACTCTCTGGAGGTAAGACGCAACTACAACCTGTTGGTAACGGTCTGTGGCGTATTGCGGGGCGCTTCCGACTGTCCCGATATAGTGTCACAAGTGGTAAAACTGTCGGTGCCTTTTATGACAAAAAACCACCTCAGACCGCGACATCATAACCTCCTTGCGACACCTAGGACGCGGACTGTGGCCCACCGGAACTCTCCCACTGTTCGGGCTCTTACGAGCCTCAACACACTCTTTTCATCAGGACCTGATCTTTTTGATGTATTTGCAAGTCGATGGTCCGTTTTGTGTTTTCAGTGTCTTAGGTTCTGTGAGAGAATGGATGGAAATGGAATTTCCAGATAAAAACTTTTTATGAAAACTATTATTAGTTTGCGTGTGTTATAATATTCATTTTCTTTCTGTATATAATATTAAGTTTCTCAGTGCATTGGTTTTACTGTAATGCTGTGAAAATTTTGTTTAAACAAATAAATAAATAAATAAATAGCTTGCCAAATGTTTTACTTTACCAAATCCAAAAGTTAGTCACAGAACCGAATCTGCCAACCCCGATTCCACGTGGTCTTGTCTGCCCTACCCCTAAGTGTATTTAAAAAGCCGGAGGGAGCGTTGGTGCCTCTGCTTTGCTACGCAAGGGCGAAGGGGCTGCACTTCCCGCAGCGCCGTAGCAGTCGAGGGGTTCTACCCCTCTTTATTGCACTTTTGACTGCATTCGACTAAATAAAATTGGTAAATAAACAAATGAAAAAAATATTCAATGACCAAACATACATTTGGAAAACATATATGGAAAGTGTCCAGATGCCAAAAGAATATTTGGGAAATTAAAATTTGCGATAAATTGTTTGCGAAGTGATAATCGGTGAAAAAAAATTCGCCAATAAATATATCAGTAACCCGCGGATATGCTTAAAGTACAAACGGTAAACAAGATGATAGTAGTTACAAATCCTAAAGCAAAGTTGGCATTGCGCTGATTCGATTCAAATCGAATTCAGATCGATATATACTTAGTGCAAATATTGGCGGTATGGAACCCTCGGTGCGAGGCCGATTCGCACTTGACCGGTTTTTTAAAGTGTCCAAATGATAGCTGGTTTGAAGATTTATTTATATGAAATACAGACCTTTGACGTCACAAGTCTGTGTCGTTAAAGGCCCGGACAGACAGTATCGTCGCGTAGCCTATTTGACCACGCTAGCAGCTTGTGTTGAAATATCGCGCTGCGCGCCCGCGACGGTGCTGTCTGTCCGGGCCTTAAATTCCACTATTTATGATTATTGATTCGGTACTTCAAGATTACACAAAGCCTAAAAATAAGTATACGATATTTTCGTGAATTTGGGTACGTCTTATCTACTACTGTCAACATCTCTATTTCAAAGCTTACTTACAAATCATGTATTAAATTAGTTACCTACCTATTGATCCAGTAACGTTAATAATGAACTTTGATCAATGCGTATCTAATGGATGACTGGATCGTTTGAGCAGTGACGCATATAGCCGACCCGCAATAATATGGCTAATAGACCGCTGCGCTAATCGCGATACTGAACTCCAAAGTTTAATATCATTTACTTACTAATTTACAAAAGTTCGCCTTTGTACTTTTTTTCAATTAAATTGAATAATTGAGTATTTTGCAGTGTATTTACAAACATGGGTACAAAATATGAGTAGGTGCTTAAATCGAATTATAACAATAATAAATGGTTATTTACCTACAGCCCCTACGGGTACATTCGTCAAATAGTTTTTTACTGTAAGATTAGATATTGGGTCGTGACATTTTTTTTTATTCAGTCGTAATTAAAAATACAATTAGATTTTATGAAAAGCTTTTATTAAGGCTCTGTCATCCCGACTCATAGACACCTCCGGAGATTCTACAGCTGGTGCTTACCTTTCCCAAAGGATTGGGCTAGCTTTCCAGAGCGGTAATGCAGCCAGTGTCATAGGGACCATGCCGCGAGCGGACCTGCTAGAGGGGGTGTTCTTTGTATAGTGGTGATTATTATTTACATCTTTAATATTTGAGTAGCTTAGTTTTATTTTAATTGAAATAAGTTTAGTTTTAACTTTTAATTGTTAATGGTAAAGTTGTATATTTAAAGTAATTAACATTCTAGTGCTAGTCATTAGAAGTGGTAGGTAACCATATAAAAAAAAAAGTCGTTAAAATGTTTGTTTCTTTAATGTGTTTGTTTCGTGAGATATGTTTAAGGAAACAACTGTATCTAAATAACTTTGTAAATTAGTTCATAAGTAATGCATTGTTTGTTTCTGTTTTATCTCCAATAAAGTAAATAAATAAATAAATGTCAATGATATGAAAAGACTCCGAAATCAAATTGGTCTAAATTAAAATTCTAGAACTTAATATTTTATAAATTGTTGCCCATGAAATGAAATCCCATGACAATTGTGTCCATGAAATAAGCGAACACCCCTATTCTCTGTACCCAAATCTAATTGAACCTGCCTAACCAACATGAAAACGTCTTTATCTCCCAGATTCCCACAGGCAGGAATATTCAATTATGTGGTTCTTACCTCCGACATCAAAACACGGCCTAGGAAAAACAGGAAACAATTCAATATCCATGTTTGTTAAGCCTATATCAGAACTAGAGAAGCCAGTAATGGTATATTGGTTTAGAATTATGACTAGAGATATTAAGTAAGTATCTGGCTCTTGTCCATTAATTAAATTATACCTGCTCCCTCGGAAATTATATGAGTTTCTGTGGAACGCATTTACTGTCATAATAATAAAAAGGATACTAAATTCAGAAAAAAGGGTTAGAAATTGATAATCAAGCAATTCGGAATAATATTTATTATTGGCAAAATTATAAAAAAATAAAAAGCACTTATCGTGCCCTTAAAATGTTACTTTAGTCTTTGCACATCGGAACTAAAGCTCCTTATTAGGGACAAAGTATTTTTTTTAAATTTACTTTTGAACCCCCTAAATACCCATCACGATGTATGTGAAAGGAGAATTATCGCCACTCGTCGTATCGTGACTGTGTGTAGACATTTTTTAACCTCAAAATAACAATTGTACAAAAATATAAAAAATACTATATGCATGGTCCATTTAGTTTAAAAATAGTTATTTATTACTTTTGAATACATACATACATACATACCTTCACGCCTTCATTCCCAGAAGTAGGCAGAGCTACAGAATTACCAACAACACCAAAAACTTGTTGATAAGTCTGTAACCACAATTTCCACAATAAGGCTAAGATGTTTAACAGTGTATATTAGTGACAGGTAGCAAGCCCATCGCCTAACAGTACTACAAGCCTTTATTCCCTTAGTCGCCTCTTACGACTTCCACGGGAAGACATGGTGTGGCACAATTGCAAGCCGGCAACCACACGGCAATAAAAAACACGACAATACTTTTGAATCTGTTGGCTAAATATGCAAGCATTTCAATGATCACTTTACAAAAAAAAACCACTGAACAAATTTAGAAGAAACTTGGTTATACTTAATAAATATTGTATAATTTTGTCTAGATCCTCCTTTTTTTCCTCGCATTCAAAGTTAAAAGTAGAATGTTTAACGCAAGACTAAACAACCATAATGATTAATTAATGACGCTCAAACTATGACCACCCTGGCTAAACATCTCGTGTCATTGTGGCTTGTTTTAGTCCATTATTGTACAATCTACTAGTAATACTAGTATACAATCAATGATATTTTATACTAGTATTCTGTTACCATTCACACGCTGGATAAATGTAGGTAAGTCACAAAAACTAAACAGGACAAAGCAAGTAAGTTGTAACAAGCAAAAAGTTTTGTTTGCCTACCTACTTTTCTGTAACTATTGCTTTTGGAAAACATTGGGTAGTTGCACAGCTACAAAACTATACTAGGACCAATTTTTATCAATGTTGCGTCTTTATTGAACCCTTACAATATTGTTATTGTTAGGGTAGGTAAGCTTTTTTATCACGACAGAGTAAACCGCCAACTCGCATTAAGGTGACCGATGAGAAAATTATTCTAAGATGTAAACTTAGCAACTTAGTGTTTTATTAAAAAAAGATAAGATTAAGAGTTCTTCTTCTTATAGTGCCTCTCTAACTAGTGAAGGTTGGCAGTCAGCTCCGCATATTTCTCCCGGTCTTTGGCGAGGTTGAACAGCTCCGCTGCACTTGCGACTCCAGTCCATTCTCGGATTAAGAGTTACGAAACCAAAATGACACAACAGAACCCTTATAAACGAATTCACACAAGAGTCTGTTGCGTCATAGGTACCCATTTTATTTTGTACGTGTTTATTCTTGAGTAATACAATTTTCAACAGAAGTGTCTTCTTAACATACATACATAAATACCTTCACGCCTTCATTCCCAGAGTGGGGTAGGCAGAACTACAGAATTACCAACAACTCTAAAAAATTGTTGATAACTCTGTAACCGCAATTTGCAATAATTAGGCTAAGATGTTTAGCAGTGTATATTAGTGACAGGTAGCAAGCCCATCGCCTAACAATACTACAAGCCTTTATTCCCTTACGGCCGAACCCTATATTCAAACCGAGGATAGATAAGGCTTACCTCGGGTTAAAATTTGACATTTGCCCATACAAAATGTGTCAAATTTTAATCCAAAGTAAGCCTATCTGTCCGCGGATTGAATATAGGGTTTGGCCGTTAGTCGCCTCTTACGACTTCCACGGGAAGACATGGAGTGGCACAATTCTAAGCCGGCAACCACACACGGTCTTCTTAATATTGTTGAAAAGGTCTTTAACATCGACAAGTTATTTTAATATGCTTCCAATTGGCATTATTTCGGCTCCGAAGGTACTTATTAGCCTAGGTTTCTAGTTTTATTTTCCATTTTTGTACCCAGGTGCCGACCAGTGCTGTCATGTTAAGATGTCATCAGAAACACATGTAAAGTTATTTTGTAAGTTCATGAATTACAACCCTAAGATCACACAAGATCACAAGATAACAAGATTTCACACAAGGATCTAGTAAGATTATCGCAGGTTAATCCGTTGAGCCCAACGTTTGCATATTCTATAGGCTTCATACTTTCGATTAGTATGTAATTGGTCTATTAAACACAGCAATAGCAATTTAAACAAAAGTTCTTTCTTTTTATTATATAAATACTGGACTGAAATTTTTCACTTAACCTATTCGCCATATATTACCATATTAAATTCTATATAAATATATTATATTATATTATATTTATTACCATATTATATTCTATTCACTAATACGCTGGTAAACATCCTTAGCCTAATTGTGCAAAGTGTGGTTACAGAATTATAGATAAGTTTTAAAAGTTGTTGGTAATTCTTTAGCTCTGCCTACCCCACTTTGGGAATGAAGGCGTGAATTTATGTATGTATGTATGTAAATTGTATATAAAATAATTTTTCAGAACGTTTTTAAAGAAGACTGAATTTGTTACAATATGAGACTAAATAGGATTGTCTCTGTAGATCCAATAGTTTCCACAAGCCTAGAGGTCAGTTTAAAACTAGATTAATTATTGTGTTTTCCAATGAAATAAAGTACCGACCTCTTGTCTTGAAATCGAAGAATGGTTTTTTGTAGAACAAATGAACACAATGTGTAGCATATTCTGACAAAGTAATAGTAACGAGGGCGCCGCCACTGGACGCTTCTTGATGCAGTCTTAACAGAGTGTAAGCCGTTGAATAAAATTACTATAAAGTTAGTTCAGGAAATATGAATTGAACGTTTGTAATCTTCACTAAGATCTTTTTGTAAATATCAAACAATAGACGTAAAATATACCACGTTCTTCGAGCAACACAGCAGAAAAGTTTTGATACTTGCATCACAATCACAATTGCACATGACAATTTTAAATGTAAAAGAACAGTAAAATTTAAAATGTCCAAAAAGTTATGATACTGGTTTTTATCAGTAAAAATGTCATATCACACTAAAAAAAAAATGTTTTACTTAGGTTATTATGTTATTTCAATTATTTAGATTAGCGTCTGCACCCAAGTGAAGAAGAAAAAACAAAAAGTATCAATGTTTTTCAATCTATGAGTGTCGCCCGAGTGTCGAAGCGACTCATAAATAGGCACATGTTTGCACTATTCAAGGCTATACGTCGATGACAATAAGCAGTATAATCGCGTGTAAAAAAATTAACTTGTGTCACTCCGGCTCTCAGGTAAGGATTAGCGTTGTTGTTAACAATAGTTACGCGTGCTCGGCTCCTCATTGTCCGGTAAGTGTTTACAACGAACAAAAGATCGCAAAGTAGATAAGAAGTGACCAATTTATATTTCCAATCGATAACTTATCGATTCATCGATAAATGTGTATTTGCTATAGGCTAGTATTAGGCGTTCCAATAAAGATCTAAAGCTGCCGGTATAACCCCGGCTATGGCTCAGATGCTAGGAAACTTAAAACGTATGTACCTATTCATACTTACAGGTAATAATTAAATTGATTTCAGCCAATGAATTCAGTTACCGACCTAATGTAAACGCGGCATAAGTTATAAGGAATGACTCTTATATTGTAACTTCAAAAAAAAACACATTTTTACCAGGTTCGATTCCCAGTTGGGTACCTATCTATGGTGTACAGGATACGGTGCCCTGAGGCAGCTGACGGACCAGCAAACTTCACCGCAACGAATTGTTAATAATTCCAGGGTCAAGTTTAGCTGGTTCTCTCAAATAGCATTATAAAATAATGAAGCAGATAGTTTGGAAGTCGATTAATTATAATTGGTCGAGCTCGAGAGGCCCTTGATTAGCATCTGCTCGTTAAGGGTGCTCACCGTCCTTAGCGGCTGGCAGGTTGCCTGGCAGAACACTGACAGAGGTAAGTATTTTGTGTTAAGTTAGAAAACTCAAACATTCAATAGGTACTCGCAACTCGGAAGTATCGGAATTACGTCATAACCTCATAACAGTCATAACATAACATAAGTTGTATGATTTTTATATAACAGTATATATAACAGTATATTATTATTATCATATTTCAATTAATGGTTAGTGTTTTTTAATTATCATTAGTTACCTATTTATTTGTTTAGTATAATCAGCAAATATTACATTTATGTTTTATAACAAGACTAATTTTATTACATCGCAGATTTTACTTTAACAGCCTTACTAATAAAGTTTAACCCAGGCGTATATAGGTACCTACTCGTTATACACGTGTTGTAAGTTTTTTCTTACTAATAAAAACTTTTTTGACGTAAGCGTTGTATACATCTGGTGCAATTAAGAACAATAGTTACACAGGGACTATTCACTCGGATACCCTTGTATAACTATTGTACAAAATTTAAAAAAAAAACAAAAGTTTTTAAAAAGTTTTCGTTCATATTTCTAAGAAAAGTGTTGAGATCTTTTTTGTAGACAATTTTACGATCTACAAACTTTGTTTGAACTTTTTTTCGGTAGCTCTCATTGTTTCAGAGATATACGCAAAAAACGCAAATTTGTGACCTTTGACCTCGAATAAAAAACAACGCACAAGCGGGATCGATGGGGACTTTTGACATATCATTTGTAATGACGTATTCAAGGCCTGCACAAAAATCCAGCTTGTTGGGAATTAATGCAAACTGGAATGTCTATATTGACTGGACTAAATGTTTATTGGTAGACCTTGTGTACAAGAGGTGTGTAACTTTATTCACAGCTTATTCGATGCATAACTATACAATAGTTAAACAATTGTGTAGACATTTTTTATTAGTAAGGCTGTAATTGTATTATAAATGTGAAAAGTGGAACTTGGCATGTTTTAACACCCATAATACAGCCACAGTATGCAAATAATAAACGACTCACCTAATCATAAAACCTACAACAAAGAGAATAATTGAAACAGCACGTAGGCAGTGTATTTTAATTTGTGACAAATTAAAACCTATTGGTTAACGTTAAAACATTATGTGGTCACAACAGGAAATTTGTAACAAGTAAAAACATTAGCTGCCTACCTACGTGCTGTTATTCTCTTTGTTGAACTATGATTCGGTAAGTTAGGTATCGCAGAGCCGATGACTACACAATGACTGATTATATTATCAACAGCTTCAAGATTACAAGTTGAGTCATTGTGTTGTGAAATCAACATTAACACAGTGTAACAACTTGAACGCGACGTTTGAGGCATGGAATTCACAAATGGGCTAAGTGCCAAAATACAATTATTGAGAAATTTAATCAAAATGCATTAGCTTAAGGTACAATTTAAGTTTTGCTTTTTCTGGCACTTAGCCCATTTGTAAATTCCATGCCTCGTTTAGTAAGAATCCAAAAGTTCAAAACATTAGAATATAATGAAAAACCTAATTGCAGAACTATTGATCTACGGAACTAGAGATTGTGGCTTAAATTTCGCAATTTACAATGCTCCGCTTAAGTCTTTGTCTTTTTCATAAGCAATCCTAAATATTATAATTAAATACAAAGTTGTCTCTTTCATTATGTTATGTGCAATAATACTACCTCTCTGGAACTATTAACACATACCTAAGTAGTTATTCCATTGCCATTTACGTACCTAATCATACTAACATAGCGATGACACGATAGCAAAGGTTTATTTGCAAGAATTAATTCATATTACCTAACGAGGTGACCGAACTTATTATGCCTACAACAAACACTGCCATTTAAGTTCGTTTCCGGCTTGGACGGCTTAATTAGCCTATCGAACCTTAAACTAACGTGTTTCCAAGTGCTGCAGTAGGAGCTGGAGGTTTTATAATTAATGGAATCAGTCTCAGCTGGCTTTTGCCGTTGCAAATTAACTCACGTTAAGGCTTCGCCTAATGGCCTGACGCGACGTTCAATACAACTTATACAACTTCATAAGACAACTTCTATTAAGACATTTTGAAGCAATTTAGTGTCAGTTTTAGGTTAGCTTTATGTTGATCTCAAACAAGATTACGGTTACGCTCCGTCAATATAATTCAGCGGAGACAAGAACCTTTATTGACACAGCCGACAACGGCTGGAGTGCTCGCATCAAGACAATTTTCCATAACGCATTTCCGACGTTCGCCGATCGGGCCGCGGCCCGTAAATGCCGCGTCATCATTCCGCGAGGAGGATTCTCAAAATAAGATAACCTTTCAGAACTCGCTCCGCTGCCGAGTTCCGCGTGCTACTCAAACTTGCCAATTCGTGTCCCCCACCCGCGTTTCAATTTACCCCTTGCGTCGTTTGCCTCGGTCGAAAATAAAAAGTAACATTTTGTTTTTCAACCCACTCGAGAGTGGCTAGTTATTTTTATGGCTGTTCTCATGATTGACACGACATAAAATCACTTCGAGTTCGATCCCCAGTGCCTGCATTGACCATCACGCGATCCTGTGTGTATCCTGACTTTTTATCAAATCATCATTTGAAAAACGATATCATTTTAATGTGATAACATTCAAATGAAAGTTTGTAAAATTATATAGACTGTCAAATGATGATTTGGTAAAACATTAGTGAACCTATCTTATGCACCAAAAGTGCGCAGAAAAGCGCTGATTAAGAAGGGTAGGAGGAAGCATAGTGGCAACAGCAAAAAGGACACGACACGACATAAAACAAACGGCTTAACAAATTCATGTAAATAAAGAAGATAAGAAAAAAAACACTTTTTTACATATGAAATTTAATTACGAAATTTTAATATTATGGGTTAAACATGTTAAGGAATTTACACGAAACTTTGGCACTTAATTCTTCCTGAATCCAAACATCGTTTTCTTTTCCTCGGGTGTATAATCAGCAAATTTGTTGATTCCGAACGTCGCATGTGGCGAGTTCTGGTTTTGCGAGTTGATTACTTCTAAGTTTTTCTTGAACGCATTGAAATGAGTTTCTCTGTCAGCTGCATCTTTGTACACGCGGTTGTGGTCCTTTATAAATTGATCAAACAAAGATTCTGCTTGGTTTACATCGTAGACAGGGCGGTCCGCGTCCGCTGCGTGCGCCATAGCGGTCACTGCGGCTAACAGGATGAGACTGAGTGCGCTCATAGTCGGTTGCTCACTAAACTCGTTAGGTGCCTCACTTGCGCATTTATAAATACCATCTCAACATACATCTACATGTAAATTGAATGTTCGCATAGAGATGTGTCATGCTTAAGGTCAAACGTCAAATAAGTCATATTATTTATTGTTCAAGCCAGTGGTAAATAATCTAATAAGTAATTGTTTGATTTTCTGAATAGGTCGTCGATGTTTATGTTTAATAATAAATAATTACATTGTTATTGGGTTCGTGTTTGTTAGGCACATGCAACCGCAGTGCATTATTAAAATTGGATTTCGTTTGTTATAGCTGTCGGGTGCGAGATCTTTTATACATTTATAGAGATCATCTGGCTACTTGAGATAAGTTTTAAAAATAAATAACCATCCGAGGACGACGATATATATACTCATATGGATAAATACATAGAAACCAACCTAGATTAGATCGGAACAAATGCGCTCATCACACAAATATTAGCTCTTACCAGGAACGAATCAGGGGACCACTATCTTCGTGGGTAACTGGACTAACTGCGATAAATATTTATAGGTACATATGGTAGCTGTTTCTGTGTTGCGCTTTAAAATCATAATAGTATACTTACATTGTATAAAGCGTTGCATGTATTAGGATTGATTGCCAGATTAGAAAACCATCATCATACAAAGTAATATTGCGACGAAGTAATTGATCTTCAGTTTTAATAAAAATACTTTTGGTTGAAAATTTCATGTTTACACTTGTGAAGGTTATTTAATTGTTGTGCTTAATGCAAATCCTATTCATGAAATAGCTACAAGGTTAAATTATAAGGTTCCTATAAGTTAAATACCCTAACACGTCATAGATCTGGTAAATACCCAGAGTTGTGACATATTTGAAATACTGGTTTTTAAAATACAAATACAAAATACAAAATACGTATTTTGGATTTTGTACTTACTTAAGTACTTTTTTTTTAAAGTATTTTGTATTTTATTTGAAATACTATTCGAGACGTATTTTGTATTTGTAAAATGGTTTGTAAAATACAAAATACTTTTTTATTCTTATCTTAATTTTTCTAAAGCATTCCGCGATTCAGTAAAAACAAAAAATGGCCACTAGTGGCGCAGCAGCTTTGAAAGTCTATGCGCAAAATGACAGATGAAACAAAACGCATATAAAACCTGACCAATAATATATAAGGGACCCCTCTTGACCATCCTCAAAGTCACTGTTACGTTTTGCAGTGTTGGCAGCTATTTCATTATTTCTGTGTTGTTCGCTCGAAATGTCTTTAAAAAAATGCCAAAACAAATTGTATTTAAACAATATGCCGTGTAGGCAATAATACGTTATTTTAACGATTCGTATTTAAGTGATTATGAATGTATAAATGTATAAATGACAAATAAAAATACAGAAATAGAAAAATATATTTATAAAAACCGGTACGTAAACAGCACTACAAAAAAGATATCATTGTGGGCATTGTGGCAAGTATGTACTTAATATAAATATAAGCTTCGATCATATCATAAGTTAATTTGGTCGTTTTGTGTGCTAATTGACATTTAAATCTATTCTATGTTAATAAAAATCTTCAGATTTCAAAATTGTTTACTGTACAACTATAATAATAGTAAAAACATTTAAATCGGACTGTGACGTTTTTTATGGTATGATTATGCGTCCACACGGACGCAACATGTCAGATGCTCTTTTTGAAGAGCTTGTGATTTTAAAATCTTTAATAAATAAAGAAAACCAGTAATTTTACCATAAAGTATTTTATTTCAATAAAGTATTTTGATAATACATATTTTGTATTTAGTATTTAAATACAAAAGGCAAAAGTATTTTGTATCTTGCATTTGAAATACTATATTAAAAAAGTATTTGCATTTTGTATTTAAATACTTTTCGAAAAGTATTTTGTACATCTCTGTAAATACCTATACCTATCCAACGGAAGACCAGCACCGACTTTAATGCCAGCATTACGCTGAGTTGGGACCTTTTCGTGGCTACTTTCTTCTTGTATTTGTCAGTTCTTTGTTATGCATGTCACGAATAAATGATTTTCTTTCTTTCTTTCTTTTTTCTATCCTATTTATTAAAGTGAATCAGTGTCAAAATACTTCCTATTTTCTGATCTCCAACTTTATCTGAATCAGGATAATTTCATGTATGGAAAAATTGCACATTTTACATTACCTACAATTACCTAGTTTTATCTATCGGATTAGAGTATCTACAGTAGTCCAAGACCATTTACATTTCACCAATACGGATCAATATATTGGGCCTGATCGTAAAATTCGTTATCGTGATATTCCTAGGCATACCAGAAAATAACCTAACCTAACCTTAGGCCTAGGAATTCCATGATCTAGCAAAATATACAATCGAGCACCGACTGATATACGACGATGGAAAACATTATCGTCTATGTTTTCTGTTTTTCATCCAGGAAGTCGCGCCTCACTAATTAATTTAGCATATATTCACGCGACTACACAACGCCAATTTAAATGGCGAGGCGTTTTAGTGTA
The DNA here is from genome assembly GCA_927399475.2 of Acleris emargana. Classification (NCBI taxonomy): domain Eukaryota; kingdom Metazoa; phylum Arthropoda; class Insecta; order Lepidoptera; family Tortricidae; genus Acleris; species Acleris emargana. Next base: position 9,779,218 of record OV656840.1, read on the forward strand.
CTCATTGAAACACTTTAAATAACGAAATTGTTGTTTTTCTGTCAACCAGTAGGTGGACCGGTAGCGTGTGTAGGCATTGAGTCTGCTATTTGCTCTTATGTGTATAACACAGTTAGGTTTCAATAAATAAATTAAGTACATTATAAGTAACAAATATAAATTATGCGATGAAATGACTTTCGCTGCATTTAAAAAAACTAGCTTGTCCATTCCTTGTCTATCGATGTACGACGACAAAGCATAGATATAAAGTAAGCAGTATGTAGGGATGTAGTCAAAAACGGGGTATAGAGAGACGTCATGTTACAGAGCTTTGAATCCGGTTCCGATAAGTTGGAACTTTCAATCCGTTTAACATAACACCTCCGGTTCCGATACTTTTTAATTGGAAGTACTAAACAAAGGGAGCGAAGCTTAAGTATTACACACAAAACGCAATTTTACCGCTTCCTCTGACTTCGACTTCAGATGCGGTTCCGATTGCGATAAACCAAATTTTGAAACTCCGACTTCGGTTTCGATACTTTCGATAAAACCACTGGCGTGAAGCCGACTCATTGATGGACATACACCGGATTGACGGGGGCAAAAATGTACCAATGCTAGTGATTCATTAAATATCGACAACTTTTGTAGTGACATATGGATCTTACATTTCTTGCCAAAGTAAGTCGTACCTTTATCTTCTATATCTGAATGATCAGCTTTCCATGAAGATAAACAGTATTTTTTTCTTTCGAGGCATTTTTAACCAACTTAAAAATCAAATAGGTTCTCAATTCGTCGGAATGCTGAAGAATATTGTTGTAGTGAATGAATTGGTTATTCAACATAATTTCAATGGCTGTCATAAGTTACTCGATTACAGGGTCACTATCAGATACCAGTTGTCTAAAGTTGCGATAGGTACGAATAAAAGAGGTTGGCACATAATTAAAAGTTATTCAAACTTTTCCATTACTTATAATAATGATGGATGATTAAAAATTGTTTTTTATCGATGTCAATAAACTAAGTCGACATTTAATGAATCACTAGCACAGGTACATTTTTGCCCCCGCCAATCCGGTGTTTGTTGATGGAGCACGTTCCCTCCCGCGTGCCGCAGCAAATGTGAAGGCCCACCTAGTGCAGGGCTATAAAACCGAAACATTACAGCTTTGGAACTTCCCACATAATTGCAAATTACTTACCATGCTTGATTTATGCCGTAAACAACATACTATTATTTATCTTAGTGTGATTCGTGTTGCATTGTTTGCTATTTTTACTTAACTTATATTTATATTTCGTTCAAGAAACGATTAGTTCAAACAGTCATTGAAACTTATGACTATAAGGTCTATTAATCATTAGGAATAATCATTAGTAGTTTTAGTAATATTAAAGTATTTCATGTTTAGTACAACATTAGGGTATATAACTTTAGGTCTAGTAATCAATTAAGACATACAAGTTTAGCCGTCATGACATTAGGGCTAATAAAAATTATATCTAACGTATAACTAATGAAACTAGCTTTTATAATATTCGGCCTAGTGGGGGTGAACCATTATTAAAGTATTAGGTACGATGTATGATCTCCTTTGCCTTCGTGCGGTCGCTATCTAAACGTACTATGATTCAGCATATTGCATAAAAACAAATATTTTCAAATAAGTAATCTGTACAATACATAATATATATTATATTATATATTGAACACCAAAAACAACAAAACACGGAACAGTACATTTTAACTATAGGTATACAACAGGCGGTCTTACCGCTAAATAGCGATCTCTTCCAGACAACCTTGGACAGAGAAATAATAAAAACAAAAATACATGGCAGGCGGTGTAAACTAAATTATTCAGAACTCAAACTAAACTACAAGAAACACTTCTGTTATTGTAAAAACTACTTACACAAATATAAACTACATATAAATATACACATAAACAAAGTAAATTAGTTAATAAATACATACTAAATACATATAAGTAATCTGTACTAACACGTAACGGAATAATATGAGTATAAAAAGTTGACATGAGATATTTTATATTTATTATCAATAATCAGCTATCAATTACTTGTTATAATTATGTAGGACGCTATTATGCAATAAGGAATCAACCTAGGGTTATTTAGCAATACCTGTGGGTCAAGCCTCTTCATGATGAATACTGAGGGTTGACATTGTATTACAAAATAAGGGTGACGTTTAGCATACATACATACATACATTAAATCACGCCTGATTACCAGAGGGGTAGACAGAGACCACTTCTTTCCACTTGCTACGATCTTGACGTTTAGCATAATTTCATTTAACTACGATCGAAAAGCAAAATAAACGTTATAATTTTATCAGGTATGCTCGTATCATCAAATACCCTAAAATTAAGCAATGAATAAATATGAAATATGAAATTAGCCCATTTGTGCAAAATGTGTTTACTGAATTATCATCAAGTTTTTAAAGTTGTTGGTAATTCAATAGCCCGGCCTACCCCACTCTGGGATTACAGGCGTGAAAGTATGTATGTACGTATGTATGATCAAATAATACAACATTCATTTATCATAACGATTTTTTTTTCTTACTAGGTTTGACCTCTGACCACATTAGTAGGAATGTCTACTTTTTAATCTATTAACATTATGAATTAAGAAATAATGCATTTAATTTTCATGCATAATAATGAATATATCATTGGTTTATTATCTAGATCGAGATTATGTAATTTGTGTTATGCACAATGAAAATAGTACATTAGTTTTAATGCAAATCGATATTAACTCACAAAATAATTGTGCATAGTTCCGTTTTGCGTTACAGCTCCTATATTTTATATGAATGACCTAAATGAGTAAATCACGAAAAAACACCATCGTTCAGCGGGTTGTACAGGGTGTCTGGAAAACCTCTGGAAAAAAATTAACTGTAGATAGGGTGGATGATTTGGATCATCCCTATATTGGTAACTTTTTTTAAAGTTAATATTTGACTGAGTTACAGACAGATTTATCATCGACTTTCCTGACGATGCTCTCAGTGTGCCCCATCTTAACTGATTCATTCATAATATGTGTCACAACGTAATGTAAATAAACAAGTTTTTCCTTTTGAACAATGTTTCCAATCATGGTCAAAAGCTCCATGGAGTTTAGAAAACTGACACATTATCCTGTAATGTGAATGAAAAGACGGTGTCTGATAAGGGCTATTATGTGAAATAATCTAAATTAACTGAAACTTATGATTATGATTTTTACTCACACTTTTCTCACACTCACACGGCTAAAATAGCACTTGCACTCGTAGGCACATTACTTCTTTTACGAGATCATGAATCATGGCTGTATTTCATTGATTTGTACCACTATCAGGGCTTCCGACGAATAAAAAACACCTTTACCGATTTATGTGGCCCCAAAGTAAGCTCTAGGCTTGTACTATGGGTATTAGGCAACGATATAAATACTTATATAAATAAATAAATACTTAAATACATATAAATCATACATGGCTCAGGAACCAATAATCGCGCTCATCATACAAATATTTGCCCTAACCGGGAATTGAACCCAGGATCGCTAGTTTCGTAGGCAGGGAACAAACAAAGCCAACGCATCGTCAATGTAAATACTGATTTTACTATATGTTTTGTTGATTTCAGATTCAACTTGATGACGACGCGCTGGCCTAGTTGGTAGTAGTGACTCTGCCTACGAAGCTAGCGGTCCTGGGTTCAAATCCCGGTAAGAACAGATATTTGTGTGATGAGCGCGAAAATTTGTTTCTGAGTCATGGATGTTTTCTATGTATTTAAGTATATATTTCTCTATTTAAGTATTTATATCGTTGTCTATTACCCATAGTACAAGCCTATAGCTTAGTTTGAGACCAGGTCAATTGGTGTGATATTGTCCCATGATATTTATTATGATATTTTATTATTTATAACTTATTTAGTAGGTACAATATATTTAAAATCAGTTGGTGACTAAACTGGTATTTTGTATGCAATGATAAGATTCAATTTACCTGCCCGTATCACAGGACTGACTCACCTGGTCTTGGAAAGTGCTGGTAGGTTACGGCTTGTAAAAGTGCCTTTACGGCTGTATTGATATAAGGTCGTTGTATTGATGTATTGATTAAATGTTGCTGCGATTTAGCCAGGTCTGCAAGCCATATTACCATAATATTGTTGGTACACAATCTAACTTTCTTCAAAATGAGTGCCACAAGAAAGTTAATACAGTGTTTGCTTACTTATTATTCTTAACTACGAAAATTCACCATTTTATGTATGTTTGACAACCAATCAATTATTTAAAGAGTTAAAATTTGCCGAGTTCATTTATTTATAAATTGACTTTGCCATAGTTTCAGACAAATACAAAGCCCTCTGGAGCATTGCCACAAATGAATTTATTTAAATATACTTACTCAATTATTAGGGAACACATTTATGCATGTAATAATATTATTTCACTAAATTTCAATGTTCCAGCGAATTAGATTCCGCCATGATCTTTACCGGCTCGGCCTTTTTTTTCGGGTTTCCTTTTTTCACTAAAACTGAGAACATTGTTAATTCTTGATCCAAGTCTTCTGGAGTATAATCAGTGAAATAAGTTATTCCATATTCTTCTTGTTTGGTTGCATGTTTATTTTCATCATTTATTTGTTTAAGAGTCCTTTTAAATGCTTCGAAGTGTAGTTCTCTGTCCTTTTGGTCCTTGTATTGCTTGTCATGTTTCTTAATAAAACTCTCGAAGAGTTCTGGTGCTTTATCGAGATCAATGTCTTTTGTTCCGTTAGGGTTCGTAGTGAGTGCGAGAGCGCAGGACGTGAGCAGAAGGAGAGCGAGCATGGCTGACGATGATGGCTGGTCTGGTTACTAGACCTAGGCTCTTGTAGTTGGCATATATACGTTGCCTCTGCATGCCTATTTACCACAGTGATTATCTCAAAATTTTATTATCATTAGGTACTTACAGGTAAGCTAATTTATCACATTAGCTGAAGGGAAATCTGAAGTTATATGACCTAGATTAATAGTGGCCCCATAAGAACCATAGCCAGAATATGACTACATTTTCAGGTGTAATGAACAAAGTAGGATATAATCCGTAAAAATAATTCTACGCTTTACTGTAAGGAATATTTTTAACGATTATGTTAATGGTTGTTACTCTGTAAAATGCTGGCAAAAAGTGTGTTTCATTAATTTTGTTTCGCATGATTAGAATGAAAGATTAAAATGGTATATGACAAACGAGCAGGAATTGATTGAAACGTATAGAAAACAAATGAATCGATAAATAATATTTTATTTCTGGTATATGAATGCTCAAAATTATTTTATTCATCCTTACTTATCGAGCTTGAAGGGCGTTTTTGTAAAAGCATGTTAAAAATAAAACTCCCCCTTACCTAAACATACATGCCTACACTTTAAGTAAAAACACAACGGTATTTTAGTTTAAATGAATAAACCTCAAACACTTTTTTGTAAATATTGCCTTTCATTAGTTTAGTTTCTTTAGTCATAGAAAAAATATCTATATGGTCCAAAAATTCACTCATTATTTTAGTGTTTTTAGTTAATCCCCGAATGGTTCCGCGTGCTACTCAAACTTGCCAATTCGTGTCCCCCACCCGCGTTTCAATTTACCCCTTGCGTCGTTTGCCTCGGTCGAAAATAAAAAGTAACATTTTGTTTTTCAACCCACTCGAGAGTGGCTAGTTATTTTTATGGCTGTTCTCATGATTGACACGACATAAAATCACTTCGAGTTCGATCCCCAGTGCCTGCATTGACCATCACGCGATCCTGTGTGTATCCTGACTTTTTATCAAATCATCATTTGAAAAACGATATCATTTTAATGTGATAACATTCAAATGAAAGTTTGTAAAATTATATAGACTGTCAAATGATGATTTGGTAAAACATTAGTGAACCTATCTTATGCACCAAAAGTGCGCAGAAAAGCGCTGATTAAGAAGGGTAGGAGGAAGCATAGTGGCAACAGCAAAAAGGACACGACACGACATAAAACAAACGGCTTAACAAATTCATGTAAATAAAGAAGATAAGAAAAAAAACACTTTTTTACATATGAAATTTAATTACGAAATTTTAATATTATGGGTTAAACATGTTAAGGAATTTACACGAAACTTTGGCACTTAATTCTTCCTGAATCCAAACATCGTTTTCTTTTCCTCGGGTGTATAATCAGCAAATTTGTTGATTCCGAACGTCGCATGTGGCGAGTTCTGGTTTTGCGAGTTGATTACTTCTAAGTTTTTCTTGAACGCATTGAAATGAGTTTCTCTGTCAGCTGCATCTTTGTACACGCGGTTGTGGTCCTTTATAAATTGATCAAACAAAGATTCTGCTTGGTTTACATCGTAGACAGGGCGGTCCGCGTCCGCTGCGTGCGCCATAGCGGTCACTGCGGCTAACAGGATGAGACTGAGTGCGCTCATAGTCGGTTGCTCACTAAACTCGTTAGGTGCCTCACTTGCGCATTTATAAATACCATCTCAACATACATCTACATGTAAATTGAATGTTCGCATAGAGATGTGTCATGCTTAAGGTCAAACGTCAAATAAGTCATATTATTTATTGTTCAAGCCAGTGGTAAATAATCTAATAAGTAATTGTTTGATTTTCTGAATAGGTCGTCGATGTTTATGTTTAATAATAAATAATTACATTGTTATTGGGTTCGTGTTTGTTAGGCACATGCAACCGCAGTGCATTATTAAAATTGGATTTCGTTTGTTATAGCTGTCGGGTGCGAGATCTTTTATACATTTATAGAGATCATCTGGCTACTTGAGATAAGTTTTAAAAATAAATAACCATCCGAGGACGACGATATATATACTCATATGGATAAATACATAGAAACCAACCTAGATTAGATCGGAACAAATGCGCTCATCACACAAATATTAGCTCTTACCAGGAACGAATCAGGGGACCACTATCTTCGTGGGTAACTGGACTAACTGCGATAAATATTTATAGGTACATATGGTAGCTGTTTCTGTGTTGCGCTTTAAAATCATAATAGTATACTTACATTGTATAAAGCGTTGCATGTATTAGGATTGATTGCCAGATTAGAAAACCATCATCATACAAAGTAATATTGCGACGAAGTAATTGATCTTCAGTTTTAATAAAAATACTTTTGGTTGAAAATTTCATGTTTACACTTGTGAAGGTTATTTAATTGTTGTGCTTAATGCAAATCCTATTCATGAAATAGCTACAAGGTTAAATTATAAGGTTCCTATAAGTTAAATACCCTAACACGTCATAGATCTGGTAAATACCCAGAGTTGTGACATATTTGAAATACTGGTTTTTAAAATACAAATACAAAATACAAAATACGTATTTTGGATTTTGTACTTACTTAAGTACTTTTTTTTTAAAGTATTTTGTATTTTATTTGAAATACTATTCGAGACGTATTTTGTATTTGTAAAATGGTTTGTAAAATACAAAATACTTTTTTATTCTTATCTTAATTTTTCTAAAGCATTCCGCGATTCAGTAAAAACAAAAAATGGCCACTAGTGGCGCAGCAGCTTTGAAAGTCTATGCGCAAAATGACAGATGAAACAAAACGCATATAAAACCTGACCAATAATATATAAGGGACCCCTCTTGACCATCCTCAAAGTCACTGTTACGTTTTGCAGTGTTGGCAGCTATTTCATTATTTCTGTGTTGTTCGCTCGAAATGTCTTTAAAAAAATGCCAAAACAAATTGTATTTAAACAATATGCCGTGTAGGCAATAATACGTTATTTTAACGATTCGTATTTAAGTGATTATGAATGTATAAATGTATAAATGACAAATAAAAATACAGAAATAGAAAAATATATTTATAAAAACCGGTACGTAAACAGCACTACAAAAAAGATATCATTGTGGGCATTGTGGCAAGTATGTACTTAATATAAATATAAGCTTCGATCATATCATAAGTTAATTTGGTCGTTTTGTGTGCTAATTGACATTTAAATCTATTCTATGTTAATAAAAATCTTCAGATTTCAAAATTGTTTACTGTACAACTATAATAATAGTAAAAACATTTAAATCGGACTGTGACGTTTTTTATGGTATGATTATGCGTCCACACGGACGCAACATGTCAGATGCTCTTTTTGAAGAGCTTGTGATTTTAAAATCTTTAATAAATAAAGAAAACCAGTAATTTTACCATAAAGTATTTTATTTCAATAAAGTATTTTGATAATACATATTTTGTATTTAGTATTTAAATACAAAAGGCAAAAGTATTTTGTATCTTGCATTTGAAATACTATATTAAAAAAGTATTTGCATTTTGTATTTAAATACTTTTCGAAAAGTATTTTGTACATCTCTGTAAATACCTATACCTATCCAACGGAAGACCAGCACCGACTTTAATGCCAGCATTACGCTGAGTTGGGACCTTTTCGTGGCTACTTTCTTCTTGTATTTGTCAGTTCTTTGTTATGCATGTCACGAATAAATGATTTTCTTTCTTTCTTTCTTTTTTCTATCCTATTTATTAAAGTGAATCAGTGTCAAAATACTTCCTATTTTCTGATCTCCAACTTTATCTGAATCAGGATAATTTCATGTATGGAAAAATTGCACATTTTACATTACCTACAATTACCTAGTTTTATCTATCGGATTAGAGTATCTACAGTAGTCCAAGACCATTTACATTTCACCAATACGGATCAATATATTGGGCCTGATCGTAAAATTCGTTATCGTGATATTCCTAGGCATACCAGAAAATAACCTAACCTAACCTTAGGCCTAGGAATTCCATGATCTAGCAAAATATACAATCGAGCACCGACTGATATACGACGATGGAAAACATTATCGTCTATGTTTTCTGTTTTTCATCCAGGAAGTCGCGCCTCACTAATTAATTTAGCATATATTCACGCGACTACACAACGCCAATTTAAATGGCGAGGCGTTTTAGTGTACTCATTGAAACACTTTAAATAACGAAATTGTTGTTTTTCTGTCAACCAGTAGGTGGACCGGTAGCGTGTGTAGGCATTGAGTCTGCTATTTGCTCTTATGTGTATAACACAGTTAGGTTTCAATAAATAAATTAAGTACATTATAAGTAACAAATATAAATTATGCGATGAAATGACTTTCGCTGCATTTAAAAAAACTAGCTTGTCCATTCCTTGTCTATCGATGTACGACGACAAAGCATAGATATAAAGTAAGCAGTATGTAGGGATGTAGTCAAAAACGGGGTATAGAGAGACGTCATGTTACAGAGCTTTGAATCCGGTTCCGATAAGTTGGAACTTTCAATCCGTTTAACATAACACCTCCGGTTCCGATACTTTTTAATTGGAAGTACTAAACAAAGGGAGCGAAGCTTAAGTATTACACACAAAACGCAATTTTACCGCTTCCTCTGACTTCGACTTCAGATGCGGTTCCGATTGCGATAAACCAAATTTTGAAACTCCGACTTCGGTTTCGATACTTTCGATAAAACCACTGGCGTGAAGCCGACTCATTGATGGACATACACCGGATTGACGGGGGCAAAAATGTACCAATGCTAGTGATTCATTAAATATCGACAACTTTTGTAGTGACATATGGATCTTACATTTCTTGCCAAAGTAAGTCGTACCTTTATCTTCTATATCTGAATGATCAGCTTTCCATGAAGATAAACAGTATTTTTTTCTTTCGAGGCATTTTTAACCAACTTAAAAATCAAATAGGTTCTCAATTCGTCGGAATGCTGAAGAATATTGTTGTAGTGAATGAATTGGTTATTCAACATAATTTCAATGGCTGTCATAAGTTACTCGATTACAGGGTCACTATCAGATACCAGTTGTCTAAAGTTGCGATAGGTACGAATAAAAGAGGTTGGCACATAATTAAAAGTTATTCAAACTTTTCCATTACTTATAATAATGATGGATGATTAAAAATTGTTTTTTATCGATGTCAATAAACTAAGTCGACATTTAATGAATCACTAGCACAGGTACATTTTTGCCCCCGCCAATCCGGTGTTTGTTGATGGAGCACGTTCCCTCCCGCGTGCCGCAGCAAATGTGAAGGCCCACCTAGTGCAGGGCTATAAAACCGAAACATTACAGCTTTGGAACTTCCCACATAATTGCAAATTACTTACCATGCTTGATTTATGCCGTAAACAACATACTATTATTTATCTTAGTGTGATTCGTGTTGCATTGTTTGCTATTTTTACTTAACTTATATTTATATTTCGTTCAAGAAACGATTAGTTCAAACAGTCATTGAAACTTATGACTATAAGGTCTATTAATCATTAGGAATAATCATTAGTAGTTTTAGTAATATTAAAGTATTTCATGTTTAGTACAACATTAGGGTATATAACTTTAGGTCTAGTAATCAATTAAGACATACAAGTTTAGCCGTCATGACATTAGGGCTAATAAAAATTATATCTAACGTATAACTAATGAAACTAGCTTTTATAATATTCGGCCTAGTGGGGGTGAACCATTATTAAAGTATTAGGTACGATGTATGATCTCCTTTGCCTTCGTGCGGTCGCTATCTAAACGTACTATGATTCAGCATATTGCATAAAAACAAATATTTTCAAATAAGTAATCTGTACAATACATAATATATATTATATTATATATTGAACACCAAAAACAACAAAACACGGAACAGTACATTTTAACTATAGGTATACAACAGGCGGTCTTACCGCTAAATAGCGATCTCTTCCAGACAACCTTGGACAGAGAAATAATAAAAACAAAAATACATGGCAGGCGGTGTAAACTAAATTATTCAGAACTCAAACTAAACTACAAGAAACACTTCTGTTATTGTAAAAACTACTTACACAAATATAAACTACATATAAATATACACATAAACAAAGTAAATTAGTTAATAAATACATACTAAATACATATAAGTAATCTGTACTAACACGTAACGGAATAATATGAGTATAAAAAGTTGACATGAGATATTTTATATTTATTATCAATAATCAGCTATCAATTACTTGTTATAATTATGTAGGACGCTATTATGCAATAAGGAATCAACCTAGGGTTATTTAGCAATACCTGTGGGTCAAGCCTCTTCATGATGAATACTGAGGGTTGACATTGTATTACAAAATAAGGGTGACGTTTAGCATACATACATACATACATTAAATCACGCCTGATTACCAGAGGGGTAGACAGAGACCACTTCTTTCCACTTGCTACGATCTTGACGTTTAGCATAATTTCATTTAACTACGATCGAAAAGCAAAATAAACGTTATAATTTTATCAGGTATGCTCGTATCATCAAATACCCTAAAATTAAGCAATGAATAAATATGAAATATGAAATTAGCCCATTTGTGCAAAATGTGTTTACTGAATTATCATCAAGTTTTTAAAGTTGTTGGTAATTCAATAGCCCGGCCTACCCCACTCTGGGATTACAGGCGTGAAAGTATGTATGTACGTATGTATGATCAAATAATACAACATTCATTTATCATAACGATTTTTTTTTCTTACTAGGTTTGACCTCTGACCACATTAGTAGGAATGTCTACTTTTTAATCTATTAACATTATGAATTAAGAAATAATGCATTTAATTTTCATGCATAATAATGAATATATCATTGGTTTATTATCTAGATCGAGATTATGTAATTTGTGTTATGCACAATGAAAATAGTACATTAGTTTTAATGCAAATCGATATTAACTCACAAAATAATTGTGCATAGTTCCGTTTTGCGTTACAGCTCCTATATTTTATATGAATGACCTAAATGAGTAAATCACGAAAAAACACCATCGTTCAGCGGGTTGTACAGGGTGTCTGGAAAACCTCTGGAAAAAAATTAACTGTAGATAGGGTGGATGATTTGGATCATCCCTATATTGGTAACTTTTTTTAAAGTTAATATTTGACTGAGTTACAGACAGATTTATCATCGACTTTCCTGACGATGCTCTCAGTGTGCCCCATCTTAACTGATTCATTCATAATATGTGTCACAACGTAATGTAAATAAACAAGTTTTTCCTTTTGAACAATGTTTCCAATCATGGTCAAAAGCTCCATGGAGTTTAGAAAACTGACACATTATCCTGTAATGTGAATGAAAAGACGGTGTCTGATAAGGGCTATTATGTGAAATAATCTAAATTAACTGAAACTTATGATTATGATTTTTACTCACACTTTTCTCACACTCACACGGCTAAAATAGCACTTGCACTCGTAGGCACATTACTTCTTTTACGAGATCATGAATCATGGCTGTATTTCATTGATTTGTACCACTATCAGGGCTTCCGACGAATAAAAAACACCTTTACCGATTTATGTGGCCCCAAAGTAAGCTCTAGGCTTGTACTATGGGTATTAGGCAACGATATAAATACTTATATAAATAAATAAATACTTAAATACATATAAATCATACATGGCTCAGGAACCAATAATCGCGCTCATCATACAAATATTTGCCCTAACCGGGAATTGAACCCAGGATCGCTAGTTTCGTAGGCAGGGAACAAACAAAGCCAACGCATCGTCAATGTAAATACTGATTTTACTATATGTTTTGTTGATTTCAGATTCAACTTGATGACGACGCGCTGGCCTAGTTGGTAGTAGTGACTCTGCCTACGAAGCTAGCGGTCCTGGGTTCAAATCCCGGTAAGAACAGATATTTGTGTGATGAGCGCGAAAATTTGTTTCTGAGTCATGGATGTTTTCTATGTATTTAAGTATATATTTCTCTATTTAAGTATTTATATCGTTGTCTATTACCCATAGTACAAGCCTATAGCTTAGTTTGAGACCAGGTCAATTGGTGTGATATTGTCCCATGATATTTATTATGATATTTTATTATTTATAACTTATTTAGTAGGTACAATATATTTAAAATCAGTTGGTGACTAAACTGGTATTTTGTATGCAATGATAAGATTCAATTTACCTGCCCGTATCACAGGACTGACTCACCTGGTCTTGGAAAGTGCTGGTAGGTTACGGCTTGTAAAAGTGCCTTTACGGCTGTATTGATATAAGGTCGTTGTATTGATGTATTGATTAAATGTTGCTGCGATTTAGCCAGGTCTGCAAGCCATATTACCATAATATTGTTGGTACACAATCTAACTTTCTTCAAAATGAGTGCCACAAGAAAGTTAATACAGTGTTTGCTTACTTATTATTCTTAACTACGAAAATTCACCATTTTATGTATGTTTGACAACCAATCAATTATTTAAAGAGTTAAAATTTGCCGAGTTCATTTATTTATAAATTGACTTTGCCATAGTTTCAGACAAATACAAAGCCCTCTGGAGCATTGCCACAAATGAATTTATTTAAATATACTTACTCAATTATTAGGGAACACATTTATGCATGTAATAATATTATTTCACTAAATTTCAATGTTCCAGCGAATTAGATTCCGCCATGATCTTTACCGGCTCGGCCTTTTTTTTCGGGTTTCCTTTTTTCACTAAAACTGAGAACATTGTTAATTCTTGATCCAAGTCTTCTGGAGTATAATCAGTGAAATAAGTTATTCCATATTCTTCTTGTTTGGTTGCATGTTTATTTTCATCATTTATTTGTTTAAGAGTCCTTTTAAATGCTTCGAAGTGTAGTTCTCTGTCCTTTTGGTCCTTGTATTGCTTGTCATGTTTCTTAATAAAACTCTCGAAGAGTTCTGGTGCTTTATCGAGATCAATGTCTTTTGTTCCGTTAGGGTTCGTAGTGAGTGCGAGAGCGCAGGACGTGAGCAGAAGGAGAGCGAGCATGGCTGACGATGATGGCTGGTCTGGTTACTAGACCTAGGCTCTTGTAGTTGGCATATATACGTTGCCTCTGCATGCCTATTTACCACAGTGATTATCTCAAAATTTTATTATCATTAGGTACTTACAGGTAAGCTAATTTATCACATTAGCTGAAGGGAAATCTGAAGTTATATGACCTAGATTAATAGTGGCCCCATAAGAACCATAGCCAGAATATGACTACATTTTCAGGTGTAATGAACAAAGTAGGATATAATCCGTAAAAATAATTCTACGCTTTACTGTAAGGAATATTTTTAACGATTATGTTAATGGTTGTTACTCTGTAAAATGCTGGCAAAAAGTGTGTTTCATTAATTTTGTTTCGCATGATTAGAATGAAAGATTAAAATGGTATATGACAAACGAGCAGGAATTGATTGAAACGTATAGAAAACAAATGAATCGATAAATAATATTTTATTTCTGGTATATGAATGCTCAAAATTATTTTATTCATCCTTACTTATCGAGCTTGAAGGGCGTTTTTGTAAAAGCATGTTAAAAATAAAACTCCCCCTTACCTAAACATACATGCCTACACTTTAAGTAAAAACACAACGGTATTTTAGTTTAAATGAATAAACCTCAAACACTTTTTTGTAAATATTGCCTTTCATTAGTTTAGTTTCTTTAGTCATAGAAAAAATATCTATATGGTCCAAAAATTCACTCATTATTTTAGATTATAGGTATAGGTACGAGTACGGGAACACCTTAAAATTCCGAATTACTTTTTTCCGAATATTAATTTGTCCGAATTTAAATTAGTAATAAGTAATTAGTAGCTAGTTTAGATTAAATGCATAATTTAAGTTAAGTCTTGTATAGTAAAATTGAGTTTGGAATTATGGAAAATCGGAATTTTGATCAATTCGAAATTTTGGCTCTTCGGAATTATGTAGTGTATCTACCCGTACGAGTATATTATAAAGTACAGAAAATCAAATTTCATCAAATCAAGTTACTAGTAAGCACTTGAAGGCACCCCGTGATGCCGCGCCGTTTCCGCTTCAGTGTAATCTGCAAAAGCGTTAATTCCAAATTTAGCGGAATAGGCGTCTGGCTGACTCCTATTTTCCAAATTGATTAATAGAAGATTCTTCACGAACGCCTCATAGTGGAGCTCTCTGTCGAGTCCGTTCTTGTAGACCCGATGGAAATCTCTTATGAATTTTTTGAAGAGTGCCGGGGCGTCGCGGATGTTGATATCTTCCGTGCCGTTGGGGTTGGTCGCAGCGGCCAGCGCACACAAAGCTAAAACCACGACAGCAATCATGGCGGTTGGAGCAGCCTGAGAGAACTACCGAACTGGAGCTAATCGCAAACATTTATTCTGTGCCTGACGCCTATACCGTGCGTAAATTATTTTTATAATCAATTTCACAGATTCGCTTTGAATTGGTACGGCTAGAAGATTAAAATATTGTGTACGTATACTTACTCAAAACACATTTTATTATTTTTACGCCTAGTATTTGCCTGCCACTTCGTTTTTGTAAACTTATTTTTTTTGTTAAAGTACCTGAATAATAAATTATCGGTTTGTAATTTTTCTGGGGGAATGCATTGGAGTGGTTCACTATTGTTGTATTTCTTTAAATCAGGTACTTAGTTATCCCTTAGTTATTTTTTTAAAGGAATTGGCCACATAATTTTAAAGTTCAAAATAGACGGAGACCACCACGGATTATAAGAAATCGATTATTAGAACAATCATTCACCTCTTTCAATTGTTAATAATTGTTGACTGATGTTTTCAAATTTTCATGAACATGTTAATAAAATCAGGTCACTGGACGTGCAGCTTTAGATTTTTTTAAATGCAATGATGCTGCGAAAGGTTTGTCTCTCACTTAACTATTTCCAATTTTCTGTATCATAATGGTCTATCATCAAGCCATATTTTTAAAGCTTATAAACTATGATAACATTTTGGAACTTTTTACCAAATGGCAGAGCAGTATCGGTAAGGATTTTTCTTTTCTCGGAATAGTTGATAGTACACACATAAAATTTGTCAGTCTGCGTGAAAGTTTACGTGTTGTAGATTAAACTAATCACCATTGGCCCTAGAGAAGATGTATAGCGAGAAAGTTATCGTTATCGAAAACGTATATTATATAGGATGATGGTGAGCTGCCGGACGAAGACGGAGTGTCCCGTGACCAAGCAGAGGTGGTGAGAATAGGTAGCGGTTTCAGGTACAGCCGAGCCCACTCGTGATCAGGATGTCTCCGGGTGGCTGTTCGTGATGGCTGATTCAATTTTGATGGATGGATTATTATAACTACCCCAACGGTTTGATCATAATGCAACGCTCTGCTGCGTAAGTTGCGTGATAGGTAGTTGCAATATCATCGAAACGTTGAGGTAATGAGGGTTGGGCTTTAGAACGTAAGTATCTAGAGGTACTTAATTCAACACACTAAAATTACATTTTTGTCCCAGAAATGTAGTAAGTTCCCGAGAAAATAATGATTAATGAATTCATGCAGAACAAGTCGCCGGCAAAGGATAACTATTAAAAAAATATATACCTGTAAGTTACATAAAATAAATCGGTTTACATAGTGAGACAAATTGATAAAAGAAGTCTTATAACTTTTATTTTAGTTAAGGACATTAAATTGTTTTCGAAAGGAAAGTATGTATGTATGTATTTAAACTCTTTATTGTACAAACAGAAAATAACAAATCAAAAATAAACAGAAACAAAAAAAAAGTTAATTAAGTAATCAATTCATATTGTTTTATTGTTTGGAAACAAATGTTTGCAAGTGATGAAAATGATACGATACCTACTTGAGTTTGATTTACTTTGAGTCCGCTTACAGTTTCGGTTTCACACCAAACAACTTTTCTTTTCTGCTTCAGTCAAATCAGCAAACTTATTAATTCCAAACGTAGCAGCAGGCTGATACCGGTTTTCTAAATTTATTTCCAGGAGATTCTTTACAAACGCCTCATAGTGGAGCTCTCTATCCTGTTCGTTCTTGTAAACCCGATGGTGTTCT
The DNA here is from genome assembly GCA_927399475.2 of Acleris emargana. Classification (NCBI taxonomy): domain Eukaryota; kingdom Metazoa; phylum Arthropoda; class Insecta; order Lepidoptera; family Tortricidae; genus Acleris; species Acleris emargana. Next base: position 9,796,173 of record OV656840.1, read on the forward strand.
TTGATGAAATCCTCGAAGAGTTCTGGGGCTTTTTTGATGTCAATATCGTCTGTGCCATTGGGGTTCGATGCGGTGACGAGCGCGCACGAAGCAAGCAGCACGACGGCGAGCATAGCGGATAAGGCTGAGTGATTAACTGTCGGAGTTTTGAAAAGTCATTGCTTTCATTATACGCATTAGCGTGTAATTATCAATTTTTACACTTTCTTGCATTCATTCTTCATTAAGAAAGTCGCGAGTACATAAGATGGAGTTCGACGCATCTAGTTACTACTGCTCTCTTAATAAACTTGTACAGTACTGAGGTAGTGATAGTCTAGGACTTTCATTAAGAGTTTCGGGACGTTATTGACGGCGATGGTCATGGTGGGTGATGATGATCGTCTCCAAAATGGATATCACCGTCGTTATATTTTTTAATCTTAGAAATCATACATACATACATACATACATACCTTCACGCCTTCATTCCCAGAGTGGGGTAGGCAGAGCTACAGAATTACCAACAACTCTAAAAACTTGTTGATAACTGTGTAACCACAATTGAAATCATGCTCAACTATTTACTTTTACGCAAACGAGCAGCATCAATTTGAGTAGCGGGGCACGCCTTCGTGGATTAAAAACACAATATAAACATACGATATCCGAAACCTAACGTGTTAAGTATTTAATTCTTTTAATCGCACGTTCGTTTGAAATTCATCATTTGATCCCTCTGTCTGTAAGTGATTACCATGGTAAAATACGTAGTTCATCATCAAACAAATGTATATCATGCGGGCTTACATGTTTATGTGCCTCTTACACCCGTAAACTCAACAGGACGGACCGAGCCGGTCTAGTCGGTGCCACGCCGCGCCGCCGTCATCGCCGTGTTTGGTTACGTTGCTACTAAGTATCGAACGATGTGCATCGACGCAACCCTGCCCGTGAGGCAATAGGTAACAGAAATAGGTAATAGTCCCATTCTAATGCCAGACGGAGTGTGACAGCGAGTAGGTACTATTCACAGACCTTAATCTAACTAGACAACGCGAGTGTACGTACTTCGCGTGTCATAAAGCAGTCTAATTGTCTGCTTTCTACGCAGCTTCGTTTAGTACGCATTCGACCGTCATCGCCTCCGGATGTCAACCGATATCTTGAAAAAGGACTGGTTGTTCCATATTAAGTTATAAAAACTGTACAGAAAAAGCTGACCCAAATAATGGGCATGTTTCCTTCTATAAAAGCAAGTAAATTTATTCTAAAATTATGTTTTATCTATTTAAAAATGATTAATTTAAGTTTGTCGTGGTTTTAATATGAAAAATAAGACTTTGTGGCATTATTTCATATTCATGACTCATGACTCATTGCTTACTTAAAAGTGCAAAGTCATAGCGCCTGCCTATAATATAGGTACGTGCAATGGAAATAAAACGATCGAACTTTAGTTTGTGTCGCTCGGCTTCTTAGGCCCTAAAAAGACGGAGATAGTAACTATTATCATTTTTCTGTCTAATGAAGCAAATAGTGATGTACCTACAACCTTTCGATACTTCATTATTCTAATCGATTCTTAGGTAAATAATTTTTGTTGGTATAATATCGCTGTCTGAAAAACATAATTTAGGTTATAAATTACAGGTTTCCAAGTAATCCAAACTTCAAAGAGAAATGGATGGAAACGACCGAATAGGTAAAGAAATTGGTTTCCAACAAAAAAAGTCGTTTTTTTTTATCAGCTAAAAAATTTTCAGATTCCTTACACGTAATTTTAATTAAGTACTTAACTTCAGTTAAATTGCATCTAACGTTGTTCATAACTATTGTTTATGTATCGTATTTAAATGTTATTAAAACCTGTAAGTATTAATACAAGTGCAATAACAATTTTGCTGCCAAAAATCTACTATGGTGAAATATTTAACAGGCCATTTTATATTTGTGTAAGTGACTTGGATTAACTGGTTTATTTAAATCGAAGGTTTAAAACTATCAATAAGTTTTCTGTCTTTTAAAAAGTGGGAATATATTAACGCAAACGTACCTATTTTATTTTATCGGCATCCCGTGTTGGTCTTGAATTAGATTTTCGAGTTTACAAAGACTACCTACCTGACTGACGCGAGCCGCGCTGCGCGGGCGGCGGCGCCTTTGAATCGATTTCGCGCGGACAACAGCGAAACCACATCAGAATTCCCTCTTGTGACGTCACAGTAGATAGAAAAAAAGCGACACAGTGAGTTTTCATACAAATTGAGGTGTTTACGTAATCTATTTAGATTAAGGTCTGTGGTAAGTACTATTAATAGGCTGATTTTACTTTACTACGGGAATAAGGCTGAACTATGCAATACATTATTCTTCTTATTTTATATTAATGGCGGTCTACCGCGGTTCCGCAGCACTTTCTTCAATGTCCAGTGAGTTAGAGTATAATCAGATTAATCAGTTAAGATCAATCAACAGTAAAAGCCGGGGATTTCTCAATCGGCCATCTTCCCTCCCCGGAGGTAACCGGTCCCCTCCAATACATTATTGTAGAAGTAAGATAAAAAGTAAGTTGACTTCTTATCTTTGTTTCACTAAAAATGTAATCAAAACCTTGGGAACAAAATACGTCCATTAGATATAATTACCAACCAAACCAGCTAGGGTAACAACGTCGTCGAATTGGTTTTTCTGTCACAATTATCACAAATTGAATTGCATTTTCGATTAAAACTTACACTGAGTTTTAATTGTGGTATGCTGTTGTTAATGAAAGGAAAATTGCACATATCGGATCGGTTAAGGAGTTCATTACCGAGTTACGACGTTTTACAATCTGCACTTAATTAAACGTATCAGGCTCATTTCTAATACAGGACAAACCGACGTACGTGCATGAAGAGATTGGTGAATGTAGAGGAAGCGAAAGTTGTATGTTTAGATCGGTGCACCTGGCGTTCCATAGTCTCTGCCTACCTCATTGGGAGACAGGCGTGAAGTTATGTATGTATGTATGTAAGCGAATTACAGATCATAATAAAATTAAAAATATACAGAAATACAGACAACATATATTTTTTACAATAACACTAGAACAGGTAATTGCTTAATATTTGCATTGGTTAATGAATCACTTGCAGTATAATTTTTATGCTGAATTTCAGCTATAAAACTTAAAATATTTTTTTTATCCTTCATTTACTAGAAATTAAAGTCCATTTATCTAAACGCAGAGATACCTACTTAATGGATTTACAGTCAGCATGTCAGTGAAATCAGTTTGCTTTGTAAAATATGAAGACCTAACCAAACAACCGACGCACTTATCCGTTTGAATTGCCTCGCAAATTATATACAAATATTAGCAATTGGGCAATTACGTAGATTTATTACCAAGTTATAATTATTTAGGATGGGCTATTATTGGTACAAGTAATAGATAGTTATTGATTTAGGAGTGGAACCGCATCGAATAAAATTTAAACCATCTAAGTTTGACGGACTGGTAATATCTCATAACAAAATAAGTACAACCTTTTGCGAAGAAAACGATTAAGGGGGTTATTATTATGACATAGGTATGCAGTACATTTATATATAGCTCCGTCCTTTTCTCTCAGCTTAAACTGAACTGCATACCTATGTCATAATAACCGCAGGTCTTTTTTTGAAAACCTAGTTGGATTTAGTTGTATTGTTATGGAATAAGATTTGATGATTTAAAGAGAAAAAAATGCTAGTTATAAAGAGTATTTAATAAGTAATAATATTGAAAAAAAATTGTCTCTATCCGTAATCTTTTTTATAGTTCATTCCCAGTAGTTCCGTGGAAGAAGTTCCGTGGCGGAACTAGTGAGACTTTTTTTCCAATAGTTCCGCGGAACTAAGCAGCAATCAAATACTAATATTTTATAATCCCATTAGTTCCGTGCATTTCCGCTTTCGTCAGAAATCATTTATATTCCGCAAAAGTAGGTAGGTTAGGCTCGTTAGGTATCTATAAATGCCCGAAGGGCAAACCGCCCTGAAATAGGAGCCCTGCCGTAAGGCAGGGCTCCGTCAAAAAGAGCAGTGGGACGAAGTAGTGGGACCACGGGTAATCGTTCGAAAAAGTGTCACTAATTCCAACACGGAACTATTGGGAAGAAAAAGTGTCACTAGTTCTGCCACGGAACTATTGGGAAAAAAAGTCTCACTAGTTCCGCCGCGGAACTTCTTCCACGGAACTACTGGGAATAAAGGTTTTTTATCGTATACGTTATTAAGACAATCTAATCTCAATTATTATTTATTTCACTCAAATGCAATGTGGACTAAGCACGAGATCGTATTAATGAAGTTAGTTAACAGAAATTAAAATACAATTTTCTCGTTATCTGATGAGTATTGCAAATTAAATGTAATTTTTACCCGACTACGTCTGAATTATATTTTTCAAGTGTATTTATGCCATTTTTTTGCAAACACTGCAATTATTATTTATATACTTAAACAAAAACAGTACATCATTTGGTTAATTTAGTTTATTATCTTCTAATTAGCGTTGCGATGAGCCTTGTTATAGTAGGTAACTACCCCCTGCCTACAAACCAAGCAGTCCCAGGTTTAGCTGTCGTTGGTGCAAGCTTGTTTTGAAGCAGAGACCGCGTCTTGGTAAACGTAATGTAGGTCGCTCTCCGGCCAGAGCCCGTGTTATGGTCGCCTTTATGGTGACGGGTAAAATCTCCGTCGCTCTCGCACTTACATGATGGTCAGAAAGTAATAGATGATAAATCTACATCGCTAAATATGACCATTATAGACGCTGCAGATGGCGATATGATATTTTTAGGGAGGGTGGAGAACGACTGCATGTTTATAGAGGGGACAGGGTTTTGTGGCGCACCTTGGAGATGCATGTCTACTCGTAGTAGTAGGCTAGTCTGGACTGAGATGACGCCGATGATCATCTTGAAGTTTAATTTTAAATCCACCAAACTTGAAGTTGGTTTAGAATTATCACGGTGTGATGGAAGGAGTGAAATATCTTAAATTCGTGTCTTAATATATTTAGATATAATAAATAGCTCCTAGAGTGTAAAATTACCTGAAAATGTATGTGTTTACCGCTGCTTATATATATTTATTATTTAACGAAAAAATATGAACCTAATAAGCAATTGCATGCTACTATGGCAATCTATCCTTACCTCTAAAATTACACTTAGTTTGTCTACTTGTGTTTAAAAAAATCGTAATTATGACCAAGAATATTATATCCAACTTCGTGTAAGCCTATAAAAGGGGATGTTTACGTGCTTCGGCTTTTAAATTTCAGCTGTCCCCTTGGGAGTGATGATTACTCTTTATCAAGCAAACATTGATACCCGAAATTTAATATTATTATTAATATATTGCCGTATTGTTTTGCATTGAAATAAATGGTTTACTTACTTATTTAAATACCGGATTACACAGCGATGGTTTATATTGTATAAGAGGGGACGGCAAACGAGCTTGAAGGTTACCTGATGAGAAGTACTCACCACCGCCCATGAACACCAGCAACTCAAGAAGACCGATGACTGTTCATAAATGATAAGTTACCAAACAAAACATCATAGTTTTTACAATTTTATTCAATAAACAAATTAAAAATAAACAAAACAAACTTGTAGCAGCGATAGGTAACTCAACAGTTATTATTATCACAACCACGCATTTCACAAGTCCTGACCAAAAGTTAGATTTAATCTCACAAATACCGGACTTGCATAGAAAAATCGTAAAAACTAAACATACCTTCATCAAGAAATAAATATAATTATTATATATACAGGATGGTTATGTAATACATGAATATCTAATCACTGAATATCTGTTCCCATACACTGTCAATGGGAAAAATGGGAAAAGTGCCGAAACTTCGATTTTAAGAGGCGCTCTTCGCTCGTTACCTTTTTGAAGTTTCATCTTTAGCTATAGTTACAGACAGACATGATGAGAAATCTGTAGCAGAGCTTACGATTGACAGCTGTCACGTTGAGATTTCTGAAATGATGGCAGCAAACCGCTTCGCTCCATTTAGACTTGCCCGGGGACGGCAAGAGCACCACAAGGTAATTTACACTTTTGTAAGAAAAATAGGAACCCTCATACATTTTGAAAGGCTTTATTTTAAAAGGACAGAACCTTTTTTGTGTTTTTTGTGTGGTATAAAAAGATTACTCACGTTAAAAATCAGACATGAATTCCTCTTATTTGGTTTACATTAAAAGGGTGCCACACTCGAACTTATAATTAAACAAATTTTATGAGATAACAAAAATGGTGGGGCTTCACTTTTTATACAGATATTTGGATGTAGTTAGTTATCCATATAAGCTCTACTTACTGAAGAATCTCTTTTTAATCAACTGCCGTTTAATTGACCCAACTGCAACGACTAGGTTAGAAATATATATTTCTTTGTTTGCCATTATTTAACCACATTAAATCTTTTTAACTCTTTCGAAATGTCAGATCGGTAAAACTTATCTAACTTGTATAATAAACATTTCTGGTCGTTTTATATAAATGTAGCATAATGGTGAACATAAATTAAAATAACCCAGCGCCCCGTTTAGAACAATAGCGACCTAATTCAAAATTTCAGCTTTCAAACTTCAAGTCATAAAGTTATTATTATAGAGACCTAACTCGAAATTTAAAATTTCTGAATTAGGTCACTATTGTTCTGGAGGTGCGGGTATTACCCGATTACCCACCGTACTCAGAGACATAAGAGAATTAACTCTTCCTTTTATAAATTTGTGTATGAAAAATCGTCAGTAAGGCACTAAGGCAGGTGTATTATGTATTATTATGAGTGCAATAAATACAGGTTGTCCCAGAAATAGCACGTCACAGTGACACTGGAGATTTTCCAGCCTCAGACGAACCAAACCAGCCTAACATGACCTCAGTAAATGTTGCACCGTTTTCGAGTTATACCAATTTAAAGATTTTTCCAATTTTTCACCTCTTTTGACATTGTAAGTGCTCGCATTTACTGGGATATCTTTAGAATTTAGTTTTTTTTATTTGTGCGCGTTTATGAATAGTTGATTAAGATGATAGAAGCATTATTATGTAAATAACTAATGTACAAGGTGGAAAAATACTGTAATGAACTTGACTTAAATTATCATCAACATAGTAATTTTAACTTTGAACACCTGCCATTACTTTTTTCTACTATAAACAAAATGAGCAAATAACTTTAAAAACATGCGTGTTTTATGCCAATTCTAAAATGGTATGACACATGATATCTTAATGCATAAAAGTAGGAATTCGTATGACATTTGCCAATATGGATCCTCGGAAATCAATGCTAATCATCTAAAAAAATATCTTGTACTCTACGATATCTCATTTGTTTGTGCTCCTTTGAAGAATATGATTGATTTTTGGTTGACCTTGGTTCAAAGATAATAAAAAACGGGTTTAATTTTCATTAGTTTTTACAGTAAATGTTCGAATTGTTTCCCTCCGACTCTAAGGCACAAATGTCATCTTCGAATAAAATTTCGGTTTAATTTTCGTAAACTGGTTTCCGATATGTCTCGGGCTGCATTGAAGACACGTCGCCGTAGTTCCTCTTCGTTACTTATTGGTTTTAAATAAATATTGTCTTTAAAACATCACCAAAAAAAAAACATTCTACAAAGCGAAATCAACTTTCGTTAAGAGTGCCGAGTAGTCGTTTCAGTTCCACAAACAAAATCAGAGTCCAGAGGAATGCCAAGTCGATTTAATTCAGGAACACCACAGGAAAACGGAAGCAGTGAACATGGGTGATAAGATAAGTAATGACATAATTCAAATCAATAAAAATAAAACGTACCTAACTAAAAAGTCGGCTATTAAAACGAGGTTTAATATTAATCAACGAGTATAGCACGAAACGGAAGGTAACGAACTATGAGTAGTTTGGGTCACAGGGCTACAACAGAACTGCAATAAATTAATAACTATCCTACAATTATTTACATGATAAACTTGCAAAGCGGCTAATCGCGTTTCATTTGTTAGTTTGGTTTCCGGGATCCTTATTGGCAAATGTGATACGAATTCCTACTTTTTTGCATTAAGATATCATGTGTCACTGCGATATTGTTTGTGGAACTGAAACGACTACTCGGCACTCTTAACGGAAGTTGATTTCGCTCTGTAAAATGTTTTTTTTTGGGTGATGTTTGAAAGACAATATTTATTCAAAACCAATAAGTAACGAAGAGGAACTACGGCGACGTGTCTTCAATGCAGCCCGAGACATATCGGAAACCAGTTTACGAAAATTAAACCGAAATTTTATTCGAAGATGCCATTTGTACCTTAAAGTCGGAGTGAAACAATTCGAACATTTACTGTAAAAACTAATGAAAATTAAGCCCGTTTTTTATTATCTTTGAACCAAGGTCAACCAAAAATCAATCATATTCTTCAAAGGAGCACAAACAAATGAGATATCGTAGAGTACAAGATAATTTTTTAGATGATTAGCATTGATTTCCTAGGATCCGTATTGGCAAATGTCATACGAATTCTTACTTTTATGTATTAAGATATCATGTGTCATACCATTTTAGAATTGGCATAAAACACGCATGTTTTTAAAGTTATTTGCTCATTTCATTTGTAGTAAAAAAAAGTTATGGCAGGTGTTCAAAGTTTAAATTACTATGTTGATGATAATTTAAGTCAAGTTCATTACAGTATTTTTCCACCTTGTGCATTAGTTATTGACATAATAATGCTTCTATCATCTTAATCAACTATTCATAAATGCGCACAAATAAAAAAAACTAAATTCTAAAGCTATCCCAGTAAATGCGAGCACTTACAATGTCAAAAGAGGTGAAAAATTGGAAAAATCTTTAAATTGGTATAACTCGAAAACGGTGCAACTTTTACTGAGGTCATGTTAGACTGGTTTGGTTTGTCTGAGGCTGGGGAATCTCCAGTGTCACTGTGACGTGCTATTTTTGGGACACCCTGTATATGAATATGAATATGAATATATTATTTACTTAATCATCATTTACGGACTCTGAGTGCGGCCGTGTGATTCATACCTAATGACTCTTGTTACCAAGTCAAAAACTTGGCATCATTGAACCATACAAATTTTAGAAAATTAAGGTTCATACTCGTATTGTACCTTACATGACTATATTTTTCACTATATCTTCCGACTCTTCTATTTTACTAGCTTGTTCCGCGATTCAGTTCTTGTTTATCGTTTTTCCCTCGGGAAATGTTTGATATTACGGGAATTTTGTCTCTTTACTAGTTCACGTCGATTGGCAAATGCGTTGAAATAAACCCAAACACTTTTAGTCAACGCCGGATACAGTTAAAACGATATAACACAAGGCTCAAATTGATCAAACACAAAACAACGTTCAAGAATTAAGTCTCAGTGCAAATAACACTAATGACCTTCTTCGCCCGCATGCCAGCCGTTTGAGATAAGACGTCGCAGTTACTTTGATGTGTAACGAGCAAGGTTCGGGCTGTTTTTAAGCACAAGTTCAGCCTGTTAACGCACTACAGTCTGTCTACCTATAATATATCACACAATTAACCTTGTTGAAAATGACCGAAGGTCCATATTGTATTCCACAGCGTAACGTTGTTATTCGCGTTCCAACTTGACGCTAAACTAGACGGAGCACTAAAGTTGTGTATCGCTAACGGTTAAGTGGTGATCGCCTGATGAGGTAACATCTGGAACAAATTATAATCAAGATTTAATATGATATGCGTTCTAAAAGGGATTTAGTCACTAAAATGGCGTTATTATGCCGTAGGACGAGATACATGAACATGGCCACTATAAAGGAGGAAATAAGGGAACACACAAAACGTCATGCCAAACGATTGCTACATACCCAAATCCCTTGGCTATCAAATTGCTTGACACTTCTCAAGCCGTGAGACGACTAAAACGAAAGCAAATATGTTTAATATGATGGTTGGTTGGTTGAGGCGATGACCTCCGAAACCCAAACTCCCTATTAAACTCAACCAAACTGATTATAGTCGCTACGGACTGATGGCAGTTTTCAAGACAGAAAAAAAATCAGTAGGTAGGTATTATTTATTAATATATTTTATTGTAAGTAGGGAATGCAATCTCGTTCTCGCGAGATCTCGTTTTCGCGAGATCTCGGCCTTTTTTAGCGAGATTGATCTCGGTCGAAAAATGGGCGAGATCTCGCGAGTTTAACGAGATTGCGCTTGAGCATAAAAACGCCTTATTAGATATGTGATCTGTGGTTCCTAGCGTTGAATCCGAAAGGGCCATCTCAGCGGCTGGTTATCTGGCCAGCAAAATAAGAAGCCGTTTAGCAGACGATTCTTTGAACATTTTGTGCTTCTTAAGGAGCTACTTTCAAAATAATTTATAATAATGGCGTGTGATTGTGAACCGAACAAGCCTTTAACTTGATCAGTGTATTTTGTTTACTTATCTCTAATTTCTAATAGATCTCTGAATAAAGAAATAAATTTGTCAAGATCGTAGCAAGTGGAAAGAAGTGGTCTCTGCTTACCCCTCTGGGAAACAGGCGTGATTTAATGTATGTATGTATGGATCTCTGAATACTGAATAGGTATAGGTTTATCTAATTGATAATAAAAATAATATCTCAGTTTAATAGTCAATTCATTTTCATTTTAGTTTTCGACTTCTTGCTTGTTGTTTTGTTATAAAATAACTGTTTTATTATTAAAATACTTTTTTTATATTAGAAGAGAAGACTGGTTGTTTTTATCATTTCTTATTTCATTAGATACTTACGTCAAAGTTTACTACTTAAGTTTATTCAAAAAATGATAGACAGATACGTGAAACAATGTTAAATACATAAAAGTTTATTGAAAAAGTTCGCAAAAATAAATGTTTATTTCATAATACCTATAATTAATATAATTTTTTACCTAATTTATTCAAATATTGTGATTATTTGCAAAAATAAACACACAAAACTGCCAATCATTGGCGAGATCTCGCGGTATTGTAATTCATAAACTCGCGAGATCTCGTCTGAGCCCCAATCTCGCGAGATTGCATTGCCTAATTGTAAGCCTGATGTGTCCAATTGCTGGGCAAACGCCTCCCGCCACTTTTTCTGTTTCCCTGGCCAGTCCTTCAAAAAGGAATCTAAGCTATCCCGTTCCTAGTCAGTAGGCAGGTAATTATGTTTCGTAAAAAATACAAAAATAAACAAATTGGACTTTATATGGCCATCGCTTATGCAAGTAGTCCTGTAAAATTATTTATTTGCATTACAGTAGGTACTTAGGTAGGTACTAATATTTTGTATAATTAGTAGGTAAAGTTATAATACCAAATACAAAACCAAAACAGCTAAAATGATCAAGTAAAATGATGAATGAAAAGTATGGACCTGTTTAATTGCGCCAAAATATTATTTTCATACAGATTTGCAATAAAGATTAAACAGTCTAAGTAAAACCCCATTAAAGAACAAAATAACAGTGAAACCATAAACGTTACGCGTCGTTGTCTGCAGTAATGTGAATATCAGGTTCCAATTATAAAAAATATCATCCTTCACTCGTTGTTCAGCATTTCAGTGACGTTATCTTTTGTTCAGACGGAGAGCATTTCAATTTATAAAATATATATGGATACTTTAATTGGGAAACCGTATAATTATTTTTAAAATAATCTGCCAATAGATGCATCGATGTAAACAAAATTACTTATGACTTTTATTGATGATTTCGGTGTAATACTTGGATGATAAAACATCTGTGGCGTTATTATGGACATGGCTACGCAGTTCATTAGCTATAGCAGTTATAATGCTCTGTCCCTTTCTCTCGGCGTAAACGGAACTGCATAGTGTGTCATAATAACCCGCCTCAGTATAAAAAGACAATGTAAAATAAATCTTTTCATAATGATTTAACAAACGCCAATCAATCAATTGTAAGAGGCGACTAAGGAAATAAAGGTTTGTAGTTTGTAGTACTGTTAGGCGATGGGCTTGCAACCTGTCATTAATGCGCTGGTAAACATCTAGCCTAATTGTGCAAAGTGTGGTTATAGAATTATCAACAAGTTTTAAAAGTTCTTGGTAATTCTTTGGCTCTGCCTACCCCACTTTGGGAATGAGACGTGAGTGTATGTATGTATGTATGTAATCAATTTAATTTGAATATTAACCAAATCCTGCATTAAGTTACTTGTTAAACACCAAATTAAAATAATTTCACCGTTCACCGCTGCACGTCTGACGCTACAGGAAGCCAACGGCCATGATGCAACGCTGTCAACTTGCTGTGAACACCCGCCCAATGACATAGACGTTGAAACGTTGAGCAACACAACGTATTACCCGATTATGGAATAAACGCGCCGGATATGCAGGCGAAATGTGGAGGTTTTGCGGTTATCATCGGGTGGATATCCACCAGCTTAAGTTAAATGTACCAAATTTACAAGCCGCAATAAACAGGTTTTTTAATAATTATCATCAGAAAACGCATGGATTTTTGTAATAGAAAAGCTTGCATTAGAAAAACTTCACGGCTAAGATTTGTATCACCATATGCCATTATGCGTACAACAATATGCCATTACAAATAGTATTAAGGATGAATTATAAAGAAATATTCATCATCTTACTTAACTTATACTTGTTCTAAAACATGTTTTGAACGCAACACAGTTGACCGACAATAGGCAACTAAAAACCTCCTGTGTAAGTTGGGATTTCGTGCACTAGAAAAAACTCTAGCGTACATTTTTTAAATTGTCAAAAACAGGAACAGCATCCAATTTCTGGTCCGTGAGAACGCATAAAAGGAAATCCAGAAATTTCCGTAAACGTCAATCAGGGCGACGACATGGACAGTGATTGGCACATCCCGTGTTACGCTCAGACAGTTGGCCAAGGTGCGTCTACAGTATTTAGAACCCCTTAGGCAAAAAGAGGGGAGTTTTAAATTTAACGAGTATATCTGTATACCTGTGTCTGTCTGTCGTATGTCTATCGTAGCTCACAAGCGGATTAATTTAGTCGGACGCGTTATTTTTTAATAAAAGCTAGTTTAATCGAGATGATTATTAGTTAGGTTTTACGAAAATTGGTTTGGCCGTTTAAGTGATAAAAGTTTTGAAAGTAGTAATCACATATCCAGTTTTTTTTAATAGTTATGATTCACAGCGGATAGGTGTGTATATGTGTATCATAGTTAATTGTGGTAGGCGTATTAATAGACAGCGCAGACAAACAATGGTGCAATGATGATACATGAAAATGGTTTCCACAGAATGTAAGTATTTCATCGATTTAACAAAAGTTTTTACTTTCTCGATATTTGTTCATTATGTTATTTTAGAGTGTGTACATATTCGTATGAGGGATTTCGACGAAAGAATAATATTATTGCAATTTACAGGAGTTTTCCAAATTTTATTTATTTTATTTTACAAGGGACAATGTCACACTAATTCATCTAGCCCCAAATGAAGCTCTAGGCTTGTATTATGGGTACTAGACATCGATATAAATACTAAGATATATAGATAAACATATACTTAAATACATAGAAAACATCTCACTCGGGAAAAATATCCGCCCTTACCGGGATTTGAACCCAGGACCGCTAGCTTCGTAGGCAGGGTCACCACCAACTAGGCTTAAAAGTATTTATTTTGTGTATTCTCTTTTTCGATTTGCAGCAATTTTATAAAGAAAGTGGCGATTATTATTAACAAAAAATTCATGTGTATGATAATCCGCTTGAAACATAAACACAGCCTAAAGGCTGAATGGTAAGTCCGACATTTGTACTTACTTTGTGTATTGAATTTACTATAAAGTTTTAATAAATATTTAAAGGCGCTATTATTGGACTACTTTGATTTATGTTCTCAATCATTTATAACCAGCAAATCCACTTCAGTAATGTGAAAATTTCAAAAAAATATTACTATCAATTTCCTTCAAAATCGGTTATACAATTTATATTTCACCGCTCTTTTCATTAACGCTGCTTATTTTGAACGAAATGCGTTTTACTCTCGCATCGATTCGGCAAGGACCATCATCGGTGCTGCCATCCGACAAGCCTCGTATCGCGGTTTTTCCAGTAACTAATTAAGCCAACACTTTATAATTTCCAAACCGTGAAGTACCAAAAGCCGATAGCACTTTATTTGGAATACGTTACATCTGATGTCCTTCGCACATAATTTCAGCTGGTTAAACATTAAAAAGCTTCGTAAAATTTGCGTCAGATATGTTTCATTGAACTTGAAGCCTATACTTATTTGTGTATCATTATTCCATCATTTTTAGCCCTTGTGGACTTGACGCTTATAAAAGCCGAGGGTTTTTTATTTTATTTATACGGTTAAATGATAAATCCCAATTAATATCTATATAAACCACATTATTAACTTAACCAGCGAAACGTATTATATCTGTGGTTTCGACAGGCTTGGTAAGTAACATTTGGTATAATTATTTAGTTTGCTCACATTGTCATGAATTAAATTATTATATTTAACTGAAGAGAGCAATGGTAATCATAAAGAAAGCTACTATATTGGAGCAGTAACTCGAGAAGATGAGAGATGAGGTACCAATTGCAATATATGCTTTCTGCCTAAGTTAATACTTAATCATTAAAAACTGATGGTAGTTATTTAAATGTCAACATGTAATAATAGTAGTTTATGCAACTGATGCATAATGAGAGGCCTTAATATAAGAGTGTGGTTTTATGAAACGAGCGTTAGCGAGTATCATAATAGGATCACACGAGTGTTCTAAGACCTAACAACAAAAACCAACACACAAATGTCAACAATAATGACGGCAATTTGATCCTCCGTCAAGAAGAATGTTTTTTTTAAATCATTGACAAAAGAAAGAAGTCCCTATTCTCAAGCCACTCGAGATTAACGTCGTACGGTATATTTAAAAAACATACTGAATTGACGTTTCGAGTCGATAACGATTATATTATCTGTGAATACTCTTGAGATTTCACAGCTGTTCCAAATTTAAACCTTGCCAAAACCTATACTGTAATAAAATTACAGTAAAGATTTTACCTACTGCCACAGACAAGAAAATTCTCATGGTTAAATTGGTTGTAATAATGCTGGTCATTTCCTACGTGCTTTGAACGCATAATAGAGGACTTATAATATGTGTGTAGATAGATATATTAAAGTAATGAAGAATTCTCGAACTGATATTTAAACAGCTTTACCTCAACGCATGAATGTCACTTTAGTTTCGGTCATGTCACGTATTACGACGATTAACACCCTGCAAATAAAGTGATTTGTAGTTAAGGATACAATCAAATGCGATATGGTAAACCAGAGCCCGTAGACAAGATGCATTAAGCTAACTAGCGTTCCTATTCGTTTCGTTTTTAAACCAATCGCGTCGCTTGTAGATGACGGGTAGGGTTGCCAACTTTTTTTTAGGAAAATAACGGATATACCTAATTGAAGAGTATAAAAAAAGTAAATCCAAACAAAAAAAAGTATTTTTCAAAATTCATGTACATATATGTAAACTGTTTATTGCATATGTAAAACAATTATAAAACATTTTTGTATAACTATAGATAATGTAAATTAGTGGTTCAATATTTTACTGTTAATAATGGGCTAATGGCATACAAAACATTATATTGAGTATTAGTCAGAAATAAAGTATTTTCGATACTTTATTTTTATTCAAAAGAATAAAGCATAATGAAGCAAAATAACGTAAGATACGTTATTATAAAGTATGGTTGGCAACCCTAATGACGGGATACGAAAAGTCACGTGATCTAGCAGTGACATGATTGGTTTTAAAACGAAACGAATAGTAACGCTAGTTGGCTTAATGCATCTGGTCTGGGGGCTCTGGTATGCTATGAAGGTGGTGCATATTAAAGGACATTTTGCAGAGTTCATTAGAATTAGTGGTACCATCTTACACGCTAAAACAGTGCAGCCTGCGTATGCAGAATGTTCCTGTGAAGAAGGTGACAAGACGGTCAATATTATAACTATAGCATTAAGGCATTCCATTTTAGTCGTCAGGGTTGGCTATTCATTTACAATTCTGGGAATGAAAATGTTCTTATGCCTTATGCCCGTTCCTAATATTCAAAAATTTCGGGTAGATTTGGTTACATCCAGAGATTTGGATCTAACCACGATTTTAAAGGGCATTGGGTAAGTTTGTATGAAGAATATTGTCTTTTTTTTCAGCGGCCACGGGTGATTTTGGCACAGTTATTTAAAGGACCCCTAAATACACATAGATTAGGGTGTTTCATTTTTTTTATTTTTCTATTTTTTTTCACTTTGCTTGAATTCTTGATCCTACTCATGCACAAGGTTTATATACCAAAAATCAGTAAAATCGATTAATATTTAGAGGTTGCACAACGCCAATGAAGTTTTCTCATACAATTAACATCTTTACAATGGAGGGTAAGTTCTTCAAGTGACACGTTTTTGCAGTGGAGGGTAGTAAGTGCTACAGTCAACCAGTTAAACATATATAAACGTAAAAATGAGTAAAAGACGTGGAATTTGGTTACTTGATACGGTGCCTTGTGAAGAATTTTTAGGAGCTAGGCTCCCTTCCAAAAAACAAGTGTTGTTAGTTTTTATATACCACCATAAAGATATAAAAGAAACACTTTCTGATGCTGCTAAGTCGACAAGTGTAAAACTACAAGAAGTATGGAAGAGGGCTAATATCCCTGTTAAGACAGAGGAAAACATTCGAGGTGGTATACAAAAATTATATAAGGAATATCAAAGCTTGGGGAAAGAGAAATCCAGAAACACGGATGCGGCAAATATAAAACGGCAAAAATGGAAAGTTGATCTTGACAAATTATTTGATATTGCTAGCCAAAATGTAATGACAACGAGCGGCGTATTACAAAACGATAAAGAATTTCTAATATTACAGAGAGAGGATCGCATGAGTTCTTCAATGAGTGGTATAGACAAAAAGATGTCCTTAAAAATTGCGGAAAAGATTAAGAAACAAGAAAAAATTGATGCTTTTAAGAAAAAACACTATAAAGAGATCGCAGAACACAACACGGTAGCGAAGTCGGATCAAAATTCTACTTCATCATCATCATCAAGTGACGAACACGACGAATTCACTGCACCAAGTGGCAGGCACGCATTAGCAAAAATGCCTCACCTTATTAATAAATTAAGGCCACTTGATAGGACACTCACAGCTACATGGGATCGAGAACAACTTTCCAATCGTCAAGCTAGTACTTCTTTTATTGCGACTGCTAAAAGCCTTGGTCATGATGTCTCAGATATTTCTATATCGCCGTCCACCGTTTACCGAGCTCGGGTTGCCAACAGAAGCCTAATGGCTCAAAACATTGAAAAATCTTTATTTGAAAATCCTCCACCATTAGTTTTACATTGGGACAGTAAATTGCTGCCGTCGGTTGCTTCCAGTAAGACTCTCGAAGACAGGGTGGCCGTTCTTGTAACTGGTTTAAATTTTGAGCATTTACTTGGTGTTCCAGTTGCATCGAAAGGCACCGGTGAGGAAATGGCTAAAGTTGTAGTTCAAGAGGTGGACCGATTTGATCTGCGTTGCCATATCATTGGTATTTGTTTTGATACTACAGCATCTAACACAGGACTTATTCAAGGAGCAAGTGTTAGAATTGAGAATAATCTTAAACGAAATTTGCTGTGGTTGGCTTGTCGTCATCATACCCACGAATTAATCTTGAAAGGGGTATTTGATGAGTGCTATCCTGTACCTTCTAGTGGCCCGGACATCAAGATTTTTCGAAAGTTACAAATTTTGTGGAATACGCTTGATAAGACGTTGTATACGACTATGATGGACGAAGAAGATTCTATGCAAGGTTTTTTAAGAGATCAACGTGTGAAAATGGTACATTATATCCAAAACGTCTTGGAAAATGGAACTTATCCAAGAGTTATTACAACTCTCACTATTATATCTTGGAGGTTGGCCTCAAAATGATTTTGCATTCAGGGCTCCAGGGGCTCTTCATTAAGCAAGGTGGATGGCAAAGGCCATATATGCACTGAAAATTGTCTTATTCACCCGACAATTATTCAATGTTCCTGGTATTACTAAAAAAGAACTGAATGGTATGAAACAAATTGGATATTTCGTGTGTTTAATATATATTAAATTTTGGCACGAAGCAGTCATAAGTCGATGGGCTCCGAAAAACGATTTGGATATGCTACAGCTTTTAAACTCTTACCCTGATACAAATGTAAAAAAAAGTGCCCTCGCAGCGGCCAAGAGACACCTTTGGTATTTATCTGAAATGAGCATAGGGTTGGCTTTTTTGGATGAACGCATTACTGAAAATGAAAAAGAAAAAATGTTTTTAAGTTTAAAAAACCCTGCAAAAAAAAAGAAATGAAACGACTGGATGGTAAAACACTTAAGTTTGAAGGAAAATCTCTTAGTGACTTTGTTACTAGTAAAACAAGAACTTTCTTCGAGCTGTTCGGTATTCGCGACGAAAAGGAATATAGTAGCACTACAGTCAGAAGCTTGATCGATGCTCTTAAGGTGGTCAATGATACCGCTGAAAGAGGGATTGCTTTGATAAAGAAATTTCAGAATTCGGTCAAAGATGAACAACAGAAACAATTCTTGCTAAGAGTCGTCGAGCATCATAGAAAAGGCGTCAGCAAGCGAACAAAACATGAGGTTGCAGCATACGTAGCAAATTAGTTAATTTGATATTACTTAGGTAAAATTAATAATTGTATTGTATTCTAAACTAATTTTGATTCATTTCACTTGTCCATTGTATTGTCCATTACATTGTGCTATTTTGAAATAAAGGTAATTAACGTTAAAAATATGTTTTTTTTCTCTCTAACTTTTTATTTGTGCAACCCCTAAATACTGTCTAATCTTCTTGAAATTTGGCATATACATTATTAAACTTAACGAGACTCGGAAACTGAGCAAAGTCTGGAAAAATATCACTTTTTTTTTAACCCCTTACAAAGTGAAACACCCTAACATAGATATATGTAATTTCTGGCGTTAAATAATATCGGAGCGGAGATATTAAAGATTTAAGTATTCACTTTTGTACTAAAAAGTACGCCCAGGTATGAATATTTAAATATCTCGGCTCCGATGCACTTTATTACATTACATGACAAAATATGTTTATTTTGAATAATTCTATCATAATTTACAATTTTTACGAACTTAACCTGAAAATGTAGGCCGCTTAACTTGAAAATGTATGACTTTTACAAATGACAACACTTTTACCCAAACCCATTTGGTAACCACTGCTATTTGCCACCTGTATTTAAATTAATGTTTGTCATATAAAGAGACCATTAGACAATATTTAAGTTGAATCAATTACCATCGAACTTACAGACCATTTTATAACGAAAGTTAATACATACATACATTAAACTCACGCCTTTTTTCCCAGGGTGGGAAAGTTAAAAATATTTAAGTTAATATATGCACGCACTTATACTCTTTTGCTATGGTAATGCAATATTTTTGAAAAATATTTGGAGTATTTAAGTTTTGCATTACCTGATAGTACAAGTGGTAGTTGACTTCTGTCACAACATACAGGATCGGGTAGCACAGCTGCAAGTTGTTCCTGTACTAGAGGCCTCGCGTCACACCATACAACGCGGCCGCTGCGTGACCATTCTGTTACTAGCATTTTGATGCTCTGAAAATAAAAAGTTGTTTGTAACAAAATTCAGAAAAAAATCCCTGGGCACAAAAATATCAATACTTTATCTTAACATTTTGCAAAGTAGTACTTTGCGATACATTGCATAAAATCAAAATAATATATGTAAAGTACATTATTGCCTAGGCGCGGAAAGTAAGGTATATTTCCTGACAGGCGGAGCAGTAGCGAGGCATATATAATGCTGTTCTCAAACAATGCGAGGAAATGATACAAATACATGATTTTAAGTATTTTTAAAAACCTTTGATAAATTCGAAGAGGATGTTTTTTTGAAAACTACGAGTATTAGTTAAGATAGTTCCACGCACGACGAGCCGCCGTCGCCCCACACGCCCCCAGCCACAGTTGCGTGTACGGGATTTTATTAAATGGTCCTTTCGATTTTATACGCAATAGAGAGCACTTTTAGAAAACATTATGGACATGGATGGAAATTGTTTTCATATTGTTTTTTTACCCCTAGGAGTAAAATGGGGCACTTTTCGTCCTTTGTGTTTCAATCGGAAAACCGTTCTTTCCGAGCATGTTTGACAAAAGTTTATTTATATTCCTTCTCTTTTTTGATGTGTGTATTATAAATTATAACCCACAAAATAAATGACAAATGATGGTAAATGAGAAGTGGTGCATAATTCAGTACCGTTTTCTCTCGTCCTTGTTTTCGATTTTGATACACATTTCGAAAAACTTGCATACAACTTAGGTACTTCATACTAATATTATAAATGAGAAAGTTTTGATGTTTGGATGTTATTGTTACTGAATCACGTTTTAACCACTATCCGTTTAGTGAAACTTGTCACACATAAAGTTTAGAACCTGGAATATGACATGGAATAGTTTTTATTGTCAAATTAAAACTTCCCGAGGGAATAACGATAATCGAAATCTACGCGGCGCGGACGAAGTCGCGGGCAGCAGCTAGTCGATTATAAATAAAAATCAATAGAACTTACCACGTTAAAAAAGTAGTAAGTAGCATGTTACTGTAGTAAGGTTAACATATCAAATCATTACATTATAATAAGCAGTATGTCTAATTTTTAAATCCAATCATAGTGTAGCACAAATATGTTAGCCGCGGTTGCGGCGCGGCAGCATCGCATGTGATTGGCGTTGCGGTTGCGGGGATGCATATTTAATTACGGCTCAAATAATAAAGTAGCTTTATCTAAATGGTAGTTAAGTGCTTAATTACGGATGCGTAAACTAGTTAAATCTGAAACGTTAACATTAATAAATCAGATAAACAATATATTCAATGTATTCCTCTCATATTTCTGTTTCGAGGACATTGTATTTTGATTTTGTGGTTTGTTCAATAAATTTGTACTTATTAAATGCGAAAGTTTGTGGTTTAGTTTGTTACTTCTTCACGCTGCAACGCATTTGGATGAAATATGACGTATAATTTCCCTAATTGACCGGCAATGGGCCGACGACCACTTGAGTTGCTGGTGTTTATGGGCGGTTGTGATGCATGACTTCCTATCAGCTAACCGGCATGCTCGTTGTCCTCCATATCATGTAAAAAATATAATGGAGAAAGCTTTTATACCCTGTACTAACACACAGGACATTTTTAATCCCGAAAAAAAATCAAGTTCTCGAGGGAATAACGGTAATCGAAATCAATGCGGACGAAGTCATGGGCAGAAGCAAAAGGTATATCTATAAATATAAAACTCTTTGCCGGTTTTTTAAACCGTTTTTGTAGAATAAGTTGAAAAAGTAAATCAAAATAACGTTTTCTCTCGGAAAATTTGACTTTACTAACTCTATACTGAGACGCGAACTACATAGTTTACAGACAGTTCCCCAATTTAAAAAAATACATTGCGTGCTCCCTATGTTATCTAGTTTGTAACTTTAAAAAAAGTGAAAACGGCCATAATAAAATGAGGGCACAAGTCTACATCCACATCCATACATACATCCATATTTTATTCGAAACGTAACTTTTTTATGTGTCTGGAATAGCTTGAGTTTTTTTTTTCTAAAAAGCTTGCGTTTCTCCCTGTCATAAACATAAAGGCGGTAAAGAGTGATGTTATTTCACTTGAAGTTTTTGTTTATATGCGATTTGTATCTTGCGATTTTTGAGAAAAGCACTATTATATGCCTCGGCAGGATCGGCAATACTCGGCCCGCAATTGCCTGCTTCACTGCCTAGGCAATAATGTATTATAACAGGAATATGTCCAAAAAGTATTTGTATTAAAAAACAACGTCATACTTAGAAATCAAAAAAATATTAAATACTAACCTGTAAAAATGTATAATCCATTCTGTACAAAGAATCACAATGTACTATGAGCACGTTAGACGATCTCCTTGGATCCGGTATTCCATTTCCTGCGTTCCTCGGCAGTGCTCCATTACTGTAACCATTAGTTCCATTGGACAACGAGCAAGAAGTGTTCGCTTCAGGAATAATGGTAAGGGTTTTCAGAGCTTCAGCCTTACAATTTCTTAACCTAGACAGTTTTGATCTGACTCTTTCGGCTCCGGCAAAATGTAGGCCTCCCACTGGATGTACTGCGTAATGTGGAGCTAGAACACCATCCTAAAACAGTCCCAAGAAGAGAATTAAAAATAAACCACCGTACTCCAAAACATTCGAAAAACAATAAACTCGCTCTTTTTTCAAAATTGTGTACGAAAAATCATCGCTAAATAAAACCAAATCGTCAGTAACTGACTCTTGGTCGTAAAGTTTTATAATTTTAGTTTTCGATATCGATAGAAGAATTTGAATGAATAAATTATGACCTTCTTGTAAGTAATTGTGGAAAAACAAAGTTTGAACAGCATTCAAAGTTAACTTTAGAAAACAAGCTAACGTAGTGTGATAGTCAACGCTAATACCTTTGTTGGAAGAAATTGCTATGCTTTTTTTAAACCGTAGTTTGAGTTTTCTGTACATTATTCCGAAAGTCAATACGATACGGTAATAATTCATTATTAATAGTTTACAACGTCATTTTGAACTTGATAGATGAAATAATGTTTTGGTATAATTAACTATAATATTGAAGTTGCCATAATAAGTAGGTAACTGAAAATGTACGTGCCCATAGAAAGCTTGCTTACAATATTGACTTGGATTTGAATCTCGATTTTATAGAAAAAAGAGAACTCTGAATCTGTGAATAAATTACTAAAACCGTACTGCAATAAATCTATAGGTTCTTCTCGTTTCTAAAATAAAATTGGAAAAGGATGCATTAATTTAATCTTTAGGTCCAGTGCAGTTGTGAAACCACGACAATGACTCAGGAAAGTCAGGAACAGTTACAGTTAAATTATACTTAACCGTGGGTATCTTCTACCTGCGACTTTGTCCGCGTAGATTTCAATCATCGTTATTCCCTCGGGTAAGGACCCCGCAAGGAATGTATGAAAAAATGGTTTTTAGTCAAATTTGCTGAAATTCTGGTATAATGTAGGTTTTGACTTCCTTATTAAAATTGTATATTGGCGTAAGCACCACAAATGACTAGTTTCTGCATAACTTAATTTAATAAGATAATTAGTATGAACTGTGAAGTACTCGTAAAATAATCAGTAGCGTGATCTTTTCAATATGACCTATGAGAAGGAATGCGCATGGCATTCTTTAAATGAAAGCCATGTTCTTAACTTCCCTGTATTAAGTAACGAAGCTCTTAAAAAATATTCTGTTGGAACATATCGAATCTATTTAGCCCCAGCTTACGTACAAGACAAACTGGACCACAATGGATCAGAATTATTTCAGTTCGATGAACTTAATCATGAGCAGGGGTTTTTACGCGAGAGAATCTATTCACTCTTCCAGGATCAAACCAAATACCAACTATGGATTGCCTACCGTTATGGTTTATAGGTAGGTACACCTATTGTAAATAATAAATATAATGTATAGAGGGAGTAAAATCCTTTTTTTTGTTCTTAGAAACTGGTAATTTGTGGTGCTTACGCCCATATACAATTTTAATAAGGAAGTCAAAACCCACAATATACCAGAATTTCAGCAAATTTGACTGAAAACCATTTTTTCATACATTCGCTGCGGGGTCCTTTGAAATTTACCAGGTTGAATTTCAAATTTCATTCAAACCCATCCAGCCGTTCCATCGTGAAGAGTTAACAATCTAGCACACAGATTTTCGAATCCTACTAATACTAACATCGAACTAAAATGCGAAAGTTCGTGTTTGTTTGTAACTCATTCTTGCCGCAACGGCTCGTTACATTTGGATGAAATTTAAAATCGAGATAGTTTATGTCCTGTATTAACATAAATTTTAGTTTCAATCCCGTAAAATTGAAAAGTCCTCAAGGGAATAACGATAATCGAAATATACGCGGACGAATTCGCAGGAAAAGCTAGTTTATAATATTAGTAGGATTATTCGTTAGTTTTCAGGTGGTTATATAAGTAAAAAAAAGTGAAAGATATTTATTCAGTAAGTAGGCCGCATGGGCACTTTTACACGTCAAACATCTACCAGCGCTTCGCAAGAGACCACTGCTGAGAAGACACGCCGCAAGAAACTCAACAGTCAGTCGTTTTTAAATATTGCTAATGATATTATACAATAATAAACTTAACCTAGCATTATATAAAACAATGAATCTCACATAAAACCAAAAATTATTATATTCATGCGTAGTTGAGCAGGAAAATGTGTCAAAACTCAGAATTGTCACAAAACTAATAAGTAACAGTAATAAAAAAAATAGAAATTATACAAGTTATACTTACCTGTGACGGTGCAAGACAACATGCATAAAAGTTTCGATACATTCTCCTACAGAAACCGTGTCCCCTAGACAATATACAATTTTTACATATTTTTTATGACTAAGTTATTAAATATAACGTAATTTAGGTGTTTAGTTTATGCCAAGCATTTTTATCTGTTGATACTCACGTCCACAAACTGCACGTCCAGCGGTGGGCGCGAGTGGTAGTACAGTAACAACACCACGTCCACGCCCACTCCGCAAATCAGCCCAATCTCTATCCCCAGCGCGAGGCAGCATACGAATGTGCCAACTAGCGGGATGATGTCTAAACCTGTTGGCAAATTTAAAGTTTATGTACCAAGGCTGTAATAAGATGAAATTTTCAAGAAGTGTTGGCTTCCTAAAAGTTTAGTTTCGACGCACGCTTTTTTTGGGTATGATCTTTTGATATGACAAAGCTGAAAGGGCCCTTTTCAACGCCATGTTAAATGTTTTGTTCTGCTTGTCATCTGTTTTAAATGTATGTTTGCGTTAAATAAATTATTTCTATTCTATTCCATTCTATTCTGACTACTTAGTGACCAAACATTAGATGAAACTAATACCTACTATCTAAGGAATTTTAAAATTTACTTTCTGATTCAATTATTTAGCCAACTTTAACAATTTATGCAGCACGAAGCCTGAAGACAAGACGGATAAGTATGACGTAATATTCGATTTTAGTTTGAGCATCAGCAATCGACCTGTTCTGTTTTTAACCGACTTAAAAAACGAGGGAGGTTATACGTTCCATCAACAAATCAAATCGAATCAAATCAAATCAAATATATTTATTGCATGGTCATGAGTTATACAGGTCTTATAGCGTTTGTGTTACAGTTCATCATGTCCTGCCTCAGAGAGGCGTACAATATTTAAGCTTAATTCTAAATATTTATTTCTTTATTTATTACATGCATTGTATCAGATTAAATATCACCGTATCAGAAAAAAAGGAGTTACATAACAGGTTCCAACAATATTATAACTTATATTATACCGATATGAATTCAGATACGCTATAAATACATTTAATAACAAACCAATTAAAAAGCTTCCTTTTAAAATTCGCAGGTGGTAGTTTTTTGAACTCTACTGGAAGTTTATTATATATTTTGGTACTCATGCATACGACACTCTTCGAGAAAAACGCACATTGTGATTTCGGACATACAACATCATAACCATATTTGGATTGCAATCTTGGCCGTGGGTTTCTACCCGTAAACATGTTTAGATTTTTTTTCACAAACAAGCTGACCTCGTCTTGCTCGAGAGCAGGGAACGTGAGTATTCTGTTATTAAGAAACAGTGGTCGACATGATTCAGTTTGATTAAGGCCATATTATATAGCACGAAGGCATCTCTTCTGCATTCTGAAAAGTTGGTCTTTGTTGCCAACATATTACCCCATAGAATAAATAGAATAATAGTAGGTAATAGGTTAGTCAAACTGAAGTCGGCGAATCACAATATTTTCAACCAAAAGCCGACTTTAGTTGGACTAACCTATTAAATACCATTTTAAAAGAAGTTATTTTTTTCAATTTTGAAGGCGGTTCTTTTACATTTTAAACTAAATCATTTTCCAAAATATGGATAGGCGAATACACCTTTTGTGACAAGAAAATAAGATCTGCCATAGGTACGTATGTATGCATGTAAACAAACAATAACAAAAAAAAAGACGAAAAAAATATGTATAAAAGCGAACCTTTACAAGATCTCAAACAGCTAACCCCTGAGAGACCGAGTAAAGTGAAGGTTAAGGGAAAGGCATATTGTAGCAAAAATATTCGCGATAGAGCTTAGTCAATATTGAATATTTCCATTGATAAACAAAACATTAATATTACTCATACCCCATTTGTCAATCATTTAAAAATCATTAAACAACCATCATTCATATTTGGTCATTTCAACGCCAGGATTGCCGGGCATATTTACTTATGAATCTCGAATTGAACCGAATAATGTCGATGTAAATAAAAATATTGTTGCACGGATGCCTGGCATTCCGTTTAACGCCACTGATGTTCCCCGACTATTTTTTCAACGTCATGAATGATTTATATTCCAAGCGGTGGTGTATTCGTTTTATTACTAGCGGAGAAATTTTGTGGGATGGAATCATACATTTTATGACATGTCAAACGACACTATAACCGCAATCACGAAGCGCACACGTATTCTATGATTTATAAATTACATAGATACGTTGCAGTGCGCCAATAGATCAATAAACTAACATATTGACTTACTCGGTTATCGAGTATCAGTATGTTACTTTATTATTACAGGTATAAAATGATTCAAATGTTTAATTAAACACAGTAATAGTTCTTAATAGTTCTCAAATAGGAAGGCTTATCTTTTTATTAGTTATAATTATGTACAATAAGGCTTGATTTCCTCCTACGCTGACATCGGTCGCTGACGTCGGTCGAGCGTACGAATACGTATATGGCAAATCTGCCACGTACGTCAGCATCGGTCGCTGTGCGGTATCTCATAGAACATGGTGTATATTCGTCAGCGTAGGAAGAAATCAAGCTTAAGTGTCAGACTTGCGACATAATATTTTTGTTTTTTTTTCAAGATTTTTCAACAACACTTGCTCGTAAAGTACACCACCTTATTTCAGCGTTTATAGTGTTCCGGAGACAAACTAGGAACTCTTATAGTCTCGCCATGTCAGTCTGAACACAGTCAGAGACTTTAACTGTAATTTGGCACAGTTATATTCGCGAAACAAATTTGACAGAAACTTTGTTACATATTTGTTAAATATTGAGATTTTGTATAGAACGTCGTTTTTTTTCTCGCATTCAAAGTGAAAAGTAGACTCGTTTAACTCGAAACTAAAAAGCCTTATGAAACTCGAACCTTATCTCGTGTTTTAATGGCTTACTTTAGTCCCTTGTTGAACAAAGTACTATTATCTACTTAGCACTATCTCACGTACCACACCATTGGGTCTACATTAAAAATGTGATCATAGCATAAAACTCATTTCTTTCAAAAGCAGCAGTTTTCAACTTTCGTTCAAGTTTATTGAAATATTTACTCGGTGACCCATAACGGTCTACAGTAACTCCTGAATTTAGAAGCTTACAGAAAATTTATAACTCTAAAAGTAACTTAGTACCAATGCTTTACAAAGTTCTTTAAATACGCTTTCCCAGAACTTGATAAACACGGGGCATTGCTAGTAAAAAGAACGATAATTGACTCTTTTCAAAATGATCATTTTGATGAAAGCTACTTGTTACATAATTACTTCTCTCCAATACACGCAAGATATTCAAGTAAATCATTTTATAGTTTTGAACCAGTGGCCCAATTTTATAACCAAGCAATCAAGTTGATGGCTAAGATATTGCTATTCAAAATTAACTTAATAATCTGGAGGGGCGTTTTCACTAAAAAGTGTACCCAATTAAGGACTGAAATTAAGGAACTTTAGCTTTGTCAGTTTTGTGACGAA
This sequence comes from Acleris emargana, assembly GCA_927399475.2. Taxonomy (NCBI): domain Eukaryota; kingdom Metazoa; phylum Arthropoda; class Insecta; order Lepidoptera; family Tortricidae; genus Acleris; species Acleris emargana. The sequence continues at coordinate 9,824,224 of OV656840.1, forward strand.
AATTAGCCATACATTGCGGCCGTCAATATATAGCTAATTTTCGTCACAAAACTGACAAAGTTAAAGTTCCTTAATTTCAGTCCTTAATTGGGTACACTTTTTAGTGAAAACGCCCGGAGACTTGGTTTTAAAAAATAATTAATTCATTAACCCGTTTGTTCCTTCAGGAGTCTACATTCATGCGATGGATATCCGTTTCGAAACACGTTTGCCGGGTCCAGATTCCCGCGATTTTTTAATATATTTAATGTATTTATTATGGAAAACTAGATCAGTATCCAAAAGTCGTAAAAATCGGACTAGGTTCAAGGGAAGACAAACGTTATCGCATTTTGAATGGAAATTTTTAGCTTCACAATCCTCTTGAATCCAGGTTACAAATATTTTATGTTAGTGGCAAGTGTGAAAGAAGGAAACGTGCCGGATGACGAAAGTATCAGCGGGAACTTTCCAGTATTAATTTCGCTTGGAGCAATTAGTTCACCACGAAAGAGAACCAAAATTAATATTGTTGTAATGGATAGTGTTGTCAGAACTGTCCACGACTTTATTTAAATAGTTGCGCACAATATCAGCAATAACAGACAAATTAATACAAACAGTAAATTCTACTAGACTGGATTTTGAATGAATAGGACCACTCTGTGGTCTTTGTTGAAGAAAATTGGGTTTACATACAACAAGCTACACGATAAACGAGTAATAATGCAATCTTCCTGGTTGTTACAATTAAGAATAAATACCTTAATGAAATTCAGTAAAAATCTATCAGATGGTGTAAGTAGGTACAAATAATTATTTATCTTGATGAAATTTGGTATAATACGCATTCTACCGTATAAAAAGGTTTTAAAGATGTACCGGGCGATTGTGTGATAAACACTCCATAAAACAAATAATCACAAATAAATTTATTCATAACAATTGAATTGTAAATAAGTATGGTCGTTCTTGTAGCGTAGTACAAAACCAGGTCACGGCGAAATACCTCACTTCAAAATTCAATACTTTTATGAGGCTCTAGTACGTTATCCCTGTTGTTTGAGTTCAAGAGGAAACACGCAGCTTATTTTGAACTGAATATACAACACGTTTAGACAGAGTGCCCAAAACATAAAATTAAATGACCTATTTCCCCCGCTAAAACAGTTCTCATTTCAAAGAATTGCCCATTCAAGCCGCCTTGATTCATCTCAGTTCCAAGTTTACCTGTTTTTCATATCTGATTTTGAAACTTTATCTCAGCAGTAGTGAATAATGGTATAATTTTCAAAACTAAGCAGTGTAATGCTGTAAGTTGAAAGATATTGTTGCAGAATCATTTAGAATTATTTGTTAACATACACCGGTGATCACGGTGCAACAATAAAAAATAATAAAGCACAGAAATGACTATCTTTGCAACAATCATGGCGTCGAACAATAAAAATTTAAGGATAACAAGTGTTAATACCATTTGAAATTGACACAATAGAAGATATCAGAAAGTCGAGCTGGTACCAAGTAATATTTGAAGAAAAATAAAATAATCATACTCGTATCGACTTATTTGAAGGATATTAGGAAAAAACAAAAAACTTCGTGATATTTAGACGCTAACAAGGGATGATCCGGTAAGTTTTAAATTAAAATAAATTAAATTTTAAAAGAAACAAATTAAAATTAAATTATTTAATATAATTAAGTATGACATTATTATTTAATTATGTGGTGTGAAAATTTGTAATCTAGAGCGTAGTAGGTTAAATGATTACTAGCAAAATATATTTTCAAATCCGATATTAAATCATTTTAATTTAATATTTCATTTCAAATAAATAATATTGATACCGTCGTGTATTATTTACTGCTATAGCAGGGACTGCTGTTGAAGTGATTTGTCCGAATCACCAGGTTTTCTCCTCGACGAGGTGCTGTTGTTTGCACAGATTACAAGGTATGTTGTTTGTTTCGGTCCTGTTTAGTTAGGACAGTGTCCCTGATCTTACTGATTTTCATCGCAGACGATCTCATCCCAAACAAGGATTATCTCTTTATTTTGGATAGGAATAACATGACATTGTTATTCTGTAAGCTAAAGTTCCACAAAAACTTAACAAACTTTGATTGTAACTGTAACTGAAGTTAAATTGTAAATTTATTTGTGTAGATGACAATTGCATTTATATTTAAACCATTTTCGGTTGTTTTTGTTTTAGCTTTTTTATCTTGACGCTTATTAATTTCTATATCTACACACATAACTTAAGTCCTATAATATTAAGTCTTAGGATTGCGGTCTTGTGAATGCGAATGTCTATGGGTCACAGTTTCCACTTACCATCAGGTGGCCTGTGTGCTCGTTTGCCTTCCTATGATATAAAAAAAAAAAAAAAAAAACCCATGAGAACTTTCTTGTCTGTGGCAGTAGGTAAAGCTGTCAAAACTCGAGAGGGTCTCTATTCTAGTATTCATAGATATTGAAACTGTTATCGACACGAAACGTCAATTCAGTATTATTATTTTTTTATATACATCGCATGACCTTTAATATCGAGTGACTTGAGAACAGATACTTCATTCGTTTGTTCATGATTTAAAGAAAAACATTCGTCATGACGGAGGATCCCATTGCCGCCATTATTGTTGTCATTTGTTTGTTGGTTCTTTGCTGATACGAAAGTAGGATAATTCTAAACTTAGGATATGTGTGTAGATGAAGTAGTGTATGCAACTGTACATAATTAGGCCTTAAAACAATCGTGTGATCCTATTATGAAACTCGTGTTTTAAGGACTCTCATTATGCATCAGTTGCATAAACTACTATTTGCAAATCAATTCGCCTCCTTCACATGCAAAGATATTTAACAGTAACACTAGTACTTCATTAACTCGAGCTAACCCATATCCTCTTAATCAAAATGTGCAGCTATAAGCTGTGGTTGTGCTATAACAATATTGTTAATGGAATCTTATGTTCGCCGTCCACTCGACATATCAATCAAACTCGGTCGGCTAAAGCGATAATAACTTGAGCGCTCCCGGCGGCGGGTTTAGACCGAACCCCGGGGAATAATCTAATGAGACGCCGTTCTTGGCATCCGTCTGTGATGAAATTTCCCAGTTGCTCATTATTATAGGCTCGTTACACAGTAATTGTTTGGCTTTCACCTTATTAGACTAAGCTAATTGAGTCACATGTTCAATCACTCAAATATTCATTGCAAAAGGAAGTTAAACTTTTAGCGTGTTACGGTTTGTTAACTCATAATCAGATTTTCCTTTTATTTTATTTAAAGCTCATATGAGAGCGGGTGCATAAATTAATTCATGGACGTGTGAAGTAATTTACTTAATATTATAATTCCAGGGGTTTTAAGGGTATTTTTAAAATAGATACAGGTGTGATTTTGTGTTCTTATATTTACTTAATTGTTTAAAACGGTGTGGTGATTTAAATAAGACTGTGAGTTATACGTTAAGTCATATGCTAATTAAACTTGATATAGCGATATTTATTTTATGGCTATTGGCTTTATTACTCCCCATAAACAATGGTTCGTCAAAACAGACCACCAAACATAATGTGGCATATTGTTATCAGCTTTACTATATTACTGATATATTATTGTTTTAACAAAGTATTATTGTGAGATTTCAACATACAACACAAGTTTGGTTTAAAAAGCTTGACAGACCGCAATACATATAAAATGCCGAACCAGGACATCGGAGAGTGGAGCGACCGGTTTCACCAACGAGCTCTGCCAAATGTCAACCACTTCAATAAACAATCGTTTTTAGTTCTCCGATATTCGTTGCAGTACGATAAATTTATGTTTAACCGTGACTTGATAATCATAGCGAAGTGGAAAAACGTTTAATGTTTGACAATCCTTGTAACAATGAGGTTATGCAGCATTGTATTCTTGTTTATTGCGTTGTTCTTCAAATCTGTTGAATTAACTAAACTTGGACCAATATACGAACTGGGACGAGCACCAAAGCTGTTTGAAGAGTTCATTGTGCTGTACAATCGAAACTATACCCCCGAGGAGAAGAAAAATAAATATGAAGTGTTCTACAAAAACCTGATGGATATTAATAGGATCAACCGTGATGACAGTTTAATACTTGTAGCAGAGATAAATGAAGAATCGGACTTAACACCAGCTGAAAGAAGAAAAGCTGTCAAACTTCCAGATTCTGTAAGTAATCTTGAATTAATATTATTTAAGCGCAAGCCCAATTTAAGAGCTGATAAATATGCATGTAGTATTCACTTGTATAGAATTCTAATAGGGTAAACCATACTGTTATTGCCCGCGACCAGTGATTGCCCACTGCATTTTTTGGAGACTGCAATCACTAAAATAGTACATTACTACAGACGCCGGGAAGTAGGTGGTTGCAGGCCGAGTTCATATAGACGGCCGAGCGAAGCGAGGTCGGATAGTTACGAGGCTGGCAACCCCATTTCACGGCGAGGTATGTATAGTGCTTTTCTCAAACATATGCAATGAAATTAAAAAAAAACATCACTCAAAAAACATTTGTGTAATAGGCATTAACGCGGATATTTTTGGTCCGAACCACACAGATACAAAAAAAAAACGATTTTCAGCTATTCAGCCTGTTCATAAAACCAGCTGTCATGGCCATATTAAAATTTAAAAAAAATTACTTCCCGGCCTAGGCCTTCAATTTTGTATGAAATTCCTTTACAGTTCTCTCGAGTTATTCCGTCGGGAACGTGGCACTTTGAAGCCTAAAATAACTAACATAACGCCGACATTACATAGCATGTTTGAGAAAAAGTATTTCCTACATACACGTGTAACAAGCAGTAACAAAGCTACCTATGTTTGTACGCAAGGATTATTTTTTTTGTGATTACAGTCTCTAAAATGTAGTGGGCAATCACTGGTCGCGGGCAATAACAGTATGGTTTACCCTACGTATGTTTTATTTAAGCCTGGCCAGTTATATACGGACCCCGGAAAGTGTCGCTTAAAACATCTTAAATCATGGCAATAAAATTCAGCGTGTCATATAATGTCAGTACTTGACATTTCAACAACAAAAAATTCCTATATATGCTAGTCATAATCAATCATTACTTTTTTTCTAAAACAATTATTTAACTACGTATATTAACTTTTTATGAATTTTTTGTGGATTATTTTTGGCCCTTTCTGGTTCATCTTTGTGCATACCTTTTCAGTTTTTGTGTCTTTCTACTTTGTTATTTTCTGTTCTTGCAGTAAAGAATTTAGATGCATACAAACATTCACTGCAAGGCTAAAATTCATACAAAATTACAAGACATTTTGCCGAGCCAACTCAAGTCAGACATGGTTTGGAAGTTGAGGTTGTATTATGGATGCAAAACCTGCCAACAGGTATGGAACTGCTTTAGCGAAATCCTTATACATATTAAATATATACTTCATTAGTTGCATAGGCTTATTAAATAAGTTAAGTTAACTTAGACACTTGACCACAAAAAAATACAAAATAATCCGGCGGGAAGTACCTGTAATGTCAAATGAAAGTTAGCAAAATGATAAAGTTTGCCAAATGATGATTTGGTAAAACATTAGTGAACCCGGCATGGTTAGACATGCTCTTCCGAGCTTTTTAATTTGAATACAACCTCAGCTTCGAAACTGTCACAATACGGTCAAAGACATTTTTGATGTGCATTTATTAATGACTAATTAAATCAAAATAATTTGTTAAAAAATTGCAAATTACGACGAAGAACTAAGTGAACATGACAAAATGTAATAATTGTATCTGTTTCGCAATAATAAAATCTTTTTTACAGGTTGGACGACATGGCCTTTATTTGAAAGTTGGATAAGTCTCCGTTTATGTAGGTACGCAGGAAATAATATTTTGACCTTAATTATAAAGATAAGTTATTAAATATTTTTTATTGAAACAAAGTCGGTGTCCGTTTGATTTAGAATAATCTATTAAGTAGGAAAAATAAACCTTAAATAAACTGTCGTTCTTACACGTGTTTTAAAAATAATCAATCAATAAAATAACCATGTTAAACCATTTCGTGCAGCACAAATTTTAAATCAATTGTTGCAGAAAAACAAGGTAGGAGAATATTGTTTTTAATGAGGTAAATATACATGTGCTTGCAAAATAAATAAAGTCACTGTATGTTTAGCTGTATAAGAAAGTGACTGCGGCCCGGTAACCTTCGCGGAGGGAGCTTTTACTTTTGATTTATTCTGTTTACTCTACTCACTTGACACCGACGAAATCACTGCGGTGAACCGTCATACAAAAAATAAGCTGACTGCGACGGACAAACGCACGGTAAAAGTATACGTATCAATATTACAGGGTTTTCAATTTACAACGACCCCGCCTCTCATATTAACGTTGCGCGGTTGCAAATAAATAGTAGAACGGGAAATCGTGGATCAAACACTATATCAGATTAATTTGCGCCGGATAATTTGATAAGTACATAATTTCGAGCGGAATCAATAAGGCAATAATAATCTAAACGAGTAATTAAGCAATAAGTATAACAGACCACATTAAATATAACTTTTATTTACTAACGTATACAGGGTGCCCAGTAAATAATGAACAAGGTTCTATTCATTGACAGGGCACATTAGGCTGGTCTCTTAAACGGAAAGGTTTAGTAAAAGTTGCGTGGTTTCGAGTAGAGATTGCAAACCGGACTGATTTTCAATCCGGCCGGATCCGTCCGGATTTCGTCCAATCCTGACGGATCCGGCCGGATCCGACCGGATTGGTACCGCAGTGTTGAAATTAACTAAATGTTCTATTTTCTCAAGTTTTTTAGGGTATTATGGGGAAAGAAGGAAATACGGTAAAGAAAAGATCATTTGAAGTTTCAGAAAATCAAGTTTTCATTAGGTAACCACATAATCACAGGTACACAAACTTAAGTTTTATTATCCTGGCTTACCAATCTCACCATAAAATCAAATAAAATTCAAGCGTTTCCTCAGCTTGGCCAACTTAACATATTTATAATTATAACAAAATAAGGCTCTGAAAATATCTGAGATCAATAACTCACAAGATTTGTATTATTTTGAAGCAGATAATACAACTGCACTATTTTAAAATAATAAACAATCTCACTATATTTTGGGATTGGCGGGAAGCGTAAGAACGGCAACGTCGCGTCGGACCGATCGCACGACACGAGCCAAGCGAAGCGACGTTCGAATATTTCGTTGATTAAATGCAAACGGGACTCCAAAATGAGTCGCTATTTCGTTTAAAAATAGAACAGTTTACTTTACCGGATCCGGTCCGGATCCGGTGATTATGACCGGATCCGGTGGCTTCCAAAAATTAACGGATCCGGCCGGATTACCGGATCCGCCGGACCGGATTGCAATCCCTAGTTTCGAGATTATCGTACTTTTCTATTTTCCTAGTAATTGGTACCTTACTTCACTTTAATGACCGCCTAGGCCACAAATAAACAGATTTTCTCGTTCTGTTTGTTGGTATATAGTCTATAAAAAAAATAAAAAAATAGGCCTTTTCATCTATTCCAGATGATTTAGGTAGCACTATGTGTGAAGACACTTTCGCTCGTGACTTAACAGGCCGTTTCGGGATAGAATTCTCCGGCCGCACGCACGGCAAGTGTACGCACCCTCTGTTGGTCGGGGGTTGGCGGCCCGATCGTGACGCCTCGCGCGTTTGTCTCTAAGGACACCCAACCAGGTGAAGTCGTGTTTTGTTTGACCTTCTTGAACAAGGCGACGCCACCTACTACGATCTTCGGCCAGCTCTTCCCATTGGCTGCTAGAGAGGTCGAAAGCTACCATATCACGCTTAGCACAATCTTTAAAGCGCAAAATGGGCCGGCCAATGGACCTCTTTGCGTGTGCGACCTCTCCCAGTAAGATTTTTCGGGGCAAACGAGTCTGTTCCATGCGGTGCACGTGGCCTAACCACCGCAGCCGCCTCTGCTTGAGCAATAATAATAGTCTATAATAGTGATGCTATAGGACGTGTATCGTTATGGTGGCCAGACTGATTTCTTGTTAATTGGGGTATAATTAATAACAACACATTTTTCTTTAAAATTTGCAACGAGTTTGATTGCTTGTGGTGAATAAAAAATGTGTGAAGACCAGAGTGACCAACATTCTGATAAGTAGTGTATTTAATATTGATTCTAAAATGATATCATAATTGAGATTTATGATTATAGCAGCGAAGTTATTATTAAGTTTTTCCAAGAAAGTCTGAATTCTACTATACTATCGAATTTAAAAAACGACTTTTGCTTCCGTTTAAAATCGATCTCGAAAACCACGCAACGTTTACTAAACCTATAGGTCCTTTTTAGGGACCAACCTAAGGTGCCCTGTCGGTGGATAGCACCTTGTCCATTATTTACTGGGTACCCTGTATGAGTGACCAATTGCTTGACAAAGGCCTTCACCCTTTGATCTTCATGAGTCCCTATTTTAATGAATTTAGTTGATGAATACGTCCAAGTTGTACCGCCATCCCCGTCACAAAACTCTTAAAAAACTAAAAAACCTTTCGTGTTTTTGTTATACTTACGGTTTGACCTCCACAGTTTTTTGATAATGGCGACATCAACCATGTGTAGGACGGCACAAACGATGACGGCAGAGAGGGCTGCTCGCGGGATGAAAAAGAAGTACGGCGTCAGAAATCCAAGAGTGAGAAGAACTATGATTCCTGTAGACAAGTGCATACCTTTTTAATGCCAATTTAGGTTGACAGCTTAAAATTCCCTGTGCTGTCGGACGATGGCGGACGTGTAATTTGTTTTAGACTTTAATTTTTGGGTAATTAGGTGTTCAAAGTTCTTTTCTGATAGTGATTTGTACTTTTTATGCCTTAGTGTCGCACAGTGATTGAAGACTTGGACTTATTTCGTGTATCTGGCATCTTTCTTCTCGTTTCAAGTGGACTCGCAGTGGTGCAGAGGTTAAAACTATCTTGACCTCTGACCTACAAATCACCGTACAACGTTGCCCCCAATCTTCCTAGAGAAGATTGGATTGTGTTTTATACTCATATAAACCTTGACACTGGCGAAATCACTTCACGTGGAAGCCATATCCCTGCGGTAGTAGCTGTTCAAGTCGCCGCGGGGGCAAAAAAAAAAAAAAAAAAAATACTTATTAAGCTAGGATCAGTAAATAGATTTATTTTCATTAATATAAAAAAAAACTATTCGGGTTATTCAAACTGCCATCTTAAACTTGCTTTTTAAAGATCCATAAGTAAAATTTACTAGTAGTGGCATTTGATTCACAATGTTATCGTTGGTTTGTAGCTATGATTTAATTGAATTATTGTATTACCTATAACTACAATAAATCAAATAATCAATTTGATAACTTAATCAGGATTATGCATCTAAGTATGTATATCATAAGGTACTTTACTTATTTTTAATTCGAAATGAATACAATTTTTAGCATTTCATAATACGTACCTACTCATCGGAGAGTAAGTATCGGACAAGATCCAGAATAAGACTTGTTTAAGATTTTTTTTGTTTGTATTCGTATAATGGCTAAGCGGTTTATTAAAAAATAAAGTAGGTAACTAGGCAAAATGCACCTATAGGAGATCTGAGCGCAATGATGCGAAGATCCATATAAAGATTATACCATTTTCCCGTGGAAAAACAGGAGAAATAAATTGTGCCCATACAAGCCAACAATGAAACGTGAATGATCATAACTGACATATTTTCATTTCATTTGATTTATACGCTTCGCACGGATTAGGGCGTTGCCAGCGACCGGCCTTATTGACGTGTGGCGTAACTTGGATTTTCTTTTTTTGTTATGTGATTATTATTTTATTTGCTAGGTGTACCGAAAATGAAAATATTCTCAGTAATATATAATATCAAAGACAAACAAGTTTATCACACTCAGATAAAATTTGGTCAATTGGTAACATCTTAAAATTCTCTGCTAAATTGTGCTACCTACCTAGTCTAATTTAATTCCAAACCATTTGTCACATACACATATGTATTTTATATAACCGTACATTATTTTATTTAACATAACCAGTATCCATATTTCTCAGTAATCAACTGAATTGCAAGAATGCCCACTTTAGTAACCCAGCTTTAGGAAGAAATAAAAAGGTTAGACCTTCTCACTACTCCTGCGGGCCTAGTACTTATGGTTGCGTTTATCGCGTGACAAAATGTGGATAACTTTATCCGTCTTTCTCGTACTTATATAGGTGTCAAAAAATGACGGATAATTTATCCACATATAAACGCAGCCTTTATTAGGCCCCCTGCAGTATAAAGCTCGTGCTAAGCTCCAAGGAATTTCAAGAATTATTTTTGTATCTCTCTAAAAAAAAAAACCCATTGTGGAGCTTTAACTGTAATGGAACATAGCGAAGCAAACATTAAGACTGAGCTACTTCATTCCGCACTCTTTTTTTATGTCAGAGAAGGCAAACGAGCACACAGACCACCTGATGGTAAGTAAAACTGTGACCCATAGACATTCGCATTCACGAGACCGCAATCCTATGACTGCAAATGCACTGCCAACCCTGAGGACTAAGATGGGATGCCTCTATGCTAGTCATTTCACCGGCTGTCTTATCCCCAAACCGGAACACAACACTGCTGCTTGGCGGTAGGTTAATGGATAAGATGGTGGTACCAAACCGGACGTACCCTGCACAAAGTCCTCCTACAAGTAAGTCAATTTGCATCATGATAAATAATAAAACTACTGTCGTAGTTCTACTGATCCAAAGAAATGAATAAACTGACACTTATTTTGATTTGAACATGCTATAGTAATTTAAAACATTAGCTAGAAAGACTTTACAAACTACTGGAAAACTTCTAGATTGCACTATTTTACAGGAATACCTAATGAAAATCTTGGGTCAAATGCAAATCACTAGATTTACATGGAGCGCTGATATCTCGATGGAAACTAAAAACTTCCCAACATTCAAGGCGTAATATTTTTGAAATTTTAAAACCACATGGGGTGCAGTGACGGTAAACTATGATGCAGACTTTGTGATTTATGAAGTTCTCAGTTGCATCGTCGGTTGTGTTCCTGCATACGTGAAAATATCGCTACACTTTTCAAATTTGTGTTTCGTAACGCTTAGTTCATATTTATTTTTTATTCAATGGAACACAAATAGGGAGTTCCTTTAGTTGCCTCTTTTCGTACTATCATGCACTGTATTTATTCGCTGGATGACAGCAGCAGAGGACCGATCTTTGTGGAAAACCTTGGCTTTTGCAGCATGGACGTCTTGCGGCTGATAATGAGATGTACTATCATTTCCGGGCATAGTTATCTTTAAATTCTTTTTGAAGGACTTCTCTTTGAATGTCTCTTCTACAATGGATAAAAAAGGATAAAAAAATATATTACTTTTGACAGAAACTAAAAACCAACGTATTTTTTTTTTCAATTCACGCAAGAATTTTTTACAATTCACGCTTCTTAAGATACGAGTGCCGAGTGCCTTTTTTTATGGCAAGGAAGGCAAACGAGCACACAGACCACCTGATGGTAGGTGGAAACTGTGACCCATAGACATTCGCATTCACAAGACTGCAAACGCACTAACGACGACGACTAAGATGGAATGCCTCTATGCTAGTCATTTCACCAATTACAGGAACAAGTACCTTAAGAGCTCATTATAAACCGTTGCATATATAACTTTTTCTAGCTTAAAATGATAATGACATAAATAAACAATCGCTAACTTTTCGCGTATACTTTACTCGATATTATAATATTTTTCTAGCTGTTTGTTTAAATTTTCAGTATGGTGAAATCAATATGAACATTTGGTATAACACAGGCTTATAAAGCCTACTTTAGATAAGCCTACCCAAAACCGTCCAAAATGGCATATGATACAATGCCGACGCTAACATTTATCCCCAAACGCGAACACATAAAGGTGAAACATGGAAACAGAATTACTTTAACGATTTGGAGTTCCATAAATAAAGTCACACTAAACGTTTGTCTGTCCCACAATTGTAAATATATTGCTTATCCCCTTGCTTGACACAACACTGAGAAGAGATAAATCTATTTTATAATCACATTATTGAACACATTCGCAGAATTTCACCCAGAATGTGGTGTTAGTAAAACTTTACATTATTTTTCATATACGAGTACGTTTACATTTTTTTATGAATACTTGATTTTTACTATTTGTATTAAAACGTTATTGCGCCACAAAAAAATGTGAAATTAATTCCTTTCGTCGTTCTCCCCCAACCAAGCAACGGTGCAAGGAAAAAAAAATTTTTTTTTAATTAAAGTTAGCTGCATGAGCACTTTTAAGTACACATCAAATCATCAGTCAGCAAGGAGCCAGCTTACCATTTACTCGTACATATTATATTCTAATATATAATACAATGATAGGTTATACACAATCAATAACTATGTATTAAATTATATCTGAACCATAAACAGGTTGCATAGCTGTGATTTTAAAGGCTATACAACATACTATTAGAGAGGAATATAAACACACCCCATTCATATCGTCATAACCATTAGGTTCGGGAACAAACAATAATCCAATGTGCAATGTGCATCATCAAAATTTCCAAGCGAACCGAACAATCGCATTTTGTAACAAGCTAAACAAATACAAATTGTTCTAACAATAATCAAATCTAATTTATATCGAAAATTTGCTACCGTTATTGACAGACACATAATGCAAAGCTCTAACTATGTAGTTAAATACTCTTCAAAGCTTACTGTTAGTTATTGTCATAGTTTTACATACATTTACAAACTTTCATAATACCAACGTACTGGTAAATAAAACTTTAAAAACCCAACCCATACTTAAATTAAACATTTTAAATCCGCTATTTTAGCATTCATATTCCAGCGATATTCGCAACGCTAAGCAAGTTGGTAATTACGATAATTCTTTGGTCGAAATCAGACTATCCGTTCATTCTCTACAGGAAACACAGGAACATACTTACCCATATTATTTCTATACATGCACAGCAGTCTTTTTAGAATTATAATATGTTCATTACATACCTATCCTTTAGTTGGTAAATACACAAGTACTATGGACACTTTTAATTTAATACCGCAATAAATTTTCCTACAGTTTTTAAATCAATTGTAAACCGAAGCGTTCTCGGTTATTGTATTATAGGGAAACAGTCGGCGTAATCGATTAGGTACTTCGATTTACATAAATCAATAGAAAATTAATAGCGTCATGGCATGGTAAATTACTCTGCTATGTAAATCTGTTATTCATACTAGGGAGAGTTTAATTAAGCAGATATAATATTGTGATGCGATGTTTTGATTCCTGCTCAAATCAATAACGTCTGCGAAGCTCCCGAAGCCGTTCGCTTACACGTAATAAAAATGTTACTCGTTGACACCATTGTATGTAACAACAGAGTTCTATTATCAAATCACATGCGAACATTACGCCTTCCAGACATTTTTATTTGGCAGGAGATTTAAGGTATTCGTATTTTACACGGCTTGGCGTAGCTCCCGAAACTGTAGACAAATGGATTGATTTTTAAAACTATGTCTCTTTTCCGATAAATTGGTATAAATATATATACAGGCTGTGGTGTCTCATTTAAATCGGTCAGTATGGGAAAGTCTGAAACTATAAGACATACGAAGATCTGTTCTTAGGAACCATGTCATCGAGTTTAATAAGAAGTAAAACTGTATTCATACATTAAAAAAAAAACCTGTACTCAGCTAGGAAATCGAACCCAGTTGTTTTGTAAAAAATAATCTTACACTATTTTTATTTAGATATCGACTGTATAGGTCTTAAGCAGTAAATGGCTCTATGAAACATAGTGTCTAAAATGAATAAAATGCATTGTTTACATACAAATAATACAATAGAGACAATTTTACATGCCTGAACTTTTTGAATATTGTAACGGTGGTCACTTCGAACACCTACTAAAATAAATTAAAGTATGTGAAAACTGTGCATTTTATTAATTTTAGACATCATGTTTCAAAAAGCCATTTACTGCTTAGATCTACAGAATCGATATCTAAATAGAAATAGTGTAATTTTATTTTTTTCAAAACTACCGGGTCCATTCCCGAGCTGTTTTTTTTTAAATGTTTAATGTATGAAATGCAGTTTTTCTTCCTGGTTCCTAAGAACAGATCTTCGTATGTCTTATAGTTTCAGACTTTCCCATACTGACCGATTTAAATGAGACACCCTGTATATCTAATAATGACGTTAAACGTTGAAATCGGTGGCTAGTAACTGAATTACATCTTATGAAGTGGCCAATTATTAAGCATTTATCTTACTAACTAAAGAGTGGGTTTTCGTACTCTTATACAATAAAGCAGTTGGTAAATGGATCACAATGGACCGATCGATGGGAGTATAGATACCGTTAAAGACACATCTTTATGTGCAAATTATACTTTTATATACCAAACTGTTTATCGGCCACAATGGCCTACCACTTGCGCTGTCTTATGTAGTCTTGCTACGTGTGTGTTAAAGCAAAACATTCGGTTAAACACATTGTCGAAATATGTTGATCGTTTTTAGGAGTGAAAGTAACAAAGATGTAAGATGACATATATTTCTATCCTTTTCTCTGGCTGAAACATGGCAGGTGTTCACAACTTTAAAAGATGAGCATGCTCACGCCTGACGCATCGCTCACGGCGATGCTTGTGAATAACCCGTTTGCCGGGAACAGGCCCCAATGTTGCAGACGCCGAGAGACAGTTTATTTTGAATGTATACATTTATAGTACTAGTAGAGGTACACCAGAAAAGGATTTAGTAAAATTCATCCCGAGTTGGAACTGTTACTAATTTGCAAAAGACCAACCAATGAAAGTCTACCCCAAAAAACAATTTCACTGTTCACTTGTACCTTCCAACCTTGCCATTAGCAGAATTTTCCGCTCATTCCCAAAATACCATGATTTGAAAATACCAGATTACACTTCATACCAGATTCCCGAATCACCAGATTCAACATTTTGGGTAAGTACAATAAATTAATCCCTATTTTGAATCTGGTGATTAGGGAATCTGATATAAAGTGTATTCCGGTATTTTGAAATTATGGTATTTTGGGAATGAGCGGAAATTTCCCACTGGAAAGTAGCTATATTATGTCAAAGAATAGATAGTGAGTCCACCTAAATTTCTCAAGGTCTCAAGAAGAGTCAGTAAATACCGGTGTAGAATCCCGCAGCGGGCCTCCAAGCAAGCCCGACGCAACGGTCACGGCGCGGCGCTGCATGTGAGCGATCCGTTTACCGGGAATGAGCGGAATACAGCCCCCAAAAAGTTGCATGTGCCGAGAACCACTTTATTTAGAGACTATACATTTGTAGTACTACTAGAGGTACATTCATAAAATATCTATCCAAATTCATACCCTAACGGGAACTGATAATCGGTCACAACCGATGACAGTCCACCTAGATTTTCACCATAGAAAAAAAGTTAGTAAATATCGGTGTACAAACCCGCTGCGGGCGTTCTCACGCCCGACGCCTTGCTCACGGCGTTTACCGGGAATGAGCGGAGGAAAGCCCTCAAAAAGTTACAAGTGCTGAGAGCCACGTTATTTCGGATCTATACGTTTGTAGTAAGTACTAGTCGAGGTACATCAGAAAGATTTTATTAAAATTCATCCCCTAACGGGAACTGTTAATGGGTCATAATAGCCAAAGCGATGAGAGGCCACCTACATTTCCTAAGGTCTTAAAAAGAGTCAGTAAATACCGGTGTAGAATCCCGCAGCGGGCGTCCTCACACCCGACGCATCGCTCACGGCGCTGCGTGTGAACGACCCGTTTACCGGGAACGAGCGGAAGAAAGCCCCCACAACGTTGCAGGCGCCGAGAGCCACGATCTCTTGAGTCGCGTCCAACGTTTTCCCGTTCGCTGAAATAATGTATTAGGTTGTCAACTTTTCGGAGATTTAGGGTTGTCATCGCGGTTGTGTTTTGTTTCACGAGCATTATTCATCAAGTGATTTCGAAGGTGAAACAGGAATGTTATATATTTTTAAATATTTAGTTTAAACACACAATGTTAATGTGACTTTGTAAAATAAAAAGTATATTGGCAAGTTTTTGTTCTTACTCTTGCTACTAGCTAAATAGATTTTTGCAGTTGTATTACCGAAAACAAAAAAAATGCGCTAGGTACGTAAATAGTTACACCTTTATTTTCTAAAGAGAATGGATCGTCAAGGAGTTTTCCAATGAATAATTCTCTCAGACATACTTTTTCGACAGCCAAATCAAAAGACCCGACTGCAAAGATATATAAAATTGGAAGGTAAGTGATCGGTGCCTATGGGAATGCAGGCCGAGCCAAAACCTGAGCCTCAACGGAGGTAAAAAAAGAAATAAATTTTATAGCAACTGGCACGAACTTGCTCTTGGAAATAAACTAAACTCGGGCTGGGATTTTTACGAATTCCCACCCAAACTATTTTATTTATATGTCAAGCAATTTTATTTGTATGTTTATTTTATGTGTCGCAAGATGAACACTACTTACTTTTACATCAAGCTGTGTAGATAAATACTATTTATCGAGCTTAAATTGTTTCATGAGAATTATGGCATGCATACTTTATTTGTTTAAGTACTTAAGGGTAAGGACCAAAAAGTTGGCCACGCTAACTTACTCTTTTTTTTTTACTTTTCTGTTGTGACCCGAAAGTTATCTATATAATTTCAGGGATAAATTTCGTTGCACAACGGAACTTTTTTCGATTTCGTTGTTTGTATCGTTAACTGCGCTTAACTATGGTCCACAAAATAAATAGGGAAAAATGTAAATAGGGAAAGAAAACGTTCGGATTTTTTATAATTACAAAAAATATTGAACAGTAAATATGTGTACAGGTAAAGGAGGCGATCAGAATTATTTATACACGAAAATAATATATTACAAAATACATCTAACAAACCCTACCAACTAACCTAATAGAACCAAAAATAAAACAGTTATATTTCTGGCCTGTATTCTTATCCAAGCCCGTGTTTTTATTTCATTAAGTTTCTCTTCTAGACAGTCTTAAGATCTCCGGAAGCCAGGCTTAGCTTTAGGGTGTTTGTCTTGTCACAGAGTGTTTAGATGTTGCTAGTAAAGTGAAGCGAGCGTAGAAGTTAACCGCTCTCACAACTTACTGGTTTTGTTATACTTCTCAAGAAAAACAGAAGCACAAGAGTGTAAAGGCAATGTCTATTTAGGTCTGAGGAATTGAGATTCAGTTTGTATGCTGTGTTTTTACAATGCATAAAGTCACAATGTTTTTGTTAGTTGTTTCGATTTTTCATAGGTTACATTTAACGATTGTGTGTGGTTGTAACTCAAACGGTTTCGTTTTAAATATAGTTTTAATATTAGGTAGCTATCTAGAGATGTAATGCAGCCAGTGTCAATAGGGATCGTGATGTTCTTTTTATAGTGAAGATTATTATTTATATCTTTAATATTTGAGTAGCTTAGGTTTATTTTAATTTAAATACGTTTAGTTTTAATTTTTAATTGTATTATTCTCAAACTAGGTAGCTTAGTTTGTTTTTTATTATTTTGTATTTTTTAATATTTAGTCCCGTTACTTAATTTATTTAAACAAATTATCTAAAAATGACCTGTTTAATCGATATACCTTTGATTAAGCAAAAGCTACTTAAATTATCAGGTCGCGAAATAATTTTGCTACAGAAAATCGATTATTCATTGCAATGTCTTTCTTGTCACGTGATTCACACAGAATGACTTGTATCTATGATAGCTCAACTGTCAAAGTCAGTGATTGATAAATCATAAAATAACTTACAGAAAGCCTTTGCTATAGCGACGTTGGAGATGATCCCGACCAATGGTACCACCAGCAACCCTGAACCAAGGTGTGCCAGCATGCTGCCTACAGTGATGGTCTCATTGCCCAATGTCGTGTGAAATGGAGGGACCTCTGGAGTCGGCAGTCCTGGTGTTATCTTACCTTTAACGAAATAAAAAAATGGTTCGGCAAATATGTTTTGCGTTGTGGCAGGTGGAACATTATTATTTTCGAGAGGCAACCATTCCCTAACTAAAAAACAAAGAGACCTGGTAATAGACATTAGGTATTCATGCAACTGTCACTTGATAAAGGCCTTTGTGACACTAGTGGTGAAGTTAGGACACGTGGCATAAGCGAGTATAACAGGTTAGAGTTCAATAGTACGTCATTTCCAATTTTTGTAATGAACGTTATCATGGTGTTCATTATCTATGCTATAATGGTTATTGTAGAACTGTTATAACCATGGCACGCATATAATATAACTGCTATCACCATGATAACGCGTAGGCAGGTTACAATATGTACGGCAAAGTACTTAGCGCCGTCATCGAAAATAAAATATTCTCTAAAGTACCTACTGGTATTTCTTAACATAACATACAGAACGAGTTATGGTCCAACTGACCCTAAAAACTGTGAAACATGTTAAACTGATCGCTTTATTCCATGCCCAAAAACGCGAAACGTAAATTACGTTAGGAACCAGATTGCATTTTCAATCTAGGTAGCGGTTGAGGTTTTCCAACTTCATAACAAGTTTCACGTTCCACTTAGAGCTATAATTGAACATGCCAAAAACAAATAGCTTTACATACGGGAAAACCCAAATAAGAGAACACAATAACAAAACACAATATCCATAAAACCGGTTACCTTTCTGCATTCAGATTGAAAAAGCAGCAAACTACCATTTTCTATACGAAGATGCTGGAATGAAATTTAAAATTTTCCAGATATTCATGAGATCGCTGCCAATCTCTAGACGTGGTCGTGCTTGAGTGAACATTTGTCAGTTAATAAAGTTTCCATTGGGAACAGTCGGGTGCCTCTCGTCTTGTTTGTTTTCAGAGGCGACTGTAATTTAAAATTTTAAGAAAAGTATTTCTTTACGACTATCAATTTTTAAGAGGCTATCAATATTGGCACAACGTGAAAAAGGTTTCAAATGATCGACAGCCAAATGTTTTCATTAAACTGCGAATATTTTTGCCCGTGAAAAGTAAACCAGTTGTAAAAACTTTTGAGCGTGTGAATCGGAACAGTACGTGCGGGTTTCCTTTGTACAATATTTCATGTAAATTATATAATATTGGTTTCGATCATAGGCATTTACAATTTTAGGATGTTGAACGTGGTTCATAATGAGTTGAGGGTAATTAATAGAAATAAGCATAGTTTGAAACATTCAGAACTAAGTAGAATGTATTACGAAACTTTTTACAACCCAACGGCATCGGAATCGTAAAATTCCAACTTCATAAATCATACTTTGGCCACACAAACCGTCTCTGTAGATGTTCAATTTCCCAAATGAAGACACATTCCTTTACTGACCTTAATATAATTTTACCAGAAAATTTCAAGTTGCTTCGTCAAGCCAAATAGATTTGGGTTTATTGGCGGAAACATTTTATTATACTGCTGACCTTGCCACAGATAAGCCAGCTAAATAAATCAAATTGGGTTTTCTGCGCGATTGTTTGGAAATATGAGCGAGACTCTGTGGTAAACTCAGTGCATAACTTAAAGCAGTTTTTGGATTTGGGTTAACTTTCACCTACCTTAGTTTACATTTTGAAATCAGTGAATCAGGGCTTCTACGTAAGTACAGTATACACAATAAGTAATTAAGTTAAGAATTAAACTCAGTGAATACTCTTTAAGCTTAATACGCTGACACTATAATTTAGTCGTTGCTTACTGGCATTACTGGCTTGTAGTCACTTATGCAACGTGTAAAGTCAAAGTCATACATATATATATACCAACCAATAACCAGCTATAGATAGACAAGCCAGTGCAGTTATTTAGCGCACTATAATATTATGCCTATGCCTTGCTGCTAAAGAGCTAACTAAGGGTGAATAGTGTCTACTACATGCTTAAAGTAACTGTGATTGACATCTGGTCAAGGTGTTGACCACAGCTAAGTTTCCGAAATGTTTGACTAACCAGTTAATATCAAAGGATCTCCGACATCCAAGTAAACGCAGAATGCAGTCACCGCCGCCAGAATCACCACGACGGCGTTCCTCGCCACTCCGGAGAACCACAGGCTCTTCTGTAGCAACAGCACACCCTTCCGGCTCTTCTCGTCTACTGGTTCTTTGATTTGGATGTCCTTCAATGCCTAAAGATCACAATTTACAATTTCAAAGAATGAAAACTATGGTAAGAAAAACTTTTAAGGCTCTGTTATTCTATTGACAATACAATCTGACGGATAGATTTTATTGTAGCTATGTATTTTTCTTTAAATTCTATTCATCTTCTTTTTCCGGTTTAAATTCAGAAAGGATTTTAAGCTAAAATAAATTTCGTGAAATTTTTTGACGATTGAAATAGGCACGTGACATAAAAAAGAGAAAAAAAGACAATGGACCAATTCTATTTATTTCATATTTCCCAAAATTGTAAAACGAATTGACAGTATAGCTTAAAATGGCAACACTGCGAGGATTTATCTTTTGTACAGGATTCAAAGAATAAAACTAAAAAGCTAACCAACACACGTTCAATATGAAATTCAGTTGGTAAATTGACGTGCTATTCTAACTTGCACAAATATTGGTAAAAGCTCAAAAATGTGGGCCAATCGCGGCACTATCAAATAACTGCATTATTCACTGAATATTTTGACGTTAGGCCGTTGTACAGCAGTGGACGTCTTGCGGCTGATAATGATGATAATGATGATGATGATTTTGACGTTTTGGGGTTCCGTATCCAAAGGGCAGAATGCAGCCCTTTTGCTTACACTCTGAGAGCTCATATAAACAAAATAAGATACAGAGCAGCGCCTCTATTCTAGGCAGTAATAAAAATATCGTGTTTGACCTGCTACGGAATCATTTTTCACTCGACCGCCATTACTGTAAAGTAAATAAGAGCTATCAAAACGTTAAACGTTACGTTATATTAAACACGATACGGATTTTACCGTGTTGAATAGAGGCCCTGGGCTGAGACTCTAGTGGGTAATAGTACATTATTACAGACGCCGGGAAGTAGGTGGTTGCAGGCCGAGTTAATATAGACGGCCGAGCGAAGCGAGGTCGGATAGTTACGAGGCTGGCAACCCCTTTTCACGGCGAGGTATGTATAGTGCTTTTCTCAAACATATGCAATGAAATTAAAAAAAAACATCACTCAAAAAACATTTGTGTAATAGGCATTAACGCGGATATTTTTGGTCCGAACCACACAGATACAAAAAAAAAACGATTTTCAGCTATTCAGCCTGTTCATAAAACCAGCTGTCATGGTCACATTAAAATTAAAAAAAAATTACTTCCCGGCCTAGGCCTTCAATTTTGTATGAAATTCCTTTACAGTTCTCTCGAGTTGTTCCGTCGGGAACGTGGCACTTTGAAGCCTAAAATAACTAACATAACGCCGACATTACATAGCATGTTTGAGAAAAATCTAATTCTATCCTTTTCACGCGTTTCCGTATTTTCAACGTTTTGATAGCTCTTATTTACTTGACAGTAATGAAAACCGTATCAAAAACAATTGTAGTATAAAAAACATACATACAGCCGAACATAAAACCTCCTCCTTTTTGAAGTCAGTTTAAAAGAGAAATAGAGGGCCAAAAGTTGTTCCATTACAGCAGATCTTAATAAGGTGTCGTCCACATAAATGTCGGACAGAAACCGTGTTATAATTTTATTGTTATATCTTACAACAGATACTTCATGTTAATCAAAACCTTGGAATAAACTTTCTTCTTGTTGAGCCTACGTTTTACTGTTGAGTATTAATGATCTTATCCGAATACCAAGTAGTTTGATGGGCTTTCCTCTCGATAATAATATTAATAGCTTCGCAGATTAAAGCCACGTGCAACAGCAAAATTACCTAATACTAACAAAATGTATTAATCCCTTAGAGAGTTAGCTCAGGTAGAATTGGACAATAGCTTCTAACACGTGCAAACGTGCATCTGTTACTGTTACCTAACTTCTAAGCGCGGTGACCGCAGTGCACTGCGGAGTTGAGACTTATGGACTAAATTGAATGTGATAAAATCTGAACTAGGACATCTATTTTATCGATTGTCTTCTGTT
The DNA here is from genome assembly GCA_927399475.2 of Acleris emargana. Taxonomy (NCBI): domain Eukaryota; kingdom Metazoa; phylum Arthropoda; class Insecta; order Lepidoptera; family Tortricidae; genus Acleris; species Acleris emargana. The sequence goes on from OV656840.1 coordinate 9,846,417, forward strand.
TTTAACACTAACTAGGTAATTAAGACGAAGGCACGCAATAACAGGACAGGGTCAACAAGTAAGTACCTATAAAAAATAAGATAAAAGACGTTTATTAAGTAAGTAGGCCGCACGGACACTTATACGCGTCAAAAATCTACCAGTGCTCTGCAAGAGACCACTGCTGAGAAAAAACGCCGCAAGAAACTCACACACACCATAAACACTTAACAATATTGAATAACTATTATGTAGCATAATGATTGTTGAAAAATATCTACCAGTTGGCTGTACCTATTGGAAACCATAATGTTAAATTATTTCCATGAATAACTCCTTGATTCAATCACGCTACATTGCCGAAAATACCGCTCCGATTTTCAGAATGTTACGTACCTCTGAGCCTCTAAGAGCGCATGTAACTTAAAAGTCCACAAAGCAACCCAAATTAGTCGTAATATGGTTGAGTTAAACTAGCACTGTTAGAATGGCTTGCAAACGTGAGATAAATGAATATAAAAATCCATACATTATTTGACCATTTGGTACAAAAATCCTCTCAATAAGCGAGTCGATGTAAACGATCATACTCGAGACATTATAGCATCCCGGAAAATTGGACTGGAGGGAATAGCTATAAACGACTTCTACGAGTCATATTCATTACGAAAACAGTCAGAATTACTGTAAGTGTGACTTTACCGTAGTTGATAAGTATCAAGAATTTGTGCCTTCGCCTTCGTAGTGATTACCCTAGCTACTGACTAGTGAATGGACGATGTTAGCAAGTGAAATGCTGCGGTCGCATAGCATTTCCCGGGTTCGGTGGAGGCGTGAAGATGTTTTAGATACAAAGCATTATTCGATGTGGTCGGCTAATATAATTACTATTTTCATAAATAGAAGATGAAATACTCTAGTAACTAGTCTAGTAAACATCTTAGCCTGATTATACAAAACGTGGTTACGGAATTGTCAACAACTTATTTAAGAGTGCTTGGTAATTCTGTAGCTCTGCCTACCCCGCTCCGGGAATGAAGGCGTGAGTTTATGTATGTATGTATGTATGTAGAAGATGAAAATGTATAAAAGTTATTTCCAAAAAAGATGTTTAACGGTGAGGTTGTACATTGTTGTTGACGAATGTTGAATGATGACTCAGTTGCGAGTTGGACTGAATAAATATACTTTTAAAATATTATTTATAAAAATATACATTAGGTACTTTATATTGGCAAACTATTATATAAATGTAACAGGACAATTTTGTGTATGCATAGCTTGATTGCCATTATAAGAGGTTAATATCTATCACTATTACAGTGGTTAGTAAGTACTTAGATGAAATTATTATAAAGCTATATTTAACGTTTTAAAACTACTAACCTTCATCCCCAAAAGGACAATACAGCAGACCAAACTGAGTAACGTATCAGGCAACCTCGTGTCGCCTACATGTTCGAACAATCCTTTCCAGGTCCCAACAAATGTCTCAGCGCTGAACTTGAGACCAAGCAACCCCTTGATCTGCGATGACGCTATGGTAATGGCGGCTGCTGATGTAAAACCGGAAACAACCGGTAATGACACGAATTCCACTAGGAATCCTGAAACAATAAAAAGGAGCTGGTTGTAGTGTGTGGTTGTAGTGATTATACATATTTTTTGCGTTTTTTGCTCTGCAATTTCTCTAAGGTGCAATTTATTATTTTTAAATAGTAGAAATCTCGGAAGATACCTAATTGCCTGCCGTCTCTTTTGTGTTTTATTTGTGAAGCGGCAGATTGAGCTCATTTGCACTATTGCAAGTGACGTTTGGGAAATTGGATGCATTGCTTTGAGTTGAGGACTTGAGGTACAAATTTTAATAGTAAAATTGCTTATTCATTTATTTACAATATCATACATACTTACTATCGTAATGCATTAAAAAACGCGAATCAACCATGTCATGAGTTTAAATTAACACGACATATTGCAAAGTATTTTGTAATCGATTTCAGAACATTTAGCATTATTCGCTTCGGTCTTGTTATGGAACATGTGTCCCTCGAAATACCTAATAAAATTTGTCCTAACGGCTCGTTTGTCTGAATTATTGATTTCTTAAACTGATTTTCAACTGAGTCAGGCAACTTTTTTTCTAAATATACCTGCGGTTAGGTATGGTTAGGTTAGGTTAAGGTTGCAGGCTTTAGGATAAACAAAACTTCAGACAAACGATGCATTAGGACAAATGAAGATTAGGGATTCCAATATAGACCCGTGATCTCGTATTACAGCTAACCATACCTAGTTGCAACACGCCAGCGATAACTTGTACGACGCCCGACGTCAGACACAACAGAACAGCATAATCCGGGTTCGTGCCACTTGTGTAAGTAAACGTAAGAAGGGACAGGAGTGCCGTGGGTCCGATGTTGATCTGTGGGCACGTGCCCATCACAGCGTACACAAAGCCACCAATGAAAGACGCGTATAATCCATACTGAAAATAAAAGTACATGCTAGATTTTTCCGTATCAGTCTTCTATCGTTCGTCTGTCAGAACGTTGACGGCAATTTATTTATGGTTCACCAAGAGTTGTTACAATGCATTTATGATAGTGAATTACATTAAAATAGAGTTAATTAAAATTCATAATACATTTATTATGGCCGGAAATATATTCTACTAGTACAGTAGGGTAAACTGGGTACGATTGTGCCAGGGTACGGTAGTGACAGTCGCTATAACAGCGAAACTATACGGATCGCGGGGAGGGGTGCAAGGGGAAAGACAAGCGGCATGCAAGTCTAAACGCGTGTCCCAGTGTTGCGTCAGCCGGCGTGCGACGGTAACGTAAGCAGGAGCCCGCATTGATTTTCGACAGTCAAAACTAAGTTTTTTTGTTCGATTTCTTTTTGTAATTACGGCTATTTGTACACTTTTATTTTATTTTGTTATAACCTGAACATTAGCAGTTACTTACGAGTAATTACTTTTAATGCAGATCTTTTTGCTCAGGCATGGTCATTTTTTGTTTTCAAAAGTATGCGTTGGGTACGGTTGTGACAAATTTTGTGGGTACGGTTGTGACATTGTTTTTTTTGTTTTGTTTTATTTTAGATGCCTAGAAAACGCGTGCGGAAGACCGAGAGAGGCTTGTCTGATATTAGTAAATATGAAAATGCTTACGAAGAGGTGAAACGCGGTTCTTTGTTGTGTTATAGTTCTGTTAAAATTTTGTAAAACTTTTTCCAGTTTTTTTTTTTTTCTTTGTTGTGTTACAGTTTTGTTAAAATTTTGTAGTAGTTAACATTTTGACTGACTATAAAGAAGACTGTTATATGTTACAGTGCCTTATTAATTTTAAGAAGATAAGTGATCACAGACTTTCGCTTTTTTGCCATAAAGTGATTGTTAACTTTGTTTAGAAGAAGATTATGTTGTGTTCAGTTAATTATTTGTAACAATAAAGTCATTACAAACTATTTGGATGTATTTTGTATGCCTGTCACTACCGACCCCAACCACTGTCACAACCGCCCTTGGGGTGTGGCCGGTTGTGACACTTTCCCTTTTTTTTTGATTTTGATCTTATGCCTAATACAGCGTAGTTAGGGACAATATTTTAACAATTTTAGGTAGATAAATATTCAAATTAAGTATTAAAGTGATTTTTCTCCCAGATAACTGGCAAATTTACAACATTTTTTTTTTTTTTTTTTTTGCCCCCGCGGCGACTTGAACAGCTACTACCGCAGGGATATGGCTTCCACGTGAAGTGATTTCGCCAGTGTCAAGGTTTATATGAGTATAAAACACAATCCAATCTTCTCTAGGAAGATTGGGGGCAACGTTGTACGGTGATTTGTAGGTCAGAGGTCAAGATAGTTTTAACCTCTGCACCACTGCGAGTCCACTTGAAACGAGAAGAAAGATGCCAGATACACGAAATAAGTCCAAGTCTTCAATCACTGTGCGACACTAAGGCATAAAAAGTACAAATCACTATCAGAAAAGAACTTTGAACACCTAATTACCCAAAAATTAAAGTCTAAAACAAATTACACGTCCGCCATCTTTTAACGTTGCAAATGGCCTCATTTACAACATTATAGGCGATCAAACCAAAATTGTCACAACCGTACCCAGCTTACCCTACAATTAAATTTATCATTTCTAATTTCGCCAACTTCAGATTTAAAAATAAAAAAACTACCCAGTAACCCGTGACGCTAAGAATAATCTACCTTTACCAAGGCACAAAGAACCATACACTCATACATACATACATACAGGTCAAACAATAACACTCCTCCTTCAGCAGTCGGGCAAAAAGAGTTAACATGCAGTTACATCTGCACGCAGAAGCTATTAATGCATTAATAATCCTGGTTTTCGACGAGTACAGCAGGTTTTATGACATGGCTTTACAGTTCATTTTACGGCGAGCGTAAAGGACAGAGCTATCGCAGTTGTTTAGCTCTGTCCTTTTATAACAGCGTAAACGGAACTGCGTAGTTATGTCAAAATAGCCACCGTGATAGATCTGAACCTGAGCCTGAGCAAAAGCAAAAGCTAACCGCAATTGATTTGCCGCATCAAATTGAACAGAAACACTGGATCTTTAATATACTAATGTCTGTTCTGTGGGAAATAGAAATCATCCTAAAATATGTGTTTACTTCCTTAGGAGAATCTCCTTTTGGCTAGCAATGAGTAGAAGTACCATATAGTTTAGTTTATATTATTTATTTATTTATTTATTTATTTATTTATTCATAAAATTTGCAACATAATATTATATTATTATTTTCATCCATGTAATATTAAAATATATCTAAATTGCATTGCATGTCAAAAATTACGAAATAACATTGATATCATCAACATTAATACAATATAATAAATAATACAAAAATAACACTCAAATGCTCTCCCCCACCAATTACTTCTGATTTACTACGATAGAATATTTAGAGGTGATAGATCCTTCGCATTTTAGTGTTCCGGTGTGGGGATAAGACAATTAAATGGTGAAATTACTATTATAGAGGCACTCCATCTTAGTCCTCAGGCTTGGCAACACACCACAACACAAATATTTCTGTCTGATGATGTGCTTAGTTCGTATAGGATATGGTTTTACCAGTAATTTATACACCGGTAGAAATCCTACTAATATTATAGATGCCAAAGTTTGTATATGTGTATGTGTGTGTGTTAGTTTGATACTCCTTCACGCTGCAACGAGGGGAGAGATTTAGATGACATTTGGAATGGAGATAACTTATACACTGAATTAATACAAATGCTACTTGTTATAACGGTCGCGGGCAGAAGCTAGTTAAAATAAAAAACTACTTTGTTAAACTACTAGAATATGTTTAATATTTCATTGTAAGTGCATCGGTGTAGTAGTCGCCAAGGCTCGGGCCGAGATCGCACGCTGTCAAGTTTGATTCCCAGCGGTCAACATGTACCGAGAAATGTTTCAAACTTACATACATACATTTACATTAAGTACCCATGAACTGCGGTGGCTGGCGCTTATATGGAATGCAATTTAATATAACAATAGGTTATCTTCTTGGATGATATTACACATTTAGAGTTATATTATTGTATGTAAATGTATGTATGTAAACTCTTTATTGCACAAAAATATAAATATTAAAGTAATGTACAAAGGCGAACTTATCCCTAAATGGGATCTCTTCCAGCTAACCCTGAAGTTAATGAGTTAGGATAAAGACCGTGCAGACTGGGGCACCGGGGCGTGATTTAATGTATGCATGTCTGTATGGATATACAGAAAGCACATGTTTAGTCACTTCAGTAACTCTTTGAGTTATCACGATTTGAAAGTACGACTCAGTAATTTTGCTCGTTATTTTCGTGTACCTAATGCTTGATTTTTACTTTGTGAAGTTCAAGATTTTCTTTGCCACTTGTCAGCAAATGAATAAACTTCGCACTTGCACTTCGCAAAGTGTATGTAATTCAGGCAAGTACAGTTTTTTAAATTGGATAAGTAAAAGTTCAATTAAGATCGATAGTGGTAATTAACTTACCAAGTAATCTAGTTTACGAACTCTACGTTTTCGAATTAAAATCTCACTAATCATAAGGTAACAGAAAATGTTTTTTCCGCGTACCCTTCATTTAACTTAGTGTTCTGCTAGAAAAAATAATCTAAACACGATTTTTTGCAACTTTTTTAATGAGGCGCTCTTTCTTTGTGCAATACTTGTTATTTTGACATTATTGCTCGAAAAATAAGACGCGCCCTTTAATGATTAAAACGATATTATGGAAAACGAGAAGCAGGCAAAGGAGAATAATTACCCGGCTCAGGTTCGACACCGCACCCTGCTTCTTGTTATTTTGATAAAAAGGTACTGATGAACTGTCGTCTCGTACGTGACTGGCAACAAAATGACCTGATCAAATTTAATGGGTCTCAAATCTGTAAACGTTAAATGGAAATATCTCATGCTGTAATTGCCTGTAAATTATAGAAGTTACATAAAAGGTTGTAATTATTTATTTCGAAAATTTACAGTTATTTCCTACTAAAATAACTGGAAAGATGGTTTACTGCTGAAATTAATAAGTTAAGGCATTTATTTACCTAACAAACAATACGTTATTTTAGTGTTGATATATAGCATGGTTTGTTTTTATTGATTCAGTAACTATGGGGAAATCCGGATCTATAGGAAACACACCTACAGGGAAACTGTCTGATGTACTATTAGGTTAGGTATTTTTTCGGAATATTACTTTTTGATCTGTTGGTTTTAAACAAACAATGTGATGATTATTGACATTTAACATTTATTGAGATAGGTATTCGCAAACATTACTAGCAGAAACACCTCCCTCTAAGCTATTTATAGAATATTTCAAATTTGCCGCATGCAAACACCGTATAAAAGCCAAAGTATGAAAGTAGGTATGTAATAATTAAACGATTTCAAAACAGGGAGATGCGCAAACATGCGCAATTTGATAGTCAATGTAAAATTAACCCCCCCATCTTAAAAAATAAGGTCACTAATACATACGCGTTTATATGAGACATACGCCCTTTTTTCTAAATCCTACCTAGAGCAAATATTAAAGACAGTGCTGTGCTTTTTAAGATAACCGTGAAGATACTATCATACACGCATAGGACGGCTCTGTTGGTGTAAAAACAATGAAGAATAAGGATTGTTGTAGCCCCTATTTTTAACCCAGCCGCCATTACTGTCTAGTTAATACAACCCATCATAGCGTACGAATACGACTTCACAATGACCGCGAATTCATGCGCTTAGAATTAGTTTCCCGCTATACTTATTATATTCCCGTTGGGGGTCGATTTTCGGAGAATCCTTTCGTAATCCACCCCTAGGGAACCCAAGGAATAATCCCTCCAAATTTCAAGTACCCAGCGGCTTAACCGGTGCTTTGTCTAACAGTCAGTCTCAGTGTTGCCACCTTAGCCCTTTTGGGGCTAGATCTAGCACTTTTTACTTTAGGTGAACTCGTTGTTTGAAGATTGAGCCCGGAAAGGGCTATCTAGCCCTTTTCATTTTCTTGAAAATATTGTGCCAAAATCTGAAATTTGCGCCATGCTAACATCGCGATAGCATCGAACTTTCGCGATTTGTGTCATAGATATTGATTTATTTCTATTTTTGTGGTAGATACATAAAACAGAGAATTTTGAAAAATCTTATTTTGATACAAACTAAAACATAAATCCGTAATTGATTGAGTAAAGGTGTTTTTTAGCACTTTTTTACAGCAAGTCTATTCTAAGTACCTAATTCGTGCACCATCTAGCCCAATCTAGCCCTTATTACCTACTTCAACTGCCCCCATTACTAAAACTAAGGTGGCAACACTGGTCAGTCACTCAGTTGCGGTATTGTTTTATATTTTTTGAAGATAGTATTAAGGGTAAAGGAAAACAATGTACATGGCATTAAGCATGGCTGGTAGGATGTGGCATTAAGTCCACCATTTGTGGGAACTTACTTTGTGTATTGTACAATAAAGTTTAAGTACATAAATAAATAAATAAATATAGCGTAGAATAAGGCCCCTGGTCAAACACAGAACCTTCCATTCTCGCAATCGGATGAGACATACATACATGACGGTGTTAATTTCAGTTCGCGCCATCTTAGGAGTCATTACGCAAACAAATACTTTTGGTTTCGGTAAACAGCATGCTACTTAATCAAGGTAGACCAGGAATTGGTTTTACTGGGTTTTTGGGTGGGAGGACCTTGAGCAGGGTCCGTCCGGGTTGGTACCACCATCTTATCCATTAACCTACCGCCAAGCAGCAGTGTTCGCATTGTTGTGTTCCGGTTTGGGGATAAGACAGCCGGTGAAATGACTAGCATAGAGGCATTCCATCTTAGTCCTTAGGGTTGGCAGTGCATTTGCAGTCTTGTGAATGCGAATGTCTATGGGTCACAGTTTCCATTTACCATCAGGTGGCCTGTGTGCTCGATTGCCTTCCTATGCCATAAAATAAATAAATAAATAGAGAACATCTAGTTTTTATTGTTTGTGTAATTGCAAAATGGCAGCACATCAAAATAATTATCAATGATGGACTTTACTCTCAATTATCTGTTACCAATATTAAAACCACGTAAAGATGTGTGACTGTGTGTTAAAATACGAAAATAAATTATTATTATTGTTAGAAGTGGTCTCTGCCTACCCCTCTGGGAAACAGGCGTGATTTAATGAATGAAGGAAATAAATTTTATAAAAAAACTGTTTGAAACAATAACAAGTGACGCTGTAACTACTTTTTTGCGTGAATTTTTAACTGTTAATTTTGATAATTTTAACAAGATCTAAATATCCACCCATAGTGAGGAACACCATTGCCATGATACAAATACGTCTAGAATTATTGAATTGTTATCACCACGCTAACGTTTAGCAAGGATATCAGTAACGGCGTTTCATTTATCATTTAAGTTATATACGAGGGGCGTTCAATAAATTCTCGGTATGAGAAGGAAAACAAAAGCATACGATTAGTGTTTTATTTTAATTTTTCTATATGTTCCCCCCCTATACTTATACACTTATAAGATCTGTCAATTAGTTTTTTTAACCCTTCATAAAAATATTTTATGTCTTTGGTGTCAAAATGCTCCACCACCGCTGCCTTCAACGCTTCATCATTAGAAAATCGATGTCCACGAAGATCCTTTTTAAGGTTGGGAAACAAAAAGTAGTCGCTGGGGGCCAAGTCTGGACTGTACGGCGGGTGAGTAATTGTTTCGAACCCAGATTCAAGTACAGCAGCCTTGGCAACATGAGCAGTATGCACAGGGGCGTTGTCATGAAGAAGCAGCACTCCTCTGGTCAATTTTCCCCTCCTCTTCTCTTCTCTTTGATTGCTTCCCGTAATTGGCGTAAAACGTTAGCGTATTACTCTCCTGTAATATTTAAACCCTTTTCTTTATAATCTATTAATACTATCCCTTCACAATCCCAGAATATGGTCGCCATGATCTTGCCAGCTGAAGGGACGACTTTGAATTTCTTGGGATGAGGTGTTCCTTTAACGTGCCACTGCATCGACTCTTGTTTGCTCTCAGGGTCATAATGATGAACCCAAGTTTCAAACAAACCATCAGGGTTTTCACCACACAGCTCAATGAAGTCGGAACAACAAGCAACACGCGTATGCTTCTGAAACGGTGTCAACATTCGTGGTACCCATCTCGCACTAACTTTGGACATGTTAAGATGATCGTGGATAATATCATGTATTGTACCAATAGAAATATTGGTTTTTTGTGCTATAGACCTCACCTTCACTCGACCATCTTCCAGTATAATTTTCTCCACTTTTTGAATGTTTTCTGGTGAAGTAGCTTCAACAGGCCGACCAGGTCTAGGGTCATCTTCTATGCTCTCCCTCCCACGCTTAAATTCATTTGACCACTTTTGGACAGTAGATAATGAAGGAGCGGACTCACGGTAAACTAAATCCATTTCTTCTTTAATACACTTTTGATTTTTACCCTGTTTAGTCAAGAATTTTTACACGGCTCGATGCTCCAATTTAATTATCATTGTAAAATCGCTCATGGTGGTCACGTTTGTTCAGCAGTAGCAGAAAAACAAAAAAAACGTGTGGGCTTCAAATTTTTTTTTTTACTCTCGATGAATGACTCTTAGCGGCCAGTATTAAGAAGTTTACTAAAAAGGTTTACAAGATACCAACACCGAGAATTTATTGAACGCCCCTCGTATAGTAAAAAGAATTATCGACTTACGAGTATTATTCGTTATCATGGTAACTCTCATTAATGGTGTCAGAAATGGCATTTGGTGTACAATTGCAATGCAACTTTTTAATATGTTTTTAACATTTCATATTATAATATAACGCATAGTATATATACTTCATTGTTGTAATAAACGCATAGTATAATTGTTTTAATAAACATATAGCATAATTATAGCAGAAGGCGTTACATTATTTTATTACTAAAAAAATATAACAATTGGGCTGTATGGTGTGTACACAGACAGCAGTATAGGCTATCAATGTCGTCTACCCTTCTTCTGTATAAATACTAAAAAAGCCTGTACATTGAGTAATAAAATTGTCAAACTATTAATATCGCAAAATGGCTTTTCAGTAAAAAAAAACGAGATAAATTCTACTTTGTTAAGTTTAGTACCTAATCTCCAATCTCTAATCCAATCCAACTTCAGAATGTACCTATGCACCGTTGAATAATAAGCTCTTAAGATACTCTTGTCTTCTATTATAACACTCGGCTACTCCTCATTGCACTCGAACCTAAAGAGGCTTTATTATGTAACAGTTGTTTATACGAACGCGAATTTCTTTTAAGATTTACCGAATAACGAAAACTCTGAATCTAAATTTCAGGATTAACAGATTCCGCCTTTTGGAATTAAATAGGCTTAGGCCGCTGGTACTGAATCAGCCATTAATACTTAAAGTGTAATCCTAAGGAACTTGCTAACTATGTAAACAAACCGCCATATTGAAATTGTCTCTGAATGATGAATTTACTAGTGATGGGCAATACCTACTCCTTTACGTATGTCAAACCATATCGAATAATAAAATGCCGAAAGTAAAAAACAAGTTGTTACTTATTTCTAAATTGTTTTATCACGATCTGAAGTAAAATCGGTACTTGAAGATGATATATCACCAGTATGTATTATAAAAGGTGCCGTTATATCATCTGTAGCCCTATCGATGATGCCTTAATATATCGCCAACTTTAGGCACAACACTACCCATCATAGACAATTGTAGAATTTAAAAGAAACAAAATCGTCATCCATCAGGTCCTAATAACCTAACTTATGAAACCATTTAAACTTTTAATTAAATATCCAAGATAGAGTTATATATTTGGTGATTTTGTATTTTACAGTAACGACCGTTTCAATAGTGTATGGTTTCAATGGTGTTTGATGAGGTGGTGTGAAAATTCAAGGAGAAACAGTGACAAAACAAAGTTAAGTCATTTGTTTACATAGTTAGCAAGTTCCATAGAAATACACTTTATGTAAGATTTAGGTCAATTGATGAACAGCTCTTTATAAAAAACACGGACACAAGTAGTAAATACACCTTTATAAATAATGTCAACAATGTAAGTTTTACGGTTTATACAGAGATTGAGGATATTTAATATTTATACATGCTGATACTCGTATCGTCCTCAAGTATTTATAATCAAATATTTGAACTGTCTTTGCCTTACAAAACAGTGTCACTTAACGCATTGTCGCACGCTTACTCATCATTCGTGTGACCACTTACTCACTACGTTTACTTACATTTAAAAAGATTATGTTGTCATAGCATTGTATTTTTTTTGATGTTTTTGCAAATATTATTACACTGAAATCATTATTAAAATGAATACTTCAAATGATGTCATAATTCATTGTATACATCGCTGGTTCAATACGAAAGCGCCACATAACAAAAACAGATACTTACAGTTTGATTTAAAACTTAAATTAAATAGCATACATACATACATACCTTCACGCCTTCATTCCCAGAGTGGGGTAGGCAGAGCTACAGAATTACCAACAACTCTAAAAACTTGTTGATTAAATAGCATTCCGAATTTAAATGCAACACAAACACATTTTGATTTGTCTCGCTTTTGTATTTAAGCAAGGACATATAGATCCTCAATTTTGCCTACAATGTATAACTAAAACCCAAGATTGTGTCATTATGGTAAACATTTCGCAACGTTTTTCTTCCTTTAGAATCTTTCATAATATTTGCCAGATAGCTATTTTAATCCTAACACTGCAAAAACTATGTTAATTCCGTCTTCCTACCGCCCGCCAAGCAGCAGTGTTCTATGGCGAAGATAATTTGTGAAATTACAATAGCATAGAGGTCATTTTAGTCCACAGCGTTGGCAACGCGTTTTCAATCTTAGGATTGCAGTCTTGAGAATACAAATGTTATAGGTATTGGATCCTCACTTTCATGTGAGCTCTTTTGCCTTTTCTTTGCTATAAAAAAAAATCCGCGACCTAAAGTCTAAACTTTAAGAAGCAAACAGTACCTACAAATAGCTGTGTGCAAGAATATTTCTATTAATAAATGCATTAGTAATACTCTTAGCAGTAACGTACCTGGGGTTCCAATCCAGCCAACGAGGCATATGCGATGGACTGTGGTATCAGAGTCAGAGCCACCGTGACCCCGGCTATCAGGTCGCCGACAGCAGTTCCCGGGTCATAATCTCTAGACCAACTGAATATCGGGAAAACATGGCCGATCAGACGCGTTAAAGCAGGTAACTTCATCTTATCTGAAAAGTTAATTAGGTGATTAAAAAAGCATGAACGTCTGAATTCACGTAGATAATAATTACATCCACAATACTCGTTTCGTCAAGGTGAAGAAGGCTTCATTTACGGCTTTGTAAAACAATTAAAATGTGCCATAAGCTTCGTCAAATTAAGGATTAATTTTTATTACATTGTGTAAGTAAAAGCCAAGATGTCCGCTGTACTTTAATGTTCCAAGTTGGGACGTTGAATTTTAGTTAATTTGACAAAACACGCCTAGTTATGTATGCATTTCTGTCACCTTAGTTGACATAAAACAAAAGATTAAAAACAGACGTAATATAGAGCTCATTTGCAGCAAAAAAGCTCATTTAAACTCAAATGCAGTAAAAAGTCGACTGTTGTAAATTAAACTAAAGTGTTATTTTCTATAAAAATAAAAAACTTCCTTGAAAAAGAATATTTACTTCCTAGATTTAGTTATACCATCCAATAACATTAATTGTTAAATATTTTTATACCTCATTCGACAGAAGATCAAGCGAACTTAGTTATCTAAATTAAATGTCTGATTCATTTATTTTTAAGAACCTAATCCAGTTAATTATTCATAATTGAAATTATTAACATCTTAAAAACTACTAATATTTGTTTTTTTCACCCAATACTAGAGTATTGGGTGAAAAATCTTTTGACGTTGGGTACGATATTTAATACGGATTATAAGTGTAAAATCAATTGTATACACCCGCTAATGCGCATGAATCGCTTTGCATTTTTGCATTTGGTGATAATTGCATGCGGCGATAAAAGTCACAGATTTGTTTTATTTGTTAAGATTTTTTGTCATTAAAAGTTGTTTTGAGTTGAATTTATTTGTTTGTGTATACAAATACGAGTGTATCAATGTAGGAATTCCTTGAGTAGGTTCGCTTTAAATATAAGATTCGCCAAAGATAATACATTATAATGCACGACTTTTATATCTACAAGAATCGATCGAAGAGAGAGAAATTAAAATCTAGAAAAAAAACTTATCTCATTCGCTTCGTAAAAGCAACATTTTCAGTAACCATTTTTAATTAAAGAGTTCCCTAATGTACAAAATGTATACAATACGAGTAGTAAAACACAATAAAAAGGGTTATAAAGTTAAAAAGGACAAGGTGATTTTAGGACAGGACTAGTTGTGGTTATAATCATCGTTACATAATCTTTTGTAAACTATATATTCCTTTGTTTGTTTTAAACATTCGCGACGTTCACACATATTAAGAGCAAGAAGGCAAGAGCATGTCTGACCATGCTCAGTGTAGTGTTCCGAAGCCGTTACTTCATAAAATCGAAAAATAACAAGTATTGAACTAGTTCTCTATTTATAGTACATTACTGCACAGACCAGGAAGTAGGCCGTTGCGGGACGAGTAGAGTTAGCGTGGCCGAGACGCAGTCGAGGTCTCGCTATATACGAGTCCAGCAACCGCCCTTCCTGGTCGAGGCTTGTATAGTGCTTTTCTCTAACAATGCGAGGAAATTAAACAAAATTTCAGTTTTGATATAATTTGTATTCAAATGTATTAAAGGCAAATGGCAGTAAGTACTTAACCGACTTTGCTTCTTCTTTATACTCTGGTGGTGTGCCGATAAACACAATCTTCATCACTGGAACTCATTTTACTTTTGTATTTTCGCGAAACAAAAATAATACGTACTGTACTTAAACTTCCCTAAGAAAAAAGTATTCCCGATTCCCGCCTTAATTTTTTTAATTCTAAACGCAGAATGTTTTAAAAAAATTAAAACTATTTGACACTTTGGTAAATACGCTGTAAACGCGATAAACGGCGTTTACCTTTTTAGTCTATGACATTTAAAAAGTAAATTAACATGGAAGAATTTTGAATTGTCCGAGTGTTTGGCTGTTTGGAGTTAGTTATCATAGTCCAAATATGGTTTTAAAAAGTAAAAAACCGGGTACGTTATGAAATTTGTATACATTTTCGCGGCCGCTGCCGCTGGTAAATAATAACTTTTTTTTTTTTAATTTTGCCTGGGCCTGGAACTCGGAACTTCGCGGGCTGATTTTACAACAGTAAGGTTAACATTTCCGAGCATTTGGGAGAAAAGGTTATTTGTGTCTTAGGTGATTTTAGTAGGCATAAATACTTTTGTCGCCTGTATCTCAACAATTAATCAAATCTACTTAGTCGTGATGATTTTTCAGATTTTTAGTGTTGTAGTCTTGGCTAAACAAAAATTAGCGCTTTAAAGCTTAATAATTTATAAACGGATTCGTCCCGGATTTTGCCACTTTGTTGGCGTGACTAATATGTATATTCATGCCAAATTACAGTTTTCTAGTACTAAGAGTCTCTGAGCTAGGCTTTGGACGGACGGACATGGCGAAACTATAAGGGTTCTTAGTTTGACTACGGAACCCTAAAAAAAGGTAAAAAAGAAAACCCGTCGTCAGACCGTTTCAACACGATCGAAACGTCAACGTATATTATAACTATTATAAGGTGTTTACCCGATTAAGTCCCATTTTATTAAAATATAAATAAATAACAGTATAAATATGCCTTTATTTCTTCTTTATCTTTTTCTATCAAAAATATTCATATTCTTATACATTGACACATCATCTTATACCTTAATTATTTTACCATTACATAATATCATGAAATGTACATAACTACAACGTAAACTTACCTACTTTGGGAAATAAATGATATTCATTGTATTGTTCATCATACTG
Organism: Acleris emargana; assembly: GCA_927399475.2. Lineage (NCBI taxonomy): Eukaryota > Metazoa > Arthropoda > Insecta > Lepidoptera > Tortricidae > Acleris > Acleris emargana. The sequence goes on from OV656840.1 coordinate 9,861,989, forward strand.
TTGAAGTTATAGTAGCTCTTACGAGTACTACCTATAAATAATGTTACCTCACAATATGTTTACAATATGGAAGCCACATGGGCTAAAACAAAGTGGGAGTGGAATAAATCCATGCATTACGGAATCGCTCTTAACCCGAGATGTGTTTCACCCATGTCTTAAATATGCGTAAACGATCGCTTATCTCTCGCCACCGCCACGTTCTCGTCCCGCCCTTCTCCCGTGTGATGATCTATCACGCTATGGTTGCCTTTTGAACAGCTACAAGCCCCAAATCTCTTGACTCGTTTTTATTTGTATATAAATAACCTGCTTAAGTGCAACTGGTATCTGCCAAGACATCTGTGCATTCACATATTTACTTAATGGGCTGTCTAGACAGGATATGTTGTGAAGCAAGCGATGAACTTTGCATACGCCGAATATTTAATAATAAAAGTTCGTTAATATTAAAAACATAATAATAAGATAAATAAGAAGTTAATTTAATATTACTTATTTGCGTTACTAGAGGTCTTTATTGATAATATTATAAAAATTACATTTCAAAGTGGAATTAAAAATTAATACATTAAAAATTTCACATAACAAAAACAATTACGTATATTAATATTACTTATTGATTTTTAAATTTATTATGACTTTTTTAAGGCTCTTACTTACCACTAACATGGTTTTATTTTACATTTAGACAAGTTACCTATACGGCCATCATGTAATCGTTACAACACAAAGCAAAGAGAGAGTAGAAAGTGTGAAACCAATACCTCCGGTTTTTGGATCCTTCAAATGTATAGAATATTTGTATATGATACAGTCTACAAAATTTTCCCCATTACACATGAAAAGAAAGGCAACATTATAAGATAATCTTATACATTAACTTTTTAAGAGCGCCTGTATGACGCGGATTAACGCGACGCACGCAAGAATGACTCTTCATAGTAATTACTGTCACTAATTTTATTATTTATCAATTCCTATTTTATTATTCTTGATGCAAACACAAAATTACACAAATAAATATTTGAATCCAAATGACTAATTAGGTAAATAGTTTAAAAGATTAAAACTAGTATTTTATTCAAGGAGCTTAGTAAAATTAAATGAAAATAAAAATGGCGTCCTAAAGCGTATTAATCAAGTTCGATGTACGTTTTCATTTGCGAGTACAACGCGCAAGAAGTGGAAAAAAAATATGTTCAGAAGAATAAACACATTCTGCCTTGTAAAAAGGAAATGAAAACAATAAAATGTATCATTAAATATTGACCATCAACTGTAAGACAAGGAAAGTCAGTTATCTATCGATGCCATTAACTTAATACCCAATTATCTTGTCTTTTTCCTTGCTCCTTCAAAGATTAAATAGTAAATGTTATTGTCAATAATTCAATTTTCCTGCCAGGTTTCTGGCTCTCCCAAGAAAAACCAATTAAGTACATTTCCTTTTTTACCTTGTAAAGAAACCAGATTTAAATTTTAAAGGTTGTAGAATAAGAAAAAAATCACAATCATCAGGCAGATTCGTTTACGTCGAGCTGATTAAAGATATCATGTATTTTATTCACTTATGCAACTTAGTGACGTAAGTATCAAAATCAGCCCTTTCGAATTCTACTCGATAGGTAAACCTTATTGACAACTCGGTTATTTGTATCGTCATACTCTTTAAATCTTCTTTACTTGTGGGAGGACCTTGTGCAGGGTCCGTCCGGTTTGGTACCACTATCTTATCCATTAATCTACCACCAAGCCGCAGTGTTCGCATTGTTGTGTTCCGGTTTGGGGATAAGACAGCCGGTGAAATTACTAGCATAGAGGCATTCCATCTTCGTCCTCAGGGTTGGCAACGCATTTGCAGTCTTAGGATTGCGGTCTTGTGAATGCGAATGTCTATGGGTCACAGTTTCCACTTACCATCAGGTGGCCTGTGTGCTAGTTTGCCTTCCTACGATGTAAAAAAAAAAAAAACTTCTTCCTTAATCGGGACTTACTTATTTCTAAGTGAATATATTACAAATATAAGTTCCTGGCATCTAAAACCGAATCGATTTACTGCGTCGCTTAATAACTTTTACGCTTACTTAATTATACTTTCCAGATCATTTATTATACATGATTAAAATCAGCTAAGTAGGTAATTATTTTAAAAGCGAAGGTAAAAGAAATACCAAAATACTTGTTATTTTGATGTATCTTGCAGAAATATTCCGTTTTGATGGAAACGAAGAAGTTAGTTGTGAAGTTAGGTAGCAAACTTGTGGAGCACTAAGTACAGAGATGCACTTAAGTGCATAGATAAGAGGCGGATTGCCGGATGATAACTAAGCATGTACCGAAACTAATACTTGGTGTACTCTAGAAGTTTACCTGGTTTCAGGTTAATATTATAGCTAATGATTCTAGAACCGATGATGTAAGATTGTATAAGTTATATACCCGTTATGTGCAAGCACATAAAATATCGCATAGGTATAAACAAAGCAAATAAGGTAGGAGCCAAAATAAATTTATTTCAATAACCAGTTACCACCGAGGTAGATAAAAAACCCCCGATATAGTAGTTGTGAATCCTATTTTCAGAGCTAATCTCTTAAACGTCTTAGGTAGTATATTTTAGCAAAACCTAGAAATATGAACAATCCGGAACAGTTAAACTAGCTTTATTTGAAAAAAAGCTATCAAAATTTTGACAATACAGTAACAAGTCAAAGTCGATATGGTTTATACCTACCGCGTAGAATAGCGGCCCAAGTCAACTCATTTGTGATAGTTTTCCTTTTAAGTTCGTTATATGTGTTTCATTTATGGTATCTCTCAGATTCTAAATTGTTAATATTATGTAGGTATACATATATTGATTTTTACCTAGTACCTACCTACGAAGAGCTTGACCGTGAACAGACGGACAGCCGGACAAGGCTATAAGGTTTCCTTGTTTGACTTTGCAACCCCAAAAAGCCAGCCTGGCACGCATTCACCGGTTTTTTGTCGTATGTATTAAGATGTTATGATAATTTAACTTGGAGATTTCGACTCAACTTCCTTGTATTCATCTAGGACATGTTTGTAATCATATAACCTCACACTTTACATGACATATAAACACACACGCACACACAGACACACACACATGGCAATCATGTTGAGAGTGGAATAACCTCACCTCATTTTCCTCATTGCGATCGCTTTCATAAAAAGAAACTACAAAAAATTCGGCAAGAAGTGGGTTTAACATACATACTAAACGGTTTAAAACCTTTATTAAATAATGTTTTACTTCATTATTATCATTTACTTTCTTCTATTCTGTTTTAAATTATTTCCCCAAAGTTATTTTGTTTATTCATTTGTTATTTAATAGGGCTAAATAAACAGAAATTCTTATAGTAAGTACCTACCTTTATCCCAAATTAAAGTTACTAAGTTTGAACTTTTTGTATTAAATACGTTAGTGCCATAAAAAAATACACGCAGTGTTTATAAAATGAAAATATTATTTTTGCTAAAATATTTGATATAAACAATAATAATATGAGTGCTTATACAGATATCATTTAAAACTTTATGGTACCTATTTTGTATGAAAAACAAATTACATTAAATTATTTCATAAACCACAATAAAGCTACTTGTTATTTAAAAAAATCTTTTTTTCCGGAAACGAATACAGGTTCACACAAACTTTATACATATATAAGTCTTCGGGAACATTATTGTTTGACAGCGGCTTCACGATATCAATCACAAATTTCCTGTCTCCGTGTTGGGAAAAACCTAACAAAATGGGCTTGGAACAAATCGATTGGATTACAAAACCTTAACAATACAATGTAAACGGAAGTCGCTTTGGACAATTGGCGGCATTGGTCCGATCAGAACGAAGTGAAGATCCTGTGCATTTTAATGGAACGATTACTGCTGATTAGGCCTTGGTTGCGTTCAATGTGACGTTCAAGGTAGTTGTGATGTTTTTATCGGCGTGACCGATTGCATTAATCAAAAAAATGTAAGCAACTGCTAAGCTGACGATACGCTAAGTATGAAAGTATCCCTTTTGTATAATGTGCGTTCCGTGTATTTTACTAAAACTATAAGTCGGAGTTAATCGCGTAATAAATAAACATTTAGCTCGACATCTTGACTGTTTAATAAAATGTAGGTCTATTTTAGATATTTCTTGAGAAATGGTAAAACGGTCCAACAGTCATCTAAATAGTCAGCTAAGACTTACCCGTTGGATGTCTCGTTTAATCAATAAAATTGTACCTAGTATTTTGACCTATAGATCACTTAGTCCAAGACACATTATAGTATGTTTGTAAGTGAAGGACGCCGAGCATTTAAACGTAGAGTTGAGTGGTGAACCTAAGCATTACGATGAATTAGTTGCAAAGAGTACATTGAAATCGGCGCAAACGGACATGTCGATACTTAGTAGTTAATTAAATACATTCGTTAACCACATATTTGGTAGACACGGATAACTAGTATTCATAGAACTAGGATAACATGGCTCTTATTGGAACTTGGTTACAACTTTGAGAGATTTCCTAAGGAAATATTGTTGTTTAAAAATGTACTAGCGTTGAAGATGCCAACGTAACGACCTTATAACAAGGATAATAAGGTAACGATTACCAATGTAAAACACGTTTACAGTTACTGTTTATACATGTCTGTACTTCAAATTGCATCAAAAATGAAACCCTTCGTGATACAAAACATTGTTGTATTAAACACTGATTTGTTGCAATTGTATATGTCCCATTTTGAAACAGCAGTCGCTAGGTCAGGCGGAATTATGTTACACACTGACATCATCTAAGTATAATAGCTTCATTATAATTTATATAATGCCGGTAACGATGGGCATGCTGGTTTTCCGGTCATTAGGTATCTATGTCGTGCAGAATGTTCGCAAAACTATCAATATTAAAAGATAAATAAAAAGATGATTTAACTTTAATTTGCTTTATGTTATGTAATGTAAGGGTTTTTGACAAGGGCGTTTTTGACAGGTATGTAACAAGGCGTTACTAGTTAGGTAATATTATACCTAATCGTCATAATAAATGCCATATAATTTTTCCGTTGATACAAGTACGAACTCAAGTAAACCTACCTTTGAACTAATATTATTATTCAGTGAAAATATTAATAAAATCACTGACGATTTTTTAAACTGTACACTTAAGAATTACACCATCGAAATTAAATAATTATCACAGCCATAAAACCCGCGGCAAAACTTTTTGACACTTCCCGCCTTTTCTGAGCGCCAGCGTGCGTGCGCAACTTATTTTTTTACCTGCGCTTTGGACCACGGCGTTGCGCGTACTGCCTCGTTACTTGGCAGAATAACAACAATAAACTCGCAATCTGTTAATTTGCTCGTCACGACAATATTTAGCATTCTTTCCTGATTAGGACATCGCAAAAGCGTAAATAGTACATTGGTGACCATCGTGTACTTAGAACCAGGTAAAGTAAGACGATGGTCGAAGAAGTATAATTTTAGTAGTTTATGCAACAGTTGTATAAGAGAGGTCAAAAAAAGACGAGTGGTGTGGTTACGATGTGAGCCGCAGGCGAACATCGTAAAGCAAGACGCCACGAGTATTTTTTGACTTAGTTATACACCGTTGCATACAATACTTTTTCTACGACTAGGTTTCAAATAAAATGCAAAATTAAATTAATATACCTAGGTTAGAATACGAACGAACGAAGCACAGAACAACAAACGAGCGAAAAACATTCTAAAACAACAAAATATGTGTCTATGGTTAACTTTGTTTTTAAATTGATGTGCACTTGCCAGGTTTCATATTTTAAAAAAAAGTTGTACAATCGATTTAACTTGTGAAATAGGGACTAAAAAACACCTAATGTTTTGAGAAATGAATTCTTTTACCTGATTGGTCGATTTTAATATAGCTGCATTCTGGTTGGTTGATACCAAATAAAATGTTTTTTTTAAAGAGTTAAATTAGTAAAAGAGTTTACATACCAAAAAGAACCTAACGTTCCGATTGACAGTCAATGTGTATTGTGATTGGTGGTTTAATTTGGTGAAGTATTTTGATTAGTCAAATTAACCTAGGTGTAAGCTTTGGCAGCTAGGCATATCGTTTTGGCTCAAAAAAGCACAAGTGCTGTTAAGGGGAATAGACATATTATCTATATTCTTATATTAGTGTTCGTGACTATATAAGTCAAACAAAGGTCAAATATAATGAACAATCCTAATTACCGTAACCTCGGGTAACTTTAGCCCTAGGGGGTAACATTGCCCACCCTAAAAACCATCGTTAAAATTTAATTATTCCATTAAATGTTAGATCAGAACCAAGGTACTTACATAGTTCTAAAATTATTTTAATAATTTAAGATGATTACCACTGAAATAGTTATACTTTTAAGGGTGGGCAATGTAACCTCCTAGGGTTAACATAACCCGAGGTTACGGTATTATCTTTTGGATAGGGAGAACGGTGCACCGTTTTACCGGCACTCTTCTTCCTCTGCGGCCCCACCACACCGCAAAAAACGTTGCGGCCCCGCCAGATTGCGGAGGCAGGGGTCGTTTACCGGTTTTATTTTCATTCGGTATCTCACTTATTATTGAATATATTTCTTCCTTTATAAATTTATATATAATAGTATAGTGTAATTATCTAAATTGCAATCGAAAATATCAAGGAAATGTTGAAAATTAAGGAAGATATTTCAATTTTAATAATACCGTTACCGGTCCCTGGCGGAGGGTAGGGAGAGTGGTAGATCTAAATACCATCACGCCTCCTCCCCGGCAACCCCGGCCACAGAAAATAGGGACAACAACGCAACGTAATACCGGCAATCTTCTTCCTCTGCGGGTTAAAGTTTTCCTCACCCGCAGTCCACCCAAAACGTCACAAGCAGGATCAAAGGAGCCAACTTGGAGTGTCCTCCATGAGACAGCTGACGCTGCACTCAGGAGGGCCGCGGCCCTGGGTACCTCTTAGCTTCACTGTGGGTGACCATTGTCCGGTTACTAAGCCCCACCACCACGAAAAAAGGCGGGTATATGCAGGGGATCCTAACTGAAGACCAGCATTGACGTCATATCCAGCATAATGCTGAGTTAGGAATGTTTTTATTTCTCTTTCTTTTTTCAAGCAGGTTATCGAAGAATATCTGACGTGCTACCCCAATAGAATTTAATTTTTTAACTAATTTCAAAAAAGGAGCACTTTATCAATTCATTTGTATGCTTTTGTGTAGTCGGTTTTTCCGTCAATTTAGTCGTCTGATTTTAATATTATTTGTCTCATGAGTAGGGTATAAATAGGTATTAGGGGAGGTCCAATTAAAATTTCATAATGATCTAGTCATGGGATCCATGCAAAATAATGGAACGCCTTAATAATCCTATGAGTATGAGTATTAACGAAGTCATACAAAAAACAGACCTATAACAAGATATCTAATAACTTTAATAAATAATTTCTTTCTTTCTTTCTTTCTTTCTTTCTTAATATTTTCGTTAAACCTGTTACAAACATTCGTATCAATAGTATCACGCGATTTTTAAAACAAATTAAAAAAGTAAAGTTATAGTTTATCAAAACTACATTTGGACCATGGTAACAAAAGGTACCTGAACACATACATGAACGGATAATCAATGGACTACACCGGATAATTTTCTAACCGTATCGAAAAACGCGTAGACAAGTAAATGAATACATTTTACGTTATTAACAATCTGCGTAAAAATAGGTAAGTACTTAACTGTCAGTCGTGCTGTACGATCAATTCTTCATTCGCGTAGTTACAGAATTGTTTTGTTTGTTCATGGCTGGTATTTAAAAGGATAATAAGAAAAAACATATTCCGAACTACTTTTTATGGATCCGTGCCAAATACTGTCCGTATGGCTGTCAAAAACGTATGTCTCTAAAATGACTAAAACTATCGGGACTTTTGTAGTAGGTACCCATTTAAGTGTCCAAACAAAACCTCAAGATTAGTAATTTTAAATTTATTATTAAAAATCCAGTCACCAAATGCACCGAGTGTAGGTATTGTTATGGAAAAGAAAAAGTACATAAATAATTTGAAAATGATTTTTTAATCTCAAAATGTAGAGGACGAAATGAACTATTACCTGCCACTCAGATTCAGATGTAAATCTTCATATAACTTGTATCTTTTCACTGTTAAAAAAACCTCTACAAGAAAATTACGTACGAAATGACATGGTTCCTAACTTTCAAATCGCGATATCTCAAAAGGATACTAATGTGACTAGACATGTTCTTTCCGTGGACCCCTCACATTGTTCCGTACGATGCGGCTTCTAGAATATGACGACAGCGCAAGCGGCAGCAGGACTTGGGCATCTAAGATTTCGTCGCTGGAAAGCAATAATGCTGTAACCCGCACCTCCTGCCAAAATCGTTTTTTTGCATATTTTTACTTCATAATTTTTTCTGCGTCGAGTGGTCTATGTCTCGTGTTTCTACGATGAAAAATAAAAACTTTACAGCATTAGTTATTTGTGATATTTAGATTATTGGAGAACAAATAAATGTAGTAACCCGCTTAAATTCCGGTATTTTTTGTCGAAATGAGACTTACAGCAATACAAGGTAAGAAACTTAATCTCTGGAACATTGTACAGCGTTTTTGCTTTCCTAACTAATTTGGTCTTATTTTTTTAAATCAGTAAGTAATTTCGGACCAAAATTGTTGTAGTGGCTGTTATTTAGTTACAGCAATTTAAAACGCCCTTTCATTTGGTTGTTAAATTACACCACGACATTTCGCTTTTGGGTTACAGCATTCTTTCGGGGGAAAAAAAAGAAAAAAATGCTGTAACCCGCAAAAATCACCCTTAACCCATTTTATATCAAATTTGAGTATTCAGTTTAAGAAAACTATTTATTTTAATAATATTTGCAAAATGGGACCGAAAAGCCTCCTGCCGCTTAGAAGTTATGATTTTTTTATTTTTTTTGCGTTTGTAATTTGGCTCTAGTATAAAGTTTGGTTTTTGAGGGTTACAGCATTATTGATTTCTAGCGACGATTTAATTAAAATCTGACGTAGTGGGGAGCCTTCGGTGTTCGAGTCCAGCTCGCACTTTACCGGTTTTTTATTCTCAACAAGTTTGTAGGTACAGCGACAATAGGTTTCGCGAAGGTCAAACATAAGTAAACTGATAAATAGTTTTATAAAATGATATCAAATAAATCATTAGCTTCTCAAAGAGATCAAGCTTTAAAAGGGTAGTATTCCTAAATTGCAGCAGTTTCAATACGTGCATCCTTTTTATAGATTTGTGTATTTCGCGTTACCATGCGGATTAACTCAGGTACCTAAGCAAGAGTCCAAGAGATACTTGTATGTCTTTGAAGACATCGAGGTATTTGCGAAAAAGGGCACGGACATTTTATTTTAGGTTAAACGAGAAAGAAACATAATAATAAGGTTTTAGTAAGGTAATCTATCTTGTCCTGTGGGGTAAGAATACATAGTATCAATCTATACGATTAAAATCGTTAACGTTTGCAGTATGCTACTACTGCTTAGTATAAATGAAAATTTACTAAACGGTTCACTTGGAATTCTATCACGTCTCGTTGCAAAATAATCATTACGGTCTCAATAAAACAAATTTAGACGGTATATTAAAATACCTTTAATATTATGATTACAAAGCCATTAAGAAATTGGGTCGTGAAAGCGTAAATTAAGAATGTATTATGGAAGGTAGGTAATCGATAATTGCGGAATAATGGTCACTACTCACTAATGAAGTTCGACATCGAAACTGATATAGAAGAATCAGTACCGTGCCTTGAGTCACAGAATAAGGAAAAGTCTCGAATGTAAGTTGCTGTTCACGCGGCAAACCGTCCGCGAAAGTGACCATGTTATTCATACAAGAAACGCAAACGCGATCGAGACGTTTTTGTGTATGTAAAAATACTGCGTATGTCAAAAGTCCTGTAATATACGCGATGTGAGGTGTTTTATTCCCTTGAAAAATTTACCTTGGTATGAAGTTTTGCTCAGGCAGCATCTACCAGTTGCATTTATAGTATAATGTGGAAAGAACACAATTCATGGACGAGTCATAGAGGGCCGATATGAAATTAAGTTTCCATTTATTTTTTCCCAAACGAAATGTTAGGTAAACGCATGTATTTTCATTTAAGTGTCTGGTCATTTAACAAATCACCACTTTTTTGTATATTTATTTGGTTAGCTAATGTACAAAATCGAATAAATCCAAAACAAAATATGGTGAATGACTCGCATCGGGTCTCTGCCGAAGAGGTTTTACTTCAAGGGTTTTTTTTAATTGGGCAAAATCGTTAAGTGGTTAGTACAATGTATTGATACTTACTCTTTTTTTTGATCGGCTTATGCAAGGCGCTCGCTGGCTGCTACCACGGCACACTCGATGTGCTTGTTTTGAACACAATTCAACCTCACTCTCCTCCTCGCTACGCTCGTCATCGTAGCTAACAATCCTGGGTATACGAATAGTCTTACAAGCTCAAATTTCATGGATTACGGAAAATAATACATCGGACCAAACATATTTCGCAGCCTACAACATTATTTTTATGTTTAATTACCGCCATAAATCACCCTCATATTTAAAATTCATTTATTTACTCTACACGTCCTCCTATGTGGTCACGGACTTACCAGTCTACCAAATTTTAACTCAATCGGTCCAGTAGTTTCGGAACAAATTGGCTGTGACAGACGGACAGGCACACAGACACGCAAGTAATCCTATAAGGGTACAACAAAGGGCTACAACAACATTAAACATTCTCGGTCAGACATAAAGTGATGTTATTGTTTTTATAAGGAAAGCACCTTCTGAACTTAACATATGTAGCCTTTAGATATACGATATTGAAACACAACAAAAGCATTGTCTTTTTATTATTAATGTCAACATAATCACAGCAATTCAAAACAACGAAACCATGAGGAGAAAAAACATCCTATTTACTTATTCAATCGTAATAAAAATATTCACTTTCAATTATATCAAATCAATAAACCTTTGTTTTTGCAGCTACTGTGGTTGTTTGTTGGTTAAGTCTTTACGGTTGAACGCCTTAATTAACGGATGTGGAAAGACAGGCGGTTTATTTGTTTATTTATTTTAAGACCAACCGCTAAGTATATCGTTACAAAGTAAATTGTTAATTTAAAAAAAAACAATTGACGACTGGAAGTTATTTAAAAGATGTTCTGAAAGAAAAACATGCTTAAGTATAACAAAAAAAACCATGAACTCATTCCGACGACTAGTCCGAAGCGGGCGTAGAAAACACTGATAATATTCCTTTTTTTTCAGACAATAATCATCAAAAAAATGTGCTTCAGCGACATACCACTTTAACATATAATTTTTTCAGATGACTTTAAAAATGTTCCTTTTGGCAAATTGTCAGCCAATAACAGGTTTCTCCAGATTGTAAAATTTCTTGTAAGTAACGGAGTAAGTACCTTAATCTATTAAAATTGCAACATTAAATTTAATTGCAAGGCAATGTATTGTAATTTTAGGCGTCTTTGTCTTTGAAAAATAAAAAATTATGCCGCCCTCAATTTAAAATGGCGACTTGATCCTTCCCCCTTTATGGTTGAAAACTTAAAGTTTTACTATTGATATATATATTATTGGGGCAACCCCCCCCCCGATTGCGATGGATCTTGTGTGCCACTTCGACCATTTCCTGATCTTTTGTGGCAGAAAGTTTTACTATGACCCAACACCTACACAACAAATCAAAAAGTATACATTTTATCCGTACTTTTTGGAGCAATTCACTTTTCACCTTTTGGCTTGGTTAAGGGCAGATTTAAAATTTGCGAAGTGCAAACATTTGCTGTCAAGTGGCAAGTAGCAAGCGTATGAACTTCGCACTTGCATTACTCAAAGTGTACAATGTACATCAAGCATAAGTTGCAACAGTTTTTGCTATAATTATTATTATTGAGCAGTCAATTACAATCAATCACGTTTACAATATTAATGTGTTTAATTGAAACGTAATCTTGAAAATGTCCTTTCTTTGACATTCTTGTTTTCATGGTCAATAATAATTTTGGTTAGTTAGAGAACGACAACTGCGTAAAACTATTTGTTAACAAGCGTAGTGAAAGTTCTTCGAACAAGGAAATCTAACTTCAATGACAACACCGCACTTGTATGGCATGCTATCATTTAAATTAGAATATCTATAGGTAAGTTAATTATTTACAGTATAAAACCACCCACCTATCCATTTGACATCGATTAGCCTAGTTGGTATTACCATGTCTCCAAAGCAAGCGGTCCTCGGTTGCATTCCTGGTATGGACAAATATATTTGTATGATGAAAACGAGTGTTTGTTTGTTGATGTGTGTATTTATTTATTTATGTTACTATGTTGTGTTGTATGTATGTGTGGTTGCCGGGTTAGAATAGTGCCACTCCATGTCTTCCCGTGGATGTCGTAAGAGGCGACTAAGGGAATAAAGGTTTGAAGTACTGTTAGGCGATGGGCTTGCAACCTGTCACTAATACACACTGGTAAACATCTTAGCCTATTTGTGTTAAGTGTGGTTACTGAATTATGAACAAGTTTTTTAAGTTGTAAGTAATTCTGTAGCCCTGCTTACCCCACTCTGGGATTACAGGCGTGAAGGTGTGTGTGTGTGTGTGTGTGTTACTATGTTAAACGCCTAGTTCTCAAATCACAAGCCTAAAGCTTAGTGTTGGATTATTTCAGTTCAAGTGATATTGACTCCGCGTTATTTATTTATTTATTCTACCCCCCCCCCCCCCCCCCATCCATACGCATAAACAGCCATCAAATCCATGGAATGTATAAATACTTGTATATATCTTAAATTATTCGCGAATGTGGATTTAATGATTTTGGTGACTTTACTGTGTGAGATAATTCGTTTTCAAACCGAAGCTTTGTCTCCTCAGTGGTAATAAAATACGTGGGTTAACCTATAAATAACCTACGGAAATTACGTTTGACTTTGTTCGAAATCATCTAATAATCTGATTCTTCTCGCTCGGAGGTGTAAAAACCATACGCGCCCACTCAAACAAGTAACTCAAATAATCGCCTTTATTTACTTACTTATTCTAAGAAGGCATCCTTGAGTGACGAACAAAACAAAAACTCTGCTTCAATATATAGGGTTGGTTATTTTCTGTTTTCAGGTCATTGTTTATATCAGAAGCGAGTTGAAAGTGATGCATGCAACCCTAGGGAAGAAAAGTATTAAAAAAAAGAACTATATCAACGAACCTGTGCAATAACAGAACGTATACGGCCTCTCTGTAGTCAGATGATTATAAAAAACTAAGCCTGTACTGATTGTGAGCTATGCTAAAACCTTATACAGCCAGTCTTTGGTAAAACTATACTAAGCCTTACTTTTATAAGTTTTATTATCAAGTTTCCTCATAGTTGACATGAATAATGAAGTGTTTATCTCGGGTCAAAGTAACCATTTATTTTACACTCGAAATATTGGCACGGGAAATATTGGTTTTTAAGTATATTTTGCTTCTTAACTTTTATAACCGGGTTTCGTTGAATAATATTTATATAGATTAATACATAAGCGGCCTGTACACGTAAAGTTCGGACCGCGGGAAACGCCACGCGCCGTTCCAATCTTTGTTCCGAACCGTACGTGTAAATGCAACGCGGCGGCGCGGAGCGGTAGGCAGTTCTATCCTTGACAGCGGCGCAAGCGCAAATCGCTGGAGTTCGGAGCGAACATCTCGTGTCGAACTGTAAAAGCGCATGGCGGTTTGGAGCGCGAAAGTAATTACGGATTTATTCATTAGTTCCGCGGGCATCCATAGTCCATACGTACCATTTGTAATAAAGAGTCAAAATTCACACTATCCATTCGTAGTTAATTCTTGAAATCTTCTGAATAATTCTCTCGTAATTTGCATAACAATGGTAAATATGTACCGTGTATGCTGTTTCATACACATTTTCCGTTGTTTTCGGTTGAATTCAACTACGAACCCAGCTAACGCAACGTCTAAACGGGGATCCATTTTTGTTACGTCTGAAGGAAACACTTTTGTGTTGTGATCACATTCCACGCGCCAGTCTAAACTGCGCTAAGAACTCTGGAATATAGTTTATACGGACAGTTCGGACCGTGGGCCGGCAGAAATCACAGATTTAACCGCGGTTCAAACCGTGGTCATATTTGATCGAAATAAAGTCATGACAGTTTGATGCGCGGTCGAAACCGGCGGACGGACCGACGGTTTTATCTGCGGTTAGAAACGCAGTCCCAAATGAGCAGTCCAAACTGTACCGTGTAAAGGCCGCTATAGTGTCGATGGAAAGATAGAATATCATAATTTAAGGCAATGATAACAATAAAGTAATATACAGGTAACTCGACCTAGTCCTTGAAAGGGGTTCTACTAAAGCTAATTTGCAAAAATGTTGTCCCAGTGAACTGGAGGTCTAATGTCAATGGTTTTCGAGTTATTTAACTTATTAGATATTTAAAGTAAAAGCGTTTTTTGGGTCTAAAACTGCAAATTGTGAAAAAAACTTCTATCTAGGAGCTAATACTGCATTTTCCCAACAGCTGATGAACGAGCAAATGCTTTAAACTAAAACACTTCGCAAAAATTCGAAATACCTCTGTAATAGGTTCTTAAATCACAACACAGTTTATTTTTTCAAGAGGATTGTACTCAGAAAATATGTGAGTCACATGTACAAATCATGGAAATAACTTCCTTAGGTACAGTTACCTGTCACCCTGTATAAACAACTAATTTAAGTATTTTATTTAGATAAGTGATAGTGAACGGATTGCCTACCTACTTTGTATCGCCTGTTTGTAAAATAGTAGTTCATACTCATATCAATCATAGAAAATAGAAAAATAGAAATAGAAAATATATTTATTTGTTTCTGCTTACATAATATCACATCCATGGCTGAAGTCTCCTAAGTAAAAATATACCTGTGCCAGGAGACCCCGCTCTTCTATAGCATATATTACATACATGTAAATTAGGAACAACTAGATAATAGAGAAAAACTATAAATATTAAAAATTAGAAATTAGTTTGAAAGTAAACAATTAAAATATTCTTACACAAACAAAAAGAAATATACACACGAGTATCTATGTGCGTATGTATATGTGTGTGTGTGTGTGTGTGTGTGTGTGTGTGTGTGTGTGTGTGTGTGTGTGTGTGTGTGTGTGTGTGTGTGTGTGTGTGTGTGTGTGTGTGTGTGTGTGTGTGTGTGGCGTGTGTGTGTGTGTGTGTGTGTGTGTGTGTGTGTGTGTGTGTGTGTGTGTGTATTTATTTACATTTATAATGGTACTAACAACTGCTCGGTCTCCTCATAATTTAGGTTCTTAATCCAATTGGTAATTACTACGGATTACTCAAGATACACATTTTTGGGGAAGTCTGTTAATTAAATAGGGAACACCTATTTAAACCGGGTTAAACACATGAACTTTTTTTTTGCAGTCTGTTAATTAAATAGCGAATACCTATTTTGAACGGACACAATGTAACAAGACGTGTGTAACGATCCAGAAAACCCGGCACAAGTTTCCACGGGAATGTGCAAGAAACATAGCTACTTCCGATAGGAGTAGTTTCGCAAAGCAAAGTTTACGTGCACTGGCTCAACAATTTATTTGCATTGGCTATCATTCATCATAGCTCAAGCCTGTGTTGTGAGACCTATTTGATTTATTTCAATATTGAAGTTAATATTTTAATTTGATTGGGACATTTCAAGTATAGTGCTTTGCGTTAAAAAAGAAAGTTGTCAATGAAAATTCTACACGTTTTTTTTTTATTGAGGGTTAACATCAAGTGATACATTGTAGCAAACATCGTAAGGCCTACTTACAGTCGTAACATACACATAATGCTCACTTTATTATAAAAGATAAAAAACATTTATTCAGTAAGTAGGCCGCACAGGCACTTATAGTGCTTATCCACACAATGCAAAGTTACACAGTAAACATAAAGCTTAGAAGTTTAGAACACTTACGTTAAGTATAATAGTTATTGGTTATATAAATAAATACGTTCATTTCATTCCTTAAAAATAATAACAAATACATACTACTTACTTACGTACTACAACTAATGTAATATAAACACAGGTTTTTTTAACGTTAACACGGTGAGAGAACCTATTGAAGAAAGTAAAAATATCCACACAGCGATCTTTCTTTAAAAGGGCCACTTAAATCTGGAGTTAACTGAGAACCCAATTGTCTTGAACTGTGACAAATGTGTCCACGTGTCATTGTAGACCTAGATTGGCGGTCTGATTGAACATTTCCTGAAACCACGCCCACCGCACCACGCACTCTATGACCTGAATAAATTAAGAACACCAACAAATATGACCTTAATGCCATTCGTCATTAGGTATGCCCTTTGAACTTTGAGCTAATTTACTTTCATTACATAATATATAGATAACGCTGACGATGACCCGGTTAGTCTGGATGGGTGGTGACTCCTACAAAGCAAGTCTAGTCCTATAGTTCAAGCTTAAAGTTTAGTTTAGAACTAGATTAATCCGTGTGAGATTGTTCCCTGCTATTTATTTGTATATGTAATCACACAAAGTTGGTTTTTCCATACTAAGCGAACTTCATGTTTGTATCTCATCTAGTATGGAAAAACCAACAAGATTTTTTACAGTTTTGTCGGCGTAAATGAAGTGTATAACTATGCAAAATGACGGCTTTGTAGTACTAAGAGTCCCTGAGCTAGACCGCAGACAGACGTATAGATGGACAGACGGATATGGCGAAACTATCAGGGTTCCTAATTTGACTTCGAGAACCTTAGAAACTTAACTAAAGCCCCTCTTGCGTGTAGTTGTAATACTTGTAACACATCTGTATACTTCGTTGGACATTCTATATTTTAAATTCGGCATAAATGTTATATTCGTTTGGTGCACCACAAACCCGTCGCAATACAACAAACTTCAAAAAACGCGTGACTTGGACATTTATTTGACAGCTTGACTATCCAAATGCAGTCTTAAATAGCTGCTACTAATAAAATGCGAAAAAACTTGTTATCATATTCTTTTTATCAGCAGCAGAACCTGTAGTTGAAGCATCGTAAAATGCATCTTTTTGCATATTTAGATACCTATGTTCTAAAGTTTTAATAGTGCTGTTGTATAACTTTGTATAGGTACGTTTATATGTATAATTGATTTTTGTTGATGAAGTGTCAAACTGAGCATTATAATACAGGGCGAACGATATGAAGTGTTACCAAATTCAAAAGGCTACGATTTTTTTTTGTTGTCTTAAATTATTCATTATTAAGAAAAAAATGAGAAAAAGATATCAAATTTTTAAGATTACTTTATTTTAACTCGATATGACCACCTTCTGCTGTCTATGGCCTTCAGACGGTAGAAAAATGAGTTGCACGCTGCACGAATGTGATCCTGCGGTATGCAATGGCAATTACGTACGATCGCTTTCTTCAATGCATCCATACTGGCATGTTTTCTTCTCCTCACCTTGCTTTCCACAATGGACCAGATAATAGAAGTCCATCGGGTTCGCGTTTGGGGAATTCGAAAGACATTGTGTGGACGAAATAAATTGTGGCACGCGTTGTTCAGTCATTCTTGGTTCACACGAGCTTTATGAGCCGGGGCCGAGTCTTGTTGTAATGTCCACGGTCTACTACCGAAATGTTTGCGTGCCCAAGGCTCCAACGCAGCTTCCAAAACATTTTCCCGATAGTAAGTCGCATTTACTTTGACACCAGGCTCGATTTTGTGAATTTGGTAACACTTCATGTCGTTCGCCCTGTATATGAGTTTACTAGCGGACTCGACAGACGTTGTCCTGCATGATATATATCTGCCATGCAGGACAACGCCATCTGCCAGGTTTATTTGTGGATCTAAACTAACCTCAAATCCACTTGAACACACACAAAAAATCATTCAAATCGGTTCAGCCGTTTAGGAGGAGTTCACTGTCAACACACGGACAGAAGAATTATATATATAAAGAAGAAGAAGATAAAGACTTGTGTACTTTGGGTTGTCTACAAATAATAAATATTTGTTGTGTACTTCCATATTTGTTAAGAAATAACGAATATCAAGGCCAAAGTATGAACATTCAGAGGATCTTTGACTAAACTTCGCTCGTTATTGAACAAAATCTTAGAGGTTGGGTCGTTTAGGATTCAAGTTGGAGCCCACCAACGAACCGAAATAAGATCCAAGACGCCTCGAGAATACCAGCGAAGTCTACGTGTTAAAATTCTTTGCCTTTTCGATACGACAGGCGACAGTAAAATTCAAATGGAACGTAAAATCGGTCAAGTATTTCCGTACGGAAAGTGTTATGCAGCACTAGGTGTTATAAAAATTCAACTGGGAGTTGTCTGAAATGTTTTTTAATTAAATTGACTGCATAATAAAAGAGTATTGAGCACTTTACGAAGAACACAGATTTTTCCCGAAAGACCGGTGAACCGATTTAATTTTCAATTTAATTAGTCCATCTCTTTTTTTTTAAACATTACTCTTCTACCTATTACGGTTCATGAAGTGCGATTACAACCGGCTGACAGTCTGCTAGAGCTTAGTAACAATTTCCTGTAAGTTTCCTATAGGTAAGGTACGGAATACTTAAAAGCAAAGACAACATCGTGCGTTCTATGAGTACTATTTATTTTATTTGTGCAGTTAATATTTGAAACTTTGGAAGAAAATAATAATGATGTATTACGAGGGAAACCCTGAAAGAAACTAGGTCACCCGCAACAACTCCCGCAGCGCAACTATTAAATAAATACATAAAAGAGGGCCAATATCACTGGAAATAATAATTTGTGTATTGGTAGTCTTACCTTTTGTATGCTCATAATGAAAATTGTATTGGACTTGACAGAAGCGCGTGGAGCTAACCCCATGTGCTTCTGTTTAGTCCACAAGAGAAAATACTATTTAACCGAAATATTGTCCTCGCTAAGACCGCGAGACGAGCTGTAGGTAGGCCTGCAACAAGATGGAGTGACGACCTTGTAAAGATCGCGGGAACGCGGTGGATGCGAAAAGCACAAGACCGGTCTGAGTGGAGCGCCTTGGGGGAGGCCTATGTCCAGCAGTGGACGTCTTTCGGCTGACATGATGATTGTCCTCGCTTAGGTGTGAAATCCATGGACTTATTTCTATAGTTAATCAATGGGATGATCTATTAATAAAGCGAGATTGGTCAAATACAGTTTAAATGGAGTGAAAGCCAATAATTAAAATTAGAATTAAATTGAATGAATTGTATTACAGTGATTTATTTTTATGGTGTTCAATAAAGAGGATTTTATTTTATTTTATAGTTAGTTGTCTTTTAACGTCCACTGTTTACTAAAGTATGTATTTTTATATAACTTGCATACTTTTACTTCTTCATTTAAGCGAGATATAAGTTTAAGTTTGGTCTAAAGTCTATACCAAAATGTCGAATACCGTCCCTGACGGAAGTGGAAGGACTCTTGAAACTTGGGATGCAATTTTATTTTTCTTCCTCACGTGGGTATGTTATTAATACGAAAGTATGTATGTTTGTTCCATCTTCACAGTTCAACGCCTTGACGGATTGACGAGAAAATTAGTTTATAGCTTAGAGGATATCCGGGTGTCCTTTTTTTTACCGACGCTCGCTTTTCATCGATTTACATTAATTTCATAGCCTACATACATACGTACATACCTTCACGCCTGTACTCTAAAATATTGTTGTTAATTAATTACCACATTTTGCACAAATAGGCTAAGGTGTTCGAGATGATTTCATAGCTTAATCACTTTTAATAATGATTTCATTCAGACTCATTCAGTTTCATACTCTATCGGGTAACTAGAATAAAACAACACCCTAAATTTGTGTGCTCACGTTATAAATTTGACTGGTTTTTGTTTAATTTATTCAGGAGAAACTACAAAACTGTAGTTACTTCAGAAAAATGGCAACATAATTTTATTCAGCCCAAGAGTTTCGAATAGTACGAAAACTTTAACATCTGCAGCGTTGTGTTTAAATTAAGCAACTTTTGTTTAACCGTGTGAAAAATGTAGTAAAACACCTTTATTTTACTCAAGAAAAGATAATAAAACAAGTCTCGAGTCATTAAACAGTGAACGACGGCAACATTTTCAGACATAAAGAAAATCTAGGTACTGTTTTTAGGGTTCCGTAGTTAAACTAGGAGCCCTTATAGTTTCGCCATGTCTTTCCGCAGCTTAGTTCGGAGACTTTTAGTCCGAGAAAGCTGTTATTCGGCATGAGTATACAATTCAGTCACGCTGACAAAATGGTAAAATCACCTGCACGTAACGTGGGGATGTTTTATAACCCCAAATATTTCGGGTTTTGATAACAATTTTGATTAAGAGATCCTTTTGTAATATTGCTTTTTGTTACAGTCAAGTGTCCATGAAGTTGCAAACCAAATCATGTAGCAATTTTACCATCATGGATACGTAGTACCAATCGCCCACACAGCTGAGTGACCAATGAAGATAAACAAAGAGAAGCGTCTCTGTCGTGCACATGAGATTCTTATGTACAATTTATATTTATCTCTTTCTACATTTTCTCACTTTTGTTTTTAATGGGCGGTTAAGTGTGTGGCTGTTTGTACAGTATTGTATAGCTTTTTATAGTAAAAAAACATAATATTAACACTAGAACTTTGAACTAAACTTGGTAATATCAGCGTGTAGTTCGCCTGAGTGCGGGGTTGTTACTCAACTATATCTCATACATGGATAACGCAGCAACCAACATCCTTAAATTGATCTGCCTAC
This sequence comes from Acleris emargana, assembly GCA_927399475.2. Taxonomy (NCBI): domain Eukaryota; kingdom Metazoa; phylum Arthropoda; class Insecta; order Lepidoptera; family Tortricidae; genus Acleris; species Acleris emargana. Next base: position 9,882,909 of record OV656840.1, read on the forward strand.
ATGTTGAGATCCCTTTCGTCATATTAAATTACTTTGTTTCACATTGTACATAACAGCAATACAAACAAACAGTATTCTTGAACATTGATAGGTATTTGTTAATCGATTTACAGTTTACTTTGTTCCTTAGTTTTAATACTAAGAGAACTTGTACAGTTGGCCAAAAATTGGGTCTACCACCCTACGCGACGGTTGAAGTTCGTTTGCACGTCATGATGCAACAAGTTCGATTTTCCCTTGCAATAATATTATGACAGTGACAAATGTCAACCTTAGCGATAATTAGATCTCACAGAAATTATCAAAACTGGTAGATCACTTTCTTGGCCGACCGTACGTTTATGTAGATAGGAGTTTAAAAAGAAGTCGTTATTGCATTTTCAAGTCACTATAACCTTAAAACTAGGCTAATGCAACGACTAATACAACAATTTACTGATTATGATAGATTTGACGTTGGATCTAGCGTGTCGGCGTCAACATTACGTATGGATAACGTAACTTTTATGTACGGTCACGGAAGTTAATTTGCTACCCTTTTCAAAGAAAATCTGATTGAAGACGTCATTGTCATTAGAGATACCAAGTCATTTGTAATTGATAGGAAACTCGACCTTATTGCTGTAGAATGTCAGATTGACTTTGGACCTAAGGTGGGTAGCAAATTTAATTCCTTGACTGTACGTAATATATTCACGCACACGTGTAAAACGTAGTACCCCTAAAGCTGGCGTACTGTTGAGGTAAAAATAACTTATTAAATACATTTTTAACGCCGTCACCGTGGGATGAAGGTTTCTTTACGACGGCCTTATCTGTCTACGTTACGTGTCTCGGCATACAGTCTCGCCTTACCGCGAACACGGCTTACATGCTTACGATAAACAACATCTAACTAATCTCATGCGAGCTTCGGAATAATGCTTTATACGCGGTTGAATAACATTGTAGCGTGTCTGCTTTACGTACGGGGTAAGCTCATGCGTGATAATAAGAGATCAAGTATGTGCGACGGTGTTTAATTGACCATTTTGTAGGAGGTTTTTTGAATTTTATTTTCGGAGTTGACACATTTTTTACCTCCGACGCTTACAGAAGGGTGTATACGTTTTATGTATGTATCTGTGACACCTACCGCAGCTCTTAAGCAGCAAGCCCATTGAGAGCGGAGGCGTAGCGGTGCGGTGCATTCCCACACTAAGGCTGCCTGTCAACTGGATCGGAGCGAGGTAGCGGAGCGGTGAGCGAGGAAAAAATCCACCAGCGAGGCTAGGAAAATAAAATATTCTTTTTGGTGGATCTTTTCCTCGCTGACCGTTCCGCTCCCTCGATCCGCTCCAGTAGACAGGCAGCCTAAAAAGCGTGCCTTAGGCTGCGTTTCCACCAGAGCTGTGTTAGCGGTGTTTCAAGGAACAATCGACCAATAGGAGATTGAGGCTAGTAAAACCAAATAATCGTATTGGTGGATTTTTCCTCGCAACACCACTTAGCCGCCTCGCACATCTCTGGTGGAAACGCAGCCTAAAGCGTGCCTAAAGCGCGAAGGTGTTTTTATACCCTATTTTTTAATTCCGTAGAATTCTGACAGCCATCTGACAGCAGTAACATTCTGACGTTTCAGGAGAAATGAACATTTTTTTCATTGTTGATGTTTTTAAACTAAAAATATTGATTGATTTATGTTATTGACAGACTGACTGAAGTTTTTGTTCGTCATTTGAATTGGTTGCTATTCCAAGTACATAAGGTAACGTATATAAGATTTAAACGAAGATTTTGAATAATATTTAATATGATGTAAGTACATAAACTACTTAACATGATTTGCTTACAAAGAAAAATTAAGGTTAACAAGTTCATGTGTGATTGATTGAATAAAGCAGAATACTAGAACTTTAGGTAGGTTGGTCTGTGCGTCATCATTTTTTATTCTTGCATTTTATCCCAAAGTCAACGGCAAAGGACATAGGGTGACGGCACCAATGATGGACACTTTTAGCTGACAGGCACCAGTAATGGACACTTCAGTCTTAAATCAAATTTCATACGGTCCTAAATTGATTGTTGCAAAACAAGTGAATAACCCTTATCTTCTGTAAAATAAGAATCAAGTGTCCATTATTGGTGCCTTGTCCATTACTGGTTCCGTCACCCTAAAATAGCCTAAAGCGTCGTCATTAGTTTGGCGGAACTAATGACAGTTTGACAACTGTCATTTTATTGTCTATATTTTTCTCCAAAAAAAATTTTCACTATTATGAATACAAAACAACGATGATCAAATATAATTAACTCCAAAGGTAAACAATAAAGTTAAAATGAATAAAGAAAACAATAAAGTTAAAATGAGTCATGTTTAATATTGGTGACAACCCTATGTTCCTAACTACATTCCAACATTTCGCACTGCTAGATCAAGAGTGTAGTAACTCAAAATACAACTGTATTTTAAAATCAACTTTAATACAACGTATATGAGCTTGAAACAAAACTAACCATAATTTTGAGTTGATACTGTCTTGATCTAGCAGTGCGATTTGTAAGGAGAAAAGGATACCTGTTATCTTAGGGATCTACACCCGATGTTCAAATATTCCACCGCGTCCAATAATACAGACAGCAGCTCGTGCCCGAGTATGGCGATGCACTTTCGATACTGTATTTTCTTCACGATTTTTTCTACGCAGTTGTTCGAAGGCAGTAATTAATCTTTCTTTCATTTCCTCGGCAGTATCACATTCTGTCCTGAACACTTTGTCTCATCTGTCCCCAAACTCAGTGTTTAATTTCTCACGCACTTCTATCACGGAATGAGCTGGTGCTCCGTCTTGTTGGTACCAAGTGCGTTGTCTTTCGGCCAGTGGCAAGTTATCGAGGTAAGCGTCAACCTCGGAGTTTAGGAGGGCCATGTATCCAACTCTGTTAAGTGTTGCAGGTAAGAACACAGGCCCTATAATTGTTTCCCTGTGAATTGCAGCCCATACGTTTACTGACCAACGATATTGGTGACTCGAATAACGGTACGCGAATGGGTTTTCTTCGGCGTACACGTGTTCATTTCGCCTGTTCCACATTCCATTGCGTGTAAATACACTTTCATCCGTCCAAATAATGCGTCTAATGAAGTCACGGTCTCCAGCTATTTTGTCCAACAACCACCGGCAGTATGCTTCCCGGATGGGGCAGTCTCTGGGCAATAACGCTTGAACCCTCTGTATGTGATAAGGACGACGACGGGCACGTTTTAGTATCTTCAATACGGCAGTGCTGACCCGCCCGCCTGGAACTTGCTCTTGGATTTCGATCAAAATAACGCAGTACTCATTCTTCGAGCCCCTAGCTTGCTAGCAACGCGGTCAAAGGCACGTAAAATCGTTCGACGATCTGATGGATGCGGTGGAGAATATCGCTGTCTGTATTGACGCAAAGTCTCAGAGGTATTTGTAGTTGCACTCTGCGTATACCAGTACCAAATTGAGATAATCTCTAGCCTCAAATAGTGGCATTATTAAGCATTTTATTAGTTTAAGAGTGTGACATAATTGTGACATGCTTATTGTCATTGTAATAATTATCTGTGAAACAAACAGGTTGCAAAACAAAAATATTGTCAATGCACCTACAAAATGTCATCCATCAATAACGTCACAAAGTTAGTGTTTACTAGTTAGGTCAAGGTGGGGTCATTGACCTTATCAGCTGTTAGGGTTGAAACTACACGTTTTTTGTATTAAACTTTAACGAGCTGTAACTCGAAAACGGCTAAAAATATTAGCATAGTTTCTTGGAGAAAAATATAGTACTACAGATACATAATCTCGAATTTAACGGAAGGGCCGTCGTCCCTTTCCACCCTGTATAATTTTATTGAAATTTTTGCACCATCGGTTCAAGGAATATTTTGTAGTCTGGTAAGACCAACCAACGTTAGAATTCTACGGAATTAAAAATCAGGGTTTAGTATGGGAACTCGCCGCACCGCTCTGCCTCCGTTCTCAGTGCCTTTGTGGCTTTAGATATAGAGGGGCCGATTGGAACATGGTTATTTACAAGAAGGTAGATTAACAAGGGTGGATCTTAATTAGGTTTAATGTCAATTAGGCCGTTTAGGAGTCGCTCTGAACGTAGGGTCGCAATTATTTCAGGGCTTTTTATTTAATTTAATTGTTATTTCTATTTAGTTTTCGTTCTACCTATTTAACGATAAATAATTAGAGTTAGAAATCAAAAACATATTGACATTTGGTTCAAAATTAAATAATCGTGTATCAAGTTCGCTTTAAAAATCATGAGTTGTTTATGTTTTTTAATTTAATTTAGAACGCAAATGAGCTCACAGGTCACTTTATGACGCGTAGGCTAGACCTATTGACATTTAAAATCTCTAAAATGGATTTGCGTTGCCAACTTTAAAGTACTCTTTACAACTGAAACACTTGGCGCTTGGCAGCAGGTTAACACATAATTTAAAGAAACGGTAGAAAAAGATGTTTATTCAGACATCTAACAAAAGGATAAAACAAATAGACAAGAGAGCTAGGGCGGCTACAATGTGACCAGTGTCGCCACGACTAAATGGTTTGTAACAATACATATTATTTTTATTTTTTTATCTCAAGCCACCTATTATTGTTTTTTTTTGAGTTCACCAAACTGGTTCGTTTCCGGATAATGTTGAAAACATCGTAGAAAAATTGGCTAATCAAAACAATTTTCTATGATCACAACTCGGTCTATATATACCATAACTTATCTCGCTTCTTGAAGAGGCAAAAGCCCTGCACTCAACAGAGTAGGTATAATAGAATGTCTCACGTTCACGTCTATAGCGTAGAAACCCTAAAAACCCTTAAAACCCTCTTAATAAATGAACAGAATAAATAAATTTCAACTGTTCAATGCATATTTACTTTGGGAGTTACTGATTACGCCTAAATTGTTGAGAAAACAAACTTTCAGAAAGCAGCACTTAAATACGAGTATTATATTATCTTAAGAAACCAAATTCAATGTATAGCTGATTTATTGCTATGAGGTTTTTCACAGGGTTTGATACAATAGTCCAGGGGCCCGAGACAAGATGCATTACGCCAACTCGCTTTTCTATTCGTTTCGTTTTTAAACCAATCGCGTCACTGCTAGATCACGTGACTTTTCGTATCACGTCATCTACAAGTGAAGCGATTGGTTTAAAAACGGAACGAATAGAAAAGCGAGTTGGCGTAATGCATCTTGTCTCGGGCCCCTGGACCCTCATTCTACATTGATTTTACGCCTATTGTTTTCGTATTGTCGACGTTTTGATAGCTCTTATTTAATTAACAGTAATGGCGGTCGAGTTAAAAATAATACAATAACAATATATCGTCGGTGATACTGCAAAACCGCGTAAGTAACAAATTTATGATAGAACAAAATAAACCTTACTGTATTATTAAAAAGGTGCATTTTGCTACTTATTTTAAAAAAAATTGTGCAAAATGCGGTTACAGAATTATCAACAAGTTTTTAATGTTCTAGGTAATTCTGTAGCTCTGCCTACCCCTCTCTGGGATTACAGGCGTGACGGTATGAAGGTATGTACTTACGCGGTTTTGCAGTTTCACCGACGATATGTAGGGACAAAGTAGATTTAAGGCAGCAGGGGGGTTATATAACTATTTATTTATTTACATAACTATTTATTTATTTATTAAGGAAAACAAACAGCCAGGGCTGGGCAAAATACACACCTTGCTTTAATTGAAATACAAATTACAAATTACTTTTTCGCATGTAATTAAAATACGAAATATAAAATATTTTTTAGACGGGTATTTGAAATATAAAATACCATTTTTAATTAAAATACAAATTACAAAAATACAAAATACATTCACAGCCTTTAATAGAACTAATCCAGCTCAGCCTTATTTATTTGTCAGCAGCAAAAGAAGAATTTCCTTTCATGAACACTAGATTTTTAAAAATACGGATATCTTTTTAACGGAATGTCGAACGAAAATAAATACCGCGAAACAGTACTTGACAATTGACGTATAGTTCAGAGTTGCCAACTATAGAGTAGAGATTGACAATTGAGCCTATATGTCAGGCTTCATTTACACGAGCGTTGCGCCAACGCGAAAACGTGCGTTAGTGTCCAATTCAACCAATCAGGTAGCACATAGCACTAGCAGCAATTTGACACTAGTGCGCATTTTGGCGTTGGTGCAACGCCAGTGGGAATAAGGCCTAACTGCTCTGGGTGCTAGTGTTTATAGTCTATGTACGAATCAGCTAATTTTTATTATCAATTTATCATTTATAATAAGATCGCTAAATGTATTTGTTAAAATGTATTTTGATGCAATAAGTATTTGAAATACTAATTACAAAATACCTCGGCGTCGGGTATTTAAAATATTAAATACAAATTACATTTTTAGGTAGTAATTGAAATACAAATACTAAATACGTATTTGTATTTTAAATACGTATTTCAATTAGAAGTAATTCAAATACTGCCCAGCCCTGCAAACAGCTTACATTATACATTAATATTAAAACAGAGGTGAATTATTCATAAGCCAACAAAGTTTTCACCGATGTATATTACACACATACACATACACATAAACTCACGCCTTCATTCCCAGAGTGGGGTAGGCAGAGCTAAAGAATTACCAACAAGTCCTAAAACTTCTTGATAATTCTGTAACCAAATTTTGCACAAGTAGGCTAAGATGTTTCCCAGTGTATTAGTGACAGGTGGCAAGCCCATCGCCTAACAGTACTGCAAGCCTTTGGCAGCAGGGGGGTTATATAACTATTTATTTATTTACATACATAACTATTTATTTATTTATTAAGGAAAACAAACAGCTTACATTATACATTAATATTAAAACAGAGGTGAGTTATTCATAAGCCAACAAAGTTTTCACCGATGTATATTACACTTTTAGGAATTAACTACACAAAGCTAGCCACTTATATTAAAACATGCACTTAATAACAGTAAATCTCTAGACATGGAATGGAATCAAATAGTTTTCACAACTTAAGATAAAAGGTATTATAACTAAATAATAAAGTCCTATTAACTGCACTTACATAGCTGCCGAAATCGTCATGCAGTTCAGTTTAAAGTGAGAGAAAAGGACGGAGCTATATAACTGCCATAGCTCTGTCCTTTACCCTCACCGTCCGAGCGTCTTTGCATTTTAGGTCAAATACCTCCGCAACCTTACTAAAATAGCATATGTTTTGGGCTGATAAAAACGTTTTAGCTTGTGCTTATCAGTTCCAACTACTTTATCTTGAGATTTGGCATGGAGTTGGGTACCTAAGCCAACCCACATACAGATAGATAAGAAGGCAAAAACCCCTGCTCGGACATGGCCAATGACTTTTGTTATGTTGGTGTATTTAACGGCACATTCAAGAGCATGTAAAAAAAACTTAACGGTATTTATTTATTATTATGATGACAAATGCTTTTTCAGGTGCCCTCACTTCCAGCGCGGTTTGTGAGATACAGCCTGGTGATAGACATACGGACAGCGGAGTCTTAGTAATAGGGTCCCATTTTCAACATTTGGGAACTGTAAAAACAATGTTGTACTTATTTGGAAGAGTGGTGGAAAAGAAAACACTTTGTAAACTAATTCTATGTTTCGTGGACAACCCTGTGAGGAACGATGTTGTTCCACTACCACGAACACTGACGAAATAGCAGACTTAAGCCAATCTAGGTACTAAATAAGTTAAAAATACACTGCCAAGGAAATAACGTCGGTACCCACAGCACCCTGTTGTTTTCGATATGATTTGCTCGTGATTATAAAATGATCTTGACGCAAGCAAAATTCACATTATATCTCTGCGACAAGTAAGGTTATCGAATCATAGTTAAACGACCGTTATACAGCTTAACAATCTAAATTGTTTCTAAACTCAAAATAGGTACCCTCGCTACAGTTATGCTGTATATTAACAAATGTTCAAGCGTCGACAATTCTATAAAGCAATTTTACGCTCACGGAACAACTAGGTTGGGTCTGAGTTTCTCTGAAACTTACGACCATGTTAATACTCACGCATGATCGTTCCTTTTGAAGAGTTCCTTCTTCCCAGATTATCGTCAGGGCTGGTTCACGGTTCGCGAGGTTTCAGACGTGTATTGTTACCGATGCTTTGTTGTGTTTTCGAGCCTTTGGAATATGTGCGGTACACGTGTGATTCGATTGATTTAAATGATTGCGTTTCGATTTGAGATGACTTTTTACACCTTGGTTTACAGTATTATTAAAAATTCGGCTTGTTACAAAATCCCCGTCTAATCGCAAAAAAAAATCTAGTGATCTTGTAAGATTCATTAAGTATTTAAGAAGAAACGGCTTAAAGAATAAGACAAGAGTCAAAATGTCGTCAAATAAATAGGTTACGACATCGAAAACAAAACAAAAACTACGATTTACGACGGTCTGCGTGTTTTTTTTTACAAATTAAGAAGCGTTGATTTGATTTACTTACATGATTTTAAGTAAATTTTCCTTGTGTTTACATAAATAATGATTCGAATCATCAATAATGTAATACAAAATTATAATCGTTAGCAACCATGGCCTCGATGCACTGCCTTTCTGTTTTTATTATTCTTATTAAAGCGAAACAGGAAAATGAGAAATAAAATGCAACAATAAATCGACCTACACTTTATTCAATTATCCTCCGAGATTTCTGCGCTCCGAGGAAATTGTCCCTCCTGAAAAACAACAAAACGCATGAAATAGAGTTCTAAAATGGAACGAGCCCTTCATCGGTCAACCATTTGTTAATATGTATGTAGCCATACATATGTATTTGGTCAGGATCTCATACGAGATAAATCACAGAGCAGGCGTTATGCACATAACTCTTGGGCTTCGGACCACTTGACATTAGCAAGGCCTGTCCCATAACAAGGAGGTTGGCCATGTCGTGCAAGATGTGGTAATTAAAATTCTTTTAAAAATTGAATTTTAAGCATCTCCTGATTTTAGGGATCCATAATCAACAAAGAACCCTTATAATTTCGTCATGTCCATGTCCGTGGGTTACCTCAGAGACTCATGGTACTAAAAACTAAACAGCTTTTATTTGGTTAACTTTTAAATATACGCCGATCAAGTTATAAAATAAAACCTTGATTTAATTTTTGGGTGCCTACCGTTTGGTTTCGCTAGAGTTGGGTCGTATAAAATTCGTTGACAGTATTTGTGTTTGCAGACCTAACTGAGTTGGAGCCCTAGCCTGAGCACGGTCCGATATGCTCTTGCCCAGTTTTCTTCGCCTAGTTAAGTCGGCAACATCTTACGGATAAAAGGGAAAATGGGTACAATTTATCAGTCAACAAACTGTTCGGGCCCGCCATGCCAGTGCGCTCAGTCTAACCCGTAAAAAGAGTACAAAAATCACACGAGCAGAAACTAATCTGGATTGCACCGGGCTGATGATGATGATGATTATTATTAATATGATAATGATGATGATGATGATGCCGATTCTGATCATGATAATAGTGATACCAAAGATGATAATGATGATGATGATGATGCGGATGCTGATGCCGATGATGGTGATCATGATGATGATGGTGATTATAATGATGATAATAATGATGATGATGATGAACAACATTTTAATGCAAGTGTTGCATCAATATTATTTAAAACTGAATTACAACTCAAAAACCTTTCTCATATTCAAGACCGCCACAATCCACTTTCCCCACAATTCCTGGCATACACTTTCCAGTGACTATTACATTCTTGGCCGGCCCTTGGCTTGAACCCCGAGGTTATGCGAAAAGGTTATCAGTGGGACCTAATTTAATTCATTATGCTGCCTTGTGCCGACCCTGCCGACAATGCGAGAATGGCCTATGCAAAATTCTTTAACCAGGATTATTAATGTTTCAGTTACGGCTGTTCCTATCCCTTATTTTGACGACTTAATAGATTTAAATTTACCATATTGTGGTTTGTGAAAGATTTAGGACGGTGCTCATAAAACTCGTTTGTTTACTTCTCTATTTTATATTTTGTCTAGCTTTTGCCCGCAACCTTTGAGGAATTGTATTATTCTTTAAATTAAATTATCATTATAAGGTAAATTACATTTTTTTAGAAAGGACATTATTCTAATGTATCTAATTACGTTCCTTGTTAGATTAATTACTAATTTATAACTCATATTCTTTAATTTGATAGAACTTATACCACTTTAGCTTCTTAATTATAAGCATTAACCCTTGATATATTTTAATTAGGTATTAAGAAACCTAGCCAAGCGTACTTTAGCAAATAAAAAAGGTCGAAAAAATATAACCGAGAGTAACGCCAGCGCTCAACAATGGCTCGTAAATAAATATAAGCAAATAAATTAAAAATTACAATTTAAATTTCGATCCTTTCTACTTCTAGGCCGTGGTAATAAGATAGAAAAAGTGGCCAACCTTGCATGAATTAAAAACAACATTTTTTTCATTAACTGTGTACAGGGGAGTTTATTAAGTTGTATCCTGCGAAAAGTTTACCCCCGCGCATGCGTTTTTATCAAAGAAATTGTGTGTATCAATTTTAGTTGATAGAAAAAATAATTAAAAGGCATATTTGCAAATTAAACATTCACACAAGCAAAAATATTAACAGGATATAAAAAAAAATAAGTAGGTTTTATTTCATATATATATAATTTAGAAAAATATAATGGTCTCGGCCCAGAATATAATAATATGTTTATTCCATTCGGCGTCGAGACCCTTGGTCCGTGGGGTCCTAGCGCTCGAAGCCTCTTCAAAGAAATTTCGAAGAGGCTCATTGACGTCACGGGAGACCGAAGAGCTGGCAGTTTCCTCGCTCAACGTATAAGTTTAACCATCCAGCGAGGAAATGCTGCCAGCATCTTTGGTACAATGCCGCAGGGGCCATTCTTAGATTTAATGTTTTAGTTAATTTATATATTTAGAGTTAGTCTTATTTAGTTATGGTTGTTGTATTATTTTATGTCGTTTTACAATAAAGTTTCCTTGTAATTACAACTATAATAAACTATTTAAGGAGGTTAAAAAAAAATGGAGAAAATTAAACTTAAGTGACATTTCAGAGTTTGCATTTCAGAGATATCAAAAAATCTCAAATAGTGGTTCAGGCAAAAAGTTAACAGAATTTATAGTTTTTGAACAATGGAAAATATTTAAGCCCAGAGCGCAATTTCTTAAAATTAAACAGATAAGAGGTAGTTTCATAGTTATAAAGTCAAACAAACCATTTGCAGTAATGTGTTTAATTTTCTTGTAAATAAGTAATATAAAGCCTCTAAATGAAAGTTAAACTAAATTGAACTGTGTTAAATTTTTGCATAAATCGGTATAAAAAAAACTATTCACATTAATTTGCGTCGATACAATTTTGATTAATTTTAATAATGTTTTGTTCAAAAATCGCTGTTAATATTTTTGCTTGAAGTACAATGAAAAAAAAAGAAAATATTTTATTATTTTCATTTCCGTGGGGAAAGGACATGGCCCGTTTTACTATGGCGCTGTGCCCCATAATGTCTAGCAATCGTTTATATGTCAAATTAAAGCGAAAAATATGTTCGTTACAAATATATTTATCATGTAACATAAAAAGCAACGGTTTAAAAGTAATTTGTTATATAATTATTTACATAACCTCAAAACACATCATTACGTTCAAGGCGCTGCTGTCACCTCATTCATGGCCACTGTACACATTGGGCCAATGCGTTGGACCAAGGCAATGGACCAAAATATGGAATCATGTTTACACATTGGCGTGTTGATAATTCTGCATTGGCGCTTTCATAAAAGATCCTGTACACATTGCCATTAGGCCAATGCGTTGGGCCACGGTATTGCACCAACGTCTACACAAAAAGCCGGTTGGTCGCCATCTACGAAAAACCCAATAATAGCGTAGCCAAGTATAGTCTTTTACACGTTGGCGCAACGCATTGACCCAATAGTGGCCTGTACACGTAAAGTTCGGACCACGGGAAACGCCACGCCGTTCGCCTTCGTTCCAAACCGTACGTGTAAATGCAACTGTATTAGTAAAATAGTAAAAAAAAAATGGTTCTGATCGAAGATTGGAACGGCACGTGGTGTTTCCCGCAGTCCGAAGTTTACGTGTGAAGGCCGCTAATGTGTACGGGAACCATCAGACAGAGACGGAGAACTTTGTTTTGTGCCTTTCATCATCGCGAAGCGCAAGTCTTTTCATAGAGGCCGTATTGATATATCTCCTTAAAGTCCTAGCGAAAGGCACAAAGTGATAGCAGTCATAAATATTTTAAAAAATGTATCTAAAGTCATGCATGCCATCAGAAAATTATAATTGTGCATTATAAACAGGGATCGGAAATTCGGATCGATATTTACCTAAAGTTGACAAAATCCCAGAAAAAGATACGCAAACATGGCGCCGGCTTCTTAAATATATTATTTTAATAATATAAGTTCCGGCATTCTGGGATTCTACAAAATGTTAATATAACATCATCATGTTGTTTTATAAATGTAGGATAAAACATTCATATTTGCTCCTATAAATTCGTTAGGTTAATGAGTTACAGGTAAATTAAATACCATTTGGTAAATCTATACATGAAAAATAACTTCAAACAGTTAATATAAATAATTGATTATGAACTAATGCCGGTGCAATTTATTTATTTTAAAATCCCAGAAAATTTAGTACCTACTGAATTCTATGATTGGGTCCGCCTCCATACAACTGAACAACAAAGCCGGTGCGAAAGTATAGGTAAATATCGATCCGAATTTCCGATCGCTGATTATAAACTATATCCAGTGCTGATAAGGTTTAAAAAACATCTTTTTTAATAACACGCCGGCAAGCGTGTGTGAGCAGGCCATCTGTCAAGTGGGTGGTTTCTGGCACACAACATCTTTATTAAAACACTTTTTTCCGCTGCTTTTACAGAGATTCAATAAATATTACGTGATGATGATTTTTTACCAATGTCTTATCCGTGGACAAATTTATTGGGGCGCAAACGGGCCATGTCCTTTGTTTAATTCTGCAAAAATATATTGGTTCTACCGATTCTTAATATACTACAAAAATTGTCCTGTTAACTATTTTTCCTTGAATTTTATTCAAAAAAACGTGTTTTTGTAATTTTCTCCTTTTTCCGGTCATGGTTTTTTTTATTTTATTTTATTATTTGGAGTGATAAGTTGAAATACATGAATCTACAAAAAAAGCGCTGTTTAGATTTTTTGGAAGGTTTAAAGCTAAAAGCCCCACCACTATGCTCCAAGGTTCCCAATTGATTTTTTAATGGAACGCGTTAAATCAAAATTGAGGAACGCTCGGCAAATTTGTCGCCATCATCGTCGACTTTGGCAAACACTTAAATTTGAACCGAAGGTCTGGGTAAACGGCTCACCACTTCCATTACCGTGTCAAAACACATATTTCCAATAATGTGACGAAATCGCGTTTGATCGTCAACATAGCTACACTACGCCATGCCGCGAATGGAATCAACACATTTGATTTGAACTAGACAAAAAACCGAAAATATGTATGTATGTGGGAGTATTGAGATTTATTTGATGAAAGAAGTTATCCATCAAAGTTTTATACACTTTCAAGTAGGGATTGCAAATCCGGATTTATTTTGTATGGAAATCCGGATTTAATCCGGATTTCGCCATACAAAACGAATCCGGATTGCACTCCCTACTTTCAAGTAAACCATATTATGCCAAAAATCTGATTTTGTTCACAAAAATCTTGAAAAATCTTAAACATCCTGTCAAATTGAAATCAGGTTAAACTTAACCTAAATTCACCCTCAAACTGACAGGTTCATATTCTTTTATAAAAAATGAGCATTCACGTATCTTTGTAATTTAAAAACAACGTAGTAAATTTTCAAAGTAATGTTCAGTAAAAGGCGCCCGAGGCAGCTCATAAATGTACTTAGTCTGGATGTTACGGGCTACGTACATTGTGCTACTGCTCACCTGCCGAGTTTGCTTAGCCACTATCCCGTTATAGACTCCTCGTCGCCTAAATCCGCAAACATATTAATATCGAACGTCGCATCCTCTTCTTTATTCAACTTATTAATATCCTTCAAACTGTTAACGAAATTTTCGAAATGCTGATTATAATCATCTGCATCTTTATATTGCTTATCGTATTCCGTAATAAATTTACGAAATAGTTCTGGAGCTTCGTCTAGGTTGTAAAATGGCTTGGGGTCATCGTGTGGTACACTGTTTTCCTCTGTGTTTACTTCTGGGATCGATGACAAGTAACTTTCATCTGGTTTTATGTATGACTCTATCGGGAGTTCACTGGAGGGAATATTTTCAGTATTTTCTGTAGTTGTTTGCTTTTTTAATAACTCGTTGTAGTCATTATTCAATATTCCATCGCGCAGTTCTTTATAATAATCATCAAAGTATCGATCTTTAAACTCTTCTACGCTTTCTACGTCGTGGTACTCGAATGTATTTGCATAATGTACAGTAAATATCAACAAAAAATGCACAAAAATCTTCATATCTCTAAAGAAACACACGTTCTGGCCCAACTACGTTTGTAAACTGTCTGATGAGATTCCTATAATGTATTCATCCTCGAGAAACTGGTTATGTCATAGGTTGAAGGTGTTTTTATGTTAAGTTAGTTTACTGACATTTAAGTAGCACATACATACGACCAATGACAAAGTACTTAAGTAGCTTTAATAATGTTTCAACTAATAATAAATCTAATTAAGATTAAATCAAACATAGTCAGACATAATTATATGAAGTAATTAAACCCAATTCTTTTTTGCTACAATATACTACCTACAATACAAGACACTCAAAAATTGGCAACGAGTGTTTTAAAACGAAAACTTACGACGAATATTTATTATACTATCTACTAACTTGACGACGTGCTAGTCTAGGTGGTAGTGGCTTTGCCTATGAAGCTAGCAGTCCCGGGTTCAAATCTTGATAATGGCAGATATTTGTGTTATGTGCGCGAGTACTTGTTTCTGAGTCTTGGATGTTTTTTATGTATTTAAGTACGAAGTATATCGTTATCTAATACACATAGTACTAGCCTAGACTAGAGCTTAGCTTGGGACTAGGTTAATTTGAGAGATATTGTTGAGGGTCCAGGAATAACTAAGTTTTTTATATACTCAGTTAAAATTTGACATATACTTACCACATTTCAGATCAATCGGTCGACAGAAAGGGGGTATTTTTATAACTATTTTTGACCCACATAACACACGAACAAGGCAAGTTAAATAAAACCGTTTCAAAAACAACTACTTTACATGACAAAATGAAGCGTTTTATTTAGAAATTTTCATACATAGGGAATATCTAAATAAACAGTTGACACACAAACTGGCAGACGAATACATTAATTGCTTTGTAATATTTTGGGATAAAGAAACATCATGCTAAATTTTTGTGTACAAAAAACGGTGTTTACCCCTTTTTTAAAGCTTCTAAATCTTCTCTGTTTCGTGTCCTAGTGAAATAAAACAGGTGTATGTTTATTGCCTGACATGTACCTAAGTCAACAACTCCATGAATAAATAGTCCTCACACGCGTACAAAGAAATTTAAAGAACCGGAGATATGCACCAGAATAGCAATCGTAAAACCGCCGTAACAAAGCTTATCTATTGCCGTCGTATCTCCGGGTTATAATAAAGGCAATGTTTTCAGTTACCTTTTCGGTGTAGGTAGGCAGGTAGGTATTGTTGGCAGATAAGGGCGAGCCAAGTCCGCCGCGTAATTCTGCAGCTTTGCGCACTACGTGCTTACAGCGGCCGCTGATAAAGCTTTGTCTGCTTATCGCCGCTCGCCACTGGCATGACCTTGCAGTGTTGCCTGAAAAATGCCATTGTAGCTTCCTTGGAAAAAATAATTACCTCAGTTAAAAATAGAAGGCTGACATTACTGTCAAGTGAATAAGAGCTATCGTAACGTTCACAATATGATAACATACCAAAAGCAATATGGTTTTAGCCAGTAGAATAGATGCCTATATTTCTAAATCTATTAAAAGCTGATCCGAAAACTAAACTACACACATCAAAAATACTGTTGTAAGCTAAAATTGGACTTAATCACGCATAAATATTATATAATATATCATAACTTGACGGTTTGATCGGGTTGCAACGACCGTAGTAACAAGCAGATACAAATCTATAATACAAAATCTCTACATTACTATGATATATTTTTCAATGTACTGCGTCGCGGAACATTGAAAAATACCAACGTAGGTACGTAGGGATACTTACGATTCTTAGATATTTTTGATGTGTTTAGAACAATACTTTTTTTGACATTAATTTTCTTGTATTCATTTGTTGAGTGTCATTTGTACAAAAATAAACTTATTATTTTTAGAAGCGTGACAAGCAATGATCACCAGAACCACCTTACTAATTCATGCCGCACTTGCTTCTCCAACGACTGCGACCTCAGCCATAACCATGAAACATCTATGTAAATGCTCACTGGCCCATCCGTCCACAGAATAAGACGACTAATAAATTACCGAGTCTCCAGAGATACACAAAGGATTACCGAAGTCCAGAATAAACTGTAAAGTCTCGGGAAACACGAACACCCGGTCACGTCAGCCTTGTCTTGGATAAGCTGAGTGGAGACCGATAAAATTAAGACGGATAAGGGTTCAGTGCGACACTCAGCAGCTTTCAAGGATCCATCTTCATATAATTATATTTGAAAACCTTCTTACTTAATGTATTGTTTAGGGCTAGTTCGGTAAATCGCTATCGGAAGGGTGCTATGTCAGCGCTTGTATTGAACTGACGAAAATAGTCTCGAATTGTTAGTTTCTTATGAGATATTCTCGGTTATTTCGAAAATATTCCTTATTTTTGTATTAATGCGCAAAAAAATATAAATATAAGGGGACAATCACACCAATTAATTGATCTAGTCTCAAACTAAACCCATGTCTTGTACCATGGGACAACGTTAAACATACGTATAAAAATAAATACTTAAATGGAAACCATACAAGACTCATCTCATCTCGCTCATGTCACAAATATCTGATCTTACCGGGAATTAAATCCCGGGACCGCTAGCTTCGTAGACAGGGTTTGGGGACAAAACATTCTTAAAGCTCTCAAAAATAAAATGAAAAATGTTTTCAGTCCTTTTTAAAGAGGATTTGCAAACTTCTGGGATTGTCCTGCAACTTGTTCATTGCTAGTCATTGCGGGTCAGCTATGATTTACTGCATCTTTTAAATCTTTTCAATTGTGTAGTTGAGGTTGGCTGTGCAATCTTATGAGCAACATAATCGTGAGTTCTCTTATCTTATGTTTCAACTAAAATGTTTAATGCACTAGTTTCTTGGTAACTTCACTGAATAAAAAAAGATTATCATACGAACATTGAAATCATACTCCTATATGTTAGGGGCACTGGTCCGAATTATATTCGTAAGTAAATAGTAGTAATGATATTTAGAAATTAGCAATATGCTTGTAATTTTCTAAATGGGGTTTGTAAATGTCTGCTAGTTTTTTTTAAATCTAAACGTGTAAAAACTTACAGTAGTATTTTTACCAACATTACTAAGTATTCGCTGTAGAGTGGTAAGTATTATTGTACACCATCGTAGAACCTCTGTTTTAAGTCTGTTAAATATACTTTAAGTCCTACGCAGATGTTCAATAATGCTCATCACGGCGAGTAATACGAATTTCGTGAGCATTATGTGTTGCATCACACGTGACTCAACAGAACCCATTAAACCACTCAATAAAATAAAACGGCGATATGAATCGGTTCACTGAATATGAATGCAATAAAACACCTCAGTCCCAAATGTAAAAGATAAAAAAGGTAAAAGATTAATGTAAATTGGGAACATCCTGCGTAACGGCACGTAGTTAAAACTTTAAATTAATAGGAGTGTATAAATAATTACTAAAGTCCCTAACATTTAGATTCATACTTCATTCTCGGAAGTTTGGGTGCGCATTGACTCGTTTTTTGCGGGTCGCCTCCACAATGTCCGCGGGTAAATAATATATTGAGTGACAAACGTCTCGTCCTCTTTATTCCGGGTCACCCTTGAACCGAATATATTGCGAGCAATTTTCGGGGTCGTTTACCACGCTCCGGGATGCCAATGATACGCTTCTCAAACTTCGCGTGCGCCTCGTCCTGCCCTCTACATACATAGGTAGGTACTACGTACCTATTCGCGATACGTCTGCAAATTGCTTTATACGGCTATTTATTTATGTCCCGTAACATGATTAAACGGATACGGTTCGCGCATTGATCGCTCTGTTGTCGTTTGAATATTTAAACGAAGATTGGTCGGACAGAATCTAATTACTCTTACTCGTATTTTAGGCCCCGCTGGGGCTAGGGTTGTCTTGTACCAGTGTTTTTGTCAACAGCCACGTCGCGACAGTTGCTTAATCATGAATGACACGTTTACGTATTCAGAAGGCTCGCCTCTCCCGCTAACGAGAAGACGAGATAAGTTTACAAACGTCGTCGTCTTGAATTCCCTACGGTGTTCAGTCCCGCGTTGATTGTCCGGGATTTGAAATTAACATAACAGGAACGTTCCATGTTCAGCGACTGCTTTAGATACGGCTGTAAGACGGAACGATGTACATGTTTGTTTGAATAGCGGATTGAGCTCTGACGTCCTCTGACGCCAGCCTCATAAACAATGGGCGCCTTGTCTTCGCTCCCGTAGCGCGTTTCTTGTGTGCGCTGCGCCTATACTCCAAGAAACACGCTTTGCATAGGGATGGCGCCCATTCCTTCGGGACAATCGTCCTCGTTAACAACTGTGATTACTCCTGCGATACGGGTTCATTAATTTTTGATGTAAAATTTTCAATACAATTGTATAATAATTGGAACACAGCAGTTTACTTTATTGAAATTACTTTGTGATAGTAAATACGAGTACAACAATTTACCTATGTAACACCATTGATCAGTCACATTATTATTCAGGGTCGGTCCCTTCATCCAGAGGCCGGGTCAATAATATACGCCTTTTTTACAATTAGCTAGTGAAACAATCGTCGTAGTTCAAGCAATGCAAGGCGAGGCAGATGAATCATTAGTCCTAAACTAATATTAACTCTGTGTTGCGCAAACAACGAATTTGGGGTGTAATATCATCAGTGCGGGCGTCGGCGGTGCGCGTGCGGGCTCTTGTTTCGCTTCAAGCAAACGTTCTTTCATTTTCTAATGGATCGGCACTGAGGGAATATTTGTTGGCAAACTTTCGCCAGACACAGATATTTACATAACAAAGAAAGGGGTAAGGGATCCCGAGTGTCCCGAAAAACGTATTCTTGTCAGGAGTCCGGATTTTGTAAAGGATTTGTCGGTCAATTTCGCGTCAGTACGTTTTTGTTGTACTCAATTTTGTGCATAATCAGGATCCGGAGTTAGTGACGCGTGTAAGCAGTTCGTTCTTTATTAAGCGGCGGAAATTCCTCGGAAAATGTATCTCGGGTTTCCATATTCGAGACTGAATTGTGACATTATTGGTACTGTTATACCCGGCACCGACATAGCTCTATGCACTTAAATACTTACCTATATTTTTAAAAATATAGTGACCTGTCAGACTGTCCTTTGTTTGATATCCAGTGCGCCATCTTTGTGTTGTTTCGATAGCTTTGTTAAAGTATCCATTTTCCCGTGGGATGTTAAGGTTTGATGGCCACATCGTTCAAAAGGATAATGTATTAGATATCTCTAGAAAGCCACTCTTTTCGATTTTGTTCTTTGTCGTGATGTTTCAGGGTAAATCTTTATTGTCAGTAATGTCATCCTGATTAAATAATGAACTGTATCAGGACAGCTCGGGATCGAAGCGAACGAGCCATTAGGTTAAATTTATTCTTATTGTTATTTTATTCACTTTATTTGATACCTTAATTCCCTTATGGCAAAAACGGTTTTGTTACCACAGTTATACGTCTGATATACTATATCTGTCAGGTTAATTATTAAGCTCTTCGTATGAGTTCTTCTCTCCCTTTCAAAATTTTATTGGTATAATTATATTGATCTAGTTATTAAACGTTAATAGATGCCATAAGAGCGTTACAAACTTATATCTCTTCATACTCGTAATTTAGCTACGCTTCAAACCTCATTTCGCAAAAGTTTCCCGCTTTTATCTACTCAGTGCACTTCGCGGGAAATAGAACTGTGTCAAAATGACATTCAACTCTGTCTAAGTTGTAAATGCTGGGGGCACTTGCCCCCGTTGAAGTTCGCTTATGCGATAACATTTTCATATCCATTCGGAGTCGTGTATGGGTGTTTAATGTATTCATATTTTGCCTGAGACTGCTTCCCACCCCGCGCTCGACGTTACTTGCCACTTTTGGCGTCGAAAACTTGAAAAGTAGGCGTATTACAAAATGGGTGCGATATTTCTCGCTGTTTACAAACAGAAGCGCGATCTTGGGAAATTTATTGACACTCAAGTAAAAATATGAAGTAAATTCAAAAATTGTCTCTGCAATTAAGTAAGTACTTTTAGTAAAAATAATATTCTGCTTTGAGTCCCCAGCGATGCCATAGCAATTCATTGCGCCTAAGGGTTCGTTTTTCATCCATATTAATTAAATAGCGAAATGCGAATTTTACAATATTAAATTTATCAAGATCATAGAAAATGTTATTATCTAATAAACGTCCTATTTTAAAGTTACTTCTTTGATCTGGAGTTATAATAACGTTGGAAATTTGTTATAAATTTGGTTTAAATTAAGACAAACACTCTTCTGGGGTACATACTCTACAGTCATAATTCCGAATTGATCAATTGCAATGCAATGCAAAGTTTTAATAAAATACTTTATTTTATGATATCGCTTATTTATAAGTCAGACGTAACCTACCCTACGTATAGTAATTAAATTATGCATTTAATCTAAAATAGCTTGAGCATAACATAACTTTCGGAAAAACTAATATTCTAACAAATGAATATTTGGAAGAAAAAAAAAAGATTTCTAAAGTGTTCCCGTTCGTTATATCGAAATAGCTAATGGTAACTCGTCAAGCTCCAAACTCGTGTTAGCTTTCAAATTATAATTAGAGTACTCTGTAATATACATACGCACTCAGTTGAACAAACTTTTTACAATGCCTAACTTTATGATTTTATATAATTCCTAGCAAAGCTTCTGTTCTCCTAGTAATGTACTCATCTGAGAAAATATTAATATACGTACATATAAGACGTTAATTATGTTCTATCAAATTACGTAATTACAGGGGCTGTCAGCCATAAAGATTACAGAATAAGTTAATTTCTCAACCAAATTGTGAAATAGATACGCACACGAAATATAACACGAGAGTTTCGCAAATTAATTATTTACCAGACTTCTGTCTGCACTTATATTTTTTACCAGAGGTCCAATAATGAATTTTGTTGTAAAAAACTTTAAAGGGACAACGGCAAGTGTTGAAATTTTGACAAATTACCCACGCTTGATCCGCAGAAAATATGAAGAAAGCGTAATAACTGACGAGTGAGTAATGCCCTTTATATGAACCACAATTTATTCGGCTCTGCTATATCCCGCTAATACTAAGCCCCAAACATAATATTGCTTGAGGGAAAATTGTAATCGTCATCCATCTTACGACTTTGCCAGAGTGTCGCTTTTTGCCACTGCTAATTGTCACACCGGGTAAATTTTTGGGTCCCGTGTCATGTTTTATTTCCCTTATTTTGTAAGGTTTCATAAATTTGCAACATTAACGTCATGGTAGATTTCTGACGTGTACCTAAAAGTGACTGTCTGTGTTACTGAATAAACCTATTTAACCTTTCTTATCTTCTAATACATCCAAGCTGTCAACTTCTACTCTATCTATACCTCAAAAGCCTATCAACCGTACTTATTTTACTAGTAGCATAAAGATAGGTTTTAAGATTAACAACAAGGTTTTAGAGTTGTTGGTAATTCTCTAGCCCTGCCTACCCCGCTCTGGGAATAAAGGCGTGAGTGTATGTAAGGTTTTAAGATTGTTAGCCTACATTAGTGTTTTCTGTCTTTTAAGATGTCTAATCTTAACTTATATGCTCATCTTTGGCTAAACTTAGCGCATAGAAGCTGTTATAGGAGTGTTATTCATGAGGTGTCAACTAAACAACTTAATAAATACCTCCAAAAGGGAACCTAATCTACGAGAATGTTGACAATTATTTTATTCATGCCGCCCCCAAAAGCTCTTTGTCACTCGCCATCAGGCGGAACATCTATTTGGATCCTGCGGTATTAGATACTGCCGGCCCATCTAACATTGTGCCCAATTAGGCTTGACGTATAAACTTGTTACTGCCCATTATTATTCTACTTTTTCTGGTTATATTGGTAGTTTCCCTAATCTGTTGTCGGATGAAGTTGACTGGCCTTTTAGTTAGATCCAGAAAGTTCAATACACTTTTATATGCTTAGCTGAGAGTAGTGTCACCTGAAAATGAACAAATTAAACGTTAGGGACGTGTGACAAGAGAAACAAACGAAGTCTGGATCTATAAATAGCATCAATCGTTAGTTGAACTTGAGTTCACGGATCTCACAAGTTTATTATTTCGTTCTCCGCTCCCGCGAGACGGCTATTCCTCTCGTTTTTATTATAAAATGGGGATTTACTATGTTATCATCTGAAAAAAGCAGACGCGTTACATATCCCCAAAAGGAGATAAATATTTTATGTCATAATTCATCCGAGCTATAAAAAGGGTGCGCGTCGACGAGCGTCTCGGAATGATTTTGCGCGGGCTGGCGTCGGGGAAATATGGCATCGCCCGCGCTGATACTCTCGGTAATCTGTCGAATAATAATATCTGAACGCATTAGGATACGAACAAATTAAAATACATGTAAGTGTTAAGGTAACTTGCAATGTTGAGACCATTTCGTATTTGCAGCACCTATTAACAATAGCTAATTATTACGTCCTAAGTTTTTTCCCTAAGTCTACTTAGTTACAATCTTATTTTAAATAGTAGGTATGACTATAATTTATTCACACGAGTAATTCGTAGAAGGCAAGAAAGCAGGAAAGAAAGACTAATATTTCTTGAAGAGTTATATTGTGTTATATTTTGCGATCAGCAACGTTTGTTTTCAGGTGTTTCGTGTAAGCTTTTAACCTTCAACGTTTATTGACACTTGTCACAGTTTTCGAAAATAGAACTACAAAATTAATTCGTAAGACTCATTTTAATTTTATTTTGGTGGTCATTTATATGCCCATTAACCACTAAAGGGTTAAAACGATTGTATACACCTTTAGAAGTCATGCATGGTTTTCTTTTCATTTATAAAAACAGACATTTTTTTTTAATTATAACGTCTCGATGATTTCGATTTTTACTGTTTCATTAAAACGTAACGTATAATATGTTAACACTCAAAGTAAAAGAAATACATCATTAGCGGAACGTTTTTTGTTCTCTAGTCGAATGAAGAAATAATATCGTATTTGGTTCATAGCATTGCTTGTGGCGAAACATGCATCTCGTTAGAACTTTTATGCGGTATACTCATACGATATAACTTTTCCTTATTAGCAGTTTTTATCATTTTCAACTGTATTTTGAGTTGGTGCAATGCGATTATTTACATAAAGTTAAAACATTCATTATTTAATAATCTACTACCAAAGAAAACGACTCGCGTAACATCGTAAAAAGTATCAAATGAGTTGATGAAGTAAATGCCACATCACTCAATTTCGAATGATGATAAATAATAAGCAAAATAATGGGTAGGTAAAAACATATCCTTGACTGCACAAATCAAGAGATAAGGTACCTAAAGCTCCATTCAATCTTAGGGGATCGAAGGTTCTTTTAAACTTTACATGTTTTTATATGAAGCCCATATGCAGTTTCAAGATTGCAATCTTACGATGACAATCTCAAGACTGCAAATGCTTTGCCAACAGGTAGGACAGATGGAATGCCTCTATGCTAGTAATTTCACTGGTTTTCTTACCCCCTTACTGGGACCCAACAATGCGAACACTGCTGTGTGACGGCAGGCTCAAAACTAAGATGCTGACATCGACCCAGTCGGACCCTGCATCACTAATAATAAATATCTTCAGCAATGACACTTGCCTGTAATATTGTAATGAATTTTATATTAATCACATTTATAACAAAATTAATAAAACTTTTATGAAATAACGTAAACTTACCCCAATAATTCACGAAACTAAGTGGCGGCAATTTTACCAATGACACCGAATCTAATTCTCTGAAATTTCCAGCAATACTATCTTATAATTGGAAAAGTTCGACCACAAAAACGGGGCCTGGCCGCAAAAGAACTATAAAATGGCAGTTAACAGTCCAGAACGACTTCTCAATACCATTAGCCTGAAATACTGTATACTTATTTGATACTAACCTTGTCCCTTTGGCAGCCGACACTCTCAGACCACTTATGGCAATCAGTTGATGAAAATTAGATTTTTCTACGAGCCATCTTCTTGTAAGTGACCATAAAGTTGTCCGTACGGCGCTGCAGTCATAAATCTATTTTACTATCCGGAAATGGTTCCGGGCTCTTGTCACTTGTGTACGGACATTTGACGACATTGTATGAACAGTTTATGGACGTATTTTAGATGAAACATCTTTTTTTGGCGACTCAATAAACTACGCTTCTACTCGTAATAGCTATAACTACACTTAGATGAATATCTAGGTATCATAAAAGCACAATAATTCGATCAACGCCCTGCCGAAACTGAACCTAGGGACTTCAAATTTGGAGGGAATATTTCTTGGGTACCGCAGGGGACACGGGAAGAAATAGAGGAAGTAGGAGAAAATTAATTCTACTCGTACGAAAGTCACGGGCGTCCTCTATAATATAGTAATAAAAGTAAATGAAATAAATAAAGAACTTACGGGAACTACGGGTTATAGGATTACTGAGGCCTACTCCGTCCGGCCGTCAATCTGTACTACGTTTTAAAGGCTTTAATTATAATTTAATACCGTAATAAGTAACAGTTTAAAATTTTCACAAAGTAGGTATTACTCGACCCCAACATTTTTTATTACATCATGGTCAATAATGTCAGTAAAAAGACCCGAGAACGTAAAAGTGATTTATCTAATTACTGTGCAAAGATAATTTAAAGTTTCTTCCAAAGCACGCCATTTTTCTCTTTCCTTAGCTACTGTCATCCACATTCATATGGACGTAGTGATGTCATCCACCTCTTGCTATTCATCGACCATCATTTCGGCGACCAGTTCGAGCAGGACACCACCGCTCTGTCACCTTCCTGCTCTATCTGTCATCTTCAATTCCCTGCAACTTCAAGTTCCCCGCCCAATAGGGCAAACCTTGGCTTATCAGTGATAGTTAGGATTATTGACGATATAATGTTATACATACAACAAATTATTTTGGAATTATTATTAAGTAAAAGAGAATGAATATACCCTACCATTGTTTAAATACTTATTTTATGTAAAACCTACGGTATGAATTTACTAAGCATTTATTTTAGCATGTGAAAAAGTAGGCAATTCAGTGATATTCAGTTTATTATGTGACATGAATTTGGTTATTTGGTGATACACTCAGGTTAAGCAGTGTGGTTTATTTTAAAACTATTAATAAAAGACAGGAAGTTGACTTTGCTTTAAAAACATAAACACGTTTACAAAGTCTTACCTTAACAACAAACACACCGAATAGCCAAGTTCTACCCTACCATTTTTCTCAATGTTCTGCTGTAGCAGAAATCAACCCCTACAAGAAGTACAAGGTGCATATCATCATATCAATCAACAATCTTAAAAGTATTTTGGGTAAATTTGAATATTCGTTATAACGATCCTGCTTCTGAATCCAAAAAAGAAGACATTTAACAAACATCATACCATATACTGACCCGATCGGTATGATTAAACGGACAGGCAGCCAATCCACTATGCAAATACCGTATCAGTACGCAAACCCCGACCCGCAAGTCAAAAAGTATACGATAACCTTTCTGTATACGTGTGTAGCTCTATACATTCTACATTTTCCCACATAATTTGACCTAATTTTCAAGAACGATCGACAGAACGATTGAGCGTTATAAATTGTGCTTGACCAAGTATTTTGCAATAGAATACAAATGGGCATTGCGAAAATAGATCTTATTTCATAAATAAATATTAACATTTCTAACCATCGATCGCATGTAATGTAGAAAGATTAAAATTGTGGTAAAAAATTGTTCAATCGCTCTCTGTGCGTTCACTTTGAATAAATGGTTAACTTTTTTCTTTTGAGATGTTTTATTAATTTAACTTTATCTAACGTTACAAAAATTTGATGTTCTAATCGGCTTTAAACTTTTAACCTTGCGAAAAATCTAAACAACGCTTTTTTTCTCGAATCATGTATTTCAATTTATCTCTCCATATAATATCAAATTTTAAACAATTTCCAAGACCAAAACAGAATTAAAATAACAAAAACGCGTTTTTGTGAATAAAATTCAAGGCAACATAGTTAACAGGACCATATTAATTATCATGTATAAAGAATTGGTAGAACCAATACATTTTTTACAGTACAAATTCCCCCACTGAAACGAAAATTAAAACTAAACATTTTTTTAAATTGTACTACAAGCAAAATTAATAACAGTGATTTTTGAACATAAAATTATAAAAAAAAATAATATATTACAACGCTATCAGACAAAATTAAACAAATTGTACGAGTATCGGCGCAAATTAATCTTAATTTGTTTAATACCGGGACAGGCAAAAATGTAACAGAACTTATTTACACGAAAATTTAACATGTTAATGCAAATTGTTTGTTTTACTATATTATTAAAATATTAAACAACCTTCTATCTGTTTAATTCTGAGAAATTCCGGTCAGGGCTTGAATATTTTCCATTGTTGAACGACTATCACATTTTTGCCTCAACCACTATTTAAGATTTTTAATATCTCTGAAATGCAAAGTCACATTCAGTTTAATTTTCTTTACATTAGTTAAATATATGAAATTAAATCCACTCAGCATTTTTTTGTCCTGATAATATTTTTGCTTGAACTACAAACTGAAAATAAAAGATTTTTCAAAAAAACGTTGTTGCGAGGACGACTCGTAATACTTAATCTATTCCACAAATACTCCTTACACATATAATATATACCTATTAATATTTTTTTTATCAGGAAAATTAATAAACATAATTTCTTTGAAAAAAGACGCCTGCGCGGGGTTGAACTTTTCGGAGGATACAACTTAACACACTCCCCTGACTGTACTGTACACTAGTGTACACATTTATTATATATAGAATATTTTTCGATCTAATTACCCCGGCCTATTCTAAAGACATGGCTTTCGCTCGTAATAAAGCGTGGCATTTAAGAGAGCTCAAATAAATGTATTAAACCGTTTGAACCCGGCCCGCTGTCGTCACGGTTATTTTATTGGCCAGCCGCAACCGCGTGGATGGGCGGCATCCCAGATATTCAGTAATCAGTGCCAGCCCGTATGCCAATCAATGGCGCACCTCGCGTTCTCTTGCTATTCGTTTTTTAGCCGACAATGCAATATCCTATGTGAAACTGGGCTTTTTACACCAATTTATTTTATAGACGGGATCGTACTTTTTAATTGACTTCGAAAAGTAGGTATGTTTTGGTTTAACTTTTTCTTGTAAACCGATTTTGATGATTCCTTGTATTGTTCAAAAGTATATACGCTTATAGGAATGATCCCGAAAAAAAAGTTGAAGTGATCTAGATGATGAAATCGATGATCGAGAATCGAAGGAGCGCTTCATAAATAATGGCACACATACAGCGATCTTGGTATTTTCTATAAGAATTTTAATTTGTATTTGCATCCCTAATAGATCATTTAATAAGGTGGGAATGATGATGGTGACCCGAGATTAACGGAACTCTTTAGTAAAAATATTTTAAAGGTAGTATAAGATTCCTATTATCCCAATTAATCCAGAAATTCAGAAAGAAGTCTCTAAAAATAATATTCTTTAAAATGAAAGAGTTGACAACTTATGTTTTTTTTTTGTAAATAATAAGCTGCCGCAAGGAAAACTGCAGTTCGTAAAATGACTATTATATACCAACGGCTATATGTATGTTTGTCTGGTTTTTAAATAAATGCTTGACACACACCTAAATTCCTTATTAATGCGATATCTTTGTTAACAGAGTCTTTTAAAAGCTGGTGTTTATGAATATAAGTAGTTGTCTACCATCATCATCCTCACAATCATTTATAACTTTTGTTTTTGGCCCTTGTGTCTATAAATAAATTGAAAATGGACACTTGAGTCTTCTTATAAGTAAAATTAACTTTATGTGAACTCCACAATAGAATTATCTTTTGCCTCTTCTTCTACATTACAACTTAATAACTTATTCTCAGAATAACTCGTAAAAAGAAAGAAGGGGCAATGTGTTCACAGACAAATATAATATGTAAATAAGTTAGCGGGGTCCCTTTTGTGGCCACTTTCAATACATTATAGGGAAAATACGATCATAAAACAAAAGAACAGTAAAACAGTACCTAATGGACGAATGGAGTTTAATCCTGTGGGGGCTATTACAGATATGGCGACGCAGAATAATTGATTGGTCGATCTTATCCAGGGCGAGAATCCTTGACTTTAATAAAGTTTGCAACTTACTTAAAAGTAATCGGCCACTTTCGCGGGTCTACCTCCGTTTCTCATCCCTTATTCATAAGAAATGAAAACCGTCTCGAAAAATGTTGTTTTTTTTCACTTGAGTTTACACGTGTGTTTGATCAAAAGTTACAACACCCTGTTAATCATTGTCAACTTCCCTTTTTTTTTTTACTTGTCACGTGAATATTGAAAAACTCGCTTCTTTATTTTATATTACTAGAGGACGATCGTGACTTCATACGCATAGACTTAGCTACTCCCCCTATTTTAACCCCTTAGCATATGAATTCCCAAAAAACCGTTCTTAGTGCACCTCTAAGCTATCCTCTAAATTTCAAGTCCTTAAGACCATCGGTTTCGGCTGTGCCTTGATCGATCAGTCGGTCAGGTTCATACATGTATCTTTATCGTATCTACCTTTAAGCCTTAATAACTCCTAAATTAATGAACTGATTGAAAAGATAAATCAATTTTCTTTATCGGTGCGGAAAAAAAGTCTTATCTCTTAATATTTACATCAAGTTCTGGGACACCCTGTATCGTTCAAAAGTTAACAAATATATTTTCAAATAAACGTTAACATTGTTTCAAACGCGAACAATGTAAATGGCAAACCTCATTTATTTTTGGGCAGCTTTAAAACTTGAACAAAGTGTGCATTCAGTGATTAATGTAGGTGCCGGCAACACTTTGGTA
Organism: Acleris emargana; assembly: GCA_927399475.2. NCBI lineage: Eukaryota > Metazoa > Arthropoda > Insecta > Lepidoptera > Tortricidae > Acleris > Acleris emargana. The sequence continues at coordinate 9,912,424 of OV656840.1, forward strand.
CAATTTAAATTACTCACCGAACTTCGGCATAGTGTTAGGACGAACATTAAATAGCATGCAGAAATATCAAATGTCCGAAAGTTTCGGTCGCCTGAAACAGTTTCGCAAATTGCACGTAATTTGTGTGGTTGCCTGAGTGGAATTTCTACTAATGGCCGGATGGTATTCCTCTAAGTTGTAACAGGCCCTTGTGAGGCTGAGCTGCCTACGTACCTACATAATTAGTCAACTAGACTGATTTTATGAGGCCGTTTGTCCATATTTTATATATTAAAAAATATCATTATTATTTTAAACTAGGGCTTATTTGCTAGTGTTTCTATATGCCACGTTACAGTGGATATAATATTTATTAATCGAGCCAATTTCCCATTTTATGGCTGTCAGAATAAGTTCTCACAATCAATGGAATTTACTGTACAGATGGGAAGGCCATTGGGAAAATGTTTAGTATCTATACTTAGGTGCCAAAACAATGTCGTTAAATCAGACTTAAACAGCGTTCTGGTAAAGTCGACTAAATATGGAGTCAGCCACCTTAAGGTTGAAATCCGTTAGCTCTGAACCTTAAAAAATAATAAGATCGATAAGATGTATCTTTAAATTTGAAAGGTCCACTGAGGCCAAAATCCAAACACCACTGTTTGGGGCCGGGAAAATAAAATATTATAAAATTATCAACTTACCTATATACTAAACACAACCTGTATGTATAATACCCACCATTTATTTATGCATCAATAATGCGTGCTAAAATTGACGCTCAATCATCTAGGGCAGCAAACAGCTAACACCGATATGCTTCTAATTTTGGTTTTCCTGGTCTTTCGCACCGGCAGTAAACAGGCAAGTTTATTAGCCTGGCCATTGACTGACAATGATTAAACATGAAACAGCCTTTATAAGGCCTCTATTCCTTTAGTCATATGTATATAAATAACCAGTATATGGCTAATAAACTCGTTTTAATGTTTCAATTTACAAAAATATCAAAATATGTCATAAATTATTTTTGAATAGGTATGGTATACCTACGCTAAAGTTGTTTTTAGGGTTCCGTACCTCAAAAGGAAAAAACGGAACCCTTAAAGGAATACTTTGTTGTCCATCCGTCCGTCGGTCCACCTGTCTGTCAAGACCCTTTATCTCGGAAACGCGTGGAGGTATCAAGTTGAAAAAAACCATATACTCTAGTCTACAGTTTCTTAAAGCTGTATAAAAATCCAACTGCTAAGTTAACGTAAAAAAAAGATACGTCCGTTTTATGCTTTAAAAACGCATATTACGACAAGATTACGAGACTCTCAAGAGAATCAAAATTTATAGGGTATTTTCCGTTGACCTAGAACTATGAAATTTGGCAAGAATACCGTCTTATATTACAAGCATAGGGAAAAATTATACATTTTTGATTAAATCACAGAAAAAGCAGGGTCTTTATGCAAGGAACGGTGGTCCAAATTTCGTATGAAAGGGCTTCATTGGCACAAGGTTAAAAAAACAGATTTTTAATAAAATTTAAAATGTATAGAAATTTGTGTGGAACCTTCCGTGGGCGAGTCCGACTCGCACTTGTCCTATTTTTTTAAATGTTTGTTGTGAATAATACCCACAAGCTATTTCACCTACAAATTTCTTCGCACCATGTCAGGGCCTCGTCAAGATACGCTAAGTCAGCGATTTTTGAAATTCGACCTAGTAAGATTGACAACCTGATGAGATGAAGAGTGGAGAAGCCAGATTTATTGTAAAAGAATAAGTAGGTACCTTGATCAATAATTTAAAGTAAAAAGTACTGTAACAAACATTTCAAATTAAAACGAAGCATAACGTAACGTACACCATACACTGACCAAGTTACAACAATTGAACGTTTCATCCTGGAAACAATAGCAGTTTATTTATTGAAGCTTTGATCCAAGGTTTATTTGGCTCTCTCAATATTTGTTTGAGTCCCATCCGTCGAAGTTAATTACCTTTTCCACTGAAAATCACAGTTTTGTAGTATGAAATCCTCGCAAGTAACATTCAAATTTGTCCTAAAACAACATTAGGTGACTAGGGCAAAACAGCAGAAATCAAAGGGTCCCTTTGCCACGTGTTAGACCGCGAACCCACGGCCTCAACGACGGTTAAATTAACCTGTTAACTTTGCACTTCACAGGAAATTAAGACTAATTTTAACTTAAAGTAAGGTTTAATGTATTTTTGGTGCTTGTTTTGCCGTATTTAAATGGGATTGTATCGTTGTTTTTTTTTAAAACCCTTTTGAGTAACTTAATACTTTGCTAAGTTTCACTTTCATTTAATATCATGAGCCAAAATTTAAATTGGTACTCTATAGTGGCATAATGGTACAATGATGGACAAAAGTGTCGCAGCGGACAAAGCCCTCAAATATACCTAACTACATAAAATTGCACTTTTTTCATGTAATACATTAATATACACTCAGGTGCAAAAATAACTCGTCAGAGTGAGTTTTTCATACAAACGGGGCTATTACGAAGCCTTGGTTCCTTGCCAGGGGTTGTTTTGTGAGATTTAATGATGGATACTCCGAGTTTCAATAAAAGAGATCTTAAGATACCTAAATTATCGCACAATCAGTTAACTCCACAGCGAGAGAGTTTGGGTCAGCATTTGGATTTCCTTACATTTTATTGCCATTTTAGATGTTTTTATGAATATGAACAATTCCAGCGTTAGCCGCAAATTCAATCAGTAGGGTATCCAAGGCACTCTGGAAGTCCTGTATCGATGGTCGGTCATCATCAGATTTCACTAAAAGTACCTCCTGGCGAGGAACCAAGGCTTCAAAATAGCCTCTTTAACATGAAAAACGCACCCTGACCCGTTTTTTATGCCCCTGAGTGTACGTATAGCTTTCCTGAACATACAGTAGTGCAAAGATAATAACATTGGCATAAATAATGTAGGATTATAACGTGCTTATTTAAAATTAAAATCCCTTAACAATCAAATGGTGTCGTGTGGAATATACTTTTGAGTCTTTGGAAACTATTATAAATGAATCCTTTACTGTACCTGAAAATATTACCATTGCAACATTTAATGGTAGCTCAATATTATAAATACGTCGATTAAGCTGCTAGAAGTAAGCCCTCAGTATTCGATATCTATCTTCAAGATGCTATTCCACAAATTTAATTTTAACGGCTTGACATAACGTAAATCTCTTTTCCCTGCTGTTAGCTACGGAAAACTGCGGATAAAGCTATTTATAACGCAGAACGATGTCAATGTAAACCGCCATATACTCGTGTAAGCAATGTTAAGAATGCCATTTCAGCCGCACTAACTCACAATAAATATTATGTCGTTTTCACATTTACAGTGCGACACAAGAGAGTAGATTAAATGAGGGCGCCACTGTCTACGTAACTGTCACATTTTTGGCGTAAAATGCTTAAATATGGCAACAATACAATATGTTATGCTAGTTCCATTTTATTTTATTTCTACTCTTTTGTGTCACACTGTGTGTGACCATTACGGTGCAACACAGAAAGCATAGTTCTTTTTAGGGTTCTTTAGTCAACAAGGAACCCTTAGATACAGTTCCTCCACGACACGACCGTCGGTTTGTCCGTCGGTTCGGTTTTACTCAAAGACTCTTTGGGTAGTACGAAGCTGTAAATTGACATAGATAGCTTAAAATATTGGAAACAATATATTTTTTTCTCGGTTACTTTATTGTGTGGGGTGCTATTGGACAGCTTTTCAAAAATAGTGATGGTATGTAAAGATCATTTTTCGATTTAGGGATCCGTATTCGAATAATTCAACTAAAATGGTAATGTTTGTTACAGTCAAGTATCTCCTCTTCTAGTCAAATCGTTGTTTTTGGATATGTGAAATAATTTATAGGAGGAGTATATACTTATAACGAATAAAAAAGGAAAACTATCACAGCTAAGTAGGCTTTACAAATTAAATTTGCCCGTTATTAGCCAACCAAGTTATAAATGGAACCCTACACTACGCTCTACATTCTTGGCCGGTTTATTTTCTCTGCTGAGTTTGATACAGATCTAAGATTTTAAATTGCAAGATTTCGAATTTCGAACTTGAAGTTTAATGTATGCGCCGAAAGGCAGAAATCTCACCATTTATCCTTATTTTTTGCCCTTTGCAATAACGCTTTTATAATAATATTATTCATAACATCGAAATTGTCGCTGCTTGTAACGCTGTACCCATGACGATGTTTGACACGGCATTGAAAATGTGAAAAGAATCGAGCTTTCATAAATCGTTTATTTTCCAGTAACCTTCAGATTTAAAACTCCTCAATCGTTGCTTTCTCTTTGTCTTCTTCCGTCCCTTTAACTTCAGTGCTCATTAAAATTCTGTCCCTGTAATAAGAAAAATGCGTTACAGACAGACTGGCGCACTAAGTTCCAGATTGTTCCATTAACTTTTTATCCGATAGCAGATATCGCAATTAATTGAAAAGTTGAAATAAGAAACTTTGAAGTTAGCTGAGACGCTTCAGCAATGTTATCGGTTTCCAGTTATTGTCTAGTTAATGTGCTTAAGTGAATCTTTTTCTTTGTCTTTTAAGAATCGGTCTATAATAAAATAACTCACTTGACAGTGATGTCGTAAAATACTTAAGATTGTTTCATGTATTGGATCACAAACTACACAAAACTTTACCGAAATGCAATAAAATTTCCACCACAAAAGTTAACATTTTTAAGGCCTAACCTAACGTAACATTGTGAAACCAGTGCAGATAACACCACTCTAAAAAGCTTTATAAATTTCGGTAGATAAAATGATAAAAGTGAAGCATCCTGTAGGTATCCAACTGTGGATTGTTAATAATAAAAGGGGTTTTTACAACATTTGTATTTGAAATAGGGTGTTCTTAATTTTCTAAGTTCAAGAAATCATAATAACTACAAAAAGTAAATACTAATCTCTAAAGGAGAAGCAGAATCTTGTACGCGGCTCAAATTTATAGGCGCACGTCAAGTTGAAGAAATTGATCCTTGCACGTCGGGTAGTTGTGATTCCGGAGAATGTAAAAGATGCGTTGAGGCAAATAAACCTACGCCTTTTCTCGCTCTTTGACCTCTTGCTCTTATTTGTAAAAAAACTCCCTTCGTATGTTTATAACCTATTGATCCTCTAGTGATATATTTAATTATTAGTTTTAAAATGTATTATAATAATTTATTTTTATACTCAAACGGGGTTCACTTCTCTCTCTCTACTTAGCTTTCCAAAAAGCTATAGATGCGATGTTTAACTTACGGATGTTTCGATACGTGGCGACTAGGAACCAAAAAGCAATTTGACTCGCGATACAGGATGTCCCGTTTCTTACTGCAAGGCCAAGCCAAACTCCACGCGTCGTTCTGCAAGAAACAAACGTAGGTAATTCTTATACAACTCTTTCTTGAGCATGACGGACCAATTATGAACCGGCGAAGTTACATTGACCCATCAAAACGTACAATTAACATTTAAGGGCGTGCATTCTTAAGTAAGTTAGCTTTACCCGTCGAGAGTGAGCGGTCGAATGACTTTACACACCGTCCAACAGAGAGCCGTTTTTTGTAACACCCCGCATAGGATTAAAGGCTTTACACTGTGATTATTCGTGAAACTTGAGGGGATTGATTTTGCTTTCATTTGTATTCGCACTGAAAACAAGAGTAGCAAAGCCCAATTTGTATTTTCCACGTGAAAACCCATTAACTAACTCAACCCTAACACGTTACTATTTGATGATAACTGGAAAAGGTTATTTTAGTCAATCATGGATTAAATGGCATAGGCCTGTAATCTCGCACATTAAATTGTTACGAAAAACCTTTTTCTTGTAAAACCAAAGGTCAAACATCTCTAAGTACGTTTTTGTATAGTTAGAGGTAGCAATAAACATACTTAATTCATTTTTTTACTGGCTACTTTTCATTCTCTCTATTTTTTTTACTTTTCTACTAGCTTACCTAAATACTTTCAAAAGCATTCGGTTTTGTAAAATACAAACCCACAACATAAAAAAATTAACATTAATACACGTATCATGCAATGTATGAGATAATTTTGGACAAAAAGCGTAATTTTATAAGAATTCCACATCTTTAGAAGTTCGTTACTCGTAAACAAGACAGGAAAGCGCTGAAACTATGGGGCGGAAAACAACAACTTACCGTCTTGGCGCCCGTAAACAATCGCCGCTGTTGCTGTAATTTTAATTTCTGCAGGCGCTTTCTCTCAGCTTCGCTGTCGTTCTGAATATTTACAAAATGTTATTTAGTAATATTGTAGATATTTTTCAGTCAAATTATAATTCGGGCATTGAAAATTGTATGAATAGCTAGCTAAAACCCACGTTGTTCGTAAATTATGTATAAAAAGTTTTAGAAATGCCGGCCGTTTGTACCGCCACGGCACAATGATCTGATCCGTCGTTCGCTTGCCACTGCCTCTGTGCCAGCTGTCCTAGAACCGGCAAGTTTGTATAGAGACGATGGCAAGCGACCAGACGGAGGTACTTTGGTGCCGTGGAAACTGGGTAGGGCACTGGTATGGGACGCGACGTGTGTTGACACATTTGCCCTTTCTCACGTCCAGTCAACCCGTAATCGGGCCGGGGCAGCAGCTGATCAGCCCCAAACCATCAAGCGCCGCTAAATTTCATCATTATTAAATAATTACGAATTTGTGCTAACAGTGGAGACCATGGGACCTTGGTCAGCCGATATGAAAAGCTTAATTAAGGCTCTGTCATCCCGACTCATAGACATCTCCGGAGATCCTAGAGCTGGTGCTTATCTCTCCCAAAGGATTGGGCTAGCTATACAGAGAGGTAATGCAGCCAGTGTCATAGGGACCAAGCCGCGAGCGGACCGGACCGGAGTGTGTTATTTTTATAGTGGTGATTATTATTTACATCTTTAATATTTGAGTAGCTTAGTTTTATTTTAATTTAATTAACTTTAGTATTAACTTTTAATTGTTAACATCAATCAATATATACATACATACATACATAAACTCACGCCTTCATTCCCAGAGTGGGGTAGGCAGAGCTACAGAATTACCAAGCACTCTTAAATAAGTTGTTGATAATTCTGTAATCAATATACATATACATGTATAAAAATAAACAAATAAATATCTGGGAAGAATCCCTCACAAATTAACCTAAGCCCAAACGTAGCTACAGATTTGTACTATGGGTAATAGACAACATTAAAAATACTTAAGTACATAGAAAACCTTCAAGACCCAGGAACAAATACAATCAAATCCGGGACCGCTAGCTTCGTAGGCCGGGTCACTATCAACTAGGCTAAACATTGTACTTATCTTCATATTTACTTACAATAACATGTTTAAGTAACAGTCCAGTAATCCAACCATCTTTAAAAAGTATTGATAGCTTTGGACCGTTTTTTTTTTTTTTTATGGCATAGGAATGCAAACGAGCACGCAGGCCACCTGATGGTAAGTGGAAACTGTGACCCATAGACATTCGCATTCACAAGACTGCAAATGCACTGCCAACCCTGAGGACTAAGATGGAATGCCTCTATGCTAGTCATTTCACCGGCGGTCTTATCCCCAAACCGGAACACAACAATGCGAACACTGCTGTTTGGTGGTAGGTTAATGGATAAGATGGTGGTACCAACCCGGACGGACCCTGCACAAGGTCCTCCCACTAGTAGTTATGACTGATCTAGTATATTTATTGTTTGTTTTATCCATTATCCAAAATATAAACCGATCAATGATTCAGTACTTACAAAATGATCTTGATAAACGACGTGCATAGTCTCTTCAATATCGGGCCTGTAAATCAAACGAAACTCTCCAAAAACCATTTAATCAAAAAAATCATTTGTTCATATTCAAACAGCAAAAGTAATACAAAACTAACTCACGCAGTGTTGAAATAATACGAGCCGAATTAAAAATTAACGGAACAAAAGTGTTACCCTTGAAACTTTAAATTAGTTTTCAACTTTCATCGCATGCATCATCCTGTAGAGAAGTTTATTTAACTTACGCGGACAAGTTGAACTTTATTTCCAACCCAGATTTGAGGATCATATCGTGGGCTTGTTGGATCGTGAGAGTGGTGGAGTCAATGTCGTTAATACTTGTCAGGAAGTCGCCGACTTTGATGCCCGCGTGCTCTGCTCGACTGCCTTCTTTTATCTATAAGGAGTAAATATTCATATAGAAAATCAGACCTCTTTACGTAATACATAATTATGTAATACCAGGGGGGTTATTATGACCTAGCTTTGCAATTCAGTTTACGCTGAGAGAAAAGGACAGAGCTATATAACTGCTATAGCTCTGTCCTTTACGCTCACCGTATAATGAACTGCATAGCCACGTCATAATAACCCTCCTGAACAAAAAGGACAACAGCGCTGGCTGTTTCGCCTATTGCCTAGATATAAAGACAAATCTGCGGAACTGACTGCCAATGAGAATACCCTATTTGAGATCAGAATCTCTATTCTACTAGGTATAATAATATTGCTTTTGATGTATTATGGTAGATAACTATGACATGGCTAAGCAATTTCATTTATGATGTGTGTAAGAGACAGAGCTATAGCAGTTACACGGCTTTGTCTCGATCACTCACTGGAAACTGAATTGCTTAGCCATACTATGTCATGTAACCAGCATGGTATAGTATACTGTCAAGTAAATAGGAACTATCGTAACGATGCGATAGCCTCACAAAGCCAATATAGTTCTACCGAACTAATTAGATGTCCTGTTTGTTTGATCGCGTGTTCGTACGAATAAAATTCTTAAATGATCGCGCATTCGCGTTCTATTAGAACGATACCTAAGTTCGCTAGTCAGCAAGGTATTTTAAAAAAGAAGAAAAAAGAATATTACGACTTGACATTTTCGGCTAGGCTAGGCTAGGGGACATTGAGGGCCAAAATTACATAATACTGAAAATTATATATCTTTATCTTGATTCTGATATAAACATGCGGGTACTCGTTTATGAAAACATAATAAGAAAAAAAAGAAAAAAAAGATGTGTCCTTAGTTTTTAAGATTTATGAAATTATGAATGCATCTTATGCTCGTTACACCACACGACACACGTTATGATTATGAAGCTCTTAAAACGACATTACGGATAAAAAGGCTTTTTAGATAATGTAAAAAAGATCGAATACTCGTAAAAGTGCTAATAGCATGGATGTTGTGGATATTGACATCCGCATCTGCAACCGCGGAACTTCCGCATTCATTTAAGATCCACATTTGGATGCGCCAAAATCGATGCAAAGCGTAGAAAGGATATTGCGGATATTCGCATCCGCATCTGCAACCGCGGAACTTCCGCATTCATTTAAGATCCACATTCGGATGAGCCAAAATCGATGCAAAGCGTAGAAAGGATGTTGCGGATATTCGCATCCGCATCTGCAACCGCGGAACTTCCGCATTCATTTAAGATTCACATTCGGATGCGCCGAAATCGATGCGTAGCGTAGAAAGGATGTTGTGGATATACGCATCCGTATCTGCGACCCCGGAACTTCCGCATTAATTTAAGATTTACATTCGGATGAGCAGAAATCGATGCGAAGCGTATAAAGGATGTTGCGGATATTCGCATCCGCATCTGCAACTGCGGAACTTCCGCATTCATTTAAGATCCACATTCCGATGCGCAAAAATCTATGCAAAGCGTAGAAAGGATGTTGCGGATATTCGCATCCGCATCTGCAACCCTGGAACTTCAGCATTCATTTCAGATCCACATTCGGATGAGCCAAAATCGATGCAAAGCGTAGAAAGGATGTTGCGGATATTCGCATCCGCATCTGCAATCGCGGAACTTCCGCATTCATTTAAGATTCACATTCGGATGCGCCGAAATCGATGCGAAGCGTAGAAAGGATGTTGTGGATATACGCATCCGTATATGCAACCGCAGAAGTTCCGCATTAAATTAAAATCCACATCCGTATGCACCAAAATCAATACGAAGCATACAAAGGATATTGCGGATATCAGCATCCGCATATGCAACGACGGACATTCCGCATTAATTTAAGATCCGCATCAGCATGCGCAAAAACCGATGCAAAGCTTATGCGGATGCGGATTTGTTCAAGCCGATGTAAAAACGAGGCCCAGCTGAGCACGTTTTCCGTGTGTGTACGTGATAATTTAATATTTTTTGTACTAACATTTTCATGAGTATACTGAAACATAAAAACGTACAGATCTATCTTTTCGTAACTACAACATATTCAATAATCGTAAAGAAAAACTTAATTTAGTGGCAGAGAAAAGCCCACAGCTGAATTAGTATGGATACTATGGATTTTGACAGCTACACGATTTAGCGTCGGTTTGCAATCCCTGTACATTAAAATTGTAATGTTTAAATTAAATTATAGCACTAGAATAAAAATGTGATGTTTCGGATTATATTGTATTACTAAAACTATGATCTATGTTGATCGAAATGAAATTATTTTTTCTGGTCTATGCTATCAGATTATAGGCCTAGGACTAGGACGTTAAGAAAACAAAAAGAAAAGTTAGATCTGACGTCAGTTGACGTATTTTTACGTGTACAGTATGACATGGAATGGGTCTAAAAAACGTAATTGGTGCCATTTTATGCCTTTTTCAAGTTTTCAACCCATATTTTAAATTTCCCTATAATTAGATGTGGGCATTAAAGTACCACAATGCCTTTTATTATATCTGACAATTCATTTTGGTTGCGGTTCCCAAATGAAGAGGGTCTCAGGTTGACACTTCCTGGATTCACAAAGGGGAAGCACGTAGATAATTAAATTTGAGGGGTTACCTGTTTTCATTAGAAATAAATGAAACAGATATTATTTGTAAATATTTAAATGAAAAAAATATCTTATTTGTAATGAAAATTAGTAAACTAGTTTTTATGCATTTCATTACACACCCTCAGCTTTTTTTAAGGATAATTACGTTACTTTTTACAATGTAAACAAATAGGCGTACAGATGTGCATAATTGTTTTCCATCGTATTTTCACGGAAACCTACGAACGTGTCTTGCTATTTCAGTCGGACACAGTACAAAAAGTACTGAGGTTGACAGAAGCAGCATGACAAATACGAACTTTGCCGAGAAAATACGATGGAAAACAATTATGCACAACATCTGAAAGCAACTGTGACACTTATTACGAGCTTTTATTTGACGTGCTTCTTTTCAATGTCAAATTTCAACTCTATCTATATAGATTGGGAATACATAAGTAAACCGACGCCAATGCAAAATTATGGTATCCAGGAGATGATCTGATGATGGAGTAGGAAGGTGGCAACAGAATCGTAGCTATAATCATTTACAGTAGACATCAAAATTAGGATGCGTTAGTTTATTCCGGGTAAGCAGATGATGATTTAACAAAAAAATAACAGTTTTTTTGTTAGATAACCAAACATTCTTTAATTATTTAACGTAAAGTTTGCATGTTCTACATACCTGTGTGACCCTCAAAGGTGTATTATAAAAAGCACCGCCGGCCAAAGAGAGTCCCCAGATGGTGTCATCAAAGTTGACCCTTTCGTGGACTCCCTCGTTGCCGGATTCCCAACATGGCCGCTGCTTGGCCCTGAGCAGCTCTTCTACAAGAGCCTGAGGCAATTTCAACTAGAAAAAAAACATGTGACAATCTTACTCAAAATGACGTAGATCCAAGCTAAGCTCCAAGCTTGTACTGTGTGTGGATAGGTGCCTACAGCCGACTACAAAAACGACTTATCGCATTGTATAATGGTTCCAAAGACGACCTGTAATAGCCGACTGTAACTACTAGATAGTGATAACCCAACATTTAAGGAGTAATTCATACTTAAATATAACAATATAGCCAAGACGCATCAACAAAAGAGTGTGAAGTCAATACACAAACCACTTACCCTTCGTGGAAATCGACCCCGAGATCGATAGCTTCGTAGGATCAGTACCAACTTGGCTATCAGTTATTGTATTCTAAGATACATTAAACGAATAAAACAAAATGCAAGCGATGAAAACCCGACTGCTTATCTTTGCGGATCTGACATCGGAGGCATAACATTTAGTAGAAAAGTTATCGTCAACTTAAGTAATTTAGAATCACTTCAATGTAATATTTAAGACCATATACAGTTTCGTATTATCATATAAACCAAAACCAAGGAAGACTTGGTGCTAATTAAAACTTTTTCATATGACGTTCCTAGAGAAAGAAAATTAAAATAAAAAAAATAAAAAAATAAAAAATGTGCCCCGGCTAACTTTGTGAAACGTCCTTTAAAATACGGAGCATTATGAAAAAAGATGTTTATACTGAAAATGACTTACATTTTTAATTTCGTCCATTTCTTAGAGGAAAATGTGGGTTCGCGAAATTCGCTGCGTTCGCGCTAACAAGAGTGCACCGAGTAATAAAATAAATGTTAGCTTATTCAGGGAACGGTGGATGGATAGGTCTCTTTTATTGGACGGTATTAATAAACTTTGATTGGCATGATTAATTAGACAGCCATTAATCGATCTATGTTAAACGATGCGTAAAGGGGAGGTCGGCGATCGGCTTTGTTTGTGACCTTTTTGATTATCTGTATCTGTAACATAGTATTATTGTATTATTATTACACATGAAGTATACTAGACTAGTAATACTTTACGTATTACATATGATATCGCTTCCGCTATCTGTTCGCTTAGATCATTATAACTAATCAACGGATTTTAATGCAATTTACCTATATATGTATAGAGTGATTAAAGATTAATGTTTTTATGTATAATAAGTTCTGTTGTATCACAGAAAACTCGCATAAACCGAAGCGAAGCGAGGGCGGATCATCACTATAACAGGTACATTACATAAATATTAAAATAACAGAACTAACAGTTATACCAAGGTGAACTTATCCCTATTTATTTATTAGTGCCATTTATGTATTTATAATAATAGAATGTATTAAAAGTCTAAGTGTATATTTAAAGTTAAACATAAAACCGCTTCGAATTCACTTTATAAATAATTGAGTGTATTCTTTTGTGTAATAAAGATTAAAACATTAATTATTTTAAGGGAGCTCTTCCGGTTAATCTTCTTTGAGTTTAAAACACGTTAGCAAATAAAAGAACATCAGCATATTATATTAATAAGATACTGAGTATGACTTAGGCTGAAGCCAGACGAGCGTATTTTTTGAGTTGTGAGTCGCGTAATTTCTGCTCCTCCATTCATCATACTACTACTACTACTATGAAACTGAATGGAGGAGCAGAAATAACGCGCCTCACAACTCAAAAAATACGCTCGTCTGGCTTCAGCCTTACGTAATTAAAAGTAATTTAAAATATTAATTTTGCTAGAGATTAAAATGGCCGTCACGCACATTTCTCTTGTGGTGCCACAGAACGCAGCCACCGGCTGAAGTTTCTCGCCACAAGTGGCCCGAGTCCCCGTGTGACTCTGAGCTAAGTTCTGACGAGGTGGTTAGCCTAGTTAGTTGTGACCCTGCGTTCGAAACTAGCGGTCCTGGTTTGATCATCAGACAAAATATTTGTATGATGAGCGTAGTTTTTTTTGGTAACCCTTCATTTTATTTCACTTCACCGATTATTGCATAATTTAATTGAACGCTATTTTCTGCTGAAACCAAGTCGTTTTTAGGATATTGTAAACATTGATTACATAGGTTACGTTATACTTACGACTACAGTAAAACGGGGTGAGTATCGACACAACCTAAAATAAGTCATTCATAACTTGATACAAATAAGAAAAAGTGTCAAATGGACAATACCGTTACGTGTATTGGTAATATTTTCAGTCTTATAATTAGTAATATAAGCTTCATTTTAGGTTGTGTCCCTACTCACCCCTTAATACCTACTCACCCCGTTTTAAGGTTATTTTTATAACAATCTTATATCTGCACATAGCTGGAAGATATTTGGACACTAGGGTCAATGGGTCAATAAGTAAACGTTTTTTTTTAATCGTAAAAGGCAAACGAACTGTTGGGCCACCTGATGGTAAGTAGTCAGCGTCGCCCATAAACATCAGCAATGACAGCACAGCGAAGTTGTTGTCTTTCAGAGAATATTTTTAATGTATATCAAAATTCATGTTACTTTGTTCCAAGACTCGTAGAGTAGTTACTAGTTAGGTGTGCTAAGGTCCTCTAATGTACTCGTTACAACTGTCATTAAAACATTAGTGTGGACGTAATAAAAACTTAACAAGCGCTTTATTCTAGTATGTTACCCATTTAAACAGTAAAAGGAACAAAATGGCATTTTGCTCTAAAAACAAAACGCTATGCATAGTCGACCAAGTCATTCTTTCACCACTTTCGGTTTTATATAGAATCGAGTTTTACGAACGATAAATAAATAAAATGTTCGTATGATTTTTACTTACCTTTAATTAATAATTAATCACTCTGTTTAAGCATGTAAACACACAATGTACTTGCTCGTCAGGTCTAAAATCTAAGCCAAGTCTTGTAAAATACCCTTCGGCCGTTTTCGAAACCGTAGGTTCGAAACCAGTAGAGAAAACGGAATTATTTTTCTTTTTTAGAAACCTGGTTTCGAATCAAGAATAATAATTCTGTTTTCTAAATTGGTTTCCAATACAGAATGTACCTACAGTCTTCTTTTGAAACTCAGTCATGGATATAACAGATATGCATTAAAACTATTTAGTTATAGCTTTGACATTCAAAGTTACAAGAAATAAGAACTTTACTTCTTAGACGTCAGATAGCTAACAATTGTGCGTGGAATTACAAATCTGGTATTTATTGAACAAATTTAACCAATATGGAAAACGCAAATCCGTCGAGGAGAGCAATGGTGGAAGAAAATAAATGTCTCTTTAACGGGTGCTATGAAGTAAATCTCCACCGGCCTTTAAGAGACGAGCATATTCTTTTCTCAAACCGGGAACACATCTGCGATTCCTCCCCTGAAGCCCTAGCCAAGATGCATTACACTAACTAGCGTTTGTATTCGTTCCGTTTTAAACCAACCGCGTCACTGGTACATGACGTGATACGAAGAGTCACGTGATGTGAATGTGACGCGATTGGTTTAAAAACGAAAAGATTAGAAACGGTAGTTAGCATAGTGCATTTTTGCTAGGGCCTCTAGAGTTGCAGGTGTCTATGGGCGGCGGTGATCAATTTACATCAGGGTGTCCCGTTAGCTCGTTTGCTTACTCTACCATAAAAAAATCCCATGTCATTTTGTCATCCTAATTGTTATAATTTCGCATTGATAAAAGTTATAACTGATTCAACAAACGAGCTGACACCTCAATATCAGTGATTAAAAAAAACTGTTCTAAAGAATTGAGTAACAAACAGTCTTGTTTTAAAGCTAATATTTCTTGGATTTACATATACATACCTAAATTCACGCCTTCATTCACAGAGTGGGGTAGGCAGAGCAACAGAACTGTTAAAAGTTGTTGATAATTCTGTAACCACATTTTGCACAATCAGGGTAAGATGTTTATTTAATACCAGTGTATTAGTCACAGGTTGTAAACCCATCGCCTAAACTTAACTACAAGCCTTTATTCCCTTAGTGGCCTCTTATGACATCCAGGGGAAGACAAGAAGTGGCACTATTCTAACCCGGCAACCACACGGAATATTTCTTGGATTTCTTGACCGATTTTAAAGAAACCGGTTTAAATCGATTCCGTCGCTCGATCTCTAGCGATAACAGGACACAAACAAAACAAACACAAAACTCTTTGTGTCGAAATTTAAAAATAAGCGGCATCGTTAAAATTCAAGTGACTTGACCTATTTTCTTTCTACACACAAACATGCCAGTTTAGATATAAAGCCGTCAATCTTGGATTGACGTGACGTGGATAGAGGGGGCGTCAAGACGCGCGAAGCATGCGCCGCGCTTGCCAACGACGGCGACAGCACACACGCAACTTCCTCTATTCCTTTCAACACCTAAGGATCCACACTAACCGCACGAGTAATAATTGAAATAGTTATATAGGGCACAACACCCTTTGATCTAAACCTCGGACCTAAAACAGCAGACATTAGCATCTATTTTTTTTTAAATTCCACATTCCCATGTGTGGGGTGGGAGATTGATCTTTTTGCCGTTATTTGCTAGATACTAATAGCGGCAACAGGTAGACGCTTGAAATATTCACAGAATATTTAATTGTATATTCACTTTAAATAAAAAAATACATACATACATACATAAACTCACGCCTTTGTTCCCGGGGAGGGGTAGGCAGAGCTACAGAATTACCAACAACTCTAAAAACATGTTGATAATTCTGTAACCACATTTTGCAGAATCAGGCTAAGATGTTTACCAGCGTATTAGTGGCAGGTTGCAAGCCCATCGCCTAACAGTACTGCAAGCCTTTATTCCCTTAGTCGCCTCTTACGACATCCACGGGAAGACATGGAGTGGCACTATTCTAACCCGGCAACCACACAGGTAACGACAGCAAGTATAAACGAAATATTTACAGGATATTAAGATTTATACTGACTCAGCTAAGATAAATAATAATCGCACTTGGCCGGTTTTTTTTAACTCGACTGCCATTACTGTCAAGTAAATAAGAGCTATTACAAAGTTGATAATATGAAACTATGACAAAAGCAATATGGGCTAATATCCTAGCTCAATCAGTGCCAAAAATCGGCACTATCTTTTATACCTACTCCAAATGGTGAAAGTAAGTTAGTTCTGAGAATTTATAGAAAAATGGCAATATCTTGTACACTTGAAATAGTGGCAGGAGCAGTTCTGAGAATTGATCAATTTTGCTTGTTAGTTCCATTACAAAGTACTTTAAAACCAACAATTAAATTACACGTACAATAAACGGTAAGTACTGTGGAAAATGGTGCGTATAAACACAGATGATAATTGTTTATAAATATACTCTTATTCGCTGTTGCATAATATGATTTACGATTTGCGCGCAATTATGCGCGCGATTATCGCGATTACGATTTCCAAGCGAATCCTGACACTATACAAAACAATAAAGTCGCTGTTCTATCGAATCATCTGCTTTTTAAAATAATTAAAAGCAAATGACACGTATCGTATAAAAAGTATACCTTATTGTAATTATACTACCATAATTAACCAAAGAAAATAAACAGATAAATAAAACAATAGATGTTTGTTGGTGTAGACCCGGGTTAAAGATATCCATAGTATCATTTGAATGGCTATTGCTATTGTAATATGATACAAATCGATTATCAATTTTAATTTGAGACTCGATTCGGGATTTACAGAAACAAATATCCACCTACTTACTCGTACAATGAAATCATTTTATAACCTGGGAGCACTTTCATAGAACCTGAAAATAATAAGAAAATATTGCAAAAAGACAAGTCTCCGCTGCTTTCGTTCTTGCCTCGACCACCTTTAAAATGGCTGATCCGGTTATAACCGGTAAAGCGTCTGCTTTTTTTTTATCTCCCGTTTAATATGGCGTAGAAAGAGCAATTGAGCTAACAAGCAAGATTGAGGTTACTGAAGCCCAGAGGGGCTATTGTCTAACGCACTCTCAAAGGCTATCGATTTCAAAGTGAAACAATAATTGTTTTCACTTTTTATGCGGACAAGCCGTCGATTTTGATCGTCGATGAGCCGATCGATGAGCCGTCGTCGTGATTGCGATTGCGAGTGCGTTAGGCAATAGCCCCTCTGGACACAATATGAACCCTGAGTACCTTTCAATATCAATTGATATTCCGTTGAACGAAACGATGACTGATGTGTCAACGTCGTTTCCTAATTACAACACTTAAGGCCACTTGCACCAAAATATTAACACTGGCTTAAGACACTAACTCGATTTAAAATGTCAGTTTTCGTTTGAATCTGACGTTTGCTAACTCGAGGTTGTGTCTTAACCCAGTGTTAATATTTTGGTGCAAGTGGCCTTTATACAGTATTTTATAATGGAAACGATTACCTATAAGCCTTTAAGCCATTAGATAAGATAAAGATAAAAAAGATAAAGACATTTATTCAGTAAGTAGGCCGCACGGGCACTTTTACACGTCAAGAATCTACCAGCGCTTCACAAGAGGAGACCACTGCTGAGAAGAAGCGCCGCAAGAAACTCAGCAGTCAGTCATTTTTTTAAATATATTTAATATTACAATGGTACTACTTAGTCTAGCATTATATAAATCTATAAATAGCAAATTAAAAAATATTTCAAATATCCTGCGTAGTTTCCGCAGGAAAACACACCAAAATCTTAAGATAGAAAGAGAGAAAAGGAAAAAAAGAACTCCTACGTATGTGTATATAAGACGGTGCAAGATGACCACATAAGATTGATATGTTTTCCTACATCAACGGTGTCCCCCAGACAAGATAAAGATTTTGAATTTGAAAAAAAACAAATAAAAAATATATTATTGATTAAGTTTCGGGTTTAGGCCAAGCATGTTTGTCTATTAAATAGTCCTCGATCCTATAATACGCTTTAGACATAAAAAAAATTAAATTAGCGAATTTTCAATATTAAAGTGAATGAAAAATTGGGCTTCTTTAAAAAAAAACTTATCATGTGCAAATAATGAACTCGGATAAGTTTTCCATTGAACTCATATACTCTTTTTTCGTAAATAAATATTAAATTGACTAGTTTGAGATAACTCAAACTATGCTCTAGGCTTGTACCCTGGCTACTAGTCATCGATACATATACATATAAAGAGAAATATATACTTAAATACATAGAAAACATCCAAGACTTAGAAACAAATACTCACGTAAAAACGCAAATACTCATACTCATTACACAAATATTTACCCACATCTAGAATTATGTAGTATTTTGGAGATTTTCCTAATTTTTAAGTTGAGTATAGATAAGTAGCTATAACAAGAAACAACAACTGTTTGTTATGGAGGAGTGGGAACTTACTTACTCAAAAATAGATCGAATGGATACAATAAAAACCGGGCAAGAGTAGTTCCAAAGCCGTTACTACAGAAAATCTCAAAAAAATAATAAGTATGAGCTAATTCTCTACTTATTTAAAGTTATTTGGTGCTGTCTTAGGTGATTTTAGTAGGTACAAACACTTTAGTCGTCTGTATCTTAAGAATCAATCAAGCATTCTTCGTATTGATTGTTATCCTTTAAAATTCGTGCTTTTATTCGAGATATTTTTGAAAAAAGAAAGACCTATCCAACGACACAATACATAATGGGGTAGACGAGAAAAAAAAACCAACGTCACGTGAGGAGTGTGTACACAAACAAATATATTTTCAAGATTTTATTTTACCACTTTGTTGGAGTAACTTATATGTAAACTAATGCCAAATTACAGCTTTGCAGTACCTACTAAGAGTCTCTGAGCTAGTCTGCGGATGGACGGACGGACGGACGCACGGACATGGCGAAACTATCAGGGTTCCTAGTTTGACTACGGACCCCTAAAAACTCTGTATATTCGTTACTCGATGGAATCTTTAAGTACCAATCAGGTCATGTAGTGGGTTCCGTAGTCCTTTTACAATGCCGTGGCTTTCTGAACGTTATAGTTCTTTGACTTTTGAATTAATTTTAATCGTTTTTCCCAACAAAGTGGATAATGTCACAATCAAATATATTTAAAAAAATGTATAATCTAAGCAACCATTATACTTTATCCAAGTTAAGCAAAATGCTAATAACCTGGTTGATATGCTACACACTGTAGTTACCTGCAACAACTAATATCTTAATGGATTTTATATTTTTTTACTCGCACTGTTTAAAGAAACTTCAGACGAAACGTCCACTCTCATAAATTAAAATATACGTTTAAAGTGCAATTTATTTTATATACATTTCTGTGACTCTGTAACTATTTCGTAATAAATTCCCATCCCAAATTTCCCGGTTTCCCACATAAAAGTTATAGTTACAGTTTTTCACAATAATCACGTACAAAGTTGAGTTATTTTTTTACTTAAATTTTACCATCATTTTTCGAAAACAATGGGCAGCAGTACCCCAAAAACAGACAAAAAACATCGAATACAAAAACGCCGGGCGTTTGTTTTAATAAATTGATTTCACAATGGATAATAAACCTAATAGAAGCATTGTATGGTTATAAAAGGCAGGAATCGTACGGCATAGTTATTAAATTTCAATTTTAAGCTTTATGCTCCTGAGAGATAAGGGGATTTTGATTCCCCGAGTTTTTGCGATACATCCGCATCTGCTCAGCGCGGCGGAAAAACGTCGCGCGATTGCGCGTCGACGCCGCGGGATTACCGTGTCAATGTAAACAAGATCAGTGGAAATATTTTTCATGCGAGAGCAGCGCAAATGGTAGTCGCTTCATCATCTCGCTCCATCTTCGTTTCGCATGCTAACATTTATTTCAGTCGGGGTAAATTTCATTTCATTGTTTTGTTATTTTACGCCAGAAGAAATTCGTGTTTGTATTGTGTTATTGTTGTTTCATAATGGGGAGGCTCTTCTTTTCTTTTAAATGGATGGGAATAGGTTGGTGTTAAATTGACGGGGTGCTCAGATGTTTATGTTTGTGTCTGAAATGTTTGCGCAACACGTTTACCCGGCTCTCTATTAATAGCTGCCATAATACCTATATTAATATTCTAATTATCTGCTACCTTTCAACTGCAATTGCTATGCGAAAGCCACTGCTTATTGAATTTCGTGTCTCCGTCATTTCAATGATAATAACCTCCAAAATAAGCTGTATAAAACAACATTTAAATTATCATGACAAATTGTAAATTTATTGAAATTAATGCTGAGTTTGCGCATCAATAGAAAATTCGTCTGTCAACGGGGCTTGCGAAGGGAAGATTAATTATAGCGCTCATTATAAAGTTCTCCTTATCAGCCTCTAATAATTGATCGAAACACTTAATTAACATGTCTCGCGCACTCTTGTCTAATTGGTGTGCTGATACGGCGCCAATTATTTTTGCGCCCAAGTGCGTAAAAGGAGCTATAGTATTCGTGTTTTCATTCTGGAAGGGACATTGGTTAATTAGATCAACACCCACCGGATCCCCGGGGAAGCAAGCAGGGAGTTTGATCAAGCCTGCTTACGGTGTTTGTGTTTCGTGCATTTTTAGGCAAAGCCTGCGGATTATGTTATAATCGGAGTCAGATTTTCGTGACCTTACTAAGGTAAAGACTATTAAGAGAAGTAAAAATGTATCTTTATTTTTAGACATAATTTTAAACACGAGCCATGTTATTTGCCGAATATCCTGTTTTAAGGTCCGTACCCAACGGGACCCTATTAGTATGCCTACGCTGTCCGTCCGTCCGTCCGTCAGCCGTCTGGCTTAACTTTAAAGACCTGTATTTTTAAAACCGTAATAGATAGCGAGTTTTTATTAGAATATGTGTTACCTACTGCCCCCTTATTTATTTCACTTGATACATGAAACTGTTTTTTTTTTCAATGTATTTTTAATTTCGTTCCTGAACGGTGTTTTTAGTCATCGGCCGCTTATTGTGACCAAACTAAAGAGTCCAAACTACGTAAAGCGCAGAGGATATCCTGTTGCGGCCTTCCGGTTCCATCGTCAAATCGACTCCTAGACATCGTTACATTACCTTGTCATCCGGTTCATTCCAATTACGGGATTTAGAAACTGTGTAAATAATTAAAGTAATAACATATTATTTAAGTAAACATAACGGGCTCACGTTGTACTGAAATGATTTTCAAATTCATCAATATATTTTTTTACCAAGTGGCAATTACACCACAAAAGATAAAGAGGCAGGCCAAGAAAGAAACGTCTATCCTACATCGTTGATAGGAATTATAAGTTAGAGGCCAATAAGGTAAAGTTTAAAAGAAGACTGTTTAATTATGTAGTTAGTATTGTATACATTTAAAATTCAAGATTATAGTTATGAGACTATCCCGCAGTCAAGCGGTGTTAAAAAACTTGCAGGACAATGTTCTACTGGAATATTGTAACCATTTGTTTCATTAATAAATTTTCATTTCTGTTGACATTTGGCTTCAGAAGTCGTGTGGAAAAAGTGTATTTTGCCCAGCTGAGAAGTTTTTTTTTTCATTAGGTACCTAAAAGTGTAAGAACATTTAAACACTTAAATAAATAACAATTTATTAGGTAAGAACCTAATAACTTGTTATTTATTTAGGTTAGGTAAGAGTTAAGAGTATCAATGAGACTGACAGTAAGTTAATATAAAAAATAATCATATGCAAAGAATGGCACATTTTATTGGTTTATTGTTAAGTATAAGTAATTGGTACCTAATGTGTTTCTGTGTATTTTTTGCATTTACCTACTCAGCAAGAAAGGTTTTCAAACTTCGTTATATTTTATCTTTGGTTTATTCCCTGGTTTAATATTGAAAATAAAAACTTCTTACTACTAATAATAATCTACTCATGTTGCAAAAATAACAATTAACAATTTATTTAAGTAGTTTTTATTTTAAATAGAACGAGGGAATAAACCAAAGATAAAAATGTAAATTTCATTATAAATGACATGGCAATTTCCGTAAAATCCCGAACAACTTCCGTAACTGGCATCCTTCATGTTTTTTACAACACTGATTGCACGACCGCACAAATAAATATGAATTGTAAGTCAATCATTTAACATTAAATCGCACACATTGAACATTAACTCATTTCCATGTGGAGCACAGTTTTCACTTTAAAAAGAACGAAAAGGAAGGTTTAAAAATACGACTTCCTGTTTTTGATACTTTTGTGAAATTGTTCACAGATTATGATCTGTCTACAAGTGTTGAATATAATCCACCCATCTTGCCCATCTTGCTTGTATATTGTATAATTAAAGCGGTAGTCACCCAGACGGAAATACTCTAAATAACACGTTGCGATACTTTTAAAGCACGACAAAATAATTAGTTATTGACGTAACTGGTACAGAATAACGCTTTGAGAGCTAATTATGTACCGTTGCATACAATATAAAAATTGAGATGTAACTTGATTACCTCACACCATCTGACATTGATTATGCGCGTACCCATGGTAATAACAATACTATAATCATTATTAAAGTATGTTATTACCATGGTAACGCTCATAACAGAATTACCCTTAACGATATCAATATTAGCGATTTATAGTACGTGAGAAGTAAAAGATGATTAACCAATCACGAGTATTTATACTTGGTGTTACTATTTGAGTTATAAATGTTTTAGGCTTCTTTTACCAGAAAATACGATTAAGACACATGGCGATGCGATGTACAAACTAATCCATCCATACTGTCACATTAAAATGCGAAAGAAGTAAGTCTATCTGTTACGTCTTATCATGCCAAAACGTTAAACTGATTTTTATAAAATTTGGTAACGAGCTATTTTCAACCTCAGGGACGGACATATGCATCCTAAGGTAATTACAGAACTCTACGCGAACGAATTGCGGGGGCAAAAGCTAGTTTTGGTTTGAATTGCTATAAATCTCATGTCAAAATAGGCCCAGATATTAAAACATTCTATTTCAAATTTAAGTGATCAATCTGGTTTTATTTCAGATTCTCTGCTTAGAAAACTGAAACTTTAATTCAATTAATAAACATCTAAGTAAATACTCGGAAAAGACCGAGTGGTAAAGAAAATATTGCCAACAAGTTCGTCTGGCTAACTAAGGAAGAAGTTCAAGTTATTTGTTGCTAATTAACGAATTATGCAGCTCGGGGAGTTCTCCGTTTGTTCTTTAAAGGCGGTGTAAACTCGCTCCGGCTTAAAGAAACATCATTATGGTAATTAGCTTGATTACGATTAAGGGAAACAATAATTAAAATATATTACTTTATTTAGGAAACGTTATAAAAATTTACACATAATTAATAAGCGTTAATTGTTAATTTAATGTTTTTTTACGCCTACCGAAATACATTATTTATTATGTTCGTTGGTGTAGAATATCCAAATGAAATATTCAGGAAAGCAAAGGATTTATCATTTGCCTTCTTAACAGTTTATTACTTACGATAACGAACGATATTCCATATTGTTTCTTGTTCATAATTAAGGGCTTTTTAATAATTTCGCCTTTCGCTTCCCTTTGCCCACCATAAATAAATAAGTACTTGATGATACGTAAGCTTAGTTGGTAGTGACCCTGCCATCGAAGCTAGCGGTCCCAGGTTCAAATCCGAGTATGTCCAGATGTAAGTGTTAATGACCGCGAATATTTTTCCCCGCGTCTTGGATGTCTTTTATGTAATAAAATATGTATTTCAGTATATGAGTAAGTTTATCCTTGTCTAATACCCATCGTATAAGCCAAGCAACAATCTTTGTCTGAGACTAGGTCAATTTGAGTTAGACTGTACTCTGTTATTTATTTATTTTACTCAAATAAGCGTTCAGTTCAACTACTTATGTTTAACTCTAGTTAGTATTATGATACCAAGTCTGGCGCCCAAAAGAAAAATGCAGTAAAAGAGGCGGACGTCCATATACGCATATTGCCTTTTAATCCGGATGCTATAAAGTTACGTACTTGGAGAGACGGGTACCTAACAATGACGTTAAAATCGCTCGAAGTCACTGCCCTGCGAGATAACCATCAACATTGTCTGGAAATTCTAGCTTCGCCTGTGACTCCAACATTAGTGGAACTTTATGCTTTCATCTGCTTCTTCAACGTAAACATGTAAATTGAAGCGATATTTTTGCATTTCTGCAACAATTTTCCTAGTTACCCTATTGTTATTCGTATAACAATAGGGTAACTAGGCTATATATTAACGTATCTATTTTAACTTTATGGTAGATGCTATTAACTTGACTTGCAAATAAAAATGTAAGTAATATTGACAAGAAAGTAGCAAAAGTTTTTTGAAAGAGCAGAAAGGTAAATAATAATTAGGTGGTTATTTATAGAATTTAACTTGACTTTAATAAAATTGTGTTTCACATTTAGATGAGTGCTTACATTATAAATAAACATACCTGTTTTTTGTAAAGCGCAAAAATGGATTACTTGTGAGTTCTGTCGGAAGAACATTCTGTCTGTATTTTTGTTATTTTAATTTATTTTGTTTATTCTTTGATTAGGTACAGTCAACGTCAAAAGTAAGTGATCAAAATTAACATTTCAAAACATGTTCAAGCATGACGCCCCAGATAAAACAGATTATAACAAAGTGTCATTTTTAACTGAATATTTAATTAGTCAAAAGAAAATGATCATAAAAGATGCCATAACTGTCTCTTTACAGAACATTTCAAAAAATTATAATTATTTATTTTACCTAAGTGTCAAGACTGTCAAGTGTCCAACAAGATAAAGTCAAAATTACAAAATCTCGAAATGAAAACTAGGGTAATCACGGCAGTAAAAAAGGATTTATTCTAAATGTTGCAAAAAAAAAACAAAGCGAAGTAGTAGGAACTTATTTCAACCCTTGACGGAAATGAGAGGTGTTATAGTTGTTTCGCGTGTTTCTCTTACGAGTATAACCGACATTAACCGAAATTCTGACTAGTATTCCGAAGTGGTCTTGAGAAGACATGAAGGCCCAAACATTCATGTTCACTTACATGTGATACTTTGGTAGTATTACTGACTATTGCTATTTTTGAAAATCAGTTTAATTTGGAACACTCAGTAATGACTTTAACTGTTTGAATGGCATGTCACTTACTTATGACACATTACGAGCTAATTTACTTATGCTAAATTACAATAATCAGAGACATCTGTCTTAATTTATTGTATATACTATTTTGAGACCCTATTTCATCAGTTTCGTTTGCTGTTGACTGTACGAGTATTTATTTATATTTTGACGATCTCAATGTAATTTCGTATTTTTTGACATGAAATGCAATTTATATTGTAATATTGATGAATAAATAAACCAAACTAAACTTAACAAGGCAGGTTTGATCTCGGTCCCGGGTTCGATTCTCGGTAAGGGCAAATATGTAGTTTCTGTTATGAGCGCGATTATTTATTCCGTCTTTGATGTTTTCTGTGTATTTAAGTATGTTTTCTCTGTATAAGTAAGTTAATCGTTGTCTAGAACCCATAGTATACGCCTAGAGCTAAGTTTGGGATGACTAGGTTATTATGAGTGAGATTGATCCCAGATATTTATTATTTTATTTCTTTACTTGTAATAAACGATCGAAAAAACATTTGGTAACATGTTTACAACCAATAAGTATACCTATAAGTAAAAAACTTAAGTAAACTGTCTTGCATGAAGTTATGTACAAAACTAATATGGAATTTAGGTCAAATTTAAAATTTAAAATTTCGAACTGTCTTCTTATGTAAGAAGGGGATTTACTTCAGTTTTTTACCTATACCTACTGTAGGTATGTTCTGAATCTAAGTGAGTTACACAATTAGCAAGACTATTTGCCTTCAGGTTAGGGCTTCTGATTAATCCATCACTGACTTTTGGAGAGCACACGGAGTGCCGTGCTCCGTATTTTAGGTCGTTACACACGCACGACCATCTGTCGAACGTCGCATCAAAGGATTTCACAGTCAACATTTACCCGGGCCGCGGTCATCAACATTAGGCAGCCAACCCAACTGTAAAACTCAAGTTCTTTCGACCCGTTACCGTTTCGTCAACATTTTAAATCGTCAACGTACTCGAAGGGTATTTCATTGCTTGTTAATTCCATTTGCAGCCACAAAGCTAACCTTTCATTCGGTTAAAAAGCAACTTGTGACGGGCGATTTTCTTTGACATGGTTTGACCGGGCGATCAAAGGGTACGTTGCCTCTACGCCGTGAAAAAATTACTTGCCTCGTCGGTAATTTCTTAGTAAAACAAAAATTATTGCTTTATTATTTTACCTTTGAAACCTCTTTTTAAAGGCTTGAATTGGCTTTAACTCGGACAGTATTTTTTGTTTTAAATAGGTCTTCAGTCATCACTTGACTCATTTGGCGTTGATGAATAAAAATAGTAAGGTATAGTCTTTACTATTTGAACTGAGCTGATCTTCTACACAAAGGCCTTTGTTTGTAAACAATACCATTGTCTTTCTTTGTGTCCGTTACACCAAGCCGATTACATACAAAAAAGTTAGAACTACATTGAATGTAAATTGAATTATCAACCCTACCCTCTTAGTCAGTAGGTTTAAAATGTAAAGTGTCAGGATACACATATAAGTTTTGTGTAGATGATAGTATTGTGTAAAGAATAAGCACAGTTCAAATACTAAAGACTACTAATAAAGAAGCAACAAAATTACGTGTGCATTCTATAAAATTATACCTACATACATAATTATGTACTTCAATACCATAACCAACAATAAAAGACAATCTTACGACGCAGTTATAAAATTAATAACATCACATTTTATTACCATTTTTATTTGAAAATATACTTAGTGGGTCGCATCAAGGAGTGTCGGACGACCGCGGATAAATTGCGAGACATTCATGCCGGTATTTGTCACCCTAGACCCTCGCGTGAAATTGTGCTCATATTGTAAGGGCTAATCCTCGAGGAGAATTCATCAGGTTCTAACGTGGCCCTTATCACGGCGACCCTCACTCTACACATACACCCACTTTATTTCTTTTCACACTATTCTTACAGGAGCTTTGATGGAACGCTTTTAAATCCTATAACATAGAGCGCCTTTTGTAGCATTGCACCAAAATCGTATTATTAAAACAATTTCCACTGCAGCTAAGGATTCGATAAAAGAATTTCGTTTGCTTTTAGGTAAGTACTAGAATATTGCAGGCGACTTGAGGATGCGCCCACGAATACAAAGGCTAAGCCTTAAAGTGAAATTGCGCTTTTAGACGATTATTAACCACCTACAGAAGTCTTATAAAATGTTTTTTGGATGAAGTTAAAGTGAAGCTAAAGTATTATTGATGAAACTGATAATACTTTACGCATACGCTGTTGAGAGTTTAGGTATTTGCAAAGATCAGCATCTCAAACAAAGCATAATCTGTTTTTTTTTTTTTTTTCTCAATCAAGTTCGGAAAGAACGGTTTTCCGATTGGAACACACGGACGGAAAGTGCGTCATTTTAATCCCAGGAGTAAAAATGACATTATGAAAACACTTTCCGTCCATGTCCATATTGTTTTTTAAAAGTGCTCTCTATTGCGTATAGAATCGAAAGGACCATGAAGAAAATCCCGTACACAACTTATGGGTGTACAGAACAGTGTGGTGCGGCGACGAGGCTCTGCGGT
Organism: Acleris emargana; assembly: GCA_927399475.2. NCBI lineage: Eukaryota > Metazoa > Arthropoda > Insecta > Lepidoptera > Tortricidae > Acleris > Acleris emargana. Next base: position 9,940,719 of record OV656840.1, read on the forward strand.
GCTAGCGGCGGCTCGTCGTGCGTGGAATCTTAACTCTTAGTTTTCAAACAACTTTCTCTCCGAATTTATCAAAGGTTTTTAAAAATACTTATAATCATGTATTTGTACCATTTCCTCGCATTGTTTGAGAAAAGCATTATATATGCCTCATATTTTAGCAGGTCTTCTAACCACCACGTCAGGAAATCAGTTACTTTCCGCGCCTGGGCAATAATATATCTAATTATATAACCCTTGTAATTATTTTCCCAATAGGCCAGTATCGCACATGTCTCTGATATATTGACTACCTTAAAATTCAATGAAAAAGACGTGCTTTAGGTACCTATTCAACCCATCATACCTGGGACTATATTCAACTCGGTAACACTATATTGCCTTTGACACATTATCGTATAATTTTTAACTTGGCCGCCATTACAGTCTAGAAAATAAGAGCTATCGTAACTTTGAAGATACGATAACATACCAAAAGCAATTATGATTTTACCGTGTAGAATAGAGGCCCTGAAAAGTCGTTAAGTTAGCGACGTAAGTAGATTGCTTACCCGCTTTTAACATAGAAAAGTTCGTTCCGAAAAATAAATTGCTAAGAAAATACACAACTTCTGATAGGTACCTACTTAAAGGTATTAATGAAAACATCTTGAAGCAAACAACATCCAGCAGACAATTAGGCCGCACACAGCTATTGTCATATCATTAAGCCTACAACGGACAATTACTTTCTTCGCCGACATTACACAGGCAACATCAGCGCGTCAAATATCGCCGAAATTAGCCAAGACCCGTTGTTTGCTTCGCTTATTTGTATTCTAAACTCTTGTTGTCGCAAATAGGCATCATTACCCGTTGTTTCATTAGGGTTGGCTCAACTACATTAAAACGTTAGAGCGAGCGGGTGGCCGTAAAAACTGAAACTTATCAAAGGCTAGGTGCGTCAACCTGGGAGTTAATGAGCCGACGTAGCTGCGATAATGCCGCCATACCGCGGTTACTGCCGAGCGACGGGAATATTCCCCTGAATTTTATAGTGGAAAGATTAGATAATCTACCGCTTCTTGGATGATCGTTAGGGAAGATGCGAAAATTTTATCGGGCTTCGTAGTTGTTACCTAGAGGCTTAAACTGATTGCAGGTTTGATGGGCACGGATTGCAAAATGAAGGCTGTGTTTTATGAACTGCCTCCAAAACATAAAACGCAATGCTTCTGTTTTATGGCAGTACCCAATTATTCTTTCGTCCAAATATTTTTAAATGTTTTTTTATATGTTTAGACTTCCTTATTGGTATGGATGTAGTTACCACGGCTATTCCTCATTTTTATATGCAGGGAGTTTCATATTTCCGGAGCGGTTAGTAATATTCGAGACTAATATTTCCATGTACGAATGTTGAAAAAGCGAAAGAAAGTCAAGATCGTAGCAAGTGGAAAGAAGTGGTCTCTGCCTACCCCTCTGGGAAACAGGCGTGATTTAATGTATGTATGTATATTTCCATTCAATTAATGTTTGTGTGATTCAAGATTAAGTTTTAAGTTTTCAATTGTAACTAATTCATTTCTTTTTGAATCTGTTAAGAACAATATACTCAACTAAGACCATGAAGATCGCATCGATACTCGTACCGAAACGTCTGGAACATCATCACTATTAGGTACATTTCTTACATTATAAAAGGAGATCGGCTAAAATCCATAGAATCAACCAACCTACCATTTCACTAATGATTTTTAGATCGTTTTGTAGATCACTATGTAGGATATTTTCAGTATAAAAATTATTGGGCTGGTCTTTGGAGAAGCATAGACATGGACGGTTCTCCATATCAGCCAAAGTAAGTAGATAAAAAGGAACTCGATGAATACCCTGAAAGTTATATTGAAAGAAGCATGAAAAAATCATGGTATAGATGCAAACATAATATTATTATAAGAAAATTAATAAAAAATCAAAGGGTTACAATATAGCTCAGTATGCATTGGTCTGTGAAACAAAGGACGGCGTAGAAGGGAGGTGGAGGGATATATTATGTTTATAGGTGTATTTGTATCTTTCATACAACACAGTAAGTGCAATTGTGCTAATCAAATAAACATAGTATTTACCATAAGAGGAGCAACCCACTGTTGTTCAAGCATAAGGATTGCCTCATCTTCCTGATGTATGACTATAGCATCATTGCGAGTGAAATCAATTCCACAGTTTATACAAAGTTGTTCCATCTTGCCAAAGTCTGATTAAAGAACCTGAAATCGCAAATCACCTCAATTTGGAGAACACAAAACGAAGCGAATGCCACTGACATTTATAATATTATGTTATGGAGAGTATTGCTACCCTCATTTTTTTTAAATATTTTACTAAGACATATTACGGTAACAGAAATCAATAATGTTATTCAAATGTCATAGAAAAAAGTCTGATACTTCACAAAGAGTTATTAAAAAATACATCATAATTATTACACATAATTATTGTTTTAGTTAGATTCCTGTAACGGCTAAGTCCACTTTCGCCTATCTCCTTTCATTATAAAAGCGTCGGTGGCCTATAGTGGTATCGACTCGTGGTCGTGAGGTAGGTACCGAATTTAAGACCCAGTAGTTGCCGTGTACCTACCCATGATATTTTCTGACTTAGGTATTGTCCAATGCCCTCCCGGTGAAGGTAAAATCATTAAAAGGAAATCTGCACATTCAAAGAGCTGAGTTTTTAAGATAGGTAATTGCGCAAAAGATTTTATAGGCGTTGAACTGTATCCGAATCTGTAAGCGGCGTGTCTCAAAGTATCCAACGCACGTTATCAATCGCGGAAGCTTGCTAAGCGATGCGAAGCTTATGGCTATCGTGCAACAGTTGTTTTTGATTTAAAGTTATTCCCAATTTAAACAGTGAAAAATTAAATTAACATGAAAAAAAACAATCAATCAATCTCACACACAGCACCATCACCAACTTAAACGCATAATTTCATTATGATCTTATCAGTTCAGGAAAGACCTGCGAGTATATTGTAGGATGAAGAAGTAAGTACCTATATAAACTACCACAACCGGTTATCACTCGTTCACACCATCGAAATAAGGTTTTACGAGTGCTTTAGTTACATGTTCACATCATCCATCACAGACTATAATAATGATAGTGTCAATTCGACAAACCAATTTAAAATACGACTTCACGACTGGCAAGCAAGCATGCACTGCTGTTAAGGTCACAAGAGAAAATAAATACGCTTTAACCGAACAATAATTAAAATGTTGTCCTCGCGTGTGACATCCATGTGTTCTCATAATTTCTCTTTTCTAAGTCCGTGGGAGTGTCTATAAATAACTCGACATTGGCGAAATACACCTTAACAGAAGTGAAAGCCATTATATAAGAATTAATAATATAACTACCTACGTCAAAATCAATAGATAGTTTTCTGCGACAGGGTTCTACAGTACCTAATTTGTTTTTTATGCTACAAATGAAGTAGGTAACCACTGAACAAACGCCATGTCAAACGCAGGACTAAACTCCAAAATAAATTGGCCTATAAAACATATATATCTGTACTCGACGCGGTTTACATGAGAATAAAGAAACTTTCAAATAGGACCGCCACTTAACAGGAGCGGGTTACTCCTAAAACACACCAATGACAATTTACTCTTGTGATCTGTTTTATAAAGCTACAAATTACATTTTACAGGTTCATGTTTCCATTTGACACCACCTCGACCAATGAGAACCAGCCATTTGAGCAGTTTAGACCTGTAAAATTGTTATGTCCAAATGCTAACATTGCCGTTTATTACGCTATGTTTTTGCTATTACTTAAGATATATTTAACCATGTGAAATATTTTTTTAGTTAACTGTAGTTTAGATCACTTTAAATATATTTTTCATCCATAAATATAGTGTAATTTACACGTAGAATGCAGTTAACAGTAGAAACGGAAGTTTGGCTTGGCTTAACTCGGACTGATTCAGTGTGCCACTGAACTGTCAAACTGACTTATGAGCAAGCATAAGAATCTACTTGGTCTGTTATTGAAATGTTTACGATTACAAACTGGCTGGTAGTAGACGTAAATCGGAATTATGTTTTTTGAATAATTAAAAGAAATATTGACTTAACATTGTGCATAATGTGTGATATTTAAATTTGGAATTCAATTGACGGCAGGTAAGAACTGTGCTTAATTTGCTTCGATTTAGTTTAGTGACATAATTTCAAGTGAAAATTCGAACTTGCTGGGGGGGATGTATTAGATAATAACAATTTCATGACATGAGAACATATCACGTTCGTTTTATGACATTATACGTAGTTTAAAAGTCCTCCCAATATTTGTTTAATTGGCGGCTTCACCTTGTAACTAGCATCACTTACACTAAATATAAATTTAATATTTAATACTGAAAGCAGCAAAGTTTTTGCCACTCGCCAATGCGGCATCGATCTTTTGGCTGTAGGAAGCATTTTTTTATAGAAATTTCGGTTTTTCGGGTTTGTTTATTCATTATTTCATGACGGGTCAGAAGCTTGACATGCTGGTCCCAAAACTTACAACTAAAAAAACAGTTAAGATAACAAGGTATATCAACTGTTAGGTGCAAAAAATTACAAACTAAACTGTTAGCATATTTTTTATGATAAAATTTCATGTTGTTAAATTGGAAGCAACAACCTTACAGGAAAGCATTTTTCTGTGGTAATAACAAATTTCTAATAAAACACGTTGAACATGTAAGTATTTTGACGCAATAGCCTAGCTGATCTAGAGACGGCCTACAAATGTAGGACGGGCATAATTCCTAGTAAAGGCATAAATTTCAGTGATGAGCGTACATCATTATATTATTATGTTCATAACTTTTGGATGATTTAATGATTGGATGATGATTTTATGTATTTCTCAATTCTATAATTATGTTTCTCATTACCTAGTACCTCCTGGCTAATTTGTGTGGTATTGCCTCTTATATTGATTGATTTATTTATTCATGGTTTGAATTTGTTTATAAAACCTTGACTTAATTTATGGTTCGGTTTGACAATTATTTATTTCTTGCTACTATTGCAAAGATCTCAATAATTTATTGAATTATTGATTGAAGTGTTTGTCCTTCAGTTTCAGTAGATGGCAATACAAGTGCTATTGTTTTCTTGATAGCTACTCAATATTGCTTCAGCTTATGATATCAAATTAATTTAGTGGTAGTTTTAGATCATTTTTACATTCCCTGCAAAAAAACTAGAATTTTGGTCAGTTGCAGGATTTTTTAACAGACTTCTAAATGGAGGAGGTTCCATGTTCCACTGTTTTTTTTATTGTTTGTTCACCGATTTTTCTGTCAATTGTGAAACAATTGACATTGATTTTTTTGTTTAATAAGGTATTAATGAATAAATTAATAAAATAATTACAAATAAATTATCTCTTATCTCTCTTATATCTTATACTTCCAAAGTGGTCCCATTGTCACCAAATCCAATTCTGATGAGGGGATCCATGAGGAATTGAGGGAACTCCTCAAACATTATAGGCATATAGTGACTTTAGTATTTTTAGTAACGTCTTGCATTTGCATTCAGAAAGTATCATTTGAAGACCACATATGGCCACTAGCACTCCTCAACAGTACCTATTTCAAAGGTGACTATCACTAGATATTTCGATATAACAAAAACATTTAATCGTTTGAATATGACTATTATTTTCCCGTGGTGTTGCTTGCGGCAGGCTCGAAATGTCTTAAGTTTCATATTCATTGAGAAGTGGGTCTGCGTAACAGCTTATTATGATCAAAAATTATACAATATAATAAATGAGAAACAAGAAAACAAAGTCTGCTTTTGGTTTAAAATATTATAGCACACCGATTTCAGTTGGATTGACCTATTACCTAGAATTTTAAGAGGCCACCTAGATAAATCCTGTAGTGTTCCACGATCTGTTTTTAACCTAGTAAGGCCCAGTGTGCAATAGGATGCACATAATCAAGGCAATTTACTTTGAACTCTGTAACAAAAAGAATAAGGTTTATTTTCTTATGTGCATAAATTGAAAATTGCATTTTCGAACAATCGCAATTGAACTTTATTCCCTTGACTGTAGATTCAAAGTCCCAGTTCAAAAAACTCCCATTTTTCAGTATGGTGGGCCTTACGAGGATAAATAACCATAACGCCCTTGTATCTGTTCTTTGGATATATCGTCGGTGATACTGCAAAACCGCGTAACTAACAAATTTATGTTAGAGCAAAATAAACCTTACCGTCTAAAAAGGTCCATTTTGCTCCTTATTTAAAATGTTACATACGCGGTTTTGCAGTTTCACTGACGATATTAAACTTGATCATATTTGCTTGAGACTGGCAAACGTGAAATCACGATTAGAAATAAAATCCTCTATAGCTTTATTTTTCAAACATGGCGCCTTTTTTGCATGTTTTTGGTTGAATCTCAGAAACCCTATCATCTTAAGCAATGATTTTTGGTTCAATATTTGAATATATGTAGTTTCTTAATCCTGGCAAACAATTTTTTCAATAAATGTTGTGGTTCTAAAGTAAACAGCAATTAATTGAATTTGACGCTGACATCAAGGCGCGCGCGAATTATCTCCATCTCACACTCGGAAGCATTATAAAGCCATCTTTTTCATTCTTATGCGGGCGTGGTACCAAGCCTCTTAAAAGAAAGTTATTTTAGAGTTTCTGGAAGTGTTTTCTTGTTTTTCAAAACGTTATGACAAAAGTGTGTTAATGATTGTGAAGAAGGCTTTGGTCTTATGCCCACCTTTTTACTATATTCGCCCAGTATCTAACATATTAATAACCACATGACCAATCATGCATAATATCAATTTATAGTAAAAGAAAGTTGTTGAAAAAAAAATCCTTTCCTTGGTCACGTAATCGATCTAAACCGGCTAAATAATCAGTCGCGAATACCTACGAGGCCAACTGGACCGCTGACGTAAGTGTTAGGCGCAATCTATATACAGGAAGTTCACCTTTTTATGTGCGGATGGCTACTGTAAAGTTCCTTTTAAAACTAATAATTAATTGACAAATAAACGTGTCAGGGAATACAAATAACGGTTTATGGTCCTGGCCAGTATAGATTTTTGTTTCGCTAGAAAAAAATGGCATATTTTTGGGGTTTTGTGTTTGTACCAAATACAGAAAAACGAAACCCCTATAAGATGACACATTTGTCTTTCTATCTGTCAAGATCCTTTTTCTCTGAAACTTTTAAAGCTATCGGGCTGAAATTTTGAATATTTGTAGTATTTCAAACAACAAAGTCTTAGCATTAGAAATTATAAAATTGAGATTTATTAGGTAGGTACCTATTTATTTTAGCAGTAAAAATTCGGATCGTAGGATTCCTATATAGACCCGTAAAAACAACAATACTCCGAAAAAGAATATTCTTGTAACCTTACTATGTGGTACTTTTGAATTAAATGGAATAGCTTTATTTTATAAATGATAACAACAAAACACACTGTACACTTTATTTTAGAAACTACCTACCTACCTACTGTAGACAAAAATCTAAAAAATACGTAAACACTCTTTACATTACATGAAAGATAAAAACATTCATAAGTGAGCTCCCTTAATTATGACATTACGGGAATAAATAATAGGTATGTTCATAGAATAGTCAACTAACCCATTTTCCGAATACGTTATTGTCATTTAATAAGTATATTTTTTAAATGCAGCTGTGACATGCGCGTATAGTAATGACTAGAAGTAAATAATTAAATTATCCACGCTTTTATACTGCCAAGGAACAAGTGTTGCGTGTTGTTATCATTAAAGAACCGGCCAAGTGCGAGTCGTACTAGCACACGTATGGTTTTCTATTTTCTATTTATTATTTGTTGTTATAGCGTTCATAGTTATTTATGATTTGTAAAATAAAACAAAATATGTACCTATTAAGGTACTTATGAAGGATCAAGAGATACCGCAGCGATGATTATGGTCGAGCAAAAAACAATTAAAAATCACGTTTTCAGAATGGGAGCCACTTTAATTTTCAACTTATGTTATAAGTATTATTATTGTTAAGGCGACCATAGTAATACACGGTCTATGAACATTTAAAGTGTCTAGCTATTCTGGTTCATGAAAACTCATTTAATCGTACCGTCAGTGGCGTAACTATAGGGTGGCAGGGCTGGCAAAATGCCACGGGCCCCCGGCCCAAGAGGGCCCCCGGCTTAAGAGGTCGCTAGCTCAGCAATATTTTTTTTAACATCGTACTTGAGTGTTTTATTTTACTTGAAAAGTATATTTTTTGTTTATTTTGAAGTGTTGCTTAAAATCTAAAAAAAAAAATTTGATTCGTTTTAGAACGCATCTATTGGTTTTTACTTTTTTTTGTCGCGCTACGTTGGCAGCGCGGGTCGGGGAATTCCCTCATTTTGTCAACCAACTACGTACAACGGGACTGGTCTAAATCATAGGGCCCCATCAAAAGAATTTGCCACGGGCCCCGGATGGTATAGTTACGCCACTGCGTACCGTACCTATCTAAAGTAATAATACTTCGTAATCCTTTGCTTGTCGTTTTAATGTAACATGACGTATAATTTAATAACCTTAAACATGAGTGAGTACAAAATACAAGTAAAAGTGTGATACGTTTCAACGAGACTTCTGTTTTTAATCGAAATTACAAACTGGTATTTCAAGGTTTGTCACTAACTACGGAAATGTTGAATGCATAAAGGTATTGAATAATAATAATAGGGCAGGGCAGCTAGTGGCGAGCTGTTGGTGAGTGGCGACACCACGGACCTGAATGCTCCCGAGGGTAGGTCCTGTTCCTCACCTCACGCTTGCCTTCACCGGCCGGCTGGAGTGTATAATGACGAGGAACAGACCCTCACCTCTGGCTTGCCTTTGTTGGCCGGTCAGAGTGGAGTCGCAAGAGCTATATGCTCGAAGGGTGGATGTGTTGCATAAGTGGTGAGTGGGCACCTTATGGTCGTTTAAAGTCCAGAAGCACCTCTCCACTCTTAGCCCCTCTGGAACTGTTACCTCCCTGCTGCTATATATATGCGGCTATTTCGGGAGGCCCATTCCATTGAGTTGGCGAGTCACCGCCTGCCATTTCAACCAAAGTAATTAGCATTGGCCAGGCAGGCGCCGTAGTTTCATCAATAGCCTACTTTACCAGTCCATATCTGTTCATTCATAGAGCCTATTTTAATACTTCCATCCTTCTTAAATAGTCCTACACTAACCGTTGGTTGTCCGTGGGAGCATACTTCTATAGTTTGAACTCAGGGACAATCGCCGGTTGGTGTCCCATCACTTTAATAAATTAAACTTATCTAAAGGGCCTCTGCGTGTTGGCTTCGGCTCCATGTACGCCTTCCAAAGGTCCGGGACTCCCATAGTCGCGTGAATGGTAAAGACATACAAATAATAATAGTAATAAACCGTACTCTTCTCATACCGAGTGTTGAATAATGCAATTTGAAAGGTACGGTCGGTCGTAGCTACACACTTTAGTGCGTTGTCACTTTTGGACTGCACCGAGCAAACGTCGAGCGTCCAGTGGCGCCCTCGTTACTATTAGGTATTGTGTTTTCTAACTAACAAAGAAATTTCCTTGGAATCGGACGATGCTTTTTTGTAGGGTAAGTAAAAACACAATTTATGGAATACGTAATAAACTTTAATTACAGTTACCCCTTAATGTTAGCAGTGATCGGGGTTTTGGATGCAATTCGCGGGATTTCGAGTCGTAATCATGGTATGGATATAATCCCGTGATAGTTTTTCAATAATAATAACATTTATTTCAAACGTTGACCACTAATTTCGATTGATATTTTGTACAATAAAATTGAATAATTATCCTCCAACAACAATACAAATCCCGGAATCCCGCGGCATATCCATACTAGCATAATGATTGAAGTCATTCACCACGAGTCGCATTCCAAGAAATTACTTTAGTTTATTAGAAAACACAATACTATTAATGAGGGCTCCATAATATGTTTTACGCGTAATGTATATTTACGCATATAAACATACTTTGGCCGAAAACGGTTTTTACAATAGAAAGGGTTTATTTTAATAAAATTAGAAAAACTAACCTAACCTAATCTACACACTTAACGTTTATTAAATTCTGCAACATCAGCCTAAAAGGTAAAAAAAATGCGTTTCAAAAAAGTCCCCCGGCGTACACTCGGCGCAGTCTTAACGACTTGTTTGAACTGCTCTGCAGGAATCTGTCAAATGCGTTAAAGTGACAAGGTACCAAAGTGTGCAGCTACTTATAAGGCGGACTGTACACGGGAATTCTGTTAGTATTAGTACTGATTACAATGCCCCTACTTGTGTGCACCGAAGCGATTACAACACATTTTATGACCAGCTCGATATGGCTATCATTTTGTTTATTGAGATTGTAAACGAATGGTATCACCACCATCATGACCACCAGCGATAATTATTTTCGAAAGTCACTTCGATATCTGTTATTATTATTATTCAGGGAGTGGCTATTCAAGGCTCAAAAGCCTAGTATCACTGCGACCAGAATTGATCTATTGTGATCGCCACGGCCTACAGTTCTCCGCTGAGTCCTGTTATTGCAAGGAATTTCAGGACTTTGTTGGCGCCGAGATGCTTGATCTCCTCTGGGCACATTAGATGCTTTCCCAGTGAGGAGCTACGGTGTCGCATTAAGGCCGGGCAGACGGTGAGAAGGTGCATAGGCGTTTCCTCCTCCAGATGGCAGAGTCTGCACAACCTTGTGTCACCTTTCCCAATCGTCTGCATGTGCTTGTTCAGGCAACAATGCCCTGTGAGCGCCCTGACCAGAGTGCGAATATTGTTCCTACTTAGCGCTAGGGCCTCCGTCGATGCCTTTTTGCTAAATGCTCTTATGAGAGCCTTGGAATGGTTTAATCCTGGAGTTGTTCTCCAGAGTTGAATGGCTGAATAATAGCAAGCAAGTAAGTTTTGTTAGGCTTTTAGGGATGCCGCAAAATGGTTCCGGACCAAATTGCGTACCCATAGCTCCTACCCGTGCGAGTTCGTCAGCTTTCTCGTTGCCCACGATGCCCGCATGCCCTGGGACCCAACGTAAAATTACCCTGTTATTTGTACCCAGAGTATTTAAAAGTGTCCAGCAGTTCTCGACCAGCCTTGAGTTCATGACATCAGAGGTTAGGGCCAAGAGAGCCGCCTGAATATCCGAGTGGATATAGATGGTACTGTTGGATTATCGACGGGTCGATATCTGTTAACAAAGGTATTTGTAAACGGTGAAACGTAAAACCCCTGAAGCGAAGTTAGTCTAGTTTAAGAGAAATTCGTTTCACATTTTATTTTTTTACTTCATCAACTTTAGTATTGTAGTTAATAGAGCGATGGTCTGTCGAATGCCACTTCCATCACAGTTTTTTTCATTTCTTTTAAATGTTATATTTATTTATGAAATCCGACGCGGTAAACCCTTGGTAGGTGTTATATCCTCCAAAAAATGTCTATAATTTATTTGTTACAGTTATTTGATGGTTCATATTTAACTGTTTGATTACATTAGTTGTCCTGGCGATTTAGGCTGAAACGCGAATCAATTGTGATTGTGACGCAACGATATCATTACACTTGTTGGATGGTCATTATCGATGAATGGCAAAACATTATAACAAGCCTGCGCGCGCGCCTGTACAGTCTGCCTTCGATCGCGGTCGCACGAAACACGTGCCTCGAAAAAACTTGAATTCATGTATTTTTTATTAGTTTCACTATAGATCATTTAAATATCTGAGCACGGTAAGTCTATAGTGTTTTAATTAAAATTCTGTAGAATTTTCTTAGGCCTTGACCATTTAGGCTAGTACGCTGAATTTGTCGGCTCTTAAATATTTATAGTTTCATTTAAACGTTTCAAACCAGTTGAATTAAATGTTATGATTGGTTTAATTAACCTTGAAATCTGCCTTATTATTCGTGTTATTATTTGTTAGTGTAATATTTTGTAAATGTTTCGAAATTTTAATTAAGGCATTTGGGATTGTATCATCGTTAAGGCCGTCAATTAGTGCGGTAAAGATCGTAGAGATGATCTCGATGAGATCTCTCGCGGCTAAACGACTAATTTGGGCCTACCACAGCTATTTGTTTGAGAATAACCAAACTTAAATAATTTAACTCACAACTAAAGTATGCATATCATTAGGTCAGGGGGCTACTTCGATAGAATGAATGCGTCCATTAAAAAACTTTATCGGTCTAACCGTTAAGGAGTTCAGTCTACACAGTTATAGATGAAATATATATTTTATAAATATTACAAAGCAATGCAAAATAAAGTGGCGACCGGTATATCAGGCTCCAGTGTGACTAACCTCAGGAGGTAATATATTTAATAGCTTTTTCTAACGGGAGTTGTATTATTAAAAAGTTGAACAGTTCGGCTCGTTGAAACTCTGAACTTATAGGAATAAATAATATATATATAATTACTTAGTAAGTCTTGACCTAGCATAAAAATAGTTAGCTACAAATAATCAAGATTGCATGTGATCTTCAATATTACTTTCGATTACAATTCATTAAATAATCCAGTTTAGCACAGTTTAGTTTACCTATCAATAAGTAAAGTTATTAATTAACGTTAAATAAATGTGGAAGTACGTATTCATTTTGGAACATAACACGTGCCATAAGCTATATTATTGAACCAGTTTTTTAAATCTTGTTTCCAACGTCACTAAAAGGTCCTTCATTAAAGAAGGTTCAAGTCCCTAACTAAAAACGAATAGGCCCGACGCTTCAGGCTTTCCGTTTTACGTTACCTAGCCAGGCAGTCACGCAAGCTTTTTTAAACGATTAAGTGTGCGAGGTATTTAAATTTTAACACCGACTATTTTGTACATGATGAGCTGGGAAAATGGAATCTAATGGGAGATTGTTTGGGTATGGAATTGTGTACTAGAAATAGCATAGGTTCAACACGGGATATTCAACTGGCTGTTCTATCAGCTGTTGTTGATATGATAAAATCACACCCATTTTATTTACTGTATAGCGTATTAATAGAAAATCTGTCTTGGTAAGCTCTCATACTTTTTGAGTGTATTCTGTGCTGCTTCGCCAAGCAAAGGAAAAGGTAAAAAAATACCATAAATGGCAATATAGGCTCCATTTATATGACGACATTTGTAAAGCCTGAGTTAATGATATATCGAACTTCTTGATAGCTTTTTATTTTTACGGGAATTTTATTGATCAAGATAAAATCAATAAACAATATACGCTCATAGTACTGTTATCTTTGACGTTTATATCTTTACTACGTAAATCCTTTCTAAATAACACTGTAATTGAATTATAAATACGCAAAGGAAATTATAATTTTGGCGCAAACATGGCTAAAGTTTAACAGTGATGTAAAAAACTTCAGTGTCCAAAGAAATACCGGGAACTAAAGCAAGGCGGTGAATGCTGTTTAATTAGTGATTAAAGTTAGTTGTGACTATACTTTGCTAACCTGGATATGTAAATTATCCCTAAATAAATAAGCGTTCAAATTCTTGCACGTTTTGCAAATAAACAAAAATACTGCAGACCTAATCGATCTACCCATAAATCTAATTTATCTATCGATCGAGATAGGCACCGCGGAACTGATAAGAGTTATATAGTAGTCTTATATATACGTAACCGTGACCGTTACCTAGTTTATACTTTTCACAATTGGCCTATATACAACCAACTAGACGTTAAAATCTCTATAACTATTTAGACGTATTATAAGTTTTCTAAACGTCAAACTCTGTTACTGCTAGGCCTCAGGCAATAGAATTGGACGTTTCTAAACATTATTGTGGTCATATTTAAATTTGGAGATAACGCTTTCCAATTGCTAAATTATGTTCTAACTCATAATCAGTACATTGCTGCGTACAAATAGTTTACTGCGTGTTGTTCGAATAAACAATCAATGGAAAGAGTAATTTAGAAGAAGCTGATAAAATATATGTCATTGGTTAATGCAAAGAGGTCAAGTGTAAACGTACGCTATATCAATTTATAGTGAAATAAAAAAACATGTTAGTAAACATCATGTGACTGCGATTATGAAGACCGTCATGTGACTAGAGATTGAGATAATGCACTAGACGTATACGACTTTGAACTTGGATAGTTTAGTCATAATAACAATCAAAGAGTCGATCTGAATAATTAAAAGATAATTATGCTAAAAAACGTCTTTAAATTGACGACAAGCCCATTTTCTAAACTAGTCCTCCAACGTGCATTTTAGGTTTCATTACCAATGAGGTCATTGACCAATACAAGAAACAATAAAATTCCTGCGCTGGATCCTTGGCTAAAAGAGCAATACGAGTAAATAGGATATTTAAAAAAAATCATTTATTTACATTAAAACTTACTCGTAATTTTTAGTTATTTATAGTGCTCAGTTGACCTTAGTTGAAACACCTAAATATATTTCATGAAAGATAAAGAGTAGACAGATAAACAACGCGTAGAATTATTGTAGTGCACAAGGAAGGATGAATGAAATTGAATATTCAAATTTTCATCCCAGCCCTTAGCTATGCGTGCTAACTTGGTTTCCTGATATTATTCTATTTGTTGTGAGGTTAGCTTTGACATTAAAACATCACACAGACTTGCTGAGACTGAAGCGTGTGGAAGGTACCCATTTAAGACGTATTATGGGTCTATTCCGACTAGTTACATTGTTAGTTCCATTGATGGAATTATCAATGTAACTGCTTGGAAAAAAAAGTCCAGGTAGTTCCATCAATGGAACTAACAATGTAACTAGTCGGAATAGACCGTACTATGGATTATCATGTGAGTCGTTTAACTTCAAAATCGGATAAAATGGACAACGGAATTTACGTCTTTTTCAAACGAATTAAGTATGAAATTTTTATGCCAAATTTCAAGGACACACTCGTATCCTAGTTCGAAGTTAAGCGACTCATGTCATCTAAAAGGTAACCCATCATTTTATCGGATCTCATTTCATCAAACGCTGATTTTCTGCTCAAATCATAATGTTTTCAGGATATAATAAACATTAATTGCGTAGGATTGGTTAGGCTAGAAATGCCTTTCGATGAAATTAAAAATCCTACGTAGTGATACGTTCGTTAAGAGGCGTTTCTATTAAAAAACGGGTCCCCCGTCTAAAAGACATTTACAGCTGGGTTGTTATTATCTTATATATGCCTAACCTCAATTCATAATAATGTACTCTCAGCCCAATGGAACCCTGACCCACCATAGAACAGTGTCACATTGACATTATTAAACATTTGCTTGATACTTCCTCCAACTTGAATCATAACGTCTTAAGTACAACCCTGTAAGGGCGTGGCAATCTACTTAAAAGCTAAACATGAGTACTTATGAATAATATAATCTATTCTGTAATACTTATTCATAAGTTTCATAACATTAGAATAACACAATTTCAGAAGTAAGTTACATAAAATAATATTTGTTATTATGGCACATTTGTTAATTTATATTTCTAAGCTCCTAACAGCTTATATCACATCTTTTTCTCTATCAGTAATTCCTCTATCGTATAGAAGCTTTTTTGGATATGAAGTTTTTAAGTTTGGTATAGAATGCTTTTAATGTAAATTCCATATTATGTTTTTTATGGTAGCTTATTATATATTATAAATATTATAATCAGTGATCGGATTTCACGGTGCAACACTGCGGGATATAGAGTAGAAATCTTAATATGGATACTAACATCCCGGGATCTGGTTCGAAAAGAAAATGCGATTGTTGAGATATTTATAAATAGGCATTAGCATAGGATTTTAGGCGTGTAAAGAAATTGATTAAACATATAAAATATTGAGAAAATAATTGTATGCTATTTCAATTTCATACAAACTAATAAAATATAATATATGTGTGTAGTGTGGTGAACTGATAATGCGTACCGTATTATATATTTTATTTATATTCATACCCAAAGACTATTTGGCAGATCAATTTTAAACAGAGTTTAATAAAAACTAACTTTTTTAGTTTTTTTACAAATTACCTAAATTATTTTTGTCAATTTTTTTATTTTACATGTTTAAATTGTATTGAAATTTATTTGAAGTCATAAAATCAGAATAATATTTAACAACATAAGTCCCGGAACCCCGGGGCATATCCATATTAGCATAATGTTTGAGGTCATTCACCCCGTGTTGCACCGGGATATCCGATCATTGATTGTAATAGATCGATAATGTGGTATATTTCTGAAAATTTCTAAGTTTGTTTGGGGTGGAAGAATCATTCTTGGGTGTAAGTTCTCAATTATCCGTACACTTGAATTACGTGACACAGTTCCATGGTGGGTCAAAGTTCCATTGGGCTGTTAATACTTACCTATGTGTTATCTTTCAAATAAATAAAAGTAGCAACGAAAATACCGGTGGAAAGGTTGAGACACGTACCTACTGCCGCACCAAACTTAACTAGACGTCTGCGCCCATAAATTCTATTTAAGTTTGTTAGCCGTTTAACTTTGCTATGGAGTAAACTTGTATTCTTTCGATATTTAACTTAATTTAACAAACATCACGTGATATATCAAGTTTGTCAACCAATAGAAGCAGAGCACTGATACGTCGGAGTTCGACAAAACATTTCTGATTGGCTTTTAATAGAGCCACGTAGGTTTGGTTTGTTTATTTAAGAACCGAAATAAATAAATATCTTTCTATGTACATAATATATAAAAGAAGAAATTGACTTGAAGATTGACGAAAGAGATATACAGATCGAAAGTGAATGGAAGGGTCGGAAGGGGCCGCCCTAGGCGTACTTTTTCGAATCAAATCGGAGAAATACTGGAAAAGGGCCGAACCCGAAACCGACGTGCGTGCATGACTCGATGTATGAATGTTGAAGAAGCGAAAGAAATTTGTTAAGATCGTAGCAAGTGGAAAAAAGTGGTCTCTGCCTACCCCTCTGGGAAACAGACGTGATTAAATGTATGTATGTATGTAAGAAATTGACTCACTCATCGAACAACGCACAGCCGAAACCGCTGGACCTAGGAACTTGAAATTTCTAGGAAATATTCCTTAGATATTGTAAGGGGTTAAAAAAGGGGAAGTAAAGGGGAACCAATTATACGCGAGCGAGGTCGCGGGTGTCCTCTAGTACTCGTAGTAAGATAAAAAGTCTGCTAAATACTCGTATAGGCTTCTCGCAAGGATTGCAAAACCACCGCTTCCTGGACATGATACAACTTCGCATGCTCTGTGTACATAATCGTTCTTAAGCGTTTCGAATGACAGTAATTGCAATTTAGCAGGTTATTAAAACCACTTTAGTGCGCAGCGGAAAGAGGTAGGGGAAGGTGGGGAGGCTTAGTACAGTGTTTACTTGTCGCTTTGTGAAAATATAACGAATGACGTTCCGAGACAAATTTTAAATACTGCTTTATTCACATACTCATAAGAGCTATTTAGACCCACAGAACAAGCTTTTTCGAGTCTAAATAGCTATATGTTTATATTCGTACAAGGGTATTTTTTCGCTCTCAAACGTAAATTATTTACTTATCAGTCATGGATTAGTGATTAAAAAGTTATTTAGAAAAATAAATACATATTTTGCATTCAAGATCATTAAAAATATGCTAATATTGTTGAGTTTGTTTAGTATCATGTTCATTTACACAGTTGTTGGGCTTTATTTACCTGCGCCTGTTTTCAAACGTTGACATTAGCAGGACTATAATTAAATAATTATCACTTGCCAGTGGCGAAGCGTCACGTAAATAAATAGGCAAGCCGGAGCAAAAAAAAGGTGTATGGCGTGTGTGCTTGTTTGCCCCTTCCGTGACATAAAAAAAACATACCTTAAAAAATGGATGTCGTCTTTCTAGTTCTCAAAAAGCAGTGCTGAAGTGTCGCGTGCGTTAAAAGTGCGCGGAAAGGCAATTCTTGCTTTCCAAGTAGTACTACCGTATCAATTAAACGTTTCAATAAATTTCGATTACGTTCCACTTACGATTGTGGGCCTCAAAATGATTACCAAAAAAAGTTTAAATTCTACTGTTACCAAACTCATGTAATAATATACAACTCCGTATATGTTTCTCGCTTTGAGCATGTTTTCTAGCTGAATTACTTATAGAAAATAGAATGTTTTTTTTTCTTGCCTTTTTCGTGCTTATTAAGATTAAATCTTAGAAAAAATACAAATTTATTTCCCTATTTCTGGACGGTTTGCCCTTCGGGAATATAATAAAAACTAACCTAACATAACCTATTTTTTTTACGTACTTTAATTCAAACCGTAATGTTTCAGTAATAATTGATTTTAGAGAAAAGTCTGTTTAAAAAAATATGCTTGTTTTAGTATATTCTAAACAATTAAATCATCATAAATAGACCTTATATTGACATAATTTTCAAGCATCAAAATTTTCTAAGTCCCTGACGCCTTGAAAATGACCAACATTTGAACCCCTATAACTCGGCCAATTTTGATTTTAGAGAAAAGTTTTTCAAGTAAAACATGCTTATTTTAACGTGTTCTATACGATAAAATCATTTAAATTAGGTGTCATAATGATACAATTTTGGAGAATTTTTTTATAAGTCCTGCGTCCCCTAACTGAATTATATAAATTGTGAATATCTGCAAAACCTGTTCGATTCCAAACACTGCTAGAATTGGAAAACAGCAAAGATGAATAGCAAAATAATTTGTTTAATTTGCAGCTGCCAGTCAGCCAATTGTATTTGTAATTCGCTGTGGAAATGTTTGAAGAATCCATCTCTACGCCTATAATCATTTTTTATGTCTGGGCGAGCGCGTCCTAATCCTAACTTAATGACATGTTTCTTATTTCCAAAGGATAACTTTGAAAAACATGTTTGTTCATTAAGTAGGTAATCTGTAAGATAACACTCAATTTGCACCAATGCGGCCGTTTGTACTTTGAGTACAGGCAAAAATATTTAAAAACCAAACCACGAATATAACCTAAAATAGATCGAAGCAAAAATAACAATATTTAGGTACTTAACGAAATATAAACAAACCTCCGTTGTCGCCACGAATCTGCAAATAACACAATCCAAACAGAAAAACATTCACAGAACACTAAACAAGCTAAATTTCACTAGTCGAGTCTCATAAAACACAATAAGTTAAGTAATAACACAAATTTAACTATAAATCAAAACAAAACACCGCGTATTAGCGCGAGGACGCGAAAGTAATGGCGTAATGAAAAAACTAAAAAGTAGTTGAAGGTCGTGAGGCCAGGGGGGAGAGAGACGGTTGTTGAGTTGAGTGTCCTTGGGAAAAGAAAGTTAACGCATGCACTTTAAGTTCAAAATTGGATGCAATAAGCCGTAGTTCGTCGGCCGGACTTGCGTGCTTCTCCCTCTTGCGTGCTCACACAGGTGCCGCTGTGTCTGTGTGCGAGTTTAAAGCTAATGTAGCGCTATAATATTATACCATTTG
This sequence comes from Acleris emargana, assembly GCA_927399475.2. Lineage (NCBI taxonomy): Eukaryota > Metazoa > Arthropoda > Insecta > Lepidoptera > Tortricidae > Acleris > Acleris emargana. The sequence goes on from OV656840.1 coordinate 9,960,261, forward strand.
GTTTGAATTTGTTAGTGAGGTCCGGCGCCGAGTCACCGGCTTGTATGGCAGTTTTAATTGTGGGTGTAAGTTCGAGCGCGCGTAGTGAAAGGTAACTGAGCATGTGTGCGTGTATACGAAAATATTGTTCTTGTTTCTTTCTAGTAATATAGGTTAGTGAATGGGTGCGAGCGAGTGATAGATTTCGGCTTGGTAAATAAATAAATTTGAATTGCGGCGTTAGTGCGTGTTCATTCATCGTATTATGAAGCAAGGTAAAGCTATAGTACACCGGGTTACTTTCGGTTTTACGTTTTGTTGTTTGTATACCTAGTAGGTACCTACTCTATGCATAGGAATTTTTAGGGAAGCCGCTGGGAATCGGGTTGTATGGACGCTTCGCTACTGTCACTTGCTGATCTGCCCTCAAACCTAATCTTCAAATTAATATTGTATGTTTAAAAAAGTCAAACCACACGTAACCAATTAGGTGTATCAAAATGATAGCATCAACTTTCTACGTCTATTGTATACTGGTTTAAAGATTAAAATCCTTTACCTGTAGATGATGCCGTATTTAATTAATAATACCTACTTTTAAAACTAGGGAAGACATAATCATTAAGATCTTTTTTAATAATTAATTCGGAATTATTTATAGTTTAGTCTAGGACTAGGTCGATTTATGTTACGATATTTTTTATGTTTTTTTACAATGGTACTACTATATTTAATATAATACAGGTACTACAATTAGAAGTTAAAACTAAACTTATTTACATTAAAATATAACTAAGCTACTCAAATATTTACTTATTTATTTTCTTATATTAAGTTATAATTACGTACACATCGGTTTATATTATAATTGACACTTATTTTTTACTAAAGCTCGAGTCGGAGAGTATTGAAAAATAGATATTTGAATCTATTTCTGTCGATTTGCGAGCATTTGGCAGCCGAATAAAGCATAAATTGGACAATTGCAACTTGAATCCATAATACGTATGTAAAATAAATGTTTATAAAACAAAAACCGCCTTCAAAAACGCAACTTCTGTTAAAATGATAGATCAAGTACTCAAGTCGACTTTTGGTTGAAAATATTGTGAGTGGCCGACTTCTGTTGGACTAACCAATGATAGGTAAATACATTACATTACATTACATTAAATCACGCCTGTTTCCCAGAGGGGTAGGCAGAGACCACTTCTTTCCACTTGCTACGATCTTGACAAATTTCTTTCGATTGGTAAATAGGTTATAGGTTAACCTTAATTTATAGTTTCATATAGTTATATTACCTTAATCTCATGCATCTGTATACTAGTGTAAAATGCCTGCTAAATAAACTTAGTTTCTTTCTTTCTTCAAAATCGGTATCGCTTTGGCCCTGCTTCCTCTTTAAAATACGAACTATGTTGTATATTTTGTTTTATTTGATTTATTTGTTAAGTATATTTTTATGCTGGATGATTTAAAATGAAATACTCAGTATTTTTAACCGACTTCAAAAGAAGAGCAGGTTTCTCAACTCCACCGTATATAATATATATTTAAAATTTCTAAATTAATACCGAAAAGAAAACAGAACATGGCAGTGGCAAATATTTACTGTATCAATGCCCTTGCAATTTTATCGGGGGAATACGTTTGTACGGACGAAACGCCGGCATAACCTCTTGGAACTCTAAGCTTCTCAATTATTTCAAATTCATTTTCCCATCGTTAAAAGGTATTCGATTCCTTCTGAAATCGTTCAAGCACTCGGCCAAAGTGCAAGGTGTCGGTTACCTAGCCTCGGCGGCTAAAGGGGCATTCCGCTTGACACGCGATACCCAGCTCTTATTATCGGCTTACATTGGCGAAGTAATAAACGCATTCCGCGGTGAGTTCTACATTTATTTGTCACTGGAATTTTTAATATTACATTTCTTTTTTAGGGGTTCGGTCCTTCCGTCCAAAATGTTAAGTGTGTCTATTAAACTGTAATTGATAGCTGGAAGGTAGGACAGACGGACGGGCAGCGTAAGCATATTAATACGGTCCCGTTGGGCTAACCTTTGGGTACGGAACCCTAAAAAGTAAAATAAATAGAGGGGTTCCCATACAATTATTTACTTTTTTGTTTTTGTTTATATTCCAATTCGATGTCAATGTAACTTGAACTGATTTTCAAAGGCATGGAGTAGGCAAACGAGTACTCCTACATACCTATACTCGAAAATCTAATTAGATTCCAAAATCTGACAGTTCCCATCTTGATTATTTCTTTATTAAAATATTATTTCATAAACATATCAATGAGAACTCGTGTAACCAGTAATATTAGGGTCAGTTTAATTGATAAAAATACCTACACTTAAACCAAAATGCAGTAATCACAGCGAATGTGCGTCGGTTGAGGTTAGGATTTTGGAATCTAATTACAGTTTCGAGTATAGTAAGTAATGCCCAAAGGCATTTGCAGTCTCAAGCCTGCAAGAGCGTCACTAATCCTGAGAACTACCTAAAGTAGAATGCCTCTGTCACTCAATAAGTATTTTTTGTCTGAAACTGACATTCGTAATGAAGTGTCCGTAACACCATCATGATTTAAACTTCTTATCCTAATCGATATATCCATAAATGTGAAAAGCGAAACAGATAGAAATCATATTCACATCTACGTTCTAACTTGTATTAGTGACGACTACATCTACGATACCTAACGACTTTCGAAAATTGAGAAAGGCCGCTGCTGCCTGACTAGTCAGTATGTGTGAAATAAAACACGAAATCGGCGAGGGTTGCTAGGCAACTATTGGCATTAAGCGAACAACACGCAGCGTTTATGCTGGCAGTATGTTATACTGCAAGCATACAGCCAAGTCAGAAAATTTCCAAAATGTATAGAATGTATCGACACGTCCGGCAGCTTACGTCAATCCTATAGTACATTTTGTTTAACGTTTACGTCAGCATTATTTAATTATCTTGTCGTGGACTGCTGATACGGGATTTTGATACTCATCAAATGACGACGCGCTGGCCTAGTTGGTAGAGACCCTGCCTACAAAGCTAGCGGTCCTGGATTCAAATCCCGGTAAGGGCAGATATTTGTGTGATGAGCGCGAATATTTTTTCCCGAGTCATGGATATTTTCTATGTATTTAAGTATATAATTCTCTATATAAGTATTTATATCGTTGTCTAGTACCCATAGTGCAAGCCTAGACCTTAGTTTGGGACTAGCTCAATTGGTGTGACATAGTCCCCTGATATTTTTATTTTTTTAAATAAGCATTATTACTTTGACCACTTTTAGCTACATGCGATAACATCAGTACTGATTAGAGAGAAAACTGTATATATCGTCATAAATATACCCGTTTCTTGCAGACTAGTTGGTGTTTAGACCCAACGACTATTGGCGTTATGGGCTGATTTACGGATTCGCTATTAAATCCCGGATAACTTAGTACATACTGGATTATAAAGAATTTTCCACGTTTGCTGGACTCTACTCTAAAAATCCAAGTCTAAGGTAACTTTATCCCTGCCGCTCTCAGTCGATTGTGTAATAACACTATTAACTATAGAAAAAAGATAATACCATCTCCGACGTATCGATTTAGTACATCGGATTATCCTATCGGCCGTGTTGCCTATATGAACTATGAGTTTAGGAAAATAATATTTGTGCGAAATATATATATTTAATAGTTGGTGCGAAAGAATTGATACCTTGTCTTTGAAGTAAAGTTTCCACTCCGGAACAATGGCTAACAGATCTTCTTATCGATTAATCGATTCGGTCATCGTAAATTTTGCAACACATAACCCGTGTCTTGTCATGTCTCAACCGCGTACCATCGCGCGCATATGTCGTTGAAGAGAACAATCGCGTACAGCATTTTAAAAATGTTTTACTTTTAAAATCTGCACATGCTCCCTACATTAAAGCGTTTTCTTTATTCGTTGGAATGGCAGCGCCCCAAATGTTACCATTTGCCGACAGTCTGTCAACCAGTTTTACGAGTATGGCAATACAAGTTACGCAGTAAAACCTATATAGAAAAGTCCCCAATACGCCCGGAATAGTTTGATGCAAGAATTTCTCGGAGTAGCATCGCGAATTTATGCATTGTATCTTGCAGTTTTACATTTCTCGTTTAGATTTCTTTAGTTGTTAAAACAATTTGCTTGAAATTTAGTTCGTGGCTTTGTCTTTTTTATTTGTTTATTTTAAACTTTATTTTACAATACGCAAAGTACAAATAGTGGACTTAATGCCTTGAGGCATTCTCTACCAGTCAACCATTGGTCCAGTCCAAACAGAGACAAGTAAAGAATGGTGCTAAATTTGATGAAACGTTATAAACGTTATAAATGTTATTTTTTCACGTAGTGGTTATTACACGTATCTATCTTGCTAGAGAGATTAGAATTAGGCGAAGAAGGTTGCTCCTAGTATGTCCTTTAGTACTTTTTTCCAATATAAGCAGACTTGTCTCACTCAACACGTTACAACTTTAATTAAAAGAGTTAAACTGAAGATAGTTTTCCTATCAAAAAAAAGATATAACGTTGCGGTTTTCTGTCAATTCGTTTTCGGCGCTTTGCTGGCTACGAAACGCTTGATTGGGACGTGCGGCACTCGTTCACTAGTTTTTACCTTCGAGCAAGATATCCTTTCTCGTTTTACATTTCGCTCTATCTACTCCTAGAACAGTTTAGCTAGTTGATTGACAGGGGCATTATCCTACACCGCCTTTACACCTTTTACTACCGTATTATCAACGTCAGGATAGCTCTTACTACCTTGTCAATAATGGCGTCAAAAATATATGCCTGTAGAGACAAAATTTAATTGCTTTATCAAGTGTCAAAACTTCTAGACAATCCATATCCCTATGCCTATAATTATCTTAAAGAAAGAAAAATATGAATTCCTTTAGCCACCACACAATACAATAGGTGGTGAGTACAGTTCATTCATGATATTAACATATATACATACAGATTATAATTCAGACGGGTATCAATCTGATTTGTATTATTTACTGCGCCTTGTGCTGTCACAGTGGTCAGACTAATGTTATTAATTAATATTATGCATAGGATCTCTCAATACCACACAACATCGAGAACGTATTAGGTACTTATGAAAATGTCGTTTCATTCAAAATTACTTCGCTCAATCTTCCGTAGTACCTTGCACCTGAATTAAATTTTGTTGTTCATTGAAGGTGGGCTATAGCCGATAGCGTTTGACGGATCACGTTCAGGACGGGTCGGATAGATGGGCGAAGGACGTGCCTCGCCGCCCGGCGGGACTTGATGAATCGGCGACTTGTAATCGGTGGACTAACACGAATCCCGTAATTTGTTAAAGGAAAATTCGAAGGGCCCCAGGACCCCGCTGTGATGTGTAGTACATCGCGCCTTATAAAGTGTCAGCGTGCTGATTTATTTAAGTCGTTATTTTTGGGTAAACGATCATAAATATCTTTAGGTAGTTCAAAAATGCGTCATTTATCTTCTTACACTTGCTTTAGAAGTTCAGCTATGAATCACTTTTAACTCCATATCGTTCTGAACTGCAAAAAATCTTGCCTGATTTGCAGATTCGTTTGTCTGGATTTGTTTGTTTTTTTATATGGCGTCATGTACATAGTCGCTTTCTTATGATACAAAAAAATATAAATTACTATCTTATAATATAACTCATAAAACTCTGCATTATACGCCCAACTATGCATTCCATCTCGTCTCGAAAAACTCCCAAGTTAACAAGATTAAGTTTAAGTTCTCATGATGAAAATAAAAACTTAGTACCTTGCGCGTTGTTAATTTAAAATGATTAGCTGGAAAATATACCTTTTTATGTTTCTACCATCAACAAATTGATGAAATTCCCAAATGCGGAATTTCTTGAGTAAAATCATACTTCCATGAAATTCGCACCCGTGAAAACACACAGCGTAATCTATTTGCCAACAACTCTTTTAACTTGATATAATGTTTTATCACAGCCATGGACAATAGTGTTCTGGCAGTACTTAAATGTCAGGTCATCTATATAAATTTCCTTGTAAAAATTCTGTATACACCGTGAATAAAAACGGTAAAGGTCGGAATAACAACTGCTTTTTTTTGGCAGAAAGGGTGCTGAGAAACGTGCGTGACTGTATTAATGACTGTAGGACGTGTCCCCTGCCCGTGTCGGGAAGATGGGAACAAATCGCTGTCTCGTATGCGATTGACGTTTAATTTTTTCGGGCTCAAATATTGTAACTATAAATCAATGTTTACGTACGTTATATCGTAGAAATATCTATAAATATTAAATGGTATTTAGTAAATAGAGGGAAAAACAGCAATTTAAAAAATACTTTATACTAAGTGTAGGTCATTGTAGGTATATGGTTTGTGTGTGTTTTTATCGTTATCTCGGTTCGTGTAATGGTGTAAACAAATATTTGACTCAACAAATATATTTTTTCAGTGTAGATGAATAAACATTGTTTTGTAGATCCAGATGCAAATATTTTAGAATGAAGTACTTGTAAAATATTTGAGAATGGATTCTCTAAGAAAATATATTATAGATACCTAAATGTGAAACTTCACTGGGATTATGTATTTAATGTTTATTTGTGAATAGCTTCTGCCGGGTTTTATCAGCATTTAGTACACCAGTATATTTATGTATAGAGAATTAGAAATATATTTTCTTATACGTAATATCGTCATCATTGCCATGGCAGCTGAATGGCTTTCAGTGAAATACCTCTTAATCCAATAATTGCCCAACACCATAATGAGTTTGTAATATTAGTTATGAGGTAACTTCATATTTGCAGGAACAAATGCAGCTTCCAACTAGTGAAAATTGTAGCTGACGTCCTTCGGTAGTAAATTATATTTTCACTTATACTGAGTTCATATTTCTAAACACGTCCGCACTCCAGTTTTGTTCCGATACTGTAACTCAACTTATGTTCGACTTTAGTATACCTACGTACCTATTTTATTTCTCTCTCCTTTTCTTAGGAGCAGATGTTTTCTGTAATCCAATTCATAGGGATCTCAGAATTCTCAGATCCGTCTATTAGGGGCCTGTTCTATAAAGCTACAAGTAAGAATTTTAAAGGTTTAAACTGGCAACACTTCTCATATGATTGGTCGAGGTGGTGTCAAATGGAAACTTGTAACCTCTAAATTGTAATTAGTAGCTTTATAAAACAGTGCCATGTGCTGGTTTTCGGTCTTGCCGTGAAAAGAGGTGGAAATGTAGCTTTGGTCTGACTTAGAATTTGTTACATGATGTTACACTTAGATTCACAAGCGCAAAGGGATCTAAAGTCAACTGCAATTGTAATTAAACTATCCCGTAAAGGAATATATGATTAAGCGTCCCGCAGACAGGTCCCAACTACACTAGGCATTGTGGCTGCACGCCGCCTAATCCGCTAGTACTATCATACATAACCATGTTAGCTGATTGAATCGCTTACGAGCTGACCGTTTATCAGATTATCATACAGCAGAGAGAGGATACTGTAACACCGACGCTAAATTATACTGGCATAACCTATTACCGTTTTGGGCTTTGCACCAACGTCGGCGTAATTATATCTTGCGGGAGTTATCAGATCTGTCCGTGCGGAATGTTTTAACACTTAAAATGTTAAATTTTTTTGACGGAATTTGAGGAATTTCTTTATGCAGTGCTTTATTTTTATTGCGTTTTTAGTCTTTTTTAGTCAGCACCTCATTTATCTCGAACGTGAAATTATTCGGCGACATAATTTTAAAGAAATATTTTGAGACTTTAACGGTGTTCTTATTTAGCGTTAATATGCTTTGTTTTTTTAGTGCGACTTCTTAGTGCGTAGCTTTGTTTAGATCCGTTGAAATGTTTGAAGACGTAGTAGTAAGACAATCAATCACCTATGCATTTATAATTACTATGAGTGTTTGCATAACAGTTGAACAGCATCCTTTCAGTGACCCACACCTAACTATGAATAGTTAGGTGTGCTTACAATAACAGCAGCATAGCTGACAGCACAACCCGTATTATTATTACCAATATAATAGTGTTTATATCTCGACGATTCAGTGAGGACAAATGCTACTGACAGCCAAACGCTACGTTTACATGATTGAGCGTCTCCATACATAAAACATTGCCGCAGGTGTGGGAACATTACAACTTGGGGAGAACGTGACGTATGGACGAGTAATTTAGTATGCATTATTTGTATTGAGGCATTTCTCTGCGAGCGAATTGATATGAAGCGCTTGCGGCGACTAATTTATCACATTCTCCCTCCTCGTCTTTGAGCCTTTTGTATGTTTATGAAAAGATGTACGATTCTGCATTATATAGCATTGTGAGCAAATTACTTTTGAAATGTTGCTTTACGTAACTCCTCAATCGCTTTCGAGCTTTGAATAGATAGTAAACGCTTGAGCACATAATTATTTGTCGAGTGGGAAGTGTAATGATTATGTTTAATTATAATAAAAATGGAAGATAACAATTACTACTCAATGATAACAATTATGATTCAATAATGATAATGAGTAATATTCATCACATAAAATAACAAATTTAAACGTGTTTGATCCATCAGACGACTGAACGTTATAATTCCGAGAATCATTACTTACGATTAGCACTTGGCTTACATACCATATTATTGCACAAACAGAAAATAAGAAAGTAAAACGAAACAGAAACAAAAAACGCGAAGACACACAAAGGCGAACATTTCAAATAACTATGTATAAATATATATACATATACTATTCAAATAGGTTAAATAAATAGATTGAACAAAATGGTCTACACGTCGAACTTTAACCCGAAGGACCTAACTATAAGTACATTTTTGGTAACTTTGCCGTAGTCAGTAAAAGTTTGTAAACGAACATTATTCACTTAAGGTAGGTTAGGTAACATAAGTATACTCGTAGTTCGTAAACAGAGATGTTCCGTTAAGGATGTTGAAAAACTTACGCAATACCGGTTAATGGAAGAATTAGATATGTTGAAAAATTATCGCGTCTCACCTCGTCCCTATTGGGTGTTACGCGAGTTATCATTGGGAGTTCCGTGAAGTCAGCGACACATTCGTCTCGGCGACGTTGACGGATAGCGCGACAGACGACGGGCCCGACAGCCAGCGACGGCCGACGGATTGATCGGGGAATAGCGTGGCTAACGTCTCCCGAACCACAAAATGATAGATCGTCATCTTGGGAGAAGGAATTATTGCCAGCTCTCAGATAGGCGTTTAGTATGCGATAGATGGAGCCGATGCCAATCGCCCGGTCGTAAAGCTTAAATATTACTCCGATAGCGGAAAGACATTTTTATTAGCAATCAAGATGGATAAAATTTGGAGCGACAGTAAAACGAGAATGCCGCTGTCGAGGAAAATCTGTCAGTTTACTTTATTACTCATTAAACTTGAAATTTTGGAGATAAGATAAAAGATGTAAACTTTAAAATTTGAAGCATAGAAAACCAGTCAAGCTTAATAGCGAAGGCAATATTTGCAAAGATACTTTGGCTTAAGTTCATGCCGATGATGTTGCATGGTTTTCCCTTGTACAATTCGTATAATTGACTGATCAGTAGATACAATAAAAATACAAAGGTTTTATCTAATTAGTTTTATTTGACTACACATCCATTATTTGATTAAATTGCCGGAAATCGGACTGCCTGTTAACTTCATGCGCATAACAACTTTTTAGCGAAACAAATTGCTTGCCCATGGCCACACGAGCCTGCACGTCATCATGTTATTATGCAATTATTACAGTTATCAAACACTGTCGCTGATTATAGAATATACAAAGGACAATACTCATTTGCAAAACATGTGATAATTCATTGCCAGGACCTCATTCCTCAGTACCTATAATCTAATAAGACAAAGTTTAAAAGAAGAATGTTCAATTATTTAGTTAGTATTATATAAATTTTTAAATTAATTGTAAGTAAAGTTATATCCTATAGTTAAGAGACTCAATGATCCCGCAGTCAAACTGTGTAAACAGTTTTGTGGGACAATGTTCTATAGATGTAGTTTAATTGTTTACGTTAATAAATTTTAATAAATAATAAAAAAATAAAAAAATATTGTAGTTATCATATTGTATTTAACTCGGCCACTAACTATTACTATCAAGTATATAGGAACTATCTTAACGTCGACAATACGATAACATGATAAAGGCAATATGTTTTTACTAAAGGGTTTTACCTAGTAGATCAGAGGTCCAGAATGAAGATCAATAACAACGATGTATCTCATCTCATCGTCACGAGAGCCCTCTCTTTTTTAGTTTTAATTTAATCGTATTTAGCTTAGTTATAATTAGTTTAATTTTTGCTTTAATTTGCCATAATTTTAGTTTACATTCGTTATTTTTACTTTGTATTGTATTATTGTTAATATTTCTCTGTATCAATAAACCATACTTACCTCACATAATAATAAAAAAAAATATTGAGTTATCATGTTGAGTACTAATCTATACCTAAAAGCGTAAAACTTCAATTATATAAACATGTCTATATATATATGTAAAAAAGTAAACACGAGGTTAATAGGAATCGCCTATTCAATGCCAGGTATATAATTGATTAGACCTACAAGACTTCGGCAACAAAGCGCCCCCACGGCATTGTTCACCAAAGGTTTATTAGCAATCAGCCGATGTTACATCTCATCCCAAATTAACACCGCGTGCAACAATATCATCGGAAACGCGACCAAAGGTGCGCGTTCAGCTTCGCTACACCTTAATAGGTTATTTTCCTTTGCCAGTTACGTATTCCGTCGAACAGAATTGACAGTAATTGATTTGTTCCCCCCGAAACCCACTCCACAAATTTGGCAAGCGAAACTCGCAAGTTTTTGTTATATTTTGTCGTATTGTGTACCTACACCCAACTATCTCTCGTCTTGGATGTTTCCGTTCGGACTATTGCTGTAATTGGGTTTCGTCAATCGTAACTTTGTCACTACGTTGTGATAGGATTATACTAGCTTGGGAATTGGAAATCGGAACACGAGTATATTCATCTGTCCTTAAGTCAACTGTGTAAAATAAACGTAGTCTTCCGTCGTCATAACACCAGCTGGGTAAACAAACAGCGAAATATTATAAATTCCGAACACAATATTTTAATAGCGGGCTTAATAAGTGGCCACAATAATGCTTAATATTTGTCATTTAGAACTATAATACATACAAGGCAGCATCGATATTGCGGCCCTTTCATCAGTAAGAACTGCCGGCCGCCTTTGTTCTCGGACGGTCGTGTTTAGCGGTGGAGCCGTTTATTAGGAAATTGGAAGTGTGCGACACAAAGGGCCTTAAATTAAATCAACTGCCCCAATATTCCCTTCTGGAAAGCTTTGTAGGCCTCCGCGGAAAGGTAGGGTGCGTTAATCCGACCGTCGCCGCCCTAGCGGATCCCATATTGACTAAGTATGGTCAGCTAGCACACGAATGGGACATTAGCGTAACTGCGCCTCTTTCCTTGTTTCTCCGAAAAACACGTCTCACTGTTAGGAAACTTTCAGCTGCGACGTACGTACGCGAGCAAATTAACTGCGAAACTTATTTCAAACCCGCTCGCTCATTTCGTTGGAAATAAAAGTCTACTAAGTAAAACGGATACAAGAAATGAGGGAGTTTTTTGAACTTTTGACATGTAATTTATTGTTAGATCGTGTTCCTTATACTTATAATTTGTATTTTGATACATTCAACATTCTGTACTGATACGACGCTCTCATGAGTTTCACAAGTTTGTATATTATAATATAAATATAATGAATGATGAAATTTCTTCGACCAATCAGCTTTTAGGATTCTGTGTCGAAAGTGTGCCAACGGGACCCTATTAAGCCTCCGCTGTCCGTCTGTCGGTCTGTCTACCAGCGAGCCGTACCTTATAAATAGGTGGCCAGTTGTTGTTTTACTTTGTATTTCTATGGCCCTTATAAGTAAGAAATCATTTTGTATTATTATCTCATTGTGTTGCCACCAGGTACTTAAAACCGTGTGAAGATGTCATCACCGTCCAAAAATCGGTTTAAAAACCAGCCATGGTGCCGCCAGATGTTGTACAAAAGATTACCCATAGTGAGTTGGTTGCCGGAATATAACTCTGACAAAGCAATAGCGGACTTGATAGCGGGAATTACAGTGGGGCTTACAGTCATACCGCAGGCCCTGGCATACGCGACACTAGCCGGCTTGGATCCCCAGGTAAGCCTAAAATCTAAGTTTGAAAATATTCTCTCAGTATATCCCGTACTTACTTTCAGATTTGTTTTTTTTTTAATTTACGGGACTGGTTTTAAAAGGATCTTTATAGTCATTACTTTTCTGCTAGCTGCTCAGATAATATTAATTTTAAAAATACAATCAACAGAACATATAACCTCCTCCTCTTCAAAGTCGGTTAAGAATAACCAATTAGATTCTAATAAAATATACAATTTTAAAACTTTTTATATGGGTTTTATATATAACTGCAGTTAGTTATGTTTTCAAACAAAATTTTACTATAGCATATCAAGCAGCCATCATTCGCTTACGCAATTAATCGTCCAATCAAATCCCACCTTCACAATATATATCAATTATTATAGTTCTAATTAACATTATTAAGAACGATTAAGCTATACTTAATGGGCTATTTTTTGAGTTTATTAAATAAATAAATAAATATCAGGGGACATTCTCACACAAATTGACCTAGCCCCAAACTAAGCTCTAGGTTAGTACTATGGGTACTAGGCAACTATAAACTTACTTAAATATATGTATCGATAAATATATACTTAAATACATAGAAAACACCCAAGAACAATACTCGCGCTCATTACACAAATATTTGCCCATACCGGGGATCGAACCCGGGGCCGCTAGCGTCGTCAATTACAATTAAATTTACATATTGGTCTGAATGCCTACAAGCGCCTCGGTTATTAGCAAAAGGCATTTTATTACATTTACATGAATTTCTAATAAACATTGTTGCAATACCTAGAATGCAAAAAATATCTTAGTAGAGCGTTTATAAAAAAATCTGAGAGGGTAATCAAAATCTTCTACATTATTTTATAATCACAGCTATGGTTTATACTTTAATTAACTTTAAAATATAATTTTAGGATGGTCTTTACTCCTCATTTATGGGGTGCTTCGTATACGTCATATTTGGTTCATGTAAGGATATAACATTGGGACCTACCGCTCTGCTAGCCCTAATGACGTACGAACAGATCCAAGGAAGAGGACCGGAATACGCCATATTGCTATGTTTCTTAACCGGTGTCGTCCAGTTAGCAATGGGGATGCTACATTTAGGTTAGTACCGCGAAGCTTATCCTTTATAAATATATTTTCTCCTTGTCCTATTTAATTAAAAGCTGCTTATCCTATACTTTTTAATTGCTGCTTGCTTTAGATATGAACAGGTTGTGGGAGGACGTACGTAATCTGCTAGTTACGTAAAATAACGTTCTGTTAAAAAAAGTACGTTTTGCTGCCGTTTGCAGCCTTTTATCATAGCACAAAATTTCACGGAACTTCTCTTCGCTTATTAAAACCTACATGTTTTCATTCGTTTTGTTTTCTAATTAAACTACATTATTAACTTTCCACGAAACGAAGACGAAAAAATCTGTAAGAATGCATATGGCAGGCAATTAACCACTTTTGACTTAAATTTCTCGTTTAAAGCTTAGCGGATTTTACTGAGTGTTTTCCCGTATGAAAAGATATATATATAGCTATATTGTTTTTAATAAACGTTTAACTTTTCTGCTGAAAGTTAATTAGTCGATGGTCCCGTTCATATACCTAATTAAGGACTCTCTTTAACTTTAATGAATTTACCACGAGAGATACCCACTGTAGTAAAATGAATTTAGAAACTGTAATTTTTTTCGTTTACAGTCTTGATACCAAGGCAGTATATTATGTTTCGTGTGTCGTGTAACGATTTTCTCGTTTGGTTAGGAGTCATACTTTTCTTTTTGAATCTAATTTGCTTAAATATCTGGTTCCAATATCGCATGTTTAATAATATTAGCTTCAGATCTGATTTATTTATATGTTTTAATGCTTATATTTTCTTCTTCAGGCGTTCTTATAGACTTCATATCAGTTCCGGTGACAGTAGGCTTTACCTCGGCAACGTCTGTCATAATAGCAGTGTCTCAATTAAAAGGCTTGCTTGGATTGAAGTTTAAATCGGGCGGTTTTATTAATACCATCAAGATGGTAAGCTTGGGTACATTCATGCATCTTTCTTTGAATTAGGTATATTGACAATTATATTGTATCTACTTTCGATCGATTGCTTAACCTGTCAAATTGCACGGTGCGTCAATATACAGTCGAAGAATTTGATTGTTTAACAGATTGACATAATATATCAATTTGCCGGGTTAGAGCGATGCCACACAATGGTTGCCGGGGCGTTGCGTCGTCGCAGCAAAGAGCGACACAACGTACCTTCAGAACGGTATAGTGACCTAATTCAAAATTACAGCTTTCAAACTTTAAGTCTTATATTGATTATGATTGAACCCTAACTCAAAATTCACAATTTCTGAATTATGTCACTATTGTTCTAAAGATGCGACAAGTGTTTCAACACATCGTGTGGTATGTCGTTCTAATTGACGACGCGACGCAACGCACAGGTGTCGTGTCATGACAGGAAATGTATACATTTGACGTAACACGCAGTAATAAGGTGCCGTACTATAATACGGCAACTTATTTTAAGTATTACGTCAAACTGCGAAATAATTCTTTGAATATACGGAAAATTAAATTTTGGTGCGGGACCTAGATTCAAAACACTATGTAGAACAGAGAATACAATTTAAAAATGGTACTTGGTAGTTAATAAGTTTTGTTTTTTATTGGCAGGTTATAACTAATTTGCCCGAAGCAAAGATGGCAGACAGCCTTTTGGGCTTATCGTGTATCGTAATTTTACTTGTAATGCGTGTAAGTATTTATTTATAAGTATTGTATTTTAAGTAGTATTGCTTTTGACATGTTAAACTATTGTCAACGTTACTATAGCTCTGCTTTAATGGCGGCCTGGTTAAAAACAATACGATAAAATGTCCAAATATGATTATAATTATATCGACTAGGCAGATATTATTATAATCCACACTGGAATCTAAATATTTTTCACTTTTGTTACTGAATTCATTATTTTTTACGTGATTCCTAAAGCCAAGTATTTCTGTTTATTGGTATGTGAATCATTACAGTGAATTATAGTTTATTTTCTTGCAAATACCTATAACATGTTGATTTCGAATTATTACGTAGGCGTTCTGTAATGATTTAATTACGTTATTCAGATTAATCTATATATATAAAAATCAATGCCATTTTTCGTTGTAATTTTATAACTCAAGAACGGGCTCACCTATCCAAACCAAATGTTTAGTCTTTGTTCGGACTGTTTAGTAGATGGTTTATGTGAAGTTTGCACAAAATCGGTCGAGCGGTTCTTCATTTATCACATTTTTTGTAACAAATGAATTGAAAGTCAGAAATTTGCAGCGGGGCGAAGCCGCTGGCGGGCCGCTAGTTTTCTATAATTTATAAAACATCCTTCCTATGCACATAATGTAATGATATTGCTATACAATATAAATTATTAAATTCAAGTTAAATAACACTAAACAATCGTTTAAAGTTGCACTAACGAAATCTACTAAAACCTCAGTAACAAAAAAGAGTATGTTTTTTATATTACAGAAAATGAAGGACGTTAATTTATCACGGAGTAAAAAAGGTTTAAAGAAGACTCTTTGGATATTATCTACGTCGAGGAACGCCATTGTTGTCATAATATGCTCGCTGATATCCTTCGTGTTCGAGAGGCATGGACACATCCCCTACCAGATAACAGGATTGGTGAAGTAAGGAACCTTCTAAGCATTATACAAACACTGTATAAGACTAGGGACGAGTAGAAATCCTTTGTGCATGCCCAAAACGCCGCGTCATAAACACCGACTTCCCATATTGCCACACCTATTAAATAATTACACTATACACTTGATCTGACCAGTTTACGTATTTCTTACATACATACATACATAAACTCACGCCTTCGTTCCCAGAGAGGGGTAGGCAGAGCTGCAGAATTACCTACAACTCTCAAAACTTGTTGATAAATCTGTAACCACATTTTGCACAATTAGGCTAAGATGTTTACCAGCGTATTAGTGACAGGTTGCAAGCCCATCGCCTAACAGTACTACAAGCCTTTATTCCCTTAGTCGCCTCTTACGACATCCACGGGAAGACATGGAGTGGCACTATTCTAACCCAGCAACCACACGGGTAAACTGGTAACACGTATTTCTTTTAAAGGTATAATAAAGTTGGTACTTTAAAAGACATAGGTCATGCCAGTTTTGTAAGATAAAAAAGGGTGAAATCGCATTGACTTATTATTTTTTTACCTTATTTAATCCACTTGATCTGAACAGTACCTAGTTGGTTACTAAGTTCTGTTACTAAGGTTGATGTAAATAAAACTAACTTATGTTTATTTTTTAATTTCAATATGTATAAAAATTAAAAGCTTAATTAATATACATTTTGAAAAACAATTAATCATTTTTCTTAGTTTCCGCAATTCGCGATACGATCTTTTAACATTCACAGCCGGCATCGATGAAATTACGCATGACTTTTCTGTAAATTTCATTTTTTGAAATCGCTTAAAAGTTAGTCTTTGTTTACCAAAGAACTTTTTTTGTATAATATTATAAAAAATCCTATCTCTGTATATGTTTAGAGACCAAAATTATATTTCTCAACATGACTTAATTCCAACTTATGAAGCAAGAGATTTGGTGTGTTTTCGTATTTCTGCAAAATCATGTGAAATCTTAAAGTCGATTTAATGAGTCATCAAGATTGACCGGTGTCCAAGCGGATCTTTAGTTGCTTTGTATACATTCGTATCAGAATTTAAAGCTAGAAGTCTGTTCAATATGTCACGCAAATTTGAACTCTCTACAGGAACTCTTACAAAAGTTGGGGCCGTTATCAATATCATTGTCGTGCGTGATTTTAACTATGATTTTATCGTCCGAAATGGGAATACTTCAAGCTCGTACATCAAATAATTGCAATGGTTTAGAATACATTATTTTTATTATTATTCTATATAAATCAAAGTTTTGATTAATATACAGGTTTATGCAAAACTGCTTTAATTATTTTTTTAAATGTAATTAATCTCAGTAACAGAACTTAGTAACCGACTAGGTAGTTTAAGTATTTCTATTAAAGGTTATATTCAAGTTGGTATTTTAAAAGACATAAGTCATGCCAGTTTTGTCAGATAAAAAAGGGTGAAAACGCATTGACTTATTATTTTTTTACCTTATTTAATCCACTTGATCTGAACAGTAGTTTAAGTATTTCTATTAAAGGTTATATTCAAGTTGGTATTTTAAAAGACATAGGTCATGCCAGTTTTGTAAGATAAAAAAGGGTGAAAACGCATTGACTTATTTTTTTTTTACCTTATTTAATGCACTTGATCTGAACAGAAGTTTACGTATTTCTATTAAAGGTTATATTCAAGTTGGTATTTTAAAAGACATAGGTCATGCCAGTTTTGTAAGATAAAAAAGGGTGAAAATGCATTTTAAAAAAAAATTACCTTATTTAATCTGTACATTAAGAAAGTTAAGCGTTCTATCGGCATAAATGCTGCATGTTGATTGATTGCCAGGCTAGATCGCATATGGACCCGTGTAACGCAAATGCACTTTCTGGACTTCAGGGGGATCGTATCATATAATACTTAAAGTTTAAAATACATACTGCGTCATAATATTTACATAATGGTAATAATATACATATAATATGGTTTTGTTTCAGAAACCCTAAACTTTTCAGGTTTTTGGCCATTGTTATAGCCCTGAAAAGTTCAAGGTTCCAGAAAAAAATGAATATACATATGCTATGACCATTATTTATCATGACCTATTATGTACCTTGAACTTTATATATTATGATACGTACCCGTCCGGGAACTATTAAATCGTGATTGTTTTGTTTTAAATCATCTGGCATTCATCACGAATGTACCAATCACTCGTGATTCAAGAAGAAAATATACTAACATACTCGTATTATTGTATTCTCTTGGTAGGTATAACAGTCAAGAAATAACTACTGCACAACTTAAAGGTTTTACCCACTCATTAAAAACTATATCTCACTTAATTAAATAAATACAAACGCGACGAATTAAGAACTTCTTCATTTTTGTTTAGTTTGTTTAATTCATTTTAGAGTAAAAGTAATATACTTATTAAATGCCACGTGCGTTTTTTTTGAATTTTTGCTTATAGTAGGTAAGTATATTTTATACATTCGTCGATATTAATGATTAATTCTATGTTCATATGCGTGAAACTGCAAACTCGGCACGCAACCACTTGGCATTTATTGCTAATTAAATATAGATTTCCTCGTAATATGCAATATTTAATTATTATAATATCCCTGAGCTAAATCATTCACCTGTTAAGTCACTTTCGGTCGGGTTCTCACTAACCTGTGTCATAAATCATAAATGACATGAAAGTGCGGTCTCTAAGAGTAGTGGTTACAAACACAACACATCTACAGTGCTTGTGTGGGATCTAGTGGCAGTTGAGATCGGAGTTTCTAGGGTCCGTACCCAAAGGGTAAAAACGGGACCCTATTACTAAGACTCCGCTGTCCGTCTGTCTGTCATCAGGCTGTATCTCACGAACCGTGATAGCTAGACAGTTGAATTTTTCACAAATGATGTATGTCTGTTGCCGCTATAACATCAAATACCAAAAACAATAAAATAAATATTTAAGGGGGGCTACTACACAAACGTAGTTTTACCGCCAAGCAGCAGTGTTCGCATCGTTGTGTTCCGGTTTGGGGATAAGACAGCCGGTGAAATGACTAGCATAGAGGCATTCCAACTTAGTATCAGGCGGTTGGCAACAACGGCGGTTGGTTGCAGTCTTGTGAATGCGAATGTCTATGGGTCACAGTTTCCACTTACCATCAGGTGGCCTGTGTGCTCGTTTGCCTTCCCATGCTATAAAAAAAAATAAAAAAAATATAGATAATGGTACGAACCCTTCGTGCGCGGGTCCGACTCGCACTTGGCCGGTTTTTTTTTATGTCACCCATTGTTGGTGGACGGAACACCGTCACAACTTCGACTTAAGTTGGAAGGGCGTGCCTCCTGGGGCACCGCCGAGCGATCGTCGTTGCATTATACATTATTAAATATACTCGTACCTATGGGTCAGAAAAACTCTAACTAGAGTGACAGTGAGGTTCTTACTACTTCGTACAAAATAGAATATTCAATTACTCTAATAACAACACACATATAAATAAATAAATATCAAGGGACAATGTCACACCAATTGACCTAGTCCCAAACTAAGCTCTAGGCTTGTACTATGGGTACTAGACAACGATATAAATACTTAAATACATAGAAAACATCCATGACTCAGAAACAAATATTCGCGCTCATGACACAAATATCTGCATATATATTTAGATACATGCATATAAATACTCGTGCTTGATTTCAATGACTGTTTTCTACAGGTAGGTGGCCCTAGACAAAATGCTTAAGAGGCCGTACACGATTTTTTGACCGTTTTCCTTATTTTTGTGATTTAACAGTTAAAATACTGCTTTTCTATAAGTTTTAATGCTCAACATTAAATATCATTTAAGTTATAATCGAATAAATGAGCCACTTTTTTATTTTTGTCGAGTATCAAAATGCGACATTTAGGTTGTTTTAAAACATTATTTATTGCCAATTCTTTTGAACTTTTTGCATATTTTTTTTAGGTAATGGATTGATTATGAACTAAAGTTTATTTCTATTGTTTTAATTTTATAAACGAGAGTTCTGAGTAGCCGAAATAAAAAATATATTTTGCCCGTTTTCTATAAAAAAATACCAAGTTTATTTATTTTTTTACTCGAAAAATTTATTTGAAAGTGGTAAAAAGTAATTCATACATTCTTTAGACGACTTTCACAGCAATACATTGTAAATTTTTCATACCGTTTAGACGTCAAAACGGTTCATGAATATGTGACATTCTAAACCTCTTCCAGCAAAATTCACATAACAGTCGCCAGTGTCAGGTCGATTAATCAAAATAAAATAATGAAAACAGAAAAGTATCCCATACATTCGATAAAATTAGAATTTATCTTTCGTGTTGTGTATTAAAACTTGTAGAAATACAGTATTTCAACTGTAAAATCACGTCTGGAAAATCACGTAAATCAGCGATATCGGCAAAATTTCGTGTACGGCCTCTTAACACTACTGTAAAGTGGTCTTCTTTGCTCCAAATTGGCTTTAATTCTAGATATAGTACTGGTAATTATTTTATCAGTATTTCTTTTAACTCGAATGTTGGTAGTTAGTTGACATTTTTCATTTCTTTTACTTGGTTTAAAGCATAGTATTGCGTATGAAAAAGGGAACTTTACTCCAAGATGACTACGCCTCGGATTCACCCCTGTTTCTGGAGTGGAGCACTTTATAATGTCACTATTAGTGTCGAAACATTTAAACTTTTAACAGTCTATGCAACCGGTGCTGTAATATAAAAACGAGTGTGGCCTAATAAAACAGTTTAAATGCAAAAAAAAAAACAAGGTTTTTTGTCTGAAAAGTTACTGACCTTTTTTTTGTTAGAGCTAACTAGGACCATTTTACACGTAAACTATTTTTGAAAACTGTCAATATGTGTGGAATTGAGTTATGGGCTAAATACGACTGTAGGTAGGTAGGTGGCTTACGTCAAATCTATATATGTATATTAATAAGAGACGATCTTCCAATGCATCTTGTCTAGAGCCACAGTAAGATAAAATCAGTAACTTAATGGTAATTATTTTACAGTTAACCTCATTGACCAAGGTTATTATATAACGAAACGTATCATTAAGTTATTGTTAATTAAGTCGTAAATATAATTTAAAAATACAATAATAATGATGCATTAAAACTAACTCGTAACTGCTTTAATAGCTCCATAAAACGAATTATAAATTTTAATAGTGATATAAATTATAGCTATAAGGCAGTCAGTCCACTGAAAATCTACAGGGTTTTTTTCAAAAGACTAAGATTTACTACTCTTGATTCTTTCACTCACACGCAAATGCAAGGTTGAAGTAATTTCTCTATACTTTAATTTCGTGTTTGTTTTCAGAGAAGGTCTTCCGTCGTGGAACATGCCTCCCTTCAGTACCTACCACGATAGCAACTACGTGTCCTTTATCGAGATGTGTTCCCAGCTCGGCTCGTCAATTATTCTGGTCCCCATTATTGGTGTACTAGGCAATGTGGCTATTGCTAAAGCTTTTGGTAAGAGGAATTACTAAAATTGAGTAATTAAGATTCTGTCTTCACTCTGTAAGTTTTAAGCATTAACGGCTCCACTCCGAGTCCGTTGATGACGATTAAAGGTACGTCCACACCAATGCTTAAAAAACGGTGACGGTACGGAATCGCAGTGACGCATCGTATGCGTACCGTTTTTATCGCATGCCCTCCACACCGCTGCTTAACGGCGCGTATATTACGGTGCGTCAAAAACGGCGCCATGTTGTTACTATGACCCCGTCTTTTGTTTACGCAACGACACCGTATTTTGAGCAGCGGTGTAGAGGCCATGCGATAAAAACAGTACGGATACGATGCGTCGCTACGATTCCGTACCGTCGCCGTATTTTAAGCATTGGTGTGGGCGTACCTTAAGTCGTTCCTTAGTGATTATTTTGAATACACAAGTTTGAAAAAGGAACTAGTTAATTGTCTCTAAAATGTCTGAGTACGGCGGTAAGTGCCCGTAATTACTGGCTAGCATTATTAATATGACCTTTAACCCGTCGAGCGATATGTCAAAATTGATGTACATCAAAATTAAACTTTATGTCAAATGAATAAGTCACGTAATGTCAAAAAATCTACGCACACATGTTGTGCGTAGGACACCTGAGGGGTTAAATTATATTTATGGTTTGTGTTGTCTGAAACATTTAATTGTTAAGGTTTTTTACACTTATTTAATTGAGTTTTGTTACTTTACATACATTATCGAGATACTTGTATTGAGTAGTATAATTACCTTGTTTGGAAATTTACACTTCCCTTGTGTAATTAACAGCAGTTGTAACCTCCGGATTTAAATGAAAAAGAAACATGACAATTACATCGCCGTACACAGTCAGTTAACGAAGGTTAAATCGTCTCTGAGTGACGATTTTTCATACACAAGTTTGAAATAGGAACGAATTAATATTCTCTAAAATGTCTGTGAGTACATACGACAGTTATTCTGGTGAAAGTATTAAATTGCGAAATAATCTTTTTTGTTTCTTTCTAGCTAGTGGGGAGTCAGTAGACGCGACGCAAGAGCTGCTAACGTTGTCCTTGTCTAATATTCTGGGCTCGTTCGTGGGTGCTTTTCCAATAACTGGGTCTTTCTCCCGGAGCGCAGTGAACCACGCAAGTGGTGTGACTACACAATTCGGAAGCATCTACACAGGTACGGCATCTTGTTCCATTTTCCATCTTGTGTATACAGTTAACAATGAATAAATACTTATTTATTTATTTAGTTGACGTTCTAAAATGATCCTATATATTCATCACCTATACGTATACAAAATATTCTTACAGGTAATAAATTCTTTCCTCAATGGTTAAAGTAAAACTCATTTGCGGACAAATAAGTCCATACAGTTAAATGTCCAATTTCTAGTAAAATTTGCTACCCAGTACCCGGTATCAATCACACGAGTAGGTCTTTCATGATTTTTTTCCTCTTTTTTTCCTGTTTTTTACCTTATTCGCCAGCTGATAAACCAAGGAATATATTTGAGTAACATGCCTACTACAAGGCATACTCGCACGTTATTTTATTAGAAAATAGTTTTTTTTTAAACTAAAAAGGTTGAATATCTGAGAACCAACTGTTTTTGGGACAAATTACATGATGTTTTATTACTCCAACCAAACAAGCCCCTTTTAAATCTGTATTTTGATGATTAGTGATTGGGATAGGCAGATAAGAGCTATAGTCGAAGATGGTGTGTAACCCGATACCACATATTATTATAGTTATAGTCAAAGTTTTTACCACTTTTTAGGGTTAAGTACCCAAAGGGTAAAAACAGGACCCTATTACTCCTTCCGTCCGTCTGTCCGTCTATCTGTCCGTCTGTCTGTCACCAGGCTGTAACTCACGAACTGTGATAGTTAGACAGTTGAAATTTTCACAGATTATGTATTTCTGCTTCCGCTATAAAAAAAAATACTAAAAACAAAATAATATAAATATTTAAGGCGTGTTGTAGTGGTATCCAACATAACACATCTACACTGGTTGTGTGGGATCAAGTGGGAGTTGCGATCGTCGTTTCTAGGATTTCGTACCCAAAGGGTAAAAACAGGAGCTTATTACTAAGACTCCGCTGTCCGTCTGTCTGTCACCAGGCTGTATCTCACGAACCGTGATAGCTAGACAATTGAAATTTTCACAAATGATGTATGTCTGTTGCCGCTATAACAACAAATACTAAAAACAGAATAAAATTAATATTTAAGGGGGGCTGCCATACAAACGTGATTTTATACAGATAATGGTACGAAAACCTTTGTGCCGGCCGGTTATTTTTATTGTAATGTTTGTCTCCTTTCAGGTACTCTAGTACTGCTGGCTCTGAGCCTCCTAACTCCGTACTTCTACTACATCCCCAAAGCGGCCCTCGCCGCTGTTGTTATTTGTGCTGTGATATTTATGATAGAATATGAGGTGAGTTATAGTTCAACAACTATACTGCCGATCAAAGCAAAAAGGCAGTATTTAAAAAGGCTTTATACTCTTATATTGCCTTTTTCTTTTTGGCGGCTTTTTCTAGAGAGTCGGAGTGTTTAGGATGCCTTTAAACCCCTAAATTGTCACCAGCAAAAAAGTCATTAATTCAAACCTATTTCGATTTTGAAACAGCACTAAAACTTGATATGTACACTGTGATGAACATCGCCAAGGTTGAACCATAAGTATCCTAAATGAGTTTAGTAGGCGCCCTGCCCTAGCCAAGGTGCAAAAGCTGTTAACCTTTCTGTTTCTCGGCTGGAAATGTATGGAGTTGACATAAGCGGTCGACGCCATCAGTAAGGTGTTTCGCAGGAATTCAAGCAATATTTGTTTTGAAAACTACTAAGAAATAAATAATATACATTTTATTTCATATTTATAGAGCTGTTTAAACAGGTGGCTCGCTCAGACATTTTGTATTTTTTCTTTTCTTTCAAACGTTCTATTTTTTTAGCGACGTAACTAATCATTGATTGCAAAGACTTAACAACTTTAAATATACCTATTTTAATTATTGTTTATAAAATTATTGATTTATGTTTGTCAGGGCCTCTATTCTACTCGCTAAAATCATAATGCCTCTGTCATGTTACGATATTGTTTTTAACTCGACCACCATTACTGTCAAGTAAATAAGAGCTATCACAAGTCACACACATGTCAAAGTCAATATGACTCAGTAAGATAGAGCCCCTAGCCGAATGTAACTCAAAGAATAACGAAAGTACAGTGCATTAGTTCACTTCGGGATTGTTTTTATCTCTCGCTCTCATATACACTTGTTCTTGTCTAACTGACTTCACCCGAACCCGAAACCCTTTATAAAAGCTATCGCACTGTAAGATTTTGTACTGAGCTGTATTGTACTTTGCAAAACCATAATGCTATTGTCATAAAATGTTTTCGTATTGTTTTTAACTCGGCCGTCAGAATTGTCAAGTAAATAAGAGCGATTTTACCGAGTAAAACAGAGCCCCTGCTAGTGTTATCTTCGGAAGAGTTCATTGCACTCGGCTTCTGAAAATAACGTCCTAATTAAAACAAATTGATAAACTGGTTTAAGCCGGAAATTGTCTATAGGAATGTACCTCTTGAACTTGGTGATCAAGTTTAATTAGTAAAACAGTTGGATTTTGTCACTTAATTAGCATTATTTACTAATCTACGTTTTCGCGCGTGATATTACTTAAATATGTATAGTTAATGGATGAATTTCCAATATAAGTAAATGTTTGAAATACGGGATTTATACTTACAGTCAAACCTATTTAATGTTGAGTTACTCGCTTTGTGATCTTAATTTTGTGTTATTACCTCCTAAGGCCCTCCATACAACGAAATTCGTCAAAGGAATATGAATCTATTGTGAATGAATTAAAGTAAATTTTCTAATTGGTCAATTTGTCATAAAAACAAAAGAAATTCTACTTTACTTCCTTTGCACTAGATCTTTATTTCAACGGCTGTATATTGTACTATTTTTAGTACAAGGAACCGCAGGAGGTTAAACAACGTTTAAATTTCAACGTTACGTTAACTTCACTAGCGAGTAGCGACCATATATGACCGATATTTGACGTTACATTTTGTCTCTTTCTTACATTTATTTTCTTAGCAAAGCAAAAAGAGGACACTATTCAGTATATTGTTCAAGCCATGCCTCTATTCCATCATGTTTTGTTTTCGAAAATATGGTTTTTTAAACGTCATGCCTTTTGCTGTGGATTTTTTTTAAAGAGCTACCGTCCATGTTATTGTTGACCCACAGTCCATGATTGTATACGTGACGCTGTGTTCTGAATGACGCTGTGTTTTGTTTCAGGTTGTGAAGCCAATGTGGCGGTCGCGGCGCGCGGACCTGGTGCCAGCGTTTGCCACCTTCGCCGTCTGTCTGGTGGTGGGGGTCGAGCTTGGCATCCTCGTGGGTGTCGTCATCAACGTGCTGCTCCTACTGTACCCTAGCGCAAGGCCGCAGATGGACGCTGAGATCGTCACGGTAGGTTATTTTACTTTTTACTTCTATTATAAATGGAAAAGTTTGTTACTCAAATACGCCAGGATTTGTATGAAATTGGGCACAAGGATGGGTTATAGTTTGGAATAGCATGTATAGCCTATTTTTTATCACGAAAAATTTAACAGAACAGAATAACTTCTACGCGGACGGAGTCGAGACTACGATTTTTGTAGTAAACGCTGTTGACGGATATGACCAAAATAAACATCTATTTTCAGGCTTCAGGGCCCATAGATAAACAACTATTATTTTTTAACTTTTCACACAATCACCTGGGTTTATTAGAGAAATAAGTCTATGAGGACCCACATGCGGGGACATTTTTTTTTGTTGAAGATTATTTTCTCCCGTTGCCTTAACAGTCAGTTCAGTTTCACGCGCTTCTGTCAAGTCAAAAATACCTATTATAAATAGTTGCTGCCAGTAGTAAAGGTTGTAGGTACATTTGATTAGGCGCCGTGTTAGGCGGGAAAGTGTCATTGCCTCGTACTTATAGATAACTAAATGAAGCTCACAGTCTTATCTATACATGTTCGGTTTTAAAGACGGGTTAAGCGGGTTATTTGCGACCGTTTTATAGTTAGTTCGATCAAGTTCAAGTTCAATAAGTTTTCAACATTGGGATGTTGAAAACTTATTTTAAGCTAGCAACATTAAGAAATGAATATAATGGTTTATCTTTTGATTTAATGTGGCAACGTAACAATACACACAAGTTTTGTATAACGCCTGATTTTTATTTAATTTCAATATCACAGACCTGGACCCAACGTAATTTTGTGTTTCTGAACACCCAAAACCTGTAGTAGGCTAGTGGTTTAGGAACAATTATCTCAAGTCGTCTCTTTGGTCGTAGGTTCGAACTTGGAACCTAGGGCTTTTCGAAAGTAATATTTACCATATGCTCTTCCTGTGATGTAAAAGAACTGTGAAAACTTTCACACTCATCTGCGAAGCGAACTAATCTTTAGTCCCCAATCGCACCGCAAGCCTCTCCTAAGGCTGTATGTTTTAAGTTAATGGTTAATTTAATGTTTTGTTAATTATATTCTGAAGTTATTTTCGGGACACATGCAAAATTAATAGGCATTATACAGTTTAGACACATTTCTAACCTTATTTTCACTCACGCGTAGTTCAGAATTAGAAAAAGAATCACGATGAGTGGACTTCTATCAAGAACCACGACTTACCTAAAATATGTACATACGGCTTTGCCTAGATTCACGATTAGTAACATTTTATAAATTATAACTTTATATCGTGACCACACAGATTAGATTGCAGAGTTCTTACTTAAATTTTAGCATTTGGTCCAGATTAATAGAACTCGGTTGAACGTTTCAGAAGTGTTATGTTCTTTTTTTGGTGTTTACACTGTAAAGATATTTCAATTTATTTCCGGTGCTTACCTCTCCCAAAGGATTGGGCTAGCCATCCAGAGAGGTAATGCAACTAGTGTCATAGGGACCATGCCGTGAGCGGACCTGCTAAAGGGGGTGTTCTTTTTATAGTGGTGACTATTAATTACATCTTAATTGTCTGAGTAGCTTCGTTTTATTTTAATTTAAATAAGTTTAGTATTGATTTTTAAATTGTAGTACTATTATTATAAATTAATTAATGCAATCTTATTTTTTTCAGAATACATCCGGCCTTAGATACCTTTTGATTACAGTGGGCAACAGCCTTTATTTCCCGGGAGTGGAATACATAAGGCAGTATGTGGAGCGAGAGGCTAAGAAAAAGGGGGACTGTCGGTTACCAGTGGTCATAGATTGCAGATATGTTCTAGGTAGGTTGATGAATTCAGACTTGAAAAACTTAGTGTATTTTTTTATTTCTCTAGTATTTCGTAGATTTGCTCTCAAATAAACCAATGCTCAATGCTAATAAAAGTGAACTGTAAGGTGTAGATATTTTTACGTAGTTTCATGTTTCTTTCAATATTTTTTACCTAAATGTAACATCCCAATAACTTTGGACTAACCAAATAAAACCTGCTATATTGGGACTAACTTAGTCCTAACTTGCTAGATCCCAAAAACAGCACTAACTCTTACAGATTCAACTTGGAACTAAACTGTATCAGTAAGGCTGAGCTAAGGTAATACTGAAGGAAATAATAGTCTTACGCTCTTATCATTTCAGGCGCTGATTTCACAGCAGCCAAAGGCATCTGCGCGTTATCCAGCTCTTTAGCTGCGCGTGGGCAGCCTTTGGTTCTACTGTCGCCGCTCAGCAGCGTCGCAGCGGTGTTCACTGGCGCTGGCTCCAGCGTCGTCGTAGTGGCTAATGCCAACGACTTGGAGGGTAGACTGCAAGGTAAGGCTGCCACGATAGCATGAATGGGGCTAAATAGATTCAGATCTTAGTGGGTTCAACTGCCAAGAAGGCTGGTTGACTGCGAGGTTAAAGTGCTTTCAGGACGATGACATTAGATTTGGTTTTGAAAACTTTGTGTTTTTTCAATGTGATGACCGCAATTCTCAAGCCTTTGTCTAAGAGTTCCCCCCCATTGAGAACGAGATGAACAAGTGTCTTTGGTGTCAAGTGATTTTTGTGTTTTCGCAACAATTTCTCTGTCTTCATTCATTTTTCATTGTTACTCGCCAATTCATTATTAAGTAACAATGAAAATGACATTCTAAAATCGACTCTCTCAACATTGAAGTTACTATGCTATAGCTTAGATACGCTCTATTACTCAGTGATTACTAAAGGGTTACCATGACATGGTTGTGCAGTTCTGTTTAAGTTGATAACCCCCCCTGTACCCACAGTAGGTAAAGTCAAGCATACATCGTAGAATATTGCATGTTACGGGTTACCGCAGCATGCATTGTCTACAATTGTCTCTAATTTCTTCTTCCTCTGTTCTTACTGTGAAGAAGCAGCGGAGAGCTAGACAAAACTACAAAAGGCTTGCTAGTTGGGTTTGCCCTATGCCAATAATGAGGAAGCCTTCAAGGTTACTTCTTAGATAACCAAGAAACGTAACGTCTGCAAATGACCGAAGATATCAGATAAACATGTTAGTGAGTAATAGAAAAAGTTAATTACGTAAGTAAAGGTTTTTTTGAAAAATTATTACTTCTGCCACATTTTGAAATCCTGATTGAGAGAAATCAATATCTATCGCGTTATGTCATTTGATTAAAACAAATATTTCTCTTCTTTTCAGATCTTACAAACCAGATTGCACTGCCATTGCTAAGCTCGAAACAACCGAAGAACCTGACTCCACCACCATCATACAACTCACTACAGCAGTTCGACGACGAAGTAACAGAGATCGTAGTAGCGGAGGACAGGAACAGCACCCCCTTACTTAGAACTGAAGCAAACGGCACGTCGAAAGACCTGCCTAATGAGGTCAATGACACGTGACCTAAAATTGACGTATAAATTTTGACAACTTGTGGGACAATCGTTTTGTACTGAGTTTGATAGGAATGCGTAGTTGTAGATTTAAGTACAGTGCCAATGGCGTAAAATAGTACACATTTTGTACGAATAATATGGATCCCAGTTCTGAATATAATACACTAACTTTTTTTGAAGTCTTAGCCAATCTGAGTTTTATAATTCTAGCAATATATTACCGAAAATACATACAACGTGTTTCATCAAAGCTTTTATAAGTTTTAGCTGTGCTTACTGCCATTAAAGTAAGTAAATAGTTATATTAGTAACCAGTGATCTGATCAGTGATGAATGAACCAGTGAGTAAACTATGATTAATTTTATTTAATTTAAAATAGGTGTACTTACAAGTATTACAGAAATTGAGAGAAAAGTGCACAGAATTTCTGACATTGCTCGCAATAAATCGCCTAGAGAAATATTAAGTGATGCCGTACTTTTCTTCAGAAATATTTTTTGACCCCAGACAATATGCATTCGTTGAATTTTATCGTTATCGAAAATGTATATGATTGAGGTAGGCTGCGGAACGGTCGCGTCGAGAGCTTATCGCAATGCTAGATCAAAACAGTAGTAACTCAAAGTACAACTGTATTTTAAAATCAACTTTAATACAAGTACAATAAACTTGAAACAAAACTAGCAAGGATTTTGAGTTGATACTGTTTTGATCTGTCAATTCAATACGTTTTGGCTGTCTTTGAAAATCGTTAAGCATATTTTCTAGGGCGACGGAACCCTTCGGGCAAGTTAAGTCAAGTCTGAATGTGACTTGAACTTTGCCGGTTTAATTAATATTTCCTTAATTTATTCAAGGTCTTATTAAACTTATGTTTAATGGTAATTGATTTAGAAATCCGCGTTGGAAATCTATTGAACATGTACAAACTTTCTCTACTTGGACCAAAGCTACCATTCCTCGTATTTATTTGTAAATTTTTGTTTGTTATTTATTAACCTAATGAAGAATGTAACATAGTTAATGTAATGTAATAGTGAATGAACAGTTTCTTCGACGCTTTCCAACCTATCTGTTTAAAAACGAATCTTCATATAATTTAACCTATAGTGTAATATTTCCTAAACGGCTTATTATGGCATAATAATAATATAAAAAGCAGAACAGTGAGTACCCCTGAAATAACAATTTTCTTACTAAGCATGGAATACCAAGTTATAGTAGAAAATCGTCTATGTTAGCCTTGTATTTGTATTTTCCGTTTGTTCTACTAAAGTAGTTCATCGTGACACAGTGACATGTTATTCTAGCAGGTACAGTGGGCCAAATAAGCAATATTTAAATTTTTACACCACTGTCCATAAAATACAAATGTCGCTTAAGTAAATTTTTGACAGAAGCATCTTACTATTATCGACCTTATTGTTTTGTGTTATGACGTGCAAACGGAATTCAGTCTTAGGACAGTCGATGTGACAGAGCACCTATTTAGACGACTTTATACAATATTGTAAAAAGGTGTATGATTAACTTGGTAAAAAATTGTACTTACCACTATCTTACCGCAAATTAAAACCTGGTGAAATTAATAAGCATTCCATCTTGATCCTCGGGGTTTCCCAACCCGTCTCCTTACATATTTTTTTATAATATAAAATTATGTGCTATATTCCCCGTTATACGAGTTATATAGTATTAAAATATATTTATTCCTTTGTATACGTTTATAAAGTTATACTGAAGTTACATAGACATCATGTCAATCAAAATCAATGATTGTACTTACCTATATCAGTTTTGCAAAAATACGTTATAATCTATTACCTATATTCCTTTGCTCCCGTCTCTCTTTACTTGTTTTGTATAATTATACTAATACGGTATATTAACACGTACTAAAATTATAAAAACGTTTCTTAATCGTGTAATATATTCGATTTACATTGACATTTGAAATGGTTAATTAGAAATATTATGCGATACAGCCTTTTTATAATTTATAATACGATTGTAAATTATACTTGGATAATTGCACAATGCTGGAGTTGTTATTAGGTATAAAAAGTGTGTCCATTTCTAGAATGGAAAATACTGTAATAAACTAGCACAATTCAAATTACACAAATGTATTTTTATTTTACGCGTCAATACCAGCAATTAAAACTAAACTTATATATAAATTTTATTTATTTCCTTCACAAAATATATTAATTTATACGTAAATAACTTAGCACCATTAGAATTATACAATAATAAATGCATTGTTTGACTAATCAAGACCTAATGAGTATCATTAACATATTCAACGTAAACCTACATCAATTTAACAG
Source organism: Acleris emargana (assembly GCA_927399475.2). Taxonomy (NCBI): domain Eukaryota; kingdom Metazoa; phylum Arthropoda; class Insecta; order Lepidoptera; family Tortricidae; genus Acleris; species Acleris emargana. The sequence goes on from OV656840.1 coordinate 9,991,986, forward strand.
TCTTCTCTTAACTTGTAAATATATTTTTATAATCTATAAATGCATGAATCTGACTTATACAGTTCAGTCTTAAGTCTTAAATAGATAGTTTAAAATAGCTTTACTGATTGGCCACGCTTTGGTGAATGAACATTGGCTTGGAGGCTGACATGAGTTTTTCTGAGACTACGTGAGCGATCCGTGCGCTTCGACGCCAGACGAGCTCCCGTGTGCGCTCATGGTTGCTGTCTACACGGACCTGCGAAATAAAGCATTATGAGTCTTATTGTGTTAACCCTTTGAACTCTACGTCCAATTCAAAACGTGTTACTCACACGCCAAACATGTTTGCTATGCTATGCAAATTACAACTTTATTCATACGACACAAAGTCTCTTTTAACTTGTAACGTTTGTAGCCGTCGTGGCGTCAGTGGTACGACTTTTAGTTTAAAAGGTTTAATGGCATATGCTATAACTGGCATGACGCAAGGTCTAATCACGGTTTGGTCTAAGATTTTTAAGGACATCACAGACTAACAGTACGTCGCATATTAGCCTGTCAGCTCATCGTATTAGAACACAAATTGTCAATTTCACGTAAGATTTCAAATACTTCTCCACAGATTCTATACTGTCAAGAGCCTCACAGAACAGATTAGTCTGTATAGCCCTTCGGCAATGCGAATGTAAAAAAAATATTAAACGTCAGAAATCAAAATCATAGACATGTTCTAGAGTCTAGAATCTAGACGATAAAAAGGACAAATATATTTGAACTAAGTATAGCTCTATCCCTTTTACTTGTAATATAAGAACGGAGCATGTTTTTATTCAAATTATCTCTGTGTCGGTCCTCGTACAGGCAAGACAAGATGCATTCTAAGAGAGTTAACGATTGCAAATAAAGGTAGAATTGGCATTGACGAACTCACGACAGCTTACGTCAATGATTTACTTAGATATCAGATGATTTCAGGGGGTTACCATGACATAGCTTAGTAATTCAGTTTAGGATGAGTATACTCGTAAGGGATAGAGCTATAGCAGTTACACGGCTCTGTCTCGTTCTCCCACCGTAGACTGAATTGCTTAGCCATTTCATGCTAACCTTTATGGCATGAACATTATGGCACATTGGCATTGGTAATTTAATTATTTTACCACAACTGTCGTGCATTCGTTAATTAAATATAACCTTAAAATAACTCCATAATAAAAAGATAATTGTCTTAATTACCTACTCTATCGCCTACATAATAAGCCCGCGTTTAATCGTCCTCAGGTATCGCTTAAAATGCGATTGAATAATCATTTAATAATGGACTGATGAATACCTAGTACCCGCCCAGCTATAAACAGTTTTTCTAAGACTTCTAAACCGAGGAAAAAATAATGTTTTATTCTTCTACACATACTATGAGCTACTAGTCTTTGGTAAATAGAAGACGTGTGTCCAAACTCCAAAATGGTCCCCGTAATGGTGATAAATTTTCAAAATTGTGGTTAGGTAAAGTAATGGTACCTGTTTAGGCTGCAACACTTTGATGGAATGCAGAGTGGCGACACCCTGGTTGTTCACTCGAAGAGTGATTTTGCCCGTCATCTCTGCAGTAGTAGCTGTAGCTGACTTCAGTTCCTTCTTGGCACCACGTCCCACCTAAAGAGAATGGTGTTAATACGATACCCCTATTTTTTGCTATCGAGCACTTAAAGTTTTACCTGACGATTTCTGATCTATTATTATTCGAACTAGAACATGATTCAATTACATAAACGCCCTTGTTGTGCTAAAAACTACAAAATCGCCATTCTAGAAAATATCTAATCATACTTCATATACACAAACCTCTTTCTCAACTCGCAAGATCAGCGGCCCGACTGCAAAGTTACTCTTTACGGTGGTGTGATCCGACAGGATGCTGACAGTAACATCACCCGTTCTCCTCAAAGACGACAGTCCGTACAAGGTTCCCTTTGCCCTGGGCTTGCTCTTTTCGACGGTAGTCTTCGTTTTGTTCTTATTAGGAGCTGGTTTCTTGTTAGTGGGCGGTTTGGACGTAGGCTTGGTTTTCGGTTTAGTGGTTTTACTCGGAGGTTTTGGTTTAGGCGTCACCTTGGCTTTCACGGTTTCGGATTTGGCTCTACCTTCTGAAGCATTTTGGATTTGTTGTATAGGTTTATCGTTGATCGGCTTTTCTATTTCGTTTACTATATCAGCGTTTGCGATTTTCTCAGTCGTCTTCTCAGCGTTGCCGGCACGGGCGCTATTCTTCTTCTTAGTTGATGTTTTCCTAATAACAAAATAAGTATTTATGTATGTAGAAAAGTGAAAGTGGTTTAATTACCTCGACTTCTAGAATATGTTTAATATGAATTCAAAAATTCATCTGAATTTAAATTAATTCACTCACTCATTATGCATTTTTTTACAATGGGCCAATTGTAATCTCAAGAGGAATATCGGCAAAGCGAAAGACCTAAGAGGATACTAGTAGGAGGTACGGATATCTTGACCCATTCCACAGAGATTAGCCGGAATATTATGTGCAAAACGGAGAAGTTGAAGGCGAAAAGGGAGGCCTTTGCCAAGGCAGTGAGATGTACAAAACCAGCTACAAAAAATACTTTATATTGTCTTATTATAAAAGTGTGATTTATATTATATTTAACTTTTCACTTTTGAACACACTTTCGGAACAAGTACCTACATATTTGGGCACTAAAAAGTCTATGTTGCTTTAGATAAAACACACTTTAAATAAAGCTATGCCATATCTACCGTAACCTGTGATTTGTCCCAGTGACAGTACAATAATCTCTACGGTATCGTTGTTTAACTAAACACGGCTAGAACCGTTAGACCAAAAAAATACTACTTTTGTGCAAATAATGACATTCCATACCTTTTCTTCGTCTTGTTCTTGTTTTTCTTTGGTTTGGAGGTTTTCTTGCTGGCATCTATTGGCTGCAGCTTCACGCTAACCGGGTCGTAGGACCGGTGAAGGATGTCGTTCATCTTATCAAGGATGTTATCCACGAAGCGGTTGTACTTGACGATGTACACGGCTGGTACTTGCTTCTTTTCGGGCTGTGCTTCTAGTGCTCCTGTTAAATCGAGAAATCCTACCATTATGACTTTCTTTTGTTGGAGTTAGCGGAAATATCCTTTATAGGTATCATAGCCTAGGTACCTATCATGTATAGTATTATTTCTTTTATATTTTCGTACCGTCTAATCATAAATTCAAATACATTTTGTGCTATTATTCTTGCCTTCCTTTACTACAGCAAAAAACATAAACCTCAAGAAGTTTTTTTTCGCAAAGAGGTATATTAAGGTACTAGAGTACTTTAGACACAGAAAGAAAGAAAGACAGAAAGAAAGAAATATCCTCCTCCTTTATTGAAGTCGATTAAAAACTCAACAGCAACATGGCATAACAAGGCTAATCATTTGATAGTCAATAAAATGAAATTAAAGAAACCCTACCTGTAAATCCTCATCTTAATAAACGAGGACCATGTATTTAACTAAATAATCATTATCATTGTTTTTTTATTAAAAGCTTTTGAAAAACATTATATAATCAATGTGCTGTTGCGCAAATTGTGGAATTCTCGTTTCAGTTTTTAAATTCTAGATCAGTTATACATTTTTAGTAGCACGCAAACACGATATTTACGCATTAAATGAGAGTCAAAAGCTGCTAATGAACTTATTTCACTTTATGTGCAATGAAAGTGTTGTTCCTACTTTTTAAGATTCGAAAGCTGTACGTGTCTTTGCATTTCTTACTTTACTTACTGTGAGCATGCCTTGTATGGTGAGTATACCTTCATGTTGTATGTTCCATTTCATTAGCGTTTATCGAACTTTTTTAAATTCTAATACACTTCCTCTTTATCTCAGTAGATTAAATACCGCTACTGGGCGTGGTGCCTCATCACCATAATACTGTATTTATGTAACTGTTTTCGTTTTTCTCGATACTTCATACTTCACGACTTAACTCGTTTATACGAAGTCATTCAAGTGATGCTGCATTTTCTTAGAATAGATCTACCTAATTATAAACAAGTCATCATAATTCATAGTTTAGGTAGTATTGGTTTATTTCAGTGACGAAATTTTATTTATTAAATTATTTTTGTTGATTCGTGCCTTCTTCTGTTTATCAACAAGTCTCCTTGATCCCTTTTAGTCTGATTTGAAAAAATAATTCATGTAGTGAAATCTCGATATGATTAATTACCTATATCGTTGAATATTCAATAATCAAGACTGCAGATTTAACGACAAAATGTTTGCGTTTGCTAAAAGTTTCGTAAGTATGTCGTTATATCCTTTATATTTCAAACATCAAACGGTACATTAAAAAGCCATTATTCAAAATTTATGCGGAATGTGTTTGGCTTGCAAATGACCGGCTGAACAGTTAGAATGAGCCACAAAAACCAAGGGAAACTTTGCCAAACAATTTCTCTTTCAACGGACGTGACATTCCTATCATTTGTATAAATATAAACTCATCACTTTTTCATTGCATCACGCGAGTACCTACACATTATAATTATTGGCCTGCATAATTCATAGAACACACCTAATTCTGATCACGTAGTGTGCGCACGCGAGCAGCTAACTGTATCGCAGCCGGAGCCTCAGGTGAATTCTAATGGCCAGTTACAATTAATACACGCAGTCAACGGTGGATTTTCTATTTTCCACACGTAAAAGAAACTGCGTGCCGCGACGTATCGAAGAAATCTCAACAGTGCGGCATAGTTACGAACCGGCACTTGCGAGCTGATGTAGATTTCTGCTCCAATCTCACCAATGCACCTCACAAGCCAAAGCGAGTCGATTAAGCGTGCTCTTGATATTGACAGTTACTTATTTTACCTTACTCACTACATTATGCAACGTATCACTCGAGATCGACTACGTATGTGTTTATAGCTCTAATAAATTAGTTTCACTCGACTCTCGGTACAATCTCAAGACGGCTATGGAACAGGTGCTGGTATGTAGGTTGCTACTACCGGTAACAAACGAGTTCCATTTGGGTCGAATATGACTCCTCGCGACTCTCCCAGCATTTCACGACAGCAAACGTTTAAAATTTCTCTTCTCGCATCTCATTATCTCGTTTTCACTATGCCGGTCACCGGCACGCAAATTTCGCGGTATCCACGTCATTCAGTGAGAGTAAACATCTAGTGCGATTTACTTTCTATCGGTTGTGTCGAAATGCTTTGAAATTCGTCAAGGTCGCTCCTGAGCGTTCGGAGCAAGGTCAAAGAAAGTGTCAAGGCTGTGGAAGAAATCGGGCGGGTTCATCGAACGGGCCGGATTGGGAAAGTCAGGGCCGGCCGCGCGCCCGCCGCCCGACCCCTTAACACACATCGACAAACTAGTTCCTCCTCCAGCCCACCGCGCCCGCGCAGCGGCTTCCATCTCTCATATGCAGGATTTCTAGATCGCTATCGAACTCCGTTACCGTCGTCCTACAGTCCCTCACTTACGACCACTTTCCTGAAACTTTATCTACACCTGACAGGAATCTGGGACGGGAAATAAGATTTGTGCGTTAGATTATAATAGATAAATCGGTCAAAATGCTAGTTAATTATATCTACACTTTAATATCTACATATACAATAGTATTATTATACTGATGATCTACTATAGGTGTAATACGGGAGTAGTATAGATATATGCATAAGGGAGTTATTACATACATCTATGTACATACGTAAAAATTACGGGTTAGGATGGTAGGACCTATTTATTTATATCTGACGTTGACTAGTATACATTGATTTCAAACAAAATTAAATTAATATCGCTAGATAATGTCACTCTATCAGCTGACAAGAAGATTTATAAATCAACTAGATTTTTGACCGATCTTTCGTTTCAATGAATCCTTTGCGTGAACAAGGAGATGCTGTTCTGAGTGAGAACGCACAAATCATTCTGAAGGTTAGATAAAAAATTGCACACAACAAATTAGAACAACAGATTTATTTCCAATAAATTGCCACGAGACCAGTGTGACATGATCTAGACATTAATTTAACTCTCTCGGTTCCATACTTACACTTTCACACATCAAACACACTCACTTAATAAATAAAATAAATTAAATAGAAATAAATAAATAGTTAATAAATAGCTAAGCTAAAGGAGGGGACTGTGAAGTCTCTCAGGTGGATGTGGGCTCCGGCGGCGTACTCACTATCTAAATTTTTTGTGCTCCGCGGTCGCTGCCGCGGCTGACGTCGCTTTGGTTTTCTTTACTTTACCCACGATATTCGCCTTTTTCCCTGACTTTTTGATGTGCTTCACGAAACCCTTCAGCTTTTTGGACTCACGTGCTTGTTTTCCAGCAACTTTTCTGCCGAGGGCTGCGGACAGGTCATCGTCGTCGTCGTCATCATCTTCATCGTCATCGTCGTCGTCATCGTCTTCGCCCTCAAGTACGTCGGTGATGTCCTCGTCGTCGTCGTCGTCATCGTCAGCATCATCGGCGTCGGCGGCGGTCTCCTCCACGGGAGCGGCGGGCTCAACTTCGGCACTAGCGGGCTCTTTTATCGCTTCAGGCTCCTCGCCTTCAGCAGCCGCTTCACCCTCGGCTTCTCCAGCCTCCTCGGCACCGGCAGCTTCTTCAGCGTTAGCGACGGCGACGGCGGCGGCGGGTGCGGCAGGCACGGCAGCAACGGTGTCAGCGGCTGCGACGACAGGTTGTACCTGTGCTGCATCGTCTTCATCATCGTCTTCGTCATCTACAGAAAAAAACGACGTGATTAATTTTCATTGAGAAATAATTCAAAAGCGCAGTAATTTAACTCATTCGAACATCAACTTACCTCCTAGAATGTCATCGAAGAACCGCTCTAGGTAGTCATCATCCTCGTCATCATCATCATCGGCCTCTTCATCGTCGTCGTCATCGTCGTCGTCGTCATCATCGTCCCCTTTGACAAACATAATGCTTTATTAAAATCTATTTTATAGCGTACGAAATAGGTCGTAAAGTGTAACATGTACATTAGCACAATTAGCATCAGGTACCTAAACGCAAATCAACTGTTAAAACAAACAGTTAATCAGAGCCGGCGCTGGCGCGTGACGTCCTGCGCGAGAGTTTCGTCGTTAGAAAGCTGGGAAGCATCAATTTATTTGATTGAGTCTTTCTGTTTGAATTAATTAAGTATTGAGCGCGGCTGTCACGCCGGCCGCCTCACATTCCGCGGAGCCCGCGTCCTGATTCTCAGGAATTTTTATCGAAGAAACGTAACACTTTCGACGTTCGGATAAATTTGCTCCATTGTATTGATTACAATTAAGATAGATATATTGTTTCGATTTCAAGTCTAGAAAGTTAATTTTAAAGGCTCCTTTTTTAACAGCTGTTGATTTCTTTTCTTAAAATACCCTAGTGCATTTCGAATGCATTGTCTATTCACTTTAAGTTTAAAATAAGTTTTGAAGCCAGAAGTATTACAAGATAACTTGGATGTCAATTAAATAGCTGTGTACTATAACTCTGTTATCGCGGCATCTATGATAATATGAACTTGAGATTTAAATCATTAATTGCTATTATAATTACTTTAGAACTGCAATTACGCAGGTGTTCATGTCTTCATGATCATGAGATGCGATAATTTGTCGTTATAGATTCAAGTAGAACGCCTTGACTACGAAGACAATTAAGTATTCAACGAATAAAGTGCAAATGTCATAACGTTTAACGTTCTACCGTTAGAGCTTCTGCTCATTTAAACGGTACAACTCGTGACCAGTCAACAGGTCACTATACTCGACTAGTTTTTCAAAGAGACGATAGCAAAACAAGTGCGGGAATTACTGTTTATTTTCTTTTTAGTGTCAATTCCGTGAATCGTACTCGTTGAACTGTGTCCGGTTGTCACGAAGTTGACCTTTAGGTACCGCTAGTTAATGGATAATTTTAGAGCTTACCTGTGAGCGCGTCATCTAGGTCGACGTCAACATCATCATCATCGTCG